>OV702287.1:340805492-350805492 GCA_916181665.1 Avena sativa
TTTTCAAATGAAAAGGTAAGCCAAATTAATTTTGGCCAAACTTTTGTAATAAAATATTTTGTTTTGATAAAATGAGTAAAAGTTTATTTAAATAAAATAATAAGGATTTAAATATCCAATTTTATTTAAGTAAAGGCTTTTCCCATTTTAAATGAACACCAAGTATTTCATTACTACTTTGAAATCTTTTATTAAAAGGTTTTGCTTTGATTAAAATGAGTAAAGGATTATTTAAATAAAATAATGAGGATTTAAATATCCAATTTTATTTAAGTAAAGGCTTTCCCATTTTAATTAAAACACCAAAACTTATTTATTTATTTAAAAAAGTTTCCAAGTATTCTTTTATTTTTCAAATAAAACCTTCTGGTTTGGTTTTGGAAATAATTGGATTTCAAATGGAAATTTTATTTAAATAAATCAAACACTATTAATAAACTAAAGATCCATTTTCTTTAATTATTAAATGGATCTTAAAATAAATAAAAATATTATTTCATTTTGAGATTTGGATTATGTTGCCAAATAGAACCAAATTCAAACTGAAGTTTGCTGTTTGTTTGAATTGATTTGAGTGTGGTTTGATTGCTTGAATATTTGATTGAAATTCAAAACAGAAAAAGAATTAGAAAAAGAAAAAGATTTAGACAGAAAAAAAATAGGAAAACAGACCCAGCCCACTAAGGCCCAGACCAGCCCAGTCTACTCCCTCTTCCCCGAAGAAACCTTTTCTCACTCAGAAACAGACCGCACAGAGACTGACAGCCCGGACCCACATCCCCCTCTCCCTCACTCGCTGACAACAGACCCCACCTCCTCTTATTTTCTTCCCCGAACCCTTTTTCCTCACTCAGAAACCTACCCACGCAAAGGCTGACCCGTGGACCCCGTTCCCTCTTCCTTTCCCACTGAACAGAGGACCCCACCGCCACCTCCTTCTTCTTCCCCGCGCGCTGACCACGCCTTCCCCCTCGCTGCCGTTGCTGCCTTCAAACCGTGGATTCAATTCGTCATAACGCCGAGCCTTTACCTCGCCTTGATCACGCAGATGGAAACGCCTCCCTCTCCTCTATATTTCCCCTCTGACACCTCGCGCTGGCACGCCTTAGACTGCCCCCATTTCCTCCCCGAACTCCCTCTGCTCCGACGAGCTGTCGCAGCAATTCCGGCCAACTCCGACCACCCCTCTACCTCTACTTCACGCGAGTGGACTCCTCTCGACCTCACGCATCTCCTAGTACTCCTGGTTCGCCCGCGGGTGCATCAGAACCCCGACTCCGTCAAGCCCCGAGCCAGCGCCGCCGTCTGTTCCAACTACGGCGACATTCCCCGATAAACCAGACCGCCTCTCTACCTCTCTTTCATACACATGACTTCGCCTTGACCCTGTGAATCTAACCACGTCATCCTCTTGTCTCGAGGTGATCTGCAGCTTCATCCCCGACCTCAACCAGAGCCAGCCGCCGCCGTTCCCAACTCCGACGAGGAATTGCGACTGCCCCTGAGCGCCCCTTGTCAAGCCAACAGTACCTTGAGCTTCGCCGTGACCCCCTGAGCCCGGTGAGCAACTCCTCCTTCTCCCTCACCTCCTGTAGCGTCGCCTCCGTCGTCGACCGACAGTTTCGCCGCCAGTAGCCACCGCTCCGCCGCCAGTTCCTGGCTGATACGATGTGAGCCGTTAGATCACGATCCTATGCACACGATAGATCCACTTATCGAAGAGGTACGAGTGATCCTGTGCCGCTCGATCTGTTTAATCCGACGCACCGCAGCGTGATCCACACCAAACCGGTATCAGCGAATGAGATAGCGCCGCGTGTCCAGCTGATGTTTAAAAAACAGATTTGAAAGACAGAATTATTTGCAAACTTCAAACCCTTGTATCTTTGGATCCACACGTCCAAAATTTACAAATTTTATGTCGTTGGATTCAGGAGAGCAAGCTCTAACTAACCCTACCCTTAGTTTAGCAAATAGTACCTGATAGCTTGTTTAATTTTGCAGATTCTTTTGAGTTCTTGTTTAGATTAGAAAAATCATTTAAAAATGATTTTTAGGTTAAAACCTTTGCAATTTGGTTTGTTGTGACCTTACTGACCCTAGGAACCAACCTAAGTTTTGGAAAATGATTTTGGAAAGGATTAGAATGGATTAATTAGTTTAATCCATTTCTAGCCAATTAAAAACCATTGTTTTGTTTATGAAAATGCTTTCATAAAGAAAACTTTGAGAAAATGTTTTGGACCAAACCTACTGACCCAAAACACCAAGTTTTGCAATAGCAACTCATTTGGTGAAAAACATAAAGTTTTGCCTTGATAGAATTATTTTCCACCACATAAAATGATGGATGGATTTAAAAATAGTTTTTGAGCAAAACCCTCTAACCAATGACTTTGCCATTTTGGTGAATGACCAATTTGGAACTTACAAAGTTTAGAAGCCTAGTGGAGACCATCCTTACAATAGAACCAACCTTTGCATGCTTATGCATGACTTAGATCCCATTGCTTTGTGAGTGTGAAATTGTTTGTTTGACTTTGTTGGAATGTTAGTTGATTTTGTGTTTGCTTGATTGACTTGTAGTGAAGTTAGAGAAGTGTGAGACTAGCAAGATCAAGGAGTGAACCACCATTCCCTACCTAAAAGGCAAGTTACACTATCATACAAAAGTCCTACTATTTTCATTATACTTAGTGGATTTTGAAAACATGCATGAAAACTATTTTTTTATACTTATGCTATGCTAAATCCTAATAGGTTTCCCTTACATTACTTAGTGAAAACCTTGTAGTTGTACATGCTTAGCCATGCTATATTTTGAAAAGAGATACATGTTGAGATTTTACAAAGTTGATAAAAAGGACTTGTGTTTTATATAATAAAACAAGGACTCAATGAACCACCTAGGTGGAGGATACTTTAAGTTTTGGAGAAGGTGGCAACAAAAGGAACCATGACTATGGTAATCTCTTTGTGTTGTGCTCCAAAAGAAAACCCACCTAGGAAACTTAGAGATTGAACATGCTTCTCCAATTGTGGCTTTCGTGTGCAACCACATGCTATTATGGCTCTGGCTTAGTCAATTACATTAGGAAGACCCATACATTGTCTTTAGTTACCAGACATGGGGATCTGGAATGCTTCATGGGGGCTGAAGACAAGCTAGCAATGGTGTATGGGAGGACCTTTTGGAAAGACTTCGTCACATTCTCAATCTGCCAGTATTCCATCTTGGTGAGTACTAATCCAGCGGCCACTGGTGGCAACAAGATGAGAGTGTGACATGTGGGTAAAGTGTACAACTTCTGCAGAAGAAAATAAAATCTAAGTACTTAGCCGTGTCCCCGGTTATGGACAATACGGAGAAACTAAGGCCTGAAGCTATGGAAGATCTCGACATTCTAATTTCTAAAAGAAAACTTTTAAAACTTGATGCACTTGGAGTTACCAAGGAACTCAAGAGATTTTGACAAAACTTGATGCACTTGGAGTTACCAAGAAGCTCAAGAGATTTTGACAAAACTTGATGCACTTGGAGTTACCAAGGAACTCAAGAGATTTTGACAAAACTTGATGCACTTGGAGTTACCAAGAAGCTCAAGAGATTTTGACAAAACTTGATGCACTTGGAGTTACTAAGGTGCTCAAGAGTTTTTTTGACAAGGACTTGAACACTTGGGTTTTTACCAAGGAGTTCAAGAGATTTTTGAAAGGAGTTTTGACAAAGGACCAAAAACCATTTTTGAAAAGATAGGATAAAATATTGCTTTATGCAAATGAGCCTAAAACTCTACTTAGCCAAATATGCATGTATTGATAGGATCCACCCATATTATTCATAAAAGTGAAACTGGCCAATACAATTCAAATGTATTGACCCTTGTGGCTGTAACTTGTTATGTTGCAGGTTTGATTGTTTTAGTGAGGATTGATTGATTAGGATTACAAAGTCTACAACCAACATCTGCCTGTGGCACTTTGAAGATGAAGGACCCATGACTATAGTTATTCCGCTGCAATGTAATGTAATAGCCTAATGAGCTATGTAAAGATGTAATTAAAATTATGTTATTCCTGGTTATAAAGTTGTATTATGACCTTTGTTTCTTGATATTACATCTGAACTGTGGATGCTAGCTATTGATCCAGGGACTAGCATTGTAAACACAGGGGGCTCAATCTTATTAAAGGTTGGGGACACTATAGATGGTATCAGAGCACTGTGTTGCCTGTAGGATTTGTAACCCTAGGATTGGACAAAAACCCCTTAGAAAATAGGAGTTGCATTTTGTTCCAAAAACTTATTTACAAAACAAATCTTGTAAACTCTTTCCTCAACTATTTTGGTTTCAACTCTACATCTCTTCTACTTCAAACTTAATGGAAAAACCTACCCATGGCCAAAGACTACACCATGTGCAAAGGACTTCTTCAACTTCATCAACTCTAATGACTTCAACATCTTCAGCATGTTCACCAAGGACTTCCAACTTGGATACCACTAAGGATTACAAGAGAGACAAGAAATCTTGCTCAAGATTTGAAGACTAAGGAAACACAACTTAGAAGGAGCCTACATCATTAGAAGTTTGGTGGCCAAGAGTTTTTCCCCAAGGAAACCATGACCTCATGAAAAGAAGAATCAACCAAGAAGGATGGAAAGATTTCAAGTGAACCATATAGATGGACCACCATATTTAGTTTAAGTCAAACCCACCAACTTATGTGGTGTAACAAAAATATTTTTGGTTGCCTAAAAATATGCTTGAAACTTGTTGTTTCCTTCAACTCATGAGTTAAGCTCATAAGTTGTTGAGTGATTGGTTGCTTGTTGAATGTTTGATGGTTTGATTGTTTGATTGAACTTGATTGTTTTGAGTTGTGTGTTAGGACTTCTTAAAAAAAAAAAACCTATCCACCAATACTTATCCCTATCAAACCAACAGATGCCTCCCTGTCGTACCAACCCCAACCAAAACAACAACATCACCCCTGAGATGCAGCAGATGATGGCAGCTCAGACACAGTTGATGCAGCAGATGACCACATTCATACAGAATTTGAACAACAACAACAACAACAATAATCAGAATAATCCTCTAGCACTTGACATGCTTACCAAATTTCTGAAACTTAGGCCTGCAAGGTTCTTTGGAACAACTGATCCAATGGAAGCTGATGATTGGTTACGTTCAGTAAACAAAGACTTAGTGACTGTTGGCTGCACCGATGGAGAAAAAGTTAGGTTTGCAGCATTTCTACTTGAAGGACCAGCAGCAACATGGTGGGATAACTTCCAGATCACCACTCCCCTTGAAGATGTAACTTGGGCTATTTTTGAAGATGGATTCAGAACCACTCACATCTCACCTGGAGTAATGTACTTGAAGAAAAAGGAGTTTCACAATCTAAAACAACATCACCTCAGTGTGGCTGAGTATATTGAAGAATTCAACAATCTGGCACGCTATGCACCGGATGAAGTTGATACAGATGCTAAGAGAAAAGAAAAATTTCTTGAAGGACTTAATGATGAGTTGAACCTACAGCTAGTTGTTGCCTATGTCCCAACTTATCAATCACTCTGTGACAAAGCCATCATTTTGGAAAACAAGATGAATCAAGTTGAGAACAGAAAGAGGAAGCGTAAACTCAAGAACTATTCAGGATCATCAAAGAAGAGGCATTCATTCAAAAGGAACAATGAAGATTCTGAACCACGTCAGTATCACCACAACAACAATGGAAGTGATAATAATGGAGATGATATTGACAATGGAGATAACCCTGGTCAGAATCAACAAGACAAATTCAGAAAGAAAGACATTAGCCAGTTGCAGTGCTATACCTGCAAGGAACTTAGACACTATGCATCAGACTGTCCTGAGAAGAAAAAGAAAAAGGCTGCTAGAAGAGCCAATGGAAATGACTCCAATGTGACCCAGAAAGGACATGTGAACCACATTGACATGGATGGAAACGTTGAAGAGATAGAAGAAGTAGATGTCAGTATTTAGATAACTCAGTTGAGTCAAATAAGGATTCCTTGTCTGAATATCAAGTGTTGAACCTATAGTCAAGAGAACCATCAATGTAACCCTATGAGACTTTATTTTAAGGGTGGTAGTACCCTAGTTGCCTAGAAGCCAACTTGTAACCCTAGCCTTCCCAAATCTCGGGACGAGATTTCTTTTAAGGGTGGTAGCCTGTCACATCCCAAGATTTTCCAAATCTTGTAATGTGAAAAATAAATAAACAAAATAATTTTTTGTTGAAAATCAGGGTGAAAAGAAACTTTTGTTTCTAAAAGGAAACTTAAAATCCCATCTTGAACAAACTTTGGCTAAAGTTTGAATTCAACAAAAATCCAAATCAAGGGAAATGCATTCCTCAATGAATGTATCTGGAAATTTGAACACTTGGAAAATAAATCCAAATCCCTAAACCCTAATGGAAGGAAATCATTTTCCAAAGTTGTCTCCAAATCCATGGATTTGATCCATACCAAAATTGATCAACAATATTCACAAAGGATCAAGAAAGGCAAATAGAAATAAAATAAAGCCTTAGAAATTGGTTTCACTCAAATTGGAACCATAAATAAAATCTTATGATTATAATGAGATAAGGAAATTGAATTTCCAAAGCTAATAAAGTCTTACCAAAAGGCATACCAATTGGTGAACAATTATAATCCTAAAGGGATTAAAAAGATAAACATTTAATAAAGGAAAATAAATTGTTTTTGGAAATACTATTTGGATCTTTTAATAAAAGACTTTGTTTTCAAATGAAAAGGTAAGCCAAATTAATTATGGCCAAACTTTTGTAATAAAATATTTTGTTTTGATAAAATGAGTAAAAGTTTATTTAAATAAAATAATAAGGATTTAAATATCCAATTTTATTTAAGTAAAGGCTTTTCCCATTTTAAATGAACACCAAGTATTTTATTACTACTTTGAAATCTTTTATTAAAAGGTTTTGCTTTAATTAAAATGAGTAAAGGATTATTTAAATAAAATAATGAGGATTTAAATATCCAATTTTATTTAAGTAAAGGCTTTCCCATTTTAATTAAAACACCAAAACTTATTTATTTATTTAAAAAAGTTTCCAAGTATTCTTTTATTTTTCAAATAAAACCTTCTGGTTTGGTTTTGGAAATAATTGGATTTCAAATGGAAATTTTATTTAAATAAATCAAACACTATTAATAAACTAAAGATCCATTTTCTTTAATTATTAAATGGATCTTAAAATAAATAAAAATATTATTTCATTTTGAGATTTGGATTATGTTGCCAAACAGAACCAAATTCAAACTGAAGTTTGCTGTTTGTTTGAATTGATTTGAGTGTGGTTTGATTGCTTGAATATTTGATTGAAATTCAAAACAGAAAAAGAATTAGAAAAAGAAAAAGATTTAGACAGAAAAAAAATAGGAAAACAGACCCAGCCCACTAAGGCCCAGACCAGCCCAGTCTACTCCCTCTTCCCCGAAGAAACCTTTTCTCACTCAGAAACAGACCGCACAGAGACTGACAGCCCGGACCCACATCCCCCTCTCCCTCACTCGCTGACAACAGACCCCACCTCCTCTTATTTTCTTCCCCGAACCCTTTTTCCTCACTCAGAAACCTACCCACGCAAAGGCTGACCCGTGGACCCCGTTCCCTCTTCCTTTCCCACTGAACAGAGGACCCCACCGCCACCTCCTTCTTCTTCCCCGCGCGCTGACCACGCCTTCCCCCTCGCTGCCGTTGCTGCCTTCAAACCGCGGATTCAATTCGTCATAACGCCGAGCCTTTACCTCGCCTTGATCCTGCAGATGGAAACGCCTCCCTCTCCTCTATATTTCCCCTCTGACACCTCGCGCTGGCACGCCTTAGACTGCCCCCATTTCCTCCCCGAACGCCCTCTGCTCCGACGAGCTGTCGCAGCAATTCCGGCCAACTCCGACCACCCCTCTACCTCTACTTCACGCGAGTGGACTCCTCTCGACCTCACGCATCTCCTAGTACTCCTGGTTCGCCCGCGGGTGCATCAGAACCCCGACTCCGTCAAGCCCCGAGCCAGCGCCGCCGTCTGTTCCAACTACGGCGACATTCCCCGGTAAACCAGACCGCCTCTCTACCTCTCTTTCATACACACGACTTCGCCTTGACCCTATGAATCTAACCACATCATCCTCTTGTCTCGAGGTGATCTGCAGCTTCATCCCCGACCTCAACCAGAGCCAGCCGCCGCCGTTCCCAACTCCGACGAGGAATTGCGACTGCCCCTGAGCGCCCCTTGTCAAGCCAACAGTACCTTGAGCTTCGCCGTGACCCCCTGAGCCCGGTGATCAACTCCTCCTTCTCCCTCACCTCCTGTAGCGTCGCCTCCGTCGTTGACCGACAGTTTCGCTGCCGGTAGCCACCGCTCCGCCGCCAGTTCCTGGCTGATACGATGTGAGCCGTTAGATCACGATCCTATGCACACGATAGATCCACTTATCGAAGAGGTACGAGTGATCCTGTGCCGCTCGATCTGTTTAATCCGACGCACCGCAGCGTGATCCACACCGAACCGGTATCAGCCAATGAGATAGCGCCGCGTGTCCAGCTGATGTTTAAAAAACAGATTTGAAAGACAGAATTATTTGCAAACTTCAAACCCTTGTATCTTTGGATCCACACTTCCAAAATTTACAAATTTTATGTCGTTGGATTCAGGAGAGCAAGCTCTAACCAACCCTACCCTTAGTTTAGCAAATAGTACCTGATAGCTTGTTTAATTTTGCAGATTCTTTTGAGTTCTTGTTTAGATTAGAAAAATCATTTAAAAATGATTTTTAGGTTAAAACCTTTGCAATTTGGTTTGTTGTGACCTTACTGACCCTAGGAACCAACCTAAGTTTTGGAAAATGATTTTGGAAAGGATTAGAATGGATTAATTAGTTTAATCCATTTCTAGCCAATTAAAAACCATTGTTTTGTTTATGAAAATGCTTTCATAAAGAAAACTTTGAGAAAATGTTTTGGACCAAACCTACTGACCCAAAACACCAAGTTTTGCAATAGCAACTCATTTGGTGAAAAACATAAAGTTTTGCCTTGATAGAATTATTTTCCACCACATAAAATGATGGATGGATTTAAAAATAGTTTTTGAGCAAAACCCTCTAACCAATGACTTTGCCATTTTGGTGAATGACCAATTTGGAACTTACAAAGTTTAGAAGCCTAGTGGAGACCATCCTTACAATAGAACCAACCTTTGCATGCTTATGCATGACTTAGATCCCATTGCTTTGTGAGTGTGAAATTGTTTGTTTGACTTTGTTGGAATGTTAGTTGATTTTGTGTTTGCTTGATTGACTTGTAGTGAAGTTAGAGAAGTGTGAGACTAGCAAGATCAAGGAGTGAACCACCATTCCCTACCTAAAAGGCAAGTTACACTATCATACAAAAGTCCTACTATTTTCATTATACTTAGTGGATTTTGAAAACATGCATGAAAACTATTTTTTTATACTTATGCTATGCTAAATCCTAATAGGTTTCCCTTACATTACTTAGTGAAAACCTTGTAGTTGTACATGCTTAGCCATGCTATATTTTGAAAAGAGATACATGTTGAGATTTTACAAAGTTGATAAAAAGGACTTGTGTTTTATATAATAAAACAAGGACTCAATGAACCACCTAGGTGGAGGATACTTTAAGTTTTGGAGAAGGTGGCAACAAAAGGAACCATGACTATGGTAATCTCTTTGTGTTGTGCTCCAAAAGAAAACCCACCTAGGAAACTTAGAGATTGAACATGCTTCTCCAATTGTGGCTTTCGTGTGCAACCACATGCTATTATGGCTCTGGCTTAGTCAATTACATTAGGAAGACCCATACATTGTCTTTAGTTACCAGACATGGGGATCTGGAATGCTTCATGGGGGCTGAAGACAAGCTAGCAATGGTGTATGGGAGGACCTTTTGGAAAGACTTCGTCACATTCTCAATCTGCCAGTATTCCATCTTGGTGAGTACTAATCCAGCGGCCACTGGTGGCAACAAGATGAGAGTGTGACATGTGGGTAAAGTGTACAACTTCTGCAGAAGAAAATAAAATCTAAGTACTTAGCCGTGTCCCCGGTTATGGACAATACTGAGCAACTAAGGCCTGAAGCTATGGAAGATCTCGACATTCTAATTTCTAAAAGAAAACTTTTAAAACTTGATGCACTTGGAGTTACCAAGGAACTCAAGAGATTTTGACAAAACTTGATGCACTTGGAGTTACCAAGAAGCTCAAGAGATTTTGACAAAACTTGATGCACTTGGAGTTACCAAGGAACTCAAGAGATTTTGACAAAACTTGATGCACTTGGAGTTACCAAGAAGCTCAAGAGATTTTGACAAAACTTGATGCACTTGGAGTTACTAAGGTGCTCAAGAGTTTTTTTGACAAGGACTTGAACACTTGGGTTTTTACCAAGGAGTTCAAGAGATTTTTGAAAGGAGTTTTGACAAAGGACCAAAAACCATTTTTGAAAAGATAGGATAAAATATTGCTTTATGCAAATGAGCCTAAAACTCTACTTAGCCAAATATGCATGTATTGATAGGATCCACCCATATTATTCATAAAAGTGAAACTGGCCAATACAATTCAAATGTATTGACCCTTGTGGCTGTAACTTGTTATGTTGCAGGTTTGATTGTTTTAGTGAGGATTGATTGATTAGGATTACAAAGTCTACAACCAACATCTGCCTATGGCACTTTGAAGATGAAGGACCCATGACTATAGTTATTCCGCTGCAATGTAATGTAATAGCCTAATGAGCTATGTAAAGATGTAATTAAAATTATGTTATTCCTGGTTATAAAGTTGTATTATGACCTTTGTTTCTTGATATTACATCTGAACTGTGGATGCTAGCTATTGATCCAGGGACTAGCATTGTAAACACAGGGGGATCAATCTTATTAAAGGTTGGGGACGCTACAGGAATGGTCCGGAGAATAAGATTCATATAAGGCAGTGCAGTTTTTGGAGTTCGCAATTGTTCCGGATTAATCGGTATTGTACCGGAAGCTTCTAGAACCTTCCGGAAGGGGGCCAACATGGTTCCACCTTCCGGGAGGGGGCATGGGCCTATGAGGGAGTGTCCTGGCCGCATTGGGCCAGGGGGCACAAGGCCCCATAGGGCCCAGCCGATTCTAGATAAGTTTAAACTCGTTTAAACTAGAGATAGAATTTCTAGATAAGGGAGAGTTTAAATTGTTTAAACTAGAGATAGGCTTGGAGGAGAGGCAAGGGCTGGCCGCACCCCCCCTCTATATATAGAGGGCTGGTGCGCCCCCTCCCCTACACACCTTCCTCCAAACCCTAGTTGCCCTGCTGCCCTCCTCTCTCCCTCCCGACTGTTTGTAGGCGAAGCCCTGCGGCAGAAATTCTCTACCATATACACCACACCGTCGTGTTGTAGATCCAATCCATCTCTCCACCCTACTTGCTGGTCCGAGGAAGGAGGAGACGTCGAGGTGCTGCACGTGTGCATCTCACGGAGGCACCGCCACTTGTGGTGCTAGATCGGATCGGATCACGAGGAGGAGAAGCGAGTACGACTACATCACCCACGTTCCGACGAACGTTCCGCTGTGCGAATCTTCAAGGGTATGAAGATCTAATCCAATCTCTCTTGTTGTTTGCATCTCCTAGATTAGATCTTGGCTTTCCCTCTGTTCGCTTCCGTAGAAAAATTTGATTTACTATGCTGCGAAACACTTCAACTCATGCATCACACCGGAGGCTTGCATGGTGATGAAGAAGGCCTCCAGGGTGAATTCCCCTCTCCGGCAGGGTGCCGGGAAGAGCTTCAGATCCCTCCCGATCTAGGGATGGAGATGACGGAGGCTACAGACTCTTTCGTGGATTTTTGATCGGGTACCTAGGGTTTTCTTCCTGAGGGCAACTTATAGGCAGAAGGAGAGGCCGAGGGGGTGCTGGGGTCGGCCAGACCACCCCCTGGCGCGGGCTAGGCCTGGCCACATGGTCAGGTGGTGTGGCCGGCCCCTGGCCCCTCTCCGTCTCATATTCTGGCACTTGACCCCTTTCGGAAAAATAGGCACTTTGGCTTTTGTCCCGTCCAATTCCGAGAATATTCATTTTCTGACTTTCCTGGAACCAAAAATAGCAGAAAACAGGCAGCTGGCACTGTGGCTCTTGTTAATAGGTTAGTCCAAGAAATCATATGAAAAGTACTCCAAAGTTGGAACAAAACACAAGAAAGTGTATAAAACCAAGCATGGAACATTAAAAATTATAGATACATTTGCAATGTATCAAATGGCATGGGAGTCTTCATGGGATTGGGATTGGCATTGATCATCTCAAACTTCGCGAGCATGTCCTTCACGTACTTCTCTTGGGAGATGAAGGTGACTTGAGCAAGTTGCTTCACAATGAAGCATAGGAAATACTTCAACTCCCCCATCATGGACATCCTAAATTTCTTGGTCATCAACTCAGCAAAAGCTTTGTTATGAGATTCGTTAGCTCCACCAAAGATAATATCATCAACATAAATTTGAAGAATAAATAAGCCACCCCCTTTAACCCATTTGGTGAAAAGGGTGGAACCGACTTTACCCACGCTAAAACCGTCCACGAGTAAGAAATCCCTAAGGTGCTCATACCAAGCACGAGGAGCTTGCTTTAGTCCGTAGAGCGCCTCATGGAGTAGATACACATGGTTGGGTTAGCGTGTGTTTTCAAAACTCGGGGGTTGAGCTACATATGCAACCTCTTTCAAGGGACCATTAAGAAATGCACTTTTCACATCCATTTGATAAAGCTTGAAGTTATGAAAAGATGCATATGCAAGCAAGAGACGAATAACTTCAAGGCGAGCAAAGGTGTCCTCATAGTCAATACCTTCTATTTGGGCATACCCTTGTGCCACTAACCTTGCTTTGTTCCTTGTGACGATTATGTTCTCATCTTGCTTGTTCTTGAATACCCACTTGGTCCCGATGACATTGATGCGATGATCTTTAGGTCTCTCCACAAGAGACCAAACTTCATTGTGGGTGAAGCACTCAAGTTCTTCTTGCATGGCGCTGACCCAATCTGGATCTTCTAGAGCTTCATGGACCTTAAGTGGCTCAAAGTTGGACACAAATGCATGATGGCCACAAAAGGTAGTAAGAAGCTTCTTCTTGTTACGAGTCTCGATTCCTCTTGATATGCTTCCAAGTATATGATTGACTTGGAGTCCACTTGCAATAGAGGTGGACTTGTTCTTCCGGATTGTCCCTTCACGATCAAAAAATTCATCCTTTGTTGGTCCTTGATCATTGACAACTTCTTGAGCTTGACCTTGATTTTGAGGAACTTGTACATCTTCTTGGTCTTGCTCAACAGGTTGAGGGCTTGGTTCTTGTTCTTCAGTTTGTGAGAGTTGTTCATCATGTGGTGCACTTGATGGTTCAACTTGAGTAGAGCTAGGCTCTTCTTGAGTTGGGCTTGATCCTCCCCCATCAACATCTTGATCATGGATATGATATTCGGTGGGCAAGATATGCCCAATCCCCATCAACTTGATGACTTGAGAGGAATCTCCATCACCTACATCACGTGGAACAACTTGCCCCTCTTGGGGGCCATTATCCTCCAAAAACTTCACATCACAAGATACTTCAACACAACCATTGGTTTTGTTGTAGTATCTATAGGCATGAGAGTTTTCAGCATAACCAACAAATATACCCTCTATAGTTCTAGATTGGAATTTACCGAGCTTTTATTTCTTGTTCTTGACGAGGCATTTGCACCCAAAGACGTGGAAGTAGTTGACGTTGGGCTTGTTCTTTGTGAGAATATCGTACGGAGTCATGTCAAAGGGAGCTCGGAGGAAGAGCCGGTTCGAGTAGTGAACCGCGGTAGCAATGGCTTCCCCCAAAAAATTGTGGGGTGACTTGAACTCACTCAACATTGCTCTTGCCATCTCAATGATAGTCCAGTTCTTCCTTTCAACAACACCATTTTGTTGAGGGGTATATGTGAAGGAAATATGCCCTAAGAGGCAATAATAAAGTTGTTATTATATATTCCTTATACATGATAGATGTTTATTTTACATGCTAGAAATGTATTGATTCGGAAACATCAATACATGTGTGTTTAATAAACAAAAAGGGTTCCTAGTCATGCCTCTCTTATAGACTAGCTTGTTGATTAACAAGATGATCAAGGTTTCCTGATCATGGACATTGGATGTTGTTAATAACAAGGTCACACCATTGGTGGAATGATGTGATGAACATTCATCCGAAGTATAGCATTACGATCAAGTCATTATGTTTATATTGCTATAACATCATACGATGTAATATTTATCCTTAGGGAGATCATGTTAATTGCTAACATCGGAAGAGTATCTTGATAACATCAAACGTCACACCGTAACAGGGTGACTATAAAGATGGGTTCAGTACTACGAAGGTGTTATGTTGAGGCTCATGGATCAAGAGTGGAATTTGTCAATCCAGATTACGGATAGATATACTCTGGGCCCTCTCGGTGATATCACATTAGGATAGCTTGCAAGCAAGTGATGTGATCACAAGAATGTTATATCACAGGAACGAGAAAAGAGTGCATGTCGGTAACGAGATCAAACTAGGTATGGAGATACCGATGATCGAATCTCGAACATGTAATATATCGAGAGACAAAGGGATTTAGTTACAAGCGTTAAAGGTTCTCATGATCACAAGAGTCATCGTTGAATGTGTAGGAGTCAGTATGGATCTCTAGGTCCCGCTGCTGATTATTGATCAGAGAAGGGTCTCGATCATGTCTGCATTATTCGCGAACCGTAGGGTGGCACACTTAAGAGTTACCGGACACCATTTTGGAGCACATATGTTTCAGACAAAAGAATTGCAAAGCGCAGGAATTGTTTCAATAGAAACCGGAAATTGTTTCGGGTGAAATTGCAGAAGGTGGTTCTGCATGTGATATTGAAATATTGCAAGGGGCTATATGTGAATGTTTGTTAATTAAAGTAATTAACAAAATTCTGAATAAATTTAATAAAAAGAGTTTTATTAAATGAGAGAGCATTAAATTTGGAGAAATTTAATGCATTTAAAGTGGAGACTTTAAAAGGGAATGTGAAGAGGCATTTTAATGTGGAGGGGTTACCACCACATGAATGGGGGAGGTGAGGGTTCACCCCCCATGCACCGGCCATGGAGAGAGGGGGCACCCCCTCCTCCTATAAAAGGCCACCCATTCCCTCCTTCATCCTTACACCTCCTTGTGAAGGATCTCTCTCCCCCTCTAGAATTATTCCCCCATGGTCTCGGATTAGCGAGATACATGTTCCCGGTGGCATTTCGTCTGGAAGGAGTTGCTGCTTCCGCTGGATCGCTGGAGCGAGGAGGTGGAGGTTGTCCGGTGGCTTGAACGTGTGTGCGAGTGCGGATGCGCTGCTGAGTTGCGACGCTCGGACTTCCTCACGATCTTGAGATCGGCAAGTGTACGACTACATCAACCACGAGTTCCTACTCGTTAACAAAGCTTGTTGTCTACGAGGGTAAGTTCTCGTTGGATGTATGTCCACCCGTTGCTTTGTACCTAGTAGATAGATCTTGGCGTGTAGTTCACACCGTAGGAAATTTTTTGTTTTCTATGTTGCGGACCCAACAGTGGTATCAGAGCCTGATCTATGCGTAGGTGCTTAGCACGGGTAGTACACATATGGTTGATATGTGGGCGATGATGATCATGTTATTGCATCTTCTATGTATTTTGGATATTGGTGGCATAGTGGGATGAAGCGGCCCGGACCAACCTTACATGTCATCGTACATGAGACCAGTTCCACGACTGACATGCAACTTGTTTTGCATAAGTGGCTGGCGGGTGTCTGTCTCTCCTACTATAGTCAATATCTGATTTACAACGAGTTGCTAATAACTTAGTTATCCTCGTTGTGGTTCATGTTCTTAGGTGAGAATGGTTCTATCTATGAAAGCCCTAAGCCACGTAAAACTTGCAATTGATAAATTAGAGGCGTCTAGTTTAGATCGTTGCTGGGCTAGTGTATTGATATGGTATTGTTGTAAGTAGATGTATGGTAGATACTCTTACAACACAGTCAACATGTAAGTTCCATAGACCTTGGCCTTACACACAAAGGAATGATAGAGATCATACCATGATGCAAGTGATAGAGATCAAATGCATGGACCATATCATCTCACTTTACACATTAGATGTTAGCATCTTATACTGCTAGTTTGGCGCGTTTGGTAGCATTATAAGATGATCCATCATTTAGATATCAAGATAAAAATGTGTTCTTCCTTGAGTATGCACCGTTCTATGGATCATGTTTCGAGACATCACGTGATGATCGGGTGTACTCGAATCTACGCTTTCATAGGAACGGGTGTAAGACAGTTTTACACACGCGAATACTAAGGTTCTTACTTGGCGAGCCTAGCATGTATAGACATGGCCTCGGAACACGGACCGAAAGGTTAAGCATGAGTCATATGGTTGATGTGATGCCCATATAGATGCTCGCCTTTGAAGCTATATCAACTCACGTGATGATTAGACTTAATATAGTGGATTTGGTTCATGTAAACACCAAAAGGACACGGGGGATGTCGTTTTTAAGTGGGAGTTCATTAGTAATTTGGATTAGTTGAACTCAATCTATCATAAACTTAGTCTAAATAAACTTTACAAATTCTGTTGTAGATGGCACCACCTGCTTTTAATTTCAATGTGTTCATGGAGAAAGAGAAACTTGCTGCGAATGGTAGCAACTTCACCAACTGGGCTATGAATTTGACGATTCTCCTCACTGCTGCACAAAAGCAATATGTGCTAGATGCGCCGCTAGGCCCCCCACCAGCTCCTGATGCCCCTGACGAGGAAAAGAATGTCTATGTGACTCGTCAGGAGGACCACAACTTAGTTCATTGCGGCATACTGTATGGGCTAGAGCCAGAACTTCGAAAGCGTTTCGAAAATGGTAATGCCTTTGATACCATGGGAGAATTGAAAATGATTTTCGATACCCATGCTGCCGTAGAGAGTTATAATGCTACAGAAAAGTTCTTTAGCTGCATGATGGAGGAAAACAGCTCCGTTAGTGAGCACGTACTCAAAATGTCTGGGTACGCCGATAAGCTTGTGTCCTTGGGAATAATGATTCCCATTGACTTAGGCATACATCGTGTTCTCCAATCTCTGCCACCTAGCTACAAGAGGTTCGTGATGAACTATAATATGCAGGGCATGAAGAAGTCTCTTCCCGAGCTTCTGTCAATGCTTAAGACTGCAGAAGTGGAGATTAGGAAAGAACATCAAGTGTTGATGATCAATAGGACCACCGGTTTCAAGAAGGATAAGAAAGGCAAGCACAAGGGAAAGAAGGGTGGCAAGTCTGTTGCCACGCCTGAAAAGACACCCCGGGCTGGCCCTAAGTCTGACACCGAGTGCTACTATTGCAAGGGGACTGGCCATTGGAAGCGCAACTGCCCCAAGTATTTGGCGGACAAGAAGTCCAGCAAGGCAAACAAAGGTATATGTGATATACATGTTATTGATGTGTACTTGACTAGTACTCGCAGTAGCACCTAGGTATTTGATACCGGATCGGTTGCTAATACATGTAACTCGGTTCAGGGGCTATGGAACAAGCGACAACTAGCAAGGGATGAGGTCAGGATGCGGGTCGGCAATGGATCAAGAGTTGATGTGATCGCCGTCGGGACGCTACCTCTCCATTTGCCATCGGGATTAGTTATAAACCTAAATAATTTTTATTTGGTGCCTACACTGAGCATGAACATTGTATCTGGATCGTGTTTGATGCAAAGTGGTCATTCCTTTAAATCTGAAAACAATGGTTGTTCGATTTATAAGAATGATATCTTTTATGGTCATGCACCTATGTTGAATGGTTTATTTCTATTGGATCTCGATAGTAATATTACGCACATTCATAATGTTAATGCTAAAAAGATTAAACTTGATGATGATATGTCTACATATATGTGGCACTGCCGTCTAGGTCATATTGGCGTTAAACGCATGAAGAAACTCCATTCTGATGGACTTTTGGAATCACTTGATTTTGAATCATTTGATACATGTGAGCCATGCCTTATGGGCAAGATGACTAGAACGCCGTTTTCCAGTTCAATGGAACGGGCGACAGATCTATTGGAAATCATGCATACTGATGTGTGTGGACCAATGAGTGTGTCGGCACGAGGTGGATATCGTTATTTTGTTACTTTCACGAATGATTTGAGTAGATATGGGTATATCTATTTGATGAAACACAAGTCTGAAACTTTTGAAAAGTTCAAGTAATTTCAGAATGAAGTGGAAAATCATCGTAATAGAAAGATCAAATTTCTACGGTCTGACCGTGGAGGAGAGTATCTAAGTTACGAGTTTAGCACACACATGAAAGAGTGTGGAATAGTTTCACAACTCACGCCTGCCGGAACACCACAACATAATGGTGTGTCGGAGCGTCGTAATCATACCTTATTGGATATGGTTCGATCTATGATGTCTCTGACTGACTTACCTCTGTCATTTTGGGGTTATGCACTGGAAACAGCTGCATTCACTTTAAATCAGGCACCATCTAAATCCGTTGAAACGACACCGTATGTATTATGGTTTGGAAACAAACCTAAGCTGTCATTTCTTAAGGTTTGGGGATGTGATGTTTATGTGAAGAATCTTCAACCAGATAAACTCGAACCCAAAGCGGAAAAATGCGTCTTCATAGGATACCCTAAGGAAACAATTGGGTATACCTTCTATCACAGATAAGAGGGCAAGGTTTTTGTTGCCAAGAATGGATCCTTTCTTGAGAAGGAGTTTCTCGCGAAAGGTGTGAGTAGTCGGAAGGTAGAACTCGAAGAGGTTATTGAACCTTCTCTTCATGGAATGGCGAGTGGTGCAGCACCGGAAGTTGTTTCGGAGTTGACTTCACCTGATGAAGAGAGAGCTAATGATAATGATCATGAAACTCCGAAAGAGGACACTACCGAACCTCGCAGGTCAAGCAGGACACGTGCAGCTCCTGAACTGTACGGCAATCCTGTTGTGAATTTCATGGTTTATGAAATGGATGACCCTGCGACGTATGAAGAAGCGATGATGAGCCCGGATTCCAACAAATGTCTAGAAGCCATGAAATCCGAGATGGAATCCATGTACGAGAACCAAGTTTGGAACTTGGTGGACTTACCTCACGACCGAAAGGCCATGGAGAATAAATGGATTTTCAAAAGGAAAACTGATGCTGATGGTAATGTGACCATCTATAAGGCTCGACTTGTCGCAAAGGGGTTTCGACAAATTCAAGGAGTTGACTACGATGAGACATTCTCTCTCGTAGCGATGCTTAAGTCAGTTAGGATTATGTTAGCAATTGCTGCATATTTCGATTATGAAATATGGTAGATGGATGTCAAAACTGCGTTCCTCAATGGTAAGATTGAAGAAGAGTTGTATATGATACAACCTAAGGGTTTTGTCAATACTAAGGATGCTAATAAGGTGTGCAAACTTCAGCGATCCATCTATGGACTGAAGCAAGCATCACAAAGTTGGAATCTCCACTTTGATGAGGTGATCAAAGAGTTTGGATTTGTCCAAACTTATGGAGAGGCTTGTATTTACAAGAAAGTGAGTAGGAGCAATGTGGGATTTCTGATATTATATGTGGATGACATATTATTGATTGGAAATGATATAGATCTTTTAAACAGTGTTAAAAGTTATCTAAACAGCAAATTTTCGATGAAAGACCTTGGTGAAGCATCATATATATTAGGCATTAAAATCTATAGAGATAGATCAAGGCGCCTAATTGGGCTATCGCAGAGTACATACCTTGATAAGATATTAAAGAAGTTTAATATGGACAAAAGTAAGAAGGGGTTCTTACCTATGTTGCAAGGCAAGACATTGAGTAAGACTCAAAGTCCGGCTACGACGGAAGAAAGAGAGATGATGGATAAGATCCCCTATGCCTCGGCCATAGGCTCTATTATGTATGCCATGCTATGTACAAGACCGGATGTGGCACATGCTATTAGTTTGACTAGTAGGTACCAATCTGATCCAGGTTCGGAACACTGGATAGCGGTAAAGAACATCCTCAAGTACTTAATAAGAACTAAGGATATGTTTCTTATATACGGAGGTGAAGAAGAGCTAGTCGCTAAGTGTTATGTCGATGCTAGCTTTGACACCGGTCCGGATGACTCTAAGTCTCAATCCGGATACGTATTTCTCTTGAACGGAGCAGCAGTTAGTTGGAGGAGTTCCAAACAACCTGTGGTGGCTAGATCAACAACGGAGGCGGAATATGTTGCTGCTTCAGAAGCGGCGCAGGAAGCAGTTTGGATGAAAGAGTTCATTACGGAACTGGGTGTGGTTCCCAGTGCATTGGACCCGATGGTGATCTACTGTGAGAACAATGGAGCCATAGCCAACACAAAGGAACCAAGGTCTCACAAGAATTCCAAGCATATTAAGCGCCGGTTTCACTCCATCCGCGAGCATGTCAAGGATGGAGATATAAAGATTTGTAAAGTACACACGGACCTAAATGTAGCAGATCCGTTGACTAAAGTTCTCCCTAGGGCAAAACATGATCAACACCAGAACTCCATGGGTGTTAGATTTATCACTATGTGAACTAGATTATTGTCTCTAGTGCAAGTGGGAGACTGAAGGAAATATGCCCTGAGAGGCAATAATAAAGTTGTTATTATATATTCCTTATACATGATAGATGTTTATTTTACATGCTAGAAATGTATTGATTCGGAAACATCAATACATGTGTGTTTAATAAACAAAAAGGGTTCCTAGTCATGCCTCTCTTATAGACTAGCTTGTTGATTAACATGATGATCAAGGTTTCCTGATCATGGACATTGGATGTTGTTAATAACAAGGTCACACCATTGGTGGAATGATGTGATGAACATTCATCCGAAGTATAGCATTACGATCAAGTCATTATGTTTATATTGCTATAACATCATACGATGTAATCTTTATCCTTAGACCATGAGATCATGTTAATTGCTGACACCGGAAGAGTATCTTGATAACATCAAACGTCACACCGTAACAGGGTGACTATAAAGATGGGTTCAGTACTACGAAGGTGTTATGTTGAGGCTCATGGATCAAGAGTAGAATTTGTCAATCCAAATGACGGATAGATATACTCTGGGCCCTCTTGGTGATATCACATTAGGATAGCTTGCAAGCAAGTGATGTGATCACTAGAATGTTATATCACGGGAACAAGAAAAGAGTGCATGTCGGTAACGAGATCAAACTAGGTATGGAGATACCGATGATCGAATCTCGGACATGTAATATATCGAGAGACAAAGGGATTTAGTTACAAGCGTTAAAGGTTCTCACGATCACAAGAGTCATCATTGAATGTGTAGGAGTCAGTACGGATCTCCAGGTCCCGCTGCTGATTATTGATCGGAGAAGGGTCTCGATCATGTCTGCATTATTCGCGAACCATAGGGTGGCACACTTAAGAGTTACCGGACACCATTTTGGAGCACATATGTTTCAGACAAAATAATTGCAAAGCGCAGGAATTGTTTCAATAGAAACCGGAAATTGTTTCGGGTGAAATTGCAGAAGGTGGTTCTGCATGTGATATTGAAATATTGCAAGGGGCTATATGTGAATGTTTGTTAATTAAAGTAATTAACAAAATTCTGAATAAATTTAATAAAAAGAGTTTTATTAAATGAGAGAGCATTAAATTTGGAGAAATTTAATGCATTTAAAGTGGAGACTTTAAAAGGGAATGTGAAGAGGCATTTTAATGTGTAGGGGTTACCACCACATGAATGGGGGAGGTGAGGGGTCACCCCCCCATGCGCTGGCCATGGAGAGAGGGGGCACCCCCCTCCTCCTATAAAAGGCCACCCATTCCCTCCTTCATCCTCACACCTCCTTATGAAGGATCTCTCTCCCCCTCTAGAATTATTCCCCCATGGTCTCGGATTAGCGAGATAGATGTTCCCGGTGGCATTTCGTCTGGAAGGAGTTGCTGCTTCCGCTGGATCGCTGGAGCGAGGAGGTGGAGGTTGTCCGGTGGCTTGAACGTGTGTGCGAGTGCGGATGCGCTACTGAGTTGCGGCGCTCGGACTTCCTCATGATCTTGAGATTGGCAAGTGTACGACTACATCAACCACGAGTTCCTACTCGTTAACAAAGCTCGTTGTCGACGAGGGTAAGTTCTCGTTGGATGTATGTCCACCCGTTGCTTTGTACCTAGTAGATAGATCTTGGCGTGTAGTTCACACCGTAGGAATTTTTTTGTTTTCTCTATGCTGCGGACCCAACAATATGGAGCTGAGAATTCATGCTTGATCCCCTCATCTTGAACAAACTCTTGCATGGTGTAGTTCTTGAATTCGGTGCCATTGTCGGTCCTAATGGTCTTGATATCCACTTCATGAGTGTGTTGATCTTGCTTGGCGAAGATCATGAAGTACTTGTACGTCTCATCCTTTGACTTGATAAGGAATACCCAAGTGTACCTTGAGTAATCATCAATGATGACAAGACCATATTTTCTTCCACCAAGAGTATCATATGTTGATGGCCCGAAGAGATCCAAATGGAGGAACTCCAACGGTCTTGACGTGGCCACCTTGGATATTGATGGATGACTCTTTCCATGTTGCTTTCCTGAAATGCAAGCACTACACACACGATCTTTCTCAAAAGACACACCGGTTAGTCCAAAAATATGCTCACCCTTTAGGAGTTGTTTAAGATTTCTCATGTTGACGTGGCCAAGGCGGCGATGCCAAAGCCATCCCTCGTCAACCTTGGACATTAGACATGTGGAAAGAGATTTACTATCTTGCGAGAGGTCGACCACGTAAAGGTCGTCTTCCACATATCCAACAAGGACCAAATTAAGATTATCACTCCTAAAGACTTTCACAAAAGATCTAGAGAAATAGGAATCATAACCAGCATCCGCAAGATGTTTAATTGAAAGCAAATTGTAGCCAAGGTTCTCAACAAGCATGACGGTCTCTAGGGTCAAGGCCTTGGAGACCACCAACTTGCCATAACCTAGTACCTTTCCTTTAGAGTTGTCCCCAAAAGTGGTGCTTGACGTTGAGTTGACATCATTAATGAATTGGTCAAGCGCACTTCTACCTCTGGTCATATGATTGGTGCATCCACTATGATGTAGCCCGACCTTCAGTCGTTACCACATCATGGTCTCCAGCTTATGCCAAGTCGCACTGGACTCCAAAGGTGAATCTGTTCCTCTATGCGATCCCACTTACTACCCTCTTGAATGGTATACTACTTCATACTCCATCCCATATCCATGATAGGTTGAAACCAACAAGTACGGAGGCATGGGAGGAAGCCTGGGGCACCAAGCCCGACAAGATGGAGGCTTGGAAGAGAAGACAGAAGAAGCAGCAGCTGGAGCATCGGAGTCTCCGGCCTGCGCACACCGGAGTCTCTGGCCTGACGACACCGGAGTCTCCGGTCGGCATACTCCAGAGTCTCCGGACCATCTCTGGACTGACCCCCAGATCGAGCTCGAGGACAGCCAGAAGGCCCCTCCGGAGACGGACCGGAATCTCCGGCCCAGACCAGAGTCTCCGGACCCCCACACCAAAGTCTCCGGCCTGAGCGTATGGGCTTGCGCACCGCCAGGTGGGCCTTTGGCCCATGTTGAAGGGTTCGTAGCAGGGAAAACAAAAAAATTCTACCACAAGAACGAACAAAACTAAGATCCAATCTAGGAAAAGCCAAGATCTAATTTATTAGATAAGTGCAACGAGATAGATCTGTACTAACCCTTGTAGATCCGAAAGCCTTGTGCGTGATTGGATCTCGTGGTTGATGTAGATGATCACTTCCCAGTCTCAAGATCGAGTAGACGATCCTTCCGGCGCCATGTTCCGGCAACGCTTCCACAGACGGTCACACGTGCGGAGTCAATGTAGACCTTCCTCTCCCCGTTCCAGCGAGTAGTGGAGGTAGTAGATCTCCATGGAATCCCAACAGCACGACGGCGTGGTGGTGGTGGTGGAGAAGGATTTCTGCAGGGCTTCGCCTAAGCCGGAGCAGGAGGATGGTGGAGGAGAGAGGCGGCCAGGGTTTGGGGTGGAAGGAGCAAGGGGGAGGCGCCCCACCCCACATTTATATAGAGGGGGAGGCGGCCTAGGGCTGACCCCCTTGCCCCCTAGGGTTTGGCGCACCAAGGGAAGGGGGAGAGTTTTCTTCCACCCCCAAGTATCCCCTTTCCTTTCTTGGTTTTCAAGCAAACTCTATGGAACCTTCTAGAACTTTTCGGAACACTTCAAAACCTTCTAGAACCTCCATATGAATACTCCGGAACATTTCCGAAACCCAGAAAATGATCTCCATTATATGAATCATATTCTTCGGACAATTCCGGATCTCCTCGTGATGTCCTAGATCCAATCCGAGACTCCGAACAACATTCGGTCTACAACGCATATTCCATATCTACCTAAACAACATCGAACCTTAAGTGTGTCACCCTACGGTTCACGAATATGTAGACATGATCGAGACACATCTTGGAGCAATAACCATCAGCGGGATCTGGAGATCCATAATGGCTCCCACATACTCAACGATGACTTCGTGATCGATAGAACCATTAACATACGAAACCAATTCCCTTTGTCACAAGGTACTCTACTTATCCGAGGTTCGATCATCGGTATCTCCATACCTTTTTCAACCTCGTTACCGATAATTACTCTTTACTCGTTCCGTGATATGTCATCCCTTGTGACCTAGTCACATGCTTGCAAGCTAATTAGATGACATTCCACCAAGAGGGCCCAGAGCATATCTATCCGTCATATGGATGGACAAATCCCAGTCTTGACCCATGCGCTTCAACACATACTTTCATAATACCTAATGCCACCTTTATAACCACCCAGTTACGAAGCAGCGTTTGATGTCATCAAAGCACTCATCTAGTGATGGTGATTAACACAATCTCATGGTCGAAGGATTAGGTTACTATGTATTTGAAAGCTTATAGCAAAACGAACTTAATGACTTGATCTTATGCTATGCTTACTATGGGTGCATGTCCATCACATCATTCTCCTAATGATACGATCTTGCCATCAATAACATCCAATGTCTATGATCAGGAAACCATGATCATCTATTAATCAACAAGCTAGTCTTAACAATAGGCTTACTAGGGACTCTTTTATGTTTACAAAACACACAAGTATTAGTGTTTTCTAATAATACAATTATAGAATGGGATGTAAACATTCATCATAAACACAAAGATATAATAATAACCATTTTATTATTGCCTCTTGGGCATATCTCCAATAGTCTCCCACTTGCACTAGAGTCAATAATCTAGATTACATTGTAATGTACCTAACACCCATGGCGTTCTGGTGTTTGTCATGTTTTGCTCTAGGGAGAGGTTTAGTCAACGGATCTTCTACATTCAGATCAGTGTGTACTTTGCAAATCTTTATGTTGCCATCTTGGACATACTCGCGAATGTTGGAAATATGCCCTAGAGACAAATAGTAATAGGGACTATTATCATATTTCATAAAGTTTATGATTAAGTTTTATATCATGCTATAACTGTATTGAGTGGAAACATCAATACACGTGTGATATATAAACAACCAGGGGTTCCCAGTGAAACTCTAGTCACTAGTTCATTGGTTAACAAATGATCAAGTTTCTTGATCATGTGGCATTTATGCTAGTTGGAAATGGAGTCAACTCATTCTGTGAATGAGATGATGAACCAATACCCAACCTAAACATCGTGACCCGATCATGTCACGAAGTTCAAGTTACGATGATTAGGAATGGATCCTCGTAGACTATTCCTTAGACCGTGAGGCTATATCAATCATTGTCTCCCAAGAGTGCTTAGATAGCATCAAGCGCCACTTGGTAATACAGTGGTTATAAAGGTGTGTTCAGGTACTCGGAGGAAACCGTAGAGGAAATATATGTCAAGAGCAGGATTTGTCTGTCCACGTGACAGAAAGATACTCAAGGGCCCACTCAAGAGAAGTTATATCCAATAGCTACGCAACGTGTGATTTGATCACATGGATATCACTTATCGGAACGAGTCAAGTAGCATTGTTCAGTAATGAGATTGAACACGACATGGTGATGTCATTGATTAGATCTCGGGCAATGCAAGTATCAAGATACAAAGGGAATAAGACACGACCGTCCCGGTTCAAACGACGAAAGATCTTCGTGGAACGCACAGGGGTCACATGGCCATCCAGGTCCCTCTATTGATCATTGGTCCGGGAGTGTCCCGACCATGTCTGGAGTGTTCCCAAACCATAGAGTATCACGCTTAAGGGTTTGATGATGCTTAGAGAGTGTTTATAGGATCGGAAGAATCACTAAAGAATAGTAGAGAGAAAACCGGAAGGGTTTCGGTAAATCCGGAGGATGTCCGAAGTGGAGGTGGAAGGTGTTCCATAGCCACAGAGATTGAATAATATATGAATGAATGTTAAATATTTATTTAATCATTTATTCATAATTATTTAATAAAATAGAAAATCAATTAAATGGTCAAAGGGCTTAATGGGCCAATTCCCGGAGCGGAAAGGGCCCAAGAGGGGACCACACCCCTAGGAGAGGCCTAGGGGGTGGCCGGCGGCCCTAGTGGGCCAGCCCCACGTGGGGCCCATGGGTGGGGGCTGGCCGACTTGCCTCCCCACCTCTCCCTCTCCTTTAGTCCCACCCCGGGACTTTGAGGGAGGTAGTACCTCCCCTCCCCTATATATAGTGGGGGTATTTGGCCAGATAAATACACACAACATTCAATAAAGGTATTATCACTTTTGGGAAGACATCCAATTGATATTCTCTCTCTCTCTCTCTCTCTCTCTCTCTCTCTCTCATGACCGTGGTCCCAAGTTTATACTGCGCAAACGAGAGACATCTTCACCGCGAAGCGCTGTCGCGCTACGGGATTCAGATCCAGGAGCTCTACTTCCGCAATTGCTGCTGGATCGGCGAAGCAGGAGTCATCGTCAGGCACCAGACGTGTGTAACTCCCCACGACATGTCACATTTGAGGCACTCAAGTCGTTGGAGCCACATGAGCGCAAGGACTTCATCATGACCTTGAGGTTGGATTCGGCTCGTCTACATCAACCACGCTCTCCTGAGCATTGACAATGCTTTCCGGTCTTCAAGGGTAAGTTCGCGAAAAGCCCCTCCCATTACTATATTACTAATAGATAGGTCTTGGAAACATCAGGGGTTCAGGGGCGTAGGGTAAAAAATTATTGTTTTCATGCGTGGAACCCCTACAGTGGTATCAGAGCTAGATCTATGCGTAGTAATACTAGTACGGGTAGAACACACGAGATGTAGCGTGTGGGCGTTGATCTTTTAATT
This sequence comes from Avena sativa, assembly GCA_916181665.1. Taxonomy (NCBI): domain Eukaryota; kingdom Viridiplantae; phylum Streptophyta; class Magnoliopsida; order Poales; family Poaceae; genus Avena; species Avena sativa. The sequence goes on from OV702287.1 coordinate 340,833,030, forward strand.
GTTACCCTCCCACGTGTACTTGTGTATACCACAATAATTCTTGATGAAGTGGCCCCCAACCGACTTTACGCGTTCATTCTCAAGACTGGTCCACACTTGACATATGGCTTGTACTGTATAAAGTGGCTTAGGGGGGTGTCTGTCTCTCTCGCATTAGTTGGTATGCCATTTGCAATGGAGGGCCCCGAAAGGGGTGTAGTAGCGAAAACAACTTGATCAACGTTGTGCTGAAAGTTCGTAGGTAAGAACGATTCTTGTGCGAAAGCCCATTCAGCCATGTAAAACATGCAAAGATAAAGTAGAGGCGTCTAACTTTGTTTTGCAGGGGGCGTTGCTTTGTGATATGGTTGTGGCAAAGGTAAAGTGATTACCTTATGTTACATAGTAGTAGATAGTCACGGAGGTGACGGACTACCACGCTGGAAAGACACTGGTACCCTGGTGTCTACGGCGCCAGAACCCTGGCGCCGGAATCCTGTGACGATGGATGGAGATCACGACGTGAAGGACCATATCACATCGCATTTACATTCAATGTTATTGTTTGTATATCTTATTGTGTGCTAGTATTAGATACTCGACGGTAGCCTAATAAGATGATCCCTGTTAAAATTACCAATGATTGTGTTCCCCCTTAGTGTGCACCACCAAGAAAGTTCTTCGGTATGAGGCGACTCAGGGTGACTGGGTGTCAGACATATCTACATTCGCATACAGTGGGTGTAAGCCATGTTGCACAGCGAATACACTAAGGTTGAGTTGGAGAGCCTAGCATATTATAGAGACATGGCCTTGGAACGCGGATGGTCAAAAGATCGAGCACGAGTCACATGAATGATGTGACCGATGTTTAGCGTCCACCCTTGAACCACATTGCTGGCCGTGATGATCAGGGGAGATGTGGCTGAAAGGGGTCGTGTTATCACTAGGAACCCTTCTTGGGATAGGTGTTTCTGAGTGGAGTTATTATTAACTCATTTAATTATAAACTTAGTCTAAATTCCTTTTGCAATTATAAATGTAGAAAGGGTTCTCCCCGATGCCACCTTTCCTGTTGATGATTGATTGGTAGAAGGAGAGAAGCTCAGACTAGATGGATCAAACTTCTCTATGTGGGTTGCGTGTCTCCATGTTCTCCATAGCGAGAATGACGTGGTCGACTACATACTCGAAGAGATGGATTTGGATTAGCCCATTGACCTAGAGACCCTAGAGCAGTGGGAAGACCGCTATCACCATCGGGAGATGGCCTCCTTCATTTCAGTTACAATGCATTTCAGAATGGTGGACGAGCTATGTCCTATCATGGGTAATATCAACCCTCGTTCAGTAATGCTATAGCTTAGGACACATTGCATGGAACAAGCACACATATGGGAGCATGAGCTGATGGGAGACTCCCTCTCCATTAAGATGGAGGAGAACTCATCACTCGACGACCACTTGGAGCACATGCATGATGCGTACATGAGGCCTGCATACTTCCTGGATAGCTGGATGATGGGATCTTTTGCAAATGGCATTGTGCTGCGATTACTGCCACCAAGCTACCAAGCACAAGTCAGGACTTGCATTATGAGAGGCGACGCAGAATCAATGGAATTCCACAGGTTCGTATCACATCTCAGGAATGTGATGGTTGAACCCGTTGTCGCTGAGGTCATCTATGACAAAGGTATATATTTGATATACAATTTTATAAATGTTATAATCTTGCAAACACACTTGCAGTGTTAAGTATATTTGATACTTGTTCTGTTTTACTGAAAACATGTCCTTCCGCATAGAGGTGCTTGCTGGAAAGGAGGTGACATTGCGTGTTGATGGCAAGCATGATGATGATGGACAACGACACTCTCCCTCAACATTTATCATTTAGTTTATGTTTTGGATAGTTATTGTAATCAAAATATTATGAACTTATTTAGTGTGTCTCACACTTTGTGAGACGGTTATTCATATGAGCTTGTAACAAACAGTTGTTCCACTTTTATGAATGATCTCTATTCGTGTTCATATCTTGTTTGATTATATGTAAATTATCCTTGTTGTTTGAAACTAATTGATAATGCATGAACATTTGTAAAATAGTAAAATGCCTTTAAAATACCCAACTTAAATGATATTCATTAATGAATGAAACCATTGTTTGAATTCAAAAGTTATGTTGATAATATGTGAAGGACATTCGATTTCTTGTCACATATAAATCATGCCTAAGTTCGGCAAAATAACTTAAACACCGGGTATTACTAGAATACAAAGTGTTTGATGAATTGTTAAAAGTAAATACATATTCGATGTATTGTGTTTTAACAAAATGGTGATTATCATTATATGATTGTTTAAATGTGTAAAGAAGTTTACCAAAGGAAACATAATTATTAGACTATTTGATATGATCAAAGTGTTTCATCAAACAAAGGGTATTAAAGATAAAAGAGAATCTAATTACTACGATTTGATCAATAGTAATGAAATTCAACTTTATAAGATTGGCATAAAAGAAAATTGTGAAATGCAATGCATTTGAAATGTCAAAATGCAAAGCATCACAATATGATATTAGATATCAAAATGGGTTAATAGATGACGCCAAATAAATCGTTGTAGTATAGATGTAGAGACCATTAGTTAGAAATAGTTAGCACTCAATTAGAATGTATAGTGAGCCATCTGGATTCGTGAAAGCGGCTCCATATCTAGTATGGATCATTGTAAAAGTTTTTGGGGTTATTCGATATAACCAAAACAATAGCGAATAAGTCCTTATAGAGTATTCATTGGAAACTTTGAATACGAAATCCATAGCTAAAACCAAAAGGGAAGCAAAACTAGTATTGCTTGGATTTTGGTACATTCTTGAGAAAGTTCACTTTTAGTGATATTTCTCAATTATGAAGCAAATGGAAGATAGTGAAAAACATGATGAGGATTCAAAACCCTGTATTAGAGTGTTGAGAAGCGCAACGGAAACGTTCCTGAACGATTCTCTTCACGAAGGAAAGAATCAATGATAATGATCATTGTGTTTTCCCTACTGATGTTTTCACTACATAAAGTAGGATTGAAAATGTAATCCATATCTTGTATGGAGACATTTGTGAATCATTTGTCATGATTCTTGGAATATGACATACCTACGAACTAGTAAGGAAATAATGGTAAACTAAAGTTATGAGAAATCCCATAACAAAATTCCCTTGAGATTAGAAAGCAATTAGTTGCTGAATCTCACAAGTAAAAGGAGTTACTTGGATTTTCCCAAATGACTGCAAAGCCATAGTGGAAAAAGGGGTGAATGACAAAAGCACAATTTGTCAAGTATTGGACGAAATCAAATGAATTTGATTCAAATGTGCCCAATGTGTAGTGGATTCAAAACTAGTAGAAGTACTAGTATCTTATAGTAAATCTCCAAGTTGAAGGAAATATGCCCTGAGAGGCAATAATAAAGTTGTTATTATATATTCCTTATACATGATAGATGTTTATTTTACATGCTAGAAATGTATTGATTCGGAAACATCAATACATGTGTGTTTAATGAACAAAAAGGGTTCCAGTCATGCCTCTCTTATAGACTAGCTTGTTGATTAACATGATGATCAAGGTTTCCTGATCATGGACATTGGATGTTGTTAATAACAAGGTCACACCATTGGTGGAATGATGTGATGAACATTCATCCGAAGTATAGCATTACAATCAAGTCATTATGTTTATATTGCTGTAACAATATACGAAGTAATCTTTATCCTTAGACCATGAGATCATGTTAATTGCTGACACCGGAAGAGTATCTTGATAACATCAAACGTCACACCGTAACAGGGTGACTATAAAGATGGGTTCAGTACTACAAAGGTGTTATGTTAAGGCTCATGGATCAAGAGTGGAATTTGTCAATCCAGATGATGGATAGATATACTCTGGGCCCTCTCGGTGATATCACATTAGGATAGCTTACAAGCAAGTGATGTGATCACTAGAATGTTATATCACGGGAACGAGAAAAGAGTGCATGTCGGTAACGAGATCAAACTAGGTATGGAGATACCGATGATCGAATCTCGGACATGTAATATATCGAGAGACAAAGGGATTTAGTTACAAGCGTTAAAGGTTCTCACGATCACAGGAGTCATCGTTGAATGTGTAGGAGTCAGTACGGATCTCCAGGTCCCGCTGCTGATTATTGAATGGAGAAGGGTCTCGATCATGTCTGCATTATTCGCGAACCGTAGGGTGGCACACTTACGAGTTACCGGACACCATTTTGGAGCACATATGTTTCAGACGAAAGAATTGCAAAGCGCAGGAATTGTTTTAATAGAAACCGGAAATTGTTTCGGGTGAAATTGCGGAAGTTGGTTCTGCATGTGATATTGAAATATTGCAAGGGGCTATATGTGAATGTTTGTTAATTAAAGTAATTAACAAAATTCTGAATAAATTTAATAAAAAGAGTTTTATTAAATGAGAGAGCATTAAATTTGGAGAAATTTAATGCATTTAAAGTGGAGACTTTAAAAGGGAATGTGAAGAGGCATTTTAATGTGGAGGGGTTACCACCATATAATTGGGGGAGGTGAGGGGTCACCCCCCATGCGCCGGCCATGGAGAGAGGGGGCACCACCCTCCTCCTATAAAAGGCCACCCATTCCCTCCTTCATCCTTACACCTCCTTGTGAATGATCTCTCTCCCCCTCTAGAATTATTCCCCCATGGTCTCGGATTAGCGAGATACATGTTCCCGATGGCATTTCGTCTGGAAGGAGTTGCTGCTTCCGCTGGATCGCTGGAGCGAGGAGGTGGAGGTTTTCCGGTGGCTTGAACATGTGTGCGAGTGCGGATGCGCTGCTGAGTTGCGACGCTCGGACTTCCTCACGATCTTGAGATCGGCAAGTGTATGACTACATCAACCACGAGTCCCTACTCGTTAACAAAGCTCGTTGTCTACGAGGGTAAGTTCTCGTTGGATGTATGTCCACCCGTTGCTTTGTACCTAGTAGATAGATCTTGGCGTGTAGTTCACACCGTAGGAAATTTTTTGTTTTCTATGCTGCGGACCCTACAGTGGTATCAGAGCCTGATCTATGTGTAGGTGCTTAGCACGGGTAGTACACATATGGTTGATATGTGGGCGATGATGATCATGTTATTGCATCTTCTATGTATTTTGGATATTGGTGGCATAGTGGGATGAAGCGGCCCGGACCAACCTTACATGTCATCGTAGATGAGACCGGTTCCACGACTGACATGCAACTTGTTTTGCATAAGTGACTGGCGGGTGTCTGTCTCTCCTACTATAGTCAATATCTGATTTACAACGAGTTGCTAATAACTTAGTTATCCTCGTTGTGGTTCATGTTCGTAGGTGAGAATGGTTCTATCTCCGAAAGCCCTAAGCCACGTAAAACTTGCAATTGATAAATTAGAGGCGTCTAGTTTAGATCGTTGCTGGGCTAGTGTATTGATATGGTATTGTTGTAAGTAGATGTATGGTAGATACTCTTACAACACAGTCAATGTGTAAGTTCCATAGACCTGGGCCTTATACACAAAGGAATGATAGAGATCATACCATGATGCAAGTGATAGAGATCAAATGCATGGACCATATCATCTCACTTTACACATTAGATGTTAGCATCTTATACTGCTAGTTTGGCGCGTTTGGTAGCATTATAAGATGATCCCTCATTTAGATATCAAGATAAAAATGTGTTCTTCCTTGAGTATGCACTGTTCTATGGATCGTGTTTCGAGACATCACGTGATGATCGGGTGTACTCGAATCTACGCTTTCATAGGAACGGGTGTAAGACAGTTTTACACATGCGAATATTAAGGTTCTTACTTGGAGATCCTAGCATGTACAGACATGGCCTCGGAACACGGACCGAAAGGTTAAGCATGAGTCATATGGTTGATATGATGCCCATATAGATGCTTGCCTTTGAAGCTATATCAACTCACGTGATGATCGGACTTAATATAGTGGATTTGGTTCATGTAATCACCAAAAGGACACGAGGGATGTCGTTTTTGAGTGGGAGTTCATTAGTAATTTGGATTAGTTGAACTCAATCTATCATAAACTTAGTCTAAATAAACTTTACAAATTCTATTGTAGATGGCACCACCTGCTTTTAATTTCAATGTGTTCATGGAGAAAGAGAAACTTGCTACGAATGGTAGCAACTTCACCAACTGGGCTATGAATTTGAGGATTCTCCTCACTGTTGCACAAAAGCAATATGTGCTAGATGCGCCGCTAGGCCCCCCACCAGCTCCTGATGCCCCTGACGAGGAAAAGAATGTCTATGTGACTCGTCAGGAGGACCACAACTTAGTTCATTGCGGCATACTGTATGGGCTAGAGCCAGAACTTCGAAAGCGTTTCGAAAATGGTAATGCCTTTGATACCATGGGAGAATTGAAAATGATTTTCGATACCCATGCTGCCGTAGAGAGTTATAATGCTACAGAAAAGTTCTTTAGCTGCATGATGGAGGAAAACAGCTCCATTAGTGAGCACGTACTCAAAATGTCTGGGTACGCCGAGAAGCTTGTGTCCTTGGGAATAACGATTCCCATTGACTTAGGCATACATCGTGTTCTCCAATCTCTGCCACCTAGCTACAAGAGCTTCGTGATGAACAATAATATGCAGGGCATGAAGAAGTCTCTTCCCGAGCTTCTGTCAATGCTTAAGACTGCAGAAGTGGAGATTAGGAAAGAACATCAAATGTTGATGATCAATAGGACCACCGGTTTCAAGAAGGATAAGAAAGGCAAGCACAAGGGAAAGAAGGGTGGCAAGTCTGTTGCCACGCCTGAAAAGAAACCCTGGGCTGGCCCTAAGTCTGACACCGAGTGCTACTATTGCAAGGGGACTGGCCATTGGAAGCGCAACTGCCCCAAGTATTTGGCGGACAAGAAGTCCAGCAAGGCAAACAAAGGTATATGTGATATACATGTTATTGATGTGTACTTGACTAGTACTCGCAGTAGCACCTAGGTATTTGATACCGGATCGGTTGCTAATACATGTAACTCGGTTCAGGGGCTATGGAACAAGCGACAACTAGCAAGGGATGAGGTCAGGATGCGGGACGGCAATGGATCAAGAGTTGATGTGATCGCCGTCGGGACGCTACCTCTCCATTTGCCATCGGGATTAGTTATAAACCTAAATAATTGTTATTTGGTGCCTACACTGAGCATGAACATTGTATCTGGATCGTGTTTGATGCAAAGTGGTCATTCCTTTAAATCTGAAAACAATGGTTGTTCGATTTATAAGAATGATATCTTTTATGGTCATGCACCTATGTTGAATGGTTTATTTCTATTGGATCTCGATAGTAATATTACGCACATTCATAATGTTAATGCTAAAAAGATTAAACTTGATGATGATATGTCTACACATATGTGGCACTGCCGTCTAGGTCATATTGGCGTTAAACGCATGAAGAAACTCCATTCTGATGGACTTTTGGAATCACTTGATTTTGAATCATTTGATACATGTGAGCCATGCCTTATGGGCAAGATGACTAGAACGCCGTTTTCCGGTTCAATGGAACGGGCGACAGATCTATTGGAAATCATACATACTGATGTGTGTGGACCAATGAGTGTGTCGGCGCGAGGTGGATATTGTTATTTTGTTACTTTCACGGATGATTTGAGTAGATATGGGTATATCTATTTGATGAAACACAAGTCTGAAACTTTTGAAAAGTTCAAGGAATTTCAGAATGAAGTGGAAAATCATCGTAGTAGAAAGATCAAATTTCTACGGTCTGACCGTGGAGGAGAGTATCTAAGTTACGAGTTTAGCACACACGTGAAAGAGTGTGGAATAGTTTCACAACTCACGCCTGCCGGAACACCACAACGTAATGGTGTGTCAGAGCGTCGTAATCGTACCTCATTGGATATGGTTCGATCTATGATGTCTCTGACTGACTTACCTCTGTCATTTTGGGGTTATGCACTGGAAACAGCTGCATTCACTTTAAATCGGGCACCATCTAAATCCGTTGAAACGACACCGTATGAATTATGGTTTGGAAACAAACCTAAGCTGTCATTTCTTAAGGTTTGGGGATGCGATGTTTATGTGAAGAAACTTCAACCAGATAAACTCGAACCCAAAGCGGAAAAATGCGTCTTCATAGGATACCCTAAGGAAACAATTGGGTATACCTTCTATCACAGATCCGAGGGCAAGGTTTTTGTTGCCAAGAATGGATCCTTTCTTGAGAAGGAGTTTCTCGCGAAAGGTGTGAGTAGTCGGAAGGTAGAACTCGAAGAGGTTATTGAACCTTCTCTTCATGGAATGGCGAGTGGCGCAGCACCGGAAGTTGTTTCGGAGTTGACTTCACCTGATGAAGAGAGAGCTAATGATAATGATCATGAAACTCCGAAAGAGGACACTACCGAACCTCGCAGGTCAAGCAGGACACGTGCAGCTCCTGAACTGTACGGCAATCCTGTTGTGAATTTCATGGTTGATGAAATGGATGACCCTGCGACGTATGAAGAAGCGATGATGAGCCCGGATTCCAACAAATGGCTAGAAGCCATGAAATCCGAGATGGAATCCATGTACGAGAACCAAGTTTGGAACTTGGTGGACTTATCTCATGACCGAAAGGCCGTGGAGAATAAATGGATTTTCAAAAGGAAAACTGATGCTGATGGTAATGTGACCATCTATAAGGCTCGACTTGTCGCAAAAGGGGTTTCGACAAATTCAAGGAGTTGACTACGATGAGATATTCTTGATAACATCAAGTCATTATGTTTATATTGCTATAACATCATACGAAGTAATCTTTATCCTTAGACCATGAGATCATGTTAATTACTGACACCGGAAGAGTATCTTGATAACATCAAATGTCACACCGTAACAGGGTGACTATAAAGATGGGTTCAGTACTACAAAGGTGTTATTTTGAGGCTCATGGATCAAGAGTGGAATTTGTCAATCCAGATGACGGATAGATATACTCTGGGCCCTCTCGGTGATATGACATTAGGATAGCTTGCCAGCAAGTGATGTGATCACTAGAATGTTATATCACGGGAACGAGAAAAGAGTGCATGTCGGTAACGAGATCAAACTAGGTATGGAGATACCGATGATCGAATCTCGGACATGTAATATATCGAGAGACAAAGGGATTTAGTTACAAGCGTTAAAGGTTCTCACGATCACAGGAGTCATCGTTGAATGTGTAGGAGTCAGTACGGATCTCCAGGTCCTGCTGCTGATTATTGATCGGAGAAGGGTCTCGATCATGTCTGCATTATTCGCGAACCGTAGGGTGGCACACTTAAGAGTTACCGGACACCATTTTGGAGCACATATGTTTCAGACGAAAGAATTGCAAAGCGCATGAATTGTTTCAATAGAAACCGGAAATTGTTTCGGGTGAAATTGCAGAAGGTGGTTCTGCATGTGATCTTGAAATATTGCAAGGGGCTATATGTGAATGTTTTTTAATTAAAGTAATTAACAAAATTCTGAATAAATTTAATAAAAATAGTTTCATTAAATGAGAGAGCATTAAATTTGGAGAAATTTAATGCATTTAAAGTGGAGACTTTAAAAGGGAATGTGAAGAGGCATTTTAATGTGGAGGGGTTACCACCACATGAATGGGGGAGGTGAGGGGTCACCCCCCATGCGCCGGCCATGGAGAGAGGGGGCACCCCCTCCTCCTATAAAAGGCCACCCATTCCCTCCTTCATCCTCACACCTCCTTGTGAAAGATCTCTCTCCCCCTCTAGAATTATTCCCCCATGGTCTCGGATTAGCGAGATACATGTTCCCGGTGGCATTTCGTCTGGAAGGAGTTGCTGCTTCCGCTGGATCGCTAGAGCGAGGAGGTTGAGGTTGTCCAGTGGCTTAAACGTGTGTGCGAGTGCGGATGCGCTGCTGAGTTGCGGCGCTCGGACTTCCTCATGATCTTGAGATCGTCAAGTGTATGACTACATCAACCACGAGTTCCTACTCGTTAACAAAGTTTGTTGTCTACGAGGGTAAGTTCTCATTGGATGTATGTCCACCCGTTGCTTTGTACCTAGTAGATAGATCTTGGCGTGTAGTTCACACCGTAGGAAATTTTTTGTTTTCTATGCTGCGGACCCAACACAAGTTTGATATTTGATCAAAGGATTTTGAAGTTATTCAAAATAGCGAGTGGATATGCAATTTGCATGAAATTGAGTGGGAGCTATGAAAGTCTTCCTAAACAATTTGTGAATGACATATTTTTGAGTGGGAGCAATATAAGTCTCAAATTCAAATATGTAGGAACATTGTTTGAGTGAGAGTAGTGACTCATACCCAAATATGTTGGGAACATATTTTCAGTGGGAGCTTATAGGAGTGATTCTTAAGTGTGTTAAGAATAAAAGCGCAAGTACCAATAAATATATGGAGTAGAAGTTGATAATAGGTGTATTATGATATTATGTAGTATTCCTTAAGGGATTCTGAAAAGGGTTTCAGAATAGAAGTTAATTAAGGAACTGGTCCTTAATAACTCCAGTTAGGAATAGTATTAAGTTTAACATCAATGGTTGAAAGAAAGAAAAAGGATGATCATCATCCACTATGTTTAGACATAGGTTCTATCTTAGAAAACCATGATGATAACTTAACATAATATATGATCCAATAAGAAACGTTTAAAAGTGATTAAGTTTGAATCATGGAACATTGAGCTAGGATTGTCCATAGTGTCTAATAGAGAACTGTAGAAATGTTTTCCAAATCCATAAAGGATGACATATCTTAAAACATAAAGGGTTATGTTATAAGGGAATATGTTGGAAACTCCTGTAAATACCGATTAGAGTCAAGTAGAAGCAAGGTGAACAAAACATTGAAAGTTGCACAGGATGCACTCGTGTTTCGATGATTACATTTATAATAATAGATAAGGGTACTATCTAAAGTGTTGTATAATGTTATGGCAGGGCTAGTTCGCTTTTAACATAGAATGATGTGTCCCAGGGCACAGTGCCCATGAGAAAGCCCTCGAGGTTGATCTAAAGTCACTGTAGGCTCCTGGAATCAGGCCTCGTTCTGCTGCCATAGCGATGACGCATACACATAGATGTTATCATGTGATGATAAAGTATTAATGTCAATCAAGGTGACGTTAGTAAGTTGCAAAGGATTTGGGACTGTAAAGTAGAGACCCAAGGCTCAACCTCTTCCATGAGCAAGCATGTTCAGGGTACTGGATATATGGTGCCAACAATTAAGAACAAATGCAGCTAGTGTATTTGTACTCTAGTGCAAGTGGGAGACTGTTGAAAATATGCCCTAGAGAAAAATAGTAATAAGGACTATTATCATATTTCATAAAGTTTATGATTAAGTTTTATATCATGCTATAACTGTATTGAGTGGAAACATCAATACACGTGTGATATATAAACAACCAGGGGTTCCCAGTGAAACTCTAGTCACTGGTTCATTGGTCAACAAATGATCAAGTTTCTTGATCATGTGGCATTTATGCCAGTTGGAAATGGAGTCAACTCATTCTGTGAATGAGATGATGAACCAATACCCAACCTAAACATCATGACTCGATCATGTCACGAAGTTCAAGTTACGATGATTAGAAATGGACCCTTGTAGACTATTCCTTAGACCGTGAGGCTATATCAATCGTTGTCTCCCGAGAGTGCTTAGATAGCATCAAGCGCCACTTGGTAATACAGTGGTTATAAAGGTGTGTTTAGGTACTCGGAGGAAACCGTAGAGGCAATATATGTCAAGAGCGGGATTTGTCCGTCCACATGATGGAAAGATACTCAAGGGCCCACTCAAGAGAAGTTATATCCAATAGCTGCGCAGCGTGTGATTTGATCACATGGCTATCACTTGTCGAAACGAGTCAAGTAGCATTGTTCGGTAACGAGATTGAACACGACATGGTGATGTCATTGATCAGATCTCGGGCAATGCAAGTATCAAGAAACAAAGGGAATAAGAGACGATCGTCCCGGTGCAAACGACAAAAGATCTTCGTGGAACGCATAGGAGTCACATGGCCATCCAGGTCCCTCTGTTGATCATTGGTCCGAGAGTGTCCTGACCATGTCTGGAGTGTTCCCGAACCATAGGGTATCACGCTTAAGGGTTTGATGATGCTTAGAGAGTGTTTATAGGATCGGAAGAATCACTGAAGAATAGTAGAGAGAAAACCGGAAGGGTTTCGGTAAATCCAGAGGATGTCCGGAGTGGAGGTGGAAGGTGTTCCATAGCCACAGAGATTGAATAATATATGAATGAATGTTAAATATTTATTTAATCATTTATTCATAATTATTTAATAAAAGATAAAATCAATTAAATGGTCAAAGGGCTTAATGTGCCAATTCCCGGAGGGGAAAGGGCCCAAGAGGGGACCACACCCCTAGGAGAGGCCTAGGGGGTGGCCAGCGAACCTAGTGGGCCAGACCCACATGGGGCCCATGGGTGGGGGCTGGCCGGCGCGCCTCCCCATCTCTCCCTCTCCTTTAGTCCCACCCCGGGACTTTGAGGGAGGTAGTACCTCCCCTCCCCCTATATATAGTGGGGGTATTTGGCCAGATAAATACACACAATATTCAATAAAGGTATTATCACTTTTGGGAAGACCTCCAATTGATATTCTCTCTCTCTATCTCTCGTGACCGTGGTCCCAAGTTCGGACTACGTGAACAAGAGACATCTTCACCGCGGAGCGCCGTCACGCTGTGGGATTCGGATCCAGGAGCTCTACTTCCACAATTGCTGCTGGATCAGGGAAGCGAGAGTCATCGTCAGGCACCAGACGTGCGAACTGTTGGAGATATGCCCAAGAGGCAATAATAAAAGTGGTTATTATTATATCTTTGTGTTTATGATGAATGTTTACATCCCATGTTATAATTGTATTATAAGGAAACACTGATACATGTGTGTTTTGTAAACATAAAAGAGTCCCTAGTAAGCCTCTTGTGGAACTAGCTTGTTGATTAAATGATGATCATGGTTTCCTGATCATGGACATTGGATGTCATTAATAACAAGGTTATATCATTAGGAGAATGATGTGATGGACACACACCCATAGTAAGCATAGCATAAGATCAAGTCATTTAGTTCGTATTGCTATAAGCTTTCAAATGCATAGTAACCTAATCCTTCGACCATGAGGTTATGTTAATCACCATCACCGGATGGGTACTTTGATGACATCAAACACCACTTCGTAACTGGGTGGTTATAAAGGTGTCATTGGGTATTCTGAAAGTATGTGTTGAAGCGCATGGACCAAGATTGGGATTTGTCCATCCATATGACGGATAGATATGCTCTAGGCCCTCTCGGTGCAATGTCATCTAGTTAGCTTGCAAGCATGTGACTAGGTCACAAGGGATGACATAACATGGAACGAGTAAAGAGTACTTATCAATAACGAGGTAGAACTAGGTGGAGATACCGACGATCAAACCTCGGATAAGTAGAATATCGCGTGACAAAGGGAATTGGTTTCGTATGTTAATGGTTCTATTGATCACGAAGTCATCGTTGAGTATGTGGGAGCCATTATGGATCTCCAGATCCCGCTGATGGTTATTGATCGGAGAGGTGTCTTCATCATGTCTGCATATTCACGAACCGTAGGGTGACACACTTAAGGTTCGAAGTTGTTTTAAGTAGATATGGAATGTGCGTTGGAGACCGAATGTTGTTCGGAGTCTCGGATTGGATCCAGGACATCACGAGGAGATCCGGAATTGTCCGGAGAATGAGATTCGTATATTGGGGATCATTTTCTAAGTTAGGAAATGTTCCGGAGTATTTGTGTGAGGATTCTAGAAGGTTTTCGGAATGTTCCGGAAGGTTCTAGGAGATTTCTTGGAGTTTGCTTGAAAACCAAGAAAGGATCAAGGAGTCCTTGTGGGGCAAGACAAGGAGTCGTGGGGGAGGAGGACACCTCCCCCCCTCCCAATCGTTGCACATGTCTAATAGATTAGATCTGGGTTTTGTTCGTTCTTGCGGTAGAATTTTTTTGTTTTCCATGCTACGAACCCATCAGTGGTATCAGAGCCATATCTATGCGTAGATCTGTTGCACGAGTAGAACACAATGGTTTTGTGGGCGTTGGTGCTTGTGCCGTCTTTTGCTTTGTGTACTTTGCATCTTGCAGTATGGTGGGATGAAGCGGCTCGGGCTAACCTTACATGTCATCGCACATGAGACTTGCTCCACGCTTGACGTGTAACTTGCTTTGCACAAGTGGCTTTGTGGGTGTCTGTCTCTCCCACCATAGTATAGATCCAATCTACACTTTGCACTCGATAGAACTTGTATCAACGTTGTGGTTCAGTTTCGTAGGTAAGATCTGTTCTTATTCGAAAGCCCCAAACCACGTAAAACATGCAAAGAAAATTAGAGGCGTCTAACTTGTTTTTGCAGGGGTTTTGTGATGTGATATGGCCATCATGTGATTGTGATTATATTTTATGTATGCAATGATCCTTGTTGTAATATGGCAACCGGCAGGAGCCTAATGGTTGTCTTTAATTCTGTTAAGACCTGCGTGTCTATTCTTCTTGTAATAGCTCTATTCCAAGTAGTTGTAATAGTTGCTAGTGATGATGGACAACCATGAAGCGGCGCCACTGACCTTGACGCAATGCTGTTGATGATGGAGATCATGTCCGTTCTTTGGAGATGGAGTTCAAAGGCATAAGAAGAAAGGGCCATATCATATCACACTAATTATGAATTGCCTGTGATGTTAATCCTTTATGCATCTTTTATTGCTTAGATCATGACGGTAGCATTATAAGATGATCCCTCTCACTAAATTTCAAGTAATAAAGTGTTCGTCCTTAGTTGGCACCGTTGCTAAGACTCGTTGTCTCGAAGCATCTCGTGATGATCGGATGTGATAGATACTATGTGTGCATACAACGGGTGCAAGCCAGATTTGCACATGCGGAAACTAAGGTTAATCTTGACGAGCCTAGCATGTATAGACATGGTCTCGGAACACGGAATACCGAAAGGTAGAGCATGAATCATATAAGTGATATGATGAACATGAAGATTGTTCGCCGATGAAACTACATCTTCTCTCGTGATGATCGGACTTGGTGTAGTGGACTTGGTTCGTGTAATCACTAAGACAATGTGAGGGATGTTGTTTTGAGTGGGAGTTCACCTAGTTAATTTAAGAATTAAAATTGAACTCAATTTATCATAAACTTAGTCTAAACTACTTGCAAATTTGTTGTAGATTATGGCGAATCTCTCCATCAATTTCAATGTGTTCCTAGAGAAAGAAAAGCTTAAGAACAATGGAAGCAACTTCACGGACTAGCTCCGTGGTCTGAAGATTATCCTCAGGGCTGGTCAGATGACCTATGTGCTCGAAGCACCACTAGGTGACCCACCTGCAGAAGATGCCACCGATGACGTAAAGAATGTTTACGCCACTCGAAAAAATCATTACTCCACAGTTCAGTGTGCCATCCTGTACAGTGTAGAAACGGAGATCCACAAGTGTTTTGAGCACCACGACCCGTTCGAGATCATTAAGGAGCTCAAGCTCATTTTTGAGACTCACGCGACTGTGGAGAGCTATGAGGCCTCCGAAAAGTTCTTTACCTGTAAGATGGAAGAGGGAAGCTCCATTAGCGAGCATGTGCTCACCATGTCTGGGCACGCAAACAAGCTCCAAGAGTTGGGGATAACGATTCCTAATGAGTTAGGGATTCACCGTGTCCTCCAATCACTGCCACCGAGTTATAAGAACTTTGTGATGAACTACAATATGCACTGCATGAACAAGACGTTGCCTGAACTATCATCCATGCTGAAAACTGCTAAAGTGGAGATCAAGAAGGAGCACCAAGTGTTGATGGTCAATAAGACCACCAATTTCAAGAAACAGGGCAAGCCTAAGAAAAAGGGCAACTTCAAGAAGGACGGCAAGAAAGCTGCCGCACCTGCTAAGAAGCCCAAGGCTGGTCCTAAGCCTGAAACTGAATGCTTCTACGCAAGGGTGCTGGTCACTGGAAGCGTAAATGCCCCAAGTACCTGGCGGATCTGAAGAACGGCAACATCAAGAAGAAAGGTATATTCGATATACATGTTATTGATGTGTATCTTACTAGTAATCGTAGTAGTGCCTGGGTATTTGATACTGGTTTGGTTGCTCATATTTGTAACTCGAAATAGGAGCTGCGGAATAAACGAAGACTGGCGAGAGACGAGGTGACGATGCGCGTTGGAAATGGCTCCAAGGTTGATGTGATCGCCGTCGGCACGCTCCCTCTACATCTACCTTCGGGATTAGTTTTAAATTTAAATAATTGTTATTTGGTGCCTGTGTTAAGCATGAACATTATATCTGGATCTTGTTTATTGCGAGACGGTTACTCTTTTAAGTCTGAGAATAAAGGTTGTTCGATTTATATGAGTAATATCTTTTATGGTAATGCACCTGAGATGAATGGTTTATTCTTACTGAATCTCGATAGTAGTGATACACATGTTCACAACATAGATGCTAAACGAATAAAATTGAATGATAATTCTACATACATGTGGCACTGTCGTCTTGGTCACATTGGAGTGAAGCGTATGAAGAAACTCCATTCTGATGGACTTCTTGAATCACTTGAAAGATGAAAAGCATGTCTAATGGGAAAAATGACTAAGACTCCATTCTCTAGAATAATGGAGCGAGCTACAGACTTATTGGAAATAATACATACCGATGTGTGCGGTCCAATGAGTGTAGCATCGCGTGGTGGATATCGTTATGTTCTCACTTTCAAGGATGACTTAAGTAGATATGGGTATGTCTACTTTATGAAACATAAGTCCGAAACTTTCGAGAAGTTTAAGGAATTTCAAAGTGAAGTGGAAAATCATCGTAACAAGAAGATTAAGTTTCTGCGTTCTGACCGCGGAGGTGAATATCTAAGTTATGAGTTTGGCATGCATTTAAAGAAATGTGGAATACTTTCGCAATTGACACCGCCAGGAACACCACAATGTAATGGTGTGTCCGAACGTCGTAATCGAACTCTCTTAGATATGGTTCGGTGTATGATGTCTCTTACAGATTTACCACTATCGTTTTGGGGCTATGCATTAGAGACAGCCGCATTCACTTTAAATAGGGCACCATCTAAATCCGTTGAAGCGACACTGTATGAATTGTGGTTTGGTAAGAAACCTAAGTTGTCGTTCCTTAAAGTTTGGGGTTGCAAAGCATATGTAAAGAAGTTACAACCTGATTAGCTTGAACCCAAAGCGGAGAAATGCGTCTTCATAGGATACCCTAAAGAAACAATTGGGTATACCTTCTATCATAGATCCGAAGGCAAAGTTTTCGTTGCCAAGAATGGATCCTTTCTTGAGAAGGAGTTTCTCTCGAAGGAAGTGACTGGAAGGAAAGTAGAACTCGATGAGGTTATTGAACCTTCTCTCAGAGTTGAGAGTAGCGCAGCACCGGAAGATGTTTTTGTGCCGCCTGCACCAATTGGAGAGGAAGCTAATGATGGTGATCATGAAACTTCGAACGAAGTTACTGCAGAACCTCGCAGGTCAACGAGGGTTCGTACCACTCCTGATTGGTATGACTCTTCCTTGAACGTCATGTTGGTGGACAACACTGATGACCCTGCGACGTATGAAGAAGCTATGGTGAGCCTAGATTCCGACAAATGGCTAGAAGCCATGAAATCCGAGATGGGATCCATTTACGAAAACCAAGTGTGGACTTTGGTGGACTTACCGGATGGCCGTAAGGCTGTCGAGAACAAATGGATTTTCAAAAGAAAAACAGATGCTGATGGTAATGTTACCGTCTATAAAGCTCGACTTGTGGCGAAAGGGTTCCGACAAATTCAAGGAGTTGACTATGATGATACTTTCTCACCAGTAGCGAAGCTAAAGTCTGTGAGGATTTTGTTAGCAATCGCTGCATATTTCGATTATGAAATTTGGCAGATGGATGTCAAAACGGCGTTCCTTAATGGTGACATTGAGGAAGAGTTGTATTTGGTACAACCCAAGGGTTTTGTCGATCCTAGTGATGCTAACAAGGTATGCAAACTTCAGCGCTCCATTTATGGACTGAAGCAAGCATCCCGGAGTTGGAATCAACGTTTTGATAAAGTAATCAAAAACTTTGGATTCATACAAACTTATGGAGAAGCTTGTATTTACAAGAAAGTGAGTGGAAGCTCTGTAGCATTCCTAGTACTATATGTAGATGACATATTGTTGATTGGGAATGATATAGAACTTCTTAATAGCGTCAAAACCTATTTGAATAATAGTTTTTCAGTGAAGGATCTTGGCGAAGCGGCATATATTCTAGGCATCAAGATTTATAGAGATAGATCAAGACGCCTAATAGCGCTTTCACAAAGTACATACTTAGACAAAGTTCTAAAGAAGTTTAGAATGGAAGAGAGCAAGAAAGGGTTCGTGCCCATGTTGTTAGGTAAGACCTTGAGTAAGACTCAAAGTCCGGCTACGGCAGAAGAAAGAGAAAAGATGAATAATATTCCCTATGCCTCGGCCATAGGTTCTATCATGTATGCCATGCTGTGTACAAGACCGGATATAGCACATGTTGTTAGTTTGACTAGCAGATATCAAAGTGATCCTAGAATGGAACACTGGACAGCGGTCAAGAATATCCTAAAGTACCTGAATAGGACTAAGGATATGGTTCTTTCTTATGGAGGTGATGAACAACTTGTTGTAAATGGTTACACTGATGCTAGTTGGAACACCGATCCAGATGACTCGAAGTCACAGTCTGGATACGTATTTATTTTGAATGGTGCTGCAGTGAGCTGGAGGAGTGCCAAGCAAAGCGTTGTGGCAAAATCTTCGACTGAATCGGAATACATAGCTGCTTCGGAGGCTGCACAAGAAGCCATATGGATGAAGGAGTTCATTACTGAACTTGGCGTGGTTCCCAGTGCGTTGGACCCGATGGCCATCTACTGTGACAACACAGGTGCCATAGCTAATGCACAGGAGCCAAGGTCACATAGCAAGATGAAGCACATCAAGCTACGTTTCCACGCTATTCGCGAGTATGTCCAAGATGGTGACATAAAGATTTGCAAAGTACACACTGATCTGAATGTGGAAGATCCATTGACTAAACCTCTCCCTAGAGCAAAGCATGACCAACACCAGAACGCCATGGGTGTTAGGTATATTACCATGTAATCTAGATTATTGACTCTAGTGCAAGTGGGAGATTGTTGGAGATATGCCCAAGAGGCAATAATAAAAGTGCTTATTATTATATCTTTGTGTTTATGATGAATGTTTACATCCCATGCTATAATTGTATTATAAGGAAACACTGATACATGTGTGTTTTGTAAACATAAAAGAGTCCCTAGTAAGCCTCTTGTGGAACTAGCTTGTTGATTAAATGATGATCATGGTTTCCTGATCATGGACATTGGATGTCATTAATAACAAGGTTATATCATTAGGAGAATGATGTGATGGACACACACCCATAGTAAGCGTAGCATAAGATCAAGTCATTTAGTTCGTATTGCTATAAGCTTTCAAATGCATAGTAACCTAATCCTTCGACCATGAGGTTATGTTAATCACCATCACCGGATGGGTACTTTGATGACATCAAACACCGCTTCGTAACTGGGTGGTTATAAAGGTGTCATTGGGTATTCTGAAAGTATGTGTTGAAGCGCATGGACCAAGATTGGGATTTGTCCATCCATATGACGGATAGATATGCTGTGGGCCCTCTCGGTGGAATGTCATCTAGTTAGCTTGCAAGCATGTGACTAGGTCACAAGGGATGACATAACATGGAACGAGTAAAGAGTACTTATCAGTAACGAGGTAGAACTAGGTATGGAGATACCGACGATCAAACCTCAGATAAGTAGAATATCGCGTGACAAAGGGAATTGGTTTCGTATGTTAATGGTTCTATCGATCACGAAGTCATCGTTGAGTATGTGGGAGCCATTATGGATCTCCAGATCCCGCTGATGGTTATTGATCGGAGAGGTGTCTTCATCATGTCTGCATATTCACGAACCGTAGGGTGACACACTTAAGGTTCGAAGTTGTTTTAAGTAGATATGGAATGTGCATTGGAGACCGAATGTTGTTCGGAGTCTCGGATTGGATCCAGGACATCACGAGGAGATCCGGAATTGTCCGGAGAATGAGATTCATATATTGGGGATCATTTTCTAAGTTAGGAAATGTTCCGGAGTATTTGTATGAGGATTCTAGAAGGTTTTCGGAATGTTCCGGAAGGTTCTAGGAGATTTCTTGGAGTTTGCTTGAAAACCAAGAAAGGATCAAGGAGTCCTTGTGGGGCAAGACAAGGAGTCGTGGGGGAGGAGGACTCCTCCCCCCTCCCAATCCGCCGACCAAGGAAGGGAGGGGAGTCCTACTAGGACTCCCCCTCCCATGGCGCCTCCCTCCTTTAAATAGAGGGGTGGGGGCGCCACCCCCTTGCCCCCTCCACTTGAAGCCCTAGCCGCCGCCTCTCTCCTCCTCCTTCCCTCTGCTCAGGCTTAGGCGAAGCCCTGCAGAATTCTCTACTCCACCACCACCACCACACCGTCGTGTTGCTGGGATTCCGTGGAGAAGATCTACTTCCTCCGCTGCTTGCTGGAACGGGGAGAGGAAGGTCTGCTTCGACTCCGCACGTGTGACCGACTGCAGAAGCGCTGCCGGAACGCGGCGCCGGAAGGATTGTCCACACGATCTTGAGATCGGCAAGTGATCGACTACATCAACCCCGAGATCCAATCTCGTAACACTTTCGGATCTACGAGGGTTAGTACAGATCTATCTCGTTGCACATGTCTAATAGACTAGATCTTGGCTTTTATCTAGATTAGATCTGGGTTTTGTTCGTTCTTGTGGTAGAATTTTTTTGTTTTCCATGCTACGAACCCATCAGTAACTCCCCGCGAGGTGTCACACTTGAGGCACTCAAGTCGTTGGAGCCACAGGTGCGCAAGGACTTCATCATGACCTTGAGGTCGGCTTCGGCTCGTCTACATCAACCACACTCTCCTGAGCGTTAACAACGGTTTTCGGTCTTCAAGGGTAAGTTCACGAAAAGCCCCTCATGTGACTGTATTACTAATAGATAGGTCCTGGCAACATCAGGGGTTCAGGGGCGTAGGGTAAAAATTTATTGTTTTCATGCACGAAAACCCTACAGCGAATAACATGGAAACGTACCTTGATGTGCTTCAGCTTGCTGTGTGACCTTGGCTCCTGTGCATTGGCTATGGCACCCATGTTGTCACAATAGATGTCCATCGGGTCCAACGCACTAGGAAGCACACCAAGCTCAGTAATGAACTCCTTCATCCATATCGCTTCTTGCGCAGCCTCCGAAGCAGCTATGTATTCCGACTCAGTTGAAGATTTCGCCACAACGCTTTGCTTGGCGCTCCTCCAGCCCATTGCATCACCATTCAAGATAAAAACGTATCCAAACTGTGACTTCGAGTCATCCGGATCGGTGTTCCAACTAGCATCGGCGTAACTGTTTACAACAAGCTGTTCATCACCTCCATAAGAAAGAACCATATCCTTAGTCCTATTCAGGTACTTGAGGATATTTTTGACCGCTATCCATTGTTCCATTCCAGGATCACTTTGATATCTTCTAGTCAAACTAACAACATGTTCTATATCTGGTCTTGTACACAACATGGCATACATGACAGAGCCTATGGCCAAGGCACAGGGGATTTTCCTCATCTTCTCTCTATCTTCTGCCGTAGCTGGACTTTGAGTCTTACTCAGGGTCTTACCTGGCAACATGGGCAAGAACCCTTTCTTGCTTTCTTCCATTCTAAATCTCTTTAGAACCTTGTCCAGGTATGTACTTTGCGAAAGCGCTATTAAGCGTCTTGATCTATCTCTATAAATCTTGATGCCTAAAATGTATGCCGCTTCGCCAAGATCCTTCATCGAAAAACTATTATTCAAATAGGCCTTGACACTTTCAAGAAGTTCTATATCATTGCCAATCAACAATATGTCATCCACATATAGTATTAAGAATGCTACAGAGCTCCCACTCACTTTCTTGTAGATACAAGCTTCTCCATAAGTTTGTATAAATCCAAAGCTTTTGATCACCTTATCAAAACGTTGATTCCAACTCCGGGATGCTTGCTTCAGTCCATAAATGGAGCGCTGAAGCTTACACACCTTGTTAGCATCTTTAGGATCGACAAAACCTTTGGGTTGTACCATATACAACTCTTCCTCAATGTCGCCATTAAGGAACGGCATTTTGACATCCATCTGCCAAATCTCATAATCAAAACATGCAGCGATTGCTAACAAAATCTACAGACTTTAGCTTCGCTACCGGTGAGAAGGTCTCATCGTAGTCAACTCCTTGAATTTGTCGGAACCCTTTCGTGACAAGTCGAGATTTATAGACAGTAACATTACCATCAACATCTGTTTTTCTTTTAAATATCCATTTGTTCTCGATAACCTTATGGCCATCTGTTAAGTCCACCAAAGTCCATACTTGGTTTTCGTACATGGATCCCATTTCGGATTTCATGGCTTCTTGCCATTTGTCGGAATCTGGGCTCATCATAGCTTCCTCATACATCACACGGTCGTTGATGTTGTCCACCAACATGACATTCAACACAGGGTCATACCAATCAGGAGTGGCACGAACCCTCGTCGACCTGCGAGGTTCAGCAACAACTTCATTCGAAGTTTCATGATCATTATCATTAGCTTCCTCTCTTATTGGTGCAGGTAGCACAGAAACATCTTCCGGTGCTGCGCTACTCTCAACTCTGAGAGAAGGTTCAATAACCTCGTCGAGTTCTACTTTCCTTCTAGTCACTTCCTTCGAGAGAAACTCCTTCTCAAGAAAGGATCCATTCTTGGCAACGAAAACTTTGCCTTCGGATCTATGATAGAAGGTATACCCAATTGTTTCTTTAGGGTATCCTATGAAGACGCATTTCTCCTCTTTGGGTTCAAGCTAATCAGGTTGTAACTTCTTTACATACGCTTCGCAACCCCAAACTTTAAGGAACAACAACTTAGGTTTCTTGCCAAACCATAATTCATATTGTGTCATTTCAACGGATTTAGATGGTGCCCTATTTAAAGTGAATGCGTCTGTCTCTAATGCATAACCCCAAAACAATAATGGTAAATCTGTAAGAGACATCATAGACCGAACCATATCTAAGAGAGTTTGATTACGACGCTCGGACACACCATTACGCTGTGGTGTTCCTGGCGGTGTCAATTGCGAAAGTATTCCGCATTTCTTTAAATGCATGCCAAACTCGTAACTTAGATACTCACCTCCGCGGTCAGAACACAGAAACTTAATCTTCTTGTTACGATGATTTTCTACTTCATTTTGAAATTCCTTAAACTTCTCGAAAGTCTCGGACTTATGTTTCATAAAGTAGATATACCCATATATACTCAAGTCATCCGTGAAAGTAAGAACATAACGATATCCACCACGCGATGCTATGCTCATTGTGCCGCACACGTCGATATGTATTATTCCCAATAAGTCCCTAGCTCGCTCCATTATCCTAGAGAATGGAGTCTTAGTCATTTTTCCCATTAGACATGCTTCGCATCTTTCAAGTGATTCAAAATCAAGTGATTCAAGAAGTCCATCGGAATGGAGTTTCTTCATGCGCTTCACTCCAATGTGACCAAGACGACAGTGCCACATGTATGTAGAATTATCGTTCATTTTTATTCGTTTAGCATCTATGTTGTGAACATGTGTATCACTACTATCGAGATTCAATAAGAATAAACCATTCATCTCAGGTGCATTACCATAAAAGATATTGCTCATATAAATCGAACAACCATTATTCTCAGACTTAAACATGTAACCGTTTTGCAATAAACAAGATCCATAAATAATGTTCATGCTTAACGCAGGCACCAAATAACAATTATTCAAGTTTAAAACTAACCCCGAAGGTAGATGAAGAGGGAGCGTGCCAACAACGATCACATCAACCTTGGAGCCATTTCCAACGTGCATCGTCACCTTGTCTCTCGCCAGTATTAGTTTATTCCGTAGTTCCTGTTTTGAGTAACAAATATGAGCAACTGAACCAGTATCAAATACCCAGGCACTACTACGCTTACTAGTAAGATACACATCAATAACATGTATATCAAATATACCTTTCTTCTTGATGTTGCCGTTCTTCAAATCTGCCAGGTACTTGGGGAAGTTGAGCTTCTAGTGACCTTCACCATTGCAGTAGAAGCACTCAGTATCAGGCTTAGGACCAGCCTTGGGCTTCTTAGCAGGTGCGGCAGCTTTCTTGCCGTCCTTTTTGAAGTTTCCCTTGTTCTTAGGCTTGCCCTGTTTCTTGAAATTGGTTGTCTTATTGACCATCAACACTTGGTGCTCCTTCTTAATCTCCACTTCAGCAGTTTTCAGCATGGAGAAGAGTTCATGCAATGTCTTGTTCATGCAATGCATATTGTAGTTCATCACAAAGTTCTTATAACTAGGTGGCAGTGATTGGAGGACACGGTGAACCCCCAACGCATTTGGAATCGTTATTCCCAACTCTTGAAGCCTGTCCGCGTGCCCAAACATTTTGAGCACGTGCTCGCTAACGGAGCTGCCCTCTTCCATCTTACAGTTAAAGAACTTCTCGGAGGACTCATAGCTATCCACGGCCGCATGAGTCTCAAAGATCAGATTTAGCTCATTGATAATCTCAAAAGGGTCGTGGTGCTCAAAGCGCTTCTGAAGCTCCGATTCTAAACCATACAGGATGGCACACTGAACTGTGGAGTAGTGATTTTTTGGAGTGACGAAAACATTCTTAACATCATCGGAGGCATTCTCTGCAGGTGGGTCACCTAGCGGTGCATCAAGCACATAGGTCAACTGACCAGCGCTAAGGACAATCCTCAATCCACGGAACCAGTCCGTGAAATTTCTTCCATTGTTTTTTAGCTTTTCTTTCTGTAGGAACGCATTAAAATTGATGGAGGGTGTCGCCATGATCTACACCATATTTGCAAAGAGTTTAGACTAAGTTTATGACAAATTGAGTTCAAATTTAATTCTTAAATTAACTAAGTGAACTCCCACTCAAAACAACATCCCTCATGCTGCCTTAGAGATTACACGAACCAAATCCACTACACCAAGTCCGATCTTCACGAGAGAAGATGTAGCTTCAAAGGTGAACAATCAACATGTTCATCATATCATTCATATGACTCATGCTTTACCTTTCGGTATTCCGTGTTCCGAGACCATGTTTGTACATGCTAGGCTCGTCAAGATTAACCTTAGTATCCGCATGTGAAAATCTGGCTTGGACCCGTTG
The DNA here is from genome assembly GCA_916181665.1 of Avena sativa. Classification (NCBI taxonomy): domain Eukaryota; kingdom Viridiplantae; phylum Streptophyta; class Magnoliopsida; order Poales; family Poaceae; genus Avena; species Avena sativa. Next base: position 340,858,491 of record OV702287.1, read on the forward strand.
TATGCACACGTAGAATCTATCACACCCGATCATCACGAGATGCTTCGAAACGACGAGTCTTAGCAACGGTGCCTACTAAGGACGAACACTTTATTACTTGATATTTTAGTGAGAGGGATCATCTTATAATGCTACCGTCGCGATCTAAGCAATACAAGATGCAAAAAGGATTGACATCACATGCAATTCATAATATGTGACATGATATGGCCTTTCTTCTTGTGCCTTTGATCTCCATCTCCAAAGCACGGACATGATCTCCATCATCACCAGCATGGCGTTAAGGTCAGTGGCACCGCTTCATGGTTGTCCATCACTGATAGCAACTATAACAACTACTTGGAATAAAGCTATTACATGACGAATAGACACATAGGTCTTAACAGAATTTAAAGACAACCATTAGGCTCCTGCAGGTTGCCATATTACAATAAGGATCATTGCATACATCAAATATATTCACAATCACATCATGGCAATATCACATCACATGCCCCTGCAAAACAGGTTAGACGCCTCTAATTTTCTTTGCATGTTTTATGTGGTTTGGGGATTTCGTATAAGAACCGATCTTACCTACGAACAAGAACCACAACGCTGATACAAGTGTTGTTAGATGCTAATTGTAAATTGAATCTTAACTATGGTGGGAGAGACAGACACCCGCAAAGCCACTTGTGCAATGCAAGTTGCACGTCAAGCGTGGAGCAAGTCTCATGTACGAGGACATGTAAGGTTAGCCCGAGCCGCTTCATCCCACCATCCTGCAAGATGCAAAGTACACGTGAAGACAACGACAACAAAAGCATGAACGCCCACAAAAACCATTGTGTTCTACTCGTGCAACAGATCTACGCATAGACATGGCTCTGATACCACTGAAGGGTTCGTAGCAGGGAAAACAAAAAAATTCTACCGCAAGAACGAACAGAATCAAGATCCAATCTAGGAAAAGCCAAGATCTAATCTATTAGATAAGTGCAACGAGATAGATCTGTATTAACCCTTGTAGATCCAAAAGCCTTGTGCAAGATCAGATCTCGTGGTTGATGTATATGATCACTTGCTGATCTCAAGATCGAGTAGATGATCCTTCCGGCGCCGCGTTCCGGCAGCGCTTCTGCAGATGGTCACACATGCAGAGTCGATGTAGACCTTCCTCTCCCTGTTCCAGCGAGCAACGGAGGTAGTAGATCTCCACGGAATCCCAGCAGCATGAAGACGTGGTGGTGGTGGAGAAGGATTTCTACAGGGCTTCGCCTAAGCCGGATCAGGAGGATGGTGGAGGAGAGAGGCGGCCAGGGTTTGGGGTGGAAGGAGCAAGGGGGGAGGCGCCCCACCCCTCCTTTATATAGAGGGGGAGGCAGCCTAGGGCTGGCCCCTTGCCCCCTAGGGTTTTCTCCCACCAAGTATTCCCTTTTCTTTCTTGGTTTTCAAGCAAACTCTATGGAACCTTTTGGAACTTTTCGGAACACTCCGAAACCTTCTAGAACCTCCATATGAATACTCCGGAACATTTCCGAAACCCAGAAAATGATCTCCATTATATGAATCATATTCTCTGGACAATTCCGGATCTCCTCGTGATGTCCCGGATCCAATCCGAGACTCCGAACAACATTCGGTCTCCAACGCATATTCCATATCTACCTAAACAACATCGAACCTTAAGTGTGTCACCCTATGGTTCGCGAATATGTAGACATGATCGAGAAACCTCTTTGATCAATAACCATCAGCAGGATCTGGAGATCCATAATGGCTCCCACATACTCAATGATGACTTCGTGATCAATAGAACCATTAACATACGAAACCAATTCCCTTTGTCACGCGATACTCTACTTATTCGAGGTTCTCATCATCGGTATCTCCATACCTTATTCAACCTCGTACCGATAAGTAATCTGACTCGTTCCGTGATATGTCATCCCTTGTGACCTAGTCAGATGCTTGCAAGCTAACTAGATTACATTCCACCGAGAGGGCCTAGAGCATAACTATCCATCATATGGATGGACAAATACCAGTCTTGATCCATGCGCTTCAACACATACTTTCAGAATACCTAATGCCACCTTTATAACCACCCAGTTACGAAGCAGCGTTTGATGTCATCAAAGCACTCATCCAGTGATGGTGATTAACACAATCTCATGGTCGAAGGATTAGGTTACTATGTATTTGAAAGTTTATAGAAAAACGAACTTAATGACTTGATCTTATGCTATGCTTACTATGGGTGCGTGTCCATCACATCATTTTCCTAATGATACGATCTTGTTATCAATGACATCCAATGTCTATGATCAGGAAACCATGATCATCTATTAATCAACAAGCTAGTCTGCTAGTCTTAACAAGAGGCTTACTAGGGATTCTTTTATGTTTACAAAACACACAAGTATTAGTGTTTCCTAATAATACAATTATAGCATGGGATGTAAACATTCATCACAAAAACAAAGATATAATAATAACCATTTTATTATTGCCTCTTGGGCATATCTCCAACACATGTACCCCTTAGTTCGCCTAGACTTCCCCCTTTTATTCCTAAAGTACCCTTGAACTAGTGGCTGGCCTATATATAGTGCCCCCACCCTCTCATGTAACCCCAGGCATAGATGATAGACTAAAGACAACCCCCTTATGGAATCTCTAGTTTTGCCTCATCCCCTTCTACCAAAGGGGATCGACTATCGTCACCACCTCATTGGAGTTTGCATCGCACCTCCCTCGTTGTACAAGGCCTTCGCATCGGTGTCCCTTTGCCAAGACGTCAAGACCCTCTCCAAGGTGTTATTACCTCTTCGTGTGGGACCGAGGGAGCACGTTGACTGATCTTTCCTTGCGAGGATTCTATCAGACCGATGACCACCGGCGGGAGCAATCAGCCTTGTATTGTGTGAGTTTTGCGTGTGTTCATCGTGTTCTTCACGATGTGTGCATCTGCTTACGCTACCTTCTCCCTTTTCCCTCGCTTTTCCATCAATTTGATCACAAGATCCGTGAAGATCGGGCCACCTACAGGGTTACCCCATAACATCTAGTATCAGCAGCTTTTTGTTGCCACGGATTTCTCATTGATTTGGTCTTTTCCCCATAAATTTGAAAATTCCACCAAAAATAGCCCCAATTCATGTTTTGCATCGATCTGTGATTTAAGTGCGTTTTGGTAGGTTTTGATCCGTGGATTACTTGCTAAACGTGTTGATCTACCTTCCCCTGCGTTCCCATGGCCTAATTCCTTGATTTCCCCCACCAATTTGGTGTTTTGGTTCGAGTTTTTCCGCCAAAATTGCGTCCCGGTCGAGTTCTACACGTCCTGGAACCTCCAGACCGGATATTTGGTCCCCAGACCGGAGATTCCGGCCTATACCGGAGTTTCCGGACCCCTAGACCGGAGTTTCCGCCCCATATGCTGACAGAAAAATCTGCTTCACGGTTTTGAGCATAACTTTTGCATACGAACTTGAATATTGGTGTTCTTTAGCTCGTTGCGAAGAGGAGAAGGAGCTCTACATCATCATATCCATGGTTCATGATATCTACTCCATACAAATTCTGCGAGCAAGGCAGAATCCACAAATAAAGGGTGAAGATCGACGAAGAAAGGTATAAACATTCCACGTCTTCTCCCCACTTGCTTTCTTTTGTGAACTACACTATCTTTGTGATAAAAAACACCTATTGAGACTAGTTTCTCCTATGATTGCTTGGGCTATGCACATTTGATACTTGTAGAATTCCGAGCAAAAGTTGAGAACGTGCTATCTCATATAGTTATCTTGTACAGTTGTTGGCACAAGGAAGGGGCAAGTGAAAAAGAAAGAGAAAAGAAAAGAGAACAGAAAAAAGTAGAAAAAGAAAAAGAATAAAAAGAAAATGAAGAAAAAGAAACAAACAAACAAGTGCCTCATAGAATAGGAAGCGCAAGCTCGATGAACATCAAATAGGTGGTACTTATTGTGCATATCTTGTAGCCCACCATTTTTTATTGCAATTGAACTAGCGTCTCTCCTTGCACTTGTGCAACATGAGATTATAGTCTTTGTTAGGTAATCATTTGGTTCTTAGATCACTTTATCTGTCGGACAAGTCCCATTTATCCCACCGTGTGTGTTTCCTTGTATATAATTCCTATCTTGTGGATTGACTTGTTTTGCTTTGTGATCATCGTTGTTCTTTACTTGCCATTACAATATCTTGATTTTGGATTGTTCTTGGAAACGCCACCTTCCATACCTATCCACCATAAGCTTTGTGTGTGTGTGTTTTTAGTGGTTAGCTGGTTTTGGTGTTCCGCGTGGACTTCACTTTTCTTGGTTTTGATTGCTCTCAAGTGTTGCCACTTGCACGATACTATCTTCCAAGGTAAAGTAAGGTTTGGCGTTGCATACCTAACCCCCATACCACTTCCATATACACCACTTGGTCTTGTGAAGCATGTCTAGGAACTCCAAAACCAAGGATGATTTCTATGAAGAATCCACGATGAGCCACCGTGCATATGCCTCCACAAGCATGGATGACATGATGGAGCACTACACCGACAATGGATCCACATGCTTGGGTGATATGGAGTTTTACAACAACAATAACTCCCCAAGCATGGAAGACTTGAAGAACGAAAACGACAAGCTCCTCAAGTCACATCGACCAAGAGGGATCCTCCACCTCGAGAGCGCCAAGGTCCACCACCACATGGACAAGTTCTAAAGCTCCCTCAAAAACTTCAAGAGCGACATGGACAACAACTTTGCCAAAACCATAAGCATGATGGACAAGACTAATGATGCTTTGTGCTCATTACAACGCCTCACCAAGAAGAGTGCCAAGGAAAAGGAGAATCGTCATGAGCATCATGTGGATGACCAAGTGCACCATCTACATCAACCTTTGGCAAGGCACGCCAATGACCTCTGTCGACACCATCATAAGGCGCCTTCAACTACTTGTGCCACCACCAAAAGGGCACCAAGAGCAAGCTCTCCTCCACGCCATCAAGCTTCACACCAAGAGTATACAATTCAAGACGGAGGAAGACAAGGCCACACATGTGATGAAATCGATCCGAGCATCGCTCTCGACAACAACATGAGCCTACTTCCACCAATACCACAAGATGGCGACGACAAGGTCAAGAATGGTGAGCATGGGACTTTCCCTTCACCAAAGGCGGCACGTGGAGTTGAGAGAATCGAGCCTACCCCCATATGCTTGAGTGATGATGTGGTACCAATCCCGTGTGAGTATGAGAGCCACTTATCCCACTTGAGTGAAAACAAGAGTGAGATGAGCGACTCCACCATACGTGAGATTGAGTGCTTCCATTTGGAGGGCATGAGTGATACACCGAGTGAGTTGAGAGTGGTAGTTGATAGGTCATGTGAGACCACTTTTATTTCTAACAACTTATGCTCTATCTCTAGTGTGTACTCTCATGATGTGATAGGTTCCATGGATCAAGAAGCGCCAAGCTTGGAGATGATGATGCCTCAAACCAAGAATATGTACATGGTGGATGAAGATGGTGCCATCCCCATGGATGATGAAGAAGTCTCCCACATGGAGGCCAATACTACCACAACACCCACTTCATATGAGAGGTATTAACAAGGTAAGAATACGGGTGTTGATGATGCCATGATCCCACTAGTGTACATGATGACTTGTGATGATTGGCATGCTATGGATGATGTTTGCGATATCACATATGCTTCATTGATATTTCCATGTGATACTTTTCCTTCACATAATGTTGAGCATGTGAAATTATTTGATTGTGATGATGTTGCCATAGACATGCCATGCTCTAAACGTTACATTGATGATATCATTGCTTGCACTTTGTTGAACAATTTCTCTTTCCAATGTTTTTCTTGCAATGACGATCAAATTGGTACCCCTCGGACCTTGCTTTGTCATGGATGTTTTACAATTTCTCCCATTGCTTGCAATAAGATGAACAATTGCTCTTTCACATGTTTTGCTTGCAACAATAATTCTCATATGGTTTATATTGAGATGGCCCCCATAGCTTTCTCAAAATTTTGGAGATTTTGATGATTGCCATGATAAGCATGTTCCCCACTTGCACACTCACCATGCATCTATTTCATACTTGATTGAAATTAATGGTGATGTGCACAAGAAGAGATATGTCATGATGGATAATGTATTTCTCTACCATGCACACATGTTCTTCCTTTTGTGTTTGATGTGTGTAGGTACCCGCACAAGAATGTCAACCTTGGTTAAGCACGAGTTGACAAAAAGAGCTCTAGAGAGCATCCCCCAAGTGAGTTCAAGATCGAACCTAGCTCTGATGCCTTTTGCATGCTTTGGATGTTTCATGTTGGCAAATTGCTCTTTCCTATGGTTAGCTTGCAAGCATGTTAATGGTATTCTTTCACCTTGTGACAATCATGTTTCATTGCTATTGGATATTGATGCTTTGTGTGTTGCAACAAACATGTTGAACAATTTCTCTTTCCGATGTTTTGTGTGCAACCATATTGCCATTAATAGCATGTATTGTCATGAGAGCTTCCAAGTCTCTCATATTGTTGTTGCAACAAACATAAGGACCACTTGCTCTTTCATATGGTTTGTTTGTAAACATGTTGATATTGTTTCGGCTTGCGATACTCATATGCCCATGAGCTTTGAGTTTGATGATTTGTGTGTGGCATCCAACATATAGACCAATTTATCTTTCCAATGGTTGATTTGCACACATAATGATGTTGTTTTGGATATTCTTCCGCATGTGTTTTTGCCAAATTCTCCTATTCTTGCATCAAAGATGTTGATCAATATTTTAGTCAATTTCTTTGAGTGCCACACTAAGATGTTTTATGGAGTTTTTGAGTTCCCACATTTGGATGATGTTCAAACAATTTCCATGCACTTTGACCTTGCATATGCATTCAGTTTGCTATACTTGAGTTGTGCTAATAGTGTCCTGAAAAAGAATGGACATGCGACAAATGACATGCTCCTCTATCACACACAAACATATGTTGCTTGGTCTTTGTTGTGTGAAGGTACAAGAATATACACATCAACCTCTATGGACAAAGAGTTGACAAGACGAATCGAAGAGAGTTACCTATGGCTGCCCTTCAACGAGCCATCTCTACATCCTAAGGTGACTTCCTTGTACTTAAGGACTCAAGCTATAATCTTCATGAATTGGCTACGCTTTGAGTGTTGCTTCGCTTTTGTACTGATCTTTGTAGGCTTCATGGAAGGTGAAGGAACATTGAGGTGTTGTGATACATTGCAAATGTATCTATAATTTTTGATGTTCCATGCTTGGTTTTATCCACTTTCTTGTGTTTTGTTCCAACTTTGGAGTACTTTTCATATGATTTCTTGGACTAACCTATTAACAAGAGCCATAGTGCTAGCTACCTGTTTTCTGCTGTTTTTGGTTCCAGGAAAGTCAGAAAATGAATATTCTCGAAATTGGACGGGACAAAAGCCAAAGTGCCTATTTTTCTGGAAGTCATCAAGTGCCAGAATACGAGACGGAGAGGGGCCAGAGGGCGGCCACACCACCTGGCCGCGCGACCAGGCTTGGCCCACGCCAGGGGGTGGTGTGGCCAGCCCAGGCACCCCCCCTCGGCCTCCCCATCCGACTATAAGATGCCCTCGGGATGTAAACCCTAAGTGCCCGATCAAAAATCCACGAAAGAGTCTGTAGCCGTCGTCATCTCCATCCCTAGATCGGGAGGGATCTGAAGCTCTTCCCCGCACCCTGCCGGAGAGGGGAATTCACCCTGGAGGCCTTCTTCATCACCATGCGAGCCTCCGGTGTGATGCGTGAGTAGTTCATCCTTGGACTACGGATCCATGTAGTAGCTAGATGGCTGGTTCTCCTCCTTTGTGCTTTCATGTCTAGATCTTGTGAGGTCCGTTCATGATCAAGATCATCTATTTGTAATTCTACATGTTGTGTTTGCGGGGATCTGATGGATATTGAGATGCTATTTCAGATTGATTATTGATTCTATCATGTCTTTGTTATTTGTGATCTTGCATGCTTTGCGTTGTTAGTAGCTATCTTGGCCAAGTAGATGCTAGCAACTCCAAGAGTTAGTATTTATGCTCGATAGTGGGTTCATGCCTCTGGTAATCTGGGGAAGTGATAGAAATCTCTAAGGTACTAGATGGGCTATTGCTACTAGGGAGAAAACAACAATCCTTTGTTCATAGAACAATCGTATTGTTTACTTTACACACAGTTCGTAAAGCAATAATCTGTTGCTTGCAACTTAATACTGGAGGGGGTTCGGATGATAACCTGAAGGTGGATTATTAGTCATAGATGCAGTTGGATGGCGGTCTATGTATTATGTTGTAATTCCCAATCAAGTCTCAAAGGAGTCAAGATGTTTAGTATATGCATGTATTGCTTTCTCGGTGTTTGTCAACTGCCCCGCTGTAATTTGTTCACCCAGCATGTTATCTATCTAAGGAGAGCCACCTCTAGTGAACTATGGATCCCGGTCCTTTGTCTTTACATACAATCTATAAACTGTTTCTGCTTTGTGTTTACTTTCTGCAAACTTTTACTTCTTTCCATTCAATACGTTTAATCCTTTGTTTTCCGCAAAACACGGTGAGATTGACAACCTCATCGCAAGTTGGGGACAAAGTTCTGTGGTTGTGTTGTGCAGGTCTCCACGTTGCTACTAGCACCGGTAGTGCGCCCTGCCAAGGCTCAGCTAGTAACACCTTTGGGGTGTTTCCTTGCTCCTACTGGTTCGATTAAACCTTGGTTTCATAACTAAGGGAAACTTGCTGCTGTGCTCATCATACCTTCCTCTTGGGGTTCCCAACGAGCTCTACATCAACACTGCCATCAAGCATTTTTCTGGGCGCCATGCATTGAGCCATCAAGCGATTTTCTAGCGCTGTTGCCTGGGAGTCAAGGACATCTTCACAAGGGGAGTCCCTCATAACCAATCTCTTTACTTTGTTGTTTTTGTTTTGCTTAGTTTTCTTTTTGCTTTGTTTGCTTGTTTTGTTATTCAAAAACACAAAAAAATTAGTTTTACTAAGTTGCTTTCTTTTCAAAAACACAAAAAAATTAAGTCTCCTTTAGTTGTCACCTCTTCCTTAGCTCACCATGTTGATCCCTACATTCACCCTGAAAGACCTTCCAATTGGTAGTGGTTCTATAATTGGGAAAGATAACATTGAAGAATTCTTTAATCATGTTAGTAAGCATGAAGATATTGAGGATAGATCCCTTGTAGAACTTGCTCCAAACTATGAGATTGCTGCAGCTTCTTTAATTCACATGTTAGAAGCTAGGTTTGTTAACCTCAACCCCTTAATGCAAGTAATGTTTCTTAAGCTTAAAGAAATTGAGGATCCTGAAAAGAGGGATTTCATTTTAGAAACTTTGTTTAAGGAGTTCTATGATGTTGCCAAGGAAGCTAGGAAAGTCTTTGAATGTTTCAATATGCTAGGCTCATGTGTAGATGTTGTTGGTACACGAGAAAAGATGAACAAAACCGGACCTAATGGGGAGGAACCTAAGATACCAACACCCTTTAAACTAATAGCAATACATGATGCCATAGAAAAGAATCTTGATTGGATTGTTCCTGCAAACCCATTTGATGAGAATAGTGAACCTAAGAGCATTGAGAGAGGATACTCTAGAACTTATTTGGATGATATACCTTGCCTTGTTGAAGATATTTCTGGTATTAATCTTAATGCTACTTCATTTGACAACACTTGATTCTTTCTTGCTTCTTATACCTAACTTAAAGGCGTTAAAGAAAAGTACTTATTGGGACATAACCCAAAAGTTTTAGATGAGTCTTGGAAGTTATTACTTCAGTAATAACTGCTCCTTATCCTTTTTATTTTCTTTTTGTGCCAAGAGTAAAATGTAATGAGAGAGAAGTAATGATTGGGAAAGTTGCTGTCCCGAAATAGATTTTTGTGCTTCACCATAAAAATTCGTGAGAGAGCTCTGTATGTCGTATTGAGCTGTAATTGTTTGTGCTTCTTCCCCAGGTTGTTATCTAACTTTCGTTAGTTCAACACTTTTTGATTTGAGCAACATAAGGTCTTCGAAAAAATTCGTCTTTACCTTCTGGTCTGTTTTGACAGATTTCTGCCATTTTCCGCATTTGCTTCTTGTGGGTTCCTTTTTGAGTTATTTTGGGGAATTGAGCTTTTTGAGGGAAGTGCTACAGTAGATAGTGTTCTAATGGAAGTTTATTTGATGTTAGAACTGAACCTTAAGACTTATTTATCTTGAGTGCACTAATGTTGCTAATGAGATTGTGTGAAGTTTTGTATGAAGGAAAATTTTCAGGTGTATGGAAGGAATGAGTAATGAGATGAAGGATGGACTAAAGCTCAAGCTTGGGGATGTCGCGCGTGTCACCCCAAGAAATATCCAAGAAGTACAAGCATCAAATCTTGGGGATGCCCAAGGCATCCCCTTCTTCATCAATAAAAATTCCAGGTTTCTTCCAAACGCTTCATTTTTATTGTTTCATTCACAGTTGTGTTGATTCTTGGAGCATCTTCTTTTTCGTTTTCGTTTTGGTTTTTTGTTTGCTTTTGTTTGCTGAATAAATTGGTTGGCCCCCCTCTTTCATACATTGGTTTGCAAATAGTTTGGTTTGGTTTGGAAAAGAGTAGGAAAGTTCGTGCTTATGTGGTAAAAAGAGCTTGTTTTTGAGTGTGGCCTATGCTTTGTCATGCCATGCTTGATATTGTTTTGGCTTTATGCTTAGTATTCTTTGCTGTAGCATGACTTGTTATAAACAATTGAGATTGCTTAGTGTGCCTTGGATGAATCATGCGTTGTTTTAGCATATTAAAGCATAGTATAGTGGTATTCTCCTTTGATGCTTTATTTGGGTTGACTTGACACATGCTCACACCATGTTATGACTATCAAAAGTCACCATTAGCCTTTATGATCCTTTAGTTTCCAACTTGTAGTATCACTTTATGCTTTGATCAATGATGTTTTGTCGCTCTGCATGATTATGGCCATTATTGCTCTTAGTTGTGTCATTTTAACCTTGGTTTCATAACTGAGGGAAACTTGCTGCTGTGCTCATCATACCTTCCTCTTGGGGTTCCCAACGAGCTCTACATCAACACCGCCATCAAGCATTTTTTGGGGCGCCGTGCATTGAGCCATCATGTTGTCAATTCAATCTTCACGAGGATGACTATATGGTGAACCCCAGGATCAAGGTCTCTCGACATCTTCCACTTTGTGATGAGTGTGTAGAGTCAAGGACGACTCTTTTTGAAGGGAGGGGAGATGATGTAGCCCAACCTTCGGTCATTACCACATCATGGTCTCCAGCTTATGCTAAGTCATCATGGACTCCAAAGGTGAATTCGTTCTTCTATGCGATCCCACTTCTTACCCTCTTGAATGGTATACTACCTCATACTCCGTTCCATATCCATGATATGTTGACAACAACAAGTACGGAGGCATGGAAGGATGCCTGGGGAACCAATCCCGACAAGACGGAGGCTTGGAAGAGAAGACGGAAGAAGCAGCAGCTGGAGCACCAGAGTCTTTGGCCTGCGCACACCGGAGTCTCCGGACTGAAGACACTGGAGTCTCTAGCCTGCATACCCCAGAGTCTCCGGCCCATCTCCGGACCGACCCCCAGATCGAGCTCAAGGACAGCCAGAAGCACTACTAGGAAACAACTCTTCTGTGGCGCACCTTTTTTCAACATCTGTGGTGCATTTCCTAGTCGCCACTGATACCTCGCCACTGATAACTAACTTCAGTGGCGCATTTCAAAATGCGCCACAGAAGTCTCAAACAATATGCGCCACCGAAGTTTTTTTCCAAAATTCAGAAAAAAGGCGGGCCAGATCTCAAACTTCTATGGCGCATATGGCCAATATGCGCCACAGAAGTTTTTTTCAAATTTCAAAAAAAAACCAGGCCAGATCTAGATCTGGCCGGAGTTGTTGTTGTTGTTGGTGGTGGCTGGTGGTGGTAGCTGGAGGAGGGCTAGGAGGAGGAGGAGGAGGAGGTGGAGGAGGAGGAGGTTGCCGGAGTTGGTGGTGGAGAAGGAGGAGGAGGTTGCCGGAGTTGGTGGTGGTGGTGGAGGAGGAGGAGGAGGTCGCCGGAGTTGGTGGTGGAAGAGGAGGAGAAGAAGGTCACCGAAGTGGTGGTGGAGGAGGAGGAGGTCGCCGGAGTTGGTGGTGGAGGAGGAGGAGGAGGTGGTGGTAGCCGGAGTTGGTCGCCGGAGTTGGTGGTGGAGGAGGAGGAGGAGTAGGGAGGGGAGAAGTGTGGAGGGGAGGAGAAGTGGGGAGGGGAGAAGAAGTGGGGAGGGGGATAAAAAGGAAAAAGGGAGGGAGAAGGGCGCCAGCGGGATTCAAATTTCGAATCCCGCCCAAGACTTCTATGGCGCATATGGGGGAAATGCGCCACAGAAGTTTCTCCCCTTTTTTTTTGCAGGAAAAAATCTTCAATCTGCCATAACTTTTTACTCTTTTGGAATTTGGGGAATCTACAAAATCTTCAATGGCTTCCAGCAGTTGAAATCGAGTAGAAAATTTCGAGACGAACATTTTGATAGGTTAAAGATTTTTCTCTGACATCGTATGCAAAAGTTAGAGCCGTTTTACCGTGCCATGACCTATTTTTGCAAAATACATCGAAATTTATGTTTTTCAATTTTGTCTAGATCTATACCCTAAAATCTAACTACAACTCAAAGGAATTATTTTTTTGAAGTTTCTATCATTTTTGTTTATTTTTTACAAAACTGAAAAGGCGATCCATGGGGGGGGGGGTGGGATATGTTTCCCCCCCTATATGCTTGTTCTGTGGCGCATACACCTATATGCGCCACAAAAACATCACTTTCTATGGCGCATATGGACACATGCGCCACAGAAGTTTCTCCCGCCTTTTTTGCTGCTTGGTCCCATCAACCTTCTATGGCGCATATGTCTATATGTGCCACAGAAGTTTGGCACTTCAGTGGCGCACACGTAAATATGCGCCACAGAAATATGGACTTCTATGGCGCATATTGGTTTCGTGCGCCATTGAAGTGCCAAACTTCTGTGGCGCATTTTTTCTAGTGCGCCACTGATATATATCTGTGGCGCATAATTTTACATGTGCACCACTGAATATCTTGTCTATCTATAAGCTGTTTCCTAGTAGTGAAGGCCCCTCCGGAGATGGACCGGAGACCGACCGGAATCTCCGGCCTAGATCGGAGTCTCCGGACCCCCACACCGGAGTCTCCGGCCTGAGCGTATGGGCCTGCGCGCCGCCAGCTGGGCCTTTGGCCCATGTACCCCTTAGTCCGCCCAGACTTTCCCCTTTTATTCCTAAAGTACCCTTGAACTAGTGGCTAGCCTATATATAGTGCCCCCACCTCCTCATGTAACCCTAGGCATAGATGATAGACTAAAGACAACCCCCTTGTGGAATCTCTAGTTTTGCCTCATCCCCTTCTACCAAAGGGGATCGACTATCGTCACCACCTCATTGGAGTTTGCATCGCGCCTCCCTTGTTGTACAAGGCCTTGGCATCGATGTCCCTTTGCCAATATGTCAAGACCCTCTCCAAGGTGTTCTTCCCTCTCCGCGTGGGATCGAGGGAGCACGTTGACCGATCTTTCCTTGCGAGGATTCTATCGAACCGGTGGCAACCAGCGGGAGCAATCGGCCTTGTATCATGTGATTTTTGCGTGTGTTCATCGTGTTCTTCACGAGGTGTGCGTCCTCTTCCACTACCTTCTCCCTTTCCCCTCTCTTTTCCATCGATTTAACCATGAGATCCATGAAGATCAGGCCACCCATGGGGTTACCCCATAACACACTATCAAACACCCATTTTGAACCACCGGAGGCATACCCCTACAAAATCAATTCTTTGATTTAGGAACCAATTGAGTAATGGGTCCCCTAGCATTAGCAACAAGATCTTTTGGTACCCAAATTGAGTACCACCTATAAGTATAACCATTGCGAGGGCCAACAACATATTTGGCATACACATCTCCTTGGGTGCCCTTACAAAGCACATGTTATGGATTAGATTTTCCCGCAAACTTGTGGTTGGGGTTGCCCCTTGTGTCTCCCCCATTCACAACATTCTTCGTTACTTGGTCAACCACCTTGTGCCCTTCACACACAAAGTTGATCTTCTTAGGTGGATTGGCACCATTCTTGTTGTTCTTGGGGTCAAACCCCATACCTTGCCTTGGAGCTCTCATCGTTTGGCGAGCAAGAATCTCATCAAGAATCTTGCCGTTGTAGGTATGTTTGAGACACTCCATCTCAAGTTGTTCCTTCAACATCTTATTCTCCTTAAGGAGACAAGCTTGATCCAAGGTATGGTTAGAAGCACAAGTAATATTCTCAACAATAATTGGATCCTTCAATGTACCAAGAGCCTTTTCATAGGACAGTCGAAGTTGATCATGATTCTCCCCAAGTTTTATGAGCTCACGCTTGACAAGCAAATTAGCTTTCTCAAGGTCCTCAAGGTTATTTGTGAGATAAGCATCAACAATCTCAAGTTCTTTCTTTGAAGTATCAAGCTCTTGAGACAAGGTGATAGCTCTATCTAGGGTATCCACATCTTTTGCCTTATCTAGTTCATAGACCTCAATTCGTTCTTTAAGAAGGGAAGTAATGTCCTTTTCCTTACTTAGCTCTTGCTCAAGAAGATTGAATCTCCGTTTATCATCATCAATATGAGATTCCAAGCTATCAATGGTCTCGTCACGTGAGTTGACAAGGTCCAATAATTGCTTGAATCTAGCACGAGCATTGCTAGGAAGGGACTTCATGAGTTTATACATTTCTTGTATATAGTTTTCATCAAATTCATCATTATCACTATCATTGGCACTAACATGATCATCCAAGATGCTGAGAGAGATGGAGGGGAAGAGATTACCTTGGTGCTCCTTGCCATGAGGCAAGAGCCGATGACCTTGGGAGTAGGAGAATCATCGATGTAGTCCTTAGTGTAGTTGTAGGCGAGTAGTGACCCATGTTCAATGTAAACCAAACTAGGGTCACCACACACCTCATCCTCGTCCTCGCTCTCCACATCGCATGGGACCTTGGAGCTTCGTGCCATAAGGCAAGTACCGGTGACCTTGGGAGTGATGGAGTCATCGATATAGTCTTTGGTGTAGTCATATGTGAAGAGTGACCCAGGTTCAGTGATGCGCTCGACGATCAACATAGAGCTCGTTGGGAACCCCAAGAGGAAGGTATGATGAGTACATCAGAAAGTTTTCCCTCAGTTATGAAACCAAGGTTTAATCGAACCAGTAGGAGCAAGGAAACACCCCAAAGGTGTTGCTAGCTGAGCTTTGGCAGGGCGCACTACCGGTGCTAGTAGCAACGTGGAGACCTGCACAACACAACCATAGAACTTTGTCCCCAAATTGTGATGAGGTTGTCAATCTCACCGTGTTTTGCAGAAAACAAAGGATTAAACGTATCGAATGGAAAGAAGTAAAAGTTTGCAGAAAGTAAACACAAAGCAGAAACAGTTTGTAGATTGTATGTAAAGACAAAGGACCGGGATCCATAGTTCACCAGAGGTGGCTCTCCTTAGATAGATAACATGCTGGGTGAACAAATTACAGCGGGGAAATTGACAAACACCGAGAAAGCAATACATGCATATACTAAACATCTTGACTCCTTTGAGACTTGATTGGGCATTACAACATAATACATAGACCGCCATCCAACTGCATCTATGACTAATAATCCACCTTCAGGTTATCATCCGAACCTCCTCCAGTATTAAGTTGCAGGCAACAAATTATTGCTTTACGAACTGCGTGTAAAGTAAACAATACGATTGTTCTATGAACAAAGGATTGTTGTTTTCTCCCTAGTAGCAACAGCACATCTAGTACCTTAGAGATTTCTGTCACTTCCCCAGATTACCAGAGGCATGAACCCACTATCGAGCATAAATACTAACTCTTGGAGTCGCTAGCATCTACTTGGCCAAGATAGCTACTAACAATGGAAAGCATGCAAGATCACAAATAACAAAGACATGATAGAATCAATAATCAATCTGAAATAGCATCTCAATATCCATCGGATCCCCGCAAACACAACATGTATGGATTACAAATAGATGATCTTGATCATGAACGGAGCTCACAAGATCTAAACATGAAAGCACAAAGGAGGAGAAACCAGCCATCTACCTACTACATGGATCCGTAGTCCAAGGATGAACTACTCACGCATCACACCGGAGGCTTGCATGGTGATGAAGAAGGCCTCCAAGGTGAATTCCCCTCTCCGGCAGGGTGCCGGGAAGAGCTTCAGATCCCTCCCGATCTAGGGATGGAGATGACGGCGGCTATAGACTCTTTCATGGATTTTTGATCGGGTACTTAGGGTTTTAGTCTCGAGGGCAACTTACAGGCCGAAGGAGAGGCCGAGGGGGTGCCAGGAGCGGCCACACCACCCCCTGGCACGGGCCAAGCCTGGCCGCGCGGCCAGGTGGTGTGGTGGCTCCCTGGCCCTTCTCCGTCTCGTATTCTGGCACTTGATCCCTTCCGGAAAAATAGGCACTTTGGCTTTTGTCCTGTCCAATTTCGAGAATATTCATTTTCTGACTTTCCTGGAACCAAAAACAACAGAAAACAGGCAGCTGGCACTGTGGCTCTTGTTAATAGGTTAGTCCAAGAAATCATATGAAAAGTACTCCAAAGTTGGAACAAAACACAAGAAAGTGGATAAAACCAAGCATGGAACATCAAAAATTATAGATAAATTTGCAATGTATCAACATCCCCAAGCTTAACTCCTGCTCATCCTCGAGTAGGTAAGTGATAAAAAGAAAATAATTTTTGAGGTGACATGCACCATCAAAGACTTGATCAAAGTATTTGCAAAACACTCAAAGCTGGGATCATAGTACTTCAATCATAACATGAAAGACAAAGTTCTAGCAATAAGCAAAGAAACTATGATGCAACATGAAAAGGCACAATTAAAAGATTCATGAATAACATGCTTTGCAAGACGTTTGTTTGTTTCACATAAAGAAAACATAGCATACTAGTATTCAGCTTGTCCCTCAATAGAGTAGCAAATATAAATGCATAGGACACCTTCAAAGTTCATAAGAGTGACTAGATACAATAGTTTAAAACAAGCAATAAAAAGTTATGCATCAATCAACTAGTCTTGGGAAAATGCACATAGAACTAAGAATGGCCACTATGCTCTCAAAGTAGTTGCATAAAGATAGAAGGTGGAGACTCAATATAATGGTGGAAGAAAGGCCTGTAAAAGGAAGTAGGGATTCAAGTCTCAAAAGAGCTTCCAAAAATTATGGTACTTATAGCTTTCAGCTCTCATTGCCCCTATCATAAGCATCTTGAAGGTGATTAAGGTTAAAGTGACACAACTAAGAGGATATGCTTGACAAGTTATAAACCGAAATCTCATGCCCCTTACTTACGAAGACCGGTCCTCATGCTACTCAACTTCAGTCACGAGTAAGCTCTTGTCATTGTAAGTATATGTGTATCATTAAGAACCGCCAACGGGGTACCCCTTGCACATGATATGGGAGCTTTCACATAATCAAAATGACAAGGCAAGTAGACAATGAGCATCTCAGCGATCTTTCTATTTGATATTTGCATAGGTTTTTATTGAGGATGCTTCATAGAGTGCTCATTATGGTGATGCTGCAAGTTTCAACCATGATTAGGCATGGCTTAGGCTAGCGGCCCAGGCGTTTCTCTAACACACATACAAACTCCATGATCTTACAAGTTCCACTTTTATTTCACACCGTCGAGATCCGTAAGCAAAAGAACATGATATCAACGGGGTACAAAGTACAAGTGCAATGTTGAAAGCGTTCCCCATGAAACATGGTTCTGCTAACTTCAACTTATAAAGCGCAAGCATATACGCAACAAACAAGGACCCAATGGTTCAAGTTTATTAGAGGCAATAAAGTAAAGTGTGCCATCAAGTTCGTGAGAGCTTTAATCACTAGTTTTCTCATAACAAGTGAAAGGTGGACAAAAGCATGAATATACTTGGAATAGCATAAGCTAGTAGGTAGGTATGGTGGACTCTTTGGAATAACTTGGTTTAGGGATTTGGATGCATGAGTGGAACTCATACCTTGTTGTGGAGGCTAGCAAAAGACTGGGAGCAACAAACTAAGAGAGCAATAATGGCCATAATCATGCAGAGCGACAAAACATCATTGATCAAAACATAAAGTGATACTACAAGTTGAAAACTAAAGGATCATAAAGGCTAATGGTGACTTTTGATAGTCATAACATGGTGTGAGCATGTGCCAAGTCAACCCAAATAAAGCATCAAAGGAGAATACCACTATACTATGCTTTAATATGCTAAAACAACGCATGATTCATCCAAGGCACATTAAGCAATCTCAATTGTTTATAACAAGTCATGCTAAAGCAAAGGATACTAAGCATAAAGCCAAAACAATATCAAGCATGGCATAACAAAGCATAGGCCAGAGTAAAAAACGAGCTCTTTTTACCATAGAAGCATGAACTTTCCTACTCTTTTCCAAACCAAACCAAACTAGTTGCAAACCAACGTATGAAAGAGGGGGTCCAACCAACTTATTCAGAAAAGTAAGAAAACCAAGCAAACTAAAAACCAAAACGAAAACAAAAAAGAAGACGCTCCAAGAAAAACACAACTGTGCATGAAACAATAAAAATGAAGCGTTTGGAAGAAACCTGGGATCTTTATTGATGAAGAAGGGGATGCCTTGGGCATCCCCAAGCTTTGACGCTTGTAATTCTTGGATATTTCTTGGGGTGACACGCGTGGCATCCCCAAGCTCGAGTTTTAGTCCATCCTTCATCTCATTACTCATTCCTTCCATACACCTGAAAATTTTCCTTCATACAAAACTTCACACAATCTTTATTAGCAACATTAGTGCACTCAAGATAAATAAGTCTTAAGGTTCAGTTCTAACACCAAATAAACTTCCATTAGAACACTAGCTACTGTAGCACTTCCCTCAAAAAGCTCAATTCCCCAAAAGAACTCAAGAAGGAACCAACAAGAAGCAAATGCAAAAACTGGCAGAAATTTGTCAAAACAGACCAGCAGGTAAATACGAACTTTTTCGAAGACCTTATGTTGCTCAAATCAAAAAGTTTTGAACTAACGAAAGTTAGATAACAACCTCGGTCAGAAGCACAAAAAATTACAGTTCAATTAGACGTACAGAGCTCTCTCAGAAATTTTTACGGTGAACCACAGAAATCTGTTTCGGGACAGCAACTTTCCCAATCATTACTTCACTCTCATTAGAGGTTACTCTTGGCACAAAAAGAAAATAAAAATAATAAGGAGCGGTCATTACAGAGGTAATAACTTCCAAGACTTATCTAAAACTCTTGGATTATCTCCCAACAAGTACTTTTCTTTAACGCCTTTAAGTTAGGCATAAGAAGCAAAGAAAGAATCAAGTGTTCTCAAATGAAGAAGCATTAAGACCAAATTTTGTTTTCATAGGAGAAGAAAAATAAATCTTTTCTCTCTTTTTAGGGAAGTGTTATATACCTTTCTTAAGTGGAAGTTGATATTTAATGGTGCCTTCTTTCATATCAATGATGGCACCAACAGTTCTAAGAAAAGGTCTTCCCAAAGTAATAGGACAAGAAGCATTGTATTCAACATCCAAAACATAGAAATCAACGGGGACATAAGAACCGTTAACCATAATAAAAATATCATTAAGACTCCCCATGAGTTTCTTTTTAACATTAACATCAAGTGGGACATTCAAATAGCAATCTTCAAGAGGAGGCAAATCAAGCATATCATAAATCCTTCTAGGCATAATAGAAACACTACTATCAAGATCACACAAAACTTTGAAATCAAAGTCATTCACTTTCATATTAATGATGGGTTCCCAACCATCTTCTTGCTTTATAGGAATAGAAGCTTTATGTTTCATCTTTTCTTCTTTAATTTTTATGAGAGCATCAGTAATGTGTTTTGTAAAAGCCATATTCATAGCACTAGCATTAGGACTTTTAGCAAGCTTTTGTAGGAACTTAATAACTTCAGAGATATTGCAACCATCAAGATCAAAATCAACTTTATCATCTAAAGTAGTAGAACTATTAGTAGCCTCAACACTAGTGGTGGTAATAGTAGAAACACTAATGTTTCTAGCAATTTCATCTTCTCTTTCCCACTTAGCATGTAATTCAGCTAATAGTCTAACATTTTCATCAATTCTTACTTGTATGGCATTAGTAGCTGCAAAGGGATTCTCATTAGTTTCAGGTTTAGCAGCCATTTTATTCAAAGAAGATTGAGCTTCAGCCAAAGATGCTATATTTCTTTCAGCATTAGAGAGTTTTTCCTCAATAGTTTTATTGAAAGCAATTTGTTTAATAATGAACTCTTTAAGCATAACCTCAAGTTCAGAGGGAGCACTCTTACTATTGTTGTAAGAATTTCCATAAGCATTACCATTGTTGGGAGGGTATGGCTTATAATTGTTGTTACCAAAATTGTTCCTGTAAGCATTATTACCATAAGCATTGTTGCCAAAGTTGTTATTTCTTATGAAGTTCACATCAACTTGATCTTCTTGAGCAACCAAAGAGGCTAAAGGAACATTATTTGGATCAATACGGGCTTTCCCATTAACAAGCATAGACATAATAATATCAATCTTATCACTCAAGGAGGAGGTTTCCTCAACAGAATTTACCTTCTTACCTTGTGGAGCTCTCTCAGTATGCCATTCAGAATAACTAACCATCATATTGTCTAGAAGTTTTGTTGCAGCACCCAAAGTGATGGTCATAAAGGTACCTCCAGCAGCTGAATCCAATAGGTTCCTTGAAGAATAGTTCAATCATGCATAAAAAGTTTGGATGATCATCCAAGCAGTCAGTCCATGAGTGGGACAATTCTTTACCATAGATTTCATTCTTTCCCAAGCTTGAGCAACATGCTCATTATCAAGTTGTTTAAACTTCATTATTTCACTTCTCATGGATATAATCTTAGCAGGAGGATAGTATTTTCCAATAAAAGCATCTTTGCACTTAGTCCAAGAATCAATACTATTCCTAGTTAAGGAATTCAACCACTCTTTAGCTTTTCCTCTCAAAGAGAAAGGAAACAATTTCAGCTTAATAATATCACCATCTATATCCCTATGCTTTTGCATCTCACAAAGTTCAACAAACTTATTTAGATGGGAAGCAGCATCTTCATTACCAATACCAGAAAATTGCTCTCTCATAATATGATTGAGCAAAGCAGGTTTTATCTCAAAGAAAGTATTTTCAGCCACAGGTGGAGCAATAGGTGTGCTCATAAAATCATTGTTGTTGGTGCTAGTGAAATCACACAACTTAGTGTTTTCAAGAGTAGTCATTTTTTGGATTTTCAAATAAGAAAGCAAACAAGTAAAACTAATTTTTTTGTGTTTTTTGAAGAACAAAACAAGCAAACAAAGCAAAAAGAAACTAAGCAAAACAAAAACAACAAAGTAAAGAGATTGGTTATGAGGGACTCCCCTTGTGAAGATGTCCTTGACTCCCCAGCAACGGCGCCAGAAAACGTCTTGATGCGCTCGACGATCGACGTAGAGCTCCTTGGGAACCCCAAGAGGAAGGTATGATGAGTACAACAGAAAGTTTTCCCTCAGTTATGAAACCAAGGTTTAATCGAACCAGTAGGAGCAAGGAAACACTCCAAAGGTGTTGCTAGCTGAGCTTTGGCAGGGCGCACTACCGGTGCTAGTAGCAACGTGGAGACCTACACAACACAACCACAGAACTTTGTCCCCAACTTGCGATGAGGTTGTCAATCTCACCGTGTTTTGCGGAAAACAAAGGATTAAACGTATCGAATGGAAAGAAGTAAAAGTTTGTAGAAAGTAAACACAAAGCAGAAACAGTTTATAGATTGTATGTAAAGACAAAGGACCGGGATCCATAGTTCACTAGTGGTGGCTCTCCTTAGATAGATAACATGCTGGGTGAACAAATTACAGCGGCGCAATTGACAAACACCGAGAAAGCAATACATGCATATACTAAACATCTTGACTCCTTTGAGACTTGATTGGGCATTACAACATAATACATAGACCGCCATCCAACTGCATCTATGACTAATAATCCACCTTCAGGTTATCATCCGAACCTCCTCCAGTATTAAGTTGCAAGCAACAAATTATTGCTTTACGAACTGCGTGTAAAGTAAACAATACGATTGTTCTATGAACAAAGGATTGTTATTTTCTCCCTAGTAGCAACATCACATCTAGTACCTTAGAGATTTCTGTCACTTCCCCAGATTACCAGAGGCATGAACCCACTATCGAGCATAAATACTAACTCTTGGAGTCGCTAGCATCTACTTGGCCAAGATAGCTACTAACAATGGAAAGCATGCAAGATCACAAATAACAAAGACATGATAGAATCAATAATCAATCTGAAATAGCATCTCAATATCCATCGGATCCCCGCAAACACAACCTGTATGGATTACAAATAAATGATCTTGATCTTGAACGGAGCTCACAAGATCTAAACATGAAAGCACAAAGGAGGAGAAACTAGCCATCTAGCTACTACATGGATCCGTAGTCCAAGGATGAACTACTCACGCATCACACCGGAGGCTTGCATGGTGATGAAGAAGGCCTCCAAGGTGAATTCCCCTCTCCGGCAGGGTGCCGGGAAGACCTTCAGAACCCTCTCGATCTAGGGATGGAGATGACGGCGGCTACAGACTCTTTCGTGGATTTTTGATCGGGTACTTATGGTTTTCGTCCCGAGGGCAACTTATAGGCGGAAAGAGAGGCCGAGGGGGTGCCAGGAGCGGCCACACGACCCCCTGGCACGGGCCTGGCCTGGACGCATGGCCAGGTGGTGTGGTGGCTCCTTGGCCCTTCTCCGTCTCGTATTCTGGCACTTGATCCCTTCCGTAAAAATAGGCACTTTGGCTTTTGTCCCGTCCAATTCCGAGAATATTCATTTTCTGACTTTCCTGGAACCAAAAATAGAAGAAAACAGGCAGCTGGCACTGTGTCTCTTGTTAATAGGTTAGTCCAAGAAATCATATGAAAAGTACTCCAAAGTTGGAACAAAACACAAGAAAGTGGATAAAACCAAGCATGGAACATCAAAAATTATAGATACATTTGCAATGTATCATTCGGCAAAAGCCAAACCGGCCACTCTGACAACCTTCTCCTCATCTTCACTCTCCGCACTAGATAAGTATTCTTGGCCTAGGAAGCCTTTGCCATCACGCTTTTGTTCCTCTTGTACCTCTCGTTGATGGGGTTTGGCTTCAATCTTGGCTTGGCGCCCTCTTCATACTTGGGCTTGTCAAGCCTCTTCTGATATGGGCATTTGTCGGCAATGTGATCTGACTCATCACAATTGTTGCAAGTCCTCTTCTTATCACTTGGCCTGGTGGAGCTTCTTGTTCTTCGAAACTTCAAGTTCTTGGTGAAGAGAGGAAGTTGAGATAGCATGTCGTCAACACCATCACTATCACTCTCTTCTTCATTTGCAACACTTTCTTGCACACACTTGGCCTTCAATGCTAGGGAGTGTGAAGGCCCAATGGCACGGTTGATCTCCTTGATTTTTTCTCCTTCATCCGCCATGTTATCCATGGCAACAAGATATGATACTAGATCATCGGGAGAGAAGTGGCGAGCTGAATCTAGTAGTTGCAAGTTCAAGGCAAGCTTCTTGTCGGAGGCGGCGATCATGGAGAGAACCTTGGACTTGATGATCTCATCATTCAAGTTGAACCCATCATCATACTTGTCACAACCAAGACCATCAATCTTTACACAGAGGGTAACAAGTCTCTTGTATGCTTTTGCGATTGACTCACCATCATTGTTGATGAACATGCTCATCTCTGACTTGGCAGCTTCATACTTGGACTTTTGGATAAGAGATGTTCCCTCTTGGAGAATGGCAATCCTCTCCCAAATCTCCTTTGTGGTGGGGATGTTGCTAACTTGGTCATAGAGAGTGCGGTGAATGGCACTCCTTATCTTGTCACAAGCCGTTGCATTTAGTTGATGGTCATAGTATTCTCCCAGAGTGATGGGATCTTGTGGATATAAGCCCTTGCCCACAATCTCCCAAAGCTCCACACTGGAGCTGCGAAGATGTGATTCCATAGAAACTTTGCAATGAGAGAAGTGAGTTCCATCATAGTGAGGTGCGGGACCCGAACCATTAATATGAGGCATGGTGTTCTTTTGTTTAGGATATATATATATATATATATACGTAAATGGATTAGGAGGCATAGAGGCTATCGTCGGGTCACTCTCACTAGAGGCCTCATTCATGGCTTCCTTACCAGTGTCCACCGGCCTCCCTTGAGGCACTACCGAAGGTCCGGCAAGCATGGCCCCCTCGCCCATCCTCGTAAAACATCCCTCAAGAAACCTTATTCGATCAAGGAGATCAGAATCCACCTTAGCCTTTTCAAGGGCCTATTTGGTAAAGAGTTCATGGAGCTTGTTGACCGAATAAGTCTTTCCCTCATCATCATTGGAGAAAACCATCTTTTCTCTTAGGCGATAAAGCCCTTACAAGAGCACCAAGCTCGGATAACAATTGAAAGTGTAAGATGGTTTACGTAGAGGGGGTGAATAGGTTTCTACAAAATTATTTATAAGCTTTTGCAAGTTTTAGGCTTTGCGGAATGTAAGTGTGCCTAAATGCAAACTAGGTGAGGCAACCTAGATGATGATACACGATACTTCAAGCATGAAGGCTATCACAAAGTGAACAACACAAGTAAGAGATTGGTTAAGGAATAACCGAAGCATGCGGAGATGAAGATGTATTCCCGTGTTCACCTCCTTTGGGAAGGGGCTACATCACAGTGGAGAGGTGTGAGGTTCCATGAAGGATTCCCTAACGCCACGAAGGCTCATCTTCTTCTCCGAGCCTATCCCACAAAGGAATATCTCACTTACTCGTGGTAGACTTTAAGGTAGTCTCCAAACCCTCACAAACTTTCCACGAAGCAAATCATAAGCCGAATGCCTCCAGG
Organism: Avena sativa; assembly: GCA_916181665.1. Taxonomy (NCBI): domain Eukaryota; kingdom Viridiplantae; phylum Streptophyta; class Magnoliopsida; order Poales; family Poaceae; genus Avena; species Avena sativa. The sequence goes on from OV702287.1 coordinate 340,883,629, forward strand.
TGACCCTAGCCACCTAGGGTTTCCCACAAACCTAAGAGTAACAAGCTAACTCGATGAACTCAAGGGGGAATGAACTTTGGCTTGGTGGAAACATAGATCGGGACCTCCTCTTGATTTCTACCAAAGGGATTTGGAATTGGTTGGGTAGAATGGGAGATCCTCAAGGAATTGGTGTTTCAACAATGGGGGGACAGAGAGAGCTTCAAGGATGAAATATGAATTGAATGCCTAACCTACTCAAGGTGGAAGAAGTGGTATTTATACCAAAGGGAGAAATCTAGCCGTTTAGAGCAATTCTGTGAAGTTTGGTTTTAAGTTTGGTTGGACCGGCCCACACACTAGACCGCTCGGTATACAGGCCAGAAGACCAGAATCCAAACCGGGTAAAGTCCCTATGCACAAACCCGGATAGACCCGGTATAGTAAACCGAGAATCCCGGTTTGGGTTCGGTTTTCCAACGCTGGTACCGGACCACTCGGTATGGGAGCCAGTTCAACCGGCTTGTACACCGAACTTGCCAGAGATGCTATGAAAAGTAGATTTACCTCTCCTCTCTCTTTGGTGATGGAACAAGTGGGTGTATGGGATGTGTATAAGGCTTAGAAATTCATCCCCAACAAGCTCATCGAGATAACCCCACTTAATAGTGCGAAGTTCCTAAAGACTCAAGTTACATATAAAAGGCAAAACTCCGGCACATATCTTCGTTATCGAAATGGGGGGGGTCTCCAATGATCTTCCAACACACCAGCAGACTAAAACCTGTTTAAGACACTAGTAGGTAGTATTAGTCCGCTCTAACTACGGTGTCATCGTCAACCAAAAACAGTAGAGGGTAAACTACCCTTTCATCCACCACCACGCTGCAGCCGCTCAATCCTACCTCTGCCGCCATCATGGCCATTGCGGAGCTCAAGTCGGGGTCAGATGGTTTGAGATTGACCTAGGTCGGCGAGCGGCTCGCGGTGGTCGTCAGGAGCTCAAGGATGTCATGCCGTTGCCGGAACAAAGACTGTGACGACCATGGCTATCTCACACATACCCTGCATCCCTCGTGGCTCCACAATCCCTTCTCCTACGATAGGGGCGTGATCGGAGACCAGGCCATCTGCAGGGCAAAGATGTACCGCCCAGAGGCGCGCGAGGCTTCGTCTGTGGGATTCTAGGCCAGGTCGGTACTGTGGGTGGGGAAAGAGGTTTGGGGTGTCGCTGCTGTGGGGACCGTGGGTTCAGGAATGTGGATTGAGACATATTGGAAAAAATAGAGATGATAAACTGAAGAAAACATCGAAACCTCACTTGTCAGGCTATTCCTAATTATGCGGGGGCTAATGCATATGCCCTAAGCTAGAAAGGATTTCTTTGTCCGTGTACATGTTCTGCCGAAGTGAAGAACCAAGGAATAATCTTGGTGAAGTAGCAGAGAAAATGAAAGCAAGAGCGAGATGTCTAAGTTTATGATGGCACGAATGTCATCGGAAAAGAGTCTCTGCCCTCGCGTGCGTAGGACGTCACTGGCTGGCGCCATCCGATGACCCACGGTATCGTGGTAGATGTCAAGCATTGATCGATTCCTACACATGAGTCACTGCTCCGCGCGTCCATCTCCAAGGCATCATAGACCAGCTCTAGTGCCTGCTCTGAGCCAGCATCATTGCTGTTGATAGCCGTCCAGGAGATCAATGTCGCCAGTAACCTCCTCGAGTGCGTGATGCCGGCCAGTGCGTGCGGACTGCAGAGTCTTAGCAACTTCACCTACTAGGACAACTTAAATTTCTGGCCAGGATGCATGGCGGTGACGATGTTGGGCTCATAGGAACGATTTAGTAATTTCATGGGTGGGGAGCGATGCTGTTGGTCCGATCTAGTGCCACCTCAGCAAAATATTGTGGTCAATCGTAACTAGAATCGTACGTGGGGAAGATCCTATTGATGCATTTTTTTAGTTCAAGGACTGTTTCAGACATGCAAACAACTTCATGGACTATAGATGCATATTTTACTCCATGGAATACTTGGTATGGTGGTGATCCACCAAAAAAGGTTGATGACAGCCATATAAATTAATTCTATTTTTTACAATTTTATTATTTTATTGACTACTCTATCTATTTTTTACAATATAAATATTTAGTAGAGTACTAAAATAGTATTCTATACAAAGTAGTTCTTTTGCAAACTAAGGAATACAATAGCAACGAAGAAAATAGAAATGCACATTTGATCTTATGTGCATATGCTCCCTTTATTAAAAACACATATTTTAAAATATTAAAAAAAATTCAGAAAAATATATTCGTGTGTATCTGCATATTCTATGGGCACATGTGCGGTTTCACAAAAAACCGATATGTTTTGTGGGTTTTGTAAAAATGACAAAAACATGACTCGTGGAGAGCCTTATTTTAGCACCTAAATTTGTCTTCTTCACATAAGCCACATAAAATGTATGTTTTTCGACCTTGTTAGCTTCTAAAATGTGGAGATATAAGCGCATGTATTTTTTCAAAAAGATTAGCATTTCAAAAATTGTTAAAAATTAAAATCAAATAAAGGGAACATATGCACCCAGAACAAAATAGCCACGTCCCCAGGCATGTCATTTTTGACATTAGCGTGATCCGACAATAAAGCAATCCATTTTGATATGTCTCGGTTAATGCATATTTTTGTCTCCCGGTGCAACGCATGGGCACGCGTGCTAGTACATTAAAAAACACACCAATATAGTTGTATACATATATGCACGCGTTGTATATACATATACCACCTATTGAAGATTGTCCATGTGGAATTTTAGAATTAACAAACTCACCAAAAGCATGTCTCTCTATCAAAAAAAAGTGTCATTGCTACTCAAAGAATAATCAACCTTGGTGAAAAACACATGAGGCCGTTTGGTGTCAACCACCCACCCCTCATCCTGTACGGTTGGTTCTTGATCTAGTTTTGTGGGCTTATATCGCTATTTATTACAAATAAGAAAAAATACATAGTAGAAGTGCCACAACACATCATGATTTAGGATAAGGCAATATGTTTAGGATAGTTTTTATACACTAGTAGAAAACGGACCTTTGGTCCAGGGGCATTAGTCCCGGTTCTGCTACAAACCGAGACTAATGCCTTGATCCCAACAGCTTTATCTGGCCGCAGGGGTGGCAGACACTAGTCCTGATTCGAACGGACCCCTTAGTCCCGGTTTGTTACACGAACCGGGACTAAAGGTCCACCTTTAGTCCCGGTTCTAGAAACAAACCGGAACTAAAGGCTTGGCTATATCTTCTTCCCAACCAGCCCGAGCCACCATTTCAAGCTGGTGGCTCCTCTCTTTTTCTTTCTTCAACAAGCTCGAGTTCATGCCTAATTTTCTCTGAAAGTTTGTCTATATTTTGTGGTGCCCCATGTATCTAAAGGTTCTAAAAGGTGAGCAACTTCATCCTTTGAACTCTCATTTTTATATTAGCTCATTTCATGCTCTATCTTATAGATGGATTTGTGGATTTAGTTTGGTAGTAATTTTTGCAATTATAACATGAGATCGATGTTTAGATTCTATCTATCTTGTATTAATGTAAGGAACTCCAAGATAAATATCACAATATGTAGATTCTATATATATATCTTGTTTTGGCACATAGTCTCGAAATTTGATTTTAGAAGCACACACATGCGTGAGTTCATCATTCTAACTAGCTAGGCAAAATACCCTTCTTCGTCTTCTACCTGCCTTCAGCAAACTGAAAAAATTGTAATAAAGATAGGGTTAATTCATAAAAGTTTGATAAGAAGACATCACAGTACATCTTCGAGAAGCTCCTCTATGGCGAGCTCCTCGAAGATGTCTGAGGATAGGATCCTAAGACATCTTCGAGAAGCTCCGCCGTAATGGTGTCCCTCTCGCACCATCTTGGAGTTAATAACTTCTCTAACTATAGATTAATACGCTGGGTAACTAAAACAATTCACATACTAGGGAGTGCCTCTATGGCGAGCTCCTCGAAGATGTCTGAGGACGGGATCCTAAGACATCTTCGAGAAGCTCTGCCGTAGTGGTGTCACTGCTATCGCACACCATCTTTCGGTTTATATCTTCTCTAGCTAGATCAGTATGCTGGTGGAGCTAACTAATTTCACATATTAGAGAGTGCATCTACGGCGAGATCCTCGAAGATGTCTGAGGACGAGGTCCTAAGACATCTTTGAGAAGCTCCACCGTAGTGGTGTCCCTGGTCTCGCACACCATCTTGCAGTTCTTCACAAGAATGCATACCTATTTATAGATTAAGCAGCACAACATAGTGTCGTACACTGAAGACATAATGTCGACACACTCACCCCTAGTGCTGCCACCCACCCAAAATAGTGTCGTCATTTACTGGCTTAGTGTTGCCCACTTAGAACATAGTGTTGACATGTTGTCGCCACATCCACATTTACTCCCGGTTGGTGCCTCCAACCGGGACTAAAGGTTCATCATATCTTTAGTCCCGGTTGTTGGCTTTAATTTTGTTTTTTAAACCAGTACTAATTTTATCATCATGATTCTGTTTGATGTACTTAATTAATTATATAATGCAGATGAGCCAGCAATGGATGTATGCTGACCGACTCTCTAGCGAGTTCATTAAAGGCGTGCATTCTTTTCTCCTTGTGGCTGAGGCAAACAAGCGGAATGGTTTTATGTCTTGTCCATGTGGTGTCTGTCGAAATAATAAGGAATACTCTTCCTCAAGGGTCCTTCGTAGCCACCTGTTTTGGTCCGGTTTCATGACCGACTATAATTGTTGGACCAAGCACGGAGAAAGAGGGGTTATGATGGAAGACAACAAAGAAGAAGAGAATGATAACGACTACCCTACTATGTCCCCTGAATACGATGGTACTACAATAGAAGACAATGGTGAAGAAGAAGATGAAGAACGGGCATTAGATATGCCCGATGATGATCTTAGTCAGGCCATTGTTGATGCCCAGGAAGAATGCGTAACTGAAAGGGAGATGTTAGAGGATCACAACAAATTGTTGTACCCAAATTATGAAGATGGGCACAAAAAACTGGATAGCACACTAGAATTGCTGCAATGGAAGGCAGAGAACGATGTGACTGACAAAGGATTTGAAAAAAGTTGCTAAAAATAATGAAGAAGTTGCTTCCAAAGGATAACGAACTGCCCACCAGTACCTATGAAGCAAAGAAGGTTGTCTGCCCTCTAGGATTAGAGGTGCAGAAGATACATGCATGCATTAATGACTGCATCCTCTACCACGGCGAGGAGTACGAGAATTTAGATGCATGCCCAGTATGCACTGCATTGTGGTATAAGATAAGGCGAGATGACCGTGGTGATGTTGAGGGCGAGCGCCTTATGAAGAGGGTTCCTACCAAGGTGATGTGGTATGCTCTTATAATACCACGGTTGAAACGTTTGTTCAGGAACAAAGAGCATGCCAAGTTGTTCCGATGGCACATGGAAGACCGTAAGAAAGACGAGATGTTGAGACACCCCGCTGATGGGTCACAGTGGAGAAAAATCGAGAGAGAGTTTCCGGACTTTGCAGGTGACGCGAGGAACTTATGGTTTGGTCTAAGTACAGATGGGATGAATCCTTTTGGGGAGAAGAGCTGCAGTCATAGCACCTAGCCCGTGACTCTGTGTATCTATAATCTTCCTACTTGGTTGAGCATGAAGCGGAAGTTCATTATGATGCCAGTGCTCATCCAAGGCCCAAAGCAACCCGTCAACGACATTGATGTGTACCTAAGGCCATTAGTTGAAGAACTCTTATAGTTGTCGCACGGACAAGGTGTACGTGTGTGGGATGAGAACAAGCAGGAGGAATTTGACCTACGAACGTTGTTGTTCATAACAATCAATGATTGGCCTACTCTTAGTAACATTTCAGGACAGACAAACAAGGGATACAATGCATGTACACATTGTTTAAATAAGACTGAAAGTATATATTTGGATAAATGTAAGAAGAATGTGTACCCGGGGAATCGTCGTTTTCTTCCGCCCACACACACCCTAAGAAAGAAAGGTAAGAATTTCAATGGTGAGGCAGACAACCGGTGTAAGCCTATCCGTCGTACTGGTGATGATGTATTTGATATGGTGAAGGATTTAAAAGTAATCTTTGAAAAGGGTCCTGGTAGACAATCTTTTCCGAAGGACGATGTCGGACACGCACCCATGTGGAAAAAGAAATCTAAATTTTGGGAGCTACACTATTGGAAAGTCCTAGAGGTCCGCTCTGCAATTGATGTGATGCACCTGACGAAGAATCTTTTCGTGATGCTGCTAGGCTTCTTGGGCGTGTATGGGAAGAATAAAGATACACTGGAAGCATGACAGGACCAACAACGTATGAAAGACCGAGACAGCATGCATCCAGAGCTGTTTGAAAGTACTGCCAGCTATGCTCTTACCAAAGAAGAGAAGGAAATATTTTTTGAAGTCCTTTACAGTATCAAGGTCCCGTCGAACATAAATGGAATAATAAATATGGCAGAGAAAAAATTTCAAAACCTAAAGTCTCATGATTTCTACGTGCTTATGACACATCTGCTTCCGATTGCATTGAGGGGACTCCTGCCGAAAAATGTTCGAGTACCCATTGTGAAGCTATGTGCATTTCTCAATGCAATTTTTCAGAAGGTAATCAGTCTAGATAGTCTACCAAGGTTACAGAAAGATATGGTCCAATGTCTTGTCAGCTTCGAGTTGGTGTTCCCACCATCCTTCTTCAATATTATGACGCACCTCCTAGTTCACCTAGTCGAAGAGATTAACATTCTCGGTCCTGTATTTCTACACAATATGTTCCCCTTTGAGAGGTTCATGGGAGTCTTAAAGAAATGTGTTCATAACCGTGCTAGGCCAGAAGGAAGCATCTCAAAGGGATATGGAACAGAGGAGGTCATTGAGTTTTGTGTTGACTTTATTCCTGACCTTAAGCCCATCGGTGTTCCTAAATCACGGCATGAGGGTAGACTGAGTGGAAAAGGCATGCTATGAAAGAAAGCAATGATATGTATGGACGGACATTCTCTCACTAAAGAACACTACATAGTTCTGCAAAGTTCCACCTTGGTGGCTCCGTATATCGAGGAACACAAGAATATTATACACTCCAACAATTCGAGGAAGCCTGGCTCCTAGATTAGAGATGAACACATGAGGAATTTCGGCGGTTGGTTGCAGACACATCTCATGAATGACATCAATGTTGGAGAGCAGTTGTACTTGTTGGCCAGGTCACCATCTTTGACTATATTGACTTTCCAAGGGTACGAGATAAATGGGAATACATTTTACACGATCGCCCAAGATAGAAAGAGCACCAACCAAAACAGTGGTGTCCAATTTGATGCAACTGACGAGAATGGGCAAAAGGATACATATTATGGTTACATAGAGGATATATGGGAACTTGACTATGGACCTTATTTTAAGGTCCCTTTGTTTTGGTGCAAATGGGTCAAGCTGACAGGGGGCAGGGTTGAGGTAGACAAGTGTAACATACCACCTCTATGTGTAATAAATAAAAAACATGTTTATGAGCATTGCATACATGCATTACATTTGCACTTAGTTCTAATCAAGAGACAAAATAAAACCCTAGTTTTCCCCTCTCTCAAATCAATTCAAAATAGTTTTGAATTTCAAAAACTATAAAAGGTTTGGAGCCCAAATTGATTATAAGGGCCCCTGAAGTATTTTAATATGTGTACAACACTTCTTGTATTTTGGAAATATACAAAACATAAAAGAAATTGAAATACAATTGGGAAATAGAAAAACAGAAAAAGAAAAAGATTTCTGGAAGAAAAAACTAGTCCCTAACCTAATCTAGGCCGAAGGCCACCTTCCCCTCTCTCCTCTACACCGCTCGTGCGCAGCGCCAGAAGCGTGCTGCCCTTCCTGTGCCGCAGCCCAGCAGTGGCCCAGCCACAGCCGGCCCGTACCCTTCGCCCTCTTTTCTCTTTTCTTCCTCCTCTCGCCAGAAGGCCATCGGTGACCCAAGCTGCTGCGTGGCGATGCCGATGCCATCCCCATCCCGCTGTGATCCCCGCTGCGAGGAGATTAGTGCTACCAACACCGCTGGTGCCTATAAGAACCTTCTCTGCCGCTCGGAAGAACCCTAATCCCCTACTTTCCCCAATTTCTTTCCCCGGCCGAACCCTAGTTCGCAGGAGCTCCATCGTCCCGCCATTATCGCGCTCACCTCACCCCGCTTAGATGCCCATGGTAAATAAGAAGAATGCTGAGATGCTCGTTGTCTGCTTGCCTTGTCATTTTAATATAGGGATTCTTCCGTATCATCGGGCAAGGGGTACCCTGTTGGTGGTTCTCTATGATACACATATACTTACGATGACAAGAACTTACCGGTGACTAAAGTTGAGTAGCATGAGGAGCGGCCCTCGTATACAAGGGAAATGAGATTTTTGACTTATACTTCGTCAAGCATGTACACCATAGTTTGTTCACTTTAACCTTAATCACTTCAAGATGCTGATGATAGGGGCAATGAGAGCTGAAAGATATAAGTACCATAATTTTTGGAAGCTCTTTATGATACTTGAATCCCTACTTCCTTTTACAAAGGCCTTCCTTCCACCATTATATTGAGTCTCCACCTTCTATCTTTACGCACTTACTTTGAGAGCATAATGGCCATTCTTAGTTCTATGTGCATTGTCCCAAGACTAGTTGATTGATGCATAACTTGTTATTGCTTGTTTTAAACTATTGTATCTAGTCACTCTTATGAACTTTGAAGGTGTCCTATGCATTTATATTTGCTACTCTATTCAGGGACAAGCTGAATACTATTATGCTATGTTTTATTTATGTGAAACAAACAAACCTCTTGCAAAGCATTGTTATTCATGAATCTTTTGTTTGTGCCTTTTCATGTTGCATCATAGTTTCTTTGCTTATTGCTAGAACTTTGTCTTTCATGTTATGATTGAAGTACTATGATCCCAGCTTTGAATGTTTTACAAATACTTTGATCAAGACTTTGATGGTGCATGTCACCTCAAAAATTATTTTTTCTTTTTATCACTTACCTACTCGAGGACGAGCAGGAGTTAAGCTTGAGGATGTTGATACATTGCAAATGTATCTATAATTTTTGATGTTCCATACTTGGTTTTATCCACTTTCTTGTGTTTTGTTCCAACTTTGGAGTACTTTTCATATGATTTCTTGGACTAACCTATTAACAAGAGCCACAGTGCCAGCTGCCTGTTTTCTGCTGTTTTTGGTTCCAGGAAAGTTAGAAAATGAATATTCTCGGAATTGGACAGGACAAAAGCCAAAGTGCCTATTTTTCCAGATGTCATCAGTGCCAGAATACGAGACGGAGAGGGGCCAAGGGGCCACCACACCACCTGGCCGCGCGGCTAGGCCCGGCCCGCGCCAGGGGGTGGTGTGGCTGCTCCTAGCACCCCCTCGGCCTCTCCTTCTGCCTATATTGCCCTCGGGACGAAAACCCTAAGTACCCGATCAAAAATCCACGAAAGAGTCTGTATCCGCCATCATCTCCATCCCTAGATCGAGAGGGATCTGAAGCTCTTCCCGGCACCCAGCCGGAGAGGGGAATTCACCCTGGAGGCCTTCTTCATCACCATGCAAGCCTCCAGTGTGATGCGTGAGTAGTTCATCCTTGGACTATTGATCCATGTAGTAGCTAGATGGCTGGTTCTCCTCCTTTGTGCTTTCATGTCTAGATCTTGTGAGCTCCGTTCATGATCAAGATCATCTATTTGTAATTCTACATGTTGTGTTTGCGGGGATCCGATGGATATTGAGATGCTATTTCAGATTGATTATTGATTCTATCATGTCTTTTTTATTTGTGATCTTACATGCTTTCCGTTGTTAGTAGCTATCTTGGCCAAGTAGATGCTAGCAACTCCAAGAGTTAGTATTTATGCTCGATAGTGGGTTCATGCCTCTGGTAATCTGGGGAAGTGACAGAAATCTCTAAGGTACTAGATGTGCTGTTTCTACTTGGGAGAAAACAACAATACTTTGTTCATAGAACAATCCTATTGTTTACTTTAGACGCAGTTCGTAAAGCAATAATCTGTTGCTTGCAACTTAATACTGGAGGGGGTTCGGATGATAACCTGAAGGTGGATTATTAGTCATAGATGCAGTTGGATGGTGGTCTATGTATTATGTTGTAATGCCCAATCAAGTCTCAAAGGAGTCAAGATGATTAGTATATGCATGTATTGCTTTCTCGATGTTTGTCAATTGCCCCGCTGTAATTTGTTCACCCAGCATGTTATCTATCTAAGGAGAGCCACCTCTAGTGAACTATGGATCCCGGTCCTCTTTCTTTACTTACAATCTATAAACTGTTTACTACTTTGTGTTTACTTTTTGCAAACTTTTACTTCTTTCCATTTGATACATTTAATCCTTTGTTTTCCGCAAAACACGGTGAGATTGCCAACCTCATCGCAAGTTGGGGACAAAGTTCTGTGGTTGTGTTATGAAGGTCTCCACGTTGCTACTAGCACCGGTAGTGCGCCCTTCCAAAGCTCAACTAGTAACACCTTTGGGGTGTTTCCTTGCTCCTACTGGTTCGATTAAACCTTGGTTTCATAACTGAGGGAAACTTGCTGCTGTGCTCATCATACCTTCCTCTTGGGGTTCCCAACGAGCTCTACATCAACACCGCCATCAAGCATTTTTCTGGGCACCGTGCATTGAGCCATCAGGCCACCGTCAAATCCCGCGCTCCGGTGATCAATAAATGGTGGCGCCACCACCATTCGCCTCCCCATCACCCCCTCTATCCAACGCACGCACTTGTGCGTCCAGGCGCGCTCGGAATCCTCGGATTCGAGCTCGACCTGGGAGCTCCTCCATGGGTGATGTCATCATGACATCATCAAGATGTCATTATTCCATTTCTTTTATTTAGTATTTTCTATAATTATTTTATTAAATGAAAATACCTTATAGGTGGGCCCTACCTATAAGATATTTAATCTTTTAGGAAAGGTTTTCTAAAATGATTAAATATATGACATGTGGGTCCAGGTTGTAAGATATTTAATAATATCCAAAAATATTAAATTGTTTTAAAAATGATTTAAAATGGATTAAAATGGGAAAAATCATGACTAATTTATTTTAAGTCAGAAAAATACAAATAATATACCAAAATATTTAGAAAATGAGATCTATCCAATAAACTCATAATCATGCATTGTTAAGCAACTTACATGACAAGTTTAATTAGGAGAACAAAATAACCCCTCTCATATGCATCCGGGGTTTCTCTGAATTAGGGTTTGGACCCCTCGGACCCCGTTTAAATTACTAAGCATGTATTAAGGTGTCATTTTAAAACAATTTAACTTGTCATATCATCATCCTTGCTTGAGCATTGCACATATGTCATGTGTTGATTGTTTCTTCTTCTTTCCGGTGTTGGTTCTTCGCGAATAGGAACTGAGCCCGAACCTAAAGTCAACGCCACCGAAGAGCAGTACCGTCTCAACGATGGACAAGGCAAGCGTAGCCCCATCATTCTGAACCTATGATTCCAAAGTATTTCATTCTCGCTATATGCATACGATTCCAATGTGGTCTTTTATTTAAGATAGAGTATCCTATCTGCTGCATGTTTTCCTTTGTACACCAAGATACCGATCCACCGCTCCTAGCACAACTAGGGTTGAGCTTATGAGCGTTGCTAGTGCCATCTTTCAGTCAAGCTTACCCATGCTTAGTATTACAAGACCGATCCATCCAGATGATGCATCGGAGATATGATGAACCTAGTTTGATAGGATGTTGAGATACGATCGGAGATGGTTAATAAACATGCTAAGGCAGGTATGGGAGGCCACGTTGGGTGTGGTTTTTGTAGTCCCATGCTAGCCACCCTTAGGACCTGAATTCTTGCCTCTTGAACCAAGATGAGCGTACAACCACACAAGGGCCTGGAAACCCCCTCGACTACTAACTTGCCTAGTAGATGCCATGAGTCACATAGTTCGAGCGTTCCATTCGACATATGCATTCTGGTTGTTCTCGAAGGAGGTGGAGGAGGTGCATTCATACAGGTAGGTAAGCGTGGCAGGGAATGGGAGAGGCACGACCTCCGTAATCTCAAACCCTATTCACATCTCTAGGGACCGGCTTCGGGACTTGACCCGTTACGGCGGCATCTCCTTAGGGCGTGACTCATGGTCTCGGCGAAAGCAAGGTAAAGGTCGTGGTCAACCACCCTCTGTCGGCCTTCCAAGGAAGAGGGCTAATAATTTGGCATTAAGAGTCGGTTGGTACGTGTGGGTAAAGTTGTGCACCCTTGCAGGGTTATAATCTTTTCGAAAATCCGTGTCCACGGTTATGGACGACTTGGGAACGGACGTGACGATCATAGAGAACTATTACCTAATGTTAAAACTTGGCAACTAATGAGTGTTCTGTAACTACTTCCTCCGGGTTCTTTGAGGGGGTGTTCCAAGTTGAAAGGTTTAGATGATGATGAAGGAGATCTTAAAGATCTAGAGTGTAGTCTTCTTACCTCTTTTGAAATGTTCTGATTAGACGAGCCTCTTCTCTCACTTGTTTTCAAAACTAAGCTGGCTTTTGCAAAGTAACCATAGAAAGCCTTTCTAAACCAAGCATGTATCTTAGGTTATTAAGTCTTGCAGAGTACATCCTGTACTCACCCTTGCCACGTTGATGTTTTTCTAGAGATGAAGCTATTCCAACAGAAGGTGGTTTCTACGTTGATGTCGACGAGTAGTGGCAGCAGCCTAGGATCTATGGAAGGGTCGTTTGCTTATGTTCAAGGCCTCTTAGGCCCTTTTCTAAGTTTGTTGTTTAGAACAACTTATTTGCTTCCGTTGCTTGGTGTTTGTTGGGTCTTTGACCCCTGGTTTGTAATACTTGTATGCAGATCTACTAAGAGCGTACCTTAATAATGTATGGTTTGTATGTTCTATAATGTTACCGAATTATTCCCTACGTGCTTCGAGCTCGAGGTTAGGCTTATGTCAGATGAAGATCTGGTATTTGTCTATCCCTGATCCCGGGTCATGACAGATTTTGGTATCAGAGCAGGACTGCCTATAGGAAACTCTTCTTACTGGTCGATGTTGAGTCTAGCACTTGTGAAAACTACTTGAAAGTTAAAATTATTTGCAAAACTCTAAATAGGACTCTTTTTACTCCTTATCCAGGGTTGTTCTGTTGCTGAGTTATCTTACCTTGTTTGATTTGAAAGGTTTTCACTTCTCGTCTATCATTTAAAATTACTAGGATTTATGGGGTTGGGTTGTTCTTCTAGTACTCTGTATCCGGTCGCAAAGCTCAGAGTTTCCAAGATATATCCGGGCATCTAAAGCATTGTTTTCAACCCTGCTAAGTGTGTTTGGAATTCAATTCCTTTCTTCTCCTATGATTTGTTTGTATCATACCATATTGCATTCCATTATTATGGTTTGTATTTAAGTTGGTAGCGTATACATTTCGTATGCTTGTTCTACTACCATACTTGGTGTTATGACGTGACCTCAACTCACATGGTTGATTCTACCATGACCGTTCGATATGGTTCATGTCATCTTTTGATGTATTTCTCTTGGTGATCCAATCTCACGGGTTCTGTTTTCTCCTCAGGATGTCTTCCGGTACTCGTGGTTCTGTTGGCCGTCGAGGCCACAACAATGCTGATGAGGAACTTCTGCCACCTCCCACAATGGCCGAGGTTCTCAACAATATTGATACCAACCATCTGAGGAATGAACACCTTCTCGAGCGTGTGGCTCAGAACACTGAATATCACCCTGACGACTATGTCACACTTGGGGATTTCATCCGCTCATTCCCTCCAATCTTTAACCACCCCAAGGAACCCCTTGATGCTGATGATTGGCTTCGCACAATTGAACGCAAGTTTAGTGCTCTTCATGTTCGTCAGGATGACCGTGTCAACTTCACCACCTATCAGCTAGAAGGTGAGGCTGGTGTTTGGTGGGATGGGTATCTGGATATGCAAGCTCAAGGACATGTTGTTACCTAGGAGGAGTTCGTTGCAGCTTTCCGCACCTCCTATATTCCTAAGCCCGTCATGGATCTCAAAAGGAGGGAGTTTTTGGACCTAACTCAGGGGCATATGGATATTCAAACATATGGGCATGAGTTCACTCGCCTGGCTCGTTATGCACCCAGGGATGTGACCAATGATGAAGATAAGAAAGACCTGTTCCGTAAGGGACTTAGTCCAACGGTTCGCTATGAGTTGCTGCCTTTCAAGTTCAGAACATTGTAGGAACTGCACAACCAGGCTCTTACCCTAGAGCATGGAAGAAATGAAATGGAGGTTTCCCAGAAGCATGAAGAAGGGAACTCTCGTGCGTCTTCCTCTGGCAACAAGAAGTGTCGAGTCTTTGTTCCATACAGTGTTGTGCCTCGTGCTCCTTATGCACCCAAGTCAACTAGCAATGCTCCTCGCCCACCACAGTCAAATATTGGTGGAGAAAGTTATCGTCCTCCTATTGGTTCCTTCTCTGGAACTACCTGTTACTCATGTGGTCAACCTGGTCACTATTCAAGGGAGTGTCCTCAAAGGGCTGTTGGTCGCAATGATCAACCGACGAAGAAGTATGATAAAGCTCAGAGTGTTGGACGTGGTTGTCTGACTCATGTGACTGCTGAGGAAGCTCAGGAAGATCCACGCGTCATTCTGGGTATGCTTCGTGTTAAATCTATTCCAGCTACAGTTTTGTTTGACTCTGGAGCATCGCATACATTCATGTCACAAGGGTTTGCTCAAGAGCATGGGATAGTTTTTGAACCCCTGTCAACCCATCTAACCATTCATACCCCGGGTTCTAGCTAGTTTACCACCATGGTTAGTCATGGGAATATGATTGACATAGCATACCAGAAGTTTCCCACTTCCCTTATTGCACTTAAGTAAACTGACATTGATGTCATTCTGGGCATGGACTGGTTATCCAAGTATCAAGCCGCATCGACTGTGCACTTAGGACTGTTATGGTGACCTCCCCTGCTGGCATAACAATCAAGTACTGGTCTGATGGGTCAAAGTCTCCATCGGCAGTTTCTGTTCCGTTTTTGGAGTTGTATGCCATGGAGGGTATGGAAGAGTTACCCCCTCTAGAAGTTCAAGATGTCCAGGTAGTCTGTGATTTCCCGGATGTCTTTCCTGAAGAATTGCCTGGCATGCCACCTGATCAAAGTGTGGAGTTTGTCATTGAGCTGGTTCCTGGAACTGCTCCTATTTCTAAAAGACCTTACCGTATGCCCCCTCATGAGTTGGTGGAGCTAAAGAAGCAAATTGAAGATCTAGAAGGCCTAGGCTATATTCAACCTAGTACCTCCTCTTGGGGTTGTCCTACCATCTTTGTCAAGAAGCGGGATACAAATATTCCAAGATTGGTCGTTGATTACCGTCCACTCAATGCGGTGACAATCAAGAATAAGTACCCTCTTCCTCGGATAAATGACCTCTTTGATCAACTAAGTGGTGCTACGTCTTCTCCAAGATGGATTTAAGGTCGGGTTATCATCAAATCAAAATCATAAAAGAGGATATCCCAAAAACAGCATTCACAACTCGTTATGGTCTTTATGAGTATATAGTGATGTCCTTCGGGTTAACCAATGCCCCTGCCACCTTTATGAGGCTCATGAACTCTATCTTTATGGAGTATCTGGACAAGTTCGTAGTGGTCTACATAGATGATATTTTGATCTATTCCAAAACCGAAGAAGAGCATGCCGAACATCTACGTTTAGTATTGACTAAACTTCGAGAACATCGTCTCTATGCCAAGTTCTCCAAGTGCAAGTTCTTTTTGCAAGAGCTCATCTTTCTTGGTCATGTGGTCTCAGCTAATGGTGTTGCTATCATTCCGGATAAGGTTCAAACCATTCTTGAATGGAAGTCACCTATCTCAGTCAAGGAAGTCTAAAGTTTTCTTGGAATGGCTGGATACTACCGTCGATTCATTGAGAACTTATCCAAGATTTCCAAGCCTATGACTAATCTTCTTAAGAAAGATAAGAAGTTCGAATGGTCTGAAAAGGTAGAAGAAAGCTTTCAAATTTTGAAAAATAAGCTAACCACTGCTCCCGTTCTCGTCCTTCCGGACACAAGCAAGGACTTCATTGTCTATTGTGATGCGTCTCTTCAAGGGCTCGGTTGTGTGTTGATGCAAGATAGTCATGTGGTAGCTTATGCCTCCCGGCAGCTAAAGCCACATGAGAATAATTATCCAACCCATGATCTCGAGATAGCTGCTGTTGTTCACGCTCTTAAGCAATGGCGACATTACCTCATCGGTAATTGTTGCAAACTCTACTCGGACCATCAAAGTCTGAAGTACCTTTTCACCCAGCCAGATCTCAATCTCAGGCAAAGACGATGGTTAGAACTCATCAAAGATTATGATTTGGGTCTCAACTACCAACCCGGAAAAGCCAATGTTGTTGCTGATGTGCTAAGTCAGAAGTCTTATTGCAATAACCTGATGATTTCACAAGATCAACCTGTTCTCTATGAGGAAATCAAGCGTCTTAACCTTGAAGTGGTTCCTCGTGGATTCCTCGTTAATCTTGGAGTAAAATATTCTCTTGAGGATCAAAATCAAGGAATCCCAGAAGCAAGATGATGAGATTACCAAGATCAAGGAGCGTGTTGTAAGTGGGGATGCTAAATGCTTCTCCATTAATGATCAAGGTACCCTCTACTTCAGTAACTGGCTAGTAGTGCCAAACAGTCAGAAGATCAAAGAGCTAATCCTTCGTGAAGCTCATGAATCACCTTTGTCCATTCATCCTGGTGGTACCAAGATGTATTGTGACCTTCGTCAAAGGTTCTGGTGGAGTGGAATGAAACCATAAATTGCTCGCTTTGTTGCAGAATGCAACGTCTGTCGTCGTGTGAAAGCTGAACACCAAAGACCTGCTGGACTTCTGCAGCCATTGCGTATCCTTGAGTGGAAATGGGATGAAATTGGTATGGATTTCATTACCGGAATTCCAAAAACATCCACAGGAATTGATGCTATATGGGTAATAGTTGATCGGTTATCTAAAGTTGCTCACTTCCTTCCGGTTCGGGAAACTATTCATGCTAGTCAGATGGCCGATTTATACATCTCCCGGATCGTTGTCCTTCGTGGTGTTCCCAAGAAGATCATCTCTGACCACGGAAGCTTGTTTACTTCCAGATTCTGGCAAAGTCACCAAGAAGCAATGGGAACTCATGTCTCCTTCAGCACATCTTACCATCCTAAAACCGGTGGTCAAACTGAAAGGGTGAATCAAATCCTTGAAGACATGCTTAGAGCGTGTGTTATATCCTTCGGCAAGAACTGGGAGAAATGTCTTCCATTTGCTGATTTCTCCTACAACAACATTTTCCAATCCAGTTTGGGTATGGCGCCTTTCCAGTTTCTATATGGAAGAACATGTCAAACACCGCTGAATTGGACAGAAACCGGCAAAAGACAATTCTTTGGTCCGGATATGATCCAAGAAGCTGAAGATCAAGTTCGCGTAATCCGAGAACGTCTGAAGGCTGCTCAATCTCGTCAGAAAACCAACTATGATCGTCATCACCTTGAAGTTCATTATGAAGTTGGTGATCAAGTTTATCTCCGGGTCACTCCTCTGAAGGGTGTCCACTGCTTCGGTATCAAAGGCAAATTGGCTCCTCGCTACGTTGGTCCCTTTTGCATTCTCTCCAAGCGTGTGAACTTGCCTACCAATTGGAGCTACCATCAACCTTTCTAGATGTTCATGACGTCTTCCATGTGTCGCAACTCAAGCGTTGCTTCAAAGATCCTATTCGTGGTGTGGATCATCAAACTCTGGATCTTCAATAGGATCTTGAAGGAAATATGCCCTGAGAGGCAATAATAAAGTTGTTATTATATATTCCTTATACATGATAGATGTTTATTTTACATGGTAGAAATGTATTGATTCGGAAACATCAATACATGTGTGTTTAATAAACAAAAAGGGTTCCTAGTCATGCCTCTCTTGTAGACTAGCTTGTTGATTAACAGGATGATCAAGGTTTCCTGATCATGGACATTGGATGTTGTTAATAACAAGGTCACACCATTGGTGGAATGATGTGATGAACATTCATCCGAAGTATAGCATTACGATCAAGTCATTATGTTTATATTGCTATAACATCATACGAAGTAATCTTTATCCTTAGACCATGAGATCATGTTAATTGCTGACACCGGAAGAGTATCTTGATAACATCAAACGTCACACCGTAACAGGGTGACTATAAAGATGGGTTCAGTACAACGAAGGTGTTATGTTGAGGATCATGGATCAAGAGTGGAATTTGTCAATCCAGATGACGGATAGATATACTCTGGGCCCTCTCGGTGATATCACATTAGGATAGCTTGCAAGCAAGTGATGTGATCACTAGAATGTTATATCACGGGAACGAGAAAAGAGTGCATGTCGGTAACGAGATCAAACTAGGTATGGAGATACCGATGATCGAATCTCGGACATGTAATATATCGAGAGACAAAGGGATTTAGTTACAAGCGTTAAAGGTTCTCACGATCACAGGAGTCATCGTTGAATGTGTAGGAGTCAGTACGGATCTCCAGGTCCCGCTGCTGATTATTGATCGGAGAAGGGTCTCGATCATGTCTGCATTATTCGCGAATCGTAGGGTGGCACACTTAAGAGTTATCGGACACCATTTTGGAGCACATATGTTTCAGACGAAAGAATTGCAAAGCGCATGAATTGTTTCAATAGAAACCGGAAATTGTTTCGGGTGAAATTGCAGAAGGTGGTTCTGCATGTGATTTGAAATATTGCAAGGGGCTATATGTGAATGTTTTTTAATTAAAGTAATTAACAAAATTCTGAATAAATTTAATAAAAAGAGTTTTATTAAATGAGAGAGCATTAAATTTGGAGAAATTTAATGCATTTAAAGTGGAGACTTTAAAAGGGAATGTGAAGAGGCATTTTAATGTGGAGGGGTTACCACCACATGAATGGGGGAGGTGAGGGGTCACCCCCCCATGCGCCAGCCATGGAGAGAGGGGGCACCCCCTCCTCCTATAAAAGGCCACCCATTACCTCCTTCATCCTCACACCTCCTTGTGAAGGATCTCTCTCCCCCTCTAGAATTATTCCCCCATGGTCTCGGATTAGCGAGATACATGTTCCCGGTGGAATTTCGTCTGGAAGGAGTTGCTGCTTCCGCTGGATCGCTAGAGCGAGGAGGTGGAGGTTGTTCGGTGGCTTGAACGTGTGTGCGAGTGAGGATGCGCTGCTGAGTTGCGGCGCTCGGACTTCCTCACGATCTTGAGATCGACAAGTGTATGACTACATCAACCACGAGTTCCTACTCGTTAACAAAGCTCGTTGTCTACGAGGGTAAGTTCTCGTTGGATGTATGTCCACCCGTTGCTTTGTACCTAGTAGATAGATCTTGGCGTGTAGTTCACACCGTAGGAAATTTTTTGTTTTCTATGCTGCGGACCCAACAGTGGTATCAGAGCCTGATCTATGCGTAGGTGCTTAGCACGGGTAGTACACATATGGTTGATATGTGGGCGATGATGATCATGTTATTGCATCTTCTATGTATTTTGGATATTGGTGGCATAGTGGGATGAAGCGGCCCCGGACCAACCTTACATGTCATCGTACATGAGACCGGTTCCACGACTGATATGCAACTTGTTTTGCATAAGTGGCTGGCGGGTGTCTGTCTCTCCTACTATAGTCAATATCTGATTTACAATGAGTTTCTAATAACTTAGTTATCCTCGTTGTGGTTCATGTTCGTAGGTGAGAACGGTTCTATCTCCGAAAGCCCTAAGCCACGTAAAACTTGCAATTGATAAATTAGAGGCGTCTAGTTTAGATCGTTGCTGGGCTAGTGTATTGATATGGTATTGTTGTAAGTAGATGTATGGTAGATACTCTTACAACATAGTCAACGTGTAAGTTCCATAGACCTTGGCCTTACACACAAAGGAATGATAGAGATCATACCATGATGCAAGTGATAGAGATCAAATGCATGGACCATATCATCTCACTTTACACATTAGATGTTAGCATCTTATACTGCTAGTTTGGCGCGTTTGGTAGCATTATAAGATGATCCCTCATTTAGATATCAAGATAAAAATGTGTTCTTCCTTGAGTATGCACTGTTCTATGGATCGTGTTTCAAGACATCACGTGATGATCGGGTGTACTCGAATCTACGCTTTCATAGGAACGGGTGTAAGACAATTTTACACACGCGAATACTAAGGTTCTTACTTGGCGAGCCTAGCATGTACAGACATGGCCTCGGAACACGGACCGAAAGGTTAAGCATGAGTCATATGGTTGATATGATGCCCATATAGATGCTCACCTTTGAAGCTATATCAACTCACGTGATGATCGGACTTGATATAGTGGATTTGGTTCATGTAATCACCAAAAGGACACGAGGGATGTCGTTTTTGAGTGGGAGTTCATTAGTAATTTGGATTAGTTGAACTCAATCTATCATAAACTTAGTCTAAATAAACTTTACAAATTCTGCTGTAGATGGCACCACCTGCTTTTAATTTCAATGTGTTCATGGAGAAAGAGAACCTGCTGCAAATGGTAGCAACTTCACCAACTGGGCTATGAATTTGAGGATTCTCCTCACTGCTGCACAAAAGGAATATGTGCTAGATGCGCCGCTAGGCCCCCCACCAGCTCCTGATTCCCCTGACGAGGAAAAGAATGTCTATGTGACTCGTCAGGAGGACCACAACTTAGTTCATTGCGGCATACTGTATGGGCTAGAGCCAGAACTTCGAAAGCGTTTCGAAAATGGTAATGCCTTTGATACCATGCGAGAATTGAAAATGATTTTTGATACCCATGCTATCGTAGAGAGTTATAATGCTACAGAAAAGTTCTTTAGCTGCATGATGGAGGAAAACAGCTCTGTTAGTGAGCACGTACTCAAAATGTCTGGGTACGCCGATAAGCTTGTGTCCTTGGGAATAACGATTCCCATTGACTTAGGCATACATCGCGTTCTCCAATCTCTGCCACCTAGCTACAAGAGCTTCGTGCTGAACTATAATATGCAGGGCATGAAGAAGTCTCTTCCCGAGCTTCTGTCAATGCTTAAGACTGCAGAAGTGGAGATTAGGAAAGAACATCAAGTGTTGATGATCAATAGGACCACCGGTTTCAAGAAGGATAAGAAAGGCAAGCACAAGGGAAAGAAGGGTGGCAAGTGTGTTGCCACGCCTGAAAAGAAACCCCGGGTTGGCCCTAAGTCTGACACCGAGTGCTACTATTGCAAGGGGACTGGCCATTGGAAGCGCAACTGCCCCAAGTATTTGGCGGACAAGAAGTCCAGCAAGGCAAACAAAGGTATATGTGATATACATGTTATTGATGTGTACTTGACTAGTACTCGCAGTAACACCTGGGTATTTGATACCAGATCGGTTGCTAATATATGTAACTCGGTTCAGGGGCTACGGAACAAGCGACAACTAGCAAGGGATGAGGTCAGGATGCGGGTCAGCAATGGATCAAGAGTTGATGTGATCGCCGTCGGGACGCTACCTCTCCATTTGCCATCGGGATTAGTTATAAACCTAAATAATTGTTATTTGGTGCCTGCACTGAGCATGAACATTGTATCTGGATCGTGTTTGATGCAAAGTGGTCATTCCTTTAAATCTGAAAACAATGGTTGTTCGATTTATAAGAATGATATCTTTTATGGTCATGCACCTATGTTGAATGGTTTATTTCTATTGGATCTCGATAGTAATATTACGCACATTCATAATGTTAATGCTAGATTAAACTTGGTGATGATATGTCTACATATATGTGGCACTGCCGTCTAGGTCATATTGGCGTTAAACGCATGAAGAAACTCCATTCTGATGGACTTTTGGAATCACTTGATTTTGAATCATTTGATACATGTGAGCCATGCCTTATGGGCAAGATGACTAGAACGCCGTTTTTCGGTTCAATGGAACGGGCGACAGATCTATTGGAAATCATACATACTGATGTGTGTGGACCAATGAGTGTGTCGGCGCGAGGTGGATATCGTTATTTTGTTACTTTCACGGATGATTTGAGTAGATATGGGTATATCTATTTGATGAAACACAAGTCTGAAACTTTTGAAAAGTTCAAGGAATTTCAGAATGAAGTGGAAAATCATCGTAATAGAAAGATCAAATTTCTACGGTCTGAACGTGGAGGAGAGTATCTAAGTTACGAGTTTAGCACACACATGAAAGAGTGTGGAATAGTTTCACAACTCACGCCTGCCGGAACACCACAACGTAATGGTGTGTCGGAGCGTTGTAATTGTACCTTATTGGATATGGTTCGATCTATGATGTCTCTGACTGACTTACCTCTGTCATTTTGGGGTTATGCACTGGAAACAGCTGTATTCACTTTAAATCGGGCACCATCTAAATCCGTTGAAACGACACCGTATGAATTATGGTTTGGAAACAAACCTAAGCTATCATTTCTAAAGGTTTGGGGATGCGATGTTTATGTGAAGAAACTTCAACCAGATAAACTCGAACCCAAAGCGGAAAAATGCGTCTTCATAGGATACCCTAAGGAAACAATTGGGTATACCTTCTATCACAGATCCGAGGGCAAGGTTTTTGTTGCCAAGAATGGATCCTTTCTTGAGAAGGAGTTTCTCGCGACAGGTTGGAGTAGTCGGAAGGTAGAGCTCTAAGAGGTTATTGAACCTTCTCTTCATGGAATGGCGAGTGGCGCAGCACCGGAAGTTGTTTCGGAGTTGACTTCACCTGATGAAGAGAGAGCTAATGATAATGATCATGAAACTCCAAAAGAGGACACTACCAAACCTCGCAGGTCAAGCAGGACACGTGCAGCTCCTGAACTATACGGCAATCCTGTTGTGAATTTCATGGTTGATGAAATGGATGACCCTGCGACGTATGAAGAAGCGATGATGAGCCCGGATTCCAACAAATGGCTAGAAGCCATGAAATCAGAGATGGAATCCATGTACGAGAACCAAGTTTGGAACTTGGTGGACTTACCTCACGACCGAAAGGCCGTCGAGAATAAATGGATTTTCAAAAGGAAAACTGATGCTGATGGTAATGTGACCATCTATAAGGCTCGACTTGTTGCAAAGGGGTTTCGACAAATTCAAGCAGTTGACTACGATGAGACATTCTCTCCCGTAGCGATGCTTAAGTCAGTTAGGATTATGTTAGCAATTGCTGCATATTTCGATTATGAAATATGGCAGATGGATGTCAAAACTGCGTTCCTCAATGGTAAGATTGAAGAAGAGTTGTATATGATACAACCTAAGGGTTTTGTCAATCCTAAGGATGCTAATAAGGTGTGCAAACTTCAGCGATCCATCTATGGACTGAAGCAAGCATCACGAAGTTGGAATCTCCGCTTTGATGAGGTGATCAAAGAGTTTGGATTTGTCCAAACTTATGGAGAGGCGTGTATTTACAAGAAAGTGAGTGGGAGCAATGTGGCATTTATGATATTATATGTGGATGACATATTATTGATTGGAAATGATATAGATCTTTTAAACAGTGTTAAAAGTTATCTAAACAGCAAATTTTCGATGAAAGACCTTGGTGAAGCATCATATATATTAGGCATTAAAATCTATAGAGATAGATCAAGGCGCCTAATTGGGCTATCGCAGAGTACATACCTTGATAAGATATTAAAGAAGTCTAATATGGACGAAAGTAGAAGGGGTTCTTACCTATGTTGCAAGGCAAGACATTGAGTAAGACTCAATGTCCGGCTACGGCGGAATAAAGAGAGATGATGGATAAGATCCCCTATGCCTCGGCCATAGGCTCTATTATGTATGCCATGTTATGTACAAGACCGAATGTGGCACATGCTATTAGTTTGACTAGTAGGTACTAATCTGATCCAGGTTCGGAACACTGGATAGCGGTAAAGAACATCCTCAAGTACTTAAGAAGAACTAAGGATATGTTTCTTATATACGGAGGTGAAGAAGAGCTAGTCGCTAAGTGTTATGTCGATGCTAGCTTTGACACCGATCCGGATGACTCTAAGTCTCAATCCGGATACGTATTTCTCTTGAACGGAGCAACAGTTAGTTGGAGGAGTTCCAAACAACCTGTGGTGGCTGGATCAACAACGGAGGCGGAATATGTTGCTGCTTCAGAAGCGGCACAGGAAGCAGTTTGGATGAAAGAGTTCATTATGGAACTGGGTGTGGTTCCTAGTGCGTTGGATCCGATGGTGATCTATTGTGACAACAATGGAGCCATAGCCAACAGGAACCAAGGTCTCACAAGAATTCCAAGCATATTAAGCGCCGGTTTCACTCCATCCGCGAGCATGTCAAGGATGGAGATATAAAGATTTGTAAAGTACACACAGACCTAAATGTAGCAGATCCGTTGACTAAAGTTCTCCCTAGGGCAAAACATGATCAACACCAGAACTCCATGGGTGTTAGATTTATCACTATGTGAACTAGATTATTGTCTCTAGTGCAAGTGGGATCTTGAAGGAAATATGCCCTGAGAGGCAATAATAAAGTTGTTATTATATATTCCTTATACATGATAGATGTTTATTTTACATGCTAGAAATGTATTGATTCGGAAACATCAATACATGTGTGTTTAATAAACAAAAAGGGTTCCTAGTCATGCCTCTCTTATAGACTAGCTTGTTGATTAACAGGATGATCAAGGTTTCCTGATCATGGACATTGGATGTTGTTAATAACAAGGTCACACCATTGGTGGAATGATGTGATGAACATTCATCCGAAGTATAGCATTACGATCAAGTCATTATGTTTATATTGCTATAACATCATACGAAGTAATCTTTATCCTTAGACCATGAGATCATGTTAATTGCTGACACCGGAAGAGTATCTTGATAACATCAAACGTCACACCGTAACAGGGTGACTATAAAGATGGGTTCAGTACTACGAAGGTGTTATGTTGAGGCTCATGGATCAAGAGTGGAATTTGTCAATCCAGATGACGGATAGATATACTCTGGGCCCTCTCGGTGATATCACATTAGGATAGCTTGCAAGCAAGTGATGTGATCACTAGAATGTTATATCACGGGAACAAGAAAAGAGTGCATGTCGGTAACGAGATCAAACTAGGTATGGAGATACCGATGATCGAATCTCGGACATCTAATATATCGAGAGACAAAGGGATTTAGTTACAAGCGTTAAAGGTTCTCACGATCACAGGAGTCATCGTTGAATGTGTAGGGGTCAGTACGGATCTCCAGGTCCCGCTGCTGATTATTGATCGGAGAAGGGTCTCGATCATGTCTGCATTATTCGCGAACCGTAGGGTGGCACACTTAAGAGTTACCGGACACCATTTTGGAGCACATATGTTTTAGACGAAAGAATTTCAAAGCGCAGGAATTGTTTCAATAGAAACCGGAATTTGTTTTGGGTGAAATTGCAGAAGGTGGTTCTGCATGTGATATTGAAATATTGCAAGGGGCTATATGTGAATGTTTGTTAATTAAAGTAATTAACAAAATTCTGAATAAATTTAATAAAAAGCGTTTTATTAAATGAGAGAGCATTAAATTTGGAGAAATTTAATGCATTTAAAGTGGAGACTTTAAAAGGGAATGTGAAGAGGCATTTTAATGTGGAGGGGTTACCACCACATGAATGGGGGAGGTGAGGGGTCACCCCCTATGCGCCAGCCATGGAGAGAGGGGGCACCCCCTCCTCCTATAAAAGGCCACCCATTCCCTCCTTCATCCTCACACCTCCTTGTGAAGGATCTCTCTCCCCCTCTAGAATTATTCCCCCATGGTCTCGGATTAGCGAGATACATGTTCCTAGTCGCATTTCGTCTGGAAGGAGTTGCTGCTTCCGCTGGATCGCTGGAGCGAGGAGGTGGAGGTTGTCCGGTGGCTTGAACGTGTGTGCGAGTGCGGATGCGCTACTGAGTTGCGGCGCTCGGACTTCCTCACGATCTTGAGATCGGCAAGTGTACGACTACATCAACCACGAGTTCCTACTCGTTAACAAAGCTCGTTGTCTACGAGGGTAAGTTCTCGTTGGATGTATGTCCACCCATTGCTTTGTACCTAGTAGATAGATCTTGGCATGTAGTTCACACCGTAGGAAAAATTTTGTTTTCTATGCTGCGGACCCAACAGATCTAACCTACCGGGAATACCCAGTTCGTATTCTTGGTGAAACCGAGTGTAAGACTCGTCGTCAAACCATCAAGTTCCTAAAATTTCGATGGTCTCATCACTCTAAGTCAGAAGCAACCTGGGAATGCGAAGATCGTCTTTGATCTAAGTACCCTGCCTTCTTTTCTAAAACCTAGGAATCTCGGGACGAGATTCTTGTAAGTGGGGTAGAGATGTAACATACCACCTCGATGTGTAATAAATAAACAACACATTTGTGAGCATTGCATACATGCATTACATTTGCACTTGGTTCTAATCAAGAGACAGAATAAAACCCTAGTTTTCCCCTCTCTCAAATCAATTCAAAATAGTTTTGAATTTCAAAAACTATAAAAGGTTTGGAGCCCAAATTGATTATAAGGGCCCCTGAAGTATTTTAATATGCGTACAACAGTTCTTGTATTTTGGAAATATACAAAATAGAAAAGAAATTTAAATACAATTGGGAAATAGAAAAACAAAAAAAGAAAAAGATTTCTGGAAGAAAAAACTAGTCCCTAACCTAATCTGGGCCGAAGCCCACCTTCCTCTCTCTCCTCTCCACCGCTCGCGCGTAGCGCCAGAAGCATGCCGCCCTTCCTTTGCCACAGCCCAGCAGTGGCCCAGCTAGCCGTAGCCGGCCCCTACCCCTTCGCCCTCTTTTCTCTTTTCTTCCTCCTCTCGCTAGAAGGCCGCCGACGACCAAAGCTGCTGCGTGGCGACGCCGGTGCCGCCCCCGTCCCGTTGTGATCCCCGCTGCGAGGAGATTAGCGCTACCGATGCCGCTGGTGCCTATAAGAACCTTCTCTGCCACTCGGAAGAACCCTAATCCCCTACTTTCCCCAATTGCTTTCCCCAGCCGAACCCTAGTTCGCAAGAGCTCCGCCGTCCCGACATTACCGCGCTCACCTCACCCCGTTGAGGCCACCATTGGACCCGCCGTGTCGTCCTCGTTCACCTCGTCCAAGCGTGCGAGCTGGAGAAGCCCCAGGCGCCGCAATCGATAGCTCCTTCCCGAGCTCCGGCCACCATCGACACCGTCGATTCCGACCTTGCCAGGCCTTGCCGCCACCTCTACCATGCTCGCAGTGAGCTCTCGGTGCTAAGGCACCCCTCCGCTTCCCTCCTCGCCCTCTGGTTCGCCGTCCGACCTTGCACTGCCGCTTGCTGCCACCGGCTACCGTCAAATCCCGTGCTCCGGCGACCAATAAATGGCGGCGCCACCACCATTCGCCTCCCCATCGCCACTTGTATCCAACGCGCGCACTCGTGCGTCTAGGCGCGCTCGGAATCCTCGGATTCAAGCTCGACCTGGGAGCTCGTCCATGGGTGATGTCATCATGACATCATCAAGATGTCATTATTCCATTTCTTTTATTTAGTATTTTCTGTAATTATTTTATTAAATGAAAATACCTTATAGGTGGGCCCTACCTATAAGATATTTAATCTTTTAGGAAAGGTTTTCTGAAATGATTAAATATATGACATGTGGGTCCAGGTTGTAAGATATTTAATAATATACAAAAATGTTTAATTGTTTTAAAAATGATTTAAAATGGATTAAAAATGGGCAAAATCATAACTAATTCATTTTAAGTCGGAAAATACAAATAATATACCAAAATGTTCAGAAAAATGAGATCTATCCAATAAACTCATAATCATGCATTGTTAAGCAACTTACATGACAAGTTTAATTAGGAGAACAAAATAACGCCTCTCATATGCATCCGAGGTTTCTCTGAATTAGGGTTTGGACCCCTTGGACCCCGTTTAAATTGCCAAGCATGTCTTAGGGTGTCATTTTAATACAATTTAACTTGTCATATCATCATCCTTGCTTGAGCATTGCACATATGTCATGTGTTGATTGTTGCTTCTTCTTTCTAGTGTTGGTTCTTCACGAATAGGAACTGAGCCCGAACCTTAAGTCAACGCCACCGAAGAGCAGTACCATTTCAATGACGGACAAGGCAAGCGTAGCCCCATCATTCTAAACCTATGATTCCAAAGTATTTCATTCTCGCTATATGCATACGATTCCAATATGGTCTTTTGTTTAAGATAGAGTATCCTATCTGCTGCATGTTTTCCTTTATACACCAAGATACCGATCCACCTCTCCTAGTATAACTAGGGTTGAGCTTATGAGCGTTGCTAGTGCCATCTTTCAGTCAAGCTTAGCCATGCTTAGTATTACAAGACCGATCCATCCAGATGATGCATCGGAGATACGATGAACCTA
Organism: Avena sativa; assembly: GCA_916181665.1. NCBI lineage: Eukaryota > Viridiplantae > Streptophyta > Magnoliopsida > Poales > Poaceae > Avena > Avena sativa. The sequence goes on from OV702287.1 coordinate 340,912,187, forward strand.
GTTTGATAGGATGTTGAGATACAATCGGAGATGGTTAATAAACATGTTAAGGCAGGTATGGGAGGCCACGTTGGGTGTGGTTTTTGTAGTCCCATGCTAGCCACCCTTAGGATCTGAGTTCTTGCCTCTTGAACCAAGACGAGCGTATAACCACATGGGGGCCTGGAAACCCCCTCGACTACTAACTTTCCTAGTAGATTCCATGAGTCACATAGTTTGGGCGTTCCATTCGACATATGCATTCTGGTTGTTCTCGAAGGAGGTGGAGGAGGTGCATTCATACAGGTAGGTAAGCGTGGCAGGGAATGGGAGAGGCACGGCCTCTGTAATCTCAAACCCTGTTCACATTTCTAGGGACCGGCTTCGGGACTTGACCGGTTACGGCGACATCTCCTTAGGGCGGGACTCATGGTCTCGGCGAAAGCAAGGTAAAGGTCGTGGTCAACCATCCTCTGCCGGCCTTCCAAGGAAGAGGGCTAATAATTTGGTATTAAGAGTCGGTTGGTACATGTGGGTAAATTTGTGCTCCCCTGCAGGGTTATAATCTTTCCGAAAAGCCGTGTCCACAGTTATGGACGACTTGGGAATGGACGTGACGATCATAGAGAACAAGAAATACGGAATGACAACAGTGGATCTCAACAACCTTGCGTATAGAGATGAACCATTTGTCCTAGCCAATGATGTGGCTTAGGTTTTTATGTGAAGGACATGTCTACCAAATCAAGAAAAAGGAAAGACAAGCAAAAGAATATAGCATACGATGAGCCAAAGCGCCACATAGTTCTTTCAGGAAAAGAAACATCGTGGGGGTGGAGGATAAGACAAACATGTCAGAAGATTATGATAAGTTTCATGAAATTCCGCCCTTCGTTGTGAAGGATGACCCAAGCATCCCGTTAAGTAAGGAAGATGCTCCATGGTTACGGATTAGAAGAAAACCCTAACAATAGAGATGTGTGGATGTTGGTGATGTACAATATTATTAAATCTTTATTTTTAATGATTTGCATATATATATATATGGATATGAATTGTCTCGATCTCAATAGGTAGTATTGCAACTTGCTATGGCCAACAACTTAACAAAGACTTTTATTAATATTAAAACGTAAAAATTAGTCATAATCATATCTAGCCCTATAGTACACAGCTTCAGGGTCGTCTTCGGAATCATCATTGTCATCGTCGTTTCTCGTAGCACGCGGCTAGATCCTCAGCCCTTCCCCGGCTTGTGCACGGGGGAACGGGGGAGGGGGCACCTACCACTCCGCCCTCAGATTCACGACGCGCGGGGGAGGGGCTCCCGAATGATGACCCCGGTACGCCCTCGGCCTTCACCACCACCACCATTCTTGTGGCTATGCGGCTGGTGAAAGTGCGGGTACCTTAGGCGAGGATGGTCTCCCATGGTGATGTAGCGCATCATGTCGGTAATAGTCCGGTTCGCCCACCACAGGCGGCGACCGGCCTCGTTGTGGTTCACTAGGGGCTGGCCGTCACCCTCATACCTGGCGAGCTCCCTTTCCCACCGGTTTGCGAAGAAGGCATTCTAGGTGTCGAGGTTGTCGGGATCCCAATGGGGATCCATCCGCTGCTCTGGCGTGAGGTCGAGGTAGAAGTGGTTCGTGATGGCCGCTTGGCGGGCCGAACCTTGAGGCACAGGAGGAACAGGAACCCCTCCAGCGCTCAGCATCCAGCCGGCGGGCAGCCGGTACCCCGGCGGGCATGGGTAGCTAGAGGCACACAATGCCTCAATCTCCTCAAGCGTCAGAAAGGCCCAGTAAGTGGTGTCCATTGTTGTGAGATAGAAGGTGTAGATGTGTGGATGGACATGGTGGTCGGCCTAGATATAGAGGGAAACAGCGGGAAGCGGGGGGGTGGCGGGAAAACATGGCGAGAAGCGAGGGAAATGGTGGGAAAACATGGAGGAAAGAGGGGAGAAATGGCGAGAAAATATGGCGAGAAGCGGGGGAAATGGCGGGAAATATCTAGTCCCGGTTAGTGGCTCCAACCGGTACTAAAGTCCCCCGAAATATCTTTTAGTCCCAGTTACTAGTTTTAGTATTAAATATTATATTTCTAATGAGTATATTATTTTTGTGAATATTTTCGTATATTATATGTATTTTTCTGTTGTTTAAATAATAAACTATATTTTTCCAACTTTTATACTAAATATAATACTTGTTAAACAATATATAATTTTATTTAAGTTGTATAATAGAGTATGATAATAGATTTAAATTATAGATCTTCTTTTTCTGAAAATTTTGATATATAATACATAATTTTCTGAAAACTATAAACATTTTTCTTTTTGGCGCCAAAAACACCGGAAATAGCGGCTAAAGGGGTATGCCGCACGGGAATAGCTGCGGGCCGAAAAGACCTTTAGCCCCGGTTTATAATACAAACCAGGGCTAAAGGGGGGTATAAATACCCCCACCCCCACCCCGGGTCGAGCCATGACCCGGAGAGCCCATTCTTCTTCCCAGAGCAGACGAAATGCGCGCCGCCGTCGCCCGCGCTGTTGCCGCCCGCCACGCCCATGGAGAGGCTCGCCTCCACTGCCGTTGCTACCTGCCGCGCCCGTGGAGAGCTCGCCGCCATCGTTCTTGCCGCCCACCACGAGTTCGTGCCGCCGCCATAGTCTTCCCGCCGCGCCGCCATTGCCACCCGCCGCCCGTGGAGAGCTTGCTGCCGCCGCCCACATCCTCCGCCACCCCCGTAGGTGAGGTCAATTTCTAGTTAGTATATATGTTAATTAGCTAGTTTAGGTTAGTTTAGTATTAGTTAGTATTAGGGTTAATTGTTAGTATTAGTTAAGTTAGAATTAGAATTAGTATTAGTATTAAGTTAATCTAGTTATTAGTATTAGGGTTAATTGTTAGTATTAGTTAAGTTAGAATTAGAATTAGTATTACGGTTAATTGTTAGTATTACTTAAGTTAGAATTAGTATTAGGTTAATCTAGTTACTAGTATTAGGGTTAATTGCAAGTATTAGTTAAGTTAGAGTTAGAGTTAGTATTAGTTGTTAGTATTAGGGTTAATTAGGTAAATACCCCCACCTCCACTCCGGGTCCAGCCACGACCCGGAGAGTCCGATCCGTCCCGGGGGTATAACTAACCCTAAATAGCTGTTTATAGTAGTTAGTGTTAGATTTAGGGTTATTGTTATTAGGGCAATACTTAGTGATTTAGTGACTGTTTATGTTTTATGATTGTTTATTGCTATTATTTAGTTATGTGATGTCTACACACTTCTATTCTTGTAGATAGTTGTTGGGCCTCCAAGTGCAGAGGTTTGTAGAACAGCAGCAAGTTTTCCCTTAAGTGGATCACCCAAGGTTTATTGAACTCAGGGAGGAAGTGGTCAAAGGTATCCCTCTCAAGCAACCCTGCAATCAAGGTACAAGAAGTCTCTTGTGTCCCCAACACACCCAATATACTTGTCAGGTGTATAGGTGCACTAGTTCGGTGAAGAGATAGTGAAATACAAGTGGTATGGATATAAGACAACAGTGCTAGAAAATAGCTTGATGGCGTGAAAGAGACTAAAGGCAAACTCAAATAAAGATGGGAACAAGCAAACATGTAACAGATCTAGTAGCAAACGGTGTTTCAGTGCTTAGAAACAAGGCCTAGGGATCATACTTTCACTAGTGAACACTCTCATATAAATATATTCTTCTTTATGATACTACGCTGAACTACTCTCCGGTTGGACACTCTAATCCATGGTAAGGCTATAACAGCACACCTCAAAGTAAGCCTTTCCAATCTAGATAACCCCACACTGTCACCTTGAGCACTAGATGGTTCAAACAAACACCACAATTTCGTAAAGACATCCAACTCCAAATATAACTCATAACAAGTATTTGAAATCTCTAGCCTAAGTGCCACCATGGTGTGCACACTATCAACTTCACACACATGGGGAGAGCAGAGATCTATTAAAGCACTTGAGTAGCAAGGTAGATCTATAGATTACAAGCTCATGATCTCAATAATATCATGCATAGAGAAAGAGATGAACACATAGCTACCGGTAAAACCCTTAGCCTCGAGAGAGAACTACTCCCTCCTCATCATGGGAATCAGCAATGGTGATGGAGATGGTGGTGGAGATCGATGGAGATGGCTCCGGGGGCACTTCCCCGTCCCGGCAGGGTGCCGGAACAGAGACTTTCTGTCCCCCAAATCTCCCCTTCGGTGGCGGTGGCGCTGCGGAACTTTTCGTGGCTGGAGGCTTGACGATTTAGGGTTTTTGCATCGGGAGGCATCTTATAGGCGAAGAGGCAAGGTCGGTGGGCGGCCAGGGGGGCCACACCACCTGGTGGCACGACCAGGGCTAGCCCGCGACACCATATGGTGTGGCCACCCTGTGGCCCCTCTCCGTCTCGTCTTCTCGCTCCGTGAATCTTCCAGTAAAATATCGACTTTGGCTTTTGTCCGGTCCAATTCCGAGAATATTGATTTTCTGACTTTCCTGGAACCAAAAACAGCAGAAAACAGGCAACTGGCACTATGGCTCTTGTTAATAGGTTAGTCCAAGAAATCATATGAAAAGTACTCCAAAGTGTGGACAAAACATAAGAAAGTAGATAAAACCAAGCATGGAACATCAAAAAATATGGATACGTTTGCAACGTATCAACATCCCCAAGCTTAACTCCTGCTCGTCCTCGAGTAGGTAAGTGATAAAAAGAAAGAATTATTTTTGAGGTGACATGCACCATCATAAACTTGATCAAGGTATTTGTAAAACATTCGAAGCTGGGATCATAGTACTTCAATCATAACATGAAAGACAAGGTTCTAGCAATAAGACAAAGAAACTATGTTGCAACATGAAAAGGCACAAACAAAAGATTCATGAATAACAATGCTTTGCAAGATGTTTGTTTGTTTCACATAAAGATAAGATAGCATAGTGGCATTCAGCTTGTCCCTCGTAGAGTAGCAAACATAAATGCATAGGACACCTTCAAAGTTCATAAGAGTGACTAGATACAAATAGTTTAAAACAGGCAATATCAAAGTTATGCATCAATCAACAAGTCTTGGGACAATGCACATAGAACTAAGAATGGCCACTATGCTATCTTAATAGGTGCATAAAGATAGAAGGTGGAGACTCAACATAGAAATAAAAGAAGGGCCTTCATAGAAGGAAGCAGGGATTCAAGTTTCATAAAGAGCTTCCAAAAATTATGGTACTTAATAGCTTTCAGCTCTCATTGCCCCTATCATAAGCATCTTGAAGTGATTAAGGTTAAAGTGAACAAACTATGGTGTATATGCTTGACGAAGTATAAGTTGGAAATCTCATGTCCCTTGAATACGAGGGCCGCTCCTCATGCTACTCAAGTTTAGTCACCGGTAAGTTCTTGTCATCGTAAGTACATGTGTATCATAGAGAACCGCCAATGGGGTACCCCTTACCCGATGATACGAAAGAATCCCCATATCAAAATGACAAGGCAAGCAGACAACGAGCATCTCAGCAATCTTCTTATTTACCATGGGAATATGGTGCTTTTTTCTCTCTTTCCTCTTTTCATATATCTATTTTTTTCTCTTTTTTTTTCAATATCTGACTCTTTTTTTATAAGAAGAATGCTTCATAGACAGCTCATTATGGTTATGCTGCAGGTTTCCACCGTGACAGCATGGATTAGACCAGCGACCCAGGCGTTTCTCTAACACATATACATAACTCCATGGACTTACAAGCTCCCCTTTCATTTCACACCGACGACATCCATAGACAAAAGAGCATGATATCAACTAGGTACAAAGTACAAGTGAAATGTTGAAAGCGTTACCCATGAATGCATGGTTCTGCTAATGCCCAATAAATAAGTGCAAGCATATACAACATAGACGACACAATGGTTCAAGTTTATTAAGGGCAAGAAAAGTAAACTGTGTCATCAAGTTCGTGAGAGCTTTAATCACTAGTTTTCTCATAACAAGTTTAATTCGGAAGGTAGATAAAAACATGAATATACTTGGAATAGCATATGCTAGTAGGTAGGTATGGTGGACTCTTTCTAATAACTTGGTTTAAGGAGTTGGATGCATGAGTGGAACTCATACTTCGTTATGGAGGCTAGCAAAAGACTGGGAGCGACCAACTAAGAGAGCAATAATGGCCATAATCATGCAGAGCAACAAAACATTATTAATCAAAGCATAAAGTAATACTACAAGTTGAAAACTAAAGGATCATAAAGGCTTATGGTGACTTGGGATAGTCATAACATGGTGTGAGCATGCGCCAAGTCAACCCAAATAAAGCATCAAAGGAGAATACCACAATACTATGCTTTAATATGCTAAAACAACACATGATTCTTCAAAGGCATATTTAGCAATCTCAATTGTTTATAACAAGTCATGCTACAGCAAAGAATACTAAGCATAAAGCCAAAACAATATCAAGCATGGCATGACAAAGCATAGGCCACAGTCAAAAACAAGCTCTCTTTACCACTTAAGCATGAACTTTTCTACTCTTTTCCAAACCAAACTATTTGAAAACCAATGTATGAAATAGGGGGTCAAAACAATTTATTCAGCAAACTAATCAAACAAAGCAAAGAAAAATCAAAACGAAAATGAAAAAGAAGACGCTCGAAGAACAACACAACTGTGCATGAAACAATAAAAATGAAGCGTTTGGAAGAAACCTGGGATTTTTATTGATGAAGAGGGGGATGCCTTGGGCATCCCCAAGATTTGACGCTTGTACTTCTTGGATATTTCTTGGGGTGACACGCTTGGCATCCCAAAGATTGAGATTTAGTCCATTCTTCATATCATTACTCATTCCTTCCATACACCTGGAAATTTTCCTTCATACAAAACTTCACACAATCTTTATTATCAACATTAGTGCAATCAAGATAATAAGTCTTTAGGTTCAGTTCCAACACCAATAAAATTTCCATTAAAACACAAGCTACTGTAGCACTTCCCTCAAAAATCTCAATTCCCCAAAAGATCTCAAAAAGGAACAAACAAGAAGCAAATGCAAATAATGGCAGAAATCTGTCAAAACAGACCAGCAGGTAAAGACGATTTTTTCGAAGACCTTCTGTTGCTCAAATCGAAAAGTGTTGAACTAACAAAAGTTAGATAACAACCTGGGGCAGAAGCACAAAAATTCACGCCTCAAAAGGACGTACAGAGATTGTACACGAATTTTTACGGTGAAGCACAGAAATCTGTTTCGGGACAGCAACTTTCCCAATCATTACTTCTCTCTCATTAGAGGTTACTCTTGGCACAAAAAGCAAATAAAAAGGATAAGGAGCGGTTATTACTGAAGTAATAACTTCCAAGACTCATCTAAAACTTTTGGGTTATCTCCCAATAAGTACTTTTCTTTAACGCCTTTAAGTTAGGCATGATAGTTTGAGAAGATGCTCACATGAGAAATATGAATTGAAGTAAAAGAGAGCATCAAGAAGCAAATTCAAAGAACATTTAAGTCTAACCCACTTCCTATGCATAGGAATCTTGTATGCAAATAAATTCGCGGAGAACAAAGTGATAGACATAGGATGATAAAACAAGAGTAACTTCAAAACTTTCAGCACATAGAGAGGTGTTTCAATACCATGAAAGCTTCTACAACCATACTTTCCTCTCTCATAATAATTTTCAGTAGCCTCATAAATGAACTCAACAATATAACTATCACATAAAGCATGCTTTTCATGTTCTACAAACACATAATTTTTATCAAGCTCAATAATAGTGGGATTAAAACCTTCAAACCCACTTTTAACAATTCTATAACACGATGACTGATCTTTCAATATAGGACCATCGTCTAGAGCTTTATCATAAACAATTTCTAAGCAAAACTCTTTAGTACTATGCATCTCGAAGTTAGGCACAAATAAAGGATTATCATAGATAACATGAGCATAACATTCATCCTCCTTTGGTAAGCATGGGGGACAATCAAATAATGTAAGGGATAAAGAGTTACTCTCATTAGAAGGTAGGCATGGGTAGCTAATCTATTCTTCCTACTTTTGTTCATCACTCTCCTCCTCTTTTTCATCTAATGAGCTTTCAGGTTCATCAATTTCTTCTTCCATAGGATCCTGCAAGGCATTAGTCTCTTCCATTTGTGGAAAGCATCTATTAATATATTCAAGAATATAGCCATTTTGTTCCTTGTAATTATCAAAGCAAAATTTAAGTATATCATAAACCTCATATTTATAAGGTGAATCATCAATATTTTCAAGCAAACTAGCAAGTTCAAATGCACCGTTCCAAGCAATAAATTCTTCAATTTGTTCCACATCATAAAAGTCATAATTCCCTTTAACATAAGAAGATATGGTAACATTATCATTATACTCACATTGAAAAGGGAGGTGTTTATACCTCTTACAGCAACAAGATTTATCAAAGCAATAAGTAACATTATAAGTAGAGCACATGTTTCTAGCAATGGTATACAATTTATCAATTTGTTCCCATAAGTGTTTCCCTTTTTGTGACAAGCGGTGTTCCTTATAATAATATTTTTGATCTTCCGTGGACCCACCTTGCCAATAAGATTCAGTTTCAAAGAAAACAACCATTGACAGCAAGCATGATAAAGCAAGACAATAACAGACCAACGAAAATAACAACTAGAGTAGGAACTATTTTTTTTGTATTTTTGATAAAGAAACAAGCAAACAAGGCAGAAATAAACTAAGCTTGAACAATAGTGATTCCAAGTGGACTTGATAAATAAAGCTATGCTCCCCGGCAACGGTGCTAGAAAATAGCTTGATGTCTACGCACTTCTATTCTTGTAGACAGTTGTTGGGCCTCCAAGTGCAGAGGTTTGTAGAACAGCAGCAAGTTTTCCCTTAAGTGGATCACCCAAGGTTTATCGAACTCAGGGAGGAAGTGGTCAAAGGTATCCCTCTCAAGAAACCCTGCAATCAAGATACAAGAAGTCTCTTGTGTCCCCAACACACCCAATACACTTGTCAGGTGTATAGGTGCACTAGTTCAGCGAAGAGATAGTGAAATACAAGTGGTATGGATATAAGACAACGGTCCTAGAAAATAGCTTGATGGCATGAAAGAGACTAAAGGCAAACTCAAATAAAGATGGCAACAAGCAAACATGTAACATATCTAGTAGCAAACAGTGTTTCAGTGCTTAGAAACAAGGCCTAGGGATCATACTTTCACTAGTGAACACTCTCATATAAATATATTCTTATTTATGATACTACGCTGAACTACTCTCCGGTTGGACACTCTAATCCATGGTAGGGCTATAACAGCACACCTCAAAGTAAGCCTTTCCAATCTAGATAACCCCACACTGTCACCTTGAGCACTAGATGGTTCAAACAAACACCACAATTTCATAAAGACATCCAACTCCAAATATAACTCATAACAAGTATTTGAAATCTCTAGCCTAAGTGCCACCATGGTGTGCACACTGTCAACTTCACACACATGGAGAGAGCAGATATCTATTAAAGCACTTGAGTAGCAAGGTAGATCTATAGATTACAAGCTCATGATCTCAATATGATCATGCATATAGAGAGAGATGAACACATAGCTACCGGTAAAACCCTTAGCCTCGAGAGAGAACTACTCCCTCCTCATCATGGGATTCAGCAATGGTGATGGAGATGGTGGTGGAGATAGATGGAGATGGCTCTGGGGGCAGTTCCCCGTCCCGGCAGGGTGCCGGAACAGAGACTTTCTGTCCCCCGAATCTCCCCTTCGCTGGCGGTGGTGCTGCGGAACTTTTCGTGGCTGGAGGCTTGATGATTTAGGGTTTTTTTTGCATCGGGAGGCATCTTATAGGCGAAGAGGCAAGGTCGGTGGGCGGCCAGGGGGCCCACGCCACCTGGTGGCACGGCCAGGGCTAGCCCGTGCCACCATATGGTGTGCCACCCTTTAGCCCCTCTCCGTCTTGTCTTCTGGCTCCGTGAGTCTTCCGGTAAAATATCGACTATGGCTTTTGTCCGGTCCAATTCCGAGAATATTGATTTTCTGACTTTCCTGGAACCAAAAACAGCAAAAAACAGACAACTGGCACTGTGGCTCTTGTTAATAGGTTAGTCCAAGAAATCATATGAAAAGTACTCCAAAGTGTGGACAAAACATAATAAAGTAGATAAAACCAAGCATGGAACATCAAAAGTTATGGATACGTTTGCAACGTATCATTATGCTGCATCCTCCTCGTCCGAGCCTAGTAGACTCCGTCAGTTCCGGGGATGTCCGAGCCTGGGCTCCGCCGGGTTGGCACTAGGAGGTGCTACCTGTTAGGACCCGTACGTTGGTGAGGAATCCGGGTATCATCGTCAATCCGGAGCTTCTTTGGTGGCGTCCACGAGGTCCAGGAGCGGTGCAGAGGGAGCCGGCCCTCGAGGAGGTGGTATGTCGTCATATCAGGGAGGAGGACGAGCACGTACGACGATATATGTATCTTTTGGAGACTAGGTTCTCCAATATCTGGCAGGTTCACGGATCTCACCCGAGCTATTCTCCGATGATGGTTCATGTTCTCTGGGTGCAGAGCTGCCGTGGCACAGAACGCGGCAGCCGAGTTTGCTAGTTTGTACTTTATCTTATGAGAGAGATATGAGCGATATGTATTAATAATGTACTTTATCTTATATTATTGTACTTTATCTTAATGCAAAATTGTTTCATTATTAGTACGTAATCTTTTTTCTGTATCCGAGTTGTCACAATTGTAATATTCTTTTACTTAATGCAATATTATTTTTCTGTATTAGTTAAGCTATGGACAGTAGACAGAATGAATATGAGATTCTCAACATGATATATGAGGGTACGGGGGTTTCTTATTATGATGATTGCTCCCAGTATCTTAATTTGTCTGGAGGAGACGAGGGTGGAGACGATAGTGGAGACGATGGTGCTGACCATGGTGGAGACCATGGTGAAGACACCTTAATAACAAAGTCCGGCGAGGTATGTAAAGGCTCTACCGATCGATCACTAGTATAGATGCACTAATTGATTCGTATATATGTACTGACGAATGTTTCTTCTCTTAGACCTCCGCATCGGGCCAATCTTCTACAAGGAAAAGAGGCTCGACACAAAAGTTGCCCGCTGATGTCCGTTTTAGCATTGACTTAGTCTCTACGCTGGGTAAACCGTTGGATCCCAAACAATCTATGAATGCATTTGTACATCAATGCGGAGTGATTGTTACAAACACCGTCCCGATCACCACGCGAGAGTGGAATAAGCCAGGAAAGAAAAGGGATCTAGCTGGGGCTAGTTTTGTAGATGACAGAGCGAGAGATGCGGTGTGGAATTCTCTCATGGCACATTTCACCCTACTAGTCTTGGAGACTGATGAGCTTACACAGCAAATGACGAGGAAAGTCAAGGAGTGGGCTCTTAAGAAGATGGGCGAACTATTCAAGAAATGGAAGAAAAGATTGTACCAGAACTATGTATTGAAGAAAAAACTCCTCCATTCACTAGCCCACTAGAGATGCAGCAGGTTCGCAAGGTTTGAAGGCATGCTGTAGGAGCTTAATGACCAAAGGACTCCGATATCAAGATCCTGCACCAGACAGTATGGTCGGCCCATCGCAACAGAAAAGCAACATGGCTTCCATGGAGGGCCACGGTAATGATGCAACGATGGATGTGTACCCCGTGGATGCAATGAAGGAGAAGACTAGTTGTGAGCTGCATGTTGAAATGAATAACATATCCATGAAGGTGGAGGTCGGCTTTGCTTTACCTTCTGCACCGAGAGAGACCTACCATTGCAATCCGATTCCAGCTGGCTATGCTCATGTCGGTGTAGATGAAGTTCAACCACTGTGTTAGTCACTACTGCTTGACTTCCCTGGAGGTGAAGGGGAGACAACACTGGGAGAAGTCACGAGTGGCTTCATTCTTTGGAAAAAGGAATACATCAAGTTTCCAGGCTCAGCACCAAGGCCACCTTCTCCACCGAGAAATAATCCATCGCCTCCAAGGCCACCGTCTCCTCCCAGTAAAAGTCCACCTCCAAGTCCACCTCTAAGGGCACCGTGTCCTCCCACTAAAAGTCCACCACCTCCAAGTACAATCCATGACCTCAACACGAGTCCATCTCAATCTACATAGCCGCCTCCACCCACTAAGGGTCAAAAGCGGAAGAATAGCACTGCTCCGTCCAGCGATAACCGACACCCAAAGTGACAGTTGTCGCCCATCCCAAGAGTATCGCCGGTTCCTCCCAAGAGGGCTTACGACCTGAACGATGAGGAGACCGACGCAGTCGTACGGGCCAAAGTGGATGCACATTTTAAGAAGAAACAACCTGAGCTAGAGGTCCAAATAAAACCGGAAACCAAGGAGCACTTTAGGAAATTACTAACGCAGCCATCCCAAGCTCAGTTAAATGCGCTAGATGACTATACACGATGTCTTCAGAAGACACTAAAACAGAAGAGATCAAGTGGTAGAGGAAGCATCACAAAATACGTTGCCCAGCAGGGGAACAAGCAAAACAATCGAGTGGTAGAGGAGGCATCAGAATGGACATTCCCCCATTGGGGAACAAGCAAAACAATCGAGTGGTAGCCGAAGAACCAAAAGAGACGTTCCCCATCTGGGGAAACAAGTAAATCAATCGCTCCCCCTGCTCCAGGTGTACATACCCGAACCTCAACTATATGAGGGAGAACCTTTGCATATGGAAATGGCTAAGATATTGGCCGAGCAATGTAATATGTCTATTCATGACATTATTCACGGCACTCATATGCCCAAGGCTGAGGTAGCACCCAAATTTGTTCATGAGGAGCCTCTGGTCAGTTCTAAGAGGCTTCAGGATATACCAACAAAAATACGACGATTGCATGAATGGTACATGAATGTATCAAAAGAAGAGCGATATTGGCTCACGGTGAAAGTTCAAAAAGAGCATTACTTCGCTGAAGACGAGGTCCCTATTGAATTTACATAATTCTTTTAGTTATTCAATCTAAAGGAACTCGACAAATCTATCCTCAGTTCCTATTGTCTGTAAGTGATTACTTTATTTATGTAATTATGTCTCTAGCTTAGCTTGTTCAATTCATTGCCGGTAAGTATACTCACTATATTCTTTTGTACGCTATATATAATGATACAGATTGAAGATTCTCGAATATAAAAGAAAGGCTATCAACGAATTTGGGTTCATTGACCCACATCGAGTTAATGGAGCTGTGCTAAAGGATAAGCCACTGGAGACCGAGCAAAACATGCTCCGGTTTCTCATGAACCAGCATTTCTGTAATGAAATACTATTTTCTTACCACTTCGGGTGAGTGTGTTATTGTCTTGTACATATTAGCTTTTACTTACTCGATGTTCAGTGTAATGATGAGTTACTGACGTATGTAAACCTTGCGTAGCTACCACTGGATTCTTCTAAGCATTTCAGTTGACTTGGGAAGAGTTCACATCATGGACTCACTAAACAAAGACATGGAAGAGTACCGCAACATTATCGATATGCTCCAGAGGTAATTTCAACTATTATTGCACTATATCGGTTTCTTTCGTTCATTTTCTAGGATATCAAGAAGTTATTAACTCATACATTCATTTTCTTTGTCGGGTAGTGTTTGGAAACGGTTCAAGAACAAGGTGTGCGGTCAATGGCGTGAGGAGCTATTTTTTAAATCGGTCTCGGTAAGTAGTACGAGCTAGGTCCACGCATCTATTTAATTCTAGTTTATGTACATTTATCATGCTAGAGTTATTACTTGATTGAATTCTATTCTTGTAAAGTGCATGAGGCAGCCACGGGGGACTAATCTATGTGGATTCTACGTGTGCGAGTTCATTCACATCACTACTGAGAAGCCTTTGGAAACTATTCGAGTAAGTAAACAATATATTCACCCTTTATTTTTATTACAAAAAGTTGTGTTGAGTCTAATTCATATGATCTCCTTCTTTATAGTTGGACGCGATGCGGGACAAACTCCTACTATAAAACCGCCTACTAGCAATCCAAGAAGAATTGGTTAGATTTTTTGTCAACGAGGTCATAGACCCATACAGAGAATACTCTATAGATAGACCATAAAGCATCCGTGTAATAATCTCCATGTAATCAAATAGACAGGCTTTGCACCCGGTTGGGACTCCATGTAATGATCGACCTCCATGCATGTATATGCTTGTAAGAGAAATTATATTATATATGCATCAATGTGTACAAGTACTGTGTAGTAGAGTTGTCTATGTATACGAAAACTTGTTTATAATGAAAACACAGAATGAAATATAATTGAACACAAAACACAAAATGAAAAGAAAAACACAAAACCCTAAAACCCCATCTCCTGCCGCGGCAGCCAAATGGCCCAAAACGCTGCCGCGACAGGGAACCTTTAGTCCCGGTTCGTGTTACGAACCAGGACTAAATATCCTCCAGCCTAGCACGGCTCGCGGGGCCACATGGTGGACCTCTAGTCCCGGTTCATAACAGAATCGGGACTAAAGGCCGGACCTTTAGTCCCGCTTTGGCAGTCCCGGTTTGCAATCCGGGACTAAAGGTCCTTACGAACCGGGGCTAATGGCTAACCTACTCAAGGTGGAAGAACTAGTATTTATACCAAAGGGAGAAATCTAGCCGTTTAGAGCAATTCTGCAAAGTTCGGTTTTAAGTTTGGTTGGACCAGCCCACACACCAGACCGCCCGGTATATAGGCCGAAAGACCGGAATCCAAACCGGGTAAAGTCCCTATGCGCAAACCCGGATAGACCCGGTATAGTAAACCGAGAATCCCGGTTTGCGTTCGGTTTTCCGACGCTGGTACCGGACCACTCGGTATGGGAGCCAGTTCAACCGGCTTGTACACCGAACTTGCCAGAGATGCTATGAAAAGTAGATTTCCCTCTCCTCTCTCTTTGGTGATGGAACAAGTGGGTGTATGGGATGTGTATAAGGCTTAGAAATTCATCCCCAACAAGCTCATCGAGTTAACCCCTCTTAATAGTGCGAAGTTTCTAAAGACTCAAGTTACATATAAAAGGCAAAACTCTGGCACATATCTTCATTATCGAAATGGGGGGGATCTCCGACGATCTTCCAACACACTAGTGGACTAAAACCTGTTTAAGACACTAGTAGGTAGTATTAGTCTGCTCTAACTACGGTGTCATCGTTAACTAAAAACAGTAGAGGGTAAACTACCCTTTCACCCACCACCACGCCGCAGCCGCTCAATCCTACCTCCGCCGCCGTCATGGCCATGGCGGAGTTCAAGTCGGGGTCAGATGGTTTGAGATCGACCTAGGTCGGTGAGCAGCTCGCGGTGGTCGTCGGGAGCTCGAGGATGTCATGTCGTTTCCGGCACAACGACGGTGACGACCATGGCTATCTCGCACGTCCTCTGCATCTCTCGTGGCTCCATAGTCCCTTCTCCTGCGATAGGGGCGCGACCGGAGACCAGGCCATCTGCAGGGCAAAGATGTACTGCCCAGAGACGCGCGAGGCTTCGTCCGTGGGATTCTAGGCCAGGTCGGTACCGTGGGTGGGGAAAGAGGTTTGGGGTGTCGCTGCTGTGGGGACCGTGGGTTCAGGAATGTGGATTGAGACATATTGGAAAAAATAGAGATGATAAACTAAAGAAAACATCGAAACCTCACTTGTCAGGCTATTCAAATCCTAATTATGCGGGGGCTAATGCATATGCCCTAAGCTGGAAAGGATTTATCTGTCCGTGTACGTGTTCTGCAGAAGTGAAGAATCAAGGAATAATCTTGGTGAAGTAGTAGAGAAAATGAAAGCAAGAGCGAGATGTCTAAATTTATGATGGCATGGATGTCATCGAAAAAGACTCTCTTCCCTCGCGTGCATAGGACATCATTGGCCGGCGCCATCCGATGACCCACGGTATCGTGGTAGATGTCAAGCATTGATCGATTCCTACACATGAGTCACTGCTCCGCGCGTCCATCTCCAAGGCATCGACAAACCAGCTCTAGTGCCTGCTCCGAGCCAGCTCGTCGCTGTTGATAGCCGTCCAGAAGCTCAATGTCGCCAGCAACCTCCTCGAGTGCGCGATGCCGGCCAGTGCGTGCGGACTGCAGAGTCTTAGCAACTTCACCTACTAGGACAACTTCAATTTCCGGCCAGGATGCATGGCGGTGACGACATTGGGCTCATAAGAACGATTTAGTAATTTTATAGGTGGGGAGCCATGCTGTAGGTCCGATCTAGTGCCACCTCAGCAAAATATAGTGGTCAATCGTAACTAGAATCATACATGGAGAAGATCCTATTGATGCATTTTCTTAGTTCAAGGACTGTTTCAGACATGCAAACAACTTTATGGACTATAGATGCATATTTTATTCCACGGAATACTTGGTATGGTGGTGATCCACCAAAAAAGCTTGATGACAGCCATATAAATTAATTCTATTTTTTATAATTTTATAATTTTATTAACTATTCTATCCATTTTTTACAATATAAATATTTAGTAGAGTACTAAAATAGTATTCTATACAAAGTAGTTCTTTTGCAAACCAAGGATAACAATAGCAACCAAGAAAATGGAAATGCACATTTGATCTCATGTGCATATGCTCTCTTTATTAAAAACACATATTTTAAAATGTTAAAAAAATTCAGAAAAATATATTCGTGTGTATCTGCACATTTTATGGACACATGCGCGGTTTTACAAAAAACCGATATGTTTTGTGGGTTGTGTAAAAATGATAAAAACATGTCTTGTGGAGAGCCTTATTTTAGTACCTAAATTTGTCTTCTTCACATAAACCACATAAAATCTATGTTTTTCTACCTTGTTAGCTTCTAAAATGTGGAGATATAAGCACATGTATTTTTTCAAAAAAATTAGCATTTCAATTTTTTTTGAAAATTAAACTCCAATAAAGGGAACATATGCACCCAGACCAAAATAACCACGTCCCCAGGCATGTCATTCTTGACGTTAGCGTGTTAGCGTGATCCGACAATAAAGCAATCCATTTTGATATGTCTCGGCTAATGCATATTTTTCTCTTCCGGTGCAATACACGGGCATGTGTGTGCTAGTACATTGAGAAACACACCAATATAGTTGTATACATACATTCACGTATTGTATATACATATACCACCTATTGAAGATTGTCCATGTGGAATTTTAGAATTAACAAACTCACCACAAGTACGTCTCTCTATCAAAAAAAAATTGTCATTGCTACTTAAAGAATAATCAACCTTGGTGAAAAACACATGAGACTGTTTGGTGTCAACCACCCACCCCTCATCCTGTACTGTTGGTTCTTGATCTAGTTTTGTGGGCTTATATCGCTATTTAGTACAAATAAGTGAAAATACATAGTAGAAGTGCCACAACACGTCCTGATTTAGGATAATGCAATATGTTTAGGATAGTTTTTATAGAAGCATGTGCAATTATGAGTACACAAAGCAGACAACATCTAAAAAAAAGACTATATCAAAATGTGTAGAAACATACACAATTTCTTGAGTTCATATCAAATTGTATGAACCATGTAAAAAATGAGAACTAGAATGTCGGACATCCATCGTTACATTAGTGCTTCTATAATTAAATTTGTGCATGATTGAGTTTGATAAGGGTTTCCGTAGGGGTAACACCCTCCACGTCTCTCATATATATTAGATGACCAGGTACAAGTATAGGTACAATATGTATACATGTGTACAAAATACTACAACAGTAATACGGGCTAGATCTATTTTAACACACTCCCTCAATCTGTACTACTACTTTGAACAAGATTCAGATTGGTCTTGAAACGGTCTAGCATATGTCGGTGTGGCTGGCTTTATAAACACATCATCCCACTGATCATCCGAGGAAATAACCTGAAGAGCTCCAAAGGCAACTCGCTCACGCACAAAATGGAAGTCGGTCTCAATATGCTTGGTCTGAGCATGAAAAACTGGATTAACTGTCACGTATGTAGCCCATAAATTACCAGTATGGGAACATATTGTTGAGTTACTCTTGGCTCTTGGAGTAGGGATTCAACCCATATAGCTTCAGCAGCTCTTAGCCAATGCGTTGTACTTGGCCAATGCTTTGTACTCCGCCTCGAGACTGTAGGTTGTTTCTTCTGTTAAAAATATGCCCTAGAGCAAATAATAAAGAATGTTTAGTATCATATTTTACTAGTTCATAATAGTTTTATACCATACTATACTATAGCTTAAGCTTGGTGACATGCACGAGCAATGAGGGCAGTTGCACATCCTTTGTCTATGGAGTGCGGGCTGGACAGGCTCCATGGAAGATTGTTTTTTTTGGAAAAAAATCAAATTTAAAGATTTAAAAAGTTTTAGATACAGATAATGATTTATAATACACGTGTCCAAAATCTTATGTGAAAATACTTTTTCTAAAAATACTTTTTCTGGTCTCCTAAAAAGGAAAAAAATTCAGATCTGGACATAAACGTGCAATTTTGAATGGGTATCCCTTTTCCAAAAAGCCATATTTATCTCTTTTGTTGCACCCGAAATATAAAGTATTTTCTATTAATTTTTTTTGCATACATGTATTCCGTACTGT
This sequence comes from Avena sativa, assembly GCA_916181665.1. Lineage (NCBI taxonomy): Eukaryota > Viridiplantae > Streptophyta > Magnoliopsida > Poales > Poaceae > Avena > Avena sativa. The sequence goes on from OV702287.1 coordinate 340,930,806, forward strand.
TGGCTACACGTAGGTAATTTTTTGAAAATATTTGATGAATTTTAAAAAATTTAAAAAGGGCTCCATGGAGCCCGTGCTCTAAAGCGATTTTCCGTGGAGTTGACCCTCTCTATTCGTCTTCCTCAACAGCTCCAGACTAGGGTTTTTCGGTTGCTGCCTACGATTCTCCGACTGCTATCACACTAAGACCGCTCAGCCGCAACTCCTTTAGACTGCCTCCCTGGCCTCATGTCGACCACTTTGCGGCCATGCGCGAGGAGGGGTGCATAGAAGCGTTGATCCAAGCGGAGGTGTCGCGCAGGAGAACCGGCGATGATGAGGTGCTGCAGGAGGCACTGGTCGGGCGGTGGGCTTGAAGATGCATCTCGAGGCAGGGTCTTTAGCGTGGAGTTGAGCCTGTAGAAGAGGCGTGGGGACATCGACTCTGGGACAGCACTGCGCGGGAGAGGGAGGGGCCTGGGCGGGTCACTCCGTCTAAACCTTCTGGCCCGTCTTTGCCTAGACACGAGGAAAGTCGCTTCCTCCTCAGGCCGTCCACCCATCTCATCTGCTCTGCTCCTCCACTCTCAGCTCTCTCTTCTCCTTCAACTTGTGAGAAACAAGCAGACGTCCTAAGTAGGAGTTGTTGTGAATATGGTGAGTGCAGAATCCGTTCCTGGGTTGAGTTGTCATTTCCTTCTTCCCAACTCTCTTTCTTCTTATTTTTCTCGATTTGCAAATTTTACTACAGATGAGCATAATTGTTCCTGAATTTTGTACCACCTATCCTTCATATGTTAATTTATTGGTTAGAGAAATTATGTGCTTAGAGAAAGAAAATAAATATTTATTTATTTTTAATATGGAAATACCTTTATATTCTAATAATAAGATTGGGCCCATGTGCTAACAACACTACACCAATTAATCGTGCACGCACTGTTAGTGTATTGAAAGAACCGGACATAAAAGAGAAATAATGGCGTGACCGAAAACTCATATGCTCGCTCGCGATATCTAACACGATATAGATAGCGAGGCGAAGCTCGCACGCTCACCTAGTAATTGTATAAACTAGAAGGATACCCCGCGCGTTGCAGCGGGAATCTCTAATTCTACTATATAATATGAATGAAACACGAAGATGTCTACGGGTATATAGAAAATACAGTTGGTCACAGTAGTCAAGAGGCTAAATCTAATCTGTGTGAAGTGATTGTGTATTTGACATGGACAAATGCATGTGTAACATTGAACACTTCGATAACTATATATAGATACATTCTGTTTGGATGAAGTAGGAAAGAACAAATGCTAAAACTATTACGTGATGGAAAAGACTATAAGCATGAACTTGACATGATTCCCAAGTACACAAATACTAACGATATAATATGGGTATATTGACACGCTACAATATTCTCCTTCATGGTATGTACATATTGAAGGATTATTAGGTGTGAAATTAATAGCCGAGGACAAATATATGAAACCTTTAATTTGGTTGGGCGACATGAACATCACTGGTTTTAGTACTAAAAGTGAGATATCTATAAAGTGCGGAAAGGAATGCAAATGACCACCACAATTAGAAACATCACTTCAAAAAACCACCACTTTACATTTTTTTTGCAAAAACCAGCACTATTCAGTAATCAGTGCCAAAAAACACTAATACTGGTATGGGTAGGCTCTCTAAGAGCGTTTCTGACAGACCAGGCCCACCCAGAGGCGTACATGGCATGTTAGAGACGGGAAAAGACGTAGACGGCGTTAACGCGGCTCACAGCTGGTTGAACCTGACCTATTCGGTCTGGTCGCCGCTCCATTGCACTTTGTTCCTCATCATCCAGGCCTACAATGGTGCGAAATAACTCTATTGTTACTAAAGTTCTTCAATATCAAACCCTAGAAAACTAATCTAACCAAAATAAATTGAAATACTGACAGAGAATGGGAGAAAAATACTCCACTCCACCAATGGAGGAGGTGTAGCGCGGGCTAATCGATGGGCTTGCCTTCCAGACCTGATTCGTCACTGCCAGATTGGAGCTGCTGTAGTACTGGCCTTCGTCAAAAATGGTGTCTTGCGCACCACCATCACCTATCCCGCCAGCCTCGTTGACATCGGTTCCGTCTCCGGCCACGCTGCAGCCAGGATCCAATTCACCGCCGCCGCCTGGAGCCATGGACAGACGTGGGAGGGATCAGTGGATTGGAGCGAGCTAGGAGCGACGACCAGACCGAACAGGTCAGATTCAACCAGCCGCGAGTCGCGTTAACACCGTCTACGTCCTTCTCCATCTCCAACCTGCCACATACGCCTCCGTGTAGGCATGGTCGTTCAGAAACGCTGTTAGAGCCTTCCCATACCACGATCAATGTTTTTGCCACTGGATTACTGAATAGTGGTGGTTTTTTGCCAAAATTTTGGTTTTTTGAAGCGATGTTCCAATTGTGGTGGTTATTTGCAATTCTCTCATAAAGTGCACAGAAATATGAGGAAATCGTGAACCAATAGAAAGCAGGTGGAAGTATTTGACAATTGGATCATTTCACTCCTTACACTGGAAACGGCAGATGAGTACGCACAGGAAACCAATAGAACAATTATAATTTGTGATTTTGACGTGCTTGTCATGCTCATTAAGGTAGATTACCGGCAGTGAGGAGCAACAAAAAATCCTGCCAAGATGATCACTGAAATTAACTAATATAATTTGATTGCTCCGAATACACCTTGCCCGCAAAAAAAAAAGAATACACCTATACCTAAGTACAAAAATACAACACGAAATAAGCTTAGACTAAGAAAGATAACAGTAGAAAATAGGGGCGAGGAGGAAGAATGATGAGAGTCCCCAAGCTGCATGGCAGCAGAAGGAAGTGTGATAGTGCCACAGAACCCATGCTTGCGAGGATTGTTGCATGTTTTCTCTCCTTTTATCTCTGCATGAAGCTGCAATCGGTGGCATACTGTTGTACACGTGAATTCCATCAAGCAACTCCCGATCGAGAATGGATGGTAGCAGCTCCAGATTGCGGCCGAAGCAGCAATTTATCGGATTGAGCAGGCTGCGATGGCTGTCAGCACTGTTCCACAGTTGCAGGATGGTGTAGATATTTTTCTCGGTGAACATCAGAGACGTTAGGGCAGGGAGAACTATGTTTAGATTAACCCTGCAGGAGGTAGAGGACGCAACTGAGGTGGGCACGGAAGAATAAAAAGGCGGCCCGCCGGCCGGCGGCTGCTCGCTTGCTTCGCCAGTTTCAGATGATTAATTTCAACCATTTTTTGGGAGGAGGTGAAGCGGTAGATTGATCTGAAACAATAGTGGGTAGGCTAAAAGTTAATGAATGTGGCCGCGTGGTAGATGAAGCATCGTCGTGGAGATGTATGAGAAGAGGAAGTGTGGCCGTCGGCGGCTGTAAAGGTGAATGAAGTGGAAAATGTGTTGGCCGTACGTGGTTGTCGTGTGCGATTTCGTGAGCAGGCTGCTGAAGAAATAAATAGACTGAGGCTCGTTTGGTTGCCATCAGATTGAGGAAATATGATGGTATAGAATGTAATGATGAGATGGAAATATGATGGTATAGAATGTAATGATGAAGCCCATTGAGAGAGCACAAATAGACGTACAGATGAGTAGAATCGGACGGCTGTGATTAAGTGATGATATGGACAGGCCGTATGTAGAGATAGACAGCTTAAATAATCTTGTAGTGGGGTTTTTCTTTATAAGAAAGTATAGATTGAAAACATTGGTACACGTGTGGTATGTAAACAAACCAAGTTCCTAGTAGCCTCTATTCAACTAGTTCATTGGTCAACTGATGATCAAGGTTTCCTAATCATGGGGCATTTATCTCGATTGACAATGACATCACATCATTAGTTAAATGATGTGAGGGACACTGTACCCAACATAAGTATTGTGATACGATCAAGTCACAAAATTTATCGTTGCAATAATTAGAAATGAAGTATCCTACTCCTTAGACCATGAGATCATATATAATCACTATCATCCGAGGCTGCCTTAACCGCATGGACCGTCATACCGTAACAAGGTGATCATAAATGTGTCTATGGCCCAGTTCTTTTGGCGGCTTCTTCGAGAAGCCGCCCTACCCCCAGCTTCCTGGGGAAGCCGGTTCCAAATTTTTGTGAGGCTTCCAAGTTAGTTTAGCCTTAATCACTTTGGAAGCCTTCTAAAATTTTTAAACCGGCTTCCCCAGGAAGCTGGGGGTATGGCGGCTTCTCGGAGAAGCCGGCAAAAGAACTGGGCCTATAAGATATTACAAAGGGATATGTTGAGATGTATGCGTCAAGACCATAATTTGTTTTCCCGCGTGATGGGAAGATACACCGGGCCACATGGTGAGATTACATCCGTAAGCTGCGCAGCGTATGACTAGGTCACGAGGATGGAATGTCACGGAAACGAGTTAAGTAGCACTTTTCAGAAACGAGATTGAACAAGGTATAGTGATACCGATGATCCGATCTCGGACAAGTCAGGTATCGAAGTAACAAAGAGAATTAAACTCGACATTTATGATTCAAACGACATTGATATCGTGGAATGCACATGGGTATCTATATCCCGCTGATGATCACTAATCCGAGAAGTATCTCGATCATGTCTGTGATGTTTCTGAACCGTAGGGTAACACACTTAATGGTTCTATGATGCTTGGAGATCGTTTTGAAATCATCGGGATCACCGAAAGAAAGAGGCAAGAAAGCTAGAAGTGTTCCGTGAGAGAACCGGAATTATTCCGGGAGGATACCAAGTAGTTCGGAGTGATCCAAAAGGTTCAAAAGGAATTAAATAATATGTATTTAATATTAATCAAATGAATTAATATTAAATAAATATTTAAATTTAATTTAATGGGGCACCTCACCTTAATGGGCCTAACCCTGGAGGGAAAGGCCTAAGAGGGCAAGCTACCCCAAGGGGCAAGGCTGCTGCTTCCTAGGGAAGGGCGCGCGGGTCCCACCCGACCGCCTCCCTCCTTGGCGCGCCCCTCCTTCTCTCGTTTAGTCTCACCTCGGGACTTGGCTTGGTGGAGTTCCCTCCCTTCCCCTATATAAAGAGGGGCTTATGGGAGGGAAAGACACAACACAATTACATATTTTCCTAAGGCATTTTCCTTAGGGAATATCTCTCTCTCTCTCACTATCTCTCGTGCTCGCGGTTCCAAAAAGAACTACGTGTGAGAAACGACACCACTCCGGCACGCCGTCGCGCTGTTGGATCCCTGGTTCCAGAAGGTCTACTTCAGTGATCCCGGCTGGATCAGGGAGAACAGGAGTCATCATTGAGCACCGAACATGCGCGAGACCACGAAAGCGTTGCTAGTTGTGGCACCTGGATTGTCGTTCGAGGAGCAACGCGACCTTGAGGTCATCTATGAGTATGAGTACATCATCCATGTTTCTCATGGACGTTAAATGCTTTCGGTCTACAAGGGTATGTCACCGAAACCTTCTTTGACACATCATTACTCCTAGGTAGATCCTGACATTTGGTGTTGCGCTAGTTAATTTCTTTTATTGTTTTCTACTGCGAACCCCTTCATCTTGAACTCCGAGAGATGAGGTTCGGTCCAACGAAAACAGAAAATCTCCCGTGGATCGGTGATCATTAACACATCATGCCAAATCCGCATGAGTAAATATACTAATTCTAGTGGAGCAGGACTTCCGAAAATTCAGTCATGTATCCGATGTCCCCTTCACATAGTGCAAAATATGCTTTACTACTTCCTAATGAGAATTAGTCAGCAAGAGAAACTGGCACACCTTATCCATCGTAAAGGATATGTTGGGCCAAGTGACAGTTAAATATTGTAAGCCTCCAACAACACTGTGATAGTGAAAAGAATAATCTGTGATCAAATAAAAGGTGTCAGACTCACGTGCAAGACTCGTTTTTAGGGGCAAGTGAAGGGGTTCCGTGGCAGAAAACAAAAAAATCTTACTACGAGAACGCACCAACCCAAGATCTATCTATGGAGAAGTACGGTAGTGAACGGGATATGGTGTTCATACCTTTGAAGACTGAAGGTGGTATTACGTTCCCGCACGAACATTGCCGATGAAGCTGAGCGAAGCAGACCTCGAGGTCTAGAAGGCTTCAAACGTACAACACCACTAGTGGTACTGCCTCATCGAGTTCTACACGCGTACGGTGTAATAACGTCTCCCGGGCCCCGGTCCAGCAAGACAGCGGAAGAAGGATATCCAGACTAATTCCAGTGGCACAACAACGTGCACTAGGTGGAGAGAACTCTACCTCGTAGAGCATGTTCCAGACTTGGGAACACGCTTGAGAGGGAGAGATATAATGGAAAATACCAATTGTTGGATTGAGGAATTGGGGTGAAACCCACCCCTATATATATATAGGAAAAACATGGGTACTTCCACCCTCCAAGTCCTGGGGTGGGACTAAACTTGGGAGAGGTGGGAGAAGGGGCCGGTCGGCGGTGGGGATGCCTACCCGCGCACCCAAGCCCACCTAGAGGCTGGCGGGGTGGGAGCCCTCCCACGCTTAGCCACATGGCCCTAGGCTCCTCCCTCTTGGGCCTCTTCCCTCCTAGGGAAGGCCCATGTGGGGGTTTTTCCTTTTCCTTTTTATTTTTATTTAAATAAATATATATTTAATATTAATTCATAATTAAATATTAAATATATTATTTAATCCCTCCTTATTCAAAACTCCTTCTGAACGGATTCTAAACACTTCAGTATTCTCCTCGGAACACTTCTAATTCTCTCTTCCTATTTCTCTATTGTTAGAAGATCAACCCGTAGCGTTGATTAACCTTAAGCATGACACCATTATAGTTCAGGAATGTTCAGTCATGAAGTCTCTCTAATCAATGATCATCAACGGTATCTGGAAACACATGATGATCCCTTCACATTCCACAAATTCGGTTGTTTGCTTGAACTTTCTAAACTTTGAGTCGTATTCCCTTTATACAACGATACCTAGTTTGTTCAAGACCCGATCTCATGTATCTATATACAGTTCGATCTTGTTACCGACAAACACGTTTACTCCTTCCCGTGGTAAGACCTAGTCACATGCTTGCAAGCTTATTGATATGATCTCACCGAGTGGGCCGAGAGTATCTATCCATCACTCGGATATGCAAATCTTGTTCTCAATCATACGCCTCAACTATTCCTCTGGAATACCTAAAACACACCTTTATGGCCACCTAGTTATGAACATGACGGTTCATGTGATCAAAGCAGTCACATGAGATAGTGATTAAACATAATCTCATGGTCGAAGGATTAATTAACTACGCTTTGCTAGATATCACAACATTGAACATTGTGACTGGATCACATTGCAATTCTACGGTCGGGTGTGTCCATCACTTCATTAAGTGACCTCGTTGTTAGTTGACTGTTTTATGTCAAGTCCATGCTCGAGAAACCTCGATCATCATCTACCCAACGAACTAGTACTAGAGGATACTAGGGACCTGGTTATTATATACCACACCTGTATTAATGTTTCCTCTTAATACAGTTATAGTATGATACAAAACTGTTGTGAACATTTAGAGATATAACAATAAAACAACATTATTTATTAGCCTCTAGGGCATATCTCCTTCAACTAGTGGCATGGAAGTAGGCCAAAAATTCTCCATACTCACACGATGGAGAAGACCCAACACATACTTTTGTTGAGTTAATGACATGCCCCTGAATTGTAGGATGCTTCCAAGCCCAGAAAATACTTCAGCTGACCAAGATCGTTAATAGGAAAAGCAGATGAGAGAGAGAGCGAACCATAATGATCCCTGTGCATTCCATGATGCTTTCTCGTTTGAACCATAAACTCAGAGTCCAATTCCTTTTGTTTCTTTGGTACATGACTTGTATGAGATTTGATCTTTACTATCAACATACTAATCTTGTTAATGACAAGTTCACTTAACTCGTTACCGTGATATTGTATCCCCATGACCTAGTCATTTGTTGCAACTTATTGGATACAATCTCACCGAGTGGGACTAGTGTATCTCCCCTTCATGTGGGTGAAAAAATACCGACCTTAATGCATACGCCTCAATGTGTCCCTCTAGAATACCCAACATACACCTTTATGATCACCCTGTTATGGTGTGACAGTTGATGTAGTCTAACTAGCCACGGGTGATAGTGATTAAACATGATCTCATGGTCTAAGGATTAGGATACTTTGTTTTTAACTATTACAACAATAAACCATGTGACTTGATCATGTCACATTACTTATATCGCTAATGTCCATCACATCATTCGGCTCTGATATGAATTTATTATCAACTAGCGTAGAAGCTCCATGGTTAGGAAACATTGATCACCGGCTACCCAATGAACTAGTTGTATAGAGGCTACTAGGGACTTGATTTGTTTATATAGCACACCTATATCAATGTTTCCACTCGATATATAGCATGATATAAAACTACTATGAACTACTTGAGATATGATAATAAACTCATTTATTATTTGCCTCTAGGGCATATCTCCTTCAGTCTCCCACTTGCACTAGAGTACAAATTATCTAGTTGCATTTGTTAATATTTGTAAACATAGAATTACATAGTGTGCTCTTAATCATGCTTTCTTATGGGAAACTTCCTATCCTTGATCTGTATTACCAAATCATATGTCCTTTGCAAATCCTTTAATGTCTCCTAATTATACATTTACACCATTATCACATAATGCGTCGAAGTATTCTTTTGGCGATAGAGTGAGACTTTGTTTCCCAGTGTTTACAACGACAGTCAATCAGTCAATTGAACTTACAATGTTGTCATGTATAGCAAAAACATACTCAGTTGAAGTATGTAGCATCCCAATTGTCTAACATTGGAATGCTAAATAACAAATATAGATCAGTGCTTCTATATACTTGTTATTATTGCGTCATCGTAATATCATGCTGATGTCACCATGCCACATTGCATTTGAGCATCATACTGAAACTATTCCATTTGGTTCTTCTCCATATGGCATTGTCTTGCATATTATTATTTTGCTTCTTAACATATTGTATCTTCTTCTTGATATGACACTTAATGCCAAAACTGAGTTGAGGGCATCTCTTTTAAAATCCGTCCATCTACTAATTTGCCATATCACCTTCTCTTGATATTATCTTAATTCCAACCATACATATGTATGTGGCCGTATTGCTTTGTTGGTATTTTAGTTCTTGCAACATACATCTACATGGATCCATTCTTCTATTGATCAACACATGGGATCATATCCAATTATTCCATGTGTATATGGTCACTTCTAAGATCTTGTTTTTCTTTGCAATCTTTTAAATTTGAACATATAATTGTGGCACGCATACATGTGATATATTTTTTTTCACAAAATATTCTCACACACATGCAACGTTATAGCCACATGCAATAATAAACCTTAGGTGATAATGACTTTTATTTGAATTCATTTTGATTTGTCTTTTTCATTTGATTTTATTCAAACTTGATCTCCCTCAATATAATCCCTAGCTAAATTCCTAGATAGCTATTCCATCCACCTAGCTAACCATACGGCCCAATCTAGTGCCACCCAACCCATGTAATCAGTAGACAAGCTAACTCCACCATCCATCGATCAGCCTATGTCTCTGAAGCTGAAGCCGACCCGCGTTGCTACTCCTATCGCCAGCTGAACCAGTCGACCCTCCTTGTCCTCTCTCTAGCTCGACCCAACCAACAAAGGATGGAAGCAAGCTCGGACTGAACCTTGCCCTGTTTTTCTTCCCCTCACGAGTACGTGATCACGAGCAAGGACTGCACCCACGCTGCTACCGTGTCCCCCTCTCTCTCTCTCGCTGCTTAAAGCGATCACCACCCAGTTGCTGGCAACCCTATCGTCCAACCACTCGCAGATCAAGATCTAGGAGGGCATCTACCCTTCCCCAGGAAAACCTTCTCGCCACCGCCGTGTTCGTGTATGCATAGTGAGCTCGCCGAGCCGATGGACCTCGCTGCCCTGCACCCTGTATCTGTGTCGGAGGCTTAGCAGCAACTTCTGCATCCATCTGCTGCATGCAGCGAGGAGGATGAGCCGTACCACGTCGCCACCATCACCGCGGTCGCCGCTAGAATGCCATCATCTCGCTACCACCCTCATAGTCGCCCAGCTCAGCAGCCTCATCCCCAAGCATATCTGTGAGTATCTCCACCCACCCTGATCCCTCTCTAGCTTTCCATGTCGCCCTCTTTGTCATCACACGCGCGAGACGCATGACGCTGCTCGGAAGAGACCCTCTGCTTTCCGTCCTTCTGCCGACGTCCCTATTTGCATGCCTTAGAGCTTTGAGCTATGCCTCGTTTCCATGAACCTTGTTGACCTACTCCCTAGCCTAGCCGATCACCGGAACTACCGTGTCGACGCCACCGAGCCACTCTGCCGCTCTGCCGCTTGCCATGCGCGTGCACCGCAGCAGCAGAAGCAGTAAGCACGCGCACGCCAGCACAGCAGACTACGCCGTGACCCCTGTTCCCGACAAAGTTCCAACCGCTACAGGTCTCTTCTGGCGCCACCCAGTACACACCGATGTAGAGGGGGCAACCAACTTACTGTAGGATCAAATGGTGCATGTTTGGCAACCTAAATCTCTCGAATTCATCTAACGAAGTCGGTATGATCTCACGGTTTTTCTGAAGATTTCTGACAGACGACAACCAACGAAATCTTCTCTGTTCATCAGATATTACCCAGCGCTACACTCGATTTTCGGCATTGGTTCCTGAATAAAAAATGAAGCTCGGTTATCCTCTACAATTTCTGTGTTTACGGTGATGCGAAACTCCCAATAGATTGATCGCCATCTTCATCCAAACATCGGCTCGAGCTAGCTGATTTCATGATGCGAGATTCAGTTCGTCCGTCATCCCTCCCAGAAGGTTTTGCATAAAGACCCCTGCGTTTTCCGAACCCCAACCTGAAGCCACTACTTTGCCCATGTGTCACCACTCTGTTGGCCGGCGCGCGCAATGGACCCTGCCCGTGTGAGAAAACCCAGAGAACAATTTGTAGTTCAAACTAAAAATCTAGAAATAAATATAAATCCAATTAATTCATATCTTTTGAATTGTTTGGAATTTGGGAAAATTTACAAAATGATATATGAATCATTTTCAAATGTGAATTCAAACATGTTTTTAAATTTGACTAGAATCAACTCTAACTAGTCAAACCTTTGACTTTTGACCCAATTTGAACTAATTTGCATTTAAATATTGTTTTAATTCATAATTTCAAATAATACAAATTATATATGTTTTCTGATTAGAAAAATGCCAGGAATATGATATGTTATTTAAAATATTTTCTAGGTAATTAATATTTTTGAATTATTAAATACCATTAATATGCCTTATATTAATAAATTCACAACTGTAATTCCGTAATTTCCAATTCGACAAATAATATGTCTAAATCGATCAGCGTGCTGAGCTTGTTCTGTTTATGCATTCCATGATATTAATTGAAACATGCATCATATAAATATTAAGAAAAAAGCAAGGTTTTTGGAGCTAAAACATGCCTAAATAATTAATTAAAGTGATTTATTAATGTTCCCACACCCCACCCATGCCATGCTATGTTATACCATGCAATTGTGCATCATTCCGTCATGGCATACACTGTTTGCTTGTTGCATATATTCATATGATTGCCACTTTATTTATTATGGCCCTTTATGTGTTTGGCTTTTATTATGGACAGACGTTGAGCAAGGGAACTATCAGGAGAACCAAGAGTACTACCCGGATCCTGGTTACCCTACTGCTAGTCTGACATGCAAGTATTTTCCCATGCTTGTAAACATATAGCACCTATACCTTTATCTTATTCTTGCATCATTGAGTCACGATTGCATTAAATTGGAATCCCGAGTATTGCATAACCTTTACTTTTAAACCCCACAGAAGCTTGTATCCTCAATCCTATGAGCCATTACTACAAGAGTTGTTTGCGCCATGCAAGTCATAGAATTGCATGTGTAGGGTTCGTGCGAGTCTTTGGATAACGAGGCACCTAAACAACTTAAACTGAGTAGTAATGGGATAACTAAAGAAAGAGGCATCAGTAGGAAATAGCTATTATTTGGTTCTTTGATACGTCCATTTTGCATCACTATTCTATATCATAATTTACTGTTATTCATTGATATATTTTATATTAAGAGATGATACTTATGTTATTTCATCTGTTTTTGTATGGTTGATGACTTTTGGAGCATGGACCGCTGCAGTCAGGATTCTGATGGAAAAGACACTGTTTGGAGGCGAAATTCGCGAAGATCAGAAAATCTGGGAAAATACATGGAAATTCTATTTTTCAGAAGACGAAGATTGCCAGAAGGGGGAGTGGAGATGGGCCACAGGGGGCCCACACCACCCCCTGGCACAGGCAGCCCTAGGCCGTGCCAGCAGGTGGTGTGGCCACCCTGGCCCACTCCAGGCTCTCCCCTCTGGCATATATTATCCCCTCAAAACCCTAATACCAGGGGAGCGACCACAGAAATATTCCGCCGCCTCTGCGGGGTGGAAAACTACAGAGAGAGAAAGATCTCTCTGGCACACAGAATTCTGCAGGGGAATTCCTTCCTGGAGAGGGAAGATCATCACCATCAACACCACCATCAAGCTGGACTTCATCAGGATCATCATCATCTCCACCAGCACCATCATCACCACTTCATACCGCTGTAACAATTGGGTTGAACCTTGCATAGTTCTTAGGGGAAACTTTCCCGGTGTTGATTACTCCTTGTAGTTGATGCTATTGAGTGAACCATTGAATTATTGTTTATGTTCAGATTGTTACATATCATTATATCATTTATGATCTTGATCCATATGATGTCTTGTGAGTAGTTAGTTTAGTTCTTGAGGACATGGGAGAAGTCATGTTGTTAGTAGTGGAATTGTGTTGAGAAAGATTCAATGGTTTGATATTTAAGTTGTGGTGTATTTCTTCTAGTGGTGTCATGTGAACATCGACTACATGACACTTCACCTATATGGGCCTAGGGGAATGCATTGTGTATTTGGCTACTAATCGTAGGGGTTGCTGGAGTGACAGAAACCTGAACCCCCATTAGGAAACCTTTGCACAAGGGATGTCAGGGTCCTAGAGTTTAAAGCTGTGGTTAGGTTTCTACCTTAATTACTTTCTTGTACTTGCGGATGCTTGCAAGGGGTATAATCACAAGTATGTATTAGTCCTAGGAAGGTCGGTACATTAGCACAGGTTCACCCACACAACACTTAGCAAACTAAAGAAGATTAATCAACTATATGAAGCGAAAACACTTGACGATATTCCCGTGTGTCCTCGAGAACGTTTGGTCATCTTAAGTAATACAACTAGCTTGTCCTTTGCTAAAGAAAGGATTGGGCCACTTGCTGCATTTATTCTTATTGTCTTTTATTTACTCGTACTTTATTTACCTGCATTATGAAAAACCCCTAAAAATCATTTGCTAAGTATTTACAGAGAATTCTTGCTCCAAGCCACTCGTCAACACCTTCTGCTCCTTGTTGGGTTCGACACTCTTACTTATCGAAAATATTGCGATACACCCCCTATACTTGTGGGTCATCAAGACTATTTTCTAGCGCCGTTGCCAGGGAGTGAAGCGCTATTGGAGAGTGGAACTGGTAAAGGAAACTTCTACTATGAGTATTGTTTGCTTTTGTTAGTTGCTTTATTTCAATATGGATAATTCGCTGAGTTTATTATTTCGTAATGCTACTACCACTGCTAAGGTAGCAGATGAATCACCACCTGCTGAGAATGATACTTTTAAAATACCTACAAGAATTATTGATCGTGTTATGGATAACTATTATGTTGGAGATGGGACGGTCCATCTCGGTGATCATTTGCTCTTTATACACAAATTATGCGGGATGTTCAAGTGTGCAGGTATTACAACAGATCAAGTCAAGAAGAAGTTATTCTCATTATCACTGAAAGGAAGAGCTGAGGAATGGTATAAGCTGCTGAAGAATGGTCAAGCTCTTGAATGGGAGGAAGTAGTGCCTCTCTTTTTTTCTAAATTTTATCCTCCTAGTGAGATTCATAAAGATCGGAATCAAATATACAACTTTTGGCCTCTTGATGGAGAGAGTACAGCTCAAGCTTGGGGGGGATTGAAGTTACTAATGCTCAAATGTCCTATTCATGAGCTACCTCACAATATTATTATCAATAACTTTTATGCAAGGCTTTCTCTTCATGATTAGGATTTATTGGATGCCTCTTGTGCTAGATCATTTACACGCATGGAAGAACAAGCTAAATGGGATCTTCTAGACCGTATTCAAGACAATGCTGAAGCATGGGAGAATGATAAAGGACGAAAGTCAGGTATAAATTATGATTATAATGCATTGAATCTTTTATGGGAACTGATGACTTTCAAAATATTAAAAATGCTTATGGTCTAGACTCTCAAGCTATTGCAACTTATTTTAAGGCTTTTGCTTCCTATATTGAAGTTCCTAAAAGGAAGTGGAATAACTATCATGCACCTTATAAAGACATTGTTAGTAGTGTTCCTACAAGAAATACTAAAGTTTATACTGCTAATCATGTTTTACCTGAACTTTACATTGAGAAAATACCATTCCCGGTTAAAGTAAAGGAACATTCTATGATAGCTAGTATGGTTAATGAAAGTACAAATAAAGCTGTTGAACCTGATGAACAAATAAACGATGAACCTATAATAGCAAATGTGACAGACTTTGTCACTAAATATGAAGAAGATGGACAGACTATCCTCTGTAAGGATACTTCTAATATTGTTTCACAAAGTAGTGTTATGAGAGCTAGTGTCCCTGTGTTTTCTGTTAGAATAAGTGATCATTGCTACAATAGTTCATGTGATAGTTATATCATTAAATTTATGCATGATACTGAAAGTTATTATGAGAGAGGGAAGACTGTTCTAATGCATCTCAATAAATATTAAGTTTCCTCGCTTTATGCTGAAAGTCTTTATGTTACACTTATTTTGCCTTCCTATGCTAGCAGTCCCTGGCTTCAACAATTTGTTTGATTACAAAATTCCCTTGCATAGGAAGTAGGTTAGACTTAAACATGTGTATTTTTGCTTCTTGATGCTCTCTTTTACTTCAATTCATATTCTTATGTGAGCATCATTGAAATTATCATGCCCATCTTAATGGCTATAAAGAAAGAGGTTTTTTAGGAGAAAACCCAATTTATTTGTGCTTTTAGTTTTTTTATTTGAGTCTTGGAAGTTATTACTTCGGTAATAACCTCTCCTTATCCTTTTTGTTTGGTTTTTGTGTCAAGATCAACCTCTAATGAGAGAGAAGTAACATTTGGGGAAGTTGTTGTCCCAAAACAGATTTTTGTGCTTCACCGTAAAATTTCGTAAGAGATCTCTGTACGTCAGATTGAGCTGTAATTTTTTGTGCTTCTGCCCCAGTTTATTATTTAACTTTTGTTAGTTTTTCACTTTTTGATTTTAGCAACAGAAGATTTTTGAAAAAATTGATCTTGACCTGCTGGTCTGTTTTGACAGATTTTTGCCACTCTTGCATTTGCCTCTTAAATCGATTTCCTTTTTGAATTCTTTTTGGGTTTTCGGAAGGAGTTGCTACAGTAGATTATGTTTTGATGGATTTCAGTTGAAATTGGACTTAAAAGGTTTATTACCTCGATTACACTAATGTTGCTAATAAGAATTGTGTGAAGTTTTGTGTGAAAGAAATTTCCAGGTTATTGGAGAAAATGGTGTAATAAGATAGTGAAAGGTTTCATGGCTCAAGCAATATGTGTATGAAGATGAAGATATTGATGTTATTTAAGCGGTGACTCTGGAAGAATCTACTAAATGCCAAATTCAGAGACCTGCAGAGTCCGTTTTCAAATAGGTAACAGTTCTGGTAAGAAAAGTCCACGAAGAATCTGTTCAGTTATATTTTTGCAGTTTTTATCCAACAAGGAAAGCTACAAAGAGAAAGAGGGGCGGAAATGGAGCCAGGGTGGCTCACACCACCCCCTGGAGCGGGCCCCCTGGCCATGCCAGTAGGTGGTGTGGCCACCTCGACTCCTTCTCCGACCCGTTTTCTCCCAGTACCTTCCTTATGTTGTAAAACTTCATAATATATAATCTCCCGAATCTCCCAAGGTTCGTATATCGTGTTCTCGTCGTGTTTTCATTTCGATCTATTTCTGCCAGGAACTATTCTTAAAGTTTAGAAGCACAATGGTCTCTGCCAAGGATAAGGGAAAGGAGCCTGCGGAGGGGGATCCCCAAGACCCCGGGCAGGAGAAGGATATCAATGAAGAGGAGGCAAAGAAAAGCCAGCATACGCACACCGGCACTACCATTGCAAGAATTGGAGTGATGGCAAACCCTGCCAAGATCAGAAGGACTGCACGGATGTCAACTAGAGGGAAGCCTCTGCGTCACTTTTTGGCTCCACGGCCACCTTCTCCATGCACCAAGAATCCCTTCCATACCCTTATCGCATGAGCATCAATTCTAGAATATGCCCAAGGAGAAACTACCCTACAATTGGGATATGCCTCGTTCTAACCATGCAGGAAAAGAAGACTCCAAGGAGGAAGAGTGGGGAAAGAATCGAAAGAGCTGGGATTCGCAACCTGACATGATCATGAGCCGCATTTAGCAAAATGCATAGTTGATTCGTACTCTCACCCTCGAGATTGAGGACTTGAGGAAATTGATCGAAAAGCTCATCGAGAGAACACCACCACCACCGAAGGAGTAATTCTTCATCAGGTTTTGGCATCCCCTTGGTTTGTTCCAAGCTTGGGGGACTGTCACGGTATCATATCACTATCTTCTATATTTTTACCTTTTTAGTAGAGTCATATCATGAATAGAGGAGTTATCATGTAGGATGGTTTGCATTATGGAAGTGTCCCCCCTCTCGTTAGATATCTATGTATCCCTTGGTGTGAGTTACCGTTATGGAATATTAATGAGAAGTTCTTTCATTTACTCTTTTGCATATCTTATATTAGTTTTCAGTTCATGTTATATGATTGATCTTGTTGTTAGTATTTGTATCACTTTGGTATCTTTGAGTTAATTTAGTTGGTTTTGGAAAACCTGGCTCGGTCAGTAGCAACACTATTTTGAGAATTGAATGAAAAAGATAAAAGTACTCTAAAGAAATATAATTTCATAATCTTTCTTTCTTGATTTGCTCATAGGCATAGTATTCTCTAGTTAAGATCTTTTGTGCTTCCAAGGAAGATTGCATGTTTGTTTTTATCACTTGTATATTTGTTTGTTTCCTTCAACTCTTATGCTTGCTACCCAGCCTTGCTAGCCAAAAACCTGTACTCAGAGGGTATGCTTCTCGTGCATCCAATCCTTAAACCAAAACCTATGCCATTTGTGTCCACCATACCTACCTACTAGCACTATTTCTATTCCAAGTAAATTCATGTTTTTATCTACCTTCCAAATTAAACTTGTTATGTGAAAATTAGTGATTAAAGCTCTCACGAACTTGATGGCACACTTTACTTTCTTGCACTTAATAAACTTGAACCATTGTGCCCATCTATGTTGCATATATGCTTGCGCTTTGTAAGTTGTGAATTAGCAGAACCATGTTGTCATGGGAATGCTTTAAACATTGCACTTTATTTAGTTGATATCATGCTCTTTTGTTTATGGATGTCGTCGGTGTGAAATGAAAGGGGAGCTTGTAAGTCCATGGAGTTATGTATGTGTGTTAGAGAAACGCCTGGGCCGCTGGTCTAATCCATACCTAATCATGGTGGAAACCTGCAGCGTAACCATAATGAGCAATCTATGAAGCATTCTTATTATATAGAAAAACGAGATAGAGATTGAGAAAAAGAGAAAAAGAAAAAAAAAGATGAGAAAAGAGGAAAGAGAGAAAAAAGCACAATTTTCCCATGGTAAATAAGAAGATTGCTGATATGCTCGTTGTCTGCTTGCCTTGTCATTTTGATATGGGGATTCTTCCGTATCATAGGGCAAGGGGTACCCCATTGGCGGTTCTCTATGATACACATATACTTACTATGACAAGAACTTACCAGTAACTAAACTTGAGTAGCATGAGGAGCGACCCTTGTATTCAAGGGACATGAGATTTTCAACTTACAACTTGTCAAGCATATCCTCATATTTGATCACTTTAACCTTAATCACCTAAAGATGCCTATGATAGGGGCAATGAGAGCTGAAAGCTAATAAGTACCATAATTTTTGGATGCTCTTTATGAAACTTGAAATCCCTGCTTCCCTCTGCGAAGGGCCTATCTTTTACTTTTTAGTTGAGTCAGTAAACCTATTCTCTTCTATCTCAGCAAGTATTTTGAGTTGTTGTGTTTCATTCATTCATATGATGAGTTATTCAATCATGTTTCTTATGTTCCTTGTTTTGCACATTGCTCTTATCTTAGAGAGTATTACTTTGAAAGCTATCATTGAAAACCCTTTATGTTTGAACTCCTGCAAATTGTCAACTAATCTTCGACCAAGAGCTAAGTTTGCCATTACCAATTATGATTTACTTTATGTATCTTTATTGTGTTTCCTTTACTTATTGCAAGATAAGTTATATAATAGTGAGTTGTCTTCTATTATGATTTGTGTATTGATGAATGTGATGCTTCCTGTCCGTATTCTTTTATCGACTCTTCACTCCATAAACCTGAGGTCATGTTTATTGAGCTCAGTTTTCGCTTGGGGACAAGCAAAGTCTAAGCTTGGGGGGGAGTTGATACGTCCATTTTGCATCACTATTCTATATCATAATTTACTGTTATTCATTGATATATTTCATATTAAGAGATGACACTTATGTTATTTCATATTTTTTTGCATGGTTGATGACTTTTGGAGCATGGACCGCTGCAGTCAGGATTCTGATGGAAAAGGGACTGTTTGGAGGCGAAATTCGTGAATATCAGAAAATCCAGGGAAATACGTGGAAAATTCTATTTTTTCCAGAAGACGAAGATTCCCAGAAGGGGGAGTGGAGATGGGCCATAGGGGCCCACACCACACCTTGGAGCGGGCAGCCCTAGGCCGCGCCAGCAGGTGGTGTGGCCACCCTGGCCCACTCCAGGCTCTCCCCTCTGGCGTATATTATTCCCTCGAAACTCTAATACCAGGGGATCGACCATAGAAAGATTCCGCCGCCTCTACGGGGCGGAAAACTATAGAGAGATAAAGATCTCTCCGGCAGACAGAATTTTGCCCGGGGAATTCCTTCCCAGAGAGGGGAGATCGTCGCCATCAACACCACCATCAAGCTGGACTTCATCGAGATCATTATCATCATCATCTCCATCATCATCTCCACCAGCACCATCATCACCACTTCATACCGCTATAACAATTGGGTTGAATCTTGCATAGTTCTTAGGGGAAACTTTCCCGGTGTTGATTACTCCTTGTAGTTGATGCTATTGAGTGAACCATTGAATTATCGTTTATGTTCAGATTGTTACATATCATTATATCATCTCTGATCTTGATCCATATGATGTCTTGTGAGTAGTTCGTTTAGTTCTTGAGGACATGGGAGAAGTCATGTTGTTAGTAGTGGAATTGTGTTGAGAAAGATTCAATGGTTTGATATTTAAGTTTTGGTGTATTTCTTCTAGTGGTGTCATGTGAACGTCGACTAGATGACACTTCACCTATATGGGCCTAGGGGAATGCATTGTGTATTTGGCTACTAATCATAGGGGTTGCCGGAGTGACAGAAACCTGAACCCCCGTTAGGAAACCTTTGCACAAGGGATGTCAGGGTCTTATAGTTTAAAGTTGTGGCTAGGTTTCTACCTTAATTACTTTCTTGTACTTGCGGATGCTTACAAGGGGTATAATCACAAGTATGTATTAGTCCTAGGAAGGTTGGTACATTAGCACAGGTTCACCCACACAACACTTAGCAAACTAAAGAAGATTAATCAACTATATGAAGCGAAAGCACTTGACGATATTCCCGTGTGTCCTCAAAACATTTGGTCATCTTAAGTAATACAACCGGCTTGTCCTTTGCTAGAAAGGATCGGGCCACTTGCTACATTTATTCTTATTGTATTTTATTTACTCGTACTTTATTTACCTACATTATCAAAAACCCCTAAAAATCTGTTTGCCAAGTATTTACAAAGAATTCCTGCTCCAAGCCACTCGTCAACACCTTCTTCTCCTTGTTGGGTTCGACACTCTTACTTATCGAAAATACTGCGATACACCCCCTATACTTGTGGGTCATCATTATTCCATGCTCACTTGTGTCCCGTCGGACCTGAGTACTTGATACATGTTCCTTGACTATTTGCACTATCCACATGTGGGATACTCTATGGATCCCCTTCGCATGTTCTTGATTCACACTTTATTTCTTGGGGCCACAAACTAGTTTGGGGCTTTATTACTATCATGTACTTATGCCAAGCTTTATTGCTTTATTTATGATTGCGCGTGGATCGCCTGTGCTGTTTTGGAATGTGAAATGTTTTCGCAGTATCGACAAGCCCAGTCACACTTTCGGGTTACTAGTCGTTTATAGCCATTGGCACAAACTCTGGGTCTGTCTCAGAGCCGACCAACTTCATTACAGGTAGCTTAGTGGGTTGGCCCCCTGAAATAATTTTTGAATCTTGTGAATGCATTGTCGTGAGGCCTCGTTGCTTTTTATTTGGTTCTTCCTAAGGTTGATCATACGTGAGTTGCTATTTGTGCACCCCTATAGGGTAAATCTTTCTGAAAGTTGTGTACGTGGTTATGGACGACTTGGAGCACAGTTTCTCGATCATAGATAACTATAACTAAAGTACTGCCTTTAATTTGACTAAGACATGACTAGTAAATAGTGTAACACTCATGGAGTGGTTAATAAAATGCCAATGAATGGGGTGTTCTTCCGCCTTCTTAACGGTAAGCGAGAAGGAGGGCGAGAGATGTTTATTTATGTTACTTATCTAACTGTTGTTACAAATTAATGAGCGTCCGTCCATATCTAGTTGGGTGGATGTTGTAGCATCTCTCTATAGAACTGTTTAGATATTATCTTTTGCTGCAATTGCGTCACCCCCAGGTTGTTCCCTTTAGATGCATTATGACTTGCTGAGTACCCCTAGTATCTCACACATTAAATATTTGGTTTATATGGATAGGTTTATGCACAGGAAGGTTACTGGGTCGAGGAGATTGATGACAGAGGCAATGATCATCAGGTGTAGAGATTCTGGGGATGGAAATCCATGAGATTTGTGGGCGGGATGTGCTTATTTTTAGGGCATCTTATGGCAATTTGCTTCTTGTCCATACTCGGATCTTGTTTTCCGCTTCCGCTTGATACTCTGATGTGTGATGTATGAGATGTATCCTAAACTATTATCTCTATCTAGGATATTTGGATCTTGCCGCGTGGCATTGAATATTTCTGTTTCTATTGTTTTAGATGGTCTGTCTCTGATGTACTGTTGTATGTCGCTGGCATACACACTTGTGTATGTTTTGTTCGCATACCTGTTGACTACGCCACTCACTCTTGTCACGATGTTCTTGAAAGTGGGTAGGGTGGTTGGCCGGTACTGTGCTCTGCTCCGCTTCAACGGGCCTACACGTGGATGGCCTTGGCCCTCCGCGATAGAATCCCTTATCCACTTTTGGGTTCATCCTGGCTTGTTGCTTAGAGCGTAGTGTCCGAGGTATTACAATTGGTATCGGAGCCATTCCACCCTTTAGGGTCTTAGCCAAGATGGTCGTTGTCAGTCTAAAAAATATTTTGTAGCTATGTATACTAGGGAAAAACTAAACGTGAGAGTAGGACTGCTTCCATTTTTCTTATTATCCACCCACCCTATTCTGGTAAGGAAGTGTAATGTTTGGCTATCCTCTTCTAAAAATTCAAACTAGGATTCACGTGTTTGGGGTATCTGTAGTACCATAGGTTGTGTTAATCCTTCGTTGATCTGTTGCATACAACCTTGCTTTGCAATCTGCCTTTGGTTACCAACTATTGGTGCATTCCATACCAACATGCTTATGTGTAAACCGACACGATCTATCCGACTCTTTGTTAACCGACGCGATCTTGTTAAGGGTGTTCATTCTTTAGTATGCTTTCTCTGAATGTGGAGTTGCTAATCTCTATCTGTTAAGTGGTTTTGCGCATCTAGTTGGTATTATAATGCCGAAAAATGTGGAAACATTCTTTGAGACATATGTGTTTCCACACTCCTTTTTAGTCATGTGTGATACATATTCACCTTCTATTGTCAGCATGTTCATGCTAACTCGATCTTTTGCTATCGGCGATTCAATCTGAAGTTTTTTATTTCATCTTAAATTCTTTTTGGCTAAATACATAATTTGTGTCGATCCGATGCTTGTGATTGTAATTTGGTTCTTGGTATAGCTATATGACACCTATCATGAGTGGGATATGGTTAATGTTGTCAATCTAATTCTCTTAATGTTGTCTGCTCTTGTGATTTTGAGTTATACCGTGATCATATCATTATCATTTTCATGTATCTTTGGTAATCCGGAGGTTTCTTAAGGCACTATGATGGATCGTCATCCGATTATCGTGCTCCATATCTCTTGAACTTCATATCCGCAAAGGTTCTCTTTGATACAGTAGAATCTCATCCATCAATCTTTGATAGCTTTGCTTAAATGTACGAGTTATCATCGATTCTTTATCCAAGATCTCTTTATCTTTGCAACCAATGATCCGATCAACTATGTGGACAACTCGACATCTCTTATATCATCCGAAGGGCCAGATAATTTATTTGTCAAATGGAAGAACATGGAAGAACATCTTCTTCTTCTTTTTCTCACCGGCTTTGCAAACATCGCCTGTGTGCAAAGTTCTCAAAGTATGAATTCCACCTTTTCAAATTCGCCTATCTCGGCCACATCCTTCTGCTAAAGACACTACCACAATTATGGAATCATTAATTCAATTGCAAATTCCATCCTCCACCTTTAACCAAATTCGGAGCTTGTCCTTGTTTGGCAAGTTATCATCGTCGTTCCGCTAAACTTTTCCTCAAGACTGCTATATCTCTCTTGGATATTCTTAAGAAGGATTAGAAATTCTGTTGGTCTTCCGCTCATCAAGAAACCTTTGGAAACCCTCTCGCTTCTTTCCTCTATCCTCAATCTGTCGGATGGCACAAAGACTTTCCAGATCTTTCATTTTTCCTCTATTCAAGACCTTGGTGCTTTTCTTGTTCTATTTGTCGAATCATTTATCTATCTTCATGATCGTTGTTCATATATTTTCCGATGGCCTAGGACTTCCAACATGACAACAACATCATCATCTTTATCTACTTTGGATCCGACGAAGTGGTTGCATCAATCTTGTTGTCTTACGGAGCTTCATGAATTCTGCTTGTCAAAATATTCAGTCTAAATTTCTGATAGTTGGGTTGCATGATTTGCCTATTCTTGTATGGAGGAATGCTTTGGGTGGTGATGGACTAATCCCCATCTGAATACTCTTATCATTCACTCTTGTACATTGAATTGGTGGATTCATGTGTTTTTACTCATTCCATGGAAGTTAGAAGTGGCCTCTATCTCTTGATACTTTTACTTTCGCCCTTATTTTCTAGAGGGTTCTCTCAAAGAACATAATTAGTAGTATATTATTGGTGATCTCGTCTATTTCAAGATGGAACAAAATCTTTTCAATGATCTGGTGGAAACAAGTGCAAAATATTCTCTGTTCCTCTTCATTCTACCGGTGCTCAATATCGTCAAACCAGCTGGATGGAAGATATCTCGGACTTCAATTTGTCAAATTCTTTTGCCCTTGGTAAAGCCAATTATGGACTATGCCATCAATCACAAAATCTACCGCAATAACCTCGTGGTTAAGGAAAGAAAGGGGCATCCCTACAACAACTCCAGATATTCAACATTCAACTTCTTCTAAGGATTCCACCATAAACTTGTGTCACTCCTTCTCTTAAAGATATATCTGTGCACCTCAATTGCGTGATCCTTTGGTTCTTACCGATGCAAGAAGAAGCTCATCTGAGAAGTCCTCAATTCTAAATCTTTCCATCGTTATCAAGAAACCTTTTTGTTTGAAGGCAATAGTGTTTCTCCAAACTTCATTTCTGAATCTAAGGAGGAAACAATGCTATTTTCATAGTTCTTGATAACTTCTCCAAGTCGTTCTTTTCTTCCGACGAGAGAAGCAACCATCTTCACTTGCACCTTCTAATCTTTAATTCTAACGATGTGTCTTCCCCTTGATACATTGCCTATATAAATTCTTTCAAGAAGTGGTTCTTTTCTTTTATCATGTTCTTGAGAGCACCTGAGTTATGTCCATCATACCTTCTTGCTTCACGACAATCCTTCAACTATTCAAGTTCTTGTTTCAAAGAAGCAAAACGCAAGACTCGCAACAAGTCTAGCAAGTTTTGCCAGGTGTAGTGGTCACACCATTCCGTTGATAAATCAATTTGGGAATGTGAGAATCACCTTCGTTCCAAACACCCGCCTCTCTTGTGTCTTCTTGTTTTTTCCTACGAATATCGGGCGAGATTCTTATTTAGTGGACAAGAGTTGTAGCATCCCAATTGTCTAACATTGGAATGCTACATAACAAATATAGATCAGTGCTACTATATACTTGTTATTATTGCATCATCAAAATACCATGCTCATTTCACCATGCCACATTGCATTTGAGCATCATATTGAAACTATTCCATTCGGTTCTTCTCCATATGGCATTGTCTTGCATATTATTATTTTGCTTCTTAATATATTGTATTTTCTTCATGATATGATGCTTAATGCCCAAATTGAGTTAAGGGCATATCTTTTAAAATCCGTCCATCTGCTAACTTGCCATATCACCTTCTCTTGATATTATCTTAATTCCAACCATACATATGTATGTGGCCATATTGTTTTGTTGGTATTTTAGTTCTTGCCACATACATCTACATGGATCCATTCTTCTATTGATCAACACATGGGATCATATCCAAATCATTCCAATTATGCCATGTGTATATGGTCACTTCTAAGATCTTGTTTTTCTTTGTAATCTTTTAAATTTGAACATTTAATCGTGGCTCACATACATGCGATATATTCTGTTTTCACAAAATATTCTCACATGCATGCAACATTATAGCCACATGCAATGTAAACCTCATGTGATACTGCCTTTTATTTGAATTCGTTTTGATTTGTCTTTTCTGTTCGATTTTATTCAAACTTGATCTCCTTCAATATAATCCCTAGATAAATTCCTAGCTAGGTATTCCACCCACCTAGCTAACCATCCGGCCCGACCTGGTGCCACCCAACATGTGAAATCAGTAGACAAGCCAACTCCACCATCCATCGATCAACCTATGTCTCTGAAGCTGAATCCGACCCGCGTTGCTACTTCAATTGCCAGCTGAACAGTCGACCCTCCTTGTCCTCTCTTTGGCTCGACCCAACCAACAACAGATGGAAGCAAGCTCAGACTGAACCTTGCCCTGTTTTTCTTCCCCCTCACGAGCATGTGATCCCGAGCAAGGACTGCAACCATGCCACTAGCGTGTCCCTCTCTCTCTAGAGCCACCCAGTATATACCGATGTAGGGGAGGGGGCAACCAGCTTCCTCTAGGCTCAAACGACACACGATTTTGTAACCTAAATCTCTCGAATTCATCTGACGAAGTCGGCATGATCTTGTGGTTTTTTTGAAGATTTCCGACAGACGACAACCAACAAAATCTTCTCTGTTCATCAGATATTACCTGACGTTGCACTCGATTTCTGGCATTGGTTCCTGAACGAAAAATGAAGCTCGTGCTATCGTCTACAAATTTTGTGTTTACGGCGATGTGAAATTCCCAACAGATTGATCACCATCTTCATCCAAACATCGGCTCGAGCTAGCTGATTTCGCGATGCGAGATTCAATTCGCCGGTCATCCCTCCGAGAAGGTTTTGCATAAAGGCCCCTGCGTTTTTCGAACCCCAACCCAAAGCCCCTGCTTGCCAATGTGTCACCACTCCGCTGGCCGGCGTGCGCAGTGGACCCGCTGCTCCTCTGCCCCACCTATCGGTGGCAGTGGCTAGACCTGACCCGTGTGAGAAAAACCAGAGAACAATTTCTAATTCAAATTAAAAATCCAGAAATAAATATAAATCCAATTAATTCATATCTTTTGAATTGTTTGGAATTTGGGAAAATTTACAAAATGATATATGAATCATTTTCAAATGTGAATTCAAACATGTTTTAAAATTTGACCAGAGTCAACTCTGACTAGTCAAACCTTTGACTTTTGACCCAATTTGAATTAATTTTCATTTAAATATTGGTTTTATTCATAACTTCAAATAATACAAATGATATATGTTTTCCGATCAGAAAAATGCTAGGAATATGAATATGCTATTTAAAATATTTTCTACACAATTAATTTTTTCGAATTATTAAATACCATTAATATGCCTTATATTAATAAATTCACAAGTTTAATTTTATAATTTCAAATTCGACAAATAATATGTCTAAATCGATTAGCACGACGAGCCCGTTCTTCTTATGCATTCCATGATATCAATTGAATCATGCATCATATAAATATTAAGAAAATAGCAAGGTTTATGGAGCTAAAACATGCCTAAATAATTAATTGAAGTGCTTTATTAATGTTCCCACACCTCACCCATGCCATGCTATGTTATACCATGCAATTGTGCAACATTCCATCATGGCATACCTTGTTTGCTTGTTGCATATAATCACATGATTATGCACTTTATTTATTATGGCCCTTTGTGTGTTTGACTTTTATTCCGGACAGATGCTAAGAAAGGGAACTATCAGGAGAACCAAGAGTACTACCAGGATCCCGGTTACCTTACTGTTGATCCGGTAGACAAGCATTTCCCCATGCTTGCATACATATAGCACCTATGCCTCTATCTTATTCTTGCATCGTTGAGTCACGATTACATTAAAATGGAATCTCAAGTATTGCATAGCCTTTACTTTTAAACCCAATAGAAGCTTGTATCCTTAATCCTATGAGTCATTACTACAGGAGTTGTTTGCGCCATGCAAGTCATAGAATTGCATGTGTAGGGTTCGTGCGAGTCTTTGGATAATGAGGTACCTAAACAACTTAAACTGAGTAGTAATGGGATAACTAAAGAAAGAGGCACCGGTGGGCAATAGCTATTATTTGGTTCTTATACGCTCACTTGTGTCCCGTAGGACCCGAGTACTTGATACCTATTCCTGGACTATTCGCACTATCCACATGTGGGAGAATCTATGGATCCCCCTTTAGTGTAAATCTTTCTGAAAGCCGTGTCCGCGGTTATGAACGACTTGGAGCATAGTTTCTCCATCATAGACAACTATAACTAAAGTACCACCTTTAATTTGACTAAGACATGACTAGTAATAGTGTAACACTCATGGAATGATTATTAAAATTGCCAACGGATGTGGTCCTCTTCCGCCTTGTTGTCGGTAAGCGAGAAGGAGGGCGAGCAATGTTTATTTTTGTTACTTATCTAACTATTGTTACTAATTAATGAGTGTCCGTCCATCTCTAGTTGGGTGGATGTTGTAGCGTATCTCTATAGAACTGTTTAGATATTATCTTTTGCTGCAATTGCGTCACCCTAGGTTGTTCCCTTTAGATGCATTAAGGCTTGCTGAGTACCCCTAAGGTCTCACACGATAAATATTTGGTTCAGATGGATAGGTTTACACACAGGAAAGTTACTAGGTTGAGGAGATCGATGACGGTGGCAACGTTCATCAGGTCTAGAGATTCCGAGGATGGAGATCCACGGGCGGGATGTGCTTATTTTCAGGGCATCTTATGCCAATTTGCTTCTTGTCCATACTCGGATCCTGTTTTCTGCTTCCGCTTGATACTCTGATGTGTGATGTATGAGGATGTATCCTAAACTATTATCTCTATCTAGGATATTTGGATCTTGCCATATGGCATTGAATATTTCTGTTTCAATTGTTTTAGATGGTCTGTCTCTAATGTACAATTGTATGTCGCTGGCATACACACTTGTGTATGTTTTGTTCACATACCTGTCGACTACGCCACTTGCTCTTGTCACGATGTTCTTGAAAGTGGGTAGGGTGGTTGGTCGGTACTGTGCCCTTCTCCGCTTCTATGGGCCTAGACGTGGGTGGCCTTGGGACTCCATGATAGAATCCCTTATCCACTTTTGGGTTCATCCTGGCTTGTTGCTTAGAGCGTAAGGTCCGAGATATTATAATTGATATCAGAGCCATTCCGCCCTTCAGGGTCTCAACCAAGATGGTCATTGTTAGTCTAAAAATATATTTTGGTAGCTATGTATACTAGGGACAAACTAAACGTGAGAGTAGGACTGCTTCCATTTTCTTCTTACCCACCCACCCTATTCTGGTAAGGAAGTGTAATGTTTGTCTATCCTCTTCTAAAAATTCAAATAGGATTCACGTGTTTGGGGTATCTGTAGTACCATAGGTTGTGTTAATCCTTCGTTGGTCTGTTGCATCCAACCTTGCTTTGCAATCTGCCTTTGGTTATCAACTATTGGTACATTCCATACCAACAGGTGATGGCTATGAAATACCACCTCTTTTAGTCATATAAAATGTGCCATTTATCTCTCATATCATGTTTCTTTCACCTATAGCTATGCCTTATATGCATGACTTCTAGTTCTCATTTACTTTCATACGAGCTTTGCACATTTAGTAGTTTAGGTAGAATTTTATCACTTTCATTGTCTATAACATGTGCGTAGGTGTTGATGATGATTATGGATAAAACAAAGGCAAAAGGAAGAAAGAGAGCATAGTATGGAGGAGCTGCAGGGACCAGACTTAGCCATTTGAGAAGTTGGAAAAGTGAATTTTTCCAACTTCTCAAAATAAATATCCAAGACCATGGGGTTCTATCCCTCGATGAGACGAATCCAACGAGCCCAAGAACACCCAAAATGGATTTCGTATGAAGAAATGGCGGCCAAAACACTGCGGAACCTGAAGGTTTGACGAGCAACTATACAACTGGAAGCATTTTTCCAGCCGTATAATTGCGCCCATATAGTTGCGAAAAAGGTCACAAACGATGGGATTTCGCTCCAGAGAAGCCCTAGAATCTTCCCTAAGTCATATGACGGTATTGGGGGAACCCTAGGGCACCCCAAGGACTATATAAAGGAGGGAGGACCCAAGAGAGAGCGACCAAGCCATATCCTCCACCACGGCAGAGCCCTGCCACCGTGCCACCACCATAGCCGCCTCCAATTAGATCTACACCATCTCCATCACACAAGAGTAGAAGGGACTAGGATCTTGAAGGCCTCCACATCGATCTACATCGTCATCTTCATCAACAACGTCTCCATCACCGATCCTTTTTGGTTACTTGTTGTAATTCTAGATTGAATCTTGGATTTGTACTTGTCTTCAATTGTATCATCATACTTCATCCATATTCTATCCATGATGTTGATTTCCTTCATGTGTGAGTAGTTTCCTTTGTTCTTGGGGAGATGGAGAAACCCTAGTATGAGATTGGATTGAGATAAAGATTATTATGTGATATTGTTCATTATGTGTCTGTGTTAGATTTCCTTCATCTTGATGTTGGGTGAAGCGCACCACTCAATATTTGCCTCACTGAGGACTAGATGGAGGGAACTACTAGTCTGTAGACGGAGGGATGATAACACTTATGGTGACTATAAAGCTGTTGTCATTCTTTACGTATCAACATGGGAACCGAGGAGAACTCACGGAACATTGTCCATGCCATGGGATACATCCTACAGGGTAACGGCCCTTAATAGTGTAGTAATTCAATTGATGTCGATTGTTGTCTGCTGTGGTTATGACGGTTGATGTGTGAAGTGGTTGTGCCTATTCATCCATATATGGAGCTCCTCCCACACATATCATGAATGGTCTTATTCATTATAATAAGTTTGATCACTCTTTCTAATTACTAGCGATGGATCCACTACTCCCTAAGAACTCGTTCCATCATCTTGAAGACTTTCGCAATCATACTTGCATGCTCTTGTTTACTTACAACTTTAGTTTACTTATTGTTCTCTTATTTGAAAACCCAAAAATATCTTTTACACAAAACTCGCATTTTATCTTGTTACTTAGAACGTTATTTAGCATTACTATTTCAGTATTTAGGTCAAAGAATTATTAGACTTCAGACTCCTGCTCCATGTGGGGTCGATATCTTTATTTCGAAACTAGCTACAAACGATCTGTGCACTTGTAGTCATCAAGCTATTTTCTGGTGCCGTTGCCAGGGAGCTAAGCGATGTAGGTCTTTTAGCTTTTGTTTATTTATTTTAGTTTTGTTAGATTTTGTTTTAAGCTTTCTTTATTTGTTGCATTTGTATCTTTTCTTTTGTTTACAAACCAAAAACCCATAAAAATATTTGTTACTAATCATGTCTTCCGAGATAACTACCTTCCAACAGATGAAATCTATAATGGAGGAGTCAAAGGGAAGGAATTTGGGAGATATTCATAAGAGGCAAGACATATTAAAAGAATGGTTGGCTTGGGTGGACAAGTATTCATCCACACTATGTGCCTCTTATCAATTATGTTGTTATTATTGCGGATCTCTAGATCACCTCAATTATCAATGTAAGTATAATTATTTTGATACCGAACTAGCAAACTATAGTAGAGATGAGTTTAAATGCCTTGCTGGGGAGGACACATAACAATTTGTTCTTTTTACTGGTTGCAAAGAGTTGTTATTTTGTTTAAGAGATATACAGGTAGAAAGTAAACCACTTGATATGATCTATAAAGAAGTTCACCCTATATTCTGCTATTGCCAAGATAACTTCCATGATAATGAATTTATTGTTGGGCGGAAAGCTGCCATGGAAGAATCTAACCTTTTGCAGGGTGCTCCAAAAGATAATGTGAAGGGAACTCCACTCAAAGAGCCTCCACCTAAACCACCAGAACATGTTGTTAATAAAGAGGTGGCACTTGATGTTTCACCCTCTCCACTAGTGGAAGGTAAGCTCGAAGGTAAGACTATCACTAAGCTACTCGCAAATTATCTTAGTAAGAATTAAGAGGAGCAACTTGATCAACCACTTGAATCTCTTACTTCTCAAAATAACTTTCCACACATAAATAGTATGCATGCAAACGATATCTCATTATCTAGTAATGATTTCTATAAGTCCCAAACTTATGATGATTGTTCTGAGGAGGATTCATGCCTAGACAGTGATTTTGGGGACTTTGGTGAGGGACTAAAAGATGAATCTTTCTATGAATATTGTGATGCTATTAACATGGGACATCAATCGTCATTCGAAGAGGAGGATGAGTATTTTGAAGAACAAGTGAGCAATATGACGGTAAGAGAAATGTATTCCCAAATAGTGGAATATGCTAAAAAGTTAATTTCTTAGGATACGATAGATGCTCCAATAATATGTCCTCAATGTATGAAACTTGGGCACTACTTTTGTTTTCAATGCTCTGATACCTTTAATCAATCTTCCGTGTTTTAAAATAATGGTGATGTCAGTGAAGTATTAGAGTATATTATCTTTCAAGGTGCCCACGAGTTGATAATACATGCCATATCACATATTAATAGTGAAGATAGTGTTCTCATAAAAGCAGCTTATGAAATCCTACAACGTATTTCTTGGTATTCTCATGAACGTTTTAGTGAGAATACACTTATTGTGAGGAGTAAGGCACGGAGAAAACCCGTAGCGCACAAAGTTACTTGTTTGTAGGAAATCTCATTGGAGAGGGATGAAGTTTCTTCCCAAGAAGAGGATGAACACGAAGAAGAACTACTAATCCTTGAGGATATGCAACTACTGGACATGTGGGAGAAGGTGGATTACTATTATGGTAATTTCTCCAATTTATTCGAAGGGATGAGGCAATATAATGGTAAGCCTAACAATCTTTATGATTATGAATGCATTCCTCTCTTTAAAGAATTTTTATCAACCAATACTCACATAAACGGTAATAATGTAAAACTCTTGGAATACATAGTTTATGAAGGGTCTCATGATCTACTTAGGAAAATTGGCATTATTATGAAAAGTAGTGATAATGAGGATTTAGCAAGGTATCATAATAATATGGATTATAATTGTCAATTATTGTCAAGAACATTTTAGTGGGAATGCACTTGTGATAAAGAGTAAGGAGCTATGTAAAACAATAGTTCCCGAGACTAACATTTTGCAGGAACCACTGGATAATGAGGAGGAATACCAAAAAGGTGAGGTTGAAGACAAACATCATTCTACTAATAGTAAGTTTGTTTATGATGCCTCGGTCTCTAGTAATGATTCTTATTGTGTTGAAACCGAAGATAATTTATCTGTGGAGGCTTTATGCCTAAATACTCATTTGGAGAACACTAATAATGATGAACTAGAGATAAATCCTTGTAGTATTAATGAGCAGGTTTTGGGAGAGCACATCTTTGATGAAACATTTGTTGATGATGCTTCTTTTTGTGATTGGATTGATAACTCTAGAACTGAGGAATTATTAGCGAGGGTGATGAACTAGAGAATAGAGACACTTTTGAATTTTTCCCTGCTGCTAAAGATGAGTATTATGAAGTGTTTCCTCATGATAGTGTAGCCCAAGAAGAGTACTATGAATTGTATCCCGATGATGCTATCAAAGGTAAAATGTTTGACTTTACATGTAAATATCTAATCCTTTTGTTGCAGCTATCTAGGGAGGTATGATCACCACACATGGCGCATCAATTATCATTTGTGAGCAATAACACATTTATCTACAAGACTCCGATGCACCGCAAGCGGGTGAGACTTGGAACAGGCTATAATGGTAAGTGCTCCAAACCTCTTTTGGAGGTAGGAATAAATAATTTTCTGGATCCTATCTATTGAAATCAGATTGGAGAAAAGCCTGGCTACTTGGTTATAAGAAAGTGCTTCCCGGGAGGCAACCCAGAAGCCATTAGGTGTCTTTCTCAGTTTTGTGTCTTGAGTCTTGATGCATTATGTTGAATTGGTATTTTTATTCTTTGCATGATTTGCTATTAGAGTTATCTTATTGTAGTTTTCAAAAGGTTGAATTTATTGTTACTATGTGTTGCATAACTCGGCAGTACTTAAATCCTGTTTTATACATGCTGTTGTTGGTCGAAAATTAAAGTTGTTATTTTACTATCAAAACATGGTGTTTCGCTAAGTTTCAGGTTAGGAAAGAATTCTCAAAGAAATAGATTTTTTGATGTCTACAGAAGGTTTAACGACCAACTATACGGCGGGAATAAAAAATTCCAGCCATATAGTTTGGCCGTATAGATATCTTTGCCATCGACTAATTTTCTTTCGGAGGTACAGAAGGTTTAATGACCAACTATACGACAGGAATAAAAATTCCAGCCGTATAGTTCTGGCCATATAGATATCTTTGCCATCGATGAATTTTCTTTCACAGGTAGTGAAGGTTTAACGACCAACTATACAGCGGGAATAAAAATTCTGGCCATATAGTTCCAGCCCTATAGTTATCAATGCCTTTGTAAAATTCCTTTTCCAGGATACAGAAGGTTTGACGACCAACTATACGGCGAGACCTTTTTGGTCCGTCCATATAGTTGCGCCCGTATAGTTGGGAGACCCCCTCAAACGCCAACTGGAAGGTAACCATTGCTCAAATTTTATTCTTTCTTCTTCTTTCTTCTTCGAAAAACCCCGAAACACCACCTGGGAGCTTCTCCCATGATCTAGAGAAGCCGCGCATATGTAAGCAATAAATTTCTACCTCAGAAACCTCCAAGATTGTAATTCTCTATCAAAGTTCATATTTTCTTTTTTACTTTCCTCTTATCGGTGGGGTAAATGAATTATGTTCATATACCAAACCGATGCATTTTATTTTGTGTGTTATTTTCGCAGGGACTTGAACCTTGCGTGATGACGTGTATGGTAGTGCTGACCGTGCAAACACTCACACGAGCCACTTGGTTTCTTCAATTCAACGCTTTGACAATCAGTGTCCGGTAAAACCTTCCAACTCAAACCTCTTTTAATAAGCACATAGGGGCTACACACTCGTGTCTCGTATCCTGTTTCGCTTGCACCTCATCACAATCTAGGAGAGGCATCTTATATAATTAGTTTGTTGACTTACGCGTGGTGCTTAGGTTGATGAACCAACTCAGTGGGACTTGTATTTTTATCACTTGTGAGCTAAACCCGTGTCTATAGAAACACAAAAATATTTCGTTTTCTTTTTAGTTTTTAAGCAGGTCCTCAAGGAAGGCACACCGGGCCATATCAAGAAATACATGTTGAAGCAAATGTTCCTTGTCCATCAAAAGAGAGGTTACTTGTACCTCAACGGTAAAGTGTGCCACCCTTGTTTTCAACTAAGCTTGGGGAGGTAACCACTTATCACACTCTCTTTTGGAAACTGTATTTTCTCTTGTCTTTTGTTGATATACTCAAGTTTGGTTCTTTCAAAGTTCTAAGCTTGGAGGTTACTTTTGCATGTGTAGAGTCTTGTGTAATGTTCGTATTCGATGAAGGTTGAATGCAATCATGTATCCCGCTGTTTTTGAATGCTTGTTTAAGTGGGTCTAGTTCTTTATTCATATGGGGATACACTTTCTCATGATAGGCACCATAGGAGTTGACTTAGAGCTTGTATGCATCTTGCCAAATTGTTTATCAAGCTTGTGACACTATTTGCGATCCTCTAGAAAACATTGCCACAATCTATACACTTGTAAAGAATGAATACTTGATCAAGATCTTTTGAAATTTGTTGGTTTTCACTAAATAGCTTTGTCTTAAATGAATAGGTTATGCTCGACCCCATAATGTCAAAACAATAGACTTGATAGTTTGCTTATGGAAGGAGTTGTCAATTGGAAATGATATTTCGAAGTTTTGAGTTCTATGCTAAATAAGGTGTTGTTTAATTGTCTTAAGAGTTTAGCCTTAAAGATACTCAACACCATAGATGTGATGATCGACTTGATAGAAATATTTGAAAGGGTTTGCTTGAAGAAACTAATATTTAGCGGTAATTGAGACGCATGCCAAATCTTGACCTGTTGATTAAAGTATGATATTGCTTTATGTGCGTCTGCACCACTGTCGCACAACATGGGATGCTAACAACTCTCCTGGCCTTTGAACAGTCCAAAAAGAGGAAACTCTTGGAGTTTGGCTATGAGTTGCCCAACATATGTAGCATAAATGCTATATTTTGGTATGCATTGGTATTCTCATGGGCCTGCGTTCAAAGCGAAAGAGGTAATACTCCTCTGACCGTTATGAGAAATCATTATAGCAAAAAGGGAAACCTTGGTAATGGTCACGAGTATCCATTCTTAGCCTGCATAGTCTGATTAAACAAACTAAGTTTTGGCATGATCTCATTACTAATGAACTGAAGTTTTAGAAAGACAAAGAATAGAAAAGAGTGTATGATAGCCATGATTCATTGATGTGGATGACCAAATGAGACACTCTAATGCTATGCTTCTTTTGACATGTCTCACATTTCCTTTTGGCATAAATCTCGTTACTAAGAGATAAACTTTCTGAAAGCTCAATAACCGATGTTTGCACTTGAGAGCCTTAACTAGATGACATGATTGGGTAGAATCGATTCCTATTTATGCTTGACATCTATTTGTGACTAAGTTTTGCCTCATAAAAAATAATGATATGAAAAGTTATACAAAAGGTGCAATAAGAGGATCACAAGTTTGTCTACAAGTAGTTTCACTATTGACATGGAGCATATAAGTTTTGATGAATCTTTAGTGGTCTTTATAACCAATCTTGTGTTGCCTTGTATGAATACATGTTTTCTCTCTTCAATCTTGTAGAAGAAATAAGGATGCAAGGCATTGATTTCCAATTATAAGCTATTTCACAACCATTAATTTATTATCGAACCTTCCTGCTCGAGGACGAGCAAGGTCTAGCTTTGGGAAGTTGATGGCTGTGAAATACCACCTCTTTTAGCCATATAAAATAAGCCATTTATCTCTCATATCATGTTTCTTTCAGCTATAGCTATGCCTTATATGCATGACTTATAGTTCTCATTTACTTTCATATGAGCTTTGCACATTTATTAGTTTAGATAGAATTTTATCACTTTCCTTGTCTATGACATGTGTGTAGGTGTTGATGATGATTATGGATAAAACAAAGGCAAAAGGAATAAAGAGAGCATAGTATGGAGGAGCTGTAGGGACCAGACTTAGCCATTTGAGAGGTTGGAAAAGTGAATTTTTCCAACTTCTCAAAATAAATATCCAAGACCATGGGGTCATAGCCCTTGATGATATGAATCCAACGAGCCCAAGAACACCCAAAACGGAGTTCGTATGAAGAAATGGCGGCCAAAACACTGCGGAAACCGAAGGTTTGACGAGCAACTATACGACCAGAAGCATTTTTCCGGCCGTATAGTTACGCCCATATAGTTGCAAAAAGATCAGAAACGACAGGATTTCGCCCCATAGAAGCCCTAGATCCTTCTCTAAGTCATATGGTGGTATTGGGGGAACCGTAGGGCACCTCCAAGGCCTATATAAAGGAGGGAGGACCCAAGAGAGAGTGACCAAGCCATATCCTCCAGCACAGCACAGCCCTGCCACCGTGCCACCGCCATAGCCGCCTCCAATCAGATCTACACCATCACCATCACACAAGAGGAGAAGGGACTAGGATCTTGAAGGCCCCCACATAGATCTACATCGTCATCTTCATCAACAACGTCTCCATCACTAATTCCCTTTGGCTACTTGTTGTAATTCTACATTGAATCTTGGATTTTCACTTGTCTTCAATTGTATCATCATACTTCATCCATATTCTATCCATGATGTTGATTGCTTCATGTGTGATTAGTTTCCTTTGTTCTTGGGGAGATGGAGAAACCCTAGTATGAGATTGAATTGAGATACAGATTATTATGTGATATTGTTCATTATGTGTCTGTGTTAGATTGCGTTCATCTTGGTGTTGGATGAAGCGTGCCACTCAATATTTGCCTCACTAAGGACTAGATGGAGGGAACTACTTGTTGGTATACGGAGGGATGATAGCACTTACGATGACTATACAGTTGTTGTCATTCCTTACGTATCAACTTGGGAACCGAGGAGAACTCACGGAATATTGTCCATGCCATGGGATACATCCTACAGGATAAAGTTCCTTAATAGCGTAGTAAGTCGATTGATGTCGATCGCTATCTGATGTGGTTATGACGGATGATGTATGCAGTGGTTGTTGCCTATTCGTCCATATATGGAGCTCCTCCCACACATATCATAAATGGTCTTATTCATTATAATAATTTTGATCACTCTTTCTAATTACTAGCGGTGGATCCACTACTCCCTGAGAACTCTTGCCATCATCTTGTGAACTTTCGTAATCATACTTGCATGCTCTTGTTTACTTACAACTTTAGTTTACTTATTGTTCTCTTATTTGAAAACCCAAAAATATCTTTTACACAAAACTCACATTTTATCTTGTTACTTAGAACGTTATTTAGCATTACTATTTCAGTATTTAGTTCAAAGAGTTATTAGACTTCAGACTCCTTCTCCCTGTGGGATCGATATCTTTATTTTGAAACTAGCTACAAACGATTTGTGCACATGCAGTCATCAACAAGCTTATGTGTAAACCGACAGGATCTATCCGACTCTTTGTTAACCAACATGATCTTGTTAAGGGTGTTCATTTTTTAGTATGCTTTCACTGAATTGGAGTTGCTAATCTCTATATGTTAAGTGGTTTTGCACATCTAGTTGGTATTATAATGCCAAAAAATGCGGAAAACATTTTTTGAGACATCTGTGTTTCCACACTCCTTTTCAGTCATGTGTGATACACTATTCACCTTCTATTTTCGGCATGTTCATGCTAACTCGATCTTTTGCTACCGGCGCTTCAATTTGAAGTTTTTACTTCATCTTAAATTCTTTTGGGCTTCTACGGGCCTACATGTGGGTGGACTTGGGCCTCCGCGGTAGAAT
Organism: Avena sativa; assembly: GCA_916181665.1. Lineage (NCBI taxonomy): Eukaryota > Viridiplantae > Streptophyta > Magnoliopsida > Poales > Poaceae > Avena > Avena sativa. Next base: position 340,968,967 of record OV702287.1, read on the forward strand.
CCCTTCTCCATTTTTGGGTTCATCCTGGCTAGTTGCTTAGAGCGTAGGATCCAAAGTATTACAAAGTAGAACTTCATTAGCCAAACTTTTCCATACTTGCCATTTCTAGAGTAGTTTCCTACTTCAATATCAATGTAGATCTTTCCATTTCTCTAAGCGTACGATGATATGATCAATTGTAGTTCAGTGATTTATTCATGAATCACCTTAGAACCTGTTCTTCTAATTAAGAATGTGGGTCACATTTTTGCCAAGTATGCAACATGGTTATGGAAGAGACATATGCCAAACATATGGGATGAAGGTCGTCCATTTCCTTCCTTTCAACCATCGTTGTTTATACCCAATGTTTATCCTAGTTTTACAAGTAAGAACATCTTTATTTTCTTGTTCCATTCTGAACTGCTTCATAATCCAATCTAGGACATTCTGAACTTTCTTCAGAAGCTAAATGATAGTTTGTGATACTAATGTTCGTTAAGCATATCAATCAATCTTGATAGATTTCAATATTTAATGCATTGTTCAACTTCATTCACATAATATCTACTAATTTAAATATCATTAATATCAATTACACAATTCACTATATGTTCTACACATATACTAGAATGATTTCACGCTCCCACGCAAATTTGCTATCATAATTGAGACATTTTGAGATATCCTCTTAGCTCCCATTCAAATATGTCATTCACACGTTTGATCAAGAATCTATTTATCTCCCACTTAAATACTTCACAAGTGTAGGTCTTCTTGATATTTTGGCAATTCCAAAATCCTTTAATCTTTTATAAAATTGAGAACTTCCCACTATAAGATACTCCAGCATCCATATGGTTCAACAAAACCTGCTTATTGTACTGATTATAATCCTTCTTCAATCATTGTCATCGAAGAACTTGCAGTTTTCAAAACCAACTATCAATTCTTAAATTGTAGTAATTGCTAGGTGTAAATCCAATAGGCTGAAGCATCAGTACACAATTGTAGTCAATCATTGAATTTGTTAAAATGATCTCTTTGAAAAAACAAGTTGTATGTCTTTCTGAAGTTTCATTTCTTTCTCACAACTTTATAGTTATTCGGGAAAGATTAAGTAACTATCTTACTTAATAAGATCATGTAACATATTACTTTTACAATATTAAATGTTGTCCGAGATTTGTCCCACGAAGGAACTAGGGTCCAACGATCCCTTGGTTCGTGAGGGGGCTGAACACGTGATTCCAAAGGAACTGAGCGACGGCAATGGCGATGTATCAAGCACCCGATAGAGAGGTGACACCGGTTTTTTACCTAGGTTTGGGACCCTCGTGAGGAGGTAAAGCCCGTACTCCTGCTTTGTTGTATTGCTCGCGTTCTTCGCGAGGGTACAATGGAGGATGAAATTCTAGGGTTTTAGATCTCAAGCATCGATCCCCTCCAAGGTAGGAGAAAGGTCGCTTATATACGGCGGTGTCGGGCCTCTTTCCCCGGTCTACCGGCAGGAAGGGTCACCATAGTGCTGCCCCTCATAGTCCTGGTCTATAGGGTAGCTTTTTGGTGGACTAGGTCTTGGGTGCTTGAGCGCCTCTCCATCTGCTGGTAAAGTGATCTTCTTTTACGCCGTTTGTACTTGCTCGGCGCTGCCCGTTGCCTCTCTTGCACCAAGGTACCCTAGACCTGTCCTGCTCTTGCTGGAGCTACACCCCCGCTGGTCAAAGCCCTGTCGGTCTCACTTTTGACCAGGACCCGATCTCGGGGATCGCGGGGCGGGGGCATCCAATGCCACCATTGTGCTTGGTGTTTCCCTCACAGGGGAGCCATGTGCTCCTTGTGGTTCCACCCTCTGGAAGCATTTAGGGGGGATCGAGCGTGACACACCTCGCGAGGAGAGCGACACTTCCCTCGTGAGGTCTACCCTAGCCCACCGCGGCAGCCAGACGTAGACGGGTCGGGGTACCTCTATACCAACTATCCTATAGTAGCCCCCAGCCGTTCGGGCCGAGCATCGCACCTGCATCGTAGAGGGACTGTATGGACATTCCAATGTCTGGCGCCGTGTGGGATGTGTGTCATTCTAGGTTCCCCAGGCGCCTTCTTGCAAGGCGCGTGCATGAATGGAACCAACTTCTTCCTACAAGGAGGAAGCAGCCCATCGAGCCGAGATCTATTCTTCTCCGCTTGCCCCCTTGCACTTGCTTCCTTTGGCCAACTTCCCTCGCCTGCCGTGCACGATGTCCCCTAGTGGAGCCCTGGTAGTGGCGACAGGGAAACGACCTCCGCCCAGCCCCCCTAGAGAGGAAGATGAGGGAGAGGAGATGGGGGAGGTGTTGCTGCCCTCCACCATCCAGACGGATGCCGGTCTTGACCAGTGTTGCTCGTAGCTGGCCTCCGACCGGAACGAGTGGGGGAACACCAGAGTGTGGCCTGGATCGATGGATCCGGTGGGCCTCACTGGCCCCGTGCATCCGTTCTTCTATCACACTGTCATCGCAGGGTTGATTCTGTCGTTCTCCCCCTTTTTCATGGAAGTTCTGGAGCACTACCAGATCTGTGCTCTCCCCCTGCACCCCAACTCCGTCACCACCCTTGCCATCTTCGCTTACTGGTGCAAGATATTCGTGGGGGTGAAGCGTTCCGTGGCGCTGCTGCACTAGATGTATTCCCTTCGCATCACTTTCACCAAGCGCATAGCTAGCTATGCCTCCTTCATGAAGGAGGGGTCGCTTGGACCCCAAATGGGTTGGACGAAGCACATGGATGACTTTTGGAAGCGCTGGCTCCTGATGGATGTGCTGGAGGACATCCCTTACCTTCTGCCTCCCACCGCGCTGGCTGAGAAGGTCAAGAGCCAATGGTCCACTGCGAACCTGGAGGGGGACAAGGTGGATGCCTTAGTCGTTCGCATTGATTAGCTCAACTCCTCCGGTCTGGCGGGACCCCTCGTCGCCATGGAGTTACTTCACCTCAGGATTGCTCTATCGCAGAAGAACAAGAAAGACCTGTGGGACTTTTCCGCGGGAGATCGTCTGCCCTAGGGGATAGTGTCTCCGATGACCCCAACATGGCGGGATTTATCCACGAGCTTCTGCATAGCTCCGCCGCCTCCAAGCTTCTTGAGGGAGCCCTGCCCCTCTACCTCGACCCCCGTAGGGTGGAGATCCGGGCCTCGCTTCCCTAGTTCGACGAGTAGGGTATTATCCCTCCTAGTCACATGGGCGAGCGCCCGAACCCCTGGGCACGGTTCCCCCCGCCATGGCCCCATCCGAGGCCTCTCCCGATACTGCTGCCAGGAAGGCTGTAGGTGTGGGGGATCCTTCCACCGGGGTTGGCCCTCAGGAGGCATCTCGAGAGAAACAGGCCCGGTGCAAGGGTCCACCTCCAGAGGAGACCGTGTCGAGAAGCGGCAGGTTCCATCCCGCCAAGGTCTTCGTTTCTCCCAGTGCAAGCCGAGGTTGCCGGGGCATGCTCTCGACCAGGGGTGGCATCACGTAACCATCGATGGTCCCCATTTCTTTCCCAGATCTTCTGATCTCAGCTCACCCAAAGGACCTTTGCAGAAAAGGCCGCCCGCGGAAGCAGCCGTGGCTGAAAAGGACCACCTCCTGGAAGGTCCAGCCTGTGGTGCACCCCTTAGACCTATTGGGAGAGACCCAGGTTGTGAAGGTTGCACCCGAAGAAAAGGTGGCCGCCTCCCCTCCGCACGCAACCCCTGCCACCGCCTCCCCAGGCCCCTGGTTGTGAAGGTGGATGAGGTGGGTGAGGAGTGTCCCCGGGGCTCCCCTCATGAAGCCACTTTCCCCAACCGTGGTGAAGGTCACGGATGCCGTGGGGGCGGTTGGGCCAACTTCCGCTCCAGGGACACCGGGGTGTGTGGCCCCCGTCGTTCCTGAGAGCCACGTGTCCCTTTCACTGGCCCTCATGTCTCCTCCATGCCAAGCGAACGCTCCTGAAGAGGCTCGTCCTAGCGGGCGGCGCGACGAGTCCTGGGAGCTGGTCATGGTTGAGCCAGGATACTCCCCCGCATCGAGCTCCTAGGAAAGCTCGTTTCTGGCCTACGTGTCGAGCTATACCAATTCCTGGTCGACGTGGTTCGTGAGGATCTCCAGCTAACCCTGGAACGAGAGTAGCTCGCGGGAACTCAGAAAGCGGCGGAATTCGTGCGGGAGAGCGCCCGTGTCAACGCGGAGGGCATGCTCCGAGACGCTTCCGCGCGCGGGACAAAGATCATCGCGGACACTAAGGACGAGGTTTCCTGGCTCGGGGATGCCTTATCTGCCTGCAAGAAGGAAGTTTTTGTCCAGGAGTTGGTAGTGGCCTAGAGCTGGAAAGAGCTCGAGGCTCAGTCCTAGGAGACTGAGGCCAAGTTGTCGGAGGCCTAGGAGTCCCTTGCCTAGGAGCAGGAGGAGAACTGCAAGCTCCACGATGCCCTTGCGACGGAGGAGGAGCTCCGGAAGGGTTCGCTTCAGGATGCCAAGGGGCTCCATGGCAAAATCAGGGACCTGAAGGAGTCCCTTGCTGCTGCCTCCCGGGCTGGGGAGGATCACGAGCGGGTGTCCCTGGAGCTCGCGTGCAGGGTTCTGAGCCCCTTAAGCACGACATCGTAGGTCTTGAATGGCTTCATTTCCTCGGAGTGCGAGGCGATGCTGACCGCGGTGGGGAAGTCCCTCTTCACCAACTTCTTGCAGCTATGGCCCGACCTCGACTTCTACTAGGCCGTGCGGTAGTCGGACGCTGTGCTAGCCCTCGAGGCAAGGGTCGCCCCACTCATTGATCTGTTGGTCTAGACGATTCCATGCAAGATGGGAAATGAGGGGGAGGCTGAAGCCGATGTCTTGGGTGACTCCACCGTGGTAGAATAAGAATAACGTCTCCACCACGTGAGCACCTTGGGCGCCGCTAGAGCAGCCTGATTCTTGTCCCTGTAATGCTTGTGGAGTGCTTTAGCACTTTGTCATTTCTTTGCTAAGACTTCTAAGGGTACCTTCCCCTCAATCGGGGCCTTAACTATCTACTATCACTTTTTTGGCCTCCAGGGGACGGCGTGCCAGCCCGTAGGTTCCTCATGGAGGAGGACTAGGGCCTTTGCGTCTTGCGGGGCCTCTTGAGGGGTTTTCCTTCGGGGCGCCTCGCTTTCTCCCTCGTGAGAGGATCTCACGGCTTGTGTCCCTCCCGTAGGTCCCTCAAGAAGGCTGCCATGGTCTCTACATGTTGGATTCCATCACATAAGTCCCCCTACGAGGGGACTGTAGGACGCGTACTTTCCCCATGCAGTCCCCTGTAGAGGTGACCGTAGGTTCCTGATACGTTGCTAACGTATCCATAATTTTTGATGTTCCATGCTTAGTTTTATCTACTTTCTTGTGTTTTGTCCACACTTTGGAGTACTTTTCATATGATTTCTTGGACTAATCTATTAACAAGAGCCACAGTGCCAGCTGCCTATTTTCTACTGTTTTTGGTTCCAGGAGAGTCAGAAAATGAATATTCTCGGAATTTGACGGGACAAAAGCCAAAGTCAGTTTTGCACCGAGGGACACCTAGGGCCAGAATACGAGATAGAGAGGGGCTGGGGACCGGCCACACCACCTGGCCACGCGGCCAGGCCTGGCCTGCTCCAGGGGGTGGTCTGGTCGCCCTAGACACCCCCTCGGCCTCTCCTTCCGCCTATAAGTTGCCTCCGATACAGAAATCCTAAGGACCCGATCAAAATTCCACAAAACAGTCTGTAGCCGCCATCATCTCCATCCCTAGATCGAGAGGGATCTGAAGCTCTTCCCGACACCCTGTCGGAGAGGGGAATTCACCCTGGAGGCCTTCTTCATCATCATGCAAGCCTCCGGTGTGATGCGTGAGTAGTTCATCTCTGGACTATGGGTCCATGTAGTCGCTAGATGGCTGGTTCTCCTCCTTTGTGCTATCATGTTTACATCTTGTGAGCTCCGTTCATGATCAAGATCATCTATTTGTAATTCTGCATGTTGTGTTTGCGGGGATCCGATGGATATTGATATTCTATTTCAGATTGATTATTGATTCTATCATGTCTTTGTTATTTGTGATCTTGCATGCTTTCTGTTGTTAGTAGCTATCTTATCCAAGTAGATGCTAGCAACTCCAAGAGTTAGTATTTATGCTCGATAGTGGGTTCATGCCTCTAGTAATCTGGGGAAGTGACAGAAATCTCTAAGGTACTAGATGTGTTGTTGCTACTAGGGAGAAAACAACAATCCTTTATTCATGGAACAATCGTATTGTTTACATTACACGTAATTCGTAATGCAATTATCCGTTGCTTGCAACTTAATACTAGAGGGGGTTCGAATGATAACCTGAAGGTGGATTATTAGTCATAGATGCAGTTGGATGGCGGTCTATGTATAATGTTGTAATGCCCAATCGAATGTCAAAGGAGTCAAGATGAGTAGTATATGCTTGTATGCTTTCTCGATGTTTGTCAATTTCCCTGCTGTAATTTGTTCACCCAACATGTCATCTATCTTAAGGAGAGCCACCTCTAGTGAACTATGGACCCCGGTCCTTTCTTTTACTATCAATCTACAATCAATTGTTTACTGTTTTGTGTTTACTTTCTGTAAACTATTAATTTCTTCCACTCTATACGTTTAATCCTTTGTTTTCAGTAAAACCGGTGAGATTGACAACCTCATCGCAAGTTGGGGACAGAGTTCTGTGGTTGTGTTGTGCAAGTCTCCACGTTGCTGCTGGCACCGGTAGTGCGCCCTGCCAAAGTTCAGCTAGCTACACCTTTGGGGTGTTTCCTTGCTCCTACTGGATTGATAACCTTGGTTTCATAACTGAGGAAAAACTTACTGCTGTGCTCATCATACCTTCCTCTTGGGGTTCCCCAACGAGCTCGTTAGTACACGAGTCAGCAGTTCCGCATGCCGCTTGAGGGTTTGTCTCAAGGGTCGCCCCGCTTGTCCCTTGCCATGGAGGTCGCGGGGCTTGTACCTGTCCCGTAGGTCCCTCAAGGAGGAGTTCATAGGCTTAAGTCCCTTGAGGAGGTGATCATAGGGCGCGTGCTTTCCCTGTATAGTCCATAGGAGAGGTAACCGTAGGTTCCGCACGCTACTTGAGGGGTAGTCTCAAGGGTCACCCCGCTTGTCCCTTGCCAGGGAGGTCGCGGGGCTTGTACCTATCCCGTAGGTCCCTCGAGGAGGAGGCCGTCGGCTCTGTATGTTGGGTTCTGCCCCGTAAGTCCCTCGAGGAGGTGACCGCAGGGTGCGACTTTCCCTGTATAGTCCCTTGGAGAGGTAACCATAGGTTCCACTTGCCGCTTGAGGGGTAGTATCAAGGGTCGCCCCGCTTGTCCCCTGTTGGGGAGGTCGCGGGGCTTGTACCTACCCCGTAGGTCCCTCAAGGAGGAGGCCGTAGGCTCTATATGTTCGGTTCTTCCCTGTAAGTCCCTCGAGGAGGTGACCGTAGGGTGTGTACTTTCCCTCTATAGTCCCTCGAAGAGGTAACCATAGGTTCCGCACGGTGTATTCTTTCCCTTTGCATGCTGCATGAGGATTATCAAGCACCGGGAACCATGGGTGAGGTGACTTATTGCCAGAGCTAGTCCGCAAGTTCAGAGCTCGACACTTTAGGCCCCAACACTGAGCAAGGGTGGCAACGGCGGTAGGTACCGTGTCCATCCCCCGCTCACACGGTGTGCAAAAGGGAGAAACACCAGAAAAGAAACGAAGATGCAAACAAGGAAGTCAATGGGAAAGACCGAAAAAACGAGCCATCATTCCTGAATTTTCACACCATCCTAGGGGAGAGTTATTGGTTACCGCTACCGCCATGAGCGGAAATCATGGGTAGAACTTGAGAATGTGCTGGATGTTCCAGGCGTTGGGGATCGGGACGTCTTCCTCCATTTCCAGTCATGCCGTGCTTGGCCTTGCGATGTGCGCGACCTAGAAAGGGCCTTCCCACATCATAGAGAGCTTGTGGAGACCCTCGCGAGAGAGGATGCAGCGAAGGACATGGTCCCCTACCTCCAAGGTGCGCGCTCGTATGTTGCAACAGTGTACCAGCGTAGTGCCTGCTAGTACCTGGCTACCCATATGTTGACCTTGTGGCAGGTTTCCTCGATGAGGGTGAGGTCATCACAACGTAGCTCCTCTTGTGTCGTCTTGTTGAAGGCGTGCACCCGGGGGAGCCGTCCTTGAGCTCTGTAGGGATGACAGCCTCAGCATCATAAATGAGGAAGAAAGGGGTCTCACCCATTGGCTTGGTTGCAGTGGTGCGGATGGACCACAACACCCCTGGGAGGGCGTCCAGCCACCCTCGCCCGCACTCTTTGAGCTTGCGGCAGAAACTCTTGGTGTTGAGCCCCTTCAGGACTTCCGTGTTTGCTCGTTCCGCTTGTCCGTTACTGCAGGGGCGGGCGACTGATACGTAGCAAATCTTGGTGTGAATGTCCTCGCAGTAGGACCGGAACAGTCTGCTGGTGAACTGGTTGCCGTTGTCGGTGATGATACGGTTGGGTACACCGAAGCGGCATACCAGGCCTTGGGTGAACTTTACCGCTGACCGTGCCGGGATGGTTATGACCGGTTCTACCTTAGCCAACTTAGTGAATTTGTCGATTGCGACATAGAGGTATTGGTAGCCCCCGGGCGCCTGTGGGAAGGGCCCCAAGATGTCTAGCACTTAGACCATGAAGGGCCATGAGAGCAGAATGGTTTGCAGCTGCTAAGCCGGCTGGTGTATTTGCTTGGCATGGAACTAGAAGGTCTCACACGACTTCACCAGTTCCATGGTGTCATCGAGCGTGGTGGGCCAATAGAAGCCATTGCGAAAGGCCTTCCCCGCAAGAGTACATGCTGAGGCATGGTGGCCGCATTCCCTGGCATGGATGTCGGTCAGTAGCTTGTGCCCCCTTATTGTTCGAGATGCATCAGAGGGCAACACCATTGGGGCGGTGGTAGTAGAGGTCCCCATCCACGATGCAGTACTTCTTCGCCCGTGGATGAGACTTTTCGCCGTGTCCTCACTGTCCGAGAGGATGCCATCCTGGAGAGAGCTCTTGAGCTCAGTGATCCAACCCGACTCCTGGGTTGTGGTTACTAGGACAAGCCTACTTCTTGAGGGCAGTCCGAAGTCGAGGGCGCCTGACAATGGCGGGGCAGGAGCTCCTTTGGGTGGGCCGTATCCTTTCTAGGGGTGGCCGAGGGTTTGAACAACCTTTCCTCGAAGACCCTCGGCTGCTGGGACTCTTGTCGGGACACAAACTTAGCAATTTCGTCCACCTCGTGGTTGTCTCCGTGAGGGATGTGGAGCAGGTCCATGCCCAGAAAATACTTCTCCAGCCTTCGCATTTCCTCTAGGTATGCCACCATGTGCTCGTCCTTGGGACGGTAGATTTTGTTGGAGAAGTTGACCAGGAACAGGGTATCTCTCTGGACCATGATGCGCTTGATGCCGAGGGCGATGGCTGCCTTGAGGCCGGCGATCAAACCCTCATACTAGGTGATATTATTGGAGTGCTTATCTCCATCCTTGAAGCGCAACTGTATGACATAGGAGAGTTTGTTGCCTGCGGGAGATGTAAACATGGCGGCCTCCCCATCGCCGTCTCCGTTGAAGGCCCCGTCGAAGTTCATAGTCTAGTGCCCTAGGGCTAGCTTCCCGGGAATATGGGTTATCTCCTCTTGGGGCTTGCTTCCCCCAAGGTCAGTTCACTCTGCCGTGAACTCTGCCAGGGCCCTCGCACGGACGGTGGGCATGGTGTCGAACATCAACTTGAAGGGATGAAGATCGATGGCCCACTCGGCCACACGGCCACACGGCCTGTGGCATTGGGATTGCGCAGGATCGCCTCCAGAGGGAACTTTGTGACCACCCTAATGGGGTGGCCCTGGAAGTAGTGGTGCAGCTTGCACGACGCCACGAGGAGTGCGTAGAGGAACTTCTGCTGCATAGGGTACCTTTCCCGTACATCCCTAGGCACCGTGTTGACGAAGTAGACCAGCCGCTGCATAAGCTCATTGGTTTTGGCTGTGGCTTGGTCGACGGTCCCATCATCGGCTCTCTTCCGGTCGTTGTTGCCTTCAGGCATAGCCCCCGAGCCCTCTGGAGGGTTCGCAGCCCGCGCCTTTTGCTTCTTCTCCACCACCTCTTCACGCTCCGCAACCAGGACAGTGCTCGCTGTCTGCGGCGTGGCTTCTAGGTACAATAGCAGTGGCTCGCTCTCTTTGGGGGCCACCATGATTGGAGGACTCATGAGATATCTCTTGAGGGCTTCGAATGCCTCGTTGGCCTCCGGAGTCCACTAGAACTTGCCAGTGCACTTCATGATCTTGAAGAATGGTAGGGCCTTTTCATGGAGCTTGGAGATGAACCTTCCCAAGGCCGCTACGCATCCGGCCAAACGCTGCATTTCCCTGAGCCGCGTTGGTGGGTGCATATCCTTGATGGCCCGGACCTTGTCGCGGTTGGCCTTGATTCCCCGGTGGGACACCAGGAAACTGAGGAGCTTGCCCGAGGGGACCCCGATCATGCACTTGGCGGGGTTGAGCTTGATGTTCACCCGGTGCAAGTTGGTGCAGGTTTCCATCAGGTCCGCCACCAAGGTGTCTCTTTTGCAAATCTTGACCATGAAGTCATTGATGTAGGCTTCCGCATTTCTTCCCATCTTCCCGCCCAGCGCAATGCGCATGAGGCTCTGGAAGGTGGCACCAACGTTCTTGAGGCTGAACGCCATGCAGGTGTAGCAGTACACTCTGCACGAGGTGATGAAAGCAGTCTTCTCCTCGTCCTCCTTGGCCATCTTAATCTTATGGTACCCCGAGAAGGCGTCCAGGAACCACAACAGGTCGCAACCCACCATGGAGTCGATGATCTGGTCTATCCACGGGAGAGGGAAGAGATCCTTGGGGCACGCTTTGTTAAGGTCATTGAAGTCGACGCAGAGCCTCCCGCCCCCGGTGGCCTTGGGAACCACCACGGGGTTCACGTGCTAGTCGACGTCTAGGACCTCCTTGACGAGGCGCGCCTTGACCAACTTCTCCATCTTGGTAACGATGAACTATTGATTCTTTGCTGACTGCTTCCGCGGCTTCTGCTTTGCCGAGAGCATCATAGGGCATACTGCCAGATGATGCTCGATCACTTCTCGGGGCACCCCTATCATGTCTGACGGGGTCCAGACGAACATGTCTGCGTTGGCCCGGAGGAAGGAGACGAGGGCTTCCTCCCTTGCGGCTAGGAGGCTAGCGCCAATGGTGATCGTAGCCCCTGGTACCGCTGGGTCGAGGGGGGCCTTCTTGGTCTTGGCACTCTCCTTGGAGAATGCTGGCTTCTTCTTGCTAGTGACCCCGACGGTGCATAGGGTGTCCTCCTTGGGAGACACCGCCGGCTCAGTGCCTCCTTCCTCCGGGGACAGGGGAACTGATGACCCACAAGTACAGGGGGTGTATCGCAGTATTTTCGATAAGTAAGAGTGTCGAACCCAACGAGGAGCAGAAGGTGCTGGCTAGTGGCTTGGAGCAGGAATTTTCTGTAAATACTTAGCAAACGGATTTTTAGGGGGTTTTGATAATGAAGGTAAATAAAGTACGAGTAAATAAAAGACAATAAGAATAAATGCAGCAAGTGGCCCAATCCTTTCTTTAGCAAAGGACAAGCCGGTTGTATTACTTAAGATGACCAAACATTCTCGAGGACACATGGGAATATCGTCAAGTGCTTTCGCTTCATATAGTTGATTAATCTTCTTTAGTTTACTAAGTGTTGTGTGGGTGAACTTGTGCTAATGTACTGACCTTCCTAGGACAAATACATACTTGTGATTATACCCCTTGCAAGCATCCGTAAGTACAAGAAAGTAATTAAGGTAGAAACCTAACCACAGCTTTAAACTCTAAGACCCTGACGTCCCTTGTGCAATGGTTTCCTAACGGGGGTTCAGGTTTCTATCACTCCAGCAACCCCTACAATTAGTAGCCAAATACACAATGCATTCCCATAGGACCTTATAGGTGAAGTGTCATGTAGTCGACATTCACATGACACCCCTAGAAGAAATACACCACAACTTAAATATCAAACCATTGAATCTTTCTCAACACAATTCCACTACTAACAACATGACTTCTCCCATGTCCTCAAGAACAAAATGAACTACTCACAAGACATCATATGGATCATGATCAGAGATGAAATAATGATGTCTAACAATCTGAACATAAACGATAATTCAATGGTTCACTCAATAGCATCAACTACAAGGAGTAATCAACACCGGGAAAGTTTCCCCTAAGAACTATGCAAGATTCAACCCAATTGTTACAACGTTATGGAGGTGATGATGATGGTGCTGGTGGAGATGATGGTGGTGATGATTATGATGATCCCGATGAAGTCCAGCTTGATGGTGGTGTTAATGGCGACGGTGTCCCCTCTTCGGGAAGGAATTCTCCCGGCAGAATTCTGTCTGCCAGAGAGATCTTTCTCTCTCGGTGTTTTCTGCCCCGCAGAGGCGGCGGAATGTTTCTGTGGTCGCTCTCCGAGTCTTAGGGTTTTAGGAGGATAATATACGCTAGAGGGGAGAGCCAGGGGTGGACCAGGGCGGCCACACCACCTGGTGGCATGGCCTAGGGTGGCCCGTGCCAGGGGGTGGTGTGGGCCCCCTGTGGCCCCATCTCCGCTTCCCCTTCTGGCTTCCTTCGTCTTATGGAAAAATAGGATTTTCCATGTATTTTCCCGGATTTTCTGATCTTCGCGAATTTTGCCTCCAAACAGCACCTTTTCCATCAGAATCCTGACTGCAGCGGTCCATGCTCCAAAAGTCATCAACCATGCGAAAACAGATGAAATAACATAAGTATCATCTCTTAATATGAAATATATCAATGAATAACAGTAAATTATGATATGGAATAGTGGTGTAAAATGGAGGTATCAACTCCCCAGAAGCTTAGACTTTGTTTGTCCCCAAGCGAAACTAAACTCAATAAACATGAACTCGGGTTTGTGGAGTGAAGAGTCGATAAAAGAATACGGACAAGAAGCATCACATTCATCAATACATAAGTCATAATAGAAGACAACTCACTATTATATAACTTAACTTGCAATAAGTAAAGGAAACACAATAAAGATACATAAAGTAAATAACGATTGGTAATGGCAAACTTAGCTCTTGGTCGAAGAATAGTTGACAATTTGCTGGAGTTCACAAATAACTGATTTTCAATGATAGCTTTCAAAGTAGTAGACATTAAGATAAGAGCAAAGTGCAAAACAAGGAACATAAGAAACATGATTGAATAAATCATCATATGAATGAATGAAAAACAACAACTCAAAATACTTGCTGAGGTAGAAGGGAATAGGTTTACTGACTCAACTAAAAAGTAAAAGAAAGGACCTTCATAGAGGGAAGCAGGGATTTCAAGTTTCATAAAGAGCTTCCAAAAATTATGGTACTTATTAGCTTTCAGCTCTCATTGCCCCTATCATAGGCATCTTTAGGTGATTAAGGTTAAAGTGATCAAATATGAGGATATGCTTGACAAGTTGTAAGTTGAAAATCTCATGTCCGTTGAATATGAGGGTCGCTCCTCATGCTACTCAAGTTTAGTCACCGGTAAGTTCTTGTCATAGTAAGTATATGTGTATCATAGAGAACCACCAACAGGGTACCCCTTGCCCGATGATAGGAAGAATCCCCATATCAAAATGACAAGGCAAGCAGACAACAAGCATCTTAGCAATCTTCTTATTTACCATGGGAATATGGTGCTTTTTTCTCTATTTCCTCTTTTCTCATCTCTTTTCTTTTTATCTTTTTCTCAATCTCTATCTCTTTTTTATAAGAAGAATGCTTCATAGATGCTCATTATGGTTACGCTGCAGGTTTCCACCATGATAGCATGGATTAGACCGGTGGCCCAGGCATTTCTCTAACACACATACATAACTCCATGGACTTACAAGCTCCCCTTTCATTTCACACCGACGATATCCATAGACAAAATAACATGATATCAACTAGGTACAAAGTACCGGTGCAATGTTGAAAGCGTTTGCCATGACAGCATGTTTCTGCTAATTCACAACTTACAAAGCGCAAGCATATACGCAACATAGATGGGCATAATGGTTCAAGTTTATGAAGGGCAAGGAAAGTAAAGTGTGCCATCAAGTTCGCGAGAGCTTTAATCACTAAATTTCACATAACAAGTTTAATTTGGAAGGTAGATAAAAACAAGAATTTACTTGGAATAGCAATAATGCTAATAGGTAGGTATGGTGGACACAAATGGCATAGGTTTTGGTTTAAGGATTGGATGCAAGAGAAGAATTCCCTTATAGGTTTTTGGCTAGCACGGCTGAGTAGCAAGCAAAAGAGTTGAAGGAAACAAACAAACATACAAGTGAAAAAAACAAACATGCAATCTTCCTTAGAAGCACAAAAGATCTTAACTAGAGAAAACTAAACTTATGAGCAAATCAAGAAATAAAGAAAGATGATGAAATTATATTTCTTTAGAGTACTTTTATCTTTTCATTCAACTCTCAAAAATAGTGATGCTACTGACCGAGCCAGGTTTGCCAAAACCAACTAAATTAACTCAATGATCCCAAAGTGATACCAATACTAATGACAAGATCAATCATATAACCATGAATTGAAAACTAATATAAGATATGCAAAAGAGTAAACGATAGAACTTCTCATTAATTTTCCATAACGGCAACTCACACCAAGGGATACTTATCTAACGAGAGAGGGGACACCTCCATAATGCAAACCATCCTACATGATAACTTCTCTATTCATGATATGACTCTACTAAAAAGGTAAAAAGATAGAAGATAGTGATATGATACCGTGGCACTCCCCCAAGCTTGGAACAAACCAAGGGTATGCCAAAACCTGATGACGAATTACTCCTTCGGTGGTGGTGGTATTCTCTCGTCATCTTCCGACTTCCAAGGTAAGGGCTCCCCATCAACAAAGGACATCGTGGTCTCCAGGATCCTGAAACTTGCAGCAGCACTTATGCTTTTAACGCTAACCTCGTATTCACAGTTTTGATTTTGAATGTCGTAGAGTTGTGCTTGCAGTTGGTTGGTTGTTTGGCAGAGTGAGAGGACTTCATCCTTGAGCTCAGCAGTCTCCTTTTGGTCCTCGGCGATGAGTTTAGAACAAATCTTATGGATGATATCCACTTTGCGTTCCGCCATCTTCTTGTACCTAAAGACTTCTTGCTCTAGTGCTTCCATCCTGTCCTCTAGACTTCCTTCACCTTTAGGGCCTTGAACCTCTTTTATCCGTACCTCCCCATCTTCAAGCAACAACTCTTTGGGATGAATCTTCAACTCTCTCATGTATGGGTTGATGATATCCGCTTAGGAATCTTCCTTGGTTGATCCAAAGGGAGACATTGTGGCTCCAAATCTGGGACTCTACCGATCAGAAATATATCGAAACAAAAACACGACAAGAACATGATATACGAACCTCGGGGGATTATATATTAGGAAGTATTACAGCAAAATGAAGGTACTGGGAGAAAACGGGTCGGAGACGGAGGCCGTGGTGGCCACACCACCTGCTGGCACGGCTAGGGCACCCATGCCAGGGGGTGGTGTGAGCCACCCTGGCTCCGTTTCCATCCCTCCTTTGCTTCGTAGCTTTCCTTGTTGGATGAAAACTACAAAAATATAGTTGGATAGAATTTTCGCGGAACTTTTCTTACCAGATCTGTTACCTATTCGAAAACGGACTCTGCAGGTCTCTGAATTTGGTCTTTGATAAATTTTTCCGGAGTTATAACTTGAAAAGCATCAACATCTTCATTGTAAGAGTCCCAGCAATATAGTGCTTGAGTCCCTGCCCATTCACCACTTGTGTAGTGTTATCTTTTAAAGAAGAAATTTTTATCGCTCCTGAATGGTATGCTTCTTCAATAACGAAAGGTCCTTCCCATTTTGACAGTAGTTTCCCTGCAAAAAATCTGAGACGAGACCTATACAATAGAACTTTCTCACCAACATGGAATTCTCTCTTAAGTACTCGCTTGTCATGCCATCTTTTAACTTTTTCCTTAAAGAGTCTAGAATTCTCATATGCTTCACTCCTCCATTAATCCAACGAACTTAAGTCAAATAATCTTTTTTCACCAGCAAGCTTACAATCTCTATTAAGTTCTTTAACTACCCAATAAACTTTGTGTTCTAATTCTAAAGGTAGGTGACAAGCTTTCCCATAAACCATTTTATAAGGAGACATCCCCATGGGGTTTTTATAGGTAGTCCTATAAGCCCATAAAGCATCGTTCAAATTTTTAGCCCAATTTTTCCTAGACCTATTAACAGTCTTTTGCAAGATGGATTTAATTTCTCTATTTGATAAGTCTACTTGTCCACTAGTTTGGGGATGATAAGCTGAAGCGATTCTATGGTTAACATCATATTTAGCAAGGGTCTTTCTAAAACCACCATGAATGAAATGAGAACCTCCATCAGTCATAACATACCTAGGCACTCTGAACCTAGGAAAATAACATCCTTAAGCATTTTTAGGGAGGTCTCCCATCAGCACTCTTTGTAGGTATAGCTTCTACCCACTTAGTGACATAATCAATAGCAACAAGAATATGAGTATAACCTTTTGAGGGAGGAAAAGGACCCATAAAGTCAAATCCCCAATAATCAAAGGGTTCAATAACTAGAGACTAGTTCATAGGCATTTCATTGCGTCTAGAAATATTACCAACACGCTGACACTCATCACAAGATAAAACAAATTTTCTTGCATCTTTAAAAAGGGTAGGCCCGTAGAAACCTGATTGTAGCACCTTTTGCGCAGTTCTATCTCCTCCATGAGCACTACCATGACATTTACGTAATATCTCCTTTTGTTCATATTCTGGAACACATCTTTGCATAATACCATCCACTCCTTCTTTATATAAGTGTGGGTCATCCCAAAATAATGCCTCAAATCGTAAAAGAACTTCCTTCTTTGATGAGCTGTGAAAGTTGGAGGCAAATACTTGGAGACAATAAAGTTAGCATAATCATCAACCAAGGGCTCCCTCGTGAGCTCAACCCTACTGCAACCAACTGTTCATTTTGGAAACTATCATTAACAGGCATAGGATCAAAAGAGATGTTTTCCAATCGAGATAAATTATCAGCTAAAACATTTTCAGCACCTTTCCTGTCTACAATATGTAGCTCAAACTCCTGTAAGAGTAGCACCCATCTAATAAGCCTAGGCTTAGCATCTTTCTTCATCATAAGGTACTTAATAGCAGCATGATCAGTATGAATGGTAACTTTTGAGTCAACAATATAAGGTCTAACCTTGTCACAAGCAAAGACGATGGCTAGGAATTCTTTTTCAGTAGTAGCATAATTCCTTTGAGCAGCATCAAGAGTCTTACTAGCATAATGGATAACATTTAACTTTTTATCAATTCGTTGCCCAAGGACAGCACCTACAACAAAATCACTAGCATCACACATTATTTCAAAGGGTAAACTCCAATCAGGTGGTTGAACGATAGGAGCTGTAGTTAAAGCCTTCTTTAGGGTTTCAAAAGCTTCCTTACAATCATCATCAAAGACAAAGGGTACATATTTTTGAAGAAGATTAGTGAGGGGTTTTGATATCTTAGAGAAATCTTTAATAAACCTTCTATAGAAACCAGCGTGACCAAGGATACTATGAATACCTTTGATGTCTCTTGGACAGGGCATTTTCTCAATTGCTTCAACTTTAGCTCTATCAACTTCTATGCCTCTTTCAGAAACCTTATGTCCAAGTACAATACCTTCATTCACCATGAAGTGGCATTCTCCCAATTAAGAACAAGATTAGTTTCTTCACATCTCTGCAAAACTTTATCGAGGTTGTGCAAACAATTATCAAAAGAAGTTCCATAGATGGAGAAGTCATCCATGAACACTTCCACAATTTCCTCAAAAAAACCATGAAAGATAGCAGACATGCATCTTTGAAAAGTAGCGGGAGCATTACAGAAACCAAAAGACATACGTCTATAAGCATAGGTTCCGTAAGGGAATGTAAACGTAGTTTTTTCTTGATCTTGTTGTTTAACAGCAATTTGAGAGAAACCAGAATATCCATCAAGAAAACAAAAATGGGTCTTTTTAGACAACCTTTCTAACATTTGATCAATAAAAGGAAGTGGGTAATGATCTTTCTTAGTAACTTTGTTAACTTTCCTGAAATCAATACACATTCTATAGCCTACTACTATTCTTTGGGGAATAAGCTCATCATTATCATTAGGGACGACGATAATTCCCCCTTTTTTAGGGACACAATGAACAGGACTAACCCATTCACTGTCAGCAATAGGGTAAATAATACCAGCATCAAGGAGTTTCAATACCTCATTTCTTACCACTTCTTTCATCTTAGGATTTAAACGTCGTTGGTGCTCTACCATTGGCTTTGCATCTGGTTCTATATTGATGGCATTCTGACATATAGTAGGAGAAATCCCTTTTAAATCATCCAGAGTGTATCCCATAGCCCCTCGGTGTTTCTTCAGTACCTCCAATAACCTTTCTTCTTCCTTCCCTGAAAGTTTAGAGCTAATAATAACAGGATATATCTTATTATCATCAATGTAAGCATATTTAAGATCGTTAGGTAAAGGTTTTAAATCGAAGACCGGATCCTTTTTAGGTGGCAACGTGGTACCCAAGTCTTCTACATGCATGTTATGCTTAAGCATCTTAGCTTAACGACGGAGAATCTCGTCAATCTCATTTCTTTCTTCCATGAAGATCTCACTTTCGTGGTCTTCCATAAATTGCTGCAAAGCATTGTTAGGAGCAAGAGAAATAGAAGCAAGTTGTTCGACTCTAAAATCCTCATTATGGGTTTCATTTTCATAAGCTTCTTTAGTAAATTTCAAAAAATTAAACTCATAAGATTCCCCATGAAACTTAGTTAAGATCTTCTCCCTTTTGCAATCTATAATAGCTCCACAAGTACTCAAGAAAGGTCTACCAAAAATGATGGGATAAGTTTTACTAGCAGCTGAACCAAGTACTAGAAAATCAGCAGGATAGTTAATCTTACCACAAAGAACTTCTAGATCCCACACAATACCAGTTGGAGAGATGGTCTCTCTATTAGCAACGTGAATGACCACATCAATCTCTTCCAGTTTGCAGGGACTGATTTCATGCATAATTTCTTTGTAAAGCTCATAAGGAATAGCACTTGAACTTGCACCAATATCACATAAACCATAAGAGCAACGATCACCAATTCTAACAGAAAGCATAGGGACACTAGCCTTTTTAGTTCTATTAGGATATGAGACAATATTAGAAGCATCCTCACAAAAGACTATGTGTCCATCTTCTACACTTTTAGTGACAAGATCTTTCACAATTGCTACAATAGGTTCAATGTTTATTTGTTTATCAGGTTTTCCAGTTCTCTTTGCACTTTTATTGATTACACTAGTTATCATAGGATGACCCTTTACCTTATCCGGGAAGGGTATTTTCTCGATATAAGGTTCAGGTAAGATGTGATCAATAGTGCAAAACTCAGTACTCCCAACAGGAACACAATCAACAATATCTTTATATGGTGCATGGTATTTGTCCCATCCCTTTTTCGGAATTTCCATATAAGACGCAAAAGCCTTAAAACAATTTGTAATAACTTGAGAATCAAGACCATAAGCATTACTAATATGTTGAAAGTCATCAGTTCCCATAAAAAATTCAATGCATTCATAATCACAATTTATACCTGACTTTCTTCCTTTGTCATTCTCCCATGCTTCAGCATTGTCTTGAATATGGTCTAGAAGATCCCAGTTAGCTTCTTCTTCCATGCGAGTGAATGATCCAGCACAAGAAGCATCCAATAAATCCTTATCATGAAGAGAAAGCCTTGCATAAAAATTATATTGATAATAATATTGTTGGGGAGCTCATGAATGGGACATTTGAGCATTAGTAACTTCAATCTCCCCCAAGCTTGAGCTGTACTCTCTCCATCAAGAGGCCAAAATTTGAATATTTGATTCCGATATTTATGAATCTCACTAGGAGGATAAAACTTTGAATAAAAGAGAGGTACTATTTCCTCCCATTCAAGAGCTTGAACATTCTTCAGCAGCTTATACCATTCTTCATCTCTTCCTTTCAGTGATAATGAGAATAACTTCTTCTTAACTTGATCTGTAGTAATACCTGCACACTTGAACAACCCGCATAATTCGTGTATAAAGAGCAAATGATCACCGGGATTGACAGTTCCATCTCCAACATAATAGTTATCCATAACACGATCAATAATTCTTGTAGGTATTTTAAAAGTATCATTCTCAGCAGGTGGTGGTTCATCTACTACCTTAGCAGTGGTAGTAGCATTACGAAATAAGAAACTCAGCGAATTATCCATATTAAAAATAAAGCAACTAACAGAAGTAAACAATACTCATAGTAGAAGTTTCCTTCACCAGTTCCACTCTCCAATAGCGCTTCACTCCCCGGCAACGGCGCCAGAAAATAGTCTTGATGACCCACAAGTATAGGGGGTGTATCGCAGTATTTTTGATAAGTAAGAGTGTCGAACCCAACAAGGAGCGGAAGGTGCTGGCTAGTGGCTTGGAGCAGGAATTCTCTGTAAATACTTAGCAAACGGATTTTAGGGGTTTTTGATAATGCAGGTAAATAAAGTACGAGTAAATAAAAGACAATAAGAATAAATGCAGCAAGTGGCCCAATCCTTTCTTTAGCAAAGGACAAGCCGGTTGTATTACTTAAGATGGCCAAACATTCTCGAGGACACATGGGAATATCGTCAAGTGCTTTCGCTTCATATAGTTGATTAATCTTCTTTCGTTTACTAAGTGTTGTGTGGGTGAACCTGTGCTAATGTACCGACCTTCCTAGGACTAATACATACTTGTGATTATACCCCTTGCAAGCATCCGCAAGTACAAGAAAGTAATTAAGGTAGAAACCTAACCACAGCTTTAAACTCTAAGACCCTGACGTCCCTTGTGCAATGGTTTCCTAATGGGGGTTCAAGTTTCTGTCACTCCGGCAACCCCTATGATTAGTAGCCAAATACACAATGCATTCCCCTAGGCCCTTATAGGTGAAGTGTCATGTAGTCGACGTTCACATGACACCACTAGAAGAAATACACCACAACTTAAATATCAAACCATTGAATCTTTCTCAACACAATTCCACTACTAACAACATGACTTCTCCCATGTCCTCAAGAACAAAATGAACTACTCACAAGACATCATATGGATCATGATCGGAGATGAAATAATGATGTGTAACAATCTGAACATAAACGATAATTCAATGGTTCACTCAATAGCATCAACTACAAGGAGTAATCAACACCGGGAAAGTTTCCCCTAAGAACTATGCAAGATTCAACCCAATTGTTACAGCGGTATGGAGGTGATGATGATGGTGTTGTTGGAGATGATGGTGGTGATGAAGGAAATATGCCCTGAGAGGCAATAATAAAGTTGTTATTATGTATTCCTTGTATATGATAGATGTTTATTTTACATGCTATAATTGTATTGATAGGAAACATCAATACATGTGTGTTTAATAAACAAAAAGGGTTCCTAGTCATGCCTCTCTTATAGACTAGCTTGTTGATTAACAGGATGATCAAGGGTTCCTGATCATGGACATTGGATGTTGTTAATAACAAGGTCACACCATTGGTGGAATGATGTGATGAACATTCGTCCGAAGTATAGCATTACGATCAAGTCATTGTGTTTATATTGCTATAACATCATACGAAGTAATCTTTATCCTTAGACCATGAGATCATGTTAATTGCTAACACCGGAAGAGTATCTTGATAACATCAACCGTCACACCTTAACAGGGTGACTATAAAGATGGGTTCAATGCTACTAAGGTGTTATGTTGAGGCTCATGGATCAAGAGTGGAATTTGTTAATCCAGATGACGGATAGATATACTCTGGGCCCTCTCGGTGATATCACATTAGGATAGCTTGCAAGCAAGTGATTTGATCACTAGAATGTTATATCACGGGAACAAGAAAAGAGTGCATGTCGGTAACGAGATCAAACTAGGTATGGAGATACTGATGATCGAATCTCGGACATGTAATATATCGAGAGACAAAGGGATTTAGTTACAAGCGTTAAAGGTTCTCACGATCACTGGAGTCGTCGTTGAATGTGTAGGAGTCAGTACGGATCTCCAGGTCCCGCTGCTGATTATTGATCGGAGAAGGGTCTCGATCATGTCTGCATTATTCGCGAACCGTAGGGTGGCACACTTAAGAGTTACCGGACACCATTTTGGAGCACATATGTTTCAGACGAAAGAATTGCAAAGCGCAGGAATTGTTTCAATAGAAACCGGAAATTGTTTCGGGTGAAATTGCAGAAGGTGGTTCTGCATGTGATATTGAAATATTGCAAGGGGCTATATGTGAATGTTTGTTAATTAAAGTAATTAACAAAATTCTGAATAAATTTAATAAAAGTGTTTTATTAAATGAGAGAGCATTAAATTTGGAGAAACTTAATGCATTTAAAGTGGAGACTTTAAAAGGGAATGTGAAGAGGAATTTTAATGTGGAGGAGTTACCACCACATGAATGGGGGAGGTGAGGGGTCACCCCCCATGCGCCGGCCATGGAGAGAGGGGGCACCCCCCTCCTCCTATAAAAGGCCACTCATTCCCTCCTTCTTCCTCACACCTCCTTGTGAAGGATCTCTCTCCCCCTCTAGAATTATTCCCCCATGGTCTCGGATTAGCGAGATACATGTTCTCGGTGGCATTTAGTCTGGAAGGAGTTGCTACTTCCGCTAGATCGCTGGAGCGAGGAGGTGGAGGTTGTCTGGTGGCTTGAACGTGTGTGCGAGTGCGGATGCGCTGCTGAGTTGCGGCGCTCGGACTTCCTCACGATCTTGAGATCAACAAGTGTACGACTACATCAACCACGAGTTCCTACTCGTTAACAAAGCTCGTTGTCTATGAGGGTAAGTTCTCTATGGATGTATGTCCACCCGTTTGCTTTATACCTAGTAGATAGATCTTGGCGTGTAGTTCACACCGTA
The DNA here is from genome assembly GCA_916181665.1 of Avena sativa. NCBI lineage: Eukaryota > Viridiplantae > Streptophyta > Magnoliopsida > Poales > Poaceae > Avena > Avena sativa. Next base: position 340,992,069 of record OV702287.1, read on the forward strand.
GGAAATTTTTTGTTTTCTATGCTGCGGACCCAACAGTGGTATCAGAGCCTGATCTATGCGTAGGTGCTTTGCACGGGTAGTACACATATGGTTGATATGTGGGGGATGATGATCATGTTATTGCATCTTCTATGTACTTTGGATATTGGTGGCATAGTGGGATGAAGCGGCCCGGACCAACCTTACATGTCATCGTACATGAGACCGGTTCCACGACTGATATGCAACTTGTTTTGCATAAGTGGTTGGCGGGTGTCTGTCTCTCCTACTATAGTCAATATCTGATTTACAACGAGTTTCTAATAACTTGGTTATCCTCGTTGTGGTTCATATTCGTAGGTTAGACAGGTTCTATCTCCGAAATCCCTAAGCCACGTAAAACTTGCAATTGATAAATTAGAGGCGTCTAGTTTAGATCGTTGCTGGGCTAGTGTTTTGATATGGTATTGTTGTAAGTAGATGTATGGTAGATACTCTTACAACTCACTTAACGTGTAAGTTCCATAGACCTTGGCCTTACACACAAAGGAATGATAGAGATCATACCACGATGCAAATGATAGAGATCAAATGCATGGACCATATCATCTCACTTCACACATTAGATGTTAGCATCTTATACTGCTAGTTTGGCGCGTTTGATAGCATTATAAGATGATCCCTCATTTAGATATCAAGATAAAATGTGTTCTTCCTTAAGTATGCACCGTTTTGTGGATCGTGTTTTGAGGCATCACGTGATGATCGGGTACTTTCAACTCTACGCTTTCATACAACGGGTGTAAGACAGTTTTACACACGCAAATACTAAGGTTCTTACTTGACGAGCCTAGCATGTACAGACATGGCCTCGGAACACGGACCGAAAGGTTAAGCATGAGTCATATAGTTGATATGATGCCCATATAGATGCTCGCCTTTGAAGCTACACCGACTCACGTGATGATCGGACTTGGTGTAGTGGATTTGGTTCATGTAATCACCAAAAGGACACGAGGGATGTCGTTTTTGAGTGGGAGTTCATTAGTAATTTGGATTAGTTGAACTCAATCTATCATAAAATTAGTCTAAATGTACTTTACAAATTCTGTTGTAGATGGCACCACCTGCTTTTAATTTCAATGTGTTCATGGAGAAAGAGAAACTTGCTGCGAATGGTAGCAACTTCACCAACTGGGCTATGAATTTGAGGATTCTCCTCACTGCTGCACAAAAGCAATATGTGCTAGATGCACCGCTAGGCCCCCCACCAGATCCTGATGCCCCTGACGAGGAAAAGAACGTCTATATAACTCGTCAGGAGGACCACAACTTAGTTCATTGCGGCATACTGTATGGGCTAGAGCCAGAACTTCGAAAGTGTTTCGAAAATGGCAATGCCTTTGATACCATGGGAGAATTGAAAGTGATTTTCGATACCCATGCTGCCATAGAGAGTTATAATGCTACAGAAAAGTTCTTTAGCTGCATGATGGAGGAAAACAGCTCCGTTAGTGAGCACATACTCAAAATGACTGGGTACGCCGATAAGCTTGTGTCCTTGGGAATAACGATTCCCATTGACTTAGGCATACATCATGTTCTCCAATCTCTGCCACCTAGCTACAAGAGCTTTGTGATGAACTATAATATGTAGGGCATGAAGAAGTCGCTACCCGAGCTTCTGACAATGCTTAAGACTGCAGAAGTGGAGATTAGGAAAGAACATCAAGTGTTGATGATCAATAGGACCACCGGTTTCAAGAAGGACAAGAAAGGCAAGCACAAGGGAAAGAAGGGTGGCAAGTATGTTGCCACGCCTGAAAAGAAACCCCGAGCTGGCCCTAAATCTGACACCGAGTGCTACTATTGCAAGGGGACTGTCCATTGGAAGCGCAACTGCCCCAAGTATTTGGCGGACAAGAAGTCCGGCAAGGCAAACAAAGGTATATGTGATACACATGTTATTTATGTGTACTTGAATAGTACTCGCAGTAGCACCTGGGTATTTGATACCAGATCAGTTGCTAATATATGTAACTCGGTTCAGGGGCTGCGGAACAAGCAACAACTAGCAAGGGATGAGGTCACGATGCGGGTCGGCAATGGATCAAGAGTTGATGTGATCGCCGTCAGAACGCTGCCTCTCCATATGCCATCGGGATTAGTTATAAACCTAAATAATTGTTATTTGGTGCCTGCACTGAGCATGAACATTGTATCCAGATCGTGTTTGATGCAAAGTGGTTATTCATTTAAGTCTGAAAACAATGGTTGTTCGATTTATATGAATAATATCTTTTATGGGCATGCACCTATGTTGAATGGTTTATTTCTGTTGGATCTCGATAGCAGTATTACGCATATTCATAATGTTGATGCTAAAAGGATTAAACTTGATAATAATATATCTACATATATGTGGCACTGCCGTCTAGGTCATATTGGCGTTAAACGCATGAAGAAGCTCCATTCTGATGGACTTTTGGAATCACTTGATTTTGAATCATTTGATACATGTGAGCCATGCCTTATGGGCAAGATGACTAGAACGCCATTTTCCGGTTCAATGGAACAGGCGACAGATGTATTGGAAATCATACATACTGATGTGTGTGGACCAATGAGTGTGTCGGCGCGAAGTGGATATCGTTATTTTGTTACTTTCATGGATGATTTGAGTAGATATGGGTATATCTATTTGATGAAACACAAGTCTGAAACTTTTGAAAAGTTCAAAGAATTTTAGAATGAAGTGGAAAATCATCATAACAAAAAGATCAAATTTCTACGGTCCGACCGTGGAGGAGAGTATCTTAGTTACGAGTTTAGCACACATATGAAAGACTGTGGAATAGTTTCACAACTCACGCCTGCCGGAACACCACAACGTAATGGTGCGTCAGAACGTCGTAATCGTACATTATTGGATATGGTTCGATCTATGATGTCTCTGTCATTTTGGGGTTATGCACTGGAAACAGCTGCATTCACTTTAAATTGGGCACCATCTAAATCCGTTGAAAAGACACTGTATGAATTATGGTTTGGAAACAAACCTAAGCTGTCATTTCTTAAGGTTTGGGGATGCGATGTTTATGTGAAGAAACTTCAACCGGATAAACTCGAACCCAAAGCGGAAAAATGCGTCTTCATAGGATACCCTAAGGAAACAATTGGGTATACCTTCTATCACAGATCCGAGGGCAAGGTTTTTGTTGCCAAGAATGGATCCTTTCTTGAGAAGGAGTTTCTCGCGAAAGGTGTGAGTAGTCGAAAGGTAGAACTCGAAGAGGTTATTGAACCTTCTCTTCATGGAATGGCGAGTGGCGCAGCACCGGAAGTTATTTCGGAGTTGACTTCACCTGATGAAGAGAGAGCTAATGATAATGATCATGAAACTCCGAAAGAGGACACTACCAAACCTCGCAGGTCAAGCAGGACACGTGCAGCTCCTGAACTGTATGGCAATCCTGTTGTGAATTTCATGGTTGATGAAATGGATGACCCTGCGACGTATGAAGAAGCGATGATGAGCCCGGATTCCAACAAATGGCTAGAAGCCATGAAATCCGAGATGGAATCCATGTACGAGAACCAAGTTTGGAACTTGGTGGACTTACCTCATGACCGAAAGGCCGTTGAGAATAAATGGATTTTCAAAAGGAAAACTGATGCTGATGGTAATGTGACCATCTATAAGGCTCGACTTGTCGCAAAGGGGTTTCGACAAATTCAAGGAGTTGACTACGATGAGACATTCTCTCCCGTAGCGATGCTTAAGTCGGTTAGGATTATGTTAGCAATTGCTGCATATTTCGATTATGAAATATGGCAGATGGATGTCAAAACTGCGTTCCTCAATGGTAAGATTGAAGAAGAGTTGTATATGATACAGCCTAAGGGTTTTGTCGATCCTAAGGATGCTAATAAGGTGTGCAAACTTCAGCGATCCATCTATGGACTGAAGCAAGCATCACGAAGTTGGAATCTCCGCTTTGATGAGGTGATCAAAGAGTTTGGATTTGTCCAAACTTATGGAGAGGCTTGTATTTACAAGAAAGTGAGTGGGAGCAATGTGGCATTTCTGATATTATATGTGCATGACATATTATTGATTGGAAATGATTTAGATCTTTTAAACAGTGTTAAAAGTTATCTAAACAGCAAATATTCGATGAAGGATCTTGGTGAAGCTTCATATATATTAGGCATTAAAATCTATAGAGATAGATCAAGACGCCTAATTAGGCTATCGCAGAGTACATACCTTGATAAGATATTAAAGAAGTTTAATATGGACGGAAGTAAGAAGGGGTTCTTACCTATGTTGCAAGGCAAGACATTGAGTAAGACTCAAAGTCCGGCTATGGCGGAAGAAAGAGAGATAATGGATAGGATCCCCTATGCCTCAGCCATAGGCTCTATAATGTATGCCATGCTATGTACAAGACCAGATGTGGCACATGCTATTAGTTTGACTAGTAGGTACCAATCTGATCGAGGTTCGGAACACTGGATAGCGGTCAAGAATATCCTTAAGTACTTGAGAAGAACTAAGGATATGTTTCTTATATACGGAGGTGAAGAAGAGCTAGTCGCTAAGTGTTATGTCGATGCTAGCTTTGACACTGATCCGGATGACTCTAAGTCTCAATCCGGATACGTATTTCTCTTGAACGGAGCAGAAGTTAGTTGGAGGAGCTCCAAACAACATGTGGTGGCTAGATCAACAACGGAGGCGAAATATGTTGCTGCTTCAGAAGCGGCGTAGGAAGCAGTTTGGATGAAAGAGTTCATTACGGAACTGGGTGTGGTTCCCAATGCATTGGACCCGATGGTGATCTATTGTGACAATAATGGAGCCATAGCCAACGCAAAGGAACCAAGGTCTCACAAGAATTCCAAGCATATTAAGCGCCGGTTTCACTCCATCCGCGAGCATGTCAAGGATGGAGATATAAAGATTTGTAAAGTGCACACGGACCTGAATGTAGCAGATCCGTTGACTAAAGTACTCCCTAGGGCAAAACATGATCAACACCAGAACTCCATGGGTGTTAGATTTATCACTATGTGAACTAGATTATTGTCTCTAGTGCAAGTGGGAGACTGAAGGAAATATGCCCTGAGAGGCAATAATAAAGTTGTTATTATGTATTCCTTGTATATGATAGATGTTTATTTTACATGCTATAATTGTATTGATAGGAAACATCAATACATGTGTGTTTAATAAACAAAAAGGGTTCCTAGTCATGCCTCTCTTATAGACTAGCTTGTTGATTAACAGGATGATCAAGGGTTCCTGATCATGGACATTGGATGTTGTTAATAACAAGGTCACACCATTGGTGGAATGATGTGATGAACATTCATCCGAAGTATAGCATTACGATCAAGTCATTGTGTTTATATTGCTATAACATCATACAAAGTAATCTTTATCCTTAGACCATGAGATCATGTTAATTGCTAACACCGGAAGAGTATCTTGATAACATCAAACGTCACACCGTAACAGGGTGATTATAAAGATGGGTTCAGTGCTACGAAGGTGTTATGTTGAGGCTCATGGATCAAGAGTGGAATTTGTCAATCCAGATGATGGATAGATATACTCTGGGCCCTCTCGATGATATCACATTAGGATAGCTTGCAAGCAAGTGATTTGATCACTAGAATGTTATATCACGGGAACGAGAAAAGAGTGCATGTCGGTAACGAGATCAAACTAGGTATGGAGATACCGATGATCAAATCTCGGACATGTAATATATCGAGAGACAAAGGGATTTAGTTACAAGCGTTAAAGGTTCTCACGATCACTGTAGTCATCGTTGAATGTGTAGGAGTCAGTACGGATCTCCAGGTCCCGCTGCTGATTATTGATCGGAGAAGGGTCTCGATCATGTCTGCATTATTCGCGAACCGTAGGGTGGCACACTTAAGAGTTACCGGACACCATTTTGGAGCACATATGTTTCAGACGAAAGAATTGCAAAGCGCAGGAATTGTTTTAATAGAAACTGGAAATTGTTTCGGGTGAAATTGCAGAAGGTGGTTCTGCATGTGATATTGAAATATTGCAAGGGGCTATATGTGAATGTTTGTTAATTAAAGTAATTAACAAAATTCTGAATAAATTTAATAAAAGGGTTTTATTAAATGAGAGAGCATTAAATTTGGAGAAACTTAATGCATTTAAAGTGGAGACTTTAAAAGGGAATGTGAAGAGGCATTTTAATGTGGAGGAGTTACCACCACATGAATGCGGGAGGTGAGGGGTTACCCCCCCATGCGCCGGCCATGGAAAGAGGGGGCACCCCCCTCCTCCTATAAAAGGCCACTCATTCCCTCCTTCTTCCTCACACCTCCTTGTGAAGGATCTCTCTCCCCCTCTAGAATTATTCCCCCATGGTCTCGGATTAGCGAGATACATGTTCCCGGTGGCATTTCGTCTGGAAGGAGTTGCTGCTTCCGCTGGATCGCTGGAGCGAGGAGGTGGAGGTTGTCCGGTGGCTTGAACGTGTGTGCGAGTGCGGATGCGCTGCTGAGTTGCGGCGCTCGGACTTCCTCACAATCTTGAGATTGGCAAGTGTACGAATACATCAACCACGAGTTCCTACTCGTTAACAAAGCTCGTTGTTTATGAGGGTAAGTTCTCTATGGATGTATGTCCACCCGTTTGCTTTGTAGCTAGTAGATAGATCTTGGCGTGTAGTTCACACCGTAGGAATTTTTTTGTTTTCTATGCTGCAGACCCAACAGGTGATGATGATGATGATCCCGATGAAGTCCAGCTTGATGGTGGTGTTGATGGCAATGATCTCCCCTCTCTGGGAAGGAATTCCCCCGGCAGAATTCTGTCTGCCGGAGAGATCTTTCTCTCTCGGTATTTTCCGTCCTGCAAAGGCGGTGGAATCTTTCTGTGGTCGCTCTCCGAGTCTTAGGGTTTCAGGAGGATAATATACGCCATAGGGGAGAGCCAGGGGTGGACCAGGGCAGCCACACCACCTGGTGCTGCGGCCTAGGGTGGCCCGTGCCAGGGGGTGGTGTGGCCCCCTATGGCCCATCTCCGCTTCCTCTTCTGGCTTCCTTCTTCTTCTGGAAAAATAGGATTTTCCATGTATTTTCCCGGATTTTCTGATCTTCGTGAATTTTGCCTCCAAACAGCACCTTTTCCATCAGAATTCTGACTACAGCGGTCCATGCTCCAAATGTCATCAACCATGCGAAAACAGATGAAATAACATAAGTATCATCTCTTAATATGAAATATATCAATGAATAACAGTAAATTATGATATAGAATAGTGATGCAAAATGGACGTATCAGGAACGTGTGGGGAACCGCCAACATCGAGGCTAGGCATGGACTCCCGTCGCACTGGTGCTGCTCCCTTACAGGCCTGCCTGAGGGAGCACACGGCTTCGACCTCGTCGCAGCGCACCGTGATGGTGGTATTGGCTCCGCCTGACATCTTTACCAGGTTGTATAGGCGTTATGTATGACTGCCATGAACTTAGCGAGAGCCAGGTAGCCTAGGATGGCGTTGTAAGGCAGGGAGATCCGGGCAAGATCAAAGTCGATGAGCTCCATGCGGTAGTTGTCGCTCGTCTCGAAGGTGACAAGGAGCTGAATCCGGCCGTGGGGCACGGTGGTGCCCACCGTGGCCCCAAAAACGATGGGACGGGGAGGAGGCGTGCACCGGGCACCCGCAGCTGCCTGAACGCCTATTTCAAGAGTACATTCAGGCCCGCCCCATCATCGATGAGGGTCTTGGACACCACGACCCTGGTGATGGTGGGGGTGTATACCATGGGCATGATGCCCACCAGGTGGGTAGAGCCGGGTTGATCCGAGGTGCCGAAGGAGACCGGCTATTGAGGCCATCGGAGAGGAGCTGCAGTAGCACCAAGCCTTGCTTCCGCTAGCCCCCGGGTGAACTGCTTGAGGTGTCATCCAGAGGCGGGAGCCTAGAGGCCGCCCAAGATGCAGGTGATGATCCCGGCTGACCCTCTAGACGAGGAGCCCTTCGGGGTGACCTCCACGCGGGGACTTGTCGTCATGGCGCCGAACGCCCGGAGGTCCTGGGAAACGCGCCTCAGCCCCCTACCTGGCGTGCCAAATGTCAGAGATTTGTCCCACGAAGGAACTAGGGTCCAACGATCCTTTGGTTCGTGAGGGGGCTGAACACGCGATTCCAAAGGAACTAAGCGACAGCGACGGTGATGTATCAAGCACCAAACAGAGAGGTGAGAGTGGGGTTTTTACCCAGGTTCAGGACCCTCATGAGGAGCTAAAGCCCCTACTCCTGCTTTGTTGTATTGCTCGCGTGCTTTGCGAGGGTACAATGGAAGATGAAAGTCTAGGGTTTTAGATCTCAAGGACCGATCCCCTCCAAGGTAGGAGAAAGGCCACTTATATAGGGTGGCTTCGGGCCTCTTTCCCCAGTCTACCGGCAGGAAGGGTCACCCTCAGTGCCGCCTCCCATAGTCCTAGTCTACAGGGCTACTTTTTGGTGGACTAGGTCCTGGGTGATTGAGCACCTCTCCATCTGCTGGTAAAGTGATATTCTTTTACGCTGTTTGTCCTTTCTCAGCGCTACCCACTGCCTCTCTTGCACCAAAGTACGCCAGAACTCTCCTGCTCTTGCTGGAGCTACACCCTCGCCGGTCAGAGCCTGTCGTCCTCACTTTTGACCAGGACCCGGTCTTGGAGACCATGGGGTAGGGGCATCCAATGCCACCGTTGTGCTTGTCGTTTCCCTCAAAGGGGAGTTGTGTGCTCCTCATGGTTCCACCCTCCGGAAGCCTTCTGGGGGTTCGAGCGTGACACACCTCGTGAGGAGAGCAGCACTTCCCTCACGAGGTCTACTCGAGCCCACCACACCAACCAGACATGGACGGATCGGAGTACCCCCTGTACCATCTATCCGATAAATGCAACTTTATTTAGGATTTGATGACTCTTAGTCATTTGTCTTACTTGTGTCTATCATCACTTCTTCGTAGTTGGTAGGTATGTCATTTTTATGACAAGTGAATCAACAATATATTTCCACTCAGTGGGAAATACACTATTGAATCCTTCTTTTTCTAGAAAAAGTACTAAACCGGAACATTCATGATCACTATTAGTTTCACCTCATCATGTAGAGTCTTGTTCCATGGAACACATTCCGTTGTGCTACTCGACATTTGGAGTAAAATCGAATATCTTAATTTCGAACTTTCACTTTCTTCTATAACACTTTTATCGAGAAACCCTTGTTAACAATCCACTGGACAACAGCTAGTTTGTCTTCTAGTTATGGAAGACGTATTCACAGTTGCCTATGAATACTCTATAAAGTTTTATTCGTAATGATTTTATCAAAGTATCTAGATACTCAAACGTATCATAACTCTTATGGTGTTGTTTCCATGAGTCTGGATGATTCACTTTGTTTATAAGTGTTTGCTTATTCTTTCACTTATAACTCTAATCCTTTTACGATAATCTAGTAAGAGATTATTTTAGACCATATGTATCTAATACATTATGGTTATAATGTTTAAAACATATCAATACGCTTTGATATATTTAATCTTCGTAATTTGAGGAACAACTTTCACAATTCCTTTTACATGCTAAAATCTTAACTCAAATAATAGTCATTTTGATCGAATCATAGAGACATGTATTCTCTTGTTAATTTCATATCCATCTTTTATTCTGAAAGTATTTGAACATTTCAAATGGTTTTATACTCATGCTACGTTTAGTAAATACCTTTTATTTACTCAAATCTGCATTCATGTTAAATGAATAATGATATCCACCATATTGATGAATCATAATACATCACTATGTACAATATACAACAATTTAATACACATTCTATTTTACTAGAAAATATTCTATTTTAGTCACATTTGCCTCATTAGGATTGTTATGCATGTGCAAAATATCAAATATGTAATGACTTCATGTTTTTGTGAGCATGAATGCATACGGCATATTTATGACGTAAACTATAGTGTCATTTCATAATCAAGTTGGATATATTTTAGCTTTGAATGTTATAAATGCATAAACCATTATCATCCAGATCATAATAAGAATAACGTATTCCTAACCGAGAATGTGACCATAATATAAATCATTCATAATAGTATAACAACTAATTTGTCAAAGACTCATTATCAATAACCGTCTCGCGAGATCCAAGACACCAGTAAGTTCACACACTCAAATCGATTACAAAAGTTTATTCAAATTCTAAACAATCCAGACGATAAATGTAGAAGGATAATTATTGTTAGCCATCAACATCTTGTATGCCATCAACACGCTAGGTTTCCTCGTCTCCTCCACGCAACACTCATGTAGAAGGTCCTGTTTTCATAAAACAAGAATAAGTATCAGTATACTTGGTTGAAACTACAGTAAGTGTTTTGTGAGAAGCACATTTATAAATTGTATGTCATATATACTGATACGTTGGAAACGTATCTATAATTTTTGATGTTTCATGCTTGTTTAGTATCTAATTTGCTTTGTCAACACTTTGAGGTATTTTTATACACTTTCTGGGACTAACCTATTAACAAGATCCACAGTGCCAGTTGCATGTTTTCTGTTGTTTTTGGTTCTAGAAAAGCCAGAAAATGAATATACTCGGAATTGGATGGGACAAAAGTCAAAGTCAATATTTTACCGGAAGACAGATGGAGTTCGAAGGAGAGACGAAGGGGGGCCACAGGGCGGCCACACCCCCTTGGCACGGGCAGCCCTAGGCCATGCCAGGGCATGGTGTGGGCCCCTGGCCGGCCACCGACCTCGCCTCTTCGCCTATAAGAAGCCTCTCGATTCAGAAACCCTGAAAAAATCCAGCCTCCAGCCACGAAAAGTTCCGCAACACCGCCGCCACCGAAGGGGAGATTCGGGGGATAGAAAGTCTCTGCTCCGGCACCCTGCCGGGACGGGGAAGTGCCCCCGGAGCTATCTCCATCGATCTCCACCACCATCTCCATCACCGTTGTTGATTCCCATGATGATGACGGAGTAGTTCTTCCTCGAGGCTAAGGGTTCTACCGGTAGCTATGTGTTCATCTCTCTCTCTATGCATGATCATATTGTGATCATGAGCTTTATAATCAAGTAGATCTACCTTGCTACTCAAGTGCTTTAATCAATCTCTGCTCTCCCCATGTGTGTGAAAGTGACAACGTGCACACCATGGTGGCACTTAGGCTAGAGATTACAATTACTTGTTATGAGTTATACTTGGAGTTGGATGTTTCTATGAAATTGTGGTGTTTGTTGGAACCATCTAGAGCTCAAGGTGACAGTGTGGGGTTATCTAGATGGGGAAAGAGGACTTTGAGGAGTGCTGTTATAGCCCTACCATGGACTAGAGTGTCCAACCGGAGAGTAGTTCAGAGTGGTATCATAAAAAGAAGATATTTATATGAGAGTGTTCAGTAGCGAAGTTGATCCCTAGGCCTTGTTTATAAACATTGAAACACCGTTTGCAACTAGATATGTTATATGTTTGCTTGATTCCATCTTTATTTCATTTTGCCTTTAGTCTCTTCCACGCCATCAAGCTCTTTTCTGGCACCGTTGTCTTATATCTATACCACTTGTATTTCACTATCTCTTCGCTGAACTAGTGCACCTATACACCTGCCAAGTGTATTGGGTGTGTTGGGGACACGAGTGACTTCTTGTATCTTGATTGCAGGGTTGCTTGAGAGGGGATACGTTTGATCACTTCCTCCCTGAGTTCGATAAACCTTGGGTGATCCACTTAAGGGAAACTTGCTGCTGTTCTACAAACCTCTGCACTTGGAGGCCCAACAACTGTCTACAAGAATAGAAGTGCGTAGACATCAAGCTATTTTCTGGCGCCGTTGCCGGGGAGGTACGGTAAAAGGTACTCACATCCTCCGGTGTGAGTGCTCGAAGTTATTTCCTTTAGATTCTGCAATTATATCTTCTTGTTTCTTGTTTTTATTTTCACTAGTTCGGCTTAATTGAAAACAACAACAAAATTAGAGAGCTTTATAGTATTTATCTTGAGTTAGGACATGAAGTGTTTGAAGAGAAAATTAAAAAACCTATGGAACTTTATTTGCATGCTAATAGCAATGTTGTTAGTATGAATTCTTTGGACACTATTATTGCTAATGCTATGGAAAAGTCTAAGCTTTGGGAAGCTAGTTTTTACGAAAATGATATTTTTAGTTCCCCAGCTTTGGAAGATAGCTATTCTATTTCTTATGATGATACCAAACCTCCAATATATGATGATTACAATGATGAATATGATATTTTCAGTCCACCTACTATTCAGGAGAAAATTAATTATGATTACAATATGCCTCCTACATTTGATGATTATGGGGATGAGAATAATAATGATAGCTATTTTGTTGAATTTTCTCCCACCACAATTAATATGAATGACTATGCTTATGTGGAGAGTAATAATTATTTTATGCATGTGGCTCGTGATAAGAATGTTTTATGTGATATTTATATTGTTAATTTGATTCATGATGCTAATGAAAGTTATTATGAGAGAGGGAAACATGGTTTTATGTATCTCAACAATATTAAGTTTCCCCTCTTTATGTTGAAAGTCTTGGAATTGCACTTGTTTTGCTTTACTATGCTTGTTGCTTTGTGCTTTCATGACTTGTTTCTTTACAAGATTCCTATGCATAGGAAGTGGGTTGGACTTAAATGTGCTTTGAATTTGCTTCTTGATGCTCTCTTTTACTTCAATTCATATTTCTTATGTGAGCATCATCGAAATTATCGTGCCTAACTTAAAGGCGTTAAAGAAAAGTACTTATTGGGAGATAACCCAAAACTTTTAGTTGAGTCTTGGAAGTTATTACTTCAGTAATAACCCCTCCTTATCATTTTTGTGTGGTTTTTGTGCCAAGAGTAACCTCTAATGAGAGAGAAGTAATGCTTGTGGAAGTTGCTGTTCCGAAACAGATTTTTGTGCTTTGTTGTAAAAATTCGTGAAAAAACTCTATACATCGGTTTGAGCTCTTATGTTTTGTGCTTCTGCCCTAGGTTGTTATCCAACTATCGTTAGTTCAACACGTTTCGATTTGAGCAACATAAGGTCTTCGAAAAAATTGGTTTTTACCTGCTGGTCTGTTCTGACAAATTTCTCCCATTATTTGCATTTGCCTCTTAATCTCTTTATCTTTGAGTTTTGTTTGATCATTTGAACTTTTTAAAGGAAGTGCTACAGTAGATTTTGTTTTAATGGAAGTTTTACTTATGTTGAGACTGAACCAAAAGACTTATTATCTTGATTACACTAATGTTGCTAATGAAGATTGTGTTAAGTTTTGTATGAAGGAATTTTTCAAGTGTAGGGAGAGAATGATGTGACGAGATGAAGTATGGACAAAAGCTCAAGCTTGGGGATGCCACCCGTGTCACCCCAAGACATATTCAAGAAGTACAAGCGTCAAAGCTTGGGGATGCCAAAGGCATCCCCTTCTTCATCAATAAAAATCTCAAGTTTTCTTCTAAACACTTCATTTTTATTGTTTCATGCACAGTTGTATTGTTCTTGGAGCGTCTTCGTTTTTGTCTTTGGTTTTCGTTTGCTTGGTTTGCTGCAATAAGTTGGCTGTATCCAAACACACTTCTTTTGGAGAGAGACGCACCTCGTTATTCATTGTTTAGAACACTCTAGTTTTCATTCTTATTGTTTTGTGAGTGTTCTCTTTTGCTAGCACTTTGTTTAGCCTTTGTTTTCCTGTGCTTTCAGCTTAGAACTTTCTAGTTCTTCTTTGTGGATTTGTGAGACAAGCTCACTGATCTTTATTTATTATTATCTTTGTGAGTTGTTTCGAATAAGTCGATTGGTGTTGGAAGAGAGTAGAAAGCTTCATGCTTAAGTGGTAAAAAGAGCTTGTTTTTGACTATGGCCTGTGCATTGTCATGTCATGCTTGATATTGTTTTGGCTTTATGCTTAGTGAGTTTTGCTGTAGCATGACATGTTATAAACAATTGAGATTGCTTAATGTGCCTTGAAAGAATCATGCGTTTTTAACATATTAAAGCATAGTATTGTGGTATTCTCCTTTGATGCTTTATTTGGGTTGACTTGGCGCATGCTCACACCATTTTAAGACTATTCCAAGTCACCATAGCCTCTAATGATCATTTAGTTTTCGACTTGTAATTTCACTTTATGCTTTAATTAATGATGTTTTGTCGCTTTGCATGATTATGGCCATTATTTCTCTCTTAGTTGGTCGCTCCTAGTATTTTGCTAGCCTCCATACCAAGTATGAGTTCCACTCATGCATCCAACTCCAAATAAAACCAAGTTATTTCAAAGAGTCCACCATACCTACCTATTAGCATTTGCTATTCCAAGTATATTCATGTTTTTATCTACCTTCCAAATTAAACTTGTTATGTGAAAATTAGTGATTAAAGCTCTCACGAACTTGATGGCACATTTTACTTTCTTGCACTTAATAAACTTGAACCATTGTGCCATCTTTGTTGCGTATATGCTTGCACTTTATAAGTTGAAGTTAGCAGAACCATGTATCATGGGGAACGCTTTCAACATTGCACTTATATTCCGTTGATATCATGATTCTTTTGCTTATGGATCCTGGCGGTGTGAAATAAAAGGGGAACTTGTAAGATCATGGAGTTTGTATGTGTGTTAGAGAAACGCCTGGGCCGCTAGCCTAAGCCATGCCTAATCATGGTGGAAACTTGCAGCATAACCATAATGATCACTCTATGAAGCATCCTCGATAAAAACCTATGCAAATAGCAAATAAAAAGATCTCTGAGATGCTCATTGTCTGCTTGCCTTGTCATTTTGATTATGGGATAGCTCTTGTATCATGTGCAACGGGTACCCCATTGGCGGTTCTCTATGATACATATGTACTTACAATGACAAGAGCTTACTTGTGACTGAAGTTTAGTAGCATGAGGTTCGGTACTCGTAAGTAAGGGGCATGATATTTCAACTTATAACTTGTCAAGCATATCCTCTTAGTTGTGTCACTTTAACCTTAATCACCTAAAGATGCTTATGATAGGGGCAATGCGAGCTGAAAGCTAATAAGTACCATAATTTTTGGAAGCTCTTTATGAGACTTGAATCCTTTCTTCCTTCTATGAAGGCCTTTCTTTTACTTTTATGTTGAGTCTCCATCTTCTATATTTATGCACCTATTGAGAGAGCATAGTTGTCATTCTTAGTTCTATGTGCATTGTCCCAAAACTTATTGATTGATTCATAATGTTGATATTGCTTGTTCTTGAATTATTTGTATCTAGTCACCCTTATGAACTTTGAAGGTGTCCTATGCATTTGTGTTTTGCTACTCCATGAGGGACAAGCTGAATGCCACTATGCTATGTTTTATATATGTGAAACGAACAAACATATTTCAATGCATTGTTATTCATTATCTTTGTTTGTATCCTTTCATGATGCATGCATAGTTACTATGTCTTATTGTTAGAACTTTATCTTTCATGCTCATGTCTAGAGTACTTTGATCCCAGCTTCCAATGCTTGCAAATGGTTTGATCTTGACTGTGATGGTGCATGTCACCTCAAAACTTATTCTTTTTATCACTTACCTACTCGAGGAGGACGAGCAGGAGTTAAGCTTGGGGATGTTGATACGTTGGAAACGTATCTATAATTTTTGATGTTCCATGCTTGTTTAGTATCTACTTTGCTTTGCTTTGTCAACACTTTGAGGTATTTTTATACACTTTCTGGGACTAACCTATTAACAAGATACCACAGTGCCAGTTGCCTAATTTCTGCTGTTTTTGGTTCCAAAAAAGCCAGAAAATGAATATACTCGGAATTAGACGGGACAAAAGCCAAAGTCAATATTTTACCGGAAGACACATGGAGTCCGAAGGAGAGACGAAGGGGGGCCACACACACCCCTTGGCGCGGAAAGCCCTAGGCTGCACCAGGGCATGGTGTGGGTCCCCTGGCCGGCCACTGACCTCGCCTCTTTGCCTATAAGAAGCCTCCCGATCTAGAAACCCTGAAAAAATCCAGCCTCCAGCCACGAAAAGTTCCGCAGCACCGCCGCCACCGAAGGTGAAATTTGGGGGACAGAAAGTCTCTATTCCAGCACCCTGCCGGGATGGGAAAGTGCCCCCGGAGCCATCTCCATCGATCCCCACCACCATCTCTATCACCGTTGCTGATTCCCATGATGATGAGGGAGTAGTTCTTCCTCGAGGCTAAGGGTTCTACCGGTAGCTATGTGTTCATCTCTCTCTATGCATGATCATATTGTGATCTTGAGCTTTGTAATCAAGTAGATCAACCTTACTACTCAAGTGCTTTAATGAATCTTTGCTCTCCCCATGTGTGTGAAAGTGACAGCATGCACACCATGGTGTCACTTAGGCTAGAGATTACAATTACTTGTTATGAGTTATATTTGGAGTTGGATGTTTCTATGAAATTGTGGTGTTTGTTGGAACCATCTAGAGCTCAAGGTGACAGTGTGGGGTTATCTAGATGGGGAAAGCGGACTTTGAGGAGTGCTGTTATAGCTCTACCATGGATTAGAGTGTCCAACCGGAGAGTAGTTCAGAGTGGTATCATAAAAAGAAGATATTTATATGTGAGTGTTCACTAGTGAAAGTTCATCCTTAGGCCTTGTTTCTAAACATTGAAACACCGTTTGCAACTAGATCTGTTACATGTTTGCTTGCTTCCATCTTTATTTCAGTTTGCCTTTAGTCTCTTCCACGCCATCCAGCTCTTTTCTGGCACCATTGTCTTATATCCATACCACTTGTATTTCACTATATCTTCGCCGAACTAGTGCACCTATACACCTGACAAGTGTATTGGGTGTGTTGGGGACACAAAAGACTTCTTGTATCTTGATTGCAGGGTTGCTTGAGAGGGGATACCTTTGACCACTTCCTCCCTGAGTTCGATAAACCTTGGGTGATCTACATAAGGGAAACTTGCTGCTGTTCTACAAACCTCTGCACTTAGAGGCCCAACAACTGTCTACAAGAATAGAAGTGCGTAGACATCATATACCTGTCCCGTCAATGATCTCCCCGATGATGGGTTCTACATTGACAGTTCTCAACTACATCAGAAACTAATGAAAGGTGAATTTTTCCTCTCTCATGACATAGACTAGGACGACCTATTTGTAGCTGGGAGGAAGCAAGCTCAACACCCCATCAAAAGTCTGACTTGTTCTATGGACATTGCCTTCAATCCATCGAGCATACCTTATGGCACGATCTATGGAAACTACACTTGTAGCTCAGGTACCATTGCCCATCTTATGGTGCATGAGTCGAAAATGAAAAAGTCATGACAATCGTGAAACTCATCGCTCTCTTCCTCAGTTGCATTATCATCGGGAGCATCTCATAGTGGTTCTTGTAATGTGTTGAGTGCATCATTAATGGTGTGGACGTCTCTTAAGCATTGATACCAGTCTATGAAGTTTGACCCATCTAACTTGAAATCCTCATCTCTCAGATAAGACCCATAATTGAAATTCATAGGTTTGAGGGCCATGATCTACAAATACATTTGCAAAGACATAAGACTAGATTCATAATATGAGTTCAAGGTTTATAATCAAATTATTACATGAGCTCTCACTAAAACTATCATCCCTAAGATTATTTTTGTGATTACATGATCCAAATTCACTATACCACCCTCGATCATCACGACCAGATATATAGATGCAATGGCGGACAATGTTGTGTCGATCACATCATTCATGTGAGTCGTGCTCGATCTTTCAATCTTCTTGTGTTCTAAGGCCATGTTTTTACATGCTAGGTTTACCAATGTAACCTACGTGTATTTGTAGTGCATATATGGCTTACACCTAGTACAAGAAAAGTTGGATTGTACAACAAACGGTTTTTGTGATTGAAGGTCCATTTTCCGTGGTCAAAAAGTCTTCCGCAACGGATGGCCTCTGTCGTAAAAGTCCCGTCACCAAAGAATCTACCACGGTTTTTTCCTGACCATGGCGGATCGCATCCTTCGGCCATAGAAATTTGTGCCATCGTAGATCTGTTTCTCAGCCCCGTTGACTACTGACGTCATGCAACCTGCCACGTGGCAAGAATCGGTAATGGTCCCAAATATCATGGTAGAAGATAGGCTCAGCCAAGGTCTGCTGATTATTAAGTTGGCCGGCCCATGAGAGAAGCCTAAAAAGAACATGGCACGTTACTGTTTCAGCCTGCTGGAGGCATGCGCTACTTTAATGGGGACTAGAACTTTGCAGCCCAACAACGACTTGTTAACTTTCTGACCCTTTACTGTTTCAGCTTGCATGAGGCCCATATTGTCCAACACTGTGTGGCCCATTGGCGTCATGCGCCACATCAGTTTGGTACTGTTAAGGCTTGCCATAGGCCCATCACTATGCATAAAGCCCGTCGCTTTCCATTCATTGCGGTCCTTTTTGTAGGAAGGCCTGTTACTGTTCAGGCCTTTTCTCCAATCTGGCCTTTCACTATTCAAGCCATTTAGTATTCTAGCCTGTTACTGTTCTGGCCATTTACTGGTTTGGCCTTTTACTGTTTTGGTCATTTACTGTTCTGCCTTGATATGGTTCTTGCCCTTTACTGTTCATTCCTTTTACTGTTCAGGCCATTTACAGTTCATGCCTTTTAGTCTTCATAGGATTGATCCATGCTTCACCAACCATGGCCTTTCACTGTTCAGTGTGTTACTATTATGTCCTTTCACTATTCAACATGTTACTATTTTGGCCTTTTTGGCAGCATCGATGTTTTGCAAAATAGCACAGGAATGTCAACACATTGATTAATAAACATGAGAAATTTAAACTTCTCTCTCTCAAAAAATGAGAACTTCAAACTACTAATTACACAATGATAAAAGTTTGTGACAAATAAGCCAATGGGGTCTCTCTAGATTCAAAATTACAATAGATCATTAGACACGACCAGCATTTAAAAATATCATAAATAAGAGTTGGCATCATCAACAAGAGTACATGGCGATGCACTTTATTGTATCATATGTCCTCTTCTTCAACATTTCAGCTACAGATCTGAGAGCAGCCACACCCTTTCTTTCTACATGTAATACAACCTTTATATATATATATCACCTGCATGAGTTGTTCTAGGTGGACTGTTAAGAATGTTTTTTCCTTAAAAATGCAATGGGAGGATGAATGAGAAGAGGGATCACAACTTTCAGCACTGCCTTCCAAGGACTCTTGCTTGGTTTTAACTGCAGCCTGGTAAAATATGGTGAAAGAGGTTGAAACAAAGAACAAGGGAAACATGTATTATATAAAGTACAAATCATTTAAGTAAGTATGAACTTATAGTATCTCGTTTGGGATCACAGTAGTTCCTTGTCAAGCGGGTGCAACTCCTGGTCAATCTGCTAGTAGAATCTGAGTTAAGCAGCTAGAACTCTGGTCCTTGTACTCCAATGTCCTTTGTCTGCATTAAGGCATGAAATTTAAAACCGAGTCAGCTGGTTCAGAAGGATGAAAGTAGTAGAAAACACCAAAAAGATAACATTAAAATTGACTAGATGTATAATTCAAACTAGCTAGCTGGTTTGGAAGGATGAAAGTAGTTGAAAACACAAAAAATATACTATTAAAGATGACCAGATGTATGATTCAAACTATATGGACATTTTCTGAATTACTCAAAGCATTCATAGATAGAAAGACAATAAAACATGAATGGAAATGTTAGGTCAAGATTTTAGCTAGAATGACTTATTAACTTATTATGCATATAGGTTATTTGAGTTATTAACATCACAAGAAACTAGCCTAAGTAACATACAAAAACCTCACACTTCAACCTTCCTTGGAGTCAGACTGTCAGTGTTGGATCCTCTACAAGAAGTTTGCATGCCCAAACGAGCACTCTAAAAGAATAGCATCTACGAGTTTGTGTTGCAGGATTATACCAATAGTGTGACAATGTAATAAAGGATGTAATAGCGAGAAGCTTATGATATGGATAGGACCAACCAGATGTGGGTGCAAATGAAATGGTATGGGCAGGATATTGAGAAACATTCTAACGCTTTCATAACTTAGGAGTACCAAAAAATAACAAACGGGCAAGATAAATTACCACACCGTGGTGGGGGAGGCCGAGATGGCCAAGAGGGCGACGGGGGCAGCGGCTAGGTATTTTTGGGTCAGTGAACGAGTGATTCAATAAAATGCCCCTGTGAGGTAGACAACGACGTTGGTGAAGCAGATCCAATGCATTGAGAGAGTTGGTGAAATTGTTCTAGTGTCCATGACGTGGGAGTCGATGACGTAGAACATTTGCTCCCGTGTGTAAGAGTGCACCAGTAGTAAATGAGCTCCGATGTAGAATAGAGGGCCGATGGTGAAGCAGGTGGAGGAAGGTAGCAGGAGGAGGGGGTGGCTTGTAAATTTTGAGGAAGGGCGGCATAGAGGCGACGGGGGGATATAGGTTGGATGATGCACATTTACCACCTATACCCCTCTATTATTGCAGTGCTCCTCGGGTTCTTGTTTCAGGGCCAGGGATAGAAGAGGAATTTTACATTCGCAAAAAACAAGATCGGATATTTGAATGGATGCGTGGGATGTTTCGATGCTCTATGGAAATTTTGAGGTTGAAGCTTCCAAGATACGCTACTCCGACGTGTGGCCGCTCCTCAGGTGCTGGACCCGTCTTGATCGACACGCCAGCGACACTATGCTTACCAGCATTTAAATGAGTTTCCATACATTTGTCGAAATTGAGAAACATTATTGAAGGCTTTCAGACAACATGACCAAGGTCACGACCATATCTCTGCCATAGTTTATAATAACGTGTCCATATTCGATAGATCGGTGCATCTTGGCATTTCAAGCATTGTTTATAAAAGGAGATTCCAGATTTTTTGGATAACGCCCTACTTTCATGAATTTCCAAGCTTCCTAGCTAAATCTATGCAATAAAATGACTTTTTGACGATTTAAAGTAAGTATGTCTAATTTTGAACTACAAAGTGTGTGATATAGCTTGCTCTTGATTTTTTTAAATAATTTAAAGGTATCAAAGTAGTCAAATATCATAGAACCACCGAGAGTTTTGCAAGATTCAACTTATTGATACGAATAATAATGACGCCAAATTTGGGCCATTTTTTAAAACATACAAATAAACAAAATATGAAATGAAATACTACCATTCTGTTCTCTTGGTGTCTCACTATGTGCACTTTCTAGTTTCCATGAATACATTTAAACTTAAAATTTGACAATTTTGAAAAAACTTGTTTCACAATATGGCATACCATGTATGAATGCCTTTCAAACTAGATGACCAATGTCAAGGCGATATGTTTACCACACTTTATGATAATGTTAACATATTTGGTAGATTGGTAGATATTGGCATTTAAACATTGTTTACAAAAAGAGCTTCCATATTCGAAGTTATTTTAAATTTTCCAATTGACAACAATGGCTTTTTTCATGAATCAACCACAAAGATTATGGATCGAAAGCACACCGCCCCAATTTTCACACAAAGTATAACCTATTTAATTGATAATTCTCAAGTTTTATGGCTATATTCATGCAATAGAGTGACTTTATGGCTATTTAATGAAAGTATCTCGGATTTTGGTGTGCAAGTGCATGATACCTACTTTCTCATGATTTTTTTAATTCATTTGAAGGTATGCAAGTAGTAAAACAAGGGACAACCACCAAGAGTTCTTCAAGATTATACTTCTTTATATGAATGCTAATGCCACCAAATTTGGGCATTATGAATGAAAACAATCAAGAAAATTAAATATAATTTGAAGTAATGTCTTTCTTTCGCATGGTGTCTTACCATTGCAGTAGCTAGTTTCCATTAAAACATTTAAAATTAAATTTTGAAAATTTTGAAAAAACTTGTTTCACAATATGGCGTACCATGTATGAACATTCATGCCTTTCAAACTGCATGACCAATGTCAACGCCATATGTTTACCATACTTTATGATAATGTAACCATATTTGGTACATTGGTGCATATTGGCATTTAAACATTGTTTACAAAAAGAGCTTCCATATTGGAAGTTATTTTAAATTTTCCAATTGACAACAATGGCTTTTGTCATGAACCAACCACAAAGATTACGGCTAGACAACACACTGCCCCAATTTTCACATAAAGTGTAACCTATTTAATTGATAATTCTCAAGTTTTATGGCCATATTCGTGCAATAGAATGACTTTATGGCTATTTACTGAAAGTATCTTAATTTTTCGTTTACAAGTGTATGGTACCTTCTTGCTAATAATTTTTTAAATCATTTGAAGGTACCCAAGTAGTAAAAGAAGGGAGAACACCAAGAGTTCTGCTATTAAACTTATTGATATGAATGCTAATGCCACGAAATTTGGGCCTTATGAATGAAACAAATAAACTAAATATCGTTTGAAGTAATGCCTTCCTGTTGCATGGTGTCTTACTATTGCACTAGCTAGTTACTATGAAAACATTTAAACCTAAAATTTAACAATTTTGAAAAAACTTGTCAAACGATATGGTATACCATGTATGGATATATATGCATGGCTCACAAACCAAATGACCTCATGGCAATATCTTTGCCATAGTTTATAATAACATGTCCATATTTAGTATATTGGTGCATATTTGCATTTCAAATATTGTTTACAAAATAAGCTTCCAAATTTGAAGTTATTTTCAATTTTTTTCCAAGTGACAACAATGGCTTTTGTCGTGAAGCGCCTACAAAAATATGACTCAAAATCCCATGGCCCCAATTTTCACACAAAGTATAGCCTATTTAATTGATAATGCCCAATTTTCAATATTTTCCAAGCTTTATGCCTATATTCATAGAATATAATCACGATACAGCAATTTAACGAAAGTATCTCAAATCTGGATCTACAAGTGCATGATACCTACTTTCTCAAATATTTTTTAAATTCATTTGAAGGTACCCAAGTGGTAAAACAAGGGAGAACCACCAAGAGTTTCAAAAGATTCAACTTCTTGATATGAATGCTAATGCTACAAAATATGGGGCTTATGAATGAAACTATCAAGAAAATTAAATATAATTTGAAGTAATGCCATTCTTTCACATGGTGTCTTTCCATTGCACAAGCTAATTTCTATGAAAACATTTAAACTTAAAATTTGACAATTTTGAAAAAACTAGTCAAACAATATGGTATACCATGTATGAGTATATATGCATGGCTTTTAAACTAGATGAACGAGGTCATGGCAGTATCTTTGCCATAGTTTATAATGACTTGTCATATTTGGTAGATTGGTGCAAGTTGGAATTTCAAATATTTTTACAAAGGAAACTTCCAGAATTGAAGTTATTTTTAGTTTTTCAAAGTGACAACAATGGATTTTATCGTGATGTAACTACAAAGGTTATGGATCGAAAGCACACTACACCAATTTTCACACAAAGTATAAGCTATTTAATTCATAGTGCTCACGTTTTAGTAATTTTCAAGTTTTATGCCTATATTTGTGGAATAGAATCACGTTACAAGAATTTAATGAAAGTATCTCAAATTTTGATCTACATGTGCATGATATCTGCTTGCTCATATTTTTTGTTAAATTTATTTCAAAGTACCCAAGTACTAAAATAAGGTAGGATCACCAAGAGTTCTGTAAGATTCAACTTCTCTATATGAATGCTAATGCCACCAAATTTGGGACCATTTGAAAGAAAAAATGAAGGAAACAAAATATAAATTGAAGCAATGTATTTCTTTCTCACTGTGTCTTGTGACGTGCACTACCTAGTTTCCATAAAAAGTATACTTAAATTTTACAACTTTTGAAGAAACTTGTTTCACAATATGGTGAACCATTTATGAACATTCATGGCTTTTGAACTATGTGAACTTGCCATAGTCTATGATAGCCTGTTCATATCTAGTAGATTGGTGTATGTTGGCATTTAAAACATTGCTTACAAAGGAAGCTTCCATAATGGAAGTTAGTTTCTATTTTCCAAGTGACAACAATGGTTTTTGTGAAGTAACTACAAAAATGACTCAAAATCCTACCGCCCTAATTTCCACACAAAGTATAAAATATTTGACGGATAATAATGCACAAAATTTCAAGCTTCTGAGCCAGTTTTACCAATTTTAATGAGTTTAACTTGGTTTAGCAAAAAAAATGTGTGAATTTATAACTAGAAATGATGGGAATCTCTACCTATCATAACTCTAGGTCACTAACATATGGGTCACGTGGATGGTGGGTCCAAAAAAGTCAGTGTAGGTCGGAGTGGGTTGATGGCTCAGGATACGTTGAGCTCGTTGGGAACCCCAAGAGGAAGGTATGATGAGCACAGCAGCAAGTTTCCCTTAGTTATGAAACCAAGGTTATCGAACCAGTAGGAGCAAGGAAACAACCCCAAGGTGTTTCTACCAACTTGGAATCCTGCACAACACAACCATAGAACTTTACCCCAACTTACAGTGAGGTTGTCAATCTCACCGGTTTTGCTGAAGACAAAGGATTAAACGTATTGTGTGGAAGATAGTAATTGCCTGTAGAAAGTAAACAGTAAACAGTAAATAATAGATGGTATATCAATGGTAAAAGAATGGACCAGGGTCCATAGTTCACTAGAGGTGATTCTCCTTAAGAAGATAACATGGTGGGTAAACAAATTATAGCGGGGCAATTGATAGACTCGGGAAATCATACCATGCATATACTAATCATCTTGACTCCTATGAGATTTGATTGGGCATTACAACATTACACATAGACCATAATCCAACTGCATCTATGACTAATAATCCACCTTTAGGTTATCATCCAAACCCCCTCCAGTATTAAGTTGCAAGCAACAGATAATTGCATTAAGCAAAGTGTGTAAAGTAAACAATACGATTGTCCCATGGACAAAGGATTGCTATTTTCTCCCTAGTAGCAACATCACATCTAGTACCTTAGAGATTCCTGTCACTTCCCTAGAATACTAGAGGCATGAACCCACTATCGAGCATAAATACTCCATCTTGGAGTTGCTAGCATCTACTTGGGCAATATAGCTACTAACAACGGTAACCATGGAAGATCACAAATAACATAGACATGATAGAATCAATAATCAATCTGAAATAGCATATCAATATCCATCGGATCCCCGCAAACACAACATGTAAGATTACTAATAGATGATCTTGATCATGAACGGATCTCACAAGATCTAAACATGATAGCACAAAGAATACATGGACCCATAGTCCAGGGATGAACTACTCACGCATCACACTGGAGGCAGTCATGGTGATGAAGAAGGCCTCTAGGGTGATATCTCCCCTCTGACAGGGTGCCGGGAAGATCTTCGGATTCCCCCGATCTGGGGATCGAGATGGCGCCGGCTACAGACTCTTTCATGGATTTCTGATTGGGTCTTTGATCAGGTACTTAGGGTTTTCATCCTGGGAGGCTTTTATAAGCGAAAGGGCAAGGTCGGTGGAGCACCAGGGGGCCCACACACCCTGGTGGCACGCCCTAGGCCGCCCCGCCACGAGGTGTGGCCGCCCTGGTGCGCCACTTTGTCTCCCCTCCGGACTCCGTGTTGCTTCGGGTAAAATATTTACTTTGGCTTTTGTCCGGTCCAATTTTGAGAATATTTCCTTACTAGCTTTTCTGAAACCAAAAACAGGCAGCTGGCACTCTGGCATCTTGTTAATAGGTTAGTTCCATAAAATGTATAAAAATACCTCAAAGTGTGGACTAAACATAAGAAAGTAGATACTAGACAAGCATGGAACATCAAAAATTATAGATACGTTTACGACGTATCAACATCCCCAAGCTTAACTCCTGTGCGTCCTCGAGTAGGTAAGTGATAAAACGAATAATTTTTGAGGTGACAAGCACCATCACAATCTTGATCAAGGTATTTGTAAAACATTGATAACTGGGATCATAATACTTTAACATAGCATGAAAGATATAGTTCTAACAATAAGACATAGCAACTATGTTATACCATGAAAAGGTACAAACAAAAGATTCATGAATAACAATGCTTTGAAAGACGTTTGTTTGTTTCACATATAGAAAACATAATGAGAATGGTATTCAGCTTGTCCCTCATGGTATAGCAAAACATAAATGCATAGGAAACCTTCAAAGTTCATAAGGGTGACTAGATACAAATAATTTAAGAACAAGCAATATCAAAGTTATGAATCAATCAAGAAGTTTGGGGACAATGCACATTAAACTAAGAATGACCACTATGCTCTCTTAATAGGTGCATAAATATAGAAGATGGAGACTCAACAAAAAAGTAAAATAAAGGCCCTTCATAGAAGAAAGCAGGGATTCAAGTTTCATAAAGAGCTTCCAAAAATTATGGTACTTATTAGCTTTCAGCTCTCATTTCCCCTATCATAAGCATCTTTAGGTGGTTAAGGTTAAAGTGAACAAATATGAGGATATGCTTGACAAGTGATAAGTTGAAAATCTCATGCCCCTTGCTTATGAGTACTGAACCTCATGCTACTCAACTTTAGTCACGAGTAAGTTCTTGTCATTGTAAGTACATGTGTATCATAGAGAACCGCCAACGGGGTACCCCTTGCCCCATGATACAAGAGCTATCCCATATCAAAATGACAAGGCAACAGACAATGAGCATTTGAGCGATCTTTTTATTTGCTATTTGCATAGGTTTTTATTGAGGATGCTTCACAGATTGCTCACTATGGTTATGCTGCAAGTTTCCACCATGATTAATAATGGCTTAGGCTAGCCGCCTAGGCGTTTCTCTAACACATATACAAACTCCATGAGCTTACAAGCTCCCCTTTTATTTCACACCGCTGGGATCCGTAAGCAAAAGAACATGATATCAACTAAATAAAGTGCAATGTTGAAAGCATTCCTCATGGTAACATGGTTCTGCTAATTCACAACTTACAAAGCGCAAGCATATACGCAACATAGATGGGCACAATGATTCAAGTTTATTAAGTGTAAGAGGGTTAACTGTGCCATCAAGTTTGTGAGAGCTTTAATCACTAATTTTCACATAACAAGTTTAATTCGGAAGGTAGATAAAAACATGAATATACTTGGAATAGCAAATCCTAATAGGTAGGTATGGTGGACTCTTTGGAATAAGTTGGTTTTATTTGGAGTTGGATGCATGAGTCGAACTCATACGTGGTACATGCAGAGGCTAGCAAAAGACTAGGAGCGACCAACTAAGAGAGCAATAATGGCCATAATCATGCAAAGCGACAAAACATTATTAATTAAAGCATAAAGTGATATTACAAGTCGAAAACTAAATTATCATAGAGGCTATGGTGACTGGTATAGTCTTAACATGGTGTGAGCATGCGCCAAGTCAACCCAAATAAAGCATCGAAGGAGAATACCACAATATTATGCTTTTGTATGCTAAAGCAATGCATGATTCTTTCAAGGCACATTAAGAAATCTCAATTGTTTGGAACAAGTCATGCTACAACAATAATTACTAAGCATAAAGTCAGAGCAATATCAAACATGACATGATAAAGTCTAGGCCACAGTCGAAACAAGACTCCTTTTGTACCACTTATAAGCATGAACTTTCCTACTATTTTCTAATCCAAGTCAACTTATTTGAAACTATGTATGAATGTGGGGTCCAACCAATTTATTTAAGCAAATTAAGCAAAATAAAACTAAAAACAAAATGAAGATGCTCAAAAAACAACACAATTTTGCATGAAACAATAAAAATGAAGTGTTTGGAAGAAAACCTGAGATTTTTATTGATGAAGAAGGGGATGCCTTGGGCATCCCCAAGATTTGACGCTTGTACTTCTTGAATATTTATTGGGGTGACACGGGTGGCATCCCCAATCTTGAGCTTTTGTCCATACTTCATCTTATCACATTATTCTTCCCTACTCTTGAAAATTTCCTTCATACAAAACTTAACACAATCTTCATTTTCAACATTAGTGTACTCAAGATAATAAGACTTTGGGTTCAGTTTCAACACAAGTAAAACTTCCATTAAAACACAAGCTACTGTAGTAATTCCTTCTAAAAGCTCAAGTGATCCAAGAGAACTCAAAGAGGAAGAGATTAATAGGCAAATGCAAATAATGGCAGAAATCTGTCAAAACAGACCAGCAGGTAAAAACCGATTTTTTTGAGGACCTTCTGTTGCTCAAATTGAAAAGTGTTAAACTAAAGTAAGTTAGATAACAACCTAGGGCAGAAGCAAAAATAATTACAGCTCAATCCGACGAACAGTGATTTTTCATGAATGTTTACAATGAAGCATACAAATCTGTTTCGGGACAACAACTTTCCCAAGTCTTACTTCTCTCTCAATAGAGGTTATTCTTGGCACAAAAACCACACAAAAAGGATAAGGAGAGGTTATTAATGAGGCAATAACTTCCAAGACTCGACAAAACAAAAACTTACTAAATAAAAATATTGGTTATCTCCCAATAAGTGCTTTTCTTTAACGCCTTTGAGCTAGGCATAAGAAGCAAGATTCAACTATTTTCAAATGAAGAAGCATTAAGAGCAATACCAGAAATATCTTCAACAAGTCAAGGTATGTCATCCAAATAAGTTCTAGAGGATCCTCTCTCAATACTCTTGGGTTCACTAGTTTCATCAAACGGGTTTTCAGGAACGATCCAATCAAAATTCTTTTCTAAGGCTTCATGCATTCCTACAAGTTTAAAAGGTATTGGTATTTTAATTTACTATTCCTTTTTGGGTTTGGTTTTTTCCATCTTTTCTTGTGTACCAATAGCATCTACACATGAGCCTAGCATATTAAAACGATCGAAGACCTTTCTAGCTTCCTTAACAACATCACAAAATTTTTTAAGCAAAGTTTCTAGAATAAAATCTCTCTTTTAATATCCTCAATGTCTTTAAATTTAAGAAACATTACTTGTATTATGGGGTTAAGGTTAACAAACCTAGCCTCCAACATGTGAACTAAAGAAGTTGCAGCAATTTCATAATTTGGAGCAAGTTCTTCTAGGGATCTATCCTCAATATCCTCATGCTTGCTAACAACATTAAAGAATTCTTCAATATTATCTTTACCAATTATGTAGCCACTACCTATTGAAAGGTCTCTTAGGGTGAACTTAGGGTCAACATAGTGAGCTAAGAATGAGGTGACAACTACATAAAGAACTATATATTTTTTTTGATACAAAGGAGCAAACTAGTACAACTAATTTTTTTGTGTGTTTTTGATAAAAGAAACAAGCAAACAAAGCAAAAAAACAAAGTAAAGAGATTGGTTGTGAGAGACTCGCCTTGTAAAGCTGTCCTTGACTCCCTGGCAACGACGGCAGAAAAAGGCTTGATGGCTCACATACGTTGAGCTTGTTGGGAACCCTAAGAGGAAGGTATGATGAGCACAGCAGCAAGTTTCCCTCAGTTATGAAACCAAGGTTATAGAACCAGTAGGAGCAAGGAAACAACCCCAAGGTGTTGCTACCAACTTGGAATCTTGCACAACACAACCACAGAACTTTGCCCCAACTTATAGTGAGGTTGTCAATCTCACCGGTTTTGCTGAAAACAAAGCATTAAACATATTGTGTGGAAGATAGTAATTGCTTGGAGAAAGTAAATAGTAAACAGTAAATAGTAGATGGTATATCAATGGTAAAAGAATGTACCAGGGTCCATAGTTCACTAGAGGTGATTCTCCTTAAGAAGATAACATGTTGGGTGAACAAATTACAGCGGGGACAGACTTGGGAAAGCATACCATGCATACAGTAATCATCTTGACTCCTATGAGATTTGATTGGGCATTACAACATTATACATAGATCGTAATCCAACTGCATCTATGACTAATAATCCACCTTCAGGTTATCATCCGAACCCCCTCCAGTATTAAGTTGCAAGCAACAGATAATTGCATTAAGCAAAGTGTGTAAAGTAAGCAATCCGATTGTCCCATGGACAAAGGATTGCTATTTTCTCCCTAGTAGCAACAGCACATCTAGTACCTTAGAGATTCTTGTCACGTCCCCGGATTACTAGAGGCATGAACCCACTATTGAGCATAAATACTCCCTCTTGGAGTTGCTAGCATCTACATGGCCTAGATAACTAATAACAATGGAAAGCATGCAAGATCACAAATAACATAGACATGATAGAATCAATAATCAATCTGAAATAGCATCTTAATATCCATCGGATCCCCGCAAACACAACATGTAAGATTACAAATAGATGATCTTGATCATGAACGGAGCTTACAAGATCTAAACATGATAGCACAAAGGAGGAGAACCAACCATCTAGCTATTACATGGACCTGTAGTCTAGGGATGAACTACTCACGCATCACAACGGAGGCAGTCATGGTGATGAAGAAGGCCTCCAGGGTGATCTCTCGCCTCCTACAGGGTGCCGGGAAGAGCTTCGGATCCCCCCGATCTAGGGATCGAGATGGCAGCGGCTATAGACTCTTTCGTGGATTTCTGATTGGGTCTTTGAACGGGTACTTAGGGTTTTCTCCTCGGGAGGATTTTATAGGCGGAAGGGCAAGGTTGGTGGAGAACCAGGGGGCCCACACCCCCTGGTGGTGCGCCCCCTAGGCCGCTCCGCCACCAGGTGTGGCCACCCTAGTGCTCCACTTCGTCTCCCCTCCGGACTCCGTGTTGCTTTGGGTAAAATATTGACTATGGCTTTTGTCCGGTCCAATTCCGAGAATATTTCCTAACTAGCTTTTCTTAAACCAAAAATAGTAGAAAACAGGCAAGTGGCACTGTGGCATCTTGTTAATAGGTTAGTTCCAGAAAATGTATAAAAATACCTCAAAGTGTGGACTAAACATAAGAAAGTAGATACTAAACAAGCATGGAACATCAAAAATTATAGATACGTTTATGACGTATCATGGGTGGACGGGTAATTATTGAGGAAGGGGCAGGGAAGCGGCAATGGGGTGATGCAGGTGGGAGAATGCAAATTTCCCACCTGAATCCTTCTATTATTGCGGTGCTCCTTGGGTTCTTGTTTCCGGGCCAAGGATAGAAGAGGAACTTTGTATTCTAAGAAAGGTGAAGTATGTTTGAATGGATTCACAAGATATTCAAATGGATGCGCATGATGTTTGGGTGATGTACCAAAATTTTGAGGTTGAAGCTTGTGCTACTCTAACGCGGGGCCACTTAGATGATGTCCTTGTCTAGACCCACACGCTAGTGATAGTATGCTTTCCAGCATTTAAATGAGTTTCTAGGAATTTTCTGAAATTATTGAACAATTCAAGGCTTTAAAAAAGATGACCAAGATTCATGGCCAGAGTTAATGATAGTGTCTATATTTGGTAGTAGTACATCGGTGCAACTTGGCAAATCAATCAATGTGTTTGTTTCCAAATTTGAAGTCTTTTTTGAATTTCCAAGAGACAACAATGTGTTTGTGAAGCAACTACATAGATGATGGCTCAAAATGCCACCGCCCCAATTTTTCACACAAAGTATAACCTATTTAATGCATAATGCCCTTTCAGGCTTCCAGGATAAATTTTTCCAATGAATTGATTTTGGGGGTTGGATGTTTGGGATGCGAGGATATTTTGGCGCTCTGCCAAAAATTTTAAGTTGACGCTTGGGACCACTACTCCCACTTGGGACTGCTAAGATGTTGTCCCTGTTAGATAGACCCACACTGCACCTACAGTATGATTTCCAGCAATTAATGCGATATCTACCAAAATTGATGAACATTTATTCGCAAATAAATTGATGAACATTCCGAGATTTCAAACAAGATAACCAACACAACCATAGTTTTTGTTAACATGTCCATGTTTTGTATCCGGTACATAGGTGCATCTTGGCAAATCAAGCAATGTTTACAAAGAGAATCCAAATTTGAAGTTTTTTTCATTTTCCAAGTGACAACAATGTTTTTTGTTGTGAAGCAACTACAAAGACTAGTAAGTTGTACATGCCTTGCACATGAGACTCAAATTAAATAAGTATAACATATTATCACTATATACAATTATAATACTCCTAGGTAAAGCTCAAAACATAATTATAATCTTGAGCAACATTATATCCATAAAGTATCGGGTGTATATTTGGTTTTTGTACTTTATATCATGCAGAAATCCACCTTTACTTTTAGCTACCTAATACTCGTAAATTTTGGTAACATTCTCTAGAGAAATGATAGAGAAGATTCTAGAATGATGGAGAAGTGCGTTTTGAGGTTTGTGCATAGCGTTTATTGTTCTTAAGACTATAAATATAATCTTTTAGATGCTACAATGGCAAAGAATATCCAACGATTAGTGATGAGGGGTAATCTCTGCAATGCCCATGATTATGGACTTGGTGTTTTACAGAAAGGAGGACTCTGGGGATTTCGTCGGCTGATCGAACAAACAAGTAAGTCGAAGTCGTCTGATTGCTTATGGACAATATGATTACAGATCATGCAAGGATTTTTGGTTCCTCTCTGTT
The DNA here is from genome assembly GCA_916181665.1 of Avena sativa. Taxonomy (NCBI): domain Eukaryota; kingdom Viridiplantae; phylum Streptophyta; class Magnoliopsida; order Poales; family Poaceae; genus Avena; species Avena sativa. The sequence goes on from OV702287.1 coordinate 341,024,625, forward strand.
GGCTCCTCCCAGCCTTTATATAATAGGCTGGGTCCCGAGGCTATATACGGATAGATTACAAGTTACAATTACAACACTAATACAATGTCGGTTCCTATTCTTTAATTATCTAGTAATATATGTCTTCCGTCGGATGCTTCTTGGGCCTTGCAAACTGTAAGACTTTATGTAACCAGGGTAATTAATAATAAGGACCCGAGTAATCATACCCATGTCAGTAGCCCCCGGGACTCCATCCGAATCATAGATTCGGGTTGAGTCTCAAAGATATTTTTTGCTGCAAGACGAAAATTTTCTTTATAAAGTGTTTTTATTTTATTTGTTTTAATCATCATAGGGATTTTGTATAACAGGTCTGATGCATCCAATGGATCGGGAATCAGTTAATTGCTCTTGGCAAAAAACACTGCGAACCTACATCAAATTCGAGTCCCAGGGCTCAAACTTGGTATTTGCTGGGGTAATTTTGTTCGGGTCGCTGAGGTCTTATCGACTACTGAATTATAGTGCTATCATTTCAGGTACCCAATGCATCCATCAGGATTTTTCATTGTTTCATTGATATGAATAATTTACTGGCAGAGCGCATTCATGTGCGGTTACCAGGCCACACAGGATAGATCCCGAGGTCTTACCTTCATGTCATGGAGACAACATTCAGACTTATTTCGTGGCGAGCGTGGTCTGAGGATTTGTTTGAATTTTGTTGACTGCCTTATTTAGTTGTTGGAATAACTGAAGTTATAAGTTTTCTTGGAATCATATAGGCGCTCCCGATGGGAGTAACCATCTGAGGATACAAATATGTAATACCCATAGGTTCATATGTTGTTTCGACTCCGTTGGAGCTTGATACATTGCAAATGTATCTATAATTTTTGATGTTTCATGCTTGGTTTTATCCACTTTCTTGTGTTCTGTTCCAACTTTGGAGTACTTTTCATATGATTTCTTGGACTAACCTATTAACAAGAGCCACCTCTAGTGAACTATGGATCCCGGTCCTTGTCTTTTACATACAATCTATAAACTGTTTACTTCTTTGTGTATACTTTCTGCAAACTTTTACTTCTTGCCATTCGATACGTTTAATCCTTTGTTTTCTGCAAAACACGGTGAGATTGACAACCTCATCGCAAGTTGGGGACAAAGTTCTGTGGTTGTGTTGTGCAGGTCTCCACGTTGCTACAAGCACCGGTAGTGTGCCCTGCCAAAGCTCAGCTAGTGACACCTTTGGGGTGTTTCCTTGCTCCTACTGGTTCGATTAAACCTTAGTTTCATAACTGAGGGAAACTTGTTGTTGTGCTCATCATACCTTCCTCTTGGGGTTCCCAACGAGCTCTACATCAACACCGCCATCAAGCATTTTTCTGGGTGCCGTGCATTGAGCCATCAAGCGATTTTCTGGCACCGTTGCCGGGGAGTCAAGGACATCTTCACAAGGGGAGTCCCTCATAACCTATCTCTTTACTTTGTTGTTTTTGTTTTGCTTGGTTTTCTTTTGCTTTGTTTGCTCGTTTTGTTATTCAAAAACACAAAAAATTAGTTTTACAAGTTTGCTTTCTTATTTGAAAACACAAAAAAATGACTACCCTTGAAAACACTAAGTTGTGTGACTTCACTAGCACCAACAACAATGATTTTATGAGCACACCTATTGCTCCACCTGTGTCTGAAAATAATTTCTTTGAGATAAAACCTGCTTTGCTCAATCTTGTTATGAGAGAACAATTTTCTGGTATTGGTAATGAAGATGCTGCTTCCCATCTAAATAGGGATATAGATGGTGATATTATTAAACTGAAATTGTTTCCTTTCTCTTTGAGAGGAAAAGCTAAAGAATGGTTGAATTCCTTAACTAGGAATAGTATTGATTCTTGGACTAAATGCAAAGATGCTTTTATTGGAAAGTACTATCCTCCTTCTAAGATTATATCTATGAGAAGTGAAATAATGAAGTTTAAACAACTTGATAATGAGCATGTTGCTCAAGCTTGGGAAAGAATGAAATATTTGGTAAAGAATTGTCCCACTCATGGACTGACTGCTTGGATGATCATCCAAACTTTTTATGCGGGATTGAACTATTCTTCAAGGAACCTATTGGACTCTGCTGCTGGAGGTACCTTTATGACCATCACTTTTGGGTGCTGCAACAAAACTCCTGGACAATATGATGGTTAATTATTCTGAATGGCATACTGAGAGAGCTCCACAAGGTAGGAAGGTAAATTCTATTGAGGAAACCTCCTCCTTGGGTGATAAGATTGATATTATTATGTCTATGCTTGTTAATGGGAAAGCCCATATTGATCCAAATAATGTTCCTTTGGCTTCTTTAGTTGCTCAAGAAGAGCAAGTTGACGTGAACTTCATAAGAAATAACAATTTTGGCAACAATGCTTATGGTAATAATGCTTATAGGAACAATTTTGGTAACAACAATTATAATCCATATCCTCCCAACAATGGTAATGCTTATGGAAATTCTTACAATAATAATAAGAGTGCTCCCTCTGAACTTGAAGTTATGCTTAAAGAGTTTATTAGTAAACAAACTGCTTTCAATAGAACTATTGAGAAAAACTCTCTAATGCTGAAAGAAATATAGCATCTTTAGCTGAAGCTCAATCTACTTTGAATAAAATGGCTGCTAAACCTGAAACTAATGATAATCCCTTTGCAGCTACTAATGCCATACAAGTAAGAATTGATGAAAATGTTAGACTATTAGCTGAATTACATGCTAAGTGGGAAAGAGAAGATGAAATTGCTAGAAACATTAGTGTTTCTACTATTACCACCACTAGTGTTGAGGCTAGTAATAGTTCTACTACTTTAGATGATAAATTTGATTTTGATCTTGATGGTTGCAACATCTCTGAAGTTATTAAGTTCCTACAAAAGCTTGCTAAAAGTCTTAATGCTAGTGCTATGAACATGGCCTTTACAAAACACATTACTGATGCTCTCATAAATATTAAAGAAGAAAAGACGCAACATAAAGCTTCTATTCCTATTAAACAAGAAGATGGTTGGGAACCCATCATTAATATGAAAGTGAATGACTTTGATTTCAAAGCTTTATGTGATCTTGATAGTAGTGTTTCTATTATGCCTGGGAGGATTTATGATATGCTTGATTTGCCTCCGCTTGAAGATTGTTATTTGAATGTCCCACCTGATGATAATGCTAAAAAGAAACTCATGGGGAGTCTTAATGATGTTCTTATTATGGTTAACAATGCCTATGTCCCCGTTGATTTCTATGTTTTGGATGTTGAATACAATGCTTCTTGTCCTATTACTTTGGGAAGACCTTTTCTTATAACTGTTGGTGCCATCATTGATATGAAAGAAGGCACCATTAAATATCAACTCCCATTCAAGAAAGGTATAGAACACATCCCTAAAAAGAGAGAAAAGATTTATTTTGCTTCTACTATGAAAACAAAATTTGGTCTTAATGCTTCTTCATTTGAGAACACTTGATTCTTTCTTTGCTTCTTATGCCTAACTTAAAGGCGTTAAAGAAAAGTACTTATTGGGAGATAACCCAAAAGTTTTAGATGAGTCTTAGAAGTTATTACAGCACCTCTGTAATAACCTCTCCTTATCCTTTTTATTTGCTTTTTGTGCCAAGAGTAACCTCTAATGAGAGAGAAGTAATGATTGGGAAAGTTGCTGTCCTGAAACAGATTTTTGTGCTTCACCGTAAATATTCGTGAGAGAGCTCTGTATGTCGGATTGAGCTGTAATTGTTTGTGCTTCTGACCCAGGTTGTTATCTAACTTTCGTTAGTTCAACACTTTTTTATTTGAGAAACAGAAGGTCTTCGAAAAAATTCGTCTTTACCTGCTGGTCTGTTTTGACAGATTACTGCCATTTTCTGCATTTGCTTCTTGTGGGTTCCTTTTTGTGTTCTTTTGGGGAATTGAGATTTTTAAGGGAAGTGCTACAGTAGCTAGTGTTATAATGGAAGTTTATTTGGTGTTATAACTAAACCTTGAGACTTATTTATCTTGAGCGCACTAATGTTGCTAATGAGATTGTGTGAAGTTTTGTATGAAGGAAAAATTTCAGGTGTATGGAAGGAATGAGTAATGAGATGAAGGATGGACTAAAGCTCAAGCTTTGGGATGCCACGTGTGTCACCCCAAGAAATATCCAAGAAGTAAAAGCGTCAAAGTTTGGGGATGCCCGCGGCATCCCCTTCTTCATCAATAAAAATTTCAGGGTTCTTCCAAACGCTTCAGTTTTATTGTTTCATGCACAGTTGTGTTGTTCTTGGAGCGTATTCTTTTTCGGTTTTGTTTTGGTTTTTCGTTTTCTTTTGTTTTCTTAGTTTGCTGAATAAATTGGTTGGACCCCCTCTTTCATACATTGGTTTGCAAATAGTTTGGTTTGGTTTGGAAAAGAGTAGAAAAGTTCAAGCTTATGTGGTAAAAAGAGCTCATTTTTCACTGTGGCCTATGCTTTGTCATGCCATGCTTGATATTGTTTTAGCTTGATGCTTAGTATTCTTTGCTGTAGCATGACTTGTTATAAACAATTGAGATTGCTTAATGGTATTCTCCTTTGATGCTTTATTTGGGTTGACTTGGCACATGCTCACGCCATGTTATGACTATCCAAAGTCACCATAGCCTGTATGATCCTTTAGTTTTCAACTTGTAGTATCACTTTATGCTTTGATCAATGATGTTTTGTCGCTCTGCATGATTATGGCCATTATTGCTCTCTTAGTTTGTCGCTCCCAGTCTTTTGCTAGCCTCCACAACCAAGTATGAGTTCCACTCATGCATCCAACTCCCTAAACCAAGTTATTCCAAAGAGTCCACCATACCTACCCACTACCTTATGCTATTCCAAGTATATTCATGCTTTTGTTTACCTTCCAAATTAAACTTGTTATGAGAAAACTAGTGAATTAAGCTCTCACGAACTTGATGGCACACTTTACTTTTCTTGCCCTTAATAAACTTGAACCATTGGGTCCTTCTTTGTTGCGTATATGCTTGCGCTTTATAAGTTGAAATTAGCAGAACCATGTACCATGGGGAACACTTTCAACATTGCACTTGTACTTTGTACCCCGTTGATATCATGTTCTTTTGCTTACGGATCCCGGCGGTGTGAAATAAAAGTGGAACTTGTAAGATCATGGAGTTTGTATGTGTGTTAGAGAAACGCCCGGGCCGCTAGCCTAAGCCATGCCTAATCATGGTGGAAACTTGCAACATCACCATAATGAGCACTCTATGAAGCATCCTCAATAAAAACCTATGCAAATAGCAAATAAAAAGATCGCTGAGATGCTCATTGTCTGCTTGCCTTGTCATTTTGATTATGGGAAAGCTCCCGTATCATGTGCAAGGGGTACCCCGTTGGCGGTTCTTAATGATACACATTTACTTACAATGAAAAGAGCTTACTCGTGACTGAAGTTGAGTAGCATGAGGATCGGTCTTCGTAAGTAAGGGGCATGAGATTTCGGTTTATAACTTGTCAAGCATATCCTCTTAGTTGTGTCACTTTAACCTTAATCACCTTCAAGATGCTTATGATAGGGGCAATGAGAGCTGAAAGCTATAAGTACCATAATTTTTGGAAGCTCTTTATGAGACTTGAATCCCTACTTCCTTTTACAAAAGGCCTTTCTTCCACCATTATATTGAGTCTCCACCTTCTATCTTTATGCACCTACTTTGAGAGCATAGTGGCCATTCTTAGTTCTATGTGCATTGTCCCAAGACTAGTTGATTGATGCATAACTTGTTATTGCTTGTTTTAAACTATTGTATCTAGTCACTCTTATGAACTTTGAAGGTGTCCTATGCATTTATATTTGCTACTCTATGAGGGACAAGCTAAATGCTATTATGCTATGTTTTCTTTATGTGAAACAAACAAACGTCTTGCAAAGCATTGTTATTCATGAATCTTTTGTTTGTGCCTTTTCATGTTGCATCATAGTTTCTTTGTCTTATTGCTAGAACTTTGTCTTTCATGTTATGGTTGAAGAACTATAATCCCAGCTTTGAATATTTTACAAATACTTTGATCAAGTCTTTGATGGTGCATGTCACCTCAAAAATTATTCTTTATTTTTATCACTTACCTACTCGAGGACGAGCAGGAGTTAAGCTTGGGGATGTTGATACATTGCAAATGTATCTATAATTTTTGATGTTCCATGCTTGGTTTTATCCACTTTATTGTGTTTTGTTCCAACTTTGGAGTACTTTTCATATGATTTCTTGGACTAACCTATTAACAAGAGCAACCTCTAGTGAACTATGGATCCCGGTCCTTGTCTTTTACATACAATCTATAAATTGTTTACTTCTTTGTGTTTACTTTCTACAAACTTTTACTTCTTTCCATTCGATACGTTTAATCCTTTGTTTTCCGCAAAACACGGCGAGATTGACAACCTCATCGCAAGTTGGGGACAAAGTTCTGTGGTTGTGTTGTGCAGGTCTCCACGTTGCTACTAGCACCGGTAGTGCACCCTGCCAAAGCTCAGCTAGTGACACCTTTGGGGTGTTTCCGTGCTCCTATTGGTTCGATTAAACCTTGGTTTCATAACAGAGGGAAACTTGCTGCTGTGCTCATCATACCTTCCTCTTGGGGTTCCCAACGACCTCTACATCAACACCGCCATCAAGCATTTTTTTTGGGCGCCGTGCATTGAGCCATCATAGCTTTCGTTTTATCGAGTGTGCTTTGAACACACGAGGATGATATTTCTTCGGGTCCTGCTGGACAATGCTATTTCTATCGGGTGTGCGTCAATTCTCCCAATGGGAGTATCCCCCGAGGCTATGTTCTGATGCTTGCATCGGGACATAGGCTCAAAATTTAAGTCCAATCTCTTCCTTCATGTATGCCTCCTTAATACTTTTTATTCAATATTAAAGATGAAAGTACATATTTTGGCGTAGTTGCCTGGCTGTTGTCCTTATTGGGAGTTAAACACAAAGTCTCATGGCTAAGAAGCCTGGCCATAGGCCTTATTCAATGTAAATTGCGGAAAATAAAAGTCTAAGCATAGAAACATCGCAGCTGCACAACGTTCCATGGGTTGGAGTACTTGACTCCTATTTTCTTATCTTGAAGCCGATATTCTCCACTAGGGATTACATCGGTGACAAAATATAAGGCCCTTGCCATGGCGATTCAAGATTTCGATGGCCGTCTTGCTTGAGGCGAAGCACCAGATCCCCTATGACGAAGGACCAGGGACGAAGTCGACGTCTATGATAGTTGTGTAGATTCTGCTGATATATGGTTGCTCTTTATAAAGCAACATATCAAGCTTCGTCCAGTGCATCGACATCATCTTCAAGTGCTTCTCTAGATGCTTCTTTGTCATACTCAGCGACCCTGGAAGACTCATGAGCTACTTCGACTGGAAGGACGGCCTCCACGCCATGGACCAGAAAGAAAGCTATTTCTTGCATTGCATTATTTGGGGTGGTATGTAGGCTCCATAGGACGGAGGCTAACTCATCTACCCAATCTCCTTTAGCTCTATCGAGTGGCGCCAACAATATTTTCTTGATACCATTGGTTACGAGACCGTTTGATTTTTCCACTTGACCATTGGTTTGCGGGTGGGCAACTGAAGCCTAGCTTACTTTTATACCCATATCCTTGCAATATTCTTTGAACTCATTGGAAGTAAAATTAGTTCCGTTGTCGGTAATGATGCTATTTGGCACTCCAAATCTGAACACTATTGACTTGATGAAGTTTACGGCCGAAGTTCCGTCTTGACTTGTGACGGGCATTGCTTTGATCTACTTTGTAAATTTGTTGACTGCTACTAGCAAAAAGACGTGTCCTCCCAGCGAAGATTTGTGGAGTTTACCCACCATGTCAAGTCCCCATTGAGAAAATGGCTAGGCAAGAGGTATGGGGTTTAGTTCTGTAGCGGGTGCATTGGGTTTTGTTGTGAAACATTGGAACGCTTCGCATGTCCTTACGATGTCCTTTGCATCCTGTACTACTATAATCCAATAAATTCCTTCCCAAAAAGCTTTAGCCGCAATTGCTCGGCTCCTGGCATGATGGCCACATACCCTTTCATGTATATCTTTGAGGATTAACCTTCCTTATTTGGGTATGACGCATCATTGTAATATGCCTGAGATACTCCTTTTATATAACTCACCCCTGATGATCCTGAATGATTTAGATCGTCGAGTGTTCTGCCGTGCTTCAATTACATCCTCTGGTAGTTATCCTCTCATCATGTATGCCACATATGGCTGCATCCATGTGGGTTCTATTATCATGACTTCGTCAGGTTGTAGTTCTTCTCCAAGGGCGTCTAGTTTACTTTCAGATGTGGATGCATCCCCCGAGTTTCCTTTCGATTTGACCTTCTTGCGCATCTTTGGTGTTATGACCTTAGAGATCCTTTTAGCTTTATGGAGCGTTCTATTATCTCTTCCGAAAAAACTCCGGGTGGTACCAGTAAATAGAGGGATCCGATGTTCACCAAATTGTCGGCTTCCTCATTGCTTGCCCTTCCTATGTACTTTGCATCCGTCAAACTGGGCTTCCATGATACTGTACATATTCTGATAAGTGATCATGTTATCGCTGATAGCCTCACACTTGTTCATTGCTTGTTGTGCGACAAGGTTTGAGTCACCAAATATTTTTAGGCGAGTTGCACGCAGGCTTTTATCATATGCATGCCATGCAACAGTGCCTCATATTCGGCTTTGTTATTTGACGCATTTACTAAGCTCATCCGAAGTACGTAGCACCTTTTATCGCCTTGTGGTGACACCGGTATAATTCCAGCTCCTACTCCTTCTGTTCTCTTGGAGCCATTGAAGTACATTGTCCAGGAGCTGGAGAGGTCTGGCAGACCCGCGCATTGTAGTTCTATCCCCTCAGTGATAAAGTCAGGAAAAACCTAAAACTTAATTGTTTTACGCTTCTCATACATGATATCTCGACGGGATAACTCGATGCCCCATAGAGAGACGCGTCTCATGGCTTATGGACTGTTCAGTATGTTGGAAAAAGGTCCTTCATGGACTACTATGATCGGGTGCTCCAAAAATAGTGGCGTAGCTTGCATGCTGTCATGAAGACCCTGTACGCTAGATTCTGGTAGTGTGAATACCTTTGCTTGGATGGTGAGAGGATCTCACTTAGGAAATAAACTGACCTCTGGACTCCATGGGTTTTTCCTTCTTCTGGTCGTTCAGTGACTAGAACTATGCTTACCACTTGATTAGTAGCCGTGGCGTAGAGTAGTAGTGGTTCTTTTTTCTCTTGGTGACATGACGACAGGGGATGTCGAAAGTGTTTTCTTGAGGCTTTCGAAGGCTCGCTAATCTTCGTTCATCCACTCAAATTTCTCTGATTTCTTCATGAGTGCGTAGAACGCTAACGCTTTCTCGCCCAAGCGAGCGATAAATCGACTCAGTGCTGCGACCCTTCCGGCCAATTGTTGTATGCCATGGAGATTTGATGGCTTTTCCATCATGAGGATTGCCTGTATTTTCTCGGGATTTTCCTCTATTCCTCTTGCCGATACAAGGTATCCGAGGAGTTACCCTATAGGGACTCCGAAGGAGCACTTTGTCTAGTTGAGTTTAATACAATATTTATCGGGGTTGTCGAATGTTTACCGAATATCATCGATAAGGGTCGACCCTTGCTCTATCATGACTATGATGTCATCAATATATACCTGTACATTCGTTCCAATTTGACTTCCAAGGCAATTTTGCATCATCCGTTGATACGTGGCACCCGCATTTTTGAGTCCGAAGGGCATTATTGTGTAGCAGAATACACCATAAGGCGTGATAAATGTTGTTTTATCCTGATCTTCCTCCTTCATCCAAATCTGGTGATACCCTGAGTATGCATCTAGAAAGGAAAGAGATTCGCACCCCGCGGTTGCATTGATTGTTTCATTGATTCTCGGTAATGGGAAGTGATCCTTTGGACAATGTTTGTTCAGCGCGGTGAAGTTAGTGCACATGCATAGTTCTTTTGTGTTTTTCTTTGGGACGCATACTGGATTGGCTACCCACTCTTCTTTCTTGATTTCTTTGATGAATTTAGCATCCATTAGGCAATGGAGTTCTTTTGCAATGGCCTTGCGTTTGGGCTCTGCAAAACAGCGAAGTGACTGCTTTACTGGCTTGGCTTCGGGATTTAGGTTAGGTGTGTGTTCAGCAAGTTCCCTAGGGATTCCTGGCATGTCAACTAGTAACTATGCAAAAATCTCCCAGCACTCACGGAGGAACTTGATGATCATGCCTTCCTATGCGGGACCAAGATTGCAAGCCACGAAAGTCGTCTTCTTTGGCTCCATAGGGTGGATCTATACTTCACTTGTATCTTTTGCTGTGTTGAAAGCTTGATCGGGGTTGTCCCATGTTGTTGCCATAGGTTCTGTGTCTGTTGATATTTTTAGTTGCTCGAATTCTGCTTACATCTCGAAAGATTGGGAGATTTTGTTGAATTCGCGATCACAATTGTCAGATATGGTGAAGCTTCCCTTTACGGTGATGATTCCTTTTGGTGTTGGTATTTTCATTACCAGATATGCATAATGCGGCACTTCCATGAATCATGTGAAGGATGGATGCCCCAGGATCGTGTGATATTGTGATGGACAAACCATGACTTAGACCTCGATCTTCTCACGCCTGAAATTTTCTTTTGATCCGAAGACAACGTCAAGATAAATTGTGCCTAAAGGAACTTCAGCTTTACCTGTGATGATGCCATTGAAGGATGTGTCTATTGGCGCCAAATTTTTCAAGGAGCAGTTCATTACCTGCAGGATTTTGGTGTAGATTAAGTTGATACTACTTCCTACATCCATTAAAACCTTGCTCATGTCAAATCCACCAATTTGGGCTTCCACTATCAAAGCCGAATGAACTGGTCGTTGGACTCGAAGTGGAAGATTGGCCCTGCTAAATGTAATTTCTTGCTCCGACCAATGAAGATATTCAGGTGTAGGTGGTGGCGCTATTTCCTCCATGTTGACTTTTCATGTGATCAACTTCTGGATCCTGTTGGACGGGCACCCTTTCTGGATCATTGACATTGTGCCCCTGGACCTTGGATACTCGTCCTCCTGGTTTCTGTTTATTGCGGGTTGTGGTTTCCCTGCTAGCATCTACACTGGAGGTGGTGGCGACGCACCAAGAGCTAGGGTTCCAGGTGCGGTGGCATGTCCTTGGTTTGCTGCTTCGGCTACCTTTGCATTACATACCTCCTACATTTTTAGGAAAGTGTGGTAGTCCTTCATGAGGTGGTTTGACCGCCTCCTTCATGCGGAGTCGATGTAGAAGTGCATATTGCAGGGTCCTTCCAACATCTATAGTGGAGACATTGGGGGCTCTCGAGCTCTTGGCTGGTACTGCTCTGTTGATTGGCTTCCACCGACGTTGTCTCTGCTGCTGTGATCTTCGCCATTACGACCGTCGTTTCTTTGGATGTCCTCTCCTGAGAATACAGCCACAATGTAGCTTGGCCTACTGTATCCATCGTTGTTGCACCTTCTCATGTCATTATTGTGCATGTCCCGATCTTCCTCGGGTGAGCGCCCTCGCTTGTTGTTTACTGCATCTTCACCATCTTCCCAGTGATTTGCCATGTCCATCAACTGCGAGATTGTTTTGGGCTTGACTCTCCCCTCTTTGGCAAAGGCCATTGTTGAACGTGCCAATTTCCCTTTCATCAGATATAGCTTCGGCTGAATTCTTGATTATGTTCCACCGTTGGATAAATGCTCTTATCGGTTCTCCAGATTTCTGTTGGCACGCCCATAACTGCTCCAAGGATGCGGGTCACTTGAATGTGGATGTAAAGTTTTGGATGAACGTATCTTCGAGGTCGCTCCAATTGCTGATGGATTCTTTGGGTAGCTATCTGAGCCATGAGCGAGCGGCGCCTCTTAGGTGTAACTACAAGCTTTGCATTGCGGTACATTTTGAGCCACCCTGAATTTTAACGGTTGCTAGGTATATCTGCCAGCCAAGCTTCGCGTTCCTAGAGACCGTCATACTTTTGGCAATCATGAGGAAGTTTGAAGTCCTTGGGTACTAGGGTCTTGCGAACCCGCTGTGTAAAGCAACTAGCCCCGCATAATTCATAGTCATCCTCGTTTTCACCATTGTAGTATCTTCTGCTGCTATGCTCTTCTCTTGATCTATCGACTCTATGCTATGTAATGTCGTTTCTTGTGTCGTCTCATGGTGCGGAGTTCGGCTAGTGTACCCGATGTGGCGACCGCGATCGTCGGGCGTGTCCTAGATGCCGAGGCTGTTCCGACGGCATGGTGATTTATCGAGTTACCTTGAATTTCCTTGATCTCCCTATGCGAGGGATGGTCCCATCATGCCAAGGTTCATGAGAGAGGAGCGATGGAGAGCCTCCTGGGGATCATCGAGTGTGGCTTGGGTTGTGAGTAGGTAGGTCTACGTGGCGACAATTGCAGGTTGCATTATTTTGTTTGGATGTGCCCTGCCGGATATACTGACATGAAGGACAGGTCCAGATCTCGAGTCATCTTGTTTCTCTTGGCTTCCGGAATATTCTAGAGTTGTGATGTTCCTCTCTGTGGTGCGCCTCCAGTTATGCTGCCAGATCCGTGGGTGGAGCTTAGCTGTGCCTGCCGCATTCTAGATTCGTAGGCTAACCTTTTATTTCATCGAGTTGTCTCTGCATCCTGAGTAGATCCCTCCTTTTGTGGTGGATCAAGTATTGGTATGCCATCAAATCCTCGCGCGTGGCTTCCATCGTCATGGGGACTGCACCCCATACTGTGTCCCTTGCTCTTTTCCATGTTTCTGCTGATAGCCAAAGATTTAGCCATTAACTGTCGTGTGTTCCTTCTCTTCCTTGTTTGGCACGATAATTAGGTGGATCTCCTTCTTTTCACGGTTTTCTGCATCATCACCCGATAAAATATCATTGGGATCAAAGATTGGGTTACCATTAGAGTTGCGTGGTGTTGTCGGTTCGCCGACAATCACTTATACTTGATGATGTGTCATGTACGTGTTGCTGCCATCGTCATTAGATCCGCAAGAGACACGGTCCAGGAAGCCATTGAAATCTCATGGGTTCTGATCTGGGTAGATTTCAGCCATGCTGATGCCAAAGTCGATATTTTTGTCGCTTTCCTTGGGTTCAATGTTTGCTGGACTTGATCCATGTGGTAGAGTTAGCTGGGAGTCTAACCCAAAGGAGAGACCGTCATATAGATCAGCCATATCCCCTAGATCTGTGGAGTTTCCGGAGTTTTCTTTGCCGTTTGCCGGCTGGGGTGCGACTTCTTTAGATGAGCCGTGATGCACTCGACTTTCAATGTAGAGCTCGTTGGGAACCCCAAGAGGAAGGTATGATGAGTACAGTAGTAAGTTTTCCCTCAGTTATGAAACCAAGGTTTAATCGAACCAGTAGGAGCAAGGAAACACCCCAAAGGTGTTACTAGCTGAGCTTTGGCAGGGCGCACTACCAGTTCTAGTAGCAACGTGGAGACCTGCACAACACAACCACAGAATTTTGTCCCCAACTTGCGATGAGGTTGTCAATCTCATCGTGTTTTGCGGAAAACAAAGGATTAAACATATCAAATGTAAAGAAGTAAAAGTTTGCAGAAAGTAAACACAAAGCAGAAACAGTTTATAGATTGTATATAAAGACAAAGGACCGGGATCCATAGTTCACTAGAGGTGGCTCTCCTTAGATAGATAACATGCTGGGTGAACAAATTACAGCGGGGCAATTGACAAACACCGAGAAAGCAATACATGCATATACTAATCATCTTGACTCCTTTGAGACTTGATTGGGCAATACAACATAATACATAGACCGCCATCCAACTGCATCTATGACTAATAATCCACCTTCAGGTTATCATCCGAACCCCCTCCAGTATTAAGTTGCAAGCAACAGATTATTCCTTTACAAACTGCGTGTAAGGTAAACAATACGATTGTTCTATGAACAAAGGATTGTTGTTTTCTCCCTAGTAGCAACAACAGATCTAGTACCTTAGAGATTTCTGTCACTTCCCCAGATTACCAGAGGCATGAACCCACTATCGAGCATAAATACTAACTCTTGGAGTTGCTAGCATCTACTTGGCAAAGATAGCTACTAACGACGGAAAGCATGCAAGATCTAAATAAAAAAGACATGATAGAATCAATAATCAATCTGAAATAGCATCTCAATATCCATCGGATCCCCGCAAACACAACATGTATGAATTACAAATAGATGATCTTGATCATGAACGGAGCTCACAAGATCTAAACATGAAAGCACAAAGGAGGAGAAACCAGCCATCTAGCTACTACATGGATCCGTAGTCCAAGGATGAACTACTCACGCATCACACTGGAGGCTTGCATGGTGATGTAGAAGGCCTCCAGGGTGAATTCCCCTCTCCGGCAGGGTGCCGGGAAGAGCTTCAGATCCCTCCCGATCTAGGGATGGAGATGACGGCGGCTATAGACTCTTTCGTGGATTTTTGATCGGGTACCTAGGGTTTTCGTACCGAGGGCAACTTATAGGCGGAAGGAGAGGCCGAGGGGGTGCTGGGGTCGGCCGGACCACCCCTGGCGCGGGCCAAGCCTGGCCGCGCGGCCAGGTGGTGTGGCCGGCCCCTGGCCCCTCTCCGTCTCGTATTCTTGCACTTGATCCCTTCTAGAAAAATAGGCACTTTGTCTTTTGTCCCGTCCAATTCCGAGAATATTCATTTTTTGACTTTCCTGGAACCAAAAATAGCAGAAAACAGGCAGCTGGCACTGTGGCTCTTGTTAATAGGTTAGTCCAAGAAATCATATGAAAAGTACTCCAAAGTTGGAACAAAACACAAGAAAGTGGATAAAACCAAGCATGGAACATCAAAAATTATAGATAAATTTGCAATGTATCAACATCCCCAAGCTTAACTCCTGCTCGTCCTCGAGTAGGTAAGTGATAAAAAGAAATAATTTGTGAGGTGACATGCACCATCAAAGACTTGATCAAAGTATTTGCAAAACATCAAAGCTTGGATCAAAGTACTTCAATCATAACATGAAAGACAAAGTTCTAGCAATAAGCAAAGAGACTATGATGCAACATGAAAAGGCACAAACAAAAGATTCATGAATAACAATGCTTTGCAAGACGTTTGTTTGTTTCACATAAAGAAAACATAGCATAATAGTATTCAACTTGTCCCTCAATAGAGTAGCAAATATAAATGCATAGGACACCTTCAAAGTTCATAAGAGTGACTAGATACAATAGTTTAAAACAAGCAATATCAAGTTATGCATCAATCAACTAGTCTTGGGACTGTGCACATACAACTAAGAATGGCCACTATGCTCTCAAAGTAGGTGCATAAAGATAGAAGGTGGAGACTCAATATAATGGTGGAAGAAAGGCCTTTTTTAAAAGGAAGTAGGGATTCAAGTCTCATAAAGATCTTCCAAAAATTATGGTACTTATAGCTTTTAGCTCTCATTGCCCCTATCATAAGCATCTTGAAGGTGATTAAGGTTAAAGTGACACAACTAAGAGGATATGCTTGATAAGTTATAAACCGAAATCTCATGCCCCTTACTTATGAAGACCGATCCTCATGCTACTCAACTTCAGTCACAAGTAAGCTCTTTTCATTGTAAGTATATGTGTATCATTAAGAACTGCCAACAGGGTACCCCTTGCACATGATACGGGAGCTTTCCCATAATCAAAATGACAAGGCAAGCAGACAATGAGTATCTTAGCGATCTTTTTATTTGTTATTTGCATAGGTTTTTATTGAGGATGCTTCATAGAGTGCTCATTATGGTGATGCTGCAAGTTTCCACCATGATTAGGCATCTCTTAGGCTAGCGGCCCAGGCGTTTCTCTAACACACATACAAACTCCATGATCTTACAAGTTCCACTTTTATTTCACACTGCCGGGATCCGTAAGCAAAAGAACATGATATCAACGGGGTACAAAGTACAAGTGCAATGTTGAAAGCGTTCCCCATGGTACATGGTTCTGCTAATTTCAACTTATAAAGCGCAAGCATATACGCAACAAAGAAGGACCCAATGGTTCAAGTTTATTAGAGGCAATAAAGTGTGCCATCAAGTTCGTGAGAGCTTTAATCACTAGTTTTCTCATAACAAGTGGAAGGTAAATAAAAGCATGAATATACTTGGAATAGCATAAGCTAGTAGGTAGGTATGGTGGATTCTTTGGAATAACTTGGTTTAGGGATTTTGATGCATGAGTGGAACTCATACTTGGTTGTGGAGGCTAGCAAAAGACTGGGAGCGACAAACTAAGAGAGCAATAATGGCCATAATCATGCAGAGCGACAAAACATCATTGAACAAAGCATAAAGTGATACTACAAGTTGAAAACTAAAGGATCATAAAGGCTATGGTGACTTGTTATAGTCATAACATGGTGTGAGCATGCGCCAAGTCAACCCAAATAAAGCATCAAAGGAGAATACCACAATACTATGCTTTAGTATGCTAAAACAACGCATGATTCATCCAAGGCACATTAAGAAATCTCAATTGTTTATAACAAGTCATGCTACAGCAAAGAATACTAAGAATAAAGCCAAAACAATATCAAGCATGGCATGAAAAAGCATAGCCACAATCAAAAACGAGCTCTTTTTACCACATAAGCATGAACTTTCCTACTCTTTTCCAAACCAAACCAAACTAATTGCAAAACAATGTATGAAATAGGGGGTCCAACCAATTTATTCATAAAACTAAGAAAACCAAGCAAACTAAAAACCAAAACGAAAACAAAAAGGAGGACGCTCCAAGAAAAACACAACTGTGCATGAAACAATAAAAATGAAGCGTTTGGAAGAAACCTGGAATTTTTATTGATGAAGAAGGGGATGCCTTGGGCATCCCCAAGCTTTGAAGCTTGTACTTCTTGGATATTTCTTGGGGTGACACGCGTGGCATCCCCAATCTTGAGCTTTAGTCCATCCTTCATCTCATTACTCATTCCTTCCATACACCTGAAATTTTTCCTTCATACAAAACTTCACACAATCTCATTAGCAACATTAGTGCACTTAAGATAAATAAGTCTCAAGGTTCAGTTCTAACACCAAATAAACTTCCATTAGAACACTAGCTACTGTATCATTTCCCTCAAAAAGCTCAATTCCCCAAAGGAACTCAAGAAGGAACTAACAAGAAGCAAATGCAGAAAATGGCAGAAATCTGTCAAAACAGACCAGCAGGTAAAGACGAATTTTTTCGAAGACCTTCTGTTGCTCAAATAAAAAAGTGTTGAACTAACTAAAGTTAGACAACAACCTGCGTAAGAAGCACAAAAATTTACAAATCAATCCGACGTATAGAACTCTCTCAGGAATATTTACGGTGAAGCACAGAAATCTGTTTCGGGACAGCAACTTTCCCAATCATTATTTCACTCTTATTAGAGGTTACTCTTGGCAGAAAAAGCAAATAAAAAGGATAAGGAGAGGTTATTACAGAGGTAATAACTTCCAAGACTCATCTAAAACTCTTGGGTTATCTCCCAACAAGTACTTTTCTTTAACGCCTTTAAGTTAGGCATAAGAAGCAAAGAAAGAATCAAGTGTTCTCAAATAAAGAAGCATTAAGACCAAATTTTGTTTTCATAGGAGAAGCAAAAGAAATCTTTTCTCTCTTTTTAGGAAAGTGTTCTATACCTTTGTTGAGTGGGAGTTGATATTTAATGGTGCCTTCTTTCATATCAATGATGGCACCAACAGTTCTAAGAAAAGGTCTTCCCAAAGTAATAGGATAAGAAGCATTGTATTCAACATCCAAAACATAGAAATCAACGGGGACATAGGAATCATTAACCATAATAAGAACATCATTAAGACTCCCCATGAGTTTGTTTTTAGCATTAGCATCAAGTGGAACATTCAAATATCAATCTTCAAGAGGAGGCAAATCAAGCATATCATAAATCCTTCTAGGCATAATAGAAACACTACTATCAAGATCACACAAAGCATTGAAATCAAAGTCATTCACTTTCATATTAATGATGGGTTCCCAACCATCTTCTTGCTTTATAGGAATAGAAGCTTTATGTTTCATCTTTTCTTCTTTAATTTTTATGAGAGCATCAGTAATGTGTTTTGTAAAAGCCATGTTCATAGCACTAGCATTAGGACTTTTAGCAAGCTTTTGTAGGAACTTAATAACTTCAGAGATGTTGCAACCATCAAGATCAAAATCAACTTTATCATCTAAAGTAGTAGGACTATTACTAGCCTCAACACTCGTGGTGGTGATAGTAGAAACACTAATGTTTCTAGCAATTTCATCTTCTCTTTCCCACTTAGCATGTAATTCAGCTAATAGTCTAACATTTTCATCAATTCTTACTTGTATGGCATTAGTAGCTGCAAAGGGATTCTCATTAGTTTCAGGTTTAACAGCCATTTTATTCAAAGAAGATTGAGCTTCAGCCAAAGAAGCTATATTTCTTTCAGCATTAGAGAGTTTTTCCTCAATAGTTTTATTGAAAGCAGTTTGTTACTAATAAACTCTTTAAGCATAACTTCAAGTTCAGAGGGAGCGCTCTTATTATTGTTGTGAGAATTTCCATAAGCATTACCATTGTTGGGAGGATAAGGCTTATAATTGTTGTTACTAAAATTGTTCCTATAAGCATTATTACCATAAGCATTGTTGCCAAAGTTGTTATTTCTTATGAAGTTCACATCAACTTGCTCTTCTTGAGCAACCAAAGAGGCTAAAGGACCATTATTTGGATCAATATGGGCTTTCCCATTAACAAGCATAGACATAATAATATCAATCTTATCACTCAAGGAGAAGGTTTCTTCAACAGAATTTACCTTCTTACCTTGTGGAGCTCTCTCAGTATGCCATTCAGAATAATTAACCATCATATTGTCCAGAAGTTTTGTTGCAGCACCCAAAGTGATGGTCATAAAGGTACCTCTAGCAGCTGAATTCAATAGTTTCCTTGAAGAATAGTTCAATCCTGCATAAAAAGTTTGGATGGTCATCCAAGCAGTCAGTCCATGAGTGGGACAATTCTTTGCCAAAGATTTCATTCTTTCCCAATCTTGAGCAACATGCTCATTATCAAGTTGTTTAAACTTCATTATTTCACTTCTCATGGATATAATCTTAGCAGGAGGATAGTATTTTCCAATAAAAGCATCTTTGCACTTAGTCCAAGAATCAATACTATTCCTAGTTAAGGAATTCAACCATTCTTTAGCTTTTCCTCTCAAAGAGAAAGGAAACAATTTCAGCTTAATAATATCACCATCTATATCCCTATGCTTTTGCATCTCACAAAGTTCAACAAAGTTATTTAGATGGGAAGCATCATCTTCATTACCAATACCAGAAAATTGTTCTCTCATAACAAGATTGAGCAAAGCAAGTTTTATCTCAAAGAAAGTATTTTCAGCCACAGGTGGAGAAATAGGAGTGCTCATAAAATCATTGTTGTTGGTGCTAGTGAAGTCACACAACTTAGTGTTTTCAAGAGTAGTCATTTTTTTGGGTTTTCAAATAAGAAAGCAAACAAGTAAAACTATTTTTTGTGTGTTTTTGAAGAACAAAACAAGCAAACAAAGCAAAAAGAAACTAAGCAACACAAAAACAACAAAGTAAAGAGATTGGTTATGAGGGACTCCCCTTGTGAAGATGTCCTTGACTCCCCAGCAACGGCGCCAGAAAAGATCTTGATGCACTCGACTTTCAACGTAGAGCTCGTTGGGAACCCCAAGAGGAAGGTATGATGAGTACAGCCGTAAGTTTTCCCTCAGTTATGAAACCAAGGTTTAATCAAACCAGTGGGATCAAGGAAACACCCCAAAAGTGTTACTAGCTGAGCTTTGGCAGGGCGCACTACCGGTGCTAGTAGCAACGTGGAGACCTGCACAACACAACCACATAACTTTGTCCCCAACTTGCGATGAGGTTGTCAATCTCATCGTGTTTTTGGAAAACAAAGGATTAAACGTATCGAATGGAAATAAGTAAAAGTTTGCAGAAAGTAAACACAAAGCAGAAACATTTTATAGATTGTATATAAAGATAAAGGACCGGGATCCATAGTTCACTAGAGGTGGCTCTCCTTAGATAGATAACATGCTGGGTGAACAAATTACAGCCGGGCAATTGACAAACACCGAGAAAGCAATACATGCATATACTAATCATCTTGACTCCTTTGAGACTTGATTGGGCAATACAACATAATACATAAACCGCCATCCAAATGCATCTATGACTAATAATCCACCTTCAGGTTATCATCCGAACCCCCTCCAGTATTAAGTTGCAAGCAACAGATTATTGCTTTACGAACTGCGTGTAAGGTAAACAATACGATTGTTCTATGAACAAAGGATTGTTGTTTTCTCCCTAGTAGCAACAGCACATCTAGTACCTTAGAGATTTCTGTCACTTCCCCAGATTACCAGAGGCATGAACCCACTATCGAGCATAAATGCTAACTCTTGGAGTTGCTAGCATCTACTTGGCCAAGATAGCTACTAACAACGGAAAGCATGCAAGATCTCAAATAACAAAGACATGATAGAATCAATAATCAATCTGAAATAGCATCTCAATATCCATCGGATCCCTGCAAAACAACATGTATGAATTACAAATAGATGATCTTGATGATGAACGGAGCTCACAAGATCTAAGCATGAAAGCACAAAGGAGGAGAAACCAGCCATCTAGCTACTACATGGATCCGTAGTCCAAGGATGAACTACTCACGCATCACACCGGAGGCTTGCATGGTGATGAAGAAGGCCTCCACGGTGAATTCCCCTCTCCGGCAGGGTGTCGGGAAGAGCTTCAGATCCCTCCCGATCTAGGGATGGAGATGACGGCGGCTATAGACTCTTTCGTGGATTTTTGATCGGGTACCTAGGATTTTCGTCCTGAGGGCAACTTATAGGTGGAAGGAGAGGCCGAGGGGGTGCTGGGGTCGGCTAGACGACCCCCTAGCGCGGGCCAAGCCTGGCCATGCGGCTAGGTGGTGTGGTCGACCCCTGGCCCCTCTCCGTCTCGTATTCTGGCACTTGATCCATTTCGGAAAAATAGGCACTTTGGCTTTTATCCCATCCAATTCCGAGAATATTCATTTTCTGACTTTCCTGGAACCAAAAACAACAGAAAACAGGCAGCTGGCAGTGTGGGTCTTATTAATAGGTTAGTCCAAGAAATCATATGAAAAGTACTCCAAAGTTGGAACAAAACACAAGAAAGTGGATAAAACCAAGCACGGAACATCAAAAATTATAGATACATTTGCAATGTATCAAGCCGACGGAAGATGCAGGTATCGTCATAGGCGCTGCTATTATGACCGACGGAACCGAAGATATCGAGACTGATAGGCAGAGATTCTCGGGTTCCTCCACCTAGAAGTGGAAGCTTCCGATGATGAGATTGGATCTGCCATTGAAGTTGACAGGAACCGAAACAGGGGTGGGTGGGGATCCATTGCTGCTGAGATTTTGCTTGGTCAAGAGGGGGCCGCTAAATCCATGATTCCAGCGTTCACATTTCCCATAGACGGCGTCAATTGGCAAGGGGTAACCTCGGCAATGCGCATGATTATGGACTTGGGGTTTTGTGGAAAAGAGAATGCTAGCGATTTCGTCAGCTAATAAGACAAACAAGGGAGTCGAAGTCGTCTGATTGCTTATGGACAAATGATTATAGATCATGCAAGGCTTTTCGGTTCCTCTCTGTTGGCTCCTCCGAGCCTTTATATAATAGGATGGGTCCTAGGACCATATATGGATAGGTTACAATTACAACACTAATACAATGTCGATTCCTACTCTTTCCTTATCTAGTAAGATATGTCTTCCGTCGAATGCTTCTTGGGCCTTCCTTATTTCTTCTTGGGCCTTGCGGGTTGTAAGCCTTTATGTAACTAGGGTAACTAATCATAAGGACCCGAGTAATCATACCCATGTTAGTTAGCAATGTTGGGATTTGCTTGCTTGATCCAATGGTCAACTTTCAAAGTGATTCGTACACAATAGAGTGGTAATTTAAGGCTTAATATCCCATCATGCCAATTTTCACATAAAGTAACCTATTTAATGTATAACGCACATTCATGTTTACTGGTTATATTCTTGCAATAAATTTACTTTATGGAAATTTACGGAAAGTATGTCAATTTTTGTTGTACATGTGCGAGATAGGTTGCTCTTGATTTTGTTTTAAATAATCAATTGAAGGTACCCAATTAGTCAAATATGGGAGAACCACCGAGAGTTATGCAACATTCAACTTACTGATATGAATGGTAATGCCTCCAAATTTGGGTTCTTTTTGGAAGAGACACAAAAAACTAAATATAAATTGAAAGCACCGACTCTCTACCTTTTAAAAATGATAAAACATAAAAATTGACAACCTTTTAAAAATCTTGCTTTGCAATATTTGGCTGGCATGTATGAACACATTCATGGCTTTCAAACTAGAAAACCAACATCACGGCCATATCTTTTCCATACAATATGATAGCGTGTCCATATTGGGTAGATTGGTGCATCTTGGCATTTCAAGCAATGTTTACAAAGGGAGATTCCAAGTTTGAAGATATTTGAAGGTACCCTAGTACTAAAATATGGGAAACCACCAAGAGTTTTGCAAGATATTTTGGCCTAGCTGGCATGTATGAACACATTCATGGCTTTCAAATCAGCTGACCAAGGTCACGGCCATAAATTTTCCATAGTTTATTAAAATGTGTCGATATATTTGGTGTAATAGTGCATATTGGCATTTCAAGCATTATTTACAAAGGTAACTTCAAATTTGAAGTTATTTTCAGTTTTCCAATTAATTGTCAACAATGTTTTTTGTGAAGCAACTACAAGGTATGTGGCTAAAATGCCACCTCCAAAACCTATTTCATGGTTTCATAATTTTTCAAGTTTCCTAGCTATATACATTCATGCAATAAATTGGATTTTATGGAAATTTGGTAAAAGTATCTCAAAATTGGAATCATAAGTGCGTTATAGCTAGCCCTTGTGCGTTTGAAACCTATTGAAGGTTCCCAGGTACAAAATAAGGGATAGCCACCAAGAGTTCTGCAAGATTCGACATCTCAATCCGAAAGCTAATGTACACAAATTTGACCCCTTTTCAAAAAAATCAGGGATGGAATTAAATATACGCTGAAATAAAGCCATTCATTCGCAAAGTGCCATGCTATGTGCATTTGTTTCCATGATAAAATATAAAGTTGTATTTTGACAACTTTTGGAAAAACTTGCTTCACAATGTGGCGTACGATTTATGAATTCATGGATTTCAAATGAGAACAAGGTCATGGACATATACTTGACATAGTTTATGATAACATGTCCATAGTAGGTAGTTTGGTGCATATTGGCATTTCAAACATGGTTTACAAAGGAGCTTCCAAAATTGAAGTTATTTTGAACTTTTCAAGTGACAACAATGGCTTTTGCTTGAAGCAACTACACACAATATGGCTCTAAATGCCACCTTCCCAAATTTCACACAAAGTAATACATTATATTTAACGGACAATGCACGAGTTTCATAAATTTCCAAGTTTCCGTGCTGATTTATCCACTTTAAGTAGTTTGTCTCGGTTTAGCGAAAATGGGTCAATTTTGGACTATGATCACTAACATGTGGGCCACGTATACTGTGGTGCCCAAAAGCAGGGTTGCTCAGAATTTCCAAAGTTATCACTCCCACCCCTTGGTGTTGTGTAATAACAACCATCCTCCACCACCCAGACCCTCACCCCATTGCCTAGAAAAACAGCCACACTTATCGCCGCTCCTCATCACTACCTGTTGCACGAAGAAGCTTTCCCTACCTGTCGGTCATCCCGAGACACACCGGTGGTCAAGTCAATCCCACAGTAGTCCTTCTATCTCTAGATCAATCTAGTAGGAATTTTATTGTCCTTTCACCTGATCTACCTCCTCAAATACATAGTTTAATTTGTGCTCAATCTGCATGGGCATAGTTGATTCTATGCTCGATCTGTGCTGAAATGCATAGGCATATATAGTTTCTGTACTCCATCTATATGTTTCCTACTTTTCTTTCAATAAGCTCCAATCATGTATATGTATGTCATATTTTTAAACAGATGGACAAATTTTGGATAGAGGTTGCTCCATTAAGCAGCGCTAAACATATATGTTGTGTTCTACAATTTATGGATTTTGTTAGAGTTCATTGTGACAACTCAAAAGTGCATTACCCTGTTGCATGTGTGTGAATCATAGGGTGTTGCCTCAATGTATAGTGGACGGACATTTATTTTATTTTGGGATGCTATGCACATATGTTAGATGGGTATTTCATGATGAACCATATGATCCTCCATATGAACTGGGGGAAACACATCTTTATCATCCAGATCAAGCAGGGGAAGAAGATGTTGATCATCTAGATTAACTGATAGAGGCAGCTCCTGAGTATCTAGATTAACTGGGAGAAGGGGGAGGAGCAAAAGGCACAAGCTACATGAAACAAGTTTCATTTCTGGTACTTATGTTATGCTAGATGGCAAGGTATATCTGTAGAATGACAAAAGTTCAGGTTGTGTGTCTTAGATGTTTCTTTATAAATGTATCTATTAATCTAGTAATCGCATAAGCAGACAACCGAAGAGAACTTTGATGGTAATGACAATGACCCATTCATTGATGAGCCTGCACCTTGATACGTTGCAAACGTATCTATAATTTTTGATGTTCCATGCTTGGTTTATATCTACTTTCTGATGTTTTGCCCACACTTTGGAGTATTTTTATTCACTTTCTTGGACTAACCTATTAACAAGATGCCACGGTGCCAGCTGCCTGTTTTCTGCTGTTTTTGGTTCCAGGAAAGTCAGAAAATGCATATTCTCGGAATTGGACAGGACAAAATCCAAAGTCAATATTTCACCGAGGGGGACACGGAGCCAGAATACGAGACAGAGGGGGGCCAGGGGCCACCCACACCACCTGGCCGCGCGGCCAGGCCTAGCCCACGCCAGGGGGTGGTGGCGCCACCTAGGGCACCCCCTCGGCCTCCCCTTTCGCCTATATATTGCCTCCGATACAGAAACCCTAAGTACCCGATCAAAAATCAACGAAAGAGTCTATAGCCGCCGTCATGTCCATCCCTAGATCGGGAGGGATCTGAAGCTCTTCCTGGCACCCTGCCGGAGGGGAGAATTCACACTGGAGGCCTTCTTCATCACCATGCAAGCCTCCGGTGTGATGCGTGAGTAATTCATCCTTGGACTATGGGTCGATGTAGTAGCTAGATGGTTGGTTCTTCTCATTTGTGCTATCATGTTTAGATCTTGTGAGCTCCGTTCATGATCAAGATCATCTATTTGTAATTCTACATGTTGTGTTTGTGGGGATCCGATGGATATTGAGATGCTATTTCTGATTGATTATTGATTCTATCATGTCTTTGTTATTTGTGATCCGATGGATGTGTTTGAGGGAAGTGACAGACAAAAATCTCTAAGGTACTAGATGTGTTGTTGCTACTAGGGAGAAAACAGCAATCCTTTGTTCATAGAACAATCATATTGTTTACTTTACACGCAATGATTAATGGAATTATCTATTGCTTGCAACTTAATACTGGAGGGAGTTTGGATGGTAACCTGAAGGTGGATTATTAGTCATAGATGCAGTTGGATTACAATCTATGTATAATGTTGTAATGCCCAATCAAATCTCATAGGAATCAAGATGATTAGTATATGCATGTATGCTTTCTCGATGTTTGTCAATTGCCCCGCTGTAATTTATTCACCCAACATGTCATCTATCTTAAGGAGAATCACCACTAGTGAACTATGGACCCCTGGTCCTTTCTTTTACCATCAATCTACAACTGTTTACTGTATTCTGTTTACTTTCTGCAAGCTATTAGTTTCTTCCACACAATTCGTTTAACCCTTTGTTTTCAGCAAAACTAGTGAGATTGACAACCTCACTGTAAGTTGGGGGCAAAGTTCTGTGGTTGTGTTGTGCAGGATTCCAAGTTGGAAACAACATCTTGGAGGTGTTTCCTTGCTCCTACTGGTTCGATAACCTTGGTTTCATAACTGAGGGAAACTTACTGTTGTGCTCATCATACCTTCCTCTTGGGGTTCCCCAACGAGCTCGATATCAACCACGAGCCAGCACACCTTTTTCGATAAAGGGCGCTTTATTACTTAAAGATGAACCCGGACCTGAGGTTATGGATTGGGTACTCTGCCTATGGATAAAGTTGGTGTAGGGATGCTAATAATCAGGGGTGTACTTTTTGTGTTGTCTAGGTAGTCTCATGAACACTAACCCAGCTAGAAACTCTTGGGGTGCACCTAAGATCTCTCTAATACATGTGGAGCTATCTCATGATTGGTTTGCTACTGTCGTAGTACTATAATGTGGAGCTACCTTATGATTTGTAGGCCTTTGTTAGTAGAACTGTAATTGGAAACTATTCTACATACATGTGTGTGTGTGTATTTCTAGTCTGAAATCCTAGCTTATACTTTTATTGGTTCCTAAACGGTTTTTGAGGCATCCAGCTCCGGTGCCATAAGCTGCAACTACTGTCGTCTTGTCCTCTATCATCCCTTCTCCTCCCTCAATGCTCCATGAGCTGAATCAAGAGGATAAGCTTGGATCAATTTGATTGGAAGAGGGACAATTTTCTTGGTCTTGGGAGTGTAACATAGAAGAACTCGCACTAAGGGAAGGAGGAGGAGGACGTTGGCTCGGACAAGTTTTTATCTAGACGTGGGCCCCTCTTTAACTCACCCCCTTGAAAAAGTTGTAGGCCACCACATGAAAGCTGTGTGTTGAAAATTCGAACCACACGCGGGAAACAGTTCCCGCCACCTCCACTTAAACTTTTACTATATAAAATAAGTACTCATGTTTTATCTCCCCTGCCCATATATTTCTACCGACCAGAGAAACCACCACTAGCTAGCTCCCATCCATCAAAGGAAGCAAGTGTTGGAACTAGCACAGTGATTGTTTTTCCAAATTTTCTCCAACTGGGGAGTTCTTGCTTATCTCGAATAGGTGGGTGTAATTTCTTGATGTCTGCAAGTGCACAGATCATTTGTAGATAGTTTCGAAGTATAGATATCGATCCCATAGGGAGCCCAAAGGTAAGTGTTTATGGGTGAAGTCTCTATCACACCCAAGTTGTCGCAGGTGTTAGAGTGAATTGACTGCAAGTGTTGAAATAAGAATGGGGTTTTGATTAAATGAGATGAATTTAAATAGAAATAAAAGGTAAACTTCAGAAATATAAAGCATAAAAGTAAAGAACGACTCGGTTGTTTGTTGTTTCCTGCAGATGGCAAAAGAAGGCACGGGGATATTCAGTTCATAGTGATAGTGACTGTGCCAGGTGGATGAATAGTAAATCTAATAATTATAATCTTATAAATATATGTGTAGGCAAGCAACCCATAATTAGCCAGAAGTCCTCTTGGTAGATTTCATCCCAACTTCAATAATCCTACTAGCCTGTTACCAAAACCATGGTCAGACACTAGACGATTAATACCCTTCGGGTCGCTTAGCAATTAAGCTCATTGGATCGGACTAATGCAATCAGCACAGTGGTTCCTTGTTATCCTCGAGTGTACTAGTTTTCCATTGATATCCCCGTGTCACTCGGGGGTCGCCGGTCCACTAGCCAAAAGATCTTATCTATGTAGAACAAAGCATCGTGTTGTCTAGGCCCTTAATTGGACAACAAGCATTGGGAATCCCACAAATATTCAAGCACACATAATATAGTAATTATAATCAATCACAAACTAATGGAAAATATATGGAGGAACATCACATCTCACTAATCCCCTACATCTCCCACGCCCAAGGGAATTACTCACACATGAGAGAAGAACGGATCATCAATATAATCAAATAAAGGGAAATCGTCTTTATATTACTATGGAGATCCACAATAAGAATAATAAAACATCCAACACAATTCAAGATGGGAACAAACAATCTCAAACCCTAGTCTTGCAAGGTGGATATCCCTATCTCTCTCAAGTACAAGTAGTGGCTATGGGGGTGTATTGGCTAGGAGGTCAAAGATCGTGGAGCAAGATGAAGAACGTCTTCCCCTTCTTCTCCATATCTCTTCTTTCATCCTTATGGATGGTATGGCGGCTGCTGTATTGTGTTTTTGTCCTCGGTCCCTTCATGGAAGTTGTCCCTTTTAACAAGACAGAGGCGGCGGCAACTCTACGGTGGGAACTATATGGTCAGAAAAATATTCCCGCCGTATAGTTGCTCGTTAAAGCTTCTGTATGCTCCCCTCGAGTGCTTCCAAAGAGAGACTTGCTTGTTTTCTCCAGAATATTGTGTTTCTCTAGTTAAAACCTTCTATTGACATTCAGAAGCTGAAACACATATTAAAAACCAAGTTTTCTTTGCTACCGAAGTATTAGCATTAGGTAAAGCTAGAAAACAATTAAATCCAGGAGAAAACCATCAATAAAAGCCATAAAAATGTGTCAAATCTCACAACTATCAACTCCCCCAAGATTAATGTTGCTCGCCCTCGAGTGACAAGGAAATAAGGAAGAATAGCCGAGATTCAAGACTGAAAATAAAAGAACTCACAAGTTTGAATTGGTGTCAAATTCTTTTCTTCACAATCCCTGCAATCTTAAATATGATCATACAAGTATTCACAAGATTGCACTAAGTACACTTCCTAACCATGTATATCTTGTTAGCAAATAAATCATATTCTTAAGCAAGTGTCAAAAGTTTAGCTAGGAAAGTGAGACAAATTCTTTTGATGTCTCTCTTCGTTGAGATATGAAAACTTTTTGTTCTTGTTTGTTTAATCAATTGAGAGTACTCAAGTTGGCACCAAAACATTTAATGTAAGAACAACTTATCTACTCCCATGTCAAAATTTCAAGACTCTCAAAGAACCTTTTTTTTCTTTTGTTTTTCAAAAACTTCAGCTCTTTCATAGAGAAATCATGCCACTATTTTTAACATGTTAATTGGGGCTGTGTTGTGCACTCGTGACCATGCCAATAAATAATTGTTGAGCAATAATAGTTCAGAGGAGTACTACAACTTCACTTGGAACGTGAAACCATGAGGAGACTAAATTTTTTACCCGTCATAGCATTGCTGCTACAGACGTTTACATAACTCAATAGCCGAAATCAAGTGGTTTCCCACATTTAGATCGTTCGTTGGCCAACAGAGTTAATAGTTCCCCATGGAGCACGACAAAGATGTAATGACACACGTAAAGCAATATCTTACGGTAATTATCAGAAAAAGTAGTGGCATAATCTCTACTACTTCAAAGCATCCATTTTATCAAACAATTTCATTCAAAGGTACTATCGAGTCTATTTATATTAAGCTCAAATGGGATGGATTAGTTCTAAAATCAAAAATTTTAAGCTAAACATGGACTCAAGTCATCTTTCAGATGCTTTTTCTTGTTGTAAAAATTTAGGAAGTATTTTTAACCAAGTTCATTGGTCATTGTTTGAAAGCTAAAAAGGAGACACTAGCAAAGGAATATAATTTGTAGGATAACAAGCTAAGTGTGGAGTGACTCTAGTGCAAGCGAGTAAATAATTGTAGGATCAATTTAAGGTCACAGAAAGGATGATGAAAGGAATGTGGTACGTCTTCTTGCTTGCTTCATTCTCGTATTTGAGTCGAACCCCTTTTGTATTTCCATTTTGCCAAGTCACCTGAAATTGAACAATCGCCGAGAGAAACAAAGAAACGAACTTGCAAATAAAGTTACAACTATTTTTTTTGTATTTTTGGTTTAGGAATGCAAAACTGAAACTAAACATGCAAATTTTAAGAAATAAAATAAATCAAAAGAAGAATGAAAAACATGAATGCAAAGTTTGGAGGTTTTCAAACCTCCCCCAAGCATAGGCTATTGCCAGTCTCAGTTGTTGCCGTCAGTCGACCGCTGGTGCAGGCATTGCTGGTAGTAGTAGTCAGGGAAGTGGGTCATGAAGTGACTGAAGTTGTGAGTCAAAGTACTCACATCTTAATTCACTTCCTGACGAGGGTTTAACTCATCAATGCCCATTGTTATGGACTTGGGTTTTGGAGAAGGAGGGAGCGCTGGAGACATCTATCGGCTAGCAAACAAGCACACAGGGGACAAAGGATTTACCCAGGTTCAGGCCTCGTAGAGGTCCCTACTCCTGCTTGTCTGCTCGTCGAATTATTGAGGGAGTCGAAAGTTACAACGGTGCGCAGATGCAATCTGGCGACGGTTTGTGGAAGCTAGGGTTGCGTGTGTCCTCCTCGCCGCCCCCTCCTAGCCCTTATATAGATAGGCTAGGTCTCTGGTAGCAGGTCGAGTCGGTTACAAGTTAGGGTTCTCCCCTTCAAACTTTCTATCTTTAGCTTTTCCTTGATCTTCAAGTAATCGAGAGTCCGCAGGTTACTCGAGTCCTTCTATCTAGGCCTTGGCAACACCGTGAGCCTATACGTATTTGGACCGTATATAGCAAGCTCGAGTGCCTGTAGGGTATACCCATGTCACTTCCTGAAGAGTGTGGTCGATCTCCCCAATGTGCTGGTTGAGCTGCTAGAATTCCTGATAGCGGACGTAGTTGTAGCCTGCTATGGCTGGTTGGGCCATGGCTCCCAAGATCCCCCTTGCTGCTGCTCTTGTCTCTCCCAAGCAGGGTCGTGTCCCTGCTCGTCCTCCTTCTCCTCCTCCTGCTCATCCTCCTCCTGCTGCCCTCCTTCTTCATCTTCCTCTTCATCGGGTTCGAGGTCGGCCATGATCTCCATCACTTGGTCCTTGGTGAGGATCCAAGCGTCCTTCTCCACAATCGAGAAGGCTTGGGGCAGGTGATGACCCACAAGTATAGGGGGTGTATCACAGTATTTTCGATAAATAAGAGTGTCGAACCCAACAAGGAGCATAAGGTGCTGGCTAGTGGTATGGATCAGGAATTCTCTGCAAATACTTAGCAAACGGATTTTTAGGGGTTTTTGATAATGCAAGTAAATAAAGTACATGTAAATAAAAGACAATAAGAATAAATGCAGCAAGTGGCCCAATCCTTTATTCAGCAAAGGACAAGCCGGTTGTATTACTTAAGATGACCAAACGTTCTCGAGGACACACGGGAATTCTGTCAAGTGTTTTCGCTTCATATAGTTGATTAATCTTCTTTAGTTTGCTAAGTGTTGTGTGGGTGAATCTGTGCTAATGTATCGATCTTCCTAGGACTAATACATACTTGTGATTATACCCCTTGCAAACATTCGTAAGTACAAGAAAGTAATTAAGGTAGAAACCTAACCACAACTTTAAACTCTAAGACCCTGACGTCCCTTGTGCAATGGTTTCCTAACGCGGGTTCAGGTTTCTGTCACTCCGGCAACCCCTACGATTAGTACCCAAATACACAATGCATTCTCCTAGGCCCATATAGGTGAAGTGTCATGTAGTCGATGTTCACATGACACCACTAGAAGAAGTACACCACAACTTAAATATCAAACTATTGAATCTTTCTCAACACAATTCCACTACTAACAACATGACTTCTCCCATGTCCTCAAGAACAAAACGAACTACTCACAAGAGATCATATGGATCATGATCAGAGATGGAATAATGATGTATAACAATATGAACATAAATAATAATTCCACGGTTCACTCAATAGCATCAACTACAAAGAGTAATATTCGTGAATTTTGCCTCCAAACAGCACCTTTTCCATCAGAATCCTGACTGCAGCGGTCCATGCTCCAAAAGTCATCAACCATGAAAAAAACAGATGAAATAACATAAGTATCATCTCTTAATATGAAATATATCAATGAATAATAGTAAATTATGATATAGAATAGTGATGCAAAATGGACGTATCAGTAGGGCAACTAAACCTTCTCACCCAGTGCATCACCAAGATAACTGAATTGATATGCTCGGAGCCTCTGGTTAGCATGGTAAACACCAAGGAAGCCACAAGCAGTCAAATACTTGAGGTCCATGAGTTTGGAGCCTTCGACAGGTTGCATAACAGGTAGTGTAATATTTAATGCATGGGCAAGGTGGGTTACCAATCCACCAACATGAATATCACCTTGGTAGTGTAATACTTGTCTTGTTGCTTTGGTGGCGAAGGTGATGGATGAGTAGAGCTACAGGATTGGGGCTTTGCGGTGAAGTGGGAAAGAGAGCCTTGGTGATCATTGCCATGCCCGCATTGTCCATGGAACCGGTGTCACCTCTTCCCAGTAGTGTGTTGGCGAGGAACAAAGCGTAGTAGCGGATGGTTGAGTTCTGGATGGTGGACATCTTCTTCTGGTAAAATTGCCTACCACCATTAACATAAATAACCTCCCAAGTCTCTCCACTTGTGACGCTATAGAGGTTAGTAACAGTAGGCTCCCCAACATGAGCGAGACCGAAAGCATTGCAAAATTGTTCAAAATTTATTTCATAGTGCAGCCAGTTCATGGTGAAGCTTACCATGCACATATTACCTTTCTCCCTATGTTCGTCGTAGAAGGAGGCAAGGAACTCATGGGTAAGCTCGGCGTAGGTGTCGTGGCTTGCGAAGCCAAGTACCATTAGCCCGGACTTGTTACACATGAGGTCGAAGTCCGCCTTCAACCCCGCCACTGTGAGAAAGTTGTGGTCGGCCCAACGTGTGGGCAACACTCTCCTTGATGAGACCACGTCCAACTTGGGGTTGCGCGAGGCTTGGGACCCCGAGCTCGATCCCTCACCCTGTTGGCGCTTGCTCGAATGAAAGAGGTTACCGATTTTGTTCATCGTGATGCACTGAAAAATTTCACCATAAAACCTTAGGAATATAGTTTCTACATGATATATGAATGATCCTACGTGGAAAAATTCAACCCTAACATGAGAAATTAATAGGAAAAACAAAATAAACTTGAGTTCATCCACTAGATGAATGTGAGAGTTTCAACCATGGAAATCTGAAAATAAAGCATGGATAGGGAGAGAAACATACCGATCTGTTGATTCCCCCACTCAAACAAACGTAATCCGTGAAGAATCAAGATTTCTAGGTGTACTTTGAGAGGTTTGGAGAGAGAATATGAGATAAATAATGCGGAGAGGTGGAAGACCTAGCCGCCCTGGTGCGATTTTGTGGTCGCACCAAACTATACGGACGGGTGATGTTGTTCCGCCTGTATAGTTGCGGCGGCACCATCAACTAGGGTTTCTTTATGTAGAAAACAACTATACGGACGTAACTATACGGCCAGATTGCAATGATCCCGCCATATAGTTGGTCGTTAAACCATCTGTCCCTCGAGATAAATTTCTAAAACTAGCATCGATATCTATACGACCAAAACTATACGGCCGGAATTTTTATTCCCGCCATATAGTTGGTCATTAAACTCTCAGTACCTTTGGGATAAATTTCTATGAAGGCATCTATATCTATACGATCAGAGCTATACGACCGGAATTTTTATTCCTGCCGTATAGTTGGTCGTTAAACTCTCAGTACTTTTTAGAAATTTTTGTACGAAGGCATCAATATCTGTACAGCCAGAATTTTTTATTCCCGCCGTATAGTTGGTCGTTAAATTCTCTGTGTCTTCGAAGAAAATTTGTTGATGCCAAAGATATCTATACGGCCGGAACTATACAGCCGGAATTTTTATTCCCACCGTATAGTTGGTCGTTAAACCATGAGTAGTCATCAAAAAATTCTATTTCTTTGAAAATACCTTATTATCCAAAAACTTAGTGAAATACCTTATTTTTGACAGAAAATTGATAGTAAAAACTGTCGGCCAACATTAGCATATTAATAGCAAACTAAATTAGCTTCTGTAGATGGAAAACTCAAAGTTTTATTTTTATTATTATTCTGTACTCATTCAATCGATGTTTCTACTACATTTTCACAGCTGCATCTTCACGAGCGCGCTTCCACAAGAATGTCTGTGAAAAAGTGGTAGGAATACAATGAACTTTTCATTCTCTAATCTACTTTATTTACGAGATGGTTGACTCCCATTAAGCATTTTATTAAGAATGGTTGAGTAACTCAAACTTTTTCTGTTCTTGAATTCTTACCTTGGGTTGCCCTTTATCAAATGCACTTACCACATAAACTCGTTTTGCCGGTGGGATATATCTTTCTCCTGCTTCTAGTTTCTTTCGAAAATACCGGATGACTTCAGCGTCATAAACATTGAATATTATCTTTCCTTTAGCACAATCAACTGATGCCCCTGTAGTACTTAGGAAAGGTCTTCCAAGAATTATAGATAATTTTTCATCTTCAGGCATCTCAAGAATAATAAAATCAGTGGGAATAATATGCTCGTCTATTCTAAGTAGAACATCCTCAATCATACCAACAGGTTGTTTAGTGGACTTGCCAGCCATCTATAAAGTGGGAGTGCTAGGAGAATACTCCCCTTCCTAACCTTTTATATAGGGAGTATGGAATTACACTAACTCCTGCTCCTAGATCACACAAGGCATTGTGAATATCATTTTTACCTATTGAGCATGAAATAGCTGGTATTCCGGGATCTCCAGACTTAGACAACAGCTTCCCATTAGCAGGATAACTAGTTACCATGGCAATAGTTTCAGTTATTTCTTTCTTTCTACTAAGAATATCACGGAGGAATTTAGTATAAGTAGGAACTTTGATTGCATCAGCAAATGGAATTTCTAGACAAAGGTCACTAAGTGCCTTTGTAAAAGAATTATAAATTACCTGATTTGGTTCTTTCTTTTTTCGATTTGGGTAAGGAAGTTTTTTTCTCACCTGATTTACTCTTGTATTTTACCTTTTGTGGGGGGTCAGGATCTTTTGCTGCTTTCTTTTGTTGTTGCTTATCGCTTTTCTTCTTTTCTACTTCAACAACTTCATCTTCCTTGCTTATCTCTTTTTATTCTCTTGGATCAACCATCTTCGCATCAGAGTCATAATGGTCATCCTGTGCATCATTTTGGTCCTCCTTGGTTTGATCTTGTGTTTCAGTTTCATCATGAGGATCCACTAATGTATCATCTTCTTAGCTTGCTTCGAGCAAGGCTTTTTTCCTTTCGCTCTTTTTTAGCTTCATATTCCGGTGATCCTAAGGGTCATGTAACAACTGCACCCTTCTTGTGACAACATTAGTAGAAATAGGAATATCTTTACCATTGCGAAGAAAAATTTGATAACCAGATGCTATTTGTTCACACTGGGTTTCAATCATACTAAGATACTTGTGAAATAAATTTTTTATTGGACAATCTCATCATAATTATCTGTGAGTTCCGCCAAAATCTTTTTGTGTTTATGAAAATGCTTATGCAGGTTATTATGAGATTTTATTTGTCGATGTTTTAATTCTTGAAAAACTTTTCTAGTTTCATCTTCTTCAGTTAAAACTTGTAACAAATCTAATTTGTTTTCCTTAACAAGTTCAGAAGGTATACCCTTTTCTTTCATTGTTTTGCGTACATCGGGCATAAGATCAGGAGAGTATCCCTTTTTCTAGCTTAGTGCCAAAATCAGGATAATATAAAGAATCATTCTTAGCCCTAGTAGACATCAATTCCAAACATTCCCTAATAGTTAGAGTACTTATAGACCCTCCTGCTGAGAAGTCAAGCAATTCTCTACATTGGATATTAAGACCATGGTAAAATAAATGGCAAATAGTTGATTCGGAATAGCCATGATTAGGAATACTATTGATTATTCCAAAGAATCTTTCCCAGGCTTGTGGGTAGTTTTCTCCCACATTCTGACTAAAGTTACCTATATTCTTTCTTAGTTAAGTTACCTTTTTAAAAGGATTAAACCTATTTATGAATTTAACAATGCAGTTTTCCCAACATTTAGTGTAATGGCAAGGGAGAGAATATAACCAGTCTAGAGCTTTACCTTTAAGAGACCATCAAAATAATTTAAGACGAGAGAAGTCTCTTGGCAAACCTTTTGGTCTAAGTGATGTTATCACATTGTCGAACTCTCTAATATGTCTTCCTGAGTCTTCATCTTCCCTTCCATTGAAAGCTTTTTCCTGCAAAATTTTAATAATTCCACCATCAAATCGATATTCTCTAACTCCAGGATTAGGGAATTCTATTGGTTCTTTAAGAAATTCAGAACTTGGAGCACTATATTCTCTGAGAGTTTTCTCAGGTTTCATGGGAGTTATCCTGTAAATAGACATGATTTTCATAATATCACTTAGGTTTTCAACTTCAACTTTATTTGATCTTAAAAGTTTTTCAATAATCTCTTCACGCCTTTGAGAAGGCACGTTCTCAATATAATCTGGTAGATAGGTCCTACCAGTGCGTGAAGACCCTTTGTCTCCTAGGGAGAACATTTCGTAGTAGCAACACCTAAAATGTCAAAAGACAAACACTTAGTGCTTAGCTCCCTAGCAATGGTGCCAGAAAATAGCTTGATGTCTGCAAGTGCACAGATCGTTTGTAGCTAGTTTTGAAGTATAGATATTGATCCCACAGGGAGCTCAAAGGTAAGTGTTTATGCATGAAGTCTCTGTCACACCCGAAGTTGTCACGGGTCTTCGAGTGAATTGACTGTAAGTGTTGAAATAAGAATGGGGTTTTGATTAAATGAGATGTATTTAAATAGAACTAAAAGGTAAACTTCAGAAATATAAAGCATAAAAGTAGAGAACGACTTGGTTGTTTGTTGTTTTCTGTAGATGGCAAAAGAAGGGGCAGGAGATTCATTTCATGGTGATAGTGACTGTGACAGGTGGACGAATAATAAATGTAACAACTATAATCTTATAAATATATGTGTAGGCGAGCAACCCATAATTAGCCAAAACTCCTCTTGGTATATTTCAGCCCAACTTCAATAATCCTACTAGCCTCTTACCAAAACCATGGTCAGACACTAGACAATTAAGACCCTTCAGGTCGCTTAGCGATTAAGCTCCTTGGATCGGACTAATGCAATAAGCACAGCGGTTCCTCATTATCCTCGAGTCTACTAGTTTTCCATTGATATCCCCATGTCACCCAGGGGTCGCCGGTCCACTAGCGAACAAGATCTTATCTATGTAGAACAAATCACCATGTTGTCTGCGCCCTTAATTGGACAATAAGCATTACGCATCTCACAGATAGTCAAGCACACATAATATAGTAATTAGAATCAATCACAAACTAATGGAAAATATATGGAGGCACATCACATCTCACCAATCCCCTACATCTCCCACGCCCAAAGGAATTACTCACACATGAGAGATGAACGGATCATCAATATAATCAAATAAAGAGGATTCGTATTTATATTACCATGGAGATCCACAATAAGAATAGAAAAATATCCAACACAATTCAAGATGGGAAGAAACAATCTCAAACCCTAGTCTTGCAAGGTGGAGAGCCCTCTCTCTCTGAAGTACAGTATTGGCTATGGGGGTGTACTGGCTAGGAGGTCGAAGATCGTGGAGTGAGATGAAGAACGTCTTCCCCTTCTTCTCCGGATCTCTTCTTTCTCCCTTCTAGATGGAATGGTGGCTGCTATGTTGTGTTTTCATCCCCCGCTCCCTTCATGGAAGTTGTCCCTTTTGACAAGACAGAGGCGGCGACAACTATACAGCAGGAACTATACGGCCGGAAAAATATTCCCGTCATATAGTTGCTCGTTAAAGCTTTTGTATGCTCCCCTCGAGTGCTTCCAAAGAGAGACTTGCTTGTTTTCTCCAGAATATTGTGTTTATCTAGTTAAAACCTTCTGTTGACATTCAGAACCTGAAACACATATT
This sequence comes from Avena sativa, assembly GCA_916181665.1. NCBI lineage: Eukaryota > Viridiplantae > Streptophyta > Magnoliopsida > Poales > Poaceae > Avena > Avena sativa. Next base: position 341,062,508 of record OV702287.1, read on the forward strand.
AAGAACCAAGTTTTTTCACTACTAAAGTATTAGCATTAGGTAAAGATAGAAAACGATTAAATCCGGGAGAAAACCATCAATAAAAGCCATAAAAAATGTGTCGAATCTCATAGCTATTGTTGCTCACCTCAAAAATCGGTTTTGTTTTCTCCCGATTGGTCCATCAGGGGTTCTACTCAGTATGATTTGCTTGTGGAGTTCTTACTTCTAAGATAGGGGGTAGTGCTCACCTCAAAACCACTGAATCAGGGTATTTTTCCTCCTCTGCTCTGATCGATTAGGCCATTGGTATTTCGTATGGATTAGGAATCGTGGCATGGTCACCTCTATTCTAATTGAGGCATTGGTTGGGTTCTGTCTGGGTGTTCTTCTCTCTTTATTGACTATTATAACCTTTAATTTCTAATAATGTTCAATGCATTTTGTGTCAGATTCTGTATGGAGAACTATGGGTCAGTATTGCGCATGGCCACTGATACCTTCGATCCGGATTACGGATGTAGTATAATAGCTTTTTGCCAAGTAGACCTAGGTTTATCGAATCCTTGGAAAACAACGCTAATAGGAACAAAAATAAGGACACGCCTACAAGACTTTGTTTTTTCAATTTTACCTTCGTTTACCGGACCAATCTAGTTTACTTTATATTGTGGTTGAATCAATGGATGGAGATAGGCCAGGGTTGAAAATCCACCTGCAACTGCATATCAAATGTGATAAAGGATATAAATAAGCCCATTCATGTGTAAGGTTCCAATAGAGATAATCTTTTGTGGGCAACACATCCTAATATACTAGAGCCCCTGAGAGGCCACGAGCATAGCAATAGTCTTTTGATCCAACCGAGTGTACCGCGAAGCACCGAGTGATGACCCACAAGTATAGGGGGTGTATTGCAGTATTTTCGAGGGAAGTGAAACCCAATTTATTGATTTGACACAAGGGGAGCCAGAGAATATTTATAAGTCTTAACAACTGAGTTGTCAATTCAGCTACACCTAGAAACAATCTTGCTCACAGCAGTTTATCAGTAGCAACAGTTTTGTAGTAGGAATAGTAAAGTAGCAGCAGTAGTAAAGCAAAGACAGTAGTAACAAAAGCAGTAAACAGTGGGATTCGAGTGCGGTAGGCATAGGGATGGATGGACGGGCGTTGCATGGACAAGACTATTCACATAGAAATCAGAACATAGGGCAATTGCAGATAAATAAGATAAAGCATCCAAGTACAAGATAATCCTAGGCATGTGTTCCATATATAGTCATACGTGCTCGCAATGAGAACTTGCACAACATCTTTTGTCCTGCCAGCCCGTTTGCAGCAAGGCCTCTAGGGAACTACTGGCAATTAAGGTGCTCCTTTTAATAGAGCACCGGAGCAAAGCATTAACACTCCATGAACACATGTGAACCTCACATCAAAGCCATTCCCTTTCGGTTATCCCGATTTCTGTCACTTCAGGGCCATAGGTTCCGGACAACAACGTGTGTATACAACTTGCAGATAAGACCAAAAACAATACTATCATAATGAATCAATAACATGTTCAGATCTGAAATCATGGCACTCAGGCCCTAGTGACAAGCATTAAGCACAACAAGTCGCAACAAAGTCATAAAGAACTAATAAAAGATACTAGGCACCATGCCCTAATAAAAGATACTAGGCGCTGTGGAACTTTTTCTGGAAAAACGTCGACCCCCCCGGAGTTTTTAGGTCAGAAGGCTTCTTATAGGCGAAGAGGGAGACCGAGGGGGTGCTTGGGGGGCCCACACAATGCCCTGGCGCGGCCAGGCCCAGCCCGCGCCTGGGGGTGGTGTGGCCAGCCCTTGGCCCTCCTCCGTTTCGTATTCTAGCTCTATGAGTCTTCCGGAAAAATAGGCACTTTGGCTTTTGTCCCGTCCAATTCCGAGAATATTCATTTTCTGACTTTCCTAGAACCAAAAACAGCAGAAAACAGGCAGCTGGCACTGTGGCTCTTGTTAATAGGTTAGTCCAAGAAATCATATGAAAAGTACTCCAAAGTGTGGACAAAAACACAAGAAAAGATATAAAACCAAGCATGGAACATCAAAAAGTATAGATACATTTGCAATGTATCAACATCCCCAAGCTTAACTCCTGCTCATCCTCGAGTAGGTAAGTGATAAAAAGAAAGAATAATTTTTGAGGTGACATCCACCAACAAAGACTTGACCAAAGTATTTGTAAACATTCAAAGATGGACTCATAGTACTTCAATCATAACATGAAAGACAAAGTTCTAGCAATAAGACAAAGAAACTATGATGCAACATGAAAAGGCACAAACAAAAGATTCATGAATAACAATGCTTTGCAAGACGTTTGTTTGTTTCACATAAAGAAAACATAGCATAATAGCATTCAGCATGTCCCTCATAGAGTAACAAATATAAATGCATAGGACACCTTCAAAGTTCATCAGAGTGACTAGATAAAAATAGTTTAAAACAAGCAATATCAAGTTATGCATCAATCAACTAGTCTTGGGACAATGCACATAGAACTAAGAATGGCCACTATGCTCTCAAAGTAGGTGCATAAAGGTGGAGACTCAATATAATGGTGGAAGAAATCCCTTCATTAAAGGAAGTAGGGATTAAAGTCTCATAAAGAGCTTCCAAAAATTATAGTACTTATAGATTTCAGCTCTCATTGCCCCTATCATAAGCATCTTGAAGTGATTAAGGTTAAAGTGAACAAACTATGGTGTACATGCTTGACGAAGTATAAGTTAGAAATCTCATGTCTCTTGTATACGAGGGCCGCTCCTCATGCTACTCAAGTTTAGTGATCGGTAAGTTCTTGGCATCGTAAGTACATGTGTATCATAGAGAACCGCCAACGGGGTACCCCTTGCCCGATGATACGGAAGAATCCCCATATCAAAATGACAAGGAAAGCAGACAATGAGCATCTCAGCAATTTTCTTATTTACCATGGGAATATGGTGCTTTTTCTCTCTTTCCTCTTTTCATAATCTCTTTTTTTCTTTTCTTTTTCTCTTTTTTTCTCACTATAGGACTCTTTTTTATATAAGAAGAATGCTTCATAGACAGCTCATTATGGTTACGCTGCAGGTTTCCACCATGTCAGCATGGATTAGACCAGCGGCCCAGGCGTTTCTCTAACACATATACATAACTCCATGGACTTACAAGCTCCCCTTTCATTTCACACCGATGACATCCATATACAAAAGAGCATGATATCAACTAGGTACAAGTACCAAGTGCAATGTTCAAAGCGTTCCCCATGAAAGCATGGTTCTGCTAATTCCCAACAAATAAGTGCAAGCATATACAACATAGACGACACAATGGTTCAAGTTTATTAAGGGCAAGAAAAGTAAAGTGTGCCATCAAGTTCGTGAGAGCTTTAATCACTAGTTTTCTCATAACAAGTTTAATTTAGAAGGTAAACAAAAGCATGAATATACTTGGAATAGCATAAGCTAGTAGGTAGGTATGGTGGATTCTTTGGAATAACTTGGTTTAGGGATTTTGATGCATGAGTGGAACTCATACTTGGTTGTGGAGGCTAGCAAAAGACTGGGAGCGACAAACTAAGAGAGCAATAATGGCCATAATCATGCAGAGCGACAAAACATCATTGAACAAAGCATAAAGTGATACTACAAGTTGAAAACTAAAGGATCATAAAGGCTATGGTGACTTGTTATAGTCATAACATGGTGTGAGCATGCGCCAAGTCAACCCAAATAAAGCATCAAAGGAGAATACCATAATACTATGCTTTAATATGCTAAAACAACGCATGATTCATCCAAGGCACATTAAGAAATCTCAATTGTTTATAACAAGTCATGCTACAGCAAAGAATACTAAGCATAAAGCCAAAACAATATCAAGCATGACATGACAAAGCATAGGCCACAGTCAAAAACAAGCTCTCTTTACCACTTAAGCATGAACTTTCCTACTCTTTTCCAAACCAAACCAGACTATTTGAAAACCAATGTATGAAAGAGGAGGTACAACCAATTTATTAAGCAAACTAAGAAAACCAAGCAAACGAAAAACCAAAACAAAAACGAAAAAGAAGACGCTCCAAGGACAACACAGCTGTGCATGAAACAATAAAAATGAAGCGTTTGGAAGAAACCTGGGATTTTTATTGATGAAGAGGGGGATGCCTTGGGCATCCCCAAGCTTTGACGCATGTACTTCTTGGATATTTCTTGGAGTGACATGCGTGGCATCCCCTAGCTTGAGCTTTAGTCCATCCTTCATCTCATTACTCATTCCTTCCATACACCTGAAATTTTTCCTTCATACAAAACTTCACACAATCTTTATTAGCAACATTAGTGCACTCAAGATAAATAAGTCTTAAGGTTCAGTTCCAACAACAATAAAACTTCCATTAAAACACTAGCTACTGTAGCACTTCCCTCAAAAAGCTTAATTCTCCAAAAGAACTCAAAAAGGAACCAACAAGAAGCAAATGCAGAAAATGGCAGAAATCTGTCAAAACAGACCAGCAGGTAAAGACGAATTTTTTCGAAGACCTTCTGTTGCTCAAATCAAAAAGTGTTGAACTAACAAAAGTTAGATAACAACGTGGGTCAGAAGCACAAAAATTCACGCCTCAAAAAGACGTTCAGAGATTTTACACGAATTTTTACGGTGAAGCAGAGAAATCTGTTTCGGGACAGCAACTTTCCCAATCATTACTTCTCTCTCATTAGAGGTTACTCTTGGCTCAAAAAGCAAATAAAAAGGATAAGTAGCGGTTATTACTAAAGTAATAACTTCCAAGACTCATCTAAAACTTTTGGGTTATCTCCCAATAAGTACTTTTCTTTAACGCCTTTAAGTTAGGCAAAAGCAAAAACTAGAATGCGTAGAATAGAAGTAAACGAAGATAATCATGGTAAAAACATTGTTTTGTTGAATGAAATCCTTTTGTTAACAAGGTTGATCAGGTCTTGTTACCAAAACAATTTCATATGAGACAAAACTTTGTATTCCACTAATGATTATGTTACCTCAACCTTGATAGCAATGGTCCCAATCATAATAGTTTCAAATTTTTCTCTTGGTATGGGACAATATATTTCTCCAACTTGAATGCCCTCATCATGTTCAATTGAATTCAAACCATAAGTCCTTTCAATCTTCTTGGGGAAATAGACAGTATGTTCCTTGTCATTAACATTGAAGGTCACCTTCCCTTGATTACAATTAATAACAACTCCTGCAGTATTTAAGAAAAGGTCTCCCAAGAATAATATACATATTATCATCTTCAGGCATAATAGTTTGAGAGGATGCTCACATAAGAAATATGAATTTAAGTAAAAGAGAGCATCAAGAAGCAAATTCAAAACACATTTAAGTCTAACCCACTTCCTATGCATAGGAATCGTGTATGCAAATAAATTCGCAAAGAACAAAGTGACAAGCATAGGAAGATAAAAGAAGAGTAACTTCAAAACTTTCAGCACATAGAGAGGTGTTTCAATGCCATGAAAACTTCTACAACCATATTTTCCTCTCTCATAATAATTTTAAGTAGCCTCATGAATAAACTCAACAATATAACTATCACATAAAGCATGCTTTTCATGATCTACAAGCACTAGAGCTTCAAAAGAATCCTCAGGAACATAACATTCATCCAACTTTAGTAAGCATGGAGGACAATCAAATAATGTAAGGGATAAAGAGTTACTCTCATTAGAAGGTAGGCATGGGTAGCTAATCCATCCTTCCTCCTTTTGTTCATCACTCTCCTTCTCTTTTTCATCTAATGAGATTTTAGGTTCATCAATTTCTTCTTCCATAGGATCCTGCAAGGCATTAGTCTCTTCCATTTGTGGAAAGCATCTATTAAAATATTCAAGAATATAGCCATTTTCATCCTTGTAATTATCAAAGCAAAATTTAAGTATACCATAAACCTCATATTTGTAAGGTGAATCATCAATATTTTCAAGCAAACTAGCAAGTTCAAAAGCACCCTTCCAAGCAATAAATTCTTCAATTTGTTCCGCATCATAAAAGTCATAAATTCCTTTAGCATAAGAAGATACGGTATCGTTATCATTATACTCACATTCAAAAGGGAGGTGTTTATACCTCTTTCCGCAACAAGATTCATCACAGCAATAAGTAACATTATAAGTAGAGCACACTTTTCTAGCAATGGTATACAATCTATCAATTTGTTCCCATAAGTGTTTCCCATTTTGTGACAAGCGGTGTTCCTTATAATAATATTTTTGATCTTCCGTGAACCCACCTTGCCAATAAGCTTCAGTTTCAAAGAAACCAACCATTGACAACAAGCATGATAAGGAAAGACAATAACAGACCAACGAAAATAACAACTAGAGTAGGAACTACCTTTTTTTGTATTTTTGATAAAGAAACAAGCAAACAAGGAGAAAATAAACTTAGCTTGAACAATAGTGATTCCAAGTGGACTTGATAAATAAAGCTATGCTCCCCAGCAACGGGCCAGAAAATAGTCTTGATGACCCACAAGTATAGGGGGTGTATCGCAGTATTTTCGAGGGAAGTGAAACCCAATTTATTGATTCGACACAAGGGGAGCCAAAGAATATTTATAATTCTTAACAACTGAGTTGTCAATTCAGCTGCACATGGAAACAATCTTGCTCACAGCAGTTTATCAGTAGCAACAGTTTTGTAGTAGGAATAGTAAAGTAGCAGCAGTAGTAAAGCAAAGACAGTAGTAACAAAAGCAGTAAACAGTGGGATTCGAGTGTGGTAGGCATAGGGATGGATGGACGGGCATTGCATGGACAAGACAATTCACATAGCAATCAGAACATAGGGCAGTTGCAGATAAACAAGATAAAGCATCCAAGTACTAGATAATCCTAGGCATGTGTTCCATATATAGTCATACGTGCTCGCAATGAGAACTTACACAACATCTTTTGTCCTGCCAGCCCGTTTGCAGCGGGGCCTCTAGGGAACTACTGGCAATTAAGGTGCTCCTTTTAATAGAGCACCGGAGCAAAGCATTAACACTCCGTGAACACATGTGATCCTCACATCAATGCCATTCCCTTCCGATTATCCCGATTTCTGTCACTTCGGAGCCATAGGTTCCGGACAACAATGTGTGTATACAACTTGCAGATAAGACCAAAAACAATACTATCATAATGAATCAATAACATGTTCAGATCTGAAATCATGGCACTCGGGCCCTAGTGATAAGCATTAAGCACAAAAAGTCGCAACAAAGTCATAAAGCACTAATAAAAGATACTAGGCACCATGCCCTAACAATCTGATGCCATTACATGAACGATCTCATCCAATCCCTACCATCCCCATAGCCTACAGCGGGGGATTACTCACTCATAGATGGGGGAAACATGGATGGTTGATGGAGATGATGGTGGAGCTCGATGGAGATGGCTCCAGGGGCACTTCCCCGTCCCGGCAGGGTGCCGGAACAGAGACTTTCTGTCCCGCGAATCTCCCCTTCGGTGGTGGCGGCGCTACGGAACTTTTTATGGAAAAATGTCGTCGAACCCCCCAGAGTTTTTAGGTGAGAAGGCTTCTTATAGGCGAAGAGGGAGATCGAGGGGTGCCTGGGGGGCCCACACCATGCCCTGGTGCAGCCAGGCCTAGCCCGCGCCTAGGGGTGGTGTGGCCAGCCCCTGGCCCTCCTCTGTCTCGTATTCTGGCTCCGTGAGTCTTCCGGAAAATAGGCACTTTGGCTTTTGACCCGTCCAATTCCTATAATATTCATTTTCTGACTTTCCGGGAACCAAAAACAACAGAAAACAGGCAGCTGGCACTGTGGCTCTTGTTAATAGGTTAGTCCAAGAAATCATATGAAAAGTACTCCAAAGTGTGGACAAAACACAAGAAAGGAGATAAAACCAAGCATGGAACATCAAAAATTATAGATACATTTGCAATGTATCACTGGGTTACAAACGATTATTAAGTGCAAAACACAGATCAAAGCATTAAGTGGTGATGTTGTTGTGATCCCAAACGGGTCGCTAAGCGAAGACCGTACTACCCTTGCTGTCACTAGGGTTCCTATGAGATCGCCGCTAGCGAAGCATCTCACCTCAAGCCTTGATCAATCTCCGGGATCTTGGGTACCTACAAGTCCAAAGATCGAGGAAAGAGACAAAGAAACAAATGATACAAATCCCTCTTACAAACCAATACACAATTCTCCCATAGATTAGATACACATAAACACTATGAGGTTTCTCCCCAGCCTGTAGCCTGTGAGGACTACTCACTCATAACAATAAGATCAATGATAGAAAACATTATGCAATACTTAGATTGAAATAAAATATTCTCACAATGGTCGCCGAATCACAAGGAGATCTAAAGTACAAAGCAATGGCTATGGCTAATGGAGGGGATGGATGATGGATGGATGAACAATGGCATGGATCTCCTTTGGTGGTGTTGTGATGCAATCTGAGAATGGGGGCCCTCTGTGTGGCGATAGGGGCCCTCTGTGTGGCGGCAAGGGCCTCTAAATATATAGGTGTCTTCACGAGTATTGTAGGGTTTGACGAGATGAAGCCACCGCCACCCTGTATGGTCGGGTGGTACGGGAGGGGTGTGCCCGTACCGGTGCTTGTTATGCCGGCTAGCAACTGGCTTCAGTTCTAGGAATACTTGGTCATCAATACTTCCTCAAAATCATCATTTATGACTCTAGATTTCGCCATAAAAGTGTGATTTCCTGCACAAAATAAATCAAAGGAAGGATTTGCATATCTTTGCAATAATTAGTCATTAGTGGAATATCAAGAGAGAATAATTTCAATTGCTTGACGAAAAACAATGTTTAAACACGGATAAAGATGGCGCTTTTTGGAGCCATTAGCCACTATGGACAGGGATGGTCTCGTTAGTTCCCTAAAAAGTTGCCTGAAAAAGGTATTGTACCAGTATATTCCTCGCATTCTTCCATTCTTTTCCATGCTGAAAGGGTTGTCTGCAACCTGGATGTATTGATGTGCTATAAAATTTGTCTCTATCTAAATCATGTTTTTGTGGAAACCTTTCTATCACCATCTTCTTTATTTGCTATAGCAGGGTGGTACATACCTATGAACATGCGGTCCGCCATGTGCGGCAAAAAGGATGATACCCCCACATGCCGTAGGGTCCACCCAGTACCAATACTCACCAAACAAGTGCAAGGCCACTGCCCATCTTAGAAATAACGGTATTTTTCTTAATCCACTTACCATGGTGTAGTCTGATTTAATTATTATCCGCTTGGTTTCATGCATGCTTATCAGATGTTCAAAACATATGTGTGATTTTATTAATTCTTGAGCTGTGTTTATATGAATCTGGATCTGGATATGTTTGTATGTTTGACTGTCTCATACAGTCATATGATTACTACTGTAGTAAAATGTTGAGCTTTGTTGCTATTTATGCACATTGAAGGTGTTGTTGTGGAGGCTAAGGCTGTTGTCAAGGCTAGTATATTGCTGATGCCCACACCAAAAGAGAACATCCTCTACACATCGAGGAAGCACAAACACAGTACCCAGGTGGGCAGTGACCTCTCCAAGAAGTGGGTATAATTTGGAAATCCACAATTTCACATGTTATGATTTTTTGTGTTATTTTTATCAGCTTTATCTTTACGCTTATTAGAAGTTCACAAACATCAAATCGGTTTTCTTTACATGCAATGATTCTATCTGATTTTATTAGCTTTTCATGCTATTTACATAATTTAACCTTTCCACTTAATTTCATTTAGTACCACGCACCAGCTGCTTAGCCCTTTATTCTACTATCCTCTCTTTAAGCTTTTGGGTTGAAAGGGGGACTTGTATAACCTTCGAAAGACAGATGGAAGAAAAATGGTGTATGGCCACCCTTCACGAAGGGTACCCGTGGTATCAAGTATAGTTTCCAAGTGGTTTAGAACGACTTGATGTAAGATCTTGTTTCTCACTTTTCTTACTGTCATCTTACTTCTCTATCAATTTTCTCATGAAGATTGTACCTTGTGTCACTCGCCCCATTATAAACAAGTTGTGTGGAAACAATAAGTTTCTGACTCTTTATAGAGAGGGCCCTAAAGACACGCGATAACTATATAATGTGGATGTATCTGAGACGATGGCCACCACCTATTTGGGTGGACGAGGTTGGTCCAAGTATGTCAATGTGAATGATCTGAAGCAGGGGGATGTGGTGGCCCTTGATTATAGAAAGCCTGGGAAGATACTTGCAAGTCATTATATGCATGTTGACCTAAGGACCAAGAACAGAGGTAGTACTAACTTAATCTGCTTCTATACTCATCACAACCTATGATGACTTCCTTGTGAGTAACTGGTCTACACCATTGTCTTGTACTCATCATATGACTCTGACCACTTCTACAGTCCACTTCCTATTATGTACCCCTCAAGAAGGAATACATAATCAAGTTGACGTGGGGTTAACACGTCAATGCCCATACTTCATGGACTTGGGTTTTGAGGAAGATTGACATGCTAGAGAATCTGTTTGCTAACAAAAAAGCACACAGGGACACGCGGTTTACCCAGGTTCAGGCCCTTGGAGGGAAAAACCTACTCTTGTTTGTCTACTTTTGATTAATGGGGAACCGAAGGCTTACAAGGTGTAGAGATGGTGATGGTGCACATATTGAATCTGGCGGTGTGTAGGCGAGAGATTGATTACCTTCCTTGTCGCTCCATCTTAGCCCTTATATAGGGGAGCCAAGTCTGAGGATACGTCTGAGTCGGTTACACATCAAGGGCAAAACCCTAAACATTCATATCTAGTCCTACTGTATCCGTGAAGGAGTCGCATCCTTCATGGGCTTGGCCTCATCCAAATCTCCATGGGATTCACCGTTATTGACAGGTCATCACATGGCCTTCTCATTGGGTCGGACCAGATATGCAAATAGTAGGTACCTAGAGGGCATACCTATGTCACAAGATACCGACCCTGACAGTGGCCCCACTGCCTGCAATGACACATGTTGACCTAATTAGGATAAAGAATAGAGGTAGTAACTTAATTTTCTTGCCTAACCACTCCTGTAGTCCCCTTACTCCCTAGAAGGTAACCATCATCAAGCTGCTGGCACCGACACCGACACTCGCACTAGCACTGGCCTTGGTTCTTGCACCATCATTTGTTGACCTAAGGAAAAAGGATAGGGGTAGTAACTTAATTTTCTTGTATACTCATCATATCCTCTGATCACTATCTTGCGAATAACTGTTGTATAAGAGAGAATTTTCATGTACACATCTCATATGCCTCTACCACTCCTGCAGTTAGTTTACCTGCCCCTCAGAAGAAATCTAGCATCAAGCTACTGGTGTTGGCATCGGTATTGGCTCCTACACCAGCCCCCATACAAATACATCGACACCATCTCCTGCATCAGTCCCTGTTCTTGCACCATGCACCAACACTAGCTACTGCACTAGCCCCATCTCAGGCACCGGCACTGGCACTAGCATCGGCACAAGCTCCTGCATCAACCCAGACACTGCCTTGCCACATCTAATCCTACACATATGTGATCACCAGGTTGCAGAGGACTATGTTTGTGAGTATATGGCGGCAGATACACTGCCCTGAATGTCTTCTTCTTAAGTCTCACATGATTCAGTGCATTACTCTTATTAATTGGGTGTCTATCTCTTGCTTTGACTCAGAAATTACCTAGGAGTGCCAAAACGAAATTTCAGGCCAAACGAAAGGGCACAATAGTCTTCAAGATGTAGAGCAAATTAGAAGTGTGAATCGAGGGATGCTATGCCATTAATTGGTCTGATGGGCGCTTGGCAGCTACTTCTAGGTGGATCAAGTTTTAGAAAGCAGCCAAACTTACAATCGGAAGAATGCTCAAGGTCGATGTATCTCGCTGTGTTGAATGCCACACGCTGGTCATGAAGTTCCTAGATGTCTAGCTCTTTGGTCGCATGCTTTTGTAATTAATTATGTGGTTCTTTTATCTCCACTAATCATATATGGGTAGTAAAATCGTGACAACCTCTTGCTAGATTGGATCTATGACTAGTATGTATTGGTATGGTATATCTGTATCTATATGACGGTTCCCTATATGACCAACTATTATGACAATGATTGTGTTCCGTCTTAATTTGTATTTTGGCCATGGGCTGCTGGGCAATAAGGGGCAAACTGACCGTGCACCAAGGTTTTTAGAGCTGAAACAACTGATTCTCTCTGAACATTTTTTATACATGAAGAACACACATTTAATGACATCTAGTGGATCCATGTGGTTTATGAAAAGAACATACATGCAATGACATCAGTGCATCCATGTGGTTTATGAAAAGAACACACATGCTATGAAATCTAGGGGATTCATGTGGTTTATGAAAATAACACACATGCAATGACATGTAGTGGATCCACGTGGTTTATGAAATGAACATACATGCAATGACATCTAGTGGATCCATGTGGTTTATGAAAAGAACACACGTGCAATGACATCTAGTGGATCCATGTGGTTTATGAAAACAACACACTTGCAATGAAATCTATTGGATTCATGTGGTTTATGAAAAGAACACACATGCAATGACATCTAATGGATCCATGTGGTTTATGAAAAGAACACAATGCAATGACATCTAGTGGATCCATGTGGTTTAGGAAAATAATAAAGATGCAATGATATCTAGTGGATCCATGTGGTTTATGAAAAGAACACACATGCAATGACATCTAGTGTATCCATGTGGTTTTGTAAAAGAACACACGTGCAAATACATCCACTGGATCCATGTGCTTTATGAAGAGAACACACATGCAATGACACTAGTGGATCAGTGTGTCAAACCATGGTGACACGGACCAAAAACAGATAGGAAAGCAGCTTCCACATTGCATGTTGCACCAGTGTGACAGAAATTGCATCATAGAATCCACTAGAGTGTGTGTTTTCATGTGGATCCATGTGGTATAGGAAAATAACACATGAATGGCATTATGTGGATCAGTGTGTCAAACCATGGTGACAAAGACCAAAAACACATAGGAAAGCAGCTTCCATGCTGCATGTTGCACCAGTGTGGAAGAAGTTGCAACGCAGAATCCACTAGAGTGTGTGTTGTCATGTGGATCAGTGTGGTCTAGGAAAAGAACACATGCAATGCCACTAGTGTATTAGTGTGTCAAACCATGATGACATAGACCAATAACACATAGGAAAGGAGCTTCCATGTTGCATGTTGCACCAGTGTGGTAGAAGTTGCATCACAGAATCCACTAGAGTGTGTGTTGTCATTTGGATCAGTGTGGTCTAAGAAAATAACACATGCAATCCCACTAGTTGTTCAGTGTGTCGAACCTTAGTCATAGAGACCAAAAACACACTAGAAAGCAGCTTCCATGTTGCATGTTGCACCAGTGTGGCAGAAGTTGCATCACAGAATCCACTAGAGTGTGTGTTGTCATGTGGATCCGTGTGGTCTAGGAAAATAACACATACAATAGCACTAGGTGAATCAGTGTGTCAAACCCGTGTCATAGAGACCAAAAACAGATAGGAAAGCATCTTCCATGTTGCATGTTGCACCAGTGTGGAAGAAGTTGCATCACAGAATCCACTGGAGTGTGTGTTGTCATGTGGATCCATGTGGTCTAGGAAAAAACACATGTAATGCCACTAGTGGACCAGTGTGTCAAACCTTGGTCACACAGACTAAAAACACATAGGAAAGTAGCTTCCATGTTGCATGTTGCAGCAGTGTGGCAGAAGTTGCATCACAGAATCTACTAGAGTGTGTGTTGTCATGTGGATCCTTGTGGTCTAGGAAAATAACACATGCAATGGAACTAGGTGGATTAGTGTGTCAAACCTTGGTCACAGAGACCAAAAACAGATAGGAAAGCAGCTTCCACATTGCAAGTTGCACCAGTGTGGCAGAAGTTGCATCACAGAATCCACTGGAGTGTGTGTTGTCATGTGGATCAATGTGGTTTAGGGAAATAACACATTCAATTCCACTAATGGAACAATGTGGTCTAGGAAAACAACACATGCAATGACACTAGTGGACTAGTGTGTCAAACCTTGGTCACATAGACCAAAAATAGATAGGAAAGCAGCTTCCAGGTTGCATGTTGCACCAGTGTGGCAGAAGTTGCATTACAGAATACCCTGGAGTGTGTGTTGTCATGTGGATCAGTGTGGTCTAGGAAAAGAACACATGAAATGACACTTATGGATTCATGTGTCAAACCATGGTGACAGAGACCAAAAACACATAGGGAAGTAGCTTCCATGTTGCATGTTGCACCAGTGTGGCAGACGTTGCATCACAGAATCCACTAGAGTGTGTGTTGTCATGTGGATCAGTATGGTCTAGGAAAAGAACACATGCAATGACACTAGTGGATCCAAGTGGTCTAGGAAAAGAACACACATGCAATGACACTAGTGGTTCAGTGTCTCAAACCTTGGTCACAAAGATCAAAAATAGATAGGAAAGCAGGTTACACATTGCATGTTCCACCGGTGTGGCAGAAATTGCATCACAGAATCCACTGGAGTGTGTGTTTTCATGTGGATCCATGTGGTTTACGAAAAGAACACACATGTAATGACATGTAGTGGATCCATGTGGTTTATGAAAAGAACACACATGTAATGACATCTAGTGGATCCATGTGATTTAGGAAAAGACACTACAAGAAATTTTTTAACTGGTGGCCCCAAATATTGGTCATAGAAAGGTCATAATAGTCCATCTATGACCTTTCTATGACCAAAAGCAGTAGGTCACATACCAAGCGTCACTATAGACAACTCATGGCCTATTTTTTGAATTGGTCATAGACTATTATGACAAAAATATATGGTCATAGTGTCCATGACCAAAATTTTGGTCATGGCATCTGGCATGTCCACATAAGCCAATCTGACGTGGAATCTGATGTGACAGCAAATTGAGCCTGGTCCAGTTCAGCCTTTTAAATGGGCCTAGCCCAACAATTTTCCTATTTATTAATTATCAATTTAGTCATCTACATAAGCCAAGCCTAGCAATTCAACCTTTTTATTTTTTGGCGATGGCCTTTTTACATACAATTTATTCTAAATTTTCATCCTTTGAATTTTCTATGGTCCCACTAGTCAGTAGGTCCCAATTGTCAGATGTACAAATTAGGTCCCACTTGTAAGTTTTTCCAGGTCTTTATTTTTTAACATTGGAATAGTATAATTAACAGCAAAATCTTTTATTAGAACCAACAGATAAATGAAATAATTCCGATTCAATAGGGCCACTAATATTTCATACAACAATACATTACAATCATGAATGGTTTGCATCAGATATCATGCTACTAAAATATAAATAAAATCAAACTACAGTATCCAGCTTGTTGTGGTTCTTGGACACCCTTTGAAAATCGGTGGTGACGGTCAGGACCTGTAGTTGTATTGGGAGATCTATAAGACATGTGGAGCAGAATGTCAAGGATGATGTAGGTCAATGTAAGTAAAAAGTAAGGGTAAAAAAGATACATGTATACGATATTTAAGTTGTGCATATACCGAATTTATGATGTGTAGATACCAAAATAAGGGCATAACAAGTCAGTTACTTTTCTTGCACTACGTTCAGATATTAAGGACCTAGGATACCAAATTGATCTTGGAGATCAAGACTAAGCTAGCTACTACAAAGAGTAAGAAGGGTCCAAGACCTCAAGAGCTACAATAATTATTAATAACCAAGAAGCTTACATGGTATACACACCTTGATCAGATAATATGAGATATACAAACTGTCAGTTCATAACTAGAAGTACTATAGTTACTAGAGAAAAATATGGTGTATATCATATCTCCAATGAATACAACCAACAATATGAAAATAAACCTTTTTTATAAGTATTGATGATCCATTCCTGGAAAATATTAACTAATATCTAAATGAATTATACAGCATGTACATAATCATGCTTCAGACAAAAGATCGGTAGTATGTGTGAGATAGGAAGTATCTGTTGATACTTCATAGGAAGGAATATGATGAAAGAAAAGCTAAGTTAGGGCATTACTAAACTAAAACAAAGTCACTCTTAAATAGAGTATAGGTCATTCAGTGGCAAGAGAAAAAATCACAGCTTCTGAAGTAGGAACCAAACTACAACCTTGACATGGGTATCAAAATCTATCAGCATAGATATCCAAACTGAAGCAAAGTTAAGCAAAATCATGATTTAGCATTAAGCGAACAAGGTTTTGAAGTTGTGCATGCGATAACAAGCCTTAATATTGCTATTTCAATATTACAATGTTACATATAGATAAAGGAGCAGAAAATTGTATGGTGTTATGCACATGATTCATGTTATTGAATTGACCACATGGACAGCCATAACATTTTTCTAAAGCTAATACTTCCAACTGAACAGATCTTACTATGTAGTTATCTGCATTCATACGATGAGCATATAGAATTGGATACAATCAGTTTCTATCTTGTACTATTAGAATTCATATGAAGAGACCACAAAGGATTCACGTAGTGTGCCCGAAATAGCAGACCAATGGATTTCAGTGGACTGTCTAAATTATTTGAGTGCACTAAGGCCTAAGGAACAATTGGTATGCACAAGGCCTAATGAACTGGCGAACAAAATTTGTAGCAAGAAATGCATCAACAGGCAAGAAGCGAGCACATACCAGTCATCTCTACAACCGTGAACGTGCTGCATGAAGGCGTGCGTGTTGGGGGTGGGGGGGCTTGGCCCCTACCCCGTCCTTGACCTTGACCGCCTCCTTCCACTCCCTCGCCATGACCTGTGCGTGCTCACGCGCGGCCTGTGGCACCAAGGGTTGTGCCGCCCCAATCTCCAGGTATGAGTCATGGTGAGGAACTTGGCCTGGGAGGTAGCGGGCTGATGAAGAAATCCCTAGCCAGCAAATATAGGTACAATAGCTAGATATTTCTTTTGCTTTCATAACATACACGTAGATTATTGTCCAAAGCAGCACACTAATCAATTCGATGGTTCTAAGTATCTATCAAAGCTATTACACTAATCAACCCATCTGAGGCATGCATTGCTGCAGGCTTGCATGCATTAGCTCAGCTTTTTAAACTTGAATGAGACACGCTTGACAGCAGGCTTTTATGCATTCTAAGCTTTGTTAATCTTAATGAGAGCCACATGGCTGTGGTCTTGGATGCATTAGTGGCAGACCTACAGTGTTGATCTGCTAGTTGGTTAGACTGAGAATAGCTTCCATCTAGACGCAGGGTACACCAAGGCATATCCAGCATACCCTGATCCTCTAGCAGCCAGGAAACCTAATCCCTCTCCCTCGACTCCTCCAGCTACATAAACTGAAAGGAAGTAAGATATATAACCTAGCAAGAGGTACAGTATAACTGATAATGAAATTCTAAACACTCATAACTCATTAGGGACATACTAGGAAAATTGGAGGAAAATCGGGACAGTAATCCTAAAAGCTAGTGACATGTAGAATATTGCTTAGAACTGTTAGATTGCTACCACTAATGCATAAGGTTCAAGTTGATGAGATTATGTGGTAGCCCAGATACATGTCTAGATCCCTCGTGGTGGAGAGTTTGTTGCTTGTGGATTACCCAAGCTAGAGTTATTTTAAACCACTACCTTAGGACTGTTTCTAGTTGAAACAATGAGAACAAAATAAAAAGAAGCAAGCAGTCTTAAAAAGGATAGGTAGAAGGTAAGCCATGGATAATAAGGGAGAAACAGTATCATCCAACTCTTGGGGTAAAGGGCAGGCATGCGGGGAGATGGAGTTCTACCGCCGGTCACAATCTAGTGGGTTTTTCATGTTGACATAGGAATTTACCAAAGAGGCCTCCAAGGGTGCCAATAGCACCTACTGAAGAATCTGTAGCAAATACAAAATATATGCCAATGATGTAATTAGTACCTTGTTATCCTGGATCTTAGTTTTATATAATGGGCGTTCTCACTTTCTTTTGTTGCCCAGTCAATATTATTGTTCCTAACACTCCATTTGTCATCTAGAATTCGGTCGCCACCCCCTAATGATTTGCGCACACAAATTCCACTGAACTACCAGATCGGTGAATTCTAAAATGTGCTAGGAAATGAGCAGCCCAATTTAACATAGGTTTGAATAGAAAGTATTATCTATAATTCTTCCAAGGAGCAACTCCGTAATTAATAAGTATACCTTTCTATCACGCAGTGACAAAGTAAACAGAAGTACCAAGTGGCACAGCGAACAATTTTCACTTCCGCTGAGACTCAAATAAATACTCTTTTTTTATTGAGATACCCATGCATACTATAGGAAAAAAACCAAGCCATCCAAAATATTTATAGTTTAGTAACAAAACTACAAAGCTTATCTTGTTTGCAATATTTTGACCGAGTTAAAATGATAGCAGTCATTCATGTCCAATGCTGTTGCATTTCCATCTTATAATGGTACATAATCCATGAAGGGGTGTTGAAATAACTCCTCGTACTTAGTCTTGGCCCTTAACTAAGAACAAAACATGGACCTCCCAGGTGCAGTAAGATCCACAAAGGAAAAAAAGATTTCTGTAAAATTTACTATTGACAAATATTAGAAATATATCATGCAAGCATTTGTTCAAGATTCTACATCTTTTAAAAAACAATAATTCCCAACAATATGATGCATACTTTCTCTTTCCCTGATTGTTAGTTAGTGGTTAAGATTCTGCAACGCAGAAGCCGATGTATGTTAACAAAAGAAGTCCACAAGTACAACAAATGCTTGATGCATGATTTAATAAACAAGGGGACACAAATATAAGATTTTAGTGTAATAGTAAAGAAAAGAAATACAGAGAGCACAAAATAATGTATAAAATTGTAGTATGAGAACCCCAATAGTTGCTAGCCGGTAAATGATGTTGTACATTTAGGTGTAGTCAGGATATCAGAAACCACATCAACATGACCATAATTACGTCACTAATTTTTATGAATCCACATGTGTGGCGAGACGAAAGAAAATATGCAGATGGTGACTAACCATGATGGTTGAGGAACCAACGTTAAGAGAGGACATAATAGATAATGTATAGGAGAGAGGAGAGGACAAAGCGCACATACATAGGGTGAACATCAGCAGCATGCCCAAGGATATCGACATCATAGGCCATAGATTGAATAGATACGTCGCGTCTGGAACCAGCGGAGATCCTAGCACAAGTCACGGACGTCGATGGTGTGATGGAGGATGCAATTGTGCCTAGTCATTGTAGTTGGGCCATCGGCGATGTATATTACAGCGATGGCGTTGAGACCGCCGACGGTGAGCGTGATCTTGCAAGCGCCGATGCCACAGGCCCCTGCATACCCTGCGTGTATGCTCGTTGCAGCATGCGACGAGGTGCAGCCAGTCAAGCAATATGAGGTTGAAATTCCCTGGGGGCCTTATCTTCTTCTCGACGGACCAGCCCTCCGCCTAATTCATCTTCCTGAGAATCGACTCGGGATGAAGATGGATGTAATAGAAATCCCATAGGGGGATCAGATCGAGTTAACAAACACAGGTGCAAAGCAAAGGGGGAGGCTCACTTGGCTAGCCCTGACGACGAGGAAGGTGGGGGCAGAGGGGACCCTGAGCCGCTGCGCACACCCGGAACATCACCGACGCGCGACATTGAGAGACCTCCTCCGTCGTCGTGGTAGCTGCAGCACCGTAGAGGCGTACGTTGACGGGACCACCGATCTTGGCAGCTTCATATCTTGTGGATACATGGGGCGAGGGATATGGGGGCTCGGCGAGCGGTAGAGAGGGGGAGAAAACGATGGGGCGCTGGCGCACGCTCAGGACTATGGAAAGGAATTAGGGTAAGGCTATCCTGTGAAGGGGATGGGGCTATTTACGTTGGGCCAAAATTTCGCGATAAAGAGGCGGGATAGAGGATTCTGGCTCTCGCGCAATTTTCCGAAATTTTTCGTTCGATCTTTACTTACTCAGTTGGCCCCGCATGTCATTGATAAATTTAGACCTAGGGTTATTTAGATATGTGAATGGAGGTTGACACATGGGCGGTAAAATTGCTGAGGTGGCAAACCAGTCATTTTAAGGCCTGATGCATGACCATTGAAATTAGACATAATCGGCTAAATATAATGCACTAAACCGATGATATCCGTCTATGACCATTTTATGTCAGAAAATTATGACTATATTAAAATTTTGGTCATAATTCTTCAAGATTTAGACCCTCCAAGATGCCTTATGACTATTTGGTTCAGGATAGCTATAAAACTATGACCAAAAATTTCATGGTTGTTAAGAATAGGTCACTAGTCAACACATTTCTTGTAGTGAGAACACACATTCAATGACATCTAGTGGATCCATGTGGTTTATAAAAAGATCATAATGCAATGACATCAGTGGATCTATGTGGTTTATGAAAAGAACACACATGCCATGACATCTAGGGGATCCATGAGGTTTATGAAAAGAACACACGTGCAATGACATCTAGTGGATGCTTGTGGTTTATGAAATGAACACACATGCAATGACATCTAGTGGATCCATGTGGTTTATGAAAAGAACACACATGCAATGGATCAGTGGATCAGTGTGGTTTATGAAAAGAACACACATGCAATGACATTAGTGGATCCATGTAGTTTATGAAAGAAAACACATGCAATTACATCTAGTGGATCCATGTGGTTCATAAAAATAACACACATGCAATGACATCTAGTGGATCCATGTGGTTTAGGAAAAGAACTCACATGTAATGAAATCTAGTGGATCCGTGTGGTTTATGAAAAGAACACACATGCAATGACATCTAGTGGATCCATGTGGTTTATGAAAAGAACACACATGCAATGACATCAGTGGATCAATGTGGTTTATGAAAAGAACACACAGGTAATGACATCTAGTGGATCTATGTGGTTTATGAAAAGAACACACATGAAATAACATATGGTGGATCCATGTGGTTTTTGAAAAGAACACACATGCAATGACATCTAGTGGATGCATGTGGTTTATGAAAAAAACATGCAATTACATCTAGTGCATCCATGAGGTTTATGAAAAGAACACACATGCAATGACACTGGTGGATCAGTGTGTCAAACCATGGTGACACAGACCAAAAACAGATAGGAAAGCAGCTTCCATATTACATGTTGCACCAGTGTGGCGGAAGTTGCATCACAGAATCCTCTGGAGTGTGTGTTGTCATGTGGATTAGTGTGGTTTAGGAAAATAACACATCCAATGCCACTATTGGATCAATGTGGTCTAGGAAAAGAACACATGCAATGACACTAGTGGACTAGTGTTTCAAACCTTGGTCATAGAGACCAAAAACAGATAGGAAAGCAGCTTCCATGTTGCATGTTGCACTAGTGTGGCAGAAGTTGCATCATAGAGTCCACAGGAGTCTGTGTTGTCATGTGGATTAGTGTGGTCTAGGAAAATAACTCATGTAATGCCACTAGTGGATTAGTGTGTCAAACCATGGTGACACAAACCAAAAGCACATAGGAATGCAGCTTCTATGTTGCATGTTGCACCAGTGTGGCAGAAGTTGCATCATAGAAACCACTAGAGTGTGTGTTGTCATCTAGATCAGTGTGGTCTAGAAAAATAACACATGTAATGCCACTAGTGGATTAGTGTGTCAAACCTTGGTCACATAGATCAAAAACACATAGGAAAGCAGCTTCCATGTTGCATGTTGCACATGTGTGGTAGAAGTTGCATCATAGAATCCACTAAAATGTGTGTTATCATGTGGATCAGTGTGGTATAGGAAAAGAACAAATGCAATGGCACTAGTTGGATCAGTATGTCAAACCTTGGTCACAGAGACCAAAACAAATAGGAAAGTAGCTTCCATGTTGCATGTTGCACCAGTATGGCAGAAGTTGCATCACAGAATCCAATGGAGTGTGTGTTGTCATGTGGATCCATGTGGTCTAGGAAAAAAACACATGCAATACCACTAGTGGATCGGTGTGTCAAACCTATCACATAGAGCAAAAACACATAGGAAAGCAGCTTCCATGTTGCATGTTGCACTAGTGTGGCAAAAGTTGCATCACAGAATCCACTAGAGTGTGTGTTGCCATGTGAATCCATGTGGTTTAGGAAAATAACACATGCAATGGAACTGGGTGGATTAGTGTGTCAAACATTGGTCACAGAGACCAAAAACAGATAGGAAAGCAGCTTCCACATTGCATGTTACACTAGTGTGGCAGAAGTTCCATCACAAAATCCAGTGGAGTGTGTGTTGTCATGTGGATCAGTGTGGTTTAGGAAAAGAACACATGCAATGCCACTAGTGGATTAGTGTGGTCTAGGAAAACAACACATGCAATGACACTAGTGGATCAGTGTGTCAAACCTTGGTCACAGAGACCAAAAACAAATAGGAAAGCAGCTTCCATGTTGCATGTTGCACCAGTCTAGAAGACGTTGCATCATAGAATCCACTGGAGTGTGTGTTGTCATGTGGATCAGTGTGGTATATGAAAAGAACACATGCAATGGCACTTGTGGATTAGTTTGTCAAACCTTGCTCACAGAGACAAAAAATAGATAGGAAAGCAGCTTCCACCTTGCATGTTGCACTAGTGTGGTAGAAATTGCATCACAGAATCCACTAGAGTGTGTGTTGTCATGTAGATCAATGTGGTCTAGGAGAACAACACATGCAATTAAACTAGCGGATCAATGTGGTCTAGGAAAAAACACACATGCAATGACACGGGTGGATCAATGTGTCAAACCTTGGTCAGAGAGACCAACAATAGATAGGAAAGCAGGTTCCACATTGCATGTTGCACCAGTGTGGCATAAGTTGTATCACAGAATCCACTGGAGTGTGCGTTGTCATGTGGTTCCATGTGGTTTATGAAAAAACACATGCAATGACATCAGTGGATCCATGTGTGTCAAGCCATGGTGACACAAACCAAAAATACATAGGAAAGCAGCTTCCATGTTGCACCAGTGTGGCTGAAGTTACATCACATAATCCACTTGAGTGTGTGTTGTCATGTGGATCTGTGTGGTCTAAGAAAATAACACATGCAATGACACTGGTGGATCAATGTGGTATAGGAAAAGAACACACATGCAATGATACTAGTGGATCAGTGTGTCAAACCTTGGTCATAGAGACCAAAACAGATAGGAAAGCGGGTTCCACATTGCATGTTGCACCAGTGTGGTAGAAGTTGCATCACAAAATCCACTAGAGTGTGTGTTGTCATTTGGATCAGTGTGGTCTAGGAAAAGAACACACGCAGTGACACTAGTGGATCCATGTGGTCTAGGAAAAGAACACACATGCAATGACACTAGTGGATCCGTGTGTCAAACCTTGGTCACAGAGACCAAAAAAATATAGGGAAGCAGGTTCCACATTGCATGTTGCACCAGTGTGGCAGAAGTTGCATCACAGAATCCATTGGAGTGTGTGTTATCATGTGGATCCATGTGGTTTATGAAAATAACACACATGCAATGACATCTAGTGGATCCATGTGGTTTATGAAAAGAACACAGATGCAATGACATCTAGTGGATCCATGTGGTTTCGGAAAAGAACAAACATTCAATGACATCTAGTGGATCCATGAGGTTTATGAAAAGAACACACATGCAATGACATCAGTGGATCCATGTGGTTTATGAAAAGAACACACATGCAATGACATCTAGTGGATCCATGTGGTTTATGAAAAGATCACACATGCAATAACATCTAGTAGATCCAAGTGGTTTATGAAATGAACAAACATGCAATGACATCTAGTGGATCCATGTGGTTTATGAAAATAACACACATGCAATTGCATCCAGTGAATCCATGTGGTTTATGAAAAGAACACACATGCAATGACATCAATGGATCAATGTGGTTTATGAAAATAACACACATGCAATGACATTAGTGGAAACATGTGGTTTATGAAAAGAACACACATGCAATGACATCTAGTGGATCCATGTGGTTTATGAAAGGAACACACATGCAATGAAATCTAGTGGATCCATGTGGTTTAGTGAAAGAACACACATGCAATGACATCTAGTGGATCCATGTGGTTTATGAAAAGAATACACATGCAATGAAATTTAGTGGATCCATGTGATTTATGAAAAGAACACACATGCAATGACATTAGTGGATCAATGTGGTTTATGAAAAGAACACACATGCAATGACATCTAGCGGATCAATGTGGTTTATGAAAATAACACACATGCAATGACATCTAGTGGATCCATGTGGTTTATGAAAAGAACACACATGCAATGACATCTAATGGATCCATGTGGTTTATGAAAAGAACACACTTGTAATGACATCTAGTGGATCCATGTGCTTTATGAAAAGAACACACATGCAATGACATCAGTGGATCCATGTGGTTTTGGAAAAGAACACACATGCAATAACATCTAGTGGATCCATGTGGTTTATGAAAAGAACACACATGCAACGACTCTAGTGGATCCATGTGGTTTAGAAAAGAACACACATGCAATGACATCTAGTGCACCCATGTGGTTTAGGAAAAGAACACACATTCAATGACATCTAGTGTGCCCTACTTATAATGTTACTTATTGCTTTGATAAATCTTGTTGCTATAGGAGGTATAAACACCTCCCTTTTCAATGTGAGTATAATGATAATGTTACCATATCTTCTTATGTTAAAGGGAATTATGACTTTTATGATGTGGAACAAATTGAAGAATTTATTGCTTGGAAGGGTGCATTTGAACTTGCTAGTTTGCTTGAAAATATTGATGATTCACCTTATAAATATGAGGTTTATGATATACTTAAATTTTTCTTTGATAATTACAACGCAGAGAATGGCTATATTCTTGAATATCTTAATATATGTTCTCCACCAATGGAAGAGACTAATGCCTTGCAGGAGCCTATGGAAGAAGAAATTGCTGAAACTAGAAGCTCATTGGATGAAAAAGAGGAGGAGAGTGATGATCAAGAGGAGGAAGAATGGATCTACCCATTCCTACCTTCTAATGAGAGTATCTCTTTACCCCTTACATTATTTGATTGTCCCCCATGCTTACCAAAGGAGGACGAATGTCATGTTCCTGAGGATTCTTTTGAAAATGTTTATAATAAAGCTCTAGTGTTTGTAGATCATGAAAAGCATGCTTTATGTGATAGTTATATTATTGAGTTTATTCATGAGGATACTGAAAATTATTATGAGAGAGGAAAATATGGTTGTAAAAGTTTTCATGGTACTAAAACACCTCTCTATTTGCTTAAAGTTTTGAAGTTACTCTCGTTTTATCATCCTATGCATGTCGCTTTGTTCTTTGTGAATTTATTTTCATATAAGATTCCTATGCATAGGAAGAGGGTTAGACTTAAATGTGTTTTGAATTTGCTTCTTGATGCTCTCTTTTACATCAATTCATATTTCCTATGTGAGCATCTTCTCAAATTATTATGCCTAACTTAAAGGCATTAAAGAAAAGTACTTATTGGGAGATAACCCAAAAGTTTTAGATGAGTCTTGGAAGTAATAACCGCTCCTTATCCTTTTTATTTGCTTTTTGTGCCAAGAGTAACCTCTAATGAGAGAGAAGTAATGATTGGGAAAGTTGCTGTCCCGAAACATATTTCTGTGCTTCACAGTAAACATTCGTGTAAAATCTCTGTACGTCCTTTTGAGGCATGAATTTTTGTGCTTATGCCCCAGGTTGTTATCTAACTTTCGTTAGTTCAACACCTTTTGATTTGAGCAACAGAAGGTCTTTGAAAAAAATGGTTTTTACCTGCTGGTCTGTTTTGACAGATTTCTGTCATTATTTGCATTTGCTTCTTGTTGGTTCCTTTTTGAGTTCTTTTGGGGAATTGAGCTTTTTGAGGGAAGTGCTACAGTAGCTTGTGTTTTAGTGGAAGTTTTATTGGTGTTGGAACTGAACCTAAAGACTTATTATCTTGAGTGGACTAATGTTTCTAATAAAGATTGTGTGAAGTTTTGTATGATGGAAAAAATTCAGGTGTATGGAGAGAATGATGTAATGAGATGAAGAATGGACTAAATCTCAAGCTTGGGGATGCCACCCCGTGTCACCCCAAGAATTATCCAAGAAGTACAAGCGTCAAAGCTTGGGGATGCCCAAGGCATCCCTTTCTTCATCAATAAAAATCCCAGGTTTCTTCCAAACACTTCATTTTTATTGTTTAATGCATAGTTGTGTTGTTCTTGGAGCGTCTTCTTTTTCATTTTCATTTTGGTTTTCCGTTTTCTTGGTTTTCTTAGTTTGCTGAATAAATTGGTTGGACCCCCTCTTTCATGCATTGGTTTTCAAATAGATTGGTTTGGATTGGAAAAAGAGTAGGAAAGTTCATGCTTAAGTGGTAAAGAGAGCTTGTTTTTGATTATGGCCTATGCTTTTTCATGCCATGCTTGATATTGTTTTGGCATTATGCTTAGTGATCTTTGTTGTAGCATGATATGTTATAAACAATTGAGATTGCTTAATGTTCCTTTGAAGAATCATGCGTTGTTTTAGCATATTAAAGCATAGTATTGTGGTATTCTCCTTTGATGCTTTATTTGGGTTGACTTGGCACATGCTCACACCATGTTATGACTATCCCAAGTCACCATAGCCTTTTTGATCCTTTAGTTTTCGACTTGTAATATCACTTTATGCTTTGATTAATGATATTTTGTCGCTCTGCATGATTATGGCCATTATTGCTCTCTTAGTTGGTCGCTCCCAGTCTTTTGCTATCCTCCATAACCAAGCATGAGTTCTACTCATGCATCCAACTCCTAAAACCAAGTTATTCCAAAGATTCCACCATATCTACCTATTAGCATTTCCTATTCCAAGTATGTTCATGTTTTTATCTACCTTCCGAATTAAACTAGTTATGAGAAAACTAGTGATTAAAGCTCTCACGAACTTGATGGCACACTTTACTTTTCTTGCCCTTAATAAACTTGAACCATTGTGTCATCTATGTTGTATATGCTTGAACTTATATGTCGGGGATTAGCAGAACCATGCTGTCATGGGGAACGCTTTCAACATTGCACTTGTACTTTGTACCTAGTTGATATCATGCTCTTTTGTCTATGGATGTCGTCGGTGTGAAATGAAAGGGGATCTTGTAAGTCCATGGAGTTATGTATGTGTGTTAGAGAAACGCCAGGGTCGCCGGTCTAATCCATGTTGTCATGGTGGAAACCTGCAGCGTAACCATAATGAGCTGTCTATGAAGCATTCTTCTTATAAAAAAAGAGTCAGATATTGAGAAAAAGAGAAAAAAAGGAGATATGAGAAAAGAGGAAAGAGAGAAAAAGCACCATTTTCCCATGGTAAATATGAAGATTGCTGAGATGCTCGTCGTCTGCTTGCCTTGTCATTTTGATATGGGGATTCTTCTTTATCATCGGACAAGTGGTACCCCGTTGGCGGTTCTCTATGATACACATGTACTTACTATGACAAGAACTTACCGATAACTAAACTTGAGTAGCATGAGCAGTGGCCCTCATATTCAAGGGACATCAGATTTCCAACTTATACTTTGTCAAGCATATACTCCATAGTTTGTTCACTTTAACCTTAATCACTTCAAGATGCTTATGATAGGGGCAATGAGAGCTGAAAGCTAATAAGTACCATAATTTTTGGAAGCTCTTTATGAAACTTGAATCTCTACTTCCTTCTATGAAGGCCTTTCTTTTACTTTTATGTTGAGTCTCCACCTTCTATCTTTATGCACCTACTTTGAGAGCATAGTGGCCATTCTTAGTTCTATGTGCATTGTCCCAAGACTTGTTGATTGATGCATGATTTTGATATTGCTTGTTCTTAAACTATTCGTATCTAATCACTCTTATGAACTTTGAAGGTGTCCTGTGCATTTATGATTGCTATTATATGAGGGACAAGCTGAATGCCACTATGCTATGTTTTCTTTATGTGAAACAAACAAACGTCTTGCAAAGCATTGTTATTCATGAATCTTTTGTTTGTGCCTTTTCATGTTGCAACATAGTTGCTATGTCTTATTGTTAGAACTTTATCTTTCATGCTATGTTAAAGTACTATGATCCTAGCTATCAATGTTTTACAAATACTTTGATCAAGTTTATGATGGTGCATGTCACCTCAAAAATTATTCTTTCTTTTTTATCACTTACCTACTCGAGGACGAGCAGGAGTTAAGCTTTGGGATGTTGATACGTTGCAAATGTATCCATAATTTTTGATGTTCCATGCTTGGTTTTATCTACTTTCTTATGTTTTGTCCACACTTTGGAGTACTTTCTATACACTTTCTTGGACTAACCTATTAACAAGAGCCACAGTGTTAGCTGCCTATTTTCTGCTGTTTTTGGTTCCAGGAAAGTTAGAAAATGAATATTCTCGGAATTGGACGGGACAAAAGCCAAAGTCAGTTTTTCACCGAGGGGGACACGGAGCCAGAATACGAGACGGAGAGGGGCCAGAGGGCCGCCACACCACCTGGCCGCGCGGCCAAGCCTGGCCCGTGCCAGGGGGTGGTCTGGCCGCCTCGGGCACCCCCTCTGCCTCCCCTTTTGCCTATAAGATGCCTCCGATACAGAAACCCTAAGCACCAGATCAAAAATCCATGAAACGGTCTGTAGCCGCTGTCATATCCATCCCTAGATCGAGAGGGATCTGAAGCTCTTCCCGGCACCCTGCCGGAGGGGAGAATTCACCCTGGAGGCCTTCTTCATCATCATGCAAGCCTCCGGTGTGATGCGTGAATAGTTCATCTCTGGACTACGGGTCCATGTAGTAGCTAGATGGCTGGTTCTCCTCCTTTGTGCTATCATGTTTAGATCTTGTGAGCTCCGTTCATGATCAAGATCATCTATTTGTAATCCTACATGTTGTGTTTGCGGTGATCCGATGGATATTGAGATGCTATTTCAGATTGATTATTGATTCTATCATGTCTTTGTTATTTGTGATCTTGCATGCTTTCCATTGTTAGTAGCTATCTTGGCCAAGTAGATGCTAGCAACTCCAAGAGTTAGTATTTATGCTCGGTAGTGGGTTCATGCCTCTAGTAATCTGGGAAGTGACAGAAATCTCTAAGGTACTAGATGTGCTGTTGCTACTAGGGAGAAAACATCAATCCTTTGTTCATAGAACAATCGTATTGTTTACTTTACACGCAATGCGTAATGCAATTATCTGCTGCTTGCAACTTAATACTAGAGGGGGTTTGGATGATAACCTGAAGGTGGATTATTAGTCATAGATGCAGTTGGATTACGGTCTATGTATAATGTTGTAGTGCCCAATCGAATCTCAAAGGAGTCAAGATGATTAGTATATGCATGTATTGCTTTCTCGATGTTTGTCAATTGCCCCGCTGTAATTTGTTCACCCAACATGTCATCTATCTTAAGGAGAGCCACCACTAGTGAACTATGGACCCCGGTCCTTTCTTTTACCATCAATCTACAACTTTTACTGTTTTCTGTTTACTTTCTGCAAACTATTACTTTCTTCCACACAATATGTTTAATACTTTGTTTTCAGCAAAACCGGTGAGATTGACAACCTCACTGTAAGTTGGGGGCAAAGTTCTGTGGTTGTGTTGTGCAGGTTTCCATGTTGCTGCTGGAGCCGGTAGTGCGCCCTGCCAAAGTCCAGCTAGCAACACCTTGGAGATGTTTCCTTGCACCTACTAGTTCGATAACCTTGGTTTCATAACTAAAGGAAAACTTACTGTTGTGCTCATCATACCTTCCTCTTGGGGTTCCCCAACGAGCTCGTTAATACACGAGTCAGCACAATGACACTAGTGGATCCATGTGGTCTAGGAAAAGAACACACATGCAATGACACTAGTGGATAAATGTGTCTAACCTTGGTAATAGAGACCAAAAACAGATAGGAAAGCCGGCTCCACATTGCATGTTGCACCAGTGTGGCAGAACTTGCATCACAGAATCCACTACAGTGTGTGTTGTCATGTGGATCCATGTGGTTTATGAAAATAACACACATGCAATGACATTAGTGGATCCATGTGGTTTATGAAAATAGAACACATGCAATGACATCTAGTGGATCCATGTGGTTTATGAAAAGAACATACATGCAATGACATAAGTAGATCAATGTGGTTTATTAAAAGAACACACATGCAATGACATCTAGTGGATCCATGTGGTTTATGAATAGAACATACATGCAATGACATCTAGTGGATCCATGTAGTTTATGAAAAGAACACATATGCAATGACATCAGTGGATCACCATGGT
This sequence comes from Avena sativa, assembly GCA_916181665.1. Taxonomy (NCBI): domain Eukaryota; kingdom Viridiplantae; phylum Streptophyta; class Magnoliopsida; order Poales; family Poaceae; genus Avena; species Avena sativa. The sequence continues at coordinate 341,092,890 of OV702287.1, forward strand.
TTATGAAAATAACACACATGCAATGAAATCTAGTGAATCCATGCAGTTTATGAAAATAACACACATGCAATGACATATAGTGGATCCATGTGGTTTATGAAAAGAACACACATGCAATGACATCTAGTGGATCCATGTGGTTTACTAAACAAACACACATGCAATGACATCTAGTGGATCCATGTGGTTTAGGAAAAAAAGGGATGTAATGACATCTAGTGGATCCATGTGGTTTATGAAAAGAACACACAAGCAATGACATCTAGTGGATCCATGTGGTTTATGAAAAGAACATACATTCAATGACATAAGTAGATCAATGTGGTTTATGAAAAGAACACACATGCAATGACATCTAGTGGATCCATGTGGTTTATGAAAAGAACACGCATGCAATGACATCTAGTGGATCCATGTGGTTTATGAAAAGAACACACATGCAATGACATTAGTGGATCAATGTGGTTTATGAAAAGAACATACATGCAATGACATCTAGTGGATCCATGTGGTTTATGAAAATAACACACATGCAATGATATCTAGTGGATCCATGTCGTTTATAAAAAGAACACACATGCAATGACATCTAGTGGATCCATGTGGTTTCTGAAAAGAACACACATGCAATGAGATCTAGTGGATCCATATGGTTTATGAAAAGAACACACATGCAATGACATTAGTGGATCAATTAATGTGGTTTATGAAAGGAACAGACATGCAATGACATCTAGTGGATCCATGTGGTTTATGAAAAGAACACACATGCAATGACATTAGTGGATCAATGTGGTTTATGAAAAGAACACCCATGCAATGACATCTAGTGGATCCACGTGGTTTACAATAAGAACACACATGCAATGACATCTTGTGGGTCCATGTGGTTTATGAAAAGAACACACATGCAATGACATCTAGTGGATCCATGTGGTTTATGAAAAGAACACACATGAAATGACATCAGTGGATCCATATGGTTTATGAAAATAACACACATGCAATGCCATCTAGTGGATCCATGCGGTTTATGAAAAGAACACACATGCAATGACTCTAGTGGATCCATGTGGTTTCAGAAAAGAACACACATGCAATGACATCTAGTGGATCCATGTGGTTTATGAAACGAACACACATGCTAGAGTGGCATCATCCCATGTGTTCTTTTCCAAAACCACACTAATGTACACTGATACACACATCCAAGTGGGTTTTGTGATGCAGCATCTTTCAAATTGTTGATAGAAGTCATGTTGTAGTTGAATCCCAGCATGCTTCTAGGGTTCCTGGACATGGTTGGACACCACATGCTGGAGTGGCATCATTGTATGTGTTCTTTCCCAAAACCACAATGATGCACACTGATACATACACATGCAATGACTCTAGTGGGTCCATGTGGTTTAGGAAAATAACACACATGCAATGACATTTAGTGGATCCATATGGTTTCGGGAAAGAACACACATGCAATGATATCTAGTGGATCCATCTAGTTTAGGAAAAGAACACACATGCCATGAAATCTAGTGGATCCATGTGGTTTTGCAAAAGAACACACATGCAATGACATTCAGAGGATCCATGTGGTTTATGAAAAGAACACACATGCAATGACACTAGTGGATCAGTGTGTCAAACCATCATGACATAGACCAAAAACAGACAGGAAAGCAGCTTCCACATTGCATGTTGCACCAGTGTGGCAGAAGTTCCATCACAGAATCAACTGGAGTGTGTGTTGTCATGTGGATCCATGTGGTATAGTAAAATAACACATGCAATGGCATCATGTGGATCAGTGTGTCAAACCATCGTGACATAGACCAAAAACACATAGGAAAGCAGCTTCCATGATGTATGTTGCACTAGTGTGGAAAAAGTTACATCACAGAATCCACTTGAGTGTGTTTTGTCATGTAGATCAGTGTGGTTTAGGAAAAGAACACATGCAATGCCAGTATTTGATCAGTGTGTCAAAGCTTGGTCACATAGACCAAAAACACATAGGAAAGCAGCTTCCGTGTTGCATATTGCACCAGTGTGGTAGAAGTTGCATGAAAGAATCCACTAGAGTGTGTGTTGTCATGTGGATCCATGTGTTATAGGACAATAACACATGCAATGGTACTAGGTGGATCAGTGTGTCAAACCTTGGTCACAGAGACCAAAAACAGATAGGAAAGTAGCTTCCACATTGCATGTTGCACTAGTGTGGCAGAAGTTGCATCACAGAATCCACTGGAGTGTGTGTTGTCATGTGGATCAATGTGGTTTAGGAAAAGAAAACATGCAATGCCACTAGTGGATCAATGTGGTCTAGGAAAAGAACACATGCAATGACACTAGTGGACTAGTGTGTCAAACCTTGGTCATAGAGACCAAAAACAAATAGGAAAGCAGCTTCCATGTTGCATGTTGCACCAGTTTTGCAGAAGTTGCATCACATAATCCACTAGAGTGTGTGTTGTCATGTGGATCAGTGTGGTCTAGGAAAAGAACACATGCAATACCACTAGTGGATCAGTGTGTCAAACCATGGTGACACAGACCAAAAACACATAGGAAAGCAGCTTCCATGTGGCATGTTTCACTAGTGTGGCAGAAGTTGTATCACAGAATCCACTAGAGTGTGTGTTGTCATGTGGATCACTGTGGTTTAAGGAAATTACACATGCAATGCCACTAGTGGATCAATGTGTCAAACCTTGGTCACACAGACCAAAAACACATAGGAAAGCCGCTAGATCGCGTCCAATGGTGGCCATTAGATCGCCTCTTCTAAAATGCACGCCCCCATGAAGAACTTGTTGTCTGATCCGATTGTTGCAGACCGTTCATTGGGGCGCTTGGACGATTAAGATGGTTCTTCGTAAGAGCGATCCACGAGTAGGATGTTATGCAACATGATTGGTTGTGCTTACTTTTAACTTATATTATTATTATTTCCACTCCCCTATAGCCTACTAGTAATATCATAGAGTGAGTGAGCACATCTCCTCCACAGCCCCCTCCTCCACCACACGTCACCGTGCCCGGACGACGCCACTAGCTTTCATGCGCCGTGCTCGGACAACAACCATTGATTTTTGGGTCGCTACCTTCATTCTAAGAAATCATTTTACAAGTGTTTGAATTTATCTTACATATTCCTGCTATTCGCTGATCTAACTGTGGATCTTTTATCTGATTTGTCGATGAACTTTAGATGTGGGAGCTGCCGAAGGAGGAGTGCGAGCTGTTGTAGCCCAAGAATCTGGAGATCATCGCGCGCAACATCGCAGCGACATTCCCGGGCGTGTGCTCCCACCCAGGATGCTTTCTTCGTTACTCCTACTACGGGCTCCCGCTCCACGAGCTCGTGTGCCAGCACGGTGCATGCTCCTGCATGGAGCCGGGCTGCAACTACACCGGCCCGCCGACAGATCTCTTCATCGACTTTGCAGAGGAGCACTTGATCGAAGTGATTAGGATCTAGTACGGCCAGGACTAACTTCTCCAAGAGCAGGTGCCGTTCCCTGACTCGGCATGCCGCCGGCTAATTTTCCAGGGGGAGGATGGCTCTGTTTTCATCTTGACCATCACCGCCGGTGTTCTGGGAACTAGAGATGGGCCCACCTTCGTGTGTGCGGTATGCGTCAGGTCGGTCTCGAGCGCCTGGCCCCTATACTCGGTGCGCATGTGGGCGAACGCCTAGCCGCCATCGTCAGATAGCATGCTTGTGCTAGCTGAGGCACCGAGCTGCCTGACACCGCGGGAGGTGGAGTATGTGGACCTGAGGTCGATCCTATGTGTGCCATGTTAGTACCTTGTCGGTGTTGGACCGTACATGCGGATGCATTTCTACATTTGTATCGAGAAGACCGACAAGGAGCTATAGTACTTATGTTGTCGTTAAGTGTTAGACTTAAGCGATGCTTCTCTGGTGTGGAGAGCATATGTATTGTGCGAATGTATCCCATTTGTAGTTTTTTAGTACTCCTTAATAATTTGACGAGTTTACTTATCTGATGGATAAGTAATAGGTCCCATCAGCTTGTTGTTGTCACGTTGCAAAGTCCACTTGCTCTGGAGAGACTGGCAATACCGCGTGGTCCCGCCTATCAGTATCACATGTTCCGTGGGCCCACCTACCAGTGTCCCCACTTCTCTTCCTTCCCCTCGAAGCCACTGTCCCTACTTATCTTCCATCCTTCCACTATCATCTGATAGTTGTAATCTGATTTCGTTGATTTGTTTACATGTAATCTACGTGGATCCTGCAACATGCGAATTGCACAGACACAATTTATAAAGTGGAATCACTTACATGCTGTTATTGCATATATTTCTCAATATAGCTCGTCAAACCCATTACAATAATTGTACTCGCACTAAACACAACCGAAATTGCAACCAGCCTAAACAACATCTAAATCCATATCACAGTGCTGTCGTCGGAGTCCACCTCGATTGGTGACACTGACATGCCCTTCCCAGTGACATCCACTCCCACCCGTGGCTTTCCCTTCTCCAAGGAGGCAACAATGGCGTTCTTCATTACTTCATTCCCATCGTCCTCCACATCGGAATCGACAATGAGGAAGGGGACGATGGTGGCATGGACCGAGCCCCGTCACGCCTGGTGGCTCCTGCTCGAGCTCGACACCGCAACAGTCCTTCTACAGATAGGAGGGGCCGAGATCGAAGACGTAGCGTAGTAGTTCGGCTCAACTAACCATGGCCATTTTATACTGCAAGGGTGGGATCTTGGGGTGGATCCGCCGCGGCGAGCCCAACCGTGAGCGGTGGAGCGGATGGATCTGCCGACGCGAGCCATGACAAGTTCCGAGGGAGTTAGAGCATGGGCCAGGCATGTCTGGTTGTTGAGCAAGGCCTCCCAGCGATATGTACGTGGGCAAGGTGCCAAAAAATTCGGCCAATGAACATGAGAGGGCCTTTGAACCATGAAGGCGTGAGGTTTGGTTGACAAGTCCGCATGCTGGGTCCCCCACCTGTCAGCCAAATGTGGACGGTATGATTCTTCCTAAGCTAAGTGGAGATAAATCACGCTTCACCGTGCCACTACTCTAACATCCAAAGGCTCCTCTTTCATCTGCCCTCGCTCCCCTCGCTCATGGCTCGCAGCTCATGCAGTTCGTCTCAGGCGGAATCAGGGTCCGCTCAATGCCGTCAGGCGGGTGCCCCATTAGGTACCGGAAGACGCCCTACGATTACTACCCCGAGATGCTGTGTTTGTGTGGTGATAAGATGCCGAGATGGATTTCATGGACCGATGAAAAAACTGCAGGAAAATTCAGTAACTTCAGCATCAGAGCGGTAAGTTCCTATGGTAGGTACAATGGTAACCCGGATCCGAGAAGCGTAATGTAATTCTTTTTTTGTTTCCTTCGATCTACTTCACAGGAAGGGAGGGGAACTGGTTGTGACAAGTTTGTGTGGATCAAAAAGCCCCTGACAGGTTTTCACAGAGAGCTTGTTCAGGATCTACGTGATGCTATGTGGGACAAGAAAGAGGAGATTCATGCGTTGGAGTGAGAGATCCGGGAGCTTTGCCAGATGCAGGGGAGGAAGGAGCAGGGAGGTGGTGAGATAGACAAGCTCAAGATTAGGCCAGATAGTGGAAACAATTTCCTCATTATCTGGGCATTATCTATTGCTTTTGCAGTTTATGTTGCCATGTCATTGTCCAGAAGCTGAAATAAGTTGTTGTTTCGTGGAGTGTAGAAGCCAACTTAGAACTTGTTTTTCAGCTCAGAACCTTATCATAAGTGTAATGTCAATAGCAGAGATTTATTAAGCACCTATAAACAATTCATGTATGTGCCACTAACGTCCATCTATTTTGGAGACCCCTTAACTGCTCAACTATCACGGTCCCGCTGGTGCGATTGTTCAGATAGTAGTGGCACAGTCACAATTTTGGATTTAACTAGTGGCCTCGGTTGTTTCCAATCCTCAAGTCGCGATACATTTTACTCCGAGTACGGGAGGAAGATTGTTTCACCTGACAAATTCCACGCACATAGCTTCAGAGTTTAACCGAACTACATATATAGGTTCAAGTTCAACACATTATTAGGCTTCTACACTGCTAGCCTTCTTCATCCGCCTGGGTGCCAACTTTCTTACTCTTGCCTCCACGTCTATTGACTTCTTCATTTCCTGCCTTCTTTCTCTTCCTGGGTGCCAATTTTCTTACCTTCACGTACCCTGCATCTCCGGGTCGATGGAAGTGAGGCCAATCAGCACGAGAATCGTGTCTAGCATCATCACTCTACTCGTTTTGCTTTTCTTCTCGCAACAAAATCACTGAGTCGGCGGTCTTGTTTTTTATCTTGCGCTTCCTATAAATAAACAGTACAAGGATTACTACCTAATATCTACAGATTATAAACAAAAAAAACTTGAATGTACCATCTCATACATGGTCCTTGTGATATGTTGTTAATCGCCGAAGTACGACTCAGTGTGGAAAAACACTTTTGTTTGCAGCTACACCTGCCTAATTACTTGTAGACAAGAATGCGTGATAAATCATAACATAACCCTACCTCTTACTCAGATTGTAGTAAGTTGATGCACATGCGTTGTCTCGGTACTTCCAAATATTTGATGTGTTTAGGGGCGGGGTAGTTCATTGATTATGTGGTAAATATTTGAACTGTATAAGCTCAAGATTCATGACCCAAAAAGTTGTCATCCTATGCCACTGTCCATGTTTAATTTTATGAGCAGAATTGGTTTTCTGTTTTTGTGTATTTTGGTCGTTCATGGTTATTTGGCCATTATGTACTGTTGTGCTATTATAAAAACAATATTAGAAATTATTGTGTTATTTTGAAAGTATAGACCTTGAATCCTTCGTGTAGTGCGCATATCTGATAGAGCATTAATTACATCACCGGATGATGTTGGTCGGTTCAATGGTTGCGTTATATCTCCTTAATCTTCTCTATTAACTTATCAGTATTTTTTTGTAATTGACAAGACAGCTATCTAGAGTGTCGTATACTAAGAGAAAATGGTTCATATCTAGACCTTTGTTGGTTAACCATTACTTAAATAACTGTATTTTTCAAATTAAGGTTCTATATATTATAGGACTATTGATGCAAATCTATGTGTTATAGCAAATGCCTCAATCATCGAAGTGTTTTTTATATTTCATATCTTCTATAGACCTACAATAGCTTATTTATGTGCCAAATTCATACTGATCTGGTTTGGTTGGGAGTGATAAATACTCTGTTTCTAGATATCAGACTAGGATAGATAGTGTTTACCCAATTCTAATATTTTGTTTGCTAATTTACCGAATCTGAGGAGTCAGGCTTGTAAAGTAGCTTTTATGAGAATAATGTCTCAAACATTTACGCCTTATAACTGCAGGAACATTGTTTTTTCTGTCTAACCGCGTTGGAATTTTTTAGTCGCACATGACATTTCAGAGAAAGTGTCACATATACTAAAGCCAAAGAAGTTTCTCCACTACCTCCGCGATTACAAAAATGAGCATGAATTATGGATATTACTCAAGATTTGGTGTTTCTCTAAGATGTTAGAAGTGTGTTAAGATCAAGCTATCAGTCTAAGCAATTTAGTGGTTTACACACCACCAAATTGCTCCTCTCTTGCAGTGTACGACAACATGGATCATGATATAATCAAAGTTAATGTAGGAATTGTATAGTTAAGCATTTTAGATTTGCTCTAAATTTTGTAAGCACTACACCACTTTGTATTTTCCTTTCCTGTTTTAACTCTCCTTTATTTAGCCACAAGTATTTTGTACATGAATATCTTTAAATAGCATTTTGTTGTGGTCAGAGCTCATACACAAATTCAAGATTTATAATTCATTAAGCTCAATTATTTCCAAATTTGTTTATCTATATTGAATACATCTTGGATTTGTTCATCCAGGTATTATTGTTTCATATGTGGAGTAGTATATGGACACCTCCTGTAACATGGGAAGTGCATCGTGAGCTTAGTAGAATGGCAGTACGTCAAGCAAGAAATTGGATAAGTGAATATTCCCAAGGATGTGGCAAGTAGATTCCTTTATTCTAAGCTATAATTAACTTGGCATGTTGAATATTTTAAACTATTTTCAATCATTTGTATAATAATCTGTTCGGTAACCAAATATTTTGGATAACCTCTTGCGGCATCTACAAATATTGTAGTATTTATATATGTATACTACTTAAGGAAAAGTTGCATGATAATTATGTTTAGAGTCTGAATTTCATTATCTCCGGAGAAGGAATAAGTATCAACACAATTTGATCTACATAACGCAAAATGAATCCCTACCTCTAAAAATGGCTTGCAATGAAAATATTTAATGTTAACAAAGATGTAAAGGCTAAAGCAAAGTCCGCCCGCATAATACTATTACTTGTACATGTTTCTGTAGAAACAAAGAAGGAATTTATTTTTCACGGTCAACGTAAATTGCATACAGAATATTAAAAAGGATGCCCACGTATTTACGCGGGCTACTGTTCTAATTATAAAATAAATGTAATATAAGCCATTCTTCCATCACGTGACTAGGACAGTTCATTACGGCTTCTTTCATTCTTTCTCATGCAAGCACTAGTGGCTCGCGATCTTCATGTCTAAAGCTTGTAATGTTGGATCTTAGTTGCATAGTTTTAGTTGGGGGAGAAATTTAGTTATAAACATATTAGTGCATTCCTCCCAACATTTAATAGTGCCCTTAGATAGAGCTAGCAACCATTCCTTAGCCTAGAGAGAAAGGAAACAACCTTAATATAACAACATTTGGATCTACATCCTTAATACGCATCATGACGCAAATTTCAGTAAAAGTATTTAAGTGCAAATCTGAATCCTCAAAAGATGAGTCTTCAAATTGGTTTTGCTGAACCAAAGTTAAAAACTTAGGCTTAATTTCATATGTTTCCGCATCAACAGCAGGCTGAGTGATAGGTGCACGAATAAAATCATCAGCGGGGGTAGCATACTCCCCAAGTCTCTTTTAAGCCATGGCTCTTTATATTTTTGGTATTTTCAAGTAAATCAACAAATAACAAGTAACTAATTTTGTTGGGTTTTCAAATAGATAACTAGAAAGTAAACTAATAACAAGAATAAAACTACAAACAATAATAAAACTAAAAACAAGGTCTCTAGTGACCTCACCAGGATAGCGAAACTGATTCCACGGCAACGGCGCCAGAAAAAGGGTTGGTACCATCGATCCGGATTCATGGATGTAGTATAATAGATTTTTCCCTAGACGACCTAGGTTTAATCGAACCTTGGAAAGCAATGCTAAAAGGAAATAAAAAGGACACGTCTACAAGACTTTGTTTCTTTGTTTTATCTTTGTTTACCAGATCAATCTTGTTTACTTTTATAGTGGGTTTAATCAATGGATGGAGATAGGCTAGGGTTGAAGATCCACCTGCAGCTGCACTTCATATGGGATAAAGGATAATAATAAGCACAGTCATGTGTAAAGTTTTGGTAGTGATAGTGTCTTGTGGGCAACACATCCTAATATACTAGAGCCCATGTGATGCAGTGGGCATAGCAAAAGTGTTTTAATCCAATCGAGTGCACCACAAAGCAACGGGCTACAAACGATTATTAAGTATAAAACACAAACCAAAGCATTAAGTGGTGATGTTGTTGTGATCCTGACCATACTACCCTTTCTATCACCGGCTTCCTATGAGATCACTGCTAGCCAAGTATCCCGCCTTTATCAATCCATGGGATCTTGGGTACCTACAAGTCCACAGATCGTGACTAGAGACAAAGAAACAAAAGATACAAATCGCTATTTCAAACAATACACAATACTCCCATGAATTGGATGCACATAATCGTTGTGAGGTTTCTCCTCAACCCGTAGCCCGTGAGGACTACTCACTCATAACAATAAGATCAAGGATAGAAAACATTGTGCAAAATACTTAGATTGAAATCAAATATTCTTACAATGGTCGCCGAATCACACGGAGATCTAAAGTACAAAGCAATGGATATGGCTAATGGAGGGGATGGATGATGGATGGATGAACAATGGTGTGGATCTCCTTTGGTGGTGTTGTGATGCAATCTGGGAATGTCGGCCCTTTGCGCGGCGGCTGAGACCTCAAAATATATAGGTGTCTTCACGAAAGTTGTAGGGTTTGACGAGATGGAGCTACCGCCACATGGTACGGGCAGATGGTACGGGTGGTCCCTACCCGTACTAGTGGTTGTTACTGCTTCTAACGCCTGGAATCAGCTCCACAATTACTTTGTCGTGTGGACTTCCTCAAAACCCTTCATTATGACTCCTGATTTCGCATTAAAAAGTGTGATTTCCTGCACACAAAACAATTCAAAGCAAGTTTTTGCATATCTTTGAAATCATTAGTCATTAGTGGCAATGATTAAGAGTTTCTTGCCAATTACTTGACTAAAAACAATGTTTAAACGCAGTGGAAGATGGCTATTTTTGGAGAAATCAGACCACTTTTTCCTCGACTGTAGGTATCACCAATCACTCGCCGGCATTGATAGAGGATCAATGATTCGATCCTTTATCGGATGTCGTGGGTGTACTGGAGGGGAACATCATTCGCAGCTGGAATCTCCTAACCCGCTCTCGCCACATCTTCAAGCACCTTCATGTGGAGATTTTCACCAAGAAGGATGTTCCTACGGATCTCAACGACCTCACAAGCATTTTCAAAGTCGAGCCGAACCCCCTCATTGGCTATATCTTGATCCAAGATAAGAGCGGTGCCGAAAGCTCGATGGCCTTGGCACATGGTGAAAAGGTCGACTGGGAGAAGGTTAGCTCCTCTTTCCCAATCAACAACGCAGGCGAATAGGTCTACCTCAAGACTTATTTTAAGAAAGCCAAGAAATTCTCTAAGTTGCACCTTGCTATGGTTGTGGAATAAGATGCTCCTTCTGCTAAAGCATTAGCTAACACCCCTTCTGTTGGTTCTACTACTACTGCTAGTGATGTCGCTTAATCCTTAGCCGTAGTTTATTTATGTGTGAACTCTTTGTAATGAATTATCCCGTATGTATAGCTTTTGGTTTAGGAACTTGGGAAACACTTCACTTTTGTATCCTTGAATCTTCACCTAAGTTTTTAATATTATGTTCTTTCGGTGAATCTTCTTGCTGAATTTTGCCTTGCCTTTTGCCCTTAAGAAAATATCTATCTGAACCAATTCTTTGGATGCTCTAGGTCCTCCGGGTCAACAAGTGTCACAAATAGAGGCAAGTGCACCCGCAAATGTTAATATTGTCACTCGATTTATTGATCCTCCACTGTATGCTGACAAAATCCATCGTTTAAAGCAATTGGAGGATGAACTTCGGGTTATAAAGGCCCAGATGGATGCATCAAACTCCAAGTCGAAAAAATCCATGGAGTACAAGGCATATTTGCCAGAAGAGATTTCCAGGGCGAGCGAGAGAATGCTATGTAAGTTTCTCGCAAAGCTCCCCGAGTCCCCTTTTTTGGTTGATGTGATGTAAACTGATCCTTTTTTGATTTTCCAGGCATCTGCTTGAGCATGGTGGACGAGTCCAAATTCCTCAAGGCTCAGATGAATTCCCTAATAGAGGCTTCGTCGGGTGCTAATATGGATTTCTATACAAATCACAAACGAGCATATACTTTGGCGCTTCTTCAAGACCAAGTTGAAGAGGTGGAGCATGTAACATCCCAATTTCAGCAATCCGGATCAGTTGTACAGAATGCAAAATTCAAGGGGGAACAAAAACTTTTTCTTGTTTAGTGATGCAATGTTTGATTTTTGTTTGTTTGTGCTTATGCATCTGAAATTTTAGCAGCTGACATACTCCTTACCTCACACTTAGTTGACAAAAGCTATTTCACAAAAACTATCTTGGCTCATTTTACATTTTCTCAAATATTCTGGCATTTCAAAACTTGAGCCAAAATGCCTTTCCAACACTAACTATTTTAGTAGCTTCTATTGACCAAACTATCGAGAGCTATATAATATAATCTCCTTATGTTTTCAAGACATAAATTTCAACTACTCTTACCTCTAGGTTTTCCAAAACCTTTTTATAAAGCTTTTGAATTCTACTCTTGGTAGAGATACCAAGGACTCTCACCTTATTCAAACTCCAACCTTTCAAAATACCCATCTTTACCTCAAGCCAGGCTTGATGGTAACCCTAGTAGTAGTCTAGATTGTTTGGAAGATGAATTGCCTTGATCTGCTGTCTAACTTGGTTGCTTAGGAACTAAAGTGAGATACCCTAGGATGGTCAACCTCTAGGATTAAGCTAAATTAAGATTATAATCCCTAAGAAAGTTCCCAATCCCGACATGATCTCTAGCCACTTAGTGATCCTCTAAAACCCTTAACCAGACCAGTTCTGAAATAATCCCTGCTAGAAGCTTCCAAGTCAATGAAGACCAAATCTAAGCATGGATCCCTTATAATCAACCTACACTTCAACATCGTCCAATTGATGATGATTTTGAACCTTGCATCATCTCAAAATAATCCTCTCTTGGATTATAGTCAGAAACTACAAATCTGCCAAAATGGCTAAGTGTGGAAATCTGTTATCAACATCATAGCTTTGAGTCTCCATCATTTCCATCCCTTGTGCATTTTTGGAAATGCACTTTAACCATCTTGTAAACCATCCTAAGGAATACCAAGGCCGACTCTTTCCCTTGGCTAGACCATCCTATAACTTACTTGTTCTTGATGGTTTGGCGGGCAAGAAAATAACAATTCATGCAAATCTTATCAACATGCCTACTTTGGCAGAAGATCACATCCTCATACTATCTTATTTTGACCAACTCTGGGTATGATTGTAATCTACTCATGAAGGTCTATCCGTACCTGATTAACTTGTTCCAATTGGATCCTTGTGCCTCCAAAACCCACATGGTTTAGAAGGATACTTGATAATCTTCTATGGCACCCTTTTTTTCCTTTCAAGTTTGGTATCAATCCTTGGAGAGATCAATCATGATCAACCTCAAACATCTAGACCATGGTGATCTTATCAACTTGGTCTATCTATCCATATGGCCGAAGACCCAAGGGGAGCTCTGAGCTCCAAGATCTAACAAGGTTTGGATGGTATGAAATTAACTTTGCCCTAGATCCTTTATTCCTTTTTTCCTCCCAAAATCAAGTTTGATATTCAAAACCCAAGGTTGAAAATGGTAGATAAAACATGGGGACATCATCTACCTTGGACATAAAATTTTACCAAATGATTTCCATAATTATTTGGCCAAAAAACTAATTAATTATTTTATTTGATAAAACCCCCAAAACTCACTCTATAGCAAGTTTGTTTTTCTCCAAAACACTTGTCCAACTTTAAGAACATTTGAGTCACATATATCATAATCTATCTTCCCACTTCAAAAATAAATATTTTTGAAGAGTTTCAATAATTCTATTTGCATATTTTCTTAAATGGCAGAAATGGAATAATAATTGTTTTAAATACTTTTACTCCTAAATAAATTCTAGGAAAATTATCCAAAGTGTGAAATCATGTTTGGGACCATATCAAAACAAAAACCATTCTTGCCCAAATTCAAAAATCTCAAATAAACTCAATAAAACAGATTTAGCAACAATTGAATAAGTGATATAAAAAGCACCAAAAATCATCGTGGAGGCTTGTCTTGACTATATCAATCTACCAGCATCCCTATATCATCCCAGAAAGATCACAAACTAGAAACTCCTTCATAATCATTCATATGTTCAAAACTAGCATTTATTCAAAACAACTAGCTAAACCCCATCCAACCTACATCAAACTTGCCAAGTACTCCTCCTTAGCACGAGGCCACACCCAGGTCAACCACCACTATAGCATACCCTGTAGCACCACCTCACTCTTGTCCTTTGTGTCTATATGGAAGGAGAGAGAGAGAAGTAACCATATCAATGCCATACCTGTAGCACGCATCCCACCCCTCTCTGCTCGACCCTAGGATCCCACGCACCACCCTCATCACCCTTTCTAGCCAATCCCTTACTCCCTCCCTTGTACATGTCCAAGCATGGACATTTTACCCCATGAGCCAACACTCTTGGGTACTTAGGCCTCAGGCCGCCTCATCCCCTATCCCTTCTCTCATTATGCTCCCCTCAGTCCCCTCTCCCATCTCTCTGCTTCCCAAGAGCCCTCTCCCACTCCATAGCCCAAGAAGAAGAGCACATCCCCTCTCGTTATGCAAGCTTGAAGGCAAGGTTCCTCTCAACTCTGACTACCCCTGCACCTTTTATTCTCCTCCCTACACCACCCTTGCACCGTTTAACCTCTCCTACTCTCCATCTGAAGCAGGTACACCGGAGATCGCCGCCCCAAGCTCAAGGCCGAGCAGGACTCATGCACACAAAAGCCCTCTAGCCCCCTCTTCACCTGCATGCACCACTTCCGCACTACCCGGGATCACCGCATCCGACTGGGACCTTCCTCTTCGACATGCATGCATTCCCTGAGGCTGCCTAGCAAGCTCCTGAGTGCTCTGTCAGGCATGGTCGCACGAGCTGCTATTTCTGAGCGGACACCCCCTCTGCTGCACCTCGTCGGACTCGCCATCGACTCCTCCATCGCCCCATCCCCTCCCCTTCGCCAATCATGGCCTCAGGTGAGGGCCCTCGGACATCCCCGACCTTCTAGGGTTTCCGCCCCGTCGAGCAGTGCTAGAGGAGGACGACGACCCAGGGTCGTTGATCCTATTCTAAACGAATGGCCCAGATCACCCAATACTTCTTTAGTTCCTCTATCCTGCTGATCGCCAGGTCCTGCCTGGCGGATTCAAAACCGTCGTCCCGTGCAATGCCCTCGCCCGGGTGGGCTGGATCTGGCTCTACGTGGACTAGCTCGCTCAGATATAACCCAAGGCCACCTTTTCTTTTTAATCAATTTATCTAGATCTGTTATTTAGGGTTGTTCGTTTAAATACAAAATAAAAAGAAAAAATGCCTAGAAATATTCCACTATAAAAGTTTAGAGGTTCCCAACATGCAAAGCAAAAGTTGGATTAAAATAATTTCTAGCTTTACCACAGGAAAAATAATGCCAAAAGGTATCTTTTTCACCCTATAATTGTTCCAAGGAGTTTAGGTACCTAATTTGTATGAAATAAAATAATTTCTAGCTTTACCACAGGAAAAATAATGCCAAAAGGTATCTTTTTCACCCCATACTTGTTCTAGGGAGTTTAGGTACCTAATTTGTATGAAACCACTTTGTGCTGCGAACAAATTAACCTACGTTGCCTGACACCTTTGTCCCTTGACAAATGGAGCTAAGGTTTGTTTATAGTAAAAATACCAAATTCAATTCATTTCTACCTTTTAGTAATTCTCTGGGACAATATATCCTATATTTTGAGTTGTCTTCAACTCCCAGTGATGTGGTACATCAAACCCTATCAAAACCTATGAGCTTACTATTTATTGAGGTTCTGAGAATTTTTAAGGAATTAAATACTTATGTATGAGGTTTTATCAGTAGATAAATCATTTCAGAGCTTAGCAACTCCAAAAATAGTGATTCCAATTTATACTAGAAGGTATTGGTAGTTGACGAGGGGTGATCTCGGCAATGCCCATAAAGAAGGACTTAGGGTTTTGCGGAAAAGAGAATGCTGGGGATTTCGTCGGAAGTCAGGAAAGAATGGGATCAAAGTCGTCTGAGTATTACGAGGGATTGCTTTGTTACAAATTGCTTGGGGATTGTTCGGTGATCTCTCCTATGCTTCTCCCGTCCTATATATAATAGGCCAGATCTCAAAGCTGTATGCGGATAGGTTACATAATTACAATACCAACTCCAGGTCGGTCTTTGTTCCTCTTTCCTAATATAACTATAATCTTTGTCAGTTGTTCTTTTGGATCTTTATCTTGACTCTTCTTGGGCTGTAATCCTTTTCGTAGTCCCTAGGTAGCAAATCATGGGGACCCGAGTAACCATACCTATGTCAGTATCCCCCGAGACTCTACCCGAACCGTAGATTCAGATCGAGTCTCAAGAAAATGCTTAATCCTTTGTTTTTGCTATTTTTAAGCTTTTATAGGGATTTGGTACAACAAGCCTGATGCTTCCGATGGATCGAGAATCAGTTAATTGCTCCTGGGCAAAAGAAAGGTTGTCTTACATCAAATTCAAGTCCCCATGCCTGAACTCGGGATATATTACTGGCTTAACTCAGTTCGGGCCACTAAGGTCTTATCGAATACTGAGTTACAGTTTTATTTTAACGGGTACCCAACATGTCTGTCAGGATTTTTCATCATATCGTAGATACGGATACAATACTGGAAGAACGCATTCTTGTGCAATTACCAGGCCACACAGGACGAATCCCGGGGTCTTACCTTCATGGTTCTGAACACGGCATTTAGAGTTTTGTCACATTTAGCTGCGATCCGAGATTTATTTATTTTGTTGGTTGCTTTACTCTTTGCTTTATACACACCCTCCTGATAGGAGTTTTTTCATTTTTATTTTATCAGGTGTGCATCAGCGCTCCTGATAGGAGTAGCCCCCGAGGCTATGTTCGGATGTATGCATCAAGACATAGGCTCAAAAATCTTTCTATTATGATGTCAATGTGTCCTCAAACTTTTGTTGGGTGCGCGACCAGCGCTCCTGATAGGAGTAGTCCCCGAGGCTACAGTCGAATTTTTCGTTTTCGACTGTACTCTCAATCTTCTTCATGGAGGAATTTACTTCGACTCCCTATTTTTCTTCGGGTGTGTACCCATTACACTGAACCCTTTTTTGTTGTGATGTCATTGATGACGAATCTTATATTTCTTTATTCTCGAAAGATATGCTCATGACGAGACATGTCGAGCATGGGCCCATGCTGCAGTAATAATGACGCGTGGTGGCGTATTCAACGCAATTTCCTGACTGCACGTCCCCCTTTTTCCATGTCAGGATCGAGGCGACGTGCGCTTTATTCCCATTTTTACCGCGGCAATATCTTCTTAAGATATTTTCCTTTACATAATATGTTGACACGCATCACCATCACGTGTCCTTGAGACCGTTTGATTTTACATCGAACGGTTTTAGCTTCGTATTGTAGTTCTTTATAAAGGGGAGGAATCATTTTTACTGTTTTTCACCTTTCCTCTGCTGGCTTCAACTTCTTCCTTGCACTCCTTGCCCTCTTGTGAACTCCTGCTTCATGCTAGTGTCGCTCTTTGCCATGGGAAAAGCAAGGTCGGGACTTCCACTGCGGCCGTGAAGGCCACCAGGAAGAGGGCCGTCGGCTGGGCCCTGTCCAGGTGTACGACGCGGGAGCTCCGTGAGGCGCGGAACTCCGACCACCTAACAGAGGGCTCCTTCAAGCTCCCTAGGGATGAAGCTGCTCCAATCCCCAAATCGGGCTAGAGGGTAATGTTTCTCTCCTTTCTTTTTCATGGCCTTTCTCTTCCTTTCCAGGAATTTCTTCATGGTCTTCTCTTTGTCTATGGCGTGCAGCTCTACCACCTCACGCTGAACTCTATTCTCCATGTCGCTTGTTCCATCACTCTCTGTGAATGCTTTCTCGGGAAGTAGTTATTTTATGTTTGCCGCAATGCCACTGACACCATCATCCATGACGTTGGTGGTGCCATTTTCTCAATTCGCTCCAACGTAGATTATTTTGATTTCAAGCATGCTGCTTCCATCCAAGGATGGAAAGCCAAATGGTTTTATATCAAGGACCAATCCATCGAGGGTCAATCTTTCGGGTTAGCCCCCTTTGAACAAAAGAAAATTTTCCGCAAACTTGACTCCTAGGATTAGTGTCCTTCTGCGGAATAAATGGCAGAGATCCAACCCCATCTTGACTATATTTCAAAACTTCAGCATGAGGTTAGTAAGGAATTATCTAGTCTTTAGATCTTGGCATAGTTCTTGCGGATCCACGTGCAGCCCTTGCAGGCTCGTCTCTCTGGTATGTGGGTGTATACCGAAAAAAGGATCCTATGAGGATTTCTCGAGATGGCTAATGGCTCTGAAATATTGTCATCCACGTCCACATTTAAACTGGATATTATTCATAACTTTGATGAAATATCTCTCTAAACCCTGCCACTAATGCCTAATATTCAAAGGGGTATGCAATCTACAACTTCCCAATTTCAGTAACCCTGATTAGTTGTCCAGAATGCAAAAATCAGGGGGAACAAAAACTTTTTCTTGTTTAATGCTGAAGTGTTTGCTTGTTGTTTGGATATGCTTATGCATAATGTGTATTAGATGATATACTCCTTACCTTAACACCGGTTGACAAAAGCTACTTCTCAAAACAGTCTTGGCTTAATTTCCATATTTTCAAATGTTCTGGCATTTCAAAACCTGAGCCAGGAAGCCTTTGCGAACCAACTATTTTAGTAGCTTCTGTGTCCCTAAACTATGGAGAGCAACCTATTATAATCTCCTTATGTTTTATAGACAGATCCTTCAACCATTCTTATCTCTAGGTTTCCCAAAACCTCTTTTTAAGCTTTTGAATTCTACTCTTGGTATAAATACCAAGGACTCTCACCTTATTCAAATCCAACACTTCAATACCCATACTGCCTCAAGCTAGGCTTGATGGTAACCCTAGTAGTAGGTTTGCTTAGTTTATAAGATGAGTTGCCTTGATCTGCTGTCTGATGAATTGCCTTGATCTGATGTTTGACTTGTTTGCTTAGGAAGTAATAGGAGCCACTCTAGGATCTCATCAGTTGGATCAATATACTCTAAACTCACCAAACCCTAAGCACGAATACAATCTGGATCTAATCCCTAGCTACTAAGTAATCATCTAAAACCCTTAACCAGATCAGCTCTGAAGTGATCCAATTCAAGAAGCTTCCGAGTCAATGAAGACCAATATCAAGCATGGATCCCTTCTACTCAATCCACTCTTCAACCTCATCCAATGGATGATGCTTTGGTACCTTGCAACCCATCAAAATCATCACCACCCACATTCTAGTCAAAAACCCTAAATCTGCCAAATTTGGCCAAGTCTAGAATCTGTTCCAACATCACCTTTTTGAATGGCTCCTTTTCTCAATCCTTGTGCATTTTTGAAAATGCATCTGAACCATCTTATTAACCATCCTAAGGACTACCAATTCCGACTCCTGCACTTGGTTAGATCATCCTCCAACCCACTTGTTCTTGATGGTTTTGCAGGCAAGAAAATAACTATTCCTGCAAATCTAGTCATCATGCCTACTTTGATAGAAGCTCACACCACCATCCCACCTTCTCTGGACCAACTCTTTGCATGGTTGTGTTATAATCATATAGGTCTATCAACATCTACTTCACTTGTTCCAAGTAGATCTTTGTGCTTCTTAAACCCACATGGTTTATAAGGCATCATGACTCATCTAGTATGGCAGCCTTATTTTCAACAAAGTTTGCCATCACTTCCAGACCACCTCAAATGTAACCAATCCAAACTCCCTCTGCCCTGATCATCTATATGACTTGATCTAGCTATCCATATATCCCTTGCATCAAGGTGAGCTCCGAGCTCCAAGATCCAACAAGGTTTTAGTGGTATAAAAATAACATCACCCTAGATCCATAACTCCTTGTTCTCCATCTAATTCAAGTTGGATTCCAATTACCAAGGTTGCAAATGCTTGCTACACATTGTATACATCATCTACCTTGATCATCAAGATTTATCAAATTTTATCCATAATTATTATGGCTCCAAATCTAATTAATCTCTTTAATAGACAAATCTCCAAAACTCCCTTTCCAAGGGAAAGTTTGGTTTTTGCCAAAGCACTTCCCCAACTTTTGGCTCAATTGAGATCCATATATCATACCCTACATTCCCATATCAAAAATAAATATTTTTGAGATCCTTTATTATTTCTTTTTGCCCTTTTTCTCAAATGGCAGAAATGGAATAATAATAGTTTTAAATACTTTTAAACCTCCATAAATCTTGGGGAAATTCCCCTAAGTGTGTATTCACATTTGGGACCATCTCAACTCAAAAACCCACCTTGACGAATGTAAAAATATCAAATGAACTCCAAGAATCCACTTCTGCAGTTTTTGAATAAATGGATTTTAAGTGGACTTATAATCTTCTGAAAAATCCCAAATAAATCCTAGAGATGCATATTAACCCTACCCATCTACCAGCATCCTTACCTATTTTGGTCAAGATCAAAAATCAAGAAATACCACTTGATCATCCCTTATGGCAGAATTGGATACTTAGCCTTTTTGAATCAAAAACCCATACACAACCACCACCAATCTTGCAAAACAATGCACCACACCCACCAGAACTCCCCTGGTCGAGATTACTGTAGCACTGCCGTCTTGGGTCCCATGTGCTTGTATGAGAGAAGGAGAGGCATATCTTGCACATTAAAAGTTGTAACAGCCACCCACTCTCCCTCTCTAAGCTCCAGCACGACCAGACCCCACCTCACCACCCTCCACCGACCCTGGCAGCCAATGGCAAGACCATGGACCTGCCCTGGCCCTCCATACACATTGTTCATCATGAACCAATCTACCTCGTTTTAAATAGGCCAGAGGCCACCCCGCACCCCCCTCCCTGGCTCATTTCCCCCCACTCCTCCCCTCTCACCTCCCCTGTACTCCACTCCCTCCACCCCTGCCTTCCCCTGCCCGTGAGAAGAAAAAATGGCCTTTCAGCCATTGCTCAAGAACTGAGCACAACTCTCCCTCTCTTGCTCATCTCTCTCTCTGCTTATCACTCCCTCGAACTCCCCTTGCTCTTCTACAGCTGACCCTGCCCTTCTTCTCAACATGCAGCGTCCCTGGAAGCAACTCCGGCGAGCTCCCGAAGGTGCTTCCCTGGCGACGTCGTGGAAGACCTCGCCTGGAGATGAATCCGCCACTCCCGCCCATCGCCGGACTCACGGTGAGCCACCGCGTCGCCTCCACCCTTGCCCGTCGCTAGAGACAGCCCCAGGTGAGCTCCCCGCGCGCCGCAGAGCCCAGCTAGGGTTTCCCTCTACCGCGTCCAAACATAGGTAGGCGGCGAGAAGGCGTTGTCGGATCGCACTTCATCTAGTGGCCCAGATCTGCTCCTACCGCTTCGTTGCCGCGGGTCAGTGACAGGCGATCCCGCCCCGGCTGCTTCAAAACCGCCACTCCCGCACGCTAGAGGTGCGTTGTTGGGCCAGCCCAGTGCGGCGACGGCTGGTCCGGTGACAGTTGCGCCCAGATCCGACCCAATACACCCCCAGGCCCTTTTCTTTTATAAATTCTCCTCAAGATCTATAGGTTAGCAATTTGGTTTAAATCTTTTTGAAAAGGAAAACCCCCACCAAATGCCCAGATCTAAAATTCCTGATGTCCAAGAATGTTTTCTTAAACATGCAGCATCATTGGTAGCTCCAAATAGGGTCCAGATTAATCCTAATAAAACCTTTACCCAGAGGTATCCTTTTCCACTAATAAAATCTTTCTGTGAGTTATACATCTCCAATTGGAGTAAAACAAAATGCCTCTGGTAGGTATCCCAGGTACCTATCCCATGTCCTTTGTCCCATGCCAAGGTGAACAATAGTTTGGCCCTAGTAGAAATAACAAAAACAGGACAAATATGACTTCAGAAAATTCCCCAGATATTTTAGTATAAGCTTTTGAGTTGGTATCAACTCTCTGTGAGGTGGCACACCAACATCTATCAAAACCCAGGAACTCATGATTTATTGAGCTTCTGAGGATTTCTAATGAATTAAACATTTCTGTCTATAGTGTTATCACTAGATAAATCATCACAGTAGTTCCACAACTCCAAAAAGGATGATTCCAATTTATATAGAAAGGTATTCTAAATTCCTCCAATGTGCCTTTGGAATCAAATCAAAAGCTTCTATAATTTAAATCTGGTAAAAAGACAAAACAACTCCAGAACTGCCTTTGGGAATTTCCTGAGGGCATTATGGTAATTATTTTGACAAGGCTCCAACTCTCAGTGAACAAGTACTTTAAGACCTATCTAACCATGCAAGGAAATAATTTTTGGACATACAGAACATTTCTGGTGAATTATTTCCTAAAACTAGAGTATTTCCCACTAGAAAATTCATTATAAATCAATGGAAATTGATAATTTGGTGAAACCACTTTTGTTGGATTCCTATTATCACTACCTATCTTATGGTATCATTTATATACAAAGTTATCCTACAGAACTTGGACCTTATAATTAAACCCCTTAATTAACTAGTTTAGGCATCCAAATCATTAAAGGAAATCCCACCACTGCAATTAGGGTTTTCGCAATGGTTCTAAACTCAACCACTCAAAACCTACTGAATATTATACTTGTATTGTCCACTTTCTTACTATGTGAATGTCCACTTGTATGCTTTGTTTTGATTGTGGTCTTGCTTGCTTGCATGTATACTCGATGACGACGATAGTTGTGATGAAATCTGAGATCAGAAGATGGTTCTTATTATTAGTATTATTGGTATTATTGGGTATTCTAAGAAGAAGTCCAGGGACAATTATGCCATATTGCTGATATCAGTCAAGCCACCTTCTTGCTCATAAGCCTTGTCCTACTGTTTTACTTACGCAGGTTTTATCTACTGTTTATTAAAACTACATTGTTTTACTATATGTTGATGTATATATGGTAGTGGTTTGGCTCCTCCGAACTATTACACTTTTGTACTATTAAGTACAACCCCCTTGATGATACCTACTTGTCCCTAGTATGGTAGATGGTGTAACACACCATACCCCTTTGGAGACCCCGATTTAGCCGAAGCAAAGCTATAGGATGGGAAGACCCCGGAAAAGTTTTACTAAATGTTTTATGATAAAACCTTGGTGAGTTGGGACCTCCCAAGAGTTGTTGAGAAAGAAAAAGGTTTTGTTTTACAAAATGCTGAAGGAAAGCTAGAGGAAAAAGGTTTACAAAAACGCACCCGGTTCTTTGCAGTTTAGCTATAACAACTTAACCCGTGCAACCACATTACTCTGGAATGGGATAGGGCTAGATTTGATGTTTGTTTATTCTGGTATGAGCTGCCTCGCAACGACTACAGGGGATAAAAATCCCTGGAGGGTGGGCCTTCTCACATAAGGGTCCATGTGGGATATTGACCTGGAGAAGGAACGAAGGGCCTACGAGCCTCCACGCGTTACTATGAGCCCCTCATTGAAAGCGCACACTCGTGCAGTGGAAAAAGTGCTCCGGTTGGTCCTCGGTACCTGACGTCCCGGTGTTGAGGGGAACAACACTCATAGGGTAGGCACTTATATTGGAGTGGACATCCAGAGAGTCTTGATCGGTTACTCGACCCACGATCTGTGTAGATCAGGGTAGTGTACCCGGATGGTGTGGGTAAAGTGTACAACCTCTGCAGATTGTAAATCTATTCGAATAGCCGTGTCCGTGGTCATGGACGGGTTGGACAAACTTCTGTAGAGCGGTGCTGGTTTTGTATTCAAAAGTATTTCAGAAAATAAATGGCTTTGGAAATGTTTTGACCATGGGATGGTCGTAAAGGAGAAAGGTTTTGACCATGGGATGGTCGGAAGGAGGAGAAAGGAGTTTGGTCGTGGGACGACCTGAAGACAGGAACAAATGGGTGACCCAGTCCTAATGTTTTCCAAAACTTTTCAAAAAGATTTCCAAAATGGTTTACAGAAGTTTTCAGCAAAGATATGTAGATGCTATATCTACAAGAGAAACTATTTGAGAATAGAACCTCTCTTGAAGCCCTCCTACTACCACAGCTATATTGCATATCCTCTTGTTATTATTATTTTCTTGAGGTGGTTTGCGAGTACATTCAAAGTACTCACTGGCATTGTCCCTGGCTATTAACTTGGTCAGATATCAAGAAGAGAATGAAGTTAACGGCTAAGCGAGCTAGGACGTTCTCCTAGTCAGTTGCATGTAGGTTAAGGCATGGCTCGGGCTCTACGCTTAATGAAGTTCCGCTGATGTTGAACTATGTAGCCATAATGGCAACTAAGGTATGACATGTATTCATTATGTATTGGATGTTTACTTTGATACTTGTCTGTTATGTGCCACGACTAACTGATCATGGGATCGTGGTTGTATGCATAACAGGGATTCTCGGAGTAATAATCCGGGGGCCCCACGCAATCCTTTCTTTTATATTTTTCCTACGCAGATAATGTCATTTAAAGGAGGGAATCACTACATTAAAGTCAAAGATACGAGATTTCCAACAACCAGAAGAAACCAGGAGCCGTAAAGTGGAGGTAGACGCTTTAACGACCAACTATACGACCGGAGCAAAATTTCGGCCGAATAGCTTCGGTCGTATAGTTGGCACTGCCACCGTTAGGTCAAACAACAACTTTTGTGAAGGGGCCCCTATATAAAGAAGCCTCGAGCGATGATAAAACAAGCCAGACCTCACCAAAAAGTCTCTGCCACAGATCACCAGCCGCCTCCAGATCTCGAAACCCTTCTCCATCTCCAGAGCCATATTCCACCACTTGTAATAGTAGATCTCTTCTTCGATTGGCGACATTGTAAGACTATCGCTATCAATCTTATGATTTTCATTACAATGTTTGTGATTGTTGTTCTCATCTCTATGTGTGAGTAATTCTCCTTGGGCTAAGGGCTTCAGCCTAGCCATGTAGCGTTTGTGTATGTTATTTATCATAGATGGGATCGTGTATTAGTTTGTATGACATGATGATTATTGTATCCTCTCTTGCCTCAATCCAAGGACTTGTCAAGTACCCAAGACCCCGAGGGTTGAGCCAGGTATAGGGAGTATGAGTAATGACTAATCTGCAGGTTGGGAACCCTAGTGACAGAAGGGGTAGTACGGTTGTATGTGAGGGATTTGCTTGGGATTAACGGTGACATCACTATGCATATCATTAGTTCTCTTTCTTCTATGGATGAGACTAGTAGGTTATTGCTATAAGCGGTTGCAGAGGAAATATCAATTATGGATGCACTGCCCACATATAATTTATCTTGCTCTAACAACTACATGCATACTTTATTTCTATCTTTTATTCCCATCAGATGTTTTTCACAACTATGGGTGAAACCGAATGCGCTAGGCACTCTCTCTCCATCATCGACAACAACAAAAAGACGCAAGCTATTGGTCTGGTAAAAAGACAAAAGGAATTCTAAACCTCCCGAAGGTCTGTTAAAGTAACTTCACTACGCATTCGCTTCCCGAGGATTCGATAACCTAGGTCTACTAGGAAAAAACAAGCTATACTACATCCATAATCCGGATCGAAGGTATCAACCCTTTTTCTAGCGCCGTTGTCGGGGAAGCAATAGCTACCCTGGTGAGGTTATTAGGAACCTTGCTAGTTTTAATTCTTGTTTTTAATTTTGTTAGTTTGCTTTCAATCTTTATTTGATAAACCAAAAAAAATAGTTAGCCTTTAAATTCTTGCTTTTACTATTATAATTTTTATTTAAGAAAACCCAAAAACATAGGAAATATGGCTAAAAAGAAGCTTGGGGAGTTTGCTACTCCCAACAATGACTATTTACATACTCCTATTACTTAGCCAGCAATTGCTGTTGATGGCTGTGAAATTAAGCCCCATTACTTAAGTTTGGTTCAACAGAATCAATTTGGAGACTCTGCTATTGAAGACGCAGGTATGCACTTGACTACTTTCACTGAAATATGTGATATGATGTGTATCAAAGACATTGACCCCGATGCGGTCAAATTGCGTTTATTTCCTTTCTCTCTAAGAGGGAGAGCAAAAGAATGGTTGCTATCTTTGCCTAGAAATACTATTACATCATGGGTGGGATGTACTTCTTTATTTATGACTAAAATTTTCCCACCTGTAAAGACTATGCAACTCAGATCTAATATTACTGGCTTTAGACAGGAAGAGCATGAGCCACTAGCACTTGCATGGGAGAGGATGAAAGAATGCTTAAGAAACTGTCCTAGTCATGGGATGGAAGATTGGTTAATCCTCCATTTATTTTATAATTCTCTTCATCCTGTGTCTAAGTCTATGCTTGATACTGTAGCTGGAGGAACATTTATGGGTAAACATATTACCGAAGCAAAGCAGCTGCTAGACAATATGCAAGACAACCATGCTCAATGGCATGTGGATAGATCAAACACGAAGAAGGTGAACTCTATTTCACCACAAGAAAATGTGGAACTCAGTGCAAAGTTGGATGAGCTCATATTAGCCTAAAAGGTAAGGAAACCCAGGTAAGAGCTATCCCTGAAAAGAATATTGAAGAAATAGATTTCATAGCTCATAATTATTATAACCCTACTTGGAATAATAATTATAATCCTAATTTTCAGAAACACTATTCTAGTCCTATAGGTAATCCTAATAATAATATGGGAACTAGTAATGGTAGTCTCCAAGAAACATTTAAGTCTTTTATAGACTCACAAAACAAACAAAACAATATTCTTATTAAAATAACAAAGAACCATGATGCTATGCTTGGTAAATTATCTAACCAAGTTGTTCGTTTGAGAAATGATTTGCAGGCCCTCCAAGAAAGAACGAGGATCATTGAGGCATAGCTAGGTAAGATAACCGAGAGTTAAACTCTCATTCTAGCTAAATTTGCAGGTAAAGTTGAGCCCAATCCTGTTGAAGAACTAAAAATGATGAGGATCCAAAGGGAGGAGCCTGAAGAACTTGACTATAGTAATGCTCCTTCACCAAGCTACACCATTGAAGATCTCGTAAAAAGGATCAACGTCAAGATTCTGGTGAGTGAAGGTAGTGAGGAAGCTATGTACCAGCACTTCCTTAATCAGGTAGCAATAAAGCTACGTGAGCTTGAGGAAGAATACAAGAAAATCGCTGAAAAGTTACATGTGAAGTTAGATGACATATTTGAGCCTACTATTAAGATTAAAATTGGAACCAATGAGATAGCTGCACTTTGTGGTCTAGGTGCAAGGGTCTCAACATTTCCAAAGAGTCTTTTAACACATTAAATCTTGGCTCCTTTGAAATCACTGAATTAAAATTGCATCTAGCAGATGCTACCTACAAACAAGTTGTAGGAATTAAGGAGAACACTTTAGTTTACATTAAAGGCTATGATGCTCTAATTGACTTTGTTATTGTTGACATGCTTGAAGATACTGTTGCTCATATTATATTAGGCCGTCCTTTCTTAAGAACCATTAAGGCTTTGATTAACCTCCATGAAGGGAACGTGAAGATGCAATTGCCTTCACGGGATCCTTTTGTTATTCATTTGCCCAGGAAAAAGAAAGCCGAGCATGATGAAAAGAAGGCCATCACTTTGAAGGCCAATTACTTTGGAGTGGGTGTTCCACTCATCTGGCCCAAGTGAGTATCATCATGGTCAAGCTATTTACCATAAAAGAGCGCTCCATTGGAGGGAACCCATGTTAAATAAAGGTTTGAGTTAAGTTTTTAGTTTTAGTTTTAGTTTATGTTTAATAAAGAGTGCTAGAAAACTCCATTTGAGGAGAAGGAGTTCGGTAGTACTTGAAATTCTGCTTTATTCATGCTATTGTTGGTCGACAATATTTACTGTCAATTTTCTATCAAAAACAAGGTATATCACTAAGTTACAGGAAAAGAAATAGTTTTCGAAGAAATATAATTTTTTTGATGCACACAGAGAGTTTAACAACCAACTATACGGCGGGAATAAAAATTCCGTCCGTATAGTTCCGGTCGTATAGATATCTTTCTCATCGACAATTTTTCTTTAAAATGTACTGAGAGTTTAGCAACCAACTATACAGCGGGAATGAAAATTCTGGCCGTATAGTTCTGGTCGTATAAATATCGGTGCCTCCATACAAATTCTTTTCTAATATACTGAGAGTTTAACGACCAACTATACGGCCGGAATAAAAATTCCGGCCATATAGTTCCGGTCGTATAGATATCGATGCCTTTGTATATTTTCTTTCCTAGGGACAGACAGTTTAACGACCAACTATACGGCAGGAACATTTTGTTCCAGCCATATAGTTGCGCCCATATAGCTGCGTCGCCAGGAGGAAACCCTAATATTTTGACAGAAAGCCAACTATACGGCGGGAACGCATTGTTCCGGCCGTATATTTGCGCCTGTATAGTTGCGTTTGACCATAAAAACGCACGGGAAGGTACCTCCAACTCCAAACTTCAACCCTTTTTCTATCTTCCACCTCCAAACTCTCTCAAAACCTCAAGAGATCTTCATCTCTGCTCAATTTTATTCGATTTTCTCGCACACAAGTGATCTACGGTATGTTTCTCCTCCGATCTGCCAATTACTTTTTGCAAATTCATCTTCGAAGTATTGTCAATATCAATCTAGGGTTAGACCTACTATGAACTAATTGCCATGATTTTCTTGCCTAGATTATTATTTTGAGGAGATTCGGTAGTGTTCTATGATGAGGAATATGATGTACTTACTGTTGTTGGATCAAAAAGTTTTATTTTTTCCTTTCTTCAGTGTTATAGATGATGAACACGAGGAGCCAAACTCGTGCTTGTGCCACCTCTAGCGCTTCTTGGTTTGTCGCTCAAGAACGCATGGGGATACGGTTCAGGGATGAGCCCTATCGTGATTGTTTCAACAGGATCAAGAACCACGAAGTGAAGGCCACCAAGTGGGATTGCCCCATTATATTGAACCAACTCGGTATTTCTGATGACTTCAGTTTAATTTGCAATAGAGCTGGCCTGCAAAACTTTGTGCATAATGAGGTGCCTACTTATCGCCGCTTAACAATTGAATTCCTAAGTTCGTTGCAAAGCACCATTAAACAATGGCAAGGAGAGGATACTATTTCTTTCCGACTTATGAACAACAACTACACTTTAACTTTAGATGAATGGTGTGCATGTTTTAATTTTCCAAACAATGATGTTCATGCCTTACGTGTATCCTTTACTGGCTTAGAACCTACCCCTGAACAATACTATAATAGAATGAGTTTCACTAGTAGAGTGAACAAGGGGAAGAATATTCAACATCCTGCAATTCGCTATTTGTTCTATGTTATTGCTAACACCTTGCAGGCATGTAATGAGTTCACGAGACTCAACGAGGAGGACATCCTAGTCCTTGCAAAGGCTGCTTACATCAACTGCGGCTTGTCACTCAACTTGGGCGCCATCCTTGTGCGCTACCTGGAGCACCAAGCCTCCCAAAGCCAAGGACCAATCACAAGTGGAGGTGTCATCACCGTGCTAGCCACTGCCCTAGGAATCAACCTAGGTGAGTTGCAATCCGTGCTAGGTGAGACACGTGTTGGTTTCTCCACTTTGAGATCATGTGGAATGCTCACTAGGAGAGGTGGTGTTTATTATCTGCATATTGCTAGAGTTGGGCGTCTCTACCCCGCTCCTATGCCTAATGGTCTTTTGTCTATCAAGGAAGGACGTTTGCTATATGACTTGCAGGTTGAGCAACACCAACCCGAGGAGGATATTCCAGAGGAGGATGAGGACCAAGAGGAGGAGTAAGAAGTTCCTTATCAAGAGGAGCAGCCACTGATGACCCACAAGTATAGGGGGTGTATCGAAGTATTTTTGAGGTAAGTGAAACCAAATTTATTGATTCGACACAAGGGGAGCCAAAGAATATTTATAAGCCTTAACAACTGAGTTTTCAATCCAGCTGCGCCTGGAAACAATCTTGCTCAGCAACAGTTTTGTAGTAGCAATAGCAAAGTAATAGCAGTAGTAAAAGTAAAGACAGTAGTAACAATTGTAGTAAACAGTAGGATTAAAGGCGGTAGGCATAGGGATGGATTGACGGGCGTTGCATGGATACGAAAATTCATATAGAAATCAAAACATAGGGCATTTGCAGATAAATAACATAAAGAATCCAAGTACTAAATAATCATACGCATGTGTTCCATATATAGTCATACGTGCTCGCAATGAGAACATGCACAACAACTTTTGTCCTGCTAGCCCGTTTGCAGCGGGGCCTTAAGGAAACTACTGGCAATTAAAGTTCTCCTTTTAATAGAGCACCGGAGCGAAGCATTAACACCCCATGAACACATGTAATCCTCACATCAAAGCCATCACTCCGGTTATCCCGATTATTGTCACTTTGGGGCCTTTGGTTTCAGACAACTATATGTGTATACAACTTGCAGGTAAGACCATAAACGATACTATCATAATGAATCAATAACATGTTCAGATCTGAAATCATGGCACTCGGGCCCTAGTGACAAGCATTAAGCATAACAAGTTGCAACAAAGTCAAAAAATCACTAATAGTAGATAATAGGCACCATGCCCTAACAATCTGATGCCAGTACATGAACGATCTCATCCAATACCTACCATCCCCATAGCCTACAGCGGGGGATTACTCACTCATGGATGGGGGAAACATGGATGGTCGATGGAGAAGCGATGGTGATGATGACGGCGATGATCTCCTCCAATTCTCTGTCCCGGCAGGGTGCCAGAACGGAGTTTCTGGTTCTGATTCGCAGAATCTGGTGGTGGCGGTGTAGCGGAACTCTTTCTGGAAAAACGTCGAACCCCCCTTGGTTTTTAGGTAAAGAGGCAACTTATAGGCGAAGAGGGAGGCCGAGGGGGTGACCGAGGCGGCCACACCACCCCCAGGCGCGGCCTGGCCTGGCTCGTGCGGCTAGGTTGTGTGGGCCCCTCGTGGCCCTCCTCCATCTTGTCTTCTGGCTTCGTGAGTCTTCTGGTGAAATAGGATTTTTGGCATATTTTCCGGGATTTTTCCTGATAGTTGATTTTCTGCACAAAAACTAGACACTAAGGTAATTCTGCTAAAAACAGCGTTAGTCCGTGTTAGTTGTATCCAAATCACACAAGTTTAGAGGAAAAACAATAACAAAAGTGTTCAGCAAAGTAGATACATTTTGGACGTATCAAATCCCCCAAGCTTAGCTTATTGCTTGTCCTCAAGCAATTCAGTTGAAAACTGAGTGCGATAAAAGAAACTTTCATGAACACATTTGCTTCATAAGATGTATATATTCTCAGCATATGATCAAGTACTTGGTCAATTCATAATAAGGAGTATGCAAATAAGGTTACTCAATAGTCAATGCAAGCTATGAAGAGATTCTAACTCAAAAATAGTAAGTAGCATGAAACATAAACATAAGCAACATTGCAATGCTCATAAAAAGGTATGATAGAGTGGTATCTCGCTTTCCTTTGATTGTAGGGCAAACATAAATACCAAGGCACCTCTAAAGTTCAAGTGAAGACTAGAAGTAAAGATATCAAAGATACAAGCATCAAAGTCATGACACAATTAATCCAAATTTTGAGACAAGCATATTACACTAAGAATGACAACTATGCTCTCAAGAAAGTGCTCATAGAATAGGTGGTGACTCAACAAGGAAATGAAAAGGTTTTGAAAAGTTTGAAAGGCTTCCAAATGCTGAAAGTATGGTACTCATTAGCTTTGAGCTCTCATTGCCCCTATCATAACCATCTTTAAATGGTTAAAGTGAAAGTGAGGTCCAATACGAGTTATATGCTTGACAGACCATAAACTGGAAATCTCATGTCCCTTGAGTAAGAGGGTCGCTCCTCATGCTACTCAACTTTAGTTACTGGTAAGTTCTTGTCATAGTAAATACATTCATATCATAGAGAACCGCCAACGGGGTACCCCTTGCCCGATGATACGGATAATCCCCATATCAAAATGACAAGGCAAGCAGACAATGAGCATCTCAGCAATCTTCTTATTTACCATGGGAAAATGGTGTTTTTTTCTCTCTTTCCTCTTTTCATCTCTTTTTGCAATCTCTATCTCTTTTTTTATAAGAATAATGCTTCATAGATTGCTCATTATGGTTACACTGCAGGTTTCCACCATGATTAGGCATGGATTAGACCAGCCTCCTAGGCGTTTCTCTAACACACATACATAACTCCATGGACTTACAAGCTCCCCTTTTATTTCACATCGAAGACATCCATAAACAAAAGAGCATGATATCAACTGGGTATATATTTACAGGTGTTGAAAGTGTTCCCCGTGACAGCATGGTTCTGCTAATCCCGAGCCTATAATTTGCAAGCATATACCTTTCATGGACAGTCACAATGGTTCAGGTTTATTACGTGCAAGAAATAAAGTGTTCCATCAAGTTCGTGAAAGCTTTACTAACTAACTTTCTCATAATAAGCAAACATTTTATTCAGAAGAAAACAAGGCATACTAAATATGCACAAAAAAGCAAATGATGCTAATAGGTAGGAATGGTTGACAGTTTTGGCAATATTGGTTTTGGGGAGTTGGAAACACGAGTAGAGCTCATACTTAGTGCAAGTGAAGGCTAGCAATAGTAAGGGAGTGACAAACGAGAGAGCAATAACTTTCATAATCATGCTTGCAACAAAACAGGACTAATCATGGCATGAAAGTGATTCAAGACCCCTGAGGCAAAATAATTCATCGAGGCTTAACTGATTATTGTTTCAGTCATATGCATGCGTGAGCGTGTGCCAAGTCAATTCAAGTGAAACATTCAGAGGAGGATACCATAGTGTCATACCAACTTATGAATAGAACAATGCAAGCAAACATTCATATGACATGCTACAAACCATTAGCAAGCTGGAGCTAATCATAGGAAAGCAAGAACTACTAAGCATCCATAAATAAGATACACCTTACATGAACATACTAAGCATGCCCACAATGATGAGTATATGTACAAAAATTAAAACAAATAGAGTTCGTTACCAGCCTCTTACCAGACCTCAAGTTGTCATTAATCTTCATTATTGCCCTTCACTTGTGTGGCTTGAATAATAACATGAAACCCAACTCTACTGAGGACTGCTGAACCCTGCAACGAACTTCACAACACCAAAGAAGAACAACAAATATTTTTGGGTTTTCGATTTTTAAAGGCAAGAACCAAAAGGAAGAACAAGCAAAGCGAAATCTTTTTGGGTTTTTTGAATAATCAAAACAAAGCAAAAAAAGGAAGAAGCAAACCAAGGCTAAAAAGACAAAGAAGCAAACAAAGAGAAACAACGAAAATATGTTTGGTCTTTTTGTGTTTTAGAAAGCAAAAGTAAAGAAAGAACGAAAACTAAAAAGAGAATGAAACATGGATATACAAAGTACCGACTGAACAAGAAATGTAGATGGGTGTGATGTCAGTGTACCTCCCCCAAGCTTAGGCTTTTGGCCTAAGTGGGTATTAATCCCAAGCTAGCCAAGATGGAGCACCTCTGTAGTATGGCGAGGAGGTGCCCTCGTCCCGATACGAGCTCGAGGACGCCCCAGCATAGTGCGCAGAATAGTCGTAAGAGGGCACATCCCCCTGGTGCTGCCTGTGGAAACCAAGCAAGCGGAGATGCTCGTCCACCTCCTCCTTGGAACGCAACCATGGCATCCTGTAAATACTGAACAAAGTGGATTGTGGCAAAGGAATTTCCCTGTCGTCTCCGTCAGTAAACAACATCCTGTATACTAAACCCTCCGTACTAGAGTCAGTAGTGACAAAATGATGCATTTTCATAGCAGCAAGATCAAGCATTTGTGGTGTCAACACAATATCATTAGGATCAACAGAAAGTTCCAAAGCAGCAACCATGCGTGAGGCAATAATGCCCCCATAAATAGGTCCTCTAGCGGCTAGGCGGCGACCAATGAGAGAACCAAGATTATACTTGGTATCATTATTAAGTGCAGCAGCGAGGAAGGCTAAATGATAATTAGAAATATTACTAGTGTTCTCCCTACCAAGCATGCTAGTGGCAAGATAATAAGCAAAATATCTAAGAGCTGGGAGTTGAATGTTCCTTATCTTCCTGCGCTGAGATACGCGGTCATCGTCATTTGTCACACTTTGGTAGAGCTCCAGCAAATCAACGGGTCGACCTTGGATCTTCTTCACTGTCCCAGTCATGCCTATGCCTATAATGTTGCAAAATCTTTCCAATGACATGGTAATAGGCAAATGATAGATTCTGAACGAAACAGTTGACTGATAAAGGGTATTAGTGAAAAAGAAACTCTCAACAAAAGTTTTGGTGAGCACGGCATATTGCTCACTCTCATCCTGCATGTAAGTGGTCAAACCGACCCTTTGAACAAGAAGTAAGAAATCATCAAGGATCCCTGCAACTTGCAAAAAGGTAAAACATGGGAAGGTAGATGGGTGAGCATCTCCCTCATCTCCTTCATTTCCAAAGCGTGGTGCAATAAGATCTTCATTATATGATGGCCTAAACTGAGAGGCTGATCTTGAAGGCCTTGCCCTCCTGGGTGTGTCCCTCTCAAATATTTCTCCAAAAGTGTGGTCGTTCATCTTTGATATTCTAAAATTTAAACATCCATTATACAAATGATTACAAAGTGAATACATAATGAAGGGAACTACTCATAGAGACTTGTAAGAAGCCTAAACATGCATCAAAAAAATTCTAAGCATTGAACAAGCTCACAAAACCTGTCACCTACAGCAGCAAAATACTCAAGATATAATCCACTAATCACAAATCTACTTGGACAACCAGAGGAGTCACATATCGGAGAACAAATGCTCCAAATTTCAGCAGCAAAGATGGACTGAGCAAGGAGATCAAAAAATCACAGGCAAGAACAGCAAGAACGCGAGTTTGAGCAATGAACTAGTGTTTTCTTGGGAGAGAGAAAGGAGTGGCAGGGTGGAGAGTAAGTGGAGGGCCAGGGGTGGCCCACACCATGGCTAGGTGCGCCCCTGGTGTGGACGCACCACCAGGTGGTGTGCCTGCCTGGTGGGCCCCCCTTGGTCAATCCAAGCACTTCTCTTCCCCTTTTTTCACGTAAAAGTTTAATATGAATTTTCTGGAAATTTTTGAGACACTTTATTTTTGAGAAATTTTTAGGTATTGAAGAATGATTTTCTGACAGAAAGATGACTTCGGAATGATGCAAAAAAAATAAGACTTCAGAAGTTCTAAGACACTCTAATATGCAAGCAACTAACAATACAAAAGTAAACTAAGTGAAAGCAAAAACTAAAATGGATAAACTAAAAGTAAGCAAAGATAATCATGGTGAAAACATTGTTTGGTTCATTATAATCCCTTTGTTAACATGGTTGATCAGGTCTTGTTACCAAAACAATTTTATATGAAACAAAACTTTGTATTCCACTAATGATTATGTTACCTCAACCTTGATAGCAATGGTCCCAATCATAATAGTTTCATATTTTTCTCGTGGTATGGGACACTATATTTATCCAACTTGGATGCCCTCAACATGTTCAATTGAATTTAAACCATAATTCCTATCCATCTTCTTGGGGAAATAGACAGTATGCTCCTTATCATTAACATTAAAAGTCACCTTTCCTTGATTACAATCAATAACAACTCCTGCAGTATTAAGAAAAGGTCTCCCAAGAATAATAGACATATTGTCATCTTCAGGCATTTCAAGCACAACAAAGTCAGTTAATATCAAGCAATTATGAGCCACTTGAACAGGAACATCCTCACATATACCAACAGGAATAGTAGTAGATTTATCATCCATTTGCAAAGATATATCAGTTGGTGTTAGTTTTTCCAATTGAAGTCTCTTATAGAGAGAAAAAGGCATAACACTAACTCCTGCTCCCAAATCACACAAAGCAGTTCTAACATAACTATTTTTAATAGAGCATGGAATAGTTGGAATCCCTGGGTCTCCAAGTTTCTTTGGAACCTTACCATTAAAAGAATAATTAGCAAGCAAAGTAGAAATTTCTTCATTACGGATCTTCCTTTTATTAGAGACAATATCCTTCATATACTTTGAATAAGGAGGCAATTTAATAGCATCAGTCAAAGGTATTTGCGAAAATAAAGGTTTCATCCACTCACAAAACTTATTATAGTGTTCGTCTTCCTTTGACTTGTGCTTCTTATTAGGGAAAGGCATAGGTTTTTGGACCCAAGGCTCTCTTTCACTACCATGTTTCTTAGCAACAAAATCTTCCTTAGTGTATTTAGCATTTTTTTAGTGTGTCTTTCAGGTTCTTCTTCAACTTTTTCTTTATCAGGAGCATCATTTTCTTCACTACCACTTTCAGTTTCACATTTAGAGACAGATATACTATTAGGGTCTTTAGCAAGTTCAGAGGATTCTACAATAGTTTTATGTTTCTTTTTCCTTTTCTTAGGAGAAGTACCACTATTTTCAATTTGTTGAGAATCTTGCTCAATTCTTTTAAGATGCCCTTCAGGATATAGAGGATCCTGGGTGGCAGCACCACTTCTAGTTCTAATTTCATAAGCATGTTTTTCTTTAGAAGCATTAACTAGCAAATCTTTTTGTACCTTAATAAGTTGATCAATTTGAGTTTGAACCATTTGGAAATGTTTAACAAGCATTTTAACATCATTAGAGGTTCTTTCTACAATATCCTTTAATTCAATAATAGCTCTGGAGTTTTCCATCAGATGATTCTACACTCTTTTATTAAAATTATCTTGCTTAACAATAAAAATATCAAATTCTTCTAAGCATTGATCAGGAGGTTTAGAATAAGGAATATCACCTTCATCAAAATGTTGGAGAGAGTGTACCTCAATAGTGGATGAGTGGGAGATTGGCTTACATAGTTCTTCTATAGGAGGTAAATTCTTCATGTTTTCAGCTTTAATAACCTTCTCCATAAGACATTTCTTAGCTTCCTTCATCACTTCATCATTTAGTTCAATAACTCCCCTTTTCTTTGATGTTGGTGTTGGTGTTGGCTTAGGCATAGTTAACTCAGGTGTAGTTGTTTCAGGTGTAGTTGGCTCAGATGAAGTCTAGTCTTCATAATTCTTGCTTATTTTAGCCATTAATTCCTCAGCTTCTTTGGGAGTTCTTTTCCTGAAAACACAATCAGCACAATTATCCAGGTATGTCCTAGATTCTTCAGTTAGTCCATTATAATATATATCAAGAAGCTCATTTTTAGGTAATGGACATCCAACATGTGCATGAATCGAAGCGCAAAACCTTGCCCATGATTCAGGCAATATCTCTTTTTCTCCCTGTTTAAAATCAAAAAGTTCCTGCAAAATGGCATGTCTAGCACTAGGAGGGAAATATTTCTGAAGGAAGGTACTAATCAAGCAATCAGAGCTATCAATAGATCCAGGAGGTAAATTATTAAACCAAGTTTTAGCTTCTCCTTTGAATGAAAAAGGGAAAATTTTAGCAACAAAGTAGGTGTACATCTTAATATCATCAGAAAATAAGCCACTCATGGTAGAAAGCTCAGTCATATGTGCTACCGCACTTTCATTCTTAGTCCCACAAAAAGGTTCTTTCTCAATAAT
The DNA here is from genome assembly GCA_916181665.1 of Avena sativa. Classification (NCBI taxonomy): domain Eukaryota; kingdom Viridiplantae; phylum Streptophyta; class Magnoliopsida; order Poales; family Poaceae; genus Avena; species Avena sativa. Next base: position 341,130,216 of record OV702287.1, read on the forward strand.
AGTTATGTAAGATAAATAAAGAGAGAAATCATAATCCTTATCTTTAATGTTTATGGGAGATGTAGCAAACTTATCATTAGGAGATAATTTGGGTTTTATAGTACACCTCTCAAGGAGACTCTTAATAGCACTTTTACCATGAGTATTTTGACATTCTTTAATAAATCCATCATTCATTTCTATATATCTGTCTTCAATATCATAGCTCTCTATAGACTCAGGTGAACTAACAGGTGTAGTAATATCTTCATTAGGAGTTTTGGTATTTCTAGCTATAGATCTAGCAATCGTAGCATCAAGGAAAGGACCTAATGAACCACTCTTATCAAGCACAGTAGAAGCAGCATCATAAGTATCAGAAGTTTCAGATTCAGCAGTAGTAGCAGTATGTGTAGCATGTGTATGTGGCGGTGTAAGGAGCTTACTCATGATAGATGGTGAATCAAGAGCAATAGAGGTGTTCAGAACTGTACCTCTCCTTGTAGTGGATGGTAATATAGGAACTTTTCCATCACGATACTTACCCATAATGAATGGATGGCAGCGAAAAATAGTGATCCCAACTGAACTTGATAAATAGAGCTATGCTCCCCGGCAATGGCGCTAGAAAATAGTCTTGATGACCCACAAGTATAGGGGGTGTATCGCAGTATTTTCGAGGGAAGTGAAACCCAATTTATTGATTCGACACAAGGGGAGCCAAAGAATATTTATAAGCCTTAACAACTGAGTTGTCAATTCAGCTGCACCTGGAAACAATCTTGCTCACAACAGTTTATTGGTAGCAATAGTTTTGTAGTAGCAATAGCAAAGTAATAGCAGTAGTAAAAGTAAAGACAGTAGTAACAATTGCAGTAAATAGTAGAATTAAAGCGCGGTAGGCATAGGGATGGATGGACGGGCGTTGCATGGACAAGACAATTCATATAGCAATCAAAACATAGGGCATTTGCAGATAAATAACATAAAGTATCTTAGTACTAAATAATCATAGGCATGTGTTCCATATATAGTCATACGTGCTCGCAATGAGAACTTGCACAACATCTTTTGTCCTGCCAGCCCGTTTGCAGCGGGGCCTCAAGGGAACTACTGGCAATTAAGGAGCTCCTTTTAATAGAGCACTGGAGAAAAGCATTAACACTTTGTGAACACATGTAATCATCACATCAAAGCCATCCCCTCCGGTTATCCCGATTATTGTCACTTCAGGGCCTTTGGTTCCGGACAACAATATGTGTATACAACTTGCAGGTAAGACCATAAACGATACTATCATAATGAATCAATAACATGTTCAGATCTGAAATCATGGCACTCGGGCCCTAGTGACAAGCATTAAGCATAACAAGTTGCAACAAAGTCAAAAAGCACTAATAATAGATACTAGGCACCATGCCCTAACAATCTGATGCCATTACATGAACGATTTCATCCAATCCCTACCATCCCCATAGCCTACAGCGGTGGATTACTCACTCATGGATGGGGGAATCATGGATGGTCGATGGAGAAGCGATGGTGATGATGACAGCGATGATCTCCTCCAATTCTCTGTCCCGGCAGGGTGCCAGAACGGAGTTTCTGGTTCTGATTCACAGAATCTGGTGGTGGCGGCGTAGAGGAACTCTTTCTGGAAAAACATTGAACCTCCCTTGGTTTTTAGGTCAAGAGGCAACTTATAGGCGAAGAGGGAGGCCGAGGGGGTGACCGAGGCAGCCACACCACCCCTAGGCGCGGCCTGGCCTAGCCCGCACGGCTAGGTGGTGTGGGCCCCTCGTGGCCCTCCTCCGTCTCGTCTTCTGGCTCCGTGAGTCTTGTGGTGAAATAGGATTTTTGGCATATTTTCCGGGATTTTCCTTGATAGTTGATTTTCTGCACAAAAACTAGACACTAAGGTAATTCTGCTGAAAACAGCGTCAGTCCGTGTTAGTTGTATCCAAATCACACAAGTTTAGAGGAAAAACAATAGCAAAAGTGTTCGGGAAAGTAGATACGTTTTGGACATATCAGCCACAAACCCGGTTCTCCACATACCAAGATTTCCAAGGACTTGGAGGGACTGTGGAGAGGATGCATAGTGATACGTCGTAAATGTATCTATAATTTTTGATGTTCCATGCTTGTTTAGTATCTACTTTCTTATGTTTTGTTCACACTTTGAGGTATTTTTATACATTTTCTGGAACTAACCTATTAACAAGATACCACCGTGTCAGTCGCCTGTTTTCTGCTGTTTTTGGTTTCATAAAAGCTAGTAAAGAAATATTCTCGGAATTGGGCGGGACAAAAGCCAAAGTCAATATTTTACCCGAAGCAACACGGAGTCCGGAGGGGAGACAAAGTGGCGCACCAGGGCAGCCACACCTGGTGGCCGCGCGGCTAGGTGGCGCGCCACTAGGGGTGTGGGCCCCTTGGTGCTCCACCGACCTTGCCCTTTCTCCTATAAAATCCTCCTGGGACGAAAATCCTAAGGATCCAATCAAAATTCCACGAAAGAGTCTGTAGCTGCCGCCATCTCCATCCCTAGATCGAGGGGATCTAAAGCTCTTCCTGGCACCCTGTCAAAGGGGAGAGATCATCTGAGAGGCCTTCTTCATCACCATGCAAGCATCCAGTGTGATGCGTGAGTAGTTCACCCTTGGACTACGGGTCCATGTAGTAGCTAGATGGTTGGTTCTCCTCCTTTGTGTTATCATGTTTAGATCTTGTGAGCTCCGTTCATGATCAAGATCATCTATTTGTAATCTTACATGTTGTGTTTGTAGGAATCCGATGGATATTGAAATGCTATTTCAGATTGATTATTGATTCTATCATGTCTATGTTATTTGTGATCTTGCATGCTCTCTGTCGTTAGTAGCTATCTTGGCCAAGTAGATGCTAGCAACTCCAAGAGGGAGTATTTATGCTCGATAGTGGGTTCATACCTCTAGTAATCTTGGGAAGTGACAGAAATCTCTAAGGTTGTAGATGTGATGTTGCTACTAGGGAGAAAACAACAATCCTTTATCCATGGGGCGATCGTATTGTTTACTTTACACACTTTTCTTAATGCAATTATCTGTTGCTTGCAACTTAATACTGGAAGGGGTTTGGATGATAACCTGAAGATGGATTATTAGTCATAGATGCAGTTGGATTATGGTCTATGTATAATGTTGTAATGCCCAATCAAATCTCATAGGAGTCAAGATGTCTAGTATACGCATTGTTATGCTTTCTCAAATCTATCAATTGCCCCACTTTAATTTGTTCACCCAGCATGTTATCTATCTTAAGGAGAAACACCTCTAGTGAACTATGGACCCTGGTCCATGCTTTTATCATTCATATACCATCTACTATTTACCGTTTACTGTTTACTTTCTGCAAGCAATTACTATCTTCCACACTATACGTTTAGTCCTTTGTGTTCAGCAAAAATGGTGAGATTGACAACCTCACTGTAAGTTGGGGCAAAGTTCTGTGGTTGTGTTATGCAGGATTCCAAGTTGGTAGCAACACCTTGCAGTTGTTTCCTTGCTCCTACTGGTTCGATAACCTTGGTTTCATTACTGAGGGAAAACTTGTTGTTGTGCTCATCATACCTTCCTCTTGGGGTTCCCAACGAGCTCGAATATATTTGGAGCCATCACATAGCCTTTGTTTGAACCTCCGAGAATCAACTAGTAACCTCTCAACTCAATTTGTGAACTGGAGTAATGACTTTTTCCCACCACCATAATGATTTGACGGGCTTGCAAAAGCCTAAGCTTGGGGAACTTTCCTCATGTATCTTTGTTTGGCGTTTATTTGCTTTTTTATTTCGAGGTTGTGTTTTTATTTGATTTTATAAGCACTCGTGTTGGTTTTCCCAACACCTTATTTTTAGTTCCTTCTGTTTGCTTTCGAAATTTTCTAGCCAAGCTTTGCCGCCAATTTTCTATTGTTTAAAGTCCCTCCCTTAAAAACCAGAAAAAGATTTCTCCATTTTTCCTTATTTTCCCTCTTTATTTTCTTTCCGCCTCGAGGTCTTCATGTAATTGCAGGAGAGTGATCGACTTTGAGTTTCCAAGAAACAAATAAAAAAGGAAGAGAGAAGTGGAACCAAACATGAGAGGTATGCCTTATGACTCCCCACTTTTGAAGCTTGAGAAACCCATGCTACTTAGTAGTAAATGTTGAGATATTATATTGGTGGAGTGAGTCTTTGTATTGTAGTAATATTTTCATTTGCATGGGTATTTAATTGGGTACATTTTGTTCCAGCTCTCGTAATTAACCAAGTCTTTCCTAAAAATTGCTAAACAATTGTAATAAGAAAAGTCTCACAATTGAAGGCTTGGGTGTTGTAGTGCTTAGTCTTGAAGGTTTATTTCTAGAGACACTCGACACCACTGAAAATATTGATTGACTTGATAGCTCTCTTTGAAAGGATTTGTTCGATTGAATTAATGTTTAGCTGTTTTTGTGAGCATGCCAAAGTTTGACTTGTTAATCATAAGAATGATATAGCTTTATGTGTGTCAAACTTCATGGGATGCCAACAACTCCGCTGGCCTACGAACGATCTTCATGGAGGAAACTCCTCGATTTCGGCTATGAGTTGATTAAACACTTGTAGTAGCAATGCTATAGTAGGTAAGATTCTTGGCACTCCAGGGTAGCTATAATCATGACGGAATCACTCCTCTGGCTGTTATGAAAAATCATTATGCAAAAGGAACAAAACCTTAGTGATGCCATGAGTGTCCATCACAGCTCGATAAACTAATATTTTTTTTGGCACGCTCTCAATTACTTAAAAACTGAAATTCTTGAAGGACAATGAATAGAAAAGTAGTGCTTGAAAAGTCTTGATTTATTGATGTGGTAGAATTGAGATACTCTAGTGTATATGCTTTTCATGTCAACTCTCACACTCTTAATTTACATGATTATACTTTATCATTCAAAGGCAAGCCTATGAGTTGATTACTTGACATGGAATAAAGTTTACTCGTTTGAATCATCCATGTTGACAATAATTTTGCTGCACTATAAGTGACATGGGTATGATTACTCGGATGCTCATTGTTTGCTACCCTACATTGGGTAAAAGGCCTACGGCCCATAAATATTACAGATAACAGCCCAAGGCAGCAACAGATAGAGACTTGTTATTGTATTAGGAAATAAACCACGAACCGACATTATGTTGGTATTGTAATCACGCGTGTATGAAACCTATCCGCATACAACTTTGAGACCCAGCCTATTATATATAGGGCGGGAGAGGCCCAAGCGAGGGTACCGAAATCTAGAGGACAACTTGTAATAGAGTGTTTTCCCAATATTTAGGCAACTTTGTCTTCATTGTTTTCCTGACATCCGACGAAATCCCCAGCGTTCTATTTTCTGCGAAACCCCAAGTCCATCACCATGGGCATTGTCGAGGTTACCCCTCGTCAATTGGCGCCGTCTGTGGGAAACGTGAACGCTAGAAACATGGATTCGGCAAAACGCTCTCCACCAAGCGTCAACTCGATGAAAGAAAATCCACACCCGCCCACCCTTGTATTGGTACCTGCCAATTTCAATGGCGGATCCGATCTAATCATCGGAAGCCTCCACTTCCAAGCAGACAACATGCAGGAATCACACCCTTCGGCCCTGATCGCTTCAGAACCGTCGGTGGGAAAGGCCACACCTATAGTAGTACCATCATCGCCCGTTGGATCCTCCACAGACATCACAGCTCAGATCGAAATAGGAAAAGAAGGTCACCAATCAATCTCACCACATGGAGCAAACCCAACAAACTCAGAACCCGAAGAAAGCAGCAAAAACATCGACTTTGAAGAAAGAATGGCGAAAATTTATCCAAAACTACGATCTCGGAGTACTACCAACACACGCGCAGAAGAAAAAGACGACACCGTTAGGCCACACATAACACGCCACCAAGTGTACATGATCAACAGAGATACCTCAATACCATGCGAAGAAAACGGTAATCTTATCATAAACCCCAATGATATTTTATCAGATGACCATGCAGGAAACCATGGCAACGAAGGAGAACACAACAACGGAGGAGAACACGGAAACAGAGGAGAAACAGTAGGTAATCGCATAGTCCAAGGAGGAGGCGGAGAACCTCACACAAGAGAGAGACCAGGACTTCGGCTACCAGCGTCGGCATGGCAAAAAGCAAGGGAGGCAATTTCGGGAGCAGTCCCAGTGATAGCAGATGCTTCACATGAGGATCTACTGGCATACCAATATTTTCTCCACCACAAGAAGAGAGATCTACTCCAGATGCAAAGCCAACTCGATGAAAGAAAAAGGCTAGCCGACGAATCCAGTTTACAATGGGGCCAACTAAGTTCTACCCGAGGGTCAAGAAGTGTGATAGGAGCAGCACCGCCAAGAAGGGTGACATCTCGATTACAGAATATCCATGAAGCAGAAAGAACTAGAATCATCCGAGATCTCGACCTATCATTCATGTCAATCAATCAAGTGGGAAACATCAGAGCAAAAACAGCTGAGGCAGCCATTGTGGCCGCGCAAACATATTTGATCACCACTCAACCCGCACCCGACGATCCGTGTGCGGCCCTCCATCGCTCCGCTCTGATGAACCTCGGCATGGTAGGAGCCTCACTCGCGGAAGCAGAACAAGGACTCACACAAAGGTCCGCACACCGTCACAACAGTCCTCGGCAAGTTGGACACACCCGGCAATCTCAATCACCACACCAGGCGCACCTCGTAGGATCCGAGCCACAAGCAGCACAAGAAACGACAACACCTAGCATAGGAGCAGTGGACCTAGAGACGAAAGTCGCACCTGACGATATCAAGACAGAGATGATGAAGATGACCATGGGCTATGCGAGGCTAGCTGTTTGACACAGAGGATTCGCAAAGCTTCAGTACCCAAAGACTTCAAACTTCCACATGACCGACATAAATACGATGGACTCTAGGAACCTGAAGCTTGATTAGCAGACTATCTAGCCACCATCAAATTACAGGGCGTCTCCACAACTACTGCAATGCAAAGTCTACAACTACACCTCACCAGCGCCGCAAGATCATGGTTGAAGCAGCTACCCGAAGATTCAATTGGTAGCTGGAATGATCTGGAAGATAAATTCATCCGACATTTCCATTCTACATTCAAAAGACCAGCATGCTTGGAGCAGTTGCAAGCGTGCAAACAAAAATCTAGGGATTCAATTAGAGCGTTCATACAGTGATGGAATATCATCAAAAACTCCGCCGAATCCATATCCGACGAAAGGGCCATCGACGCCTTCAACAACGGTCTCTGTCGCTGAGAATTCATAGAAGAGCTAGGTCGGGTTAAACCAAAGACAGTATCATAGTTAATGGAAATAGACAACCGCTGTGCTGATGGAGAAGACATGCTACATAATAAGCATGCTCGGTCACCCGAAGAAGATAGGGATAAACGCGGCAATGACAGAAAACTAAGGAACAATGATGGAAACTCGGGACCAAGCTACATCGCAGCTGGTTTTTTGGGTGAAGGTAACAACAGAAGCAACGACAATAATGGTGGATACCATCAATACAGGGACGACGTCGGAGGAAGCCAGCCCGCACAACGGTATCAGCCAAGAGCACGAGACCCACCTATGTCCGCAATACAAATGCTGGAAGGGCCCTGTAATATGCATTTTTATGTCGACTCAGCAGGCAGACGAAAATCCAACCACCTAATGAAAGACTGCCGAACATTCCTGAAAATGCAGGAGTTGTGCAATGCAAAGGCAGCCGAAGCAGCAAATCGAGGGTACACATCCACACCTGGTGCACTACAACGAGTACCCCAGATCAAAAGGAACAATGTCTATGATTCAGAAAGGGCGTCCACCCAACAAAATTCAGAAGCTCATCACAAGACAAATCAATATGGTGGAAACATCAACATCAGCTACACCCGAATATCTCCATTGGTCAGAGCAATAAATCAAAATCAGCAGAGCAGATCACCCACTCCGGGTCCCACAACCAGTTCATTTAGCCCTAATAGTCAAAGCACAAATTGGCGGATTTGATATGAGCAAGGTCTTCATGGATGCAGGGAGTAGCATAAATCTAATCTATGCAAAAACGTTGCAAACAATAGGCTATCCCCTGGATAATCTCGCTCCAACAGAAACCTCTTTCCACGGAATAGTACCAAGTAAAGCTGAAATTCCTTTAGGCAAAGTTTTTCTTGACGTTGTTTTTGGTTCCAAAATAAATTTCAGGTGAGAAAAACTCAAATTTGAAGTCATGGATTGGCCATCACAATACCATGCAATCCTAGGATGACCATCCTTTGCACGATTTATGGCAGTGCCACATTACGCATACTTAGTAATGAAAATGCCAGCACCAAAGGGAATTATCACGGTACAAGGAAGCTTCACACGTGCGGACAACTGTGATCGAGAGTTCAACAAAATTTCTGAATCTTTCGGAATGGCAACGGAGTTAGAGCAACTCAAAAGTTCAGCAAACGAACAACCTCTAGAGGTAGCACATGTCAATCCCGATCAGGCTTTTGACACGGCAAAAGACACAAAAGAAGTACAGATCCACCCCGCTGACCTGACAAAAACAACATTTGTGGCTTCTAACCTTGATCCCGCATAGGAAAGTGCACTCATCGAGTTTCTCCGTGAGCACTGGGAGATTTTCGCATGGCTACCCTCTAACATGATGGGAATCCCTAGGGAACTCGTTGAGCATGCACTAAATTTAGATCCAAAGGCGAAGCCAGTAAAACAACCACATAGACGCTTCGCAGAACCAAAACGCAAGGCCATTAGAAAGGAGCTACATCGCCTAACCGATGCCAATTTTATCAAAGAATTAACAAAATCAGAGTGGCTTGCAAACCCAGTATGTGTTTCGAAGAAAACACTATGGAACTTCGGATGTGCATCGACTTTACTGCATTGAACAAACATTGTCCAAAAGATCACTTCCCATTGCCGCGAATCAACCAAATCATCGATGCAACCGCGGGATGCGAACGTATTTCTTTCTTGGACACTTACTCAGGTTACCATCAGATTACCATGAAGGAAGAAGATCAGGAGAAAACAGCATTTATCTCGCCTTATGGCGTATTCTACTACACAACAATGCCGTTTGGCCTCAAGAATGCTGGAGCAACATATCAGCGGATGATGTAGAAATGACTGGGAAGCCAAATAGGCACAAACGTGCAAGTATATATTGATGACTTCATAGTTACCACAGGTCAAGGATCTACGTTGATAAAGGACCTAGAAGAAACATTTAGAAATCTCGACAGGTTTAGCATCAAACTAAATCTGAAGAAATGTTCCTTTGGAGTCCCGACAGGGCAAATCCTCGGATATTTGGTATCAGCTAGAGGAATCGAGGCTAATCCCGACAAAATACAAGAAATCCTCACAATGAAGAAGCCAACAAATCTACGTGGTGTACAGCAACTGGTAGGACGAGTGGTGGCTCTAAGTCGTTTTATCGCCAGATTAGGAGAAAAAGCGCTGCCATTCTACGCCCTCATGAGGAAATCAGAAAAATTCGAATGGACGGAAGAAGCTCAGCGTGCCTTCGAAGATCTTAAAAGAACACTTTCGACATCTCCTATCGTCGTGTCACCAAAAGAAAAGGAACCTCTGCTCCTTTAAATTGCTGCCACACATCAGGTGGTCAGCATGGTCCTAGTCGTAGAGCGACCCGAAGAAGGAAAGACCCACGGTGTGCAGAGACCAGTTTACTTCCTGAGCGAGGTTTTATCGCCATCCACACAAAGGTACCCACACTACTAGAAATTAGCATACGGGGTATTTATGACAGCACGAAAACTACGCCACTATTTCTCGGAGCACCCGATCGTAGTGGTCAACGCGGCACCTTTGTCAAGCATCCTCAACAATCTGGAAGAAATTGGGCGTGTTTCTCTATGGGGAATCGAATTATCCCCTCGGGATATCACTTATGAGAAGAGCAAAGCAATTAAGTCACAAGTTTTACCGGATTTCATCACAGAGTGGATAGAATTTCAATGTGCGGGTCCACCAGACCTTTCTAGCACCTGGACAATGTACTTTGATGGATCAAAAAGAATGGAGGGAGCAGGAGCAGGAGTTGTACTGATATCACCTCAAGGCGACAAAATGTGCTATATTCTGCGGATGAGCTTTACAAACGCATCCAATAACAAAGCGTAATACGAGGCCCTGTTGCACGACATGCGGATGGCCAAAGCTTGTGGTGCAACTCGCCTAAAAATCTTCGAAGATTCCAATCTCGTGGCACAGCAGGCAATGACCAAATGTGATGCTGCCAGCGAGAATATGATTGCTTATCGCGACTTATATAGCATTATGGAGGCTCAATTTGATGGGTGTGAAGTATCACATATAGGAAGAGCAAGCAATAAGGAAGCTGATAACCTAGAAAACATCGGATCATTATGTTTACCAATACCATCAGGAGTTTTTTGGGAGGAGATAGTGGAGCGATCGATCAAAGCGAAAAGAGTGTCCGAGGTCATAGCAGCAAAAATAGGGAAAAAGAAGCATCCGCAAAAAGAGTTGGGGGCTCCTTCGGAAACCAAGAACATAGAAGAGGCTATCAAAGAAGAAGAACACGAAATCAAAGAGGTTATGCTAATTGAGATAACATGGATGCAGCCGTATATAGCATATATGACTAAGGGAGAGCTACCAGAGGACGTGATAGAAGCTCGGTGAATCACCCGACGATCAAAGGCTTTCAGGATAATCGAAGGAGAACTATACAAAAGAAGTATTTCGGGTGTGTTGCAACGTTGTGTAACACGCGAAGAAGGAAAAATTATATTGAAAGATATACATGAAGGAGTCTGTGGTCACCATGCTAGTAGCCGAGCAACTGCTGGAAAAGCATTCAGGGCGGGATTTTATTGGCTCACTGCAGTACAAGATGCAAAGGACATTGTCAGGACATGTGAAGCATGTCAACAATTTGCAACAAAGCCTGGAGCACCCGCCGCTGAGCTGAATCCCATACTGTTGGCTTGGCCTTTCGCTCAGTGGGGACTCGACATGGTGGGAAAACTTCACAAATCATCACCAGGAGGCATCGTCTTTCTGCTAGTAGCAGTCGACAAATTTACTAAATGGATTGAAGCAATGCCTGTCACCACCCAAGATGGAACCTCGGCTATGAATTTTATCAAATCCATAGTTTTCTAATTTGGCGTACCAAACAGCATCATCACGGATAATGGGACCAACTTCACATCAAATGAATTCAAGGAGTACTGCCAAGAGATGGGCATCAAAATAAGCTACGCTTCGGTAGCTCACCCGCAAACAAATGGACAGGTCGAAAAGGCTAATGGACTAGTTACCACTAGACTCAAAAAGAGACTACTGGCACCACTTGACAGAGCAAAAGGAGCATGGGCGGATGAATTTCCATCTATGTTATGGAGTTTACGTACAACTCCAAATAATTCAACGCAAGAGACGCCTTTCTTTTTGGTCCACGGTGTGGAAGCCATGCTTCCAGTTGAAGTGTCACATGAATCACCAAGAGTAGCTGCATATAATGAGGAGGAATCACGAGAAGCACTTTAAGATGATGTAGATGCGCTTGATGAAGCTCGAGATGAAGCCCTCCAAAGAGCAACTATGTACCAGCAAAACCTACGCAATTACCATAGTAGAAGATTGTGGCCTAGGTCCTTCGCAGTAGGGGACCTAGTTCTTCGCCTCAAGCAAGATGGCCACAAAAAGCTAGAATCGCCATGGGAAGGACTATACATCGTCACAGAAGTTATTCCTGGAGGAGCGTATCAACTACAAGACAAGAAGATAGGAGTAAATTACTTAAATCCATGAAACATAGCACAGCTATGATGCTTTTACACATAAGATTATTTGCAATATGATAAGAGCCACAGTTTGTCTTACCAGCCAAGATGTCAAGGAGAAAAGTCTAAAATAGCCATCCGCTAAAAGAATAATGTACTGTTGATTTTTGCCTTATATATAAAGAGATAAGTTATTTGTACCTTAATCTTTTTATTATGTTCAAAAAGATCAATACTTTCCATCGAGCTAACGGCAACTATGAGCCTGGTAATCCCACAAGCATACGCTCTGCCAGTAAAAACCCGTATCAATGATACGATGAAAAATTCAGACGGACGCGTTGGGTACCCGATAAAAAATAGAAAACTGGAATTCAGTATTCGGTAAGACCTCAGCGGCTCGAACTGAATTACGCCAGCGACAAATCTCGATTCAAGCCTAGGGGCTTGAGTTTGATGTAGGTCAACCTTGTTTTTTCCCAGGAGCAATTAACTGATTCCCGATCCGTCGGAAGCATCAGACTCGTTGTACCAAAATCCCTACAAAAATAAAATCAAACAAAATGAGAGAAAGGAGAAAAGAAAACTTTGAGACTCAACCTGAAAACTGCGGATTCAGATAGAGTCTCGGGGGCTACTAACATGGGTATGATTACTCGGGTGCTCATTATTCGCTACCCTACATTGGGTAAAAGGCCTGCGGCCCATAAAGATACCAGATAATAGCCCAAGGCAGCAACCGACAGAGACTTGTTATTGTATTAGGAAAGAAACCACGAATCGACATTATGTTGGTATTGTAATCACGCGTGTATGAAACCTATCTGCATGCAGCTTTGAGACTCGGCCTATTATATATAGGGCGGGAGAAGGCCAAGCGAGGGTACCGAAATCTAGAGGACAACTTGTAACAGAGTGTTTTCCCAATATTCAGGCAACTTTGTCTTCATTATTTTCCTAACATCCAACGAAATACCCAGCGTTCTCTTTTCTGTGAAACCCCAAGTCCATCACCATGGGCATTGTCGAGGTTACCCCTCGTCAATAAGGATGCATGAAACCCGTATGATATGCTTGCCATTACTCTATCTGTTGGGTCCGCAGCATAGAAAACAAAAAATTTCCTACGGTGTGAACTACACGCCAAGATCTATCTACTAGGTACAAAGCAACGGGTGGACATACATCCAACGAGAACTTACCCTCGTAGACAACGAGCTTTGTTAACGAGTAGGAACTCATGGTTGATGTAGTCGTACACTTGCCGATCTCAAGATCGTGAGGAAGTCCGAGCGCCGCAACGCATCCGCACTCGCACACACGTTCAAGCCACCGGACAACCTCCACCTCCTCGCTCCAGCGATCCAGCGGAAGCAGCAACTCCCTCCAGACAAAATGCCACCGGGAACATGTATCTCTCTAATCCGAGACCATGGGGGAATAATTCTAGAGGGGGAGAGAGATCCTTCACAAGGAGGTGTGTGGATGAAGGAGGGAATGGGTGGACTTTTATAGGAGAAGGGGGTGCCCCCTCTCTCCATGGCCGGCGCATGGGGGGGTGACCCCTCACCTCCCCCATTCATGTGGTGGTAACCCCTCCACATTAAAATGCCTCTTCACATTCCCTTTTAAAGTCTCCACTTTAAATGCATTAAATTTCTGCAAATTTAATGCTCTCTCATTTAATAAAACTCTTTTTATTAAATTTATTCAGAATTTTGTTAATTACTTTAATTAACAAACATTCACATATAGCCCCTTGCAATATTTCAATATCACATGCAGAACCACCTTCTGCAATTTCACCCGAAACAATTTCCGGTTTCTATTGAAACAATTCCTGCGCTTTGCAATTCTTTCGTCTGAAACATATGTGCTCCAAAATGGTTTCCGGTAACTCTTAAGTGTGCCACCCTACGGTTCGCGAATAATGCAGACATGATCGAGACCCTTCTCTGATCAATAATCAGCAGCGGGACCTAGATATCCGTACTGACTCCTACACATTCAACGATGACTCCTGTGATCGTGAGAACCTTTAACGCTTGTAACTAATTCCCTTTGTCTCTCGATATATTACATGTCCGAGATTCGATCATCGGTATCTCCATACCTAGTTTGATCTCGTTACCGACATTCACTCTTTTCTCGTTCCCGTGATATAACATTCTAGTGATCACATCACTTGCTTGCAAGCTATCCTAATGTGATATCATCGAGAGGGCCCAGAGTATATCTATCCGTCATCTGGATTGACAAATTCCACTCTTGATACATGAGCCTCAACATAACACCTTCGTAGTACTGAACCCATCTTTATAGTCACCCTGTTACGGTGTGACGTTTGATGTTATCAAGATACTCTTCCGGTGTCAGCAATTAACATGATCTCATAGTCTAAGGATAAAGATTACTTCGTATGATGTTATAGCAATATGAACATAATGACTTGATCGTAATGCTATACTTCGGATGAATGTTCATCACATCATTCCACCAATGGTGTGACCTTGTTATTAACAACATCCAATGTCCATGATTAGGAAACCTTGATCATCCTGTTAATCAACAAGCTAGTCTATAAGAGATGCATGACTAGGAACCCTTTTTTTATTAAACACACATGTATTGATGTTTCTGAATCAATACATTTCTAGCATGTAAAATAAACATCTATCATGTATAAGGAATATATAATAACAACTTTATTATTGCCTCTCAGGGCATATTTCCTTCAGTCTCCCACTTGCACTAGAGACAATAATCTAGTTCACATACTGATAAATCTAACACCCATGGAGTTCTGGTGTTGATCATATTTTGCCCTAGGGAGAACTTTAGTCAACGGATCTCCTACATTTAGGTCCGTGTGTACTTTACAAATCTTTATATCTCCATCCTTGACATGCTCGCGGATGGAGTGAAACCGGCGCTTAATATGCTTGGAATTCTTGTGAGACCTTGGTTCCTTTGCGTTGGCTATGGCTCCATTGTTGTCACAATAGATCACCATCGGGTCCAACGCACTGGGAACCACACCCAGTTCTATAATGAACTCTTTCATCCAAACTGCTTCCTGCGCCGCTTCTGAAGCAACAACATATTCTGCCTCCGTTGTTGATCCAGCCACCACAGGTTGTTTGGAACTCCTCCAACTAACTGCTGCTCCGTTCAAGAGAAATACGTATCCGGATTGAGACTTAGAGTCATCCGGATCGGTGTCAAAGCTAGCATCGACATAACACTTAGCGACTAGCTCTTCTTCACCTCCGTATATAAGAAACATATCCTTAGTTCTTCTTAAGTACTTGAGGATGTTCTTTACAGCTATCCAGTGTTCCGAACCTGGATCAGATTGGTACCTACTAGTCAAACTAATAGCATGTGCCACATCCGGTCTTGTACATAGCATGGCATACATAATAGAGCCTATGGCTGAGGCATAGGGGATCTTATCCATCATCTCTCTTTCCTCCGCCGCAGCCGGACTTTGAGTCTTACTCAATGTCTTGCCTTGCAACATAGGTAAGAACCCCTTCTTACTTTCGTCCATATTAAACTTATTTAATATGTTATCACGGTATGTACTCTGCGATAGCCCAATTAGGCGCCTTGATCTATCTCTATAGATTTTAATGCCTAATATATATGATGCTTCACCAAGGTCTTTCATCGAAAATTTGTTGTTTAGATAACTTTTAACACTTCTTAAAAGATCTATATCATTTCTAATCAATAATATGTCATCCACATATAATATCAGAAATGCCACATTGCTCCCACTCACTTTCTTGTAAATACAAGCCTCTCCATAAGTTTGGACAAATCCAAACTCTTTGATCACCTCATCAAAGCGGAGATTCCAACTTCGTAATGCTTGATTCAGTCCATAGATGGATCGCTGAAGTTTGCACACCTTATTAGCATCCTTAGGATCGACAAAACCCTTAGGTTGTATCATATACAACTCTTCTTCAATCTTACCATTGAGGAACGCAGTTTTGACATCCATCTGCCATATTTCATAATCGAAATATGCAGCAATTGCTAACATAATCCTAACTGACTTAAGCATCGCTACGGGAGAGAATGTCTAATCGTAGTCAACTCCTTGAATTTGTCGAAACCCCTTTGCAACAAGTCGAGCCTTATAGATGGTCACATTACCATCAGCATCAGTTTTCCTTTTGAAAATCCATTTATTCTCCATGGCCTTTCGGTCGTGAGGTAAGTCCACCAAGTTCCAAACTTGGTTCTCGTACATGGATTCCATCTCGGATTTCATGGCTTCTAGCCATTTGTTGGAATCCAGGCTCATCATCGCTTCTTCATACGTCGCAGGGTCATCCATTTCATCAACCATGAAATTCACAACAGGATTGCCGTACAGTTCAGGAGCTGCACGTTTCCTGCTTGACCTGCGAGGTTCGGTAATGTCCTCTTTCGGAGTTTCATGATCATTATCATTAGCTCTCTCTTCATAAGGTGAAGTCAACTCCGAAACAACTTCCGGTGCTACGCCACTCGCCATTCCATGAAGAGAAGGTTCAATAACCTCTTCGAGTTCTACCTTCCGACTACTCACACCTTTCGCGAGAAACTCCTTCTCAAGAAAGGATCCATTCTTGGCAACAAAAACCTTGCCCTCGGATTTGTGATAGAAGGTATACCCAATTGTTTCCTTAGGGTATCCTATGAAGACGCATTTTTCCGCTTTGGGTTCGAGTTTATCCGGTTGAAGTTTCTTCACATAAACATCGCATCCCCAAACCTTAAGAAATGACAGCTTAGGTTTGTTTCCAAACCATAATTCATACGGTGTCGTTTCAACGGATTTAGATGGTGCCCGATTTAAAGTGAATGCAGCTGTTTCCAGTGCATAACCCCAAAATGACAGAGGTAAGTCAGTCAGAGACATCATAGATCGAACCATATCCAATAAGGTACGATTACGACGCTCCGACACACCATTACGTTGTGGTGTTCCGGCAGGCGTGAGTTGTGAAACTATTCCACACTCTTTCATGTGTGTGCTAAACTCGTAACTTAGATACTCTCCTCCATGGTCAGACCGTAGAAATTTGATCTTTCTATTACGATGATTTTCCACTTCATTCTGAAATTCCTTGAACTTTTCAAAAGTTTCAGACTTGTGTTTCATCAAATAGATATACCCATATCTACTCAAATCATCCGTGAAAGTAACAAAATAACGATATCCACCTCGCGCCGACACACTCATTGGTCCACACACATCAGTATGTATGATTTCCAATAGATCTGTCGCCCGTTCCATTGAACCGGAAAACGGCGTTCTAGTCATCTTGCCCATAAGGCATGGCTCACATGTATCAAATGATTCAAAATCAAGTGATTCCAAAAGTCCATCAGAATGGAGTTTCTTCATGCGTTTAACGCCAATATGACCTAGAAGGCAGTGCCACATATATGTAGACATATCATCATCAAGTTTAATCTTTTTAGCATTAACATTATGAATGTGCGTAATATTACTATCGAGATCCAAAAGAAATAAACCATTCAACATAGGTGCATGACCATAAAAGATATCATTCTTATAAATCGAACAACCATTGTTTTCAGATTTAAAGGAATGACCACTTTGCATCAAACACGATCCGTATACAATTTCATGCCCAGTGGAGGCACCAAATAACAATTATTTAGGTTTATAACTAATCCCGATGGCAAATGGAGAGGTAGCGTCCCGACGGCGATCACATCAACTCTTGATCCATTGCCGACCCGCATCCTGACCTCATCCCTTGCTAGTTGTCGCTTGTTCCGTAGCCCCTGAACCGAGTTACATATATTAGCAACCGATCCGGTATCAAATACCCAGGTGCTACTGCGAGTACTAGTCAAGTACACATCAATAACATGTATATCACATATACCTTTGTTTGCCTTGCTGGACTTCTTGTCCGCCAAATACTTGGGGCAGTTGCGCTTCCAATGGCCAGTCCCCTTGCAATAGTAGCACTCGGTGTCAGACTTAGGGCCAACCCGGGGTTTCTTTTCAGGCGTGGCAACAGACTTGCCACCCTTCTTTCCCTTGTGCTTGCCTTTCTTGTCCTTCTTGAAACCGGTGGTCCTATTGATCATCAACACTTGATGTTCTTTCCTAATCTCCACTTCTGCAGTCTTAAGCATTGACAGAAGCTCGGGAAGACACTTCTTCATGCCCTGCATATTATAGTTCATCATGAAGCTCTTGTAGCTAGGTGGTAGAGATTGGAGAACACGATGTATGCCTAAGTCAACGGGAATCGTTATTCCCAGGGACACAAGCTTATCGGCGTACCCAGACATTTTGAGTACGTGCTCACTAACGGAGTTGTTTTCCTCCATCATGCAGCTAAAGAACTTTTCTGTAGCATTATAACTCTCTACGGAAGCATGGGTATCGAAAATCATTTTCAATTCTCCCATGGTATCAAAGGCATTACCATTTTCGAAACGCTTTCGAAGTTCTGGCTCTAGCCCATACAGTATGCCGCAATGAACTAAGTTGTGGTCCTCCTGACGAGTCACATAGACATTCTTTTCCTCGTTAGGGGCATCAGGAGCTGGTGGGGCCTAGCGGCGCATCTAGCACATATTGCTTTTGTGCAGCAGTGAGGAGAATACACAAATTCATAGCCCAGTTAGTGAAGTTGCTACCATTCGCAGCAAGTTTCTCTTTCTCCATGAACACATTGAAATTAAAAGCAGGTGGTGCCATCTACAATAGAATTTGTAAAGTTTATTTAGACTAAGTTTATGATAGATTGAGTTCAACTAATCCAAATTACTAATGAACTCCCACTCAAAAACGACATCCCTCGTGCCCTTTTGGTGATTACGTGAACCAAATCCACTATATCAAGTCCGATCATCACGTGAGTTGATATAGCTTCAAAGGCAAGCATCTATATGGGCATCATATCAACCATATGACTCATGCTTAACCTTTCGGTCCGTGTTCCGAGGCCATGTCTGTACATGCTAGGCTCGCCAAGTAAGAACCTTAGTATTCGCGTGTGTAAAACTGTCTTACACCCGTTCCTATGAAAGCGTAGATTCGAGTACACCCGATCATCACATGATGTCTCGAAACACGATCCATAGAACGGTGCATACTCAAGGAAGAACACATTTTTATCTTGATATCTAAATGAGGGATCATCTTATAATGCTACCAAACGCGCCAAACTAGCAGTATAAGATGCTAACATCTAATGTGTAAAGTGAGATGAAATCGTCCATGCATTTGATCTCTATCACTTGCATCATGGTATGATCTCTATTATTCCTTTGTGTGTAAGGCCAAGGTCTATGGAACTTACACGTTGACTGTGTTGTAAGAGTATCTACCATACATCTACTTACAACAATACCATATCAATACACTAGCCCAGCAACGATCTAAACTAGATGCCTCTAATTTATCAATTGCAAGTTTTACGTGGCTTAGGGCTTTCGGAAATAGAACCGTTCTCACCTACGAACATGAACCACAACAAGGATAACTAAGTTATTAGCAACTCATTGTAAATCAGATATTGACTATAGTAGGAGAGACAGACACCCGCCAGCCACTTATGCAAAACAAGTTGCATGTCAGTCGTGGAACCGGTCTCATGTACGATGACATGTAAGGTTGGTCCAGGCCGCTTCATCCCACTATGCCACCAATATCCAAAATACATAGAAGATGCAATAACATGATCATCATCGCCCACATATCAACCATATGTGTACTACCCGTGCTAAGCACCTACGCATAGATCAGGCTCTGATACCACTATTGGGTCCGCAGCATAGAAAACAAAAAATTTCCTACGGTGTGAACTACACACCAAGATCTATCTACTAGGTATAAAGCAACGGGTGGACATACATCCAACGAGAACTTACCCTCATAGACAACAAGCTTTGTTAACGAGTAGGAACTCATGGTTGATGTAGTCGTACACTTGCCGATCTCAAGATCGTGAGGAAGTCTGAGCGCCGCAACTCAGCAGCGCATCCGCACTCGCACACACGTTCAAGCCACCGGACAACCTCCACCTCCTCGCTCCAGCGATCCAGTGGAAGCAGCAACTCCTTCCAGACGAAATGCCACCGGGAACATGTATCTCGCTAATCCGAGACCATGGGGGAATAATTCTAGAGGGGGAGAGAGATCCTTCACAAGGAGGTGTGTGGATGAAGGAGGGAATGGGTGGCCTTTTATAGGAGGAGGGGGGTGCCCCCTCTCTCCATGGCCGGCGCATGGGGGGGTGACCCCTCACCTCCCCCATTCATGTGGTGGTAACCCCTCCACATTAAAATGCCTCTTCACATTCCCTTTTAAAGTCTCCACTTTAAATGCATTAAATTTCTGCAAATTTAATGCTCTCTCATTTAATAAAACTCTTTTTATTAAATTTATTCAGAATTTTGTTAATTACTTCAATTAACAAACATTCACATATAGCCCCTTGCAATATTTCAATATCACATGTAGAACCACCTTCTGCAATTTCACCCGAAACAATTTCCGGTTTCTATTGAAACAATTCCTGCGCTTTGCAATTCTTTCGTCTGAAACATATGTGCTCCAAAATGGTGTCCGGTAACTCTTAAGTGTGCCACCCTACGGTTCGCGAATAATGCAGACATGATCGAGACCCTTCTCCGATCAATAATCAGCAGCGGGACCTGGAGATCCGTACTGACTCCTACACATTCAACGATGACTCCTGTGATCGTGAGAACCTTTAATGCTTGTAACTAAATCCCTTTGTCTCTTGATATATTACATGTCCGAGATTCGATCATCGGTATCTCCATACCTAGTTTGATCTCGTTACCGACATGCACTCTTTTCTCGTTCCCGTGATATAACATTCTAGTGATCACATCACTTGCTTGCAAGCTATCCTAATGTGATATCACCGAGAGGGCCCAGAATATATCTATCCGTCATCTGGATTGACAAATTTCACTCGTGATCCATGAGCCTCAACATAACACCTTCGTAGTACTGAACCCATCTTTATAGTCACCCTGTTACGGTGTGACGTTTGATGTTATCAAGATACTCTTTCGGTGTCAGCAATTAACATGATCTCATGGTCTAAGGATAAAGATTACTTCGTATGATGTTATAGCAATATAAACATAATGACTTGATCGTAATGCTATACTTCGGATGAATGTTCATCACATCATTCCACCAATGGTGTGACCTTGTTATTAACAACATCCAATGTCCATGATCAGGAAACCTTGATCATCCTGTTAATCAACAAGCTAGTCTATAAGAGAGGCATGACTAGGAACCCTTTTTTTTATTAAACACACATGTATTGATGTTTCCGAATCAATACATTTCTAGCATGTAAAATAAACATCTATCATGTATAAGGAATATATAATAACAACTTTATTATTGCCTCTCAGGGCATATTTCCTTCACTATCTATGCTGAAGTTTTTTAGATTTATGAAGTGGAGGAAACATGAGACTACTAATCATGAGTAAGATCACCATCTTGTTATTTCAGTTTACATGATGAGTTCCTTTTTGATTTTGGTTTTCTTGCTCATGGACGATCAAGTTTAAGCTTGGGAAGGTTGATGGCTCTGAAATATAGCCAGCCACGTCCACACTTAAACTAGATATTCATAATTTTGATGAAATATCTCTCTAAACCCTATCACTAATGCCTAATATTCAAAGGGGTATGCAATCCTTTCTTTTATATTTTTCCTGCACTGATAATGTCGTTTAAAGGAGGGGATCACTACATTAAAGTCAAAGATACGAGATTTCCAACAACCAGAAGAAACCAGGAGCCATAAAGTGGAGGCAGGCGCTTTAACGACCAACTATACGATCGGAGCAAAATTCTGGCCATATAGCTCCAGTCATATAGTTGGCGCCACCACCGTTACGTCAAACAGAACAACTTTCGTGAAGGGACCCCTATATAAAGAAGCCTCGGGCGATGAGAAAACAAGCCAGATCTCGCCAAAAAGTCTCTGCCACAGATCACCAGGCGCCTCTAGATCTCGAAACCCTTCTCCATCTCCATAGCCATATTCCACCACTTGTAATAGTAGATCTCTTCTTCAATTGGTGACATTGTAAGACTATTGCTATCAATCTTATGATTTTAATTACAATGTTTATGATTGTTGATCTCATCTCTATGTGTGAGTAATTCAACTTGGGCTAAGGGCTTCAGCCTAGCCATGTAGCATTTGTGTATGTTATTTATCATAGATGGTATCGTGTATTAGTTTGTATAACATGATTATTATTGTATCCTCTCTTGCCTCGATCCAAGGACTTGTCAGGTACCCAAGACCCCGAGGGTTGAGCTAGGTATAGGGAGTATGAGTAATGACGGATTTGCAGGTTGGGAACCCTAGTGATAAAAGGGGTAGTATGACTGTATGTGAGGGATTTGCTTGGGATTAACGGTGACATCACTATGCATATCATTAGTTCTCTTTCTTCTATGGATGAGACTAGTAGGTTATTGCTATAAGCGGCTATGGAGGCAATAGAAATTATGGATGCACTGCCCACATATAATTTGTCTTGCTCTAACAAGTACATGCATACTTTGTTTCTATCATTTATTCCCATCAGATGTTTTACATAGCTACAGGTGAAACAGAACGCCCTAGGCCCTCTCTCTCCATCATCGGCAACAACAAAAATACACAACCTATTGGTCTGGTAAAAACACAAGAGGAATTAAAACTCCTGAAGATCTGTTAAAGTAACTTCACTATGCATTCGCTTCCTGAGGATTCGATAACCTAGGTCTACTAGGGAAAAAGAAGCTATATTACATCCGTAATCCGGATCGAAGGTATCAATGACCTATCCCTCAAGGTTTATGAGAAAAGAGTTCGTAGTTTCATGACCCTTACGGTGAAAAGCGTGGTTCCTTCGGATTGTTCTGTTGAGCCCTTTGGCAAGAAGAACATCTTCCGGAGGTAAATTTCTTTTCCCTTTTGCTCCTTGCTCATTTATCTTTTGTAACTGTTCTCTTTTGTGATTTTTGGTTTTCTTGCTTCCATAGGATTATGATCATCTGTCCTGCCTCCCTCCTCTTCCTGAGAGCGGCCAGCCTTCCGCCAACCCTTCTGCTTCCAACGATCTTCCCTTGACTGGGACTACAATGGATGAGGAGATAGAGACTTCTGCCGTAGAATCTTTGTCAAGGATGCCATTGCTTCCATCGGCTCATTTAGAGGATTTCCTTGTTGCGCCTGTTGGCCAGAAACGGAAATGTCTAGACGCCATGGAAAACATTGAAGACTCAGATGATTCTACAGCCATGAAACCTTCGGAACCTTTTCCACTTTGTGCAGGACGTATCTTTGTAAGTACTTATTTTCTCTTTACTTTTTTGTCAGGTGATTAGGTTTGTTGATGCTTCTTTATTCTTCATCTCTACTCATGTAGTGGTGATGATGCGGAAGACCCGCCTTCGTATCCTATTCGCACTTCTGTTGCTCCTTCTACCAAGGAGCCAAAAGATTTGCATCTTCCGTGGATCCAATTATCCAGAAGGATGTTGCTGTTGTGTCAAAACCCCCCATAGCCTAAAAGAAGAAAACCGGCTGGAAAAGGTGTGGTGATATCCGAGCACGCTGCCGAGGTGGATATGCAGGACGTAAGTGCATCTATTGCTTTTAATTTCATCATTGATCCTCCTTGATGTGCCTTCCTAATGTACTTCTTTGCACCCTGTGATGCATGAGATGGTTGACATGGCCGCCCACCTCATTAAGATCCGAAATGAAGCTAAAGGTCTGAAAGGTATATTTTCATCTTTTCATAATTTATGCGCTTATTCTCATTTTCCTACCTTCTTGCTTTCCTTTCTTATTCAGCCGCTGCCAAGGAGTTCGAGGTCATCCAGGACGAGGCGTTGCAGTGTGCTGACGATCTGGAGGCCCAACTTCGTATCACTGAAGAAGCTTTGGAGGAGGCCAGACGGAAATCCAGTGTTGATGCCGAAGAAATAGCCAAACAAGCCGCCATCCGAGATGAAAATCTTCAGAAGTGCTAGGAGCCTGTTAATGCTTCTTTGACTCATAAGTTTTCTGTTTACGAAGGGAGAATTTTCATTTTAGTCCTTGTTGTTTCTGTGTTCTGATCGTCCCTCCTTTTTTGGTATGTGCAGAGCTATCAGGCCAAAACTTGCTGCTTGATGAAGACAAGTTGACCCCTTATCGGATTCTATTAGCACCTTCGAGGCTAATAGTGTTTGTGTGCGCAACCTCCTTGTCCGATCTCGCCCTGCCTTCAAGGGTTTGCATGCCAAGGTTTTTCCATCAAAGGAAGTGCCCGCTGACCTGAACGATCTTGTCGCTATTTTTGGCGCCGACCCGAGTCTGCTTGTTGGATACAACGTGACTCAGTCGAAAGTTGGTGCAAAAACTTCGATGGCGTTAGCGATGGCGGATGGCGAGAAGGTCAACTGGTAGAAGGTTAGCTCCTCTGTGCCAGTCAACTCCAAAGGCCAACCAGTTGATTTGAAGCCTTTCATTAAGAGGGCCAAGAAATTTTCTCAGCTGCTTCTGGGTATAAAGTCAGATCCAAAGGGATCAATTGCTCCTTCTTCTGCTGGTGATCCTTCTTCGGCTGCTACTCCTTCTTCGTCTATTGTCCCTACCATAGCTAGTGCTCCTTCTGCTAGCACAACCTTATCTTTGGAGAAATCAGTTTCGTCACCTTGTTCTGTAGTTTCCTGTATTTCTGCTGCCGTTTGTAATGACTGTTAACTTTTTATCATGTTGCTGGAAAGGTCTCCTTTTTGATGAGAAGGATATTTTTTATATATGTTTATGAGTGGCTCTTTTCTTTGTTGAAGATTTTCTAGCTTTCATATGTCTTGCTAGATTCTGAATGATTCGGCTGCCCCTCTTGTGCCTGCACAAACGTTAGATGTGACTCCATCCTCATTTGGACTGGGCGCAGCCGAGACCGCCATCGTGCGTACAGTAGACCCGCCTTTATATGCTGAAAAAATTGAACAGGTAAAGAAACTCGAAGGAAAACTTCGAGTTGTTCAATCAATGGTGGATGTTGCCTAGTCAAAGATGCATCCGGCCCTTGATCGTGAGGCGTACTTCCTGGACAAGATTTCCAAGGCAAGTGAAAATATGTTGTGTAAGTCCTTAAGTTTTTACTTTCTGCCACTCTTCTTTTTTGCGGGATGCCAATTTCTCTTCTCTTGTTCTTTTTCTTTGTAGGCATTCGATTGTGCGAGAGGGAAGAAACCCAACATCTACGCAACCGAATGCAAGATCTTGTGTCTGCTTCTCAAAGTTCCGGGACAGATTTATGGATTGATTATCGTCGCACTTATGTCGTGGCCTTGCTTCAGGACCGTGTATGCGAGGTGGAGCAGTTTGTCGAGTGTTGTCACAGATCACTGGCCGTTATTTATAATGCCATGTTTCCTCAGGATCCCGAGCCTCAGACTTTGGCTGATTTGATGGCAAAATTTTGGCAGGGTGAATGGATTCACCATTTTGTGAAGCTTCAACTTGTGGAGGGTGCCAAGCTTGCACTGTCTTGGATGCATGTGCATCATCCAACGCTAGATTTGTACGTCATATCGTCGGGGCTACCTTCTCCTGCTGATGCTGGTCTTATCGACATAGCGCCTCATTATGTTGTCGCCCGTAGACCTGCAATTAGAATTGTTCGAAAGTGCCTAGAGGCAGACGAGGAGTTTTTATGAATTTTGCTATCTGATCGTTTCTCCTTCTATTGTGTAGCTTTGTACTTATGTAGGATAGATACTGTATAGATCTTCTTTTATACTCGTCAAAAAGGTCATATGCTTTATACGAGATTTTGATTGTACATTGTGTTCTTTTTGTTGAGGACTCGTCGAACTGATGTTTCTTTGCACAACTGTATGTATGTGTTTTAGAAATTTCTATGTCGAGAAGGACTTTCTTTATTCATTGATGAGTATAAATGGATACATTGCAGGGACGTAATCACCTGGCCATTGTCCTTTATTGGACATAAAAGTAAAAAAACTGTGGCTTCTTTCTTGAGGTGTTCCTTCATGCTTCTTCGCGGTAAGTGTAATTTTTTGATTGGAGACATCATTTCTATACGGCAGACCAGAGAGAAAAGTAGTTGATTTTCTGGGTTGCTTGTACTTGGGAGAGCTGACGAGTGCTTGTTCCTACACGGGACCAGAGGTGGAGGCCGAATAGGTAGATTTTGCGGATGCGCGGTGCTCTTGCTTTTCTGGATTTTGCTCGCTTCATTTGTCGTGTACTAGTTCTTCATCCGCTATTTTTAGCTGGCCAAATTGCGTCTCCATTCCAAAGGATTCTGATATTTTTTGAATTCGTGATCACAGCTGTCCGAGCGACTGATGCTTCCTTTTACTGTTATGACCCCATTGGGTGCTGGCATTTTCAGTACAGGTATGCGTAGTGTGGTACCGCCATGAATTGAGCGAAGGCTGGTCGTCCCAGGATCACATGGTACTGTGATGGCCAATCCATGACTTCAAACTCAGGTTTTTCGCGCCTAAAGTTGCTTCTTGACCCGAAGACTACGTCGAGGTATACTTTGCCCAGAGGAGTTTCGGCTTTGCCTGGGACTATTCCGTGGAAAGTTGTATCTGTCGGTGCTAGATTTGTCAGGGACCAATTCATTGCCCGTAGAGTTTTGGTGTAGATGAGGTTGATGTTGCTTCCTGCATCGAAGAAAACTTTGCCCATGTCGAACCCACCGATTTGTGCCTCCACTATTATTGCTGATTGACTAGGTCGTGGGACCCGAAGTGCGTGGTCAGCTCTGCTGAAGGTTATCTCTTGTTCTGACCAATGAAGATACTCCGGTGTAGGTGGTGGTGCTGTTTATGCCATGTTTACTTGTCTAGTGATCAGCTTCTATGTTCTATTGGATGGTCGCCCCTTCCAGATAATCGACATAGCTCCTTTTGACCTAGGGTACTCATCTTCTTGGTTTGTTGTGTTTTGTGGTTGTCCCGCTGGCGGGTGACCTGGTGCTGGTGGTGGTGCCCCGGTAGTAAAAGCACCAGGTGCAGTGGCGTAGCCCCGGTTTGCTGCTTCGGTTGCCCTTGCATAGCTCTTGCATTTTTAAGAATTTCGACAGTAATTTTGGAGGTGATTGGAATGTCTTTTCCCTATCGAGTCTATGTAGAAGTGCATATTGCATGACCCTTCCAACATTTGTCATGCTAACATAGGTAGGTCTCGATTTGCTGGCTGGTACCATTGTTGTGGCTGGCTTCCTCCGGCGTCGTCCATGTTGCTACGGTACCTGCTATTGTAGTCATCGCTTCGTCGGTTGTCCCTGCCATAAAAACCGGCTGCCATATAACTTGGTGTGCTATACCCATCATTGTTTTGTCGCCATCTGTCATTGTTGTACCGCTCCCTATCTTCTTCGGGTGAGCGGGCTCTTTTGTTGTGTAATGCATCTTCTCCATCGGCCCAACGATTGGCTATTTCCATCAGCTGCAAAATTGTCTTTGGTTTGATTCGTCCTAGTTCTTCAATGAACTCTTGTCGACGAAGTCCATCGTTGAAAGCGTCGATTGCCCTTTCATCAGATATCGTTTCAGCCGATTTTTTGATAATGCTCTAGTGTTGACTGAAAGATTGTATTGGTTCTCCTAGCTTTTGTTTACAGACTCGTAGTTGTTCTAGAGATGCGCGTCGCTTGAAGGTGGAATTGAAGTTTCTGATAAACTTGTCCTCCAGGTCGTCCCAGCTGCTCATAGAGTCTTCAGGTAATTGTCTTAGCCAAGAGAGAGTTGCATCGGTTAAATGAAGTTGCAAGCTTTACATCGCTGTGGCCTTGGAGCCACCTTGTAGTTTAACTGTGGCCAGATAATCTGTCAACCAAGCTTTGGGCTCTTGGAGGCCGTCGTATTTCTGATGATCATGAGTTAGTTTGAAATCTTTTGGTACTAGAGTCCTGTGAACCCGTCGGGTAAAGCAACTAGCTCCGCATACCTCTTGCTCTTCCTTGCTCTTCCTGGATTGATCCTTCGCTATGAATGTTGTTTCTTGCATCATTTTGCGGTTTTGATCTCGAGAAGTGGACCCGATGTGGCGATCATGATCATCGGGTGTGACCTATTTACTGAGGACTGTTGTGATGGCATGGGGATCTGTCGGGTTGACGTATGGTTCCCTACTCTGCCTACGCGAGAGATGATCCCACCATGCCGAGGTTCATCAGGGCAGAGCGGTGGAGGGCTGCACGAGGATCATCAGGTGCAGGTTGACTTGTTTTCAGGTATGTTTGTGCGGCCATGATTGCTGCTTGAGCTGTTTTTGCCTTGATATTTCCTGCTTGATCTATTGACATGAAAGATAGATCTAGATCTCAAATCAGTTCACTTCTACCTCCTTTGGGGATGTTCTGCAGTCGAGATGTTCCCCTCCTTGGCGGTGCTCCTCCTGTCATGCTCCCTGATCCTCGGGTAGAGCTTAGTTGGGCCTGTTGTAGGCTAGATTCATTGGCAAGTCTTTTTATTTCGTCGAGCTGCCTCTGCATCCTTAGCAGGTCTCTTTTTTTGTGATGGAGCAAATATTAGTAAGCTACTAGATCCTCACGTGTGCATCATCGGTCATGGGAATTGCACCTGAAATTGCTGCTCTTGCTTTTTCCCATGCTTCGGTTGGCAGCCGGAGCATTTGCCTCTCGCCTCCGCGTGGCTCTCCTCCTGGGGTTACGCGGTTGTTTGCTGGGTCTTCCCTATTTTCGCAATTTCCATTGTTTCTGTGGTTTCCTGCATTGTCGCTTGATAGGATATCATCAGGGTTAAAAATAGGATTACCGTTGGAGTCTTGCTGGGCCGATGCATCGCCGATGATCACGCATACTTGGTGCTAGGTAGTATATGGACTTGTGGCATCGTCATCCGAATTGGGGGAGACACTGTCGGGTGGACCAGTGAAGTCCGTAAATTTCTGCTTCGGTTTATTCCTGCCATCTTTATTCCAAAATTGATGCTTTCGCTACTTTCCTCGGGTTCGGAGTTTGTTGGACTTGTTCCGCATGGTGGAGTTAGTGGGGAATCTGATCCGAAGGAGAGATTGTCGTAAAGACCATCAAGGTCCCCCAGATCCGTCTCATCGTGCTTGTTTTCGTCGGGTGCTTCGATTTCCGTCGTGGCATCCATGGAGGATCCGACAAATGATGTTGCAATCATTGTAAGCGTAGTTTGCCCTACCGACGGTTCTGATGCAATCAGGGCCAACAGGCATGGCTCTTGAGGGTCTTCAACTTGGAAGTGGAAGCTTCCGATGATCAGATCACATCTGCCATTGAAATCGGAAGGTACTATCACAGGGGTGGGCGGGCATGGATCTTCTTTTGTGGGGTTTCTATTTGGCAAAAGGAATTCTGTCGAATCCATGGTTCCAGCATTCAAGTTTCCCACAGACGGCGCCAATTGATGAGGGGTGATCTCGGCAATGCCCATAAAGAAGGACTTAGGGTTTTGCGGAAAACAGAACACTGGGGATTTCGTCAGAAGTCAGGAAACAATGGGATCAAAGTCGCTTGAGTATTACAAGGGATTGCTTTGTTACAAATTTCTTGGGGATTGTTCGGTGATCTTTCCTATGCTTCTCCCGTCCTATATATAATAGGCTGGGTCTCAAAGCTGTAAGAGGATAGGTTACATACTTACAATAACAACTCCAGGTCAGTATTTGTTCCTCTTTTCTAATATAACTATAATCTTTGTCGAGTGCTCTTTTGGATCTTTATATTGACAATTCATGGGCCGTAATCCTTTCTGCAGGCCCTAAGTAGCAAATCATGGGGACCCGAGTAACCATACCTATGTCAGTAATACCTATCCAATCCCTTGTGCTCATACCAATTGGACGTATAAAATAAATCTGGTTTAAAAGACAATTTTACTACAGAACTGACTTTGGGATTTTCCCAAGGGCATTTTGTTAATTATTTTGAGATGATTCCAACTCTCAAAAATCACAAACTCAAATATATACAAAACCCTCTGAGGAAAAATTTAATTGATCTCCAGATCTTTACTGGTGATTTATTCCCTAAATCTAGGGTTTATTCCACTAGAAAACTCATAACTAATTAAAGAAAAGTGCAAAAATAGTGAAACCACTTTTGGTGGACTTGTTTTATCAATATATATCTGATGATATCATTTTTGTATATTGATATCATACATACCCAAGCCCTAGTTCAAAACCCCTTATTTGGTGGTATTTGGCAAGTAATTCATAAAATAATTCCACAAATACAATTAAAGCATTTCCAAATTCTATAAACTTAATCCCGCAAAACCTACTAAAGTGAATATTGTGTAGTATGTTTGTTTGCTGTATTGTATTGATGTCTGTCTGTCTTGTGTTGATTGTGGCCCTTGTTTGTTTGCATGTATGATCCCTGACGACGATAGTTGCGATTATATCGAAGACCGAAGAAGATGGTTATTATCTTGGTTATTATTATTATGGTATCCTAAGAAGAAGTCCAGGGACATTTGTCAGATTGCTGATCACAGGCAAGCCACCTTCTTGCTCATAAGCCTTGTCCTACTGTTTTATTTATGCATGTTTTACCTACTTTTTATGAAAACTGCATTGTTTTATTATATGATGATCTATACCTAGTATTGGCTTGGATCCTCCAAAACATTACACATTTTTACTACTAAGTACAACCCCCTTGATGACACCTAGTTGACATAGTATGGTAGATGGTGTGTAACACTGATACATTGCAAATGTATCTATAATTTTTGATGTTCCATGCTTGGTTTTATCCACTTTCTTGTGTTTTGTCCACACTTTGGAGTACTTTTCATATGATCTCTTGGACTAACATATTAACAAGAGCCACAGTGCCAGCTGCCTGTTTTCTGCTGTTTTTCGTTCCAGGAAAGTCAGAAAATGAATATTCTCGGAATTGGACGGGACAAAAGCCAAAGTGCCTATTTTTCCGAAAATCATCAGATGCTAGAATACGAGACGGAGAAGGGCCAGAGGGCGGACACACCACCTGGCCATGCGGCCAGGCTTGGCTCGTGCCACGGGGTGGTGTGGCCAGCCCAGGCACCCCCTCGGCCTCTCCTTCCGCCTATATATTGCCCTCGGGACGAAAACCCTAAGTACCCGATCAAAAATCCATGAAAGAGTCCGTAGACGCTGTCATCTCCATCCCTAGATCGGGAGGGATCTGAAGCTCTTCCCGACATCCTGCCGGAGAGGGGAATTCACCCTACAGGCCTTCTTCATCACCATGCAAGCCTCTGGTGTGATGCGTGAGTAGTTCATCCTTGGAGTACGGATCCATGTAGTAGCTAGATGGCTGGTTCTCCTCCTTTGTGCTTTCATGTCTAGATCTTGTGAGATCCGTTCATGATCAAGATCATCTATTTGTAGTTCTGCATGTTGTGTTTGTGGGGATCCGATGGATATTGAGATGCTATTTCAGATTGATTATTGATTCTATCATGTCTTTGTTATTTGTGATCTTGCATGCTTTCCAAGTAGATGCTAGCAACTCCAAGAGTTAGTATTTATGCTCGATAGTGGGTTCATGCCTCTGGTAATCTGGGGAAGTGACAGAAATCTCTAAGGTACTAGATGTGTTGTTGCTACTAGGGAGAAAACAACAATCCTTTGTTCATAGAACAATCGTATTATTTACTTTACATGCAATTCGTAAAGAAATAATTTGTTGCTTGCAACTTAATACTGGAGGGGGTTCGGATGATAACCTGAAGGTGGATTATTAGTCATAGATGCAGTTGGATAGCGGTCTATGTATAATGTTGTAATGCCCAATCAAGTTCCAAAGGAGTCAAGATGATTAGTATATGCATGTATTGCTTTCTCGATGTTTGTCAATTGCCCCGCCATAATTTGTTCATCCAGCATGTTATCTATCTTAAGGAGAGCCACCTCTAGTGAACTATCGATCCCGGTCCTTTCTTTTACATACAATCTACAAACTGTTTACTGCTTTGTGTTTACTTTCTGCAAACTATTACTTCCTTCCATTCGATACGTTTAATCCTTTGTTTTCAGCAAAACCGGTGAGATTGATAACCTCATCGCAAGTTGGGGACAAAGTTCTGTGGTTGTGTTGTGCAGGTCTCCACGTTGCTACTAGCACCGGTAGTGCGCCCTGCCAAGGCTCAGCTAGCAACACCTTTGGGGTGTTTCCTTGCTCCTACTGGTTCGATTAAACCTCGGTTTCATAACTAAGGTAAACTTGTTGCTGTGCTCATCATACCTTCCTCTTGGGGTTCCCCAACGATCTTGTTAATACACGAGCCATCAAACACCATAACCCTTTGGAGACTCTGTTTTAGCTGAAGCAAAACTATAGGATGGGAGGACCCCGAAAAAGTTTTACAAAATGTTTTATGACAAAACCTTGGTGAGGTTTAACCTACCAAGAGAGGTTTGAGAAAGGAAAAAGGCATTGTTTTACAAAATGCTGAAAGAATGATGGAGGAAAAAGGTTTACAAAAACGCACCCGTTTTTTGCAGTTTTGCCAGAACAATTAACCCGTGCAACCACATTACTCTGGAATGGGACAGGGCTAGACTTGAAGTTTGCTACTCTGGTGTGGGAATTCTCAAAACTGCATATAAGGGATCAGCTTCCTCTAATTCCGGGCTTCCTTTACATAAAGGGTCAACTGTTAGACAGTCGCCTGGAGGAAGTAGGATCGCCCATGTGAGTGACCGGTTGATACTATGAGCCTCTCATTGAAAGTGCCCACTCTACAGGAATTGGAATGCGCTCTGATTGGTCCTTGCCCGGACGTCCCGGTGTTGAGGGGAACAACTCATAGAGTAGGGCCTATACTAGAGTCGAATCCAGAGAGTTGATCGGTTATTCGACCCACGATCTGTAGGTGATCAGGGTAGGGTAACCGGATGGTGTGGGCAAAGTGTACAACCTCTGCAGAGTGTAAATCTATTCGAATAGCCATGTCCACGGTCATGGACAGTTGCGAAGGTTGTTGTAGAGCGGTGATGGTTTTGTTTTCAAAAAGGACTTCAGAAAAGCAAAGGCTTTGGAAATGTTTTGACCATGGAATGGTCGGAAAGGATAAAGGTTTTGACCATGGGATGGTCGGAAAGAAAGGAAAGGAGTTGGTCATGGGATGACCGAAAGGAGGAACAAATGGGTGACCCAATCCTAGTAATATCCAAAACTTTTCAAAAAGGTTTCCAAATTTTTTACAAAAGTTTTAAACAAATATATGTAGGTGCTCTATCTACAAGAGAAACTATTTGAGAAAAGAACCTCTTTTGGAGCCCTCCTACTATCACAGCCATTTTGCATATCCTCATGTGATTATTATTCTCTTAAGGTGGTTTGCGAGTACATTAAAAGTACTCACTAGCATTGTCCCTGGCTATTAACTTGGTCAGATTCAATAATTAAGGTGAAGAAGGTGACATTGACGACTATGCGAGCTAGGACATTGTCCTAGTCAGTTGCCTATAGGTTAAGGCATGGCTCGGGCTCTATGCTTTGATAAAGTTCCGCTGGTGATGATGCTTGCAGCCATAATGGCAGTTGAGGTATGACTTGTATCCACTTAAGTAATGGGTGTTTACTTTTATACTTGTCGGTTATGTGCCACGACTAACTAATCGTGGGGTCGTGGTGTATGCATAACAGGGATTCTCGGAGGATTAATCCGGGGGCCCCACAGAGCAATTCGTCGAGTGCTGCTGCTTTGCGCTAGTATTGGTGTATAACACGATATTTCCCAGGAAACCGCAACCTCTGGGACTTGCCATGTTAATGCATGAATTCTTCCAGGGTGAGGCAATTCATCACGTCATCAAGTTACAACTAGTTACAGGTGCCAAGGTTGTCCTTGCTTGGGTGCACATCCACCACCTCACGATAGATCTTGATGCCATGTCATAGATCCTTCCTTCTCCTCTAGGAGGAGGTCTTATATCAATGGTTTCTCATTATGAAGCTTCTCATCGGCCTACTATTCGGATAATCCATAAATGCCTTGATGTGGACCATGAGTTCTTTCTAAATTTTCCCATATGATTTGTGGGTTGGTCCTATAAAAGACATGTAAACTATATAAATTTGTGTAAATATGAGCCGAATGTATTTGTTGAGAATTTATTTTTATATGCTTGTGCCAATGGCCATTGCGACTACACCCTATGCGAGACCTTTTTGTTAGCCTGATGCCCATTAGGCTGAATCAGCTACTCGGGTCATGGCATGTTTTGGATGTCTTTGATGGTGAAGCTGAAGGTTTTTTAAGTTTGTGCTGATTATCGAAGCCCCCGAGTGTCGGGTATGATTATGTAGTAGACTGACTAGCTGAGCCCCCGAGTATCAGGTGTGGCAAAAATTACAAGATTGAAATTGAGACTCAGTTGAGAGAACTTAGCTTTATTAATATCGAGTACGGAGGTACATGTTTTGGCATAGTCACCTGGTTGTTGGCCTTATTATAAGTAAATGCGAGTCTTCGGCTAAGAAACCTGGCTGTAGGACTTATTGAAAGTAAATTGCAGGAAGTAGATGTCCTAAGCATACAAACATCGCAGCTCACAATGTTCCACGGTTGGAGTACTTAACTCCGATCTTCTTGTCTTGGAGGCGATATGCTCCACCAGGGATTACTTTTGTGACGAGGGCCTTTCCCATGGCGATTCGAGTTTGCAATGCCCATCTTGCTTGAAGCGAAGGACCATGTCCCTCACGATAACGGACCTAGGACATAGTCGACGACTGTGATAATTGCGCAGGTTCTGCTGGTACGTGGTTTCTCTTGTGAGTGCGATGTCTCAATCTTCATCAAGTGTGTCGATGTTATCTTTGAGTGCCTCCGTAGAGGTGTCTTCGTCGTACGTGATGACTCATGGAGCGTTGTGAGTTATCTCCACTAGAAGCGCGGCTTCGGCTCCATGGACCAGGAAGAAAGGTGTTTCCTACATAGCAGTGTTTGGGGTTGTTCGAAGACTCCATAGGACGGATGGTACCTCATCTACCCAAGCTCCTTCTACTCTGTCGAGTGGTGATAGGATCCTTTTCTTGATGCCATTGGTCACAAGTCCATTGGATTTTTCCACCTTCCCATTGGTTTGCGGGTGGGGAACCGATGCGTAGCTCACTTTTATGCCCATCTCCTTGCAATAGTCCTTGAATTCCCCAGAAGTGTAAAGTTTGATCCATTATCGGTGATGATGATATGAGGCACCTCGAAGGGGAAATCTATTGACTTGATGAAGTTCATAGCCGAAGTAGCATCTTGGCTAGTGACGGGCATTTCCTTGATCCACTTGGTGAGTTTGTCGACTATGATGACCATAAAGACGTGTCCTCCCGAAGATGACTTGTGGAGTTTTCCCACCATCTTGAGTCCCCATTGGGCGAATGACCAAGCCAAAGTTATGGGATCCAGTTCTACCGCAGGTGTGTTTAGTTTTGTAGAAAAGCATTGGCATGCTTCACATGTCCTCACTATGTCCTTTGCATCCTAGACTATCGTAAGCCAGTAGAATCCTACTCAAAAGGCTTTGGCTGCTATTGCTTAGCTGCTGGGGTGGTGGCCACATATTCCCTCATGGATGTCCTTGAGGATAAGCTTTCCCTCTTCGGGTGACGCATCGCTGGAGCACACCCGAGATACTTCTCTTGGAGAGTTCCCCCTTTATTATTTAGAAGGCCTTGGATCGGCAGGTGATCTCCCATTCTTCGATTGTGTCTTCTGGGAGTTTTGTGTTTATCATGTATGATAGGTACAGTTGCATCCATGTGGTCTCTATCATCATGACATCTTCAGGACTTCCTCGTCCCCTAGGGGCAGGTATCTCGGGTTCGGGTGTTAGCGTAGCCCCCGAGTCAACCTGCGTCTTATATCCTTGCGTGTTTTTGGTGTTGTGGATTCACTAGAATATTTGTCTTTCATGGATCGCTCATTGATTTCCTCCTAGAAAATCCTAGGTGGTATGGGTAGGCAGAGGGACCCGATGTTTACCAGATTGTCGGCTTCCTCATTGCTTGTTCTGCTGTTGTGGGAGACCTCACACCCACCAAAATACCCTCCATGATGCAGTGCATGTCGTGGTATGCAATCATGTTGTTGCGGATGGTGTTGCACTTTTTCATTGCTTGTTGTGCAGTGAGGTTTGAATATCCGAAGATTTTGAGGCAAGTTGCACTTCAGGCTTAGGCCATACGCATACCATGCAATAGGGGATCGTATTTAGCTTCGTTGTTGGACGCGTTAGGGAAGCTCATCCAAAGTAATTAGTGCAATTTATCTCCTTGGGGATATCAACATGACACCAGCACCTGCTCCTTCAGTTCTCTTGGATCTGTCAAAGTACATGGTCCATGCACTCGATAGATCTGGGGGACCCGCGCTTTGGAGTTCCATCCACTCCATGATAAAGTCAGACAGAACCTGAGACTTTATTGTTTTGGGATTCTCGTATGTGTTGTCTCAAGGGAATAACTCGATGCCCCAAAGAGAGACACGCCCCTTAGCTTTGGGGTTATTGAGGATGTTGGAGAGAGGGGATTCATTGACCACCACTATCAAATGCTCTAAGACGTAGTGACGCAGTTTGCAAGTCCTCATGAAGACACCATATACGAGCTTTTGATAATGAGGGTACTGTTGCTTGGACAAAGATAGCACCTCGCTAAGGTAGTAGACCGGCCGCTAGACACCATGAGTCTTTCCTTCTTCTGGTCGTTCGACAACCATTACTGTGCTGAGCACCTGATTGGTGGCGGTGATGTAGAGCAGTAGTGGTTCATTTTCTTTGGGTGACACCATGAGAGGAGAAGTTGAGAGTGTTTTCTTGAGTTTTTCAAAGGCTCATTGGGCTTCATCAGTCGACTCGAAAGTATCTGATTTCTTCAGCGGTGCGTAGAATGGTAATGCTTTTTCGCACAGCCGAGCGATGAATTGACTTAGTGCTGCTACACGCCCTGCTAGCTGCAAGACGCCTCATAGATTTGTCGGCTTCTTCATTGTTAGGATTGCATGTATATTTTCGGGGTTTGCTTCGATTCCCCTGGAAGACACAAGGTACCCGAGGAGTTGCCCAGCAGGGACTCCAAAGGAGCACTTTGTCAGGTTGAGCTTGATGTGGTATTTGTCGAGATTACCGAATGTTTCACAAAGATCATTGTTAAAGGTTAATTCTTGCCTTGTCGTGATTATGACATCGACGATGTAGACTTGGACGTTCCTGCCAATTTGGTCTCCAAGGAAATTTTGCATCATCCGCTAGTATGTGGCACTTGCGTTTTCAGCCGAAGGGCATTGTGGTGTAGCAGAATACACCATAAGGTATGACAAATGATGTCTTGTCTTGGTCTTAGACTTTCATCTTGATTTGGTCGTACCCAGAATATGCATCCAAGAAGGAAAGATGCTCACATCCAGCGGTTGTATGAATGATCTGATCGATTCACGATAGCGGGAAGTCATCCTTTGGACAATGTTTGTTTAGTGCGGTGAAGTCGATACACATGCGGAGATCTTTCGTGTTTTTCTTTGGGATGCACACAAGGTTGCCAAGCCAAGTTGCCTTTTGGATATCTTGGATGAACTTGGTGTCGAGTAGGCGATGGAGCTCCTTTCAATGGCTTTGCATTTTGGCTATGCGAAGCGATTGCTTGACTAGTTTTGCATTAGGATATAGGTTGAGTGCATGCTCAGCGAGTTCCCTAGGAATTCCTAGCATGTCTACTGGGACCCATGTGAAAATTTCCCAATGCTCACAGGGGAACTCGATGAGCACACTTTCCTACCTGGGACCAAGGTTGGAGGCCACAAAAGTTGTCTTCTTCAGGTCCCTACATTGTACCTGGACCTCTCGCGTGTCCTTTGCGGAGTCGAAGGATTTATTGGGTATGGACCTTGTTGCTTCTGGAAAAACGTTGTGATCAGTGGAGATCTTGAGCTAGGCAAACTCTATTTCCATTTCAAAGTACTCAGAGATCTTGTTGAACTAGCGGTCGCAGTTGTCTGAGCGAGCGAAGATTCCTCTTACAGTTATGATTCCATTGGATGTTGGCATCTTCATCATGAGGTATATGTAATGCGGCACTGCCATGAACCGCGCAAATGTTGGTTGCCCCATGATTGCATGGTACTGTGCTGGCCAATCCATAACCTCAAACTCGACCTTCTCGCGCCTGAAGTTCTCTCGCAATCCAAAGACAACATCGAGGAAGATTTTTCCTAGAGGGACTTCGGCTTTGCCTACGACTATGTCGTGGAAGGAGGTGTTTGTTGGAGCTAGATTGGTCAAGGAACAATTCACCGTGCATAGTTTTTTGGCATAGATGAGGTTGATGCTACTTCCTGCGTCCATGAAGTCCTTGCTCATGTCGAACCCGCCAGTTTGGGACTCAACTATTAGTGTTGAGTGACTCGGTCGTGAGACCCTGAGGGGGTGATCGGCTCTACTAAAGGTAATCTCTTGCTTGGACCAGTGGAGATATTCGGGTGTTGGTGGTGGTGTCCTTACTACCATGCTGACTTGTCGGGTGATTAGATTTTGAGTTCTATTGGACGGGCGCCCCTTCTAAATCATATGCATTGCTCCCCTGGACCTACGGTACTCATCGTTCTGGCCCTATTTGCCACTGGTTGTTCTTGGATTGCCGTGGCCACCAGAGGTGGCCCTGTTGGTGGTGGTGCTGCGTTGAGTTCTAGGGTTCCTAGTGTGGTGATGTACCCCCAGTTTGCTTCCTCGGACACCTTGGAGCTGTAGGCCCCTCGTGGGCCCAAGAAAGTGCGGCAATAATTCATTAGATGATTCGAACAATTCGGTACTTCCGAATTGATATAGTATTGCATGTGGCATGGCCCCTCAAGCATCTGCATGGGTGATAGTGGGGCTTCCCGAGGAGCTCTTGGACGGTACTGTTGGGTCGTCCTACCTGTCCTAGCTTCATCTTAGTTGCTTCGATATCCGCAATTGCGGTTCTCGCCCCTGCCATTGTCATCGCTAAAAAAACCATCCGCAACATGGCTTGGTCCGCTGTAGTCGTCGTAATTGTAGCCACACTACCTCCTATTGTCAATGTTGCACCTATGGCGGTCCTCTTTGGGTGAGCACCCTTGTTTATTGTTTATTGCATTTTCGCCATCAGCCCATTGATTGGCAATGTCTATCAGTTGCACAATTGTTTTTGGCTTGGCTCGACCCAGATCTTCTATGAAATCCTTTCGGTGCAGGCTGTTGTTGAAGGCATTGATTAACTTTTCATCAGAGATATTCTCGGCTAAGTTTTTAATGATGTTCCATCGCTGGATGAATGCGTATATCGGCTCCCCCGATTTCTGCTTGCACGCTCGCAGCTCCTCAATGGACGTGGGTCGCTTGAATGTGGACTTGAAATTTTGGATGAACTTGTCCTCTAGGTCACTCCAACTACTGATGGATTCCTAGAATAGCTTCTTGAGCCAGGAGCATGCGGCACCACTCAGGTGCAGTTGTAGGCGTTGCATAGTGGTGGCCTTCGAACCCCTAGGACTTTACAGTTTGCATATAGTCACCCGACCATGCCTATGGCTCTTGGAGGCCATCATATTTTTGGCGATCATGGGGGGAGCATGAAGTCCTTGGGTATGGGTGTTTTGCAAACTCGACGGATAAAGAAACTCTACTTCATCTTCGCCCTCAGCATCCGAATACCTTCGACTATTGCGCTCCTCGTGAGATGTGTTGACTCTATGATGCGTGATATCATTCCTAGTGTCTTGGTGATGACTGCAAGTGCACAGATCGTTTGTAGCTAGTGTCGAAATAAAGATATCGATCCCACAGGGAGCAGTAGGCGAAAGACTAAAATGCTTTTAACTATAACTAAGCGAAGTACTTAAGAAATAACTTTAAGATGCAATAAAAGTAGTGTTGTTTTTGGGTTTTTGGTTGAACAAGGTAATTAAATGTAAGGCAAAAACTTAATGCAAAAAGTAAGAAACGCGTGTGTAATAGAACTTTGGAACTACAATAGATCAAAAGACGTTCTCGGGGAGTGGTGGATACAACGCTAGCAATTAAGACTAAGCAATCAATATTATTATAACGAATATTCTTATAATGTGTATGTATGTGGGAGGAGCTCCATATATGGATGAATATCCAGCAATCGCTGCACAGACCATCCTCATAACCACAGCAGATAGCAATCAACATCAATTGAATTACTGTGCTATTAAGGGATTTCTCCCGTGGCATGGACATGGCTTTATGAGTTCTCCTTGTTCCCCCAAGTTAGTATGTAAATAATGACAACAGCTTTATAGTCATAGTAAGTGTTATCATCCCTCCGTCTACCAACAAGTAATCCCCTTCATCGAGTCCCCATAAGAGGCATATATTAAGGAGGTGCACAACTCCCAACATCAAGATGAAGACAATTAACACATACACATAATGATGTATAACATAATAATCTCTATCTCATCTCAATCATATGCTAGGGTTTCTCTATGTCCCCAAGAACTAGAGATCTACTCAGACATGGAGACAATCAACATCATAGAAATGGTAATGGAAACAATCTTAGATGAATAGTACTTGTATAAATCCACAACGAGTACAGGAATTACAACAAGATCTAGACAAGATGTAGATGGGATGGATGGAGATGGTGGTGATGCAGCGGTGGATGATGAAGATCAATGCCTTAGCCTCCCGGATCTAAGCAGATTGAAGATGGATCCCTGGCGGATGAGTTCCCCCTCTAGATGCCTTCCGGAGGCGAGGTTTCGGCAATTTCTGGGTGTTTTGTATGTCATCTCCCTGAACTAGTTGCACGGGGCGAAACTATTTGACGAGGCGGAGGCAGCGCCAACTATACATTCGGAGCTATACGGCTGGAAAATTTGCTCCAGTCGTATAGTTGGTCGTTGAACTCTCTGCCTCCTTTGTTCGCTTCTGGTATTATTAATATTTCCCAAATAAGTGATTTATGTTATTTTTGACTCCTTTTCTCCATAGTACAACTGCTCCAAGAATTGTATCCATTGGATCCATCATCTGTCCTGATCCTGGTGAAAACAGACATAAAATGTGTGCGCGAGCGCCGTAAAATACCAAGATCCTACATCTACAACGCAAAATAATAGTATAAAACATGATGCAAATATGCACTCATCAACTTCCCCAAGCTTAGACTCTTGCTCTTCCTGAGCAAGTTTAGCTTAATGGATGTGCTCCTCATATTCATGAAGCTGAGTCGATAAAATAAATGAGGCAGTTGCAGCATGTGTTTATCATATACGATACAAAGGAATAAGTTCATGAATAGTACCTTACTCGAACCATTTGAATAGTATTAGCAAGCTTCCACACCTTAGTGATCAACAGTTCATAAAAATGAAACATAATGTAAAAGTATCCGGTTCAACAGAATGAGTTAACGAGGTAGTCCCAAGTGTTTTTAGGATCAATGTATTCACATGGGATTCAAAATCTCAAAAGTGTCTCTTTGTCATACTACAATACAGTGGTATATGCCTATTTTCTCTTTGCACACTCGCTCTTCTTTTGTATATATGCTCACACTTATGTTTAAGTGTTGTGCAAAGGAGCTAGCCATATATTCCACTTTATGTAGGCATTCAAAGTTTAATGCTCTCAATTATCAAACTCCAATTGTATATGAAGCATTCTTATGACTTGGAGATTCTACCTCGATTTGTTCTCACTCTATTTTGATAGCACTTTCCTTTTTCTTTGTTCAAGGTTTCTTCTTCTTCAATTGTATGGGTAGTTTTTCTTTGTAAATCAAACCATAGACTTACAACATATTGTCCAAATTATATTTATGTATTCTATTAATACCAATGGTGTGGAAGACTCCTATTGCTATCATCAAGTGTAAGTAAAATTATACTCAAGCCATTCATATACCAATAAAGCAAACACGGACTCAATATTGCTCCATAAATAATAATAAACTCGGAATTTCATTAAAGGGATCGACTATTCCTAAAGGGAATTCTAATGATGCAAACTTTATTTCTAGTTTGAACTAATGCAAAATGGTAATATAAAACTTATAAGATAGATTACATGGTCTTTAAAGAACTCCCCAAGCTTGGAATCAAGCCAGGTGAGATCAATTAACTCCTTGTTGGTACCTATTCCTCCTCCTGGGTAGAAAGAGAGTTTCCCTCTTATTTTATGTTGCCATCTTTAACTATGCTTGCAAAGCGAATGCTGAGCTTGGCCATGTCATATTGGAGCTTCAACATTTTCTTCTTGAGGAATTTCTTCTCATCTATCAACTCAAAGAAAGTTTTAATCAAGAAACCAACTCTACCATCGATGTCATCGACCTTCTTCTCAAGGTCTTTGCTCATCATCTAGTAGGAGTCAATCCCTTCTCCAATTGTTTCAACGCATGCCTTCGAAGCTTTTTCTAACTCATAGATCTTATCATGAATCTCATCTTGCTGCACCTTCTTAGGTTTAAGAGGTGATGTACCAAGAGGAGGTTTATAATAGGATCCTATGTTGTAACGATAAGGATTAGGGAGATACTCATCATTGTTCCTTCCCCGCTCAGCTTGCCTCATCATCTCCATGCTTTGCGGGAACATGTCCTCCCAATTTGGGAGAGGCTTAATCTCCGGGCCGGATGATGACGATGATCCTTTAGGTTCTCCTTCTTCGATCCTCTTCACGGGCTTCTCTTCCTTCTTCTTCCAGATCCAGTTGACATGGAAGGGTTGCATGGCTTCGCTGCACGGATATTGTTAGAGGGGCTTGTATAGGGATGGCAGGGATTTTTCGAGGCTGGAGGCTGTAGCTCTGTGAAAACTTAATGAAAAGGGTTAGATGCGATCAGCTTTAAAAGGAGAGGTCAAAAACCCTAGCCTCCTTTCGTAACGAGCAGCTATATGGGCACAGCCCGTATAGCTCCCGCCGTATAGTTCTGAACCGACTATAGATTAAATCTATGGTGGAATTACTATACGGCCGGAACTATATGGGCAGGAACTTTTATTCCCGTCGTATAGTTGGTCGTTAAACTCTCTGGATTCTGAATAGCATTTTTGGAGATGAGTAGATAGCTATACGATCAAAACTATACGGGCAGAATTTTCAATTCCGGCCATATAGTTGGTCGTTGAACTCTCAGTACTCAGGAAATTATTTTTTCAAAGGTGTTGATATCTATATGACCCAGCTATACGGGCGGAATTTTTAATTCTAGCCGTATAGTTGGTCGTTAAAGTCTCAGTACCTTTTGTGGATGGAAGGGGTGATGTTGTAGCAACTATATGATTGGAACTATACGATCAGAATTTTTATTCCCAACGTATAGTTGGTCGTTAAACCTTCTGTATCCACCAAAAAATTTCTGCTTCTCCAAGAATTCTTTATTAATCTGAAACATAACGAAACATTGAGTTTTGATAAAAAAATGTCAGTTTAGATTTTCGACCAATTTTGGCATTATCAATCTTCCTTCTGCTTTTACTAGAGCATCAATTGTTTCTCATTTAACACAATACTCAACTACACTTTAACTGAAAATTTAAAAACTTAATCAAACCTTCATTTCACATGGGTTGCCTCCCATGAAGCGCTCTTTTATGGTCAATAGCTTGACCGTAGTACTGCTCATCCTGTCTCGAGTTCATTCTTCTTGCAGTTGTAATTCCTTGTATATCTTTACTTTATCACTTCTTCTGGGGTGCTCAATTCTATGGTGACTGCACTTATATCTTCTTTTACCCGATAATTCTTCAAGTGTTGTCCATTTACCACTCATGCAAGGGAGGGTGTCTTTCCTTGGAGCTTCACTTCTCCTGACGAATAGGCTTCTTCAACTACATATGGACCTTCCCACTTTGATCCGAGCTTTCCTGGAAACAACTTAAGACGAGAATTATAGAGCAACACTTTATCTCCACTTTTAAAAGTCTTATTCTCTATTTTTCT
This sequence comes from Avena sativa, assembly GCA_916181665.1. Taxonomy (NCBI): domain Eukaryota; kingdom Viridiplantae; phylum Streptophyta; class Magnoliopsida; order Poales; family Poaceae; genus Avena; species Avena sativa. The sequence goes on from OV702287.1 coordinate 341,174,064, forward strand.
ATCATGCCATCTTTTCACTTTTTCCTTAAACAACCTAGCATTCTCATAGGCTTCACTTCTAAAGCAAAGAATTTCTGCTTCTCCAAGGATTCTTTATTAATCTGAAACTTAACGAAATATCAAGTTTTGACAGAAAAATTTCAGCTTAGATTTTCGACCAATTTTGGCTTAACCAATCTTCCTTCTTCTTTGCTAGAGCATCAAATTTTTCTTATTTTAACATAATATTCTAATAAAACTTCAACTAAAAATTTAAAAGCTTACTCAAACCTTCATTTCGCATGGGTTGCCTCCCATGAAGAGCTCTTTTATGGTCAATATCTTGACCGTAGTATTGCTCATTCTGTCTCGAATCCGTTCTTTTTGTAGTTGCCATTCATTGTATACCTTTGCTTAATCACTTCTTTAGGGGTGATTACCTCATGACTGCACTTATATCTTCTCTTACTCGATAATGCTTCAAGTGTTGTCCATTTACTCCCCATGCAAGAGAGGGTGTTTTTCCTTGGATCTGCACTCCTCCCGATGAATAGGCTTCTTCAACTATATATGGGCCTTCCCACTTCAATCTGAGCTTTCCTGGAAACAACTTAAGACGAGAATTATAAAGCAACACTTTATCTCCACTTTTAAAAGTCTTATTCTCTATTTTTCTATCATGCCATGTTTTCACTTTTTCCTTAAACAACCTCGCATTCTCATAGGCTTCACTTCTAAACTCATCTAAAGCATGAATATCTAATAAATGCTTCTCCCTTGCTGCTTTGAGATCATAATTTAGGTTCTTGATTGCCCAAATAGCTTTGTGTTCCAATTCTAAAGGTAAATGGCATGCCTTACCGTACACCATCTTATAAGGTGTCATACCCATTAGATTTTTAAACACAGTACAGTATGCCCATAGAGTGTCATTTAACTTGTATGACCAATCTTTCCTTGATTTGTCCACCGTCTTCTCAAGTATGGTCTTTAATTCTCTATTAGAGAGTTTCACTTAACCACTTGTTTGAGGATGATATGGTGAAGCAATGCAGTGAGTTACTCCATATTTGCTGAGGATTTTCCTGAAAGTCCCTTTAATAAAATGAGAACAACCGTCAGTAATTAAAAATCTAGGAACTCCAAACCTGGGAAATATGACATCCTTGATCATCTTCACTGAGGTAGCTGCAGCCGCATGATTTGTTGGAATAGCTTCAACCCATTTAGTAACATAGTCAACAGCAACAAGAATATGAGTATAACCATTCAACTCTATAAATGATCCCATGTAATCCATTCCCCATACATCAAAGGGTTGAGACTATAATTCATTGCCATTTCTTGTCTCCTACCTATATTACCTCTTCTTTGGAAAGCGTCGCAGTATTCCACATACCTGTGTGCATCCTTGAGCAAGGTGGGCCAATAGAATCCAAATTGAAGTACCTTTGCAGCAGTTCACTTACCTGCATGATGCCCTCCATAAAGACTGGCATGACAAGCTTTCAATATCGCATTCATTTCATGGTTAGGAACACATTTCCGAATCATTTCGTTAAGTCCATGATGATATAGATACAGATCATCCCAAAAGTAATATTTAAGATCATTAAACAATTTCATTCTTTGATTTCTTGACATACCATGAGGTATAAATTTTGTTGCTAGATAGTTAGCATAATCTGCATACCATGGATCAGCGATTTCAACGTTTGCTAAATATTCTCCCGGAAATGATTCATTAATAGGTACGGGGTTATTGATTATTCGCTACATCCTAGAGAGATGATCTTCTACCGGATTATCTTTACCCCTCCTATCTACTAATTGCAAATCATATTCTTGTAGCAATAAAACCCACCTAATCAACCTGGGCTTAGCATCCTTTTTCACAAGGAGGTGATGCAAAGCTTGGTAATCCGTATGAATTATTACCTTAGAATTAATTATGTAAGATCTAAATTTGTCGCAAGCAAAACTTATAGCTAGAAACTCTTTTTCTGTAGTAGCATAATGTTTCTGAATCTTATTAAGAGGTCTACTAGCGTAGTAAATAACATTTAAATTCTTTCCATCTTGTTGTCCCAACACAACCCCTAAAGCATAGTCACTAGCATCACACATGATTTCAAAAGGTTCATCCCATTTTGGAGATTGCATGATAGGTGTTGAAACTAATTTATTCTTAAGGTTCTCAAAAGCTGCAATGTAGTCATAATCTAAATAGAATGGAGTTTCTTTATCAAGAAGATTGGTGAGGGGCATAGCTATTTTAGCAAAATCTTTTATAAACTGCTTATAAAAACCTGCATGTCCTAGAAACATTTTTAGGTTTTTAATATCTTGAGGTATTGGAAGATTTTCTATAGCGTTTATATTAGTTTTATCTATTTCTATTCCCTTCTCTGAAACTTTATGCCCAAAAACTTTACCTTCTCTTTCCATGAAACGGCATTGTTCCCAATTCAAAACCAAGTTTGATTGCCTGCATCTCTGCAAGACTTTGGTCAGATTGTAGAGGCAATTATCAAAAGTTGTTCCACAAACAACAAAATCATTTGTTAGAACTTCCATAGTCTTCTCAACAAAATCATCAAAAATCTTTAAAACACATTCCTAAAAAGTTGTTGCTGCATTACATAAGCCAAACGGAATTAATCTATAAGCATATGTGTCATAAGGACAAGTGAAAGTTGTTTTCTCTTGATCTTCTAGTTGTATGGCAATTTGAGAATATCCAGAATAACCATCAAGAAAACAAAAAGTAAGAATTATTACTAAGTCTTTCTAGAATTTTATCCATGAATGGTATAGGTTTATGATTTTTCTGCGTCTCACGGTTTAGCTTCCTAAAGTCAATGCACATACAATATCCTACAATGGGCCTTACAGGAACTAGCTCACCATCCACATTCATAGTAGCATCAAGAACACCTTGTCTTGGTATGCAATGAGCTGGGTTAACCCACTTACTGTCAGAAATAGGATATATTATGCCAGCATCTAGTAAGCATATAACCTCTTTTCTTACTGCTTCCTTCATTTTAGGATTAAGCCTTCTTTGTGTATCTACTACAGGTTCAGCATCATCAAGCATGGTAATCTTATGTGTTACGATAGATGGATCTATTCCTTTAATATCACTCAATATACATCCAAAGGCTTCACGATGCTTAACCAAAACTGAAATGAGTTTATTTGTTTTGTTTTCTGATAGATTCTTGCTGATAATAACAGGACATTATTTTTCATTATCTAAAAACTCATACCTCATATTGTCTAGAAGTTTTTTCCATTCTATTGGTGGAGGCTCTTCGTCTCCTTTTCTTACCAGTTCATCATAGTAATGTGGATTTTGTGCTTCCGGAATTGAATCAAGGTAATCGTCCATGTCTTCCTTCTCCTCATCATTTGGTGCTTCCTCCCAATTAATCAGGCTCCTCTCTAATTTATCTTGTGGAGTACTTAAATGAATTGCCGCAAGCTTGGCAATAGTCTTCTCTTCCTTGATATCCTCCACTTCATATGGCCTCTTCTTTAGTTTAGCGAAGTGGAATGTCATTTCCTCTTCTCCAAACATTAGTGAAATAGTCTCCTTCTTATTATCAACTCGGGCTTTGGTGATAGAAATAAAAGGCCTGCCTAAAAGAATAGGACAAAAAGAATCTCGAGGCATATCAACAATATGAAAATCAAGGGGGTACATGAGTGACCCAATAAAGACATACATATTTCTGATTACTCCTTCCGGTTTTATATTGGTTCTATTAGACAATTTAATAGTAGTGTCTACTAGTTCCACATCTGGATTATTTAAATTGTAACGGAGTTCCTCATAAAGTGACGAAGGCATAATATTTATAGTGGAAATGGGATCACAAATTCCATATAAGAAGGTTTCTCCACAATATATAGGGGTCATTGGTTTAGAAGTTTCATTACCTCAAACCTTACCTTTGATGAATTCTGAGGTTTCAAGGTCTAGCATAACCACTTCATCACCCGCTATTCATGCTTCCATAAGATCCTTTAATATAACATTATTTATATTGGTAGCTTCAGAATTACTTTCTAGTTTCTTTGATATCTTCTTCATTTGTTCTTCCTATTTTTGCCTTCTTTCAATAATCCCCTGAATAGGTATCGAGGAGAACTCTTCCATTAGCGCTCTTGCACGCTTCTTTTCTTCGAGGGGTTTACGAGGTTCCCATTCTGTAGGTACCTACAAATTCCCTACATAATTCTCAATAATTTTATTTACTGAGTAAGAATCAATACCGATGGTTTTAATCATTTTATCTATCCTTTCATCTACAAGGAAATCGTTAATGCAAGCATACTCACAAAAACTATTTATAATGTTTTCCTTATCTTTAAGATTTTCCGTTGCTTCTCTCATTTTTATTATTAGATTCCAAGCTTCATCATAGGTATAAGATAGAAAACTACCATGAAGTAGTGTCTAGATTCATCCTATTTTAAATATTTAGCCCTCCATAAAAGGTATGGGTGATTAACCAATCACGCAAACGATGATGGGGGCAATTATCTAGGTAGATTTTGTACCTTAGATATCCTTCATATAAGCCCTCACTAGGATTATTTTTGAAACTGATAATAATACCTCTCATCCTGTGAGCTTTGCTTTTAGAATAATATTTTGATAGGAATTTGGTTGTCAATTCCTCCCAAGTCCTCGGTGCTTCTGCACAAAAAGATCGGTATCGATCGCAAACATTATTAGAGAGAGTTTGTCTAAACAACTGGGTTTTAACCATATCAAGATTACAATCGTCGAAAATGAAGGAACTGAGAATGTCTTCAAAGAATTGTAAGTGTCCATATGGACTTTCTTCATTGGTTCCTGCAAATTTCTTAGAGTGCAATAGTTCAAATAATAAAGGGTGGATCTCGATTCCATCCGGATTTATGATTTTATTGACACCTATAAAAGCGTCCATGGGCGAACCCATTTCCCTTACTGCCTCAAGCTGGTTTAAATGCTGAGTGTTGCCCATAGTTGTGGTCCTGCAACTCAAGTAAAATGATTACAACAAAAGTAAATAACTAAAACTAAAGTGACTTATAGCGCTAAGCTCCCCGGAAATGGCGCCAGAAAATAGCTTGATGACTACAAGTGCACAGATCATTTGTAGCTAGTTTCGAAATAAAGATATCGATCCCACAGGGAGTAGTAGGCAAAAGACTAAAATGCTTTTAACTATAACTAAGCGAAGTAATTAAGAAATAACTCTAAGATGCAAGAAAAGTAGAGATGTTTCTGGGTTTTTGGTTGAACAAGGTAATTTAAAGTAAGGCTAAAACTTAATGCAGAAAGTAAGAATCGCGTGTGTAATAGAACTTTGGAACTACAATAGGGAAAAGGCGTTCTCGGAGAGTGGTGGATACACCACTAGCAATTTAGACTAAGTAATCAAGATTATTATAACGAATATTCTCATAATGTGTATGTATGTGGGAGGAGCTCCATATATGGACGAATAGCCAGCAACCGCTGCACACATCATCCTCATAACCACAACAGACAGCAATCGACATCAATTGAATTACTGCGTTATTAAGGGATTTCTCCTGTGGCATGGACATGGCTTTATGAGTTCTCCTTGTTCCCCCAAGTTAGTACGTAAAGAATGAAAACAGCTTTATAGTCATAGTAAGTGTTATCACCCCTCCGTCTACCAACAAGTAATACCCTTCATCGAGTCCCCATAAGAGGCATATATTAAGGAGGTGCACAACTCCCAACATCAATATGAAGACAATTAACACATACACATAATGATGTATAACATAATAATCTCTATCTCATCTCAATCATATGCTAGGGTTTCTCCATCTCCCCAAGAACTAGAGATCTACTCAGACATGGAGGCAATCAACATCATAGCAATGGTAATGGAAACAATCATAGATGAATAGTACTTGTATAAATCCACAACGAGTAGGGGAATTAAAATAAGATCTAGACAAGATGGAGATGGGATGGATGGAGATGGTGGTGATGCAGTGGTGGATGATGAAGATCGATGCCTTAGCCTCCTGGATCTATGTCCCTGGCGGATGAGTTCCCCCTCTAAATGCCTTCCGGAGGTGAGGTTTTGGCGATTTCTGGGTGTTCTGTATGTCGTCTCCCCGAACCAGTTGAATGGGGTGAAACTATTTGACGAGGTGGAGGCGGTGCCAACTATACGGCCAGAGCTATACGGCCGAAAAATTTGCTCCGTTCGTATAGTTGGTCGTTGAACTCTCTTCCTCCTTTGTTCGCTTTTGGTTTTCTTCTGGTATTATTAATATTTCCCAAATAAGCTATTTACGTTGTTTTTGACTCCTTTTCTCCACAGTACAACTGCTCCAAGAATTGTATCCATTGGATCCATCATCTGTCCTGATCCTGGTGAAAACAGACATAAAATGTGCATGCGAGCGTCGTAAAATACCAAGATCCTACATCTACAATGCAAAATAATAGTGTACAACATGATGAAAATATGCACTCATCACTTGGACACACGAGGATTGTGTGAATCATATGTGGTGTAGTGAGTTGGATCTTCGCATCTCTACCACTTGCCGAGGGCTGCTGCGATGGCTTAGTGATATATTGGGTTGCTAGACAATCTCTTGGTCCCCTTGTGCGGGCGATGCTCCAACCATGCCGAGGCCCATGAGAGCGGAACGGTGGATAGCTTCCCGTGAATCGTTGGTTGCCAGTTGAGTTGTTAGTAGATAGGTTTGAGCCGCAATGAGGGGGCTTGTGCTGGCTTGGCTTTGATGTTGCCCACTGAATCCACTAACATGAACGATATGTCTAGGTGTCGAGTCATCTTGCGCCTTTCACCTTCGGGTATGTTCTGTATCCGAGAGCCTCCCCTTCTTGGTTGAGATCCTCATGTGATCCTCCCGGATTGTGGGTGGAGCTTAACTATGCTCGTCGTATACTTGAATCGTCGGCTAGCCTTTTTTGTTCATCCAATTGCCTCAGTGGCTTAACCAGTTCCCTCCTCTGCTTATGGAGGAGATATTGATAGGCCATCATATCATCACACGTGGCATCCTCCGTCATAGGTACTACACCCAAAATAGCATTCTTGCTTTGTCCCACGTTGTCGGTGATAGCCGAAGAATTATTTGTTCCCCATTGTGTGCTCTGTCCTCTCCTCGAACAACACGGTTTTCCACGGGTGGCTCTGATCTGTCCCTGCAAGCACATGCATCGTTGTATGTAATAATATCATTGGGGCCTATTCTAGGGTTACCGTTGGAGTTGCGTGGTGCTGAAGTTTCTCCTTCCATTCCCGTGGCTCCTATTATCATGCACACCTGGTGGCGTGCCATGTATGAGTTGTTGTTGTAGCTGTCGGAATCATAGGAGACACTATCCTGAAGACAAGTGAAATCCCACGGGTCCTGATCTAGGTACGAGTTGGCCTTCTTGATCCTAGAGCCGACACTTTCTCCAAATTTGTCGTTGATGATGTTCGTTGGGTCTGTGACGTGAAGTGGTGTTGACTCAGAATCAAATATGAAAGAGAGGTCGTCACGGATATCAGCCAAATCCCCCAGCTCTGCGGTATAGTCGTGGTTGGTTTCGATGTTTGTCGAGTATGAGGTCTCCCTTCCAGTAGAGCCTACAAAAGATCCTGGTGTCTCCGTAGGCACTATGATTGCAGCCGACAGACCCCAATAGGTCGAAATCGAAATGCAGAGATTTTCCGTTGACCCGATGCGGAAGTGAAAACATCTAACCATTAGATATGTCTCCTGGTCGAAGTAGTCGGAGGTTGAAAGAGGGGTGGGCGGGTGTGGATCGAGATCGATGGGATCATAGCAGATCTCATCGACCCCAATCATCGAGTTGCTTCTTAGTGAAGAGGGAGCCACTGAATTCATGACTCCTGTGCTCAGAGTTCCCATAGACGGCACCAATTATCGAGGGGTAACCTCGGCAATGCTGACTGTTATGGACTTAGGGTTTCGGGGAAAAGAGAGCACTGGTGATTTTGTCGTCTTATCAGACAAACAAGGGAGTCAATGCCTGTCTGATTATTATCGAAGATGATTATAGAGTCGTCGATTTTTTAGATGAAATCTAACTCACGTCGGGTTATGGTTTGCTGAAAGCTATGGTGCCCTCTCCGTCTGCTCCTCCTAGCCTTTATATGAGAGGCTGGGTCTCCGAGTCGAGTACCGATATGTTACAAGTTTGATTTACAACTCTACAACTATGTCGGTTATACTTCTATCTTGATCGCCACGCCTGGTTCATGTGCTTCGGATGCTTACAGGACTCTCGGTTTCTTGTGGGTCGTAGTTCAGGTACGTACTAGGTATACTAATCATGGGAACCCAATAAGTCATACCCATGTCAGTTTCATACCTACGAACATCAACCACAATATTGATCAAATAGTTGTCTCTACTACACCCCTCTCGGGGTCCTCTATTGTAAATGCCATATTAACTACTATGATAGATACAAACACACACTAGTCACTTATACGATACAAGCCGTATGTCAAGTGTGGAACCAGTCTCGCGTAGGCGTATGAGTAAGGTTGGTCTGGGCCGCTTCATCTCACAGTGCCGCAATATAAACAAGTACATGTGGGAGGGTAACAACTAGATGGTGAATGCCCACATTCAACATGTGTTCTACCAGTACTAGCATAACTATGTGTAGATCGGATCTGATACAACTAAAGAGGTTTACAGCAGAAAACAAAAAAATCCTACCATGCGCAACACCTATCTCAAGATCTATCTATGAGTTAATGCAGTAAAGGGGATGAGGTTTTGTCGATGACATACCCTTGTAGACCGAAAGCATTTAAGTTTGTGGGAATGTTGGTGATGTAGTCATACTCGTAGCTGACCTCGAGGTTGCGTTGCTCATCGCACGTCACCTCCTGGTCCTTGCACGACATCTCTGACGCCACAACTCGTAGCACCTCCGTGGTTTCACACACGTCCGGTGTCTAGTGACGACTCATGTTCTCCCTGATCCAACTAGGATGTGAAAGTAGACCTTATGGAACTGGGATCCAACAGCACGACGGCATACCAGGGTGGTGTCGTCTCTCACGTGTGTAGTTCTTCTTGGAACCGTGCTCACGAGATTAACCGAAGAGAGAGGAAAAAATTTCCTAAGGAAAATGCCTTAGGAAATTCCCAATTTATTTGTTGTGTTTTTCCTCTCTCTCTCTCTCTGTTCCCATCTATATATAGGAGGAAGGGAAGGACCCCACCTAGCCAGCTAGCAATGTGGGACTAAAGAAGGAGGAGGGGAGGCGCGCGCCAAGGAGGGAGGGGCCCGCTGGGTGAGCCCCACCCTCCCACCCCACGTAGCAGCCCAAGGCTGGCAGGTGGGTGCCCTAGGCAGCGGCAGCTGCCCCATGGGTGGCTCCCTCTTGGGCCTTTTCCCTCTAGGATTTGGCTCGTTAATGGAAGTTTCCCAGTAATATTAATTTTAAACATTATTTTTATTATTAATTCTAGAAATTAATATTAAAAACATATTTAACATTTCCTTGTGATCAAAAACTTCTTTTTCACCAATCCGAACATCTTTGGAATTTACCCAAAACACTTCTGATTTTCTCTCTTCTTACCTTCGGTGATGCCCACGATTCCATAATGATCTCAGAATGCCGTAAGACCCTTAAGTGGGTTACCATACGATTCAGGAATGTCACTGGCATGATCGAGAACTCTTTCACATCAATGATCAATAGCAGGACCGGGATGCCCATAATAACCCTTGTGTATTCCATGATGCTTTGTTGTTTGAACCATAAACTCACAGTAAAATTTCTTTTGTTTCTTCAATACATGACTTATCTGAGATTTGATCTTTAGTATCAACATACTAATCTCATTACTGACAAGTCCGCTTAACTCGTTACCGTGATATCGTATCCCCATGACCTAGTCATTCGTTGCAACTTATTGGATATAATCTCATCGAGTGGGACCAGTGTATCTTCCTATCACGCAGGTGAACAAATCACGATATTGATGCAAATATCTCAGCATGTCCTTCTGGAATACCCAACATGCACCTTTATGATCAACCTGTTATGGTGTCACGGTTGATGCAGTATAATTAGCCACGGGTGACACTGATTAAACATGATCTCATGGTCTATGAATTAGGACACTTTGTTTCTAACTATTGCAACGATAAACCAGGTGACTTGATAACGTTGCAATATTTATATGGGTAATGTTCATGACATCATTCACCAATAATATGACTTCATTATCAACTGGCGTAGAAGCTCCATGATCAGGTAATCATTGATCATCGGCTGCCCAAAGAACTAGTTGTATAGAGGTTACTAGGGACTTGGTTTTTTATATACCACACATGTATCAATGTTTCCACTTGATATAGTTATAACACGGTATAAAATTATTATGAACTAATTGAGATATGATAATAAATCCATTTATTATTTTCCTCTAAGACATATCTCCTTCAAGTAGACCCAGCAATAACAGTGTCATAGACGTATACCAACATATATATCCAAATGCCATGCTAGGATAAGACAAACATGGATGTGTCGGCCTTCGAGGAGACAAAACCAAGCTCGGTAAGAAGGGCACTCAGCCGAGCATACTAGGCACAAGGAGACTGTATGAGACCATAGAGAGCCCGTTGTAGCTTGAACACATAAGAGGGATACCATTGATCCTCAAAATCGGGTGGCTGCTACATATAAACATCCTCAGAGAGAAAACCACGAAGGAACGCATTACTGACATCAACATGTCGAAGACTCCATCCCTGGGACACCTGTAGGGAGAGAACCAGATGAACAGTGGCGGGTTTTATGACTGGGCTGAAAGTATCACCGTAGTCAATAACATACAGCTGAGTGAAACCACAAGCGACAAGGTGCGCCTTGTATTTTTCAAACCATCAGGACTCTGTTTGGTGTTGAAAATCCACTTGCTCGCCACAATATTAACACCAGAACCCAAGTCTTGGTGTGGTGAAGGACATTGAGCTTGTCAGTCATCGCTTCTCACCAGGGAGTATCCCTGAGAGCCTCATGATGAGTGACCAACATCAGAAATAATGCGTGTCGTCGAGGGTCATAGCACACCATCCCATCGATATACTGTTTTTCACGCCTCGTCTGATCACACACACGCGTGACCATCATGTGACCGGGCTCCTCCACTGAGGGCACGTCAACCGGAGGTGTCGTGGTTGCAAATAAACCAGACTCCCCAATAGTAGGCAACACGGGTTGATCAGCCGCGACGAACTCGGCAGTTAACCGAGCAGACGACCACGGGGATGTCGGATCCGAGTAGGCGGGACTTGATGTGGATGGGCTCGCATCAGGTGTACTTGAGAGGTCTGAGGAGTCAACGCGGTCACACCTGCATGGCCTGGCGCGGTGGGACTCGTGCTAGCATGCACGTCGATCATGCTGGACAGTTCATCAGAAAGTTCCTGCAAGGACACGAAACTGCCTGAAATAGGCGCATTAGACGACAAATAAGTGATTTTATATTTTCGCATATTATCACTCATTTCCGGTTCATTGGAAGGGAACGAGATCATATCCTTGAGAGTGGACACATCAACGGCAACGCCGGGTGTTGAATACATAAAAAACAGACTCGTTGAAGACGACATCACGAGAAATATAAATACATTCGTCGATCGTCCCAAGCACTTTTACCCATTATGCATCAGCCTATACCCCCAAAAATGCACATGGTAGAGCGAAACGCCAACTTATGTGTGTTCCACTTGCTCAAACTATCCCAGCATGCGAGGCCAAAAATTCGAAAAAAGAGTAGTTGGGCTGGATTTTAAGAATACGATGAATAGGCGTGTCATTGTGAATAATAGGAGAGGCCATACGATTAATAAGATAACATGAAGTAAGAAAAGCTTCATCCCAAAAATATAGTGGGAGATACAAATGAACCAAAATGGCGAGACCTATCTCTACCACATGGTGATGCTTGCGCTCGGCAACACCATTTTGCTAGGAGGTGTGGGGGCATGGGACGCGATGATAGATGTCCATGCATTGGAAGTAATGATGCAACTTGTGATACTCTCCACCTCAATCTTAATAAACAACCTTAATCTTAGTGTTCAAAATACGCTCAACATAAGACTGAAAAGTATAGAAAACTTGCTCAACATCAGACTTGTGCTTCAGAAGATAGATCCAATAAAAACAAGAATAATTATCGAAAACACTAACATAGTACATATACTCTCATGAAGATGCAATGGTAGAAACACGATTAATTCAAAAGGCATAGTAGAAACACGATGAGAAGAATTATAAGATAACTGTCGACTCTTACCGCGCTGACAAGCATCACAAACAGAAGTTTGATGACTAGAAGAACACACAGAATCATTTTGCTTACCAATAGTTTGAACTACATTATTGGTGGAATGACCAAGATGCTGATACCGCTGGGACGGCATGGTCTTGACGTTGGCGGATGCCTGACAAGGTGGGGAGGAAGATGCTCAACTAAGCAGGATAGGATAAAGCCCGCCATGACTTCTACCGTGAAGAAGAATTTTCTTCATAGCCTTGTCCTTAACAATGAAAAAGAAATGATAAAATTCAACGAAAACATCATTGTAGGAGACAAGACAATAAACGGATAGAAGATGCTTGCTAATATTAGAAACATGCATGAAGGATTTTGTTTTAAGTGGAGAGATGAACTGGCTAATTTCGAACGACAAATATGCGAAATAGATAAACTTGCACCATTGGTCACTGACACGTCCATAACGTATCTACAATTTTTGATGGTTTTATGCTAATAATATGCTTTTGATACTCCTTTTTATATAAAGTTTATGATTTATTTGGACTAACCTACTAATAGTTGCAAAAGTGCACAATATTCTTATTTTACACTTTGATGTGTAGGAATTACCAAGAATACAAGTGGAAACCTTGTTGGAGTCAAATTGGGATTTTCCAGAAATCTGTCTCAGAACTCTTTTTGAAGATGGTCACATTTCAGGTCGAATAAAACGTCAAACGGAAAACTCTTCAACTACACAGTTGTTGGAAATTTCACGATAAACATTCTGGACATAAAATTTAGCTAATTCCGAGTCCGGACGGGCCCAATAGGCCCGATTTACTGCAGCCCAAGATGGGGTGATGGGAATCCGAGAAGCTATATAAAGGGAGGAAACCTAATTCGTAGGAGACACTGATGACTCGGTGTTGATGTAGAGCTCGTTGGGAACCCCAAGAGGAAGGTATGATGAGCACAGCAGCAAGTTTCCCTCAGTTATAAAACCAAGGTTTAATCGAACCAGTAGGAGCAAGGAAACACCCCAAAGGTGTTGCTAGCTGACCCTTGGCAGGGCGCACTACCGGTGCTAGTAGCAACGTTGAGACCTGCACAACATAACCACAGAACTCTGTCCCCAACTTGCGATGAGGTTGTCAATCTTACCGTGTTTTGCTGAAAACAAAGGATTAAACGTATCAAATGGAAAGAAGTAATAGTTTGCAGAAAGTAAACACAAAGCTGAAAACAGTTTATAGATTGTATGTAAAGAAAAGGACCGGGATCCATACTTCACTAGAGGTGGCTCTCCTTAATATAGATAACATGCTGGGTGAACAAATTACAACGGGGCAATTGACAAATATCGAGAAAGCAATACATGCATATACTAATCATCTTGACTCCTTTGAGAATTGATTGGGCATTACAACATTATACATAGACCGCCATCCAACTACATCTATGACTAATAATCCACTTTCAGGTTATCATCCGAACCCCCTCCAGTATTAAGTTGCAAGCAACAGATTATTGCTTTACGAATTGCGTGTAATGTAAACAATAAGATTGTTCTATGAACAAAGGAATGTTGTTTTCTCCCTAGTAGCAACAACACATCTAGTACCTTAGAGATTTCTGTCACTTCCCCAGATTACCAGAGGCATGAACCCACTATCGAGCAGAAATACTAACTCTTGGAGTTGCTAGCATCTACTTGGCCAAGATAGCTACTAACAACGGAAAGCATGCAAGATCACAAATAACAAAGACATGATAGAATCAATAATCAATCTGAAATAGCATCTCAATATCCATCGGATCCCCGCAAACACAACATGCAGAATTACAAATAGATCATCTTGATCTTGAACGTAGCTCACAAGATCTAAACATGAAAGCACAAAGGAGGAGAACCAGCCATCTAGCTACTACATGGATCCGTAGTCCAAGGATGAACTACTCACGCATCACACCGGAGGCTTGCATGATGATGAAGAAGGCCTCTAGGGTGAATTCCCCTCTCCGGCAGGGTGCCGGGAAGAGCTTCAGATTCCTCCCGATCTAGGGATGGAGATGACGGCAGCTACAGACTCTTTCGTGGATTTTTGATTGGGTCCTTAGGGTTTTCGTCCCGAGGGCATCTTATAGGCGGAAAGGGAGGCCAAGGGGGTGCCGGAGGCGGCCAGACCACCCTCTGGCGTGGGCTAGGCTGGGCCGCGTGGCCAGGTGGTGTGGTGGCCCCCTAGCCCCTCTCCGTCTCGTATTCTGGCATCTGATGACTTCCGGAAAAATAGGCACTTTGGCTTTTGTCCCGTCCAATTCCGAGAATATTCATTTTCTGACTTTCCTGGAACCAAAAACAGCAGAAAACAGGCAGCTGGCACTGTGGCTCTTGTTAATAGGTTAGTCCAAGAAATCATATGAAAAGTACTCCAAAGTGTGGACAAAACACAAGAAAGTGGATAAAACCAAGCATGGAACATCAAAAATTATAGATACATTTGCAATGTATCAACATCCCCAAGCTTAACTCCTACTCGTCCTCGAGTAGGTAAGTGATAAACAGAAAGAATAATTTTTGAGGTGACATGCACCATCAAAGACTTGATCAAAGTATTTGTAAAACATTCAAAGCTGGGATCATAGTACTTCAATCATAGCATGAAAGACAAAGTTCTAGCAATAAGACAAAGAAACTATGATGCAACATAAAAAGGCACAAACAAAAGATTCATGAATAACAATGCTTTGCAAGATGTTTTTTGTTTCACATAAAGAAAACATAGCATAATAGTATTCAGCTTGTCCCTCATAGAGTAGCAAAACATAAATGCATAGGACACCTTCAAAGTTCATAAGAGTGACTAGATACAAATAGTTTAAACCAAGCAATATCAAGTTATGCATCAATCAACTAGTCTTGGGACAATGCACATAGAACTAAGAATGACCACTATGCTCTCAAAGTAGGTGCATAAAGGTAGAAGGTGGAGACTCAATATAATGGTGGAAGAAAGGCCTTCATAGAAGGAAGTAGGGATTCAAGTCTCATAAAGAGCTTCCAAAAATTATGGTACTTATAGCTTTCATCTCTCATTGCCCCTATCATAAGCATCTTTAAGGTGATTAAGGTTAAAGTGACACGACTAAGAGGATATGCTTGACAAGTTATAAACAAAAATCTCATGCCCCTTACTTACGAAGACCGATCCTCATGCTACTCAACTTTAGTCACGAGTAAGCTCTTGTCATTGTAAGTACATGTCTATCATAAAGAACCGCCAACGGGTACCCCTTGCACATGATACAGGAGCTATCCCATAATCAAAATGACAAGGCAAGCAGACAATGAGCATCTCAGTGATCTTTTTATTTGCTATTTGCATAGGTTTTTATTAAGGATGCTTCATAGAGTGCTCATTATGGTGATGCTGCAAGTTTCCACCATGATTAGGCATAGCTTAGGCTAGTGGCCCAGGCGTTTCTCTAACACACATATAAACTCCATGATCTTACAAGTTCCACTTTTATTTCACACCGCCGGGATCCGTAAGCAAAAGAACATGATATCAACAGGGTACAAAGTACAAGTGCAATATTGAAAGCGTTCCCCATGGTACATGGTTCTGCTAATTTCAACTTATAAAGCGCAAGCATATACGCAACAAAGAAGAACCCAATGGTTCAACTTTATTAGATGCAAAAAGGTAAAGTGTGACATCAAGTTCGTGAGAGCTTTAATCACTAGTTTTCTCATAACAAGTTTAATTTGGAAGGTAAACAAAAGCATGAATATACTTGGAATAGCATAAGCTAGTAGGTAGGTATGGTGGACTCTTTGGAATAACTTGGTTTAGGGAGTTGGATGCATGAGTGGAACTTATACTTGGTTGTGGAGGCTAGCAAAAGACTGGGAGCGACAAACTAAGAGAGCAATAATGGCCATAATCATGCAGAGCGACAAAACATCATTGATCAAAGCATAAAGTGATACTACAAGTTGAAAACTAAAGGATCATAAAGGCTATGGTGACTTGAGATAGTCATAACATGGTGTGAGCATGTGCCAAGTCAACCCAAATAAAGCATCAAAGGAGAATACCGCTATACTATGCTTTAATATGTTAAAACAACGCATGATTCATCCAAGGCACATTAAGCAATCTCGATTGTTTATAACAAGTCATGCTACAGCAAAGAATACTAAGCATAAAGCCAAAACAATATCAAGCATGGCATGACAAAGCATAGGCCACAGTCAAAAATGAGCTCTTTTTACCACATAAGCATGAACTTTCCTACTCTTTTCCAATCCAAACCAAACTATTTGCAAACCAATGTATGGAAGAGGGGGTCCAACCAATTTATTCAAAAAACTAAGAAAACCAAGCAAACGAAAAACCAAAACAAAAATGAAAAAGAAGACACTCCAAAACAACACAACTGTGCATGAAACAATAAAAAGAAGCGTTTGGAAGAAACCTAGGATTTTTATTGATGAAGAAGGGGATGCCTTGGGCATCCCCAAGCTTTGACGCTTGTACTTCTTGGATATTTCTTGGGGTGACACGCGTGGCATACCCAAGCTTGAGCTTTGGTCCATCCTTCATCTCATTACTCATTCCTTCCATACACCTGAAATTTTTCCTTCATACAAAACTTCACACAATCTTTATTAGCAACATTAGTGCACTCAAGATAAAAGGTATTAAGGTTCAGTTCTAACACCAAAGAAACTTCCATAAGAACACTAGCTACTGTAGCACTTTCCTCAAAAATCTCAATTCCCCAAAAGAACTAAAAAAGGAACCAACAAAAAGCAAATGCAGAAAATGGCAGAAATCTGTCAAAACAGACCAGCAGGTAAAGACGAATTTTTTCGAAGACCTTCTGTTGCTCAAATCAAAAAGTGTTGAACTAACGAAAGTTAGATAACAACCTGGGGCAGAAGCACAAAAATTCACGCCTCAAAAAGACGTTCAGAGATTTTACACGAATTTTTACGGTGAAGCACAGAAATCTGTTTCGGGACAGCAACTTTCCCAATCATTACTTCTCTCTCATTAGAGGTTACTCTTGGCACAAAAAGCAAATAAAAAGGATAAGGAGCGGTTATTACTGAAGTAATAACTTCCAAGACTCATCTAAAACTTTTAGGTTATCTTCCAATAAGTACTTTTATTTAACGCCTTTAAGTTAGGCATAAGAAGCAAAGAAAGAGAATCAAGTGTTCTCGAATGAAGAAGCAAATTTTGTTTTCATAGGAGAGGCAAAAGAAATATTCTCTCTATTCTTGGGGAAGTGTTCTATACCTTTCTTGAGTGGGAGTTGACATTTAATGGTGCCTTCTTTCATATTGATAATGGCACCAACAGTTCTAAGAAAAGGTCTTTCCAAAATAATAGGACAAGAAGCATTGTATTCAACATCCAAAACATAGAAATCAACGGGGACGTAGGCATTGTTAACCATAATAAGAACATAATTAAGACTCCCCATGAGTTTCTTTTTAGCATTATCATCAAGTGGGACATTCAAATAACAATCTTCAAGTGGAGGCAAATCAAGCATATCATAAATCCTTCTAGGCATAATAGAAACACTACTATCAAGATCACATAAAGCTTTGAAATCAAAGTCATTCACTTTCATATTAATGATGGGTTCCCAACCATCTTCTTGTTTTATAGGAATAGAAGCTTTATGTTTCATATTTTCTTCTTTAATCTTTATGAGAGCATCAGTAATGTGTTTTGTAAAGGCCATGTTCATAGCACTAGTATTAAGACTTTTAGCAAGCTTTTGTAGGAACTTAATAACTTCAGAGATGTTGCATCCATCAAGATCAAAATCAAATTTATCATTTAAAGTAGTAGAACTATTACTAGCCTCAACACTAGTGGTGGTAATAGTAGAAAAACTAATGTTTCTAGCAATTTCATCTTCTCTTTCCCACTTAGCATGTAATTCAGCTAATAGTCTAACATTTTCATCAATTCTCACTTGTATGGCATTAGTATCTGCAAAGGGATTATCATTAGTTTCAGGTTTAGTAGCCATTTTATTCAAAGAAGATTGAGCTTCAGCCAAAGATGTTATATTTCTTTCAGCATTAGAGAGTTCTTCCTCAATAGTTTTATTGAAAGAAGTTTGCTTACTAATAAAGTCCTTAAGCATAACTTCAAGTTCAGAAGGTGCACTCCTATTATTGTTGTAGGAATTTCCATAAGCATTACCATTGTTAGGAGGATAAGGCTTATAATTGTTGTTACCAAAATTACTTCTATAAGTATTATTGCCAAAATTATTATTTCTTATGAAGATCACATCAACTTGCTCTTCTTGAGCAACCAAAGAAGCTAAAGGGACATTATTTGGATCAATATGGGCTTTCCCATTAACAAGCATAGACATAATAATATCAATCTTATCACTCAAGGAGGAAGTTTCCTCAACAGAATTTACCTTCCTACCTTGTGGAGCTCTCTTAGTATGCCATTCAGAATAATTAACCATCATATTGTCCAGAAGTTTTGTTGCAGCACCCAAAGTGATGGTCATAAAGGTACCTCCAACAGCATAGTCCAATAGGTTCCTTGAAGAATAGTTCAATCCTGCATAAAAGGTTTGGATGATCATCCAAGCAGCCAGTCCATGAGTGGGACAATTCTTTACCAAAGATTTCATTCTTTCCCAAGCTTGAGCAACATGCTCATTATCAGATTTTTTAAACTTTATTATTTCACTTCTCACAGATATAATCTTAGCAGGAGGATAGTATTTTCCAATAAAAGCATCTTTGCACTTAGTCCAAGAATCAATACTATTCTTAGTTAAGGAATTCAACCACTCTTTAGATTTTCCTCTCAAAGAGAAAGGAAACAATTTCAGCTTAATAATATCACCATCTATATCCCTATGCTTTTGCATCTCACAAAGTTCAACAAAGTTATTTAGATGGGCAGCAGCATCTTCATTACCAATACCAGAAAATTGTTCTCTCATAACAAGATTGATCAAAGCAGGTTTTATCTCAAAGAAAGTATCTTCGGGCACAGGTGGAGCAATAGGTGCGCTCATAAAATCATTGTTGTTGGTGCTAGTGAAGTCACACAACTTAGTGTTTTCAAGAGTAGTCATTTTTTTGTGTTTTCAAATAAGAAATCAAACTAGTAAAACTAATTTTTTTTGTGTTTTTGATAAATAAACAAGCAAACAAAGCAAAACGAGACTAAGCAAAACAAAAATAACAAAGTAAAGAGATTGGTTATGAGGGACTCCCCTCGTGAAGATGTCCTTGACTCCCCGGCAACAGCGCCAGAAAAATGCTTGATGGCTCGGTGTTGATGTAGAGCTCGTTGGGAATCCCAAGAGGAAGGTATGATGAGCACAGCAGCAAGTTTCCCTCAGTTATGAAACCAAGGTTTAATCGAACCAGTAGGAGCAAGGAAACACCCCAAAGGTGTTGCTAGCTGAGCCTTGGCAGGGCGCACTACCGGTGCTAGTAGCAACGTGGAGACCTGCACAACACAACCACAGAACTCTGTCCCCAACTTGCGATGAGGTTATCAATCTTACCGTGTTTTGCTGAAAACAAAGGATTAAACGTATCGAATGGAAAGAAGTAATAGTTTGCAGAAAGTAAACACAAAGCGGTAAACAGTTTATAGATTGTATGTAAAGAAAAGGACCGGGATCCATAGTTCACTAGAGGTGGCTCTCCTTAAGATAGATAACATGCTGGGTGAACAAATTATAGCGGGGCAATTGACAAACATCGAGAAAGCAATACATGCATATACTAATCATCTTGACTCCTTTGAGACTTGATTGGGCATTACAACATTATACATAGACCGCCATCCAACTACATCTATGACTGATAATCCACCTTCAGGTTATCATCCGAACCCCCTCCAGTATTAAGTTGCAAGCAACAGATTATTGCTTTACGTATTGCGTGTAATGTAAACAATATGATTGTTCTATGAACAAAGGATTGTTGTTTTCTCCCTAGTAGCAACAGCACATCTGGTACCTTAGAGATTTCTGTCACTTCCCCAGATTACCAGAGGCATGAACCCACTATCGAGCATAAATACTAACTCTTGGAGTTGCTAGCATCTACTTGGCCAAGATAGCTACTAACAACGGAAATCATGCAAGATCACAAATAACAAAGACATGATAGAATCAATAATCAATCTAAAATAGCATCTCAATATCCATCAGATCCCCGCAAACACAACATGTAGAATTACAAATAGATGATCTTGATCATGAACGTAGATCACAAGATCTAAACATGAAAGCACAAAGGAGGAGAACCAGCCATCTAGATACTACATGGATCCGTAGTCTAAGGATGAACTACTCATGCATCACACCAGAGGCTTGCATGGTGATGAAGAAGGCCTCCAGGGTGAATTCCCCTCTCCGGCAGGGTGCCGGGAAGAGCTTCAGATCCCTCCCGATCTAGGGATGGAGATGACGGCGGCTACAGACTCTTTCGTGGATTTTTGATCGGGTCCTTAGGGTTTTCGTCCCGAGGGCATCTTATAGGCGGAAGGGGAGGCCGAGGGGGTGCCGGAGGCGGCCAAACCACCCCCTGGTGCGGGCCAGGCTGGGCCACGCGGCCAGGTGGTGTGGTGGCCCGCTGGCCCCTCTCCGTCTCGTATTCTGGCATTTGATGACTTCCGGAAAAATAGGCACTTTGGCTTTTGTCCCGTCCAATTCCGAGAATATTCATTTTCTGACTTTCCTGGAACCAAAAACAGCAGAAAACAGGCAGCTGGCACTGTGACTCTTGTTAATAGGTTAGTCCAAGAAATCATATGAAAAATACTCCAAAGTGTGGACAAAACACAAGAAAGTGGATAAAACTAAGCATGGAACATCAAAAATTATAGATACATTTGCAATGTATCAAACACCTCCAACCACGAATTTGTAGCCACCATAGCCACATTTTTGCCTCCCCCATGGATCCCATCTCCATGGATAAGGGCTCCCAAGAATCCATGAAGGAAGGGTGCTAAGGAGCGATGCTCCCCTATGATACCGGCGGCGAGGAAGGAGTCCTCGCGTCGCCGCCAGTGTCGTCGCCGCCTCTTCACCATCTTCACCGCCATCTCCATCGACTCCACCGCCATCTCCATCACCGTTGCTGATTCTGATGATGATGAGGGAGTAGTTCTTCCTCGAGGCTAAGGGTTCTACCGGTAGCTATGTGTTCATGTCTCTCTCTATGCATGATTTATTGAGATCATGAGCTTTGTAATATATAGATCTATTCTGCTACTCAAGTGCTTTAATGAATCTTTGCTTATCCCCATGTGTGTGAAAGTGACAGCATGCACACCATGGTGGCATTTAGGCTAGATATTACAAATATTTGTTATGAGTTATATTTGGAGTTGAATGTTTCTATAAAATTGTGGTGTTTGTTGGAACCATCTAGAGCTCAAGGTGACAGTGTGGGGTTAGCTAGATGGGGAAAGCAAACTTTGAGGAGTGCTGTTATAGCCCTACCATGGATTAGAGTGTCCAACCGGAGAGTAGTTAAGAGTAGTATCATAAAGAGAAGATATTTATATGAGAGTGTTCACTAGTGGAAGTATGATCCCTAGGCCTTGTTTTTAAGCATTGAAACACCGTTTGCAACTAGATCTGTTACATGTTTGCTTGCTGCCATCTTTATTTCAGTTTACTTTTAGTCTCTTCCACCCCATCAAGCTATTTTCTGGCACCGTTGTCTTATATCCATACCACTTGTATTTTACTATCTCTTCACCGAACTAGTGCACCTATATACCTGACAAATGTATTGGTTGTGTTGGAGATACAAGAGACTTCTTGTATCTTGATTGCAGGGTTGCTTGAGAGGGATACCTTTGACCACTTCCTCCCTGAGTTCAATAAACCTTGGTTAATCCACTTAAGGGAAACTTGCTGCTGTTCTACAAACCTCTGCACTTGGAGGCCCAACAACTGTCTACAAGAATAGAAGTGCGTAGACATCAAGCTATTTTCTGGCGCCGTTATAGGGGAGGTAAGGTAAAAGGTACTCACATCCTCCGGTGTGAGTGCTCGAAGTTATTTCCTTTAGATTCTACAATTTTGTCTTTTTGTTTCTTGTTTTCACTAGTTAGGCTTAATGGAAAACAACAACAAAATTAGAGAGCTTTATAGTATTTATCTTGAGTTAGGACATGAAGTGTTTGAAGAGAAAATTAAAAAACCTATGGAACTTTATTTGCATGCTAATAGCAATGTTATTAGTATGAATTCTTTGAACACCGTTATTTCTAATGCTATGGAAAAGTCTAAGTTTAGGGAAGCTAGTTTTTATGAAGATGATCTTTTTAGTCCCCCAAGCACAGAGGAGAAAATTTACTTTGATGATACTATGCCTCCAATATATGGTGATTACAATGATGAATATGATATTTGTCCACCTACTATTGAGGAGAAAATTAATTATGATTACAATATGCCTCCTATATTTGATGATTATGGTGATGAGAATAATAATGATAGCTATTTTGTTGAATTTGCTTCCACTATAATTAATAAGAATGACTATGTTTATGTGGAAAGTATTAATTCTTTTATGCATGTGGCTCATGATAAGAATGTTTTATGTGATATTTATATTGTTAATTTTATTCATGATGCTACTGAAAGTTATTATGAGAGAGGGAAACATGGTTTTATGCATCTGAATAATATTAGGTTTCCCCTCTTTATGTTGAAAGTCTTGAAGTTGCACTTGTTTTGCTTTACTATGCTTGTTGCTTTGTGCTTTTATGACTTGTTTCTTTACAAGATTCCTATGCATAGGAAGTGGGTTAGACTTAAATGTTCTTTGAATTTGCTTCTTGATGCTCTCTTTTACTTCAATTCATATTTCTTATGTGAGCATCTTCTCAAACTATCATGTCTAACTTAAAGGTGTTAAAAGAAAAGTACTTATTGGGAGATAACCCAAAAGTTTTAGTTGAGTCTTGGAAGTTATTACCTTTGTAATAACCTCTCCTTATCATTTTTGTGTGGTTTTTGTGCCAAGAGTAACCTCTAATGAGAGAGAAGTAATGCTTGGGAAGGTTGGCGTCCCGAAACAGATTTTTGTGCTTCGCTGTAAAAATTCTTGAAACATCTCTGTACATCGGTTTGAGCTGTAATTTTTTGTGATTCTGCCCCAGGTTGTTATATAACTTTCGTTAGTTCAACACTTTTTGATTTGAGCAACATAAGGTCTTCGAAAAAATCGGTTTTTACCTGCTGGTCTGTTTTGACAGATTTCTGCCATTATTTGCATTTGCCTCTTTATCAATTTCTTTTTGGATTCTTTTTGGTGAATTGAGATTTTTGAGGGAATTGCTACAGTAGCTTGTGTTTTTAATGAAAGTTTTGCTGTTTTAAAACTAAAACCCAAAGGTTTATTATCTTTTGAATGCACTAATGTTGCTAATGAAGATTGTGTGAAGTTTTGTATGAAGGAAATTTTCAGGTGTAGGGAAAGAATGATGTAATGAGATGAAGAATGGACAAAAGCTCAAGCTTGGGGATGCCACCCCGTGTCAGCCCAAGAAATATTCAAGAGGTACAAGCGTCAAAGCTTGGGGATGTTCAAGGCATCCCCTTCTTCATCAATAAAAATCTCAGGTCTTTCTAGACACTTCGTTTTTATTGTTTCATGCATTATTGTGTTGTTCTTGGAGCGTCTTTGTTTTTGTTTTTAGTTTTATTTTGTTTGGTTTGCTTAAATAAGTTGGTTGGATCGCAACACACTTCTTTTGGAGAGAGACACACTCTATTTTCATTGCCTAGAACACTCTAGGTTTCATTCTTATTGTTCTGTGAGTGTTCTCTTTTGCTACCACTGTGTTTAGCCTTACTTTTCTTGTGCTTTCATCTTAGAACTTTTTAGTTCTTCTTTGTGGATTTGTGATACAAGCTCACTGATCTTTATTTATTATTATCTTTGTGAGTTGTTTCAAATAAGTCGATTGGTTTTGGAAAAGAGTAGGAAAGTTCATGCTTAAGTGGTAAAAAGGAGCTTGTTTTTGACTGTGACATAGACTTTATCATGTCATGCTTGATATTGTGTTGGCTTTATGCTTAGTGATTATTGCTGTAGCATGACTTGTTATAAACAATTGAGATTGCTTAATGTGCCTTGAAAGAATCATGCGTTGTTTTAGCATATTAAAGCATAGTATTGTGGTATTCTCCTTTGATGCTTTATTTGGATTGACTTGGCGCATGCTCACACCATGTTAAGACTATCCCAAGTCACCATAGCCTTTATGATCCTTTAGTTTTCGACTTGTAATATCACTTTATGCTTTAATTAATGATGTTTTGTCGCTTTGCATGATTATGGCCATTTGCTCTCTTAGTTGGTCGCTCCTAGTCTTTTGCTAGCCTCCATAACCAAGTATGACTTCCACTCATGCATCCAACTCCAAATAAAACCAAGTTATTATAAAGAGTCCACCATACCTACATATTAGCATTATTGCTATTCCAAGTATATTCATGTTTTTATCTACCTTCCGAATTAAACTTGTTATGAGAAAATTAGTGATTAAAGCTCTCACGAACTTGATGGCACACTTTACTTTTCTTGCCCTTAATAAACTTGAACCATTATGTCGTCTATGTTGTATATGCTTGCACTTATATGTTGGGGATTAGCAGAACCATGCTGTCATGGGGAACGCTTTTAACATTGCACTTGTACTTTGTACCTAGTTGATATCATGCTCTTTTGTCTATGGATATCGTCGATGTGAAATGAAAGGGGAGCTTCTAAGTCCATGGAGTTATGTATGTGTGTTAGAGAAATGCCTGGGCCGCTGGTCTAATCCATGCCTAATCATGGTGAAAACCTGCAGCGTAACCATATGAGCAATCTATGAAGCATTCTTCTTATAAAAAAAGAGATAGAGACTGAGAAAAATAGAAAAAGAAAAAAAAAGAGGAAAGAGAGAAAAAAGCATCATTTTACTATGGTAAATAAGAAGATGCTGAGATGCTTATTGTGTGCTTGCCTTGTCATTTTGATATGGGGATTCTTCCGTATCATCGGGCAAGGGGACCCGTTGGCGGTTCTTTATGATACACATGTACTTACTATGACAAGAACTTATCGGTAACTAAACTTGAGTAGCATGAGGAGCGGCCCTCGTATTCAAGGGACATGAGATTGCCAACTTATACTTTGTCAAGCATATACTCCATAGTTTGTTCACTTTAACCTTAATCACTTCAAGATGCTTATGATAGGAGCAATGAGAGCTGAAAGCTAATAAGTACCATAATTTTTGGAAGCTCTTTATGAGACTTGAATCCCTGCTTCCTTCTATGAAGGCCTTTCTTTTACTTTTATGTTGAGTCTCCATCTTCTATCCTTAGGCACCAATTAAGAGAGCATAGTTGTCATTCTTAGTTCTATGTGCATTGTCCCAAAACTTATTGGTTGATTCATAACTGCGATATTGCTTGTTCTTAAATTATTTGTATCTAGTCACCCTTATGAACTTTGAAGGTGTCCTATGCATTTATATTTTGCTACTCCATGAGGGACAAGTTGAATGCCACTATGCTATGTTTTCTATATGTGTAACAGACAAACGTCTTTTAATGCATTGTTATTCATGATCTTTGTTTGTATCCTTTCATGTTACAACATAGTTGCTATGTCGTATTGTTAGAACTCTATCTTTCATGTTCATGTTTAGAGTACCTTGATCCCAGCTATCAGTGCTTTTATAATAATGATGATCAAGATTGTGTTAGCTACGTGTCACCTCAATAATTATATTATTTTTATCGTTTACCTACTCGAGGACGAGCAGGAACTAAGCTTGGAGATGTTGATACGTCCATAACGTATCTATAATTTTTGATGGTTTTATGCTAATAATATGCTTTTGATACTCCTTTTTATATAAAGTTTATGATTTATTTGGATTAACCTACTAATAGTTGCAAAAGTGCACAATGTTCTTGTTTTACACTTTGATGTGTAGGAATTACCAAGAATACAAGTGGAAACCTTGTTAGAGTCAAATTGGGATTTTCCAGAAATCTGTCTCAGAACACTTTTTGAAGATGGTCACGTTTCAGGTCGAATACGGCGTTAAAAGGAAAACTCAACTACAAAGTTGTTGGAAATTTCACGACAAAAGTTCTGGACATAAAATTTAGCTGATTCCGAGTCCGGACGGTCCCAATAGGCCCGATTTACTGCAACCCAAGATGGGGTGATGGGAATCCGGGAAGCTATATAAAGGGAGGAAACCTAATTCATAGGAGACACCTCCAACCACGAATTTGCAGCCACCAAAGCCATGTTTTTGCCTCCCACATGGATCCCATCTCCATGGATAAGGGCTCCCAAGAATCCATGAAGGAAGGGTGCTAAGGGGTGATGCTCCCCTGTGATACCGGCGGCGGGGAAGGAGTCCTCTCGCCGCCGCCGGTGCCGCCGCCGCCTCTTCACCATCTTCACCGCCATCTCCATCGACTCTACCGCCATCTCCATCACCGTTACTGATTCCCATGATGATGAGGGAGTAGTTCTTCCTCGAGGCTAAGGGTTCTACCGGTAGCTATGTGTTCATCTCTCTCTATGCATGATCTTATTAAGATCATGAACTTTGTAATATATAGATCTATTCTGCTACTCAAGTGCTTTAATGAATCTTTGCTTATCCCCATGTGTGTGAAAGTGACACATGCACACCATGGTGGCACTTAGGCTAGAGATTACAAATACTTGTTATGAGTTATATTTGGAGTTGGATGTTTCTATGAAATTGTGGTGTTTGTTGGAACCATATAGAGCTCAAGGTGACAGTGTGGGGTTATCTAGATGGGGAAAGCAAACTTTGAGGAGTACATTTATAGTCTTACCATAGATTAGAGTGTCCAACCGGAGAGTAGTTAAGAGTAGTATCATAAAGAGAAGATATTTATATGAGAGTGTTCACTAGTGAAAGTATGATCCCTAGGTCTTGTTTCTAAGCATTGAAACACCATTTGCAACTAGATATGTTACATGTTTGCTTGCTGCCATCTTTATTATAGTTTGCCTTTAGTCTCTTCCACGCCATCAAGCTATTTTCTGGCAACGTTGTCTTATATCCATACCACTTGTATTTTACTATCTCTTCGCCGAACTAGTGCACCTATACACCTGACAAATGTATTGGTTGTGTTGGGGACACAAGAGACTTCTTGTATCTTGATTGCAGGGTTGCTTGAGAGGGATACCTTTGACCACTTCCTCCCTGAGTTCGATAAACATTGGGTAATCCACTTAAGGGAAACTTGTTGATGTTCTACAAACCTCTGCACTTGGAGGCCCAACAACTGTCTACAAGAATAGAAGTGCGTAGACATCAGTCACTTGGACTTGATCGTTACCAATGTAGCGCTCGTGAATGTGGAGATGTTCGAGCTCACTGCCAGTTGGTAGGTCGCACCGGTATCCATGATCCAGTGCGGTTGCTCTTGCGATGAGGTGGACGCAGAATTTCCAGAGCGATAGTCTTGACCAAAATGGGCGTGGAAGATGCCTGCGTCATGCCCCCAAATTCGGATAATTTGAGACTATGGACGCCAGTGCCAGTTGCGGTCGTTGCCGTCATTGCGACGGTGATCCTAGCCACCTTGTCCTTGTCAGCCCTGGCCATGGCCGCCTAGGGCGGTTGTAGTCTTTTTTTGTGATCGGGATTGGCGGTGTAGACCGTCCACGACGCGGTGTTTGCCGATGATGTTCACTGATCGGCCTCCGCTTGCTGCTTCTGAAGGGCCTCAGAGTTGAGAACATGACAATAAAAAGTAGGGAGAGTTAACAGTGCTCCCGCGAAATTCATCAGCGCGGCAATGGGGTTGAATGTCGGGCCAAGGCCAGCCAGCATGTAATCTATGACCTTGTCATCGCGAAGGGGAGACTCGGCGGTAGACATGGCATCGGTGAGATCCTTCACCTTATGTAGGTACTCGCTGGTGGATTCTTGTTTCCTCAATGCCTGAATTTGGCGCCAGAGATGCCGAACACTAGCGCGATTTTGCATGCCAAACATGGCATGGATAACTGCCCACGTTGTGACTGTGGTGGTATAGTCGATCAACTGACAGGGGATCTCCTCCGTCATGGAGGCGAGGATCAGGACGAGGACCTTCTGATCAAGGGTCCACCACTGCTCATACTCAGGGTTGGACACATCTTGAGCGGCATCACGTTCTCCCGCCTTGATGATCTTGGCTGGAGTTGTTGTCGTCCCGTCGAGGGAACCATGGGTCCGCGTGCCAGAGAAGTTCGGGAGGGTGAGGCCACGCCACAGCATGAAGTTGTTGCGATCAAGGCAGACCAATGGTGGGAAAGACGGGTGTCGCGACCATTGCCGCTGGAGATGTGATGATGGGGCCGACGATGTTGGTCAGTTGAAGCCCTCTAGAGGAAGCAGGAGCGGCGGTGGCGGAAAGCTGGAGGGCGAGGGCCGGGGTCAGGCGCCATGGAAGCGGTGGACTAGGGTTTTGCGGCGACAGGAGAGTGAGGTCTTGCGACGGTGGAAGAGGAGTAAGGATGGCAATTTTACCCACGGGTACGAGTACCGGTAGGTACCGTACCCGCGTGGGTAGGGTATGGATATACTATTATACCCGTGGGTAATACACATACCCTAACCCGTTATGGGTATCCCATATCCTACCCATTTAAACTGACATAGTAAAACGTACATGTACAGGTTTAACCTATGGGACCGAACAACCTAGGGAAGAGTATGATATTGCGACTTCTAAACTTAGATAATTTTCATGTACTTGTCTACCTACTATTGAGTAGAGATAGTTACTTTTGTCAAATATGCTATCGATGAACGTAAAATTATAAATAACTTGCGTACTATTGAATCTACCCGCTGGATACAATGGGTATATGTACCCGTCGGTTACGGGTATGGAAAGTTTTATACCCGCGAGTACGGGTATGGGTAAAGTTTTATACCCACGAGTATGGGTATGAAAAAAAAATTATACCCATTGATTAAACGGGTATGATATGATATTCGGGCTAGACCTACTTTAAGGACTTTTATTAAACTAGGCGCTCATCAAAAAAATTTATAACCTCACCCAAGCTCAACGTTGTCCGTCCAACCAAACACTCACATAATAGCCATCGTATTTCATTTTATTTGGTTCGTGGACCAAATAACCTCCCGTGTTGGCCAATGTATATAACAAATCATTAGTTCGGCTATGTTCGCAAGTACTTCTGGCAGACCACCGCACCTCGCCAGTAGGAGTATTCTGGTTACTTTTTCATATCTTATTTTAGTGTTTTTTTTAAATGTTAATTACATTGAAGTCAGAATAGTGTTATTGTCGTCATATCCTCGCTCCGATGGTACGTCTAGTGCTGACGTAGAGCACTTGAAGTCGTGTGTCCGATGTAACTTTTGGGATTGTATCGTTTTTGTAATTGTTGGTGACATGGGTATACCCTACAGGTACTCGAGCTTGGTATATACGGTCCAAATACATACAGGCTCACGGTGTCGCCATGGTCCGGATGGAGGGACTCGAGTAACCTACGGACTCTCGATTGCTTGAAGGACAAGAAGAAGCTAAAGATAGAAAGTTTGAAGGGGAAAACCCTAACTTGTAACCGACTTGACCTGCTACCCGAGACCTAGCCCATCTATATAAAGGCCAGGAGGGGGCGGCGAGGAGGACACGCGCAACCCTAGTTTCCACAACCCTCGCCAGATTTCATATGCGCACCATTGTAACTTTCGACTCCTTCGATAATTCCACGAGCAGACAAGCAGGAGTAGGGACCTCTACGAGGCCTCAACCTGGGTAAACCCTGTGTCCCCTGTGTGCTTGTTTGCTAGCCGATAGATGTCTCCAGCGCTCCCTCCTTCTCCAAACCCAAGTCCATAACAATGGGTACTGACGAGTTAAACCCTCGTCAATTGGCGCCGTCTGTGGGAATTGGGAGTGCTGATGTTCCGGCTTCTTCGGCCCCATCAAACGCGATCTACAAATCTGCAACAGCAGAGATTCGCCAGCTTTTCGGCGCCTTCGACTTCACCGTCCACACGCCGGCTACTCGCCCGGCCTTCGAGTCCGTGGGCGACGGAATCAGCCTGGCGATTGGGAGCTTCCGCTTCCAAGTTGGTCAGATGGGCACGCTTCGCATGCCCGATCAGCCGACAGCACTGGCAATTGCCCCAGCATCATGGTTCCCTCCATCGATCGGCACCCTCAGCGTGCTCAATGCTCCAGCGGCGGTCGGGAACCTGATCAGCGACAGCAGTCGCGACTCCGATCTAAGCGATCTGGCCACTGAAGATGGAACCTACGGTTCCGGATCTGAAAGTTGTGGAAGCAACAGCTTCCCAAATCACTTCATGTGCGCCGTCATCAACGCGGGCGACACCTCCGCCAACCGCGGCAACAATGGTAACACCGGCAACGGCACCGACCCGCCCAACGCTGCCAACGGCGGCAACGGCGACAATGGAGGAGCAGTTGAACCCCCCCCCCCCCCCCCAGCATAATCAACGAGCAAACCGGCGAACGCGTCGTGATCAGGCTCAACGAGCAAGAGTGGGAACGCTGTCGCGAAGCCCTACGAGGTGCACCTCTACCCTTCGGGTCCCCTCAGGAACTACTGATGGGTTATCACTGGCTCCTAAAAGAGGAATTCAAACGCCAGAAACAAGCAATCGCGCAACTCGAAGCGCGTAAAAAGGCGGCGGACGAGTCAAGCCTTCGTCGCGCTGGGCTCTCCTCCTACGGAGGATCCTCCTCAAGAGGCAACGAGCATCTCGCCAGGAAGAGGCAATCACGGATGGCTCACCTCACCGAACAAGAACGCATAGACGCCGCGAAAGTCCTCGACTTCGGCTCTATGACAGTCGACACGAGAGGCAACGTGGTTCCCAGGACGCCGCAGGCCGTAGTGACAGCGACCACCATGTACCTTCTCAATAACCAGCCACCAGTTGGAGATCTCCGGACGGCCATGCACCGATCTACGATCGCGGGCCTTGGGCTAATCGAGGCTGCCCTCGACAAAGAACCAGTACCAGACCCAAAAAAGAGCAAAGCGTTAGCAAAACGCTACTCCTCGTCCTCGTCAAGCGACGACGGTCACGACCTGTCTCGACGCCGCTGTTCACGACGACACGATCGCGACTACGATGCACGCGACAAGCTCACGCAGCGCAAGATCGACAAGTCAAGGGCACGACGTGCTCGGTCGACTGATTCGGAAGAAGAAGATGGGGAGTTCCGCGCCGCCAGATGCTTCAGCAGATCCATCAGGCAAAAGCGAATGCCTAAAGGGTTCAAACTCCCATCGGAGAACCCGAAATTTGACGGTCTGCAGGACCCCAAGATCTGGCTGGAGGACCACATCTCCTCAGTCAGGCTGCACGGAGGCAGTCGAAGTACTGCCATGCAATGCTTGCAGCTACAGCTGCAGGGCGCCGCCCGGGCATGGCTCAATAACCTCCCACACGGATCCATTCGCAGCTAGGATGAGCTGGTCTACATCTTCGTACGCAACTTCAAGCGCACGTACAAACGCCCTGCTTCAATCGAAGAACTGAGATGCTGCCAGCAAAAATCTGGCGAATCGCTGCGCTCTTACATCCAAAGATGGTCCATCATCAAGAACTCCGTGGAGAACATCTCGGAAGACCGCGCGATTGATGCATTCAACGGTGGTGTCCACCGCATGGAACTCAGGGAGGAGCTAGGCCGCTCAAAACCCAAGACCATCGACCACCTGATGGAGATCGCAAATCGGTGGGCTGATGGAGAAGATTCGTTGAAGAATCGCGTTCACTCCTACGAGGAGGCAGAACTCGAACGAAGACGCGACCGCCAGAGTAAACGTCGTATGCGCGTCTACGATGATCGCGATGACGTCAACATGGTCGCAGCCGGCTACGCCGATAGACGCGACGCTAACCGCAACAGCAGATACCGCAGCGGCGGATATCGCGACACCGGGAAGACCACGCAAGTATGGCAACGCCGCACTCGCGATGAAGCACCCGTGACCTCCATCGAAGACAAACTGTCCGGACCATGCACGGTACACTTCTACATCGACAAGCATGACGGCAAGAGAAAGTCCAGTCACCTCCTTAAGGACTGCCGCGAGTTCCTCAAGCTACATGAGGGGTTGGTTCGAATGAACCGCAATGCAGTCGAAAGAGGCTACAGGACCACTCCAGGCGCAGTGGCACATGGCGCACCACCACCACCACCACCCGGGCCACCCCCGAACGGAGCTGCACCGGACTAGCATCACGGAGGAGAACCATACCCACGGGCCATGGGTACCATGATGATCCAAAAGGGATGCCCCTCCAATAGGGTGCAGAAAGCTATCACTCGTCAAGTCAATTTGGCTACGCACTCGCCACCATCCACCACTGAGTACCTCAGTGGTAGTGAATCGTGCATTACCTTCGACAAGCGCGACCATCCGCCTCAAGTACCTCGCCCAGGTCATTGCCCCCTCGTACTCGAGGTGCAAATTGGAGGCTTCGACATGAGTCGCGTCTTCATGGATGGTGGAAGCGGTATCAACCTCATATTCGCGAGTACCTTGCGAGCAATGAAGATCCCTCTAACCTGTTTGGAGGCATCGGACACAACGTTCCACGGCATCGTCCTAGGAAAAGGCGTATACCCCCTAGGCAAAATCAACCTCGATGTCATATTCGGCACGCCGAAAAACTTCCGGCGCGAGCGCATCGACTTTGAAGTTGTCGACTGGCCCTCACAATACCACTGCATCCTCGGGCGCGTCGCGTTCGCTAGGTTCATGGCAGTACCCCACTACACCTACCTACAGATGAAAATGCCAGGTCCCAACGGTGTCATCACGATCAATGGGAGTTTCGAGCGATCTGACAGTTGCGACAGGGAATTCAACAGAATCTCCCAGTCCTTCGGCATGTAGGAGGAACTCGCGCGATTGAAGGAAATGATAGACAACAGTCTGCCCCCTCTGAGTAGGCCAAGCTCACTCGACCTCTCCTTCGACTCATCTGTGCACACAAAGAAGGTGCAGGTCCATCCATCGGATCCCACTAAATCGTCCCTCATCGCCAACAACTTGAGTCCCGCATAGGAACTCGCGTTCGTCGAATTCCTCCGTGAGCACTGGGAAATTTTCTCCTGGTGTCCTGCGGACATGCCAGGAGTTCCCAGGGAATTCGCCGAGCACGCACTCAACGTCAACCCCCGACACAAGGCCAGTCAAGCAAACAATCAGGCGATTGTCTGAGCCACGGGCACAGGTAGTCGGAATGGAGATCAACAGACTCCTCGAGACCAAATTCATACGCGAGATCAAGGAAAGCACTTGGCTCGCCAATACGATGCTGGTGCCAAAAAAGGACACGGATATCCTGCGGATGTGCGCGGATTTCACTTCTCTAAACAAGCACTGCCCAAAAGATCACTTCCCGCTACCACGGATCGATCAAATCATCGACTCCACTGCTGGATGCGAGCGCCTCTGCTTCCTCGACGCCTACTCAGGCTATAACAAAATTCGAATGAAGGAGGAAGACCAGGAGAAGACCGCGTTTACAACGCCCTTTGGCGTGTTCTGCTACAACACAATGCCCTTCGGGCTAAAAAATGCAGGAGCCACGTACCAGCGGTGCATGCAGGCCTGCCTCAAAGAGCAACTTGGTCGCAACATCCAAGTCTATGTCGACGACATAGTAATCAAGACCAAGGAAGAAGCCTCTCTAATCAACGACTTGCGCGAAACCTTCGCCAACCTCGATCGCCACCGGATAAAGCTCAATCCGGACAAATGCGCCTTCGGCGTACCCTCTGGGCAGCTGCTCGGGTATCTCATCTCCGCAAGAGGGATTGAGGCAAACCCGAAAAACATAAAGGCCATACTGGCCATGGAGAAGCCAAAGAACATAAGAGGCGTTCAGCAACTAGCCGGGCGAATGGCGGCCCTCAGTCGATTTATCAGTCGAATGGGAGAAAAGGTGATGCCCTTCTATCAGCTCCTCCGCAAAGCTGACACATTCGAGTGGACCAACGAAGTGCAAGAAGCATCCGAGGACCTCAAGCGCCTACTATCCACCTCGCCAGTATTGGTAACTCCACGAGAAAGGAAAGCACTGATGTTGTACACCTCCGCCACCAACCAAGTGGTTAGCACAGTGCTCGTTGTCGAACGGGCCGAGGAAAACAAGGTCTATGGCATACAACGCCCGGTATACTACCTCAGCGAGGTCCTCACGCCAACAAAACAGCGGTACCCGCACTACCAGAAGCTGGCGTACGGCGTCTTTATGACCGCCCGGCGACTGCGCCATTACTTCCAGGAACACCCAATCGTGGTAGTCAACGACACCCCATTGGGACATATCCTCAATAACCCTGACGCCACAGGGCGAGTCGCGCTTTGGGGAATCGAGCTGTCTCCATGAGACATCACATACAAAAAGCGCGGTGCAATCAAGTCGCAAGTTCTCCCGGACTTCCTTGTACATTGGATGGAAAACCAACTCCCGGACAAGCCAGATATGTCCTACCTCTGGACAATGCACTTCGATGGGTCCAAGAGGAAAGATGGAGCAGGAGCAGATGTCATACTGACATCGCCTCAAGGGGACAAGCTGAAATACGTCCTGCGAATGCAGTTCACAGCCTCAAACAACGAGGCTGAATACGAGGCCCTGTTACATGGGATGAGGATGGCAAAAGCCTGCGGCGCAAAGAGGCTAATCATATATGGCGACTCCAAGCTGGTCGTCAACCAAACAATGCACAAGTGCGACGCACTAAACGACAACATGATCGCATACCGCGACCTCTACGACACACTCGAAGGAGACTTCGATGGCTACGAGTTGCGACACATAGGCCGCGAAAGCAATGAGGAGGCGGACGCACTCGCCAACATAGGCTCCACCTGCGCACCCATACCACCTGGGGTATTTCTCGAGCGCATATGCGAACGCTCCATCAAGCCAAAGGCCGCAGAGAAGAAAACAAGCACAGCAACGGACTCGGGGGCTACACCACCCAATGACCCAACAATAATCGATGATTTGGAGCTCGACATAGGACTCGAGGGACTAATGAGCGTCATGATGATCGAACAATCCTGGACGCAGCCGTACATTACGTACCTCCTCAGCAAGCGCCTACCGGACGACCCGACAGATGCACGACACATCGCGCGACACTCCAAGGCATTCGCCGTTATCAATGACGAACTGTATAAACGCAGCATCACAGGCGTGTTACAGCGATGCGTCTCCCTAGCTGATGGAAGAGCAGTCCTCCTCGACATCCATGAAGGGACCTGCGGGCACCACGCCGGCAGCCGCGCCCTCGTCGCCAAAGCTCTACGAGCTGGATTTTACTGGCCCATGGCCATGCGCGACGCTAAGGATATAGTCCAAAAGTGCAACGCCTGTCAGCGATTCGCGGACAAGCCACATGCACCAGGCGCATAACTACGGCCTATTCCATTGGCCTGGCCCTTCGCCCAGTGGGGACTCGACATGGTTGGCAAACTTCCAAGGTCCTCGCAAGGAGGCTACGTCTACCTCTTGGTCGCAGTCAACAAGTTCACCAAGTGGATCGAGGCCATGCCAGTGACCAAGCAATCAGGGCACAGCACAGTCAAGTTCTTCGAGTCCATCGTCTACCGCTTCGGCGTGCCACACAGCATTATCACCAACAACGGAACAAACTTTACATCCAAGGAGTTTCAAGATTTCTGCGAGAACCTGGGGATCAACATCATCTATGCCTCAGTCGCACACCCGCAGACCAACGGTCAGGTGGAAAAGGCAAACGGGCTTGTCTGCAGCGGCATCAAGAAGCGACTCCTCCAGCCACTTGAACAAGCCGCGGGCTGCTGGCCAAACAAACTGCAATCCGTACTCTGGAGCCTGCGTACAACTCCAAACAGCGCCACCGGCTACCCACCATTCTTTATGGTAAATGGAGCAGAGGCAGTATTACCCGCCGAGGTATGGTACAAAGCGTCACGCGTAGTCGCCTACAACGAGGAGGAGTCATCCCTCGCACTCGAAGACTCTGTCGACCTCCTTGACGAAGCAAGAGAAATTTCCACAGAAAGATCTACGATCTACCAGCAGAACCTGTGCAACTACCATAGCAGAAGGCTTCGCCCAAGATCCTTCATCGAAGGTGACCTGGTCCTGCGACTGAAGCAGCAGGGGCATCTCAAGCTCGAGTCCCCCTGGGAAGGACCGTACGTGATTACAGAAGTAATCCCAGGTGGCGCCTATCGCCTTCAAGATTTAGAGACAGGAGTCGCATACTCCAACCCTTGGAACGTCGCACAACTGCGACGCTTCTACCCTTAGTCGTTCTTCTTTACTTTTGCATCGCAAATAAGGCTATTCAGCCAAGGCTACTTAGCCGCATATTGTACTACGTACTGTTCTCCGAATAAATAAAAGCTAAGTGCCCCAAAACTCTGTGCTCTCTTTTCTTTTGTCAACTTTCATACCTGGGAGCTACGCCACCCTATACACATATGTTCTTCGAACAATAACGCGACATCCTGAGTAGCTGGCACATCAATCGAACCCCTTAACACAAACACAACCCAGCTGCCACGCACCTGACAGGTTGACAAGGGAAAGATACAAAGATGGCCAGGCTAACGAAAAGGACTCGCATAAGTACAACGCACCCCACGCTTATAAAGCTATTCGTATACATTCAACAATAAATTATCTACAAATATATATGAGCTTTACAACACCAGTACACTTATATGCAGGATACATATTTGGCTACCCTTGCAACAGAAGAACATTAGTCTGTTCCTCGAAGAAGTCGACGATTTCCTCGGCTGGACGATCCACCGCTTGATAGTGCAGCACCATGTTCCAGGAAGATCCTGCTGGTGGCACCGGTGGCCCAGATGCAATGGCGGCGACATCCACGTCAGGCCTGTGCAAACGCACCACGGAGAGCACAGCCTTGGCACCAGCCACCAGCTGCTGCCTCACGCACTCGCGAACCACGGACATATCTTGAAATTTCTTCAGAAGGGCCAGCAGGCTTGATGGAGTATCATCCAGCGGGAACATCGCCCGGTAGATGTTCTTCAAACACGACTGCGACTTCTTCAGAAAGAGCAGCACTCACGAGGCGCGATCCTGCATGATCGCTAACACAGTCGCACGATCATGATCTACCCAGAAGTATCCACTCTCCTGAAGTTGCTCCTGGGTGAGATCATGAAGGCGGATGGCAATCCTATCCCACTCCTCCTGCGGACGGCGTGCGCTAACAACTACACGAAGCAGCATCAACAGCATGAGTACAACGTACCATTGCGATTAACTACAAAGGAAAAGACGAGGATGAGCAAACTAACACTTAAACTGGTCGCCCAGCTGCGTCACCTTGCCAAGCAGATATTGCTCGCGGGCGGCGGCTTTTTCAGCCTTCGACTTCCACACGTCTGCGCTACCACGGATCAAGGGCAACTCACGCTCCAGTTGCTTAACGTGATCACGAAGTCGCGAAAGCAAGGAAAGCTCCTCTACCCTGGAGCAGGGAGGTGCCATCGTATCCTCAAGAGATGGTGGGTCCGGGGTTCCCCCCATAGGGCCACTTGACGTACCCTACCAAAAACCAAGCCAGAGGCAAAATAAGGCGACCAACTCAAAAGTCAAAAGTAACAGGTGCATTCAGGATCAATAAAAGTATCTACAAACACATTCGCCAACAGGCATGTTCTCCCATCAAAAAGAGCAAGTTCATCAGCTATTACAAGGAACTAACTATGGAGCAGCTGGCTTCTTCGACTTCGATGACCTCGGGGGCTTCATCAAGTCCGTGGCAGTATCAGATGCCACTGACTTTCCACCGGCCCCTGAGGCCGAAGTTTTTGCCGCCTTCTTCGCACGATTGAGCTCCTCCGAATACTTGGCAACAGTGTTTATCAAGGAATGGCCATATTTAGCACAGGCAGTCGCAAAGGGAGCGAATACTACCTGCTGACCATCCGTGCCAACAGGCATCGTCTTCGACACCGCAGAGGGATCCACTTCGACTCCATGGGCTTGCACCATGGCAAGCTACATGGTCACGCCAGCTGCGCGGAGGGAGTTCTTGTACGTGGCAGGCACACCCCCAGCGAGCGACTCCACTAGCTCCTCCACATTGTCGACCAGCTCAGCCTTCGGCATCAGCTCCTCCCGGAGGCGACTTAGGGTGGCCTTGGCCTTGGACAACGTATTTTGGACAGCGGCGCTATGGTCTTCGACCGCAGATACCGCGCCCGCCAGAGCGTCATCGCGACCAAGGGCTTGTGGATCAAAACTCAGGCCGCTAGCATCTACACCAAAATACGCACACGGATCAAACTTCTAATGCCACCGACACTACAGAGGAAGAGAAGAACATCAATAAAATATCTACCAAGTAAAGGTACCTGCGAGGGCCTTGGCGACTGAAAAAAGTTGCTCTTCGAACAACTTCTCCCTGGCCGCAAAGGAGGCACGCAGATCCTCTTCGCGCTTCTGGGCTTCATCACGAGCCGCGATTGCCTCGTCGCGCCCCTTCACAACTGCGGCCAGCGTCTTCTCCAACGTGGCGACATCACGCAGTAAAGCATTATGCTCAGCTACTAGTCCAAATTTGGCTGTCAGTCGAGTATACCAAAATACAGAGGAGACGAAAAGAACAAGTACAGAACACTGACTCTCAACCACGCGGTGGCGCTTCTCCAGCATCGCATGCTGGCGACCTATCTCCATCACCTGCTCCGCTACCTGCGCGGCTTCCTTTACAAGGAGCTGTCGCACAAAACAAGGAGTTAGCAAAGGGCAACATAAGGGCGTTGACTGTCAAATTATAAAAAGAAAGAAAGATATACTGTTGGGTCCGCAGCATAGAAAACAAAAAATTTCCTACGGTGTGAACTACACGCCAAGATCTATCTACTAGGTACAAAGCAACGGGTGGACATACATCCAACGAGAACTTACCCTCGTAGACAACGAGCTTTGTTAACGAGTAGGAACTCGTGGTTGATGTAGTCATACACTTGCCGATCTCAAGATCGTGAGGAAGTCCGAGCGCCGCAACTCAGCAGCGCATCCGCACTCGCACACACGTTCAAGCCACCGGACAACCTCCACCTCCTCGCTCCAGCGATCCAGCGGAAGCAGCAACTCCTTCCAGACGAAATGCCACCGGGAACATGTATCTCGCTAATCCGAGACCATGGGGGAATAATTCTAGAGGGGGAGAGAGATCCTTCACAAGGAGGTGTGAGGATGAAGGAGGGAATGGGTGGCCTTTTATAGGAGGAGGGGGTGCCCCTCTCTCCATGGCCGGTGCATGGGGGGGTGACCCCTCACCTCCCCCATTCATGTGGTGGTAACCCCTCCACATTAAAATGCCTCTTCACATTCCCTTTTAAAGTCTCCACTTTAAATGCATTAAATTTTTCCAAATTTAATACTCTCTCATTTAATAAAAATCTTTTTATTAAATTTATTCAGAATTTTGTTAATTACTTTAATTAAAAAACATTCACATATAGCCCCTTGCAATATTTCAATATCACATGCAGAACCACCTTCTGCAATTTGACCCGAAACAATTTCCGGTTTCTATTGAAACAATTCCTGCGCTTTGCAATTCTTTCGTCTGAAACATATGTGCTCCAAAATGGTGTCCGGTAACTCTTAAGTGTGCCACCCTACGGTTCGCGAATAATGCAGACATGATCGAGACCCCTTCTCCGATCAATAATCAGCAGCAGGACCTGGAGATCCGTACTGACTCCTACACATTCAACGATGACTCCTGTGATCGTGAGAACCTTTAACGCTTGTAACTAAATCCCTTTGTCTCTCGATATATTACATGTCCGAGATTTGATCATCGGTATCTCCATACCTAGTTTGATCTCGTTATCGACATGCACTCTTTTCTTGTTCCCGTGATATAACATTCTAGTGATCACATCACTTGCTTGCAAGCTATCCTAATGTGATATCACCGAGAGGGCCCAGAGTATATCTATCCGTCATCTGGATTGACAAATTCCACTCTTGATCCATGAGCCTCAACATAACACCTTCGTAGTACTGAACCCATCTTTATAGTCACCCTGTTACGGTGCGACAAGTCGAGCCTTATAGATGGTCACATTACCATCAGCATCAGTTTTCCTTTTGAAAATCCATTTATTCTCCACGGCCTTTCGGTCGTGAGGTAAGTCCACCAAGTTCAAAACTTGGTTCTCGTACATGGATTCCATCTCGGATTTCATGGCTTCTAGCCATTTGTTGGAATCCGGGCTCATCATCGCTTCTTCATACGTCACAGGGTCATCCATTTCATCAACCATGAAATTCACAACAGGATTGCCGTACAGTTCAGGAGCTGCACTTGTCCTGCTTGACCTACGAGGTTCGATAGTGTCCTCTTTCGGAGTTTCATGATCATTATCATTAGCTCTCTCTTCATCAGGTGAAGTCAACTCTGAAACAACTTCCGGTGCTGCGCCACTCGCCATTCCATGAAGAGAAGGTTCAATAACCTCTTCGAGTTCTACCTTCCGACTACTCACACCTTTCGCGAG
Organism: Avena sativa; assembly: GCA_916181665.1. Classification (NCBI taxonomy): domain Eukaryota; kingdom Viridiplantae; phylum Streptophyta; class Magnoliopsida; order Poales; family Poaceae; genus Avena; species Avena sativa. Next base: position 341,215,051 of record OV702287.1, read on the forward strand.
AAACTCCTTCTCAAGAAAGGATCCATTCTTGGCAACAAAAACCTTGCCCTCGGATCTGTGATAGAAGGTATACCCAATTGTTTCCTTAGGGTATCCTATGAAGACGCATTTTTCCGCTTTGGGTTCGAGTTTATCCGGTTGAAGTTTCTTCACATAAACATCGCATCCCCAAACCTTAAGAAATGACAGCTTAGGTTTGTTTCCAAACCATAATTCATACGGTGTCGTTTCAACGGATTTAGATGGTGCTCGATTTAAAGTGAATGCAGCTGTTTCCAGTGCATAACCCCAAAATGACAGAGGTAAGTCAGTCAGAGACATCATAGATCGAACCATATCAAATAAGGTACGATTACGACGCTCCGACACACCATTAAGTTGTGGTGTTCCGGCAGGCGTGAGTTGTGAAACTATTCCACACTCTTTCATGTGTGTGCTAAACTCGTAACTTAGATACTCTCCTCCACGGTCAGACCGTAGAAATTTGATCTTTCTATTACGATAATTTTCCACTTCATTCTGAAATTCCTTGAACTTTTCAAAAGTTTCAGACTTGTGTTTCATCAAATAGATATACCCATATCTACTCAAATCATCCGTGAAAGTAACAAAATAATGATATCCACCTCGCGCCGACACACTCATTGGTCCACACACATCAGTATGTATGATTTCCAATAGATCTGTCGCCCGTTCCATTGAACCGGAAAACGGCGTTCTAGTCATCTTGCCCATAAGGCATGGCTCACATGTATCAAATGATTCAAAATTACGTGATTCCAAAAGTCCATCAGAATGGAGTTTCTTCATGCGTTTAACGCCAATATGACCTAGACGGCAGTACCACATATATGTAGACATATCATCATCAAGTTTAATCTTTTTAGCATTAACATTATGAATGTGCGTAATATTACTATCGAGATCCAATAGAAATAAACCATTCAACATAGGTGCATGACCATAAAAGATATCATTCTTATAAATCGAACAACCATTGTTTTCAGATTTAAAGGAATGACCACTTTGCATCAAACATGATCCAGATACAATTTCATGCTCAGTGCAGGCACCAAATAACAATTATTTAGGTTTATAACTAATCCCGATGGCAAATGGAGAGGTAGCGTCCCGACGGCGATCACATCAACTCGTGATCCATTGCCGACCCGCATCCTGACCTTATCCCTTGCTAGTTGTCGCTTGTTCCGTAGCCCCTGAACCGGGTTACGTATATTAGCAACCGATCCGGTATCAAATACCCAGGTGCTACTGCGAGTACTAGTCAAGTACACATCAATAACATGTATATCACATATACCTTTGTTTGCCTTGCTGGACTTCTTGTCTGCCAAATACTTGGGGAAGTTGCGCTTCCAATGGCCAGTCCCCTTGCAATAGTAGCACTCGGTGTCAAACTTAGGGCCAAACCGGGGTTTCTTTTCAGGCGTGGCAACAGACTTGCCACCCTTCTTTCCCTTGTGCTTGCCTTTCTTATCCTTCTTGAAACCGGTGGTCCTATTGATCATCAACACTTGATGTTCTTTCCTAATCTCCACTTCTGCAGTCTTAAGCATTGACAGAAGCTCGGGAAGAGACTTCTTCATGCCCTACATATTATAGTTCATCACGAAGCTCTTGTAGCTAGGTGGCAGAGATTGGAGAACATGATGTATGCCTAAGTCAATGGGAATCGTTATTCCCAAGGACACAAGCTTATCGGTGTACCTAGACATTTTGAGTACGTGCTCACTAACGGAGCTGTTTTTCTCCATCATGCAGCTAAAGAACTTTTTTGTAGCATTATAACTCTCTATGGAAGCATGGGTATCGAAAATCATTTTCAGTTCTCCCATGGTATCAAAGGCATTACCATTTTCGAAACGCTTTCGAAGTTCTGGCTCTAGCCCATACAGTATGCCGCAATGAACTAAGTTGTGGTCCTCCTGACGAGTCACATAGACATTCTTTTCCTCGTCAGGGGCATCAGGAGCTGGTGGGGGGCCTAGCGGCGCATCTAGCACATATTGCTTTTGTGCAGCAGTGAGGAGAATCCTCAAATTCATAGCCCAGTTGGTGAAGTTGCTACCATTCGCAGCAAGTTTCTCTTTCTCCATGAACACATTGAAATTAAAAGCAGGTGGTGCCATCTACAACAGAATTTGTAAAGTTTATTTAGACTAAGTTTATGATAGATTGAGTTCAACTAATCCAAATTACTAATGAACTCCCACTCAAAAACGACATCCCTCGTGTCCTTTTGGTGATTACATGAACCAAATCCACTATATCAAGTCTGATCATCACGTGAGTTGATATAGCTTCAAAGGCGAGCATCTATATGGGCATCATATCAACCATATGACTCATGCTTAACCTTTCGGTCCGTGTTCCGAGGCCATGTCTGTACATGCTAGGCTCGCCAAGTAAGAACCTTAGTATTCGCGTGTGTAAAACTGTCTTACACCCGTTCCTATGAAAGCGTAGATTCGAGTACACCCGATCATCACGTGATGTCTCGAAACACGATCCATAGAACGGTGCATACTCAAGGAAGAACACATTTTTATCTTGATATCTAAATGAGGGATCATCTTATAATGCTACCAAACGCGCCAAACTAGCAGTATAAGATGCTAACATCTAATGTGTAAAGTGAGATGATATGGTCCATGCATTTGATCTCTATCACTTGCATCATGGTATGATCTCTATCATTCCTTTGTGTGTAAGGCCAAGGTCTATGGAACTTACACGTTGACTGTGTTGTAAGAGTATCTACCATACATCTACTTACAACAATACCATATCAATACACTAGCCCAGCAACGATCTAAACTAGACGCCTCTAATTTATCAATTGCAAGTTTTACGTGGCTTAGGGCTTTCGGAGATAGAACCGTTCTCACCTACGAACATGAACCACAACGAGGATAACTAAGTTATTAGTAACTCGTTGTAAATCAGATATTGACTATAGTAGGAGAGACAGACACCCGCCAGCCACTTATGCAAAACAAGTTGCATGTCAGTCGTGGAACCGGTCTCATGTACGATGACATGTAAGGTTGGTCCGGGCCGCTTCATTCCACTATGCCACCAATATCCAAAATACATAGAAGATGCAATAACATGATCATCATCGCCCACATATCAACCATATGTGTACTACCCGTGCTAAGCACCTACGCATAGATCAGGCTCTGATACCACTGTTGGGTCCGCAGCATAGAAAACAAAAAAATTCCTACGGTGTGAACTACACGCCAAGATCTATCTACTAGGTACAAACCAACGGGTGGACATACATCCAACGAGAACTTACCCTCGTAGACAACAAGCTTTGTTAACGAGTAGGAACTCGTGGTTGCTGTAGTCGTACACTTGTCGATCTCAAGATCGTGAGGAAGTCCGAGCGCCGCAACTCAGCAGCGCATCCACACTCGCACACACGTTCAAGCCATCGGACAACCTCCACCTCCTCGCTCCAGCGATCCAGCGGAAGCAGCAACTCCTTCCAGACGAAATGCCACCGGGAACATGTATCTGGCTAATCCGAGATCATGGGGGAATAATTCTAGAGAGGGAGAGAGATCCTTCACAAGGAGGTGTGTGGATGAAGGAGGGAATGGGTGGCCTTTTATAGAAGGAGGGGGGGTGCCCCCTCTCTCCATGGCCGGCGCATGGGGGGTGACCCCTCACCTCCCCCATTCATGTGGTGGTAACCCCTCCACATTAAAATGCCTCTTCACATTCCCTTTTAAAGTCTCCACTTTAAATGCATTAAATTTCTCCAAATTTAATGCTCTCTCATTTAATAAAACTCTTTTTATTAAATTTATTCAGAATTTTGTTAATTACTTTAATTAACAAACATTCACATATAGCCCCTTGCAATATTTCAATATCACATGCAGAACCACCTTCTGCAATTTCACCCGAAACAATTTCCGGTTTCTATTAAAACAATTCCTGCGCTTTGCAATTCTTTCGTCTAAAACATATGTGCTCCAAAATGGTGTCCGGTAACTCTTAAGTGTGCCACCCTACGGTTCGCGAATAATGCAGACATGATCGAGACCCTTCTCCGATCAATAATCAGCAGCGGGACCTGGAGATCCGTACTAACTCCTACACATTCAACGATGACTCCTGTGATCGTGAGAACCTTTAACGCTTGTAACTGAATCCCTTTGTCTCTCGATATATTACATGTCCGAGATTCGATCATCGGTATCTCCATACCTAGTTTGATCTCGTTACCGACATGCACTCTTTTCTCGTTCCCGTGATATAACATTCTAGTGATCACATCACTTGCTTGCAAGCTATCCTAATGTGATATCACCGAGAGGGCCCAGAGTATATCTATCCGTCATCTGGATTGACAAATTCCACTCTTGATCCATGAGCCTCAACATAACACCTTCGTAGTACTGAACCCATCTTTATAGTCACCCTGTTATGGTGTGACGTTTGATGTTATCAAGATACTCTTCCGGTGTCAGCAATTAACATGATCTCATGGTCTAAGGATAAAGATTACTTCGTATGATGTTATAGTAATATAAACATAATGACTTGATCGTAATGCTATACTTCGGATGAATGTTCATCACATCATTCCACCAATGGTGTGACCTTGTTATTAACAACATCCAATGTCCATGATCAGGAAACCTTGATCATCCTGTTAATCAACAAGCTAGTCTATAAGAGAGGCATGACTAGGAACCCTTTTTGTTTATTAAACACACATGTATTGATGTTTCCGAATCAATACATTTGTAGCATGTAAAATAAACATCTATCATGTATAAGGAATATATAATAACAACTTTATTATTGCCTCTCAGGGCATATTTCCTTCATATACTTACATGGTCCTCCAGCGACTCCGAAGAAGATTGCTGAATCGTCATCCGAGCAACTACTAGATGCTCCCCTATATGAGGAGAGCTCGAAGAATTGTGCCTGGAGTGGGCCGCCACCGGAGGAGAAGGAGCGCGCTCGACCTCTGTCTTGGCTTTTGAGGTCGCGACTCCTGATTCCTTCAAAAATTCAACGTCGCCAGAAGATGACGACGCCTCTTGACTGCAAGACAAAATCCGCACTCAGAAAAGGCAAACTCCAAGGCAAAGCAAACAAGAAGAAAACAAGAGAAGAATGAATGCACTAGCAAACCTACCAGTCAAATCTGTTAAGATTAAATGTGGCCTCCGTCGACTTCGACGAAGACTCCTTGGGCAATCGCATCTTCTTACGAGAAGACGGTGCCACAACCCTCACAGGAACGGCGGGAATTGGTGACTCCGTGCCAATAGCCGCGCCTCCTAGAGTTGAAGGAGTCAACGCGTCGGAATCCCCGCTACGCGAATGCTTGCGAGTATCCGGACTTTCAGACTCGGGGGCTTCCTCTTCCACATCGGAAGGGATAGTCGACTCAGACTCGTCCTCTTCCAAAGCTTCACGAGGAATAATCCCCTCAGGGAGGGGAGGCATGCAAGGCGACACCGCCCACTCTTGCATACAAAAAGTAAAACAGATAAGCAACAGAAGACGCAATCGAGAAAATAAGCTACTATGTAGCACAACCATACCTCAGGAGGAGGATTCGAAGCATCGAAAGGAGGAACGACTGGCTCGTTCGGAAGCACATCCTTGAGGGTATACTTCGTGACCAGTCGCACCCTCTTATCTACCTCACTCGTGGACATGCCATCAGCAGACACGCGAGTGGGATCATCAGCGCCACCCCATTGGAACATGGGATGGACCCTGGCCTGGAGAGGCTGGACGCGACGACGCAGCCAAGTCCTGACAAGGGCGCAGCCTCCCTCTTCTGCGCCTATGCGACTCTCGAGGTCGCAGACGCGCTGATATAACATGTCTGTTTCTGCGAGTTCAGAAGGCATGATCACGTTCTTGCAAGAACGCATCTTCTTGCAGGGAGTCGCGGGATCGAAGGGCGCGATTCCAAAGTGCTCGTCCTTGGCCTTCTGATCGCGCACATAGAACCATTTGTCCCTCCATCCCTAGACAGACTTGGTGAGCTTGATATCAAAGTAGGTGGCGGATGGGTCAACATGGATTCCACAACCACCTACGTCATAAACTAAAGAGCCAGATGCAGACTGACGCTTCAATTTAAAGATGCATTTAAAAAGACCAAAGTGCGGCTCGATTCCGAGCCAGCACTCGCAGAGAGTGATGAAACAAGTGATGTGGAGAAGAGAATTTGGGGACAGCTGATGGAGCTGGAGCCCATAGAAACACAGAAGACCCCGAAGAAAGGGGTGAAGAGGCAAGGAAAGACCACGAATGATGAAAGCAAGAAACATCACTCGATAACCAGCGGGAGGCACAGGAATGGTCTCACCGCTGGGGACGCGCGAATCGGCGACTGATGCAGAGATCACTCCATCTTGGCGAAGAAGACGGAGATCCGGCGCCTTGATAATAGAGGGGTGCCACGCGCCATTGGTCACGTAGGTGCCCGCGACCTTCTTCTTCCCGGCGGCGGCACTAGTGTCCGCAGCAGCGGAGCCACCCTTCTTCTTTGCTGCAGCGAGGGTGGCCGCGGAATCAGCGGCAGCACCTCCCTTCTTCTTCCCCATTGCGCGGCGGCGATGAGAGTGAAGAAAATAGCTTGGGAACGAACGGAGCTGGTCCAGCGTCGTGGAGAAGATGGGCGCAGAGGAAAGCAGGAAAGCAAAGGGCAATGGCGATGGCAGCAAGGAAGAAAGCACACAGATGGGAAATTACCGCCGCGTCATCGCTACTTAACCCCTGGAAGATGCAATCCAACGGCTGACAAAAACCCTATTGGACGCGTGGCAAGCATCGCGTAGGACACGTGGAGAAGAGGAAGCGCGAACCGTCCCCCCACTTCTACCATTACGCACGGAAATCGAGGACGCACAGTTAAAAAAAAGATTACGCACACCCAGTCAAATCAAAGTCAGAAAGAGGGGCCCACCGCTCGTCACGTCCCGTCAAAATCGCTCACACGGGCAACTAAGGTCATACAAGCGTCAGCACTGACGTCATCAAGGCTATGCAGTGAAGAACTTCGACTATTTTAGTCCTTGCTGGAGTCTTCGACTCCACCAAGCACTCGGGGGCTACTCCCATAGGGAGCGCTGGCCGCGCACCCTACGACTTTATTTTTCTTGTTGCAGGAACATGGACAATCACAAAAGCAAACCCAACCACTTGAAACACAGTTCGATTATGGACATGTGTTACTCCCATAGGGAGCGCCAGAAACAAGCAGGCAAAAGACGACAACAGTCGCAAAAATATTTTAGTCTTTGCCTGAGTCATCGACTGAAACAAGCAGGCAAAAGATGACAGCAGTCGCGAAAGTGTTTTAGTACCTGTCTGAGTTATCGACTTAACATGCAAGCAAAAGACGACAACAGTCGCAAAAGTTCTTTAGTCCCTGTCTGAGTCTTCGACTCAACCAGGCACTCGGGGGCTACTCCCATAGGGAGCGCTGGCCGCGCACCCTATGATTATTTGTGCAAGAAAAATTGTGTGTTGATAACATCCACACTCAAAACTCATGGCGACACCGCCTCATAATTTTTCCCTGCAAAGAGACTGCGTCTCCTGGGTTACCCGAATCGTTTCCGTGATGATAAAATTCGGATGCCGCGCCTACGGCGTGAAGGTAAGACCTGAATAAGGCCTGACAACGCATTTAACTACGCACTACCAGAAACATATCCGTGCCTACAGGCACGATGAACATGCCTTGACGGACGCGTCAAGTGCTCACACCCATATAACTGGAATTCGACTCCTGTAAGACCTCCGTGGCATGAGTCAAATTACACCAGCACTTTTCCGGATTCGAGTCCGGGGACTCGAATTTGAGTAGATTACGTTGTTTCACCCTAAGGTGGTTAACTGATACCGATACTTCGGTTATATCAGGCACGTATATCAACAATCCCTATGACGCAAATAAAAGCAATCGAAATGTACTCATTTAGGCACTCGAAGGTTTCAAAAGTCCCCAGTCGAATCTGCGATTTCACTGGGCACTCGGGGGCTACTGACATGGGTATACCCTATAGGTACTCGAGCTTGGTATATACGGTCCAAATACATACAGGCCCACGGTGTCGCCAAGGCCCGGATGGAGGGACTCGAGTAACCTACGGACTCTCGATTGCTTGAAGGACAAGAAGAAGCTAAAGATAGAAAGTTTGAAGGGGAAAACCCTAACTTGTAACCGACTCGACCTGCTACCCGAGACCTAGCTCATCTATATAAAGGCTAGGAGGGGGCAGCGAGGAGGACACGCGCAACCCTAGTTTCCACAACCCTCGCCAGATTTCATCTGCGCACCGTTGTAACTTTCGACTCCTTCGATAATTCCACGAGCATACAAGCAGGAGTAGGGACCTCTACGAGGCCTGAACCTGGGTAAATCCTTTGTCTCATGTGTGCTTGTTTGCTAGCCGATAGATGTCTCTAGCGCTCCCTTCTTCTCCAAAACCCAAGTCCATAACAATGGGCATTGACGAGTTAAACCCTCGTCAGTTGGTGTGATTTAAGGTCAGTCTCGATGGTTGCCCATCTGATGCACTCGTCCTTTGGGATCTTAGCACGACGAATTCCCATTTATCTACTACGACATACATTTTGATAAACTTTTTCGGACTTCAGTGGTGATGGAGGGGCGAGGACGGCGTCACGTATTCGGCACGCATGCACACCCTATCCCTGTGAACACCTCCGAAAGACTGACTCTGAAGACTGATCCGGCGGATCTTGAGATTAACACAGTCATCACATGCGTCTCGCTATCGATAGGAACTTCGTCCCGCACTGAAGAATATTTTATCTTTATGAGACACCAAAGCGTTAAACCTGAGGTTTGATCGCTGGTGAATTAAGGATACCACTGTAGTCCTAACCATCCAACCAAAGTGCTAGTAGTCGTTGCTAGGTAGTTCATTGAACTATTTATTATTTTTATTATTTTAAGTCTCTTTATACTGTTGTTAATGATTATTTATAAATACTTGAAATTTTAGGAAAAAGAAATGTTCAAAAGTACATCCTCTAGTCCATATTAATGGTCTCAACTTTATCTAGATACGAATATATTTAGTCTAAATACTAGCTTCGTTTCAAAATATAAGCCTTCTTAAATACCCAAAGTAGTTTTCTATAAAGTATTATATTTCAAAACTTAACTAGATAGGGAGTACATAGTAGATACAGAGTAGTACATAGGAATGTACTCCCTCGGTTATTTCTTGAGGGAGGGAGTAGATAAAATTGAGGCCATTGATAAGCACGGTTCCATTCATTTTCAAATGCGACCGACCACAACGGGATCTTGCTGGTCCTGGTCAAACTCAAGCCCACATGCCCCACTGTCCAGCCACACAGCGAACCGCACAAGTCAGACGTACCTATGACAATCCGGTCCCACCTTCCGGCGGCATCTCCCGCAATCCCGAAACGTCCTTCTGGAACAGAGCCCAAGCGTCGTCCACTCCTGCGAACACGAAGCACACCCTTCGGGAAAGGGAAAGGGGAACGATGGCGATGGCGGAAGCTTCTAGAACCTCGGAGGCGCGCCGCGACGCCGTGTTCGGTCGCTGGGTCATTTTCTCGCCGGCGCGCTCGCGCCGTCCCACCGACCTCAAGTCCCACGGCCCCGCGAATCCTAGCCCCGGCGACGGCGCCCCCAAGCCGTCCTGCCCCTTCTGCCTTGGCCGCGAGTCCGAGTGCGCCCCGGAGATATTCCGCGTTCCGGCGCCCGAAGCTTCGTCGCCATGGCGGATCCGCGTGATCGAGAACCTGTTCCCGGCGCTGCGGCGCGACGCGGAACCGCCGGCGCCGGAGGAGGGGGAGAAGCCCGTGGGTGCGGGGGAGTGCGCCGTGCGGGGGTTCGGATTCCACGACGTGGTCATCGAGACACCGCGCCACGAAGTGCGGCTCTGGGACCTGGACGCGGAGGGGGTCGGCGACGTCCTGCTCGCGTACGCGCGGCGCGTGCAGCAGTTAGCTGAGCACCCAGCGGTGAAGTATGTTCAGGTAGTTCTCTATTTTAACTTCAGCGCTTCAGGTAGTTCAAGTAGTTACTATCTCATTCGACAAATGGTGAAATTTCGTATAGCATAAATATTACGGAGTACTGTATTTCGATAGGTCTTGAAAGGAGTGGCAAACTGCCAATGTGATCTTCTTACTTTCTTAGAAGGTACTAGTTCTTAAGCTCCTAGTCTCTAGGAGTCGTTATTTGGAAGTTAGTAGAGCTAAATAATTCCTACACAGTGATATGGATACCAGAAAAAATACTACTCCCTCCGATTCATAATAAGTACTGCTGTGTTAGTACACCTTTGTACTAAATCAGCGACACTTATTATGGATCGTAGGAAGTACTAGTATTGATAGTTTAGGGTGCAAATAAAATGATTTAGGAGTTGAGTGTGAAATTAAATCGATGCACTAGTTGACGAACCAAAAGTGGACTGTTTCCTAGATATTGTGGGCAACTGAGATATTTGTGCAGTCCTACCGTTTCTTGTTTGTATTTCAGACAATGTACCTAACTTTTGTGTGCCAATGGGTCTAATCACACACTAAATTGGCCAAATTGAATACATTGCAATTCCAGTGTCATCTGATACGCCGCATTTCACGAATTGTGAGTATATGGGCAAAGCAGATAATGTGTTGGGATTTCCTGGCTTTTCTTGTCTTCATGCTTGTATGAATGATGAATTTTGGCGACACACTCTGCAAATTAGCTGATAGCATGGTATCATAGTATGTATACTTACTTTTGAGTTTAGGCTGTAGATCGTGCTGTATTCAGGGGCACTTTCCGTGGACTCGGTGTATATTTTAAAACCTTTTTTGTGTTATAGTAATGTACAAGTCGTGGTATTTCTAACCTGAAACAGAACCACATGTTTCCAAGCTCAATCTGTTCTATTTTGTTTTGTTTTGTGTATGCATTTGCATATAAGATTAGACATGTTGATTGACAAATGTTAAAGCTGTTTAACACTGCAGTGATCACTATGGCGGTTTCTAGTGGCAGGGTTTAGTGCAGTTTTGTCACTTGGTGTTTTCCTCGGGCTCAGCTCTCTTTCATGACTTTCACACTACATATCTGTGCATTTAGGAACCTCTTGGCTGATATGAAAAAATGGTAATTTATTTGTAAGGGAAATGTCAATGCTTCACTGGCGTGTTTTAACACGTCGGATCTCTTACATTTGGCTAAATACACATAGCCAGTCAATAAGGGAGCAAGCCTCTAATCTAAATGCATATTCTATATATGTTATACATCATGTGCCATTTGCTGTTTGTGCGTGTTTTATTAGATCTAACACTCATCTAAATGCATGTCATTGTGTATTAAAAGATGGGCACTGAGAAAGCGCAAAGTTTAACCAATGGTGGCCACAACCCCAGAAAACCAAAACATGAAACAAGGAAAAATCAAACTACTCTAATCTAACCTACAAAGGAAGACAAACTAGAATAGGACATGGGCAACCGCAATAGAGGTGCCTTGTTGTTTGTGCATGTTTGCTATTACATTATCTGTTCAGAGACTCCAGGATGCATGAAATATTTGGTGCACATGGTTCATATCCTCTACTGAAGAGTATCACTTGAATCAAATACAAAACTTGCTTATTACTTTAGGTGGTCTTGATAATGCATTGATCTGTTTCAATAAGGTAGCCAAAACTCTTGGTAATTCTGCGCATATGCACCGAGAGCTTAAAAGTGCCCAGATTTTGTCTCATTCATATTTCACTGTCCATTTATTTGTCCTGTTATGGTACTTAAAAGTCCAAAAAGTAATAGCCCTTAATTTGTCTATAGCATTAGCTACTTGAGTACTTTGTCTACTGCAGCTTGTATTGTGCGTTGGCAAATTCCTCTTATTATGCTGAAAGCTCTGTTGGTCTGAAATTGCTTAGGTGTTTAAGAACCACGGGGCGTCTGCTGGAGCCTCGATGGCACATTCACACAGCCAGATGATAGGAACTCCTTTTGTCCCTCCATCAGTTACCTCCCGGCTTAACTGCATGAAGGAGGTTTTTGAGAGATCGGGAGAGTGCAGCCTTTGTGAAATTCAGTCAAAGGATATTTTGGTCAGCAAGACACACAACTTTTCTGCAATTGTACCTTTTGCAGCATCTTATCCATTTGAGACATGGATCATTCCTCGGCAGCATAGCTCCTATTTCCATGAAATAGATCAGGATAAGGTATCAACCTAAGCTACAAAACTAAACTTCATAGACTTCCCTGCCACCTGGCTGTGCTGAGTGCCCTTTCGTTTGTACTAAATGATTACTATGCTGTATACAGGTATCGGATCTTGGGTCTCTGTTGAGAAGCATGCTGCAAAAGTTGTGTAAGCAGCTCAATGATCCGCCGTTCAACTATATGATCCACAGCGCACCGTTTGGACTATCCTCTTCGTGCCTGCTTTACACACACTGGTTCCTCCAGATAGTGCCGCAGTTGAGTGTAACCGGTGGATTTGAGATGGGAAGCGGGTGCTACATCAACCCAGTTTTCCCTGAAGACGCCGCGAAGATTCTGAGGGAAATCGACTGCTCAATATAGCTGGGTAGTCAAATCTAATTTGGTTCTTTGTCACGCTGGAACAATGGATGTGTTGTTCCTATATAGTGTTTGTTTTCTTCTAAAGATACTACGCACATCACTAATAATCTGAGTGGACGGTTAAGATGATGTGTACTACTGAGAGAATATGATCAAGCTCGGAAGTTCTTAACCCTATCTGTTGGCGTTTGTACTTCATCACCTGGAACTGGAAGGGTGGTCTCGAATTCAGAAGTTCTCTGAGCAGTACAATGCTCTGCTGGTTCCTGAAGCTATGCTGAGAGTCAGGGGCTTAACACATAGCTAGAAACCTTCTTTTATCAATATAGACGGCGGAAACATAACCAGATTAAAGAAACTCTCTAAACATGCACACATAAAAATGCGTAGAAAAGACAATGATAGCAGATAAACAGGATAAAGCTCATGACGGATGGCTCTCTCGTGGCTCGCTTTCATCTTGGTTTCTGCTACTTACTATACAAGTAGATAGAACAGGCGGAACAAGGAGCAGGAGCTTTGCCGGTTTCATTGTGCCGCCACAAGGTGGAAACCGTCATGGTGGTGCAGTGTCTGTGCAGGCATCCTTGATAGACTGCAACCGTAAGGCCACCGGGCCTCAGGGATCTTGCTTGAGTTGGTATTGTTTTCGGTGTTCAGCTCCCTCTCCTCTCTCTCCCTCGGGCTCCCCCCATGCTCACAAGGTGTTCGTGTAAGCCTCATATGGCAGAAAGGGGGGCCAATGGTCCTTGGGATGGGTATGATGGACCCCTTTCTTATTCATGCTCGCCGGTAAGTGATTCAGCGTGATCATGGTACCTGTATTGAATTTACTGTGTAGCCAGGAGTTGAAAGCAAACGTCTCTGTCGTTTGCCACGGCAGTGACACGACTCACGGTTACCGAAGATGTGGCAACGGATGCCACTAGTTGACTGCATCTTCGGATGGTTCCGTGCAAGCAAGCAACTGACTAGCAGCGACATAACCAGGCTGAGGAGCTTCATGAGTCTCTGGAGGATTCACATAACTCCACCACAAGTTGCCTAAGCCATGAGAAAACAGTGGCTGAGGACCTTCTTCATGGGTCTCACTAGTATGAGCTAAAGGGGTGTAGGAACATATACATCTGAATTCACCTTGTCCAGATTTTGTTATCAAGTTCATGAGAGGCAGCTTCAACCATGCATGTGCAGGATATCTATGGGAAGGCCTGGTTCATATCAGTACCTTGGGCTTCCATTATATGCCTAGGTGGTTTAGATATCAGTATGAGAAAGAAAGTCCTTCCTTCTGTTGGCCAAATGCCGATAAACGTATTCAGAGTTTAAACTTTCTGAAACTGAAAAGGTAAAGAGTGTGTTTTCTCCCTAAAATTTGCCTCTTGTGTTCACAAGAAAATATCTCAACATTCTGATCAGCACTTGCATGTTTTGGATAGCATAGCACGATGATAACATATTTACGTTACAGGGGCTTCTTTTACATATGGAGGATTTTCATTCGGATGTACAAAGCATATGTCCATCAAATGGCTGAAGTACAAGGGAAGGCTAAAACCTTTCCTGGAGATATATCCCAAGTCTCACCAAGAACAAACTAAAACTACTGTTTTGAACTAGTGGCAGAGAGAGAGGAAAACTGTACTGTGTGGCCAAGTGTGCGAACCACGAGACCAGGTCGAAGTGGCAATGTCACCTACCGTCATCACTTCTTGCCGAACCCAAACAAGGATTTGATGGCATTGATGGCACTCTCATTGATAAACGATTCATCGTACTTGTTTAGCAAGGGGGCAAACTCCTCTGATTTCCTCAAGTTCGCTAGATCCGGGTCGGTGCGAATCGTCTTCAGGAAATCAAGTAAGATATATGTCAGTAACTATGAACCATGCACTGACCTTTTTTTTACTCTTATTACAAAGCAGAGTAGTTTACCTTGAAGTCTTCATAGCCGGCTTTCATGGCATCTTCCAGTGCAGAAAGGCCAGCTTGTATCTGCACAAAGGAACATCCAGATGAGTATTCAGTGGCAGACGGGCAGTCTTGCAGTTCATAGTGAAACAAGTGGCAAACCCGGTCGAGCTTGGAATAACAGCAGGCGACATTGTAGCTGGCAACGGAAGACTCATCGATCTCTGGTTTCGACCCCAGCACCGACTCGAACTTGTCCAACGCTTCCTCGTATTTTCCTTCCCTGAAGTTTTTTTTTTTCAGAACATGTCAAGAGAGTTTTCAAATTGAAGCAATCTCATCATTGCAGCATATGTATCACTGACTTGTACAGCCTTAGCCCCGAGCGAAGGTCATCTTCTCTTTGGATCTTCTGCTCCATCTTCTTCTGGTAATTTTGCATCTGCATCCAACATTTGAGATCGCCACGCGCCACGGCATGGTTAAGCAATGTGCAGATATGTATGAGCAAAAAGATAAAAATAAAGCATATAGTCATACCTGAATCTCTCTGAGTTTGGTGCTGACATTTCCAGTGTTTCTTTCAGCCCTGATGATCTCCTTCTCGGAGAGCTCACCAGAATCCCATTTCCCTGGACTCGGTTAATTAGCAGCAAGCAAATGGCACAGCTCAAATTCAGAATTTGATGAATCCACAATCATGTCTATCTTGCAAAGGGATCATAATAATAAGGCCGGTAACTACTAACTGTTCTTACCAAATTTCTTCTGCATCTTCATGTAGAGAGGGCCAACTCTCTGGCGGATGCAGTACATGGTCTGTCCGTACCCTGCTGCCGGCCAGATTTCCTCACCAAAGACGGCGCTGTGAATTCACCATCAGTTAGCAACACGGAAGGGAACTGTACGTTTCTTGATTAGCTGTTGGTTCTGAAGATGTCTGAAAATTGCTGTTGGTTGGCTGGTGTGAGGGGATCGTTTGAGGGGCCGGACTGACCTGGTGGCTAGGACCTTGTCGCCGGGCGTGAACTTGCCGGTCTGCTCGGCGGAGGAGCCGGGGAAGATGGCCTCGATGTAGGTGCCGCCGTCTCGGCCCTTGGCGAACTTGAGCCCGTACGGCTTGAGGATCTCCACCTCGTACTCCTCGTACGGCTCCTCCCCACCTTTGCCTTCCCCGCCTCCGGACTTGGGCTCTGCCTGCGCCTCCGAGGACGCCCGGACGACGGCGCCGCTCCTCGCCAACCCCCGCAGCGTCAGGCAGCAGCTCTGGCCAAGAAACGCTGGCTGCCTCGCCGTCCGCGCATTGCTGCCGCCGGCTCTCGGGAGGCAGGGTGGGGAGGAGAGGAGAGGGTGGTTGGTGATCTGGTGGGCGAGAGCCATGGCAGCTAGCTGAGAGCTCTGCGCGGTCGGCTGCTCTGCGAATTGAATCCTGGTGGTGGGGAGTCGGAAGCGATGAGGAGGAGAGGACGGTTCTGTGGCTCATCTTTGGCGGTGTGGCGTGGCGCCAAGAGAGCTTGAGTTTGGGTGTGAGATGGATGGAGGCCACACACAGGCACGCAGTAGCCCCAGGGAGAACAGAGTTCAGAGGCGAGGCATATGCTGGGCTCGGGGCTGGGATCCTACCTGGCATCTTCCATGTCAGCAAGAAGGGTCCACTTGTCAGACTATGCGAACACCTGTTTTGTTTTTCTGTTCGTGATTGCATACTTCGGTAGCATCACTTACGAGCATACAGCTCGGGGTCTGGTTCCTACTTTTTCTTACCAGCTAAGTTTTGATTTTTTTGGGTGGAATGTTGTTTGGATGAAACAAAATGCTCGTACCGTCGTCCGATCGAACTTACCATGCTAGGACCATCATGGTAACTAGGGTTCAGTTGGGTTTGAATTTTCTTTCTTTCAGAAAATGAGTAGAAGTGATTCAACTATCTGATTACATATATTTTGGATGTGATGACTGATGATTGCCTGTGCACATGCAGCGTCTCCTGATGTGAGTGCTGTAAACTTTGCTGCAGTTATTAGGCCTTTGTCTGCTGTAAGAATGTTTTAATGGTTTGATACAGTGAAGAACAAGAAAAATACTTAGTCTTAAGTAAGTTCTTAGCATTCAGTATATTCCTGTCATGAACTCAACATTGATGCAAACTGCATTTGACATATACTGTATTCAAGTCAGCATCTTGTTTTATTTACTAATAATCAGTGGCATGTACAGATTATTTTCAGAAGGTAGCTAGGCATGTACAGAGTTTGTGATGGACAGACATGAATCTTTGGCTGGAGATCAGCCTAGTAGTATATACATGGAGTGATGGCTGTTAAAGTCTGAACTCTCTCTTCTGAAGAGTTCTTGATCAGGGAGATGAACCGGCAAGGTACTGCAGCCACTCTTCAGGCAGCCCATGCCTCCTCCTCATCGTCCTGAACGCAGCTTTCGTCAAGGGCACCGCGATGATGTCGAATTCCTTGGGCGCCTGCGGTGCAATTCAGCAAGAGTTACTGCTTTTATGTGGGACTGTTTGATAACTGCAACCCACAATCTTTAAGAAGAGCAAATCAGTGTCGCTGACCTTGGGGATCTTGCGTAACTTCATGTTTGCTTGCAGCAGTGTCTTATTACCTTTCCTGCAGTTGCATCTTGAGCACGCAGTTACCTGCCAATCAATTCAGAGATGGCCAAAGAATTAGTAAGACTCTGCAACTGTTAATACTACCTACTAGTGCCTAAGTATTTTTTTCAGAGATGGCCAAAGAATTAGTAAGACTCTGCAACTGTTAATTCGGAATGATAAAAGGGTAGAAACAGTGAGCTTTCCTACCAAGTTTTCCCATTCCCACTTGCCGCCACGCGAAGTCGGGATGACATGGTCAATTGTGAGATCGTCTTCAGAAGTGCAATACCTGCAGATAATGCAACCAATTAGTTCCTGATTGTCGAGTAATAACAAGGTATTCTCCTCCTCAGCATGTAAGTCTTAATCTTTGTGTGATTTCCACATCTTTTTTGAAGCCTGAAGGTTATCACATAGCGTACATGACAGTCATAACTCACAGCTCAGAGTTACATGGAGTAAGTTCTCCAAGAAAGACAGAACAACAATATATGATTAAAACTTGATTTGCGCCAGGAATGTTTTGTGCATAAGCAAATGTACAATGCTTACTGGCAAGTGAAGCCGTCCCTGTAAAGTATGTTTTTACGGCTAAGGCACTGCTTAACTCTTCTTCTCTTCACCACCTGCAGCAGCTGTGGGACCTGAAGAAGCAGAACAAGAGAGGAGCAGTAAATACAGTTTCGTGAGATCGATCATGATGCCAACTGTAATTTTAATTCAGAAATCAATACATCGTGCTCATATACATACATACCCTGAGAACTGCAGGGATGTAGAAGGATCCACTGGGAGAAGAGACCGTCTGATCGTAGTACTCCAGAACATCGGCCTGCATAGCTAAAACGATCGTCGTATTAATCTGTAAATATTGACAGGTTTTGACCAGCACAAGGCCAGAATTATGAACCAGGAGTGACGGTGGTGAAGTGATGGTTGCTTTAGAAAATCTAACCTTCTCCATGAATTCCAGGCAAATCGCGCGCTTCCAGCAGACAACATTGACAGGCCTGTTTGTAAGCTCAGAATATTTCAGGATGCATATAAAAGTGTAGCAACTAAATACTACTGTACATCATTGACAACACAAGTGCTCTAAATGGAATAAAGTACGGGTACAGAATATCAACCTTAGCTGCTTATGTTAATCAGTATATCTATATTATCTATGATATGTACTGCTATTAATCTACCTACACCATGCCATGTTCTGGTTGTAGTTAACTTGAAAGAAAGAGATCAATTACACGACTTGGGATTATTTTTCTCAGAGTAAATTGTTTTTTAGATCATAGTAAATTGTTTTTGTTACCCATAATCAATTCGCTTCGGAATTAGATCCTGTAAGGCCCCGCTTGTTTTGTTGTTTGACTTACAGATCTAATCCGTATATTACGGAGTATACGGTGGTTTTAGTGGGACCTAAATGAGTCCGTAATATTTACGTCGCTAAAACTAGAGAACCAAGCGCGGCCTAAGGGTATTCTTAGTGCTGCCGAAACAGGATGATTCCACTCCAGTAAGAAAAAAAGAACAGTACATATGATCTCCCTCAAAAAAAAAAAAACAGTAAATATGATCAGTTTTGCCTCATCAGAAAACGAACCAAGGTTACCTGTAGGAGAGATCAAGAACGAGTCCCCTGAACCCGGACAGATCATCGTCGTCGAACTCCTCGTCCTCCTCTCCCTCTCCGTCGATTATAAGCACCGCATCTTCCTCTTTCTCCTCCTCCTCCGCGCGCTCGTCGGTCGCGCCGCGCCCGCCGGACCTGCTATTCCTCCCGCGCGCCCGCGCTGGCCACGCGGGCGCCACGAGCCTCCGAGTGCCGTCGCTCCAGCCCAGCCCGGCCAGCGCGCCCGGCAGCCCGCTCCTTGGTGATCGCCGGCCGAGTGGGCCACGCACGTGGCGGCGGAACGGGAGAGGCGCCGCCACCTTGGCCGCCATTGATCAATGCTTCGTGTGATAATTGGGAAGTTTGGTGATCTCTCTTGAACTCTTGTTTGTCTGGTAGCTTGGAAGGTTGCGGCTTGCCTTGGAGTGTAGGAGAGGTAGAAGGCTGAGAGCCACTGGTTTACATGGAGTGCATGGACCAAATATCTCACTCCAATTTTCTGGCTCATTTTGTGGCCATTTCCTTGTGAAGGTAAATTGGGACGTTTTTTTTCTACCGAGAGCGGGAATCTTGTTATGAAAAAGGGTGAAAACTCAAATGTCGATTTCCGCTGCCGAGACTATACTCGAACAAAAACAAGACAGGTATGAGGTATTCGTTTTTTACGGCAGGATCCACATACACTACGGAAAAACTCCTGCCGTCGCCCGCCGTGTGCCAAAAGGACGGGAACATGGCAAAGATGTTCTGTGCCGTGAGCTGGTCTAGAAGTACACGACAAAGAGCACACACACGGTAGATTAAAAAAAAACACGGCAAAAATGAAAAGAGACACACGGCAAAGAAAGGATGCACGGCAAAGACCTATCGAGGCACACGGCAAAGAAACATGCACGGCAAAGACCAATCGAGGCACACGGCAAAGACGAACGCACGGCAAAGAGGTGGGTCCCACGGCCCCCTAGGCGAGCCACCCTAACGGCGGCTGACGGTGGTTCTTTGCCGTGTGCCGCTGCAGTTAGACACACGGCAAAGATAAGCCTTTGCCGTGTGCTTTATGCAACCTACACGGCAAAGCATGTTTTTTTATTTCTTACCCCCCAAATATGGTCAAAATGACTAGTACGAAGATTCTTAGTTCGGCGCTGAGCCTGCCTATACTTGCATATTGGAACTCTGAAGAAACATCAAATTTTCACCCTAAAAATGATTTTTATAAAAAAACATGAGCATCAGATCATGTACCTGCAGTTCATATCTGACCCATTTCCTACCAATTCGGCACAAAAATTTGTCTTTTTCACGAAGGGGGTCACACCTGGAAACCAGGTTTAGAAGTTTTGAGCATGCCACCACACTTCATTACACATGCTAGGGTCACATGCATGGTTTGGAGGTGTTCCGATGCCCCGAAGCACTTCTTCCTGCGGAACCCTGATCCGCGGGCCTCGGGTCGTCTACCCCCCTAGACTTTCTTCTGACAGGGGTAGCCCGGTGAATCTCTCTCATGTTTTAGGCTTGGTTAGATCATGTGATGATGTAAAACTATGTTTGGGAACATGTTGTGACAAAATCTACCCCGGTTTCACCGAAACGGGGAGTTTCCCCCTAATACTCAGATTACAGACACTTTGTTTTTAGGGGACATCGCATATGTCTGCGAAGGGGGTCACACTTGGGAACCAGGTTTAGGAGTTTTGAGCATGCCACCACACTTCATTACACATGCTAGGGTCACATGCATGGTTTGGAGGTGTTCCGATGCCCCGAAGCGCTTCTTCCTGCGGAACCCTGATCCACGGGCCTCGGATCGTCAATCCCCCTAGACTTTCTTCTGACAGGGGTAGCCTGGTGTAGCCCTCTCTTGTTTTAGGCTTGGTTAGGTCATTTGATGATGCCTCAGATCGTCTACCCCCTAATACTAACAAATAGTACACTAAAAACTTAAAATAAATACAATTGAAAGGAAAAAAAGGAAAGAAAATGAAAAATGCCCACAAGGCACACGGCAAAGGTGAAAACACACGGCAAAGGCTTCTTTGCCGTGTGTCTCCGTCTGGTACACGGCAAAGGCTTCTTTGCCGCGTGTCTTCGTCTGGTACACGACAAAGGCTTATTTGCCGTGTGTCTCGGTCTGGTACACGGCAAAGGCTGTCTTTGCCGTGTTCCTTTCTTTTCGGCACACGGCAAAGGGCCCGTCCACAGTCTAACGTGAGCTCGTCTAACCCTATCCACACCCCGCGCGAGCTCGTCCTCACCCCGCCGCCTCCTCTCACCCGCCGCCACCCCGCACCCCGCCGCCGGCCCCTCCCCCATCTCAGCCGGCCCTGAGCCCCGAGCCGGCCCCGCGTGTCTACCCCCTGCCCGTTGCCGACCGCGCTGCCCCGACCCCGTGCATCGACTGCGCCGCCCCGTCCGCTGTGCTGGTCGCCCTTGCTCGGCAGAGGGCCGGCCGGCTCGCGTGGGCGGGTGGAGCTCCGGCTGCGGCTCCCCTCCTCCACCTCGTCATCGCCCCATCTCCTCCACCGGTGTACCAAACAAGGTAAGTGTTTTTTTCTTTTTTTTAGTTCATTGCTAATTCATGTCCATTTCGGTCTATATTATTGTTTCAACTTGAGACAATAGCCAAAATACTACTACTCAGAACCGATAGTTCCAAAATACCACTAGTAAAAACCGAGTAGCCATCACACGGGGAAGGGAGGGTTCGGCCGCAGAGGGAGCAGTCGGGGGTGTCGGCGAGCAGGCGGAGGCGTGAGCAAGCAGGCAGGCGGCAACATCACGGATAGTGCGGGAAGCTGGAGAGAGAAGGAGCACGCGGTGGCAGGGACATTGGCGGCCGTCCATGGCTGATCCAATCGCCGTAATCGATCAGCTAACTAGTGTTCCATGTGAGTCTGAACTCTGAAGAGACGAAGAGAGAATAGAGGGGTACTTTTGGAAAGGGATGAAAAAACTGACAACTTGGCTTTATGTTGACTAACAGATTCGCTTTGACAACTAGCGGAGTGGTATTTCGGCATGCAAAAACTGAATATCAGTGCTATTTTGGCTAATTGGTTTTCGCTAGTGGTATTTTGGAATTCTCGGTTTTGAATAGTGGTATTTTGGCTATTGTCTCTTTCAACTTTGTCTAGATACAAATACACCTAGTCTAAATGGTTAACTAAATACATACGAATCTAGATAAAATTGAAAACGTTAATATGAATCGGAGGGAGTAGCTATGTTTATTCTTGCCTATTGAACCTGTACCTGAGGCTGAGCGAAGACCGAGTAGTAGTAGGTAAACAAGATATCCCTGCATATATGAATACATGTGTATGTTAGTAATTCTTTTTTTCGTGCAGGATATCTATTGAGTTTGAGGGTGGGGCTGTCGACGGCATAGGGAATTTTGTGGGAGGGTCGCTGATCTTCTTCACCTCTCGATCACGCTTCGAGGGTAAAAATATGTTCTCCTCTCTTGTACCTAGGGTTATTTTCATGTCTAGATCACCAAGTCTTTCGCGTTACCTAGGCGTCTCTTCCTGGCCGTAAGGGTTACGCAGATAAATATGCATTAGTGGTCTCGTATATTATGAACCGTAACTCTTATGGCATTTATCGGGACAGCTGGCGGATGCGTAGTTGGGTATGTTTTTCCTGTTCTACTTCGGTCCATGACAGGATTTCGGCAGCGCCTCCCCATTGTTCTCCGGATGCATATCCCTCTCGGCTTTTTGTCGAGACGTGTATCGGGAGAGCAGCGGGGAGGTGCTGCCGAAATTCTATCTCGGATCAGGGTAGAGCAGGGAGAACATACTCAATCTATAGATCCGGCGGTTGCTAGGACCATCTTTACCTATTAGAGAGATAGGTGGATATATGCATGACGTAAAATTTATGTTTGCTAAAATTAACCGAACTAATACTAGATTTATTTATATGGCATGATTAACTGAAAGAGTCTGTTTTGGTACTGATTAAAGGATGGAGAATCGTGACTGGATGTATGAGGGCTATGTCAGTAAGTGGGACTTTACCATGGAATGGAAAGAAAAGGCCGAGGACTTCGTGAACCGGCCGTTTGCTGTCCCCACCAGACCTAAAAAAAAATTCTGCCCCTGTACAAGATGCAAGAACCTGAATACACATTCGAAGGATGATGTTAGTAGGCACCTGGTCAATTATGGGTTCACACCTTCCTACAAGACTTGGACTTTCCATGGTGAAAAGTTAGTGAAACGTGCTAGGAGGGAGTCACGGCAGAGTCAGCAGCAAAGTCAGCCAAGGGGAGAATTTGATGCTGGTTTTGATAGGTGCATAGACAACTTTGTGAATGCTAATGCGCCTGAAAGCCCTCATGTAGAGGCGGAGACACCTCAGGAGGCGGAGACAAGTGAGGAGCCGGAGGAAAACACGGCAAAGTACTACAAGACTTTGTTCGCCTCGCAGAGACCCCTTCATGCACATACAGATCTTAGCCAACTGGACGCCATCGCTCGCCTTTTGGCCTTCAAGAGCCACAGGAACTTGACCAGAGATGACTTCGATGATTTGCTGGCCGTTGTTGGCAGCATTCTGCCAAAAGGGCACCTCTTGCCGGAGAACTTCTACTATTCAACCAAACTCCTCTGTGACCTTAAGATGTCATATGAGCCGATACATGCTTGTCCGAAGGGATGCATGCTATTCAGAAAGGAGCATGCTAATACAAATTATTGTATCCACTACAAATCCTCTAGGTACTTTGAGGTCGATCCCAATGGTGATGGTCAGAAGAGGCAGACCGGGGTTACCCAAAACATCCTCCGGTATCTTCCAGTGCTACCGAGGATCCAACGACTCTTCATGACCGAGGATACTGCCCAGCAGATGCAGTGGGCAGTAGAAGGTAATAGATACACTGACAAGATGATACATCCGTCGGATGGTAGTGCATGGAAGAACTTTGTCAAGAAATATCCTGAGAAAGCCGGTGACAAGAGGAGCGTAGCAGTTGCCATATCAACCGATGGATTCAATCCATATGGTATGTCGGCTACAGTATACAGCTGTTGGCCAGTGTTTGTTATTCCCCTGAACCTCCCCCCTGGCGCCTGCATGAGATCAGAGAACATGTTTGTGTCGATGATAATCCCCGGACCGAAATACCCTGGTAAGAACATGAATGTGTGTCTAGAACCGCTGGTGGATGACTTGTTTTGTGGCTGGGAAGGTCGCGGGATCCGAACATATGACGCCGCAAACAAGGAGCACTTCGATATGTATGGCTGGTACCACACCTCCCTGCATGACCTACCAGCATGTGCGTTGTTCTGCGGCTGGTGTACGCATGGGAAGTGGCCTTGCCCAGTGTGCATGCAGGATCTGACTTTCTTCTGGCTGTCAAAGGGAGGCAAGTACTCCTGCTTTGATGAACATTGAAAGTTCCTTGAGCCGAATCATCTATACAGGAATGATAAAAAGAGGTTCAAGAAAGGTCGTGTTGTACATGATCCAAAGCCACGTCTGAAGACGGGAAAGGAAATCAAGGCTGAGTTAGAAGCTCTCCAGCCTAAGCCCGATGGGAATGGTTTCATGGGATATGGGGACACGCACCAGTGGACCCACATTCCATGCTTATGGAAGCTACCTTACTTTGAGGATCTCGAGCTCCCGCATAACATTGATGTAATGCACACCGAAAAGAATATCGGCAAGGCCCTTTGGAGCACCATAATGCAAACTGAGAAGTTGAAGGATAACATCAAGGCTTGAATTGATCAAGAACAATGGTGCGATAGGCCAAAGTTGAAAATGCAACCACCGGGAACCAACGACAGAAAAGGGTGGTCTAAGCCAAAGGCTCCATTCTGCCCAACAAAGCCCCAAAAAAGGGAGATCTTCCAGTGGATCACGCAAAGTTTATTTTTCCCTGATGGGTACGCAGCCAACTGGATGAGGGGCGTGAACATGCAAACGTTGCGAGTACAAGGGCTCAAGAGTCATGACTACCACGTATGGCTTGAGCGAATAATGCCGGTGATGATTCGAGGCTATGTCGATGAGGAGACTTGGCGAGTGCTATCGAGGTTGAGCTTTTTGTTCCGCCAGATTTGTGCTAGGGAGTTAGACCGTAAAGTGGTTGAAAAGCTACATGAACAGGCACCCGAGTTGCTTTGTGATCTAGAGAGGCTCCTTCCGCCAGGGTTCTTCAATCCGATGCAACATATGAGTTTGCATCTCGCGGATGAGGTTTTGAAGGGGGGACCTGTGTGGGCCCATTGGCAGTATCCACCTGAGAGAGTAACACAGAGGCTTCGTACAAAAACAGGCAATAAATGCAAGATCGAGGCATCCATAGCTGAGTCAGTCCTTAATGAGGAGGTTGCAAACTTCACCACCAAGCACTATGATGCCAACATTCCCACAAAGCACAACCCAGTCTCCCGTTACAATGCCGCCAACTCTGAGGATGTACCCAAGCTTAGCATCTTCAGAGGGCTTGGTGGCAAATCAAGTGGCACGAAGAAGTTCATAATGAAAAAACCTGAGCGGGAGTTGATCCAGTCGTATGTCTTGAGCACCATGGATGAAGTGAAGCCATACATCAAGTAAGTGCTCACCCTTTAGATTTTCGCAAACATTTGCTCCTATGTTTGTGCCTAACTCTTCTTCTTTAAATTGGTATAGACGGTTCAAGTGTGCATATTGGAAGAATCCAGTTAGGGATCCTAACCCGAAAGAGGAGCAGGATCTATTCGATAAGGGTGGTGGTTTCGGTTTCATCAGCTGGTTCTGTGGTTTGGTACTATTCCATCCAACTTCTTGTGCTAAACTTCTCGTGCTAAACTTCTCGTTCTAACTTGTAGGCAAATACTGACAAAGATATGCAACCTGAGCTAAGAAATATTGCCAGGGGCTTTAACCATTCAGTCGACATGTTCAATGCTTATGACGTGAATGGGTATCGCTTCCATACCCATGAATACACAACTCTCCGGCCCAACCGGAAGACAACAAATAGCGGGGTCTTTTGTGAAGGCTCAGATGGCCTCCAGTATTATGGAAGAGTCAAGGGTATATATGAGTTGAATTACGGTTTTGGCAAAGGGATAAATCCCGTTGTATTCAAATGCCATTGGTTTGACCCACATCAGGTGAAACAGGATCCTGAAATTGGACTGGTCGAAGTTAAGAGAAGTTCCATTTATGCGGGAGATGATGTCTATATTTTGGCTACTCAGGCCTTCCAAGTATTCTATCTTCCGTACCCATGCCAAAACCCTACAAAACGTCTAAAGGACTGGGACGTTGTGGTGACGGTACCGACACGCAATAGGCCACCCTTGCCAAACAAGGATGATTACCGCCGCCTAGACCCTTCAACAAATGATGGCAAGTTTTATCAGGAAGAAGGGCTCCCCGGGCAATTCACTATCAACTTGTCCGCCGATAGTGACATGGTCATAGACGATGACCAAGAAGCCGAGGAGGAAAACACTATGCAAGATGAAGTTGAGGAGGTTCACAACCAATAAGATGTGAGTTTGCTCGAGGCGTTCCGTGCAAGCCATGACGTCAACGCTCCACAGGGACCACCTCCAGGTTTCGTGGATGATTATTGGTGGCCCGAGAATGATAGCGATGATGAAACCTGTGTTCCAATTCGTAATCCCGACACAGGCTTCTGATGTATGTAGTAGTAATAATATGAGACTAATCTATGTAGTACTGTTTGTCGGGTTGTTGTATTTGTAAGAACTCTATGCTATGTAATAAATTTTGTTGCTTTTACTAATATCCATCGATTTTCATCGTTGTTGCTTTTACTACTCTTTTCATTGTTGCTTTTAATGTGTACTAATATTCATCTATTTTCATCGGTGTTGCTTTTACTATTATTCATCTAATTATGTGTACTAATAAACTATTATTTTCATTGTTGCTTTTAATGTGTACTAATAAACTACTCTTTTCATTCTGTTTTGCAGGTGATTGAAAGATGCCGGGGGAAAGGGCATTACAAAAAAGCTGAAAAGCTTGGTTGACCTTGTGAGTGGTGGTTCAAAAAAGGGTGGTTCGAAAGCTTCAACATCGGCTTCGAGAGAGCGTGCTAGTCCTCCACCGCGCACTTCACAGCGCTAGGGGCGTGGGAGGCGTGGGAGGAATCCTAGTCCCCCCAGCCGTGGTGGACCAGGACGAGGAGGAGGAGGACCAGGAGGAGGACCAGGACCAGGAGGAGGAGGACCAGGAGGATGATGATGAGGCGCAGTCGCAGCAGTCGGAGGACGAGGGGTTGGGGTCTTTACCCTATGAGCTTGACATGACCTTGAGGTGGGATCCTTCGGAGGACGAGATGTTGTACCTTGAGGCGTACGCGGCCATGGACCCGCGGCTTACGCCACAGAGCAAGGCTCCGTATCGGCGTGGGGTTGCGAGACTCCCCGATCTACCTTATGCCTATGCGGATAAGGTTCTCGTACCCGCTGGGAAGAGGTACATTATTTGACCCGCTAACCATATATTGGAATTTTCATCATATACTGATTATGATTTTTCATTTTGTAGTTACTTTCTATATGAGGATGGAATGAAGCCGTATCGTGGCTACTCGAGCATCCTTGGAGCCCTGGTTCGAGCGTATTTTCCTGGGATTGTCACTCTCCCAAATGGTCAGGAGGATGTAGCTTGGACTTGGAAGCATTACCACTACGCCCTGGATCCGACTAAAAAGTACAACCACATGGCGGAGAAGATTCAAGTTCTGTTCTGGGTAAGTTTGTTTCACTTGTCATAATTAAATCACCATGGCTTTGACTCCTTTTTTTCCTGTGTGCATACTTGTAGAATTATTTCGACATGCACAGGGAGAACTCAACGGAGTGCATGGCGATCGTGAACGAGCTTGCCAAGAGGAAGGTGCAAGACATGCACTATGAGGCACGCGTGAGCTCTGTCTGCAACTGGTTTGGCGATCGTAAGATCTGGATGAACAAGAGTCAAGCCCGGGACATGCTCTTCGAGCCATGGCAGTACCTGCAGGTAGTTGTGTTTCTGTTTTACTGATTTCTTGACCTTCATCTATTTCATGTTGTACTAATACCTGTACCTTGTGGATGTAGAACCCTCCTCAGTTTGTCGGTAATGACGCGAGGTGCTACACAGCGATGGTAGCGTGGTGGACACACGCCGAGTACCTCAAGAGACACGAGGCCGCAAAGAAGCGGCGAGAGGAGATGAAGGGTGGATCACACCGCCAAGGCAGCATCCCCCTCGCCCTTGTCAGGCAAAAAGAGGTGAGCAAATGCTTTCTTTATTTTTGCTTCTCATGTTATTCTTTACTCCACAAGGGAGCCCCCCTTCACTTATCTTTGTCCTCTCATTTGCAGAAAGTAAAGACAGGTGTGGAGCCGTCCATGTTTGCCATTTGGAAGAAGATGCGCACCTTGGACGAGCCTGTGAACGGCTCCCCGTGGATCAATGAGGGAGCCAAGATCCGGGGTACGAAGTACCCCGAGAAGTACAAGCAGGTGCACGGTGAAGATTCCAACCCTGACACCGCCCCCTTCGATTCTGAGGTTGCCGTGCTGGTGGGACAGGGCCAGAGGAATGGCCGCCTATGGATTGCTGACGGGTCCGTCGACCCTAGGACCGTTCCGTCTATGCGCCAGATCCGGCGTGGCAGGACGAGCTCCATGCCTGCCGTAGAGACCCGTCCACGGCCTTCGGTTATAGCTGTCGACCAGTTACGGGTATGTTCTTCTTCCTCAGTCATCTTTGGTTTACTACATGTTTTACATTGCAATGTTCATGATATCGCGGCTACACAACGTAGGAGGAGATGGCCACTGAGAGGGCAAGCAGAGAGGCAGCCGAGCAGCGGCAGCTACAGCTGGAGCAGCAGCTTAGGCAACAGCAGGCGATGCTGGAGCAGCAACAGCAGATGACGCAGTGGATGGCAAACCAAATGCTCATGACTGCTCCACCAGGGTCTCTTCCTACTCCTCCTTTCGCCTTCCCGTGGGTAAGTGATCACATGTCTTTATTGTCTAATGCTTGTAATTTTCAATATTTTCATATTATCTAATGCTCACAATTTCCCATCGTGTAGTTGGCCAATTTGATGCCGCCTGGTGGGTCGAACAACCAGGCACCGCCTGGTGGATTAGACGGTGGATCCAACAACCAGTCGCCTTTCACCGTCAACAATCCGTCGGTCGTCCGCAGGCTGGATCAGAGTCCTCCTGGTTAGTTCTCCTACACTTAACCTTGTGCATCACTCGATATCGGTACTCGATACACTTGGAGAGTCTCATGATTGTGCTTTTGACCTTGTAGGAGGGCTTTGAGGTTGTGGCTATCATGTGTGCATCACGGTTAGTTCTCCTACACTTGTCAAATTTATCCATGCCATGATACTTGTAGAAAATTTAGCCTTGCCATGACAGTTGTCAAAATTTACTTGTCATTTTCATCAACTTGCCACGGGACTTGTTAAAATCACATGTAATTGTCATTTCCATCAACTTGCCTTGAAAGTTGATCAATACTAGTTTTGTATGCTATTGCGTTGTATATTTCTATGTTGCTACATTGCCACTACTACACTTGTGGAAATTTTTCATGCGAATCTCACTATTTTGCTTTCGACCGTGTAGGATATGGATATGTGGTGGCCATCGAGTGCATCAAGGACATCGACCTTCGTCGTGCTTGAATCATATGTGATTGTTTGGATCATATGTTTGGATCATGTGATGTGTATGAGTGCTTGGATCATATGTTTGTGATGTGTATGAGTGCTTGGATCATATATGTTTGTAATGTGTATGAGTGTTTGGATCATGTGTATGTTTGCTTGGAGCATAGTTGCTTGTTTGGATCATATATTTGTTGTCATATATATCAACTATTGTTTTAAATGCAGGGATATAGAAAAACAAATAAAAAAGGGAAATAAAAGAGCCTTTGCCGTGTGTATACACACGACAAAGTGCCAAATGGTAACTTTGCCATGTGTATACACACGGCAAAGGCGACAGGTGGCAGCAGCCTGTGCGCTCCTGGGTTGGCTCGAAGGGCCTTTGCCGTGTGCCTTCTAGGAAGACACACGGCAAAGGTGGCTGCGTTGCCGTGATGCGTATCCCACGGGCACACGGCAAAGACAAAGACTGTGTCGTGTGTTTCTTCCCAAAGGCACACGACAAAGGCTGCTACTGTGCGGTGTGTGTATCCTTTGAGGCACACGGCAAAGGCTCACTACACGGTAAAAAAAGGACACACGGCAACGAATAAACACACGGCAAAGCGTAAAAAGCACACGGCAAAAAAGGAGCACGACAAAGGCTCGTTGGCTCCGTTAAACGGACGGAGGCGTCAAGTTGCTTTACTGTGCCGTGTCTACGCGTAAGACACACGGCAAAGGCTTTGCCGTGTATTATTTAGAAAACACACGGCAAAGGTCCTTTGCCGTGGCAAACGTTGCCGTGTGGCTTTTGCCATGTGTATACACACGGCAAAGCCTTTGCCGTGTTCCACGTTCCCTTTGCCGTGTGTGTTTGACCACACGGCAAAGAACTTCTTTCCCGTAGTGATATAACCGGTAAATTTGCCAGCTTCAATGTTGTTCAAAATAGAAACGGTTGCCAAATGCAAAATACTAAACAACCATCATTGGGGCACTCAGAGCCATAGTTTAAAAAACTGGACCGATGATCGAACCAGTGAGGCCATTGGTTCAGGTTTTTACTGGTCGGACCAGTGGTTCATTCGGTTCGATGGTGACAAAAAACCGTTTATTTTAATTAAAATTTAAGCAAAAATCAAAATAAAAGACGATAAAATGTATATTAAGCGTATATTTCAATATATAATCACAAAACATGGCGTGTTCAAGTGGTATTGGATCTTATGTGGTTCTATTTCTATCTAGGATAAGGTCTTGAGTTCGATTCCTCTTGCAACTTCTTCCTTTTTCCAGTTTTTTTGCTATTTGGACCGGTGCCTCTTTAAAAACAGGTGAGGTCATTGATTCAGGGTTTTTTCGGTTAAACCACCGAACCTGTCCGGTTTTTAAAACTATGCTCAGAGCATCTCCACTCGGGAGCCTCAAAGGCCCTCCATAGCGTTTTGGGGGGGCGCCGACGCGAAATTTCGAGCCCAGCCGTGCGCCCTAATTTTTTTGGCACCGGCGCGACCCAGTTATTTATCCGGCGGCCCCAGACCAAACCCAATATACAGGGAGGCGAGCGGGGGCGCCGGATGGACGTGTGGCAGGGAGGGTGGCGGGAAGAGAAGGCGGGAGCGCGCGCGCCGAACCGCCCCGGTCAAAACTGGCCCGCATGGCAGCCGCATAGAGCCGGTCTTCTTCCTCGCCATCAGCGCCGAGTAATGGCGCTGCTCGGTGCAGCCTTTCCAGCGAACGACAGCGGGCGGTGCAGCCGACGCGTCCCGTCAAAGGGGCAGGGCGGCGTTAATGCCCACCGCTCGCCTCCCCCTCCTCCCCATTATAAAAACCCGTGGCAGTTTCCATTGCCGCCGCACACGCATCATCTCGATGGCGAGCTCCACCATCTCCTCCCCCAAGCGTCGTCTTCTTCTCCCTCGTCGATGGCGGGCTACGACAGCACGACGGCCAACGGCTTTGGCCGCCTCTAGCTCCACGTAGACGAGGCGCAGGCGCTATGGAGCACCGGCTACCCCGTCCCGCCGGCTTTTCGGCTTCCAACGGGGTGGGCAGTGAGCCACGGCAGCCTCGCTGTGCCGCTCATCCCCACCGGCGCGGTCCGCAGAGCCGCGATCTACGAGCACTACTAGGGTCGCTCACCGACGAGAAGCGCAACGACCCCCAGTGGGATCACGACAACCTCCAGGCGTGAGCGGCCTTCTTCGCGCGGCAGCGCGAGGAACACATCGAGGTCTACGACGGCGTTGGCCCGCCACCGGCGAACTTCAACAGCTAAGGCCGGAAGCGATGGTGGAGCGCTCCTGGACGCACCCTCTCCTGGGTCCTGGACCACATCGCCAACAGCAACAACCCGCCGTTGGTGAGGCCGCCGCGTATCCCGCGCGACCGCCAACATGCCGCCAGCAACCGCTGGGGGCCCCGCCACGCGCCATCAGCGTCCTCCTGCTCGCGTTCTCCCCAGCGCGGTACTCGCCATACTCCTCGCCGTCGCCGCGCTACCAGGGGATGCTCGTGCTCCCACCGGTGAAGGACGAGCAGGCGAGCCCATGGTGCAGGCGCCGCGCGCCTTCCTCGCCGTCTCCGCTTGGGCAGGCCCAAGCCCGAGCCCAAGAAGGAGTGGACGCCACCGCCGGAGTACAAGGCGGCAGCACTCCAGCTGGCGGACGACGAGGACCCGGAAGAATTTCCGGGCCAGAGGATGCTGGAGCAGGCATCCTTCAATGCCGTCCTGCCCGCCACCGATGAGTTCGCCGCCAGGTGGTCTGCGCAGGACTGGCGGCGGGAGCAGGCCGAGCGCGCCAGGCGCCACGGCCTCGTCGTCGATGGTGACGTGGGGGCGGTTGGTCCTTCCACGAGGCCGGCACGCAGGACCAGCGGTGAGGGGTGCAGCCGCCTACCGCCGGCGAGGGATGAGCCGCCCAACGACGACGATGACGAGGACGGCCTATTCGACTACGCCGCGGTGATGTATCGCCGGCTCGGGATCGGCCGTGGCCGTCATTAGATGACATTTTTTTTTGTAAATTTTTGTTAAATTTAAACTGTTCGTCTATGTTTTATTGAAGTTTGAACTATTTGTCTAAATTTCTGCTAAATTTAGAATATTTAAATTTTGTTATGGGGGGCGCGGCTGGGCGGCTCCCATACAAGCAAAAAACAGACCGCGCCGGAGCCCGTATGTGGGTTATGAGTGGAGATGCTTTCATCATCATTAGTAGTACTCATGAGGGGAGAGATGAGAGGGCTCTCGCTCTCGCGACAGGAGAGGGCAGACACGCATCATGGGGGAATCACCTCGATCCTCCATGACAAGATCCATACTGTTCCTCCAACCGCCTGGAGCGACGAGCTTCGACCGGATACTATTCGTGCGTGTTGCGACATCTCAGGATTCCCTGGCCATGGAGCTCACTGGAGCACTTTTGCTACTTCTACTTGCGGTGAGCTTGTACACTCCCATAAGGGAGATCTATTCAATCCACATGATTCAATCCGCATTACCTCATATGTGAGTGGAGATCGAAACTAGATTCAGAGATTGTGAGGGAGGATGGAGGACATCCTAGAGAGGGAGGAACCCAAGTTTACATGTGGAGAACACGGAGCATGGGAACGCCGAGAGATCTTCATGCGGCGGATGGTTTGGAGAGGTTGCAAGGACCGGATCAATATATGGTCATGGGGCTCCCTATGCCACCCAATAGGAGGGTGCCAGAGCTGCTGGAGAGAGATCCATGATTTCTATCAACTCCTAGAGGTTGGTCACCAATGCCAGAAGCAGATACATATAGAATTGGGGTAGGTCACGTTCCCCAGCAGTCGATGCTACCGACGAGGGTGGAAGAACTCAAGGCCATATCGACACTGGCATAATTCAAAAGCAAGGTGAGGAAGGTTCTCAGATGGAAGGACTAGCAGACGTGAAGTCCGCTATGAGACTCATATGAGGATGAGCTCACTCGATGTCGGTGAAGAAGAGGGATCTTTCATTGGGGCGCTTCTAGCCATTATCAGATCTCTCAGAATCTAAGGAAGGAAGCAGTAGTGATTGGAAATCCGAGGATTTAGCACTGAAAGAGCAAGGAGCAGCATCCTTTGGAGATGCGCTAGAGAAAGTTGTTGATATGTGGGGTGTGAAATCGAAGAAGCCAGTTAGACAGGTGAAACTATCAGAAATTAGGAAGAGACTTGACAGATGCAATCAATGGAATGCTACGAAGAATACAGACGTAAACCATTCTATGGTTGATATTGATGTTATGCTAGTTCAGGAGGAGGACGGTGAGGGTGAGGGGATAAACGTGCAGTGGTTCAAAATTTGTAAAGAGAAACCAATCATGAAAAACATAGACTCAATTGTTGAATCATGGTGATCTTGGGGAAATGGAGGTACTGTTTTGGTGCTACTTAGGACACTAGCGTGATCCTCTGTTGACCAAGCTCGACAAAGGCCATGGAGGACATCGGGCAGGAAAATTAGTGTTTTACGGGATTAAAGTTTTGATTAGAACTGTTTGCGGAAATGGGCTTGGGAAATTACAGAAGCCCAAGCTCAGCAAGCCCAACTGTGATATGTAGCCCAACGTTGAGTCGATGTGCGGACCGAAACCCTACCCATGCAGAGGGTTGTCGGATCACCTAGATAAGACCAGTTGTCATTGTTGTGGGAGTGCCTAGGGTCCTAGAGAAAATTTCAGCGGCGAAGAGAGAGAGAGAGAGAGAGAGAGAGAGAGAGAGAGAGAGAGAGAGAGAGAGAGAGAGAGAGAACCATGGGAGAGCATTTTGTTGACGGCGAGGAGGTGGCAGCCATGGGGAAACAATCATCACTTTGGATATAGAGGAAGCAACCTGCGCACCCTTACCCTTGGCCGAATTACTATCATAAGAACCAGAGCAATTACGATCTGTGGTGGGGGAATTTTAATCAATGACAGTACCAGAATCGGGGGAATTACAACCAAGGGCAACAATATATGAGGAAATATTACCAAGGTGAAAACAAGAATTACAACTATAAAAGCTAAAACAACAATTCTAGAGATGGGTCTAATGATCAACAAAAGAGTGGAAAAGAAACCTCAAATGTGTAGGCTGCATCATCTGGAGCGAGCCAAATACACTAGACAGGTGCAAAGGCAGTGGGTTATGATCGCCAATCCGAGTGAGCTTAGAGTGGTATGAAAAAATAGGAATGCCAAATCCAGTAAATTTTCTATGTAATAAGTGTGGGGAAAAAGGGCACTTCACGAAAGATTGCAAGGAGGAGGTGGAATGTGTGAGCTATGGGAAAAGAAACATGTCAAACAAATGTGTCTGGCTCAAGCAGAAAAAACATGTGGCATCTCTAGTTGGTTTTGGTGGTCAGGGGCTCTATTGTTTTGTTGTTGGTCATGTTAAGGAAATTGGGAGTGAAGAAAAGGGAAAGGTAATTAAAATTTGCAAGATCCAACAAGTGGATTTGGCAGTTGATGCTGGGAGGTTGGAGATGCGTCTTGGCAGAACTTATGCTTGGATATGGGAGTGGTAAGCAAAGCAATTAGCTGATGAGATTTTCCTTCTAATCTTACCTTCAACTACATGAATCAATGAAGTAGCAATCTATGATTGGGTGGCGTTAAGAGGAGCAAACATAAAAGTTAATGTCAAGCAGTGGACTAATAAAACACTTGGAGCTAGGAAAATGGACACAGTTTTGGTTAGAGCAAAAGAGGGTACCAAAGCCTCTAATTTTTTATTATGGCTTATGTGAGGTAGGGTCAACATTGGGGCAAGTCTAGAAGTGGACATGGAAACTTTCAAGAAAGATGGGTCCATCAGAATTTTTGTTGGAGTTGTTGATCATAGAAAGATACCTGCCATGGCCAAACTCACAACAAAAAACTCATGATATACTATATCTACTTCCAAGTGGAGAAGGTAGTTGAGGAGGGTTGGCTTAGAGCTAAACATGAGTACATTTAGAGTTTTAATGAAATGGAAGATACACTGCCACGAGAATTTGTGGATAGAGACCCAAAAAGATAGTAAAGTTGGGGATGCTACTGCAAAATGAGCAACATATTCAGGTCAATGCTAATACCATGAAAGCTCTAGTGGAGAGGGAGATGGCTATCAAAGTTCAATAAGATGTTGATACATAGACCTATGGGATAAATAGAAAAATAGTAGACACGGGGAAATAAAAGTAGAAAGCAAAGTTGATGGAGAAGCAAATTGTGAAGAAAAAGATAAAGAACCTGAAGGGGTTGGTGAAAATGAAACAGAGGAAAAAATCTACATGATCCCATGGACACTTAGTTTGATAGGGAAAGAGTGGACTAGTTAGGGACATAACATAAGGAGGATTAACTTTATGATTTCTCAATAAGCATTGGGCAAAATTGAATGTGCCTAGGATGGAAAAGACTAGACGAAGAAATGTATAGAGAAAGAGTTGTGAGTCCTATAGGAAACTGATGAGGCTAACACCAATAGGTGTAGTGACAGACTTGCACCTAAAAGTGATATTCCAATCATGGACAAGGAAAAAGCAAAAAAATGCAAGCAAATGAAGGTACTTACATACCCCATTGTTTCAAATTCTTTGATGATTTCATTCTAGACATTGCTAGATTGGTGGGGATTGATTTAGTAACATATGTGGGGTTGGTTGAGCATAACCTTGTTTTGTTAACAGGCCTAGAACATGTTAGGGTCAATCTTTACCTTAGTAGTAATAGGAATGAAAATCAAAATCCAGTGGCAGGTGATGCACAACCTGATGTTGTGAATGATGTGCTATTGGAACTACTTCATTTGATAGAAAGTGATTGCGATGAGTTAAAAGATCTTGATAATGTTTGTTTACTATCTAAAGAACATATGTGATGCGTCCAAAATTGAACCATATTTACCTTTTGTTTTTTCATAAATAGAGTAGGGATTCTTGTATTTCACTGCGCCTACGCGCGCTATTTCGTTCTTGTTTTAACAGGATCCCAAATCATGGAGTCATATATGAACATATCAATTAGAGCTGTCATATTGTGTAATTATATGATATTTCTAAGTGATAAAAGTCATTTCATGAATTTACCTTCGCACCTAGAGGAATAACAAACAAGGAGGAGGCATCAGCACTGATAACAACCACTGGTATAGGCGGAGCCTGCCCGTACCATCCACCCGTACCAGGCGCCATCGGGACCGTCTCGTCAAATAGTTTCTCCTGGTGAAGACGAGAGGGAGATCCGACATTCATAGCCACCAGAAACCACGAAACACCACATCGGAGAGGGATTTGAAGGAGGAACCTGGCTGGAGTAAAATCCCGACCGCTTCACGGATCATTGGAGGACAACGCATCATCCCCTTCATCATCAACCACTGCATCTTCATCACCATCATTACTCCATCTTTCATCTATTAGATCTCTTTGTAATTCCAGATCCAATTGTGGTTTGCATTAGATCTTCCCCCGTACTTTAATCCATCCATGTGATTATGATGATGTTGTTGATTGCTTCCATGAGTGAGTAGTTCCTTTGTTCTTGGGGAGATGGAGAAACTCTAGCACCACTATGAACTTGTAATAAAGATGATCTATTCTTGTGTCCATATGACTTTCTTGTCTATGATATAATTACGACTTGTGTTTGATTTTTCTCTTTAGATGATATGTGAAGTCGACCACATATCATTTGCCTTTGGGACTAAAGGGAGGAAGAAACCCTTTGGATGTGTTTTGGAAGTGTACCCAGAGTGCCCCGTGAGAGATTGGTGCTAGCTCATAACCCACATGGTCAAAGGGGGATTAAGAGGGACTCACTAAGCTAATTATGGTATCCATGGAGAAACCCTTAATTTCAGTGGCCTGTATGGGTGATTGCTCTCAGGCATTGCAGTGGTTATTTAGAGGTGTTCTCGCACTTGGCTCAACAAAGTGGCTTCCTACGAGCCTTGTCGTGGACATCTTATTATGGGGCTCTCTTCACACGTATCATGACACAAGAAGTATGTTATCTTGGTTAAATGTAATAATAGTACTATGCTAGTGGTGTATTCTACATCCTCGAGAATGTTTTAGCCCTATTGAATTCAACCACACTTTCAAACAATATCGTTACTTGTTTTCTTTTATTTCTTTAAATTACTTTTCTGCAAACAACCATAAACAATTCAAACACCCTTTACTTGAGATCAAAGACAACTTACAAGTATTCTTTGGTAGATAGTAACGAGGGGCATAACGACCTTAACCAATATATCTCTGTGGGTTCGATATCTTTACTTCGAAACTAGCTATAGCTGACCTGTGCACTTGTAGTCATCAAGCTATTTTCTAGAACCATTGTCGGGGAGCTAAGCGCTTTTGGTCTTTGTTTTTTGTTACTTATTTTACTCATTGTTTTACTAAAGTTGTTTATTAAGTTTCAGGTGATACATTATGGGAGAGTACCAGCATATAATTCAGCTTGAGGCTGTAAGGAATTCCGGTCTGCCCATGGAAGCCTATTTAAAATCCAATAACCCAAGAGGGTATGATATTAACCCCATGCTTTTAGATCTTTTGCATGCAAAGAAATTTGCAGGAGATGGTATAGAGGATCCATATGAGTATGTAGGGTTCTTCTAAGATATTTGTGGGACTTTCCATCTTAATTTACAAACTGAGGATGAGGTTAAATTTGCTCAAACCCTCATTGATGAGGCTCGTTCTTGGTATATTCAAAGTTCTGCAAAGATTACTAATTCCTAGGAGAGCCTAGCCTCTCTATTTTTAGTTGATTTCTTTCCCAGGACAAAAACTCTCGGCGCAAGGCGCATGATTACGAATTTTAAAGGAAAACCTGAAGAAAGCCTGCATGAAGGATACACGAGATTTCAGGGTTTGCTTGATCGCTGCCCCCATCATAATTTCCCACCTTGGCTAGTGGTACACACCTTCTACGTAGGTTTGGATGATAATAATAGAAAGGAACTCGATTCCCTTACCAATGGGCCGTTCACCGAATTTAGTATTGAGAGGGCATGGAATTTGTTAGATACAGTGAATAGGATAGAGAAAGCCTATTATGAGGCAGAGTTTAAAAAGGATAACCCCATAGAGTATAATTGTTTAAAGAGGTTTCTAGATTCTGGAAAGGTAGAAAAATTTCTTGGGAATTTTAATCTTGACCATCGCACGATCATTCAAATTGTTAGATCCTATGCTGACTAGCTGCAAATTCCAAAATATTAGGAACGCTATACACCACCTATGGAAGAGAAACCCTCTAAAACTAGTCACAATGATAGATATTCAAAAATGCAAAAGAAAATGTTAGCTGAAGAGGAAACTATTCTAACTAAGGTAATGGATAGTAGGGGTGAAGGGAATAAAAGAATAGGAAGATTAACTAGGAATTTAGGAACCATTAAAGAAAACATTGGGATAGTAAAAGAACTTTTGGAACCTGAATTGTTCAAGGAAGAGGCTATAATGGTAAGCAAAGAATCCTCCGAAATGATAGGAGAGAATTTTGATGGTAAGAATAAAAGTCCATAGAAAATTCCTTTTTGGTTAGGAGGGATTACTTATGTTCGGTTCCGTGACTTAAGTTCTTCTATAAACATAATGCACTATACTATTCATAAAGAATTGTGCGATCACCTTGATGAATCCTACCTTGAGCCAACAGAAGCAACTTTTATGTTCTCTAATCAAACTTTGCATCCTACTCACGGAATACTTTGCAATGTTTGCATCTCTATTGGAGCTTTTGTGTATCCAGTTGATTTTCATATTATTGAAATACCCTTGAACTCCAGTTCCCAGTTCTTTTTGGTTATCGTTTTTACAATTCTATGAATATTGATATTGACAATAAAAAGCAGGCTTTATCTTTGCAGCTTGGTGAAGAAACTGTAGAAATAAGCTACAACCAATTCACGAGACTACCTTATGAGAAGAAAGTCTCGATTAAGGAGGAGAAGACTATTGAAGAATTGGCGGAAATCTACTTTTGCGCATCGCAATCTGAATTAGAGAGAAGTCCGATAAGTGATGATTCCCTTGCCAATGAATCTGCAAAAGAAGATTTGGATGAAATCCTCAACACCACACCGGAGGCTGAACATGGGCTCAGGGGTGAATATGAAGAGCTTGAAAGAAAAGGGGACGAGGATACGATGCCTATTGTTCTAAAACCTCTTTCTCCAGGGCTCAGGTATGAATTCTTAGACAAAGAAGGTAAATGTGTAGTAATTTTTGATGATATGCTCTCTCCAGATTAAAGGACAAAGTTGTTAGAAGTACATGTCAAACATCGAGAAACTTTTGGATATACTCTTAATGACATAAAAGGTATAGATCCGACCATAGTAACTCACAACATACCTATGGTTGAAGATGCTAAACCATTTGTTGATAATCAAAAAAGGTTAAATCCCAAAATGAAAGAGGTAGTGAGGAAGGAAGTAATTCGTATGTTAGACAACGTTATTATCTACCCAATTTCAAACAGCAAATGGGTGAGTCCAACTCATTGCATACCTAAGGAAGGATGCATAACAATAATTAATAATGATAAGGATGAACTAATTCTAGCTAGAACAATAGCAGGATATAGAATGTGTATTGACTTTAGGAACTTGAATAAAGGAACCTTAAAATTGCATAAGCAACTTCCCCTCATTAATGATATTATGGATAGGATGTCCGCTAATTCTTACTTTTGTTTTCTTGACGGATACTCCAGTTATTCTCAAATAGCTTTCCAACCTTAAGATCAAGAAAAAACTACTTTCACATGCCCCTATGGAACCTATGCTTATCGATTAATGCCTTTTGGATTGTGTAACGCAGCTGCTACTTTTCAAGAGTGTGTTTTAAAGATCTTTGACAGTTTTGTGGAAAGTTCCATGGAAGTACTTATGGATAACTTTGTTTTCTATGGGTCTACTTTTGAACAATGTCTATATAATCTTAATAGAGTTTTACTGTGGTGTAAACAAACCAAGATGGTTCTAAACTGGGAGCATTGTCGCTTCATGGTAAGGGAAGGTATAGTTTTTGGGCATAAGGTTTCTGAGAAGAATATGAAGATTGATAGTTCAAAGTTAATTACTTTAGAAACACTGCCAATTCCGCAAGATATAAAAGGAGTAAAGAATTTCCTTGGGCATGCTGGTTTTTACAGATGCTTTATCAAAGATTTTGCTAAAATAGCCGCCCCACTAACTCGTCTCCTAGATAAAGATATTCTTTTTGCTTTTGATAGAGATTGCCATGATTCTTTTGAATAGTTAAAGAAAGCTCTAATATCTGCACCTATTATTCAATCACCCAATTGGGACGAACCATTTGAAATTATGTGTGATGCTAGTGATTATGCTATTGGGGTCGTTCTAGGACAAAGAGATGACCCTAACCTTAATGTTATTCAATATGCTAGTCAAGTATTTAATGATGATCAAAGGCACTATGCAACAACTAAGAAATAATTCCTTGCTGTTGTTTTTTGCTTGTGACAAGTTTAGACACTATATCATCAACTCAAAAGTAATAGTTCATACTAATCATCAAGCTCTAAGACATTTTCTAGCTAAAAAGGATGCTAAACCCTGTCTAATCAAATGGGTCTTGTTACTTCAGGAGTACGACTTACAAATAGTGGATAGGAGGGGGAAGGATAACCTTGTGGCCGACCATTTGTCCCAAATGGAAGGAATCATGGAGGATCCCATCCCTATTAATGAATCTATGCTGGGCGAATATCTTGCAGTTGTAGAATCTCACGATCCTTGGTTTGCAGATTATGCTCATTACCTAGTAGGCAAGTTTTTACCAAAAGGTATGGATTACAATCAAAGAAAGAAATTCTTCAATGATTTGAAACATTACTTTTGGGATGATCCTTACCTATATAGACATGGTCTAGACGGGATAATCCGAAAATGCGTACCTGAGTACGAGGTTAAAGACATCCTTAAAGCCTGTCATGATAGTCCCTACAGTGCGCACCATGCTGGTAACCGCACTGCAGCCAAAGTTCTACAGTCAGGTTTCTACTGGCCTACTTTAGTCAAAGATTCTCATGAATATGTAAAAATTGTGATGCCTGTCAATGAATGAGTAATATAGGAAAAAGATAGGAAATGAATATGAAATATAACTTAGTAATAGAGCCATTCGATGTGTGGGGAATGGATTTTATGGGACCATTTGTTCCCTCTAATGGTTATACTCATATTATTGTTGATGTTGATTATGTTAAATGGGTTGAAGCTATACCCACAACTCATGCAGATGCAGCCACTTCCATCAAGATGGTCAAGGACATCATCTTCCCCAGGTTTGGGGTACCTAGATTTTTGATTACTAACGGTGGAACTCATTTTATGAAAGGAACTTTTGACAAGATACTTAAAAAATATGGAGTAGACCACCGGGTCGCTTCGCCTTACCATCCTAAAACCAATGGACAAGTGGAATTATCTAACAGAGAAATCAAGGTCATACTCCAAAAAATGGTGAACAGGTCAAGAAAGGACTGGGCTTTAAAGCTTAATGATGCATTGTGGGTGTATCGCACAACATTCAAGAACCCCATGGGAATGACGCCATACAAAATGGTTTACAGTAAAAATTGTCACCTTCCACTAGAACTCGAGCATAAGGCTTGGTGGGCTATCAAAACTATGAATTTTGACTTTAAAACTGCAGGTGAAAAACGACTCTTAGATATTCATGCTTTAGATGAACTAAGGAACGAGGCTTATGAAAATGCTAGAATATTCAAAGAAAAAGTTAAAAAATGGTATGACAGAAAGTTATAAGGCAGGGTATTTAAAACCAGAGATAAAGTTTTGCTTTACAACTCTAGGCTTAAGATTTTTGCAGGAAAGTTGAAATCCAGGTGGGAAGGACCATATGGTGTTGAAGAGGCATATCCGTTGA
Source organism: Avena sativa (assembly GCA_916181665.1). NCBI lineage: Eukaryota > Viridiplantae > Streptophyta > Magnoliopsida > Poales > Poaceae > Avena > Avena sativa. The sequence goes on from OV702287.1 coordinate 341,257,394, forward strand.
GAGCGGTAAGACTAAAAAATACTACGCCCTCTTCTTCATCCTGGATTGTTAATGGGCAGTAATTGAAGCATTACAGAGTTGGCGAAACAAACACTATGGAATTGTTCTCTGTAATCCCAACTGAAGAATACAACAAGTGGAGACTAGGTAATGAAGTGTAAATTAGTTAAGTTCCGCTTCTTTGGAAACCTTTTTGGTTGATTCTATCTTTTGCTTTGAACCCGTCTAGTTTTTCTGGTTAATATGAATGGTTTTTCGACTAGGTACTGGCGGACTGTTCGACCGTACCACTGGTCGTTAACCATTCGGAATACCAATTCGGATTCTCTTCAATCCGGTATGACCGGATAGTACGGGCCGACGCGCCCGTACAGATGGTCGTCAGCAGCACTGTTTTCCCCACGTTAAAATTATTCTCGTGGTAATAAAAGTGTGAAGGCAGTAAAGAGTCTGTACGAGAGCACGGTACCGCAGCTCGCGACCGACTCTGGCCCCTTGAATTTCCGAATTTCCTTTCCAATTTGCACTTTTCTCCCTTCTCGCTCTTTTTCGTCCTATTTTAGATCTAGAACTTCTTCTTGCCCTTTTACAATGAAATCTCAGATCTCACTTGATTACTCGAGGTCCGTGTAGCCTTTTCAAATCAAGCAGATCTGGGCCAAGAAGGAGCGCACCGCTGAAGGACGAGTCAAGAAGGAGGGATCCGAAGGGGATACTTCGTCTTCCTCCAACCGCGAGCCCGCATGTGTGGTTCCACTCCCCAATTGGGAAGATATGTTCCCACAGAAACTGGAGATGCTTAGGCACGTGGAACAAGGAAGGAACAAAGAAGAATCTCCACTCAACCCCTATAGGTATAACCTTCATGGATCTTCTCTTAAATCACCTCCAGAAACCTCCTCCAAGAAAAAGGGAGATCGTGATGAGATTCGAGAGAATATCAAGAACCTTGAAAAGATTTCTAAGGCTTGTGTTGAGACCATTAGGGAAGGGGTTGACTCTTACTAAATGATGGGCAAACATCTCGAAAAGAAGGTCGATGACATCGATGGTAGAGTAAAACTCCTTACCAAGATCATTATGGAGATGGAAGATGATAGAAGGACTCTAAACAAAGCAATCAAAGAATTATGCGTCGGCATCATAGAAATGTCTATGCGATTCGCGTGTATTGCTCAAGCCTGCAACCTCAAGGCAGACGAAGAAGAGGAAGATGATAACTTCTTTACTCCCAAAAAGGAGTAAGTAATCATAAGGGATTATTTGATCCACCCGACTTGACTCCCATCTTGGGGAGATCTGTGAGAACCTTGTAATCTATCTTACAGTTTTAGCATGTTTAATTTTCTGCATGCATGATTAGGTTTAAATTTCCGAATTTGCATTAGTTGCATCAACTTCGAGTTCCCTTTGTTCAAGAGAAGAATTATATCCATTGAGTTATGAGACTTTATGATAATTGAAGCTGTGTTTGATTCATGATTATTATATTAGATGATTGAACTAGGTTGAGTGTTATGATACTTGTATAGCTATCATAATTTTAGGGACTTCCACACCTATAGAAGTATTGATTAGATTATGAGAAGAAGAACTTTGGTAGCATATTATGATTAAGAGTTTTCAAAAGCCATTGAAGTAGTGAGCATGATCAAATAGCTTGCTGAAAAGGAGAAGAGAAAAAGGTAGCAAGGAAAAAATATAGATATGCAAGTATCAAGGGAGAAAAAGAAAGCAGCTATCAAAAGAATCAAAATATATAAAAAAGAGAGAAAGAAGAAAAGATAAAATGATCATGAATCTTCACTATTAAACTTAGTGCTACACATCTCTAAACTCTGTGATTATATGATATGTTGAATCACTAGCAGCTTCTTATAATTTAAGTGATACTAGAAAAGGTGTGGAAGCCTCTAAGTTATGTAATGTGTTAGGGTATGGTAATACCCCTGACGTATATCTACATCCGATGTTGTCCTCCTGTTTCAATTTTTGCCTCATTTATTGTAACGTCTCGTGTCTCATGAACATGATGATCTTGTCCATAAGCCACCATCTTGCTCGGGGACGAGCAAGAGCCTAGCTTGGGGGAGGTGATGCGTCCAAAATTGAAGCATATTTACCTTTTGTTTTTGCATAAATAGAGTAGGTATTTTTGTATTTCACTACGCCTACGCGCGCTATTTCGTTCTTGTTTCAATAGGATCCCAAATCATGGAGTCATATATGAACATATCAATTAGAGCTGTCATATTGTGTAATTATATGATATTTCTAAGTGATAAAAGTCATTTTATGAATTTACCTTCGCACCTAGAGGAATAACAAACAAGGAGGAGGCATCAACATTGATAACGACCACTGGTACGGGCGGAGCCCGCCCGTACCGTTCGCCTGTACCAGGCGCCATCAGGACCGCCTCGTCAAATAGTTTCTCTAGGCGAAGACGAGAGGGAGATCCGACATTCATAGCCACCAGAAACCACGAAACACCACATCCGAGAGGGATCTGAAGGAGGAACTCGGCTGGAGTAAAATCCCAACTGCTTCACGGAGCATTGGAGGACAACGCATCATCCCCTTCATCATCAAGCGCTGCATCTTCATCACCACCATTACTCCATCTTTCATCTATTAGATCTCTTTGTAATTCTAGATCCAATTGTGGTTTGCATTAGATCTACCCCCGTACTTTAATCCATCCATTTGATTATGATGATGTTCTTGATTTCTTCCATGAGTGAGTAGTTCCTTTGTTCTTGGGGAGATGGAGAAACCCTAGCACCATTATGAACTTGTAATAAAGATGATTTATTCTTGTGTACATATGACTTGCTTGTCTATGATATAATTATGACTTGTGTTTTATTTCTATCTTTAGATGATATGTGAAGTCGACCACATATCATTTGCCTTTGGGACTAAAGGGAGGAAGAAACCCTTTGGACGTGTTTTGGAAGCATACCTAGAGTGCCCCATGACAGATTGGCGCCAGCTCGTAACCCACACGTCAAAGGGGGATTAAGATGGACTCCCTAAGCTAATTATGGTATCCATGGGGAAACCCTTAATTGCGGTGGCCTGTATGGGTGATTGCTCTCACGCATTGAAGTGGTTATTTAGAGGTGACCTCACACTTGGCTCAACAAAGTGGCTTCCTATGAGCCTTTTCATGGACATCTTATTATGGGTCTCTCTCCACACATATCATGACACAAGAAGTATGTTATCTTGATTACACATAATAATAGTACTATGCTAGTTGTGTATTCTACATCCCCGAGAATGTTTTAGCCCTATTGAATTCAAGCACGCTTTCATACCATATTTTTACTTGTTTTCTTTTATTTGTTTTATTTACTTTTCTGCAAACAACCATAAACAATTCAAACAGCCTTTACTTGAGATCAAAGACAACTTGCAAGTATTCTTTGGTAGATAGTAACGAGGGGTATAAAGACCTTAACCAATAGCTCTGTGTGGGTTCGATATCTTTACTTCGAAACTAGCTACAATTGATCTGTGCACTTGTAGTCATCAATAGGGGAGATAATCATGCAACCCATGTGGTGCATATTAAAACACTTGTTAAAAATTTCATGGGAAGGAAGAAAGGTGGGAAAAATAAAAACAAGAAATGATTAGTGGCTTTATATGGAATAGGAGAGGGAGTGTGGATGTAGATAAACAAATTTGTATTAGTAATAGTATTTCTGAATATAAGTTAGACTTTTGTGGGTATACATGAAACAATGAAACAAGATTACTCTATTGATTTCTTGCATAAGATCAGTGGGACCAGGATTTCTGCTAGAATTGTATGCCTGCAAGGGGAAGGTCTGGTAGGATATTGGTTGGTGTAAATAATAACAGTTATGATGTTATTGATAAAATTGGGAATACACGGTCAGAATTTTAATATCAAGTAAAAGTGATAACTTTATTTTGAAAGAAGGTATGGAAAAGGCATTATAGGTTTGATTCGCTCAAGGTTTTGAACAACAAGTCAGGTAAACCACCAGTTAATACGAACCACGGTTGACTTGATTTTCGATAGATTGAAATGCTTTCAAATTCAGCATGGTTGTGAGATTAATCGTGGCTTTCTTACTTTTAGCTCGCAATAAAGCTAGGGTCCTGATCGAGCAAGACTACGTCCTATCTATCTACCTATCCAAACACAATATCTTGAGTACCTATGATGGTGAAATAGAGAACCAGTTGCCGAGGGAAGTCAAGCAGAAGAAGATCAAGCCGATACCTGAAGAGATGTTTATCCAGCGGAGGTTCGTATCTGGAACATGTGAGACCAGCGACCTAAGATCATCCCGGAATGGGCGGGACAAAGGGTCGCGATCTCGCGAGGGTGAGCTAACTCCAAAAACATGTCCTCAGTTCGGATTGCAGGCTGCAACTCGCCTACATGAAGCAGGAATCGCTAGTAATCGCCGGTCAGCCATACGGCAGTGAATCCGTTCGAATAATTCGTATCTTTAGACCATTCAGAGCCGTTTGCATTAAGTGTTGGGATTGAGTATGGAGATGCTCAACAACAGGGCCAAGCCAAGTTTCTAATTGAACTTGTTAATGTCATCAGGAGCTCTCAGTGTCCTATTTTAGTTGTTGGAAATTATAACATGACTAGGAAGGAAAGTGACAAAAAAACCAAGAGATTATAATAGATGGGCCCCCTTTTAATGCTACAATTAATCAAGGGGACTCATGGAAATTACAATGACACATAGAAAATATACCTGGTGTAATTATCATGAAAATCCAACTTATGAACTTTTGGATAGAGTTTTGGTCTCACTAGAATGGGAAGAACACTTCCCTTTGGTGTGTGACCATCCTTCTCGGTGAATTATCAGATCATACACCATTGCTTATTAGATCTAGGGATAAAAAATGTTGTCAAAAGAATCATTTTGAAAATTGTTTGGTTCAAAGACCTGAGTGCCAGATTAAATAGCAAGAGTTTAGTGTGGGAATTATGTAGGAACTACTAATCTTGACATTTGGCAACAAAGTTTATATGCATTGGGAGATTTTTGAAAGGGTGGAATAGAAATGTAGAAGGATAATATAAGAAAAAGGGAAGGAATTTCCACAAAAACTTGATGATTTGGACAAGAAAGGTGAAATATTTGGGCTTGCTGATACAAATAGAGAAACACAAATCCAAACAAAATACCTACATAGAAAGACCATCAAAGAGGAAGAGGCATAATTGAAGGATTATATGCCAATAATAAAGCTATTTTATTGATATATCTCTAATGTTCACAATAGTTTTATATCATGCTATAATTGTATTAAGTGGAAACATTAATGCAGGTGTGGTATATAAACAAACCTGGTCCCTAGTATCCTCTAGTACTGGTTTGTTGCGCAGATGATGATCGAGGTTACCCGATCGTGGACTTATTAACATCAATTGACAATGAGGTCAATGGACAGACCTGACTGTACAATTTCAATGTAATCCAGTCAAAATGTTCAAACGTTGGAATATCTAGCAAAGCATAGTAACTTAGTCCTTAGACCGTGATATCATATTTAATCTCTATCTCCTACGACTACTTTGATTGAATGGAATATGCCCGAGAGGTAATAATAAAGTGGTTATTATCTTATTCCATGTTTATGATAAAATTTTATTTCTCATGCTATAATTGTGTTAATTGGAAATGTTATACATGTGTGTTTAATAAAAAAAAGAGTTCCTAGTTATGCCTCACATTTAAACTAGCACGTTGATTAACAAGATGATCAAGGTTTCCTGATCTTGAACATTGGATGTTGTTAATAACGAGGTCACAACATTGGTGGAATAATGTGATGAACATTCACCCAAACTATAGTAATACGATCAAAGTCATTATGTTTACATTGATATAACATCATGCAAAGTAACTTTAGTCCTTAGACTATGAGATCATGTTAATCACTAACACCGGAAGAGTAACTTGATAACATAAAATGTCACACCGTAACAAGGTGACAATAAAGGTGGGTTTAGATACTCCGAAAGTGTTATGTAGAGGCTCATAGATAAAGAGTGGGATTTTTCCATCTCGATGATGGAGAGATATACTCAGGGCCCTCTCAGTTATATCACATTTACATAGCTTGCAAACAAGTGATAGGATCACTAGAATGTTATATCACGAGAACGAGAAAGGAGTACTTGTCGGTAACGAGATCAACTAGGTATGGGCTACCGATGATCAAATCTCAGACATGTAATATATCGCGAGACAAAGGGATTTATTTATGACGTTAAAGGTTCACACGATCACTAGAGTCATTGTTGAATATATGGGAGTTCGTACGGATCTCCAGGTCCCGCTACTGATTATTGATCGGAGAGGGGTCTCGATCATGTTTTCATTATTAACGAACCGTAGGGTGACATACTTAAGGGATACCAACACCATTTGGAGCAAATATGATACCAAAGAAAGATTATGAAAGCGTTGGAATTATTTTGATGGACATTGGAATTGTTTTGGGTCAAATTGCTAAAATTGGTTTTGCATGTGATATCGAAATGTTGCATGGGGTTTTATGTGAATATTTTTAATTAAAATAATTAAAAAATTCTGAATAAAATAAATAAAAATGGTTTTTATTTAATGAGAGCTTGCATTAAATTTGGTGGACAATTAATGCAAAGTGAGTGGGTTTGTGTTAATGGGAGTGGGCTTAGTGGAAGCTCCACTCACCAATATGGAGGGAGAGGTGGGGGCACCACCATGCCATGCGCATGGCCCCTTGGAGGCTTCCCTTTCCCTATAAAAGGAGCTCCCCTCCTCCTCCATCTCAGACCTCTCTCTCCCCCTCTAGAATATTCCCCATGGCTTCGGATTAGTGAAGTACATGTTCCCGATGGCTTTCTCTAAAAGGATTTGCTACTTCTGCTACTTTGTTGGAGCAAGGACTCGGAGGTGGTAGGGGTACCAGAGGTGTGTGCAATCACTGATGCACTGCTGCTTTGTGGTGCTGGACTTCATCGCGATCTTGAGATCGGCAAGTGAACGACTACATCATCCATGAAATCAGATTTCATTAATAAAGCTTTTTGGTCTTTGAGGGTAAGATCTCTATGGATGTATGTCCACCCGTTAATTGTATCTAGGTAGATAGATCTTAGTGCTTAGTTGTTCATATTGTAGAAATTTTTATTTTTATGCTACGAACCCAACAGTGATATCAGAGCCTGATCTATGCATAGATGCTTTGCACGGGTAGAACGCATATGATTATGTGGGTGCTGATGATCATGTTATTGCATCATCTATGTATTTTGGATATTGGTGGAATAATGGGATGAAGCGGCCCGGACTAACTTTACATGTCCTCGCACATGAGACTTGTTCCTCGCTTGACATGCAACTAGTTTTACATAAGTAGCTAGCGGGTGGCTATCTCTCCTACTATAGTCAATATATGATTTACAGCGAGTTGCTAATAATTTTATTATCATCGTTGTGGTTCCACATTCGTAGGTAAGAACAGTTCTATCTCTAAAAACCCTAAGCCACGTAAAAACATGCAAAGGATAAATTAGAAGCGTCTAGTTTAGTTGTTGCTGGGCAAATGTTATGATATGTTAATGTTATCATTTGTAGTATGGTTTGATACTCTTGGAAATTATAACATACCAAAGTGTACGTTCCATAAACCTTGGCCTTACACATATTACACATATAGGAATGATGAAGATCATACCACCATGCACAAGATAGTGATCAAGTGCAAGAACCATATCATATCACTTTTTGCATATGATGTTTGTTTGCATATTATATTGCTTGTATGGTGTTTTAGTAGGATTATAAGATGATACCTCCTTTAAATATCAAGATAAGAATGTGTTCTTCCTTTAGTATGCACCATTAGGAAAGTTCGTCGTTTTGAGACACCATGTGATCGGGTGTGATAGACTCTATGTTCGCATACAACGAGTGTAAGACAGATTTACACACGTGGGTACTAAGGTTCTTACTTGGTGAGCCTAGCATGTTTAGACATGGCCTTGTAACATGAAACGAAAGGTAAAGTATGAGTCATATGGTTGATATGATGACCATCTAGATGCTCACCTTTGAAGCTACACCAACTCACGTGATGATTGGTCTTGGTGTAGTGGATCTGGTTCATGTAATCACCAAAAGGACACAATGGATGTTGTTTTTGAGTGGGAGATCGTTTGTAATTTGGATTAGTCGAACTCAATTTATCATAAACTAAATCAAAGTGAATTTGCATAATTTGTTGTAGTCATTGGCATCTGTTTACTATCGTATACTAGTTATAATTGAGATAATAGAACTATAGAATTCTTGATATTTACTTTACAAACTGATATCATATTGTTTTGTGTGTCGATCTAAAGTTTAAAAGTCATATTGCAAATTTTTAGCAAACCTTAATTACTTCGTCAAGTTTAATAAGTAGTATTAAATCAAGAGTAACAATTCCAGTGTTAGTATCTAAGTATCATGCTTGCATCCATGATTCTTGATATTCAAAAGTTGTTTTGATATCAAGGTTATCTAGGAGCTGAAAGAATTGTTTCAGAAACCGTCATGTGTGGAAGGTATTGTGATATCTGAAAAAATGTTTAGGTTGCAATATGATAGAGCATAATTAAGCAAAATACATGTTCTCATATTGTATGAGAATTTATGAAGGTTGGAGATGCTAGGCGTCCTAATCTCCCAAAAAGGTTTTGGGGACTGACATTATAGTCGCGATTCGCCCTTATAAGATATAGTAGCTTGATTATGAAAGTTTTCATGATAAGGATGAATAGGAGATGTAGGTAAAATGTTTACTACACTAAAATATTACTAAATAATGGATTTTGAAAGAACGCCAAACATTTGATTATGGTGATTCACTTCAAAGTGCAAGTCCAAAGGTATTAGTATTTGACTATGCATGCTTTGGACTATGTGTCATGTTTATGGTGCCACTATTGATGTTGATAGATTCATTTAAAAGAAAAGTAAATACTGAAAGAGAATATATAAAATATTTGGCGGAAAAGAGAAAGACTGGAAATGTCTAGCTTAGGTATATAGAAGATATACATATTATGGCTGTATTCTTTGCTTGTTAAACAATGTGGTTCTTGGGTATTGGATACCGAATTTGTTGGTGTGAAATGTCATACAGAACAACACAATTCATGAACTACAATGGCCAAGTAACTAGCAAGCAAATATGTGATGATGTTCATCGAAAACAAATAAAGTGTTGTTGTGTTTTTCATTAATATCAAACCTAATATTCAAGATTCGTTTTAATAATTATTATTTTGTTCCGGTATTATGAGAACAATGGTTGTTCAAGTAATTACCATATTCCATAGATGATGTATGAACTTTTACAAGTCTAGTTGTAGAAATCACGTCCATAAAAACTAATGCTAAAATGTCGCAATACAAATGATTCAAAGATCACTTACAAAGTGACAAGACCGTTTAAATTATATTGGACAGAAAACATGAAGAAACTCCATGTTGATGGATTTATGGAGAATTTGATTTTGATCAATTGACACTTGTGAGACTTTCCTCGAGATAACTAAAACTCCGTTCATAGGCCAAAAAGGAACGAATGACTAACTTATTGTATATTGTGCATGTTGATGTATATAGTCCATTATGTGTAGCCATGTGCGGTGGATCTTTCAACTTCATATGCTTTCTCCAAAAAGTTGAGTGGATATATGTGTATATTTACTTAATAAGTAAGAAGTATGAAACATTTGAAAAATGCCAAAAGACTTTCAAGATGAAGTAGAAAATCATTGTATCGAGAAAATAAAACATTTATGATTGGATCATAAAGGAAGATATTTGAGTTACAAGTTTAGCAAAACACCTAAGATTTGAGGAATCGCTCCATGGATTTGAATTTCTCGATAAATGATAGGAGTATGGAATGTTCGAGAGATGAAATCAAACCTTGTTTGACATGGTAGGATCAAAGGTGTCATTTATAAAACTGCCATGATGTTTTAAGGATTAAATCTTTAGATACTACTGCTTTTACACTGAAAAGAGCACCATCGTGATCCGTCGAAATGACACCATATGAGTTATTGATTGGGATAAAACCCAAGTTGTCTTTTCTTAAAATTTGGTATGCTAGGCATAAGTAAAATTATTACAACCAAAGTCAAATAAGAACGTCTTTGTAGGTTATCCCAAAGCAACAATTAGGTATTCCTCCATATCACCAAAGACAAAGGCGTTTGTTGCTTAGAACGTCAAGTTTCTTTAGAATGAATTTTCGCAAAAGTTAAGTGGGAGGACAATAGAACTTTGATTAGGTTGATGAACCTAAGCAACATGTGCTAAGTAGCATAACACCAGAAAGTGTCCCGGAGGCGGCCACAATTCTCATGGCCCGCGTGATTTCAAAGGTTGTGATCTCGGAGATTAGAGTTCCTATTTGAACCATATGGGCCGGGTAAGAATCAAATAGTGAGATTTGATAAGCAAGTTGTTATTGTTATGACAATGATGAACCGACTGCATGCAAAGAAGCAATGATGGGACCTGACTCCATAAAGTGACTAGAAGTCATCCAATCCGTGATAGTTTCCATACACGAGAAATCAAGTTTTTGAACATGGAAGACCCTCCGGAAAGGCATACATCCTATTGGTCATATTTCGATCTATAAAGAAGTTGACATGGATGTTTCACATCTATGAAATAGTCGACATGTCGCAAAAGAGTTTATGAAAATGTTCAAGGAGTTGAATACAACAAGATTTGATCTTTCGTAGCGATATTTTTAGCCTGGACAGATTAATGTAGCAACCACTACATATGTCAATTTTGGTATATGGTAGTTGAAAAAATAAAACAAAGTTCTTCTAATAGAATGGTTACCAAGGACATGTACATGACACAGTCCGAAGGGTTTTGTTAATTCAAAGGATGCCAAAAGGCCATGCAAACTTCAATGGTTAAAGTAAGCATAGCGGAGTTGGAATCTTCACCGTGATGAAACTGTTAAAAGAGTTTAATTTCATCGGAGACGATGAAGATGCTTGCATTTGCAATAAATTAAGTGGGAGCACTGAGACATATTTCTAATACATTATGTAGAGGACATGTTGATTATAAATGATGTATCTTTTATTGACATAGGTTAAGAATTTCATTAAAATCAGATTTCAATGAAAGACTTGGGAAAAACCAGAATATTAGGCATAAATGTCTATATGGATAGATTGAGGCACTAATATGGTTGTGCCAAACGTACATATATGAGATATTGAATGAGTTCAATATGGAAATGACAAGAAAGGTTCTTGCCGCATGGAAAGGGTTGAATCAAGATTCAAGTGTATCGACACTTGGTAAGTGAAACAAGATTCAAGTGTTTTGACACTTTGTGAGTGAAATCACACGAATATTTTTTATCAATAATGTATACCATAATATGTACATATCCATATATGTCATATGCTCTAAATGTTATGTGCATATACCAGAATGATTCATAAGATGATCATTGGACAATAGTAAAGATATTCTTATGAGCTCTAGAAGAACTAAGAATATGTTATGTATAGGTGAAAAATAGTTACAAATAGTTCATTGTAAAGTGTTACACTGATACTAGTTTTGTCACAAGATACAAAATAAATTTATCTCAATTTAAACTATGGGTGGCACAATGTAATTGAAAGGAGGTTCCATGATGGATTTGTATGAGTTCCAAAGTTAAGACATTGTGACGGATAACTACAACAAAAGGCTAAGTATATGACTGCAATAGTAGCAGGAAAGGAGGGCATTTGTGTTAAGTAGTTTGTTATCAAACTAGGTGTGGTTCACAGTGGGCTAGTAGTATGAAGATATATTGTACGACAATAATATCAACATATTTTAACCAAAGGAACTAAAGTTCTCACCAAAGTACTAAATTTATACAATGCCATCTCATTTAAGAATGAGTGATGCGTAGAGACGCAAATACATGCAAATACACACAGACCTGAAAGTGTCAGGTCTGGAGATTATGTTTACCACTAGCAAATGCGTATATACAACACCAGAAATCCATAGGTGTTGAATGCATAAGTTTTTCAAACTAGATTATTGACTTTAGTGCAAGTGGGAGACTGAAGGGAATATGCCCGAGAGGTAACAATAAAGTGATTATTATCTTATTGCATGTTTATTACAAAATTTTATTTCTCATGCTATAATTGTGTTAATTGGAAACATTAATACATGTGTGTTTAATAAACAAATAAGAGTTCCTAGTTATGCCTCTCATTTAAACTAGCTTGTTAGTTAACAAGATGATCAAGGTTTCCTGATCATGGACATTGGATGTTGTTAATAACAAGGTCACAATATTGGTGGAATGATGTGATGAACATTCACCTAAAGTATAGTAATACGATCAAAGTCATTATGTTTACATTGCTATACCATCATGCGGAGTAACTTTAGTCCTTAGACCATGAGATCATGTCAATGACTAACAGTAGAACAGTAACTTGATAACATCAAATGTCACACCATAATAGGGTGACAATAAAGGTGGGTTTAGATACTCCGAAGTGTTATGTAGAGGCTCATGGATCAAGAGTGGCATTTGTCCACCCAATGATGGAGAGATATACTTAGGGCCCTCTCGATGATATCACATTGACATAGCTTGCAAGCAAGTGATAGGATCACTAGAATGTTATATCACGGGAACAAAAGAAGAGTACTTGTCGGTAACATATCGTGAGACAAGGGATTTATTTATGACATTAAAGGCTCACACGATCACTAGAGCCGTCGTTGAATATGTGGGAGTAAGTACGAATCACCACGTCCCACTGATGATTATTGATCAGAGAGGGGTCTCGATCATGTATGCATTATTTACGAACCGTAGGGTGACACACTTAGGGATACAAACACCATTTGGATAAAATATGATACCCTAAAAATATTATGAAAGCGCTGGAATTATTTCGATGGACACCAGAATTGTTTAGGGTCAAATTGTTGAAATTGGATTTGCATGTGATATCAAAATGTTGCAAGGGGTTTTATGTGAATGATTGTTAACTAAAGTAATTAACAAATTCTGAATAAAAGAAATAAAAATGTTTTTTATTTAATGAGAGCTTTCATTAAATTTGGTGGAAAATTAATGCAAAGTGAGTGGAGTTTGTGTTAATGGGAGTGGGCTTAGTGGAAGCTCCACTCACCATTATGGAGGGAGAGGTGGGGGTACCACCATGCCATGCGCATGGCCCCTTGGGGGCTGCCTCTTCCCCTATAAAAGGAGCTCCCCTCCTCCTCCAATCTCACACCTCCTCGTGAAGGATCTCTCCCCCTCTACAATATTCACCATGGCTTCAGATTAGCGAAGTACATGTTCCTGGTGGCTTTCTCTAGAAGGGTTTGCTACTTCTGCTGCTTTGCTGGAGCGACTCAGAGGCGGTCGAGGTACCGGACGTGTGTGCGATCACGTATGCACTGTTGCTTTGGAGTGCTGGACTTCATCACGATCTTGAGATCGGCAAGTGAACGACTACATCATCCACAAAATAAGATTTCATTAACAAAGCTTTTAGGTCTTCGAGGGTAAGATCTCTATGGATGTATATCCACTCGTTGATTGTATCTAGGTATATAGATCTTGGTGCTTAGTTGTTCATTTCGTAGGAAATTTTTGTTTTCTATGCCGTGAACCCAACATTGATCACATTAACTGTTATGACCGTAACTGGGTGGCCATAAAGATGTGCATTGGGTATTCCAAAGGAAAAGGTTTATTCGTATGTATCGAGTTCGGTATTTTCCTATCCAAGTGACAGATAGATACTCTGGGCCCACTCGATGAGATTACATCAATGAGCTTGCAAGCATGTGACTAGGTCACGAGGATGTAATGTCATGGGAATGAGTAAACACATTCATTAGTAACAAGATAAAGATGGTATGTCGATATCAGAGATTAGGTCTTGGATGAACCAGGTATCATTATGCAAAAGGAATAAGACTCAATGCTTAGAAATTTTAAGCAATCAAATAAATTCATGGAATGTGAAGGGACCATCATGATTTTCCAAACACCGTTGTTGGTCATTGATTTGAGAGATGTCACAATCAGGTCTAAACATTCCTGAACCATAAGGGTCTCATGCTTAAGGGTAGATACACTATGGGTTGATCCATGATCGTAAGAGAAATAGGAAGAGAGAGAACCAGAAACTTTCCAAAGAGATACCAAAGTGTTCGAAGGTTATTTAGTTTTGAATTAAGGGAATTAAATAAAAGGTATTTAATATTTAATTAATTGAATTAATATTAAATATTTTTATTTAAATAGAGAGAAAGGCAGAAACCTCTACATGGGCCCTCCCTGGATAGGGAAGGCCCAAGAGGGGGAGGCGGCCAGCCCTAGGTAGGCCAAGGCAGGTGGGTGGGGGATCCCATCGCCGTCGGCCAGTTGGGTGGGCTTGGCGTGCACGGGTGGGGCCCATCCCACCGTCGGCCAGCCCCTCCTCCCACCTCTCCCAAGTTTAGTCCTACCACAAGACTTGGAGGGTGGGTATGCCTAGTTTTTCCCTATATAGAGGGCCATGCCTCCGCCAAATCTCATCCCATGGTTGGTCATTCACATATATCTCTCTCCCTCTCATGCATGTTCTCCTGTTTGGAACGTGCTCCACAAGGTAGAGAATTCTCCACCAGACACACGCCGTCGTGCACCTGGAGTCGGTCCAGATCTTCTTCTTCCATTGCCTTGCTAGACCGGGGCCCCAGAGACATCTTTTACACTAGACGTGTGTAAAACTTCGGAGGCACTACCATTAGTGGTGCTGTATGTTTGAATCCTTCTAGACCTTGAGGTCTGCTACGCTAGGCTTAATCAATAAAATTTGTGTGGGAACGTAATCCCGTGTCTGATTTTCAAAGGTATGAACACCGTATCCGCTCATTACTGTACTTCTCCATATATAGACCTTGGGTTGGTACATTCTTGTAGTAGGATTTTTTTTAATTTCTACCATAGAACCCCTTTAGTGGTATCTGAGCGATCTATGCATAGATGTATCAGTACGAGTGTAACACATGTTGATTGTGTGGGCATTGATTTTCTAATTGCTACCCTCCCACGTGTACTTGCTCCTCTCATGGCAATGTCGGATGAAGTGGCCCGGATCGACCTTATGCGTAACCTTACATGAGACTGGTTTCACGACTAGCATATGGCTTGTACCATATAAGTGGTTGGCGGGTGCGTGTCTCTCTGCCATTAGTTGATATGGCATTTACAAAGAACTGCCATGAAAAGGGATTAAAAGAAGTAACTAGTTAATCCATGTTGTGATTATGATCGTAGGTAAGAAATGGTTTGAAAGGGCATGTATGCCCCCATGTGTGGTTTTGGTAATTAATGACAACCTCTATGGACTAATGTGTAAATTGAGGTTCACTTGTAGGTTTTATCCATTGTCATTGCTTGGAACACGTGTTGGTTTCAAGGAATAAGAAATGAAGAAGAAGATCAGGAGTGTCTTGAAGAAGAAGATTGAGTTCCTCATGTGCATATTCAAGACATAATCCTTATGGGATAGAAGAAATGAAGTTCAAGCTCAAGATGCGCTATCTCTAGAAGATCTGATGCTTGAAGCTTGCCATCCTCGGTGATCATAGAGTGATGAAGGCAAGTTCAAAGAAGAGGTTTCCCATGGAGTATAGGGGAGCAAGTTCCAAATCTTCATCAAGCAAAGCGCGAGAAAGTGCAATCAACAAAGGTGTTCCATTTTGAAGGAGACAAGATCGTCTACATCAAGCTCAAGTGGAATGCTTAAGGAAAAGGTATGATATTTATAGGTTTTATATTTTACTAGTCTCTTTTAGTGTTGGGAGACCAAGTTTAGGATAGATAGCCGTACTATCAAGAGGGGCTCTCGAGTGACTGACTCGATCGCTTTTTTGAAGAGAGCTCAAACCTTTGCATTCCTGCATCATCTTTCTTGGTTGTTATTTGGATCTTGTCCATGTGAGGATCTAGATCTTGTGGTTATCTCCATAACAAGGTCTAGTTCATCAAAACCATATTTCCTTTGAATATCTTATCACGTTGTTGACATTGCGGGTTTTTTGACTCCACACCTTGGGAGATATCTCACATATATAGTCATGGTATTTTATTCCTTGGTGATACCCAATATTTTGTTTTTTTGGATTCTATTTGTCGTTATATTTGCAACGAAATTGGTTTCATCTCGTTTAGAGTTTGGTTACAAAAGTTATGGTAGTTTTGGTTTTGAAGTTTCCATGGGCGGAAGTTCTGGTGCGCCATCGGTAGTACCGCTAGGGAATGTTTGCCGCCGGTAGTACCAGGTGAAGTACCAGGATTACTTCCGCTCATCCTGGTTTTGGTTCAGTAACCTCTCTGTATGTAGTGTGATATTTGTCAAAACTTTGATCAGAAGTTTAGGTAGTAGTACTATCCTCAGCGGAAGTACTATTGATCCGTTGGAAGTCGCTCGGGCTCATTGCCACCGGTAGTACCGGTGGTAGTTCTAGCCTTGTTCTTCGTTTCCTTTCTCTCGTATCACAGTGTTTTGACCATTGGCCAGGTGCCAGCGGTAATACCGCCTACCCACCAGTAGTACCGACCAAGGTCGCAAATGGCCCAAACGGTCAGATTTGGGTGCACTTTAAAAGGGGCCCCTCTTCCCCTTCAGGGGTACGAGCTCTTTTATTAGTTCTTGCCTTTCTCTCTCTACTCCATTGTTGACCTTGAAGAGCTTGTCCTCTCCCTTTCCCCCTTCTATGATTCTTGCATCTTTTTGAGGGATGCGAGAGAGGAGATCTAGATCTAATACCCCACCAAACCAAATCCCTTCTTTGTGAAGGAATCCTTGGGATCTAGATCTTGGAGAGTTTTGTGTTCTCCTCTTGTGTTATTCCTCTCTTATTACCCCAATATATTTTTTAGCTTTGGTGGAATTTGAGAGTGAAGGACTTGCCTCTTTCTTTGGTGCATAGGTTTGAGTTCTCCTCGGAGATTCGGCGAGTACAAGCTTGTGGGATTATTACTCTTGGGTTCTTGGAACCCTAGACGGTTGTGTGATTGGTGTGTTGACTTCTTGCGGCCTCCAATTGAGTTGTGGAGAAGCCTCAAGATTGTAGCCTTTTGTGGCTTTGTTGTTGGTAGCCTCCAATTGAGTTGTGGATATTGTCCCAACCTTGTACGAGTTCGGTGACCGCCCTCAAGTGTCCCATAGTGGATCAAGTGCCCGCCTTTTATGGTGCGCACTCGGGAGAATAGGGTGAGCCTGTTTTGGCATCAGTGTGTTGCATGCCTTTGCATCTTGGGGGTGAGGCCTTGTGTGGCGCTGGTGTGCATCGTGCCACCACACCCTTAGGTGAGCCATTTGTAGCGTTCGAAGAGCATTGCGCGATCGCACCTCTCTAATAGAGACATAGCTTCTTTGGAAGTGAACTTCGGGACAAAAATCATCGTCTCTGTGTCCTTCAGTTATATCTCAACTGAGCCCTTTACTTATGCAATTTACATTGTGATAGCCATCGTGCTTGAAGCATTATATCTTGCTATCACCTTGTTGCTTGTCTTGCTTAGCATAGGTTGTTGGTGCACTTAGGTGAACCTAGTGTTTGTAGGTTTTGTGCTCTATAAATTAAACGTTAGTTTTATTCCGCATTTATTAGAGCCTAAACTATAATAATTTTAAAAGCCTATTTACCCCCTCTAGGTGACGTCCGTTGCACTTTCATGGTTCTTGTGCGAAATCCCAAACAGCCATGTAAAACTTGCAACGATAAAGTAGAAGCGTCTAACTTTATTTCGTAGGGGGCAAGTGATATGTGTGGTGTCGGGGGGATGACCTCCGGATACCCCAACCAGACAAGAACTACGGCAGTCGGATCGCGCCCGGCTGGCTAAACACAGCTGGACAGGAGCAAGTCAAGCCAGATACCTCACGGTAGCCAGAACGGCGAGAAGAACCCGGCTATCGCAGCGTAGCCGGAATCAATCAGAAGGACATGACGACGTGCAACACAGTGCGTGGCATGCCCTGGTACGACGACAAGATAGGCAACTACTTGGCCATACCGAAGACTTCGCGGGGTGACATGGGAATAGTGGCCCGGTGCTGACGACATGCTCGCACGGTGTTCACTGTGCCCACGACGACCATACCGCGCGTACTCTAATGGGACATAGTTGTACCGGATACTGTAGATGACCAGCCGGCTGGGACCCACCTATGGGGGCCGCCAGTCGGACTGGCCAGTGAGACTGTTGCCTCTCTGCCTATATAAGGAGAGGCAAGGCCTCAGTAGAAAGGGTTGGTCTATGTGCATTTAAGGCAGTAGCTAGAGAATATAGCTCGAGGAGCGATTGTAGCCCGTATATTGCCCATAGTCAGATCGACAGGAGTAGGAGCTTTACCTCATCACGAGGGCTCCGAATCTAGGTACTTCCTGCGTCCAGCTACGCTTGCTCATATCCAATCCCGCCTGCGGATGTCGTCGATAGCTTCCCTGCTAGTTCCCACACCTCTATCTAACCTTCTTAGGTACTGCCGTTCCCAACACAATGACAGTTGGCACCCACCGTGGGGCAGATGGCTTCGACTAGAGTCACGTTCCGCACGGGACCCCGCACTTCAGCCAGTGAGCGCGTGGCCTCCGGCCTGGTGCTCACGCTCGGCAAATTCGACTGCGTCATCGACAACGCTTCCTGCTTCACCAGAACCTTGTTCCCGGCGAACGGCTCCATCCTGCTTTTCGGCGACCTCCTCGTCTACGTCGCCACCATTCCGGAGCGTTTGCCTAGGGAGATCGTCTCTGTCGTGGAGCTGCCGCATTTGGGCAGCCGCACGGGACCCCGCACTTCAGCCGGCTCCAGTTCTCACCCCCGCCAGCCGCGGGAGCGGGGCGTGGACGAGGGCGGAACCTCCGCGCCACCGCAGCCCCAGAACCTGGTAGAGGAGGCCATCAATCGGCTCCTCACACCGGTTAACCTCGGGGATAACCCGGAGGAGGAAGAGGCCAACTTCCCCATGGAGAGACAGCTTCTCCTCCAGGAGGCCATGGAGTTGGCAGCAACCCGCAAGCAACTCGAGATCACCCGGCGTGAGTACGACCGCGCGCACGACTTCACTATGGCTACCGCGGAGCCGAGCCAGCGCGGCCAGGTGCGACGCCGGGGCAGCGAGCTAGGTGGAAGAATGGAAAAGGATGGGGAACCAGATCCCGCGCCCACTCTAATCTGGCCCACCTACAGCACGCCCATCAAGAACCTGCGCGTGACACGAGCCGCAGCAGAAGAACTGCCCAACCTAGAGGGCGAGGAGTGAGCCCGCCAGCACGCTCGGGTGCAGGAGCTCCTCCGGATCGCGGACGAGTAGGCTGACGCCAACCTGAAGATGCAGGAGGACCCCAACTACTCCAAGGGGAGCAAGCCGCCCGTCAACAGCAAGGGCACGCCTCACGACACCCAACAGGCGTCCTCCCCTCAGCCGGCTAAGGCCCACAACAAGCGTCGCGGTGCGGGCAGCAGGGGCTAGCCGCGCCAAGAGCAAACGGTGAATAGCAACCCACCGCCTCCCCCTCCCCCAACCGGAGCACCAAGACCCGCCAGCTCCCGTCTCTCGGGCCGAGTGGGAGCGCTCAACCCGGATCTTCCCGGATGCCCGTGACCGCATCGAGCTCCTCGCTCAGGCACGTGTTATAGAGGAAGAAGATTCCACCGGACCGGTTTGTTTTGGATCCTGCATCCGGAACGAGCCGCTCCCGGATAAGTTCACCCTGCCCAAGGACACCCCCAAGTATGACAGCAGTATGAAGCCGGAAGATTGGCTGACCGACTACGCTATGGCAGTCGGCATTACCCATGGGAACAAGCGCATAGCTCAAAAACCTCGCACCCAACTGGGTCGGCGAGGTCAATGCTAACTGGGTCGGTGAGGACATGCTCAACAACCTCGCACCCAACAGCATCAATGCCTGGCCAGACTTTGAAAAGGTGTTCGTCCGCAACTTCAACGGCACGTACAAACGTCCGGGACGCCCACGCGACCTGGCCTTGTGCGTCCAGGGCAACCGCGAGACTGACCGCGAGTACCTCGCCAAGTGGACGGAGTTGCGCAACACTTGCAAGGGCATCCTGGAGAGCTAGGCCATTGGCTTCTTCATCGAGGGATGCCAAGAAGGCACCATGCTTCGCCACCGGCTACTGTGTGACGAGCTGAAAACCATGGCGGAGCTCATGATGGTAGCGGACCAGTATGCCACAGCGGATGCCGCCATGAAGAAGCCCCTCCCAGTAAGTGTTGATGGGCGTCCGACTCCTACGGAGCTGGCTTGCGACCATCCGAGCAATCCGGCTGGTGAAGCCGGATCCTCCAGGCACCACGGCAACGACAACCTGTTCCACGGGGACCGCCAGGCCAGACAGCAGAAGCCCCGCTACCACGCGCGGCAGGTCAATGCTGTGGAGGGCACAACCGACGTGCTGGCTAACGACGCAAGAAGGCAGAAGCCGCGGCTCACCTTCGACCAGATGTTCGACGGCCCATGCAAGTGGCATAGCGGTCCCTTCAAAATGGCTACGCACACCACCCGAAACTGTAGCTGGACCTGCCAGCTAAAGAACCAGGGCAACCAGCAACGTCTCCCCTGCCCCCTCCTGGTGGACCACCACCACCGGTTAGGGGAGCCAGCAATGATGGTAACGGCGGCAACAACGGCTACCCTAGCCGCACGCCGCCAACTACATCTTCGAGACGGAGCTGAACGACAAGCACATCCGCAGGCGACGCTCCAAGGAGGTTAACACCATCGTCTCTCCGGTCCCCCAGTACCTGAAATGGTCAGAAAGCCCCATCACCTGGAGCCGAGAAGACCATCCTGAGCAGTTGCCGACTCTCGGGAGCTACGCCATGGTACTCGACCCCCTCATCGTCTCCAACGAGCATACCTGCCATTCCTCACGCGTCCTCATTGACGGGGGCAGCAGCCTCAACCTCCTCTACCGGTCTTCGCTGGAGAAGCTAGGCATCCGCGAACGCGACCTGCGCCCGACTACCACGATGTTCCACGATGTACTACCAGGACCGGCCTGCGCCCCGCTGGGTATAATCCAGCTGGACATCATCTTCGGGACCGAGGAAAACTTCCGCCGCCAGCCGATTTGGTTCGAGGTGGTAAACCTGACGAGCTCCTACCACGCTCTCCTTGGGCGCCCCGCCCTCACTAAATTCATGACCATCCCCCACTACGCGTACCTCAAGACGAAGATGCTGGGACCAAACGGCGTGATCACCATCGCCGACTACTTCAGGCGGTCGATGGAGTGCGCCTCAGCCGGGTCCAAGCTGGCAGAGGCCCTCATCATAGCCGAGGAGAAGCGCGTGATCTTGCGCAATGTGGCCATGGCCCATCAAGATATGCCGGCTAGCAGCAAGCCGACTGGAGAAGGAGCTTTCCAGCCGGCAAAGGAGACGAAGAGGATCCTGCTTGACCCCTCCGACCCAACCAAGTTTGTCACCATTTGTGCCAACTTGGACATCAAATAGGAAGGCGCGCTCGTCGACTTCCTCCATGAGAATCGGGACATCTTTCCATGGTCACCCTAGGACATGCCAGGTGTACCGAGGTAGTTCGCCAAGCACTCACTTTATGTGTGGCCAGATGCCAAGCCGGTCAAGCAACCTCTACGCCGATTCGTAGAGGATAAGAGGAAGATTATCGGTGACGAGATCACCCGGCTCCTCGCAGCCGGGTTCATCATGGAAGTGTACCACCCAGATTGGCTGGCAAACCCAGTCCTGGTGTTGAAGAAGAACAAGACCTGGCGCAAGTGTATCGACTACACCAGCCTGAACAAGGCATGCCTAAAAGACCCATTCACATTTCTCTGTATCGATCATGTCATTGATTCCACGGCCGGTTGTGATTTGTTGTATTTTTAGATCGTTATTCCGGTTACAATCAGATCCGGCTAAACCCGGCTGACCAGATAAAAACATCGTTTATCACCCCGTACGAGGCTTTCTGCTATGTAACCATGCCTTTCGGTCTAAAGAATGCAGGCGCTACCTATCAGCGCTGCATGCAGAAGTGCTTGCACTCGCAGATCGGCCGAAACGTGCATGCTTATGTGGACGATGTGGTCATCAAGACCAAGGAGAAGCGCACCCTCCTCGAGGACCTAGGAGAAACATTTGGCAACCTCCGGCAATACCAGATGAAGCTGAACCCAGAGAAATGCGTCTTCAGAGTCCCGTCCGGTCAGCTACTCAGTTTCCTCATCTGGCAACGAGGGATCGAGGCGAATCCGGAAAACATCATGGCCATCGAGAGGATGCAGCCTCCCTGGAGCCTGCTCGGAGTCCAGAAGTTCACCAGATGCCTGGCCTCCCTCAGCCGTTTCGTCAGCTGGCTGGGGGAGAAGGCACCCCCGTTGTACCAGCTGATGAAGAAGATGGACAAGTTCTCCTGGACCTCGCAGCCGACGCCGCCTTTCATGACCTCAAGCGCATGATATCCACAACACCGGTTCTAGCCACGCCGGCTAGCAAGGAGCCGATGTTGCTCTATATAGCAGCCATCAGCCAGGTCGTCAGCGTCGTCCTGGTGGTGGAGCGCCCCGAGGAAGGCAAGGCTCAGCCGGTTCAGTGACCCGTCTACTACCTCAGTGAGGTCCTCTCCCTCTCCAAGCAGAACTACCCCCACTACCAGAAGATGTGTTATGGCGTGTACATGGCATGCAAGAAGCTCAAGCACTACTTCCAGGAGCATCCGATTAAGGTCGTGTGCACCGCACCCCTTTCGGAAATCATCGGCAACAAGGACCCCACCGGCCGAGTCGCCAAGTGGGCCATCAAGCTCGCCACCTACTCCATCCAGTACGAGCCCTGACTCACGATCAAGTCGCAGGCGCTGGCGGACTTCCTCATCGACTGGGACGAGACCCAATACCTCCCACCGGTTCCGGATTCGGACCATTGGAGGATGCACTTCGACGGGTCGAAGATGCTCGGGGGCTTGGGAGTCGGCATCGTTCTCACCTCGCCCAAAGGAGACCGGCTGGAGTACGTCCTGCAGATCCACTTCAAGGCCTCCAACAATGTAGCCGAATACGAGGCACTGGCGCACGGTCTCCGGCTAGCCAGAGAGATTGGTGTCAACCGGATCCTTTGCTTCGGCGATTCGGATCTGGTGGTGCAGCAGGTATCCGGAGAGTGGGACGCCCGCGATGCAAACATGGCTCTCTATCGGTTCTACATACAGAAGCTCAGCGCCTGCTTCGACGGATGTGAATTCCATCACGTCCCTCGTGTCAACAACAAGGCAGCCGATTCGCTCGCACGAATCGGATCCACCAGGAAGGCGATCCCACCGGGGGTCTCCTTGGAGCACCTGCGCAAGCCCTCCATCAACCCGTGCCCCGAGTCGGATTCCATCATCTGGGCAAGGAGTGCCCCCGTTGACGGTACGGCAGACACAGAACCGGTAGAGCCTCCAAAGAAGAAGGCCCGCACCAACTCCGTCAAATCGGTACCCTCTGGCTCGCAAGACCCGGGGGCCGCTGACTCGTCAAGCGGCTCGGGGGCTGCCGTCCCGGGTACCTCACCCGGACGACCCCTCGACGACCATCAACCGGAGAGCGGAAGCATCCTCACCATCCGGGAGATACCATCCTGGGCACAACCCTTCATGAACTACATCACCAACAGAGAACTTCCAGATGACGAGGTGGAGGCCAGGCAAATCCGGCGCCGCGCGCAGACGTACACCATCATCAACAAATAATTGTACAAGCGCAGTGTATCTGACATCTTCCAAAGGTGTGTCGACATGGACACAGGCTACCGGCTGCTCAAGGACATCCACCAGGGTGAGTGCGGGCACCACGCTTCATCAAGGGCGATAGTCACCAAGGCATTTCACCATGGTTTCTATTGGCCCACCGCCCTCAAGGACGCCGAACAGCTAGTCCGCACGTGCAATGGGTGCCAACGCTTCGGGCAGCTCAGGCATATGCCGACTTTGCTGCTCAAGACCATACCGATCACCTGGCCCTTTGATGTTTGGGGCCTCGACATGGTCAGTCCCTTCAAGCGGGCGTGCGCGGGCATGACCCATCTGCTGGTGGTGGTGGACAAATTTACAAAGTGGATCGAGGCTAAGCCCATCCGGAAGCTGGAAGGGGCGACAGTCGTCACCTTCTTCACCGACATCATCAACTGGTTTGGCTACCCCAACAACATCATCACCGACAACGGCACGGACTTCGCAAAGGGGGCCTTCACCCGGTTATGCAGCAACAAGGGCATCCGGCTGGACCTTGCTTCCGTCGTGCACCCGCAGTCCAACGGGCAAGTCGAAAGGGCAAACGGCCTAGTGCTAGCCGGCATCAAGCCACGCCTCATCGAGCCTTTGGAGCGGTCGCCCGGATGCTGGATCGAGGAGCTTCCAGCTATGCTGTGGAGCCTTCGCACCACGCTGAATAGATCAACCGGCTACACCCTGTTCTTCCTGGTCTACCGCTCGGAAGCCGTCCTCTCGGCAGACATCGAGTTCGACTCTCCGTGCAAGCTCCTCTACGATGAAAGGGCCAACCAAGAGGCACGGGAAGATGGTGTGGACCTCCTTGAGGAAGTCCACGAGATGGTGTTGTCTAGATCGGTCTTGTACCAGCAACGCCTACGCCACTACCATTTAGGCCGGATCCGCCTTGTCGCGTTCCGTGAAGGTGACCTGGTCCTCCGGCTGGTGTAGGACACAAAGGGCATGCACAAGCTATCGCCACCCTGGGAGGGTCCCTTCATCATCAGCCGGGCGCTGCCCAACGACTCCTACTACCTCATCGATGTGCAGCAGCTGTGCAAGAACAAGATGGACAAGTCGGATGAGGAGACAGAGCGCCCTGGAACACCGCCGTGCTCCGCTCGTTTTACACCTAGTCACTGGACTATGTATGTATCCCGCAAACCCTATGAATGAAAATGCGGACCCCTGCGAGATGCTCGAGGGATCCTTGCTAGAAATTTGCGAATATCTGCTTTCTGGTTTAGTTTTTCCGGCTCCGACAACCCCTACCCGGGGGCTTGCCGGCTGGCCCGACCTGCTAAATCAACAAACCGACTGAGTAGTGTGGGACGATGTCAGAGGCCCACTCTTTGTCTTAGCTACAGACCACAACCCGGCTGTTCGGCTAGCAAGAGCAAAAGCCCGAGGCATCCCACATGAAAAACAGGGAGGAGATGCGACAGATCGGGCCTCCCGGCCTCGCAACTAGCTTAAGACAATCCGGCTACTAAGCCGTTAGTACCGTGCGCAATGTACTGTCAGCTCCCTTCGATTCCGGCTGTAGACCGCAACCCGGCTGCCCGGCAAGGATGCAGCGGAAACAACAGAGCACACGGGAAAATGACTAAGTATCCAGAGCAGCGCAAGCTAGTTTTCAAAAAAAAATCCTCCTTCCGGCTAAAGTTTAGCAGACTAACCTATTAATGGGTGAGAATGTATGTATGCGTGTATATTTTTGTATGACTATTTCGAGTCGGAATCCAGGAAGAAAAGAAGAAGATTCGAAGTCCTTGCCTTCATCAAGCGCTCCGAATCTTGGGGGCTACACCCACTGGGTGCGCTCGTGGAATCTTGTAGTTTCCCGACCGGCTAAGGGCGTTTAGCCAGATATTTGGGGCCTAGGTGAGGGCAAGGGCAGGAGGAGAAGAAGGAGATTCGAAGTACCTGGCTACGCTAGCTACTCCGAATCTCGGGGGCTACACCCAGTGGGTGTACTGGCGTGCCCCCACTAGAATGGAAGTTCCTCCGGCTGCTGGCGTTCAGCCAGCGAAAGTAACCGACTAAGAGGTGTCTAGTCGGATGAAGCTAAAAGACTTAAGGAAAGAAAGAAGATTCGAAGTACCTGGCTACGCCAGCTACTCCAAATCTCGGGGGCTACACCCAGTGGGTGCGTTGGCGCGCCCCCGCTGGAATTGCAGTTCCCCCGGCTAAAGGCGTTCAGCCGAGCGAAGTCAGCCGGATAAATTCAATCGGCGAAATATTCAAAGAGCATACAAAAACACAAGTTGGAAGCAAGCCAAAATAATTCAGACTGACATTAAAAGGAAAAGGGAGACGAAGCTCCCATGAGTTCACCCGGTGCCAGAAGCAACCGACATAGACAAACAAAGTTTCGAACAAGATAAGATAAACAAATACACCCAGCATCCCGGGGTCATAGCTAAACAGTGGGGCCCTTGCCGTGCGGAGCGCCCTGGCTGGCGGCAGTCTCGGGAGGCGGAGGAGGCATGGCGGTTGATCCGGTTCCGGCGTCGCCACTAGCCGGTTTTGTCGAGGCTTCTGCATCCGGGGTGCCGACGGACTCCGTGTCGGTGAGAACCTCATCGGCGTCCACATAATCAACAATCTTGATGGCGGAGGCTCGAAGCTCCGGATGGGCCTGGCGGACGGCGGCAAGGTCGGCACCGGCACGGAAACCCCCGTCGATCTTCTCGACGTGGGCGTCCTTATACCAGGAGAGCATGAGGGCCAAGGCCATCTCTGCCCCGGCTCGTGCCACCAAGTCCCGCAGCCGGTCAACGGTAGCCAGCACCTCCAAAACCTTGGCAGCTAGCTGTGCCATCGTCTCCGGAATCAGAGCGTCCGACCACAAGAAGGAGAAGATGGCCTGTGCCGCCTGATGAAGCTTGGCAGCCTCCTCGCCAAGAAGGACGACCAGCTCCTAGGCCGTCGGCTGTTCCCCAGGCCAATTCTCCTGCAGCCGGTTGTACGCCAGCAGGTCTACGCTGGTATAAAAAGCTATCAAAAAAAAGAGCGTCAGATCCGGCTATCGGATCCGGAAAGACGAGGGAAGTCCGAAAGGAAACTTACCCTTGGCCGTATGCCCGACTTGCATCAGCTCCTCCACCAGGGCCTTCTCCTTCGCCGATAGTCGCTTAACTTCCTTCTCCTCATCTTTGTTCTGGGCCTCGAGAAGGTTGAAGGCTTCGGCCCAGCTGGCGAGGGTGGCGTCGCGCTCCTTGACGGTGGCCTCCAGAGCATCCACCTTGGCGTGCCAGTCCTTATTCTGCAGCGGAGCATAGAATTGGACTTGCTCAGCCAGTCGTTCGCCTTCTTGAGGTGATCGATCTCCCACTGAGCGCACACAAGGATGGCTGCGACAAACCGGCTCTCAGCAAAAAAAAGGAGATTCCGGATGGGCGAACTTACTCTGCGAAGTACCATTGGTAGCAGCAAGTTTTCTACTCGAGGGTCGAGGGTGGTGGCAAGGTCCGTCAGCAAGGTGGCGAAGGAGGCGTCGTCATCAATGGCACTGGTGGCCAATGACTCTTTCGCCGCGACCACCGCCATCCTCCATTCCTCCCCCGGCTCGCTGTCGGAGTTGTCATCGCCGATAGCCACGAGCTCCTTGCCAGCAGCGGCCCTCCGCGACCCCGCAGAGGAGCCGTCCCCACTCTGCGAGGTGGTCACAACCGTTTCTGGCTGGACCACCACAACTGGCTGAGGGCCCCCCGCTCCGGCCGTCGCAGCTGGTTCAGCTCGAGGCGGTGGCGGAGGCGGTGCCTTGGAAGAAGGAGAGCGGAGGCAGACGCGGGCGGCAGGGCAACGACCCAGTCGGCATCCGCACCGGGCTCGCAGCACCGAAAGAGACCAGCATGCTGAGCAGCAAAAAGAAAAGAAGCAAGAGCCAAATGATCTAAAGACAGACAAGGAAAAGCACAAGGAGCGGAAGACAGTAACAACACTAAGAAGAAAACTTAGCCCTGCACCACCGGGGGCGGCCCTTTCTTTCGACCAAGGCGGCTCAGGGGAAGGGCGCTGGTCCGGCTCCTCTTGGGGGCCGGCTCCTCCACGACGGGCCGACTGGCGCTAGAACGGCTGGAGCTGCTCCCGCCAGCACCGGACCGGCTGGAGTCGCCATCCGTTGCACGGCACCGTGATGGTTCGGGAGCCGGCGCAGCTTCCTCCTCCTCGTCGACCTCCGCGTGAGGATCGGCAGCCGGCTCGTCATTCCGGCTGGGGAAGACGTCGCCGTCCTTGTCAGACTCCTCACCAGACCGACGAGCGCGCGACTCAGGCAAGTCCGACGTGAAGTTCTGAAGAGGGGTCTTGCCCTCCTCTCAAAGGATGTAGGGGAAGATCTACCAAGGACAGAAGATTAGTCGGATGAAAAAATGGCAAGAAACTCAAAGGGAAATCCGGTTGGAAGACCTACCCGGGGCGTGCGGTTGTTGCGGCTGTAAGGGGCCAGCCCGAACGTCTAGCCTTCCGACAGCCACTCCTTCGTGATGGTCCACACCCACTCCTTCAGATTGTTGTAGCGGGGATCATGGAGGGACAGCCGGGTCGGGTCGAGCCGGCCGGAGTAGAAGCACATCTTGTGTGCTCACTGCTGTAGTGGCATCATCAGCCTAGACATCCAGCTAAGGGTGATGTCCAGGCCGGTCAGACCGGCGGTGACGAGGGCGCGCATGCGTTGCAGCATCGCATCCGACTCCGTCTTCTCGCTGTAGACCTTCAAGTCCCACTACAGCCGGCTGGACTCCACGTCTTGGAACGCCGGCAGGTTGATCCGGTCCACGATGGTGAGGTTGCGGACGTAGAAATACGACTGCTGCCACAGCCGTACCGTGTCGTGCAGCCGGAACTTGGATTAGCCGGTCTGCGTGCGGGAGTAGATAGAGGCGCCGCCGCATGTAACCAGCGGCCCCTTGGTGAATTGGACCTGCGGCCGGACTCGGAAGAGCCGGCAGAAGAGCCCGAGATCCGGCTGGATCCCGAGGTAGCCTTCGCAGAAGACTACGAAGTGCGCCAGCGTCTCGATGGCGTTAGCGCCCAGGTGGTGGAGGCGGAGGTCGAAGAAGGCGAGGAAGGTGAGGAAGAACGGGTGCACCGGCAGCGCGAAACCGCGGGCCAGGTGCGGTAGGAAGATGACCCGCTTCTCCTCTGCCAGTTGTGGTGACACCTTCCCCGCCGGCACGAGCCGCACCTCCACCTCCTCCTCCAATGGCAGGATGCGGGTCGCTCGGTACTTCTGGATGTTCTACTCCATAACGAAGGAGCCGCACCATGCTCCGCGCTCGGCTGCCATTGCCGGTTCGCTGGGGGCGTGGTGGCGGAAGAGAAACGGTGGCCTGTACCACCGATGACGTTAAATGAGCAGCGCGGCGGACTACAACAACGGTGGGCGAAGCGAGGAAGACCAGGGCGCAAGAGAGGAGAAGAGGAAGCACTGGGCGAAGGGACAAACCACTCCCCCCGGGCGTCCCTTTAAAGGCCCGAAAGCGGAACCGTCTGCGGAGCCACGTTGCAGCTAACCATGCGCCCCCACCCTCCGCGCGACGCATGATCCTTTGCGTAGGCAGAGGAAGCACAGACGATCCCGGAGCAGAAACCGAAGAGGCATGTGGCGGTTCCCGAGGCGACGTGCGACTGGACGTTACGCTGCCCGTTGTAGAGTAATGATGGCGCGTGCGCGCGTGGCCGACGTCAGCACTAACGTCACGGGTAGCACAACCGCCAAACCTAGCGGACCAGAAAATTTCAGAAGGATGATGAGCGCGCGCACATTTCACCTAAGGGCGAAATCTACATGCGCTCGGGGGCTAGTGTCAGGGGGATGACCTCCGGATACCCCAACCAGACAAGAACTACGACAGTCGGATCGCGCCCAGCTGGCTAAACACAGCCAGCCAGGAGGAAGTCAAGCCGGATACCTCACGGTAGCCGGAACGGTGAGAAGCAGCCGGCTACGGCAGCGTAGCTAAAACCAATCAGGAAGACAGGACGACGTGCAGCGCAGTGCGCGGCATGCCCTGGTATGACAACAAGACAGACAACTACTCGGCCATACCGAAGACTTCGCAGGGTGACGTGAGAACAGTGGCCCGGTGCTGACGACAGGCTCGGACGGCGTTCATTGTGCCCACGATGACCATACCACGCGTACTTTGATGGGACATAGTTGTACCGGATACTGTAGATGACCAGCCGGCTAGGACCCACCTGTGGGGGCCGCCAGTCGGACTAGCCAGTGAGACTGTTGCCTCTCTGCCTATATAAGGAGAGGCAAGGCCTCAGTAGAAAGGGTTGGTCTGTGTGCATTTAAGGCAGTAGCTAGAGAATATAGCTCGAGGAGCGATTGTAGCCCGTATATCGCCCATAGTCAGATCGGCAGGAGTAGGAGCTTTACCTCATCATGAGGGCTCCGAACCTGGGTACTTCCTGCGTCCAGCTACGCTTGCTCGTATCCAATCCCGCCTGCGGACACCATCGATAGCTTCCCTGCTAGTCCCCACACCTCTATCTAACCTAGGTACCACCGTTCCCAACACAACGACATGTGTTCTAGTTAAGTGTTTATGGGATGAACAACCGAAGGCAAGGTGGCACCGTGAAACTAGTGCAATGTTGACGCACTCGATGGAGATCGAGGCGTGACGACCACTACATATTACATAATATTTTTACAATAGATGGTAATTGTTGTGTGTATCTTGTTGTGCTAGTATTAGACTTACGAAGGTAGCATATAAGATAGTCCCTCAAATAGTAATTCCAATGTTCGTGTTCTCCCACAAGTGTGCACCACCAAGAAATTCCTTTGTTATGAAGAAGGCCATGATGATCAGGTGCTAGACATATCGCCGTTCGCATATTGGTGGGTTCAATCCATGTATGCACTGCAATACATTGTGGTTAAAATTGGTCAGCCTAGCATGTATAGACATGGCCTCGAAACACAGACGACCGAAAGGTTAAGAATGAGTCACATGGTGATGTGATCGATATGTTGATATCTACCCTGGTAGCTATATAAAAGGCCATGACGATCGGGGATGATATAGTGTAAAGGGATCGTGTAATCAATGAAGTTTAACTACATAAGAACCCATATTATGGACATAAGATTAATTACTTTGCAAATACTGCTGTATATGTATCACCCCACCTTCAACCTTGGACCTTCCTTGAGAAAGAAAAGCTCAAAACTGCAGGACAAACTTCACCGCCTGGTCCTGCAATTTGAGGATTCTACTCATTCCCTAGAAGCTCTTCTACATAGTTGAATGTGTGATAGGAGACCCGCACGTTGTTGCCGCCTCTCAAGCTGATAAAAATGTTTATCAACAGAAGCCGGATGATAACGTATATGTCCAGAGTTGCATGCTCTATGCCATGGAGGCGGACCTATAGAAGCGCTTTGAGATAAAGAGTGCCTTTGAGATCATGACTGTTCCTAAGGCCATCTTTGTGCCCCAGGCCTAGTCTGAGAGGTATGAGGTTTCAAACCTCTTCTTCTTAGGTAAGATGGAAGTGCACAATATCTTGAGCTAGCACGTGGCCAAAATGTCTGGCTACGTTCAATGACTGAACGACCTTGATTGCAAAATCAATGATGAGTTGTCGATTGATAGGATGCTACATCATTGCCCCTAGCTACAAGAGTTTTGTAATGAACTACAACATGCAGGGTATGACCAAAACCCTATCTGAGTTGTCGGCATGCTCAAGCACGTTGAGGTGGAAATCAAGAAGGAGCACAATGTCTTGATGGTCAACAAAATTGTTGACGTCAAGAAGTCCGCTAATAAGGGCAAGGGAAAGAGGGGAAAACCTAAGAAGGACGGCAAGCCTAATACCACCTCTTAGGGCTCCCAAGGCCAAGCCCGTCGTAACGTGCTTCTACTGCAAGGGTGAGGGTCACTTGAAGCGCAACTGCTCCAAGTACCTAAATGAAGTGATGGACACACCCGACTGTAGAATTGCAACGTGATCCACACTATTGGGAAAAGCTCACCGCCAATGCACCCAAATCATATACCACCGGTGAGTTTCAGTTCGCCAGTGACCCTCATGCCAGTGGTAATGCATTACCCTGGCGAACTACACCATTCGCCCGTGATAACAACACATACCACCAGCGAGTGGATGAATTATCCGGGGATAAGGGTTACCCCTGGCGAATAACCTGATGCCCTGATGCGAATAACATATACCACCAACGAGTATCCCAATTCATCGAGGATAAGGTCCCCTAGCACTAGCGCATAAATGTTCACCTGGGGTAATATAATTTGTTCGCCAGCGATATTTTGTACTAGAGAAAAAAGTAAATACACAGAATACACAGATGAATACATGACTAAACAATATACAGGATAATGACAACAAAATACATATTAACATAGGAAATAGTAGTAGTATCCACCAAATGTTCAATATAGCTAGGAAATGATCAATAACACAAGTGTATAGCAACAAGACTCCCAACACATGCAACATAGACTAGAAAGGCAGTGGCGGTGAGCATCATCACTACGTAGGGGGTCATCCGGCTCCTCCACATCTCCCTGCTCTCTCGTGCTAGATAATTGGCATATCGGGTTTCCGCCTCTGCCAAGGTGGTGTATCCCTTGTAGTTGTTGCCGCTAAAACGGTGGACCTGCCTCCTACAATCTAACAGCCACCATATGTATGGTTCAATAACAGCCGCTACCCAAGCATTTGAAGCTTTTCAATATACAAATGAAATATCCCCGCATGAATAATAATGCCCAGATATATGTAACTTTAAAGTTTCCTTTGTCAACTTTGTCACTTCAGTTTACTTTAAAGAATAAATGCCCCTGATAATGTTCTTTTGCTTATGCAATTTCCTCTAGCCTATTTGCATTCAAATTTTTGTGGCCAAAATGTAGTACAGATAACAGTAATACACTATAAAGTGGCTCAAGCAAAGCAAGTAAGTGGCTCAGATAATAGTAATACACCATAAATGTAATTTAGCCACTGACAGATAACAGTAATACTCCATATTACTGAGGGAAGGGAAGCTCACCTTGACGAGGCATAGTGCGAGGTGGTCAATGATGAGGGACGGCGGGCGGAAGTAGAAGAGCTCGTGGATGCCGGTTCCACCTCACAGACAAGCTCGCGGACACCAGTTCCTCCACGAGGTGCTCCTCCATGGGCTGCTCCATCCACGGGTTAGGGTTAGGGTTACGTGTACGGGGCCGAGTGAGGGTGTGAGGGGTGAGGGGATAGGTTACCTGACGACGGGGCGACGACAACGGTCGAGGATGGTGGCATTGATGTCTGCAAGTGCACAGATCAATTTTAGCTAAATAAGAGTATCGTACTCATAGAGAGCTATTTGCTTAGGGTCTTTATGCCCCTTGTCACTTTCCACCAAAGGATACTTATAGGATGCCTTTGATCTCAAGTAAAGGGTGTTTGAAAGGTTTTTGGTTGAGTGCATAAAAGTAATTAAAATAAGTAAAAGAAAGCAAGTAACAAAGAGTGTTTGGAAACGTGGTTGAACTCAATAGGTCTAAAACATTCTCAGGGATGTAGGATACACCACTAGCATATTATTATTAATTAAGATAATATACTTCTTGTGTCATGATATGTGTGGAGAGAGCTCCATAATAAGATGTTCACTACAAGGCTTGTAGGAAGCCACTTTGTTGAGCCAAGAATGAGGTCACCTCTAAATAACCATCGCGATGTCTGATAGCAATCATCCATACAAACAACCATAATTAAGGGTCTCCCCGTGGATATTGTAATTAGATTAGGGAGTCTCTCTTTATCCTCCTTTGACCGTGTAGGTTGCTAGACGGCGCCAGTTGTCACAAAGCTCCCAGGGCACACTTCCAAACACATCCAAAGGATTTCTCCCTCACTTTGGTCCCGAAGGCAAATGGTATGTGGCCGACTACACATACCATCTAAAGAGAGATATCAAACACAAATCATAAATCTATCATAGGCCGACCAATCATATGGACACAGGAATAGATCATCTTTATTGAAACTTCATAATAGTGCTAGGGTTTATCCATCTGCCCAATAACGAGGGTAAACTACTCACACATGGAAGCAATCAACGACATCATCATAATCAAATGGATGGATAAAAGTACGAGGATAAATCTAGTGGAAATCACGATTGAATCTAGAATTACAACAAGTGTGAGATGGGGGTAGTAATGGTGATGGAGTGCAGCAGTTGATGATGCAATGTCCCCCAATGATCCGTGAAGCAACAGGGATTTGCCCTTCTCCAAGTTGCTCCTTCAGATACCATTCTTGTGTGTTTTTTCATGGTTTCTGGTGGCTGTGAATGTCAGATCTCTCTGCCGTCTTTGCCAGGAGAAAGTATTTGACGAGGCGGATGCGATGCCGCGTGGTATGGGGAGGCTCTGCCCATACCACTAGTCGTTATCATGACATATGATTTCCTCACGTTTGGTATTCTCCTAGGTGCGAAGGTAAATCAATAAAATGACTTTTATCACTTAAAAATATCATATTATATTATAATATGATAGTTCCAATTGATATGTTCATAAGATACTTAGTAATTCGGGATCCTATTAATACAAGGACAAAAAGGTGCATGCAAATGCAATGAAAAACAAAAATCCCTATTCTATTTATGAAAAACAAAAGTTAAATATGCTTCAATTTTGGACTCATCAACTCCCCCAAACTAGACTATTGCTCGTCCCTGAGAAATATGGTGGCTTATGGACAATATAATCATGTTCATGAGGCACGAGTCATTACAATAAATGAGGCAGAAATTGAAATAGGAATACAATATCAGATGTAAAGTTACTTCGGGGGTATTATTATACCCTTACACATCCCATGACTTAGAGGCTTCCACACCCTTTTAGTATCAATGAAGTTATAAGAAGCTTTCAATGATTCAACATATCATATAATCGTAAAGTTAAACTAACTGAGCAATTGATTTCAGTAATGAAGATTCATGATCATTCTTTTTCTTGTATCTTTCTTTTTTGCCTTGGAATTCGTTTGATGGCTATTCTTTTATTTCCATTCTCTTCTCTTTCTCTCTTTTTTTGAGTACCACCACTTGATCATGCTCACTAACTTTATGGCTTTTACAACTCGTGACTATAATATTGTTGTGACCTTGGATCATTAAGGATCCTAAGTCCCTGTGAATAACATGCTAGTCCCTAGATCATTAGCTAGCACTTCACAGTCGATGAATATCATGTAAAACACAAGTCATTATTACATGAATAATCCAGAGTATAATTATTACAACTTGCATAGCTTATAGCTATATCAAATAAAACAGCGGAAACTAAGTAAAACTTGAGTCCATCAACGCCTCAGGCTAGTTGCGTGAAGACCCGCGATCCCTACGCACCTTTCAGTCTTCGGATTCTGCACATAAGACGTGCAGCCAACAAGTTGGGTCAATACTTTGAATGTATTGGAAAATTACACCAAGGAAAGAATAAGACTATCTCTACATGCAAGGCTAAGTGTAGGCTTTGGGTCCTTTTGCATAAGGCCAATTTTCGCTAAGTAAGAAGGAAAGAGGAAGAGTTTTACCCTACTTTGTAAACATTTGCTTAAGTAGTATCGAGGCGAATGGAACACGAGGATGTTACTCACCACGTGCCCAAACAACCTAACACTTGGATATTACGCACCAAGTTCCCAAAATCCCACCCAATAACGATATTACTCACGCCTTGGGGTTTATAAAACTTTAAGTTTGGAAAGTGAGAGAGGAAGATCTTTCAGAGGCTCCATCCTTCAGATGCTCAAATTATTCTTTTCCGTGAACTCGGCTGATCGATCAGATTGCAATACTCTCGAGAGGTCTTGCACTTTCCCCACAATCCACAATCAAGTCCTTTTACAGACAAGACCATGGCGAGGCCTTCCCTTAGTAGCCCCTCTACCGGCTGGATCCAACCGTGCTAAGAACCTCCAAATGTTGGTACCCGGTGAGGTTTCCCACTAAGTACTAAGCCAAGACAGAGCCCATATGAATTGTGGTTGCACTGGAAGCTTCTGAATTCTGAAACATGGCAGACTTCTTTGATTCCTGGGCGGTCGTCCTCCACCAAAATTCCACTCGTTGTCCCGACAACCATTCCGCCTAGAAGAAAACTTAGTTTTATTTTGAAGGAGGTTTTGAGAGGAAAAGGTTTGCTCGAGAGAGCTTTTATACTTAGAATTTTTTTGAGTTTTTCGAACCCCCCAACGGTACTTAGTATATATATAGCATAGCAAGCAATACTTAGCAAAAACAGGGAAACCTAATAGGGTGGAAATTCCTAAGTATAAGCTACTCATGGCATACTACAAAACCGCACTTGCAAAAATAATACTAAGAAAATCTACTAAAAACCTACACATGCATACTACAAGATTTGAAGAGTAAAACATGCATAGTCAAAAACTGGGACATTAATATGAACAAGTGGTGTAACATGCCTTGATCCGAGCAGCACTCTACACAACAGTACTCCTCAGCGCACTCCGAGCAATCTAACGAAACACAAGCATAGATCCAATCACAATTCGCACAAAACAATGTCACGAAGGTGAATATGCATGCATGTAGCATGGTAATATGCAAGGATGGATTCAATTTAGAACAAGGGTTTTATTCAGGGGTGATATTGAGTTGGGGATGTCACTAGTATCAAATCCCCACAGATTTTAAGTATTTTGGGTTAATACCTAAATAAACAAGCTCAGAAATAGATCTACACCTCCAATCTACCTCGAAGCAGATCTGAACACTCTAAGCAAGTTATAACAATTTTCCATAGAGGGTCTCGTAGATACAAAGCCAACGCAATAAGAATCAACTAAAACGGATCTACGGATATTTTTCTAGAATTAAAATACTATAATCTAAACTTTAAATCCTACTGCAAGATTTCTGTAGTAAAACAGCAATAAAATTATAGATATGTGTTCTACTCAATTTTACGAATCCAACGGTATATTATACGCATTTTTTGGCCAAGTAATTGAATTACAATGAATTTTACAAGATTAAAGTATTTTCTGCCTATTTAAAAGTATTTACAGGTGGGCGGCCAGGCAAGCGACAAGTGGCCGCGCGGGATTGGCCCAGCTAAAACGCGGTACTGACGTGGCGGGCTGACGTGGGTGTGCCACACGGCGTGACGCGGTTGGCCGATACCGATTCGGTTTGGCCGATCTAAACTGGCCGTTGGATCGCGATCTAATGGACGGGAACATAGGGGACTTACCGCGGCGGTGAAGGCTTGACGACGACGGCGACGAACGGCGGCGGTGCGTCGGTGGCGATGCTTGGCGGCGGTCGGGTGGTCCCCCGAGGCAGTGATGTGGACGACGGGGTGCAGCTCCTCCTTGCGGTTATTCCAACACGGACAGCGACGACGCTCGCTCCCTCGGCTCGCGGTGAAGCTCCACCTATCCCTCCCGTCTCCAGTGAGACTCCGGCGACCGATTAGAAGCGGCACAGGGCTCTGTTCAAGGGGGAAAACACGTGAATTGATGTGGCACTTAATGGGGAAGACAGAGAGGAAGAGAGAAGGGGAAGGGGTGGTCTCGAACCCGGTCCGGCGAGCTCGGCGGCGGAGGCTCCGGCGAGATTCGCTTCGAGCTTTATGGCGGAGTCCCGGTGGCAAACAACAATAAAAAGGTAGGTTTTTTGGGAGGCGTGCCGAGAGGTTTATGTAGGCGGTCTTGCTTGGCGCGGGGGCTGCAGAAACCATTCTGAATCGGCCGGGAAGATCGGCACCGACGCGGCTGGCGTCGTGTTCGTCCTGGACTCGACGAGGGAGGGGGATGACGGGTGGGGCCGCGGTGTCAGCGTCTGTGGGGGCGTGGGCTGGGCTGCTGGCGTCTGCTGGGCCGGCCTACGCGGCGCCCACTCTGCCAGGCGGGGCGGCGGATAGTTGACGGGCTGGTCTAGCCGGCCCGTTAGTCTAGATCTCCCCCTGATGAGGGTTTAACTCGTCAATGCCCATTGTTATTGACTTGGGTTTTGGAGAAGGAGGGAGCGCTGGAGATATCTATCGGCTAGCAAACAAGCACACAGGGGACAAAGGATTTACCCAGGTTCAGGCCTCGTAGAGGTCCCTACTCCTGCTTGTCTTCTCGTGGAATTATTGAGGGAGTCGAAAGTTACAATGGTGTGCAGATGTAATCTGGCGAAAGTTGTGGAGACTAAGGTTGCGTGTGTCCTTCTCGCCCCCTCCTAGCCTTTATATAGATAGGCTAGGTCTCGGGTAGCAGGTCGAGTCGGTTACAAGTTAGGGTTTTCCCTTTAATCTTTCTATCTTTAGCTTCTTCTTGTTCTTCAAGCAATCGAGGGTCCATAGGTTACTCGAGTCCCTCCATCTAGGCCTTGGCGACACCGTGGCCTGTATGTATTTGGACCGTATATACCAAGCTCGAGTACCTGTAGGGTATACCCATGTCAGTAGCCCCCGAGTGTCCAGTGGAATCGTAGATTCGACTGGGGACTTTTTGAAGCCTTTGAGTGCCTAAATGAGTACATTTCGATTGCTTTTATTTGTGTCATAGGGATTGTTGATATACGTGCCTGATATAACCGAAGTATCTGTATCAGTTAACCACCTTAGGGTGAAACAATGCAATCTACTCGAATTCGAGTCCCCGGACTCGAATCCAGAAAAGTGCTGGCGTAATTCGACTCAGGCCGCGGAGGTCTTACAGGAGTCGAATTCCAGTTATATGGGTGTGAGAACTCGATGCGTCTGTCAAGGCATGTTCATCGTGCCTGTAGGCACGGATACATTTCTGGTAGTGCACAGTTAAATGCGTTGCCAGGCCTTATTCAGGTCTTACCTTCACGCCATAAGTGCGGCATCCGAATTTTATCATCCCGGAGACGATTCGGGCGTCCCAGGAGACGTAGTATCTTTGTAGGGAAAATTTGTGAGGCGGTGTCGCCAAAGGTTGCGAGTGCGGATGTTATCAACACACAGTTTTTGTGCAAATAATCATAGGGTGCACGACCAGCGCTCCCTATGGGAGTAGCCCCCGAGTGCCTGGTTGAGTCGAAGACTCAGGCAGGGACTAAAGAACTTTTGCGACTGCTGTCATCTTTTTTGCTTACTTGTTTCAGTCGATGACTTAGGCAGGGACTAAATACTTTCACGACTGCTGTCGTCTTTTGCCTGCTTGTTTCGGTCAAATTTGTTTTCGGCGCTCCCTATGGGAGTAACCCATGTCCATAATCGAACTGTATTTCGAGTGGTTGGGTTTGCTTTTGTGATTGTCCATGTTCCTGCAACAAGAAAAGAAAAAGTCGTAGGGTGCGCGGCCAGCGCTCCCTATGGGAGTAGCCCCCGAGTGCTTGGTGGAGTCGAAGACTCCAGGAAGGACTAAAAATATTCGAAGTTTTCCACTGCGTAGCCTTGGTGACGTCAGTGCTGATGCTTGTATGACCTCAGTTGCCCGCGTGAGCGAGTTTGACGGGACGTGCCAAGCGGTGGGTCCCACTTTCTGACTTTGATTTGACTTGGCGTGCGTAATCTTATTTTTAACTGCGCCTCCTCAATTTCCGCGCGTAATGGTAGAAGTGGGGGGACGGTTCGCGCTTCCTCTTCTCCACGTGTCCAACGCGATGCATGCCACGCGTCCAATAGGGTTTTTGTCAGCCGTTCGATGGCATCTCCCAGGGGTTAAGTAGCGGTGCTGCGGTGGTAATTTTCCATCTGCGCTCTTTCTTCTTTGTTGCCATCGCCATTGCTGCTATTCTTTTGCTTTCCTGCGTTCGTCTTCTCCACAGCGCTGGACCACCTTCGTTCGTTTCCAAGCTACTTTCTGTGCTCTTATCGCCGCCGTGCAATGGGAAAGAAGAAAGGAGGTGATGTCGCTGATTCCGCGGCCACCGTTGCCACGACGAAGAAGAAGGGTGGCTCCGCTGCTGCGGGCACCAGCACCGCCACCGGCGGGAAAAAGAAGGTCGCGGGCACCCACGTGACAAATGGTGCATGGCGCCCTTCCATCATCAAGGCATCGGATCTCCATCTTCTTCACCAGGATGGAGTTATTTCTACGGCAGTCGCCGATGCGCGCGTCCCCAGCGGTGAGACCATTCCTACTCCTCCCGCTGGTTTTCGAGTGATGTTTCTCGCATTCGTCATTCGAGGTCTCTCCTTGCCTCTCCACCCCTTTCTTAGGGGTCTTCTTTGCTTCTACGGGCTCCATCTCCATCAGTTGTCCCCGAATTCGATTCTCCATATCACCCGCTTCATCACCCTTTGCAAGTGGTGGCTCAGAATCGAGCCACACTTTGGTCTCTTCAAGCGCTTGTTTAAATTGAAGCGTCAATCCGCATCTGGCTCTTTAGTTTATGACGTAGGTGGTTGCGAAATCCATGTCGACCCATCCGCCACCTACTTCGATATCAAGCTTACCAAGTCCGTCCAGGGATGGAGGGACAAATGGTTCTATGTCCACGATCAGATGGCCAAAGATGAGCACTTTGGACACGCGCAAGAAGATGCGTTCTTGGAAGAACGTAGTTATGCATGGCAAACTCGCAGAGACAGACGTGCTATATCAGCGCGTCTGCGACCTCGAAAGTCGCATAGGCATAGAAGAGGGAGGCTGCGCTCTTATCAGGACTTGGTTGCGCCGTCGCGTCCAGCCTCTCCAAGCTAGAGTCCATCCCATGTTTCAATGGAGTGGCGATGATGATGCCACTCGCGTGTCTGCCGATGGCATGTCCGCGAGTGAGTTGGATAAGAGGATTCGACTGGTCACGAAGTGCACTGTCAAGGATGTGCTTCCAAGTGAACCAGTTGTTCCTCCTTTTGATGCTTCGAATCCTCCTCCTGAGGTATAGTTGCGCTACGCAGTAGCTTATTTTCACGATTGCTTTCTTGTTTGCTTATTTGTTCTGTTTGTATGCAGGATTGGGTGGTGTCGCCTTGTATGCCTCCTCTCCCTGAGGGGATTATTCCTCGCAAAGATTCGGAAGAGGACGAGTCTGAGTCGACTGTCCCTTCTGATGTGGAAGAGGAAGCCCCCGAGTCCGAGAGCCCGGATACTCGCAAGCATTCGCGTAGCGAGGACTCCGACACGTCGACTCCTTTGACTCCAGGAGGCGTGGCTGTTGGCACGGAGTTGCCAATTCCAGCCATTCTGTGAGGGCTGTGGCACCGTCTTCTCGCAAGAAGATGCGATTGCCCAAGGAGTCTTTGTCGGAATCGGCGGCGGCCATGTTTGATCTTGACAACTTTAACTGGTAAGTTTCCTAGGTCATTCATTCTTTTCTGTTTTTCTTCTTGTTGGTTTTGCCCTGGAGTTTGCCCTTTTCTCAATGTGGATTTGGTCTTGTAGTCAAGAGGCGTCGTCATATTCTGGCGACGTCAAGTTTTTGAAAGAGTCGAGAGTCGCGGCTTCAAGGGCCAAGGTAGAGGTCGAGCGCGCTCCTTCTCCTCCGGTGGCGGCCCACTCCGGGCACAATTCTTCGAGCTCTCCTCACATAGGGGGCATCGAATGGTTGCTCGGATGACGGTTCAGCAAACCTCTTTGGAGTCGCTAGAGGACCATGTAAGTATATCTTCCTTTCTTTTTAGTGTGGCAGTCGATGTTTTCTGTTGCCCTTTCTGATCCCTTGTTTTGTGCGATAGCTCCTTGTAAAGGAAGCCGTGCAAGTGGCGGAGCAAGTGATGGCAATGGGCCGCCAGCATGCAATGCTGGAGTCGCGTCACCGCGTCGTCAAAAGTGAGTGTTCGACACTTATTCTTTTTCGTCTCCTCCCTTTTTTTGGTATAGTCGACTGATAGTCAACTTTTGGTTGCCATGTAGCTGAGCATAATGCTTTGCTGCGCAACGTTGCCACTTTGGAAAAGACGTTAGCCGCAGCTGTGAAGGGGCGCGACGAGGCGATCGCGGCTCGTAATGATGCACAAAAGCGCAAAGAGGATCTGCGTGCCTCCTTTGTGGCTAGGGAAAAGTTGTTCGAAGAGCAACTGTTCTCAGTCGCCAAGGCCCTCTCAGGTACCTTTGCCGGTAGATATTTTATTGTTGTCTTTCTCTGCATCTGGAGTTTTTGCCGGTGGCGCTAGAGATTTCATCCATGTGTGGGTTTTCTGTGCAGATGCTGGCGATTTGAGCTTTGACCCGCAGGCCTTTGTCGCGATGACGCTCTAGCGGGCGTGGTGTCTGCAGTCGAGGACCATAGCGCCGCTGTCCAAGGCCAAGGTCACCCTTAGTCGCCTCCAGGAGGAGTTGATGCCGAAGGCGGAGCTGGTCGACAATGTGGACAAGCTGGTGGAGTCATTCGCCGGGGGTGTGCCTGCCACATACAAGAACTCCCTCCGCGCGGTTGGCGCGACCATGTCACTTGCCATGGTGCAAGCCCACGGAGTCGAGATAGATCCCTCCGCGGTGTCAAAGACGATGCCTGTTGGCACGGATGGTCAGCAGGTAGTATTCGCTCCCTTTGCCACTGCCTGTGCCAAATATGGCTATTCCCTGATAAATACCGTTGCCAAGTATTCGGAGGAGCTCCAGCGTACTAAGAAGGTCGCAAAGGCTTCGGCCTCAGGAGCTGGCGGAAAGTCAGTGGCGTCTGATACTGCCACGGACTTGATGAAGCCCCTGAAGCCGTCGAAGTCGAAGAAGCCAGCTGCTCCGTAGTTAGTTTTTTGTAATAGTTGATGAATTGTCCTTTTGATTGGAGAACATGCCTACTGGCGAGTGTGTTTGTGGATACTTTATGCTGACCCTGAATGCATCTGTTACTTTTGACTTTGTGTTAAGTTGGTCGCCTTATTTGCTTCTGGCTTGACTTTTTGGTAGGGTACATCAAGTGGTCCAGTGGGGGGAACCCAGGACTCGCCATCTCTTGAGGATACAGTGGCACCACCACGCTCCAGGGTAGAGGAGCTATCCTTGCTTTCGCGACTTCGTGATCGTGTTAAGCAACTAGAGCGTGAGTTGCCCGTGATCCACGGTAGCGCGGACGTGTGGAAGTCGAAGGCTAAAAAAGCCGCCGCCCGCGAGCAATATCTGCTTAGCAAGGTGACGCAGCTGGGCGACCAGTTTAAGTGTTAGTTTGCTCATCCTCATCTTTTCCTTTGTAGTTAGTCGCAATGGTATGTTGTACTCATGCTGTTGATGCTGTTTCGTGTAGTTGTTAGCGCACGCCATCCGCAGGAGGAGAGGGATAGGATTGCCATCCGCCTTCATGATCTCACCCATGAGCAACTTCAGGAGAGTGGATACTTCTGGGTAGATCATGATCGTGCGACTGCATTGGCGACCCTGCAGGATCGCGCCTTGCGAGTGCTGCTCTTCCTGAAGAAATCGCAGTCGTGTTTGAAGAACATCTATCGGGCGATGTTCCCGCTGGATGACACTCTATCAAGCCTGCTGGCTCTCCTGACCAAATTTCAAGATATGTCCGCGGTTCGCGAGTGCGTGAGGCAGCAGTTGGTGGCTGGTGCCAAGGCTGCCCTCTCAATGGTGCGTTTGCACATGCCTGACGTGGATGTCGCTGCCATTGCCTCTGGGCCACCAGCGCCACCAGCAGGATCTTCCTGGAATATGGTGCCGCACTATCAGGCGGTGGACCACCCAGCAGAGGAGATCGTCGACTTCTTCGAGGAACAAACTAATGTTCTTCTGTTGCAAGGGTAGCCAAATATGTATCCTGCACATAAGTGTACTTGTGTTGTAAAGTTCATATATATTTGTAGATAATTTATTGTTGAATGTGTACAAATAGCTTTGTAAGCGTGGGGTGCGTTGCACTTATGCGAGTCCTTTTCGTTAGCCTGGCCATCTTTTTATCTCGTTCCCTTGTCAACCTGTCAGGTGCGTTGTAGCTGGGTTGAGTTTGTGTTAAGGGGTTCGATTGATGTGCCAGCTACTCAGGATGTCGCGTTTTTGTTCGAAGAACATATGTATATAGGGTGGCGTAGCGCCGGGCGTATGAAAATTGACAAAGTAAAGGAGAGCACAGAGTTTCGGGGCACTTAGCTTTTCTTTATTCGAAGAATAGTACGAAGTACAATGTGCGGCTAAGTAGCCTTGACTGAGTAGCCTTATTTGCGATGTAAAAGTAAAGAAAAACGACTAAGGGTAGAAGCGTCGCAGTTGTGCGACGTTCCAAGGGTTGGAGTATGCGACTCCTGTCTCTAAATCTTGAAGGTGATAGGCGCCACCTGAGATTACTTATGTAATCATGTACGGTCC
Source organism: Avena sativa (assembly GCA_916181665.1). Taxonomy (NCBI): domain Eukaryota; kingdom Viridiplantae; phylum Streptophyta; class Magnoliopsida; order Poales; family Poaceae; genus Avena; species Avena sativa. Next base: position 341,301,490 of record OV702287.1, read on the forward strand.
TTCCCAGGGGGACTCGAGCTTGAGATGCCCCTGCTGCTTCAGTCGTAGGACCAAGTCACCTTCGACGAAGGATCTGGGGCGAAGCCTTCTACTGTGGTAATTGTGCAGGTTCTGCTGGTAGATTGTTGATCTCTCCGCGGCGATTTCCCTTGCTTCGTCAAGGAGGTCGACGGAATCCTCGAGTGCGAGGGATGACTCTTGTTTGATGTAAGCGACCACGCGCGGTGCTTTGTATCGTACCTCAGCTGGTAGCACTTCCTCTGCTCCGTGCACCATAAAAATTGGCGTGTAGCCCGTGGCGCTGTTTGGAGTTGTACGTAGACTCCAGAGTACGGATTGCTGCTCATCTGGCCAGCAACCCGCCGCTTGTTCGAGTGGTCATAGGAGTCGCTTCTTGATGCCGCTGCAGATGAGCCCGTTTTCTTTTTCCACCTGACTGTTGGTCTGTGGATGTGCTACTGAGGCGTAGCTGATGTTGATCCCCAGGTTCTCGCAGAATTCTTGGAACTCCTTGGATGTGAAGTTTGTCCCGTTGTCAGTAATAATGCTGTGTGGCACGCCGAAACGGTAGACGATGGACTCGAAGAACTTGACTGCGCTATGCCCTGATTGGTTGGTCATTGGCATGGCCTCGATCCACTTGGTGAATTTGTCGACTGCCACCAAGAGGTAGACGTAGCCTCCGCACGAGGATCTTGGCAGCTTGCCAACCATATCAAGCCCCCATTGTGCGAAGGGCCAGGCCAATGGAATAGGCCGTAGCTCTACTCCTGGTGCGTGTGGCTTGTCCGCGAATCACTGGCAAGCATTTCATTTTTGGACTATGTCCTTGGCGTCGCGCATGGCCGTGGGCCAGTAAAATCCAGCTCGTAGAGCTTTGGCGACGAGGGCGCGATTGCCTGCGTGGTGCCCGCAGGTCCCTTCATGGATGTCGAGGAGTATTGCTCTTCCGTCAGCCATGGAGATGCATCGTTGTAGCACTCCTATGATGCTACGTTTATACAGTTCGCCGTTGAGAACGGCGAATGCCTTGGAGCGCCGCGCGATGTGCCGTGCATCTGTCGGATCGTCCGGTAATATCTTGCTGAGGAGGTACATAATGTACGGCTGCGTCCAAGATTGCTCGATCAACATGACGCTCATTGGTCCCTTGAGTCCTGTGTCTAGCTCCAAGTCATCGAGTGATGTTGACTCATTGGGTGGCGTAGCCCCCGAGTCCGTTGCTGCGCTTGTTTTCTTCTCTGTGGCCTTTGGCTTGATGGAGCGTTCGCATATGCGCTCGAGAAATACCCCAGGTGGTATGGGGGCGCAGGTAGAGCTTATGTTGGCGAGTGTGTCTGCGTCCTCGTTGCTTTCGCGACCTATGTGTCGCAACTCGCAACCATCGAAGTCTCCTTCGAGTGTATCGTAGAGGTCGCAGTACGCGATTATGTTGTCGTTCAGTGCGTCACACTCGTGCATTGTTTGGTTGACGACCAACTTGGAGTCGCCATATATGATGAGCCTTTTGGCGCCGCATGCTTTTGCCATCCTCATCCCATGCAACAGGGCCTCGTATTCAGCCTCGTTGTTTGAGGCTGTGAACTGCATTTGAAGGATATATTTCAGCTTGTCCCCTTGAGGTGATGTCAATATGACACCTGCGCCTGCTCCGTCTTTCCGTTTGGACCCATCGAAGTGCATTGTCCAGAGGTAGCACATATCTGGCTTGTCTGGGAGCTGGTTCTCCATCCAGTGCACAAGAAAGTCAGGGAGCACTTGCGACTTGATGGCGTCGCGTTTTTCGTATGTGATGTCTCGTGGAGACAGCTCTATTCCCCAAAGCGCGACTCGCCTCGTGGCGTCGGGGTTATTGAGGATATGCCCCAACGGGGCGTCATTGACTACCACGATTGGGTGTTCCTGGTAGTAGTGGTGCAGTCGCCGGGCGGTCATAAAGACGCCGTACGCCAGCTTCTGGTAGTGCGGGTACCGCTGTTTTGTTGGCGTGAGGACCTCCCTGAGGTAGTATACCGGGCGTTGTACGCCGTGGACTTTGTTTTCCTTGGCCCGCTCAACGACGAGCACTGTGCTGACCACCTGGTTGGTGGTGGAGATGTACAACAACAGTGGTTCCCTTTCTCGTGGAGTCACCAGTATCGGCGAGGTGGATAGCAAGCGCTTGAGATCTTCGAATGCTTCTTGTGCCTCATTGGTCCACTCGAATTTTTTGGCTTTGCGGAGGAGCTGGTAAAAGGGCAGTGCCTTTTCACCCATTCGACTGATAAATCGACTGACGACCGCGATTCGTCCGGCCAGTTGCTGGACGCCTCTTATGTTCTTCGGCTTCTCCATGGCCAGTATGGCTTTTATCTTCTTCGGGTTCGCCTCGATCCCCCTCGCGGAGATGAGGTATCCGAGTAGCTGCCCAGATGGTACGCCGAAGGCGCATTTGTCCGGATTGAGCTTGATCCGGTAGCGATCGAGGTTGGTGAAGGTTTCGCGCAAATCATCGATTAGAGAGGCTTCTTCCTTGGTCTTGATTACTATGTCGTCGACATAGACTTGGATGTTGCGACCTAGTTGTTCCTTGAGGCAAGCCTGCATGCATTGCTGGTAGGTGGCTCCCGTGTTTTTTAGCCCGAAGGGCATTGTGTTGTAGCAGAACACACCAAAGGGCGTTGTAAACGCTGTTTTCTCCTAATCTTCCTCCTTCATTCGAATTTGGTTATAGCCTGAGTAGGCATCGAGGAAGCAGAGGCGTTCATATCCCGCAGTGGAGTCGATGATCTGGTCGATCCGTGGCAGCGGAAAATGATCTTTTGGCCAGTGCTTGTTTAAAGAAGTGAAGTCCACACACATCCGTAGGATGTCTGTGTCCTTTTTTGGTACCAGCACCGTATTGGCGAGCCAAGTGCTTTCCTTGATCTCGCGTATGAACTTGGCCTCGAGGAGTCTGTTGATCTCCACTCCGACTGCCTGCGCTCGTGGCTCAGGCAGTTGCCTGATTGTTTGCTTGACTGGCCTTGTGTCGGGGTTGACGTTGAGTGCGTGCTCGGCGAATTCCCTGGAAACTCCTGGCATGTCCGCAGGACACCAGGCAAAAATTTCCCAGTGCTCATGGAGGAATTCGACAAGCGCGATTTCCTATGCGGGACTCAAGTTGTTGGTGATGAGGGCCATCTTGGAGGGATCCGATGGATGGACCTGCACCTTCTTTGTGTGCACAGATGAGTCGAAGGAGAGATCAGGTGAGCTTGGCCTACTCAAGGGAGGCAGACTGTTGTCTGTCATCTCTTTCAGTCTTGCGAGTTCCTCCTGCATGCCGAAGGACTAGGAGATTCTGTTGAATTCCCTGTCGCAAGCGTCAGATCACTCAAAGTTCCCGTTGATCGTTATGACGCGCCCAAGGATGCAATGGTGTTGTGAGGGCCAGTCGACGACCTCAAAGTCGATGCGCTCGCGCCGGAAGTTCTTTGGCGTGCCAAAGATGATGTCGAGGTTGATTTTGCCCAGGGGCATACGCCTTTCCCTGGGACGATGCCGTGGAACGTTGTGTTCGATGCCTCCAAGCAGGTTAGAGGGATCCTCATTGCTCGCAAGGTACTCGCGAATATGAGGTTGATGCCGCTTCCGCCATCCATGAAGACACGACTCATGTCGAAGCCTCCAATTTGCGCCTCGAGTACGAGGGGGCAATGTCCTGGGCGAGGTACTTGAGGCGGGTGGTCGTGTTTGTCGAAGGTAATGCACGACTCGCTGCCACTGAGGTACTCAGTGGTGGATGCTGGCGAGTGTGTGGCCAAGTTGACTTGGCGAGTGATGGCCTTTTGCACCCTGTTGGAGGGGCGCCCCTTTTGGATCATCATGGTACCCATGACCCGTGGGTACGGTTCGCCTCCGTGGTGCTGGTCCGGTGCAGCTCCGTTCGGGGGTGGCCTAGGTGGTGGTGGTGGTGCGCCATGCGCCACAGCGCCTGGAGTGGCTCCGTAGCCTCTTTGGACTGTGTTGCGGTTCATCCGAACCAATCCCTCGTGTAGCTTGAGGAACTCGCGGCAGTCCTTGAGGAGGTGGCTGGACTTTCTCTTGCCATCATGCTTGTCGATGTAGAAGTGTACCGTGCATGGCCCAGACAGTTTGTCCTCGATGGAGGTCGCGGGTGCCTCATCGTGAGTGCGGCGTTGCCATACTTGTGTGGTTTTCCCGGAGTCGCGGTATCCGCCGCTGCGGTATCCGCTGTTGCGGTTATCATCGCGTCTATCGGCGTAGCCAGCTGCGACCATGTTGACGTCATCGTGATCGTCGTAGATGCGCATGCAACGCTTGCCCCGGTGGTCGCGTCTGCGTTCGAGTTCTGCCTCCTCGTCGGAGTGAACGTGATTCTTCACCGAATCTTCTCCATCGGCCCACCGATTCGTGATCTCCATCAGGTGGTCGATGGTCTGGGGCTTTGAGCGGCCTAGCTCCTCCCTGAGTTCCATGCGGCGGACACCACCGTTGAATGCATCAATCGCGCGGTCTTCCGAGATGTTCTCCGTGGAGTTCTTGATGATGGACCACCTTTGGATGTAAGAGCGCAGCGATTCGCCAGATCTTTGCTAGCAGCATCTCAGTTCTTCAATTGAGGCAGGCCGTTTGTACGTGCCCTTAAAGTTGCGCACGAAGCTGTAGACCAGCTCATCCCAACTGCGAATGGATCCGCGTGGGAGGTTATTGAGCCATGCCCGGGCAGCGCCCTGCAGCTATAGCTGCAAGCATTGCATCGCAGTACTTCGACTGCCTCCGTGTAGCCTGACGGAGGAGATGTGGTCCTCCAGCCAGATCTTGGGGTCCTACAGACCGTCAAATTTCGGGTTCTCCGATGGGAGTTTAAACCCTTTAGGCATTCGCTTTTGCCTGATGGATCTGTTTAAGCATCTGGCGCCGCAGAGCTCCCCATCTTCCTCTTCCGAGTTAGTCGACCGAGCACGTCATGCCCTTGACTTGTCGATCTTGCGCTGCGTGAGTTTGTCGCTCTCATCATAGTCACGATTGTGTCGCCGTGAGCGGCAGTGTCGAGATAGGTCGTGACTGTCATCGCTGGACGAGGGCGAGGAGTAGCGCTTTGCTAGCGCTTTGCCCTTTTTGGGGTCTGGTACCAGCTCCTTGTCAAGGGCGGCCTCGATTAGCCCCAAGCCCGCGATCGTAGATCGGTGCATGGCTGTTCGGGGGTCTCCAGCTGGCGGCTGGTTATTGAGGAGGTACATGGTGGCTACTGTCACCGCGGCTTGCGGTGTCCTGGGAACCACGTTGCCTCTCATGTCGACTGTCATAGAGCCGAAGTCGAGAACTTTCGCGGCTTCTATGCGCTCTTGTTTGGTGAGGTGAGCCATCCGCGACTGCCTCTTCTTGGCGAGGTACTCGTTGCCTCTTGAGGAGGATCCTCCGTAGGAGGAGAGCCCAGCACGACGAAGGCTTGATTCTTCCGCTGCCTTTTTACGCGCATCAAGTTGCACGATTGCTTGTTTTTGGCGCTTGAATTCCTCTTTTAGGAGCCAGTGGTAGCCCATCAGTAGTTCCTGCAGGAACCCGAAGGGTAGAGGTGCACCTCGTAGGGCTTTGCGGCAGCGATCCCACTCTTGCTCGTTGAGCCTGATCACGACACGTTCACCGGTTTGCTCGTTGATCATGCTAGGAGGTTCGACTGCTCCTCCGTTGCCACCGTTACCGCCGTTGCCGCTGTTGCCGGCGTTGGGCGGGTCGGTGCCGTTGCCGGTGTTACCACCGTTGCCGCGATTGGGTGGATCGGTGCCATTGCTGGTGTTACCACCGTTGCCGCGATTGGCGGAGGTGTCGCCTGTGTTGATGGCGGCGCACATGAAGTGATTAGGGAAGCTGTTGCTTCCACAAATTTCGGATCCAGAACCGTAGGTTCCATCTTCAGTGGCCAGATCGCTTAGATCGGAGTCGCAACTGCTGTCGCTGACCGTGTTCTCGACTGCCATCGGAGCGTTGAGCTCGCTGAGGGTGCTGATCGATGGAGGGAACCATGATGCCGGGGCAATCGCCGGTGTTGTCGGCTGATCAGGCATGCAAAGCGTGCCCATCTGACCAACTTGGAAGCGGAAGCTCCCAAGCGCCAGGATGATTCCGTCCCCCGCGGACTCGAAGGCCGGGTGAGTGGCTGGTGTGTGGACGGTGAAGTCGAAGGCACCGAAGAGCTGGCGAATCTCTGCTGTTGCGGAGTTGTAGATCGCAGTTGATGGGGCCGAAGAAGCCGCAACATCAGCACTCCCAATTCCCACAGACGGCGCCAATTGACGAGGGTTTAACTCGTCAATGCCCATCGTTATGGACTTGGGTTTTGGAGAAGGAGGGAGCGCTGGAGACATCTATCGGCTAGCAAACAAGCACACAGGGGACAAAGGATTTACCCAGGTTCAGGCCTCATAGAGGTCCCTACTCCTGCTTGTCTGCTCGTGGAATTATTGAGGGAGTCAAAAGTTACAATGGTGCGCAGATGTAATCTGGCGAAGGTTGTGGAGACTAGGGTTGCGTGTGTCCTTCTCGCTGCCCCCTCCTAGCCTTTATATAGATAGGATAGGTCTCGGGTAGCAGGTCGAGTCGGTTACAAGTTAGGGTTTTTCCTTTAATCTTTCTATCTTTAGCTTCTTCTTGTTCTTCAAGCAATCGAGAGTCTGTAGGTTACTCGAGTCCCTCCATCTGGGCCTTGGCGACACCGTGACCTGTATGTATTTGGACCGTATATACCAAGCTCGAGTACCTGTAGGGTATACCCATGTCACCCCCTTTTTTATTTTTTTTTTATTTTTTTTCTGTTTCTCTATTTGTTTCATATCTTTTGCAAACGGACTCCGAATTAAGTGAGACCGGTCTCTAAAAATTTGTAAAAAGAAGAGGATTAGTATGGGGTTATAAAATAACACTTTTGCAAGGGTTTAGGAGGTTAGATTTTGTTTTACCCCTTTTTAGTCTTTATGACTACAGGGTTTAGGGAAAGTATTTGATGCGGCTTTAATTGTGTGATGCCATGATGCATGCTTCTAGTAACATCTGCAATTGTAGAAAATTTGGGATGTTACAAACCTACCCCCCTTAAGAAGGATCTCGTCCCCGAGATTCAGGTTGGTTAGCAAATAGGTGTGGGTGTTCTTTCTTCAGGTCTTCTTCACGTTCCCACGTGGCCTCTTCCTCGGAATGGTGATTCCATTGAACTTTGCAAAACCTGATAGTCTTGGTACGTGTAATCCTCTCAGCTGTTTCCAGAATCTTGGTGGGTTTTTCCTCATAGGTGAGATCGTTTTCCAGTTGAACCTCGTCCAATGGAACCGTATCCTTTAGTGGTGTTTCAGCCATTTCCGGGTGACACTTCTTTAGTTGTGATACATGGAATACATCATGAACAGTCAACACTTCGGGCAATTCCAACTGATAGGCAACCTCCCCTCTACGACACAAAATCTTGTAGGGCCCTATGAATCGGGGTGCTAACTTACCCTTGATTCCAAATCTCTTAACTCCTTGTAGTGGTGAAACTCGGAGATATGCACGGTCTCCCACCTCATAAGTTACATCCCTGCGCTTGGAATCATCATAACTCTTTTGCCTGGATTGGGCTACTTTTAGCCTGTCTTGAATCTGTCTTACTTTTTCTTCGGCATCCTTGATCAGTTTAGGTCCAAACAAACTACGTTCTCCAACTCCACTCCATAGCAGCGGATTTCTACACTTTCTGCCATATAGAACTTCAAATGGAGCCATCTTGATACTAGTTTGGTAACTGTTATTGTATGAGAATTCCGCATATGGCAAATTATCATCCCAACTAGACCCATAGTCTAGTGCACAGGCTCTTAACATGTCCTCCAAGATCTGATTAACTCTTTCCGTTTGTCCATCTATTTGCGGGTGGAAAGCAATACTAAACTCCAGTCGTGTCCCTAGAGACTCGTGTAGCTATCGCCAAAACTTCGAGGTGAATTGGGTACCTCTATCAGAGACAATCCCCTTGGGTACACCATGAAGACTTACATCCTTGACATATAAATCTTGGCAAGTTTAGCACTTGTATAGGTGGTCTTTACGGGAATAAAGTGGGCCACCTTTGTGAAGTGATCGACCACTACCCAGATGGAGTCATACCCAGAACGAGTCCGGGGTAGTCCTGTGATAAAATCCATGCCTACCTTGTCCCACTTCCAATCGGACACAGGTAATGGCTGCAGCAGCCCTGCTGGTTTTTGATGTTCGGCCTTGACTCTGTTGCATACGTCACACAAGGAGATGTACTCAGCAATTTCTCTTTTCAAGTTATTCCACCAGAATCTATCTTTCACATCCATGTACATCTTCGTATTACCAGGATGAATTGAGTACGGCGAATCGTGAGCTTCCTGAAGAATTAACTTCCTGATATCGGGATCATCGAGGACGCACAAACGCTTCTCATACCAAAGTGTCCCTTGTCCATCCGTATGAAACCCTTTTGCTTTACCCTTGCTTATATTATCTCTTATCTCTTCCAACTCTTTGTCCCCCTTCTGGGCCTCTTTGATTTAGTCCAGAAGCGTTGGCACTATCTCCATAGTCGCTAAGTACCCCTCCGGAACTATTTCCAACCTGAGATCCTTGAACTGTTCACGCAAATCCTTTGTAAGTTCTCCCATGGTAAGTCCATTTACATAGACCTTTCTGCTTAAGGCGTCAGCCACAACATTGGCCTTTCCAGGATGGTACTGCAGGTCCAAGTCATAGTCCTTGATGAGCTCAAGCCATCTCCTTTGCCTCATATTTAACTCCTTTTGAGTGAAGATATACTTAAGACTCTTGTGATCCGTGAACACATCACAATGTTTGCCCATGAGGTAATGTCTCCATACCTTGAGCGCATGCACAACTGATGCTAGTTCCAAATCGTGTGTGGGGTAGTTATTCTCATGGTTCTTAAGTTGTCGAGAGGCGTAAGACACTACTTTTCCATCTTGCATCAGTACACTTCCAAGTCCTTGTCGGGAAGCGTCGCAATAAACTTGGAAATCTTTTTGGATGTTAGGTAGACACAAAACTGGTGCTGTTACTAGGCGCTTCTTCAATTCTTGAAAACTTGCTTCACATGCCTCGGTCCATTGGAACTTCTTTTCTTTCTTCAACAATTCGGTCATAGGCTTTGCTATCTTGGAAAAGTTTTCAATGAACCTTTGGTAATATCCTACAAGGCCCAAGAAACTTCTGATCTCACCCACATTCTTAGGGGACTCCCATTCTATCACGGAAGCTACCTTACTTGGGTCCACGACAACTCCTTTAGCTGACACAATGTGACCAAGGAATCCCACTTCTTTTAACCAGAACTCACATTTGCTAAACTTGGCATACAACTTGTGTTCCCTTAACTTTTCCATAATTAGGTGCAGATGCCTCTCATGTTCCTTCTCGTCCTTGGAATATATAAGTATGTCATCAATGAATACCACAATAAACTTATCCAAGTACTCCATGAACACCTTGTTCATCATAGTCATGAAGTATGCTAGGGCATTGGTTAAGCCAAACGACATCACGGTGTACTCATACAATCCGTATCTTGTGGTGAAGGTTGTCTTGGGTACATCCTGTTCCCGGATCTTCAACTGGAAATAACCTGATCGGAGATCAATCTTAGAGAACACACTAGCTCCCTTTAATTGGTCGAACAGGTCGTTGATATTGGGTAGAGGGTACTTGTTCTTGATTGTCACTTCATTCAACGACCTGTAGTCCACGACTAGTCTCTTGGTTTTATCCTTCTTCTCCACGAATAAGACAGACGCTCCCCAAGACGAAGCACTTGGTTGAATGAAGCCTTTGTCCAATTGCTCTCTAAGTTGTTTCTTAAGTTCCTTCAACTCATCAACATCCATATTGTACGGTCTCTTTGCTATCGGTCTAGTGCCAGGCATCAAGTCAATGAGAAACTCGATGTCTCGGTCAGGAGGCATCCCTGGCAATTCTTCCGGAAACACATCTGGGTACTCCTTCACAATTGGCACATCCTCCAAGCTAACCCCCTTAAGAGAGTTCACCATACTTCCTTTGAGTGCGAAAGCTGACTTAAAGCGGATCCTTTTCTTATCCGGAGTCGTGAGTGTGATAGTCCTTTTGGCACAATCTATGACTCCCTCATATTCGGTCATCCAATTCATGCCCAAAATTATGTCTAAACCTTGTGATTCCAGAACGACTAGACTTGTGGGAAAGATGTGTGCCCCAATCCTTAATTCTAACCCACGGCATCCAGAGTTTGCCACTATTTCTCCTCCAGGAGAACTTACACTTAGGGGAGTACTAATAGTCTCCGTAGGTATCTTGCCTCTATCCACAAATACCCTTGATATGAATGAATGCGATGCACCAGTATCAAAAAGAACAATTGCGGGGGTGGAGTTAAGCTTCAACTTACCAATCACGGAGTCAGGTGCCTCACGAGCATCCTCCACGGAGACATGATTCACCGTGGCTTTGACGAATGGATTTGGCTTTTTCCCATTTCCATTACCATTGCCATTGCCATGGTTGTGTCCGTTGCCGTTCCCATTCTTCATCTTTTCAGGGCAAGTAGTCGCATAATGCCCTGTCTTGTTGCACTTGAAGCATGTCACCTCACTTAGATCCTTCCCATTGCCATTTCCATTGCGGTGTTTATGGCCATTGTGGTTATGTCCTCCATGACGATGACCATTGTAGTTATGGCTGTTGTGGTTGTGAGGTGGTGGTGACGAAGTGCGTTGCTTCTGATATGGGGCTGAGTTGTGCTTGTGTGAGGTGGAATTTCTCTTACATTTCTCTATACTCCTTTGTTTTGCTTCAACTACAACTGCCCTGTCCAGAAGTTCCTGATAGTTATCAAACTTTAGAGCCACAAGCTGAATGGATATCTCATCATTAAGTCCCCTTAATAACTCCTCCTGTCTCTTGGCGTCAGTGGAAACATCATCAAGTGCATAACGTGCCAGCTTGCTGAAAAGGTCCCCATACTCGAAGACAGAGCGGTGCAGTTGTTTCAAGTCGCGGAACTCACGTCTCTTTAGTGACATGACACCAGCGGCTACGTGATGAGTATGAAAGGCCGCCTCAAACTGGTTCCAGGTGATAGCTTCAATATCAGGGTGGGTGACCTGGTAATTATCCCACCATTCAGCAGCTGGTCCCTCAAGTTGGTGCGCGGCAAAGCGCACCCTGTCAGCTCCAACAACCTAGACAGTGTCTAACTTCTTGTTGGTGGTGCGGAGCCATTCATCTGCCACAATTGGCTCAGAACTACTTGAGAAAATTGGAGGGTTCAATCTCAAGAACCGAGTCAGGTGATCCTATTGGGGCGGTGGAGGTGGTGGAGGCGGTGGGTTGTTGTTGTTGTTTTGCATGTTTTGAGTGAGAAGTTGGATCAACTATTTCTGGGAGTTCAGAAGTTGTGCTATCTCTGGGGGCATGTTGTTGTTGTTGTTCCCATGTCTCGCCATCTGTGGGGTTTGGGAAACAAGTTAAGAAATAGATAGATAGCCTAAGGAATAAACTCCTACCCTTATGTAAACATGAGAAAAGCACACGAGAAAAGCAAGGCACACATAGCACATAGTTTAACACAACTCAACAAAGTTTAACTAAACCAAAATAGTTTTGGTACTCATTACAATCATGAACAACGTTTGACTATAGAAATAAAGGTGGTCCAACTATCTACTCTACTCATCATCCACTTCTTCATCCTCAATAATGAAGCCTTCCTTCTCCAGCAGTGACTTGTATAACTCCATGTCCTTCATCGTGGCTTCAAGCTTCTCCTGAAGTTCCTTCACCTCCTACGGCTCCGGTGTAGCAGCTTCGAGCCTCCCTTGAAGTTCCTTCACCTCTTGCAGCTCCTGGTTAGCAGCTTCGAGCTTCTCTTGAAGTTCCTTCTTCTCCTTCTGCAGCTTCTTGATCAAGCTTGACCCCATAGTCACGAGCGTGATCTTCTCCTCCAAGCTCCTCTTGGATGCTCGCAGGTCCTTCAACATGGTGGCAAATTTCTTGAACTCCATCTCGTTTTTTGCGAGCACAAGACTTTGTTCCCTAATCCTCTTGTTCTTATCCTGCACCCTCTTCTCTTGATTAGCGAACTTCTTGTCTTGGGCGGCGAGCTTCCCTCCTAGGGACTTGATCTCCTCTTCCAGCTCTTCAATCTTCTCGTCCTTCTCCTTGAGTAGGGCGCATAGCTCGGCATTCCTCATGATCTCAAGGAACTCCCCTTCTCAAGATCGTTGATGTGGGACTCCAAGTCTTGATATTGGATCCTTCGTCGCTTGCATGTCTTCCTTTCCTCTGGGGTTAACTCGATTGGAACTTCCTTCTCATCACGTCTTCCAAAGAGTTTGATGTAGTGGCCTTCAACCTCTTCATGGTGGCGTCCACAAAGGCGTCCAATGAGCTCCTTCATGTTGATGCTAAGTCCTTTCTCCTTGGAGTCGCTAGTGATGTTGAGTACAATGGCCTCTGTCTTGGGTTCAGACTTGCTACGCCCCGGTTGGATGACTTCAATCGCCCAGCATCCTTCCTTGTGCATCTTCCTCAACTCTCTCCCCTTGATTGACAGCATGGGCAACTCTAACGTCTTGATGATGTCTAGAAGGCATTCCCCAAAGCGCAGACACTTGATGTCTTCGGCGGTGTCGTAGTAGAAGGTCATCATCTTTAGGTTAGGAGAATAAAAATAGGCACAAAGTGATAAGGAAGAGAATTACTAGAAGAGCATAAAGAACTTAGAAGAATATGGAAAGCAAAAACACACAATGGTAAAGGTGGTTTCCAATCCTAGGGGTCACGTCCTACAGGCAACTTTGTGCTCTGATACCATCTGTTGCGACCTTGGATTGTTAAGGATCCTAAGTCCCTGTGAATAACATGCTAGTCCCTGGATCATTAGCTAGCACTTCACAGTGGATGAATATCATGTAAAACACAAGTCATTATGACACGAATAATCCCGAGTATAATTATTACAACTTGCATAGCTTATAGCTAGCTCAAATAAAACAGCGGAAACTAAGTAAAACTTGAGTCCATCAACGCCTCAGGCTAGTTGCGTGAAGACCCGCGATCCCTACACACCTTTTAGTCTTCGGATTCTGCACATAAGACGTGCAGCCAACAAGTTGGGTCAATACTTTGAATGTATTGGCAAATTACACCAAGGAAAGAATAAGACTATCTCTACATGCAAGGCTAAGTGTAGGCTTTGGGTCCTTTTGCATAAGGCCAATTTTCGCTAAGTAAGAAGGAAAGAGGAAGAGTTTTACCCTACTTTGTAAACATTTGCTTAAGTAGTATCGAGGCGAATTGAACACGAGGATGTTACTCACCAGGTGCCCAAACAACCTAACACTTGGATATTACGCACCAAATTCCCAAAATCCCACCCAATAGCGATATTACTCACGCCTTGGGGTTTATAAAAATTGAAGTTTGGAAAGAGAGAGAGAGGAAGATCTTTCAGAGGCTCCATCCTTCAGATGCTCAAATTGTTCTTTTCCGTGAACTCGGCTGATCAATCAGATTGCAATACTCTCGAGAGGTCGTGCAATTTCCCCACAATCCACGATCAAGTCCTTTTATAGACAAGACCATGGCGAGGCCTTCCCTTAGTAGCCCCTCTACTAGCTGGATCCAACCGTGCCAAGAACCTCCAAATGTTGGTACCCCGGTGAGGTTTCCCACTAAGTACTAAGCCAAGACAGAGCCCATAAGTATTGTGGTTGCACTAGAAGCTTCTGAATTCTGAAACATGACAAACTTCTTTGATTCCTGGGTGGCCGTCCTCCCCCAAAATTCCACTCTTTGTCCTGACAACCATTCTGCCCAGAAGAAAACTGAGTTTTATTTTGAAGGACGTTTTGAGAGGAAAAGGTTCGCTCGAGAGAGCTTTTATACTTAGAAATTTTTTGAGTCTTTCGAACCCCCCAATGATACTTACTATATATATAGCATAGCAAGCAATACTTAGCAAAAACGGGGAAACCTAATAGGGTAGAAATTCCTAAGTATAAGCTACTCATGGCATACTAGAAAACCGCACTTGCAAAAATAATACTAAGAAAATCTACTAAAAACCTACACATGCATACTACAAGATTTGAAGAGTAAAACATGCATAGTCAGAAACTGGGACATTAATATGAACAAGTGGTGTAACTTGCCTTGATCCGAGCATCACTCTACACAACAGTACTCCTCAGCGCACTCCGAGCAATCTAACGAAACACAAACATAGATCCAATCACAATTCGCACAAAACAATGTCACGAAGGTGAATATGCATGCATGCAGCATGGTAATATGCAAGGATGGATTCAATTTCTACCAAGGGTTTTATTCAGGGGTGTTGTTGAGTTGGGGATGTCACTAGTATCAAATCCCCACAGATTTTAAATATTTTGGGTTAATACCTAAATAAACAAGCTCAAAAATAGATCTACACCTCCAATCTACCTCGAAGCTGATCTGAACACTCTAAGCAAATATAACAATTTTCCACAGAAGGTCTCGTAGATACAAAGCCAACGCAACAAGAATCAACTAAAACGGATCTACGGATATTTTTCTAGAATTAAAATACTCTAATCTAAACTTTAAATCCTACTACAAGATTGCTGCAGTAAAACAGCAATAAAATTGTATATCTGTGTTCTGCTCAATTTTACGAATCCAACAGTATATTATACGTATTTTTTGGCCAAGTAATTGAATTACTATGAATTTTACAAGATTAACGTATTTTATGCCTATTTAAAAGTATTTATAGGTGGGCGGCCAGGCAAGCGACAAGTGGCCGCACGGGATTGGCCTAGCTAACACGCGGTACTAACACGGCGGGCTGACGTGGGCGTGCCACGCGGCGTGACGCGGTTGGCCGATACCGATTCGGTTTGGCCGATCTAAACTGGCCGTTGGATCGCGATCTAACGAACGGGAACGGAGGGGACTTACCGCGGCGGTGAAGGCTTGACGACGACGACGACAAATGGCGGCGGCGCGTCGGTGGTGATGCTTGGCGGTGGTCGGGTGGTCCCCCGAGGCGGTGACATGGACGACGGGGTGCAGCTCCTCCTCGCGGTTCTTCCAACACGGACTGCGACGGCGCTCGCTCCCTTGGCTCGCGGTGAAGATTCGCTGATCCCTCCCGTCTCCGGTGAGACTCCGGCGACCGATTAGAAGCGGCACGGGGCTCTGCTCAAGGGGAAAACACGTGAATCGATGCGACACTTAATGGGGAAGACAAAGAGGAAGAGAGAAGGGGAAGTGGTGGTCTCGAACCCGGTTCGGCGAGCTCGGCGGCGGCGGCTCCGGCGAGATTTGCTTCGAGCTTTATGGCAGCAGCCCGGTGGCAAACAGCGAAAAAAAGGTAGGGTTTTTGGGAGGCGTGCCGAGAGGTTTAAGTAGGCGGTCTTGCTTGGCGCGGGGGCTACGGAAACCGTTTCGAATCGGCCGGGAAGATCGGCACCGACGCGGCTGGCGTCGTGTTCGTCCTGGACTCGATGAGGGAGGGGGATGACGGGTGGGGCCGTGGTGTCAGCGTCTGCGGGGGCACGGGCTGGGCTGCTAGCGTCTGCTGGGCCGGCCTACGCGGCGCCCACTCTGCCAGGCGGGACGGCGGATAGTTCACGGGCTGGTCTAGCCAGCCCGTTAGGCTAGATCTCCCCTTTTTTTATTTTTTTTATTTTTTCTGTTTCTCTATTTGTTTCATATCTTTTGCAAACGGACTCCGGATTAAGTGAGAGTGGTCTCTAAAAATTTGTAAAAAGAAGAGGATTAGTATGAGGTTATAAAATAACACTTTTGCAAGAATTTAGGAGGTTAGATTTTGTTTTACCCCTTTTTAGTCTTTATGACTATAGGGTTTAGGGAAAGTATTTGATGCGACTTTAATTGTGTGATGCCATGATGTAAGGATATGATGCATGCTTCTAGTAACATCCGCAATCGTAGAAAATTTGGGATGTTACAAATATGCTACCAAAATTCTTCTTCTCATAATTTAATCAATACTTTTATTAGTGTGGAAGTCCCTAAAATCATGACAGCTGTACAAGTATCATAACACTCAACGTAGTTCAATCATCTAATATAATAATCGTGAATCAAAAGATAACTTCAAATATCATAAAGTCTCGAAATGCATTGGATATAAATCTTCTCTTGAACAAAAGGTAGATTGAAGTTGATGCAACTAATGCAAATTCTAGAATTAAAACTTAACATGCGTGCAGGAAAGTAAACATGCTAAAACTATAACATAGATTACAAGGTCCTCATAGATCCCCCAACTTGGAATAAAGCCGGTGGGATCAACTAATCCCTTGCAATTACTTACTCCTTCTTGGGAGTGAAGAAGTCATCATCTTCCTCTTCTTCTTCTTTCGCCTTGAGGCCGTAGGCATGAGCAATACATGCGAATCGAGTGGAGATCTCTACGATGCTAGCATGTAGTTCTGTAATTATTTTGGTTAATGCCTTCCTGGTATCAGCCATCTCCATGATGATCTTGGTTAGGAGTTGAACTCTACCATCAATGTCATCGGCCTTCTTTTCTAGGTCTTTACCCATCATCTAGTAAGAGTCAAATCCTTTCCCAATAGTTTCAACACAATCCTTGGAAATCTTTTCAAGGTTCTCGATCTTTTCTTGAATCTCATCCCATTTTCCTCTTTTCGAGAAGAGGATCCCGGAGAAGATTTGAGAGAAGATCCACGAAGGTTATACCTGTAGGGGTTGAGTGGAGATTCTCCTTTGTTCTTCCTTTGTTCCACGTGCCTCAGCATCTCCAACTTGCATGGAAACATATCTTCCCACTTGGGGAGTGGAACCACTTGAGGAGACTCTTGGGTTGAGGAGGACGAAGTATCCCTCTCGGATCCCCTTCTTTTAGCTTGCGCTATAGGAACATCTTCCTTATTGGTCCAGATCTGCTTGATATGGAAAGGCTGCATAGTTCTTGAGCGATCAAGTGAGATCTAAGACGCCATGGTAAAAAGGGAAGAAAGAGAACTCAAGATCTGAAAGACAATGGTGAAATACAGAAAAAGAAAGAAGAGAGATGCAAGTAAAAGGGAAAACCCTAGATAAAAGGGTCGAAGTCCGCCACGGGTAACGGTACGGGCGGTTTGTGTCCATACCATGCGGCCGTACGGACATCTTACTGACTTTTATATCTTTTTGGGACAAACGAGTGAGGAAGAAAATAGCGCCAGTAATGACCACTGGTGCGGGCGTGTCCGCCCATACTGCCGAGTCGTACCGAATTGCAAGAAAAAGGGTGCATGGATCTGCCTACTTAGTGACCACTGATTCAGGCGCGTCTGCCCATATGGCCCGCCTGTACCAGGTCAGAAAATATCTCAGAGAAATCAAAGAAAGGAAAGAAAAAATCAAGACGAAACAAACTAAAAGGATTGTAGGATAGCAAAAATTAAGGAGCTAAAATATTGTTACCTCACTTTACTTTTCTCCTCGGCCGAGATTAAGGAGATTAGCTCCACTGCATCAACTTACCCAACTCTAAAGTGCTTTAGACGCTGCCCATTAACAATCCAGGATGAAGAATAGGGTGTAATATTTTTTAACTTTACTGCTCCGAAGGGTATGCCTCCTCAACTTCATAAGGTCCTTCCCACCTGGATTTTAATTTACCTAGAAAAATCTTAAGCCTATAGTTAGAGCAAAACTTTATCTCTAGATTTAAATTCCTTATTCTCAAACTTCTATCATGCCATTTATTTATGTTCTCCTTGAATATCCTAGCATTTTCATAGGCCTCATTTCTGAGTTCATCCAAAGCATGAATATCTAAGAGCCGTTTTTCCCCAGCAGTTTTAAAATCGAAATTCATGGTTTTGATAGCCCAAACGAGCCTTGTGATCAAGCTCTAATGGGAGATGATAAGTTTAACCGTAGACCATCTTGTATGGCGTCATTCCCATTGGATTTTGAAGGCTGTGCGACACACCCATAACACATCATTAAGCTTCATAGTCCAGTCCTTTCTTGACCTGTTCACTGTCTTCTGGAGTACGACTTTAGTTTATTGGTTAGACAATTCAACTTGTCCACTGGTTCGTGGGTGATACATGAGGCTACTCGATGATTGACTCCATATTTCTGAAGTATCTTACTAAAAGTACATTTATAAAATGAGTTTCACCACCAGTAATCAAAAATTGAGGTACTCTGAACCTGGGAAAGATGATGTCCTTGATCATTTTGATGGAAGTGGCTGCATCTTCATGAGAAGTGGGTATAGCCTATACCCACTTAGTAACATAGTCAACAACAACAAGAATATGAGTATAACTGTTAGAGGGGACAAAAGGTCCCATAAAATCCATTCCCCATAAATCAAATGGCTCTATTACGAGATTATATTTCATAGACATTTCCTGTATTTTACCAATGTTACTCATACATTGGCAAGCATCGCAATTCCTAATATATTGATGAGCATCTTTAACCAAGGTAGGCCAGTAAAAGCCCGATTGCAAGACTTTAGCTATTGTACGATCACTAACATGATGTCCTCCATAAGGACAATCATGACAAGCCTTGAGAATGGCTCTTACCTCGTGGTCGGGTACATATTTCCTAATTATCCCATCAATACCATGCATGTACAAATAAGGGCCGCCCCAAAAGTAATGTCTTAAATCATTAAAGAATTTCTTTCTTTAATTATAATCCATTCCTTTTGGTAGAAACTTACCTACAAGGAAGTTAGCATAATGTGCAAACCAAGGGTAGCGAGACTCTATAGCCACAAGATATTCTTGTGGCTAAGATTTGTTAATGGGAATGGAGTCCTCTATGATACCTTCCATACGTGATACATGATTGGAAACGGGATTATCCTTACCTCTCCTATCCAATATCTGTAGGTCATATTCTTGGAGTAACAAGACCCACTTGATTAAATGGGGTTTAGCATCTTTCTTAGCTAGGATATGTCTCAAAGCTTGATGATCGATATGAACTATTCTTTTTGAATTGATAATATAGTTTCTAAATTTAGCACAAGCAAAAAATATAGCTAAAAATTATTTTTTAGTTGTTGCATAATTTCTTTGATCCTCATTAAAGACCCGGCCAGCATATTGAATGACGTTTAGGTTCGATCCATCTCTTTGTCCTAGAACATCCCCAATAGCATAGTCACTAGCATCACACATAATTTCAAATGGCTCGTCCCGGTTTGGTGGTTGGATAACTAGTACATAAACTAGCGCTTTTTCAACTGTTTGAAGGAATCTATGCAATTTCTATCAAAAGCAAAAGGGTATTTTTTATCTTGGAGACGAGCTAAAGGAGCAGCTATCTTAGCCAAATCCTTAATAAAATGCTTATAGAAACTGGCGTGCCCAAGAAAGTTCTTTACCCCTTTTATGTCTTGCGGAATCGGTAACTTCTCTAAAGTAACATGGTTTGAACTATCAATCTCAATTCCTTTTTCACAAACTTTATGCTCAAAAACTATACCTTCTCTTACCATAAATCAGCAATGCTCCCAATTGAGAGCCATCTTGGTCTGTCTGGACCGCTGCAAAACTCTATTAAGATTATAAAGGCATTGCTCAAAAGAGGTTCCATACACAACAAAGTTGTCCATGAGAACTTCAATGGAGCTTTCCACAAAACTGTCAAAGATTTTCAAAACAAACTCTTGGAAAGTAGCAGTTGCGTTACCTAAACCAAAAGGCATTAGTTGATAAGCATAGGTTCCATAAGGACAAGTGAAAGTAGTTTTTTCTTGGGCTTCGGGCTGAATAGAAATTTGAGAGTACCCCGAATAACCGTCAAGAAAACAGAAGTGGGAATTACCAGACATTCTTTCCATGATGCTATTCAGAAGAGGTATTTGATTATGATTTTTTATTGTTTCCTTGTTTAACTTCCTAAAGTCTATACATATTTTGTAACCTGCTATTGTTCTAGTAGGAATTAATTCATCCTTATCATTATTAATTATAGATATACATCCTTCCCTAGGTATACAATGAGTTGGGCTTACCCATTTGCTATCTGAAATTGGATAGATAATACCACTTTCCAACATACGTATAACTTCTATTATTACTACCTCTTTCACTTTTGGATTCAACCTTTTTTGATTATCAACACATGGTTTAGCATCCTCAATCATTGGTATATTATGACTTACTATGGAAGGATCTATCCCTTTTATGTCACTAAGAGTGTAACCAAAAGCTTCACAATGTTTGACAAGTACTTCTAACAATTTCTTATTTTCTTCAGGAGAGAGCTTATCATCTAAAATTACAGGGCACTTACCTTCCTTGTCTAAGAATTCATACCTTAGCCCTGGAGGGACAGGTTTTAAAATGAGAGGTGGTGGATGCTCATCCCCTTTTCTTTCAAGTTCTTCAAATTTTTCTCTAAGGCGAGCCTCAATTTCGGGTGCAGCATTGAGGATTTTATGCAAATCTTATTTTGCGGAGTCATTTGAGAGCGAATCATTACCTGTCAAACTCCTCTCCAACTCGGATTATGGAGTACAAAAATAGATTGCTGCCAATTCTTCAATAGTTCTCTCCTCTTTAACTTCAACTTTCTTTTCATAAGGCAACTTTGTGAATTGGTTGCAATTAATTTCTAAAACTTCTTCCCCAAACTATAAAGAATAAACGTGTTTCTTGTTATCAATATAAATGTTCATAGAGCTATAAAAACGGTTACCAAAAATGACCGGGAAAAAGGAGTTCAAAGGCATTTCAATGATATGAAAATCAACTGGGTACACAAAAGCTCCTACAGAAACGCAAGCATTGCGAAGTATCCCATGAGTCGCTGCAAAGTTCCGTTAGAGAGCATAAAATAAACTTTTGATAGCTCAAGGTATGGTTCATCAAGATGGCATCATAACTCTTCATATATTGTGTAAGACATAATGTTAATGGAAGAGTTTAAGTCACAAAACCCCACATAAGTAGTTCCCCCTAAAGAAATAGGGATTTTCTGTTGACTTCTATTTTTACCATCAAACTTGCCTCTTATCATTTCATAAGACCTCAGGTTCTAGGAGTTCTTTTACTATCACAATGTTCTTTTTAATGGTTCCTAGGTCCTTAGTTATCCTCCCTATCCTTTTATTTCTTTCACCCTTACTCTCTATTATTTTTGTGAGAATAGTTTCCTCCACGCCTAACTTTTTTTTGCATTAGGGAGTATTTCTCCTTGTGGAAAGTTTTAGGGGGCTTCTCCTCCACAAGCGGTGTCTAGCGTTCGCATTATTTTGGGATCTACAGATATCCAGCATATGTTTTAACAATTTGAACAATCATACGAGGGTCAAGGTTGCAATTTCCAAGCAGTTTTTCTACTTTACCCGAAGCTAGAAATCTTCTTAAACAATTATACTCTATAGGATTTTATTTATTAAGTTCATACCCACAATAAGCTTTCTCTATCCTATGCACCATGTCTAGCAAATTCCAGGCTCTTTCAACACTAAATTTAGTAAATGCCCCATTGGTAAGGGAGTCGAGCTCATTTCTATTTTTATTAATCAAACCTGCATAGAAGGTGTGTATTACCAACCAAGGAGGGAAGTTGTGGTGGGGGAAGCGATCGAGCAATCCCCTAAACCTTGTATATCCTTAATGCAAGCTTTCTTCAGGTTTTCCTATAAAATTTGTGATCATGCATCTTGCTCCAAGAGTTTTCATCTTGGGAAAGAAATACTAGGAATGAAGAGGCTAAGCTCTCCCAGGAGTTAGTGATCTTTTTAGGACTTTGAATATACCAAGAACGGGCCTCATCAATAAGAGTTTGAACAAAAAGAGCAGATTTAACCTCATCCTTAGTCAGTATATTAAGATGAAAAGTCCCACAAGTATCTTCAAAGAAACCTACATGCTCATATGGATCTTCCGTACCATCCCCGCAAACCTTTTAGCATGCAAAAGATCCCAAAGCATGGCGTTAATATCATACCCTCTCGGGTTATTGGATTTTAAATAAGCATTCATGGGCGGGCTAGAATTCCTTACAGCCTCTAGCTAGATTATATGTTGGTACTCGCCCATGGTGTTTACTTGAAACTACTAAATAGCTTTAGTAAAACAATTAGTTGAATAAGCAACTAAGAACAAAGACCAAAAGCGCTTAGCTCCCCGCCAACAACGCTAGAAAATAGCTTGATGGCTGCAAGTGCACAGATCAATTGTAGCTAGTTTAGAAATAAGAGTATCATACCCACATAGAGCTATTTGGTTAAGGTCTTTATGCCCCTCTTCACTTTCCACCAAAGGATACTTATAAGCTTCCTTTGATCTCAAGTAAAGGGTGTTTGAAAGGTTTTTCATTGAGTGAAAAAAGTAATTAAAACACGTAAAAGAAAGCAAGTAACAAAGAGTGTTTGGAAACGTGGTTGAACTTAATAGGACTAAAACATTCACGGGGATGTAGGATACACCACTAGCATAATATTATTATTATTCATTAAGATAACATACTTCTCGTGTCATGATATGTGTGGGAAGCCTCTTTGTTGAGCCAAGAATGAGGTCACCTCTAAATAACCACTATGATGTCTGTGAGCAATCACCCATACAAATCACCTTAAGTAAGGGTCTCCCCGTGGATAACGTAATTAGCTTAGGGAGTCTCTCTTTATCCTCCTTTGACCGTGTAGGTTGCTAGCCGACACCAATTGTCCTGAAGCTCTCTAGGCACACTTCCAAACACGTTCAAAGGATTTCTCCCTCACTTTAGTAATGACGGCATATGATATCTGGCCGACTACACATACCATCTAAGGAGAGATGAAACACAAATCATAAATCTATCATAGACCGGCCAGTCATATGGACATAAGAATAGATCATCTTTATTGCAACTTCATAATAGTGCTAGGGTTTCTCCATCTTCCCAAGAACGAGGGTAAACTACTCACACATGGAAGCAATCAACGACATCATCATAATCAAATGGACGGATAAAAGTACGGGGATAAATCTAGTGCAAACCACAATTGAATCTGGAATTACAACAAGATCTAATAGATGTGAGATGGGGGTAGTAATGGTGATGGAGATGCAGCAGTTGATTATGAAGGGGATGATGCGATGTAATCCAATGATCCGTGAAGGAGTAGGGATTTTCCCTTGTCCAAGTTCCTCCTTTAGATCCCTTTATAATATAGTTTTTCGTGGTTTCTGGTGGCTGTGAATGTTGGATCTCTCTGCCGTCTTTGCTAGGAGAAAGTATTTTATGAGGCGGATGTGATGCCACGTGGTACGGGCGGACGGTATGGGCAGGATCTGCATGTACCACTGGTCATTATCACGGCAGATGCTTTCCTCACGTTTGGTATTCTCCTAGGTGCGAAGGTAAATTAATGAAATGACTTTTATCATTTAAAAATATCATATTATATCATAATATGACAGTTCCAATTAATATGTTCATAAGAGACTTAGTATTTCGGGATCCTGTTAAAACAAGGACAAAAAGATGCGCCAAACATAGTGAAATACAAAAATCCCTATTCTATTCATGCAAAAACAAAAGGTAAATATGCTTCAATTTTGGACTCATCAGGCGTCCCTCCTCCTGTGGGCGGTGACTCCTATACAGCTTCGACGACATCTCCTCCTGTGGGCGGTGGCTCCTCCACAAGCGCTTCGGTGGCGCGGGCGGCAGATCCTCCACAGCTTCGGCGGCGGCTCCTCCACGGGGCGCGGGTCGATTAGGAGGCGTGGCACGGTCATGAATTGGGGATCGAGGAGGAGGTGATGAATTGGGGATCGAGGTTAAACCCGTAGTGATAACTCCACAACAACTAATAGTTGGGTCAAACGGATACTTACCACCGGCCAATCTAGACACCACTTCGCCGGGGATAAGCTGACAGTGGGTCTCACCGCTTCGTACCACTGGCTAATGTAGACGCTTGTTCGCCGGGGGTAATTTTTCCCCTTTTTTCTTTTCTTTCTTTCTTTCTCTTATTTGTTTTGTTTGTTTTTTATTTTCTGCTGTTATTTCTTCTTTTATTTCTGCTATTTCTTTTTTATTTTCTTTACTTTAATTCTTGTGACAAAATACTTATAGACCACACATGCATGTGATTGAGTACATCGGTGCTCGCACCCAGCCTGATGTTCCTTAGATCTTTCCTAAATTCTTCGTAGTATTCATTGTCTAATGCTCTCCACTAGCTTGCATCCGAAGGGTATGTCAGCACTGGGTTTTCAACCAATTTTGGATCACGTAGCACCGCCTCCTTCCTTTTCGCATGTTAGCGCATGAGCTTTGCTTCCTTGGGATCCGCCAAGTACCGTTGCAGACGGGGCCCTAGCGGGAAGTACCACACAATTTTTCGAGGAGCCTTTTTCGTTCCTCTCTCGTATCGATTAGCGCTGCATACTGGACATGTGGTCTTGTCTGCGTGCTCTTTCTGATAAATTATGCAGTCACGGAGACAGGCGTGGTATTTTATCTGCGGTAAATAGAGAGGGCACACGGTTTTCCTGGCCCCATTTAGACTACTAGAACACGTGTTATCTTTAGGAAAGCGCTTCTTCAACCATCGGAAGAGATCCTCCATGCTTGTGTCAGACCATCCGTGTTTTGCGATCAAGATTTGCTTTTCTGGAGTACCAAAAGCAAGCATGACGTCGTCCTTTATCTCCAGAAGATTGAGAGCTACTCTCAAGAGATTCTCCTCCAACTCACGATCAGGTGCGTCGTACAATGGAGTTCTCCAATATATCTCTAGTTGCGCCAGCTTAGATTTTCTTCTATCGGCAGCTCTGGCATCATTCGATATGTTGTTGATCAGGAGAAGTTCTTGTAAGTGAGGGTCCAACACGGGTATGGTTAGCAGGGTATTCATGTCCTCGTCTTCTACATGTTGTTCACCATGTTCCCCTTCTTCATCCTCTCCATCATGCGCGACATCCTCTTTGGCATCTTCATTATCCTATTCCTGGCCGTCTTCCTCATTTTTAGATGTCGTTGCCCCATGATCATGATCATCTTCACCATCACTCATCCACTGAGTGTGGCCCTCCATGAAAGTATGCCTAAGGAGGCGCTCCTTCACTGTACCTGAAGAGGGGTTGAACATGGACCCTAGTTTGCATCTTCGATACAGACACCTTATATCCATGCGGTTATTTTGATACATGTCGGCCGTCGCGCGTTGCATTTATCTATCCACATCTCTTTCCCTCACCGTGGAGGCCATTTTTGCCTACACAAAAAGAGAATTGAATTAGAACCATCGTCTCGGTTTTCACGAAAAATTTCACCATGACCTTTGCTAAAAAAGGTCATGCGGAGAGCCAAAAATTCACTAAAATGGAAGTTAATCAACATTCTGGTGAAACATTGGCAACTCAGTGTACCTATGCACACCAAAACAATGCAAATGGTCCATTATGTATATATGAATCCGGTTCTGCCATCACAAATATGACATATTAACCGCGACTTCTTTTGGCAACACATGCATGCACACATTCCACTAATTAGTTACCTATTAACGTGAGGTCGAAGAGCACCGGAGATGACACATCGACCGTAGAGAGAGTGTGGTGATCACGTCGGGCTCTTATGCTCTAGATCTAGAGACAAGTGGGAGAAGGTGGTGGTAAGAGAGATAGATCTAGATCTAGCTAGCTCTAGAAGGTTGGTGCATGCGGGGGAGAGTGATATTTGCTAAAATATATCAAACATAGTTGAATTATCTAGTTAAAATAGGGTGAGGGAAGTGGGGGAATCAGCTAGGAAGAGATTTGGGCTGAGTTGCAATGGAGTGAGTGAGTGGGGAGGTGGTGGTAGGTGCCGACTAATATTCGCGCGGCTGGAATATTCCCAGGTTACCACCGACGAACAGGGAACATATTCGCCGGGGGTACATTATTACTACCAGCGAATGTAATGTCGATGTGCCGATGATAGTTAGCGGCCGACTCTAGTGGACCCGGCCCACCTTATCCCCGGTGAAGGAGAAATATATTTGTACATTCACTAACGGTAGTTCACGACCTACCATGGTGGACCTAGCCCACCTTACCCTGGCAAATCCAGGAGAAATCACCGGCGGTTACTGAAGTATCACCAGCGAACCTATGTATCTTTCACCGGTGGTTACGCGCAGCAGGCCTGGAAGGGCCTATCACCGGCGACCCTTTTGTTTGTTCGCTGGCGGTAAGACCTCCAGTTATAAGAGATTCTGTACTAGTGCCAGCCACAATGTTTGAACATTGCAATATCTAGCAAAGCATAGTAACTTAGTACTTTGACCGTGAGACCATATTTAATCACTATCTCATGCGGCTTCTTTGATCACATCAACCGTCATGACTGTAACTGGGTGGCCATAAAGTTGTGTACTGGATATTCCAAAGAAATAGGTTGAGACATATGTATCGAGATTTGGGATTTGCCTATCCGAGTGATGGATAGATACTCTGGCCCACTCGGTGAGATTACATCAATGAGCTTGTAAGCATGTGACTAGGTGACCATAAAAGAAATAGGAAGAGAGATAACCGAAAATGTTCCGGAGGATACCAAAATGTTTGGAGGTTATTCAAAAGGAGTTTTGAATAAAGGGAATCAAATAAAAGGTATTTATATTTAATTAATGGAATTAATATTAAATATATTTATTTAAATAAATAAAAAGGCAAACCCCCTACATGGGCCTTCCTCGGAGGGGAGAAGGCCTAAGAGGTGGAGGCGTCCAGCCCCAGGTGGGCCAATGTGCGCATGTAGGGGTTCCCACCGCCGTCTGCCAGCTAGGTGGGCTTGGCGCGCGTGGGTGGGGCCCACCCCACGGTCGGCCAACCCCTCCTCCCACCTCTCCCAAGTTTAGTCCTACCCGGGACTTGGAGGGTGGGAGTGTCCAGTTTTTCCCTATATAAAGGGGTCATGCCTCCTCAAAATCTCATCCCGTAGTTGGCCATTCGTCTATCTCACTCTCTCCCTCTCGTGCGCGTTCCCCAATTTATAACTTGCTCCACGAGGTAGAGGATTCTCCACCAGACACATGTTGTTGTACACCTGGAGTTGGTCTGGATCTTCTTCTTCCGCTACCTTGTTGGATCGGAGCCCGGGAGACATATTTTACACTGGACATGTGTAAATCTTCGGTGGCACTAGAATTAGTTGTGATGGACGCTTGACGCCTTCTAGACCTTGAGGTCTGCTACACTCGCCTTCACCGGCAACGTTTGTGTGGGAACATAATCCCACGTCCAGTCTCCAAAGGTATGAACACTGTATCCTGCTCGTTACTTTACTTCTCCATAGATAGATCTTGGATTGGTGCATTCTCGTAATAGGATTTTTTTGTTTTGTGCCACGGAACCCCTTCAAGAATGGATTTAGAAGGCAAAGGGGGAGAGTTGTTGGAAGGGGACAACAACACAAAATATTACCATGCAAAAGCCAATGGTAGGAAAAGTAAAACCTCCATTATTAAGCTAAATCAAGGAGAAGGAGTGATATAAGAACATGAACAACTTAAAAAGTACATAACAAATTTCTATAGGAAACTATTTGGACAGCTTGAAAACATGAGCATACAAATTTATGTGTTTGGGGTGGATAGATTTTCTGAGGTGGAATGTAATCTTCTTAAGGAAAAATTCACCTTGGAAGAACTCAAAGAAGCTATGTTTGGGATGACATCAAATGAGGCTTCCGGCCCTGATGATGGCAAGCTATATGTTTCTACCAAAAAATTGGGAACTAGTTAAGGGAGATCGTTAGAGATTTTGAGGGATTTTTATGATGGCAAGCTATATGTTTCTAGAACCAATTATGGGTGATCAATTTAGTACTTAAAGGGAAAGATGGAGACAGAATAACAAATTACAAGCCTAATTATCTACTAAATGTGTCTTGCAAGATATTAACCAAAGTTATGGTTAATAGACTTGTTCAAGTCATTCCAGGAGTGATTATGCCAACACAAACTACTTTAATGAAACGTAGCTACATTTTATAAGGGGTGAATGTGATACACGAAGTTCTTAATGATTTGCATAGGAAAAATAAATCTGGAGTTCTCTTTAAAATTAAATATCAAAAAGACCTTTGATACAATCAAATGGCCTTTCCTAGTTCAATCCATGCAGATGAAAGGTTTCCGTTCCCATCAAGTATACATGGTAATGAAGACTCTAACCAGTGGAAAGGTTGGAATAAATGTAAATGGAGTTTCCAACATACCATTGTCCTAGGCATGGAGATCCCTTGTCTCCACTACTCTTTGGCATTACTGTTTATGTATTAGCAATTATAATGGACATGACACAGAGGGGTGGGTTCAATACAGAATGTCATCCAATTTGGTAGAAAAGGAGTATCAATACTGCAATGTGCATATCAGACCATACTTCTTCTAGGTAATAACCTGGAACAAGCTAGAAACATGAAAGTGATTCTCCGCCTTTTTGAACAAATGTCTGGTTCAAAGATTAATCTTCATATAAGTGACATTTGTTGTATTGGGAAATCTAGAGAATGTAGGTGCTTTTGAAGAGATATTTACTTGCAATGCTACTAAATTTCCTATGAAGTACATAGGCATTACAGTGGATAAAAAGGATTAAAACTATCTGATTAGAGACAAACTGAAAAATGTGAACTAAACTTAGTCCTTGGTAGGGGAGAATGTTAGCTATGGGAGGGAGGGTAAACTTAATTAACTCATCCCTCTCTAGTGTCCCATTATACATGTTATCATTTTATAGGGTACCAGTGGGATCTAGAGAGAAGATGGAAAAAAGAAGAAGTATCATCTGCTTAAATGGGAAACAATGTGTATGCCAAAAGACTAGGGGGATTGGGGATTTTAGATCTAGAAATTATGAATATTGCTTTGCTTGCTAAATGGATATGGAAGTTTTTAATGAGAAGGGATTGTGACAAGATATCCTAAAAACCAAATATTTGACCCAAAAAACTCTCTATCAAAGTGGATGCCGAACCTGGAGACTCTCACTTTTGACAGGGACCGATCGAGGTCAAAAAATTGTTTTGGGGATGCTACAGGATTCAAGTGGGAAAAGGAGATACAACCAGTTTATGGGAGGATTACTGACATGCGAACTATAGTTTGGCTAAAAAATCCCTAGTTTGTTCTATATCTCCACCTATAAAACAATTACTATCAAAATAGTAATCTCTCAAGGGAGTAACATACTCAGCTTTAGGAGAGCCTTAGTTGGGCCCCTGAGGGAGCAACATACACAACTTCAAAAATAATTGATGGGGTGATGTTGATTGATAAGCCTGAAAAATTAATTTGAAAACTCACTTTCTCTGTTAAATCTTTCTATTTAGCAATGCAGTTTAGCAGAGTAGTGCCTTACCGATTCATCTAGAAAATCAAGGTCCCACTCAAGGTTATAACTTTTCTCTGGATGGTGCTCAAGGGGAGTATCCAAACCAAAAATGTTCTTTTACATATAGGTGGAAATGTGAAACTGAATGCCTATTTCATGAGTAAAACAAGTCTAACACATTTGTTCTTTTATTGCCACGTAGCTAGATATATTTGGAACATTGTCAGTCACTTTTAGCATGGACTACCATTTTACCCCCGATGAGCATTGCCTTCCTTTCTAGCTTAGGAATTATGATAAGGAAAAAACAGAAAAATAGCTGGCGTTGTTGTAGTTCTCTAGAGCATTTTGGAAACTGGATTTTTTTCTTCCTTCCAGAGCAAGTGGCCTAATGAGCCCAACTCTATAATCTTTCATGTTTGTTATTGGATTCTGTGGTGGATATCTTTGCAAGGGAAACGGTGTGCAACAGATCAACTACTTTTTATTGCTAAACTCTTGGAGAAGTTTACAAGAAGTCTATGGAGCAAGGAGCTAGGCGTTATGGATTCCAAGACTGGAACTATGAAGAAGAAAGGGAAACAAAGAGAAAACGAAAATGAGATGGAGATGAGGAGAATAAAATAGTTAGAAGAAGGAAGAAATAAATTAGGTAAGTTTTTGTAGAGGCCATTTTTAGCTACTCTTTGGGTAAGCTAGTAGCTTTCGTGTGTTGAGGACAAGGCAAAAGGCGGCAAGTTCTACCGGTGGATGTTGTGTATGAACGGTAGTTGGTTTTTATATGAAATTGGTGGAAACCATTTCATCTAAAAAATAACCATCATTGAACGCATCTGGTCGTCCAATCTAGTCATGCGGATTAAGACAAATTTTAATTATCTCCAAAAATCTCTACTTTCGCATGTATTAACTCTCTACCTACTTATATCTAATTCCATTGCTATTAATTAGAAAAGAGGGATCAATAGAGACCCTACATTGGTAGAGACTTAGTCCCATGTATGGGAACCTCCTTCATGGAGGCATGCATGCAATTAATTGTTTAGAAAACAAGGAGGATCTAAATATGAGAGGGGGTTTAGAATCTCGAAAGTACGGAGTACTATATTAAAACAAAATAGACCCTCCCCCAACACACATACAATTGTCGACGAACGCATGGAAATACCAAAATTCCTCACAGGGATTGCAACAAATTATCGAATGCATTTTTATTAAAGGGATTTCTATTTTCGTGGCCCTAGTCGTTAGTTGTACTTAGTTTTCTCCAGCCGCTTAGTTTTTTCTTACTTTTGCCCTCCCTCCATTCCGAAACCCTCACATGCGCTCAAACAGGGGATGCCGTCAGGCCAAAGGCTTGACCGTTACATGCTGACTGGTGGGACCGTATTGGAGCGGGTCGTGCATTGAGCGTTACGTTACGTCACCTCGACCGTTACATGCTGACAGGTGGGGCCAGGATACACAGCGGACTAACCATCCATCTCTCGCTAATTATATGGGACGTGGTGTGAGACCATGTGGGGCGCGTTTGGTGGTTACGTGCGCCCTGTCGCCTAAATTGGAAGTTTTCTTTTTTGTTATTTTTATGATTGGCCTTTTTAAGAGCACATTTCCCCTATCTCTCGCTAACAGTTGTGTTTTTTTGCCCAAAGAGGTAGCGAATCTAGAACATCTTCTCTCTTCATTCATTATTCCTTTTGCCCTTGTTTTCCCCAATCTGGTAGCAAATCTAGAGCAGCAAAACCAACCAGCACCATAAATAAAATCAGTAAACAAAGCATATGTAGATAAAGCAGCTAATATATGTTATATAATATGGTACTTAACGAGGTTCGATAATTAGGCTGCTCAGCAGCAGCAGCGGACAAGTTCAACACAAACAAGACAAAATAAGCTGCTTTACAGCAGTAACAGCAAATCAGTGGCCCCTCATGGCCTCTACCAGGAGGGCCTCCGCCTCCTCCCTCTAGCACCTCCTACACTTCAGGCTGCCCAGTCCCTTGACCTTGGGCGCCTTGGGATTGATCGGGGGCATGCGACCCTCCTCGATAGCCACCTTCTAGAGGTTACGGGGGTGAAGACCGAGCGCCTGATGCTTGGCTATGAAGTCGTGGACGTTCACGGAATCGCCGCAGGTCCTCACGTCCTCGGCATGCTTCACGAGGGAGTTGAAGTCTGTGGCGTTGAGCCTCTTGGTGAGGCAGAAGGGACACCTGTACACGTCGACAAAGAAGTTGTTGTACTGGCCGGACTTCAGCCTCCTTAGCACATGATGAGTCTTGGTGTCCTTGGACTCGTCGTCGCTGCTATCCTCCTGTTGGAAAAAACAGTAGAGTGCAATAAGGACATGGTTGAGATACTTTGATTATTGAGATTCATTATCTGCATAAATTAACCGATTGTGATCTCCTGATTATTCCCCAAATCTCAAACCAAATCGAATATTGATCCGAACTATGAACATGGGGGTTCAAATACGAACAGGGGGATTCATCGAAATATGAGATCTAACACAAGAGGATTAGCTATTGTAAAAATACGAATAGTCGAGCCCTAATAACATACGATCTAGCATCCAACAATGGGAACGGGGGAAGAACAAGGGAATGGGAGAATGTCACATCCCAAAATTTTCCAAATTTTGAAATGTGAAAATTTTAAACAAAATGAAAAACCAAGTTCTTTGAAATTCAGAAGGAACAAAAACTTTTGGAACATTTAATATAATGCCTCCAAAACCCAAGCCAAATAAAATGGTTTTTGTTTGTAAGTGGTGTGCATGTTTTAAAAAAATCCCAATTCATGAAGCATGCATGAGCATCTTGCCTTGGTTGCATTTTAAAAACCTAAGAGAAGTGAAAAATATCTCAAACCCTAAAACTCTAATTATTTGTTAACACTAAGAACAACACAATACTATGGATATACTCCATATTTATATTACACAAAATAACTCCTATGACGGCTAAAAAGATAAAGGACAAAATAATAAAACAATAGAAATTGGTTTCATCCAATTTGGAGCCATGGATAAAATGATATGAATTATTTTGAGAATATATTTAATAAAGGCAATATTAGCTATTAAAACCAAAGTGAATAAATTTGGTTAGAAAAATTTGAGTTAGAAAGTAAATGTGTTCTATAATGCCCAAAAAACCTAATTTGAGTTTTACAAATTTTTAGAAATTTGTTTGATTCAAATTGGATCATTAAATCAAAAGGTAATTAAGAAAACAGAAAAAGAAAAAGAAAAACTGTAGAACAAAAATAGAAGCAACAGCTCGGCCCAAACCCTAGCCCACTAAGCCCACCCGGCACTCCCCTTTCCCCCTCTGTTTCTCACCGTCCCCCTCTTCACCCCCCTCGCTGACGGCTCGACCCCACCTCCACGTCACTCGCCAGCTCACCTTCTTCCACGGAACGACGAACAACCCTCTCCCTCCCCGGCCGTTTCTGTGTCGATTCGGTTCGATTAAATTCAAGCGTTTCTGCGGATGACACTCCACTCCGACGATGCCCTCTTAATCCCCACCCCCTTCTCTTCGTTTTCCCCTCAAACGCCACCCCCAGAGAGCCCCAGGCTCTCCAATTATGAGCTCGGACCGCTGCTCACCGACGGTATCCCGGCGACAATTCCGGTGAACCCCGGCCGTTAGGCGCCCTCCCCTCTGCCCTATCATCTTCGCCATGTCCTAACGCACTTACTAACCGAGCCATGTGCCTTCTCGTGCTCCAGGTCGACGACTCGGACCAAGTCCGGCGAACTCCCTCTGCCGCCACCGTCCGACGGTTTTTCCGGTAAGGGCTTAGTTCCCGCCAATTCTTTTTGGCCACTGCTAGACAGTGCAAAACCAGGCGCATTCCCCTAACCCTTTTACGTGTCTGCTCGAGTACCTGATCAACGCCACCATCTCGTGGCTGTGACCTCCGCCGTCGGCAAGCACTCCGGCGAGGAATCCCCCATGACCACCATCGAGATCACCGAGACCACCGCGAACCCTCGATAAGATCGCTGCTTCCCCTAACCCTCTAGAACCACCGGAGCACCACCCGTCCGACGCGTCGCCGCCGCGCACCGTCGCCAGCGCCGCCAGTCTGTGGTCGACACGCTGAGCACCGTCTGATCTTAATCCAGCGGCTTAGATAGATCACTTAGCGAAACGGTACGGGCTAATCTGGATCGCCTGTTGCCACTTAAAATCCGACGGCCCGCAGCAGTCGATCCACCCGAACCGGTACCGGCCAATAAGAACACGCCACGTCGCCCAGGCTATTTGTTTAAATTAGAAAATAGACAGAATAAATCTTAAACTTAGAAATTCAATAACTTTTGATCCACAAATCAGAAAAATACAAATTTGGTGTCTATGGATTCAGAAAAATGAGAGCTTCACTGCTTAGGCCTTATTTCACCCTTTAGCTTCTGTAAAATAGAAGTTTTAGGCAGAACCTTTTTAGGAGTATTTTACCCATAAAAATTGTTTTGTAAATTATTTTTGGGTGAATCTTTTTGCTATGGATTGCAAAATATAGATTTGGTTGGCTATGCCTAATAGCATGGGAATTATTTAGTAAGTCTAGCCTTTCCAAATGCTAGAAATTATTGCTAATTGTTACAATTGCACAAATGGTTGCATTTGTAATCTTGCAATTGTAAAATGTTCAGAAAACACTTAGTAGTGTTCAAAACCTTTGTTATAACAATTTGTGCAATAAAATTGCCATCTTGCATGCTTGCATATTTTGCATGATTTTGTATTGCCATTAGTGTTGACTTTGTGCATGTTTTGTCTTGTTTGTTTTGTTTGATAGATTGTGTGGATTGTCAAGTGTGTTACTGCAAAGAGTGTACCAACACCACCAACTACTAAGGCAAGTGGCACTATCATCCATGTCCTACTATTTTTCATTACACTTGGTGGATTTTTGTAGTATGCATGATAGGACTACTATGATACTATGCTATGTTATATCCTATTAGGATATCCTTTATATATCCCTTAGTGGAAATACTGTAGTTGTAGTATGCTTAGCCCTGCTATAGATTCGGGGTGGAATATACCATATTGTGATTATATGAAGTGTTGGAAAAAAATATATGTTTATATAATAAAACAAGGACTCAATGAATCACCTGGGTGGAGTGTGGATACTTAGTTGAGAATAAGGTGGCAACAAAGGGAACCATGTCTATGGCTATCTCTTTCGTGTGTGCACTAGGAGAACACCACCCAGGAACTTAGAGATTGAACATGTTTCTCGTACAGTGGCTTTCATGTACAGCCACATGCCAAATGGGCTCTGGCCTAGTCAATTACATAGTGGGAGACCCATGCATTGGTACCTCTTCAGGTTAACTAGAATTATGCATTGGAGGTTTATCCTTGCATTGGTGCCTGGTAGACGTGCTGGCATTATGTATTGGGAGGACTTCTATGGAAAGACTTTGTCACATTCTCGATCTGCCGGTACTCCATCTTGGTGAGTACTAATCCAGTGGCCATTGGTGGCGTCAAGACGAGATTGTGTCTTGTGGGTAAAGTGTACAACTTCTGCGGAAGATTAAATTCTAAGTACTTAGCCGTGTCCCCGGTTATGGACAACTCTGAGCAACTAAGGCCTGAAGCTATGGAAGATCTCGACATTCTAATTTCTCAAAGTAAAACTTAATGGTGACAACAAGAGATTAGAAGAACTTGGAGTTTGCCAAGGAGTTCAGAAAGTTATTGAAAGATCAAAACTAGTTTTTTCAAACATAGGATAAAACCATATTGCTTTCTGCAAATGAGCCTAAGATATACTTAGCCAAATGTGCATGTAGTGATAGTCCAACTTATATTCACAAACTTGTGACACTTGCCAATACATTCAAAGTATTGACCCTTTGTGGCTGCAACCTATCATGTTGCAGGTTATTCTATTGATGAGTATGGATTGATGATAGAGGTTATGAGTCTGCACCCAACATGTTTGCCTGTGGCACATGAAGATGAAGGACTCCATGCTTTACTTGTATTCTGCTTCTTTGTAATAAGATAGTCTATGGCTATGAGTTTGTAATAAAGTATTCATATTCTAGATCATGCGATGTAATATGACCTTTGTATCTTGATATTACATCTTAAACTGTGGGTGCTAGCTATTCGATCCAGGGACTAGCACTGTAATCACAGGGATTCAAACCAAGCCAGGTTTGGGTCTTTATAGATGGTATCAGAGCATTGTGTTGCCTGTAGGTTCGTAACCCTAGGAATTGGACAAACGCCTTGTTAGGAATGAACTAATTTTATACTTAGTAGGTTTTATCGTATACCTTGATCATTCTTTACTGAATCTCTTCTCCTTCAAACATGTAGAGGACCAGCCTTTGCTTTCTCCAAGGACCTTGAAGATGGATCATGCCAACAAGGAGATCAAGATACAAGTTGGGACAAGTCCTCGAGCTTCCAAAATATGTGGAGAAGTAGGCCACACCTCTAAGGAACATCAAGATCAATGTCCCTTTTGTGATCACAACCATCCAGTTGGAGAATGCCCCACATATCAAGTTACTTGTTACCTATGTGAAGGAACCAACCACATTCCTGCCAAGTGCCATCTCGACTTCATAGTGCAACAAGTGAAAGAACAAGTGAAGGATGGAATGTATCAAGCTCTTGGGAAGAAAGAAGAAAACCTTAGCCATATCGCCTGCTCCAAATGCAAGAAAGAAGGACATAATATCAATGAATGCCTAGAGAAGGAAGTGCAAGAAAACCACAACAACACTTCAAGAAAAAGTACTCGAGACATGACAAAAGTGTTTTGCCATCGCTGCCGGAAGATAGGACACTTCACCGATGATTGCCGAACTCGAAAGAGAGCTCCCACTGATGTTATCATAGTGCGAACCATGAGACATTAGATTGCCTACCAATTATCATGTTTGAGTTATTGATATCGTGTTAGCATATGGATCATGCCGACCTATGTGGTATGACCATACTAGGTTGCTTGTTTCAAGAAAACTTGTTGTTTTCTTCTATAATGAGTTAAAGTCAGAAGTTGCTAAGTGATTGGTTACTTGATGAACGTTTGATTGAACTGGTTGTTTTGGGTTGAGTGTGTTAGAACTCCCTTAAGCCTATCTATCTATCTATCCTTACTTATCCCTATTAAACCAACAAATGCCTCCAAGATGCGCCAACGACCATGATAACAATGGAGACAACAACAACAATGAAAATGAGATGCAACAGATGATGACTGCACAGACTCAGCTAATGCAGATGATGACACAATTCATGGCAACCATCAACAATCAGAATCAGAACAACAACAATAACAACAACAATCCATAACCTCTAGATATGCTCACTAGATTTCTAAGGTTGAGACCTGCAAAGTTCTCTGGTACTTCTGATCCAATGGTAGCCGATGACTGGTTACGTTCAGTGAACAAAGACCTAGTGACTGTTGGGTGCTCTGATGCTGAGAAAGTGAGATTTGCAGCGCACTTCCTTAAAGGCCCTGCAGCTACGTGGTGGGACAACTTTCAAGTCACTCACCCCATTGAAGAAGTGACTTGGGAAATATTTGAAGAAGGTTTTCGCACTAATCATATCTCTTCAGGCATGATGAGTCTGAAGAAGAAGGAGTTTCACAACCTTAAACAACGTCACCACAACATTGCTGAATATATTGAGGAATTCAACAATCTATCACGTTATGCTCCAGATGATACTGATACTGATGCTAAGAGGAAGGAAAAGTTCCTAGATGGACTGAATGATGAACTTTCCATGAAATTATCAGTCGCTTATGTTCCAACTTATCAATCACTGTGTGACAAAGCTAGAATTTTAGAGAGTAAGAAGGACAAAGTTGAGAACAGGAAGAGGAAGCATAGCTTTGACAAATATCACTCAGGATCATCACAGAAGATGCGTTCATTCAGAAAGGACAATGGAAATTCTGGATCACATCAGCATGAAGGAAATGGACATAATCACCATCACCAGAATCATCACATCAATAATGGAAGTGGTAGTAACAATGTGAATGGTACTAACAATGGAGATAACCTTGGTCAGAATCAACATAATGATCCCAAGAAAGACATTAGCCAGTTGCAGTGTTACAATTGTAAGCAACTTGGACACTTTGTAGCAAACTGTCCTGAGAAGAAGAAGAAGAATGAGAATGTTGGAGACTCTAATGGGAGCAATTCCAATGTGACCCAGAAAGGACATGTGAACCACATCAACATGTATGGAACCCTTGAAGAACTAGATGGTGTGGAAGGTAAGCTTTAGCTAACTTAATTCAGTGGTATAAGAATCTCAAGATGGAGAAATGTTAACAACCTTTGGATGTCAATCTTTTGGACCCTTAGCCAAGTGAATCAAATGCAAACCAACAAAGTTTCCTTTTAAGGGTGGTAGCACCCAAGTATCCTAAAACCCAACCTGTTCTTTCTAGCCTTCTCGAATCTCGGGACGAGATTCCTTTTAAGGGTGGTAGTCTGTCACATCCCAAAATTTTCCAAATTTTGAAATGTGAAAATTTTAAACAAAATGAAGAACCAAGTTCTTTGAAATTCAGAAGGAACAAAAACTTTTGGAACATTTAATATAATGCCTCCAAAACCCAATCCAAATAAAATGGTTTTTGTTTGTAAGTGGTGTGCATGTTTTAAAAAAATCCCAATTCATGAAGCATGCATGAGCATCTTGCCTTGGTTGCATTTTAAAAACCTAAGAGAAGAGAAAAATATCTCAAACCCTAAAACTCTAATTATTTGTTAACACTAAGAACAACACAATACTATGGATATACTCCATATTTATATTACACAAAATAACTCCTATGAGGGCTAAAAAGATAATGGACAAAATAATAAAATAGTAGAAATTGGTTTCATCCAATTTGGAGCCATGGATAAAAAGATATGAATTATTTTGAGAATATATTTAATAAAGGCAATATTAGCTATTAAAACCAAAGTGAATAAATTTGGTTAGAAAAATTTGAGTTAGAAAGTAAATGTGTTCTATAATGCCCTAAAAACCTAATTTGAGTTTTACAAATTTTTAGAAATTTGTTTGATTCAAATTGGATCATTAAATCAAAAGATAATTAAGAAAATAGAAAAAGAAAAAGAAAAACTGTAGAAAAAAAATAGAAGCAACAGCTCAGCCCAAACCCTAGCCCACTAAGCCCACCCGGCACTCCCCTTTTCCCCTCTGTTTCTCACCGTCCCCCTCTTCACCCCCCTCGCTGACGGCTCGACCCCACCTCCACGTCACTCGCCAGCTCACCTTCTTCCACCGAACGACGAACAACCCTCTCCCTCCCTGACCGTTTCTGTGTCGATTCGGTTCGATTAAATTCGAGCGTTTCTGCGGATGACTCTCCACTCCGACGACGCCCTCTTAATCCCCACCCCCTTATCTTTGTTTCCCCCTCAGACGCCACCCCCAGAGAGCCCCCGGGCTTTCCAATTACGAGCTCGGACCGCCGTTCACCGACGGTATCCCGGCGACAATTCCGGTGAACCACGACCGTTAGGCACCATCCCCTGTGCCCTATCATCTTCGCCATGTCCTAACGCACTTACTAACCGAGCCATGTGCCTTCTCGTGCTCCAGGTCAACGACTCGGACCAAGTCCGGCGAACTCCCTCTGCCGCCACCGTCCGACGGTTTTTCTGGTAAGGGCTTAGTTCCCGCCGTTTCTTTTTGGCCACTGCTAGACAGTGCAAAACCAGGCGCATTCCCCAAACCCTTTTACGTGTCTGCTCGAGTACCAGATCGACGCCACCATCTCGTGGCCGTGACCTCCGCCGTCGGCAAGAACTCCGGCGAGGAATCCCCGACGAATCTGAACGCCCCTCCCTCCACCATGACCACCATTGAGATCACCGAGACCATCGTGAACCCTCGGTAAGATCGCTGCTTCCCCTAACCCTCTAGAACCACCGGAGCACCACCCGTCCGACGCGTCGCCGCCGCGCACCGTCGCCAGCGCCGCCAGTCTGTGGTCGACACGCTGAGCACCGTCTGATCTTAATCCAGCGGCTTAGATAGATCACTTAGTGAAACGGTACGGGCTAATCTGGATCGCCTGTTGCCACTTAAAATCCAACGGCCCACAGCAGTCGATCCACCCGAACCGGTACCGGCCAATAAGAACACGCCACGTCGCCCAGGCTATTTGTTTAAATTAGAAAATAGACAGAATAAATCTGAAACTTAGAAATTCAATAACTTTTGATCCACAAATCAGAAAAATACAAATTTGGTGTCTATGGATTCAGAAAAATGAGAGCTTCACTGTTGAGGCCTTATTTCACCCTTTAGCTTCTGTAAAATAGAAGTTTTAGGCAGAACCTTTTTAGGAGTATTTTACCCATAAAAATTGTTTTGTAAATTATTTTTGGGTGAATCTTTTTGCTATGGATTGCAAATTGAACCCTCTGTCCAGTGAGACCAAAATATAGATTTGGTTGGCTATGCCTAATAGCATGGGAATTATTTAGTAAGTCTAGCCTTTCCAAATGCTAGAAATTATTGCTAATTGTTACATTGCACAAATGGTTGCATTTGTAATCTTGCAATTGTAAAATGTTCAGAAAACACTTAGTAGTGTTCAAAACCTTTGTTATAACAATTTGTGCAATAAAATTGCCATCTTGCATGCTTGCATATTTTGCATGATTTTGTATTGCCATTAGTGTTGACTTTGTGCATGTTTTGTCTTGTTTGTTTTGTTTGATAGATTGTGTGGATTGTCAAGTGTGTTACTGCAAAGAGTGTACCAACACCACCAACTACTAAGGCAAGTGGAACTATCATCCATGTCCTACTATTTTTCATTACACTTTAAGTGCGAGAAGGGAAGCGACACTTTGTTGCATTACCTTGCACCGTGTAACCGCGTATGCTACGGCACCGTGCACGGCCACACATGTCCGCTACCGCCTCGTGCACCGCACACGCGTACTGTGAGTCATGTTTTTCCCTCGTGTCTAACCCTGGTGACTCAGTTGTGCTCAGTTTTTCCCTCGAGTGTAACACTGACAGTTTGGTTGTACTCAGTTTTGCCCTCCAGTACTAACACTACTGTGTGCAATATACTCAGTTTTACCCTCCGGTGGCTGGTCAACAGAGAGGGTCAACGAATAGGTTTTAGCTAGCTAATTCAGTCATTTTATGCACAACCAATTCAAAAAGAGCAAAACATAGTGGCATCTACCCAGGGAGTCTTATTATGTGACCTGCCACCATAAGAAATGTATATAAACCAAGTTTTAACCTAAATCACCACTTCTAAAATCACCTACTATATATGAAGGTTCATGGCTTTCTACTCAAGCCTCTTTCCAAAACATCCCTCCCCAAAACATAGTTTGTCTGAATGAGGCAATAATTGTCAAACTGGTGTATATTTGAATTGCAAATAGTTTGATGTATGCCAAGATGTATTTTATTGTATAAAAGATGCATTTTCCATTTTTAAATCTTTTTCTATTTTCTATTTGAATCCCTTTTCTCAGTCTTGCCCTTGGTTTTTATGTTCTACTCAGTTTTGCCCTTGGTTCTTAAGTGCTAGTCAGTTTCCCCTCTCTTAATCAATCTCTCGAACCTGTGCTCATCTTCGCTGCTACGCTCTGATTGGTTGAGACAGTTGTCACGCAGATCGTGCCCACCAATCGTTGATACTTTCTGATCTAGTGGACAGGATAACCCCTATATCTGTCAGGGGGCACCCCTCTATCCATGCAAAATAACGAGTTTGCCACTAGTACTTTAACTCCATACACAAATGAACTTGAATATAATTTAAAGGGAACGTGTTCGAAGGTGTATAATTTGTGCATTACATTCCACTCTATGAAAATGATAATCTCTCAAGACTTTCTTAGCACAATATTATCATGTATTAAGTGCGATTTCAAAGAGTTCAAATGTGTATAATTTTCGTATATGCAAGTTTATGCATTACATTCCACTCTATGAAAATGGGCGGGGGGAGAAAATGATAATCTCTCAAAATTTTGCTAGCACATCATTATCTTGTTATTAAGTAAGATTTCACACTATTCAAAGGTTTAAAATTTTCGTATACGCAAGTTTATGCATTATATTTCACTCCATGGAAATGATAAATGATCAGGATTTTATTAGCACAACATTATCATGACCTAAGTGCAATTTCAAAGAGTCCAAAGGTGTATAATTTTTGTATATGTCAGTTTATGCATTACATTCCACTATATGAAAATTAAAATCTCTCAAGATTTTCTTAGCACAAAATTATCATGTATTAAGTGCAATTTCAAAGAGTTCAAAGGTGTATAATTTTCGTATATTCAAATTTATGCATTACATTCCACTCTATGAAACTAGTAATATCTCAAGATTTTCTTAGAACAACATTATCACATATTAAGTGCGATTTCAAAGAGTTCAAAGGTGTATAAACTTCGTATATGCAAGTTTATGCATTACATTCCACTATGAAAATGGGGGAGAAAATAATAATCTCTCAAAATTTTGTTAGCACATCATTATCACGTATTAAGTGCGATTTAAAAGTGTTCAAAGGTTTATAATTTTCGCACATGCAAGTTTGTGCATTACATTCCACTCTATGAAAATGATAATTTCTCAAGATTTTCTTAGCACGACATTATCACGTATTAAGTGCGATTTCAAAGAGTTTAAAGGTGTATAATTTTTGTATACGCAAGTTTATGCATTATATTTCACTCCATGGAAATGATAAATGATCAGGATTTTATTAGCACAACATTATCATATCCTAAGTGCAATTTAAAAGAGTTTAAAAGTGTATAATTTTTGTATATGCATTACATTTCACTATATAAAAATGAAGCAATGGCACGGGCGCGGGCACGGGGCTGGCTCGGGGTCCCATCTTGCAATGCCAACCTGGGTAAGCTATCGGTCCGGTGCTCATGTGGATAAGCTGTGGGTCTGATGCTGATCTGGATAAGTTGAGAGAGGTGTCAACTACGGGAATCGACTGAATGTGGCCTCACTTGTAAGCATGTAACGACAAGGGTACACTATGGGAGCCGACAGAACGTGGCCCTACTCGTCAGCACGTAACGGAGAGGGTCCACTATGGGACCCGATTGAACGCGGCCCCACTTGTTAGCACGTAACGACAAAGCTGACGGACGGCGAGTTTCAGACCATGTGAGAGTTTCGTACAAGGAGATGGGTAAAAGTGAGGAAAAACTAAGTGGCTGGGAAAAAATGAGTACAACTAATGAAC
This sequence comes from Avena sativa, assembly GCA_916181665.1. NCBI lineage: Eukaryota > Viridiplantae > Streptophyta > Magnoliopsida > Poales > Poaceae > Avena > Avena sativa. The sequence continues at coordinate 341,344,134 of OV702287.1, forward strand.
CGAGGGAACGAAAATAGAAATCCCTTTATTAAAAATGTAAAGAGAAGGAGAAAATCAATTATTTTATTCACATGTGTTTCCTCTTTGGCAATGATAGTGGATGGAAACCGATCGGATAATAGTGTGAACACTACCAAGGAGGTGAAGCTTATGAGTATGATGTTACATGAACCAATTAAAAGTTTCTAGCAATCTAGTTTAACTATTTTTCTGCACTAGAATTTGATATTGCAAAGTTTGAAAGGACTATGAGAAAGGTCAAGAAGAACTATTCGGCATCCAGGGATGGTGTTGTTTGGTAAAACAAGGAGAGCCAGTTTCACAAGAAAAATAGGATGATGGTGAGTGATTTTAATACCACAAAAAATTCTATACCTTTTTGGAAGTACGAACAAAAGAAAGTCTTTGAAAGAACCGTATCGGACAAGGTAACTAAAATTGTTGAGATATAAATGATCTATTTAAAACCATAGAGATGACACATGGATTTATCTAGTACTCCTTCAAGATTTGACCACTAAGTTCTATTAATATACAATGTTCCATTCCAAAGAAGCTTTAGGTTTTTCCTAGTTCAAACTTCTATAAGTTTGACTAAATTTATAGAGAACATGTCGATATCTACAACATCAAATCTATATATCATAAAAATAAAGCGTATGTTCAATCTAGTAAAATTTTATTTGTGTTGTAGTTAGAGAAGTTATTAATATTTTTTACAAAATTAGTCCTACTTGAAGTTGTTTGATTTAGGATGAAACTAGAACTTCAATTATTTTAGAATGAAGGGAGTATTGGCATGGCGGATTACTAGGTAAGGACATTAAATTTTGACACCACATGGACTAATAGCACACCATTGATGATAACACATTAAGTGTCAATGCCTCGAGACAAGTTAATAAGAGGGTTGACATCATATCCATCAAGTTGGACCCAAAAGTGGTGGGTTTATTTGTTTTTAGACCAGATTTGAACATATAATTTGAAATTATTCTTCTTTTATTGCATTTAGGCAAAGAATAGAGATTTCGCCTACAGGAGGGATGACTAGACAATTTCAAAATTATTACGGTTTTAGCTTGATAAAATATGGAATTAAACTAACATTTATTTTACAAGCACAAACCTAAATACACTAGGCTCAACTAAGTGCACCAAGAACAAGTTAAGCTAAGCAAGATATCACAAGATAAATATACCATAAGTGATAAGCAAGATATAAGTACTTCAAACTCGATGGCTATCACAAGAAAATTAAACTCGGGTATAGAGATAACCGAGGCACGCGGAGACAAAGATATATTCATGTGTTCTCTTACAAGTAAGGTACATCACGTTGGAGAGGTGTGGAATTCCACTAAGGATTTCTCAATGCCACAAAGGCCCACCTTCTTCTCTAAGTCTATCCCTCGAAGGAATAGGCACTTTACTTATGACTAGGCTTTCCTCCACTCTGGAGATGGCAAGCTCCACAACCACTTCACAATCTCCACAAAGGAGAAGCCCGGGTATCTTCACAATATTCCACGAAGAGGACACTATGACAGCAACCACCAAGCCAACTAGGAGGTCACCCTCCAACAGTAACAAGCTCTTGGTCTCTCAATCGAACAAATTGTAATGGAGAGCTCAACACTTATGCAAGAATGCAAAGCAAAAACACCAAGGGTGTTCAAATCCCTCACTCTCAAATCCCATCAAAACAACAAGTGCTAGAGAGGAATTAGAGAGGAAGAAAAATGGTGGAAATCAACCCATGACTTCAAGATCTAGATTGAATGGGTTCCCCTCACTCAGAGGAGGAATTGATTGGTGGGGATTGTAGATCTAGATATCCTCTTCCAAAGCTCTCAAATATATGCAAGAATCATAGGAGGGAGGAAGCAAGCTCAAGGGTGGAGGTAAAAAACATGCTCAAGAACCTTGGAACTTTGGGGAATAAGTCCCCCTTATATACCCCTTCAAGGGGGATGACCGTTGGGGTCAAAACAAGATGGTCGGACATGTTCCGGTTGGCAAACCGGTCCTGCCGGACCTGGGGCCGGAAAGGTCTGGCTGACCGGAAGAGTTCCGGTTTTCGCCAATACTAATCAAGTTTTCAGCTGGGCGCTGAAAATTTCCGGCCCAGTTCTGGCGCCAGAAAAATTTCCACTAGAACCAAAAAAGGGTAGACGAAAATGACGATAACTTTTCTGTCCGAACTCGGATTTTAGCAAACTTGGGATTTTTTGAAAAGCTAAGAACAAGCTCTATTTATTATAGACTATAAAACCCAATAAATACCAAGAGGTAAAGTACCGAATAAGGAGAGTTATGTAACCTCCCTAAAGAAGAACCGATAAAAGCTCCAAAATTGAAAACACAATAGAAGATGCATACGAATTTTGTTTTAGATGAACTTGGGCTTGTTGAAGAGCTAGAAACAAGCATAAGAGCATCACATGGAGAAACACCAAGAAGCAACAAATATGGATAAACAAAGTACACAAAGGATTGAGATCCCTAAGTCGATGTAATCAAGTTACACAACCGAAATCCCCTCTTGATAGTGCGATTATCTATCCTATAACTCGGTCTCTCAACAACCACTTTGAGAACAGTAAAAGGAAAACCTATCAAGGTCAGACATTTTCCTTGCACATCCCACTTAATCTTGATGACAGCTCTTCAGCTCCATTCAATACGGAATGCATTACTTGATCATTGTTGCTTGGTGAGGACTCATGATCTGCTCCCCTATACACCACTATGTGATAGCTTCATTAAGGCACATCTTCACATGTCCATTATCACCAATATGGACAATAAGCATAAATCATATGATATTCTTGGGATGCTTATACTGAACTTGCACTTTTCAACCTTGATGATGATCACCACTCGATGTTATCCTCTCATAGGCTATATGAAATCTTCACTTATGATGCATGCCCATGGATAGATACCTAGCCCACATAGAAAACTCAAAGGCACATATATAATGGGTTAGTTTATGAAGCATAATTGACAAGGCTTACCATACCACAAGATCCATGTGGTACATTCTTTATGCTTCATGTGTTGACCAACTTGAAATCACTCTTCTCATGCTCTACCTCAATATCTTGAGGTACATAAATAATTCTTCATTGATTGCGTGCTCTAAATCTCAGTCAATCGTAGCTCAACTCATGAGGCTATGATGACACCGACTTAGAGCCATATATTGAATTATTCTGTTGAAACAAAAATCTCAAGAGCTTGAACATACGATTTCCACACAAGAACTCCATCTTCATTTCTTCTCCTTGGTCAAATCCTATTCTTCTCTTCAAATCAATGATCTTGATGCCAATACTCAAGGTATATCTTTAATTTCGTGGCATCCATACTCAAATCCAACACATGGACTACAAACATGACCTATGGAATACTCCTACATATAGAACTCAATGAAATCATTAGACCATAGGGATTTTCATTAATTACCAAAACCACACATAGGGATAATTATGCTTACAATCTCCCCATTTTGGTAATTGATGACAATTACAATAAGAGGGTTTATATAATGAATGTTAGAAACAAGTATGCAACTTGTCCGATAATAAGTTGTATACAAGACGTTGTATTTGATATGGTCAAGTAACACAAAACTACTAGCCCATATCAGAATAGATTCTACTCATACAAATTACAACTAATAAAAGAGATGTGACTATAACCAACATATATAGATAAAACTCCCCCACAATATTTTCATGTGTGATGAACTTGAATTTCATTGCATAAATTTTCATGCATAAACTTTGGGAGAGTTTACACTATATATTCAACCATGCAAAACATAAAAAAGATGAAATGCATGAAAGGAAAACACTTAAGAACAAACCAACTTAAGTATAAAACCATTTCCCTTAAACCCTCTAAACTTCTCCCCCATTGACAACAAGTGACAAAATGGATGACAAAGTTAGAAGGCCAATATAGTATGAGTTCCTCTCCAAGGTGTGCATTTGTCATAATATGAGTGAAATCAAATGCATGTATCCAATTCCGAATACCTAGAGGAAATCAAACTGTATTGAGGATCAAAGATTGCTACAAAGATAACAAGATGAAGAAACTCCAACAGATGAAGCAAGCAATCAAAATATCCAAATTACTAATTGGATGAATATGCTCTAAATGAAATAAGGAAGCTTCCCAAGGTTCATGCATAAATTATAATAGTTTCATTTGAATGCAATATGCACAAGCATGGAATACTCACTCCCTATATATCATTTGGAACATAAACAAGATACAAATAGTATAGATATAAATTAATACACTTGTCAATGCAAGCTTAACGCCAAAGTTAACCAATTACGAGATATGAGTGCACGAAGATACAATAAGGGTAAACCAAGCAATCATGGCTCATATATAGCCAATGGCTCCATTTTATCTCTTATGGTATATAAATGAACTTAAACAAAGAAAAACCTCAAAATCATCACAACTAACACTAAGGGAACTAATGCTAGTTGGGATATTTTGAAAAAGGAAACAAGTATTAAAAAGAAGGATTCATTGTAATTCATCAATATTGCTCATGAGAGCACTTTGAGGAATTGATATGCAATAAATTGCTAAAGGGCATATTTGGGATTGTGAATCATCAACATGATTTTATATACTCCCCATTATATGCATCATCTCAAATTATTCACATACAAAATAAGGATAGAGATGTCTTTCAAATATCCTTGCAAGAACCACACCATTTACAGACAAAGAAATTCATGCCAAGATGTAACCTACAAGATTTGGATGGAAGAATAGTATGAATCAATAAGGTACTTGTTTACCGAGATAGCAATGGTATGATATAGTAGATAAGAATTCTTTGATCATCCTAGCTTGGCTCCAATTGTCATGTGGTGACAACACCTTCCTTATAGACGAGACAAGCATCCATTGCATCTCCAATGTAACTAAAAATCATTCAAGTACATATTGGTCCCCAAACTTATTGGGTCCAAAGTGGTTAACTAACCATAATACATAGGACACACTCCATATAAATATGTGCATATTTAGAGATGAAATTTGGGTTTCATGCACATCTTAGCCACTAAGGATTTGATGGAGTATACCCTATATATTGGATCAAAGAAAGCAAGACATGGTATAAGATATACATTTAGTAAACATGAATGCACGAGACTTTCAAGATCCAAAGAAGATATAATTTGGACAAAACACCAAGAAGGAAAACAAGGTGTGAAAAAACATATGTGTTGTCCAAATTATATCAAATAATCAAATAAACACATGATATATTCAACAAAGTCAACAAATTAACAAAAACACTATTGAGCATAAGAGATGGAATAAAACTCACATGCTCAAAGCTTTATATAATTCAAGCAAATAAATCGTAGAAGAAAGAATAAGATAACAAACTCCCAAAAGAGCAAGGTTTCAACAAAATAAACCAAACCCTTAATACTTTTCACAATGGCACAAAGTACCGAGAAGAAAAGGTTTGTCTTCCACTAAAACACATTTGATAATAATCAAAAACATAATCAACATGCTTTTCAAAAGTCAAGGAAGACAATGGGAGCGACAACAAATTTCTGGGAAACAAAATAAGGCAATAAGAGGCAAAATCCAAGGTGAAGATGATCCACAAATGCTACCACACACCAGTATATCAATTGTTGAAGACAATGAGTGTATTGGAGTTGATTTCCGGTGCTATATTTCAAGGATATTAAAGATAAATCTTTACAATAAAAGGCATATGATATAAATATAAAGGTTAAGAACTATGTATAGATAAAGATTCTTGATAGCTTCAACTAGGCACACAATCATGCAAATCAATGATTAGAATAACTCGAAACAAACTCTATCCCAAATAAGATACAGAGATATGTATTTGAGGAAGGCCGCACCAAGAATTTCTTACTCAAAGAAAGACTAAAAATATGAGCAATAAAAGCTTATAACAAAATAGGACCTTGTTTGAGTTAACATGCCACCTAGAAATAATATAATTAACAATATCAACTCTAAGTGGCACTACCTAATATGTTCACATTTCCTAGGATTGTGATATGCAACAAGAAGCATATTACTCCCATATAATGTGATATTCAAATATTATCAACAAGAGGCAAAACAATCTCAACTAGAGATAATTAATGGACATTTAGAGTTTGAATTTCTCATGAGTATGACACACCACATAGTGACTCGATAAGCTTGCAATATCAATACTAAGTGGTAGTACTCATGTACACACATTTTAAGTTTTGAGAGATGCACGAGGCATATCACTCCCCCAAAATGGGATGTTCCATTGACTACTTTAAAAGAGCCAAATAAGATATCCCCAAGAAGCATTAGAGGCTCAAAACAAAACACACAAGTAAATGATATGACAAACACATTAACATACTTGAATACACAAAATAAGAAAGCATAAGGCACACCAAATAGAAACACATGCTTGGTACAAAACAAAAACATGTATAGGGGCAAGTAACTTACAATATAAAGGAGTTAAGTACAAGTTACCGCGAAGAGGCGCATTGGATATAAAATAGGGAGATGATAATCCTTATGACTTGGCTTGATAAAATATAATATATGAAGATCCCTTAATACTTCATGAGTTAGCCAAGTCTCCATTCCCTCCACAACCACCTATTGATCAAGTTTGAGCTTGTTGGTCCCCAACCAAGTTGGGTCCTAAGAGGTTAGTCACAATAGGCTTGGCAACCCAAATGATTATTTTCTTGACACTACTTTCAGTTCCAACAAATTTGGCAAACCAATTTCCATCCTTATCCTTCCTAAGAGAATAACCATCATCAACAATTGTAGGGTTAGATAAGGTACCATTTTTATATTAACAGGCAAAGTGTCCATTCTCACGATATATGTAGAAATGGGTGCTCCCCTTTCTCTTCTTCGTTGATGACTAGGCTTGGGGAGTTTTATCTTTATTTTTCTTGGGAATTGTCCTAACACCAACTTGAGGTTGAGATTGGGCTTGACCTTTAACTTGTGGAAGCTTCCCTTGTTGCTTCTCACTCAAGTGCTTTTTCTTCAATGGACAAGATCTTACATGATTTCCTTCAACCTTGCACTTGAAGAAAATAATCTTTGCTAAATTCTGGACTTGGTATTGGCCCTTCTTCTTGTTGATCTTGGACTTGTTATTGTTATTGGATTTGAATCCAAGTCCACTTTTATCATTAGGGGATTTTTGCACACTGAAAATATTATCGAGTGTGGATTTCCCTTCATGACTCTTTTCAAGTCTTTCTTCAGAAAATAGACTTGGGCCTTGAGCTCTTTGATTTCCTCTACATGGTTAGTAGAAAAAGAAGTACTAGAGGAAGTAGAGGCTTCATTGTTAGAGCAACAAGGCAAAGAAAGTAATCCAACACAAGGTTTATCAATAGTATGACTAGATGGATTACTAGGACTAGCACATGTCAATATAGCATTTTGAGTGGAAGTTGTGCTAATGTACAAAATAGGCTCACAAGATGTTACCTTAGTGATAATTACCTCAAGTTATAACTTTAGCCCATCATAGGATATTATAAGATCATTATGAGAGCCCAGGAGCTTTGCATGACTTCCTTCCATTTTCCTATACTTGATAGTTAGCAACTCAAGTTGAGCCCTTGGCTCAACATTATCCTTTAAGGTAGATGCTTCACAAGAATTAGAGTTAGTAGCATAAGCATAATTAATAGATTTTTTCTTTTCAAGCTAATAGGAATCAATTTTTTGTGTGACAAGACAACTAGTGTGCTTCTCCTCGGCTAGCTCTTGCTTAAGGTGATTAAATCTCTGACTACCATCATAAAGATGGTCCTCCAACTTGTCAATGGTTTCCAATTGTTTATTAAAGGTTTCCATAATGTGTTTGAGACAAGCAATATCCTTATTATTACCACAAAGAGAAGTCCACAAAAAGGTCAACTCAAGCAAGATAGTACTAGTATCCTCATCATCATCACTATCATCATTAGAGGATGTATTGGGAGTCAAAGTAGGAGTTACCTTTGACCCACTTTCCATAAGGAACATGTGAGAATGGGAGAAAGAAGATAAGGATATTCTTGAATCTCCATTCATGTCTTGCTCCATCGAGTTTTTGCTTTTGTGGGGCTAGTGGATCCTAGGGTACCACGACCCACCTGCTGTCGAGCCTCCCTAGAGGGAAAAACACTTGAAGAGACATGACACTGAGATCTCTCAAAGAACCCTCCAGGAGAAGGCCTATGGAAAGGGATGGTCACAACTTCAAGGGATCACGTGAAGAGCACTTAGGCGATAGCTCCACCATGCTATTGAAGAAAGGAGACCACCGAATTGCCCCTTCCACAAGGAAGGGATCTTCTTCTTCACCAAGCCAAGAGTGGCCGATAGGACCTACACCAGGTGGGACCCCCTCTATCGTCAGAGGAGCATGCAGGAGGAAGAAGGCAATATGCCCATGGTCCTGGCACTGGCCAAGTCTGCAGGTGAAGATAGTTGTGCCCTACCAGCCCCCATGCCTCGATCGCCGTGTGGGAACCCTCGCCGCCTAGGGAGATAAGAGGACCGGGGCGCCTATAAAAGGGGGCAGGCTAGCACCTTAGAAAAGTATCCAATCTTATTCCACGTCGGGAATCCTTAGCTCCCATCTATCTAGGAACCTTGGATCTGATCACCTGGTCAGAACCTTGTAGTATAAATCTCGCCAAGAAGTGCAAGCAATCTAGACATGCAGGAGTAGGGTTTTACACCACATGGTGGCATGAACCTGGGTAACTCTCTATGTCCCCTTGATGTGTTTTTCTTTGTTGTTTCCTCACCAGGCTTAGGGAAGATTTGAGGAGATAGTGTTCAGCCCCCAGTGTTCGATTGCATCCTACTATGTGAGATACCCTGCCAGTATAATCTCTTATATTTGGCGTTCTAGGTAGGGTCTAAGGTGCATCTCCCATCCTCCTCCATCGACATGGCCGGCGTAACTCGTAGCGAGCGCGCCTGTCTCCGAGCGGCCAACCGAGCAGAATATACTGTCAACACAATCCACGTCATGTGAACAAATACCCTCCTCACCAAGAGAGCAGGGCCGGTGATGACGAGGCGCACTCCTCTGCCCTGCTGCGCAACAGTAGCAGCATACCCACACCCGGGCAACATCTGCCTCCAAGGGTGGGCGTAGCAGTAACCCCATGTCCGAGGGCATGCTACTCATGGCACAAGAGTTGCTCTATTATCGCCCCGACCAAGCTTCTCAGGACGCGTGGATTCAACGCATCACCGATCTTGTCAATGCCACTGTCATTGCCCTGACGCATTCTCGCTCCATGATGCCACCACCCTCGCAGGTTCGATAGGCAGGCTAGACGGAAAACTGTGATCTACCACCACCACCACCTCCAGTAGGAGGAAATATGAGAGGTCCCCTGCCACATTCCCACGCTTCTTCCTCACCACATGTCACTCCACGCCCCAACATCGTCATCGAAAGATCTCTAGAGGATGCCCGCATCTCCATCGAGAAGCATTGCAGGCGCTAGGAGCATACTCTGTCGAGGCTGCAGCAGCGGGCAAAGGAAACCGTGTCACCCATGCTGGCAGCACACCCTCATACATTAGCATATGCCTGGTGTTCACCAAGGATCTGCGCACCATGGTGTGGCCCCTGAAGTTCAAGCCGGATCTTCCCGATGCTGCGATGGCTAGGAGAATCCCATTGAGTTCTTGCAGCTCTAGACGGTGGGAGTCGAAGCGGCAGAGGAGATGACAAGGTCATGGCGAATTGGTTCTCGATGGCCCTCAAGGACGCAGCATGCTAATGCCTGGTGAACAACCTCCCAAAGGAATCGGTGACCTCGTGGAAGGACTTATGCGAAAAATTCATCGCCAACTTCAAGGGAACATACGACCACACCCTCACGCTCAACGACCTCCGTGTCATGCGCCAGCAGCCTGGCGAGATGCTCTGGAAGTACATATTGTGTTTCATCCAGGTACGCAACAATTAGGTCCCACGGGCTACCGAGGCATCGTTCATATCCATCTTGTCGGCGGGCATCATCGACATAAGGATAATCGAGAAGCTCTCCATTTATGATGACCTTAGTTTGGCGGTCGAGCTCCTAGAGATAGCGGACAGGTGTGCGAAGGCCTAGGAAGGGCGCCTACTCAAGAACAATGACCCTGATGCTGTTATGCCTCCCGTGCCAGTCAAGGAAAAGAAGGAAGACAAGGATCCCAAGCGCAAGACACCGGCGATACTTGTGGTTGAGTCGCAAAACAAGCATCGACGTGGTGATGATGAGGAGGATAAGGATGACCATCCCTACTGCGTCTTTCACAAGATGCACTCCCATAGCATAGAGGACTACTTCGATCTCAAAAAACTCCACGGCATATACTAGTATTAGAGGAACAACTGTGGCAGGGGCCATGGTTATGGTCACAACAACGAAAGAGGTGGTGGCCGCTGGGGAAATCATAGCAATGGTGCCAACAACAAGTACTGGCCAAACCACCAAGTCAACACTTCTCAGCCTTACCTCCGTGAGGGAAACAATCATCTCGCAGAGGAAGAAGGCGGAGGCTACCAATAACCGAATAGGATGGCTTGCATCCTCGGAGGAGCACAAGCGCCACTCTCCAACCACCGCCTCAAGCAGTTCACTTGTGAGATTGCCTCGGCCCTCCCCATGGCCGATGACCCCAAGCTCAAGTGGTCGTGCTTCCCCGCCACCTTTGACGCCAGCGATCATCCCAAATCAACAAGAACTAGGGGCACCATTCCCATAGTGGGCACACCCACCATCAACAACGTCTCTGTCACCAACACAGTGATTGACGGAGGCGCGAGCCTAAATGTCATCTCAGTGGAGACATTTGAAAAGCACCAAGTACCCTATGAGCTCTTGATGCCGACCCGGCCCTTCTTGGGAGTGATTGATGGAACCACCACGCCCCTGGGGTAGGTGAGACTTCTAGTCACATTCGGGACCCAACATAACTACCGCACCGAGCACATCGACTTCCATGTGGCGTATGTGGGTTTTCCCTACAATGTTGATGAGTCCAAAATTGAAGCATATTTACCTGTTGTTTTTTGCATAAGTAGAGTAGGATTTTTAGTATTTTATTGCGCTCGCACACCTTTTGTATTTGTTTCAACAGGATCCCAAATTTCTAAGTATTTTGTGAACATATCAATTGGGATTGTCATATTATGCAGTAATATGATATTTCTATGTGATAAATGTCATTTAATTGATTTTTCCTCACCCCAAAGGAAACGTGGAGGAAGCCTAAAGGGCGTTTAATGACCACTGGTACAGGTGGATCTTGCCCGTACCGTCCGCCCATACCACTTGTTAGAGCGTCCGTCTCGTCAAGTACTCTCACCTTTTGAAGATGGATAATAGATCCGACATTCACATAACTTCCAGCCTCGAAACACCACGCCATAGAGGTGTCTAGAGGAGGAACTAGATGAAGGGCAAATCCTTGCTACTTCACAGATCATTGGAGGACATCACATCATCCCCTTCATCATCAACCGCTGCATCACCATCACCATTCCCCTCTCCCATACTTTAGAGCTCATTGTAATTCCAAATACTACTGTGGTTTGCACTAGATTTATCTTCATACTTTTGTTCATCCATTTGAATATGATGATGTTGTTGATTGCTTCCATGTGTGAGTAGTTTCATTTGTTATTGGGGATATGGAGACCCTAGCATTATTATGAAATGAAATAAATATGATTTATTACTTTGGTCCATGATCCATTGATCCATGATGTTGTGTTTGATCTCTCTCTTTAGATGGTATGTGTAGTCGGCCACATATGATTTGCCTCCGGGACTAAATAGAGGGTGGTACCCTTAGGATGTGTATGGGAGTATGTCCTGTGTTAATTTTTTGACTACAAGCATTAGTTTATAACCTGCACGGAGAAAGGGGAATAAAGAGGGACACACTAAGCTTATTACGATATCCATGGGTAAACCCTTAATTGTGGTGGTCTGTATGAGTGACTGCTCTCAGGCATCGTAGTGGTTATTTAGAGGTGACCTCATTGCTCGACTCAATAAAGTGACTGGCCACAAGTCTCATAGTGAACATCTTATTATTGAGCTCTCTCCACACATATCATGATGAAAGAAATAGATTCTCCTAATTATGATTAATTATCCCATGCTAGCGGTGTATCCTAAACCTCCGAGAACACTTTACCCTTATTGAGTTCCAACACTTTTTCCAATACTTTCATTACTTGTTTTACTTTACTTGTTTTATTACTTTCTTGCACACAAACACCAAACCTTTCAAACACCCTTTACTTGAGATCAAAGGCAGCTTACAAGTATGGTTTGGTAGATAGTGATGAGGGGAATAAAGACCTTAACCAAATATCTCTATGTGCGATCGACACTCTTATTTTGAAACTAGATATAATCGATCTGTGCACTTGTAGTCATCAAGCTATTTTCTGGCATCGTTGCTAGGAGCTAAGCACTTTTGGTATTTGTTCTAAGTTGCTAATTCTATTAATTGTTTTACCAAAGTTGTTTACTAGTTTTAGGTAAGCACCATGACTGCACTCGGGCTGATGAATCATATTGATGCAACTAAATACCTTGGGAAGTTTAATAGAGGACTTGTTAAGGAATTCCCGAGTGGGAGCGAACCAGATTTCAAGGTTAATCCTTGCTTTATCACTTTACTTAAAGAGAAAACTTTTGCAGGAGATGATCTGGATGAGGATCCTTACACTCATTTATTGCATTTTACCAAGTTATGTTGGACACTTAAATTGTGAGCCTATTTTTATGATGAACTTAAACTTAAATTGTTTAGACAATCTCTAACCAACACTACTTTAGCTTGGTATAGAATTTTCCCTGTAGAGAAAATTAATACTTGGGAAAAGCTTAAAGGAGAATTTGTATTTCCATTCTTTCCCAAAGTAAAGATAACTGAAGTAAGGAGGGCGATCACAAACTTCAAAACCCGCCCAGGTGAAGGACTGGTAAGAGCCTTCAAGAGGTATAAATCCATCCTTAATAGATGTCCCATTCATGATTCACTTGAATGGTATGTTTTACATATTTGTATGGGGGACTTAATCAAGAGATTAAACATGAACTTGACACTAATTCTAGATGTTCTTTTATGGAATTAACTATAACTAAAGCTTGGGAACTACTAGAACGAATTCGCCGCAATAGAGAAACTTGGGGATTTGATTTAGGCGGTGAAGGAGGAATAGAAATTTAATATGATTGTATCCATGCTTATAGGGAATCCGGTAAGGTGAAGGAAACCGCTAATGAACTTCAATTTGATGATGATATTATTCTAAAAATCCTTTAGTCTTTTATAGAATACTATTGTAGCTCCCTAGAAAGATTGACTTCAATACACTCCACCAACTAAGCAAGTTCAAGATGCTGATATAAAATTGTGGCCCCTGTAGAGCCATTAAAGAAAGAAGTACCTTATGTTGAACCCCTTCCTTTTCCAAGGACAGCGAGAAAACATATGATGGCTCAACAACTCAAAGAACAACTAGAAGAGGAAAGGATGTTCCTTAGAAAGTTAGAGGAAGAGGTGAAAGAAGGAAAAATCAACCAAGTAAGTATTCAAGAGATATGTAAACCAACTAAAGAAGACATATTAACCATGTTTGCACATTGCAATGTGATCGAGCTAGATACTGAAGCTTCTCAATTTGTTGAAGGAAAGGTAAAAGCCAAGGATGTTGGTAAGCCTATTCTCCCTTGTACTTTTGGTGGGTCTTCCTACTATCGCCTTTGTGATATAGGAACAACTGTTAATGTTATCCCTTATAATTTTTTCTTAAAAATCCAAAATGAGCTTATTCCGGTCGAGTTGGAAGACACCGATATGATAGTAATGCTAGTGGATAAGACACTTAGAATTCCTATGGGGGTAGTTAGAGATGTTCCATTCTATATTGGACCTTACAAATACCATATTGATTTTGTGCTTGTTGATATGCCTACTAATATCTATTGTCCAATTATTTTTTGAAGAACTTTTCTAAACACCATAGGGGCAAACATTGATTGCAAGAAGGAAATTGTATCTCACAAGTTTGGTGAGGATAAAATGAATTTGCATTTCTCCAAGTTTGATCGTAGGTCAACTATTGAAGAGTTTGATGAATCTGTGTATGGGCAAGAAGAACAAGGTAACATCAATAGTCTTGCCGCTGTATTCGCTGAAACTCCCGATGATAATCTAGCAAGGAGCCTAGTGGATAGTAACAAACTTCCTGAAGATATGGATAAAATTGAAATTGATAATTGTCTTGATTCAACCCCTACGGTTCATCCTAAAATGAATCAAATTTATGAGATACCTATGAGAAAATGGTATGAGGCGCTTCCACCTCCTACACTTAACGATCTTCCTAAAGAATTAAAATACAGGTTCCTTGACAAAACTATTAAATATCCTGTTATTGAAAGTTCTAATCTTGCAGAAAAGGACGAGGATAATTTAATGATGGTCTTAAAATGCACCGACATGCTCTCAAATATTCGATGGATGACTTGAAAGGGATTAGTCTCTCGATAACCACCCATAGAATATTTATGGAAGAAGGGGCCCAACCAGTTACAGACTTCCAAAGGTGACTTAAACCTCATATGAAGGAGGAGGTAAGAAAAGAGGTAATACGCTTACTTGATGTAGGTATAATATTTCACGTGGAGGAAAGTGAGTGGGTAAGTCTTGTTCATTGTGTTCCAAAAAAGGTGGGTTCACTATTGTCCCTAATGAACATAATGAGACGATCCCAAATCATACCGACATTGGTCATAGGATGTGCATTGACTATAGAAAACTTAATAAGGAAACTAGAAAGGATCACTACCCTTTACCATTTATAGATCAAAATTTAGAGAGACTTGCTATCCACTCTCATTTTTTCTATCTAGATGGTTACTATAGTTTTTCTTAAATAGTTTTCCATCCTGATGATCAACTAAAGACAATTTTCACTTGCCTTTTTGTTTATATGAAGGGAATATGCCCGAGAGGCAATAATAAAGTTGTTATTATATGTATTCCAAGTATATGATAAATGTTTATTTTGCATGCTATAATTGTATTAATTTGGAAACGTTAATACATGTGTGTTTAATAAACAAATAGAAGGTTCCTAATTATGCATCTCTTATAACTAGCTCGCTGATTAACAAGATGATCGAGGTTTCCTGATCATGGACATTGGATGTTGTTAATAATGAGGTCACACCATTGGTGGAATAATGTGATGAACATTCATCCGAAGTATAGCATTATGATCAAAGTCATTATTTTTATATTGCGATAACATCATATCAAGTAATCCTAGTCCTTAGACCATGAGATCATGTCAATCACTAACACTGGAAGAGTATCTTGATAACATCAAACGTCACACCATGACAGGGTGAATATAAAGGTGGGTTCAGTGCTATGAAGGTGTTATATAGAGGCTCATGGATCAAGAGTGGGATTTTTCCATCCCTATGACGGATAGATATACTCTAGGCCCTCTCGGTGATATCACATTGAGATAGCTTGCAAGCAAGTGGTGTGATCACTAGAATGTTATATCACGGGAACAAGAAAAGAGTGCATGTCGGCAACAAGATCAAACTATTTATGGAGATACCGATGATCGAATCTCGGACATGTAATATATTGTGAGACAAAGGGGTTTAGTTACTAGCGTTAAAGGTTCTCACGATCACTGAAGTCATCATTGAATGTGTGGGTGTCAGTATGGATCTCTAGGTCCCGCTTCTGATTATTGATCCGAGAATGGTCTTGACCATGTCTGCATTATTCGCGAACCATAGGGTGACACACTTAAGGGATTTGGAGCAAATGTGTTCCAGAAGAAAGAGTTGCAAAGTGCTGGAATTATTTCAATGGACACTGGAATTGTTTCGGGTGAAATTGCTGAAATTGGTTCTGCATGTGATATTGAAATATTGAGGGGGTTTTATGTGAATGTTTGTTAATTAATGTAATTAACAAAAATCTGAATAAAATAAATAAAGGAGTTTTATTAAATGAGAGTTGCATTAAATTTGGTGGAAATTTAATGCATGTGAGTGGGATTTTTGAGTGGAGGAATTTTATGTGAGTGGGAGCTCCACCCACATGAATGAGAGGAGGTGGAGGGGCTCCTCCA
The DNA here is from genome assembly GCA_916181665.1 of Avena sativa. Lineage (NCBI taxonomy): Eukaryota > Viridiplantae > Streptophyta > Magnoliopsida > Poales > Poaceae > Avena > Avena sativa. The sequence continues at coordinate 341,360,374 of OV702287.1, forward strand.
TGGTCGCCGGCCATGGGAGGGGATGTACCCCTCCCCTATAAAAGGCCTCAGTCTCCTCCTCACAAATCACACCTCCGCGTGAAAGATCTCTCCCCCCCTCTATAATTATTCCACCATGGTCTCGGATTAGCGAGATACATGTTCCCGGTGGCATTTCATCTAGAAGGAGTTGCTGCTTCCGCTGGATCACTAGAGCGAGGAGGTGGAGGTTGTTCGGTGGACCAGACGTGTGTGCGATCACGGATGCACTGCTGATTTGCGGCGCTGGACTTCTTCTCGATCATGAGATCGACAAGCATTCGACTACATCATCCACGAGTTCAACCTTGTTACACTTTGTCAGTCTACAATGTTATGTTCTCTATGGATGTATATCCACCCATTGCTTGTTTCTAGTAGATAGATCTTGGTGCTTAGTAGTTCCCATTGTAGGATTTTTTTGTTTTCTATGCTGTGAACCCAACAGTGTCATCAGAGCCTGATCTATGCGTAGATGCTTTGCAGGGTAGTACACATATGATTATGTGGGTGATGATGATCATGTTATTGCATCTTATATGTATTTTGGATATTGGTGGCATAGTGGGATGAAGCAGCCCGGACTAACTTTGCATGTCCTCGCACATGAGATATGTCCCACGATTAACATGCAACTAGTTTTTCATAAGTGGCTAGCGGGTTTTTGTCTCTCCTACTATAGTCAATATCTTATTTACAACGAGTTGCTAATAATTTGTTTATCATAGTTGTGGTTCCATGTTCGTAGGTCAGACTGGTTCTATCTTTGAAAGCCTTAAGCCACGTAAAACTTGTAATGGATAAATTAGAAGCATCTAGTTTAGATTGTTGCTGGGCTGGTGTCATGATATGGTAATGTTGTAAGTTGATGTATAGTTGATACTCTTACAACACACCTAACGTGGAAGTTCCATAGACCTTGGCCTTACACACAAATGAATGATAAAGATCATACCACGATGCACATGATAGTGATCAAGTGCAAGAACCATATCATTTCACTTTATGCATATGATGTTTGCATCTTATTGCTTGTTTGGTGTTTTAGTAGCATTATAAGATGACCCCTCATTTAAATATCAATATAAAAATGTGTTCTTCCTTAGTATGCACCATTCTATGGATCGTTGTTTCAAGGCATCACGTGATGATCGGGTGTTTTTTACTCTACACTTTCATACAACGGGTGTAAGACAATTTTACACACGCGAGTACTAAGGTTCTTACTTGGAGAGCGTAACATGTACAGACATGGCCTCGAAACATGGACCGAAAGGTTAAGCATGAGTCATATAGTTGATATGATTCCCATATTGATGCTCGCCTTTGAGACTACATCGACTCACATGATGATCGGACTTGGTGTAGTGGATTTGGTTCATATAATCACCAAAAAGACACGAGGGATGTTGTTTTTTAGTTGGAGTTCATTCGTAATTTGGATTAGTTTAACTCGATCTATCATAAACTTAGTCTAAATAAACTTCACAAATTATGTTGTAGATGGCACCACCTACTTTTAATTTCAATGTGTTCATGGAGAAAGAGAAACTTGCGGCGAATGGTAGGAACTTTACCAACTGGGCAATGAATTTGAGGATTCTCCTCACTATTGCACAAAAGCAATATGTGCTAGAAGCGCCGCTAGGCCCCCCACCAGCTCATGATGCCCCTAACAAGGAAAAGAATGTCTATTTGACTCGTCAGGAGGACCATACTTAGTTCATTACGACATACTGTATGGGCTAGAGCCGAAACTTCGAAAGTGTTTTGAAAATGGCAATACCTTTGATACCATGAGTGAATTGAAAATGATTTTCGATACCCATGCTGCCGTAGAGAGTTATAATGCTTCTGAAAATTTCTTTAGCTGCATGATGGAAGAGAACAACTCCATTAGTGAGGACGTACTCAAAATGTCTAGGTACGCCGATAAGCTTGTGTCCTTGGGAATAACGATTCTGATTGACTTAGTCATACGTCATGTTATCCAATCTCTGCCACCTAGCTACAAGAGCTTCATGATGAACTATAATATGCAGGGCATGAAGAAGTCGCTCCCCGAGCTTCTATCAATGCTTAAGACTGCAGAAGTGGAGATCAAGAAAGAACATCAAGTGTTGATGATCAGACCACCGGTTTCAAGAAAGACGAGAAGGGTAAGCAAAAGGGAAAGAAGGGTGGCAAATCTGTTGCTGTGCCTGAAAAGAAATCCCGAGCTGGCCCTAAGTCCGATACCGAGTGCTACTATTTCAAGGGTATTGGCCATTGGAAGCACAACTGCCCCAAGTATTTGGCCGACAACAAGGCCAACAAGGCAAACAAAGGTATATGTGATATACATGTTATTGATGTGTACTTGACTAGTACTCGCAGTAGCACCTGAGTATTTGATACTGGATCGGTTGCTAATATATGTAACTCAATTCAGGGGCTATGGAACAAGCGACAACTAGCAAGAGATGAGGTCATGATGTGTGTCGGCAATGGATCAACAGTTGATGTGATCTCCGTCGGAACACTACCTCTCCATATGCCGTCGGGATTAGTGTTAAATCTAAATAATTGTTATTTGGTGCCTGCGCTAAGCATGAACATTGTATCCGGATCGTGTTTATTGCGAAGCGGTTATTCGTTTAAATCTAAAAACAATGGTTGTTCGATTTATATGGATAATATCTTTTATGGTCATGCACCTGTGATGAATGGTTTATTTCTGTTGAATCTCGATAGTACTGATACACATATTCATAATGTTGATGCTAAACGGATTAAACTTGATGATGATATATCTGCATATATGTGGCACTGCCGTCTAGGTCATATTGGTATTAAACGCATGAAGAAACTCCATTCTGATGGACTTTTAGAATCACTTGATTTTGAATCATTTGATACATGTGAGCCATGCCTTATGGGCAAGATGACTAGAACCCCGTTGGCCGGTACAATGGAGCGGGCGACATATTTATTGGAAATCATACATACTGATGTATGTGGTCCAATGAGTATGTCAGCGCGTGGTGAATATCATTATTTTGTTACTTTCACAGATGATTTGAGTAGATACGGGTATATCTATTCGATGAAACACAAGTATGAAACCTTTGAAAAGTTCAACGAATTTCAGAGTGAAGTGGAAAATCATCATAATAGAAAGATCAAATTTTTGCAGTCCGACCACGAAGGAGAGTATCTTAGTTACAAGTTTAGCGCACATATGAGAGATTGTGGAATAGTTTCACAACTCACGCCTGCTAGAAAACCACAATGTAATGGTGTGTCGGAACATCGTAATCGGACTTTATTGGATATGGTTCGATCTATGATGTCTCTACCTGACTTGCCACTGTCATTTTGGGGTTATGTACTAGAAACCGCTGCATTCACTTTAAATTCATTGAAACGACACCGTATGAATTGTGGTTTGGAAACAAACCTAAGCTGTCATTTCTTAAAGTTTGGGGATGCGATGTTTATGTGAAGAAACTTCAGCCGGATAAACTCAAACCCAAAGCGGAAAATTGCGTCTTCATAGGATACCCTAAAGAAACAATTGGGTATTCCTTCAATCACAAATCCGAGGGCAAGGTTTTTGCTACTAAGAATGGATCCTTTCTAGTTAAAGAGTTTCTCGAAAGATGTGTGTAATCGGAAGGTAGAACTCGAAGAGGTTATTGAACCTTCTCTTCATGAAACGGCAAGTGGCGTTGCGCCGGAAATTGTTCCAGAGTTGACTTGACCGAATGAATAAGGAACTACTGATAATGATCATGAAGCTCTGAAAGAGGACACTACCTAACCTCGCAGGTCAAGCAGGACACGTGCAACTCCTGAACTGTACAAAAATCCTGTTATGAATTTCATGGTTGATGAAATAGATGATCCTGTGATGTATGAAGAAGCGATGATGAGCCCGGATTCCAACAAATGGCTAGAAGCCATGAAATCTGAAATGGCATCCATGTACAAAAACCAGGTTTGGACCTTGGTGGACTTACCTCACAACCGAAAGGCCGTTGAAAATAAATGGATTTTCAAAAGAAAAACTAATGCTGATGGTAATGTGACCATCTATAAAGCTCGACTATCGCAAAGGTGTTTTGACAAATTCAAGGAGTTGACTATGATGAGACATTCTCCCCCTTAGCAATGCTAAAGTCGATTAGGATTATGTTAGCAATTGATGCATATTTCGATTATGAGATATGGCAGATGGATGTCAAAACTACGTTCCTCAATGGTAATATTGAAGAAGAGTTGTATATGATACAACCAAAGGATTTTGTCGATCCTAAGGATGATGACAAGGTATGCAAACTTCAGTGATCCATCTATGGACTGAAGCAAGCATCCTAGAGTTGGAATCTCCGCTTTGATGAGGTGATCAAAGAGTTTGGATTTGTCCAAATTTATGGACACGCTTGTATTTACAAGAAAGTGAGTGTGAGCAATGTGGCATTTCTGATATTATTTGTGGATACCATATTACTGATTGGAAATGATATAGATATTTTAAATAGTGTTAAACGTTATCTAAACAACAAATTTTCGATGAAGGACCTTGTTGAAGCATCATATATATTAGGCATTAAGATCTATAGAGATAGATCAAGGTGCCTAATAGGGCTATCACATAATACATACCTTGATAAGATTTTAAAGAAGTTTAAAATGGACGAAAGTAAGAAGGGGTTCTTACCTATGTTGCAAGGCAAGACATTGAGTAGGACTCAAAGTCCAGCTACGGCATAAGAAAGAGAGATAATGGATAAGATCCCCTATGCTTCAGCCATAGGCTATATAATGTATGCCATGCTATGTACAAGACTGGATGTGGCACATGCTATTAGTTTCACTAGTAGATACCAATATGGTCCAGGTTCATAACACTGGATAGTGGTCAAGAATATCCTTAAGTACTTACGAAGAACTAAGGAAATGTTTCTTGTATACGAAGGTGAAGAAGAGCTGGTTGCTAATTTTTATGTCGATGCTAGCTTTCACACTGATCCGGATGACTCTAAGTCTCTGATGAGTGCATATTTGCATCATGTTTTATATTATTATTTTGCATTGTAGATATAGGATCTTGGTATTTTACGGTGTTCACGCGCACATTTTATGTCTATTTTCACCAAGATCAGGACAGATGATGGATACAATGGACACAATTCTTGGAGCAGTTGTGTTGGGGAAAAGGAGTCAAAAACAACGTAAATCGCTTATTTGGGAAATATCAATAACACTAGAAGAAAACCCGAAGAGAACAAAGCATATAGACGATTTAACGACCAACTATAGGACAGGAATAAATTTTTCGGCCATATAGTTCCCACCGTATAGTTGGCGCCGCCACCGCCTCCTCAAATAGTTTCACCTCGTGCAAATAGATCAGAGAGATGACATATAGGACAACCAAAAATTGCCAAAACCTCACCTTCAGAATGCATCTAGAAGGGGAACTCGTCCACCGAGGATCCATCTTCGCCCTGCATAGATCCGGGAGGCTAAGGCATCGATCTTCATCGTCAACCGCTGCATCACCACCATATCCATCCATCCCATCTACATCTTGTCTAGATCTTGTCGTAATTCCCGTACTCATTGTGGATTTATACAAGTACTATTCATCTATGATAGATTCCATTGTTATTGCCATGATGTTGATTGCCTCCATGTCTGAGTAGATCATTAGTTCTTGGGGAGATGGAGAAACCCTAGTATGAGATTGAAATAATATAAAGTTTATTATGATATTCATCATTGTGACCATGTGTTAGATTGTCTTCATCATGATGTTGAGAGAAGTCGACCTCTCAATATTTGCCTCCCATGGGGACTTGATGGAGGGAACTACTTGTTGGTAGATGAAGGTGTGTTAGCACTTACCGTGACTATAAATCTATTGGCACCCCTTACGTATCAACTTGAGAATTGAGGAAACTCACGGAACACTATCCATGCCATGGGATATGTCCTACGGGATTAAGTCCCTTAATAGCGCATTAATTCAATTGATGTTGATTGCTGACTGTTGTGGTTATGAGGATGATGTGATAAGTGTTTGCTGCCTATTTGTCCAAATATGGAGTTCCTCCCACACATACATAGTTGAGAATGTTCATGATAATAATCTTTATTTTATCTCTTTATAATGCTAGTGGTGTATCCGCTACTCCCTGAGAATGCTTTTCCTTATTGCAGTTCCAAATCTCTTTTACATACGCGATGCTTACTTTCTCTGTTTAGTTAATTTACTTTACTTGTTATTCTCATATACTAAAAACCCAAAAACACTTTTTACACAATACTCGCATTTTATCTTGTTACTTAGAACTTTATTTAGCATTTCTATTGCAATATTTAATTCAAGAGTTATTAGACATTAGACTCCTGCTCCCTATGGGATTGATATCTTTATATCGAAACTAGCTACAAATGATATGTGCACTTGAAGTCATCAAGCTATTTTCTGGCGCCGTTGCTGGGGAGCTAAGCGCTGTAGGTCTTTTAGTTTTTGCTTATTTATTTTTGTCTTGCTAAGTTTTGTTTTGAGTTACAGGTTTCCACCAACATGGTGGAGTTTGAGCATATGGCTAGTGCTAACCCACTCAGCCACTTTGGGAAGCCCTATGATATTAATAAAAGAGACAACTCCAACAAGAAGACAAGGGGGTTTGAAATAAATCCTCTATTACTTGGTATTCTACATAAGAAGCAATTTATTGGAGATGAAGAAGATCCTGATCCATATGAGCACATTGCATGCTTCAAAGATATATGTGGCACTTTCCAATTAACGGGATATACTGCTAATGAGGTAAGGGTTAAACTTTTAATCAGACTTTGACTAGTATAGCTCTCTCATGGTATAGATCTCTACCCCAGAAGCCACTACTACTTTGGATAATTTAGCCTATGAGTTTCTAGCAAAATATTATCCATTGTCAAAATATTTTGGAATCAGGTGTCTTATAATGACTTGGAGGAACCGTCCTAATGAAGGACTAGTAAGAGCTTATATAAGATTTAAAGATTTACTTCGTTTATGTCCTCATCATGATTTGCATGAATGGTATTTATTGCATATCATTTATGGCGGTTTAATTGAACATAATAAAATTGAACTAGAATCTTTCACGCAAGGAGCCTTTATGAATCTTCCTATAACTAAAGCTTGGGCTTTACTTAATAGAATTCGCGATCATAAAGTTTCATGGAATTTTGGTCTAGGAAGCAAAGGAGGCGAAGAAATAGATCGTGATTGTATTCATGACTATAATAAAAAGGGCCATGTTAAAGAATTATCTAAAGAACTTTATCTCGACTCAGATCTTGTGTTAGAAGTTGTAAAAGCTTTTATGGAACACATCAAAGCTCCAAAAGAGGGTTTGGTCAAGTATGATCCGCCACCCAAACCTAAGAAGAAAAGATAAGTTAAAGCAATAGTAGCCTCCCTAGAACCAACATATGAGATACCTTTCCCTAACACTGCAAAGAAGCATATTTTTGAATATGAGCAGGTCAAAGTAGTACAGGAGAAGAAGGAAGAGGAAAGTATGCCAGAGGTTGAGGAACATCTAGAAGAAACCAAAGATGAAGAGGTAACCAAGGAAGCAATTATGGCTATCTATGCACATTGTAACATAGTTGAACTTGAGAAGGGACTTCCCTATTGGTTGAAGGTAAAGCAAAGGTAAAAAGATGTGGGTAAGCCTATTCTTCCCTACATATTTAAAGAAACCTCGCATTATGATTTATGTGATCTTGGCACCAAAGTTAATGTTATATCTTATGATTTCTATTTAGAAATAAAAGAAGAAATAGAACCTGCTACAATTGAAAATATTGATATGACAATCATGTTAGCCAATAAATCTCTTAGAATTCCAATGGGAGTAGTTGAAGATGCATTTGTCACAATTGGCAATAAAAAATTTCCTATCGATTTTGTAGTTGTTGATATTCCAGCTGACACTCTTTGCCCAATTATATTTGGAAGGAACTTTTTGAGTGATGTAGGTGCCAATGTTGATTTCAAAAAGGAGATTGTGTCTCTTAAGCTTGGGGGAGCGGAAAAAGAATTCCACTTTTCCAAATTTAAAGACAAACCTCCACAAATACAAGAAGAAGAGAAAGAGAAGACTATTGAGGAAATGACAGCTCTCTTCTTTAGTAACCAAGAAGAAGAAATAAATGAAGACTTAAATTATGAAGAAATAGTTATGGAGGATAAGTCCATAGAAGAACTAGAAGGTGAATTCGATTTACTTCCCATTATAGGGCCACCAACTAATGAGGCTTTCAAAGAGCCAGAAGAGAGAGGGGACGAATAATTACCACCCCTAGAGGTGAAGACACTACCAGATAATCTTAAATATAGATTTTTAGATGATACAAATAAATTTCCTGTTATTATTAGTGCTAAACTTTCAGGGTATGATGCTTAAGGAGCATCGCAAGGCCTTCGGGAACTCAATGGATGATTTGAAGGTCATTACTCCCATGATAACCATCCATCGAATATTCATGGAGGAAGGTGCTAAACCAGTTGCAGAATTTAATAGGCGACTTAAGCCCGACATGAAGGAAGTGGTCAGAAAAGAAATAGTATGCCTACTAGACGTAGGTACAATCTATCCTATAAAAGAAAGTGAATGGGTAAGCCCTGTTCATTATGTACCTAAGAAGGGCGGTTTTACCATTGTTCCTAATGAAAACAATGAACTGATACCTACTAGAACTATTGTTGGACATAGGATGTGTATAGATTTCAGGAAATTGAATAAAGAAACTAGGAAAGATCACAATCCTTTACCATTCATAGATCAAACTTTAGAGAGGTTGGCAAACCACACTCATTTTTGCTACTTGGACGGATACTCTGGTTTTTCTCAAATAGCTGTTCATCCTGATGACCAAGTTAAAACAACTTTTATTAGTCCTTATGATTTACATGCTTACCAATGTATGCCTTTTGGTTTATGTAATTCTCCAGCTACTTTTCAAAGATGCATGACTGCTATTTTTGCAGATTTTATAGAACTGATAATGGAAGTATTTATGGATGACTTTTCTGTCTATGGAACTTCATTTACTAGTTGCTTGGATAATCTCAAAAGAGTTTTGCAGCGTTGCAAAGAGACCAATCTTGTTCTAAACTGGGAGAAGTGCCATTTTATTGTCAAAGAAGGTATAGTCCTTGGACATAAGGTATCAGGTAAGGGAATTGAAGTGGATAGAGCTAAGGTTGAGGCCATAGAGAGAATGCCACAACCTAGGGATATAAAAGGTATAAGAAGTTTCCTTGGTCATGTGGGTTTTTATAGAAGGTTCAGTAGAAATTTCTCTGGAATATCTAAACCTTTGACTAACCTTCTGCAAAAGGGAGTAAGATTTAATTTTTATGATAAATGTCTTGTAGCCTTTGATAAACTTAAATATGCTTTATCACATGCTCCTATCATTAAACCACCTATCTGGGATATAACTTTTGACTTAATATGTGAAGCTAGTGATGATTTTGTAGGAGTAACTCTGGGACAACATATAGGTCACAGATTTAATATTATACATCATGCTAGTAGAACTCTTAATGGAGCTCAAAAGAATTATGCTAAGGAAGAAAGGGAACTTTTTGCTGTATTTTTCTCTTATGATAAATTTCGTTCTTACATAGTTGATGCAAAAGTAAGAGTTCACACGGATCGTGATGGTTTAAGAGAACTCCTTGAGAGAAAAAATCATAAGCCAAGACTGATCCATTAGATCCTTTTACTTCAAGAATTTGAGTTGCAAATTATGCAGAGGCAAGAAATAAAGATGTTGGATGCATGTAGGGTTCCCAACCTTTAATAAGGTAGAGTCCCCTGTGTTTACAATGCTAGTCCCTGGATCAATAGCTAGCATCCACAGTTAAGATGTAATATCAAGAAACAAAGGTCATAATACAACTTTATAACCAGGAATAAAATAGTTTATTACATCTTTCATAGCTCATTTGGCTATTACATTACATTGCAGCAGAATATCTATAAGCATGGGGTCCTTCATCTTCAAAGTGCCACAGGCAGACATGTTGGTTGTAGACTTTGTAATCCTAATCAATACACTTCACTAAATCAAACAAACCTGCAACATAACAAGTTATAGCCACAAGGGTCAATACATTTGAATTGTATTGGCAAGTGATACTATGGTAGTATAGTGGAGTCTATCATCTATATGCATTTGGCTAAGTGGAGCTTAGGCTTGCATTGCTCAAAATAGATTTTTCCTTATCATTTGAAAACACTAAGCTTTTGCTTGACAAAAACACCCAAGGTATCTCCCAATAGAAATTGGTGATCCTTTAACCCTTGTTCACCCACAAGTTTTTAACTTAGAAATTGGGATGAGGAGATTCTTGATAGCTTCCATGTCTTGATGCTCAAATTGTCCTTTGCCAGGGACATGGCTAAGTACTTAGATTTTACACTCTGCAGAGGTGGTGCACTTTCCCCACAAGACTTGGTTTCACCAAGACAAGATCTTTCAGAAGCCTTCCCTTAGACCAGAATGGACACGTTCCAACCTATCAAACCCCTACCACCAACTGTCCATTTGGCTAAGTTATTGCAACCTATATGATCTAGGCAGAGCCCATAATTCCAAGTGGCTGCACTTGAAGCTTCTCAACATTTGACATCTCAAATCTCTTTGTTCCTGGGTGGCAATCCACAAGTGTGATACACAAGGTAAACCATAAAAATGGGCCTTGTGTAACCACTCAACCAAAAACCACCAAGCAAGTCCCATTCCACCCAGGTGATTCATTAACTTAGTTGTTTTATTAAACAAAACACAAGTCCTCAGACTTAGAAATTTTTCCATAGTGTGAATATATATTCCACCCATGTTTTCTATTATCTAGGCTAAGCTTGATAGTAAATAGGAATCTTAACTTAGGAAATTCTACTAAGGTTTCATCTACTAGGATTTCCCATAGCATAGTTTATACTTAGCAAAATTCCATGCAAGTCCTACTTAGAAATATCACTAATGCATAATGAAAATAATGGGACAAAAGTATGAAGCATCACTTGCCTTTTTGGTAGAGAGTATACGCTCACTCCTTGTCCTTGCAACAATCACACTCTTCAAGTCACTACAATCCAGTCAAACAAGGCACAAACTCAATCTAGCAATCAAGCAAGACAACACACATAAAATAACAAAGTCAAAGTAATGCATGCAAGCATGCCAAGCTTTGTTTTGTTTGAAAAAGTGGTTCCTAGTGGGTCATAGACATTTGAAAACACCTAATGGTCATTTTGTAAAGTGGCCAAGTCATTTGCAAAGAGGTTTCACTTCAAAACCATTTTCAAAATAAAGTATCATTTTATGTGGTGTAGAAATATTTTTACTAAGGCATTAACCTATAGGGTTCACCAAATATGTTTTCAAATCACAAAACTTGGTGTTTAGGGACAGAGAGTTTATTTCCAAAACATTTCTCAAAGGTTTTCTTCCAAAACCATTTTTAATAAATGAACCACATTTCTATTTGACTAGAAATGGTTTTAAATCAAAGAATCATTATTTTGTTTCACCAAATTCATTTTTGAATCCACAAAGTGGTTCCCAATGTTAGTAGGTTTGGTCCAAAACATTTCCTCCAAAGTTTTTACTCAAAACCATTTTTCATAAACAAAACAATAGTTTTATTTGGCTAGAAATGGACTAAACCAATTAATCCATTCTAAACTTTTCCAAATTCATTTTCCAAAACATGGGTTGGTTCCTAGGGTCAGTAAGGTCACAACAATCCATTTTGCAAAGGTTTTAACCCTAAAATCATTTTTAAAAAAAAAATTATACTCTAAACAAGCTCACAAAAGAATCTGCAAAAACAAGCAAACTAACAGATACTATTTGCTAAACTAAGGGCATGGTTGGCTAGGTCTTGCTCTCCTGAATCCAACGACATAAAATTTGCAATTTTTGGATGTGTGGATTCAAAGTTATAAGGGTTTGAAATTCACAAAATATTCTGTTTTCAAATCTGTTTTTAAACAGAACAGTGACACGCGGCGCTTCGCTATTCGCGGGTACCGGTTCGGCCGGATCGGCAACGCGGTGCGTTGGATCTAACTAGATCGTGTGGTCCAGAGAGTGTACCTCTTCGCGACTAAGTGATTCTATCTCGCTCGCCCGATCTAGATCGAACGGCTCGCGCGGGTTTGACCAGAAGCTGGCGGCGGCGAGGTCAGACGGCGGTGGCGCTGGTGAAACAGGAAGCGAGAGGAGTAGGGGAGATGCTCACCAGAATCGCGAGGATGAGGTGATGCTCAGCGTGTGCTTTTCGTGGTCGGGGGTGCTCTGGTACAGCTGCGATTGCTCGCCGGAGTAGAGAGCAACGCCGGACGGCTCTGTCTGTGGTCGAAGGCGACATTGCAGATCACGCGGAGGCAAACAAAGGGCACGGTTAGATGCGTATGGTCGAGGGGATGACGCGTGTGTGAATGAGGGGGATAGGGGCGGTCTGGTTTACCTGGAAGACGTCGTCGGAGAAGAACCAGTCGCGGCGGCGTTTAGAAGCTGGTCGTTGCCGACGCTCTGGGGCGCCCGTGGTCGAATGGGTGGTACGGGGAGACGCGTCTGGGAGTGGGGAAGGTGTGAGCTTGGTCGGGGAGGAGAGGGGTGGCGAGGGGCTGCCGGAATCGGCGTCGGAGCATCGTCGGACAGAGGCGGTGTTCGAGTAAAATTCGACGGCCTGGGGGCGGGATTGGGGGAGGAGGCAGAGGGGAACGAGAGAGGATGCGCTGGCGTTTTATCGAGCATGGTCAAGGCGAGGTAAAGGCCCTGCATAATTGCGAATTGATCGCGCGGATTGAAGGCAGCAACGGCAGCGAGGTTTGGGGGAGGGAGGTCGCGCGGGTGAGGAAGAAGAGGGCCGGTGGTGGGGTCTGGCGTTAGTGAGAAAAGGAGAGGGAGGATGGGTCCACCGGTCAGCGTCTGTTCGGGTTAGTGTTTAGGTAGGAAAACGTTTCGCTGCGGATAGAGGAGCTGGGCTGGCGCTGGGCCTTAGTGGGCTGCTGGGTTGGGTCGGTCTAATCTTTATTTTTTTCTTATTCTGAATCTTTTTCCTTTTCTAATTTCTATTTTTCTGTTTTGAATTTGAATCAATTATTCATTCACTCAAATCATTCAAACAATTCAAATAATCACCACACTTAAATAAGTTTTTTGTTCTGTTTACCAACATAAACCAAATCTCAAAATAAAATAATAATTTTTTATTCTTTTTAGGATCCATTCTTTAATTAAATAAAATGGATCTTTAGTTTAAAAAATAGGGTTTAATAAAATCTCCATTTGAAATCCAAATATTTTCAGAACCAAATCAGTAGGTTTTATTTGGAAATAAGGAATACTTGGAAACTGGTTTAAAACAAAATAACCTTTTATTTTAGGTTCCATTAATAATTAAATAGAATGGACCTTAGTTAATAAATCAAGTAGGGTTTGTTTTATTAGAATATTTATTTTGAAATCTAAAAATAAAACCAAAACACTTCAGTAAGTTTATTTGAGAATATAAAATATTTGGAAAACTTATTTAAAATAAATAAATAAGTTTTGATGTTTTGGAAATAGTAAAACCTTTATTAATAACACTTGGATATTTAAATCCTTTTTATTTTATTTTAAATAAACCTTTACTCTTTTTTATCAAAACAAAATATTTTATTATAAAATCTTGGCCAAAATTGATTTGGCTCTTTAAAATAATCTTTATTTATAAATCTACCTTTTCTTTTGAAAACCAAATCTTTTGTTGAAAGATCCAAAATAGTAATTTTTAAATATTTTGAAATCTATTGTTTATTTAACTTTTTAAATCCCTTTAGGATTTTATTATATCCAAATAGGTTTGAAGGTTTCCAAATGGACTCAAAAAGTTTCTTCTGGCCTTGAAAATCAACAAAGTTTTATTTTATTCATTTATTTTTCACATTACAAGATTTGGAAAATCTTGGGATGTGACAATGCAGTGTCCATATTTTCCCAGCAAGACACGAACCTGTCATCCCCGACTAAGTAAACGGTAAGTGCAAGGTAAGTTTTCTTACTCAAATAAGTTATTTGTCTTCATAGGTTTTACTTCTGAAATTTTCTCCTTTGAATTCCTCGTGTTTTTCTGAAGTTTCTGAAGGTTTTTACCAACTATACGGGCGCAACTATATGACCAGAGAAAAATCTCCTGCCGTATAGTTGGTCGTTAAACCCTATGTATCTTCTTCGTGAATTTTTTTTCGATGTCTCGATCTATACGGTTGCAACTATAGGTTTTACTATTTTCGATGTTTCTCGCTGGCATCTTATGACTGTGTCTTCCAGGGCTGCAATAGTGAAGAAACCAGCCTACATTTGTTTTGGGAATGTTCTTTTGCAAGAGCCTGCTGGGCTGAAATTTCTCAGGTCAATTTGGCTGATCCAACTATCTTTGAAGTGTTAGTCAGTATTAAAAAAGACCTCAATGTCCCTTTTGCAATGGAAATTCTGCTACTTGGAACTTGGGGCATTTGGATTTGCAGGAATAATGAAATTTTCAATAATTAGCATGCATCGATTGAAACCTGGAAGGCTATTGTAGCCCAGGAATTAAGATGGGTCCTTTTTAGAATTAAGAAGAAGTATTATCAGAGCCTTAAGGTTTGGATTGAAACTAATTAGACAGGAGATAGCTGATTAGAATTTATCCCTCTTCTTTGAGGTGGAATGAGTCTTGTAAATATTCTTTTGTAACTCTCTACAATATATAAAAATTGCAGTGGGGTCTTTTTGCCCTATTGTTTTACCCTAAAAAAAATATACGACCGGAGATAAAAACCCGGCCGTATAGTTGGTCGTTGAACTCTCAAACACTTTTGATTTTTGATGTTTGTATCTATACGGTCGCAACTATACGATCGAAGATAAAATTCCGGCCATATAGTTGACCGTTGAACTCTCAGACACTTTCGATTTTTGATGTTTGTATCTATACGGTCGCAACTATATGATCGGAGATAAATTTTGGTCGTATAGTTGGTCATTAAACTCTCATACATTTTCGTTTGCTTTTCGTTTCCCCCCTGATATAAAAAACAGTATTGTCGGTTCCGAGTCGTAACTTAATCGACCTGGACTCGAGATATTTGGAAATATCTGTCCGGAACCAAATATACGGCTGGAGCTATAAGGGTCGCGCTCGTATAGTTGGTCGTTACATGACAGGACTCCTCCAAATCCGTGATTTCTTTCCATGTTTTGTTAAGATTCTTTTCTTGGGTGAGAATTTGGTGTTTCTAGTGATTTTTACCGACCTCTAACGCCCCTTATATACTGCCATTGTCTCTCTCTAATCATAATCTCCAAAAACCATTCCACCTTTTATTCAGGTGTGAGGACACGCAACCAAGGTACAAAAGCCAAGAAGAAAGGTTCCTATGGAGATCGGGAGCAATAGCGAGCAAGGCAAGGAGATCAAGATCATCCCTATGGAGTTCCTCAACACCGACAATGCACGCCGGAAGAGGGAGTTGAAGGTGAAGGGAATATGCCCGAGAGGCAATAATAAAGTGGTTATTGTCTTATTCCATGTTTATGATAAATGTTTATTTTGCATGCTATAATTGTATTGATCGGAAATGTCAATACATGTGTGTTTAATAAACAAAAACGGTTCCTAGTTATGCCTCTCTTATAGACTAGCTTGTTGATTAACAAGATGATCAAGGTTTCCTGATCATGGACATTGGATGTTGTTAATAACAAGGTCACAACATTGGTGGAATGATGTGATGAACATTCATCCGAAGTATAGCATTACGATCAAAGTCATTATGTTTATATTTCTATAACATCATACGAAGTAATCTTTATCCTTAGAACATGAGATCATGTTAATTGCTAACACCGGAAGAGTATCTTGATAACATCAAACGTCACACCGTAACAGGGTGACTATAAAGATGGGTTCAGTGCTACGAAAGTGTTATGTTGAGGCTCATGGATCAAGAGTGGAATTTTTCAATCCTGATGACGGATAGATATACTCTGGGCCCTCTCGGTGATATCACATTAAGATAGCTTGCAAGCAAGTGATGTGATCACTAGAACGTTATATCACGGGAACGAGAAAAGAGTGCATGTCGGTAACGAGATCAAACTAGGTATGGAGATACCGATGATCGAATCTCGGACATGTAATATATCGCGAGACAAAGGGATTTAGTTACTAGCGTTAAAGGTTCTCACGATCACAGAAGTCATCGTTGAATGTGTAGGAGTCCGTATGGATCTCCAGGTCCCGCTTCTGATTATTAATCTGAGAAGGGTCTAGATCATGTCTACATTATTCGCGAACCATAGGGTGACACACTTAAGGGATAGCGACACCATTTGGAGAAAATATGTTTCAGATAAAGATTTAAGAAAGCGCTGGAATTATTTCAATAGACACCAAAACTGTTTCGGGTGAAATTGCTGAAATTGGTTCTGCATGTAATATTGAAATGTTGTAGGGGGTTTTATGTGAATGTTTGTTAATTAAAGTAATTAACAAAATTCTGAATAAAAATAATAAAAGAGTTTTATTAAATGAGAGAGCATTAAATTTGGAAAAATGTAATGCATTTAAAGTGGAGACTTTAAAGAGAATGTGAAGGGGCATATTTATGTGGAGGGAGTTACCACCACATGAATGAGGAGGTGAAGGGTCACCCCTTGAGGCTCTGGCCATGGGGAGGGGTACCCTCCGCTCCTCCTATAAAAGGACCCCCTCACTCCCCTTCTTCCTCACACCTCCTCGTGAAGGATCTCTCTCCCCCTCTAGTATTATTCCCCTATTGTCTCAGATTAGCGAGATACATGTTCCCGGTGACTTTATCTGGAAAGGAGTTGCTGCTTCCGCTGCTTTGCTGGAGCGAGGGACGGAGGTTGTCGGGGTACCGGACGTGTGTGCGATCACGGATGCACAGTTGCTTTGCGGTGCTGGACTTGGTGGTGCTGGAGCTGGATCTGAAGGACGTGCTAGAGCCGGACCTGCTCGGACTTCCTCATGATCTTGAGATCGGCAAGTGTACGACTACATCAACCACGAGTTCCTACTCGTTAACAAAACTCGTTGTCTTCGAGGGTAAGTTCTCGTTGGATATATGTCAACTCGTTGCTTTGTACCTAGTAGATAGATCTTGGCGTGTAGTTCTCATCGTAGGAAATTTTTTGTTTTCTATGCTGCGGACCCAACAGTGGTATCAGAGCCTGATCTATGCATAGGTGCTTTGCACGAGTAGTACACATATGTTTATATGTGGGCGATGATGATCATGTTATTGCATCTTTCATGTATTTTGGATATTGGTGGCATAGTGGGATGAAGCGGCCCGGACCAACCTTACATGTCATCGTACATGAGACCGGTTCCACGACTGACATGCAACTAGTTTTGCATAAGTGGATGGCGGGTGTCTGTCTCTCCTACTATAGTCAATATCTGATTTACAATGAGTTGCTAATAACTTGGTTATCCTTGTTGTGGTTCCATGTTCGTAGGTAAGAACGGTTCTATCTCCGAAATCCCGAAGCCACGGAAAACTTGCAATTGATAAATTAGACGTGTCTAGTTTAGATCGTTGCTGGGCTAGTGTATTGATATGGTATTGTTGTAAGTAGATGTATGATAGATACTCTTACAACACACTCAACGTGTAAGTTCCATAAACCTTGGCCTTACACACAAAGGAATGATAGAGATCATACCACGATGCAAATGATAGAGATCAAATGCATGAACCATATCATCTCACTTTACACATTAGATGTTAGCATCTTATACTGCTAGTTTGGCGCTTTCTGTAGCATTGTAAGATGATCCCTCATTTAAATATCAAGATTAAAATGTGTTCTTCCTTAAGTATGCACCGTTTTATGGATCGTGTTTCGAGACATCACGTGATGATCGGGTGTACTCGACTCTACGCTTTCATATAAACGGGTGTAAGACAGTTTTACACATGCGAGTACTAAGGTTCTTACTTGGCGAGCCTAGCATGTATAGACATGGCCTCGGAACATGGACCGAACGGTTAAGCATGAGTCATATAGTTGATATGATGCCCATATAGATGCTCGCCTTTGAAGCTACATCAACTCACATGATGATCGGACTTGGTGTAGTGGATTTGGTTCATGTAATCACCAAAAGGACACGAGGGATGTCGTTTTTGAGTGGGAGTTTATTTCTAATTTGGATTAGTCGAACTCAATTTGTCATAAACTAAATCTAAGTGAATTTTCATAATTTGTTGTAGTCATTGGCATCTGTTTACTACCTTATGCTTAGTTTTAATTGAGATAATAGAACTATAGAATTCTAGATATTTACTTTACGAACTGGTATCGTATTGTTTTGAATGTCAATTAAAAGTTTATAAGTCCTATTGCAAACTTTCAGCAAACTCTATTTACTCCATGAAGTTTAATAAGTAGTATTAAATCAAGAGTAAGAATTCCAATGTTAGTATCTAAAGTATCATGTTTTGCCTCCATGATTCTTGATATTCAAAAGTTGTTTTAATATCGAGGTTATCTAGGAGCTGAAAATTGTTTCAGAAACCATCATGTATGAAAGATATTGTGATATCTGAAACAATGTTTTTGGTTGCATTATGATAGAGTATAATTTAGCAAAATACATGTTCTCATATTGTATGAGAATTTGTGAAGGATGGAGATGCTAAGCATCCGAATCTCCCAAAAAGGTTTTGGGAACTAACATTATACTCGCGATTCTTCCTTATAGGCTATAGTAGCTTGATCATGAAAGTTGTCATGATAAGGGTGAATAGAAGATGTAAGTAAAATGTTTACTACACTGAAATATTACTAAAGAATGGATTGTTGAAAGAACAGCAAACATTTGATGATGGTGATCCACTTCAAAGTGCAAGTCCAAAGGTATTAGTATTTGACTATATACGCTTTGTACTATGTGTCATGTGAATGACCACTATTGATGTTGATAGATTCTTCTAAAAGGAAAAGGAATTGCTGAAAGAGAATCTATAAAATATTTGGCAGAAAAGAAAAAGTTGGAAATGTCTAGCTTAGGTATATAGAAGATATACACGTTATGGCTGTATTCCTTGCTTGTTAAACAATGTGGTTTTGAGGTATTGGATACCGAATTGGTTGGTATGAAGTGTCATACAGGACAACGCAATTCATGAACTGCAATGGCCTAAGAAACTAGTAAGAGGATAAGTGATGATGTTCATCGAAAACAAATAAAGTGTTATTGTGTTTTTCGTTGTCGTCAAACCTAGCCTTCAAGATTTGTTTTAATAATTGTTATTTTGTTGCGGTATTATGAGAACAATGGTTGTTCAAATAATTACCGTATTCCATAAAGGATGGATGAACTTTTATAAGTCTAGTGGGAGAAATCACATCCATAAACACTATTGCTAAAATGTCGCAAGACAAAAGTGTTATTGTGTTTTTCGTTATCGTCAAACCTAGCCTTCAAGATTTGTTTTAATAATTGTTATTTTGTTCCAGTATTATGAGAACAATGGTTGTTCAAATAATTACCGTATTCCATAAAGGATGGATGAACTTTTACAAGTCTAGTGGGAGAAATCACATCCATAAACACTATTGCTAAAATGTCGCAAGACAAAAGTGTTATTGTGTTTTTCGTTATCGTCAAACCTAGACTTCAAGATTTGTTTTAATAATTGTTATTTTGTTCCGGTATTATGAGAACAATGGTTGTTCAAATAATTACCGTATTCCATAAAGGATGGATGAACTTTTACAAGTCTAGTGGGAGAAATCACATCCATAAACACTATTGCTAAAATGTTGCAAGACAAATGATTGAAAGATCACTTATGAAGTGACATCGTTGTTTTAAATTATATTTGAAACAAAACATGAAGAAACTCCATTTTGATGGATTTTTGGAGTCTTTTGATTTTAATCAATTGATGCTGGTGAAACTTTCCTCGAGATAATTGAAACTCCGTTCATAGGCCAAAGAGAAATGGATGACTAACTTATTGGATATTATGCATGTTGATGTATATATAGTCCATTGTGTGTAGCCATATGAGATGGATCCTTTTGCTTCATATGCTTTCTCTAGAAATTTAAGTGAATATATCTATATATTTTCTTAATAAGGAAGAAGTATGAAACATTTGAAAATTGTTCAAAGACTTTCAAGATGAAGTGGAAAATCATTGTAACAAGAAAATAAAGAGTTTATGATTCGATCATAAAGGAAGATATTTGAGTTACGTGTTTAGCAAAAACACCTAAGATTTGAGGAATTGTTCCATGATTTGTGTTTCCTGATAAACCATAGGAGTATGGCATATTCGAGAGATGAAATCAAACCATGTTTGACATGGTAAGATCAAAGGTGTCATTTATAAAACTGCCATTATGTTTTAAGGATTGAAGCTTTAGAGACTACCGCTTTTACACTAAAAAGAGCACCATCGTGATCCGTTGAAATGACACCATATAAGTTATGGTTTGGGATAAAACCCAAATTGTATTTTCTTAAATTTTGGTATGCTATGCATAAGTAAAATGTTTACAACCAAAGTCAAATAAGCACGTCTTTGTAGGTTATCCCAAAGAATTTGTTGGGAATTTCTCCATAACACCGAGGACAAAAAGAGTTTGTTACTTGGAATGTCAAGTTTCTTGAGAAGGAATTTTTCGTGAAAAGTTAAGTGGGAGGACAATAGAACTTTGATAAGGTTGTTGAACCTTAGCTATATGTGATAAGTAGCATAGCGCCGGAAAGTGTCCCGGTGGCAGCCACAATGCTCATGGTCCCGTGATTACAAAGGGTGTGATCTCGGAGATTAGAGTTCCTATTGAACCGTGTGGGTCGGTAAGAATCATATAGTGTGATTTGATAAGCAAGTCGTTATTGTTTTGACAATGATGAACCGACTACATGCAAAGAAGCGATGATGTGCCCTGACTCCGTAAAATGACTAGAAGTCATAGAATCCATGATAGTATCCATACACGAGAAATCAAGTTTCTGAACTTGGAAGACCCTCCAGAAAGGCATGAAGCCTATCGGTTGTGTTTGGATCTATAAAGAAATAGACATGGATGTTTAACATCTATGAAATAGTCGACATGTCGGAAAGAAGTTTACGACAATGTTCAAGGAGTTGACTATGACAAGATTTGATCTTTCATAGCGATATATAGTCTTGACGGATTAATGTAGCAACCACTACATATAATTTGGTATATGGTAGTTGAATAAACAAAACAAGGTTCTTATAATGGAACGGTTACCTAGGACGTGTATATGACATGGTCCGAAGGGTTTTGTTAATTCAAAGGGTGCTAAAAGGGCATGCAAACTTCAATAGTTGAAGTAAGCATAGCGGAGTTGGTTCACCATGATGAAACTGTTAAAAGAGTTTAAATTCATCAGAGATGATGAAGATGCTTGCATTTGCAAGAAATTAAGTGGGAGCGCTAAGACATATTTCTAATACATTATGTAGAGGACATATTGTTGATTGGAAAGGATGTATCTTGTATTGGCATGAGTTAAGAATTTCATTCAAATAAGATTTCGATGAAAGACTTGGGAAAAACCGGAATATTTGGCATCAATATCTATATGTATAGATTGAGACGCTAATATGGTTGTACCAGACATACATATATGAGATATTGAAAGGGTTCAATATGGAAACAACAAGAAAGGTTCTTGCTGCATGGAAAGGATTGTATCAAAATTCAAGTGTTTCAACACTTGGTGAGTAAAATCACATGAAGATTTTGATCGATTATACCATGATATGTATATATCCAGAATGTCCTATGCTCTAAATGTTATGAGCACATGCCAGAATGATTCATGAGATGATCATTGGACGATATTAAAGATATTCTTATGAGCTTTGGAAGAACTAAGAATATATCATGTATAAGTGACAAATAGTTAAAGGTAGTTCATTATAAAGTGTTACATTGATACTAGTTTTGTCACAAGATACAAATTAAATTTATCTCAATTTAGACTATGGGTGGCACAATGTAATGGAAAGGATGTTCCATGATGGATTTGGATGAGTTCCAAAGTTGAGATATTGTGACGGATACTACAACAAAAGGCTAAGTATATAACTGCTATAGTAGCAGCAAAGGAGGGCATTTGTGTTAAGTAGTTTGTTATCAAACTAGGTGTGGTTCAAAAGCGGGCTAATACTATGAAGATATATTGTGTGACAATAATATCAACATATTTTAACTGGGACGAACTAAAGGTCTCACCAAAGGACCAAATTTATACAATGCCATCTCATTTGAGAATGAGTGATGCATAGAGACGCAAAGAAATGCAAATACAAACGGACCTGAAACTGTCAGATCCGGAGATTATGTTAACCACTAGCAATAGCGTATATGCAACACCAGAAAGCCATAGGTGTTCAATACGCAAAGTTTTTCAAACTAGATTATTGACTCTAGTGCAAGTGGGAGACTGAAGGGAATATGCCCGAGAGGCAATAATAAAGTGGTTATTATCTTATTCCATGTTTATGATAAATGTTTATTTTGCATGCTATAATTGTATTAATCGGAAACGTCAATACATGTGTGTTTAATAAACAAAAACGGTTCCTAGTTATGCCTCTCTTATAGACTAGCTTGTTGATTAACAAGATGATCAAGGTTTCCTGATCATGGACATTGGATGTTGTTAATAACAAGGTCACAACATTGGTGGAATGATGTGATGAACATTCATCCGAAGTATAGCATTACGATCAAAGTCATTATGTTTATATTGCTATAACATCATACGAAGTAATCTTTATCCTTAGACCATGAGATCATGTTAATTGCAAACACCGGAAGAGTATCTTGATAACATCAAACGTCACACCGTAACAGGGTGACTATAAAGATGGGTTCAGTGCTACGAAAGTGTTATGTTGAGGCTCATGGATCAAGAGTGGAATTTGTCAATCCCGATGCCGGATAGATATACTCTGGGCCCTCTCGGTGATATCACATTAAGATAGCTTGCAAGCAAGTGATGTGATCACTAGAATGTTATATCACGGGAACGAGAAAAGAGTGCATGTCGGTAACGAGATAAAACTAGGTATGGAGATACCGATGATCGAATCTCGGACATGTAATATATCGCGAGACAAAGGGATTTAGTTACTAGCGTTAAAGGTTCTCACGATCACAGAAGTCATCGTTGCATGTGTAGGAGTCAGTATGGATCTCCAGGTCCCGCTTCTGATTATTAAACTGAGAAGGGTCTCGATCATGTCTGCATTATTCGCGAACCGTGGGGTGACACACTTAAGGGATACCGACACCATTTGAAGCAAATATGTTTCAGATAAAGATTTAAGAAAGCGCTGGAATTATTTCAATAGACACCGAAACTGTTTCGGGTGAAATTGCTGAAATTGGTTCTGCATGTAATATTGAAATGTTGCAGGGGGTTTTATGTGAATGTTTGTTAATTAAAGTAATTAACAAAATTCTGAATAAAAGTAATAAAAGAGTTTTATTAAATGAGAGAGCATTAAATTTGGAGAAATTTAATGCATTTAAAGTGGAGACTTTAAAAGAGAATGTGAAGGGGCAAATTTATATGGAGGGAGTTACCACCACATGAATGAGGAGGTGAAGGGTCACCCCTTGAGGCGCCGGGCATGGGGAGGGGTACCCTCCCCTCCTCCTATAAAAGTCCCCCTCACTCACCTTCTTCCTCACACCTCCTCGTGAAGGATCTCTCTCCCCCTCTAGTATTATTCCCCCATGGTCTCGGATTAGCGAGATTCATGTTCCCGGTGGCTTTATCTGGAAAGGAGTTGCTGCTTCCGCTGCTTTGCTGGAGCGAGGGACGGAGGTTGTCGGGGTACCGGACGTGTGTGCGATCACGGATGCACCGCTGCTTTGCGGCGCTGGACTTGGTGGTGCTGGAGCTGGATCTAAAGGACGTGCTGGAGCCGGACCTGTTCGGACTTCCTCACGATCTTGAGATCGGCAAGTGTATGACTACATCAACCACGAGTTCCTACTCGTTAACAAAACTCGTTGTCTTCGAGGGTAAGTTCTCGTTGGATATATGTCCACCCGTTGCTTTGTACCTAGTAGATAGATCTTGGCGTGTAGTTCTCATCGTAGGAAATTTTTTGTTTTCTATGCTGCGGACCCAACAGAAGGCCCTCGAGCTAAAGATTGAAGAGATGGACAAGGAGGCACCAGGGACACCCAAACATCTTCGGTTGCTGCGACTTTATCTTGATAAACTTGATGAAGATATTAAGAAGACAACCGACGCAGGTTTTTCTATGAGTCTTAAGGCGATACAAACCCTTCAAGATAACAATGAGTTTATTAAAGAACAAGTGAAAGTGCTAGAGAGGAATAATCTTTTCTACAAGCTGCGAGTTAAAGAATTAGAAGTTGTCAATCAATCCCTCCATCTCAGGTTGGCCCGTGCGGAGAAGATACCGCGTGCCATGGCGCCACAGTGATCTACAATAATCACGGTATCAAATAATCACAAGGGATTATTTGATCCCGCCTAGCTTGATTCCAAGCTTGGGGAGATCTTTAATACCTTGTAATCTATGTTATAAGTTTTACATTACTATTTTAGTTTTGCATTAGTCCAAATTAGAAATAAAGTTTGCATCATTAGAATTCCCTTCAGGAATAGTCGATCCCTTTAATGAAATTCCGAGTTTATTATCATATATGGAGCAATATTAAGTTTGTGCTTGTCTTATTAGATATATGAATGACTTGAGTATAATTTTACTTGCACTTGGTGATAGAAATAGGAGTCTTCCACACCATTAGTGTTAATGGAACATACAAAGATAATTTGGTCAATATGTTGTAAGTCTAGGGTTTGATTTACAAAAGAAAAAAATTATGTAATAAGTTAAGTTGAAAAAGAAACCTTGAACAAAGGAAAATAAAAATTGCTATCAAATTAGAGTGAGATCAAGACGAGGTAGAATCTTCAAGATATAAAGATTGTTTCATATAAAATTGGAATTTGGTAATTGAGATTGTTAAACTTTGAATTCCTACATGAAGTGGAATGTATGGCTAGCTCCTTTCCACATAACTTAAACAAAAGTGTGATCATATATACAAAAGAGAAGAAAAGAAAGAAGAAAAGGAGTGAATGTGCAAAGAGCAAATAGGCATACACCACTATATTGTAGTATGACAAAGAAGCGTTTGAGATTTTAAATCCCAAGTGAATATGTTAATCCAAAAACACTTGGGACTACCTCGCTAACTCATTCGGTTGAACTGGATACTTTTACATTATTTTGAGATTCATCTTTTGTGAACTGTTGATCACTAAGGTGTGGAAGCCTGCTAATACTATTCATATGGTTCGAGTAAGGTACTATTCATGAACTTATTCCCATGTATCATATATGATAAACACATGCTACAGCTGCCTCATTTATTTTATCGACTCAGGTTCATGAATATGATGATCACATCCATTAAAGCTAAACTTGCTCGGGACGAGCAAGAGTCTTAGCTTGGAGAAGTTGATGAGTGTATATTTGCATCATGTTTTATATTATTATTTTGCATTGTAGATATAGGATCTTGGTATTTTATGGCGTTCACGCGAACATTTTATGTCTATTTGTACCAGGATCAGGACAAATGATGGATACCAGGGACACAATTCTTGGAGCAGTTGTATTAGGGAGAAAAGGAGTCAAAAACCACATAAATTGCTTATTTGGGAAGTATCAATAACACCAGAAGAAAACCCGAAGCGAACAAAGAATAAATATGGTTTAACGACCAACTATACGGTGGGAATAAATTTTCTGGCCATATAGTTCCTGTCGTATAGTTGGCGCCGCCACCGCCTCCTCAAATAGTTTCACCCCGTGCAACTGGATCGGAGAGATGACATACAGAACAACCATAAATCGCCAAAACCTCACCTCCGGAAGGTATCTGGAGGGGGAACTCATCCACCGGGGATCCATCTTCGCCCTACGCAGATCCGGGAGGCTAAGGCACCGATCTTCATCGTCAACCGCTGCATCACCACCATCTCCATCCACCCCATCTACATCTTGTCTAGATCTTGTTGTAATTCCTCTACTCGTTATGGATTTATACAAGTACTATTCATCTATGATAGATTCCATTATTATTGCCATGATGTTGATTGCCTCCATGTCTGAGTAGATCATTAGTTCTTGGGGAGATAGAGAAACCCTAGTATGAGATTGAAATAAGATAAAGTTTATTATGATATTCATCCCTGTGACCATGTGTTAGATTGTCTTCATCTTGATGTTGAGAGAAGTCGACCTCTAATATTTTTCTCTCATGGGGACTTGATGGAGGGAACTACTTGTTGGTAGACGGAGGTGTGTTAGCACTTACAGTGACTATAAAGTTGTCACCCCTTACGTATCAACTTGGGAACCGAGGAAACTCACGGAACACTATCCATGCCATGGGATACGTCCTACAGGATTAAGTCCCTTAATAGCGTAGTAATTCGATTGATGTCGATCGCTAACTATTGTGGTTATGAGGATGATGTGAGTAGTGGTTGCTTCCTATTTATCCAAATACGGAGTTCCTCCCACACATACATAGTTGAGAATGTTCATGATAATAATCTTTATTTTAGCTCTTTATAATGCTAGTGGTGTATCCGCTACTCCCTGAGAACGCTTTTCCCTATTGCAGTTCCAAATCTCTTTTACATACACGATACTTACTTTCTATGTTTAGTTACTTTACTTTACTTATTGTTCTCTTATACTAAAAACCCCAAAACACCTTTTTTACACAATACTCGCATTTTATATTGTTACTTAGAACTTTATTTAGCATTTCTATTGCAATATTTAATTCAAGAGTTATTAGACATCAGACTCCTGCTCCTTGTGGGATCGATATCTTTATTTTGAAACTAGCTACAAACGATCTGTGCACTTGCAGTCATCAGTCTCAATCTGGATACATATTTCTCATGAACAGAGCAGTAGTTAGTTGGAGGAGCTCCAAACAACCTGTGGTGACAAGATCAACAACGGAGGTGGAATGTATTGCTGCTTCAGAAGCAGCGCAGGAAGCGGTTTGGATGAAGGAGTTCATTACTAAACTAGGTGTGGTTCCTAGTGCGTTGGACCCAATGGTGATCTATTGTGAAACAATGGAGCCATAGACAACGCAAAGGAACCAACGTCTCATAAGAATTCCAAGCATATTAAGTGCCGGTTTCACTCCATCTGGGAGCATGTCAAGGATGGAGATATAAAGATTTGTAAAGTACACACGAATCTCAATGTAGCAGATCCATTGACTAAAGTTCTCCCTGGGGAAAAACATGATCAACACTAGAACTCCATGGGTGTTAGATTTATCACTATGTCACTAGATTATTGTCTCTAGTGCAAGTGGGCGACTGAAGGGAATATGCCCGAGAGGCAATAATAAAGTTTTCATTATATGTATTCCAATTATATGATAGATGTTTATTTTGCATGCTATAATTGTATTAATTTGGAAACGTGAATACATGTGTTTTCAATAAACAAATAGAAGGTTCCTAGTTATGCCTCTCTTATAAACTAGCTCGTTGATTAACAAGATGATCAAGGTTTCCTGATCGACATTGGATGTTGTTAATAATAAGGTCATAAAATTGGTGGAATGATGTGATGAACATTCATATGAAGTATAACATTACGATCAAAGTCATTATGTTTATATTGCTATAAAATCATACGAAGTAATCCTAGTCCTTAGACCATGAGATCATGTCAATCACTAACACTTGAAGAGTATCTTGATAACATCAAACATCACACCGTGAAAGGGTGACTATAAAGATGGGTTCAGTGCTATGAAGGTGTTATGTAGAGGCTCATGGATCAAGAGTGGGATTTTTCCATCCCAAAGACAGATAAATATACTCTAGGCCCTCTCAGTGATATCACACTGAGATAGCTTGCAAGCAAGTGATGTGATCACTAGAATGTTATATCACGGGAACAAGAAAAGAGTGCATGTCGGCAATGAGATCAAACTAGGTATGGAGATACCGATGATTGAATCTTGGACATGTAATATATCGTGAGACAAAGGGATTTAGTTACTAGCGTTAAAGGTTCTTACGATCACTGAAGTCATGTTGAATGTTTGGGAGTCGGTATGGATCTCCAGGTCCCGCTTATGATTATTGATCCGAGAATGGTCTCTATCATGTCTGCATTATTCGTGAAGCATAGGGTGACACATTTAAGGTATACCAACACCATTTGGAGCAAATGTGTTCTAGATGAAAGAATTGCAAAGCGCTTGAATTATTTCAGTAGACATCGGAATTGTTTCGGGTGAAATTGCTGAAATTGGTTCTGCATGTGATATTGAAATATTGTAGGGGGTTTTATGTGAATGT
This sequence comes from Avena sativa, assembly GCA_916181665.1. NCBI lineage: Eukaryota > Viridiplantae > Streptophyta > Magnoliopsida > Poales > Poaceae > Avena > Avena sativa. Next base: position 341,388,914 of record OV702287.1, read on the forward strand.
TTGTTAATTAAAGTAATTAACAAAATTCTAAATAAAATAAATATAATAGTTTTATTAAATGAGAGTTGCATTAAATTTGGTGGAAATTTAATGCATGTGAGTGGGATTTTTGAGTGGAGGAATTTTATGTGAGTGGGTGCTCCACCCACATGAATTAGAGGAGGTGGAGGCGCTCCTCCATGGATGCCGTCCATTGGAGGGGATGCCCCTCCCCTATAAAAGGCCTCCCTCTCCTCCTCACAAATCACACCTCCTCGTGAAAGATCTCTCCCCCCTCTAGAATTATTCCCCTATGGTCTTGGATTCGCGAGATACATGTTCCCGGTGGCATTTCGTCTTGAAGGAGTTGCTGCTTCCACTGCATCGCTGGAGCGAGGAGGTGGAGGTTGTTCGGTGGACTGGACGTGTGTGTGATCATGGATGTGCTACTGATTTGCCGCGCTGGACTTCTTCTCGATCCTGAGATCGGCAAGCGTTCGACTACATCATCCATGAGTTCAACCTTGTTACACTTTGTCAGTCTACAAGGGTATGTTCTGTATGGATGTATATCCACTCGTTACTTGTATCTAGTAGATAGATCTTGGTGCTTAGTAGTTCCCATCGTAGGAATTTTTTTGTTTTCTATGCTGCAAACCCAACATTATATGCTTATCGCCGTATGCCTTTTGGCCTCTCAAATGGTCCCACCACCTTTCAAAGGTGTATGACTGCTATATTTGCTGACTATGTTGAAAATATTATGGAAGTATTCGTGGATGATTTCTCTCTCTATGGAACTTCATTTAACCATTGCCTTCATAACCTTCAGAAAGTTTTGCAGATATGCGAAGACACTAATTTAGTCTTGAATTAGTAGAAGTGCCACTTCATGGTTCAAGAAGGCATAGTTCTTAGTCATAAAATCACACGCAAAGGCATAGAAGTTGATAAGGCAATAGAGGCAATAGAAAGGCTTCCCCCTCTTGTAAAAGGTATAAGGAGTTTCTTAGGTCATGCTGGATTTTATAGAAGGTTCATTAAGAATTTCTCTAAAACTTCTAGACCATTAACTAACCTCTTACAGAAGGGAGTCGTTTTTAATTTTGATGAAAGCTTCCTCACTACTTTCACCATATTAAAGCAAGCTCTTCTTAATGCTCCTGTAATTAAACAACCTAATCGAAAGAAACCTTTTGACTTATTTTGTGAAGCCAGTCATGAAGCCGTGGGAGATATTCTTTGCTAGAAAGATGGTATCATTCATCATGCTAGTCGCACCTTGAACGGTGCCCAAAAGAAATATCCCTTGGCAGAAAAGGAACTTTTCGCTATTGTCTTTTCCTATGATAAGTTTAGATCTTACATAATTGATTTGAAAGTAAGAGTGCATACTGATTGTATTGGCTTAAAAGAAACCCTTGAAAGAACTGACATTAAGCCTAGAATGATCTCCTGGACTTTGCTTTTGCAAGAATTTGACTTGCAGATCCTTCAAAGAAGATAAGAACACGTTGACACACTGATGGATATTGAAGAGATCAGAGCACCAGAGAAGGTGTCATCTATTTGTGTACCATCAGGAACTATTCATCCCAAAAGATTTTTTGTTTCTCTTTGTAATGGTTTTAGCAATTTGTTGCGACCAACCTTGTTCAAAGGGAAAAAGAAGAAATCAATCCAGGAGTCCAAGGGAGAGAAGGTGCCAAGGTAAAACTCATTATCACCAGATGAGTAAAGTAATCGAAACCATAGTTTCTGCTTTTCAATCGTTAGTTGATATTTTCCAGTGGCATTTTTGAACTTCTTGTGTTTTTTGAGACCACTACCAGTTTCACAAGCTCGATACGGGCGGGCGGTACAGCCGCACCCGTCTGTACCACTAATCGTTAAGCCCTCAGTACCCTTGCTCCGTTTTTCATTGTTTTCTTAGCAGACGGTACGACTGGGTCGGAAATGCATCTCCCAGTGTAGAACATGTCGTTAAGAGCTCTGTGCCCCCTTCTGTTTTTGTTTGTATGTCGACATAATGAGATCGGGGGTCCCTCGCATTGCGCCTTAGCGCATGGGCCAGGACCCACCGGTAAGCGACCCAGCGGATGCGTGGCTTGGTCGACAAGGGCGTCGCAAGGATGCGAGCACCATGTGCTCCAAGTAGGTATGGTCTTGACATGATGAGCCTAGGAGACTAAGTGTAAGCTATGTTGTAGGTGCCTATGTATGAGACGAACGCTACAATACACATCTCGATCTGCCAGTCAGGCACGGACAAGGAGGAAAGGACAATGATGAGTGCAAGGCGGTCCTATCCCTTCTTCCGGGAGCAGCCCCCGGAAGGAGGGAGAGGGCACTATTGGGGGTAACGAGGCCGAGGAGAAGCCTCGACCGAGCCCCGGAAGGACCATGGGAGAACCCCTCCTAGGCCAGGCGCGGCCCGGGAAGCTGAGTCAACTAAGCCTGACAAGGCCTGCAAGGCCCAGCCTTGGGAACTGGCGATGCGTCAACACTGCCAGGCAGCATCCATTGGCCACAGGTGCTGCCCATCTGCCTGAAGACCGCATGGCACCCCGCGATTGAGCCCTGGAATGCCCTAGATGGTGCTCCACGCTGGCCCTATAGTGACCCCTTGGAGTATAAAAGGAGGCACTTGGCCGAGAGTTGAAAAAAGGCTTTTCGGACAAAGGTTTCTGGGGGGAGTTTGGAGGAATCAGAGGGATAAGAAGAGAGCAGCAAAGTGAGGAAGGAAAGAAAGAGGAAGCCCGAGGAGTGTAAAAGCTAGAGAGAAAGCGTCTCTCGGGCACCGGGGAGATCATCTTCTTGTATCTCGATCCACCCCAAATAATCCACCAAAGCAGGATGTAGGGTTGTTAGCTGAAGGGCAGCCCAAACCTGGGTAAAAAATGTATATGTGTGCTATGTGTGTGCTTTGTGCTCATATCAGCATGTTCCTTCGTCAATGCTGCAGCCGGAATGCCTTCGTGCCCACTACCGAACAAATAGGAGGTGTCCAACATCCCCGATGTCAGCGTAGGCGAGACTCGATATCTAGCGTGCTAGGTAGGGGGCTCTCATGTTTTTGTCTTCAACAATCATCTTCAACATCCATAGCTTCATGATCTTCGTCATCATCACCAACATCTGCTTCGTCTTCGTGTTCATCATCGACATCGACCGCGCCATCACCAGCCATGGCACCAAGGAAAGGTGCTGGAGCTGGGACCGGCCTTGCCGCGGTGGACAAACCCGATGCACGAACTCACTCCCATGCCCTTCCCACGACTGGGGGCTTGGATGCCAAGCCTCATGAATGGCACGCGACTACCGTCGCAGGTGCTAACCCGCATCCAGGCCCAAGCGCAACTGTGCCACCACCACCGCCATTACAACCGCACCCTACGGTTAAGGAGGGTGTGCATGCTAGCAGGGGCGCCGTTGCGTAGGAGGTTCCACCGCCAGGTGACACAGGAGGCGTCGTGTTTGAAGATCCCTTCGTTGGCGACGCAGGAGGCACCGCCGGCGGAGTGTCTCTCCCCGGAGCCGTAGGAGACGCCACCAGAGGGGGCCATCTGTTTGAAGGAGTCGCACCGGTCGGGGCCAGAAGAGCCGACCCCGAGCCAGAGCACCAAGATCCATCCCAGCACGTACCAGCTCGCGTCGGGACTCGTCTAGCCACGCCAAGTACTAACCGCTAACCTCAGTTCCACCGCTCTAGGAACGGAACTTTGGGGGAAGCAGTCGCTACTTCCCGTGCCACAGTTCGGCACCCACCAGCTCCTGGGATGACGGAGTATGCAGCATGGAGGGACGACCTTGATGCACAACTAGAGTTCATCAGGCTGCATCAGGAGTCTGCCCACGCTCGTTCCTAGCCCAACCTGGGGCCGAGGCATGGAGCAGAGAGCGCTCCCACACCACCAAAGGGCCCATGCGAAACCCTGCCCTGGGGCCATGTTCCTGGAATGCTGCCCCCGGGCCGGGGGCTACTAGACCCGTGATAGTGGAAGGAGGACCAACAACCATGCCTCAGGCCACTTGGGGCCTAGAGCCCCAAGACCTACCGAACAAGATCACCTCTCTATGGGTTCATCTACCGACCCCGTGCATAGGCACAACAAAGGGCGTCGAGATGATTCTGCCCCGGCGAACGAGGCGCTAGTGCGAGATTACCTGCTGCAGCTGCGTCAACAGGCTGCAGGTGTGGCCATCCCTAACCCGCGGGACGCAACTGAGGCAGAGAGCATGGCTTTGGGATATGGAAGCAGTTTCCCCGCCTTCTCTCATGCCTTGCGGCAGGTGGCGTGGCCGCCAAAGTTCCGTCCCATTGTCCCCGTCAAGTTTGAAGGCAACACCAACCCGAAGGAGTTTCTATCCATCTTCTCCACTTCAATGGTGGCCGCGGGTGCTGATGAGAAGGTCATGGCCAATTGGTTTCCAATGGCCCTGAAGGGCACGACCTTGTCCTGGCTCATGCCTCTACTCAAGGAGTCCATTCATTCCTGGGCCGAGTTATGTACTCGCTTTGTGAGCGTGTTTCAAGGAGCCTTCAAGTGCTCGGGAACACTCATTCAGCTCCACACAGTGGTCCAGGGGAGTGGTGAGCGACTATGGGACTTCATGTTGCGATTTTCATAGATCGCACACACCATCCCGGAGGCGGAGGACGCAACCATTATTGGGCATTCACATGAATGTGCATGATAGAAAAATGCGCAAAGAGCTTAACATGCATCTCGTCAAGATCATCCACGAGTTGTGGGCGTTAGCTGACCTCTGCTCCTTAGAAGAGGGAGGACATCTTGCGCCCGAGGACACTGCCCGGGAAGCCTCTAGAGCGGCAGACCCGGGGAGCACTGCTACGACGAAGAGTGTCTCGCGTAAGCGGGGAATTCGATAGGCTTTGGTTGCAGAGCCTAGTACTCCCACCGGGGCTGAAAAGAAGAACAAACCAGAAGAAGAAGTGGCGGCTGCCAAGCCTGCCACGGGGAAGTGGTTCCCTGTACATAGTCTGACGAGCATGACACTCGGAACTGCCGCTCCATCCTCAGTTACGCGAGGGACGGAAGAGGTGCATCGCTGAGTAGGGGCTAATGGTACCCTTGGCAACTGTTACCGCTGCAACAAGGCCGGACATCATGCAAAATACTGCTCGGTGCAACCTGGCCCATGCGCCCCCATCGGAGGTCGCGTGGGCAACGTGGACGCTGCACGAGGAGGAGATGGAGGCGGTGGAGATTGGGCAAGAGCGGGGCGCGGAGGGGGCCACGGCAATGCAACCCCTCAACTGCGCGGCAACGGCCCTGCCATTAACCAAGGTGACAACGACGGGTGCAGACAGTACCCACAAGTACAGGACTGCGCGTGTGCACATGGAGGAGCCTATGCTATGACTTCCCACGGGGAGTTTAAGCGTTTCTCCCATGAACTATGCGCCGTGCAGCCCAGCCCAGAGGCGCAACAGCCACTTCGGTGGTCTCATGTGCCAATTACTTTTGATTTGGGAGATCATCCGGACCACAACGTCGGGGTCTGCACGCTACCCCTACTGGTCTCCCCCATCATAAATAATGTCCGAGTTACCAAGATGCTAGTGGATGGAGGGGCTGGCCTCAACATCCTATCAGTGAAGCTATTGGATAAGCTCCAGATCACTAAGGATCAATTGGCCCCTACAGGGTCTTTTTTGGGCGTAAGCCCGGGAGCTATCCAGCCGTGGGGAAAGATTGAGCTGCCAATCACCTTCAGCACTCAAGACAACTACCACCCTGAGAACATCATCTTTGATGTTGCGGATATTGCCCTGTCATGTAACGGCGTAATAGGGTGCCCTGCCTTGGCAAAGTTCATGGTGGTCTCCCACCATGCCTACAACTTGCTCAAGCTTCCCTCCTTGTGGGGGACCTTGACCGTGAAAGGTGATATCAGGGACGTCGTGTTCTGCTCTGAACAACTATTCAAACTAGCAGCGACCGCTTTCCCTATGACTCACACTGACTCTTTGTCCGATTTAGACCAACCTTTCGCCCTGATTCCTCGCTCGCCCAGGAAAAGGCTGCGACCCTTTCAGGAACTTTGTTCTGATGACCTTTCTGGTACTGGTGGCTCTCCGAGTAAGCCAAAAACTTCTCGCATCCACCCTACCAGCTAAAAAGCCCGGGAGTGGGCGTGGTACTCCCGGCAAACCCTAAAAGCCCGGGTGTGAGTGGAGGTTCCCCCGGCAAAAGAAAGCCTGGGAGCATGTGTGGTGCTCCCGGTAACCTTTTATAAAAAAGCCCGGGAGTGGGCGTGGTACTCCCGACAAACCTTAAAAGCCTAGGTGTGAGTGGAGGTTCCCCTGGCAAATTAAAGACCGAGAGCATGCATGGTGCTCCTGATAAACCTAAAAGCCCAGAGTGGTCGTGGTACTCCCGGCAAACCTTAAAAGCCCGGGTGTGAGTGGAGGTTCCCCGGGCAAATGAAAGCCCGGGAGCATGCGTGGTGATCCCAGCAAACCTAAAATCCTAGGAGTGAGTGTAGTACTCCTGGCAAATGTGATGAATATTAGCGTATCTGGCCTTACCCGCCTATGTGTAAACCTCTTGTAACCCGGGGGCTACCCTCGTTTTGGAATGGAAATCATATTGCTCTCGCTCTTCCGCCTATTTTCATTTGTCGAGCCTTTTCAGGATTTTGCATTACTTTGGATTTTCTCGGGGTTGGACGTGGGTAACAAGACTGTCAGGCTAGGAAACAGCATACTCTCATGATCCGCTCTAAGGTATGAGTATTGTGCTCTAGGCATTGCCGACAAGCACTAAATCGCGAAGACACACCTCCCACGTCAGGCCCCCTAGTTGGCAACGTCGTGTGCCCTGATCAAGCGTAGGTCATCTTGTTTTAAACCTGACACATGGGTAAGATGTCGTAAGGTGTGTTCATCGTGTTTTAGGATGAGAAGCGGATGGGTGAGCAAGAAGAGACCAGGGAAAGATCTCGCCAAGGGTGAAAGGCTCCCTGCCGGATAGCAGCAACCACGCGGCTTCCAGGGGTGGTTGGCCCTGCAAGCAAGGCGCAAGAAAATCGCAAGGCTGGAGCTAAGGGGACGGGAGCAAGATGCATGAGACGAGGAATGGCGCCCCCATAGGGCCCACAGAGGCATAAAGGCGGCAAGGGGCACACGAATCAAGGGCAGCCATGAGAGCGACACGACAGGGAAAATAGCAAATAACTCAAGGCAAAGGTAAATATACTAATGGTAGCATTTGGGAAATGTATGATGCAGCAACTAGCTCGGGGAGGACCCTGGGTGTCAAGCAGAGAGCCGAAAGTTGACAGCGTGAAGGAGGAGCCTACACACCCTCCTCCACCTTGCGCACGACTGGGTCACTCGCTCAGCATAGCGCCCCGCCTTAGGTGTCACTAAGGTCTGAGTCGAAGACAAGCGACGGGTAATAGCTTTGGCGGCAGAGGGTGTCGTCAAAGATTTTCACCGACAGGCGACCCCCGCTGCGGTAGCAAAACTTCAGGACGTCGCAAAACTTCAGCTCGTAGTGGTCCGTAAAGTCCAGACACCTGTCACTCAGATACATGATGCCGGCGCCGTCCACCCACCTCTGCAAGTCCCAGATGGGCTGGTCGCCGCTAGCCTTGCGCACTCGGAGCTTGCACGAAGGATGCTCCCTGAGCTCCTCGGCGAATAGGTCTGGCAGGCGCAACCACCACTTGAAGTTCATTGGGAGGAAGATGAGGAACTTGAAGCCAATAAGGCCTATTGTTTCATCATCACTGTCCCCACGACGAAGCGGTGGGGAGGGGAATACTCGTCAGGTTCCCGCCACCCGTAGCGGCCCCGGTAGGGGGGCATCCATGCCTTGGAGAAGGAGAATGGCGACCAGGAGGGCCTCCCCGTCCGTTGCTGCCTTCTCGGTGGCCATGGCGAGGAAGGGCCTCAGTACATGGTTGTAGGAGATCCGTGTTAGTGCCAGAGGAGATGCGGCGGCCTCAGCGCCTGCACCTACAACGCGGCCCCTTCAACGAGACCGGAGTCATCTCCCCCATCCGTGAAGGAGGATTGTCGTCACCGAAGATGCCCGATGCCATCGCCTGCACCACTGAGTAGGGAGTTGGAAGGGAAAGGCTGCGGGAGAAGTGGAGAGTAATACATAACCCCGCGCCTTCCCTCCCTTATATAACAAGCAGGAGGGGAATGGTTGCTTCCCACCTCACCGGCTCACGGGAGGGAAATGATCGCGCCCCACCAAAGTTATTTTGCAGGAATCGAAGCGGGCGCAGTCAATGCAGGCTGTCGCGGAAGCCAAGGCGTGGCTCGGCAGTCCTACATCCACTTGAGTCCGCAGGCGCGTGCACGTCATTTCTGTAGGATGGGAAAGCGTGCCATCCAGTCTTTTCGTACTTCCCGCGGCGTTGATGACCGACAAGTATAGGGGGTGTATCGCAGTATTTTCGATAAATTAGAGTGTTGAACCCAACAAGGAGCAGAAGGTGCTGGATAGTGGTATGGATCAGGAATTCTCTGCAAATACTTAGCAAACGGATTTTTAGGGTTTTTTGATAAAGCAAGTAAATGAAGTACGAGTAAATAAAAGACAGTAGGAATAAATGCAGCAAGTGGCCTAATCCTTTATGCAGCAAATGACAAGCCGGTTGTATTACTTAAGATGACCAAACGTTCTCGAGGACACATGGGTAGACTGTCAAGTGCTTTCGCTTCATATAGTTGATTAATATTCTTTAGCTTGCTAAGTGTTGTGTGGGTGAACCTGTGCTAATGTACTGACCTTCCTAGGACTAATACATACTTGTGATTATACCCCTTGCAAACATCCGTAAGTACAAGAAAGTAATTAAGGTAGAAATGTAACCACAACTTTAAACTCTAAGACCCTTACATCCCTTGTGCAATGGTTTCCTAACAAGGGTTCAGGTTTCTGTCACTCCAGCAACCCCTACGATTAGTAGCCAAATACGCAATGCATTCCCCTAGGCCCATATAGGTGAAGTGTCATGTAGACGACGTTCACATGGCACCACTAGAAGAAGTACACCATAACTTAAATATCAAACTATTGAATCTTTCTCAACACAACTCCACTACTAACAACATGACTTCTCCCATGTCCTTAAGAACAAAACGAACTACTCACAAGAGATCATATGGATCATGATCAGAGATGGAATAATGATGTACACTACAAGAAATGTGCTAACTAGTGACCCCAAATATTGGTCATAGAAAGGTCATAGTAATTCATCTATGACCTTTCTATGACCAAAATCAGTAGGTCACATAGCGAGGGTCACTATAGACAGCTAACGATTTTTTTTGAATTGGTCATGGATAACTATGACCAAAATAGATGGTCATAGAGCCCATGACCAAAATTTTGGTCATGGATAATCTGCCATGTCCATGTCAGATTATCCTACGTGGCAAGCATACGTGGCAAGCATGTAGCCCAGCCCATGATGGTCGTCTTGTTGGGCCAGGCCCAATAATTTGGCCCATATGCTAGAGCCAGTCCATTTTTTCATTATTTTTTGTTTTTGTTTTTTAGAGCTGGTCCCACTTGTCAGGTCACCCAGTCGGCCTAAGTTTTCCCATTATTTTGTGTTTTTATTTTTATTTTACCGCTGGTCCCACTTGTCAGGTCACCCAGTAAGCCCCATTTGTTGTCATTTTTATTTTAGTTTTAATTTATTTAATTACAACTCCCATGGATCATGGGGGTCCATCACATGAGCTTTTTCTGTCCCACAAGTCATTTCATCACAGATATAGTAACAGATAATTTGTTTATCATAGAGCAGTTAAGAATATTTTTTAAATATCAGCGAAAGGTACATTATAATCATGCACGGCATATATCAGTTTGCCAAAATATAGTTTCAAGTACAGCTAGTTGTCAAAATAACTAGCTCCATTGAGCTAGAACACATTCATAGTTCACAGTACAAATCAATTTCTCAAAATAAAACTTTAGATACAACTAGGTGTCAAAATAACTAGCTCCAATGAGCTAGAACATATTGTTGGGAGCAGGTTTTATTCACACTTCTTTATCCTGGAGCTATTGTACGCCAATTTTGAATGAACGCAGATATCTGTAGGTTACAAATCAGAAAAAGTTAGGAACATACAGAAATTTCTAGACAACCAGTATACAAATATAAAAACTGTAGAGCAGTCATGCGCACACTGCTTAAATATGTTATAAAAAGTATCAACATGTAGTGATAGGACTAATGTTAATAAAGTTAATATTGCAACATTATACATATTTGTGAGAAGTGAATAGTAGTAGATAGTACAGCAGATCTCCAGATGGCATCACCAAATTAAACAAGTTGATTTGTTTGAGGAAATCAAAACGGCGATGAGAACAATACTGAACTATTTTTTTCCAGATATCAATATATATTAAACTAAAGTCACCCAATAGTACACAACTCAATGAATCAACACTTGTCATCAGGTATAATGGAACATACGGCCAAGTAAGCACTTGGCAGCCCCCGCAAAAAAAAGTAAGCACTTGGCAGAGGAGAAGATGGTATGGGTACCTTGGAAGACGAGAACGGATAACCAGTAGCCTCGGGTCTGCACGAACATTGCCACCGCCCCGGCAGGATCCTCGACACTGCATGAACTAAGAAGTTTCTTAATACAACATGAACTAAAGACTCGCAAGTACCATCAGGAACCCGAACATGAGCTAAAGACTAGCAATACAAATCATTCATTCTCCATGAAATTGCAATTAACTGCACCAAATTAATCTAACAGCAATCTATTCACACTATGCGTCAGGGATATGCATATAGTCATATGGTAACATAAGCAACATGTTGATGAACAAAATTATCTAAGCAGCATCTCTGAACATATAGCACCAACTGTGTTCTATTGGCAAGAACCAACACTTAGGACTGTAAACCATTCACATCACAATATTTTAAGAACCAACACTTAGGACTGGTCACAATGAACACCTAGGGACCAAAGAAAAATTCAGGAACATTAAACTTCAGACCGATAGCCTACAATAGAAAAATAACAGAAAGTCAGAAATGGGGAATCAGACAATATATAGCAACTAAAGCTTCACCAGCTAATATCATCGATGATGTAACTTAGCAAACAATAAACTTAAAGAAGTTGATAGCTTTTGATGGGACAAATAATATAGGGTAGCGAGACAAGGTTGCCACACAGAAGTACATAAACCTGATAGGTAGAATTTGAGATAGTCTAGTTTTCTGTGGACAAAATTAAATTACGTACTTAAATATTAGATGGAACCAACATTCTTCAAACTCAAATGAAGTTCAAGTATGGTCTATTTCATTGGTGTTTGGCAAAATGGCTACCAAAATGAGTATCTGAGATTTTGTTGTATCACTCTAAAATGCTGCCTCACCTAGCGAGTAGGGTCTTAAAACCATGCAAGGAAAATACTCCGTGAGGTAGTCAAAATGGTAATTAAACTAGAACAGGTATCATCCCTAAAGGAAAGGCAATTCTAAAACCTACTCCAATCTGCACCGGTTACTAGAGCCATGCCCAGCAAATTGCAGAATTTCAAAGACACCACAGTATTCTAAAACCTACTCTAGTCACAGTTTTTTCTCAGTATTTCAAAGACACCATAGTATTTTAAAATACTACAGTTTGTTCAGCCACACCAGCACCTGCTGTCATTTACCAGAGGAAGATCTAGCTGGAGACCAGAGGCACGTACCAGGTGAGGAAGACGACGGGTTGAGATCTCGGTGGCTAGCATGAACACGTCGACGATGAAGGCCTCCTTCACCTTGCTCTCGAGATCCGACGTGCGCGTCGTGGCTCCCTCTCCACTGTCCCTGCGCACCGTCCTCCGGAATCCTCCCGCTCCACTAAGTCAACGACGGCGGAGTGCTTCCTCTTGTCCCTGTGCACCATCCGCCGACCTCCTTCGAGGATCCCAAGACCTCCACTGGCTCCCTTGGCTGCAGAGACCTCGTCACAATATCCGAGGTAGTGGGACACCACACGATGGTGGCCTATGCTCCACACTACTTCCTTGCGGCCAGCCTCGCGGCCACCGGATCTAGCCACGCGATGTCGAATACGGCGATTCATCCGGCCACGCATCCGGCCACGCAACGTGGAGGCAGGCGACGTACGCGCATGCTAGGAAGATACGCTGGAGAGATACGCTCCCTGCCACCCCCGGGGGAGAAGCTAGGTTTCGGTGAGGAGGCGGTGGACTGTGGGAGAGAGGTGAGGGCGGTGGTGGCCGGATGGAGACCTGGAGGGAGGCGACGGGGTCGGGGAGAGAGGCGGCGGGGTCTCGCGAGTGAGGGGTTAGGGTTTGGGGCGCCGATCCCTCTCGATCGTGATCTGGATTCTGGATGGGTGGCGTGGGGATTGTACAAAACTACCCCTACACACTTGTGGCGCAAGACTAGGAATTGTAGGGCATTTTCGTCAATTCATGTCCAAGTGTGAGGGACGGGTCGGCGGCAGAAACCGGCGTTGTCATTTTCGACGGTTGGATGGAGGACATCTGAACGGTTGAGAGCTCCTTTGATTGGCTGATCTGTGGTTAGCTGGTTCTCTTTTCTGATTGGTTGGCTCTATTTTCTATTTTTCGAGTTTTAAAATGGGGTGTTTTGCGAACCAATCATCAAATAAAAGTTTCAAAATGGTAGCACCATATTTTTTAAAAATACTAGACCATATTACATTGATAATATCCTAACCGGTGTATCTCAAACCTTTCCATCCATCCCTGGCGAAAAACACAAATGCCTGCCGAATCATAGGAAGTGAGTCCGATTTGAACTACACGTATATTATCTAATGCTCATGATTTTTTTAAAAGTTATTTTTGGGCTCACAATATGTTGTTTTATCAGAGATCCACTGAAAGTTTAGCGAGCCTCATCCCCTAGTTAAAAACCTTCGTACCCGCCGTTTTAACCATATTTTGAAACAAGCATAAGAAATTCAAAAATGGTCCAAATGAGATAACTTCTTCGCGTGGTGTCATATTATGTGACATATTTGCAAGGAAAAATACCAAACTTGGTATATTGCTAACATCTTGAAAAACCTTCACAAAAATGAGCTATCTTGTTCGAGGTTTCATGAATTTCGGTCAAAAGACTAATGTTATGGCCAGAGTCATAGCATAGTTTGTGATAATGTGCCCATATTGTGCACGCATGTGCATCTTGGGATGCCTAACAATGTTGCAGGAGGAAGTTTTCCTTTTTGTCGCACAGAAAATGCATTTTCTATTTTCCGAGTGTAAAAAACGGGGCGTTTTGTGAAGCAACCACCAAATGGTTAATTCAAAATGCTAAAACCATATTTTTAAAAATTAGTATACAACCTTACATGGACAATGTCCTGAGTATGGTATCTCAAACCATTTTGTCCACCCCTAGCGAAAAAGACAAATTCCTGCCGAATTGGTAGAAAGTGGGTCCGATTTGAACTACAAGTACATGATCTGATGCTCATAATTTTTTGAAAAAAATCTTTTTTAGACTCACAATATGATGTTTCTTCAGAGATCCATTAAGATTTTAGCGAGGAGCATCCCTATCTATGAACCTTAAAGCCCATCGTTTTGACCATAGTTTGAAACGGGCATAAAAAATTCAAAAACGGTCCAAATGAGGTAACTCCTTTGCGTGGTGTCATATTATGTGACATATTTGCAAGGAAAAATATCAAACTTGGTATATTGCAAACATCTTGAAAAAACCTTCACAGAAATGAGCTATCTTGTTCGAGGTTTCATGGATTTCGGGTCAAAAGACCAATCTTACGGCCAGAGTCATGCAATAGTTTGTGATAATGTGCCCATATTGTGCATGCAGGTGCACCTTGGGATTCCTAACAATGTTGTAGGAAGAAGTTTTCCTTTTCATCACACAGAAAATGCATTTTCTATTTTCCGAGTGTAAAAAACGGGGCGTTTTGTGAAGCAACCACTAAATGGTTAATTCAAAATGCTAAAACCATATTTTTCAAAATCAGTATACAACCTTACATGGACAATGTCCTGAGTAGGGTATCTCAAACCATTTTGTCCACCCCTGGCAAAAAAGACAAATTCCTGCCGAATCGGCAGGAAGTGTGTCCGATTTGAACTATAGGTACATGATCTGATTCTCATGATTTTTTGAAAAAATTATTTTTAGATTCACAATATAATGTTTCTTCAGATATGCATTAAGAGTTTAGCAAGGAGCATCCCCTATCTATGAACCTTAAAGCCCGTCGTTTTGACCATAGTTTGAAACGGGCATAAGAAATTCAAAAATGGTCCAAGCAAGGTAAATCCTTGCGTGGTGTCATATTATATGACATATTTGCAATGAAAAATACCAAACTTGATATATTATAAATATCTCAAAAACCTTCACAGAAATGACCTATCATGTTCGCGGTTTCATGACTTTCGGACCAAACGACCAATGTTATGGTAAGAATCGTGACATAGTTTGTGATAATGTGCCCATATTGTGCATTCATGTGCATCTTGGGATGGCGAACAATGTTGAAGGAGGAAGTTTTCCTTTTTGTCGCACAGAAAATGCATTTTTCATTTTCCGAATGCCAAAAACGGGGCGTTTTGTGAAGCAGCCACCAAAGTGCTCATTCAAAATGCTACCACCATATTTGTGAAAAATACTATACCATATTACATGGACAATGTCCCAAGTAGGGTATCTCAAACCTTTCCGTCCACCTCTAGCGAAAAAGACAAATTCGTGTCGAATCGGTAGGTAGTAGGTCCGATTTGAACTACAGGTACATGATCTAATGCTTGTGGTTTTAAAAAAAATCATTTTTAGACTCACGATATGATGGTTTTTCATATATCCAATGCAAGTTTATGGAGGCTCATCCCCTATCTATGAACGTTCATGCCCGCCGTTTTGACCATAGTTTAAAACAGGCATAAAAATTAAAAACGATCCGAACAATGTAAAACCTTCACATGGTGTCATATTTTGTCCAAAGTGTGCCATAATGTCCTAAAAACATTCTCTGAAATTTTACAATTTCTCTGAATTTTGTTTGACTTAATTTGGAATTATGATTAAAAAGATACAAAAGAATTAAAAAAACTAGAGGTGGCCAGGGAAACGGGCCAACCGAGCAAGCCTTGCGCGCCCTCTTGCTGCGTCAGCCCAAGGCAAGCCCAGGAAGAAGCCCAAGAAGCCGCAAGGTGGAGGCCTATGTGGGTTAAAAGGGCTGATAGTTGGTTAAGACTCTATGGTACTCTTCTTTGAACAAGAACGTATCGGTGGCCAGGTGGTAGACCTGTTTGCAGGCGGTGCGAGTATAGGAGGTCGCGAGGTCGACCCCTGGCTTCGCTCTTTTTTGTCTAATATTTGGTTCTGGACGATGCGTCACTCCCAGTCAATGCCATGTCAGGGTTCTGTAGGTGCCTCCTAGTCAACAAGTCAAAGCCAACATGGCAAGTAGGTCCGACATGTCATTAGGTAGGAGTATAATTGGTAGTTAAATGTCAAATCCATATTATGGAGATGACATGTAAGCGTTAATTGCACATGGGTATAACACATATACAGACATGTCAGCGAAACTTGACACATGGCCATCAGTTTTTTTAAGTTAACAGAAATAGCACCCACGACAATTTAAATTGGTCATAGTCGCCCATAATTAAGGTCATGGACCAATGATGTCTATGTTATGACCAAATTGTGTAAACAAACTATGACTTTCCTGACAAAAAAAGGTCGTAGTTTTTCAGGGTTTGTACACTCTCAAATGCTCTACGACCAGTTGGTTCAAAATGGTCATAGATCTATGACCAAAAAACTTAGGGTCATTAAGAAAAGGTCACTAGTCAACACATTTCTTGTAGTGGTATAATAATCTGAACATAAACAATAATTCAATGGTTCACTCAATAGCATCAACTACAAAGAGTAATCAACACCAGAAAAGTTTCCCCTAAGAACTATGCAAGATTCAACCCAAATGTTAGAGCGATATGGAGATGGTGATGAGGGTGCTGATGGTGATGATGGTGGTGATGATGATGATTCCGATGAAGTCCAGCTTGATGGTGGTGTTGATGGCGACGATCTCCCCTCTCCGGGAAGGAATTCCCCCGGCAGAAATCTGTCTGCCGGAGAGATCTTTCTCTCTCGGTGTTTTCTGCACCGCAGAGGCGACGAAATCTTTCTGTGGTCGCTCCCCGAGTCTTAGGGTTTCGGGAGGAATATATACGCTAGAGGGGAGCGCCAGTGGTGGGCCAGGGTGACCACACAACCTGGTGGCGCGGCCTAGGGTGGCCCGCGCCAGGGGGTGGTGTGGGCCCCCTGTGGCCCATCTCCACTCCCTCTTCTGGTAGCCTTCGTCTTCTGGAAAAATAGGATTTTCCATATATTTTCCCGGATTTTCTGATCTTCGTGAATTTTGCCTCCAAACAACACCTTTTCCATCAGAATCCTGACTGCAGCGGTCCATGCTCCAAAAGTCATCAACCATGCAAAAACAGATGAAATAACATAAGTATCATCTCTTAATATGAAATATATCAAAGAATAAAAGTGAATTATGATATAGAATAGTGATGCAAAATAGACGTATCAACTCCCCCAAGCTTAGACTGTGCTTGTCTCCAAGCGATACTGAGCTCAATAAACATGGCCTCGGGTTTATGGAGTGAAGAGTCGATAAAAAAATACGGACAAGAAGCATCACATTCATCAATACAGAGATCATAGTAGAAGACAACTCACTATTATATAACTCAACTTACAATGAGTAAAGGAAACACAATAAATATACATGAAGTAAATCATAATTGGTAATGGCAAACTTAGCTCTTGGTCGAAGAGTAGTTGATAATTTGATAGCTTTCAAAGTAGTAATCACCAAGATAAGATCAATATGCAAAACAAGGAACATGATTGAATAAATCATCATATGAATGAATGAAACACAACAACTCAAAATACTTGCTGAGATAGAAGGGAATAGGTTTACTGACTCAACTAAAAAGTAAAACAAAGGCCCTTCGCAGAGGGAAGAAAGGATTTCAAGTTTCATAAAGAGATCCCAAAAATTATGGTAGTTATTAGCTTTCAGCTCTCATTGCCCCTATCATAGGCATATTTAGGTGATTAAGGTTAAAGTGACACAACTAATAGGATATGCTTGACAAGTTATAAGTTGAAATCCCATGCCCCTTACTTACGAGTACCGAACCTCATGCTACTCAACTTCAGTCACAAGTAAGCTCTTGTCATTGTAAATGCATATGTATCATAGAGAACCGACAACGGGGTACCCCTTGCACATGACACATGAGCTATCCCATAATCAAAATGACAAGGCAAGCAGACAATGAGCATCTCAGTGATCCTTTTATTTGCTATTTGCATAGGTTTTTATTGAAGATGCTTCATAGAATGCTCACTATAGTTATGCTGCAAGTTTCCACCATGATTAGGCATTAGGCTAGCGGCCCAGGCGTTTCTCTAACACACATATAAACTCCATGATCTTACAAGTTCCCCTTTTATTTCGCACCGTCGGGATCCATAGGCATAAGAATCATGATATCAACTAGGTACAAAGTACCATGGCAGTGTTGAAAGCGTTCCCCATGATACATTGTTCTGCTAACTTCAACTCATAAAGCGCAAGCATATACGCAACAAAGAAGGACCCAATGGTTCAAGTTTATTAAGTGCAAAAAAATATAAAGTGTGTCATCAAGTTCATGAGAGCTTTAATCACTAATTTTCACATAACAAGTTTAATTTGGAAGGTAGATAAAAACAAGAATTTACTTGGAATAGCAACAATGCTAATAGGTAGGTATGGTGGACACAAATGGCATAGGTTTTGGTTTAAGGATTGGATGCACGAGAAGAACTCCCTCTCAGTACAAGTTTTGGCTAGCAAGGCTAGGTAGCAAGTATAAGAGATGAAGGAAACAAACAAACATACAACTGATAAAGACAAACATGCAATCTTCCTTGGAAGCACAAAATATCTTTAATAGAGAATACTAAAGTTATGAGCAAATCAAGAAAGAAAGATGATGAAATTATATTTCTTTAAGAGTACTTTTATCTTTTCATTCAACTCTCAAAAATAGTGTTGCTACTGACCGAGCCAGGTTTGCCAAAACCAACTAAATTAACTCAATGATCCCAAAGTGATACCAATACTAATAACAAGATCAATCATATAACCATGAATTGAAAACTAAATAAGATATGCAAAAGAGTAAATGATAGAACTTATCATTAATATTCTATAACGACAACTCACACCAAGGGATACATATCTAACGAGAGAGGGGACACTTCTAGAATGCAAACCATCCTATATGATAACTTCTCTATTCATGATATGACTCTACTAAAAAGGTAAAAAGATAGAAGATAGTGATGTGATACCACGGCACTCCCCCAAGCTTGGAACAAACCAAGGGGATGCCAAACCTGATGACGAATTACTCCTTTGGTGGTGGTGGTATTCTCTTGATGAGATCTTTGATTAGTTTCCCCAAGTACTCGATCTCAAAGGTGAGATTGCGAATAAGCTGCGAGTTTTGCTCAATGCGGCTCATGATCATGTCGGGTGGTATTCTCTTGCATGGCTAGAACGAGGCAAATCCCAATTGGAGGGTAATTTCTCCTTGGGCATATTCCGGGGTTCATGCTTAGGGATACGGGTATGGAAAGAATTCTTGGTGCGTGGAGGGAGTGACCGTGGAGCTAAACAGTGACGCGGAGTTTTCCCTCCGGTTGACATCCGTGTAGTCCTCCTGACCCTGACAGATCTTGCCAACACTCCAATGCTTGCAACGGTAGTGCCGGTGTGAGGATGTTGGCCTTGCTTTGTCTCCTCTTCGCCTTCACTCTTGATCTCCTTCTCCTTCCCGAGGTCTTGGAGATCTTCCTCCATAGGATCCTTTCCTTTATCCTTGGCGGACACCATTGTGCTTCTAAACTTTCAAGAATAGTTCCTGGCAGAAACAGATCGAAACAAAAACACGACGAGAACACGATATACGAACCTCGGGGGATCTAGGGGATTATATATTACGAAGTTTCACAACAAAAGGAAGGTACTGGGAGAAAACTGGTCGGAGACAGAGTCTGGGTGGCCTCACCACCTGGTGGCGCGGCCAGGGGTGGGCCCAGGCCACAGGGTGATGTGAGCCACCCTGGCTCCGTTTCCGTCCCTCTTTCGCTTTGTAACTTTCCTTATTGACTAAAAACTGCAAAAATATAGTTGGATAGTATTTTCGCGGAACTTTTCTTACCAGAACTGTTACCTATTTGAAAACGGACTCTGCAGGTCTCTGAATTTGGTATATAGTAGATTCTTACGGAGTCACCACTTGAATAACATCAATATCTTCATCTTCATACACTTATTGTGAGTCATGAAACCTTTCACTTTCTCATTACACCATTTTCTCCACCTACCTGGAAATTTCTTTCACACAAGACTTCACACAGTTCCCATTAGCAACATTAGTATAAGCGAAGTGATAAAACCTTTTGAGTTCAACTTCAACTGATAACCATCAAAACATAAGCTACTGTAGCAACTCCTTCTGAAAACCCAAAAAAAGTCAAAAAGGAAATCGAATAAAGAAGCAAATGCAAGAGTGGCAAAATCTGTCAAAACATACCAGCAGGTAAAGATCAATTTTTTCGAAAATCTTATGTTGCTCAAATCAAAAAGTGCAAAACTAATGAAAGTTAACTAACAGCCTGGGGCAGAATCACAAAAAATTACAGTTCAATACGACATACAGAGATCTCTCACAAATTTTTACGGTAAAGCACAAAAATCTGTTTTGGGACAGCAACTTTCCCAAATATTACTTCTCTCTCATTAGAGGTTGATCTTGACAAAAAACCAAACAAAAAGGATAAGGAGAGGTTATTACCGAAGTAATAACTTCCAAGACCCAAAGAAACACAAACAAACTGAAAGCAAAAATAAATTGGGTTGTCTCCCCAAAAGCTCTTTCTTTATAGCCATTAAGACGGACATGATAATTTTGGAGATGCTCACATAGGAATATGAATTGAAGTGAAAGAGAGCATTAAGAAGAAAAATACACATATTTAAGTCTAACCCACTTCGTATGCAAAGGAATTTTGTAAACAAACAAGTTGTTTAAACCAGAGGCTACTTGCATAAGAAGGCAAAAGAAGTGCAACATAAAAACTTTCAACATAAAATGAGGAAACTTGATATTATTGAGATGCATAAGAACACTTTTCCCTCTCTCATAGTAACTTTCAGTATCATGCATAAACTTAACAATATAACTATCACAAGAACCATCATACCAATGATCACTTATTCTAACAGAAAACACAGGAATACTAGCTCTCATAACATTACTTTGTGAAACAATATTAGAGGTATCCTTACAAAGGATAGTGTGTCCCTCTTCTTCATATTTAGTAACAAAGTCTTTCACATTTTCTATTATAGGTTCATCAACCATTTGTTTATCAGGTTCAATAGCTTTATGTGTACTTTCATTAACCATACTAGCTATCATAGAATGTTCCTTTATCTTAACTGGGAAAGGCATTTTCTCAATGTAAGGTTCGGGTAACACATGATTAGCAGTATAAACTTCAGTATTTCTTGCAGGAACACTCTTAGCAACATCTTTATAAGGTTCGTGATACTTATTCCACTTCTTTTTAGGCACTTCAATATAGGAAGCAAAAGCCTTAAAATAAGAAGCAATAGCTTGAGAGTCTAGACCATAAGCATTTTTAATATTTGAAAGTCATCAGTTTCCATAAAAGATTCAATGCATTCATAATCATAATTTATACCTGACTTTCTACCTTTGTCATTCTCCCAAGCTTCAGCATTATCTTGAATATGGTCCAGAAGATCCCATTTAGCTTCTTCTTCCATGCGAGTGAATGATCCAGCACAAGAAGCATCCAATAAATCTTTATCATGAAGACAAAGCCTTGCATAAAAGTTATTGATAATAATATTGTTGGGGAGCTCATGAATGGGACATTTGAGCATTAGTAACTTCAGTCTCCCCCAAGCTTGAGCTGTACTCTCTCCATCAAGAGGCCAAAAGTTATATATTTGATTCCGATCTTTATGAATCTCACTAGGCGGATAAAACTTTGAATAAAAGAGAGGTACTATTTCCTCCCATTCCAGAGCTTGACCATTCTTTAGTAGCTTATACCATTCCTCAGCTCTTCCTTTCAGTGATAATGAGAATAACTTCTTATTAACTTGATCTGTAGTAATACCTTCACACTTGAACAACCCGCATAATTCGTGTATAAAGAGTAAATGATCACCAGGATGGACAGTTCCATCCCCAACATAGTAGTTACCCATAACACGATCAATAATTCTTGTAGGTATTTTAAAAGCATAATTCTTAGCAGGTGGTGGTTCATCTACTACCTTAGCAGTGGTAGTAGCATTACCAAATAAGAAACTCAGCGAATTATCCATAACGAAAATAAAGCAACTAACAGAAGTAAAGAATACTAACAGTAGAAGTTTCCTTTACCAGTTCTACTCTCCAATAGCGCTTCACTCCCTGGCAACGGTGCCAGAAAATAGTCTTGATGACCCACAAGTATAGGGGGTGTATCGCTGTATTTTCGATAAGTAAGAGTGTCGAACCCAACGAGGAGTAGAAGGTGCTATCTAGTGGTATGGATAAGGAATTCTCTACAAATACTTAGCAAACGGATTTTTAGGGGTTTTTGATAAAGCAAGTAAACAAAGTACGAGTAAATAAAAGACAGTAGGAATAAATGCAGCAAGTGGCCCAATCCTTTATGCAGCAAAGGACAAGCCGGTTGTATTACTTAAGATGACCAAACGTTCTCGAGGACACATGGGAAGACTGTCAAGTGCTTTCGCTTCATATAGTTGATTAATCTTCTTTAGCTTGCTAAGTGTTGTGTGGGTGAACCTGTGCTAATGTACTGACCTTCCTAGGACTAATACATACTTGTGATTATACCCCTTGCAAACATCCGTAAGTACAAGAAAGTAATTAAGGTAGAAACCTAACCACAGCTTTAAACTCTAAGACCCTTATGTCCCTTGTGTAATGGTTTCCTAACGGGGGTTCAGGTTTCTGTCACTCCAGCAACCCCTATGATTAGTAGCCAAATACACAATGCATTCCCCTAGGCCCATATAGGTGAAGTGTCATGTAGTCGACGTTCACATGACATCACTAGAAGAAGTACACCATAACTTAAATATCAAACTATTGAATCTTTCTCAACACAACTCCACTACTAACAACATGACTTCTCCCATGTCCTCAAGAACAAAACGAACTACTCACAAGACATCATATGGATCATGATCAGAGATGGAATAATGATGTATAACAATCTGAACATAAACAATAATTCAATGGTTCACTCAATAGCATCAACTACAAAGAGTAATCAACACCGGGAAAGTTTCCCCTAAGAACTATGCAAGATTCAACCCAATTGTTATAGTGATATGGAGGTGGTGATGAGGATGCTGATGGTGATGATGGTGGTGATGATGATGATGATCCCGATGAAGTCTAGCTTGATGGTGGTGTTGATGTCGACGATCTCCCCTCTCCGGGAAGGAATTCCCCTGGCAGAAATCTGTCTGTCAGAGGGATCTTTCTCTCTCGGTGTTTTCCGCCCCGCAGAGGCGGCAGAATCTTTCTGTGGTTGGTCCTCGAGTCTTAGGGTTTCGGGAGGAATATATACGCTAGAGGGGAGCGCCAGTGGTGGGCCAGGGTGACCACACAACCTAGTGGCGCGGCCTAGGGTGGCCCGCGCCAGGGGGTGGTGTGGGCCCCCTGTGGCCCATCTCCACTCCCTCTTCTGGTAGCCTTCGTCTTCTGGAAAAATAGGATTTTCCGTATATTTTCCCGGATTTTCTGATCTTCGCGAATTTTGCCTCCAAACAGCACCTTTTCCATCAGAATCCTGACTACAGCGGTCCATGCTCCAAAAGTCATCAACCATGCAAAAACAGATGAAATAACATAAGTATCATCTCTTAATATGAAATATATCAAAGAATAAAAGTGAATTATGATATAGAATAGTGATGAAAAATAGACGTATCAGACATGGACTAGGCCCACGTGCTATTTAAGGGCGAAGCCCGACAATGTCCTCTTCGTCGAACCACAATCTGTGTCGCAAGTTGCCGGCCGTCACCAGGGGGCTTCTATCAGCGTAATGGGATCAGGGGTCCCTTGTATTACGCCTTAATGCGTGGGCCAGGACCCACCGGTTAGCGAACCATCAGATGCATGGCTTGGCCGGCAAGGCCGTCGCAAGGATGCGAGCACCATGTGCTCCAATCAGGTATGGTATTGAAATGATGAGCCTACGGAGACTAAGTGTAAGCTATGTTCTAGGTGCCTATGGATGAGACGAACGGTACAAGAGACGCCTTGATCCGCCAGCTGGGTGGGGACAAGGAGGAAAGGACAACGACAAGTGCAAGGCGGTCTCATTGCCCCGGAAGGAGGGCGAGGGCACTATTGGGGGCAGCAAGGCTGAGGAGTGGCCTTGACCGAGCCCCGGAAGGACCGTAGGAGCACCCCTCTTGGGCCAGGCACGACCCAGGAACCGGAGTCAACTGAGCCTGACAAGGCGTGTTAGGCACAGCCTTGGGAACCGGCAATGTGTCAACACTACCGAAAAAGCATCATGGCGTTGCAGTCTAATGTGGCTCGCCACCGACAGGAGTGACATCTCGGAGCCTGAGTTGTCACTCGGCCATCAAGTGCACCTGTGCATCGCCCCTGGCCATCCATTGGCCACATGCACTGCCCATCTACCTGAAGACCCCGTGGCACCCCGCGATTGAGCCCGGGAATGCCCCGGATGATGGTCCATGCCGGCCCTGTAGTGACCCCTTGGAGTATAAAAGGAGGCACTTGGCCAAGAGTCAAAAAAAGGGTTTTTTGGACAAAGGTTTCTGGGGGAGTTTGGAGGAATCAGAGGGAGAAGAAGAGTGTTGCAAAGTGAGGAATGAAAGAAAGAGGAAGCCCGGGGAGTGTAGAAGCCAGAGAGAAAGCATCTCCTTGGCACCGGAGAGATAATCTTCTTGTATCTCGATCCACCCCAGATAATCCACCAAAGCAGGACATAGGGTTGTTAGCTGAAGGGCGGCCCAAACCTGGGTAAAAAATGTTTGTGTGTGCTTTGTGTGTGTTGTGTGATCGTATCAGCAGGTTCCTTCATCAACGTTAAGGCCAGAACGCCTTTGTGCCCACTACCAAACAAATAGGGGGTGTCCAACATACCCGATGTCAGTGTAGGCGAGACGTGACATTGTGTTACCCAAAAAAACTTTTTACCAACGTTGGAAGGGGCACTGACTGCCGGTATGGGCAGACCGTACGGGTAAAGCCCGTCCGTATCGATTAAGCGGTAAGTTTCATACCGATGTCGGCTGGATGGATTTTTGGAAGTACATTGGGTACAAGCGCGCCATACGGGAGCCGCCCATACCACTGATTGTTACCGCCTCTAATTCTTCCTTTTTCTCTTGATTCTTTCCTTATTTGTAGGTATTCTTTTCTTGGCTAACCCTTTAACTTCTAGCATGAGTTTTCCCTATTTATAACCCTTCTTAAGCCTTCCCAAAGGTCTATTTTCCTCTCTTGTTAAACATGTACTCCCCATGTTGCTCCTCCCTCTCAAGAACCTCGTAGCTATGTCTTGCCCATGGAACATCATGCAAGCCAAGGAAGATTAACATGGATCTTCTTATAAAATCATAGAGGTATGTCTTTCCCATGGAACATCATGCAAGCCAAGGAATATTACCAAGGATCTTCTTCAAAAATCAAAGAGGATACTAAGGGAGTAGCAGCCATGGAGAAGAAAGAAGAGGAAGTCTTGTGCAGTCAGCTAGGAGCCGGGGAGGGATTCAAGTTGATGGAGATGGTCAACGATGGGCGTAGATTATTCAACCTCTTGGTGGGTCAAGAAGGCAATTTTGAAGAGGTTCAACTCAACCCAAGGAGGATGGAGATCCTTACTTGGAGAGACTGAAGCAGCAAGAAGAGGAGATTTAAGCCTCCCTAGACAAACTTGATCGCCGTATCAAGAAAGTTGAGGTAAATTCTCCAGGATTGTCTAAACATATTGAACTGTTACATTGTTATCTGTATCAGATGGACCCGATGATAATGAAAGGATTAGAAGCCAACATAGACATCAGTTTCTAGTCCATCGAAACTCAGAAGAAGACAATTGAGATGTATAAGGAACATATAACGCAACTGGAAATAATTAGCGAACAACGTCAAATTCGCATCATGATCCTAGAAGCAACAAACAAGATGCTCTGTGCAAGCCTTCACAACTCTAGGACTTCTTCTCTGAACAAAGGAAATGCCACTGTATCAAATAATCGCGAGGGATTATTTGATCCAACTGTCTTGATTTCAAGCTTAGGGGGTCTATGACACCTTGTAATCTATCTTTCAGTTTTAGCATGTTTTTTTTCTTGCATGCATATTAGTTCGTCATTCTAGAATTTGCATTAGCTGCATCATCTTCAACCTCCTTTGGTTCAAGGAAAGAATTATATCCGTTGAGTTTCGAGACTTTATGATACTTGAAGTGATTTTTGATCCATGATTATTGTATTAGATGTATGAATTAGGTTGAGTGCTATGATATTTGTATCACTGTTATGATTTTAGAGTCTTCCACATCAACAAAGTATTGATAGATTATGAAAAGAAAACCTTGATAGCATGTTATAATCATAAGTTTGAACCAACATGAACCATAAATAGTATTAACATGATTTAGTACTATTGTTGAACAAAAAGAGAAAGGCTTTGCTATCAAAGAATTCCAAAATAAGAAAAAGTACAAGATTGAGAAAAGTACTCTAGCAATAATCATGAATTATTCATTACTCGAATCAACTGCTCAACCAATTAAACTTGATGATTCTATAATATGCTAAACTCTAAAAACTTCTTATAACATATTGTAATTTTGTTTCAATTTTCACCTCATTTATTGTAATAACTCGTGTCGGATGAACATGATGACCTTGTCCATAAGCCACCATCTTGCTCGGGGACGAGCAAGAGTCTAGCTCGGGGGAGTTGATGAGTCCAAAATTGAAGCATATTTACCTATTGTTTTTGCATAAGTACAATAGGATTTTTAGTATTTTATTGCGCTCGCGTGCACCTTTTGTGTTTGTTTCAATAGGATCCCGAATTTCTAAGTCTTTTGTGAACATATCAATTGGGACTGTCATATTATGCAGTAATATGATATTTTTAAGTGATAAATGTCATTTAGTTGATTTTTCCTTGCACCTAGGAGAATAGCAAACATGGAGGAAGCCTATAGAGCATTTAACGACCACTGGTACCAGCGGAGCTTGCCCATACTGTCTACTCATACCACCTATCAGAGCATCTATCTCGTCAAATAATCTCACCACACGAAGATAGATCACGAATCTGACATCCATAGAAACTTCCAGCCTCAAAACACCATGCCGGAGAGGGAACTAGACAAAGGGAAAATCCTTGCTACTTCATGGATCATTGGAGGACATCGCATCATCCCCTTCATCATCAACCGTTGCATCTAAGTCACCATCACCATTCCCCTATCCCATACTTTAGATCTCGTTGTAATTCCAAATACTATTGTGGTTTGCACTAGATTTATCTTCGTACTTTTATCCATCCATTTGAATATGATGATGTTGTTGATTGCTTCCATGTGTGAGTAGTTTCCTTTGTTCTTAGGGAGATGGAGAAACCCTAGCATTATTATGAAATGAAATAAATATGATCTATTACTTTGGTTCATGATCCATTGATCTATAATGTTGTGTTTGATCTCTCTCTTTAGATGGTATGTGTAGTCGGCCACATATCATTTGCCTCTAGGACTAAAGAGAGGGTGATACCCTTAGGATGTGTATGGGAGTATGTCCAGTGTTACTTTTGTGACTGCAAGCATTGGTTTACAACTTGTGCGGTTAAAGGGGGGATAAAGAGGGACTCACTAAGCTTATTACGATATCCATGAGGAAACCCTTAATTGTGGTGGTCTTTATGAGTGACTGCTCTTAGGTATCGCAGTGGTTATTTAGAGATGACCTCATTTCTTGACTCAAGAAAGCGAGTCGTGTAGTTAACATCTTATTATTGAGCTCTATCCACACATATCATGACGAAAGAAATAGATTATCCTAGTTATGATTAATTATCCCATGCTAGCGGTGTATCCTAAATCTCCGAGAATAATTTAGTCTTACTGAGTTCCAACACTTTTTCCAATGCTTTTATTACTTTTTTACTTTACTTGTTTTATTAATTTCTTGCACGCAAACACCAAACCTTTCAAACACCCTTTACTTAAGATCAAAGGAAGCTTATAAGTATCCTTTGGTAGATAGTGATGATGGTCATAAAGACCTTAACCAAATATCTCTCTGTGGGTTTGATACTCTCATTTCAACACTCGCTACAATCGATCTATGCAGTTGCAGTCGTCAAACGTCATACTTGTCTACCCGGCACTAGCGAAATTCGTGGCGGTGACCCACCACGCCTACAACCTCGCCAAGCTACTAGGAAGCAACGAAATCATCACCATCCATGGCGATGAGAAGGATGCGGTTCACTCAACCCAGCATGTCTACAAATGTGTGGATTCCACCCATCCTGCTGATGAGGACAATGTCGAGCTCCTTGCCAAGAAGAAGCATTTGTTCTCTCAAGAGCGGGTCGTGACCAAGAAGGTGTCACTATATGACTAACGAGGGTTTAACTCGTCAATGCCCATTTGAAATGGATCGTATGGGCACCTAGAGGGGGGTGAATAGGTGCTACTTCAAATTTTAATGCTTTTTCAAATTTAGGCTTAGCACAAAGGGTAAATTCTCTAGATAAACTATTAGGTGGAATTTCCCTATATGCAAACCTATCTACTAGCGAGTAAAGAGCGAGTGGAAGAGGAATGGGTAAACCGTAATGAAGCACGCGGAGACACATGATTTGTTTGACCGCAGTTCCTTCCTTGTTAAGGGAAGTACGTCTGCGTTGGAGGGGTGGGCGGTACTAAGACCACCACGCCACAATAGGCCTCACCCTGTTCTCCGATGGATCCCCCCACCAAAGGCCTGATCCACCTTTCCACTATAGGGACCCTTCGAGGCGGGTACCGTTGCCTTTACACAACTAGCGAGGCACAACTCCACAATCAACTTGGAGGCTCCCAAAATGACAACAAGCTGCCACAAGAACAAAGTTATCAAATACAACGAACAAGATCTAGATATTGACAAGAATACTAGATCAGGGATTTCTCCAAATGAATGGACAGGAGTTGATGCGCTTGATTCATGATGATGACGATGATTCTCTCCTCCTTCAATTCCCCCAAAGATCGAAGCCTTCGGGTGGTTGAAGTGGGAGATCTAGAATGGGAGCTCTTGCACAATGTCTGGACAATTTCGAATAAATTAAGAGTTCTGAATGTTGGGGAAGAAGGGGTACTTATACCCCCTTCCAAAACTAGCCGTTGGAGACATTGGGGGCCGGATTATCCGGCCCAAGTGAGAGCCGGATTATCCGGCCTAGGGAAAACTCCGCCCCAGACTCGGAATATCCGGCAGAAAGTCCGCCCCCTCTCTGAGTCTCGTGTAGAGCTTGCACTTGATCATCTTCTGGGGGCCAGATTATCCGACCCCATGAGAAGGCCGGATTATCCGGCCTAGGGAGGAAAAACCGCCCCAGTTCAGATTTTCCGGGAGAAAATCCGACCGGACTCCGAGCAATGCGCCTTGGCTTGCTTTGCTCAAAAACTAGGGGCCGGATTATCCGGCCCATGCGACATCCGGATTATCCGGCCTGGAGAAGAAAAACCGCCCCTAGTCCAGATTTTCCGGGAGTTAATCCGCCCCCTCTCTGGGTGACGTGCCTTGGCAGTCTTTGAGCAATGAGGTAGGCCGGATTATCCGGCCCTTGGTGGGGCAGATAATCCGGCCCCCCTCAAAGCTTCCTGCACACTTAGTGCACATGAATAATCTCCATAGTATTGTTATCTAACACGCAAAACACAGGAAAACATGAAATGTTCTTTCAATCTCCCCCTTTTGGTGTTAGATGACAATACTAGGATTTGCAGGAAACGATTACAAGACAACCAGCAATAAAAATGGAAGAGACTCCCCCTTAATGTGTGCATATTAGAAATTTGCATTTGAATACAAATGCGCACATATAGGTGAATCTATTCCATATACATATGAGCAATATAATCATACCACCGAGGTAGAAGAGAGGCATCCTTGAAATAGCCTCACTTAACAACGTGATAACCAATATACGCGCCTTCCTTGATCAAGATTTCCAGCATAATAGGATATGAATAGATGAATCCATAAGAATACTCCATGAGATAAATCCAGACGACCACTGACATAGAGTCTCAAACAAACCACAAATCACAAACTTAAATTTCAACGCTAAATGGGCATAGGCGAGAAAATGACAAATAGAAAAAAATGCAAGTGCTTATGCCCGACCCATGCAAATCCTCAAAGATCCTAATAGAATTGCTTGTCCCCCTTTGGCATCAAGACACCCAAAAGGATGAAGAGCGATGCTAGCGCCCCAAGGGATCACTCGTAGTCCTCATCCTCGTCCTCGTCTTCATTCTCGTCCTCATCCTCATCTTCAAGCTCCTCGGTGTCACCATCTTTGTCATCAGCAGCGGCCGTAGAGGGGAACAAGTGACGCTCCAGCTCTCCATAGTTCAACCCAGAAGAAGAGTTCCACCGAGCATATGATGTGCGAGGTGTAGGAGCCGGGGGTCACCAGAAGCACCGGACACATGGTGAAGGATGAGCTGCTGGGAGTGAGCCAACTCATGGCGCTGCCTGTATGCATCGTACTGACCCTTGCGTGTGTCCACTCCCATGCAAAGGATGTGCCGCTGGAACCAGTTCAGCTGCTTGATCTCGTGGGCAACGGGAGGCACTGGGGGCCTGCGAGCATCTCTCATGAGACCCTCAGGAGCAGAGGAGGGGTGAGAGGTCTTCTGAACCTTGGTGTAGATCTTCTTGGCCTTATGCATAGAATCAATGTTGAAATCTTCAGAAGGGAGCAGGTGCCTTATGAGCATCATAATGTAGGGTGCATAGGGGATGGACAGGCGGTTGAACATAGCATCAGTCAATTCATGGTAGATGAAGTCCATGACATCCAGCCTGTACTGCACAGACTCGTCCTCACATGAGGCAACCTCATGAGAAAACTGAAGGAGCTGGACAAGGTGACCACGGATGCTGTCATTGTTGCCCCCACTCGGAGTGATGGAGTCACGAAAGAGGCCCACTAAGGCAGCATAGATAGGAGCAAGACCAGCCAGAGTGCCCACAATGCCATTGTCCACTGTACAAGGAGAGAGAGCTGCATCTTTGTTGGGCTTCAGCTGGGTGATGATGCGGTGGCCACTGGCTCTATCCCTGCTGCGGAAAGAGTACCCAAGAACTTCAGCAAACACATGGAAATCAGCAGACATAGGCCTGTCATGAGTCATCCACTTCATAGTGCGACGCTCATCTCCACAAATAACCAAAGTGGAAAAGAACTACTTCACCACCTCAGAGTCATAAGAGCACTAGAGAGACATGAGATGGTGTAGCACCATCCGCTCAGCCACAAAAATTGCATCCACAAGGTGGGCCTTCTCCAAGGCCTCTACAAGAACCAGTGGGTGCATAGGCCTAATGTTCAGCCCGGCATACACATCTTCATAAATACCTTTCTGTTCAGCACACCAAAAACAAGCATCCCCCAGCTCATCATCACGAGGCAACTCAACAAACAAGTCACGATGATGGATGGAGGAATAGGTGACTGCATCCAAAGCCTTGTAGTTGATCTTGGGCTCCTTGCCCTTCCTTTTGGACACTCCCTTCCTAGTTCTCTTTGCTTGTTCAGCCATTCGCTTCTCTTCGTTCTTTCTCCTCCTCAACTCAACCTCGTCCACTAAGTTACCCTGTCCATCGTCCCGGAAGTATTTACCGCGAGGGCGGCACTTGTAGGTCTTGGGAACACTGGAACCACCTGTGAGAAGAACAAGAGTGATAGCATGGGGATAAGCATACACACAAGTCCAGGAGAGATAATGGAAAAAGTAGTCAAAAAGTTCATAAGACAAATCTACTCAATGCATACTCCATGGTGAAACTGAACCAGAGTTGAATCTGTCAGGCCAGATTATCCGGCCTGGCCAGGGGCGGATAATCCGGCCCTGGCAGAAAATTTCGATTTCACCTAGATTGAATGCAAAAAGTAGATCGGGCCTAGAAACTGCAAGACTATGATTTCTATGCGAAATAACATCCTTTTAGTCAACGTTCCACCCAACAAGTAACACATCTAGCCAAAGATGAGGAGAGAGGGAGTTACCCTTACTCATTGGAGGAAGAACGCGGAGGAGAAGGTACCCGGAGGCGTGGAGAAGAAGATCTGGGGAGGCCCGGAAAATCCAGTGGCTGGAGAGGCTCTGGGGAGGGTGGAGGATGGCAGGCGGCGGCTGAGGAGGAGGAGAGGGTTGAGGGAGAAGTGCTGCTCGTTATGAGCCCTTCCCCCCGATCCCTGCCCTTTAAGACAAAATCCGCCAGGGCCAGATTATCCGGCCTACACTTGGGCCAGATTATCCAGCCTCAAATCTGAAATTCTGTTGTACACAGATTCAGGCCCGCGCGTCCCCAAGCAACACTCCCACAAGGTGTACAAGGGACTTGTGTGCAAGAATAGATGGCTTAGGGGTAGGGAAAGGCTTAGGATTAAGAGAACCAAACTGAGATGGTACTAGACACTCAAAATTGCAAGATCCAAATCAAATAAAAGCCAAGGTTGAGTGTGATTCCCATAAGAACATGAGAGAGCAAAAACATCCAAAAAGATCCAATTCTCCTCAAGGGAGAGGGTGGTGGCCGGAGCCACCTTGTTGGAGTGTATGGTGTGACACCGTGAAGATATATCTTGGGTTCACGACCAATACTCATCAATAAGCTCACATATCACAAAATGATATTAAGAGAAATGATTTATCTTGCTTTTGGCATTATGGGGGGAGGGTTAGCCCAATGAGTTAGAACCACACTCCCCCTATATCCATGCCCACATCTGGACCAAATAAGACTGAGATGTATGATTGAGTGCATGGGTAATCAAGACAAACTCCTAGAATCAATGATATTTAGCTCATTCCTCAAGTAGCAGAATCTTGCTTCATCAAGTGGCTTCATAAAAATGTCCGCAAGTTGGTTCTTCATGCTCACAAAAGATAGAGCAATATCGCCTCGAGCAACATGGTCTCGAATAAAATGATTTCGAATCTCAATATGCTTTGTCCTTGTGTGCTGGACCGGATTGTAAGCAATTTTGATTGCACTTTCATTATCACATAAAAGAGGCACTTTGTCACAATTGACAACGTATTCCTTTAAAGTTTGCCTCATCCACAATAACTAAGTGCAAGCATTAGCAGCAGCAACATATTCAGCTTCGGCGGTGGAGAGAGATATACAATTTTGCTTTTTAGATGACCAACACACAAGAGATCTTCCCAAGAATTGACAAGCTCCAGAAGTGGATTTTCGATCATCCTTATCACCAGCCCAATCTGAATCAGTATAACCACATAGAGAGAAATAGGAGCCCTTGGGATACCATAGACCAAAGTTAGGGGAATGAACCAAACATCGAAAGATTCTCTTGACCGCCACTAAGTGACTTTCTTTAGGACCTGCTTGATACCTTGCACACCCCCCCACACTCAACACAATATCGGGTCTAGATGCACAGAGGTAAAGAAGAGAGCCGATCATGGACCGGTATACCTTTTGGTCCACATCTTTACCATGTGGGTTAGGTTCAAGATGACATTTTATTTGCATCGGAGTGGCAACACCATTAAGATTCGTCATCTTGAATCTATCGAGCATGTCTTGAATGTACTTTGCTTGATTGATGAAGGTTCCTTATCTAAGTTGCTTGATCTCGAATCCAAGAAAGAACCGTAATTCCCCCATCATAGACATCTCAAACCTGTCAGTCATAAGCTTTGAAAATTCATCATTAAAAGCTTTATTAGTAGAACCAAAGATGATATCATCTACATATAGTTTTCATACGAAGAGCTCCGCCTTAACCTTCTTAGTAAAAAAGAGTGGGATCGATTTGCCCAACTTCGAAGCCATAGTCTAGCAAAAGCTCTTTAAGGTGCTCATACCACGCACGTGGGGCCTGTTTAAGGCCATAGAGTGCCTTATCGAGTTTGTAGACATGGTTCGGGAAGTTAGGATCCTCAAAGACTGGGGGTTGCTTTACATATACCAACTCATGTAGAGGACCATTAAGGAAAGCACTCTTGACGTCCATTTGTTGCAATTTAAAATTGTTATGGGCAGCATAAGCAAGAAGGATACATATGGACTCAAGGCGAGCCACTGGAGGATAGGTCTCGCCGAAGTCAATGCCCTCAACTTGAGAGTAACCTTGTGCCACAAGTCTTGCCTTGTTCCTCACAACAATGCCATTCTCATCTTGCTTGTTTTTAAATATCCATTTGGTGCCGATAACATTGTGGCAATCTTTGGGTTTCTCCACGAGTTTCCAGACTTTGTTGCGCTCGAAATTATTCAATTCTTCATGCATAGCAACAACCCAGTCTGGATGTTCAAGAGCTTCAAAG
This sequence comes from Avena sativa, assembly GCA_916181665.1. NCBI lineage: Eukaryota > Viridiplantae > Streptophyta > Magnoliopsida > Poales > Poaceae > Avena > Avena sativa. Next base: position 341,422,691 of record OV702287.1, read on the forward strand.
ACCTTCTTGGGTTCCACCATTGAGATGTGAGCTTGATGCTCACCAAAACTGGCCAATTCCCTTCTTGTAGAAACCCTTCATCGAAGATCACCAACAACCTTATCGTGGGTGTGACCCCTTAACTCAAGGTTCCGATCAGCCCAAGCCTTGCAACGAAGTTCAATAAGTTTTTTGTCTCTTGGTTGAGTAGTTTCATCACTTGAATCTTCATTGGAATCATTTGCTCGACCTTGATTAGAAACTGGGAAAACAGCGGTAGGTGGTGATGAAGCATGCCCTTGAGATGAGTCAGTAGCCGTAACAGGAGGCTGCTGAACAACAGGTGAGTCAGGGCCAGATAATCTAGCTGATGGAGAGGCCGGATAATCCGGCCTGGGAGTACTTGTAGCAGCTTCATCAGGATGCCTGGGGCTTGCTTGAACTGGCGAGGGGCCGGATAATCTGGGGCTGGACGGAAAATCTGGCCTGGATCTTGCATCGATATCTTCAGCACCAGGAGGAATATGGTCAGCAGGAGCAGGGTGGCCGGATAATCCGGTGTCCACTGGATAATCCGGCCTGGAGCTTTTTGGAACATCTTGACCTTCAGCAGTTGATGGAGATGGTGCAGAAGTTACTCCCGTGGTGGGAACATGTTGGGTATGTGTAGATGAGGGCTCTTCATGAGTAGAGCATTGTCCTTCCCGATCCGCCACAAGGGGTTCCTCAATGGGGCAGAAAAATCCCACGCCCATTCTTTTTATGGCATCTTGGGGTATTTCAACATCTGCATCACAAACACCAACTTGCCCCGCACGGGAACCGTCATTTTCCTCAAACACCACACTACAAGATTCTACAACAGTTCAGGAGAGCTTATTGTAGACTCTATAAGTGCTGGATTCGGCACCATAACCAACCAAAATACCTTCTAGAGCCTTAGATTCAAACTTGGATAAACGAACTCCCTTGATGAGAAAGAAACACTTACACCCAAATACCCGAAAGTATGAGGTGTTTGGCTTGTTACCGGTAAGTATTTCATACGGAGTCTTGTCCAAGATCTTACGGAGGTATAACCGGTTGGATGAATGACAAGAGGTAGAGATTGCTTCAGCCCAGAAGTTATATGGAGACTTGAATTCGGCTAGCATTGATGAGTCTGATTTTTCCTCTCGGCTACACCATTTTGTTGAGGGGTGTACGCAGCGGAATATTGATGTCTTATCCCCTCTTCACGTAGGAACTCATTCAAGGTGTAGTTCTTGAACTCAGAGCCGTTATCACTTCTTATTGCCAGTATAGGGACGTTGTGTTGACGTTGAACCTCGCTAGCGAAGTCGATGACCATTTGTTGAGTTTCACTCTTCAACTTGAAGAAATAAACCCAGGTGTATCTTGATTAATCATCAACAATCACTAGACAATACTTCTTCCCACCGAGGCTTGTATGAGATGGAGGTCCGAAGAGGTCCACATGAAGGAGCCCTAAGATCCTTTTTGATGAGATAATAGTCTTCCTTCGATGAGGAGAGTCATGCATTTTCGCTTCAACACACGCCCTACAAACACGATCTTTGGCAAAGGAGACATTTTCTTTTAGTCCAAGGATGTGGCCACCCTTGTGGAGACTTTGCAAAGTTCTCATATTGACGTGGGCTAGTCGGCGATGCCATAGCCAACTTGCGTCATCCTTTCCAAAAAGACACATCGGGCCTGTAGTGGTTTTCCCCGAAAAGCCCACCACGTACAGGTCATTTTTGACATATACCACAAAAGCGACTTTTAGAGACTTGCTCCACAAGAGTACCACCAAATCAACATCAATATAAACTGCAAAGCCCATCTTACCAAGGGTACAAACTAAAAGTAAGTTGTACCCGAGGGTCTCAACAAGCATGATGTCCACGAGAGAGATATCGTGAGCCACCACAACTTTGCCGAGACCCAATACCTTAGATTTTGACTTGTCACCATAGGAGACGGTTATATGATCATGATTTGGTCGCATCTCCATGAAGATCTCCTTGCTTCTAGTCACATGACTCCTGCATCCGCTATCGAGTACCCATTTAGAACCACCGGAAGCATAGCCCTGCAAGAAAGTTACTTCTTGGTTTTAGGTACCCATTTTTCAATGGGTCCTATCATGTTAGTGACAAGGGTCCTGGGGACCCAAATAGACCAAGGAATGTAAAAATCATAAGGGCCTACATAACTAGCATAAACATCACCATAATAATCGCAATATAATTCAAAGTTAGGATTGTTAGCCCCTGCAAAACCATTATAATTAGTCTTGTCATTGGTAATGTTGCTAGTCTTTGGTTGAGCAGTCTTGCTCTTCTTCTTCTTCTTCTTGTTTTTCTTGCTCTTTGTCTTGGGAATGTAACCAAGACCTTCTTTTCTATTGTTTGTCCTTTGCTTGCTCAGTATCTCATCAATAACCTCTTTACCTTTGTGTTGAGAACCTCTTGCAAGATCTTCTTTTCCATAAGATGATGTGGAGGTACTTGGCACATCATACCATTTCAATTGAGTTTGGAGCTGGTCATGGGACTCATTTAAAGTATAATGATCACTCTTCAATGCCTTGTGAGCACTTTCAAGACTATCAAACTTCTCCAAAAGTCTAGCATGAACAGCCCCAAGTTCAACCTTTTCTTTCTTTAGTTTCTTTACCTTGGCAAGAGCATGGTCACGTTCTTTGATGAGTTGAGCCACAGCTTCTTCATGTGACTCCTCAATGGATTCGAGTCTCTCTTCCAAAGATACTCGAGCTTCCTCTTCTTCTTCCAAAGCATTCTTCAAAGAAGCTATCTCCAAGGCATCTTCTCTTTCGATTCTGCCCTTTTCTTCAAGAAGATCTTCGGCTTGAGCAAGTTGACTCATAAGAGCATAAAAATGGAGTTTGTGCTCACCTTGCAGGTTAGTGAAAAAGGTGTCCAAAGCAATGACTTCTTCTTTCATTTTAAGACTGTCATGATCATCCATATCCAAAATTATGTTAGTCTTAGGAAATGAAGATCTAGAACTTGATATCTCGGACCCCCTTGCCATTAGGCAAGTAGAGTTGTTGTTGATGACATTCTCGTTTGGCGAGTTGAAGAGAGATGATGGAGTTGATGTCGTGGCTATAGCAGCCCCCTCGCGAGAACTATCTTCATCCTATTCATCTTCACTTGCAGAGGAGTATTCTTCTTGTGCCACTAAGACGACCTTGGGTTGCTTCTTGTAGGGGCCATTTTTCTTAATAAATGGCTTCTTCTTAGGTGCTTTGGATTTTTCTTTAAGAATGAGCCTGCCACCATTGTCTTCTCTATTTTGATACGGACACTCGGCTACAAAGTGCATCCTATCTCCAGAGTTGTAGCAGGTTCACAGTTTTGGGCCACTTTCTCTTCTTCCATCTGACCCGTTCTTGCGCTCGAGTTCCGACTTGGCCTTGGCAGGATCCTTCCAAAAGTTCCTTGCATAAAGCGCCATGTACTCACCATGAGCACGTTTGACTTCATCGGGGCAGTCCATGGAGGCCCCATCAAATGCTCTTTCATCCTCCTCTTGCTCAACAACATTGGCTTTTAGAGCAACATTGACACCCTTTTGCATTCCAATGGCCCGAGCACGGGCATCTTCAGCATTCTTTGCCGCCACTTTGAATGACGCCATTTCTTGGATGACCTCATTGGATGTCATTTGATGGTAGTTATGTCTACCTTGCAGGCTGTTCAAGTCCGTTGGCTCGAAAGGTATTAAGGCACTCACATATTTCCTTTTTATCCACGCATCATCAATGTGAGTGGCTCCATGCTTTCTAAATGTCGTTGCGATGCCCTTGAGTCTTCTATACATGTCTTCATGGTTTTCACCATCCAACTAGTAGAATCCCTCAACTTCATTACTAAGGGCATCATACCTATTCCTTCTCATGCTTTCATTCCCAACAAAGAGATCAGTAAGGGCATCCCAAGCTTCTTTAGCTGTGTTGAGATGTTCAATGTGTGGCATGTCCTTGGGACCCACACCAAGCTGTATCATGTGGAGAGCAGTGGCATTCAATTGGCTGTCCACTACTTCTCTTCTTGTTAGGTTGGTTTGATCTCCAATATGAAGACCCTCTTCGATAATCCTCCAAAGTTCAATAGAGGAGCTGCAAACATGAGACTTCATTAAGAATTGCCATTGATTGAAAGAGGATGCAATGAGCTTGGGTGGATCACCCCTATTGTTTATATGAGTATGAGGGATAGGTGGGTCGGGGGAATATACGTGAAGAACCTCACTATATTCCTCCTTACCACTTCCCTTCTTGGAGGTGGAACCATTACGTTTTTAACCCTCTGCATCATCATCCTTGGATCCGGTGTTAGCCTTTTCCTTAGATGATGGTGTGGCTGCCTCAGAGGAGGATGGAGATAGGGCTATGGATGATGTGAGGCGAGCAACCATTTTATTCATCTCCTCCATCTTGGCCTCAAAGGATTTCAACAAGGTTGTTTCCAACGTCTTGAGGTCATCCATTGTGACCTTATCCACAGCCTCATTCCCATCACCCTTGGTACCCATACTACTCTTAGGAGGTTAAGCCCGAATTAAGAGTCGGGGCTCTGATACCAATTGAAATGGATCGTATGGGCACCTAGAGGGGGGTGAATAGGTGCTACTTCAAATTTTAATCCTTTTTCAAATTTAGGCTTAGAACAAAGGGTAAATTCTCTAGATAAACTATTAGGTGGAATTTCCCTATATGAAACCTATCTACTAGCGAGTAAAGAGCGAGTGGAAGAGGAACGAGTAAACCATAATGAAGCACGCGGAGACACAGGATTTGTTTGACCGCAGTTCCTTCCTTGTTAAGGGAAGTACGTCTGCGTTGGAGGGGTGGGCGGTACTAAGACCACCACGCCACAATATGCCTCACCCTGTTCTCCGATGGATCCTGCCACCAAAGGCCTGATCCACCTTTCCACTACAGGGACCCTTCGAGGAGGGTACCGGCGCCTTTACACAACTAGCGGGGCACAACTCCACAATAAACTTGGAGGCTCCCGAAATGACAACAAGCTACCACAAGAACAAAGTTATCAAATACAACGAATAAGATCTAGATATTGACAAGAATACTAGATCAGGGATTTCCCAAATGAATGGAGAGGAGTTGATGCGCTTGATTCGTCATGACGACGATGATTCTCTCCTCCTTCAATTCCCCCAAAGATCGAAGCCTTCGGGTGGTTGAAGTGGGAGATCTAGAATGGGAGCTCTTGCACAATGTCTAGACAATTTCGAAAAAATCAAGAGTTCTGAACGTTGGGGAAGAAGGGGTACTTATACCCCCTTCCAAAACCAGCCGTTGGAGACTTTGGGGGCCGGATTATCCGGCCCAAGTGAGGGCTGGATTATCCGGCCTGGGGAAAACTCCGCCCCAGACTCGGAATATCCGGTAAAAGTCCGCCCCCTCTCTGAGTGTCACGCAGAGCTTGCACTTGATCATCTTCTAGGGGCCGGATTATCCGGCCCCATGAGATGGCCAGATTATCCGGCCTGGGGAGGAAAAACCGCCCCAGTTTGGATTTTCCAGGAGAAAATCTGACCGGACTCCGAGCGACGCGCCTGGCTTGCTTTGCTCAAAAACTGGGGGCCGGATTATCCGGCCCATGCGACAGCCGGATTATCCGGCCTGGGGAAGAAAAACGCCCCCAGTCCGGATTTTCCGGGAGATAATCCGCCCCCTCTCTGGGTGACGCACCTTGGCAGTCTTTGAGCAATGAGGTAGGCCGGATTATCCGGCCCTTGGTGGGGCGGATAATTCGGCCCCCCTCAAAGCTTCATGTACACTTAGTGCACATGAATAATCTCCACAGTATTATTATCTAACACGCAAAACACAGGAAAACATGAAATGTTCTTTCACCATTGTTATGGACTTGTGTTTTGGAGAAGGAGGGAGCGCTGGAGGCATCAATCGGCTAGCAAACAAGCACACAAGGACGCAAGTTTTACCTAGGTTCAGGCCTTGTAGAGGTCCCTAATCCTGCTTGTCTGCTCTTGGAATTAACGAAGGAATCGAAGATTACAGGGGTGCGCAGGTGCAATCTGGCGAGAGTTGTGGAAACTAGGGTTGTGATTGTCCTCCTAGCCTTTATATAGATAGGCTAGGTCTCGGATAGTAGGTCGAGTCGGTTATAGATTAGGGTTTTCCCTTTGAACTTTCTATCTTATACTTCTTCTTGTCTCGCAAGAAATCGAGAGTCCGTGGGCCACTCGAATTCTTCATTGGGCCTTGGCAACACCGTGGGCTTCTGCCGTATCTAGACCGTACATACCAAACTCGAGTACCTGTAGGGTATACCCATGTTAGTAGCCCCTGAGTGTCCAGTGGAATCGCAGATTCGACTAGGGACTTTATGAAGTCTTTCGAGTGCATGACTGAGCATTTTTTTCGAGTGTTCTGTTTGTGTCATAGGGATTGTTGATATACGTGCCTGATTTATCCGATGTATCAGTATCAGTTAACTGCCTTAGGGCAAAATAACGCAATCTACTCAAACTTGAGTCCCTGGACTCGAATTCGGAAAAATGCTGGCGTAATTCGACTCAGGCCGCGGGGGTCTTACAGGAGTCGAATTCTAGTGTATAAGTGTGAGCACTCGATGCGTCCATCAAGGCATGTTTATCATACCTGCAGGCACGGATATGTTTCTGGTAGTGCGCAGTAGATGCGTTGCCAGGCCTTATTCAGGTCTTATCTTCACGCTGTAAGCGCGACATCCAAATTTTTTGTCATCATGGAGATGATTCTTGTGGCCCAGGAGACGTAATCTCTTTGTTGGGAAAATATGAGGCGGAGTCGCCATAGCATGTGATGACCTTAGTTGCCCGCGTGGGTGGCTTTGACGGGACATGATGAGCGGTGGGTCCCACTTTCTTACATTGATTTGACTGGGCATGCGTAATCTTCTATTTTAACTGCGTCTCCTTGATTTCTGCGCGTAATGGAGATAGTGGGGGACGGTTCGTGGTTCACCTTCGCCACATGTCGATGGCGATGTACGCCATGCGTCTAGTAGGGTTTCTGCTAGCCGTTGGATGGTGTCCACGATGAGGTTAAGTAGCAGCGCAGCTGCGGTAATTTTCCCCATCTGTCTTCTTTGCTCGTGTCTCTGTCGCCATTGTTGCTGCTCTATACTTCCTTGCGCACTTCCTCTTTGTGGCACTGGACCGGCTCCGTGTCTTCCCCAGTTACTTCTTCCGTTCACACCGCCATCGGAAGATGGGAAAGAAGAAGGGAGGTGTCGCCGCTGGATCCGCGGCCACCATTGTCACCTCCAAGAAGAAGGGCGGTACCACCACCATGGGCACCAATGCCGCCGGTGCTGGGAAGAAGAAGAGTGCGGGCACCTGCATCACCAATGGCGCTTGGTGAGCGTCTATCATCAAATCTTCCGAGCTGCATCTTCATTGTCAAGATGGAGTTCTTCCACCCGCGGAGGACGACTCGCGAGTGCCTGGAGACGAGGTCATCCCTTGTCCTCCTCCAGGTTTCCGGGTGATGTTCCTTGCGTTCATCATCCGAGGTCTTTCTCTCCCCCTACTTCCTTTCTTCAGGGGTCTCCTTTGTTTCTATGGGCTCCAGCTTCACCATCTGTCCCCAAATTCCACTCTCCACATCTCCTGCTTCATTACTCTTTGCGAGTGCTGGCTCGGAATCGAGCCGCACTTTGGCCTCTTCAAGAGGCTTTTTAAGCTGAAACGCCAGTTGGCGTCCGCTTCGGTAGTCTACGACGTAGGAGGCTGTGGGATCCACGTCGACTCCTCTGTCACCTATTTTGACATCAAGCTCACCACGTCCGTCCAAGGGTGGAGGGACAAGTGGTTCTACATCCACGACCAGAAGGCCGATGGAGAGCACTACAGACTCGCGCCCTTCGACCCCACGGCGACTTGCAAGAGGAGGCGCTCCTGAAAGAATGTTGTTATGCCTGGCGAGTGAGATGAAACGGAGGTGTTGTTTGAGCGCGTCTGCGACCTTCAAATCTGCATAGGCAAAGAAAAGTGTGGCGCCGCTCTCATTCGCACATGGTTGCACCGCCGTGTCCATCCTCTACAGGCCAGAGTCCACCCAATGTACCAATTGGTTGATGCTGGTGATGCAACTCGCATATCTGCCGAAGGCATTTCTGCGAGTGAAGTGGATAAGAGGGTGCGACTGGTGACCAAATACACCGCCAAGGAGGTTCTCCCAGGCAAACCAGTCGTGCCTCCTTTCGATGCCTCTAACCCTCCTCCTGACGCAGAACTGTTCTATGAAGTAGTTTCCTTTTTCGACTGCCTTTATGATGTTTTGATATATAATGTTGTATCTTCTGAATGCAGGACTGGAAGGTGTCTCCCAATTTGCCCCCTCGTCCTAAAGGGGTTATCCCACGCGAAGTGGATGAAGAGGACGAGTCGGAATCGACTGTCCCAATTGAACAGGAGGAGGGAGCCCCCAAGTCCAGTGACCAGGACACTCGCAAGCGTTACCGCAGCAAGGACTCGGATGCCTCGTCTCCGACAACACCAGAAGGCCATTCTGTTGTTGCAGAGGAGCCAATCCCCGCCGTTCCAGTGCGCTCCATGGCTCTTCCTGCCCGGAAGAAGCTGCGACTGCTGAAGGAGTCATCGGAGTCGGAGGAGCAATACTTTGACCTTGATAAATTTAGCTAGTGAGTTCTGCATTCACGACCTCATTTTGGTTTCGTTTTGGAGTTGCTTTTTCCCTGAAGTTTTTGCTTGATATGTTTTGTAGCCGAGCGGCATCATCGTCTTCTGACGACGTCCAATTTGTGAAGGAGTCCGGAGTCGTAGACTCCAAGGCCAAGGAAGTGGCCGAACGGTCTTTTTCTCCTCCATTGGCGGCCCACTCTGGGCACAATTCGTCGAGTTCCCCACATGCTGGGGAACACCAGATGGTTGCCCGGATGACTATGCGACAGTCATCTTCGGAGTATCTGGAAGATCATGTAAGCATCCTTTTGTTGTTTTGGCAGTCGAATTTATACTTGGTGTGGTTGCTGAACTTTTGTTTTCTTCTGATGCAGCTCATCATGAAGGAAGCTGCTCGCCTGGTGGAGCAAGTCCTTGTCATGGGTCGGCAGCACGCTCTGCTGGACAATTGCCACCGCGTTGTTGAAGGTAAGTTTTGGCTTTGTCTTTGTCTTTGTGAAATTTATGAATTCGATTGAGGATACACCCTTTGCGTTGTAGTTGAGCACAATGAACTACTTCGTCGTTCTGCTTCACTCGAGAAGACGCTTGCCGCGGCAACGAAGAATCACGACGAAGCAATCGTAGCTCTGGAGGAGTCGCGAAAGCGAGAAGAGGATCTCCATGCCTCCACTGCTGAGAGGGAGAAGTTGTTCGAGGAGCAACTTTTCTCGATTGCCAAGTCCCTATCAGGTATTCTTTCGGCTGGATGTGCATTGCTCTTTGCTTTGACGTGTGGTTGTTGTACTAACACTTATGTGTATGCAGATGCCAGTGGCCTGAGCTTTGACGCCCAGTCTCTGCGTCGCGCGGATGCATTGGTAGGCGCCGTCGCTGTAGTCGAAGACTGGCAGTGTTTCCCTCCAGGAGACGCCGGGGAAGGCAAAGGATGTGCTCAGTCGCATCCGCGAGGATTAACTCCCAAGGCCGGGCTGATCGACAACCCTGGAGACCTAGTGGAATCCCTTACTAGAGGTATTCCCGCGGATTTCAGGAACTCACAGCGGTCCGTCGGCGCCATGATGACACTCGCAATGGTGCAAGCCCATGGCGTGGAGATGGATCCCGCTGCTATTTCTGAGGCGATGCCTGTTGATGCCGGAGGCCAACATGTAGTGTTTGCTCCCTTCGCTGGTAGTTGCGCTAAGTATGGTCCTCAACTTCTCGAGACAGTCGCCAAGTATTTCGAGGAGCGACGGTGAGCGAAGACGACGAAGGCCGCGTCATCTGGGGCTACCACCGGCAAATCCATGGCATCAGAGACTGCCATGGATGCGATGAAGCCCCTGAAGCCAAAGTCGAAGTCGAAGAAGCAAAATGCTCCTTTGTCTGCATATGTAATAGATGTATTTGCCTTTGTTGAAACTATGCTTTTGTGGGAATGTTCATGTCGAGACTTTGTTGTGCTTGAATGCATTCGTTCCTTTTATCAATGTATTCTTGGTCCCTTATTTGCTCTTGCTTGGTTTGTGATAGGGTACGTCGAGTGGTCCTTCGAGTGGTCCTCATGATCCTCCACCCACCGATGAAACCTTGGCGCAACCGCGCACAAAGGTGGAGGAGTTGTCGTTGCTTTCGCGACTGCGCGGTCGCATTAAGCAATTGGAGCGTGAGTTGCCCATCCTCCGCGGTAGCACAGATGTATGGAATTCAAAGGCAGAGAAGGCCACCGCCCATGAGAAGTATCTCTTGGAGGAGGTGGCGCAGCTGAGTGACCAGTTCAAATGTTAGCTTTCCGCCCTCTCATCTTTTCTTTTAGTCAGTCACGGTGATGCCTTGTCTTCACACTTTGCCATTTTGCTTGGTGTAGTTGTCAGTGCTCATCATCCACATGATGAGATGGACCAGACTGCCATTCGAATGAATGACCTCACACAGGAGCAACTGCAGGCGAGTGGGTACTTTTGGGTGGACCACGATCGTGCAATCACGCTTGTGACCCTGCAGGATCGTGCTTCTCAAGTACTCCATTTTTTGAAGAAGGCGCAGTCGTGCCTTAGGCATATTTATCAAACGATGTTTCTGTTGGACGCCATCCCTTCAAGCATGTTGGCTCTTCTGGCGAAGTTCCAAGATTTGAGTGCGGTTCGCGAGTGCGTGCGGTAGCAGTTAGTAGCTAGTGCTAAGGCTGCATTGTCGCTGGTGCGACTGCATAGGCCAGATGTAGATGTTGCAGCTGTTGCCACTGGGCCGCCTCCCCCGCTAGAAGGTATGACCTGGAACATGGTTCCGCACTACCAAGCGGTTGATCGCCTAGCAGAAGAGATTGTCGACTTCTTCGAGGAGAAAACGAACGTTCTTCTTTTGCAGCATTAGCATGATTTGTATCCTGCACAAAATTGTATAAGTGTTGTAAAGTTCGTACGAATATGTTGAGTGTAATTAATACCAATTGATATGCGATGAGCTTGCTAGCTTTTAAATTTTGTGAGTGTATTGTACTCTTCAGTTCCTTTTCGTTAGCCTGACTTATGTTTATCTCAACACCTTGCCAACCTGTCAGGTGCGTTGCAACTAGGTTGGTGTTTATGAAGGGTTCGATTGATGTTGTGTTAGGTACTCAGGATACTGCGATTTGTTCGTAGAATGAAAGTGTAAAGGGTGGCGCAGCCCCCGAGTGATAAAATTGCAAGAAAAATAAGGAAAACACAGAGTTTTGGGGCACTTAGCTTTATTTATTCGCAGAATAGTATGAGGTACAATGTGTGGCTAAGTAGCCTAGCTGAATAGCCTTATTTGTAAATGTAAAAACGACTAGGGGTAGAAGCGACGCAGCTGCGCGACGTTCCAGGGGTTGGAGTATGCGACTCCTATCTCGAAATCTTTAAGGCGATAGGCGCCACCTGGGATTACTTTTGTAATCACGTAAGGTCCTTCCCAAGGGGACTCGAGTTTGAGATGCCCTTGCTGCTTCAGTCGTAGGACCAGGTCTCCTTCGACGAAGGATCTTGGGCGTAGCCTTCTGCTGTGGTAGTTGCGGAGGCTTTGTTGGTAGATCGTTGATCTCTCTGCTGCGATTTCTCGTGCCTCGTCAAGGAGGTCGACGGAGTCTTCGAGTGCAAGAGTTGACTCCTACTCGCTGTAAGCGACCACCCGTGGGGCTATGTAGCGTACTTCTGCGGGTAGCACTGCTTCAACACCGTGCACCATGAAGAACGGGGTGTATCCCATGGCGCTGTTTAGAGTTGTGCGCAAGCTCCAGAGTACGGATTGCAGCTCGTCTGGCCAGCATCCGACGGCTTGTTCAAGTGGCCGGAGGAGTCGTTTCTTGATTTCGCTGCAGATGAGGCCGTTGGCCTTTTTGACTTGACCGTTGGTCTGCGGGTGAGCCACCGAGGCGTAGCTTATTTTGATTCCCAGGTTCTCATAGAATTCCTGGAACTCCTTAGAGGTGAAGTTTGTCCCATTGTCCGTGATGATGTTTCTCATAGAATTCCTGGCACTCCAAAGCGGTAGACAATGGACTCGAAGAACTTGACAGCGCTAGCCCCTGATTGATTTGTCACTGGCACGAGCTCGATCCACTTGGTGAATTTTTCGACTGCGACCAAGAGGTAGACATAACCTCCTGGCGAGGATTTCGGGATCTTGCCAACCATGTCGAGTCCCCATTGCACGAAGGGCCAAGCCAATGGTATAGGGCGGAGGTCCGTGCCAGGTGCGTGAGGTTTGTCTGCAAATTGCTGGCAAGCGTTGCAGCGCTGGACGATGTCCTTGGTGTCGCGCATGGCCGTGGGCCAGTAGAATCCAGCTCGTAGAGCTTTGGCAACGAGGGCGCGACTGCCAGCATGGTGCCCGCAAGTGCCTTTGTGGATGTCGAGGAGGACGGCCCTTCCGTCCCCGTTGGAGACGCACCATTGGAGCACTCCTATGATGTTGTGCTTGTATAGTTCGCCGTTGATGAGGGTGAATGCCTTGGATCGCTGCGCGATCTGTCGCGCGTCAATTGGGTCGTCTGGTAGCCTATTGCTGAGTAGGTACGTAATGTAGGGTTGTGTCCAATATGGCTCGATCATCATGACGCTCATTGGTCCTTCGAGTCATGTATGAAGCTCCAGGTCGTCGAGTGTCATTGGCTCATTGGGTGGCGTAGCCCCCCGAGTTCGTTGACGCGCTTGCTTTCTTCTCTGGAGATTTTGGCTTGATGGAGTGCTCACAGATGCGCTCAGGAAATACCCCAGGTGGTATGGGGCGCAGGTGGAGCCAATATTAGCGAGAAGATCCGCCTCTTCATTGCTTTCACGTCCCACATGTCGCATCTCACAGCCGTCAAAGTCTCCTTAGAGTGTGTCGTAGAGGTTGCGATAGGCGATCATGTTGTCGCTCAGTGCGTCGCACTCATGCATCGTTTAGTTGACCACTAGTTTGGAGTTGCCATAGATGATGAGCCTTTTGGTGCCGCAGGCTTTCACCATCCGCATCCTGTGGATTAGGGATTCGTACTCAGCTTCATTATTGGAGGCGATGAACTGCATTCGCATAATGTATTTCATCTTGTCTCCTTGGGGCGATGTGATGTCTACGCACTTCTATTCTTGTAGACAGTTGTTGGGCCTCCAAGTGCAGAGGTTGGTAGAACAACAACAAGTTTTCCCTTAAGTGGATTACCCAAGGTTTATCAAAATCAGGGAGGAAGTGGTCAAAGCTATCCCCTCTCAAACAACCCCGCAATCAAGATACAAGAAGTCTCTTGTGTCCCCAACACACCCAATACACTTGTTAGGTGTATAGGTGCACTAGTTCAGCGAAGAGATAGTGAAATACAAGTGGTATGGATATAAGACAACGGTCCCAGAAAATAGCTTTGATGGCGTGGAAGAGACTAAAGGCAAACTGAAATAAAGATGGAAGCAAGCAAACATGTAACACATCTAGTTGCAAACGGTGTTTCAATGTTTAGAAACAAGGCCTAGGGATCATACTTTCACTAGTGAACACTCTCATATAAATATCTTCTCTTTATGATACTACTCTGAACTACTCTCCGGTTGGACACTCTAATCCATGGTAGGGCTATAACAGCACACCTCAAAGTTCGCTTTCCCCATCTAGATAACCCCGCACTGTCACCTTGAGCACTAGATGGTTCCAACAAACACCACAATTTCATAGAAACATCCAACTCCAAATATAACTCATAACAAGTATTTGTAATCTCTAGCCTAAGTGCCACCATGGTGTGCACGCTGTCACTTTCACACACATGGGGAGAGCAGAGATCTATTAAAGCACTTGAGTAGCAAAGTAGATCTACTTTATTACAAAGCTCATGATAACAATATGATCATGCATAGAGAGAGAGATGAACACATAGCTACCAGTAGAACCCTTAGCCTCGAGAGAGAACTACTCCCTCCTCATCATGGGAATCATCAACAACGATGGAGATGGTGGTGGAGATCAATGGAGATGGCCCTGGGGGCACTTCCCCATCCCGGCAGGGTGCCGGAACAGAGACTTTCCGTCCCCTGAAACTCCCCTTCGGTGGCGGCTGTGCTGCGGAACTTTTCGTGGCTGGAGGCTTGACGATTTAGGGTTTTTGCATCGGGAGGCATCTTATAGGCGAAGAGGCAAGGTCGGTGGGCGGCCAGGGGGCCCACACCACCTGGTGGCACGGCCAGGGCTAGACCGCGCCACCACATGGTGTGGCCAGCCCCTGACCCCTCTCCGTCTCGTCTTTTGGCTTCGTGTGTCTTCCTGTAAAATATCGACTTTGGCTTTTGTCTGGTCCAATTATGAGAATATTCATTTTCTAGCTTTTCTAGAACCAAAAACAGAAGAAAACAGGCAACTGGCACTGTGGCATCTTGTTAATAGGTTAGTTCCAGAAAATGTGTAAAAGTACTCCAAAGTGTGGACAAAACATAAGAAAGTAGATATAAAACAAGCATGGAACATCAAACATTATAGATACGTTAGCAATGTATCAACATCCCCAAGCTTAACTCCTGCTCGTCCTCGAGTAGGTATGTGATAAAAAGAAAGAATAATTTTTGAGGTGACATGCACCATCATAAACTTAATCAAACTTGATCAAATAATTATTGATAGCTGGGATCATAGTACTTCAACATAGCATGAAAGATAAAGTTCTAACAATAAGACATAGCAACTATGTTGCAACATGAAAAGGCAGAAACAAAAGATTCATGAATAACAATGTGTGGCAAGACGTTTGTTTGTTTCACATAAAGAAAACATAGCATAGTGGCATTCAGCTTGTCCCTCAAAGAGTAGCAAACATAAATGCATAGGACGCCTTCAAAGTTTATAAGGGTGACTAGATATAATTAGTTTAAGAACAAGCAATATCAAAGTTATGCATTGATGGTTCTATGTATGGCGCCAGAAAAATGCTGGAGCGGTGTTGATGTAGAGCTCGTTGGGAACCCCAAGAGGAAGGTATGGTGAGCACAGCAGCAAGTTTCCCTCAGTATGAAACCAAGGTTTAATCGAACCAGTAGGAGCAAGGAAACACCCCAAAGGTGTTGCTAGCTAAGCCTTGGCAGGGCGCACTACCGGTGCTAGTAGCAACGTGGAGACCTGCACAACACAACCACAGAACTTTGTCCCCAAATTGTGATGAGGTTGTCAATCTCACCGTGTTTTGTCAAAAACAAAGGATTAAACGTATCGAATGGAAAGAAGTAAAAGTTTGCATAAAGTAAACACAAAGCAGTAAAAGTTTATAGATTGTATGTAAAGAAAAGGACTGGGATCCATAGTTCACTACAGGTGGCTCTCCTTAGATAGATAACATGTTGGGTGAACAAATTACAGCAGGGCAATTGACAAACATCGAGAAAGCAATACATGCATATACTAATCATCTTGACTCCTTTGAAACTTGATTGGGCATTACAACATTATACATAGACCACCATCCAACTGCATCTATGACTAATAATCCACCTTCAGGTTATCATCCAAACCCCCTCTAGTATTAAGTTACAAGCAACAGATTATTGCTTTACGAACTGCGTGTAAAGTAAACAATACGATTGTTCTATGAACAAAGGATTGTTGTTTTCTCCCTAGTAGCAACAACACATCTAGTACCTTAGAGATTTCTGTCACTTCCCCAGATTACCAGAGGCATGAACCCACTATCGAGCATAAATACTAACTATTGGAGTTGCTAGCATCTACTTGGCCAAGATAGCTACTAACAACAGAAAGCATGCAAGATCACAAATAACAAAGACATGATAGAATCAATAATCAATCTGAAATAGCATCTCAATATCCATCGGATCCCCGCAAACACAACATGCAGAATTACAAATAGATGATCTTGATCATGAACGGAGCTCACAAGATCTAAACATGAAAGCACAAAGGAGGAGAACCAACCATCTAGCTACTACATGGATCCATAGTCCAAGGATGAACTACTCACGCATCACACCAGAGGCTTGCATGGTGATGAAGAAGGCCTCCAGGGTGAATTCCCCTCTCCGGCAGGGTGCCAGGAAGAGCTTCAGATCCCTCCCAATCTAGGGATGGAGATGACAGCGGCTACAGACTCTTTCGTGGATTTTTGATCGGGTACTTAGGGTTTTCGTCCCGAGGGCATCTTATAGTCGAAAGGGGAGACCGAAGGGGTGCCAGGGGCCACCACACCACCCCTGGCACGGGCCCAGCCTGGCCGTGTGGCCAGGTGGTGTGGCCGGACTCTGGCCCATCTCCGTCTCGTATTTTGGCACTTGATGACTTCGGAAAAATAGGCACTTTGGATTTTGTCCTGTCCAATT
Organism: Avena sativa; assembly: GCA_916181665.1. Taxonomy (NCBI): domain Eukaryota; kingdom Viridiplantae; phylum Streptophyta; class Magnoliopsida; order Poales; family Poaceae; genus Avena; species Avena sativa. Next base: position 341,439,172 of record OV702287.1, read on the forward strand.
CGGAAAATAGGCACTTTGGAACCAAAAACGGCAGAAAACAGGCAGCTGGCACTGTGGCTCTTATTAATAGGTTAGTCCAAGAAATCATATGAAAAGCACTCCAAAGTTGGAACAAAACACAAGAAAGTGGATAAAACCAAGCATGGAACATCAAAAATTATAGATACATTTGCAATGTATCAACATCCCCAAGCTTAACTCCTGCTCATCCTCGAGTAGGTAAGTGATGAAAAGAAAGAATAATTTTTAAGGTGACATGCACCATCAAAGACTTGATCAAAGTATTTGCAAAACAATCAAAGCTAGGATCATAGTACTTCAATCATAACATGAAAGACAAAGTTCTAGCAATAGGCAAAGAAACTATGATGCAACATAAAAAAGGCACAAACAAAAGATTCATGAATAACAATGCTTTGCAAGACGTTTGTTTGTTTCACATAAAGAAAACATAGCATAATAGTTTTCAACTTGTCCCTCAATAGAGTAGCAATATAAATGCATAGGACACCTTCAAAGTTCATAAGAGTGACTAGATACAATAGTTTAAAACAAGCAATATCAAGTTATGCATCAATCAACTAGTCTTAGGACAATGCACATAGAACTAAGAATGGCCACTATGCTCTCAAAGTAGTTGCATAAAGATAGAAGATGGAGACTCAATATAATGGTGGAAGAAAGGCCTTTTTATAAAAGGAAGTAGGGATTCAAGTCTCATAAAGAGCTTCCAAAAATTATGGTACTTATACCTTTTAGCTCTCATTGCCCCTATCATAAGCATCTTGAAGTGATTAAGGTTAAAGTGAACAAACTATGGTGTACATTGTAAAGACCCAAACCAGGCTTGGTTTGAATCCCTATGATTATAGTGCTAGTCCCTGGATCGAATAGCTAGCACCCACAGTTTTAAGATGTAATATCAAGATACAAAGGTCATATTACATCGCATGATCCAGAACATGAATACTTTATTACATACCCATAGCCATAGGCTATCTTATTACAAAGCAGCAGAATACAAGTAAAGCATGGAGTCCTTCATCTTCATGTGCCACAGGCAAACATGTTGGGTGCAGACTCATAAACCCTATCATCAATCCACACTCATCAATAGAATAACCTGCAACATGATAGGTTGCAGGCAGAAAGGGTCAATACTTTGAATGTATTGGCAAGTGTCACAAGTTGGTGAATATAAGTTGGACTATCACTAATGCATATTTGGCTAAGTAGATCTTAGGCTTATTTGCAGAAAGCAATATGGTTTTATCCTATGTTTGCAAAAATAGTTTTGATATTTCAACAACTTTCTGAACTCCTTGGCAAACTCCAAGTGCTTCTACTCTCTTGTTGTCACCATCAAGTTTTACTTTGATAAAATGGAATGTCGAGATCTTCCATAGCTTCAGGCCTTAGTTGCTTAGAGTTGTCCATAACCGGGGACACGGCTAAGTACTTAGAATTTAATCTTCTGCAGAAGTTGTACACTTTACCCACATGACACAATCTCGTCTTGACGCCACCAGTGGCCGCTGGATTAGTACTCACCAAGATGGAGTACCGACAGATCAAGAATGTGACAAAGTCTTTCCATAGAAGTCCTCCCAATACATAATGCCAGCACATCTACTAGGCACCAATGCAAGGATAAACCTCCAATGCATAATTCTAGTTAACCTGAAGAGGTACCAATGCATGGGTCTCCCACTATGTAATTGACTAGGCCAGAGCCCATTTAGCATGTGGCTATACACGAAAGCCACTATACGAGAAACATGTTCAATCTCTAAGTTCCTCGGTGGTATTCTCCTAGTGTACACACGAAAGAGATAGCCATAGACATGGTTCTCTTTGTTGCCACCTTATTCACAACTGAGTATCCACTTTCCATCCAGGTGATTCATTGAGTACTTGTTTTATTATACAAAACATATATTTTCAAACTCTTCATATAATCACAATATGGTATATTCCACCCTAAATCTATAGCAGGGCTAAGCGTACTACAACTACAGTATTTCCACTAAGGAAGATATAAAGGATATCCTAAACATGACATAGCATAGCATCATAGTAGTCCTATCATGCACACTATAAAAATCCACTAAGTGTAATGAAGATAGTAGGATATGGATGATAGTGTCACTTGCCTTAGTAGTTGGTGGTGTAGGTACACTCTTTGCAGTAACACACTTGGAAATCCACACAATCTATCAAACAAAACAACCAAGACAAAACATGCAGAAGATCAACACTAATGGCAATACAAAAAATCATGCAAAATATGCAAGCATGCAAGATGGCAATTTTTATTGTACAAATTGTTATAACAAAGGTTTTAAACAGTACTAAGTGTTCCTGAACAATTTACAATTGCAAGATTACAAATGCAACCATTTCTGTAATTGTAATAATTAGCAATAATTTCTAGCATTTGGAAAGGCTAGACTCACTAAATAATTCCCATGCTATTAGGTATAGTTAACCAGATTATATTTTGGTCTCACTAGATAGAGGGTTCAATTTGCAATCCATAGCAAAAAGATTCACCCAAAAATAATTTACAAAACAATTTTTATGGGTAAAATACTCCTAAAAAGGTTCTGCCTAAAACTCCAAATTTTCAGAAGCAAAAAGGTGAAATAATGCCTCAGCAGTGAAGCTCTCATTTTTCTGAATCCATAGACACCAAATTTGTATTTTTCTGATTTGTGGATCAAAAGTTATTGAATTTCTAAGTTAAATACAAATTCTGCCTATTTTCTAATTTAAACAAATAGCCTGGGCGACATGGCATGTTCTTATTGGCTCGTACCGGTTCGGGCAGATCAACAACGTGGGCTGTTGAATTTTAAGAGGAACTAACGGACTAGATCAGATGATATCGCTTTGGCTAAGTGATCTATCTAAGCCGCTGGATCAAGATCAGACGGTGCTCAGCGCGTGGCCATGAACTGGCGGCGCTGGTCCTCTGCGCACGGCGGCGACGCATCGGACGGGTGGTGCTCCGGCGATTCTAGAGGGTTAGGGGAAGCAGCGATCTTACCGAGGGTTTGCGGTGGTCTCGGTGATCTGGTTGGTGGTCGCGATGGAGAGAGGGGAGCTCTGCTTTGCTCGGTATTCCTCGCCGGATTTGTGTCGACGGCAGAGGTCACGGCCACGAGATGGTGGCGTCGATCTGTTACTCAAGCAGACACGTAAAAGGGTTAGGGGAATGCGCCTGGTTCTGCACTGTCTAGCAGTGGCCAAAAAGAAGCGGCGGGAACTAAGCCCTTACCGGAAAAACCGTCGGACGGTGGCAGCAGAGGGAGTTCGCCGGACTTGGTCCGAGTCATCGACCTGGAGTAAGAGGGAGTGCGTGGCTTGGTTAATAAGTGCGTTAGGACATGGCGAAACAGATGGGACAGAGGGGAGGGCGCCTAACAGCCGGGGTTCACCGGAATTGTCGCCAGGACAGCGGTGGTGAGCGGTGGTCCGAGCTCGAAATTTGGGGAGCCTGGGGGCTCTCCGGGAGTGGCGACTGGGGGAAATGATGAGGAGGGTTAAGGGGATTAAGTAGAGGTAATCACCGGGGGATTTTACTACGAGAAACGGCCGAATTCTATTTGATTCGAAATGGTAGAGGAGGTGAGGCGGTTCGTCACTAGGGGGTTGAAGACGACGGGGTGGTGGTGACGTGGGCGTGGGGTCGGGGTGTAAGTGGAAGGGGGTGGGCAGCAGTGCGGTAAGAAAAACAGGGGGAGAGGGAAAAGGCCGGGTGGGGCTGGTGGGCTGGTTTTGGGCCGAAAGGCCAGAAGCTGTCTGCTACTTTATTTTTTTCTCCCTTTTCTTTTTCTATTTCTGTTTTCTCAAGAACTTTTGATTTAAGGATCCAATTTGAATCAAACAAACTTCTAAAAATTTGTAAAACACAAATTAGGTTTTTAGGGCATTATAGAACACATTTACTTTCTAACTCAAATTTTCAAATCAAATTTATTCACTTTGGCTTTAATAGCCTAATATTTCTTTTCTTAATTCTAATCTCAAAATAATTCATATCTTTTTATCCATGCCTCCAAATTGGATGAAACCAATTTATATTGTTTTGCCCTTTATCTTTTTATCTCTCATAGGAGTTCTTTGGTTTAATATAAATATGGAGTATATCCATAGTATTGTGTTGTTCTTAGGGTTAACCAATAATTAGAGTTTTAGGCTTTGAGATAATTTTCACTTCTCTGAGGTTTTTTAAAATGCAACCAAGGAAATATGCTCATGCATGCTTCATGATTTGGGATTTTAAAACATGCACACCACTTCACAAACAAAATCATTTTGGCATTATATTAAATGTTCCAAAAGTTTTTGTTCCTTCTGAATTTCAAAGAACTTGATTCTTTTGTTTTGTTTAAAAATTTCACATTTCAAAATTTGGAAAATTTTGGGATGTGACAGACTACCATCCTTAAAAGGAATCTCGTCCCGAGATTCGAGAAGGCTAGAAAGAATAGGTTGGGTTTTAGGATAACCTAGGTGCTACCACCCTTAAAAAGGAAACTTCGTTGGGTTACATTTGATGATTCACTTGGCTAAGGGTCCAATGATTGACATCCAAAGGTTGTTAACATTTCTCCATCTTGAGATTCTTATACCACTGAATTGAGTTAGATTAGGCTTACCATCCACATCATCTAGTTCTTCAAGGGTTCCATACATGTTGATGTGGTTCACATGTCCTTTCTGGGTCACATTGGAATTGCTTCCATTAGAGTCTCCAATATTCTCATTCTTCTTCTCAGGACAGTTTGCTGCAAAGTGTCCAAGTTGCTTACAATTGTAACACTACAACTGGCTAATGTCCTTCTTGGGATCATTATGTTGATTCTGACCAAGGATATCTCCATTGTTAGTACTATTCACATTGTTACTACCACTTCCATTGTTGATGTGGTGATTCTTGTGGTGATGGTGATTATGTCCATTTCCTTCATGATGATGTGATCCAGAATCCCCATTGCCCTTTCTGATCGAATGCATCTTCTGCGATGATCCTGAGCGATATTTGTCAAGGCTATGCTTCCTCTTCCTGTTTTCAACTTTATCCTTCTTACTCTCTAAAATTCTAGCTTTGTCACATAGTGATTGATAAGTTGGAACATAAGCAACTGATAATTGCATGGAAACTTCATCATTCAGTCCATCTAGGAACTTTTCCTTTCTCTTAGCATCAGTATCAGTATCGTCTGGAGCATAACGTGATAGATTGTTGAATTCCTCAATATATTCAGCAATGCTGCGGTGACGCTGTTTAAGGTTGTGAAACTCCTTCTTCTTTAGGCTCATCACGCCTGAAGAGATATGATTAGTGCGAAAACCATCTTCAAATATTTCCCAAGTCACTTCTTCAATGGGGTGAGTGACTTGAAAGTTGTCCCACCACGTAGTTGCAGGGCCTTCAAGTAAGTGCGCTGCAAATCTCACTTTCTCAGCATCAGAGCATCCAACAGTCACTAGATCCCTATTTACTGAACATAACCAGTCATCATCTACCATTGGATCAGAAGTACCAGAGAACTTTGCAGGTCTCAACCTCAGAAATCTAGTGAGCATATCCAGAGGTGGTGGATTGTTGTTGTTATTGTTGTTGTTCTGATTCTGATTGTTGATGGTTGCCATGAATTGTGTCATCATCTGCATTAGCTGAGTCTGTGCAGTCATCATCTGTTGCATCTCATTTTCATTGTTGTCGTGGTCTCCATTGTTATCATGGTCGTTGGCGCATCTTGGAGGCATCTGTTGGTTTAATGGGGATAAGTAATGATAGATAGACAAATAGGTCTAAGGGAGTTCTAACACACTCAACCCAAAACAAACCAGTTCAATCAAACATTCATCAAGCAACCAATCACTTAGAAACTTCTAACTTTAACTCATTATAGAAGAAAACAACAAGTTTTCTTGAAACAAGCAACCTAGTATAGTCATACCACATAGGTCGGCATGATCCATACGCTAACACGATATCGATAACTCAAACATGATAATTGGTAGGCAATCTAATGTCTCATGGGTCGCACTATGATAACATCAGTGGGAGCTCTCTTTCGAGTTTGGCAATCATCGGTGAAGTGTCCTATCTTCCGGCAGCGATGGCAAAACACTTTTGTCATGTCTCGAGTACTTTTTCTTGAAGTGTTGTTGTGGTTTTCTTGAACTTCCTTCTCTGGGCATTCATTGATATTGTGTCCTTCTTTCTTGCATTTGAAGCAGGTGATATGGCTAAGGTTTTCTTCTTTCTTCCCAAGAGCTTGATACATTCCATCCTTGACTTGTTCTTTCACTTGTTGCACTATGAAGTCGAGATGGCACTTGGCAGGAATGTGGTTGGTTCCTTCACATAGGTAATAAGTAACTTGAGATGTGGGGCATTCTCCAACTGGATGGTTATGATCACAAAAGGGACATTGATCTTGATGTTCCTTAGAGGTGTGGCCTACTTCTCCACATATCTTGCAAGCTCGAGGACTTGTCACAACTTGTATCTTGATCTCCTTGTTGGCATGATCCATCCTCAAGGTCCTTAGAGAAAGCAAAGGCTGGTCCTCTACAAGTTTGAAGGAGAAGAGATTCAGTAAAGAATGATCAAGGTATACGAGAAAACCTAATAAGTATAAAAATATAAGTTCATTCCTAACAAGGGGTTTGTCCAATTCCTACGGTTACGAACCTACAAGAAACACAGTGCTCTGATACCATCTGTAAAGACCCAAACCAGGCTTGGTTTGAATCCCTGTGATTATAGTGCTAGTCCCTGGATCGAATAGCTAGCACCCACAGTTTTAAGATGTAATATCAAGATACAAAGGTCATAATACATCGCATGATCCAGAACATGAATACTTTATTACATACCCATAGCCATAGGATATCTTATTACAAAGCAGCAGAATACAAGTAAAGCATGGAGTCCTTCATCTTCATGTGCCATAGGCAAACATGTTGGGTGCAGACTCATAACCCGTATCATCAATCCACACTCATCAATAGAATAACCTGCAACATGATAGGTTGTAGCCACAAAGGGTCAATACTTTGAATGTATTGGCAAGTGTCACAAGTTGGTGAATATAAGTTGGACTATCACTAATGCATATTTGGCTAAGTAGATCTTAGGCTTATTTGCAGAAAGCAATATGGTTTTATCCTATGTTTGCAAAAATAGTTTTGATCTTTCAACAACTTTCTGAACTCCTTGGCAAACTCCAAGTGCTTCTACTCTCTTGTTGTCACCATCAAGTTTTACTTTGAGAAATTGGAATGTCGAGATCTTCCATAGCTTCAGGCCTTAGTTGCTTAGATTTGTCCATAACTGGGGACACGGCTAAGTACTTAGAATTTAATCTTCTGCAGAAGTTGTACACTTTACCCACATGACACAATCTCGTCTTGACACCACCAGTGGCCGCTGGATTAGTACTCACCAAGATGGAGTACCGGCAGATCGAGAATATGACAAAGTCTTTCCATAGAAGTCCTCCCAATACATAAAGCCAGCACATCTACCAGGCACCAATGCAAGGATAAACCTCCAATGCATAATTCTAGTTCTGAAGAGGTACCAATGCATGGGTCTTCCACTATGTAATTGACTAGGCCAGAGCCCATTTGGCATGTGGCTGTACACGAAAGCCACTGTATGAGAAACATGTTCAATCTCGAAGTTCCTGGGTGGTATTCTCCTAGTACACACACGAAAGAGATAGCCATAGACATGGTTCTCTTTGTTGCCACCTTATTCACAACTGAGTATCCACTTTCCACCCAGGTGATTCATTGAGTACTTTTTTTATTATACAAAACATATATTTTCCAACTCTTCATATAATCACAATATAGTATATTTCACCCTGAATCTATAGCAGGGCTAAGCATACTACAACTACAGTATTTCCACTAAGGAAGATATAAAGGATATCCTAAACAGGACATAGCATAGCATCATAGTAGTCCTATCATGCACACTATAAAAATCCACTAAGTGTAATGAAGATAGTAGGATATGGATGATAGTGTCACTTGCCTTAGTAGTTGGTGGGTGTAGGTACACTCTTTGCAGTAACACACTTGGCAATCCACACAATCTATCAAACAAAACAACCAAGACAAAACATGCACAAGATCAACACTAATGGCAATACAAAAAATCATGCAAAATATGCAAGCATGCAAGATGGCAATTTTTATTGTACAAATTGTTATAACAAAGGTTTTGAACAGTACTAAGTGTTCTCTGAACAATTTACAATTGCAAGATTACAAATGCAACCATTTGTGCAATTGTAATAATTAGCAATAATTTCTAGCATTTGGAAAGGCTAGACTCACTAAATAATTCCCATGCTATTAGGTATAGTTAACCAAATTATATTTTGGGCTCACTAGACAGAGGGTTCAATTTGCAATCCATAGCAAAAAGATTCACCCAAAAATAATTTACAAAACAATTTTTATGGGTAAAATACTCCTAAAAAGGTTCTGCCTAAAACTCCAATTTTTCAGAAGCAAAAGGGTGAAATAATGCCTCGGCAGTGAAGCTCTGATTTTTCTGAATCCATAGACACCAAATTTGTATTTTTCTGATTTGTGGATCAAAAGTTATTGAATTTCTAAGTTAAATACAAATTCTGCCTATTTTCTAATTTAAACAAATAGCCTGGGCGACGTGGCATATTCTTATTGGCTCGTACCGGTTCGGGCAGATCAACAACGTGGGCTGTTGGATTTTAAGAGGAACTAATGGACCAGATCAGCTGATACTGCTTAGGCTAAGTGATCTATCTAAGCCGCTGGATCAAGATCAGACAGTGCTCAGCGCGTGGCCATGAACTGGCGGCGCCGGTCCTCTGCGCGCGGCGGCGAAGCGTCGGACAGGTGGTGCTCCGGCGATTCTAGAGGGTTAGGGGAAGCAACGATCTTACCGAGGGTTTGCGGTGGTCTCGGCAATCTGGTTGGTGGTTGCGATGGAGAGAGGGGAGCTCTGCTTCGCTCGGTATTCCTCGCCGGAGTTGCGTCGACGGCGGAGGTCACGGCCACGAGATGGTGGCATCGATCTGGTACTCGAGAGACACGTAAAAGGGTTAGGGGAATGCGCTTGGTTCTGCACTGTCTAGCAGTGACCAAAAAGAAGCGGCAGGAACTAAGCCCTTACCGGAAAAACCGTCGGACAGTGGCGGCAGAGGGAGTTCGCCAGACTTGGTCCGGGTCGTCGACCTGGAGTAAGAGGGAGTGCGTGGCTTGGTTAATAAGTGCGTTAGGACATGGCGAAACAGATGGGATGGAGGGGAGGGCGCCTAACAGCCGGGGTTCACCGGAATTGTCGCCGGAACACCGGTCAGTGAGCGGTAGTCCGAGCTCGAAATTTGGGGAGCCTGGGGGCTCTCCGGGGGTGGCGACTGGGGGAAATGATGAGGAGGGTTAAGGGGATTAAGTAGAGGTAATCACCAGGGGATTTTACTACGAGAAACAGCCGGAATCGATTCGAATCGAAACGGCAGAGGAGGTGGGGCGGTTCGTTGCCGGGGGGTTGAAGACGACGGGGTGGTGGTGACGTGGGCGTGGGGTCGGGGTTTAAGTGGAAGGGGGTGGGCAGCGGCGCGGTAAGAAAAACAGGGGGAGAGGGAAAAGGCCGGGTGGGGTTGGTGGGCTGGTTTTGGGCCGAAATGCCAGAAGTTGTTTGCTGCTTTATTTTTTTCTCCCTTTTCCTTTTCTATTTCTGTTTTCTCAAGAACTTTTGATTTAAGGATCCAATTTGAATCAAACAAATTTCTAAAAATTTGTAAAACACAAATTAGGTTTTTAGGGCATTATAGAACACATTTACTTTCTAACTCAAATTTTCTAATCAAATTTATTCACTTTGGCTTTAATAGCCTAATATTGCTTTTCTTAATTCTAATCTCAAAATAATTCATATCTTTTTATCCATGGCTCCAAATTGGATGAAACCAATTTCTATTGTTTTATTGTTTTGCCCTTTATCTTTTTATCTCTCATAGGAGTTCTTTGGTTTAATATAAATATGGAGTATATCCTTAGTATTGTGTTGTTCTTAGGGTTAACCAATAATTAGAGTTTTAGGGTTTGAGATAATTTTCACTTCTCTTAGGTTTTTTAAAATGCAACCAAGGCAAGATGCTCATGCATGCTTCATGATTTGGGATTTTAAAACATGCACACCACTTCACAAACCAGATCATTTTGGCATTATATTAAATGTTCCAAAAGTTTTTGTTCCTTCTGAATTTCAAAGAACTTGATTCTTTTGTTTTGTTTAAAAATTTCACATTTCAAAATTTGGAAAATTTTGGGATGTGACATACATGCTTGACGAAGTATAAGTTAGAAATCTCATGTCCCTTGTATATGAGGGCCGCTCCTCATGCTACTCAAGTTTAGTCACCGGTAAGTTCTTGTCATCGTAAGTACATGTGTATCATAGAGAACCGCCAACGGGGTACCCCTTGCCCGATGATACGGAAGAATCCCCATATCAAAATGACAAGGCAAGCAGACAACGAGCATCTCAGCAATCTTCTTATTTACCATGGGAATATGGTGCTTTTTTCTCTTTCCTCTTTGCATAGTATCTCTTTTTTTCTTTTTTTCTTTTTTCTCAATATAGGACTCTTTTTTATAAGAAGAATGCTTCATAGACAGCTCATTATGGTTATGCTGCAGGTTTCCACCGTGTCAGCATGGATTATACCAGCGGCCCAGGCGTTTCTCTAACACATATACATAACTCCATGGACTTACAAGCTCCCCTTTCATTTCACACCGACGACATCCATATAAAAAAGAGCATGATATCAACTAGGTACAAGTACCAAGTGCAATGTTGAAAGTGTTCCCCGTGAAAGCATGGTTCTGCTAATTCCCAACAAATAAGTGCAAGCATATACAACATAGACGACACAATGGTTCAAGTTTATTAAGGGCAAGAAAAGTAAAGTGTGCCATCAAGTTCGTGAGAGCTTTAATCACTAGTTTTCTCATAACAAGCTTAATTTGGAAGGTAAACAAAAGCATGAATATACTTGGAATAGCATAAGATAGTAGGTAGGTATGGTGGACTCTTTGGAATAACTTGGTTTAGGGAGTTGGATGCATGAGTAGAACTCATACTTGGTTGTGGAGGCTAGCATAAGACTGGGAGCGACAAACTAAGAGAGCAATAATGGTGACTTGAGAGCCATAATCATGCAGAGCGACAAAACATCATTGATCAAAGCATAAAGTGATACTACAAGTTGAAAACTAAAGGATCATAAAGGCTATGGTGACTTGAGATAGTCATAACATGGTGTGAGCATGTGCCAAGTCAACCCAAATAAAGCATCAAAGGAGAACACCACTATACTATGCTTTAATATGCTAAAACAACGCATGATTCATACAAGGCACATTAAGCGATCTCAATTGTTTATAACAAGTCATGCTAAAGCAAAGAATACTAAGCTTCAAGCCAAAACAATATCAAGCATGGCATGACAAAGCATAGGCCACAGTCAAAAACAAGCTCTTTTTACCACATAAGTATGAACTTTCCTACTCTTTTCCAAACCAAATCAAACTATTTGCAAACCAATGTATGAAAGAGGGGGTTTAACCAATTTATTCAGAAAACTAAGAAAACCAAGAAAATGAAAAACCAAAACAAAAACGAAAAAGAAGACACTCCAAGAAAAACACAACTGTGCATGAAACAATAAAAATGAAGCGTTTGGAAGAAACCTGGGATTTTTATTGATGAAGAAGGGGATGCCTTGGGCATCCCCAAGATTTGACGCTTGTACTTCTTGGATATTTCTTGGGGTGACACGCGTGGAATCCCCAAGCTTAAGCTTTAGTCCATCCTTCATCTCATTACTCATTCCTTCCATACACCTGAAATTTTTCCTTCATACAAAACTTCACACAGTCTTTATTACCAACATTAGTGCACTCAAGATAAATAAGTCTTAAGGTTTAGTTATAACACCAAATAAACTTCCATTAGAACACTATATACTGTAGCACTTCCCTAAAAAAGCTCAATTCCCCAAAAGAACTCAAAAAGGAACCAACAAGAAGCAAATGCAGAAAATGGCAGAAATCTGTCAAAACAGACCATCAGGTAAAGACGATTTTTTTCGAAGACCTTATGTTGCTCAAATCAAAAAGTGTTGAACTAACGAAAGTTGTATAACAACCTGGGGCAGAAGCACAAACATTCACGCCTCAAAAAGACGTTCAGAGATTTTACACGAATTTTTACGGTGAAGCACAGAAATCTGTTTCAGGACAGCAACTTTCCCAATCATTACTTTTCTCTCATTAGAGGTTACTCTTGGCACAAAAAGCAAATAAAAAGGATAAGGAGCGGTTATTATTGAATTAATAACTTCCAAGACTCATCTAAAACTTTTGGGTTATCTCCCAATAAGTACTTTTCTTTAACGCCTTTAAGTTAGGCATAAGAAGCAAGAAAAAGAATCAAGTGTTCTCAAATGAAGAAGCATTAAGACCAAATTTTGTTTTCATAGGAGAAGCAAAAGAAATCTTCTCTCTCTTCTTAGGGAAGTGTTCTATACCTTTCTTGAGTGGGAGTTGATATTTAATGGTGCCTTCTTTCATATCAATAATGGCACCAACAGTTATAAGAAAAGGTCTTCCCAAAGTAATAGGACAAGAAGCATTGTATTCAACATCCAAAACATAGAAATCAACGGGGACATAGGCATTGTTAACCATAATAAGAACATCATTAAGACTCCCCATGAGTTTCTTTTTAACATTATCATCAAGTGGGACATTCAAATAACAATCTTCAAGAGGAGGCAAATCAAGCATATCATAAATCCTTCTAGGCATAATAGAAACACTACTATCAAGATCACATAAAGCTTTGAAATCAAAGTCATTCACTTTCATATTAATGATGGGTTACCAACCATCTTCTTGTTTTATAGGAATAGAAGCTTTATGTTTCATCTTTTCTTCTTTAATCTTTATGAGAGCATCAGTAATGTGTTTTGTAAAGGCCATGTTCATAGCACTAGCATTAGGACTTTTAGCAAGCTTTTGTAGGAACTTAATAACTTCAGAGATATTGCAACCATCAAGATCAAAACCATACTTATCATCTATAGTAGTAGAAAACTATTATTAGCCTCAACACTAGTGGTGGTGATAGTATAAACACTAATGTTTCTAGCAATTTCATCTTATCTTTCCCACTTAGCATGTAATTCAGCTAATAGTCTAACATTTTCATCAATTCTTACTTGTATAGCATTAGTAGCTGCAAAGGGATTATCATTAGATTCAGGTTTAGCAGCCATTTTATTCAAAGTAGATTGAGCTTCAGCTAAAGATGCTATATTTATTTCAGCATTAGAGAGTTTTTACTCAATAGTTTTATTGAAAGCAGTTTGCTTACTAATAAACTCTTTAAGCATAACTTCAAGTTCAGAGGGAGCACTCCTATTATTGTTGTAAGAATTTCCATAAGCATTACCATTGTTGGGAGGATATGGCTTATAATTGTTGTTACCAAAATTGTTCCTATAAGCATTATTGCAAATATTGTTATTTCTTATGAAGTTCACATCAACTTGCTCTTCTTGAGCAACCAAAGAGGCTAAAGGAACATTATTTGGATCAATATGGGCTTTCCCATTAACAAGCATAGACATAATAATATCAATCTTATCACTCAAGGAGGAGGTTTCCTCAATAGAATTTACCTTCTTACCTTGTGGAGCTCTCTCAGTATGCCATTCAGAATAATTAACCATCATATTGTCCAGAAGTTTTGTTGCAGCACCCAAAGTTATGGTCATAAAGGTACCTCCAGCAGCAGAATCCAATAGGTTCCTTGAAGAATAGTTCAATCCTGCATAAAAAGTTTGGATGATCATCCAAGCATTCAGTCCATGAGTGGGACAATTCTTTACCAAAGATTTCATTCTTTCCCAAGATTTAGCAACATGTTCATTATCAAGTTGTTTAAACTTCATTATTTCACTTCTCATAGATATAATCTTAGCAGGAGGATAGTACTTTCCAATGAAAGCATCTTTGGACTTAGTCCAAGAATCAATACTATTCCTAGTTAAGGAATTCAACCATTCTTTAGCTTTTCCTCTCAAAGATAAAGGAAACAATTCCAGCTTAATAATATCACCATCTACATCCCTATGCTTTTGCATCTCACAAAGTTCAACAAAGTTATTTAGATGGGAAGCAGCATCTTCATTACCAATACCAGAAAATTGTTCTCTCATAACAAGATTGAGCAAAGCAGGTTTTATCTCAAAGAAAGTATTTTCAGGCACAGGTGGAGCAATAGGTGTGCTCATAAAATCATTGTTGTTAGTGCTAGTGAAGTCACACAACTTAGTGTTTTCAAGAGTAGTCATTTTTTTGGGTTTTCAAATAAGAAAGCAAACTTGTAAAACTAATTTTTTTGTGTTTTTGAATAACAAAACAAGCAAACAAAGCAAAAATAAACCAAGCAAAACAAAAATAACAAAGTAAAGAGATTGGTTATGAGGGACTCCCCTTGTGAAGATGTCCTTGACTCCCCGGCAACGGCGCCAGAAAAATGCTTGATGGCTCTGTGTATGGCGCCAGAAAAATACTGGAGCGGTGTTGATGTAGAGCTCGTTGGGAACCCCAAGAGGAAGGTATGATGAGCACAGCAGCAAGTTTCCCTCAGTATGAAACCAAGGTTTAATCGAACCAGTAGGAGCAAGGAAACACCCCAAAGGTGTTGCTAGCTAAGCCTTGGCAGCGCGCACTACTAGTGCTAGTAGCAATGTGGAGACCTGCACAACTGTAACATCCCAAAACTTTAATCCAAGCTTATCAAGATCAAATCATCCAAAAATAGGGTTAACAAAAACTTTTGCAAATTTAAAATGAAAGAATTCAAATATGTGTGCATTTAAAATAGGAGTTGTTTGAATTGCCATGATTGAATGATCCAATACTTGTAAAATGTTTCTTAGGTGATTTAAAACATCATCTACATCATTCCCAAGCTTTTCCTAAAGAAAATCAAATAAAAAAAATTAAAAAGGAGGAATGGTCATTTTGGCAAATTTAACTCTCATGCCTACTTTGGCTATTCCAAGTACTCAAAACTTAGCAGAAAAAATTCTTGATCTTTGCACCCCTTGCTAGTACACATGATGAGGTACAAAGGCCCACCTTTTGATCTGCTAAAAACATTCTTTTACTTATTTTATTTGGCATTTGAAAATTGAATCTAATGCATATGCATAGATCACCCTTATTTCAAAAACCATTTATTTGAGCTCCATTTTCAAAACCCTGCAACTAGAGACTACCTATCACTAGTGGAGATCACTCAAAAATTTTGAAACCAAAATTCAAAACATTCTTTCATGCGGCCATTTCATCAAACACTTGGCATGCATAATATCACCTCTAATCCTAGCTCACTGTTTACTACAGGGTTTTGCCCCCAATTGATCCGCATTTAATCCCCTTATCCCCTCTTGATCTAACCAGAGCCTAACCAACATCTCCCCTACCCCCTAGCTGCACTGCCATGCCATGCCGAGCACCACCTCGCCGGCCGATAGTGCACTCACAGCAGCAGCTCTCTCCAGCCCCCTCCTCATGTCTAGCAGCTTGCCTGTAGTCCACCTCCACCGCCCAACCAGCCCCAGGCCAGAGACAGAGAGCAGAGCGGCCAGGAACCGCCACGCCCGACGCCGCCCCCAGAGCATGCCCTGTCCCCGCTTGCATAGACCATCCATTGGCACCAGCCCGCGCCCGCTGCTCCACCTCGACC
Source organism: Avena sativa (assembly GCA_916181665.1). Classification (NCBI taxonomy): domain Eukaryota; kingdom Viridiplantae; phylum Streptophyta; class Magnoliopsida; order Poales; family Poaceae; genus Avena; species Avena sativa. Next base: position 341,455,022 of record OV702287.1, read on the forward strand.
TAGAGAACACCCCAGACATCCCCGTTCGCCGCCCAAAGCCTCACAACCACCGCTCGCCGTGGACACCGCCGCTTCGGCCGCGCAGAGCGCCACCTCACCCAGACAGCGTGCCACCGCCCCTACGATCGCATTTAAATTCTAGAGCACCGCCAGGGAACCGCCCATCGATCGCCACCCCTAGCAATGCCTCTACCCGCCGTAGCCTTGTCGCCGGAGTCGCCTGCCCATCCCGCTCGGTCTCACCGTCGGGCCTATAAAAGGAGCCTTCCCCAGCCTCTTCTCTCCATACCATTCCACTCTCCTCACCTCTCTGAACCTCACCCACCTCTAGCCGGAGCAAGGCGAGCTCTGCCTCGCCGGAATTGGAGCCGGAGCAGCCGCGGTAGGAGGAGAAGGGCGCCGTTGATTGCGACCACCCCAAGCTCCGCCGCAACCGCGCCTCGCCTTGCCGACCCCGCTGGAGCCCTGGTACGCCCCTAGCAGACCCCCACCAAGCCGCTAGGGTTTGAGCTCGCCGGCGACCTGTTCGTCGTCGACGACGACCCTCAGCCGTTGATCTCGCTTCTAATCTTACGGCCCATAGCACGCGTACCGTTTCATGTTTTAAGTGCCACTGATAAGCGGGAACCCCTGTCAGCTGAGCCCCGTGCCACGGAGCGCCACTAGGCCGGCCCATTCCTTTTCCCGCGCTAGCCCACCCGTTCAAATCTGGATTTTTCTTTTTAGTTAAATCTAGTTTCTGTCCCCTAGTTTGAAAACCAATTCAGAGAATTTTAGAAATCCAAATTGCATGAAACCAATTTTGTCTGAAAGGTATTAAAATGATCTATACAAGCCCGTTGGATTTAATTCAATTAGAGTTATAGATCTCTCGTAATAAAAATAAGAAGACAGAAGCTTTTGCAACTTGCAACATTTTTATAAAATCAACCAAGTTAGCTTTTGAGTTGATTCCAACTCTCAAAAATCACATTTCATCATATCTATCTTAACCATGTAATAATATTAAGGTTGACATGCAGTGACTTTGGACTAGTACCAAAATAATGCTATATAGGCATTTCTAGTCACTTTAAATCATTAAATAATAAACTTAAACTAAAGTAATATTGATCCAACCTTTAAATCTCATTCCCACATGTTAGAATATGTGGTGAGAACATGTGTCCACATTATCCCATATTTTGGTGGTGACTATTAAATTTTAGTTAATATTTCAATGAGTAGAAATTACTTTTCTAAAATAAAAAGGATGAAACTATTGAAATTAAACTTGTGATGCTTGTGATGATAATAGATCATCAATTGTGTGTTTTAGAATGCTACTTAGCCTAGTTAAGTATTGTTTGGTGATTGTGCACTCCCTATGTATTTATAGAAGATAGTACCGACCAAGCTTACAAGGAGGAGGAGTTCTACCAAGAAGAAGAAGAAAACTTCAACCACTGCACCAACCAAGGCAAGCTATTGTTAGCAAGATAGAATTAAGCTAGATGAATGAGCAAGGATGCTTTAGGCATGCTTTGATCACACCCCTTTTTAACTATTAGTACCCCAAGCCTTACTTACAAGTTTTACTCCCCTTAGTATGCAAAGTTCTTGACTTGTTTTGAAGGTAGCATAAAAAGTATAAAACTTGACCTACTTAGAAACCTTTAGATGTCATTCTATGGCATGAGATTGATCCCATCCTTCCACCTTAGTGAACACTCTTAACTTAGTCTTTTGGAGTAGATCAAAAACTTGAGTCACTTTGGATGGGAACACTTGGTGAAAATGAATTGTGAAAACCTTGGAATGATGAGTCATTCTATTGAGATGTTTTGACATGTGTTGAGAAACACAACTGGTTTATGATGATGAAAATGATGAGGCATGAGCCTTAACCCTTTTATAAAACTGATGGTTGGATTCGGATGCGATACCATTCCAAATTTACCGTACAACCACATTACCTGAATTGGGTAAGGCTTAGCTGGAAATTTATATGCATTAGTATTAGTTCCCTCATGGGAAAGGTTTGAGCCGAGGCTACCTCTCAATGTTGTCCACCTATGCAGTGCCCAAGATGACTGATGGTCATGGTTGGGAGGCCATGCTCATAGGAGAGGTGCTTATACTAGGGTGTGTAAAGGGAAGGTTATGTTTGATTATCTGCATACTAAGTATGATGATTCAGGGTTATCCCTGACAGATGTATCGAATCTTGTGGTGAAAGTGTACCACCTCTGAAGAGTGTCAAACTATTCGAATAGCCGCGTCCTCGGTTATGGACAGTTGGAATGGCCATACTGTTTCGTTGTCAGATGTTTTCAAAACAACTTATGAAAGGAATGATGAATCTTAAGTGTTGATGACTTTTATCTTTCTAGAAAACAGGGTTGTGTTGATGACAATAGCTTCCCAACTTAAGTGATTCTAGAACTTTACTTTATCTTTCTTTGCTTCAGAACTCATCTTAGGTTTCAAACTTAACTTTATAGTTAAACTTAGCTCTAGCATTTTAGCTTAGAATTATACTCCTTGTTAGTAGTAGTTTGCGAGTACTTAAAGAGTACTCATGGCTTTTGTCCCTGGCTATTATCATGGCCAAACTATGAAGGAGATTATCAAGATGATGGTCAGCAGGACGGCTATGATAACTAGGACTATCTGCCTTCGTCAGCATTGCCTGTGCCCCTGAAGATGGACCCCACCGCTATGCTTATCTTTTATTTCCGCTGCTTGTTGTATTAAGACTGGATCATGAGATCCTTATTTGTGTAAAACCTTATGTATGGTTTGTAATGGATGATGTACTGTGATATCCAATCCGTTATGTCTCGCAAAAATGGTAATCCTGGGATTGCGAGGTATGGCATAACGGGCATCTGGGATTAAAAATCCGGGTGTTGACAAGTTGGTATCAGAGCCATCCTGACCATAGGAGACCCTAGTTAGAATGGACGTCCAAACCAAAAACTTAGCTTCAAAACCAAAGTGAGTATTTATGAAAAACTATTTCCTCTCTTACCCTTGTGAACTCATTCTTTCTCAAAAATTCATGTTCCTCAAAATTCTTACATTACTACTTAAAATTTGACACACTTGACCACTTCACTAACTTCCTCATCCTTAATCCTTGTAGATGGAGACTCAGTTCAACAAGTTTTACTAGTTGGGAAACGGAGGTCAGCTGATCTTCGAGAGGGATCTGGATTCGCTGTCGGAGTTACTGGGACGCCCAAATCCGGAATTTCTTGGAGCTCAACTTCCAGGACCCCTAGGAGGAGACCTACAGTGGCTAGTCACCACGAATCTTTGAGGAAGCATCGAAGCACCAACTTCTGGGAGAATTCAGTTCTCCGTGAGAGAGAACAACTGGCTAGATGGATTAGCCAGGGCAATGCATGAAGCTCTTGCATGTCTATGTGCCCTCAGCGTCAACAAGATCCAAGGAACCCGTTTTGCCCACTATGCAAGACGTGACTTCATGGGAATGCCGATGGAGATGCCAAGTCACCCAGAGTTGAGGCGTCAAGTGGAGAACCTTGACTTCTTGCTTCATGATAGACAGCAGGAACTGGACAATGCCAGGGAGTTAGCCAACCAGAACCGTGCCACTGCCGACCAGAAGGCCTAGACTTTCGCACTGCTCGTCCAAGATCGCCAGTCTCTTCGTTGCCAGCGTGCAAAGAAGGATCGCACCATCGCCCGTCTTTGCAAAAAGGTGGCCGACCTCGAGAAGACCGTCAAGGAGCAGGAAGCTCAGCTTGCCGCAAAGGAAGAAGAAGATGAGGGTGAAGACATCCAGGGAGATATGGATTCTTACCACAGCAACGATGATGACTTTCTGGAGGAGGATGCTGTGGACTTCTACACTGATGATGAAGACTCCGACTTCATCGACGATGAGTAGATGCACTAGAGCACTGTCATAGCATGAGATGTTAAAGGAAATATGCCCTGAGAGGAAATAATAAAGTTGTTATTATATATTCCTTATACAAGATAGATGTTTATTTTACATGCTAGAAATGTATTGATTTGGAAACATCAATACATGTGTGTTTAATAAACAAAAAGGGTTCCTAGTCATGCCTCTCTTATAGACTAGCTTGTTGATTAACATGATGATCAAGGTTTCCTGATCATGGACATTGGATGTTGTTAATAACAAGGTCACACCATTGGTGGAATGATGTGATGAACATTCATCCGAAGTATAGCATTACGATCAAGTCATTATGTTTATATTGCTATAACATCATACGAAGTAATCTTTATCCTTAGACGATGAGATCATGTTAATTGCTAACACCGGAAGAGTATCTTGATAACATCAAATGTCACACTGTAACAGGGTGACTATAAAGATGGGTTCAGTACTACGAAGGTGTTATGTTGAGGATCATGGATCAAGAGTGGAATTTGTCAATCCAGATGACGGATAGATATACTCTAGGCCCTCTCGGTGATATCACATTAGGATAGCTTGCAAGCAAGTGATGTGATCACTAGAATGTTATATCACGGGAACGAGAAAAGAGTGCATGTCGGTAACGAGATCAAACTAGGTATGGAGATACCGAATATCGAATCTCGGACATGTAATATATCGAGAGACAAAGGGATTTAGTTACAAGCATTAAAGGTTCTCACGATCACAGGAGTCATCGTTGAATGTGTAGGAGTCAGTACGGATCTCCAGGTCCCACTGCTGATTATTGACCGGATAAGGGTCTCGATCATGTCTGCATTATTCGCGAACCATAGGGTGGCACACTTAAGAGTTACCCGACACCATTTTGGAGCACATATGTTTCAGACGAAAGAATTGCAAACCACAGGAATTGTTTCAATAGAAACCGGAAATTGTTTCGGGTGAAATTGCAGAAGGTGGTTCTGCATGTGATATTGAAATATTGCAAGGGGCTATATGTGAATGTTTGTTAATTAAAGTAATTAACAAAATTCTGAATAAATTTAATAAAAAGAGTTTTATTAAATGAGAGAGCATTAAATTTGGGGAAATTTAATGCATTTAAAGTGGAGACTTTAAAAGGGAATGTGAAGAGGCATTTTAATGTGGAGGGGTTACCACCACATGAATGGGGGAGGTGAGGGGTCACCCCCCCATGCGCCGGCCATGGAGAGAGGGGGCACCCCCCTCCTCCTATAAAAGGCCACCCATTGCCTCCTTCATCCTCACACCTCCTTGTGAAGGATCTCTCTCCCCCTCTAGAATTATTCCCCCATGGTCTCGGATTAGCGAGATACATGTTCCCGGTGGCATTTCGTCTGGAAGGAGTTGCTGCTTCCACTGGATCACTGGAGCGAGGAGGTGGAGGTTGTCCGATGGCTTGAACGTGTGTGCGAGTGCGGATGCGCTGCTAAGTTGTGGCGCTCGGACTTCCTCACGATCTTGAGATCGGCAAGTGTATGACTACATCAACCACGAGTTCCTACTCGTTAACAAAGCTCGTTGTATACGAGGGTAAGTTCTCGTTGGATGTATGTCCACCCGTTGCTTTGTACCTAGTAGATAGATCTTGGCGTGTAGTTCACACCGTAGGAAAATTTTTGTTTTCTATGCTACGGACCCAACAGTGGTATCAGAGCCTGATCTATGCGTAGGTTCTTAGCACGGGTAGTACACATATGGTTAATATGTGGGCGATGATGATCATGTTATTGCATCTTCTATGTATTTTGGATATTGGTGGCATAGTGGGATGAAGCGGCCCGGACCAACCTTACATGTCATCGTACATGAGACCGGTTCCACGACTGACATGCAACTTGTTTTGCATAAGTGGATGGCGGGTGCCTGTCTCTCCTACTATAGTCAATATCTGATTTACAACGAGTTGCTAATAACTTAGTTATCCTTGTTGTGGTTCATGTTCGTAGGTAAGAACGGTTCTATCTCCGAAAGCCCTAAGCCACGTAAAACTTGCAATTGATAAATTAGAGGCGTCTAGTTTAGATCGTTGCTGGGCTAGTGTGTTGATATGGTATTGTTGTAAGTAGATGTATGGTGGATACTCTTACAACACACTCAACGTGTAAGTTCCATAGACCTTGGCCTTACACACAAAGGAATGATAGAGATCATACCACGATGCAAGTGATAGAGATCAAATGCATGGACCATATCATCTCACTTTACACATTAGATGTTAGCATCTTATACTGCTAGTTTGGCGCGTTTGATAGCATTATAAGATGATCCCTCTTTTAGATATCAAGATAAAAATGTGTTCTTCCTTGAGTATGCACCGTTCTATGGATCGTGTTTCGAGACATCATGTGATGATCGGGTATACTCGAATCTACGCTTTCATAGGAACAGGTGTAAGACAGTTTTACACACGCGAATACTAAGGTTCTTACTTGGCGAACCTAGCATGTACAGACATGGCCTCGGAACACGAACTGAAAGGTTAAGCATGATTCATATGGTTGATATGATGCCCATATAGATGCTCGCCTTTGAAGCTATATCAACTCACGTGATGATCGGACTTGGTATAGTGGATTTGGTTCATGTAATCACCAAAAGGACACGAGGGATGTCGTTTTTGAGTGGGAGTTCATTAGTAATTTGGATTAGTTGAACTCAATCTATCATAAACTTAGTCTAAATAAACTTTACAAATTCTGTTGTAGATGGCACCACCTGCTTTTAATTTCAATGTGTTCATGGAGAAAGAGAAACTTGCTACAAATGGTAGCAACTTCACCAACTGGGCTATGAATTTGAGGATTCTCCTCACTGCTGCACAAAAGCAATATGTGCTAGATGCGCTGCTAGGCCCCCCACCAGCTCCTGATGCCCCTGACAAGGAAAAGAATGTCTATGTGACTCTTCAGGAGGACCACAACTTAGTTCATTGCGGCATATTGTATGGGCTAGAGCTAGAACTTCGAAAGCGTTTTGAAAATACCATGGGAGAATTGAAAATGATTTTCAATACCCATGCTGCCATAGAGAGTTATAATGCTACAGAAAAGTTCTTTAGCTGCATGATGGAGGAAAACAGCTCCGTTAGTGAGCACGTACTCAAAATGTCTGGGTACGCCGATAAGCTTGTGTCCTTGGGAATAACGATTCCCATTGACTTAGGCATACATCGTGTTCTCCAATCTCTGCCACCTAGCTACAAGAGCTTCGTGATGAACTATAACATGTAGGGCATGAAGAAGTCTCTTCCCGAGCTTCTGTCAATGCTTAAGACTGCAGAAGTGGAGATTAGGAAAGAACATCAAGTGTTGATGATCAATAGGACCACCGGTTTCAAGAAGGACAAGAAAGGCAAGCACAAGGGAAAGAAGGGTGGCAAGTCTGTTGCCACGCCTGAAAAGAAACCCCGGGCTAGCCCTAAGTCTGACACCGAGTGCTACTATTGCAAGGGGACTGGCCATTGGAAGCGCAACTGCTCCAAGTATTTGGCGGACAAGAAGTCCAGCAAGGCAAACAAAGGTATATGTGATATACATGTTATTGATGTGTACTTGACTAGTACTCGCAGTAGCACCTGGGTATTTGATACCAGATCGGTTGCTAATATATGTAACTCGGTTCAGTGGCTACGGAACAAGCGACAACTAGCAAGAGATGAGGTCAGGATGCGGGTCGGCAATGGATCAAGAGTTAATGTGATCGCCGTCGGGACGCTACCTCTCCATTTGCCATCGGGATTAGTTATAAACCTAAATAATTGTTATTTGGTGCCTGCACTGAGCATGAACATTGTATCTGGATCGTGTTTGATGCAAAGTGGTCATTCCTTTAAATCTGAGAACAATGGTTGTTCGATTTATAAGAATGATATCTTTTATGGTCATGCACCTATGTTGAATGGTTTATTTCTATTGGATCTCGATAGTAATATTACGCACATTCATAATGTTAATGCTAAAAAGATTAAACTTGATGATGATATGTCTACATATATGTGGCACTGCCATCTAGGTCATATTGGTGTTAAACGCATGAAGAAACTCCATTCTGATGGACTTTTGGAATCACTTGATTTTGAATCATTTGATACATGTGAGCCATGCCTTATGGGCAAGATGACTAGAACGCCGTTTTCCGGTTCAATGGAACGGGCGACAAATCTGTTGGAAGTCATACATACTGATGTGTGTGGACCAATGAGTGTGTCGGCGCGAGGTGGATATCGTTATTTTGTTACTTTCACGGATGATTTGAGTAGATATGGGTATATCTATTTGATGAAACACAAGTCTGAAACTTTTGAAAAGTTCAAGGAATTTTAGAATGAAGTGGAAAATCATCGTAATAGAAAGATCAAGTTTCTACGGTCTGACCGTGGAGGAGAGTATCTAAGTTACGAGTTTAGCACACACATGAAAGAGTGTGGAATAGTTTCACAACTCACGCCTGCCGGAACACCACGACGTAATGGTGTGTCGAAACGTCGTAATCGTACCTTATTGGATATGGTTCGATCTATGATGTCTCTGACTGACTTACCTCTGTCATTTTGGGGTTATGCACTGGAAACAGCTGCATTCACTTTAAATCGGGCACCATCTAAATCCGTTGAAACGACACCGTATGAATTATGGTTTGGAAACAAACCTAAGCTGTCATTTCTTAAGGTTTGGGGATGCGATGTTTATGTGAAGAAACTTCAACCGGATAAACTCGAACCCAAAGCGGAAAAATGCGTCTTCATAGGATACCCTAAGGAAACAATTGGGTATACCTTCTATCACAGATCCGAGGGCAAGGTTTTTGTTGCCAAGAATGGATCCTTTCTTGAGAAGGAGTTTCTCGCGAAAGGTGTGAGTAGTCGGAAGGTAGAACTTGAAGAGGTTATTGAACCTTCTCTTCATGGAATGGCGAGTGGCGCAACACCGGAAGTTGTTTCGGAGTTGACTTCACTTGATGAAGAGAGAGGTAATGATAATGATCATGAAACTCCGAAAGAGGACACTACCGAACCTCGCAGGTCAAGCAGGACACGTGCAGCTCCTGAACTTAACGGCAATCCTGTTGTGAATTTCATGGTTGATGAAATGGATGACCCTGCAACGTATGAAGAAGCGATGATGAGCCCGAATTCCAACAAATGGGTAGAATCCATGAAATCTGAGATGGAATCCATGTACGAGAACCAAGTTTGGAACTTGGTGGACTTACCTCACGACCAAAAGGCCGTTGAGAATAAATGGATTTTCAAAAGGAAAACTGATGCTGATGGTAATGTGGCCATCTATAAGGCTCGACTTGTCGCAAAGGGGTTTCGACAAATTCAAGGAGTTGACTACGATGAGGCATTCTCTCCCGTAGTGATGCTTAAATCGGTTAGGATTATGTTAGCAATTGCTGCATATTTCGATTATGAAATATGGCAGATGGATGTCAAAACTGCGTTCCTCAATGGTAAGATTGAAGAAGAGTTGCATATGATATAACCTAAGGGTTTTGTCGATCCTAAGGATGCTAATAAGGTGTGCAAACTTCAGCGATACATCTATGGACTGAAGCAAGCATCATGAAGTTGGAATCTCCGCTTTGATGAGGTGATCAAAGAGTTTGGATTTGTCCAAACTTATGGAGAGGCTTGTATTTACAAGAAAGTGAGTGGGAGCAATGTGGCATTTCTGATATTATATGTGGATGACATATTATTGATTGGAAATGATATAGATCTTTTAAACAGTGTTAAAAGTTATCTAAAAAGCAAATTTTCGATGAAAGACCTTGGTGAAGCATCATATATATTAGGCATTAAAATCTATAGAGATAGATCAAGGTGCCTAATTCGGCTATCGCAGAGTACATACCTTGACAAGATATTAAAGAAGTTTAATATGGACGAAAGTAAGAAGGGGTTCTTACCTATGTTGCAAGGCAAGACATTGAGTAAGACTCAAAGTCCGGCTCTATTATGGATAAGATCCCCTATGCCTCGGCCATAGGCTCTATTATGTATGCCATGCTATGTACAAGACCGGATGTGGCACATGCTATTAGTTTGACTAGTAGGTACCAATCTGATCCAGGTTCGAAACACTGGATAGCGGTAAAGAACATCCTCAAGTACATGAGAAGAACTAAGGATATGTTTCTCATATACGGAGGTGAAGAAGAGCTAGTCGCTAAGTGTTATGTCGATGCTAGCTTTGACACCGATCCGGATGACTCTAAGTCTCAATCTGGATACGTATTTCTCTTGAACGGAGCAGTAGTTAGTTGGAGGAGTTCCAAACAACCTGTGGTGGCTGGATCAACAACGGAGGCGGAATATGTTGCTGCTTCAGAAGCGGCGCAGGAGGCAGTTTGGATGAAAGAGTTCATTACGGAACTGGGTGTGGTTCCCAGTGCGTTGGACCCGATGGTGATCTAGTGTGACAACAATGGAGCCATAGCCAACGCAAAGCAACCAAGGTCTCACAAGAATTCCAAACATATTAAGCGCCGGTTTCACTCCATCCGCAAGCATGTCAAGGATGGAGATATAAAGATTTGTAAAGTACACATGGACCTGAATGTAGCAGATCCGTTGACTAAAGTTCTCCCTAGGGCAAAACATGATCAACACCAGAACTCCATGGGTGTTAGATTTATCACTATGTGAACTAGATTATTGTCTCTAGTGCAAGTGGGAGACTGAAGGAAGTATGCCCTGAGAGGCAACAATAAAGTTGTTATTATATATTCCTTATACATGATAGATGTTTATTTTACATGCTAGAAATGTATTGATTCAGAAACATCAATACATGTGTGTTTAATAAACAAAAAGGGTTCCTAGTCATGCCTCTTTTATAGACTAGCTTGTTGATTAACAGGATGATCAAGGTTTCCTGATCATGGAGATTGGATGTTGTTAATAACAAGGTTACACCATTGGTGGAATGATGTGATGAACATTCATCCAAAGTATAGCATTACGATCAAGTCATTATGTTTATATTGCTATAACATCATACGAAGTAATCTTTATCCTTATACCATGAGATCATGTTAATTGCTAACACCGGAAGAGTATCTTGATAACATCAAACGTCACACCGTAAGAGGGTGACTATAAAGATGGGTTCAGTACTACGAAGGTGTTATGTTGAGGCTCATGGATCAAGAGTGGAATTTGTCAATCCAGATGACGGATAGATATACTCTGGGCCCTCTCGGTGATATCACATTAGGATAGCTTGCAAGCAAGTGATGTGATCACTAGAATGTTATATCACGGGAACAAGAAAAGAGTGCATGTCGGTAACGAGATCAAACTAGGTATGGAGATGCCGATGATCGAATCTAGGACATGTAATATATCAAGAGACAAAGGGATTTAGTTACAAGCGTTAAAGGTTCTCACGATCACAGGAGTCATCGTTGAATGTGTAGGAGTCAGTACGGATCTCCAGGTCCCGTTGCTGATTATTGATCGGAGAAGGGTCTCGACCATGTCTGCATTATTCGTGAACCGTAGGGTGGCACACTTAAGAGTTACCGGACACCATTTTGGAGCACATATGTTTCAGACGAAAGAATTGCAAACCGCAGGAATTGTTTCAATAGAAACCGGAAATTGTGTCGGGTGAAATTGCAGAAGGTGGTTCTGCATGTGATATTGAAATATTGCAAAGGGCTATATGTGAGTGTTTGTTAATTAAATTAATTAACAAAATTCTGAATAAATTTAATAAAAAGAGTTTTATTAAATGAGAGAGCATTAAATTTGGAGAAATTTAATGCATTTAAAGTGGAGACTTTAAAAGGGAATGTGAAGAGGCATTTTAATGTGGAGGGGTTACCACCACATGAATGGGGGAGGTGAGGGGTCACCCCCCCCATGCGCTGGCCATGGAGAGAGGGGGCACCCCCCTCCTCCTATAAAAGTGCCACCCATTGCCTCCTTCATCCTCACACCTCCTTGTGAAGGATCTCTCTCCCCCTCTAGAATTATTCCCCCATGGTCTCGGATTAGCGAGATACATGTTCCCGGTGGCATTTCGTCTGGAAGGAGTTGCTGCTTCCGCTAGGTCGCTGGAGCGAGGAGGTGGAGGTTGTCCGGTGGCTTGAACATGTGTGCGACTGCGGATGCGCTGCTGAGTTGCGGCGCTCAGACTTCCTCACGATCTTGAGATCGGCAAGTGTACGACTACATCAACCACGAGTTCCTACTCGTTAACAAAGCTCGTTGTCTACGAGGGTAAGTTCTCGTTGGATGTATGTCCACCCATTGCTTTGTACCTAGTAGATAGATCTTGGCGTGTAGTTCACACCGTAGGAAATTTTTTGTTTTCTATGCTGCAGACCCAACAGATGTATCATCTCATTGTATCGTAGCTTACAGAATGGTTCATCAAACCATATGTTTTCCCCTTTGATTGTTATGGTGTATGTTGTATCGTGTGCTTGCTTGCATGAATGAAAATGAAGTTAGTTGAAAAACCTGAGTCTAACTCAAAGTTTTGGATTTGAAAAACCCAAAACCATGAACCTTGGAATTTCCCTCTTACCCCTATATCTATCTCAATCTTCAGATGACTCGTGGAAACTAAGGAGGGAGCAGCTCATCGTAGGACCCAATGCTACAGATCTTGCAGAATCTCATCGCGGACCGTGAAGCAAGCAGGGCCGAGCGTCAAGCCAACTTAGCAACATTGCAGCAGATCACCCAAATGGCTCTCAACAACCAAGGACATGGAAATCAGGATCACCAAGGATCCAAACTCAAAAAAATTTAGAACACCAATCCCCCAATCTTCAACCAATCTGAGAACCCATTAGATGCTGATGACTAGTTACAGACCATGAAAAACAACTTAGAGGTTGCCAGAGTTGATGAGAATGAGAAAGTTCTCTTCGCCACCCACTATCTGGTGGGAGATGTAAGAGCTTGGTGGAATAGCATCCGCAATATGAACCATGGCCAGGTGATGACCTGGGAAGAATTCAAGGTCAAGTTCAGGCACACCCACGTGCCGCAAGGTCTTGTCAACAGGATGAGAGATGAATTCCGTGAATTGAAGCAAGGAAGAATGACTGTGGTGGAGTACCATGACAGATTCTTGTCACTTGCCAGATATGCACCGGATGAGATCAACACGGAGGCCAAGAAGAAGGAGAGATTCCTAAACGGACTGCATGATGAGATGCAGACTGTCCTCGTCAACATCCGTTTCGATGATCTCGAAGAGCTAGTCGACTCTGCCATTCACATGGAAGGGAAGATTAACCAGGCAAATGACAACCGCAAGCGTCGTATGATGCAGTAGTCTGGATCCAGTAGTCACCAGAAGTACCGTCCCAACCCTTCACCAGGATATGCACCAAGGAACAACCAACCCCCAAATTCTCCCCCAAGCTACCCCAACTGTAGCGGAGGCAATGTGAAGCCCAGAGGAAACAATCACAACTCCGGCAATACCAACAATTTCAACCGTGCCCCTCCAAAGAGCAACAACAACAACACTGCACCCAGAACTGGCAGCAATGTTGTGCCTGTCGCAGTCAAGGACAAGTCCCAGATCACTTGTTTCGAGTGTGGAGTGAAGGGTCACTACTCCAATGAGTGTCCCAAGAAGACTGTCGCCAATGCCCCTGTGAATGCCCTAGCTCAGCAGCAGTGTCGTGTTCAACCAGGAAGGAGATTTTCCCCAGGGAACCCTCACAATCACAACGGTCGTCTCTTCCACATGAACACAGAGGAAGCCCAGGAAGCGCCAGATGTAGTGCTGGGTATGTTTTCTGTCAACTCAGTTTTAGCAAGAGTATTGTTTGATTCTGGAGCATCGCATTCATTTGTCATCGAAGAATTTGTATGCACTAGTAAGATTCACCCAACCAACCTGAAGCATGTCATGATAGTTCAAATCCCCGGTTCAACAACAAAAGCTAGAAAAATTTGCAAGGCTGTACCTATCAGAATACATGGGATAGATTTTTATGCCAACCTAATTGTACTTGGAACCAAAGGATTGGAAGTAGTACTAGGTATGGACTGGATGTCAAGGCATAAAGGACTGATAGACTGCGCTAAGAAAGCCATCACCATGACCAGTAGTTCTGGAGTAACAGTAGAGCATATCTCTGAAACCTTACCCCGTCAATTCAAGTGCAACAAGAGTGTAGCCCTGCCCACCATTGACCAAGTCAGAGTAGTCTGTGAATACCCCGACGTATTCCCAGATGAATTGCTAGGTATGCCCCTGGATAGGGATATTGAGTTCATTATCGAACTAATCCCTGGAACCAGACCTATAGCCTAGAGACCCTATACCATGAACCCCTCAGAGTTAGTGGAACTGAAGAAGCAGTTGGATGCCATGTTAGCAACAGGTTTGATTCAGCCAAGCGCATTCCCATGGAGATCACCAGTGTTATTCGTTGACAAGAAAGATGGAGGCAATCGTCTATGTACAGATTACAGAAAGTTGAATGACGTCACCATCAAGAACAAGTACCCTTTGCCAAAGATAGATGATCTATTTGATCAATTGACCGTAGCTCAGGTATTCTCAAAGGTTGATCTTAGGACTGGTTATCACCAACTTAAGATTTGTGCAACGGATATTCCGAAGACCGCCTTTACTACTCGCTATGGTTTATACGAGTATACAGTTATGTCTTTTGGATTAACCAATTCCCCTGCTTATTTCATGAATCTCATGAATAAGATCTTTATGAATTTCCTAGATAAGTTTGTAGTTGTGTTTATCGACGACATCCTTATCTACTCCAAGTCAGAAGAAGAGCATGAGCAACATCTGAGAATCATTCTAGAAACCCTGAGAGAGCATCAGTTGTATGCCAAGTTCAGCAAGTGTGAGTTTTGGCTGAAAGAAGTAGGATTCCTAGGACATATTGTGTCTGCCGGAGGAGTCTCTATTGATCCCACCAAGATCAAAGATGTCGAGGAATGGGAAGCCCCAACCAATCAAACCCAAGTTCGTTCGTTTCTCAGATTAGCTGGATATTACCGCAAGTTCGTAGAAGGATTCTCGAGCATAGCCCGACCAATGACCCAATTGTTGAAGAAGGACAAGAAGTTTGAATGGACAGACAAGTGTGAAGCCAGTTTCCAAGAGCTGAAGAAGAGATTGATATCAGCCCCAATTTTGATCATGCCAGACATCTAGAAGCCGTTTGATGTGTATTGTGATGCATCCAAGATTGTCCTAGGATGTGTATTGATGCAAGAAGGCAAAGTCATCGCTTCTCTGTCTCGACAATTGAAGCAACATGAGCAGAACTATCCGACCTATGATCTTGAGCTAGCAGCGGTGGTTCTAGCGTTGAAGACATGGCGTCATTATTTGATGGGTAATCGCTGTGAGATTTACTCAGATCATAAGAGCTTGAAGTATATCTTCACTCAGAAGGAGCTGAATATGAGGCAAAGAAGATGGATAGAGTCAATCAAGGATTATGACCTTGACATTCACTATCACCCCGGCAAAGCCAATGTGGTAGCGGATGCTCTTAGCAGATTGCCGTGCAGGCTTAACACCATGATCAAAGAGAAGCAACCAAGTTTGTAAGAGGAGTTGGAGCAGTTCAGGACTGAGTTAGTTAGCAAAGGATTCCTAGCTAGCATTGAACTTCAACCCACTTTGATTAGCCAAATCAAGGAAGCCCAGAAGGGAAATGAAAGTATCGACGGAATCAAACGTCATATTGCGCTCCACCTCGACCTGGAGAACACCCCAGACATCCCCGTTCGCCGCCCAAAACCTCACAGCCACCGCTCGCCATGGACACCGCCGCTTCGGCCGCGCAGAGCGCCACCTCGCCTAGACAGCATGCCACCACCCCTATGATCGCATTTAAGTTCTAGAGCATTGCCAGGGAACCACCCATCGATCGCCACGCCCAGCCATGCCTCTACCCCGCCGTAGCCTTGTCGCCGGAGTCGCCTGCCCATCCCGCTCGGTCTCACCGTCGGGCCTATAAAAGGAGCCCTCCCCAGCCTCTTCTCTCCACACCATTCCACTCCCCTCACCTCTCTGAACCTCACCCACCTCTAGCTGGAGCAAGGCGAGCTCTGCCTCGTCGGAATTGGAGCCGGAGCAGCCGCGGCAGGAGGAGAAGGGCGTCGTTGATTGCGACCACCCCAAGCTCCACCGCAACCGCGCCTTGCCTCGCCGTCGTCTTCCACGTCATTTGCCCGCCTCGCCGACCCTGCTGGAGCCCTGGTACGCCCCCAGCAGACCCCCACCGAGCCGCTAGGGTTCGAGCTCGCCGGCGACCTGTTCCTCGTCCATGACGACCCTCAGCCGTCGATCTCGCTTCTAATCTTACGGCCCATAGCGCGCGTACCGTTTCGCGTTTTAAGTGCCGCTGACAAGCGGGAACCCCTGTCAACTAAGCCCCGCGCCGCGGAGCGCCACTGGGCCGGCCCATTCCTTTTCCCGCGCCAGCCCACCCGTTCAAATCTGGATTTTTCTTTTTAGTTAAATCTAGTTTCTGTCCCCTAGTTTGAAAATCAATTTAGAGAGTTTTAGAAATCCAAATTGCATGAAACCAATTTTGTCTGAAAGGTATTAAATTGATCTATACAAGCCTGTTGGATTTAATTCAATTAGAGTTACAGATCTCTCCTAATAAAAATAAGAAGACAGAAGCTTTTGCAACTTGCAACATTTTTATAAAATCAACCAAGTTAGCTTTTGAGTTGATTCCAACTCTCAAAAATCACATTTCATCATATTTATCTAACCATGTAATAATATTAAGGTTGACATGCAGTGACTTTGGACCAGTACCAAAATAATGCTATATAGGCATTTCTAGTCACTTTAAATCATTAAATAATAAACTTAAACTAAAGTAATATTGATCCAACCTTTAAATCTCATTCCCACATGTTAGAATATGTGGTGAGGACATGTGTCCACATGATCCCATATTTTGGTGGTGAATATTAAATTTTAGTTAATATTTCAATGAGTAGAAATTACTTTTCTAAAATAAAAAGGATGAAACTATTGAAATTAAACTTGTGATGCTTGTGATGATAATAGATCATCAATTGTGTGTTTTAGAATGCTACTTAGCCTAGTTAAGTATTGTTTGGTGATTGTGCACTCCCTATGTATTTTTAGAAGATAGTACCGACCAAGCTTACGAGGAGGAGGAGTTCTACCAAGGAGAAGAAGAAGAAGAAAACTTCAACCACTGCACCAACCAAGGCAAGCTATTGTTAGCAAGCTAGAATTAAGCTAGATGAATGAGCAAGGATGCTTTAGGCATGCTTTGATCACACCCCTTTTTTAACTATTAGTACCCCAAGCCTTACTTACAAGTTTTACTCCCCTTAGTATGAAAAGTTCTTGACTTGTTTTGAAGGTAGCATAAAAAGTATAAAACTTGACCTACTTAGAAACCTTTAGATGCCATTCTATGGCATGAGATTGATCCCATCCTTCCACCTTAGTGAACACTCTTAACTTAGTCTTTTGGAGTAGATCAAAAACTTGAGTCACTTTGGATGGGAACACTAGGTGAAAATGAATTGTGAAAACCTTGGAATGATGAGTCATTCTATTGAGATGTTTTGACATGTGTTGAGAAACACAACTGGTTTATGATGATGAAAATGATGAGGCATGAGCCGTAACCCTTTTATAAAACTGATGGTTGGATTCGGATGCGATACCATTCCAAATTTACCGTACAACCACATTACCTGAATTGGGTAAGGCTTAGCTGGAAATTTATATGCATTAGTATTAGTTCCCTCACGGGAGAGGTTTGAGCCGAGGCTACCTCTCAATGTTGTCCACCTATGCAGTGCCCAAGATGACTGATGGTCATGGTTGGGAGGCCATACTCATAGGAGAGGTGCTTGTACTATGGTGTGTAAAGGGAAGGTTATGTTTGATTATCTGCATACTAAGTATGATGATTCAGGGTTATCCCTGACAGATGTATCGAACCTTGTGGTGAAAGTGTACCACCTCTGCAGAGTGTCAAACTATTCAAATAGCCGCGTTCGCGGTTGTGGACAGTTGGAATGGCCATACTGTTTCATTGTCAGATGTTTTCTAAATAACTTGAAATGAATAATGAACTTTGACTTGACCACAACAGGGTTGTGTTGATGACAATAGCTTCCCAACTTAAGTGATTCTAGAACTTTACTTTATCTTTCTTTGCTTCAGAACTAAGCTTAGGTTTCAAACTTAACTTTATAGTTAAACTTAGCTCTAGCATTTTAGCTTAGAATTATACTCCTTGTTAGTAGTAGTTTGCGAGTACTTAAAGAGTACTCATGGCTTTTGTCCCTGGCTATTATCATGGCCAGACTATGAAGGAGATTATCAAGATGATGGTCAGTAGGACGGCTATGATAACTAGGACTATCTGCCTTCGTCAGCATTGCCTGTGCCCCTGAAGATGGACCCCACCGCTACGCTTATCTTTAATTTCCGCTGCTTGTTGTATTAAGACTGGATCATGAGATCCTTATTTGTGTAAAACCTTATGTATGGTTTGTAATGGATGATGTACTATGATATCCAATCCGTTATGTCTCGCAAAAATGGTAATCCTGGGATTGCGAGGTATGGCATAACGGGCATCTGGGATTAAAAATCCGGGTGTTGACAACAACACAACCACAGAACTTTGTCCCCAACTTGCGATGAGGTTGTCAATCTCACCGTGTTTTGCGGAAAACAAAGGATTAAACGTATCGAATGGAAAGAAGTAAAAGTTTGCAGAAAGTAAACACAAAGCAGTAAAAGTTTATAGATTGTATGTAAAGAAAAGGACCGGGATCCATAGTTCACTAGAGGTGGCTCTCCTTAGATAGATAACATGCTGGGTGAACAAACTACAAATGGGGCAATTGACAAACATCGAGAAAGCAATACATGCATATACTAATCATCTTGACTCCTTTGAGACTTGATTGGGCATTACAACATTATACATAGACCGCCATCCAACTGCATCTATGACTAGTAATCCACCTTCAGGTTATCATCCGAACCCCCTCCAGTATTAAGTTGTAAGCAACAGATTATTGCTTTACAAACTACGTGTAAAGTAAACAATACGATTGTTCTATGAACAAAGGATTGTTGTTTTCTCCCTAGTAGCAACAACACATCTAGTACCTTAGAGATTTCTGTCACTTCCCCACATTACCAGAGGCATGAATCCACTATCGAGCATAAATACTAACTCTTGGAGTTGCTAGCATCTACTTGGTCACGATAGCTACTAACAACGGAAAGCATGCAAGATCACAAATAACAAAGACATGATAGAATCAATAATCAATCTGAAATAGCATCTCAATATCCATCGGATCCCCGTAAACACAACATGCAGAATTACAAATAGATGATCTTGATCATGAACGGAGCTCACAAGATCTAAACATGAAAGCACAAAGGAGGAGAACTAGCCATCTAGCTACTACATGGATCCATAGTCCAAGGATGAACTACTCACGCATCACACCGGAGGCTTGCATGGTGATGAAGAAGGCCTCCAGGGTGAATTCCCCTCTCCGGTAGGGTGTCGAGAAGAGCTTTAGATCCCTCCCGATCGAGGGATGGAGATGACAGCGGCTATAGACTCTTTCGTGGATTTTTGATCGGGTACTTAGGTTTTTCGTCCCGAGGGCATCTTATAGTCGGAAGGGGAGACCGAGGTGGTGCCAGGGGCCACCACACCACCCCCTAGCGCGGGCCTAGCCTGGCCGCGCGGCCAGGTGGTGTGGCCGGCCTCTGGCCCTTCTCCGTCTCGTATTCTGGCACTTGATGACTTCTGGAAAAATAGGCACTTTGGCTTTTGTCCCGTCCAATTCCGAGAATATTCATTTTCTGACTTTCCTGGAACCAAAAACAGTAGAAAACAGGCAGCTGGCACTATGGCTCTTGTTAATAGGTTAGTCCAAGAAATCATATGAAAAGCACTCCAAAGTTGGAACAAAACACAAGAAAGTGGATAAAACCAAGCATGGAACATCAAAAATTATAGATAGATTTGCAATGTATCATGCATCAATCAACAAGTCTTGGGATAATGCACATAGAACTAAGAATGGCCACTATGCTCTCTTAATAGGTTTAAAGATAGAAGATGGAGACTCAACATAAGAGTAAAAGAAAGGCCTTCATAGAAGGAAGCAGAGATTCAAGTTTCATAAAGATCTTCCAAAAATTATGGTACTTATTAGCTTTCAGCTCTCATTGCCCCCATCATAAGCATCTTGAAGTGATTAAGGTTAAAGTGAACAAACTATGGAGTATATGCTTGACAAAGTATAAGTTGGAAATCTCATGTCCCTTGAATACGAGGGTCGCTCCTCATGCTACTCAAGTTTAGTCACCGGTAAGTTCTTGTCATAGTAAGTACATGTGTATCATAGAGAACCGCCAACGAGGTACCCCTTGCCCGATGATACGGAAGAATCCCCATATCAAAATGACAAGGCAAGCAGACAATGAGAATCTCAACAATCGTCTTATTTACCATGGGAAAATGGTGCTTTTCTCTCTTTCCTCTTTTCTCATATCTTTTTTTATTTTTCTCTTTTTCTCAATATCTATCTATTTTTTTATAAGAAGAATGCTTCATAGACAGCCCATTATGGTTACGCTGCAGGTTTCCACCATGTCAGCATGGATTAGACCGGCGGCCCAGGCGTTTCTCTAACATACATACATAACTCCATGGACTTACAAGCTCCCCTTTCATTTCACACCGACGACATCCATAGACAAAAGAGCATGATATCAACTAGGTACAAAGTACAAGTGCAATGTTGAAAGCGTTCCCCATGAAAGCATGGTTCTGCTAATCCCCAACATATAAGTGCAAGCATATACAACATAGATGACACAATGGTTCAAGTTTATTAAGGGCAAGAAAAGTAAAATGTTCCATCAAGTTCGTGAGAGCTTTAATCACTAGTTTTCTCATAACAAGTTTAATTCGGAAGGTAGATAAAAACATGAATATACTTGGAATAGCAAATGCTAATAGGTAGGTATGGTGGACTCTTTGGAATAACTTGGTTTTAGGAGTTGGATGCATGAGTGGAACTCATACTTGGTTATGGAGCCTAGCAAAAGACTAGGAGCGACCAACTAAGAGAGCAATAATGGCCATAATCATGTAGAGCGACAAAACATCATTAATCAAAGCATAAAGTGATATTACAAGTCGAAAACTAAAGGATCATAAAGGCTATGGTGACTTGGGATAGTCATAACATGGTGTGAGCATGTGCCAAGTCAACCCAAATAAAGCATCAAAGGAGAATATCACAATACTATGCTTTAATATGCTAACACAACGCATGATTCTTCAAAGGCACATTAAGGAATCTCAATTGTTTATAACATGTCATGCTATAGAAAATATCACTAAGCATAAATCCAAAACAATATCAAGCATGGCATGAAAAAGCATATGCCACAGTCAAAAACAAGCTCCTTTTACCACTTAAGCATGAACTTTTCCTACTCTTTTCCAATCCAAACCAAACTATTTGAAAACCAATTCTTGAAAGAGGGGGTCCAACCAATTTATTCAGCAAACTAAGAAAACCAAGAAAACGAAAAACCAAAATGAAAACAAAAAAGAATATGCTCCAAGAACAACACAACTATGCATGAAACAATAAAAATGAAGTGTTTGGAAGAAACCTGGGATTTTTATTGATGAAGAAGGGCATGCCTTGGGCATCCCCAAGCTTTGACGCTTGTACCTCTTGAATATTTCTTTGGGTGACATGGGGTGGCATCCCCAATCTTGAGCTTTAGTCCATTCTTCATCTCATTACATCATTCTCTCCATACACCTAAAAATTTTCCTTCATACAAAACTTCACACAATCTTTATTAGCAAGATTAGTGCACTCAAGGTAATAAGTCTTTAGGTTCAGTTTTAACACCAATAAAACTTCCATTAAAACACAAGCTACTGTAGCACTTCCCTCAAAAAGCTCAATTCCCCAAAGAGAACTCAAAAAGGAACCAACAAGAAGCAAATGCAAATAATGGCAGAAATCTTTCAAAACAGACCAGCAGGTAAGGACAAATTTTTTCGAAGACCTTCTGTTTCTCAAATCAAAAAGTGTTGAACTAACGAAAGTTAGATAACAACCTGGGGCAGAAGCACAAACATTCACGCCGCAAAAGGACATACATAGATTTTACACGAATTTTTACGGTGAAGCATAGAAATCTGTTTCGGGACAACAACTTTCCCAACCATTACTTCTCTCTCATTAGAGGTTACTCTTGGCACAAAAAGCAAAAAAGGATAAGGAGTGGTTATTACTGAAGTAATAACTTCCAAGAATCATCTAAAACTTTTGGGTTATCTCCCAATAAGTACTTTTCTTTAACGCCTTTAAGTTATGCATGATAGTTTGAGAAGATGCTCACATAAGAAATATGAATTGAAGTAAAAGAGAGCATCAAGAAGCAAATTCAAAGCACATTTAAGTCTAACCCACTTCCTATGCATAGGAATCTTGTAAAGAAACAAGTCATGAAAGCACAAAGCAATAAGCATAGTAAAGCAAAACAAGTGCAACTTCAAGACTTTCAACATAAAGAGGGGAAACTTAATATTATTGAGATGCATAAAACCATGTTTCCCTCTCTCATAATAACTTTCTGTAGCATCATGAATAAAAGTAACAATATAACTATCATATAAAACATTCTTATCATGAGCCACATGCATAAAAGAATTAATACTCTCAACATAAACATAGTCATTCTTATTAATTATGGTGGGAGCAAATTCAACTAAATAGCTATCATTATTATTCTCTTCACCGTAATCATCAAATATAGGAGGCATATTGTAATCATAATTAATTTTCTCCTCAATAGTAGGTGGACTGAGAATATCATATTCATCATTGTAATCATCATATATTGGAGGTTTGGTATCATCATAAGCAATAGAATAGCTATCTTCCAAAGCTGGGGAACTAAAAAGATCATTTTCATAAAAACTAGCTTCCCCAAGCTTAGACTTTTCCATAGCATTAGCAATAACGGTGTCCAAAGAATTCATACTAACAACATTGATATTAGCATGCAAATAAAGTTTCATAGGTTTTTAAATTTTCTCTTCAACACTTCATATCCTAACTCAAGCTAAATACTATAAAGCTCTCTAATTTTTTTGTTATTTTCCATTAAGCCTAACTAGTGAAAATAAAAACAAGAAACAAAAAGATATAATTGCAGAATCTAAAGGAAATAACTTCGAGAACTCGCACCAGAGGATGTGAGTACCTTTTACCTTACCTCCACGGCAACGGCGCCAGAAAATATACTTGATGTATACGCACTTCTATTCTTGTAGATAGTTGTTGGGCCTCCAAGTGCAGAGGTTTGTAGAACAGCAGCAAGTTTTCCCTTAAATGGATTACCCAAGGTTTATCGAACTCATGGAGGAAGCGGTCAAAGGTATCCCCTCTCAAACAACCCTGCAATCAAGATACAAGAAGTCTCTTGTGTCCCCAACACACCCAATACACTTGTCAGGTGTGTAGGTGCACTAGTTCGGTGAGGAGATAGTGAAATACAAGTGGTATGGATATAAGACAACGGTGCTAGAAAATAGCTTTGATGGCATGGAAGAGACTAAAGGCAAACTGAAATAAAGATGGAAGCAAGCAAACATGTAACAAATCTAGTTGCAAACGGTGTTTCAATGTTTAGAAACAAGGCCTAGGGATCATACTATCACTAGTGAACACTCTCATATAAATATCTTCTCTTTATGATACTATTCTGAACTACTCTCCGGTTGGACACTCTAATCCATGGTAGGGCTATAACAGCACACCTCAAAGTTCGCTTTCCCCATCTAGATAACCCCACACTATCACCTTGAGCACTAGATTGTTCCAACAAACACCACAATTTCATAGAAACATCCAAATCCAAATATAAGTCATAAAAAGTATTTGTAATCTCTACCCTAAGTGCCACCATGGTGTGCACGCTGTCACTTTCACACACATGGGGAGAACAGAGATCTATTAAAGCACTTGATTAGCAAAGTAGATCTACTTGATTACAAAGCTCATGATCACAATATGATCATGCATAGATAGAGAGATGAACACATAGCTACCGGTAGAACCATTAGCCTCAAGAGAGAACTACTCCCTCCTCATCATGGTAATCAGCAATGGTGATGGAGATGGTGGTGGAGATGGCTCCGGGGGCACTTCCTCGTCCCGGTAGGGTGCCGGAACAGAGACTTTCTGTCCCCCGAATCTTGCCTTCGGTGGTGGCGGCGCTGCGGAACTTTTCGTGGCTGGAGGCTTGACGGTTTAGGGTTTTTGCATCGGGAGGCATCTTATAGGTGAAGAGGCAAGGTCGGTGGGCGTCCAGGGGGCCCACACCACCTAGTGGCGCGGCCAGGGATAGCTCGCGCCACCACATGGTGTGGCTATCCCCTGGCCCCTCTCCATCTCGTCTTTTTGGGTCCGTGAGTCTTCCGGTAAAATATCGACTTTGGCTTTTGTCTGGTCCAATTCCGAGAATATTCATTTTCTAGCTTTTCTGGAACCAAAAACAGAAGAAAACAGGCAACTGGCACTGTGGCATCTTGTTAATAGGTTAGTTCCAGAATATGTGTAAAAGTACTCCAAAGTGTGGACAAAACATAAGAAAGTAGATATAAAACAAGCATGGAACATCAAAAATTATAGATACGTTAGCAACGTATCACGATGTCAGTATGACACCCGTGCCGGCGCCGTCCTTTCGCTTGAACCCGTCGAAGTGCATTGTGTAGAGGTAGGACATATCTGGTTTGTCGGGGAGCTGATTCTCCATCCAGTGCACGAGAAAGTCCGAGAGAACTTGCAACTTGATCGTGTCATGCTTCTCGTATGTTATGTCTCGTGTAGACAGTTCGATTCCCTAGAGCATGACTCGTCCGGTGGCATCAGGATTATTGAGTATGTGCCCGAGCGGGGCGTTGTTTACCACCACGATTGGGTGCTCCTGGAAGTAGTGGCGCAGTCGCCTAGCTGTCATGAAGATGCCATATGCCAGTTTCTGGTAGTGTGGGTACCGCTGTTCTATTGGCGTGAGCACCTCGCTAAGGTAATATACTGGGAACTGGACCCCGTGGACCTTGTTTTCTTCGGCTCGTTCCACCACAAGCACCGTGCTGACCACCTGGTTGGTGGCGGAGATGTAGAGGAACAGTGGCTCTTTTTCGCGTGGAGTCACCAGTACTAGCAAGGTGGATAGTAGACGTTTGAGGTCTTCGAATGCTTCTTGCGCCTCGTCTGTCCAATCGAACTTGTCAGCTTTGCGGAGAAGTTGGTAGAAGGGCAGTGCCTTTTCGCCCATTCGACTGATGAATCGACTGAGCGTCGCGATTCGCCCAGCCAGCTATTGGACGCCTTTTATGTTCTTCGGCTTCGCCATGGCCAGTATGGCCTTTATTTTCTTTGGGTTTGCTTCTATCCCTCTCGTAGAGATGAGATACCCGAGTAACTACCCAGATGGTAGGCTGAAGGCACATTTATCTAGATTGAGCTTGATCCGGTAGCGGTCGAGGTTGGCAAAGGTCTCACGTAGATCATTGATTAGTGAGGCTTCCTCTTTGGTTTTGATGACGGTGTCGTCAACATAGACTTGGATGTTACGACCAAGTTGGTTCTTGAGGCAAGCCTGCATGCACCGCTGATAGGTGGCTCCTGCGTTTTTTAGCCCGAAGGGCATCATGTTGTAGCATAACACACCAAAGGGCGTCGTAAACGCTGTTTTCTCTTGATCCTCCTTCTTCATTCAAATCTGATTGTAGCCTGAGTAGGTGTCGACGAAGCAGAGACGCTCACATCCTGCAGTGGAGTCGATGATTTGGTTGATTCGCGGCAACGGGAAGTGATCCTTTGGGCAGTGCTTATTCAAGGAGGTAAAGTTCACGCACATCCGCAGGATATCCGTGTCTTTTTTAGGCACAAGCACTATGTTAGCGAGCCAAGTGCTTTTCTTGATCTTGTGTATGAATTTTGCATCGAGGAGTCTGTTGATCTCCATTCGGCTGCTTTTGCTATTGGTTCAGATAGTCGCCGGATTGTCTGCTTGACTGGCCTTGCATCTGGATTCACGTTGAGTGAGTGCTCGGTGAATTCCCTGGGAACCCCTAGCATGTCCGCTGGACACCAGGCGAAGATTTCTCAGTGCTCACGGAGGAATTCGACGAGCACGAGTTCCTATGCGGAACTCAAGTTGTTTGCGATGAGGGTCGTCTTGGTCGGGTCCGTTGGGTGTACCTGGACTTTCTTCATGTGCACCGACAAGTCAAAGGACAGGTCGGGTGAACTTGGTCTACTCAGGGGAGGTAGACTATTGTCTGTCGACTCCTTTAATCTTGCGAGTTCCTCCTGCATGCCGAAGGATTGGGAGATTCTGTTGAATTCCCTGTCGTAGCTGTCGGACCTCTCGAAATTGCCATTGACTGTGATTATGCCGTTTGGGCCTGGCATTTTTATCTATAGGTAGGCGTAGTGCGGAACTGCCATGAACCTTGCGAACGCGACACGTCCGAGGATGCAGTGGTATTGTGAAGGCTAGTCGACGACTTCAAAATCGATGAGCTCTCGCTCAAAGTTTTGCGGCGTGCCGAAGATGACGTCGAGGTTGATTTTGCCCATGGGATATATTCCCTTCCCTGGGATGATGTCGTGGAACGTCGTGTCCAAAACTTCCAGACAAGTCAAAGGGATCCTCATCGCACGCAAGGTACTCACGAACATGAGGTTAATGCCGCTGCCGCCGTCCATGAAGACACGACTCATATCGAAACCCCCGATCTGCGCCTCGAGTACGAGGGGACAGTGGCCTAGACGAGGAACTTGGCGTGGATGGTCACGCCTGTCGAAAGTGATGCAGGAGTCGCTTCTACTGAGGTACTCAGTGGTGGAAGGTGGAGAGTTTATCGCCAAGTTGACTTGGCGAGTGATGGCCTTCTGCAATCGATTTGAGGGACGCCCTTTTTGGATCATCCCCATGTTGCCCATGGCTCGTGAGCATGGCTCGCCTCCGTGATGCTGGACCGGCGCAGCCGCGGGTGGTGGTGGCCCAGGTGGTGGTGGAGGAGATCCATGTGCCACAGCGCCTGGGGCGGCTCCATAGCCCCTGTTGACCGCATCGCGATTCATGCGGGCTAGGTCCTCACGGAGTTTGAGGAACTCGCGGTAGTCCTTGAGAAGGTAGCTGGATTTCTTCTTGCCATCGTGCTTGTCGATGTAGAAGTGCATGTTGCATGGCCTAGACAGTTTGTCCTCGATAGATGTTGCGGGTGCCTCTTCACGATTGCGGCGCTGCCACACCTGCGTGGTTTTTCCACTGTCGCGGTATCCACCACTGTGATATCCACTATTGCAGTTGTCGTCGCATTTGTCAGCGACCATATTGACCTCGTCGCGGTCGTCGTAGACGCGCATCCGACATTTTCCTCGGCGGTCGCATCCACGCCCGAGGTCGTCGTCATCGGAGTAGATACGGTTTTTCACCGATTCTTCTCCGTCAGCCCACCAATTCGTGATTTCCATCAGGTGGTCGATCGTTTTGGGCTTCGAGCGGCCCGGCTCCTCCCTGAGCTCTATGAAGTGAACACCGCCATTGAATGCATCGATTGTGCGGTCCTCTAAGATGTTTTTTGCGGAGATCTTGATGATGGACCACCTTTGGATGTACGAGCGTAGCGATTCGCCAGATCTTTGTTGGCAACTTCTCACTTCTTCGATTGATGCGGGCCTTTTGTAAGTGCCCTTGAAATTGTGCATGAAGTTGTAGACCAGCTCTTCCCAGCTGCGAATGGATCCGCGCGGGAGGTTATTGAGCCATGCGCGAGCGGCGCCCTGCAGCTATAGCTGCAGGCATTGCATGGCCGTGCTTCGACTCCCTCCATGTAGCCTGAAGGAGGATATGTGGTCCTCCAACCAGATTTTTGGGTCCTGCAGGCCGTCAAATTTTGGGTTCTCCGACGGGAGTTTGAACCCCTTAGGCATTCGCTTCTTCCTGATGGCCCTGCTGAAGCATCTGGCGCCATAGAGCTCAGTCTCGTCTTCTTCCGAGTCAGTCGAACGAGCATGTCTTGCCCGCATCTTATTGACTTTGCATTGTGTGAGGTCATCACGCGCGTCGTAGTCGCGGTCATGCCGCCGTGAGCGACGTCGCCGTGACAGATCGTGACTATCGTCACTGGAGGAGTACGAGTAGTACTTTTCCAAAGCCTTGGTTTTCTTCAGCTCTGGCGTCGGTTCTTTGTCGAGGGCGGCCTCGATTATCCCCAGGCGCGCGATCGTAGATCGGTGCATGGCAGCTCGCGGATCTCCAGCCGGTGGCTGGTTATTGAGGAGGTACATGGTAGCCGCCGTCACCGCGTCTTGCGGCGTTTTCGGGAGCATGTTGCCCCATCTGTCGACTATCATAGAGCCGAAGTCGAGGACCTTCACGGCCTCTACGCTTTCTTGCTCGGTGAGGTGGGCCAGTCGAGATCGTCTCTTGTTGGCCACGTACACGTTGCCTTTGGAGGAGGATCCTCCGTGGGAGGAGAGCCCAGCTCATCAAAGACTTGACTCATCCGCCGCCTTTCTGCGCGCTTCGAGTTGCACGATCACCTGTTGCTGGCGCTTGAATTCCTCCTTTAACAGGCAATGGTAACCCATCAGCATGTCCTGCGGTGTGTTGGGGGGTAGAGGATTGCCCTGTAGAGCTTCGTGACAGCGGGCCCACTCGTTGTCGTTGAGCTTTATCAGCATGCGCTCACCAGTGTTCTCGTCCGTCGTGAGGGACGGTTCTCCTCCCGTCCCATTGTTGATGGGCGCACCGTTGCCACTGTTGGTGGGGCCACCGTTGGGTGCGCTGCCGTTGGGTATACTGCCATTGGGTGGTACAGTGCCAGATCTGGTGCCGGCGTTTTCACGATTGGCGGTGGTGTCGCCCGCGTTGATGACGGTGCACATGAAGTGGTTGGGGAAGCTGTTGCTCCCATAACTTTCAGATCTGGAGGCGTAGGCTCCATCTTTTGTGGCTAGGTCACCCAGATCGGATCCGCAACTGCTGTTGTTGTCCACACTCCAGCTACTGATGAGGTGTTGAGCTTGCTCAGGGTGCCGATTGGTGGGGGGACCACGATGCTGGAGCAATCACGGGTTCCGTTGGCTGGTCAGGCATGCGAAGCATGCCCAGTTGACCAACCTGGAAGTAGAAGCTCACAATCGCCAGGCTGATTCCATCACCCATGGACTCGAAAGCCGGGTGAGTGGCCGGTGTGTGGACAGTGAAGTCGAACACGCCGAAGAGTTGGCGAATCTCTGCTGTTGCAGAGTTGTAGATCGTGGTTGACGGGCTGAAGAAGCCACGACATCAGCACTCCCAGTTCCCACAGACGGCACCAATTGACGAGAGTTTAACTCGTCAATGCCCATTGTTATGGACTTGGGTTTTGGAGAAGGAGGGAGTGCTGGAGGCATCAATCAGCTAGCAAACAAGCACACAGGGACGCAAGTTTTACCCAGGTTCAGGCCTCGTAGAGGTCCCTACTCCTGCTTGTCTGCTCTTGGAATTAACGAAGGAATCGAAGATTACAGGGGCGCACAAATGCAATGTGGCGAGAGTTGTGGAAACTAGGGTTGTGATTGTCCTCCTCGCTGCCCCTGCTAGCCTTTATATAGATAGGCTAGGTCTCGGGTAGCAGGTCAAGTCGGTTACAGATTAGGGTTTTCCCTTTGAACTTTCTATCTTATGCTTCTTCTTGTCTCGCAAGCAATCGAGAGTCCATGGGCCACTTGAATTCTTCATTGGGCCTTGGCAACGCCATGGGCTTCTGTCGTATCTGGACCATACATACCAAACTCGAGTACCTGTAGGGTATACTCATGTCAATGATAGTGGCACCTTCCTGACAAATAGGAAAGCGCGCTTGTCGCCTTCCGGTGGGCAAATGTTGACATGTTCGCTCGGTCACCGTTAGACATGCCCGGAGTACCTAGGGAGGTGATCGAGCAACACTTGGCAGTATGCCCCACTACACGTCCCCGTGAAGCAGAAGGTGCATTGTATGGCGCCAAAGAAGCAATATTTTATCATCCAGGAACTGGAGAAACTTGTCAAGGCTGGCATCATCCACAAGGTCGACTATGCTGAGTGGTTAGCCAGCACGATGGTGGTTCCCAAGGTCAATGAAGGATGTCGCTTGTGCATCAACCGCACAGATCTTAACAAGGCCTGCCCCAAGGACCTGCACCCGCTATCGTGCCTCGACCAAATCATGGACTCCATTGTGTGATGTGATCTCCTTTGCTTCTTGGATGCTTTTTCAGGTTACCACCAAATCAAGATGGCAAAGAAGTACGAGGAGAGGATGACATTCATAACACCTTGCAGAGTGTTCTGCTACAAGTGCATGCCCTTCAGCCTTAAAAACGCAGGAGCAACCTTCTAGAGACTTATGTGCATTTCCCTCATTGAGCAGAAGGGTAGGAATGCTGAGGCATACGTCAATGACATCTTGGTAAAGACTCTCAAAGAGGACACACTCATTGCTGATCTCGTGGAGACATTTTCCAACTTGCGCAAGGTAAACATAAAGCTCAACCCCACCAAGTGCATCTTCGAGGTGCCTTAGGGAAAGCTGCTCGTCTTCCTCATCTCGCATCAAGACATAGAGGCAAACCCCAACAAGGTTCGCACCATCGAAGAAATGCACCCCTCGTGACGATTGAAGGATATACGGTGGCTAGAGGGATGCATAGCCACCCTCGGCTGTTTCATATCAACACTCACTAAGAAGGTCATGCCTTTCTTCAAGATCATGAAGCGCTCAGGAACATTCAAGTGGACTCTAGAAGTTGACGCCGCATTCGAGCAACTAAAGAGGTACCTCACCAGCCCACTAATAATGGTTGCCCCACGGACTCGTGAACCTCTACTACTGTACATGGCAGACATGCCCCAAACATCAAGTGTGGTCCTAGTTGCAAAAAGGGAGGCATCACCAAAGCCCCAAAAAGGTACGACATCAGCGAGCCTTGACCCTCCTAATGTTGGAGACATACATAAAATAGTGGTTGAGGTATCAGACCTCCCCGAGGAAGGAAGCATCGCTGATCCACTTGGGGAGGAAGCCTCGACAACCAAAGAGATGAGCCTCGTGCAACATGTAGTATACTCTGTTAGGACGGTGATGCGTGACGCATGTGAGCGATACACAATGTATAATAAGCTACTCTACACGTTGCTCATAACTTCTAGGAAGCCATGACACTACTTCCAAGGGCACCCAATCAAGGTCGTCACCAAGTAACCCTTGGAGACGGTACTACACAACCCTAATGCCACCAGACGCGTGGTGGAGTGGGCCATCGAGTTACAGCCCTTCGATCTAATGTTTCACACTACAACAAAAATCAAGATTGTGACCCTGGCGGACTTCACCGCAGAATTGACGGAGCCCTGCGTTGAAGACCTTCCTGAGGAGGAAACATAGCTGCCAAGGAAGCTGGCTCCAGGAGGATGGTCCATGAGCTTCGACACGCGTTCGCATGTGTGGGAGCGAACGTGGTCCTCACCTCTCCAACAAGAGACAAGCTTTACTATGAATTACAACTCCACTTC
Organism: Avena sativa; assembly: GCA_916181665.1. NCBI lineage: Eukaryota > Viridiplantae > Streptophyta > Magnoliopsida > Poales > Poaceae > Avena > Avena sativa. Next base: position 341,486,633 of record OV702287.1, read on the forward strand.
AAGGAGGAGGACAAGCGCTCCAACAACATCACCAAGTATGAGGGGCTACTCGCCGAGATCAGGGTGGCAATAGCCCTCGGCATCAAGCATATGACCATACAAGGTGACTCTCACATCCTCGTCAATTTCTCTAATAAGAGATACAAACCCAAGGACAACCACATGGTAGCATACATGGAAGAGGTACGTAAACTCGAGAAGTACTTCCTCGGTATGGAGATCAAGCATATACCTCACGTAGAAAACATGGAGGCAGAAAACATCGGCAGGAGAGCTTTGCGATGTGAGCCGCAGAAACCGGGGGTCTTCGAGGAAAGGCTGCTAACGCCATCCGCAAGACCTACAATGACCAAAAATGTAAACCCCAATGAGGAACTCCCTCCTCCACCGTCAAAAGGGCCCCCAGATTGCGGTCCATGCATGATGGAAATCACTAACCAGGTCGCAAGCTGGATCGACGAGATCAAGAACTACTTGAGGACCGAAATCCTACCAGAATACGAGGATACATCCGAATGCTTTGAGTTCCATTCAAAGAGCTACTGCATTGTGGACAGGGACCTCTACCGCAGGCGCCCCAACAGGATGGCGCTGCATTGTGTCTCCATGAAGGAAGGCCATGCGTTTCTCAAGGACATACATGCTCGAGAATGTGGCCACCAGTCCTACTCACGCACCCTCATTGGAAAGGTCATTCGCAATGGCTTCTACTGGCCAATGGTGCTCCACGATGCAATGGAACTCGTCAGGACCTGTGAGGCCTGTCAATTCCATGCCAAGCAAGTCCTTCAACCAGCACAAGAGCTACAAACAATCCCGCTCTCATGGTCGTTCGTGTTCTAGGAGCTGGACATCTTGGGGCCTTTCCCTCGCGCACAAAGGGCCTACCGCTACCTCTACATCGCCATCGACAAATTCACAAAATTGGCTGAGGTGGAGCCCGTCGGAAACATCGCAACAAAGTCTGTGGTCAAGTTCATCAAGGGTTTGGTATGCCACTTTGGCATTCCCAACCGCATCATCACCAACAATGGTACACAGTTCACTAGCGGCATGTTCAAGTCATACTGCCCAACCTCGGCACTAAGATCCACTACGCCTCTGTCGCACATCCACGAAGCAATGGCTAGGTCGAGCGTGCGAACACCTAAGTCCTTAGGGGACTCAAAACCAAGATCTTCAACAAGCTTAAAGGGCATAGAAAGGGGTGGATTGACATGCTACCTTCGGTCTCGTGGTCAGTTCGAACCACGACCACACTACAAGAAAAGTTAGCTTTTACAACGGCCAATTTTCGTGGTTGAAGGCCCTTTTTTCGTGGATAAAAAGTCTTCTACGATGGATGCCCTTCGTGGTAAAAGCCCCATCACAAAACAATCTACCATGGTTTTTTCTGACCGTGGCGGATTGCACCCTTCAGCCATGAAAACTTGTTCCGTCGTAGATCTGTTCGCCAGCCGCGTTGACTGCTAACGTCATGCAAAATGCCACGTGGCAAACATCGTTAATTCCTAGTTACCGCCGTTAACGGCCATAGAAACCATGGTAGAAGCGAGGCCCAGCCAAGGCCTGCTAATAATTAAGTGGGCCAGCCCATTAGGAGAACCCAATAAGATTATGGCCCATTACTGTTTCGTTTGACACTATTTGAAATGGGCCCAAAAGATGTGGCCAGCAGCGGCCCGCGAATGTCAGGCTTGTTACTGTTTCGGCCTACAAAATCCCACATTGTTTGAATACCGTGCGGCCCATTAACAGCCTGCGTCAAGTAGGCCCGATACTGTTAAGGCCCATGGATAGCCCGTCACTATTCTCACAGCTCGTCCTGGGCCGCCTACGAACGAACCACTTTTGTGAAGGTCTGATACTATTCTGGCATTTTACCGTACTGTCTATCAACTTTTTGGGCCCACCGGCGGCCTACAACTGTTCTGATCTGGTACTGTTCTAGCCTGGCAATATATTTGGCCTGTTACTGTTCCTGTCTGGTAAAATTTTCGGCCTGCTACTGTTCTACCTTGTTACTATTCTGGCCATCTATTGTTCAGGTCTGTTACTGTTGTGGTCATTTACTGTTCTGGCCTGCCACTTTTCTGGTCTGTTACTATTCTGGCCCGTTATTGAGCTGGGTTGCCTCTGTTCTGGCTTGTTACTGTTTTGGCCTATTACTATTCTAGCATGTTACTGTTACTAGTTGCCACCTGAGGGTAGGCCCGTTACGGTCACAGACACCTACACTTTCGGCATTTCTGAAGCCCACGCAAATATCATAAAAGGAGTATAATTAGCGAGCATCTTTTATTGTTCATGGTAGGCCTAATACAATAAGGGCAAATAACAAATACCTAAAGTCTTACCTGATCGACCTGGCTGGCGCAGTTATGATACCGCCTACCGCCATGCATGGACGGCGTCAACTAAATGCCTACATGGACCAGCTCAAAAAAATGACTACATGGCCTATGCGAGTTATCTAGATATTACATCAGCTACAAACTTCTTAAAATATTACATAATATCAACGCTCGGGAAAGAAAAATCAGCATTTCAGTTAACAATCAAGTTGATAGTATTGTTCTCAATTTGCTTTCTCAATCCATCAATTGCATCTCCCTTTGAGTGTGACAGCGACATTGGAAACCACCTTGAGACATGATTTTGCAGCCCCCTCTTTGGTGGCAATAGCAATAATTGCAGTCTGAAACTAAGTAATAATAAGTTGATACAACAAACAAGACAAACTACTCATAGCTAAGAATAAACCAGATAGAAATTATAATCGCATCAACTTGTATAGCAGGAATACAAACGAGGAATGAACTATATATTGTAGAGGATAGTTATGTCGTCTTAGGACGAACCAGAACGAGATGCGAGATATAGTAGCATCGTACGTGAACCTGTAGAACAAGACAAACAATCACTAGACAAGTGTGCCTACAATGAAATGAGCAATCAAACAAAGTGTTTTTTAGAATTTCAGCAAATATAAACTAGGCAGGTCATATAAGCAAATATATATGTAAGCAGTGGTATTTCCTGGAACGCAAGAGACGTACGGTGACTCAGAATTTACGGTGAGCTACACAATGTCATGCAGTTTCTATCATATCTAAGAATCAACCAAATAGAAATATAATGGCATCATAAGAGAACTTCTAGAGAAGGAATACAAACCACGAGTGAACTACATAGTAGAGGATAGTTATGCCATTAGTTAGAACGAACCAACACCAGATAAGGAAATAACAACGTCGCTTGTGGATCTGTAGAAGAGGCTATGCAAACCATCATGTTCATTGTTCCATTCTGGGATCTATGCAAGACAAAGAAAATAGTTAGTGTTGCAGCTTTTGAAGAACCAGATGGCAACAACAAAATTATAATCGAATTAGTATGAAGAGTCTAAACGGGTACTATAGGACAGCATAATGATGCCAAGGAGGAACCAATAACAGGAACTTATCTCAGGACGAACCAGATAGATTCAGTAACTGTGGAGCAGGGAATCCAAACTAATATTTTCCACTAATTTTACATTTTGCAAGAACTACACGATAGCAGGAAATTACTGTTGTTCGGAGTAGCTAAGAACATGTGCATGACTTCAAAATTTGTAGAGCAGCGAATGCAAACCAACATGTCTAGTGACCTACTCCTTAGTATCTAGCACAAAGAACAGGCGTGCGCTTTGACTGGGTGTACAACATGATTAGAAAAATGCAGTTCACTACGACAGTCTTGAATCTGCTGTACTGCTGACAAAACAAAAAAAGAGTTGGTGATTTGGTTACCATGGTCGTATAGGTTTCTAAGCACCATCTGTACCGGTGCAGGTGACATCCTTGTCACCCAGGGTGCTGCGGTTGCGATGGCTATTTGCATCGGGGAAGCAGATCTTGGGCGCTTGATGCCGGCTTGAGCACAGTGGACGAGGGAGAATATGTGCACTGCATGGCGGTTCAGGTAAGGTACGGGTGGGGAGGATGCCAGCGGCGTTGATGCAGATCTTGGGCAGTTGTTGATGGATTCGTCACCGTGGACAGGAAAGTGGTAAAAGGAAATCAGGTGCGGTGGACTAGGACAGACTCGGTGACCAAGGTCGGGTGTGATGGACGTCGGTGAAGCGGAAATGATGCTTTGGATGAGACCGTAGCTGATGCAGCTCTGGTATACTGTTGGGTGAGGAGTGCATGGTGTCGAGTTTTGGCGGGCAAAGCCAGCCGAAGAAGTGCTGCGGGAGGTTCCGGGCGTGAGAAATTTCAGGGTTTGAATGGAGGGGCGTGAGGGACTGGGGACCACGTGATTTTGGTATCGTTTGAAATGGCGAGGTGCGAGATATTTCGTAGTGTTTGAAATGGAGGGGCGCAAGGGAGTGGGGACCACGTGATTTTGGTATCATTTGAAAGGGAGAGGCGCCAGAAATTTCGTAGTGTTTGAAATGGAGGGGCACAAGGGAGTGGGGACCACGTGATTTTCGTATCGTTTGAAACGGCGGGGCGCTAGAAATTTCGTAGTGTTTGAAATGGAGGGGCGCGAGGGAGGGACCACGTGATTTTGGCTGTCTTGCAATCTTGTCGGTTTATCCCAAATCAATGGGCCATAGGGGATACCTTCCCTTCGTAGGCTCTGGCGCGGATGCCTATGCAAGCAATCGATGGGTGTCCCAGAGTAGACTATAGGGGTAGATGTGTAGGTTACTATAGTAGCAGACCATCAATTGGGCTAGCTGTCACGATGTCATTTTGGCGCTCCATGAGTTCAAACTTTTACTTATGGTGTTCAGGAGTGAATCCATGCAGCTAAAAAAAAGGTACTTACATAATTACGTGTATGATATTATTAGGATACTGAGTTGCATGCATCATATAGTAATGAGTGGATTCTATTGGGTTGATCATTTTATTACTTGTATTCTCTCTCTGTATATACATTGATCACATTCTAGTTACTAAGTTGCATGGATGTGAGCACAATTGATTGAGTGACAAACCTTTTTTGTGTGCGGTCGAGGCCCCCGTCCGTTGATGACCCTCGCTAATCAACGCAGTTCACACATACTATAGTTTGTATTCATAACTAGACTTCTAATGAAATCAGACTAGTAACTCATAGCACAATTACATTTGTTGTTTTAGAAGTGTATTTTCACATAGTAGTAGTAGGAACATTATCCAGGGAGACAGAGTTCAGCGTCTAGCAAGCTTGTCCATCCAATCCGAAATCAACGGGTCAAAGCAGATACCTTCCCTGCAAAGACTCTGGCAGGAATGCCTATGCAAGGAATCATTGGGTGTCCGTGGGTAGACTATAGGGGTAATTGTGCTTGTGACCCAAAGTACTCCAGACAATAGCTGGGTGTCCCTGACACTGATGGTGCATTTTCTTTTCTAGATAGACACCACGCCTCTTGATAGTATATACTACTACTGTCTAAATGGTGGAGCATAGTTGAGTAAGAAAGATTCTCTGAGGTGAGTCTACTGCAATAAAGAAATGAAAAGGAACCAGAGAAGAGAACAAGGTTGAACAAAACTTATAAGTTAAACATAGACTATAACATGCATAAGTTATTAGTCTATGTTAATACAGGAATAGACTAATTAGTAGGTAATAGACTAATTTCAGCTTGGTATGTGTGAATAACTCACTGCAACATAAGCAATTTTACTGAGTAGGACCCTTAGACCAGCCACATTGTACTGAAAAGGTGATTCCTAACCTTCTCTCACCTCCTATTAAACCAGTTCTATACATTTTAGGAATCGGTTCATGCAACCTAACACAAAGAAGCGGTTCAAGAACTTAGTTCGCTTCTTTCATGCAACTATGGGGCCAAGTGGTAGAAATCTAAGGAGAGCCAGGATACATGCATGCAGAGAAAGTAAATAGTGGGTCCCACTAGCGATTCCATACACTATAGCTTTCCCATAGCGGTCCAAATTCTAACAAAAAAATTCTTGAAACGACGCAACGGTGTTGCTGATACTCATGAAGTTATTTGCACTATGACTAGCCTAAAAGGATTCTTCCACTAGATTTTGCTTATCTCCAGCAGCAACCCTATATTATCTCCCTTTATCATAACCACAATATTTTAATAGGAAGAGAGAAAAATCACCCAATAACTCACTCAATGACGTAGGGGTCATGTAAAGGGAAGACAGAAAAGTTGATAAGTATACTAGACACTGGATCCCTACACATCTGACAAAGTAGAAAATATGACCAAATTTAAAGATCCCTCATTGACGATTTAATTATTTTGATTTATCAGACATACTCTCCGTCCATCCTAATTCTTCTGAAAATGCCCTCCAACCTAATTAAAAAGGATGTCACATATTTGACTAAATTTGAATGTCTATGTACACTAAACAGTGACTACTATACAACAAGTATATCATTACAAAAGCTCCATAGAGTGCATTCGAACGCTAAAGAGTGCAATATAATTATGCGAAGACGGATGAGAAAAAATGATCCATGCACCCAAAAGAAATAAAAAGGAGGGCCACGCCAGCAAGTCCTCCCCTTCCTAGTTCCTACTCCAAGATTCGGCGATTGCAACACTATGGCCGCCCTGCGGAGGCAGGGCCTCGATGACCTCCGCAATGGTCGTGACCTCGACGGCCAACATGAGATGGCTTATATCCTCCTACTTAGTGGGGTGTGACCTGGACGATCTCCACATTGGTAGCTACTGGTTGCGGAGCTCCGTGACTTCGTTCTTCAAATTTTTGCACTCAGTGCGAAGCATGGAGGAGTCACGCTCGTAAGATCGTGCGAGCTTCATTTGAAAATCCAAATTGGCTCGGAGGCGATCACACTCTAGGTTGAAATCGAATTTTTCTGAATAATATTGATGTTATGGCTATATATTTCATCTACTTTGGCCGAGATTCTCGCCCTGGCTTGCTGCATGGAAAATGCATCATCAGCAAGAGAGCAGGGAGTGCATGCAGAGAAGAACACAAAATGTCAATACATGTATAGTGACTACATTACCTCTCTTCTTCGACCTAGAGCAGGCATGAGGGCATCATATGCGTCAGAGATATCCGTCGTGATATCGACTCGTGGGGTGGAAAATTTGACGCTCGAGCCGCCTGCCCTGGAAGATGTACAAAGACGGTTCAATAGTAGGAGTAGACAGCCCAAGAATCAACGGAAGTACAAACCTACCCAGACTCTTGGTCCCCATGATAGCCACTCTTTGGATACATGCGGGAAGATGAGCCCTCGCCCATGGCTAGTCTCCTTTCTCGGTTTGAGCCTATAGGTCACCCTGCCAGCGGGATTTCTCCACGGCTCTAACCACCGCCATCTTTCTATTCTTCTGATGAGACAGGATATTTTGTGACATCGCTGGATGAAGAAGTAGAGAATAAAGGTAGGAGCAGTGGAAGAAAATGGTTTCTGCAAAGGCGGAGTGAGGTAGTACTAGTAGGAGGGGAGAGGAGAGTGAATAGTGGAAGCAAAACGTCAAGTACTGGGTCTCGTCGCCGGCCTTCGAGCAATCTCGTTGGTCCATCAAGCAATCGAGCTATTAGCTGCAAATATTTATGACCCACCAAAGTTTATGGAGAAATTTGGTTAGATATATAGTGGTGCAATCAATTGGCTTATGCTATACTAAGTGGGTCCCATCTTTAGGATTGGTTTTTGCCGGCCAGTCTAGTAAATTTCTAGTAGATTCAGAAAAAAAGTCTAGTACGTACATTTCTTAGCCACGTCTAGGAACGGCTAACGTTGTGCTTGCTCGTAGTAGTAGTACTCCCTCTGATCCATATTACTTGTCGCTGAATTGGACGTATCTAGCAATAAATCGGAGGGAGTAGTTGTAGTAGTAGTAGTAGTAGTAGTCAGATTGAATATACTTAGGGCTTGACGCATAAGCATCACAAACGGTCACCAAAAGATCGAACGGCAAACTTAAAGATAACTTAGGGATTCTTTGGATAATAGGATTTAAAAACACAGGAATTTGACTCGGTCACAGGTACAAAACAATGGATTGCAAAACAGAGAAAATAGCTTTCTTTGGATCACAAAATTTCAAAACACAGGATAACAGGATCAGAGGTACAAAACAGAGGAAATATGTTGGCTTAAATTCATTTTAATGAAACCAAGTAAACATGGAGGAAAATTGCCTCAATCCTACACGAATGAGTGTAAAAAAGTGGATGTTGAAATTCCTATGGGTTTGGGGTGTAGAAATGTAATCTATATGAATTTTGGAGGTATGATTACTTTCATCCAAAGGGCTTCCTTATGAAAAAAATCCTATGGGTCAAATTCCTCCAAAATTACTTTGAAAATCCTTCGATACAAATTGGCACTTAATAAAGACGTGTGTGCTCACGATAGACAAACACCTTCTGGCAGGAGGTGATGCGGTCGTACATTTTCATCTTGAACCCGTCTGCGGTGACCTTGAACATAAGGCAGTCACCCTCCTTCAACTCATGGAAAGCAGCAAAGGTAGCCCACTCTTTGTCCAGGACGATCTAGTCTTTGTTGTGTTTAGCATGGACAACCCACTCGCATTCCTCGCATGCTTGGACCACCACTAGTTGTGGGTAGGGGCGTCCCTTGAAGTAAGGCTTGAAGTAAGTCGGGATGATAAGCATATACAAGTCATGCTAGACTAACTGTATGTAGAAGCACCTAGGACAATGTGATGTGGCATGGTGTCTAACCAACCTAGGGCGTCTTCTCGGTTTGGCAAAACTAGCGACCGACCTGGCAGCACTTGCCCTTGCCAAGGCCTCCACTCTCCTGCCCGGCAGCTTCAACTCCCTTGGTATGATGGGGAGAGCATCTTCATAGCAACCTGGAGCTAGAGGATTCTGGTCAAGACTGTAGTCTAAGTTCGGCATTACAACTGGGCCATCCTACATGAAAATTACCATTGCGTCGGTCCTTTGGAATTACCAAAACACCACAATGCATTGTATAAATTGACTAAAGATCACAATGCATCATTGCACCATCAAAATTACCTAAACAACACAAGGTATCAGGTAAATGAAATTGCCTACAGAGCACAATGCATCATCAGAATGACCTAACCTGATGGGTCCTCAAAATTATCTGAACAACTACTAGAAGACATAACATTTAATTAGATTGATTAAACAGCACAATGCATAATCTGAATGGCTAAAACAGCACAATGAATTATCTAGATAGACAAAACAGCATATATGCAGTGCATCATCAAAAATACCAAAACAGCACAAGGTATCATGTAATTAATTTAATAAAAAGTGTCTGCACAATCAAAATTACCTAAACTGATGGGTCATTGAAATAATCTAAACAGCTAGAAGGCATATCATTTAATCCTAAATAGCAGAACATAGATCAAAATGGTCGAAACAACACAGTGAGGAGACATGACACAATGCATCATAAAAAAATACCAAAATAGCACAACACGTCATGGAAAATTCCTAAATAGCACAATGCATCATCTAAGTACTAAAACAGAACCCTGCATCATCGTCATCAAGAATATTCCATAACAAAGCAAAACAACACAAAAGACAAATATAGATACATTCGAATCTAGGCAAAGTCAAGTCAGTTATTTCTGGACGGGGGGAGTATAAAGAATAGCACAAAAGACAATTATCAAGAATATGACATACAACTAAGCAGTTCAACAAAGGACCTGCAGTACACATTGCAAAAATCTGACTAGATGCACGTCGGATTTGGGTTCAAGCCCCAATCCTCCAGATCTAACCTCGTTGCAGTTGGAGGACACGAACTTGCATAGGGGTCGATGGGTTGAGAAGATGAACAGGGTGCCACTGACAAAGAACCAGCCACATACATCGAAGAAGCACAGACAATTGCTGATTAAGGGGGGTTACCGATAGGGGTTTCATCGTGTACACTTTGAAATTTGGCACATTGGGAATGAGAGTCCAACCTATAGACGAAAAGGACGCGTCCGCCGCCGCATGAGCATTCGGTCCCAACGCACGTGGTGCTGGAGGCTCGGACAACCGCTCGACGGGCAATGAGGGTTTCGGCGTGACCGGCCAAAACCCTAAGGGCGATGGACGCCTCACCTTGGGCATGACCCGCACACACACGAAAGGCTAAGGATGCTTCAGAGAGGGCGCTACGGCCGTTGGAATCGAACAAGCAACCCGCAGCTCTGAAGCAGAGCTTGATGAGGACCCCATCTCAACCACAAACAAAGGTTTTGGCATTGGTTTCATTGACGCAATGACTGGGTTAACGACTGAGAGTTGTGCGCTGAGTATGGGAATATGATAGCGAGAGAGGGAATGGTGGGGGAGGATTAGAGAATGGGAGTGGGTAACCCTCTATCCGCTTTAGTAGTACCGTACTGCAAAAAACTACATTTCACATATCATCACTTTTTGATGAACTAGTTCATTTCTTTGAACCGACTAAAATAGTGGGCACCCTTTAGGTTTCAAACTTCCATCTAGTACCTATTTTGCTAGTAGTAAGTACAGTAGAATACTTTGTATTACCCTCCATGGTAGTATAAAATATTTAGATAGAGGAAATTGCACGATCCACCATATTTTCATCGCACTTTTGCACAAAACACTTGGTGGACATCATTTTTGCACATTTTAACAGTTTTTGGCCTAATATGCACAAATTTGGCCAGTTAGTCCTGTAATGACCGATTTAACCTCATTGGTAGCAATACTGACAAGTGGTTCTCGAATGCCATTGCTCCCATTCACACACAAAGATTTGAATGATGCTAAAAACTGGATACTAACGATATTTATCACCCACAATACTTTTTGGATGCATGTAGCTGGTATGTAAGAGACTTATTTCATATGAAACATCAATGTTTACACAAAGGCACCAACATATCAGTCCATCGCACATTGAATTTGTGAAGGCTTTATTTGGTCGTAATAAACTTATTTTTGAACATAACTTGTTTATACATAATATTTGACGTTTCATTCATATATCCAAATGTCCATCGAAGAGTTTCTTTTAAAGTGTCGGATGAATGATATATGTCTGTTTATTACACCTCACACAAAAAAACCATCCCAATTTATCATAAACTTTAAGCAGATTATTATTTTCCCGAGTTTATTTTCCTGAGAGCAAGCACGGTGAATATGCCTCGGAATGCCATAAGCCCAGTTTCCAGACAAAGTTTATACATGTTTCACTTACGATTATGAACTTTTTTGAGTTCTCAAGGTTTCCTAGCAAACTTCACATTCTTAAACTAATTTAAGCTGATTTATCAATGTTAGATAAAATTTGAACTATGAGTAAATAGTAGATTACTCTTAGAGTTATACAAGTATCTTTTGAAGGTACCCACACTCAGACTGTCAATATATCAGAAACCAATGAATTTGTTGAATTCAACTTCTTGCTAAGCATTTGCATGTACAAATTTTGTCTTTTATTTGAAAAAAATAAAAAACATTGCATAGTGACCTCCAACTTGTCCTAATTGCTGTGAAAAATGATTATTATCAAGAGAGTTAGCATATAAAAAACAATGTAATTGAAAATATGGCCTGCCATGTATGAACATATCCTTAGGATTCAGGCTGAAAGACAAGCTAAATGGCCTTATATATGTACAACATACTTTATGGTAATGTTGACATATTTGGTAGATGAGTGCATCTTGGCATGGTGAACAATAATGCTACCAGTATTGGGAGTTTCCAAAATTTAGGAATAAAAAATCATTTTCAAATTTGAACTAAAAGTAAACATGATAGAATGCTCTTAAAAAGTTACAAACATCCTATGAGTCTTTATGGTACCGAGGCGGTCAATACTTCAAAAACCAATGAGAATTCTGTAGGATTAAAATTCTTTCTACGAATATACATGTTGACAATTTGATCCTCACTAGCTATGAACAAAAATAATGAAAACCCTAGAAATGAAGCCTTCTTCATGGCGTCCTCTTGCGTGTACTACTATTTGCACTGAAAAATAATTAATAACCATGAGTCATCATAAATTACAAAAAAAAGTTACAAAATATATATATGGCCCACGGTGTACGAACACTCTTGGGTTTCAAGCCAAACGACAAAGGTAACAGCCATATGCACATTGTATTGTATTGTAATATTCCCATATGTGTGCATCTTGGCAAGGTGAAAAATGGTGGCAACCACAGTTTCCAACTTATTGGAACAATAAAACTGAAAGCGCAGACTTTTTCTGTAAGCAAGTACGAAGAAAAATGGCTCAGAGTACCACAACAAAAACCCTAGTTTTCAGACAAAGCGTGGACCTTGATACACTTATGATTGATTACCAAGTTTTATTGACATCGATGTAATTTTACCTTTTTAGGCCCTTGATGTAAAATGTACTTCCACCGTCTGTGTAAAATTCGAACCTAGAAGCAAGTGGTAAAATTTAAATGTATTTAAGATTATTAGTTTTCAATGAGTATGAACATTCTTGGAGTATCAAGCCGAACGACCAAGGTCATGGCCATATCAACATCACACTTTATGCTGATGATGATCCCATATCCAAGAATTTGCATGCCACCAAATTTGGGCATATATTTTGTAAATAGACGAACAAGAAGTAGCGGTATGAAGAGTATCGCTCGATCAGGTGCTCTCTCGAGAATTAGCCGAACCCGACTGTTTTCTTTCTTTTCTTAATTTTGGGGTACTTCATGCTAAATGTAAGGAGCTTGATGTAATTTCCCCCCTTTTAAGGTCCTTGATGTAAATTGTACTCCCACCGTCCGTGTAAAATTCGAACCTAAAAGCAAGTGGTAAAATTTTAAACATATTTAAGATTATTAGTTGTCGATGAGTATGAACATTCTTGGGTTTCAAGCCGAACGACCAAGATCATGGCCATATCTACATCATACTTTATGTTGATGATTCGTGATCCCATATCCAAGAATTTGCATGCCGCCGAATTTGGCCATATTTTGAAAACAAATGAAGAGGAAGTAGTATGAAGATTATGGATCGGTCATCTTCTCTCATGGGAAGGAGCAAAACATGACCGTTTCCTCTACTTAAATTTAGGGTGCTTCGTGCTAAATGTATGGACCTTGATGTAATTTTACCTTTTTTAAAACGTATTTACATTATTAGTTATCGATGAGTTTGAACATTCTTGGATTTCAAGACGAATGACCAAGGTCATGGCCATATTGATATCATAATTTATGCTGATGATGATCACATATCCAAGAATTTTTATGCCGCCAAATTTGTCCATATTTTGAAAACAAACAAAGAGGAAGTAGTATGGAGAGTATGGCTCGATTAGCTTCTCTCTCGAGAAGGAGCCAAACATGACTGTTTTGCCTGCTTAATTTTAGGGTGCTTCTTGCTAAAAGTATGGACTTCGATGTAATTTTACCCCCTTTTTAGGTCCTTGCTATAAAATGTACTCCCACCGTCCGTGTCAAATTCAAAGATAAAAGAAAGTGGTAAAATTTAAACGTATTTAGGCTTAGTTGTGAATGAGTATAAACAATCTTGGATTTCAAGCTGCATGACCAAGGTCATGGCCATATTTACATCATACTCTATATCGATGATTCATGATCCCATATCCAAGAATTTGCATGCCGCCAAATTGGGCCATATTTTGAAAACAAATGAAGAGGAAGTAGTATGAATAGTATGGCTCGACTAGCTGCTCTCTCGAGAAGGAGCCGAACCCAACTGTTTTCCCTGCTTAATTTTAGGGTGCTCGTGCTAAATGTATGGACCTCGATATAATTTTACCTTTTTTAGGTCCTTGATATAAAATGTACTATCATCGTCCGTGTAAAATTCAAACATAAAATGAAGTGGTAAAGTTTAAACGTATTTAAGCTTATTAGTTGTCAATGAATATGAACATTCTTGCATTTCAAGCCGAATGACCAGGTTCATGGACATATCTACATCATACTTTATGTTGATGATTCATGATCCAATATCGAAGAATTGGGATGCCGCTAAATTTGGCCATATTTGGAAAGCAAACAAAGAGGGAGTAGTATGAAGAGTATGGATCGATCAACTTTTCTCTCGAGAAGGAGCAAAACATGATTGTTTCCCCTGCTTAATTTTAGGGTGCTTTGTGCTAAATGTATGCACCTCGATGTAATTTTACCTTTTTAGGTCCTTGATGTAAAATATACTCCCACCGTCCGTACGTGTAAAATTTATACCTAAAAGCAAGTGGTAAAATTTAAACATATTTAAGATTATTAGTTCTTGATGAGTATGAACATTCTTGGATTTCAAGACGAACAACCAAGGTCATTACCATATCTACATCATACTTTATGCTAATTATTCATGATCCCATATCTAAGAATTTGCATGCCGCCAAATTTCACCATATTTTGAAAACAAACAAAGAGGAATTAGTATGAAGAGTATGGCTCGATCAGCTTTTCTCTCGAGAAGGAGAAAAACATGACTGTTTTCCCTGCTTAATTTTAGGGTTCTTCATGCTAAATGTATGGACCTCGATGTAATTTTACCTTTTTAGGTCCTTGATGTAAAATGTACTCCCACCATTCGTACATGTAAATTCGAACCTAAAAGCATGTGGTAAAATTTAAACGTATTTAAGAGATTATTAGTAGACGATGAGTATGAACATTCTTGGATTTCAAGACGAACGATCGAGGTCATGGCCATATCTATATCATACTTTATGTTGATGATTCATGATCCCATATCCAAGAATTTGCATGCTGCCAAATTTGGCCATATTTTGAAAACAAACGAAGAGAAAGTAGTATGAAGATTATGACTCGATCAGCTTCTCTCACGAGAATCAGCAAAACATGACTATTTCCCCTGCTTAATTTTAGGGTGCTTCGTGCTAAATGTATGGACCTTGATGTAATTTTACCTTTTTTAAATGTATTTACATCATTAATTGTTGATGAGTATGAACATTCTTGGATTTCAAGACAAACGACCAAGGTCATGGCCATATCTACATCATAATTTATGCTGATGATGATCACATATCCAAGAATTTTCATGCCGCCAAATTTGTCCATATTTTGAAAATAAATAAAGAGGAAGTAGTATGAAGAGTATGGCTCGATTAGCTTCTCTCTCGAGAAGGATCCAAACATGATTGTTTTCCCTGCTTAATTTTAGGGTGCTTCTTGCTAAAAGTATGGACCTCGATGTAATTTTACCCCTTTTTAGGTCCTTGCTATAAAATGTACTCCCATTGTCCGTGTAAAATTCGAAGATTAAAGCAAGTGGTAAAATTTAAACGTATTTAAGCTTAGTTGTGAATGAGTATGAACAATCTTGGATTTCAAGACGCACAACCAAGGTCATGGCCATATCTACATCATACTTTATATCGATGATTCATGATCCCTTATCCAAGAATTCGCATGCCGCCAAATTGGGTCATATTTTGAAAACAAACAAAGAGGAAGTAGTATGAAGAGTATGGCTCGACCAGCTGCTCTCTCAAGAAGGAGCCGAACCCGACTATTTTCCCTGCTTAATTTTAGGGTGCTTCATGCTAAATGTATGGGCCTCAATGTAATTTTACCTTTTTTTAGGTCCTTGATGTAAAATATACTCCCACCGTCCATGTAAGATTCAAATATAAAATCAAGTGGTAAAATTTACATGTATTTAAGCTTATTAGTTGTCAATGAATATGAACATTCTTGCATTTCAAGCAAAACAACCAGGGTCATGGACATATCTACATCATACTTTATGTTGATGATTCATGATCCAATATCGAAGATTTTGCATGCCGCCAAATTTGGCCATATTTGGAAACAAACGAAGAGGGAGTAGTATGAAGAGTATGGCTCGATCAGCTTTTCTCTCGAGAAGGAGCAAAACATGATTGTTTTCCCTACTTAATTTTAGGGTGCTTCGTGCTAAATCTATGGACCTTGACGTAATTCTACCTTTTTTAGGTCCTTGATGTAAAATGTACCTGCATCGTCCGTACATGTAAAATTCGTACCAAAAAGCAAGTGGTAAAATTAAAACGTATTTAAGATTATTAGTTGTCGATGAGTATGAACATTCTTGGATTTCAAGATGAACGACCAAGGTCATTGCCATATCTACATCATACTTTATATCAATGATTCGTGATCCCATATCAAAGAATTTGCATGCCGCCAAATTGGGCCATATTTTGAAAACAAACAAAGTGGAAGTAGTATGAAGAGTATGGCCCGATCAGCTTCTCTCTCGAGAAGGAGCAGAACCCGATTGTTTTCCCTGCTTAATTTTAGGGTGCTTTTGTGCTATATGTATGTACCTCGATGTAATCTTACCTTTTTAGGTCCTTGCTATAGAATCTACTCCCACCATTCGTTTAAAATTCGAACATAAAAGCAAGTGGTAAAATTTGAACGTATTTAAGGTTATTAGTTGCCAATAAATATGAACATTCTTGCATTTCAAGCCGAACGACCAAGGTCATGGACAGATCTACATCATACTTTATGTTGATGATTCATAATCCCATATCCAAGAATTTGCATGCCGCCAAATTTTGCCAGATATTTCAAAAACAAACAAAGAGAAAGTAGTATGAAGAGTATGGCTCGATCAGCTACTCTCTCGAGAAGGAGCCGCACCTGACTATTTCCATTGCTCAATTTTAGGGTGCTTCGTGCTAAATGTAAGGACCTTATATAATTTTTTCCATTTTTAGATCCTTGATGTAAATTGTACTCCCATTGTCCGTGATGGTCCCATATTTGGGTGTAAAATTGGGTGTGATTCATGGCATGGTAACAAATGTTGCCACTCGGAGTTTCCAACCATCAGGAAAGGAAAAAATCAATTTTACAAGTGATAGGAGTGTATTTTCTGTACAGCAAGTAGGAAGAATAAGTATTTCTATAGAAAAGAAACAAAGAGAATGAAGAGAAACTATGGGCACGGAGGAAGCAGCTCGAGAGAGAAGCGGAGAGGAGGAGTTGAAGGTGGTGCGATATGAGAGAAAAGTTGCGATGGCTTCCTGACACATGGTATAGGGTATAGTCACCTAGTAGTACTAGCAGTACGGAACTAGTACTAGTAAATTTTAGAACCTTTACTATATAATGTATGCATGCAAAACATATTGTGTTTTCTCTCTCCTTCACTTCCTCATCACCATCCCCACACCCCGGCTAGGTGATCTCTCCCTCGTCCAAAATGTGGCGCTGCGCACGTGTGTTGACCTGCCTTGTCATCGGATCCGTGTCAGTATCAGGCGTGCTGCATAGAAGGAACCATTTTGGGGCTTGGCGACAAAATGTACAGTACTCGTACTATTATTAGAGTCGGAGTTCAAACTTTCGCAGTTTTGAAATTTTCACTTCCTTCACAAACATCCGAAGGGAAGGTTATTCAAAAGATTCAAAAGATAGTGGTGCGCAAGGGATTATTTATACTGTCTGTAGTATGTTCCATCGCATTCGATGCACTTCATTATGATCTGACCAGCTTTACCACTACTCTGTAGTACTCCATTGTCGTTCCATTTCACACCCTGTGAAGAGGAAGCCACCAAGCAAACCGCAGCACGCTGGATCAAAAGTACAGTAGGAGTAGTACGAAGGGTATGGCTGGGATGCTCACTCGAGAAGGACCCGCACCCGACTGCTTTTCGTTGCTTCATTTTAGCGCCCTTTGTGCTAAATGTATGGACCTCTATGCAATTTTCTATTTTTTGAGGTCTTCGATGTAAACTGTACTCCCACCGACCTTCTCAAATTTAACTAAACATAAGCACGATAGGTTGCTCTTAAAATTTTCCAAAAATCTTTTGAAGCTAAGAAGGAATTCGGTACATCGAAAAACCACCGAAAGTTCTGAAAAAATCATGTTCTTGCTATGCATCCGCATCCTGAAAAAGTTGACACGGTTTTCATAACATTTCAAAAAAAGAATAAGAAGTATAATAGTTTTTTTGGCATCATGTTACGTGTATCCAGAAACACGCATTATAAAAAGTATAATACAAACATTATTAATTATTCTTTCGTTTTGATAATACTTTATGTTGATGATCCCATATCTAAGAATTTTCATGCCGCCAAATTTGGCCATATTTTGGATGTGGATGCCACAAGCCAAGTTGACAGACATATATAATGGTTCGATAACATGTTGTACTTGCGATTCCCATGTTTTATGAGTTTTCAAGCTTCCCAGCTAACCCTGCCCACTTGAATGACTTTATGTCGATATCTTGGAATTAGGTCAAATTTGAAACCACAAGTAAATTGTAGGTTTTTCTTTGATAGTTTTATGAAAAAACTTTTGGAGGTACCCATCGAGGGGTCAAAATTAATATATCAGAAACCACTGAGAGTTTCGACGATAGGTTCAACTTCTTGCTAAGACTTTGCAACTTGACAATTTAATGAAATTAGGTTAAACTTGAGCTAGCTACAAGTAAACGCCATAGATTGCTCTTGAATTAAATATATTTTTAGAGGTAGATTGGTGCATCTTCTTGAAGTAAACATTGTCGTTGGTGTGAGTTTCCAACTATCAAGAAAGAACATCCAATTCTACATTTTCCGAGTGAATACGAGCGAGGTTGTTCTTTTTCCTAAAGAAAAGTCCAAAAATATTGGATCTAAATTCCACAAGACAAGTTTACAAACATATATATTGGACCAACATGTTGTACCAATGATTCCCATGTTTTATGAGTTTTAAACTTTCCAGGTAACTCTGCCCATTAGAATGACTTTATGTTGATTTATCGAAATTAGGTCAAATTTGAAACTACAAGTACTAGTAAATTCCACGTGCTATGCACGTGAGACTTAGATAATAGACGTCTAACATATCATCTCTATATAGAATTATAATAGGTAAATCAGAAAAAGAAATTGATCAACATCTATAAAGTATGAGTGTATATTTGGTTCTTGTAATTTGTATATAATGTAGAACTCAATGATTATTAGCTATCTAAAACTTGAAAATTTTGGTAACATGGTCTAGAGAAACGAGGGAGAAGATTCTAGAATGATGGAGAAGTGTGTTTTGAGTTTTGTGCATAACATTCATTGTGATGAAGACTAGCAATAGAATCTTCTAGATGCTAGAATGGAAAAGAAGATCCAACAGCTGGAAATGGTGGGATTAGCGAGTCTTGATCCAACGGCCAATGTTCAAAGTTATTCGTACACTATATAGAGGTAAGAAATTGTAGGTTTCTTAGAAGTTTTACGAAAAAGCTCTTGGAGGTACCCATCGGAGGAGGGGTCAATTAATATACTATCAGAAACCACAGAGAGTTCTGATGACAGGTTCATCTTCTTGCTAAGATTTTGCATCTTGATAGTTTAATGAAATTAGGTCAAACTTGAGCTACAACTAAGCGTGATAGATTGCTCTTGAATTTAATGAAATTGGGTGAAACTTGAACTACAAGTAATAAATTGTAGGTTGCTTTGAAATTTTTATGAAAAAAAGCTTTTGGAGGTACCCATCGAGCGGTTAATTAATATATCAGAAACCCCAGAGAGTTTTGCCGAGTGGTTTAACTTCTAGCTAACATTTTGCATCATGAAAATTTTGAACACCTTTTGAAAACAATGACATGAAATAGGGAGAGAGGGGAAATGATTTTTCTATTCTCTATGGGCAACCCACAAGCTTGAGGTGCACCTTAGGCTTAAAGATACTAACTTTATTTTCTCCACAATGTATATGGTGAACCTTAGCGGATGCCACATACTAGGCCTTAAGGTGTGCTTTTGTACACATTGTTGATGCCCTTATTAGGGAAAAGGAAATAGTATATTAGTAGTACACTAGTATAGTAGTACTCATTTCTTTGCTTAGACATATGCTCTCCTTTGTCCACGCGCTGTACATGCTGAGTGAATAAAACGTAGGCAGTGTAAGAGGGCAGCAGCGAAGAGGAGTTGAAGGTGGTTCATTGTCAGAGGAAAGTTATGATGGGTTCCTAACACGAGGTACTCCTGCGGCCACTCTACTAGTAGTAAATTTCAGGACCTATGCACAAAAAACAAATTGTGTGTTTTCTCTCTCCTTCTCTGCCTCTAACCATCCATCCTCCCTCTCTCCTCCCCTTTCCCCTCGTGCACCGGCCTGGCTGATCTCTCCCTAGTCCATAGCATGGTGTTGTGCACGTGTGCCTTGGGGGCTTGTTCATCTACGGTATCAAAGTTGGTAGGCCAGCGCATGGCGGTACCTAAGTTGCCTGAAATTACCGCGTTTCGAAAAGTTGGGCTGCCAACTACTGAGAGGGGCCATTTCGAGGCAAACTCATCTCACCCCTGCCAAATTCAAACATTCTGTTAAACTGCCCCATGAAGTAGATGGTCGGGACCCTCATGTCGGTCATCTGTCCGTGACGCGGGCGCCAACGCGACAACCTCTTAGGCAAATGGAGCAGCTAAGTGGATTGGATGCGTTGACCAATTTCACAAATCCATTCCCAGCTTTCCCCTAGCACTGGTGGCATCGGAATCCACCCTCCAGGCAGGACGATCCCTTTGGACATTTGACTTCTGGCGCCAAGTTGTTGCGCCTAGTTGCTGCGCCCAGTCGCTGATCCCGAGCTCCAATGGAGCATGTTGTAGCCGTCGTTGCGAGGCTCTAGCCTGCCTCCGCCGCCGACGAGCCGAGCAGCTCGGATGATGGTAGATCCTACTATCAAGAAAGAAGAAGTTTTGTCTACAAGCGGGTGATCTACCCTTGCTATTCGCACTAGTTACAACTGCTAGCTGGCTACTGAACCTCAAATTGTTTGTTAGCCCAACGCTGACAAACATATTTTGTCCATAGTTTTCTGTCAAGTGGGATCTGCGCAGACCCTCCTTACCTGGTTACGGTAGTCCTCTACAGGTACGACTCTAAGAGCAAGTGGTATGGAAGCCATTCTTTCAAGATGGAAGAAGCGCCTGCGCAGATCTGCACTATATCTGGTATGGTTGCTGCTCTGCGTAATCATGTTGAATTATGGCCGAAGTAGACAGCAAAGTTCAGCTTCATGGATGAACGTGGCATCATGGTTCCTATAATGTGTGATAGTCAGCTAATTAGGTTGATAAAAAGGTATGCTTCGGCTGCCATGTTTGACCTGAAATGTCATGTACTGGATGTGGAAGCTGTTGCAACTGGGAGTCGCCCTTCTATTCTTGGACAGGGTGGTTGCTCGAACCCAATTAGCTCCTGGTAAGCAAAGGTCTCTTGGGGTTCGCATGTTTGTGCTGAATTGTAATTTTTGTTTTATTTACTCTATAGATATTGGGCAGTTATGAAACAGTCTTGTTTCTTTGACAGGAAGCGCCGGAAGGTTAGAAACATGACTGCCAGGTCAGTCATTTTGCTGCCCGAAGAAATTAAAAACGATTGCTGCCCGAAGAAATTAAAAACGAGTGGAAAGATGATGCTGGACACGATTCTGGTGCCCATTGTCCTGGCGATGCAGAGTACATGAAGCTAAGAAAATTGGCACCAAGGAAGAGGAAGAAGGCATGAAATGAAGAAGCCATTGGACGTGAAGGCTTGACACCCAGGCTGCGGAGAAGGCTGTTGGCAATGAAGATGCATAGTAATGTGTTAAACTTGAACCTATATATGTAATTCTGTTAAATTCTGATCGCTCTGTGTGTGGCACGTTGCTGGGCGAAAAAATATACCCATGTTCTCTAAGTAAAATGTACCACGACTTAGGGTTTGGAAACGCCCGAGTCAGTAGTTGAATCCGAAATTGTGATTGTGCCACTGCTATCTGAAAACAAGGATCCACCAGTTCCACGATTGCTGAGGGGCAGGAGGTCTCCAAATACGACGGAATGTAAGTGGCACATAAATAAATTATTTAAGCTGCCACACTCCACGAAGCAGCAACTTATTTCAGATACTGCACAACGACATGGCAACATAAACAGCAACGTTCTCACCGATAATGCCCAGATGAGGAGGAAATGGGTACCACTTTCTGGCTTAATCTTGAGCCCGTGTATCTCACCGCCTCTTTGCTCCTGCATCCCCTGCATCTGGCGAAGCTCCCAGATCTCCAGTAACCGGGTGTATGCGCTTCCACTTTATAAATTATGGTTATGCCATTTGCATGCGGCACAATCCACATAGATTATGTTTAAACAAACCACCAATGTCAGAATACACTAGTAGAAAAGGTGTCTTTGGTCCATGGTCACGTTCCCAATCCGGGACAGAGATCTAAATCGAGGTAGAAATTGATCTAAATCACAAATTCTTCCACAAATTAATCGAGACAGAGATCTAAATCGAGGCATTTCATTACTTCAACAACAAATTCTTCTAAACAAAGGTGCGATTTCACATCCTACATTAATTCAACCACTAGTCAAAAATTTCACTTCCGCTGCCACTGTCCTTCGAGCTGCCGGCTTCCTCTTCGATGTCGGATAGAACCTCCATGATGTCCGCATTCTTCGTGAGACGGAGCACCTCTTCGCGTCAAGCGGCGGCGATGACGGTGTACTTGGTCCGTCCAGGGACGAACCAGAACCTCTCCCGCCCTTCTCGGTTGCAGAGATCCCGGTGCACCACGCGCCCATCAACGATGCGGTTCCCAATCTTGGCCTTCCGCTCCTTCTTGAACAACGCCGGCCAGTACGGGCTGGCCGCCGCGTACCGAGGCAACGCCCTCTTCCACGCGGGCATCTGGCGGCGGCACGCCGCGATTTCGCTCTCCATCTCGGCTCGGCTAGGTAGCGGAGCCACCGGCACCCCCGCAGAGCTGATGCGCCATCCGTGGGGCACCTTCGTGACTGGCGGCGCGAGGATGTCGAAGTTCGCGAACATCACTGCCTCGTACAAGTTCAGACCGGGCATCTCCATGGCGGCGCGGTGGAGATTGGAGAGGACGAGGGGATGGACAACGAAGTGACACGTTGTGGCGCCTCCTATTTGTTCACGAGGACGACGAAGCGACGGTCAGACAAAAGAAGTAATGCGGGGTCAGACAAAAGAGTAATGCGGGGTCAGAGCAATTTTTTTCCTCCCTAGAATCCGGGACCAATAGTTCAGACCGCTAGGTCAACAAGTACAAATATTACAACTTAAACAGGCACGGAGCTTAAGCTAAATAGAACTAGTTATCACACATCTCCTTGATCTTCCTAATCTTGGCCCGATGCGCATCTTCCTGCGAGAGCAAGGATCGAATTGTCTGCTCCTTCCTTTTAGCATCTTCCTTGCACAGCTTCAATTGTTTCTCTGCATTTTTCCTCATACACTTGTCAATACTCGTAGTTGTGTACTGCAGGACTTTGTCCTGGTGGAGATCATTCCTTGCTTGAGTCAGTTCTTGCTCTGCTTTAGCCTTCAGGGCCAACGCCGCGTCCCTCTCCTTCTCAACTTTGATAACCTTGTCTTGCAACCACCTGAGATCTCGCTTATGCTTGGTCGTGTCAACTGGTTCCCATAGCTTCGTCTCAACACTGTCAAGAAGTGAGCTGAATACGGATTCTTTCAACTCGATAGTCATTTCCATAGTTTGTCCAGCGTTTTCTGCATTGATTTGGGCCACTCTGGATCTACCCATTTGACAACACCGCAACTTCTTCCTTGCATCATTGCTTGATGTCCTTGACAACGTAGAAACCTCCTGCCTGCGTTTCGTCCTTCAAAGGCTACAAATTTAGCGGGCACATATCCATGTTTACATACCAGAGGACTGTCTTCATCCTCTAAATCGTGATAGTCAGAGTCATACATCGTCTGGTTGGCCTAACACATCATACGCGCATGAGTAAACATATTAGATCTAGCTCAAAAAATAGATAACTGGCCACAGATGATAGAAATAGATATGAGACGACTCACATCAAAATCACCGTCCCTCTCGTCACGACGCGTTTCCTCACCGTCTCCCCTTGAACCCATGGCGAGAGGGGAGGGGGGGTGGCTGCCGGAGAGGGGATTGGGATGGAGGCGCCGTCGGCTTGCGGCTACGGCGGGATGGTAGTGAAGTGGGGAAAGTGGCTTCGAGGGTAAGGAAGAGAAGTACGGGGAGGAAGTGAAGTAATGGGGACATGACACTGGGCTGTGGCCCACTGAACTCGTGAGACGTGACACTCGCAACAGGGGAGCGCCCGGTGTTGCCAGTTTGTCCAGAGCAAGCGTGGCCAATCATGCCGCTGAATAGCCTACTCGCGGATCGCTCTCACGAAGACCATCCCAATCGTCCAAGCGCCCCAATCGAACGGTACATAACAATCGTCAAGTAGAACAACTGTGTTAGGGCGTGCCTTCTAGAAGACTCGGTCTAATGGCTACCCATGCAATGACACTGGTGTATCCATGTGTGGGTTGTGAAAAGAAGAGACATGCAATCACACTAGGTGGATCCATATGTGGTTTATGGAAGTAACAGACATGCAATGACTCTAGCTGTGATTCATGAAAAGAACTGACATGTAGTGACACTGGGTGTGGTTCATGAAAAGAACAGACATGCAATGACACTGGTGGATCCTTATGTGGTTCATGAAAAGAACAGACATGCAATGACACAGGTGGATCCTTATGTGGTTCATGAAAAGAACAGACATGCAATGACACTGGTGGATCCTTATGTGGTTCATGAAAAGAACACACATCCAATGACACTGGTGGATCATTATGTGGTTTGTTTAGAGGAACAGACATGCAATGACACCGGTGGATACACGTGTGGTTCATGAGAATAACACACATCCAATGACACTGGTAGATCCTTATGTGGTTCATGAAAAGAACAGACATGTAGTGACACCGGGTGTGGTTCATGAAAAGAACAGACATGCAATGACACTGGGTGTGGTTCATGAAAAGAATAGACATCCAATGACTCTAGCTGTGGTTCATGAAAAGAACACACATGCAATGACACTTGGTGTGGTTCATGAAAAGAATAGACATGTAATGACACTGGTGGATCCTTATGTGTGGTTCATGAAAAAAACATACATGCAATGACACTGGTGGATCCTTATGTGGTTTGTTTAGAGGAACAAACATGCAATGACACTGGTGGATCCATGTGTGGTTCATGAGAAGAACACACATCCAATGACACTAGTGGATCCTTATGTGGTTTGTTTAGAGGAACAGACATGCAATCACACTAGGTGGATCCATATGTGGTTTATGGAAGTAACGGACATGCAATGACTCTAGCTGTGATTCATGAAAAGAACAGACATGCAATGACACTGGTGGATCCATGTGTGGTTCATGGGAAGAACACACATCCAATGACACTGGTGGACTCTAGCTGTGGTTCATGAAAAGAACAGACATGCAATGACACTGGTGGATCCATATGTGGTTTGTCAGGAGAACACACATGCAATGACATTGGGTGTGGTTCATGAAAAGAACAGACATGCAATGACACTGGTAGATCCTTATGTGGTTCATGAAGAGAACAGACATGCAATGACATTGGGTGTGGTTCATGAAAAGAACAGACATGCAATGACACTAGTGGATCCATATGTGGTTTGTCAGGAGAACACACATGCAATGACATTGGGTGTGGTTCATGGAAAGAACAGACATGCAATGACACTAGTAGATCCTTATGTGGTTCATGAAAAGAACAGACATGCAATGACATTGGGTGTGGTTCATGAAAAGAACAGACATGCAATGACACTAGTGGATCCTTATGTGTGGTTCATGAAAAGAACAGACATGCAATGACACTGGAGGATCCTTATGTGGTTTGTTTAGAAGAACACACATGCAATGACACTGCGTGTGGTTCATGAAAAGAACACACATCCAATGACACTAGTGGATCCTTATGTGGTTTGTCAAGAGAACACACATGCAATGACATTGTGTGTGGTTCATGAAAAAATAGACATGCAATGACACTGGTAAATCCTTATGTGGTTCATGAAAAGAACAGACATGCAATGACATTGGGTGTGGTTCATGAAAAGAACAGACATGCAATGACACTGGTGGATCCTTATATGTGGTTCATGAAAAGAACAGACATGCAATGACACTGGTGGATCCATATGTGGTTTGTCAGGAGAACACACATGCAATGACATTGGGTGTGGTTCATGAAAAGAACAGACATGCAATGACACTGGTAGATCCTTATGTGGTTCATGAAGAGAACAGACATGCAATGACATTGGGTGTGGTTCATGAAAAGAACAGACATGCAATGACACCGGTGGATCCATATGTGTGGTTCATGAAAAGAACAGACATGCAATGACACTGGTGGATTATGTGGTTTGTTTAGAAGAACACACATGGAATGGCATCGGGTGTGGTTCATGAAAAGATCACACATCCAATGACACTGGTGGATCCTTATGTGGTTTGTTTAGAGGAACAGACATGCAATGACACCGGTGGATCCACGTGTGGTTCATGAGAAGAACGCACATCCAATGACACTGGAAGATCCTTATGTGGTTCATGAAAAGAACAGACATGCAGTGACACCGGGTGTGGTTCATGAAAAGAACAGACATGAAATGACACTGGGTGTGGTTCATGAAAAGAATAGACATCCAATGACTCTAGTTGTGGTTCATGAAAAGAACACACATGCAATGACACTGGGTGTGGTTCATGAAAAGAACAAACATGCAATGACACTGGTAGATCCTTATGTGGTTCATGAAAAGAACAGATATGCAATGACATTGGGTGTGATTCATGAAAAGAATAGACTTGCAATGACACTGGTGGATCCTTATGTGTGGTTCATGAAAAGAACAGATATGCAATGACACTAGTGGATCCATATGTGGTTTGTCAGTAGAACACACATGCAATGGCATTGGGTGTGGTTCATGAAAAGAACAGACATGCAATGACACTGGTAGATCCTTATGTGGTTCATGAAAAGAACAGACATGCAATGACATTGGGTGTGGTTCATGAAAAGAACAGACATGCAATGACACTAGTGGATCTTTATGTGTGGTTCCTGAAAAGAACAGACATACAATGACACTAGTGGATCCTTATGTGGTTTCCTTAGAATAACACACATGCAATGACACTGGTTGTGGTTCATGAAAAGAACAGACATGCAATGACACTGGTGGATCCTTATGTGGTTTGTTTAGAGGAACACACATGCAATGACATTGGTTGTGGTTCATGAAAAGAATAGACATGCAATGACACTGGTGGATCCTTATGTGTGGTTCATGAAAAGAACAGACATGCAATGACACTGGTGGATCCTTTTGTGGTTTGTTTAGAAGAACACACATGCAATGACACTGGGTGTGGTTCATGAAAAGAACACACAGCCAATGACACTGGTGGATCCTTATGTGGTTTGTTTAGAGGAACAGACATGCAATGACACCGGTGGATCCACGTGTGGTTCATGAGAAGAACACACATCCAATGACACTGGTAGATACTTATGTGGTTCATGAAAAGAACAGACATGCAGTGACACCGGGTGTGGTTCATGAAAAGAACAGACATGCAATGACACTGGGTGTGGTTCATGAAAAGAATAGACATCCAATGACTCTAGCTGTGGTTCATGAAAAGAACACACATGCAATGACACTGGGTGTGGTTCATGAAAAGAACAGACAAGCAATGACACTGGTGGATCCTTATGTGTGGTTCATGAAAAGAACATACATGCAATGACACTGGTGGATCCTTATGTGGTTTGTTTAGAGGAACAAACCTGCAATGACACTGGTGGATCCATGTGTGGTTCATGAAAAGAACACAAATCCAATGACACTAGTGGATCCTTATGTGGTTTGCTTAGAGGAACAGACATGCAATCACACTAGGTGGATCCATATGTGGTTTATGGAAGTAACAGACATGCAATGACTCTAGCTGTGATTCATGAAAAAAACATAGATGCAATGACACTGGTGGATCCATGTGTGGTTCATGGGAAGAACACACATCCAATGACACTGGTGGACTCTAGTTGTGGTTCATGAAAAGAACAGACATGCAATGACACTGGTGGATCCATATGTGGTTTGTCAGGAAAACACACATGCAATGACATTGGGTGTGGTTAATGAAAAGAACAGACATGCAATGACACTGGTAGATCCTTATGTGGTTCATGAAAAGAACAGACATGCAATGACATTGGGTGTGGTTCATAAAAAGAACAGACATGCAATGACAATGGTGAATCCTTATGTGTGGTTCATGAAAACAACAGACATGCAATGACACTAGTGGATCCATATGTGGTTTGTCAAGAGAACACACATGCAATGACATTGTGTGTGGTTCATGAAAAGAATAGACATGCAATGACACTGGTAGATCCTTATGTGGTTCATGAAAAGAACAGACATGCAATGACATTGGGTGTGGTTCATGAAAAGAACAGACATGCAATGACACTGGTGGATCCTTATATGTGGTTCATGAAAAGAACAGACATGCAATGACACTGGTGGATCCATATGTGGTTTGTCAGGAGAACACACATGCAATGATATTAGGTGTGGTTCATGAAAACAACAAAGATGCAATGACACTGGTAGATCCTTATGTGGTATGTTTCGAGGAACACACATGCAATGACATTGGGTGTGGTTCATGAAAAGAACAGACATGCAATGACACTGGTGGATCCTTATGTGTGGTTCATGAAAAGAACAGACATGCAATGACACTGGTGGATCCTTGTGTGGTTTGTTTAGAAGAACACACATGCAATGACACTGGGTGTGGTTCATGAAAAGAACACATATCCAATGACACTGGTGGATCCTTATGTGGTTTGTTTAGAGGAATAGACATGCAATTACACCGGTGGATTCACGTGTGGTTCATGAGAAGAACACACATCCAATGACACTGGTAGATCCTTATGTGGTTCATGAAAAGAACAGACGTGCAGTGACACCGGGTGTGGTTCATGAAAAGAACAGACATGCAATCAAAATGGGTGTGGTTCTTGAAAAGAATAGACATCCAATGACTCTATCTATGGTTCATGAAAAGAACACACATGCAATGACACTGGGTGTGGTTCATGAAAAGAACATACATGCAATGACACTGGTGGATACTTATGTGTGGTTCATGAAAAGAACATACATGCAATGACACTAGTGGATCCTTATGTGGTTTGTTTAGAGGAACAAACATGCAATGACATTGGGTGTGGTTCATGAAAAGAACAGACATGCAATGAAACTGGTGGATCCTTATGTGATTTGTTTAGAGGTGTTGGGTCCGCGGCATAGAAAACAAAAAATTTCCTACGGTGTGAACTACACGCCAAGATCTATCTACTAGGTACAAAGCAAATGGGTGGACATACATCCATAGAGAACTTACCCTCTAAGACAACGAGCTTTGTTAATGAGTAGGAACTCGTG
Organism: Avena sativa; assembly: GCA_916181665.1. Classification (NCBI taxonomy): domain Eukaryota; kingdom Viridiplantae; phylum Streptophyta; class Magnoliopsida; order Poales; family Poaceae; genus Avena; species Avena sativa. Next base: position 341,516,004 of record OV702287.1, read on the forward strand.
GTTGATGTAGTCGCACACTTGTCGATCTCAAGATCATGAGGAAGTCCGAGCGCCACAACTCAACAGCGCATCTGCACTCACACACACGTTCAAGCCACCGGACAACCTCCACCTCTTCGCTCCAGCGATCCAGTGGAAGCAGCAACTCCTTCCAGAGGAAATGCCACCGGGAACATGTATCTCGCTAATCCGAGACCATGGGGGAATAATTCTATAGGGGGAGAGAGATCCTTCACAAGGAGGTGTGTGGATGAAGGAGGGAATGGGTGGCCTTTTATAGGAGGAGGGGGTGCCCCCTATCTCCATGGCCGGTGCATGGGGGGTGACCCCTCACCTCAGCATTCATGTTGTGGTAACTCCTCCACATTAAAATGCCTCTTCACATTCCCTTTTAAAGTCTCCACTTAAAATGCATTAAGTTTCTCCAAATTTAATGCTCTCTCATTTAATAAAAACTCTTTTATTAAATTTATTCAGAATTTTCTTAATTACTTTAATTAACAAACATTCACATATATCCCCTTGCAATATTTCAATATCACATGCAGAACCACCTTCTGCAATTTCACCCGAAACAATTTCCGGTTTCTATTGAAACAATTCCTGCGCTTTGCAATTCTTTCGTCTAAAACATATGTGCTCCAAAATGGTGTTCGGTAACTCGTAAGTGTGCCACCCTATGGTTCGCGAATAATGCAGACATGATCGAGACCCTTCTCCGATCAATAATCAGCAGCGGGACCTGGAGATCCGTACTGACTCCTACACATTCAACGATGACTCCTGTGATCGTTAGAACCTTTAACGCTTGTAACTAAATCCCTTTGTCTCTCAATATATTACATGTTCGAGATTCGATCATCGGTATCTCCATACCTAGTTTGATCTCGTTACTGACATGCACTCTTTTCTTGTTCCCGTGATATAACATTCTAGTGATCACATCACTTGCTTGCAAGCTATCCTAATGTGATATCACCGAGAGGGCCCAGAGTATATCTATCCGTCATCTGGATTGAAAAATTCCAATCTTGATCCATGATCCTCAACATAGCACCTTCGTAGCACTGAACCCATCTTTATAGTCACCCTATTACGGTGTGACGTTTGATGTTATCAAGATACTCTTCCGGTGTTAGCAATTAACATGATCTCATGGTCTAAGGATAAAGATTACTTCGTATGATGTTATAGCAATATAAACACAATGACTTGATCGTAATGCTATACTTCCGATGAATGTTCATCACATCATTCCACCAATGGTGTGACCTTGTTATTAACAACATCCAATGTCCATGATCAGGAAACCTTGATCATCTTGTTAATCAACAAGCTAGTCTATAAGAGAGGCATGACTAGGAACCCTTTTTGTTTATTAAACACACATGTATTGATGTTTCCTATCAATACAATTATAGCATGCAAAATAAACATCTATCATATACAAGGAATACATAATAACAACTTTATTATTGCCTCTCAGGGCATATTTCCTTCAGTCTCCCACTTGCACTAGAGACAATAATCTAGTTCACATAGTGATAAATCTAACACCCATGGAGTTCTGGTGTTGATCATGTTTTGCCCTAGGGAGTACTTTAGTCAACGGATCTTCTACATTCAGGTCTGTGTGCAATTTACAAATCTTTATATCTCCATCCTTGACATGTTCGCGGATGGAGTGAAACCGGCGCTTAATATGCTTGGAATTCTTGTGATACCTTGGTTCCTTGGCGTTGGCTATGGCTCCATTGTTGTCACAATAGATCACCATCGGGTCCAACACACTGGGAACCACACCCAGTTCCGTAATGAACTCTTTCATCCAAACCGCTTCCTGCGCCGCTTCTGAAGCAACAACATATTCCGCCTCCGTTGTTGATCTAGCCACCACAGGTTGTTTGGAGCTCCTCCAACTAACTGCTGCTCCGTTCAAGAGAAATACGTATCCGGATTGAGACTTAGAGTCATCCGGATCAGTGTCAAAGCTAGCATCGACATAACACTTAGCGACTAGCTCTTCTTCACCTCCGTATATAAGAAACATATCCTTAGTTCTTCTCAAGTAATTAAGGATATTCTTGACGGCTATCCAGTGTTCCGAACCTAGATCAGATTGGTACCTACTAGTCAAACTAATAGCATGTGCCACATCTGGTCTTGTACATAGCATGGCATACATTATAGAGCCTATGGCTGAGGCATAGGGGATCCTATCCATTATCTCTCTTTCTTCCGCCGTAGCCGGAGTTTGAGTCTTACTCAATGTCTTTCCTTGCAACATAGGTAAGAACCCCTTCTTACTTCCGTCCATATTAAACTTCTTTAATATCTTATCAAGGTATGTACTCTGCGATAGCCCAATTAGGCGTCTTGATCTATCTCTATAGATTTTAATGCCTAATATATATGAAGCTTCACGAAGCTCCTTCATCGAAAATTTGCTGTTTAGATAACTTTTAACACTGTTTAAAAGATCTAAATCATTTCCAATCAATAATATGTCATCCACATATAATATCAGAAATGCCACATTGCTCCCACTCACTTTCTTGTAAATACAAGCCTCTCCATAAGTTTGGACAAATCCAAACTCTTTGATCACCTCATCAAAGCGGAGATTCCAACTTCGTGATGCTTGCTTCAGTCCATAGATGGATCGCTGAAGTTTGCACACCTTATTAGCATCCTTAGGATCGACAAAACCCTTAGGTTGTATCATATACAACTCTTCTTCAATCTTACCATTGAGGAATGCAGTTTTGACATCCATCTGCCATATTTCATAATCGAAATATGCAGCAATTGCTAACATAATCCTAACCGACTTAAGCATCGCTACGGGAGAGAATGTCTCATCGTAGTCAACTCCTTGAATTTGTCGAAACCCCTTTGCGACAAGTCGAGCCTTATAGATGGTCACATTACCATCAGCATCAGTTTTCCTTTTGAAAATCCATTTATTCTCAACGGCCTTTCGGTCGTGAGGTAAGTCCACCAAGTTCCAAACTTAGTTCTCGTACATGGATTCCATCTCGGATTTCATGGCTTCTAGCCATTTGTTGGAATCCGGGCTCATCATCGCTTCTTCATATGTCGCAGGGTCATCCATTTCATCAATCATGAAATTCATAACAGGATTGCCGTACAGTTTAGGAGCTGCACGTGTCCTGCTTGACCTGCGAGGTTTGGTAGTGTCCTCTTTCGGAGTTTCATGATCATTATCATTAGCTCTCTCTTCATTAGGTGAAGTCAACTCCGAAACAACTTCTGGAGCTGTGCTACTCGCCATTTCATGAAGAGAAGTTTCAATAACCTCTTCGAGTTCTACCTTCTGACTACTCACACCTTTCGCGAGAAACTCCTTCTCAAGAAAGGATCCATTCTTGGCAACAAACACCTTGCCCTCGGATCTGTGATAGAAGGTATACCCAATCGTTTCCTTAGGGTATCCTATGAAGACGCATTTTTCCGCTTTGGGTTCGAGTTTATCCGGTTGAAGTTTCTTCACATAAACATCGCATCCCCAAACTTTAAGAAATGACAGCTTAGGTTTGTTTCCAAACCATAATTCATACGGTGTCTTTTCAACGGATTTAGATGGTGCCCTATTTAAAGTGAATGTAGCGGTTTCCAGTGCATAACCCCAAAATGACAGTGGCAAGTCAGTCAGAGACATCATAGATCGAACCATATCCAATAAAGTACGATTACGACGCTCCGACACACCATTACGTTGTGGTGTTCCGGCAGGCGTGAGTTATGAAACTATTCCACAGTCTTTCATATGTGTGCTAAACTCGTAACTAAGATACTCTCCTCCACGGTCGGACCGCAGAAATTAGATCTTTCTGTTACGATGATTTTCCACTTCATTCTGAAATTCTTTGAACTTTTCAAAAGTTTCAGACTTGTGTTTCATCAAATAGATATACCCGTATCTACTCAAATCATCCGTGAAAGTAACAAAATAACGATATCCACCTCACGCCGACACACTCATTGGTCCACACACATCAGTATGTATGATTTCCAATAGATCTATCGCCCGTTCCATTGAACCGAAAAACGGCGTTCTAGTCATCTTGCCCATAAGGCATGGCTCACATGTATCAAATGATTCAAAATCAAGTGATTCCAAAAGTCCATCAATGGAGTTTCTTCATGCGTTTAACGCCAATATGACCTAGATGACAGTGCCACATATATGTAGATATATCATTATCAAGTTTAATCCTTTTAGCATCAACATTATGAATATGCGTAATACTGCTATCGAGATCCAACAGAAATAAACCATTCAACATAGGTGCATGACCATAAAAGATATTATTCATATAAATCGAATAACCATTGTTTTCAGACTTAAATGAATAACCACTTTGCATCAAACACGATCCGGATACAATGTTCATGCTCAGTGCAGGCACCAAATAACAATTATTTAGGTTTATAACTAATCCCGATGGCATATGGAGAGGCAGCGTTCCGACGGCGATCACATCAACTCTTGATCCATTGCCGACCCGCATCGAGACCTCATCCCTTGCTAGTTGTCGCTTGTTCCGCAGCCCTTGAACCGAGTTACATATATTAGCAACCGATCCCGTATCAAATACCCAGGTGCTACTGCGAGTACTAGTCAAGTACACATCAATAACATGTATATCACATATACCTTTGTTTGCCTTGCCGGACTTCTTGTCCGCCAAATACTTGGGGCAGTTGTGCTTCCAATGGCCAGTCCCCTTGCAATAGTAGCACTCGGTGTCAGACTTAGGGCTAGCTCGGGGTTTCTTTTCAGGCGTGGCAACAGACTTGCCACCCTTCTTTCCCTTGTGCTTGCCTTTCTTGTCCTTCTTGAAACCGGTGGTCCTATTGATCATAAACACTTGATGTTCTTTCCTAATCTCCACTTCTGCAGTCTTAAGCATTGACAGAAGCTCGGGAAGAGACTTCTTCATGCCCTGCATATTATAGTTCAGCACGAAGCTCTTTTAGCTAGGTGGCAGAGATTGGAGAACACGATGTATGCCTAAGTCAATGGGAATCGTTATTCCCAAGGACACAAGCTTATCGGTGTACCCAGACATTTTGAGTACGTGCTCACTAACGGAGCTGTTTTCCTCCATCATGCAGCTAAAGGACTTTTCTGTAGCATTATAACTCTCTACGGCAGTATGGGTATCGAAAATCATTTTCAATTCTCCCATGGTATCAAAGGCATTGCCATTTTCGAAACGCTTTCGAAGTTCTGGCTCTAGCCCATACAGTATGCCGCAATGAACTAAGTTGTGGTCCTCCTGACGAGTTATATAGACGTTCTTTTCCTCGTCAGGGGCATCAGGAGCTGGTGGGGGGCCTAGCGGCGCATCTAGCACATATTGCTTTTGTGCAGCAGTGAGGAGAATCCTCAAATTCATAGCCCAGTTGGTGAAGTTGCTACCATTCGCATCAAGTTTCTCTTTCTCCATGAACACATTAAAATTAAAATCAGGTGGTGCCATCTACAACAGAATTTGTAAACTATATTTAGACTAAGTTTATGATAGATTGAGTTCAACTAATCCAAATTACTAATGAACTCCCACTCAAAAACGACATCCCTCGTGTCCTTTTGGTGATTACATGAACCAAATCCACTACACCAAGTCCGATCATCACGTGAGTCGGTGTAGCTTCAAAGGCGAGCATCTATATGGGCATCATATCAACTATATGACTCATGCTTAACCTTTCGGTCCGTGTTCCGAGGCCATGTCTGTACATGCTAGGCTCGTCAAGTAAGAACCTTAGTATTTGCATGTGTAAAACTGTCTTACACCCATTGTATGAAAGCGTAGAGTTGAAAACACCCGATCATCACGTGATGCCTCAAAACACGATCCACAAAACGGTGCATACTTAAGGAAGAACACATTTTATCTTGATATCTAAATGTGGGATCATCTTATAATGCTACCAAACGCGCCAAACTAGCAATATAAGATGCTAACATCTAATGTGTGAAGTGAGATGATATGGTCCATGCATTTGATCTCTATCATTTGCATCGTGGTATGATCTTTATCATTCCTTTGTGTGTAAGGCCAAGGTCTATGGAACTTACACGTTAAGTGAGTTGTAAGAGTATCTATTATACATCTACTTACAACAATACCATATCAAAACACTAGCCCAGCAACGATCTAAACTAGACACCTCTAATTTATCAATTGCAAGTTTTACGTGGCTTAGGGCTTTCAGAGATAGAACCTGTCTAACCTACGAACATGAACCACAACGAGGATAACTAAGTTAGTAGCAACTCGTTGTAAATCAGATATTGACTATAGTAGCAGAGACAGACACCCGCCAGCCACTTATGCAAAACAAGTTGCATGTCAGTCGTGGAACCGGTCTCATGTACGATGACATGTAAGGTTGGTCCGAGCCGCTTCATCCCACTATGACACCAATATCCAAAGTACATAGAAGATGCAATAACATGATCATCATCGCCCACATATAAACATATGTGTACTACCCGTGCAAAGCACCTACGCATAGATCAGGCTCTGATACCACTATTGGGTCCGCAGCATAGAAAACAAAAAATTTCCTACGGTGTGAACTACACGCCAAGATCTATCTACTAGGTAGAAAGCAAACGGGTGGACATACATCCATAGAGAACTTACCCTCGAAGACAACGAGCTTTGTTAACGAGTAGGAACTCGTGGTTGATGTAGTCGTACACTTGCCGATCTCAAGATCGTGAGGAAGTACGAGCGCCGAAACTCAGCAGCGCATCCGCACTCGCACACACGTTCAAGCCACCGGACAACCTCCACCTCCTCGCTTCAGCGATCCAGCGGAAGCAGCAACTCCTTCCAGACGAAATGCCACCGGGAACATGTATCTCGCTAATCCGAGACCATGGGGGAATAATTCTAGAGGGGGAGAGAGATCCTTCACAAGGAGGTGTGTGGATGAAGGAGGGAATGGGTGGCCTTTTATAGGAGGAGGGGGGTGCCCCTCTCTCCATGGCCAGCGCATTGGGGGGTGACCCCTCACCTCCCCATTAATGTGGTGGTAACTCCTCCACATTAAAATGCCTCTTCACATTCCCTTTTAAAGTCTCCACTTTAAATGCATTAAGTTTCTCCAAATTTAATGCTCTCTCATTTAATAAAAACTCTTTTATTAAATTTATTCAGAATTTTGTTAATTACTTTAATTAACAAACATTCACATATATCCCCTTGCAATATTTCAATATCACATGTAGAACCACCTTCTGCAATTTCACCCGAAACAATTTCCGGTTTCTATTGAAACAATTCCTGCGCTTTGCAATTCTTTCGCCTGAAACATATGTGCTCCAAAATGGTGTCCGGTAACTCGTAAGTGTGCCACCCTATGGTTCGCGAATAATGCAGACATGATCGAGACCCTTCTCCGATCAATAATCAGCAGCAGGACCTGGAGATCCGTACTGACTCCTACACATTCAACGATGACTCCTGTGATCGTTAGAACCTTTAACGCTTGTAACTAAATCCCTTTGTCTCTCGATATATTACATGTTCGAGATTCGATCATCGGTATCTCCATACCTAGTTTGATCTCGTTACTGACATGCACTCTTTTCTTGTTCCCGTGATATAACATTCTAGTGATCACATCACTTGCTTGCAAGCTATCCTAATGTGATATCACCGAGAGGGCCCAGAGTATATCTATCCGTCATCTGGATTGACAAATTCCACTCTTGATCCATGATCCTCAACATAGCACCTTCGTAGCACTGAACCCATCTTTATAGTCACCCTATTACGGTGTGACGTTTGATGTTATCAAGATACTCTTCCGGTGTTAGCAATTAACATGATCTCATGGTCTAAGGATAAAGATTACTTCGTATGATGTTATAGCAATATAAACACAATGACTTGATCGTAATGCTATACTTCCGATGAATGTTCATCACATCATTCCACCAATGGTGTGACCTTGTTATTAACAACATCCAATGTCCATGATCAGGAAACCTTGATCATCTTGTTAATCAACAAGCTAGTCTATAAGAGAGGCATGACTAGGAACCCTTTTTGTTTATTAAACACACATGTATTGATGTTTCCTATCAATACAATTATAGCATGCAAAATAAACATCTATCATATACAAGGAATACATAATAACAACTTTATTATTGCCTCTCAGGGCATATTTCCTTCAGTCTCCCACTTGCACTAGAGACAATAATCTAGTTCACATAGTGATAAATCTAACACCCATGGAGTTCTGGTGTTGATCATGTTTTGCCCTAGGGAGTACTTTAGTCAACGGATCTGCTACATTCAGGTCTGTGTGCAATTTACAAATCTTTATATGTCCATCCTTGACATGTTCGCGGATGGAGTGAAACCGGCGCTTAATATGCTTGGAATTCTTGTGAGACCTTGGTTCCTTGGCGTTGGCTATGGCTCCATTGTTGTCACAATAGATCACCATCGGGTCCAACGCACTGGGAACCACACCCAGTTCCGTAATGAACTCTTTCATCCAAACCGCTTCCTGTGCCGCTTCTGAAGCAACAACATATTCCGCCTCCGTTGTTGATCTAGCCACCACAGGTTGTTTGGAGCTCCTCCAACTAACTGCTGCTCCGTTCAAGAGAAATACGTATCCGGATTGAGACTTAGAGAAACACACATGTATTGATGTTTCCTATCAATACAATTATAGCATGCAAAATAAACATCTATCATATACAAGGAATACATAATAACAAATTTATTATTGCCTCTCAGGGCATATTTCCTTCAAGAGGAACACACAAGCAATGACATTGGGTGTGGTTCATGAAAAGAACGGACATGCAATGACACTGGTGGATCCTTATGTGTGGTTCATGAAAAGAACATACATGCAATGACACTGGTGGATCCTTATGTGGTTTGTTTAGAAGAACACACATGCAATGACACCCGGTGTGGTCCATGAAAAGAACACACATCCAATGACACTGGTGGATCCTTATGTGGTTTTTTTAGAGGAACAGACATGCAATGACACCGGTTGATCCACGTGTGGTTCATGAGAAGAACACACATCCAATGACACTGGTAGATCCTTATGTGGTTCATGAAAAGAACAGACATGCAGTGACACCGGTGTGGTTCATGAAAAGAACAAACATGCAATGACACTGGGTGTGGTTCATGAAAAGAATAGACATCCAATGACTCTAGTTGTGGTTCATGAAAAGAACACACATGCAATGACACTGGGTGTGGTTCATGAAAAGAACAGACATGCAATGACACTGGTGGATCCTTATGTGTGATTCATGAAAAGAACATACATGCAATGACACTGGTGGATCCTTATGTGGTTTGTTTAGAGGAACAAACATGCAATGACACTGGTGGATCCATGTGTGGTTCATGAGAAGAACACCCATCCAATGACACTGGTGGATCCTTATGTGGTTTGTTTAGAGGAACAGACATGCAATCACCCTAGGTGGATCCATATGTGGTTTATGGAAGTAACAGGCATGCAATGACTCTAGCTGTGATTAATGAAAAGAGCATACATGCAATGACACTGGTGGATCCATGTGTGGTTCATGGGTAGAACACACATCCAATGACACTGGTGGACTCTAGCTGTGGTTCATGAAAAGAACAGACATGCAATGACACTGGTGGATCCATATGTGGTTTGTCAGGAGAACACACATGCAATGACATTGAGTGTGGTTCATGAAAAGAACAGACATGCAATGACACTGGTAGATCCTTATGTGGTTCATGAAAAGAATAGACATGCAATGACATTGGGTGTGGTTCATGAAAAGAACAGACATGCAATGACACTAGTGGATCATTATCTGTGGTTCATGAAAAGAAGACACATGCAATGACACTGGTGGATCCTTATGTGGTTTGTTTAGAAGAACACACATGCAATGACACTCGGTGTGGTTCATGAAAAGAACAGACATGCAATGACACTGGTGGATCCTTATGTGTGGTTCATGAAAAGAACAGACATGCAATGACACTTGTGGATCCTTATGTGGTTTGTTTAGAAGAACACACATGCAATGACACTGGGTGTGGTTCATGAAAATAATAGACATGCAATGACATTGGTGGATCCTTATGTGGTTTGTTTAGAGGAACACACATGCAATGACATTGGGTGTGGTTCATGAAAAAAACAGACATGCAATGACACTGGTGGATCCTTATGTGTGGTTCATGAAAAGAACAGACATGCAATGACACTGGTGGATCCTTATGTGGTTTGTTTAGAAGAACACACATGCAATGACACTGGTGGATCCATGTGTGGTTCATGAAAAGAACACACATCCAATGACACTGGTGGATCCTTATGTGGGTTGTTTAGAGGAACGGACATGCAATCACACTAGTGGATCCATATGTGGTTTATGGAAGTAACAGACATGTAATGACTCTAGCTGTGATTCATGAAAAGAACAGACATGCAATGACACTGGTGGATCCATGTGTGGTTCATTGGAAGAACACACATCCAATGACACTGGTGGACTCTAGCTGTGGTTTTGTTTTAGAATAACACACATGTAATGACACTGGTGGATCCATGTTTGGTTTATGAGAAGAACACACATCTAATGAACTCTAGTGGATCTATCTTGGCATAATTTGATGTATTCCACGATGTATTTCATTGTACAAGACGCTTTCCATTTTTATACTACTCAGTTTTGCCCTTGGTTTTATGTGGTACTACTTAGTTTTGCCCCCCCTCCCCCTCTCTATCTTTCATAGAAGCCCAAACCTGTGCTCACCCTGTCTGCTACTCCCTGGTTGGTTGTCACAATTGTCACGCGGATCGTGCGCACCAACCGTTGATTCTATGCGATCCAACGATGATCATTGCACACGTCATGCCCTTCACAGTACAGCGTGAGACAGTACTAACATCTCCCTCGGCGAGACTTCTACAGGAAGGAACACGATGTCGTCCATGGAAAAAGTCGTTGAGCGGTTATGTCAAGTTTAATCAAGTCTGAAAAGCCTACTACTGCTACTACAACTCATGCACAGGGCAACGGGGTCATCGAGTGCACGATTGTCGACGAGACGCTGCAATTTATTGCCACTTGATTTTAATCAGACATATCCCATTTTTACGCAACGCTCTCAATCTCACTTCCAACTGGGCCCTACCGCTAGTAACTTCCATGAGTCAAGGCCCCCCCTCGAGTAGATCTAACGTTGCTAGAAATTAGTTCCGCGCCACTTGCATGCAGTGGAATCGAGGTCTGCCATGAGCGTGTTTTCAATGCAGCTCTAAAGTGGAGATCGTGGCTGTTTCAAAAAAAGGGAACCGAAAAAAAAGGGTAGAGATCGTGGTAGCCCCCCCCCCCCCCCCCCCCCCGCCCACCACACGTGTCCAATTGAGGACTACAAACAGTCTGGTGTTTATAACCCCCCTCGACCTTCTTCTTCCATGAGCTCATGTCATTCCCCCCCCCCCAGTTTGTCTAGTCCCAAGACCCCAATCCACACCTGCCGCGCGCGCCGAAGCTCCCTCGTTTGCACTACCTCCTTCCCTTGGTGCGCCATGAAGCGTACGCGTGGAGACGATCCGAAGGTGAAGCCAGTTGAAGGCGCAGCAGCAGATGGCTCGGTCGTCGCCAAGCAGGCGGAGGCGTCTTCTCCGGGAACGAACGCCGCTCGTCGCCATGCCGTCAAGGGTGCGAACCCATCCGTCCAGCCAGTAGCCATCGCCGCCGAGCAGCAGGTGGTAGCCGTCGCGGCTGAGCAGCAGTTGGTAGCCGTCGCCGCCGAGCAGCAGGTGGTAGCCATCGCCGCCGAGCAGTAGGTAGTAGCCATCACCGCCGAGCAGCAGGTGGCCGACAACGTCGTGGTGCCAGCGGCAGATCTGGATGGGGGGCAGGCGGCAAGCGGAGGCAATCCGGTGATCTACATTGACGACCCCATCGCTGTTCAAGAAATCTTCGACGCAATCGTGGAGAATGATGAGTTCGAGGAGGAGGTCCCTGATGAGGAGTCAGAGGTACTACATTGCTAGCTTCTCTAGTCCCAGCCGCAGTTTTCACTGTTCATACATAGGATTTGCTCAATCGTGTACAGATTATTTTGCTCTTGAAGTAGGGTAGTATATATATGATTCGATCGGTTGATTGATGCATCTGCCATCTAGTCACAAAACCCCAATCCGTCTAGTCACAAAACCCCAATCTGCTCATCTGCCATCTAGTTGAGTTTGCTAGTTGAGTGTTGATTTCGATACACAGGAGGCCTATAACATTACATTTCTATTCCTTACTGAGCCCAATGATTCAATTTTGCCCCCAAATAGTGCAAGGGCATCTGATGGTCTCGTTTTCTTAGGGATGGTTAGTGGCCCTGAGGTAGCAATGCACATAAACAATATAGGTTGTGCTGTTGGTATTTTGGTTCTCCGACTCCATCGCTGAAAAAAATGAGGCCCTAATTTTTTCTCTCATATGGAACCTAAATATATAATATTTGTATTGTTTCTGATCTATGAATGCATTGTATGATGCATTTGTATATCCCTGAATATTCTTTTGTACGATTACATTTCAATTTCTTATTGAGGCCAATGATTCAAATTTTCCCCAAAGAGAGGCAGACACATTGGTGTCAAATTTTTACAGGGATGAGTGAGCGAACCTAGGGCCATGTACAAGATCAATATAAGTTGTGCAATTGTTACTTTGTTCGCTTACGCCATCTCTGTAGAAACTTATGAGGCTGCAATCTTTATTCTACATTCATAGAACTATGGTATTTGAATTATCTATTTCATGCATTCATAGTGTATAAGAATTACATTTTAGTTTGTCACCGAGGCTGATGATTGAAATTTGCCCCAAAAGAGTTCAAGGGGAGACACGTATGATGGTGTTGTGTTTTAGGGATGGGTTGGTGAACCTAAGGCAGCAATGCACACAAACAATATAGGTTGTGCTGTTGGTACTTTGGTTTCCCAACTCCATCTCTGAAACAAATTATGAGGCCCTTGATTTATTCTCATATGGAACTACATATATGATCCTTGAATTGTTTCTGATCTTTTAATGATTGGTATGATGCATATGTATATGAATGGTTTTGATCATAAGTATTTTTAACATGTACCTGAAGATTAATTGTTTGGTTTTTTATTTATAATTACAATATTTGGGCTTGTTTTTGTACTTGACTATGTATATCCCTGAATAATGTTTTGTACGATTATATTTCAATTTTTTATTGTGGCCAATGATTCAAATTTTCTCCAAAAGAGAGGCAGACACATTGGTGTCATATTTTTTCAGGGACGAGTTAGTGAACCTGGGGCGATGTACAAGAACAATATAGGCTGTGCAATTGTTACTTGGTTCACTTACGCTATCCCTGTAGAAACTTATGAGGCCTTAATCTTTATTCTACATTCATAGAACTATGATATTCGAATTACCTATTCCATGCATTCAGTGTATAAGAATTACATTTTAGTTTGTCACCGAGGGTGATGATTGAAATTTGCCCCAAAAGAGTTCAAGGGGAGACACATATGACAGTGTCGTGTTTTAGGGATGGGTTGGTGAAACTGAGGCAGCAATGCACACAAACAATATAGGTTGTGCTGTTGGTACTTTGGTTATCCAACTCCATCTCTGAAACAAATTTTGAGGCCCTAGATTTATTCTCATATGGAACTACATATATGATCATTGAATTGTTTCTGATCTTTTAATGATTGGTATGATGCATATGTATATGAATGGTTTTGATCATAAGTATTTTTAACATGCACCTGAAGATTAATTGTTTGGTTTTTTATTTAGAATTACAATATTTAGGCTTGTTTTTGTACCTGACTATGTATATCCCTGAATAATGTTTTGTACGATTACATTTCAATTTCTTATTGTGGCCAATGATTCAAATTTGCCCCAAAAGAGAGGCAGACACATTGGTGTCATATTTTTTCAGGGATAAGTTAGTGAACCTGGGGCGATGTACAACAACAATATAGGCTGTGCAATTGTTACTTGGTTCACTCACGCCGTCCCTGAATAAACTTATGAGGTCGCAATCTTTATTCTATATTTATAGAACTATGATATTCGAATTATCTATTCCATGCATTCATAGTGTATAAGAATTACATTTTAGTTTGTCACCGAGGCCGATGATTGAAATTAGCCCCAAAATAGTTCAAGGGGAGACACGTATGATGGTGTCGTGTTTTAGGGATGGGTTGGTGAACCTGAGGCAGCAATGCGCACAAACAATATAGGTTGTGTTGTTGGTACTTTGGTTCGCCGACTCCATCTCTGAAACAAATTATGAGGCCCTAGATTTATTCTCATATGGAACTACATATATGATTCTTGAATTGTTTTTGATCTTTTAATGATTGGTATGATGCATATGTATATGAATGGTTTTGATCATAAGTATTTTTAACATGCACCCGAAGATTAATTGTTTGGTTTTTTATTTATAATTACAATATTGATGCTTGTTTTTGTACCTGACTATGTATATCTCTGAATAATGTTTTGTACGATTACATTTCAATTTCTTATTGTGGCCAATGATTCAAATTTGTCCCAAAAGATAGGCAGACACATTGGTGTCAGATTTTTTCAGGGATGAGTTAGTGAACCTGGGGCGATGTACAACAACATTACAGGTTGTGTAATTGTTACTTGGTTTGCTGACTCCATCCCTGAAGAAACTTATGAGGCCGCAATCTTTATCCTACATTCACTTTGATGCAATTATTTCTCATTGTGTTGAGATGAAATGATATATGAACCGATCAAACTATTGCTGAGATGCTTTATCTTTGATATCCACGGATATATTGTCTTACATATACATTTTGTCAATTCTTGAGTTGTAATACAATTCAATCATATGTATGAGTTCTAAGTTATGTTCTTAAAAATCAACAAGGGGATGATGATGAAGTGGAGGATAGCAAGGTATCCAGGGACAACAAGAGCCGCTACCTGCTGAGGCGGTTACGGTGTGGGCTAATCCGTTTCCACCGTAGGGGGAGACTGTTTTGCCCATTCTGTGGCAGAGCAATCAATGTGGACCTCAACAGCATGATCCAGCACGCGGAGAGCATTGGCAGAGGCGGAGGCAGAAGCCGTAGGCTGATTACCTTGGCCCAGCATGCAGCCTACGTCAAATTCCTCCGGGAGTATGTTAGGACTGGCCTGTATCCCATCGACTAGGCTATCGCTGCCTCCTGCTGATAAACCCCTGCCCTGCTAGGCGTCTCCGTGTCCCGGCCTCCTGCTGCAGCCCCTGCTTTTATTTTGCTCTAGTTAATTATTACCTGTGTGTGGCATGTAAGACAATATATCCGTGGTGTCTCTAGTGAACCTTCTGTATTAATCTACTCCTTTATATAGAGTGCCTTAAAGTTTCTAGTGTTCAAATATATTTACTGATCATGCTCATGCACACTACAAAATATTTTTAGTGCTCGATTATATTATAATTTTCAAGAAATACATCAACAAGTTAAATTGGTCGAAATTTTGTATTGAAGTAACTAAATGTATCACACACATAATAAACTAGAAACTAAAATCTAGTTCAAACACATAATGTATCACCTCCACTTGTGGTCATCCTTGACTTGCTTCCCCTTCAGCCACTTGATGTCGCCACCGTCCCAAGATCCCTGCTCGACCTGAAACCGCTTTCTGTCCTCCTCATGCTTCTTCTCCTGGGCTAGCTTGCAACCAGGGCATAGCTCTCTCGCGAAAAACCCCGCCTTAACCATCCCATCTTTCATGGTAATGAGCTTACTGTACAACTCATACGCTATGTAGGCGTCTCTGGCTGCATACTCGAGGCGCACCTGGCTCATCGGCTTCCACTCCCAGTAGTCGTGATCGAGTCACTTCAATTTCTTCAGTTTTTCATAGGATTTATCGATGATTTCCGCTGCCAGATCACCCATGCCATCCTTCGCTAGGTATGATTTGATCTTGTATAGATTTTGGATGTCGATGTGGTGCCCCTCTGGGATTTTTATCAACGCACGAGAAAGCATAATTGTGTTATTTGTGATATCCACGCTGCTGAAAGTTATCCCTTTCCTACATAAGAACTCGACCAGAGCCGGACAACGCATCTCAGTTGGTTTACTCCTGCACTTAGATGGTTCTAGGGATGTAAGGGAACAAGGGATGCATAAGTGGTGATCTCAAATTTAAATTTCACATACCTGCAGAAGTGGTAAACGAGGACCTCCTCATGTATGGCGATTTGCACGACAGCGATCTCTTGTGGAGGATTTTTTCGCTTATTTGCACGGGTATACTCCAAGTCTAGCCCCCACAAACTTGTGCTTCTATTTCTCAAGCAATTGCTCAAACCTGGCGAGAGTTCTCTCCACAGTCGCTTCATCATTTGTGTACACCACTATCAAAGTCATGGTGCCATGGGAAGGGACCAAGTGGGTCTCTGTTGTGCGTTTCCCATCGTCCATGATTGCAAGGAAATGGGTGAAAGGAAATGCCTGCAAGGAACTGCCTGCGAGAGGAAGAAGCAGATGAACCGACGGTTCTAGAACAGAGAAAGAAGAAGCGCCCAGGAAAAACTACAGAGGAATGACTGACGAAGAGGAATGACTGCAGAAGAAACGTGGTAACTAAAACTTTCGGTTCGAGAACTCACCGTGGTTACGTGGAGATCGTAGCAGTGTTGCCGGTTCAACAAGTGGGGCCAGTTCCTGCGAGAATGTGAAATTAGCTGTGCATTTTTCTATGCGAGAAATTGAGAGAAGTCATTTATATTTTGTCTTTCATAATTAAACACAATGAAGTTGGTACATCCCAAGAGATTTCAACAAAAGAGATTTGCTAGTTTAACATACAACAACACTTATAGGCCCAACATGGCAGAACTTGGAGAGCCCCAGAACTTGAGCTACCACAGAGACCTCGGCAGAGGTGGTAGAATTGGTGCGGGTGCAACCACGGCGACGGCGAGCTCGGATTCTAGAGGAGGAAAACAGAACCGAGCATGGTCGACAAGGTGATAGATCTCACCGGGAACCAATTCTCGTCCCCGACCGTGCCATGGGTGCGTCCACGGTGAGGGCGACCTCTGACTCGGGATGGGGAGGAGAGCGGGGCCGAGCAGCTTCGTCACTTCCCAGCTCTGCGCCATGGCCGCGACCATATATTGCCGCTCCGGGGAAGAAGACGCGTAATGGATGCAGGCACCAACGCTGCAAGCCTACAGGGAGGAGATCTGGGCCGAGCAGGTTCATCCATGTCCCAGCTCCACGCCATGGCTACGATGCCACACAGATTGCCGCTCCGGGGAAGAACAAGACGTGTAATGGATGCAGGCGCCAACACTGCAAGCCTAATTGACACCTAAGCGACGGGAGCGACAAGAGCGACATAACGGCGAGAACTGACAGGAGGGGCCCAACTTGACGGCCGTTAGCCTAATTTTTTGTATTGAAACGTAAAGTTGAATTCATGCCGAAAAAGACCCTCTGAGTATTTGGCACACCAACTGTAATCATCGCGGATGATTTCAGGGAACTTGGGTATCGTGTTGCCTGGACACCCCAACTTTTGGGCCGCAAAATGATATTCTCGTGGCTTGGTATGGCAGCTATGTGTCTCTGGTGTTTTCGGCAGCCGCGTTGGTGTGGAGTAGGGATGAGGAGTACCTAGGAAGGAAACCACTTTGGTCCTTGGCGGCAAAAAAATTCAAACTTTTCCGGTTTTCGAAATTTTATCTTGCTTCCCAAACATCGGGAGGGAAGGTTACTCAAAAGATCGATCATTCGCAGTACTTCTTATCTTATCTTTATCTTGTCTTATCTCTTACAATACCATACCATACCACTGTATAGTGCACGAATAACTTCGAACACTGACCGTTGGATCAAGACCGCCAATTCCAAACATTGCTAATCGTTGGATCTTCTTTTCCATTCTTAGCATCTACAAAGATTCTACTGATAGTCATTAGCATGATGAACGCTAGTATGCGCAAACCTCAAAACACACACTTCATTGCTTAGTTTCAGGGTCCTTGTGCTAAATGCATGGACTTGGGTGCAATTTTAATTTTTATGAGGTCTTTGATGTAACTTGTACTTCCACCGACCGTGTTAACTCTCAAGCATCTCACTCGTATGAGACCTACCATAGTTAAAATAAAATGCAACCGCCCCAATTATCACACAAACTGGACCACAGTTTCTTATACGTAATACCCAAGTTTTTAGTACTAGGATTTTTCAAGCTTCCTAGCTAACTTCACACACTTCAGTGACTTCTTGTCGATTAACGAAATTAGGTCAAACTTGAGCTACAAGTAAGCGCGATAGATTGCTCTTGAATTAAATGTATTTTTAGAGGTAGATGGGTGCATCTTCTTATAGTAAACAATATTGTCAGTGTGAGTTTCCAACTATCAGGAAATAAAATTCTCAGTTTTCCAAGTGATGACGAGATGGTTCTTTTCTGTAAAGAAAGCCCGAAGAATATGGATCTCGATGCCATAAGCCAAGATTCTAGACATATTAAGTGGACCAATGTGTTTTACTTATGATTCCCATATGTTTTTTGAGTTTTCAAACTCCCTAGCTAATTAACTTTGCCCACTTGAATGACTACATGCTGATTTATCGAAATTAGGTCAACCTTGAACTATAACTAAATTGTAGGTTGCTTTGGAAGTTTTATGAAAAAGATTTTGGAGGTACCATACCGATCAGAGGGGTCACAATGAATATATGAGAAACAGCCGAGAGTTTTGACAACAGGTTTGACTTCTTGCTAAGATTTTGCATCACATGACACTATTTAACGAAATTGGGTCAAACTTGAGCTACAAGTAAGCATGATTGATTGCTGTTGAAATATATGACTTCTCAGAGAGGTAGATGGGTGCATTTTCTTGTAGTAAACAGTGTCATCGGTGTGATTTTCCAACTATAACAGAAAGAACATTCAATTATTCTCAATTTTCCAAGTGATGACGAGTGACGTTGTTCTTTTCTGTAATAAATGTCCGAAGAATATTGGATCTAAATTCCAAAATCCAAGTTTACCAACATGTTGTACCAATCCCATGTTTTATTTATGAGTTTTCAAACTTCCTAGCTAACTCTGCCCATTTGACCGAATGACTTTATGTCGATTTATCGAAATTAGGTCATATTTGAGACTACAAGTAAATTGTAGGTTGCTTTAAAAGTTTAATAAAAAATCTTTTGGTGGTACCGATCGAGGGTTCACAATTAATATATCATAAAACATCGAGTGTTTTGACGATAGGTTCAACTTCTTGCTAAGATTTTGCATCTTGACAATCTAATGAAATTAGGTCAAACTTGAGCTACAAGTAAGCGCGATAGATTTCTCTTGAATTAAATGTATTTTTAGAGGTAGATCGGTGCATCTTGTTATATTAAATAATACCGTCAGTGTGAGTTTCCAACTATCAGGAAAGAACATTCAATTATACATTTTCCGAGTGATGACGAGCGAAGTTAGTTGTTCTTTTCCGTAAAGAGGAGTCCAAAGAATATTGGATGTAGATGCCACACCCCAAGTTGACAGACATATATAGTGGATCGATAACATGTTGTACTTGTGATTCCCATGTTTTATGAGTTTTCAAGCTTCCTAGCTAACCCCGCCCATTTGAATGACTTTATGTCGATATCTCGGAATTGGGTCAAATTGAAACTACATGTAAATTGTAGATTCTGCTTTGATAGTTTTACGAAAAAGCTTTTGGATGTACCCATCGAGGGGCTAAAATTAATATATCAAAAACCAGCGAGAGTTTCGACGATAGGTTCAACTTCTTGCTAAGACTTTGCATCTTGATAATTTAACGAAATTAGGTCAAATTTGAGCTAGCTACAAGTAAATGCCATAGATTGCTCTTGAATTAAATGTCTTTTCAGAGGTAGATCATCGGTGCATCTGCTTGTAGTAAACAGCATTGTTGGTGTGAGTTTCCAACTATCAAGAAAGAACATTCAATTCTACATTTTCCGAGTGAAGAATACGAGCAAGGTTGTTCTTTTTCCTAAAGAAAAGTCCGAAGAATATTGGATCTGAATGCCACAAGCCAAGTTTACATACATATATATTGGACCAACATGTTGTACCAACGATTCCCATGTTTTATGAGTTTTCAAACTTCCCAGCTAACTCTGCCCATTAGAATGACTTTATGTCGATTTATCGAAATTAGGTCAAATTTGAAACTACAAGTACTAGTAAATTGCATGTGCCCTGCATGTGAGACTCCGATAATAGACATCTCGCATATCATCACTATATAAAATTATAATAGGTAAAGCATAAAAAATATAATAGGTAAAATTTGAACTACTACAAGTAAACTGTGTAGGTTGCTTTGAAAGTTTTACGAAAAAGCTCTTGGAGGTACCCATCGGAGGGGGGGTCAATTAATATACTATCAGAAACCACAGAGAGTACTGACGATAGGTTCATCTTCTTGCTAAGATTTTGCATCTTGACAGTCTAATGAAATTAGGTCAAACTTGAGCTACAACTAAGTGCGATAGATTACTCTTGAATTTAATGGAATTAGGTCAAACTTGAACTACAAGTAATAAATTGTAGGTTGCTTTGAAAGTATTATGAAAAAAGATTTTGGAGGTACCCATTGAGCGGTTAATTAATATATCAGAAACCATAGAAAGTTTTGACAAGTGGTTCGACTTCTAGCTAAGATTTTGCATCGTGAAAATTTTGAACACCTTTTGAAAACGATCACATGAAATTGGGAGAGAGGGGAAATAATTTTTCTATTCTCTATTGGCAACCCACAATCTTGAGGTGCACCTTAGGCTTAAAGATACAAACTTTATTTTCTCCACAATGTATATGGTGAACCTTAGCGGATGCCACATACTAGGGCCTTAATGTGTGCTTTTGTACATATTGCTGATGCCCTTATTAGGGAAAAGCAAATAGTGTATTAGTAGTACACTAGTATAGTAGTACTCATTTCTTTGCTTAGACATATGCTCACCTCTGTCCATGCATTGTACATGCTGAGAGAATAAAATGTAGGCAGGGTAAGAGGGTAGCAACAAACAGGAGATGAAGGTGGTTTGATGTCAGAGGAAAGTTATGATGGGTTCCTGACATGAGGTACTCCAGCGGCCACTCTACTAGTAGTAAATTTCAGGACCTATGCACAAAAAACAAATTGTGTGTTTTCTCTCTCCTTCTCTGCCTCTCACCATCCATCCTCCCTCTCTCCTCCCCTTTCCCCTCGTGCACCGGCCCGACTAATCTCTCCCTGGTCCACAACGTGGTGTTGCGCATGTGTGCCTTGGTACATTGGATATGTGTCTCTACCATGTTCGGCAGCCGCGTTGGTGTGGAGTAGGGACGAGGAGTACATAGGAAGGAAATCACTTTGGTCCTTGGCGGCAAAAAAATCAAAATTTTCTGGTTTTCAAAATTTTGACTTGCTTCCCAAACATCGAGAGGGAACGATACTCAACAGATCAGCCATTTGCAGTACTTTTTATCTTGTCTTTATCTTGTCTTATCTCTTATAATACCATACCATTACATTGTATAGTGTACGGATATCTTCGAACATTGAATGTTGGATCAAGACCGGCAAATCCAACCATTGCTAACCGTTGGATCTTCTTTTCCATTCTTAGCATCTACACAAGTAAGGGCAATTGATTGCTATTGAATTAAATGTATTTTTAGAGGTATATGGGTGAATCTTCATGTAGTAAACAATGTTGTTGGTGTTAGTTTCCAACTATCATAAAAGAACATTTAATTCTCAATTTTTCGAGTGATGACAAGATTGTTCTTTTACGTAAAGAAACTCCGAAGAATATGGATCTGAATACCACAAGACAAGTTTTCAGACATAAATGTAGGGACGTCGATGTAATTTTACCTTTTTAGGTCCTTGATGTAAAATGTACTCGCACCATCCGTGTAAAATTCGAACCTAAAAGCAAGTGGTAACATTTGAATGTATTTAAGATTATTAGTTGTCAATCAGTATGAACATTCTTGGATTTCAAGCCGAACGACCAAGGTTATGGACATATCTACATCATACTTTATGCTGATGATGATCCCATGTCAATGAATTTTCATGCCGCCAACTCTGGCCATATATTTTGAAAACAAACGAAGAGAAAGTAGTATGAAGAGTATGGTTCGATGAGCTTCTCTCTCAAGAAGGAGCCAAACATGACTGGTTTCCCTGCTTAATTTTATGGTGCTTCGTGCTAAATGTATGGACCTCGATGTAATTTTACACCTTTTTAGGTCCTTGCTGTAAAATGTACTCCCACTATCCGTGTAAAATTCGAACACAAAAGCAAGTGGTAAAATTTAAACGTATTTAAGCTTATTAGTTATCAATGAGTATGAACATTCTTGCATTTCAAGACGAACAACCAGGGTCATGGACATATGTACATCATACTTTATGCTGATGATTCATGATCCCATATCGAAGAATTTGCATGACGCAAAATTTGGCTATATTTTGAAAACAAACAAAGAGGAAGTAGTATGAAGAGTATGGCTTGGTTAGGATGTTTCTTAGGAAGGAGCCGAACCTGACTATTTTCCTTTGCTTAATTCTAAGGCGTGCTTCGTGCTAAATTTATGTACCTAGATGTAATTTTGCCCTTTTAGGTCCTTGATGAAAACAAACAAAGAGGAAGTACTATGAAGAGTATGGCTCGAGAAGGAGCCGAACCAGACTGTTTTATTTGCTTAATTTTTGGGTACTTCAAGCTAAATTTATGGACCTCGATGTAATTTCCCCCCTTTTTAGGTCCTTGATATAAAATGTACTCCTATCGTTTGTGTAAAATTCAAACCTACATGTTAGTGGTAAAATTTAAACGAATTTAAGGTTAGTTGTGAATGAGTATGAACAATCTTGGATTTCAAGCCGAACAGCCAAGATCATGGCCATATCTACATCATACTTTATATCAATGATTCACGATCGCATATCCAAGAATTTCATGCTGCCAAATTGGGCCATATTTTGAAAACAAACGAAGAGGGAAGTAGTACGAAGAGTATGGCTCGACCAGCTACTCTCTCGAGAAGGATATGAACCCGATTATTTTCCCTGCTTAATTTTAGGGTGATCTATGCTAATTAAATGTATAGACCTCGATGTAATTTTACCTTTTTTTAGGTCCTTGCTGTAAAATGTACTCCCACCGTCCGTGTAAAATTTGAACATAAAAGCAAGTGGTAAAATTTAAACGTAATTAAGCTTATAAGTTGTCAATGAATATGAAAATTCTTGCATTTCAAGCCGAATGACCAGGGTCAAACATATCTACATCATACTTTATGCTGATGATTCATGATCCCATAGCGAAGAATTTGCATGCCACCAAATTTGGCCATATTTTGAAAACAAACAAAGAGGAAATAGTATGAAGAGTATGGCTCAGTCACTTCTCTCTCTAGAAGGAGCAACACAATACTATTTTCCCTGCTTAATTTTAGGGTGATTTGTGCTAAATGTATGGACTTCGATGTAATTTTAACTTTTTTAGGTCCTTGATGTAAAATGTACTCCAACCGTCCATGTAAAATTCGAACCTAAAAGCAAGTTGTAAAATGTAAACAAATTTAAGGTTATTATTTGTCGATGAGTATGAACATTCTTGGATTTCAAGACGAACGACTAAGGTCATGGCCATATCTACATCATACTTTATGCCGATGATTCGTGATCCCATATCCAATAATTTGCATGCCCCCAAATTTGGCTATATTTTGAAAACAAACAAAGAGGAAGTAGCATGAAGAGTATGGCTCGATCAACTTCTCTCACGAGAAGGAGCAAAACATGACTATTTTCCCTGCTTAATTTTAGGGTGCTTCGTGCTAAATGTATGGACCTCGATGTAATTTTACCTTTTTTAGGTCCTTGGTGTAAAATATACTCCCACTATCCATACATGTAAAATTCGAACCTAAAAGCAAGTGGTAAAATTTAAAAGTATTTAAGATTAACAGTTGTTGATGAGTATGAACATTTTTGGATTTCAAGATGAACGACCAAGGTCATGGACATATCTACATCATACTTTATGCTGATGATTCATGATCCCATATCCAAGAATTTGCTTACGGCTAAATTTGGCCATATTTTGAAAACAAATGAAGACAAAGTAGTATGAAGAGTATGGATCGATCATCTTTTCTCTCAAGAAGGAGCAAAACATGACTGTTTTCCCTGCTTAATTTTAGGATGCTTCGTGCTAAATGTATGGACCTTGATAAAATTTTACCTTTTTAGGTCCTTGATTTAAAATGTAATCCCTCCGTCCTTACGTGTAAAATTCGAAGCAAGTGATACAATTTAAACGTATTTAAGATTATTAGTTGTTGATAAGTATGAACATTTTTGGATTTCAAGACGAACTACCAAGGTCATGGATATATCTACATCATACTTTATGATGATGATTCATGATCCCATATCCAAGAATTTGCAAGCGGCCAAATTTGGCCATATTTTAAAAACAAACGAAGAGGAAGTAGTATGAAAAGTATGACTCGATCAGCTTTTTTCTCTCAAGAAGGAGCAAAACATGACTGTTTTCCCTGCTTAATTTTAGGGTGCTTCATGCTAAATGTATGGACCTCGATAAAATTTTAACTTTTTAGGTCATTGATTTAAAATGTAATCCCTCCGTCCTTACGTGTAAAATTCGAACCTTAAAGCAAGTGGTAAAATTTAAACGTATTTAATTTTATTAGTTGTCGATGAGTGTGAACATTCTTGGATTTCAAGCCGAACGACCAAGGTCATGGACATATCTACATCATACTTTATGCTAATGATGATCCCATGTCCAGGAATTTTCATGCCGCCAAATTTGGCCATATATTTTGAAAACAAACGAAGAGAAAGTAGTATGAAGAGTATGGCTCTGCTCTCTCGAGAAGGAGCCAGGCCCGACTATTTCCCTTGCTTAATTTTAGGGTGCTTCATGCTAAATGTAAGGACCTGTATGTAATTTTCTCCATTTTTAGGTCCTTGATGTAAATTGTACTCCCACCATCTGTGATATTCCCATATTTGGGAGTAAATGGGTGAATCATGTCATGGTAACAATGTTGCCACTTGGAGTTTCCAACCATTAGATAAATCTAGCACGAAAACATGACTATATACATTCTAATCTAGATAAATCTGAGAACATTATATGGATCGGAGGGAGTAGTATATATGCATTCAAAAAAAATTGTGTTTTCTCTCTCCTTCGGTGTGGCATCACCATCCCCACACGCAAAGAAAATTTGAGGACATTTCGAACTTTTTTCTTCGGCACGGTGTGATTTGCTATCCCTAGCTACCTACCGGAAAAAACAGTAGCGCATCAAACTAGGGGCCAGCGTTGCGGGTTGGAGCATTTAAGAAATATATCTAATTTTCTGTTATTATTCCTTTTTTGCATAAGCATCTATGTTAACGTCCCGCGTTAGTTTTTCCCTAATATACCGGGTCGGAGTAGTCGATCCGACAACCATAGGAGAACCACCCTGCGCCCCTAATCGTCTTCCTCTACCACTCTGGCTGCTTGTGCACCATCGTAGCCCCTCTCCACCCTTGTAGAAACATAGAAACCGCCAACCCATCCCAACTAATCTTCCGTAGTACTCTTCCCTAGAATGACATCTGGAGCGATGAAGCATAAGATATCTGAGCGCTACAGCCAGACAATCGGATTCGGCAACCTCCACTACGGACCGCTGAGCAACATCACTGGTCGCGCTGATCTTTTGAGCACCACTCGCCTGGCTCGTGGCATGGTTGGCATGCGTCAAGGGATTGCGTAAGATCCTGGTCTCCCATTTGGTTTTCCCTGCCTACTTCACTATAACCCATAGACATGGCCACTAGACCGTGATGAGTAGGTAAAAATCAGTTCTGCATGATTTTTGTAGGACTCGAATCCTTAGATTCTTTCCTATTGATTGCATTTGGATCAAAGGAATCGTGGTATGCAAATTCTTTTGAACTGCAAGCCCCCACCCATGCTTAAATCCCGTAGGAATTGGAACATCTACTTGAGGCTCAACTCTCATCGTGCCATTCACGTAGGTAGTTTTCCTGCGTTTTATAATCGCCTGTTTTTCACCGGAAAAATTGTGAAATTCCTGTGTTCTCAATCTTGCGATTGAAAGAGGCCCAAGACTTTTGCTTCAGTGTCCTCCCTCCTCCAAACATACTAATCTGAAAACACAAGAACGACCATGATTGTTGATACCCGTAACAGAAGGTGTATTGGCCAATCAAGGCTGCCGTTATATTTTAAGTTTCATGTGTTTTACAAACACAAGATTTCTGTAAAAAGTTGGTTGTTTGGTTTAAATGAATACAAAAATATAGGATTACTTTAAAACATGGTAAAATCAATGTCAAACCTCACGGGAGAGTATATTTATGATGTTATCGTGTCTCTTGGGACCTCATTCTTGTTCTTTGCATGCGTAGGAATTTGAAAATGAGGTCCAAGTTGGATATGAAGAATTTCATATGAGTTTTGGAGGATTCTAACCCATAGTATTTTGGAAGATATCAAATTCCTATGGAACCATTTCTTAGTTCCTATGCCATCCATTCCATAAGAATCTAAACATGAGCTCCAACCTCATTCTATTTCTCCTTTGAGAAGTCCAATGCGCTCACACTATATTCCTGCAAAACTCCTGTATTTGTTTCCTATTCACCATCCAAAGACACCTGTTACAAAATTCCTGCGTTTTTCATTCCTAATATGAATTTACTGTACCTACCATGTCAATCCTGAGTTTTTCCTATTCCTACATTTTTTCAAAACCATAGATCGAAAGAGGCCCCTAATCTTGTTAATTAATCTTAGGAAAATTGCCTGTGTTTTTCCTCTGGTCCATTCCTATGAACAGTGCCAACATAGGAAACTTAACTATTCCTACACTTTTTCTTTAATGCAAACAAGACATTTTTCCTTGGTGTGTTTGTCTGCATGCATTCATGATTTATTCATCATGTTTTTACATCTTTCAGATAGTAGTTATTCCACAAAGCTAGCTAGCACTCCCTCCTTTGTAAAACACCTTGCATGCCCCTAGATATAAAGAAAATATGTTGCAGGGCATTAATGCGTTGCTGATGCCACTAGACAATCCAACAATAGAAGCATTTGTACCAGTTGGTGATGACATACCCGAAACATGGGATGATGAAGGATTTGAAAACAAGGGTTGGTGCCAACGGAGAATGGATTGCGATTGCAAAGCACTCGGGGTGCTGGTACCTCCAAAACGCCTACATTATGGCATGTATCGAGCTGCCACGTGTGTAGCGTGTTGATATTTATCCATCAGGTAACCAGTGTTCCCCCCCATGCACTTACCTCTATAAGCACGCGAATATCGAGCTGCTGAAGATACAAATAGCAAAGAAATCGTACAGATTTGACAACCAATGGCACTACAGCGCGATGGCGGTGTTTGACAAATTCATTGCTACCATAGATTTTCCTTGTGACAGGGACTGGATTATCCTTCGAAACGACTATCTTGCACCAGCAACGTATGTCGATGCCATTGTCACGTGGCTAATCAGTGGTTCTATTGATCACATATACACGGTGACAGAACCACGAGGAGATGTTCTTGTCTGGGAACCAAACAAGTGGAGTGAGTCTCGTTATTTAAAAGTAAAATTTATAAATTACTTACAAATGCATTGTTCATGATACTTTTGCTAACTGAAACGCACACACAGGTATACTTGTAGGCCCGCGTGTCATACAGGCTCCAGTAATTGAAGAGCCAGCAAACGTCCAAGCCGGTGACGATGCCGAGGATGAAGATATTGCATTACGCAGCTAGTACTTGGTAGAGCTTGGCTGGGGTATCCTGTGGATTCACACCAGGGGTGCACGAACCAGCAGCCATGATAATCATTTATCATACATGGGCAGACAACTGCTCTCTTACCTCGCTCCGCTACCACGTTTTCCAGAGGGCCCTTAATTTGGATGACCCTGTAGCACCGGACTGGATCGAAAGGGATAATCTTGAAGGGCGAGGTTATTGTTTGTGGGAATCAACCATCCATTCATCCTCGAGCCCCCTAAAACCCTGAACATGGTGTTGCCGATGTTGACGAAGCTCTGCTAGTGTTCAAAGGAGACTGTGTGTTTGCTACACACATGTGCTGCCAACATCACCCACAGCCTATTCCAGATTGGAACCGCATGCATGTCAATGGGGGCTACCATAGGTTCATCACTTAACTACACTGGAGCGGAACATAAGGAGCAAATGTTTGAGGCGCCAATGTGGTTTGTGTCAACCCTGCCTCGTTAGAACTATGTGAAATTTGACCAAAATACCGAAAAGCTGATTATGAGCACTCGCAACATCATTTCTGTAGCTAGTACTTGTCACCATGTAATGTACAGTACTATGTACATAGTACTTTCATACTGTATGTAGTATCAGTACTTGCAACATCATTTCCACTATTGCTTGTACTAGGCACCATGTACGTAATAATATACTTTCATAGTATGTGTTTGATGTTTCCCTATTCAAGCACTCAAGCTGTCATGCCCAATTTTCTAGGCTATTAATTTTTGCATGACAATTAGTTGTACTATATTGGTGGAAAGGTTTGCTTTGCCCACAGCATTAGTCTAACCTCGCCGCATTTATTCCCTCACCAGCCCCAGCCCCTGCCCCGGCACCAACCCTCTCTCAGACATCACTCCTTAATCGCCATTGCGCTTCCCTCCATTGACGACCACCACCGCTGCAACTTACTCGTCTTAGGCGGGTCGGCTATGGGCGGCGGGCCCTGCAACCTCATCTATAGATCCATTGCATCCCTCAGACATCGCGGTGGTAGTGTGGTATGTACATAATCCCTGAAACCCTTGATCTTGATGATGAGATGCAGTCAAGCTTTTATTAGCGCTTGGTTAACATTGGGTTGGTGTTGAGTATAGTTCTCATCTAGTGCATTTAACCCGTTTGAATACTACAGTTCAGTTTTATATATGCAAGCTAGATTCGGGGCTAGATCTACGATGAACTGTAATAATAAGTTCAAATTTTGTATTGATTGATCCATGGCTGGTGATTATTTGGGAGGCCACTCGACATGTTTTGCTTTAGACTGGTCTTAGGGGCGGAGGTCCTTTTAATTTGGGCAAGTTAGGGCGGCTGCTGCCCTACACTGTTTTTTGCCAAAATTTCAAGTATATGTATGCATCTCTAGCATCGGCGGCAGATAGAGCTCATCATGTTCGTCCGTTCGTCTGTTCCTGTGTGTTCGGTATCTGTACTGCTCGATAAAGAACTGCACTAATGTGATGCCTAGACCTTGGAAGTAGTACTAATATAACCGGTATTCATGCTAGCTAGAGTTAAGACTTTAATTTGTGTACTTCGATAAGAAAATTGCTCCACTTTACTGTCGGGGCCCCCGGTTTAATCCTCCGAGAATCCCTGTTATGCATACACCACGATCCCATGATCAGTTAGTCGTGGCACATAACTAACAAGTATCAAGTAAACATCCATTACTTAAGCGGATACATGGCATACCTTACATGCCATTATGGCTACATCAATAATCATCAGCAGAACTTCATCAAGCGTAGAGGCCGAGCCATGCCTTAACCTACAGGCAACTGACTGGGAGAACGTCCTAGCTCGCATAGCTGTCAACTTCAGCCTCTTCTTGATATCTGACCAAGTTAATAGCCAGGGACAATGCTAGTGAGTACTTTGAATGTACTCGCAAACCACCTTAAGATAACAATAATAACAAGAGGATATGCATTATGGTTGTGGTAGTAGGAGGGCTCCATGAGAGGTTCTTTTCTCAAATAGCTTCTCTTGTAGATATAGCATCTACATATATTTGTTGAAAACTTTTGTAAAATATTTTGGAAACCTTTTTGCAGAGTTTTAGGGAAATTCTAGGATTGGGGTACCCATTTGTTCCCGTCTTCAGGTCGTCCCACGACCAAACTCCTTCCTCCCCCTTCCAACCATCCCATGGTCAAAACCTTTCTCCTTTACGACCATCCCATGATAAAAACATTTCCAAAGCCATTTCTTTTCCGAAATCCTTTTTGAAAACAAAACCAGCACCGCTCTACAGCAACCTTCCCAACCGTCCATGACCGCAAACACGGCTATTTGAATAGATTTACACTCTGCAGAGGTTGCACACTTTACCCACACCATCCGGGTACACTACCCTGATCTACATCGATCGTGGGTCGAGTAACCGATCAAGACTCTTCGGATGCCCACTCCAATATAAGTGCCTACCCTATCAGTGTTGTTCCCCTCAACACCGGGACACCCTATATAGTTCTCAAGCCAACCGGAGCACTTTTTCCACTTCCCAAGTGTGCGCTTTCAATGAGGGGCTCATAGTAACGCGTGGAGGCCCGTAGACCCTTCGTTCCTTCTCTAGGTCGATGTCTCACATGGACCCTTAC
The DNA here is from genome assembly GCA_916181665.1 of Avena sativa. Lineage (NCBI taxonomy): Eukaryota > Viridiplantae > Streptophyta > Magnoliopsida > Poales > Poaceae > Avena > Avena sativa. The sequence goes on from OV702287.1 coordinate 341,546,619, forward strand.
AGGAGAAGGCCCACGCTCCAAGGATTTTTATCCCCTATAGTCGTTGCGAGGTAGCTTATACCAGAATAAACAAACATCAAATCCAGTCATGTCCCATTCCAGAGTAATGTGGTTGCACGGGTTAATTGTTCTAGCAAAACTGCAAAGAACCGGGTGCGTTTTTGTAAACCTTTTTCCTCCGGCTTTCCTTCAGCATATTGTAAAACAAAACCTTTTTCTTTCTCAACATCTCTTGGGAGGTCCCACCTCACCAAGGTTTTATCATAAAACATTTGGTAAAACGTTTTCTAGGGTCTTCCCATCCTATAGCCTTGCTTTGGCTAAAACGGGGTCTCCAACGGGCTATGGTGATATGCACCATCTATTCTACTAGGAGCCAGTAGGTGTCATCAAGGGGGTTTGTACTTAATAGTACAAGAGTGTAATAGTTCGGAGGAGCCAAACCACTACCATATATACATCAACATATAGTAAACAATGCAGTTTTTAATAAATAGTAGATAAAACATGCATAAGTAAAATAGTAGGACAAGGCTTATGAGCAAGAAGGTGGCTTGCCTGAGATCGTCCCTCTGGCAATATATGTCCCTGGACTTCTCCTTAGAAAACCATAATAACCAACTTCTTCTGGTCTCTGATATAATCGCATCTATCATCGATATGGATGTTCTTTACCGCTATCCAGTGTTTCGAACCTGGATCAGATTGGTACCTACTAGTCAAACTAATAGCATGTGCCACATCCGGTCTTGTACATAGCATGGCATACATAATAGAGCCTATGGCCGAGGCATAGGGGATCTTATCCATCATCTCTCTTTCTTCCGCCATAGCCGGACTTTGAGTCTTACTCAATGTCTTGCCTTGCAACATAGGTAAGAACCCCTTCTTACTTTCGTCCATATTAAACTTCTTTAATATCTTATCAAGGTATGTACTCTGCGATAGCCTAATTAGGCGCCTTGGTCTATCTCTATAGATTTTAATGCCTAATATATATGATGCTTCACCAAGGTCTTTCATCGAAAATTTGCTGTTTAGATAACTTTTAACACTGTTTAAAAGATCTATATCATTTCCAATCAATAATATGTCATCCACATATAATATCAGAAATACCACATTGCTCCCACTCACTTTCTTGTAAATACAAGCCTCTCCATAAGTTTGGACAAATCCAAACTCTTTGATCACCTCATCAAAGCGGAGATTCCAACTTCGTGATGCTTGCTTCAGTCCATAGATGGATCGCTGAAGTTTGCACACCTTATTAGCATCCTTAGGATCGACAAAACTCTTAGGTTGTATCATATACAACTCTTCTTCAATCTTACCATTGAGGAACGCAGTTTTGACATCCATCTGCCATATTTCATAATCGAAATATGCAGCAATTGCTAAAATAATCCTAACTGACTTAAGCATCGCTACGGGAGAGAATGTCTCATCATAGTCAACTCCTTGAATTTGTCGAAACCCCTTTGCGACAAGTCGATCCTTATAGATGGTCACATTACCATCATCATCAGTTTTCCTTTTGAAAATCCATTTATTCTCCATGGCCTTTCGGTCATGAGGTAAGTCCACCAAGTTCCAAACTTGGTTCTCGTACATGGATTCCATCTCGGATTTCATGGCTTCTAGCCATTTGTTGGAATCCGGGCTCATCATCGCTTCTTCATACATCGCAGGGTCATCCATTTCATCAACCATGAAATTCACAACAGGATTGTCGTACAGTTCAGGAGCTACATGTGTCCTGCTTGACCTGCGAGGTTCGGTAGTGTCCTCTTTCAGAGTTTCATGATCATTATCATTAGCTCTCTCTTCATCAGGTGAAGTCAACTCTGAAACAACTTCCGGTGTTGCGCCACTCGCCATTCCATGAAGAGAAGGTTCAATAACCTCTTCGAGTTCTACCTTCCGACTACTCACACCTTTCGCGAGAAACTCCATCTCAAGAAAGGATCCATTCTTGGCAACAAAAACCTTGCCCTCGAATCTGTGATAGAAGGTATACCCAATTGTTTCCTTAGGGTATCCTATGAAGACGCATTTTTCCGCTTTGTGTTCGAGTTTATCTGGTTGAAGTTTCTTCACATAAACATCGCATCCCCAAACCTTAAGAAATGACAGCTTAGGTTTGTTTCCGAACCATAATTCATACGGTGTCATTTCAACGGATTTAGATGGTGCCCGATTTAAAGTGGTGCCCGATTTAAAGTGAATGCAGCTGTTTCCAGTGCATAACCCCAAAATGACAGAGGTAAGTCAGTCAGAGACATCATAGATCGAACCATATCCAATAAGGTACGATTACGACGCTCTGACACACCATTATATTGTGGTGTTCCAGCAGGCGTGAGTTGTGAAACTATTCCACACTCTTTCATGTGTGTGCTAAACTCGTAACTTAGATACTCTCCTCCATGGTCAGACCGTAGAAATTTGATCTTTCTATTACGATGATTTTCCACTTCATTCTGAAATTCCTTCAACTTTTCAAAAGTTTCAGACTTGTGTTTCATCAAATAGATATACCCATATCTACTCAAATCACCCATGAAAGTAACAAAATAACGATATCCACCTCGCGCCGACACACTCATTGGTCCACACACATCAGTATGTCTGATTTCTAATAGATCTTTCGCCCGTTCCATTGAACCGGAAAACGGCGTTCTAGTCATCTTGCCCATAAGGCATGGCTCACATGTATCAAATGATTCAAAATCAAGTGATTCCAAAAGTCCATCAGAATGGAGTTTCTTCATGCGTTTAACGCTAATATGACCTAGACGACAGTGCCACATATATATGTAGACATATATATCATCAAGTTTAATCTTTTTAGCATTAACATTATGAATGTCCGTAATATTACTATCGAGATCCAATAGAAATAAACCATGCAACATAGGTGCATGACCATAAAAGATATCATTCTTATAAATCGAACAACCATTGTTTTCAGATTTAAAGGAATGACCACTTTGCATCAAACACGATCCAGATACAATGTTCATGCTCAGTGAAGGCACCAAATAACAATTATTTAGGTTTATAACTAATCCCGATGGCAAATGGAGAGGTAGCGTCCCGATGGTGATCACATCAACTCTTGATCCATGCCGACCCGCATTTTGACCTCATCCCTTACTAGTTGTCGCTTGTTCCATAGCCCCTGAAACGAGTTACATATATTAGCAACCGATCTGGTATCAAATACCCAGGTGCTACTGCGAGTACTAGTCAAGTACACATCAATAACATGTATATCACATATACCTTTGTTTGCCTTGCTGGACTTCTTGTCCGCCAAATACTTGGGGCAGTTGCGCTTCCAATGGCCAGTCCCCTTGCAATAGTAGCACTCGGTGTCAGACTTAGAGCCAGCCCGGGGTTTCTTTTCAGGCGTGGCAACAGACTTGCCACCCTTCTTTCCCTTGTGCTTGCCTTTCTTATCCTTCTTGAAACTGGTGGTCCAATTGATCATCAACACTTGATGTTCTTTCCTAATCTCCACTTCTGCAGTCTTAAGCATTGACAGAAGCTCGGGAAGAGACTTCTTCATGCCCTGCATATTATAGTTCATCACGAAGCTCTTGTAGCTAGGTGGCAGATATTGGAGAACATGATGTATGCCTAAGTCAATGGGAATCGTTATTCCCAAGGACACAAGCTTATCGGCGTACCCAGACATTTTGAGTACGTGCTCACTAACGGAGCTGTTTTCCTCCATCATGCAGCTAAAGAACTTTTCTGTAGCATTATAACTCTCAACGGCAGCATGGGTATAGAAAATCATTTTCAATTCTCCCATGGTATCAAAGCCATTACCATTTTCGAAACGCTTTCGAAGTTCTGGCTCTAGCCTATACAGTATGCCGCAATGAACTAAGTTGTGGTCCTCCTGACGAGTCACATAGACAATCTTTTCCTCGTCAGGGGCATCAGGAGCTGGTGGGGGGCCTAGCGGCGCATCTAGCACATATTGCTTTTGTGCAGCAGTGAGGAGAATCCTCAAATTCATAGCCCAGTTGGTGAAGTTGCTACCATTCGCAGCAAGTTTCTCTTTCTCCATGAACACATTGAAATTAAAAGCAGGTGGTGCCATCTACAACAGAATTTGTAAAGTTTATTTAGACTAAGTTTATGATAGATTGAGTTCAACTAATCCAAATTACTAATGAACTCCCACTCAAAAACGACATCCCTTGTGTCCTTTTGGTGATTACATGAACCAAATCCACTATATCAAGTCCGATCATCACGTGAGTTGATATAGCTTCAAAGGCGAGCATCTATATGGGAATCATATCAACCATATGACTCATGCTTAACCTTTCGGTCCATGTTCCGAGGCCATGTCTGTACATGCTAGGCTCGCCAAGTAAGAACCTTAGTATTCGCGTGTGTAAAACTGTCTTACACCCGTTCCTATGAAAGCGTAGATTCGAGTACACCCGATCATCACGTGATGTCTCGAAACACGATCCATATAACGGTGCATACTCAAGGAAGAACACATTTTTATCTTGATATCTAAATGAGGGATCATCTTATAATGCTACTAAACGCGCCAAACTAGCAGTATAAGATGCTAACATCTAATGTGTAAAGTGAGATGATATGGTCCATGCATTTGATCTCTATCACTTGCATCATGGTATGATCTCTATCATTCCTTTGTGTGTAAGGCCAAGGTCTATGGAACTTACACGTTGACTGTGTTGTAAGAGTATCTACCATACATCTACTTACAACAATACCATATCAATACACTAGCCCAGCAACAATCTAAACTAGATGCCTCTAATTTATCAATTGCAAGTTTTACGTGGCTTAGGGCTTTCGGAGATAGAACCGTTCTCACCTACGAACATGAACCACAACGAGGATAACTAAGTTATTAGCAACTCATTGTAAATCAGATATTGACTATAGTAGGAGAGATAGACACCCGCCAGCCACTTATGCAAAACAAGTTGCATGTCAGTCGTGGAACCGATCTCATGTACGATGACATGTAAGGTTGGTCTGGGCCGCTTCATGCCACTATGCCACCAATATCCAAAATACATAGAAGATGCAATAACATGATCATCATCGCCCACATATCAACCATATGTGTACTACCCGTGCTAAGCACCTAGGCATAGATCAGGCTCTGATACCACTGTTGGGTCCGTAGCATAGAAAACAAAAAAAATTCCTATGGTGTGAACTACACGCCAAGATCTATCTACTAGGTACAAAGCAACGGGTGGACATACATCCAACGAGAACTTACCCTCGTAGACAACGAGCTTTGTTAACGAGTAGGAACTCGTGGTTGATGTAGTCGTACACTTGCCGATCTCAAGATTGTGAGGAAGTCCGAGCGCCGTAACTCAGCAGCGCATCCGCACTCGCACACACGTTCAAGCCACCGGACAACCTCCACCTCCTCGCTCCAGCGATCCAGCGGAAGCAGCAACTCCTTCCATACGAAATGCCACCGGGAACATGCATCTCGCTAATCCGAGACCATGGGGGAATAATTCTAGAGGGGGAGAGAGATCCTTCACAAGGAGGTGTGAGGATGAAGGAAGGAATGGGTGGCCTTTTATAGGAGGAGAGGGGTGCCCCCTCTCTCCATGGCCGGCGCATGGGGAGGTGACCCCTCACCTCCCCCATTCATGTGGTGGTAACCCCTCCACATTAAAATGCCTCTTCACATTCCCTTTTAAAGTCTCCACTTTAAATGCATTAAATTTCTCCAAATTTAATGATCTCTCATTTAATAAAACTATTTTTATTAAATTTATTCAGAATTTTGTTAATTACTTTAATTAACAAACATTCACATATAGCCCCTTGCAATATTTCAATATCACATGCAGAACCACCTTCTGCAATTTCACCCGAAACAATTTCCGGTTTCTATTGAAACAATTCCTACGCTTTGCAATTCTTTCGTCTGAAACATATGTGCTCCAAAATGGTGTCCGGTAACTCTTAAGTGTGCCACCCTATGGTTCGCGAATAATGCAGACATGATCAAGACCCTTCTCCGATCAATAATCAGCAGCGGGACCTGGAGATCCGTACTGACTCCTACACATTCAACGATGACTCCTATGATCGTGAGAACCTTTAACGCTTGTAACTAAATCCCTTTGTCTCTCGATATATTACATGTCCGAGATTCGATCATCGGTATCTCCATACCTAGTTTGATCTCGTTACCGACATGCACTCTTTTCTCGTTCCCGTGATATAACATTCTAGTGATCACATCACTTGCTTGCAAGCTATCCTAATGTGATATCACCGAGAGGGCCCAGAGTATATCTATCCGTCATCTGGATTGACAAATTCCACTCTTGATCCATGAGCCTCAACATAACACCTTCGTAGTACTGAACCCATCTTTATAGTCACCCTGTTACGGTGTGACGTTTGATGTTATCAAGATACTCTTCCGGTGTCAGCAATTAACATGATTTCATGGTCTAAGGATAAAGATTACTTCGTATGATGTTATAGCAATATAAACATAATGGCTTGATCGTAATGGTATACTTCGGATGAATGTTCATCACATCATTCCACCAATGGTGTGACCTTGTTATTAACAACATCCAATGTCCATGATCAGGAAACCTTGATCATCCTATTAATCAACAAGCTAGTCTATAAGAGAGGCATGACTAGGAACCCTTTTTGTTTATTAAACACACATGTATTGATGTTTCTGAATCAATACATTTGTAGCATGTAAAATAAACATCTATCATGTATAAGGAATATATAATACAACTTTATTATTGCCTCTCAGGGCATATTTCCTTCAGGTGAGGTAGAGTGTGAGGGGGAGAAATGAGGGAGCAGGAGAGAGTTGGTGGCCTCCGGCCCTTATAAACCAAAGGGGAGAGGTCCATGGTGGACTTGTTCCATGCGGAGGACATGGAGGTGGCCAGGCAGGGGGTTGGTCGGGTTGGCCAGTGCTAAGGAGAGAGGTGGGATGGGTATAGGGTTGTGCACTAGGGCTGGGAGAGGCAGGGGCAGCTGCTGCAGCACTTTGAAGAGATCTTTGTTATATTGTGTTTATCTCTCTTCTCTCTACTCCTCTTCCAAACACAAGAGACAAGGGAGGGCAAGCTACAGTGGTCGTGCTACAGTGATGGTCGACCAGAGGAGGGGTGGGTGTTGTACAAGCTTGCTTGGTAAGGTTGGAGAGAGGGTTTGGTTTGGTTTTTTATACAAAAAGGCTAAATGTTCAAATCTGCCATAAGGGATGATCAAGGTTTATTTCTTGATTTTTTTATCTTTACCAATTGAGATAAGGATGTTGGTAGATGGGTAATGTTAGGATGCATCTCTAGGATTTATTTGGGATTTTTCAGAAGATTAGAAGTCCACTTAAATCCATTTATTCAAAAACTGCAGAATTGAAGTATTGGATCTCATTTGATATGTTTACATTGGACCTTGTTGGATTTTGATGTGAGGTTGTCCCAAATGTGAATACACACTTAGGAGAATTTTCCCGAGATTTATTGAGGATTAAAAGTATTTAAAACATTTATTATTTCATTTCTGCCATTTAAGAAAATAGGCAAAAAGAAATAATAAATGATCTCAAAACTAATTATTTTTGAGATGGGAATGTAGGGTATGATATATGGACCTCGATTGAGCAAAAATTTGGAGGAGTGTTTTGGCCAAAACCAAACTTTCATTGGGAAAGGAGTTTTGGAGATTTTGTCTATTAAAGGAATTAAATAGATTTGGTCTATAATAAATATGGATAAAATTTGGTAAATCTTGGTGATCAAGGTATATGATCTGGAAAAGGTGTGACAAGCATTTTCCACATTGGGATTTGAGAATTCAAGGTGATTTTGGTGGAAAACAAGGAAAAAGGAATCTGGGGTAAAGTTGTCATACCAACAAAACCTTGCTGGATCTTGGAGCTTAGAGCTCTCCTTGGGGCCTGGAATAGATGGATGGATAGACCAAGTGATGTATATCACAATGGTGTAAAGGTTTGATCTTGATCCTGCTTGAGCTCACCAAGACAGGCTTTCGAACTTTGAATATAATAAGCCTGCCAAAGCAGATTATCAACTAGCCTTCAAAACCTTGTGGGTTTAAGAAGCACAAAGATCCACTTGGAACAAGTGAAGTAGATATTGATAGACCTATATGAATAGAACACAACCATTCAAAGAGTTGGTCCATAGAAGGTTGGATGATGGTGTGAGCTTCTGTCAAAGTAGACTAGTTGGTAAGATTTACACAAGGGTTGAGAAAGGGAGGCATTCAAAGAAGTGATGTTGAAACAGTTTCTAGACTTAGTCAAATTTAGCAGGTTTAGGGTTTTTGACTAGAATATGAGTGGGAATGTTTTTGAGGGTTTGCAAGGTATCAAAGCATCATCAAGTGGATGATGTTGAAGTTTAGCTTGGGTAGAATAGATACATGCTTGATATTGGTCTTCATTGACTTGGAAACTTCTAGAATGGATCACTTCAGAATTGATTTGGTTAAGGGTTTTAGATGATCACCTATTGGCTAGAGATCAGATCCATCTTGTATTCTTGCTTAGGGTTTGGTGATCTTAAGTATCTTAATCCTAGAGAATAATCTCCTAGAGTAGCTCATACTTCTAAGCAATCAAGTCAAGAAGCAGATCAAGGAAACTCATCTTACAAACAAATCAACTACTACTAGGGTTACCATCAAGCTTAGCTTGAGGTAAGGTTGGGCATTTTTGAAAGGCTGGAGTTTGAATAAGGTAAGAGTCCTTGGTATCCCTACCAAGAGTAGAATTCAAAAGCTTTATAAAAGGTTTTGGGAAATCCTATAGGTAAGAGTAGTTGAAGGTTTTGTCTTGAAAACCTAAGGAGATTATAGCTCTCCATAGTTTTGTCAATAGGAGATACTAGAATAGTTTTGGTTACACAAGCATCTTGGCTCATGTTTTGAAATGCCAGAACATTTGAGAATATGTAAAATGAGCTAGGATAGTTTTGTTAAATAGCTTTTGACAACTGATGTTGACGTAAGGAGTGTATCCTAAGCTATACAATCAGAAGCATAAGCATAGACGACAACAAGCAAACACTGCAACACTTAAGAAAAAGTTTTTGTTCCCTCTGATTTTTGCAGTCTGGACAACTAATCAGGATTGCTGAAATTGGGATGTTACATTTACTATCTTAGCTAATCTTGTATTGTACTATATCAGCTAATACTGTACTATTTCACAATTTTTGATAACTGGTAGAGACATTATCTGTCCACGGGATTTTTTTGCAGTGTTCGCTCAAGCTTGGATAGACTCATCATCAAAGAATACAAGAGAGCCATGCGTAGTCTGGATGGAGGGGCGAGCCAGGAAAACCCACGTGGAGAACACCTGTGACGAATTATGCAAGATGATGTTAATACCAGGAGGGTTAGACGTGCAGAGCATACCCAGCTCCTTTTTGCCAACGTTTGGTGGTGAGTATCCAGAGGCCATCAAGCTGAAGATATGCAAAGCCTATAGCTGGGACATCGAGTTGAAGAAGAAAGATGGCAAGGTAATCCTTGACGAAGGATGGATAGATTTTGTCAAAGCACATGACTTGAAGGTAGGATACTTTCTGGTATTCAAGAAGCTTGCCACCACTTCCTTTAAGGTGATAGTATTTGATCATGATAACTGCGAGAAGGTGATCATATGTGCAGGTTATCACCCATCATTTGATGGACAATTTACTATATCGTAGGTGTATTATTGTAGTGACTGTTCGCTTCTTATAATAACTATTTTGTAAAGAGGTGCTTGAGCACCTTCCATTATCATGCATCGTGTTGGAACACCGTGGTACTTGATCGCGCTAGGCTCCAATGTGGAGGTATTTACTGTACTATGTTTGCAGCAAAACTGCAAAACAAACATCTAGTGTACTACTGCTAGTATTGTACTACCTCCTATTCCACAGTATAATCCTTTTTAGAAACTAAACAATCATCTTGTTAGTTCCGCCGCATACAAGAGTTGTGTCGTGTTGGTGTACCTAACAATCAAGTGGGTAGGTCTAGTACAACTCATGTATGCAGTGGAACTAACAAGATGATTGTTCGTTGTACTCTACTGCTAGTAGTAATACATATTGTACTGGTACAAGTGTATTACTACTAGGTAGGAGTACTATTTTTTAGGAAAATAGAAGCTGTAAATAAACATCATATGGTCAAATATGACAGCAGTAGTAACTCTAGTCGGCATACACGGCAGCGTGCCGGCCTAGCTGTAATGGCCCAGGTTGTGACATGGTTAATTTAGCGCACGGCAGTGTGCCGACCTAGCTATAAAATGCGCCAGGATTTCAGATGGTTAATTTAGTGCACTGTACCGTGCCAGCCAAGCTAATCGGCGTCCTGGATGCAGCTCTAGAGGCATTGCAAAAAAATCGTTCAAAGAGCCATCCCATCTTCCCCATCTCGGTTGTTTTTATCCCCACTCGCCAACGCCGCCTGGCCCCGCATTTGGGATCGTCTCTAGTGCATACTTTGCAAATTTTCCTCACCATCTCGCCCGTTGCATCAGATCTTGAAGGCCACGCCACCCCTCTCCAAAAGTCCCCCGATAGTCATACTCTAGTAAGACCTCTTCCCCCAATCCATCTCGATGTCACAATCGACGCACAACCCACTGCACAGCGTCTGGAGCAAGGTCGACGACGATGTTTTCAACAAAATCGCTATGCATCTGGACACTACCAGCGCCGCCCTACTAGCCACATGCTCCAAGGAGCTGTACCGCCAAGTCACGGGCGGAAAAGGTAGCAGATGCCCCAACGACCACTGCAGGACATTTGTCCCCTACAACAACGTCTATGACCACATAATCTGGTGCTTTCATGGTCAGCAAGTCTACACAGAGCCTGGATGCGAGTTCATCACCTCGTCGGAAGAGATAACACCTATGGTAGAGCTCTTCTGCCACCTCAGAGTTTCCCACTCGAGGACTGTGCCCATAATGCCCTATAGCCACAAATACTAGGAGACGTCTAAGGCGGTGCCCACAAGAGGCTCGCGGAGAGCGGATATCATCGGCATCAGGAAAGAGGGCACCGTGTTTGTCACCCAAATTGATGGACACACCATGAACATCGTCATATCCCCCAAGTTTGTTAGTTCAGGGGCGTGTGAATCATCACGCTACAAGGTGAAGCTTTGGTCGATGTCTCTGTGGCATGAGCTCCATGCGGTCGAAATGGTGGCGACATCTAAGCTGACGAGCAGGCCATCGTCGGCCGAAGTCGCCCTGGAATGGCTCAGGTCGTACTTGTCGCAGCCGCGGTGTTACCTGGAAGCTTCTGAACTGTTTGTCGGAATTCCCCGTGGATTAGGATTATTGCATCGACAAGTTTCAAAAATGAGATAAAACATCTAAATATTTTTTGATGATCCCAATGGTAAGATATGTAATGTCGTACTAATTAATTACTACTTTATGTTGGTGACAGATTCAATTTGTATGGGGAGAGGTGGAACAGGTTTGTGGCAATGTATACCTATTTCCAATGTACGCTGCTGACATAGTGGGCCCACAAGCGATGGTGTGAGAAGGAAAGCGTAACAGGCAGGAAAGAAAGCGCTACCCGGCCAGCACTTGACACACTGTTGCGTTATGCCAAGTATTTTGTATGGAGGTCTTAACTTCCTACTGCTAATCTATTTTGTATTAATACATATGTACTGGTACTTGTTCAGATCGATCGATCGAGTGCTGAATATGGACTCTCTTTCCTTTTGAGTCATGGCCTTGCTACAACTATTGAATTTCAACGTCTGCATTGCTGAATCTGTCATTTCTTTTGGCCATTGTCTGTACTGCTGAATTGGTCACTTTGAAATGCTGTTGAATCTGTCAAGTGGTGTTGAATATGAATTGGGAATCTATAGATATTTTTCTGTCTTATTCTATACTTCTCAATCTTCAAATGCTACTCAATCTGTCAAGTGTTATGTCGTTACTATTACTAAAGTATTTTCTAGAACTAATATTGATGTACTGGTACTTATTTAGATCAAGCGAAGTAGATGGTCTTTCTTCCTTTTTAAACTTGGCTTTGTCACAATCTAGATGAGGCTTGGGCATTTTGGGATGCATATATGGGGATCACACTAGTATTGATGTGAAGAGGAGGTATGCACACAAAAGCATACTTGATCGTCAGTTTTGCTTGCTCCAATGATCGAGTGTGTTTGGAGAAAAGGGGAAACTGATCGTGCGACAAGGTTTTTAGAGCTAAAACATGAATGGGTTCGCTCTATACTACCATTGAGTTTTAGTGTCTGTATAGCTAAAATAGTCACTTTGGAATGCTACAGAATCGTTCAAGTGCTGTTGAATATAAACTAGGAATCTGTCGATATTTTTTCTATCTTATTCTGTACTATTGGATCTTTCAAATGGTACTAAATTTGTAAAAAAGTTATGTCACTGTTGCTGGGCTGCTTACACTAGAGCTTTTGCATGTGTGTCATCGGAACCGTTGGATGTGTTTTGGATAGAAATGAGAGGGTACCAAGTGAAGTCATTAGATACCAGTCCAGTTTTGGCACACGTGGTCTGTGTCCCTTATTCTTTAGATATTTTTACACGAATATATGTCAAAAGAATTATCGCTTTTTTTCCTCCGGTAGTGAGGTATGTGTTCCGAATCCGGCCAAGCAATAGCATAATGCAAATTTTACTAAAGAGGAGGTAAAATCTTGCCCATTCGGCCCCTCTTTAGCCTAGAACAATTTAATTCGGCCTTATAGGGGTCAGGGGACTTGGTGACGACAGCCCATTTAAATATTTATCAAGGAGTCCATGGAGTATAGCCCATTGAGTATAGTAGATGTAGAATAGCCCAAAATGTTTAATTCGGTGTTTTTGGAATTTCCCTTTAAAATAAAAACAAAAGACCCGCCTACCCATGTTTTTAAGAAACTACTCCATTATCTAGCATTTAATAAATTGAGATACCAGGATCGCTTCCCATTTATTTTAATAGGAGAGATAACATGGACACATAAAATCTTTATAAGAAGGCTAGTATATAAGTTATAGGTATTATAAAGCTTTTTAATGAGAATGTTCATCTTATTTGTTTGTCGTAGTGGCAACGCACACGGTTTATATGTGTTTTGAAGTCTTGAGTTCGATTATCTATGCTTGACATGAAATTATCTAGGGTTTACATTTTTCTTCTAGCAATATTGCTTTATGGAGATGCTGACATCACGGACCCACCAGCCTGCACCATCCCTCGAGCTTAATGGTCGGGTTTGAAAAAAAGTTAAATACTTGTATAGAAAGGCTGGCATCAGGGATCCACCTGCCAGAACATACGAGCCTACATTTGGGACCCACAAGATAGAACATACCTGAGAGGCTGACATGGGGGCCTCAGCAGCAAGACCATACACGACTGCCACATCGAGCAACGTTGCCAAGGTCAAAACATCGGATGCGGCCAAAAAAGTCCATCATACACAGGTTTGATTTATAGAGAGACCGGCATGTGGGACCCAGTAACGCGGCCTTATACAGGTTCTTCCTCGAGCGATGTTGCCAAGTTCGAAACAGGGAGGCGCGAGCGAGAAAAAAGTCCAACATGCACACGTTTCTTCTAATGAGAGGCTCACATGGGTGACCGAGAAGCCTGGAAATACGGTTGATGCATCGAGCAACGCTATCAAGTTCGAAACACAAAGGCATGACCGACAGAAAAAATTGAAGGAAATATGCCCTGAGAGGCAATAATAAAGTTGTTATTATATATTCCTTATACATGATAGATGTTTATTTTACATGCTAGAAATGTATTGATTCGGAAACATCAATACATGTGTGTTTCATAAACAAAAAGGGTTCCTAGTCATGCCTTTCTTATAGACTAGCTTGTTGATTAACAGGATGATCAAGGTTTCCTGATCATGGACATTGGATGTTGTTAATAACAAGGTCACACCATTGGTGGAATGATGTGATGAACATTCATCCGAAGTATAGCATTACGATCAAGTCATTATGTTTATATTGCTATAACATCATACGGAGTAATCTTTATCCTTAGACCATGAGATCATGTTAATTGCTGACACCGGAAGAGTATCTTGATAACATCAAACGTCACCCCATAACAGGGTGACTATAAAGATGGGTTCAGTACTACGAAGGTGTTATGTTGAGGCTCATGGATCAAGAGTGGAATTTGTCAATCCAGATGACGGATAGATATACTCTGGGCCCTCTCGGTGATATCACATTAGGATAGCTTGCAAGCAAGTGATGTGATCACTAGAATGTTATATCACGGGAACGAGAAAAGAGTGCATGTCGGTAACGAGATCAAACTAGGTATGGAGATACCGATGATCGAATCTCGGACATGTAATATATCGAGAGACAAAGGGATTTAGTTACAAGCGTTAAAGGTTCTCACGATCACAGGAGTCATCGTTGAATGTGTAGGAGTCAGTACGGATCTCCAGGTCCCGCTGCTGATTATTGATCGGAGAAGGGTCTCGATCCTGTCTGCATTATTCGTGAACCATAGGGTGGCACACTTAAGAGTTACCGAACACCATTTTGGAGCACATATGTTTCAGACGAAAGAATTGCAAAGCGCAGGAATTGTTTCAATAGAAACCGGAAATTGTTTCGGGTGAAATTGCAGAAGGTGGTTCTGCATGTGATATTGAAATATTACAAGGGGCTATATGTGAATGTTTGTTAATTAAAATAATTAAATAAATTCTGAATAAATTTAATAAAAAGAGTTTTATTAAATGAGAGAGCATTCAATTTGGAGAAATTTAATGCATTTAAAGTGGAGACTTTAAAAGGGAATGTGAAGAGGCATTTTAATGTGGAGGGGTTACCACCACATGAATGGGGGAGGTGAGGGGTCACCCCCCCATGCGTCGGCCATGGAGAGAGGGGGCACCCCCCCTCCTCCTGTAAAAGGACACCCATTCCCTCCTTCATTCTCACACCTCCTTGTGAAGGATATCTCTCCCCCTCTAGAATTATTCCCTCATGGTCTCGGATTAGCGAGATACATGTTCCCGGTGGCATTTCGTCTGGAAGGAGTTGCTGCTTCCGCTGGATCGCTGGAGTGAGGTGGTGGAGGTTGTCCGGTGGCTTGAACGTGTGTGCGAGTGCGGATGCGCTGTTGAGTTGCGGCGCTCAGACTTCCTCACGATCTTGAGATCGGCAAGTGTACGACTACATCAACCACGAGTTCCTACTCGTTAACAAAGCTCGTTGTCTACGAGGGTAAGTTCCTGTTGGATGTATGTCCACCCGTTGCTTTGTACCTAGTAGATAGATCTTGGCGTGTAGTTCACACCGTAGGAAAATTTTTGTTTTCTATGTTGCGGACCCAACAGCGGTATCAGAGCCTGATCTGTGCGTAGGTGCTTAGCACGGGTAGTACACATATGGTTGATATGTGGGCGATGATGATCATGTTATTGCATCTTCTATGTATTTTGGATATTGGTGGCATAGTGGGATGAAGCGGACCGGACCAACCATACATGTCATCGTACATGAGACCGGTTCCACGACTGGCATGCAACTTGTTTTGCATAAGTGGCTGGCGTGTGTCTGTCTCTCCTACTATAGTCAATATCTGATTTACAACGAGTTGCTAATAACTTAGTTATCCTCGTTGTGGTTCATGTTCGTAGGTGAGAACGGTTCTATCTCCGAAAGCCCTAAGCCACGTAAAACTTGCAATTGATAAATTAGAGGCGTCTAGTTTAGATCGTTGCTGGGCTAGTGTATTGATATGGTATTGTTGTAAGTAGATGTATGGTAGATACTCTTACAACACAGTCAACGTGTAAGTACCATAGACCTTGGCCTTACACACAAAGGAATGATAGAGATCATACCATGATGCAAGTGATAGAGATCAAATGCATGGACCATATCATCTCACTTTACACATTAGATGTTAGCATCTTATACTGCTAGTTTGGCGCGTTTGTAGCATTATAAGATGATCCCTCATTTAGATATCAAGATAAAAATGTGTTCTTCCTTGAGTATGCACCATTCTATGGATCGTGTTTCGAGACATCACGTGTTGATCGGGTGTACTCGAATCTACGCTTTCATAGGAACGGGTGTAAGACAGTTTTACACACGCGAATACTAAGGTTCTTACTTGGCGAGCCTAGCATGTACAGACATGGCCTCGAAACACGGACCGAAAGGTTAAGCATGAGTCATATGGTTGATATGATGCCCATATAGATGCTCGCCTTTGAAGCTATATCAACTCACGTGATGATCGGACTTGATATAGTGGATTTGGTTCATGTAATCACCAAAAGGACACGAGGGATGTCGTTTTTGAGTGGGAGTTCATTAGTAATTTGGATTAGTTGAACTCAATCTATCATAAACTTAGTCTAAATAAACTTTACAAATTCTGTTGTAGATGGCGCCACCTGCTTTTAATTTCAATGTGTTCATGGAGAAAGAGAAACTTGCTGCGAATGGTAGCAACTTCACCAACTGGGCTATGAATTTGAGGATTCTCCTCACTGCTGCACAAAAGCAATATGTGCTAGATGCGCCGCTAGGCCCCCCACCAGCTCCTGATGCCCCTGAGGAGGAAAAGAATGTCTATGTGACTCCTCAGGAGGACCACAACTTAGTTCATTGCGGCATACTGTATGGGCTAGAGCCAGAACTTCGAAAGCGTTTTGAAAATGGTAATGCCTTTGATACCATGGGAGAATTGAAAATGATTTTCGATACCCATGCTGCCGTAGAGAGTTATAATGCTACAGAAAAGATCTTTAGCTGCATGATGGAGGAAAACAACTCCGTTAGTGAGCATGTACTCAAAATGTCTGGGTACGCCGATAAGCTTGTGTCCTTGGGAATAACGATTCCCATTGACTTAGGCATAGATCATGTTCTCCAATCTCTGCCACCTAGCTACAAGGGCTTCGTGATGAACTATAATATGCAGGGCATGAAGAAGTCTCTTCTCGAGCTTCTGTCAATGCTTAAAACTGCAGAAGTGGAGATTATGAAAGAACATCAAGTGTTGATGATAAATAGGACCATCGGTTTCAAGAAGGACAAGAAAGGCAAGCATAAGGGAAATAAGGGTGGCAAGTCTGTTGCCACGCCTGAAAAGAAACCCCGAGCTGGCCCTAAGTCTGACACCGAGTGCTACTATTGCAAGGGGACTGGCCATTGGAAGCGCAACTGCCCCAAGTTTTTGGCGGACAAGAAGTCCAGCAAGGCAAACAAAGGTATATGTGATATACATGTTATTGATGTGTACTTGACTAGTACTCGCAGTAACACCTGGGTATTTGATACCGGATCGGTTGCTAATATATGTAACTCGGTTCAGGGGCTACGGAACAAGCGACAACTAGCAAGGGATGAGGTCAGAATGCGGGTCGGCAATGGATCAAGAGTTGATGTGATCGCCGTCGGGACGCTACCTCTCCATTTGCCATCAGGATTAGTTATAAACCTAAATAATTGTTATTTGGTGCCTGCACTGAGCATGAACATTGTATCTGGATCGTGTTTGATGCAAAGTGGTCATTCCTTTAAATCTGAAAACAATGGTTGTTCGATTTATAAGAATGATATCTTTTATGGTCATGCACCTATGTTGAATGGTTTATTTCTATTGGATCTCGATAGTAATATTACGCACATTCATAATGTTAATGCTAAAAAGATTAAACTTGATGATGATATGTCTACATATATGTGGCACTGCCGTCTAGGTCATATTGGCATTAAACGCATGAAGAAACTCCATTATGATGGACTTTTGGAATCGCTTGATTTTGAATCATTTGATACATGTGAGCCATGCCTTATGGGCAAGATGACTAGAACGCCATTTTCCGGTTCAATGGAACGGGCGACGGATCTATTGGAAATCATACATACTGATGTGTGTGGACCAATGAGTGTGTCGGCACGAGGTGGATATCGTTATTTTGTTACTTTCACGGATGATTTGAGTAGATATGGGTATATCTATTTGATGAAACACAAGTCTGAAACTTTTGAAAAGTTCAAGGAATTTCAGAATGAAGTGGAAAATCATCGTAATAGAAAGATCAAATTTCTACGGTCTGACCGTGGAGGAGAGTATCTAAGTTACGAGTTTAGCACACACATGAAAGAGTGTGGAATAGTTTCACAACACACGCCTGCCGGAACACCACAACGTAATGGTGTGTCGGAGCGTCGTAATCGTACCTTATTGGATATGGTTCGATCTATGATATCTCTGACTGACTTACCTCTGTCATTTTGGGGTTATGCACTGGAAACAGCTGCATTCACTTTAAATCGGGCACTATCTAAATCTGTTGAAACGACACGGTATGAATTATGGTTTGGAAACAAACCTAAGCTGTCATTTCTTAAGGTTTGGGGATGCGATGTTATGTGAAGAAACTTCAACCAGATAAACTCGAACCCAAAGCGGAAAAATGCGTCTTCATAGGATACCCTAAGGAAACAATTGGGTATACCTTCTATCACACATCCGAGGGCAAGGTTTTTGTTGCCAAGGATGGATCCTTTCTTGAGAAGGTGTCTCTCGCGAAATGTGTGAGTAGTCGGAAGGTAGAACTCGAAGAGGTTATTGAACCTTCTCTTCATGGAATGGCGAGTGGTGCAGCACCGGAAGTTGTTTCGGAGTTGACCTCACCTGATGAAGAGAGAGCTAATGATAATGATCATGAAACTCCGAAAGAGGACACTATCGAACCTCGCAGGTCAAGCAGGACACGTGCAGCTCCTGAACTGTACGGCAATGCTGTTGTGAATTTCATGGTTGATGAAATGGATGACCCTGCGATGTATGAAGAAGCGATGATGAGCCCGGATTCCAAAAAATGGCTAGAAGCCATGAAATCCGAGATGGAATCCATCTACGAGAACCAAGTTTGGAACTTGCTGGACTTACCTCACGACCGAAAGGCCGTGGAGAATAAATGGATTTTAAAAAGGAAAACTGATGCTGATGGTAATGTGACCATCTATAAGGCTCGAATTGTCGCAAAGGGGTTTCAACAAATTCAAGGAGTTGACTACGATGAGACATTCTCTCCCGTAGCGATGCTTAAGTCAGTTAGGATTATGTTAGCAATTGCTGCATATTTCGATTATGAAATATGGCAGATGGATGTCAAAACTACGTTCCTCAATGGTAAGATTGAAGAAGAGTTGTATATGATACAACCTAAGGGTTTTATCGATCCTAAGGATGCTAATAAGGTGTGCAAACTTCAGCGATCCATCTATGGACTGAAGCAAGCATCACGAAGTTGGAATCTCCGCTTTGATGAGGTGATCAAAGAGTTTGGATTTGTCCAAACTTATGGAGAGGCTTGTATTTACAAGAAAGTGAGTGGGAGCAATGTGGCATTTCTAATATTATATGCGGATGACATATTATTGATTGGAAATAATATAGATCTTTTAAACAGTGTTAAAAGTTATCTAAACAGCAAATTTTCGATGAAAGACCTTGGTGAAGCATCATATATATTAGGCATTAAAATCTATAGAGATAGATCAAGGTGCCTAATTGGGCTATCGCAGAGTACATACCTTGATAAGATATTAAAGAAGTTTAATATGGACGAAAGTAAGAAGGGGTTCTTACCTATGTTGCAAGGCAAGACATTGAGTAAGACTCAAAGTCTGGCTACGGTGGAAGAAAGAGAGATGATGGATAAGATCCCCTATGCCTCGGCCATAGGCTCTATTATGTATGCCATGCTATGTACAAGACCAGATGTGGCACATGCTATTAGTTTGACTAGTAGGTACCAATTTGATCCAGGTTCGGAACACTGGATAGCGGTAAAGAACATCCTCAAGTACTTAAGAAGAACTAAGGATATGTTTCTTATATACGGAGGTGAAGAAGAGCTAGTCGTTAAGTCTTATGTCGATGCTAGCTTTGACACCGATCCGGATGACTCTAAGTCTCAATCTGGATACATATTTCTCTTGAACGGAGCAGCAGTTAGTTGGAGGAGTTCCAAACAACCTGTGGTGGCTGGATCAACAACGGAGGCGGAATATGTTGCTGCTTCAGAAGCGGCGTAGGAAGCAGTTTGGATGAAAGAGTTCATTACGGAACTGGGTGTGGTTCCCAGTGCATTGGACCCGATGGTGATCTATTGTGACAACAATGGAGCCATAGCCAACGCAAAGGAACCAAGGTCTCACAAGAATTCCAAGCATATTAAGCGCCGGTTTCACTTCATCCGTGAGCATGTCAAGGATGGAGATATAAAGATTTGTAAAGTACACACGGACCTAAATGTAGCAGATCCGTTGACTAAAGTTCTCCCTAGGGCAAAACATGATCAACACCAGAACTCCATGGGTGTTAGATTTATCACTATGTGAACTAGATTATTGTCTCTAGTGCAAGTGCGAGACTGAAGGAAATATGCCCTGAGAGGCAATAATAAAATTGTTATTATATATTCCTTATACATGATAGATGTTTATTTTACATGCTAGAAATGTATTGATTCGGAAACATCAATACATGTGTGTTTAATAAACAAAAAGGGTTCCTAGTCATGCCTCTCTTATAGACTAGCTTGTTGATTAACAGGATGATCAAGGTTTCCTGATCATGGACATTGGATGTTGTTAATAACAAGGTCACACCATTGGTGGAATGATGTGATGAACATTCATCCGAAGTATAGCATTACGATCAAGTCATTATGTTTATATTGCTATAACATCATACGAAGTAATCTTTATCCTTAGACCATGAGATCATGTTAATTGCTGACACCGGAAGAGTATCTTGATAACATCAAACGTCACACCATAACAGGGTGACTATAAAGATGGGTTCAGTACTACGAAGGTGTTATGTTGAGGCTCATGGATCAAGAGTGGAATTTGTCAATCCAGATGACGATATACTCTGGGCCCTCTCGGTGATATCACATTAGGATAGCTTGCAAGCAAGTGATGTGATCACTAGAATGTTATATCACGGGAACGAGAAAAGAGTAAATGTCGGTAACGAGATCAAACTAGGTATGGAGATACCAATGATCGAATCTCGGACATGTAATATATCGAGAGACAAAGGGATTTAGTTACAAGCATTAAAGGTTCTCACGATCACAGGAGTCATCGTTGAATGTGTAGGAGTCAGTACGGATCTCCAGGTCCCGCTACTGATTATTGATCAGAGAAGGGGTCTCGATCATGTCTGCATTATTCGCTAACCGTAGGGTGGCACACTTAAGAGTTACCGGACACCATTTTGGAGCACATATGTTTCAGACGAAAGAATTGCAAAGCGCAGGAATTGTTTCAATAGAAACCGGAAATTGTTTCGGGTGAAATTGCAGAAAGTGGTTCTGCATGTGATATTGAAATATTGCAAGGGGCTATATGTGAATGTTTGTTAATTAAAGTAATTAACAAAATTCTGAATAAATTTAATAAAAAGAGTTTTATTAAATGAGAGAGCATTAAATTTGGAGAAATTTAATGCATTTAAAGTGGAGACTTTAAAAGGGAATGTGAAGAGGCATTTTAATGTGGAGGGGTTACCACCACATGAATGGGGGAGGTGAGGGGTCACCCCCCCCCATGCACCGGCCATGGAGAGAGGGGCACCCCCCCTCCTCCTATAAAAGGCCACCCATTCCCTCCTTCATTCACACACCTCCTTGTGAAGGATCTCTCTCCCCTCTAGAATTATTCCCCCATGGTCTCGGATTAGCGAGATACATGTTCCCGGTGGCATTTCGTCTGGAAGGAGTTGCTGCTTCCGCTGGAACGCTGGAGCGAGGAGGTGGAGGTTGTCCGGTGGCTTGAACGTGTGTGCGAGTGCGGATGCGCCGCTGAGTTGCGGCGCTCGGACTTCCTCACGATCTTGAGATCGGCAAGTGTACGACTACATCAACCACGAGTTCCTACTCATTAACAAAGCTCGTTGTCTACGAGGGTAAGTTCTTGTTGGATGTATGTCCACCCGTTGCTTTGTACCTAGTAGATAGATCTTGGCGTGTAGTTCACACCATAGGAAAAAATTTGTTTTCTATGCTGCGGACCCAACACCTTTTGCCTCACGATATACCTTGTCGGACTATAGGCGAATGATGTTCATCCCTTAAATAGTCCGACTCTCTTTCTCGATTCGAGATAAGTGATTCATCCGACTAACTCTTAGTCGGTTGCCTCGGTTAACACTTAACCGATTCACGCATGGCCATGCTTTCCGAATCATATCTTCCGAGAGGGCCCAGAGAATATCTCTCTAGACGGAGGCAAAATCCCATCTCGGTTATTCACATCATGCAGCTTGATTCTCAGTCGACCCGAACTCTGCCTTTATAACCTCCCAGTGACGGAACAACGTTTGACAGAACCTAAGTCGGTGATCTTCAACTCGGACTGTGCAATAACCTCAAGTCTAAGGATTACATTGATTGAGATATACAAATGATGACTTACTCGTTGTATCTCAATATGGGTCAGTCCGACTCGCTAAACTCTTTATCTGAATTCGTGTAAGTCATAATAGTATCTCTATGCCCATGACAAGTGGAACCGAGTCATCAGCCGACTTTCACATTAGTCTAAGTTGTGTGTCCAGCACAACCTCAACGACCAAGGACAATCAGTATAAACAACATGAATATATAGTTCCACAATCGAATCACATATTCAATGATATATATCAGTAGTTCATACATGGACAATAACTTTATGAATACATTGGAAATAATATCATACATGATTGCCTCTGGGGCATATTCCCAACAAAGCGGAGTCACCCTCCTCCATGTTTTTCCCCACCGCGACGGTAGAAACGCTGCCCTTCTTCTTCTTCGCGCTAGTGACTGGCGCCTCCACCGGGTCGGCCTTCCTCTTCTTGGCAGGGTCAACCCTTTCCTCGGCGTCAACAAGCGGAATCTTGGCCACCGAAGGACGACCAATCTTCTTGGTGCCGGGCCTGCAAAGAAGACGTGTGTGCGAGTGCGGATGCGCTGCTGAGTTGCGGCGCTCGGACTTCCTCACGATCTTGAGATCGGCAAGTGTACGACTACATCAACCACGAGTTCCTACTCGTTAACAAAGCTCGTTGTCTACGAGGGTAAGTTCTCGTTGGATGTATGTCCACCCGTTGCTTTGTAACTAGTAGATAGATCTTGGCGTGTAGTTCACACCATAGGAAAATTTTTGTTTTCTATGTTGCGGACCCAACAAAAATTCCATCATACACATGTTTCTTCTAATGAGTGGCTGACATGTGGGGCCCTGTATCATGATTAAACGGTATTTGCAGCGAGCAACACTATCAAGTTCGGAACATGGAGGCACGACCAAAGGAAAAAATTCTATCATACACACGTTTCTTCTAATGAGAGGATGACATGTGGGGTCCAGGAGTTTGATTAAACGGTAGATCCATTGAGCAGCGCTATCAAGTTCGGAACAGGCTAGCGCGAGCGAAGAAAAAAAATCATCATACACACGATTCTTATAATGTGAGGCTGACATGGAGGACCCAGCAGCGTGACTAGATGGAAGATAGATCGAGCAATGTTATAGAGTTGAAATTAGGGAGGCAATAGTCAAGGGGAAAAATTCCATTATACACACGTTTCTTCTAATGATAGGAGGTTGATTAAACGGTAGATGCATCGAGCATCGCTATCAACTTCAGAACAGGCTAGCGTGAGTGAAGGAAAAAATTCCATCATACACACGATCCTTCTAATGAGAAGCTGACATGTGGGCCCTAGCATCCTGACTAAACGGCAGACGCATCAAGCAACATTATCGAGTTCAAATCAGAGAGGCGCGACCGAAAAGTATGGTCCGCTAGAGACACTGACGTCTAGGACCCACATGCCTCAAAAGACTTAAGCGAGTCAACATCGCGTGAGGAAACAAAAATATTTCTTCTGCCACACACTGGCCAAGCTTCCTCCGTGTTTTTAGCAGATCCGTCGTAGTAGAGGGCCACGAAATCAGAAAAAAAAAGTTTTCCATCGGCCACGGCCGAGCTGAGAATTTCGTAGCGGAATACGCGCCTTCTACGACAACCGTCAGGCCAAGTAGTTGCAGAAGGAAACTTTTCTTGTAGTACCACTAAGCCCACGGGAGAAATGCCTTTCTCCCTCATCTACAGGGTGGAAGCGGTCCTTCCTCTCGAACTCAGGCATGGTTCGCCACGAGTCCTCGCCTTCAACGAATCGCGCCAAGAAGGGCTACGAGAAGAAGAACAGTTGATTGTCAAGGAAATGTTATGCTAGGCCACCCTTCACGTTGCACGGTACCAACAAGGCCTACGTTGCTACCATAGACGCAACATCTATCCCCGCACCCTCGAGGTTGGTGACCTTGTACTCAGGAGAATCCTATCTCGAGAATTCCTGCACAAGCTATCACCAGCGTGGGAAGGCCCCTTTCAGGTCATCCAAGTTTCTCGGCCTAGCACGGCAACACTGGAAACAAAAGAAGGATTACCGGTGGAGAATCCGTGGAACATTCAACACCTCCGCAAGTTCTACCTGTGGCCTATCTCCGGAGCGGCAAAACCAGTCCACAGGATTTTCTGCCCACTTCGTGGAGCGCTTGTAAGGCATAGACTCATCCAAGAAATAACAAAAATCTACTCATGATTGCATGTGTTCATGGTATCTTTGACGTGTCTCACACGAGCGGGGGCTAGGCATGGTGCACACTATTGGGCCCGCCCAACCTCTAGTGCCTAAGTGACTCGAGCTCTGACTTGCGGGACAGATCACCCCACACGCTTCACCTTGCCAAAGTCCTTGGCACTTGAGATCCTCGTGCAAACGCATACGTGAATCAAAGAAACGCATACACTCATCATATATGTTGCTCTGCTGGCATGGAGATGCCCCGGAAAGAAGAAGCACAAATGTGGTCCTACTCCACAAGGAAGTAGCCGGGACCTCACGAGAGGTCTTGCCCGAGGCCCAGAGGGTGTCCTCATCGAAGACCTGCCTATGTTAGAAAAATAGAGTAGAAGCATGTTCTCTAGGGGGTCATCACAATATGTGCTTCGTGAGGCCTCACGAGAGGTCCTCATCGAGATGCCACGAGGTATCCTCGCCTAAGCCTTGCACAAGGTTTTATTCTAGGTGGCCGTCATGAGACGCGCGTCGCAAGGCACCCCAAGGTGCCCTTCTTGTGGTCCCTGCAGTGCCCTCGCTTAGGACCGCGTGATTCCCTCGCCTAGGTATCAATAGAGACTCATCTCCAAAGCCTTGCATGAGGACTATTTCGAGCCCCACAAGGTGTCCTTAGTGGGGTTCTTGCCTCTATTAATACCATAGAACGTGAGGCATTCTCCCCGGGAGGCCATCACGAGATGAGCTTCGTGAGGTGCCATGAGGTGTCCTCGCTGAGGCCCACAAGGTGCCCTCGCCGCGTCTCGCAAGGGACTCACTTCTAGAAAATCCATTGCAGGATGCGCTTCTTGATATTTTGTGTAGGCCCTCGCTAGGGCCCACCAGAACAACTCATCATCGAAGATAAGTATAGTTTACCTATGTGTTACCCTTTTTTCCAACCTGAGCCCCCCGCTTCACAATGGAGCAAGGACAAGAGTGCGGAATCAGGAGTTCTTTATACATCCAAAATACATGCGCATTAACACGCTCACTCGAGCAAAATTTTGGCAAAAACATGTGTTTGTTACATCAGTTGCAGGGCGTAAACATTTACTCCTAAGGGGCACACCTCAGGCGTTCTGACGGGCATCACTGGGCGCCCCTTCAGGGGCTTCCTGGTCGAGAGATTCGTCTTTGACCACATCGCTCAGATAATCCTTCATAAGGGCATCCACATGCTCCCTCACCTCGATAGCAAGGGCGCTTGCTCCGCTGCCATCAACGGGTCGAAGCACGATGGCAAGGTCAAGTGATGGAGCGAGGCTGAAAATGTTGTTGAAGATGCGTTCATCAGCCATGCATAGCAGGGCATGACATTCCTCCTCGATGGTGTTGTTCAACTCGGACTAGAGTTGGTTCAGCTCGGTGGACATCTGCTCTCCCTCCTGCGCGACCCACTCGTGATCAGCCTTGACGCGCCGGAACTCCTCCTCGAGTGTCTCCTTCCTAACCTTGGAGGCGACTTTCTCCTCAAGGAGGCATGTTTCTTGGAGGCGTAGCTGGTTGTGGAGCTCGGAACTTTCTCCCTCCAGCTTCCGCCGATCCTCCTCAAGCTGAGTTTTCTCCCTGTCAAGACAAGAGCGGGTGGAGGTGAGATCTTTCCCGCAGGCCTCCAAGCTGGCTGCGCGCGTGGTGGCTGCACCCTCCCGCTCCTAGAGCTGCTCCTGCCTGGCGGCTAGCCCCTCTTCCCGTTGAGCCAGCTCTTGGTGCCTAGCCTTCACCTTCTCCTCAACGGATTTAGCCAACCTCTCATGTCGGGATACGCTCTCCTCGCATAAGGAGAGCGCATCCCCGCGAATCTTAGCCACGGTGAGGATTTTGTAGGCCTCTTCCTGGCAAAGTCTCGCTAGACTCACGAACTGATAGCCAACCGTCGCGATCTCGTAAAGTTGTGACCAACCGTTATCAAGACGATCTTGCTTGGCCAAGAACTTGCCCTCCATGCCGACTAGCTCTCCTCTCAGATGGGTGAGCCTCATAGTGGTGGACTGCACAAGCTGAGAGAAGGGAACAACTGAGGCGCCATGACCCCCTCCCCTCATTGGAGCCTCCGAGGATCCGCCCCTGCAAGATCAGCCTTGATTGCAACCCTCGTGGTCTCTCTAGTGGGGAGGGAGTCATCACCATGGGTGCCAACCTGCTCGTCTGATGCCGTGTCCCTTGGAGCCCCATCAATGCCACCGGTCTAAGGGCATGTCGCGCTTCACAGGGCTCATGGCACCATCGCCCCCCACTCTCGCCTTCTTCGCTTATGGGGGCACTCTGAAAGGTAAATGCCTACATCAGAAAGAGAAAATGGAGGAAACCGCAAGATTCTAGGTTGGTGGAAGATCTTACCCCTCACGAGGCCTCCAGGCGCCCCGCTTCACCCTCTTCACGCAGCACGGACCATCTTCTCGGGGTGCACTCTCCATGTGAAGGCCATTACCATCTAAAGAGCTTCCCTCCTTGTGGAGCTGAGTGGCGGTCTCCTCGAGGGGTTTTTCTCCCTCAGCAGAATTGCCAAGGCCTGGGTCCTCAGAGGTGCTCGGGGAGGTCTCGGAGCGGGGCGCACCAAGGTCTCCCTCACCACTTGAAGGAGTAGAGATCCTCTTGTATAGGCTCTACTTATGCTTCGGGGGCTGCTCGACTGTGATGACCCACAAGTATAGGGGGTGTATCGCAGTATTTTCGATAAGTAAGAGTGTCGAACCCAACGAGGAGAAGAAGGTGTTGACGAGTGGCTTGGAGCAGGAATTCTCTGTAAATAGTTAGCAAACGGATTTTTAGGTTTTTTTTGATAATGTAGGTAAATAAAGTGCGAGTAAATAAAAGACAATGATAATAAATGCAGCAGGTGGCCCAATCCTTTCTTTAGCAAAGGACAAGCAGGTTGTATTACTTAAGATGACCAAACGTTCTCGAGGACACATGGGAATATCATCAAGTGCTTTCGCTTCATATAGTTGATTAATCTTCTTTAGTTTGATAAGTGTTGTGTGGGTGAACCTGTGCTAATGTACCGACCTTCCTAGGACTAATACATACTTGTGATTATACCCCTTGCAAGCATCCGCAAGTACAATAAAGTAATTAAGATAGAAACCTAATTAACCACAGCTTTAAACTCTAAGATCCTGACATCCCTTGTGCAAAGGTTTCCTAACGGGGGTTCCGGTTTCTGTCACTCTGGCAACCCCTACGATTAGTATCCAAATACACAATGCATTCCCCTAGGCCAATAAAGGTGAAGTGTCATGTAGTCACCGTTCACATGACACCACTAGAAGAATAACACCACAACTTAAATAGCAAACTATTGAATCTTTCTCAACACAATTCCACTACTGACAACATGACTTCTCCCATGTCCTCAAGAACTAAACGAACTACTCACAAGACATCATATGGATAAAGATCAGAGATGATATAATGATAAGTAACAATCTGAACATAACAATAATTCGATGATTCCACTCAATAGCATCAACTACAACAAGTAATCAACACTGGGAAAGTTTCCCCTAAGAACTATGCAAGATTCAACCCAATTATTACAGCGGTATGAAGTGGTGATGATGGTGCCAGTGGAGATGATGGTGATGATGATCCCGATGAAGTCCAGCTTGATGGTGGTGTTGATGGCGATGATCTCCCCTCTCCGGGAAGGAATTTCCTCGGCAGATTTATGTTTGCTGGAGAGATCTTTCTCTCTTTGTAGTTTTCTGCCCTGTAGAGGCGACGAAATCTTTCTGTGGTCGCTCCCTCAGGCTTAGGGTTTTGTGGGGATAATATACGCCAAAGGGGAGAGCCAGGAGTGGGCCAGGGTGGCCACACCACCTGGTGGCGCGGCCAAGGGTGGCCCGCGCCAGGGGGTGGTGTGGGCCCCTGTGTCCCAACTCCGCTCCCCTTCTGGCATCCTTCGTCTTCTGGAAAAATAGGATTTTCCATGTATTTTCCCGGATTTTTTGATCTTCGCGAATTTCGCATCCAACATCCCCTTTTCCATCAGAATCCTGACTGCAGCGGTCCATGCTCCAAAAGTCATCAACCATGCAAAAACAGATGAAATAACATAAGTATCATCTCTTAATATGAAATATATCAATGAATAACGGTAAATTATGATATAGAATAGTGATGCAAAATGGACGTATCAACTCCCCCAAGCTTAGACTTCGCTTGTCCCCAAGCAAAAACTGAGCTCAATAAACATGACCTCGGGTTTATGGAGTGAAGAGTCGATAAAAGAATATGGACAAGAAGCATCACATTCATCAATACACAAATCATAATAGAAGACAACTCACTATTATATAACTTAACTTGCAATAAGTAAAGGAAACACAATAAATATACACAAAGTAAATCATAATTGGTAATGGCAAAATTTGCTCTTGGTCAAAGAATAGTTAACATTTTTTGCAGGAGTTCAATCATAAAGGGGTTTTCAATGATAGCTTTCAAAGTAGTATTCACTAAGATAAGATCAATGTGCAAAACAAGGAACATAAGAAACATGATTGAATAAATCATCATATGAATGAATGAAACACAACAACTCAAAACACTTGCTGAGATAGAAATGAATAGGTTTACTGACTCAACCAAAAAGTAAAAGATAGGCCCTTCGCAGAGGGAAGCAGGGATTTCAAGTTTCATAAAGAGCTTCCAAAAATTATGATACTTATTAGCTTTCAGCTCTCATTGCCCCTATCATAAGCATCTTTAGGTGATTAAGGTTGAAGTGAACAAACTATGGAGTATATGCTTGACAAAGTGTAAGTTGGCAATCTCATGTCCCTTGAATACAAGGGCCGCTCCTCATGCTACTCAAGTTTAGTTACCGGTAAGTTCTTGTCATAGTAAGTACATGTGTATCATAGAGAACCGCCAATGGGGTACCCCTTGCCCGATGATACGGAAGAATCCCCATATCAAAATGACAAGGCAAGCAGACAATAAGCATCTCAGCATCTTCTTATTTACCATGGGAAAATGGTGCTTTTTTCTCTCTTTCCTCTTTTCTCATCTCTTTTTTTTCTCAATCTCTATCTCTTTTTTTATAAGAAGAATGCTTCATAGATTGCTCATTATGGTTATGTTGCAGGTTTCCACCATGATTAGGCATGGATTAGACCAGCCGCCCAGGCGTTTCTCTAACACACATACATAACTCCATGGACTTACAAGCTCCCCTTTCATTTCACACAGACGACATCCATAAACAAAAGAGCATGATATCAACTGGGTATAATGTACTAGTGCAATGTTGAAAGCGTTCCCCATGACAGCATGGTTCTGCTAATTCCCATTGTATAAGTGCAAGCATATACAACTTAGATGACACAATGGTTCAATTTTATTAGGTGGAAGAAAAGTAAAGTGTGCCATCAAGTTCGTGAGAGCTTTAATCACTAATTTTCACATAACAAGTTTAATTTGGAAGGTAGATAAAAACATGAATTTACTTGGAATAGCAATAGTGTTAATAGGTAGGTATGGTGGACACAAATGGCATAGGTTTTGGTTTGAAGGATTGGATGCACGAGAAGCATTCCCTCTCAGTACAGGTTTTAGGCTAGCAAGGCTGGGTAGCAAGCATAAGAGTTGAAGGAAACAAACAAACATACAAGTGATAAAAACAAACATGCAATCTTCCTTGGAAGCACAAAAGATCTTAACTAGAGAATACTAAGCTTATGAGCAAATCAAGGAAGAAAGATGATGAAATTATATTCTTCAAGAGTACTTTTATCTTTTTCATTCAATTCTCGTAATAGTGTTGCTACTGACCGAGCCGGGTTTGCCAAAACCAACTAAATTTACTCAATGATCCCAAAGTGATACCAATACTAATAACAAGATCAATCATATAACAGAAATTGAAAACTAAAATAAGATATGCAAAAGAGTAAATGATAGAACTTCTCATTAATATTCCATAACGGCAACTCACACCAAGGGATACATAGATATCTAACAAGAGGGGGGACACTTCCATAATGCAAACCATCCTACATGATAACTTCTCTATTTATGATATGACTCTACTAAAAAGGTAAAAAGATAGAAAATAGTGATGTGATACCGCGGCACTCCCCCAAGCTTGGAACAAACCAAGGGGATGCCAAAACCTGATGACGAATTACTCCTTCGGTGGTGGTGGTGTTCTCTCGTCCTCATCCGACTTCCAAGGTAAAGGCTCCCCATCAACAAAAGACATCATGGTCTCCAACATCCTGAAACTAGCAGCAGCACTTATGCATTTAAACCTAACCTCATACTCACAGTTCTGATTTTGAACGTCGTAGAGTTGTGCTTGTAGTTGGTTGGTTGTTCGGTGGAGTGAGAGAATTTCATCCTTAAGCTCAGCAGTCTCCTTCTGGTGCTTGGTGATGAGTTCTAAACTAATCTTATGGATGATATCCACTTCGCGCTCTGCCATCTTCTTGTACCTAAAGACTTCTTTCTCCAGTGCTTCCATCTTGTCCTCCAGACGGCCTTCCCCTTTAGGGCCCTAAACCTCTTTTATCTGTACTTCCCCATCTTCGAGCGACAACTCCTTAGGGTGAATCTTCAACTCACGCATGTACGGGTTAATGACGTCTGCAGAGGGATCTTCCTTGGCTGATCTAGAGGAAAACATTGTGGCTCTAAAACCGAGACTCTGCCTGTCAGAAACAGATCAAAACAAAAACACAACGAGAACACGATATACGAACGTCAGGGGATCTGGGGGATTATATATTACGAATTTTTACAACAAAAGGAAAGTACTGGGAGAAAACGGGTCGGAGACGGACTCCGGGGCGGCCACACCACCTGGTGGCGCGGCTAGGGGGGCCGCGCCAGGGGGTGGTATGAGCCACCCTGGCTCTGTTTCCGTCCCTCTTTTGCTTCGTTGCCTTCCTTGTTGGATAAAAACTGTAAAAATATAACTGGACATATTTTTTGCGGACTTTTTCTTACCAGAACTGTTACCTATTTGAAAACGGACTATGTAGGTCTCTGAAGTTGGTCTTTGATAAATTTTTCCGGAGTTACCATTTGAATAGCATCAATGTCTTCATTGTAAGAATCTCCAGAAATATGGTGCTTGAGTCTCTGACCATTCACCACTTGTGTAGTGTTATCCTTTAGGGAAGAAATTTTTATTGCACATGAACGATACACCTCTTCAATAACAAATGGTCCTTCCCATTTTGAGAGTAGTATTCCTGCAAAAGATCTGAGACGAGACCTATACAATAGAACCTTCTCACTGACATGGAACTCTCTCTTAAGAATTTTCCTGTCATGCCATTTTTTAATTTTTTCTTTAAATAGTCTAGCATTTTCGTATGCTTCACTCCTCCACTCGTCTAACGAACTTAAGTCAAATAATATTTTCTCACCAGCAAGTTTGGAATCTCTATTAAGTTCTTTCACTGCCCAATAAGCTTTGTGTTCTAATTCTAAAGGCAGGTGGCAAGCTTTCCCATAAACCATTGCAAGGAGACATCCCCATAGGATTTTTCTAACCAGTTCTATAAGCCCATAAAGCATCATTCAATTTTTTAGCCCAATTTTTTCTAGATCTATTAACAGTCTTTTGCAAGATAGATTTAATTTCTCTATTTGATAGTTCTACTTGCCCACTAGTTTGGGGATGATAAGCTAAAGCAATTCTATGATTAACATCGTATTTAGCAAGGGTCTTTCTGAAACCACCATGAATGAAATGAGAACCTCCATCAGTCATAAGATATCTAGGCACTCCAAACCTAGGAAAGATAATATCCTTAAGCATTTTCAAAGAGGTATCACCATCAGCACTTTTCGTAGGTATGGCTTCTACCCATTTAGTAACATAGTCAATAGCAACAAGAATATGACTATAACCTTTTGAAGAGGGAAAAGGACCCACAAAGTCAAATCCCCAACAATCAAATGGTTCAATGACAAGAGAGTAATTCATAGGAATTTCATTGCGTCTAGAAATATTACCAACTCATTGACATTCGTCACATGATAAGACAAATTTTCTTGCATCTTTGAAAAGGGTAGGCCAGTGAAAACCTGATTGTAGAACCTTTTGTGCGGTTCTATCTCCTACATGATGTCCTCTATAGGCACTACCATGACATTTCCGCAATATCTCCTTTTGTTCAAA
Source organism: Avena sativa (assembly GCA_916181665.1). NCBI lineage: Eukaryota > Viridiplantae > Streptophyta > Magnoliopsida > Poales > Poaceae > Avena > Avena sativa. Next base: position 341,579,503 of record OV702287.1, read on the forward strand.
TTCTGGAACACATCTTCGCATAATACCATCTACTCCTTCTTTATATAAATGTGGGTCATCCCAAAAATAATGCCTCAAATCGTAAAAGAACTTCCCTCTTTGCTGTGCTGAAAAAGTTGGAGGCAAATACTTGGAAACAATAAAGTTAGCGTAATCAGCATACCAAGGACTCCCTCGCGAACTTACCCCTACTGCAGCCAACTGTTCATTTGGGAAACTATCATTAACAGGCATAGGATCAAAGGAGATGTTTTCCAAACGAGATAAATTATCAGCAACAGGATTTTCAGCACCTTTCCTATCTACAATATGTAGGTCGAATTCTTGTAAAAGCAACACCCATCTAATAATCCTAGGCTTAGCATCTTTCTTCGTCATAAGGTATTTAATAGCAGCATGATCAGTATGAATGTTAACTTTTGAATCAACAATATAAGGTCTAAACTTATCACAAGCAAAAACAACAGCTAAGAATTTTTCAGTAGTAGCATAATTCTTTTGAGCAGCGTCAAGAGTCTTACTAACATAATGGATAACATTTAACTTTTTATATATTCATTGCCCAATAACAGCACCTATAGCAAAATCACTAGCATCACACATAATCTCAAAGGGTAAGTTCCAATCAGGTGGTTGGACAATAGGGGCGGTAGTTAAAGCTTTCTTCAGAGTTTCAAAAGCTTCCTTACAATCATCATCAAAAATAAAGGGTACATCTTTTTGGAGAATATTAGTAAGGGGTTTTGATATCTTCGAGAAATCTTTAATAAACCTTCTATAGAAACCAGCATGACCAAGGATACTACGAATACCTTTAACGTCCCTAGGACAGGGATTTTCTCAATTGCTTCAACTTTGGCTCTGTCAACTTCAATGCCTCTTTCGGAAATTTTATGGCCAAGGACAATTCCTTCATTGACCATGAAGTGGCATTTCTCCCAATTAAGAACAAGATTAGTTTCCTCACATCTCTGCAAAACTTTATCAAGGTTGTACAGACAATTATCAAAAGAAGTTCCATAGACGGAAAAATCATCCATGAATACTTCCACAATTTCTTCACAAAAACCATGAAAGATAGCAGACATGCACCTTTGAAAAGTGGCAGGTGCATTACACAAACCAAAAGCCATTCGCCTATAAGCATATGTTCCATAAGGGCACGTAAAAGTAGTTTTTCTTGATCTTGTTGTTTAACAACAATTTGAGAGAACCCAGAGTATCCATCAAGAAAGCAAAAATGGGTCTTTTTAGATAATATTTCTAACATTTGATCAATAAAAGGAGTGGGTAATGATCTTTCTTAGTAACTTTATTAACCTTTCTGAAATCAATGCACATCCTATAACCTACTACTATTCTTTGGGGGATAAGCTCATTATTCTCATTAGGCACAATAGTAATTCCCCCTTTCTTAGGGACACAATGAACAGGACTAACCCATTCACTATCAGCAATAGGATAAATAATACCAGCATCAAGGAGTTTTAATACCTCGTTTCTTACCACTTCCTTCATCTTAGGATTTAAACGACATTGATGTTCCACCACTGGTTTTGCATCGGGTTCTATATTGATAGTGTCCTGACATATAGTAGGAGAAATCCCTTTTAAATCATCAAGTGTATAGCCCATAGCTCCTCGATGTTTCTTCAATACTTCCAATAATATTGCCTCTTCCTTCCCTGAAAGTTTAGAACTAATAATAACATGATATTTTTTTATCATCAATGTAAGCATATTTAAGATCGTCAGGTAAAGGCTTCAGATCAAAAACCGGATCCTTTTTAGGTGGTAGTGTGGTACCCAAATCTTCCACATGCAAGTTATGCTTAAGCATCTTAGGTTGACGAGGGAGAATCTCGTCAATCTCATTTCTTTCTTCCATGAAGATCTCACTTTCGTGGTCTTCCATAAATTGCTGCAAAGCATTGATAGGAGCAAGAGAAATAGAAGCAAGTTGTTCAACTCTAAAATCCTCATTAGGAGTTTCATTTTCATAAGGGACTTTAACAAATTTCGAAAAATTAAACTCATAAGACTCCCCATCAAATTTAGTTAAAATTTTCTCCCTTTTATAGTCTATAATGGCTCCGCACGTGTTCAAGAAAGGTCTACCAAAAATGATAGGATATGTTTTACTAGCAGCTGAACCAAGTACTAGAAAATCAGCAGGATATTTAATCTTACCACAAAGAACTTCCACATCTCTTACAATACCTATGGGAGAGATGGTCTCTCTGTTTGCAAGGTGAATAACCACATCAATTTCTTCTAGTTCGCATGGACTTATTTCATGCATAATTTATTTGTAAAGCTCATAAGGAATAGCACTTGAACTTGCACCAATATCACATAAGCCATAATAGCAATGATCACCAATTCCAACAGAAAGCACATGGACACTAGCTTTTTTAGTTCTATTAGGATGTGAGACAATATTAGAAGCATCTTCATAGAAAACAATATGTCCGTCCTCTACTCTTTTAGTGACAAGGTCTTTCACAATTGCTATTGTAGGTTCAATGGTTATTTGTTCATCAGGCTTAACAGCTCTCTTCGTACTTTTATTAATTGCCTCTGGTCACCAATATCAAGAGGGTCTACCGGACGCTCGACAACTTCCTTGACCTCCTCGAAATCGCCAAGCGCTATGCGGAAGAGGACCCCAACCAAGACTCCGATGACGAGTCGGGAGGAAGACGCCGCACCAGCGGCAACGATAATGGGCGACAACGCGACATGCGCTACAACAACACTCGCCTCACTGGCAAACGTTGCATTGATGGGCGAGTCGACTTCGTCGCCAACACCGGCTATAGCCAATGTGACCCAAAGAACTTCCACCGCGACGGAGGAAACTACCACGACATCAGAAATTATCGCGCCAACAACGCGGCGAGGCTGAAATTCGACCCCGCCGCCCTGCTCAACCAGCCCTATGTCTACCACAGCAGGGAGGGGAAGCCCGCCACCCACACCACCGTAGACGGCCACTCCCTAAAGGAGGTCGAGAAGGCAAGGCGGGCACGGGATGACCCCAACAATAACCCGCCAAGGGACATCGGCAATGTCGACGGCTTTGGCAACACCGTCGGGTCGCTCCACATCTTCATCGGGCTCGGCACCAAGCGCGAGAATAAGGTGCTTGCCCGTGCAGTCTCCGTGAATGCGGTGATCTAGGTTGACATTCCCCGCTTCCTCAACTGGTCCGAGCAAAGCATCACCTGGAGTCGCCAAGACCACGCGCCCAGGATCGAGTACCCAGGGCGAGTCGCCCTGGTGGTTAGGCCCAAAGTGGCCGACTACTGGCTACCCAAGACGCTGATGGATGGCGGAAGCTCCATAAACATCATGTACTTGGACATATTCAAGAGGCTTCGCCTCCCGGAGTCAGTGATCGAGTCGACCCTCACAACCTTCCAGGTCATCATCCCCAGTCGGAAGGCGTACCCAATCGGCAAGGTGACACTGCCAGTCACCTTCGGCACACTAGCAAACTACCACACCGAGCGGATCGTCTTCGAGCTGGTGAACTTCCGCATCCCCCACACTACGACTACAACATGATGAAGCTCCCAGGGCCAAGCAGCATCATCACCCTCCACGGCGACCCTGACATGGCCGTGGAATGCGAGGACAAAGGCACCAAGCTCGCCGACGCCGTCATCGCCGTGGAGACTAACCACGCGGACGAGCTCGCGAAATACGTGGGCAGCATCGACAAGGATGACCCCACCATCTTGAAGAAACCAACCGCCGTGAACTCCACTTTCGAGGCAACTACGCACACCCGCACCATCGAGCTCGTCCCGGGCGACTCCAGCCAGACGGTCACCATCAAGGCAAACATGAGCCCCGCATAGGAAAGCGCGCTCATTGGGTTCCTACGTGATAATCACGACATCTTTGCTTGGAAACCATCCGACATGCCTGGTGTCCCGAGGGAACTCACTGAGCACAAACTTAACGCCTGGCCCATCAAGTACTCCAAGTGGCTGGCAAACCCAGTCCTGGTTCTGAAAAAGAACAACACCTGGAGAATGTGCATCGACTACACCAACCTCAACGGCGCCTACCCGAAGGAGGAGTTTGTCCTACCGCGCATCGACTAGATCATTGATTTGACCGCGGGGTCAGAGTCGTTGTGCTTCCTCGATGCGTACTCTGGCTACAACCAGATCAAAATGGCGGTCGAGGATGATGAGAAGACGTCATTCATCACGCCATTCGGCGCCTTTTGCTACACGACCATGATGTTCGGCCTCAAGAACGCCGGCGTGACCTACCAAAGGTGCATGCAGGAATGCCTTGCAAGCCAAATTGGCTGCAACATCCACGTCTACATCGACGACATGCACCCGCCAGGACGACCTGCTCGCCGACCTCGTCGGGACCTTCACGAATCTGCGGAGGTACAAGATCAAGATCAATCTAGGGAAGTGCAGCTTCAGTGTCCCCACTGGATAGCTCCTAGGGTATGTGGTCTCCAAGTGAGGCATCAAGGCAAACCCCACAAAGATTGACACTATCGCGTGGCTCGGGAAACCCGAGTGCCCACGCGACATCCAGAAGTTGGCCGAGCGAGTCGTGGCTATCAGTCACCTCATTCCCCGGCTCGACGAGAAGGTGATGCCTCTCTACCGCCTGATGCGCAAGAACCCTACATTCCAATGGGACGAAGAAGCAGACAATGCGCTCAAATCACTCAAAGAAGTGCTGCTCGTGGCGCCATTACTCGCCACCCCAATAGACAAAGAGCCAATGCTCGTCTACGTTACGTCCTCCACTCGAGTCGTCAGCACCGTGATGGTCATCGAATGGCCAAAAGAGGGGAAGAAATGCCCCGTACAGTGTTCCGTTTACTACATCAGCGAGGTCCCGACAGACTCAAGGCAGCGCTACCTGCAGTACCAGAAACTGGTGTACGCGGTATTCAGAGCTCAATGACGACTCCCCCACTATTTCTAGGAGCACCCCATCATGGTCGTCTCCTTCGTGCCGCTGCAGGACATCATCCGCAATCGCGAGGCGACTGGGCGAGTCGGCAAGTGGGTCATTGAAATCGACGTCCACAACATCAAGTACGAGCCATGCAAAGCGATCAAATCACAGGCCTTGGCCGATTTCCTCGTCAACTGGGAAGAAGCACAGTAGCTGGAGAAGCTTCTCTATCTCCATTACTAGTATCTCCACTTCGACGGTTCCAAGAACGCCGATGGCGTGGGGGCTGGGATCATACTGACCTCCCTCAAAGGCGACAAGCTCCGCTACGTGCTCCACCTCGACTTCAAGCCCTGCACCAACAACATGGCTGAATACGAGGCCCTCCTCCACGGCATGAGGGCCACCAAGGAGATGAATGTGAACCGCCTAAGGTGCTACGGCGATTCTGACCTAGTCATCGTACAAGTCGCGGGGACCTATGATGTCGTCTCCCCCACCATGATAGCATATCGCCAAGCGGTGGACCAGCTGGGAGGAAACTTCACCAGCTACTCAGTCGAGTGGATCGACAGGCACAAAAACAAGGAGGCCGACGCCCTTTCTCGCATCGGATCGGCCCGACAAACGCCACCCACGAGCATCTTCCTCGACATCATCCACAAGCCTTCGGTCTCCCTTCCCAAGGAGATCGACATCGGGATACCTCTTCAACCCGAGCCCGCCCTAGTGGCCATGGTCATCAAGCCCAGCGACTGGACCACACCATATGTCGCCTTCCTCGAGCACAAGGTCCTGCCCAGCAATTAGACAGAAGCGCGAATGATCGTGCGCCACTGCAAATCCTTCGTCATCATCAACGACGATCTCCACAAACGCAGTGTGACTGGCATATTCTAGCGCTGCGTACAGCCAGAACAAGGACGCAAGATCCTCCAAGACATCCACACCGGTGACTGCGGCCATCACGCCGGCGCCAGGTCGCTGGTCGCCAAAGCCATGCGACATGGCTTCTACTGGCTCACCGCGCACGCCGACGCCATCAACATTGTCCAACAATGCGGCGGGTGCCAGAAGTACGCCAACCAAATGCATATCCCTGGTTTGGCACTCAAGACCATCCCCATCACCTGGCCATTCGCTGTATGGGGCATGGACATGGTCGGCCCATTCAATAAGGCCCTGTCTAGATTCACCCACCTCCTGGTCGCGGTCGACAAGTTCACCAAGTGGGTTGAAGCCAAACCAATCAAGAACTACGACAACAAGACCACCACCAAGTTCCCCCGTGAGCTCATCTACCGGTACGGCTACCCGCACAACATCATAACTGACAACGGCACCAACTTCACCAAAGGCGCCATGGCGGAATTCTGTGAGGAGCACGGCATACGGCTCAACCTCGCCTCAATCACCCACCCAGAGTCGAACGGCCAAGAAGAGCATGCCAATCAAAGCGTCCTACACGGGCGCAAGCCGCGACTTCAGGTGCCCCTCGAGCAAACCCCCGGATGCTGGGTCGAGGAGCTCCCCTCCGTGATATGGGGCATCCGCACCTCCGTCGACCGTTCCACGGGGTTCACGCCCTTCTTCATGGTGTACGGCGTTGAGGCCGTAATGCCAACCGACCTGGAACACGACTCGCCTCGGGTCGCCAACTATGTGGAGGCGACAAACGAGATCGCCCACCAAGACGGGGTCGACCAGCTCGACGAAGCACGAGACCTAGCTTTCTCCCGCACCGCCATCTACTAGCAAGGACTCCGCCACTACCACAACCGCCGAGTCCGGACCAGCACCTTTCAGGAAGGCGAACTAGTCCTATTACTGGCCCAGGACAAGAATTGCATACACAATCTTTCTCCCCCATGGGAGGGGCCATCCGCCATAGGGCGAGTCCTTGGCAACGATGCCTACTACCTCATCGATGTAAGGGGCAATGGCTAGCTCGAAGTTGGGAGGCCATGGAATGTAAACCTCCTCCGAATGTTCTACACATAGAACAAAAACTTGTAATCAGCTTCTATATAATGAAATAAATTCGGATCGCACAAATTGTGTCTACTCTCCATCTTCTTGTGCTAATCGCACTCGTACGTTCAACAATATGCTACCCACAGAAGTCAACCCTTGGTAGAGCAACCGGCACGGCTAAGTAGTGTGATTCAAGGGCACCGAAGATATTCGGGTCTTGTGTCATCCACGAACACGCCACCCCGGAGCCACCATCGGAGTCGCCTCACTCAACTAGCCCACTGGGCCAAGACAACCGATAAACGCGTCTCACAGTGACCCGTCCTCCCATCCTCGTGCAAAGCGACTCGAATGGTTAAGTACCACACATGGGGACTTCGCAGAAAAAACCCCCACGCGGCTCGGGAACACACCAAGTAAGAGAGCTTGCCTTGGACTTGCCACGCGACTGACTTTCCGAGCCAGGGAGAGACGCGTTACAAACAACGCACACGGTCCTCACCTATGATGGGCATGTGCCTCGAATAGCTAAAGTACCACGCTCGGGGACTCGCCTAAGCCGACCCTGCTTGTGTCCGGGAAAACAGCTAAGTATAGAGCTCCCTCGAAGTCACAAGGCGACTGGCCCCACCCGCCATGACAAATCAGTCCCAACCAAAACAAAACTCAAAGTAAACACACTTGCATATAAATGAGGTAAACCCCAGGAAAGGGCGGACGCGCTCGGGGACTCGCTCACCTAAAAATCGACATGGAACATACTTCAGCATGCATTGCGAGTTGATTGACTCCTCTTACTTCCATATATATATTATTTACATTACAACGGTGGTCAATCGCCATAACATACAAAGGCCCCTTAGGGCAACAACTTATTTTGTAGGATCCGACGAAGAAGCACCGCCATCACCCTTGACCCGAATGTACGGCTCCCACAGGTTCGGTGGGTATGTCGTCAACGACTTCGATAATGCTGACTAGAAGGGCTGCTCTGACTTCAGGTCACGGTGCTTCGGCTCGGGGTCGCCTGACGCCACTATCATCTCCTGGTACGGCAGCAAGTCTCCCATCGCCAATACTCGCTCCGCGAATGGAGCAGCCTTGGCAGTCAACCTCAGAACCTCCGAGATCTCCACCGATCCAGTCGCCAAAGGATAACCACTAGTGACGTGGTCGAGATCGAAGTTGTCGGGGAAGTGAGCGAGTCCAAGGGTCAACACTGTGGTGGCCCCGCGCCTGAAGGCCGATCACGCCATCCACTCGATGACGGTGGACGCCTCCTCCAGATAGCGCCAAACCTTAGTCAACCCCCAGGAATAACCTTAGTGGGGGACATCCCTTGAAGCATGGCTTGGACACATAGCGCCGAGGCGGTGGCCGTGTTCACCACTACGGTCATGCACTACGAGGCGTTGAAGGTCTGCACCACTGGGTCGCTTTGACCTATCATGTTTGCAACGTCAGAAACCCAACATCACTAAGGATTCACCCACTCAAGGACTCGCCGCATACTGAAAAGGAAAGAGAACACACTCACCAAGAAGCTTGCGGCAGCTCTCCGTCACGTGCTTCTCAAGAGCACCAAGGTCACCCTGCAATCCGAGGATGACCGAGTCAGACGCCTTCCGCTCCTCCGCCGCAATGACCGCAGCCTTGGCTCTCTCCTCAGAAGAGATCATCGACGCCTTCGCCCCATTCAACTCCTTCACTAGCGAGTCGAACCGCTCTTTCGCTGCATCCAGTTCAGTGGCTAGAACGTACCCATCGTTGGATTTGGCGATCGTAGTAGGAAGTCCATCTACAAGTAAAATGCATCCCAAGTCAGCTTTACGCAAGCAACAATGGCTTGATCTCGCCAAAGCAAACACCCACTCACCAGCAGTTTCTTGGAGTCGTCGGTTGACCTCCTGTGTAGCATCCAAATCATGCTCCAGGCGCTCCTTGGCGGCTTGATGGTCGGGTGATTCTCTTTGCAGGCCCTAAAAATAGAAGAGCAATGAGAGACTGGACAATCAAAATCCTAAGTGCCAAGCCGCTGAAATTTAGTGACTAGACACTCGGGGACTAGACAATCAAAATCCTAAGTGCCTAGCCGCTAAAATTCAGTGACTATACCCTCGGGGACTGTACAATCAAAATCCTAAGTGCCTAGCCACTGAAATTCAGTGACTAGACACTCGGGGATAGGACAATCAAAATCTTAAGTGCCTAGCCGCTGAAATTCAGCGACTAGACACTCGGGGACTGGGCATACCTGAATGGCAGCTCCAAGCATGACGTGAAGCTCACTGGCGTCTATCGAGGGGACCACAAAACATGTGCACCCATGTCGTTGCCCAACGTCTTCGTCGACGATCTCTAGAACTTGCGGCGAGTGAGCCTCCACTGTAGTCGAGAACACCTTCGCAATGAAGCGCGGAAATGATGTGGCCACCCTCGCCAAGGCGCTAGTCGTAGGGTCCAACGGCTCCGATGATGGGGCCTCCTTGAGTGGATCCGATTGAGCAACAGTCGCTTCTTCAGCATGGGAAGCGTGTTGGGCCACGCAGAGAAAAACAAAACTTTTTCCTACGCGGTGATCCCAAGATCTAGCTGAGGTAGTAGGCCATGAGAATTACCACTAGACGCGTGGTTGTGGAATCGATGAAGCACGTCGCTTGATGCAGTGCAGTCCTCACGATCCGTTCCGATCCACGATCATCGAAGTGCTGAACGTACATCACCTCCGCCAGTATCCACACGTACGAGGAGGAGCACCGGCGATGGACTGCTAGGTCCGGTACGGCGGCAACAGGACTGGACTGGACTAGACCTAGGGTTTCCAACCCATGGAGTGACCTAACCGTGTGCTCTAAGCACCTGCTCCCCAGCTTATATAGGGAGTGAAAGTGGTCTCCACTCACTTGTGGCCCATTCACTAAAAGGCCTATATTAGTCACTGTGAGTCCAACTCACTGACTCTGCCTGTTTCCTTTTTGGGTCCAACCCAAATATGCTCCCGCTCTTAAGTGTGTGACCCGACAGGCTCATGGTGACCCGGACACGATCCGAGTCTCACTCGTGACCGATCAGTTGGTAGCGGCTCCTAGCAGAACATGCTAACTCCCAAGTACCGAAGAGTCATGACGACATACCTTCCAATGCGACTTTCGTCTGAGTCCCTTTTCAAGGAAATATGCCCTAAGAGGCAATAATAAAGTTGTTATTATATATTTCTTATACATGATAGATGTTTATTTTACATGCTAGAAATGTATTGATTCGGAAACACCAATACATGTGTGTTTAATAAACAAAAAGGGTTCCTAGTCATGCCTCTCTTATAGACTAGCTTGTTGATTAACAGGATGATCAAGGTTTCCTGATCATGGACATTGGATGTTGTTAATAATAAGGTCACACTATTGGTGGAATGATGTGATGAACATTCATCCGAAGTATAGCATTACGATCAAGTCATTATGTTTATATTGCTATAACATCATACAAAGTAATCTTTATCCTTAGACCATGAGATCATGTTAATTGCTGACACCGGAAGAGTATCTTGATAACATCAAACGTCACACCGTAACAGGGTGACTATAAAGATGGGTTCAGTACTACGAAGGTGTTATGTTGAGGCTCATGGATCAAGAGTGGAATTTGTCAATCCAGATGACGGATAGATATACTCTGGGCCCTCTCGGTGATATCACATTAGGATAGCTTGCAAGCAAGTGATGTGATCACTAGAATGTTATATCACGGGAACGAGAAAAGAGTGCATGTCGGTAACGAGATCAAACTAGGTATGGAGATATCGATGATCGAATCTCGGACATGTAATATATCGAGAGACAAAGGGATTTAGTTACAAGCGTTAAAGGTTCTCACGATCACAGGAGTCGTCGTTGAATGTGTAGGAGTCAGTACGGATCTCCAGGTCCCGCTACTGATTATTGATCGGAGAAGGGGTCTCGATCATGTCTGCATTATTCGTAAACCATAGGGTGGCACACTTAAGAGTTACCGGACACCATTTTGGAGCACATATGTTTCAGACGAAAGAATTGCAAAGCGCAGGAATTGTTTCAATAGAAACCGGAAATTGTTTCGGGTGAAATTGCAGAAAGTGGTTCTGCATGTGATATTGAAATATTGCAAGGGGCTATATGTGAATGTTTGTTAATTAAAGTAATTAACAAAATTCTGAATAAATTTAATAAAAAGAGTTTTATTAAATGAGAGAGCATTAAATTTGGAGAAATTTAATGCATTTAAAGTGGAGACTTTAAAAGGGAATGTGAAGAGGCATTTTAATGTGGAGGGGTTACCACCACATGAATGGGGGAGGTGAAGGGTCACCCTCCCCATGCGCCGGCCATGGAGAGAGGGGGCACCCCCCCTCCTCCTATAAAAGGCCACCCATTCCCTCCTTCATTCACACACCTCCTTGTGAAGGATCTCTCTCCCCCTCTAGAATTATTCCCCCATGGTCTCGGATTAGCGAGATACATGTTCCTGGTGGCATTTTGTCTGGAAGGAGTTGCTGCTTCCACTGGATCGCTGGAGCGAGGAGGTGGAGGTTGTTCGATGGCTTGAACGTGTGTGCGAGTGCGGATGCGCCGCTGAGTTGCGGCGCTCGGACTTCCTCACGATCTTGAGATCGGCAAGTGTACGACTACATCAACCATGAGTTCCTACTCGTTAACAAAGCTCGTTGTCTACGAGGGTAAGTTCTCGTTGGATGTATGTCCACCCATTGCTTTGTACCTAGTAGATAGATCTTGGCGTGTAGTTCACACCGTAGGAAATTTTTTGTTTTCTATGCGGCGGACCCAACAGTGGTATCAGAGCCTGATCTATGCGTAGGTGCTTAGCACGGGTAGTACACATATGGTTGATATGTGGGCGATGATGATCATGTTATTGCATCTTCTATGTATTTTGGATATTGGTCGCATAGTGGGATGAAGCGGCCCGGACCAACCTTACGTGTCATCGTACATGAGACCGGTTCCACGACTGACATGCAACTTGTTTTGCATAAGTGGCTGGCGGGTGTCTGTCTCTCCTACTATAGTCAATATCTTATTTACAACGAGTTGCTAATAACTTAGTTATCCTCGTTGTGGTTCATGTTTGTAGGTGAGAACGGTTCTATCTCTGAAAGCCCTAAGCCACGTAAAACTTGCAATTGATAAATTAGAGGCGTCTAGTTTAGATCGCTGCTGGGCTAGTGTATTGATATGGTATTGTTGTAAGTAGATGTATGGTAGATACTCTTACAACACAGTCGACGTGTAAGTTCCATAGACCTTGGCCTTACACACAAAGGAATGATAAAGATCATACCATGATACAAGTGATAGAGATCAAATGCATGGACCATATCATCTCACTTTACACATTAGATGTTAGCATCTTATACTGCTAGTTTGGCGCGTTTGGTAGCATTATAAGATGATCCCTCATTTAGATATCAAGATAAAAATGTGTTCTTCCTTGAGTATGCACCGTTCTATGGATCGTGTTTCGAGACATCACATGATGATCGGGTGTACTCGAATCTACGCTTTCATAGGAACGGGTGTAAGACAGCTTTACACACGCGAATACTAAGGTTCTTACTTGGCGAGCCTAGCATGTACAGACATGGCCTCGGAACACGGAACGAAAGGTTAAGCATGAGTCATATGGTTGATATGATGCCCATATAGATGCTCGCCTTTGAAGCTATATCAACTCACGTGATGATCGGACTTGATATAGTGGATTTGGTTCATGTAATCACCAAAAGGACACGAGGGATGTCGTTTTTGAGTGGGAGTTCATTAGTAATTTGGATTAGTTGAACTCAATCTATCATAAACTTAGTCTAAATAAACTCTACAAATTCTGTTGTAGATGGCACCACCTACTTTTAATTTCAATGTGTTCATGGAGAAAGAGAAACTTGTTGCGAATGGTAGTAACTTCACCAACTAGGCTATGAATTTGAGGATTCTCCTCACTGCTGCACAAAAGCAATATGTGCTAGATGCGCCGCTAGGCCCCCCACCAGCTCCTGATGCCCCTGACGAGGAAAAGAATGTCTATGTGACTCGTCAGGAGGACCACAACTTAGTTCATTGCAGCATACTGTATGGGCTAGAGCCAGAACTTCGAAAGCGTTTCGAAAATGGCAATGCCTTTGATACCATGGGAGAATTGAAAATGATTTTCGATACCCATGCTACCGTAGAGAGTTATAATGCTACAAAAAAGTTCTTTAGCTGCATGATGGAGGAAAACAGCTCCGTTAGTGAGCACGTACTCAAAATGTCTGGGTACGCCGATGAGCTTGTGTCCTTGGGAATAACGATTCCCATTGACTTAGGCATACATCGTGTTCTCCAATCTCTGCCACCTAGCTACAAGAGCTTCCTGATGAACTATAATATGCAGGGCATGAAGAAGTCTCTTCCCGAGCTTCGGTCAATGCTTAAGACTGCAGAAGTGGAGATTAGGAAAGAACATCAAGTGTTGATGATCAATAGGACCACCGGTTTCAAGAAGGACAAGAAAGGCAAGCACAAGGGAAAGAAGGGTGGCAAGTCTGTTGCCACGCCTAAAAAGAAACCCCGGGCTGGCCCTAAGTCTGACACCGAGTGCTACTATTGCAAGGGGACTGGCCATTGGAAGCGCAACTGCCCCAAGTATTTGGCGGACAAGAAGTCCAGCAAGGCAAACAAAGGTATATGTGATATACATGTTATTGATGTGTACTTGACTAGTACTCGCAGTAGCACCTGGGTATTTGATACCGGATCGATTGCTAATATATGTAACTCGGTTCAGGGGCTACAGAACAAGCGACAACTAGCAAGGGATGAGGTCAGGATGCGGGTCGGCAATGGATCAAGAGTTGATGTGATCGCCGTCGGGACGCTACCTCTCCATTTGCCATCGGGATTAGTTATAAACCTAAATAATTGTTATTTGGTGCCTACACTGAGCATGAACATTGTATCTGGATCGTGTTTGATGCAAAGTGGTCATTCCTTTAAATCTGAAAACAATGGTTGTTCGATTTATAAGAATGATATCTTTTATGGTCATGCACCTATGTTGAATGGTTTATTTCTATTGGATCTCGATAGTAATATTACGCACATTCATAATGTTAATTCTAAAAAGATTAAACTTGATGATGATATGTCTACATATATGTGGCACTGCCGTCTAGGTCATATTAGCGTTAAACGCATGAAGAAACTCCATTCTGATGGACTTTTGGAATCACTTGATTTTGAATAATTTGATACATGTGAGCCATGCCTTATGGGCAAGATGACTAGAACGCCGTTTTCTGGTTCAATGGAACGGGCGACAGATCTATTGGAAATCATACATACTGATGTGTGTGGACCAATGAGTGTGTCGGCGCGAGGTGGATATCGTTATTTTGTTACTTTCACGGATGATTTTAGTAGATATGGGTATATCTATTTGATGAAACACAAGTCTGAAACTTTTGAAAAGTTCAAGGAATTTCAGAATGAAGTGGAAAATCATCGTAATAGAAAGATCAAATTTCTACGGTCTGACCGTGGAGGAGAGTATCTAAGTTACGAGTTTAGCACACACATGAAAGAGTGTGGAATAGTTTCACAACTCACGCCTGCCGGAACACCACAACGTAATGGTGTGTCGGAGCGTCGTAATCGTACCTTATTGGATATGGTTCGATCTATGATGTCTCTGACTGACTTACCTCTATCATTTTGGGGTTATGCACTGGAAACAGCTGCATTCACTTTAAATTGGGCACCATCAAAATCCGTTGAAACGACACCGTATGAATTATGGTTTGGAAACAAACCTAAGCTGTCATTTCTTAAGGTTTGGGGATGCGATGTTTATGTGAAGAAACTTCAACCAGATAAACTCGAACCCAAAGCGGAAAAATGCGTCTTCATAGGATAACCTAAGGAAACAATTGGGTATACCTTCTATCACAGATCCGAGTGCAAGGTTTTTGTTTCCAAGAATGGATCCTTTCTTGAGAAGGAGTTTCTCGCGAAAGGTGTGAGTAGTCGGAAGGTAGAACTCGAAGAGGTTATTGAACCTTCTCTTCATGGAATGGCGAGTGGCGCATCACCGGAAGTTGTTTCGGAGTTGACTTCACCTGATAAAGAGAGAGCTAATGATAATGATCATGAAACTCCGAAAGAGGACACTACCGAACCTCGCAGGTCAAGCAGGACACGTGCAGCTCCTGAACTGTACGGCAATCCTGTTGTGAATTTCATGGTTGATGAAATGGATGACCCTGCGATGTATGAAGAAGCGATGATGAGCCTGGATTCCAACAAATGGCTAGAAGCCATGAAATCCGAGATGGAATCCATGTACGAGAACCAAGTTTGGAACTTGGTGGACTTACCTCACGACCAAAAGGCCGTGGATAATAAATGGATTTTCAAAAGGAAAACTGATGCTAATGGTAATGTGACCATCTATAAGGCTCGACTTGTCGCAAAGGGGTTTCGACAAATTCAAGGAGTTGACTACTATGAGACATTCTCTCCCGTAGCGATGCTTAAGTCAGTTAGGATTATGTTAGCAATTTCTGCATATTTTGATTATGAAATATGGCAGATGGATGTCAAAACTGTGTTCCTCAATGGTAAGATTGAAGAAGAGGTGTATATGATACAACCTAAGGGTTTTGTCGATCCTAAGGATGCTAATAAGGTGTGCAAACTTCAGCGATCCATCTATGGACTGAAGCAAGCATCACGAAGTTGGAATCTCCGCTTTGATGAGGTGATCAAAGAGTTTGGATTTGTCCAAACTTATGGAGAGGCTTGTATTTACAAGAAAGTGAGTGGGAGCAATGTGGCATTTCTGATATTATATGTGGACGACATATTATTGATTGGAAATGATATAGATCTTTTAAACAGTGTTAAAAGTTATCTAAACAGCAAATTTTCGATGAAAGACCTTGGTGAAGCATCATATATATTAGGCATTAAAATCTATAGAGATAGATCAAGGCGCCTAATTGGGCTATCGCAGAGTACATACCTTGATAAGATATTAAAGAAGTTAATATGGACGAAAGTAAGAAGGGGTTCTTACCTATGTTGCAAGGCAAGACATTGAGTAAGACTCAAAGTCCAGCTACGGCGGAAGAAAGAGAGATGATGGATAAGATCCCCTATGCCTCGGCCATAGGCTCTATTATGTATGCCATGCTATGTACAAGACCGGATGTGGCACATGCTATTAGTTTGACTAGTAGGTACCAATCTGATCCAGGTTCGGAACACTGGATAGTGGTAAGGAACATCCTCAAGTACTTAAGAAGAACTAAGGATATGTTTCTTATATACAGAGGTGAAGAAGAGCTAGTCGCTAAGTGTTATGTCGATGCTAGCTTTGACACCGATCCGGATGACTCTAAGTCTCAATCCGGATACGTATTTCTCTTGAACGGAGCAGCAGTTAGTTGGAGGAGTTCCAAACAACCTGTGGTGGCTGGATCAACAATAGAGGCGGAATATGTTGCTGCTTCAGAAGCGGCGCAGGAAGCAGTTTGGATGAAAGAGTTCATTACGGAACTGGGTGTGGTTCCCAGTGTGTTGGACCCGACGGTGATCTATTGTGACAACAATGGAGCCATAGCCAACGCAAAGGAACCAAGGTCTCACAAGAATTCCAAGCATATTAAGCGCCGGTTTCACTCCATCCACGAGCATGTCAAGGATGGAGATATAAAGATTTGTAAATTACACACGGACCTAAATGTAGCAGATCCGTTGACTAAAGTTCTCCCTAGGGAAAAACATGATCAACACCAGAACTCCATGGGTGTTAGATTTATCACTATGTGAACTAGATTATTGTCTCTAGTGATGGTGGGAGACTGAAGGAAATATGCCCTGAGAGGCAATAATAAAGTTGTTATTATATATTCCTTATACATGATAGATGTTTATTTTACATGCTAGAAATGTATTGATTAGGAAACATCAATACATGTGTGTTTAATAAACAAAAAGGGTTCCTAGTCATGCCTCTCTTATAGACTAGCTTGTTGATTAACAGGATGATCAAGGTTTCCTGATCATGGACATTGGATGTTGTTAATAACAAGGTCACACCATTGGTGGAATGATGTGATGAACATTCATCCGAAGTATAGCATTACGATCAAGTCATTATGTTTATATTGCTATAACATCATACGAAGTAATCTTTATCCTTAGACCATGAGATCATGTTAATTGCTGACACCGAAAGAGTATCTTGATAACATCAAACGTCACACCGTAACAGGGTGACTATAAAGATGGGTTCAGTACTACGAAGGTGTTATGTTGAGGCTCATGGATCAAGAGTGGAATTTGTCAATCCAGATGACGGATAGATATACTCTGGGCCCTCTCGGTGATATCACATTAGGATAGCTTGCAAGCAAGTGATGTGATCACTAGAATGTTATATCACGGGAACGAGAAAAGAGTGCATGTCGGTAACGAGATCAAACTAGGTATGGAGATACCGATGATCGAATCTCGGACATGTAATATATCGAGAGACAAAGGGATTTAGTTACAAGCGTTAAAGGTTCTCACGATCACAGGAGTCATCGTTGAATGTGTAGGAGTCAGTACGGATCTCCAGGTCCCGCTACTGATTATTGATCGGAGAAGGGGTCTTGATCATGTCTGCATTATTCGCGAACCGTAGGCTGGAACACTTAAGAGTTACCGGACACCATTTTGGAGCACATATGTTTCAGACGAAAGAATTGCAAAGCGCAGGAATTGTTTCAATAGAAACCGGAAATTGTTTCGGGTGAAATTGCAGAAAGTGGTTCTGCATGTGATATTGAAATATTGCAAGGGGCTATATGTGAATGTTTGTTAATTAAAGTAATTAACAAAATTCTGAATAAATTTAATAAAAAGAGTTTTATTAAATGAGAGAGCATTAAATTTGGAGAAATTTAATGCATTTAAAGTGGAGACTTTAAAAGGGAATGTGAAGAGGCATTTTAATGTGGAGGGGTTACCACCACATGAATGGGGGAGGTGAGGGGTCACCCTCCCCATGCACCAGCCATGGAGAGAGGGGCACCCCCCTCCTCCTATAAAAGGCCACCCATTCCCTCCTTCATTCACACACCTCCTTGTGAAGGATCTCTCTCCCCCTCTAGAATTATTCCCCCATGGTCTCGGATTAGCGAGATACATGTTCCCGGTGGCATTTCGTCTGGAAGGAGTTGCTGCTTCCGCTGGAACGCTGGAGTGGTGGTTGTCCGGTGGCTTGAACATGTGTGCGAGTGCAGATGCGCCGCTGAGTTGCGGCGCTCGGACTTCCTCACGATCTTGAGATCGGCAAGTGTACGACTACATCAACCACGAGTTCCTACTCATTAACAAAGCTCGTTGTCTACGAGGGTAAGTTCTTGTTAGATGTATGTCCACCCGTTGCTTTGTACCTAGTAGATAGATCTTGGCGTGTAGTTCACACCATAGGAAAATTTTTGTTTTCTATGCTGCGGACCCAACACCTTTTGCCTCACGATATACCTTATCGGACTATAGGCCAATGATCGTCATCCCTTAAATAGTCCGACTCTCTTTCTCGATTCGAGATAAGTGATTCATCCGACTAACTCTTAGTCGGTTGCCTCGGTTAACACTTAACCGATTCACGCATGGCCATGCTTTCCGAATCATATCTTCCGAGAGGGCCCAGAGAATATCTCTCTAGACGGAGGGGCAAAATCCCATCTCGGTTATTCACATCACGCAGCTTGATTCTCAGTCGACCCGAACTCTGCCTTTATAACCTCCCAGTGACGGAACAACGTTTGACAGAACCTAAGTCGGTGATCTTCAACTCGGACTGTGCAATAACCTCAAGTCTAAGGATTACATTGATTGAGATATACAAATGACGACTTACTCGTTGTATCTCAATATGGGTCAGTCCGACTCGCTAAACTCTTTATCTGAATCCGTGTAAGTCGGAATAGTATCTCTATGCCCATGACAAGTGGAACCGAGTCATCAGCCGACTTTCACATTAGTCTAAGTTGTGTGTCCAGCACAACCTCAACGACCAAGGACAATCAGTATAAACAACATGAATATATAGTTCCACAATCGAATCACATATTCAATGATATATATCAGTAGTTCATACATGGACAATAACTTTATGAATACATTGGAAATAATATCATACATGATTGCCTCTGGGGCATATTCCCAACAAAGCGGAGTCACCCTCCTCCATGTTTTTCCCCACCGCGACAGTAGAAACGTTGCCCTTCTTCTTCGCGCTAGTGACTGGCGCCTCCACCGGGTCGGCCTTCCTCTTCTTGGCAGGGTCAACCCTTTCCTCGGCGTCAACAAGCGGAATCTTGGCCACCGAAGGACGACCAATCTTCTTGGTGCCGGGCCTGCAAAGAAGACGCGGTCAGTGAACCAATCAAGCAAGAAAACATTGAAGCATGGAAAGTGAAATCACCAAACTTACTTAGCGACCGGAAGATATCGCAGTCCTGTACTAATATGGGCAGGCTTTTCAAGCTCTGGGCCCAACTTGCGCGAGAGCCCCTTCTCGAAGACGCTCGTGGCCCATGACACCGCGGGCCTCTTCGACGTCGAGGACGCGATTGCGGGAACCTCTGGCCTGGGCGACACGGCCGCTCCCTCTGGTGGCGGCGACCTCGACCCTGCAGTCTCAGCAGCCCCTAGTTCCACGGTGGCCGAGACTATCGGCGCGATTGAGGCAAGAGGAGCCACCGATTCCACCACTACGTCTACGGCTTCCATTCCCTTCATTGGAGTTGTGTCCTCAGGGATCTTGGTAGAAGCTTCGGCCGCCTCATCACTGGACTCTTCATCCGACTCGAATGCCACCACTAACCTAGCTGGCGACACTGGCTTCGGTGCCGATTTCTTCGCTGGAGACTTCGGCTTCTGTTCGGGCTTCGCCGGTGTGGCGACTCGCCGTGAGCTATGTTCCTGCAAGATCTCGTCGTCGTCGACGCGTTCTTCAAGACTACGACTTGCCTCGATCTGTGCTGCTTCTGCATGCGAGTTTTGAAGGCTACGGGCACTGGTGGGGGGACCTCCCCCTCTTCTTCTTCGCTCTCGGAGGACTCCCCTTTGTCCCCTCTTCGAGCTCTTTGGGAATCTCCTCGTCGAGTGGGGGAAGCCAGCCTTCAGGGACCTGAAACAACTAAGAGTGGCCAAGGAGGATTGGTATGGTTAGAAACCATGATTGGACATTACGAGTCGCGAATGCAAATTGCACCCATGCGAGTCACGACTGAAAATAAAGTAATAAGAAAGGCTTACCGTGGGACCTTCATTCTTCTCGGGCACGTACGGGGAAAGCCCGGCTGACGTGTTGGTATACTCCGCGTCGGTGATTTTCTTCAAGGAGGCCTTGTAGTCCGCGGCGTCCCAGGACTCCTTGATAGTCCTGGAAGGATCGTTCTTCCCAGTGTATTCATACATCCAATGGGGTCGGGTCGCCAATGGGACCAGGCGCCGCCCGAGCCAGCAGTTGTAGAGGTTGATCGTCTCCAACCCCTTGCTCTTTAGCACTTGGATCTGCTCCATCATTTCGGTGACGACCATCCTCTGATCATCGGGGAGCCTTGTCGCTATCAGCCGGCGAGGTTCGCTCCTCTCTGTGGCATACATGGGGGCGCCACTTCGCCGGAGGGAGTGGATTCCTTCACATAGAACCAGCTCTTCTTCCACTCGCTCGTGGCTTTCTTCGGCAGCAGGAGCTTGAAGAAGTTCGCCTTCGGCTTCAGTTGAAAGGTGACGCCGCCTGCCGCCAAGACGGGGCCGCCAGATCCGTCATGACTGGTGCGGCCGTGGAACATCTCCAGCCATAATGGGAAGTAGAGCCGTCATCCAAGGTAGCATTCGTAGAAGGCGACAAATATCGCCAACTGCTCGATGTTGTGCGGACCAAGATCTGACGGCTTGATCGCGTAATACATGCAAAACTGCCTGAAGAAGATTGAGGAGGGGAATCACAAACCCACTCGCCAATGCTACGACTGAAGGCTTGGTGGATAAATTTCCTCCTTCATTAAGAGAGTCCATCGCCGATTTGACTGGGTGTCCAAATTGGACTCGCCTACTCCGACTGCCAAACGAACACCTACGCCAAATCGACACTGGCCTCGGGGATATGCCGAATGGGGTATGCCCAGCAGGACGTTCCGATTGGGCCAAGGGCCTTGCGAGTGGGCCTGCAGGACGGCGACTGGAATGTGACTGAGGAGCAAGCCTGGTGAGTGGAAGTTGGAGGCCCAGAAGCGTAGCTGAAGCCCAGTCGGATTAGGTCAAAGCCTCCAAATCCTTGACTAGTTCGGTTGTATATTTGTAAACCCTAGCGAGGTACCCCCTATATAAACCTCCCTAGGGTTCCCTTTGTACTCATGTTCTATCATACACCCCTTCAAGCAACTCGCTACTTAGACGCCGAGCTCGCCACCCCTGTAACTCGCTCTTAGCCAATACAATCTAGCAGGAGTAGGTCGTTACCCTCCAGGGGGCGAACCTGGGTAAACCCATGTGCATCCGTCCCCATCTCGCTCCGTAGATGGCCGCCAGCTCTCGCCCCCAATCTTATCAATCGCTACCCCTGGTAGTGACTATCGTGGTCATTCCCATGACATCATCTTTCTCAGCGCTGGAGTATGGCTTCTGTGGATGACCCGACAGATGATGCGGTATCGCTGTAGGCGCAGCCTTTTCGACCGGCGGTCCCCATGAACTCGGAGCTGAGAGGCGTGGTTCTTCGGGTTCCTCCACCTAAAAGTGGAAACTTCTGATGATGAGATCAGATTCACCATTGAAATCAGCGGGTACCGAGACAGGGGTGGTTGGGTGTGGTGCCGCTTCCATCGGATTGTTGCTTGATGAAAAGGGGTCCGCCGAATCCATGACTCCAGCGTTTAGGTTTCCCACAGACGACACCAATTGACAAGGGGTGACCTTGGCAA
This sequence comes from Avena sativa, assembly GCA_916181665.1. NCBI lineage: Eukaryota > Viridiplantae > Streptophyta > Magnoliopsida > Poales > Poaceae > Avena > Avena sativa. Next base: position 341,601,443 of record OV702287.1, read on the forward strand.
TGTCCATGGTTATGGACTTAGGGTTTTGCGGAAAAGAGAACGTGGGGATTTTGTCGAATGTCAGACAAACAAGGGATTCGAAGTCGTCGGATTATTGATGGACTATGCTATTACAGATTGCTTGGGGTTTTTTTGTACCTCTCCACAAGCTCCTCTTTGCCTATATATAATAGGCTGGGTCTCAGGGATGTATACGGATATGTTACATATTCGTGATTACAACACCAACACAATGTTGATTTCTATTTCCTTAACTAAGACTTCCGTCGGATGCTTCCTAGGCCTTTTTTGAGGTTTTCATGGGTCGTGAGCCTTTACGCGGCTAGGGTAACCAAACATAAGAACCTGAGTAACCATACCCATGTCAATATGCGATACCAATGATCAGATCTCAGACAAGTCGTATCAGAGAAACAAAGGGAATTGGACTTGATATTTTACGGTTCAAACAATATTATCATCGTGGAATGCACAGGGGTCATTATGGACATCCCGGTCCCTCTATTAATCATTGATGGAGATCATGTATGTGCCATTCCCGAGTCGTGGGGAAATATACTTAAGGGTACGATGAGTTAGAGATCCTCTGTAAGTTGGAATCACCATATGAAAGAGAAAAGGAAACCAGAAAAGTTCCGTGAGAGAACCGAAATCGTTCTAGGAATGTTCCGAAGTTGTTCGGAGGAAATCGAAAGGGAACCGAAAGGTGTTTCGGGTCAAATCGGATTTTGTAATATGTATTTACATATTAATTAATGTAATTAATATCAAATATAATATTAAAATCTAATTTGAAAGGGTATTCCACTAATGGAACAAAATTCTAGGGAAAAGGACCCATGAGGGAAAACCCCAAGAGGGAAGGGCCAAAGGGGCCAAGCCTAGCCACCACATGGGGCCCACCCGACTAGCCTTGGGCTGTGCGCGAGGTGGGGCCCACCCCTGGCCAGCTGGCCCATGGTGCCCTAGGGGCCCATGGCGCCTCCCCCTCTCTCCCTTGTTTAGTCTCACATGGAAAACCCAAAGAGGAGGATACACCTCCCTCCTCCTATATAAAGGGGTGCCCATGGGTAGGATTACACAACTCACCAAACATCAAATAAGGAAGTCCTTTGGTTGACTTCCTCTCCTCTTTCTCTCCCTTGTGACCATGGCCCCCATGTATGGGCTGTGTGAACAAGGATTCACCGTGGTGCACAGTTGTGCTGCGGGGATTCCTAGCCGAAGATCTACTTCCGCACTTCCGGCGGGATCTGGGAGCCGGAGTTCATCATCGTATACTGTATGCGTATGAAACCGCGAGGGGCCACACTTGGGGCACCTTGATGTCATGAGTCGGAGCTGCTGCACAATGAAGATGGAGCAAGGGGTGACCTGCGAGGAGCTTCGTGACCTTGAGGTCGGCTACGGGTTTAACCACTTTAACCACGTTTCCCTCGGAACGTTAACCACGTACGGTCTACAAGAATATATATTCTATATGCTCCGGTCGTTACTACGTTACTACATAGATAGATCTTGGGTGTTAGGGAGTTCCATCGTAAGATTTTTTTATTTTCTGCTACGAAACCCTTCAAACCACACATAGCGGCAATTAACCTTACACATGCAGTGAGAAAAGGGGAAACTATTATCTCATTTTGTCTAACCATCTGAGCGTTTTATAGTTTTTGCAACTTCTAGGAAAATACAATCAAGATTTTAAATTTGTTTGGAAAACATAAACAATGGTAGTTTTATAGCTAGTGAACTTTGATATAATTAATGGATTTTCTAGATTGTTTTGAAAATGGATATTTTCTACAAATTCTGGTCGCAGAACAAAACACGGCTAAGACTTCTGAACAACCAGGAAAAATGAGCTTGAAACTTATGAGTTTAGTCACTACATATAATATGGTTTACTTGAGTTTTGGCCAAAGTTTTAAAAAACATGAAAACTTTCAAAGATTATTGTTATATCGAATTCATGCAGATTTTCACCCAGAATTTTAAATTGACGGAGAAGGGTTTGTAGAAGGTCTTGGACATGGGGTCAATGAAAGACCACAGATATTTATTTAATAGTGTGTTGTCTTGTATTGAATTGAGAGCTCCCGACTCTCATATCTATCTACTAATTTACACAGAGGTAGGTTCGTCTGCCACACTTTTGGTTCCGATTTTTTCCTGGACGATTTTACCCCTACCTTTTCAATGTATTTACCCGCCACTGCCCTTAGAAAGTCGTACCGGTTGGTCTCTCCCGAGCACTCTGCCACACCAATCCCCATCCCGCGCCGCCCGGACGCCCTTGGCCGCATGCCTGCGCCGCCACCAGCTCACTCGCCCATGCGTCTGCGTTCCTGCGCCACCAGCTTCCTGCGCCAAGAAGGTGCTCCCATGTCCTTCATGGGGGTAGTCAACAAGCCACGATTTCGCCAGAAGAAAGCCTGAATCGAACCAGCTCGCCGGGAATCGAAGATCTACGCCGAAATCGAGTGCTCTCGTCTCGGCTAATTACTCTCTCTGTACCCAAACGTCGCCTTCTCCTCCGCGTCATAGACTCGCGCTGCTTGAGACTCACCAGACGCCGACGCGCCCCGCCGGAGATGCACCAGGATGCCGATTCCTAAGCGTCTTGCAAGGTACGCACCAGTCGCTACCTTTCTTCTCTTTCCGGTTGCTACTACTGTGCATCTGTTTTGTTCTTTTTTCAACCATGGATGCACGCTCCCACTCGATCTCGTCGGAGAAGACCTGCACCGCCGTGCAGCGGCGGCCGCTCTAGGAGGCCGGCTTCCAAACCTACATGCCATTGCTCAGCACCGCCGCCCTGCACAACCCATCGACCAAGTGCTACATGGGTTTTTCTTGCCCATCACATTCTGCAGATGCTCTGCACGTAGGCTGTTCGACGGAATGGATGATCAGATTTTTGTCCCTTTCTATGCGTGTAGGGAGATATGTTTATCTGGTCAGCGATGGACATGGACATAGCGCAATACCTGCTAACGGACCCAGAAGGAAAAATGAGAACGTGGTAGCGGCATCCCAGTTCAAGGAGGCGTACCTGAGGATTCTCGGGAGGAAGCTTCTCAAGGGCCGGAAGCTGATCCTCGCCTTCAGGAACAAGCGATTGGGGCCTGAAAATGTGTCGGCTGCCAATACGGTTTCTTCTCACTGGGCCAAGCCGGCCAAGCAGAAGCATTACATCCCCGGTTATGCGCTCAATTTTGGTGAGGGAGCATTAAGAACCTTCAATTTGTTTTTTTCCTATCCTTCTAGAATAAGGAGGTAGTAGTGCGCCAGTGCTACACTCTTGCAAATTAGTTTGAGACTATCTACAGTCTAGGCAATGTTGAGGCTTCTTGTTCATTGCTTGTTGAATTTCTGGTCTTCTCGGTCTCGGCAAACCTTTATGGAAATATTTACTTAGTGAGGTAATTCCTGCAAACAACTTGTTTTTGTTCAGCTGGGACCATTGGGACTTCTCTTGGCTGACTTAAGAATCGAAGACTGGTTTGGAGGTTTGTTATTTTCACCTGGGAAGCAAGCTAATGAGGCTGTTCTGGATCAGTTTTCTACTCTCATGTGGTTGGAGTGACAGTATGCACATAGCTGAAATTTAATCATCCACCTAGCAATAAGAAGCATGGTTTGAAAAATCAACACTTGGAACTACTTGTTTTTATTTTGCGCAAACATCACAACTTTTCATTGTGCTATTGTTTTGCAGGCTATGCCGTTTTCCTGATTGTTTCCAATAGGACCGGATAAGCAGCCATCTTTCCTCTACCGTTACTCGATGTATGTTGCCAACTCATCCAGAATATAGCATTGCTGGTTGTCAAGATTAAAGTGCTAAGTGACGAGTATGCCCTGTCAATAGGTTTGTCTGCTTAAATATATAGAAGTAACATTGGTCAAGAGTGCGAACTGAAGGATTTGAGTTGGCAACAAGTTGTCAAGGAGGCTTTCATACTCTCTGGTATTTGTTGTTTCTCCTTGGAGCATAATTTGTCCTAATATTGAGTGAATGGCCAGCACCACTACGGCTAGATCTAATTATAAAGGTAAACTGGCTTTGCTGGATGCAAATCTATACTATCTTCGTCTCTATTGCTTAAAAAGAATTTCAGGTTCCGTCGTCCGCCATACGTCGCTCCTTCGTCAAGTCGTCCCTGTACGACACCGCAGCGCCGACACATGGGCCCTCTCCCAAAAACCAAATGCTAATCCGCTGACCACTCTCTGTACAAAGATATTTTCTCTGTCTTCAATTCCCCATCAGACACGCGTCCTCCACACCACCTGTCGACGCGGCCTGTGAGAGGTGCACCAGCCGGCAGTCGCGGGGGAGGCGGTGGCGCCTCGCCTCCACCCAAGAGATCTGGCCTTGGATTACTCGGATCCGTGCTCCTCGCACCGGATATGGCATATGGAGGCGGCCTCGCCGGTGGACACTGGGAGCCTCACCGGCGTATGGCAGCAGGCTCCTCTTGCCCACAAAGCTGGCGTGCTTTTAGTCCATAGTCACGGCTGTTGTGGATGATCCTGCTGATGACGCCAACATGGAACTGGCCATCTTGTTACCTCTGGAAGTCACACGACACCAATCTTCCGCCTTTCACGACACGGAGCTCCAATTGTCAGATCATTGTTTCTCAAGGTACAACTCAAGTCACTGCTGCACCCTTGTGTTCAATGAAATGCCAACTTGCTATGTCTTGTAAAATTCTGTTTGTAGTTGTTCTCAAGTAAGTTGCATTTCTCCATGTTCACATCTAGCGCATATAGTCAGTTTATGACTCATCTCAATCCCAATATATGTTCATGGTGCATTTCAATATTACATGCAAAATCACCTGAACCTGTCATTCTATTGAGAACATTTCTGGTAAATGGCTGGATGCATCACAACCAGATATCCCAAACAAAATAGTTTTCTATATTGTAATCCTAATTATTGTCACTTCGTTAGCACCTTAACAATATATCAAGCTTTTAGATTATTTTTATTATCTATTCCAAAATCAGATGTCATTTAAACTTAGTAAATACAACTAAATTATAAATCTTCATAATAGTAGCTTGTCCCATTTATAAAGTATCATTGAATTCAAAATGCAAGTTATTCATCCTGATTGCCAGGATTTGTGAAGTTGACTTGATTACCGTTTCTCATATAGGAAATTGTGAAGGCAAAACACCCTCAGTTTCTCTATGAATCAAAATATGAAGACAAAACATCCTTGGTCCCATGGTTCATAACTTTTTAGGAACTGTGATGGAACAAGTGTTGTGTGACTATCTTTGTTGTGGCAGATTGGAATACCAAATTTCAGATGATTTGGTGGAGACTATAGCATCTTGATTATGGATCTGCTACTGCCACACTTGCACTTATGCACAGACAAATTTTTATTGGTCTTTTTTTTGTTCATATAAATTCATTAATATTTATTCTTCCTCATTTTGATCCATTTTCTCCCACTTGTAGATTAACCGATTGATAATGCATGAGATTTAGCCAGAAGTGAAGGGACAAAACTAGGGAATCATGTAGTTATGATTCACCCCTTCGATAAGATTGAAAAAGGGTATGTTCTTGAACGTTCCTTCAATCTAGCAATGGATTGCTGTGTTAGAACACATGTGCTCCTTGCTAGCTAGATTATCACTATTGGATTTCAAGTTGGGGTGCTGCTAGGGCTCTCTACCTTGGTTCCAGGTTCAAGAAAATACTCACCGCCACGCCGTGGGGCGCACGCTGCTGATATGGCTTTGTCACATAGCTCCTTGCACCAAGGTGAGGTGAAGAAGCCGCCATGTACATGCTGACTTTCAGGGACATCGGCATCTCAGGCACATCGTGTGGCTCCCATTCGTCGGCCACGGCTGTCCACTGGTGCAACCCATGCGTTGAGGTCACACTATCACACAAAGAGAAGAAGAAAATAGACACCAACTTTTGCAGCAATAAGCAAGAATAATCATGAGCACTTTACCATGCGGAATTTGATTCCTCTTATCCATGGAGAAGTTCAGATAAATGACTAAATTCTGGTGTTTAGGAACCTGTTAGACTGCTGGATTACATTCGAATGAACAGCTTGGATATACAGGTGAGTGGGCACACTATACCCTGAGTTCAAGAGGGAGAAGTCTGAGCTGGGTTAGTAGATTCTAAACAAAATTACATTGTTAGTCAAGAGCACGATAGAGAAAAAGGTAATCATACAATTGGCAGCTAATTTCTTCCAACACAGTGTGCATGTTAAACATGTGATTTGTTAGCACAGAGCAAATGATATTGAACCTTGGTACACAATCCATCTTCAGATTACCATAAAGCCATAAACGATAGATATTGGCCTTTTATCCTTGAGTGGAGACTTTTGGCTCCCAAGCTCTGGTGCTTATGTTATGTTATTTATTAAAAAAAATCATATTTGTGAGTTCCAAAAAAGTTGAGAAAAATATCCAGATGTAGATAATGATATATCCCACAAATGTGTAAAATATCAATCTCAAAATCCTTTTATTTTGAGCTACACAAAAATTACTTAAGGTGTAGATACATGCATGCATATTTTTGAATCTCTTTTTAATCAAACTTCTGCATTTTTGTGTAGCCCACAATACAAAGAATTTTACGTTGAATTTTTCATTGTTGTTGGATACAACATTGACTAGGTCTAGAATTATTTTCATTTTTTAATAATTTAAATATGATTTGTGATTTTTTAAAATAAAGTGAGCACTAGAGATCGGGAGTCAAAGACACTCTCTGTTCATCCTGTTGATAATTTGTTCTTTGTTTCCATTATATGTTTGGACATAGGCAATGAGATATCGTCACTCCAGTAATAACGTATGTAGTAATTTACATATTTTTATTTCCTTTTTGGCATAGCACTTTTGGTGTAACACATGATGATGTGTGTAAACTTCTCACACGAAAGGAAACACTCTACAACAACATACTGTATTTAGCCTAAATCTACCAATCCACATGATGTAAACAAAAATAAATTCATAAAAATAACTTATTAAATTGACACAAATCTAAAGTCAAACTTATCAAAACTAAAAAGTCATAATATAATCATCACATTATTGAAAAAGCATAAATGCATGGCTATAAAAATATTAAAAGATAAATGCTATCAAAAGTTAGAGAGAGATAAAGAAGAAGAAAGTTGGTAATTCCACATGATGTGCAAGAGGATCGTATACTTGCAAAAAGAATATTGCACGTATTTGTTAGCCACTAGAATATCTTTTCCCGTTGCAACGCACGGGCAATTTACTAGTCATAGTAAATTAGATGCACCATCTAGTTCACCAAGAAATTCAAATTAATGGAGAAGGGTTATAATATATTTAAATACTTAGATCGAGATTCAGTTCTGTCTATGCTATTAAAAACAAAATAAATAATTTTTTCCTCTTCCACATGGAATCCAGGGCTTTAGAAACTATGTCAAACTCACTAGACTTAGTTTCTCTATTCCTTCATATGTTAGAGTTTTGTAGATTAATTATTTTCTAGTTGATCTGCAAAGGCAGATGAGGAAACTGCAGGATTTGCCGGCTCTTACAGCTATGAATGATAACGAAAGATGAAAATTGACTAATCTTTCAAACACTTGCACTACGAGAGATCTAGTGACACGTGATCTTCCATATTGGTCACTGAAAGATTATAGTTTTCAATCTGTGACATTTCTGTGACAAAAACACTTGGTCAAAAGCTAAGCGTCACTAGTTAAACACAACAACCTTTTCCTATATTGATTATAGACGTCTATGACCAAAATAGATGGTCATGGAATCTATGACCATCCATTTTGATCACGGATTATCTGGGTTGTCCACGTTAAATCCTGCATGGTAAATCCGTGACCAAATCAAATGGTCATTGAACAAATTTAGCCTAGTCTAGTTTAACTGTCTATATGGGCGGGCCGGCTTCTCGCCGGCGTTGGCTCCCCATCTAGCCGATCTGGAGCACCAGGAGCTTCTGGATGGTAACCGATCTGAATCTTCGTTTACGTTGGCAGGCCATCTCGCCAAGCCCTTCTCACGTAAATTCTGGGCTTTGTGTTCTGAAGCTAGTGATGTTGACATTGAAGGAGAGATTTCAGAGGTGGAATCGTTAGAAAAATCGTTGAGATACCTCTGTCGAACGCCGACGGAAATATCTGATCGTGATCTTGATGATTCATCTTTGCTCTTCTCGTCTAGAATAAGGAAAAGGAGATTAAAGATGTTGGCCAAAAGAGACCTTCTATCGTTGGAAAAGAAGGCTCTGACGGGTCAAAATCATCTCGTTATGGTGCCACCGACACATCGTAATCGATTTTTTCGGTTGCTAGTGCTAGAACCGACGGTGTTCTCGTTGAATGACGAACTTGAATCAGCTGCTTGGACGATGGTCCACAGGAAACGTAGTTTATCCATGCGCGGATCGCTAGCACCTGTTGGAACTTTGTGTTCAGCGTTGCCGAGATCCCTTGATCCGAGTTTAGCGGATCAAGCATTTTCAAATTTTGATAATCGAAATAAGGGCCGTATGGGCTCGCTTCATTCGAGTTTGTTGATGCGCTATCAGAAAAAAGTTTCATGTTCGGACGCTAATGCTCACATGGAGATTGGAGTGGGCCAGGCCCGCTCGTCTTTGCGTACCATCCCACCGATCAACGACAATTACGCTGGGAGGGCCTTCCGACGCCTTCTAGGGTTCACTTGGGATAGTTTTTCCACAGCTCACACTAGGTTTTCTGACGGCGGTCGACGGCTGGCCGACGACGACATGAACCGTGGTGGAGGTCGTGGAGGGGCTGATCCAGCTCGTGGCGGAGGTGGACGTGGAGGGGCTGATCCAGGTAGAGGAGGGTATGGTCGTGGGAACAGAGGGACTGCTCGTGGAGGATCCAATGACAACAACTTTGGAGGAAGGAAAAGGTATTTTGAGGTTGGCAGCTCTAGTGGAACCGCCGGTAATGGTGAGCAAGAGGGAGGTTTCAATGACCGACCGTTTCAAGGAAACAACTATGGGGGTTTTCATGGTGGATCAGGATTTCCTGATAGGCAACAGCAAGGTCCCGGATATCAAAATCGTAGAAGGTATGAATTCCGTGAAGGTCGTGCTGATCATCAGTTTCGTGGTCGTGCTGGAAATTTTGCCAATGGGCATGGCCGAGGCAGAGGTAATGGTCGAGGCCGTGGAAGGAATGGCGGTGCTGAAATTCCTTTCGACTATGCGCGTTCTCAACGTAACAATGAGGCTCTATCACAAAAGGTAATTGACGAAGCTGTGGGGGCTACGTTGAAGGCATATGCAGCTGCATCTGGTCAGCAAGTCAGAACTCTCCCGTAGCAGGCGTCAATGATGGACGCTGAGGCGGATCAGCGGGCACGTCAGGCGCCGCTGGCGGCAAAGGCTTCAGCTGAAGAGCAATCGGCTGCGATGGTGGCTCTTGCCGAGGTACAGAATCAGCATGGAAGTGCTGCTGCGGCACAAGTTCCGATTGCAAATGCTATCGTGCCACAAACTGTTGTCGCTGCAGTGGCATAGCCTGCCGTCGCTGCCGCGGCGCAGAACCGACCCACTTATGCTGCCGCGGTAGCAAATGCTGCCCCAAATCAGGTGGTTGCTCGGGATCCTAGTCTTGTGCGGGGGGGACAAGGTGCTCTACCTGAGTTTATTCCAATTGAACTGAGAGATGTCTCTTCGTCAGATAGACCCGCAAAGAAGAAGAAAAATCTTGACAAATTAAAATGTTTTCGGTGTGGAATTCCGGGGCATTTTCTTAATGATTGTACTATAGTTTTGTGTGATATTTGTCTATCAGCTGAGCACGCAACAGAGGCATGTGAACAATTGTTAGCTCCTAAGCCAACAATGCAAATTTATGGCATAGCAGATGAGGAATTGATGTTTTATGAACTGCCAATAAGTGGTACCTTTATGCCCAAGGCTGAGAATCCATGTTTGGGTATGGTCACAGTAAAAGAGGGGGTGATGACTGTCTCTGAAATTGTGGCTCAACTTCAGTGGCTTGTGCCGTCTGAGAACTTTATTTGGGATGTTCGGCAGCTGCATGATAACGTTTTTAAAACACAATTTCCAACAAGGATGGAGTTGGAGAGGATGAAGCGTTTTGGAACTTATCATGTCCCTAGCAGCACGTGCCAGCTCATATTTGATGACTGGACTATGAAGTTTGAACCTCTATACATGCTGCCAGAGGTATAGGTACTTGTGAAAGGTATACCTGAGGAGTATCTCGGTGATTTTTTGACGCTATGGGGTATTGGTACACTGTTTGGAAAGACTATTAAAATAGATATGGCCTACACAAGGAAGAATAAAGTGTTGAGAATTCTGATTGGATGCACTAATTACAAAAGGATTCCTAAGGCTTTTGATCTTTTTATCAAAGATGGTTTCTATAAATTATACTTTTAGGTGGAGGAGTTACTGCTGGGGGAGATGAGTTTATGGATGATATAACTAACAATGGTGATCCGAAGGATGATGATCCTAAAGATAACATGGGTATGGATATGGAAGCACATAACCAGAATGGAGAGAAGTTAAATAACAATGCTTCCTCTACACCGGTTGAACATGTTAAAGCATCAGGTGGACTGGGTAACAAGGGGCATCATAAGGAGGCTGCTTTGTCCCCTTCCATTCGATTTGGTTCTTTTGGTTCAGAACAAGACTTTTCAAATACTGCTGATGATAGTATTGTGCAAGGAGTTGTAGATTCCATCAACTTTGAGATTTCTGCTGCTGTTTCGCGTCCATCGCCGGCGAGCAACCCAGGTGGGGGTGCTACTATCGGCTCTCTCGCTCGTGAATGCATCCCAGGAGGGTCTGCGCCGGTTATGTCTAACGTGCGCTCGCCTGGAGCTGTCATGTGTGCTTCTGACTCGCCGCTGGTGCGCACTTGCTCGACGCCTCATATTTCTTCTAGAGGAGGAACGTCGTCTCTGCCTTCAGCCTCGAAGGCGATGGTCACTCCAAGTGGGGGTGTGATGTTCCCAGCGAGGACCTCGACGCCGCGTGCTACATCAGGAGGTGCAGGGGCGTATGAGGAAGGAAGGTCAACCAATGGTGTGCGCATGCCAGGAGGGTATGTGACGGCGCCAGCGACAGGACGGACTCTGACTGATATTGCGGCCTTCGGCGGGATCATGAATGCAGAGGCGAATGGAGTACTCTCCAGTGACCGTGTTCGTGCTCAGGTCAACGCCGACGACACGCAGATGGCCAGGGCGATGCTGCTCAAGGCTCAAACCTTGCAAGGTAAAAATTTAAATCCAAAGTTCTCTATTTTATCTTTTAATACTGAAGATATTATTCATAGAGCTAGCAAAATGGGGGTTTCTTTGGGTAAATCACCGTCACAAGTTAACGCTTCGGTTAGTATTATTAGAGATTATGAAGTTGATAGGACTTTAACAATTCTAAGAAAAGATAATATGGTAGAAAATAAGGACGAAGCTGCTCACAGTTTAATAGTTTCAAAAGCATCTCACCTTGCGGCAGACTTGGTGGATGACAACGTACATGTCACAGATGATCAAATGGATCATCTAGCTGCCTTGGATGTTGTTCCTAAAGGTAGGAAAAAAAGGAAAAGAAACAGTTTGACGTCTCTAATGTGCGAAGGAGCACACGTTCCAAAATTAAAAAGTAGCTCTTATCATGCAAGGTTTAAAAGGTCTAATTTGGAATAGTAACGGGTTTCGGGATCCTGCTAAACATAATTTTGTTAGCGAATCGATTAGGGAACAAAAGTTAGACTTCATTGGCTTGTTGGAGACAGGAAGGTCTAATTTTTCGGTTCCGTTTTTGAAACACTTAGCTGCTGGAAAAGATTTTGCGTGGTTTTGTCTATCTCCTCATGGCCGCTCTGGTGGTATTTTAGTTGGGGTTAATACGCTATCACTTCAAGTCACGAAGGTTGACACCGGAGATTTTAGCGTTAAAATTCAAATAAAGTGTCGAAATGATGGCTTTGAGTGGGTTTTGATTCCGGTAGCCGCTCAGGACTCACATAAGCATCTTTTTCTCGCGGAATTGGTTCGTATATGCGAGGCTGAAACACTACCTACGTTGGTAGGTGATGATTTTAATATTATTAGAAGAAGAGAGGAGAAGAATAACGATAGCTTCAATCCTCGATGGCCTTTTATGTTTAATGTCATCATTAAAAATCTGGATTTAAGAGAGACTGTTCTCTCTGGAAGACAATTCACGTGGGCAAATCATAGAGATACCCCAACTTATGAGAAACTGGACCGCATTCTCACAAGTGTAGAATGGGAACAGAAATTCCCAATGGTGACGGTGCGTGCGCTTACTCGTACCGGTTCGGATCACACGCCGTTACTAGTTGACACGGGCAATGGTGCTCACCTAGAAAATGTAGCCCGTTTCTCTTTTGAGTTATCGTGGCTTTGTCATGAGGATTTCCACGAGATGATAGCAACCAAATGGGCTGCTGTTCAACGTGTTAATTCACCAATTGAAACATGGCAAAAAAAAAATTAGACATCTCCGTCGTTTTCTGAAGGGATGGACGAAGAATCTAAGTGAAAAATATAAAAAAGAAAAGGAGAAGTGGTTAGCTATCATTGAGACATTGGATCTCAAAGCCGAATCTGCACCACTTTGTGAGGCCGAAAGAGAGGCATTAAGAGTCGCAGATGAGCAAGTGAATAAGCTTAGACGCGATGAGGAAATTAAATGGGCCCAACGCGCTAAAGTTAAACATGTTCAAGAAGGAGGTAATAATACAAAAAAAATTCATTTGATTGCGAATGGGAAAAATAGAAAGAAAAAGATATTTCAACTCGAACAAGATGAAGGAACAATTGTAGGGGAACAAAATCTTCAGGTTTATATTTCTGAATACTACAAGAAGTTATTTGGGGCACCGGAACCGAACCATTTCTCTTTGGTTGAAAATGAAACTATGGACATACCAAGATTGTCTTCAGAGGAGAACGCTATTTTAGTTGCTGACTTCTCTGAGAAGGAAGTACTAGAGGCGATTTTTCAAATGGAATGTAATAAAGCTCCTGGACCGGATGGGTTCCCAGCTGAGTTTTCTCAGAAGTTTTGGGGTGTCATTAAAGATGATTTGATGGCATTGTTTGTACAGTTACAAGCAGGAGAGTTACCATTGTTTAAGTTAAATTTTGGAGTTATAACTCTCTTACCCAAAAAAGAAAATGCAGTACAAATACAACAATACAGACCCATATGTCTTTTAAATGTGAGCTTCAAGATTTTTGCAAAGGTGGCTACTAATAGAGTCACTGAAATTGCACATAAATTTATTCGGCCATCTCAAATGGCGTTTATGCCCGGTAGACACATCCTTGAGGGTGTTGTGGTTCTACATGAGACCATTCATGAACTTCATAGGAAGAAAATGGATGGAGTCTTTTTTTAAATAGATTTTGAAAAGGCTTACGATAAAGTCAAATGGCCTTTTTTGCAACAGGTCATGCGTATGAAGGGTTTTGATCCTAAATGGTGTGACTGGATTGCAAATTTTGTTCAAGGTGGTAGTGTCGGAATTAGAGTCAACGATGATATTGGCCACTATTTCCAAACTAAAAAGGGTATTAGGCAGGGGGATCCGTTATCTCCGATGCTTTTTAACATCATTGCAGATATGTTAGCCATTCTAATTGCAAAGGCAAAGGAGGATGGCCAAGTAGGTGGATTAATCCCCCATCTGGTTGAGGGTGGTGTGTCAATTTTACAATATGCTGATGATACAATCCTTTTTATGGAACATGATTTTGATAAGGCTTTAAACATGAAGTTGATTCTTTGTATCTTTGAACAACTTTCTAGCTTGAAGATTAATTTCCATAAGAGTGAGATTTTTTGTTTTGGCAAAGCTAAAGAGGAAGAACATGTTTATAAAGAGATCTTTGGTTGTGAATCTGGGTCTCTTCCTATCAAGTACCTTGGGGTACCAGTACATCACCGTAAACTTAGGAATGTGGAATGGAATCTAGTTGAATCCCGATTTGAAAGAAAATTGGGATGTTGGCAGATCAACTTACTATCCTATAGAGATAGATTGGTTCTGATAAATTCTGTTCTTACTAGTCTTCCTATGTTTATGCTATCATTTCTAGAGATACCCAAAGGGGTACGTAAACGTTTAGATTTTTATCGTTCTAGGTTTTTCTGGCAAAACGATGAACATAAAAAGAAATATAGACTCACTAAATAGAATATTCTGTGTAGACCAAAGGACCAGGGATTGCTTGGTATAGAGGTACTAAGGCTCAAAAATATTTGTTTGCTCAGTAAATGGCTGTTCAAAATGTTAACTGAGAAAGGAATGTGGCAAGAGTTTCTACATAATAAATACCTTAAGAATAAAACCCTGGCTCAGGTTAAAATTAAACCTACAGATTCCCCTTTCTGGAAGGGCTTAATGAGAGTTAAAGATTGTTTCTTTCATAGAGGTTTTTTCAGTATTGGTAATGGTAGATGTACCAGATTTTGGGAAGATGTATGGTTAGGTGATTCATCTTTAGCTCATCAGTATCCATCTTTATATAACATTGTGCATTGCAAAAATGTTTTAGTTGCGGATGTTTTAGCTCATGTTCCACTCAATATTAGTTTCAGAAGGACTTTAACTGGTAATAATTGGACATCATGGATTTATTTATGCCAAAGACTGATGAATATAAACCTTAATGACGAACCCGATAGATTTATTTGGAAGCTCACACAGTCGGGTGTTTTCTCGGTTAAATCTATGTATGCAGACCTGATAAATGATCAGCAGGATTTTCCTAGAAAATACCTTTGTAAATTAAAGATTCCTCTGAAAATAAAGATATTCATGTGGTTCCTAAATAGAAAAGTATTACTAACAAAAGATAATCTTGCTAAAAGAAAATGGACGGGGACTAAAAGTTGTTGTTTTTGTGATTCAGAGGAAACCATTCAACATTTATTTATTTCCTGTCCTTTTGCGCAAATGGTTTGGCGTGAATGTTATTCATTTCGCTTTTAATATCCCGCCACCAGCTAATGTTACCAATATGTTTGGAAACTGGTTGAATGGTATTGATAAGATCGTTAAGGCTCGAATTCAGATTGGAGTTTCAGCTTTATGTTGGTCTATTTGGAATTGCAGGAATAACATTATTTTTAACAAGTTGAAGGAACAAATTTTTTGCAGGTTATACATATGGTTGTGCATTGGATTCAGCAGTGGTCGGTTCTACTACCTATGGAGCAGCGAGAACCTATGGCTACTGGTGGCAGCCGGCTCCTGATGGTTGCTCAGGATATCTACAACCGGGCTTCTTGACGGCATATTAGTAGATTGGATAATGTTTAATATATGCTTGCTTGTCATTTTTATGTGGTTAATACACATAGCGACTTTAAGCGACCCGTGAGTTTGTAATAACGAGATAGACAAACTCGGTAATAAAGCAGGCTGTGTGCATCTATTGATGCAGAGGCCGGGGTGTCTATCCCCCATTTCGAAGAAAAAAATATGGGCCAAGCCCAACAATTTTCCATATTTATATTATTTTCCATGTCATTTCTAGATAGCTATATGGACCAAGCCCAACATCTCAACCTTTTTGTTTTTTTCCTTGGTATTGAACATTTCAATTTACATTTCTGACTTTTTATTTTGAGCTAGCCCCACTAGTCTATTTTGAGCTGGCCCCACTAATCAGATTGGTCCAATTGTCAGATTGCACTAGCTACTAGGTCCAATTGTGGAAGGAAAAATTACCCCTGAAAATTAAGATGTGGCTATGGTTGATTTAGCATAATGCGATATCCATCAAAGATAATATGATGCAAGCGGCGTCCCGTAGCGGACTTTTTCTTTTTTGTTTGCAACTGGATGCTTCCCGTGCCCTGTGTATTCCTTTGGTAACGAAGATCGATCGATTTTTTCTTCTAATTGTAATATTTTATAGAAGTGGAGTGCTCTCGTGCTTTCCGCCTAGCCGTGATTTTGTGGTATTTGGTAAGGTGGATTAGAAAACTAATTTCAATCTTGCGACCAATGTCCACCAAAAATAATTAAACTCCACGAGATGGGGCCATGGTCTACGATAAACACGTGAAAAGTTCGGACAAGAAGGAAAAGGGGTCCCAAAACGTGAGCTGATTGAATACTTCATCACCAATAATAAAACTAGAAAATCGAAGGAAAATGAATACAGCTAAATTTACAGGGTTAGTATGGTTGAGCCGCAAGTTGGACCCGATATGCTAAGGAAAAGGACTCGCGCGACGATAACTTGGGTGGGACCCAGCGCCTTTCTCTTTCTGCCTCGCACCGCCGTGCCGCCGGAGCTCGGCGTCTATCCAGCTTGCTGGCCAGATCTCGCTGCCCTACAAGTGGAGCATCGGCGCAGCGATATTGCGAGCATGCTCCCTTGCACGGGCTCGCCTAGGCGTTGCCGCACCCCTTGCTGCTCCGACCGCCGTTGAGGAACACTGGTTCAATGTAGCACCCAACACTACCTACACCGGGAGATTTTGCTACAGTATTTGCTACCGACGGCCGACAGAATTGCCATGGACAGAGCGACAAACTTCTATGTTGGAGAGATTTTTGCTACGGCTGCGGTATTTGCTACAAGATGACCAACGACAGTCTCTGGAGAAGTCTTTTTGCTAGGTAGCAACTTTTTTGCTACAAGGTCTCCGACGATGTCTATATTTTGCTACATTACCACATTTTATTTGCTACCACCGTTTTGTGGTTTTGCTGCAACAGCGGGATTTTTTGCTACGGGTCTCCGACGAGGTTTTTCCCAGCGAGTCTGCGGTAATATTTTCCGGCGATGTCGGTTTTGCTACATTAGTACTTTATTTTTGCTACAAAGTCTCCGGCGAGATCTCCGACGAGATCTCCGGCGAGGGTTGTCTTTTTTGATCTGCTTTGATATAGCAAAACCAGTTATTACATAGCAAAAGCGGAATTTAATATAGCAAAAGCGGATTAGTGAACACATGTCAGCAGGAAGATCCGGGATCTGAAGTTTTGATCCGGGGGACGCGTAGCAGCTCCCATATGCTAAGCTAAACTAGGCAGCGTCACGTGCGTTTCGTACTCCTGTTACGGCTATCGGGTTACCTTCTTCGTGAGTACTACTCCGTATTACCAAAGCACGGCTGCTCACTGACGGACCAGAGTGTGCTTATCTCTCCACGTCACTTACAGTTGCAGGTCCAAGAAGCCAGCAGCTACCGCCCACCTTCCGATTTCCAGGAGAGCGCAGAGAAGAGCAGATCGCACTCGGTGAAGCTTCGATGGCCATGAAGGTTTTAAGAGAGCTGGGGAGGAAGAGGAGCGGAGCAGCGGGGATCAGAGGCTTCGCCGACGGCGCCGCTGCTGCGCCTGCGGTGGCGGTGGCGGAGAGGAGAGAGGGCGGCGGAGGAGGAGGGGAGACGAAGGCAGTGAACCTGTTCACGGCCGTCAACCAGGCCCTCCACATCGCGCTCGACACCGATCCGCGGTGAGCCCCTGCCTCCTCTTGAATCGCCCTGACCCTGTTGCTTTGTCCTACCTGTCAACTCTGAAATCATATTATAGGAAAGTAAAGTAGCACCCCGCTGTTCTTAACTCTAAGGCATTCAGATTTCGTGTTCGGTATACTAGTGTTCCCAGTAGAAAACAATACTCCCTCCGATCCAAATTATTGTTCTCAAGTTTGTCTAGATTCGGATGTATCTAGTACTAAAACATGACTAGATACATCCGAATCTAGACAAATCTGAGAACGTTAATTTGGATCGGAGGGAGTACATGATTGTTGCATGCATTCAGTTATGCATTAAGTGCACCAGGAAACAATAATAACTTTGTTGGGATGAGTGTTTGTTCAGACAGTGTTTAAACTGTCCACAAAACTTTTTTTCTCGAAAAGGAGGTTAAGGCCCCTGGCATCTGCATTGAAAAGATGCATAAGTCATTTATTTATATTTTATGCAACAAAAATCTGATGAGAACATACATCAAAATACCCGAAGCCAGCAGGCAACACCTACAAACCCGACAATGGGGGAAGACCATGCCACAGGGCCTTATGCCCTAAAAACACAAGCAACACCCCACCAGCTAGGTATCTGGGGGCATCACCGAGTCACCGTATGACGAACCAGGAGCACACATCTGGTCCAGACCCTCAGCGTGCACCTCATGCACACGCTGCAGAAGTCTGCACCGCCGTGGAACCATCAAGTCATCTTCAAGGCAAAGATCTGCATAGTCCTCTCTAGGCCTGCCGTTGACGCTGCTCCGGCGCCAGACAGCGCCTCTGCCCTGCACGAGTCCATCATGTCACGTACTCACGTTCGTCGCTGATTCCCCACTGTGTCACGCCGCCGAGACCCGTCGCCGTCGACACGATAGATGAAACACAACTCCACCAGACGTGGGGTCTCCACGGCAATGCCCATACTTGATGGACTTGGGTTTTCAGGATGGAGATATGTGCTGGTGACTTCGTCGGCTAACAGACAAACAAGCAGACACGATTTACCTACGTTCAGGCCCCGGAGGGAAAACCCTACTCCTTCTTGTCTGTTATTGATTGATGATGAAGATTACAAGTCGCCGAGATGGCTGTGGATGCGCAGATTGGATCTGGCGTATGCTACGGGTGTTGTGTTCTGGATCTCCCCTTCGCCGGTCCCTCCTAGCCTTTATATGGGGAGGCTAGGTCTCGGGTACCATACCGAGTCGGTTACAAGTTGGATTCTATCTGTATGCTTTCCTAGTTTAGAAAAGCTTCTTCTTGTTTGACACGCCTAGAGTCGGTAACTTCATGGGCTTCGTATCAGCCGAATAGTTTTGGGCTTCATAGACCTCAGCAGATCATCATGTGGGCCCTCCGTTGGGCCGATCCAGGTAGGCTAGAGGCAGGTGCCCGTTAGGCTACCTATGTCAGACCCCTCCAGGTATCACATGTTCGAAAAATGATGCCCCCAAGAGGGAGAACGACACCGAAAGTGCCGCCATCATCCGATCCGGAAGACCTAGGTCTAGGGTTTCCTCCGCACCACACCCAGGCCCTAGGGCGTCGTCCCGCACCGACTCCTTCAGGCGAGGGGACGAGAGGAGTACCTGCCGCCGCCGGTGCCAGCCAGCCAGCCAGGCTTCGCCCCGCCGTGCCCTCTGGCGACAGCGAGGGAGGAGGGAGACGAGGTGCTAGAGAGAGACGACTAGCACCCACACAGCTAATACTGTAATTTAAAGTGACACTGTTTTGGTAATTGAGTGTGCAAGCAGTCAGGACTTATACTTTTCTGACAATAAGATATGTAAGTATTTTCTTGTATTTTTTTTTTTTGTAAGCTAGTCTATGAGACAGCGTTCCCAGATTATGATCCATTTGAGTTGGTTATACACGCATTCCTGTGAATTGAAGTTGGTTTTCATTTTGACAGATCTTATGTCTTTGGAGAAGATGTGGGTTTTGGAGGTGTATTTCGCTGCACATCAGGGCTCGCTGATCAATTTGGCAAAAATAGAGTATTCAATACACCATTGTGTGAACAGGTGCAACTTGGCATACCTGCTGAAACTTATGGCAACACTATAGTAAAATGTTAATATTTTAGCGTTAACATCCTGCTCTGCATGACTACGGATATATGTTTGAGCCCACTATACTGAACTGCATACCGCTTAAATAGTAGGGACTTCATCTAACCTATCAGTATTTTATTGTCCTGACCAGTTCTTCTCAAACAGGGTATTGCCGGATTTGCTATTGGCTTAGCAGCAATGGTGAGTCACATAGAAAATTGGCTTGTTTTTGTAATAATACTCTTCAGGTTCCTTAACTAATTAAATACTATATTGTTCATGATAGTTTCTTACAAGTTCAACAGTTTTAAAACTATGCAACCTAACAATTCTTAATAGTATGTCTTAATAGTAAATATGATTCATGTCATATGGAACTATGCAACCTAACAATTCTGTTGAATGGGAGTTTGGAGTTTGGAGATTGGACATGTTATATGTGATTTATCATACATCATTACATACAATTAAATATTTGGATGAAATAGAAATCTTACACTCTTTACATCAGTTAACAAATCCTTCCTTCCTGGCAAAAAAAAAAGAGAAATAACTCTTTACAAGTCAGTGAATCATTAATTCACATCTTACTTCTATCGTCTTGGCTATGGAATACTCATTTTTTTTGGGTTTTCTTCAACATGCAGGGCAACAGAGCTATTGCTGAAATCCAATTTGCAGATTATATCTTTCCAGCATTTGATCAGGCATGTCACTGATTTTCTCCAGAATTATTTTTCCTACTAGAACTATTTTCTCCTTATGGATAGCAGACGTGTTTAAAATAGTACTATGCGGACTGCATTATATTACGGTGTATTTCAGTAGCAGAAAATAACTTATCTATTTGTTGCTAGATATTATCGAGCTTCTCTTTCTTATCGAAATCCTTCTGCTGCAAGCATTCAGAATGCTTTATCCACAAATCTGGACCCTGGATTGATACTGTTGCATTCAGTATTGAAACCATTTTAGTTCTTGACCATTAAAGAGCTGAGTGAATTTATATTGGTTTATCAAAGTCTTGTTCCAACCTATTCATACAAATTCTGACGCAGATCGTCAACGAAGCAGCTAAATTCAGATATCGAAGTGGAAATGAATTTAACTGTGGAGGTAATTATTTTTTCCTTTTCAAAATGGATTATTCTATATCTCATGCTGATTTTTATGTTACTTAATGGAGAGACATCCTGAAGTTGTCAGCCATCTTTTCTAGGTTTAACAATTCGATCTCCATATGGCGCTGTTGGACATGGTGGTCACTACCATTCACAGTCCCCAGAGGCTTTCTTCTGCCATGTTCCTGGCCTAAAGGTTAGGTTTGTACCTCTAATGTACTCTCAAGTGGATACCACATTGTCTAGTTAATTTAGATTTTTTTTTATATAACCATGTAGCAGAGCAATATCAAGCAACATTTCTAGTACGTGTAATACTCTAGTGGTATTTGTGAAGTTGTACCAACATGTTCAGTTAATTCTTCAGATTTCACCAGAAGCTTAATGAAAATTGACACTTCAGAATATTCTATCTTACAGGTGTATATAGGAAGCTGTGTTGTGGTTTCCTCGAGTACTAAGAAAAAATAATTTCAGGTTGTCATACCTCGAAGCCCGCGTGAGGCCAAGGGACTGTTGTTAGCCAGCATCCGTGACCCAAACCCGGTCATCTTTTTCGAGCCAAAGGTAGCACAAGAATTTGAAGTTCCTCAGCAGGCTAAGAGTTGAATATATCCATGTGATAGAACAATTGCATGAGATACAATATTGAACTGCTTACTGAAGAATGCTTTTACAATCAGCTTTGCTCTCTTTTTTTTACAGTGGCTGTACCGTTTATCTGTTGAAGAAGTTCCTGAGGGGGACTACATGCTGCCTTTATCTCAGGCGGAAGTGCGCATATCTCTATGCTGTATGTTGTTTTGTTCATGAGGAAACCGAAATATTTATTCAACTCTTATACTTTATTAGGTGATTCGCAAAGGAAGTGACATAACACTTATTGGTTGGGGAGCTCAACTTGCAGTGCTGGAACAAGCATGTGAAGATGCTGCAACGGTCAGTTATTTATGCAAGTTCTTTAATACAAAATTCTTTATTTGCGGGTTCACTTGATATCAGCTTAATATTTATATTTTTACCATTATCGAAAAAGCTAAATATTCTGACTCAGTTTGCCCAAATCAACATGACAAGAAAGGTTTGGAGCACCTGAACTTGATTATATATGAGCGGATAACTGTGGGTAAAGCAGTGGAACAGTTCTGAATTTGAAAATGCACATGTTTATCTAGGTTCAGGAAGAAAGGGTCCAGGAACAAGTTATTTTAGAATATTCCATATCGATTGAGAACGAATACTAGCAAATGATACTTTTGTGATTTGGTGTTGCTTCTTGGCTGTTGCCATCTTGATTCATCTCCACATTTTCGTTTTTCAAAAACCATACCTTACACCAGTATATTCCAGGACGGGATTTCTTGCGAGCTCATAGATCTAAGAACACTGATTCCATGGGACAAGGAAACAGTGGAGGCCTCTGTCAGCAAGACCGGAAAGCTTCTTGTATGTTACCTCTTTCCATTTCTCCTTTACGCCACTATCATCACTATCATGATCAGTGAGTGAAGTACTATCGCAGATTAGTCATGAGGCCCCAATTACCGGAGGTTTTGGTGCCGAAATCGCTGCATCGATTGCCGAGCGCTGCTTCCTGAGGGTAGGGTAACTAAATCTTGCCAATCGTTTACAGTAGAGCAGAACACATGAGAGCAATGCTCATTTACATAATCATCCAGAAGCTGGTGTGACCAAAATTGCTGAAATCGATCTGTTGCAGTTAGAAGCGCCCGTCGCGAGGGTCTGCGGCCTGGACACCCCTTTTCCTCTTGTTTATGAACCATTCTACATGCCCACAAAGAACAAGGTAATGCCTGGTAATTTTGATCTGTCCCTGCTTTGCTATGGCAGCAGCTCTGACCCTGATCTGTTGTGTGTTGCAGATCCTGGATGCTATTAAAGCAACTGTAAATTACTGAGGTGCAGAAGCAATTTGGTGCTGCTTGTGTGTTGGACATTGATAGCAGAGGCAGCAAACATTGTGTGTACATGTGATTGTGTCTATTATGATTGCTGGTATGTGGCCTGTCCTGAATGCAAGTCCACAAACCAGTTCATTCGATGTAACACAAATAAAAATACTCCAAAATTTAGATGATTACTATGCAATTGTCAGTCTTTTAGTATTATTTATTAATACAGATATAAAATTATAACAGTGGAGTGTGTCTTTAGTAGGTGGGAAGAAAAATCAGTCATTATTCAACCTTTTAAATTCGATTATCGCATGGGTAATGTAGTGAAGAAAGGTTTAGTTGGTGCAGACTGCAGAGGTACTAGTTCTATCTGCTGACCTCGCTAGTTCCAAACAGAAATTACGAAGGTGGCCAAATAATCCGAAGAGAAGATGCGTCACCACTCACCAGCACAAAAGGTTGCACCCGGCGATCACGAGAGTTCCACACTCTGCAGTGCACTGCGTCGTCGCCCCGTCTTGGCCACTCGTGCTGTGGACCACCCATATGGCTACCGCAAGATCCATCGATGGAGACGTCGTGTAGCTGAAGATAGACGACGACAGACGTGGAGGGCGCGCACGCCGCACACGAGAAGCAACACGCGCGCGCCGCACCTAGATAACTCCCGACGCGCACGCGCCGACCGCGAGACACCAATATCGATCGGCGATGGCTGACACTACCGCCGCTGCAGCCGTCGCCGCCGTCGCCGGTTCGTCGGGGGCCGCGGCACTTCCGCTCGCCGGACGCGTGGCCATCGTGACCGGCGCGTCGCGGGGCATCGGGCGCGCCATCGCGGCCCACCTCTCCGCCCTCGGCGCGAGCGTCGTGCTGGGCTACGCGTCCAGCGCTGCCGAGGCCAACGCGCTGGCCGCGGAGCTCCCGCGCGCCGTGGCCATCAGGGCCGACGTGTCCGACGAGGCCGGCGTGCGGTCCCTCTTCGCCGCCGCCGAGTCCTCCTTCGGGTGCGCCGCGCCGCACATCCTCGTGGCCAACGCCGGCGTGCTCGACGACAAGTACCCGTCCGTCGCCGACACCGCTACGGCGGACTTCGACCGCGTCTTCGCCGTGAACACGCGCGGCGCGTTCCTGTGCCTCCGCGAGGCCGCCAACCGCCTGCCCCGCGGCGGCGGCGGGCGGATCGTGGCGGTGACGTCGTCCGTGGTCGGGTCGTTCCCGACGGGGTACGCGGCGTACACGGCGTCCAAGGCGGCCGTGGAAGCCATGGTGCGGACGATGGCCAAGGAGCTCAAGGGCACGCGCGTCACGGCGAACTGCGTCGCGCCGGGGGCCACGGCCACGGACATGTTCTTTGCCGGGAAGAGCGACGAGACCGTGAGGCGGACCGCGGAGACTAACCCGATGGAACGGATCGGGGAAGCCGGCGACATCGCGCCCGTGGTCGGGTTCCTCTGCACGGACGCCGCCGAGTGGGTCAACGGGCAGGTCATACGGGCCAACGGCGGGTACGTGTAATGTTCAACAGTTGGCTGCCCCCCCCTGCCATTAGACATTTTTGGCGGGAGTGATTCGATGCTTCTAGTTCTGGCTGTTGCAGTTTGCACAAGACTAAACAAATAAAATCTGAGAAGTGTGATTTGCTCTGTATAAACAGTGGACTTTAAACTGGTGTTGTCTATTAGTACTGCTCGCTACTCATTTGCGCCAAATAATCTTAAATCTCAGAAACGAATTTTCTGATGAACGTCACCAGTACATGTTTTGCAAAGGAGTAACATTGTAGGCATTAACACATTTATCAAAATACAACCTTAACAGTAGGTTAAGAACGCAGAACTAGAGTGCCATGTCCAGCTAGGATTTGAAACCTACAGGTAGGAGTTTTCTTCAAGCAGTGTTTGAATCACAGAAAAAACAAAGAAATTGTAACATGAGCTTTTAGTAGATGTAAATTTTCCTCTAACACATAGTGCAATGCTATCCTATGGGAAACTTTTCGAAGAATTTAATCCTACGAATCAAACATGCCCATAAGTAAAATTCCATAGGATCAGAATCTTTCAAAATTCTGATGGAATTCCTTTGAATTGAACAGACCTTACTAACACAGTTTCCACTAGAACTTAATTGGTACTCATTAATTGTGAGGGGTGACAATTAATAAGAGATAATATTTTATTTTATTTTCTAAATGATGGTGGGAGGCTAAGGGAGACATATATTTTCTATTGTTGTACCTGCCCTGCCAAAAGATTTTAGTTTGCTGATGGGTGTTTATCCCGTCCTATCTTATTCGTGACATATAGTTGGTCAAACAAAGGTGGAAGATTCCTTTGCCAAAAAAAATAGCAAGCCAACTCTTTCCAACATTTGATAGGACTTGTCTCAGCATCAAGCAAACACACACTTAATTCATCATAGTCTGGATCACACCTTGAATTTGACCTCCTATGTATCTCGTTAAGGTGTGGTTATATTTTAGCATAACATGGACCATTTCCTAATTTGATCTCCTATATTTTCCATTAAGGAGACAATATTTCATTGATAGCGAACCCTTTGTGCTTCGTCTATTTGAATTCCAACAACTCCAATATAAGATAGCTAATTTGTAATTGTGTGCATACGATGATATATATGTGCATATACGTTGAACCCGTGCTAAACATAATATATACATAAATTGCGCTAGTAAAATACAAAATGCTACTGTACTTAAAACTTCCTTAGATCATCTCTGATTTGCACGATTTGGAAAAACATAGGAGCATGAAAAACACAAGAATAGAATGCCATGGCACATAGAATCATATAAGAAGAGAAAAACACATGAACCAGTAACAAAAGTTGTTTGGTTGCACCAAGAAAAACACAAAAACATTGGCCCCTTTTCATAGGGTTCTGAAGACGCAGGAGTGAGAAAATGTAGGATTAGATGTCATGTCAAATTGAATCCTACAAAAAAATCTCCAAAGAGCATTTGACATAACATGAAAAACAAAGGGAATTCCAACAAGAACTTTGAGTGGATGAAAGTTTACCTCCAAAATATAGTGCAATGCAATCCTGAAATATTTGTAAGGATTCAAATCCTACAAATCAAATAACTTACACAAGAGAAATTCATAAGGATCGATCCTATAATCCAACATAATACCTTTGAGTCAAAGGAGCCCTTATACATGTATAGTTTTTATAGAGGCACAGTAAAAAAATCCAATCAGGCCTAACCTCTTGGTAGAAATATTATGAAATTGAAAACAGGCATGCACCCGCGGAAGAAAAAGATTGTCTTTTTCGCTGTCTTCGACCGAAAATCGACGGGGACACGCCTCCTCTTCTTGCCGCTCCGGTGGCAGCAGGGGGTGGGGATCTCGGACATGTGCTCGTCATTGCTATAAGGTCCCTAAAGTTAGAGATTAGTCAACCAGCAACGACGCTATGGTGGCTATAGTCAACCAGCAACGACGCAATGGTGGCTATGACGGTGCTATGTGGGACAAGAATATGGTATATATGTCTCCTCGTCCACCTTGTCGGTGGCGATCTCGCCGGTGGCATTGAGAAGGGTGGGAAATTGTCTGGTCGCTGCTTCCATGGAGTGATATATCTCGTTTAGTCTACATGTGTTTCAGGTTTGGTGTCAGGAGATTTAGATCTATTCAAAAGTTTAATGGCGATGACTTCAACTCTAGAGCGATGGTCCTTAGGGGCACGCGCACGAACACTTCCTGGGGCTGACTCGGACAGAGGAGCGGCGATAGCAGCGTGTCGGCGGATCGTTTGGGGACGATAGTGGTCGTTAAGTGGTCCAATGATCTCAATGTAATTTTCATTATGTTTGAGATTACTTGTACTTCTTGTGAATATCTGTAATAAATCTGTATTATTCAAAAAAAAATCCTATGAAATTGTAGAGTAGTAAATCAGTTTTTAGAAATTTTGGAGGAACTGAACTCAATGGACTCTATAGGAAGAGTTCATATAAAGTGCAATCCTACTAAAACCTCCTTTGGAAATCCTTCAAACTAAACGGTCCTTATTTGTTGAGCACGTCTTAGATTTCTTGTTGGGAGTACTTGGTATGTGCCCTTTTTCATCCCATCATAGACTCATAGTCCATCTTTCCTTGTCAATCTGAAATCGTCGGAATTCCAACTCGTTACTTGAGCTTCCCAAATCCTTTCGGAAGAATACTACTCTCCAATTGCAAAAGTTTGGTTCCAACAGTTCTTCCGTGCGAAAACTTGTGCAGCCACAGTTCAAATTTCCTCAAATACGTACAACTATAGGTGCAATACGAAAATCCAGACCTATCCGGACTAAGATCATTGGCATGTACGGACGCGTCAGACGAGTCCGACTCGAACCAAGATACGTATGTACGACCACTTGTGCACCTTTAAATTGCGAACCCCCTACGGGTGTCGTCACGATCAGATAACGAGCTCAGATCAGATTCATCACGCGCGTGCGCGGCGTGTACATGATACCCACCTCGATTTCCACTAATATCTCGCGATCCCAACGACGAAACCGAGAAATCGGCGCCACACACGACGTGATCTACGCGCCTGCTCCGGTCGATCGAGATGTGCTACGTCCCGAACTCGCCTCCGGCGTTGACGGTCGACTTGATCAGCGGGGAATACTCGCTACCCGTGATGATCATGTCGCCGCTTACGACGCCGTTCGCCTTCTCGGCGCCGACGGACACGTACACGGCGCTGGCGCCGCAGGTCTCCACGACCTACACGGCGATGGTGGCGGACAGGCAGAACTGGACGGTGCCGCCGCTGACGTCGCTACCGCTGCCGCTGCCGATGCCCAAGTCGACGGCGCGGGCGCGGGAGGGTAACGTGGTGGTGCGGACGGTGTGGGCGCACAACCTGCAGGAGGAGGTCGAGCTGATCGAGTCCCTCCTGCACCGCTTCAGGTACGCCGCCGTCGACACGGAGTTCCCGGGGACGGTGTACCGGCCCAAGTTGCCGGCCTACGCGCTCACGACGGAGAAGAGGTACGCCCTGCTCAAGGCCAACGTCGACGAGCTGCACCTGATCCAGCTCGGCCTCACACTGTTCGACGCGGCGGGCCGGCTCCCGGACCTCGGCACGGGCGGTGCCGTGCAGTACGTCTGGGAGTTCAACTTCCGGGAGTTCGACGTCCGGCGCCACCGCCACGCGTCGGAGTCGATCGCGCTGCTGCGGGCCAAAGGCGTCGACTTCGACCGGACGCGCCGGGATGGCATCGACGCGGCGACATTCGGCCCGCGGCTGCGCAAGCTACTGCGCGGTGGCCTCGGGGATGCCGGCGTGATAACCTTCAGCGGCGCCTCCGACCTGGCGTACCTCGTAAAGATGATGCTGGGCAGCGGGTACAAGCTGCCCGCCACGCCCGCGGCGTTCGAGAGCGTGGTCAAGGCCATGATTCGGAAGAGGCTCTACGACGTCAAGGAGATGGCGCGGCGCTGCCCGGGGGATGTTGACCTCCGCGGCGGGCTGGACCGCGTCGCCGGGAAGCTCGACGTGCCGCGGGCCGTCGGGGAGGCGCACCAGGCCGGCTCCGACAGCCTGCTCACGTGCCAGACGTTCATCAAGATGAAGGAGCGCTACTTCGTCGGCGACCAAGACCTCACCACCGTCACCGGCGTCGTGGCCGGGATCACGGCGTGCTGACGCACACATATAGTGCACCCTTTTGTAAATATAAACGACTAGATTTCGTTCTTGCTTTGTGATTACCCTAGTACTCTAGGGCTAACTTTTGTTGGTCTTTTCCCTCAAAAAAAAAAAAACTTTTGTTGGTCTTTCCTTTAGGGGGTTGTGAATAAATCTTGAACCGTTCGTGACTTTCGAGTAGATCTTTTTTTTTTGTTGAACTTTAGGGAGCTTTATTATTGAATGATAAGGACCGGGAGGATCAGTGAACCAAACTTGGCTAACACCCTGAGTAATTCCGTGACGAGTAAGAACATGTGCGGCCATGTTTGCTTCTCGCGTACAATGTTGAGTCGTTGCCATGTCGAGCTCCACTAGTAGTTGCTGGGAGGAACCGTTCGCTCTCTCCGCTTCCGTGAGTGAGGGGCGAACCCTAGCTGTCTCTCCGCCGCCGCCCCCAACCCTTCCCTCCCCCTTGCCGCTGCCGGAGGGCGACCCCGGGCGAAGCCTCGGGGCTGTCGGCGGCGGCGGGGCCTCCCCTTTTCCCTCGGGCGTCAGTGGCGGTGCGGGCGACGAGGGCGCGGCACTCGCCGGGGGCGTGGCGGCGTGGCCTCCCTTAGGCGGTGTAGCGGCCCGAAGGTTATGGCGTGCGGGGGTCCGCTGTGGCCTGGCGGCGGTGGTGTCCGGCGGCGCGAGCGGCGGCTCGATTGGCGGGCTGGGTGCGCTGGCGCGTGGCGCTCCTGGCCACGGCCACGGCGGTGGCCTACAGCCCTGATTCGGGTCCTGGAGGAGATGGGCGGCTCGGCGGTCTAGGCTGCCCCTTTTGGGTTGCAGGGACCGCGCCCCTGGATCTCGTTCCCCTCCCCAGATCCCATGGTGACGGCGGCCAGGGGGGCCCGGGCGTTGATCTGGAGTTTGGACCTGCCCTCGGCAGCTCTGCGGGCTTCGTGGACCTCGTGTCGGTGCTTCTCGGCGACCTCTTCTTCTCTCGGTTGGGCGCGGCTTGGTTCCCGGGGTGGCGGCCCCGGACGGTGGTGAGCCCTGTGGTTGGCGGGCGTGCCAGGGGCTCTGGTGCTGGCCGGCTTCCATGGTCGTGGGGACGACATGGTGCCGACGAGCCATGTGACGTGGGGTTTGGACCATGAAGTGTCTTTGCCGGGGGAAACCCTTGCCGTCTGGGCCTCGACGGTGGCGTCCGAGGACGTCGTCCCCTGCCTGCATGCGTCATTGTGGCGGTGCTCGATGTGTCTTGGTTGGAGGCAGAAGGCTTTGCCGAGGGGAAACCCTGCCCTCTGGGCCGCGACGGCGGCGTCTACGGACTTCGTTCCCTTGGTGAAGGCGTCGCCGCGGTGCTTTCGGTCTCCCTCGTGCTCCGGGTGAAAACCCCGATCCTCGGACCGGGCGGTGGCGGCGCCCTGGCATCGTGCTCTTCTTGAAGACGCCGCCTTGGAGGAGAATATCATTTTGCGGCCCGAAAGTTGGGGTGTCCAGGCAACGCGGTACCCAAGTTCCCTGAAATCAGTCGGGATGATTACAGTTGGTGTGCCAAATACTCATAGGGTCTTTTTCGGCACGAATTCAACTTTACGTTTCAATACAAAAAATCAGGCTAACGACCGTCAAGTTGGGCCCCCTGTCAGTTCTCGCCGTTATGTCGCCCATGTCGTTTCCGTTGCTTAGGTGCCAATTAGGCTTGCAGCGTTGGCGCCTGCATCCATTACGCGTCTTCTTCTTTCCTGGAGCGGCAATCTGTGGGGCGTCGCAGCCATGGCGCGGAGCTGGGATGTGGACGAACCTGCTCGGCCCAGCTCTCCTCCCTGTAGGCTTGCAGCGTTGGCGCCTGCATCCATTACGCGCCTTCTTCCCCGGAGCGGCAATCTGTGGTCGCGGCCATGGCGCAGAGCTGTGACGTGACGAAGCTGCTCGGCCCCACTCTCTTCCCCATCCTGAGTCAGAGCTCGCCCTCTCCGTGGACGCACTCATGGCACGATGCGGGGACGAGAATTGGTTCCCGGTGAGATCTATCACCTTGTCGACCATGCTCGGTTCTGTTTTCCTCCTCTAGATTCCGAGCTCGCCGTCGTCGTGATTGCACCCGCACCAATTCTGCCACCTCCGCCGAGGTCTCTGTGGTAGCTCAAGTTCTGGGGCTCTCCAAGTTCTGCCATGTTGGGCCTGTAAGTGTTGTTGTATGTTAAACTAGCAAATCTCTTTTGTTCAAATCTCTTGGCCTGTACCAACTTCATTGTGTTTAATTATGAAAGACAAAATATAAATGATTTTTCTCAATTTCTCACATAGAAAAATGCACAGCTAATTTCATATTCTCGCAGGAACTGACCCCACTTGTTGAACCAGCGGCACTGCCACGATCTCCACGTAATCACGGTGTGTTCTCGAACCGAAAGTTGCAGTTACCACGTTTCTTCTGCAGTCATTCCTTTTCCTCAGTCATTCCTCTGCAGTTTTTCCTGAGCGCTTCTTCTTCCTCTGTTCTGGAACCATCGGTTCATCTTCTTCTTCCTCTCGCAGGCAGTTCCTTGCAGGCATTTCCTTTCACCCATTTCCTTGCAGGCATGGACGATGGGAAACGCACAACAGAGACCCACTTGGTCCCTGCCCATGGCACCACAACTTTGACAGTGGTGTACACAAATGATGAAGCGACTGTGGAGACAACTCTCGCCAGGTTTGAGCAATTGCTTGAGAAATAGAAGCACAAGTTTGTGGGGCTAGACTTGGAGTACACCCGTGCAAATAAGCGAAAAAATCCTCCACAAGAGATCGCTGTCGTGCAAATCGTCATACATAAGGAGGTCCTCGTTTACCACTTCTGCAGGTATGTGAAATTTAAATTTGAGATCACCACTTCTGCATCCCTTGTTCCTTTACATCCCTAGAACCATCTAAGTGCATGAGTAAACCAACTGAGATGCATTGTCCGGCTCTGGTCGAGTTCTTGTGTAGGAAAAGGATAACTTTCACTAGCGTGGATATCACAAATGACACAATTATGCTTTCTCGTGCATTGATAAAAATCCCAGAGGGGCACCACATCGACATTCAAAATGTGTAAAAGATCAAATCATACCTAGCGAAGGATGGCATGGGTGATCTGGCAGCGGAAATCATCGATAAATCCTATGAAAAACTGAAGAAATTGAAGCGACTCGATCACGACTTCTAGGAGTGGAAGCCGATGAGCCAGGTGCGCCTCGAGTATGCAGCCAGAGACGCCTACATGGCGTACGAGTTGTACAGTAAGCTTATTACCATGAAAGATGGGATGGTTAATGCGGGGTTTTTCGCGAGAGAGCTATGCCCTGGTTACAAGCTAGCCCAGGAGAAGAAGCGCGAGGAGGACAGAAAGCGGTTTCAGGACGAGCAGGGATCTTAGGACGGTGGCGACATCAAGCGGTTGAAGGGAAAGCAAGTCAAGGACGACAACAAGTGGTGGTAATACATTATGTGTTTGAACTAGATTTTAGTTTCTAGTTTATTATGTGTGTGATACATTTAGTTATTTCAATACAAAATTTTGACCAATTTAACTTGTTGATGTATTTCTTGACAATTATAATATAATCGAGCACTAGAAATATTTTGTAGTGTGTATGAGCATGATCAGTAAATATAATTGAATACTAGAAACTTTAAGGCACTCCATATAAAGGAGTAGATTAATATAGAAGGTTCACCAGAGACACCACGGATATATTGTCTTACATGCCACACACAGGTAATAATTAACTATAAACAAAATAAAAGCAGGGGCTGCAGCAGGAGGCCGGGACACGGAGACGCCTAGCAGGGCAGGGGTTTATCAACAGGAGGCAGCGACAGCCTAATCGATGGGATACAGGCCAGTCCTGACATACTCTCAGAGGAATTTGCCGTAGGCTGCGTGCCGCGCCAAGGTAATCGGCCTATAGCTTCTGCCTCCGCCTCTGCCAACGCCCTCCGCGTGCTGGATCATGCTATTGAGGTCCACGTTGATTGCTCTGCCACAGAATGGGCAAAACAGTCTCCCCCTACGCTGGAAACGAATTAGCCCACACCGTAACCGCCTCAGCACGTAGCGTCTCTTGTTGTCCCTGGATACCTTGCTATCGTCCACTTCATCATTATCCTCCTGTTGATTTTTAAGAACATAACTTAGAACTCATACATATGATTAAATTGTATTATAACTTAAGAATTGACAACATGTACATGTAAGACAATATATCCGTTAATATACAAGATAAAGCATTTCGACAATAGTTTGATCGGTTCATATATCATTTCATCTCAACACAATGACAAATAATTGCATCAGAGTGAATGTAGGATAAATCTAGGGGCCTCATAAGTTTCTTCAAGGATGGATTCAGTGAACTAAGTTACAATTGCACAACCTGTAATGTTGTTGTACATCGCCCCAGGTTCATTAACTCATCCCTGAAAAAATCTGACACCAATGTGTCTGCCTCTCTTTTGGGACAAATTTGAATCATTGGCCACAATAAGAAATTGAAATGTAATCATATAAAACATTATTCAGGGATATACATAGGCAGGTACAAAAACAAGCCTAAATATTGTAATTGTAAATAAAAATCCAACAATTAATCTTCAGGTACATGTTAAAAATACTTATGACCAAAACCATTCATATACATATGCATCATACCAATTATTAAAAGATCAGAAACAATTCAAGGATCATATATGTAGTTCAATATGAGAATAAATCTAGGGCCTCATAATTTGTTTCAGAGATAGAGTTGGCGAACCAAAGTACCAACAACACAACCTATATTGTTTGTGTGCATTGCTGCATTAGGTTCACCAACCCATCTCTAAAACACGACACCGTCATATGTGTCTCCCTTGAACTCTTTTGGGGCAAATTTCAATCTCGGCCTCGGTGACAAACTAAAATGTAATTCTTATACATTGAATGCATGGAATAGATAATTCGAATATCATAGTTCTATGAATGTAGAATAAAGATTAATGCCTCATAAGTTTCTACAGGGACGGCATAAGTGAACCAAGTAACAATTTCACAGCCTATATTGTTCTTATACATCGACCCAGGTTCACTAACTCGTCCCTAAAAAAATATGACACCAATGTGTCTGCCTCTCTTTTGGGGCAAATTTGAATCATTGGCCACAATAAGAAATTGAAATGTAATCGTACAAAACATTATTCAGGGATATACATAGTCAGGTACAAAAACAAGCCTAAATATTGTAATTATAAATAAAAAACCAAACAATTAATCTTCAGGTACATGTTAAAAATACTTATGATCAAAACCATTCATATACATATGCATCATACCAATTTAAAAGATCAGAAACAATCCAAGAATTATATATGTAGTTCCATATAAGAATAAATCAAGGGCCTCATAATTTGTTTCAGAGATGGAGTTGGAGAACCAAAGTACCAACAACACAACCTATATTGTTTGTGTGCATTGTTGCCTCAGGTTCACCAACCCATCCCTAAAACACGACACCATCATACGTGTCTCCCATTGAACTCTTTTGGGGCAAATTTCAATCATCGACCTCGGTGACAAACTAAAATGTAATTCTTATACACTATGAATACATGGAATAGATAATTCAAATATCATAGTTCTATGTATGTAGAATAAAGATTGCAGCCTCATAAGTTTCTATAGAGATGACGTAAGCGAATCAAGTAACAATTGTACAGCTTATATTGATCTTGTACATGGCCCCAGGTTCGCTCACTCATCCCTGAAAAAATCTGACACCAATGTGTCTGCCTCTCTTTGGGGCAAATTTGAATCATTGGCCACAATAAGAAATTGAAATGTAATCGTACAAAACAATATTCAGGGATATACATAGTCAGGTACAAAAATAAGCCTAAATATTGTAATTATAAATAAAAAACCAAACAATTAATCTTCAGGTACATGTTAAAAATACTTATGATCAAAATCATTCATATACATATGCATCATACCAATCATTAAAAGATCAGAAACAATTCAAGGATTATATATGTAGTTCCATATGAGAATAAATCAAGGGCCTCATAATTTGTTTCAGAGATGGAGTTGGAGAACCAAAGTACCAACAACACAACCTATATTGTTTGTGTGTATTGCTACCTCAGGTTCACCAACCCATCCCTAAGACACGACACCATCATACATGTCTCCCTTGAACTCTTTTGGGCAAATTTCAATCATCGGCCTCGGTGACAAACTAAAATGTAATTCTTATACACTATGAATGTATGGAATAGATAATTCAAATATCATAGTTCTATGAATGTAGAATAAAGATTGCAACCTCATAAGTTTCTATAGAGATGGTGTAAGCGAACCAAGTAACAATTGCACAGCTTATATTGATCTTGTACATGGCCCCAGGTTCGCTCACTCATCCCTGAAAAAATCTGACACCAATGTCTCTGCCTCTCTTTGGGGCAAATTTGAATCATTAGCCACAATAAGAAATTGAAATGTAATCGTACAAAACAATATTCAGGGATATACAAATACATCATACACCGCATTCATAGATCAGAAACAATACAAAGATTATATATTTAGGTTCCATATGAGAGAAAAATTAGGGCCTCATTTTTTCCAGTGATGGAGTCGGAGAACCAAAATACCAACAGCACAACCTATATTGTTTATGTGCATTGCTGCCTTAGGTTCACTAACCATCCCTAAGAAAACGACACCATCAGATGCCCTTGCACTATTTTGGGGCAAAATTGAATCATTGGGCTCAGTAAGGAATAGAAATGTAATGTTATAGGCCTGCTGTGTATCGAAATCAACACTCAACTAGCAAACTCAACTAGATGGCAGATGAGCAGATTGGGGTTTTGTGACTAGACGGATTGGGGTTTTGTGACTAGATGGCAGATGCATCAATCAACCGATCGAATCATATATATACTACCCTACTTCAAGAGCAAAAGAATCTGTACACGATTGAGCAAATCCTATGTATGAAGACTGAAAACTGCGGCTGTGACTAGAGAAGCTAGCAATGTAGTACCTCGGACTCCTCTTCAAGGACCTCCTCCTCGAACTCATCATTCTCCACAATTGTGTCGAAGATTTCTTGTACGGTGATGGGGTCGTCGATGTAGATCACCGGATTGCCTCCGCCTGCCGCCTGCCTCCCATCCAGATCTGCCGCTGGCACCATGACATTATCGGCCACGACGTTGTCGGCCACTTGCTGCTCGGCGGCGATGGCTACCACCTTATGCTCGGCGGCGACGGCTACTGGCTGGACGGATGAGCTCGCACCCTCGATGGTGCGGTGACGAGCAGCATTCGTGCCTGGAGAAGACGCCTCCGCCTGCTTGGCGGCGACCGAGCCATCTGCTGCTGCGCCTTCAACTGGCTTCACCTCCGGCTCGTCTCCATGCGTATGCTTCATGGCACACCAAGGGAAGGAGGTAGTACAAATGAGGGAGCTTCGGCACGCGCGGCAGGTGTAGATTAGGGTCTTGGGACTAGACCGACTGGGGGGAAATGACACGAGCTCATGGAAGAAGAAGGTCGAGGGGGGTTATAAACACCGGACCGTTCGTAGTCCTCGAATGGACATGTGTGGTGGGCGGGGGGCTACCACGATCTCCACCCTTTTTTTGGTTCCCTTTTTTTTGAAACAGCCATGATCTCCACTTTAGAGCTGCATTGAAAACACGCTCATGGCAGACCTCGATTCCACTGCATGCAAGTGGCGCGGAACCAATTTCTAGCAACGTTAGATCTACACGAGGGGGGCCCTTGACTCATGGAAGTTACTAGCGGTAGGGCCCAGTTGGAAGTGAGATTGAGAGCGCTGCGTAAAAATAGGATATGTCTTATTAAAATCAAGTGGCAATAAATTGCAGCGTCCCGTCGACAACCATGCACTCGATGACCCCGTTGCCCTGTGCATGTGTTGTAGTAGCAGTAGTAGGCTTTTCAGACTTGATTAAACTTGACATGACCGCTCGAAGACTTTTTCCATGGACGGCATCGTGTTCCTTCCTGTCGAAGTCTCGCTGAGGGAGACGTCCATGTTGTCTCACGCTGTACTGTGAAGGGCACGATGTGTGCAACGATCATCGTTGGATCGCACAGAATCAACGGTTGATGCGCGCGATCCGCATGAGAACTGTGACAACCAATCAGGGACTAGCAGACAGGGTGAGCACAGGTTTGGGCTTCTATGAAAGATAGAGAGAGGGGGGGCAAAACTAAGTAGTACCACATAAAACCAAGGGCAAAACTGAGTAGTATAAAAATGGAAAGTGTCTTGTACAATGAAATACATCGTGGAATACATCAAATTATGCCAAGATAAATCCACTAGAGTCATTGCATGTCTGTTACTTCCATAAACCACACATGGATCCACCGGAGTCATTGCATGTATGTTCTTTTCATGAACCACACCCAGTGTCATTGCATGTCAGTTCTTTTCATGAACCACATAAGGATCCACCAGTGTCATTGCATATCTGTTCTTTTCACAAACCACATGCAGTGTCATTGCATGTCTGTTCTTTTCATGAACCACACCCGGTGTCATTGCATGTGTGTTCCTCTAGACAAACCGCATAAGGATCCACCGGTGTAACTGCATGTCTGTTTTTTTCATGAACCACATAAGGATCCACCAGTGTCATTGCATGTGTGTTATTTTCATGAACCACACCTAGTGTCATTGCATGTCAGTTCTTTTCATGAACCACATAAGGATCCACCAGTGTCATTGCATGTCTGTTCTTCTCATAAACCACATAAGGATCCACCAGTGTCATTGCATGTCTGTTCTTTTCATGAACCACACCAGGTGTCATTGCATGTGTGTTCTTCTAAACAAACCACATGAAGTGCCATTGCATGTCTATTCTTTTCATGAACCACACCCAGTGTCATTGCATGTGTGTTCCTCTAGACAAACCACATAAGGATCCACCGGTGTCACTGCATGTCTGTTCTTTTCATGAACCACATAAGGATCCACCAGTGTCATTGGATGTGTGTTCTTCTCATGAACCACACCCAGTGGCATTGCATGTCAGTTCTTTTCATGAACCACATAAGGATCCACCAGTGTCATTGCATGTCTGTTCTTCTCACAAACCACATAAGGATCCACCGGTGTCATTGCATGTCTATTCTTTTCATGAATCACAGCTAGAGTCATTACATGTCTGTTCCTCTAGACAAACCACATAAGTCAATGCATGTCTGTTCTTTTCATGAACCACACCCGGTGTCATTGCATGTGTGTTCCTCTAGACAAACCACATAAGGACCCACCAGTGCCATTGCATGTCAGTTCTTTTCATGAACCACATAAGGATCCGCCAGTGTCATTGGATGTGTGTTCTTCTCATGAACCACACATGGATCCACCGGTGTCATTGCATGTCTGTTCTTTTCATGATTCACAGCTAGAGTCATTGCATGTCTGTTACTTCCATAAACCACACATGGATCCACCAGTGTCATTGCATGTCTGTTCTTTTCATGAACCACATCCAGTGTCATTGCATGTGAGTTATTTTCATGAACCACATAAGGATCCACCAGTGTCATTGGATGTGTGTTCTTCTCATGAACCACACATGGATCCACCGGTGTCATTGCATGTATGTTCTTTTCATGATTCACAGCTAGAGTCATTGCATGTCTGTTACTTCCATAAACCACAGATGGATCCACCAGTGTCATTGCATGTCTGTTCTTTTCATGAACCACATCCAGTGTCATTGCATGTGAGTTATTTTCATGAACCACATAAGGATCCACCAGTGTAACTGCATGTCTGTTCTTTTCACAAACCACATGAGTGTTATTGCATGTCTGTTCTTTTCAAGAACCACACCCGGTGTCATTGCATGTGTGTTCCTCTAGATAAACCACATAAGGATCCACCAGTGTCACTGCATGTCTGTTCTTTTCATGAGCCACATAAGGATCCACGAGTGTCATTACATGTGTGTTCTTTTCATGAACCACACCTAGTGTCATTGCCTGTTAGTTCTTTTCATGAACCACATAAGGATCCACCAGTGTCATTGCATGTCTGTTCTTCTCACAAACCACATAAGGATCCACCAGTGTCATTGCATGTCTGTTCTTTTCATGAACCACACGAAGTGTCATTGCATGTGTGTTCTTCTAAACAAACCACATGAAGTGTCATTGCATGTCTGTTCTTTTCATGAACCACACCCGGTGTCATTGAATGTGTGTTCCTCTAGACAAACCACATAAGGATCCACCGATGTCACTACATGTCTAATCTTTTCATGTACCACATAAGGATCCACCAGTGTCATTGGATGTGTGTTCTTCTCATGAACCACACCTAGTGTCATTTACATGTTAGTTCTTTTCATGAACCACATAAGGATCCACCAGTGTTATTGCATGTCTGTTCTTCTCACAAACCACATAAGGATCTACCGGTGTCATTGCATGTCTGTTCTTTTTCATGAATCACAGCTAGAGTCATTGCATGTATGTTCCTCTAGACAAACCACATAAGTCATTGCATGTGTTTTTTTTCATCAACCACACCCGGTGTCATTGCATGTGTGTTCCTCTATACAAACCACATAAGGATCCACCAGTGTCATTGCATGTCAGTTCTTTTCATGAACCACATAAGGATCCACCAGTGTCATTGGATGTGTGTTCTTCTCATGAACCACACAAGGATCCATCGGTGTCATTGCATGTCTGTTCTTTTCATGATTCACAGCTAGGGCCATTGCATGTCTATTACTTCCATAAACCACACATGGATCCACCAGTGTCATTGCATGTCTGTTATTTTCATGAACCACACCCAGTGTCATTGCATGTCAATTCTTTTCATGAACCACATAAGGATCCACCAGTCATTGGATGTGTGTTCTTCTCATGAACCACACATGGATCCACCGGTGTCATTGCATGTCTGTTCTTTTCATGATTCATAGCTAGAGTCATTGCATGTCTGTTACTCCCATAAACCACACATGGATCCACCGGTGTCATTGCATGTCAGTTGTTTTCATGAACCACACCCAATGTCATTGCATGTCAGTTCTTTTCATGAACCACATAAGGATCCACCAGTGTCATTGCATGTCTGTTCTTTTCACAAATCACATACAGTGTCATTGCATGTCTGTTCTTTTCATGAACCACACTCGGTGTCATTGCATGTGTGTTCCTCTAGACAAACCACATAAGGATCCACCGGTGTCACTGCATGTCTGTTCTTTTCATGAACCACATAAGGATCCACCAGTGTCATTGGATGTGTGTTCTTTTCATGAACCACACCCAGTGTCATTGCATGTGAGTTCTTTTCATGAACCACATAAGGATCCACTAGTGTCATTG
Source organism: Avena sativa (assembly GCA_916181665.1). Taxonomy (NCBI): domain Eukaryota; kingdom Viridiplantae; phylum Streptophyta; class Magnoliopsida; order Poales; family Poaceae; genus Avena; species Avena sativa. Next base: position 341,641,151 of record OV702287.1, read on the forward strand.
CATGTCTGTTCTTTTCACAAACCACATGCAGTGTCATTGCATGTCTGTTCTTTTCATGAACCACACCCGGTGTCATTGCATGTATGTTCCTCTAGACAAACCACATAAGGATCCATCGGTGCCACTGCATGTCTGTTCTTTTCATGAACCACATAAGGATCCACCAGTGTCATTGCATGTGTTTTTTCATGAACCACACCCAGTGTCATTGCATGTCAGTTCTTTTCATGAACCACATAAGGATCCACCAATGTCATTGCATGTCTGTTCTTCTCACAAACCACATAAGGATCCACCACTGTCATTGCATGTCTGTTCTTTTTATGAATCACAGCTAGAGTCATTACATGTCTGTTCCTCTAGACAAACCACATAATTCATTGCATGTCTGTTCTTTTCATGAACCACACCCGGTGTCATTGCATGTGTGTTCCTATAGACAAACCACATAAGGATCCACCGGTGTCATTGCATGTCAGTTCTTTTCATGAACCACATAAGGATCCACCAGTGTCATTGGATGTGTGTTCTTCTGATGAACCACACCTAGTGTCATTGCATGTCAGTTCTTTTAATGAACCACATAAGGATCCATCAGTGTCATTGCATGCCTGTTCTTCTCACAAACCACATAAGGATCCACCGGTGTCATTGCATGTCTGTTCTTTTCATAAATAACAGCTAGAGTCATTGCATGTATGTTCCTCTAGACAAACCACATAAGTCATTGCATGTCTGTTCTTTTCATGAATCATACCCAGTGTCATTGCATGTGTGTTCCTCTAGACAAACCACATAAGGATCCACCAGTGTCACTGCATGTCAGTTCTTTTCATGAACCACATAAGGATCCACCAGTGTTATTGGATGTGTGTTCTTCTCACGAACCACACATGGATCCACCAGTCTCATTGCATGTCTGTTGTTTTCATGATTCACAACAATAGTCATTGCATGTTTGTTACTTCCATAAACCACACATGTATCCACAGGTGTCATTGCATGTCTGTTCTTTTCATGAACCACACCCAGTGTCATTGCATATCAGTTATTTTCATGAACCACATAAGGATCCACCAGTGTCATTGCATGTCTGTTCTTTTCACAAACCACATGCAGTGTCATTGCATGTCTGTTCTTTTCATGAACCACAGCCGGTGTCATTGCATGTGTGTTCCTCTAGACAAACCACATAAGGATCCACCAGTGTCACTGCATGTCTGTTCTTTTCATGAACCACATAAGGATCCACCAGTGTCATTGCATGTGTGTTCTTTTGATAAACCACACCCAGTGTCATTGCATATCAGTTCTTTTCGTGAACCACATAAGGATCCACCAGTGTCATTCATGTCTGTTCTTCTCACAAACCACATAAGGATCCACTAGTGTCATTGCATGTCTGTTCTTTTCATGAACCACACCCAGTGTCATTGCATGTGTGTTCTTCTAAACAAACCACATGTAGTGTCCTTGCATGTCTGTTCTTTTCATGAACCACACCCGGTGTCATTGCATGTGTGTTCCTCTAGACAAACCACATAAGGATCCACCGGTGTCACTGCATGTCTGTTCTTTTCATGAACTACATAAGGATCCACCAGTGTCATTGGATGTGTGTTCTTCTCATGAACCACACCTAGTGTCATTGCATGTCAGTTCTTTTCATGAACCACATAAGGATCCACCAGTGTCATTGCATGTCTATTCTTCTCACAAACCACATAAGGATCCACCGGTGTCATTGCATGTCTGTTCTTTTCATGAATCACGGCTAGAGTCATTGCATGTATGTTCCTCTAGAAAAACCACATAAGTCATTGCATGTATGTTCTTTTCATGAACCACACCCGGTGTCATTGCATGTGTGTTCCTCTAGACAAACCACATAAGGATCCACCAGTGTGATTGCATGTCAGTTCTTTTCATGAACCACATAAGGATCCACCAGTGTCATTGGATCTGTGTTCTTCTCATGAACCACACATGGATCCACCGGTGTCATTGCATGTCTGTTCTTTTCATGATTCACAGCTAGAGTCATCGCATGTCTGTTACTTCCATAAACCAGACATGGATCCACCAGTGTTATTGCATGTCTGTTCTTTTCATGAACCACACCCAGTGTCATTGCATGTGAGTTCTTTTCATGAACCACATAAGGATCCACCAGTGTCATTGCATGTCTGTTCTTTTCACAAACCACATGCAGTGTCATTGCATGTCTGTTCTTTTCATGAACCACACCCGGTGTCTTCGCATGTGTGTTCCTCTAGACAAACTACATAAGGATCCACCAGTGTCACTGCATTTCTGTTGTTTTCATGAACCACATAAGGATCCACCAGTGTCATTGCATGTGTGTTCTTTTCATGAACCACACCCAGTGTCATTGGATGTCAGTTCTTTTCATGAACCACATAAGGATCCACCAGTGTCATTGCATGTCTGTTCTTCTCACAAACCACATAAGGATCCACTAGTGTCATTGCATGTCTGTTCTTTTCATGAACCACACTCGATGTCATTGCATGTGTGTTCCTCTAGACAAACCACATAAGGATCCACCGGTGTCACTGCATTACTGTTCTTTTCATGAACCACATAAGGATCTACCAGTGTCATTGGATGTGTGTTCTTCTCATGAACCACACCCAGTGTCATTGCATGTCAGTTCTTTTCATGAACGACATAAGGATCCACCAGTGTCATTCCATGTCTGTTCTTCTCACAAACCACATAAGGATCCACCGATGTCATTGCATGTCTGTTCTTTTCATGAATCACAGCTAGAGTCATTGCATGTTTGTTCCTCTAGACAAACCACACAAGTAATTGCTTGTCTATTCTTTTCGTGAACCACACCCGGTGTCATTGCATGTGTGTTCCTCTAGACAAATCACATAAGGATCCACCAGTGTCATTGCATGTCAGTTCTTTTCATGAACCACATTAGGATCCACCAGTGTCATTGGATGTGTGTTCTTCTCATGAACTACACATGGATCCACCAGTGTCATTGCATGTCTGTTCTTTTCATGATTCACAGCTAGAGTTATTGCATGTCTGTTACTTCCATAAACCACACATGGATCCACCGGTGTCATTGCATGTCTGTTCTTTTCATGAACCACACCCAGTGTCATTGCATGCCAGTTCTTTTCATGAACCACATAAGGATCCACCAGTGTCATTGGATGTGTGTTCTTATCATGAACCACACATGGATCCACCGGTGTCATTGCATGTCTGTTCTTTTCATGATTTACAGCTATAGTCATTGCATGTCTGTTACTTCCATAAACCACACATGGATCCACCGGTGTCATTGCATGTGTGTTCTTTTCATGAACCACACCCAGTGTCATTGCATGTCAGTTCTTTTCATGAACCACATAAGGATCCACCAGTGTCATTGCATGTCTGTTCTTTTCATGAACCACACCAGGTGTCATTGCATGTGTGTTCTTTTGATGAACCACACCCAGTGTCATTGCATGTGTGTTCCTCTAGACAAACCACATAAGGATCCACCGGTGTCACTGCTAGAGTCATTGCATGTCTGTTACTTCCATAAACCACATATGGATCCACCTAGTGTGATTGCATGTCTGTTCTTTTCACAAACCACACATGGATACACCAGTGTCATTGCATGGGTGGCCGTTAGACCGAGTCTTCTAGAAGGCACGCCCTAACAAAGTTGTTCTGCTTGACGATTGTTACATACCATTCGATCGGGGCGCTTGGACGATTGGGATGGTCTTCGTGAGAGCGATCCGCGAGTAGGCTATTTTGTGACATGATTGGCCACGCTTTCTCTAGACAAACTGGCAACACCGGGCGCTCCCTTGTTGCGAGTGTCATGTCTCACGAGTTCAGTGGGCCACATCCCAGTGTCACGTCCCCATTACTTATCTTCCTCCCCGTACTTCTCTTCCTTCCCCTCGAAGCCACTTTCTCCACTTCACTCCCATCCTGCCGTAGCCGCAAGCCGACGGCGCCTCCATCCCAATCCCCTCTTCGGCAGCCACCCCCTCCCGTCTCACCATGGGTTCAAGGGGAGATGGCGAGGAAACGCGTCGTGACGACAGGGACGGTGATTTCGATATGAGTCGTCTCATCTCTATTTCTATCCTATGTGGCCAGTTATCTATTTTTTGAGCTAGATCTAATCTGTTTACTCATGCGCGTATGATGTGGTAGGCTAACTAGACGATGTATGACTCCGACTATCACGGTTTAGCGGATGAAGACAGTCCTCTGCTATGTAAACATGGATATGTGCCCGCTAAATTTGTAGCGTTCGAAGGAAGAAACATAGGAAGGAGGTTTCTATGGTGTCAAGGACATCGTGCAATGATGCAAGGCAGAAGTTGCGGTGTTGTCAAATGGGTAGATCTAGAGTGGCCCAAATCGATGCAGAAAACGCTGGACAAACTATGGGAAATGACAGTTGAGTTGAAAGAATCCGTATTCAACTCACTTCTTGACAGTGTTGAGATGAAGCTATGGGAACCAGTTGACACGACCAAGCATAAGCGAGATCTCAAGTGGGTGCAAGTCAAGGTTAGCAAAGTCAAGAAGGAGAGGGACGCGGCGTTGCCCCTGAAGGCTAAAGCAGAGCAAGAGTTGACTCAAGCAAGGAATGATCTCCACCAGGCCAAAGTCCTGCAGTTCACAACTACAAGTATTAACAAGTGCATGAGGAAAAATGCATAGAAACAATTGAAGCTGTGCAAGGAAGATGCTAAAAGGAAGGAGCAGGCGATTCGATCCTTGCTCTCGCAGGAAGATGCGCATCGGGCTAAGATTAGGAAGATCAAAGAGATGTGTGATAACTAGGTCTATTTAGCTTAAGCTCCGTGCCTTTTTAAATTGTAATAGTTGTACTTGTTTACCTAGCGGTCTGAACTATTGGTCCTGGAGTCTAGGGAGGAAAAAATTTCTCTCCCGTTAGTCTGACCCTGCATTACTTCTTTTGTCTGACCAATGCCCCTTGGATATTCCGCCCGTTGCTTCGTCGTCCTCGTCTACAAATAGGAGGCGCCACAGCATGTCGCTTCGCCGTCCTCTCCAATCTCCACCATGCCGTTGCTTCATCGTCCATCCCCTCGCTCCCTCTCCAATCTCCACCACGCCGCCATGGAGATGCCCGATCTGAACATCTAAGAGGCGGTGATGTTCGCGAACTTCGACATCCTCGCGCCGCCAGCCGCGACGGTGCCCCATGGATGGTGCATCAGCTCTGCGGGGGTGCCGATGGCTCCGCTCCCTGGCCGAGCCGAGATGGAGAGCGAAATCGCGGCGTGCCGCCGCCAGATGCCCGCGTGGAAGAGGGCGCTACCCCGGTACACGGCGGCCAGCCCGTACTGGCCGACGCTGTTCAAGAAGGAGCGGAAGGCCAAGATTGGCAACCGCATCGTTGATGGGCGCGTGGTGCACCCGGATCTCCACAACCGAGAAGGGCGAGAGAGGTTCTGGTCCATCCCTGGACGGACCAAGTACACCGTCATCGCCGCCGCTCGATGCGAAGAGGTGCTCCGTATCGCGAACAATGCGGACATCGTGGAGGTTCCGTCCGACAGCGACGAGGAAGCCGGCGGCTCGGAGGACAGTGGCAACGAAAGTGAAATTATTGACTAGTGGTTGAATTAATGTAGGATGTGAAATCGCACCTTTGTTTAGAAGAATTTGTGGTTGTAGTAATGAAATGCCTCGATTTAGATCTCTGTCTCGATTAATTTGTAAAAGTATATGTGATTTAGATCAATTTCTGCCTCGATTTAGATCTCTGTCCTGGATTGGGAACGTGACTATGGACCAAATACACATTTTCTACTAGTGTATTCTGATATTGGTGGTTTGTTTAAACGTAATCTACGTGGATTGTGCCGCATGCAAATGGCACAACCACAATTTATAAAGTGAAAACACGTACACCCGGTTACTGGAGATCTAGGAGCTTCGCCAGATGCAGGGGATACAGGAGCAGAGAGGCGGTGAGATAGACGGGCTCAAGATTAGGCCAGAAAGTGGTACCCATTTCCTCCTCATCTGGGCATTATCGGTGACAACATTGCTGTTTATGTTGCCACGTCGTTGTGCAGCATCTGAAATAAGTTGCTGCTTCATGGTGTGTGACAACTTAAATAATTTATTTCTATGCTACTTACATTCCGTCATATTTGGAGACCTCCTGCCCCTCAGCAACCGTGGAACCGGTGGATCCTTATTTTTAGATAGCAGTGGCACAATCACAATTTTGGATTCAACTACTGACTCAGGCGTTTCCAAACCCTAAGTCGCGGTACATTTTACTTAGAGAACGTGGGTAGATTGTTTCGCCCAGCAACGTGCCACACACAGAGCTCAAGAATTTAACAGAATTACATATATATGTTCAAGTTCAACACATTACTATGCATCTTTATTGCCAGCAGCCTTTTTCCGCAGCCTGGATGCCAAGCCTTCACGTCCACTGGCTTCTTCATTTCCTGCCTTCTTCCTCTTCCTTGGTGCCAATTTTCTTAGCTTCACGTACTCTGCATTGCTGGGACAATGGGCACCAGAATCGTGTCCAACATCATCTTTCCACTCATTTTTAATTTGTTCGAGCAGCAAAATGACTGACCTGGCAGTCATGTTTCTAACCTTGCGGCGCTTCCTGTCAAAGAAACAAGACTGTTGCATAACTGCCCAATATCTACAGTGTAAATAAAACAAAAATTACAATTCAGTACAAACATGCGAACCCCAAGAGACCTTTGCTTACCAGGAGCTAATTGGGTTCGAGTAACCACCCTGTCCAAGAATAGAAGGGCGACTCCTAGTTGCAGCAGCTTCCATATCCAGTACATCACATTTCAGCTCAAACATGGCAGCCGAAGCATACCTTTTCATCAACCCAATTAGCTGACTGTCACACGTTATAGGAACCATGATGCCACATTCATCCATGAAGCTGAACTTTGCAGTCTGCTTCGGCCATAATTCAACATGATTACACAGAGCAGCAATCATACCAGATATAGTGCAGATCTGCGCAGGCGCTTCTTCCATCGTGAAACAATGGTGTCCATACCACTTGCCCTTAGAGTCGTACCTGTAGAAGACTACCGTAACCAGGTAAGGAGGGTCCGCGCAGATCCCACTTGATAGAAAACTGTGGAAAAAATATGTTTGTCAGTGTTGGGCTAACAAACAATTTGAGGTTCAGTACCCAGCTAGCAGTTATAATTAGTGCGAATAGCAAAGAGAAGGGTAGCTCACCCGCTTGTAGCCAGAACTTCTTCTTCCTTGATAGTAGGATATGCCATCCTCCGAACTGCTTGGCTCGTCGGCGGCGGAGGCGGGCTAGAGTCTCGCAACGGCGGCTACGGCATGCGCCATTGGAGCTCGGGATCAGCGACTGGGCGCAGCAACTTGGCCCCGGAAGTCAAATGTCCGAAGGGATCGTCCTGCCTGGAGGGTGGATTCTGACGCTGCCGGTGCTAGGGGAAAGCTGGGAATGGATTTGTGAAATTGGTCAACGCATCCAATCCACTTAGCTGCTCGATTTGCCTAAGAGGTTGCCGCGTTGGCGCCCGCGTCACGGACAGATGACCGACATAAGGGTCCCGACCGTCTACTTCACGGGGCGTTAACGAAATGTTTGAATTTGGCAGAGGTGAGATGAGTTTACCTCGAAATGGCCCCTCTCTAAGTAGTTGGCGGCCCAACTTTTCGAAACACGGTAATTTCAGGCAACTTAGGTACCGCCATGCGCTGGCCTGTGAACTTTGGTACCGCAGACGAACAGGCCCGTCTTGGAGCCCTCGTCGCGTGGCTCTCTGTCAGAGGTTTGGCGGAGCTGCGGTGTCTTCAGACGGTTGGAGTTGCGGCATGTCTCCCTCGGCATGGCAGGTTGCGGATCTACATCCCCACTCCTTGGGGCTCCCTCATCGCGGCCTAGGGCCTGCGGGCTTCCTGGTTTAGTTCCTGGAGGTGGTCGGCTTCTGGTGGCGTTGCTGCTGCGGTGGCGGGACCTCAACGACGCGCGTGAAAATAGCTCGTCCTCTGGAGGAGTTCCGGCCCGACACTGTAGACGTATTGAGCTCATCTTCTGCTTTTGTAGTAACTGTCATGGCCTTGCACTTCCGAGTGTAGCTTCGTGGTTGCCTTCTTGTGTGGGTGGGTTGCTCTTTCGTGTATACTGTGTGCAGTACCTTGTATCCTCTTGTCGTTTAGTGTTATTAATTTGCATTTGACCTTTTATCTAAGAAACTAGTAGTTGCTGGCAATCGTTGATGATCACCGCACCAGATCATCTGTAGTGATGGATTATGTATAGCATCCACAACCTCCATCGAATTGGTCTCCACCACTTGGGACTCGGCTCCGAACTTTTCTACTAATCGATTAGTTAATTTGTACGTGGAGTCGTCCAAAGCTTTTCGGTGTGAATATGCTAGACGTGCACCAGTAGAAAAGATGCCTTTGGTCTAGCCCCTAAAACCATTTATCCCGGTTTAAATAATAAATCGGGACCAATGACAGGCATCGGTCCCGGTTCATCTCGGGGTATTGGTCCCGGTTCATGGTATAAACCGGGACCAATGGTCAGCAGAGCATTGGTCCCGGTTCATGCCATGAACCGGAACCAAATGGTCATTTTTTAGTCCTGATTCGAGACAGAAATCAGGATAATTTTTTTTTAAGAAAACATTATAAAAATTTCAGATGGCCGTCATGTGTGCATACGATGTCGGAAAAAAAATCGTATAATATATCAAAATTATCGGAAAAAAATTACGATACCAATGCCAACCGCCTTTAGCCGTTTGCAATTTTTTTAGAATTTTGAAATTCCAAAAGAGTCAAAATTCTGATTTTTAATTTTATTAAAAAAATAAAAAAATGACATATTTGGATTCCTCACATTTTTCTGATAATAATGGACATATTATTTGTGGAATTTCAATTTATGGATTTAAGGATATGAATTATGCCATATTAAATGAATTAATGCAAAAATAATAATAAAACATATTTTATTTCTATATTTTTTCAATATTAGTATTATTTAGTCATTTTTGTACATTAAAATCATGTTTGTAACTCAAATTATAAGAATATGTGACTCACAAGATGCATGAGTTAATATCATTAATAGCATAGTATAGACATAAGGTTACAAGTGGTACATAGTAAGGGGGGGTGAGAAGGAACCAAGATATTAAGCATGCTAGGGGTAGAGTAGTGTTAGGATGGGTGACTGACCGGAAAGTTTAATCAAAGATTGGAATTTGACCAAAAACTAAGTGTGATTGAGAGGCTTCGGGCGAGAGATTAACCAATCCAAATATTCATAGATTCAATTTTTTTGAAAAAATAAATTATTTTTTAAATAAAAAATAGAAAAGACCTTTGGTTCCGGTTCATGCCACGAACCGGGACCAAAGGTCCTACTGTAAGCGCACGCGATGGCGGGCCACGTGGAGACCCATTGGTCCCGATAGGGTTAGGAGTTGGGTCGTCTCATCTAAATCCCAGCTAAGCTTTACGGTGTGAATATGCAAGACGTGTATGGTTTCCGGTTTTATGTAAGGTCCCTGCAGATCTCACTTGGATTCACTCACGAATTTACTGAAATTTGGAATTGTGGTGTTAGTTCCTTAAAACCACCTCTAAGCAAGTTCAATACCATATGGCACCGTCGTCCGGTTCTAGGCTAACATGTTCTTCCCAATATAAGGACACAGAGAGAGAACTATTACATGGCCTTCTTACAGTCCAACTCATAGCATGCAAGCCAGCCCGTAAGCGAGAGGTTCTTTTTGGCCTTGTAGTCTTGCCACGACCATCTTCCTCTAGTGCCGCTTCCTTGCTTGTCCCTAAGCAGACGAACGAGTAAACCATTATCTCCTTCGAGCAGCCACTCCATTGCGCTAGCACTTGAACCACATTCCGGAGTCCTCGTTGGCGCACTCGATGTTGGAGAACACGTACTGGAACCTACAATATGGCATCAGCTGAAGGTAATTGGGAAAAAACCTCTTGTTGTGGCCGACACAAGGTGGGAGGTCTGAAATATGGAAGATAGGATGGATCATGGTTGATTGTGGGCGATCCTTCTTGTCCGCGACCTCTCCAATGTGCTTAAACACGGAGAAGGGACCAAAAATCTTGAATGCTAGCTTATGATTGGACCTGTGGATAACCGATGGCTGTCACCCAATGTGATCTTATCAGTTTCAGTAATGCTTAAATAGTAAGGTTTCACCTCAAAAGAGTCTTGTCCAAAGAAGAATAGTGCCAATTCGTGTCGTACCAGAAGTCCAGAACTAACAAAGGGAGATCAATGATGAGTGTATTTTTGCATTGTATTTATCTCGTATTTTTGTACGGGTAGTGTTATGATTTTGGTATTTACTGTGCTCATGTTGCACGCTTTATGCATGTTTCGTGAGGGTCAAAGAATTAAAGAAGTTGATGAAAAAATCATTTAGAGCAATCTTTTTTTGACACAAATATGCTGATTGAAAGGCATAAAAGCCTTTTAAACAATTATCCACGCACCCAGGCCCGTCCAAAGGGCAGTGAAGGTTGGGCAACCATGCAGGGCCCCGAAAATTTTGGCCCCCCCCAAAATCCTAACTGTGCACTACATCTCCTTTACAAGAGAAATTTTCCTGATTACCCAACTACAGCCCATGACTAGAACTAGCTCTGAAACGACAAATACACAGGTCTCGGTCTCTCCAGTCATGACCATGTCGCACGCGGTAGGTTGGCCGATGGACAAATACAATATCAACATACTAAGACCTAGTTCTTTTGGCGGCTTAAAGAATAAACTGCCCCTCTCTAGCTTTTCACATAAGCATCATAGCTTATTACCAGAGACTTCTAAATCAGTTGTAGGATGACTAGTTTGGAAGCTCCAACTAATAAATTGGACGGCTTATGTGAGAAACTTGGGAGGAGATAGCTGAGTTCCAGGCGACGTATCCTAAGTAACTAGTTGCTAGGTTGCCACAACCAGCACCTGTCAGCCGAGCGCCGGTTACCCTGCGACCCATGGGCGGCGCTAGGGTATGCATTATTAGAGTTGTAATATGTGTAGTTTACGAGATGGTGTAGTACACCACTCGTATACGTACACCAAACTTTGTACTCCACGTGAGGGGCTATTCCTTGCTCATATAACACGTACCTGATGCCTTCAATCGTTCCTGCTAACGTTTTCTACATGGTATCAGAGGCCCTCCTCTCCTCTCCTAGCCGCCGCCGCCGCCGAAGTTGATCTCCCGCCGCCGCCACGACCTCCGATCCTCTGATCGGCACGACCAGGACCTCCTCCAACATCTCCTCTCCCAATTCCCCTCATCCTCAATCCCGAAAACCCTCAATTCCTAGGAAACCCTAAAACCCTAGACACAAAATCCTTCTCTCCAAACCAACCTGATGGCCACCCTGTCCTCCTCCTCGTCTGCGGTGTCGGGCATTGGTGCGCCGCCTGCGACCAAGCTCACAAGGGAGAATTTCCTGTCTTGGCAAACACAAGTCATGCCGACGCTCCGAGGTGCTCGCGTCATGGGTCTGCTTGATGGATACGACTATGCCCCTCCTGAAAAGATCGAGGTTGAGGATGACAACAAAAAGGCGATCTCGGTCCCAAATCTGGACTATGATGCTTGGCTCACTAAAGATCAGAACGTGGTCAGCTTTCTCGTGAATTCTCTTTCCGATGATGTTCTTCCACAAGTCTTTGGGCTGGCTCATGCTGCTGATGTCTGGCGTGCTATCAAGGAGTTGTACTCTTCACAGTCCAAGTCGAGGGTTTCCACCATCCAGGGTGCCCTCACCAACACCAAGAAGATGGACATGATGGCTCAACAGTATATCTCGAAGATGAAGGGCTTTGCTACTGAACTTGCTGCTACTGGGAAATCTGTTGATGATGATGAACTGAAGGACTACATCCTTAATGGATTGGACGACAATTTTAATTCCCTTGTTGCTGCCATCAACGTCGTCCCCTACACGTCTCTCAGTGACATGTGCTCGCAACTTCTGGCCTATGAAAATCGTGCCAATATGCTACAATCAACAGGACAAGCCACTGGCTTCTTTGTTTCCTCGGCCAATGCTGCATAAGGGCGCCCAAATCCCTCCTATGGGGGTGGACAGGTTCGGCCGCCACCACCATCGTCGTCCCCTGGTTATCAGCAGCACCATAACTCCTATGCCATGCCTACCATGTATCAACCACCGCCATACAACCCCTATCCTCCACAGCCAACACCCCCAACATATGCTGCACCGCCCTACACCTCCTTATACAACCCATACCAGCCCCAGTCATATCAGCCACCACTCCTGCCATACCCACCCCCACCTATGCTCCACCTCCACAGCCATACCGTGCTCCTCGTCCTTTGCCGTTGTCGCTGCCGTAGCAGTAGCAGACGTGTCCTCCCAACCAGGGATGTCGCCAAAAAGGGGGCGCAAGGATCGTGGTCGTGTTGCGACCCCCTGGCAGGAAGGTGTGTTTTGTCAGATTTGCAAAAAGGAGGGTCACGCTGCTAGTGACTGCTGGTGGCGTTTTGGTGGTGATGATGATGACACAAGCAAGGAGAACAAGGGATCTTATGGAGTTGATTCCAACTGGTGATTGATACTGGTTCCACCAACCATACAACAGGATAACTCAACAAGCTTCAAATTCATGAAACATACCAAGGGTGTGATCAAGTTCACAATGCTAGTGGACAAGGTATGGAAATTGCTAACATTGGTTATTCAGTTTTGCACACCCCACATTTCTCTTTACATCTCAAAAACATTCTTCATGTTCCTGAAGCTACCATGAGTTTGCTTTCTACTCATAAAATTTCCCTAGATAATAATTCCGTTATTGAAATTCACCCATTCTTTTTCTTGATTAAGGACAAAGCCACGCAACAAATCATGTTTAGAGGTCCATGTCATGGTGGTTTCTACCCCCTTGTTCTAGTTTCAATGGGGTCGTCATCCAAGCATGCACTTATCACCATCAAGCCTTCATCATCTACATCGCATCGTCGTCTAGAGAATCCTTCATGTTTTATTGTGCAACAAGTTCTTAGGAATAATAGTTCATATTATACTCCAGAAATAAATTCTTACATATGTGATCCATGCCAACAGGCTAAGAGTCATCGGTTACCATATCCTATTTCCACCAGTGTTTCTTTAGCTCCTTTGGAACAAATATTTTCTGATGTATGGGGTCCGGCTCCTCTTTCTATAGGCAAACATGCTTATTATGTAAGTTTTATTGATGATTTTAGCAAATATACTTGGATCTATTTGCTTAAGAAACATTCTGAGATGTATCAAGTCTTTCTTGACTTTCAAAAATATGTTGAACGCCAGTTTGATAGAAAGATTCTCACTATGCAAACCGATTGGGGTGGTGAGTATGAAAAATTAAATGTCTTTTTTCAACGAGTAGGCATTTCTCATCATGTCTCATGTCCCCATGCACATCAACAAAATGGCTCCGCTGAACGAAAACATCGCCATATTGTTGAGGTTGGCCTTGCCTTGCTTGCCAACTCCTCCATGCCACTCAAATATTGGGATGATGCCTTTATCACCGCCCTTTCTTATAAATCTTTGCCTACAAAGGTTCTCAACATGGACACTCCCACTGAAAAACTTCTTCATGTCAAACCAAGCTATGAGTCTCTTCGTGTCTTTGGATGTGCTTGTTGGCCCAATCTTCATCCATACAACAAACATAAACTTTCCTTTCGTTCTAAACGGTGTGTGTTTCTTGGCTATAGCTTTCGCCACAAAGGAGTTAAATTTTAGACGTGTCTACTGGCCGAGTTTACATCTCTCGTGATGTTGTCTTTGACGAGAATGTTTTTCCCTTTGCTGAGTTACACCCTGATGTTGGTCATCGTCTTCGCGAAGAATTTCTTCTTCTTCCGACTGATCCACGTTCCTCAGCATCTAATGATAGGGGTGTGCATACTAATGATCATTACCTGCAAGGTGTTCCTATTGTTGAACCTCCACAGATACTAGCCGAGGAGACTACATCAAATTCTAAAGAAAATTTGGAGCACAATGTTGAAAACTGCACATCAAATGATGATCATGGCACTGGGAACACGATAGGGGGGGAGCACTGAAACCGAGGTTGATTCTGCAAGAGAATTTGCCTCGGATCAGCCGCCATCATCGCCTTCCGCGGGAACTCCCGTGCACACATGTGCGCCTGCGTCCATGACCGAGTGGTTGCGTGACATGTCGCCCTCTCCCGATCGGTCCCCGCCCGGGCCTCCGCCAGACTCCCGCGTGAGCCCGTCCCGATATGCCACGTCACCTTCTGCTAATGACCCCGCCTCGTCCTCTGCGCGTGGGTCGCTTTCACCGTTCGCCAGCAGGACCAGTGGTGGGTCCTCGCCATCAACACCCAACCAAGGGTCAGTCGGCCATGGAACACCGCAGGCTGACGGCGGCCAAGTGTCAGTTGCTAGTTCATATGTCGCTGATTCTCAAGGTTCTTCATCAGATAATAATGGTTCCCCACCGCCTTCTCTGCCTTCTCCTGTTGGCGTTCGCACGAGACTCCAAAAAGGTATATGACAACCTAAGGTATGCGCAGATGGCACAATATGCTATGCTTTACTTACATCAACAGGAGAACCCACAAATCTTGCTGAAGCTATTAGTGATGCAAATTGGAAAAGTGCTATGCAAGAGTAATATGATGCAAGTGCCTCCAAGTTCAAAGAGGAATGTTATTGGTTGCAAGTGGGTTTATCGCGTCAAGAAAAATGCAGATGGTACTATTGACAGGTATAAAGCTCATCTTGTTGCAAAAGGGTTTAAACAATGCTATGGCTTAGATTATGAGGATACTTTTAGTCCTGTTGTCAATATTGCTACTATTCGGCTTGTTCTCTCTATTTCTATCTCTCGAGGTTGGAACTTGCGGCAGCTAGATGTGAAGAACGCGTTCTTACATGGTGTTCTAGAAGAGGAGGTTTATATGAAACAACCACTAGGTTTTGAGTCTTCCGCTACTCCAAATTATGTTTGCAAACTTGACAAAGCCTTGTATGGTCTAAAGCAGGCACCATGAGCATGGTACTCTCGTTTGAGCTCAAAGTTGCATACTCTTGGTTTTGTTCCATCAAAGGCAGATACCTCACTTTTTCTATACAACAAGTCAGGTGTCATGGTGTTCATTCTGATTTATGTTGATGACATAATTGTCACAAGCTCTTCTGATCAAGCCATCTCAGCTCTTCTTCATAGCCTTAGTTCAGAATTTGCTCTTAAGGATCTTGGTGATCTTCACTATTTCCTAGGTCCTGAGGTTCACAGACGTTCCAATGGATTGCTTTTAAATCAGGAAAAGTATGCTACAGATTTTTTTCAACGAGTTGGCATGAGTCTTTGCACATCCTGTCCTACACGACTCTCCACGTCTGAGACTCTGGCTCTCCACGATGGATCTCCACTTGGTCCCGAGGATTCTACACGGTACAAAAGTATTGTAGGTGCTCTACAATACTTAACATTGATGATACGTCCATTTTGCATCACTATTCTATGTCATAATTCACTATTATTCATTGATATATTTCATATTGAGAGGTGATACTTATGTTATTTTACCTGTTTTTGCATGGTTGATGACTTTTGGAGCATGGACCGCTGCAGGCAAGATTCTGATGGAAAAGGTGCTGTTTGGAGGCAAAATTCGCGAAGATCAGAAAATCCGGGAAAATATACGGAAAATCCTATTTTTCCAGAAGACGAAGGAAGCCAGAAGGGGGGCTGGAGATGGGCCACAGGGGGCCCACACCACCCCCTGTCGCGGGCCAGCCTAGGCCGCACCACCAGGTGGTGTGGCCACCCTAGTCCACCCCTGGCACTCCCCTCTAGCGTATATTATCCTCCCGAAACCCTAAGACTCGGGGAGGGATCACAGAAAGATTCCGCTGCCTCTGCGGGGCAGAAAACACCGAGAGAGAAAGATCTCTCCGGCAGACAGATTTCTGCCGGGGGAATTCCT
Source organism: Avena sativa (assembly GCA_916181665.1). NCBI lineage: Eukaryota > Viridiplantae > Streptophyta > Magnoliopsida > Poales > Poaceae > Avena > Avena sativa. The sequence goes on from OV702287.1 coordinate 341,657,214, forward strand.
TCCCGCAGAGGGGAGATCATCGCCATCAACACCACCATCAAGCTAGACTTCATCGGGATCATCATCATCACCACCATCAGCACCCTCATCACCATCTCCATATTGCTGTAACAATTGTGTTGAATCTTGCATTAGTTCATAGGGGAAACTTTCCCGGTGTTGATTACTCTTTGTAGTTGATGCTATTGAGTGAACCATTGAATTATTGTTTATGTTCAAATTGTTATACATCATTATGCCATCTCTGATCATGATCCATATGATGTCTTGTGAGTAGTTCATTTTGTTCTTGAGGACATGGGAGAAGTCATGTTGTTAGTAGTGGAATTGTGTTGAGAAAGATTCAAAAGTTTGATATTTAAGTTGTGGTGTACTTCTTCTAGTGGTGTCATGTGAACGTCGACTACATGACACTTCACCTATATGGGCCTAGGGGAATGCATTGTGTATTTGGCTACTAATCATAGGGGTTGCTGGAGTGACAGAAACCTGAACCCCCGTTAGGAAACCTTTGCACAAGGGACGTAAGGGTCTTAGAGTTGAAAGCTGTGGTTAGGTTTATACCTTAATTACTTTCTCGTACTTACGGATGTTTGCAAGGGGTATAATCACAAGTATGTATTAGTCCTAGGAAGGTCGGTACATTAGCACAGGTTCACCCACACAACACTTAGAAAGCTAAAGAAGATTAATCAACTATATGAAGCGAAAGCACTTGACAGTCTTCCCATGTGTCCTCGAGAACGTTTGGTCATCTTAAGTAATACAACCGGCTTGTCCTTTGCTGCATAAAGGATTGGGCCACTTGCTGCATTTATTCTTACTGTCTTTTATTTACTCATACTTTGTTTACTTGCTTTATCAAAAACCCCTAAAAATCCGTTTGCTAAGTATTTGCAGAGAATTCCTGATCCATACCACTAGCCAGCACCTTCTGCTCCTCGTTGGGTTCGACACTCTTACTTATAGAAAATACTGCGATACACCCCCTATACTTGTGGGTCATCAAGACTATTTTCTAGCGCCGTTGCCGGGGAGTGAAGAGCTAGTGGAGAGTGGAACTGGTAAAGGAAACTTCTACTATGAGTATTGTTTACTTCTGCTAGTTGCTTTATTTTCGTTATGGATAATTCGCTGAGTTTCTTATTCGGTAATGCTACTACCACTGCTAAGGTAGTAGATAAGCCACCACCTGCTGAGAATCATGCTTTTAAAATACCTACAAGAATTATTGAACGTGTTATGGATAACTACTATGTTGGGGATGGAACTGTCCATCCCGGTGATCATTTGCTCTTTATACACGAATTATGAGGGTTGTTCAAGTGTGCAGGTATTACTATAGATCAAGTTAAGAAGAATTTATTCTCATTATCACTGAAAGGAAGAGCCGAGGAATGGTATAAGCTACTGAAGAATGGTCAAGCTCTGGAATGGGAGGAAATAGTGCCTCTCTTTTATTCAAAGTTTTATCCTCCTAGTGAGATTCATAAAGATCAGAATCAAATATACAACTTTTGGCCTCTTGATGGAGAGAGTACAACTCAAGCTTGGGGGAGACTGAAGTTACTAATGCTCAAATGTCCCATTCATGAGCTCCCGAACAATATTATTATCAATAACTTTTATGCAAGGCTCCCTCTTCATGATAAGGATTTATTGGATGCTTCTTGTGCTGGATCATTCACTCGCATGGAAGAAGAAGCTAAATGGGATCTTCTAGACCGTATTCAGGACAATGCTGAAGCTTGGGAGAATGAAAAAGGTAGAAAGTCAGGTATAAATTATGATTATGAATGCATTGAATCTTTTATGGGAACTGATGACTTCCAAAATATTAAAAATGCTTATGGTCTAGACTCTGAAGCTATTGATTCTTATTTTAAGGCTTTTGCTTCCTACATTGAAGTGCCTAAAAAGAAGTGTAATAAGTATCATGAACCTTATAAAGATATTGCTAAGAGTGTTCCTGCGAGAAATACTGAAGTTTATACTGCTAATCATGTCTTACCTAAACCTTACATTGAGAAAATCCCTTCTCCCAGTTAAGATAAAGGAACATTTTATGATAGCTATTATGGTTAACGAAAGTGCAAATAAAGCTGTTGAACCTGATAAACAAATGGTTGATGAACCTATAATAGCAAATGTGAAAGACTTTGTTACTAGATATGAAAAAGAGGGACACACTATCCTTTGTAAGGATACCTCTAATACTGTTTCACATAGTAGTGTTATGAGATCTAGTATTCCTGTGTTTTCTGTTAGAATAAGTGATCATTGTTATGACGGTCCTTGTGACAGTTATATTGTTAAGTTTATGCATGATACTAAAAGTTACTATGAGAGAGGGAAAAGTGTTCGTATGCATCTCAATAATATCAAGTTTCTTCGTTTTATGCTGAAATTTTTATGTTGCACTTGTTTTGCCTTCTTATGCAAGAAGCCTCTGGTTTCAACAACTTGTTTGTTTACAAAATTCCCTTGCATAGGAAGTGGGTTAGACTTAAATGCATGTATTATTGCTTCTTAATGCTCTCTTTCACTTCAATTCATATTCCTATGTGAGCATCTTCAAAATTATCATGCCCATCTTAATGGTTATAAAGAAAGAGCTTTTTGGGAGACAACCCAATTTGTTTTTGCTTTCAGTTTGTTTTTGTTTCTTTGAGTCTTGGAAGTTATTACTTCGAAAATAACCGCTCCTTACCTGTTTTGTTTGGTTTTTGTGTCAAGATCAACCTCTAATGAGAGAGAAGTAAGATTTGGGGAAGTTGCTGTCCCGAAACAGATTTTTGTGCTTCATCGTAAAAATTCGTGAGAGATCTCTGTATGTCGGATTGAGCTGTAATGTTTTGTGCTTCTGCCCCAGGTTGTTATTTAACTTCCGTTAGTTTTGCACTTTTTGATTTGAGCAGCAGAAGATTTTCGAAAAATTGATCTTTATCTGATGGTCTGTTTTGACAGATTTAGGCACTCTTGCATTTGCTTCTTTAATCGATTTCCTTTTTGAATTCTTTTTGGGTTTTCGGAAGGAGTTACTAGATTAGCTTATGTTTTGATGGTTTTCAGTTGAAATTGAGCTCAAAAGGTTTTGTCACTTCACTTATACTAATGTTGCTAATGAGAACTGTGTGAAGTTTTGTCTGAAAGAAATTTCCAGGTAATGGTGTTAATGGTGTAGTAAGGAACTGAAAGGTTTTATGACTCAAGTAATAAGTGTATGAAGATGAAGATATTGATGTTATTCAAGTGGTGACTCCGGAAGAACCCACTAAATACCAAATTCAGGGACCTGCAGAGTCCGTTTTCAAAAAGGTAACAGTTCTAGTAAGGAAAGTTCCGTGAAAATACAATCCAACTATATTTTTGCAGTTTTCAGTCAATAAGGAAAGCTACGAAGCGAAAAGGGGACGGAAATGGAGCCATGGTGGCTCACACCACCCTGTGGCGCGGGCCCACCCCTAGCCGCGCCACCAGGTGGTGTGGCCACCCCAGACTCCATCTCTGACCCGTTTTCTCCCAGTACCTTCCTTTCGTCATGAAACTTCGTAATATATAACCCCCCGGATCCCCCGAGGTTTATCGTGTTTTCGTTTCGATCTGTTTCTGACAGGTGGAGTCCCAGATTTGGAGCCATAATGTCTTCCTCTGGATCATCCAAGGGAGATTCCTTAGAAGATATCATCAACCCATACATGAGAGAGTTGAAGATTCATCCCAAAGAGTTGTTGCTTGAAGATAGGGAGGTCCGGATAAAAGAGGTTCAAGGCCCTAAAGGTGAAGGAAGTCTGGAGGACAGGATGGAAGCACTGGAGCAAAAAGTCTTTAGGTACAAGAATATGGCAGAACACGAAGTGGATATCATCCATAAGATTTGTTCCGAACTCATCGCTGGGCACCAAGAGGAGACTGCTGAGCTCAAGGATGAAGTCCTCTCACTCTGCCAAACAACCAACGAACTGCAAGCACAGCTCTATGCCATTCAAAATTAAAACTGTGAGTATAAGGTTAGGTTTAAACGCATAAGTGCTGCTGCAAGTTTCAGGATGCTGGAGACCACGATGTCCTTTGTTGATGGGAATCCCTTACCCTAGAAGTCGGACGATGATAAGAGAATACCACCACCACCACCAAAGGAGTAGTTCGTCATTAGGTTTGGCATCCCCTTGGTTTGTTCCAAGCTTGGGGGAGTGCCGCGGTATCACATCACTATCTTCTATCTTTTTACCTTTTTAGTAGAGTCATATCATGAATAAAGAAGTTATTATGTAGGATGGTTTGCATTATGGAAGTGTCCCCTCTCTCGTTAGATATGTATCCCTTGGTGTGAGTTGCCGTTATGGAATATTAATGAGAAGTTCTATCATTCACTCTTTTTCATAGCTTATATTAGTTTTCAATTCGTGGTTATATGATTGATCTTGTTGTTAGTATTGGTATCATTTTGAGATCATTGAGTTAATTTAGTTGGTTTTGGCAAACCTGGCTCGGTTAGTAGCAACTATTTTTGAGAGTTGAATAAAAGTACTCAAAAGAAATATTATTTCATCGTCTTTCTTTCTTGATTTGCTCATAAGTCTAGTATTCTCTAGTTAAGATCTTTTGTGCTTCCAAGGAAGATTGCATGTTTGTTTTTATCGCTTGTATGTTTGCGTGTTTCCTTCAACACTTATACTTGCTACCCAGCCTTGCTAGCCAAAAACCTGTACTGAGAGGGAATTCTTCTCGTGCATCCACTCCTTTAAACCAAACCTTTGCCATTTGTGTCCACCATACCTACCTAGTAGCATTATTGCTATTCCAAGTAAATTCTTGTTTTTTCTACCTCCCAAATTAAACTTGTTATGTGAAAATTAGTGATTAAAGCTCTCACGAACTTGATGGCACACTTTACTTTCTTGCATTTAATAAACTTGAACCATTGGGTCCTTCTTTGTTGCGTATATGCTTGCGCTTTATGAGTTGAAGTTAGCAGAACCATGTATCATGGGGAACGCTTTCAACACTGCCATGGTACTTTGTACCTAGTTGATATCATGTTCTTTTGCTTACGGATCCCGGTGGTGTGAAATAAAAGTGGAACTTGTAAGATCATGGAGTTCATATGTGTGTTAGAGAAACGCCTGGGCCGCTAGCCTAAGCCATGCCTAATCATGGTGGAAACTTGCAGCATAACTGTAGTGAGCATTCTATGAAGCATCCTCAATAAAAACTTATGCAAATAGCCAATAAAAAGATCGCTCAGATGCTCACTGTCTGCTTGCCTTGTCATTTTGATTATGGGATAGCTCCTGTGTCATGTGTAAGGGGTACCCCGTTGGCGGTTCTCAATGATACACGTGTATTTGCAATGACAAGAGCTTACTCGTGACTGAAGTTGAGTAGCATGAGGTTCGGTACTCCTAAGTAAGGGGCATGGGACTTCAATTTATAACTTGTCAAGCATATCCTCTTAGTTGTGTCACTTTAACCTTAATCACCTAAAGATGCCTATGATAGGGGCAATGAGAGCTGAAAGCTAGTAAGTATCATAATTTTTGGGAGCTCTTTATGAAACTCGAAATCCCTGCTTCCCTTTGCGAAGGGCCTTTCTTTTACTTTGTAGTTGAGTCAGTAAACATATCCCTTCTATCTTAGCAAGTATTTTGAGTGGTTGTGTTTCATTTATTCATATGATGATTTATTCAATCATGTTTCTTATGTTCCTTGTTTTGCACATTCCTCTTATCTTGATGTTTACTACTTTGAAAGCTTTCATTGAAAAACCAGTTATTTGTGAACTCTAGCAAATTATCAACTATTCTTCGACCAAGAGCTAAGTTTGCCATTACCAATTATGATTTACTTTATGTATCTTTATTGTGTTTCCTTTACTTATTACAAGTTGAGTTTTATAATAGTAAGCTGTCTTCTATTATGATCTATGTATTTGATGAATGTGATGCTTCCTGTCCGTATTCTTTTATCGACTCTTCACTCCATAAACCTGAGGCCATGTTTATTGAGATCAGTTTCGCTTGGGGACAAGCGAAGTCTAAGCTTGGGGGGAGTTGATACGTCCATTTTGCATCACTATTCTATGTCATAATTCACTATTATTCATTTATATATTTTGTATTGAGAGGTGATACTTATGTTATTTCACCTGCTTTTGCATGGTTGATGACTTTTGGAGCATGGACCGCTGCAGGCAGGATTCTAATGGAAAAGGTGTTGTTTGGAGGCAAAATTCGCGAAGATCAGAAAATCCGGGAAAATATACGGAAAATCCTATTTTCCCAGAAGACGAAGGAAGCCAGAAGGGGGGGGGGCTGGAGATGGGCCACAGGGGGCCCACACCACCCCCTGGCGCAGGCCAGCCTAGGCCGCGCCACTAGGTGGTGTGGCCACCCTGGTCCACCCCTGGCACTCCCCTCTGGCGTATATTATCCTCCCGAAACCCTAAGACTCGAGGAGGAACCACAGAAAGATTCCGCCGCCTCTGCGGGGCGGAAAACACCGAGAGAGAAAGATCTCTCTGGCAGGCAGTTTTCTGCCGGGGGAATTCCTTCCCGGAGAGGGGAGATCGTCGCCATCAACACCACCATCAAGCTGGACTTCATCGGGATCATCATCATCACCACCATCATCACCATCAGCACCCTCATCACCATCTCCATATTGCTGTAACAATTGTGTTGAATCTTGCATTAGTTCATAGGGGAAACTTTCTCGGTGTTGATTACTCTTTGTAGTTGATGCTATTGAGTGAGCCATTGAATTATTGTTTATGTTCAGATTGTTATACATCATTATTCCATCTCTGATCATGATCCATATGATGTCTTGTGAGTAGTTCATTTTGTTCTTGAGGACATGGGAGAAGTCATGTTGTTAGTAGTGGAGTTGTGTTGAGAAAGATTCAATAGTTTGATATTTAAGTTGTGGTGTACTTCTTCTAGTGGTGTCATGTGAACGTCGACTACATGACACTTCACCTATATGGGCCTAGGGGAATGCATTGTGTATTTGGCTACTAATCGTAGGGGTTGCCGGAGTGACAGAAACCTGAACCCCCATTAGGAAACCATTACACAAGGGACGTAAGGGTCTTAGAATTTAAAGCTATGGTTAGGTTTATACCTTAATTACTTTCTTGTACTTATGGATGTTTGCAAGGGGTATAATCACAAGTATGTATTAGTCCTAGGAAGGTCGGTACATTAGCACAGGTTCACCCACACAACACTTAGAAAGCTAAAGAAGATTAATCAACTATATGAAGCGAAAGCACTTGACAGTCTTCTCATGTGTCCTCGAGAACGTTTGGTCATCTTAAGTAATACAACCGACTTGTCCTTTGCTGCATAAAGGATTGGGCCACTTGCTGCATTTATTCTTACTGTCTTTTATTTACTCGTACTTTGTTTACTTGCTTTATCAAAACCCCTAAAAATCTGTTAGCTAAGTATTTGTAGAGAATTCCTGATCCATATCACTAGCCAGCACCTTCTGCTCCTCGTTGGGTTCGACACTCTTACTTATCGAAAATACTACGATACACCCCCTATACTTGTGGGTCATCAATTGACAAGGCCAGACATTGCCTTTTCAGTTAATAAGGTCTGTCAGTTTCTTCATGCCCCTACAACTGCATACTAGACTGCTGTAAAAAAGGATCCTCAGGTATATTCATGGTATTGTTATAGTTGGTCTGACTTTTTAGAAGTCTTCTTCCACTCTTAGCAGTGCCTATTCAGATGCAGACTGGGTAGGTGATTTAGATGATAGACGCTCCACTGGTGGCTTTACTATATTTTTTGGCTCTAATCTTATTTCATGGAGTGTCAGGAAACAACCTACAATGTCAAGATTGAGTACTGAGGTTGAATATAAAGCTCTTGCAAATGTCACTACTTAGTTGATATGGGTGGAAGCTCTTTCTCGGGAACTTGGTGTGGTTCTAAAGGAAAAGCCATGTTTATGGTGTGACAATCTAGGTGCAACATATCTATCAGCTAATCCAGTGTTTCATGCTCGTACCAAACACATTGAGATTGATTATCACTTTGTTCGTGAGAGAGTTGCTCGCAAGCAACTTCAAGTTCAGTTCATCTCTAGCAAGGATCAGATTGCTGATGATTTTACAAAGGTTTTATGCTCTAGGAAACTAGATGAGTTTAAACGTAATCTAAACCTCTCCATGGTTTAGATTAAGGAATGGTATTAGAATTGTAATATGTGTAGTTTACGAGATGGTGTAGTACATCACTCATATACATACACCAAACCTTGTACGCCACGTGAGGGGCTATTCCTTGCTCATATAACACATACCCGATGCCTTCAACGAGGTTATCATTCCTGCTAACGTTTTCTACATGCAGTTGTGTTTAGCTAAATACCAAATATCGACTGCATTTTTTCTTAATACACGTATTAGGCCTAGACAGTCGTACCATGAGGCCAGCCCTCAACCACACGAGCATAAGGGCCAGGTCACAACCACACGGGCAAGGGACAGTGCACGCTCGCTCGCAGCCGGGAGCTGCTAAATGCGGCTCCAAGCGGCACTACCGCGTAGCGCCGCCGCCTGAAGCCAGCCGAGCACTAGGCAAGCCCATTATCTTGTCGAGTTGCGGATCCCGTAGGTCCGTGGTTTTATTCTTTTTGTTTATTCATCTCTTTTAAATCTAAACATTTTAAATATGAACGAATTTCAAATCTAAAACAATATTTAAAGATAAAACTCTGATTTGAAAAAATGGAAAAAATCGTAAAAACATTGAACCAAATTCATAAAATCATGGTAATATTTGAAAAATGTGAACAAGTTTAGGAAAATAATGAACATTTTTTAAAAATCATGAAAAAAAATTTAAAAAACATGAACCGATTTCAAAAATTATGAACCAATTGTGGGGGCCTCGGATTAGCCATCTAAGAATCCCTGATGCCTTCTACCATGACCCCAGGATTAGTATGTCGTGGAGCATAATCGACAAATATCAAAATAAACATCCATTACATAAGAGGGAACAAGTCATACCTCAATGCCATTATGGCTACATCATACAAAAGCCTCGAAGGGCTAACATCGACCATCGTTAGCGGAACTTCATCGAAGCGTCGAGCCTAAGTCATGCCTTAACTCTACATGCAACTAACTCCTAACTCGCATAGTCGTCAACTCATCCTTCTCCTCCTTTAGCCTTCTCGAAGTCTGACTAAGTAAATATCCAGGGAGTATATTTGAATATACTCGCAAACCACAATAAGGGAGTATCTATGAAATAATATATATTATGGCTATGGTAGTAGGAGGGCTCCATAAGAGGTTCTTTTCTAAAACAAGTTTCCCTTGTAGATATAGCATCTCCATATCTTTGTTAAAATAAATTTGAAAACGAGTTTATCTTTGCAAAACTTCTTGGGAAGGTTGTAACCTTTTTATAAGTGACATTCTCAAGGTCGAAACATAAATATTCCGGGATCGTCTCACGACCCCCACATCTCCATTTGCGGTCATCTCATGATCCAAAACATTTTGCTGTCTGAAAACTCTTTTTAAAGCAGAACTCAACACAAGCTAGGCAATTGTCATCCCAACCGTTCTTGACTGCGGACACGGCTATTCAAATAGGTTTACACTCTTAAGAGGTTGTGCAATTTACCCACACCATCCGATTACCCAACCGTGACCACTCTCGGTTGCCATACCTAAGTATGGAGGGGTCGGATAATCGATCAAAGCCTTTCCCTCGTCTAGCCTAATATGGCTTCTACCCTATGAGTTGTTCCTCCCAACATCGGGGCGTAGGGTACCAAATACCAACCAGAGCACCCTTTACACTCCATCTCGAGTGTGCACTTTCAATAAAAGGCTCGTAGTATCGTCTGATTGTAGGAAACTACAATGTAAAGTTTCCCTAATCCTCTTAGGATCTTAGCAGAGAAAAATCCTGGCTTGAATGGAGACCTTTTGGTCCACCCCATAGAGTTGTGAGACCACCATACCAAGCTAAACAAGGTTCCAACTATGCCATGTCCCACACCAGGGTAATTGTGGTTGCACGGGTTAGTTGTTCCGGGGACATGCTTAGTGATCATGTGCCATTTTTAAAACACCTTTTTAAAGCCTCCACCTTCCTTTTTGCCAAACTTGAAGAAAACATCTTTCTTTGTAAACCTTTCCAAGGTTTTCCAAAACTCCTTTGCAAACTTTTCCCAACCCAAGAATTTAATCTTCTAGGACAAGGTTCAGGGAAGCGAGATGCTAATCATCAAGTCCACTTTCTAAAGGATAGTAATGGGTGCTCACGAAGGGATTCACCTACAACATATTACAGCAAGGCTTGGAGATGCTAATCTATGGACACGATAAATAGACGATAACAATGGTAGTGCATATCATAATAAAACATACATAGATAAGATGGATAAAATTGGGTTCAGGAAATGGTGGCATGCCTGTGGTCAGCAATATGTCCCTGGACTTCTTGTTATAAGACTAATAATAATATAATGCCTCCTTCTTCTCGATGTCAACACAATTGCAACTATTGTTGTCACAGAGCACACATGCAAACAAACAATATACCACAATCAAGACAAGACATACAAGCACCAATACAATATAGCAAGAAATTGAACAATACAACAATACACTTTGGTAGGTTCTGATAATATCACCTCATAGCATTTGGAAGTATCTCATTTACCTTTTTAATTATTACTTATGATTTATTTATCGAATACTCCTTAAATAAGGGGTTTTATGCCAAGGACAAGTTATATATGCTACCTGTTGGAAATATGCCCTAGAGACAAATAGTAATAAGGACTATTATCATATTTCATAAAGTTTATAATTAAGTTTTATATCATGCTATAACTGTATTGAAAGGAAACGTCAATACATGTGTGATATATAAACAACTAGGGGTTCCCGGTGAAACTCTAGTCACTTGTTCATTGGTCAACATATGATCAAGGTTTCCTGATCATGTGGCATTTATGCCTGTTGGAAATGGAGTCATCTCATTCTCAGAATCAGATGATGAACTAATACCCAACCTAAACATCGTGACCCGATCATGTCATGGAGTTCAAGTTATGATGATTAGAATAGACCTAGTAGACTATTCCTTAGACCGTGAGGCTATATCAATCACTGTCTCCCGGGGGTGCTTTGATAACATCAAACGTCACTTGGTAATATAGTGATCATAAAGGTGTGTTCAGGTATTCGGAGGAACTTTTGAGGCAATATATGTCAAGAGTGGGATTTTTCCATCCGTGTGATGGAAAGATACTCGAGGGCCCACTTGGAGAAGTTATATTCAATAGATGTGCAGTGTGTGATTTGATCACAGGGATATCACTTATCGAAATGAGTCAAGTAGCATTTGTCAGTAACGAGATTGAACCTGGCATGGTGATGTCATTGATCAGATCTCGGGCAATGCAAGTATCGAGAGACAAAAGGAATAAGACGTGACAGTCATGGTTCAAAAGACGAAAGATCTTCGTGGAATGCACATGGGTCACATGGCCATCCAGGTCCCTCTGTTGATCATTGGTCTGGGAGTGTTCCGACCATGTCTGGAGTGTTCCCGAACCATGGGGTATCATGCTTAAGGGCTTGGTGATGCTTAGAGAGTGTTTATAGGATCGGTAGAATCACTCAAGAATAGAAAGAGAGAAAACCGGAAGGGTTTCGGTTAATCCGGAGGATGTCTGGAGTGGAGGTGGACGGTGTTCCATAAGCCACAGAGATTGAATAATATGTGAATGAATGTTAAATATTGATTTAATCATTTATTCATAATTATTTAATAAAAGATAAAATCAATTAAATGGTCAAAAGGCTTAATGGGCCAAATCTTGGAGGGGAAAGGGCCCAAGAGGGGCCGCACCCCTAGGAGGGGCCAAGGGGAGTGGTCGACGGCCCTGGTGGCCTGCCCCACGTGGGGCCCATGGTGGGGGCTGGCCGGCGATGCCTCCCCCACCTCCTCCTTGTTTAGTCCCACCCTGGTACTTTGAGGGAGGGAGTACCTCCCCTTCCCCTATATATAGTGGGGTATTTTGACCAAAAAATACACACAATATTCAATAAAGGTTTCCTCACTTCTGGGGAGACCTCCAATTGATATTCTCTCTTTCTCCCGTGATCGTGGTCCCAAGTCTGGACTGCGTGAATGAGAGACATCTTCACCGTGGAGCGCCATCGTGCTGCGGGATTCGGATCCAGAAGCTCTACTTCCGCAACTGCTGCTGGATTAGAGGAGAGGGAGTCATCATCAGGCACTGGACGTGTGTAACTCCCTAGGAGGTGCAACACTTGGCACACTAGGAGTCGTTGGAGACACAAGAGCTGTCGGTATTTTATGGTGTTCCATGATGAGTGCATATTTGCATCGTGTTTTATATTATTATTTTGCATTGTAGTTGTAGGATCTTGGTATTTTATGGTGTTCGCGCGCACATTTTATGTCTATTTTCACCAGGATCAGGACAGATGATGATTACAATGGACACAATTCTTGGAGCAGTTGTACTGGGGAGAAAAGGAGTCAAAAACAATGTAAATCGCTTATTTGGGAAATCTCAATAACACCAGAAGAAAACCCGAAGCGACCCATGCATCCAGAGGGTTTAACGACCAACTATATGACGGAATACTTTTTCCAGCTGTATAGTTCCGGTCGTATAGTTGGCGCCGCCACCGCCTCCTCAAATAGTTTCACCCCGTGCAACTAGATCGGAGAGACGACATACAGAACACCAAGAAATCATCGAAAACCTCACCTCCGGAAGGAATCTGGAGGGGGAACTCGCCCAAGGGATCCATGTTCGCCTTACGCAGATCTGGGAGGCCAAGGCATCGATCTTCATCTTCATCAACCGCTGCACCACCATCATATCCATCCATCCCATCTTCACCCCATCTAGATCTTGTTGTAATTTCCGTACTCGTTGTGGATTTATACAAGAACCATTCATTTACAATTGTTTCCATTACCATTGCCATGATGTTGATTGCCTCCATGTCTGAGTAGATCATTAGTTCTTGGGGAGATGGAGAAACCCTAGCATATGATTGAGATGATATAGAGATTATTATGCTATACATCATTATGTTTATGTGTTAATTGTATTCATCTTGATGTTGGGAGTTGTGTACCTCCTTAATATTTGCCTCTTATGGGGACACGATGAAGGGGATTACTTGTTGGTAGACGAAGGGATGATAGGACTTACTGTGACTATAAAGCTATTGTCATTCATTACGTACTAACTGGGGGAAATAAGGAGAACTCATAAAGCCATGTCCATGCCACGGGAGAAATCCCTTAATAGCGGGATAATACGATTGGTGTCGTTTATCTGTCAGCTGTGGTTATGAAGGATGATGTGAGCAGTGGTTGTTTCCTATTTGTCCATATATGGAGCTCCTCCCACATACATACATATCATGAGAATATTTTTTATAATAATCTTGATTGCTTATTCTAAATCGCTAGCGGTGTATCCACCACTCCCTAAGAACGCCTTTCCCCTATTGCAGTTCCAAGTTCTTTTACATACGCGATTCTTACTTTCTGCATTAAGTTTTACTTTATTTTAATTGCTTCATTCAATCTAAAACCCAAAAACAATTCTACTTTTCTTGCATCTCAAAGTTATTCTTTAAGTACTAAGTTTAGTTTTAGTTAAAAGCATTTTAGTCTTTCGCCTACTGCTCCCTGTGGGATCAATATCTTTATTTCAAAACTAGCTACAAACAATTTGTGCACTTGCAGTCATCAAGCTATTTTCTGGCGCTGTTGCCGGGGAGCTTAGCGCTATACGTCAGTTTACTTTTAGTTATTTACTTTTGTTGTACTAATTTTTTAATTTAAGTTGCAGGATCTTCACAATGGACAACACTCAGCATTTAATATAGCTTAAGGCAGTAAGGAAAATGGGTTCGCCCATAGACGCTTTTATAACTGTCAATAAAAGCATAAACCCGGATGGAATTGAGATCCACCCTTTATTATTTGAACTACTACACATTAAGAAATTTGCAGGAACCAATGAGGAGAGTCCATATGGACACTTACAATTCTTTGAAAACGTTCTCGGTTCCTTTATATTTGACAACTGTAATCTTGATGTGGTTAAAACTAGTTGTTTAGACAAACTCTCTATAATAATGTTTGCGACTGGTATAGATCTTTTTGTGTAGAAGCACCAAGGACTTGGATGGAATTGACAACCAATTTCCTATCAAAATATTACTCCAAAAGCAAAGCTCACAGGATGAGAGGTATTATTATTAGTTTCAAAAATAGTCCTGATGAGGGTTTATATGAAGGATATCTAAGGTACAAGAGCTATCTAGATAATTGCCCCCATCATCGTTTGCCTGATTGGTTAATCACTCACACTTTTTATGGAGGGCTTAATAATGAAAATAGAATGAATCTAGACACCGCTTCTAATGGTACTTTTCTATCCTATACCTATGATGAAGCCTAGAAATTAATAATGAAAATGAGGGAGGCAACAGAACAAGGAGAACATTAGAAATAGTTTTTTTTGAATATGCTTGTGTTAACAATTTCCTTGTAGATGAAAGTACTTGTGCAATGACTAAACCCTTGATATTGATTCTAACTCAATAAAGAAAATTATTGAGAATTATGCAGGGCATTTACAGGTACCTACAGAATGGGAACCCCATAAACCCCTCGAAGAAGAGAAGCGTGCAAGAGCACTAATGGAAGAGTTCTTCTATGCACCTATTCAAGAGAATATCAAGAAAAATCAAAAAGAGGAAGAACAAATAAAGAGAATATTAAAGAAACCAGAAAAGAACCCCGAAGCTACCAATATAAATAATGTTGTATTGAAGGATCTTATGGAAGCACGAACAGTGGATAATGAAGTGGTTATGCTAGACTTTGAAACCTCGGAATTTATCGAAGGTAAGGTACGAGGTAACGAAACTTCTAAACCTATGACTCCTATATATTGTGGAGAAACTTTTTTATACAGAATTTGTGAGCCGATTTCCACTATAAACATTATGCCTTCATCATTTTATGAGGAACTTCGCTATAATTTAAATAATCTAGATGTGGAACCGGTAGACACTACTATTAAATTGTCTAATAGAACTAATATAAAACTGGAAGGTGTTATCAGAAATATCTATGTCTTTATTGGATCATTCATGTACCCCCTTGATTTTCATATTGTTGACATGCCTCGAGATTCTTTTTGTCCTATTCTTTTAGGCAGGCCTTTTGTTTCCATAACCAAAGCTCGAGTTGATAATAAAAAGAAGACTATTTCACTGATGTTTGGAGAAGAGGAAATAACATTCCACTTAGCCAAACTAAAGAAGAGGCCATATGAAGTGGAAGATATCAAGGAAGAGAAAATGATTGCCGAGTTGGCCGCAATTCATTTCATTACTCCACAAGATGAATTAGAGAGGAGCCTAATTAATTGGAGGAAGCACCGGATGATGAGGAGAGAGAAGACATGGATGATTACCTTGATTCAGTTCTAGAAGCACAAAATCCACATGACTATGAAGAACTGGTAAGAAAAGGAGATGAAGAACCTCCGCCAATTGAATTGAAACAACTTCCAGATGATATGAGGTATGAGTTTTTAGATAATGAAAATAAAAGTCCTGTTATTATTAGCAAAAATCTATCATAAAATGAAACAAATAAACTCATTTCGTTCTTGGTTAAGCATCGTGAAGCCTTTGGATATACTCTAAGTGATATTAAAGGAATAGATCCATCCATTGTAACACATAAGATTACCATGCTTGATGATGCTAAACCTGTAGTTGATACACAAAGAAGGCTTAATCCGAAAATGAAGGAAGTAGTAAGAAAATAGGTTATACGCTTATTAGATGCTGGCATAATATATCCTATTTCTGATAGTAAGTGGGTTAGCCCAGCTCATTGCATACCAAGACAAGGGGGTCTTGATGCTGCTATGAATGAGGATGGTGAGCTAGTTCCTGTAAAACCTATTGTTGCATATCGCACGTGCATTGATTTTAGAAAACTAAACCGTGAGACACTGAAAAATCATAAACCTATACCATTTATGGATAAAATTTTAGAAAGACTTAGTAATAATTCTTATTTCTATTTTCTTCATGATTATTCTGGATATTCTCAAATTGCTATACAACCGGAAGATCAAGAGAAAACAACTTTCACTTGCCCTTATGGCACATATGCTTATAGATTAATTCCATTTGTCTTATGTAATGCAGCTGCGATTTTTCAAGAATGTGTTTTAAAAATCTTTGATGATTTTGTTGAGAAGACTATGGAAGTTCTAACAAATGATTTTGTTGTTTGTGGAACAACATTTCATAATTGCCTCTACAATGTAACCAAAGTTTTGCAGAGATGCAGGTAATCAAATTTGGTTTTGAATTGGAAACAATGTCGTTTCATGGAAAGAGAAGGTAAAGTTTTTGGGAAAAAAGTTTTGGAGAAGGGTATAAAAATAGATAAAACTAATATAAATGCTATAGAAAATCTTCCAATACCTTAGGACATAAAAAACTTAAAAATGTTTCTGGGACATGCCGGTTTTTATAAGAGTTTTATAAAAGATTTTGCTAAAATAGCTATGCCTCTCACCAACCTTCTTGAGAAATAAACTCCATTCTACTTAGATCATAACTGCATTGCAGTTTTTGATAACCTTAAAAACAAATTAGTTTCAACACCCATCATGCAATCTCCAAAATGGAATGAACCTTTCGAAATCATGTGTGATGCTAGTGACTATGCTTTAGGGTCTGTGTTAGGACAGCGAGATGGAACGAATTTAAATGTTATTTATTATGCTATAGACCTCTTAATAAGATTCAGAAAAATTATGCTACTACATGAAAATAGTTCCTAGCTATAATTTTTGCTTGCGGCAAATTTAGGTCTTACATGATTAATTCTAAGGTAATAATTCTTATGGATCACCAAGCCTTACATCACCTCCTTGTGAAAAAGGATGTGAAGCCCAGGTTGATTAGGTGGGTTTTATTACTACAAGAATATGATTTGCAAATATTAGATAGGAGGGGTAAGGATAATCCTGTAGCGGATCATCTCTCTACAATGGAGGGAATAATTAATAACCCTGTACCTATAAATGAGTCATTTCCGGGAGAATATTTAGCAAATGTTGAAATTACTGATCCTTGGTTTGCGGACTATGCTAACTATCTCGCAGTAAAATTTATACCTCCTAGTATGACAAGAAATCAAAGGGTGAAATTCTTTAATGATCTTAAATAATACTTTTGGGATGATCCGTATCTATATCGTCATGGACCTGACGGAATGATTCGGAAGTGTGTTCCTAACCATGAAATGAATGCAATTTTGCAAGCTTGTCATGGTAGCCCGTATGGAGGACATCATGCAGGCAAGCGAACTACAACAAAGGTACTTCAATCTGGATTCTATTGGCCTACCTTGCTCAAGGACGCATGATGGCCCAAAATATATCGAGCTCGTTGGGGAACCCCAAGAGGAAGGTATGATGAGCACATCAGCAAGTTTTCCCTCAGTACAAAACCAAGGTTATCAATCCAGTAGGAGCAAGGAAACACCCCAAAGGTGTTGCTAGCTAAACATTGGCAGGGCGCACTACCGGTGCCAGCAACAACGTGGAGACCTGCACAACACAACCATAGAACTCTGTCCCCAACTTGTGATGAGGTTGTCAATCTCACTGGTTTTCCTGAAAACAAAGGATTAAACGTATCGAATGGAAGGAAGTAATAGTTGGCAGAAAATAAACACAAAGCAGTAAATAGTTTGATTGTAGATTGAATGTAAAAGAAAGGACCGGGGTCCATAGTTCACTAGAGGTGGCTCTTCTTAAGATAGATAACATGCTGGGTGAACAAATTACAGCGGGGCAACTGACAAACATCGAGAAAGCATACACGCATATACTAATCATCTTGACTCCTTTGAGGTTTGATTGGGCATTACAACATTATACATAGACCGCCATCCAACTGCATCTATGACTAATAATCCACCTTCAGGTTATCATCCGACCCCCCTCCAGTATTAAGTTGAAAGTAACAGATTATTGCATTACAAATTGCGTGTAAAGTAAACAATATGATTGTTCTATGAACAAAGGATTGTTGTTTTATCCCTAGTAGCAACATCACATCTAGTACCTTAGAGATTTCTGTCACTTCCCCAGATTACCAGAGGCATGCACCCACTATCGAGCATAAATACTAACTCTTGGAGTTGCTAGCATCTACTTGGCCAAGATAGCTACTAACAATGGAAAGCATGCAAGATCACAAATAACAAAGACATGATAGAATCAATAATCAATCTGAAATGTCATCGCAATATCCATAGGATCCCCGCAAACACAACATGTAGAATTACAATTAGATGATCTTGATCATGAACGAAGCTCACAAGATCTAGACATGAAAGCACAAAGGAGGAGAACCAGCCATCTAGCTACTACATGGACCCGTAGTCCAGAGATGAACTACTCACGCATCACACCGGAGGCTTGCATGGTGATGAAGAAGGCCTCCAAGGTGAATTCCCCTCTCTGGCAGGGTGCCGGGAAGAGCTTCAGATCCCTCCCGATCTGGGGATGGAGATGACGGTGGCTACAGACTCTTTCGTGGATTTTTGATCGGGTACTTAGGGTTTCTATATCAGAGGCAATATATAGGCGGAAGGAGAGGCCGAGGGGGTGCCTAGGCTGGCCACACCACCCCCTGGCGCGGGCCAAGCCTGGCCGCGCGGCCAGGTGGTGTGGCCGCCCTCTGGCCCTTCTCCGTCTCGTATTCTGGCTCCAAGTGTCCCCCCCCCAAAATAATGACTTCGGCTTTTGTCCCGTCCAATTCCGAGAATATTCATTTTCTGACTTTCCTGGAACCAAAAACAGCAGAAAACAGGCAGCTGGCACTGTGGCTCTTGTTAATAGGTTAGTCCAAGAAATCATATGAAAAGTACTCCAAAGTGTGGACAAAACATAAGAAAGTAGATAAAACCAAGCATGGAACATCAAAAATTCTATATACATTTGCAATGTATCAACATCCCCAAGCTTAACTCCTGCTCGTCCTCGAGTAGGTAAGAGATAAAAAGAAAGAATATTTTTTGAGGTGACATGCACCATCATAAACTTGATCAAAGTATTTGTAAAACATTCAAAGCTGGGATCATAGTACTTCAATCATAACATGAAAGATAAGGTTCTAGCAATAAGACAAAGAAACTATGTTGCAACATGAAAAGGCACAAACAAAAGATTCATGAATAACAATGCTTTGCAAGACGTTTGTTTGTTTCACATAAAGAAAACATAGTATAGTAGCATTCAGCTTGTCCCTCATAGAGTAGCAAATATAAATGCATATGACACCTTCAAAGTTTATAAGAGTGACTAGATACAAATAGTTTAAAACAAGCAATATCAAGTTATGCATCAATCGACTAGTCTTGGGACAATGCACATAGAACTAGAATGGCCACTATGCTCTCAAACTAAGTGCATAAAGGTAGAAGGTGGAGACTCAATATATAAGTGGAAGAAAGGGCCTTCATAGAAGGAAGTAGGGATTCAAGTCTCATAAAGAGCTTCCAAAAATTATGGTACTTAATAGCTTTCAGCTCTTATTGCCCCTATCATAAGCATCTTGAAGTGATTAAGGTTAAAATGAACAAACTATGGTGTACATGCTTGACAAAGTATAAGTTGGAAATCTCATGTCCCTTGAATACGAGGGCCGCTCCTCATGCTACTCAAGTTTAGTCACTGGTAAGTTCTTGTCATCGTAAGTACATGTGTATCATAGAGAACCGCCAACGGGGTACCCCTTGCCCGATGATACGGAAGAATCCCCATATCAAAATGACAAGGCAAGCAGACAACGAGCATCTCAGCAATCTTCTTATTTACCATGGGAATATGGTGCTTTTTTCTCTCTTTCCTCTTTTCATAATCTCTTTTTTTTCTCAATATAGGACTCTTTTTTTATAAGAAGAATGCTTCATAGACAGCTCATTATGGTTATGCTGCAGGTTTCCACCATGTCAGCATGGATTAGACCAGCAGCCTAGGCGTTTCTCTAACACATATACATAACTCCATGGACTTACAAGCTCCCCTTTCATTTCACACCGACGACATCCATAGACAAAAGAGCATGATATCAACTAGGTACAAAGTACCAGTGCAATGTTGAAAGCGTTCCCCATGACAGGATGGTTCTGCTAATCCCCAACAAATAAGTGCAAGCATATACAACATAGATGGCACAATGGTTCAAGTTTATTAAGGGCAAGAAAAGTAAAATGTGTCATCAAGTTCATGAGAGCTTTAATCACTAGTTTTCTCATAACAAGTTTAATTTGGAAGGTAAACAAAAGCATGAATATACTTGGAATAGCATATGCTAGTAGGTAGGTATGGTGGACTCTTTGGAATAACTTGGTTTAAGGAGTTGGATGCATGAGTGGAACTCATACTTGGTTACAGAGGCTAGCAAAAGACTGGGAGCGACAAACTAAGAGAGCAATAATGGCCATAATCATGCAGAGCGACAAAACATCATTGATCAAAGCATAAAGTGATACTACAAGTTGAAAACTAAAGGATCATAAAGGCTATGGTGACTTTGGATAGTCATAAAATGGTGTGAGCATGCGCCAAGTCAACCCAAATAAAGCATCAAAGGACAATACCACAATACTATGCTTTAATATGCTAAAACAACGCATGATTCATCCAAGGCACATTAAGCAATCTCAATTGTTTATAACAAGTCATGCTACAGCAAAGAATACTAAGCATAAATCCAAAACAATACCAAGCATGGCATGACAAAGCATAGGCCATAGTCAAAAACAAGCTCTCTTTACCACTTAAGCATGAACTTTCCTACTCTTTTCCAATCCAAACCAAACTATTTGAAAACCAATTCATGAAAGAGGGGGTCCAGCCAATTTATTCAGCAAACTAAGAAAATAAATCAAATGAAAACCAAAATGAAAACAAAAAGAAGACGCTCCAAGAACAACACAACTGTTCATGAAACAATAAAAATGAAGCGTTTGGACGAAACCTGGGATTTTTATTGATGAAGAGGGGGATGCCTTGGGCATCCCCAAGCTTTGACGCTTGTACTTCTTGGATATTTCTTGGGGTGACACGCGTGGCATACCCAAGCTTGAGCTTTAGTCCATCCTTATCTCATTACTCATTCCTTCCATACACCTAAATTTTTTCCTTCATACAAAACTTCACACAATCTTTATTAGCAACATTAGTGCACTCAAGATAATAGGTCTTTTAGGTTCAGTTCCAACACCAATAAAACTTCCATTAAAACACTAGCTACTGTAGAACTTCCCTCAAAAATCTCAATTCCCCAAAAGAACTCAAAGAGGAACCAACAAGAAGCAAATGCAGAAAATGACAGAAATCTATCAAAACAGACCAGCAGGTAAAGACGGATTTTTTTGAAGACCTTCTGTTGCTCAAATAAAATCGTGTCGAACTAAAGAAAGTTAGATAACAACCTGGGGCAGAATCACAAAAATTCACACCTCAAAAGGACGTACAGATATTTTACACGAATTTTTACGGTGAAGCACAGAAATCTGTTTCGGGACAGCAACTTTCCTAACCATTACTTCTCTCTCATTAGAGGTTACTCTTGGCACAAAAAGCAAATAAAAAGTATAAGGAGCGGTTATTACAGAGGTAATAACTTCCAATACTCATCTAAAACTTTTGGGTTATCTCCCAATAAGTACTTTTCTTTAACGCCTTTAAGTTAGGCATGATAGTTTGAGAAGATGCTCACATAAAAAATATGAATTGAAGTAAAAGAGAGCATCAAGAAGCAAATTCAAAACACATCTAAGTATAACCCACTTCCTATGCATAGGAATCTCGTATGCAAATAAATTCACAAAGAACAAAGTGACATGGATAGGAAAATAAAACAAGAATAACTTCAAAACTTTCAGCACATAGAGAGGTGTTTCAATACCATGAAAACTTCTACAACCATATTTTCCTCTCTCATAATAATTTTCAGTAGCCTCATGAATAAACTCAACAATATAACTATCACATAAAGCATGCTTTTCATGATCTACAAACACTAGAGTTTTATTATAAACATTTTCAAAAGAATCCTCAGGAACATGACATTCGTCCTCCTTTGGTAAGCATGGGGGACAATCAAATAATGTAAGGGGTAAAGGGTTACTCTCATTAGAAGGTAGGGATAGGTAGATCCATTCTTCCTCCTCTTGATCATCACTCTCCTCCTCTTTTTCATCCAATGAGCTTCCAGTTTCAGCAATTTCTTCTTCCATAGGCTCCTGCAAGGCATTAGTCTCTTCTATTGGTGGGGAGCATCTATTAAGATATTCAAGAATATAGCCATTTTGTACATTGTAATTATCAAAGAAAAATTTAAGTATATCATAAACCGCATATTATAAGGTGAATCATCAGTATTTTCAAGCAACCTAGCAAGTTTAAATGAACCCTTCCAAGCAATAAATTATTTAATTTGTTCCACATCATAAAAGTCATAATTTCCCTTAACATAAGAAGATATGGTAACATCATCATTATACTAACATTGAAAAGGGAGGTGTTTATACCTCCTACAGCAACAAGATTTATCAAAGCAATAAGTAACATTATAAGTAGAGCACACGTTTATAGCAATGATATACAATTTATCAATTTGTTCCCATAAGTGTTTCCCTCTTTGTGACAAGCGGTGTTCCTTATAATAATATTTTTGTTCTTCCGTGAACCCACCTTGCCAATACGATTCAGTTTCAAAGAAACCAACCATTGATAGTAAGCATGATAAAGCAAGACAATAACAGACCAACGAAAATACCAACTATAGTAGGAACTAATTTTTGTGTGTTTTTGATAAAGAAACAAGCAAACAAAGCAAAAATAAACTAAGAAAAACAAAAACAATAAAGTAAAGATATTGGTTATGAGGGACTCCCCTTGTGAAGATGTTCTTGACTCCCCGACAACGGCGCCAGAAAAAGAGCTTGATGGCCCAAAATATATCGAGCTCATTGGGGAACCCCAAGAGGAAGGTATGATGAGCACAACAACAAGTTTTCTGTAAGATCCCTCCTTATTAAAGGAAAAGATCCCTGTGATTGCAATGCTAGTCCCTGGATCAATGCTAGCATCCACAGTTTAAGATGAAGTACACAGATACAAAGGTCGTTTATTACAGTCATTCCAGAGATAAAACATAGTCTTTTACAACTCATGGCCAAAGGCCTAATACAAGAGTTTATGGAATAAGTAAATAAACATAAGTCTTCATCTTCATGTGCCACAGGCAAGCATGTTGAGTGTAGACTCATGACTCCTAATCATCATCGGAGTAACCTGCAACATTACAAGTTACAGCCACAGAGGGTCAATACTTTGGAATAGTATTGGCAAGTGATACCTTAGTATATTTTAGGTGGACTATAATACTATATGCATTTGGCTGGTGGAGCTTAGGCTTGCATTGCTCAAAATAGATTTTTCCTTATCTTTTGAAAACACTAAATTTTGTTTTGACAAAAACCAACAAGGCATCTACCAATCAAGACTGAAGATCCTCTCAAGGCATCTACCAATCAAAGATTGAAGATCCTTACTTGGCAAAATACCCAAGGCATCTACCAATCAAGACTGAAGATCCACTCAGGGCATCTACCAATCAAATATTGAAGATCCTTTTAACCCTTGTTCACCCACAAGTTTTATTTAGAAATTGGAGTGATGATATTCTTGAAGTTTCCATGTCTTGATGCTCAAATTGTCCTTTACCAGGGACATGGCTAAGTACTTAGGTTTTACACTCTGCAGAGGTGGTGCACTTTCCCCACAAGACTTGGTTTCCCAAGACAAGATCCTTCAGAAGCCTTTCCTTAGTCAAATGGACGCGTTCCAACCTATCATTCCCTCTACCACCAACTGTCCAAGAGACTAAGTTCTAGCAACCTAAGATCATGGCAGAGCCCATAATGCCAAGTGGTTGCACTTGAAGCTCCTCAACATTTGACATCTCAAATCTCTTTGTTCCTGGGTGGCCATCCACAAGTGAGATACACAAGCCAAGTCCATGGCCTTGTGAACCACTCAACATAAACCATTCCTTCCATTCCACCCAGGTGATTCATTAACTTAGTTGTTTTGTTAGAATAAAACACAAGTCCAAAGACTTAGAATATTTTTCCATAGTGTGAATATATAAACCACCCTTGTTTTCTAATAGCTAGGCTAAGCATGATAGTAATAGGAATCTTGACTTAGGTAATTTTCACTAAGGTTTCACCTAATAGGTTTTCCCAAAGCATAGCTTGTACTTAGCAAATAACCATGCAAGTCCTATACTTAGAAAAATATTACTAATGCATAAATAAAATATAGGAATGGAATATTCATGATGATATCACTTGCCTTGGTAGTGTGGAGAGTAGCACTCGTCACAATCACAATCACTAGCAAAATCTACACACAAAGTTATAGCACACAATTACACACAAATATATACAAACAAGAAATAATATGAATGCATGCATGCATGCATCTACCAAATGGTGATTTTTTGAAAACTCAACCAAGCAAGTGTATGAATACAGAAACTTAGCAAGTCACTAGTTTACCAACTAAACAAAATCTAACTCTAAACAAAGTACTAAACTAAATCTATACTTAAAAAGGCCTCAAACAAGTCTCTGAAATTTAAGCACATCTAATGGTTACTATTTGCTAAACAAATTGGATAGGCAGAAAGGTCTTGAATTACTGAATCCAACGGTATAAAATTTGTAAAAATCTAACATGGCAATCAAAAGTTATGAGCATTTGAATTTGGAACAAATTTCTGGTTTTAAATCTATTTTCAGATCTATCCTAGCCACGCGTCATGTTCTTATTCGTCCGTACCGTTTCGCACTGGATCGAGCTCCACAGCCGTAGGATCTAAATGAAATCTGGCGGCTCAGATCGTGTACTGCTTCGGGGTTAAGTGGATCTATCCTAGCGCTACGATACAGATCTAACGGCTGCTATTGCCCTGGCCAAGAACTGGCGGCGGAGCGGTGGCTACTGGCGGCGGAACTGTCGGTCGACGACGGAGGCGGCGCTACAGGGGGTAAGTGAGAACGAGGAGTAGCTCACCGGGCTCAGGGGGTCACGGTGAAGCTCGTCGTACTCGCGGTTGGTCAAGGGGCGCTCGGGCACGGTTGCGATTGCTCGCCGGAGTGGAGGACGGCGTCGGTGTGTCGGGTGGTCGTCGTGGACGTCGCTGTGAACCACCCCAAGGCAAGGCGAGGACACGGTTAGATCCACAGAGTCAAGGCAGAGTCGTGTGCGTGAACTAGAAGACGCGGGGCGGTCGGGGCTTACCACTAGAGCTCGCCGGAGTTCGTACAGAAGACGGTGGCGGCCAGTCGACGATGCTGCCGGAGCTACGGTTCATGCGAGGGCAAACGAAATGTGTTAAAAGAGGCGCAGAGGCTCACTGAACTAGTTTGCAAGAACGAGAGGCAGAGGGGAGCTCAGAACTCACCGGAATTCGCTGGCGCAGTCGTCGGAGACGGCGGGGTTACAGAGAGTAATGCTCGCAGCCTGGTGGCGCTCTAGGTTCGGGGTTTGAGGGAGAAGAGAGAGGGGGCAGAGGGGGTTCTTATAGCCTGGTCACGAGCGAGAATTACTCGGCCAATAAATCAAATTGACGCCGCGAATTAAACACAGAAACGCCCGCATTGATTTGGGGATGAACGGGTCGTGCGGGTGGAGACGACGCTGACGTGGAGAAGGCCCGCTTGTCAGCGAAACGTGCGAGGTGTAGGTGGGGTCTGCCTGTCAGCGGCTCAGCGCGTGCGCTTGCGCGTGAGAGAAGAATAAGGAGATCCCGGGTGGGCTTGCTGGGCTTGATTTGCTGCTGGGCCAGATTCTGGCCGCGCGGCCTTTTTCCTTTGAGGAGTCCTTTTCTTTTTCTAAATTCATTTTCTGGTATGAATTTTGATATGAATTCAAATCCTTTTGAATTCAAACTGCTTTGGGAATTTTTGCAGGGTTTTGTGGGTTCAAAAACAGTCATTTAACTAAGTGGTTACCTTGCAAGGCTTGGTCAAGCTTGGATCTTTGAAATAAACAGAGACTTTGTCTCTTTGTCTCTAGTTTGGAATAGGGTTTAGAAAATATTTCTAAATTTGGAATCTTGGGTTAAAAGCTTCTCCTAGTTTTTCCATCAATGGAGGCAAGCAAACAAGTACCTAAGCATTCAAAACTCAAAGGGTGATGGCCAATTGAGTTGAATTTGCACACATGAAATCATAGCCTAAGTTTATGCATCTAAATGATTTTGAGAAAAACCCTATATGAATGAATGATGCAAGAATGATATGAATGAGTTTTGAAACATGATTTTTGGGATGTTACAAATCTAACCCCCTTAAAATGAATCTCGCCCTCGAGATTCGGATTGGCTAGCAAATAGGTGAGGGTGGTCTTTCCGAAGATCATCTTCTCTTTCCCATGTTGCTTCTTCTTCGGAATGATGGTTCCATTGTACTTTGCAAAACTTGATGGTCTTTGTCCTTGTGACTCTTTCTGCGGTCTCAAGTATCTTGACAGGTTTTTCTTCATAGGTGAGATCACTTTCTAGTTGAAATTCTTCCAAAGTTATGGTATCTTTCAAAGATGTTTCTTCCATTTCTGGGTGACATTTCTTGAGCTGGCTCACATGAAAAACATTATGGACTGCTAATAAAGATGCTGGAAGTTCGATTTCATATGCAGCTTCTCCCTTGCGACTTAGAATGTTGAATGGTCCAACATATCTTGGTGCTAACTTTCCTTTGACTCCAAATCTTTTCACTCCACGAAGTGGTGATACTCTAAGATAAGCTCTATCCCCAACTTCGTAAGTGACTTCTCTACGCTTAGCATCTGCGTAGCTTTTCTGTCGAGACTGTGCTATCTTCAACCTGTCCCTAACCAATTTGACTTTTTCTTCGGCGTCTTTGATAAGATCTGGTCCAAACAAACTTCTTTCTCCCACACCATTCCATAGCAATGGGGTGGTACACTTCCTTCCGTAGAGAAACTCAAATGGTGCCATCCCAATACTAGATTGGTGACTGTTGTTGTAAGAGAACTCTGCGTAAGGCAGACTTTCATCCCAACTTGCTCCATAGTCTAGGGCACATGCCCTCAACATGTCTTCAAGAATTTGATTAGTCCTTTCTGTTTGTCCATCAGTTTGAGGATGAAAAGCAGTGCTGAATTCCAACCTCGTTCCTAAAGATTCATGAAGCTGTCTCCAAAAGTGAGAAGTGAACTGAGTTCCTCTATCAGACACAATACTCTTAGGTACACCGTGAAGGCATACAATTCTGCTCATGTAGATTTTGGCTAACTTGGCACTGGTATAAGTTGTCTTTACGGGTATAAAATGAGCCACTTTAGTTAGGCGATCCACTACTACCCATATGGAATCATACCCTGACCTGGTCCTTGGTAATCCGGTAATGAAATCCATACCAATATTTTCCCACTTCCATTCAGGAATAGGCATTGGTTGAAGCAAACCTGCTGGTTTCTGATGCTCCGCTTTCACTCTACTACACACATCACACAAAGCAATGTGTTCGGCGATGTCCCTTTTGAGATTGTTCCACCAAAATCTTTCTTTCATATCCATGTACATTTTGGTGTTTCCCGGGTGAATAGAATATGGAGAGTTATGAGCTTCTTGTAGAATCAGTTTCCGCAATTCCGGATCTTGTGGAACACAAATACGTTTCTCGTGCCATAAAGTACCTTGTTCGTCCATATGGAAACTTTTAGCTTTCCCTTGGCTAATCCTTTCCCTAATCTCTTCGATTTCCTTATCCGTCTTTTGGGCTTCTTTAATCTTATCCAACAGAGTGGGTTGAACATCCAAAGACATAAGATGTCCTTCCGGCACAATCTCCAACCTGAGTTCCTTGAATTGCTTACACAAGTCATCTGGCAATTCACCTTTGGTAAGGCCATTTACAAACGCCTTACGACTTAGAGCATCTGCTACTACATTTGCTTTACCAGGATGGTACTGTAAACTCAAGTCGTAATCTTTGATAAGTTCTAGCCATCTCCTTTGTCTCATATTGATTTCTTTTTGGGTGAAGATATATTTCAAACTCTTATGATCGGTGAATACTTCACAACGTTTTCCCAAAAGGTAATGTCTCCATGTTTTGAGTGCATGGACAACAGCGGCTAACTCTAAATCATGGGTAGGATAATTTACTTCATGAGTTTTGAGTTGTCTCGAGGTATAAGCCACAACTTTTCCGCCTTGCATAAGTACGGCACCTAATCCTTGATGCGAAGCATCACAATACACTTGGAAATCATTTTCTAAATCTGGTAGGCACAGAACTGGTGCTGACACAAGTCTTTTCTTTAATTCTTGAAAGCTGAGTTCACATCCTTCAGACCAAGCAAATTTCTTATCTTTCTTTAACAATTCTGTCATTGGTTTAGCAACCTTAGAAAAATTTTCAATGAACCTTCTGTAGTAACCTGCTAAACCAAGGAAACTACGGACCTCTTTTACGTTCTTAGGGGATTCCCATTCTGTCACAGCCGAAACTTTAGCGGGATCAACTGCCACTCCATCCTTTGTCATAACATGACCAAGAAATCCAACTTCCTCTAACCAAAACTCACACTTGCTGAATTTGGCATAAAGCTTATGTTCCCGCAGTTTCTCAAGTATCAAGCGTAAATGGCTTTCATGCTCTTCCTTGCTCTTGGAGTAGACTAAGATGTCATCGATGAAAACGACAACGAACTTGTCGAGAAAATCCATGAACACTTTGTTCATCATATTCATGAAGTATGCTGGAGCATTGGTTAAACCGAAAGGCATCACAGTGTACTCATACAATCCATACCTTGTGGTGAATGCTGTTTTAGGTATGTCTTGCTCTCTTATCTTGAGTTGAAAATAGCTTGACCGAAGGTCAATCTTCGAGAACACACAAGCTCCTTCTAGCTGATCAAACAAATCATTGATTCTTGGCAAAGGATATTTGTTCTTGATAGTTACCTCGTTGAGAGAACGGTAATCTATGCATAATCTTTGAGTTCTATCTCTCTTTTCTACGAACAAAACTGGAGCTCCCCAAGATGAAGAACTTGGCTGGATGAATCCTTTCTGCAATTGTTCTCCAAGTTGTTTCTTGAGTTCCTTAAGTTCGTCAACTGACATTTTATAAGGCCTCTTTGCCCTTGGTCCAGAACCTGGTACCAAATCTATTATAAATTCCACATCTCTATCTGGTGGCATTCCCGGCAACTCTTCTGGGAACACATCCGGATACTCACACACAATTGGCACACTGTCCATGCTAACCCCCTTAAGAGAATTCAGCTTACTCCCTTTAGATTTAAAATTGGACTTAAATTTTATCCTCTTACCTTCAGGGGTTGTGAGTGAAACTGTACGATTTGCACAATCTAGTACTCCCTCATACTTAGCCATCCAATCCATTCCCAAAATCACATCCAATCCTTGGGAATTCAGGATTATTAAGTTCACTGGAAACTTATGTTTTCCAAACTCTATGACTAAATCATGACATCCTGAGTTTACTATCATTTCTCCACCAGGAGAACTTACTCTTATAGGACATCCAATGGTTTCTACCGGTAGTTCATTTCTTTCGACGAATGCTTTTGATATGAATGAATGAGATGCACCAGTATCAAAGAGTACAAATGCTGAGATAGAATTGAGTCTAAACTTACCAGCAACGGCATCAGGCTCTTCATAGACCTCCTCCACATTGATGTGGTTAACCTGTCCTTTCTGAAAAGGATTGGGCTTGTTAGGTCCTTCAACGTTCTTCTCAGGACACTCATTAGCATAATGCCCCAGCTTCTTGCATTTGTAGCACTCAACCTGACTGATGTCCGTCTTAGGCTGACTTCTACTTCCACTTCCACCTCCACTATGGTGGCTCTTATATCCACTCTTGTGGTTCTTATACTTATCATTGTCATGACTGCGATGATGCTTGTTGTCATGACGGTTGTGGTTGTGGTGCTTGTTAAATTTCCCATGCTTGTGGGATCCTGAGCTGACACTATCATCATAGTGAGATCGTTTATGAGACGTTCCCGAGCTGTGCTTGTCGGAGTGTTTCCTCTTCCTACTCTCGACTTGCTTCATTTTATTTTCCACAATAACAGCTTTGTCACACAACGACTGATAAGTTGGAACATATGCCACAGACAGCTGCAGATTCAGCTCATCATTCAAGCCTTCCAGAAACTTTTCCTTTCTTTTGGCATCAGTGTCAACCTCATCCGGTGCATAGCGCGCCAGATTGTTGAACTCTTCAATATATTCAGCCACGCTGTGGTGGCGCTGCTTCAGGTTGTGAAATTCCTTCTTTTTCAGGCTCATCATACCTGGTGAGATATGAGTAGTACGAAATCCATCTTCAAAGATAGCCCAAGTCACCTCATCAATAGGCGTGGTAATCTGGAAGTTGTCCCACCATGCGGCGGCTGGTCCTTCCAACAGATGTGCTGCGAACCTGACCTTTTCAGCATCTGTGCATCCCACGGTCACTAAGTCTTTGTTCACAGAACGTAGCCAATCATTGGCCACCATGGGATCAGTCGTTCCCGAAAACTTAGCTGGCCTCAGACGCAGAAATCTGGTGAGCATATCAAAACCTGGAGGGTTGTTGTTGTTGTTGTTGTTGTTGTTGTTGTTGGGGTTGTTGTTGTTGTTCTGGTTCTGGATGAACGTCGTCATCATTTGCATAAGCTGTGTCTGCGCATTCATCATTTGTTGCATTTCTGGGGTAATGTTGGGGTTGGGGTTTGCGCGACGGGGAGGCATCTGTGGTTTATTCATATAGAGATAAGAATGAGATACCCTTACATGATTTATGCACAATACATTACACAAGCAACACAAGGATAAAAGCTTAACAACAAGATAACAAAAGTCTCAAAGTAAAAACACACAAGTGGCAAGCCACCCACATGTCGGATGGTCCAACAATAAGTTCACAAATAACCAGTACGGTAAATAAAGATATCTGAGTAGCCAAGTCTACTCGTCGGCATCAATCTCCTCCTCGACAAAGGTAAGACCTGCGTTCTCCATTGCGGTCTTGTTCTCCTCGATGGTAGTGGTCAAAGAGTCGATCTTGGCCTTGAGAGCCCTCTTCTGGGAACGAAGCCTCTCAATCACTGTCTGCTGCTGCTCTAACTCGAAGTCCTTGGACTGTAGTTCCTCGGTCATATCACGAATCCTCTTGTTCCTATCCTGGACACGCTTCTCTTGACTCTTGAACTTACGGTCTTGGGTCTCGAACTTCGTCTCCATCTCCTTGACTATCTCGTCCTGCTGCGCAAAGAGCTTGTCCTTCTCGCGAAGCTGCACCTAGAGCTCGTCATTACTAAGCATGACGTTGGTCCTATCGGTATCCACGTGCCTAATAAGAGTCTCTAAGTCCTGGAGGTACAGGCGTATCGGCTCTGCTGTGACCCTCGAGTCGTCCTCAAAGTCGATGGACTCTCCGTCATCATCACGCCTTCCGAAGGCGTGGAAGTGAGTGCCTCTAACCTGTCGGGAGTGATGGCCTAACAGTCGTCCTATCAGATCCTGCATGACAACCTCCATGCCTCTCTCCCTGTCATCGTGCATAAGCTTGAAGACGATGGCCTCCGTAGTAGGCTCTGTCTGGCGTCCTGGCTGGTTCACCTTGAAGCCCCAAAGGTCCTTCCTCTCAAACTTGGTGAGTGGGTGCACCGTAATGATAGGAAGAGGGAGATCGAGTAAAGTAGTAAGCTCTACGATACGAGGACCAAAACGGGTAGCCTGGAACTCCTCAACAGTGCTGATGGCAATAGGCATCTATTTATAAGATTGAAAAGTTAGAACTACACAAATTTAAATTAAACAAGACAAACATTCAAGCATAACCATGGAACACAAAAATCACACAAGTCATGCATACATAAATCCATTACATCAACCAAGGTTCAAACTTTTAAGGTATCATTTTGGAAAATAAGGTGATAGGTGGTGGTCCAACTAACGAAGTGCGCTTACAATCCTATCTCATTGGATCTGGTGGCTAACACAATGTTCCTAGTGGCAATCACCCTATCTTGTTCACATGCTTCTATCACTAAGTCTATAATATCTCCTCTTAAGGATTGGTTGGTGACTTCCAACTCTTGAGTATGTCCCTTCTCTTTCTCTAAGTCTTTTTGGAGGTTGAGCATCCTGCACTTGACTCTAGAACTTAGTTCCTTGATAGTCTTCCAAGCTGCTTCTTTTGCTGACTCAAAGAATGTGGTGTGCATAAAAGTGTTGGTGTACATGCAGAAGCCTTTTTCTTTGTGGTTGTCTTCCTTGTTTTTGTACAAGTGAAGTTGCACCCACCAATACTCCACTCCATCCTCCATCACTGGAAAGCCCTTGTACACTGCTGCACCATGTACTCCCATGGTCTCCATGAGGTCCTTGAGAATCCTGGGAAACTCAGTCTCACACTCCAAGGTCATGGTCATGAGTGGTCCTCTCTTCACGGCTTCGTTGATGGAGTTCATCTACGAATAGAGATGAGAATGAGAAGATTAGAAAAGTTTACGAGAAGAATAGACAAGTGTAGAAGTAGTTAAAAATTTTCCTTAGTGGTTTCCAATCCTAGGGTCATAATCCTATAGGCAACACAGTGCTCTGATACCATCTGTAAGATCCCTCCTTATTAAAGGAAAAGATCCCTGTGATTGCAATGCTAGTCCCTGGATCAATGCTAGCATCCACAGTTTAAGATGAAGTACACAGATACAAAGGTCGTTTATTACAGTCATTCCAGAGATAAAACATAGTCTTTTACAACTCATGGCCAAAGGCCTAATACAAGAGTTTATGGAATAAGTAAATAAACATAAGTCTTCATCTTCATGTGCCACAGGCAAGCATGTTGAGTGTAGACTCATGACTCCTAATCATCATCGGAGTAACCTGCAACATTACAAGTTACAGCCACAGAGGGTCAATACTTTGGAATAGTATTGGCAAGTGATACCTTAGTATATTTTAGGTGGACTATAATACTATATGCATTTGGCTGGTGGAGCTTAGGCTTGCATTGCTCAAAATAGATTTTTCCTTATCTTTTGAAAACACTAAATTTTGTTTTGACAAAAACCAACAAGGCATCTACCAATCAAGACTGAAGATCCTCTCAAGGCATCTACCAATCAAAGATTGAAGATCCTTACTTGGCAAAATACCCAAGGCATCTACCAATCAAGACTGAAGATCCACTCAGGGCATCTACCAATCAAATATTGAAGATCCTTTTAACCCTTGTTCACCCACAAGTTTTATTTAGAAATTGGAGTGATGATATTCTTGAAGTTTCCATGTCTTGATGCTCAAATTGTCCTTTACCAGGGACATGGCTAAGTACTTAGGTTTTACACTCTGCAGAGGTGGTGCACTTTCCCCACAAGACTTGGTTTCCCAAGACAAGATCCTTCAGAAGCCTTTCCTTAGTCAAATGGACGCGTTCCAACCTATCATTCCCTCTACCACCAACTGTCCAAGAGACTAAGTTCTAGCAACCTAAGATCATGGCAGAGCCCATAATGCCAAGTGGTTGCACTTGAAGCTCCTCAACATTTGACATCTCAAATCTCTTTGTTCCTGGGTGGCCATCCACAAGTGAGATACACAAGCCAAGTCCATGGCCTTGTGAACCACTCAACATAAACCATTCCTTCCATTCCACCCAGGTGATTCATTAACTTAGTTGTTTTGTTAGAATAAAACACAAGTCCAAAGACTTAGAATATTTTTCCATAGTGTGAATATATAAACCACCCTTGTTTTCTAATAGCTAGGCTAAGCATGATAGTAATAGGAATCTTGACTTAGGTAATTTTCACTAAGGTTTCACCTAATAGGTTTTCCCAAAGCATAGCTTGTACTTAGCAAATAACCATGCAAGTCCTATACTTAGAAAAATATTACTAATGCATAAATAAAATATAGGAATGGAATATTCATGATGATATCACTTGCCTTGGTAGTGTGGAGAGTAGCACTCGTCACAATCACAATCACTAGCAAAATCTACACACAAAGTTATAGCACACAATTACACACAAATATATACAAACAAGAAATAATATGAATGCATGCATGCATGCATCTACCAAATGGTGATTTTTTGAAAACTCAACCAAGCAAGTGTATGAATACAGAAACTTAGCAAGTCACTAGTTTACCAACTAAACAAAATCTAACTCTAAACAAAGTACTAAACTAAATCTATATTTAAAAAGGCCTCAAACAAGTCTCTGCAATTTAAGCACATCTAATGGTTACTATTTGCTAAACAAATTGGATAGGCAGAAAGGTCTTGAATTACTGAATCCAACGGTATAAAATTTGTAAAAATCTAACGTGGCAATCAAAAGTTATGAGCATTTGAATTTGGAACAAATTTCTGGTTTTAAATCTATTTTCAGATCTATCCTAGCCACGCGTCATGTTCTTATTCGTCCGTACCGTTTCGCACTGGATCGAGCTCCACAGCCGTAGGATCTAAATGAAATCTGGCGGCTCAGATCGCGTACCGCTTCGGGGTTAAGTGGATCTATCCTAGCGCTACGATACAGATCTAACGGCTGCTATTGCCCTGGCCAAGAACTGGCGGCGGAGCGGTGGCTACTGGCGGCGGAACTGTCGGTCGACGACGGAGGCGGCGCTACAGGGGGTAAGTGAGAACGAGGAGTAGCTCACCGGGCTCAGGGGGTCACGGTGAAGCTCGTCGTACTCGCGGTTGGTCCAGGGGCGCTCAGGCACGGTTGCGATTGCTCGCCGGAGTGGAGGACGGCGTCGGTGCGTCGGGTGGTCGTCGTGGACGTCGCTGTGAACCACCCCAAGGCAAGGCGAGGACACGGTTAGATCCCCAGAGTCAAGGCAGAGTCGTGTGCGTGAACTAGAAGACGCGGGGCGGTCGGGGCTTACCACTAGAGCTCACCGGAGTTCGTACAGAAGACGGTGGCGGCCAGTCGACGATGCTGCCGGAGCTACGGTTCATGCGAGGGCAAACGAAATGTGTTAAAAGAGGCGCAGAAGCTCACTGAACTAGTTTGCAAGAACGAGAGGCAGAGGGGAGCTCAGAACTCACCGGAATTCGCCGGCGCAGTCGTCGGAGACGGCGGGGTTACAGAGAGTAATGCTCGCAGCCTGGTGGCGCTCTGGGTTCGGGGTTTGAGGGAGAAGAGAGAGGGGGCAGAGGGGGTTCTTATAGCCTGGTCACGAGCGAGAATTACTCGGCCAATAAATCAAATTGACGCCGCGAATTAAACACAGAAACGCCCGTGTTGATTTGGGGATGAACGGGTCGTGCGGGTGGAGACGACGCTGACGTGGAGAAGGCCCGCTTGTCAGCGAAACGTGCGAGGTGTAGGTGGGGTCTGCCTGTCAGCGGCTCAGCGCGTGCGCTTGCGCGTGAGAGAAGAATAAGGAGATCCCGGGTGGGCTTGCTGGGCTTGATTTGCTGCTGGGCCAGATTCTGGCCGCGCGGCCTTTTTCCTTTGAGGAGTCCTTTTCTTTTTCTAAATTCATTTTCTGGTATGAATTTTGATATGAATTCAAATCCTTTTGAATTCAAACTGCTTTGGGAATTTTTGCAGGGTTTTGTGGGTTCAAAAACAGTCATTTAACTAAGTGGTTACCTTGCAAGGCTTGGTCAAGCTTGGATCTTTGAAATAAACAGAGACTTTGTCTCTTTGTCTCTAGTTTGGAATAGGGTTTAGAAAATATTTCTAAATTTGGAATCTTGGGTTAAAAGCTTCTCCTAGTTTTTCCATCAATGGAGGCAAGCAAACAAGTACCTAAGCATTCAAAACTCAAAGGGTGATGGCCAATTGAGTTGAATTTGCACACATGAAATCATAGCCTAAGTTTATGCATCTAAATGATTTTGAGAAAAACCCTATATGAATGAGTTTTGAAACATGATTTTTGGGATGTTACATTTTCCCTCAGTACGAAACCAAGGTTATCAATCCAGTAGGAGCAAGGAAACACCCCAAAGGTGTTGCTAGCTGAACGTTGGCACGGCGCACTACCGGTGCCAGCAGCAATGTGGAGACCTGCACAACACAATCACAGAACTCTGTTCCCAACTTGCGATGAGGTTGTCATCTCACCGGTTTTCTGAAAACAAAGGATTAAACGTATCGAATGGAAGGAAGTAATAGTTTGCAGAAAGTAAACACAAAGCATTAAACAGTTTGATTGTAGATTGAATGTAAAAGAAAGGACCGGGGTCCATAGTTCACTAGAGGTGGCTCTCCTTAAGATAGATAACATGCTGGGTGAACAAATTACAGCGAGGCAATTGACAAACATCGAGAAAGCATACAAGCATATACTAATCATCTTGACTCCTTTGAGGTTCGATTGGGCATTACAACATTATACATAGACCGCCATCCAACTGCATCTATGGCTAATAATCCACCTTTAGGTTATCATCCGAACCCCCTCCAGTATTAAGTTGCAAGCAACAGATTATTGCATTACGAATTGCATGTAAAGTAAACAATACGATTGTTCTATGAACAAAGGATTTTTGTTTTCTCCCTAGTAGCAACAACACATCTAGTACCTTAGAGATTTCTGACACTTCCCCAGATTACCAGAGGCATGAACCCACTATCGAGCATAAATACTAACTCTTGGAGTTGCTAGCATCTACTTGGCCAAGATAGCTACTAACAACGGAAAACATGCAAGATCACAAATAACAAAGACATGATAGAATCAATAATCAATCTGAAATAGCATCTCAATATCCATCGGATCCCCGCAAGTGTCCCCCGGTAAAATAACGACTTCAGCTTTTGTCTCATCCAATTCTGAGAATATTCATTTTCTGACTTTCCTGGAGCCAAAAACAGCAGAAAACAGGCAGCTGGCACTGTGGCTCTTGTTAATAGGTTAGTCCAAGAAATCATATGAAAAGTACTCCAAAGTGTGGACAAAACATAAGAAAGTAGATAAAACCAAGCATGGAACATCAAAAATTATAGATACATTTGCAATGTATCAACGCACACAGGTATGTAGAACACTGTGATGCTTGCCAAATAAGGGGTAATATAGGTAGGAGACAAGGGATGGCAATGAATTATAGTCTTACAATCGAACCCTTTGATGTATGGGGAATGGATTACATGGGACCTTTTATAGAATCGAATGGTTACACTCATATTCTTGTTGCTGTCGATTATGTTACTAAATGGGTTGAAGCTATTCCAACAAGTCACGTAGATGTAGCTGCCTTAGTGAAGATGATCAAGGATGTTATATTCCCCAGATTTGGAGTTCCTAGATTTTTAATCACTGACGGTGGTTCTCATTTCATGAAAGGAACTTTTAGGAAAATCCTCAGAAAATATGGAGTGACTCACCGCGTTGCTTCACCATATCATCCTCAAACGAGTGGTCAAGTGGAACTCTCCAATAGAGAATTAAATACGATACTCAAGAAGACGGTGGAAAAATCAAGAAAATATTGGTCATACAAGTTAAATGATACTCTATGGGCATACCGTACTGCGTTTAAAAATCCAATGGGTATGACACCTTATAAGATGGTATATGGTAAGGCATGCCATTTACCTTTAGAATTGGAACACAAAGCTTTTTGGGCAATCAAGAACCTTAATTATGATCTTAAAGCAGCAGGAGAAAAACGTTTATTAAATATTCATGCTTTAGATGAGTTTAGAAGTGAGGCTTATGAGAATGCTAGATTGTTTAAAGAAAAAGTGAAAAGATGGCATGATAGAAAAATAGAAAATAAGACCTATAAAAGTGGAGACAAAGTGTTGCTCTATAATTCTAGTCTTAAGTTGTTTCTAGGGAAGCTCAGATCGAAGTGGGAAGGCCCTGATATAGTTGAAGAAGCTTATTCATCGGGAGCAGTGAAGCTCTAGAGAAAAACACCCTCTCTTTCATGGGTGGTAAATGGACAACGCTTGAAGCATTATCGAGTAAAATAAGATATAAGTGCAGTCACCATACAAGTGATCACCCGAGAAGAGGTGATTAAGCAAAGATATACAAGGAATGGCAACTACAAGAAGAATGGACTTGAGGCGAAATGAGCAACACTAGTCAAGCTATTGACCATAAAAGAGTGCTTCATGGGAGGCAACCCATGCGAGTAAGTTTTTTTAGATTTTTAATTAAGTTTTAATTGAGCTTGTGTTAAATAAGGAAAATTCAAAGCTTTAGCAAAGAAAAAGGAAGATTGATGATGCTAATATTGGTCGAAAATTTAAGTTGTCATTTTTCTGTCAAAACTTGATATTTTGTTAAGTTTGAGATTAATAAAGAATTCTCGGAGAAGCAGGTAATTTTTGGTGGATCCATAAGGTTTAACGACCAACTATACGGCGGAAATGAAAATTCTGGCCGTATAGTTGCGGTCGTATAGTTGTCTCGACATCACCCCTTCCGTCCATGAAAGGTACTGATAGTTTAACGACCAACTATACGGTGGGAATAAAAATTCTGCTCGTATAGTTGCCGTCGTATAGATATCGATGCCTTCGTCAGAATTCTTTTCTAGGTACTGATAGTTTAAAGACCAACTATACGGCAGGAATAAAAATTCCGCCCATATAGTTGTCATCATATAGATATCGACCCATCTCCAAAAAAATTATTTGGAGTACAGAAAGTTTGACGACCAACTATATGGCGGAAATAAAAATCCCCACCCATATAGTTCCAGACGTATAGTTGGTTCCACCATAGAAAGAAATCTATAGTCGGTTCATAACTATACGGCGGGACCTATACGGGCCGTGCCCATATAGTTTCTCATTATGGACTGTGGCTAGGGTTTTCGACCTCTTTTAAAGATGATCGCATCTAACTATTTTCATTAAGTTTTTGCAGTGATATAGCCTCCAGCCTCGAAAAATCCTCGCCATCCCTATACAAGACCCTTCTAACAATATCCGTGCAGCGAAGCCATGCAGCCCTTCCATGTCAACAAGATTTGGAGGATGAAATAAGATAAGCCCGTCAAGAGAATTGAAGAAGTAGAATCTAAAGGATCATCGTCATCGTCCAGCCTGGAGATCAAGCCTCTCCCAAACTGGGAGGACATGTTCCTGCAAAGGATGGAGATGATGAGGCAAGCAGTGCGGGAAAAGAGCAAGGATGAGTATCTCCCTAATCCCTATCATCACAACAAAGGATCCTATTATAAACCTCCTATCGGTCTGTCGCCTCTTAAGCCTAAGAAGGTGCGGCAAGATGAGATTCATGATAAGATCTATTAGTTGGAAAAAGCTTCAAAAGCATGTGTTGAAACAATTGGAGAAGGTATTGACTCCTACTGGATGATGAGCAAAGACCTTGAGAAAAAGGTCAATGACATCGATGGTAGAGTTGGTTTCTTGATTAAAATTGTTTTTGACTTGACAGATGAGAAGAAATTCTTGTAGAAGAAAATTTTGAAGCTTCAATATGACATGGCCGAGCACAGTGTACGCCTTGCAAGCATAGCAAAAGTTTGCAACACAGGGGAGGAAGCAATACTCTTCCTACCCAGGAGGAGGAATAGGTACCAACAAGGAGTTATTTGATCCCGCCTGCCTTGATTCCAAGCTTGGG
Source organism: Avena sativa (assembly GCA_916181665.1). Taxonomy (NCBI): domain Eukaryota; kingdom Viridiplantae; phylum Streptophyta; class Magnoliopsida; order Poales; family Poaceae; genus Avena; species Avena sativa. The sequence goes on from OV702287.1 coordinate 341,697,028, forward strand.
GAGATCTTTAAGACCTTATAATCTATCTTTTATATTACTATTTTAGTTTAGCATTAGTTCAAGCTTAGAAATAAAATGTTGTATCATTTGAATTCCCTTAAGGAATAGTCGATCCCATTTGTGAAATTCCGAGTTTATTATCATATATGGAGCATTATTGGGTTTGTGCTTGTCTTATTGGATATATGAATGGCTTGAGTATAATTTTACTTGCACTTGATGATAGCAATAGGAGTCTTCCACACCATTGGTATTAATGGAACATGCACAAATAATTTGGTCAATATGTTGTGAGTACATGGTTTGATTTACAAAGAAAGAAAAATAATCTGATTATTCAAGTTGAGAAACAAACCTCGAATAGAGGAAAAATTGAAAAGTGCTATCAAAATAGAGTGAGAACAAGTCGAGGTAGAATCTTCAAGTCATAAAGATGCTTCATATACAATTGGAATTTGGTAATTGAGATCGTTAAACTTTGGATTCCTACATGAACTGGAATGTATGGCTAGATCCTTTGCATGGCACTTAAACAAAAATGTGAGCATATATATATTAGAAAAAAAGAGCGAATGTGCAAAGAGCAAATAGGCATACACCACTATATTGTAGTATGACAAAGAAGCATTTTGAGATTTGGAATCCCAAGTGAATATGTTAATCCTAAAACACTTGGGACTACCTCGTTAACTCATTCAGTCGAACCGAATACTTTTACATCATGTTGAGATTCATCTTTTGTAAATTGTTGATCACTAAGGTGTGGAAGCCTTCTAATATTATTCGGATGGTTCGAGTAAGGTACTATTCATGAACTTATTCCTATGATCATATATGATAAACACATGCTGCAATTGCCTCATTATTTTGCCGACTCAGCTTCATGAATATGAGGATCACATCCATTAAGCTAAACTTGCTCGGGACGAGCAAGAGTCTAAGCTTGGGGAAGTTGATGAGTGCATATTTGCATCATGTTTTATATTATTATTTTGCATTGTAGTTGTAGGATCTTGGTATTTTATGGCGTTCGCGCGCACATTTTATGTCTATTTTCACCAGGATCAGGACAGATGATGGGTACAATGGACACAATTGTTGGAGCAGTTGTACTGGGGAGAAAAGGAGTAAAAAACAACGTAATCGCTTATTTGGGAAATATTAATAACACCAGAAGAAAACCCGAAGCGACCAATGCATCCAGAGGGTTTAACGACCAACTATTCGACTGGAATACTTTTTCTGGCCGTATAGTTCTGGTCGTATAGTTGGCGCTGCCACCGCCTCCTCAAATAGTTTCACCCCATGCAACTAGATGTAGAGACGACATACAGAACACCCATAAATCGCCAAAAACACCCCATCTAGTTCTTGTTGTAATTTCCATACTCGTTGTGGATTTATACAAGAATCATCCATTTACAATTGTTTCCATTACCATTGCCATTATGTTGATTGCCTCCATGTCTGAGTAGATCATTAGTTCTTGGGGAGATGGATAAACCCTAGCATATGATTGAGATGAGATAGAGATTATTATGTTATACATCATTATGTTTATGTGTGAATTGTCTTCATCTTGATGTTGGGAGTTGTGTACCTCTCGCATTAGTTGGTATGGCATTTACAACGGAGGGCCCCAAAAGGGAGAATATCATTTTGCGACCCGAAAGTTGGGGCGCCCAGACAACGTGGTACCCAAGTTGCCTGTAATCAGCCGCGGTGACCACAGTTAGCGTGCCAAATACTTAGAGGGTCTTTTTCAGCACACATTCAACTTTACGTTTCAATACAAAATATCAGGCTAACGGCCGTCAAGTTAGGCCTCTCTGTTAGTTCTCGCTGTTATGTCGCTCCCGTCGCTTAGGCGTGGTGGCTTTCACGTAGGCTTGCAGCGCTAGCATAGTGGATAGGACAACACGACCAGCCCAGCGTATTGACGTGACAAAACAGGACACATATATCATCGTTATAATTATTTTTTGTTTACTCAGAAGCTGGAACGGCCACCGCCACACGTCTCTCCTTTGTACTTCCGTCCCCATCGTTAATCACTACCTTAGAAACACATTGACGGTTCTACCGTTCCCCTGTCTCGTAGAAACCAATCTTCTTCTTCCTGTTATCTGTCTTCTTCCTGTCTTCTCCTTTCCCCATGGAAGGTCGTCGCACTCTAGAGACAAGCTTCATTACCCATGATAATAAGAAGATAGACATCGTCTACACCAATGAGGAGGAGATATTGGTGCAAGTCCTGAGGATGTATGAGGGTTGGCTTGAGATAGACGAGGACAAGTTTGTGGGATTGGACCTCGAGTACACCTCAGAGGACCCATATGAAGGGAATGAAGTCGCCGTCATTCAACTGGCCATGAGGAAACACGTCCTCGTCTACCACTACTCCCGTTTTGTAGATCTGCTCGCTGTAGTTAACCGCTTTTAGGGTTTTCTCCCCTTGTTCTTTATAAATTTTCTCATATTGCAACTACTAAATTTTATTTAGGACCAAATAAATTATGACAAGCCAATGTTGAGAGTCTTGATCTTGCATTTACTAAACTTTTTAAAATTATATTCAGTTGATGATCTTGCATTGACAAAACATTTGTAGTTACAAATTCTGGTGATGACAAACTACATACTTTTAGGACTGACAAGAATTGTCTAGCGCTGCGCCAGTTCCTTGAAGAAAAAGGAATTGTTTTTTGCACTGTCGACAATACAAATGATTTTTGGAAATTTTGTCAAGAGGGAATTGCAATTCCTGCGCACAACTGGATCGATATTCAGAGTCTTGTCAAGATCATAGGGGGCTCGAGGAAGGATGGAATGGCATCACTGACAACTAGAATCCTCGATGAGTCGTACGACAGAATGAAGGCAGATTTCCCAACGGATAGGCATGATTTCTGGGAGGAGTGGCCGTTGTCTGATATAAACCTGAAGTATGCAGCCATAGATGCTTACGTGACCTACCAGCTGTACAAGAAGATCCATTTATTTCTACGTTACCTCGTGTTTTGCCCTATTTGTAAGAGGGAAGACGAGCTTAGGGGGCCCTTTGTAGAAAATGCAGAATAGCTGAGTTTGAAGCTGCATATGCAAAGAAAATGGCTGCATCTGAAGTAGCTGCCAGAGAGGCTGCAGAAGCAGCTCACAGAGAGCTTGTAGCTGAAGCAGAAGCAACTGACAGAGAGGCTGCAGCTGAAGCAGCAAACAGAGAGGCAGCATCTTCTAGCAGCAACAATTGGGCCTGTGATGCACCGCTAATTGTGTCGCAGGATGCTGAAGATAGGGAAGCCAACTCAGATCCCAGGTGGGACGAACTTGCATTTTGTGAGCTGTGGAGTGCCAATAATGTAAGATCCACGTGGAATGATCGCAGTTGGTTGCCTAGGAATGATGGCAAGCGCCTCAACTGGTCTGTTGAGAAGTGAATTAAATTTTACTCCTTTGTGTTATGCTTCTTTTTTGTGGAACTCAGTTAGCTTGTCAAGATGGCTAGCGCCTCAAGCGAGAGTAGTAAAATAAATTTTACTTCTTTGTGTTATGTTTCTGTATGTGTTTGGTAGCTTGTCAAGATGGTAGCTCGTTAACTGCCAGTTTCAAAGAGTAACTTTTTCCTCTCTCGCTAAACAGATATGTTTCATTTTTGCCCAAATTGGTAGCAAATCTAGAGAAGATTCTCTCTTTGATAATTCGTTCCCTTTTGGACCTCTTTTTTTGCCTCTGATCTGGTAGCAAATCTAGAGCAGCAAGTCACACCAGGCAAAATACATTCATTCAGAAAGAAAAACAAATGTATATATAGCTGTGCGCAACTAGATAGGATATAGCGATAGAAAGTAGGTTGCTTAACGAGGTTCGATACATTCAACCCTTTCCTTGCGTGCATAAATAGGATACAAGCAAAATATAGAAAATCAAAAGAAGCTGCTTAGCAGCAGCAGACATGCTCAACCCCTCCTTGCATGCGCCTGCACCTCCGCCTCCTCCCTCTGGCGCTTCCTCCATTTCTTGCTGCCCAGTCCCTTGATCTTGGGGGCCTTGGGATTGATCGGAAGCATGCGATCCTCTTCAATGGCCACCCACTGGAGGTTTCGGAGGTGAATGCCGAGAGCCTGGTGTTCAGCGATGTAGGCGTTGACGTTCACGGTCTGGCCAACTTTGGGGGTGCCGGAGCTCGGGCCCTCTGCATGCATCACGACGTAGTTGAAGTCGGTGCCGACGAGACTCGTCCCGCAGAAGGGGAACTGTAGACGCTGCCGGTGAAGAAGGCGTCATACTGGCCATCCTACAGCCTCCTTAGCACCTGATGAGTCTTGGTGTGCCTAGACTCGTCATTGCTGCAGACGTCGCTGTCGTAAACCTATTGGAAGAAAATGAAAAGGGAGGATTAGATGATGTAAGAAGATCGAGCAATCGAAATGCGAACAAGAGAATCCTAATAAACCAAGATATAGCATCCAACAATGAGAACGGGAGAAGAACCAGGGAAGGGGAGCAAACCCTAGTTATCTCCGACCATGGGTCATCGATGCCGGTGACGTAGGGGTTCACCGGAGCGATGTACTCCTCTGGATCATGGGGGTCCCAGAAGAGCTGGATCTGCTCGTGACCAGCAGGGTCCTCCTCGCCGGTGGGGGGCTCCTCGCTGGTGGCTACATCAGTAGCGGGGACGGGGGCCTAGATGGGAACGACGGCTTCCATCGATGCCTCGACGAGGGTCTGGACGGGGACGGCGGCTACTTTCAATGCGTTGAGGGGGACCAGGACCGAGACGGGGGCCTCCTTGCTGGTGGCCTTGGAGACGACGATGGCCACCGTATCCTCCTCCTCCATCACCAGTGCGAACAAGGTTTTCTTGGGAGTTTGCAGAAGCTGGTGGGACAGTGGAGAGGGTTGTGTGAGGAGAGTGAGCGAGAGCGAGAGTGGGTGTGCGGAGAGGGGCTCTATAGTTAAGGTGAATGGAAGCAAGGCACGTTTTGTTGCACCACTATGCAACGCGCCGCGCAGGCTACTGCACCGTGCACCGCAACACGCGCACGTCACGTCACGTTTTTTTCCTGGGCCATACATGGCAGTTATGTATTGAGCCGCATACAAAGGGCGCATACACAAATTCTATGTATGAAGTTTGACACGTCCATAAAATTGGCGATAATTAAAAGGGGAAATGTAGAGGAAAAGGTAGGTGGCTGTACGGCGAGATTTGTGGGGTTGTGCTAGATAGGGTAGATGGATGTGTTGATGACTGCGAGTGACTCGATGAAGGCGGAGATGTTAGGTCTCGTCGAGCTTAGCTATTCGACCTCCGGCTAACGTGTGGAAGTGTCATATGGTGGGGCCCAGTTGGAAGTGAGATTGAGAGCCGCTGCGTAAAAAATGGGATATGTCTTATTAAAATCAAGTGGCAATAAATTGCAGCTACCCGTCGACGACCGTGCACTCGATGACACATGTGTTGTGGCGTAGTAGTAGCAGTAGTAGGCTTTCAGACTTGATTAAACATGACATTACCAGTCGACGACTTTTCCATGGATGGCTTCGTGTTCCTTCTTGTAGAAGTCTCGCTGAGGGAGACGTTTGTGTTGTCACGCAGTACTGTGAAGGGCACGACGTGTGCAACGATCCTCGTTGGATCACACAGGATCAACGGTTGGTACGCACGATCTATGTGACAACTGTGACAACCAATCAGGGCGTAGCAGACAGAGTGAGCATAGGTTTGGGCTTCTATGAAAGAGAGAGAGAGGAGGCAAAACTGAGTAGTATCAAAAAACCAAGGGCAAAACTGAGTAGTATAAAAATGGAAAGTGAGTGTCTTGTACAATGAAATACATCGTGGCATACATCAAATTATGCCAAGATAGATCCACTAGAGTTCATTGGTTGTGTGTTCTTCTCATAAACCACATGGATCCACTAGAGCTCATTGCAGGTGTGTTATTGTCATAAACCACATGGATCCACTAGTGTCATTGCATGTGTGTTCTTTTCACAAACCACATGTGGATCCACCAGTGCCATTGCATGTGTGTTCTTTTCATGAACCACATATGGATCCACCAGTGTTATTGAATGTGTGTTCTTTTCGCAAACCACATATGGATCAATCAGAGCCATTGCATGTGTGTTCTTTCAATAAACCACAGCTAGAGTCATTGCATCTCTGTTCTTTTCATTAACCACAACTAGAGTCATTGAATGTGTGTTCTTTTCACAAACCACATATGGATCCACAAGAGTTCATTGCAAGTCTGTTCTTTTCAAAAACCACATATACATCCACCAGAGTTCATTGCATGTGTGTTCTTTTCACAAACCACATATGGACCCACCAGTGTCATTGCATGTGTGTTCTTTTCACAAACACATATGGATCCCCAAGTGTCACTGCATGTGTGTTCTTTTCACAAACCACATATGGATCCACTAGAGTCATTGCATGTGTGTTCTTTCAATAAACCATAACTAGAGTCATTGCATCTCTGTTCTTTTCATCAACCATAGCTAGAGTCATTGCATGTATGTTCCTTTGACAAACCACATATGGATCCACCAGAGTCATTGCATGTGTGTTCTTTTCACAAACCACAGGGATCCACCAGTGTTATTACATGTGTGTTCTTTTAATAAACCACAACTATAGTCACTGCATGTGTGTTATTGTCATAAACCACAAGGATCCACCAGTGTCATTGCATGTGTGTTCTTTTCACAAACCACATGTGGATCCACCAGAGTCATTGCATGTGTGTTCTTTTCGTGAACCACATATGGATCCACCAGTGTGATTGAATGTGTTTTTTTTCACAAACCACATATGGATCCACCAGAGTCATTGCATATGTGTTCTTTCAATAAACCACAGCTAGAGTCATTGCATCTCTGTTCTTCTCATTAACCACAGCTAGAGTCATTGCATGTCTGTTCTTCTCACAAACCACATATGGATCTACCAGAGTCATTGACTATGTGTTCTTCTCTCAAACCACATGGATCCACCAGTGTTATTGCATGTGTGTTCTTTTAATGAACCACAGCTAGAGTCACTAGATCTCTGTTCTTTTCACAAACCACATGTGGATCCACCAGTGTCATTGAAATGTGTGTTCTTTTCACAAACCACATAGATCCACCAGTGTTATCGCATGTGTGGTATTTTAATAAACCACATCTAGAGTCCCTGCATGTGTATTATTGTCATAAACCACATGAACCCACTAGTGTCATTGCATGTGTGTTGTTTTCACAAACCACACGTGGATCCACCAGTGTCATTGCATGCGTGTTCTTTTCATGAACCACATATGGATCCACCAGTGTCATTGAATGTGTGTTATTTTCACAAACCACATATGTATCCACCAGAGTCATTGCATGTGTGTTCTTTCAATAAACCACAGCTAGATTCATTGCATCTTTGTTCTTTTCATTAACCACAGCTAGAGTCATTGCATGTCTGTTGTTTTCACAAACCACATATGGATCCACCAGAGTCATTGAATGTGTGTTCTTTTCACAAACCACATGGAACCACCAGTGTTATTACATGTGTGTTCTTTTAATAAACCACGGCTAGAGTCACTGGATCTCTGTTCTTTTCACAAACGACATATGGATCCACCAGTTTCATTGCATGTGTGTTTTTTCATGAACCACATATGGATCCACCAGTGTCATTGAATGTGTGTTCTTTTTACAAACCACATATGGATCCACCTGAGTCATTGCATGTGTGTTCTTTCAATAAACCACATCTAGAATCATGGCATCTCTGTTCTTTTCATTAACCACAGCTAGAGTCATAGAATGTGTGTTCTTTTCACAAACCACATATGGATCCACCAGAGTCACTGCATGTGTGTTCTTCTAACAAACCAAATGGACCCACCCGTGTTATTGCATGTGTGTTGTTTTAATAAACCATAGCTAGAGTCACTTGATCTCTATTCTTTTCACAAACCACATATGGGTAAACCAGTTTCATTGCATTTGTGTTCTTTTCCTTAAACAATAGCTAGATTCATTGCATGTATGTTCTTTTCACAAACCACATGTGGATCCACTAGATTCATTGCATGTGTGTTCTTTTCACAAACCACATATGGATCCACAAGACCTAATTGCATGTCTGTTCTTTTCACAAACCACATATGGATCCACCAGAGTTCATTGCATGTATGTTCTTTTCACAAACCACATATGGATCCACTAGTGTCATTGAAATGTGTGTTCTTTTCCCAAACCACATGGATCCACCAGTGTTATTGCATGTGTGTTCTTTTAATAAACCACAGCTAGAGTCACTGCATGTGTGTTATTGTCATCAACCACATGGATCCACCAGTGTCATTGCATGTGTGTTCTTTTCACAAACCACATGTGGATCCACCAGTGTCATTGAAATGTGTGTTCTTTTCACAAACACATAGGGATCCCCTAGTGTCACTGCATGTGTGTTCTTTTCACATACCACATATGGATCCACTAGAGTCATTGCATGTGTGTTCTTTCAATAAACCACACCTAGAGTCATTGCATCTCTGTTCTTTTCATTAACCACAGCTAGAGTTATTGCATGTCTGTTCTTTTCACAAACCACATATGGACCCACCAGAGTCATTGTGTGTGTGTTATTTTCACAAACCACAGGGATCCACCAGTGTTACTGCATGTGTGTTCTTTTAATAAACCACAGCTATAGTCACTACATGTGTGTTATTATCATAAACTACAAGGATCCACTAGTGTCATTGCATGTGTGTTCTTTTCACAAACCACATGTGGATCTACCAGAGTCATTGCATGTGTGTTCTTTTCATGAACCACATATAGATCCACCAGTGTCATTGAATGTGTGTTCTTTTCACAAACCACATATGGATCCACCAGAGTCATTGCATGTGTGTTCTTTTAATAAACCACAGCTAGAGTCATTGCATCTCTGTTCTTTTCATTAACCACAGCTAGAGTCATTGCATGTCTGTTCTTCTCACAAACCACATATGGATCCATCAGAGTCATTGCATGTGTGTTATTCTCACAAACAACATGGATCCACCAGTGTTATTGCATGTGTGTTCTTTTAATGAACCACAACTAGAGTCACTGGATCTCTGTTCTTTTCACAAACCACATATGGATCCACCAGTGTCATTGAAATGGGTGTTCTTTTCACAAACCACATGGATCCGCCAGTGTTATTGCATGTGTGTTCTTTTAATAAACCATAGCTAGATTCACTGCATGTGTGTTATTGTCATAAACCACATGGATCCACTAGTGTTATTGCATGCGTGTTCTTTTCACAAACCACATATGGATCTAGAAGTGTCATTGCATGTGTGTTCTTTTCATGAACCACATATGGATCCACCAGTGTCATTGAATGTGTGTTCTTTTGACAAACCACATATGTATCCACCAGAGTCATTGCATGTGTGTTCTTTCAATAAACCACAACTAGAGTCATTGCATCTCTGTTCTTTTCATTAACCACAGCTGGGTCATTGCATGTGTGTTGTTTTCACAAACCACATATGGCTCCACCAGAGTCATTGAATATGTGTTCTTTTCATTAACCACAGGTAGAGTCATTGCATGTCTTTTCTTTTCACAAACCACATATGGATCCACCAGAGTCATTGCATGTGTGTTCTTTTCACAAACCACATGGATCCACGAGTGTTATTGCATGTGTGTTCTTTTAATAAACCACAGCTAGAGTCATTGCATGTGTGTTCTTTTCACAAACCTCATGTGGATCCACCAGTGTCATTGCATGTGTGTTCTTTTCACAACCCACATGTGGATCCACTAGTGTCATTGCATGTGTTTTCTTTTCTTGAAGCACATATGGATGCAGCAGTGTCATTGAATGTGTGTTCTTTTCACAAACCACATATGGATCCACCAGAGTCATTGCATGTGTGTTCTTTCAATAAACCACAACTAGAGTCATTGCATCTCTATTCTTTTCATTAAGCACAGATAGAGTCATTGAATTTGTGTTCTTTTCACAAACCACATATGGATCCACCAGAGTCATTGCATATGTGTTCTTCTCACAAACCACATGGATCCACTAGTTTTATATCATGTGTGTTCTTTTGATAAACCACAACTAGAGTCACTTGACCTCTGTTCTTTTCACAAACCACATATGGATCCACCAGTTTCATTGCATGTGTGTTCTTTTCACGAACAACATGTGCATCCACCCGAATTATTGAATGTGTGTTCTTTTCACAAACCACATATGGATCAGATACGTCCATTTTGCATCACTATTCTATATCATAATTTTCTGTAATTCATATATATATTTCATATTAGGAGATGATACTTATGTTATTTCATCTGTTTTTGCAAGGTTGATGAATTTTCGAGGATGGACCGCTGCAGTCAGGATTCTGACAGAAAAGGGGTTGTTTGGAGGCGAAATTCGCGAAGATCAGAAAATCCGGGAAAATACATGGAAAATCCTATTTTTCCAGAAGACGGAGGATGCCAGAAGGGGGAGCGGAGTTGGGCCATAGGGGGCCCAGACCACCCCCTGGCGCGGGCCACCCTTGGCCGCACCACCAGGTGGTGTGGCGACCCTGGCCCACTCTTGGCTCTCCCCTTTGGCGTATATTATCCCCACGAAACCCTAAGACCTGGGGAGCGACCATAGAAAGATTTCGCCGCCTTTGCGGGGCAGAAAACTGTAGAGAGAGAAAGGGCTCTCCAGCAGGTAGAAATCTGCCGGGGAAATTCCCTCCCAGAGAGGGGAGATCCTTTCCATTAACACCACCATCAAGCTGGACTTCATCGAGATCATCATCATCATCTCCACCAGCACCATCATTACCACTCCATACCGCTGTAACAATTGGGTTGAATCTTGCATAGTTCTTAGGGGAAACTTTCCCGGTGTTGATTACTTATTGTAGTTGATGCTATTGAGTGGAACCATTGAATTATGGTTATGATCAGATTGTTACTTATCATTATATCATCTCTGATCTTGATCCATATGATGTCTTGTGAGTAGTTCGTTTAGTTCTTGAGGACATGGGAGAAGTCATGTTGTTAGTAGTGGAATTGTGTTGAGAAAGATTCAATAGTTTGTTATTCAAGTTGTGGTGTTATTCTTCTAGTGGTGTCACATGAACGTCAACTACATGACACTTCACGTGGCCTCAGGGAATGCACTGTGTATTTGGCTACTAATCGTAGGGGTTGCCGGAGAGACAGAAACCTGAACCCCCGTTAGGAAACCTTTGCACAAGGGATGTCAGGATCTTAGAGTTTAAAGCTGTGGTTAGGTTTCAATCTTAATTACTTTCTTGTACTTGCAGATGCTTGCAAGGGGTTTAATCACAAGTATGTATTAGTCCTAGGAAGGTCGGTACATTAGCACAGGTTCACCCACACAACACTTATCCAACTAAAGAAGATTAATCAACTATATGAAGCGAAAGCACTTGGCGATATTCCCGTGTGTCCTCAAGAATGTTTGGTCATCCTAACTAATACAACCGGCTTGTCCTTTGCTAAAGAAAGGATTGGGCCAGTTGCTGCATTTATTATTATTGTCTTTTATTTACTCGCACTTTATTTACCTGCATTATCAAAAACACCTAAAAATCCGTTTGCTAAGTATTTACAGAGAATTCCTGCTCCAAGCGACTCGTCAACACCTTCTGCTCCTCGTTGGGTTTGACACTCTTATTTATCGAAAATACTGTGATACACCCCCTATACTTGTGGGTCATCAGGATCCACCAGAGTCATTGCATGTGTGTTCTTTTCACAAACCACATGGATCCACCAGTGTTATTACATGTGTGTTCTTTTAATAAACCACAACTAGAGTCATTGCATCTCTGTTCTTTTGACAAACCACATATGGATCCACCAGAGTCATTGCATGTGTGTTCTTTTCACAAACCACAGGGATCCACCAGTGTTATTGCATGTGTGTTCTTTTAATAAACCACAACTATAGTCACTGCATGTGTGTTATTGTCATAAACCACAAGGATCCACCAGTGTCATTGCATGTGTGTTCTTTTCACAAACCACATGTGGATCCACCAGAGTCATTGCATGTGTGTTCTTTTCGTGAACCACATATGGATCCACCAGTGTGATTGAATGTGTGTTCTTTTCACAAACCACATATGGATCCACCAGAGTCACTGCATGTGTGTTCTTTCAATAAACCACAGGTAGAGTCATTGCATCTCTGTTCTTCTCATTAACCACAGCTAGAGTCATTGCATGTCTGTTCTTCCCACAAACCACATATGGATGCACCAGAGTCATTGACTGTGTGTTCTTCTCACAAACCACATGGATCCACCAGTGTTATTGCATGTGTGTTCTTTTAATGAACCACGGCTAGAGTCACTGGATCTCTGTTCTTTTCACAAACCACATGTGGATCCACCAGTGTCATTGAAATGTGTGTTCTTTTCACAAACCACATAGATCCACCAGTGTTATTGCATGTGTGGTATTTTAATAAACCACATCTAGAGTCCCTGCATGTGTGTTATTGTCATAAACCACATGGACCCACTAGTGTCATTGCATGTGTGTTCTTTTCACAAACCACACGTGGATCCACCAGTGTCATTGCAGGTGTGTTCTTTTCGTGAACCACATATGGATCCACCAGTGTTATTGAATGTGTGTTACTTTCACAAACCACTGATGACCCACAAGTATAGGGGGTGTATCGCAGTATTTTCGATAAGTAAGAGTGTCGAACCCAACGAGGAGCAGAAGGTGCTGGCTAGTGGTATGGATCTGGAATTCTCTACAAATACTTAGCAAACAGATTTTTAGGGGTTTTCGATAAAGCAAGTAAACAAAGTACGAGGAAATAAAAGACAGTAGGAACAAATGCAGCAAGTGGTCCAATCCTTTATGCAGCAAAGGACAAGCCGGTTGTATTTCTATAGATGACCAAACGTTCTCGAGGACACATGGGAAGACTGTCAAGTGCTTTCGCTTCATATAGTCGATTAATCTTCTCTAGCTTGCTAAGTGTTGTGTGGGTGAACCTATGCTAATGTACCGCCCCATCCAAGACTAAATACATACTTGTGATTAAACCCCCTTGCAAACATCCGTAAGTACAAGAAAGTAATTAAGGTAGAAACCTAACCACAACTTTAAACTCTAAGACCCTTACGTCCCTTGTGCAATGGTTTCCTAACGGGGGTTCAGGTTTCTGTCACTCCGGCAACCCCTACGATTAGTAGCCAAATACACAATGCATTCCCCTAGGCCCATATAGGTGAAGTGTCATGTAGTCGATGTTCACATGACACCACTAGAAGAAGTACACCACAACTTAAATAACAATCTATTGAATCTTTCTCAACACAACTCCACTACTAACAGCAAGACTTCTCCCATGTCCTCAAGAACAAAACGAACTACTCACAAGACATCATATGGATCATGATCAGAGATGGAATAATGATGTATAACAATCTGAACATAAATAATAATTCAATGGTTCACTAAATAGCATCAACTACAAAGAGTAATCAACATCGGGAAAGTTTCCCCTATGAACTATGCAAGATTCAACACAATTGTTACAGCAATATGGAGATGGTGATGATGGTGCTGGTGGTGATGATGGTGGTGATGATGATGATGATCCCGATGAAGTCCAGCTTGATGGTGGTGTTGATGGCGTGATCTCCCCTCTCCGGGAAGGAATTCCCCTGATAGAAATCTGTCTGTCAGAAAGATCTTTCTCTCTCTCGGTGTTTTCCGCCCCACAGAGGCGGCAGAATCTTTCTATGGTCGCTCTCCGAGTCTTAGGGTTTCGGGAGGTTGATATACGCTAGAGGGGAGAGGCTGGAGTGGGCCAGGACGGCCACACCACTCCCTGGCGCGGCCTAGGCTTGCCCGCGCCATGGTGTGGTGTGAGCCCCCTATGGGCCACCTCCACTCCATCTTCTGGCATCCTGAGTCTTCTGGAAAAATAGGATTTTCCGTATATTTTCCTGGATTTTCTGATCTTCGTGAATTTTGCCTCCAAACATCACATTTTCCATCAGAATCCTGACTGCAGCGGTCCATGCTCCAAAAGTCATCAACCATGCAAAAATAGATGAAATAACATAAGTATCACCTCTCAATACGAAATATATCAATGAATAATAGCGAATTAAGACATAGAATAGTGATGCAAAATGGACGTATCAACTCCCCCCAAGCTTAGACTTTGCTTGTCCCCAAGCAAAACTGAGCTCAATAAACATGACCTCAGGTTTATGGAGTGAAGAGTCGATAAAAGAATACAGACAAGAAGCATCACATTCATCAAATACATAGATCATAATAGAAGGCAACTCACTATTATATAACTCAACTTGTAATGAGTAAAGGAAACACAAATAAAGATACATAGAGTGAATTGTAATTGGTAATGGCAAACTTAGCTCTTGGTCGAAGAATAGTTGATAATTTGTTGGAGTTCACAAATAGCTGGTTTTTCAATGAAAGCTTTCAAAGTAGTAAACATCAAGATAAGAGCAATGTGCAAAGCAAGGAACATAAGAAACATGATTGAATAAATCATCGTATGAATGAATGAAACACATCGACTCAAAATACTTGCTGAGATAGAAGGGAATAGGTTTACTGACTGAACTACAAAGTAAAAGAAAGGTCCTTCAAAGAGGGAAGCAGGGATTGCAAGTCTCATAAAGAGCTCCCAAAAATTATGATACTTACTAGCTTTCAGCTCTCATTGCCCCTATCATAGGCATCTTTAGGTGATTAAGGTTAAAATGACACAACTAAGAGGATATGCTTGAAAAGTTATAAGTTGAAATCTCATGCCCCTTATGAGTACCGATCCTCATGCTACTCAACTTCAGTCACGAGCAAGCTCTTGTCATTGTAAATACATGCGTATCATTGAGAACCACCAACGGGGTACACCTTGCACATGACACAGGAGCTTTCCCATAATAAAAATGACAAGGCGAGCAGACAGTGAGCACCTCAGCGATCTTTTTATTTACTATTTGCATAGGTTTTTATTGAGGATGCTTCATAGAATGCTCACTTTAGTTATGCTGCAATTTTCCACCATGATTAGGCATGGCTTAGGCTAGCGGCCCAGGCGTTTTTCTAACACACATATAAACTCCATGATCTTACAAGTTCCACTTTTATTTCACACCACCGGGATCCATAAGCAAAAGAACATGATATCAACTAGGTACAAGTACCAATGAAGTGTTGAAAGCGGTCCCCATGATACATGGTTCGGCTAACTTCAACTCATAAAGTGCAAGCATATACGCAACAAAGAAGGACCCAATGGTTCAAGTTTATTAAATGCAAGAAAGTAAAGTGTGCCATCAAGTTCATGAGAGCTTTAATCACTAATTTTCACATAACAAGTTTAATTTGGGAGGTAGACAAAACAAGAATTTACTTGGAATAGCAATAATGCTACTAGGTAGGTATGGTGGACACAAATGGCAAAGGTTTTGGTTTAAAGGAGGTGGATGCACGAGAAGAATTCCCTCTCAGTACAGGTTTTTTGGCTAGCAAGGCTGGGTAGTAAGTACAAGAGTTGAAGTAAACAACCAAACATACAAATGATAAAGAGAAACATGCAATCTTCCTTGGAAGCACAAAAGATCTTAACTAGAGAATACTAGACTTATGAGCAAATCAAGAAAGAAAGATGATAATTTTTTTTCTTTAGAGTACTTCTATCTTTTTCTTTTCAACTCTCAAAAAGGTGTTGCTACTAACCGAGCCAGGTTTGCCAAAACCAACTAAGTTAACTCAATGATCCCAAAGTGATACCAATACTAACAACAAGATCAATCATAAAAGCACGAATTGAAAACTAACATAAGCTATGCAATAGAGTGAATGATAGAACTTCTCATTAATATTCCATAACGGCAACTCACACGAAGGGATACATATCTAACGAGAGAGGGGACACTTCCATAATGCAAACCATACTACAAAATAACTCCTCTATTCATGATATGACTCTACTAATAAGGTAAAAACATAGAAGATAGTGATGTGATACCGCGGCACTCCCCCAAGCTTGGAACAAATCAAGGGGATGCCAAACCTGATGACGAATTACTCCTTAGGTGGTGGTGGTATCCTCTCGATGAGCTCCTTGATCAGTTTCCCCAAGTCCTCAATCTCAAAAGTGAGATTACGAATAAGCTGTGAGTTTTGCTCAATGCGGCTCATGATCATGTCGGGTTGAGAATTCCAGCTCTTGCTATTCTTTCCCCACTCTTCCTCCTTGAAGTATTCTTTTCCTGCATGGCTAGAATGAGGCAAATCCCAATTGGAGGGTAATTTCCCCTTGGGCATATTCTGGTATTGATGCTCATGGACAAGGGTATGGAAAGGATTCCTGTTGCATGGAGGAAGTGACCGTGGAGCCAAACTGTGACGAGGAGCTTTCCCCCCAGTCTGCATCTGTGCAGTCCTTCTAATCTTGGCAGGTTTCACCACCCCAATGCTAGCAATGGTGGTGCCGGCATGTGGACGTTGTCCTTGCTCCTCTTCACCTTCACTCTTGATCTCCTTCTCCTTCCCGGGGTCTTGGAGGTCTTCCTCCTTGGGCTCCTTCCCTTTATCCTTGCCGGACACCATTGTGCTTCTAAACTTTCAAAGAGTATGTCCTGGCAGAAAACAGACCGAAACAAAACACGACGAAAACACGATATACGGACCTCGGGAGATCCGGGGGGGTTATATATTACGAAGTTTCATGTCAAAAGGAAGGTACTGGGAGAAAACGGGTCGGAGACGGAGTCCTGGGTGGCCTCACCACCTGGTGGCACGGCCAGGGGAGGGCCCGCGCCACAGGGTGGTGTGAGCCACCCTGGCTCAGTTCCTGTCCCTTTTTCGCTTCGTAGCTTTCCTTATTGACTGAAAAATGCAAAAATATAGTTGGATTGTATTTTTGTGGAACTTTTCTTACCAGAACTGTTACCCATTTGGAAACGGACTCTGCAGGTCTCTGAATTTGGTATATAGTAGATTCTTTCGGAGTCATCACTTGAATAACATCAATATATTCATCTTCATATACTTATTACTTGAGTCATAAAACCCTTCTCTTTCTTATTACACCATTGTCTCCACTTCCTAAAAATTTCTTTCACATAACACTTCACACAGTTCTCATTAGCAACATTAGTATAAGTGAAGTGATAAAACCTTTTGTGTCCAACTTCAACTAAAAACCATCAAAACAAAATCTACTGTAGCAACTCCTTCCGAAAACCCAAAAATAGTTCAAAAAGGAAATCGAATAAAGAAGCAGATGCAAGAGTGGCAAAATCTGTCAAAACAGACCAGCAGGTAAAGATCAATTTTTTCGAAAATCTTCTGTTGCTCAAATCAAAAAGT
This sequence comes from Avena sativa, assembly GCA_916181665.1. Lineage (NCBI taxonomy): Eukaryota > Viridiplantae > Streptophyta > Magnoliopsida > Poales > Poaceae > Avena > Avena sativa. The sequence continues at coordinate 341,714,458 of OV702287.1, forward strand.
GCAAAACTATCGAAAGTTAAATAACAACCTGGGGCAGAAGCACAAAAATTACAGCTCAATCCAACATACAGAGATCTCTCACGAATTTTTACGGTGAAGCACAAAAATCTGTTTCGGGACAGCAACTTCCCCAAATCTTACTTCTCTCTCATTAGAGGTTCATCTTGACACAAAAACCAAACAAAACGGATAAGGAGCGGTTATTACCAAAGTAATAACTTCCAAGACTCAAAGAAACAAAAACAAACTAAAAGAAAAAACAAATTGGGTTGTCTCCCATAAAGCTCTTTCTTTATAGCCTTTAAGATGGGCATGATAATTTTGAAGAAGCTCTCATAGGGATATGAATTGAAGTGAAAGAGAACATTAAGAAGCAAAAACACACACATTTAAGTCTAACCCACTTCCTATGCAAGGGAATTTTGTAAACAAACAAGTTATTGAAACCAAAGGCAACTTGCATAAGAAGGCAAAAGAAGCGCAATATAAAAACTTTCAGCATAAAACGAGGAAACTTGATATTATTGAGATACATAAGAACACTTTTCCCTCTCTCATAGTAACTTTCAGTATCATCCATAAACTTAACAATATAGCTATCACAAGGACTATCATAGCAATGATCACTTATTCTAACAGAAAACACGGGAATACTAGCTCTCATAACACTACTTTGTGAAACAATATTAGAGGTATCCTTACAAAGGATAGTGTGTCCCTCTTTTTCATACTTAGTGACAAAGTCTTTCACATTTTCTACTATAGGTTCATCAACCATTTGTTTATCAGGTTCAACAGCCTTATTCATACTTTCATTAACCACACTAGCTATCATAGAATGTTCCTTTACCTTTACTGGAAAAGGCATTTTCTCAATATAAAGTTCAGGTAAAACATGATTAGTAGTATAAACTTCACTATTTATTGAAGGAACACTCTTAGCAATATCTTTATAAGGTTCATGATACTTATTCCACTTCTTTTTAGGCACTTCAATATAGGAAGCAAAAGCCTTAAAATAAGAAGCAATAGCTTGAGAGTCTAGACTATAAGCATTTTTAATATTTTGAAAGTCATCAGTTCCCATAAAAGATTCAATGCATTCATAATCATAATTTATACCTGGCTTTCTACCTTTGTCATTCTCCCAAGCTTCAGCATTGTCTTGAATACGGTCTAGAAGGTCCCATTTAGCTTCTTCTTCCATACGAGTGAATGATCCAGCACAAGAAGCATCCGATAAATCCTTGTCATGTAGAGGGAGCCTTGCATAAAAGTTATTGATAATAATATTATTAGGGAGCTCATGAATGGGACATTTGAGCATTAGTAACTTCAATCTCCCCCAAGCTTGAGTTGTACTCTCTCCATCAAGAGGCCAAAAGTTGTATATTTGATTCCGATCTTTATGAATCTCACTAGGAGGATAAAACTTTGAATAAAAGAGAGGCACTATTTCCTCCCATTCCAGAGCTTGACCATTCTTCAGCAGCTTATACCAGTCCTCAGCTCTTCCTTTTAGCAATAATGAGAATAACTTCTTCTTAACTTGATCTGTAGTAATACATGCACACTTGAACAACCCGCATAATTCGTGTATAAAGAGTAAATGATCACCGGGATGGACAGTTCCATCCCCAACATAGTAGTTATCTATAACACGATTAATAATTCTTGTAGGTATTTTGAAAACATCATTCTCAGCAGGTGGTGGCTTATCTACTACCTTAGAAGTGGTAGTAGCATTACCAAATAAGAAACTCAGCGAATTATCCATAACGAAAATAAAGAAACTAGCAGAAGTAAACAATACTCACAGTAAGTTTCCTTTACCAGTTCCACTCTCCAATAGCGCTTCACTCCCCGGCAATGGCGCCAGAAAATAGTCTCGATGACCCACAAGTATAGGGGGTGTATCGCAGTATTTTCGATAAGTAAGAGTGTCGAACCCAACGAGGAGCAGAAGGTGCTGGCTAGTGGTATGGATCAGGAATTTTCTGCAAATACTTAGCAAACGGATTTTTAGGGGTTTTCGATAAAGCAAGTAAACAAAGTACGAGGAAATAAAAGACAGTAGGAACAAATGCAGCAAGTGGCCCAATCCTTTATGCAGCAAAGGACAAGCCGATTGTATTTCTATAGATGACCAAACGTTCTCGAGGACACATGGGAAGACTGTCAAGTGCTTTCGCTTCATATAGTCGATTAATCTTCTTTAGCTTGCTAAGTGTTGTGTGGGTGAACCTGTGCTAATGTATTGCCCCATCCAAGACTAAATACATACTTGTGATTGAACCCCCTTGCAAACATCCATAAGTACAAGAAAGTAATTAAGGTAGAAACCTAACCACAGCTTTAAACTCTAAGACCCTTACGTCCCTTGTGCAATGGTTTCCTAACGGGGGTTCAGGTTTCTGTCACTCCGGCAACCCCTACGATTAGTAGCCAAATACACAATGCATTCCCCTAGGCCCATATAGGTGAAGTGTCATGTAGTCGACGTTCACATGACACCACTAGAATAAGTACACCACAACTTAAATAAAAATCTATTAAATCTTTCTCAACACAACTCCACTACTAACAACAAGACTTCTCCCATGTCCTCAAGAACAAAACGAACTACTCACAAGACATCATATGGATCATGATCAGAGATGGAATAATGATGTATAACAATATGAACATAAACAACAATTCAATGGTTCACTCAATATCATCAACTACAAAGAGTAATCAACACCAGGAAAGTTTCCCCTATGAACTATGCAAGATTCAACTCAATTGTTACGGCAATATGGAGATGGTGATGAGGGTGCTGATGGTGATGATGGTGGTGATGATGATGATCCCGATGAAGTCCAGCTTGATGGTGGTGTTGATGGCGACGATCTCCCCTCTCCGGGAAGGAATTCCCCTGGCAGAAATCTGTCTGCCGGAGAGATCTTTATCTCTCGGTGTTTTCCGCCCCGCAGAGGCGGCGGAATCTTTCTGTGGTTGCTCTCCGAGTCTTAGGGTTTTGGGAGGTTGATATACACTAGAGGGGAGAGGCTGGAGTGGGCCAGGGCGGCCACACCACTCCCTGGCGCGACCTAGGCTTGCCCGCACCATGGGGTGGTGTGGGCCCCCTGTGGCCCACCTCCACTCCATCTTCAGGCATCCTAAGTCTTCTGGAAAAATAGGATTTTCCGTATATTTTCCCGGATTTTCTGATCTTCGTGAATTTTGCCTCCAAATAGCACATTTTCCATCAGAATCCTGACTGCAACGGTCCATGCTCCAAAAGTCATCAACCATGCAAAAATAGATGAAATAACATAAGTATCACCTCTCAATACGAAATATATCAATAAATAATAGCGAATTAAGACATAGAATAGTGATTCAAAATGGACGTATCAACCACATATGTATCCACCAGAGTCATTGCATGTATGTTCTTTCAGTAAACCACAGCTAGATTCATTGCATCTCTGTTCTTTTTATTAACCACAGCTAGAGTCATTGCATGTCTGTTGTTTTCACAAACCACATATGGATCCACCTGAGTCATTGAATGTGTGTTCTTTTCACAAACCACATGGAACCACCAGTGTTATTACATGTGTGTTCTTTTAATAAACCACGGCTAGAGTCACTGGATCTCTGTTCTTTTCACAAACGACATATGGATCCACCCGTTTCATTGCATGTGTATTTTTTTCATTAACAACAGCTAGAGTCATTGCATGTATGTTCTTTTCACAAACCACATGTGGATCCACTAGAGTCACTGTATCTCTGTTCTTTTCACAAACCACACATGGATCCACAAGAGTTCATTGCATGTCTATTCTTTTCACAAACCACATATGGATCCACCAGAGTTCATTGCATGTATGTTCTTTTCACAAACCACAGATGGATCCACCAGTGTCATTGAAATGTTTGTTCTTTTCACAAACCACATGAATCCACCAGTGTTATTGCATGTGTGTTCTTTTAATAAACCACAGCTAGAGTCACAACATGATTGTTATTGTCATAAACCACATGAATCCACCAGTGTTATTGCATGTTTGTTCTTTTCACAAACGACATGTGGATCCACCCGTGTCATTGCATGTGTGTTCTTTTCATGGACCACATATGGATCCACCAGAGCCATTGCATGTGTGTTCTTCTCAGAAACCACATGGAACCACCAGTGTTATTGCATGTGTGTTCTTTTAATGAACCCTAGCTAGAGTCACTGGATCTCTGTTCTTTTCACAAACGACATATGGATCCACTAGTTTCATTCCATGTGTGTTCTTTTCATTAACAACAACTAGAGTTATTGCATGTGTGTTCTTTTCACAAACCACATGTGGATCCACCAGTTTCATTACATGTGTGTTCTTTTCATTAACAACAGCTAGAGTCATTGCATGTGTGTTCTTTTCACAAACCACATGTGGATCCACTAGAGTCATTGCATGTGTGTTCTTTTCACAAACCACATATGGATCCACAATAGTTCATTGCATGTCTATTATTTTCACAAAATGACATATGGATCCACTAGAGTTCATTGCATGTATGTTCTTTTCACAAACCACATATGGATCCACTAGTGTCATTGAAATGTGTGTTCTTTTCCAAAACCACATGGATCCACCAGTGTTATTGCATGTGTGTTCTTTTAATAAACCACAGCTAGTCATTGCATGTGTGTTATTGTCATCAACCACATGGATCCACCAATGTCATTGCATGTGTGTTCTTTTCACAAACCACATGTGGATCCACCAGTGTCATTGAAATGTGTGTTCTTTTCACAAACACATATGGATCCCCTAGTGTCACTACATGTGTGTTCTTTTCACATACCACATATGGATCCACCAGAGTCATTGCATGTGTTCTTCCAATAAACCACAGCTTGAGTCATTGCATCTCAGTTCTTTTCATCAACCACAGCTAGAGTTATTGCATGTCTGTTCTTTTCACAAACCACATATGGATCCACCAGAGTCATTGTATGTGTGTTCTTTTCACAAACCACAAGGATCCACCAGTGTTACTGCATGTGTGTTCTTTTAATAAACCACAGCTATAGTCATTGCATGTGTGTTATTGTCATAAACTACAAGGATCCACCTGTGTCATTGCATGTGTGTTCTTTTCACAAACCCATGTGGATCCACCAGAGTCATTGCATGTGTGTTCTTTTCATGAACCACATATGGATCCACCAGTGTCATTGAATGTGTGTTCTTTTCACAAACCACATATGGATCCACCAGAGTCATTGCATGTGTGTTCTTTTAATAAACCACAGCTAGAGTCATTGCATCTCTGTTCTTTTCATTAACCACAGCTAGAGTCATTGCATGTCTGTTCTTCTCACAAACCACATATGGATCCACCAGAGTCATTGCATGTGTGTTCTTCTCACAAACCACATGGATCCACCAGTGTTATTGCATGTGTGTTCTTTTAATGAACCACAACTAGAGTCACTGGATCTCTGTTCTTTTCACAAACCACATATGGATCCACTAGTGTCATTGAAATGGGTGTTATTTTCACAAACCACATGGACCCACCAGTGTTATTGCATGTGTGTTCTTTTAATAAACCATAGCTAGAGTCACTTCATGTGTGTTATTATCATAAACCACATGGATCCACCAGTGTCATTGCATGTGTGTTCTTTTCACAAACCACATATGGATCCACAAGTGTCATTGCATGTGTGTTCTTTTCATGAACCACATATGGATCCACCAGTGTCATTGAATGTGTGTTCTTTTGACAAACCACATATGTATCCACCAGAGTTATTGTATGTGTGTTTTCTTTCAATAAACCACAACTAGAGTCATTGCATCTTTGTTCTTTTCATTAACCATAGCTAGGGTCATTGCATGTGTGTTGTTTTCACAAACCACATATGGCTCCACCAGAGTCATTGAATATGTGTTCTTTTAATTAACCACAGGTAGAGTCATTGCAAGTCTTTTCTTTTCACAAACCACATATGGATCCACCAGAGTCATTGCATGTGTGTTCTTTTCACAAACCACAAGGATCCACCAGTGTTATTGCATGTGTGTTCTTTTAATAAACTATAGCTAGAGTCATTGCATGTGTGTTCTTTTCACAAACCACATGTGGATCCACCAGTGTCATTGCATGTGTGTTCTTTTCACAACCCACATGTGGATCCGCTAGTGTCATTGCATGTGTTTTCTTTTCTTGAAGCACATATGGATGCACCAGTGTCATTGAATGTGTGTTATTTTCACAAACCACATATGGATCCACCAGAGTCATTGCATGTGTGTTCTTTCAATAAACCACAACTAGAGTCATTGCATCTCTATTCTTTTCATTAAGCACAGCTAGAGTCATTGAATTTGTGTTCTTTTCACAAACCACATATGGATCCACCAGAGTCATTGCATATGTGTTCTTCTCACAAACCACATGGATCCACTAGTGTTATTGCATGTGTGTTCTTTTAATAAACCACAACTAGAGTCACTTGACCTCTGTTCTTTTCACAAACCACATATGGATCCACCAGTTTCATTGCATGTGTGTTCTTTTCATTAACAAAAGCTAGAGTCATTGCATGTGTGTTCTTTTCACGAACAACATGTGGATCCACCAGAGGTATTGAATGTGTGTTCGTTTCACAAACCACATATGGATCTGATAAGTCCATTTTGCATCACTATTCTATATCATTATTTTCTGTTATTCATATATATATTTCATATTAAGAGATGATACTTATGTTATTTCATCTGTTTTTGCATGGTTGATGAATTTTGGAGGATGGACCGCTGCAGTCACGATTCTGACGGAAAAGGGGCTGTTTGGAGGCAAAAGTCGCGAAGATCAGAAAATCCGGGAAAATACATGGAAAATCCTATTTTTCATGAAGACGAAGGATGCCAGAAGGGGGAGCGGAGTTGGGCCACAGGGGCACAGACCACCCCCTGGCGCGGGCCACCCTTGGCCGCGCCACCAGGTGGTGTGGCCACCCTGGTCCACTCCTGGCTCTCCCCTTTGGCGTATATTATCCCCACGAAACCCTAAGACCTAGGGAGTGACCATAGAAAGATTTCGCCGCCTCTGCGGGGCAGAAAACTGCAGAGAGAGAAAGAGCTCTCCAGCAGGTAGAAATCTGCCGGGGAAATTCCTTCCCGGAGAGGGGAGATCGTTGCCATTAACACCACCATCAAGATGGACTTCATCGAGATCATCATCATCATCATCTCCACCAGCACCATCATTACCACTCCATACCGCTATAACAATTGGGTTGAATCTTGCATAGTTCTTAGGAGAAACTTTCCCGGTGTTGATTACTTATTGTAGTTGATGCTATTGAGTGGAACCATTGAATTATGGTTATGATCAGATTGTTACTTATCATTATATCATCTCTGATCTTGATCCATATGATGTCTTGTGAGTAGTTCATTTAGTTCTTGAGGACATGGGAGAAGTCATGTTGTTAGTAGTGGAATTGTGTTGAGAAAGATTCAATAGTTTGTTATTCAAGTTGTGGTGTTATTCTTCTAGTGGTGTCACGTGAACGTCGACTACATGACACTTCACCTTTATGGGCCTCGGGGAATGCATTGTGTATTTGGCTACTAATCGTAGGGGTTGCCGGAGAGACAGAAACCTGAACCCCTGTTAGGAAACCTTTGCACAAGGGATGTCAGGATCTTAGAGTTTAAAGATGTGCTTAGGTTTCAATCTTAATTACTTTCTTGTACTTGCGGATGCTTGCAAGGGGTTTAATCACAAGTATGTATTAGTCCTAGGAAGGTCGGTACATTATCATAGGTTCACCCACACAACACTTATCCAACTAAAGAAGATTAATCAACTATATGAAGCGAAAGCACTTGGCGATATTCCCGTGTGTCCTCAAGAATGTTTGGTCATCCTAAGTAATACAACCGGCTTGTCCTTTGCAAAAGATAGGATTGGGCCACTTGCTGCATTTATTATTATTGTCTTTTATTTACTCGCACTTTATTTACCTGCATTATCAAAAACACCTAAAAATCCATTTGCTAAGTATTTACAGAGAATTCCTGCTCCAAGCGACTCGTCAACACCTTCTGCTCCTCATTGGGTTCGACACTCTTATTTATCGAAAATACTGTGATACACCCCCTATACTTGTGGGTCATCAGGATCCACCAGAGTCATTGCATGTGTGTTCTTTTCACAAACCACATGGATCCACCAGTGTTATTACATGTGTGTTCTTTTAATAAACCACAACTACAGTCACTGGATCTCTGTTCTTTTCACAAACCACATATGGATCCACAAGAGTTCATTGCATGTCTGTTCTTTTCACAAACCACATATGCATCCACCAGAGTTCATTGCATGTGTGTTCTTTTCATTAACCACATATGGATCCACTAGTATCATTGAAATGTGTGTTCTTTTCACAAACCACATATGGATCCACTATAGTCATTGCATGTGTGTTCTTTCAATAAACCATAGCTAGAGTCATTACATCTCTTTTCTTTTCGTTAACCACAGCTAGAGTCATTGCATGTATGTTCTTTTCACCAACCACATATGGATCCACCAGTGTCATTGAAACGTGTGTTCTTTTCACAAACCACATGGATCCACTAGTGTTATTGCATGTGTGTTCTTTTAATAAACCACAGCTAGAGTCCCTTCATGTGTGTTATTTTCATAAACCACATGGATCCACCAGTGTCATTGCATGTGTGTTCATTTCACAAACCACATGTTGATCCACCAGTGTGATTGCATGTGTGTTCTTTTCATGAACCACATATGGATCCACTAGTGTCATTGAATGTGTGTTCTTTTCACAATCCACATATGGATCCACCAGAGTCATTGCATATGTGTTCTTTCAATAAACCATAGCTAGAGTCATTACATCTCTGTTCTTTTCATTAACCACAGCTAGAGTCATTGCATGTCCGTTCTTCTCACAAACCACATATGGATCCACCAGAGTCATGGCATGTGTGTTCTTCTCACAAACCACATGGATCCACTAGTGTTATTGCATGTGTGTTCTTTTAATAAACCACATTTAGAGTCACTTGATCTCTCTTCTTTTCACAAACCACATATGGAACAACCAATTTCATTGCATGTGTGTTCTTTTCATTAACAACAGCTGGCGTCATTGCATGTGTGTTATTTTCAGAAACCACATGTGGATCCACCAGTGTCATTGCATGTGTGTTCTTTTCACCAACCACATATGGATCCACCAGTGTCACTGCATGTCTGTTCTTTTCACAAACCACATATGGATCCACCAGAGTCATCGCATGTGTGTTCTTTTAATAAACCACAACTAGAGTCATTGCATGCGTGTTCTTTTAATAAACCATAGTTAGAGTCATTGCATGTCTATTCTTTTCACAAACCCCATATGGATCCACCAGAGTCATTGCATGTGTGTTCTTTTCACAAACCACATGGATCCACCAGTGTTATTGCATGTGTATTCTTTTAATAAACCACAGCTAGAGTCATTGCATGTGTGTTCTTTTCACAAACCACATGTGAATCCACCAGTGTCATTGCATGCGTGTTCTTTTGACAACCCACATGTGGATCCACTAGTGTCATTGCATGTGTGTTCTTTTCATGAACCACATATGGATCCACCAGTGTCATTGAATGTATGTTCTTTTCACAAACCACATATGGATCCACCTGAATCATTGCATGTGTGTTCTTTCAATAAACCACAGCTAGAGTCATGTCATCTCTGTTCTTTTCATTAACCACAGCTAGAGTCATTGCATGTGTGTTCTTTTCACAAACCACATTTGGATCCACCAGAGTCATTGCATGTGTGTTCTTCTAACAAACCAAATGGACCCACCAGTGTTATTGCATGTGTGTTGTTTTAATAAACCATAGCTAGAGTCACTGGATCTCTATTCTTTTCACAAACCACATATGGGTCCACCAGTTTCATTACATGTGTGTTCTTTTCATTAACAACAGCTAGAGTCATTGCATGTGTGTTCTTTTCACAAACAACATGTGGATCCACCATAATCATTGAATGTGTGTTCTTTTCACAAACCAAATATGGATCCACCAGAGCATTGCATGTGTGTTCTTTTCACAAACCACATGGATCAACCAGTGTTATTTCTTGTGTGTTCTTTTAATAAACCACAGCTAGAGCCACTGTATCTCTGTTCTTTTCACAAACCACATATGGACCCACAAGAGTTCATTGCATGTCTGTTCTTTTCACAAACGACATATGCATCGACCATAGTTCATTGCATGTTAGTTCTTTTCATTAACCACATACAGATCCACTAGTGTCATTAAATTCTGTGTTCTTTTCACAAACCACATATGGATCCCCCAGTGTCACTGCATGTGTATTCTTTTCACAAACCACATATGGATCCACCAGAGTCATGGCATGTGTGTTATTTCAATAAACCATAGCTAGACTCGCTGGATCTCTGTTCTTTTCACAAACCACATATGGATCCACAAGAGTTCATTGCATGTCTGTTCTTTTCACATACCACATATGCATCCACCAGAGTTCATTGCATGTGTGTTCTTTTCATTAACAACATATGGATCCACTAGTGTCATTGAAATGTGTGTTCTTTTCATTAACCACATATGGATCCACCACTGCTATTGCATGTGTGTTCTTTTCACAAACCACATATGGATCCACCAGAGTCATTGCATGTGTGTTATTTTAATAAACCACAGCTAGAGTCATTGCATGTGTGTTCTTTTAATAAACCATAGTTAGAGTCATTACATGTCTATTCTTTTCACAAACCACATATGGATCCACCAGAGTCATTGCATGTGTGTTCTTTTCACAAACCACATGGATCCACCAGTGTTATTGCATATGTGTTCTTTTAATAAACCACAGCTAGAGTCATTGCATGTTTGTTCTTTTCACAAACCACATGTGGATCCACCAGTGTCATTGCATGCATGTTCTTTTGACAACCCACATGTGGATCCACCAGTCCCATTGCATGTGTGTTCTTTTCATGAACCACATATGGATCCACCAGTGTCATTGAATGTGTGTTCTTTTCACAAACCACATATGGATCCACCAGAGTCATTGCTTGTGTGTTCTTTCAATAAACCACAACTAGAGTCATGGCATCTCTGTTCTTTTCATTAACCACAGCTAGAGTCATTGAATGTGTGTTCTTTTCACAAGCCACATATGTGTCCACCAGACTCATTGCATGTGTGTTGTTCTCACAAACCAAATGGACCCACCAGGTTTATTGCATGTGTGTTCTTTTAATAAAACATAGATAGAGTCACTGGATCTCTGTTCTTTTCACAAACCACATATGGATCCACCAGTTTCATTACATGTGTGTTCTTTTCATTAACAACAGCTAGAGTCATTGCATGTGTGTTCTTTTCACAAACAACATGTGGATCCACCATAGTCATTGAATGTGTGTTCTTTTCACAAACCACATATGGATCCACCAGAGCATTGTATGTGTGTTCTTTTCACAAACCACATGGATCCACTAGTGCTATTTCATGTGTGTTCTTTTAAAAAACCACAGCTAGAGTCAAGGTATCTCTGTTCTTTTCACAAACCACATATGGATCCACCAGTTTCATTACATGTGTGTTCTTTTCATTAACAACAGCTAGAGTCATTGCATGTGTGTTCTTTTCACAAACAACATGTGGATCCACCATAGTCATTGAATGTGTGTTCTTTTCACAAACCACATATGGATCCACCAGAGCATTGTATGTGTGTTCTTTTCACGAACCACATGGATCCACCAGTGTTGTTTCATGTGTGTTCTTTTAATAAACCACAGCTAGAGTCACTGTATCTCTGTTCTTTTCACAAACCACACATGGATCCACAAGAGTTCATTGCATGTTTGTTCTTTTCACAAACGACATATGCATCCACCAAAGTTCATTGCATGTGTGTTCTTTTCATTAACCACATATGGATCCACTAGTGTCATTAAAATGTGTGTTCTTTTCACAAACCACATATGGATCCCCCAGTGTCACTGCATGTGTATTCTTTTCACAAACCACATATGGATCCACCAGAGTCATGGCATGTGTGTTCTTTCAATAAACCACAACTAGAGTCATTGCATCTCTGTTCTTTTCATTAACCACAGCTAGAGTCATTGCATGTATGTTCTTTTCACAAACCACATATGGATCCACCAGTGTCATTGAAATGTGTGTTATTTTCACAAACCACATGGACCAAGCAGTGTTATTGCATGTGTGTTCTTTTAATAAACCACAACTATAGTCCCTGCAGGTGTGTTATTTTCATAAACCACACGGATCCACCAGTGCCATTGCATGTGTGTTCTTTTCACAAACCACATATGGATCCACCAGTGTCATTGCATGTGTGTTATTTTCATGAACCACATATGGATCCGCCAGTGTCATCGACTGTGTGTTCTTTTCGCAAATCATATATGGATCCACCAGAGTCATTGCATGTGTGTTCTTTCAATAAACCATAGCTAGAGTCATTGCATGTATGTTCTTCTCACAAACCACATATAGATCCACTAGAGTCATTGCATGTGTGTTCTTCTCACAATCCACATGGATCCACCAGTGTTATTGCACGTGTGTTCTTTTAATAAACCACGGTTAGAGTCACTGGATCTCTGTTGTTTTCACAAACCACATATGGATCCACCAGTTTCATTGCATGTGTGTTCTTTTCATTAACAACAGTTGGCGTCATTGCATGTGTTTTTTTCACAAACCACATATGGATCCACCAGTGTCATTGCATGTGTGTTCTTTTCATGAACCACATATGGATCCACCAGTGTCATTGAATGTGTGTTCTTTTCACAAACCACAAATGGATCCACCAGACTCATTGCATGTGTGTTCTTTCAACAAACCATAGCTAGAGTCATTGCATCTCTCTTCTTTTTATTAACCACAGCTAGAGTCATTGAATGTTTTTTTTTCACAAACCACATGGATCCACCAGTGTTATTGAATGTGTGTTATTTTAATAAACCAGAGCTAGAGTCACTGGATCTCTATTCTTTTCACAAACCACATATGGATCCACAAGAGTTCATTGCATGTCTGTTCTTTTCACAAACCACATATGCATCCACCAGAGTTCATTGCATGTGTGTTCTTTTCGTTAACCACATATGGATCCACTAGTGTCATTGAAATGTGTGTTCTTTTCACAAACCACATATGGATCCCCAGTGTCACTTCATGTGTGTTCTTTTCACAAACCACATATGGATCCACTAGAGTCATTGCATGTGTGTTCTTTCAATAAACAACAGCTAGTGTCATTGCATATCTGTTGTTTTCATTAACCACAGTTAGAGTAATTGCATGTATGTTCTTTTCACAAACCACATATGGATCCACCAGTGTCATTGAAATGTGTGTTGTTTTCACAAACCACATGGATCCACCAGTGTTATTGCATGTGTGTTCATTTAATAAACCATATCTAGAGTCCCTGCATGTGTGTTATTTTCATAAACCACATGGATCCACCAGTCTCATTGCATGTGTGTTCTTTTCACAAACCACATGTGGATCCACCAGTGTCATTGCATGTGTGTTCTTTTCATGAACCACATATGGATCCACTAGTGTCATTGAATGTGTGTTCTTTTTACAAACCACATAGGGATCCACTAGAGTCATTGCATGTGTGTTCTTTCAATAAACCATAGCTAGAGTCATTACATCTCTGTTCTTTTCATTAACCACAGCTAGAGTCATTGCATGTCCGTTCTTCTCACAAACCACATATGGATCCACCAGTCATTGCATGTGTGTTCTTCTCACAAACCACATGGATCCACTAGTGTTATTGCATGTGTGTTCTTTTAATAAACCACATTTAGACTCACTTGATCTCTCTTCTTTTCACAAACCACATATGGATCCACCAGTTTCATTCCATGTGTGTTCTTTTCATTAACAATAGCTGGCGTCATTGCATGTGTGTTCTTTTTAGAAACCACATGTGGATCCACCAGTGTCATTGCATGTGTGTTCTTTTCACCAACCACATATGGATCCACTAGTGTCACTGCATGTCTGTTCTTTTCACAGACCACATATGGATCCACCAGAGTCATTGCATGTGTGTTCTTTCAATAAACCACAGCTAGAGTCATGGCATCTCTGTTCTTTTCATTAACCACAGCTAGAGTCATTGAATGTGTGTTCTTTTCACAAGCCACATATGTGTCCACCAGAGTCATTGCATGTGTGTTGTTCTCACAAACCAAATGGACCCACTAGTTTTATTGCATGTGTGTTCTTTTAATAAACCATAGCTAGAGTCACTGGATCTCTGTTCTTTTCACAAACCACATATGGATCCACCAGTTTCATTACATGTGTGTTCTTTTCATTAACAACAGCTAGAGTCATTGCATGTGTGTTCTTTTCACAAACAACATGTGGATCCACCATAGTCATTGAATGTGTGTTCTTTTCACAAACCACATATGGATCCACCAGAGCATTGTATGTGTGTTCTTTTCTCGAACCACATGGATCCACCAGTGTTGTTTCATGTGTGTTCTTTTAATAAACCACAGCTAGAGTCACTGTATCTCTGTTCTTTTCACAAACCACACATGGATCCACAAGAGTTCATTGCATGTCTGTTCTTTTCACAAACGACATATGCATCCACCAAAGTTCATTGCATGTGTGTTCTTTTCATTAACCACATATGGATCCACTAGTGTCATTCAAATGTGTGTTCTTTTCACAAACCACATATGGATCCCCCAGTGTCACTGCATGTGTATTCTTTTCACAAACCACATATGGATCCACCAGAGTCATGGCATGTGTGTTCTTTCAATAAACCACAACTAGAGTCATTGCATCTCTGTTCTTTTCATTAACCACAGCTAGAGTCATTGCATGTATGTTCTTTTCACAAACCACATATGGATCCACCAGTGTCATTGAAATGTGTGTTATTTTCACAAACCACATGGACCAAGCAGTGTTATTGCATGTGTGTTCTTTTAATAATCCACAACTATAGTCCCTGCAGGTGTGTTATTTTCATAAACCACACGGATCCACCAGTGCCATTGCATGTGTGTTCTTTTCACAAACCACATATGGATCCACTAGTGTCATTGCATGTGTGTTATTTTCATGAACCACATATGGATCCGCCAGTGTCATCGACTGTGTGTTCTTTTCGCAAATCATATATGGATCCACCAGAGTCATTGCATGTGTGTTCTTTCAATAAACCATAGCTAGAGTCATTGCATGTATGTTCTTCTCACAAACCACATATAGATCCACTAGAGTCATTGCATGTGTGTTCTTCTCACAATCCACATGGATCCACCAGTGTTATTGCATGTGTGTTCTTTTAATAAACCACGGTTAGAGTCACTGGATCTCTGTTGTTTTCACAAATCACATATGGATCCACCAGTTTCATTGCATGTGTGTTCTTTTCATTAACAACAGCTGGCGTCATTGCATGTGTTTTTTTCACAAACCACATATGGATCCACCAGTGTCATTGCATGTGTGTTCTTTTCATGAACCACATATGGATCCACCAGTGTCATTGAATGTGTGTTCTTTTCACAAACCACAAATGGATCCACCAGACTCATTGCATGTGTTTTCTTTCAACAAACCATAGCTAGAGTCATTGCATCTCTCTTCTTTTTATTAACCACACCTAGAGTCATTGAATGTGTTTTCTTTTCACAAACCACATGGATCCACCAGTGTTATTGAATGTGTGTTATTTTAATAAACCAGAGCTAGAGTCACTGGATCTCTATTCTTTTCACAAACCACATATGGATCCACAAGAGTTCATTGCATGTCTCTTCTTTTCACAAACCACATATGCATCCACCAGAGTTCATTGCATGTGTGTTCTTTTCGTTCACCATATATGGATCCACTAGTGTCATTGAAATGTGTGTTCTTTTCACAAACCACATATGGATCCCCAGTGTCACTACATGTGTGTTCTTTTCACAAACCACATATGGATCCACCAGAGTCATTGCATGTGTGTTCTTTCAATAAACAACAGCTAGTGTCATTGCATATCTGTTGTTTTAATTAACCACAGCTAGAGTAATTGCATGTATGTTCTTTTCACAAACCACATATGGATCCACCAGTGTCATTGAAATGTGTGTTCTTTTCACAAATCACATGGATCCACCAGTGTTATTGCATGTGTGTTCATTTAATAAACCATATATAGAGTCCCTGCATGTGTGTTATTTTCATAAACCACATGGATCCACCAGTCTCATTGCATGTGTGTTCTTTTCACAAACCACATGTGGATCCACCAGTGTCATTGCATGTGTGTTCTTTTCATGAACCACATATGGATCCACTAGTGTCATTGAATGTGTGTTCTTTTTACAAACCACATAGGGATCCACTAGAGTCATTGCATGTGTGTTCTTTCAATAAACCATAGCTAGAGTCATTACATCTCTGTTCTTTTCATTAACCACAGCTAGAGTCATTGCATGTCCGTTCTTCTCACAAACCACATATGGATCCACCAGAGTCATTGCATGTGTGTTCTTCTCACAAACCACATGGATCCACTAGTGTTATTGCATGTGTGTTCTTTTAATAAACCACATTTAGAGTCACTTGATCTCTCTTCTTTTCACAAACCACATATGGATCCACCAGTTTCATTCCATGTGTGTTCTTTTCATTAACAATAGCTGGCGTCATTGCATGTGTGTTATTTTTAGAAACCACATGTGGATCCACCAGTGTCATTGCATGTGTGTTCTTTTCACCAACCACATATGGATCCACTAGTGTCACTGCATGTCTGTTCTTTTCACAAACCACATATGGATCCACCAGAGTCATTGCATGTGTGTTCTTTTCAGAAACCACATGATCCAACAGTGTTATTGCATGTGTGTTCTTTTAATAAACCATAGCTAGAGTCACTGGATCTCTGTTCTTTTCACAAACCACATATGGATCCACCAGTGTCATTGCATGTGTGTTCTTTTCATTAACAACAGCTAGAGTCATTGCATGTGTGTTCTTTTCACAAACAACATGTGGATCCACCATAGTCATTGAATGTGTGTTCTTTTCACAAACCACATATGGATCCACCAGAGCATTGTATGTGTGTTCTTTTCACGAACCACATGGATCCACCAGTGTTGTTTCATGTGTGTTCTTTTAATAAACCACAGTTAGAGTCACTGTATCTCTGTTCTTTTCACAAACCACACATGGATCCACAAGAGTTCATTGCATGTCTGTTCTTTTCACAAACGACATATGCATCCACCAAAGTTCATTGCATGTGTGTTCTTTTCATTAACCACATATGGATCCACTAGTGTCATTAAAATGTGTGTTCTTTTCACAAACCACATATGGATCCCCCAGTGTCACTGCATGTGTATTCTTTTCACAAACCACATATGGATCCACCAGAGTCATGGCATGTGTGTTCTTTCAATAAACCACAACTAGAGTCATTGCATCTCTGTTCTTTTCATTAACCACAGCTAGAGTCATTGCATGTATGTTCTTTTCACAAACCACATATGGATCCACCAGTGTCATTGAAATGTGTGTTATTTTCACAAACCACATGGACCAAGCAGTGTTATTGCATGTGTGTTCTTTTAATAAACCACAACTATAGTCCCTGCAGGTGTGTTATTTTCATAAACCACATGGATCCACCAGTGCCATTGCATGTATGTTCTTTTCACAAACCACATATGGATCCACCAGTGTCATTGCATGTGTGTTATTTTCATGAACCACATATGGATCCGCCAGTGTCATCGACTGTGTGTTCTTTTCGCAAATCATATATGGATCCACCAGAGTCATTGCATGTGTGTTCTTTCAATAAACCATAGCTAGAGTCATTGCATGTATGTTCTTCTCACAAACCACATATAGATCCACTAGAGTCATTGCATGTGTGTTCTTCTCACAATCCACATGGATCCACCAGTGTTATTGCACGTGTGTTCTTTTAATAAACCACGGTTAGAGTCACTGGATCTCTGTTGTTTTCACAAACCACATATGGATCCACCAGTTTCATTGCATGTGTGTTCTTTTCATTAACAACAGTTGGCGTCATTGCATGTGTTTTTTTCACAAACCACATATGGATCCACCAGTGTCATTGCATGTGTGTTCTTTTCATGAACCACATATGGATCCACCAGTGTCATTGAATGTGTGTTCTTTTCACAAACCACAAATGGATCCACCAGACTCATTGCATGTGTGTTCTTTCAACAAACCATAGCTAGAGTCATTGCATCTCTCTTCTTTTTATTAACCACAGCTAGAGTCATTGAATGTTTTTTTTTCACAAACCACATGGATCCACCAGTGTTATTGAATGTGTGTTATTTTAATAAACCAGAGCTAGAGTCACTGGATCTCTATTCTTTTCACAAACCACATATGGATCCACAAGAGTTCATTGCATGTCTGTTCTTTTCACAAACCACATATGCATCCACCAGAGTTCATTGCATGTGTGTGCTTTTCGTTAACCACATATGGATCCACTAGTGTCATTGAAATGTGTGTTCTTTTCACAAACCACATATGGATCCCCAGTGTCACTTCATGTGTGTTCTTTTCACAAACCACATATGGATCCACCAGAGTCATTGCATGTGTGTTCTTTCAATAAACAACAGCTAGTGTCATTGCATATCTGTTGTTTTCATTAACCACAGTTAGAGTAATTGCATGTATGTTCTTTTCACAAACCACATATGGATCCACCAGTGTCATTGAAATGTGTGTTCTTTTCACAAACCACATGGATCCACCAGTGTTATTGCATGTGTGTTCATTTAATAAACCATATCTAGAGTCCCTGCATGTGTGTTATTTTCATAAACCACATGGATCCACCAGTCTCATTGCATGTGTGTTCTTTTCACAAACCGCATATGGATCCACCAGAGTCATTGCATGTGTGTTCTTTCAATAAACCACAACTAGAGTCATTGCATCTCCGTTCTTTTCATTAACCACATCTAGAGTCATTGAATATGTGTTCTTTTCACAAACCACATATGGATCCACCAGAGTTATTGCATGTGTGTTCTTCTCACAAACCACATGGATCCACCAGTGTTATTGCATGTGTGTTCTTTTAATAAACCATAGCTAGAGTCACTGGATCTCTGTTCTTTTCACAAACCACATATGGATCCACCAGTTTCATTGCATGTTTGTTCTTTCATTAACAACTGCTAGAGTCATTGCATGTGGGTTCTTTTCACAAACCACACATGGATCCACCAGAGTCATTGAATGTGTGTTGTTTTCACAAACCACATATGGATCCAGCAGTGTTCACTGCATGAGTGTTCTTTTCACAAACCACATATGGATCCCCTACTGTCATTGCATGTGTGATCTTTTCATTAACCACAGCTAGAGACATTGCATGTGTGTTCTTTTCAGAAACCACATATGGATCCACAAGAGTTCATTGCATGTCTGTCTTTTCACAAACCACATATGCATCCACCAAAGTTCATTGCATGTGTGTTATTTTCACAAACCACATATGGATCCACCAGTGTCATTGAAATGTGTGTTCTTTTCACAAACCACATATGGATCCCCTAGTGTCACTGCATGTGTGTTCTTTTCACAAACCACATATGGATCCACCAGAGTTCATTGCATGTGTGTTCTTTCAATAAACCAGAGCTAGAGTCATTCCATCTCTATTATTTTCATTAACCACGACTAGAGTCATTGCATGTCTGTTCTTTTCACAAACCACATATGGATCCACCAGAGTCATTGCATGCGTTTTCTTTTCACAAACCACATGGATCCACCAGTGTTATTGCATGTGTGTTCTTTTAATAAACCACAGCTAGAGTCACTCGATGTGTGTTATTGTCATAAACCACATGGATCCACCAGTGTCACTGGATGTGTGTTCTCTTCATGAACCACATATGGAAATAGCTAGAGTCATTGCATGTGAGTTCTTCTCACAAACCACATATGGATCCACCAGTCTCATTGAAATGTGTGTTCTTTTAAGTAACCACAGCTAGAGTCATTGCATGTGTGTTCTTTTCACAAACCACATATGGATTCACCAGAGTTCATTGCATGTGTGTTCTTTTCACAGACCACATATGGATCCACCAGTGTTTATTGCATGTGTGTTCTTTTCACAGACCACATATGGATCCACTAGTGTTCATTGCATGTGTGTTCTCCTCATAAACCACATATGGATCCTAACCTTAGGAGAGCCCTAACCTTAGCTCCCAATGGTGGCTGTTAGACCGAGTCTTCTAGAAGGCACGCCCTAACACAGTTGTTCTGCATGACGATTGTTACATACCGTTCGATCAGGTCGCTTAGACGATTGGGATGGTCTTCATGAGAGCGATCCGTGAGTAGGCTGTTCTACGACATGATTGGCCATGCTTACTCCCTGCTTGCTCTAGACAAACTGGCAACACCGGACGCTCCCCTTCTGCGAGTGTCATGACTCACGAGTTCTGTGGGACATATGTTAGTGTCACGTCCCCTTTACTTCTCTTCCTCCTCATACTTCTCTTCCTTCCCCTCGAAGCCACTTTCCCCACTTCTCTCCCATCCTGCTGTAGCTGCAAGCCGACGACGCCTCCCGCTATCTCTCCCATAGCCACCCCAGTCCCCCACCCCCTCTCGCCATGGGTTCAAGGGGAGACGGTGAGGAAACGCGTCATGACGACAAGGACGGTGATTTCGATGTGAGTAGTCTCATCTCTATCTCTATCATCTGTGGCCAATTATCTATTTTGAGCTAGATTGACTATGTTTACTCATGCGCGTATGATGTGTTAGGCCAACCAGACGTTTGTACGACTCCAACTATCAAGGTTTAGTGGATGAAGACAGTCCTCCGCTATGTAAACATGGATATGTGCCCGCTAAATTTGTAGCGTTCGAAGGGCGAAACGCAGGCAGGAGTTTTTTACGGTGTCAAGGACATCGTGCAATGATGCAAGGCAGGAGTTGTGGTGTTGTCAAATGGGTAGATCCAGAGTGGCCCAAATCGATGTAGAAAACGCTGGACAAACTATGGGATATGACTGTCGAGTTGAAAGAATCCATAGTCAGCTCACTTCTTGACAGTGCTGAGATGAAGCTATAGGACCTAGTTGACACAACCAAGTTTAACCGAGATCTCAGGAGGGTGCAAGACAAGGTTAGAAAAGTCGAGAAGGAGAGAGACATGGCGTTGGCCCTGAAGGCTAAAGCAGAGCAAGAAATGACTCAAGCAAGGAATGATCTTCACCAGGCCAAAGTCATGCAGTTCAAAACTATGAGTATTGACAAGTGCATGAGGATAAATGCAGAGAAACAATTGAAGCTGTGCAAGGTAGATGCTAAAAGGAAGGAGCAGATGATTCGATGCTTGCTCTCGCAGGAAGATGCACATCAGGCTAAGATTAGGAAGATCAAGGAGATGTGTGATAACTAGTTCTATTTAGCTTAAGCTCCGTACTTTTTTAAGTTGTAATAGTAGTACTTGTACATACAAGCGGTCTGAACTAGTGGTTGATACGTTGCAAACGTATCTATAATTTTGATGTTCCATGTTGGGTTTTTATCTACTTTCTTATGTTTTGCCCACACTATGGAGTAATTTTTGTACACTTTCTTGGACTAACCTATTAACAAGATGCCACAGTGCCAGCTACCTATTTTCTGCTATTTTTGGTTCCAGGAAAGTTAGAAAATGAATATTCTCGGAATTGGACAGGACAAAAGCCAAAGTCAATATTTCACCGAGAGGGACATGGAGCCAGAATACGAGACGGAGAGGGGCCAGGGGCCGCCCACACCACCTGGCCACATGGCCAGGCCTGTCCTGCACCAGGGGTGGTGTGGCAGCCTAGGGCACCCCCTCGACCTCCCCTTTCGCCAATAAGATGCCTCCGATATAGAAACCCTAAGTACCCGATCAAAATTCCACAAAAGAGTCTATAGCCACCGTCATCTCCATCCCTAGATCGGGAGGGATCTGAATCTCTTCCCGGCACCCTGCCGGAGGGGAGAATTCACCCTGGAGGCATTCTTCATCACCATGCAAGCCTCCGGTGTGATGCGTGAGTAGTTCATCCTTGGACTATGGGTCCATGTAGTACCTAGATGGTTGGTTCTTCTCCTTTGTGCAACCATGTTTAGATCTTGTGAGCTCCGTTCATGATCAAAGATCATCTATTTGTAATCATACATGTTGTGTTTGCGGGGATCCGATGGATATTGAGATGCTATTTCAGATTGATTATTGATTCTATCATGTCTTTGTTATTTGTGATCTTGCATGCTTTCCATTGTTAGTAGCTATCTTGGCCGAGTAGATGCTAGAAACTCCAAGAGGGAGTATTTATGCTCGATAGTGGGTTCATGCCTCTAGGAATCTGGGGAAGTGACAGAAATCTCTAAGGTACTAGATGTGTTGTTGCTACTAGGGAGAAAACAACAATCCTTTGTTCATAGAACAATCGTATTGTTTACTTTAAACACAATGCATAATGCAATTATCTGTTGCTTGTAACTTAATACTGGAGGGGGTTCAGATTGATAACCTGAAGGTGGATTATTAGTCATAGATGCAGTTGGATTACGGTCTATGTATAATGTTGTAATGCCCAATAAAATCTCATAGGACTCAAGATGATTAGTATATGCATGTATGCTTTCTCAATGTTTGTCAATTGCCCCGCTGTAATTTGTTCACCCAACATGTCATCTATCTTAAGGAGAACCAACACTAGTGAACTATGGACCCCAGTCCTTTCTTTACCATCAATCTACAACTGTTTAATGTTTTCTGTTTACTTTCTGCAAGCTTTTACTTTCTTCCACACAATATGTTTAATCCTTTGTTTTCAGCAAAACCGGTCTGTGGTTGTGTTGTGTAGGATTCCAAGTTGGAAACAACACCTTGGAGGTGTTTCCTTGCTCCTACTGGTTCGATAACCTTGGTTTCATAACTGAGGGAAAACTTGCTGCTATGCTCATCATACCTTCCTCTTGGGGTTCCCCAACGAGCTCGATATATTTTGGGCCAACAAGCAACTTTTTCTGGCACCGTTGCCGGGGAGTCAAGGGCATCTTCACAAGGGGAGTCCCTCATAACCAATCTCTTTACTTTGTTATTTTTGTTTTGCTTTGTTTGCTTGTTTCTTTATCAAAACACAAAAAAATTAGTTGTACTAGTTTGCTTTCTTTATTAAAAAAATGACTACTCCTGAAAACACTAAGTTGTGTGACTTCACTAGCACCAACAACAATGATTTCATGTGCACACCTATTGCTCCACTTATTCCTGAAGCTACTTTCTTTGAAATTAAACCTGCTTTACTCAATCTTGCTATGAGAGAACAATTTTCTGGTATTGGTACTGAAGATGCTGCTGCTCATCTAAATAACTTTGTTGAACTTTGTGAGATGCAAAAGCATAGGGATATAGATGGGGATATTATTAAGCTTAAATTGTTTCTTTTCTCTTTGAGAGGAAAATCTAAAGAATGGTTGCAATCCCTAACTAGAAATAGTATTGATTCTTGGACTAAATTCAAATATGCTTTCATTGGAAAATACTATCCTCCTGCTAAGATTATATCTATGAGAAGTGAAATAATGAATTTTAAACAATCTGATAATGAACATGTTTCTCAAGCTTGGGAAAGAATGAAATCTTTGGTAAAGAATTGTCCCACTCATGGACTGACTGCTTGGATGATTATCCAAACCTTTTACGCAGGATTGAACTATTCTTCAAGAAATCTACTGGATTATGTTGCTGGAGGTACCTTTATGACCATTACTTTGGGTGCTGCAACAAAGCTTCTGGATAATATGATGGTTAACTATTATGAATGGCATACCGAGAGAGCTCCACAAGGTAAGAAGGTAAATTCTGTTGAAGAAACCTCCTCCTTGAGTGAAAAATTAATGTTATTATGTCTATGCTTGTTAATGGGAAATCTCATATTAATCTAAATCATGTTCCCTTAGCCTCTTTGGTTGCTCAAGAAGAGCAAGTTGATGTGAACTTTATAAGAAATAATAATTTTAGTAACAATGCCTACAGGAATAATTTTGGTAATAATAACTATAGGCCATATCCTCCCAGTAATGGTAATGCTTATGGAAATTCCTACAACAATAATAGGAGTGCTCCCTCTGAACTTGAAGTTATGCTTAAATATTTTATTAGTAAACAAACTGCTTTCAATAAAACTATTGAGGAAAAACTCTCTAGTGCTGAAAGAAATATAGCATCATTGGCAGAAGCACAATCTTCTTTTAATAAAATGGCTACTAAACCTGAATCTATTGAAAATCCCTTTGCTGCTACTAATGCCATACAAGTTAGAATTGATGAGAATGATAGACTATTAGCTGAATTGCATGCTAAGTGGGAAAGAGAAAATAAAATTGCTAGATATATTAGTGTTTCTACTATCACTACCACTAGTGTTGAAGCTAGTAATAGCTCTACTACTTTAGATGATAATTATGATTTTGATCTTGATGGTTGCAATATCTCTGAACTAATTAAGTTCCTACAAAATCTTGCTAAAAGTCCTAATGCTAGTGCTATGAATATGGCCTTTACAAAACACATTACTGATGCTCTCATAAAAATTAAAGAAGAAAAGATGAAACATAAAGCTTATATTCCTATGAAACTAGAAGATGGTTGGGAACCCATCATTAATATGAAAGTGAATGATTTTGATTTCAAAGCTTTATGTGATCTTGATACTAGTGTTTCTATTATGCCTAGAAGGATTTATGATATGCTTGATTTGCCACCATTGGAAGATTGTTATTTAAATGTCCCACTTGATGATAATGCTAAAAAGAAACTCATGCGGAGTATTAATGATGTTCTTATTATGGTTAACAATGCCCATGTCCCCGTTGATTTCTATGTTTTGGATGTTGAATGCAATGCTTCTTGTCCTATTACTTTGGGAAGACCTTTTCTTAGAACTGTTGGTGCCATTATTGATATGAAAGAAGGCACCATTAAATATCAGCTCCCACTGAAGAAAGGTATAGAACACTTCCCTAAGAAGAGAGAGAAGATTCATTTTGCCTCTCCTATGAAAACAAAATTTGCTCTTAATGCTTCTTCATTTGAGAACACTTGATGCTTTTCTTGCTTCTTATGCCTAACTTAAAGGCGTTAAAGAAAAGTACTTATCGGGAGATAACCCAAAAGTTTTAGACGAGTCTTGGAAGTTACTACCTCTGTAATAACCGCTCATTAACCTTTTTATTTGCTTTTAGTGCCAAGAGTAACCTCTAATGAGAGAGAAGTAATGCTTGGAAAAGTTGCTGTCCCAAAACAGATTTTTGTGCTTCACTATAAAAATTCGAGTAAAATCTCTGTGCGTCGTTTTGAGGCGTGAATTTTTGTGCTTCTGCCCCAGGTTGTTATCTAACGTTCGTTAGTTCAACACTTTTAGATTTGAGCAACAGAAGGTCTTTGAAAAAATTGGTTTTTACCTGCTGGTCTGTTTTGACAGATTTCTGCCATTATTTGCATTTGCTTCTTGTTGGTTCCTTTTTGGGTTCTCTTTGGGGAATTGAGATTTTCAAGGGAAGTGCTACAGTAGCTTGTGTTTTAATGTAAGTTTTATTGGTGTTGAAACTGAACCCAAAGACTTATTATCTTGAGTGCACTAATGTTGCTAATAAAGATTATGTGAAGTTTTGTATGAAGGAAAAATTTCAGGTGTATGGAAGGAATGAGTAATGAGATGAAGAATGGACTAAAGCTCAAGCTTGGAGATGCCACGCGTGTCACCCCAAGAAATATCCAAGAAGTACAAGCGTCAAATCTTGGGGATGCCCAAGGCATCCCCTTCTTCATCAATAAAAATCTCAGGTTTCTTCCAAACATTTTATTTTTATTTTTTCATGCACAGTTGTGTTGTTCTTGGAGCGTCTTTGTTTTTTGCTTTTGGTTTTCGTTTGCTTGGTTTTCTTAGTTTGCTTGAATAAATTGGTTGGACCCCCTCTTTCATACATTAGTTTTCAAATAATTTGGTTTGGATTGGAAAAGAGTAGGAAAGTTCATGTTTAAGTGGTAAAGAGAGCTTGTTTTTGACTGTGGCCTATGCTTTGTCATGTCAAGCTTGATATTGTTTTGGCTTTATGCTTAGTGATCTTTGCTGTAGCATGACACGTTATAAACAATTGAGATTGCTTAATGTGCCTTGAAAGAATCATGCGTTGTTTTAGCATATTAAAGCATAGTATTGTGGTATTCTCCTTTGATGCTTTATTTGGGTTGACTTGGCGCATGCTCACACCATGTTATGACTATCCAAAGTCACCATAGCCTTTATGATCCTTTAGTTTTCGACTTGTAATATCACTTTGTGCTTTACTTAATAATGTTTTGTCGCTTTGCATGATTATGGCCATTATTGCTCTCTTAGTTGGTCGCTCCCAGTCTTTCGCTAGCCCCCATAACCAAGTATGAGTTCCACTCATGCATCCAACTCCAAATAAAACCAAGTTATTCCAAAGAGTCCACCATACCTACCTATTAGCATTTGCTATTCCAAGTATATTCATGTTTTCATCTACCTTCCGAATTAAACTTGTTATGAGAAAACTAGTGATTAAAGCTCTCACGAACTTGATGGCACACTTTACTTTTCTTGCCCTAATAAACTTGAACCATTGTGTCATCTATGTTGTATATGCTTGAACTTATATGTTGGGGATTAGCAGAACCATGCTGTCATGGGGAACGCTTTCAACATTGCACTTGTACTTTGTACCTAGTTGATATCATGCTCTTTTGTCTATGGATGTCGTTGTTGTGAAATGAAAGGGGAGATTGTAAGCCCATGGAGTTATGTATGTGTGTTAGAGAAACGCCTAGGCCGCCGGTCTAATCCATGCCTAATCATGGTGGAAACCTACAGCGTAACCATAATGAGCAATCTATGAAGCATTCTTCTTATAAAAAAGAGATTGAGAAAAAGAGAAAAAAGAAAAAAAAGATATGAGAAAAGAGGAAAGAGAGAAAAAAGCACCATTTTCCCATGGTAAATAAGAAGATTGCTAAGATGCTCGTTGTCTGCTTGCCTTGTCATTTTGATATGGGGATTCTTCCGTATCATCGGGCAAGGGGTACCCCGTTGACTGTTCTCTATGATACACATGTACTTACTATGACAAAAACTTACCGGTAACTAAACTTGAGTAGCATGAGGAGCGGCCCTCATATTCAAGGGACATGATATTTCCAACTTATACTTCGTCAAGAATATACACCATAGTTTGTTCACTTTAACCTTAATCACTTCAAGATGCTTATGATAGGGGCAATAAGAGCTGAAAGCTAATAAGTACCATAATTTTTGGAAGCTCTTTATGAGACTTGAATCCCTACTTCCTTCTATGAAGGCCTTTCTTCCACTTTTATATTGAGTCTCCACCTTCTATCTTTATGCACCTATTGAGAGAGCTTAGTGGCCATTCTTAGTTTAATGTGCATTGTCCCAAGACTTGTGGATTGATGCATAACTTTGATATTGCTTGTTCTTAAACTATTTGTATCTAGTCACCGTTATAAACTTTGAAGGTGTCCTATGCAATTATGATTTGCTACATTATGAGGGACAAGCTGAATGCCACTATGCTATGTTTTCTTTATGTGAAACAAACAAACGTCTTGCAAAGCATTGTTATTCATGGATCTTTTGTTTGTGCCTTTTCATGTTACAACATAGTTGCTATGTCTTATTATTAGAACTTTATCTTTCATGCTATGTTGAAGTACTATGATCCCAGCTATCAATGTTTTACAAATACTTTGATCAAGTTTATGATGGTGCATGTCACCTCAAAAATTATTCTTTCTTTTTATCACTTACCTACTCGAGGACGAGCAGGAGTTAAGCTTGGGGATGTTGATACGTTGCAAATGTATCTATAATTTTTGATGTTCCATGCTTGGTTTTTATCTACTTTCTTATGTTTTGCCCACACTTTGGAGTACTTTTTATACACTTTCTTGGACTAACCTATTAACAAGATGCCATAGTGTCAGCTGCCTGTTTTCTGCTGTTTTTTGGTTCCAGGAAAGTCAGAAAATGAATATTCTCGAAATTGGATGGGACAAAAGCCGAAGTCAATATTTCACCGAGGGGGACACGGAGCCAGAATACGATACGGAGAGGGGCCAGGGGCCACCCACACCATCTAGCCGCACGGACAGGCCTGGCCTGCGCCAGGGGGTGGTGTGGCAGCCTAGGGCACCCCCTCGGCCTCCCATTTTGCCTATAAGATGCCTCTGATATAGAAACCCTAAGTACCGGATCAAAATTCCACGAAAGAGTCTGTAGCTACTGTCATCTCCATCCCTAGATCGGGAGGGATCTGAAGCTCTTCCCGGCACCCTGCCAGAGGGGAGAATTCACCCTGGAGGCCTTCTTCATCACCATGCAAGCCTCCTATGTGATGCGTGAGTAGTTCATCCTTGGACTACGGGTCCATGTAGTAGCTAGATGGTTGGTTCTTCTCCTTTGTGCTACCATGTTTAAACCTTTTGAGCTCCGTTCATCATCAAGATCATCTATTTGTAATCATACATGTTGTGTTTGCGGGGATCCGATGGATATTGAGATGCTATTTCAGATTGATTATTGATTTTATCATGTCTTTGTTATTTGTGATCTTGCATGCTTTCCGTTGTTAGTAGCTATCTTGGCCGAGTAGATGCTAGCAACTCGAAGAGGGAGTATATATGCTCGATAGTGGGTTCATGCCTCTAGTAATCTGGGGAAGTGACATAAATCTCTAAGGTACTAGATGTGTTGTTGCTACTAGGGAGAAAACAACAATCCTTTGTTCATAGAACAATCGTATTGTTTACTTTACACGCAATGCGTAATGCAATTATCTGTTGCTTGTAACTTAATATCGGAGGGGGTTCGGATTGATAACCTGAAGGTGGATTATTAGTCATAGATGCAGTTGGATTACGGTCTATGTATAATGTTGTAATGCCCAATCAAATCTCATAGGAGTCAAGATCATTAGTATATGCATGTATGCTTTCTCAATGTTTGTCAATTGCCCCGCTGTAA
Organism: Avena sativa; assembly: GCA_916181665.1. Lineage (NCBI taxonomy): Eukaryota > Viridiplantae > Streptophyta > Magnoliopsida > Poales > Poaceae > Avena > Avena sativa. Next base: position 341,743,695 of record OV702287.1, read on the forward strand.
TTTGTTCACCCAACATGTCATCTATCTTAAGGAGAACCACCACTAGTGAACTATGGACCCCGGTCCTTTCTTTACCATCAATCTACAACTATTTACTATTTTCTGTTTACTTTCTGCAAGCTTTTACTTTCTTCCACAAAATACGTTTAATCCTTTGTTTTCAGCAAAATCGATGAGATTTGTGGGGCCCCCAGATTAATCCTCCGAGAATCCCTGTTATGCATACACCATGATCCCATGATCAGTTAGTCATGGCACATAACCGACAAGTATCAAAGTAAACATCCATTACTTAAGCGGATACATGTCATACCTTACATGCCATGATGGCTACATCAATAATCATCAGCGTAACTTTATCAAGCGTAGAGCCCGAGTCATTTCTTAACCTACAGGCAATTGACTGGAAGAACGTCCTAGCTCGCATAGTCATCAACTTCACCTTCTTCTTGATATCTAACCAAGTTAATAGCCAGGGACAATGCCAGTGAGTACTTTGAATGTACTCGCAAACCACCTTAAGAGAATAATAATAATAACAAGAGGATATGCAATATGGCTATTGTAGTAGGAGGGCTCCAAGAGAGGTTCTTTTCTCAATTAGTTTCTCTTGTAGATATAACATCTGCATATCTTTGTTGAAAACCTTTGCAAACATTTTGGAAACCTTTTCAAAAAGTTGTGGAAAACATTAGGACTGGGTCACCCATTTGTTCCTCCTTCCGATCATCCCATGACCAAACTCCTCTCCTTCCTTTCCGACCATCCCATGGTCAAAACAGGTATTCCTTCCGACCATCCCATGGTCAAAACATTTCCAAAGCCATTTCTTTTCTGAAAATCCATTTTGAAATCAAAACCAGCACCGCTCTACAGTAGTTTGTCCAACCCGTCCATAATCACAGACATGGCTATTCGAATAGATTTTACACTCTGCAGAGGTTGTACACTTTACCCACACCATCCGGGTACCCAACCCTCGTCTACACCGATCTTGGGTCAAGTAACCGATCAAGACTCTCTGGATGACCACTCCAATATAAGTGCCTACCCTATGAGTGTTGTTCCCCTCAACACCGGGACGCCCTATATAGTTCCCAAGCAAACCGGAGCGCTTTTTCCACTTCCCAAGTGTGCGCTTTCAATGACGGGCTCATAGCAACGCGTGGAGGCCCGTAGACCCTTCGTTCCTTCTCCCGGTCGATGTTTTACATGGACCCTGCCAGAGAAGGCCCACCCTCCAGGGATTCTTATATCCCCATGTAGTAGTTGCGAGGCAGCTTATACTAGAATAGACAAACATCAAATCTAGCCCTGTCCCATTCCAGAGTAATGTGGTTACACGGGTTAAGTTGTTATAGCTAAAGCTACAAAGAACCGGTGCGTTTTCGTAAACATTTTTACCTCCTCTTTCCTTCAGCATCTTTTGTGAAACGAAAACCTTTTTCTTTCTCAAACTTCTCTTGGTAGGTCAAACCTCACCAAGGTTTCATCATAATATTTTGTAAACTTTTTCGGGATCTTCCCATCCTATAGCTTTGCTTCGGCTAAATCGGGGTCTCCAAAAGGGGTATGGTGTATTACACCATCTACCATACTAGGGACAAGTAGGTGTCGTCAAGGGGGTTGTACTTAGTAGTACCAAAGTGTAATAGTTCGGAGGGGCCAAACCACTACCATATATACATCAACATATAGTAAACAATGCAGTTTTAATAAATAGTAGATAAAACATGCATAAGTAAAATAGTAGGACAAGGCTTATGAGCAAGAAGGTGGCTTGCATGAGATCAGAAATCTGGCAATATATGTCCCTGGACTTCTTCTTTAGATAACCAAGAATACCAATACCAATAAGATCTCTTCTTCTCGGCGTCAATACAAGCGAAACTATCACCGTCATCGAGTATACATGCAAACAAGCAAGGCCACAATCAAAACAAGGCATACAAGTGGACATACATACAGCAAGAGAGTGAACAACACAAGTTTACGATTTGGTAGGTTTTGATATGATTGGATTTAGAAGATTGAAATTGTCATAGAAGCATTTGAAGGAAATTATATAGAACTTATAGTCTAGAAAATTATTTAGGAGAGGGACTTTAGACCAAGGCCATACTCCGTATGATACCGTTGTATAGAAATGATACTAATAGATAGGTAGTGATAATAAGAAGTCAACAGAAGTGATTTCACTAATTTACCCTTTTTCTTTGATTTAATAAGCATTTTCTAGTGATAAAGGCTCTAGTTTTGGAAAATAATCCACCAGAGATGTTCTGTATATCCAAAAATTATTTCCTTGGGTGGTTGGGTAGGGATTTATTTACTCATTCATGGAGAGTTAGAATCACTTCAAAATATTTACCAGAGTGCCCTCAGGAAATTCCCAAAGTCAAATCTAGAAGGTTTTTGTCTTTTTTACCAGAATTAATCTACTAGGGATTTTGGTATGAATCCAAGGGCACATGCTAGGTATTTGTAATACCTTTCTGAAGAATTTTGACTTATTAATTTAGGTGACACAGAATTACTAGAATGATTTTATTAGTGAAATAGACATACACATAATAGTTTAATTCACCATAATTTAACAAGGGCTTAATAATTTTTGATCTTCTGAGGTTTTATATATATAATGACTGATGAGTTCTCAGAGTTGTAATCAGGTCAATACCTGTTTTGCTTTGACGTGTAGAAATTTCTAAAGTCACATTAGGGATGTTTTTGTTATTTTTGCTACAGACAAACTAGGAAGCAAAAGAGGGTGGGGTCAAGGGGACGTGCAAGGCATGACCAATAATTTGCAGTACACAAAGGTTTCATGTCATTTGGGATTGTAAAACTACATGTAGGATTTAATGAGTGTTTTAGATACCTTTTGGAAATTGATTTAATGTGATTAATCTATAGATAATCTGAGATAACCAAGGGTACAGCATGTTTGGGAAAACATGTCGGTATCTAGAGAATTTTAGATCTAGGCATTGTGGGTCATTTTCCATTTTCAAAATGATTTAAACCAACTAGTAAATTTCTGGATCTGGAAATACATTTAGATAAAAGAACTATTGGGAGGGGCAGTTCGGGCCGGATCTGAGGAGAAAATGGGCCGCATGGGGGAGGATTCGGCCCATCCAGGCGGTGCACTGAGCGGGAGTCGGGTTTGAATCATGCTGGGCAGGGCCCGCCTGCCAGTGACGCAGTGAGGCGAAGTGGTATCGGGAGCTCCTGGCCGCTGGATTAGATCCAGATCGACGGCCAGGGCTCACCTTCTACCTCCCGATAGCAGACGCAGGCAGGAACCCTAGGGGCAAACGGGAGTGTCGTGGGGAGCTCACCTAAGGCATGAAGGCCGGCGGGGAAGGTGACGGGGCGTCACGGAGCACCACGGCGAGGCCAACGAGGGGCGGAAGGACAGGGTTCGACGCCACGAGGGAGCTCGCACAAGGACGCCCGAAGAGCACACTCAGGAGGTCGATGGCGACGCGGACAGGGGCGCTCCTTGGAAGGAAAAAGGGCAGAATTAGATAGAGGAGGACGAGAGGCCTTAGTACATCGACATGCAGGGGAAGGGGAGTGAAGGAGAGTGCTCACGGGTGACTTTCCGAGAATGGCCGAAGTGGAGTTTCTTCCTTCTCCAAGGAGCTATGGAGAGGAGGGAAGAGCTGGGGCTCCTAGGGGTAGTTCTCTGCTGGCGAGGGGGAGAAATGAGGGGCGGAGGAGACGCTGGGGTGGGCTCTGGACATTTAAACTAAGGGAGGCATGTCCATGGTGGACTATGTTCATATTGGACATGGCCGGGGGAGGAGCCAGAGGTTGGTCAGGAGGGACGGTGAGGGTGGTGGGGTCCTGTGTCATGGAAAGGAGCCAGGAGGGAGGGGTGGGGCTGCTGCCCATTAATGCCCAATATTTTTCAAGATATGGGGCCCCTCTCTTTCTCTCCACTCCAAGCAAAAAGGACAAGGGCCTAGGGCTTGCTACAGTGGGTGGCGACCAGAGGAGGTGTGTTTGCTGTGGAGGAGTGTTGGACAAGGTGGGATGAGGTTTAGAAGTGATTTTATTAGTGTTTTTGTGTCATGATCCAAAATGTCATAATGGGTGGTTATGAAGAAAGTCCTTATTTGTGATCTTGGCAATATGATATAATGTTACTGGTGGATAAGTATGGTCAAAGTGAATCACCAAGAATTGTTTGGGATTTTCAGATAAGTCTAGATCCCCTTTTTAAATAATTTTCCAAAAGTGCTGAAATGGTTTTAAGAAGCTCATTGGATAAAATCACATTGTACAAGGTTGTTTTTTGATGTGAGATGATTCTAAATATGATTCCGTACTTTGAGGAATTTTCCCATGATTTATTGGGGATTAAAAGTATTTAAAACAATTATTATTCCATTTCTGTCATTTAAGAAAATGGGCAAAAAGAATTATTAAGACTCTTCAAAAATAATTATTTTTGAAGTGGGAGGATAGGGTAGGGTTTATAGGTATCAAATATTAATTAAGTTGGGAAAGTGTTTTGGAGAAAAACAAACTTTCCTTAATAGAAGGAGTTTTTAGGTGTTTGTCAATTAAAGGAATTTAATTGCTTTTGGCCACAATAATTATGGAAAATATTTGGTAAATGTTTATTTACATGGTAGATGATATCCACATTATGTTTCCACCATTTGAAGCATGGTTTCTTGAGAAAAAAACTTGATTTGGAAGAAAGGCAAGGGGTCAAGGATCTTGGGCATTATTATTTTTGTACCCTCAAAGGTTTGTTGGATATTGGAGCTCAGAGCTCCCCTTGGGTCATTGAATATATGGATGGATATACCAAGTGATTTATATCACCGTGATACAAGAAGTTGAGCTTGATAATGCTTGAGTTCTCTAAGAATTGATTTCAAACTTTGAATAAAATAAGGGTGCCAAAGCAGATTGTCAAGTAGCCTACAAAACCTTGTGGGTTTTTGAAGCACAAGGATCCATTTGGAACAAGTGAAGTAGGTATTGCTAGAACTTTATTAGTAGAACACAATCATGTAAAGATTTGTTCCAAAGAACGTAGGATGAAGGTGTGAGCTTCTGCTGAAGTAGGCAGGTTCATAAGATTTGCAGGAATTGTTAATTTCTTGCCTATGGAACCATCAAGAACAAGTGGGTTAGAGGATGGTCCAACCAAGGGAAAGTGTGGGACTTGGTAGTCCTTATTATGGTCTACATTATGGTTCAAGTTCATTACCAAAAATGCACAAGGGTTGAGAAAGAGAGGCACGCCAAGAAGTGATGTTGAAATAGTTTCCAGACTTGGTCAAAATTTCGTAGATTTAGGGGTTTTGACTAGAATATGAGTGGGGATGTTTTTGAGGGTTTGCAAGGTATCAAAGCATCATCAAATGGATGATTTTTAAGTGTAGATTGGGTAGAATAGATCCATGTTTGATATCTGTCTTCATTGACTTGGAAACTTCTAGAATGGATCACTTTAGAGTTGATCTGATTAAGGGTATTAGATGAGCACCTAGTGGCTAGAGATCAGATCCAGCTTGGTTAAATTTTTTAGGGTTGACACTCTTGGATTATATAGAGGCTATATGATGAGCTCCTAGTGTAGCTCATACTAATTCCTAAGCAAACAAGCCAGACAACAGATCAAGGCAAATCATCTTAACGAGCAACTCAAGCTATTACTAGAGTTACCATCAAGCCTAGCTTAAGGTAAGGATGGGTATTTTGAAATGTTGGAGTTTGAATGAGGTGAGAGTCCTTGGTATCTCTACCAAGAGTAGAATTCAAAAGCTTTATAAAAAGGTTTTAGAAAAACCTAGAGGTAAGAGTAGTTGAAAGTCCTATCTGGAAAACATAAGGAGGTTCTATTATGTAGCTCTCCATAGTTTGGTCAATAGAAGCTACAAAAATAGTTTTGGTTTGCAAAGCCATCTTGGCTCAGGTTTTGAAATGCAAGAACATTTGAGAAGATGTAAACTGAGCCAAGACAGATTTTTTAAATAGCTTTTGTCAACTGATGTTGAGATAAGGAGTTTATCATAAGCTATACAATCAGAAGCATGAGCATAGACAACAACAAGCAAGCACTGCACAATTAAATAAGCAAAAGTTTTTGTTCCCCCTGATTTTTGCATTCTAGACAAATAATCAGGGTTGCTGAAATTGGGATGTTACAAGATTGACAACCTCACTATAAGTTGGGGGCAAAGTTCTGTGGTTGTGTTGTGCAGGATTCCAAGTTGGAAACAACACCTTGGAGGTGTTTCCTTGCTCCTACTGGTACGATAACCTTGGTTTCATAACTGAGGGAAAACTTGTTGATGTGCTCATCATACCTTCCACTTGGGGTTCCCAACGAGCTCGATATATTTTGGGCCAACAAGCAGTGGTCCCGGAGTCCTGGGAGAAAAAATTGGTTGCTCGTTAATCTGTCTTAACCCTGCATCACTTCCTTTTGTCTGATGATGGTGGTACTCTAACATTGGTGGTTTGTTTAAACGTAATCTACATGGATTGTGCCACATGCAAATGGCACAACCACGATTTATAAAGTGGAAGCACGTGCACCTGGTTACTGGAGATCTGGGAGCTTCGCCAGATGCAAGGGATGTAGGAGCAGTGAGGCAGTGAGATAGACGGGCTCAAGATTAGGCCAGAAAGTGGTACCGATTTCCTCATCATCCTGGCATTATCGGTTGCCATTGTTGTTTATGTTGCCATGTCATTGTGCAGCAGCTGAAATAAGTTGCAGCTTCATGGAGTGTAGTAGCTTAAATAATTTATTTCTGTGCCACTTACATTCCGTCGAATTTGGAGACCTCCTGCCCCTCACCAATCGTGGAACCGGTGCTGCATGTTTTTAGATAGTAGTGGCACAATCACAATTTCGAATTCAACTACTGACTCAGGCGTTTCCAAACCCTAAGTCACGGTACCTTTTACTCCGAGAACGTGGGTATATTGTTTCGCCCCGCAAAGTTCCATAGACAGAGCTACAGAATTTAACCGAATTACATATATAGGTTCAAGTTAACACATTACTATGCATCATCATTGCCAGCAGCCTTCTTCCCAGCCTGGGTGCCAAGACTTCATGTCCACTGGCTTTTCATTTCCTACCTTCTTCCTCTTCCTCGGTGCCAATTTTCTTAGCTTCACATACTCTGCATCGCCGAGACAATCAGCACTAGAATCGTGTCCAGCATCATCTTTCCACTCGTTTTTAGTTTCTTTGGGTAGCAAAATGACTAACCCGGCAGTCATGTTTCTAACCTTGTGGCGCTTCCTGTCAAAGAAATAGGACTGTTGCATAACTGCCCAATATCTATAGAGTAAATAAAAGAAAAATTACAATTCAGCACAAACATGCGAATCCCAAGAGACTTTTGCTTGCCAAGAGCTAATTGGGTTCGAGCGACCACTCTATCCAAGAATAGAAGGGCGACTCCCAGTTGCAGCAGCTTCCACATCTAGTACATCACAATTCAGCTCAAACATGCAAGCCGAAGCATACCTTTTCATTAACCCAATTAGCTGACCATCATACGTTAGAGGAACCATGATGCCACACGTTCATCAATGAAGCTTAACTTTGTAGTCTGCTTCGGCCATATTTCATCATGATTACGCAGAGCAGCAACCATACCAGAGATAGTGCAGATCTGCGCAGGCACTTCTTCCATCGTGATACAATGGTGTCCATACCACTTGCCCTTCACCCTTGCTGATTTAGAGTCGTACCTGAAGAGGACTACCGTAACCAGGTAAGGGTGGTCCGTGGAGATCCCACTTGACAGAGAACTGTGGACAAAATATGTTTGTCGACATTGGGATAACAAACAATTTTAGGTTCAGCAGCCAGCTAGCAGTTATAATTAGTGAGAATAGCAAAGAGAAGGGTAGTTCACCTACATGAAGCCAACACTTCTTCTTCCTTGGTAGTAGGATCTGCCATCCTCCGAGCTGCTCAGCTCGTCGGTGGCGGAGGTGGGCTAGAGCCTCGCAACGGCGGCTACGGCATGCACCATTGGAGCTCGGGATCAGCGAATGGGCGTAGCAACTAGGCGCAGCAACTTGGCGCCGGAAGTCAAATGTCCGAAGGGATCATTCTGCCTGGAGGCTAGATTTCGACGCCGCCGGTGCTAGGGGAAAGGAGGAAATGGATTTGTGAAATTGGTCAACGCATCCAATCCACTTAGTTCCTCGATTTTCCTAAGAGGTTGGCGCATTGGCCCTCGCGTCACGGACAGATGACCAACATGTGGGTCTCGACCGTCTACTTTCACGGGGCAGTTTAACGGAATGTTTGAATTTGGCAGGGGTGAGATGAGTTTGCCTCGAAATGGCCCCTCTCAGTAGTTGGCATCCCAACTTTACGAAACGCGACAATTACAGGGAACTTGGGTACCGTGATGCACTCGCCCAGGAACTTTTGGGCCGCAAACCAACAATCCCCCCGAAAGGGGTGTAGTATAGACAACTACTTGATCAACGTTGTGGAGAAAGTTCGTAGGTAAGAACGGTTCTTGTGCCAAAGCCCATTAAGCCATGTAAAACATGCAAGGATAAAGTAGAGGCGTCTAACTTTGTTTTGCAGGGGGCGTTATGATGTGATATGGTTGTGGCAAAGGTAAAGTACATACTTTATGTTGCTAAGTAGTAGTAGACGGTCACGGAGGTGACGGACCACCATGACGGAAGGCACCGATACCCTGGTGCTTGCAGCGCTGGAACCCTGGCACCGGAATCCAGAGGCGCGGGATGGGGATCTTAGCGAAAAGGACCATATCGCATCACTCTTACATTCAATATTTATTGTTTATATATCTTATTGTGTTCTAGTATTTGATACTCGATGGTAGCCTAATAAGATGACCCCTGATTAAAATACCAATGATTGTGTTCTCCCTTAGTGTGCACCACCAAGAAAGTTCTTCGGTATGAGGCAGGCCTTGACGATCGGGTGTCAGACATATCTACATTCGCATACAGTGGGTGTAAGCCATGTTGCACAATGAATACACTAAGGTTGATTTAATGAGCCTAGCATGTGTAGACATGGCCTCAGAACACGGATAGTCGAAAAATCGAGCACGAGTCGCATGAATGATGTGACCGACGTTTAGGCGTCCACCCTAGCACCCACATTGATAGCCGTGACAATCGGGGGAGATGTGGGGAAAAGGGGTCGTGTAATCACTAGAACCCTTCAGGGGATAGGTGTTTTTAGTGGAGTTATTATTTAACTCATTTAGTTATAAAATTAGTCTAAATTCCTTTTGCAATTATAAATGTAGAAAATGGTTCTCCCTGATGTTACCTTCCCTGTTGACGATTGGTTAGATGGAGAGAAGCTCAGGCTAGACGGATCAAACTTCTCTATGTGGGTTGCGCATCTCCACGTTCTCCTTAGCGAGAATGACGTGGTCGACTATATACTCAACGAGATGGATTTGGAGCAGCCCAATATCTTAGAGACCCTAGAGCAGCGGGAAGACTGCTATTACTGTCATGAGATGTCCACCTTCATATCAGTGATGATGCGTTTCGGGATGGTGGATGAGTTGTGGCCAGTCGTGGGTAATCTTGACCCTCATACGGTAATGGTACAACGTAGAACACATTTTATGGAACAATCACGCATATGGGTGATGACTGCAAGTGCACAAATCGTTCGTAGCTAGTTTCGAAATAAAGATATTGATCCCACAGGGAGCAGGCGTCCGAAGTCTAATAATTCTTGAAAAATAAATATTACGAAAGAAATACAAGATAAATTTCTAAGTGACAAGATAGAATGTGAGTATTGTGTAAAAGGTGTTTTGGGGTTTTTAGGTATAAGGGCAATAATAAAGTAAAGTAAAATAACTGATTACAAAACGTAAGTATCGCGTATGTAAGAGATATTGGAACTACAATAGGGAAAACGCGTTCTCAGGGAGTAGCGGATACACCACTAGCATTACAAGGATCTAAGATAAAGATTATCATCATGAGCATTCTCAACTATGTATGTGTGGGAGGAACTCTGTATTTGGACAAATAGGTAGCAACCGCTGCTCACATCATCCTCATAACCACAACAGTCAGCAACCTACATCAATTGAATTACTGCGCTATTAAGGGACCTAATCTCGTAGGACGTATCCCATGGCATGGATAGTGTTCCGTGAGTTTCCTCGGTTTCCCATATTGCTACGTAAGGGGTGCCAACAGCTTTATAGTCACTTTAAGTGCTAGCACGCCTCCGTCTACCAACTAGTAGTTCCCTCCATCAAGTCCCCATGAGAGGCAAATATTGAGAGGTCGATTTCTCTCAACATCAAGATGTAGGAAATCCAACACATCGTCACAATGATTAATATCATAATAGACTTTATCTTATTTCAATCTCATACTAGGGTTTCTCCATATCCCCAAGAACTAGAGATCTACTCAGACATGGAGGCAATCAACATCATGGCAATGGTAATGGAAACAATCATAGATGAATAGTACTTGTATAAATCCACAACGAGTACGGGAATTACAACAAGATATAGACAAGATGTAGATGGGATGGATGGAGATGGTGGTGATGCAGCAGTGGAAGATGAAGATTGATGTCTTAGCCTCCCGGATCTGCGTAGGGCGAAGATGGATCCCCGGTGGATAAGTTCCCCCTCTAGATGCCTTCCGGAGGTGAGGTTTCTGCGATTTCTGGGTGTTCTGTATGTCGTCTCCTCAAACCAGTTGCACGGGGTAAAACTATTTGAGGAGGCGGAGGCGGCGCCAACTATACGGCCGGAGCTATACGGCTGGAAAATTTGTTCCGGTCGTATAGTTGGTCGTTGAACCTTCTGCCTCCTTTGTTCGCTTCTGGTTTTCTTCTGGTATTATTAATATTTCCCAAATAAGCGATTTATGTTGTTTTTGACTCCTTTTCTCCATAGTACAATGATGACCCACAAGTATAGGGGGTGTATCACAGCATTTTCGATAAGTAAGAGTGTCAAACCCAACGAGGAGCAGAAGGTGCTAGCTAGTGGTATGGATCAGGAATTCTCTGCAAATACTTAGCAAACGGATTTTTAGGGGTTTTTGATAAAGCAAGTAAACAAAGTACGAGTAAATAAAAGACAGTAGGAATAAATGCAGCAAGTGGCCCAATCCTTTATGCAGCAAAGGACAAGCCGGTTGTATTACTTCAAATGACCAAACGTTCTCGAGGACACATGGGAAGACCGTCAAGTGCTTTCGCTTCATATAGTTGATTAATCTTCTTTAGCTTGCTAAGTGTTGTGTGGGTGAACCTATGCTAATGTACCGACCTTCCTAGGACTAATACATACTTGTGATTATACCCCTTGCAAACATCCGTAAGTACAAGAAAGTAATTAAGGTAAAAACCTAACCACAGCTTTGAACTCTAAGACCCTTACGTCCCTTGTGCAATGGTTTCCTAACGGGGGTTCAGGTTTCTGTCACTCCGACAACCCTTACGTCCCTTGCCGGAGAGATCTTTCTCTCTCGGTGTTTTCCGCCCCGCGGAGGCGGCGGAATATTTCTGTGGTCGCTCCCTGAGTCTTAGGGTTTCGGGAGGATAATATACGCTAGAGGGGAGTGCCAGGGGTGGAACAGGGCGGCCACACCACCTGGTGGCGTGGCCCAGGGTGGCCCGTGCCAGGGGGTGGTGTGGTCCCCCTATGGCCCATCTCCAGCCCCCCTTCTGGCTTCCTTCATCTTCTGGAAACATGGGATTTTTCGTATATTTTCCCGGATTTTCTGATCTTCGTGAATTTTGCCTCCAAACAGCACCTTTTCCATAAGAATCCTGACTGCAGCGGTCCATGCTCCAAAAGTCATCAACCATGCAAAAACAGATGAAATAACATAAGTATCACCTCTCAATATGAAATATATCAATGAATAACAGTGAATTATGACATAGAATAGTGATGCAAAATGGACGTATCAACTCCCCCCAAGCTTAGACTTCGGTTGTCCCCAAGCGAAACTGAGCTCAATAAACATGGCCTCAGGTTTATGGAGTGAAGAGTCGATAAAAGAATACGGATAAGAAGCATCACATTCATCAAATACATAGATCATAATAGAATACAACTCACTATTATATAACTCAACTTGTAATAAGTAAAGGAAACACAATAAAGATACATGGAGTAAATCATAATTGGTAATGGCAAACTTAGCTCTTGGTCAAAGAATAGTTTGATAATTTGCTGGAGTTCACAAATAACTGGTTTTTCAATGATAGCTTTCAAAGTAGTAAACATCAAGATAAGAGCAAAGTGCAAAACAAGGAATATAAGAAACATGATTGAATAAATCATCATATGAATGAATGAAACACAACAACTCAAAATACTTGCTGAGATAGAAGGGAATAGGTTTACTGACTCAACTAAAAAAGTAAAAGAAAGGCCCTTCGCAGAGGGAAGCAGGGATTGCAAGTTTCATAAAGAGCTCCCAAAAATTATGATACTTATTAGTTTTCAGCTCTCATTGCCCTATCATAGGCATCTTTAGGTGATTAAGGTTAAAGTGATCAAATATGAGGATATGCTTGCCAAGTTGTAAATTGAGAATCTCATGACCCTTGAATACGAGGGCCACTCCTCATGCTACTCAAGTTTAGTCACCGGTAAGTTCTTGTCATCGTAAGCATATGTGTATCATGGAGAACTGCCAATGGGGTACCCCTTGCCCGATGATACGGAAGAATCCCCATATCAAAATGACAAGGCAAGCAGACAACAAGCATCTCAACAATCTTCTTATTTACCATGGGAATATGGTGCTTTTTTCTCTCTTTCCTCTTTTCATAATCTTTTTTTCTTTCTTTTTCTCTTTTTTCTCAATATCGGACTCTTTTGTTATAAGAAGAATGCTTCATAGATGCTCGTTATGGTTACGCTGCAGGTTTCCACCATGTCAGGATGGATTAGACCAGTGGCCCAGGCGTTTCTCTAGCACACATGCATAACTCCATGGACTTACAAGCTCCCCGTTCATTTCACACCGATGACATCCATAGACAAAATAACATGATATCAACTAGGTACAAAGTACTAGTGCAATGTTGAAAGCGTTCCCCATGACAGCATGGTTCTGCTAATTCTCAACTCACAAAGCGCAAACATATACGCAACATAGGTGAGCACAATGGTTCAAGTTTATTAAATGCAAGAAATTAAAGTGTGCCATCAAGTTCGTGAGAGCTTTAATCACTACTTTTCACATAACAAGTTTAATTTGGGAGGTAGACAAAACAAGAATTTACTTGGAATAGCAATAATGCTAATAGGTAGGTATGGTGGACACAAATGGCACGGGTTTGGTTTTGAGGAAGTGGATGCACGAGAAGAATTCCCTCTCAGTACAGGTTTTTGGCTAGCAAGGCTGGGTAGCAAGTATAAGAGTTGAAGGAAACAACCAAACATACAAGTGATAAAAACAAACATGCAATCTTCCTTGGAAGCACAAAAGATCTTAACTAGAGAATACTAGACTTATGAGCAAATCAAGAAAGAAAGATGATGAAATTATTTTTCTTTAGAGTACTTCTATCTTTTCATTAAACTCTCAAAAATAGTGTTGCTACTGACCGAGATAGGTTTTCCAAAACCAACAAAATTAACTCAATGATCCCAAAGTGATACCAATACTAACAACAAGGTCAATCATATAACCACGAATTGAAAACTAATATAAGCTATGCAAAAGAGTAAATGATAGAACTTCGCATTAATATTCCATAACGGCAACTCACACCAAAGGATACATATCTAATGAGAGAGGGGACACTTCCATAATGCAAACCATCCTACATAATAACTTCTCTATTCATGATATGACTCTACTAAAAAGGTAAAAAGATAGAAGATAGTGATGTGATACCGCGACACTCCCCCAAGCTTGGAACAAACCAAGGGGATGCCAAACCTGATGAAGAATTACTCCTTTGGTGGTGGTGGTATCCTCTTGATGATCTCTTTGATCAGTTTCCCCAAGTCCTCGATCTCGAAGGTCAGATTACGAATCAGCTGTGAGTTTTGCTCAATGCGGCTCATGATCATGTCAGGTTGAGAATTCCAGCTCTTGCTATTCTTTCCCCACTCTTCCTCCTTGAAGTCTTCTTTTCCTGCATGGCTAGAACGAGGCAAATCCCAATTGGAGGTAATTTCCCTTTGGGCATATTCTGGTATTGATGCTCATGGATAAGGGTATGGAAAGGATTCTTGGTGCGTGGAGGAAGTGACCATGGATCTGAATAGTGATGAGGAGGCTTCCCTCTGACATAGTCCTGGTAGGGTTTGCCACCACTCCAATGCTTGCAATGGTAGTGCCGGTGTGCTTTGCCTCCTCTTCACCTTCACTCTTGATCTCCTTCTCCTGCCCGGGGTCTTGGAGATCTTCCTCCATAGGCTCCTTTCCTTTATCCTTGGCGGACACCATTGTGCTTCTAATCTTTCAAAGATAGTTCCTAGCAGAAACAGATCGAAACAAAAACATGACGAAAACACGATATACGAACCTCGGGGGATCCAAGGGATTATATATTATGAAGTTTCATAACAAAAGGAAGGTACTGGGAGAAAACGAGTCGGAGGCGGAGTCCGGGGTGGACTCACCACCTGGTGGCGCGGCCAAGGGTGGGCCCACGCCACAGGGTGGTATGAGCCACCCTTGCTCCGTTTCCGTCCCTCTTTCACTTCGTTGCTTTCCTTATTGTCTAAAAACTGCAAAATATAGCTGGATAGTATTTTCGTGGAACTTTTCTTACCAGAATTGTTACCTTTTTGAAAACAGCCTTTGCAGGTCTCTGAATTTGGTATTTAGTGGATTCTTCCGGAGTCACCACTTGAATAACATCAATATCTTCATCTTCATACACTTATCGTTTGATTCATGAAACCTTTCTCTTATTACACCATTATCTCCATTACCTGGAAATTTCTTTCACACAAAACTTCACACAGTTCTCATTAGCAACATTAGTATAAGTAAAGTGGTAAAACGTTTTGAGTTCAACTTCAACTAAAAACCATAAAAACATAAGATACTATAGCAACTCCTTCCGAAAACCCAAAAAGAATTCAAAAAGGAAATCGAATAAAGAAGCAAATGCAAGAGTGGCAAAATCTGTCAAAGCAGACCAGCAGGTAAAGATCATTTTTTTCAAAAATCTTCTGTTGCTCAAATCAAAAAGTGCAAAACTAACGAAAGTTATATAACAACCTGGGGCAGAAGCACAAACAATTACAGCTCAATCCGACATATAGAGATCTCTCACGAATTTTTACGGTGAAGCACAAAAATCTGTTTCGGGACAGCAACTTCCCCAAATCTTACTTCTCTCCCATTAGAGGTTGATCTTGACATAAAAACCAAACAAAACAGATAAGGAGAGGTTATTACCGAAGTAATAACTTCCAAGACTCAAATAAACACAAACAAACTGAAAGCAAAAACAAATTGGGTTGTCTCCCAAAAAGCTTTTTCTTTATAGCCATTAAGATGGGCATGATAATTTTGATGCTGCTCACATAGAAATATTAATTGAAGTGAAAGAGAGCATTGAGAAGAAAAAATACACATGTTTAAGTCTAACCCACTTCCTATGCAAGGGAATTTTGTAAACAAACAAGTTGTTGAAACCAGAGGCTACTTGCATAAGAAGGCAAAAGAAGTGCAACATAAAAACTTTCAGCATAAAACGAGGAAACTTGATATTATTGAGATGCATAAAAACACTTTCCCTCTCTCATAGTAACTTTCAGTATCATGCATAAACTTAACAATATAACTGTCCAAGGACCAACGTAACAATGATCACTTATTCTAACAGAAAACATAGGAATACTAGCTCTCATAACACTACTTTGTGAAATAATATTAGAGGTGTCCTTACAAAGGATAGTGTGTCCCTCTTCTACATATTTAGTAACAAAGTCTTTCACATTTGCTATAATAGGTTCATAAACCTTTTGTTTACCAGCTTCAATAGCTTTATTCGTACTTTCATTAACCATACTAGCTATCATAGAGTGTTCCTTTATCTTAACTGGGAAAGGCATTTTCTCAATATAAGGTTTAGGTAAAACATGATTAGTAGTATAAACTTCAGTATTTCTTGCAGGAATACTCTTAGCAACATCTTTATAAGGTTCATGATACTTATTCCAGTTCTTTTTAGGCACTTCAATGTAGGAAGCAAAAGCCTTAAAATAAGAAGCAATAGCTTGAGAGTCTAGACCATAAGAATTTTTAATATTTTGAAAGTCATCAGTTCCCATAAAAGATTCAATGCATTCATAATCATAATTTATACCTGACTTTCTACCTTTGTCATTCTCCCAAGCTTCAGCATTGTCTTGAATACGGTCTAGAAGATCCCATTTAGCTTCTTCTTCCATACGAGTGAATGATCCAGCATAAGAAGCATCCAATAAATCCTTATCATGTAGAGGGAGCCTTGCATAAAAGTTGTTGATAATAATATTGTTGGGGAGATCATGAATGGGACATCTGAGCATAAGTAACTTCAATCTCCCCCAAGCTTGAGTTGTACTCTCTCCATCAAGAGGCCAAAAGTTGTATATTTGATTCTGATCTTTATGAATCTCACTAGGAGGATAAAACTTTGAATAAAAGAGAGGCACTATTTCCTCCCATTCCAGAGCTTGACCATTCTTCAGCAGCCTATACCATTCCTCAGCTCTTCCTTTCAGCGATAATGAGAATAACTTCTTCTTAACTTGATCTGTAGTAATACCTGCACACTTGAACAACCCGCATAATTCGTGTATAAAAAGTAAATGATCACCGGGATGGACAGTTCCATCTCCAACATAGTAGTTATCCATAACACGATCAATAATTCTTGTAGGTATTTTAAAAGCATCATTCTTAGCAGGTGGTGGCTTATCTACTACCTTAACAGTGGTAGTAGCATTACCAAATAAGAAACTCAGCGAATTATCCATAACAAAAATAAAGCAACTAGCAGAAGTAAACAATACTCATAGTAGAAGTTTCCTTTACCAGTTCCACTCTCCAATAGCGCTTCACTCCCCGGCAACGGCACCAGAAAATAGTCTTGATGATCCACAAGTATAGGGGGTGTATTGTAGTATTTTCGATAAGTAAGAGTGTCGAACCCAACGAGGAGCAGAAGGTGCTGGCTAGTGGTATGGATCAGGAATTCTCTGCAAATACTTAGCAAACAGATTTTTAGGGGTTTTTGATAAAGCAAGTAAACAAAGTACGAGTAAATAAAAGACAGTAGGAATAAATGCAGCAAGTGGTCCAATCCTTTATGCAGCAAAGGACAATCCGGTTGTATTACTTAAGATGACCAAACGTTCTCGAGGACACATGGGAAGACCATCAAGTGCTTTTGCTTCATATAGTTGATTAATCTTCTTTAGCTTGCTAAGTGTTGTGTGGGTGAACCTGTGCTAATGTACCGACCTTTCTAGGACTAATACATACTTGTGATTATACCCCTTGCAAACATCCGTAAGTACGAGAAAGTAATTAAGGTATAAACTTAACCACAGCTTTAAACTCTAAGACCCTTACGTCCCTTGTGCAATGGTTTCCTAACGGGGGTTTAGGTTTCTGTCACTCTGGCAACCCCTCTGATTAGTAGCGAAATACACAATGCATTCCCCTAGGCCCATATAGGTGAAGTGTCATGTAGTCGACGTTCACATGACACCACTAGAAGAAGTACACCACAACTTAAATATCAAACCATTGAATCTTTCTCAACACAATTCCACTACTAACAACATGACTTCTCCCATGTCCTCAAGAACAAAACGAACTACTCACAAGACATCATATGGATCATGATCAGAGATGGAATAATGATGTATAACAATCTGAACATAAACAGTAATTCAATGGTTCACTCAATAGCATCAACTACGAAGAGTAATCAACACCGGGAAAGTTTCCCCTAAGAACTAATGCAAGATTCAACCCAATTGTTACAGCAATATGGAGATGGTGATGAGGGTGCTGATGGTGATGATGGTGGTGATGATGATGATGATCCCGATGAAGTCCAGCTTGATGGTGGTGTTGATGGCGACGATCTCCCCTCTTTGGGAAGGAATTCCCCCGGCAGAAATCTGTCTGCCAGAGAGATCTTTCTCTCTCGGTGTTTTCCACCCCGCAGAGGTGGCGGAATCTTTATGTGGTTGATCCTCGAGTCTTAGGGTTTCGGGAGGATAATATATGCCTGATGGGAGTGCCAGGGGTGGACCAGGACGGCCACACCACTCCCTGGCACGGCCCAGGGTGGCCCGCGCCAGGGGGTGGTGTGGGCCCCCTGTGGCCCATCTAAAGCCCCCTTCTGGCTTCCTTCATCTTCTGGAAAAATAGGATTTTTCGTATATTTTCCTGGATTTTCTGATCTTCGCGAATTTTGCCTCCAAACAACACCTTTTCCATCAGAATCCTGACTGCAGCGGTCCATGCTCCAAAAGTCATCAACCATGCAAAATTAGATGAAATAACATAAGTATCACCTCTCAGTATGAAATATATCAATGAATAACAGTGAATTATGACATAGAATAGTGATGCAAAATGGACGTATCATATAACTGCTCCAAGAATTGTATCCATTGGATCCATCATCTATCCTGATCCTGGTGAAAACAGACATAAAATGTGCACGCGAGCACCGTAAAATACCAAGATCCTACATCTGCAATGCAAAATAATAATGTAAAACATGATGCAAATATGCACTCATCAACTTCCCCAAGCTTAGACTCTTGCTCGTCCCGAGCAAGTTTTAGCTTAATGGATGTGATCCTCATATTCATGAAGCTGAATCGATTAAAATAAATGAGGCAGTTGCAGCATGTGTTTATCATATAGGATACAAGTTCGTGAATAGTACCTTACTCGAACCATCTGAATAGTATTAGCAGGCTTTCACACCTTAGTGATCAACAGTTCATAAAATATGAATCTCAACATAATGTAAAAGTATACGGTTCAACCGAATGAGTTAGAGAGATAGTCCCAAGTGTTTTAGGATTAGATGTATTCACTTGGGATTCAAAATCTCAAAAGTGTTTCTTTGCCATACTACAATACAATGGTATATTCCTATTTGCTCTTTGCACAATCGCTCTTTTTCTTCTTTCTTTTCGTTTCTTTTGCATATATGATCACACTTTTGTTTAAGTGTCGTGCAAAGGAGCTAGCCATATATTCCACCTTATGTAGGAATTCAAAGTTTAACGATCTCAATTATCAAATTCCAACTGTATATGAAGCATTCTTATGACTTGGAGATTCTACCTCGACTTGTTCTCACTCTATTTTGATAGCACTTTCATTTTACTTTGTTCAAGGTTTCTTTTTCAACTTAATTGTGTGGATAATCTTTCTTTGTAAATCAAACTATATACTTACATCATATTGACCAAATTATATTTTTGTGTTCCATTAAAATACCAATGGTGTGGAAGACTCCTATTGCTATCATCAAGTGCAAGTAAAATTGTACTCAAGCCATTCATATATCATTAAAGCAAACACAAACTCAATATTGCTCCATATATAATAATAAACTCGGAATTTCATTAAAGGGATCGATTATTCCTGGAGGGAATTCTAATGATGCAAACTTTATTGCTAGTTTGAACTAATGCAAAAATAATAATAATAACTTATAAGATAGATTACAAGGTCTTAAAGATCTCCCCAAGATTGGAATCAAGCCAGGAGGGATCAAATAATCCCTTGCAATTATTTGATACCGTGATTGTTGTAGATCATTGTGGCGCCATGGCACGTGGTATCTTCTCCTCATGGGCCAGCCTGAGGCAGAGGGACTGATTGATAGCTTCTAATTCTTTAACATGCAACTTGTAGAAAAGATTGTTCCTCTCCAGCACTTCCACTTGTTCCTTAATGAACTCATTGTTATCCTGAAGTGTTTGTAGCGCCTTAAGACTCATAGAAAAGCTTGCTTCGGTTGTCCGCTTGATATCTTCATCAAGTTTATCAAGATAAAGTCATAGCAATCGAAGGTGTTTTGGTGTCCCTGGATTCTCCTTGTCCAACTCTTCAATCTTCAGCTCTAAGGCCTTCAAATCCCTCTTCCGACACCCATGGTCGGCATCGAGGAACTCTATAGGGTTGGTCTTGATATCCTTGCCTTGCTCACTATTACTTCGGATCTACATAGGGGTTTTTCTTCTTGACTTCTATTCCTTGGTTGAGAGCCCTCTTGTGTAAATAAGAGGTAGATTGGTTTCTGGTGATTATGATTAGAGAGAGACACAATGGCAGTATATAAGGGGGATTAGAGATCGGCAAAACTCGCGAGGAACACCAAATTGTTGTCCAAGAAAAGAATCTTAACGAAACAGGGAAAGAAATCACGGATTTGGAAGTGACCTGTCGCGTAACGACCAACTATACGGGCACGCCCGAATAGCTCCAGCCATATAGTTGGTCCGGGCAGATATTTCCAAATATCTCGAGTCCAGGTCGATTAAATCATGACTCAGAACCGACAATAAGTTTTTTTTGGATGAATAAATGAAAAGACAAATGAAAAGTGTCTGAGAGTTTAACGACCAACTATAGAGCCGGAATTTTGGTGCCGATTGTATAGTTGCGACCGTATAGATACAAACACCAAAAATCAAAAGTGTCCGAGAGTTTAATAACCAACTATATGGCCGGAATTTTGGCTCCGGTCGTATAGTTGCGACCGTATAGATACAGACACCAAAAAGCAAAAACTATTTGAGAGTTTAATGACCAACTATACGACCAAAATTTTGGCTCCGGTCGTATAGTTGAGACCATATAGGCTCAGATATCGAGAACAATTTCACAAAGATGATACACAGAGTTTAACGACCAATTATATGGCGGGAGCTCCCTCTCTGGTCGTATAGTTCCGCCCATATAGTTGGTAAAAACCCTCTAAAATTTCAGAAAAACACAAGGAATTCAAAGGTAAAAAATTTAGAAGTAAAATTTGTGAAAACAAATCACTTATCTGGGTAAGAACACTTACCTTGCACTTACCATTTGTTTATTCGGGGATGAAAAGTTTCTCCAACAACAAAGACTTCTTCTCTCTTTGGAGGAATTGACCTTAATTCATTGAATAATTCTCGTAAACAAAAATCACTAGTACTAAAGTTCCTCTCAGCAAGATTGGTGTCCTGTTGGGCAATCATGGAGAATGCATCTAACATTTTTATTTCTTGCCTCTTCATAATCTGCAACTCAAATTCTTGAAGTCATAGAATCCAACGGTCCAGTCTTGGCTTATGGTCTTTCCTCTCAAGGAGTTCTTTTAAACCATCACAATCTGTATGAACTCTTACCTTTGCATCAACTATGTAAGAATGAAATTTATCACAAGACAAAAATATAGCAAAAAGTTCCTTTTCTTCCTTAGGGTAATTCTTCTGAGCAACATTTAGAGTTCTACTAGCATGATGTATAATATTAAATCTGCGACCAATATGTTGTCCCAGAGTTACTCCTACAACATCATCACTATCTTCACATGTTAAGTTAAAGGTTGTATCCCAAATAGGTGGTTTAATGATGGGAGCACGAGATAAAGCATTTTTGAGTTTATCAAAGGCTTCAAGACATTGATCATCAAAATTAAATCTTACTCCCTTCTGTAGGAGGTTAGTCAAAGGTTTGGATATTCTAGAGAAATTTCTAATGAACCTTCTATAAAAACCCACATTGTTGGGGATATACTTTCCGGGTATCTGTAACATCCCAATTTCATCAACCCTGATTAGTTGTCCAAAATGCCAAAAATCAGGGGGAACAAAAACTTTTTCCTATTTAGTGCTGAAGTGTTTGCTTGTTTTCTGAATATGCTTATGCATATGAATAAGTATTAGATGATATACCCCTTACTTCAACACCAGTTGACAAAAGCTACTTCCCAAAACTGTCTTGGCTTAATTTCCATATTCTCAAATGTTCTGGCATTTCCAAACCTGAGCCAAGAAGCCTTTGCAAACCAACTATTTTAGTAGCTTCTATTGATCAAACTATGAAGAGCTATAGAATACTATCTCCTTATTTTTTCAAGACAGATCCTTCAACTACTCTTCTCCCTAGGTTTCCCAAAACACCTTTATTAAGCTTTTGAATTCTACCCTTGGTAGAGATACCAAGGACTCTCATCTTGTTCAAACCCTAACCCTTTTGAAATTTCCCAACCTTACCTCAAGTCAGACTTGATGGTAACCCTAGTAATAGGTTTGCTTTGTTTGTAAGATGAATTGCCTTGATCTGCTGTTTGCCTTGTCTGCTTAGGAAGTAGTATGAGCCACTCCGGGAGCTCATCACTTGGATCAATATAATTTAAACTCACCAAGTCCTAAGCAAGAATACAATCTGGATATGATCCCTAGCTACTGAGTAATCATCTTAAACCCTTAACCAGATCAGCTCTGAAGTGATCAATTTCCAGAAGCTTCCAAGTCAATGAAGACCAATATCAAGCATGGATCTTTTTTACTCCCTCTACACTTCAACATAATCCACTTGATGATGCTTTGGTACCTTGCATCCCATCAAAATCATCACCACCCACATTCTAGTCAAAACCCCTAAATCATCCCATCAAAGTCTAGAATTTGTTCCAACATCACCTTTTTGAATGTCTCCTTTTCTCAACCCTTGTGCATTTTTGAAAATGCATCTGAACTATATTTCTAACCATCCTAAGGACTACCAAGGCCCACTACTTCCCTTGGTTATATCATCCTCTAACCCACTTGTTCTTGATGGTTTTGCAGGCAAGAAAATAACTTTTCCTGCAAATCTAGTCAACATGCCTACTTTGACGGAAGCTCACACCATCATCCAACCTTCTATGGACCAACTCGTTGCATGGTTGTGTTCTACTCATATAGGTCTATCAAGATCTACTTCACTTGTTACAAGTGGACCTTTGTGCTTCTTAAACCCACAAGGTTTTGAAGGCTAGTTGATAATCTGCCTTGGCAGGCTTATTTTATTCAAAGTTTGAAAGCATGTCTTAGTGAGATCAAGCAGGATCAAGTTCAAACCTATACACCATTGTGATATACATCACTTGGTCTATCTATCCATATATTGCAGGCCCCAAGGAGAGCTTTGAGCTCCAAGATCCAACAAGGTTTTGGTGGCATGAAAACAATCTTACCCTAGATCCTTAATCTCTAGTTTTTCACCAAAATCACCTTTGTTTCTCAAACCCCAAGGTGGAAAATGCTTGAAACACCTTTTCTACATCATCTACCTTGATAATCAAGATTTGTCAAATATTATCCATAATTATTATGGACCAAATCTATTTAATTCCTTTAATAGACAAAATCCCCAAAACTTCATCCACAGTGGAAAGTTTGGTTTTTGCCAACACACTTCCTCAACTTTTGGCTCAATTGAGATCCATATGTCATACCCTAACTTCCAACTTCAAAAATAAATATTTTTTAAGGGTTTTATTATTTCTTTTTGCCTATTCTCTTAAATGGCAAAAGTGGAATAATAATTTCTTTAAATACTTTTAAGCCACAATAAATCTTGGGAAAATTCTCCTAAGTGTGTATTCACATTTGGGACCATCTCACACCAAAAACCAACCTTGTCCAATGTAAAAATATCAAATGAGATTCTAGAAACTACTTCTGTACTTTTTGAATAAATAATTTTAAGTGGAATTAAAATCCTATGAAAAATACCAAATAATTCCTGGATGTCTACCTTGACCTCATCTATCTACCAGTACCATCTTCCCACCTTGTCCTATGCAAAATTTTGAACTTCCTTCACAAGCACCATTGGATCAAATTCGAGCAAACCAAGCAAAACCCCAAGATAAACCCCATCAAACACCAACCTACTTCATCAACCCGTCTTGCACATCAAACTCACTCCCTCCTAGTCGTGCCCTAGTATGTAATTATACAACAACACCCTCCCCACTAAACCCAAATGCTTAGAGAGAGAAGGGGACAAAAATATCTTGTGGAATAGACAACAACAGCCACCCCTTCCCCTCCACTCAGCTGGTCAAGCAAATGGTCCCCACACGACCACTCCACCACCCCTATGAGCCAATCCCTGGCCAGATCCTCCTCTCAAGCCCTCCATGGACATTTTCCATCCTACACCATCCCTCCTCGGGTTAAATACCCCCAAGCCACCCCGCGCCTCCCTCTGCCTCTCATTTGCTCCCTCACACTCCACTTACCTCCCTAGAGCCCCCTCTCCTCCTCCCTTGCTCTGTTCTGCTCGAGAGGAGGAGAAAAAGGAACATCTCGGCCATTGCCAAGATCTGCTCGTGGTGCGCCCATCCCTGCTCCACTCCCTCTACAACCTGTTATTTCGGAACCCCTTGTTCCTCTGAAGCTAACCATGCCCTTCTTACCGACATGCATCAGGCCCTGGGCATTTTTTCGGTGAACTCCGACGTGTGCGCCGTCGTGGTCCTCGCGCGAGCATCTTCCCGGAGCTAGGAGCACCGCCGCCACCCCTCTTTCTTCCTCCCGCGCCACGCCGCATCGTTCTGCACCCTCGCTGGCACCTCGCGCGCCCGCTGGTGAGCTCCCCCGCACCTCACTTCCTCCCCCTAGGGTTTCTGCCCCGCCGTCGTGTCGCTGCGGGAGAAGACGACCTCCCCACCATCGATTCCCCTTAGATCGAACGACAGGCATCACGCCATACCCCTTCCGCCGCCAGCTCTCGGTGACAGGCGGGGTCGCACCGTCAGCCCTTCAAATCCGCCTCCCGCACGTGCATAGCCTGGGTGGGCCGAATCCGTCGCTGCGGCCCACGCCTCCTCTGGATCTGGCCCGCCCAGCCTTGTCTTTTTATTCATTTTGCCCAGATCCAGATTTAGGCCCTCAGTTTAAATCATTTCAAAAGTGCTAAACAACTCCAAATGCCCAAATCTAAATTTTACTAGATCCCTATAGGTTTTCTTCAACATTCAGTACCCCTGGTTAGCCCAGTTGTTATATAGATTATATATATTAAATCAATTTCCAGAAAGTAGTTAAAACACTCCTTAAATCCCTCAGGGAGATTCACATCTCCCAAGGGAGTAAATTCAAGTCCCTCTGAAAGGTAATTGCTTTACCTGTTAGATAATATTTATCTCATCCCAAGGCAAACATTAGTTTGCCCTTAGCAAAATAGCAAAAACAGCTCTGATCTAACTTTAGAAATTTCTCTAGGTCAAAACAAAATAGGTACTGACCCAATTCCAACTCTCAAGACTCCTAAGACATATTATCCTTCAAAAACCAGGAGCCCAAATTTAAGCAAGTCCTGGTTGATTTATTAGGATTTAAACTATTCTGTGTAGGGTTATTTCTCAAATAAAATCACCTTAGTAGCTCTGCAAGTCCAAAAAGGTTGATTCCAATTTTTACAGAAAGGTATTCTAAATGCCTACCTTGTTCCCTTGGAATCAAATCAAAAGCTTCTATAGATTTAATTTGGTGAAAAAGACAAAAAACCCCACAGAACTGCCTTTGGGAATTTCCTGAGGGCATTCTGTTAATTATTTTGACATGATTAAAACTCTCAGTGAGCAATTACATGAAGCCCTACCTAACCACCCAAGGAAATAAGTTTTGGCCATACATAATATTTCTGGTGAATTATTTCCTAAAACTAGAGTTTTTCCCACAAGAAAATTCATTATAAATCAATGGAAATTGATAATTTGGTGAAACCACTTTTGTTGCTTTCATATTATCACTACCTATCTGGTAGTATCATTTCTATACAAAGGTATCCTAGAGAACTTGGACCTTATAATTAAACCCCTTAATTAAGTAGTTTAGGCATCCAAATCATTAAAGAAAACCCACAAAGGCTTTTCAAGTAACTCCACTTGTGTAGAAGCCAACCACTCAAAACCTACTGAATTGTAAACTTGTATTGTCCATTGCTTGCTGTATGTATTGATGTTTGTATGCCTGGTGTTGATTATGTCATTTGTTTGCTTGCATGTGATCTATATCAACGATAGATGCGAGTATATCGGAGACCAGAAGAAGTTGGTTATTATACTTGGTTATTATTGTATTCTAAGAAGAAGTCCAGGGACATTTATGCCATATTGCTGATCTCAGGTAAGCCACCTTCTTCTTCATAAGACTTTTCCTACTATCTTACTTATGCATGTTTTATCTACTTCTATATGAAGACTGCATTGTTTTACTATATGATGTTGTATATCTGGTAGTGGCTTGGCTCCTCCAAACCATTACTCAATGGTACTACTAAGTACAACCCCCTTGATGATACCTATTTGTCCGTAGTGGAATAGATGGTGTATTACACCATAACCCTTTGGAGACCTCGATTTAGCCGAAGCAAAGCTATAGGATGGGAAGACCCCGACAAAGTTTTACCAAATGCTTTATGATAAAACCTTGGTGAGGTGGGACCTCCCAAGAGATGTTGAGAAAGAAAAAGGTTTTGTTTTATAAAATGCTGAAGGAAAGATGGAGGAAAAAGGTTTACAAAAACGCACCCGGTTCTTTGCAGTTTTGCTAGAACAATTAACCCTGTGCAACCACATTACTCTGGAATGGGACAGAGCTAGATTTGATGTTTGTTTATTCTGGTATAAGCTGCCTCGCAACGACTATAGGGGATAAAAATCCCTGGAGGGTGGGCCTTCTCTGGCGGAGTCCATGTAAAACATCGACCGGGAGAAGGAACGAAGGGTCTGCTGGCCTCCACGCGTTACTATGATCCCCTCATTGAAAGTGCTCACTTGGGAAGTGGAAAATGCGCTTCGGTTGGTCCTCGGTACCCGACGTCCTGGTTTTGAGGGGAGTAACACTCATAGGGTAGGCACTTCTATTGGAGTGGGCATCCAGAGAGTCTTGATCGGTTACTCGACCCGCGATCGGTGTAGATCATGGTAGTGTACCCGGATGGTGTGGGTAAAGTGTGCAACCTCTGCAGAGTGTAAATCTATTCGAATAGCCATGTCCGCGGTCATGGACGGTTGGGAAGGTTGCTCTAGAGCGGTGCTGGTTTTGTTTTCAAAAAGGATTTCGGAAAAGAAATGGCTTTGGAAATGTTGTGACCATGGGATGGTCGTAAAGGAAAAAGGTTTTGACCATGGGATGGTCGGAAGGAGGAGAAAGGAGTTTGGTCGTGGGACGACCTGAAGACGGGAACAAATGGGTACCCCAACCCTAGTGTTTACAAAACTTTTAAAAAGGTTTCCAAAATGGTTTACAAAAGTTTTCAACAAAGATATGTAGATGCTATATCTACAAGATAAACTATTTGAGAAAAGAGCCTCTCTTGAAGCCCTCCTACTACCACAGCCATAATGCATATCCTCTTGTTATTATTGTTATCTTAAGGTGGTTTGCGAGTACATTCAAAGTACTCACTAGCATTGTCTCTGGCTATTAACTTGGTCAGATATCAAGAAGGGGATGAAGTTGACGGCTATGCGAGCTAGGACGTCCTCCCAGTCAGTCGCCTGTAGGTTGAGGCATGATTGGGCTCTGCGCGTGATGATGTTCTGTTGTTGAAGATGGTATAGCCATAACGGCATTTATGTAAGTCTTGTAATTCGGTATATCTCGGATGCTGTAATGATACTTGTCGGTTATGTTCCACAGCTCACTGATCATGGGAACATGGATATATATATACATAACAGGGATTTCTCGGATGATTAATCTGGGGGGCCCCACAGTATCCTCACTGTGCCTCACTAACCAGGGTGGCCCACTTCGGGTTAGACCTTTGCTTCACGGGCGGCCCAGTTAGGGAGAAGGGACGAAGTCTAGTCTGGCTACGGGAAGGCCCAGAAGATTTACCAACATAGGCATGTAGTGTTACTTGTAGTTCAAGATGTACTCTATAACCGACTCTTAGTCATAGCCGGATAGGTCTCTCCTGTAAACCCTAGGCCGGATATCTATATAAGTCGTCCTAGGGACCAGCCTTTAGGGCACCCCACAATAGTCTACAATCTTAGCTCGCACAGGAGAAACCCTTGTAACCCATATTCCAGCTCTGCCGCATTACTGGATTGCTAGCAGGAGTAGGATCCGTCCAAAGCCGGCGGATTCACCTAGGTAAACTTGTGTGCTCACTGTCCTGGAACACCGTACGTCTCACACCCCTCTCTTCCGCACGCCTCAAGGACCCCCTCATGGCATACTTGTCATCAATCCAATGATAGTTGGCGCCCACCATGGGGCAAGTGAGTTTCGGATCTGCGTTCCACGCGGAATCTGCAAGAATCGGAATCGGCGAAACCATCACTGTCGGTCGCGTCCTCTACGCCAGCGACGTCCCTCTCATCATTCTCGAAGAGACCTGGATTCCGGCTAGGGAGGCCGTGACTGCCTACATCATCATGTCTTTTGGTGAGATCGATGTTTACATCGGTTTCGCTGAACCTGCCCCACCCACCCCAGTGGTGATGATAGAGGCAGAAGAAGTTTCTAGATCCACTTTGTCCACGGAGGCGGCAGAGTTCTAGATCTCAGAAAACCCTAATCCCACCCAGCCCGCACCCATCGCGGAGATAGTGGAGAAAGCTGAGCTTGAAGCAGATCTTGCAGTGCAAGTCGGATCTAGAGTGGATCTCCCAAGGGAGGCCGAATCCCATACCGATCTGCCCATCGAGGTAGAAATCCAGGAGGAGTAAGACAACAACCTTGGTTCCGGCTTTGCCAACACCGGAACAGATCAACCTTTCCTGAGGCATATGTTGAGGCGCATAATGCTGCAAGGCGCAAGCGTGGATGAGGTTCTCGAGATCATCACACGTTTTGAGGAAGCCCACGAGGAAAGCCGCAACTACCTCAAGACGCACGCGTGATGAGTGCATATTTGCATCATGTTTTACATTATTATTTTGCATTGTAGATGTAGGATCTTGGTATTTTACGGTGCTCGCGCACACACTTTATGTCTGTTTTTCACCAGGATCAGGACACATGATGGATCCACTTGATACAATTATTGAAGAAGTTCTACTATGGAGAGAAGGAGTCAAAAACAACATAAATCTCTTATTTGGGAAATATTAATAATACCAGAAGAAAACTAGAAGCGAACAAGGGAGGCAGAGAGCGCAACGACCAACTATACGGCGGGAGAAATTCTACCGCCCGTATAGCCCCGGCCGTATAGTTGGCTCCGCCTCCGCCTCGTCAAATAGTTTCACCCCGTGTAATTGGATCGAGGAGATGACATACAGAACACCCAGAAATCGCAGAAACCTCACCTCCGGAAGGCATCTGGAGGGGGAACTCATCCACAAGGTATCCATCTTCGCCCTGCGCAGATCCGAGAGGCTAAGGCATCGATCTTCATCATCCACCGCTGCAAAACCACCATCTCCATCCATCCCATCTACATGTTGTCTAGATCTTGTTGTAATTCCTATACTCGTTGTGGACTTATACAAGTACTATTCATCTATGATTGTTTCTATTATCATTGCCATGATGTTGATTGCCTCCATGTCTAAGTAGATCATTAGTTCTTGGGGAGATGGAGAAACCCTAGTATGAGACTGAAATAAGATAAAGTCTATTATGATATTCATCGCTGTGACCATGTATTAGATTCTCTACATCTTGATGTTGAGAGAAGTCGACCTCTCAATATTTCCCTCTCGTGGGGACTTGATGGAGGGAGCAACTTGTTGGTAGATGGAGGTGTGCTAGCACTTATAGTGACTATAAAGCTATTGTAACTCCATACGTATCAACTTGGGAAATTGAGGAAACTCACGGAACAGTATCCATGCCATGGGATACGTCCTACGGTATTATGTCCCTTAATAGCGCAGTAATTCGATTGATGTCGATTGCTGACTGTTGTTGTTATGAGGATGATGTGAGTAGCGGTTGTTGCCTATTCGTCCACATACGGAGTTCCTCCCACACATACATAGTTGAGAATGTTCATGATGATAATCTTTATCTTAGATCTATACAATACTAGTGGTGTATCCGCTACTCCCTGAAAATGCTTTTTCCCTACTATAGTTCCAATATCTCTTATATACGCGATACTTACTTTTTGTATTAAGTTAATTTGCTTTACTTTATTATTACTCTTATACCCAAAACCCAAAAACACATTTTTACACAATACTTGCATTTTATCTTGTTACTTAGAACTTTATCTAGCATTTCTATCGCAATAACTATTTCAAGAATTATTAGACTTTAGACTTTTGCTCCCTATGGGATCGATATCTTTATTTC
Organism: Avena sativa; assembly: GCA_916181665.1. Classification (NCBI taxonomy): domain Eukaryota; kingdom Viridiplantae; phylum Streptophyta; class Magnoliopsida; order Poales; family Poaceae; genus Avena; species Avena sativa. Next base: position 341,773,988 of record OV702287.1, read on the forward strand.
AAAACTAGCTACAAACGATTTGTGCACTTGCAGTCATCAAGCTATTTTTTGGCGCCGTTGCCAGGGAGCTAAGCACTGTAGGTCTTTTAGTTCTTGCTAAATTTTGTTTTGAGTTACAGGTTTCCACCAACATGATGGAGTTTGAGCATATGACTAGTGCTAACCCACTCAACCACTTTGGGAAGCCCTATGATATTTATAAAAGATACAACTCCAATGAGAAGACAAGGGGGTTTGAAATAAATCCTATACTACTTAGTATTCTACATAAGAAGCAATTTACCGGAGATGAAGAAGATCCTAATCCATATGATCATATTGCATGTTTTAAAGATATATGTGGCACTTTTCTATTGAGGGGATATATTGCTGATGAGGTAAGGGTTAAACTTTTTAGTCAAACTTTGACAATTACAGCTCTCTCATGGTATAGATATCTACCCCCTGAAGCCACTACTACTTGGGATAATTTAGCCTGTGAATTTCTATCAAATTATTATCCATTATCAAAATCTTTTGGAATCAGGCGTCTTATAATGACTTGGAAGAATTGTTCTAATGAAGTACTAGTAAGAGCTTATATTAGATTTAAAGATTTACTACGACTATGTCCTCATCATGATTGGCCTGAATGGTATTTGTTACATATCTTTTATGGCGGTTTAATTGAACCTAATAAAATTGAACTAGACTCTTTCGCGGAAGGAGCCTTTATGAATCTTCTTATACCTAAAGCTTGGGATTTACTTAATATAATTCGTGATCATAGAGTTTCATGGAATTTTGGTCTAGGAAGTGAAGGAGGCGTAGAAATAGAGCATGATTGTATTCATGACTATAATAAAAAAAAAGGCCATGTTAAAGAATTATCTAAAGAACTTTATCTGGATTCAGATCTTGTGTTGCAAGTTGTTAAAGCTTTTATAGAACATATTAAAGCTCCAAAGGAGGGTCTAGTCAAGTATGATCCACCACCCGAACCAGAAAAGAGAAGAGAACATAAAGCAACACTAGCCTCCATAGAACCAATATATGAACTACCTTTCTCTAACACTGCACAAAAGCATATTTTTGAATATGAATAGGTCAAAGCAGTACAGGAAAAGAGGGAAGAGTAAAGCATGCCAGAAGTTGTGGAACATCTGAAGGAAACCAAAGATGAAGAGGTAACCAAGGAAGCAATTATGGCTATGTACTCACACTGTAACATAGTTGAACTTGATGTAGAGACCTCCATATTGGTTGAAGGTAAAACAAAGGTAAAAGATGTGGGTAAGCCTATTCTTCCCTGCATATTTAAAGAAACCTCTCATTACGGTTTATGTGATCTTGGCACCGAAGTTAATGTTATATCTTATGATTTCTACCTAGAAATAAAAGAAGAAATAGAACCAACTACAATTGAAAATACTGATATAACAATTATGTTAGCCAATAAAAACCTTAGAATTCCAATGGGAGTAGTTGATAATGCAACGGTCACAATTGGTGACAAATATTTTCCTATCGATTTTGTAGTTGTTGATATGCCATCTAACACTTTTTGCGCTATTATATTTGGAAGAACCTTTTTGGGTGATATAGGTGCTTATGTTAATTTCAAGAAGGAGATTGTGACTCTTAAGCTTGGGGGAACGGAAAATAAATTCCATTTTTCCAAATTTAAAGACAGACCTCCACAAATACAAGAAGAAGAGGAAGAGAGAACTATTGAGGAAATGGCAGCTCTTTTCTTTAGTAATCAAGAAGAAGAAATAAATGAAGATCCAAATTATGAAGAAATAATTATGGAGGACAAGTCCCTAGAAGAACTAGAAGATGAATTTGATTCACTTCCTATTTTGGGAACTCCAACTGATGAGGCTTTTGAAGAGCCAAAAAAGAGAGGGGATGAGGAATTACCACCTCCAGAGTTGAAGACTCTGCCAGATAATCTCAAATATAGGTTTTTAGATGATACCAATAAATTCCCTGTTATTATTAGTGCTAAACTTTCAGGAGAAGAAGAATAAGAACTCATGAGGATACTAAAGGAGCATCGCCAAGCCTTTGGGTACTCAATGGATGACTTTAAGGGGAATAGTCCCATGATAGCCGTCCATCGAATATTCATGGAAGAAGGTGCAAAACCAGTTGCGGAATTTAATAGAAGATTAAAGCCTAAAATGAAAGAAGTGGTAAGAAAAGAAATTGTATGCCTACTGGACGTAGGTATAATTTATTCTGTCAAAGAGAGTGATTGGGTAAGTCATGTTCATTGTGTCCCTAAGAAGGGCGATTTTACTATTGTTCCTAATGAAAACAATGAACTAATACCTACTAGTACTATTGTTGGGCACAAGATGTGCATAGATTTCAGGAAATTAAATAAAGAAACTAGGAAAGATCACTATACATTACCGTTCATAGATCAAACTTTAGAAAGGTTAGCAAACCATACTCATTTTTGTTACTTGGACGGATATTCTGGTTTCTCTCAAATAGCTGTTCATCCGGATGACCAACTTAAAACAACTTTCATAAGTCCTTACGGTTTACATGCTTAACAACGTATGCCATTTGGTCTATGTAATGCTCCAGCTACTTTTCAACGATGTATGATAGCTATTTTTGCTGATTTTATAGAACTTATAATGGAAGTATTTATGGATGACTTTTCTGTCTATGGAACTTCATTTACTAGTTGCTTGGATAATCTCAAGAAAGTTTTGCACCGTTGTGAAGAAACTAATCTTGTTCTAAACTAGGAGAAGTGGCACTTTATGGTCAAAGAAGGTATAGTCCTCGGACACAAGGTATCAGGTAAGGGAATTGAAGTTGATAGAGCTAAGGTTGAAGCAATAGAGAGAATGCCACCACCCAAGGACATTAAAGGTATAATAAATTTTCTTGGTCATGTGGGTTTTTACAGAAGGTTCATTAGAAATTTCTCTAGGATATCTAAACCTTTGACTAACCTCTTGCAAAAGGGAATGAGATTTAATTTTGATGATAAGTGCCATGAAGCCTTCGATAAGCTAAAAATGCTTTAACTCGAGCTCCCATCATTAAACCACCTATCTGGGATACAACCTTTGACTTAATATGTGAAGCTAGCGATGATGTTTTAGGAGTAACTCTTGGACAACATATTGGTCGTAGATTTAATATTATACATCATGCTAGTAGAACTCTTAATGGTGCTCAAAAGAATTACCCTAAGGAAGAAAAGGAATTATTTGCTGTATTTTTCTCTTGTGATAAATTTCGTTCTTACATAGTCGATGCAAAGGTGAGAGTTCATACAGATCGTGATGGCTTAAAAGAACTCCTTGAGAGGAAAGAACATAAGCCAAGTCTGATCCGTTGGATTCTTTCACTAAAAGAATTTGATTTGCAGATTATGCAAAGGCAGGAAATAAAGATGTTAGATGCAGTGTCCATGTTTTCCCAGGAAGACACCAATCTTATTGAAAGGAACTTTAGTCCTGGTGATTTTCATTTACGGGAATTATATGATGAAGTAGAGTCAATTCCTCCAAAAGAGGAGTCATTGTTGTGGGAGGAAATTTTCATCCCCGATTAAACGAGTGGTAAGTGCAAGGTAAGTGTTCATACTCAAATAAGTGATTTATTTTCACAATTTTTACTCTTGAAAATTCTGTTTTCGAATTCCTTGTGTTTTTCTGAAGTTTTAGAGGGGTTTACCAACTATACGGGTGGAGCTATACAACCGGAGAAGGGGATCCCGCCTTATAGTTGGTCGTTAAACTCTCTGTATCATCTTTATGAAATTATTTTCGATACCTGAGCATATACAATCACAGCTATACGACCAGAGCAAAAATTCCGGACGTATAATTGGTCGTTGAACTCTCAGATAGTTTTGCTTTTTGGTGTATGTATCTATACGGTCGCAACTATACGACCGGAGCAAAAATTCCGGCCGTATAGTTGTTCGTTAAACTCCCAAGCACTTTTAATTTCGGGTGTTTGAAACTATACGGTCACAACTATACGACCGGAGCAAAAATTCCGGTTGTATAGTTGGTCGTTAAACTCTCAGACACTTTTTTGTTCGATCTTTCTTTTATCTCATGATCTAAAAAAACATTATTGTCGGTTCCGAGTCGTGATTTAATCGACCCGAACTCGAGATATTTGGAAATATATGCCTGGAAACAACTATATGGCCGGACCTATACGGGCCACACCCGTATAGTTGGTTGTTACGCAGCAGGTTACTTCCAAATCCATGATTTCTTTATATGTTCCGTTTGGATTCTTTTCTAGGACGACAATTTGGTGTTTCTCGTGAGTTTTACCGACCTCTGACCCCTCTTATATACAACCATTGTTTCTCTCTCTAATCGCAATCTACAGAAAGCAATCCACCTCTTATTTCGCGAGAGGGCTCTCAACCAAGGGATAAAAGTCAAGAAGAAGGGCTCCCATGGAGATCGGGAGCAATAGCGACCAAGGCAAGGAGATCAAGACCATCCCTATAGAGTTCCTCGACACCGACCATGGGTGTCGGAAGAGGGATTTGAAGGCCCTGGAGCTGAAGATTGAGGAATTGGACAAGGAGAAGCCAGGGACACACAAACACCTTCAATTGTTGTGACTTTATCTTGATAAACTTGATGAAGATATCAAGCGGACAACCGAAGCGGGTTTTGCCATGAGTCTTAAGGCGCTACAAACACTCCAAGATAAAAATGAGTTCATTAAAGAACAAGTGAAAGTGCTGGAGAGGAATAATATTTTCTACAAGCTACGTGTTAAGGAATTAGAAGCTGTCAATCAATCCCTCCGCCTCAGGCTGGCCCATGAGAAGAAGATACCACGTGCCATGGTGCCTCGGTGATCTACAACAATCACGGTATCAAATATCCGCAAGGGATTATTTGATCCCACTTGGCTTGATTCCAAGCTTGGGGAGATCTTTAAGACCTTGTAATCTATCTTATAAGTTTTTATTATTATTCTGCATTAGTTCAAACTAGAAATAAAGTTTGCATCATTAGAATTCCCTTCAGGAATAGTCGATCCCTTTTATGAAATTTCGAGTTTATTATTATATATGGAGCAATATTGAGTTTGTGTTTGCTTTATTGATATATGAATGGCTTGAGTATGATTTTACTTCCACTTGATGATAGCAATAGGAGTCTTCCACACCATTGGTATTAATGGAACACATAAAGATAATTTGGTCAATATGTTGTAAGTCTACGATTTGATTCACAAAAAAAAATTATCTATGCAATTAAGTTGAAAAAGAAAACCTTGAACAAAGGAAAATGAAAGTGCTACCTAAATAGAGTGAGAACAGGTCATGGTAGAATCTCAAGTCATAAGAATGCTTCATATACAGTTGGAATTTGATAATTGAGATCGTTGAACTTTGAATTCCTACATAAGGTGGAACATATGGCTAGCTCCTTTGCACAGCACTTAAAACAAAAGTGTGAGCATATATGCAAAAGAAACGAAAAAGAAAGAAGAAAAAGAGCGAATGTGCAAAGAGAAAATAGGCATATACCACTGTATTATAGTAGGACAAAGAGACACTTTTGAGATTTTGAATCCCAAGTGAATACATTGATCCTAAAACACTTGGGACTACCTCGTTAACTCATTTGATTGAACCGGATTCTTTTACATTATGTTGAGATTCATCTTTTATGAACTATTGATAACAAAAGGTGTGGAAGCCTTCCAATACTATTAAGATGGTTCGAGTAAGGTACTATTCATGAACTTATTCCCCTGTATCGTACATGATAAAGACATGATGCAATTGCCTCATTTATTTTATCGACTCAGCTTCATAAAGGTGTGAGCTTAGGATCTGTGTTCCACGCGGAATCTGCAAGAATCGGAATCAACAAAACCATCACCGTCGGTCGCATCCTCTACGCCAACGACGCCCCTCTCATCGTTCTTGACGAGACCTGGATTCCGGCTAGGGAGGTCGTGACTGCCTACACCATCATGTATTTTGGTGAGATCGATGTTTACATTGGGTTCGCTGAACCTGCCCGACCCACCCCAGCGGTGATGATAGAGGCAGAAGAAGTTTCTGGATCCACTTTGTCCGTGGAGGCACCAGAGTTCCAGATCTCAGAAAACCCTAATCCCACCCAGCCCGCACCCATCATGGAGATAGTGGAGAAAGCTAAGCCTAAAGCAGATCTTGCGGTGCAAGTCGGATCTGGAGTGGATCTCCCAAGGGAGGCCGAATCCCAGACCGATCTACCCATCGAGGTCGAAATCAAGGAGGAGCAAGACAACAACCTTGGTTCCAGCTCTGTCAACACCGGAACAGGTCAACCTTTCCTAAGGCATATGTTGAGGCGCATAATGCTACAAGGCGCAAGCATGGATGAGGTTCTCGAGACCATCAGATGTTTCGAGGAAGCCCACGAGGAAAGCCACAACTACCTCAGGACGCACGTGTGATGAGTGCGTATTTGCATCATGTTTTACACTATTATTTTGCATTGTATATGTAGGATCTTTGTATTTTACGGTGCTCGCCCGCACACTTTATGTATGTTTTTCACCAGGATCAGGTCAGATGATGGATCCAATAGATACAATTATTGAAGCAGTTGTACTATGGAGAAAAGGAGTCAAAAACAACGTAAATCGCTTATTTGGGAAATATTAATAATACCAGAAGAAAACCAGAAGCGAACAGGGGAGCCAGAGAGCTCAACAACCAACTATACGGCGGGAGCAATTCTTCCGCCCGTATAGCTCTAGCCGTATAGTTGGCATTGCCTCCGCCTCGTCACATAGTTTCACCCTGTGCAATTGGTTCGAGGAGACGACATACAGAACACCTAGAAATTGTAGAAACCTCACCTCCGGAAGGCATCTGGAGGGGGAACTCATCCACAAGGGATCCATCTTCGCCCTGCGCAGATCCGGGAGGCTAAGGCATCGATCTTCATCATCCACCGCTGCATCATCACCATCTCCATCCATCCCATCTACACCTTGTCTAGATCTTGTTGTAATTCCTATACTCGTTGTGAATTTATACAAGTACTATTCATCTATGATTGTTTCTATTATCATTGCCATGATGTTGATTGCTTCCATGTCTGAGTAGATCATTAGTTCTTGGGGAGATGGAGAAACCCTAGTATGAGATTGAAATAAGATAAAGTCTATTATGATATTCATCACTGTGACCATGTGTTAGATTCTCTACATCTTTATGTTGAGAGAAGTCGACCTCTCAATATTTGCCTCTCGTGGGGACTTGATGGAGGGAGCTACTTGTTGGTAGACGGAGGTGTGCTAGCACTTATAGGGATGTAAATGGATCGGATCACATATTTCTCTCTTCATATCCCTTACCATATTTTTTTGACGAATGCGGATCGGAGCGGATAATTGTCGGATGCGGATGCGAATGCGAATGCAGATTTTATAGGATTACGGATATGGAGCGGATTCAGAGAGGACTCGTATCGGAAGCGGATACTCGATAAAATACACATAAATTTTGTAATTTATCTCTTTTATGCAAACAACATGACTAAAAAGTATGTAACACTAGATTGTAGCCAAAGTTTGACACATGTTGACACAAACGATAGACTGATAATAAAATGATGCAGCAAGCGGAGGTAGTAACGGATAATCCTATTTGACAATGGACTAACTGAATGGCCTAGATAGATGGGATTGGACTAGTTTTATCGGATAATCCTATTTGACAACCTCGGATAATCCACAAAAAATGTCGAATAATCTGTATCCACCGGATATTATCAATATCATATCCTCTACCACATCCTCCGGATATCCGATTGACCAGTATCCACATTCGCATCCATATCCGTCGGATTCTTAAAAATGCATACCATATCCTTGAAAATGGATGCGGAGGCGGATGCGGATATGGAGCGGAAACTATCCGCACCATTTACACCCCTAAGCACTTACAGTGACTATAAAGATGTTGGCACTCCTTACGTATCAACGTGGGAAATCGAGGAAACTCACGGAACACTATCCATGCCATCGGATACATCCTACGGGATTACGTCCCTTAATAGCACAGTAATTCGATTGATGTCGATTGCTAACTGATGTGGTTATGAGGATGGTGTGAGCAGCAGTTGTTGCCTATTCGTCCACATACGGAGTTCCTCCCACACATACATAGTTGAGAATGTTCATGATGATAATCTTTATCTTGGATCTTTACAATACTAGTGGTGTATCTGCTACTCCGTGAGAACGCTTTTTCCCTACTGCGGTTCCATTCTCTCTTACATACGCGATACTTACTTTCTGTATTAAGTTAATTTGCTTTACTTTATTATTGCTCTTATACCCAAAACCCAAAAACACCTTTTTACACAATACTCGCATTTTATCTTGTTACTTAGAACTTTATCTAGCATTTCTATCGTAATAAGTATTTCAAGAATTATTAGACTTCAGACTCCTGCTCCCTGTGGGATCGATATTTTTATTTTGAAACTAGCTACAAACGATTTGTGCACTTACATTCATCAACGCGTCACACTTTGTTGGATATGTTGGATCCGGATCCGGCTCTGCCGATGCTAGAGATAACACAGACTCGGTGCTGGAGGCGATCAGAACAAACACCTACTTACCGGCATCTTCGGATGATTCAATGATGTTGGTGGATTTCCGAAATTTCTCCGTGGAATATGAAGAGGAGTTCAACTCCAAAGCTGCAGAAGAAGGAGAAGCCATGGACGAAGGATCCGAAGAAAACTCTCCCAAAGCGCGGGATGACATGGATCTCGGAGACAATCCCGACGTCCAGATGTCCGAAAGTACCGATCATAGCTTGACTCCGAGAAACGGACCCAAAGCCGTCTTTGCTACCGGCGCTGCCAAGAAGGCAAAGAAGAACAAGAAGAAGAAGACTCCGGCAAAAGGTCCTCTAGCAGAGGAAGTGGTTGCCGAAGAATACGAAGAAGACTCAGATGGAGCCCTAATCCTAGACAAGCCAAAGGAAACTCCGGTAGATGGATACGTGGTTACTACTGGTGCCCGTAAACTCATCGATGCTACGTTAACTATGCTAATCCCTACTGCTATAGAGCTTACATCTGTAGAATTGGAAGAAAGGGCCCAAGCCCTAGAAGTGCGTCATCAAGTACTCTTGGATAAGGCTAACAACCTTATGGAAGAGAAGAAGCGCATTGCATCTGCGAGGCAGTTCAACTCCCTGCAACATCACAAGACCCGGAACGGCCTGGTGCAGGCTAACAAAAATCCGGAGGTCCACAAAAACCTCTTTGAGGGATATGACGCCATCAAGGGAGAACCTCGGCTGGATAGAAAGGGATATCTGGTGTATGGAACGCCAGTGGAAAATGTTGTTGCAGCTCGAGATATCCTGGCAAACAACCCAAGCCCATATCAAGTTCGGTTGGGCGTAAAGCTACTTACTAAGGGTTTGGAGCAACAAAAGGCCGCAAAATCCGGAAGCGGAAAACTGGTCTCCAAGTCTGACCAATGTCGCACGAATCCGGCTTGGGATGATATTAGGCCCCGACAGGATCCAGCACAGCATCACTGTCCTGACCGTCGGGAAGACAACTATTCAAGAACCGAATCTTCAGGGCAGCGGCACAGAACCGCACGTGACTGGAGCAATGTTTCTCCAGCCGTAGAGAGAGACGCAATTGCGACACTGGTTCCAAGACACCCTCCCCAGTGAGAGTCAAACAATCACAGGGAAGACGACAAAGAGCAGCATCGGGAGGAGGACCGACAAAGGATGCCACCTCCTAGACATACAAGTCGTATGGCTGAACCTCACCGCAATGGGGGAAATGATGGACGAAGGAACGATGGACACCATGCCGAGTCAAGCTGACAGGGGCTTGTCGTAATGAAGACCCTCCCCAGAACTGGAATAATGACGCTCTGGATGGAGGCCGGCATTCAGCCGAAAACAATCCACCTGCACCACCCTCTCCACCAAGTAGCCATCATACCGACTCTCGAGGAGGCCAAGGAGGGCGTCGTGGGGGAGGAGGTGGTGGCAGAAGTAGAAGTCCGGCAACAAGGCACCACAACCACAGCGAACAACCAAGACGGCATTCCCTGTCACCAAGTGACGCAAGACATCGGATCAACTCTAACATAGAGGCGCGATGCTAGGAGAATGATGATATCTACGTGGGTCCAAAATGCTTCAGACCACGAATCCGACAAACACACTTCCTGGAAAGATTTGCTATCTCAAGACACATCCAAGCGTACGACGGTGTGGCCCGGCCAGATACTTGGCTCCAAGATTTTTTCCAGGCTTGCTGCATCGCCAAAGGCGTAAATAGCTTGGTCGCGACCCGGTATCTCCCACTTATGTTGAGGAAGACGGCACGATCATGCCTTAATGAACTTCTGGGAAACACCATTCACAACTGGTATGACATGCAAAGCGCGTTCTTTCAGAATTTCGAAGGAACATATCGGAGGCCCTGTACGGTAGAAGACCTACAGCGTTGCACCCAAAAAGTTGGAGAAACTTTCCGAGATTATCTCGGACGATGGATCGACACCAAGAATTCCTGCGAAGGGGTAAATGATCAAACTGTGATTGAAGCTTTCATTCTAGGACTCCCAATTGGTCTACTACGTCACCGTTTGAAGTGCGACAAGGTCACTGATCTAGGAGAAATGATAGAAACGGCAAGCAAATATGCAGATGCCGATGATGACGCAGAAGGACTGCTGAATGTCCTGGCGGTACCATAGTCGGCAAAACAGCCAAAGCAACAAGGTCAGAAGCGCAAGAACACCTCGGAAGAAAAGCCCAACACGGAAACCGCAGTTGTCACTGCTACTTTCGGGTCTGGAGGACAAGGAGGGCATGGAGGTGGCCACGGACGCGGTCATGGGATGTCAAGAGTCCAGGGTAGAGGAGACTAGCAACCTGGCAAAACCTACTCCTAGGCCGACATTGCCAACAATCCGTGTGTGCATCACTTAGATGCCAACGGGGGCTCGTCCCACACAAATGCCGAGTGTCGTTTCAATCACGACATAAAGAAAGATGATTCCGTTGGCTGCAGAGCTAAGTGGAAGAAGGAAAAGAAGAATCCCGAAAAATAAAAGGAGACCAAGGAAGATTTCGACATGGAGGAAGCTGAGCCTTCAAATCCCAAGTCGGATGGAAAGAAATACTTCCCAATGAACTTTCCTTGGGTCTCAACCAGCTAAGGTCAAGAAAGCAGTCCTGCATGAGCTTAACGCAACTATTCCGGCTGTCCCTCAATTCTTGGACTGGTCGGAAGTGACAATCACCTTTGACCATGCCGATCATCCGCCTAAGTTGCACAGGCGAGGAAAATACACCTTAGTCATCAATCCACTTATTGACGGCTATGGATTATCCAAGACCCTCATGGATGGTGGGAGCAGCATTAACATCCTCTACATCGAAACGCTGTGTCGGATGAGGATATCGGAAACTCAGCTGAGTCACAGCTCTGTGATCTTTCACAGAGTTGTCCCAAGAAGACAAGCAAATTCCCTTGGAGAGATCACTTTGGACGTTACAATTGGAACTCCAAAGAATTACCGAACGGAAGCACTTTCCTTCGAAGTGGTCCTGTTCAAGAGCACATACCACGCTATATTCGGACGTCTGGCTTACTGGGCTTTCATGGCTCATCCGTGTTACATTTATAATATGATGAAAATTTTAGGTCCAAAGGGCGTGATCACCATCAGGGGAGACCCGAAGAAAGCACGAGAGTGAAAAGACGGAAATGCCGCCTTTGCTAAAGCCATACTGCATGCCCAAGAGTACCAGGAGATCAAGAAGACCATCGACCCGTCCGAGATGCCCACAATGAAGAAGGAGGTGACAAAGCCGACTCCGGAGTTCAAGGCATCGGAAGAGACGAAGACGACGCCATTGAAGGAAGATGACCCCTCCAAGGTGACCCAGATAGGTGTAGGTTTAGATAGCACATAGGAAAGCGTGCTCTTCAAGTTTCTCCAAACAAATCAAGATATCTTCGCATGGCAGCCATCTGACATGACGGAGTACCTAGGGAACTTGCCGAGCACTCTCTAAATGTAAACCCAAATGCTAAACCCATCAAACAGTCCTTACGATGTTTTGGCGATGAAAAGTGAAAAGCAATAGCTAAGGAACTAGCCCGGCTCGAGTTAGTCGGATTCATAGAAGAGGTCATCCACACTAAGTGGTCGGCCACTATAATGGTCCCTAAAAAGGACACCACTGATTTAAGGATGTGTGTTGATTATAGTGCCTTGAATAAGGATTATCCCAAAGATCTGTTCGCTCGGCCTAGAATTGATCAAGTCATTGATTTTACGGCAGGCTCGGAACTCCTATGTTTTCTCGACGCATATTCTGGTTATCACCAAATCCGGATGAAGGAATCAAACAAAGTCAAATCTTCATTCATAACCCTCTTCAGAACCTTCTGTTTCGTTATGATACCCTTTAGGCTCAAAAACACAGGAGCCACGTACCAGCGCACTATGCAGTGTTGCCTCCATGATCAAATCGAACGAAATGTGCATGCATATGTGGATGACATAGCAGTGATGTCCAAAAATAAGGAAACCTTAATTTCCTACTTGGAGGAAATGTTCGCCAATTTACAAAAATACAACATAATACTTAACCCAAAGAAATGTTTCTTTGGAATAACAGCCGGAAAATTGTTAGGTTTCATTGTGTCTCAAAGAGGCATAGAGGTGAACCAAGACAAAATCAAGGCTATACTCAATATTTCCAGGACGACTCGCCTGAAGGACATTCAAAGACTAACTGGTTGCATTGTTGTAGTTAGTCGGTTTGTAAGCCGGCTTGGTGAAAGAGCCGCACCACTTTACAAGCTCCTGAAAAAGACCAAAAAGTTCGTTTGGACTGACGAAGCTGAAGCTGCACTACAAGACCTGAAAGCAGTACTCTCATTTGCTCCTATCCTTGCAGCACCAGAACCTTGTGAACCGATGTTGCTCTATCTCACTGCGACAAACAGAGTCGTCAGTGTTGTCATGGTGGTGGAGAGACTAGAGGAAAAGTAGGAACACCTGGTGCAGTGTACGACATACTACCTCAGCGAAGTCCTAACTGAATTAAAGCAGCGGTATCCGCACTATCAAAAGTTGGCTTACGGTGTGTTCTTTGCATCCTGGAAGTTACGGCATTACTTTAAGGAACATACAATTACCGTGGTGAGCACAGCTCCCATGAGAGATATAATCAACAACAGCGATGCTACATGACGTGTTGGAAAATGGGGCATAGACCTTTCAGCTTTCGACATTGAGTACAAACCTCGTACATCTATCAAATCCCTAATCCTCGTTGACTTTGTCACTGATTGGACAGAGACAACGGAAAATATGACCCTCCTAGAGTTGGAATAGTGGGCCTTGCATTTTGACGGGTCTATGGCGCTCAGGGGCTCGGGGGCTGGCGTGGTGCTCAAATCACCCCAAGGAGATAAGCTTTTCTATGTGTTGCAGATCCACTTCACGACAACAAACAACATTGCCGAATATGAGGCACTGCTACATGGAATCTAGATTGCTAAGGATATCGGCATCCGACGATTAATGTGTTATGGAGATTCAGATCTTGTTTCTCAACAAGTGTCGGATATCTGTAATGCAAATAACCACATGGCAGCATATAGAGTTGTCGTGGATAAACTATCTAAATTGTTCGAACAATTTGAGGTTCAACACATCCCTCGAACAGAAAATGAGGAAGCAGATGCATTATCTCGAATATGCTCTGCACGGAAAAAGGTCTCGGATGGCGCTTTTCTGGAGCACCTCAAAGTTCCCTCTATAAAAGGAGTAGATGAGGAATATTCGACCAAATCTGACTCACCTTTAGTGGAAGTTCTGGCAATAATTCCCAGTTGGACTCAACCCTACCTTGATTTCTTGATAGATGAAAAATTACCCGAAGACGAGGTTCTGAGCCGGTAGATCGTCCAACGAGCAAAAACCTATACAATAACAAATGGTGAGATCTATAAGCGGAGTGTATCTAGGGTCTTTCAGTGTTGTGTATCTCTAGAAGAAGGAGTGGAAATCTTACGAGATATCTATGAAGGCGAATGCGGCCATCATGCTGCAGCCAAATCTTTAGTGGCAAAAGCTTTTAGACATGGATTTTTTGGCTTACAGCCAAGGCAGATGCCGAACGGCTGGTCAAGACGTGCAAAGGTTGCCAAAAATACGCCAAACAAGCTCATGTTTCGGCTGATCAGCTGCGAACAATACCTATAACATGGCTTTTTGCGGTCTGGGAGCTTGACATGGTAGGACCGTTTAAACGGGCTCCAAGTGGATTTACTCACCTCTTAGTGATGGTGGATAAATTCACAAAGTGGATTGAGGCTAAACCTGTCACAAGCTGTGATGGAGCAATAGCCAGAAGATTTGTCGAGGATGTTATAATCCGATATGGTTATCCGCATAGCATTATCACGGACAATGGGAGCAATTTTTCTATGGGAGAACTTGCTGAATTCTGCGATGAACAAAATATCCGGCTTGACATTGCGTCAGTCGCACATCCACAAGCTAATGGACAAGCTGAAGGAGCAAATGGTTTAATCCTTCAAGGCCTCAAACCAAGACTCGAAGCACCACTACGTCGTGCTGCGGGGGCTTGGGAAGATGAATTTCCGTCTGTGATATGGAGCTTGCGAACAACTCCGAACAGGTCAACCGGATACACACCTTTCTTCTTGGTCTACGGTGCAGAAGCTATTCTTCCTTGTGATTTAATTCATACTTCTCCCCGAGTTGCTGCGTATATCAAAGAGGATGCTGAAATTTCTCGACAAAATGATCTCAATTTAATCAAAGAAGTTCGCGTCGTCGCTGAGATGAGATCAACAGCCTATCAGCAGAAGTTACGCAAGTATCATAGCCAGATAGTCAGAAACTGGTCTTTCAATAAAGGCGATTTAGTTCTCCGGCTTGTGCAGAAAAGAAATCACAAACTTTCCCCAGTATGGGAAGGGTCCTTTTTAGTTAGCTGAGTATTGCACAATGGTTCTTACTATCTAACTGATATGCGGCCAGTCAAAGAAAGACCTGCTATTAAGAAAAGAAAGAGATCTGGAGGCATTACAAATCCGGAAGAATTAGACAAGCCGTGGAATATTGCTCAGCTACGTCCCTTTTATTCTTAAATTTTCTTTCTTTGTAACCATATATGTGTACAGGTTCAATGAGAAATAAAGTATTGGTTGCCTAAATTTTTTCTGAGAAGTTTTACATTACCATCTTATTACCGAATGATCATATCACAGTCAAAAATCCTAGAATACTTGAAAGTACTTTATGCTCATGTTTGTTTTGGTTAAGATTTCCGATTCTAAAAATGCTACCTTCGGGTATAAATCTAAATATGCTAGTCTATACTTTGGTTCCTTATCTGATTGCCGGATGCGGGTGATACGTTGCAAACGTATCTATAATTTTTTATGTTTCATGCTTGGTTTATATATACTTTCTTATGTTTTGTCCACACTTTGGAGTACTTTTTAGACACTTTCTTGGACTAACCTATTAACAAGATGCCATAGTGTCAGCTGCCTGTTTTCTGCTATTTTTGGTTCCAGGAAAGTTAGAAAATGAATATTCTCGAAATTGGACGGGACAAAAGCAAAAGTCAATATTTCACTGAGGGGGACACGGAGCCAGAATACGAGACGGAGAGGGGCCAGGGGCCGCCCACACCACCTGGCCCGCGCCAGGGGGTGGTGTGGCGCCTAGGGCACCCCCTCGGCCTCCCCTTTTGCCTATATATTGCCTCCGATACAGAAACCCTAAGTACCCGATCAAAAATCCATGAAAGAGTCTGTAGCCACCATCATCTCCATCCATAGATTGGGAGGGATCTGAAGCTCTTCCCGGTACCCTGCCAGAGGGGAGAATTCACCCTGGAGGCCTTCTTCATCACCATGCAAGCCTCCGGTGTGATGCGTGAGTAGTTCATCCTTGGATTACGGGTCCATGTAGTAGCTAGATGGTTGGTTCTTCTCCTTTGTGCTACCATGTTTAGATCTTGTGAGCTCTGTTCATGATCAAGATCATCTATTTGTAATCATACATGTTGTGTTTGTGGGGATTCGATGGATATTGAGATGCTATTTCAGATTGATTATTGATTCTATCATGTCTTTGTTATTTGTGATCTTACATGCTCTCCATTGTTAGTAGATATCTTGGCCGAGTAGATGTTAGCAACTCCAAGAGGGAGTATTTATGCTTGATAGTGGGTTCATGCCTCTAGTAATCTGGGGAAGTTAGAGAAATCTCTAAGGTACTAGATGCGATGTTGCTACTAGGGAGAAAACAACAATCCTTTGTTCATAGAATAATCTTATTGTTTACTTTACACACAATGCTTAATGCAATTATATGTTGCTTGCAACTTAATACTGGAGGGGGTTCGGATGATAACCTGAAGGTGGATTATTAGTCATAGGTGCAGTTGGATTACGGTCTATGTATAATGTTGTAATGCCCAATCAAATCTCATAGAAGTCAAGATGATTAGTGTATGCATGTATGCTTTCTCGATGTATGTCAATTGCCCCGCTGTAATTTGTTCACCCAACATGTCATCTATCTTAAGGATAATTACCACTAGTGAACTATGGACCCCGGTCCTTTCTTTTACCATCAATCTACAACTGTTTACTGTTTTCTGTTTACTTTCTGTAAGCTATTACTTTCTTCCACACAATACGTTTAATCCTTTGTTTTTAGCAATACCGGTGAGATTGACAACCTCACTGTAAGTTGGGGTTAAAGTTCTGTGGTTGTGTTGTGTAGGATTCCAAGTTGGAAACAACACCTTGGAGGTGTTTCCTTGCTCCTACTAGTTCGATAACCTTGGTTTCATAACTGAGGGAAACTTACTGTTGTGCTCATCATACCTTCCTCTTGGGGTTCCCCAACGAGCTCGATATCAACCACAAGTCAGCAAGTACTTTTCTGGCACCATTGCCGGGGAGTCAAGGACATCTTCACAAGGGGAGTCCCTCATAACCAATCTCTTTACTTTGTTATTTTTGTTTTGCTTAGTTTATTTTTTCTTTGTTAGCTTGTTTCTTTATCAAAAACACAAAAACATTAGTTGTACTAGTTTGCTTTCTTTATTAAAAACACAAAAAATGACTACTCTTGAAAACACTAAGTTGTGTGACTTCACTAGCACCAACAACAATGATTTCATGTGCACACCTATTGCTCCACCTATTCCTGAATCTACTTTCTTTGAAATTAAACCTGCTTTACTCAATCTTGTTATGAGAGAACAATTTTCTAGAATTGGTACTGAAGATGCTGCTGCTCATCTAAATAACTTTGTTGAACTTTGTGAGATGCAAAAGCATAGGGATATAGATGGAGATATTATTAAGCTTAAATTGTTTCCTTTCTCTTTGAGAGTAAAAGCTAAAGAATGGTTGCAATCCCTAACTATGAATAGTATTTATTCTTGGACTAAATGCAAAGATGCTTTCATTGGAAAATACTATCCTCCTGCTAAGATTGTATCTATGAGAAGTGAAATAATGAATTTTAAACAATCTGATAATGAATATGTTGCTCAAGCTTGGGAAAGAATGAAATCTTTGGTAAAGAATTGTCCCACTCATGGACTGACTACTTGGATGATTATCCAAACCTTTTATGCAGGATTGAATTATTCTTCAAGAAATCTACTGGATTCTGCTGCTGGAGGTACCTTTATGACCATTACTTTGGGTGCTGCAACAAAGCTTCTGGATAATATGATGGTTAACTATTCTGAATGGCACACTAAGAGAGCTCCACAAGGTAAGAAGGTAAATTATGTTGAAGAGACCTCTTCCTTGAGTGATAAAATTGATGTTATTATGTCTATGCTTGTTAATGGGAAAGCTCATATTGATCCAAATCATGTTCCCTTGGATTCTTTTGTTGCTCAAGAAGAGCAAGTTGATGTGAACTTTATAAGGAATAATAATTTTAGCAACAATGCCTACAGGAATAACTTTGGTAATAATAATTATAGGCCATATCCTCCAAACAATGGTAATGCTTATGGAAATTCCTACAACAATAATAGAAGTGCACCCTCTAAACTTAAAGTTATGCTTAAAGATTTTATTAGCAAACAAACTGCTTTCAATAAAACTATTGAGGAGAAACTCTCTAATGCGGAAAGAAACATAGCATCATTGGCTGAAGCACAATCTTCTTTGAATAAAATGGCTACTAAACCTAAAACTATTGAGAATCCCTTTGCTGCTACTAATGCCATACAAGTTAGAATGGATGAAAATGTTAGACTACTAGCTGAATTGCATGCTAAGTGGGAAAGAGAAGATGAAATTGCTAGAAATATTAGTGTTTCTACTATCACTACCACTAATGTTGAAGCTAGTAAACCCAATGGAACCTTTTCTAATAAAATACTAGAATTCTTCGAAACATGGGAAACAATATCTCTAATACTTTAGATGATAATTATGATTTTTATCTTGATGGTTGCAATATCTCTGAAATTATTAAGTTCCTACAAAAGCTTGCTAAAAGTCCTAATGCTAGTGCTATGAATATGGCCTTTACAAAAAACATTACTGATGCTCTCATAAAAATTAAAGAAGAAAAGATGAAACATAGAGCTTCTATTCCTATGAAACTAGAAGATGGTTGGGAACTCATCATTAATATGAAAGTGAATGATTTTGATTTCAAAGCTTTATGTGATCTTGATAGTAGTGTTTCTATTATGCCTAAAAGGATTTATGATATGCTTGCTACCAATGGAAGATTGTTATTTAAATGTCCCACTTGATGATAATGCTAAAAAGAAACTCATGGGGAGTATTAATGATGTTCTTATTATGGTTAAAAATGCCTATGTCCCTGTTGATTTCTATGTTTTGGATGTTGAATGCAATGCTTCTTGTCCTATTATTTTGGGAAGACCTTTTCTTAGAACTATTGGTGCCATTATTGATATGAAAGAAGGCACCATTAAATATCAATTTCCACTCAAGAAAGGTATAGAACACTTCCCTAAGAAGAGAGAGAAGATTCATTTTGCCTCTCCTATGAAAACAAAATTTGCTCTTAATGCTTCTTCATTTGAGAACACTTGATTCTTTTTCTTGCTTCGTATGCCTAACTTAAAGGCATTAAATAAAAGTACTTATTGGGAGATAACCCAAAAGTTTTAGATGAGTCTTGGAAGTTATTAACTCTGTAATAACCTCTCCTTATCCTTTTTATTTGCTTTTTGTGCCAAGAGTAACCTCTAATGAGAGAGAAGTAATGCTTGGGAAAGTTGCTATCCCGAAACAGATTTTTGTGCTTCACTGTAAAAATTCATGTAAAATCTATGTACGTCATTTTTAGGCGTGAATTTTTGTGCTTCGTCCCCAGGTTGTTATCTAACTTTCGTTAGTTCAACACTTTTCTATTTGAGCAACAGAAGGTCTTCGAAAAAATTGGTTTTTACCTGCTGGTCTATTTTGACAGATTTCTGCTATTATTTGCATTTGCTTCTTGTTGATTCCTTTTTGAGTTCTTTTTGGGGAATTGAGCTTTTTTAGGGAAGTGCTATAGTATCTTGTGTTTTAATGGAAGTTTTATTGGTGTTGAAACTGAACCCAAAGACTTATTATCTTGAGTACACTAATGTTGCTAATAAAGATTGTGTGAAGTTTTGTATGAAAGAAAAATTTCAGGTGTATGGAGAGAATGATGTAATGATATGAAGATAGGACTAAAGCTCAAGCTTGGGGATTCCACGTGTGTCACTCCAAGAAATATCCAAGAAGTGCAAGCGTCAAAGCTTGGGATGCCCAAGGCATCCCCTTCTTCATCAATAAAAATCTCAGGTTTCTTCCAAACACTTCATTTTTATTGTTTCATGCACAGTTGTGTTGTTCTTGGAGCGTCTTAGTTTTTGTTTTTGGTTTTTTGTTTCCTTGGTTTGGTTAGTTTGCTTGAATAAATTGGTTGGACCCCCTCTTTCATACATTAGTTTTCAAATAGTTTGGTTTGGATTGGAAAAGAGTAGGAAAGTTCATGCTTAAGTAGTAAACAGAGCTTGTTTTTAACTGTGGCCTATGCTTTGTCATGTCATGCTTGATATGGTTTTGGCTTTATGCTTAGTAATTTTTGCTGTAGTATGACATATTATAAACAACTGAGATTGCTTAATGTGCCTTAAAAGAATCATGCGTTGTTTTAGCATATTAAAGCATAGTATTGTGGTATTCTCCTTTGATACTTTATTTGGGTTGACTTGGCACATCCTCACACCATGTTATGACTATCCCAAGTCACCATAGCCTCTATGATCCTTTAGTTTTTGACTTGTAATATCACTTTATGCTTTAATTAATGATGTTTTGTCGCTTTGCATGATTATGGCCATTATTGCTCTCTTAGTTGGTCGCTCCTAGTCTTTTGCTAGCCTCCATAACCAAGTATGAGTTCCACTCATGCATCCAACTCCAAATAAAACCAAGTTATTCCAAAGAGTCCACCATACCTACCTATTAGCATTTTCTATTCCAAGTATATTCATGTTTTTATCTACCTTCTGAATTAAACTTGTTATGAGAAAACTAGTGATTAAATATCTCACGAACTTGATGGCACACTTTACTTTTCTTGCCCCTAATAAACTTGAACCATTGTGTCGTCTATGTTGTATATTCTTGCACTTATATGTTGGGGATTAGAAGAACCATGTTGTCATGGGGAACACTTTCAACATTGCACTTGTACATTGTACCTAGTTAATATCATGCTCTTTTGTTTATGGATGTCATCGGTGTGAAATGAAAGCGGAGCTTGTAAGTCCATGGAGTTATGTATGTGTGTTAGGGAAATGCCTGGGCCGCTGGTCTAATCCATGACTAATCATGGTGGAAACCTGCAGCGTAACCATAATGAGCAATCTATGAAGCATTCTTCTTATAAAAAAGAGATAGAGATTGAGAAAAAGATAAAAAAAGAGATGAGAAAAGAGGAAAGAGAGAAAAAAGCACCATTTTCCCATGGTAAATAAGAAGATAGCTGAGATGCTCGTTATCTGCATGCCTTGTCATTTTGATATGGGGATTCTTCCGTATCATCGGGCAAGGGGTACCCCGTTGGCGGCTCTCTATGATACACATATACTTACTATGACAAGAACTTACCGGTAAATAAACTTAAGTACCATGAGGAGCGGCCCTCGTATTCAAGGGACATGAGATTTCCAACTTATACTTTGTTAAGCATATACTCCATAGTTTTTTCACTTTAACCTTAATCACTTCAAGATGCTTATGATAGGGGAAATGAGAGCTGAAATCTAATAAGTACCATAATTTTTTGAAGCTCTTTATGAAACTTGAATCCCTGTTTCCTTCTATGAAGGCCTTTCTTCCACTTTTATATTGAGTCTCCACCTTCTATCTTTATGCACCTATTAAGAGAGCATAGTGGCCATTCTTAGTTTGATGTGCATTGTCCCAAGACTTGTTGATTGATGCATAACATTGATATTGTTTGTTATTAAACTATTTGTATCTAGTCACCCTTATAAACTTTGAAGGTGTCCTATGCATTTATGTTTTGCTACTCCATGAGGGGCAAGCTGAATGCCACTTTGCTATGTTTTCTTTATGTGAAACAAACAAACGTCTTGCAAAGCATTGTTATTCATGAATCTTTTGTTTGTGCCTTTTCATGTTATAACATAGTTGCTATGTCTTATTGTTAGAACTTTATCTTTCATGCTATGTTGAAGTACTATGATCCCAGCTATCAATGTTTTACAAATACTTTGATCAAGTTTATGATGGTGCATGTCACCTCAAAAATTATTCTTTCTTTTTATCACTTACCTACTCGAGGATGAGCAGGAGTTAAGCTTGGGGATGTTGATACGTTGCAAACGTATCTATAATTTTTGATGTTCCATGCTTGGTTTATATCTACTTTCTTATGTTTTGTCCACACTTTGGAGTACTTTTTATACACTTTCTTGGACTAACCTATTAACAAGATGCCACAGTGCCAGCTGCGTGTTTTCTGCTATTTTTGGTCCTAGGAAAGTCAGAAAATGAATATTCTCGGAATTGGACGGGACAAAAGCAAAAGTCAATATTTCACCAAAGGGGACACGGAGCCAGAATACGAGACGGAGAGGGGCCAGGGGCCACCCACACCACCTGGCCGCGTGGCCAGGCCTAGCCCGCGCCAGGGGGTGGTGTGGCCGCCTAGGGCACCCCCTTTGCCTCCCCTTTCGCCTATATATTGCCTCCGATACAGAAACCCTAAGTACTCGATAAAAAATCCACGAAAGAGTCTGTATCTGCCGTCATCTCCATCCCTGGATCGGGAGGGATCTGAAGCTCTTCCCGGCACCCTGCCGGAGGGGAGAATTCACCATGGAGGCCTTCTTCATCACCATGCAAGCCTCCGGTGTGATGCGTGAGTAGTTCATCCTTGGACTACGGGTCCATGTAGTAGCTAGATGGTTGGTTCTTCTCCTTTGTTCTACCATGTTTAGATCTTGTAAGCTCCGTTCATGATCAAGATCATCTATTTGTAATCATACATGTTGTGTTTGTGGGGATCTGATGGATATTGACATGCTATTTTAGATTTATTATTGATTCTATCATGTCTTTGTTATTTGTGATCTTGCATGCTCTCCGTTGTTAGTAGATATCTTGGCCGAGTAGATGCTAGCAACTCCAAGAGGGAGTATTTATGCTCGATAGTGGGTTCATGCCTCTAGTAATCTGGGGAAGTGATAGAAATCTCTAAGGTACTAGATGTATTGTTGCTACTAGGGAGAAAACATCAACCCTTTGTTCATAGAACAATCGTATTGTTTACTTTACACACAATGCTTAACGCAAGTATCTGTTGCTTGCAACTTAATACTGGAGGGGGTTCGGATGATAACCTGAAGGTAGTCATAGATGCAGTTGGATTACGATCTATGTATAATGTTGTAATGCCCAATCAAATCTCATAGGAGTCAAGATGATTAGTATATGCATGTATTAATTTGTTCACCCAACATGTCATCTATCTTAAGGAGAATCACCACTAGTGAACTATGGACCCCGGTCCTTTCTTTTACCATCAATCTACAACTATTTACTGTTTTCTGTTTACTTTCTGCAAGCTATTACTTTCTTCCACACAATACATTTAATCCTTTGTTTTTAGCAAACCGGTGAGATTGACAACCTCACTGTAAGTTGGGGGCAAAGTTATGTGGTTGTGTTGTGTAGTATTCCAAGTTGGAAACAACACCTTGGAGGTGTTTCCTTGCTCCTACTGGTTCGATAACCTTGGTTTCATAACTTAGGGAAACTTACTGATGTGCTCATCATACCTTCCTCTTGGGGTTCCCCAACAAGCTCGATATCAACCACGAGTCAGCGGCGGGCATTTTCCAAGTAGTGAATTGTTGGTACTAGAAGTCGGCTTTGTTTGCGAGTTTAAACTGGTTTAGCAATTGAGTTTCCGTGTTAAAAGTTGGTCTGCTCACGAAAGGGACGAGGCGGAAGGCCAGATAAGCAATAAGTATAGGAAAAACAAAAAGTGCTTATGTAAACACATAGGGCACGACAAAATAAAACCAAAATTGCTATATAGAAGCATCAAATCTTAGCACTAGCAAAATGTTATACTACTTATTTACAACCCAATTGTTTCAGAATGACACATTGTTTGTTCTGTTCTCTATGATGCAGGAGGAGAGGTAGGAGCTGCTGGCTCACTGGAGACATCTCCTTCAACTTGATATCTTTCCGAGACGTGCAAATCGGATTCGGTTTGCTTGTCGTCGGAAACTTCGGATGTTCCTTCGGGAGGCGAAGGAGGTGTCTCCACGCGAGTGAAGAATGGAGTGTCATAGCTGGTTAGATCAGCTACGTGACATCCATATCCGGCGCAGGAGTCCATGATGGTCTTGATATCTTGCTCCTTGCCGTCTTCATCCATAGTCGAATAACCTCTGGTTACTTACTAGATCTCCATGCTTCCATGGTGGCTCATAACCATGGTGAGAGCATTCTGTGCTGCGTTTCACGCATAGGACATGTTCCAGTCCTAGATGAGCTGAGGCATCTCCTTCGCCTTGTCTTGCACCTCAAAGGCAGACATTTTGTTCATGTCCGGCACTTTGAGAACTTCACCAATATCCTCTAGGGATTGGCGGAAATTGTGAAGCAAATCACCGACTTCTGAAAGCCGGTTGGTGCGAGACTGGGTGGAGGAAGAATCCAGCAAGTTCAGAGGACCTGCGTATATAAAGCAAAGGTCAGAAAAATATATCCAAACTCCTAGAGTCGGAAGAACGAAAAGTCAGAAGACAGGAAACATACTGAAGATGACATCATCAACTTTGGTCTTCTCTGCCCTAAGGCTCTGGAGTTCAGCTCGAAGTGCTTCGGTGATGTCCTTTTCTCTGAATAATTCATCATTGATATCCGAGATTTTTTGGTCCTGGGCTGCGATCCTTCGATCGCGTTCTACGATGGCCATGGAGGAGGATTCGAGAATGCTAGCAATGCTGGACTCGTGATTAGCCTTAAGTTGGCTCAGCTCTCGCTGTAACTCGGCGTTATCCACCTCCAGGGTCTTCAAGTTCTCAGCCTCTTCAATGATTGCACATGATTGTTTGACCAGACAAAAGACAACAGTTGAATAAGAAATTCGACTATGAAAGCAAAAAAGGACAAGGTTAAGGACTAAAATGATTACCTTCAGCCTCATCCTTTAATACCTTTAATTGAGCATTTTCAAGTCGGAGAGCTCTGATCTCTCTCTGCTTATTGCAAATATTCTTCAATAATTCCTGGTTATAAGCATTAACTTTCTGTAAGTCAGAATAGTACCCAGAGTCAGAAGTCTACCAAAGACTCGGGCTAATATTTTAACTAATATCAACACGAGCCTTGGGGGAACACTAGTTCATTCTTTGGCATCCTATGAAAGCATAAATCCGGATTTTCTATCCAACTTCATGCTTGGGGGCTAGAGGATATGATATGAAATAAAGTAAAAAAGGTGAGTTGGAATTCCGACTTACATGTTATTCATGAGTAAGCTTGCTTAAGCTCATGTTCACCTTGGTGGTAACCTTCTTGGCGAGGTTCAGCGGGATTATTGGCAGTGGCGGAGCCACGCCGGCCTTCAGCTTCTCATCATGAAGACGAATTTGGTCAAGAAGCTCGGATTACTTGACGTCCTCGGCTTCTTGCACCTCTTCCTCGGCGGTGATATTCTGGCTCTCTAGGCATTGCTGAGCCAACCTTTGTATCTCTTTTGCAGTTTTCCGAGTAATGCCAAGTTTGGCAATACCCGGATTGCTGAGAAGGTTATCGGCGAAAACCTCTGTCGAGGGATCATTACCCTGTACGGGTTCACCCTTATCAAGTACCGAGTCACCCATGGTTATGTCGGTCTACGAGACGAGGATCACTAGCTCAGATTGTTGAGCCGGATCTTCAGATTGTTGAGTCGGAGGTGTTGTGGCAGGAGAAGTCAAATTCAACTTTGACTGGCACAGGGGCTTCAACGAGCCTCCTTTCCCTTTGCCCATGGTGAGTTGTTTAGCTCTGAGGAGGTAATAGAACAAAGATCATTACACTTCAGAAGGAATGAGAAATAAAATACAGAGACCTTGTGAGAAAAGTCACCTCTTCACAATGGGCACTTCCTTTGTGCCAATGGAAACTGTCGGAGTCTTTCGCTTTCGGGTAAGAGTCTCCGGCAATGGAACCAGTTCTCCATCATCCTAAGAGAGCTCAGGAGGATATCCCTTCAGAGGAGCAAGCTCCAACTCGGGGAGGTCAGCAAGCTGAAAAGAAGAAATATCTCAGTATTGCAAAAAAAACAATAATGTATAGATGAACACATTCGAGTTATTGCTAGAAAACTTACGGGTGTCACAGGATCATCAGCCGTATGCATGTCCAAGGACAGCTCCGGGATTTTCCTCTCGATCCGCTCCCTTATCAACCACTTGATTTGGGACTCATAGTCCTTTTCCGAGTAAGGCCGGGAGTAGATCTAGAGAGAGTCTGTCTTGCTCTTGGTGACGGAGTGCATAAGCCGGTCACCATGATGTTGGAGAGGCTCAATCCGACGCGCCAGCCAGCAGTGAACCAAATCTGATCCTTTCAGACCCTTGTGCTTCATCAAATATTCGATCCACCTCTTAGCAAGAAGTAGATCATCAGTAAGAGCCGAACCATCTGCATCCCAGGACTCTTGGGGCGTGGTGGCGCCGTCAACAAAAGCTGGCAAAGCAGTTGCTTTGCCGGGAGCTGGTCTGTCCTTGTGGTAAAAGAACGTACACGACCATTGTTTCACCGACTCAATAGCCTTAATCCTAGGATAGACTCACTCTCTCCTAACAGAAAAGCTAAGGGTTCTAGTAATGTAAGGATTGCCGGCGGTGATATAATTTCTCCGGGTATGAAAGTAATACCGGAAAATAAGAAGACTCGTCCTAATGCCGAGATACCCCTCACACAAAGAGGCACAAGCGCTCATGTCTAAAAGAGAGTTTGGGGGATATAGTGGAGTTGCACTCTGTAATGTTCTATGACCTCAGAAAAGAAATCTGAGGGAGGAAAGCTCAAACCTCTATCGATGTGGGTGCCAAAATGCACTCGCTCATCGGTGTTGGGGTGGCAATGGTTTGACTGAAGCCTCTCCACTAGTCGTCGGAACAGAGGAGACCTTCCTTCTCGATGATGCGGAGCTTGACGTCATCGAGGATGCACGGGATCCAGACTCCGTGTCCCTTCTCTTTCTCCACTGCAGAAGTCGTCGCCACCGTCGACATAGTGGCAGAAGATGAAGCCTTGGCCATTTTTGGGCACCGGTGACCTAGGATGGGCGGCGCTGTGAGATTTGGGAGAGGCAGAAGAGCTCTGTTCGCAGGAAGCGTCGGGAGGAAGGAGAAAGAACTGGCACTGGTGAGGAGGAAGGAAGAAATCTCAACCCCTTATATCCTTTGCCTGCGCCAAGATTCGTGCAAGATAAACAGTAATGCTTCCACGTGTCGTGGAAGGAGCTGGGTAACCTCCTCGCGAGGATTACGCCGCCTCGATCTCCACGCACGCATTAAAACGACGTCTCGGTTCCGCAAAAGGCGGACCCACCAACGGTCGTGCTGACAGGAATGTCTATCAGTGACGTGACTTGACCTTAACTGATGTCAGGTTACGTCAGAGGCCAAGTTCCGGCTTCGTTTGAATTTCAAGTTGGAAACTCGAATAATGTACTCATATTTCCAACTCGTTTTGAGACCCGGATCCTATCCTTTCCTTTGAAGTTTCAGGAACCCTTCAAGATTCTACAAGTCGAAGATGGATCAAGCTAGACGATGATGAAATCCGACTCTATATCTTGGAGGCTTTCGGGGGCTATTGTTGGGGATATACTTTCCGGGTATCCTCATTGTGCCTCACTGACCAGGGTGGCCCACTTTGGGTTAGAGCTTTGCTTCACGGGCGGCCCAGTCAGGGAGAAGAGACGGAGTCCAGTCCGGCTACGGGAAGGCCCAGAAGACTTACCGACATAGGCCTATAGTGTTACTTGTGGTTCAGGATGTACTCTGTAACCGACTCTTAGTCGTAGCCAGATAGGTCTCTCCTGTAAACCCTATATCGGATATCTATATAAACCGTCCTAGGGACCGGCCTTTAGGGCACCCCACAATAGTCTACAATCTCAACTCGTACAGGCAAAAACCCTTGTAACCCATATTGCGGCTCTGCCGCATTACTTCATTGCTAGTAGGAGTAGGATCCGTCCAAAGCCAATGGATTCGAACCTGGGTAAACTTATGTGCTCACCATCCGGAACACCGTACCTCTTACACCCCTCTCTTTCGCATGCCTCGAGGACCCCCTCATGGCGTACTTGTCATCAATCCGACGACACACATGACCAAGGAAACTTCTTATACCTTTAATATCCCTAGGTTATGGCATTCTCCCTATTGCCTAAACCTTAGCTCTATCAACTTCAATTCTCTTACCTGATAGCTTGTGTCCACGAACTATACATTTTTTCACCATAAAATGGCACTTCTCCCAGTTTAGAACAAGATTGGTTTCTTTGCAACGCTGCAAAACTCTTTTGATATTATCCAAGCAACTAGTAAATGAAGTTCCATAGACAGAAAAGTCATCCATAAATACTTCCATATAAGTTCTATAAAATTGGCCAAAATAGCAGTCATGCATCTTTGAAAAGTATCCGGAGCATTACATAAACCAAAAGGCATACATAGGTAAGCATGTAAACCATAAGGACTAATGAAAGTTGTTTTAAGTTGGTCATCAGGATGAACAGCTATTTGAGAAAAACCAGAGTATCCGTCCAAGTAACAAAAATAAGTATGGTTTGCTAACCTTTCTAAAGTTTGATCTATGAACGGTAAAGGATAGTGATCTTTCCTAGTTTATTTATTTAATTTTCTGAAGTCTATGCACATCCTATGCCCAACAATAGTTCTAATAGGTATCAATTCATTATTTTCATTAGGAACAACAGTAAAACCGCCCTTCTTAGGGACACAATGAACAAGACTTACCCATTCACTTTATTTAACAGGATAGATTATACCTGCGTCCAGTAGGCGTACAATTTCTTTTCTTACCACTTCTTTCATTTCAGGCTTCAATCTTCTATTAAATTCCGCAACTGGTTTAGCACCTTCCTCCATGAATATTTGATGGATGGCTATCAGGGGACTGATGCCCTTCAAGTCATCCATTGAGTACCCAAAGGCCTTGCGATGCTCCTTAAGTATCTCCATAAGTTCTTCTTCTTCTTTTCCTGAAAGTTTAGCACTGATAATAACAAGAAATTTATTTGTATTATCTAGAAACCTATATTTGAGATTATATGGTAGAGTCTTCAGCTCTAGGGGTGGTACTTCCTCGTCCCCTCTCTTTTCTGGCTCTTCAAAAGCCTCATCAGTTGGAGGTCCCATTATAGAAAGTCAATCGAATTCATCTTCTAGTTCTCCTAGGGACTTGTCCTCCATAACTATTTCTTCATAATTTCGATCTTCATTTATTTCTTCTTCTTGATTACTAAAGAAAATAGCCGCCATTTCCTAAATAGTTCTCTCTTCCTCTTCTTCTTGTATTTGTGGAGGCCTGTCTTTAAATTTGGAAAAATGGAATTTATTTTCCGTTCCCCCAAGCTTAAGAGACACAATCTCCTTCTTGAAATTAACATAGGCACCTATATCACCCAAAAAGTTTCTTCCAAATATAATTGGGAAAAGAGTGTCAGCTGGCATATCAACAACTACAAAATCGATAGGAAAGTTTTTATTGCCATTTGTGACAGTTGCATCTTCAACTACTCACATTGGAATTCTAAGATTTTTATTGCCTAACATAATTGTCATATCAGTATTTTCAATTGTAGCCAGATCTATTTCTTCTTTTATTTCTAAGTAGAAATCATAAGATATAACATTAACTTCGGTGCCAAGATCACATACACCGTAATGCGAGGTATCTTTAAATATGCAGGGAAGAATTCGCTTACCCACATCTTTTACCTTTTTTTTACCTTCAACCAATACAGAAGTCTCTTCATCAAGTTCAACTATGTTACAATGTGCGTACATAGCCATAATTGCTTCCTTGATTGCCTCTTCATCTTTGGTTTCTTCTAGATGTTCCACGACTTCTGGCATACTTTCTTCTTCCTTCTTATCATGTACTTCTTTAACCTGTTCATATTCAAGAATATGCTTTTGTGCAGTGTTAGGGAAAGGCATCTCATTTACTGGTTCTAAGGAGGCCAGTGTTGCTTTATCTTCTCTTTTATGCTCATATGGATCAGGATCTTCTTCATCTCTAGTAAAATGCTTCTTGTGTAAAATACCAAGTAGTAGAGGATTTATTTCAAACCCCCTTGTCTTCTTATTGGAGTTGTCTCTTTTATAAATATCATAGGGCTTCCCAAAGCAGTTGAGTGGGTGAGCACTAGTCATATGCTCAAACTCCATCATGTTGGTGGAAACCTGTAACTCAAAACAAAATTTAGCAAGACAAAAATAAATAAGTAAAAACTAAAAGACCTACAGCGCTTAGCTCCCCGGCAACGGCGCAAGAAAATAGCTTGATGACTGCAAGTGCACAAATCGTTTGTAGCTAGTTTGGAAATAAAGATATCGATCCCACAGGGAGCAGGAGTCCGAAGTCTAATAATTCTTGAAATAAATATTATGAAAGAAATGCTAGATAAACTTCTAAGTGACGAGATAGAATGTGAGTATTGTGTAAAAGGTGTTTTTGGGTTTTTAGTTATAAGAGCAATAATAAAGTAAAGTAAAATAACTGAATACAGAAAAGTAAGTATCGCGTATGTAAGAGAGATTGGAACTGCAATAGGGAAAAAGTGTTCTCAGGGAGTAGCGGTACGCCACTAGCATTATAAGGATCTAAGATAAAGATTATCATCATGAACATTCTAAACTATGTATGTGTGGGAGGAACTCCGTATTTGGACAAATAGGCAACAACCGCTGCTCACATCATCCTAGTAACCACAACAGTCAGCAATCGACATCAATCGAATTATTGTGCTATTAAGGGACGTAATCCCGTACGACGTATCTATGGCATGGATAGTGTTCCGTGAGTTTCCTCGGTTTCCCAAGTTGATACGTAAGGGGTGCCAACATCTTTATAGTCATTGTAAGTGCTAGCACGCCTCTGTCTACCAACTAGTAGTTCCCTCCATCAAGTCCCCATGAGAGGCAAATATTGAGAGGTCGTCTTCTCTTAACATCAAGATGTAGAAGATCTAACACATGGTCACAACGATGAATATCATAATAGACTTTATCTTATTTCAATCTCAGACTAGGGTTTCTCCATCTTCCCAAGAACTAGAGATCTACTTAGACATGGAGGCAATCAACATCATGGTAATGGTAATGGAAACTATCATAGATGAATAGTACTTGTATAAATCCACAACGAGTACGGGAATTACAACAAGATCTAGACAAGATGTAGATGGGATGGATGGAGATGGTGTGATGCAGCGGTGGACAATGAAGATCGATGCCTTAGCCTCCCTGATATGCGCAGGGCAAAGATGTATCTCCGGTGGATGAGTTACCCCTCTAGATGCCTTCTGGAGGTGATGTTTCTGCGATTTCTGGGCGTTCTGTATGTCGTCTCCTCGAATCAGTTGCACGGGGTGAAACTATTTGAGGAGGCGGAGGCGACACCAACTATACGGCCTGAGCTATACGACCGGAACTCTGGTCGTATAGTTGGTCGTTGAACCTTCTGCCTCTTTTGTTCGCTTCTGGTTTTCTTCTGGTATTATTAATATTTCCAAAATAAGCGATTTATGTTGTTTTTTACTCCTTTTCTCCATAGTATAACTACTCCAAGAATTGTATCCATTGGATCCATCATCTGTCCTGATCCTGGTGAAAACAGACATAAAATGTGCGCGCGAGCGCCATAAAATATCAAGATCCTACATCTACAATGTAAAATAATAATGTAAAACATGATGCAAATATGCACTCATCAATGGGAGCATCAACTGATGGGAGATTTCCTCTCCATTAAGATGGAGGAGAACTCTTTGCTTGATGACCACTTGGAGTGCATGCATGATGCGTACATGAGGCCTGCATACTTCCTGGATAGCTGGATGACGAGCTCTTTTGCCAATGGCATTGTGCTGCGGTCGCTGCCATCAAGCTACCAAGCACATGTCAGGATTTGCATCATGAGAGGCGATGCGGAAACACATGATTTCCACAGGTTCATATCACATCTCAGGAATGTGAAGGTTGAACCCATTGGGGGTGACGTTATCGATGACAAAGGTATATATTTGATATACAATTTTATAAATGTTATAATCTTGCAAACACATATTGCAGTGTTAAGTATATTTGATACTTGTTTTGTTTTGCTGAAAACATGTGTTTCTGCTTGAGAGGTGCTTGTTGGAGAGGAGGTGACGTTGCGTGTTGATGGCGAGCATGATGATGGCCAACGACACTCTCCCTCGATATTTATCACTTAGTTTATCGTTTTTGGATAGTTATTGTAATCGATAGATTATGAACTTATTTAGTGTGTCTCACACTTCGTGAGACGATTATTCATATAAGTTTGTAACAAATAGTTGTTCTACTTTTATCAATGGTTTCTATTCATGTTCATATCTTGTTCGATTATGTGTGAATTATCCTTGTTTTGAAACTAATTGATAATGCATGAACATTTGTAAAATATTTAAATGCCTTGAAAATACCCAACTTAATGATATATTCATTTTGAATGAACCATTGTTTAATTTCAAAGTTATATTGATAATATGTGAAAGACACTTGTATTCTTGTCACATATGAATCATGCCTAAGTTCAGAAAGATAACTTGAACACCATGTATTACATGAATACAAAATGTTTGATGAATTGTTGAAAAAAGGATACATATTCAATGTATTGTGTTTTAACAAAAACGGTGATTACCATAACATAATTGTTTAAATTTTGTAAAGAGTTTATGAAAAGAAACATGAGTATGAAACTATTTGATATGATTAAAGTATTTCATCATCTAAGGGTATTAAAGATAAAAGGGAATCTAATTACTATGATTTGATCAATAGTAATGAAATTCGACTTTATAAGATTGGCATAAAGAAAATTGTGAAATGCAATGCGTTTGAAATTTCAAAATGCAAAGCATCACAATGTGATATTAGATATCAAGTGGGTGAATAATGGAGCCAAATAAATCGTTGTAGTGTAAGTGTAAAGACCATTAGGTATAAATAGTTAGCACTCAATTAGAATATATGGTGAACCATATAAATTCATGAGATCGGCGCCATATATTGTATGGATCGTCATGAAATTTTTGGGGTTATTCGATATAACCAAAACAATAGCAAATAGGTCCTTGTAGAGTATTCATTGGAAAATGAATACGAAATCCATGGCTAGAACCAAAAGAAAGGAAAAATTAGTATTGCTTAAAGTTTTGGTGCTTTTTCGAGAAAGTTTATGTTCTCGAATGTGGAGCTTTTAGAAGATAGTGTAAAACATGATGAGGATTCAAAACCCTGCATCAGAGTGTTGAGAAGCGCGACGGAAAGTGTTCTTGAATGATTCTCTTCACAAAGGAAAGAATCAATGATAATGATCATTGTGTTTTCCTCAGTGGTGTTTTTACTACATAATGTAGGATTCAAAATGTGCCCCACATCCCATATGGAGACATTTGAGAATCATTTGACATATTACTAGAATATGACATACCTGTGAACTACAAAGGAAATAATGGTAAACTAAAATTATGAGAAATCCTAGAGGCAAAATTCACTTAACATTAGAAAGCAATTTGTTGCTGAATCTTAACTAGTAAAGGGGTTACTTGAATTTTCCAAATGACTGCAAAGTCATGAAGGAAAAGGTGAATGACAAAAGCACAATTTGTCATGAATAATGTATTGGACAAATTCAAATGAATTTGATTCAAGTGTGTTGAAAGTCTAATGGATTTAATACTAGTAAAGTATTAGTATCTTATAGTACATCTCTCAGTTTGATAATTGATCAAAGGATTTTGAAGTTGTTCAAAATAGTGAGTCGATATGCAATTTGCATGAAATTGAGTGGGAGCTATAAAAGTCTTCCTAAAACAATATGTGAATGACATATTTTTGAGTGGGAGCAAAGTAAGTCTTAGATTCAAATATGTAGGGACATATTTTGAGTAGGAGTAATGACTCCAACTCAAATACGTTGGGAACATATTTTGAGTGGGAGCTTAAGGAGTGATTCTTAAGTGTGTATACGACATATTAAGAATGAAAGCGCAAGTACCAATAAATAATGATTTATAGGGATTAGAAGTTGATAGTAAGTATATTACGATATTATGTAGTATTCCTGAAGGGATTCTGGAAAGAGTTTTAGAATAGAAGTTAATTAAGGAACTGGTCCTTGATAACTCAAATTCAGAATAGAATTAAGTCTAACATTGATGGTTGAAAGAAATAAAAGGATGATCATCATCCACTATGTTGAGACATAGGTTCTGTCTTGGAAAACCATGATGACAACTTAACATAATATGTGAGCCAAGAGGGGACGTTTGAAAAGTGATTAAGCACGAACCACGGAACGTTGAGCTAAGTTTGTCCGCAGTATCTAATAGAGAACTGTAGACATAATTCCAAATCCATAAAGGATGATATATCTTAAATCATAAAGGGTTATGGTGTAAGGGAATATGTTGGAAACTCCTATATCGATAATACCGACTAAAGTCAAGTAGGAATCAAGGTGAACAAAACATTGAAAGTTGCACAGGATGCACTAGTGTTTCGATGGATACATTTATAATAATAGATAAGGGTACCATCTAAAGTGATGTATACTGTTATGGCGGGACTAGTTCGTCTTTAACGTAGAATGATGTGTCCCAGGGCACAGTGCCCATGAGAAAGCCCATGAGGTTGATCTAAAGTCACTATAGGCTCCTGGAAACTGGCCTCGTTCTGCTACCATAACGACAATGCATACACAAAGATATTATCATGTGATGATAAAGTATTAATGTCAATCAAGGTGACATTAGTAAGTTGCAAAGGATTTGGGACTATAAAGTATAGGCCCAAGACTCAACCTCTTCCATGAGCAAGCATATTCAGGGTACCGGGATATATGGTGCCAATGATTAAGAACAAATGTAACTAGTGTATTTGTACTCTAGTGCAAGTGGGAGACTGTTGGAAATATGCCCTTGAGATAAATAGTAATAAGGACTATTATCATATTTCATAAAGTTTATGATTAAGTTTTATATCATGCTATAACTATATTGAAAGGAAACGTCGATACACGTGTGATATATAAACAACCAGGGGTTCCCGGTGAAACTCTAGTCACTGGTTCATTGGTCAACAGAAGATCAAGGTTTCCTAATCATGCGGTATTTATGCCAGTTGGAAATGGAGTCATCTCATTCTGAGAATGACATGATGAACTAATACCCAAACTAAACATCGTGACCCGATCATGTCATGAATTTCAAGTTACGATGATTAGAATAAACCTAGTAGACTATTCCTTAGACCGTGAGGCTATATCAATCACTGTCTCTCGAGGGTGCTTTGATAGCATCAAATGTCACTTGGTAATACAGTGATCATAAATGTGTGTTCAGGTATTCAGAGGAAGTTTTTAGGCAATATATGTCAAGAGCAGGATTTGTCCATCTGCGTGACGGAAAGATACTCGAGGGCCCACTCGGAGAAGTTATATCCAATAGCTGCATAGCGTGTGATTTGATCACAGGGATATCACTTATCGAAACGAGTCAAGTAGCATTTGTCGGTAACGGTATTAAACCTAACATGGTGATGTCATTGATCAAATCTCGGGCAATGCAAGTATTGAGATACAAAAGGAATATGATGCGACAGTCATAGCTCAAACGACGAAAGATCTTCATGGAATGCACAGGGGTCACATGGCCATCCAGGTCCCTCTGTTGATCATTGGTCCGGGAGTGTTCTAACCATGTCTGGAGTGTTCCCGAATCATGGGGTATCACGCTTAAGGGCTTGGTGATGCTTAGAGAGTGTTTATAGGATCGGTAGAATCACTCAAGAATAGAAAGAGAGAAAACCTGAAGGGTTTCGGTAAGTCTGGAGGATGTACGGAGTGGAGGTGGAAGGTGTTCCATAAGCCACGGAGATTAATATGTGAATGAATGTTAAATATTGATTTAATCATTTATTCATAATTATTTAATAAAAGATAAAATCAATTAAATGGTAAAAAGTCTTAATGGGCCAAATCCCGGAGGGGAAAGGGCCCAAGAGGTGCCGCACCCCAAGGAGGGGCCAAAGGGAGTGGTTGGCGGCCCTGGTGGGCCTGCCCCACGTGGGGCCCATGGTGGGGGCTGGCCGGTGGTGCCTCCCCCACCTCCTCCTTGTTTAGTCCCACCGCGGGACTTTGAGGAAGGGAGTACCTCCCCTTCCCTCTATATATAGTGGGGTATTTTGACCAGAAAATACACACAATATTCAATAACGGTTTCCTCACTTTTGGGGAGACCTCCAATTGATATTCTCTCCCTCCCTCTCTCTCTCTCTCTCTCTCTCTCTCTCCTGTGACCGTGGTCCCAAGTCCGGACTGCGCGAACTAGAGACATCTTCACCGCAGAGCACCGCCGTGCTACGGGATTCGGATCCAGAGCTCTACTTCCGCAACTGCTGCTGGATCGGGGAAGCGGGAGTCATCGCTAGGCATCGGATGCATGTAACTCCCCGCGAGGTGTCACACTTGAGGCACTAGAAATCGTTGGAGCCGCAGGAGCGCAAGGACTTCAACATGACCTTGAGGTTGGCTTCGGCTCGTTTACATCAACCATGCTCTCCTAAGCGTTGACACCGCTTTTCAGTCTTCAAGGGCAAGTTTGCGAAAATCCCCTCCCGTTATTGCATTAATAATAGATAGGTCCTGGCAACAAAGGGGTTCAGGGGCATAGGGTAAAATTTTATTGTTTTCATACGCGAACCCCTACACTACCAATATGAAAATGTGGTACCAGTAGGTAGGTATTGAAATAACAAAACCACCGGAACTGGTTTCATCGTTTTATAATTTTTTAATTTAGTTATGATTTTTCTTGTGGAATTAACCCTTGTTTGGTAGTTACTTCACCCAAAAATATTGGTAAGTCAAAGAAATATTTACTTTTAGGCTTAGGAAGCTAGTACTGGTTCAATGAGAGTTGGTTTCATCTCAAAATAATTACCAGAATGCCCTTGGGAAATTCTCAAATTCTATTCTACAAGCAATTTGTCTTTTTCACCAGTTTTATTTTGCAAGTCCTTTTTGTATGAAACGAAATACACATGTTAAGAATCACAGATACCTTCCTATAGAAATTGGATTCACCATTTTTAGAGTTGTAGAACTCTTGTTAGGATTTATGGAGTGAAACTAATACATGTTAAAGTATTTATTTCACTAAAATTCATTACATGGTCAATAATTGTTGAAAACTAGGGATTTGGTAGATCTTGGAGTGAAACGTCTTGATGAGTTGGAATCAACTAAAAGAAATTATATTTTGACCTATAGAAATTCTCAAAGTCAGATCTGGGCTCTTTTTGTTATTTTTGCTACAGTGGATAGGCAGATCTATTTGGTATAATACCAAGGTCATATGATAGTCACTTCAAGTACCTACCAGTAGGAAGTGGTTCACCCCATTTAGGTTTGTAAACTCCCTGAGGGTTTTATTGATTGGAATTGACTCTATTTATTATATTAAATGCCAGCAAATAATAAAAATCATTTTGGGCAAAACTTTCTCTGCATGTTAGAGAAAATACAGGTCTACAAGCAGAAATTTAGATCTTGTCAATTCCACTTATTTTCCATTTTCAAAAGAATTTAATCCTAGCCTATCTTTTAATAGATTTGGTAAAACGAAACGAGATCCAATAGAAAATGGCAGAAAGCCAATTTTTTAACGGGAATGGGCCATCCAGAGCAGATTTTTCCCACCCAGGCTTCTCCGTGCGCAGGAGGCAGCTGGTTCAAACTGCTCGGGTGGGCCTCGGTGGTCAATGAGGGAGGAGAGCAAAGGGGTAAGAGGCACTATCGGTCGTCGGATTAAGAGGAGATCAACGGTCATCGGTCGTCATCTCCATCTAACCGTGCAAGGCTGTGGAGGAACCCTAGATGAGGTCAGAAGGGCGCGAGAGATCACCTAGGGGCCGCGCTAGTGACGGGGGGTGGAAGAGCGGACACGGTGCATGATGGTGAAACTGGTGAGGGGCGACATCAATGGCTTCCATCTCGGGATGGTTGCCCGCGCTCAGCGACGGACATGCAATGTCACGGAGCTTGATAGGGAGCCGCAAGGGGTGCCCTGGGCAAGAATAAGGGTAGGGGTTAGATGGATCTTGGTGAGTAAGTCACAATGTAGGAGAAATAAGGAAGAACGGAACCGTGCTTAGGCAGCAAGCTCGACTTCTTGTTCATGGCCAAATGGAGAGTTTATCCTTATCCCATGCAGTATAGGTCATGGGGGGATGGATCTGGAGCTCTAGATGGACAAGGGGATAGTGGAGGAATCAAATGAGGGTGCCAGGATGGACTAGAGAGGATGGGGGTATTTATCCCTAAGGGAATGGTCCATGGTGTACACGGCTCACTTGTGGGTTAGGTTTTGACCCGATGGGGTAGATTAGGCAATGGGGACAGTGGTGAGGTAGTGCCAGGTGCAGGGGTGCATCCAGGGCACTAGTTGCAGATAGAGGTGGATGCAAGAAATTTATTTGACAAAATATGCATTTAGTGGCATGACCTTCCCTCTCTCCTCCCTCCAAACACTAGAGGACAAGATGAACAATATAATGCTATAGCGTAGGTCAACCAAGAGAGAGGGGTGGGGTGCTGGAAGGTCAAGGTGGGGTGTCATAATTATTCAAATGGATTTTAAAAAGGTTAGTGATGCTCAAGTATGAATCCATAACATCCCCCTTTCTATTTGATTTCTAGGTCAATAAAGTTTCAAGTGGCATTGGTGGATGGTTTCACGGATGAGATTGACAAGTTATGGGATGAAGCACAAGAAAGAGAGGGACCTTGACAGATTTTGGAAGATTTGAAATGATTGATTTTATCAAAAGTTCAAAATGACCAGAAGTAAGGAACTGGTTCAAGAACCAAAATTTTGAGCTATACAAGGTGGAATAAAGGCACAATTGGATGGGTATGGTCAAAATACACCTCTAGGATTTATTTGGGATTTTTATGACATACTTAGACCCATTTATTATCTAATATTCAGAAAAGTGCTGAAATTGTTTAATTGAATTCATTCGATATTTTTGAGTTGTACAAGGTGGGATTTTGGTGTGCGATGGCGCCAAATACCATGTCACACATTAGATAATTTTCCCAAGATTTATTAAAGAAGAAAAGTATTTAAAACATTTATTTTCCCTTTTTTCCATTTAAGAAAATAGGCAAAAAGAAATAGTAAAACTCTTCAAAAATATTTATTTTTGCAGTAGGAAGATAGGTATCATAATATAGGCCTCAAATGTGCCTAGAGTTGAAATAGTGTTTTGTAATAAAACAAACTTTCTTCAATAAGAGGGGTTTGAGGTTTTTGTAAAAGAAAAGGAATAAATTGTTTTGGGCCAAAATAATTATGGAAAAGCATTTATTAATTTTTTATCTACAAGTATATGATGGCCACCGAGTATATCTATGATTTCACGCCATGGTTTTTGGATACCAAAGCTTGATTTAAAGGAAATAAGAAATATGAGAGGAAAAGAATCTTATGGTAAAACATTTCCAAGGGTCTAGGATCAAGTTGGATAAGAGGGTTGCAAGCTTCCCAAGGCTTAATCCAGTTGATGGGGTGGTAGAGTAAGTTGTATAGATGGGATCCATGCTTTGAGTTGATCCATATCAAGCTTGAGGTCTTAGGAAACATCTTCTAAAGATTGAATATTTTAATACTGCCAAAATAGAACATCATCTTACCTACAAAACAATGTTGGTTTAAGAAGATCAAGGCTCCAATTTGCACAAGGAGAGTGTGGGATGATATATTAGTTTGAATATATCACAACCATGCAAGGAGTTCGCCAGGAAGGGGTGAGATGGAGTTGGGAGTTTCTGCCAAAGTTGGTATATTGAAACAGTTGACATAACAGATTATTTTCTTGACTACAAAACCATCAAGGACAAGTGGGTCCAAGAATAATCTAGTCACAAGGGCAGGAGTGCGGTTTGAAAGAATACATGATGGTGAACAAGATGGTTCAAGTGCATTCCCAAAAGGTCCCTAGATTAATATAGATGGAGACTCAAAGATGGGATCCTGATAACAGATTCAGACTTAGTCAAATTTTGACTGATTTAGGG
The DNA here is from genome assembly GCA_916181665.1 of Avena sativa. Taxonomy (NCBI): domain Eukaryota; kingdom Viridiplantae; phylum Streptophyta; class Magnoliopsida; order Poales; family Poaceae; genus Avena; species Avena sativa. The sequence goes on from OV702287.1 coordinate 341,814,010, forward strand.
TTTTTGACTAGGGTATAAGATCAAAGAGAATTGATGGGTTCTAGGATTTCAAACAAACCATTGAGTGAATGTGGTTTATGAGTAGATGGAGTAGAAGGGTAACATGCCTTAAGTAGGCCTCCATTGTTTTGGATACTACTAAAAGAAAATTGACCCGGAGCTAATCTTATTAAGGTATTAGATGGTCAACTTAGGGACTAGAGACCAAGACAAGCTTGGGAATCTAGCTACATGGGCTTTTTGGTCAAGGAAAGGTATGTGGGATGGTAGAGCACATCACAAGGAATGGTTTGAGATAGGAACATGGCCTGGGGATTGATAGTAAGGGTTTTACTTAGAGTTATCCAAAATGAATTTGATAACCAGGAGAAGATTTCTTATTACTAGGGTTTAGATGTTTTGGTCTTCCAGGATGTTAGGGCTGTATTGTTTGTTTGGTTTAGTTACTCTAGGATGATCTCCTAGAGTAGCTCACAACTCCTAATCAAACAAGTCAATACAGACCTTCTTATGACAGCAGATCAAGACAATTCATCTTATCAAACAGATTAAGGCAATTCCTACAAACTTCTCACGGAGACTACCAACACATATAAGGATAGCCAAGCATTATCAACAAGCAAACAACTATCACACCTCCAAGCAAGAAAATGTTTTTCCTCCTGATTTTTGCATTTAGGACAACTAATCAAGATTACTGAAAGTGAGGTGTTACACCAATTTCAAAAATTATGAACCAATTTTAAAAATAAATGAACTAGTTTCAAAAATCATGAAACAATTCAAAAACAAATCCAATTTTTAAAAACTAGAATTTCTTCAAACAGAAAAAATGAAAAAAAAAAGAAAATAAAAAGAAAACAGAAAAAAGAAAAGGAAAAACGAAAAACGAAAAAGAAAGAAAAACAGCACCATGCGTAATGGGCTAGCCCAACAGGAGGATCCCGTGTGCGGCGTGAGCCTCCCACGCCGCACTGAGCAACAATTAGCATTCTACTTCGCGTGATCGCAATAGCAGCCTCTCGTGACATGTAACCTAGAACGTACTCTCTAGACATGAGTAACATATCTTTAAAAAAAAAATCACCGCATTATAACTGCATTTGCCTTATTTTTATGTGCAATTGCATGTACATACACAATTGAAAACTCTTGCCATCTTTTTTTCGGTGAGTTTGCACATAATTGCACATATGTGCGCAATTGCATTATTTGTAATTTGAATATATCTTTGGTTATTCACGTACATGTACGTGCAACGCATTTTGCTGGTAGAGGCACAATTGAATATGGATGTGTAATTGCATATAGAAATATATGTGTAGTTTTGATATTTTTGGTGTAATTACATTTTTCCATCCTTTGAAATTGCAATTGTCATGCATGTGTTTTTCCTTACTTAAGAAGGCCAAGTATAAAAACCTATCAAAATACCAGGATCTTGTCCAAAGACTTGGAACCCCTTATAGGGCGGGTTAAGGCGAAATCCGAGCCATGCTAAGGGAGGTTCACCTCCTAAGGGAGCAAGACCGTCCTTATCGACTCTTGCCTTTCCAGCCTTTTCATGTATATCATGGGCTTATACCTCCTATAGGTAGGGATGACACACGCCGGGTTCGGGGTCGGGTCCGTGCCCCTCATACCCGCCCCGTTTATATAATCGGGTCTAGATTTTCTCCTGACCCGCGACCCGCCGGGTACCCGGACCCGATGGGTACCCGCGGCGGCGGCAGCGCAACGAGCTCGCCGGAGGCGGCGCGGCAGAGAGAGGTGGGATTAGGGAGGTCGGGGTCGGGGTCGTGGGACGTGGGACGGTGGGAGAGTGGGACTCTTCAGGCGTGGCCGCGTGGGCCGGTGGGGGTGGTTTATCCGGCGGTTGGGCCGTGGGCCGGTGGGTGAGGCTACAATTTTGACCCTAGATAATGACTGTTCGGTCAAGTTCTATGTCATACTGGGTCTGTGGGTCTACGGGTTCGGGTCCGGTACCCCCATACCCGCCCCGTTTAATTTGGCGGGTCTATTTTTTTACCAGACCCGCCCCATTTAAGGCGGGTACCCGTCGGGTTAGCGGGTTTCGGGGCCCCATTGCCATCCCTACCTGCAGAAGGTTGTGCATGCCAACTTCGACAAGGAGTTATCGAGGTTCTTTTGGATGGCCACAGACGGCTACCAAAAATACCACATAGTCAAATGGGCCGACATATGCGCCCCCAAAGAGCATGGGGGCATAGGTATCCTATCCTTCGCCACATGAATGTGGCGATGATGCTAAGATGGGTGTGTCGGATTTTGACTGATGAGGTGGCCTTTGGCTGCAATTCGTGAAAGCTAAGTACCTTTGCGGGTACCGCTGATGGCATGTGAGCGTCAGGAGGGATCTCAGTTTTGAAGATCCATCCAGAACATTAAGACAGCAATACGGAAGGGACTATCCATATCCATATGCGATGGAAGGGACACACTATTCTGGCTAGACCCCTGCTTCGGGGGCCGTCCACTGTGGCATGAGGTCCCCGCGCTTTTCGCGATTTGCTTGGACCCTATGATCTTGTTGGCGGAAGCTTTCCAAGATGGTTCCTGGTTTGTCGAATTTCGGTGGAAACCTTGGTGCGGAAAAGACTGCTGCCTAGGATGGGCTTCGGGACAGCCTCCAGCTATCCCTGTCCCACTCCCGGACAGGGTGTCTTGGCACTTGTCCCCCTTGGGGACCTTTAAAGTGAGTTCGGCGTACATGGCCCTGTTTAGTGGGCCTTTAGTGGGCCCTCTGTGCCTTGGACCTCCCCTTTATGGAAGGCGCCCTACCGCTAAAAATTAAATTTTTCGTGTGGCAGTTGTTACGTGATCGACTTCCCTTAGGTATGGAGGGGGCTAAGCGGCATGGCCCTGGTAATGGCTTGTGGCCCTTTGTGCAGTCCCAGAATCGGGCACCCACATCTTCTTTACCTGTCCCGCGGCTCGCTTCCTATGGAACTTTACCTTTGAGGACCTAGGCCCGGATTGGCAGGCCTTAGACCTTGGAGAATTCCTAGAAGCCAACGCTTACCGGTAGGAGGAGGCGCCTCTTTTGATTAGTGTTTGCTGCGATGACCTGGAGCTTATGGAATATTCGTAATAAAATGGTCATAGAGCATGTCTTTCTGCGTTGTGCCTCAGACTCGATCTTCAGATTATTAGTTTTTTTGCAGTAGTGGTAGCCGTTGTGTAGACGCGGGTGAGGGAGCACCTGATAGTGGCTGCCTGCCACTTATCTACACCATCGGCTGAGTGTTCCACCGGAGAGCGTTATATCCCCTAGCTTGTTATGCTCTTTTGGTGTTTCTGGTATAGGCCATGTTTGTTGTTGTTGCCTCAACATTTGGTTTTTTCGTTCTGTCGTTTTTAGCTGAACTGTACCGGATATTGTATGGATGTTGCTTTATTTATAAAGCCGGACGAAAGTCTATTTCGAGGAGAGAGAAAGTGGATATATGACCCCAAAAAATGTAGATGGCCGGCCGATCGAGAATTTTCTTGATCTACAGAATCCTAACCGTGTCCATCGTGGAAAGCCACAAAAATTGTGGTGAATCGATAAGGCCTTCGATCTCTGCCGACGTCGCCATGCAGGCTATTAGGCTAGCTACAAGCGCGCTCTGCCACTACATGCATGCCGCACAAGCGCATATTTAGCACACGAACCAAATTATAAGAACCCAAGTACTTACCAACATATAACATGAGTCCTTTTATTCCATTCCATTCCATCAAAATCCACATCCAAACCTAATTAAACTGGCTAAATAGTTTATACGCCTTCTGGAACGATGACAGTTCTTCTTAGAGATCACCTGATTCTTCTTCTGGCCGGCTTCCATGGCCTCCACGGCCACGGCCCTGCTCGATCCAAGCGACGAAGGCGTCCAGGGTGCGCGAGTCGGAGCGGTACTGCTTCTGCGTGAACTCGAGGAACTCGCGCCACGTGAAGTCCGGGTACACGCGAGGGCGACCGTCGAGGGCGAGGAGCTGGGCCGGCGGCGCGACGGGGCGGTCCAGCAGTGGGTTGAGGAAGAAGGTGAGCGACCTGCGCGCGGCGCGGCCGTTCACGACGGCGCGGTGGAGGCAGCTGGTGTGGCGCCCGTTGGTTAGCGCGGAGAAGGTGTCGCCGATGTTCACCACGAAGGCGTCGCTCCGGGGCCGCACGGCGCGCCACGCCCCGCCGGTGAACACCTGGAGCCCGCCGACCTCGTCCTGGTGGAGCAGCGTCAGCGACGTCGGGTCGTGGTGCGGGCCCGTGCCCAGCGTCAGCTGAGGCTGCGGGCAGGGCGGGTAGTGGTTCAAACGCATCACTGAGTCGCCGCCTTCAAAGAAGCCGCGCAGCACGCCACGGCCGAGGCCCAGGCACGTCGCCAGGACGTCCGTCACGTCCATCGCCAGACGCGTCATCTCGTTGCAGTACTCTTGGTACACCTCCCTGCAGCCATATGATACCATATTAATATTTGTCTTACTATTTCTCAGACCACTTAGGCGATTCAAAAATGATAAGTAACAATTTCTGAATCCATGATATAGACCATTCGATCTGAATATGAACAGGTGTCAGAATACAAAGAAAATGAAGATCTTGACAAAAACCCGTTAGTTTAAATGGTAATAAAATCTATCAAGGTAAATATAAAAAGTTGTCAAAACTAACTTTATGTGCCAAATATGCCCCACATAAAATCTAGATTAACAAGTTTAGAAGAGGTCACGGATGGAACCCGTGCTCCACGCTGCCTAGTATTTTCAAAATTTTAAAATCGTGATTTGAAAGTTCCAAAAAGTGTATCTAAATAAACAGATAGTAGAGTCGATTTCAATTAATGTGCAAAATTTTGTGAAAATATATGTTTTATTTTGGGCAACAACAAAAATGTGGCTCTAGATAGGCATTAAAAATCCATATTTGGTCTTCACAATTGTTATTTTGGTGCAGGTAGCATATGAAACCTAATTTTGTAAAATTTATACGTGCATACTAGACATCAGTATTGGAAGTTTCTTAGATAAATTTTATGCAACACAATTGAGTTTCTGAATTTTTTTTCATAATTGGGTTTTCTCATTTTGACCCCATCAACCTCATTTTCCGCTAAAAAAAAATTTAGTCATTTGCCCAAGCCAAGCGTGACTGGTGGCCTATCCCGCCCGGTTCTCTAGTACATTCTGAGATTTCTTACTCCCTCCGATCCATATAGACTCAAATTTGTTTAGATTCGCATGTATCTAGACATGATTTAGTGATAGATACATCCGTATCTAGATAAATCCAAGTCCATTAATTTGTATCGGATGGGAGTAATTTAAATTAAATCTCAAAAAGAACTAGTAGCCGGATATCGTTGGGATCCCGACAGGTTAGATGGGCAGTGAGACTGTAGACCGTGATTCTCACGGTAACAGTAGGAGGGGTAAAAGATTAAGGTTTTTCTTTTCTTTTGAGAACATAACACAAAATGATTAAGATTGATATGGAACAACGTGAACAGTCACGCTGGTCCGTTGTATTGTATGTCGCGCTCTCCACGATAACATCGGCGGAGCGAGCCATCCTCCCTATCCACATGTGTCAGATCTCCCATCAAATTGTGTTTTAGATCAAGGTGACGCACTAATCAGATATTATAGATCGGAATAGTCAAATTAAGGGTTTTGGGGGGAAAACGTGATCACGCTGTACAGATCTGAGTGTAATTCACTCTGTGGTTTTACAAGAAGACTGGCGCGAGTACTGTCAATAGAAGAAGAAGAAGGCAGGCGCAAGCACGTACCCCGTGTGGCGGTATTCCTCGCCGAGGACGGCGACGAAGTAGTCGACGACCATGCGGGCGTTCTCCGGCGCGGCGGAGCAGTTGAACGACATGGTCTCCTTCCAGGGCAGCCTGCTTCCGAACCGCCCGACGAAGCTTCCCGCGTACCCGTGGTTCTCGCCGGGGCGTCGCTGCGCGCGCTGCTTCTCGTGGATCGGCCGCGCGTAGAAGGCGTCGCAGCAGCGGTACGCCTCGGCGAGAAGCGCCGGCTTGACTCCATGGTTTACCACCTGAAAGAACCCATGCCGCTCGCACGCCGCGGCGAGGTCGCGGAGACCGTCGCCGTCCAAGATCCCAGCGAGGTCGACGACCGGGACGGCGATCGCCTCGTCGGCTGGCCAGACGAACTGCTCCGGGATGTCCGCCTTCCGGCTCAGGATCGCTGCGTCGAACACGAGGGCCATCTACGCTGCTAGATTTTGGGGATCGATGGACGGCGAGGTTCGCTGGCGCAGGCTCGCGGCGGAGGAGGTATTTAACGTTACAATTGCAAATTTGGCTTCATTGGTGCTTCGCTCGTAGATGTTCCACGTACATACCCACCACGTAATTGATGTTGTGTAGGCAAGGCGTTCTGCGTTCGTATAGCGTAGATGTTCCACGTGCATATATAACGTTTTTGGGAAACGTTAATGAGCTATTAATCGTCTCTATTCATGCATGGACGACTGGATATCTATGCATGTCGCCAAAAAGATATTGAGCCGATATTATGCTGCTGGCATTGAAAAAGGAATGTATTCTTTCACGTAAAATTAATGTATTGATGAAGCTTGTATGTCTTGTTTTAGGATATACTCCCTCCATTTTAAAATATAAGGTGTTTTAGACTTTTTTTTGAAATACATGTATCTAGACGTATTTTAGTTTGTATATTCGAACCAAAATTAATAAACCTACACACTAAAAGGTATCTTGATAAATATATTTTAGAAAAAATTAAAAACATCATATATTTTTAAACAGAGAGATATACAATTACTGGATTCGCTCGGCCATAAGTTTGTCGGTTGGAGTGCAGCTAAAAGATACCAACTCGTGTGTTTTTATTATGATTGACAAAACAAAACATTAACTCTAGAACAAAAAAAACATTTACTACTCCCTCCGATTCAAATTAATGTTTTCAGATTTCTCTAGATTCGGATGTATCAAGATATATTTTAGTGATAGATACATTCGAATTTAGATAAATCTAAGAACATTAATTAATTTAGATACGAAGGAGTAGGTACTTTAACAAAAAATCTAAATATTCTACTATGGTTTTTTTAAGGACGGGGCGTATGTTTTTTTTTTTGAGCGCACTCACAATCCTTTATTCATATATCAATGATTACATGAAAGTTTAAACCTGGTGGAGGTTCTACAAAGAGTAAAATATATGAGAATTCATGGAACTTGTCTGTATAAATCACATTTGTCCTTGTACTTAGAAAAGTTTAATTTACGGTCACTAAAGACGCATAGCTGAACCACATACGGTCACTGGAGACGGACCAGCTACGTATTTGCTGACGTGGCAGCGTGGGACCCAGGTGATAGTGTCACAGCTATTTTAACTTGCTGTAATTTTGCAGAAAAGCGCCCGAAGTGGTGGTGCTACATGCGCAGCTTGCTGGCACAGGGCTGCTGGGCGCTAGATGCTCGCTAGCTTGCACATGCTTGGCCAGGTCTCTGGCTGGCGTACGGCTGCACGAGCATCGTGCTCATTCGGTGTGCTGATGCCGCGCGTCGTTACGCTCAGCTGCTCGTCACCATGCCGCTGGCCCCTTGCCCGTCCTCACTTCACCGGTGAGCTGCGGACGCCAGCCGTGTGCCTCGTCGTGGCGCGCCGTGCGCGTCTCGGCATGGAGCACCGTGAGGGGCCACCGGTGTGGAAACTCCCCTACGCACCGTGAGGAGCCCCCAAATCCATGCGGCGGCTCACCCACGTTCAGTGGCGGACCTAGAAGATTCCAGAAGCCTAGGCAAACATGTCTAAGACACTATTTTTTCAGACAAAATCGCTATAGAAAATTAAAAAATACAAGACAACGCGTGTCGGTAAGCCTGGGCGACTGCCCGGGCTGTAGGGATGGTGAGTCCGCCCATGCCCACGGGGGAGACCAGGACGACCGGCGATGGCCCATGTGGTGCTGGTGTTGGAGGGAGCGGCGGGCGGGATGGCCTGGGTGGCGGTAGGCCGCCTGCGGGCCCCTGGGCGGCGCCGGGCGGCGTGGGGAGGTGGGGGCGTGGTGGGCAGGTGGCGCCGGGGACCTGTCCCGACGAGGGACAGCGGGAGGCTTCATCCCCGCTTGGACATGAGGGCGGCGAGGTAGGAACGGGGCAGCCAGGGGCTTGACGCTGAGGGGGAGGGAGTGTGGCGGCGGCTGGAGGGGCAACGTGAGGCAGGGGAGGAGGTCGACGCGCGGGGCCTAGGGTCGCTGGGCAGCAGACCGGGAACGGGGCCAGACCTTAGTAGTCCATGGCCCAGGCGAGGCTAGATGGGCTCCCCAGTAGGCCGCGGCCCAACAACAGCCAACAAGCCTCTAACAGGACGAGGCCCGTCTGAGGCCCGCCAGCCACGCGTGGGGCGGCCCAACCTGAGAAAGCATGTTGATCCCTTCCCGAGCAGCACCGCCAGCGGCCACCGACGAGGCAACCGCGCGCACGCCCTAGACCCGGCAGCCCCGGAAAGAGCGGAGCGCCGCCCACCCCTCGTCGACCTCGCCACGGAGAGGAACTCCCCCAGCGACGGCCTCTAGAGGGCGGAGCGGCACCAGGGGGTTGCAACGTCGCGCTCAGGGGCCTCAAGGTGCAAGCTTTCTGGCATCAGCGAGGAAGCCATACCTAGGAAAGACGGTGTCGGCTCCACCGAGGCAACCACGGCCAGCTCGTCCTCAACATCAGCCTAGTCCTTCCCCTGTAGGTTGCTTGCCGCCGCCAACTCCTGCGACAGCGGGGCAGAGGAGGCCGCTGCTCCTTCATCGGTGCGCGAGGTGGGCGGGGCGACGGGGACCTGCGCAAGGGAAGCTCCGAGTTAGCCCTTACCTGCCTGCCTACCTTCACTCGATGGGCGGGGAAGAGGAGCTCCGCGCCGGTGCAGACGAATTCGCCACGATGGATGGCCTGGGCGTCGATCAACACCTCCTTCGCGTTGAGGAGCACCAGGCGGCGAGCCACGACGTGAAGCGGGAGGACGGCTGGCGCCGCGCTAGCCCAGAACCGCTGAAGGTCGAGGACGCCGAGGCGCTCCACCGGAGAGGAGGGGCCCGATCTTTGGCAGGCCACGTTGTCATGGCCATGAGAGGGCGTGGAAGGAGGAAGGCGGGGAGCAGAGGCAGGGGGCTGCGGCGCCTAGCGGCCGACGAGGCGCACCGCCGGCGTGGCGGGGGCGGACGCGGCATAGCGGTCAGCCATCACCGATCCTACAGGGCTGGCTGAGAACCACATGTGCATCCATTTGGAATCCTTTTCATCCTTGCTGCCCCACCAAAACTTGTGCAACAAAGAATTAATATGCACACACAACCTCCTAGGAAATTTGAAGCACGCCATTGAGAATGTTGGAATAGCTTCCCACAGAAAGCAATTGCTCCGGCCAGCCCAGAACTTTTTTCCAAACTCTCTCTCAGGTACTTAAAGGCACCAACCTTCGATCTACCCACATTAGTAGGCATACCAAGGTATTTCTTATTTGGACTCTCTTTGCACATTTAGCTCCTCTTTTATGCTCTCTCTCTCCACCTCTGGACATACTTTACTAAAGAAAATCGAGGACTTGTCCACATTAATCCGTTGGTCAGACGCATTACAGTATTTGGTCAACATAGAAAGATCTCTGCAGCACTCTTTCTACTTGATTTGAGAAACAGCAGGCTATCGTCTACAAGTACTCTAGTCGTCTCTCTTCTTCCTCCCCTCCCCCTGCCATAGTTCCCAGAGAGAGAATCGCCTGCCCCGGGTCATGCCGACGCCGATCTTGTCGGCGCCGCCGGTGGAGAGAGGCGGAGGCCCGGTGCCGGTGGCCCTCCTGTAAATAGTAGGCGTTCGGTGTGGCTTAGTGCCGGTAGTTGGCTTTTTGCCAGGAGGCTAGCGTCGGTCTCGCGGGGCCAGATCCATCACGTGCGACTGCCCTTCTTCCTCCTCGCCGGCGCGGTGGCGTCGGTGCGGTGGAGGGGCTGCCTCGCCTCAAATAAGGCCTGGCTGCAGCGGTGGGGAAGCTGCGGGTGGCGCCCCCTTTCTCGTCAGGCCATGGTGGTGGGGGCGAGCTGGGGTGCTATGGCCGGCAGCATTTCTGTTGCTGCAGTTTTGTGTCCCCCGTTCTTGCGGTGGCTCATCTACTCTCCCTCCTCCGGCCAGCCGTGGCGGCGAGGGGTGGCTGGGTCAGAGCGGGGCGGTGACCGTGGGAGGGAGGCCTTCGGATTCTGCCTCCTAGCACGGTGGCGCGGCGGTAGGAGGCCATGGTGGGTGGCTCCCGGTACGTTTCAGAGGTCGAAGACGCCGTGGATGCGACTCCAAGCGAATCCGCGTGATAAATGTGGTTTGGGCGCTCAAGTTAGCTTGGTTTCTTGCTGCCTCGCCTTGTTTCTCTTGGCCGGCCATGGCGGCGGGGGAGAGGACGGTGGTGACAGCGAATGCCAAGCATGGCTCAAGTGCTCCGGGGAGTTTCGGTCGCTCCCCTTCGAGCATGATTTTCCTTGCTGCTCCGACTTTCTTTGCCCAACTTCGCCCACCCGTGGCAGTAGTGTGTTGCTGGAGTGTGTGTTGTTCGTCATCGACGGAGTTTGCAAGGATTCTTGCATCGGGGGTTTGCTGGAGCCAGGAAGCGACATCGGCGAGCATCATCTTAGCGGCTGTGTGCCGCAGGATATTGTCGGTGAGCTCCGGCACCTTTTCAACCTCCATCGAAGGCCCTTTTTCGGGCCAGCGGCCGCGTCCAGCGTCGACACTGAAGCAAGTGGTCCTGTCCCCGTGGCGGTGCTCGGCGGCAGTGCAGCTGACCTCCGGCTCGGCAGAGGAGATAAGGATGGACCTGATTGGACTTCTTATCTTTCAGCGGGGTCTTATCCACATAAAAGGGGGACCTATATGTTTTTTTTCTTTCTTATGGGGTCTTCTGTAATATTGTACACCTCCTGTGTGTGTTTAATACAAAGCTTCCAGGCCTTTTGGGGCTCCCGTTCAAAGCTTCCAAGAAGCCCAATATACATCCACTTCTTGTTCCGGCCCAAGGGAGCTAATCAAGCCCATGTCAAGATACACCCACTGTTCAGGGAGCAGACCGGCTGGGGGCGACCCTCGTAGGATTCGGATTACGAACTTCTTTTCCTTTTGAGAATCGAATAGGATTTACCGGGTGTGATTGTGTTCCCGAGTAGACCTGCTGTTCTACGTATTTAATAGACGGCCCATGGGCATCGTATCCACATCGACTCTTCGCATAAACGGGGCGCGATCGACAAGCACGCACTTGAGAAACCTGAACTAAGTTGAAGGTTGAACCTAGATCAAGGAAATCATGGCGGGAACGCAGCAGGCGGAAGGTGGCCCTCATGCTACGGCCGATGATGCGGTCAGCCCGGCCATGTGCGCTAACGATTGCGGGTTCTTCGGCAGCGCGACGACAGGCAACCTCTACTCCAAGTGCTACAAGCTGCAGCAACAACAGCCCAGCGTCGCCGACGCCGACGCAAACACGTCCACGATCGACACCGTCTTATCCGGCCTCGCGTCGCTGGCGATCAAATCGACCAAAGCGGATGCTGCCGCCGCTGTCGGAGTCGGACGTGAGGAACAGTGACCTGATAAGGCGGTGGTGGTGCCGATGACAGCGATGAAGAGCCGGTGCGAGGCGTGCCGGAAGAAAGTAGGTTTGGTGGGGTTTGCGTGCCGGTGCGGCAGCACCTACTGCGGGATGCACCGCCGGCTTGCCTGCGGCACAGGCGTGCGACCATCCGTGCGGCCTTGACGCGTGGAAACCATCGAGTGGACGCGCCTCCCGCACCCCGCAGCTCGAGTTTTTTCCTTCTAAAAAAACAGCGCAGAAATACAGGACCGTATCGCTCTACCGTGTACGGTCACAACTCTCTTTCCCCTTCCTATTCTTTCCTAGCTCCCTGTCTGAACTCGAGCTGACCAAGAACGGAAGCAACGGTGGTTGAGCCGTCCGGCGAGACCTCTAGCCATGCTCCACGCCATCCAGTCCTCCACCCACCCCGTCAACGGATCTCGATGTTCCGTCGTCTTGAGTCATAGTTGTGGAGCCTCGACCTGAACGAGCGCGACCACTCCTCTGTTCCTCCGCTGTTGGTCCGTTCATGGCAACCGCGCCGCCGCTGCGCCTCCATCCGCCTCCATCTATCCGCCAACCGCGTCGCCTCTGCGCCTCCATCTGTCCGCCAACCGCGCCGCCATTCCGGAAGACCATCTTCTCCAGCATGAAGAGGGGCGGGTCGATGCGTATTCCGGGTGGGTGTAGGTTCTTGTACCGGCTCTAAGTACCACTCCCCTGAGCGCGTTCGCCTCGTCGATGTAGAAGCTGCAGAGGGCGTGCCGGATCCGGAGATAGGAGCGGTCAAAGCTGGCTGCAATCGTCGGCTAGGGTCATGCTTCCGTCTGCAAGAGAGCTACAGGCAATAGCTCGTGGTCTCAGCCACACGCCCGGACACAGGTAAATTTCTGTTTCTTCTGCTGTTGCTCTCATTTGGTTTGGATCAAAAACAATAGATGCAAGCTGTTATGATTTGTCTGCCTTAGCTTGAATTTAGATCTATTGCCAATTAAGCTAGAGTCAGTAAGCCAGCGCATAGCAGTTGTAGCATCCCAACTGTCTAACAATTGTAATGCTACTTGGTCTAGTAAGATAATGGCTACTTCCTATATATAATTGTTGCATCATAATTATATCATGCTCATGTCATCATGCCACCTTGCATTTGAGCATCATATAAAACCCTTTTTCTTTTGATTCTTCTCTCATATGCATCATTAATTGTATTTGCCTCTTGATATTGTATTTGGTTATTGATATATTGTTTAAATGCTCAAGTGGAGTTGGGGGCATATCTTTTATTCAACTCCATCACCTTTCCTTGTCACCACCTTATACTTCCACCATTCCAATAACCCATGAGCTTGTAAGTCTTTTTCTTTTGATATTTATTCTAGCTCATGTGGGTTGGGTGGATCTAATTCTATAACTCCTTAGCTTGGCCCTTACTCCATCTTTTGAGGATGCACATAATAAATGCCATGAGATTCACAAGATTAACACATGGCATTAAATACATGCATGGGCCATGAAAAGCTCCACCATCTCTTCTCCTTTGAGTTTTGCCTTTGTTTTTAAGTGGGTCTTGTCTTGTGTCATCATCCTATGTGTTCTTGATCTCTTGTTGATCACACCTTCTTCTTTCATCACCTCACCATCTCCATCTCAACACCTTTTCTAGCTTGATCTAGTTTTGGGCATGTTAAACCCTATACCTCAATCACACCCTACTCTACCTCTCCTTACCATCCCCTCCTTGCTTGCTCATGTGAGGATGTAAAACCCTAAACAACCTCACCACCACTTCCCTAGGATCTCTATCCTTAACCTCCTCTCTAAACCTAAACCCTAACCAAGCCCTCCACCTAGCTAACCCGAGCCACCCTCTCTAGCTAACCCTAGCTACCCGACCCTCTCTCTCGGCCTCTCTCCCTTCCTCTATGCCAAGCAGGCCCCACCTAGCTACCCTCCTACCCCATCTAACCAGCCCTAACCCGAGCCTCTCACCTAGCCAACCCTAGATCACCAAGCCTCCCCTCTTCTCTCTCTTTCTCTTCTCTCTACCATGCTTGTCCCACCCGGACCTGACCTACCTCCCCCTCTTCCTGGCCCACCTGCCTGCCTCTGCCTCACCCTGGACCAGCCCCAGCCAGCCCAGCCGGCCGAGCACGTGCCGAGGAGGAGAGGAAAAAGGTGGCACCGAGGCCACCTTTATCTACCCATGCCACGGCTGCCTCGCCTCTCTACCTCTCGTTTCCTCCTTCCCCACGGCTCCTCTACATCGCCCAGATCCACCCCAAGCCCTACCGCACCTCCCCTCTCTCTTCACCATCGCCAGATCTCGCTGCCAGACACCGACGTCTACCCCTGCTCCTCGTCGCTCCGGCCGGCGAGCGCGTCGAGGAGGTGGCCTAGAAAACCAAGGGGACCTCTCTGCTTCGCCCTGGACACGCCGACGCGAAGGAGGAGCCCCAGAACCAACGGTACCGCCGCCACCCGACGCCAAACCCTAGAACTCCGGCCGCCAGCCTCGTCGACGATCCTTTGCGCCACTCCCCGATCTGACCACACCAACCAACCCGCGGTGAGCTCCTCTACCTCCTGGACATACTCCGCCTCACCGGGTAGCCCTAGCTGCGCCAGACGTTTCGCCAAGCAACCTCAGTGCACCGTGGCTGCGAGCCTCTGCACGTCCCTGCGTCGCCTCACACTACCTAGCCGCGCGAGCGCAAGCCAGCACAACCCCCAAGCCACCCCAGCGGTAGCCGCCGCCGCTCGCGCGCACGAGGTCGCGAGATCGAAATCCCGCTGCGCCGTGCCGTGCGTGCCGTCAGTCCGTCAGAGAACAAGAAGAGAAACAGTGGTCGCGAACCCTTTTGCACTTAACCCCCTGCGTCTTTTACCGGCTCAACCCGCGCTCCTAGAGGCCCCACCTGTCGGTCACCCGGGATTTTTACGAAAAGGTACCGGGGTTTCCACAGCCTTGCCCCGCGGTCCCTCGGATCCACCACGTGTCACCTACCGGCTGGCCGCGCGCGCCGTGGACCCTCAGCCCCACCGGCCCCACCTGTCAGCCGCATGGGCTAGCTCAGCTCGCGGTGAGAAAAGGTCTCTCTGCGTCGTTTTCCCGCCAGGTCAGCCCGGGCCCAGGTGTCTGTGTCTGTGGCTAGATCTGTGTGAGTACAAAATGGTTTCTGCTTGCTGTTTAAGTAAAACCTTTTTTAAAATTGTTTAAATTCAAATTCAAATCTGTTTTTAAATAAATGTTGAAATATAATTCCAAATTAAACATGTAATATATGTTTTGAAATCAGAAAAATGTGAGGATTTCAAATATGCCCTTCAAAATATATTTTGAACACTTTAAATTTCGAGTTGATTAAAATTACAATAAAATGCCTTTTGCCTTAATTAATTAATAACTTTAGTTTTATAACTCCAAATTTGACAAATAATATGTCTAAATCGATCAGCGCGACGAGCCCATTCTATCTATGCATTCCATGTTCTAAATTGCAGCATGCATCATATAAATATAAAGTTTACAGCAACTTATTTAAGGATAAAAGGTGACTAAAACTCCATAAAATGCTTTATTCTTGTATTCCACCTCACCCATGCCATGCTACATTATTGCCATGCAAATTGTGCATCATTCATCATGGCATGATTGTTTGCTTGTCGCATTTTAATTCATATGCTTGTGCACTCTATTTATGTTGGCCCTTGTTTGTTTGGTTCTTCTTCGAATAGACGCTGAGCAGGGGATATATCAAGAAACTCAGGAGCACTACCCAGATTCGTCCCTCGCTTCAACTGAGCTTCCAGGCAAGCACTACCACATGCTCGCATACATATAGTACCTATTGCCTCTATCTTATTCTTGCATCATTGAGTCGCGATTGCATTAAACTGAATCCCAAGTACTGCATAGCCTTTACATTTAAACCCCACCGAAGCTTGTTCCTCCATCCCATGAGCCATTACTACAGGAGTTGTTTGAGCCATGCGGGTCGTAGAACAGCATGTGTAGGGTATGTGAGTGTCTGATGGATAACGAGGTACCTAAACAACTTAACCTGAGTAGTAATGGGATAACTAATGACAGTGGCACCGGTGAGCAATATCTGCTATTTGGTTCTTCATGCTCACTTGTGTCCCGTAGGACCCCGAGTACTTGATTCCTGTTCCTTGACTATTCGCACTATCCACATCGGGGAGGCTTATGAACCCCCCTGAGCCAGAGCTTGATTCATTCTTATTTCTTGGGGCCACAAAGTAGTTTGGGGCTTTATTACTATCCTGTACTTATGCCATGCTTTACTGCTTTATTTAAGATTGTGCGAGGAGCACCTGTACTGTTTTGGACGCGGAGTGTTTTCGCGGTATCGACAAGCCCAGTCACACTTTCGGGTTCCCAGTCGTTTACAGCCATTGACGCAAACCTTGGGTCCGTCTCGGAGCCGGCCAACTTCGTTGCGGGTAGCCTAATGGGGTGGCCCCCTGAAACATTTCTGAATCCTGTGATCGCTTTGTCGTGAATGCCTCGTTGGGTTTTGATTTGGTTTTTCCGAGGTTGATCGAGTGTGTGTTGCTATTTGTGTAGCCCTGCAGGGTAAATCTTTCTGAGAGTCGTGTCCGCGGTTATGGACGACTTGGAGCACAGTTTCTCGATCATAGACAAGTATAACTAAAGTACCGTTTTTAAATTGACTAAGTACCTGACTAGTAAATAGTGCAACACTCATGGAATGGATAATAAAACTGCCAACGGATGGGGGGTTGTTCGTCCGCTTCCTCGTTGGTAAGCGAGGAGGAGGATGGATCTGTTAATATTACTATTATAACTGGTGTTATTAATTCACGGACATCCGTCTATCTTTGGTTAGGAGGATGGTTAGCGAGTATCCCTAGAATTGATAGGTATTATCTTTTGCTGCAATTGCGTCACCCCAGGTTGTGTCCCCTTTAGAGGCATAAAGACTTGCTGAGTACCCCTAGGGTCTCACACGATAAATTGTTTGATTCAGATGAACAGGTAAACTCGCAAGATGGATACTGGGTGGAGGAGACGAACGATGTGGGCAACGATCACTCGGTGTAGAGATTCCGGGAACGGGGATCCGTGAGATCTGTGGGCGGGATGAGTTTATTTATGGGGCATCTTATGCCGATTTGCTTCTTATCCGTACTCGGATCTTGTTTTCCGCTTCCGCCTGATACTCTGATGTTTGATGTATGAGGAGATATCCTAAACTATTATATCTATCTAGGATACTTGGATCTTGCCATATGGCATTGCAATATTTCTATTTCTTTTAGATGGAATGGCTCTGAGGACTGTTGTATGGTGGCTTGCATACATACTCATTTGTGTATGTAGTTGATCCCTTCGCCTGCCGATTACGCCGCTCGTTCTTGTCCCGATGTTTTGGAAATGGTTAGGACGGCCGAAAGGTCTACCTGTGAGTGGCATTTGGCCCCACCGTACTATTTTAACCATTTCCGCTCATCCAGGCTTGTAACTAAGAGCGTAATTCACCGAGGTAGTTACAATTGGTATCAGAGCCATCCCGCCCTTCAGGGTCTCAGCCAAATGGTCGTTGTCAGTCTAGCAAATATTTTTGGTAGCTATGTATACTAGGGAAAAACAAAACGCGAGAGTAGGACTGCTTCCACTTTTCTTCTTAACCACCCACCCACCCTTTTCTGGTAAGGAAGTGTAACGTTTTCAATCCTCTTCTTAAAATTCAAACTAGGATTCACGTGTTCTGGGTTTCCGTAGTACCATAGAAAGTGTGTGTGTGTGTGTGTAATTCCTTGTCTATCTGTTGCATCCAATTTGTTATCACAATCTGCCTTTGGTTATCAACTGTTGGTACATTCCATACTGACAGGCTTTTGAAAACCGGCGCGATCTATCTGACTCCTTGTTAACCGGTGCCATCTTCTTAAGGGTGTTCTTCCTTCCAGCATGCTTTCACAGAATGTGGAGTTGCTAATCCCTACCTGATAAGTGATTTTGCGCATCTATTGGTATTTTAATGCCGAAAATGCGGAAAAAAATTTCTTTGATACATCTGTGCTTCCACACTCCTTTTCAGTCGTGTGCGATATGCTTAATATCTTCTAGGTGATGTGAACTTTGTTGATATTTTAATATCATCTTAGTGAATTGTAACCTTTAATCTTGGTTAATTCCATCTTGGTACTATTTTGGATTATTATTATTCTCCATTATGGTACTGACTTGTGTTTTATATCAATCACAGGATGGCACCACCACGCCGTTCTGAGGAGGACATACAACCTGAACTGGGGGTCGCGTTGTCAAGCATCGCCAATGCCTTGGCAGCAATGCAGCAGAACCAGCAGCGTTTTGAAGAAAGTGTCAGGAGGAATGAGTTTGTTCCGCTACCTCCACCTCCCAAGCGAGGAGACATCAAAAGCTTCCTGAAGTTCAACCCACGCCAATTTGATGTGTCCGATCAACCACTCGATGCTGATGATTGGTTGCGTGAGATGTCAAGGTTACTGGTGACTGCTGATGTTCCTGAGCAAGAATGGGTAAAATGTGTCACTCACCTTCTGAAGGGAGATGCAGCTCTGTGGTGGGAGAATTACCTGAAGGCAAACTACACTGGTTTTCAGCCTACTTGGGAACAGTTCACTGGAGCTTTCAAAGAGCAGTATCTGTCAGAAATTGTCATGGAGAGGATGAAGGAAGTGTTTCTCAACCTCAAGCAGGGCAATGACAATGTCAATACCTACATCAGAAACTTCATGAACCTTTCTCGTTATGGTGGCGATGAGATCTCTGATGACAAGAAGAAGCAGAAGAGGTTCAGACAAGGGCTCAATGCATCGATTAAATATGCAATCACACATGCAAGGCCGGCGTCTTTTCTGGAACTTCAACATACAGCTCTGCAGGAAGAAGCAAGTAGGCAAGTGTTTGAGGAATCAAAGAAACACAACCGCGATGCAGCAAGCTCTTCAGCTATGTCAACTCCTTCTAAGCGTCGTGTCTGGGTTCCTAACACCCCACCGTCGCTCCCGGCTCCATCAAGACCTTCAAGCTACGCGGCAAGGCCACCAAACTCCCTCACTGCTGCTCCCAGGGGCTACAACCACAACTACCCTGGAGCGCCTGGCGGAGTCCCTGGCTACGTTGCTCCACGTCCACCTGGTGCTTGTTACACTTGTGGAAACACTGGGCATCAACACTGGAACTGTCCTTTGAACAACAAAGCTCTTCCTCCACCACCTCCAAGACCTGCGGCAAGCTCTCCTATGGTCCGTGCACCACCACCTCGGGCTCTCAACATCAACACCAAGCCCGGGTCTACTGTTGCTCGTGCCAACTGTGTCAACGCCGCTCAAGCTGAGCATGCACCTGGAGTTGTGATGGGTATGCTTTCCGTTAACTCAGTCCCTGCACGAGTTTTGTTTGATTCTGGTGCATCGCATTCTTTTGTTTCTCACAAATTTGCAAATGAGAATGAGTTAGCTATGGATCCTCTCCTTAAGCGGTTAATGGTCCTCTCTCCTGGAGCAACAATGGCAGCTTCTAAAATCAGCCATGGCAACCAAATTGAGATTGGTGGCTCTTCGTTCTCGGCGTCCTTAATTATTCTGGGCAATTCTAACATTGATGTTATCTTGGGCATGGATTGGTTGACAGCAAATGCAGCTGTGATTGATTGTGCTGAACGCTCGGTTTCTCTGGAAATTCCTGAAGGCCATATAGTCTATTCCCCAAGTCTAACTCCTGCTTTTCAGCTTTTCTCTTTGGCGGCTCTGAATGCTGATACTATGGAAGCTATTCAGAGTGTTCCGGTAGTCTGTGAGTTCCCAGATGTCTTTCCGGAATAGTTGCCAGGTATGCCTCCGGATCGTGAGGTTGAGTTTGTAATTGAGCTTGAACCTGGAACGGCTCCTATCTCCAAGCGGCCTTATAAAATGGGTCCTGCTGAGTTGGCTGAACTCAAACGTCAGCTTGATGAACAAGAGAAGTTGGGTTTCATTCAACACAGTACTTCTTCTTGGGGTAGCCCAACCATCTTTGTGAAGAAGCGAGACAAGACTGATAGACTTTGTGTTGACTATCGGGCTCTCAATGCTAAAACCATCAAGAATAAATATCCCCTTCCGCGGATTAATGATCTCTTCGATCAGCTAGCTGGAGCGGTGGTATTCTCTAAGCTTGACTTGAGAAGTGGTTATCATCAAATCAAGATTTGCAAGGAAGATGTTCCTAAAACAGCTTTCACCACCCGCTATGGCCTGTATGAGTACACGGTCATGTATTTCGGTCTCACCAACGCACCTGCCACCTTCTCGAGGCTTATGAACTCGGTTTTCATGGAGTATCTTGATAAGTTTGTTGTGGTCTATCTGGATGACATCCTAGTCTATTCTAAGTCAAAGGAAGAACATGAAGAACACCTTCGGTGTGTCCTAAACAAGCTTCGTGAGAACCGCCTGTATGCAAAGTTCTCCAAATGTGAGTTTTGGCTGCCTCAAGTCACCTATCTTGGTCACGTCATCTCTGCCAAGGGCATTGCCGTCAACCCGGAAACTGTAAAGACAATTGTTGACTGGCTTCCTCCTGTAAATGTCAAAGAAGTCCGGAGCTTCCTTGGTTTGGCTAGTTATTGCCGTCGCTTCGTTCAGAACTTTTCGAAGATAGCGAAGCCTCTTACCGATCTCCTCAAGAAAGGCAAGAAATACCTTTGGACTCCTGCATGTCAAGCAAGCTTCGAAACACTCAAAGAGAAGCTCACTTCCACACCAGTCTTGGTTCCTCCAGATACATCCAAGCCTTTCCAGATATTCTGTGACGCATCCTTGCAAGGATTGGGTGCGGTCCTTATGCAAGAAAAACAAGTTGTTGCTTATGCCTCTCGACAGTTGAAGACGCATGAGATCAACTATCCTACACATGACCTCGAACTCGCAGCAGTTGTCTTTGCTTTGAAAGTATGGAGACATTACTTGCTTGGCAACCGTTGTGAAATCTTTTCTGATCACAAGAGTCTGAAGTATATCTTCACACAGCCTGATCTCAACCTTCGTCAGAGGAGGTGGATTGAAGCAATCAATGATTTCGATTTGACCATCAACTACACTCCGGGCAAAGCTAATGTCATGGCCGATGTTCTCAGCCGCAAAGATTATGTCAGCAACCTCATGTTGGAAGAACAACAGCCGCTCTTGTGCGAGGAATTCCGTCATCTCAACCTTGAAATTGTGGATCAAGGGTATCTTCGGAACCTTCTGGCAACCCCTCTTTTGGAAGAAAAGGTTCGCTCCATTCAACTTGGTGATCCGTACACCAAAAAGATCATCTCCAACATGCAGCTTCCGTAGTATGAGTCCTTCCACGTCGATGACCAAGGCACGCTTTTCTTTGAACACCGGATGTTTGTTCCGAACTACCCGGGTTTGAGAGAGCAAGTTCTCAAGGAGGCGCATGATTCTGTTCTTTCTATCCACCCTGGCAGCACAAAGATGTACATGGACTTGAAAACACAATATTGGTGGCCAGGATTGAAACGATATTGTGCCAAGTATGTCTCGGAGTGTGATGTCTGCCGCAGAGTTAAAGTTGTCCATCAGAAACCTTCCGGTCTTCTACAGCCATTGAAACCCCCGGAATGGAAATGGGAGAAAGTAGAGATGGACTTCATCACTGGTTTTCCAAGGTCGCAGAAGGGCAACAATGCAATCTTTGTTGTCATTGACAGGCTTTCTAAAGTGGCTCACTTCTTTCCCGTCAAGGAAACAATTTCTGCAATTCAGTTGGCTGAGCTCTATATCAACAGAATTGTCTCTCTGTATGGGGTTCCGCTTGAGATCAGTTCAGACCTGGAAGCATCTTCACTTCCAAGTTCTGGGGAAGTTTCCAAAATGCTTTGGGAACAAAATTGAACTTCAGCACAGCTTACCACCCTCAGTCGCAAGGACAAGTTGAAAGGATCAATCAGATTCTAGAAGATATGCTCCGTGCTTGCGTCATCTCTTTCGGCATGAAGTGGGAAGAATGTCTTCCTTATGCTGAATTCTCTTACAACAATAGCTTCCAGAAAAGTCTAAAGATGGCACCATTTGAGGCTCTCTATGGTCGCAAATGCAGAACTCCGATTGGTTGGTCGGGTGCAGGAGAAAGAATATTGTTTGGCCCTGACATTGTAACTCAAGCGGAGGAGAAGGTTCACATCATTCTTGAAAATCTGAAGATTGCTCAAAGTCGCCAGAAGAGCAATTATGACAGAAAGCACACGGACATGGAGTATGTCCCTGGTGATCTCGTTTACCTTCGTGTCACTCCCATGAGAGGCACGCACCGCTTTGGTATCAAAGGGAAGCTGGCTCCTAGATACATCGGTCCATTCAAAATTCGTGGAAGAAGAGGAGAAGTTGCTTATGCTCTTGAGCTCCCGGAAAAACTCAAGGTCCATGATGTTTTCCACATCTCTCAACTCAAGAAGTGCTTCAAGGATCCCGGCAGGACCGTGGACCATGAGCTTATCAATCTCCAAGAAGACCTTTCTTATCAAGAACACCCCACAAAAATCCTTGAAGTCGCAGAAAGAAGGACTCGCAACAAGTCCATCAATTTCTGCAAGGTCCAGTGGTCGCACCATTCCGTGGATGAAGCCACTTGGGAACGTGAAGATGAGCTCCGTGCCAAGTATCCTACCCTCTTTGAGTCTTCTTCTTCTTCCTAGAATCTCGGGGCGAGATTCCTGTTTAGTGGGAGAGAGTTGTAGCATCCCAATTGTCTAACAATTGTAATGCTACTTGGTCTAGTAAGATAATGGCTACTTCCTATATATAATTGTTGCATCATAATTATATCATGCTCATGTCATCATGCCACCTTGCATTTGAGCATCATATAAAACCCTTTTTCTTTTGGTTCTTCTCTCATATGCATCATTAATTGTATTTGCCTCTTGATATTGTATTTGGTTATTGATATATTGTTTAAATGCCCAAGTGGAGTTGGGGGCATATCTTTTATTCAACTCCATCACCTTTCCTTGTCACCACCTTATACTTCCACCATTCCAATAACCCATGAGCTTGTAAGTATTTTTCTTTTGATATTTATTCTAGCTCATGTGGGTTGGGTGGATCTAATTCTATAACTCCTTAGCTTAGCCCTTACTCCATCTTTTGAGGATGCACATAATAAATGCCATGAGATTCACAAGATTAACACATGGCATTAAATACATGCATGGGCCATGCAAAGCTCCACCATCTCTTCTCCTTTGAGTTTTGCCTTTGTTTTTAAGTGGGTCTTGTCTTGTGTCATCATCCTATGTGTTCTTGATCTCTTGTTGATCACACCTTCTTCTTTCATCACCTCACCATCTCCATCTCAACACCTTTTCTAGCTTGATCTAGTTTTGGGCATGTTAAACCCTATACCTCAATCACACCCTACTCTACCTCTCCTTACCATCCCCTCCTTGCTTGCTCATGTGAGGATGTAAAACCCTAAACAACCTCACCACCACTTCCCTAGGCTCTCTATCCTTAACCTCCTCTCTAAACCTAAACCCTAACCAAGCCCTCCACCTAGCTAACCCGAGCCACCCTCTCTAGCTAACCCTAGCTACCCGACCCTCTCTCTCGGCCTCTCTCCCTTCCTCTATGCCATGCAGGCCCCACCTAGCTACCCTCCTACCCCATCTAACCAGCCCTAACCCGAGCCTCTCACCTAGCCAACCCTAGCTCACCGAGCCTCCCCTCTTCTCTCTCTCTTTCTCTTCTCTCTACCATGCTTGTCCCACCCGGACCTGACCTACCTCCCCCTCTTCCTGGCCCACCTGCCTGCCTCTGCCTCGCCCTGGACCAGCCCCAGCCAGCCCAGCCGGCCGAGCACGTGCCGAGGAGGAGAGGAAAAAGGTGGCACCGAGGCCACCTTTATCTACCCATGCCACGGCTGCCTCGCCTCTCTCCCTCTCGTTTCCTCCTTCCCCACGGCTCCTCTACATCGCCCAGATCCACCCCAAGCCCTGCCGCACCTCCCCTCTCTCTTCACCATCGCCAGATCTCGCTGCCAGACACCGACGTCTACCCCTGCTCCTCGTTGCTCCGGCCGGCGAGCGCGTCGAGGAGGTGACCTGGAAAACCAAGGGGACCTCTCTGCTTCGCCCTGGACACGCCGACGCGAAGGAGGAGCCCCAAAACCAACGGTACCCGCCGCCACCCGATGCCAAACCCTAGAACTCCGGCCGCCAGCCTCGTCGACGATCCTCTGCGCCACTCCCCGATCTGACCACACCAACCAACCCGCGGTGAGCTCCTCTACCTCCTGGACATACTCCGCCTCACCGGGTAGCCCTAGCTGCGCCAGACGTTTCGCCGAGCAACCTTAGTGCGCCGTGGCCGCGAGCCTCTGCACGTCCCTGCGTCGCCTCACACTCTACCTAGCCGCGCGAGCGCAAGCCAGCACAACCCCCAAGCCACCCCAGCGGTAGCCGCCGCCGCTCGCGCGCGCGAGGTCGCGAGATCGAAATCCCGCTGCGCCGTGCCGTGCGTGCCGTCAGTCCGTCAGAGAACAAGAAGAGAAATAGTGGCCGCGAACCCTTTTGCACTTAACCCCCTGCGTCTTTTACCGGCTCAACCCGCGCTCCTAGAGGCCCCACCTGTCGGTCACCCGGGCTTTTTACGAAAAGGTACCGGGGTTTCCACAGCCTTGCCCCGCGGTCCCTCGGATCCACCACGTGTCGCCTACCGGCTGGCCGCGCGCGCCGTGGACCCTCAACCCCACCGGCCCCACCTGTCAGCCGCATGGGCTAGCTCAGCTCGCGGTGAGAAAAGGTCTCTCTGCGTCGTTTTCCCGCTAGGTCAGCCCGGGCCTAGGTGTCTGTGTCTGTGGCTAGATCTGTGTGAGTACAAAATGGTTTCTGCTTGCTGTTTAAGTAAAACCTTTTTCAAAATTGTTTAAATTCAAATTCAAATCTGTTTTTAAATAACTGTTGAAATATAATTCCAAATTAAACATGTAATATATGTTTTGAAATCAGAAAAATGTGAGGATTTCAAATATGCCCTTCAAAATATATTTTGAACACTTTAAATTTCGAGTTGATTAAAATTACAATAAAATGCCCTTTGCCTTAATTAATTAATAACTTTAGTTTTATAACTCCAAATTTGACAAATAATATGTCTAAACCGATCAGCGCGACGAGCCCGTTCTATCTATGCATTCCATGTTCTGAATTGCAGCATGCATCATATAAATATAAAGTTTACAGCAACTTATTTAAGGATAAAAGGTGACTAAAACTCCATAAAATGCTTTATTCTTGTATTCCACCTCACCCATGCCATGCTACATTATTGCCATGCAAATTGTGCATCATTCATCATGGCATGATTGTTTGCTTGTCGCATTTTAATTCATATGCTTGTGCACTCTATTTATGTTGGCCCTTGTTTGTTTGGTTCTTCTTCGAATAGACGCTGAGCAGGGGATATATCAAGAAACCCAGGAGCACTACTCAGATCCGTCCCTCGCTTCAACTGAGCTGCCAGGCAAGCACTACCTCATGCTCGCATACATATAGTACCTATTGCCTCTATCTTATTCTTGCATCATTGAGTCGCGATTGCATTAAACTGAATCCCAAGTACTGCATAGCCTTTACATTTAAACCCCACCGAAGCTTGTTCCTCCATCCCATGAGCCATTACTACAGGAGTTGTTTGAGCCATGCGGGTCGTAGAACAGCATGTGTAGGGTATATGAGTGTCTGATGGATAACGAGGTACATAAACAACTTAACCTGAGTAGTAATGGGATAACTAATGACAGTGGCACCGGTGAGCAATATCTGCTATTTGGTTCTTCATGCTCACTTGTGTCCCGTAGGACCCCGAGTACTTGATTCCTGTTTCTTGACTATTCGCACTATCCACATCCGGGAGGCTTATGAACCCCCCTGAGCCAGAGCTTGATTCATTCTTATTTCTTGGGGCCACAAAGTAGTTTGGGGCTTTATTACTATCCTGTACTTATGCCATGCTTTACTGCTTTATTTAAGATTGTGCGAGGAGCACCTGTACTGTTTTGGACGCGGAGTGTTTTCGCGGTATCGACAAGCCCAGTCACACTTTCGGGTTCCCAGTCGTTTACAGCCATTGACGCAAACCTTGGGTCCATCTCGGAGCCGGCCAACTTCGTTGCGAGTAGCCTAATGGGGTGGCCCCCTAAAACATTTCTGAATCCTGTGATCGCTTTGTCGTGAATGCCTCGTTGGGTTTTGATTTGGTTTTTCCGAGGTTGATCGAGTGTGTGTTGCTATTTGTGCAGCCCTGCAGGGTAAATCTTTCTGAGAGCCCCGCGGTTATGGACGACTTGGAGCACAGTTTCTCGATCATAGACAAGTATAACTAAAGTACCGTTTTTAAATTGACTAAGTACCTGACTAGTAAATAGTGCAACACTCATGGAATGGATAATAAAACTGCCAACGGATGGGGGGTTGTTCGTCCGCTTCCTCGTTGGTAAGCGAGGAGGAGGATGGATCTGTTAATATTACTGTTCTAACTGGTGTTATTAATTCACGGACATCCATCTATCTTTGGTTAGGCGGATGGTTAGCGAGTATCCCTAGAATTGATAGGTATTATCTTTTGCTGCAATTGCGTCACCCCAGGTTGTGTCCCCTTTAGAGGCATAAAGACTTGCTGAGTACCCCTAGGGTCTCACACGATAAATTGTTTGATTCAGATGAACAGGTAAACTCGCAAGATGGATACTGGGTGGAGGAGACGAACGATGTGGGCAACGATCACTCGGTGTAGAGATTCCGGGAACGGGGATCCGTGAGATCTGTGGGCGGGATGAGTTTATTTATGGGGCATCTTATGCCGATTTGCTTCTTATCCGTACTCGGATCTTGTTTTCCGCTTCCGCCTGATACTCTGATGTTTGATGTATGAGGAGATATCCTAAACTATTATATCTATCTAGGATACTTGGATCTTGCCGTATGGCGTTGCAATATTTCTATTTCTTTTAGATGGAATGGCTCTGAGGACTGTTGTATGGTGGCTTGCATACATACTCATTTGTGTATGTAGTTGATCCCTTCGCCTGCCGATTACGCCGCTCGTTCTTCTCCCGATGTTTTGGAAATGGTTAGGACGGCCGAAAGGTCTACCTGTGAGTGGCATTTGGCCCCACCGTACTATTTTAACCATTTCCGCTCATCCAGGCTTGTAACTAAGAGCGTAATTCACCGAGGTAGTTACAGCAGTTGACATATTTATACGCATATCTGACAAGCTTAAGTGACCATCTGAGAACCTATAGCTAATAGATGGTGGCTACGGTTCTCAATTTCTTGTATGGTAATCTTTGTCCTATTTTTGTTGACAGAACTACAACAGTTTCTATTTCTGTACATTCTTCTCATCATAGCATCGGTCCTTACTTCACTTAAGAAACATACATAAGAGAGAAATCTGGAAAAAAAATATTATGTTGGCTTCGGTTGGTTGAAGAATTCTTGATTTTGTCTTGTCATCAAACTAGAGGTAGAGGCCGCAACGGTCCTTTGAAGTAAGGGATCCATAGCATAGTTCTGTTGTGGTAAATATGTATACATTTGATTTGTCGGATGGCCCTGCATAGAAAAGCGACAAAATTCAATTTCACTATTTAAAAATACAAAACTTGAAAGTATGAAGTGCTTATACCACTAGTGGACCGTATGGTTGGAATCTTGCTAGTTCTTGGGGATGCATTGACATTGGGATGGTGTTACGAACTGGATAGTTGGGTTGGAATCCAGGCAGTTCTTGGGTATGTGGGATGGTATTACCAATTGATGGTGGCATCGAAGCATCTAGGATATTATTGTACTGTAATCGATATGCAGCCATTTGATTTGTGAAAAACTCCAAATGTCCCTGTAAAAATTATATAGAAAGATCAGTACATTTAAAGATTTTATAGAAAACAAGCTATTATATTTTTATACCGTTGAGATGTCCTGTGGCTGTACTTGTACAGTATTGTCCATGTTCTTTTTCTTCTTCCCAGCTGCTTTCTCAAAACCACCAACTGGTCCTTTTGATCCTTTGGTAGTCTTCTCTTTGACCTTAATGCCTTTTGGTTTTGTAAGCCCCTCATTGTGTTTTGAAACTCTACTAGAGTCGATGTTCAGTCCTGTCACAGTGATGCTAAATGTAAGACTTGGTTTGGAAGTAGCATAGACAATTATAAGTACAAGACGTACCTTCTGTAGTACAAGAGTTGCCCAATTCTAGATCAGCTCTAATTTTCAAGCATTTCTCCACTTCTTGTGCTAAGTGCTCTCCGCAGTGAGCAGCCTTTTCATATGATTCGTCAGATTCAGCGGCACGGGCAGCTATTTTCATGAACATTTTGCATAAATCCCTGTAGCGATTAGACATTCTTGCTTTTGGGTCCTCATGTTGGCTGCGTTTGCTTGTTATATCCAAAACTTTTCATCAATTGTCCATCTTTTCAAAATATATTCTTGAGGGATATGCTTGATATTATTAATATCAAGTACCTTTAAGCAATGAGAGCAAAGTATTCCAGCAAATTCGAACTTCTTGCAACTGCAGCTGACTTTCTCTTCTGTTAGAAAAAATCTAACCACATGGTCACGTTGTGTGCCATGAAATTTTACTATGTAAACCTTCTTTGTTTCATTACTTCCATCAGAAAGAAATGTATCATAGTTGAGGGTCCGAAGCACTTTCTCCTGAAACATCTTGAATATTGCTGGAGTATATGTTGTTACGGCTTGTCTTAACATATAGCTAGCTTCCGTCTTTAGCTTGGGAGTACCTTGTGTTGCTTTGAAGTCACACCTCACCTCTTCAAATCTTTTATCTCGCTCAAAATGATAAAAAAAAGTAAGCATGTCATATTTAACACTGATGTATCTTTTCAGTTCATTGTTCATGCTTTCACTTCTCTGGGTAGTGCTCATGTGGGCGGAGAATGTATTTTTGCCATACACTAGTGCCCAATGCTCCCTTTTCTCAAACCACCTTTGAAGCCACTCATTCTCACGTAGTCCATACTTGTCAAGCATTCTATCCCATGCACTTAAAAATTCATCTTCCTCCTCTATATCATAGATACAATGCTAAAAATCAACATTGAACTTCTTATATTCTTTAACAACTCCAGCAAGGTGCTTTCAAGCATTTTGATTCATATGCCACACCCAAAGTCTATGGATAGTAAAAGTTAGGACTAAACCGATTGCCTTCGCCCAAGAGGCAATAATAAAAGTGGTTATTATTATATCTTTGTGTTTATGATGAATGTTTACATCCCATGCTATAATTGTATTATTAGGAAACACTAATACTTGTGTGTTTTGTAAACATAAAAGAGTCCCTAGTAAGCCTCTTGTTGAACTAGCTTGTTGATTGATTGATGATCATGGTTTCCTGATCATAGACATTGGATGTGATTAATAACAAGGTTATATCATTAGGAGAATGATGTGATGGACACACACCCATAGTAAGCGTAGCATAAGATCAAGTCATTAAGTTCGTATTGCTGTAAGCTTTGAAATACATAGTAACCTAATCCTTCGACCATGAGGTTATGTTAATCACCATCACCGGATGGGTACTTTGATGACATCAAACGCCGCTTCGTAACTGGGTGGTTATAAAGGTGTCATTGGGTATTCTGAAAGTATGTGTTGAAGCGCATAGACCAAGATTGGGATTTGTCCATCCATATGACGGATAGATATTATCTGGGCCCTCTCGGTGGAATGTCATCTAGATAGCTTGCAAGCATGTGACTAGGTCACAAGGGATGACATAACACGGAACGAGTAAAGAGTACTTATCAGTAACGAGGAAGAACTAGGTATGAAGATACCGACGATCAAACCTCGGATAAATAGAACATCGCGAGACAAAGGGAATTGGTTTCATATTTTAATTGGTTCAATCGATCACGAAGTAATCGTTGAGTATGTGGGAGCCATTATGGATCTCCAGATCCCGCTGATGGTTATTGATGGGAGAGGTGTCTTCATCATGTCTACATATTCACGAACCGTAGGGTGACACACTTAAGGTTCGAAGTTGAGACCGAATGTTGTTCGGAGTCTCGGAATGGATCCGGGACATCACGAGGAGATCCAGAATGGTCCGGAGAATAAGATTCATATATTGGGAATCATTTTCTAAGTTAGGAAATGTTCTGGAGTGTTTGTATGGAGATTCTAGAAGGTTTCAGAATGTTCTGGAAGGTTCTAGAGGATTTCTTGGAGTTTGCTTGAAAACCAAGAAAGGGATCAAAGAAACCAAGTGGGGCAAGACACGGATTCGTGGGGGAGGAGGATTCCTCCCCCCAACCCGCCGGCCCAAGGAGGAGGGAGTCCTACTAGGACTCCCCCTCCCCAGGCGCGCCTCCCTCCTTTAAATAGAAGGGAGGGGGCGCCCCCTGTTGCACCTTGTCTCATAACTCCCAATCACAGCCGCCTCTCTCCTCCATGTTTCTTCTGCACAGGCATAGGCGAAGCCCTGCAGAATTCTCATCTCCACCACCACCACCACGCCGTCGTGCTGCTGGGATTCCGTGGAGAAGATCTACTACCTCTGCTGCTCGCTGGAACGGGGAGAGGAAGGTCTGCTTCGACTCCGCACGTGTGACCGTCTGCGGAAGCGCTGCCGGAACGCGGCACCGGAAGGATCGTCCACACGATCTTGAGACCGGCAAGTGATCGACTACATCATCCACGAGATCTAATCTCGTTATCGCTTTCGGTTCTACGAGGGTTAGTACCGATCTATCTCGTTGCTCATGTCTAGTAGATTAGATCTTGGATTTTATCTAGATTAGATCTGGGTTTTGTTTGTTCTTGCGGTAGAAATTTTTTGTTTTCCATGCTACGAACCCATCAGTGGTATCAGAGCCTTGTCTATGCGTAGATCTGTTGCATGAGTAGAACACAATGAGGTTGTGGGCGTTGGTGCTCGTGCCGTCTTTTGCTATATGTGTACTTTGCATCTTGCGGTATGGTGGGATGAAGCGTCCCGGGCTAACATTACATGTCATCGTACATGAGACTTGCTCCACGCTTGACGTGCAACTCGTATTGCACAAGTGGCTTTGCGGGTGTCTGTCTCTCCCATCATAGTATAGATCAAATCTACACTTTGCACTTGATAGCACCTGTATCAACGTTGTGGTTCAGTTTCATAGGTAAGATGCGTTCTTAGTCGAAAGCCCCAAGCCACGTAAAACTTGCAAAGAAAATTAGAGGCGTCTAACTTGTTTTTGCAGGGGTTTTGTGATGTGATATGGCCTACATGTGATTGTGATTGTATTTTATGTATGCAATGATCCTTGTTGTAATATGGCAACCGGCAGGAGACTAATGGTTGTCTTTAATTCTGTTAAGACCTGCGTGTCTATTCATCTTGTAATAGCTTTATTCCAAGTAGTTGTAATAGTTGCTGGTGATGATGGACAACCATGAAGCGGCGCCACGGACCTTGACGCAATGCTGGTGATGATGGAGATCATGTCCGTGCTTTGGAGATGGAGATCAAAGGCATAAGAAGAAAGGACCATATCATATCACACTAATTATGAATTGCCTGTGATGTTAATCCTTTATGCATCTTGTATTGCTTAGATCACGACGGTAGCATTATAAGATGATCCCTCTCACTAAATATCAAGTAATAAAGTGTTCGTCTTTAGTTGGCACCGTTGCTAAGACTCGTCGTTTCGAAGCATCTCGTGATGATCGGGTGTGATAAGACTCTACGTGTGCATACAACGGGTGCAAGCCAGATTTGCACATGCAGAAGCTAAGGTTAATCTTGACGAGCCTAGCATGTACAGACATGGTCTCGGAACACGGAATACCGAAAGGTAGAGCATGAGTCATATGATTGATATGATGAACATGAAGATTGTTCGCCGATGAAGCTACATCATCTCACGTGATGATCGTACTTGGTGTAGTGGATTTGGTTTGTGTAATCACTAAAACAACTGTGAGGGATGTTGTTTTGAGTGGGAGTTCACCTAGTTAATTTAAGAATTAAATTTGAACACTATTTATCATAAACTTAGTCTAAATTACTTGCAAATTTGTTGTAGATTATGGCGAACGTTTCCATCAATTTCAATGCGTTCCTAGAGAAAGAAAAGCTTAAGAACAATGGAAGCAATTTCACGGACTGGTTCCGTGGACTGAAGATCGTCCTCAGGGCTGGTCAGTTGACCTATGTGCTCGAAGCAGCGCTAGGTGACCCACCTGTAGAAGATGCCACCGATGACGTAAAGAATGTTTACGCCACTCAGAAACATCACTACTCCATAGTTCAGTGTGCCATCCTGTACGGTTTAGAATCGGAGCTTCAAAAGCATTTTGAGCACCATGACCCATTTGAAATCATTAAGGAGCTCAAACTCATATTTGAGACTCGCGCAGCCATGGAAAGCTATGAAGCTTCCGAGAAGTTCTTTACCTGCAAGATGGAAGAGGGTAGCTCCGTTAGCGAGCACGTGCTCACCATGTCTGGGCACGCAAACAAACTCCGAGAGTTGGGGATACCGATTCCTAATGAATTGGGGATTCACCGTGTCCTCCAATCACTGCCACCAAGTTACAAGAACTTTGTGATGAACTACAATATGCACTGCATGAACAAGACGTTGCCTGAACTATCGTCCATGCTGAAAACTGCTGAAGTGGAGATTATGAAAGAACACCAAGTGTTGATGGTCAATAAGACCACCAATTTCAAGAAACGGGGCAATCCTAAGAACAAGGGAAACTTCAAGAAGGACGGCAAGAAAGCTGCCGCACCTGCTAAGAAGCCCAAGGCTGGTCCTAAACCTGAAACTGAGTGCTTCTACTGCAAGGGTGCTGGTCACTGGAAGCGTAACTGCCCCAAATACCTGGCGGATCTGAAGAACGGCAACATCAAGAAGAAAGGTATATTCGATATACATGTTATAGATGTGTATCTTACTAGTAATCGTAGTAGTGCCTGGGTATTTGATACTGGTTCGGTTGCTCATATTTGTAACTCGAAACAGGAGCTACGGAATAAACGAAGACTGGCAAGAGACGAGGTGACGATGCGTATTGGAAATGGCTCCAAGGTTGATGTGATCGCCATCGGCACGCTCCCTCTACATCTACCATCGGGATTAGTTTTAAATTTAAATAATTGTTATTTAGTGCCTGCGTTAAGCATGAACATTATATCTGGATCTTGTTTATTGCGAGACGGTTACTCTTTTAAGTCTGAGAATAAAGGTTGTTCGATTTATATGAGTAATATCTTTTATGGTTATGCACCTGAGATGAATGGTTTATTCTTATTGAATCTCGATAGTAGTGATACACATGTTCACAACATAGATGCTAAACGAATAAAATTGAATGATAATTCTACATACATGTGGCACTGTCGTCTTGGTCACATTGGAGTGAAGCGTATGAAGAAACTCCATTCTGATGGACTTCTTGAATCACTTGATTTTGAATCACTTGAAATATGCGAAGCATGTCTAATGTGAAAAATGACTAAGACTCCATTCTCTAGAATAATGGAGCGAGCTACAGACTTATTGGAAATAATACATACCGATGTGTGCGGTCCAATGAGTGTAGCATCGCGTGGTGGATATCATTATGTTCTCACTTTCACGGATGACTTCAGTAGATATGGGTATATCTACTTTATGAAACATAAGTCCGAAACTTTCGAGAAGTTTAAGGAATTTCAAAGTGAAGTGGAAAATCATCGTAACAAGAAGATTAAGTTTCTGCGTTCTGACCGCGGAGGTGAATATCTGAGTTATGAGTTTGGCATGCATTTAAAGAAATGTGGAATACTTTCACAGTTGACACCGCCGGGAACACCACAGCGTAATGGTGTGTCCGAACATTGTAATCGAACTCTCTTAGATATGGTTCGGTCTATGATGTCTCTTACAGATTTACCATTATCATTTTGGGGCTATGCATTAGAGACAGACGCATTCACTTTAAATAGGGCACCATCTAAATCCGTTGAAACGACTCCGTATGAATTGTGGTTTGGAAAGAAACCTAAGTTGTCGTTCCTTAAAGTTTGGGGTTGCGAAGCATATGTAAAGAAGTTACAACCTGATAAGCTTGAACCCAAAGCAGAGAAATGCGTCTTCATAGGATACCCTAAAGAAACAATTGGGTATACCTTCTATCATAGATCCGAAGGCAAAGTTTTCGTTGCTAAGAATGGATCCTTTCTGGAGAAGGAATTTCTCTCGAAAGAAGTGACTGGAAGGAAAGTAGAACTCGACGAGGTTGTTGAACCTTCTGTCGAAGTTGAGAGTAGCGCAGCACCGGAAGATGTTTCTGTGCCGCCTACACCAAATGGAGAGGAATCTAATGATAATGATCATGAAACTTCGAACGAAGTTACTACTGAACCTCGCAGGTCAACGAGGGTTCGTACCACTCCTGAGTGGTATGACTCTTCCTTGAACGTCATGTTGGTGGACAACACTGATGAACCTGCGACGTATGAAGAAGCTATGGTGAGCCCAGATTCTGACAAATGGCTAGAAGCCATGAAATCCAAAATGGGATCCATGTACGAAAACCAAGTATGGACTTTGGTGGACTTACCGGATGGCCGTAAGGCTGTCGAGAACAAATGGATTTTCAAAAGAAAAACAGATGCTGATGGTAATGTTACCGTCTATAAAGCTCGACTTGTCGCGAAAGGGTTCCGACAAATTCAAGGAGTTGACTACGATGAGACTTTCTCACCAGTAGCGAAGCTAAAGTCTGTGAGGATTATGTTAGCAATCGCTGCATATTTCGATTATGAAATTTGGCAGATGGATGTCAAAACGGTGTTCCTTAATGGTGACATCGAGGAAGAGTTGTACATGGTACAACCCAAGGGTTTTGTCGATCCTAAAGATGCTGACAAGGTATGCAAACTTCAGCGCTCCATTTATGGACTGGAGCAAGCATCCCGGAGTTGGAATCAACATTTTGATAAAGTAATCAAAAAACTTTGGATTTATACAAACTTATGGAGAAGCTTGTATTTATAAGAAAGTGAGTGGGAGCTCTGTAGCATTCCTAGTACTATATGTAGATGACATATTGTTGATTGGGAATGATATAGAACTTCTTAATAGCGTCAAAACCTATTTGAATAATAGTTTTTCGATGAAGGATCTTGGCGAAGCGGCATATATTCTAGGCATCAAGATTTATAGAGATAGATCAAGACGCCTAATAGCGCTTTCACAAAGTACATACTTAGACAAAGTTCTAAAGAAATTTAGAATGGAAGAGAGCAAGAAAGGGTTCGTGCCCATGTTGTCAGGTAAGACCTTGAGTAAAACTCAAAGTCCGGCTACGGCAGAAGATAGAGAAAAGATGAATAAAATTCCCTATGCCTCGGCCATAGGTTCTATCATGTATGCCATGCTGTGTACGGGACCGGATATAGCACATGATGTTAGTTTGACTAGCAGATATCAAAGTGATCCTGGAATGGAACACTGGACAGCGGTCAAGAATATCCTAAAGTACCTGAATAGGACTAAGGATATGGTTCTTTCTTATGGAGGTGATGAACAGCTTGTTGTAAATGGTTACACTGATGCTAGTTGGAACACCGATCCAGATGACTCGAAGTCACAGTCTGGATACGTATTTATTTTGAATGGTGCTGCAATAAGCTGGAGGAGTGCCAAGCAGAGCGTTGTGGCGAAATCTTCAACTGAATCGGAATACATAGCTGCTTCGGAGGTTGCACAAGAAGGCATATGGATGAAGGAGTTCATTACTGAACTTGGCATGGTTCCCAACACGTTAGACCCGATGGCCATCTACTATGACAACACAGGTGCCATAGCTAATGCACAGGAGCCAAGGTCACATAGCAAGCTGAAGCACATCAAGCTACGTTTTCATGCTATTCGCGAGTATGTCCAAGATGGTGACATAAAGATTTGCAAAGTACACACTGATCTGAATGTAGCAGATCCATTGACTAAACCTCTCCCTAGAGCAAAGCATGACCAACACCAGAACGCCATGGGTGTATGGTATATTACCATGTAATCTAGATTATTGACTCTAGTGCAAGTGGGAGACTGTTGGAGATATGCCCAAGAGGCAATAATAAAAGTGGTTATTATTATATCTTTGTGTTTATGATGAATGTTTACATCCCATGCTATAATTGTATTATTAGGAAACACTAATACTTGTGTGTTTTGTAAACATAAAAGAGTCCCTAGTAAGCCTCTTGTTGAACTAGCTTGTTGATTGATTGATGATCATGGTTTCCTGATCATAGACATTGGATGTGATTAATAACAAGGTTATATCATTAGGAGAATGATGTGATGGACACACACCCATAGTAAGCGTAGCATAAGATCAAGTCATTAAGTTCGTATTGTTGTAAGCTTTGAAATACATAGTAACCTAATCCTTCGACCATGAGGTTATGTTAATCACCATCACCGGATGGGTACTTTGATGACATCAAACGCCGCTTCGTAACTGGGTGGTTATAAAGGTGTCATTGGATATTCTGAAAGTATGTGTTGAAGCGCATAGACCAAGATTGGGATTTGTCTATCCATATGACGGATAGATATTATCTGGGCCCTCTCGGTGGAATGTCATCTAGATAGCTTGCAAGCATGTGACTAGGTCACAAGGGATGACATAACACGGAACGAGTAAAGAGTACTTATCAGTAACGAGGAAGAACTAGGTATGAAGATACCGACGATCAAACCTCGAATAAGTAGAACATCGCGAGACAAAGGGAATTGGTTTCGTATGTTAATTGGTTCAATCGATCACGAAGTAATCGTTGAGTATGTGGGAGCCGTTATGGATCTCCAGATCACGCTGATGGTTATGGATGGGAGAGGTGTCTTCATCATGTCTGCATATTCACGAACCGTAGGGTGACACACTTAAGGTTCGAAGTTGTTTGAAGTAGATATGGAATTTGCGTTGGAGACCGAATGTTGTTCGGAGTCTCGGAATGGATCCGGGACATCACGAGGAGATCCGGAATGGTCCGGAGAATAAGATTCATATATTGGGAATCATTTTCTAAGTTAGGAAATGTTTCAGAGTGTTTGTATGGAGATTCTAGAAGGTTTCGGAATGTTCTGGAAGGTTCTAGAGGATTTCTTGGAGTTTGCTTGAAAACCAAGAAAGGGATCAAAGAAACCAAGTGGGGCAAGACACGGATTCGTGGGAAAGGAGGATTCCTCCCCCAACCCGCCGGCCCAAGGAGGAGGGAGTCCTACTAGGACTCCCCCTCCCCAGGCGCGCCTCCCTCCTTTAAATAGAAGGGAGGGGTGCCCCCTCTTGCACCTTGTCTCATAACTCCCAATCACAGCCGCCTCTCTCCTCCACGTTTCTTCTGCACAGGCATAGGTGAAGCCCTGCAGAATTCTCATCTCCACCACCACCACCACGCCGTCGTGCTGCTGGGATTCCGTGGAGAAGATCTACTACCTCCGCTGCTCGCTGGAACGGGGAGAGGAAGGTCTGCTTCGACTCCGCACGTGTGATCGTCTGCGGAAGCATTGCCGGAACGCGGTGCCGGAAGGATCGTCCACACGATCTTGAGATCGGCAAGTGATCGACTACATCATCCACGAGATCTAATCTCGTTAACGCTTTCGGTTCTACGAGGGTTAGTACCGATCTATCTTGTTGCTCATGTCTAGTAGATTAGATCTTGGCTTTTATCTAGATTAGATCTGGGTTTTGTTCGTTCTTGCGGTAGAATTTTTTGTTTTCCATGCTACGAACCCATCAATAACATCACCAAATATTGCATAGTCCGAGACCATTTTTGAGTCAGCCCAAAAAATATTGGTTATCAAATCATCCTCATCTACTTGAATTGAATAGAAGAAATCAACATCTTCCGATACCTTCTTCTCCATATATTCTAACACTCCCCCGGTATCACCTTCCTTTGCCTGTATTGTTCTCTGAGTATAATCGATTTTTTATATCTTCGCGTGTACATCCAAGGTTTTCAATTCCACCTGCTTCTTTGGCCATCATATCGATTGTTGCTTTATTTGAAATGCCTACGGACTTTGCAACCTCTGCATTTGCTATCTGCGTTTCTGTTACTTTTCTCTGAGATCTCAAAAAATGGGCCATGGTTCCAGGAGCAAGAATGTGGTTATGTGACGCCTCAAATTCATACACCTCATAAATTCCATTTCTAAGGCTTATTTTCATACGAGCGGTACATCCACATCGTGTTTTCGGCCTGCTGTAGCTAAATGTGTCCTCTCTTTTATCATCCCCACGATAGCCTATAAGTCAGAGTAAGTTTCTTATAGCATCAGAGAATGATTGCAATCATAATAAATTACATATAGCACATACCTTGGCGAGAGCATGTAAATGTCCATTATTGCATTGTACAAGAGTTCTTGACTTTATGGCCACAACTTCTTCTAATGCTAAAACCGATGATTTCAGCATACTTGTTGTAAAAGGAATAAGCTTCCTCTTCCGATAAAAAATGCATGCCAAGTTTTGGTACCCTTCCATCAGTTTCTTCGAAATCCTATATCAATTAATAGTCAGTTTAGTCAATACACAGATTGAATAGATGATTATATAACCATGGCTGAAACAAAGATTAAAAAACTTGCGAAGGTAAAAACTTGAATATGCAGCTCAATGACACACATAGCCGTTAACCATCTTATGATCGATTCATGTCTATTTATTGCATCAAATATATATGTTGATTATCATCGTATGAGAGAAGATCCAAACTATAGAATACATATACTCTATTTTACAAGTAAACTAATCATCATTTGATCTTGTGTTGTTGTGCATACAGGTTCCTAGAGATTTTGCAAGGTATTTATGTACATCTAGGCCGATGTCATGCCTGAGAAAGGAAATCAAAAGAAGAGGATGACAGGATTGGAAGAATTCCACACAATCGGTTCAAAACAAATTGCAAATTTCGACTGTGATTCATTATGAAGGATAGCTTGGATAGGTCAGATTTCTTACTGTACGTGCGTGAGACTCATCGCCATCACCATGCCCATGATTACTTGAAGAAGCCATCGGCCCATGCCCATGATCACTTGAAGAAGCCATCAACTACCTATGCTGATTGCATCCCTATTCAATTCGAGCCTCTCTAAAATTTGCTCTTTTCTGTTCAATTGGAGGACCTGTGTCGCTAGAACCTCCCATGTTTCTACATTAGTGGCAGATCTGATTTTGGCGCGAACTTGTATATTTTATTGATGCGTTCCCGCGCGATGTGATTACTTATCTCGTCTGTAGTTTTTACTTTTAATGTTGTACGTGTATTTCGGCAGTAAATTGGTACACGGGGATAGGGTAAGGGCCTGCCTGTATTTCCGCGCTGTTTTTTTAGAAGGGAAAAACTCGAGCTGGGGGGTGCGGGAGGCGCGTCCACTCGGTGGTTTCCACGCGTTTAGGCCGCACGGATGGTCGCACGCCTGTGCCGCAGGCAAGTCCCGTCCCACGCCGACGCGCACGCCTGCGGCTTCGACTATAAGGCAGCCGGCTGCGAGCAGATCGCGCGCCAGAACCCGTTCGTCGTCGCGCCCAAGATCGCCAAGATTTGACTTGCCGTCTCTTGTTCCATCTTTATATAGCGACAGAAGACCGTCTCTTGTTCCATCTTTATATAGCGACAGAAGATTATGGCTCGAATTGTGGCCTATATATACATGTCGGATTAGGCACGGCTGGTTACTGATTAGGGTTGCTGGTACTGATTCATTTGCTAGTGTCACGTTTTGTCATGTTTATCTTTTCATCTAATTATCATTGTCTCTTAGAAGCAACGTTTTGTTACAGTATGTTTTTTTGCTCTTTCATATGCTGTGCTCGATACTTCGAGACTGCCTGATTAGCGTCTAACTGATGTTCAATTCGGTATCCCTCAAGTATAGAAATATCATGGCGATGTGTGCAAGATTTAAGAGTAAATTCAAGTTTTTACACCCTAGTTTCATTTTTCTGACGCTAATTACCCCATTAACCCCATTTAGCAAATTCTCATCATAATTACCCCATTTAGCAAATCGTTGCCAATTTTTACCCCTCTCTAGTTTTTTAGCGTTTTGACAGGTGGATCCCGATAGTCTGGTTGGCATGACACTTAGGCAGTTTTTTTCTTGACGACTATTTCCTTGTGGGTTTTTTCCGGGCGATTTATCTGTAGTGTCCCAGCTCGGCTGAAGCGGCCCGAGACAACCAACCTGCCTAAGCCCGTTGCACTCCGACCTGTGTTAGCCGAACTCCATGTCATCTTCCACCGATTTCTTCTTCCAAACCCTTCTTTCAGCAGGTGTCTTCTTTTTATCAGCTTTTTCCTTTTTTGTCTCGTCTCTTCCGCCTTGGCAAATTCCATCTCTTTCTCCACCTGTGTTTAGGAAAGAGCAATGTCATCAAGATCAATGCCTTCTAAACCTTCTGTGACATCAAACAAATCTTCTACTTCATCCTCTGAGTAAACACCCTTTTCCACCAACTCCGTCTCTTTCTTCTTAGCATATAATGCTCTCATCTTCTCTGTCTCAGCAGCAACATCAAAATGTTCATCACTTGAGTCACTTCCATGATTGTACTCATAGATCTCCTTCAAATACTTCCCTGGATCATCGTACTCCATATCTGAAAGTAACTCAACATTTTCTTGATGTTCATAATTCTCTCTAGTGGGTACCACAAGTACTGGCTTAAAAGAATCAGCACCATTCTTTGAAACTGGAAGTGTATCTGGAGCCATGGTCTTGAAAAAATGCAAATGAATCTCCTTATAAGGCTCAAACTCCTGTAGCATCTTCATCACACCTGAATCATCAGTTAGCTCAACCATGGAGTTCCCATTGGCCCTCATCTTCTGATAATACACAGTATCCCAAGGGTTGAAACCCAATTCCTTCGTCTTATCCTTTATATCTATAAAACTGATATAGTTCTTGCCAATCATCTCTGGCTTTATATTGCTACGTCCACGGTCATGACAAATGTAATTAACACTCCACATCTCGAATGCCATCTGCATTGTGCACAACAATCATTAATTAGTGCTTGCAATTACAGTTAACCACTTAAGTACATGTACACGAATATATTGATGGTGTAGGTATCATTGACACTTAAATATTCCAAAACCACCACTACATGAGGAAAGTCATGGGAAGCATAGGTAACTGAATCAAATATTTCTGTACCATGGAATCAACATAAATTGTTGCAGCAACATGCTCCTGCAGTAATCCAATGCAGACATACAACATCTGCTAGTTACTTTGGCCAAAATAACCTGTTGACCGCATTCAGATAAACTATCAGATTCCATGACCTGATGTAGGCATTAAACAAACTCGATGTGGCTGACAATACAATTTGAGGACAAAACCGTTTGCATTTGTTGACACATACAATTCATAAACTTTTAGTAACACTCTCATATCTCGATTCTGTATTCCTAATCCACCTACCCAAATAAAACTAGCCAACTGAGAACCGAACAGGGAGAACAGAATTATAAGAGGGAAGGGATGACGTTTTAGTACCGTCGCCGTCTCTGGCTTCGATCGCCAGCGATGACTTCAACGAGTCCCTGTCGTCCTCGACTGCGCCATCACGCAGTCCGAACGAATGAACTGTCAGCCTTTTCCTTCAGGAGGAACAAGTCCGTGAGTTGGGAGAGAGATTAGCGGGAGCTAAGTTCCAAAAAACGAACTGAATCAATTGTATCCGTGATTCAAGCTAACCGAGCAAATAAATGGAATTAGTGCGCTTCTTTTCCGGACAAATTGTTGCGGTGCGGTGGGCTTCGGCTAACCCAGGTCGAGTGGAACGGGCTTAGGCAGGTTGGCTGTCTTGGGCCGCTTCAGCCGAGCCGGTACACTACAGATAAATCGCCCAAAAAAGCCCACAAGGAAATAGTCGTCAAGAGAAAAACTGCCTAGGTGCCATGCCATGTCTACCAGACGATCGGACTCACCTGTCAAAACGCTAAAAAATCTAGAGAGGGATAAAAATTGGCAAACGATTTTGCTAAATGGGGTAATTACAATGATAATTTGCTAAATGGGATAATTAGCGTCAGAAAAATGAAACTAGGGGGTAACATACCAAAAATCTAAATGATGACGAATTGTAAATCAGCCAAGTTCTAAGCAAACATGTGTTTTTCCTCTTCCAAAGCTAGCGCTAGGTTCGGAGCAAGTCTCAGAGTGTGTTTGGTAGACCGGGCCATTTGGAATTCACTCTCCCACTTGAGATATCTGACCTCGTACAAGTTGGCCTGAGATTTGTGGTGTGTTTGGTAAAACCGGATGGGTTGAGAAAAGCTGCACTGATTCTCTGTTTGGTAGCTCGTATGAGGTGAGATTGGCCCAAAAACTGAGAAATTACAGACCTCTCCAAATATTTACACAAAGGTGAAGGGAATATGCCCGAGAGGCAGTAATAAAGTGGTTATTATCTTATTTCATGTTTATGATAAATGTTTATTTTGCATGCTATAATTGTATTGATCGGAAACATCAATACATGTGTGTTTAATAAACAAAAAGGGTTCCTAGTTATGCCTCTCTTATAGACTAGCTTGTTGATTAACAAGATGATCAAGGTTTCCTGATCATGGACATTGGATGTTGTTAATAACAAGGTCACACCATTAGTGGAATGAGGTGATGAACATTCATCCGATCAAGTCATTATGTTTATATTGCTATAACATCATACGAAGTAATCTTAGTCCTTAGACCATGAGATCATGTTAATTGCTAACACCGGAAGAGTATTTTGATAACATCAAACGTCACGCCGTAACAGGGTGACTATAAAGGT
This sequence comes from Avena sativa, assembly GCA_916181665.1. Classification (NCBI taxonomy): domain Eukaryota; kingdom Viridiplantae; phylum Streptophyta; class Magnoliopsida; order Poales; family Poaceae; genus Avena; species Avena sativa. Next base: position 341,856,540 of record OV702287.1, read on the forward strand.
GGGTTCAGTGCTACGAAGGTGTTATGTTGAGGCTCATGGATCAAGAGTGGGATTTGTCCATCCCGATGGCGGATAGATATACTCTAGGCCCTCTCGGTGATATCACATTGAAATAGCTTGCAAGCAAGTGATGTGATCACTAGAATGTTATATCACGGAAACGAGAAAAGAGTGCATGTCGGTAACGAGATCAAACTAGGTATGGAGATACCGATGATCGAATCTCGGACATGTAATATATCACGGGACAAAGGGATTTAGTTACTAGCGTTAAAGGTTCTCACGATCACAGAAGTCATCATTGAATGTGTAGGAGTCCGTATGGATCTCCAGGTCCCGCTGCTGATTATTGATCGGAGAGGGGTCTCGATCATGTCTGCATTATTCGCGAACCGTAGGGTGACACACTTAAGGGATACCGACACCATTTGGAGCAAATATGTTTCAGATAAAGATTTAAGAAAGCGCTGGAATTATTTCAATAGACACCGAAACTGTTTCGGGTGAAATTGCTAAAATTGGTTCTGCATGTAATATTGAAATGTTGCAGGGGGTTTTATGTGAATGTTTGTTAATTAAAGTAATTAACAAAATTCTGAATAAAAATAATAAAAGAGTTTTATTAAATGAGAGAGCATTAAATTTGAAGAAATTTAATGCATTTAAAGTGGGGACTTTAAAAGAGAATGTGAAGGGGCAAATTTATGTGGAGGGAGTTACCACCACATGAATGAGAAGGTGAGGGGTCACCCCTTGGGGCGCCGGCCATGGGGAGGGGTACCCTCCCCTCCTCCTATAAAAGGCCCCCCTCTCACACCTTCATACACACACCTTCTTGTGAAGGATCTCTCTCCCCTCTAGTATTATTCCCCCATGGTCTCGGATTAGCGAGATACATGTTTCCGGTGGCTTTATCTGGAAAGGAGTTGTTGCTTCCGCTGCTTTGCTGGAGCGAGGGACGGAGGTTGTCAGGGTACCGGACGTGTGTGCGATCACGGATGCACCGTTGCTTTGCGGTGCTGGACTTGGTGGTGCTGGAGCTGGATCTGATGGACGTGCTGGAGCCGGACCTGCTGGACTTCATCATGATCTTGAGATCGGAAAGTGTACGACTATATCAACCACGAGTTCCTACTCGTTAACAAAGCTCGTTGTCTACGAGGGTAAGTTCTCGTTTCCACCCGTTGCTTTGTATCTAATAGATAGATCTTGGCGTGTAGTTCACACCGTAGGAAATTTTTTATTTTCTATGTTGCGGACCCAACAAAAGGCCCCTAAATAGAAACAAAAAAAGCAATCAAGCCCTCATCTCCCACTGGGAGCTGTTCGTCGCCGGTGATGACCGACGGGACGCCGGGGGTGGTTGCTGAGCGATGGGGCGACGCAGTTGTAGGCGGTTGATGCGGAGGTGGGCGGCGGTGCGACCTGTGCTGCTCAGGACGGCGCGACCAGAGATTGCTGCCTCTGCGGGCGGAGGGCGGCCAGCGCGTCAGGGCGGAGGGCGGCCAACATGTTAGGATGGAGGGCGGCCAGTGCGGAGGTCACAGAGGGGTGGTCTGCACGTCGGGGCGGAGGGCGGAGGGCGACCTGCGCGTCGGGGCGGAGGCCGACCTGCGCGTCGGGGCGGAGGCCGACCTGTGCGTTGGGTGAACGAGGGAATGAGGAGAGAGGAGGGGTTGGGGGTCGGGTGGGGTGGGGGGCCCGCGGGCGCTACAGTAGATTGCGGGATGGACTCGGCCTAGGCGAGTTCGGAAGCTCGATTTGAGCTTCTCTCCTCAGCCCGGCTGAGAGCTCTTTTCGAGGCGTGGTGGGCACTGCTGAGATGACACGACAAGGCTAACAAACAATAAAAAGGCCTCTCAGCTATGTTGGAGGGAGAATATCTGGGCTCACCCGGTCTACCAAACACACTCTCAATTTCCCTCTGAACCGGGCAATTCGAAGGTGCCCTGGCCTCTAGGTCGTGACCACCGCCGCCCCGGCGGCTATATATATCCTCAGGTGCTTCCCTTGGCACCATGAGTCCAAGTACCCATCTTGGGATTTCCCACATCCCCCGATCCTATCCGGTGGCGAGCTTTCCTGTGGTTGTTGCATTGATCTAGTTTGAAGGTTTGTGATGGTGGTTTTGGTGGTGTGGAGGTGTCAAGTCAAAGTTTTACACTAGAAATCTCAAATAAACTAGAGGCGGGACTTTGGTGGGATCCCACTTAACACACTAGTGATGTGTGTTTTGTTCGGTTTTCATCTGATCTACGTGCAAGTCTTTGAGGTTGATCAGTGGCCATCTCCAATGAATTTTCTATGTTGGAATTGCCAGGATGGGGAAATCGTCAAACAATTCGAGAGTTCATAGCCTTGTGGAAGGCTAATGGCCCCAAACTGGTTTTTGTTTGTGAAACCATGCAAGCTGAAGATAGGATTAAGAGACTGTGAGCGCGGCTTTTGTGGTGTTAGCACTGATAGCCCCAGCGTAGGTCTTGCGTTGTTTTGGGATGAGTCGTTGCAAGTGACAATCCTGGAAACTAATACAAGGTTTATTGATGCACAAATTGCTGATCTTTTGGAAGGGCTGAGCTGAGTTTGTGTACAGCTAGCCACGTGTGGAGAATAGGCATTTGATGGTGACGAGCTTGACTCATTTAAGAGCTCAATCACAGCTACCGTGGATTGTCTGCGGTGTTCTCAACGAGACTATGTAGATGCACGAACATTTTTCCAATTCCCTAAGAGGCGGCATTCAAAAACGTGCTCATGTTATGCAAGCTCTCTGATTTGGGTTTTTCTAGAGCTTCGTTCACGTATGATAATAAAAGAGCAGGCGTTCAGAATGTTGGTATTAGACTGGATCATGTATGTTCGAATTTGGCGTGTCGTGACATGTTTCTGGATGCATTGGTTCAGCACCTTACCTCGCCACGGTCTGACCACTACCTGGTGCTTATATGTGCAGAAGGCATAGAGCAGGTCCCGGACCGGTGGTGCTGGTCATCGCCCTATTATGAAATAATGTGGGAGAGGGAACCCTCATTGCCTGAGGTTGTGCAGCAAGTGTGGGAGCATGTGTAGGGGCGGACCCACCATCCCAACAGCCTAGTCGACTGCCTAGGCTTGCCGAAGCGCGATGCCATATGTTTTTTAACTTTCTATATTATTATGTTTGGAAAAATAGTGTTTTACACATGTTTGCCCAGGCTTCCAAAAATGTTATGGGTCCTCCACTTAGCACGTGTGCGGTGAGCCAGCATATCACTGCATGATGTATTATACTAGAGTTATTTATATAACACCGTTTCACCAGTATTACATCTCTCAGAGTGGTACAATAGAAACATCACGGTCTAAGACATGACTATAGATTACAACTCAAAAGATCCAGAGTACAACTTAAGTATAGAGAGAAAGAAAAATATTTAAAAAGATCCAGAAATAACAACTTATAAACTATACGAAGAATAAGTCTACCTCTTATTATTTGGCTTGCGACTACGGCTACTGCATCTGCAATACTCTACAGAAATAGGTTCTATGAGCTAGAAATTTGTATTCCTATCTATTCGAGAATTCGGCCTTCACTTGGCTTGAGTAGATGTTGACTTCATTGGCTTCGCCGAATAATGTCGGATCTTGTAGTGGTCATTCTCAGCATAAGTTGGTGTTGATGACGTTTTTATCGGTTTTAGAATCTAGCAAGGATTAAGAATGTATAGTTGAGTACGAGCGTACTCAACAAGTTCATTAAAGAGGACTATTTGTTGCACTATCTACAGCTCCCTCCCCCAGTCGTTGGCTATGCAGGTTTTCATAAAAACATTTTTTCAAAGGTTACTTCTATTTTGAAAAACTATATCCGTCAGCCTTCACAGATTGATTAGAACTTCGTGGAGTTCCTTTCCTACAGCATTCACATCTCCTTCCCGATACAGGGAGTAACATGTCACATTTTTACACTCTGCAGAGGTGCGTTGATTTACCCACGAGAGCCCCTTATCCATGTTGCACATCCAAGTCACGAGCTTGTCCACACTTCCTTGGTATGGGGTCTAGTATAAGGACTCCATCCGATCATGGCCCTTCTCCGTGTCCTCGTATTCCCACCCTTTTGCTCGCTCGGGACAATGGCTGCACCGGTTTACATTCCTGAAGGGATCAATCCATCATAGACAACAAGTACCGGGGGACTTAAGGTATCCCACCCATATGCACATGTCTAATGTAGAAACACGACTCTGGTAAAGTTGTTCATTGACATATGAAAGAAAGAAGATCCAACTAACTTCTCTAGAGCCATATAGATCCCATGGTTAACACGTAATATACGATGCAACAATCACTGGTTACATTTGTTATTAATCCTAGATTATACTTTCCCGTGCAAATGTAACCTCCAATCACATACCATACCATGGTTCCATTGCTAGCCATAATAGATTATCACCACTCGGGCCAATAATCAATAAGTCATATTATTATGAAAATAGTATTTTCTTTCATCATTTTCAAAGTGCAGGTGATAGCATTAATAGATTGCAAATACTTGATAAAAAATAACCAAAGGACATGAGAAAATATGAACTTGCCTTTGTGATTGCAAGATTATGCAATCACGGTCTTCAAGCCAATATAAATTCCAACATCTGAAAATGGCATTGTTGGTCCGGTAAGGACTAATATTTAAATAAGAAATATGCTATTATGCATAAGTAATGCCATGGATTTTGTGAAAACACCGAAGTAATTCCCCAATATTGTGTGAGAGTTTAACTTAGGTGATTTATTTAAGATTTAGTTTATCTTCATGTTTACTTCACAATCAAAGGCATCTTCAAAAAAAATAAGAGTTACCTTACAAGATATAAAAGTAAATCATAATAACAACATATGATTAATGTTGATTGGTAACATGTAACTCTTATAAAAATCTCATGTTTTAAGTTGTTAAGATTTAAAATAAATAAGGTAATGTTTTTGGTTGAAGTGGCAAAATAATAACTTTCGAAGAGAATGCTCTTATATTAAGTTAATCAATATTTAAGATTATTAGAGTATAAGCTATTGGAATTGGTATAGTTTTAATGATCTAAAATTAACATGTTTCTTGTTAATTATTAATAGACCAAAGTTAACTATAAAAATATAAATGAATTTAATACATAATGCGTCTACAGCAGTACCAAGCTTTAGGGTTTTCCTAAGCATGATTAACAATGTGAGATCATTCACTCCCTTTGTAAGTGAATGATGAGTTCAAGATTTGGTTTGCTATTATAATCCTAGAGACAATATTTACCTTATTGATGATAGCATAAATAGATGATTTCAATAGTTTGTTATGGTTAGAAATTTTTAGATGAGCTTGAGAATTAATACTATTGCTTAAAGAAATAATTGCATAAAAGTTTTACTTGATTTAGCTTTAAAGAATCATATTTCTATGTTTCCATAAATCCTAAGTAGTCTAATAAAGTTAAGAAGGTTTTATTTTGATTTATAGATGATAAAAGAGAATATCTTTTTATTTCAATACAAGAAAAGGTTTTTATAAACTCTTATTCTAGAAATACCAAAATGACTTAGAATTTTATAGCTAATATTTTTATAGGATAGTGGATTATATTTAATATCGAAAAGTGATTTTTATTTATTTTTAAGATTTTTTCTCATTAATTTAAGAGATTTATTAGTTATATTTTATTTAACCCAAACAAGGGATGTTACATTTTTCTAGGTAGATATTATTTTTGTGAGCATTTTGATATATCATAAGTATTTTCAGGATTTTTCTGCATTTTTCTAGAGTTGAAAGTATCAGGAGGGTTATTTTGGTAATTTCCTTATTCCATTTTTCTTTTTTTTCTTATTTTTAATGTTGATTGTTTGGTTAGGTGAGTCGATAGGCCTGGCTCAGCCAAGCCTGACTCGGAAGCACTCCACCCCAGCCCATACCCCTCACCACACACGCACTCAGACCCACACGCACACACGTCTCCTCGCTCCCCTTCTGCACACACGCGAGACTGCCGTCGCTGCCACTCTAGCTAGTGATTTGCCATATCTAGCGTCGCCCCCCCCTACACTTCTATGCTCTGGTGCCCCTTATACCTCGAATCCCTGCCAATACGAAGCCATGTGCTCGCGCATCGAGCTTCTACAACCCCTGTATGATCCATCACCACTATTCATGGTGTTGGTTGATGACGGCTATTGGGCGCCACCACCCACCAGTGAGATTGCCTCCTGGATCCTCCAATGCCACTCCATGCCCACCTCCCTTGCCTAATGTACTCTCATGCCTCCTCTCAGGCCCTGCCAAAACCCTAGGGTTCGTCAGCCGGCTCGGCCGTCGTAGGCCACCACTACTTCCTCTACTTGATTCTAAGAGAGGACCACTGGTAGGTGGTCATCCCTCTCTCTCTCTTCTTTTACACTCTCAATCTCGGTATTCTCCCTCTCTGTCGGTCATGGTGACCAACTGTTGCTTGTGGATGCTAGGGTTTTGATAGTCACTGGACTAGTACTGAATTCTAGAGTAGATGGTATAGCTAGGTATCCAGTATTGTTGAAATGCTTGCTTGAACACTTGATACTTTAGTGCTTACTAAACCTGTGGTGTTCTTGAGATTTTAGGGTTCCTAGTTGATGTTGATACTGGTTTGTTTCTAATGCCCTGAATATGAGTTTGTGCATCTTATTGTTAATTGGTATGATAATATTCCTATGGTTTCTACCATTGATCTAACTGAAATTTAGATTCAGTGACATGCGTATTGAAGCTATGACCTAACAGGTGAAGGGAATATGCCCGAGAGGCAATAATAAAGTTGTTATTATATTATTCCAAGTATATGATAGATTTTATTTTGCATGCTATAATTGTATTAATTGAAAAAGTTAATACATGTGTGTTTAATAAACAAAATACAAAGTTCCTAGTAATGCCTCTCATATAAACTAGCTCGTTGATTAACAATATGATCAAGGTTTCATGAGCATGGATATTGGATCTTGTTAATAACGAGGTCACAACATTGGTGGAATGATGTGATGAACATTCATCTGAAGTATAGCAATACGACCAAAGTCATTATGTTTAAATTGTTATAATATCATATGAAGTAATTCTAGTCCTTAGACCATGAGATCATGTTAATCACTAACACTCGAAGAGTAACTTGATAACATCAAACGTCACACCGTAACAGGGTGACAACAAAGGTGGGTTTAGATACTCTGAAGGTGTTATGTAGAGGCTCATGGATCAAGAGTGGGATTTGTCCATCCCGATGATGGATAGATATACTCTAGTCCCTCTCGATGATATCACATTGAGATAGCTTGCAAGAAAGTGATGAGATCACTAGAATGTTATATCACGGGAACGAGAAAAGAGTGCATGTCAGTAATGAGATCAAACTAGGTATGGGGATACCAATGATTGAATCTCGGACATGTAATATATCACAAGACAAAGGGATTTAGTTACTAACGTAAAAGGTTCTCACGATCACAGAAGTCATTGTTGAATGTGTACGAGTCAGTACAGATCTCCGGGTCCCACTGTTGATTATTGATCGAAGAGCGGTCTCGATCATGTCTACATTATTTGCAAACTATATGGTGACACACTTAAGGGATAACGACGCCATTTGGAGCAAATATGTTTCAGAGAAAAGAATTAGAAAGCATTGGAATTATTTCAATGGACACCAGAATTGTTTCAGGTGAAATTGCTGAAATTGGTTCTGCATGTGATATTGAAATGTTGCAGGGGGGTTTTATGTGAATGTTTGTTAATTAAAGTAATTAACAAAATTCTGAATAAAATAAATAAAATAGTTTTATTAAATGAGAGTTTGCATTAAATTTGGTGGAAATTTAATGGGGATGAGTGGAATTTTGAGTGGAGACAAATTTATGTGAGTGGGAGCTCGACCCACATGAATGTGGAAGAGGTGGGGGCACCTCCCTTGGCTGTCGGCCATGGAGATGGGATACCCCCATCTTCCTATAAAAGGCCCCCCACTCCCTCCTCTCATCACACACCTCCTCATGAAGGATCTCTCTCCCCTCTAGAATTATTCCCCCTTGATCTCAGATTAGCGAGATACATATTCCCGGTAGATTTTGTCTGAAAGGAGTTGTTGCTTCCGCTGTATCGCTGGAGCGAGGAGGTGGAGGTTGTTCGATGGACCGGACATGTGTGCGATCACAGATGCGCTGCTGATTTGTGGCGCTGGACTTCCTCTCGATCTTGAGATCGGCAAGCATACAACTACATGATCCACGAGTTCAACCTCGTAACACTTTGTCGGTCTTCAAGGGTATGTTCTCTATGGATGCATATCCACCTGTTGTTTGTATCTAGGTAGATAGATCTTGGTGCTTAGTAGTTTCCATCGTAGGAATTTTTTTGTTCTCTATGCTACGAACCCAACAGCGGTATCAGAGCATGATCTATGCGTAGATGCTTTGCACGGGTAGAACACATAAGAGTATATAGGTGATGTGATCATGTTATTGCATCTTATATGTATTTTGGATAATGGTGGCATAGTGGGATGAAGCGGCCCGGGCTAACTTTACATGTCCTCGCACATGAGACTTGTTCCACGCTTGACATGCAACTAGTTTTGCATAAGTGACTAGCGGGTGTCTGTCTCTCCTACTATAGTCAATATCTGATTTACAACAAGTTGCTAATAATTTGGTTATCATCGTTGTGGTTCCATGTTTGTAGGTAAGAACAGTTCTATCTTCAAAAGCCCTAAGCATCGTAAAAACATGCAATTGATAAATTAGAAGTGTATAGTTTAGGTGTTGTTGGGCGAGTGTCATTATATGGTAATGTTATAATTTGAAGTATGATTGATACTCTTGGAAATTATAGCATACCCAACATGTAAGTTCCATAGACCTTGGCCTTACACATAAAGGAATGATAAAGATCATACCACAATGCACAAGATGGTGATCAAGTGCTAAGACTATATCATTTCACTTTATGCATATGATGTTTGTTTGCATCTTATATTGCTTGTATGGCGCTTTAGTAGCATTATAAGATGATCCCTCATATAAATATCAAGATAAAATGTGTTCTTCATTAAGTATACATCGTTATGAAAGTTTGTCGTTTCGAGACACCACGTGATGATCGGGTGTGATAGACTCTATGTTTGCATACAACGGGTGTAAGACAGTTTTGCACATGTGAATAGGAAGGTTCTTACTTGGCAAGCCTAGCATGTACAAACATGGTCTGGGAACACGACCCAAAAGGTAAAGCATGATTCATATGGTTGATATGATGACCATATAGATGCTTGCCTTTGAAACTACACCGACTCACGTGATGATCGGACTTGGTGTAGCAGATCTGGTTCATGTAATCACCAAAAAGACACGAGGGATGTTATTTTTGAGTGGGAGTTAATTTGTAATTTGGATTAGTTGAACTCAATTTATCATAAAATTAGTCTAAATAAACTTTACAAATTCGATTGTAGATGGCACCACCTGCTTTTAATTTGAACGTGTTCATAGAGAAAGAGAAACTTGCGATGAATGGTAGCAACTTTACCAACTGTTCATGAATCTGAGGATTCTCCTCACTGCTGTACAAAAGCAATATGTGCTAGAAGAGCCCCTAGGACCCCACCACCTCATGATGCCCCTGACGAGGAAAAGAATGTTTACTTGACTCATGAGGAGGACCACAATATGGTTCATTGCGGCATACTATATGGGCTAGAGCCAGAACTCCAAAAGCGTTTTGCGAATGGCAATGCCTTTGATACCATGGGTGAACTGAAAATGATTTTTGATACCCATGCTACCGTAGAGAGTTATGATACTTCAGAAAAGTTCTTTAGCTGCATGATGTAAGAGAACAGCTCCGTTAGTGAGAACGTACTCAAAATGTCTGGGTACGCCGATAATCTTGTGTCCTTGGGAATAACAATTCCCATTGACTTAGGCATACATCATGTTCTTCAATCTCTGCCACCAAGATACAAGAGCTTTGTGATGAACTATAACATGCAGGGCATGAAGAAGTCTCTCCCCGAGAATCTGTCAATGCTTAAGACTGCTGAAGTGGAGATCAAGAAAGAACATCAAGTGTTGATGATCAATAAGACCACCTGATACAGATCTAGCCGTTGATCCTTTAGATTTGTCCCGATCTTTCACAGCGAGTCAACCCGGATGGTAATCTTCCAATAACACCGTTGAACATCACCTGAAGAAGAGGAATCAATCCACCAAGTAACGTGATGAAGATCACCATGCCTCAAACCACAACTCGATAATCCTTGATGCACACAAGAACCTTCAGAGCAAATTACTCGATATAATAGATAACGGTATCGCTGTCCCCAGAGGGATGATACACCGTGGAGCACAATATAGTTTTTTGGACTAAACAACTGAACTCCCCTAAACCGTAGGTGACTAGCTCCTTTATATAGGAGGCCTGCAACTAGTCGGTTGGATAGACCCAAACCGAACACACAACGGACTCGAACCTAACCTAGACTAGGACTCAATAACATAGCAACAATATTTGACACAACCTTAGACTTATCGTTACATATTTTAGGTTGTCCTGGCGTGCCAATCATCAATGGGATGCGCCCGCATCACCTAGCTTGGTGGAGTCCTAAAATTAGGCTTCACCTCCTCCTTCATGCCCATATCATCATCCCCCCTTCAAGAAGCGTTGTCCCCAACGCTTGCGGGTCGGGTCGAAAAGGTGGCGTGATATGAACAATAGCTTCACGCGTCTTCGCCATCTTCAAGTCTTGCTTGCCTTCCTCACCACATCCTCCCTCTTGGCCTGCTCGACTTGATACAGCCCTTGGCGCCCGCACCTCCTTGCGTCTCCATACGAGTTGGACCTAGGCGATATCGTCTTCTTCTTCTCAACTCTTGTTGGAACCCGTGGTTGCTGAACATGGACCTTCTTTGCACGACCTGGCATAAGATGAGTAATGCATAAACCACACAACTGTCGAACATGTCCATCCTTGCCTCTATGCATCCACACAACTGTCCCAACAAAACGCCTCATAGGTGTGCTAACCAAACTGCTCTTGTTACCCCGCTGCACCACAGGCACTGGAACATCAGGAGCACAACTATCATCCGTCTGAACACCTGTGTCAACACAAACAACCTTCTGAACACATGTTGCAACATCCTTCCTCTCAGCAATAATAGGATGCACTTCAACTGGCTTGTCAGTAACAAGTTCCACTGGCTTGTCATCTACAGGCATAGCTGAAGCAATATCAACATTGTCGCACTGTGCATCATGCTCTCCATCCTGCACCTTAGCTAGCCCAGATTTTGGCTTAGCCTTATGCACCTTCTCCTTATGTACCATCAGCTCTACATCAGACTTTATGTGATCATCCTGCATAGGCTTCAAAGTCTGTTGTTTGCCACCATGCACAAAAGAATATGTATTTTCTCTTCGAGCATGTGTAATGTTGCGATTATACTGCCATGGACGGCCAAGTAACAGCCGACATACCTCCAATGACAACACATCGCACTCAATCTCATCAATATAATCATCAACTGTAAATGGCACACGCACCTTATGAGTTAACTTCACCATACCGCAGCTATTTAAACATTGTAGATGCTTAGGTTCATGAATACGCCATGTGGACAACCCCAACGTTGCCACCATTGCCTTGCTAATGCCATTAGTACAGCTTCCTCCATCAATAATCAACTTGCATGCTTTGTCTTTGATCATACATTGCGCTTGAAATAAATTCCAATGTTGGCCCTTGTCAACTGTCATGCAAGCATCATATTGTACTTTCTTGAGTTGCAAATTTAGCCCACTCAATGGTACAACCTCATCCTCCGGAACAATCACCTTGTCCCCCGCCTCAGATGGTGCCAAAAATTTAGAACGTAAATACTTCTTGTAATCCTCCCAACTAGCTTGTCTTGGGAGGCCCTTCGCATGCCTTTCCGCACCCCACCACACGCATATTCGTGCATCCTCACGCCCTTTTTCAAGACGAAAATCCATATTGTTGTCAAACTGCAGATCTAGACAAAGATCAATACATAAGCGAAAACCAGCTTGCATTGTGTGTTCCCATAACTTGTATTATGTCGGTGTTGCAGTATGTAAGAGCTTCCACTTCAATTTACTATAATCCTAGCGCACACAATTTTTCAGGTCTAGATAATCATTATAGACGTCTCGTGCTGAAAAATCACTAACATCACCCTCAAGATCCATCTCTGAATTTTAGTAGAACTCTGACAAAAAAATTCTGAGTCGCGGCAGGATAACGTACCACAGCAGAAAAAATCAGCTCAAAACAGTCCGCGGTAGAGGAAAAATAGTCCACGGCAGCTCAAAATGGGGCAGAAAATCAGTCGCGCGGCAGATTTTTTTTTCCTGGATGCACACCACACGGAACGATCTGCAAACTGATTTTTGTTTTGAACTTCACGCTGAAGGACTCGCGTACGTGAGACTTGATCTGTAGCGATATTTTCTAGCGGCAGAAACAAACATGGCCGGAGCAGCTTTTAAAGCGCTCGGTTACAGCTAATGGGCTAGCCCACGCTGTAGGGCGTGAGACCACGCTCGACCCGGCGAGAGCGCGAAGCGCTGGACTCGATCGCCAGGCACGCGCGGTTACTCGGTCGTGAGGCGCGCACACGGCTCCTTCTCTGTTTTGTTTTCTATCCGCTGGCAGACGTGGCGCGAGGCGCGGGACAGTCGCGATGCGCGCGTGGCCAGACGCCGCCTTCCTTTTTTCGCTATTGCCTCGATCGGATCTGTTTAACTTTTCCTAAGAACTCGCCTTGATCGGATTTGATAAAATCCGATCCAGTCGGCTCGTGATCCCCTGCTCGCGATGGGAAAGTAGCGATCGATCTCCGCGATTTCTTCTTGTCCACGATCAGAACCACGTGATTCTTCCTAGCGACGGCAGCAGGCAATACTCGCCGACAAGGATCTCCTTCTTTCTTCCTTCCAATCTCTTCTCCACACAAACTGATCTGTAAACTACTTGTAGAAAAATAGTCCACAGATGATCCAAAAATACGTTGTGATCAATGAGAGCTCTGATACCACCTGATACAGATCTAGCCGTTGATCCTTTAGATTTGTCCCGATCTTTCATAGCGAGTCAACCCGGATGGTAATCTTCCAATAACACCGATGAACGTCACCTGAAGAAGAGGAATCAATCCAGCAAGTAACATGATGAAGATCACCACGCCTCAAACCATAGTTCGATAATCCTTGATGCACACAAGAACCTTCGCAGCAAATCACTCGATATAACAGATAACGGTATCGCCGTCCCGGGAGGGATGATACACGGTGGATCACAATATAGGTTTTTAGACTAAACAACTAAACCCTAGGTGGCTGGCTCCTTTATATAGGAGGCCTGCAACTAGTCGGTTGGATAGACCCAAACCGAACATACAACAGACTCGAACCTAACCTAGACTAGGACTCAATAACATAGCAACAATATTTGACACAACCTTAGACTTATCATTACATATCGTAGGTCGTCCTGGCGTGCCAATCATCAATGGGATGCGCTCGCATCACCTAGCTTGGTAGAGTCCTAAAATTAGGCTTCACCTCCTCCTTCATGCCCATATCACCACCGATTTCAAGAAAGACAAAAAGGATAAACAGAAGGGTAAGAAGGGCGACAAATTTGTTGCTGCACCTGAAAAGAAAACCCGAGTCAGCCCTAAGTCTGATAGCGAGTGCTACTATTGCAAGGGGACTGGCCACTAGAAGCGCAATTGCCCCAAGTATTTGGTAGGCAAGAAGGCCGGCAAGATGAACAAAGGTATATTTGATATACATGTTATTTATGTGTACTTGACTAGTACTCACAGTAGCACCTGGGTATTTGATACTGGATCGGTTGCTAATATATGTAACTCGAATCAGGGGCTGTGGAACAAGCGACAGCTAGCAAGGAATGAGGTCAGAATGTGTGTCGGCAATGGATCAAAAGTTAATGTGATCGCCGTCGGAACGCTACCTCTCCATCTACAGTCGAGACTAGTTATAATTCTAAATAATTGTTATTTGGGGCCTATGCTAAGCATAAACATTGTATCTGGATCGTGTTTATTACGAAGCGGTTATTCATTTAAATCCGAAAACAAAGTTTGTTCGATTTATATGGATAGGTCATGCACCTGTGATGAATGGTTTATTTTTGTTGAATCTCGATAGTAGTGATACGCATATTCATAATGTGGATTCCAAAAGGATTAAACTTGATAATGCTATATCTGTATATATGTGGCACTGCCGTCTAGGTCATATTGGCATAAAACGCATGAAGAAACTTCATTCTGATGGAATTTTGGAATCATTTGATACATGTGAGCCATGCCTTATGGGCAAGATGACTAGAACCCCGTTTTCCGGTACAATGGAATAGGCGACAGATTTATTGGAAATCATACATACTGATGTATGTGGTCCAATGAGTGTGTCGCCATGAGGTGGATATTGTTATTTTGTGACTTTCATAGATGATTTGAGTAGATATGGATATATCTATTTGATGAAACACAAGTTTGAAACCTTTGAAAAGTTCAAGGAATTTCAAAATGAAGTGGAGAATCATCATAATAGAAAGATCAAATTTCTGCGATCTAATCATGGAGATGAGTATCTAAGTTACGAGTTTGGCACACACATGAGAGAGTGTGGAATAGTTTTACAACTCACGCCTACCGGAATACCGCAACGTAATGGTGTATCGGAATGTCGTAATTGTACCTTATTGGATATGGTTCGATTTATGATGTCTCTAACTGACTTGCCACTTTCATTTTGGGGTTATGCACTAGAAACCACTGCATTCACTTTAAATAGGGCACCGTCTAAATCCATTGAAACGACACCGTATAAATTATGGTTTGGAAACAAACCGAAGCTGTCATTTCTTAAAGTTTGGAGATGTGATGTTTATGTGAAGAAACTTCAGCCTAATAAACTCGAACCCAAAGCGGAAAAATGCGTCTTCATAGGATACCCTAAAGAAATAATTGGGTATACCTTCTATCACAGATCCGAGGGCAAGGTTTTTGTTGCCAAGAATGGATCATTTTTAGGGATGGAGTTTCTCATGATAGGTGTGAGTAGTCGGAAGGTAGAACTCAAAGAGGTTATTGAACCTTCTCTTCATGAAACGATGAGTGGCGCAGCACCAGAAGTTTTTCTGGAGTTAACTTCGCCTGATGAGGAGGGACCTAATGATAAAGATCATGAAACTCCGAAACAGGTCAAGCAGGACACATGCAGCTCCTGAACTGTACGGAAATCCTGTCATGAATTTCATGGTTGATGGAAATGATGATCCTGCGACGTATGAAGAAGCAATGATGGGCCCGGATTCCAATAAATGGCTAAAAGCCATGCAATCCGAGATGGGATCCATGTACGAAAACCAGGTTTGGACCTTGGTGGACTTACCTCACGACCGAAAAGCCGTTGAGAATAAATGGATCTTCAAGAAGAAAGCTAACGCTGATGGTAATGTAACCATCTATAAAGCTCGACTTGTTGCAAAGGGGTTTCGACAAATTTAAGGAGTTGACTACGATGAGACATTCTCTCCTGTAGCGATGCTAAAGTTGGTTAGGATTATGTTAGCAATTGCTGCATATTTCGATTATGAAATTTGGCAGATGGATGTCAAAACCATGTTCCTCAATGGTAAGATTGAAGAAGAATTGTATATGATACAACCAAAGGGTTTTGTTGATCCTAAGGATTCTAACAAGGTTTGCAAACTTTAGCGATCCATATGTGGACTAAAGGAAGCATCCCGGAGTTGGAATCTCCACTTTGATGAGGTAATCAAAGAGTTTGGATTTGTCCAAACTTATGGAGAGGCTTGTATTTACAAGAAAGTGAGTGGGAGCAATGTGGCATTTCTAATATTATATGTGGATGACATATTATTGATTGGAAATGATATAGATCTTTTAAATAGTGTTAAAAGTTATCTAAACAACAAATTTTTGATGAAGGACCTTGGTGAAGCATCATACATATTAGGCATCAAGATCTATAGATATATATCAAGATGCCTAATTGGGCTATCATAAAGTACATACCTTGATAAGATTTTAAAGAAGTTTAAAATGGATGGAAGTAAGAAGGGGTGCTTACTTATGTTGCAAGGCAAGACATTGAGTAAGACTCAAAGTACGGCTATGGTAGAAGAAAGAGAGATAATGGATAAGATCCCTTATGCCTCAGCCAAAGGCTCTATAATGTATTCCATGCTATGTACAAGACCGGATGTGGCACATGCTATTGGTTTAACTAGTAGGTACCAATCTAATCCAAGTTCGGAACACTGGATAGCGGTCAAGAATATCCTTATGTACTTAAGAAGGACTAAGGATACGTTTCTCATGTACGGAGGTGAAGAAGAGATGGTCGCTAAGTGTTATGTTGATGCTAGCTTTGACACCAATCTGGATGACTCTAAGTCCCAATTTGTATACGTATTTCTCATGAATGGAGCAGCAGTTAGTTGGAGGAGCTCCAAACAACCTATGGTGGGGGATCAATAACAAAGGCGGAATATGTTGTTTCTTCAGAAGCGGCGCAAGAAGCGGTTTGGATGAAGGAGTTCATAACTGAACCAGGTGTGGTTCCTAGTGCGTTGGACCCAATGGTGATCTATTGTGACAACAATGGAGCCATACCCAATGCCAAAGAACAGAGGTCTCACAAGAATTCCAAGCATATTAAGCGCCAGTTTCACTCCATCCAAGAGCATGTCAAAGATGGAGATATAAAGATTTGTGAAGTACATGCGGATCTGAATGTAGAAGATTCATTGACTAAAGTTCTCCCTAGGGAAAAACATGATCAACACCAGAACTCCATGGGTGTTAGATTTATCACTATGTAAACTAGATTATTGTCTCTAGTGCAAGTGGGAGACTAAAGGGAATATGCCCGAGAGGAAATAATAAAGTTGTTATTATATTATTCCAAGTATATGATAGATGTTTATTTTTCATGCTATAATTGTATTAATTGGAAACATTAATACATGTATGTTTAATAAACAAAATACAAAGTTCTTAGTAATGCCTCTCATATAAACTAGCTCGTTGATTAACAAGATGGTTAAGGTTTCCTGATCATGGACATTGGATGTTGTTAATAACGAGGTCACAACATTGGTGGAATGATGCGATGAACATTCATTCGAAGTATAGCAATATGATCAAAGTCATTGTGTTTAAATTGCTATAACATCATATGAAGTAATTCTATTCCTTATGCCATGAGATCATGCCAATCACTAACACTCGAAGAGTAACTTGATAACATCAAACGTCACACCCTAATAGGGTGACAATAAAAGTGGGTTCAGATACTCCGAAGGTGTTATGTAGAGGCTCATTGACATGGGTATACCCTACAGGTACTCGAGCTTGGTATATACGGCCTGAATACTAGAGGCCCACGGTGTCGCCAAGTCCCAAATGAAGAACTCGAGTAACCTACGGACTCTCGATTGCTTGAAGAACAAGAAGAAGCTAAAGATAGAAAGTTCAAAGGGGAAAACCCTAACCTGTAACCGACTCGACCTGCTACCCGAGACCTAGCCTATCTATATAAAGGCTAGGAGGGGGCGGCGAGGAGGACACATGCAACCCTAGTTTCCATCACCCTCGCTAGATTGCATCTGCGCACCATTGTAATCCTCGATTCCTTTGATAATTCCACGAGTAGACAAGCAAGAGTAGGGACCTCTACGAGGCCTGAACCTGGGTAAATCTTCGAGTCCCCTGTGTGCTTGTTTGCTAGCCGATAGATGTCTCTAGCACTCCCTCCTTCTCCAAAACCCAAGTCCATAACAATGGGCATTGATGAGTTAAACCCTCGTCAATTGGCACCGTCTGTGGGAATTGGGAGTGCTGATGTTGCGGCTTCTTCGGCCCCATAAACCGCGATCTACAACTCCGCAACAATAGAGATTCACCAGCTCTTCGACGCGTTCGACTTCACCATCCACACGCCATCCACTCACCCGGCTTTCGAGTCCGTGGGCGATGGAATCAGCCTGGCGATCGGGAGCTTCTGCTTCCAAGTTGGTCAGATGGGCACGCTTCGCATGCCTGACCAGCTGACGGTGCCATCGATTGCCCCAGCATCATGGTTCCCCCCATCGATCGGCACCCTCAGTGAGCTCAACGCCCCGACAACAGTCGAGAACACGGTCAGTGACAGCAGTCGTGAATCCGATCTGAGCGATTTGGCAACTGAAGATGGGGCCTACGGCTCCGGATCTGGGAGCTGCGGGAGCAGCAGCTTCCCCAATCACTTCATGTGCGCCGTCATCAACGCAAGTGACACCTCCTCCAACCGCGACAACACGGGCAACCGTGGCAACGAAACCGACCTGCCCAACGGCGGCAACAGCGGCAACGGTGGCAATGGTGGCAATCGCCCCCGTCAACAATGGAGGAGCAATCGAACCTCCAACCATAACAAACGAGCAAACCGGCGAACGCGTCACGATCAGGATCAACGAACAAGAGTGGGCTCGCTGCCGCGAGGCCTTACGAGGCAATCCTCTACCCTTAGGATCTTCACAAGAACTGCTAATGGGCTACCACTGGCTCCTGAAGGAAGAATTCGAGCGCCAAGTGCAAACAATCGCGCAACTCGAGGCGCGTAAAAAGGCGGCAGACAAGTCGAGCCTTCGACATGCCGGGCTCTCCTCCCACGGAGGATCCTCCTCAAAGGGCAACGAGTACCTCTCAAACAAGAGGCGATCTCAGATGGCCCATCTCACCGAGCAAGAATGCATAGAAGCTGCAAAGGTCCTCGACTTCAGCTCTATGACAGTCGATACACGGGGCAACGTGGTTCCCAAGACGCCGCAGGCCGCGGTGACAGCTGCCACCATGTACCTCCTCAATAACCAGCCGCCAGCTGGATATCCCCGAGCCGCCATGCACTGATCTACGATCGCAGGCTTGGGACTAGTCGAAGCTGCCCTCGACAAGGAACCAACACCAGAGCCAAAAAAAGGCAAAGCGCTAGCAAAGCGCTACTCCTCGCCCTCATCTAGCGACGATAGTCATGACCTTTCTCGACGCCGCCGCTCACGGCGACACGAACACGACTATGATGCGCATGATGACCTCACGCGGTGCAAGATCGACAAATCAAGGGCGCGGCATGCTCGGTCGACTGACTCGGAAGAGGAAGATGTGGAGCTCTGTGGCGCCAGATGCTTCAGCAGGGCCATCAGGAAAAAGCGAATGCCCAAGGGGTTCAAACTCCCGTCGGAGAACCCAAAGTTTGACGGCCTACAGGACCCGAAGATCTGGCTGGAGGACCACATCTCCTCCGTCAGGCTCCATGGTGGCAGTCGAAGCACGGCCATGCAATGCTTACAGCTACAGCTGCAGGGCACCACCCGAGCATGGCTCAACAACCTCCCACGCGGATCCATTCGCAGTTGGGATGAGCTGGTTTACAGCTTCGTGCGCAACTTCAAGGGCACATACAAGCGGCCTGCATCAATCGAGGAGCTGAGATGCTGCCAGCAAAGATCGGGCGAGTCGCTACGCTCCTACATCCAAAGGTGGTCCATCATTAAGAACTCCGCAGAGAACATCTCGGAAGATCGCGCGATTGACGCATTCAACGGTGGCGTCCGCCGCATAGAGCTCAGGGAGGAACTGGGCCATTCGAAGCCCAAGACCATCGATCATCTGATCGAAATCGCGAATCGGTGGGACGATGGAGAAGATTCCGTGAAGAATCGCGTTCACTCTGACGAGGAGATAGAACTCGATCGCAGACGCGACCGCCGAAGCAAACATCGCATGCGCATCTACGATGACCGCGACGACGTCAACATGGTCGCAGCTGGCTATGCCGACAGACGCAACGATAACCGCAACAGCGGATACCGCAGCGGTGGATACCGCGACTCAGGGAAAACCACGCATGTGTGGCAACGCCATAATCATGATGAGGCACCCGCGACATCCATTGAAGACAAACTGTCCGGGCCATGTACGATGCACTTCTACATCGAAAAGCATGATGGAAAGAAGAAGTTCAGCCACCTCCTCAAGGACTACCGCGAGTTCCTCAAACTACATGAGGGATTGGTTCGGATGAATCGCAACGTAGTCGAAAGAGGCTACGGAGCGGCTCCAGACGTCGTGGAACATGGCGCTTCGCCACCGCCACCTGAAATACCCCCAAACGCAGTTGTGCCGGACCAGCACCAGGGAGGCAAATCATACCCACGAGCCATGGGTACCATGATGATCCAAAAAGGACGCCCCTCCAACAGGGTGCAGAAGGCCATCACTTGCCAAGTCAACTTGGCCACAAACTCGCCACCGTCTACCACTGAGTACCTTAGCAGAAGTGAGTCCTCCATCACCTTCGACAAACGCGATCATCCGCCTCAAGTACCTCGTCCAGGCCATTGTCCCCTCATACTCGAGGCACAAATCGAAGGTTTCGACATGAGCCGCGTCTTCATGGATGGCGGAAGCGGCATCAACCTTATATTCACGAGTACCTTGTGAGCAATGAGGATCCCTCTAACTTGCCTAGAAGCCTCGGACACAACATTCCATGGCATCGTCCCAGGAAAAGGCGTGTATCCCCTGGGCAAAGTCAACCTCGACGTCATCTTTGGCACGCCGAAGAACTTTCGACGTGAGCGCATCGACTTTGAGGTCGTTGACTGGCCCTCACAGTACCACTGCATCCTCGGACGTGTCGTGTTCGCTAGGTTCATGGCAGTGCCACACTACGCCTACCTGCAGATGAAAATGCCAGGTCCTAATGGCGTCATCACAGTCAACGGGAGCTTCGAGAGATACGATAGTTGCGACAGAGAATTCAACAGAATTTCCTAGTCCTTCGGCATGCAGGAAGAACTCGCGAGACGAAAGGAGTCGACAGACAACAGTCTGCCTCCCCTAAGCCGGCCAAGTTCGCCCGATCTATCTTTCGACTCATCAGTGCACACAAAGAAAGTGCAGGTCCACCCATCGGATCACGCCAAGACGGCCCTCATCACCAACAATTTGAGTCCCGCATAGGAACTCGCGCTCATCGAATTCCTCCGTGAGCACTGGGAAATCTTTGCCTGGTGTCCAGCGGACATGCCAGGAGTTCCCAGAGAATTCGCCGAGCACGCACTCAATGTCAACCTAGACGCAAGGCCAGTCAAGCAAAAAATTCGGCGATTATCTGAGCCAAGAGCAAAGGCAGTCGGAATGGATATCAACAGACTCCTCGACACCAAATTCATACGCGAGATCAAGGAAAGCACTTGGCACGACAACACGGTGCTAGTACCAAAAAAGGACACGGATATCCTGTGGATGTGCGTGGACTTCACCTCTTTGAATAAGCACTGTCCAAAGGATCACTTCCTGTTACCATGAATCGACCAGATCATCGACTCCACCGCGAGATGTGAGCGCCTCTGCTTCCTCGACGCCTACTCAGGCTATAATCAGATTCGAATGAAGGAGGAAGATCAAGAAAAAACAGCGTTTACAACGCCCTTCGGTGTGTTCTGCTACAACACAATGCCCTTCGGGCTAAAAAACGCAGGAGCCACCTACCAGCGGTCCATGCAGGCTTGCCTCAAGGATCAACTTGGTCGCAACATTCAAGTCTATGTCGACGACATAGTAATCAAGACCAAGGAGGAAGCCTCCCTAATCGACGATTTACACGAAACCTTTGCCAACCTCGACCGCTACCGGATCAAGCTCAATCCGGACAAATGCGCCTTTGGCGTACCATCTGGGCAACTACTCGGGTATCTCATCTCCGCGAGAGGAATCGAGCAAACCCGAAGAAAATAAAAGCCATACTGCCCATGGAGAAGCCAAAAAACATAAGGGGCGTCTAGCAGCTGGCTGGGCGAATCGCGGCCCTTAGTCGATTCATCAGTCGGATGGGTGAAAAGGCACTGCTCTTCTACCAACTCCTCCGCAAAGCTGAAAAGTTCGAGTGGACCAACAAAGCGTAGGAAGCATTCGAAGACCTCAAGCGCCTGCTATCCACTTCGCCAGTATTGGTGACCCCACGAGAAAGGGAACCGCTATTGTTGTATATCTCCGCCGCCAACCAAGTGGTCAGCACAGTACTTGTGGTCGAACGAGCCGAGGAAAACAAGATCCAAGGGGTACAACGCCCAGTCTACTACCTCGGCGAGGTCCTCACGCCAACAAAACAGCGGTACCCGCACTACCAGAAGCTGGTGTACGGCGTCTTCATGACCGCCCGGCGACTACGCCACTGCTTCCAGGAACAGCCAATCGTGGTGGTCAATGACGCCCTGCTGGGGCATATCCTCAATAACCCCGACGCCACAAGACGAGTCACGCTTTGGGGAATCGAATTGTCTCCACGAGACATTACATACAAAAAGCGCGACGCAATCAAGTCGCAAGTTCTTCCTGACTTCCTCGTGCACTGGATGGAAAACCAGCCCCCCAAAAAACCAGACATGTCCTACCTCTGGACAATGCACTTCGATGGATCCAAGCGGAAGGACGAAGCAGGTGCAGGTGTCATACTGACATCACCCCAAGGGGACAAGCTGAAGTACATCCTGTGAATGCAGTTCACCGCCTCCAACAACGAAGTTGAATACGAGGCCCTGCTACACGGGATGAGGATGGCAAAAGCCTGCGGCGCCAAGAGGCTCATTATATACGGCGACTCCAAGTTGGTAGTCAACCAAAAAATGCATGAGTGCGACACACTGAACGACAACATGATCGCCTACCACGACCTCTACGACACACTCGAAGGGGACTTTGATGGCTGCGAGCTGCGACACATAGGTCGCGAAAGCAATGAAGAGGCAGACGCACTCGCCAACATAGGCTCTACCTGCGCCCCCATACCACCTAGGGTATTTCTCGAGCGCATCTGCGAACGCTCCATCAAGCCAAAGGCAGCAGAGAAGAAAACAAGCGCAGCAACGGACTCGGGGGCTATGCCACCCAATGAGCCAATGGCACTCGACGACCTGGAGCTGGACACAGGACTCAAAGGACCAATGAGCGTCATGATGATCGAATCATCCTGGACTCAGCCGTACATCACGTACGTCCTCAGAAAAAGGCTACCGGATGATCCGATTGATGCACGACACATCGCGCGGTGATCCAAGGCATTCGCTGTTATCAACAGCGAACTATACAAGCGCAACATCACAAGAGTACTCCAGCGATGCGTCTCCACGGCCGATGGAAGAGCTGTTCTCCTTGACATCCATGAGGGAACCTGCGGACACCAGGTTGGCATTCGTGCTCTCGTGGCCAAAGCTCTACGAGCTGGGTTCTACTGGCCTACGGCCATGCGCGACGCCAAGGACATCGTCCAGAAATGCAACGCATGCCAGCGATTCGCGGACAAGCCGCACGCACCTGGCGCAAAGCTCCGGCCAATTCCATTGGCCTGGCCCTTCGCGCAATGGGGGCTCGACATGGTCGGCAAGCTCCCCAAGTCCTCCCGAGGAGGCTACGTCTACCTCCTGGTCGCAGTCGACAAGTTCACCAAGTGGATAGAGGCCATGTCAGTGACCAATCAATCAGGGCACAACACAGTCAAGTTCTTCGAGTCCATCGTCTTCCGCTTCAGAGTGCCACACGGCATCATAACAGACAATGGAACAAACTTCACATCCAAGGAGTTTCAAGAATTCTGCGAGAATCTGGGATTCAACATCAGCTACGCCTCGGTAGCGCATCCACAGACCAACGGTCAGGTCGAAAAGGCGAACGGGCTCGTCTGTGGCGGCATCAAGAAGCAACTCCTCCGTCCACTCGAACAAGCCGCGGGCTGCTGGCCAGACGAACTGCAATCAGTACTCTGGAGCCTACACACAACTCCAAACAGTGTTACAGGCTACACCCCGTTCTTTATGGTGCACGGGGCTGAAGCGGTGCTACCCGCCGAGGTATGGTACAAAGCGTCGCGCGTGGTTGCTTACAGCGAGCAGGAGTCATCCCTTGCACTCGAAGACTCCGTCGACCTCCTTGACGAGGCAAGGGAAATTGTCGCGGAAAGATCAACGATCTACCAGCAGAACCTGCGCAACTACTACAGTAGGAGGCTACGACCCAGATCCTTCGTCGAAGGCGCCCTAGTCCCGCGACTGAAGCAGCAAGGACATCTCAAGCTCGAGTCCCCCTGGGAGGGACCATACGTGATTACAGAAGTAATCCCAGGTGGCGCCTATCGCCTTCAAGATTTAGAGACAGGAGTCGCATACTCCAACCCCTGGAACGTCGCGCAGCTGCTACGCTTCTACCCTTAGTCGTTTTTACTTTTACATTGCAAATAAGGCCACTCGGCCAAGGCTACTTAGCCACATATTATACTTCATACTGTCTCGCGAATAAATAATGCTAAGTGCCCCAAAACTCTATGTTCTCCTTTATTTTTGTAACTTATCCACTCGGGGGCTGCGCTACCCTGTACACATCTGTTCTACGAACTCACACGCGATATCCTGAGTAGCTGGCACATCAATCGAAACTCTTAACACACACCAACCCAGTTGCAACGCACCTGACAGGTTGACAAGGGAGTGAGATAAACGCATGGCCAGGCTAACGAAAAGGAGCTGCATAGTGCAACGCACTCACACGCTAACAAGCTCTTTATACACCATCGACAATCAATTATACACAACGTATATACGAACTTTACAACATTGGTACACTTATGTGCAGGATACAAACTAAGCTACTACTACAACAAAAGAACGTTGGTTTGCTCCTCGAAGAAGTCGACGATCTCCTCTGCTGGGCGATCCACTGCCTGATAGTGCGGCACCATATTCCAAGCAGAACCCGCTGGTGGTGCAGGTGGCCCAGCCGCAATTGCCGCAACGTCTACATCAGGCCTATGCAGTCGCACCAGCGATAGAGCGGCCTTGGCACTAGCCACCAACTGCTGCCTTACATACTCGCGAACCGCAGCCAGGTCTTGGAACTTGGCAAGGAGGGCCAGCAGGCTCGATGGAGCTACATACAATGGAAACATCGTCCGATAATGTTCTTCAAGCATGATTGCGACTTCTTTAGGAAGTGCAGCAGTCACGACGCACGATCCTGTAGGGTCGCCAGTGCGATTGCACGGTCGTGATCCACCCAGAAGTATCCACTCTCTTGAAGCTGCTCTTGAGTCAAGTCATGCATGTGAATGGCAATCCTATCCTTCTCATCTTGCGGATGGCACGCGCTGACAACTATACAAAGTAAAGATGGAAGTGTGAAGACAGACACCATTGTGAGTGACTACAAGAAAAAGATAAGAGAAAGCAAACTAACATTTAAATTGGTCGCCTAGCTGCGTCATCTCCCCCAACAGATATTGCTCTCGGGCGGTGGCCTTCTCTGCCTTCGATTTCCATACATCCGCATTACCGTGGAGCACAGACAATTCATGCTCCAACTGCTTCACGCGATCACGCAGTCACGAGAGCAGAGACAGCTCATCCACCCTCGAGCGCGGCGGTGCTATAGTATCATCAAGGGGCGGCGAATCCTGAGGTTCCCTCAAAGGATCACTTGATGTGCCCTACCACAAACCAAGCAAGAAGCAATAAGAAGACCAAATCGACACATAGACAAAAGATTCGAGTGCATTCAAGATTAGCAAAAGTATCAGCAGATACACTCGCCAAAAGGCATGTTCTTTACAAAAGACATAAACTAATCAACTATTACAAAGCTACTGAGGAACAACTGGCTTCTTCGACTTAGACGGCTTCAGGGGACTCATCGAGTCTGTGGCGGTATCAGATGCCACTGACTTTCCGCCGGCCCTGATGCCGTAGCCTTTGCCGCCTTCTTGGCTCGCTGCAGCTCCTCAGAGTACTTCACAACTGTGTTAATCAGCTGCGGCCCATACTTGCCATAGGCAGTCGCGAAGGGAGCAAAGACTACCTGATGGTCGTTCGCGCTAACAGGCATCGCCCTTGAGACCGCTGCAGGATCAACCTCGACTCCGTGGGCCTGCACCATAGTGAGTGACATTGACGCGCCAGCCACACGAAGTGAGTTCTTGAAGCTTGCAGGGACACCCCCAGCGAGAGACTCCACCAGCTCGTCCATGTTCTCGATCAGCTTAGCCTTGGGCATCAGCTCCTCCCGGAGGCGACTGAGCACGCCCTTGGCCTTGGAGAGCATATCTTGAACAGCGACGCTGCGGTCCTCGACTGCTGAAAGCGCACCCGCCAAGGCATTGTCACGACGGAGGGCCTGAGGGTCGAAGCTCAAATCGCCAGCATCTGTACATAAACCCACACATGGGCACGAAAGTCAGCGCCAGCGACAAAATCGAACAAAGAACGATAATGATATCCAAACAAGGTAACTGAGAGGGCCTTGGCAATCGAGAAAAGCTGTTCTTCAAACAACTTCTCCCTAGCTGCGATGGAGGCACACAGATCCTCTTCGCGCTTTTGTGCCTCGTCACGCGCCGCGAGTGCCTCATCGCGGCTCTTCACAGCCGCGGCGAGTGTATTTTCCATGGTGGCGGCATTGCGCAGAAGGGCATTATGTTCAGCTACAAAACAAAACAAAAGGGATTGACTATCAGTCAACTATATAACAACAATCCAAAGAAGAAGAAGTAAAAGCGCACTTACTTGCTACCACGCGATGGCGCGTATCCAGCATTGCATGCTGGCGACCCATCGCAAGCACTTGCTCCGCCAGATGAGCGGCTTCCTTCACAAGGAGCTATCGCAAAAAGAAAAACAACAAAGGATCAGCAGAAGCCATAGATAAAATCGACTGCAACATCAGAAGAAGAGATACTACACTTACATGATCCTCCAATGACTCTGAAGTCGATTGGTGTGCAGTCATCCGGGCAACCATCTGATGCTCCCCATCATGCGGCGAGCTGGATGAGTTGTGCCTGGAGTGGGCCGCCAATGGAGGGGAAGGAGCACGCTAAACCTCTTTCTTGGCCCTCGAGGTTGTGACTCCAGATTCTTTCAAAAATTGGACGTCACCAGAAGATGACGACGCCTGCTGACTGCAAGACAAAACCAACATCAAGAAAAAGGCAAATCCAAAGAAGAACCAAAAAGGACAACTCGAATACTTACCAATCAAACTTATCAAAGTCAAAGGTTGGCTCCCCCGACTCTGACAAGGACTCCTTTGGCAGTCACATCTTCTTGCGAGAAGATGGCGCCATGGCACTCACAGGAATGGCAGGGATCAGCGACTCCGCACCAATGCATGCACCTTTCGGAGTCGAAGGAGACGACGCATCGGAATCCTTGCTGCGCGAACGCTTGCAAGTATCCAGACTATCCGACTCGGGGGCTTCCTCCTCCACATCAGATGGGACGGTCGACTCCGACTCGTCCTCTTCCAAGGCTTCGCGAGGAATAACTCCCTCAGGAAGAGGGGGCATACAGGGTGACACCGCCCAATCCTACATAAAGATCACAATTTAGCACAAAGTTAAGAAACAGCAAAGAAGCAATCAACAAACTAAGCTATTGCGTAGCACAACTATACCTCAGGGGGAGGATTAGCAGCATCGAACAGAGGAACGACTGGTTCACTAGGGAGCACATCCTTGACGGTGTACTTGGTGACCAGTCGAACCCTTTTATCTACCTCACTCGCGGACATGCCATCGGCAGACACGCGAGTGACATCATCAGTGCCAGCCCACTGAAACATGGGGTGGACTCTGGCCTGCAGGGGCTGGACGCGACGGCGCAGCCACGTGCGAATGAGGGCGCAGCCTCCCTCCTCTTTGCCTATGTGACTCTCGAGGTCGCAGACACGCTCGTACAACACATCTGTCTCCGCGGACTCGCCGGGCATGATCACATTCTTCTAGGAGCGCCTCCTCTGGCACGGCATCGCGGGGTCGAAGGGTGCGAGTCCGAAGTGGTCTCCGTCAGCCTTCTCGCTGCGGACGTAGAACCACTTGTCCCTCCATCCTTGGACGGACATCGCTAGCTTGATGTCAAAGTATGTGGCGGATGGATCGACGTGGATTCCGCAGCCGCCTACATCATAGACTACGGAGCCAGACGCCGATTGACGCTTCAACTTGAAGAGGCGCTTTAAGAGGCCGAAATGCGGCTCGATTCCGAGCTAGCACTCGCAAAGGGTGATGTAGCAAGCTACGTGGAGGATGGAATTGGGGGACAGCTGATGGAGCTGGAGCCCGTAAAAACAAAGAAGGCCCCTAATGAAAGGATGCAGGGGCAACGAGAGGCCGCGAATGATGAACGCTAGGAACATCACTCGAAAACCGACAGGAGGAGAGGGGATTACCTCACTGCCGGGGACGCGCACGTCGGCGACTGCGGCGGCGTCTTGGCGAAGAAGACGAAGATCCGAGGACTTGATCACAGATGGACACCACGCGCCATTCGTGACGCGGGTGCTCGTGCCCTTCTTCTTCCCGCCAGCGGCGGTGCTGGCGCCCGCAGCGGCGGAGCCGCCTTTCTTCTTCATCGCAGCAGCGGCAGCTGCGGAATCGGCCGCAGCACCTCCTTTGTTCTTCCCCATTACACGGCGGCGATGTGACCGGAGGAAGTAGCTAGGAAATGTGCGGAGCTGGTCCAGCGCCACGGAGGGAAAAAGAGCGCAGAAAAGCAGAGGAGCAGCGGCAATGGCGATGGAAGCAAACGATGAGTGGAAGTAGATGTGAATTTTACCGTCGCTGCATCGTTACTTAACCCCCTGGAAGATGCAATCCAACGGCTCAGAAAAACCCGACCAGACGCATGGCATTCATCGCGCTCGACACGTGGAGGAGCTGAAACACGAATCGTCCCCCACTACTCCCATTACACGCGGAATTCGAGGAGACGCGGTTAAAATAAAGATTACACACGCCCGGTCAAATCAGAGTCAGGGAGTGGGACCCACCGCTCGTCACGTCCCGTCAAACTCGCTCACGCGGGCAACTGAGGTCATGAAAATGTTAGCACTGACGTCATCAAAAACTATGCAGCAGAAGACTTCGACTACTTTAGTCCTTGCTCGAGTCTTCGACTCCACCAAGCACTCGGGGGCTACTCCCATAGGGAGCGCTGGTCGCCCTACGATTTTTTATTTTTCTTTTACAGGAACATGAACAATCAAAGAAAACCCAACCACTCGAAACACGGTTTAACTATGGACATGGGTTACTCCCATAGGGAGCGCCAGAAGCAAATTCGACTGCAACAAGCAAACAAAAGACGACAGCAGTCGTATAAGGTTTTTAGTCCCTGCCTGAGTCTTCGACTCAACCAGGCACTCGGGGGATACTCCCATAGGGAGCGCTGGTCGCGTACCCTATGATTATTTGTACAAAGTACTGTGTGTTGATAACATCCACACTCGAAGCTTATGGCGACACCGCCTCATAATTTTTCCCTACAAAGAGACTGCGTCTCCTGGGTCACCCGAATCGTCTCCGCGATGATTAAATTCGGATGCCGCGCTTATAGCGTGAAGATAAGACCTGAATAAGGCCTGGCAACGCATTAGCTGCGCACTACCAGAAATATATCCGTGCCTGCAGGTACGATGAACATGCCTTGACGGACGCATCGAGTGCTCACACCCATATACTGGAATTCGACTCATGTAAGACCTTCGCGGCTTGAGTCGAATTACACCAGCACTTTTCCGGATTCGAGTCCGGGGACTCAAGTTCGAGTAGATGGTGTTGTTTTACCCTAAGGTAGTTAACTGATACTAGTACATCGGTTAAATCAGGCATGCACATCAACGATCCCTATGACATAAAAAGAGCAGTCGAAAAACATACTCAGTCATGCACTCGAAAGGCTTCAAAAAGTCTCCAGTCGAATCTACGATTCCACTAGACACTCGGGGGCTACTGACATGGGTATACCCTATAGGTACTCGAGCTTGGTATATACAGCCTGAATACGTAGAGGCCCATGGTGTCGCCAAGGCCCAAATGAAGAACTCGAGTAACCTACGGAGTCTCGATTGCTTGAAGAACAAGAAGAAGCTAAAGATAGAAAGTTCAAAGGGGAAAACCCTAACCTGTAACCGACTCGACCTGCTACCCGAGACCTAGCCTATCTATATAAAGGCTAGGAGGAGGCAGCGAGGAGGACACACGCAACCCTAGTTTCCATCACCCTCGCTAGATTGCATCTGCGCACCATTGTAATCCTCGATTCCTTTGATAATTCCACGAGCAGACAAGCAGGAGTAGGGACCTCTACGAGGCCTGAACCTGGGTAAATCTTCGAGTCCCATGTGTGCTTGTTTGCTAGCCGATAGATGTCTCCAGCACTCCCTCCTTCTCCAAAACCCAAGTCCATAACAATGGGCATTGATGAGTTAAACCCTCGTCACTCATGGATCAAGAGTGGGATTTGTCCATCCCGATGATGGATAGATATACTCTGGGCCCTCTCGGTGATATCACATTGAGATAGCTTGCAAGCAAGTGATGAGATCACTAGAATGTTATATCACGGGAATGAGAAAAGAGTGCATGTCGGTAACAAGATCAAACTAGGTATGGGGATACCGATGATCGAATCTCGGACATGTAATATATCGCGAGACAAAGGGATTTAGTTACTAAAGTTAAAGGTTCTCATGATCACAGAAGTCATCGTTGAATATGTAGGAGTTAGTACGGATCTCTAGGTCCCGCTGCTGATTATTGATCGGAAAGGGGTCTCGATCATGTCTGCATTATTCGCAAACCGTAGGGTGACACACTTAAGGCATACCGACACTATTTGGAGAAACTATGTTTCAGAGAAGAGAATTAGAAAGCGCTGGAATTATTTCAATGGACACTAGAATTGTTTCATGTGAAATTGCTGAAATTGGTTCTACATGTGATTTTAAAATGTTGGAGGGGTTTTATGTGAATGTTTGTTAATTAAAGTAATTAATAAAATTCTGAATGAAATAAATAAAATAGTTTTATTAAATGAGAGTTTGCATTAAATTTGGTGGAAATTTAATGGGGATGAGTGGAATTTTGAGTGGAGGCAAATTTATGTGAGTGGGAGCTCCACCCACATGAATGCGGAAGAGGTGGGGGCACCTCCCTTGGTTGCCGACCATGGAGAGGGGATGCCCCCCTCTCCCTATAAAAGGCCCCCCACTTCCTCTCATAACACACCTCCTCATGAAGGATCTCTCTCCCCCTCTAGAATTATTCCCCCATGGTCTCGGATTAGCGAGATACATGTTCCCGGTGGCTTCTGTCTGAAAGGAGTTGCTGCTTCCGCTGCATCACTGGAGCGAGGAGGCGGAGGTTGTTCGGTGGACCAGACGTGTGTGCGATCACGGATGCGCTGCTAATTTGCGGTGCTGGACTTCCTCTCGATCTTGAGATCGGCAAGCGTATGACTACATCATCAACGAGTTTAACCTCATAACACTTTGTTGGTCTTCAAGGGTATGTTATCTATGGATGTATATCCACCCGATGTTTGTATCTAGGTAGATAGATCTTGGTGCTTAGTAGTTCCCATCGTAGGAATTTTTTGTTTTCTATGTTGCAAACCCAACAACAGGTACACTGATGATGCTTATATTAATGTTTGAGTTTGTGCTCGTGCTTGTACTAGTTGGTTCTGTCTGTGCAATGAATCTGATTTGTGGAAATGAATAAGGATAATTTATTATGCCCTGATTATTATTTTGATGTCATATATAAATGATTGAATGACTAACTAGGTTCCTGGTAGTTGGGCTTAGCTCTATTGTGAGATAGGTAATGCTCTCCTTTGAATGTATTCATCACCCAAGAATTTGTGAAGTGTGGCTTGAGCTAGTCTAGTTCTAGTTTAATGGATATATTGATTGTGTTTAAACTAGTGCCTCAATTTGGATGATTATACCATCTGCAACGTATGTTATTTGGTAGTGTCCACACTATGTTGAATCGAATGACCTTAGCCTAGTAGCTTGATTAATTTTCTTTTAGTTTTGAACAAGAACTGAAAAGTGATGTTGATGTCTAAATAAGGGAGTGATTTAGCTAGCTTTGTGATTGTATTGTCATGTTAGTGTTGGCTGAGCTTTAACTGTACTTTGTGCTAAAGTTGACTGATGAGAACCATTTGCTCAAGTTTCTTGGTCATTTAGTGTTCTTGCCTATGCATGTTGTTCTTGATGTGCTTGTAACACTGCCAGTGTTGTGCTAGTTCAAGATTCGGTAGTCTTAATCTATTTTGTTTGGGCACTCTCTCTGTTACTCTAAATAGTGATGGTTGTATGTATTAAGATAATTTTCAATGGTTCAAAGTTGGAAGTAGGCTAATGTCCACAACTGTTTACAAAAAATATATTTATTTCATTAGGCATAGAGTAATTATATAAATAGGTTGATTTGTACTCTAGATTCAGTGATGTGCTCACTGATCTTATGACTTAATGTAATCTTGATCTTGATATGAACTTTCTTGTAAGTATTGATAGGTATAAATTATTAAGAATGATTCCTATGTGTATCTTTCTAGGAAGATGATTTAAATTAACTTTTTGATTGTTTGTAGATGAGAAATGATGTGACAATGATATCTTATATTAGAAATTATGTTATTTGCTAATTTGTGGCTCTTGTTTGATGTATAACCCTACTATGGTGCCTCCAAGGAGTGTGCACAGTAGAGGTTCATAGTGGAATGATCTACTGCTGTAGTAGCTGACTAACAATTGACTCTTGGTTATCGATGATGCAAAGGTTGAGGCCACTTTTTATATTAAAGACAAATACAATTGTTTGTGCCTAAAGAACTCTGTGATGATACTACAATACCATTTGTATGCAGATCTGAGAGTCTTCCCCTTTAAATCTTTTTCTCTACTCAAACTTGCATGAACAGATACTATATTATTATGTTAGTGTTCAGCCTGTTATTGTAGACTAGACAAATGACTTGATGATGTCCTTGTAATGGATCTTGTGGTGAATCTTGATCATATTCCACTTCATGTTGCTGGTATGCTCCTATTGATGATTGGCTTGATCATTTTGCTTGAGCTTCTCATAGAACTGGTGGCCTGTTCCTCCTAGCTAGGTTGTTGCCTTCCTTGTCGAACTCCTCCCCTCCTAGATCTTGGATGGATTTTCAAGCAACCAGATACTTGTGATGTGGTGGTAATTTTGGTGGGATGATCTGGTGGTGTTCTTGATAAGTACTAAGGTTGATGTGGTGTAGAGAAGTTGTGATCAGCTGGTAGTTGAGCTGTTGCGGCTACTTCTCTTCTTATCTATTTCCTAGGTTGCTGCTTTCTTGACACACAATAGTGTATGTATGCATGGGCTCTGTCTAGTGGCCCACTATGGTTCAAGATTTAGTGTAGGGAGATATTTCTCCCTCTAGATGATCTCGGCTGAAAATGTATCTTATCTAGCTTTGACTATTTCCTTTTATTATTTTACTACCAAATGGTGAAACTTGCCCCTGCCTATGATGCACTAGCTGAAAGAGATATGCTAGAGGCCAATAATAAAGTGATTTTATTGATATATCTCTAATGTTCATAATAAGTTCTGTATCATGCTATAACTACATTGTAACACCCTCGAATCGGTACTATGCAAGTTTTAGCGATTGCCACCAAACCCGCATAGAAACAATTCAAAGATGCCCACCAGGCACTTGCGTGCGGGTGGAAAATGAAGTAATTTCATTACACAATAGTACATGATGGAACCCACAGAACATACTTATACAACCACGACTCCATGAGTCAAGAATATAGATATATAGAACAAAGATCAAAATCACCTTGAAAACAATACAACATCCGAATACGGATAAGATGCAAATGGGGCTAAGAGCCCTGAAGAATAACCAATGGTGTCCATAACCCTGCCCAGGCCAAGCTGGAAGGGTAACCCTGCTAACGACGTAGAACTTATACCTGTCAAAACAAAAGGGGTGCCAACAAAGGGCAAAGGAAAAAGGGAGCGGTCAGTACTGATGCCAGTACACTGCGAGTCTAGAATTTGGCGGCTCTCGCCTACATAGGTATGGTGGACTGAAGCGGCAGTGGAGCATGCACTAAACAACCTATAGAGACTCGATACAACTGTCGACTATCAGAGAGGGATAAGAAAGACCTATACGGAACCAACCTGATACTAACACCAAACATAGCCATCCTGGTATTTCCCCCTCGAGACCAAACGAGGAAGTCCTGCCGAGGAAACTCACATGGTTGGCAGTTTTACTCCTTCTTTCCATGGTAGTTATCCAACTTACTAGTCATATCAGATACAAGTCAAATTTATAACAGTAAACTTTAGTTATGGTTGTATATGATCGAGAAACCGTGCTCCAAGTCGTCCATAACCACGGGCATGGCTTTTCGAAAAGATTTAACCCTGCAAGGGTGCACCAAAGTTTTCACACGCACTTCAACCCTTTTTTCCAGATTAATTAACATACACCCATTGTATGTCGGCGGGGCATCGGACACGACGTTTTCCCAGACCCAAAGCAAGTATATGGAGGCCACCTGAAAGAGCTACCCGTACGAGGTATAGCTAATCCTCCTCGTACGGACCCTAAGGTTGCATGCACTTGTCACACGAGCAAAGACCATAGACAATATATTCCCATGACAGAGTGCCACTCCCATGCAACAGTGATAAACGCTCATCGATCAACAAGTAATAAACATGGCATACATTGCATAGGTATAGTAGGTAACGTATAAAGCCCGAACTAGTTTTGTGGCCCCTAGCATAGTACTTTGAAATCAAGTAATAAGCCGTAGGGGTGCCCAAACACCACACATGTGGTTAGCGCGCTCAGTCTTGGAATAGGTGTTAAGAACTTGGGTCCTAGGTGGACACAAGTGGGCGGGTAAAAACCAAATAACATCTATTACCCACCGGTGCCTCTACATAATATCTATTTCCAGCATTTTAATTAATAGGTTGTAATGAAAGCCATGGTCATCTTCACCATTAATCATCTCCCAACCTCCCAACAACGTTGGAACATTGATGACACAAAGCAATACTTGAGCAAGCAACTACAACTTGCAAGGCCAACTGTCTACCAAACAACAGGCAATAGGAGGTGTCCAAGGCAATATAGAGGCTGCAAGGGATATAAATGGTATGGAAACTAAAGCATCGCAACATGGATATCAATAGATCAACAGGAGGAAGTAAGGACTACAAATGAAAAAAGGTAGAAAGGGGGAGAATGCTCGCCTGGGAAACACTACCGAAGATACATCCAAATATCGGGTCGACACTCACATCAACTCATCAGCCTAATCCGTGAAGAAGTAAAGCACTAGAAGAAACATCAGATGTACTATTTAATACTACAACAGAAGATTAGGCATGATGCATGTATGAGGTATGACATGGCAAAGATGCGATGCAATTAGGTAGTATTAAGTGGAACCGGGGACCCGACATTTAATTAGAAGGTTCATGTTGTTTAGATACCCCACAATTTAAATGTTGACTTGACAAGGCAAAATAGTCATTGGTTCGTTACACAAATTTAAATGGAGGCAATATAAGACTAGATTAGTCCTCATATGGTCTCCATATTTAATTATTAAGTGAATCGAGATAGTGCCCCAAATCCACAAGATATGTATGCAAAGCATGTACAATTTATATGCAACAACTATATTATATTATAGACATAGGGTGGATAAGGGTCACACATTGGGTTCGGCACCAAGGATATTGGGGTTTGATGGGGTTTGGGTTCGATCTCGATCTTCGGACTCCAGGATCGGGGTCTCGGACCCGTGTAGAAGATGTCTTCGGGGTCTGGATCATCGGGTCCATATCGAAGTTCTCGTGGTTCTGTCTAATCTGTGTAGGAGGCCTTGGAGTGCTACATCGGGCTCCGGGACAATGATCTTGTGGTGTTACCGCACCGTCTTCACACGAACATTGCACCCACACCACATAAACTTGACCTACAGGTATAGCGGAGCCAAAGCAAGAGCGTTGTGGTGCTGCATGACTTGGCATGTGATGCATGAGGCAGTGGCGAGATAGGGAGCATCACATTAGCAACAGTCCAAGTCCAACACCATACCATCAGCACACACGCGAGATCGAGTAGAGCATGAAGAGATGCGGC
Organism: Avena sativa; assembly: GCA_916181665.1. NCBI lineage: Eukaryota > Viridiplantae > Streptophyta > Magnoliopsida > Poales > Poaceae > Avena > Avena sativa. The sequence goes on from OV702287.1 coordinate 341,892,728, forward strand.
ACTAGGCGAACTTGGGGACACAACTTGTCAGGGAATTAGGGGTGTTGCCTATGAGGTCATGCTCGACGCGCACACGCAGGGGAGGACGAGGCGACTATGCTTGGACAATGTACATCGATGATGCAGGGCAGCTTACTATAGAGAAGCGGCCGCGAGCACCGGGCAGCCATGGCGGCACTACGGGGTGGAGGAGGGAGCCCATGGGGACGAGCACAGGGCGGCCATGGCGAGACCGAGCCATTGCGGCCAGCAACGCGGGGTGGTGCCGAAGGAGGCAGAGCACGGTGGCGCTCGTGGTGGTGATGGCGATGGCGCAGCAGGACGGCAAAGAGGCGGCCGGGCTCGGGCTCGAGGAGTGGCAGCGCCAGGGCAGAGATCGAGGCCGGAGGAGCACGGCTGAGGCGACGGGAGCTGGGGCACCGGACTCGAGGAAGAGCAGGGACAGCCGGCAGCGAGGAAGGGCGACTAGAGATTGATGATAGGAAGGGGCCCATGAGGCGGCGGCGACGGTGCAGGGGCGACGGGGTCGAGGATGGGCTCGGGTCCATGGTCGGGCTCGACGGCGGGACAGGGGACGCAGGGTGGCGGTGGATGGCGAGGTGAGAGGCGCTATGCGTGGGGATGGAGGCGAGTGGGGTAGGTGAGGCAGGCGCGGTTGGTGGGGCCAGGCTGTAGAGCACGTTGACGCGATGGGGTGGAACGTCACGTTGCTTGCGTCGCTTCATGCAGGGTGGGTGGGGAATCGACACGCGGCGTGTCGGTGGGTGGGGCCACGGATGGGAGTGGTTCACGGGGTGGGCAGGTCGCCTTGGAGTGTGCGGGGGGACGTGACAAGGAAGGGGTTAGGCGTGAGGGCGACAGGGCATGTCGGCGGGGCTTGGCTACTTGTGAGGTAGGACCGGGTCAACGCAGGGCTAGGGGTGCAAGCGCTACGTGCTGTGCGGCGGCGGCGGTCAGGTGTGTGTGGCGTGGGATGTGGGGATTAGGTTTACGTCTAGGGTAGTTAGGGTTTAGGGTTGATGGGTTTTGGGCCGGGCCTTCTGGGTGGTAGGTGGCCTGGCCTACGGGCTGGGTGCCTCCCCTAGAAGAAAAAGTTTTATTTATTTGTATAAAACAAAAATGTTTGTAATTAGGTTTAGACAAACAAAATTATCCGGAGGACTAGGAGTTTGTTTTGAAAATAAAGACGGGGGATATTTAGAAAACAAAGCTAGCTTTTAGAGAATTAGTTTTAGACAAATTATATGCATGCAAACATGAAAATTCTTAAATGCAATGTGGCATGATGACATGAGCATGCAGTCATGATGATGCACAAAATAAAAAAATGTGATTTTCTAGTAGTGTCTTACCCGGGGTGCTACATATATTAAGTGGAAACATTAATAAAAGTGTGGTATATAAAAAACTAGGTCCCTAGCATCCTCTAGTGCTAGTTTGTTGGGCAGATGATGATCGAGGTTTCTCGATCATGGACTTGATTAAAATGTCAACTGACAAAGAGGTCATTTAATGAAGTGATGGACACACCTGGCCACATAATTGCAATATGATCCAGTCACAAAGTTCAACATTGCAATATCTAGCAAAGCATAGTAACTTAATCCTTCGACCATGAGATCATGCTTAATCACTATCTCTCGCGGCTGCTTTGATCACATCAACCGCCATGATCGTAATTGGGTGGCTATAAAGATGTGTGTCTGGTATTCCACAGGGATAGTTGAGGCATATGTATCGAGATCGAGATTTGCCCATCCTAGTGACAGATAGATACTCTAGGCCCACTCAGTGAGATTACATAAATGAGCTTGCAAGCATGTGACTAGATCACGAGGATGTAATATCACATGAACGAGTAAACATGTTTGTTGGTAACAAGATCGAACTATATATGGATACATGTGATCAGGTCTTGAACAAACTAGGTATCATTGTGCAAAATGAATAAGACTCAACGTCTAAAAGGTTCAAGCGAACAACCAAACTCGTGGAATGTGAAGGGACCATCATGTGTTTCTAGATACCGATGTTGGTCATTGATTAGAGAGGTGTATTGATCATGTATGAACATTCCCGAACCGTTAGGTTGTCACGCTTAAGGGTAAAGACACTCCGGGTTGATCCTCTATCATAGGAGAAAATAGAGAGAACGCTGGAATACTTTCGGGGTGATACCGGAATGGTTCTGGGGATATCCGATGATGATTGGAGGGGTCCGAATGGTGTTTCAGAATGATAGGTATTAAATAATATGTATTTAATATTAATTAAATGAATTAATACTAAAAATATTATTGAAAATGGATTTATGGAGCAGCCCGCCTAATTGGGCCTCATCGGAGGAGGCCCAAGAGGGGCCGCATGCCCTAGGAAGGGCTAGGGGTGGCCGCTGGCCCTAGTGGCCCTCCCACCACATGTGGCCCATGTAGGGGGGCTGGCTGATGCCTCATCCCTCATGTTTAGTCCCACCCAAGGACTTTGAGGGAGGTGGTGCCTCCCTTACAACTATATAGAGAGGGGCACCCTCTCTGAAAATTCATCCCACAATTGGCATTTGTCATTCTCTCTCTCCCTCCCTCTCTCCCTCTCATGCATGTTCCCAAGTTTGAAACATGCTCCACGAGGCGGAGAATTATCCACCTAGCGCACACTGTCGTGCTGCTAGAATCAGTCCGGATCTTCTTCTTTTGCTGCCTTGCTGGACCGAGGCCCGGGAGACGTCTTTTACATCGGACACGTGTAAAACTCCACAAGGCACTTCCCTTAGTGGTGTTGGACGCTTGAAGCCTTCTAGACCTTTAGGTCTGCTACGCTCGGGTTCATCAGCAATGTTTGTGCGGGAACATAATACCGTGTTCGGTCTTCAAGGGTGTAACATCCCAAAACTTTAATCGAAGTTATGAAGATCCAAATCACCCAATTTAGGGTTAACAAAAACTTTTTCTCATTTAAAATATTTAAGCATGCGTATGTATGTTGCATTAAATAGGAATTGTTTTGAATTGCCATGATTGATTGTTCTAATGGGTATAAAATGATTCTAAGATGAATGCCACATCATCTAGATCAATCCCAAGCAAAAACCAAAGAAAAAGAAATCAAATACAATTAATAATGGGAATGGTCACTTTTGCCATTTTAATCACCTAGCCCACTTTGGGTATTCCTAGCACTCAAATTCCAACAGAAACAATTGTGGATCTTTGCACCCCTTGCTAGTACAAGTAGTGATGTACCAAGGCCCACTTTGTGATCTTCCAAAAACATTCAAACTCTAAATTCAAAAGACATTTGAAAATGGAATCTAGTTCATATGTATAGATCACCCTTTTTCAAAAACCATCCAAATGAATTCCATTTGACAAATCCTAGCAACCAGAGATGCTTAAGCATGTGACTAACAACTCCACCAAATTTCATTTCAAAATTCCAAACTTGATTTCTTTCGGCCATTTTGTCAAACACTTGGCATGCACTGATCACACCCTAGTTTAGCTTCACTGTTTATACAAGGTTTTGCCACCTATTTGACCCCAATTCGCTCCCTATGTCCCTATTTGATCTAACCATGCCATAAACAGCCCACCCCCTTGTCCCTAGCAGCAGTGCACCACCACCCCGAGGCCATGCTCGCCGGCCAAACATGCTCACGCCGCAGGAGACGACCAGCCCCTCTCCGCCACTCTAGGAAGGTAGGCGTGACCTCACCGCCGTCCATGGTCCACCCCACGACCACTGCTAACCCCTGGACCACCAAGGCCAATCCCCGCATTGAGTCTCTGCGCCGTGCCAGCGCACGCCAGAGCGCCATCACCGCTAGAGCGCCACACGCCGCGCCTCGACCACAGACCGCGCGTGCCGCTCCGCCTTGACCACCTCACCCCGCCAGACACGCCCTTGACCTGCCGCTCGACCCACGGTCGCCGGGAACCATGTCGAGCATCGCCTCTGTCTCTCAGAGCGCGAGACGCTCCCGACCGCTAGCCACAGCCCCTAGCACCGCCATTACACCCTAGCTGACTGCCAGGGAACCGCCCACCGTCCTATCCCACCGCCCAAGCCTCTAGCTCGTTGTGCCATCGTCACCGACGAGCTCCGCCCACACCTCTCTACCGCCTCGTCGGGCCTATATAAGGAAGCCTCCCCAGCACGAATTGTTCACACTCTCACACTCCCCTCTCTCCACTGATCCTTCCCCACCTCTTGCCGGAGCAGCTCGAGCAGCCAGCCACCGGAATTTCGCCGGAGATAGCCGCAGTAGAGGAGGAGACGCTGCCGTCGATTTTGTCCACCCCAGCCTCTGCCACGAATTCGCCTGAGCTCGCTGTTGTCTCCTCGTTCGTTTGCCCACCTCGCCGCACTCGCTGGAGCCCTGGTATGCCCTCATCGCACCCCCACTGAGCCGTTAGGGTTGCACCTCGTTGGCGACGAGTCCATCGTCGACGATAAGCCCCAGCCGTAGATGCTAGCTCTAATCCTACGGTCCACAATGCCCCGTACCACTTCGTGTTTAATGAGCCACTAACAGGCGGGACCCCCCTATCGGCAGTCCTTAGCGCCGCGGAGTGAATCTGGGATGGCCTGTTAGTGTTCCCGCGCTGGACCTGTGATTCAAATTTAGATTTTTCTATTTTAGCTGAAACTTAGTTTTGTCCCTTAGTTTGAAATTCAATTTAGGGAGTTTCACAAATCCAAATTGAGTGATTCCAATTTTGTTGGAAATATACTTTAAATCTCTATCCAAGCCAGTTGGATTTAAATCATTTAGAGTTATAGATCTCTCCTAGATAAAATAACAAGACAAAAGCTTTTCACACTCAAACATTTTTATAAAATCAACCATAAAAGCATTTGAGTTGATTCCAACTCTCAAAAATCACATTTAACTATACCTATATGAATATGTAATAATATTAAGGTTTGCATGCAGTGACTTTGGACTAGTACCAAAATAATGCTATATAGGCATTTCTAGTCACTTTAAATCATTAATTATTAAACTTAAACTTATTAAAATGTGATCCAACATTTAAATCACATTCCCATGCATTAGAATATGTGGTGATGACATGTGTCCACATGATCCCATATTTTAATTGGAGAATATTAAATCTTAGTTAATTTCAATGAGTAGAAATTACTTTTCTCAAATAAAATAAATGAAACTAGTTCATTAAACCTTGTGATGTTTGTGATGATACTAGATCATCAAATGTGTGCCTTAGTGTGCTAAGTAGACTAGTTAAGTATTGTTTGGTGATTGTGTATTCCGTATGTATTTATAGACAATAGTACCGACCAAGTCTACGAGGAGGAGGAGTTCTACCCCGAAGAAGAAGAGGAGAATTTCAACCACTGCACCAACCAAGGCAAGCCTAGCACTTCAAGTAACGTAAGCAAGCTAGAATTAAGCAATATAACTTAAGCAAGATGCATTAGGCATGCTTTGGTTATACTTTTGACTATACCTACTCCAAGTTTTACTTTACAAGCTTTACTTTCTTTACTTTACCAAAGTCCTTTACTTTGTTTATAGATAGCATAAAGAGTATAAAACTTGACCTATCTAGTTAGACTTAGATGTCATTCATGGCATGAGATTGAGATTAGCATCCCACATTATTGAACACTCTTAACTTAGTAGTTTAGAGCCAAATCAAAAACTTGATCACTTTAGATGGGAATACTTGGTGAAAATGACTTGTGAAAACCTTGGAATGATGAGTCATTCTATTGAGATGTTTTGACATGTGTTGAGAAACACAAATGGTTTATGACGATGATGAAAATGTTGGGGAATGAGCCTTAGCCCTTTTATAAAAACTGATGGTTGGGTTCGGATGCGATACCATTCCAATTTTACCGTACAACCACAATACCTGAATTGGCTAAGGCTTAGCCGGAAGTTTATATGCATTAGTATTAGTTCCCTCACGGGAGAGGTTTGAGCTGAGGTTATCTCTCAATGTTGTCCACCTATGTAGTGCCCAGGATGACAGATGGTCATGGATGGGAGGCCAAGCTCATAGGAGAGGTGCTTATACTAGAGTGTGTAAAAGAAAGGTTATGTTTGATTATCTGCATACTAAGTATGATGATTCAGGGTTATCCCTAACAGATGTATCGAATTTTGTGGTGAAAGTGTACCACCTCTGTAGAGTGTCAAACTATTCGAATAGCCACGTCCGCGGTTATGGACAGTTGGAGTGGCCATACTGTTCCGTTGTCAGATGTTTTCAAAATGACTTATGAAATGAATTGTGACATGACTTGACCACAACAGAGTTGTGACTATGACAACTAAGTTCCCACTTAGGTGTTTTCAAACTTTATTTTATCTTTCTCTGTTTTTGAACTTAGCTTAGGTTTCAATCTTAGCTTTACAAATAAACTTAGAGTTTAACATTCCTACTAGAACTATCTTACTTGTTAGTGATAGTTTGCGAGTACTTAAAGTGTACTCATGGCTTTGTCCCTGGCTATTCCTATGGCCAGACTATGAGGAGGACTACCATGAAGGAGGACAGCAGGACGGCTACGACAACTACGATCATCTCCCATCGTCAGTATTGCCTGTGACACTGAAGATGGACCCCACCGCTATGCTATTTATTCTGCTACTTGTTTGTACTAAGACTGGATCATGAGATCCTTTATTTGTGTAAGACCTTATTATGGTTTGTAATGGATGATGTACTGTGATATCCAATCTGTTATGTCTCGCAAAAATGGTAATCCTGGGATTGCGATGTATGGCATAACAGGCATGTGGGATTAAAAATCCGGGTGTTGACAAGTTGGTATCAGAGCCATCCTGACCATAGGAGACCCTAGTTAGAATTGACGTCTGAAACAAAAACTTAGTTTCAAAAACCAAAGTGAGTATATGTGAAAACCTATTTCCTCTCTTACCCTTGGGATTCTTTCTCTCAAAAAAATTACATGTTCCTCCAAATTCTGACATTACTACATAAAACTTTGACACACTTGATCACTTCACTAACCTTCTCATCCTAAATTCTTATAGATGGAAGTTCAGTACAACAAGTTCTACCAGTTGGGCAATGGAGGCCAACTGATCTTCGAGAGGGATCTTGATTCATTGTCTGAGGACTTGGAGCATCCGCATCCGGAATTCTTGGAGCTCAACTCAATGGTCCCCCAGGAGGAGATTTACAATGGATAGTAGTTGCTGACCTTCGAGGCAAGTTAGAAGCACCAATGTCTGAGAGGATTCAGTTCTCCGTGAGAGAGAACAACTGGCTAGATGGATTAGCCAAGGCAATGAATGAAGCCCTCGCTCGTCTTTGCACCTAGAGTGTCAACCTAATACAAGGAACCCGCTTTGTTCACTATGCAAGGCGTAATTCTATGGGAATGCCTCTGGAGATGCCAAGTCACCCGGTGCTGAAGCGTCAAGTGGAGAACCTCGACTTCCTACTGTACGACCGACAGAAGGAGTTGGACAATGCTAGAGAGTTCGCCAAACACAACCTCGTCATTGCCGCCCAGAAGGCCTAGACTTTCTCACTGCTAGTCAAGGATCATCAGTCTCTTTGCTGTCAACATGCAAAGAAGGATCGCACCATCGACCGTCTTCGCAAGAAGGTAGCCGACCTCGAGAAGACCATCAAGGAGCAAGAAGCTCAGCTTGCAGCAAAAGAAGAAGAAGAGGAAGGTGAATATATCCAAGGGGATATTGACTCATACCTCAGCAATGATGATGGCTATCTGGAGGATGATGCCATGGACTTCTACACCGACGATGATGACTCCGACTTCATCGATGATGACTAGATGCAGTAGAGCACTATCGTAGGAGTGAGGAGTATCGGTCCCATTGTATCTTAGCTTGCAGAATGGTTTTTAAAACCATCTGTTGCCATTTGATGTTGTGGTGCGTGTGTGTTTGTATCGTGTGCTTTGCTTGAATGAATGAAAAGAAGTTAGTTGCAAAACCTGAGTCAAACTCAAGGTTTTAGCTTTGAAACCAAAACCATGAACCTTAGAACTTTCCCTCTTACCCCTTTATCTATCTCAATCTTTAGATGACTCGTGGAAACTAAGGAGGGAGCAGCTCATCGCAAGACCCAATGCTGCAGATTCTGCAGACCCTCATTGCAGACCATGAAGCTAGTAGGGCAGAGCGCCAAGCTAATCTAGCAACACTGCAGCAGATCGCCTAGATGGCTCACAATAATCAGAACCATGGAAATCAGGATCATCATGGATCCAAACTCAAAAACTTCTAGAATACCAATCCCCCAATCTTTAGCAAGTCTGAAGACCCGCTAGATGTTGATGACTGGTTGTAGACAATGGAGAACAACTTAGAAGTAGCCAGAGTGGATGCCAACGAGAAAGTTCCTTTTGCCACCCACTATCTGGCAGGAGATGCAAGAGCATGGTGGAACAGCACCCGCACAATGAACCATGGTCAAGTGATGACATGGGAAGCCTTCAAAATCAAGTTCAGCCACACCCATGTGCCGCAGGGTCTAGTCACCCAAATGAGAGATGAATTCAGAGAGTTAAAGCAAGGCAGAATGACTATAGTGGAGTACCGTGACAGATTCTTGTCCCTCGCTAGGTATGCACTAGATGAGATCAACACGGAGGCCCAGAAGAAGGAAGGATTCCTGAACGGACTGCATGATGAGATGCAGACGGTTCTCGCCAACATCTGTTTTGAGGATCTCGAAGAACTAGTCGACTCTGCAATTCAGATGGAAGGGAAGATTAATCAAGCAAACGACAACCGCAAACATCGTATGATGCACCAAGCTGGATCCAGCAGTGACCAGAAGTACTGTCCCAACCCGTCTGCCGGATATGCACCGCGAAACAATCGACCCCCAATGTCACACCCAAGCTTCCCCAACCGTAGCGGAGGAAATGTGAAGTCCGGAGGAAACAACAACCATCCCGGCAACTCAAGCAATTTCAACCATGCACCTCCCAAGCACAACAACAACAACAACAACAACACTGCACCCAGAACTAGAAGCAATGTTGTGCCCGTGGCAGCAAAAGACAAGTCTCAGATTACTTGTTTTGAGTGTGGAGTAAAGGGTCACTACTCAAATGAGTGTCCCAAGAAGATTGCCGCCACTGCCAATGTGAATGCCCTAGCTCAACAACAGCGTCGTGTTCAACCTGGAAGAAGATTCGCCTCAGGGAACCCTCACAACAGCAACGACCGTCTCTTCCACATGAACGCCGAAGAAGCCCAAGAAGCGCTAGATGTAGTGCTGGGTATGTTTTCTGTCAACTCAGTTTTAGCAAGAGTGTTGTTTGATTCTGGAGCATCGCACTCATTTGTCACCGAAGAATTTGCATGCACTAGTAAGATTCACCCAACCAACTTGAAGCATGGCATGATAGTTCAAATCCCCGTATCAACTACAAAAGCTAGAAAAATTTGCAAAGTTGTGCCTATCAGAATACATGGGATAGATTTTATGCCAATCTAATAGTACTTGGGACCAAAGGTTTGGAAGTAGTACTAGGAATGGATTGGATGTCAAAGCATAAAGGATTGATTGAGTGTGCCAAGAAAGCCATCACCATGACCAGTAGCTCTGGAGTATCAGTAGAGCATATATCTGAAACCTTGCCCTGTCAATGCAAGTGCAACAAGAGTCTAGCCCTACCCACCATAGACCAAGTCAGAGTAGTCTGTGAATACCCCGACGTATTCCGAGATGAATTGCCCGGTATGCCCCCGGATAGGGATATTGAGTTCATTATTGAACTAATCCTCGGAACCGGACCCATAGCCCAGAGACCCTATAGCATGAACCCCTCAGAGTTCGTAGAACTAAAGAAGCAATTGGATGCTATGTTGGCAACAGGCTTGATTCAACCAAGCGCATCGCCATGGAGATCGCCCATATTATTTGTCGACAAGAAGGACGGAGGCAACCGTTTGTGCACAGATTACAGGAAGCTGAATGACGTCACAATCAAGAACAAGTACCCATTGCCAAAGATAGAGGATCTATTTGATCAGTTGACTAGTGCCAGAGTGTTCTCTAAGATTGATCTTAGGACTGGTTATCACCAACTTAAGATTCGTGCAATGGATATTCCGAAGACCGCCTTTACTAATCGTTATGGATTATACGAGTATACGATCATGTCTTTTGGATTAACCAATGCCCCTGCTTATTTCATGAACCTCATGAATAAGATCTTTATGAATTTTCTAGATACGTTTGTCGTTGTGTTTATCGACGATATCCTTATCTACTCCAAGTCAGAAAAAGAGCATGAGCAACATCTGAGAATCATTCTTGAAATCCTTAGAGAGCATCGGTTGTATGCCAAGTTCAGCAAATGTGAGTTTTGGCTGAAAGAAGTAGGATTCCTAAGACATATCGTGTCTACCAGAGGAGTCGCTGTTGATCCCACCAAGATCAAAGATGTCGAAGAATGGGAAGCCCCAACAACCCAAACTCAAGTCTGTGCATTCCTCAGATTAGCGGGATATTACCGCAAGTTCGTTGATGGATTTTCGAGCATAGCAAGACCCATGACCCAATTGTTAAAGAAGGACAAGAAGTTTGAATGGACCGACAAATGTGAAGCAAGTTTCCAAGAGCTGAAGAAGAGATTGATTTCAGCCCCAATATTGATCATGCCAGATATCAAGAAGCCGTTTGATGTGTATTGTGATGCATCCAAGATTGGTCTCGGATGTGTATTGATGCAAGAAGGCAAAGTCATCGCATATCTATCTCGACAATTGAACTAGCATGAGAAGAACTATCCTACCCATGATCTTGAGTTAGCAGTCGTAGTTTTGGCATTGAAGACATGGCGTCATTATCTTATGGGTAATCACTATGAGATTTACTCATATCACAAAAGCTTGAAGTATATTTTCACTCAGAAGGAGCTGAATATGAGGCAAAGGAGATGGATAGAGTTAATCAAGGATTATGACATTGACATTCACTATCACCCCGGCAAATCCAATGTGGTAGCGGATGCTCTTAGCAGATTGCCGTGTAGATTAAACACCATGATCAAGGAGAAGCAACCAAGTTTGTATGAGGAGTTGGAGTAGTTTAGAACTGAGCTAGTTAGCAAAGGATTTTTAGCTAGCATTGAACTCCAACCCACTTTGATTAGCCAAATCAAGGAAGCCCAGAAGGTAAATGAAAGTATCGACGGAATCAAACGTCGTATTGGTACAGGAAAAGTACCTGGATTCACCAAAGATGAAGAAGGAGTTCTGTGGTACAAAGGACGTATCTGTGTGCCAGTAGATTCAGAGCTGAAGCAAGTCACCATGCAAGAAGCTCATGATACTCTTTATTCTATCCACCCCGGAGGAACGAAGATGTATCAAGATTTGAAAGAGCAATTTTGGTGGCACAAGATGAAGAGAGAAATCGGAAGCTACATCGCCAAGTGTGATATCTGTCAGAGAGTCAAAGAGGAACATCAGAGACCCACAGGACTGTTGCAACCATTGCAAATTCCAGAATGGAAATGGGATTCCGTCAGAATGAACTTTATCACCGGTTTGCCAACTTCTAGTAGGGGAAATGACTCTATCTGGGTCATTGTTGATAGATTGTCCAAGGTAGCTCATTTTATACCTGTCAAGACAACCTACCAGAGTTCAAAGCTAGTAGAGTTGTACATTGCCAGAATTGTTAGTCTACATGGAACCCCCAAGACCATAGTATCAGATCGAGGAACCCAATTTACCTCAAGATTTTGGCAGAAAGTTCAAGAAGGATTAGGAACCAAGTTGAATTTTAGCACAACTTATCACCCGCAAACCGATGGACAGACTGAGAGAGTCAACCAAATCTTAGAAGATATGTTGAGAGCTTGTGTGTTAGAATATGGATCAAAATGGGAAGATTGTCTGCCTTCCGCAGAATTCTCATACAACAACAGTTATCAAGCCAGTTTGCAAATAGCCCCATTTGAATTCCTATACGGAAGAAAGTGTCGTACCCCTTTGAATTGGTCGCAAGTAGGAGAGAGTCAGATTTTTGGACCCGACATTCTCCGAGAAGCCGAAGAAAAGGTTCACAAAGTTCGTGAGCACCTCAAGACCGCCCAATCCAGACAGAAGAGTTATGCTGACACGAGAAGGAGAGACCTGACTTTCAATGTCGGAGATTTTGTATATCTTAAGGTTTCACCATTAAAGGGAACCCAACGTTTTAGTCTAAAAGGAAAGTTAGCCCCTAGATATATCGAACCCTTTGAGATTCTGAGTCACCGAGGAGAAGTATCGTATCAACTAGAACTGCCAGAAGAGATGTCTGCCATCCACAATGTGTTTCATATCTCGTTACTTCGCAAATGCCTAGAAGTGCCGAAGAAAACCGAAGTTTTCAAGAACATCGATCACCGAGCTGTTGATATCAACAAGGATCTGACGTATCGTGAAGTGCCCATCCGTATCTTGGAGGAAGCCTACAGAACCACCAGGACCCAGAGTATCAAATTTCTAGTTCATATGTATAGATCACCCTTTTTCAAAAACCATCCAAATGAATTCCATTTGACAAATCCTATCAACCAAAGATGCTTAAGCATGTGACTAACAACTCCACCAAATTTCATTTCAAAATTCCAAACTTGATTTCTTTTGGCCATTTTGTCAAACACTTGGCATGCACTGATCACACACTAGTTTAGCTTCACTGTTTCTACAGGGTTTTGCCACCCATTTGACCCCAATTCGCTCCCTCTGTCCCTCTTTGATCTAACCATGCCATAAACAGCCCACCCCCTTGTCCCTAGCAGCAGTGCACCGCCACCCCGAGGCCATGCTCGCCGGCCAAATGTGCTCACGCCACAGGAGACCACCAGTCCCTCTCTGCCGCTCCAAGAAGGCAGGAGTGACCTCACCGCCGTCCACGGTCCACCCCATGACCACTGCTAACCCCTAGACCACCAAGGCAAAGCCCCGCACTGAGTCTCTGCGTCGCGCCAGTGCACACCAGAGCGCCATCACCGCCAGAGCGCCACACATCATGCCTCGACCATAGACCGCGCGCGCCGCTCCACCTTGACCACCTCACCCGCCAGACATGCCCTCGACCCGCCACTCGACCCACAGTCGCCGGGAACCACGTCGAGCACCGCATCTGTCTCTCAGAGCGCGAGACGCTCCCGACCGCTAGCCACCGCCCCTAGCACCGCCATTACGCCCTAGCTGACCGCCAGGGAACTGCAGCAGAGGAGGAGACGCTGCCGTCGATTTCGTCCACCCCAGCCTCTGCCGCGACTTCGCCTGAGCTCGTTGTCGTCTCCTCGTTCGTTTTCCCGCCTCGACGCACTCGCTGGAGCCCTGGTACGCCCTCACCGCATCCCCACTGAGTTGTTAGGATTCCACCTCGCCGGTGACGAGTCCGTCGTCGATGATAAGCCCCAGCCGTAGATGCTAGCTCTAATCCTACGGTCCACAATGCCCCGTACCGCTTTGCGTTTAATGAGCCACTAATAGGCAGGACCCCCTATCAGCAGTCCTTAGCGCCACGGAGTGAATCTGGGTCGGCCCGTTAGTGTTCTCGTGCTGGCCCTATGATTCAAATTTAGATTTTTCTATTTTAGCTAAAACTTAGTTTTATCCCTTAGTTTGAAATTCAATTTAGGGAGTTTTACAAATCCAAATTGAGTGATTCCAATTTTGTTGGAAATATACTTTAAATCTCTATCCAAGCCAGTTGGATTTAAATCATTTAGAGTCATAGATCTCTCCTAGATAAAATAACAAGACAGAAGCTTTTTCACACTCAAACATTTTTATAAAATCAACCATAATAACATTTGAGTTGATTCCAACTCTCAAAAATCACATTTAACTATACCTATATGAATATGTAATAATATTAAGGTTTGCATGCAGTGACTTTGGACTAGTACCAAAATAATGCTATATAGGCATTTCTAGTCACTTTAAATCATTAATTATTAAACTTAAACTTATTAAAATGTGATCCAACATTTAAATCACATTCCCATGCATTAGAATATGTGGTGATGACATGTGTCCACATGATCCCATATTTTAATTGGAGAATATTAAATCTTAGTTAATTTCAATGAGTAGAAATTACTTTTCTCAAATAAAATAAATGAAACTAGTTCATTAAACCTTGTGATGTTTGTGATGATACTAGATCATCAAATGTGTGCCTTAGTGTGCTAAGTAGACTAGTTAAGTATTGTTTGGTGATTGTGTATTCCGTATGTATTTATAGACAATAGTGCCGACCAAGTCTACGAGGAGGAGGAGTTCTACCCCGAAGAAGAAGAGGAGAATTTCAACCACTGCACCAACCAAGGCAAGCCTAGCACTTCAAGTAACCTAAGCAATCTATAGTTAGCAAGCTAGAATTAAGCAAGATAACTTAAGCAAGATGCATTAGGCATGCTTTGGTTATACTTTTGACTATACCTACTCCAAGTTTTACTTTACAAGCTTTACTTTCTTTACTTTACCAAAGTCCTTTACTTTGTTTATAGATAGCATAAAGAGTATAAAACTTGACCTATATAGTTAGACTTAGATGTCATTCATGGCATGAGATTGAGATTAGCATCCCACATTTGTGAACACTCTTAACTTAGTAGTTTAGAGCCAAACCAAAAACTTGATCACTTTAGATGGGAATACTTGGTGAAAATGACTTGTGAAAACCTTGGAATGATGAGTCATTCTATTGAGATGTTTTGACATGTGTTGAGAAACACAAATGGTTTATGACGATGATGAAAATGTTGGGGCATGAGCCTTAGCCCTTTTATAAAAACTGATGGTTGGGTTCGGATGCGATACCATTCCAATTTTACCATACAACCACAATACCTGAATTGGGTAAGGCTTAGGCGGAAGTTTATATGCATTAGTATTAGTTCCCTTGCGGGAGAGGTTTGAGCTGGGGCTATCTCTCAATGTTGTCCACCTATGCAGTTCCCAGGATGACAGATGGTCATGGCTGGGAGGCCAAGCTCATAGGAGAGGTGCTTATACTAGAGTGTGTAAAGGAAAGGTTATGTTTGATTATCTGCATACTAAGTATGATGATTTAGGGTTATCCCTAACAGATGTATCGAATTTTGTGGTGAAAGTGTACCACCTCTGCAGAGTGTCAAACAATTCGAATAGCCGCGTCCACGGTTATGGACAGTTGGAGTGGCCATACTATTTCGTTGTCAGATGTTTTCAAAATTACTTATGAAATGAATTGTGACATGACTTGACCACAACAGAGTTGTGACTATTACAACTAAGTTCCCACTTAGGTGTTTCAAACTTTATTTTATCTTTATTTGTTTTTGAACTTAGCTTTACAAATAAACTTAGAGTTTAGCATTCTTACTAGAACTATCTTACTTGTTAGTGATAGTTTGCGAGTACTTAAAGAGTACTGATGGCTTTGTCCCTGGCTATTCCTATGGCCAGACTATGAGGAGGACTACCTTGAAGGAGGACAGCAGGACGGCTACGACAACTAGGATCATCTCCCATCGTCAGTATTGCCTGTGACACTGAAGATGGACCCCACCGCTACGCTATTTATTCCACTACTTGTTTGTACTAAGACTGGATCATGAGATCCTTTATTTGTGTAAGACGTTATTATGGTTTGTAATGGATGATGTACTATGATATCCAATCTGTTATGTCTTGCAAAAATGGTAATCCTGGGATTGCGATGTATGGCATAACAGGCATCTGGGATTAAAAATCTCGGTGTTGAAAAGGGGACGAATACTATATCCCGCTCGTTATTGTATTTCTCCATAGATAGATCTTGGGTTGGTGTGTTCTCAAAGTAGGAATTTTTTGTTTTCTGCCATGGAACCCCTTTAGTGGTATCAGAGCAATCTATGTGTAGATGTATCAGTACGAGTAGAACACATGTTGATTGGATGCGCATTGATTTTCTAATTGCTACCCTCCACGTGTACTTGCTAATATCGCGGCAATGTCGGATGAAGCGTCTCGGACCAACCTTACGCGTAAACTTACGCAAGACTAGTTCCATGACTAACATATGGGTTGTACCATATAAGTGGTTGGCGGGTGTTTGTCTCTCTGACATTAGTTGATATGGCAATTACGAATTATGACCCTAAAAAGTGATTAAAAGTGGCAACTAGTTAATCCATGTTGTGGTTGGATCCGTAGGTAAGAAATGATTCTTGTGTGAAAGCCCAAACAACCACATAAAACTTGCAAAGATAAAGTAGAGGTGTCTAACTTTGTGTTGCAGGAGGGAAAAGTGATATGTGTGGTTTAGATAAGTGTTTATGGGATGAACAACAAAAATTAAGGTGGCACCGTGAACATGGTGCAAATGCCGGCGCACTCAATGGAGATCAAGGCGCGACAACCACCACATATCACATAAACTATTTATATTAGATGTTAATAGTTGTGTGAAATCTTGTTGTGCTAGTATTAGACTTACAACAGTAGCATAATAAGATAATCCCTCATACTATAATTCCAATGTTTGTGTTCTCCCACAAGTGTGCACCACCAAGAAAGTCCATCGTTGTGGATCAGGCCATGATGATCTGGTGCAAACACATGGACGCTCGCATATGATGGGTGCAAGCCATGTATGCACTGCAATACACTATGGTTAAAGTTGGCGAGCCTAGCATGTACAGACATGGCCTCAGAACACAGATTACCAAAAGGTTAAGAATGAGTCAAATGGTGATGTGATCGATATATTGATATCTACCCTAGCAGCTGTATTAAAGGACATAATGATCTGAAATGATACGGTGTAAAGGGATCGTGTAGTCACTAAACGAATGTTGAGGGATGTTCATTTGAGTGAGAGTTCTGGTATTTAGCATAACCCATATTATGAACATAAGATTAATTACTTTGCAAACACCATTGTAGATGTCTCGCCCCACCTTCAACCTTGGCCTCTTCCTTGAGAAAGAAAATCTTAAAAGTAATGAGACAAACTTCATCGCCTGGTCCTGCGATTTGAGGATTCTCCTCGTTCCCCCAAAACTCTCCTACATACTTGAAGTTGCATTAGGTGACTAACCCGCTGCAAACGCCTCTCAAGCTGATAAAAATGGTTAACAACTGAGGGCCGATGATAACGCATGTGGCTAGAGTGGCATGCTCTACGCCATGGAGGCTGACCTATAGACGCGCTTTGAGAACAAGAGCACCCCAGGCCAGATCTAAGAGGTATGGGGTTTGAAACCTCTTCTTTGCCAAAATGGAAGAGCATGGCAGCTTGAGCGAGCACGTGGACAAAATGTCTTGCTACGTTCAGCGCCTGAACGATCTTGATTGCAACATCAATGATGAGATGGAGATTGATAGGGTGATGTAGTCTCTGCCCCCTAGCTACAAGAGTTTTGTGTTGAACTACAACATGCAGGGTATGGAAAAAACCCTGTCTGAGTTGTTCCCCATGCTCAAGCACGCTGAGGTGGAAATCAGGAAGGAGCACACCATCTTGATGGTCTGTTGACTTCAAGAAATCTGCCAATAAGGGCAAGGGCAAGAGGGGAAAACCCAAGAAAGCGACAAGCCTATTGCCTCCTCCTCCGGGGCGCCCAAGGCCAAGATCGACGCCATGTGCTATTACTACAAGTGCGAGGGTCACTGGAAATGCAACTACTCCAAGTACATGGATGATAAGAAGGCTGGCAAGATGGTTTCCAAAGAGAAAGGTATATATGATATACACGTTATTGATGTTTTTATCACTAGTTCTAGGAGCAACAAGTGGGTATTTGATATTGTTTCTGTTTCTCATATGTGTGACTCTCAACAGGAGTTGCGGAATATCCGGCACTTGGTAAAGGACGAGGTGATAATGCATGTTGGCAACATCCACAAGGTGGATGTGATGGTTGTCGGTACTCTCCCTCTATGTTTCCCTTCAGGACTAGTTTTAATATTGAATAAGTGTTACTATGTACTAGCCTTGAGCATGAATATTTTCAATGGGTCTTTCTTGTTGCAAGACCATTATTTGTTTAAATCAGAAACAAATGGTTGCTCTATTTATATGAATAATGTGTTTTATACTCATGCATGACAAAGTAAAGGTTTATTCTTATTAAATCTTGATAATGATGACACACACATCCATAGCATTGAGTCCAAGCGATGTAAGCATAGTGATGATAATTCCATGTATATGTGTTATTGTTGTATGGGTCATATTGGTGTGAAACACATGAAGAAACTCCATTCTGATAGACTTTTGGAATTGTTAGATTTTGAATCTCTCGACCGATGCGAGCCGTGCCTTATGGAAAAAATAACCAAGACGTCATTCAATGATATGATGGAACATGTTGCAGACCTATTGAGAGTCATACATTCAGATGTATGCAGACCAAGGAGCGTCTCCATGCGCAATGGTTACCATTATTTTCTCACCTTCACTGACAATTTGAGTGGATATGGGTATATCTACTTAATGAAGCACATGTCTGAAACCTTTGAAAGGTTTAATGAATTTCAGAGTGAAGTTAAGAATCAACTCGAAAAGAAAATCAAGAACCTTCGTACTAATCGAGGGGGTGAGTATTTGAGTCATGAGTTTGGCACACATCTGAAGGCTTGTGCCATAGTACCATAACTTACACCGGCTAGAACACCACAACATAATGGTGTATCCGAGCAACGTAATCACACTATGTTGGACAACGTACAGTCTACGATGTCTCTCACCTGACTTATTTGTATTATTCTGGGATATGCACTAGAGACGATTGCATTCAATTTAAATAGGGCGCCATACAAAGCCATGAAGACAACGCCATATGAGATTTGGCATGGCATGAAGCCAAAGTTGTCTTTTCCGAAGGTTTGGGGATATTAGGCTTATGTTAAGAAACTGCAGCCTGACAAACTCGAACCGAAAGCGAAAAATGCATCTTTGTAGGATATCCAAAGGAAACTATTGGATATACCTTTTACAAACAAGATGAGGGGAAAACGTTTGTCGCAAAGAATGATACTTTCCTCGAGAAAGAGCGTGGAAGGAAGATAGAACTCAATGAGAGTATCAACCCTGATCTTCAAATACCTAGTGTCACAACGGAATCTGTTCTGGAGCCACCCTCATTAATTGAAGTGGGAGAAAATGATGATGATCGTGAACCTCATGAGGAAATAGCTATCGAACCCCCCAAGTCGACAAGGAAACGTGTTACCCCTAATTGGTACAATTATCTTGTGAACATGGTCATGTTGGTTAAACATGATGAACCTGCAATTTACACGGAAGCAATGGAAGGCCCTGAACCCGAGAAATGGCGAGAAGCCATGGAATCCAAAATGAAATCCATGTATGACATCCAGCTATGGATCTTGGTAGATATTCCCGAAGGCCAAAAAGCTGTCGAGAATAAATAGATCTTCAAGAATAAGACGGGCGCTGACGGAAACGTCACTATCTACAAAGCTCGACTTGTCACAAAAGGTTTCTGACAAATTCAAGGAATTGACTACAAAGAGATATTCTCTTCCGTAGAGAAACTAAAGTGTATTCAGGTTCTAGTAGCAGTTGCTGCACATTTTGATTATGAAATATGGCTGATGCATGTGAAAACCGCCTTACTTAATGGCAAAATTTAGGAAGGGTTGTATATGATGCAATCAGAAGGTTTTGTTAACCCAAAGGATGATGGTAAAGTGCGCAAGCTTCATAGGTCCATTTATGGACTGAAGTAGGCGTCTCAGAGCTGGAATCTTCGATTTGATGAAGTCATCAAAGGTTTTGGATTTGTCCAAAACAAAGAAGAGCCCTGCATATATAAGGAAGTGAATGAGAAGTCAGTGGCATTCTCAGTACTATATGCGGACGACATATTGTTAATAGGGAATGACGTGAATCTTCTGAATAGCGCGAAAGATTATTTAAACATTAAATTCTCTATGAAGGACATGGGTGAAGCTGCCTACATACGAGGCATTAAGATCTGTAGAGATAGATTGAAGTGTCTGCTAGCACTTTGTCAAAGCACTTACCTAGAGAAAATTCTGAAGCATTTCAGAATGGATCAGTCAAAGAAAGTTTCATTGTCGATCATAACAGGTAATAAGTTAACTATGACTCAATGCCAAGAAATGGAACATGACAAGGAAGCAATGAAATGCATTCCTTATGCCTTAGCCATTGGCTCCATCATGTATGCCATACTGAGCACTAGACCAGATGTAGCCTTAGCTCTTAGCTTGATATATCCCTAGAGGCCAATAATAAATTGATTTTATTGATATATCTCTAATGTCCATAATACGTTTTGTATCATGCTATAACTACATTAAGTGGAAACATTAATACATGTGTGGTATATAAACAACCAGGTCCCTAGCATCCTCTAGTGCTAGTTCATTGGGAAGATGATGACTGAGGTTTCTTGATCATGGACTTGATTAAAACATAAATTGACAACAAGGTCACTTAATGAAGTGATGGACACACAGACCATAGAATGGCAATATGATCCAGTCACAAAGTTCAACGTTGCAATATTTAGCAAAGCATAGTAACCTAATCCTTTGACAGTGAGATCATGCTTAATCACTATCTCTCGCGGCTGGTTTGATCACATCAACTGCCATGATTGTAACTGGGTGGCTATAAAGGTGTGCGTCAGGTATTCTAGAGGAATAGTTGAGGCATATGTATCGATATCGAGATTTTCCCATCCGAGTTATGGATAGATACTCTAGGCCCACTCGGTGAGATTACATCCATGAGCTTGCAAGCATGTGACTAGGTCATGAGGATGTAATATCACGGGAACGAGTAAACATGTTTGTCGGTAACAAGATTGAACTGTATATGGATACATGCGATCAGGTCTTAGACAAACAAGGTATCGCTGTGCAAAAGGAATAAGACTCCACCTCTAAAAGGTTCGAGCGCACGACCAAATTTGTGGAATGTGAAGGGATTATCATGTGTTTCCAAATACCGCTATTGGTCATTGATTAGAGAGGTGTCTCGATCATGTGTGAACATTCCCGAACCATTAGGGTGTCACGCTTAATGGTAAAGATGTTGCGGGTTGATCCGCTGTCATAGGAGAAAAGAGAGAGAACTCTGGAATAGTTCCAGGGTGATACCGGAATGGTTATGAGGATATCCGATGATGATCGGAGGGGTATGAAAGGTGTTTCAGAATAATAGGTATTAAATAATATGTATTTAATATAAATTACATGAATTAATATTGAAAATATTATTAAAATGGATTTATGGGGTAGCCCACCTAACTGGGCCTCACCGAAGGAGGCCCAAGAGGGGGGCATGCCCTAAGAAGGGCCAGGGTGGCCGCTAGCCCTAGTGGCCCCTCCCACCACGTGGGACCTGATGTGTCCCAAGTGCAGGAGATCAATTGTAGTACTTTTCAATAAGAAAGGTTATCGAACCCACGAGGAGCTGAAGGTATTTGTTAGTAGTTTGACAAATAAAACAATAAAAGGGTGTAGTAGTTTTGGTGTTTTGGCTTTGTAGTTTGCAGTAAAATAAAGTACTTGAAGTAAATAGCAACAAGTAAATGATCATAATGAGAGGAAGACCAATCCTCTATGCAGAGGACAAGCTCAAGTGTGTGTCAACTTATATGTGACGAGCATTCCCGATGGTGGCGTAGATTTACTTAGAATTTAGATTTCTACACAACATGGTGAATATCTTGTCAAGGTTCATTCCTTTAGGGTGGAGCCTAAATTAGGTGCAGCCATAGATATAAGCAAATACACCCCTTATGATGGGTCCTAGAGCCATTTTCATGAGAAAGTATAGGAATTATTAAGACATAAATATCCCACCATAGCAGTTAGTTCATTGGTCCCCGATAGAAATCCCTCTAATGCAACTCAAAGTATTGAAAAACAGATTCTGCCACTTCATCCCTTCCAACCCTCATGATTGCATTAAAGTGTAGCCCTATGAGCCGATATAGGTGAAGTAATATGCAGTCGACGTTTGCATAAAGACATCATAGAACCACGTAAAAGATAAAAACTTGACCAAATACTCATTACATATTATATGGAAATCATAGCCAATTCTTCCTATGCCCTTAGGAACATGGGGATCTACTCGCAAGTGACAAACATGATAAGGATCATTAGAATATGGATTACAACACAATATGAAAATATAATATCTCCACCAAATAAAGACAAGTTGCCAATCACAAGCATGCAAATATCACTTAAACAATATCCGGGGTTCAATCAATCACAAACTATGAGGGGGACGAAGTGGATCCTGGAGATGGAGATGGTGATGATGGTGCTGATGGATATGTTGGTGGAGAGGCATACCCCTACACCAAGGAGGAGTGGTGATGACGATGGCATCTATTTCCCCTCACCGAAGGCTTTGGTGCTGCAGGACCTGCCCTCTCTTGGAGTAGGAGAGGACTTTCGTCTTTGTCGCTGCCTATATAAATTGTGGGAAAATATGGCATAGGTTTTCTAGCGAGATGGAGGCATCTGTAAAAGGTGGAGCCGTGGCGACGCTCGTGGGCCAAACAGGCCTAGGTGGCACGCCCAACAAGGAGGGCGTGCCACCTCGTCTCTTTTGAGCCCAGCGGCTCCTCTTGCTTGATTCTTTCTCTCATGGTCCTTCTCCAGGTGAAAAACAGACCATGTATTTTTCCTTTTAATTTTAGGTTCCCATAAGGTCCTTGAAACAGCAAAATACAAAAAAGGAGGTTTTCTGCCTCCCAGAAATTAAGTATCAATGTAAGGGACTTTGTAGGAAAGTCCCATAAATCAACTAAAAGGCATAAATAATGATAGAACGCGACAAATATCATTCAAAACCGATCATATAAGTCACCATATTGATGATGTAAAATGCACGTATCAACTCCCCCAAGCTTAAACCTTTGCTCGTCCTCGAGCAAATAAGCGAATAGATCATATCATGTGGCAATGAGCTTATGGTTGATAATAAAATACAAGCATGACATCATCAACTTATGCATATTCACTTGTCTTAAAATATCTATAGACTAACAATCATACAAATGTGGGCTACATAGATGGGACTTCTAGAAATTACCCCTTGTTTTTGAACAAAACTAACCATTGTATGTTAGACAATTGAACAAGTCTCACATTTTTATTTTCACTTTGCTAATATTATCTTGCATGGTTTTTTACCTTGTTATCTTTGATTCCACTCTTCCTTTGCAATGAAGATAAACTCTCATAGAGCAACAAGTTAAAAGAAGGGAGTTATTAAACAACAATATAGACATGAAGTTTGACTTCATCAAACACTTTCACCACTTTTTAAATGGCATCAGTTAACAGTCTTGCCTCTTAGTAACCACTATAAACCTTATTCATGGATATTTTCAATCATGTCATATGCTCCACTAAACCTTTGCCTTTCACTTTCCATGGATAACTGAATCCTTAGGTGCCTGCCTTTTATACACTTTTCCATAGAGCATATGTATTGAAATATCCATAACCCTCAGTTTACTCGTTGATTACTAAATAGAACAAGAGTATATCATGTCCCCTTGTCATCATATCTTCCTAACTATTTGTTCTACAAAACCATATCTCTACTCCAAATTCAAGGTATTCCTTTTTTATATATATTTGTAAACATCACTTGCATGAATCTTTCCTTTGTTGGAAGTTTTTGTTTGTTTGAGAAGTTCTATACTTGTCCAACAGACTCAAGTTAATCTAATTCAAGACAAGATGTAACTGAAAATTCTAGATATGAGGCGCATATCTGAATGAGTGTTACCCATAAATCTCCAAACAAGAGAATCATGGATGACACCATACTTTATATTTTATTCAAAAACCACTCGGCCAAGGATACATGATAATGCTCTAAGAGCTTTTCAAGCCATGAGAAAATCAGTATCTAATAGATAAAGGCAAAACCAACTTAAAGATCATGACTAAAAGCAATATGATAAACGAAAAAGCATTAAAGCCTTAATAAAACTCCCCAAGCTTGAGTGTTGATGTAGATCCTTAAGTAACGACTTTGATGAACTCATCATTAGTAGTGTTTCTGATCTTCACCAAATATGCATGCAACTTCTTGTTGAGTTCAACTTGCTCCTCCCACTTGGCCTTATAACTCTTAAACTCTTCCTCCAACCTTTCAATAGTCTCTATGCAAACTACGGAGTTTGTTTGCATGTTCCTAATATACTTTGTGTTTAGCGCCTCTTCGTAGTCTGGTGAGTCCAAAATTGAAGCATATCTACCTTTTGTTTTTGCATAAATAGAATAGGGGTTTTGTATTTCACTGCGTCTACACGTGCTATATTGTTCTTGTTTCAACAGGATCCCAAATCATGGAGTCATATATGAACATATCAATTAGAGTTGTCATATTGTGTAATTATATGATGTTTCTAAGTGATAAAAGTCATTTTATGAATTTACCTTCGCCCCTGGAAGAATACCAACCAAGGAGAAGGCATCAGTACTGATAACGACCACTGGTACGGCTGAGCCCGCCCATACCATTCGCCTATACCAGGCGCCATCACGACCGCCTCGTCAAATACTTCTTCCTGGAGAAGACGAGAGGGAGATCCGACATTCATAGCCACTAGAAACCACTAAACACCACATCCAAGAGGGATCTGAAGTAGGAACTTGGCTAGGCTAAAATCCCAGCTGATTCACAGATCATTGGAGGACAACGCATCATCCCCTTCATCATCAACCGCTGTATTTCCATCACCACTATTACTCTCATCTTTCATCTATTAGATCTCTTTGTAATTCCATATCCAATTGTGATTTGCATTAGATCTACCTTCATACTTTTATCCATTCATTTGCTTATGATGATGTTGTTGATTGCTTCCATGAGTGAGTAGTTCCTTTGTTCTTGGCGAGATGGACAAACCCTAACACAATTATGAACTTGTAATAAAGAGGATCTATTCTTGTGTCCGTATGACTTGCTTGTCTATGATATAATTATGATTTGTGTTTGATCTCTCTCTTTAGATGGTATGTGATACGTCGTAAACGTATCTATAATTTTTGATGCTCCATGCTTGTTTTATATCAACAATCTTATTTTTTGTCTACATTTTGAGATACGTTTATACATTTTCTGGAACTAACCTATTAACAAGATGCCACAGTGCCAGTTGCCTGTTTTCTGCTGTTTTTGGTTTCAGAAAAGCTAGAAAAGACATTCTCGGAATTGGACGGGACAAAAGCCAAAGTTCCTATTTTACCGGAAGACTCATGGAGCCAGAAGACGAGACGGAGGGGAGCCAGGGGTAGGCACACCCTAGGGTGGCGCGGGTCACCCCTGGCCACGCCACCAGGGGTGTGGCCACCCTGGCCCACCTCTGGCATCGCCTCTTCGCCTATATATTCCCCCCGAGAGGAAAACCCTAAGAACCAGATCAAAATTCCATGAAAAGTTCTGCAGCGCTGCCGCCACCGAAGAGGAGATTTGGGGGACAGAAGTCTCTGTTCCAGCACCCTGCCGGGACGGGGAAGTACCCCTGAAGCCATCTCCATCGACTCCACCGCCATCTCCATCGTTGTTGCTGACTCCCATGATGAGGAGGGAGTATATTTATCTTGAGGCTAAGGGCTCTACCGGTAGCTATGTGTTCATCTCTCTCTATGCATGATCTTATGAGATCATGAGCTTTGTAATCTATAGATCTATTCTGCTACTCAAGTGCTTTAATGAATCTCTGCTTATCCCCACGTGTGTGAAGTTGACAGTGTGCACACTGTGTGGCACTTGGGCTAAGGTTACATAAATACTTATCATGAGTATAATTTGAGTTGGATGTCTCTACGAGATTTTGGTGTTTGTAGGAACCATCTAGCGCTCAAGGTGACAGTGAGGGGTTATCTAGATGGGGAATGCGAACTTTAAGATATGCTGTTATAGTCCTACATCATCCAACCGGAGAGTAGTTCAGGGTAGCATCATAAAGAGAAGATATTTATATGAGAGTGTTCACTAGTGAAAGTATGATCCCTAGGCCTTGTTTCTAAGCATTGAAACACCATTTACAATCAGTCTTGTTACATGTTTGCTTGCTGCCACTCTTATTTCAGATTGCAATTACCACTTATAATCATCCATATTACTTGTATTTCACTATCTCTTCGCCGAACTAGTGCACCTATACACCTAACAAGTGTATTGGGTGTGTTGGGGACACAAGAGACTTGTATCTTGATTGCATGGTTGCTTGAGAGGGATACCTTTGACCACTTCCTCCCTAAGTTCGATAAACCTTGGGTGACCCACTTAAGGGAATCTTGCTGATGTTCTACAAACCTCTGCATTTGGAGGCCCAACACTGTCTACAAGAATAGAAGTGTGCGTAGACATCAGTATGTGTAGTCGGCTGCATATCATTTGCCTTCGGGACTAAATGGAGGGAGAAATCCTTTGGACGTGTCTTGGAAGCGTACCCAAAATGCCCCATGACAGATTAGCGTCGGCTCGTAACCTACACGGTTAAAGGAGGATTAAAGATGGACTCCCTAAGCTAATTACGATACCCACGGGGAAACCCTTAATTGCGGTGGTTTGTATGGGTGATTGCTCTCAGACATCGCAGTAGTTATTTAGAGGTGACCTCACTCTTGGCTCAACAAAGTGGCTTCCTATGAGCCTTGTAGTGAACATCTTATTATGGGTCTCTCTCCACACATATCATGACACAAGAAGTATGTTATCTCGATTACACATAACAATAATACTATGCTAGTGGTGTATCCTACATCCCCGAGAATGTTTTAGCCCTATTAAGTTCAACCATGCTTTCATACAATCTTGTTACTTATTTTCTTTTACTTGTTTTAATTACTTTTCTGCAAACAACCATAAACCTTTCAAACACCCTTTACTTGAGATCAAAGAA
This sequence comes from Avena sativa, assembly GCA_916181665.1. Lineage (NCBI taxonomy): Eukaryota > Viridiplantae > Streptophyta > Magnoliopsida > Poales > Poaceae > Avena > Avena sativa. The sequence continues at coordinate 341,919,635 of OV702287.1, forward strand.
AGCTTACAAGTATTCTTTGGTAGATCGTAACGAGGGGCATAAAGACCTTTACCAATAGCTCTCTGTGGGTTTGATATCTTTACTTTGAAACTAGCTACAATTGTTCTGTGCACTTGCAGTCATCAAGCTATTTTCTGGCGCCGTTGCCGGGGAGCTAAGCACTTTTGGTCTTTGTTCTTAGTTACTTATTTTACTCATTGTTTTACTAAAGTTTTTTACTAGTTTTAGGTGAGCACCATGACTACACTTGGACTGATTAATCAGCTCGATGCTAACGTTATCCCATTTAATTTTTATTTAAAAAATCAAAATGAATTAGCTCCATTTGAATTGGAAGATGCGGATATGACCATAATGCTTGCAGATAAAACTCTCAGAGTCCCTATGGGAATAATAAGGAATGTACCAATTTGCATTGGACCTTACAAATATCCCAATGATTTTGTGCTTATTGATATGCCCACTAACGTTTATTGTCCCATCATTTTTGGAAGAACTTTTCTAAATACCGCAAGAGCAAACATAGACTGCAAGAAGCAAACTATGTCTCTCAAGTTTGGTGAAGAGGAAATGGATTTTCATTTCTCCAAATTTGACCATAAGCCAGCTATTGAAGAATTAGATGATGATGAGTATGAACGTGAGGAAGAAGGTAATATCGTAAATTTAGCTTCAACAGTCATGGAGACTCCTAATGATGATCTAGCAAGAAGTTTAGTCAACAATAATAATATTCTTCAAGACATAGAAAAAGCTGAAATAGATGACTATCTCGACTCCACACCTGAGGTGGACATCGAGATTAATCAAAAATATAAAGAACCCATAAGGAAAGGAGACGAGGCTTTTCCTCCTCCGATTCTTGAAACTCTACCAAAGGAACTAAAATATAGGTTTCTTGATGAGACAAATAAATTTTCTGTTATTGTAAGCGCTAACCTCGCAGAGAAAGAGGAGGAAAACTTGATGAAGGTTCTCCGCATGCATTGAAATGCTCTTAGGTATTCGATGAGTGACTTGAAGGGGATTAGTCCCTCGATAGCCACCCATAGAATATTCATGGAAGAAGGAGCTCAACTGGTCGCGGACTTTCAGTGACGTCTTAAACCTCGCATGAAAGAGGAGGTAAGAAAAGAAATAATATGTTTGTTGGATGCGGGCGCCATCTTTCATGTGGAGGATAGTGAATGGATAAGTCATGTTCATTGTGTTCCAAAGAAAGGTGGGTTTACGTTTGTAGAAAATGAACATAATGAAATGGTACCTACTAGAATTGTTGTTGGACATAGGATATGCATTGACTATAGGAAACTAAATAAGGAAAGTCGGAAGGACCATTACCCTTTACAGTTTATACATCAAACTTTAGAAAGGCTAGCTATGCATTCTCATTTTTGTTACTTAGACAGCTATTCCGGTTTGTCCCAAATTGATGTGCACCCTGATGATCAACTTAAAACTACTTTTATTTGTCCCTATGGCCTTTATGCTTATCGCTGTATGCATTTTGGTCTTTGCAATGCCCCTGCCACTTTTCAAAGATGCATGACTGCTATTTTGCCGATTATATTGAAACTATTATGGAAGAACTCATGGACGATTTCTCTATTTATGGAACTTCCTTTAATCATTGTCTCCATAATATTCATGAAGTTTTGCAGATATGTGAAGACACTAACTTGGTCTTGAACTAGGAGAAATGTCATTTTATGGTTCAAGAAGGTATAGTACTCGGTTACAAAGTCTCGGGTAAGGGCATAGAAGTCGATAAGGCAAAGATTGAAGTAATAGAACGATTACCCCCTCATCGAGACATAAAAGGTATAAGAAGCTTCTTAGGTCATGTAGGATTTTATAGAAGATTCATTAAGAATTTTTCGAAAACTGTTAGACCATTAACTAACCTTCTTCAAAAAGATGTTCATTTTAATTTTGATGAAAAGTGTCTTACTTATTTCAACATATTAAAGCAAGCCCTTCTTGAAGCTCCCATTATAAAACCACCTAATTGGAAGAAACTTTTGAGTTGTTTTGCAAAGCTAGTCATGAAGCTGTAGGAGCAATTCTCTGTCAGTATGATGGTGATGACCTTAATATCATTCATCACGCTAGTCGCACCTTAAACGGGGCCCAAAAGAACTATCCTATGGCAGAAAAAGAATTATTTGCAGTAGTTTTATCCTTTGATAAATTTAGATCTTATATCATGGACTCCAAAGTGAGAGTACACACTGATCGTGTTGGCTTCAAGGAAATCCTAGAAAGGACCGATGTCAAGCCAAGAATGATCCGTTGGACTCTACTTTTGCAAGAATTTGATTTACAGATCCTACAAAGGAAGGAAGAGATGGAGGAAATGTTCATGGACACTCAAGAAGTTGGTCATCCTAAGGAGGTGTCTTCCGTGTACATACATGTGGGAACCACACAACCAAAAAGGAAGTTCTATATTTCTTCTTGCAAAGGTTTTGGCGATTTTCTACGACCTACTTTATTCAAAGAGAGGAAGAAACGAAACTCAAATGAGTCCGTATTCCCTCGATGACCATAGCTTATGAAATCCTAAACACATCTTTGTTCTGGATGATTTTCTGCTATTTCTTTTTGCATATTTGATTTTCTCCCGTTTTTCTGAGTTCATTGCCAGTCTTACGAGATCGGTACGGGCGGGCGGTATGGCCGGATCCACCCGTACCGTTGGTCGTTAAGCCTACGGATGCCTCTGTCTTGTTTTCACATAATCGGTACAACCGCGTCGTACGGGCATAGCCTCCCCGTACGGCTGGTCATTATCTATTCTATGATCACCTTCCGCTTTTAGTTATGTGTCAAAAAAAGAGAAATAGAGAGCTGCCACGAAGCCGGTATGGACGGGATCCGCTCATACCCCTTAGTTGGTTGACTAATAACCGACTTCGCCACACGTTGTTTTTGGAAACGACTTGGTACGGGCGCGCCGTACGGGCGTACGCCTGTACCGACTGGTCGTTACAACCCGAATTTCCCTCTTTTGCACTCATTTGTTTCCATATTTGTTATGATTCTTTTTTTGGGCGACCATTTTCCTCTTAGTACGAATTTTACTCTGCCTCCAACCCTTTATAAGTCTCTTTAGAGATCCACCTCTCTCTTATATCAATAGATCTAATCTACTTGATGCGCTACTCAATTCAAGGCAAAGGCAAGCCTCTAAACCTCATGGCTCGTTCGTGAGATAGCTTCCAGAACTCCTCCATCGAAGCTGATGATCGTGAAGCCCAAGGCCTAAGCCCAAAGAACAAGCTGTACACTTATGATTCCAATGATGATTCTGAAGACAAGGAGTTCTAGATCTTCATGGACCAATCAAAGAGGGGACGGAAGCAACCGGACTACTTGGCAATGGTGAAGCCTAAAGATGAGGAAGAATCCAAGAAACTTCATGGGAAGGGGTGCACGGAGTCGCTCAAGCTCATCTCTGTCAACTACTCTTCACCAAAGCATAAGAAGTCTAACCGCTCCAATGCAGGAACTTATCAGGAGACTATGGCTCATACGTCAACAACAAAGAAGATCACCATGAATGCGCGCACGAGCGTGAAGCCACAAGAGGATTGGGGGCTCAACCTTCTGGACATGCCAGTTGGCGCACACGTCCCGGACAGTGAACACCCTCTACACAGGATAGAGAAGTACCAGAAAGAATAGCTCATCCATAGGGAGATCGTGCGCAAGCGCATTTTTGATCTTGAAGGCAAGAAGGAACTCAATGACATGATGAGCAAAGTTGTTGATGGTATGTTCCTCTTGCGTTCGGATCTACAGCAGTGTCTTCAACGCATATCTTCTCTAGAAGAGACAAACAAGAAGCTTCGTGTGGCACTTTCCAACAAGACTACTTCATCATGATGCATACCACTATATCGAATAATCGCAAGGGATTATTTGATCCACATGGCTTGATGCCAAACTTGGGGGGATTTATCACTAAAAGGAATGTGCTAACTGGTGACCCCAGACATTGGTCATAGAAAGGTCATAGTAATCCATCTATGACCTTTCTATGACCAAAAGCAGTATGCCATATACCGAGGGTCACTATAGACAACTGAACGACCTTTTTTTAATTGGTCATGGATAACCATAACCAAAATAGAAGGTCATAGAGCCCATGACCAAAATTTTGGTCATGGGTAATCTGTCATGTCCACGTCAGTTCGTCTACGTGGCAAGCCTACGTGGAAAATCCATGACCAAAACAAATGGTCTTAGATCAAATTCAGCCTAGTCCAGATTGGTGCCTTAGATGGGCCGAGCCCATTAACTCAGCCTATTTATATTCTTTTTCTATCAATTTTGTTCAGCCACATGGGCTAAGTCCAACATTTTGGTCTTTTTATTTTCTGGGCCACAACCTTTTTACAATATATATTCATTTTCTATTTTCGGCCTTTTTAATCTTGATTGATCAGGTGCCATTTATCAAAGTGGCCCCGCTTGTCAGAATCATTTCATAAGTTGGTCCACCAGTCAGAAACATCCAAACTGTTAGATTATTCGTATAGCTAGGTTCCACTGGAACATTGCATACATGAAAATATTTCTTAAGAACAGAGAACATGTAATTCATCGGGAAATAATCCTATTACATTCTACCCAGATAAGCCTAATATTACATTATAATATGCTTTCTATGTAGCAGTAAACATTGTGCCCTCGGACCGGTTGCTTGTTCTGCAAGCGGGCTCGGACGACAAGTTGTGCCAAACGTCCCCTACATGCTACCTCGTCATCGTGGAGCTCCTGTAGAATAAGAATTGCCACATTTTAGTCTCAATGAATGGAATACCTTAAATTACAGGAAATCAACATGGCAATACAATTATAAGTAAGTAATGGGCATACAAAAACCTACAAAGTGTGAACGACATGAAGCAGATAAATCAACCACTGAAGTTTATGTCAAGCAATGCACTAGTACATCATGATTCTGTTTAGTTATACTAAATGACATTAGTACAGGAAAGACACGTAGCTTCAATAGTACAAGAAATACAAGTAGCTTCATAACATCACGTTTCACAGCAACCTTTTCAATTCTTGAACAAAAACAGAGGCAGTGGAAACGGTTCTTACCCCTCCTACGAGGTACTTCTTCACACTTCCCAAGGTTAATGGTCTTGTAACAGAGAGGAAACACCATTTCCTGTTACATTCATAGAGCTCTCGTAAAATAGCAGTGATGGAAATTCTCAGTAATACACAGTAATCAAACCATCTTAAATAGGTTAACAAAGTTTATATTGTAGCATTATAAATATTAGTGAGCTCAACCCATGCAAAATAAATTGAGTTCACAACATATGAAATTCTAAACACTCACAGGGGACATATATAGATTGTTTATAAGGTACAACTAATGAGTGTCACTGCAATTAAAAGCCAGACTAGACAGCTTCTGAATAATAAAACGGGAAAATGCACAACTGATATAGCTAGGAGATAAGACAAGACCAAATACTAGATGGCCAAAAAATACAAGTGCATTCAGTTCATTAGTTATGCCATACTGTTGCAGAAGCAATCCAATATGAATATGATATAGGCAGCCATTGAGTGAAGAATGCACGTGAACAAACATCAGGTGTGTTACACAAATCAATCAACTGATGCAAAGCACCTTTAGTGATTCTGCATTGCATACATAAGAGACAATGTTCAGGTATATTTGTTTACTGGCAGATGAATGAGGTACAGAAACATACGCATGCTCCACCTTGTGGTTGGCGTGATGAGCTACACATAGTCGGATCAGCGGCATCGACGCTCGGGGCTGCCAAATCGGAGGGACACGGGGTCGAGTACCAACAAGACCTGTAGAAAAAGATAATCATCATACAAAATGAAAAACATGCATGCCATACACAGATAAATAAAGTAGGTAGGATTTTGAACACCCAAACATTGATGTATATTGAAATTACAACATCCAATCATTTCCAGGTCATTTAATTACGAAAAAAATCCTTGCAAACCAGAGATGGGAAACTCTCATCCAAAGAATTAGAACATCACAATTATTGGTGTGCAATCTCCACAATAGTTACTACACATAGCACCATCCTAATCCACAAGGAAAAAGTTAATACTAGGACCGTCCCCTTATTTCATAGCAGTGGAAACTGAACCGATTAATGAGGCTGAGAGGTAAAATGACTTTGGCCGACTGTCTAGTTTTAGTTTGAACTTTAATTATTATATGCATAAGCAAGCAGCAAAACAACGTACGTCACCGGCATATCATTTTAGTAGTAGCTAAGCAAGCTAGCCATATCATTTTAGTAACAGGCTAAGCAAGCAGTAGAACAACACAAGTCACCGGCATAACACAAACTACAGCTAGTAACACGAATTCTCTGGGTGCAATAGTATACGAGAGGCATAAGAGTGTGGGGAGAGCTCACTTGGAGTTGGTGTTGAGCATATTCTACTTTCCTAATTTTCTGTTAGTTGTGGCATGCTAGTTTTCTAATCTTCTAGTTCGCTAATTTGTTAGGCAGTCTCATCAAATCCAGAAACTTATGTGCAACTTGTAGATAGGAATCATCCCACGGAGAACAAATTAGCGGGAAATATTTCTTACAAAGAATGATTAGGGCACCTTTAAGGATTAGAGCACTAACCAAGAACATATGTACTAACTACTGACTAGGGAGTAACATATGCTATTAAGTATAGAGTTGCAGTAAAGGGATGAACCGAGACATCATGATTAGCAGTAACATATGGATATATGTCATTTCAGGAAACACAAATTTGTATATAGATGCACTCACTAGCTAACAATTAACAATCTACAGTATAAACTCAAGATTCAGCAACAACTAAGGAACTTGAGATCATCCAACTTCTAAGGGGAATAGAGAACCCATTAACAAAGGAACTTGAGATCATCCAAGAAAAAGACAGACACGAAGCAAGATTTCCTAAAGTCAGTCCAACAAATTTTTACAGTTAAACATGCATGTATTAATTGTTCAAGAACATAGCTAGCTAGTATGTTGGATTTGTAGCCAATTAGTTAATCACCAAACGGAGAAAATGAAGGGCAAAACTGATAGCAACCGTGGAGCGCTCGCTGAGTATTATGAAGTAACGCAATCGGGAACCTTGACGCTACACAAGAATGGATCTAATGTGTGAGGCAATTGTCAAGAAAAGCACGAATGCTAGTATTCATTGTGCCTGCCCCCCCCCCACGGATTCATGGACAAATTAAGCGCCAAATTCTCACGGGAACAGATTCGAAGGAGTCCATCTGTCAAGAAGAAGTCAGGAGCGTGGGGATTCGGAGAAGAAAGGGTACTTGAGCCAGGCGGAATAAGCGAGAGTAAGGTGGCATTGGACATGTCCGCGGAAGAGGATACGAAGTATGTTGCTGACCTGACCCAGAGGACGTCGCCGTGGAGTCGAGTGCGGGCAAAGTCGTTGTCGCGGCAGCGGCGGAAGAGGTGGTGGAGGCGGATAATAGCAGCGCCTGGGTATCAGACTCGAGTGTGGCCGCGGTGGAGCCGATGGGCACGGGGGCGATCGGGGCCATGGCGGAGGCGCCAACGGGGGTCTTGGACTCCATGGTCGATGTGGAGACCGTTCTTCTCGGGAGGGAGGTCATAGTCATTGGTTCCTATCGAGTCTACGCGAGGAAGAGTTCATCATCGGATTCCCTTCAGACAAGCAATCCAATAGAGGGGGTTGAGGAAAAGGGAAGTCGGGTGGCATCGGTTCCTACCTCGTTGGTTGAAGCTCAAATCCACGGTCAGCAAGATCGGCGCAAAAGTGGATGCATCATCATTGTCAAAAGGGAGCACAACCATGGCAGCTTCTCCTATGTTTGCAGCCGCGCCGCCTTGTGACGGAGAGGAAGGTGACGAGCACCTCAGCGCTGCCAGCCGCACTCTAGGGTTAGGGGTTCTATGGGAGTTGGATCTGGAAAGGGGAAAAATGTAGCGGTGGGTAAGGGTTAGAGTTAGAGCGTGGGAGATAGACGGTTAGTTCTAGACTTTCGGTGGACTTGAACGAATTTTTTGTTTTGCGAGGGAGCGGATAAGGGAGGGTTGGCGCTTCCGGCTTCAGTGGGAGTGAAATTTTGGACGTTGGATCATCATGTAGATGCACGAGATCTGATCTGATGGGTGATCCGTGGGTAGTCTTCTTCCGTCTTCTCATTGGTTGGCTCTATTCTAACGAGTACCAGGATGGTGCGTCTAGGAAAAAATCGAAGAAAATTGACATGGTGGAATTCACAAGTAGACAAAAATGGACACATAGACATGACACATAAGTGGAAATTGACACGTAGACATGACACCTAGGTGAAACTGCTTAGTTGGTTCTCTAGTTTTTTTGACAAGTCACGAATTAGCAGTAACGACTATTTAAATTGGTAATAGTCGTTTAAGATTAAGGTCGTAGACTAGTGCTATGTAGACTATGACCAATCAGGGTAGGCAAGGTATGACCTTTCTGACAAAAAAGGTCCTAGTTTTTTAGGGTTTGGACCCTCCCAAATGGCCTATGACCAGTTGGTTCGAAATGGTCATAGATCTATGAAAAAAACTAAGGGTCATTAAGAAAAGATCACTAGTCAACACATTTCTTGTAGTGTATGAGAACCTTGTAATCTATCTTATAGGTTTGCATGTTTACTTTTCTACACGCATGGTTAGGTTTAAAATTTCGAATTTGCATTAGTTGCATCAACTTCAAGTTCCCTTTGTTCAAGACAAGATTTATATCCGTTGAGTTATGAGACTTTATGATAATTGAAGTTGTGTTTGATTCATGATTATTATATTAGATGATTGAACTAGGTTGACTGTTATGATACTTGTATAGCTATCATAATTTTAGGGACTTCCACACCAACAAAAGTATTTATTAAGTTATGAGAAGAAGAATTCTGGTAGCATATTATAATTAAGATTTTTTGAAAGTTGTTCAAAGTAGTGAGCATGATCAAATAGCTGTGCTGAAAAGAAGAAGAGAAAAGGGAGCAAGTAAAAACATAGATGTACAAGTATCAGAAGAAAATAAGAAAGTAACTATCAAAAGAATCAAACATAGAAAAAAAGAGAGAGAAAGAAAATGATCATTAATCTTCATTACTAAACTTAGTGCTCTATATCTTTAAACTTTGTGATTATATGATATGTTGAATCACTAGCAGCTTTTTATAATTTTATTAATACTGAAAAAGGTATGGAAGCCTCTAAGTTATGTAATGTGTAAGGGTATGGAAATACCCTCGACGTGTCTTTACATCCGATGTTGTATTCTTGCTTCAATTCCTACCTCATTTATTGTAATGACTCGTGTCACATGAACATGATGATCTTGTCCATAAGACACCATCTTGCTCAGGGACGAGCAAGAGCCTAGCTTGGGGGAGTTAATGAGTCCAAAATTGAAGCATATTTACCTTTTGTTTTTGCATAAATAGAATAGGGAATTTTGTATTCCACTGCGTCTATGCGCGCTATTTTGTTCTTGTTTTAATAGGATCCCAAATCATGGAGTCATATATGAACATATCAATTAGAGTTGTCATATTGTGTAATTATATGATATTTCTAAGTGATAAAAGTCATTTTATGAATTTACCTTCGCCCCTGGAAGAATACCAACCAAGGAGAAGGCATTAGTACCGATAACGACCAGTGGTACGGGGGGGCCCGCCCATACCGTTCGCCCGTACCAGGTGCCATCACGACCGCCTCGTCAAATACTTCTTCCTGGCGAAGATGAGAGGGAGATCCGACATTCATAGCCACCAAAAAACACAAAACACCACATTCGAGAGGGATCTGAAGGAGGAACTTGACTGGGGTAAAATCCTAGCTGATTCACGGATCATTGGAGGACAACACATCATCCCCTTCATCATCAACTGCTGCATATCCATCACCACCATTACTCCCATCTTTCATCTATTAGATCTCTTTGTAATTCCAGATCCAATTGTGGTTTGCATTAGATCTACCTTCGTACTTTTATCCATTCATTTGATTATGATTATGTTGTTGATTGCTTCCATGAGTGAGTAGTTCCTTTGTTCTTGGGGAGATGGAGAAACCCTAGCACAATTATGAACTTGTAATAAAGATGATCTATTCTTGTGTCCATATGACTTGCTTGTCTATGATATAATTATGATTTGTGTTTGATATCTCTCTTTAGATGGTATGTGTAGTCGGCTGCATATCATTTGCCTTCGGAACTAAAGGGAGGGAGAAATCCTTTGGACGTGTCTTGGAAGTGTACCCGGAATGCGCCGTGACAGATTGGCGTCGGCTCGTAACCTACACGGTCAAAGGAGGATTAAAGAGGGACTCCATAAGCTAATTATGATATCCACGGGGAAACCCTTAATTGATGTGGTTTGTATGGGTGATTGCTCTCAGACATCACAGTGGTTATTTAGAGGTGACCTCACTCTTGGCTCAATAAAGTGGCTTCCTATGAGCCTTGTAGTGAACATCTTATTATGGGGCTCTCTCCACACATATCATGACACAAAAAGTATGTTATCTCGATTACACATAACAATAATACTATGCTAGTGGTGTATCCTACATCCCCGAGAATGTTTTATCCCTATTGAGTTCAACCACGCTTTCATACAATCTTGTTACTTGCTTTCTTTTACTTGTTTTAATTACTTTTCTGCAAACAACCATAAACCTTTCAAACACCCTTTACTTGAGATCAAAGACAGCTTACAAGTATTCTTTGGTTGATAGTAACGAGGGGCATAAAGACCTTTACCAATAGCTCTCTGTGGGTTCGATATATGTACTTCAAAACTAGCTACAATTGTCTGTGCACTTGCAGTCATCATAGTACTACAACAATTTAATATGACGGCGAGAGATAGATGAGTGCCTCTCTTCATTAGCAATTTGTCAGTGAAGGAGGTCAATTCATGCTTCAAGATCCGGGCCAACCAAGCCCCTCAATTGAGTTTCTTCAACCTCCTGCATCCTCCTTGCTCCATCTTTAAGTTGAGTCCTCCAAAGGCCATTGTCCCTAGGGTCTTCTTCTTCCCTTTGCAGCCAACTCTTTGGTGGGGAGCTCCACCATGAGGTCCCGGTAGGTGCACATGGGAATCCCATTGGGGTGCTCCACCACGTAGACATGACTAGTTGCAGAGATGAGATCTAGAAAACAGGGACAAAAAACAATGTTCGCTAAAAAATACTTGATGCGAGATTAGATCGGCAGAGAGGGGCATATATTGATAGTTTTTAGGGTAAGACGAAGCGCTGGAGTCAAATTGGAGGCGAAACAAACTTTAGAGGGGGAAAAGAGCCAGGGTGGCATGCCTAGTAGGGGGTGCCACTGGACTCTTTCCCCCATCGGGACTCTGTTTCATCCAGTTCTTTTGTTGCACACTTTTATTTTCCAAAAATAATGACTTTGCTAAAATATGAAGATATTTCGAGATTGTTACGCACCTCAAACTTAACCTTTATTGATTTCTGATATCTGCAGGGGTATTTCTTTGCGATATGACCTCGAGACTCTGGAGATTTAACTCTTCCACCTTTCCAATGAATGTTTGGCCTGCAATATAATGTTTAAGACGATGTCCATTAACAACATGAGGTTTACCTTTGTAGTATCCATGAAGACGGATGGCTCTAGAGCAATACACCTCCCGCACAACTAATGGACCTTGCCACTTGAAACAAGAGTTGAACAATAATACTTGATCTCCTACTTTAAATTCCTTTCTCTTTATTTTTCTATCATGCCAAATCTTCACTTTTTATTTAAATAACCTAGCACTTTCATAAGCTTCATTCCTCCATTCATCTAACAAGTTTAGGTCTAGAATTCTTTTCTCTCCAGTAGTTTTGAAGTCAAAGTTGAGTTGTTTAACAACCCTTCTAGATTTATGTTCTAATTCTACGGGGAGGTGACATGCTTTACCATAAACCATTTTATAAGGAGACATACCCATAGGATTTTTAAAATTAGTTCTATAAGCCCACAAAGCATCATTGATTTTGGTTGGCCAATCAGATCTAGCTCTATTGACTGTCTTTTCTAAAATGAGTTTGATTTCCCTATTACTTAGTTCAACTTGACCACTAGTTTGAGGGTGATATGGGGATGCTACCCTATGATTGAGACCATACTTAGCTAAAGTTTTACTAAATACTCCATGTATAAAGTGAGAACCACCATCAATAATTAAAAATCTAGGTACTCCAAACCTAGGAAAGACGATGTCCTTAAGCATCTTCATTGTTGTAGCATGATTTGCACTTTTTGTTGGAATTTCTTCAACCCACTTTGTAGCATAGTTCACTACAACCAAAATGTGAGTGTGTTTTGTTGTTGATGGCGGGAATGACCCATAAAGTCAAATCCCCATACATCAAATGGTTCAAGAGGCAGTGAATAGTTCATAAGCATTTCATTTCTCTTACCAATGTTTCCAACGTGTTGACATTTGTCACAAGTTTTAACATAGTTAGCACAATCTTTAAATAAAGTAAGCCAATAAAAACCAGACTGTAATACCTTTGTAGTTGTGCGATCTCATGTCTGATGTCTTCCATAAGGACTGTCATGACAATCTCTTATGATATCCTACTACTCAAATTCAGGCACACAATGTCTAATAATACCATCTACACTTTTCTTATAAAGGAATGGATCATCCAAAAAGTAATGTCTAAGATAATAAAAGAATTTCTTTCTTTGTTGGGAACGGAAGTGTGGTGGCATAACTTTCCCAACAATGAAGTTAACATAATCAGCAAACCATGGGGGGGCTACTCTAGCACTAGATACATTAATATTTGCTAGTGGTTCATTAGCAAATCTATCATTAATAGGAATAGGGTCTACGGGAATATTTTCCATTCTAGATAAGTGATCAGCTACCGAATTGTCCTCACCTTTCCTATCAACAATGTGTAAGTCAAATTCTTGTACCGAGAGAACCGATCTATAAGTATAGGCTTAACATATTTCTTGTTCATAAGATATTTAATAGCAGAGTGATCAGAGTGTACCATGACTTTAGAGTCTACAATATAGGGTCTAAACTTACCACATGCAAAGATCATAGCTAGTAATTATTTTCAGTGGTAGCATAGTTTCTTTGGGCGTCATCACAAGTTTTGCTAGCATAGTATATGAAATTCAGTTTCTTATCAACTCTTTGGCCTAAACCAACACCTACAACACAATCACTAGCATCACACATGATTTCAAATGGCAAATTCCAATTAGGAGGTTCAATTATAGGAGCACTTACCAAAGCATTCTTTAAGACATTTAAAATACTCTACACAATCATCATTAAAAGAGAATGGAACATATTTATGTAAAAGGTTAGTTAAAGGCTTTGATATTTTGGAAAAGTCTTTGATAAATATTCTATAAAAATCTGCATGTCCAAGAAAACTTCTTATACCTTTAATATCCTTTGGATATGGCAGCTTCTCTATGGCTTCTACCTTGGCGCGATCCACTTCAATGCCTCTTCCTGAAACTCAGTGTCCAAGAACAACACCTTCTGTCACCATGAAATGGCACTTTTCCCATTTTAGGACTAAGTGTTGGTCCTCACAATGCTGCAAAACTTTGTTAAGATTGAGAAAGCAATTATTGGAAGAGGTACCATACACAGAAAATTCATCCATGAATACTTCCATAATTTTATCAATATAATCCGCAAATATAGCATTCATGCATCTTTGAAATGTAGTAGGAGCATTGCACAAACCTACTGGCATTATCCTATAAGCAAAAGTACTGAAGGGACATGTGAAGGTCATCTTTTCCTCATCATCTTTGTGCACCGGAATCTAGGAGTAACCTGAATAACCATCTAGATAACAAAATTGTGAGTGTTTAGAGAATCTTTCTAGTATTTGATCAATGAATTACAAAGGATAATGATCTTTATGAGTAGCTTTGTTTAGCTTCTTGAAATCAATGCACATTCTATAACCAGTAATAGTACTTTGGGCTATAAGTTCATCTTCATCATTTGGAACCACAATGATTCCACCCTTTTTAGGCACACAATGAACATGACTTACCCATTTACTATCAGCTATGGTATAGATAATACCTGACTCGATGAGTTTGATTACCTCTTTCCTTACCACTTCTTTCATTTTTGGATGAAGATGGCGTTGATAGTCAACAACAGGCTTTGCATCTTATTCTAAGTTAATTTTATGCATGCATAAAGCAGGGATTATACCTTTCAAGTCATCAAGTGAATAGCCAATAGCTGGCCTATGAGCCCGCAGTACTTCAGGCAACTTTGTTTCTTCTTCACCTACAAGGTTAGCACTAATAATAATAGGATACATTTTATTCTCATCAAGGAATGCATATTTCATATCTTCACGCTAAGGTTTTAGTTCAAATAGGATCCTCTTTTGGTGGGGGTAGTTCTCCTAGATCATCAGGTGGAATATATAACTATAGTTGTGGTGGTTGCTGAGATAGTATTTGTTATAGTGCTTCTTTATCTTCATCACTAAATGGCTCCTCTTGATTAAGCACATATCGTTCCATCGTGTCCCATGAAGCGACTGCCATAGAAGCAAGATTTTCCACTATATCTTTTGATTTTTTTTCTAAATGCTTATAAGTAAAATTTGAAAAGTTAAATTCTACTCTTTCACAAGAACATTTAATGAATACCTTCTCTTTTGGTAAACTAATTTCGACACTCATAGTATGTAAGAATGGTCTACCAAATATGATAGGACAAAATGAGTCTTGGGAGCAACCAAGCATAATAAAATCTATGGGGTATTTGATCTTTCCTACTAATACTTCAACATGTCTAACCATGCCTAGAGGAGATACATACTCTTTATTAGCAAGTTGGATAGTTATACATGTCTCTTCCATGTGTATGGGATCAGTGTCAGGCTTGATTTCAAGATATAGAGAATATGGTATCACACTTATACTTGCTCCAATATCATAAAGACCATGATAGCATGAAGTTCTAATAGCACATGATATAATAGGATTACCAACTTTGGTGGTGTTACCTTGAATTACCTTGGTGGAATCTTCACATAAATAGACATCAAACGGAGTTTCTTCATTCAGTTCTTTGATGGCCAAAATTTGATGTTGAACTTCAGTTTGTTCACATGGTTCACTACATCTTCTAGCACTCTTGTTCGCAACAATAGTGAGTAAATTTTCCTTCACTTTACTTGGATATGCAGGAGTTTCACATATTCTTCAATTTTGGCAGATGATACTTGATTAGCCTGTTTCACAACTTTAGGAATAACTGTAGAGTATTTAAATGGCTCAACATAAACAGCAAATCCCTCTTAGGGACATTCAGGTGGTTAGCAAAAGATTTAGTAACTTCTACTAAAACATGAGGATCAAGGCCAAACATGTTACTTAGTTCTTTAAACAATATAGTAGTAGATAAATTCTCTACACATGAATATTCATATTCAAAATAGAGTTCGTTACCTTTATCAAGATCCCAAGCATCCGTATTTTTATAAATAGTATCCAATAAGTCCCATGCTTCTTTTGAGTTCTATTGAAACTTCCTTCAAATTAATTATCTAGAAAGTTCCTAAGCTACTGAGGTAATCTCATATAGAAGTTGATTTATATAAGGCTTTCAGTAATACCATGACAAGGATTCTAACGAATGAGTTCATTCAATCTCCCCAATCTTGAGCAATACTTTCTCCAACATGGGGCCAAACGTTATAAATATGACAACAATCATCATAAGCTTATTTAGGAGTGTAATACTTGAGATAGAAAGCCTTACTCAGATATTCCCAATCAAGATGGTATTTATCATCCAGAGATCTAAACCATATGCGAGCATTACTAGAAACATATAAATATAATAACTTCCTTTTCACTTCATCATGAGGAATACCAGCAAGTTTAAATAGAGAACATATATCTTCAATGGCGTATAAATGCCCCATAGCAGTTTGGCTTCCATCCCCTACAAAAAGTTAGTTGCATAGCCTTTTTGGCAATACCAATAGGGATTTGATATGCCACTTTTGGTTCAAGAGTTATTTCAACCTTGTCCTTAACAACCTGAACATATTCATATAGAGTTAGTGTCATATCTTCACGTCCTAAGAAATCCATGATAAAACAAATAGTAAATAGTAAAAACAGCTTTCAAGTTTCTTTACCAAACAACTTACCAATAGCGTGACGATCCCCGAAAACAGCACCAGAAAAGTGTCTCGATGGCTCCCAAGTGCAAGAGATTAATTGTAGTACTTTTCAATAAGAAAGGTTTTCGAACCCACGAGGAGATGAAGGTATTGGTTAGTAAGTTTGACAAGTAAAACAATAAAAGGGTGCAGTAGTTTTGGTGTTTTGGGTTTATAGTTTGCAGTAAAATAAAGTACTAAAAGTAAATAGCAACACGTAAATGCTCTCAATGAGAGAAATCCCAATCCTCTATGCAGCACGAGGACAAGATCAAGTGTGTGTGAACTTATATGTGACAAGCGTCGCCAAGGGCGGCATGGATTTACTTAGCATTTAGATTTCTACACAACATGGTGAATATCTTGTCAAGTTTCATTCCTTTAGGGCGAAGACTAAATTAGGTGCAACCATAGATATGAGCAAATACACCCCTTATGATGGGTCCTAGACCATTTTCATGAGCAAGTATGGGAATCATTAAGACATAAATGTCCCACCATAGCAGTTAGTTCATTGGTCCCCGACAGAAATCCCTCTAATGCAACTCAAAGTATTGGAAAATGGTTTTTGTCATTCCAACCCTCATCATTGCATTAAAGTGTAGCCCTATGAGACCATATAGGTGAAGTAACATGCAGTCGATGTTCGCATAAAACCACATAAAAGATAAAAACTTGACCAAATACTCATTGCATATTATATGGAAATCATAGCCAATTCATCCTATGCCCTCAGGAACATGGGGATCTACTCACAAGTAACAAACATGATATGGATCAGTGGCATATGGATTACAACACAATCTGAAAATATAATATGTCCACTGAATAAAGACAAGTTGCCAATCACAAGCATGCAAATAACTCTTGAACAATATACGGGGTTCAATCAATCACAAACCATGAGGGTAACAAGGTGGATCTTGGAGATGGAGATGGTGATGGTGCTGATGGAGATGTTGATGGAGAGCCCCCCTATGCCAAGGAGGAGTGGTGATGACGATGGCATTGATTTTCTCCTCACCGGAGGCTCTGGTACTACAGGATCTGCCTTCTCCCAGAGTAGGAGAGGACTTTTTCCTCCACTGCCACCTGTGTAAATCGTGGGGGGAAATATGGCGTAGGTTTTCTGGCGAGACAGAGGCATCTGCAAAAAGGAGGAGCCGAGGTGACGCTCATGGGCCAAAAAGGCCTGGGTGGCACGCACAGTAAGAGAGGGCGTGCCACCTGGTCGCTTTTGAGCCCAACAACTCCTCCCGATTGATTCTTTCGCTCACGGTCCTTCTATAGGTGAAAAACTTATCAGGTATTTTTCCTTTGATTTTTAGGCATCTAGAAGGTCCCTGAAACAACAAAATATAAAAAAGGAGGCTTTCTGCCTCTCCGAAATTAAATACCAATGAAAGGGACTTTGTAGGAAAGTCCAATAAATCAACTAAAAAGGCATAAATAATGATAGAACATGGCAAATATCATTAAAAACATATCATATAAGTCACTATGTTGATGATGTAAAATGCACGTATCAGGCCCATGTAGGGGTTTGGCCGGCGCCCCCTCCCACCTGCTCCCTCCTGTTTAGTCCCACCCCGGGACTTTGGGGGAGGTAGTGTCTCCCTTCGACCTATATAAAGAGGGGCACCCCTCTCTCCAAATCCATCCCACAATTGTCCTTTGACATTCTCTCTCTCTCCCTCTCCCCCTCTCGTGTGTGTTCCCAAGTTTGCAACATGCTCCACGAGGCAAAGAATTCTCCACCCAGTGCACGGCGTCATGCTACAAGAATCGGTTCAGATCTTCTTCTTATGCTGCCTTGCTAGACCAAGATCCGGGAGACGTCTTCTACACCGGACGTGTGTAAAACTCCACGAGGCACTTTCATTAGTGGTGCTGGATGCTTGAAGGCTTCTAGACCTTGAGGTCTTCTACACTCGGCTTCATCAGCAACATTTGTGTGGGAACATAATCCCGCGTTCGTTTTTCAAAGGTATGAATACCGTATCCCGCTCGTTACTATATCTCTCCATAGATAGATCTTGGGTTGGTGCATTTTTGTAGTAGGATTTTTTCTGCCATGAAACCCCTTCACTAGCCTGAGGCCAACTACTGATATGAACATATACTATTACATTACACCCCTCTTTAGTACTCAGTGATGAAATATGGCTTAGCATCATTAAGCCAAATTTGGGAGTATCACTAACCCCCAAAACTAACACCATTCATTTTTTAATTTCTTTGTTTCCTTTTGTCTCTTTTTGCAGGACTGAAGAATAAGAAGAAATGATGATATTGAAGATTTAGTCTTTGATTTCTTTTATTATTTTATAATTTTATTTTATATTTGGTTAATTGTAGAGACAATTTAATCTATTATTATTGTAATAAGTAAATATTTTCTTCCTATATTGTAATTTTTATCTTATTATTTGAGACTTGCAAAATATTATCTCATTTGCTTATAGTAAAGAATATTACTCTTTATTCATAATTGTAATCTATTAATTCCGATTTTTTTATAATTGTTGAATATTCAAATTTCAAAGTCAATTATTATTTGAATTATGAGAACTCATATTTTAATTATCAATTCAAATTGTTTTCCCAAAGAGCAGGAAATTCAAAAAAGATCATGTCGAAATTCAGAGCACTCACCTGATGACCTAAACCTTAGTCATCAAAATAAGAGAAATATCGATCACTTTCTATTTCAAACAAACACCTTTCCAAAGAATCCTTGGTTTCTTGCAACATTGCAACATTGTTTCTGACTATCAATATGTCATCTATATATAGTAGCAGAAAAACAACCGAGCTTTCACTAAACTTCCTATATGCACAAGAATCTTGTTTGCTTTTGATGGAGCCAAACAATTTGACCACCTCATCAAAACGAATGTTCCAACTCCGACTTACTTGCTTGAATCCATAGCTGGATTTCCGAAGCTTGCAAACTTTGTTAGGACTAGCCAGATCGACAAAACCCTCGGGCTGTATCATATAGACATCCTCGGTTAAATTTCTGTTAAGGAAAGCCTTTTTGACATCTATCTGCCATATCTCCCAATCGAGATATGAAGCTAGTGCTAGCATGATCCTCACCGACTTAAGAATCACTACTGGCAAGAAAGTCTCGCCATAGTCAACTCCTAGAACTCATCAGAACCCTTTCATGACAAGTTGTGCTTTATAGACAGAAATATTTCCATCTTGGTCAGTTTTCCTCTTAAAGACCCATTTTCTCTCGATGGATCTCGCACCATCTGGCAGATCAACCAAGTTCCAAACTTGATTGTCATCCACGGACTTTAGCTCGGATCTCATGGCTCCAAGCCATGACTCAGAAGAAGTACTTCCCATCGCATCCTGATAGGTAGTCGTCTCATCACTATCTAGCATATGCACATCTCCATGTAGTCTTGCTGATCTTCGTGGCTCTGGTGCATTTACCGGATTAGGCATAACATCCGGCTCAATCTCCAAGGTTGCCAACTTGTCCTGAGTCGGTGAATCTCAAATTTCTTTGAGGTTCACCCTATTCTCACAATCTTCCCGGCTAAGAAACTCTTTCTCCAGAAAGACCCTGTTTCGAGCGACAAACACTTTGCCCTCTTCTCGGTTATAGAAATAGTAACCCAAAGTTCCCTTAGGGATTTCTACGAAAACTACCTTATCCGAGTTGGTGATGAGCTTGTCGGAATGTAATCTCTTGACAAAAGCTTCACATCCCCAAATCTTAAGAAAAGCCAAGGTAGGCTTCTTGCCCGTCCACATCTCATCTGGTGTCTTTTCTACTAAATTAGATGGTACTTTGTTTAGTGTTATCGCTGTTGTCTCTAGAAAAAAACCCTAGAATGATAAAGGTAGATCTGTATTACTCATCATTGACCTCACCATTTCTAACAAGGTTCGGTTATGCCTTTCCGACACACCATTCCTATGAGGTGTTCCCGGCGGGGTGAGATGTAGAACTATTCCACAAATCTTGAGATGGTCATCAAACTCATGGCTCATATATTCACCTCCACGATCTGATCGCAGAAACTTAATATTCTTGTCGAGTTGGTTTTGCACTTCACTCTGAAACTCTTTGAACTTTTCAAAGGTCTCCGACTTGGATTTCATCAGGTAGACATAACCATATCTACTGTGATCATCCGTGAATGTGACAAAATACTCATAACCACCTCTAGCTGTCATGCTCATTGGATTACATACATCACTATGTATCAGTTCTAGCAAGTCAGATGCCCTCTCGCAAGTCAGATGCCCTCTCGCAACTCTTTTCGAAAGGTATCTTCGTCATCTTTCCCAGCAAACATGATTCACATGTTTTGAACGGCTCCAAGCTAGACGAATCTAGGAGTACATCACCATGGAGCTTCTGCATGCGTTTCTAGCTGATATGACCAAGGCGACAATGTCATAGATAAGTAGGACTAAGATAATTCGGCTTCAACCTTTTAGCATTCAAGTTATAGACTGATCTACATTCAAGATCAAGCACAAAAAGTCTGGATTAGATAGATGCATAGCCATGAAACACATCATTCAAATAAAAGGAACAACCATTGTTCTTAATAATTGATTCATAACCCTGCTCCATCAAACATGAGGCAGAAATGATGTTTTAACTTAGTACAGGAACATAATAACACTTATTAGTTCTAGTACAAATCCTGAAGGTAACTAGAGTTGCATCGTCCCTACGGCTAACACAACAACTATTGCCTTGTTTGTGACTCTGATGTCAATCTCGCCTCTCGCCACGCTCCTATGCCTTACCAGTCCCTGCATCGAGTTGCACACATGAACAACCGATCTGGTATCGTAAACCCAGATGCTTCTAGCAGTATTGGCAAGATAAATGTCTATAACATTCACAACAAGTGTACCTGAGTTAGAAGTCATACTTCCAGACCTAGATTTATCCGCCTTGTACTTGTCGTAGTTCCTCTTCTAGTGACCCTCCGCCTTACAGTAAAAGCATATTGTACCCAGAGGTTTTGCCGGCTTGCCAGTCACTGAGCCGGCGCTGGGACTTGAATCCAGCATGCCGTCTCCCTTTGGCTTGGATTTCTTAGACCAAGATTTCTTCTTGATCTTGAAAGTATTCTGCACCATCAACACTTGACTGGTGCCACCTCTGTTGATGTCGGTCTCTGCTGTCTTGAGCATCCCTTGAAGTTCTGCCAGTTTCTTATCCATACCACGCATATGGTAGTTTGAAATGAATGGACCATAAGAACTAGGAAGAGAATTCAAGAGAATGTCGGTAGCGACCTCTTCGCTCAAGGGAAAACCCAGACGATCCAAGTACTACACATATCTGACCATCTTGATCATGTGCGGTCCCAGTGGATCTCTGTCTTTCAACTTGCACCCGAGAAAGGCTCTGGAGACATTGTACCTCTCCGTCCTAGCATGTGTCTCAAACATGCTCTTGAGGGCAACGATCATATCATACGCCTCAACATTCTCGGACTGTTGCTGCCCACTAAGACTGATATCCTTATGACAGTCGACAGTGATTCAGGACCCCAGTTAGTTGTCCAACTAGTGAGCCTTTGCGTCACTGCTAGCCAAAGAATCTTCCAAGTAGGCAACACCTTGCCAATCAGATCTCTATCTGATTCCTGTTGGATTGTCTGATAACCCTTCTTACCCTGAAGCCCACAACTATTATGATAGCTCCATCTAGCTACCAAGTGCCCTTCTTGAGAGAGTCCGAATCTCTCACACTTTATTGAAGAGAGTTGGTAGTGCCCCAACAAAATGAGCCCATTAACCAAAATTGTCCGACTTGTAGTGTTGCAGCAAATGGCAGGGTAATACGACTAGACCTTCTTTGAGGGAAAATAAGCAAATAAAACCTGCAAGTCAGAACCTTTCTGACTCACACCAACTAACTCTTAGCTGTAACTTTTGACAGGGTATAACTGTCATATTCTTGTCCAACAAGAAAATCAAATTTAGTGTTGATCGTGGATGTTAGCCACGTGACCTCCCACTCAGATCTGGACCAGTTTTGACCAACTTCTTGGCCAAGACAAACCAAATCTAGCCACTACCCTAGATCAAAACAGATCAAAAATAAAAAATGAAAATAGTGAAAAAGATCCAATCTTTCGCACTAGCGCATCTTATGCGCAAGAACTAGACCAAAAACCTAGAGCCGATGCTCTGATACAACTATAGGGCAACACGTAGAGCCAGGCCAAAAAAAACTTTTTTGCTTCGGCAAGGTCTTCAGCGAGTCACCCCAAGATCCGGCTAAGGTCAAAGGCAATAGCTTGTACCTCTCGACGCGCAGGTGCGGAAGCTGAGGAACTACGCCATGGTGGTGCCATACGTTCTGTAGCATCTCAATTGTCTAACAATTGCAATGCTACTTGCCTAGTCTATATATTGCTACTTCCTCCATGTCATTTATTGCATCATCATTATATCATGCTCATGTCACCATGCCACATTGCATTTGAGCATCGTATAAAACCCCTTTTAATTTGGTTCTTCTCTCATATGCATTATATTGTATCACTTATATTTTCCTCTTGATATATTCTATTTGCCTCTTGATAAATTGTTTCATGCCCAAGTTGAGTTGTGGGCATATCTTTTCAAACTCCACCACCTTTCTTATGGTTCTATCTAAATTCCACCATCCCAAATAATATGAGCGTTTGTATTTTCTTTGGTATTTAATTCTAGCTCATAAACCTTTGGGTATGGATCCATTTCTTTTCACATGCTTCCCACCTTGTTACCATGTTGTTTTCACAATATGGAGATGGGAGCCACATGGCCACCTTTGCAAGCCATGTGAGTAGTGCTCTCTCCAACTTTCCATTTGGTCTTACTTGAACTAAGGTCATGTGTAACACCCCGTCCACTGGACCCCGGGGGTGTCACTCCTGGCAGCTTAATAGGATATCTAGACTAGTCCCATAGACCAATATTAGTCTTTTCTATGCACTTTGTCATCACTCGTGCGTACCCGGTACCCACTTCCCGGTTAGTCACCCATCCTAGAATTTCTCTAGGCCAAGCAAGCTTAATCTTTGAGTTCTTTTTCGAATGAGCTTCTGAAAAGAATTTGCAACTTGTTGATATGTGTATCCTATAAATCCTTTTAAGCCATGTGCCTGGATCTCACACGTCCCCTTGTCTCGTCTGGCTTTGGCGAACTTCTCGATCCTGGACCACCTTGTCGCCAGCTCCTCCTCGCCTCCGACTTTGCCGCCGCCCAACGTCGCCGACGAGTACCACAGGTGTGGTGCCTCTGCTGTCACACACACACGTACACGGTGGAACAACAACAAGAGAGATGCTAGTCTTGGTCTTGCCACTGCGGGATAGGAAGGTGGAGTTGCCAAGTCTAGCGAAACCCTAGGAAGCATCACTGGATCAGAAAACTGTGTCTTGTCCGCCGCTACCCATCTTCCTTTATATAGGCGAGTAGGTGAGGGCACACAACACTTGTGTCCCTCAGTCCTAAACCCTAGCCCTAGTCAAAGTGGGTCCAACTCATTGACATGTGTCCCTGTCCGAACAAGTCCAACTTGCCGTCTTGTGATAGTCAGATCATCATCCGCCTAGTTCCACTCTCTTAAGTGTGTGATCCCGCAAGCTTACGGTAAGCCGGACATGACTCAGTAAACATTTAGTCAGAGCAGTAGCTTAGTGACTTTCCGACTAGAGCTGATAATCGGTAGTAGTCTCTAGCAACACTTGTCGGCTCCCGGTTTACGCAAGTGCCCTCAATGTGACGATCTATCCGAGTCCCTTTGCCTCACAATATTGGTGATAAACCCGTAGGGTATATTCCATCATCCTAGTGCCAGTTTACTCTCTTCCTGTTGCAGTGATAACTGATTCCCTCCGGCTTCACTAAGTCGGACTACCTCGATCAATACTTGATCAAGTAGCGCATGTCCAAGAAGGGCCAGAGAATATCTCTCCGATATGGAGGAGAAAATTCCATCATGGCTGATCCACGTCATGCAGCTTGCTTCAAAGTCGGCCCAAGACCACCCTTATGACTCCCAGTTACGATGAGCGTTACATGGAATCAAAGCTAGCTTTTCCACAACTCGGATCGTGCGATCCCCTTAGGTCTAAGGATTCCATTGGGTTAGTCAGAGCGTATGATGGTGTGCTCACGACCTACTAACCTTTGGATCGGTCCGGCTATTATACCTCTTACGACTAGCCAATGCAAGGTGGATAGCATTTCCATGCTCATTGCTCATGGAACGTGAAATATTGTCATCTTCCGACTTATAAATTAGTCTAGGCAGTGGTTTTCCCTCTCAACCTCAAACGACTAAAGACAAACTGGCTAGAGCTAGATACAAGTATGTGGTTTCACACCTGCAACAATTGCAGTGGCACATACAACTAGCTCTAAGTCGAATACTGGGTTACAAATATAAGGCAGAATGTGAGCCTCTAGGGCATCATTCCTAACAGATCGATCTTCCATCCGTGCAAGATAACGTTGTGGTTGTAGTGTTCCAGTATACACTGATTAAATGAGGGAAATGATAATACAAATTATTTCCAACAGAAAGCTGTTTGGCATGCTAGGAAAAATCTTATCAAAAAGCTAAAAAAGGATGATGGTTCTTGGACGAGGGTGCCTAGTGAGACGGAGCGTACGGAATCTTCTTATTTCCAAGAAATCTTCACTAAGGACCCCACATTGGTACCTGATGTAGCTGTGGAGCACATTCCCACCAAAGTAACTATGGAGATAAATGAGCAGCCATGCAAGGAAATTACATACCAGTAAGTTTCAGATACTTTGTTTTATATTGGTCCCCTGAAAAGCACCTGGGTCTGAAAGTTTCCTTGCACGTTTCTACCAACAAAACTAGGGTTAATTAAGAAGGAAATTATTGCGACATGAGAAGTGTTCTTTGCTACAAGAAGGATGCCCAGTGAAATCAATGATACTGATATTGTGTTAATTCGGAAGGTGTCACAACGAATAATATCAAGGACTTCAGGTCCATTAGTCTATGCAACGTCATATACAAGATAGTGTCTAAATGTCTTGTAAATAGATCGAGGCCTTTCCTGGATGAGCTAATCTCGGAGAAATAGAGTGCTTTCATCTTGGGGAGGCTTGTTATTGATAACACAACTATCACTTGGCGTGTCTTCACTTCATCCAACACAATAGAGGATCTCCTTATTGTGCATATAAACTAGACCTATCAAAGGCATACAATCATGTGGATTGGGACTTTGTGGAAAAATCCCTTCTTAAGTGGGGTTTCTCGTCTACATGGGTGTCGTGGATTATGGAGTGTGTCATATCGGTGAAGTTTAATAGAAATTTGTTGAACCATTTTTTGTCGACACGGGGTCTTCGTCAAGGTGACCCATTGTCCCCTTCTCTATTTCTATTTGTCGCTGATGTATTGTATGGTTTAATCCACGAGGTGACAAATGAGAATTCTTTGGAGGCGGTTAAAATTTGCCGGAGAGCTCCTGAAGTATCATATATCTTATCTGCGGATGATACTATGCTCTTCTTCAAGGCTAATGCAGTCCAAACAATTGTGGTAAAGAATGTTTTGAATACTTATGCAGCGGAAACTAGATAACTTTTGAAACTAGGGAAGAGTCCATCTTTTTCTTCAGAGGCATGTTCTTATGTTCGAGTTGATGAAGTAAAACATATTCTGAAAGTTTCTCAAGAGTTATTTGAGGCTAAATATCTGGGTCTTCCAGCCCCAAAATGATGTATGCATAAAGTACGATTTGAGTCTTCACAATCTAGTCTTCGGAAGGAATTAATTGACCATGTAGAAAATATATATGTCCAAGGGGCCAAGGAGGTGTTGTTAAATGTAGTGGCTGAGGCCATTCCAACATATATTATGAATGTGTTTAAACTCCCAACCTCGGTTTGTGATGAACTAACCAAGATGATACGTCAATATTGGTGGGGTATGGAGAATGGAAAGAGGAAAATGTCTTGGCTTGCTTGAGAAAAATGATATTACCCAAATTACTTGGAGGCATGGGGTTTAGAGATATGAGACCGTACACGCCTTGTTAGATAAACGGGCATGGAGGCCAATCGATAACCCGGAAAGTTTGTGTACAAGATTATTGAGATCAAAATATTTCCCGAAAGAGAATCTTATAGACACGAAAGTTTGTGTGCAAGATTATTGAGATCAAAATATTTCCCGAAAGGGAATCTTATAGACACGAAAGTTTGTGTGCAAGATTATTGAGATCAAAATATTTCCCGAAAGGGAATCTTATAGACACGGTCGTAACCGGGAACACTTCTGTAGTTTGAAAGAGTATCAAGTTTAGACTGGATTTTCTTAAGAAAGGGATGATTTGGCTTGTTGGTAATGGAAGAAAAATCAGAGCCTGGAGGGATCTGTGGATCCCAAAAGACCCTATCTTTAGACCTATATCTGAAAAGGGGAGTGCAGATATAACATAGTGTCCGGTTTTCTAGACATGCACGTTGCCTAGAATGTTGGCAGTCTAATGAAATACTTCGGTCCTATTGATGTTGAAGCAATTTTGAAATGTTGGTCCGTCCTGGGACGCTGGATGGAAAAACAACTGTGTCGGTCGAAGTTGGGCTCTAATTTTTTTTGAAGGCATGTGTAGGGATGGGATTATAACTCTTAACTCGCCAGCTAAATGATTGACTCGTGACTCACCTTGACTCGGCTCGAACTCGGTGTCTAGCGAGTAGAGCCGAGTTTCAGATTTGAGCTGGTTTGTTCACTTAAGCTAGATGAGCTACTCACAAGCTACTCGTTAAACTTGTTCAAATACATAGTTTGAAATTTTTCATAGATGAGTGTTAAACTCCGAACTTTTTTTAAATGATGTAGAACTATTATATTTTTTATTGATCTTATTTTCATGAAACTATGGAAGTATCATTATTGTTCTAGTTCTGAATTAGTCGGAGAATTACTAGTTATATCGTGCTCTTGTTCGCAAATTATAACGGTCCACTCACGAGTCTAGCCTAAGTTTTAAACATGAACTCGCTGAGTTGAAGGGAGGAGTGGCTCACCTCGGCTCGAATTTCAGCCGTGTGGCATTGAGAGAGCAAGCAGAGCAGCGAGCAGCTCGCGCTGGGAGAGGGGAAAAAACCCGCCATGCTGAGCGGGAACGGGCCTGCAGCCTGCGCGCGCTAGGTCACCAGCCTGCTCGCACGCCCCTATTTCCCGCCGCTCTCCGCATCCTGCCGTCACCCTCCACCTCCATCTTCTTTTTCTGCTCCCGTCGCCGCCCCTCTCCCTCTCGTTCGCCCGTGGTTGCGTAACCTCGCCGATGTTCTAGATCTGGCCTGTCTGTCCCCGTCCGCCGAAACTCCTCGCCGCTTGTTGAGGTACTGCTCCTGCCCCCCTCCTCTCGCCGTCCCTGACCTCTCCACTCCTCCCCCCTCTCCTCCCCGTGGTTGCTCGACCTCGCCGCCGCCTCCTTCTCGTCCGACCTGTACCCATGTTCTCCGCTTCGGCCGGATCTGAGACGCCATGGTCAAATTTCTGCCGTTTATTTTGGGAAATTCGAGCTAGGGTTTGAGCCTATCATGTTTCACGCAACTGCATTATTATAACCTAGAAACCCTCTACATATGGTGAGAGAAACAACCTTGTGTCAACATGATGGTTATGATAATAACATTACCATATGTGATGACATATTTTGCTCTTTAAATTTTCGCAATAGTTTAGCCTCGTATCATTATTTAGTTGTTAATCTAGTAATCACATTGTAAGGACTAAATTAGGCAGACCGAAGAAAAAATTGTCTTCGTTTGAACAAGCACTGCTGGCTTGCACTCTCACCACTTTTAACCTTCTGCATTGAACAAGTACATTGATTGTTATGCAATACAATGGCTTCTTTCGTTTAAGTATGACGTCATTATCCGTGTGAATATACTTAATATCACGGACAATTATCTTTGACCACAATTTGGAACTATTCAAAAGTTCATTGCATTTATTTTTAGTTGTTAAGATGAATGTTTTTTCCTGGCTTAATAACCCATATAGCGGATGATGCTGTTCTGAAGATGAAACTTCAATTCGATTTTGATACCCCAAATCTCTATCACTAGTGTGTTTAACATTGAAAGAATTTACTACGGGGACTATGCTAACAAACGTGGCATTGTTTGGAGTGATACAAGACCAGGATTTTGTTTTCTCACAGTATTAATTCAGAGTAATTGAATCAGTTTGCACACTTCATTCTCAGGATAAAAAGGCTGTGATAAGCAATTAAGCATCAATATTCTGGATCACTCCTCTTTGTCTCTGAGGTATCTGTTTTATTTTTGAAACATTATATGCACATCCATTGCATGACATTATGATTGTGTAAACTGGTGCTTCTCTAATGACTGGACTAGCTAACTATTTTGGAACAATTTTCCTGCAGTTGGCTTGGTTAATGTGAGCTTCTTGCTAAAGATGGCAGATAACGGTAAAACAAAGTCAGCAGGAGGAGCCTATACAATCAATCTAGAGAACTTCAGTAAGCGTCTGAAGGTGTTCTATGCCCATTGGAACGGAAACAAGTCTGATCTTTGGGGTTCTTCTGATGCAATCGCAGTTGCCACTCCGCCTTCTTCTGATGATCTTCGTTATTTGAAATCCTCAGCTCTGAATGTCTGGTTACTTGGATACGAGTTTCCAGAAACCATTATTGTTTTCATGCAGAAGCAGATACATTTCTTATGCAGCCAGAAGAAAGCAAATCTCATTGAAACCCTCAAGAATGCTGCAAATGAGGCTGTTGGTGCTGATATTGTCTTGCACGTCAAGGGCAAGAATGGGGATGGCATTGACCTGATGGATGACATACTGCATGCTGTTTCTGCTCGGTCGAAATCTGACACTCCAGTTGTTGGCCATGTTGCAAAAGAGGCACCTGAGGGTAAGCTCCTGGAATCATGGGCAGAAAAGTTATCTGGGGAATCTGTACAACTTACAGATGTAACAAATGGGTTTTGTGAGCTTTTTGCTGTGAAGGGCGACACAGAGATCATCTGTGTGAAAAAGGCTGCTTACCTGACATCATCCGTGATGAAAAACTTTGTGGTCCCGACCATGGAGAAGGTTATTGATGAGGAGAGAAAAGTCTCACACTCCTCATTGATGGATGACACGGAAAAGATTATTCTTGATCCTTTGAAGGCCAAAGTGAAGTTGAAGGCTGAAAATATTGATATATGTTATCCTCCTGTCTTCCAGAGTGGAGGGAAGTTTGACCTTAGGCCAGGTGCCTCCAGCAATGATGATTATCTGTACTATGATCCTGCAAGTGTTATCATCTGTGCAATTGGGTCCAGGTACAGTAACTATTGTTCCAATGTCGCCAGAACATTTCTGATAGATGCTACCCCGACACAAAGTAAGGCGTACGAGACACTTTTGAAAGCCCAGGAAGCTGCTTTAGCAGCATGTAAACCAGGCAATAAGATGTGCGCAGTTTATCACGCTGCAGTTGCAGTATTTGAAAAGAATGCCCCTGAATTGCTTTCTAATCTGACAAAGTCAGCTGGAACTGGAATGGGCCTCGAATTTCGAGAATCTGGCTTAAACTTGAACGCCAAGAATGACCGTCTGATAAAAGAGGGCATGATTTTCAATGTCTGCCTTGGTTTGAATAATGTCCAGGCAGAAACAAACAATGAGAAGACAAAGCAGTTTTCTTTGCTATTAGCTGATACAGCTTTAGTTAATGACAAGACTGCAGATATCTTAACCAATTGCTCCAAGGCTGTTAAAGATGTCGCATATTCATTTAATGAAGATGAGGAAGATGTTCCGAAGCCTAAACGGCCGAAGGCTGAACCAAATGGCCTGGAAGCAGTACCATCGAAGGCAACACTTCGATCAGATAACCAGGAGATGTCCAAGGAAGAGCTCCGGAGACAGCACCAGGCTGAACTTGCTCGTCAAAAGAACGAAGAGACTGCTAGAAGGCTTGCTGGGGGTGGTTCTGGTTCTGGCGATGGACGTGGTCCTGCTAGGGGTTCAAATGAACTTGTTGCATACAAGAATGTGAATGATGTACCTCCTTCAAGAGAGTTGGTAATACGAGTAGATCAGAGGAATGAAGCAATCCTCTTACCTATTTATGGAAGTATGGTCCCTTTCCATGTGTCTACTGTTAAGAGTGTCACCAGCCACCAGGACAACCGCACCTGCACTATCCGCATTTTCTTTAATGTACCTGGCATGCCATTCTCAAATGATAACAATCTGAAGTCTCAGGGAGCTATCTACTTGAAAGAGATTACATTCCGCTCGAAGGATCCACGACATAGTAGTGAAGTTGTTCAGCAGATCAAAACATTGAGGAGGCAAGTAGCTTCAAGGGAGTCGGAGAGAGCTGAAAGGGCCACCCTTGTTACTCAGGAGAAACTCCAGCAGGCAAGCACCAAAACGAAGCAAATGAGGCTTAATGATGTGTGGATACGGCCTCCATTTGGTGGTCGTGGGAGGAAGATGACAGGAACTCTTGAGGCCCATGTTAATGGTTTCAGATATTCTACTTCAAGGGCTGATGAGCGTGTGGACATCATGTACGCGAATATCAAGCATGCTTTCTTCCAGCCAGCAGAGAAAGAAATGATTACACTTGTTCATTTCCACTTGCACAATCATATTATGGTTGGAAACAAGAAGACGAAGGATGTCCAATTTTACGTTGAAGTGATGGATGTTGTTCAAACTGTTGGTGGCAGTAGGAGATCGGCCCTTGATCCTGATGAGATTGAAGAAGAGCAGCGTGAGAGGGATCGGAAGAACAGAATTAACATGGAGTTCCAGAACTATGTGAACAAGGTTAATGACCACTGGTCGCAACCACAGTTCAAGGGGCTTGATCTGGAGTTCGATGTCCCTCTCAGAGAGCTTGGGTTCCATGGGGTTCCGTATAAAGCTTCAGCTTTCATCATTCCAACTTCAACTTGTTTGGTTGAGCTAATTGAGACTCCCTTCCTGGTGGTGACTCTGGGTGAGATAGAGATTGTTAATCTAGAGAGGGTAGGCTTTGGAACAAAGAACTTTGACATGGCTATCGTGTTCAAGGACTTCAAGAAGGATGTGCTTCGCATCGATTCCATTCCGTCAAGTTCACTTGACGCAATAAAGGAGTGGCTTGACACCACGGATCTCAAGTATTATGAGAGCAAGCTGAACCTGAGTTGGCGTCCTATTCTGAAAACTATCATTGATGATCCTCGGAAGTTTCTTGAAGATGGTGGCTGGGAGTTCCTGAATATGGAGGGAAGCGATTCTGAGGCAGAGGAATCCGAGGAATCAGATCAGGGGTATGAGCCTTCTGATGCTGAGCCTGAGTCTGAATCAGAAGACGATGATTCCGACAGTGCGTCCTTGGTGGAATCAGATGAGGACGAGGAGGAGGATTCTGATGCAGACTCTGAGGAAGAGAAGGGCAAAACCTGGGATGAGCTGGAACGGGAGGCAACCCACGCAGACCGGGAGCATGGGGCAGAATCAGACAGCGAGGAAGAAAGGAGGCGCCGCAAGGTCAAGAGCTTTAGTAAGTCTGGTCCACCGCCACAACGTGGTATTGGTAGCGGCAGCAGCAACAACAAACATCGTCCACCGCCAGAGCGTGGCAGCGGTAGCAAGTCTCGACCACCACCAGATCGTGGTAGCTCCAAGGGAGGGCCCTCAAAGAAGTCGAAGTTCAGGTGATTGGTACCATGCTCGCCAGTCTTGGCTGCGTCTTCTGAATCTTGTCCTTCTCGGAGGCATGATGTTAGTTGTAGCAGAAGCCTTGTTTGCTCTTTAGACCATATATGGTGTTACTTCTTTCTGCAGTAGCTTAATCCTGTTAGGAAGTCGAAGTTCTGCGAGTCACTCAGTGTGTGTGTCGAATCTTCAAACTTTTGTCATCAAGTAAATTCAAGTTGATTCATCATCTTTTGCATCCTCGTTGATGTAATGTTTTACTACTATAAAATGTGGACCACCAGTTCGTATGCGACATATTTTTATCGCTCTCTTTGATATTGCTGAATTTGCATATTCTTTGGTAATCATACCGAAGGTTTGGTCAGTTATATTTGGTACTGGTATGATACCTGCATAGTAAACCACATACTATACTGATGGAGTGTGGCTGTCTGATGACAGGTCCTCTATATTAGAGCTGCAAAAGATGCAACTGAGCTTGTTGCAAATCTTAGGGCATATCATAATCATCATACTGCTCAAACAAAGGATGATAAGCAACACTATTCAGGGTAATTGCTGGATTTATAAGCTCCGTTACATATCCGAACGAATCATGGTTTTTCCATATGCAACTCTTAGGGAGTAACGATGGATCGAAGGTGCAAATGCGGTTTTAGCAATGTTCCGCTCAAATGAGGCCTAGGAATAAAAATAGGATGAAGAAATTATATTAGACTTACTACTATAGAATTAGTAGCTGCAAGTGTCTGGCGAAGGCTTAGATGCGATGTTGAAACGGAGGAAGGAGGAGGCGGGTATACTTTATTTTCTGTCCCGCACAACATAGCCACCATCTCATCGCCGGCGATCTCGCTAGTGGCGCCGAGGAGGACGGGAATTCGTCTAGTCGCTGCTTCCATGGGGTGATCAATCTCGCCTAGTATACGTGCATTATAGATATGGTGTTTGAAGATTCGGATCAATTTAAGGATTCAATGGCGACGATTTTGGCTCCGGGGCGCTGGTCCTTAGGGGCACATGTACGAAAACTTTCCGACTGTCATCAACAACAACAGTCGGCTCTAATAAGGGAGCGGCGACAACGGCGCGTCGGCGGCTCGCTCTAAAGGCAATAGTGGTCGTTAGGCAGTCCAAATACCTCAATATGATTTTTATTATATTTGATGTGTCTTGTATTTCATGTGAACTCATGTACTCCCTCCTTCCAGAAATAACTGACTTGTATTTGTTAGATTTATCTAGAAATGTACCTAGATATGTTTTAGTGTGAGATTCATTCAAATCTAGACAAATACAAGTCAGTTATTTCTGGAGGGAGAGAGTAATAGATCAAATTTTTCTAAAAAAAAGATGCCATGTTGAAACGGGAGGCAATGGCATTGGATGCCGCTTTGGACTGCAGACTGGGAAATATTTAACCTGCACCCGCAGACAACGCAAGCGGAACACTAATTGATTAGTGCCCAAGCAATGTTTAAGCACCCATCCTGTTCTTGGCACTTGAGAAATGGTATTACGAACATCAACGCCTGATGCCTTTCAGCAGGATATGGGCAGTGCACGTCTCAGTCGGTATAAATTAACTGAACAATAGCACCCAGACCACTTTTTTTGCTAGCCATTCACCCTCTACATCACATACTACATAAAGCAACCGAGAAAGGACACCTTAAGAAACTCCGTGGGAGGGTGCCCATGGTCCGCACTTCTTTATACGCCGATGACAACGTTTTCTTTGTGTCCCCTATTAAGGATGACATTAACTTCCTAATTTCCACCTTACGTCATTTTGAGGATGTCACCGGGCTAGTCACCAATTGCGCAAAAATGTAAGTTACACCCATTAGATATGCGGGAATTGATATTGACAATATTATTCAAGCTTTACAGGCTACTCGCACAAATTTTCCAATAAAGTATCCTGGGCTACCTTTTTCGGTCACAAGACAAAATGATTCACTTTCAACCTTTGGAGGACAAGGTTGCCACCAAACTTGTCCCTTGGCTAGCGAAACATGTCACCATGGCCGGCTGCACGACTCTTGTCAAGTCTGTGCTCACGAGCATTGCAATATATTTCATCACTGTTAAAATAAATTGTCTACCCCTTTCTATTAATTCGGACTGTTGGTTGCGTTGGCTAGTGCATGCAATTTAATACTCCCTCCATTCCATTCTATAGTGCCTATAGTTTTTTAATAAAAATTCCAAAATATAAGATATATTGCATTACACAACTCGTCTGGACAATTTTTTTGGGGAGTTTATATAAAGTATATAGCATTTCATGTTTTTCACAAACTCCTTTATTTTATCACGTCAATTAGCCACAAGAAATCCCAAAACTATTTTAATTTTCTCTCCACATGTGTTTCTTAATTTCCGTACTAGAAACTATAGGCACTATAGAATGGTGAAGGGAATATGCCCGAGAGGCAATAATAAAATGGTTATTATCTTATTCCATGTTTATGATAAATGTTTATTTTGCATGCTATAATTGTATTAATGGGAAACGTTAATACATGTGTGTTTAATAAACAAAATACAAAGTTCCTAGTAATGCCTCTCATATAAACTAGCTCATTGATTAACAAGATGATCAAGGTTTCCTGATCATGGACATTGGATGTTGTTAATAACGAGGTCACAACATTGGTGTAATGATGTGATGAACATTCATCCGAAGTATAGCATTACGATCAAAGTCATTATGTTTATATTGCTATAACATCATACGAAGTAATCTTAGTCCTTAGACCATAAGATCATGTTAATTGATAACACCAGAAGAGTATCTTGATAACACCAAACGTCACATCGTAACATGGTGACTATAAATGTGGGTTCAGTACTACAAAGGTGTTATGTTGAGGCTCATGGATCAAGAGTGGAATTTGTCAATCCCGATGACGGATAGATATACTCTAGGTCCTCTCGGTGATATCACATTAAAATAGCTTGCAAGCAAGTGATGTGATCACTAGAATGCTATATCACGGGAACGAGAAAAGAGTGCATGTCGGTAACGATATCAAACTAGGTATTTGGATACCGATGATCGAATCTCGGATATGTATTATATCATGAGACAAAGGGATTTAGTTACTAGCGTTAAAGGTTCTCACGATCACACAAGTCATCGTTGAATGTGTAGGAGTCAGTATCGATCTCCAGGTCCCGCTTCTGATTATTGATCCGAGAGGTGTCTCGATCATGTCTGCATTATTCGCGAATCGTAGGGTGACACACTTAAGGGATACCGACACCATTTGGAGCATATATGTTTCAGATAAAGATTTAAGAAAGCGCTGAAATTATTTCAATAGACACCGAAACTATTTCGAGTGAAATTGCTGAAAATGATTCTGCATGTAATATTGAAATGTTGCAGGGGGTTTATGTGAATGTTTGTTAATTAAAGTAATTAACAAAATTCTGAATAAAATTAATAAAAGAGTTTTATTAAATGAGAGAGCATTAAATTTGGAGAAATTTAATGCATTTAAAGTTGAGACTTTAAAAGAGAATGTGAAGGGGCATTTTAATGTGGAGGGGGTTACCACCACATGAATGGGGGAGGTGAAGGGACACCCTCCACTCCTACTATAAAAGGCCCCCCTCTCACACCTTCATACTCACACCTCCTTGTGAAGGATCTCTCTCCCCTTCTAGTTATTCCCTATAGTCTCGGATTAGCGAGATATATGTTCTAGGTGGCTTTATCTGGAAAGGAGTTGCTGCTTCCGCTGCTTTGCTGGAGCGAGGGATGGAGGTTGTCGGGGTACCGGACGTGTGTGCGATCACGGATACACCGCTACTTTGCGGTGCTGGACTTGGTGGTGCTGGACTTGCTGGAGCTAGATCTGGTGGACGTGCTGGAGCCGGACTTGCTAGACTTCATCACGATCTTGAGATCGGCAAGTGTACGACTACATCATCCACGAGTTCAATCTCGTTAACAAAGCTTTGTTGTCTTCGAGGGTAAGTTCTCTATGGATGTATATCCACCCGTTGCTCTGTATCTAGTAGATAGATCTTGACGTATAGTTCTTATTGTAAGAATTTTTTTGTTTTCTATGCTGCAAACCCTTCAAATGGAACAGAGGGAGTATGGTATCAGAGCAGGAGGTCCTAGGATCAAATCCTGACCAACGCAAAAATTAAAAATAAATATTGCGGCTCCCCAAACATACGTCACAATAGGCCAAAGGGCGAAAGACGTAGGATGAGTGTTGAAATAAATTGCCTAGCCCTTTCCAACAGTTCAGGCTTTTAATTGCGTTGGCTAGTGCATATAATTTAATATGGTATCAGAGCAGGAGGTCCTAGGATCAAATCCTAGCCAACACAAGAAAAAATAAATATTACGGCGCTCCAAACATACGTCACAATAGGCCAAAGGGCAAAACGTTGGATGAGTGTTGAAATAAATTGTCTAGCTCTTTCTATCACTTCAACTGTTGGTTGCGTTGGCTAGTGCATGCAATTCAATATTGTATCAGAGCAGGAGGTCATAGGATCAAATCCTGTGTTGAAATAAATTGCCTAGCCCTTTTCATCAATTCGGACTCTTAGTTGCGTTGGCTAATGCATGCAATTCAATATGGTATCAAAGCAGGGGGGACTATGATCAAATCTTGACCAACGCAAGAATGAAAAACAAATATTGCGCCCCCCAACATATGTCACAATAGGCCAAAAAGCGAAAGACGTAAGATGAGTGTTAAAATAAATTGCCTAGCACTTTCCATCAGTTTGGACTGTTGGTTGCGTTGGCTAGTGCATGCAATTCAATATGGTATCAGAGCAGGAGGTCCTAGGATCAAATCCTAACCAACACAAAAATTAAAAAACAAATATTGCGGCTTCCCAAACATGCGTCACAATAGGCCAAAACGTGAAAGACGTAAGGCGAATGTTGAAATAAATTGTCTAGCTCTTTCCATCAGTTTGAACTTTTGGTTACGTTGGTGCATACAATTCAATATGACATCAGAGCAGAATGTCCTATGATCAAATCCTGACCAACGCAAAAATTAAAAAACAGATATTGCAGCTCCCCAAACATGCGTCACAATAGGAGAAAGGGCGAAAGACGTAGGGTGAGTTGAAATAAATTATCTAGTCCTTTTCATCAGTTCGGACTTCTGGTTGCGTTGACTAGTGCATGCAATTCAGTAATCACCGTGCTCAACATCCCCATAGAAGTTCTCATGAAGATCGATTCACGAGGGTTTAACTCATCAATGCCCATTGTTATGGACTTGGGTTTTGGAGAAGGAGAGAGTGCTGGAGACATCTATCGACTAGCAAACAAGCACACAGGGGACTCGAAGATTTACCCAGGTTCAGACCTCGTAGAGGTCCCTACTCCTGCTTGTCTGCTCGTGGAATTATCAAAGGAATCGAGAATTATAATGGTGCGCAGATGCAATCTGGTGAGGGTGATGGAAACTAGGGTTGCATGTGTCCTCCTCGCCGCCCCCTCCTAGCCTTTATATAGATAGGCTAGGTCTCGGGTAGCAGGTCGAGTCGGTTACAAGTAAGGATTTTCCCCTTTGAACTTTCTATCTTTAGCTTCTTCTTGTTCTTCAAGCAATCGAGAGTCCGTAGGTTACTCGAGTTCTTCATTTGGGCCTTGGCGACACCGTGGGCCTCTACGTATTTAGGTCGTATATACCAAGCTCGAGTACCTGTAGGGTATACCCATGTCAGTAGCCCCCGAGTGTCCAGTGGAATCACAAATTCGACTGGAGACTTTATGAAGCCTTTCGAGTGCATGACTGAGTATGTTTTTCAACTGCTCTTTTTATGTCATAGGGATCGTTGATGTGCGTGCCTGATTTAACCGATGTACCGGTATCAGTTAACTATCTTAGGGTAAAACAACGCCATCTACTCGAACTCGAGTCCCCGGACTCGAATCCAGAAAAGTGCTGGTGTAATTCGACTCAAGCCACGGAGGTCTTACATGAGTCGAATTCCAGTATATGGGTGTGAGCACTCGACGCGTCCGTCAATGCATGTTCATCGTACCTGCAGGCACGGATATATTTCTGGTAGTGCACAACTAATGCATTGCCAGGCCTTATTCAGGTCTTATCTTCACGCTGTAAGCGCGGCATCCGAATTTTATCATCGCGAAGACGATTCGGGTGACCCAGGAGACGCAGTCTCTTTGTAGGGAAAAATTATGAGGCGGTGTCGTCATAAGCTTTGAGTGTGGATGTTATCAACACATAGTACTTTGTACAAATAATCATAGGGTGCGCGACCAGCGCTCCCTATGGGAGTAGCCCCCGAGTGCCTGGTTGAGTCGAAGACTCATGCAGGGACTAAAAAACCTTTTGCGACTGCTGTCGTCTTTTGTTTGCTTGTTGCAGTCGAATTTGCTTCCGGCGCTCCCTATAGGAGTAACCCATGTCCATAGTCGAACCGTGTTTCGAGTGGTTGGGTTTTCTTTGATTGTCCATGTTCCTGTAAAAGAAAAAGAAAAAATCATAGGGTGCGCGACCAGCGCTCCCTATGGGAGTAGCCCCCGAGTGCTTGGTGGAGTCGAAGGCTCGAGCAAGGACTAAAGTAGTCGAAGTCTTCTGCTGCATAGTTTTTGATGACGTCAGTGCTGACGTTTTCATGACCTCAGTTGCCCGCGTGAGCGAGTATGACGGGACGTGACGAGCGGTCGGTCCCACTCCCTGACTCTGATTTGACCGGGCATGCGTAATCTTTATTTTAACTGCGTCTCCTCGATTTCCACGCATAATGGGAGTAGTGGGGGACGGTTCGCGTTTCAGCTCCTCCACATGTCGAGCGCGATGAATGCCATGCGTCTGGTAGGGTTTTTCTGAGCCATTAGATTACATCTTCTAGGGGGTTAAGTAATGATGCAGCGACGGTAAAGTTCACATCGACTTCCACTCATCGTTTGCTTCCATCGCCATTGCCGCTGCTCCTCTGCTTTTCTGCGCTCTTTTTCCCTCCGTGGCGCTGGACCAGCTCCGCACATTTCCCAGCTACTTCCTCCGGTCACATCGCCGCCATGTAATGGGGAAGAAGAAAGGAGGTGTTGCGGCCGATTCTGCTGCTGCCGCTGCTGCGATGAAGAAGAAAGGTGGCCCCGCCACTGTGGGCGCCAGCACCGCCGCCGACGGGAAGAAGAAGGGCACGGGCACCCGCGTCACGAATGGCGCGTGACGTCCATCTGTGATCAAGTCCTTAGATCTTCGTCTTCTTCGCCAAGACAGAGTGTTGTCCGCCGCAGTCGCCGACGCGCGCGTCCCCGCCGGCGAGGTAATCCCCTCTCCTCCTACCGGTTTTCGAGTGATGTTCCTAGCGTTCATCATTCACGGCCTCTCGTTGTCCCTGCATCCTTTCTTCAGGGGCCTTCTTTGTTTTTACAGGCTCCAGCTCCATCAACTGTCCCACAATTCCATCCTCCACGTAGCTTTCTACATCACCCTTTGCGAGTGCTGGCTCGGAATCGAGCCGCATTTCGGCCTCTTCAAGCGCCTCTTCAAGTTGAAGCGTCAATCGGCGTCTGGCTCCGTAGTCTACGATGTAGGCGGCTGCGGAATGCACGTCGATCCATCTGCCACATACTTCGACATCAAGCAGGCGATGTCTGTCCAAGGGTGGAGGGACAAGTGGTTCTATGTCCACGGCGAGAAGGCTGACAGAGACCACTTCGGACTCGCACCCTTCGACCCCGCGACGCCGTGCCAGAGGAGGCGCTCCTGGAAGAATGTGATCATGCCCGGTGAGTCCGTGGAGACAGATGTGCTATACGAGCGTGTCTGCGACCTCGAGAGTCGCATAGGCAAAGAGGAAGGCTGCGCCCTCATTCGCACGTGGCTATGCCGTCGCGTCCAGCCCCTGCAGGCCAGAGTCCACCCCATGTTTCAGTGGGCTGGTGCTGACGATGTCACTCGCGTGTCTGCCGATGGCATGTCCGCGAGTGAGGTAGATAAAAGGGTTCGACTGGTCACCAAGCACACCGTCAAGGATGTGCTCCCCAGTGAACCAGTCGTTCCTCCGTTCGATGCTGCTAATCCTCCCACTGAGGTATAGTTGTGCTACGCAGTAGCTTAGTTTGTTGATTGCTTCTTTGTTGTTTCTTAACTTTGTGCTAAATTGTGATCTATATGCAGGATTAGGTGGTGTCACCCTGTATGCCCCCTCTTCCTGAGGGGGTTATTCCTCGTGAAGCCTTGGAAGAGGACGAGTCGGAGTCGACCGTCCCATCTGATGTGGAGGAGGAAGCCCCCGAGTCGGGTAGTCCGGATACTCGCAAGCGTTCGCGCAGCGAGGATTCCGATGCGTCGTCTCCTTCGACTCCGGAAGGTACAGGCATTGGTGCGGAGTCGCCGATCCTTGCCATTCCTGTGAGTGCCGTGGCGCCATCTTCTCGCAAGAAGATGCGACTGCCAAAGGAGTCCTCGTCAGAGTCGGGGGAGCCAACCTTTGACTTTGATAAGTTTGATTGGTAAGTATTCGAGTTGTCCTTTTTGGTTCTTCTTTGGATTTGCCTTTTTCTTGATGTTGGTTTTTCCTTGCAGTCAGCAGGCGTCGTCATCTTCTGGTGACGTCCAATTTTTGAAAGAATCTGGAGTCGCAACCTCGAGGGCCAAGAAAGAGGTTGAGCGTGCTCCTTCCCCTCCATTGGCGGCCCACTCCAGGCACAACTCATCCAGCTCGCCGCATGATGGGGAGCATCGGATGGTTGCCCGGATGACTGCACACCAATCGATTTTGGAGTCATTGGAGGATCATGTAAGTGTAGTATCTCTTCTTCTGATGTTGCAGTCGATTTTATCTATGGCTTCTGCTGATCCTTTGTTGTTTTTCTTTTTGCGATAGCTCCTTGTGAAGGAAGCCGCTCATCTGGCGGAGCAAGTTCTTGCGATGGGATGCCAGCATGCAATGCTAGATACGCGCCATCGCGTGGTAGAATGTAAGTGCGCTTTTACTTCTTCTTCTTTGGATTGTTGTTATATAGTCGACTGATAGTCAATCCCTTTTGTTTTGTTTTGTAGCTGAACATAATGCCCTTCTGCGCAACGCCACCACCATGGAAAATACACTCGCCGCGGCTGTGAAGAGACGCGATGAGGCACTCACGGCGCGTGACGAGGCACAAAAGCGCGAAGAGGATCTGCGTGCCTCCATCGCAGCTAGGGAGAAGTTGTTCGAAGAACAGCTTTTCTCGATTGCCAGGGCCCTCTCGGGTACCTTGTTTGGATATCATTATCGTTCTTTGTTCGATTTTGTCGCTGGCGCTGACTTTCGTGCCCATGTGTGGGTTTATGTACAGATGCTGGCGATTTGAGCTTCGACGCTCAGGCCCTCCGTCGTGACGATGCCTTGGCGGGTGCGCTTTCAGCAGTCGAGGACCGCAACGCCGCCGTTCAAGATATGCTCTCTAAGGCCAAGGGCGTGCACAGTCGCCTCTGGGAGGAGCTGATGCCCAAGGCTGAGCTGATCGAGAACATGGACGAGCTGGTGGAGTCTCTCGCCGGGGGTGTCCCTGCAAGCTTCAAGAACTCGGTCCGTGCGGCTGGCGCATCAATGTCACTCGCTATGGTGCAGGCCCACAGAGTCGAGGTTAATCCTGCAGTGGTCTCAAGGGCGATGCCCGTTAGCACGGATGGTCAGCAGGTAGTATTTGCTCCCTTTGCGACTGCCTGTGGCAAGTATGGGCCACAGCTGATTAACACAATTGCGAAGTACTCTGAGGAGCTGCAGCAAGCCAAGAAGGCGGCAAAGGCTGCGGCATCAGGGGCCGACGGAAAGTTAGTGGCATCTGATACCGCCACGGACTCGATGAGGCCCCCGAAGCCGTCTAAGTCGAAGAAGCCAGTTGCTCCTCAGTAGCTTTGTAATAGTTGATTAGTTTATGTCTTTTGTCAAGAACATGCCTTTTGGCGAGTGTATCTGCTGATACTTTTGCTAATCTTGAATGCACTCGAATCTTTTGTCTATGTGTCAATTTGGTCTTCTTATTGCTTCTTGCTTGGTTTGTGGTAGGGCACATCAAGTGATCCTTTGAGGGAACCTCAGGATTCGCCGCCCCTTGATGATACTTTAGCACCGCCGCGCTCGGGGGTGGATGAGCTGTCTCTGCTCTCGCGACTGTGTGACCGCGTGAAGCAGTTGGAGCGTGAATTGCCTGTGCTCTGCGGTAATGCGGATGTATGGAAATCGAAGGCAGAGAAGGCCACCGTCCGAGAGCAATATCTGGTGGGGGAGATGACGCAGCTGGGCGACCAATTTAAATGTTAGTTTGCTTGCTCTTATCTTTTTCTTGTAGTCACTCGCAATGGTGTCTGTCTTCACACTTCCGTCTTTGAT
This sequence comes from Avena sativa, assembly GCA_916181665.1. Lineage (NCBI taxonomy): Eukaryota > Viridiplantae > Streptophyta > Magnoliopsida > Poales > Poaceae > Avena > Avena sativa. The sequence continues at coordinate 341,961,963 of OV702287.1, forward strand.
TTGTATAGTTGTCAGCGCGCGCCATCCGCAGGATGAGAAGGATAGGATTGCCATTCGCATGCATGACTTGACTCAAGAGAAGCTTCAAGAGAGTGGATACTTCTGGGTGGATCACGATCGTGCAATCGCACTAGCGACCCTACAGGATCATGCGCCGCGAGTGTTGTACTTCTTGAAGAAGTCACAGTCAAGCTTGAAGAACATTTATCGGACGATGTTTCCGCTGGATGTTGCTCCATCGAGCCTACTGACCCTCCTTGCCATGTTCCAAGACATAGCTGCGGTTCGCGAGTGTGTAAGGCAGCAGTTGGTGGCTGGTGCCAAGGCCGCTCTGTCGCTGGTGCGACTGCATAGGCCTGATGTAGACGTTGCGGCAATTGCGGCTGGGCCACCTGCGCCACCAGCGGGTTCTGCTTGGAATATGGTGTCGCACTATCAGGCAGTGGATCACCCAGCAGAGGAGATCGTCGACTTTTTCGAGGAGCAAACCAACGTTCTTTTGTTGCAGTAGTAGCTTAGTTTGTATCCTGCACATAAGTGTACCAATGTTATAAAGTTCGTATATACGCTGTGTATAATTGATTGTCGATGATGTATAAAGAGCTTGTTAGCGTGTGAGTGCGTTGCACTATGCGACTCCTTTTCGTTAGCCTAGCCATGCTTTTATCTCAGTCCCTTGTCAACCTGTCAGGTGCGTTGCAATTGGGTTGGTGTGTGTTAAGGGTTTCGATTGATGTGCCAGCTACTCAGGATATCACGTGTGAGTTCGTAGAACAGATGTGTACAGGGTGGCGCAGCCCCCGAGTGATAAGTTGCAAAAATAAAGGAGAACACATAGTTTTGGGGCACTTAGCTTTATTTATTCGCGAGACAGTACGAAGTACAATGTGTGGCTAAGTAGCCTTGGCTGAGTGGCCTTATTTGCAATGTAAAAGTAAAAACGACTAAGGGTAGAAGCGTCGCAGCTGCACGACGTTCCAGGGGTTGGAGTATGCGACTCCTGTCTTTAAATCTTGAAGGCGATAGGCGCCACCTGGGATTACTTCTGTAATCACGTATGGTCCCTCCTAGGGGGACTCGAGCTTGAGATGTCCTTGCTGCTTCAGTCGCAGGACCAGGTCGCCTTCGACGAAGGATCTGGGGCGTAGCCTCCTACTGTGGTAGTTGCGCAGGTTCTGCTGGTAGATCGTTGATCTTTCCACGGCGATTTCCCTTGCCTCGTCAAGGAGGTCGACGGAGTCTTCGAGTGCAAGGGATGACTCCTGCTCGCTGTAAGCGACCACGCGTGGCACTTTGTACCGTACCTCGGCGGGTAGCACCGCTTCAGCCCCGTGCACCATAAAGAATGGGGTGTATCCTGTAGCATTGGTTGGAGTTGTGCGTAGGCTCTAGAGTACTGATTGTAGTTTGTCTGGCCAGCAGCCCGCGGCTTGTTCGAGTGGCCAGAGGAGTCGCTTCTTGATGCCGCCGCAGACGAGCCCGTTCGCCTTTTCGACCTGACCGTTGGTCTGTGGATGCGCTATCGAGGCGTAGCTGATGTTGATTCCCAGATTCTCGTAGAATTCTTGGAACTCCTTGGATGTGAAGTTCGTTCTATTGTCTATGATGATGTTGTGTGGCACTCCGAAGTGGAAGATGATGGACTCGAAGAACTTGACTGCGCTGTGCCCTGATTGATTGGTCACTGGCATGGCCTCTATCCACTTGGTGAACTTGTCGACTGTGACCAGGAGGTAGACGTAGCCTCCTCGCGAGGACTTGGGGAGCTTGCCGACCATGTCGAGGCCCCATTGCGCGAAGGGCCAGGCCAATGGAATTGGCCGGAGCTCTGCGCCAGGTGCCTGCGGCTTGTCCGTGAATCGCTGGCACGCGTTGCATTTCTAGATGATGTCCTTGGCATCGCGCATGGCCGTAGGCCAGTAGAACCCAGCTCGTAGAGCTTTGGCCACGAGGGCGCGACTGCCAGCGTGGTGTCCGCAGGTTCCCTCATGGATGTCGAGGAGAATAGCTCTTCCATCGGCCATGGAGACGCATCACTGGAGTACTCCTATGATGCTGCGCTTGTATAGTTCGCCGTTGATAACAGCGAATGCCTTGGATCGTCGTGCAATGTGTTGTGTATCAGTCGGATCGTCCGGTAGCCTTTTGCTGAGGAGGTACGTGATGTACGGCTGAGTCCAGGATGATTCGATCATCATGACGCTCATTGGTCCTTCGAGTCCTGTGTCCAGCTCCAGGTCGTCGAGTGCCATTGGCTCATTGGGTGGCGTAGCCCCCGAGTCCGTTGCTGCGCTTGTTTTCTTCTCTGCTGCCTTTGGCTTGATGGAGCGTTCGCAGATGCGCTCAAGAAATACCCCAGGTGGTATGGGGGCGCAGGTAGAGCCTATGTTGGCGAGTGCGTCCGCCTCTTCATTGCTTTCGCGACCTACGTGTCACAGCTCGCAGCCGTCGAAGTCCCCTTCGAGTGTGTCGTAGAGGTCGCGGTAGGCGATCATGTTGTCGTTCAGTGCGTCGCACTCATGCATTGTTTGGTTGACGACCAACTTGGAGTCGCCGTATATAATGAGCCTCTTGGCGCCGCAGGCTTTTGCCATCCTCATCCCGTGTAGCAGGGCCTCGTATTCAGCTTTGTTGTTGGAGGCAGTGAACTGCATTCACAGGATGTACTTCAGCTTGTCCCCTTGGGGCGATGTCAGCATGACACCTGCACCTTCTCCGTCCTTCCGCTTGGATCCATCGAAGTGGATTGTCCAGAGGTAGGACATGTCTGGTTTTTCGGGGAGCTAGTTTTCCATCCAGTGCACGAGGAAGTCAGGAAGAACTTGTGACTTGATTGCGTCGCGCTTTTCGTATGTAATGTCTCGTGGAGACAATTCGATTCCCCAAAGCGCGACTCGTCCTTTGGCGTCGGGGTTATTGAGGATATGCCCCAGCGGGGCGTTGTTTACCACCACGATTGGGTGTTCCTGGAAGTAGTGGCACAGTCGTCGGGCGGTCATGAAGACGCAGTACGCCAGCTTCTGGTAGTGCAGGTACCGCTGTTTTGTTGGTGTGAGGACCTCACTGAGGTAGTATACTGGGCGCTGTACCCCGTGGACCTTGTTTTCCTCGGCTCGTTCGACCACAATTACTGTGCTGACCACTTGGTTGGTGGCGGAGATATACAGCAACAACGGTTCCCTTTCTCATGGGGTCACCAATACTGGCGAAGTGGATACCAGGCGCTTGAGGTCTTCGAATGCTTCCTGCGCTTCGTTGGTCCACTCGAACTTTTCAGCTTTGCGGAGGAGTTGGTAGAGGGCAGTGCCTTTTCACCCATCCGACTGATGAATCGACTAAGGGCCGCGATTCGCCCAACCAACTGCTGGACGCCCCTTATGTTTTTCGGCTTCTCCATGGCCAGTATGACTTTTATTTTCTTCGGGTTTGCCTCGATTCCTCTCGCGGAGATGAGATACCCGAGTAGTTGCCCAGATGGTACGCCAAAGGTGCATTTGTCCGGATTGAGCTTGATCTGGTAGCGGTCGAGGTTGGCGAAGGTTTCGCATAAATCGTCGATTAGGGAGGCTTCCTCCTTGGTCTTGATTACTATGTCGTCGACATAGACTTGAATGTTGCGACCAATTGATCCTTGAGGCAAGCCTGCATGCACCGCTGGTAGGTGGCTCCTGCGTTTTTTAGCCCGAAGGGCATTGTGTTATAGCAAAACACACCGAAGGGCGTTTTAAACGCTGTTTTTTCTTGATCTTCCTCCTTCATTTGAATCTGATTATAGCCTGAGTAGGCGTCGAGGAAGCAGAGGCGCTCGCATCCCGCGGTGGAGTCGATGATCTGGTCGATTCGTGGTAACGAGAAGTGATCCTTTGGACAGTGCTTATTCAAAAAGGTGAAGTCCACGCACATCCGCAGGATATCCGTGTCCTTTTTTGGTACTAGCACCGTGTTGGCGAGCCAAGTGCTTTCCTTGATCTCGCGTATGAATTTGGCCTCGAGGAGTCTGTTAATCTTCATTCCGACTGCTTTGCTCTTGGCTCAGATAATCGCCGAATTGTTTGCTTGACTGGCCTTTCGTCTGGGTTGACGTTGAGTGCATGCTCGGCGAATTCCCTGGGAACTCCTGGCATGTCCTCTGGACACCAGGCGAAGATTTCCCAGTGCTCACGAAGGAATTCGACGAGCGCGAGTTCCTATGCGGACTCAAATTGTTGGCGATGAGGGCCGTCTTGGCGGGATCCGATGGGTGGACCTATACTTTCTTTGTTTGCACCGATGAGTCGAAAGATAGATTGGGCAAACTTGGCCGGCTTAGGGGAGGCAGACTGTTGTCTGTCGACTCCTTTAGTCTCACGAGTTCTTCCTGCATGCCGAAGGACTAGGAAATTCTGTTGAATTCCCTATCGCAACTGTCGGATATCTCGAAGCTCCCGTTGACTGTGATGACACCATTAGGACCTGGCATTTTCATCTGCAGGTAGGCGTAGTGTGGCACTGCCATGAACCTAGCGAACGCGACACGTCCGAGGATGCAATGGTACTGTGAGGGCCAGTCAACGACCTCAAAGTCGATGCGCTCGCGCAGAAAGTTCTTCGGCATGCCGAAGATGACTTCGAGGTTGATTTTGCCCAGGGGATACACGCCTTTTCCTGGGACGATGCCGTGGAATGTTGTGTCTGAGGCTTCTAGGCAAGTCAGAGGGATCCTCATTGCTCGCAAGGTACTCATGAATATAAGGTTGATGCCGCTTCCGCCGTCCATGAAGACGCGGCTCATGTCGAAACCTCCGATTTGCGCCTCGAGTACGAGGGGAGAATGGCCTGGACGAGGTACTTGAGGCGGATGATCGTGTTTGTCGAAGGTGATGCAGGACTGACTTCCGCTGAGGTACTCAGTGGTAGACAGTGGCGAGTTTGTGGCCAAGTTGACTTGGCGAGTGATGGCCTTCTGCACCCTGTTGGAGGGGCGTCCTTTTTGGATCATCATGGTACCCATGGCTCGTGGATATGGTTCACCTCCCTGGTGCTGGTCCAGCGCAACTGCGTTTGGGGGTATTCCAGGTGGCGGTGGCGGAGCGCCATGTGCCACGGCCCCTGGAGCCGCTCTGTAGCCACTTTCGACTGCGTTGCGATTCATCTGAACTAATCCCTCATGTAGTTTGAGGAACTCGCAGCAGTCCTTGAGGGGGTGGATGGACTTCTTCTTTCCATCATGCTTGTCGATGTAGAAGTGCACCGTACATGGCCCAGACAGTTTGTCTTCAATAGATGTCGCGGGTGCCTCATCATGATTACGACGTTGCCACACTTGCGTGGATTTCCCTGAGTCGCGGTATCCACCGCTGTGGTATCCTCTGTTGCGGTTATCATCGTGTCTGTCGACGTAGCCAGCTGTGACCATGTTGACGTCGTCGCGGTCATCATAGATGCGCATGTGGCGTTTGCCTCGGCGGTCGCGTCTACACTCGAGTTCTACCTCCGCGTCAGAGTGAACATGGTTCTTCGCGGAATATTCTCCATCGGCCCACCGATTCGCGATTTCCATCACATGATCGATGGTCTTGGGCTTCGAACAACCTAGTTCCTCCCTGTGCTCTATGCGGCGGACGCCACCGTTGAATGCGTCAATCGCGCGATCTTCCGAGATGTTCTCTGCGGAGTTCTTGATGATGGACCACCTTTGGATGTAGGAGCATAGCGACTCGCCCGATCTTTGCTGGCAGCATCTCAGCTCCTCGATTGATGCATGCCACTTGTATGTGCCCTTGAAGTTGCGCACGAAGCTATAAACCAGCTCATCCCAACTGCGAATGGATCCGCGTGGGAGGTTGTTGAGCCATGCTCGGGTGGCACCCTGCAGCTGTAGTTGTAAGCATTGCATGGCCGTGCTTCGACTGCCACCGTGGAGCCTGGCGGAGGAGATGTGGTCCTCCAGCCAGATCTTCGGGTCCTACAGGCCGTCAAACTTTGGGTTCTCCGATGGGAGTTTGAACCCCTTGGGCATTCGCTTTTGCCTGATGGCCTTGCTGAAGCATCTGGCGCCATAGAGCTCCACATTTTCCTCTTCCGAGTCAGTCGACCGAGCATGTCGCGCCCTTGATTTGTCGATCTTGCGCTGCGTGAGGTCATCGCGCGCATCATAGTCATGGTCGTGTCGACGTGAGCGACGGCGTCGAGAAAGGTCATGACTGTCGTCGCTGGATGAGGGCGAGGAGTAGCACTTTGCCTTTTTTCGGCTCTGGTGTTGGTTCCTTGTCGAGGGCAGCTTCGACTAGTCCCAAGCCCGTGATCATAGATCGGTGCATGGTGGCTCGGGGATCTCCAGTTGGCAGCTGGTTGTTGAGGAGGTACATGGTGGCTGCTGTCACCGCGGCCTGCGGCGTCTTGGGGACCACGTTGCCCCGTGTATCGACTGTCATAGAGCTGAAGTCGAGGACCTTTGCAGCTTCTATGCGTTCTTGCTTGGTGAGATGGGACATCCGAGATCGCCTCTTGTTTGCGAGGTACTCGTTGCCCTTTGAGGAGGATCCTCCGTGGGAGGAGAGCCCGGCACGTCGAAGGCTCGACTCGTCTGTCGCCTTTTTACGCGCCCCGAGTTGCGCGATTGTTTGCACTTGGCGCTTGAATTCTTCCTTCAGGAGCCAGTGGTAGCCCATTAGCAGTTCTTGCGGAGATCCGAAGGGTAGAGGGTTGCCTCATAAGGCCTCGCGGCAGCGAGCCCACTCTTGTTCGTTGAGCCTGATCGCGACGCGTTCGCCGGTTTGCTCGTTTGTTATGGTTGGAGGTTCGATTGCTCCTCCATTGTTGACGAGGGGAGGGGGCGATTGCCACCATTGCCACCGTTGCCGCCGTTGGGCGGGTCGATTTCGTTGCCACGGTTGCCCGTGTTGTCGCGGTTGGCGGAGGTGTCACCTGCGTTGATGACGGCGCACATGAAGTGATTGGGGAAGCTGCTGCTCCCGCAGCTCTCAGATCCGGAGCCGTAGGCCCCATCTTCAGTTGCCAAATCGCTCAGATCGGATTCACGACTCCTGTCGCTGATCGTGTTCTCGACTGTTGTCGGGGCGTTGAGCTCACTGAGGGTGCCGATCGATGGGGGGAACCACGATGCTGGGGCAATCGATGGCACCGTCGGCTGGTTAGGCATGCGAAGCGTGCCCATCTGACCAACTTGGAAGCGGAAGCTCCTGATCGCTAGGCTGATTCCGTCGCCCACGGACTCGAAAGCCGGGCGAGTGGCTGGCGTGTGGGCGGTGAAGTCGAACGCGCCGAAGAGCTGACAAATCTCTGCTATTTCGAAGTTGTAGATCGCGGTTGATGGGGCCGAAGAAGCCGCAACATCAGCACTCCCAATTCCCACAGACGGCGCCAATTGACGAGGGTTTAACTCATCAATGCCCACTGTTATGGACTTGGGTTTTGGAGAAGGAGGGAGTGCTGGAGACATCTATCGGCTAGAAAACAAGCACACAGGGGACTCGAAGATTTACCCAGGTTCAGGCCTCGTAGAGGTCCCTACTCCTGCTTGTCTGCTCGTGGAATTATCAAAGGAACCGAGGATTACAATGGTGCGCAGATGCAATCTGGCGAGGGTGATGGAAACTAGGGTTGCGTGTGTCCTCCTCGCTGCCCCCTCCTAGCCTTTATATAGATAGGCTAGGTCTCGGGTAGCAGGTTGAGTCGGTTACAGGTTAGGGTTTTCCCCTTTGAACTTTCTATCTTTAGCTTCTTCTTGTTCTTCAAATAATCGAGAGTCTGTAGGTTACTCGAGTTCTTCATTTGGGCCTTGGCGACACCGTGGGCCTCTACGTATTCAGGCCGTATATACCAAGCTCGAGTACCTGTAGGGTATACCCATGTCATCGATAGTATTAGAAGATCTTTCCTTTGAATAGAGAAGTTCAAAGTTTATTGGGAGGCGTTGTGCAACCCAAAGAATATGGAGGCCTTAGGAACCTCAACCTACAAAAAATCGTCGGTGACCCTTTGTATGAGATGGTTATGGCATGATCGGAACAACGATACTAAGCCTTGGGTCGGCCTTGGGACCCCTTGCACGCCCCAAGACATTGGCGTTTTTGCGGTGTCCACAAAAGTTAGTATGGGCAATGGAAGTAAAGCTCTTTTTTGGAAGCCCGTGGCTAAATGGAAGGAGGCCTAAAGACATTGTTCCGCTCATTTTTGAATGCTCCAAGCGAAAAAGATGCATCGTTAGTAAAGCCATGAAGAATGATCTTTGGGTTTCCCGCATAAACACCCAAGACGGCCTATCCTTTGATCACATTGTCCAATTCCACAATCTTTGGGAGATGTTCCAATCAGTGCACTTGGATGCCAACATCCCAGACTCCATTAGTTGGAAGCTAACCAATGATGGATGCTACTCGTCTAAATCCGCTTATAAAATGCAACTTTTGGGACATGCTACTTCTTCAATGTCATCCTTGGTTTGGAAACCTTGGGCACCTCCAAAGTGCAAGATTTTTTCTTAGTCATTCAAAATAGAGTTTGAATGACGGATAGACTTGAGAAAAGAGGATGGCCTAATTGTGAACATTGCAACCATACACAAGAATCCGCCTCGCATCTCCTCGTCAAATGTCGGTTCTCCATTCACATATGGTCCAAGGTGATGGAATGACTTAGTCTTCATGATGTTGATCCAAATAGTTGGCGCCACATGCGCTCCGTCCAACAATCGGGAATCGGGTTGGGTTGGTTTGGGGGGGGGGGGGGGGTGGAGATGATCCACAACGTGATGGGAGATTTGGCAAGAACGGAACATGGGAGTCTTCCAAAACAACGCCTCCACCCTTAACGTGCTTCTATCCAAAATTAAAATTGAGTTGGCAATGTAGAGCCTCTTTGGGCCAAAAGTTTGAGCAGTGTGGTGCCACGAGAGTAGGCTTGTTTTTTTTTTCTCTTGGCCTTATGGTCAAGAGCGTTGGCTTGTAATTGTAAGACCTCTAAAAACTTCTTCTTAATTAACGAGAATAGAAAATCTTTTGTCTTGTTTTAAAAAAACCAGCAGGACCGCTGCATCTATTTGATTCACGAATGTTTTTACACAAAAGAGTCCTATGAATTGCGTTTACAAATTAGAGTTCGCTTTCTCCAACTCTTAGATTACCCGCTAATCCTACCTTTTACTGGCCGCCGCATACGTCAACATCCCTTGAATAAAAATGGCCTACAAACTTATCCGTTTTTTCCATACTCCTCAGCAAAATCAGACCACCGTCGTCTCTCTACTGCACTTCACTCTCAAGAGCTATAATTAACACCTTATGCCTGTACACAGGCATAAAAGTGTGAATAAATGTGATATGATCAACACAAATGATTAACATAGACGGCAATAGAATAGTCAGCCGTGGCCATCTTTTCATATGAAACAAGCGCCCAAAGGAATGGTCGCTTTCACCTCAGACGACTCCGAACGCAGGCATTTCTCACTGGTCCAGCGCAGCTAAGCGCTCATTATCTCGGTGGTAATACCTAATGTAGAAAGAAGCTCCATATTACTCGCAACTTCCATTTTATGGCAGATGATGCACGCCCACATTGAACAGACCAAACACATCATCACTAGTTTAATACTCTATAATTTGTGAAGATTCTTCAGTTCTACTGTAGAGCTTTATTCTGAACTCGCATATTCTGGTCCAGGTATTACTGTCTCGCAGCAGATAGATGAGCGACGAAATGAAGTTTCTTGGCTGCTCTGCAACTGATTTCTGAACCATTCGAACCAAGGTCAGAGCCTGAAGGCCTTCTCCACGTTCTCCCTCCGGGCACCCACGGTCTTGTACACGCGCATGAACTCGTCGAACGTGACGCTGCGGTAGCGTGGGGCGTTGCCCTCGCCGACCAGTTCCTCCGCGGGGCCGATGAGGCTGTCTGCGGCCGGCAGGATGAATGTTGCCACCGACGTCCGCGCCACCGCCGCGTTGGTCATTGCCCGGTGCTCGATGCTCTTCAGTAACCCGTTGGTGGCGATCTGCATCAACGCCCCCCAAGAAAACCCATCAACTACAACTAACCTGGCGATGATTTATGCCCATTTAAAATTGAGCGATCTGAGGCAAAGGGGGAAGTGATCAACGGATGATTTACCTCGAGCTGGTGGCCAAAGTTGACGACGAACGCATTGGACACGGGCTCGACGTTGATCCAGTTGCCCTTGTAAGAGACCTGGAGGCCTTGGACGGCGCCCTGGAGAAGCAGGGTGATGAGGTTCCGGTCGCAGTGCGGAGGCAGGCCGAGCGTCAGGCCCGGGTCCGGGCACGGTGGGTAGTGGTTGACGTTGATGATCACGTCGCCGCCGGTGAGGTCACCCTCGAAGTAGTCCGGCCGGAGACCCATGCCCTCGCACAGCAGCCGCAGCAGTTCCATCCCGACGCCTCTGGTCGGCTCCACGAACTTCTCAACCACCTCGCTGCAGCGCGCACGAGAAATCGAGAGTCGATACCAAATTAGGCAGATCAAACAGAAATTAGTACTATGAAAGATAGAGTTGTGGTTATTATTGTACCGGAGCTTTTGGGGCTTGTCTGGCCAGTCGTTCTTGGTGTCGCCGACAGGCGAGCCGCAGGCGAGGCGGAGGCAGTCCCGCCAGTAACTTTCGCCGCCGATTTCGTACGTGGTGCTGGAGAAGAGCCGGTTGGGCTTACCAGTGTCCTCAGAGTAGAAGGGAGCCTTGTCCGCTGCCGGCAGCCGGAAGAACTCCTCGCTCACCGCCTCCATGTCCCGCATCGCCTCCGCAGATACGCCATGGTTGACCACCTGCATTTATTACCAGGCGGCGAGGCGGTTCTTTGACCAGAATGATCAAGCGATCGGGCTCGAATTGAAAGATGGAGATGTGATTTTTGCACTGGCCTGGAAGAAGCCGAGCTCCTTGCCGGCATCGAGGACGGCGCGGCGGACCTCGTCGCGGCCGCGGGAGAGGTCGATGACGGGGGGGGGAGACGGTGCAGGTGGAGGCCGGCGGACGCTGGTCGGGCGGGAAGACAAAGCGGTCCGGGAGCGTCGCGAGGGATGGGGCTGAGGACAGCAGGTTCTCCATGGCCGCTAGCTCTGCAAATTTGGGGAAAGCGGAGATCGGAAGAGCGAGCAGCGGAGCAGCTGGGACTGGGTACTGGGTAGAGAAAAAATAATATTACCCCGAATGTCCAAAATGGTCTACGGACAACCCGATGTTAAGGGAAATAGTGGGCCTTTTCCGGGCCGAGACCTGACCGGCGAGTCGCGGGCGAAAGCCCGAAACGGCCTTCGCCAAGCCCCAGACGACTAATTTCTGCGTCCTTTGTATGTGTAATCCTTTTTTTTTAACAGGGGGCGGTCCCCAAGGACCTAGAGCATCCGATTGAATCTGAGCGGTGAAAGTACACATTACAGAAAGGGACTCAAAGAAAAAAACAAATACATACCAGTCCCTACATTTTGCACACAGGACCTCAAAAAGAAAACTGCAAACACAATCGAGGCCAGCTCCTTCTCCACCGTGAATTGAAGCCGCAACACAACCGCCTTCATCGTCGCCGGGGACTAGACCACTTGGGACGGTAGGGGGAGCCATCTATATTGCTAGCCAGAGGCCTCCGTATCGGCATCAAGGCCTAGAGGTTGAAGTTGCCCATCTGTCACCGGCTGGAAACCGTCGCCGACGAAAGGGGAGGGAGTGGCTGCCAACCAGCCATAAGGTACGCCAGCGAGCCCTTCGGCTGCGTGAAAGAACTCCCAAGAGAAGCGATGCTTCTCCCCTGCTGCAGAATCAGCTGCAAAGAACGACATCAACCTGATCCACACTCCCTCTCGCCACCAAGACGAGCAGAGCGACGCGAACCAAGGGCAGCCGAATCGCCGCCGACTCCGCCAGATCTTCCCTGTTGCCACAACGCTCGCTTTCGCCTCAGCCCTCGTCCTCCCTTCGTTGCCACGGCCGCCCAAAGAAAAGAGGGACATAACAAGGCATCTCCTATTCTCCCCCTGCCGCCATGGCCGGCCAGAGAGAGGAGCACCCGCAGCAGCAGCATGAGCACAACAAAGGATGCAGATTTATTCACGGAGACAGTGGTTCTCCCCATCGTCTTCAACTTGAACCTCTCAAGTAGAAGAAAAGGAGGGAGCAACCCTAGAACCTTCCAGATCTCACCGCACAGACTAGAGGTGCTGCTCCAAACTACGGGCAAAAATCCCAACAACGGCACTCGGCCAAACCTACTACTACTCTGTACACGGCGAGCATCTTCCCTTCTCCTCCTCCAGACGGCGGTGCCGCCGGATTTGGGTCGAAGAAGAGCTCGAATGCGAAAGTCGACTCACAATATATTAGGTGTGCAAGCCGTCTCATTAAAATCTTCCAGTCCTCTTCGGTACACTGGTAAGAAAAAAGAGTGCGTTTGAAACTTGCAGCCTCTGAGTTCAAACAATTACATCGTTAGAGCGGTTACATCTTTAATTACATCATATAAAATAAACCCCGAAGGGTCCCCATCCCAAACTAAAAACTCCTTAGAATCATACGCATGTTTAGCTAGTAGATGAGCCACTCCATTTGCTTCCCGCATACGGTGCTTGAATGAGATTTCGAGATTTCAGGTATTGTGCTTGCTTTAAAAAAACATTATGCCAAGATAGCCGAATAAGGATTCCACACTTTCATTGTTCCATTGCAGCATTCGATCAGCTCAAGGCAGTCTGATTCAATGATCATCTTTGGACATCCCTTCTCTTCAGTAAACTCCAGACCTTTCAACAAACTAAATGCTTCTGTCAATGCAGCTGAGAGGGGGTTGTTTATAGGGCAACAAAAACCTGCAATAGCCTCCCCGTATGATCCCGAAGAACACCTTCTGCAGCACCTGAACTATCAATATGATAAGAAGCATCTATATTGAGTTTATATGAACCAAAACCTATGGACGAGCTAGCGTTCCGGAGATGTTGCAGAAATATAGTTCCATACCGCTACCTGAGTAACTACCGTAGCTGTTTAAATATCCCGATGTATCAACAAGCCGGATATGAAGTAGCTTAACCAACCAAATGCCGAGACAGATGTAGCATTGGCTCACGCGACGTGCGAACAGAACCGTATAAATGGGCCTGAGAACTTTCCAGCCCAAACTGTGCGATCGCTCAACTAAACTAAACTATTATAGGAACGCGCGGGCGGGAGCGAGGAAATCCCGCACGACCGGGCTCGTCCATCTCAATCACGAGCAGGAGCTTATGGCGGCTAAAAAAGCTCCAAATGCTTGCGGTTTGCCTACAAAGCTAGCTAGCGGCCTAGCGGGCCGCGCCGCGAGTTGAGAGGCACTCCGTCCAAACAATTCACATGCGGGGGTTTAAACGACCATGCTGATCTTTTCACCATGTCACCGCGTACCTATGTTTCAAATCCCACCAAAACGAGCGCTTCTACCGTCCCGAAAAGACGTTGCAAATTTGTTCAATGATAACGCACCCGTCCTCTCATCAGCCGCCATTCTCTCCTTGACCTAGCCACAACATCTCCACCTACTCCATAGATCGGAGGATTATCCTCGTAATATTTATCCCGGCTGCTACGTCTTCGACAATGGCTATTCGTACTCTCGGTTCGTTAGCGACGTCGATCGGGCTGTTCGGTTAATTTTTCCTGAAATACTTGTGTTGGATCTCTTGCCGATGTTGACTGATTACCCTAATGGTTGCGCGCGTGCACGTAGCCTTAGCATTGCGGCTCAAAAAAATTATGGAAGAACCTTTATTGATGTGCACACACACCTTACCCCTATAAGCACCTCCGAGGACTGAGCCGGCAATCTTCAGGCTGACGAAGTCACCACAAATCAGCTTATGTATCTCTACCACGTGGTATTGATTGTCAAGAAAAATAGACAAGTTTATAACATCTTTTTAGGATGAAGGGAGTACCATGACTTTGCACTTGCAGTAATCGCAGCTTGCATACACACCATGACCGCCGGGCATATATGATGCATGGTTGCGATGAGTGAAGCCACACGCACCTTGCATTGCATAGGCTTTGCGCCCCCTGAGCACCGCATCTTCAGATGCACGCAAGGTCGATAGAGCACTTGTACGTGAACAATGATTCATGCATGGCACCACTATTAATAACACGGCTACGCGATCCATGAAACATGGAGTATGACCAGCGTGAGACGCCGTATGATTGGGGCGATCCGCCTACTCTCCCAGTCCCCCCACCAGGCCACCGCCAATCCACCAGCATCCCGATATCGTACGCGCGACCCCTCCCTCGTCGTCGGCGACAAACAACCCATATCCGATTCGCTTTTCTACCGATGACCGATCGATCACAGCTCACGCACTACGATACGTCGTGGTCCACGAAACTTCAGTCCAAAGCCACCGTATCGACAACAGCGTTCACGCAAAAGTAAAACAAACTGCAGATCAATCAACCGCGCGCGTCCACTACACCCTCACCCTCACCCTCACCGGTCGCTGCGTCCTGGACGCGGGTGCAGTCGTATGTGCGTCTCGAGAAGTTAGCGAGTCTGATCTGTTCCGTTGGCGGCTCTCTCCAGGTACGTAGGGATTTCGCGTTAGTGATGGAACAACTCGTGAATCAATCCCGTGCTACAACATGCCAGGTTATATACTTATACTCTCTCTCTTTCCACAACTTAGAACTAGGTATATTTTGAACCAGAAGTCTGTTTTGAGAACTCGTTTGATATTTGAGTCTCTAGTGAAGAAACTTTCCAGAAAATACCAATGGTATATTTTGAAGAATCCCATCTGCAAGCTTTGCTTGATTCATCCACGGGACGAAGCCTTAATCTACGGTGGGAGGAAAATATTGTTGCCTTGCCAAAGGCTAAGAGAAGGGAGACGAGTGGCGCATTCATGTACACCATGTGGGGAGGTCGGAAGGAGAGAAACAGGCGCGTTTTTCTGTTAGATTTATATGGGCTGCGGTCATGTAAACAGTTCATGTAGTCTAATAAATTTTAAAATCTCAAGGCCCATTTACTTTGGCAGCTTGAAGCTGCGTGGGAGGCAAAGTTTAGTCTCACATTGCTAGTTGGGAGAGAGTTGGACCAACTTATAAGGTGAGTTGTTTCACTCCCCCTAAGTGAGTGAGAAGAGAAGGAGTCCACACGCACTTCTCCTCCTTCGTCGCCTGCCTCGCCTCGCCTCGGCCGCACGCGCGTCGCGTCACGTTTCGTGAATCGAGTTCGAGTTAGAAACTCGTTTTGTGGAAGACTAAAATTTTGCATGGTGCATCAGTTGTTGGGTACGTGTCAACATTCGTGTGAATGTTTGACGCGCGTCCTCGTCTTCCACCGTGTGGCGACTCACCTCTCAGGCTATAGAGGGAGAGATAAAACAAATCTAGAAGTAACTTGTTCTTTCTCTGTCTCTCTCGCCTTGTTCCTCTTGTTGTGCTGCTCTCTAAGCTTCCCCATCCCGGCGACTGCGTGCACGGCCGTCCGGGAGAGAAGGCCTCTGAAACCTCGTCCGTTGAGATCCTGCACCAGGAGACGGACAATAAGGTTTTTGGGGAGCGTCTCAGCGCGACTGCTCGCTTCCGTTCGTGTTCTTCATCAACCGACGACCTCAACAACACCATGGGGGACAATGATAAAGATCAAGGTGTTACTGCAGTGATGACCTTTCCAGCCAACCTATATGTGTTATTCCTCTCTTTGTATGCACTAGTTCTTGCTAGATTTCAGATCTACTAGATGTGGTTGTTTGGCTGCATGTGTTTAGATCTGCTAGTGCTTACATAATGTTGATTTTGGTAATTAAATCTCATGTGGAAATTGCCTAATACTCCAACAATCCAAAAACCTTATTTATTAGGCAATTTTCATCATCTGCCTTTGCTGCTTCGCTGAAACCGAGCCCATTTACGGGTGCTCATTTTAAGAGATGGCAAGGGAAAACCCTCATGTGGCTTACTGCTATAGGCATAGAAAATGTTGCAGATGGCACTCCCAGAGGTCCGCTTACTCTCAAAGAAGAGAGAGCGTTTAGGGAGGCCAATGTACTTTTTGTGGGATCCGTAATCAGTGTGCTTGGAGACAAGTTGGTTGATGCATATTTGCATATTCGTGATACCAAGGAACTGTGGGATGCGATGGATGCTCAGTTTGGTGCTGCCGATGCCGGTGGTAAACTGTATGCTATGAAGCAGTTCAATGTTCAATGATTACAACATGGTTGAAAACCAATCTGTAGTAGAACAAGCTCATGAGTTACAGATCATGGTAGAGGAACTCGAACTCCTCAATTGTGTGCTTTCGGACAAGTTTTTCGTGGGATGCATTGTCGCTAAGATTCCCCCTTCGTGGAGGAACTTTGCCACTTCTCTGAAACATCAGAGGCATGGGCTCTCTATTGAGTACCTCATTGGCTCTCTAGATGTTGAAGAGAAGGAAAGGGCAAAACACAAACATACTAGTGGAACCGAGGGACATCTGCTGCCAATATGGTGCAGAAAAATACTCACAAGTCCAAGGGAAATAACAAAGTTTGCCAGACTACCAACTTCAAGAAGAAAAAGGGGCAAAACAAGGAAAAGAAAGAACCTTGCTAGGTGTGTGACGAGATTGGCCATTGGGCTCATCGTTGTCCACAGAAGAAAGGCAAGAAGGGCCAGGCTAGATAAAGTTCTAAATATGTTAACATGGTCACTGGCAATACTGATGCAGGAACTTCATGTTCTGGGTACGGTAATTTATTACCTATTATTCTTTCAGTATTTCAACCCACATAATGGTGGGTTGATACAGGGGTCAATGTTCATGTGTGTGCTGACATTTCCATGTTCACCTCTTATCAGGCTCGAGGTTCCGCAGTCATGATGGGGAATGGGTTACATGCTACGGTTTTTGGTGCTGGCACGGTAGATCTAAAGTTTACTTCGGGCAAGATCATGCAATTGAAGAACGTGCAGCATGTCCCTTCTATCAAGACGAATCTAATTAGTGGATCCCGTCTTCTGAAAGATGGGTTTACGTTGGTATTTCAGTCCAATAAAGTTTTACTATCTAAGTATGGAACCTTTGTCGGAAAAGGCTATGAACGCGGAGGCATGTTCCGCTTTTAATTGGTAGACTTTTGTGATGATGTTGTGAACCATGTATGCACTACTGGTAATAAGACTAATGTTTAGCATTCACGACTTTGTCATATTAATTTTGGTTGTATGTTGCGGCTTGCTGGTATAATTTTAATTCCAAAATTCACTATTGTCAAAAGCTTTAAGTACCATGCTTGTGTGCAAGCAAAGTAGCCTTGCAAGCCTCACAAACCTGCGGAGGAAAGAAACTTGGCACCTTTAGAGCTCATATATTCAAATCTATATGAGATGAATGGTGTGTTGACAACTGGTGGAAAGAAATATTTCATGACTTTGATTGATGATTCTACTAGGTAATGTTATGTATATCTCTTGAGAACCAAAGACGAGGCTTTCGATTTCTTTAAAATCTATAAGGCAGAAGTTGAAAACCAACTTGAGAGAAAGATCAAAAGAATTTGGTCTGATCGTGGTGGAGAGTACTTTTTTAATGAGTTCAATTTATTCTATTCGGAACATGGTATTATACATGAGAGGATGCCTCCCAATTCCCCTCAATCCAATGGGATTGCTGAGAGGAAAAACCGGACTCTAACAGATTTGGTTAACATCATGTTAGACACTGCCGATTTATCCAAGGAATGGTGGTGGCAGGCTATATTGACTTCATGTCATGTCCTAACCCATGTTCCAACTAAGAATAAAGAGATTACTCTATTTGAAGAATGGGAAAAGCAAAGGTCGACACTCTCGTACTTACGAACTTGGGGTTGTTTGGCAAAAGTCAATGTGCCAATCAACAAGAAGCCTAAGCTTCGACCAAAAACCGTGGATTGCATCTTTCTTGGATAAGCTTCTCACAACATTGCTTATAGATTTCTTGTGGTGAAATATGAAGTGGACAACATGAGTGTTGGTACCATTTTTGAATCAAGAGATGCTACATTCTTTGAGGATATATTTCCTATGAGAGATATGCCTAGCATATCTAATAAGGAATATAATCCAATTTCTGAACCTGAAACTCCCATGGAGATTGATGAACAATCAGATGATGAGAGTTCAGATTCGGATGAGGATGACAATGAAGCTCCCACAAGGAGCAAGAGACAAAGGATCACAATGTATTTTGGTAATGATTTTATTGTGTACCTAATGGATGACACTCCCACTACTATTTCACAAGATTTTGCATCTCTAGATGCAGACTATTGGAAAGAAGCGGTTCAAAGCAAGATGGATTCCATCTTGGATAATGGAACATGGGAGATATCTGAAGGTTCGTATGGGTGTAAACCTATAGGATGTAAATGGATATTTAAAAAGAAGCTTAGGACTGGTGGTACTATTGAAAAGTACAAATCTCGGCTTGTGGCTAAAGGCTATACCCAAAAACAAGGCGAAGGTTTATTTGATACTTACTCACTTGTGGCTAGATTGACCACAATTCGAGTACTACTATCACTGGCTGCCTCTCACGGTCTTGTCGTTCATCAAATGGACGGTAAGACGGCTTTCCTAAGTGGAGAGTTGGGTGAGGAAATTTATATGGAATGGCGTGATGGTTTTGTACTAGAAGGTCAAGAAAGAAAGGTGTGTAGACTTAAGAAATCTTTGTATGTCCTCAAACAAGCTCCCAAGCAATGGCATGATAAGTTTGAAAAAACTTTAATATCTGTGGGTTTTGTTGTAAATAAATCCGACAAATGTGTATTACTATTGCCATGGTGGGGGCTAGAGAATTGTCCTATTGTAACACCCCGTCCACTCCTGGGCCGGGGGGTGTCACTCCTGGCAGCTTAATAGGATATCTAGACTGGCCCCACGGACCAACACTAGTCTTTTCTGCGCACTTTGTCCTCACTCGTGCGCACCCGGTTACCCACTTCCCGGTCGGTCACCTATCCTAGAATTGCTCTAGGCCAAGCACGCTTAACCTTAGAGTTCTTTTCGAATGAGCTTCCGGAAAAGAAGTTGCAACTTGTTGATATGGGTATCCTATCAATCCTATTAAGCCATGTTCCTGGATCTCACATACACCCACCCTTTAGAAGATCGATGCCCCCATCGATCAAGCACACCCCAGGAACGTTCCCTCTTGGCACGCATGTGTGCGTCCAGTGCGGGCACATGTGCCATGCCGTGTCCACTCCGGGCCACACGCGTCAGGCTCCACATGTCCCGCCACTGACCCGCACACACCCGTGTAATCGCAAGGGTCGGCTCTGATACCACTTTGTAACACCCCGTCCACTCCTGGGCCTGGGGGGTGTCACTCCTGGCAGCTTAATAGGATATCTAGACTGACCCCACAGACCAACACTAGCCTTTTCTGCACACTTTGTTCTCACTCGTGCGCACCCGGTTACCCACTTCCTGGTCGGTCACCCATCCTAGAATTGCTCTAGGCCAAGCACGCTTAACCTTAGAGTTCTTTTCGAATGAGCTTCCGGAAAAGAAGTTGCAACTTGTTGATATGGGTATCCTATTAAGCCATGTGCCTGGATCTCACACCTATGTTTGTATGTTGATGACATCTTAATTTTTGGGACAAGTCTCAAAGTGATTAATGAGGTCAAAACCTTTTTGTCTCAATGTTTTGAAACAAGGGATCTTGGATAAGCTGATGTTATCATAAACATCAAGCTGCTAAGAGATGAGAATAATGGGATTACACTTGTGCAATCACATTATGTGGAGAAGGTGTTGAGAAAATTTGGATATGATGATTGCAAATCCTCTCCCACACCTTATGATCCTAGTGTGTTGCTTCGAAAGAATCAAAAGGCAGCTAGAGATCAATTGAGATACTCTCAGATTATTGGCTCACTTATGTATTTAGCTGCCTAGCGTCCACCTCATCATCCGGAAGTTCCCCATTGGCGATGAAGTTCATGAAGGGTCGCGCCCAAGATGGTATCTCCCAGATGATGAGGATGCTTTCTCGCCCCGACTAGAGGATGTCAGATGGCTATCCGGGTGGCATGCCCGAGTCGGAAGCCCGCGAGCCGCTTGGACCTTTTTGAGATGCCGCATCCGTCGAGCCGGCAGCCCCCGGGTCTTTCGAGCCGGGTGGTGTGGGCGCCTTGGAGTCAGTGTGGGCCTTCTTCCTTGCGGGTTCCGGGTCCTTCGAGCCAGCAGCCCTCGAGTTTCCAGCCGAGATGATGGAGTCGAACTCCAGATATGGGGTGATGGAGGGCTTGCACAAGTGCTCCAAGGAGACCCTAGTGGAATTGCCTGCCTAGTGGATCCGACTCGTGCGAGCGAGTCGGTTGCCTCGTTGTTGGCGCGGGGGACATGATGGAATTCGCATATGTGAAAGCAGGCGCTAAGTTTCTATACATGGAACCAGTAGAGGACCATGTTCGCGTCCCGAGCATCCCATTCCCTAGATACCCGCTGGACCACTAGATCCGAATCCCCGAAGCAGAGGATCAGGCTGATGCCTATCTCCTTAGTGAGCCGGAGTCCATGCACCAATGCCTTGTACTCGGCTACATTGTTCGAGGCCTTGAAGTGGATCTGGACGACATAGTCCGGTCGGTCCCCCTTGGGCAAGGTTAGGACGATGCCGACTCCCAAGCCCCTGAGCATCTTGGAGTCGTTGAAGTGCATCTTCCAGTGGTCCGAATCTGGAACTGGCAGCAGGTACTGGGTCTCGTCCTAATCGACCAGGAAATCCGCCAGGGCCTGCGACTTGATCATCAGCCTTGGCTCGTACTGGACGGAGTAGGCGGCGAGCTCAATTGCCCATTTGGTGACTCGACCGGTGGCGTCCTTGTTGCCGATGATCTCCGAAAGGGGTGCGGTGCACACCACCTTAATCGGATGCTCCTAGAAGTAGTGTTTGAGCTTCTTGCATGCCAGGTACACTCCGTAGCACATCTTATGGTAGTGGGGGTAGTTCTTCTTGGAGAGGGAAAGAACTTCGCTCAGGTAGTAGACGGGTCTATGCACCAGCTGAGCCTTGCCTTCCTCGGGGAGCTCCACCACCAGGACGACGCTGATAACCTAGCTGATGGCTACTATATAGAGTAACATCGGCTCCTTCTTAGTCGACATGGCTAGCACCGGTGTTGTGGATAGCATGCGCTTGAGGTCGTGAAATGCGGCATCCACTTGTGAGGTCCAGGAGAACTTGTCCATCTTGTTCATCAGCTGGTAAAGAGGAAGCGCCTTCTCGCCCAGCCAGCTGACGAAACGGACGAGGGAGGCCAAGCATCCGGTGAACTTATGGACTCCAAGCAAACTCCTGGGTGGCTGCATCCTCTCAATGGCCGCAATCTTCTCCGGGTTTGCCTTGATTCCCCATTGTGAAAAAAGGAAACTGAGGAGTTGGCCAGATAGGACGCCGAAGACGCACTTCTCCAGGTTCAGCTTCATCTGGTACTGGCGGAGGTTCGTGAACTTCTCCCCCAGGTCATCGAGAAGGGTGCGCTTCTCCTTCGTCTTGATCACGATGTTGTCCACATAGGCATGCACATTCCAGCCAATTTGCGAGTGCAAGCACTTCTGCATGCAACGCTAATAAGTGGTGCCTACATTTTCAAGCCGAAAGGCATGGTTACGTAGTAGTAAGCCCCGTACGGGGTAATGAACACTTCAATTGGTTAGCCAGATTTAACCAGATCTGGTTGTAACCGGAGTAACAGTCTAGGAAGGACAAAAAGTTGTAGCCGACCGTGGAATCGATGATTTGATCGATACAAGGAAAGGTGAAGGGGCCTTTCGGGCATGCTTTGTTCAAGCTCGTGTAGTCGATACACATGCGCCAGGTCTTGTTCTTTTTCAACACCAGGACTAGGTTGGCCAACCAGTCCAGGTGGTATACTTCCATAAATGAACCCGGCTGCAAGGAGCCGGGTGATCTCGTCACCTATGATTTTTCTCTTCTCCCCCATGAAATGGCGGAGGGATTGCTTGACTAGCTTGGCATCCGGCTGCACATGAAGTGAGTTCTTGGCGAACTCCCTCGGGACACTTGGCGTGTCCTTAGGTGACCATGCAAAGATGTCCCAATTCTCACGGAGGAAGTCGACGAGCATGCTTTCCTATTTGATGTCCAAGCCGACACCGATGGTGACGAACTTGGTCGGGTTGGACAGGTCGAGCAGGATCTTCTTTGTCTCCTTGGCTGGTTAAAAGGCCATGTCTCCAGTCGGCTTCATGCTAGCCGGCACTTCCTGCTGAGCCAACACAACATTGCGTATGATCCCGCGCTTCTCCTCAGCAATGATGAGGGCTTCAGCTATCTCCGAGCCTTCTATTGCGCATTCCATCGACCGACTATAGCAGCCGGCCATGGTGATCATGCCGTTTGACCCCAGCATATTTGTCTTGAGGTATGCGTAGTGGGGGATGGCCATGAGTTTGGCGAGGGCGGGACGCCCGAGGAGAGCATGGTAGGTGCTAGTTAGGTTTACCACCTCGAACCACACCAGCTCGCGGCGGAAGTTCTCCTCGGATCCGAATATGACGTCCAGCTAGATTTTCCCCAGCGGGGTGCATGCTGGTCCCGACAGTACGCCATATAACATCGTGGTCGTCGGCTACAGGTCACACTCCCGGATGCCTAGTAGAGTAGGTTGAGGCTGCTTCCACCGTCGATGAGAACGCGAGAGAAGCGACATGTGTGCTCGTCGGAGACAAGGAGGGGGTCGAGCACCATCGTGTAGCCCCCGGGATTCGGCAAGAGGTCTGGCTTGTCCTCCTCACTCCAGGTGATGGGAGTCTCGGACCAGTTCAGGTCCTGGCGGACCGGAGGAACAATGGCGTTCACCTCCACGCTATGCCGTCTGCGGCTATGTTTGTCGTCTGGCTCTGATTTGAAAATATGGTAGTTGGCGTGCTGCTGCGGGTACCCATTTTTATTAGTGCCGGCTGCCCTAGCCGGTGGCGGCGGTCCACCGAGACGAGACGAGGGTGGAGGAGGTAGGCCGCCTT
The DNA here is from genome assembly GCA_916181665.1 of Avena sativa. Classification (NCBI taxonomy): domain Eukaryota; kingdom Viridiplantae; phylum Streptophyta; class Magnoliopsida; order Poales; family Poaceae; genus Avena; species Avena sativa. Next base: position 341,984,971 of record OV702287.1, read on the forward strand.
GCTCCTTGATCTAGCGAGTCCAGGTTTTATTCCGGGTGGTGTGCTTAGACGGCTTGAAAGGTTCGCTGTGGTACTTGCGCAGGCCGTCAAAAATCTGCTGGATGGTGAACCGCGTCTTTCGCCTTCTTGCATTGCCAGTACACACGTCTGGTGCGCCCTCCACAGTGTTGACCTGCTTCGCGTGGTAGCGAGGTTCTTGCTATTCGGGTGGGCGCTTCCCTAGAAGTGGTTGTCATTGCCCGGCCGTCTGGAAGATCTGACTTCCCCGCTCGGTTTACTCAGCTGTTTGCGATCTGGATCCGTTGGAACCAGTCGACCGTCGGCATTCACCCAAAGGGGCTTCTTCATTGCTGCGTAGGCCTAGGAAAACTGGTCCGTGACCGTCATGAGTTCTGCCATGGTATTCAGCTCGTCACACAGTAGTCAGTGTCGGAGCATGGTGCCTTCTCGGCATCCCTCGATGAATGAGCCGATTGCCTGGCTCTCCATCACACCTTCACAAGAGTTGTGTAGCTCTGTCCATCTGGCGAGGTATTTGCGGTCCAACTCACGGTCCCCCTGGATGCATAGGGCCAAATCGCGAGGGCGACCCGGACGCTTATACGTGCCGTTGAAGTTCCGGAAGAAAACCTTCTCGAAGTCGGGCCATGCATTGATGTTGTTGGGCATGAGGCTATTAAGCCATGTCCTTGCCGACCCGGTCAGCATGAGGGGGACATAGCGCACCGCCATGCGCTTGTTCCCATGGGCGATTCTGACCACCATGGCGTAGTCGATCAGCCATTCTCGCGGCTTCATACTATTGTCATACTTGGGGGTGTCCCGTGGTAGCGTGGACTTATCCAGGAACGGCTTGTTCCATATGCGTGGCCTGAAGCAAACTGGCCCCATAGAGTCCTCTTCCTCCGTAAGGCGCGCATGTGCCAGGAGTTCGATGCGATCTCGTGCTTCCGGTGTATCCAGATTGGCCGCTCCTACCCAGCCCGAGAGGCGGGAACCAGCTGGCCGCACCGCTCCGGCTGGCGGAGGGACGGGCGGTGGGTTGCTGTTCACCACGCCCTACTCGTGGCGCGACTGGCTCTAGTGTCCCAGGTCGCGGCATTTGCTACAGGATTTTCCCGCCAGAGGGGAGGATGTCTGCTAGGTGTCACGAGGTCCACCCTTGCTGTTGTCGGGTGGCTTGCTCCCCTTGGATCCACTGGGGTTCTCATGCATTTTTTGGATGGCGTCGGCCTGTTCGACCGCGATCCAGAGCAGCTCCTACACCCGTGCGTCTTGCCGAGCTCACGCTTCACCCTCCAAGTTGGGCAGTTCATCCGCCGCGGCTCGCACCGTGCGTAGGTTCTTGATGGGCGTGCTGTAAGCGGGTCAGGCGATGCGGGGAGGTGGCTCTGACTCGCCGTCCCTTTCCAATCTGCCCCCCATCTCGCCGCCCCGGTGCTGTACTTGCCCTTGCGGCTCGTCTCCTTGCTGGCCGGGGTGAGGCCGTGGGCGCGATTGTACTCGCGCATGGTGCTCTCAATATACTTCTTGGCCGCGGCCAAGTCAATGGCCTCCTACACGAGGAGCTCCTTTTCCACGATGACGTTCACGGCGGCTTCCTCTAGATTGTCTCTGGGGGTAACGGGGGTGAGGAGCCTATCGATGGCAAGCTCCACTAGGTCCTTCTCCCGTGGAGGGGCAGAAGTTCTGACTCCCTCGCCCGCACGCTCTAGAACGGGACGACGTTGGTGTGTGCTGGAGCCGGCCATCATGACCTCCACGCCGCGCGGAGCGACAGGCGCGCTGCTGAGAGAGTGCAGCGGCTCTGTGACAGAGACGATTTCTCAGGGGAAACGCTCCGGCACGGTGGAGACGTAAACTGGCAGGTTGTAACACCCCCGGGATTAGGGTTAAACAAATCCCAGAACTTAGCCTGACATAAGCTTAAACTAGAGCTCGAGGATGTTCAGTGAGAAATCGATAACACAACAGTAATCCTGCGACACAAAAATTATTACAGCAAGCTCATAACTAAGCGAAGAACCAAAATATTACAAGCAGAGGTCATTGACCACAAACATCAAACAACGGAAGGCAAATTATGCTATTAAGTATAGCAAACTTAACAAATGGCCTAAGAGGCCTGAAGCATAACGATGTCGTCCTAGCCCATAGATTCAAGGCTGCCGGCCGGGAATCCCAAGCTACTCGTCAGTGTCGATGTCGTACGGAACTCATCTTCAGGAAACACTTGTTCTGTTACAAAAGTATCAACAAAGCAAAGGTGAGTACAGGGTGTACTCCGCAAGACTTATGGCTGGTGGGGTTATTTTGCGAAAAGCCATCTTTGTTTATAAAACAAGAGGGAGAAGAAGCTCGTCTAATCAGAATATTTTAAATCGGGATAAGTGAGCGCATCTCTGAAGAATTGATCATCATCTTGATATCCACGAAAGTAATCCTCAGCTCACAACTAGGATCACCCCCTTGTACCCATGAGGAAGCATCCTTAAGCACACGTTGAACTACCAAGTTTTTACATTTAGGTTATAGTTCTCTATGATCTTAGAATTCGGCCACCAAGCATCCATAACCGTGAACATGACTTTTCGAAAAGATTTAACCCTGCAAAGGTGTACAACTTTACCCACACGTATCAACCGACTCTTAATGCCAGTACATTAGCCCTCTTCCTTGGAAGGCCGGCAGAGGGTGGTTGGCCACGACCTTTACCTTGCTTTCGCTGAGACCATGAATCACGCCCTAAGGATGGTTCCGCTGTAACATGTCAAATCTTGAAGTCGGTCCCTAGAGATGTGGGCGAGGTTGGTTTACCAGGGGCGCCATCTACCCCAAGCAACCTTGGCCACACTTACCTACCTGTATGAATGCACCTCCTCTTTCGAAAACATTTTCAATGCGTATGTCGAATGGAACGCCCGAACTATGTGACTCATGGAATCTACTAGGCAAGTTAATCAGCGGAGGGGTTCCCAAGCCCCGTGTGGCTGTACGCTCGTCTCGGTTCCAAAGGCAAGAACTCGGTTCCTAGTAGTGGCGAGCATGGGACTAGAAAAACCACATTCCACTATGGCCTCCCATACAAGCCTTAGCATGTTTAACCTCTACCACTGATCTTACCTCATCAGTATATCTCGTTTTCCTGCTATACTAGATTCTCTGCATTTGGCACATCATCTAGATGAACCTGCACTAACAGCTAAGCATGGCTAAGCAAGACACAGATATAAGCTCTAGCAATGCACACAAGCCAAACCTAGTTATGCTAGGAGCAGTGGATCAGGTAATATAAGCTCAAGAGAGTAATGCAACAGATAGGATACACTATCTATCGATAAAAGACCACAGTAGAATCGTATGCATCATGGCAAGAATGAAATTCTTTCGAAATCATAGGATTGTATAATGGTGGGGCTATTCTTGCCTTGTTTGCTGATACCCAGAAAGTAGATCTTCGGCTAGCTTGTACTTGACTTGATTACAGTTGGTCAAGTATTGTTCGTCGATCTTCGATGGTGTTGATCTCGGTCTTCGATCTCGAGCTCGATATCGTATTCTACCGGGAAGAAGCAAACACCGGAAAGAAAGGGAAAATAACAATCAACACATGGCATCGATGCAATGCTCAAGCAAGGATGATGATATGACAAGTTAAATAGATCTTAAATGAAACCCTGGGGCATGCTTGATCATTTTAAACAGGGTCCGAAGGGTACAAACCCTAGGACAGGGGAAACCCCGGGACACCTGTGAGGGGTGGATTTAGTTCTCTGATTAAACTTGTAATTTAAGTTGCTTAACAATGCATGATTAGGAGTCTATTGTAAATATCTCATTTTTCTGAACATTTTGATATATTATTTGTATTTTTCCGAATTACAGATTAGAAGATATTGATTTTACAATATTAAACCATTTTCTGGAATTATTAAACTTTTATTGTGTCAGCAAAGATGAAAGCTGACGTCACCTAGGGCTGGAGAACCTTTTCTCACCGATGCAGCGCCTACCCACAGAGACTGATGAGTGGGACCAGGGCCACGTCGGGCTGCCACGCTGGCGGGGCTTGGTCAGCGCCCATGTCAGGCACATGCGGCGCCACGTCGACGCCACATGGGCGACACGTGGGCTCGCCGGAGGGCACGTCGGCCGGCGACGGGGAACGGCGCTAGAGGGCGCGCGGGCAAGCGGGGTTAGGCGCGTTCGAACCAGGGTTTCACTGCGAACCTAAAGAGGGTGGCGCCGCTATGGGAGGGTCACCGGAGCTGCGTCTACGGCGAGCTCTAGCGGTGGCCGACGACGGCGCTGCAGACACCGAGCAGCTTCGCCGTCGTCGTCGAAGACGACGAGAGCGAAGGGGTACGCGGGCTGGGCCTTGCTGGGCTGCGGGAGCTGCTGGCTGCTACGCGCTGAGCGGCAGGGAGAAGGAGAGGAGAGAGAGGGCTGCGGGAGCTGCTGGCTGCTACGCGCTGAGCGCAGGGAGAAGGAGAGGAGAGATGGGCCGGCTGGTCTGCTGGCTCTAGTTTATTTTTTTTCCTGTTAAAACATTTTCTTTTTCTGTTTTGGTTTTCCATTTGTATTTTCAAACTCTTTTCTATTTTTAAACATTTTGAAAATACCATAGGTTTGTAAAATGTAACAAAAAGACTCAGGGGCCCTCTTATTCAGTTTGGGCTCCAATAATTTTGGGTTTTCAAAAATCAAAACCATTTTGAATAGGTTTTAGAGAGAGGGGTAAATAGATAGGGTTTAGGGTTTTATTTTCTTTCTTGTTTCGTCCATGCATTTTAGAATAAATTATGCTCATGAATGCACAAACAAATCCTAAATATGATTAACTAAAACTAGGGCGTTACACAGGTCACCGAACAGCAGGACGGTGTCATTCGTCAAAAAGGCGGATCCGGCAAAACACAAGGCATTATCGATAAGGCAGACCAATTTGGCCAAGGTTAGCACGAGGCCGGAGGCCACGCGCTTGCCTGCTGAAGTGCGGGGTCCCGTGCGGATTGTGACTCCGATCGAAGCCATTCTGCCCCACGGTGGGCGCCACTATCGTCGTTATGGAAACATCAGTGCGTGATAAGGCTAGATAGAGGTATGGGGACTGATAGAAAAGCTACCGACGGCGTCCGCAGGCGGGATTGGGCACAAGCAATCGTAGATGGACGCAAGAAGTACCCAAGTTCGAGGCTCTCGTGAGGAGGTAACACCCATAATCATGCCGATCGGACTATGAGGTGATCAACACACGAACTACATCCTGCTCCTCGAGCTGTATGCGAGCTGTCAAACTATCAGAGACCAACCAAGAGATGAACTGAGCTATGCATGCAGGTGCGTGTGTGAGAGCTAGCTAGCAGTGAGTGTGAATCGATCAGAATGAGTCCAACCCTTGCTACGAGAGACCCGCTCCCCCTTATATAGGCCGGGGCTACGGTTACGTTGGCTAGGCCGACTGGCGGGTCCCACAGACGGGCCCCAGCCGGCTGGTCACCTATAGTGCCACGAAGTGGAGGTCGTGTCGATAGTGTTCGCCGTGCGATACATCGTGTATACAGTGAGCGTCATGTGAGCAATTGCGAGCATAGCGTCAGCAATCAGCCACTGTTCCCTTCGTCAACTACAAAGTAACCGGTATGGGCCTCGTCCTCTATCTCCTTTATGTCTTGTCGATAGGCCAGGGCGTACCGCGCACTGTGCTGTACGTCGCCCTGTGTACTGCTTCCGTCTTGACTCCGTCCGGCTAGGATTGTCTAGCCGGACCGACACCTTGGCGGTCTTGCTTTATCCGGCTGGTTGGTGTGCCGGCTCGCCCTGGTCTGGATTTCTCTCTGTGTCTTATCTTGTGCTTCCGTCCGGCTGGACCCCGCCAGCCGGCCGGAACCTGCGTTGCCTTGTCCTTATCCGGCTAGCCTATCAGGGGGTCAGCCCCCCAACATCGGGGTTGCCATGGAGGCTAGTACAACGACGCGGACGGCAAGACGTGGAGGTCTGTGGGGGCTGGGATTGCTGGTTGTGCCTACCTCGGCTGACCTCTCCTTGTTATGGGTGCGCCTGGACGCAACGGGAAACGCCCAGAAGAGGCGGGAACCGGAGGGAAAGAAAGACGGGAGGCAGTGGGAACGCATTAGAAATACACCGACGCTAGGGATTTTTGCCAAGCTGGATCGTGCCGCTGGGCGTCGCTGGCTGGACAGGACGGACCACGACCAAAAAGTGACCCACATAAAAGGCGGAATATTCTTTCAGTGGGAGACGACGTTCCGTCGACTGCGAGGCGCCCGTGGTGACTTCGTCAATCTCAAGACCCGATCCGCAGGCTCAGTCTCTCGAAGGTGCTCATAGGGATAGGGTGCGTTCATAGGGATGGGTGCATGTACGTGTTGTAAGCATCTATGATTGTACTGTATTTAAAAAAACAAGAGACGCTGGATATTCCATGTAGACACCGTTTCCGTAAAGAAAATACGTACTAGCGCATAACTCAAACTCAAACCCTAACCACAATCGTCATCATAGATTGAACACCAAACTCTGCCTGCCTATCGAGGCCCCGCCGCCGTCAAAGCTTGGACCGCCGGTGTCACCGCCCGGTCGTGCATATGTCCTCCTCGATCGAGTGGCATATACTCCCACCGTTTGAAAATATAAGACATTATAGTTCTGTAAAACGAATGTATCTAGTGTATAGGTTCACTCTGAATCTCTATGAACTTATACACTAAAAGATGTCTAGATACATTCGATTCACGAAGCTAAAACGTCTTATATTTCCAAACGGATAGAGTAGAGTTCTTTATTTGTGCTTGATCAAGAACCAGCACTCTCTACAACGATCGAAGAGATCTAGAGAGATGGACATGTCGCTCAATCTAGTTGCCGCCGACTCTCCAGCTTTCATCGTCCTCGACCACGTGGCCTCCATCGGCAACGCCACCACTGCGTATGCCCTCACTGCCCTCGGCCACACGTTCGAGGTCTCCTTCCGTGTCGGCGACCCATTGTGGCCGTCCGAGTTGGTCTTGCACTTCCCTGGACTCGAAGATGGTTCCCCCGACAAGAAGATCGTCGAGATCGACAGGCACCGCGTCGTCGCCACGCACAGAGGCGTCACTCTCCTCCAGGTGTCCGTCCTTAATCCCGTCGTCAGACACCCGACCGACATTGTGTACGAGCACTTCGTCTACTGCGCAGCCCGCGCGGGACAGCGGCCGTCGCTCCACTTGATCCCGGGCTGGCGGGATACGTTGCTGGACGTCGGCGGGGGATATTCCGGCATATTCTCGGATGGCAACGGGGGCTACAACATAGTGGCCCTGCGTCTATCCTACCTGTCGGATGAGTATATGTATTACGCCAGCGTGTTCTCCTCCAAGACAGGGACTTGGACCGATAAGCCCGTGAAGCTGCAGAATGGGGAGGAGAACCAAGTGTCGTGCTCGTGCAAGGTGATCACGCTTGAAGGCGGCTCCGTGTGCTGGGTCGACCTCAACTGCGGCATCCTGCTCTGCGACTGCGACGAGGTGTTTCGGCGGCCGGCATCCAAGACGCTAGAGATGAGGTATGTGCCATTGCCCGGGAGCATGCTCAGAAAGAACACATCTGCTAGCAGCATCCACACCGCGTGGTCGTCCCGGGACCTTTCTGGGTACCACGGAAACGAAATCAGGTTCGTTCAAGTGGACAACCGGATTTGTTTGGGGCTTGGCTACAAGGTATCGTTCTGGACCAAGGATCTTAGTTCGCCGGACAAGCCGTGGGTTGACCATTTCACAGGCTCCTTCAGCAATGAGCACGTGCGGGGCATTGTTGACGTGATGCCGCATACCCTGAGCTTGAACGTGGTGCTTGCCATGGCCGTGCCCATGCTGAGCTTGCAAGACAAGCATGTCGTTGTGTACTTGATATCCAAGGAGTGCGCCGGGTGGTCATTGTGGTTGACGTTACTGTCATTAACATGCCCAAAATGGCTGTGACTGCCCATCGCTTTGGCACCGATGCAATCAGCTTCGATCCCCTTGCTTGCTGGGTAGTTCCCTCTCCATACCTGAATCCTGTTCGATCATCAGGGGCTGCCAATGCTAAGAAAGCAGAGCGGAGGAAAAGGAAAAGGATAAGACGTGCGTCTCATAGCTGCACCGAAAATGCGCCACCGCCAATAAGAATGTAGCCAAGGGCCGTGACTTCTTGCTGCCAATAATATTTTCCTACGCGAGACTATCACTGTGTTAAGTATTATTAAGTTCTATTACGTATGCAAGACTATCACTGAGTGAAGAAAATCAATCAACGCTTTTGCTTTAGTGCTCCTCCCTATCTAAATCCTAAACACAACAACAGTTGAGATCGTTCCGTACGCCCCCTCATAACTAAGGGCATGCCGGTCCTTAACGAATTATCTATACTATTAATTTGCTTACGATTTTGATGATCTTTGGTCCGTGGTACGTCGTCCTCCCTATCTAACGCCCGTTCAGTCCTGATCTATTCGTTCTAGCTAGATTGAAAAGACCCACAACCTGCTAGATCGGATCTCGATTGGTAAAAAATTCAAATAAATACTCGTCTTCCGTGTCTACACCATGGTAGAAGCCGATCAATACCATGGCGGCCTCGCCGTCGGGCGTCGAGACCGAGATAGCCATTGGGAGCGCCTTCAAGGTTGAAGAGGTTACGATCTTCTATCTCACGGTCCAGAGCAGTTCCAAGGCCGTGGAGGCGGAGAAGGTCATCTTCCTCGCCGTTAGAGTGGTATCAAGGCAGCCGAGGTCATCTCCCTCACTTCCTTCAAGGTTGAAGAGGTGAATATCTTCTATCTCACGGTCCAGAGCAGTTCCAAGGCCGTGGAGGCAGAGAAGGTCATCTTCCTCGCTGTTAGAGCGGTCTCAAGGTAGCCGAGGTCATCTCCCTCGCCGTTCCTACAGGGTCTATAGGGCGATGGAGGTGTCCATTATGGAGGGTCGACCAACGGCGTGTCCAGGTGCCAGGACCGAGCGGTCTCAAGGCAGCCAAGGTCATCTCCCTCGCCTTTCCTATAGGGTCTATAGGCCGATGGATGTGTCCGTTGTGGAGGGTCGACCGACGGCGTGTCCAGGTGGCAGGGCCGCAGCATGTGGCCGTAATCCAGCCAGTCTCGACCGGGAATCGAAGTGAAAAGAATAGGGACGGCCCTGGCCACGAGGAATTTGTCCGGGAAGCGGCGGCTCGCCCAAATTGTTCCGGTGAGCGAGCAGCAGGGCTTGAGTTTAGTGCTTTTATGATTTTCCGAGACTTGATACAGTCATCTTGTTAGGGGTGACCCCTTGGATGGCTCGATCTTCGAAGATCTCTTTGTCAAATCGATGGGAAAAGTGAGGGAAAGGGATAAGGTAGAGGAAGAAGACACACACCTCGCAAAGAACACGATGAACACACACAAACACAAATATGATATAAGGCCTATTGCTCCCGAACAACAGCCACCGTCCGATAGAATCCTTGCAAAAAAAGATCAATCAACGTGCTCCTATCAATCACAATCGGAGAGGGAAGAACACCTTGGGGAGGATCTTGACAACTACACTCACAACACACAAGATGTAGGCCTTGTACAACTGCAGTGACCCAACATACCACTTCGTGATGTAGTACACTATAGTCGTTGACATAACACCAATGAAACATCATTCCACTAGTATTACATTCCTCATAGTGGTACAACAGAAACATAGTGAAGGGATCCGCAGCAAAAACAAAAAATTTCCTATGTTGGAACTCTAATACGCCCAAGATCTATCTATGTAGTAATGCGGTAATGGTCGAGCGTATAGAATACATACCCTTGTAAACCGTACGCGGTTAACGTTCTAAGGGGAACGTGGTTGAAGTAGTCGAACCCGTAGCCGACCTCAAGGCCGCAAAGCTCCTCGCAGGTCACCCCTTGCCCCTTCTTCATCGTGCAGCAGATCTGGCTCACGACATCCAAGGTGCCTCAAGTGAGGCCCCTCGTGGTTTCATACACATACGGTGTACGATGACGACCTTTGGCTCCTTGATCCCTGCCGGGAGTGTGGAAGTAGATCTCCGGCTTAGAATCCCCGCAACGCAACGGTGTGCTGCAGGTGCGGTGTCTCTTGCATGTACAGTCCTTACTTGGGACCGTGCCAACGCATGGAGACGAGAGAGATAGGGAAGGAGAAAGTCAACCAACGGACTTCTCTAAATATTGGTGTGTCTAATCCCACTCATAGACACCCCTTTATATAGGGGGAGGGAGGTGTGCCCTCCCCTTTGGGTTTCCCATGTGGGACTATTCAAGGGAGAGAGGGGGGAGGCGTATGAGCCCTTAGGGCACCATGGGCCGGCCAGCCGGGGGTGGGCCCCGTGCACAGCCCTAGGCTAGCCGGATGGGCCTCCTTGAGGCGTCTAGGCCTTGGCCCTTTGGCCCTTGGCCCTTCCCTCCTTTGGTTTTCCCTCACGGGTCCTTTTTTCCTAGGAAGTTTGGCCCATCAGTGGAATACCCCTTCAAATTAGATTTTAATATTATGTTTAATATTAATTACATTAATTAATATGTAAATACATATTACAAAATCTGACTTGATCCGAAACACCTTTCGGTTCCCTTTCGATTTCCTCCGAACGACTTTGGAACTTTCCCGGAACGATTCCGGTTCTCTCATGGAACTTTTCCGGTTTCCTTTTCTCTTTCATATGGTGATTCCAACTTACAGAGGATCTCTATCTCATCGTACCCTTAAGTGTATTTCCCCACGGCTCGAGAATGGCATAGACATGATCTCCATCAATGATCAATAGCGGGACCGGGATGCCCATAATGACCCCTGTGCATTCCACGATGATAATGTCATTTGAACCGTAAACATTCGTTTCCCATTCTCTTTTCCACTTGATACCTAGTTCACCCGTGATTTGATCTATGGTATCTCCATACCTTCATTCGATCTCGTTACCGATGAACTTGTTTTCTCGTTTCCGTGTCGTTGCATTCCGTGGCCCAGTCACACGCTTGCAAGCTTCGTTAATGCAACGTCACCGAGAGGGCCACATATGTATCTATCCGTTACATGGATTGGCAAATCCTGGTCTTGATATGTACTCCTCTACGCGCTCCTTTGGGAAACCTGAGTAGCACCTTTTCGATCACCCAGTCATGGTGTGATACTTGATAACCATCTAAGCTCCCTCTAGAATGGTGATTTGCATTATCTCACAGTCTAAGGACAGGTTGCGAGGTTTCCTTAGTTTTACCATTAATGGTGAACTTTGTAACTAGATCTCATTAAGATACAACTGGTTGGGTTGTTTGTCTATCACATCATTCAACTAATGGTTAGACCTCATTGTCAATTGGCATAAATGCCCATGATCTCAAAACCCTAGATCATCCTCATGACCAATGAACTAGTTCGCTAGAGGTAACTAGAGACTTGGTTTGTTTACATACCACACGTGTATTAATGTTTCGTATTAATACAGTTATAGCATAGTATGAAACTATTACGAACTAATTGAGATATGACAATAAAAACCTATTTATTATTTGCCTCTAGGGCATATCTCCTTCAGTCTCCCACACTAGAGTACAAATAATCTAGCTTGCATTTTACTCATCATAAACCATATCAAATATGCGTTTATTGATCATGCATGTTTGTGGAAAACGTCATGTCCATGTTCTGTTTTACCAGATCATTATGTCTTTGCAAATCGTTAATATCTTCCTAACTTTGACATTCATACCATTATCTCATAATGGGTTGAAGTATCCGTTTGGCGACAAAGTGAGACTTTGTTTTTAGTGTTTATAATGATGGTCGTTTTCACTGTTGTCATCTAAACTTCGAAACACACTTTGAAATCCTCTATGTATATATGACAGTTATGGCAGCAGAACGAGGCTGGTTTCCAGGAGCCGACAGTGACTTTAGATAAACCTCGAGGGATTTTTCATGGGCACTGTTCCCTGGGACACATCATTCTATGTTAAAAGCGAACTAGTCCCACCATAACAATATACATCACATGATGATGGAGCCTTTATACCTCTATATCTATGTAGATCCTAGTGCATGAAATGCAACTATGCCACTTACATTGCTTCTTACCATTTAAGTACAAACTTAATTCTGGTTCAGTGATTAACTCAAGAATCACTTCAAGCCATGTTCTTACATTTAAGATCTTGTCCTTCCAACCAGAACTTCGGGTCACATTACGTCGAGTATACAATATGGTTGTATGGAAGAACCTATGACTCAGGCATAGGAGATGCAACACATCTCTTTCTTTCCATCGTTGTAATACTAAGACAATGCTTCATATAGTAATAACTTCTTTCTTACCTTGTTCCATTCTGAACTACTTCAGAATCTTGTCTAGGACATTCTGAACATCTTCAGAATCAAGTCCAAGCAGCATTCGACATTTGATTTTTATTAAACTCACCAATCTATCTCGATAGATCTCATTGTTTAATAACTTGTTCAACTTCATCCATATTTACTAACTTAAATGTTATCAATACCAATCATATCATTCACATATGTCGTCCACATATCCCAGAATAATTTCACGCTCCCACTCAAATATGACATCCATATTTGAGATCTAGGGATTTCACTTAGCTCCCACTCAAAATATGTGTGGTACATATTATGATTTAGCCAAGCTACTTAGCTCCCACTCAAAATTGAAGGAGATATGACCTAGAGGAAAATAATAAATAGGTTTTTATTATCATATCTCAATTAGTTTATAATAGTTTCATATTGTGCTATAACTATGCCAAGTAGAAACATTGGTACAGGTGTGGTATGAAACAACCAAGTCCCTAGTAGCCTCTATTCATCCTAGTTCATTGGTCATGAGGATGATCTGGGTTTCAAGATCATGAGCATTTATGTCAATTGACAACTGGATCATATCATTGGAGAATGATGTGATTGGACATTCCTCGAAGTATTGCAACACGATCAAGTCATATAGTTCATTGTTGCAACAACTATACCTAGACTCATTTTCCTTAGACCGTGAGCTCATATTACTCATTGTTTCCCGAGGCTACTTAGACTGCATCAACCGTCATCTGGTAATATGGTGGCCATAAAGGTGTATATTGGGTATTCCGAAGGAACAGTAGATGGCATGTGACTTCAAGACCGGGAATTGTTCACCCACATGACGGGTAAAAGATACATACGGCCGGCTTGGTGAGATTACATCCATAAATGTTGCAATATGTGACTCGATCACGGGATGTAATATCACGGTAACAAGAAAATAGAACTCGTGGTGAACGAGATTGAACAAGGTATGTGATACCAATGATCGGATCTCAGACAAGTCATATCGAGAAACAAAAGGAATTCGATGCTACATTTAGCGGTTCAAACGACATTATCATCAGGAATGCATATGGTTCACATGGATATCCCTGGTCCCTTTGTTGATCATTGATACAGATCATGTCTAGAGCATTCCCGAGCCCATGAGAGGATACACTTAAGGGTGCGATGAGAGCGATAATTCATAGGACGGAATCACAGTAGAGAAAGAGAAAGTCGGAATTGTTCCGCAGAGAGATCCGAAGTTGTTCGGAGAAAGAATAAATGAGAAGACCGAAAAAGTGTTTTCGGATAAATGGGAATTTAAATATACATTTATTATATGTTAATTATGAATTACTATATTCTAATAATATTTATATTAAGATTTATAAGAGCAACTTTTATATTAGGCCAAATCCCCGAACGGAAAAGGTCTAAGAGAAAAGATGCAGAAAAAGAAAAGGAAAAAATAGCAAAAGCAATCAGCACTGGGCTGACCATCCCAAACAGACGAGCGGCGGATAGCAGCTGCCACACGGGGCGAGCCGCAGTCGCCGGCCGCCACCCAGCCTGCTCGACCCGGCCCACGTGGGCGCCAGGGAGCAAGGCGGGCGGGCGGGCCGCGGGCAGGCTACCGGCCCACCCGGGCCGGGGAAGCTGTCGGGCCGCCGGGCGCGTGGTGGGCACCTGGCCGCCACCGCTGCCTCTGGTGGGCTGCGCGGTCTGGCCGGCCCACCCGGGCCACTCGCCCCAGGACCGCCACGCACGGGAGGTAGCAGGCGCGGGGTGGGCCGCGCCAAGGCCCACCCGGCCGGTGCCTCCCAGGCTGCTGGTTGCTGTTGTCCCTTCGGCTTTTGGGCTGAGCTAAAATCGGCCCATACGGCCAGAACGAAAATTCGTGTGTTTTTCCTTTGCCTATTAGTCCCACATGGCTAACCTATGGGGAGGGCACACCCCCTTCGCCTATATAAAGAGGTGCCCATAGGTGGGATTAGACACACAATTTGAGAAGTCTTTTAGTTGACTTTCTCCCTCCCTCTCTCTATACCTTGTGACCATGGCCCTAAGTCTGGGTTGTGCGAACAAGGCACACCTGCAGTACGTTGTTGCGCTGGAGGGATTCCTAGCCGGATATCAACTTCCGCACTCCCGACGTGATCGGGGAGCCGGAGGTCTCATCGTGCATCGGATGTGTACGAAGACACGAGGCGCAACACTTGGGGTGCTTAAATGTCGTGAGCCGGAGCTGCTGCACGATGAAGATGAAGAAGGAGCAAGGGGTGACCTGCGAGGAGCTTCGCGACCTTGAGGTCGGCTACGAGTACGACTACTTCAACCATGTTCCTCTCAGAACGTTAACCGCGTACGGTCTACAAGGGTATGTATTCTCTACGTATTGGCCGTTACCGCATTACTACATAGATAGATCCTAGGCAGTTTTGGGGTTCCATCGTAGGAATTTTTTTGTTTTCTGCTGCAGATCCCCTTCAGTGCTATCAGAGCTGATCTATGCGTAGGAGTGCTGTACGGCTAGTACGCACAAGTATTCTGCGGGCATTGATCCCTTAGTTGTTACCCTCTAACCTGTACTTTTTTATATCGCGATATTGTTTGATGAAGTGGCCCGGACCGACCTTACGCGTATTCATATGCGAGACTGGTTCCACGCTCAACATACGGCTTGTACCGTATAAGTGGCTAGTGGGTGTCTGTCTCTCATTCGATAGTTGATATAGCATTTACAACGGAGGGCCCCGAAAGGGGTGTAATAGAGACAACCGTCGGATCCATGTTGTGGTTGGAAAGTTCGTAGTTTAGAAACGGTTCTATTGTGAAAACCCTAACAACCACGTAAAACTTGCAATAGATAAAGTAGAGGCGTCTAACTTTATTTTGCAGGGGGCATGTGATTATGATATGGCATTGGTCGTTGCGAAGGTAAAGTAGTTTACTTTTTTGTTACATCTTATTGTGTGCTAGTATTTAGATACTCAACGGTAGCAAATAAGATAATCCCTATTTAATTCCAATGTTCCATGTTCCCCTTGTGTGTGCACCACCAAGAAAGTTCTTCGTTATGAGGCCGGCCGTGATGATCGGGGGTCAGACATATCTACGTTCGCATACAGTGGGTGTAAGCCATATTGCACAGCGAATAAACACAAGTTAGATTTGGCGAGCCTAGCATGTACAGACATGGCCTCGGAACACAAGAGATCGAAAGATCGAGCATGAGTCACATGGATGATTGGCATTATTGAATGTCTACCTTTGATAATGCACTAATGTCCGTGATGATCGGGGAAGGTGTAGAGGATAGGGATCATGTGATCACTAAAATCGTCCAGGGGATGACAATTTTAGTGGAGACCAATTATAAATTGATCTCTTATTATAAACTTAGTCTAGATGTCTATTTGCAAATATCTTAGTAGAACTTGGCCTATCCCATTGAGGTCCTTTGCGACCATGGGAATATATTGCTTAACTTGGAACTTAGCAAAAGGGTCCAACTTCATAGATTAATACCCACGCCTGATGGATATCCTCGTAAAAGGTGATCTTCTCTTCTTGATACAATAACCATTAGGAGATAATTCGATGACTCCAGAATGTTTGTGTTTTCTCCATAATCATCCAACAAGCCATTCTCCATTCGATGGAGAGTTGGGATACATTTTGTATTCTACAGAATAAGGCACATAGAGTATAAGACGTTGGATGGGTTTTCCTCCATCATGGATGAAAATAGAATGTTTGGAAAAACACTTAGCGATCTTGCATTAGAGTTGAGAACTATTGGAAGGGATTGATTGCAATGGAGGTCATGGATGAAAAAGGTATATGTTAGATATACACAATTATAAATTTGGTTCTTGCAAAACTCGTTGCAGTTTGTAGAGTATTTGATACTTGTCCCATTTTGTGAAAACAGGAGGATCTGCTTGAGAATTGTTGTTTTTGAGGCAGCGTGTCTTGATGACGGCAAGCAAAACAGTTGATGCCTGACATCACATCTTTCCTCAAAGTTTGTCATTTGGATTAGTGGACTTGAATATAATTTTGTAATCCTTGTTTGTGTGTCTTGCTTTTGGCGAGACAATTATTCATATGAATAAGTTATAAGCCAGTTTGTACTATTCTTATGAACAATACTGTTATGGTCACATTACGATTACAAATAAGTTATTCACATCACTATGTTAATGATAATAGTTTAAACATTTATAAAGGATTAGAATGCTAGAAGATATCCAAAAGTTTAATAATGAAATGACACTATAGTTTAAGTCATTATGGTTATTGCATGTTCTTCATTCTAAATGAAGATCAGGGTCCTAGATGCTTGATCTAGAGACTTTGCAAAACCATGCCTCTTGGGCAGAATGACTAGAACTCCGCATTCTGGTAAAACAGTGATATGCAAAGAAATGTTGAATCTTATACATAGTGATGTATCATATTTTCAACAAGTAGTGGAAATAATTTATTGTGGACTTAAGTGAATAAGTGTATTTACTTAATGAAACATGAGTTTGAAACGATTTGAATTGTTTTAATGAGTTCACAACAACAAAGAGGATATTGAATTAACAAGTCTCTTCGATTTGATCGACACGACTAAAGTATTCAAGTTAAGTTTAGCATAAAAGGAACTTGTGAAAGATGTTTCACAAATTATGATAATTGGACGAATTCAAACTATGTTGAAATGTCTAAACATCATAATCATTATGTATTATATACATATGGTATAACATTATCTCTTATTAGGGTTATAGTTGTCGTTTAGAGTTAGAGATCAAAATAAGCAAACACTCATTTGAAATACAAAGGAACATCTAAAGATTCGTGGAAACAACACCATAAGTGTTATGGCAAGTTCGAGTTTCTGGAGATTTTGATAAGTCGAAATCGTGGCGAATAAACAAGTCTTTGTAGAGCATTTTTAGGAAGCTATGAATGCATCGTCCACAATGGGCAAACCTGATGTTGTCCTAAGTTAATGTGTCTTGATGAAGATACAGGTGGAAGAAAGTAAAAGATCAAATCAAGGTATTTGACCTTACCTCTGAATTATTGAGTGGCGCAGCAGAATTTGTTTCGTGCAACCAAACTCTACAAATAGAGGAGAAACCAATGATAATGATCATAAAGTTTCATCGAATACTTTTACTAAAGAAAGTAGGATTCAACTATATATTCTACAAGTTTGTGGAATTATATTATTGATTCACTTGTCATGTTTTGAGCAAGACATACCTACGAATTACAAAGAAGCGTGATGGACCTAAGTACGAGAAATGAATGGTCATTGAAATCTTGTTAGTGGAATTCTCGATTTGATGGTGATCAAGGAATTTTGGAATGTCCAATATTATCGAGAGGACCTGGCTTTGAGTGGGAGCAAATTAGCTTGGCTAATTCATAATATGTAGCTGACATATTTTGAGTGGGAGCTAAGTGAAATCCCTAGATCTCAAACATGAATGTCATATTTGAGTGGGAGCGTGAAATCATTCTGGGATATGTGGACGACATATGTGAATGATGTGATTGGGGTTAATAATATTTAAGTTAGATAAATAAGGATGAAGTTGAAGTTATTAAACAATAAGATCTATCGAGATAGATTGGTGAGTTTAATAAACACCGAATGTTGAATGCTTCCTGGACTTAATTCTGAAAGATGTTCAGAATGTCCTAAGCAAGATTGTGAAGAAGCTCAGAATGGAACAAGGTAAGAAAGAAGTTCTTACTATATGAAGCATTGAGTTAGTATTGCAACTATGGTTGAAAGAAAGATATGCGTTGCATCTCCTATGCCTCAATCATAGGTTCTTCCATATAACCATGTTGTATACTCGACGTAATGTGACCCAAAGTTCTGGTTGGTAGGACAAAGTCTTAAACTTTAAGAACGTGTCTTTAAGTGATTCCCGAGTTGATCACTGAACCAGAATCAAGTTTGTACTTAAATAGCAAGAAGCAATGTAAGTGGCATAGATACATTTCATGCACTAGGATCTACATAGATATAGAAGTATAAAGGCTCCATCTGATGTGATGTATAACGTTATGGCGGGGCTAGTTCGCTTTTAACGTAGAATGATGTGTCCTAGGGCCTAGTGCCCATGAGAAAGACCTCGAGGTTGATCTAAAGTCACTATAAGCTCCTGGAATTCGGCCTCGTTCTGCTGCCATGACTGCAGTATATACACAAAGGATAGCAAAGTGTGTTTCAAAGTTTAGATGACAACGGTGAAAACGACCGTTATCATAAACACTAGAAACAAAGTCTCACTTTGTTGCCAAACAAATGCTTCAACCCATTATACGATAATGGTGTGAATGTCAAAATTAGGAACCATTAATGATTTGCAAAAGACATTATGATCTGGTAAAACAGAACATGGACATGACGTTTCCCATGACCATGCATGATCTGTAAACACATATGGTATATGGTTTATATGAGTAAAATGCGATCTAGATTATTTGTACTCTAGTGCAAGTGGGAGACTGAAGGAGATATGCCCTAGAGGCAAATAATAAATATGTTTTTATTATCATATCTCAATTAGTTTATAATAGTTTCATATTGTGCTATAACTATGCCAAGTAGAAACATTGGTACAGGTGTGGTATGAAACAACCAAGTCCCTAGTAGCCTCTATTCATACTAGTTCGTTGGTCATGAGGATGATCTGGGTTTCAAGATCATGGGCATTTATGCCAATTGACAACAGGATCATATCATTGGAGAATGATATGATTGGACATTCCTCGAAGGATTGCAATATGATCAAGTCATATAGTTCATTGTTGCAACAACTATACCTAGACTCCTTTTCCTTAGACCGTGAGCTCATATTACTCACTGTTTCCTGAGGCTGCTTAGACTGCATCAACCATCATCCGGTAATACGGTGGCCATAAAGGTGTACGTTGGGTATTCCGAAGGAATAGTAGATGACATGTGACTGCAAGACCGGGATTTGTTCACCCACATGACGGATAAAAGATACATACGGCCGGCTTGGTGAGATTACATCCATAAATGTTGCAACATGTGACTCGATCACGGGGATGTAATATCACGGTAACAAGAAAACATAACTTGTTCTGAACGAGATTGAACAAGGTATGTGATACCAATGATCGGATCTCAGACAAGTCGTATCGAGAAACAAAAGGAATTGGATGCTACATTTAGCGGTTCAAACGACATTGTCATCAGGAATGCATAGGGGTCATATGGATATCCCTGGTCCCTCTGTTGATCATTGATACAGATCATGTCTAGAGCATTCCCGAGCCGTGAGAGGATACACTTAAGGGTACGATGAGAGCGATCATTTGTAAGACGGAATCATAGTAGAGAATTAGAAAGTCGGAATTGTTCCGCAGAGAGATCCGAAGTTGTTCGGAGAAAGAATAAAGGAAAAGACCAGAAAAGTGTTTTCGGATAAATTTGAATTTGAATATACATTTATTATATGTTCATTATGAATTAATATATTCTAAATAATATTTATATTAAGATTTATAAGAGCAACTTTTATATTAGGCAAAATCCCCGGACAGAAAAGGTCTAAGAGAAAAGCTGCAGAAAAAGAAAAGGAAAAATAGCAAAAGCAATCAGCACTGGGCTGACCAGCCCAAACAGACAAGCGCCGGATAGCAGCTGCCGCACGGGGCAAGCCGCAGTCATCGGCCGCCACCTAGCCTACTTGACCCGGCCCATGTGGGTGCCAGGGAGCAAGGCGGGCGGGTGGGCCGCGGGCAGGCTACCGGCCCACCTGGGCCGGGGAAGCTGCTGGGCCGCCGGGCGCGTGGTGGGCAGCTGGCCGCCGCCGCTGCCTCTGGTGGGCTGCGCGGTCTGGCCGGCCCACCCGGGGCACTCGCCCCAGGACCGCCACGTGTGGGAGGTAGCAGGCACGGGGTGGGCCGCGCCAAGGCCCACCCGACCGGTGCCTCCCAGGCTGCTGGTTGCTGCTGTCCCTTTGGCTTTTGGGCTGAGCTGAAATCGACCCATCCGGCCAAAACGAAAATTCCTGTGTTTTCCTTTGCCTATTAGTCCCACATGGCTAATATAATGGGGAGGGCACACCCCCTCCGCCTATATAAAGGGGTGCCCATGGGTGGGATTAGACACACAATTTGAGAAGTCTTTTAGTTGACTTTCTCCCTCCCTCTCTCTATACCTTGTGACCATGGCCCCAAGTCTAGGTTGTGCAAACAAGGCAAACCTGCAGTACGCCGTTGCACTGCAGGGATTTCTAGCCGGATATCAACTTCCACACTCGATGTGTACGAAGACACAAGGTGCAACACTTGGGGCGCTTAAATGTCATGAGCCGGAGCTGCTGCACGATGAAGATGAAGAAGGAGCAAGGGGTGACCTGCGAGGAGCTTTATGACCTTGAGGTCGGCTACGAGTACGACTACTTCAACCATGTTTCTCTCGGAACGTTAACCGCATACGGTCTACAAGGGTATGTATTCTCTATGCATTGGCCGTTACCGCATTACTACATAGATAGATCCTAGGTAGTTTTGGGGTTCCATCGTAGGATTTTTTTTGTTTTCTACTGCGGATCCCCTTCAAAAATATGTCTCTTACATATTAAGATTTGGCCAAGCTAATTAGCTCCCACTCAAATGCAGGTCCTTTCGATAATCTTGGACATTCCAAAATTCTTTGATCATCATCAAATTGAGAATTCCAGCTACAAGACTTCAATATCCATATATTGCTAGTGTCAATCCAATAGACTCAAGCATCGCTACATTTGTAGTCAACTCCTTGAATTTGTCCATACTTTGTGACAAATCGACCTTTTACGTCTCCATTAAGTTTCATTTCCATCTTATGAATTTGAAGTCATTCAAAAATATCAAGTAAACTTCTTTACTTAATAAGATCAAGTAACATATCACTTCGTAATCTTAAATGTAACTTAATATAGGATTTTATGACTCTTGGTCATTTATCGTACTTAGGTCCATCACGCTTCTTTGTAATTCATAGGTATGTCTTGTTCATAAACATGACAAGTGAATCAATAATATATTTCCACGAACTTGCAGAATATATATTGTTGAATCCTACTTTCTTTAGTAAAAGTATTCACTGAAGCTTTATGATCATTATCATTAGTTTCTCCTCTATTTGTAGAGTTCGGTTTCATGAAACAAATTCCACTGCGCCACTCAACAATTCGGAGGCAAGGTCAAATACCTTGTTTTGATCTTTTACTTTCTTCCACCTGTATCTTCATCAAGACATGTCAACTTTGGACAACAGCAAGTTTGCCCCTTTTTGGAAGATGTATTCATAGTTGCCTAAGAATATGCTACAAAGACTTGTTTATTCGCCACGATTTCGAATTGTCGAAACCTCTAGAAACTCGAACATGCCATAACTCTTTGATTACCCACAAGTATAGGGGGTGTATCGCAGTATTTTCGAGGGAAGTGAAACCCAATTTATTGATTCGACACAAGGGGAGCCAAAGAATATTTATAAGCCTTAACAACTGAGTTGTTAATTCAGCTGCACCTGGAAACAATCTTGCTCACAGCAGTTTATCAGTAGCAACAGTTTTGTAGTAGGAATAGTAAAGTAACAGCAGTAGCAAAACAAAGACAGTAGTAACAAAAGTTGTAAACAGTGGGATTCGAGTGCGGTAGGCATAGGGATGGATGGACGGGCATTGCATGGATAAGACAATTCACATAGCAATCAGAACATAGGGTAATTGCAGATAAATAATATAAAGCATCCAAGTACTAGACAATCCTAGGCATGTGTTCCGTATATAGTCATACGTGCTCGCAATGAGAACTTGCACAACATCTTTTGTCCTGCCAGCCCGTTTGCAGCGGGGCCTCTAGGGAACTACTGGCAATTAAGGTGCTCCTTTTAATAGAGCACCGGAGCAAAGCATTAACACTCCGTGAACACATGTGATCCTCACATCAAAGCCATTCCCTTCCGGTTATCCCGATTTCTGTCACTTCGGGGCCATAGGTTCCGGACAACAACGTGTGTATACAACTTGCAGATAAGACCAAAAACAATACTATCATAATGAATCAATAACATGTTCAGATCTAAAATCATGGCACTCGGGCCCTAGTGACAAGCATTAAGCACAACAAGTCGCAACAAAGTCATAAAGCACTAATAAAAGATACTAGGCACCATGCCCTAACAATCTGATGCCATTACATGAACGATCTCATCCAATCCCTACCATCCCCATAGCCTACAACGGGGGATTACTCACTCATAGATGGGGGAAACATGGATGGTCGATGGAGAAGCGATGGTGATGATGATGGCGATGATCTCCTCCAATTCCCCGTCCCGGCAGGGTGCCAGAATGGAGTTTCTGGTGCTGTTTCGTGGAATCTGGTGGTGGCGGAGCGGAACTCCTTTTGGAAAAACGTCGAACCCCCCGAAGTTTTTAGGTCAGAAGGCTTCTTATAGGCGAAGAGGGAGACCGAGGGGGTGCCTGGGGCCACCACACCAGGCCCTGACGCGGCCAGGCCTAGCCCGCGCCTGGGGGGGGGTGGCCAGCCCCTGGCCCTCCTCCGTCTCGTATTCTGGCTCCGTGAGTCTTCTGGAAAAATAGGCACTTTGGCTTTTGTCCCGTCCAATTCTGAGAATATTCATTTTCTGACTTTCCTAGAACCAAAAACAGCAGAAAACAGGCAGCTGGCACTGTGGCTCTTGTTAATAGGTTAGTCCAAGAAATCATATGAAAAGTACTCCAAAGTGTGGACAAAACACAAGAAAGTGGATAAAACTAAGCATGGAGCATCAAAAATTATAGATACATTTGCAATGTATCACTCTTATGGTGTTGTTTCCACGAATCCTTTTTAGATGTTCCTTTGTATTTCAACCGTGTGTTTGCTCATTTCAATCTTTAACTCCAAACGATAATTGTAACCCCGATAAGAGATAATATTATACCGTATGTATCTAATACATAATGATTATGATATTTAGACATTTCAATACACTTTGAAATTGCCCTATTATTATAATTTGTGAAACCTCTTTCACATGTCCTTTTATGCCAAAATTAACTTAAATACTTTAGTCATGTCGATCAAATCGAAGAGACTTTTGCATTCTTGTTAATTCAATATCCTCCTTCATTTTGAAATCTTTTGAACAATTCAAAATAGTTTCAAACTTATGTTTCATTAAGTAAATACACCTATTCACTTAAGTCCATGATTGACTAATGATTTCCACTATCTTGTTGAAAATATGATACATCACTATGTATAAGATTCAACATTTCTTCGCATATCACCGTTTTACCAGAATGTGGAATTTTAGTCATTCTGCCCAACGAGGCATGGTTTTGCAAAGTCTCTAGATAAAGCATATAAGACCCTGATATTCATTTAGAATGAAGAACATGCAATAACCAAAATGACTTAAACTATAGTGCCATATCATAATTAAACGTTGGATATCTTTTAGCATTCTAATCCTTTATAAATGCTTAAACTATTATCATTAACATAGTGCTGAGAATAACTCATTTATAATTGTAATGTGACCATAAAGGTATCATTCATAAGAATAGTACAACTGGTTTGTAATTTATTCATATGAACAATCGTCTCGCCAAAAGCAAGACACACAAACAAGGATTACAAAATTATATTCAAGTCCACTAATCCAAATGATAAACCTTTGAGGAAAGGGTGATGTCGGCCATCAACTGTTTTGCTTGTCGTCATCAAGCCACATTGCCTCAATTCTAGCAATTCTCAAGCAGACCATCCTGTTTTTCACAAAACGGGACAAGTATCCAATACTTATATAAACTGCAACGAGTTTTGCAAGAACCACATTTATAATTTGTATATCTAACATATACCCTTTTTAATTCATGACCTCCATTGCAATCAAGCCCTTATGAGAGTTCATAACTCTAATGCAAGATTGCTAACTGTTTCTCCAAATATTCTCTTTTTCATCCATCATGGAAGAAAACTCATCCAACGGCTCATACTTTATGTGCCTGATCTTGCAGAATACAAGATTGTAATCCAACTCTCCATCGAATGGAGAATGGCTTGTTGGATGATTACGGAGAACACACAAACATTGTGGAGTCATCGAATTATCTCCTAATGGTCAATGTATCAGGAAGAGAAGATTACCTTTTACGAGGATATCTCTCAGGCGTGGGTATTAATCTATGAAGTTGGACCCTTTCGTTAAGTTCCATATCAAGCAATAAATTTCCCATGGTCGCAAAGGACCTCAATGGGATAGGCCATGATCTACTAAGATATTTGCAAACAGACATCTAGACTAAGTTCATAATATGAGTTCAATCCTAATTGAGCCCCCATTAAAATTGTCATCCCCTAGACGATTTTAGTGATCACATGATCCCAATCCTCTACACCTCCCCTGATCGTCACGGCCATCAGTGCAGCATCAAAGGTAGACATTCCCTAATGTCAATCACATCAACCATGTGACTCATGCTCGATCTTTCGATCTCTTGTGTTCCGAGGCCATGTCTGCACATGCTAGGCTCTCCAAATCTAACTTGTGTGTATTTGGTGTGCAACATGGCTTACACCCACTGTATGCGAATGTAGATATGTCTAGCCCCCGATCTTCGCGGCCGGCTTCATAACGGCAAACTTTCTTGGTGGTGCACACACAAGGGGAACACTATCATTGGAATTATATAGGGATTATCTTATTTGCTACCATTGAGTATCTAATACTAGTATATAATAAGATATAAAGCAGGTATCAACATCGCATGTGTCTTTGTGATATGATATGGTCCTTCTCCTTGCGCCTTGATCTCCATCAAGCACTCCGGCATGATCTCCATCTTACCCCTGGTTTGACGCCAAGTCCACGACACCACCACCTGGTCGTCCATCGGAATGATGACTATTACCATACTACTTAGTAACACAAAAGTAAATTACTTTACCTTTGTAATGACCAATGCCATATCATAACACAAGCCCTCCTGCAAAATAAAGTTAGACGCCTCTACTTTATCTTTTGCAAGTTTTATGTGGTTGTTAGGGCTTTCGCAATAGAACTGTTTCTAAACTACGAACTTTCCAACCACAACATGGATCCAACAGTTGTCTCTACTACACCCCTTTCGGGGCCCTCCGTTGTAAATGCTATATCAACTATTGAATGAGAGACAGACACCCACTATCCACTTATACGGAACAAGCCGTATGCCAAGCATGGAACCAGTCTTGCGTACGAATACGCGTAAGGTCGGTCCGGGCCGCTTCATCAAACAATGCCGCGATATAAACAAGTACACGTTAGAGGGTAACAACTAAGGGATAAATGCCCGCACAATACTTGTGCGTACTGGCCGTACAGCACTCCTACGGATAGATCGGCTCTAATACCACTGAAGGGATCCGTAGCAAAAAACAAAAAAAATCCTACGTTGGAACTCTAATACGCCTAAGATCTATCTATGTAGTAATGTGGTAATGGCCGAGCATATAGAATACATACCCTTGTAGACCGTACGCGGTTAACGTTCTGAGGGGATGGTGGTTGAAGTAGTCGAACCCGTAGCCAACCTCAAGGTCGCGAAGCTCCTCGCAGGTCACCCGTTGCTCCTTCTTCATCGTGCAGCAGCTCCGGCTCACGACATCCAAGGTGCCTCAAGTGAGTCCCGTCGAGGTTTTGTACACATACAGTGTAGGATTACGACCTCCGGCTCCTTGGTCCCTGCCGGGAGTGCGGAACTAGATCTCCGGCTTGGAATCCCTGCAGCGCAACAGCGTGCTGCAGGTGCAGTGTCTCTTGCATGTATAGTCCTTACTTGGGACCGTGCCAATGCATGGAGACGAGTGAGAGGGAAGGAGAAAGTCAACCAAAGGACTTCTCCAAATATTTGTGTGTCTAATCCGACCCATGGGCACCCCTTTATATAGGGGGAGGGAGGTGTGCCCTCCCCTTTGGGTTTCCCATGTGGGACTATTCAAGGGAGAGAGGGGAGGCGCAAGGGCCCTTAGGGAACCATGGGCCGGTCGGCCAGGAGTGGGTCCTACCCCGCGCACAGCCCTAGGCTGGCCGGGTGGGCCCCCTTGAGGCGGCTAGGCCTTGGCCCTTTAGCCCTCGGCCCTTCCCTCCTTTGGTTTTCCCTCATGGGCCCTTTTTCCCTAGGAAGTTTGGCCCATTAGTGGAATACCCCTTTAAATTAGATTTTAATATTATATATAATATTAGTTACATTAATTAATATGTAAATACATATTACAAAATCCGACTTGACCCGAAACACCTTTCGTTTCCCTTTCGATTCCCTCTGAACGACTTCGAAACTTTCCCATAACGATTCCGGTTCTCTCATGGAACTTTTCTGGTTTCCTTTTCTCTTTCATATGGTGATTACAACTTACAGAGGATCTCTAGCTCATAGTACCCTTAAGTATATTTCCCCATGGCTCGAGAATGGCACAGACATGATCTCCATCAATGATCAATAACGGGACCAGGATGCCCATAATGACCCTTGTGCATTCCACGATGATAATGTCGTTTGAACCATAAACAGTCGTTTACCATTCCCATTGCCACTTGATACCTAGTTCACCCAAGATTTGATCTACGGTATCTCCATACTTTTGTTCGATCTCGTTGCCGATGAACTTGTTTTCTCATTTCCGTGTTGTTGCATTCCATAACCCAGTCACATGCTTGCAAGCTTCATTAATGCAACATCACCGAGATGGCCACATATGTATCTATCTGTTACATGGATTGGCAAATCCTGGTCTTGATATGTACTCCTCTACACTCTCCTTTGGAAAACCTAAGTAGCACCTTTTTGATCACCTAGTCACGGTGTGATACTTGATAACCATCTAAGATCCCTCTAGAATGGTGATTTGCATTATCTCACAGTCTAAGGACAGGTTGCGAGATTTCCTTAGTTTTATCACTAATGGTGAACTTTGTAACTAGATCTCATTAAGATACAACTGGTTGGGTTGTTTGTCTATTACATTATTCAACTAATGACGTGACCTCATTGTCAATTGGCATAAATGCCCATGATCTCGAAACCCTAGATCATCCTCATGACCAATGAACTAGTTTGCTAGAGGTAACTAGAGACTTGGTTTGTTTACATACCACACGTGTATTAATGTTTCATATTAATACAGTTATAGCATAGTATGAAACTATTACGAACTAATTGAGATATGACAATAAAAACCTATTTATTATTTTCCTCTAGGGCATATTTCCTTCACATAGTAGGTCCAAGCCATTACTATAGATTACAACTCGACTGTTTACAAAAGATCCAGAGAACACTCTAGGTTAAAGAGAGAGAAATAAACTTCTTACAAAGAAGAACCAGAAATAACAACTTATAAACATCATATTGAATAGGCTAGTATCTGAACTCTCTGGCTTGCAATTGCTGCTACTGCAATTCTCTATAGAAGTAGGTTCTATGGCTAGGTATTATACTCCTATCTAATCAGCAACTTCGTCTTCACTTCAGTTGATGTATATGTTGTCTCCATCGACTTTATTGAAGATCTTGAGCTTTTGATGATGATTCCTTGAAGTGTTTGTTGGTGTTGACGTCGTCTTCATCGATGTTAGAATCTAGCAAGGGTTAAGAAGGTACAATTGAGTACGAGCGTACGTAGAAAGTTCACTAAAAAGGAGTGTTTGATGCACTATCTACAACCACAGTCCACAGACCATAGGTCGTAGGCTATGCAGGTTTCCATAAATATTTCTTCAAAGGTTGATTTTATTCTGAAAAGCTATATACGTCAGTCTTCACAGGTTTATCAGAACTTCATGGATATCCTTTCCTGCCACGTTCGTAGCTCCTTCTCAGAACAGGTAGTAACATGTCATAGTTTTGTACACTCTACAGAGGTGCGTTACTTTACCCATGAGAGATCTTAAGCTTTGTTGCACATCCAGGCCATGGATCCCGTTCACACTTCCTTGGTATGAGGCCTAGTCTAAGATCCAAACTGATCACTGCCCTTCTCCGTGACCCCACATGCCAACACGACTCTCCAAGCAGAAATACCTCTGTTAACCCCCACATAAACCTGGTAGACCCCTTGGAGACTCAAGTGATTAGATCATGTCCCTAGCAACCCCCACCGAAGTGGCAGAAATACGTCCAACAACCCCTCACGGATAATCTAGACACCAAGATTGCGGGGCACTAAGGGGTCCCACCCATGTACTGAGTCCTAGTAAGGAATCCCAACATCACGATATGGTCATCTGTCGACATGCGAAAGGAAGAAGATCTAGATGACTTCTCCGTCCCATTCCAGATCTCATGGTTAACGCGTATTATACGGCGCAAGAATCACCGGATACATTGGTTGTTTAAGTCCTAGATAATATGTTCCTTTACCACGGGAACTTCCATAGTAGGTTATTACCACTTGGTAAATAACCCATAATCATATCATTATGAAAATAGCCTGACCTTTTTGAAATGCAGGTGATGACAACATTGGATTTTCAAATACTTGATAGAAAATAACCAAATGACATGAGCAAGTGTGAACTTGTCTTTTGTGATTGCAAGATTATGCACTCACGGTCTTCGAGATAATAGAAGATCCAATATCTGAAAACAACATCGTTGGTCTGGTAAGGACTCATGTTTAAAGAAGCAGGATGCTATTATGAATAATAAATGTAATGCACTTTTGTAAACTCGTAACCCCCGGAATAAGCATCGTTGATCTAGGGTTTTGGGATTTGGGAATGGTTTCTTTAGAATGCGCTGCCCTTTATAATTTTTTCACACTTGTGCTTCTTATTAAGGCTTGTGAGTGTGTGGGAAATAACTTACAGGTGCAATAAGGTAACATACAATAATAGAACACTCAAGTGTGGCATGTATCTAAAGACTTCTTATACAAAGATGTTAACCAATTAGAGTTCTTTTGGAATGATTAAGAATTACTTATAATGTATCTTAAAAGAACAACTTTTGAAGAAAAGGTTACATCACAAAATAGAAACATTAACACTCGAAGTTAACTAGTATTAGAGTTTCTCTTAACTCTACTTATTATTAAAGAAAATAATTGCTACAATGGAGTTAACACATTACTTGTATTTGAAACTTATAAGTCATTTATATGAGACCGTACTATATCTTCTTACTTCTTAATACTCCATAGGTTTAAATAAGGATAGCATTACTCTTATTTGAGTGGTGGTTTATTGTTATTATAAGTGAATGAGATAATTTATCCACTTAGCATTTAGTGATTATACTTTATAAACATGGATGTTGAATTATTTGGACTATTTATGAGTTACCCTTAGACTTTAAAATGTCTTCATAAATTTGTAAGAGAAATGGTATTAGAAAGGTTTAATAAGTCATAATATTATTTTTGATAATTTACCATTTATAAAAAAATAGGAAATAAGATACAAGTAATTTCAAATGGTAGTTTTAGGAAATACATCTTAAAATGGTTAGATATGTTTTTACTTCATATAAGCATCAATTGAGATTATTATTACACTTATAATTTAAATAAATAATAGTAAAGGCATAAGCAAAAAAAATCTTTAATGCATTAAAATAAAGGAAAAGGGTTTAAATAAGATTTATTAAATCTTTACATATTATTTTACGTCAAATGTGTAAGATGGTATTTTTAATGTGTAGATTTTTTGTTGATCATTTAGGTATATTATATGTATTTTTATGATTTTTAAATAATATTATATGATATTTATAAGCTTTATTACTTTATAAAATACTTCATAAATATAAATATTTACTTAAGTGGCATAAAAATGTATGATCATAGTTTAAAATTGTATATATTGTTTTTCTAATTTGTTTGATATATTATACTTATTTTTTCTGAATTTTAAATGATAAAATATGTTTTTTCGAGATTTATACTTAATAGAATATTTGCTAAATAATAAAATATTTTATTTAGGTTGTATAACAAAATATGATAATAGATTTAAATTGTAGATCTTATTTTTCTAAAGATTTTGATATACAATACATATTTTTCTAAATTGTAAATTAAAAGTTATTGAATTAATAAAATTTATTCAATTTATGAAATTCTTAAAAATTAATTAATTAAATGTGTTTATGATGTCATGCTGATGTCAGCAGGAGGTGAGGTGGTTTTTCACCAAGGCTATTTCTAGCCCCGGTCACTAATTGGTGGGGCACTGACCATGTTGGCATGGACCAGTCAACACATGGACTTGGTCAAGGATGACCCCATCCTAACGTCAGCTCATCGGATTCCCGCCGGAGCATGGCGATGATGCCAGAATTTGGCACTAGGGACTACGTGGAGAGGTTCGTTCGATAATTCATAGTGCGACGAGTTGATTAAGCTATGTGGTATCACCAACTGATCACCAGAGAGGGCTCTAGCGAGCTCAACTATGGTGGAGGACGGTGGTACTTTATAGAACTAGGCCTACAGCCAGCGCTAGCATGTATGAGTAGGGTGCAGTGACGCGATAGCTTACCTGGGTGCTTGTATGGTGGTCGACGGGGACTAGCATGGTGGAGGTGAGTGCACGGTGTGGATTTCCGACGTTCACCGGCGAAAGAGAATGGGCGAATTTAGTCCACTCCAAGTTCCGCTTGATGCTGTGCTCCACTTACAGAACCTAGGAGACACGATGCTTCCTCTAAACCCAACCATAGTTCCTGAGATGGCCGGAATCCATGGTTCTGTGGAGCTCGCCGGCGGCAACCGCGGTGATGTGGAACTAGACAAAGAGGGATATAGAAGGAATTGAGAGGGGCATTAGCTAGCAAGGGTTCCAGAGGTTCTCCTCGTGCACTTTATAGAGCAAGGCAAGGTCAGAGACAGCGGCATGGTGTCGAGGACGGACGATATGCCGCGATGGTGTTGGAGCCTGATGTGGGCATGAATCACTATGCTAATCCACTTGGCGGACTCCTGGCAACTAGGGCAAGGTTCTCGAATAGTCAACCGCGTCCCGGGCGGTCTACAAAGACGGCGGTGATGTGGACTCACCGGCATGGTGTCGAGCATGCGTGAGAGGAAGAAGACGATGGTTTTCTCTCACGTGGGCCCCGCTCGTTAGTGGGAGAGCGAATCAGTACTTAGGCTTGGGTTGCTGCTAGGTCGTGGCTAAGTGAGCAAGACAGCTGTCGCGGTTGCACTGTGCAGCTAATAAGCAAGAAAATCTATGGGTCATGGGCCAGTACTGCTGGGTTTTCCTTTTCTTTTTCTAATTCTGTTTTCTTTTCTAGCTTTTATATTTAAATAATGGTTTTGAATTTCTTTATAGAATATCTTCTTTAGACAATTGTAATCATATGGAAGTGTATTTAGGATTCTTATATAAAAATTTACTATAATAATGCAATTTACTTACTTACTCTATTTCTACTTCCTAATTCATAATCATATGAGATGTTATTTTTATTAAATGGAATAAGGAAGTGTGATACCTTCGATCAGGATTCACGGATATAGTATAATAGTCTTTTTCCCTAGCAGACCTAGGTTTAATCAAACCTTAGGAAATAACGCTAAAAGGAAATAAAAAGGACACATCACATAGACTTTATTTCTTTGTTTTACCTTTGTTTACCAGACCAATCTAGTTGTTTTACCTTTGTTTACCAGACTAATCTAGTTTACTTTTATCATGGGTTGATTAAATGGATGGAGATAGGCCAGGGTTGAAGATCCACCTGCAGGTGCACATCATATGGGATACAAGATAATAAGGACCCAAGATAATAATAAGCATAGTCATGTGTAATGTTTTAATAGAGATAATCTCTTGTGGGCAACACATCCTAATATACTAGAGCCCCTGAGAGGCAATAGGCATAGCAATAGTATTTTGATCCAACCGAGTGCACCACGAAGCACCGGGCTACAAACGATTATTAAGTGTAAAAAACAAATCAAAGCCTTAAGTGGTGATGTTGTTGTGATCCCGGATGGGTCGCTAAGCGAAGACCGTACAACCCTTTTTATCACTGGGTTTCCTATGAGATCGCCGCTACCCAAGTATCTCACCTCAAGCCTTTATCGATCTAGGGGGTCTTGGGTACCTATAAGTCCAAAGATGGCAAGAGACAAAGAACAAAGATATAAATCTCTCTTTCAAATAATACACAATGCTCACATAGATTAGATGCACATAATTGTTGCAAGGTTTCTCCCTAACCCGCAACCCTGAGTATTACTCACTCATAACAATAAGATCAAGGATAGAAAATAATAAAATATTGTGAAAAATACTTAGATTGAAATCAAATATTCTTACAATGGTCGCCGAATCACAAGGAGATCTCAAGTACAAAGTAATAGCTATGGCTAATGGAGGGGATTCAAGATGGAAGGGATGAACTATGGTGTGGATCTCCTTTGTTGGTGCTGTGATGCAATCTGAGAATGGCGGCCTTATGCACGACGACTGAGGCCTTAAAATATATAGGCGTCTTCACTAAAGTTGTAGGGTTTGACGAGACGAAGCCACAACCACATAGTACGGACGGATGGTACGGGCGGACCCTGCCCGTACCAGTGGTCGTTACGGATGCAGAGGCCTGGCAATGGCTCCAGAATTACTTAGTCATGCAGACTTCCTCAAAACCTTCATTATGACTCCTGATTTTGCATTAAAAAGCGTCATTTCCTGCACAACACAAATCAAAGCAATGGTTTGCATATCTTTGTAATTATTAGTCATTAATGGCAAGGCTAGAGAGTTTGTTGTTAATTGCTTGACTAAAAACAATGTTTAAACACGGTGAAGATGGCTATTTTTGGATCCATCATCCTCCCCAAAGCTCAAACCTTGATCGCCCTCAAGTAAGAAGAAACAAAAGAACTATAAGGAATTCAGCGTTTAAACTTGAAACAATGAGAATAAGAATTCACTTATGGTTGGCAATCATATGTGTCCAGCACTTCATCCATTTGAAAGGCTTATCAAAGTTAGAGAGATAACAAGAATACTATACAAGCTTCGGTAAATCAAGACAAACAAAGTACAGTTTAATATAAGTATAAATAACTAGAAGTGTAACAATCAATCTAATTATTCTAGTTAACTCTCAGCTTGCCAAGGAACACTAGGATGTTTTAAGAGCATAATAGAGTAAGAGAGTTTATGTCCTAAGTATCATAATAGTGAAGTGTCTTATTGACGCCCACATCAGTAAATCAAGGCTATCAAAAAACTTCTATTCTAATCAGTCTTTCAAGAAAATTCATAAAGTAGTAATGAGACCATGCCAAGGACTTGTTGTGTGGATCTTCATATATATATATATTTTCTTCCTTCTTCAAGGATCATTGAGTGTTTATTTTACAATTGCTTGCACAACCTTTGAGACTACCAATACTTTTGTCCATTATATTAACACGTATGCCACTCATGTCATCGACTCATAGCCGAAATCCAGCGTTATACCATAGATCGTTCGTAGTCTAGTGGAGTTGCTGGCATCCAAAGGTGTGCATAGAAACATAGAACTTTTTAACTAGTACAATGGTTTGATCCACAAGGTTAGCTTTGGTATGCATCACAATTCCGCTAGACTTCATTTCAGTCAAACAACTCGTTTCAAGAGTGTCGTCAAGTCTATCAAAACATCTATGGGGTTTAGTATCTTCAAGGGTAAATTATCAAGACAATCATTCCTCAAACAAGTCATAAATTTCAGACTTTTTCTTGTTGTACTTGTTTGGCAATATTATTTCTAAGGAAAGACTCGGTTAGCTAAAATAACTAGAGCAAAAGCTTCTGCAACTAATCATCCATACCAATTAAAATCTTTACTCTTAACTATTTTGAATTACTCCCACTAGCATGGCATCTTAGCAAATCAACCAACTAAAATAAACAATTTAAACTTCAAAAGTGGGAGACATAGGACATACCTGTCATGAGTGACTTCATAATCCTCTTCCTTATAGGGATGGGTTACTTCAAAACTCAAGTAAAATCATTCCCATAATAAAATTAAAGCAAAGAGTCAAAGTGCGAATCCACGTTCATGAAAAATGGAAAATTGGAAAACACTTTTTGTATTTTTGAGGATACATATTAAAGAATAGAAAAGAACTTGCGACCAAGAAAGGAAATAAGGAAAAAAACAAATGAAAAACAAAAGCAAACTAAAAAAGAAAGCAAACAAAAAAAGTGAAGTGTTGGGACAAACCAACACGAGTGTTTCAAAGCTTTGAAGGAGCTAGAGTACAACCTCATTATTACACAAATAAAATTGCTAGGGAGCACATCCCCAAGCTCAGGCTTTTGCAAGCACTTTTGTTGCTCATTGTGGTGGTGGATAATCTCCATGTTCCATTGGATGCTCCAATCATGGAACTGGGTGGCGAGGTTGGCAATAGCATCTCGAAGGTTGATGGAGAGGTTGTTAATGTTTTGGATATTTGCTTCGAGAGCATAGATATCTTCATAGGTGGTGTAGTCGTTTGATGGATGTACATCTTTTTTGGGTCCTTCTTGTTCTACTTCTTCATCTTCTCCTTCCTCTCCCATGGGTACTTCTTATTGGGGTAGACTTGCCTCAACATGCACGTAATAACCCAAAGGTCCATTCTCGATAGAGAATAGACCATTATGAAAAGGAGCTGTGATCAAGTGATCTACTCCAGGTATATCAAGGACGTATCTACCATTAGTTCTAGAAATCGTGCCACAAGCTCTTAGAGTAGAAAAACCAAGACGGTGACTTCCTATCAATGGTTGGATGTTAGCTAGGCTGATGTGAAGTGCACGTGCAAGAACGGTTATGACTCCTCCTCCGCATATGGGACCTCGAGACTACAGAGCTTGATGCTTAAGATAAAACAAAAGAAGGGCTCCCAAATTTGGCGTTAAGTTACAGTTAATAATAGAAGCTTTAGCGAGGATCATCATGTCCTCCTCATTGAATCTAGTAAACTCACCACGTGCCTGCAAGGTTTTAGCAATAACATAAAACAAATAACGAATAGTAGGATGATCAATTTGGTTCCCCTTTGGTGTGTTTCCATGAATTCTCATTCTGTTAAAGTACTCCCAAGGTGCAAGATTTAAAACAAAAGTGGTGGATCATGTGTCGATGGTGTTGTTGGCAAACCAAAAATAGTGAGCCCATTGGTCGAGTGTCGAGTGTTAAGGAGTACTCACAGTTCATAAGACAGAAGTTGATGCGATCAACTTTAGGCATTTGCTCCTCAGAACAGTAGTGAGAGCACATTAAATGTGTCAAGGTGCTGAGAAACCCAAGTGTCAAACAATGGTACATGGTGACATCCTGAAAGACAAATTCATACAAACCAACACTGTTGCAAAATAAATCGAAATTAGAACGAATGCCAAGTGGTTCAGGATATAGGGACACGCCCATTTGGTGGACTTGATTTCTCGGAGCTTGAGACGGTCTAAACGGTTTAGCTAAAACTCCTCGGTGAACTCGATACCAAGTGACTCGGGGGTCAACGTATCAAAAGGTGGTGCGGCTTGTTCCGTAGCCATCACATGTGTATGACTCCTCGTATTCGTCTAAAACAAAATAAATAAAATTGCTAATCAATTTTTTTAGTCCAATAGGAACATAACATAAATGATCCTCTACACTTGTTACAAAAGAAACTCCTCTAAAACAATACTAAACATTCTCAATTTCAAGATTAGCTCAACAACAATACCTAAGTCTAGATTGATAATGGTGAAAGGTCGAGCAGAGTTTTGATACAAATAAGTTGGGCATCAAAGGAGAAACATACCTTAGATCGATTGGGTGCAAGGAATCGAAGAGAGATTGAATACATTTGAAGATCCAATAGAGGTGGATTAGAGTTTGGAGGTAGAAGAAAGAGAATTTTGTGTTTTGGAATTTTAGGTTACCTCCTCCTAGGTGATATGGCGGCCGCATGTGTGGTATGGGCGGGCGGTACGGCTGGAGCCCTCATGTACTAACCTTAGGTTCAACGGTTTCCTTCCGGTAATGCACTGGGTACGGGCAAGCAAATGGTCGCACTCCCGTACTACTGGTCGTTATGCGTGCAGTATATTTGCTTGAAATCTTCTGTTTGCTCGGGGATACGGTACAGGCGGGTGGTACAACCACCTCCGGCCGTACCAGTGGTCGTTACGGCCACTGTGTCATGCAGCAAAAATCAAAGTTCTTATTTTCTAGAGCCTCAATGTGGTACGTGCGCATGGTACGGGGCCTTTTGGTCGTACCCGTGGTAGTTATGCGGCCAGTAAGCTGAAAAACTAATAGAATTTGGTTAGTAGCTTTGTGCGCCTTTACACATTTTAGCAAAGGACAAAATAAAAATAAATAGACTTTATAAAAATCAGCAATACCTTTTAGGCTATGTGTTAGTAAAATAAAATATTGAGGATTACCTTATTTTCTTCTCCTCTCTCCAAAGGACTTCTTGAACACTCATTATTAAAAAAAATCGAAATAAAAACAAGACAAACTAAACTAACACAAGAGTAAAAACTTTTATTTCACATGGGTTGCTGATGGCCCAAGATATCTCGAGCTCGTTGGGGAACCCCAAGAGGAAGGTATTGTCGTGGAAATGGCCATGGCAGTCGCTGCTACTGGTAGCGATTGATTGTAACGTGAGGAAGAGCTGGCGGCCATCTGCGGTGCGATATGGAGGCGGATGCACATGGTTTACCCAGGTTCGGCCCCCCGGAGGGTAAAGACCTACTCCTGCTAGATTGGATTAATTGAGAGCGAGTTACAGGGGTGGCGAGCTCGGCGTCTAAGCAGCGAGTCGCTTGAGGGGGTGTATGATGGAACATAAGTCCTAAGGATACCCTAGAGAGGTTTATATAGGAGTCACCTCGCTAGGGTTTAGAAGTTACAACCGAGCCAGATATGGACTCGGAGGCTTTTAACCTAATCTGACTGGGCTTCAAGAACGCTTCTGGGCCTTCAGTCTCCAGTCGCCAGGCCTTTCCTTCAGTCGCACTCTAGTCGCCGTCCTTCAGGCCCACTCGCAGGCCCTTCGGCCCAATCGGAACGTCCTGCTGGGTATACACCTTCGTTGATTCAGGCGCAGGTGTCCCTTTGGCGGTCGAAGTAGGCGAGCCCAATTTGGACGCCCAGTCGAGTCGGCGATGGACTCCATTAGAATCGAGGAAATTTTCCCCAGGCTTCCACTCGCCACTCTGGCGAATGTCACTGCTGCCAAGTCGCTGCTTCGGCGAATGGAGAAGACTAGCGGGTAGCGGGTGGAATGGAGGAGTTGGACCGTCAATTCTGGTCAAACTATCTGTTGGAAATCCCAAAGGTAACTTCGGCGTAACTACCGTAGGTAACGGCTACCCCGAATTTGGCGGGTAGCGTTCCCATATAAGGGGAGTGACGAATCAGCTCTGCAGATCCTTCCCCGCATTCTTCACTCTCCCACATTCATTCTTCCTGCCTTCCTCCAATTCGATTCTTCTGCGCCGTGTGATCCCACATCCTTCCTGATGGCGCCTCCCAAAGGCTCATGGGGAAAATCCAAGTGCACCACAGCCTAGCTCAAGTCCTTCGAGGACGCCGAAGTCCTCCGCAAGGGGAACTGGCGGGTTCCCCCTCCTCCGAGACCGAGCCGAAACCGCGAGCCGGCGAATTCATCTGTTTCCCTAGTCATCTAGAGAGAGGTTTGGGGTTCCCCACCTCGCTCTTCTTCCGGCGCTTCTGCGCATATTACGAGATCAAGCCGTCGGATCTTGGCCTGCACAGCATCGAGCAGCTGGCGATCTTCGTCGCCTTCTGCGTGTGCTACCTCGGCTGCAGGCCGTATTTTCCGTTGTGGTTGGATCTCTTCCACGGCCGCATCGGGCGCGAGGCGTCCGGCGGCTTGATATTGGCTGTAGGTGGCGTCACGTTCCAATTGAAGACGAAGGCTAACTTCATCAAGCTCCTCCTACCAAAGAAAGCCGCCAGCGAGTGGAAGAAGAGTTGGTTCTATGTGAAAGAATCCACTCCCTCTGGTGAGGTGGCACTTCCTGAGTTCTTCACCGAGAGGAGCGAGCCTCGCCGGTTGGCGCCAAAGAAGCTCCCTAAAGACCATAGGATGGCCGTCGCGGAGATGATGGACCAGATCCAGAGGCTGAAGGACCAGGGGTTGACTTCGATCAACCTCTACAACTGCTGGCTCGGGCGGCGCCTGGTTCTGCTAGCGGCTTGACTGCATTGGATGTACGAGTATAGCAGGAAGCACGACCCCTCCCGAACCAGCAAAGAATCGTGGGAGGCCGAGGACTACAAGGCTGACCTGAAGAAGATCATTGATGCGGAATTCACCACCGTGTCAGTCGGGCTCGCCCCATACACTCCCGTGAAGAATGAAGCTCCCACAGTAAGTTTTCTCCCCAGTCGCCATTTCCGCATCTCGATTCGTAGTCGCATCATTTGGTATTTACTCATGGTGGTTTTCAACTATTTTAGGTGTTGGAGGGCTAGCTTCCTCCGCTTGATGAAGAGGTCCCCCGGGAGCTCGAGGAGGCCTCCGAAGGAGACTCCTCCGACAACGACGAGGAGGAGGAGGTCCCTTCGCCAACGCCTGTGGCTTGCAAGACTCGCATGCAGAAACAACGCAAGTTCGAGGCAAGTCGCAGCCTCGATGACCACGAAGGAGGCGACGAGGTCGCGCAGGAGCACACATCCTGGTGTACGGCCACACCGTCGAAGCCCGCACGCAAGCCCAAGTCACCAGCGAAGAAGCCAATGTCACCGAAAAGTCGGCGGTGGTGTTTGAGTCAGATGACGACTCTGATGATGAAGATACCCCCGAAATCTCGCATAAGGCCCCAGAGGATGCGATCCCGACAAAGGGGTTGGAGGGAGAGGACACCGAGGCAGCGGTAGAGGTTCCCCTAGCGGTGATTGTGCCAACGGTTTCGGGGGTTCCAAGCCAGGAAGCAGTTGAGGCAGCGGCGACGAAGTCGCCGCAGCCGTCGAGAGCAGCCGCGTCTTTAGAGCCGGAAATTCCAGCGACCGCGGCTTCGTTGTCGAAGAAGCCCGCGGTTTCGTGGGCTTCAGACGTCTTTGAGAGGGGGCTCACTCGCAAGCTGGGTCCAGAATTGGATAAGCCTGCCCATATCAGTACCGGGCTGCGTGTTCTCCCAGTCGCCAAGTAAGCCTTGCATTTTCCATTCCAAATTGTGTTCCATCTTGTGTCGTATTTGTGTTGATCTTGACGTTTTGACAGGTCCGGAGTAAAAAAGATCGGTCGTCCTTCGGTGGCGAAGATTCCGCCAACCGCTACCGCAGGAGAAGGCGACCTTCCCAAGGAGAGGAAGTCTGCTGATGGTGCAGCGGCCGTGGAAGGCATGAAGAGGCAAAGAGACGGTGCCGATGATTACTTCGAGATGACTAGCACCAAGGGGAGCGACCCAACTGCAGTCATCGAAGAGGCGACGGCTGCGCAGTCGGAGCCAGTCGTGGTCGCCCCTGCGACAGGAGCGCCAACTCCGTTGACTAGCGCCCCGGCTAGGGCGTCAACGACGTTCCCTCGCTTCATGGCGAGGGGGTTCCTAGGTGTGGCGGACAACCAGTCTCCGCATAGCCCGGAGGTCGTCGATGGAGACATTGGGTCTCGTTGTGGGCGCACCTCCTTCACGGTCTCATCGACTGATGCCAGTGAGCTTCATAAAATGCTTGGCACCGCCATTCAGGTATGTCCAGTCCCTGAGTGTCTAGTTGCTGAATTTCAGCGGCTAGGCACTAAATTGCTTCTACTTTCTAGTCCCCGAGTTCCTAGTCGCTGAATTTCAGTGGCTGGGAACTTGATATTGTTCTTTGGTAAGTACTGAACATTGTTGTCTCTGTAGGGTTTGCAAAAGGAATCGACCGACCGGCAGGCCGCAAAGGAGCACTTGGAACGGGATATGCGCGAAGCGCAGGAGGCTAACCGTCGACTCCACGAAACTATTGGTAAGTACCTGCCTTTCTTTCCCTTTCTCTTTCATATATGACCTGTTGTTGTATGACTGGCTGATGATTTTTCTTTCAGATGGTCTCCAGGCCGCAATTTCCAAGGCCCGCTGATGGCTCAGTGTACGGCGCCAGAAAAATGCTGGTGCAGTGTTGATGTAGAGCTCGTTGGGAACCCCAAGAGGAAGGTATGATGAGCATAGCAGCAAGTTTCCCTCAGTTATGAAACCAAGGATTAATCGAACCAGTAGGAGCAAGGAAACACCCCAAAGGTGTTCCTAGCTGAGCCTTGGCAGGGCGCACTACCGGTGCTAGTAGCAACGTGGAGACCTGCACAACACAACCACAAAACTTTGTCCCCAACTTGCGATGAGGTTGTCAATCTCACCGGTTTTGCTGAAAACAAAGGATTAAACGTATCGAATGGAAGGAAGTAATAGTTTCCAGAAAGTAAACACAAAGCAGTAACAGTTTGTAGATTGTATGTAAAGAAAAAGGACCAGGATCCATAGTTGACTAGAGGTGTCTCTCCTTAAGATAGATAACATGCTGGGTGAACAAATTACAGCAGGGCAATTGACAAACATCGAGAAAGCAATACATGCATATACTAATCATCTTGACTCCTTTGAGACTTGATTGGGCATTACAACATTATACATAGACCGCCATCCAACTGCATCTATGACTAATAATCCACCTTCAGGTTATCCTCCAAACCCCCTCCAGTATTAAGTTGCAAGCAACAGATTATTGCTTTACGAACTGCGTGTAAAGTAAACAATACGATTGTTCTATGAACAAAGGATTGTTGTTTTCTCCCTAGTAGCAACATCACATCTAGTACCTTAGAGATTTCTATCACTTCCCCAGATTACCAGAGGCATGAACCTACTATCGAGCATAAATACTAACTCTTGGAGTTGCTAGCATCTACTTGGCCAAGATAGCTACTAACAACGGAAAGCATGCAAGATCACAAATAACAAAGACATGATAAAATCCATAATCAATCTGAAATAGCATCTCAATATCCATCGGATCCCCGCAAACACAACATGCAGAATTACAAATAGATGATCTTGATCATGAACGGAGCTCACAAGATCTATACATGAAAGCACAAAGGAGGAGAACCAGCCATCTAGCTACTACATGGATCCGTAGTCCAAGGATGAACTACTCACGCATCACACCGGAGGCTTGCATGGTGATGAAGAAGGCCTCCAGGGTGAATTGCCCTCTCCGGCAGGGTGCCGAGAAGAGCTTTAGATCCCTCCCGATCTAGGGATGGAGATGACGGTGGTTACAGACTCTTTCATGGATTTTTGATCGGGTCCCTAGGGTTTTCGTCCCGAGGGCAATATATAGGCGGAAGGGGAGGTCGAGGGGGTGCCGAAGATGGCCACACCACCCCCTGGCGCGGGCCAGGCTGGGCCACACGGCCAGGTGGTGTGGTGGCCCCCTGGCTCCTCTCCGTCTCGTATTCTGGCATCTGATGACTTCCGGAAAAATAGGCACTTTTGCTTTTGTCCAATCCAATTCCGAGAATATTCATTTTCTGACTTTCCTGGAACCAAAAATAGCAGAAAACAGGCAGCTGGCACTGTGGCTCTTGTTAATAGGTTAGTCCAAGAAATCATATGAAAAGCACTCCAAAGTTGGAACAAAATACAGGAAAGTGGATAAAACCAAGCATGGAACATCAAAAATTATGGATACATTTGCAATGTATCACCCGCGAAGGGTATGTTCCAGTCACCAAACTGGATGCGCGAATGGGCGAATTGCCTTGCTGATCCATGACTTGGAGGAGGCGAGAGCGGCTTCGGTTTCTTCTGAGGACCGAGCGATGGCTGCTGTCGCTGCGGCTGAGGAGGAACGCAAGGCCGCAGATTCGATCATCGTGGGGCTACAAAATAATCATTCCGCCTTGGAGAAGCATGTCACGGAGAACTGCCGCAAACTCCTCGGTGAGTCTCCGCCTTTGCCTGACTCGTTTGGTGAGTCCCTGATTGGGGAAGTCCGTAGTTTCACTGACGTCTGATTTTGCAGCTGTGATAGGCCAAAGCGACCCGGTGGTTCAGACCTTCAGCGCTTCGCAGTGCGTCACTGCCGTGGTGAACACGGCCACGGCTTAGGCGTTATGCGTCCAAGCAGTTCTTCAAGGCATGTCCCCCACCGAGGTTATTCCTGGGGGGCTTACGGAGGTGTGGCGCTATCTGGAGGAGGCGCCTGTTGTCGTGGAGTGGATGGCGTGCTCGGCGTTCAGGCGCGGGGCCACCACGGCATTGAGCCTGGGTCTCGCCCACTTCCCCGACGATTTTGACCTTGACGACGTGACCAGCGGCTACCCGTCAGCGACCAGCACAGTGGAGATGTCGGAGGTACTGAAGCTGACTGCAAAGGCCACCCCTTTTGCCAATCGGGTGTTGGCAATGGGGGATCTTCTTCCGTACCAGGAGACGGTGTTGGCGCCTGGCGACCCCGAGCCGGAGCATCGTGACATGAAGTCGGAGCAGCCCTTCTGGTCGGCATTGTCGAAGTCGCTGATGACCTACCGACGAATCCGTGGCGGCCTTTTGTTTGTATCAAGGGGGTGGTGGTGCTTTCGTCAGGACCTGTGGAATAGACAATGTAGTTGGGAAGTTTGTAATGTATGCCAAATGGCGACTACTGTAATATGATCGACATTTTGTAATATATGCCAAGGGGAGTCAGTCGACTCGTATTGCGACCAGGATTGTGTGGTGTGTTTATTTTTGATTGAGCGAGTCCCCGAGCGCGTCCTCCCTTTAATGGGGGATAACTCGATTATATACTTTTGTGTTTTGTTTTGGTTGTGCATTGTTTTATCTCTCGCGTCTTTTGAGGGGCGAGTCCCCGAGCGCGAGTGGGATTGTTTGTAGGCGAGTCCCCAAGCGTGATGCTCAACCATATTGGGCGCGTTCCTGTTGCAGGTTGTTAGTGCGTTGTTTGTAACGCGTCTCTTCCCTTGGCTCGGAGAGCCAGTCGCTGGGCGAGTCCAAGGCAGCTCTCTTACTTGGTGTGTTCTCGAGCCGCGTGGGGGTTTCCGTTTTGCGGAGTCCCCGTGCATGGTACTTAACCGTTCGAGTCGCTTTGCGCGAGGATGGGAGGGACAGGTCACTGTGAAAAGCGCATACCGGTTGTCTTGGCCCGATGGGCCAGTCGAGCTAGGCGACTCCAATGGCGGCTCCGGGTTGGCGTTTTTGTGGACGTCCCAAGGCCCGAGTATTTCCGGTGCCCTTGTGCCGCACTACTTAGCCGTGCTGGTCGCTCGACCAAAGGTTGACTTCCATGAGTAGCATATTGCTGATTTGTATGAGTGCGAATGGCACAAGAATATGGCGAGTAGATATAATTTGTGTGATCCGAACGAATTTCATTATATGTGCCAGCTGAGTACAATTTGAGGTTCTATGTATAGAACTTTCTGAGAAGGTTTACATTCCATGGCCTTCCGACCTCGAGCTGGCCGTCACCCCGTATGTCGATGAGGTAGTAGGCGTCGTTGCCGAGGACTCGCCTATGGAGAATGGTCCCTCCCATGGGGGGAGAGTTTGTGCATGCCTTTCTTGTCTTGGGCCAGTCGTAGGAACAGGTCGCCTTCCTGGAAGGTGCGAGTCCGGACTCGGCGGCTGTGGTAGCGGCGAAGTCCTTCCTGGTAGATGGCGGTGCGGGAGCGAGCCAGGTGTGGCATCCCGCTAAAACCACTACTAGAAAATCGCTGTGTTTTTGTGCATTGCATCGTCATGACCGCATGCTCATGTCATCATGCCACATTGCATTTGAGCATCGTCATCATCATGCATGGTTTGTTTAAAAACTATTTACGAAAAGTCTATTTTTGGTTTTCTAAATACCCGTCTTTAATTCAAATTAAAACCCCGGCCTCTTTCGGATATTTTATTTTGTCTACAAAACAATTACAAAAGTCTATTTCGAACAAAATAAAATAAATAAAGCTATTTTTCTTTTCGGACCGGGAAGGCAGCCTAGCCGTTAGGCCAGGCCAC
Organism: Avena sativa; assembly: GCA_916181665.1. Classification (NCBI taxonomy): domain Eukaryota; kingdom Viridiplantae; phylum Streptophyta; class Magnoliopsida; order Poales; family Poaceae; genus Avena; species Avena sativa. The sequence goes on from OV702287.1 coordinate 342,029,344, forward strand.
CTACTACCCAGCCCGTATAAAACCTAGTCTATCCTAACCCTAATCCCCATCCCCTACCCTTTTCCCCTCACCCGCCGCCACACACACGCACTCACACAGCAGCGCGCGCCACACGCGCAACCTGCCCCGTTACACAGTAGCCACACGCAACGCACGCCTCGTGCCCACTCCCGATCACGCGCCCGGCCCCACCACTCCCTTGACGCGTTCCTAACCCCGCTCCTCTCCTCACCCGCACCGAGCACCCCTATGGCAAGATGTCCGATACCTCCACGACGATAAGAATGATTAGGCGGGCAAGACATCGTCGGAGATGCTACTAGAGGAGATCTACAACTACAAGATCGACCTCAACAAACAATTGGCACTAATCCTCGAAGTTTGACACCGACAAAAGACGGACAAGAAGAACTACAACATGGACATGGGAGGTGATGACGTCGGATTGACAAGATCTCCTTCACGGTACCCGAAGCCGGAACCCCAAGATCTCCATCGTGGATCCGATGGCCGAGACCCCGAAGACCGATCCCAAACACCGTCGAACCCTCGAGCACCAAGATCGTCGAACCCCAATGTGTGACCCTAAGCCTCTATTTTTATAATATGACATACCTGTCGCATCATTAAATCATCATGCTTGAATACATGTCATCTGGTGGGTTGGGTTAAATAGTCGATTCACCTAAATTAAATAGGGAGTCTATATGTGGGTTATTCTAGTCTTATTCCGGACTCCATTTCAATTTGTGTAGCGAACCGATACCATGTTTTGCCTTGTTAACACAACACTTAAATTGGAGGGTACCTAAACAACATGAACCTATTAATTATTTATCGGGACCCCGGTTCCGCTGAACATTGTCTAGTTGCACCGCATCTTGCCATGTCATGCATCATACATGCATCATGCCCGGTCTTCTGCCGTAGTATTAAATATTGCATCCGGTGTTTCTTCTAGTGTTTGCTTCTTCACGGATTAGGCCGATGAGTTGATGCGAGTATCGACAAGTTCTTCGGATAATGTAACTTCGACAATGTTTCCCAGGCGAGCATTCTCCCCCTTTCTACCTATTTTGCATTTATAGTCTTTATTTCCTCCTGTTGATCTATTGCTATCCTTGTCGCGATGCTTTAGTGTTTCGTACCAGATATATTCCGTGCAGCCTTTATATTGCCTTGGACACCTCCTATTACCAGTTGTTTGGTAGATAGATGGTCTTGTGAGTCGTAGTCGCTTGCTCAGGTGCGATCCCGTGTTGTGAAGTACCACACAGTTGTTGGAATGTTGTCATATGCTTTACGGTGGAGAGGATCATGACTTTAAATACAACTATTAAATTGCTGGGAATAGATATAACTAATGCAGAGGCATCGGTGGGCAATAGATGTTATTTTGTTCTTCCACGCTCACTTGTGTCCCGTAGGCCCCGAGTACTTGATACCTGTTCCTTGACTATTCACACTATCCACATATGGGAGACTCTATGAATCCCCCTTAGCCAGAGCTTGATTCATTTCTTATTTCTTGGGGCCACAAAGTAGTTTGGGGCTTTATTACTATCCTGTACTTATGCCATACTTTACTGCTTTATTTATGATTGTGCATGGAGCACCTGTACTATTTTGGAACGTGGAATGTTTTCACGGTATCGACAAGCCTAGTCACACTTTCGGGTTCCCAGTCGTTTACAGCCATTGTCACAAACCCTGGGTCTGTCTCGGAGCCAGCCAACTTCGTTGCTGGTAGCTTAGTGGGGTGGCCTCCTGAAATATTTTATGAATCCTGTGATTGCTTTGTCGTGAAAGCCTCGTTGGGTTTTGATTTGGTTTTTCCGAGGTTGATCGTGTGTGTGTTGCTATTTGTGCACCCCTGCAGGGTAAATCGTTCTGAAAGTCGTGTCCGCGGTTATGGACGACTTGGAGCGCAGTATCTCGATCATAGACAAGCATAACTAAAGTAGTGCTATAAATTTGACTTAATATGTGACTAGTAATCAGCTTTACTACAATGGAATGGATAATAAAAGTGCCAACAATTGGTGGAGCTGGGCTATATCGTGTCATGTTATACCTGCCTAGTAAGTATCGCAACTCCAATGGAATGAAATAAAAGTGCCAACAACTGCTGGGTTGGGGATGTCACATGCTAATTGTATCTGACTAGTAAGTACTGCAACTATAACAGAATGGTTAACTAAAACTACCCACTACTTATGCTATCAGGATGACTCATGCTATCTATATCTGACTAGTAAGTGCTTCAACTATAATAGAATGAATAAAACTACCAACTGTGTGAGTTCCTCGGTTTGACTTCCTCATTTGGTCTCGAGGGGGAATACCAGGATGGGTATGATTGGTGTTAGTATCAGGTTGGTCCCGAATAGGTATTTCTTATCCCTCTCTAATAGCCGATAGTGATTTCGAGTCTCTATAGGTTGTTTAGTGCATGTTGCGCTGCCGCTTCAGTCCACCATACCTATGTAGGCGAGAGCCGCCGAATTCTAGCCTTGCCGTGTACTGGCCTCAGTACTGACACTCCTCTTTTTCCTTCGCCCTTTGTCGGTACCCCCTTTTGTTTTAGCAGGTATGAGATCAACGTTGTTAGCAGGGTTACCCTTCCGGCTTGTCCTGGGCAGGGTTATGGGTGCTATTGGTTATTCTTCAGGGCTCTTAGACCAATTTGCTTCTTATCCGTACTCGGATGTTGTATCGTTTTCAAGGTGAATTGGATCTTTGTACTGTATATCTGTATTCTTGACTCAATGAGTCATTGTTGTATATATATGTGTTGTGGGTTCCATCGTGAACTATTGTGTAATGGTATTACTTCGTTTTCCACCCGCACGCAAGTGCTTAGTGGGCGTCCTTGAATCGTTTCTATGCGGGTTTGGCGGGAAGCGCTGAAATCTGCATAGGGCCGATTCGAGGGTGTTACAGAGTGGTATCAGAGCTCAGCAGTTACAATACCCCACTGGTCCAGCCTGTAGGATAACCTAGCTAACGGACGATCTAGAGTGTCAAAACTATTTTGCAAAATTGATTGGATAGATCTGATTAGGTTTGATTTTACTCCTTACCCCTCTGCTGTTCTCCTCTTACCTCTGCGTGTTTTGAATCTGCTCTCTTATCTTTTCTTCGAGTCTAGGAATTCTCGTGGTTGGGATTCCGTCGCACCTTCAGGGTTTCGCTTCCTCCTTTGGTAACAGTGCTTCTACATCCGGTCTTCATGCTATCTGAGGAATCCTTCATTTGTTGGACTTCTCTCTGTTCCTTGTTGTGCCTTCCGGTGTTTTTCGATGCGATGACATTATCTACGCCAGATCCGATGCAGAGTCTGCATCACTCCTTTGTTTCCTAACCTCGCTTGTCGAGATCTCCAGTCTGATTCCGAGAATGGTTACACGCTTTTCAACTGATTGTGCGGAGTAATAGTTTGGGTGCGTGATGGATTGGCCCCCATGCGGACTACTCACTCTATTCGCTCTTGTACATTGCAGTGGATTAGAATGCATCGTCTCTCTCCTTCTATCGAAGTTAGAGGTGGCTTTATTTGTTTATACCTCTACCTTCGACCTTTGTTCCCGGAGTGTTCTCTCGATGATCACGGACAACGACCTCTTGTTAGTGGTGTCGCGAGGACCTACACGAAGTGAGAAGATTCAGATCGCCGACCTTCTTCTCGGTACCACGAGGCGGATCTCGAGGGCGAGATCCCTTGTTAGTGGTGTCGAATTGTGGCATCCCGCTAAAACCACTACTAGAAAATCGATGTGTTTTTGTGCATTGCATCGTCATGACCACATCCTCATGTCATCATGCCACATTGCATTTGAGCATCGTCATCATCATGCATGGTTTGTTTAAAACCTATTTACGAAAATTCTATTTTTGGTTTTCTAAATACCCATCTTTAATTCAAACTAAAACCCCGGCCTCTTCCGGATATTTTCTTTTGTCTACAAAACAATTATAAAAGTCTATTTCGGACAAAATAAAATAAATAAAGCTATTTTTCTTTTCGGACCGGGAAGGCAGCCTAGCCGTTAGGCCAGGCCACCTACTACCCGACCCGTATAAAACCTAGTCTATCCTAACCCTAATCCCCATCCCCTACCCTTTTCCCCTCACCCGCCGCCACACACACACTCACATAGCAGCGTGCGCCACACGCGCAACCTGCCCCGTTACACAGCAGCCACACGCAACGCACGCCTCGTGCCCACTCCCGATCACGTGGCTTACCCCACCACTCCCTTGACGCGTTCCTAACCCCGTTCCTCTCCTCACCTCCCCTCGCTCGCACGACCCCGTCCATCCCTCGTACAGCGACCCGGTCCCACCCAACGTGCCACCGGCCGAGAGCACCCCCACCTACCCCCGACCTCGTGAGTTCCTCGATGCCTCACCCCGTGTCTCTCTCCTTTGTCCCTGCGCCGCCAGATCTCGAGCCGCCGCTTGCGAGCTCCCCTCTGTCGGCACGCTCGCTTGCTGCTACCGTCGGCCTCGCCTCCGGCCTGTGAGCTTGCTCGCTGCCTTGCCAATCTTCCCCGCCGCCGCGGTTGACCCTGCCAACGAGTTCCTCTGCCCCAACCTTGTTTGTCGCCGACACCTCACCGGAGTCTGGCCTAGCCCACGCGCGAGCCCGTCAAGATCGTCCCCAGCAAGCACCTCCGTCAGCGACCAAGTGCGCCCCGCATCCCCGCCTCGGCTGCCTCCTACGCGAGCATCCCTGGCCCGAGCCAGAGCTCAGCCACGCCGCCCTGGACCGTGACCACCGCCGACCTCGCGACCCTGAGCCCCTGCAGCGCCGCCTAGGCTTCGTCTCCGTCCAGCCTGTCGTCCCGCGCCGGAGCCCAGCGACCACCCCCGGTCATCCTTCCTCCCGGGCCCCGCCTCGAGCCGCCAGCGCTGCTGTTCTCCTTCATCTTTACGACTCCCCGCCGTCTCCCTACGAGCGCCGCCGGCCTCTGTCTCCGACGCTGACCTTGCCAGCGAGACCTCGTCTCCTCCCTCCGCAGCCCCGCCTCGTCGACCTTCTCTGATCGCCTCGACCCGCGCGCCATCGACCTCCCTGCACTGGTGCTTCCTCATCTTGTCTGCATGTACGGCTCTGAGGGACACGCTCGCCCGCTGTCGTGTGCGACCTGGTTCATCCAGGCAGTATACATGTCTCCTGCCTCCCCCGGTTGACCGTTTGTGTTTGAGCATGTGTGTTCCCGTGGCCTTTGAAGATCCCAGTACCCGCACCGAGCACCCCTATGGCAAGATGTCCGATACCTCCACGACGATAAGAATGATTAGGCGGGCAAGACATCGTCGGAGATGCTACTAGAGGAGATCTACAACTACAAGATCGACCTCAACAAACAATTGGCACTAATCCTCGAAGTTTGACACCGACAAAAGACGGACAAGAAGAACTACAACATGGACATGGGAGGTGATGACGTCGGATTGACAAGATCTCCTTCACGGTACCCGAAGCCGGAACCCCAAGATCTCCATCGTGGATCCGATGGCCGAGACCCCGAAGACCGATCCCAAACACCGTCGAACCCTCGAGCACCAAGATCGTCGAACCCCAATGTGTGACCCTAAGCCTCTATTTTTATAATATGACATACCTGTCGCATCATTAAATCATCATGCTTGCATACATGTCATCTGGTGGGTTGGGTTAAATAGTCGATTCACCTAAATTAAATATGGAGTCTATATGCGGGCTATTCTAGTCTTATTCCGGACTCCATTTCAATTTGTGTAGCGAACCGATACCATGTTTTGCCTTGTTAACACAACACTTAAATTGCGGGGTACCTAAACAACATGAACCTATTAATTATTTATCGGGACCCCGGTTCCGCTTAACATTGTCTAGTTGCACCGCATCTTGCCATGTCATGCATCATACATGCATCATGCCCAGTCTTCTGCCGTAGTATTAAATATTGCATCTGGTGTTTCTTCTAGTGTTTTCTTCTTCGTGGATTAGGCCGATGAGTTGATGCGAGTATCGACAAGTTCTTTGGATAATGTAACTTCGACAATGTTTCCGAGGCGAGCATTCTCCCCTTTTCTACCTATTTTGCATTTATAGTCTTTATTTCCTCCTGTTGATCTATTGCTATCCGTGTCGCGATGCTTTAGTGTTTCGTACCAGATATATTCCGTGTAGCCTTTATATTGCCTTGGACACCTCCTATTACCAGTTGTTTGGTAGATAGATGGTCTTGCGAGTCGTAGTGGCATGCTCAGGTGCGATCCCGTGTCGTGAAGTACCACATAGTTGTTGGAATGTTGTCACATGCTTTACGGCGGAGAGGATCATGACTTTAAATACAACTATTAAATTGCTGGGAATAGATATAACTAATGCAGAGGCATCGGTGGGCAATAGATGTTATTTCGTTCTTCCACGCTCACTTGTGTCCCATAGGCCCCGAGTACTTGATACTTGTTCCTTGACTATTCGCACTATCCACATACGGGAGACTCTATGAATCCCCCTTAGCCAGAGCATGATTCATTTCTTATTTCTTGGGGCCACAAAGTAGTTTGGGGCTTTATTACTATCGTGCCTTATGCCATGCTTTACTACTTTATTTACGATTGTGCGTGGAGCACCTGTACTATTTTGGAACGTGGAATTTTTCCGCTGTATCGACAAGCCCAGTCACACTTTTGGGTTCCCGGTCGTTTACAGCCATTGTGACAAACCCTGGGTCTGTCTCGAAGCCGGCCAACTTTGTTGCGGGTAGCTTAGTGGGGTGGCCCCCTGAAATATTTTATGAATCCTGTGATTGCTTTGTCGTGAAAGCCTCGTTGGGTTTTGATTTGGTTTTTCTGAGGTTGATCGTGTGTGTTGCTATTTGTGCACCCCTGCAGGGTAAATCTTTCTGAAAGCCGTGTCCGCGGTTATGGACGACTTGGAGCACAGTATCTCGATCATAGACAAGCATAACTAAAGTAGTGCTATAAATTTGACTTAATATGTGACTAGTAATCAGCTTTACTACAATGGAATGGATAATAAAAGTGCCAACAACTGGTGGAGCTGAGCTGTATCGTGTCATGTTATACCTGCCTAGTAAGTATCGCAACTCTAATGGAATGAAATAAAAGTGCCAACAACTGTTGGGTTTGGGATGTCACATGCTAATTGTATCTGACTAGTAAGTACTGCAACTATAACAGAATGGTTAACTAAAACTACCCACTACTTATGCTATCAGGATGACTCATGCTATCTATATCTGACTAGTAAGTGCTTCAACTATAATAGAATGAATAAAACTGCCAACTGTGTGAGTTCCTCGGTTTGACTTCCTCATTTGGTCTCGAGGGGGAATACCAGGATGGGTATGATTGGTGTTAGTATCAGGTTGGTCCCGAATAGGTCTTTCTTATCCCTCTCTAATAGCTGACAGTGGTTTCAAGTCTCTATAGGTTGTTTAGTGCATGTTGCGCTGCCGCTTCAGTCCACCATACCTATGTAGGCGAGAGCCGCCGAATTCTAGCCTCGCCGTGTACCGGCCTCAGTACTGACGCTCCTCTTTTTCCTTCGCCCTTTGTCGGCACCCCCTTTTGTTTTAGCAGGTATGAGATCGACGTTGTTAGCAGGGTTACCCTTCCGGCTTGGCCTGGGAAGGGTTATGGACGCCATTGGTTATTCTTCAGGGCTCTTAGCCCAATTTGCTTCTTATCCGTACTCGGATGTTGTATCGTTTTCAAGGTGAATTGGATCTTTGTACTGTATATTTGTATTCTTGACTCAATGAGTCGTTGTTGTATATATATATATGTGTTGTGGGTTCCATCGTGAACTATTGTGTAATGGTATTACTTTGTTTTCCACCCGCATGCAAGTGCCTGGTAGGCATCCTTGAATCGTTTCTATGCGGGTTTGGCAGGAAGGGTTGAAATCTGCATAGGGCCGATTCGAGGGTGTTACACCAGGTCCGTGCCTCGTCGAGTTGATCGATGCTGTCTTGGCGGGCGACCTCGTTGGTCGCCTCGACATAGTTGGCGACTCGAGGTGAATCGTGTTCCAGGTCAGTTGGCATTACGGCCTCGGCGCCATACACCATGAAGAAGGGTGTGAACCCGGTGGAGTGATTGACGGACGTGCGGATCCCCCATATTACGGAGGGGAGCTCGTCGACCCAACATCCTGGGGTGCGCTCGAGGGGCACCTGGAGTCGCGGCTTGAGCCCATGGAGGACGCTCTGGTTGGCGCGTTCTGCTTGGTTGTTCGACTCCGGGTGGGTGACTGAAGCGAGGTCGAGTCGTATGCCATGTTCTTCATAGAATTACGCCATGGCCCCCTTGGCGAAATTGGTGCCATTGTCCGTTATGATGATGTGCGGGTAGATGTATCGATAAATGAGCTCGCGTAAGAACTTGGTGGCCGTCTTTCCGTCGCACTTTTTGATTGGCTTGGCCTCAACCCATTTGGTGAACTTGTCGACCACGACCAGGAGATGTGTGAAGCCAGATGGGGCCTTCTTGAATGGTCCTACCATGTCCATGCCCCATACGGCGAATGGCCATGTGATGGGATGGTCTTGAGTGCCGAACCAGGGAGGTGCATCTGATGGGCATACTTCTGGCACCCGACGCATCGCTAGACGATGTTGGTGGCGTCGGTGTGTGCGGTGAGCCAGTAGAAACCGTGCCGCATGGCCTTGGCGACTAGCGATTTGGCGCCGGCGTGATGGCTGCAGTTGCCGGCGTGAATGTCCTAGAGGATCTTGCGGCCTTCTTCTGGCTGTACGCAGCGCTGGAACACGCCAGTCACACTGCATCTATGGAGCTCACCGTTGATGATGACGAAGGATTTGCAGCGGCACACGATCATTCAAGCCTCCGTCTCGTTGCTTGGTAGGATCTTGTGCTCCAGGAAGGCGACGTATGGTGCTGTCCAGTCGCTAGGCTCCACAACCATGGCGACTAGGGTCGGCTCTGGTTGCAGCGGTATCCCGACGTTGATATCCTTTGGTAGGCTGACCGAAGGTTTGTGGATGATGTCGAGGAAGACGCTTGCTGGTGGCACTTGTCGGGCCGACCCGATGCGGGAAAGGGCGTCTGCCTCCTTGCTCTTGCGTTTGTCAATCCACTCGACGGAATAGCCGTCAAAGTGTCCTCCCAGCTGGTCTACCGCTTGGCAGTACGCGATCATTGTTGGAGAGACAGCGTCGCATGTCCCGGCGACCTGGGCGGCGACTAGGTCGGAGTCGCCATAGCATCGTAAGCGGTTGACGTTCATCTCCTTAGTGGCTCTCATGCCGTGAAGGAGGGCCTCGTATTCTACCATGTTGTTGGTGCAGGGCTTGAAGTTGAGGTGGAGCATGTGGCGGAGCTTGTCTCCTTTGGGAGAGGTCAGTATGACCCCTGCCCCTGCGCCGTCGGCGTTCTTGGAGCCGTCAAAATGGAGCAACCAGTAGTGGAGGTACGGGAGCTTCTCCGGCTACTGTGCTTCTTCCCAATCTACGAGGAAATCAGCTAGGGCTTGTGACTTGATCACTTTGCGGGGCTCGTATTTGATGTTGTGGACGCCGATTTCGATGGCCCACTTGGTGACTCGCCCGGTTGCCTCGCGATTGCGTATTATGGCCCACCGTGATCGGGTGCTCCTAGAAATAGTGTGGGAGTCGCCGCTAAGCTCGGAATACCGCGTACACCAGTTTCTGGTACTGTGGGTAGTGCTGTCGTGAATCTGTCAAGACTTCGCTGATGTAGTAGACAAGGCGCTGTATGAGGCGCTCCTTGCCCTCCTCCGGTCATTCGACGACCATCACGGCGCTGACGACTTGAGTGGAGGCCGCGACGTAGACTAGCATTGGCTCTTTGTCGAGTGGAGCAGCGAGGAGTGGAGCCGCGAGTAGCACTTCTTTGAGCGCTTTGAGTGCATCGCCGGTCTCCGCGTCCCATTGGAACATGGGGTTCTTGCGCATCAGGCGGTAGAGGGGCATTGCCTTCTCGCCTAGTCGGGGTATGAAGCGACTAAGGGCCACGACTCGCCCTGCCAACTTCTGGATGTCGTGCAGGCACTCGGGTTTCCCGAGTCGCGTGATGGTGTCGATCTTGGTGGGGTTGGCTTTGATGCCTCGCTTGGAGACTACATATCCCAAGAGCTGTCCGGTGGGGACGCCGAAGGTGCATTTTCCGGGGTTCAGCTTGATGTTGTACCTCCGCAGGTTTGCGAAGGTTTCGGCCAGGTCATCGAGCAGGTCGTCCTGGCGGGTGCATTTTACCACCACGTCGTCGATGTAGACGTGAATGTTGCGGCCAATTTGGCTCGCTAGGCACTCCTGCATGCATCTCTAGTATGTGGCGCCGGTGTTCTTGAGGCCGAACATCATGGTCGTGTAGCAGAAGGCGCCGAATGGCGTGATGAACGTTGTCTTCTCCTCATCCTCGACTGCCATCTTGATCTGGTTGTAACCAGAGTAAGTGTTAAGGAAGCACAGCAACTCCGATCCCGCGGTCAAGTCGATGATCTGATCGATGCGCGGTAGGACGAACTCCTCCTTCGGGCAGGCGCTGTTGAGGTTGGTGTAGTTGATACACATTCTCCATGTGTTGTTCTTTTTTAGAACTAGGACTGGGTTTGCCAGCCACTTGGAGTATTTGATTGGCCGAATGAAGCCTACGGCTAGCAGGCGCTGTACTTCTTCGGTGATTGCTCGACGGCGCTCTTCATTGAAGGGCCGTAGCGACTGCTTTACTAGTCACACTTTGGGGTCAGCGTTGAATTTGTGCTCAGCGAGTTCCCTCGGGAAACCTGGCATGTCAGATGGCTTCCATGCGAAGATGTCGCGATTCTCACGGAGGAACCCGATGAGCGCACTTTCCTATGCGGGGCTCATGTGCGCCCCGATAGTGACCGTCTGGCTGGAGTCACCCGGGACGAGCTCGACGGTGCGGGTGTGCATGGTCGCCTCGAACGTGGAGTTCGCGGCGGTTGGTTTCTTCAAGATGGTGGGGTCATCCTTGTTGAGGTTGCCCGCGTATTTAGCAAGCTCCTCTGCATGGTCGGTCTCCGTAGCGATGACGGCGTCGGCGAGCTCGGCTCCTTTGTCCTCGCATTCCACGGCCAAGTTGGGGTCGCCATGGACGGTGATGATGCCGCTTGGCCCTAGGAGCTTCATCATGGTGTACGCGTAGTGGGGGGTCGCCATGAATTTGGCAAACGTCTGGCGTCCCAGCATGCAGTGGTAGGGGCTGCGGAAGTTCACCAGGTCGAACTCGATTCGCTCGGTGTGGTAGTTCGCCGGTGTGTCGAAGGTGACTGGTAGCGTCACTTTTCCGATCGGGTATGCCTTCCGACCGGGGACGATACCGTGGAAGGTTGTCAGGGTCGGTTGGATTGCCGACTCCAAGAGTTGTAGCCTCTTGAACGTGTCCAGGTACATGATGTTGATGGAGCTCCCGCCATCCATCAATGTCTTGGGTAGCCAGTAATCGGCCACTTTGGGCCTGACTATCAGGGCGACTCGCCCTGGGTACTCGATTCTGGGGGCATGGTCCTGGTGACTCCAAGTGATGCTCTGCTCGGACCAGTTGAGGAAGCGTGGGATGTCAACCTGTGTCACCGCATTGACGGCGACTGCGCGGGTGAGCACCTTCCTCTCGCGCTTGGTGCCGAGTCCGGTGAAGGTGTGTAGCGAGCCGACGACGTTGCCGAAACCGCCAGTGTTCCCGATGTCCCGGGGTGGGTTGTTGTTGGGGTCCTCCCTTGCTCGCCTTGCCTTTTCAATCTCTTTGAGAGAGTGGCAATCCGCGGTGGTGTGGGTGGCGGGTTTTCCCTCCCTGCTATGGTAGATGCAGGGCAGATTGAGCAGGGCAGCGGGGTCGAATTTTCGCCTCGCTGTATTGTTGGAACGGTAGTTTCCGCAGTCACGGTAATTTCCTCCGTCGCGGTGGTAGGTCTTGGGGTCGCGCTGGCCGTAGCCGGCGTTGGCGACGAAGTCGACTCGCCCGTCCATGCGGCGCTTGCCGGTGATGCGGGTGTTGCTGTAGCGCATGTCGGGTAGGCGCCTGCTATCATGGATGTTGGTTCGGCGTCTTCCTCCCGACTCGTCGTTGGAGTCTTGGTTGGGGTCCTCCTCCACGTAGCGCTTGGTGATCTCGAGGAGGTCGGGGATGTTGTCGAGCGTCCGGTAGACCCTCTTGATCTTAGCGACCAGGGGTTCATACTGGCACGTGTTGATGCAATGTATCGTCGTATCTGGGTGGATGCCGGAGGTGTTGATCCATAGTTCTTGCCATCTTTGAATCCAGCGGCGTGTCAACTCACGTTGTCCCTGGATGCATCGCTCTAGGTCTTCTATGGTGGTGGAGCGGGTGTAGGAGCCCTCAAAGTGCCTGATGAAGGCGTCCCGCATTTCTTCCCAGGAATCGATGCTGTCGGCTGGGAGGGTGTTGATCCATTGCCGAGTCGCACCCTCCATCATCAGGGGAGGTAGCGAGCGGCGAGCAGGTCAGTGTGGCCAGCGATTCCCATTGCCATGAGGTATGTGTCCAGCCAGATAGCGGGATCGTACGTCGGATCGTACTTTTCGATCTCCTTGGGAGCCTTGAAGTTGGCGGGGTATTTTTCCCCACGGATCATGGGCCCGAAGCATTGCGGTCCGACTCGACTGAGCGAGCCTCTTGGTTCCGGGTCGCCGTGGTTGGTGAGGGTGTGCCTCAAGTCGTTGGGCTGGTGCGCCTACCACGCCTGGTTGTTGATGATGTTCGTTCGAGCATCAATGGGCTGCCCGTTGGCGGCGACCGTGTTATTCGCCGGTCGCGGCTCGTTGGTGGACAGCGCGGGGTTGGCGGCCCATGGCTGGTTCGCCAGGGGCTGTAGTGGAGGGCAGGTCAATGCGTTGGTGACGGTGGGGTGACCACTTGATGCCGCTCTGCTTGCTGAGGAACGGGAATACATCCGCCCCCACGGGTCGACTCCCGCGGCTTGTTGCTCGACGGCCCTAGCGAGTAGGGCCTTGGCGTACTGGATCTGCAGCATGCCATCGCCTTGGACGTCGAGGTTGGTGACCATAGCGTCGGCCGCGACGACATTGTCCATCGGGGTGGAGTAGAGTGGTAGTCCGTTGGTGTCGCGAGCTTGAGGCGAGATGATGATCCGCGGTTGGTCCGGCGGGGGTGCGCGGCCAATGGGTGGTGGAGGGGCTCCGGTCGCCGGTGCACTGGGTGGTGGTCTCGCGGGGTTGCTTCCGCCTAGCGGCGCGTTCTCGCAGTATTCGCGCTCGGCCGCACGTGCGGGGTCGCTTTCGTCGTTGAAGTTCAGGACGCGGCCCTGGACGTTGGAGTTCAGACGGGTCCTGATGCGGCGCTGGTGATAGAGCGATAGCTCCCGCGCTGTTTCCCGCTCGAGGCGGTATTTCTCGCGCTCGGCGAGTTCATTGCGTTGTGCCTCCGCGAGTCGCAGGCGGGCTTCCTCCACCTCCGTGGCCGTAGCAGTCGGCGGGATCGGCGTGGAGAACGGATCTGGCAGGGCGGCCGTGCTGCCCTCCATGTAGATCGCGTTAAAGATATTGGATCTGGCGCAGAAGTCTTCAGGCGACTCCGAGCCGGATTCGGAATCGAAGATCCCGAGGATGGAAGGGTCCTCGAAATCCTCCAGCTAGAGACTCGCGTGATGGAGTCCTCTCGTGATGCGGCGGTGATAGATCCGTCGACCGAGGCAGGGGTCGCGGAGTCGGCTTCGTCGTTTAGGGCCTCGTCGTTGGTGGCGGCGTTGGTCTCGGCCGCATCACTGGCGGCCGAGTCGTACTTGGTGACGAGGCTCCTGATGGAGCGGACCTGCTCCTCCTAGAGCAGATCACAGTGCACGGCGATCTACCGACGATCACCGTTGCAGGTGGGTCGACTGCGCCGGTGAAGCCGACGAAGAGGTTGATGGAGCCGATCGGCATCACCACGCCGTGAGTGACCGGGCGTGATGCCGAGATGTAGCTGCTGGGTAGGATCTGTAAGATCCCACCGATGGCGATCATGCGGCCGGTGGCGAGCGGCCGGTCGATCGGCAAATAGGGTCTCGCCGCAGAACTCAGGCCAGTCCTGCTATGCCCCACGGTGGGCACCACTGTCGTGGAAATGGCCACGGCAGTCGTTGCTACTGGCAGCGATTGATTGTAACGTGAGGAAGAGCTGGCGGCCATCTGCGGTGCGAGATGGGGGCGGATGCACATGGTTTACCCAGGTTCGGCCCCCCGGAGGGTAAAGACCTACTCCTGCTATATTGGATTAATGGAGAGCGAGTTACAGGGGTGGCGAGCTCGGCGTCTAAGCAGCGAGTCGCTTGAGGGGGTGTATGATGGAACGTAACTCCTAAGGATACCCTAGGGAGGTTTATATAGGAGTCACCTCGCTAGGGTTTACAAGTTACAACCGAGCCAGATTTGGACTCCGAGGCTTTTGACCTAATCCGACTAGGCTTCAAGTACGCTTCTGGGCCTTCAGTCTCTAGTCGCCAGGCCTTTCCTTCAGTCGCACTCCAGTCGCCGTCCTTCAGGCCCACTCGTAGGCCCTTCGGCCCAATCGGAACGTCCTGCTAGGCATACCCCCTTCGGCATATCCCCATCAGGTATGATGAGCACATCAGCAAGTTTCCCTCAGTTATGAAACCAAGGTTATCGAACCAGTAGGAGCAAGGAAACACCTCCAAGGTGTTGTTGCCAAGTTGGAATCCTGCACAACACAACCACAGAACTTTGCCCCCAACTTATAGTGAGGTTGTCAATCTCACCAGTTTTGCTGAAAACAAATGATTAAACGTATTGTATGGAAGAGAGTAAGAGCTTGCAGAAAGTAAACAGAAAGCAGTAAACAGTTGTAGATTGATGGTAAAAGAAAGGACCGGGGTCCATAGTTCAGTAGTGGTGGTTCTCCTTAAGATAGATGACATGTTGGGTGAACAAATTACAGCGGGGCAATTGACAAACATCGAGAAAGCATACTTGCATATACTAATCATCTTGACTCCTATGAGATTTGATTGGGCATTACAACATTATACATAGAGCGTAATCCAGGTGCATCTATGACTAATAATCCACCTTCAGGTCATCCAAACCCCCTCTAGTATTAAGTTGCAATCAACAGATAATTGCATTACGCATTGCGTGTAAAGTAAACAATACGATTGTTCTATGAACAAAGGATTGCTGTTTTCTCCCTAGTAGCAACAACACATCTAGTACCTTAGAGATTTCTGTCACTTCCCCAGATTACTAGAGGCATGAACCCACTATCGAGCACAAATACTCCCTCTTGGAGTTGCTAGCATCTACTTGGCCAAGATATCTACTAAAACGGAGAGCATGCAAGATCACAAATAACAAAGACATGATAGAATCAATAATGAATCTGAAATAGCATCTCAATATCCATCGGATCCCCGCAAACACAACATGTAGGATTACAAATAGATGATCTTGATCATGAACGGAGCTCACAAGATCTAAACATGGTAGCACAAAGGAGAAGAACCAACCATCTAGCTACTACATGGACCCGTAGTCCAAGGATGAACTACTCACGCATCACACCGAAGGCTTGCATGGTGATGAAGAAGGCCTCCAGGGTGAATTCTCCCTTCTGGCAGGGTGTCGGGAAGAGCTTCAGATCCCTCCTGATCTAGGAATGGAGATGACGGCGGCTACAGACTCTTTCGTGGAATTTTGATCAGGTACTTAGGGTTTCTGTATCGGATGCATCTTATAGGCGAAAGGGGAGGCCGAGGGGGTGCCCTAGGCGGCCACACCATACACTGGCACGGGCCAGGCCTGGCCGCGCGGCCAGGTGGTGTGGCGGCCCTCTGGCTCCTCTCCGTCTTGTATTCTGGCTTCGTGTCCCCCTCGGTGAAAATCTGACTTTGGATTTTGTCCTGTCCAATTCCGAGAATATTCATTTTCTGACTTTCCTGGAACCAAAAACAACAGAAAACAGGCAGTTGGCATTGTGGCATCTTGTTAATAGGTTAGTCCAAGAAAGTGTATAAAAATACTCCAAAGTGTGGGCAAAACATAAGAAAGTAGATAAAAACCAAGCATGGAACATCAAAAATTATATATACGTTAGCAATGTATGAGTTGCCTCCCATGAAGCGCTTCTAGTTAAGGTCAATTAGCTTAACCCAGATGGTGATCATTTAGGTTTTGTGAGTGGGATACCCACTCCAAAGTAATTGGCTTTTAGTGTAATTATACCATCATCATAATTATTAGCCTTCTTCTTCCTAGGCAAGTGGACTATAAAAGGATCTCTAGATAGTAATCCTATTCTCACATTCCCCTTCGTGTTAATTAATTAAAGCTTTAATAGTTCTTAGGAATGGACTACCAAGAATTATAGGTGTTATGGGATCTTCAGACCTGTCCACTATAACAAGATCAATAAGAGTGGGACTTATTTTAATTTCAACAACTATGTTTTCTTTTATCCTAATACCATGTTTATAAGTTGAATCCGCTAGACGGAGTCTCAATTCTATGGTTGCCAAAGGGCCCAAATTTAACTTGTCAAATAGACTTTTGGAAATTGTTGAGACACTTGCACCAAGATCACGAAGTGCAGATATCTCATTAACCCAATTTTAATTTTAATAGTGGGATCAAATATATCATCTAGCTTAGCAGGAAGCTTATCAGCTAGTCTCTTATACTCCATCTCTAAATCTCAAACTTTAGATTCTACTTGTTGCATAAATTTTTGGTACATAACATCATTACCTTATTCTAAACCGGGATTCTTTACGATGATCATCTTTAATAGATCTTCCACAGTGTATTCAGGTGTAGGTGTGTTGCTATAGTCCAGCTCTTCATGATTCTCTTCATTTATTTCCATCCTCATCATCTTGAGGTATTCTAATAGATTTGGCTTGGGCTTCCCAGCAAAATTTGCTAGTATGAGATCTTGGCTCTCAACTACCTTTCCTAGTTGAGCCTTCATGGTCTTTGTCCTTTCATGTAGAGGCTACACATCATTTCTAATTGCAACGGCTTGGTTAGATAATTTACCTATACTAATTTCATGGTTCTCTGTGATTTTAATAAGCATATTATTTTTCTCAGTTTGAGCTTGCATAAAGGTTCTAACAGTTTGTTCAAACGAGCGATTGCCATGATTTTCTCCATTATGATTATCATAATTATTCTAAGGTGCTCCTGTAGGATTAGAATAATGTTTTTGAACATTAGAAGAGAAATTTAGGTTCTTCCAAGCAGGATTATAAGGAGTGGATCTATAAAATTAACATCATTAACATCGTAGCGATAACATTAACTTGGGTATCTTCCTTACCCTTTACTATGTTGAGTAACTCGTCTACCTTAGATGTTAGCTCTTCATTGTTTATCCCGGTGACTGAATTCACCCTTTTTGAGGCTATTTCCACATGCCATTGGGCATGGTTGTTTTGCATATCATCAAGTAATTTCTTTGCAACACTCAGTTGCTTTCCCATGATTGTTCCTTCTGCTACAGTATCTAGCATAAACTTAGACATTGGGTTAAGCCCATTATAAAATAAATGTAATATAAGCCATTCTTCCATCCCATGACTAGGACAGGTCATTACGGCTTCTTTCATCCTTTCCCATGCAAGCGCTAGTGGTCCACGGTCTTCTTGTCTAAAACTTGTAATGTTGGATCTTAGTTGCATAGTTTTAGCTAGGAAAAAAATTTAGTCATAAAAGATTAGTACATTCCTCCCAAGATTTAATAGTGCCCTTAGGTAGAGCTAGCAATCATTCCTTAGCCTTTCTTCTAAGAGAGAAAGGAAACAAACGTAATTTAACAACATTTGGATCTACATGCTTAACATGCATCATGTTGCAAATTTTAGTAAAAGTATTTAAGTGCAAACCTGAATCCTTAGAAGATGAGCCCCCAAATTGGTTTTGTTGAACCAAACTTAAAAGGTAAGGCTTAATTTCATATGCTTCCGCATAAACAACATGCTGAGTAATAGGTGCATGAATATAATCATCAGTGAGGGTAGCATACTCCCCAAGTCTCTTTTGAGCCATGACTCTTTTCTTTTTGGTATTATTTAAGTAAAGGAAACAAATAACAAGTAACTATTTTTTTGGGTTTTCAAATAGATAACAAGAAAGTAAACTAATAACAAGAAATAAACTATAAACAAATAATAAAACTAAAAACTAGGTCTCTAGTGATCTCAACACGATAGTGAAAATTGCTTCCCCGGCAACGGCGCCAGAAAAAGGGTTGATACCTTCGATCCGAATTCACAGATGTAGTATAATAGTCTTTTTCCCTAGTAGACCTAGGTTTTATTGAACCTTGGGAAACAACGCTAAAAGGAAATAAAAAGTACACGTCTACAAGACTTTGTTTCTTTGTTTTACCTTCATTTATCAGACCAATCTAGTTTACTTTTATTGTGGGTTGATTCAATGGATGGAGATAGGCCAGGGTTGAAGATCCACCTGCACCTACACATCATATGGGATAAAAGATAATAATAAGTATAGTCATGTGTAATGTTTTAATAGAGATAATCTCTTGTGGGCAACATGTCCTCATATGCTAGAGCCCCCGAGATGCAACATGCATAGCAATAGTCTTTTGATCCAACCGAGTGCACCATGAAGCACCGGGCTAGAAACGATTATTAAGTGTAAAACACAAATCAAAGCCTTAAGTGGTGATGTTGCTGTGATCCCGAATGGGTCGCTAAGAGAAGACCATGCATCCCTTTCTATCACTGGGTTTCCTATGAGATTGCCGCTAGCGAAGTATCTCATCTCAAGCGTTTATCAATCTCGGGGGTCTTGGATACCTACAAATCCAAAGATCGAGGCAAGAGACAAAGAAAAAAGATATAAATCTCTCTTTCAAACAATACACAATGCTCCCACAGATTAGATGCACATAATTGATTCGAGGTTTCTCCCCAACACGCAGCCCATGAGGACTACTCACTCATAACAATAAGATCAAGGATAGAAAACATTGTGCAAAATACTTAGATTGAAATCAAATATTCTTACAATGGCCGTTGAGTCACAAGGAGATCTCAAGTACAAAGTAATGGCTATGGCTAATGGAGGGGTGGAAGATGGAAGGGATGAACTATGGTGTGGATCTCCTTTGGTGGTGTTGTGATGAAATTTGAGAATGACGGCCTTCTGCGCAGGGGTTGTGGCCTTAAAATATATAGGTGTCTTCATGGAAGTTGTAGGGTTTGACGAGATGAAGCCGCCACCACATGGTATGGGCGGACGGTACGGGAGGACCCTGCCCGTACGAGTGGTTGTTACAGTTGCATACGCCTGGCAATGGCTCAATGATTACTTGGTCATGTGGACTTCCTCAAAACCTTCATCATGACTCCTGATTTGGCATTAAAAAGTGTGATTACATGCACAACACAAATCAAAGAAATGGTTCGCATATCTTTGCAATTATTAGTCATTAGTGGCAAGGCTATAGAGTTTCTTATCAATTTCTTGACTAAAAACAATGTTTAAACATGGTGGAAGATGGCTATTTTTGGATCCATCAAAGAGCTAGGGTTTTAGATTTTTTGTTTATTGCTTATATTTTTTCTAAAACATGATTTTCTTAATCCAGTAATAATGTGATCACAAATGACTTAATGAATTGAATTATTAATGAGAATTTTAAAGGTGGCCTCAAGTATTAATTGTTTAATACATTATGATGTTTTAAATTTGGTAATTCACAAAATTGTGATCACACCTATTTCATATCCACACAATCTTAATGTTTAGAGCTATCCTAGAAATATTCTTGTGGCCTTACTAAAGTAGATAATGCTTTTATTTCCATAGATGAATTAAGCATAGGGTAATATAAAGCTTGATATATTTATTTACTAAATTCTTAATAATGACAATCTCATTTAACACATTGGATTGAATCTTTATTAGCATTAATATAATAACTCATCACTATTTTCTGTGTGGCTTAACCCTTGTTATAAGTCTAACATGTAATGAATTGTAGTAATTATTACTTAGGTGATAAATATGATTCATATGACATGCAATAATTGCTATTTTTTGAAGGTTTCTGTTTTCATATATTTCTTATGATTTTTAGAGGATTTCCTATACTCATAATCCTTCTTTGATCTTGCTAAAGACTAGGTTTTGAGATTCTTGACTTATAATTATGGATGATATCCAAAACTATAGTAACATAGCACATTGGTCTTCTAACATGATTTATAATAAAATATGTTCTTAATAATTATAAAATAGGCATGAGATTTTTCATGACTTGATATATTATTGGTTAAAGATTTCTCAAGGATTGCTATCTTAAATACTTCATTAATATTGGGCCTTAGTTAAGGAATTCCTTTCCTAGATATACTCTGTAGAAATCTCTCAACTTATTCATAAGGAACATATTTTCCTAAATAAGCTAATCATCTGACTCCACCATATCCATCATCATATGTTGACATGGTCATGTCACTTTAACATTACTTATTCTCCATTCGTCCTCTAGTATATAATTTTCATTTCTTAGTTACCATTGATGAATCCACCAATGTAGTTACATACAACTTCTTTAATTCACCCTTCACATTCTTCTCTCATCTACTTCCAAGGCTTGTAAGTCAATAATCCTCACTATATCACAGGTGATATCAATCCTCTGGAAGAGGTATGGTACTTCTCCAATAATATAGGATTATCCTTATATAATCTTGATCAAAATACTATGCCTTCAACTACTCTATACAATTCATGTTCCAAACTTCATCATACACTAGCTTAACTTCTCATGATCAAGCAAGGTGACTTATCTAACTAAGGTTTAGTATAGCTTGGTCTACTAATAACAATTCTATAGCATCTTATCAATTACTCCCAAGTGGCTTGAGAATAATGACCACTATTCTTTGATCACACTAAACTTAAGCTTCTAATTGTCTGGTCACGATCTATCCTCAACTAAGTAACAACTTGTACTACACCTAGTCTCTTTATAGGGTTTATCTTGTTAATGAAGCTTATCTTATGGTTGTACCCTATTGGCTTAACAATATTATTCTTTGATACTCTATCATTACTAGCTTTCTTCTAACTTCTTAATTACTAGCTTAACTCTTAGGTTTATATGCTTATTCTAGTTAACTCAGGAATGAGTTAACTCCTCCAACATGGAATGGTTTGACCTCCACTAAGGATCTCATCCCAATGATGATGGCACACTCTACCATAACTAGTTCCTTATTCTTATTAATTTACTTTAGGACTTTGGAAGGTCAATATAACATGTCAAGAGCCAAAGGTCAACAATTGCTAAGTCAAATATGGCACTCAACATTGATGGTCACATGCTCTAGAAACTGGTTTAATACAAAGGTCATCTATTGATAAGGTAATAATGATATGTGGTGAATGGTCTTGGCTTGTCTTCCTTCTTACTCTATTTATAACAAGGGATTAGTGTGTAGGAACTACCATGGTGCTCATGGTAGGAGTAACTATAGTAAGCACGTTTATCAAAGTTTAGTTATTGAATTTATTTACTTGGGTTACATACTTTATTTGGTATCTAGGTTTTGTTGTAAAGAAAACCTTGATAAATTCTCTAGAAGATTAAGTATACAACCTTAAGTAATGTGTTGTGATTTAACTATATTTCATTTGATCTACCCATATATCAAATTATCTTTACCCAAAATAAAGATTTTAACAAAGGTCATATTGAAACTTATCGCACTCAACTTGATGATCTACTTCAGTTCCATCAAGTTAAGATAAGCTTCAATCACTTCAACAAGTTTTCGTCAAAGGCGCCAAAATTATTCAGATTTTCTATGCATGAATGCAATGCACACACCTGGTCTTAGATTATTTCTAAGATCTAATGTTGGGATGTTACAACAACTAAGGATGCTCAAAGGCACAATCCATAGAGGTTGGTGACAATAGTCAGTCCCCTTGTAAGGGGAAGGGGCAAAATTAGAGAGATTCCACAAGGGGTTGTCTTCTAGTCTACCATCTATTCCTAGGGTTACAGTAAGGGTTGGGGGCTCTATATATAGGCCAACCACTAAACAAGGGGTAGTTTGGGGATAAAACTAGGGTTTGTAAGGATAAGAGGGATACATGGGACATGGCCCTAGCCTTAGGCGCACATGCCCATCACTTAGGCCAGAGACTCCAGCGTAGTCGGGCCAGAGACTCTGGTCGGGGCGGAGACTCCAATTGAGTGGGCATAGACTCTGGATGGAGTCCAGGGGATTGCAGCCGGGGTTCGAGAAAAGAAAGGCTGGAGGCTCCGGGGCTTGGGCGGCGGAGACTCCAGAGCAATGATAGTGGAGACTCCGGTCCTGGAGTCGGCTACTTCCATCTTATTGGGTGACTTGGGGATGAGCTTGAGGAAGTTGAAGTTGTAGATTTAGTAGCGTCCGTAGGACGGGTTGCATCAGCCCCCCCCCCCCTTTGAAAAGAGTCATCCTCGACTCTATACGCTCATAACCATGTAGAGGAGGTCGAGAGACATTCTTGATCCAGGGGTTCTCCATGTAGTCGTCCTTGAGAAGCTTTATTAACTCTTCAATGTTCCTTCACTTTCCATGAAGCCTACAAATCTCATAACAAAATAAAAGCAACACTCAAAGAGTAGCAAATTCATGAAAATTATAGCATGAGTCCTCAAGTAGAAGGAAGTCACCTTAGCGTGTAGATATAGTTCGCACAAGATCATCCGTAGGTAACTCTCTACATTTCTTATCATCAACTCGTGGTCGGTAGAGGTTGACATGTATGCATTTATACCTTCACACAACAAAGACCAAGCAAAATATTTTCGTGTGTGATAGAGGACTATGTCAATGTCATGTACATTATTGTTCACAACACTATTAGCACAATACATGTATAGAAAATGGAATGCATATGCTAGGTCAATCTGCATGGGAATCGTTTGAACATCATACAAATGTGGGAACTCAAAAACTCCATATAACTTCTTAGTATGGAACTCAAAGCAATGGACTGAAATTTTTGATCAACATCTTTGATGCAAGAATAGGAGAATTCGGCAAAAACACATGAGGAAGGATATCCAAAACATTATCATTGTGTGTGTGCAAACTAACCATTGGAAAGAGAAATTGTTCAGTATGTTGGATGCCACACACACAAATCATCAAAAGTAAAGATCATGGAAATATGAGTATCACAAGCGGAAGCAAAAACACCATGCTTGGAAACAAACCATGGCAAAGAGCATTTTTTCAATATGAAAAATACAAAGCATGGTAAACATATTATAGTCGGGTTCGATCTTGAACTCACGTGGGGTCATGACCCACAAGTATAAGGGGTGTATCTCAGTATTTTCGATAACTAAGAGTGTTGAACCCAACGAGGAGCAGAAGGTGCTGGCTAGTGGTATGGATCAGGAATTCTCTTCAAATACTTAGCAAACAGATTTTTAGGGGGTTTTGATAATGCAAGTAAATAAAGTATGAGTAAATAAAAGACAATAAGAATAAATGCAGCAAGTGTTCCAATCCTTTATTCAGCAAAGGACAAGCTGGTTGTATTACTTAAGATGACCAAACGTTCTCGAGGACACACGTGAATTCTATCAAGTGCTTTCGCTTCATATAGTTGATTAATCTTCTCTAGCTTGCTAAGTGTTGTGTGGGTGAACCTGTGCTAATGTACCGACCTTCCTAGGACTAATACATACTTGTGATTATACCCCTTGCAAACATCTGTAAGTACAAGAAAGTAATTAAGGTAGAAACCTAACCATAGCTTTAAACCCTAAGACCCTTACGTCCCTTGTGCAATGGTTTCCTAACGGGGGTTCAGGTTTCTATCACTCCGACAACCCCTAAGATTAGTAGCCAAATACACAATGCATTCCCCTAGGCCCATATAGGTGAAGTGTCATGTAGTCGATGTTCACATGATACCACTAGAAGAAATACACCACAACTTAAATATTAAACTATTGAATCTTTCTCAACACAATTCCACTACTAACAACATGACTTCTCCCATGTCCTCAAGAACAAAACAAACTACTCATAAGACATCATATGGATCATAATCAGAGATGGAATAATGATGTATAAAAATCTGAACATAAACAATAATTCAACGGTTCCACCCAATAGCATCAACTACAAAGAGTAATCAACACCGGGAAAGTTTCCCCTAAGAACTATGCAAGATTCAACCCAATTGTTACAGCAATATGGAGATGGTTATGATGGTGATGATGGTGGTGATGATGATGATGATGATCCCGATGAAGTCCAGCTTGATGGTGGTGTTGATGGCGATGATCTCCCCTCTCCAGGAAGGAATTCCCCTGGCAGAAATCTGTCTGCCGGAGAGATCTTTCTCTCTCGGTGTTTTCCGCCCCGTAGAGGCGGCGGAATCTTTCTGTGGTCGCTCCCCGAGTATTAGGGTTTCAAGAGGATTATATACGCCAGAGGGGAGAGACAGAGGTGGGCTAGGGCGGCCACACCACCTGGTGGTGCGGCCTAGGCTGGCCCGCGCCAGGGTTGGTGTGGGCCCCCTGTGGCCCATCTCCACTCCTCCTTCTGGCTTCCTTCGTGTTCTGGAAAAATAGGATTTTCCATATATTTTCCCGGATTTTCTGATATTCGCGAATTTTGCCTCCAAACAGCACCTTTTCCATCAGAATCCTGACTGCAGCGGTCCATGCTCCAAAAGTCATCAACCATGCAAAAACAGATGAAATAACATAAGTATCACCTCTTAATATGAAATATATCAATGAATAACAGTGAATTATGATATAGAATAGTGATGCAAAATGGACGTATCAACTCCCCCCAAGCTTAGACTTCGCTTGTCCCCAAGCGAAACTGAACTCAATAAACATGGCCTCAAGTTTATGGAGTGAAGATTCGATAAAAGAATACGGACAGGAAGCATCACATTCATCAATACATAGATCATAATAGAAGACAACTCATTATTATATAACTTAACTTGCAATAAGTAAAGGAAACACAATAACGATACATAAAGTGATTCATAATTGGTAATGGCAAACTTAGCTCTTGGTCGAAGAATAGTTGACAATTTGCCGGAGTTCACAAATAACTGATTTTCAATGATAGCTTTCAAAGTAGTAAACACCAAGATAAGAGCAATGTGCAAAACAAGGAACATAAGAAACATGATTGAATATATCATCATATGAATGAATGAAACACAACAACTCAAAATACTTGCTGAGATAGAAGGGAATAGGTTTACTGACTCAACTAAAAAGTAAAAGAAAGGCCCTTCGCAGAGGGAAGCAGGGATTGCAAGTTTCATAAAGAGCTCCCAAAAATTATGATACTTATTAGCTTTCAGCTCTCATTGCCCCTATCATAGGCATCTTTAGGTGATTAAGGTTAAAGTGATCAAAAATGAGGATATGCTTGATAAGTAGTAAATTGAGAATCTCATGTCCCTTGAATACGAGGGCCGCTCCTCATGCTACTCAAGTTTAGTCACCGGTAAGTTCTTGTTATCGTAAGCACATGTATATCATGGAGAACCGCCAATGGGGTACCCCTTGCCCGATGATATGGAAGAATCCCCATACCAAAATGACAAGGCAAGCAGACAACAAGTAATCTTCTTATTTACCATGGGAATATGGTGCTTTTTCTCTTTCCTCTTTTCTCATCTCTTTTTTTCTTTTTCTCTTTTTCTCAATCTCTGTCTCTTTTTTTTATAAAAAGAATGTTTCATAGATGCTCGTTATGGTTATGCTACAGGTTTCCACCATGACAGCATGGATTAGACCGGCGGCCCAGGCGTTTCTCTAACACACATGCATAACTTCATGGACTTACAAGCTCCCCTTTCATTTCACACCGATGACATCCATAGACAATAGAACATAATATCAACTAGGTACAAAGTACCAGTGCAATGCTAAAAGCGTTCCCCATGACAGCATGGTTCTGCTAATTCACAACTTACAAAGCGCAAGCATATACGCAACATAGATGGGCACAATGGTTCAAGTTTATTAAATGCAAGAAAGTAAAGTGTGCCATCAAGTTCGTGAGAGATTTAATCACTAATTTTCACATAACAAGTTTAATTTAGAAGGTAGATAAAAACGTGAATTTACTTGGAATAGCAATAATGCTAATAGGTAGGTATGGTGGACACAAATGGCATAGGTTTGGTTTAAGGATTGGATGCACGAGAAGAATTCCCTCTCAGTACGGGTTTTTGGCTAGCAAGGCTGGGTAGCAAGTATAAGAGTTGAAGGAAACAAACAAACATACAAGTGATAAGAAACAAACATGCAATCTTCCTTGGAAGCACAAAAGATCTTAACTAGAGAATACTAAATTTATGAGCAAATTAAGAAAGAAAGATGATGAAATTATATTTCTTTAGAGTACTTTTATCTTTTCATTCAACTCTCAAAAATAGTGTTGCTACTGACCGAGCCAGGTTTGCCAAAACCAACTAAATTAACTCAATGATCCCAAAGTGATACCAATACTAACAACAAGATCAATCATATAACCACGAATTGAAAACTAATATAAGATATGCAAAATAGTAAATGATAGAACTTCTCATTAATATTCCATAACGGCGACTCACACCAAGGGATACATATCTAACGAGAGAGGGGACACTTCCATAATGCAAACCATCCTACATGATAACTTCTCTATTCATGATATGACTCTACTAAAAAGGTAAAAAGATAGAAGATAGTGATGTGATACCGCGGCACTCCCCCAAGCTTGGAACAAACCAAGGGGATGCCAAACCTGATGACGAATTACTCCTTCGGTGGTGGTGGTATCCTCTTGATGAGCTCTTTGATCAGTTTCCCCAAGTCCTCAATCTCGAAGGTGAGATTACGAATAAGCTGTGAGTTTTTCTCAATGCGGCTCATGATCATGTCGGGTTGCGAATTCCAGCTCTTGTGATTCTTTTCCCACTCTTCCTCCTTGAAGTCTTCTTTTCCTGCATGGCTAGAATAAGGCAAATCCCAATTGGAGGGTAATTTATCCTTGGGCATATTCTGGTATGCTCATGGATAAGGGTATGGAAAGGATTCTTGGCGCGCGGAGGAAGTGGCCATGGATCTGAACAGTGATGAGGAGGCTTCCCTCCAATTGACATAGTCCTGGCAGGGTTTGCCACCACTCCAATGCTTGCAATGGTAGTGCCAGTGTGCTTTGCCTCCTCTTCATCTTCACTCTTGATCTCCTTCTCCTGCCCGGGTCTTGGAGATCCTCCTCCATAGGCTCCTTCCCCTTATCCTTGGCGGACACCATTGTGCTTCTAAAATTTCAAGAATAGTTCCTGACAGAAACAGATCGAAACAAAAACACGACGAGAACATGATATACGAACCTCGGGGGATCCGGGGGATTATATATTATGAAGTTTCAAAACAAAAGGAAGGTACTGGGAGAAAACTGGTCGGAGACGGAGTCCGGAGTGGCCACACCACCTGGTGGCGCGACCAGGGGTGGGCCCGCACCACAAGGTGGTGTGAGCCACCCTGGCTCCGTTTCCGTCCCTCTTTCGCTTCGTAACTTTCCTTATTGACTAAAAATTGCAAAAATATAACTGGACAGATCTTTCGTGGCACTTTTCTTACCAGAACTGTTACCTATTTGAAAATGGATTCTGCAGGTCTCTAAATTTGGTATCTAGTAGATTCTTCTAGAGTCAACACTTGAATAGATCAATATCTTCATCTTCATACACTTATTGCTTGAGTCATGAAACCTTTCACTTCCTTATTACACCATTATCTCCACTAACCTGGAAATTTCTTTCACACAAAACATCACACAGTTCTCATTAGCAACATTAGTATAAGTGAAGTGATAAAACCTTTTGAGTTCAACTTCAGCTGAAACCCATCAAAACATAATCTACTGTAGCAACTCCTTCCGAAAACCCAAAAAGAATTCAAAAAGGAAATCGAATAAAGAAGCAAATGCAAGAGTGGCAAAATCTGTCAAAACAGACCAGCAGGTAAAGATCAATTTTTTTTGAAAATCTTCTGTTGCTCAAATCAAAAAGTACAAAACTAACGAAAGTTAAATAACAACCTGGGGCAGAATCACAAAAAATTATAGCTCAATCCGACATACAGAGATCTCTCACGATTTTTTACGGTGAAGCACTAAAATCTGTTTCGGGACAACAACTTCCCCAAATCTTACTTTTCTATCATTAGAGGTTGATCTTGACACAAAAACCAAACAAAAAGGATAAGGAGAGGTTATTTCCTAAACAATAACTTCCAAGACTCAAATAAACAAAAACAAACTGAAAGCACAAATAAATTGGATTGTCTCCCAAAAAGCTCTTTCTTTATAGCCATTAAGATGGGCATGATGATTTCAAAGATGCTCACATAGGAATATGAATTGAAGTGAAAGAGAGCATTAAGAAGCAAAAATACACACGTTTAAGTCTAACCCACTTCCTATGCAAGGGAACTTTGTAAACAAACAAGTTGTTGAAACCAGAGGCTACAAGCATAGGAAGGCAAAAGAAGTGCAACATAAAAACTTTCAGCATAAAACGAGGAAACTTGATATTATTGAGATACATAAGAACACTTTTCCCTCTCTCATAGTAACTTTTAGTATCATGCATAAACTTAACAATATAACTATCATAAGGACCATTGTAACAATGATCACTTATTCTGATAGAAAACACAGGAATACTAGTTCTCATAACACTACTTTGTGAAACAATATTAGAGGTATCCTTACAAAGGATAGTGTGTCCCTCTTCTACATATTTAGTGACAAAGTCTTTCCCATTTGCTATTATAGGTTCATTATCCATTTGTTTATCAGGTTCAACAACTTTACTTGTACTTTCAATAACCATACTAGCTATCATGGAATGTTCCTTTATCTTAACTGGGAAAGGCATTTTCTCAATGTAAAGTTCAGGTAAAACATGATTGGCAGTATAAACTTCAGTATTTCTTGCAGGAACACTCTTAGCAACATCTTTATAAGGTTCATGATACTTATTCCACTTCTTTTTAGGCACTTCAATGTAAGAAGCAAAAGCCTTAAAATAAGAAGCAATAGCTTGAGAGTCTAGACCATAAGCATTTTTAATATTTTGAAAGTCATCAGTTCCGATAAAAGATTCAATGCATTCATAATCATAATTTATACCTGACTTTCTTCCTTTGTCGTTCTCCCAAGCTTCAGCATTGTCTTGAATATGGTCCAGAAGATCCCATTTAGCTTCTTCTTCCATGCGAGTGAATGATCCAGCACAAGAAGCATCCAATAAATACTTATCATGAAGAGAAAGCCTCGCATAAAAGTTATTGATAATAATATTGTTGGGGAGCTCATGAATGGGACATTTAAGCATTAGTAACTTCAAACTCCCCCAAGCTTGAGTTGTACTCTCTCCATCAAGAGGCCAAAAGTTGTATATTTGATTCCGATCTTTATGAATCTCACTAGGAGGATAAAACTTTGAATAAAAGAGAGGTACTATTTCCTCCCATTCAAGAGCTTGACCATTCTTCAGCAGCTTATACCATTCCTCGGATCTTCCTTTCAGTGATAATGAGAATAACTTCTTCTTAACTTGATCTGTAGTAATACCTGCACACTTGAACAACCCGCATAATTCGTGTATAAAGAGCAAATGATCATCGGAATAGACAGTTCCATCCCCAACATAGTAGTTATCCATAACACGATCAATAATTCTTGTAGGTATTTTAAAAGTATCATTCTCAGTAGGTGGTGGTTCATCTACTACCTTAGCAGTGGTAGTAGCATTACCAAATAAGAAACTTAGCGAATTATCCATAACGAAAATAAAGCAACTAATAGAAATACACAATACTCACAGTAGAGGTTTCCTTTACCAGTTCCACTCTCCAATAGCGCTTCACTCCCCGGCAACGGCGCCAGAAAATAGTCTTGATGACCCACAAGTATAGAGGGTGTATCGCAGTATTTTCGATAAGTAAGAGTGTCAAACCCAACGAGGAGCAGAAGGTGCTGGCTAGTGGTATGGATCAGGAATTCTCTTCAAATACTTAGCAAACGGATTTTTAGGGTTTTTGATAATGCAAGTAAATAAAGTACGAGTAAATAAAAGACAATAAGAATAAATGCAGAAAGTGGCCCAATCCTTTATTTAGCAAAGGACAAGCCGGTTGTATTACTTAAGATGACCAAACGTTCTCGAGGACACACGGGAATTCTGTCAAGTGCTTTCGCTTCATATAGTTGATTAATCTTCTTTAGCTTGCTAAGTGTTGTGTGGGTGAACCTGTGCTAATGTATCGACCTTCCTAGGACTAATACATACTTGTGATTATACCCCTTGCAAACATCCGTAAGTACAAGAAAGTAATTAAGGTAGAAACCTAACCACAGCTTTAAACTCTAAGACCCTTACGTCCCTTGTGCAATGGTTTCCTAACGGGGGTTCAGGTTTCTGACACTCCGGCAACCCCTACGATTAGTAGCCAAATACACAATGCATTCCCCTAGGCCCATATAGGTGAAGTGTCATGTAGTCGACATTCACATGACACCACTAGAAGAAGTACACCACAACTTAAATATCAAACTATTGAATCTTTCTCAACACAATTCCACTACTAACAACATGAATTCTCCCATGTCCTCAAGAACAAAACGAACTACTCACAAGACATCATATGGATCATGATCAGAGATGGAATAATGATGTATAATAATCTGAACATAAACAATAATTCAACGGTTCCACTCAATAGCATCAACTATAAAGAGCAATCAACACCGGGAAAGTTTCCCCTAAGAACTATGAAAGATTCAACCCAATTGTTACAGCAATATGGTGATGGTGATGATGGTGCTGATGGTGATGGTTGTGGTGATGGTGATGATGATGATCCCGATGAACTCCAGCTTGATGGTGGTGTTGATGGCGACGATCTCCCCTCTCCGGGAAGGAATTCCCCCAGCAGAAATCTGTCTGCCGGAGAGATCTTTCTCTCTCGGTGTTTTCCGCCCCGCGGAGGTGGCGGAATCTTTCTATGGTTGCTCCCCGAGTATTAGGGTTTCAGGAGGATTATATACACCAGAGGGGAGAGCCAGAGGTGGGCCAGGGCGGCCACACCACCTGGTGGCGCGACCTAGGCTGGCCCACGCCAGGGGGTGGTGTGGGCCCCCTGTGGCCCATCTCCACTCCTCCTTCTGGCTTCCTTCGTCTTCTGAAAAATAGGATTTTCCATATATTTTCCCGGATTTTCTGATCTTCGTGAATTTTGCCTCCAAACAGTACCTTTTCCATGAGAATCCTGACTGCAGCGGTCCATGCTCCAAAAGTCATCAACCATGCAAAAACAGATGAAATAACATAAGTATCACCTCTTAATATGAAATATATCAATGAATAACAGTGAATTATGATATAGAATAGTGATGCAAAATGGACGTATCATGGGGATGCTCTCAAGAGCTCTTTTTGTCAACTCCTTCTCAACCCAGGTTGACATTATAGCGCGGGTACCTACACACATCATACACAAAAGGAAGAACGTGTGTGCATGGTAGATAAACACATCATCCATCATGACATATATTTTCTTGTGCACATCACAATTAGTGTCAATCGAGTATAAGTTATATGCATGGTGAATATGTAGGTGGTGAACATGCTTATCATATCAATCATCAAAAAGTCCAAAATTTGAGAAAGCTACGGGGACAATCTCATTATAAACCATATGATAAGTATTGTTGATGGGGTTCGTTGCATAGAAAATAAAAAATGCCTACGGTTTGCAACCGCTAAGATCGAACCTAGGAGGTACTTTGTAACGGTTATAGATGAACTCACCCTCGTAGACCATAAGCGGGATAACATTCCCGCAAACAAACATGGTTGATGTAGATGGTACACGACCGTCCTAAAGGACATGCAGACGATCAGTGCCACAAACAGGCAGCGCCTCCGTAATCGGTCACACGTTCGGTGTGCCAACAACTCCTGATCCCTTACTCCAGCCAAGTAGCGGAAGTAGCGGATCCCCGAGAACTCCAACAGTGTTATGCCATGGTAGTGGTGGTGGAGGGAAAAGTTCAGATCAGGGTTTCGCCGAGCACATTTTCTAGTGGCAATGGACAAGGCAAGCAAGGGGGAGAAGATGCCAACCTTGAGGCATATGAGAGATCTTGTGAGAGAGTGTGTGGAGAGCAGGAGGTGACCACCTCCTTTAATAGGCGCCATGGGGTTGCCCCTGCCCTACTCTCATTCAATCTCCATTAAAGCACTTTAATTCCCTTAAAGACCTATCCATTAAAGCACTTTAATTCCCTTAAAGGTCTTTCCATTAAAGCACTTTAATTCAACTAAAGCACTTTAATTCCCTTAAAGGTCTTTCCATTAAAGCACTTTAATTCAACTAAAGCACTTTAATTCCCTTAAAGGTCTTTCCATTAAAGCATTTTAATTCCATTTTAATGCAACTCAATTTAATGAACACTTAATTTAATGAGTACTTCATTTAATGAACACATTAACATTTTGATCCCCTTGCTTTGTTTTGATACCCCGAAATTATTTCGGCAGAACAATTTTCTGCAGTAGAACAATTTTTTGCGATGTCCATTGACTTCCCCTATGTTCCCTATCCGCTCAAACGCGTCCGTTAACCTTAAGTGTGTCTCCCTGCGGGTTCGAGAACTATGTAGACATGATCGAGACTTTCTCCAATCAATAATCATTAACGGGACTTGGAGATCCATAACGAGTCCTACTAGTTCCACGAAAATCAGATGATCGACCGAACCTCTTTCGCTGCAATGAAATTCCTTTTGTCTCGCGATATATTACTTGTCCAAGATTCGATCACTCGGTATCATCTATACCTTGTTTAATATCTTTCCAACAAGTACTCTTTTTCTCGTTCCTGTGATATGACATTCTAGTGATCAAATCACTTACTTGCAAGGCTACATAAATGTGATATCACCGAGAGGGCCCTGAGTATATCTATCCGTCATTCGGATGGAAAAATCGCAATCTTGATCCACGAGCCTCAACTGACACTTTCCAAATACCTGACGACACCTTTATAATCACCCTATTACGGTGTGACGTTTGATGTAATCAAAGTACTCTTCCGATGAAAGTGATTGTCGTGATCTCATGGTCTAAGGACATTGAGTTACTAAGAATGTGATAGAAATTTAAACTTGATAACATGATCGTATTGCTACATCTACTACGGGTGACTTATCATCATATCATTCTATAATGATATGACCCTGTTATTAACAACATCCAATGTTCATGATCATGAAACCTTTGATCATTTGTTAATCAACAAGCTAATATAAAGAGAGGCTTTACTAGGAACATTATCTATTTATAATTCACACATGTATTAATGTTTCCTTATTAATACAATTCTAGCATGAAAAATAAACATCTGTTATAAACCTGGAATATCATAATAACCACTTTATTATTGCCTCTCGGGCATATTCCTTTCAGTCTCCCACTTGCACTAGAGTCAATAATCTAGTTTACATAGTCATGAATCTAACACCCATAGAGTTTTGGTGTTAATCATGATTTGCCCTTGGGAGAGCTTTAGTCAATGGATTTGCAACATTCAGATCCATATCTACTTTGCAAATCTCTACATTGCCATCCTGAACATGTTCCTGGATGGAGTGAAAGCAATGCTTTATATGCTTGGAATTCTTGTGAGACCTTGGTTCCTTAGCATTGGATATGGCACCATTGTTGTCAGAATAGATCACCATAGGATCCAAAGCACTTGGAACCACACCCAGTTCGGAAAATGAACTCCTTCATCCAAACTGCTTCCGCCCCTGCTTCCGAAGCAGAGATATATTCCGCCTCCATTGTAGATCTCACAATCACTGGTTGCTTGGAGCTCCTCCAACTCACCGCTGTACCATTCATCAAAAATACATATCCGGATTGTGACTTAGATTCATCCGGATCAGTATTGAAGCTAGCATCAACGTAACACCTTATGATGAGCTTTTCTTCACCTCCATATATGAGAAACATGTCTTTAGTTCTTCTTAAGTACTTAAGGACATCCTTGACTGCCTTCCAGTGTTCTAAACCTGGATCAGATTGGTACCTTCTAGTCAAACTAATAGCATGTGCCACATCTGGCCTTATACATAACATAGCATACATAAGAGAACCTATAGCTAAGGCATAGGGGACACGGTCCATTATTTCTCTATCTATTGCTATCGCTGGACTTTGAGTCTTACTCAAAACCGTTCCTTGCAACATCAGTAAGAACCCCTTCTTACTTCCATCCATTTTGAACTTCTTCAAAATATTGTCAAGGTATGTACTCTATGACAACCCTATTAAGCGTCTTGATCTATCTCTATAGATCTTGATGCCTAATATGTATGCAGCTTTCATAATACAAGATTAGAAATACAATAGAGCTCCCACTCACTTTCTTGTAAATACATGCTTCTCCGATGGTTTGTACAAATCCAAAACCTTTGATTACTTCATCAAATCAGAGATTCCAACTTCGGGATGCTTGCTTCAGTCCATAAATTGATCGCTGAAGTTTGCATACCTTGTTAGCATCCTTAGGATCGACGAAACCTTTTGGTTGTATCATATACAACTCTTCCTCAATGTTTCCATTAAGGAACGATGTCTTGACATCCATTTGCCAGATTTCATAATCAAAAAATGCAGCAATTTCTAACATAATTCTAATAGACTTTAGCATCGCTACCATTGAGAAAGTCTCATCATAGTCAACTCCTTGAATTTGTTGGAACCCTTTCGCGACAAGTTGATCTTTATAGATAATCACATTACCGTTAACGTCCATTTTCTTTTTGAAATCCATTTATTCTCAACGGCCTTTCGATCGTGAGGTAAGTCTACCAAAGTCCAAACTTGGTTATCATACATGGATTCCATCTCGGATTGCATGGCTTCTAGCCATTTGTTGGAATCCGGGCTCATCATCGCTTAATCATGCATCGTAGGGTCATCACTTCCATCTATTATGAAATTGAGGACTAGATCACCGTATAGTTCCAGAGCTATACAAATCCTGCTCAACTTGCGAGGTTTGTTAGTACTCTCTATTGGAGTTTCATGAAGAGGGGTGGGTACCTCATCATCATTTCCTTCTTCCATGGGTGGAGTCAACATTGGAGCAGATTTTGGCGCTATGCTACTCGCCACTTCTAGAAGAGAAGGTTCAATAAACTCGTCGAGTTGTACCTTCCTACTACTCACACCTTTCAAGAGAAACTCTTTTTATAGAAAGGAATCATTCTTGGCGATAAACACTTTGCCTTCGGATCGGTGATAGAAGGTGTACCCATTTGTTTCTTTTAGGTATCCTATGAAGACACATTTTCCGTTTTGGGTTCGAGCTTATCAGGTTGAAGTTTCTAAGTTTCTTCACATAAGCATCGCAACCCCAAAATTTTAGAAATGACAGCTTAGGTTTGTTACCAAACCATAATTCATACGGTGTCGTTTCAATGGATTTTGATGGTGCCCTATTTAAAGTGAATGCAGTAGTCTCTAATGCATGACCCCAAAATGACAATGGCAAATTTGTAAGGGACATCATAGATCGTACCATATCCAATAAGGTTCGATTACGATGTTCGGATACACCATTACACTATGGTGTTCTGGTGGGAGTGAGTTGTGAAACAATTCCACATTGTCTCATGTGTGTGCCAAAATCGTAACTAAGATATTCTCCTCCACGATCAGATCGTAGAAACTTAATCTTACGGTTACAATGATTTTCTACTTCACTCTGAAATTCTTTGAACTTTTCAAATGTTTTGGACTTATCTTTCATTAAGTAAATATACCCATATCTACTTAAATCATCCGTGAAGGTTACAAAATAATGATATATGCCACGTGGCGACACACTCATCGGACCGCATACATTGGTATGTATTATTTCCAACAAGTCGGTTGCATGTTCCATTGTTCCAGAGAACGGAGTTCTAGCCATCTTGCCCATAAGGCATGGTTCACATGTTTCAAATGATTCAAGAAGTCCATCAGAATGGAGCTTCTTCATGCGCTTTACACCAATATGACCCAAACGGCAATGCCACAAAAATGCAGCAATATCATCATTCAACTTAATTCTTTTGGCATTCAGATTATGAATATGTGTACTACTAATATCAAGATACAAGACAAATGAACCATTCAACAAAGGTCTGTGACCATAAAAGATGTTATTCATATAAAAGGAATAACCATTGTTCTCTGATACAAATGAATAATTGTCTTGCATTAAACATGATCCAGATATGATGTTCATGCTCAACGCACGCACACAATAACAATTATTAAGGTTTATTGTCAATCCCGATGGTAGATGAAGTGGTAGCGTCCTAGTGGCGATCACATCAACCTTCGATCCATTGCCTACACACAACGTCACTTCATCCTTAGCTAGTGGTCGACTATTCCTTAGTCCCTGTTTCGAGTTACATATATTACCAATTGCACCGGTATCAAATACCCAGGTACTACTTCGACTACTAGTAAGGTACACATCAATAACAAGTATATCATATATAACTTCGTTCACTTTCCCAGCCTTCTTATCTGCCAAGTACTTTGGGCAGTTCCGCTTCTAGTGGCTAGCCTCCTTACAGTAAAATCACTCAGTATCAGGCTTAGGGCCTCCCTTGGTTTTCTTCTTAGGCGCAACAACAATCTTGCCGTCCTTCTTGAAGTTACCTTTGGGATTGCCATTTTCTTTAGAGTTGGTAATCTTATTACCCATCAACTCATGATGCCTTTTCTTTATGTCTACTTCGGCAGCCATCAGCATGGCAGCAAGTTCAGTGAGCGATCTAATCGCATCACTCCTCTTGTAATTCAGCACAAACTCTTCGTAACTGGTTGGGAGCGACTGTAGAACTATATCCACCACAAGATCAACTAGGATATCACATCCTAGTGCCTTAAGACATTGAACATAGCCTATCATCATGATGTGTGATGTCTATGCACTTCTATTCTTGTAGAAAGTTGTTGGGCCTCCAAGTGCAGAGGTTTGTAGAATAGCAGCAAGTTTCCCTTAAGTGGATTACCCAAGGTTTATCGAACTCAGGGAGGAAGTGGTCAAAGGTATCCCCTCTCAAGCAATCCTGCAATCAAGATACAAGAAGTCTCTTGTGTCCCCAACACACCCAATACACTTGTCAGGTGTATAGGTGCACTAGTTCGGCAAAGAGATAGTGAAATACAAGTGGTATGGATATAAGACAACGGTGCCAGAAAATAGTTTGATGGCGTGGAAGAGACTAAAGGTAACTGAAATAAAGATGGCAGCAAGCAAACATGTAACAGATCTAGTTGCAAACGGTGTTTCAATGCTTAGAAACAAGGCCTAGGGATCATACTTTCACTAGTGAACACTCTCATATAAATATCTTATTTTCATGATACTACTCTAAACTACTCTCTGGTTGGACACTCTAATCCATGGTAGGGCTATAACAGTACTCCTCAAAGTCCGCTTTCCCCATCTGGATAACCCCACATTGTCACCTTGAGCGCTAGATCGTTCCAACAAACACCACAATTTTATAGAGACATCCAACTCCAAATATAACTCATAACAAGTATTTGTAATCTCTAGCCTAAGTGCCACCATGGTGTGCATGCTGTCACTTTCACACACATGGGGAGAGGAGAGATCTATTAAAGCACTTGAGTAGCAAAGTAGATCTACTTGATTACAAAGCTCATGATCACAATATGATCATGCATAGAGAGAGATATGAACACATAGCTACCGGTAGAGCCCTTAGCCTCGAGGAAGACCTACTCCCTCCTCATCATGGGAATCAGCAATGGCGATGGAGATGGTGGTGGAGATCGATGGAGATGGCTCCGGGGGAACTTCCCCGTCCCGGTAGGGTGCCGGAACAGAGACTTCTGTCCCCCGAATCTCCCCTTCAGTGGAGGCGGCGCTGCGGAACTTTTCGTGGCTGGAGGCTAGATTCTCTAGGGTTTCTACATCGGAGGCTTCTTATAGGCGAAAGGACGATGTCAGATGGTGGACCAGGGGCCCACACCACTTGGTGGCGCGGTCAGGGGGACCCGCGCCACCACATGGTGTGGCCAGCCCCTGTCCCCTCTCCGTCTCGTCTTCTGGCTCCGTCAGTCTTCCGATAAAATATCGACTTTGGCTTTTGTCCCGTCCAATTCTGAGAATATTCATTTTTTGGCTTTTCTAGAACCCAAAACAGAAGAAAACAGGCAACTGGCACTGTGGCATCTTGTTAATAGGTTAGTCCTAGAAAATGCATAAAAGTATCTCAAAGTATGAACAAAACATAAGAAAGTAGATATAAAACAAGCATGGAACATCAAAAATTATAGATACTTTTACGACGTATCAACATCCCCAAGCTTAACTCCTGCTCATCCTCGAGTAGGTAAGTGATAAAAAGAATAATTTTTGAGGTGACATGCACCATCACAATCAAGATCAAACCATTTGCAAGCATTGAAAGCTAGGATCAAAGTACTCTAAACATGAGCATGAAAGATGAAGTTCTAATAATAAGACATAGTAACTATGCATGCAACATGAAAAGGTACAAACAAAGATCATGAATAACGATGCGTTGAAAGACGTTTGTTTGTTTCACATATAGAAAACATAATGAGAATGGTATTCAGCTTGTCCCTCATAGTGTAGCAAAACATAAATGCATAGGACACCTTCAAAGTTCATAAGGGTGACTAGATACAAATAGTTTAAGAACAAGCAATATCAAAGTTATGAATCTCAACAAGTCTTCGGACAATGCAAATTAAACTAAGAATGACCACTGTGCTCTCTCAATAGGTGCATAAAGATAGAAGATGGAGACTCAATATAAAAGTAAAAGAAAGGCCTTCATAGAAGGAATAAGGGATTCAAGTCTCATAAAGAGTTTCCAAAAATTATGGTACTTATTAGCTTTCAGCTCTCATTGCCCCTATCATAAGCATCTTGAAGTGATTAAGGTTAAAGTGAACAAAATATGGAGTATATGCTTGACAAAGTATAAGTTGGCAATCTCATGTCCCTTGAATATGAGGGTCGCTCCTCATGCTACTCAAGTTTAGTTACCGGTAAGTTCTTGTCATAGTAAGTACATGTGTATCATAGAGAACCGCCAACGGGGTACCCCTTGCCCGATGATACGGAAGAATCCCCATATCAAAATGACAAGGCAAGTAGACAATAAGCATCTCAGCAATCTTCTTTTTTACCATGGGAAAATGGTGCGTTTTTCTCATCTTTTTTTTCTTTTTCTCAATCTCTATCTCTTTTTTATAAGAAGAATGCTCCATAGATTGCTCACTATGGTGATGATGCAAGTTTCCACCATGATTAGGCATGGCTTAGGCTAGCGGCCCAGGCGTTTCTCTAACACACATACATAACTCCATGAACTTACAAGCTCCCCTTTCATTTCACACCGACGACATCCATAAACAAAAGAGCATGATATCAACTGGGTACAATGTACAAGTGCAATGTTGAAAGCGTTCCCCATGACAGCATGGTTCTGCTAATCCCAACGTATAAGTGCAAGCATATACAACATAGATGACACAATGGTTCAAGTTTATTAGGGGCAAGAAAAGTAGTGTGCCATCAAGTTCTGAGAGCTTTAATCACTAATTTTCACATAACAAGTTCAATTCGGAAGGTAGATAAAAACATGAATATACTTGGAATAGAAAATGCTAATAGGTAGGTATGGTGGACTCTTTGGAATAACTTGGTTTTATTTGGAGTTGGATGCATGAGTGGAACTCATACTTGGTATGCAGGCTAGCAAAAGACTGGGAGCGACCAACTAAGAAAGAAATAATGGCCATAATCATGCAAAGCGACAAAACATCATTAATTAAAGCATAAAGTGATATTACAAGTCGAAAACTAAATGATCATAGAGGCTATGGTGACTTGGTATAGTCTTAACATGGTGTGAGCATGCGCCAAGTCAACCCAAATAAAGCATTAAAGGAGAATACCACAATATTATGCTTTTATATGCTAAACAACGCATGATTCTATCAAGGCACATTAAGCAATCTCAATTGTTTATAACATGTCGTGCTATAACAATAATCACTAAGCATAAAGCCAAAACAATATCAAGCATGACATGATAAAGTCTAAGTCACAGTCAAAAACAGGCTCCTTTTTACCACTTAAGCATGAACTTTCCTACTCTTTTCCAATCCAAATCAACTTTATTTGAAAACTCACAAAGATAATAATAAATAAAGATCAGTGAGCTTGTCTCACGAATCCACAAAGAATAACTAAAAAGTTCTAAGCTAAAAGCACAAGAAAACTAAGGCTAAACACAGTGCTAGCAAAAGCGAACACTCACAAAACAATAAGAATGAAAACTAGAGTGTTCTAAACAATGAATAACGGGGTGTGTCTCTCTCCAAAAGAAGTGTGTTAGGATCCAACCAACTTATTTAAGCAAATCAAACAAACTAAAACTAAAAACAAAAACAAAGACGCTGCAAGAACAACAGAACAGTGCATGAAACAATAAAAACGAAGTGTCTAGAAAGACCTGAGATTTTTATTGATGAAGAAGGGGATGCCTTGGGCATCCCCAAGCTTTGACGCTTGTACTTCTTGAATATTTCTTGGGGTGACACGGGGTGGCATCCCCAAGCTTGAGCTTTTATCCATTCTTCATCTCATTACATCATTCTTTCCCTACACCTGAAAATTTCCTTCATACAAAACTTCACACAATCTTCATTAGCAACATTAGTGCATTCAAAAGATAATA
Organism: Avena sativa; assembly: GCA_916181665.1. Classification (NCBI taxonomy): domain Eukaryota; kingdom Viridiplantae; phylum Streptophyta; class Magnoliopsida; order Poales; family Poaceae; genus Avena; species Avena sativa. The sequence continues at coordinate 342,070,247 of OV702287.1, forward strand.
AACCTTTGGGGTTTAGTTTTAAAACAGCAAAACTTTCATTAAAAACACAAGCTACTGTAGTAATTCCCTCAAAAATCTCAATTCACCAAAAAGAACCCAAAAAGAACCCAAAAAGAAATCGATAAAGAGGCAAATGCAAATAATGGCAGAAATCGATCAAAACAGACCAGCAGGTGAAAAGCGATTTTTTAAAAGACTTTATGTTGCTCAAATCGAAAAGTGTTAAACTAACGAAAGTTAGCTAACAACCTGGGGGATTTATTCAGAAAATTACAGCTCAATCTGACATATAGATATTTTCACGAAATTTTACAGTGAAGCACAAAAATCTGTTTCGGGACAGCACTTCCCCAAATATTACTTCCCTCTCATTAGAGGTTATTCTTGGCACAAAAATCAAATAAAAAATGATAAGGAGAGGTTATTACAAGTAATAACTTCCAAGACTCAAAAAACTATTGGGTTATCTTCCAAGAAGTACTTTCCTTTAATGCCTTTAAATTAGGCATGATAGTTTGAGAAGATGCTCACATAAGAAATATGAATTGAAATAAAAGAGAGCATCAAGAAGCAAATTCAAAACACATTTAAGTCTAACCCACTTCCTATGCATAGGAATCTTGTAAATAAACAAGTCATGAAAGCACAAAGCAACAAGCATAGGAAAGCAAAACAAGTGCAACTTCAAGACTTTCAACATAAAGAGGGGAAACTTAATATTGTTGAGATACGTAATACCATGTTTCCCTCTCTCATAATAACTTTCAGTAGCATCATGAATAAAATTAACAATATAAATATCACATAAAACATTCTTATCATGGGCCACATGCATATAATGATTATTACTCTCCACATAAGCATAGTAATTCTTATTAATTATGGTGGGAGCAAATTCAACAAAATAGCTATCATTATTATTCTCATCACCATAATCATAAAATATAGGAGGCATATTGTAATCATAATTAATTTTCTCCTCAATAGTAGATGGACTGAAAATATCATATTCATCATTGTAATCATCATATATTGGAGGTTTGGTATCATCATAAGCAATAGAATAGTTATCTTCCAAAGCTGGGGAACTAAAAAGATCATTTTCATAAAAACTAGATTCCCCAAGCTTATAATTTTCCATAGCATTAGCAATAATGGTGTCCAAAGAATTCATACTAACAACATTGCTATTAGCATGCAAATAAAGTTCCATAGGTTTTTTAATTTTCTCTTCAAACACTTCATGTCCTAACTCAAGATAAATATTATAAAGCTCTCTATTTTTTTGTTGTTTTCCATTAAGCCTAACGAGTAAAAACAAGAAACAAAAAGAAAAAATTGCAGAATCTAAAGGAAAATAACTTCGAGCACTCACACCGGAGGATGTGAGTACCTTTTACCTTACCTCCCCGGCAACAGCGCTAGAAAATAGCTTGATGGCGCGTGGTTAACGTGGGAGCTTCTTCTTCTTCAGTCCCTGGCAACGGTACTAGAGAATAACTTGATGTCTATGCACTTCTACTCTTGTAGACAGTTGTTGGGCCTCCAAGTGCAGAGGTTTGTAGAACAGCAGCAAGTTTCCCTTAAGTGGATTACCCAAGGTTTATCGAACTCGGGGAGGAAGTGGTCAAAGGTATCCCCTCTCAAGCAATCTTGCAATCAAGATACAAGAAGTCTCTTGTGTCCCCAACACACCCAATACACTTGTCAGGTGTATAGGTGCACTAGTTCGGCGAAGAGATAGTGAAATACAAGTGGTATGGATATAAGACAACGGTGCCAGAAAATACTTTGATGGCATGGAAGAGACTAAAGGCAAACTGAAATAAAGATGGAAGCAAGCAAACATGTAACAGATCTAGTTGCAAATGGTGTTTCAATGCTTAGAAACAAGGCTTGGGGATCATACTTTCACTAGTGAACACTCTCATATAAATATCTTCTCTTCATGATACTACTCTGAACTACTCTCCGGTTGGACACTCTAATCCGTGGTAGGGCTATAACAACACTCCTCAAAGTCCGCTTTCCCCATCTAGATAACCCCACACTGTCACCTTGAGCGCTAGATGGTTCCAACAAACACCACAATTTCATAGAGACATCCAACTCCATATATAACTCATAACAAGTATTTGTAATCTCTAGCCTAAGTGCCACCATGGTGTGCACGATGTCACTTTCACACACATGGGGAGAGCAGAGATCTATTAAAGCACTTGAGTAGCAAAGTAGATATACTTGATTACAAAGCTCATGATCACAATATGATCATGCATAGAGAGAGAGATGAACACATAGCTACCAGTAGAGCCCTTAGCCTCGAGGAAGAACTACTCCCTCATCATCATCGGAATCAGCAACGACGATGGAGATGGTGGTGGAGATCGATGGAGATGGCTCCGGGGGCACTTCCTCGTCCAGGAAGGGTGCCGGAATAGAGACTTCTGTCCCCCGAATCTCCCCTTCGGTGGCGGCGGCGCTGCGGAACTTTTCGTGGCTAGAGGCTGGATTCTCTAGGGTTTCTGCATCGGAGGCTTCTTATAGGCGAAAGGGTGATGTCAGATGGTGCACCAAGGACCCACACCACCTAGTGGTGCGGCCAGGGGGACCGACGCCACCACATGGTGTGGCCAGCCCCTGGCCCCTCTCCGTCTCATCTTCTGGCTCCGTGAGTCTTCCGGTAAAATATCGACTTTGGCTTTTGTCCCGTCCAATTCCGAGAATATTCATTTTCTGGCGTTTCTGGAACCAAAAATAGAAGAAAACAGGCAAATGGCACTATGGCATCTTGTTAATAGGTTAGTCCCAGAAAATACATAAAAGTATCTCAAAATATGAACAAAACATAAGAAAGTAGATATAAAACAAGCATGGAACATAAAAAATTATAGATACGTTTACGACGTATCAACGTGCTCATTCACAGAGCTATGTTCCTTCATCTTTGCACTAAAGAACTTGCCAAAAATCATATATTTCTCAGCACGGATCTGTCCCTCAAACATAGTTTTGAGTTCCTTCACCATAGCATCAACATTGCTGTTCAAAGTGCTTTTGAAGTTCAGGCTCTAGCGACTGAAGGATCGCACACCACACACAAGTGTAGTCATCACGCTTTGTGCCATACACATTTCGCTCATCCTGAGATGTAGTATTTGCAGGAGCATCACCTAGCGGACCATCCAGCACATAGGAATTATTTTTGCCTATGAGGAAAATCCTCAAATTGCAATACTAGTTGGTGAAATTAGACCCAATGTCTAGCAGTTTTTCTTTCTCAAGGAATGCATTGAAATTTAATGTAGGGGTGCCATGATCTACAAAATATTTGCAAAGACTATTTAGTCTAGGTTTATAACAGATAGAGTTCAAGCTAATTCAAAATTACTTATGTGAAGTCCTACTCAAAATGACACCCCTCTAGTCATTTTAGTGATTACACGAACCAAATTCACTACCCCACGACCGATCATCACGAGTGGTGGTGCAGCTCCAATGGCGAGCATCGTATGGGTCATCATATCTCCATATGAATCGTGCTTTATCTTTCAGTTCATGTTCCGAGGCCATGTCTGTACATGCTTGGCTCTTCAAGTAAGAACCTTAGTATTCGCATGTGTAAAAACTATCTTACCCCCATTGTATGCGAACATAGAATCTATCATACCCAATCATCACGTGGTGCTTCGAGACGACGAACTCTCTTAACCGTGCATACTAAGGAAGAACATATTATTATCTTGATATTTAGTGGGAGGGATCATCTTATAGTGCTACCAAGGCAAAATACTACCTAGGTGATCAAATCTATGCAAAATAAGATGCATCAAAGGATAAACATCACATGCATATATAATGTGATATGATATGGTCCTTCTCGCATTCGATCTCCATCTCACGCGTCATGGCATGATCTCCATCATTCCACCAGTGTGTCACCAAGGTCCATGGCACCACCATCAAGGTTGTTCTCCACTAATCTAATTACATGGATTTCCATTTTCCGGCACGCAGGTCATAAAATAAAATAACAACCATATGGCTCTTGTCGATTGTTTTACAATAAAACACATTTCATACAACAACATTTGTATCACAGACCATATCACATCACATGCCCTGCAAAAACAAGTTAGACGCCTCTAATTTATTTTTGCATATTTTACGCGGCTCTGAGCTTTCTAGGATAGAACCATTCTACCTACGAACTTCAGCCACAATGGTGATAACCAAGTTATTAAGCAGACTGTTGTAAATCAGGTATCAACTATAGTTGGAGAAACAGACACCCGCTAGCCACTTATGAAAAACAGGTTGCATGTCAAGCGTGGAACAGGTCCCATGTGCGAGGACATGTAAAGTTTGTCCGGGCCGCTTCATCCCACTATGCCACCAATATCCGAAATACAAGATATTTGCAATAAGAATACTTATCAACGTCCACATCTCCATGTGTTCTAACCATACAAAGCATATACACATAAACCTGGCTCTGATACCGTTGATGGGGTTCGTTGCATAGAAAACAAAAACAATCCTACGGTTTGCAACTGCCAAGATCAAATCTAGGCGATACTTTGTAACGGTTACAGATGGACTCACCCTCGTAGACCGTAAGAGGTATAACGTTCCCGCAAACAAAAGTGGCTGATGTAGATGGTAGATGACCCTCCTCAAGGACGTGCAGACGATCAGCTCCACAGATGGGGAGCGCCTTCGTAATCGGTCACACATTCGGTGTGCCGATGACTCCCGATCCCTTGCTCCAGCCGGGCAGCAGAAGTAGCGGATCCCCGAGAACTCCAACAACGCTACTCCATGGTAGTGGTGGTGGAGGGGAAGGTTTAGAGCAGGGCTTCGCCGAGCACCTTTTCTAGTGGCAACGGATAATTCAAGCAAGGGAGAGAAGATGCCAACCTTGGGGCATATGAGAGAGCTTGCAAGAGAGTGCATGGAGAGGAGGAGGAGGCCACCTCCTTTTATAGGCACCATGGGGTTGCCCCCTTCCCTCCTCTCATTCAATATCCATTAAAGCACTTTAATTCCCTTAAAAATCTATCCATTAAAGCACTTTAATTCCCTTAAAGGTCTTTCCATTAAAGCACTTTAATTCCATTTTAATACAACTCACTTTAATGAACACTTCATTTAATGAGTACTTCATTTAATGAACACTTCATTTAATAAACATATTAACATTTTGATCCCTTGCTTTGTTTCGATACCCCAAAATTATTTCGGTAGATTCGGCAGAACAATTTTCTGCGATGTCCATTGACTTCCCTTGTGTTTCCTATCCGCTCAAACGCGTCGGTTAACCTTAAGTGTGTCTCCCTGCGGGTTCGAGAACTATGTAGACATGATCGAGACTTTCTCCAATCAATAATCATTAGCGGGACCTAGAGATCCATGACGACTCCCACTAGTTCCACAAAAATCAGACGATCGTCTGAACCTCTTTCGCTACAATCAAATTCCTTTTGTCTCGCTATATATTACTTGTCCGAGATTCGATCACTCGGTATCATCTATACCTTGTTTAATCTCGTTCCCGACAAGTACTCTTTTTCTCATTCCTATGATATGACATTCTAGTGATCAAATCACTTGCTTACAAGGCTATGTCAATGTGATATCACCGAGAGGACCCTGAGTATATATCTCTATCATTCATATGGAAAATCCCAATCTTGATCCATGAGCCTCAACTCACACTTTCCAAATACCTGGCGGCACCTTTATAATCACCCTATTACGGTGTGACGTTTGATGTAATCAAAGTACTCTTCCGGTGAAAGTGATTGACGTGATCTCATGGTCTAAGGACATTGAGTTACTACGAATGTGATAGCAATTTAAACTTGATGACGTGATCGTATTGCTACATCTACTGCAGGTGACTGTTCATCATATCATTCTCTAATGATATGACCCTGTTATTAACAACATCCAATGTTCATGATCAAGAAACCATTGATCATTTGTTAATCAACAAGCTAGTATAAAGAGAGGCTTTACTAGGAACCTTACCTATTTATAATTCACACGTGTATTAATGTTTCCTTATTAATACAATTCTAGCATGAAAAATAAACATCTGTTATAAACCTGGAATAGCATAATAACCACTTTATTATTGCCTCTCGGGCATATTCCTTTCAATTGTTGCAAGCAAAACAAGTGAAATACAAGTTATTGCAAGCAACAGGAGGAATTTAATAACTATCATGACAAAGCATGTTTAAAACTAATAGCATGGTTGCCGATAAACATATGGAACAAGAAATTGTTCAGCAAGTTTGCCGCAACACGAGGATCATTCTTAGCATCATTGCAAGAAAAACGGTTGAAAGAGAAATTATTCATCATATTGCAAGCAATGGACGGATACACAAAATGTTTATAACATGGCATGTCTATGGCAACATCGTCACAATCAAATAATTTCACATGATCAACATTATGTAAAGGCAAAGTATCACATGGAAATATGAATGAATCATATGCAATGTCATAATTATTATCCATAGCATGCCAATCATCACAAGTCATCATGTCCACTAATGGGATCATGTCATCATCAACACCCTTATTTTTACCTTGGTCATACCTCTCATATGAAGTGGGTGTTGTGCTAGTAGTGGCCTCCCTATGGGCGATGATACGTCCATTTTGCATCACTATTTTATGTCTTAATTCACTATTATTTATCGATATATTTCGTATTGAGAGGTGATACTTATGTTATTTCATCTATTTTTGCATGATTGATGACTTTTGGAGCATGGACCGCTGCAGTCAGGATTCTGATGGAAAAGGTGCTGTTTGGAGGCAAAATTCGCGAAGATCAGAAAATTCAGGAAAATATACAGAAAATCCTATTTTTCCAAAGACTCAGGATGCCAGAATATGGAGTGGAGGTGGGCCACAGGGGGGCCACACCACCCCATGGCGCGGGTAGGCCTAGGCCGCGCCAGGGAGTGGTGTGGCCGCCCTGGCCCACTCCAGCCTCTCCCCTATGGCGTATATCATCCCCACGAAACCCTAAGACTCAGGGAGCGACCACGGAAAGATTCTTCCGCCTCTGCGGGGCGGAAAACACCGAGAGAGAAAGATCTCTCCGGCAGACAGATTTCTGCCGGGGGAATTCCTTCCCGGAGAGGGGAGATCATCGCCATCAACACCACCATCAAGCTGGACTTCATCGGGATCATCATCATCATCATCACCATCAGCACCCTCATCACCATCTCCATATTGCTATAACAATTGAGTTGAATCTTGCATTAGTTCATAGCGGAAACTTTCCCGGTGTTGATTACTCCTTGTAGTTGATGCTATTGAGTGAACCTTTGAATTATTGTTTATGTTCAAATTGTTATACATCATTATTCCATCTCTGATCATGATCCATATGATGTCTTGTGAGTAGTTCGTTTTGTTCTTGAGTACATGGGAGAAGTCTTGTTGTTAGTAGTGGAGTTGTGTTGAGAAAGATTCAATAGATTGTTATTTAAGTTGTGGTGTACTTCTTCTAGTGGTGTCATGTGAACGTCGACTACATGACACTTCACCTATATGGGCCTAGGGGAATGCATTATGTATTTGGCTACTAATCGTAGGGGTTTCCAGAGTAACAGAAACCTGAACCCCCGTTAGGAAACCATTGCACAAGGGACGTAAGGGTCTTAGAGTTTAAAGTTGTGGTTAGGTTTCTACCTTAAATTACTTTCTTGTACTTACGGATGTTTGTAAGGGGTATAATCACAAGTATGCATTTGTCTTGGATGGGGCGGTACATTAGCACAGGTTCACCCACACAACACTTAGCAAGCTAGAGAAGATTAATCGACTATATGAAGCGAAAGCACTTGACAGTCTTCCCATGTGTCCTCGAGAATGTTTGGTCATCTATAGAAATACAACTGTCTTGTCCTTTGCTACATAAAGGATTGGGCCACTTGCTGCATTTATTTCTACTGTATTTTATTTACTCGTACTTTGTTTACTTGCTTTATCGAAAACCCCTAAAAATCCGTTTGCTAAGTATTTACAGAGAATTCCTGATCCATACCACTAGCCAGCACCTTCTGCTCCTCGTTGGGTTCGACACTCTTACTTATCAAAAATACTGCGATACACCCCCTATACTTGTGGGTCATCAAGACTATTTTCTGGCACCGTTGCCGGGGAGTGAAGCGCTATTGGAAAGTGGAACTGGTAAAAGGAAACTTCTACTATGAGTATTGTTTACTTCTGCTAGTTGCTTTATTTTTGTTATGGATAATTCGCTGAGTTTCTTATTTGGTAATGCTACTACCACTGCTAAGGTAGTAGATAAACCACCACCTGCTGAGAAAGATGTTTTCAAAATACCTACAAGAATTATTGATCGTGTTATGGATAACTACTTAGTTGGGGATGGAACTGTCCATCCTGGTGATCATTTACTCTTTATACACGAATTATGCGGGTTGTTCAAGTGTGCAGGTATTACTACAGATCAAGTTAAGAAGAAGTTATTCTCATTATCACTGAAAGAAAGAGCTGAGGAATGGTATAAGCTGCTGAAGAATGGTCAAGCTCTGGAATGGGAGGAAATAGTGCCTCTCTTTTATTCAAAGTTTTATCCTCTTAGTGAGATTCATAAAGATAGGAATCAAATATACAACTTTTGGCCTCTTGATGGAGAGAGTACAACTCAAGCTTGGGGGAGATTGAAGTTACTAATGCTCAAATGTCCCATTCATGAGCTCCCCACCAATATTATTATCAATAACTTTTATGCAAGGCTCCCTCTACATGATAAAGATTTACTGGATGCTTCTTGTGCTGGATCATTCACTCGCATGGAAGAAGAAGTTAAATGGGATCTTCTGGACCGTATTCAAGACAATGCTGAAGCTTGGGAGAATGACAAAGGTAGAAAGTCAGGTATAAATTATGATTATGATTGCATTGGATCTTTTATGGGAACTGATGACTTTCAAAATATTAGTAATATTTATGGTCTTGATTTGCAAGTTATTACGAATTTCTTTAGAGCTTTTGCTTCCTATATCGAAATTCCAAAAAGGGGATGGAACAAGTACCATGCACCTTACAAAGATATTGTTGACTATGCCCCTATTGGAAGTGCTAAGTATTGCATCATCGACCCCATCTTACCTGAACCTTATATCGAGAAGATTCCCTCCCCCGAAAAGGTAAAGGACCATCCAATGATAACTAATGTAATCACCAAAAGTGAAAAAACAACTGTAAAACCTGATGAACAAATAAACATTGAACCTGTGGTAGCAATTGTGAAAGACCTTGTCACTAAAAGCGTAGAAGATGGGCACATAGTCTTTTGTGAGGATGCTTCTAATATTGTTTCACATCCTAATAGAACTAAAAAGGCTAGTGTTCCTGTGCTTTCTGTTAGAATTGGTGATCATTGCTATTATGGTTTATGTGATATTGGTGCAAGTTCCAGTGCTATTCCTTATGAGCTTTACAGAGAAATTATGCATGAGATCAGTCCTTGCGAGTTGGAAGAGATTGATGTGGTTATTCACCTTGCTAATAGAGAGACCATCTCTCCAATTGGTATTGTGCGAGACGTGGAAGTTCTTTGCGGTAAGATTAAGTACCCTGCTGATTTTCTAGTACTTGGTTCAGCTGCTAGTAAAACTTATCCTATCATTTTTAGTAGACCTTTCTTGAGTACTTGTGGAGATATTATTGATTGCAAGAGGGAGAAAATCTTGACTAAGTTTGATGGGGAATCTTATGAGTTTAATTTTTCGAAATTTGCTAAAGAACCTTGCGAAGAGGAAACCCATAATGAGGATTTTAGGGTTGAACAACTTGATTCTATTTCTCTTGCTCCTAACAATGCTTTGCAGCAATTTATGGAAGAACATGAAAGTGAAATCTTCATGGAAGAAAGGAACAAGATTGACATGATTCTCCGAGATCAACCTATGATGCTTAAGCACGACTTGCCTGTAGAAGAGTTGGGTACCACGATGCCACCTAAAAAGGATCCGGTTTTCGATCTAAAACCTCTCCCTGATGATCTTAAATATGCTTTTATTGATGATAAAAAGATATATCCTGTTATTATTAGCGCTAAACTTCCAGGGGAGGAAGAAGAAAGATTATTGGAGGTTTTGAGGAAACACCGAGGAGCTATGGGCTATACTCTAGATGATTTGAAAGGGATTTCACCTACTATATGTCAGCATTCTATCAACATAGAACCAGATGCGAAGCCAGTAGTGGAGCACTAACAACGTTTAAATCCTAAGATGAAGGAAGTGGTAAGGAATGAGGTATTGAAACTCCTTGATGCTGGTATTATTTTCCCTATTGCTGATAGTGAATGGGTTAGTCCTGTTCATTGTGTTCCTAAAAAGGGAGGTATTACCGTTGTCCCTAATGATAATGATGAGCTTATTCCTCAAAGAATAGTGGTAGGCTATAGGATGTGCATCGATTTTAGGAAAGTCAATAAAGTTACTAAGAAAGATCACTACCCGCTTCCTTTAATTGATCAAATATTCGAAAGGTTGTCTAAAAAGACCCATTTTTGTTTTCTTGATGGTTATTCTGGTTTCTCTCAAATTGCTGTTAAACAGCAAGATCAAGAAAAAACTACTTTTACTTGCCCTTATGGAACTTATGCTTATAGACGTATGCCTTTTGGTTTATGTGATGCTCCTGCTGCTTTCCAAAGGTGCATGTCTGCTATCTTTCATGGCTTTTGTGAGGAAATTGTAGAAGTGTTCATGGATGACTTTTCTTTCTATTGAACTTCTTTTGATAATTGTCTGCACAACCTTGATAAAGTTTTGCAGAGATGTGAAGAAACTAATCGTGTTCTTAATTGGGAGAAATGCCACTTCATGGTTAATGAATGGATTGTTCTTGGTCATAAAGTTTCTGAAAGAGGCATAGAAGTTGATAGAGCTAAGGTTGAGGCGATTGAGAAGATGCCATGCCCAAGAGACATCAAAGGTATTCGTAGTATCCTTGGTCATGCTGGTTTCTATAGAAGGTTTATTAAAGACTTTTCTGGGATATCAAAACCCCTTACTAATCTTCTTCAAAAAGATGTACCCTTCGTTTTTGATGATGATTGTAAGGAAGCTTTTGAAACTCTTAAGAAGGCTTTAACTATAGCCCCTATTGTTCAACCACCTGATTGGAGTTTACCCTTTGAAATAATGTGTGATGCTAGTGATTTTGCTGTAGGGGCTGTCCTTGGGCAACGTATTGATAAAAAGTTAAACGTTATCCATTATGCTAGTAAGACTTTAGACGCTGCTCAAAGGAATTATGCTACTACTGAAAAGGAATTTCTAGCTGTTGTTTTTGCTTGTGAAAAGTTTAGGCCCTATATTGTGGACTCAAAAGTAACCATTCATACTGATCATGCTGCTATTAAATATCTTATGACAAAGAAGGACGCTAAGCCTAGGCTTATTAGATGGGTACTGCTTTTACAAGAGTTTGATCTTCACATAGTAGATAGAAAGGGTGCCAAAAATCCTGTAGCTGATAATTTATCTTGTTTGGAAAACATCTCTTTTGATCCTATGCCTGTTAACGATAGTTTCCCGAATGAACAGTTAGCTGCAGTGGGGGTGAGCTCGCGAGGAAGCCCTTGGTATGCTGATTATGCTAACTTTATTGTCTCCAAGTATTTGCCTCCAACTTTTACAGCTCAGCAAAGAATAAAGTTCTTCTATGATTTGAGGCATTATTTTTGGGATGACCCGCACTTATACAAAGAAGGAGTTGATGGTATTATGCAAAGATGTGTTCTAGAATATGAACAAAAAGAGATATTGCGTAAATGTCATGGTAGCGCCTATGGAGGATATCATGCAGGAGATAGAACTGCACAAAAGGTACTACAATCAGGTTTCTACTGGCCTACCCTTTTTAAAGATGCAAGAAAATTTGTTGTATCTTGTGATGAATGTCAGCGTGTTGGTAATATTTCTAGACGCAATGAAATGCCTATGAACTACTCTCTAGTTATTAAACCTTTTGATTGTTGGGGATTCGACTTTATGGGTCCTTTCCCTCCTTCGAAGGGTTACACTCATATTCTTGTCGCCGTTGATTATGTTACTAAGTGGGTAGAAGCCATTCCTACGAAAAGTGTTGACGGGGAAACCTCTCTAAAAATGCTTATGGACGTTATCTTTCCTAGGTTTGGAGTGCCTAGGTATCTCATGACTGATGGGGGTTCTCATTTCATTCATGGCGGTTTTAGAAAGACCCTCGCTAAGTATGATGTTAATCATAGAATTGCTTCAGCTTATCACCCCCAAACTATCAGGCAAGTAGAGTTATCAAATAGAGAAATTAAATCTATCTTGCAAAAGACTGTTAATAGGTCTAGAAAAAACTAGGCTAAGAAGTTGAACGATGCTTTATGGGCTTATAGAACGGCTTACAAAAATCCTATGGGAATGTCTCCTTATAAAATGGTTTATGGGAAAGCTTGCCACCTACCCTTAGAATTAGAACACAAAGCTTACTAGGCAGTTAAAGAACTAAATAGAGATTGTAAGCTCGCTTGTGTGAAAAGGTTATTTGACTTAAGTTCTTTAGATGAATGGAGGAGTGAAGCCTATGAGAATGCTAGGCTCTTTAAGGAAAAAGTTAAAAGATGGCATGATAAGCGAATACTTAAGAGAGAGTTTCATGTTGGTGAGAAAGTTCTATTGTATAGGTCTCGTCTCAGATTTTTTGCAGGCAAGCTACTATCAAAATGGGAAGGACCTTTTATCATTGAAGAAGTATACCGTTCAGGAGCAATAAAAATTTCCTCTCTAAAAGATAATACTACACAAGTAGTGAATGGACAGCGACTCAAACACTATATTGCTGGAGATTCTTACAATGAAGATGTTGATGCCTTTCAAGTTATAACTCCCGAGAAATTCATTAAGGACCAAATTCAGAGACCTGCAGAGTCCGTATTCAAATAGGTAACAGTTCTGGTAAGAAAAGATTTGCGAAAGTACAATCCAACTATATTTTTGCAGTTTTCAGTCAATATGGAAAGTTTCGAAGCAAAAAAGGGACGGAACAGGAGCCGGGGTGGCCCACACCACCCCATGGCGCGGGGCCACCCCTGGCCGCGCCACTAGGTGGTGAGGCCACCCAGGACTCCGTCTTCGACCCGTTTTCTCCCAGTACCTTCCTTTTGATATGAAACTTCGTAATATATAACCCCCTGGATCTCCCGAGGTCCGTATATCATGTTTCCGCCGTGTTTTTGTTTCAATCTGTTTCTGCCAGGTAGAATTCCAGATTTGGAGCCACAATGTCTTCCTCTGGATCATCCAAGGGAGATTCTTTAGAGGATATCATCAACCCATACATGAGAGAATTGAAGATTCATCCCAAGGAGTTGTTGCTCGAAGGTGGGGAGGTCCGGATTAAGGAGGTTCAAGGCCCTAAAGGTGAAGGAAGTCTGGAGGACAGGATGGAAGCATTGGAGCAAGAAGTCTTTAGGTACAGGAAGATGGCGGAGCGCGAAGTGGACATCATCCATAAGATTTGTTTCGAACTCATCACCGAGCACCAAAAGGAGACTACTGAACTCAAAGACGAAGTCCTCTCACTCCGCCAAACAACCAACAAACTGCAAGCACAGTTCTATGACGTTCAAAATCAAAACTGTGAGTATGAGGCTAGATTTAAACGCATAAGTGCTGCTGTAAGTTTCAGGATGTTGGAAACCACGATGTCCTTTGTTGATGGGAAGCCTTTACCTTGGAAGACGGACGAAGATGAGAGGATACCACCACCACCTAAGGAGTAATTCGTCATCAGGTTTGGCATCCCCTTGGTTTGTTTCAAGCTTGGGGGAGTGCCTGGCTAGTGGTATGGATCAGGAATTCTCTGCAAATACTTAGCAAACGGATTTTTAGGGGTTTTTGATAATGCAAGTAAATAAAGTACGAGTAAATAAAAGACAATAAGAATAAATGCAGCAAGTTGCCCAATCCTTTATGCAGCAAAGGGCAAGCCGGTTGTATTACTTAAGATGACCAAACGTTCTCAAGAACACATGGGAAGACTGTCAAGTGCTTTCGCTTCATATAGTTGATTAATCTTCTTTAGCTTGCTAAGTGTTGTGTGGGTGAACCTGTGCTAATGTATCGACCTTCCTAGGACTAATACATACTTGTGATTATACCCCTTGCAAACATCCATAAGTACAAGAAAGTAATTAAGGTAGAAACCTAACCACAACTTTAAACTCTAAGACCCTTACGTCCCTTGTGCAATGATTTCCTAACGGGGGTTCAGGTTTTTGTCACTCTGGCAACCCCTACGATTAGTAGCCAAATACACAATGCATTCCCCTAGGCCCATATAGGTGAAGTGTCATGTAGTCGACGTTCACATGACACCACTAGAAGAAGTACACCACAACTTAAATATCAAACTATTGAATCTTTCTCAACACAATTTCACTACTAACAACATGACTTCTCCCATGTCCTCAAGAACAAAACGAACTACTCACAAGACATCATATGGATCATGATCAGAGATGGAATAATGATGTATAACAATCTGAACATAAACAATAATTCCACGGTTCACTCAATAGCATCAACTACAAAGAGTAATCAACACCGGGAAAGTTTCCCCTAAGAACTATGCAAGATTCAACCCAATTGTTATAACAATATGGAGATGGTGATGAGGGTGCTGCTGATGATGATGGTGGTGATGATGATGATGATCCCGATGAAGTCTAGGTTGATGGTGGTGTTGATGGCGACGATCTCACCTCTCCAGGAAGGAATTCCCCCGGCAGAAATCTGTCTACCGGAGAGATCTTTCTCTCTTGGTGTTTTCCGCTCCGCAGAGGCGGCTGAATCTTTTTATGGTCGCTCCCCAGGTATTAGGGTTTTGGGAGGATTATATGCGCCAGAGGGGAGAGCTGGAGGTGGGCCAGGGCGGCCACACGACCTGGTGGCATGGCCTAGGCTGGCCTGCGCCAGGGGATGGCGTGGGCCCCGTGTGGCCCATCTCCACTCCCTCTTGTGGCAGCCTTCGTCTTCTAGAAAAATAGGATTTTCCGTATATTTTCCCAGATTTTCTGATCTTCGCGAATTTTTCCTCCAAACAGCACCTTTTCCATCAGAATCCTGACTGCAGCGGTCCATGCTCCAAAAGTCATCATCCATGCAAAAACAGATGAAATAACATAAGTATCATCTCTTAATATGAAATATATCAATGAATAATAGTGAATTATGATATAGAATAGTGATGCAAAATGGACGTATCAAGGTTCATCATCCATTTGTTTATCAGGTTCAACAGCTTTATTTGTACTTTCATTAACCATACTAGTTATCATAGAATGTTCCTTTATCTTAACTGGGAAAGGCATTTTCTCAATATAAGGTTCAGGTAAAACATGATTAGCAGTATAAACTTCAGTATTTCTTGCAGGAACACTCTTAGCAATATCTTTATAAGGTTCATGATACTTATTCCACTTCTTTTTAGGCACTTCAATGTAGGAAGCAAAAGCCATAAAATAAGTTGTAATAGCTTGAGAGTCTAGACCATAAGCATTTTTAATATTTTGAAAGTCATCAGCTCCCATAAAAGATTCAATGCATTCATAATCATAATTTATACCTGACTCTCTTCCTTTGTCATTCTCCCATGCTTCAGCATTATCTTGAATACGGTCTAGAAGATCCCATTTAGCTTTTTCTTCCATGCGAGTGAATGATCCAGCACAAGAAGCATCCAATAAATCCTTATCATGAAGAGAAAGCTTTGCATAAAAGTTATTGATAATAATATTGTTGGGGAGCTCATGAATGGGACATTTGAGCATTAGTAACTTCAGTCTCCCCCAAGCTTGAGTTGTACTCTCTCCATCAAGAGGCCAAAAGTTGTATATTTGATTTCGATCTTTATGAATCTCACTAGGAGGATAAAACTTTGAATAAAAGAGAGGCACTATTTCCTCCCATTCAAGAGCTTGACCATTCTTCAGCAACTTATACCATTCCTCGGCTCTTCCTTTCAGTGATAATGAGAATAACTTCTTTTTAACTTGATCTGTAGTAATACCTGCACACTTGAACAACCCGCATAATTCGTGTATAAAGAGTAAATGATCACCGGGATGGACAGTTCCATCCCCAACATAGTAGTTATCCATAACACAATCAATAATTTTTGTAGGTATTTTAAAAGTATCATTCTTAGCAGGTGGTGGTTCATCTACTACCTTAGCAGTGGTAGTAGCATTACGAAACAAGAAACTCAGCGAATTATCCATATTGAAAATAAATCAACTAACAGATGTAAACAATACTCAGAGTAGAAGTTTCCTTTACCAGTTCCACTCTCCAATAGCGCTTCACTCCCCGACAACGGCGCCAGAAAATAGTCTTGATGACCCACAAGTATAGGGGGTGTATCGCAGTATTTTCGATAAGTAAGAGTGTCGAACCCAATAAGGAGCAGAAGGTGCTGGCTAGTGGTATGGATCAGGAATTCTCTGCAAATACTTAGCAAACGGATTTTTAGGGTTTTTTGATAATGCAAGTAAATAAAGTACGAGTAAATAAAAGACAATTCGAATAAATGCAGCAAGTGGCCCAATCCTTTATTCAGCAAAGGACAAGCCGGTTGTATTACTTAAGATGACCAAACGTTCTTGAGGACACACGGGAATATTGTCAAGTGCTTTCGCTTCAGATAGTTGATTAATCTTCTTTAGCTTACTAAGTGTTGTGTGGGTGAACATGTGCTAATGTACTGACCTTCCTAGGACTAATATATACTTGTGATTATACCCCTTGCAAACATCCGTAAGTACAAGAAAGTAATTAAGGTAGAAATCTAACCACAACTTTAAACTCTAAGACCTTACGTCCCTTGTGCAATGGTCTCCTAACAGGGGTTCAGGTTTCTGTCACTCCGGCAACCCCTACAATTAGTAGCCAAATACACAATGCATTTCCCTAGGCCCATATAGGTGAAGTGTCATGTAGTCGATGTTCACATGACACCACTAGAAGAAGTACACCACAACTTAAATATCAAACCATTAAATCTTTCTCAACACAATTCCACTACTAACAACATGACTTCTCCCATGTCCTCGAGAACAAAACGAACTACTCACAAGACATCATATGGATCATGATCAGAGATGAAATAATTATGTGTAACAATCTGAACATAAACGATAATTCAACGGTTCACTCAATAGTATCAACTACAAGAAGTAATCAACATCGGGAAAGTTTCCCCTAAGAATTATGCAAGATTCAACCCAATTGTTACAGTGGTATGGAGATGGTGATGATGGTGCTGGTGGAGATGATGGTGGTGGTGATGATGATGATGATCCCGATGAAGTCCAGCTTGATGGTGGTGTTGATGGCGACGATCTCCCCTCTCCGGGAAGGAATTCCCCCGGCAGAATTCTGTCTACCAGAGAGATCTCTCTCTCGGTGTTTTTCGCCCCGTAGAGGCGGCGGAATCTTTCTGTGGTCGCTCCCCAGGTATTAGGGTTCCGTGGAGATAATATACTCCAGAGGGGAGAGCTGGAGGTGGACTAGGGCGGCCACACCACCTGGTGGCGCGACCCAGGGTGGCCCGCGCTAGGGGTGGGGTGGGCCCCCTTTGACCCATCTCCACTCTTCCTTCTGGCAGTCTTCGTCTTTTGGGAAAATAGGATTTTCCATATATTTTCCCGGATTTTCTGATCTTCGCAAATTTTGCCTCCAAACAACATCTTTTCCATCAGAATCCTGACTGCATCGGTCCATGCTCTAAAAGTCATCAACCATGCAAAAACAGATAAAATAACATAAGTATATCTCTTAATATGAAATATATCAATGAATAACAATAAATTATGATATAGAATAGTGATGCAAAATGGACGTATCACCTGCGGAGGACAGACATGTTTTGCATACTGGATGCAATTTGCTGGAGAAGGTTATACGAGGCCTTTTTCAGCCGATGTGGGTGGCAATGTGAACTTAGAATCGCCACATGATGCTCTAGCCTTAGCTTGTCTCTCCCTTTTTTGGGATTGAGCTGTTTTTAGTACTGTTGTTCTTGTTTTTCGTTTTTTGTTCCTGTTCAGAACTTTTGTAACTCTTCTGGAGACTAGTTTTCTTGCAATAAAATAAGAGGCCGTATGCATCACTTTGATGCAGAGGCTGGGGCGAGGCCTCCATTTCGAGAAAAAAATCACCCTAGCCAATCAACCACATGTTGGCTCTCTTTTTGTTCTCTTCTCTCCAACTATGTGAACTTTAAAACAAATGTTGCACTGTAATGTATCTAATATTAGGACTCTCAGAAAGTAAGATTATACTATGTGTTCTCTCATTTGAATAAACATTTACTCATATGCTAATTTTTTGGTAGAGGTAAGATTTTGCAGGTCATATCAACGTCCCAAGCAACATGTATTGTAACATCGAAGACTTGTTCTTTGCGTACTTTGGATGTGTCTATACACAACTAGAGATGCAAGTGGGTCATCATTAGGGTACCCTTTAAAATAGTGAATAGATTTTTTTAAATGATGATATCAATGGAAAAGTTAGTTCATTTTCTTAAACTAAACAGGGGAGAGGGTACTCTCATGTTCACCCACTTGCATCTCTATACATAGCTCGATGTGTCCAATCCGCTCGCTAATCATGGTATCAAACAACTAATCTATATGTCGAAACAATTTCTATAGGGAGAAAGAACAGAAAAACCAACTTAGAGGAATTTAATTGACTTCCAAGATTTGTGTCTGAGGTTTTTTTTTTGGTTGTAAAAATTCGAACAGAACTTTCTATGGACTAATTTATAATACTTCTTGCCTCTCGAAACTTACGTCGGAGATTAATGCGTCTTAGCATATAGATACATATAAATCTATACAAATCTTCGACGTCTATTTCGAGACAGGAGTATATTTTAGAAAAAATATTCAGCCTTAATTAGTCCTATGATATCATGGCATACAAATAATATTTCGAGGTGTTCTGTCACTGCCATGATGTTGTGCGTTTACATAGATTTGTTCTTTTCCTCGGAAGCATGCTAAAAATAGCCGCCTAATTTGCTCTTAGGAAAAGGATTCTTGCAAACAGACGACAGCGCATCGTGTAAAGCTGCGTCTATGATTCAGGATGGACCCACCGCTTCCTCATCCTCCCCAAAAGTCTAAAAAAGCTTACCACAGACATCTGGGACCAACCACACGCGAGGTTTCCTCGACGCCCACCATGGACCCGTTCCACGCCGAACCCATCAGCAACGGCTCCCTCCCACATCACCCGCCGTCGCGTGGGCCCATAGCTCCGCCTAGGCCCACCCGCATCCTCACAGACGTCAGTCTCCTCGTGACCCACGAGGTCCAGAAGCGTCCCCACGGTACTAGAAACCGGATCGAAACCGGTTAGCCCGGCCCGAACGCGTAGATATCCATATGTCACGGATTAAATTACGCTATAAGCAATCCGGGGCGATTAAGGAAATGGTAAAGGCACCGTCGAATCGGGAAAGCTTTGGGCCTTTATAATCGCACGCCACACACCCCGCCTCGCATCGCAGCCAAACGCAAACACCCATCGCCCTCCTCCTTCCCCAGGGAGGAAAAAATAACTTCTCCGTGGGAGAGAGAAAAGTCGCGTGCCGTCTCCTCGCCCACAGGTTAGTTGGTGCCCGCCGCCCGTCTCCTTCCTTCCCTCCCTCCCAACGCGCCCCAGATCCGATCGCCGGAGGCCGCGCCGCCGATCTGGAACGGCGGTGTCCCTTCTCGGCCGGCGTAGGCCTGCTCCTGATGCGCGCGTTGCTGTGCTCTCTCTCTTTTTTTTTTTTTCAAAATTCTAGGAGGATTTTCGTAATATTTGGGTTTGGTTTTAGAGATTAATTTTCGGTGTAGCTGGATCTGCGCAGATTGGTTTGAATCTCGGTTCGTAGGATTGTTCATCTATGCCTCGATTTGCCCGTATGTCTCTGTCTGCGTGATAATCGTCGGGGTGGGTGTAGTTTAGAGGAGGACGTTGACTTTTCGTTGAATCTGTTTTTTTTTTTTGCGGCGCCCGTGGATGTTTAGATTGGGGACCGTACAGATGCAGAGTAGGTGATTTGACTTTTGGATTCGAACAGCACACAGGGAACAAGTAATTCAATGGATAAGGATCATGGAGGCCATGTGCGGCGGCCGTGAGGACAGGATGAGGATTGATGTGGTTGTTTCCTTGCCGCCGCCTATGCGTTGGCGATAGACAAAACCAGCAAAGGCCCCTGACAGATTAGCAAATTAGCGGCGCCAAGGATGATGGCTTGCAAATGACGCCATGGGCTTTCTTGAAGAGCCTGGAACACGTCAATTGCGTAGACATGCGGTTGATGTTCCGAGCAAGAAACTAGATTACGTGAATTGTGTGCATGCCTGGTGGAAAGGAAGGGATTTGGGATATAGATTGTTTCCAACGGTTGTGATCCTGCCTTGTGCAGGCGTTGCAACGCATATTTCTTCTTTTACAAAACAAGTTGGTAATACAATGACATTGTGACGGGATGGATTAATCACAAACCAAAGGTGTAAGAGTATTTATATGGCCTAGGGAAATCAAGATTGGTCCTGCAGAATTATACCAGCTCGTATAAGAGACCAGCGGTACAGCCATAGGCATTGGCTAACAATACCATTAGAGCTTACTCTAGTACTATGAATTTGTTTCAAGTCTATGCCACATCCTTGTGGCACATGTGGTATTAGGGTGTAGTTGGATCAGGAACAAAGTAACAGGGATGGACAACTATCTTTTGATGTTAGAATCGTCCGTATGATGACTGCTTCCAACATCCAACATGGTGTTTATTTTCATAATCATGTTAGTCTTATGAACTGATTGGCCGGTATCATATTCTGCACCCATGCCTTGCACCTACATGGCCACACTTGTCTGTTAATTTGCAGCCTGAACCAGGATCATATGTTCGAATTAATTTGGACGATGATGAATTGGCAGCAATCTTTTCCATGATGTGCATTTAACTCCTATGAAATTCCTGAAGTTTCAGTATCTCTTACGTTTTCTTTTGTGAATCACTGTTTCCTTAATGAGTTGTCATACTTGTGTGCTTACAGCCCGTCGGTAGCAATGGCACAAGAGAGCTGGAAGGAGTCTGAGGAGACTGTCCAAACACCTGAGGCACCAATATTGTGCGTAAACAACTGCGGATTCTTTGGCAGCAGCATGACAAACAACATGTGCTCCAAGTGCTACAGGGACTTCATTAAGGTGACCACGCTGGCCGCCCCTGTAGTGGAGAAGAAAGTGTTCACAGCGGCGTCATCTTCCACGGCGCCATTGGAGCCAGCAAAGCCAGACGAAGCACCTGCAGCTACTGCGGTTGAAAGCCAAGCAGCACAGGAACCTCCAAAGCCTCCCAGCAACCGATGCCTTTCATGCCGCAAGAAGGTTGGGTTGACCGGTTTCCAGTGCCGCTGCGGTGGAACCTTCTGCTCCATGCACCGCTATGCTGACTCCCATGAATGCTCCTTCGACTACAAGAAGGCTGGCCGAGAGCAGATAGCCAAGCAGAACCCTGTTGTGATAGCTGAGAAGATCAACAAGATCTGATTGCTGGTTACACAGGGGTCATTTGCCTCCTATTCGCGGTGGTACCTGAGTCGTCAAGTTTACTTCAGTCATGAGTAGGTTTCCTTCAGGTCTGGGCTAGTGTGTTAGGGTCTCAAATTGTGTCTATCCTTCTCCTTAATCATGGTTTCATTCTCTCGATTATGAAATAAAATGTAAATATATATATTCTATTATTCTTGACTGTATTCCACTCTATTGCTTGATGTTCCTGGCTTGTCGTTCCCGCATACGCATAGCATGTTTGCCAACCTTATCGTTGATCCTGGTTGTCAAGTTGGTACTGAATTGTGCCGACTTGATCTCTGTTCTTGTTAAGAATTAGACACGGAGAAACCTTGCTATGCTATTCCCTCTTCTGCAAGTTCCATGGCATCTCTCTTTTGCCGGTACCTAAAAGGATGCTGGTTTGTACTAGTATGATGATTACTCTAGTCTGAAGGAATGTGCCGTCGTTTTGTGCTATGGCCTCCTCTGGAAGTTCCACCCAGGATTCAGGGTTTGTTTATATAAGATGAAAAGACAAGATTGTGTGGTTATGTCCCTAGTTGTTATCTGTGGGTTTCCTATTGCTATGTTTTCCTTAACGCCTTGGATGATTGCTGAATGATGGAAATGTTAGTCTGCTTCTTGGCTTGTAATTAGTTGCAAGGCACAACTATAGATGTTGTCGAGTTGCAATTACCTTGTAATTAGTTGATCAGGCTAATGCCATGATCACTGTTCAGAAACTATTACCGCCGAAAGAACTCGCAAGTTAATTGATGGACAGTGGCTTGCTAGTGGTAAATCGACACTTGGCCAGACAGGTCGATTCTCTACTCACTTTAGGCGATAGACTCGATCAGAATAATCTGTTGTGGATACTTTTTCCCCTCTCTCGAAACGGGCACATACAAAAGTTGTTCTGCGAAAAGGTAACGACGGTGACGTGTTATTGACTTGTGTAGGAGGATTGGATCATTCTCACTGGATTCCAATAGTAGTCATGGGGTAGATAGTTTCTCTTCTGATCCTTGAATGGGACTTCTGGAAAGTACCATAGCATATATGCTCCGTAAAGAAGGGGTCAATCTCGAGAATAGTGTCTAGACTCACCTAAAAGGCCAGCTGAAGAACGTTTTTCCACGAATATAATATTAGAGTGGTTAGAGCAGAACGTTTTTCCACGAATATAATATTAGAGTGGTTAGAGCATCTCTAGCCAAAAGTTAGAAGAGTGAAATTCAGATTTTCTCCTTTAAATTACACCTAACCGAACCAATTCAGTTTGAAGGAGTAAAATTATAAGAGCCGCCCCTATAGTTCACCGCTACTATCTCAAATATACTCGCTCCCAACCTTGTGCCGAGTAAAATTTTCATGCCTCTCTCTCTCCCGCCTACCATCCCGCCAAAACTCGTCATCGGCACCATCGATGGCCCTGACTCCGGCCGGGAAAGAACCCAAGGCTCTTCCACAATCCCGCAGGAGCTCGTTGTCGGCATGACGCCACCGGAATCGACCCACATGCTATCTCATGTTCTTAGGAAGAGATTGGAGAACAAAAACATGATGGGGGTCATAGCAACCTCAAGCAACGCCGGCGGCAAGGGCACGGGCTCAACGGTGAAGGGAGCACGCCCACCCCTTGCTCTAGTCATCTTTGCTCCGCGGTCGAGAAAGCCGACGGCGGCCAAGGCGCTCGCCGAGGAAGAGGAAAATAAGAAGAAAAAATGAAGGCGACGGGGTCCGATACATGCATTTTATATCATCATATTTGTATAATATAGTGATATTTTATAATGTTATTTACATTGATTCTACATTATTTCCACTTATTTAGATGATTTATGGGATTTTTCTACAAAGTCCCTTGTTTTTCGCATTTAATTTATGGGAGACAAAAAACCCTTGTTTTATATTTTTATATTTCAGGAAACTTTGGGTAGTCAAATAATTAAAGAAAAAATATCACGAAAGTTTTTCACCAGAACAAAGACCATGGGCACCGGAAGTTAGTGAGGGAGCCACAAGGCCCAAGATGGACCTTCTCACGTGATTAATACCCCAGTCATGTGAGCAGGGCCCATCTGGACCTCGAGCGTCACCTCGCCTCCTTCTTTTCACCAAGAGGTGTGTATTGTGAAAAAACCTACGCTTTAATTTTCCCGAGATTTATAGAGACGACGGTGGAAGAGAACGTCTTCTCCTACTCCGGTAGATGGAAGATCATACTGCTCCGAGGCCTCCGCCACGAGGAAATCACTACCATCATCATCAGCAACTCCTCCTCGTCGTAGGGGGTTTGTCCATCACCATCTCCATCATCCCAAAAATCAGCACCATCTCCATCCCGAGATCCACTTTATCCCCCTCATAGTTTTTGACAGAATGTAACCTAAATAAGTTTCTAATGCTGTGTTGTTGTGTGAGTGCTTGTGCTCCATAACGTGTTGCTATTTGATGGGAAAGTTATATTTTTAAATTGTGTTATATACCATATGTCACCGATCATTGTCATGTTCTACCATTGTGAGTAGTTCCTCATGTTTCTGAGGGCATAAAATGGATTAGATATGATTTCTATATAGTATACTATGATTATTTGGTCAAATTTATACTTTCATGTGGTTCTATGAAGGTAACATATGAATATGGATTGTGTGTTACTTCACCTATATGGGCTCATAGGGTTGCATCTTAATGTAATGAAGGGAGTAAGGATAGTAGGAGATGATAGAAACCTTGTCCTGATCTTTAGAGTTGCATTAGGGGGGCTTATATGATCGGGGACAACTAAATTTAAGGAAATGGTTGGACATTTATGTCTTAATGACTCCCTTATTTGCTCATGTATATGGCATTGGGATCAATCGTACCATTAGGGATGCATATGCTCATGTATATGGTCGCATCTAATTTAGCCTTCATCCGACGTGAAATTTTTTGACAACTTATTTACCATGCTTTTCTAGAAATAATTGAAGGGCTTTGTAGAAGAAAACAATAAATTTTTTAACTAGCGCAACACCAATGCCAAGATCGATCTATGAGTTAATGCAGTAATGGGAAAGACTTCGGTGACATACCTTTGTAGACCGAAAGTGTTTATGATTCACGAGAAACGTTGATGATGTAGTCATACTCGTAGCCAACCTAAAGGTCACGAATCTCCTCGCACGATGTACAAGTGCCATAACTGGCAATACCTCTATGGTTTCGGACACGTCCAATGCTCAACAATGACTCTCGTTCTCCCTGATCTAGTCGGGATTGCGGAAGTAGACCTTCTGGAACTAGGATCCAGCAGCCGACGGTGTACCAGAGTGGTGTCATCTCCCACACACGTAGTTCTTCTTGGAAACGCAAGCACGAGAGCCAGCACGCGAGGGAGAGGAAAAATCCCTAAGTAAAAAAGGCCTTAGGAATTTCCCAGTTATTAATTGTTATTTTCCCTCTCCCTTGGACCCTCTTTGTATAAGAGAAGGGGAGGGACTGCCACCTGCCAGCTGTCAAGGAGGGACACAAGGAGGACAGGACGCTGATACCATCGATCCGAATTACGAATGTAGTGTAGCTTCTTTTTCCCTAGTAGACCTAGGTTATCGAATCCTCGGGAAGCGAATGCGTAGTGAAGTTATTTTAACGGATCTTTGAGAGTTTTCGAATTCCTTTTGTGTTTTTACCGGACCAATAGCTTGCGTCTTTTTGTTTTTGTCGATGATGGAGAGAGAGGGCCCAGGGAGTTCGGTTTCACCTATAGCTATGCAAAACATCTGATGGGAATAAAAGATAGAAATAAAGTATGGATGTACTTGTTAGAGCAAGATAAATTATATGTGGGCAGTGCATCCATAATTACTATTGCCTCCGCAACCGCTTATAGCAATAACCTACTAGTCTCATCCATAGAAGAAAGAGAACTAATGATATGCATAGTGAGGTCACCGTTAATCCCAAGCAAATCCCTCACATACAACCGTACTACCCCTTCTGTCACTAGGTTTCCCAACCTGCAAATCAGTCATTACTCATACTCCCTATACCTGGCTCAACCCTCGGGGTCTTGGGTACCTGACAAGTCCTTGGATTGAGGCAAGAGATGATACAATAATCATCATATCATACAAACTAATACACGACCCCAAATAATATGCACAATTGCTACATGGCTAGGCCGAAGCCCTTAGCCCAAGGAGAATTACTCACACATAGAGATGAGATCAACAATCACAAACATTGTAATGAAAATCATAAGATTGATAGCAATAATCTTACAATGTCGCCAATCGGAGAAGAGATCTACTATTGCAAGTGGTGGAATATGGCTATGGAGATGGAGAAGGGTTTTGAGATCTGGAGGCGGCTGGTGATCTATGGCAGAGACTTCTTGGCGTGGTCTGGCTTCTCCGGGGCTTTTTCTCATCGCCCGAGGCTTCTTTATATAGGGGTCCCTTCACGAAAGTTGTTCTGTTTGACCTAATGGTGGCGGCGCCAACTATACGATCAGAATTTTTGCTCTAGTCGTATAGTTGATCGTTAAAGCGTCTGCCTCTGTCTTACGGCTCCTGGTTTCTTCTGGTTGTTGGAAATCTCATATCTTTGACTTTAATGTAGTGATTACCTCCTTTAAATGACATTATCTGTGCAGGAAAAATATAAAAGAAAGGATTGCATACCCCTCTGAATATTAGCATTAGTGGCAGGGTTTAGAGAGACATTTCATCAAAAATATGAGTAATATCCAGTTTAAATGTGGAAGTAGATGGCTATATTTCAGAGCCATCAACCTCCCCAAGCTTAAACTTGATCGTCCCTGAGCAAGAAAACCAAAATCAAAAAGGAACTTAGCATTTAAACTGAAATAACGAGATGGTGATCTTACTCATGATTGGTAGTATCATGTTTCCTCCACTTCATAAATCTGAAAAACTTCAGCATAGATAGAGTAATGGAAAGCATATCATACGGGTTTCATGCATCCTTATAGTGCAGCAAAATTATTGTAAACATGAATGATTCAAATGAGTAAATTTATTCCATGTCAAGTAATCAAATCATAGGCTTGCCTTTGAACAGTAAAGTATAATCATGTAAATTAAGAGTGTGAGAGTTGTCATGAAAAGCATATACACTAGAGTATCTCAATTCTCCCACATCAATAAATCAAGACTTTTCAAGCACTACATTTCTATTCATTGTCCTTCAAGAATTTCAGTTTTTAAGTAATTGAGAGCATGCCAAAGATTTTTATTAGTTTATCGGGTTGTGGTGGACACTCGTGGCATCACTAAGGTTTTGTTCCTTTTGCATAATGATTTCTCATAACAGCCAGAGGAGTGATTCCATCCTGATTACAGCTACCCGGGAGTGCCAAGGATCTTACCCACTATAGCATTGCTGCTACAAGTGTTTAATCAACTCATAGCTGAAATCTAGGAGTTTCCTCCATGAAGATCGTTCGTAGGCTAGCGGAGTTGTTGGCATCCCATGAAGTTTGACACGCGTAAAGCTATATCATTCTTATGATTAACAAGTCAAACTTTGGCATGCTCACAAAAACCGCTAAACATTAATTCAATCGAACAAATCCTTTTAAAGAGAGTTATCAAGTCAATCAACATTTTTAGTGGTGTTGAGTGTCTCTAGAAATAAACCTTCAAGACTAAGCACTACAACACCCAAGCCTTCAATTGTGAGACTTTTTCTTATTACAACTATTTAGCAATTTTTAGGCAAGACTTGGTTAATTACGAGAGCTGGAATAAAATGTACCCAATTAAATACACATGCACACAAAAATCTTACTACAATACAAAGACTCACTTCAACAATATAATATCTCAACATTTAATACTAACTAGCATGGGTTTCTCAAACTTCAAAAGTGGGGAGTCATATGGCATACCTCTCATGTTTGGTTCCATTTCTCTCTTCCTTTTTTATTTGTTTCTTGGAAACTTGAAGTCGATCACTCTCCTGCAAATATATGAAGACCTCGAGGTGGAAAGAAAAGAAAGAGGGAAATAAGGAAAAATGGAGAAATCTTTTTGTGGTTTTTAAGAGAGGGACTTTAAAGAATAGAAAATTGGCAGTAAGGCTCGGCTAGAAAATTTTGAAAGCAAATAGAAAGAACTAAAAATAATGTGTTGGAGAAACCAACACGAGTGCTTATAATCTCAAATAAAAATGCAACCTCGAAATAAATAAAAGCAAATGAACGCCAAGTAAATATACATGAGGAAACTTCCCCAAACTTAGGCTTTTGCAAGCCCTTCAAATCATTGTGGTGGCAGGAAAAGTCGTTACTCCAGTTCGCGAATTGAGTTGAGAGGTTACTAGTTGATTCTTGGAGGTTCAAAGAGAGGCTATGCATCCTCTCCACAGTCCCTCCAAGTCCTTAGAAATCTTGGTATGTGGCGAACCGGGTTTGTGGCTGCTCCTCTTGATAAGGAACTTCTTGCTCCTCCTCTTGGTCCTCATCCTCTTCCAGAATCTCTTCCTTGGGTTGGTGTTGCTCAACCTGCAAGTCATATAGCAAACATCCTTCCTCGATAGAGAAAAGACCATTAGGCATAGGAGTGGGGTAGAGATGCCTAGATCTAGCAATATGCAGATAATAAACACCACCTCTCCTATTGAGCATTCCACAGGCTCCCAGGGTGGAGAAACCAACACGTGTCTCACCTAGCACGGGTTGCAACTCACCTAGGTTGATGTCTAGGGTAGTGGAAAGCATGGTGATGACGCCTCCGCCTGTGATTGGTCCTTGGCTTTGGGAGGCTTGGTGCTCCAAGTAGCGCACAAGGATAGCACCCAAGTTGAGTGACAAGCTGCAGTTCATGTAAGTAGCCTTTGTGAGAACTTGGATGTCCTCCTTGTTGAGTCTCGTGAACTCATTACATGCATGCAAGGTGTTAGCAATAACATAGAACAAATAGCGAATTGCATGATGTTTAATATTCTTCTCCTTGTTCACTCTGCTAGTGAAGCTCATTCCATTATAGTATTGTTCAGGGGAAGGACTTAGGCCGGTAAAGGATGTGCGTAAAGCATGAATATCATTGTTTGGAAAATTAAAGCATGCACACCATTCATCTAAAGTTAAAGTGTAGTTGTTGTTCATCAGTCGGAAAGAAATAGTGTCCTCTCCTTTCCATTGTTTAACGATGCTTTGCAACAAACTTAGAAATTCAATGGTTAAGTAGTGATAAGTAGGTACATCATTGTACACAAAGTTTTGCAAGCCATCTCTATTGCAAAGTAAATTAAAGTCATCAGAAATACCGAGTTGGTTCAATATAATGGGGCAAGCCCACTTGGTGGCCTTCACTTCGCGGTTCTTGATCCTGTTGAAGCGATCAGGATGGGCCTCATCCCTGAACCATATCCCCATGCGTTCCTGAGCAGCTGCCCGAGAAGCGCTAGCAGTGGCACGAGCACGAGTTTGACTCCTTGTGTTCATCATCTAAAACATTGAAGAAAGGAAAAAATAAAACTTTTTGATCCAACAACAGTAAGTATAATATATTCCTCATCAAAACACACTAAAGAATCTCCTCAAGATAATAATTTAGGCAAGAAAATCATGGCAATTGGTTCATAGTGGGTCTCACCCTATATTGATAATGACAATAGATCGAAGATGAATTTGCAAAAAGTAATTGGGGGATCGGAGGAGAAACATACCGTAGATCACTCGTGTGCGAGGAAATCGAACGAAATTGAGCAGAGATGAAGATCTCTTGAGGTTTTGAGAGAGTTTGGAGGCAGAAGAAAGAAAAATGATTGAAGTTTTGGAGTTGGAAGTACCTTGCCGTGCGATTTTGTGGTCGGACGCAACTATACGGGCGCAACATTTGTTCCCGCCGTATAGTTGGCTTTCTGTCAAAATATTAGGGTTTCCTCCTGGTGGCGCAGCTATACGGACACAACTATATGGCTGGAAGAAAATGTTCCTGCCGTATAGTTGGTCGGTAAACTGTCTGTCCCTGTGAAAGAAAATATACAAAGACATCGATATCTATACGACCGGAACTATACGGCCGAAATTTTTATTTCCGCCATATAGTTGGTCGTTAAACTCTCAGTACATTAGAAAAGAATTCGTACGGAGACACTGATATCTATACGACCGGAGCTATACAGCCAGAATTTTTCATTCCCGCTGTATAGTTGGTCGTTAAACTCTCAGTACATATTACAGAAAGATTTTCGATGGCAAAGATATCTATACGACCAGAACTATACATAAGGAATTTTTATTCCCGCCGTATAGTTGGTCGTTAAAATCTCAGTACATATAAAAAGAAAATTGTCGATGGCAAAGATATCTATACGACCGAAACTATACGGCCGGAATTTTTATTTCCGCCGTATAGTTGGTCGTTAAACTCTCAGTACATATGAAAAGAAAATTGTAGATGGCAAAGATATCTATACGACAGAAACTATACGGCCGGAATTTTTATTCACGCCATATAGTTGGTCGTTAAACTCTCTGTGTCCATCAAAAAATTCTGTTTCTTCGAGAATTACTTCTTTTCCTGTAACTTAGTGATATACCTTGTTTTTGATAGAAAATTGATAGTAAATATTTTTGACCAACAATAGCATGTATGTAGAGAATTTCAAGTACTACCAAACTTCTTCTCCTCACTAGAGTTTTCTAGCACTCTTTATTAAACATAAACTTAAACTAAAACTTAAAACTTAACTCAAACCTTTATTTAACATGGGTTGCCTCCCATGGAGTGCTCTTTTACAGTCAATAGCTTGACCTTGACGATACTCACTTGGGCCAGATAAGTGGAACACCCACTCCAAAGTAATTAGCCTTCAAAGTGATGGCATCCTTCTCGTCATGTTTGGCTTTCTTTTTCCTGGGGAAATGGATAACAAAAGGATCCCGCGAAGGCAATTTCTACTTCACGTTCCCTTCATGGAGGTTAATTAAAGACTTTATAATTCTCAAGAAAGGACGACCTAATATTATAGGAGCAATAGTATCTTCAGGCATGTCAACAATAAGGAAGTCAATTAGAGCAGGACAACTTTTGATGTAAACTAAAGTGTTCTCCTTAATTCCTATAGCTTACTTGTAGGTAGAATCTGCTAGATGCAATTTTAACTCAGTAATTTCACAGGAGCCAAGATTTAACTTGTTAAAAAGGCTCTGTGGAATTGTTGAGACGCTTGCACCTAGATCACAAGTGCAGCTATCTCATTAGTCCCAATCTTTATCTTAATAGTAGGCTCAAATATGTCATCTAGTTTAACAGGTAACTTTTCAGTGATTTTCTTGTATTCCTCTTCAAGCTCGTGTACCTTAATTGCTACTTGATCAACAAAGTGTTGATACATGGCTTCATCGTTACCTTCACTTACCGGCATTTTGACGTTGATCCTCTTTACGAGGTCTTCGATGGTGTAGCTTGGTGAAGGGCATTACTATAATCAAGTTCTTCAGGCTCCTCCCTTTGGATCCTCATCATTTTGAGTTCTTCAACAGGGTTGGGCTTAGCTTTTTACCTACAAATCTAGCTAGAATGAGAGTTTTACTCTCGGTTATCTTACCTAGCTATGCCTCAACGATCCTCGTTCTTTCTTGGAGGGCCTGCAAATCATTTCTCCAACTAACATCTTGGTTAGATAATTTACCAAGCATGGCATCATGGTTATCCGTTATTTTAACAAGAATCTTGTTTTGTTCATTTCGTGAGTCTGTGAAGGACTTAAGTTTTTATTCGATACTACCATTACTAGTTCCCATATTACTATTAGAATTAGTTGCAGGACTAGAATAATGTTTCTGAAAGTTAGGATTGTAACTCTTCTTCCAAGTAGGGTTATAATCATTACGAGCTATGAAGTCTATTTCTTCAATATTTGTTTCAGGGGTGGCTCTTACCTGGGTTTCCTTACCTCTTACGCCTAATATGAGCTCATCCAACTTAGTATTGAGTTCTTCATTTTCTTGTGGTGAGATGGAGTTCACCTTCTTCGTGTTTGATCTTTCAACATGCCATTGAGCATGGTTGTCTTGGATATTGTCTAACAGCTGCTTTGCTTTGGTAATATTTTTACCCATGAATGTTCCTCCAGCTGCATTATCAAGCATAGACTTAGACACAGGATTAAGAGCATTATAAAATAAATGGAGGA
Source organism: Avena sativa (assembly GCA_916181665.1). Lineage (NCBI taxonomy): Eukaryota > Viridiplantae > Streptophyta > Magnoliopsida > Poales > Poaceae > Avena > Avena sativa. The sequence continues at coordinate 342,102,085 of OV702287.1, forward strand.
TTAACCAATCTTCCATCCTATGACTAGGACAGTTTCTTAGGCATTCTTTCATCCTCTCCCATGCAGCGCTAGTGGCTCATGCTCTTCCTGTCTAAAGCCAGTAATATTAGATCAGAGTTGCATAGTCTTTGTAGGTGGGAAAAATTTAGTCATAAATAAAGAAGTACATCCCACCCATGATATAATAGTATTTCTAGGCAAATATAGCAACCATTCTTTTGCTCTCCCTCTTAGAGAGAAAGGAAATAGACGTAATTTGACCGCATTAGGGTCAACATATTTTATAGGCATCATATCACATATTTCAGTGAAAGTATTCAAGTGTATACCTGCATCTTCAACAGTAGAGCCTCCAAATTGATTCTGTGGAACCAAACTTAAATAATGGGGCTTAATTTCATAGTCATCAGCAGCAATTGCTGGCTGAGTAATAGGAGTACGCACATAATCATTGTTGGAAGTAGCAAACTCCCCAAGCTTCTTTTCAGCCATATTTCCAATGTTTTTGGGTTTTCTTGAACAAAGAATTATAATAGTAAAAGCATTAAAAACAAGAATTAAAACTAGCAAGGTTCCTAATAACCTCACCAAGGTAGCTATTGCTTCCCCGGCAACGATGCCATATAAAGGGTTAATACCTTCGATCCGGATTACGGATGTAGTGTAGCTTCTTTTTCCCTAGAAGACCTAGGTTACCGAATCCTCCGGAAGCGAATGCATAGTGAAGTTATTTTAACGGGCCTTCATGAGTTTTAGGATTCCTTTTGTGTTTTTACCAGACCAATAGCTTGCGTATTTTTGTTTTTGTCGATGATGGAGAGAGAGGGCCTAGGGAGTTCGGTTTCACCTGTAGCTATGCAAAACATCTGATAGGAATAAAAGATATAAATAAAGTATGCATATACTTGTTAGAGCACGATAAATTATATGTGGGCAGTGCATCCATAATTACTATTGTCTCCGCAACCGCTTATAGCAATAACCTACTAGTCTCATCCATAGAAGAAAGAGAACTAATGATATGCATAGTGATGTCACCGTTAATCCCAAGCAAATCCCTCACATACAACCGTACTACCCCTTCTGTCACTGGGTTTCCCAACCTGCAGCTCAGTCATTACTCATACTCCCTATACCTGGCTCAACCCTCGGGGTCTTGGGTACCTGACAAGTCCTTGGATTGAGGCAAGAGATGATACAATAATCATCATGTCATACAAACTAATACACGATCCCATTTATGATAAATAACATGCACCATTGCTACATGGCTAGGCCGAAGCCCTTAGCCCAAGGAGAATTACTCACACATAGAGATGAGATCAACATCACAAACATTGTAATGAAAATCATAAGATTGATAGCAATAGTCTTACAATGTCGCCAATGGGAGAAGAGATCTACTATTACAAGTGGTTAATATGGCTATGGAGATGGAGAAGGGTTTTGAGATCTAGGAGCCGACTGGTGATCTATGGCAGAGACTTTTTGGCAAGGTTTGGCTTCTCCGGGGCTTTTTCTCGTCGCCTGAGGCTTATTTATATAGGGGTCCCTTCATGAAAGTTGTTATGTTTGACCTAACGGTGGTGGCGCCAACTATACGACCAGAGCTATACGGCCGGAATTTTTGCTCCGGTCATATAGTTGGTCGTTAAAGTGTTTGCCTCCGTCTTACGGCTCCTGGTTTCTTCTGGTTGTTAGAAATCTCATATCTTTGACTTTAATGTAGTGATTCCCTCCTTTAAACAACATTATATGCGCAGGAAAAATATAACAGACAGGATTGCATACCCCTCTGAATATTAGCACTAGTGGCAGGGTTTAGAGAGATATTTTATCAAAAATATGAGTAATATCCAGTTTAAATGTGGACGTAGATGGTTATATTTCAGAGCCATCAGGCGCGCCAAGGGAGGTTCTTAGTCAGGTTGGCCCCACCCCAACCCCGCGCTTGGCCCATGGTCGGCTGGGCAAGTGGACTAGGGCGCCCCCACATGGGACCTTCCCTCCGGGAAGTGGCCCATTAGAGAGGTTTTGCCCAAAATTTATTTTAAATAATATTTTAAATCATTAATTCACTAGTTAATATTAAAAACATATTTAACATTTCCTCATGATCAAAAACTCCTTTTCGATCACTCCTAACTTCCTTTGGAGTCTCCCGTAACCATTCCAACTTCCTCTCTTCTTTCCACCGATGATCCCGATGATTCCAAAATGATATCCAAGCGTTGTAGAACCCTTAAGTGTGTTACCGTACACCTACAGTTCGGGAACATCACAGACATTATCGAGGCACATCTCATATCAATGATAATCAATGGGATCTAGATACCCATTTTGGCCCCAGTACATTCCATGATGTTATTGTTGTTTGAACCATAAACATCGAGTCCAATTCCTTTTGTTACTTAGATACATAACTCATCCGGGATTTGATCATCGGTCTCAATCATACCTTGCTCAATCTCGTACCGACAAGTCTACTTATCTTGCTCCTGTGATATTGAATCCTTGTGACCTAGTCATACGTTGCAGCTTCTTGGATGTAATCTCACCAAGTGGGCCTAGTGTATCTTCTCATCACATGGGAGTACAAGTCATGATCTTAATGCATACGCCTAAACATATTCCTTTGGAATACCTGATAGAAATCTTTATGACCACCCTATTATAGTGTGTCGGTTGATGCAGTCAAGGCATCCTCAGGTGATAGTGATTAGATATGATCTTACAGTCTAAGGAGAAGGTCAGTTCGTTTCCTAATTATTGCGACGATGAACTATGTGACTTGATCATGTTGCAATACTTATGTTGGGTAAGCTTGTCCATCACATCATTCACTAATGATATGACCTCATTGTCAATTTGCATAAATGCTCCATGATTAGGAAACCTTGATCATCAGTTGACCAATGAACTAGTTGAATAGAGGCTACTAGGGACTTGGTTTGTTTATATACCACACATGTATCAATGTTTCCGATTGATACAGTTATAGCATGGTATAAAATTGTTATGAACTAATTGAGATATGATAATAAACACTATTTATTATATTCCTCTAGGGCATATCTCCTACAATACTTATATCATAAATTTTGTGCCACCCTCGGGAACACTTATCACATATAAAAGCTTGTCCTCTTGCTGAATATAGGATTGGGCTTTCTCTGAAAATGAGCATTCAAATCACTTTTATTCATTTCACTTGCATTTTATTGCATTAGTTACTAGCAAACCATAATCCAGAAACACAAACCTTTCGATCATTTTGTTGTTTACTTGTTGAATTTGCTAATCAATACCTCTAGCTCTATAACACCCCAACTTTTCTATACTTGATTTATTTGTGTCCGAAGTGCAAAAAATAGGGGAACAAAAACTTTTTATTATCACGAGGTGAATTTATTTTCTTGCATGATTGTCTTACTCTCTTGCTCGATCTATTGTTGTGATCAAGAAAACCCTAATTTTCCCAAAGTATTAAAACTATTTCCCTAAAGCATCATCTTGGTTTCACTTCTACTACTTGTTTTGGCATCTCAAAAGAAAGGAGCCAAGGTGAATTTATAAAAGAGCTTTTGTTTTCATATCAAACTTCCTTGTAAAACTTAGGAGACCTATATGGTAATGTTTCCACATGATATTCCAAAATAGATTTTTACAAACATTTTATCAACAAGCCTTTTTCCAAAATATTTTGAAAATGTAGTCCTATAATTCCTTAGGAAGGTACCAAAGGACTCCCTTCCTCATAATCACAAAAACCCTTGTCTACTTGTTTCAAAGATTTTTTCCAAAAGCCTCTATGGAGTGTCTTTGTGTGTGTGTTTATACACCTTTCTTTTGTTGTTTGTATAAATTTCCTTGATGTGGTTGTTAGAAGTTTGACATGAGCTACTCCAGGATCAATCTCTTTGGAAAATAAAACAAATCAACAAGGCACCCATGGGAACTCAAGTTGTGGCCAAGGAAATTCTTTCCTTCCATCCCCTTATTAAGTCTAGATGAAAATTCAAACTCTCTTCTCTACAAGTCCCCTCTTGATCTTAATCACTTTTGATCAATCCTTGCCTTACCTAATGGGAGTGTGATCTCTTTTTGATTTCACACTACATTCCTTTTACCTTGAAAATCCCATAAGGTATGGGAGATGATCTTGATAGAATCTATCCCTTGCTTCAATACTTTAACAAGCAAGAAATCCACATAATACATCATATTTGTCCTCCCTTGTGAGCAAAATCCCAGCTTATACATCAAAACTCCAAGATTCTCTGCTCTAGACCTATCTCTAAATCTGTTACTAGATTCACTTTCCAGACCCATACCTAAAACCCTTTTACTTGGGCAGAAGAATATGTACCTATATCTAGTGCATCCTTGTGATATACTACTGCTTACCATATTATTTTTTTGTAGGTTGAGCATCCTATCCCACTAATCCATCCCTATTTTGAGGACTACATGTCAATGGGACCAAATCCCTGTTCTCAGATTCACCTTTTGGAGCTCTAGCTAAACCCCTTACTCTTGTATCCAAAGCAATGCACGTACCCCATTCTTTTGCTTGTGATGTACTCTTTCATACCACATCATTGCTTCTTATCATGGAACTCCTCTACCTAGTTCTCCACACAAGTTTTGACCTCTAGTCAATAACAACACAATGTCACTGTTATTAGATTACATTTTTGAGCTCCAAGGTTTAAATCTTTTCCAATCATGTTTGATTCATCTAGAGGCATGATGGTGATTTACTAAACTTACTCTTCATCACCATGTACTTGGTGATGCAAATGGAGCCCCAGAACCCATCTCTACAACTTGATCTTGCGCCCTAATCATTGTTTTTCCACAAGATCCTTTCCCCTCTCTTATTTCTTGTTTCTTTAACCCAAGTTTTAATATTCAAATTCCAAGGTATGTATATGAGAGATACATTATGTGGCAATCCTATATCTTCTAAATAAAATATACTAAAGGCTTTTCTATAAATGTTTTGCCCCCAAACAATTTAATTCCTGTCTTTTCTCAAAAGCTTCAAAACCCCTATTATTAATAAAAGTTTTTTATACAAAACACTATTTCATAAATGGGCACATTTTAGGCCTATATTATGTTCCCTATTCTTCTACCTCAAAAATAAATATTTTTGAAGTGTTTTACTATTTATTTTTGCATATTTTCTTTTATGGCAGAAATGAGACAAATAATGTTTTAATTATTTTTATTCTTCAATAAATCTTGGGAAAATTCCCCAATGTGTGATATGGTATTTGGGACCATATAACACCAAAAACCCACCTGCATAAGATCAACGTTTCAATGTAAATACCAAAAAAAGATCTAGCACCTTTTGAATATTTGATGATAAATGAGTTTAAAATCATTAGAAAATCCTAAATTAATACGTGAGATGCACCTTGACTTCCTATATCCACTTGTGATATTATATCTCCTTGCCATGTTCAAAATTTTGGAAGTGAACCGCTATCTTCACTTTAGGCCTTAATTGAGAAATCCAAATCTTGGCAACTAAATAAATTCTAGAACCTTGCTTAGTAGGATCTTGTGAGCCTCTCTCACATGCCATTTATGTCTGATCCACTTCTACCAAATATTATCTTAATTGTATATATTCACAATTAAACTAGAGGGGTGGATATCATAATGAGTGTTCATATACCTTTTCTCTCCTAAACCTTGCCTCATAAAGACTACATCTCTCTCTAGTCGACATGGTACTGTAGCTCTGCCACTCGTTTGTCCTTTTGTGCTTGGAGGAAGGAGGGAGAGAGCTATGCTAATCTTTGCATATCTTGGTAGATTTAAATGCCTTGCAGCACCATCCTCTGCAATCAATGCCCTAGACTGCTTCCATGCACCCACACAACACCCTCCACCACCCTCTTGCCCAATCAGCGGTGGATGCACCCTCCCAAGCCTCTCCATGGAGTCAAACCGCCATGAGCCTATCTTCTCGGTTTAAATGGGACAGAGGCCACCCCTGAAGGGGTTCGTAGTAGAAAACAATATTTTTCTAACTAGCGCAACACCAATGTCAAGATCTATCTATGAGTTAATGGAGTAATGGGAGAGGTTTCGGTGACATGCGCTTGTAGACCAAAAGCGTTTAATGTTTTGCGAGAAATGTGGATGATGTAGCCGTACTCGTAGCCTACCTCAAGGTCGTGTTGCTCCCTGATACGTCGTAAACATATGAATAATTTTTTATGCTCCATGCTTGTTTTGTATCAAATTTCTTATGTTTTGTTTACACTTTAAGGTATTTTTATACATTTTTTGGAACTAACCTATTGATAATATGTCGCAGTGCTAGTTGCCTGTTTTCTGCTGTTTTTGGTTTCAAAAAATCTAGTAAAGAAATAGTCTCGGAATTGGACGAAACAAAAGCCGAAGTTCCTATTTTTCCCGACATGGCATAGAAGTCCAAAGCAGAGACGGAGGAGAGCCACGAGGCGGCCACACCATAGGGTGGCGCGCCCCCCTAGACACGCCAGGCCCTGGTGTGGGCCCCTCGGGTGGCCACCGACCTCGCCTCTTCGCCTATATAAACCCCCCGAGACGAAAACCGTAGGGAGAAGATCAGAATTGCACGAAAAGTTCCACAGCGCCGTCGTCACCGAAGAGGAGATTCGGGGGACAGAAGTCTCTATTCAGGCACCCTGCCGGGACAGGGAAGTGCCTCCGGAGCCATCTCCATCGACTCCACCGCCATCTCCATCGTCGTTGCTGACTCCCATGATAAGGAGGGAGTAGTTCTCTCTCGAAGCTAAGGGCTCTACCGGTAGCTATGTGTTCATCTCTCTCTATGCGTGATCTTATTGAGATCATGAGCTTTGTAATCTAGTTGAATAAGTAGATCTATTCTGCTACTCAAGTGCTTTAATTAATCTCTGCTTATCCCCACGTGTGTGAAGTTGACAGTGTGCACACCGTGTGGCACTTAGGCTAAGGTTACAAAAATACTTATCATGAGTATAATTTGAGTTGGATGTCTCTATGAGATTGTGGTGTTTGTTGGAACCATCTAGCACTCAAGGTGATAGTGAGGGGTTATCTAGATGGGGAATGCAAACTTTAAGGTGTGCTGTTATAGCCCTACATCGTCCAACCGGAGAGTAGTTCAGGGTAGCATAATGAAGAGAAGGTATTTATATGAGAGTGTCCACTAGTGAAAGTATGATCCCTAGGCCTTGTTTCTAAGAATTGAAACACTGTTTACAATCAGTCATGTTACATGTTTGCTTGTTTCCACTCTTATTTCAGATTGCAATTACCACTTATAATCATCCATGTTACTTGTATTTTACTATCTCTTGTCCGAACTAGTGCACCTATACACCTGATAAGTGTATTGGGTGTGTTGGGAATATAAGAGACTTCTTCTATCTTGATTGCAGGGTTGCTTGAGAGGGATACCTTTGACCACTTCCTCCTTGAGTTCGATAAACCTTGGGTGATCCACTTAAGGGAAACTTAGTGTTGTTCTACAAACCTCTGCACTTGTGTCAACACCCGGATTTTTAATCCCAGATGCCTGTTATGTCATACATCGCAATCCTAGGATTACCATTTTTGTGAGACATAACAGATTGGATATCACAGTACATCATCCATTACAAACCATAATTAGGTCTTACACGAATAAAGGATCTCATGATCCAGTCTTAATACAACAAGCAGCGGAATAATTAATAAGCGTAGCGGTGGGGTCCATCTTCAGGGGCACATGCAATGCTGACGATGGAAGATAGTCCTAGTTATCATAGTCGTCCTGCTGTCTGTCATCTTGGTAGTCTCCTTCATAGTCTGGTCATAGGAATAGCCAGGGACGAAAGCCATGAGTACTCTTTAAGTACTCGCAAACTACCACTAACAAGTAAGATAGTGCTAGTGGGAAATGCTAACTCTATGTTTATTTGTAAAGTTAAGTTTGAAACCTAAGTTGAGTTCAGAAACAAAGAAAGATAAAATAAAGTTCTAGAATCACTTAAGTTGGGAAGCTAGTGTCATAGTCACAACCCTGTTGGGGTCAAGTCAAGATTCATCATTCATTTCATAAGTCATTTTGAAAACATCTGGCAACAAAACAGTATGGCCACTCCAACTGTCCATAACCGCGGACGCGGCTATTCGAATAGTTTGACACTCTGCAGAGGTGGTACACTTTCACCACAAGATTTGATAAATCTGTCAGGGATAACCCTGAATCATCATACTTAGTATGCAGATAATCAAACATAACCTTTCCTTTACACACCCTAGTATAAGCACCTCTCCTATGAGCATGGCCTCCCAACCATGACCATCTATCATCTTGGGCACTGCATAGGTGGACAACATCGAGAGGTAGCCTCAGCTCAAACCTCTCCCGCGAGGGAACTAATACTAATGCATATAAACTTCTGGCTAAGTCTTACCCAATTCAGGTATTGTGGTTGTACGGTAAAATTGGAATGGTATCGCATCCGAATCCAACCATCAATTTTTGTAAAAGGGCTAAGGCTCATGCCTCATCATTTTCTTCATCATAAACCATTTGTGTTTCTCAACACATGTCAAAACATCTCAATAGAATGACTCATCATTCCAAGGTTTTCATAATTCATTTTCACCAAGTATTCCCATCTAAAGTGACTCAAGTTTTAGTTTAGCTCTAAACTACTAAGTTAAGAGTGTTCACTAAGGTGGGATGCTAATCTCAATCTCATGCCATAGAATGACATCTAAGTCTAACTAGATAGGTCAAGTTTTATACTCTTTATGCTACCTTCAAAACAAGTAAATGACTTTGGTAAAGTAAAGAAAGTAAAAGCTTGAAAGTAAAACTTGGGGTAGGTAATAGTCAAAGTGGTATAACCAAAGCATGCCTAGTGCATCTTGCTTAGGTTATCTAACTTAATTCTAGTTTGCTAACAATAGCTTTCCTTGGTTGGTGTAGTGGTTGAAGTTTTCTTCCTCTTCTTCTGGGTAGAACTCCTCCTCCTCGTAAGCTTGGTCGGTACTATCGTCTATAAATACATACGGAGTACACAATCACCAAACAATGCTTAACTAGGCTACTTCGCATACTAAGGCACACATTTGATGATCTATTATCATCACAAGCATCACAAGGTTTTATTAACTAGCTTCATTCTTTTTATTTAAGAAAAGTAATTTCTACTCATTGAAAATAACTAAGATTTAATATTCTCCACTTAAAATATAGGATCATGTGGACACATGTCATCACCACATATTCTAACATATGGGAATGTGATTTAAAGGTTGGATCACATTTAATTTAAGTTTAATTTTAATATTTAATGATTTCAAGTGACTAGAAATGCCTATATAGCATTATTTTGGTACTAGTCCAAAGTCACTGCATGCAAACCTTAATATTATTACATATTCAGATAGGTATGGTTAAATGTGATTTTTGAGAGGTGGAATCAACTCAAAAGCTATTATGGTTGATTTTATAAAAATGTTTGAATGTGCAAATGCTTTTGTCTTGTTATTTTTACTAGGAGAGATCTCTAACTCTAAATGAATTAAATCCAACGGGCTTGGATAGATCTTTTCAGAAGCTTTCCAAGAAAATTGGAATCACTCAATTTGGTTCAGTAAATCTTCCTGAATTGATTTTTGAACTAAGAGACAGAATTGAGTATAAACTAAAATAGAAAAATCTAGATTTGAATTACTGGGTCAGCGCGGGAAAGGGATTGGGCGGCCCAGTCTCACTCCGCGGCGCTAAGGACAGCTGACAGGAGGGTCCCACATGTCAGTGGCTCTTTAAACGCGAAGCGGTACAGGGCAACGTGGACTGTTGGATTAGAAAGAAGATCTACAGCTGGGGCTTGTCGTCGACGACGAACAGGTCGCCGGTGAGGTGTAACCCTAGCGGCTCGGTGGGGGTCTGGGCTAGCTTACCGGGGCTCTGGCGAGGGTCGGCGAGGCGGGCAAACGAACAAGTCGAGGACGGCGGTTCTCCTAGTACTGGCGGCGTACCGGGAGATGGCCTGGATCAATGGCTCCCTTCTTCCCCCTCTGCGGCAGACTCTGGTGAAATTCCAGCGTTGCGGACTATGGCTTGCTCCGGTGGGGCTCTGGGAGTGTTCTGAGAGGGAGGGGATGGGAGTGGTATGAGGAAACGGTGCTGGGGAGCTCTCTATTTATAGGCTCGGCGAGGCGGCAGAGGAGCATGGGCGGAGCTCGACATGGTCGACGGCACAACGAGCTAGAGGTGTGGGCGGTGGGCTAGGATGGTGGGCGGTTCCCTGGCGAGCGTCACGACGGTGCTCATGCAGTGAAATGCGGTCGGGAGCAGCGAGCGTCGCTGCGCGCATGCTGCCTCGGTCGACGGCGAGTTTCGCGGCGGCTGGCGGTTACAGGGCATGGTCGGGGAAAGGGGCATGTCTGGCAGCTTCCTGGGGTGGTGGCGATCATATAGGTGGATGGCGAGAGCTAGGCAGGGTCTGGCTGAGCGGGGACTGTGCATGCTCTGCGGGCGACGTCGGCCTGGCAGACAGGCTCCGGGCGCGGCGGTTATTGGCTGCTCCTCGCTCTGCCTTTGGGCTAGGGCTGGCCTGGTGGTGGAGGTGGACCACGTGTGACATGCTGGACATGGTGGGCGAGGCTGGCGGCTGCTGTGGCGCGCTGTCGCTGGTGAGGTGCTCGATTTGGGCTCGACATTGATGTCCATTACCATTTGGTCGGGGCATAGTGCTTGGCCGGGCTAGCAAAGGGTAGGGGGTGCACTAGGGTGGCTCTGGTTGCAAAATGGGAGACCACATTGGTCCAAACACTGCTCACAATAGTGTTTGTGATTTTTCCAGATTTTTGCACACAAGGTGTTTGACAAAATGGCCGAAAGAATTCAAGTTTTGAATTTTGAGATGATTTTTGGTGGAGTTGTTTGTCACATGCTTAAGCATCTGTGGTTGCTTGGGATTTGAAACTGGAGTTCATTTGAGTGGTTTTTGAATCAGTGTGATCTTGATATCTATACTAGACTCAATTTTCCAATGCCATTTAAAATTAGTGTTTGAAAGTTTTTGGTAGATCACAAAGTGGGCCTTGGTACATCACTACTTGTACTAGCAAGGGGTGCAAAGATCCACAATTTTTCTGTTAAGATTTGAGTTCTAGGAATAGCCAAAGTAGGCATGGTGATTAAAATGGCACAAATGACCATTTGTTTATTTTATTCTTTTTGATTTGTTTTTCTTTGGGATTTGTTTGGGAATGATCTAGATGATATTTAATTCACCTTAGAATCATTTTACAACCAATGGATCACTCAAACATCGCAATTCAAAACAACTCCTAATTTAAATGCATACACATATGAATGCTTAACTATTTTAAATGGAAAAGTTTTTGTTAACCCTAAATTTGATGATTTGGATCTTAATAACCTTGTATTAGAGTTTTGGGATGTTACAAACCTTCCCCATTAAACAAAATCTCATCCCGAGATTTAAGAAAGAAAACTAGGAACTAAAGAGATCTGGGAACTCAGTCCTAATGTAATCTTCTCGCTCCCAAGTGGCTTCCTCTTCGGTATGGTTGCTCCATTGAATCTTGAGAAACTTGATACTCCTGGTCCTGGTGGTTCTGTAAGCTTCTTCCAAGATACGGATGGGCACTTCACGATATGTCAGGTCCTTGTTGATATCAACAGCTCGGTGATCGATATTCTTGAAAACTTCGGCCTTCTCCGACACTTCTAAGCATTTGCGAAGCAACGAGATATGGAACACATTGTGGATGGATGACATCTCCTCTGGTAGTTCTAGTTGATAAGATACTTCTCCTCGACGGTTCAAAATCTTGAAGGGCCCGATATATCTGGGGGCTAACTTTCCTTTTAGACTAAAGCGTTGCGTTCCCTTTAATGGCAAAACCTTGAGATATACAAAATCTCCAACATTTAAAGTCGGGTCTCTCCTTCTCTTGTCAGCATAACTCTTCTATCTGGATTGGACGGTCTTGAGGTGCTCATGGACTTTGTGAAACTTCTCTTCAGCTTCTCGGAGAATGTCGGGTCCGAAAATCTGACTCTCTCCTACTTGCGACCAATTCAAAGGGGTGCGACACTTTCTTCCATATAGGAACTCAAATGGTGCCATTTGCAAAATAGCTTGATAACTGTTGTTATATGAGAATTCTACGAAAGGTAGGCGGTCTTCCCATTTTGATCCGTATTCCAACACACAGGCTCTCAACATATCTTCTAGGATTTGATTGACTCTTTCAGTCTGTCCATCAGTTTGCGTGTGATAAGCGGTGCTGAAGTTCAACTTGGTTCCCAATCCTTCCTAGACTTTCTGCCAAAATCTCGAGGTAAACTGGGTTCCTCGGTCTGATACTATGGTCTTGGGGGTTCCATGCAGACTAACAGTTCTAGCAATATACAGCTCTACTAGCTTCAAACTCTGGTAAGTTGTCTTGACAGGTATAAAGTGAGCTACCTTGGACAGTCTATCAACTATGACCCAGATTGAGTCATTTCCCCTACTAGAAGTAGGCAATCCGGTGATAAAGTCCATTCCGGGATCTGCAATGGTTGCAATAGTCCTGCGGGTCTCTGATGCTCTGCTTTGACTCTTTGACAGATGTCACACTTGGCGATGTAGCTTCCGATTTCCCTCTTCATCTTGTGCCACCAAAATTGCTCTTTCAAATCCTGATACATCTTCGTTCCTCCGGGGTGGATAGAATAAAGAGTATCATGAGCTTCCTGCATGATAACTTGCTTCAGTTCCGAATCTACTGGCACACAGATACAGCCTTTGTACCACATAACTCCTTCTTCGTCTTCAGTAAATCCAAGTACCTTTCCTGTACCAATACGACATTTGATTCTGTCGATACTTTCATTTCCCTTCTGGGCTTCCTTGATTTGGCTAATCAAAGTGGGTTGGAGTTCAATGATAGCTAAGAATCCTTTGCTAACTAGCTCAGTCCTGAACTGCTCCAACTCCTCATACAAACTTGGCTACTTCTCTTTGATCATGGTGTTTAGCCTACACGGCAATCTGCTAAGAGCATCCGCTACCACATTGGCTTTGCCGGGGTGATAGTGAATGTCAAGGTCATAATCCTTGATTAACTCTATCCATCTCCTTTTCCTCATATTCAGCTCCTTTTGAGTGAAAATATACTTCAAGCTTTTGTGTTCTGAGTAAATCTCACAGCGATTACTAATCAGATAATGACGCCATGTCTTCAAGGCTAAAACTATGGCTGCTAACTCAAGATCATGGGTCGGATAGTTCTGCTCATGCTGCTTCAGTTGTCGAGACAGTAAGCGATGACTTTGCCTTCTTGCATTAATACACATCCGAGACCAATTGATACATTGCAAATGTATCTATAATTTTTGATGATCCATGCTTGGTTTTATCCACTTTCTTGTGTTTTGTTCCAACTTTGGAGTACTTTTCATATGATTTCTTGGACTAACCTATTAACAAGAGCCACAGTGCCAGCTACCTGTTTTCTGCTGTTTTTGGTTCCAGGAAAGTCAGAAAATGAATATTCTCGGAATTGGACGGGACAAAAGCCAAAGTGCCTATTTTTCTGGAAGGGATCAAGTGCCAGAATACGAGACGGAGAAGGGCCTGGGGGCCACCACACCACATGGCCGCACGGCCAGGCCTGGCCCGCGCTAGGGGGTGGTGTGGCCGCTCCCGGCACCCCCTCGGCCTCTCCTTCTGCCTATATATTGCCCTCGGGATGAAAACCCTAAGGACCCGATCAAAAATCCACGAAAGAGTCTGTAGCCACCGTCATCTCCATCGCTAGATCGGGAGGGATCTGAAGCTCTTCCCGACACCCTGCCAGAGAGGGGAATTCACCCTAGAGGCCTTCTTCATCACCATGCAAGCCTCCGGTGTGATGCGTGAGTAGTTCATCCTTGGACTACAGATCCATCTAGTAGCTAGATGGCTGGTTCTCCTCCTTTGTGATTTCTTGTTTAGATCTTGTGAGCTCCGTTCATGATCAAGATCATCTATTTGTAATTCATACATGTTGTGTTTGCGGGGATCCAGTGGATATTGAGATGCTATTTCAGATTGATTATTGATTCTATCATGTCTTTGTTATTTGTGATCTTGCATTCTTTCCGTTGTTAGTAGCTATCTTGGCCAAGTAGATGCTAGCAACTCCAAGAGTTAGTATTTATGCTCGATAGTGGGTTCATGCCTCTGGTAATCTGGGGAAGTGACAGAAATATCTAAGGTACTAGATGTGTTGTTGCTACTAGGGAGAAAACAACAATCCTTTGTTCATAGAACAATCGTATTGTTTACTTTACACGCAGTTCATAAAGCAATAATCTGTTGCTTGCAACTTAATACTGGAGGGGGTTCGAATGATAACCTAAAGGTGGATTATTAGTCATAGATGCAGTTGGATGGCGGTCAATGTATTATGTTGTAATGCCCAATCAAGTCTCAAAGGAGTCAAGATGATTAGTATATGCATGTATTGCTTTCTCGGTGTTTGTCAATTACCCCGCTGTAATTTGTTCACCCAGCATGTTATCTATCTAAGGAGAGCCACCTCTAGTGAACTATGGATCTCGGTCCTTTCTCTTTACATACAATCTACAACTGTTTACTGCTTTATGTTTAATTTTTGCAAACTTTTACTTCTTTCCATTCGATACGTTTAATCCTTTGTTTTCTGCAAAACACGGTGAGATTGACAACCTCATCGCAAGTTGGGGACGAAGTTCTATGGTTGTGTTGTGCAGGTCTCCACGTTGCTACTAGCACCGGTAGTGCGCCCTGTCAAAGCTCAGCTAGTAACACCTTTGGGGTGTTTCCTTGCTCCTACTGGTTCGATTAAACCTTGGTTTCATAACTGAGGGAAAAGTTGCTGCTGTGCTCATCATACCTTCCTCTTGGGGTTCCCAACGAGCTCTCGAACGACAAGCACATCAAGATCTTTTCTGGCGCCGTTGCCGGGGAGTCAAGGACATCTTCACAAGGGGAGTCCCTCATAACCAATCTCTTTACTTTGTTGTTTTTGTTTTGCTTAGTTTTCTTTTTGCTTTGGGTGCTTGTTTTGTTCTTCAAAAAAAAACACAAAAAAAATTAGTTTTACTAGTTTGCTTTCTTATTTGAAAAACACAAAAAAATTAGTTCCTATCTTAAGTTGCCTTCATGTCTAGCCTTGCTCCAATCACTATGTCACCCGAGGAAATGATTTTCACTTTTAAACAAGGAATTGAGGAAAATTTTAAGGAAGCTTGGTCTAGAATCTTTGATCTACATGAAAAAACTGAGACTAAAATGACTCAAAGCTTGTTCCTTAGCAGTTTTTACCTTGGGATTGCTCTTTGCTATAGATATGCTTTAGATGTTGTTGTGGGAGGAGATTTCCTCCAATGTAATGAGGATGATGCTATTAATGCTATAAAAAAATTGATCCTCACTTACAACATGCCTAGCCAAACTGATATTTCTTTCGCAAAAATATTTGCTAGGTTGAACACTCTTGAGACTAGCACTACTAGCTTAAAAGATTGCTATAATACGCTTAGGGAGCATCACAATTATGTTCCAATAAATTCTGAACCATCAAAGTGGCTCCCTACAGTAAAGATTGAGATAAACACTAAAACCTTTCAAGCCCGCTGCGATATCATGTCTGAATTTTGTCTTATGCCCAAAGATATTTATGAATCTTTGAATCTTTGGGGGCTTACTGAAGGAGGAAAAGAAATATCTCTTGCTAATAGTGCTACCTTATTACCTATTGGAATAGCTGAAGGAGTGTCTACAAAGATCCTTGGGAAAATGATTCCTACTGATTATCTTGTTATTGAATGTGCAGGAAAAGGACAAATTACACTTGGAAGGTCCCTATTAGAACTCCTTGGAGCAATAATAGATGTGGGAAAGGGGACCATGCACCTTTCTTCTCCACCAAACAACCATATTTTCCCTAAGGTTAAGAATAAAAATAATAGAGGTAAGGGCAAGAAAGTTGGTTTAAAAGCTTCTTCATTTGAGAACACTTGATTCTTTCTTTGCTTCTTATGCCTAACTTAAAAGCGTTAAAGAAAAGTACTTATTGGGAGATAACCCAAAAGTTTTAGATGAGTCTTGGAAGTTATTACTTCAGTAATAACCTCTCCTTATCCTTTTTATTTGCTTTTTGTGCCAAGAGTAACCTCTAATGAGAGAGAAGTAATGATTGGGAAAGTTGCTGTCCTGAAACAGATTTTTGTGCTTCACCGTAAAAATTCGTGAGAGAGCTCTGTATGTCGGATTGAGCTGTAATTTTTTGTGCTTCTGCCCCAGGTTGTTATCTAACTTTCGTTAGTTCAACACTTTTTTTATTTGAGCAACAGAAGGTCTTTGAAAAAATTCGTCTTTACCTGCTGGTCTGTTTTGACAGATTTCTGCCATTTTCTGCATTTGCTTCTTGTGGGTTCCTTTTTGAGTTCTTTTGGGGAATTGAGCTTTTTGAGGGAAGCGCTACAGTAGCTAGTGTTCTAATGGAAGTTTATTTGGTGTTAGAACTGAACCTTAAGACTTATTTATCTTGAGTGCCCTAATGTTGTTAATAAAGATTGTGTGAAGTTTTGTATGAAGAAAAAATTTCAGGTGTATGGAAGGAATGAGTAATGAGATGAAGGATGGACTAAAGCTCAAGCTTGGGGATGCCACGCGTGTCACCCAAGAATTATCCAAGAAGTACAAGCGTCAAAGCTTGGGGATGCACAAGGCATCCCCTTCTTCATCAATAAAAATCCTAGGTTTCTTCCAAACACTTCATTTTTATTGTTTCATGCACAGTTGTGTTGTTCTTGGAGCGTCTTCTTTTTCGTTTTCGTTTGCTTTGGTTTGCTTAGTTTTCTGAATAAATTGATTGGACCCCCTCTTTCATACATTGGTTTACAAATGGTTTGGTTTGGTTTGGAAAAGAGTAGGAAATTTCATACCTATGTGGTAAAAAGAGCTTGTTTTTGACTGTGGCCTGTGCTTTGTCATGCCATGCTTGATATTGTTTTGGCTTTATGCTTAGTATTCTTTGCTGTAGCATGACTTGTTATAAACATTGGAGATTGCTTAATGTGCCTTGGATGAATCATGCGTTGTTTTACCATATTAAAGCATAGTATAGTGGTATTCTCCTTTGATGCTTTATTTGGGTTGACTTGGCGCATGCTCACACCATGTTATGACTTTGGAGTACTTTTCATATGATTTCTTGGAATAACCTATTAATAAGAGCCACAGTGCCAGCTGCCTGTTTTCTGCTGTTTTTGGTTCCAGGAAAGTCATAAAATGAATATTCTCGGAATTGTACGGGACAAAAGCCAAAGTGCCTATTTTTCTGGAAGGGATCAAGTGCCAGAATACGAGACGGAGAAGGGCCTGGGGGCCACCACACCACCTGGCCACACGGCCAGGCCTGGCCCGCGCCAGGGGGTGGTGTGGCCGCTCCCGGCACCCCCTCGGCCTCTCCTTCCGCCTATATATTGCCCTCGGGATGAAAACCCTAAGGACCCGATCAAAAATCCACGAAAGAGTCTGTAGCCACCGTCATCTCCATCGCTAGATCGGGAGGGATCTGAAGCTCTTCCCGACACCCTGCCAGAGAGGGGAATTCACCCTAGAGGCCTTCTTCATCACCATGCAAGCCTCCGGTGTGATGCGTGAGTAGTTCATCCTTGGACTACGGATCCATGTAGTAGCTAGATGGCTGGTTCTCCTCCTTTGTGCTTTCATGTTTAGATCTTGTGAGCTCCGTTCATGATCAAGATCATCTATTTGTAATTCATACATGTTGTGTTTGCGGGGATTCGATGGATATTGAGATGCTATTTCAGATTGATTATTGATTCTATCATGTCTTTGTTATTTGTGATCTTGCATGCTTTCTGTTGTTAGTAGCTATCTTGGCCAAGTAGATGCTAGCAACTCCAAGAGTTAGTATTTATGCTCGATAGTGGGTTCATGCCTCTGGTAATCTGGGGAAGTGACAGAAATCTCTAAGGTACTAGATGTGATGTTGCTACTAGGGAGAAAACAACAATCCTTTGTTCATAGAACAATCGTATTGTTTACTTTACACGCAGTTCGTAAAGCAATAATTTGTTACTTGCAACTTAATACTGGAGGGGGTTCGGATGATAACCTGAAGGTGGATTATTAGTCATAGATGCAGTTGGATGGCGGTCTATGTATTATGTTGTAATGCCCAATCAAGTCTCAAAGGAGTCAAGATGATTAGTATATGCATGTATTGCTTTCTCGGTGTTTGTCAATTGCCGCGCTGTAATTTGTTCACCCAGCATGTTATCTATCTAAGGAGAGCCACCTCTAGTGAACTATGGATCCCGGTCCTTTCTCTTTACATACAATCTACAACTGTTTACTGCTTTGTGTTTACTTTCTGCAAACTTTTACTTCTTTCCATTCGATACGTTTAATCCTTTGTTTTCCGCAAAACACGGTGAGATTGACAACCTCATCGCAAGTTGGGTACAAAGTTCTGTGGTTGTGTTGTGCAGGTCTCCACGTTGCTACTAGCACCGGTAGTGCGCCCTGCCAAAGCTCAGCTAGTAGCACCTTTGGGGTGTTTCCTTGCTCCTACTGGTTCGATTAAATCTTGGTTTCATAACTGAGGGAAAACTTGCTGTTGTGCTCATCATACCTTCCTCTTGGGGTTCCCAACAAGCTCTACGTCGAACGACAAGCACATCACCAATCTTGGATGCATCACAATACACATCAAACGGCTTCTTGATATCTGGCATGATCAATATTGGGGCTGAAATCAATCTCTTCTTCAGTTCTTGGAAATTGGCTTCACATTTGTCGGTCCATTCAAACTTCTTGTCCTTCTTCAAGAATTGGGTCATGGGTCTGGCATGCTCGAAAATCCTTCGACGAACTTGCGGTAATATCCCGCTAATCCGAGAAATGCACGGACTTGGGTTTGAGTGGTTGGGGCTTCCCATGCTTCGACATCTCTGATCTTGGTGGGATCAACAGAGACTCCTCTGGCAGACACAATATGTCCTAGGAATCCTACTTCTTTCAGCCAAAACTCACATGTGCTAAACTTGGCATATAAACAATGCTCTCTCAGGGTTTCTAGGATGATCCTCAGATGTTGCTCATGCTCTTCTTCTGACTTGGAGTAGATAAGGATATCGTTGATAAACACAACGACAAACTTATCTAGGAAATTCATAAAGATCTTATTCATGAGATTCATGAAATAAGCAAGGGCATTGGTTAATCCAAAAGACATGACCGTATACTCGTATAAACCATAACGAGTAGTAAAGGCGGTCTTCGGAATATCCGTTGCACGAATCTTAAGTTGGTGATAACCAGTCCTAAGATCAATCTTTGAGAATACCTAGGCTCCAGTCAACTGATCAAATAGATCCTCTATGTTTGGCAAAGGGTACTTGTTTTCTGATGGTGACGTTATTTAGCTTTCTGTAATCTGTGCACAAACGGTTGCCTCCATCTTTCTTGTCGACGAATAACACTGGTGATCTCCATGGCGATGCGCTTGGTTGAATCAAGCCTATTTCTAACATAGCATCCAACTGCTTCTTCAACTCTACTAACTCTGAGGGGTTCATGCTATAGGGTCTCTGGGCTATGGGTCTGGTTCCGGGGATTAATTCAATAATGAACTCAATTCCCTATCTGGGGGCATACCGGGCAATTCATCTAGGAATACGTCGAGGTATTCACAGACTACTCTGACTTGGTCTATGGTGGGTAAGGCTAGACTCTTGTTGCACTTGAATTGACGGGGTAAGGTTTCAGATATATGCTCTACTGTTACTCCCGAGCTACTGGTCATGGTGATGGATTTCTTAGCATAGTCTACCAGTCCTTTATGCCTTGACATCCAGTCCATACCTAGTACTACTTCCAATCCTTTTGTTCCGAGTACGATTAGGTTGGCATAAAAATCTATCCCATGTATTCTGATAGGCACATCTTTGCAAATTTTTCTAGCTTTTGTAGTTGAACCAGGGATTTGAACTATCATGACATGCTTCAAGTTGGTTGGGTGAATCTTACTAGTGCATGCAAATTCTTCGGTGACAAATGAATGCGATGCTCCCAAATCAAACAACACTCTTGCTAAAACTGAGTTGACAGAAAACATACCCAGCACTACGTCTGGCGCTTCTTGGGCTTCCTCGGCGTTCATGTAGAAGAGACGGCCGTTGCGGTTGTGAGGGTTCCCTGGGGCAAACCTTCTTCCTGGTTGAACACGACACTGCTATTGAGCTGGGGCATTCACATTGGTAGTGGCAGCAGTCTTCTTGGGGCACTCATTGGAATAGTGACCCTTCACTCCACACTCGAAACAAGTGATCTGGGACTTGTCTTTTGCTGCCACGGGCACAACATTGCTTCTAGTTCTGGGTGTAGTGTTGGTGTTGTTGTTGTTGCTCTTGGGAGGGGCACGGTTGAAATTGATGGTGTTGCCGGAGTGATTGTTGTTTCCTCAGGACTTCACATTGCCTCCGCTACGGTTGGGGTAGCTTGGGTGAGACATTGGGGGTCGGTTGTTCCTCGGTGCATATCCTGGTGAGGGTTGGGACGATACTTCTGGTGACTGTTGGATCCAGCTTGGTGCATCATATGACGTTTGCAGTTGTCGTTTGCCTGGTTAATCTTCCCTTCCATCTGAATGGCAGAGTCGACTAGCTCTTCGAGATCCTCGAAGCGGATGTTGACAAGGGCAGTCTGCATCTTGTCATACAGTCCGTTCAAGAATCTCTCCTTCTTCTTGGCCTCCGTGTTGATCTCATCAGGTGCATATTTGGCAAGCGACAGGAATCTGTCATGGTACTCCACCACAGTCATTCTGCCTTGCTTCAACTCTCTGAATTCATCCCTCATTCTGGTGACTAAGCCCTGCGGCACGTGGGTGTGGCTGAACTTGATTTTGAAGGCTTCCCATGTCATCACTTGACCATGGTTCATCAGGCGGATGCTGTTCCACCAGGCTCTTGCATCTCCTGCCAAATAGTGGGTGGCAAAGAGAACTTTCTTGTTGTCATCAACTCTGGCTACTTCCAAATTGTTCTCCATCGTCTGCAACTAGTCATCAGCATCTAATGGGTTCTCCGAAGTGCTAAAGATTGGGGGATTGGTATTCTGGAACTTTTTCAACTTGGATCCTTGATGATCCTGATTTCCATGCCCTTGGTTGTTTTGGGCCATCTGGGCTATCTGCTGCAGTGTTGCTAAGTTGTCCTAGCGCTCTGCCCTGCTTGCTTCACGGTTTGCAACTAACATCTGCATAATCTGCAGCATTGGGTCTTGCGATGAGCTGCTCCCTCCTGGGTTTCCACGAGTCATCTGAAGATTGAGATAGATAAAGGGGTAAGAGGGAAAGTTCTAAGGTTCATGGTTTTGGTTTCAAAGCTAAAACTTTGAGTTTGACTCAGGTTTGCAACTAACTCCATTTCATTCCTTCAAACAAGCACACGATACAAACACACACACACACACCACAACAACAAAGGAAAACAAATGGTTTTAAGAACCATTCTACAAGCTACGATACAGTGGGACCGATACATCCCATGCTACGATAGTGCTCTAGTGCATCTACTCATCGTCGATGAAGTCGGAGTCCTCATCATCAGTGTAGAAGTCCATGGCATCCTCCTCTAGAAAGTCATCATCATTGCTGAGGTAAGAATCCATGTCTCCCTGGATGTCTTCACCCTCCTCTTCTTCCTCCTTTGCTGCTAGCTGAGCTTCTTGCTCCTTGATGGTCTTCTCGAGGTCGGCCACCTTCTTGCAAAGACGGGCGATGGTGCGATCCTTGTTTTCGCGCTAGAGGCGAAGAGACTGACGGTCCTTGACAAGCAGTGAGAAAGTCTGGGCCTTCTGGTCGGCAATGACACGGTTGTGGTTGGCAAACTCCCTAGCATTGTCCAATTCCTTCTGGCGGTCGTACAGCAAGAAGTCAAAGTTCTCCACTTGACGCTTCAACTCCGGGTGACCTGGCATCTCCATTGGCATTCCCGTGAAGTCACGCCTTGCATAGTGCGCAAAGCGGGTTCTTGGACTTGGTTGACACTGAGGGGACATAGACGTGCGAGAGCTTCATGCATTGCCCTGGCTAATCCATCTAGCCAGTTGTTCTCTCTTACGGAGAACTAGATTCTCCCGGACGTTGGTGCTTCTATGCTTCCTCGAAGATCAGCGGTGACTAGCCATTGTAAATCTCCTCCCGGGGGTCCAGGAAGTTGAGCTCTGAGAAACTCCGGATGTGGGCGTCCCAATAACTCAGACACTGAATCTAGATCCCTCTCGAAGATCAGTTGGCCTCCGTTGCCCAACTGGTAGAACTTGCTGAACTGAGTCTCCATCTACAAGAATTTAGGATGAGGAAGTTAGTGAAGTGATCAAGTGTGTAAAATTTTATGTAGTAATGTAAGAATTGGAGGAACATGAATTTTTGAGAAAGAATGAATTCCCAAGGGTAAGAGAGGAAATAGTTTTTCATAAATACTCACTTTGGTTTTGAAATTAAGTTTTTGTTCGGACGTCCATTCTAACTAGGGTCTCCTATGGTCAGGATGGCTCTGATACCAACTTGTCAACACCCGGATTTTTAATCCCAGATGCCTGTTATGTCATACATCGCAATCCCATGATTACCATTTTTGTGAGACATAACAGATTGGATATCATAGTAGATCATCCATTACAAACCATAATTAGGTCTTACACGAATAAAGGATCTCATGATCCAGTCTTAATACAACAAGCAGCGGAATAATTAATAAGCGTAGCGGTGGGGTCCATCTTCAGGGGCACAGGCAATGCTGACGATGGAAGATAGCCCTAGTTATCATAGCCGTCCTGCTGTCCATCATCTTGGTAGTCTCCTTCATAGTCTGGCCATAGGAATAGCCAGGGACGAAAGCCATGAGTACTCTTTAAGTACTCGCAAACTACCACTAACAAGTAAGATAGTGCTAGTGGGAAATGCTAAATCTATGTTCATTTGTAAAGTTAAGTTTGAAACCTAAGCTAAGTTTAGAAACAAAGAAAGATAAAATAAAGTTCTAGAATCACTTAAGTTGGGAAGCTAGTGTCATAGTCACAACCTTGTTGGGGTCAAGTCAAGATTCATCATTCATTTCATAAGTCATTTTGAAAACATCTGACAACGAAACAGTATGGCCACTCCAACTGTCTATAACCGCGGACGTGACTATTCGAATTGTTTGACACTCTGCAGAGGTGGTACACTTTCACCACAAGATTCGATACATCTGTTAGGGATAACCCTGAATCATCATACTTAGTATGCAGATAATCAAACATAACCTTTCCTTTACACACCCTAGTATAAGCACCTCTCCTATGAGCATGGCCTCCCAACCATGACCATCTGTCATTTTGGGCACTGCATAGGTGGACAACATCGAGAGGTAGCCTCAGCTCAAACCTCTCCCGCGAGGGAACTAATACTAATGCATATAAACTTCCGGCTAAGCCTTACCCAATTCAGGTATTGTGGTTGTACAGTAAAATTGGAATGGTATCGCATCCAAATCCAACCATCAGTTTTTGTAAAAGGGCTAAGGCTCATGTCTCATTATTTTCATCATCATAAACCATTTGTGTTTCTCAACACATGTCAAAACATCTCAATAGAATGACTCATCATTCCAAGGTTTTCATAATTCGTTTTCACCAAGTATTCCCATCTAAAGTGACTCAAGTTTTAGTTTAGCTCTAAACTACTAAGTTAAGAGTGTTCACTAAGGTGGGATGCTAATCTCAATCTCATGCCATAGAATGACATCTAAGTCTAACTAGATAGGTCAAGTTTTATACTCTTTATGCTACCTTCAAAACAAGTAAAGGACTTTGGTAAAGTAAAGAAAGTAAAAAGCTTGAAAGTAAAACTTGGGGTAGGTAATAGTCAAAGTGGTATAACCAAAGCATGCCTAGTGCATCTTGCTTAGGTTATCTAACTTAATTCTAGCTTGCTAACAATAGCTTGCCTTGGTTGGTGCAGTGGTTGAAGTTTTCTTCCTCTTCTTCTGGGGTAGAACTCCTCCTCCTCGTAAGCTTGGTTCGTACTATCGTCTATAAATACATATGGAATCACCAAACAATGCTTAACTAAGCTACTTAGCATACTAAGGCAGACATTTGATGATCTATTATCATCACAAGCATCACAAGGTTTTATTAACTAGCTTCATTCTTTTTATTTAAAAAAAGTAATTTCTACTCATTGAAAATAACTAAGATTTAATATTCTCCACTTAAAATATGGGATCATGTGGACACATGTCATCACCACATATTCTAATATATGGAAATGTGATTTAAAGGTTGGATCACATTTAATTTAAGTTTAAGTTTAATTTTTAATGATTTAAAGTGACTAGAAATGCCTATATAGCATTATTTTGGTACTAGTCCAAAGTCACTGCATGTAAACCTTAATATTATTACATATTCAGATAGGTATGGTTAAATGTGATTTTTGAGAGGTGGAATCAACTCAAAAGCTATTATGGTTGATTTTATAAAAATATTTGAATGTGCAAATGCTTCTGTCGTTATTTTTACTAGGAGAGATCTCTAACTCTAAATGAATTAAATCCAACGGGCTTGGATAGATCTTTTCAGAATCTTTCCAAGAAAATTGGAATCACTCAATTTGGTTCAGTAAATCATCTTGAATTGATTTTTGAACTAAGGGACATAATTGAGTTTAAACGCGAAGGGGTACGGGGCAACGTGGACCGTTGGATTAGAAAGAAGATCTACGGTTGGGGCTTGTCATCGACGACGAACAGGTCACCGGGGAGGTGTAACCCTAGCGGCTCGGTGGGGGTCTGGGGCAGCTTACCGGGGCTCCAGCGAGGGTCGGCCAGGCGGGCAAACGAACAAGTCAAGGACGGCGGTTCTCCTAGTACTGGCGGCGTCCCGGGAGATGGCCTAGATCAACGGCTCCCTTCTTCTCCCTCAGCGGCAGACTCCGGCGAAATTCCGGCGCTGTGGACTATGGCTTGCTCCGGTGGGGCTCTAGGAGTGTTCTGAGAGGGAGGGGATGAGAGTGGTGTGAGGAAACGGTGTTGGGGAGCTCTCTATTTATAGGCTCGGCGAGGCGGCAGAGGAGCATGGGTGGAGCTCGACGTGGTCGACGGCACAACGAGCTAGAGGTGTGGGCGGTGGGCTAGGACGGTGGGCAGTTCCCTGGGGAGCATCACGGCGGTGCTCGTGCAGTGAAATGCGGTCGGGAGCAGCGAGCGTTGCTACACGCACGCTGCCTCGGTCGACGGCGAGTTTCGCGGCGGTCAGCGGTTACGGGGCACGGTCAGGGAAAGGGGCATGTCTGGCAGATTCCTGGGGTGGTGGCGATCATATAGGTGGACAACGAGAGCTAGGCGGGGTCTGGCTGAGCGGGGACCGTGCGCGCTCTGCGGGCGGCGTCGGCATGGCACAAATGCTCCGGGCGCGGCGGTTCCTGGCTGCTCCTCGTTTTGCCTTTGGGCTAGGGCTGGCCTGGCGGTGGAGGTGGACCATGGGCGACGTGCTGGACATGGTGGGCGAGGCTGGCGGCTGCTGTGGCGCGCTGTCGCCGGTGAGGTGCTCGATTTGGGCTCGGCATTAATGTCCATGACCATTTGGTCAAGGCACAGTGCTTGGCCGGGCTAGCAAAGGGTAGGGGGTGCACTGGGGTGGCTCTGGTTGCAAAATGGGAGACCACATTGGTCCAAACACTGCTCACAATAGTGTTTGTGATTTTTCTAGATTTTTGCACACAAGGTGTTTGACAAAATGGCCGAAAGAATTCAAGTTTTGAATTTTGAGATGATTTTTGGTGGAGTTGTTTGTCACATTCTTAAGCATCTGTGGTTGCTTGGGATTTGAAATGGAGTTCATTTGAGTGGTTTTTAAATCAGTGTGATCTTGATACCTATACTAGATTCAATTTTCCAATGCCATTTAAAATTAGTGTTTGAAAGTTTTTGGTAGATCACAAAGTGGGCCTTGGTACATCACTACTTGTACTAGCAGGGGGTGCAATGATCCACAATTGTTTCTGTTAAAATTTGAGTTCTAGGAATAGCCAAAGTAGGCATGGTGATTAAAATGGCACAAATGACCATTTGTTTATTTTATTCCTTTAGATTTGTTTTTCTTTGGGATTTGTTTGGGAATGATCTAGATGATGTTTAATTCACCTTAGAATCATTTTACAACCAATGGATCACTCAAACATGGCAATTCAAAACAACTCCTAATTTAAATGCATACACATATGAATGCTTAACTATTTTAAATGGAAAAGTTTTTGTTAACCCTAAATTTGATAATTTGGATCTTAATAACCTTGGATTAGAGTTTTGGGATGTTACAACTTGGAGGCCCAACACTGTCTCCAAGAATAGAAGTGTGCGTAGACATCAAGCTATTTTTTGGCACCATTGCTAGGGAGGTAAGGTAAAATGTACTCACATCCTCTGGATACTAAGCTATCTTCTAGTACTGTTGCTGGTGTGTGAGTGCTCTAAGTTATTTCCTTTAGATTATGCAATTATATCTTTTTGTTTTTTGTTTTTATTTTCACTAGTTAGGCTTAATGGAAAACAACAACAAAAATTGAGAGGTTTATAGTATTTATCTTGAGTTAGGACATGAAGTGTTTGAAGAGAAAATTAAAAAACATATGGAACTTTATTTGCATGCTAATAGCAATGTTATTAGTATAAATTATTTGAACACCATTATTTCTAATGCTATGGAAAAGTCTAAGCTTGGGGAAGCTGGTTTTGATGAGCATGATATTTTTAGTCCCCCAAACATGGAGGAGAAAATTTACTTTGATGATACTATACCTCCAATATATGATGATTACAATGATGAATATGATATTTTCAGTCCACCTAATATTGAGGATAAAATTAATTATGATTACAATATGCCTCCTATATTTGATGATTATGGTGATGAGAATAATAATGATAGCTATTTTGTTAAATTTGCTCCCACTACGATTAATAAGAATGACTATACTTATAGGGAGAGTAATAATTATTTTATGCATGTGGCTCATGATAAGAATGTTTTATGTGATATTTATATTGTTAATTTTATTCATGATGCTACTGAAAGTTATTATGAGAGAGGGAAACATGGTTTTATGTATCTCAACAATATTAAGTTTCCCCTCTTTATGTTGAAAATTTTGAAGTTGCACTTGTTTTGCTTTCCTATGCTTGTTGCTTTGTGCTTTCATGACTTGTTTCTTTACAAGATTATTTTTCATAGGAAGTGGGTTAGATTTAAATTTGTTCCATATTTGCTTCTTTATACTCTATTTTACTTCAATTCATATTTTTTATGTGAGTATCATCGAAATTATCATGCCTATCTTAATGGCTATAAAGAAAGAGCTTTTGGGAGACAACCCATTATATTTTTACTTTCAGTTTATTTTTGTTTTGTTGAGTCTTGGAAGTTATTGTCTCTGTAATAACCTCTCCTTATCCTTTTTGTTTGGTTTTTGTGCCAATAATAACCTCTAATGAGAGGGAAGTAAGATATGGGGAAGTTGCTGTCCCGAAACAGATTTTTGTGCGTTACTGTAAAAAAATCATGAAAAATCTAAGTACGTCGGATTGAGCTGTAATTTTTTGTGATTATGCCCCAGGTTATTACCCAACTTTTGTTAGTTTTGAACTTTTCGATTTGAGCAACAAAAGATTTTAAAAAAAATCGGTCTTTACCTACTGGTCTGTTTTGACAGATTTCTGCCATTATTTGCATTTGCCTCTTAATCGGTTTCTTTTTGAGTTCTCTTGGATCACTCGAGCTTTTAAAAGAAATTGCTACAGTAGCTTATGTTTTCATGGATGATTTACTTGAGTTGAAACTGAACCCAAAGGATTATTATTTTGAATACACTAATGTTGCTAATGAAGATTGTGTGAAGTTTTGTATGAAGGAAGTTTTCAAGTGTAGGGAGAGAATGATGTGATGAGATGAACTATGAACAAAAGCTCAAGCTTGGGGATGCCACCCATGTCACCCCAAGAAATATTCAAGAAGTACAAGCTTCAAAGCTTGGGGATGCCCAAGGCATCCCCTTCTTTATCAATAATCTCAGGTCTTCTTTCAAGACACTTTATTTTTATTACCTTATGAACTATGTGTTGTTCTTGGAGCGTCTTTGTTTTTAGTTTTCTTTTGCTTTCTTTTCCACAATAAGTTGGTTGGATCCCAACACACTTATTTTGGAGAGAGACACACCCTGTTATTCATTGCCTAGAATACTCTAGTTTTCATTCTTATTGTTTTGTGAGTGTTCTCCTTTGCTAGCACTACGTTTAGCTTTAGTTTTCTTATTCTTTTGGCTTAGAACTTTTTAGTTCTTCTTTTTAGATGGGTGAGACATGCTCTCTGGTCTTTATTGATTATTATCTTTGAGAGTTGTTTCAAATAAGTCGATTGGTGTTGGAAAAGAGTAGGAAGTTTCATGCTTATAGTGGTACAAAAGGAAGCTTGTTTTGACTATGACTTAGACTTTATCATGTCATGCTAGATGTTGCTTTGACTATATGCTTAGTGATTATTGTTGTAGCATGACTTGTTTCAAACAATTGAGATTGCTTAATGTGCCTTGAAAGAATCATGCGTTGTTTTAGCATACAAAAGCATAATATTGTGGTATTCTCCTTTGATGCTTTATTTGGGTTGACTTGGCACATGCTTACACCATGTTAAGACTATGAATCAGTCACCATAGCCTCTATGATCATTTAGTTTTTGACTTGCAATATCACTTTATGCTTTAATTAATAATGTTTTGTCACTTTGCATGATTATGGCCATTATTGCTCTCTTAGTTGGTCGCTCCCAGTCTTTTGCTAACTTCCACATGTACTGAGTATGAGTTCTACTCATGCATCCAACTCCCAAGAAACCAAGTTATTCCAAAGAGTCCACTATAAATTCCTATGCATGGTGTGTTACACCATTCCAAGTATATTCATGTGTTTATATATCTTCCAAATTAAACTTTTGTTATGTGAAAATTAGTGATTAAAGCTCTCACAAACTTGATGGCACATTTTATTTTCTTGCACTTAATAAACGTGAACCATTGTGCCCATCTATGTTACTTATATGCTTGCATTTTATAAGTTGTGAGTTAGCAGAACCATGTTACCATGGGGAACACTTTCAACATTGCACTTATTATTCGGTTGATATCATGTTCTTTTGTTTATGGATCCCGGCGGTGTGAAATAAAAGGGAGATTGTAAGCTCATGGAGTTTGTATGTGTGTTAGAGAAATGCCTGGGTGGCTAGCCTAAGCCATGCCTAATCATGGTGGAAACTTGCAGCATAACCATAGTGAGCATTCTGTGAAGCATCCTCAATAAAAACCTATGCTAATAGCAAATAAAAAGATTGCTGAGATGCTCATTGTCTGTTGCCTTGTCATTTTGATATGGAAAAGCTCCTGTGTCATGGGGAAAGGGGTACCCCGTTGGCGGTTCTCCATGATACACATGTACTTACAATGACAAGAACTTACTTGTGACTAATGTTGAGCAGCATGAGGCTCGGTACTCGTAAGCAAGGGGCATGAGATTTTCAACTTATAACTTGTCAAGCATATCCTCATATTTGTATCACTTTAACCTTAATCACCTCAAGATGCTTATGATAGGGCAATGAGAGCTGGAAGCTAATAAGTACCATAATTTTTGGAATCTCTTTATGAAACTTGAAATCCCTGCTTCCTTCTGTGAAGGGCTTTCTTTTTATCTTTTTATGTTGAGTCTCCATCTTCTATCTTTATGCACCAATTAAGAGAGCATAGTTGTCATTCTTAGTTGAATGTGCATTGTCCCAAAACTTATTGGTTTATTCATAATTTTGGTATTGCTTGCTCTTAAATTATTTGTATCTAGTCACCCTTATGAACTTTGAAGGTGTCCTATGCATTTATGTTCTGCTAATGCATGAAGGACAATCTGATTACCACTCTTATTATGTTTTATATATGTGAAACAAACAAATGTCTTTAAATGCATTGTTATTCATGATCTTTTGTTTGTACCTTTTTATGTTGCAACTTAGTTGCTTTGTCTCATTGTTAGAACTATATATTTCATGTTTATGTTAAGAGTAATTTGATCCTAGCTATCAATATTTTACAATACCTTGATCAAGATTGTGATGGTGCATGTCACCTCAAAGTTTATTCTTTTTATCACTTACCTACTCGAGGACGAGCAGGAGTTAAGCTTGGGGATGGTTGATACGTCGTAAACGTATCTATAATTTTTGATGCTCCATGTTTGTTTTGTATCAACTTTTTTATATTTTGTTTACACTTTGAGGTATTTTTATACATTTTCTGGGACTAACCTATTGACAAGATGCCGCAGTGCCAGTTGACTATTTTCTGATGTTTTTGGTTTCAGAAAATCTAGTAAAGAAATATTCTCGGAATTGGACAAAATAAAAGCCGAAGTTCCTATTTTTTCCGACACGACACAGAAGTCCAAAGCAAAGATGGAGGAGAGCCACGAGGCGGCCACACCATAGGGTGGCGCCCCCTGGGCGCGCCAGGCCCTGGTGTGGGCCCCTCGGGTGGCCACCGACCTCGCCTCTTCGCCTATATAAACCCCCCGAGACGAAAACCCTAGGAAGAAGATCAGAATTCCACGAAAAGTTCCGCAGCACTGCCGCCACCGAAGAGGAGATTTGGCGGACAGAAGTCTCTATTCCGGCACCCTGCCGGGACGGGGAAGTGCCCCCGGAGCCATCTCCATCGACTCCACTGCCATCTCCATCGTTGTTGTTGACTCCCATGATGAGGAGGGAGTAGTTCTCTCTTGAGGTTAAGGGCTCTACCGGTAGCTATGTGTTACTCTCTCTCTATGTGTGATCTTATTGAGATCATGAGCTTTGTAATCTAGTTGAATAAGTAGATCTATTCTGCTACTCAAGTGCTTTAATTAATCTCTGCTTATCCCCATGTGTGTGAAGTTGACAGTGTGCACACCGTGTGGCACTTAGGCTAAGGTTACAGAAATACTTATCATGAGTATAATTTGAGTTGGATGTCTCTATGAGATTGTGGTGTTTGTTGGAACCATCTAGCACTCAAGGTGATAGTGAGGGGTTATCTAGATGGGGAATGCGAACTTTAAGGTGTGTTGTTATATCCCTACATCGTCCAACCGGAGAGTAGTTCAGGGTAGCATAATGAAGAGAAGATATTTATATGAGAGTGTCCACTAGTGAAAGTATGATCCCTAGGCCTTGTTTCTAAGCATTGAAACACCATTTACAATCAGTCTTGTTACATGTTTGCTTGCTGCCACTCTTATTTCAGATTGCAATTACCACTTATAATCATCCATATTACTTGTATGTCACCATCTCTTCGCCGAACTAGTGCACCTATACACCTGACAAGTGTATTGGGGACACAAGAGACTTCTTTTATCTTGATTGCAGGGTTGCTTGAGAGGGATACCTTTGACCACTTCCTCCTTGAGTTCGATAAACCTTGGGTGATCCACTTAAGGGAAACTTGCTGCTATTCTACAAACATCTGCACTTGGAGGCCCGACACTGTATACAAGAATAGAAGCATGCGTAGACATCACTCCCTGCATGATGTCTAGGTGCCACAACTCGCAGCACCCCATGGTTTCGCACATGTTCGGTTCTCAACAATGACTCCCATTCTCCTCCATCTAGCAGGGATTGCGGAAGTAGACCTTATGGAACCGGGATCCAGCAGTGCGATGGCGTGCTGGAGTGGTGTCGCCTCCCATGCGTGCAGTTCTTCTTGGAACCGCAAGCACGAGAACCAACGAGAGACAGTATAATTTCCAAGATTTACTAGCATATGCACAATAGACATGCAACATACAGGCAAGTGAAAACCTAGCACATCTACGGATACTTCATTACTAGTAATCAACATAGGAAATATCAGGAGGGAAAAGAACACGTACGAGTTCGTCGATGGTATGACCAACAGCGAAACAGGAGGAGCTCCGCCATTGGCCGCAGCAGAGGTAGAGGAATCAACAGCCTTCCTTGTGGTGTTGTATGACATGGTGATGAAGTCGAGGAAGCCAGACGAAAAGGACGAAGAAGAACTTGAGAAGTCACACCGAGATGCTCCCCAAAAACCTTATCACCTCTCTCCTGGTGTAGGATCAGAGAGACGGGGTTCTGGAGGCCTACTCTCACGGACGGCCATGCACGCAACCGGCAGGATGGAGTAGCAGAGGGAAGCACAGAGAGGTGGAACGGCGATGCGCAGGTAGGTAGATCCAATCTAAGGTTCGCGTCTACCTGTTTACATACTGTGGGTCGGGAAGGACGTGGGCAGTAGCCCACGACCGAGTTGGCAACAACCCACAGTCCAAAAAATCTAGAAACGACTAATTGGATAACACGTCTGTTAATAACTCATAATTAATACATAACTAATTTCCTGAACAACAAGATATAAAGGACATGAAAAACATGAGTGGCTCAGCAAGATTCCCGCAGCCCATGGCGCATGCACGTCGTGACAAGGCGAGGCATGGCGAGGCAAACAACATTGGAGGAGGAGTGCGCGAGAGCTTCTCTTCTTCTCACACCTTAGTGAGTGGTACAACACCCTCCTATATAAGGTGGTGCAACCTCCCCTTCAACTAGCAATGTGGGACTAAACTTTAGTCCCACCTCTTGCCATCCATGCATGTATTTGGGTCTTGAGAATTTCAGAATTTTAGTTGGGCTAAGGGCTAAGGCCCACTAGTAAATTCCAACAATACCCCAACAAAGTCTCATATGCACATCACATCACTATGTTCCAAATCATTGTTTTGATATACCAATGTTTTTCAGTGGAGACTGTTAAGTTGAACTTCCCCCTAGAGCACTAGACTACGCTCATGAACAACTAACAATGGACTAAGCCTTGAATTGCTAGTTTTGTGTAAATTAGTTTCACCTAATGTCATACTGATACTAGGCTGCCAAAGGCTACCCCTCGGGTGGAGCTTATAAGTCACACTTCTGGCCTATTCGTGAGCTTTCTAGAGATTACCCTGTCTCATAGATTGAGACCACCAACCGGGCTCACATAGGTGTGTTCTTTTAAGACTGCTCTGTAGGATAGCATCTTGGCTTATACAAGCCTATGAACACATTAATACTAAGTCACCCTGCGATACAAATCATGAGAGTATTGCATCTTTAGCAGAGTGGGTTAGTGAAAATTACTCTCCTCCAGTTAGACAATGGC
This sequence comes from Avena sativa, assembly GCA_916181665.1. NCBI lineage: Eukaryota > Viridiplantae > Streptophyta > Magnoliopsida > Poales > Poaceae > Avena > Avena sativa. The sequence goes on from OV702287.1 coordinate 342,135,439, forward strand.
TTGTTTCCCCAGGTCCTAATTCACGGGATCTCCGATCACATAGGTTGCGCTACTACCACGGTAAATCATGTGGGTCTCAAACCCATCTCCTTTGATGCAATATCTATCACATTTCTTGATAGACCTTTTGTGAAAGAATCTGCTAGATTCTTAGTTGTTTGGATATAATCCAACACTATCACTCCAGAGTTTTTCATTTTCCTGGCAGATGCCAATCTTCTCTTTATATGTCTTGATGACTTCATATTATCCTTTGAACTACTAACTTTGATGATCACAATTTGATTGTTATAGTTAATAAGGATAGCCGACATAGGTTTATACAACCGGCAAGTCATTCAAGAGTTGAGAAGCCAATCTGCTTCGATAGTAGCGGTATCTAGTGTTGTGAGTTCGGCTTCCATTGTTGACCTCGTTAAGATGGTCTATTTGCAAGATTTCCACGAAATAGTGCCACCGCCATGAGTGAATACATATCCACCTGTGGCCTTTATCTCATTAGCATTAGAAATCTAGTTTGAGTCACTATACCCTTCAAGTAGCGTAGGGTCTCCGGTATAGTGAATACCATAACTCGATGTACCCTTTATATAGCGCATTACTCTTTCAAGATCATGCCAATGATCATCTCCTAGATTGGAAACAGATAAGTTTGCTCATGAAAAACGCGATGTCAGACCTCGTTGCGCTAGCTAAATACATCGAGCCAATAATCTGAGAGTATCTCTGTTGATCTCTAGTTATTATTTTGTTCTTTCGAAGCATCTTACTAGGATCATATGGTGTCGGCGAGGGGTACAATCTGAGTAGCCAAAGTGACTCAGAACCTTCTCCACATAGTAAGATTGCAGAAGTGTAACTCCGCTATTCTCATCTCTCAGTAGCATGATGTTCAGAATAACATCAGCTTCTCCAAGGTCTTTCAAATCAAAACTTTGAGATAGGAAACTCTTGACTTGTTCGATGACATTCATATTTGTCCTGAAAATCAGTACATCATCAACATACAAGAAAAGTATAACTCCTTCGCCCCCACCATGGCGATAGTATACACATTTGTCAGCTTCATTTAAAGCCAGCAGATCTTAAATTTTGGTCAAACTTTCCATGCCATTTCTTAGGTGATTGTTTCAGGCCATACAAATATTTGAGTAACTTGCACACCTTGCCTTCTTAACCATCTACTACAAAACCATCTGGTCGATCCATATAAATTTCCTCGTCCAACTCTCCATTAAGTAAAGTTGTCTTAACGTCCATTTGATGAATGATAAGACCATGTGAGGCAGCTGATGATTGCAAATGCACAGATCGTTTGTAGCTAGTTTTGAAATAAAGATATCGATCCCACAGGGAGCAGGAGTCTGAAGTCTAATAATTCTTGAAATAGTTATTGTGATAGAAATGCTAGATAAAGTTCTAAGTAACAAGATAAAATGTGAGTATTGTGTAAAAATGTGTTTGGGGGTTTTGGGTATAAGAGCAATAATAAAGTAAAGCAAAATAACCTAATACAAAAAGTAAGTATCGCGTATGTAAGAAAGATTGGAACTGCAGTTGGAAAAAGGCATTCTCAGGGAGTAGCGGATACACCACTAGTATTGTAAAGATTTAAGATAAAGATTATCATCCTGAACATTCTCAACTATGTATGTGAGGAAGGAACTCCGTATTTGAACGAATAGGCAACAATCGATGCTCACATCATCCTCATAACCACAGCAGTCAGCAATAGACATCAATCTAATTACTGCGCTATTAAGGGACGTAATCCCGTAGGACGTATCCCACGGCTTGGATAGTGTTCCATGAGTTTCCTCGATTTTCCAAGTTGATACGTAAGGAGTGCAAATAGTTTTATAGTCACTGTAAGTGCTAGTACGCCTCCGTCTACCAACAAGTAGTTCCCTCCATCAAGTCCCCACTAGAGGCAAATATTGAGAGGTCGACTTCACTCAACATCAAGATGTAGAGAATCTAACACATGGTCACATGTATGAATATCATAATAGACTTTCTGTTATTTCAATCTCATACTAGGGTTTCTCCATCTCCCCAAGAACTAATGATCTACTCAGACATGGAGGCAATAAACATCATGGCAATGATAATGAAAACAATCATAGATGAATAGTACTTGTATAAATCCACAACGAGTATAGGAATTACAACAAGATCTAGACAAGATGTAGATGGGATGGATGGAGATGGTGATGATGCAATAGTGGATGATGAAGATCGATGCCTTAGCCTCCCGAATCTGCGCAAGGCGAAGATGGATCCCTTGTGGATGAGTTCCCCCTCCAGATGCCTTCCGGAGGTAAGGTTTCTGTAACACCCTGGTCTAACTAAGACACCGGGATGCTACCACATTCATGCTTTAAAATTTTAAATCCTACTTTACTAGATAAATAGGCAAAGTCTCACATAAATATATTGTCACAAAGACAAGCTTGCATTTAACAACAAAACTCAGGAACTAATTGATCGAGGTCCAAATGGATTACGTCAATACAACTCAAAGGATCTAGAATACAAGTGTGGAAATGAACAATCTAAACATCTATGCACTACAGTACGGTCTTCCAACCATTAAAGAAAGCTATGCTATGCAAGAATTTCAAGAGTGTGTTTGTGATAACCTAAAAGGTTCTACTCCCCAGCCCATGCATGCATTCAGTCTTCACTGGACACCTGAAAAGTTTGGTCACAACAAGGGTGAGCTCACCAGCTCAACAAGCACAATGGATCGATAAAAAAATAGTGCAATACCTCATCTCAAGTTAATGAGCAAGCAATTATTAATGGTGTTTACTTCCTACATAACTAGGTTATATCTGTAGAAGACTCAACTAGCAAGTACAAGACGTTTAACCATAACACATGGCACCCGTTCTAGCAAATAAACAATGCTATTGTGGTTCACCGCATCAACACGCATTCATGGTACTCTGACATTGTATTTCCTTAATGGTAGCTTATTAGTAAAAGATATTAATCTGAACAAAGGACCATAGGTCACTCATTACCCAAACCTGCAACTCGCTCATATATAATAAAATGTCAGGCATATTCAACAAGTAACCATGACATCCCTCAAAGTCACACCAATAACTCTCGCACGACACATCACGTTAGCACACAAGTCAATTTCAAAACAACACCATTGGTAAGAGTAAAGTTCAAAACATGTGTCACTCACAACAGTCCAAGGTAACACACTAAGGACATTATTTACATAAGAAGATGTCTATCAAAGCACAAGCTCATTTTCATCTCATTATATGACTGTATTTGTTCCATCCCATCTCATTGCTAATACCGGTAAAGTCCGAGTGACACCCGTCGGCATCAACTCACTCCAACTTGTGGAGCGTGCCTCCAATGTGGATCGCAACCCATCATTGAAGGTCTCAAGGTTTCTATTGCTAGCATCTCATTTCATTACTTTTACCGGTATAGTTGAGTAGATGCCCGTCGACATCTACTCACTCCAACGTCTGGAGAGTGCCTCCAAAGTGGATCGCAATCCATCATTGAAGGTCGCCTTAAATGCTGAGCATTAACATGGTCATGTTTCATTCCATTTCAAATTTAAACTCGAACCAAGGATGGAACCTCTCAATGGCATTCTTAGTTGTACCACAAAAAAATCAGAGGAAAACAACGTCTACACAAAAAGGCTTGGAAAATTAGCATATCCTTACAAAAGCTAAATGATCACAACCCAAAAGAATGTATATTTCATGATAAGGGAATAGTTGGGGATGGGAGATCACACCGTGATTACCATCCCATATGTACTTGCCTTTAAAGTCCGATGTGAGTCAATCAACAAGTCAAAGCGCAGTCACCTGTTAAGCAAGAATATACAAATCACAAACATGGTATCTATAAGCATCGCAAGAAATGAGCACAAGCGCTGCTCCTATCGCCATCGTCAACCTCTCAATATTCCAAATAGTTTTATCCTAAGATCAAGCTTCTAGTTTTCAAACATGATGTTCTATAAGGTATATCAGTCACTTGACAACTTTGAATGTAAGACGGTTTTCAAAAATAAGATTAACCCCTCATTTTAGGTATTTGGGTGACCGTGTCCAAAATGGGATTGGATAGGGCATGTATTATCTGCATAGAAATTACCATAAAATCGGATTATACAAAATTATAATATTATGGATATATACAGGAAATTATGTATACCTAGATATTGCGTAAATAATAATAATTCTACCAAGGAACATGTTCTGTACCCGACAGAAGATTACTGCACAGATCTAGAACTAGTTTCGGCATGACATCAGTGTGAAGTCCATAGTTTCCAGATCACTCGTTCGGAAAAACACAAATGACCACTCTATGGAAAGCTAAGGACAATACCTACAAGATTACTTCTGTACATATTCTCAGATTTTGCATGATTTAAGAGCAGTTTGGCTCGAACTATACTGTAGTACTTCACCAATCGATCAAACAACTTTTCATCTACAAATCCTAGAAGAGCTCACGAGTCTCCCATCCTCAAAGGTCAAATTCGAATTAAGTGCTTGAACATACAATTATACTCTATCTCAAGATCGTGTATCCTATTAGACCAATATAAAAATAATCAATTGGTTTCATGTGTTACCCTTGACGCAACATGACGTTGACTGCCTGAAGACAGCTTGGTTGTCGTCGGTCGAGCAGATCCTTCTCTTCCCCTTTCTTCCTCCTCCAGGTTGGATCTCCCTAAGACTATCTTGCTCTCTGGTTCATAGTGGAGATGGAGATGGGGAAGGGTCAATAAGATTGGCCAGAGGCGGCGCCGACGACGGGTTGCCGTGCGGCGGCGTAGACAGGGGCGCCCATCGAAGATGGCTGGCTACTTGAAAGATGAGAGGCGGGAGGCAGGGGCGGATGCAGATGTGCGGCGGCTAGCTGCTAGGGTTTGGGAGCAGTCCGGTGCTAGAGAACTGGGCTTAAAGAATATACGCAGGAACATGTCGTCCCTTCCATCCAGTTAGTTCCCAACCAGTCCTATGCACAGGAAAAATAAAATAGAACCCAAGTCTACTAGACACGAAGCACACATCCTACACATGAAAGGTGATCAAGCTACTACGTGTGTTTAAAAATAAACCTAACACCTTTGTTATTTCTAAATTTTATTATTCTTATATTATTGTACTAAAAAGTACTGGACACATATGGCAAAGAGAAAGATGAACAAGGAAATTCAAATACCCGTCACATGTATTTATATCGTCTAATCCACAGTCAATTACATATTCTAACTCATATTTCATACCGCGATGGAAGAAAAATGCCCTCCTTTTCATTTTTATTTGAAAACTAAAACGTTCGTATAAACTATGAAGTATATTAAATTTGGGATATTACATTCTCACCCCCTTAAACAGAATTCGTCCCCGAATTCTTACCCATGTTAGCCTCCCAAAACAATAACATACCCAAGCACTTCGAAACTTCATCAGAAACTTTCCTCGCGTGCCTGACAAAAAAAACATTTCACTCCTTGCACTGGCTGGACTGTCAGCTCTAGGAGGCACTTCTAGGTCATCTCATGCATATACGTGTTGGAGCCAAGGAACCTCCAGGGGATCCATAGGTTTAAAATCAGACAATTTTTTAGACTAGGCAAAAAAAAACATTCACATCAATGCAAAAGAAATTCAAGAGGACTACATCCACTATGTTTGCACAAAAAAACATCAATCAACATCAGGACTTAGTCATTTTTTTCTTCTTTACTCGTAGAAAAGTTCTATAGACCGGGTGATGCGCTAAGAACACACAAAAAGAATGCTCGGCTTTCTGAATAAGCCTTCCTGAAGAAACCATCAATCAGTTACCTCTCCAAAACAATCATAGTTTTCACCAACATAGCCATAGCAGGTCATAACAACACGAGGTAACAACCAGTTAGCCACCAGTCAGCCACACAAGCATGAGAAGTCTATAAAAGTTGGGCCAAAATCAACTGATCCACTACAATGGACGAAGCAGACAAGTTGAGTGAATTATTCAAATTAGTAGCACACAGAAAACATGGCTCACTCATAGAAACATGGCTCACTCGTAGAAGCAGTCCCGCTAACAGAAAATCAGCTTGCGTAAATAAATGGAATAATCCCTGAGGAATAACACAACATCAACCAAAATCCCGTGAGGAGCAAACATAAATTGAGACCTTTCCAACCTTGCGGGAGTATGACAAACAGAATACAATTAACCCACTCATATACGGATGGTTTCATCCTCCATATAACACTTACACGATCATCTTTAAATCTGTTTAGGAAAACAAACAATTTACTGCATACCAGAATACTAACGACATAGCTGTACAACTCATCACAATGGCACCCAGTACTTGGTTCTCAAGAAAACATGGCATCAGCTACGTCCAAAGACACGCCTCAAAGAAACTAGCCGGACAGACCCACGAGGGCAGAGTTAAGAGATAACCAGGACTATTCCAACTCTATTTGTCTATTGACGAAAAAACAACTATATAGTTCTACACCCATACCAGTTCCCAGCATCAACTCAACCAAGAGACTCGATAAACCTGTCCCCTGCAGCCAAAGTGTGTAGCATGGGTAAGCATAATGGTTAGCTACGCCATCTGTTACCTATACTACGCACCAAGTACGCATGCTAGGTGAATCACACACCTTCTAATAAGACAAACTACTCTCTAAGTGTCACAGAATGATTACATGGGCACGAACAAAATGTTCGAGGTCGACCCCCACTTACCCAATCCATAACGCACACTCCAACTCTTAATTTAGAAAACCCACTCGAAAAGAAGTCCACTCTCCACAACCACAACACAGATGGAAACGGGAAAATGGAATTGCAAGGAGGAGCCAAGACTCTCAGTAATCACACACGCAACAACAGACTAACCAACCCTTTTGTTGAGATTAAAAGAGTCTGATATTGTGTTTCTACTTCCTTGGGTCTCCCTAGAGTTACCAGCCAAAATATACCAAAGGGAGATATGTACCGCTATAATAGAACAACATAGAACTCATATTAATGCCCCTATGGTATGCCCAACAGTCCATTCGAAAGAAATTCAGCGCATTTAGCTAATAAACAGAGCCAACCAAAAAAAAAACACTTCACCACTTTTTAACTAGGGAACGGATTTTACAAAGAAAGACTCAAGTTAAGAACCTAAATCCTCAATATTAAGATGACAATTCTGTAAACTCAGGACGTAAGATTTAATATTTTAGTAGGTATCGTAATATAACTTCGAATCAGGTAAATACCATGTGGTTTGGACTTTAGAATCTAGCCATCTATAGAACCACTTCTACACTCGTGTTGGGCCAAAATTGCCATATCAAGTTGCAAAACACAGAGAGATATAATTTGGACAGCATAATGTCCAACAAAGTCACACATGCAAGTACTACTTGAAAAACTGAAAACTTTCTTTTCTCCAACATGCTGTAAAGTTCGTCATTTTGGGTTAGCAGAATCACCAAGATGCAATCGATCTAGACAAGCCAACGATAAAAACTATGGCAGGAAAATCCCAACAAAAAAAGAAGATCAAACTAAGACAAAAGAGAAGCTGAAAAACATAGAGTTCCATCCAGAGATCCTATATGGATACTAATACAAAGTTAAGGATGTAACAAACGCATATGTAACTGGAAGCTTCAAAATTTTCATTATTATAACACATAGCTACTCCTGTGCCTTTTTTTGGTTTTCCTCTCATGTACACACTTACTTTTCTGCAGGTTAAACAACAAGTATCACAAACACAAGATATGACCATGCTACAGGTTAATTGGTTCATGCTAGTTAAATCCAAACAATACTTAAATGAAGGTAGAAATAGCATTAGTCAAGCCCTGTCTAATGAACATTTACCAACCATCTTATGCCCCCTTGCGGAGTATCTAATTACCAAGGTTGGTTATTTTCTATATAGCATCAACTCCACCACTATTATTAACACCTTTTACTATACTAGCATAAACCCATAGCCATTTTCCGAAATATCCAAGTCATGACAATCAATAGTAACCAAGGGATAAGCTATCCGTAAAGTGAAAAAAAAATATCAAGGTAGTGGGTTTTTGCCAACAATAGCAGAATGAATAACCACCCTAGACCAGCCACACACACACACACACAACCCAACCTAATTACGCATCAGAACCTCAACAATAGTAAGCTCCAAGTTTTGAGAATCACTCAATAACATACTGTAACCATTTTGTAGCAAAAGTAACAGATGGTCTGAAAAGCGGTAGCGCATAAGCGATGCATGACACAAACCCAATCCTATTGTGCATCAGTGTGTCAAGTTTTTAGTTTTCACTATCATATAAATACAGTTTTAGAGTTACATTACCCTAAAAGGAAATTTTCAAATTTTCTAGCCGTTATGCTAGATGGTCACATTTTAGTTTACTAAAGTACCTAACCATCATCTCTCTACCAGAGACCTGAAGCCAGGCTCTGATACCAACTGTAACACCCCGGTCTAACTAAGACACCGGGATGCTACCACATTCATGCTTTAAAATTTTAAATCCTACTTTACTAGATAAATAGGCAAAGTCTCACATAAATATATTGTCACAAAGACAAGCTTGCATTTAACAACAAAACTCAGGAACTAATTGATCGAGGTCCAAATGGATTACGTCAATACAACTCAAAGGATCTAGAATACAAGTGTGGAAATGAACAATCTAAACATCTATGCACTACAGTACGGTCTTCCAACCATTAAAGAAAGCTATGATATGCAAGAATTTCAAGAGTGTGTTTGTGATAACCTAAAAGGTTCTACTCCCCAGCCCATGCATGCATTCAGTCTTCACTGGACACCTGAAAAGTTTGGTCACAACAAGGGTGAGCTCACCAGCTCAACAAGCACAATGGAACGATAAAAAAACAGTGCAATACCTCATCTCAAGTTAATGAGCAAGCAAATATTAATGGTGTTTACTTCCTACATAACTAGGTTATATCTGTAGAAGACTCAACTAGCAAGTACAAGACGTTTAACCATAACACATGGCACCCGTTCTAGCAAATAAACAATGCTATTGTGGTTCACCGCATCAACACGCATTCATGGTACTCTGACATTGTATTTCCTTAATGGTAGCTTATTAGTAAAAGATATTAATCTGAACAAAGGACCATATGTCACTCATTACCCAAACCTGCAACTCGCTCATATATAATAAAATGCCAGGCATATTCAACAAGTAACCATGACATCAATCAAAGTCACACCAATAACTCTCGCATGACACATCACGTTAGCACACAAGTCAATTTCAAAACAACACCATTGGTAAGAGTAAAGTTCAAAACATGTGTCACTCATAACAGTCCAAGGTAACACACTAAGGACATTATTTACATAAGAAGATGTCTATCAAAGCACAAGCTCATTTTCATCTCATTATATGACTGTATTTGTTCCATCCCATCTCATTGCTAATACCGGTAAAGTCCGAGTGACACCCGCCGGCATCAACTCACTCCAACTTGTGGAGCGTGCCTCCAATGTGGATCGCAACCCATCATTGAAGGTCTCAAGGTTTCTATTGCTAGCATCTCATTTCATTACTTTTACCGGTATAGTTAAGTAGATGCCCGTCGACATCTACTCACTCCAACGTCTGGAGAGTGCCTCCAAAGTGGATCGCAATCCATCATTGAAGGTCGCCTTAAATGCTGAGCATTAACATGGTCATGTTTCATTCCATTTCAAATTTAAACTCGAACCAAGGATGGAACCTCTCAATGGCATTCTTAGTTGTACCACAAAAAAATCAGAGGAAAACAACTTCTACACAAAAAGGCTTGGAAAATTAGCATATCCTTACAAAAGCTAAATGATCACAACCCAAAAGAATGTATATTTCATGATAAGGGAATAGTTGGGGATGGGAGATCACACCGTGATTACCATCCCATATGTACTTGCCTTTAAAGTCCGATGTGAGTCAATCAACAAGTCAAAGCGCAGTCACCTGTTAAGCAAGAATATACAAATCACAAACATGGTATCTATAAGCATCGCAAGAAATGAGCACAAGCGCTGCTCCTATCGCCATCGTCAACCTCTCAATATTCCAAATAGTTTTATCCTAAGATCAAGCTTCTAGTTTTCAAACATGATGTTCTATAAGGTATATCAGTCACTTGACAACTTTGAATGTAAGACGGTTTTCAAAAATAAGATTAACCCCTCATTTTAGGTATTTGGGTGACCGTGTCCAAAATGGGATTGGATAGGGCATGTATTATCTGCATAGAAATTACCATAAAATCGGATTATACAAAATTATAATATTATGGATATATACAGGAAATTATGTATACCTAGATGTTGCGTAAATAATAATAATTCTACCAAGGAACATGTTCTGTACCCGACAGAAGATTACTGCACAGATCTGGAACTAGTTTCGGCATGACATCAGTGTGAAGTCCATAGTTTCCAGATCACTCGTTCGGAAAAACACAAATGACCACTCTATGGAAAGCTAAGGACAATACCTACAAGATTACTTCTGTACATATTCTCAGATTTTGCATGATTTAAGAGCAGTTTGGCTCGAACTATACTGCAGTACTTCACCAATCGATCAAACAACTTTTCATCTACAAATCCTAGAAGAGCTCACGAGTCTCCCATCCTCAAAGGTCAAATTCGAATTAAGTGCTTGAACATACAATTATACTCTATCTCAAGATCGTGTATCCTATTAGACCAATATGAAAATAATCAATTGGTTTCATGTGTTACCCTTGACGCAACATGACGTTGACTGCCTGAAGACAGCTTGGTTGTCGTCGGTCGAGCAGATCCTTCTCTTCCCCCTTTCTTCCTCCTCCAGGTTGGATCTCCCTAAGACTATCTTGCTCTCTGGTTCATAGTGGAGATGGAGATGGGGAAGGGTCAATAAGATTGGCCAGAGGCGGCGCCGACGACGGGTTGCCATGCGGCGGCGCAGACAGGGGCGCCCATCGAAGATGGCTGGCTACTTGAAAGATGAGAGGCGGGAGGCAGGGGCGGATGCAGATGTGCGGCGGCTAGCTGCTAGGGTTTGGGAGCAGTCCGGTGCTAGAGAACTGGGCTTAAAGAATATACGCAGGAACATGTCGTCCCTTCAATCCAGTTAGTTCCCAACCAGTCCTATGCACAGGAAAAATAAAATAGAACCCAAGTCTACTAGACACGAAGCACACATCCTACACATGAAAGGTGATCAAGCTACTACGTGTGTTTAAAAATAAACCTAACATCTTTGTTATTTCTAAATTTTATTATTCTTATATTATTGTACTAAAAAGTACTGGACACATATGACAAAGAGAAAGATGAACAAGGAAATTCAAATACCCGTCACATGTATTTATATCGTCTAATCCACAGTCAATTACATATTCTAACTCATATTTCATACTGCGATGGAAGAAAAATGCCCTCCTTTTCATTTTTATTTGAAAACTAAAACGTTCGTATAAACTATGAAGTATATTAAATTTGGGATATTACATTCTCACCCCCTTAAACAGAATTCGTCCCCGAATTCTTACCCATGTTAGCCTCCCAAAACAATAACATACCCAAGCACTTCGAAACTTCATCAGAAACTTTCCTCGCGTGCCTGACAAAAAAAAACATTTCACTCCTTGCACTGGCTGGACTGTCAGCTCTAGGAGGCACTTCTAGGTCATCTCATGCATATACGTGTTGGAGCTAAGGAACCTCCAGGGGATCCCTTATAGGTTTAAAATCAGACAATTTTTTAGACTAGGCAAAAAAAACATTCACATCAATGCAAAAGAAATTCAAGAGGACTACATCCACTATGTTTGCACAAAAAAACATCAATCAACATCAGGACTTAGTCATTTTTTTCTTCTTTACTCGTAGAAAAGTTCTATAGACCGGGTGATGCGCTAAGAACACACAAAAAGAATGCTCGGCTTTCTGAATAAGCCTTCCTGAAGAAACCATCAATCAGTTACCTCTCCAAAACAATCATAGTTTTCACCAACATAGCCATAGCAGGTCATAACAACACGAGGTAACAACCAGTTAGCCACCAGTCAGCCACACAAGCATGAGAAGTCTATAAAAGTTGGGCCAAAATCAACTGATCCACTACAATGGACGAAGCAGACAAGTTGAGTGAATTATTCAAATTAGTAGCACACAGAAAACATGGCTCACTCATAGAAACATGGCTCACTCGTAGAAGCAGTCCCGCTAACAGAAAATCAGCTTGCGTAAATAAATGGAATAATCCCTGAGGAATAACACAACATCAACCAAAATCCCGTGAGGAGCAAACATAAATTGAGACCTTTCCAACCTTGCGGGAGTATGACAAACAGAATACAATTAACCCACTCATATACGGATGGTTTCATCCTCCATATAACACTTACACGATCATCTTTAAATCTGTTTAGGAAAACAAACAATTTACTGCATACCAGAATACTAACGACATAGCTGTACAACTCATCACAATGGCACCCAGTACTTGGTTCTCAAGAAAACATGGCATCAGCTACGTCCAAAGACACGCCTCAAAGAAACTAGCCGGACAGACCCACGAGGGCAGAGTTAAGAGATAACCAGGACTATTCCAACTCTATTTGTCTATTGACGAAAAAACAACTATATAGTTCTACACCCATACCAGTTCCCAGCATCAACTCAACCAAGAGACTCGATAAACCTGTCCCCTGCAGCCAAAGTGTGTAGCATGGGTAAGCATAATGGTTAGCTACGCCATCTGTTACCTATACTACGCACCAAGTACGCATGCTAGGTGAATCACACACCTTCTAATAAGACAAACTACTCTCTAAGTGTCACAGAATGATTACATGGGCACGAACAAAATGTTCGAGGTCGACCCCCACTTACCCAATCCATAACGCACACTCCAACTCTTAATTTAGAAAACCCACTCGAAAAGAAGTCCACTCTCCACAACCACAACACAGATGGAAACGGGAAAATGGAATTGCAAGGAGGAGCCAAGACTCTCAGTAATCACACACGCAACAACAGACTAACCAACCCTTTTGTTGAGATTAAAAGAGTCTGATATTGTGTTTCTACTTCCTTGGGTCTCCCTAGAGTTACCAGCCAAAATATACCAAAGGGAGATATGTACCGCTATAATAGAACAACATAGAACTCATATTAATGCCCCTATGGTATGCCCAACAGTCCATTCGAAAGAAATTCAGCGCATTTAGCTAATAAACAGAGCCAACCAAAAAAAAACACTTCACCACTTTTTAACTAGGGAACGGATTTTACAAAGAAAGACTCAAGTTAAGAACCTAAATCCTCAATATTAAGATGACAATTCTGTAAACTCAGGACGTAAGATTTAATATTTTAGTAGGTATCGTAATATAACTTCGAATCAGGTAAATACCATGTGGTTTGGACTTTAGAATCTAGCCATCTATAGAACCACTTCTACACTCGCGTTGGGCCAAAATTGGCATATCAAGTTGCAAAACATAGAGAGATATAATTTGGACAGCATAATGTCCAACAAAGTCACACATGCAAGTACTACTTGAAAAACTGAAAACTTTCTTTTCTCCAACATGCTGTAAAGTTCGTCATTTTGGGTTAGCAGAATCACCAAGATGCAATCGATCTAGACAAGCCAACGATAAAAACTATGGCAGGAAAATCCCAAGAAAAAAAGAAGATCAAACTAAGACAAAAGAGAAGCTGAAAAACATAGAGTTCCATCCAGAGATCCTATATGGATACTAATACAAAGTTAAGGATGTAACAAACGCATATGTAACTGGAAGCTTCAAAATTTTCATTATTATAACACATAGCTACTCATGTGCCTTTTTTTTGGTTTTCCTCTCATGTACACACTTACTTTTCTGCAGGTTAAACAACAAGTATCACAAACACAAGATATGACCATGCTACAGGTTAATTGGTTCATGCTAGTTAAATCCAAAGAATACTTACATGAAGGTAGAAATAGCATTAGTCAAGCCCTGTCTAATGAACATTTACCAACCATCTTATGCCCCCTTGCGGAGTATCTAATTACCAAGGTTGGTTATTTTCTATATAGCATCAACTCCACCACTATTATTAACACCTTTTACTATACTAGCATAAACCCATAGCCATTTTCCGAAATATCCAAGTCATGACAATCAATAGTAACCAAGGGATAAGCTATCCGTAAAGTGAAAAAAAATATCAAGGTAGTGGGTTTTTGCCAACAATAGCAGAATGAATAACCACCCTAGACCAGCCCCCCCCCCCCCCCACACACACACACACAACCCAACCTAATTACGCATCAGAACCTCAACAATAGTAAGCTCCAAGTTTTGAGAATCACTCAATAACATAATGTAACCATTTTGTAGCAAAAGTAACAGATGGTCTGAAAAGCGGTAGCGCATAAGCGATGCATGACACAAACCCATCCTATTGTGCATCAGTGTGTCAAGTTTTTAGTTTTCACTATCATATAAATACAGTTTTAGAGTTACATTACCCTAAAAGGAAAATTTCAAATTTTCTAGCCGTTATGCTAGATGGTCACATTTTAGTTTACTAAAGTACCTAATCATCATCTCTCTACCAGAGACCTGAAGCCAGGCTCTGATACCAACTGTAACACTCCGGTCTAACTAAGACACCGGGATGCTACCACATTCATGCTTTAAAATTTTAAATCCTACTTTACTAGATAAATAGGCAAAGTCTCACATAAATATATTGTCACAAAGACAAGCTTGCATTTAACAACAAAACTCAGGAACTAATTGATCGAGGTCCAAATGGATTACGTCAATACAACTCAAAGGATCTAGAATACAAGTGTGGAAATGAACAATCTAAACATCTATGCACTACAGTACGGTCTTCCAACCATTAAAGAAAGCTATGCTATGCAAGAATTTCAAGAGTGTGTTTGTGATAACCTAAAAGGTTCTACTCCCCAGCCCATGCATGCATTCAGTCTTCACTGGACACCTGAAAAGTTTGGTCACAACAAGGGTGAGCTCACCAGCTCAACAAGCACAATGGAACGATAAAAAAACAGTATAATACCTCATCTCAAGTTAATGAGCAAGCAAATATTAATGGTGTTTACTTCCTACATAACTAGGTTATATCTGTAGAAGACTCAACTAGCAAGTACAAGACGTTTAACCATAACACATGGCACCCGTTCTAGCAAATAAACAATGCTATTGTGGTTCACCGCATCAACACGCATTCATGGTACTCTGACATTGTATTTCCTTAATGGTAGCTTATTAGTAAAAGATATTAATCTGAACAAAGGACCATAGGTCACTCATTACCCAAACCTGCAACTCGCTCATATATAATAAAATGTCAGGCATATTCAACAAGTAACCATGACATCCCTCAAAGTCACACCAATAACTCTCGCACGACATATCACGTTAGCACACAAGTCAATTTCAAAACAACACCATTGGTAAGAGTAAAGTTCAAAACATGTGTCACTCACAACAGTCCAAGGTAACACACTAAGGACATTATTTACATAAGAAGATGTCTATCAAAGCACAGGCTCAATTTCATCTCATTCTATTACTGTATTTGTTCCATCCCATCTCATTGCTGATACCGGTAAAGTCCGAGTAACACCCGTCGGCATCAACTCACTCCAACTTGTGGAGCGTGCCTCCAATGTGGATCGCAACCCATCATTGAAGGTCTCAAGGTTTCTATTGCTAGCATCTCATTTCATTACTTTTACCGGTATAGTTGAGTAGATGTCCATCGACATCTACTCACTCCAACGTCTGGAGAGTGCCTCCAAAGTGGATCACAATCCATCATTGAAGGTCGCCTTAAATGCTGAGCATTAACATGGTCATGTTTCATTCCATTTCATATTTAAACTCGAACCAAGGATGGAACCTCTCAATGGCATTCTTAGTTGTACCACAAAAAAATCAGAGGAAAACAACGTCTACACAAAAAGGCTTGGAAAATTAGCATATCCTTACAAAAGCTAAATGATCACAACCCAAAAGAATGTATATTTCATGATAAGGGAATAGTTGGGGATGGGAGATCACACCGTGATTACCATCCCATATGTACTTGCCTTTAAAGTACGATGTGAGTCAATCAACAAGTCAAAGCGCAGTCACCTGTTAAGCAAGAATATACAAATCACAAACATGGTATCTATAAGCATCGCAAGAAATGAGCACAAGCGCTGCTCCTATCGCCATCGTCAACCTCTCAATATTCCAAATAGTTTTATCCTAAGATCAAGCTTCTAGTTTTCAAACATGATGTTCTATAAGGTATATCAGTCACTTGACAACTTTGACTGTAAGACGGTTTTCAAAAATAAGATTAACCCCTCATTTTAGGTATTTGGGTGACCGTGTCCAAAATGGGATTGGATAGGGCATGTATTATCTGCATAGAAATTACCATAAAATCGGATTATACAAAATTATAATATTATGGATATATACAGGAAATTATGTATACCTAGATGTTGCGTAAATAATAATAATTCTACCAAGGAACATGTTCTGTACCCGACAGAAGATTACTGCACAGATCTGGAACTAGTTTCGGCATGACATCAGTGTGAAGTCCATAGTTTCCAGATCACTCGTTCGGAAAAACACAAATGACCACTCTATGGAAAGCTAAGGACAATACCTACAAGATTACTTCTGTACATATTCTCAGATTTTGCATGATTTAAGAGCAGTTTGGCTCGAACTGTACTGCAGTACTTCACCAATCGATCAAACAACTTTTCTTCTACAAATCCTAGAAGAGCTCACAAGTCTCCCATCCTCAAAGGTCAAATTCGAATTAAGTGCTTGACCATACGATTATACTCTATCTCAAGATCGTGTATCCTATTAGACCAATATGAAAATAATCAATTGGTTTCATGTGTTACCCTTGACGCAACATGATGTTGACTGCTTGAAGACAGCTTGGTTGTCGTCGGTCGAGCAGATCCTTCTCTTCCCCTTTCTTCCTCCTCCAGGTTGGATCTCCCTAAGACTATCTTGCTCTCTGGTTCATAGTGGAGATGGAGATGGGGAAGGGTCAATAAGATTGGCCAGAGGCGGCGCCGACGATGGGTTGCCGTGCGGCGGCGCAGACAGGGGCGCCCATCGAAGATGGCTGGCTACTTGAAAGATGAGAGGCGGGAGGCAGGGGCGGATGCAGATGTGCAGCGGCTAGCTGCTAGGGTTTGGGAGCAGTCCGGGGCTAGAGAACTGGGCTTAAAGAATATACGCAGGAACATGTCGTCCCTTCCGTCCAGTTAGTTCCCAACCAGTCCTATGCACAGAAAAAATGAAATAGAACCCAAGTCTACTAGACACGAAGCACACATCCTACACATGAAAGGTGATCAAGCTACTACGTGTGTTTAAAAATAAACCTAACACCTTTGTTATTTCTAAATTTTATTATTCTTATATTATTGTACTAAAAAGTACTGGACACAGGCAAAGAGAAAGATGAACAAGGAAATTCAAATACCCGTCACATGTATTTATATCGTCTAATCCACGGTCAATTACGTATTCTAATTCATATTTCATACCGCGATGGAAGAAAAATGCCCTCCTTTTCATTTTTATTTGAAAACTAAAACGTTCGTATAAACTAAGAAGTATATTAAATTTGGGTATTACAGTTTCTGTGATTTCTGGGTGTTCTGTATGTCGTCTCTCCAAACTAATTGCACAGGGTAAAACTATTTGACGAGGCGGAGGCGGCGCCAACTATACGGCCGGAGCTATACGGGCGAAAGAGTTGCTCTGGTCGTATAGTTGGTCGTTGGGCTTTCTGTCTCTCTTGTTTGTTTCTGGTTTTCTTCTGATATTATTAATATTGTCCAAATAAGCGATTTACGTTATTTTTGACTCCTTCTCCACAGTACAACTGCTTCAATGATTTTATCAATTAGATCCATCATATGTCCTAATCCTGGTGAAAACAGACATAAATGTGCGCGCGAGCGCTGTAAAATACCAAGATCCTACATCTACAATGCAAAATAATAATGTAAAACATGATGCAAATATGCACTCATCAACTTCCCCAAGCTTAGACTCTTGCTCGTCCCGAGCAAGTTTTTAGCTTAATGGATGTGATCCTCATATTCATGAAGCTGAGTAGATAAAATAAATGAGGCAATTGCAGCATGTGTTTATCATATATGATACAGCAGAATACGTTCATGAATAGTACTTACTAGAACCATCTGAATAGTATTGGAAGGCTTCCACATCTTAGTTATCAACAGTTCATAAAATATGAATCTCAACATAATGTAAAAGAATCCGGTTCAACCGAATGAGTTAACGAGATAGTCCCAAGTGTTTTAGGATCTACGTATTCACTTGAGATTCAAAATCTTAAAAGTGTCTCTTTGTCATACTAGAATACAGTGGTATATGCCTATTTTCTCTTTGCAGCTCTTTTTCTTCTTTCTTTTTCTTTTATTTTGCATATATGCTCATACTTTTGTTTTAAGTATTGTGCAAAGGAGCTAGCCATATATTCCACCTTATGCAGGAATTCAAAATTCAACGATCTCAATTATCAAATTCCAACTGTATATGAAGCATTCTTATGACTTGAGATTCTACCACGACTTGTTCTCACTCTATTTGAATAGCACTTTTATTTTCCTTTATTCAAAGTTTCTTTTTCAACTTAATTGTATAGATAATTTTTCTTTGTGAAATAAACCGTAGACTTACAACATATTGACCAAATTATCTTTATGTGTTACATTAATACCAATGGTGTGGAAGACTCCTACTGCTATCATCAAGTGCAAGTAAAATCATACTCAAGCCATTCATATATCAATAAAGCAAACACAAACTTAATATTGCTCTATATATAATAATAAACTCGGAATTTCATAAAAAGGATCGACTATTTCTGAAGGGAATTCTAATGATGCAAACTTTATTTCTAGTTTGAACTAATGCAAGAATAAAAACTTATAAGATAGATTACAAGGTCTTAAAGATCTCTCCAAGCTTGGAATCAAGCCAGGCATGATCAAATAATCCCTTGTGATTATTTGATATCGTGATTGTTGTAGATCACTATGGCGTCATGGCACGTGGTATCTTCTCCTCACGGGCCAGCCTGAGGCAGAAGGATTGATTGACAGCTTCTAATTCCTTAACATGCAGCTTGTAGAAAAGATTGTTCCTCTCTAGCACTTTCACTTGTTCTTTAATGAACTCATTGTTATCTTGGAGTGTTTGTAGTGCCTTAAGACTCATAGAAAAACCTGCTTCAGTTGTCCGCTTGATATCTTCATCAAGTTTATCAAGATAAAGTCACAACAATCTAAGGTGTTTGGGTGTCCCTGGCTTCTCCTTGTCCAATTCCTCAATCTTCAGCTCCAGGGCCTTCAAATCCCTCTTCCGACACCCATGGTCAGTGTCGAGGAACTCTATGGGGATGGTCTTGATCTCCTTGCCTTGGTCGATGTTGCTCCCGATCTCCATGGGAGCCCTTCTTCTTGACTTCTATCCCTTGGTTGAGAGCCCTCACGTGAAAATAAGAGGTAGATTGATTTCTATAGATTATGATTAGAGAGAGACAATGGCAGTATATAAGAGGGGTCTGAGGTCAGTAAAACTCGCGAGAAACACCAAATTATCGTCCAAGAAAAGAATACAAACGAAACAGGGAAAGAAATCCCGGATTTGGAAGTGTCCTGCCGCGTAACGACCAACTATACGGGCACAACCCATAGGTCCAGCCGTATAGTTAGTTCCGGGCAGATATTTCCAAATATCTTGAGTCCAAGTCGATTAAATCATGACTCGGAACCGACAATAATGTTTTTTTGTAGATATGAATGTAAAAGAAAGATCGAATAAAAAAGTGTCTAAGAGTTTAACGACCAACTATACGGCCGGAATTTTTGTTCCGGTCATATAGTTGCGACCGTATAGATACAAACACAAAAATCAAAAGTGTCTGAGAGTTTAATGACCAACTATACGGCCGGAATTTTTGCTCCGGTCATATAGTTGCAACCGTATAAATACAGACACCAAAAAGCAAAACTATTTGAGAGTTCAACGACCAACTATACGGCCAGAATTTTCGCTCCGGTCATATAGTTACGACCATATAGGCTTAGATATCGAAAACAATTTCACAAAGATGATACGGAGAGTTTAACGATCAACTATACGGCGGGAGCCCCCTCTCCAGTCATATAGCTCTGCCCGTATAGTTGGTAAAACCCCTCTAAAACTTCAGAAAAACACAAGGAATTCGAAGACAGAATTTTCAAGAGTAAAAATTGTGAAAATAAATCACTTATTTGGGTAAGAACACTTACCTTGCACTTACCATTTGCTTAATTGGGGATGAAGAGTTCCTCCCACAACAAGGACTCCTCTTTTGGAGGAATTGACTTTAGTTCATTAGATAATTTCCGTAAACGAAAATCACCAGGACTAAAGTTCCTCTCAATAAGATTGGTATCTTCCTGGGCAAACATGGACACTGCATCTATCATTTTTATTTCTTGCCTCTGCATAATCTGCAATTCAAATTCTTGTAGTGAAAGAATCCAACGGATCAATCTTGGCTTATGTTCTTTCCTCTCAAGGAGTTCTTTTAAACCATCACGATCCGTGTGAACTCTCACCTTTGCATCAACTATATAAGAACGAAATTTATCACAAGACAAAAATACAGCAAACAGTTCCTTTGGGTAATCCTTTTGAGCACCATTGAGAGTTCTACTAGCATGATGTATAATATTAAATCTACGACCAATATGTTGACCAAGAGTTACTCCTACAACATCATCGCTAGCTTTACATATTAAGTCAAAGGTTGTATCCCATATAGGTGGTTTGATGGTGGGAGCATGAGTTAAAGCATTTTTAAGTTTATCAAAGGCTACAAGACACTTATCATCAAAATTAAGTCTCATTCCCTTTTGCAAGAGGTTAGTCAAAGGTTTAGATATCCCAGAGAAGTTTCTAATGAACCTTCTGTAAAAACCCACATGACCAAGAAAACTTCTTATACCTTTAATATCCCTAGGTTGCGGCATTCTCTCTATTGCTTTAACTTTAGCTCTATCAATTTCAATTCCCTTACCTGATACCTTGTGTCTGAGGACTATACCTTCTTTGACCATAAAGTGGCACTTCTCCCAGTTTAGAACAATATTAGTTTCTTCACAACACTTCAAAACTCTCTGGAGATTATCCAAGCAACTAGTAAATGAAGTTCCATAGACAAAAAGTCATCCATAAATACTTCCATTATAAGTTCTATAAAATCCACAAAAATAGCAGTCATACATCATTGAAAAGTAGCTGGAGCATTACATAGACCAAAAGGCATATGTCGGTAAGCATGTAAACCATAAGGACTTATGAAAGTTGTTTTAAGTTGGTCATCCGGATGAACAGCTATATGAGAGAAACCAGAGTATCCGTCCAAGTAACAAAAATTAGTATGGTTTGCTAACCTTTCTAAAGTTTGATCTATGAACGGTAATGGATAATGATCTTTACTAGTTTCTTTATTTAATTTTCGGAAGTCTATGCACATCCTGTGCCCAACAATAGTTCTAGTAGGTAATAGTTCATTGTTTTCATTAGGAACAACAGTAAAACCGCCCTTCTTAGGGACACAATGAATAGGACTTACCCAATCACTCTCTTTAATAGGATAAATTATACATGCGTCTAGTAGGCGTACAATTTCTTTTCTTACCACTTCTTTCATTTCAGGCTTTAATCTTCTATTAAATTCCGCAACTGGTTTTGCACCTTCTTCCATGAATATTCGATGGACGGCTATCATGGGACTAATGCCCTTCAAGTCATCCATTGAGTACCCAAAGGCTTGGCGATGCTCCTTAAGTATCCTCATGAGTTCTTCTTCTTCTTCTCCTGAAAGTTTAGCACTAATAATAACAGGAAATTTATTGGTATCATCTAAAAACCTATGTTTGAGATTATCTGGTAGAGTCTTTAATTTTGGGGGTGGTAATTCCTCGTCCCCTCTCTTTTCTAGCTCTTCAAAAGCCTCATTGGTTGGAGGTCCCAAAATGGGAAGTGAATCAAATTCATCTTCTAGTTCTTCTAGGGACTTGTCCTCCATAACTATTTCTTCATAATTTGAATCTTCATTTATTTTTTCATCTTCATTACCAAAGAAAAGAGCCGCCATTTCCTCAATAGTTCTATCTTCCTCTTGTTCTTGTATTTGTGGAGGTCTGTCTTTAAATTTGGAAAAATAGAATTTATTTTTCGTTCCCCCAAGCTAAAGAGACACAATCTCCTTCTTGAAATTAACATAGGCACCTATATCACCCAAAAAGTTTCTTCCAAATATAATAGGGCAAAGAGTGTCAGCTGGCATATCAACAACTACAAAATTGATAGGAAAGTTTTTGTTGCCAATTGTGACAGTTGCATTGTCAACTACTCCCATTGGAATTCTAAGGTTTTTATTGGCTAACATAATTGTTATATCAGTATTTTCAATTGTAGCCAGTTCTATTTCTTCTTTTATTTCTAGATAGAAATCATAATATATAACATTAACTTTGGTGCCAAGATCACATAAACCGTAATGAGAGGTTTCATTAAATATACAGGGAAGAATAGGCTTACCCATATCTTTTACATTTATTTTACCTTCAACCAATATGGAAGTTTCTACATCAAGTTCAACTATGTTACAGTGTGAGTACATAGCCATAATTCCTTCCTTGGTTACCTCTTCATCTTTGTTTTCTTTCAGGTGTTCCGTGACTCCTGACATGCTTTTATCTTCCTTTTTTTCCTGTACTACTTTGACCTGTTCATATTAAAAAATATGCTTTTGTGCATTGTTAGGGAAAGGTACTTCATATATTGGTTCTACGGAGACAAGTGTTGCTTTATCTTCTCTTTTCTTTTCTGGTTTAGATGGTGGATCATACTTGACTGGACCCTACTTTAGAGCTTTAATATGTTCTGTAAAAGCCTTAACAACTTGTAGCACAAGATCTGAATCCAGATAAAGTTCTTTAGATAATTTTTTAACATGGCATTTTTATTATAATCATGAATACAATCCTGCTCTATTTCTACACCTTCTTCACTTCCTAGATCAAAATTCCATGAAACTCTATGATCATGAATTCTATTAAGTAAAGCCCAAGCTTTAGGTATAGGAAGATTCATAAAGGCTCCTTCTATGAAAGAGTCTAGTTCAATTTTATTAGGTTTAATTAAACCGCCATAAAAGATATGTAGCAAATATCATTCAGGCAAATCATGATAAGGACATAGTCATAGTAAATCTTTAAATCTAATATAAGCTCTTACTAGTCCTTCATTAGAATGATTCTTCCAAGTCATTATAAGACGCCTGATTCCAAAAGATTTTGATAATGGATAATATTTTGATAGAAAGTCACATGCTAAATTATCCCAAGTAGTAGTGGCTTCAAGGGGTAGATATCTATACCATGAGAGAGTTGTACTTGTCAAAGTTTGACTAAATTTTTTAACCCTTACCTCATCAGCAGTATATCCCGTCAATAGAAAAGTGCCACATATATCTTTAAAACATGCAATATGCTCATATGGATCGGGATCTTCTTCATCTCCAGTAAATTGCTTCTTATGTAGAATACTAAGTAGTAGAGAATTTATTTCAAACCCCCTTGTCTTCTTATTAGAGTTGTCTCTTTTATTAATATCATAGGGCTTTCCAAAGTGGTTGAGTGGGTTAGCACTAGTCATATGCTCAAACTCCATCATGTTGGTGGAAACCTGTAAGTCAAAACAAAATTTAGCAATACAAAAATAAATAAGCAAAAACTAAAATACCTACAACGCTTAGCTCCCCGGCAACAGTGCCAGAAAATATCTTGATGACTACAAGTGCATAGATCATTTGTAGCTAGTTTCGAAATAAAGATATCGATCCCACAAGGAGCAAGAGTCTGAAGTCTAATAATTCTTGAAATAGTTATTGTGATAGAAATGCTAGATAAAGTTCTAAGTAACAAGATAAAGTGCGAGTATTGTGTAAAAAGGTGTTTTTGGGTTTTGGGTATAAGAGCAATAATAAAGTAAAGCAAAATAACTTAATACAGAAAGTAAGTATCGCGTATGTAATAAATATTGGAACTGCAGTAGGGAAAAGGTGTTCTTAGGGAGTAGCGGATACACCACAAATATTGTAAAGATTTAAGAGAAAGATTATCATCCTGAACATTCTCAACTATGTATGTGTGGGAGGAACTCCGTATTTGGACGAATAGGCAACAACCGCTGCTCACATCATCCTCATAACCATAGCAGTCAGCAATCAACATCAATCGAATTATTGTGCTATTAAGGGACGTAATCCCGTAGGACGTATCCTATGGCATGGATGGTGTTCCTTGAGTTTCCTTGATTTCCCAAGTTGATACGTAAGGAGTGCAAACCGCTTTATAGTCACTGTAAGTACTAGCACGTCTCCGTCTACCAACAAGTAGTTCCCTCCATTAAGTCCCCACTAGAGGCAAATATTGAGAGGTCGACTTCTCTCAACATCAAGATGTAGAGAATCTAACACATGGTCACAGGAATGAATATCATAATAGACTTTATGTTATTTCAATCTCATACTAGGGTTTCTCCATCTCCAAAAAAACTAATGATCTACTCAGACATGGAGGCAATCAACATCATGGAAATGATAATGAAAACAATCATAGATGAATAATACTTGTATAAATCCACAACGAGTATAGGAATTACAACAAGATCTAGACAAGATGTAGATGGGATGGATGGAGATGGTGATGATGCAATGGTGGATGATGAAGATCGATGCCTTAGCCTCCCGGATCTGCGCAGGGCGAAGATGGATCCCTTGTGGATGAGTTCTCCCTCCAGATGCCTTCTGGAGGTGAGGTTTCTTTGATTTCTAGGTGTTCTCGTCTCTCCAAACCAATTGCACGGGGTGAAACTATTTGACAAGGTGGAGGCGGAGCCAAATATACGGCCGGAGCTATAAGGGTGAAAGAGTTGCTCCGGTCGTATAGATGGTCGTTGGGCTCTCTTCCTCCCTTGTTCGCTTCTGGTTTTCTTCTGGTATTATTAATATTTCCCAAATAAGCGATTTATGTTGTTTTTGACTCCTTTTCTTCATAGTACAACTGCTTCAATAATTGTATCAATTGGATCCATCATCTGTCCTAATCCTGGTGAAAACAGACATAAAATATGCTCGGAAGCGCCGTAAAATACCAAGATCCTACATCTACAATGCAAAATAATAATGTAAAACATGATATAAATATGCAATCATTAGCCAATGAGAGTAGAACTCTAATTATGGTCAATCTAGCCACGGGCGAATAAGTATAAAAGAAGACTTTGCCTTCCTTTTGTGTATAACCCTTGGCAACAAGCTGAGCCTTGTACTTTTTAATTGTACCATCAGGCCTAAGATTCTTCTTGAACACCCATTTACATCCTACAGGTTTGCACCCATAAGGATGATTAGTGATCTCCCAAGTTTCGTTAGACATGATGGAATCCATCTCTGCTATGAACAGCCTCTTTCCAGTAGTCTACATAAGGAGACGCGTAAGCGTCTAAAATAGAGTTGGGAGTATCATCCACGAGATAGACAATGAAGTCATCACCAAAGGACTTTGCAATCATCTGTCTATTGTTCCTTAGAGGAACTTTATTGTTGTCAACACCCGGATTTTTAATCCCAGATGCCCGTTATGCCATACCTCGCAATCCCAGGATTACCATTTTTGCGAGACATAACGGATTGGATATCAAAGTACATCATCCATTACAAACCATACATAAGGTTTTACACAAATAAGGATCTCATGATCCAGTCTTTAATACAACAAGCAGCAGAAATAAACGATAGCGTAGCGGTGGGGTCCATCTTCAGGGGCACAGGCAATGCTGACGAAGGCAGATAGTCCTAGTTATCATAGCCGTCCTGCTAACCATCCTCTTGATAATCTCCTTCATAGTCTGGCCATGATAATAGCCAGGGACAAAAGCCATGAGTACTCTTTAAGTACTCGCAAACTACTACTAGCAGGTACTATAGTTCTAGGTTAAAGTGCTAAATATAAGTTTAACTATAAAATTAAGTTTGAAACCTAAGCTAAGTTCAGAAGCCAAGAAAGATAAAATAAAGTTCTAGAATCACTTAAGTTGGGAAGCTATCTTTATCAACACAACCCTGTTGTGGTCAAGTCACAGTTCATTATTCATTTCAAGTTATTTAGAAAACATCTGACAACGAAACAGTATGGCCATTCCAACTGTCCATAACCGCGGACGCGGCTATTCGAATAGTTTGACACTCTGCAGAGGTGGTACACTTTCACCACAAGATTCGATACATCTGTGAGGGATAACCCTGAATCATCATACTTGGTATGCAGATAATCAAACATAACTTTCCCTTTACACACCCTAGTAATAGCACCTCTCCTATGAGCATGGCCTCCCAACCATGACCATCAGTCATCTTGGGCACTGCATAGGTGGACATCATTGAGAGGTAGCCTCAGCTCAAACCTCTCCCGTGAGGGAACTAATACTAATGCATATAAATTTCCAGCTAAGCCTTACCCAATTCAGGTAATGTGGTTGTACGGTAAGTTTGGAATGGTATCGCATCCGAATCCAACCATCAGTTTTGTAAAAGGGTTAAGGCTCATGCCTCCTCATTTTCATCATCATAAACCAGCGGTGTTTCTCAACACATGTCAAAACATCTCAATAGAATGACTCATCATTCCAAGGTTTTCATAATTCATTTTCACCAAGTGTTCCCATCTAAAGTGACTCAAGTTTTTGATCTACTCTAAAATACTAAGTTAAGAGTGTTCACTAAGATGGAAGTGAGGGGTTCCATCTCATGCCATAGAATGACATCTAAAGGTTTCTAAGTAGGTCAAGTTTTATACTTTTTATGCTACCTTCAAAACAAGTAAAGGACTTTGTTTAAACTAAGGGAGGTATAAACTTGTCAATAAGACTTGGGGTACTAATAGTTAAAGGGGTGTGATCAAAGCATGCTTAAGGCATCTTTGCTAAACCATCTAGTTTTATTCTAGCTTACTATCCATAGCTTGCTAAAGTATGTTTTGCAAGGGTTAGCTTGCCACTAATAGCTTGCCTTGGTTGGTGTAGTGGTTGAAGTTTTCTTCTTCTTCTTCTTGGTAGAACTCCTCCTCCTCGAAAGCTTGGTCGGTACTATCGTCTAGAAATACACAGGGAGTGCACAATCACCAAACAATACTTAACTAGGCTAAGTAGCATTCTAAAACACACAATTGATGATCTATTATCATCACAAGCATCACAAGTTTAATTTAATAGTTTCAACCTTTTTATTTTTGAAAAGTAATTTCTACTCATTGAAAACTATAACTAAAATTTCATATTCACCACCAAAATATGGGATCATGTGGACACATGTCCTCACCACATATTCTAACATGCGGGAATGAGCTTTAAAGGTTGGATCAATATTACTTTGGTTTAAGTTTATTATTTAATGATTTAAAGTGACTAGAAATGCCTATATAGCATTATTTTGGTACTAGTCCAAAGTCACTGCATGTAAACCTTAATATTATTATATATTTGGGTAGATATGATGAAATTTGATTTTTGAGAGTTGGAATCAACTCATAAGCTAACTTGGTTGATTTTATAAAAATGTTGCAAGTTACAAAAGCTTCTGTCTCCTTATTTTTATTAGGAGAGATCTATAACTCTAATTGAATTAAATCCAATGGGCTTGGATAGAGCATTTCAATACCTTTCAGACAAAATTGGTTTCATGCAATTTGGATTTCTAAAACTCTCTGAATTGAATTTTGAAACACTGGATAGAAACTATATTCTAACTAAAAGAAAAAAATCCAGATTTGAATCTACGGGCTTGCGCGGGAAAGGAAATGGTCCGGCCCAGTGGCGCTACACGGCGCGGGGCTCAGCTGACAGGAGGGGTCCACTTGTCAGCGGCACTTAAAACGCGAAGCGGTACGCGCGCTGTGGGCCGTGCGATTAGAGGCTAGATCTACGGTTGAGGGTCGTCGTCGACGACAAACAGGTCGCCGGCGAGCTCGAACCCTAGCGGCTCGGTGGGGGTCTACTGGGGGCGTACCAGGGCTCCAGCGGGGTCGGCGATGCGGGCGAACGACGTGGAAGACGACGGCGAGGCGAGGCGTGGTCGCGGCGGAGCTTGGGGTGGCCAGAATCAACGACACCCTTCTTTTCCAGAGGCGGCGGCTCCGGCTCCAATTCCGGCGAGCTGCTGCTCCACTTGCTCCGGCGAGAGGTGGGTGAGGTTCAGAGAGGTGAGGGGAGTGGAATGGTGTGAGTCTTTGGTGCTGGGGAGGGATCCTTTTATAGGCTCGACGGTGAGACCGAGCGGGATGGGCGGTCGACGATGACGACATGGCTACGACGAGCTAGCGGTATGGCTGGGGATTGCGATCGGTGGGCGGTTCCCTGGCGGTGCTCTAGGACTTCAATGCGGCCGTAGGGGCGGTGGCATGCGGTCGGGGCGAGGTGGCGCTCTGCGCGGCCGAAGCGGCTGTGTCCATGGCGAGCGGTGGTTGTGGGGCTTTGGGCGGCGAACAGGGATGTCTGGGGTGTTCTCCAGGTCGAGGCGGAGCGGTGGGCACGGGCTGGTGCCAAGGGGCGGTCGGTGCGAGCGGGGACAGTGCGTGCTCTGGGGGCAGCGTCGGCATGGTCGGCAGGCTCTGGGCACGGTTTCTCCGCGGTGGTCCACGACTGCTCTTGGCTCGGGCAAGGGACAGAGGCGCGGTGCGGTGCTGGCTACCTCCTAGACATGGAGAGGGGGAGAGGTGTGGTCTGCTGCAGCGGTTGCAAGTTTGGCCGGCGAGGCATGGCTCGGGTCAGCATGGCATTGTTGCTAGGGGTGTAGGGGATGGGTGTTTGGGCTTTGGTTAGATCACTGGGAGACAGAGGGAGTAAATGGAGATCAAATGGGGGCAAAACTCTGTTCAAAACAGTGAGCTAGGATTAGGGGTGTGATTAAGCCTGCCAGGTGTTTGATGAAATGGCCGCAAGAGAAAAAGTTTTGAATTTTGAGTTCAAAATTTTTGGGTGATCTCCACTAGTGCTAGGTAGTCTCTGGTTGCAAGGGTTTTGAAAATGGAGCTCAACTAGATGGTTTTTGAAATAGGGTGATCTATGCATATGCATTAGATTCAATTTTGAACTATCATTTAAAATAGTTTCCAGAATGTTTTTAGAAGATCAAAAGGTGGGCCTTGGTACCTCATTATGTGTACTAGCAAGGGGTGCAAAGATCAAGAATTGTTTCTATTAAGAAATGAGTACTAGGAACAACCAAAGTAGGCATGAGAGTTAAATTTGTCCAAATGACCATTCCTTCTTTTTAATTCTTTTTTATTTGATTTTCTTTAGGAAAAGTTTGGGAATGATGTAGATGATGTTTAAATCACCTAAGAAACATTTTACAAGCATTGGATCAATCAATCATGGCAAATCAAACAACTCCTATTTTAAATGCACACATATATGAATGCTTTCATATTAAATTTGAAAAAGTTTTTGTTAACCCCATTTTTGGATGATTTGATCTTTATAAGCTTGGATTGAAGTTTTGGGATGTTACAAATCTTCCCCCCTTAAACAAAATCTCGTCCCGAGATTTACAAAGAAAACTAGGAACTAAAGAGATCTGGGAACTCTGTCCTAATGTAATCCTCACGCTCCCAAGTGGCTTCCTCCTCAGTATGATTGCTCCACTGAATCTTGAGAAACTTGATACTCCTGGTCCTGGTGGTTCTGTAGGCTTCTTGTAAGATACGGATGGGTACTTCCCGATAGGTCAGGTCATTGTTGATTTCCACAGCTCTGTGATCGATGTTCTTGAAAACTTCAGTCTTCTCAGGCACTTCCAAGCATTTGCGAAGTAATGAGATATGGAACACATTGTGGATGGCTGACATCTCTTCAGGCAATTCCAGTTGATACGATACTTCTCCTCGGCGGTTCAGAATCTTGAAAGGTCCGATATATCTGGGAGCTAACTTTCCCTTCAGACTAAAGCGTTGGGTTCCCTTCAATGGTGAAACCTTGAGATATACGAAATCTCCAACATTGAAAGTCAGGTCTCTCCTTCTCTTGTCAGCATAGCTCTTCTTTCTGGATTGGGCGGTCTTGAGGTGCTCACGGACTTTGTGAACTTTCTCTTCTGCTTCGCGGAGAATGTCGGGTCCAAAGATCTGACTCTCTCCTACTTGCGACCAATTCAAAGGGGTGCGACACTTTCTTCCGTATAGGAATTCAAATGGTGCCATATATAAACTAGCCTAATAACTGTTGTTATATGAGAATTCTGTGAAAGGCAGGCAGTCTTCCCATTTTGATCTGTATTCCAACACACAAGCTCTAAGCATATCCTCCAAGATCTGGTTGACTCTCTCAGTTTGTCCATCTGTTTGCGGGTGATAAGAGGTATTGAAATTCAACTTGGTTCCTAAACCTTCCTGAACTTTCTGCCAAAATCTTGAAGTAAACTGGGTTCCTCGATCTGACACTATGGTCTTGGGGGTTCCATGCAGACTAACAATTCTAGCAATATACAGCTCTGCTAGCTTTGCACTTTGGTAGGTTGTCTTGACTGGTATGAAGTGGGCTACCTTGGATAGTCTATCAACTATGACCCAGATTGAGTCATTTCCCCTACTAGAAGTAGGTAAACCGGTGATAAAGTCCATTCCGACGGAATCCCATTTCCATTCCAGAATCTGCAATGGTTGCAACAATCCTGCAGGTCTCTGGTGCTCTGCTTTGACTCTTTGACAGATGTCACATTTGGCGATGTAGCTTCCGATCTCTCTTTTCATCTTGTGCCACCAAAATTGCTCTTTCAAATCCTGATACATCTTTGTTCCTCTGGGGTGGATAGAATAGAGAGTATCATGAGCTTCCTTCATGATAACCTCCTTCAGCTCCGAATCTGCTGGCACACAGATACGTCCTTTGTACCACAGTACACCTTCTTCGTCTTCGGTGAATCCAGGTACCTTTCCTGTACCAATACGACGTTTGATTCCGTCGATACTTTCATTCCCTTTCTGGGCTTCCTTGATTCGGCTAATCAAAGTGGGTTGAAGTTCAATGCTAGCTAGGAATCCTTTGCTAACTAACTCAGTCCTGAACTGCTCCAACTCCTCATACAAACTGGGTTGCTTATCTTTGATCATGGTGTTTAGCCTACACGGCAATCTGCTAAGAGCATCCGCTACCACATTGGCTTTGCCTGGGTGATAGTGAATGTCAAGGTCATAATCCTTGATTAACTCTATCCATCTTCTTTGCCTCATATTCAGCTCCTTCTGGGTGAAAATATACTTCAAACTCTTATGGTCCGAGTAAATCTCACAGCAATTACCCATCAAATAATGACGCCATGTCTTTAATGCTAGAACTACGGCTGCTAGTTCAAGATCATGGGTCGGATAGTTCTGCTCATGCTGCTTCAGTTGTCGAGACAGATACGCGATGACTTTGCCTTCTTGCATCAATACACATCCTAGACCAATCTTGGATGCATCACAATACACATCAAACGGCTTCTTGATGTCAGGCATGATCAAAATTGGGGCTGATATCAATCTCTTCTTCAGCTCTTGGAAACTGGCTTCACACTTGTCTGTCCATTCAAACTTCTTGTCCTTCTTCAACAATTGGGTCATTGGTCGGGCTATGCTCGAGAATCCTTCTACGAACTTGCGGTAGTATCCTGCTAATCCAAGAAATGAACGAACTTGGATTTGATTGGTTGGGGCTTCCCATTCTTCGACATCTTTGATCTTGGTGGGATCAACAGAGACTCCTCCGACAGACACAATATGTCCTAGGAATCCTACTTCTTTCAGCCAAAACTCACACTTGCTGAACTTGGCATATAGCTGATGCTCTCTCAGGGTTTCTAGGATGATTCTCAGATGTTTCTCATGCTCTTCCTCTGACTTGGAGTAGATAAGGA
This sequence comes from Avena sativa, assembly GCA_916181665.1. Classification (NCBI taxonomy): domain Eukaryota; kingdom Viridiplantae; phylum Streptophyta; class Magnoliopsida; order Poales; family Poaceae; genus Avena; species Avena sativa. The sequence goes on from OV702287.1 coordinate 342,167,600, forward strand.
TGTCGTCGATAAACACAACAACAAACTTATCTAGGAAATTCATAAAGATCTTATTCATGAGATTCGTGAAATAAGCAGGGGCATTGGTTAATCCAAAAGACATAACCGTATACTCGTATAAACCATAGCGAGTAGTAAAGGCGGTCTTAGGAATATCCGTTGCACGAATCTTAAGTTGGTGATAACCAGTCCTAAGATCAATCTTTGAGAATACCTAAGCTCTAGTCAACTGATCGAATAGATCCTCTATCTTTGGCAAGGGGTACTTGTTCTTGATGGTGACATCATTCAACTTTCTGTAGTCTGTACACAGACGGTTGCCTCCATCCTTCTTGTCGACGAATAACACTGGTGATCTCCATGGTGATGCACTTGGTTGAATCAAACCTGTTGCTAACATGGCATCCAACTGCTTCTTCAGTTCTACTAACTCTGAGGGGTTCATGGTATAGGGTCTCTGGGCTATAGGTCCGGTTCCGGGGATTAGTTCGATAATGAACTATATATCCCTATCCGGGGGCATACCGGGCAATTCATCTGGGAATACGTCGGGGTATTCACAGACTACTCTAACTTGGTCAATGGTAGGCAGGGCTACACTCTTGTTGCACTTGAATTGACGGGGTAAGGTTTCGGAGATATGCTCTACTGTTACTCTAGAACTACTGGTCATGGTGATGGCTTTCTTAGCACAGTCTATCAGTCCTTTATGCCTTGACATCCAGTCCATACCTAGTACTACTTCCAATCCTTTGGTTCCAAGTACAATTAGGTTGGCATAAAAATCTATCCCATGTATTCTGATAGGTACAGCTTTGCAAATTTTTCTAGCTTTTGTGGTTGAACCGGGGATTTGAACTATCATGACATGCTTCAGGTTGGTCGGGCGAATCTTACTAGTGCATACAAATTCCTCGGTGACAAATGAATGCGATGCTCCAGAATCAAACAATACTCTTGCTAAAACTGAGTTGACAGAAAACATACCCAGCACTAGATCTGGCGCTTCCTGGGCTTCTTCTGCGTTCATGTGGAAGAGACGACTGTTGCGGTTGTGAGGGTTCCCTGGGGCAAATCTCCTTCCTGGTTGAACACGACGTTGCTGCTGAGCTGGGGCATTCACAGGGGCATTGGCGGCAGTCTTCTTGGGACACTCATTGGAGTAGTGACCTTTTACTCCACACTCGAAACAAGTGATCTGGGATTTGTCCTTGACAGCGACAGGTACAGCATTGCTGTCAGTCCTGGGTGCAGTGTTGTTGTTGTTGTTGTTGCTCTTGGGAGGGGCACGGTTGAAGTTGTTGGCGTTGCCGGAGTTGTGGTTGTTTCCTCCGGACTTCCCATTTCCTCCGCTACGGTTGGGGTAGCTTGGGCGAGAATTTGGGGGTCGGTTGTTCCTTGGTGCATATCCTGGTGAAGGGTTAGGACGGTACTTCTGGTGACTACTGGATCCAGACTGCTGCATCATACGACGCTTGCAGTTGTCGTTTGTCTGGTTAATCTTCCCTTCCATCTGAATGGCAGAGTCGACTAGCTCTTCGAGATCCTGGAAACGGATGTTGACGAGGATAGTCTGCATCTCATCATCCAGTCCATTTAAGAATCTCTCTTTCTTCTTGGCCTCCATGTTGATTTCATCCGGTGCATATCTGGCAAGTGACAGGAATTTGTCACGGTACTCTACCACAGTCAATCTTCCTTGTTTCAGTTCACGGAATTCATCTCTCATCCTGTTGACAAGCCCTTGTGGCACGTGGGTGCGGCTAAACTTGACCTTAAATGCTTCCCAGGTCATCACCTGGCCATGGTTCATATTGCGGACGCTATTCCACCAAGCTCTTGCATCTCCCACCAGATAGTGGGTGGCGAAGACAACTTTCTCATTTGCCTCTACTCCTGCAACTTCGAGGTTGTTTTCCATGGTCTGTAACCAGTCATCAGCATCTAGTGGGTTTTCAGATTGGTTGAAGATTGGGGGATTGGTGTTCTGAAATTTTTTGAGTTTGGATCCATGGTGATCCTGATTTCCATGTCCCTGGTTGTTGAGAGCCATTTGGGCGATCTGTTGCAAGGTTGCTAAGTTGGCTTGACGCTCGGCCCTGCTCGCTTCACGGTCCGCGATAAGATTCTGCAAGATCTGCAGCATTGGGTCCTGCGACGAGCTGCTCCCTCTTTGGTTTGCACGAGTCATCTGAAGATTGAGATAGATATAGGGGTAAGAGGGAAATTCTAAGGTTCATGGTTTTGGGTTTTCAAAGCTAAAACTTGGAGTTAGACTCAGGTTTTTCCACTAACTTTACTTTCATTCATGCAAGCAAGCACACGATACAACACACACCACAACAATCAAAGGGGAAAACAGATGGTTTTAAGAACCATTCTACAAGCTACGATACAATGAGATGATACATCTCATGCTACGATAGTGCTCTAGTGCATCTACTCATCGTCGATGAAGTCGGGGTCTTCATCATCAGTGTAGAAGTCCACAGCATCTTCTGCCAGAAAATCATCATCGTTGCTGAGGTAAGAATCCATATCCCCCTGGATGTCTTCACCCTCATCTTCTTCTTCTTTTGCTGCAAGCTGAGCTTCCTGATCCTTGACGGTCTTCTCGAGGTCGGCCACCTTCTTGCGAAGACGGGCGATGGTGCGATCCCTCTTGGCACGCTGGCGATGAAGAGACTGACGATCTTGGACGAGCAGTGCGAAAGTCTGGGCCTTCTGGTCGGCAATGGCACGGTTCTGGTTGGCTAACTCTCTGGCATTCTCCAGTTCCTGTTGTCGGTCATGAAGCATGAAGTCAATGTTCTCCACTTGACGCCTCAACTCTGGGTGACTTGGCATCTCCATCGGCATTCCCATGAAGTCACGTCTTGCATAGTGGGCAAAACGGGTTCCTTGAATCTGGTTGACGCTGAGGGCACATAGACGTGCGAGAGCTTCATGCAGTGCCCTGGCTAATCCATCTAGCCAGTTGTTCTCTCTCACGGAGAACTGGATTCTTCCCGAAGTTGGTGCTTCAATGCTTCCTCGAAGATTTGCGGTGACTAGCCATTATAGGTCTCCTCCTGGGGGGCCTGGAAGTTGAGCTCCAAGAAACTCCGGATGTGGGCGTCCCAGTAACTCTGACAGCGAATCCAGATCCCTCTCGAAGATCAGCTGACCTCCATTTCCCAACTGGTAAAACTTGCTGAACTGAGTCTCCATCTACAAGAATTTAGGATGAGGAAGTTAGTGAGGTGACCAAGTGTGTCAAATTTTAAGTAGTAATGTAAGAATTTTGAGGAACATGTATTTTTGAGAAGGAATGAGTTCACAAGGGTAAGAGAGGAAATAGTTTTTCATAAATACTCACTTTGGTTTTGAAGCTAAGTTTTTGGTTTGGACGTCCATTCTAACTAGGGTCTCCTATGGTCAGGATGGCTCTGATACCAACTTGTCAACACCCGGATTTTTAATCCCAGATGCCCGTTATGCCATACCTCGCAATCCCAGGATTACCATTTTTGCGAGACATAACGGATTGGATATCAAAGTACATCATCCATTACAAACCATACATAAGGTTTTACACAAATAAGGATCTCATGATCCAGTCTTTAATACAACAAGCAGCGGAAATAAACGATAGCGTAGCGGTGGGGTCCATCTTCAGGGGCACAGGCAATGCTGACGAAGGCAGATAGTCCGAGTTATCATAGCCGTCCTGCTGACCATCCTCTTGATAATCTCCTTCATAGTCTGGCCATGATAATAGCCAGGGACAAAAGCCATGAGTACTCTTTAAGTACTCGCAAACTACTACTAGCAGGTACTATAGTTCTAGGTTAAAGTGCTAAATATAAGTTTAACTATCAAATTAAGTTTGAAACCTAAGCTAAGTTCAGAAGCCAAGAAAGATAAAATAAAGTTCTAGAATCACTTAAGTTGGGAAGCTATCTTTATCAACACAAACCTGTTGTGGTCAAGTCACAGTTCATTATTCATTTCAAGTTATTTAGAAAACATCTGACAACGAAACAGTATGGCCATTCCAACTGTCCATAACCGCGGACGCGGCTATTCGAATAGTTTGACACTCTGCAGAGGTGGTACACTTTCACCACAAGATTCGATACATCTGTGAGGGATAACCCTGAATCATCATACTTGGTATGCAGATAATCAAACATAACTTTCCCTTTACACACCCTAGTAATAGCACCTCTCCTATGAGCATGGCCTCCCAACCATGACCATCAGTCATCTTGGGCACTGCATAGGTGGACATCATTGAGAGGTAGCCTCAGCTCAAACCTCTCCCGTGAGGGAACTAATACTAATGCATATAAATTTCCAGCTAAGCCTTACCCAATTCAGGTAATGTGGTTGTACGGTAAGTTTGGAATGGTATCGCATCCAAATCCAACCATCAGTTTTGTAAAAGGGTTAAGGCTCATGCCTCCTCATTTTCATCATCATAAACCAGCGGTGTTTCTCAACACATGTCCAAACATCTCAATAGAATGACTCATCATTCCAAGGTTTTCATAATTCATTTTCACCAAGTGTTCCCATCTAAAGTGACTCAAGTTTTTGATCTACTCTAAAATACTAAGTTAAGAGTGTTCACTAAGATGGAAGTGAGGGGTTCCATCTCATGCCATAGAATGACATCTAAAGGTTTCTAAGTAGGTCAAGTTTTATACTTTTTATGCTACCTTCAAAACAAGTAAAGGACTTTGTTTAAACTAAGGGAGGTATAGACTTGTCAATAAGACTTGGGGTACTAATAGTTAAAGGGATGTGATCAAAGCATGCTTAAAGCATCTTTGCTAAACCATCTAGTTTTATTCTAGCTTACTATCCATAGCTTGCTAAAGTATGTTTTGCAAGGGTTAGCTTGCCACTAATAGCTTGCCTTGGTTGGTGTAGTGGTTGAAGTTTTCTTCTTCTTCTTCTTCTTGGTAGAACTCCTCCTCGAAAGCTTGGTCGGTACTATCGTCTAGAAATACACAGGGAGTGCACAATCACCAAACAATACTTAACTAGGCTAAGTAGCATTCTAAAACACACAATTGATGATCTATTATCATCACAAGCATCGCAAGTTTAATTTAATAGTTTCAACCTTTTTATTTTTGAAAAGTAATTTCTACTCATTGAAAACTATAACTAAAATTTCATATTCACCACCAAAATATGGGATCATGTGGACACATGTCCTCACCACATATTCTAACATGCGGGAATGAGCTTTAAAGGTTGGATCAATATTACTTTGGTTTAAGTTTATTATTTAATGATTTAAAGTGACTAGAAATGCCTATATAGCATTATTTTGGTACTAGTCCAAAGTCACTGCATGTAAACCTTAATATTATTATATATTTGGGTAGATATGATGAAATGTGATTTTTGAGAGTTGGAATCAACTCAAAAGCTAACTTGGTTGATTTTATAAAAATGTTACAAGTTACAAAAGCTTCTGTCTCCTTATTTTTATTAGGAGAGATCTATAACTCTAATTGAATTAAATCCAACGGGCTTGGATAGAGCATTTCAATACCTTTCAGACAAAATTGGTTTCATGCAATTTGGATTTCTAAAACTCTCTGAATTGAATTTTAAAACACTGGACAGAAACTATATTCTAACTAAAAGAAAAAAAATCCAGATTTGAATCTACGGGCTTGCGCGGGAAAGGAAATGGGCCGGCCCAGTGGCGCTACGCGGCGCGGGGCTCAGCTGACAGGAGGGGTCCACTTGTCAGCGGCACTTAAAACGCGAAGCGGTACGCGCGTTGTGGGCCGTGCGATTAGAGGCTAGATCTACAGCTGAGGGTCGTCGTCGACAACAAACAGGTCGCCGGCGAGCTCGAACCCTAGCGGCTTGGTGGGGGTCTACTGGGGGCGTACCAGGGCTCCAGCAGGGTCGGCGATGCGGGCGAACGACGTGGAAGACGACAGCGAGGCGAGGCGTGGTCGCGGCGGAGCTTGGGGTGGCCGGAATCAACGGCACCCTTCTTCTCCAGAGGCGACGACTCTGGCTCCAATTCCGGCGAGCTGCTACTCCACTTGCTCCGGCGAGAGGTGGGTGAGGTTCAGAGAGGTGAGGGGAGTGGAATGGTGTGAGTCTTTGGTGCTGGGGAGGGCTCCTTTTATAGGCTCGACGGTGAGACCGAGCGGGATGGGCGGTCGACGGTGACGACATGGCTACGGCGAGCTAGCGGCATGGTTGGGGATTGCGATCGGTGGGCGGTTCCCTAGCGGTGCTCTAGGACTTCAATGCGGCCGTAGGGGCGGTGGCATGCGGTCGGGGCGAGGTGGCGCTCTGCGCGGCCGACGCGGCTGTGTCCACGGCGAGCGGTGGCTGTGGGGCTTTGGGCGGCGAACAGGGATGTCTGGGGTGTTCTCCAGGTCGAGATGGAGCGGTGGGCACGGGCTGGTGCCAAGGGGCGGTCGGTGCGAGCGGGGACAGTGCGCGCTCTGGGGGCAGCGTCGGCATGGTCGGCAGGCTCTAGGCGCGGTTTCTCCGCGGTGGTCCACGGCTGCTCTTGGCTCAGGCAAGGGACAGAGAGGGGCGGTGCGGTGCTGGCTACCTCCTAGACATGGAGAGGGGGAGAGGGGTGGTCTGCTACAACGGTTGCAAGTTTGGCCGGCGAGGCATGGCTCGGGTTAGCATGGCATTGTTGCTAGGGGTGTAAGGGATGGGTGTTTGGGCTTTGGTTAGATCACTGGGAGACAGAGGGAGTAAATGGAGATCAAATAGGGGCAAAACTCTGTTCAAAACAGTGAGCTAGGATTAGGGATGTGATTAAGCCTGCCAGGTGTTTGATGAAATGGCCGCAAGAGAAAAAGTTTTGAATTTTGAGTTCAAAATTTTTGGGTGATCTCCACTAGTGCTAGGTAGTCTCTGGTTGCAAGGGTTTTGAAAATGGAGCTCAACTAGATGGTTTTTGAAATAGGGTGATCTATGCATATGCATTAGATTCAATTTTGAACTGTCATTTAAAATAGTTTCCAGAATGTTTTTAGAAGATCAAAAGGTGGGCCTTGGTACCTCATTATGTGTAGTAGCAAGGGGTAATCTCCATCATATCATCCCCTTCATCATCAACTACTGCATCTCCATCAAAACCATTTTCCCAACTCTCTTTCGTTAGATCTTGTTGTAATTCTAATATAATTGTGGTTTGCACTTGATTTACCTTTGCACTTTCAATCCATCCATATAAATACGATGATGATGTTGATTGCTTCCATGTGTGAGTAGTTTTCCTTGCTCTTGGGGAGCTGGAGAAACCTAGCATTATTATAAAATGAAATAAAGATGATTTATAACTTTGGTCTTTGATCTACCGATTTATGATATTGTGTTAGATATATATCTCTCTCTCTAGATGGTATGTGAAATCAACCACATAGCATCTGCCTTCAGGACTAGAGAGAGGGAAATACCATTTGGACATGTATGGCTGCAAGCATTGGCTTATAACTATACGGTCAAAGGGGAATTAAGGGAGATTCACTAAGCCCATAAGATATCCATGGGGAAACCCTTAACTGTGGTGGTATGTAGCAGTGATTTGCTCGCAGACATCGCAGTGGTTATTTAGAGATGACCTCAAAACTTGACTCGTAGAAGCAGCTTCTCGCAAGACTTGTAGTAAACATCTTATTGTGGAGCTCTCTCCACACATATCAGGACGAAATACATAGATTATCCTAATCATGAATAATTCTCATATGCTAGTGGTGTATCCTACATCCCCAAAAACATTTTAGCCTTATTGAATTTTGACACATTTTTTAAGGCTTTTGTTACTTGTTTACTTTACTTGCTTTTATTACTTTCTTACATCTTACAAGTATTCTTTGGAAGATAGTGATGAGGGGTATAAAGACCTTAACCAAATATCTCTATGTGGGTTCGATAATCTTATTTCGAAACTAGATATAATCGATATGTGCACTTGTAGTCATCTAAGTAGTAGAGGGTAACACAAAGAGGCGGAACAGCGATGCGCAGGTAGGCATATGAAATCTAATTGCTTATGACGGCTAGGGTTCGCGTCTGCTTGTTTATATACTGTAGGTTAGGTAGGATGTGGGCAGCAGCCCACGTCCGAGTCGGCAATAACCCACGATCCAAAAAATCTATAAAAGGTTGACTGAATAACCCGTCCATTAATGATTTATGATTAATACACAATTAATTTTCCAAACAGGAAAATATAAACAATATCCGAAACATGATCTCGGCTCGGTGAGATTCCCGCAACCTGTGGCACGCGCGCGTCGTGACAAGGCAAGGCGAGGCATGGCGAGGCGGGCAGCTTCAGAGGAGGAGTGCACGAGAGCTTCTCTTCTTCTCACACCTTAGTGAGTGGTACAACATCCTCCTATATAAGGTGGTGCAACTCTCCTTCAACTAGAAATGTGGGACTAAACTTTAGTCCCACCTCTTTCCATGCATGCATGTATTTTGGGCCATGAGAATTTTAGAATTTTAGTTGAGCTAAGGGCTAAGGCCCACTAGTAAATTCCAACACTTTATTCTATGAGTTGATATCTGAAATTGGAATCCATTTATGTGTAAGATGTATGCGTAGATGCATATCACGTACCACATTCTTAAGTGCTTGTTTTGATCCAACGTGTATGAGAGAACATGTGTGGGGGAACATGTGTATTAGTAGGAGTAACATGGTGGTATTGATTAAATAGTGACAACAAATATAAGATCTACTATGGTTTTTACCGATCTTTTGTTACCTCACTAGAGATTAAGTGAATTCATGTGCTATAATTATCTTGTGATAGCTAACAGAATCTTGTTTATTCAAGGTAGCATATTTGTTACTCAAACATCATGTCAAAGTATCTAAGGCTATGCTCTGTTAATTCTTAATTCTAAATTGCCTGGAGTTTTTCCTTTCTAGAGAAACATAAGAGAGTTGTGTTGCATCATCTCTATGATAGGACGTGATTCCCATATGAATACTAATCATACACATAATAAAGTTTTATCAATATTATATTGCTTATGAATTGTTTTATGTCCATTGCACCTTATAAGAGAATAGACATGTGAACCATGAACCCGGTTCAATTTTAATCATACAAAACAACTATCCAACGCCATTTCCATCCTTAATATTTTCCACATTAATTAAATCCAAAAAATACTTTTACTATTAGAAAACACAAACCAAAACCCAAAAATACCTTTCTAGTATTGTTATTTATTTACTTGCCTAGTCATAGATTGTTTACTATTATTTATTTACAAATTTATTTCAAGTTTACTAATACGAAACCTTGTGCTTGACAATCACACGGTAGAGTTAGGGACACAAGGCAATTACTTTGTTTTGTAGGTTGCTTCAAGAGGAGAAGCAAAAGATAATCTAAGACAATTCCCCGAGAGTTTGATATAAACCCTCGAGTCATCCTTGTGGGGAAAAGACACTTGCTACAACACTCTGCACTTGGAGTTCCAACGAGTTGGTACACACGGAGTTGTTGTAATCAAGAACATTTTCTGGCATCGTTGTTGGGGAATTGCAAGAGCATCTTATAGTGGTTGCAGTGTGGTTAAACTCCCACGACAACTGCTAGAACATTTTTTGGCGCCATCATCACCAAATTTGCACAAACACCTAAGATTGGGGAGGTTGCACCACTATGAGATTTTCTTTTCTTTATATTTACAAATAATTTTTAGTTTTCTTGTTTTTTATATCTTCTTAAAACACAAAAATCCATGAAAACTAGTGTAGTTTTTATGTGTGCTAAAACATGAAGGGAATTTGAAACGGTACCATAGCCAAAAATGCCGAAGTGGAACGTGGTATTAATATATTTATAAATTATCATGCTTCTGAAAAAGTGAAACAATTACATGGCTTGTTGAAGTTCTTGAATGGTATTGCTACTAAATTTGTGATCTCTATGATAAATCTTATTGCTCTAGGCATAAAATAAATTTCAATGTGATAATAGTGTTAAACCCTTAATTGCCTCCTTTAGACAAGGTGGTATCTTTTATGGTACAGAGCAAATTGAGGAATTTATTGCTTATCTTGCAGCCCATGAGATAGACTCCATTATTAATGAAAATTTTGAAACTTGTCGTGGGGCTCAGGAGATAAAATAAAGTAGTGATATTATTCTTAAACATTGCATAGGGAGTTTTAGTGAGAATTCTTGTGTTATTGATTATAATGAGAGAACTATTGCTGCCATGGAAAGTACTAATATTTTGCATAAAGAATATGATGAAAACATAAGATTGGAAGAGGAAGTATGTGAAGAAGAAAATGAAGAAGATATAGTCCAACCAAAGTTTGGGGATGTATGGGAACCTCTCGAAGGTGACAGTAATACTCAAACTCAAAATTCTATTATAATTTATGAGAACCTATGCTATTATGATGAAACTAATAATGCTACTTTACTTGCTAGTAATACTACTAGTAAAATTATTGATGACAATGAGGAGTGTTGCTTAGATATGGTTTATGATAAGGCTTTAGACAATGGTCCTATATTGCCTGATAATCCTCCATGTACTACAATTGTTACTAATTCATAGGAAGATAAAATTATATACTTGTTGTTCATGATGATACACTTACTTAGTAAGAGTCCCTCTATATTTTTGAGTTCTACTAGTCTCACTATAGAGGAGAAATATGCTTATGTTGAGAAATTCTTGTGTGGTTTGCAACTATCTTTAGTTTCAAATAATTGTTGCAGCCATGATTTTAAACTTGATAGTAATTCTCGCAACTATTTTGAAAGAGTAAACCATGCTAATGAATACCATGATAATTATAATGATCCTCACTATATAACAAACTTTGCAAAGTTACATGCTTCTAATGGTTATATTTTTAAATTCTCTTCCAATGCTTGGAACTACTATGAAAGAGGAGGTGATAAGTGTCCTCCTTATGTTACTAATAAGTATAAGTTGCAAGTAACTACTATTAATACTAGAATCCTCTATGTGCACCCGGGGCGCGGATGGTCGCGAAAACGCTCATGGTGTATGATGTTTGATGACGAATCATTGTAAGCATTTTGGAGGAGAACTTTTATCTACAGTGTAAATAGACAATAGAGTGCATAATAGCATCTTCACATGTAACCCCTATATGGGCTCCAACGGTAGCGTTTTTTGCCCATATGGGAAGGCGTCGGATGTTTCCTAAATTCGGGGGAGAGGGTGTTCCTAGCCATACTACCAATAGCAAAATACTTTTTGCTTAGAATTCTGACAGACACCTTTGGGCATAGAGAGCTGAGCGCCATGGACGTCTACCATCTGATGAACTATCCATTGATTTAGGTATATAGCTTCATACATAAATAAAACAAAAGGCTAATCCTAATCAACTACGTCGCTTCCACTACCATTGTCACCGTCTTCATCATCGACGCCATCCTCCGCGTCATTATCCTCCTCCTCCATGTCAATGTCGATGATCCCGGCGGCCTCCGTCCTCCTCATGAATTCTTCACGGCGTTCCGCCTTGATAACGGTGTAGATTGTACGACCGAGTACTACTCAGAAGCACTGCTTCACTTCGGGGTTGCGCAGATCCAAGTGGAGCAGCCATCGGTGATCTCCGTACAGCGCAAGCTTCGCCTTCGGCTTCTTTTTGAACCGCTTGGACCAGTACGCTCCTTCTTGAAAATAATTTTGGCTTGCTAGTTCTGTTGATGGTTGATGAATTTGTTCTTTGTGAAGATTATAGTGTGGAAGAGATGGATGTGGATGACTTCATGTCCCAATTGGAATCATCACATGTGCAAGGCATCAATGATCTCCTCTATTATCAAGAAGAGGTAGAGGTGGAGGTGACCGAGGATGACGATGATCAAGAAGAAGAGGTAGAGGTGGAGGTGCCCAAGATGGGGTGGAGGAGGTTGATAATCCCATGCATATACAAGGAAGCGTCAAGAGATCAAAGGACACAAAAGTATTGCTCTGATGAAGACATTCTTTGTGTCATGCTTGGATGAACATGTCTTTTGATGGAACCATTGGCATGGATCAATCAAAGGAGAAGTTTGGGGAAGGATTGAGGAGTACTATTGCAACACTATGACCATCCCTTCATGGCATCACCACTGGCCTCCATGGCAGCACCATCGCATGTCACTAGCTAGGAGCTCGTCGTTGTTAATGAAGTGGAGCACATCTCGGAACGCCTCATCGGCGACCATGTTGCCATTGACATCAACGAGGATGGATTGCCCGGCGGACATCAGTGTTACATGAGTGGTGATTATTAGGTAAGTCTACCATGCTGAGAGAGTTGATAGAAACATCACTAACACATGTAACCAAGCACACACACATTGCATCACTAGAGCCAATACAAGCGACCAATCAAAAAGGCGTCTATGTTACCAGTGATGCAACCCAGACTAGTAAACAAAGTGGACGTGGTGTTTGCTTTGTTTATACGTAACCAGGCCCCCGAGAGTGAAAAAAGGACCCAGCCAACCAATCACACCCATTGTGTTGGCCCTCCCATTCAGCTCATTTGATGCATGCAGCCCTAGTACAGGTAGAGTTCAACGAATGCTGCTTGTCCTAGAAAATTTTGGGACGCATTAGGTGGTTGTGTCAAATTTTTGGCAATGCTAAGATGAGCAGGGCCACACATATACAAGCAAAAAACAATATTGTGCAGATCGTTTGGTAGGTTGTATGGAGTTTTTTTGCAATGAGGCCAGAAACAACTGTTAGTTGTTTGGTTGCCTTCTCTAGATTTGCCTGCCACATTAACAGTCACACCTAATGAGCCATGAGCAGTGATCATGTTCTTCATGTGCGGGTTGTTGTAGTTGTTGGCGCGGCACCTGTTGCGGCTGCGTCGATGAAGGAGGCCGACACGGCACCTGCTGCGGCTGCGACGGCGATGGAGGGTGGTGTGGTACCTGCGCTTGAGATGGAGGGCGTCATGGGAACATGGCGGACTCGAACGCCTAAAACAAGTGCCCGGCGAAGGGGAGATCCTTGCGATCGCAACCGTAGTTGATGGTGACGATGACCTTGGCGCCTAGTCGAGCGGCGCTGCGAGAATTCCTGCATCAACGAGAAGAGAGAGGAGAGAGAAAACAGCTTCATCTTCAACCTTAAGAAGTTCATATTTAACCTCCACCCTCCTACTGTTGTTGGCTTGTACCGATGAATTCGTATACCTTCATCAAAATAAAAAACTTGCAATAGAAAGTTGTGGGAAATAATGAGATCTAGCTATTCTTGAAAACAAATTTTGAACGGTTGATTGTGTGTGACGAATCTGAAGAAATTTTTCCAAAAAAGCTTCAACTTTGGCCATGAATATGAGAAGATAGATACCACTCGATGGTCAGAATGAAACCCCGTGATCGACTTGCATATTTTTTATAGAGATTGTTTTGAATCGAAGCATATATGTACTAATTACAAGGGGTCCAGGATGACCATGTTTAGAGAGGAGAGAAGCTAACCTTGCATGCGCACATGCACTAATACGCTCGACTGGGGCAGGCTCTACGGAAATACTCGATTCGAGCATTATTCCTAGGTGTAGCTCTGAGCTACTTTAAGAAGCGCACTAGACACAACACGGAAGGCCTGTGGGCAACCAACCGGACCAATTTTATCGGGAACAGGCTGTCCAGGGTGCTGCAGGCTACCAAACAACATTTTTGTTTTCACAACACCTGACACGTGAGCATCATGACCATATGAATGATGACTGCTATTCCGATCGATCTTGGAGATGGCTATCGACCACTAGATAACGTATCTAGAGGGTGTTGTCATCCAACCTTAGGAGCAAATCTGGAGCGAAAGGGAAGAGAGGAGGGAAGGCCAGCAAAAAAAGCAAATACATATTTTTGTAGGACGGAAAATGACGTATTTTCAAGATTCAAAAATTTACAAAAACCCAGGCACATAGAAATTGATGCAGATGTACAAGTGTGAAGTCTAAGACTTAAATGTTACTTCCTCTGTTCCGTAGTGCAATATGTTTTGACAAACTAATTTAGATGTACCATTTGTAATCTATATAGAAACACAAAACATTTAGGTTTAAATTGAAATGTTGTAACCTTAACCTATGAAACTTCATTTTGCACAGATCTCGAAGCGAAACCGAATGGCCTAAATGTTGGGGACGACAGCGGCTGCACTTGATAATGATTCTCGCATCACCCACAGCTAACGGAGGCTTTTTGAATAAGTGATGTGCATGAGATTCATAGGAAACTCAAACTTGGTGAAGCAAATAATGACCAGACTCCAACTGAATAAGGGCATGAGGTGAAAAGGTGATTGGCTGATTCATCCGCTAAAACTGCACACGGAGCAAGTTTGATTGTGCAACCATCCTCTCTTTGCCAGATTATCCGCGGTTAGGCATTTTCCTTGAATAGAAAGCCAGGAGAGGATATTTAACCTTAGGATGGGTTTTAATCTTCTAAATGAGCTCGTAGAAACATGATTCGGTTCTTCCCTAGGGTTGGCATTGGTAATCTGATTTAGTAGTGTATAAATTACAACTAGTGTCCACTTCTACAGTTCTCTTTAGACAGCTGGATCACCTGGGAACGGTGCCAAAGATCGATGTATTCTTTTGTTCCGAGAACCCGCGGGAGATCTGAAATGTATTCTCTCAACACCTTCTCTGAATGTTTACACCGGAGACTGCGGAAGTTGGGCCGATGCACCGGGCTTTAAATCTTATTGTTGTAGAGGGTCTTGCTAATGTGATCATGAGCTCTGATTGCCTCACTTTGGCGAAGAGAGTTTCAGCTACGGTGGATGACCGATCTCTCTGTAGTCACATTACACACGATATACATCAAATGACTCGTAAGCTAGCTAAGTTTAGTGACTTTTCTGTTTGTTTGGTATCGCATCTTTCTCTTTGTACCGTGTTGAAAGAGATTGTAGTTTTTAACTTTTGGTGCTTGCATGTAACCAACCAATTTCCAACGCAAAATTTGGGGTTGGATTGGAAAACCACAGAGATTTTTTGTTGATCGGTAGAGGTAGTCCTTTATCATCCTCAGACAGAGTTCGGCCTCAACGAACTCAATTCCAGGAAGAGTTGGGACATCTCCACCGACACGATCCAAACAGTCCTACCGCATCTGAATCAGTCCGCGCGGACACGAGAACAATACGCACATGCTCCAGCGGTGCGACCTAAACAGACCAACATGTCCAGCGCGACCCATCGGTCTACCAAATTTGAGGCACCAATGCATCGGGGCAGATAGGGTGCGGACCAAGCACCGCCGAGTCCCGTGTCTACCTGGCACATTTAGTAGATAATACTTTCATTAGATTGAGACAAGGAATTGCAAAAGGTCTACATCTAATTAAACTAAGACAAAACAACAGTCTATATTGTTGGTCATCCTGCATTGCTCCTCTCCATCGCCGAGGTCGCCGTGGCTGCAGGGCGTGTCCCCATCAGTCGATGCACGTGTAGCCCAAATGGCGCTCTGCTAGAGGCGATGCACCGCACGCGCGCGATGACGTTCATGGGCATTTCATCGATCCTACGCCTCCATCTCGGCAACCTAGGGCGTGTTTGGTTGCTCGGGCTCTTTTTCCCTGGTGATGCAATTGCACACGGGGGACTGCAACGATCCGGAGCTGAGCCAAAATCTCCTCTTTATTCGGTAGGCCGCATTGACACTATTGGGCAAGTCAGGAAAACGCAGTCTCAGTGTTTGGTTGTCTGCCTTTTGTCTTCGGACACAAAGTTCGGATGTTTGGTTCGTTGTAGGTATAAATGATTTTCCACCTTAATCTCGTAAGTTTTCAGCTGTCTACATGAGCTTAGGCGCAGCAGGAATACACGTCTCTGGCGCGCTTTGCCGCTCCCGCTCCACCTCCACCTTTTGTGCCTCCGCGGGCTGCGGCGCAGCGGCACCAGATTCCCGGGCTCGTACAAGCTATGGAACGCCTACCTCACGGAGCTCGCCGACGTTGCGTGTGCGTAGCCCACGACCCACCGGGCCCACGCCGAACTCAACACCGCCTTCGAGCACGCGCTCGCCGCGAGCACGTCTACATGTACGCCTCGTCGCTCTTCCACCAGCGTTTCCTCACCCGTGCCCACCTCACCCTCGACCATGTGCTGCGCTTGCTGCCCGTCACGCAGCACCACCACGTGTGGCCGCTCCAGCAGTCCGTCTGGCTGCAACAGCGCCGCCTCCGTCGTCGACGACAACTCAAGCAACGAACACTGGTAGAAAAAGGGTCTTTGGTCCAGCGCCCAAATTCCATTGGTCCCGGTTCGTTTCCTTAATCGGGACCAATGCCAGACACCGGTCCCGGTTCATGCCGTCTGGGCATTGGTCCCGGTTCATCTCTAAGCATTGGTCCCGGTTCGTGGCATGAACCGGGACCAATGCCACCATGACGCACACGTGGCGCTCTGCGGTGCATTGGTCCCGGTTCATGCCACGAACCAGAACCAAAAACCCCTCGATGGTCCGCAATCCGGGACAGATCTAAATTAATTCGAGACAGAAATTGAATTGAGGCAGAAATTAATTCGAGGCAGAAATTGAATTGATCAGTATTTTTGAAAAAATCTTCCACAAATTAATCGAGACAAAGATCTAAATCGATTATTAATTCGACCATAAATTCTTTCTAAACAAAGGTGTGATTTTAGAAATTCTTCCTAGTCGACAACTTCACTTCCGCTGCCGCTATCCTTCGAGCCGCCGGCTTCCTCGTCGTCGTCGGACGAAACCTCCACGATTTCCGCATTGTTTGGGAGACGGAGCTCCTCTGCGCGGCGAGCAGCGTCGATGGCGGTGTAGATGGTCCGTCCAGGGACGGACCAGAACCTCTCCCGCCCTTCTCGGTTGCAGAGATCCGGATGCACTACGCGCCCGTAAACGATGTGGTTGCCAAGCTTGGCCTTCCGCTCCTTCTTGAACAACCGGGGCCAGTACGGGCTGGTCGCCGTGTACCGGGGCAACGCCCTCTTCCACGCGGGCATTTGGCGGTGACGCACGCGATTAATCTCTCCATCTCGTATCCGCCGGGGACGAGGAGCGGAGCCACCGGCACACCCGCGTAGCTGATGCGCCATCCGGCGGGCACCGTCGCGCGCGGCGGCGCGAGGATGTCGTAGTACGCGAACATCGCCGCCTCGTAGAAGTTGAGCGTGGGCACCTCCATGGCGGCGCGGTGGAGATTGGAGAGGGAGGGGCGTGACGACGACGCGGTGGAGAGGTGCAGAGGGCGAGGCGATGGCGCAGTGGAGATTGCAGAGAGGCCGAGGCGATGGCGAAAGCGACGCGCTGTGGCCTCCTATCTGTACACGAGGACGACGAAGTGACGGTGGGAATTGGTCCCGGTTCATGCCACAAAACGGGACCAAAGCCCCTCCACGCGACACGTAGCGGCCAAGCAACGCCCCCCCACCTAGGTCATTGGTCCCGGGTCGTGCCATCAATCGGGACCAATGACCTGGGTAGGGGCGTGTTGTTGGGCTGCCACGTGTCGCGGGGAGGGGCTTTGGTCCCGGTTCGTGGCATTAACCAGGACCAAAAACCCTCCACTGGCTATAAATAAGCCCAACACATCCACTTATTTTTTCTGAAATTTTGTGTGGGAGGTGGATGCTAGGTTTTTTTCTTCACACTGCACACAAGGTGTTCGACGAAATGTCCGAGCCACGCTTAAGTTCGCACAACACGGTATCTTCAGCCGAGGTTAGCAACCTTATCTTCTTTATTTTTAATTGATACAAAAATATTGCATGTGTCCATATAGGGTGGTCATTTCACTATTCACGATGTTATTGTCATGGTTAATTATTATGACGCAGATCGATGCGCAGATGCGATGGATGTACGGCGACCGACGCGATTCCGATTTTATTGCAGGCCTGCATAAATTTAACGATTTGGCTACGGCAAATAAAGTGGATAATTTTATGTCTTGTCCCTGCGTCGACTGTCGGAACGTGGCGGAGCACTCTGCCCTAAGAATCCTTTAAAGCCATCTGCTTTGGAAAGGTTTCATGCCCAGATATTATTGTTGGGCCATGCACGGAGAAAGAGGGGTTAGGCTGGAAGAAAATGAAGAAGAGGAGGAGGATGACAGCTATCCTATGTCCCCTGAAGAATATGGTGATACTGCAATGGAAGACAATGAGGAAGAGGGAGGCGACAATGAAGAAGAACAACGGGCATCGGATGAGCCCGCTGATGGTTGATGACCCACAAGTATAGGGGGTGTATCGCAGTATTTTCGAGGGAAGTGAAACCCAATTTATTGATTCGACACAAGTGGAGCCAAAGAATATTTATCAGCCTTAACAACTGAGTTGTCAATTTAGCTCCACCTGGAAACAATCTTGCTCACAGTAGTTTATCAGTAGTAACAGTTTTGTAGTAGGAATAGCAAAGTAACAGCAGTAGTAAAGTAAAGACAATAGTAACAAAAGCAGTAAACAGTGGGATTCGAGTGCGGTAGGCATAGGGATGGATGGACGGGCGTTGCATGGACAAGACAATCTACATAGCAATCAGAACATAGGGCAATTGCAGATAAATAAGATAAAGCATCCAAGTACTAGACAATCCTAGGCATATGTTCCATATATAGTCATACGTGCTCGCAATGAGAACTTGCACAACATCTTTTGTCCTGCCAGCCCGTTTGCAGCGGGGCCTCTAGGAAACTACTGGCAATTAAGGTGCTCCTTTTAATAGAGCACCGGAGCAAAGCATTAACACTCCGTGAACACATGTGATCCTCACATCAAAGCCTTTCCCTTCCGGTTATCCTGATTTCTGTCACTTCGGGGCCATAGGTTCCGAACAACGACGTGTGTATACAACTTGCAGATAAGACCCAAAACAATACTATCATAATGAATCAATAACATGTTCAGATATGAAATCATGGCACTCGGGCCCTAGTGACAAGCATTAAGCATAACAAGTCGCAACAAAGTCATAAAGCACTAATAAAAGATACTAGGCACCATGCCCTAACAATCTGATGCCATTACATGAACGATCTCATCCAATCCCTACCATCCCCATAGCCTACAGCAGGGGATTACTCACTCATATATGGGGGAAACATGGATGGTCGATGGAGAAGCGATGGTGATGATGATGGCGATGATCTCCTCCAATTCCCCGTCCCGACAGGGTGCCAGAACGGAGTTTCTGGTGCTGTTTCGCGGAATCTAGTGGTGGCGGCGGAGCGGAACTCTTTCTAGAAAAACATCGAACCCCCCGAAGTTTTTAGGTCAGAAGGCTTCTTATAGGCGAAGAGGGAGACCGAGGGGGTGCCTGGGGCCACCACACCATGCCCTGGCGCGGCCAGGCCCAGCCCGCACCTGGGGGTGGTGTGGCCAGCCCCTGGCCCTCCTCCCTCTCGTATTCTGGCTCCTAGAGTCTTCTTGAAAAATAGGCACTTTGGCTTTTGTCCCGTCCAATTCCGAGAATACTCATTTTCTGACTTTCCTGGAACCAAAAACAGCAGAAAACAGGCAGCTGGCACTGTGGCTCTTGTTAATAGGTTAGTCCAAGAAATCATATGAAAAGTACTCTAAAGTGTGGACAAAACACAAGAAAGGAGATAAAACCAAGCATGGAACATCAAAAATTATAGATACATTTGCAATGTATCAACATCCCCAAGCTTAACTCCTACTCGTCCTCGAGTAGGTAAGTGATAAAAAGAAAGAATAATTTTTGAGGTGACATGCACCATCAAAGATTTGACCAAAGTATTTGTAAACATTCAAAGTTGGGATCATAGTACTTCAATCATAACATGAAAGACAAAGTTCTAGCAATAAGACAAAGAGACTATGATGCAACATGAAATGTCACAAACAAAAGATTCATGAATAACAATGCTTTGCAAGACGTTTGTTTGTTTCACATAAAGAAAACATAGCATAGTGGCATTTAGCTTGTCCCTCATAGAGTAGCAATCATAAATGCATAGGACACCTTCAAAGTTTACAAGAGTGACTAGATACAAATAGTTTAAAACAAGCAATATCAAGGTATGCATCAATCAACAAGTCTTGACAATGCACATAGAACTAAGAATGGTCACTATGCTCTCAAGAAAGTGCTCATAGAATGTGTGAAGACTCAACAAGGAAATGAACAGGTTTTGAAAAGTTTGAAAGGCTTCCAAATGCTGAAAGTATGGTACTCATTAGCTTTGAGCTCTCATTGCCCCTATCATAAGCATCTTTAATGTGGTTAAGGTGAAAGTGAGGTCCAATCTGAGTTATATGCTTGACAGACTATAAACTGAAAATCCCAAGTCCCTTGAGTACGAGGGCCGCTCCTCATGCTACTCAACTTTAGTTACCGGTAAGTTCTTGTCATCGTAAGTATGTGCGTATCATAGAGAACCGCCAACGGGGTACCCCTTGCCCGATGATACGAAAGAATCCCCATATCAAAATGACAAGGCCAGCAGACAATGAGTATCTCAGCAATCTTCTTATTTACCATGGGAAAATGGTGCTTTTTTCTCTCTTTCCTCTTTTCATAAATCTCTTTTTTTTCTTTTTCTCAATAGCTATCTCTCTCTTTTTTATAAGAAGAATGCTTCATAGATATCATTATGGTTACGCTGCAGGTTTCCACCATGTCAGCATGGATTAGACCAGCGGCCCAGGCGTTTCTCTAACACACATACATAACTCCATGGACTTACAAGCTCCCCTTTTATTTCACACAAACGACATCCGCAAACAAAAGAGCAAGGTATCAACTGGGTATATATTTACAAGTGTTGAAAGCGTACCCCGTGACAGCACGGTTCTGCTAATCCCCAGCCTATAATTTGCAAGCATATAACATTCATGGAGAGTTCACAATGGTTCAGTTTTATTAAGTGCGGAAAATAAAGTGTGACATCAAGTTCGTGAGAGCTTTACTAACTAATTTTCCCAACAAGCAAACATTTTATTCAGAAGAAAACAAGGCATAATGAATATGCACGGGAGTAGCAAATGATGCTAATAGGTAGGTATGGTGGACACTTTGGGAATATTTAGTTTAGGAAATTGGAAACATGAGTAAAACACTCAGTGGAAGTGAAGGCTAGCAATAGTAAGGGAGCGACAAATGAGAGAGCAATAATGGCCATAATCATGCAGAGCGACAAAACATCATTAATCAAAGCATAAAGTGATACTACAAGTTGAAAACTAAAGGATCATAAAGGCTTATGGTGACTTGAGATAGTCATAACATGGTGTGAGCATGTGCCAAGTCAACCTAAATAAAGCATCAAAGGAGAATACCACAATACTATGCTTTAATATGCTAAAACAATGCATGATTCATACAAGACACATTAAGCAATCTCAATTGTTTATAACAAGTCATGCTACAACAAAGAATACTAAGCATAAATCCAAAACAATATCAAGCATGGCATGAAAAAGCATAGGCCACAGTCAAAAACAAACTCTCTTTACCACTTAAGCATGAGCTTTCCTACTCTTTTCCAAACCAAACCAAACTATTTGAACACCAATATATGAAAGAGGAGGTTCAACCAATTTATTCAGAAAACTAAGCAAACCACGCAAACTAAAAACCAAAACAAAAACGAAAAAGAAGACACTCCAAGAACAACATAACTGTGCATGAAACAATAAAAATGAAGTGTTTGGAAGAAACCTGAGATTTTTATTGATGAAGAAGGGGATGCCTTGGGCATCCCCAAGCTTTGACGCTTGTACTTCTTGGATATTTCTTGGGGTGACACGCGTGGCATCCCCAAGCTTGAGCTTTAGTCCATCCTTCATCTCATTACTCATTCCTTCCATACACCTGAAAGTTTACTTCATACAAAACTTCACACAATCTTTATTAGCAACATTAGTGCACTCAAGATAAATAAGTCTCTAACACCAAATAAACTTCCATTAGAACACTAGCTACTATAGCACTTCCTTCAAAAAGCTCAATTCCCCAAAAGAACTCAAAAAGGAACCAATAATAGCAAATGCAGAAAATAGCAGAACTCTGTCAAAACAGACCAGCAGGTAAAGACGAATTTTTTCGAAGACCTTCTGTTGCTCAAATCAAAAAGTGTTGAACTAACGAAAGTTATATAACAACCTGGGGAAGAATCACAAAAAATTAAAGCTCAATCCGACATACAGAGCTCTCTCACGAATTTTTACGATGAAGCACAAAAATCTGTTTCGGGACAACAACTTTCCCAATCATTATTTCTCTCTCATTAGAGGTTACTCTTGGCACAAAAAGCAAATAAAAAGGATAAGGAGCAGTTATTACTGAAGTAATAACTTCCAATACTCATCTAAAACTTTCGGGTTATCTCCCAATAAGTACTTTTCTTTAACGCCTTTAAGTTAGGCATAAGCAAAAACTAAAATGGATAGAATGGAAGTAAGCGGAGATAATCATGGTGAAAACATTGTTTTGTTCAATGAAATCCTTTTGTTAACAAGGTTGATCAGGTCTTGTTACCAAAACAATTTCATATGAGACAAAACTTTGTACTCCACTAATGATTTATGTTACCTCAACCTTGATAGCAATGATCCCAATCATAATAGTTTCAAATTTTTCTCTTGGTATGGGACAATATATTTCTCCAAGTTGAATGCCTTCAACATGTTCAATTGAATTCAAACCATAAGTTCTTTTAATCTTCTTAGGGAAATAGACAGTATGTTCCTTGTCATTAACATTGACGGTCACCTTTCCTTGATTACAATTAATAACAGCCTGCAGTATTTAAGAAAAGGTCTCCCAAGAATAGTAGACATATTATCATCTTCAGGCATAAAAGTTTGAGAGGATGCTCTCATAAGAAATAAGAGTTGAATTAAAAGAGAGCATCAAGAAGCAAATCCAAAACACATTTAAGTCTAACCCACTTCCTATGCATAGGAATCATGTATGCAAATAAATTTGCAAAGAAAAAAGTGACAGGCATAGGAAGATAAAACAAGAGTAACTTCAAAACTTTCAGCACATAGAGAGGTGTTTCAATACCATAAAAACTTCTACAACCATATTTTCATCTTTCATAATAATTTTCAGTAGCCTCATGAATAAACTCAACAATATAACTATCACATAAAGCATGCTTTTCATGATCTACAAGCACTAGAGCTTTATCATAAACATCTTCAAAAGAATCCTCAGGAACATAACAATCATCCTTCTTTAGTAAGCATGGGGGATAATCAAATAATGTAAGGGATAAAGAGTTACTCTCATTAGAAGGTAGGCATGGGTAGCTAATCCATTCTTCCTCCTTTTGTTCATCACTCTCCTTCTATTTTTCATCTAATGAGATTTTAGGTTCATCAATTTCTTCTTCCATAGGATCCTGCAAGGCATTAGTCTCTTCCACTTGTGGAAAGCATCTATTAAAATATTCAAGAATATAGCCATTTTCATCCTTGTAATTATCAAAGCAAAATTTAAGTATACCATAAACCTCATACTTATAAGGTGAATCATCAATATTTTCAAGCAAACTAGCAAGTTCAAATGCACCCTTCCAAGCAATAAATTCCTCAATTTGTTCCACATCATAAAGGTCATAATTTTCCTTAACATAGGAAGATATGGTAACATTATCATTATACTCACATTGAAAAGGGAGGTGTTTGTACCTCCTGCAGCAACAAGATTTATCAAAGCAATAAGTAACACTATAAGTAGAGCACACGTTTCTAGCAATGGTATATAATTTATCAATTTGTTCCCATAAGTGTTTCCCTTTCTGTGACAAGCGGTGTTCCTTATAATAATATTTTTCATCTTCCATGAACCCACCTTGCCAATAAGATTCAGTTTCAAAGAAACTAACCATTGACAACAAGCATGATAAAGCAAGACAATAACAGACCAATGAAAATAACAACTAGAGTAGGAACCAAAAAAAATGTATTTTTGATAAAGAAACAAGCAAACAAGGAGAAAATAAACTTAGCTTGAACAATAGTGATTCCAAGTGGACTTGATAAATAAAGCTATGCTCCCCGGAAACGGCGCTAGAAAATAGTCTTGATGACCCACAAGTATAGGGGGTGTATCGCAGTATTTTCGAGGGAAGTGAAACCCAATTTATTGATTCGACACAAGGGGAGCCAAAGAATATTTATCAGCCTTAACAACTGGGTTGTCAATTCAGCTGCACCTGGAAACAATCTTGCTCATAGTAGTTTATCAGTAGCAACAGTTTTGTAGTAGGAATAGCAAAGTAACAGCAGTAGTAAAGTAAAAACAGTAGTAACAAAAGCAGTAAACAGTGGGATTCGAGTGCGGTAGGCATAGGGATGAATGGACGGGCGTTGCATGGACAAGACAATCCACATAGCAATTAGAACATAGGGCAATTGCAGATAAATAAGATAAAGCATCCAAGTACTAGACAATCCTAGGCATGTGTTCCATATATAGTCATACGTGCTCGCAATGAGAACTTGCACAACATCTTTTGTCCTGCCAGCCCGTTTGCAGCGGGGCCTCTAGGGAACTACTGGCAATTAAGGTACTCCTTCTAATAGAGCACCGGAGCAAAGCATTAACACTCCGTGAACACATGTGATCCTCACATCAAAGCCTTTCCCTTCCGGTTATCCCGATTTCTGTCACTTCGGGGCCATAGGTTCCGGACAACGACGTGTGTATACAACTTGCAGATAAGACCCAAAACAATACTATCATAATAAATCAATAACATGTTCAGGCCTAGTGACAAGCATTAAGCACAGCAAGTCACAACAAAGTCATAAAGCACTAATAAAAGATACTAGGCACTATGCCCTAACAATCTGATGCCATTACATGAACGATCTCATCCAATCCCTACCATCCCCATAGCCTAGGCGGGGGATTACTCACTCATAGATGGGGGAAACATGGATGGTCGATGGAGAAGCGATGGTGATGATGATGGCGATGATCTCCTCCAATTCCCCGTCCCGGCAGGGTGCTAGAACGGAGTTTCTGGTGCTGTTTCACGGAATCTGGTGGTGGCAGCGGAGCGGAACTCCTTCTAGAAAAACGTCGAACCCCCAAAGTTTTTAGGTCAGAAGGCTTCTTATAGGCGAAGAGGGAGACCGAGGGGGTGCCTGGGGCCACCACACCATGTCCTGGCACGGCCAGGCCCAGCCCGCGCCTGGGGGTGGTGTGGCCAACCCCTGGCCCTCCTCCGTCTCGTATTCTGGCTCCTAGAGTCTTCTTGAAAAATAGGCACTTTGGCTTTTGTCCCGTCCAATTCTGAGAATATTCATTTTCTGACTTTCCTGGAACCAAAAACAGCAGAAAACAGGCAGCTGGCACTATGGCTCTTGTTAATAGGTTAGTCCAAGAAATCATATGAAAAGTACTCCAAAGTGTGGACAAAACACAAGAAAGGAGATAAAACCAAGCATGGAACATCAAAAAGTATAGATACATTTGCAATGTATCAATGGTCTTGATCGGGTCATTTCTGATGCAAAGCAACAATGCGATACAGAAAGGGAGAAGCTTAAGTTGGAGGCCATGCAAAAGGATCACAAAAAATTGTTGTACCCAAATTGCGAAGATGGCAGCACAAAGCTCGGTACCACACTTGAACTGCTGAAATGGAAGGCAGAGACTGGCTTATCTGACAAGGGATTTGAGAAGTTACTGAAAATAATGAAGCCGGAGCTTCTAAAGGATAACGAGCTGCCCAAGACAACGTACGAAGCAAAGAAGACTATCTGCCATCTAGGATTAGATGTGGAGAAGATACATGCATGCATTAATGACTACATCCTGTACCGCGGTGAGAAGTACGAGAATATGGATAAATGTCCGGTATGCACTGCATGTCGATACAAGATCAGACAAGATGACCCTGGTGATGTTGTGGGTGATGATGAGCCCCCCAGGAAGAGGGTTCCTGCTAAGGTTATGTGGTATGCTCCTATAATACCACGGTTGAAACGTCTATTCAGAAACAAAGAGCATGCCAGGTTGTTGCGATGGCACAAAGAAGAGCGTAAGAAAGATGGGAAACTGAGACACTGATACGTCCATTTTGCATCACTATTATATGTCTTAATTCGCTATTATTCATTGATATATTTCGTATTGAGAGGTGATACTTATGTTATTTCATCTATTTTTGCATGGTTGATGACTTTGGGAGCATGGACCGCTGCAGTCAGGATTCTGATGGAAAAGGTGTTGTTTGGAGGAAAAATTCGCGAAGATCAGAAAATTCGGGAAAATACACGGAAAATCCTATTTTTCCAGAAGACTAAGGATGCCAGAAGACGGAGTGGAGATGGGCCACAGGGGGCCCACACCACCCCTGGCGCGGGCAGCCCTAGGCCGCGCCAGCAGGTGGTGTGGCCACCCTGGCCCACTCCAGCCTCTCCCCTCTGGTGTATATCATCCTCCCAAAACTCTAAGACTCGGGGAGCGACCATAGAAAGATTTCGCCGCCTCTGCGGAGCGGAAAACACCGAGAGAGAAAGATCTCTCTGGTAGACAGATTTCTGCCGGGGGAATTCCTTCCCGGAGAGGGGAGATCGTCGCTATCAACACCACCATCAAGCTGGACTTCATCGGGATCATCATCATCACCACCACCACCATCATCACCATCAGCACCCTCATCACCATCTCCATATTGCTGTAACAATTGAGTTGAATCTTGCATAGTTCATAGGGGAAACTTTCCCGATGTTGATTACTCTTTGTAGTTGATGCTATTGAGTGAACCATTGAATTATTGTTTATGTTCAGATTGTTATACATCATTATTCCATCTCTGATCATGATCCATGTGATGTCTTGTGAGTAGTTCGTTTTGTTCTTGAGGACATGGGAGAAGTCTTGTTGTTAGTGGTAGAGTTATGTTGAGAAAGATTCAATAGATTGTTATTTAAGTTGTGGTGTACTTCTTCTAGTGGTGTCATGTGAACATCGACTACATGACACTTCACCTATATGGGCATAGGGGAATGCATTGTGTATTTGGCTACTAATCGTAGGGGTTGTCAGAGTGACAGAAACCTGAACCCCCGTTAGAAAACCATTGCACAAGGGACGTAAGGGTCTTAAAGTTTAAAGTTGTGGTTAGGTTTCTACCTTAATTACTTTCTTGTACTTACGGATGTTTGCAAGGGGTATAATCACAAGTATGTATTAGTCTTGGATGGGTTGGTACATTAGCACAGGCTCACCCACACAACACTTAGCAAGCTAAAGAAGATTAATCAACTATATGAAGCGAAAGCACTTGACAGTCTTCCCATGTGTCCTCGAGAACATTTGGTCATCTTAAGTAATACAACCGGCTTGTCCTTTGCTGCATAAAAGATTGGGCCACTTGCTGCATTTATTCCTACTGTCTTTTATTTACTCGTACTTTGTTTACTTGCTTTATCGAAAACCCCTAAAAATCTGTTTGCTAAGTATTTGTAGAGAATTCCTGATCCATACCACAAGCCAGCACCTTCTGCTCCTCGTTGGGTTCGACACTCTTACTTATCGAAAATACTGCGATACACCCCCTATACTTTTGGGTCATCAGACACCCCTCCGATGGGTCGGAGTGGAGAAACATCCAGAGAAAGTACTCAAACTTTGCAGGTGACACGAGGAACTTATGGTTTGGTCTAAGTACAGACGGCATGAATCCTTTTGGGGAGCAGAGCTGTAGTCATAGCACCTGGCCACATAATATGGAGAACGCTGCTAAGAAATTGTACCATCATAATATGGGGCCTACTGGCTACGTCGGTTGCATGCCTAAGTGGGATGCACTTGAGGTTAATTACATTGCTGTCAGGATCAGACCAGAGCCCACAACATGGACACCACGGGCGAGAAACTGGTTTTACAGCAATGGGGGCACGTTGGACAAAGAAGGGAGGGTAATATATAATCAGAAACACAAAGATGATCCCCTACTGCCCATCGACGATATTAGAAATGCAGTAGATGATGTTGCAGCGGGACGGTTCATTCCCGATAGAGAGAACGACGAGTTCACACGCACTCTTAAAAATCCTGAACACGAAGGACGAGCACGAGGCACACCAGGCTCCAAGTCGTGGAAGGTTGCCTTCCCCGCAGAAATGAAGAGATATCCTGATAAAAACCATCAGAGGAGAAAGGAAAGGGAGGAAGCTGAGAAAGCGGCCGCTGCAGACCGGCTATGTATATTGGAAGAAGCATTAAAGTGGCACCAGGATCAACTCGACAGACTTAGCCAGCAAGGTACTAGCGGCCAATCTCAGCGGCACGTGGTAGAAGCTGCATTTGATGGTACCGGCGCCCTATTGAATAAGAAAAGCAGCGTCGCTTCCACGCAGCTCCATGATGTTGATGATGATGCACCGACGACGGCTCCTCCTAAATGCTGCCCAGTGGATGATATCACGGAGAGCACAACTTGTGAGCTAAAGGTGCAGGTTATGAACTTAAGGGTGACGGCGGCGGTCGGCATGGCCGTACCAATTGCGCCTAACCTAACTTGGCATTGCAGACCAGTTTCAAAAGGGTACGCTGTCGTCACGGTGGATGATGTGAAGGAAGATTTTGAGGAGCTGAAGCTAGACCACCCTGCGGGGGAAGATATGGAGCTGACTCAACTAGGATAAGCCAAAGGGAGGGATTATTCTATGGCCAAAGGAGCGCATCGTGTTTCCAAATTATGTGCCACCAAGGCCAACCACTCCTCAGAGCAGCAATCCACCTTCGTCGCCACCTCACCATTCTCCAGCGCAACCGTCTGATGGGTTCGTAGCATGGAAAACAAAAAAATTCTACCACAAGAACGAACAAAACCCAGATCTAATCTAGATAAAAGCCAAGATCTAATCTATTAGACATGTGCAACGAGATAGATCTGTACTAACCCTTGTAGATCCGAAAGCCTTGTGCGAGATCGGATCTCGTGGTTGATGTAGACGATCACTTGCCGATCTCAAGATCTAGTAGACGATCCTTCCGGCGCCGCGTTCCGGCAGCGCTTCTGCAGTCGGTCACACGTGCGGAGTTGATGCAGTCCTTCCTCTCCCTATTCCAGCGAGCAGCGGAGGTAGTAGATCTCTCCACGGAATCCCAGTAGCACGGCGGCGTGGTGGTGGTGGAGTAGAGAATTCTGCAGGGCTTCGCCTAAGCCTGAGCAGAGCGAAGAAGGAGGAGAGAGGCGGCTAGGGCAAGAGTGGAGGGGCAAGGGGGTGGCGCCTCCACCCCTCTATATATAGAGGGAGGGGTGCGGCCTAGGGTTCCCACCCCTAGGCCCACCTCCTAGGGCCGGCGCACAAGGGAGAGGGGGAGGGAGTTTCTTTCCCGACTCCCAAGTCTCCCCTTTTCCTTTCTTGGTTTTCAAGTAAAGTCCACAGAATCTTCTAGAACTTTCCGAAACATTCCGAAACCTTCTAGAACCCCCATATAAACACTCCGGAACATTTCCGAACCTAGAAAATGATCTCCATTATATGAATCTCATTCTCCGGACAATTCCGGATCTCCTCGTGATGTCCCAGATCCAATCCGAGACTCCGAACAACATTCGGTCTCCAACACACATTCCATATCTACCTAAACAGCATCGAACCTTAAGTGTGTCACCCTACGATTCGCGAATATGCAGACATGATGGAGACACATCTCGGATCAATAACCATCAGCGGGATCTAGAGATCCATAATGGCTCCCACATACTCAACGGTGACTTCGTGATCGATAGAACCATTAACATACGAAACCAATTCCCTTTGTCACGCAATATTCTACTTATCCGAGGTTTGATCGTCGGTATCTCCATACCTAGTTCTACCTCGTTACTGATAAGTACTCTTTACTCGTTCCATGTTATGTCATCCCTTGTGACCTAGTCACATGCTTGCAAGCTAACTAGATGACATTCCACCGAGAGGGCCCAGAGCATATCTACCCGTCATATGGATGGACAAATCCCAATCTTGGTCCATGCGCTTCAACACATACTTTCAGAATACCCAATGACACTTTTATAACCACCCAGTTACGAAGTGGTGTTTGATGTCATCAAAGCACCCATCCGGTGATGTGATTAACATAACCTCATGGTCGAAGGATTAGGTTACTATGCATTTGAAAGCTTGTAGCAATACGAACTAAATGACTTGATCTTATGCTACACTTACTATGGGTGTGTGTGTCCATCACATCATTCTTCTAATGATATGACCTTGTTATTAATGACATCTAATGTCCATGATCAGGAAACCATGATCATCTATTAATCAACAAGCTAGTTCAACAAGAGGCTTACTAGGGACTCTTTTATGTTTACAAAACACACAAGTATTAGTGTTTCCTAATAATACAATTATAGCATGGGATGTAAACATTCATCATAAACACAAAGATATAATAATAACCACTTTTATTTTTGCCTCTTGGGCATATCTCGAACAGTCTCCCACTTGCACTAGAGTCAATAATCTAGATTACATGGTAATATACCGAACACCCATGGCGTTCTGGTGCTGGTCATGCTTTGCTTTAGGGAGAGGTTTAGTCAACGGATCTGCCACATTCAGATCAGTGTGTACTTTGCAAATCTTTATGTCACCATCTTGGATGTACTCGCGAATAGCATGGAAACGTAGCTTGATGTGCTTCAGCTTGCTATGTGACCTTGGCTCCTGTGCATTAGCTATGGCACCTGTGTTGTCACAGTAGATGGCCATCGGGTCCAACGCACTAGGAACCACGCCAAGTTCAGTAATGAACTCCTTCATCCATATGGCTTCTTGTGCAGCCTCCGAAGCAGCTATGTATTCCGATTCAGTTGAAGATTTCGCTACAACGCTTTGCTTGGCACTCCTCCAGCTCACTGTAGCACCATTCAAAATAAATACGTATCCAGACTGTGACTCCGAGTCATCTGGATCGGTGTTCCAACTAGCATCAGTGTAACTGTTTACAACAAGCTGTTCATCACCTCCATAAGAAAGAACCATATCCTTAGTCCTATTTAGGTACTTTAGGATATTCTTGATCGCTGTCCAGTGCTCCATTCTAGGATCACTTTGATATCTGCTAGTCAAACTAACAGCATGTGCTATATCCGGTCTTGTACACAGCATGGCATACATGATAGAACCTATGGCCGAGGCATAGGGAATATTATTCATTTTCTCTCTATCTCTGTCGTAGCTAGACTTTGAGTCTTACTCAAGGTCTTACCTGACAACATGGGCACGAACCCTTTCTTGCTCTCTTCCATTCTAAACTTCTTTAGAACTTTGTCCAAGTATGTACTTTGTGAAAGCGCTATTAGGCGTCTTGATCTATCTCTATAAATCTTGATGCCTAGAATATATGCCGCTTCACCAAGATCCTTCATTGAAAAACTATTATTCAAATAGGCTTTGACACTATTAAGAAGTTCTATATCATTCCCAATCAACAATATGTCATCTACATATAGTACTAGGAATGCTATAGAGCTCCCACTCACTTTCTTGTAAATACAAGCTTCTCCATAAGTTTGTATAAATCCAAAGTTTTTGATTACTTTATCAAAACGTTGATTCCAACTCCGGGATGCTTGCTTTAGTCCATAAATGGAGCGCTGAAGTTTGCATACCTTGTCAGCATCTTTAGGATCGACAAAACCCTTGGGTTGTACCATATACAGCTCTTCCTCAATGTCACCATTAAGGAACGTTGTTTTTATATCCATCTGCCAAATCTCATAATCGAAATATGCAGCAATTGCTAACAAAATCCTCACAGACTTTAGCTTCGCTACTGGTGAGAATGTCGCATCATAGTAAACTCCTTGAATTTGTCGGAACCCTTTCGCGACAAGTCGAGCTTTATAGACGGTAACATTACCATCAGCATCTGTTTTTGAAAATCCATTTGTTCTCGACAGCCTTACGGCCATCCGGTAAGTCCACCAAAGTCCACACTTGGTTTTCGTACATGGATCCCATTTCGGATTTCATGGCTTCTAGCCATTTATCGGAATCTGGGCTCACCATAGCTTCTCCATACGTCGCAGGGTCATCAGTGTTGTCCACCAATATGACGTTCAAGGCAGGGTCATACCAATCAGGAGTGGTACGAACCCTCGTTGACCTGCGAGGTTCAGCAACAACTTTGTTCGAAGTTTCATGATCACCATCATTAGCTGACTCTCCAATTGGTGCAGGCGGCACAAAAACATCTTCCGGTGCTGCGCTACTCTCAACTCTGAGAGAAGGTTCAATAACCTCGTATAGTTCTACTTTCCTTCCAGTCACTTCCTTCGAGAGAAACTCCTTCTCAAGAAAGGATCCATTCTTGGCAACAAAAACTTTGCCTTCGGATCTATGATAGAAGGTATACCCAATTGTTTCTTTAGGGTATCCTATGAAGACGCATTTCTCCGCTTTGGGTTCAAGCTTATCAGGTTGTAACTTCTTTACATATGCTTCGCAACCCCAAATTTAAGGAACGACAACTTAGGTTTCTTACCAAACCATAATTCATACGGTGTCGTTTCAACGGATTTAGATGGTGCCCTATTTAAAGTGAATGCGGCTGTCTCTAATGCATAGCCCCAAAACGATAGCGGTAATATGTAAGAGACATCATAGACCGAACAATATCTAAGAGAGTTCGATTACGACGTTCGGACACACCATTACGCTGTGGTGTTCCCGGCGGTGTCAATTGCGAAAGTATTCCACATTTCTTTAAATGCATGCCAAACTCATAACTTAGATATTCACCTCCGCGGTCAGAACGCAGAAACTTAATCTTCTTGTTACGATGATTTTCCACTTCACTTTGAAATTCCTTAAACTTTTCGAAAGTTTCGGACTTATGTTTCATAAAGTAGACATACCCATATCTACTTAAGTCATCCGTGAAAGTGAGAACGTAACGATATCCACCACGTGATGCTACACTCATTGGACCGCACACATCGGTATGTATTATTTCCAATAAGTCTGTAGCTCGCTCCATTATTCCAGAGAATGGAGTCTTAGTCATTTTTCCCATTAGACATGCTTCGCATCTTTCAAGTGATTCAAGAAGTCCATCAGAATGGAGTTTCTTAATACGCTTCACTCCAATGTGACCAAGACGACAGTGCCACATGTATGTAGAATTATCATTCAATTTTGTTCGTTTAGCATCTATGTTGTGAACATGTGTATCACTACTATCGAGATTTAGTAAGAATAAACCATTCATCTCAGGTGCATTACCATAAAAGATATTACTCATATAAATCGAACAACCTTTATTCTCGGACTTAAAAGAGTAACCGTCTCGCAATAAACAAGATCCAGATATAATGTTCATGCTTAACGCAGGCACCAAATAACAATTATTCAAATTTAAAACTAATCCCGAAGGTAGATGTAGAGGGATCGTGCCGACGGCGATCACATCAACCTTGGAGCCATTTCCAACGTGCATCGTCACCTCGTCTCTCGTCAGTCTTCGCTTATTCCGCAGCTCCTGTTTCGAGTTACAAATATGAGCAACCGAACCAGTATCAAATATCCAGGCACTACTACGATTACTAGTAAGATACACATCAATAACATGTATATCGAATATACCTTTCTTCTTGATGTTGCCATTCTTCAGATCCGCCAGGTACTTGGGACAGTTACGCTTCCAGTGACCAGCACCCTTGCAGTAGAAGCATTCAGTTTCAGGCTTAGGACCAGCCTTGGGCTTCTTAGCAGGTGCGGCAGCTTTCTTGCCGTCCTTCTTAAAGTTGCCCTTGTTCTTAGGCTTGCCTTGTTTCTTGAAATTGGTGGTCTTATTGACCATTAACACTTGGTGCTCCTTCTTGATCTCCACTTCAGCAGTTTTCAGCATGGACGATAGTTCAGGCAACGTCTTGTTCATGCAGTGCATATTGTAGTTCATCACAAAGTTCTTATAACTCGGTGGCAGTGATTGGAGGACACGGTGAATCCCTAACTCATTAGGAATCGTTATCCCCAACTCTTGGAGCTTGTTTGCGTGCCCAGACATGGTGAGCACGTGCTCGCTAACGGAGCTTCCCTCTTCCATCTTACAGTTAAAGAACTTTTCGGAGGCCTCATAGCTCTCCACGGCCGCGTGAGTCTCAAAAATCAGCCTGAGCTCCTTAATGATCTCGAACGGGTCGTGGTGCTCAAAGCGCTTTTGAAGCTCCGTTTCTAAACCGTACAGGATGGCACACTGAACTGTGGAGTAGTGATTTTTCCGAGTGGCGTAAACATTCTTTACGTCATCGGTGGCATCTTCTGCAGGTGGGTCACCTAGCAGTGCTTCGAGCACATAGGTCATCTAACCAGCCCTGAGGACAATCTTCAGTCCACGGAGCCAGTCCGTGAAGTTGCTTCCATTGTTCTTAAGCTTTTCTTTCTCTAGGAACGCATTGAAATTGATGGAGAGGTTCGCCATAATCTACAACAAATTTGCAAGTAGTTTAGACTAAGTTCATGATAAATTGAGTTCAATTTTAATTCTTAAATTAACTAGGTGAACTCCCAGTCAAAACAACATCCCTCATGTTGTCTTAGTGATTACACGAACCAAATCCACTACACCAAGTCCGATCTTCACGAGAGAAGATGTAGTTTCATCGGTGAACAATCTTCATGTTCATCATATCATTTATATGACTCATGCTCTACCTTTCGGTATTCCGTGTTCCGAGACCATGTCTGTACATGCTAGGCTCGTCAAGATTAACCTTAGTTTCCGCATGTGCAAATCTGGCTTGCACCCGTTGTATGCACACGTAGAATCTATCACATCCGATCATCACGAGATGCTTCGAAACGACGAGTCTTAGCAACGGTGCCAACTAAGGACGAACACTTTATTACTTGATATTTAGTGAGAGGGATCATCTTATAATGCTACCGTCGCAATCTAAGCAATACAAGATGCATAAAGGATTAACATCACATGCAGTTCATAATTAGTGTGATATGATATGGCCCTTTCTTCTTATGCCTTTGATCTCCATCGCCAAAGCACGGACATGATCTCCATCATCACCAGCATTGCGTCAAGGTCAGTGGCGCCGCTTCATGGTTGTCCATCATCACTAGCAACTATTACAACTATTTGGAATAAAGCTATTACAAGATGAATAGACACGCAGGTCTTAACAGAATTAAAGACAACCATTAGGCTCCTGCCGGTTGCCATATTACAACAAGGATCATTGCATACATCAAATATAATCACAATCACATGATGGCCATATCACATCACAAAACCCCTACAAAAACAAGTTAGACGCCTCTAATTTTCTTTGCATGTTTTACGTGGTTTGGGGCTTTCGAATAAGAACGGATCTTACCTACGAAACTGAACCACAATGTTGATACAAGTGCTATCAAGTACAAAGTGTAAATTGGATCTATACTATGGTGGGAGAGACAGACACCCGCAAAGCCACTTGTGCAAAGCAAGTTACACGTCAAGCGTGGAGCAAGTCTCATGTGTGATGACATGTAAGGTTAGCCCGAGCCGCTTCATCCCACCATACCGCAAGATGCAAAGTACACAAAGCAAAAGACGGCACGAGCATCAACGCCCACAAAACCATTGTGTTCTACTCGTGCAACAGATCTACGCATAGACATGGCTCTGATACCACTGATGGGTTCGTAGCATGGAAAACAAAAAAATTCTACCGCAAGAACGAACAAAACCCAGATCTAATCTAGATAAAAGCCAAGATCTAATCTATTAGACATGTGCAACAAGATAGATCTGTACTAACCCTTGTAGATCCGAAAGCCTTGTGCGAGATCGGATCTCGTGGTTGATGTAGACGATCACTTGCCGATCTCAAGATCGAGTAGACGATCCTTTCGGCGCCGCGTTCCGGCAGCGCTTCCGCAGTCGGTCACACATGCGGAGTCGATGCAGACCTTCCTCTCCCCATTCCAGCGAGCAGCGGAGGTAGTAGATCTCTCCACGGAATCCTAGTAGCACGACGGCGTGGTGGTGGTGGTAGAGTAGAGAATTCTGCAGGGCTTCGCCTAAGCCTGAGCAGAGCGAATGAGGGGGAGAGAGGCGGCTAGGGCAAGAGTGGAGGGGCAAGGGGGTGGCGCCTCCACCCCTCTATATATAGAGGGAGGGGTGCGGCCTAGGGTTCCCACCCCTAGGCCCACCTCCTAGGGCTGGCGCACAAGGGAGAGGGGGGAGGGAGTTTCCTTCCCCCCCAAGTCTCCCCTTTTCCTTTCTTGGTTTTCAAGTAAAGTCCACGGAATCTTCTGGAACTTTCCGGAACATTCCGAAACCTTCTAGAACCCCCATATAAACACTCCAGAACATTTCCGAACCTAGAAAATGATCTCCATTATATGAATCTCATTCTCCAGACAATTCCGGATCTCCTCGTGATGTCCTAGATCCAATCCAAGACTCCGAACAACATTCGGTCTCCAACGCACATTCCATATCTACCTAAACAGCATCTAACCTTAAGTGTGTCACCCTACGGTTCGCAAATATGCAGACATGATGGAGACACCTCTCGGATCAATAACCATCAGCGGGATGTGGAGATCCATAACGGCTCCCACATACTCAACGATGACTTCATGATCGATAGAACCATTAACATACGAAACCAATTCCCTTTGTCACGCAATATTCTACTTATCTGAGGTTTGATCGTCGGTATCTCCATACCTAGTTCTACCTCGTTACTGATAAGTACTCTTTACTCGTTCCATGTTATGTCATCCCTTGTGACCTAGTCACATGCTTGCAAGCTAACTAGATGACATTCCACCGAGAGGGCCCAAAGCATATCTATCCGTCATATGGATGGACAAATCCCAATCTTGGTCCATGCGCTTCAACACATACTTTCAGAATACCCAATGACACCTTTATAACCACCCAGTTACGAAGCGGTGTTTGATGTCATCAAAGCACCTATCCGGTGATGGTGATTAACATAACCTCGTGGTCGAAGGATTAGGTTACTATGCATTTGAAAGCTTGTAGCAATACGAACTAAATGACTTGATCTTATGCTACACTTACTATGGGTGTGTGTGTCCATCACATCATTCTTCTAATGATATGACCTTGTTATTAATGACATCCAATGCCCATGATCAGGAAACCATGATCATCTATTAATCAACAAGCTAGTTCAACAAGAGGCTTACTAGGGACTCTTTTATGTTTACAAAACACACAAGTATTAGTGTTTCCTAATAATACAATTATAGCATGGGATGTAAACATTCATCATAAACACAAAGATATAATAATAACCACTTTTATTTTTGCCTCTTGGGCATATCTCCAACACCGTCGCCTGCAGCGCCTCACCACTCAGCGCAACCGTCTCCATCGCCGCCTCAGCCGTCTCCGCCGCCGCCTCAGCCGTCTCCGTCCCCTGAACCTCAGAGACAAAAGCGGAAGTATACTAAGAGGGGCAGCACCACCACCAGCAGCAAGAGCACGTTCCGATCATCGAAACGTAAGTTATCGCCCCTCCCAAAAGTACCTCATAAGAATATGAAGAAACTACCTTATGAGAAGACAGGTGAGGAAACTGTTGCGGTCGCAGATGCCCATTATGAAAAGTGGAAGATTGACATGGCTAACAAGAAAAAGCCGATAGAGCCATTATTCCCGGTCACCGCAGAAGATAAAGCCAAAGCAGCCGCGCTTAAGATTCAGCTTCACTAACCGATAGCGCTCACATCAGACTATAATCGCTCTATTACCAAGTCGGCTGAGGCAAAAGAGCGGAGAGTCGGGAAAGAAGTTCCCCAACTCGGACAACAGAAAAATCAATCAATCGAACTGCTCAAAGTGTACGATACTAATGAGTGGAGAGCCCAGGAGCGGTATGATCCGAACAGTGATCCGGAGTTTGTTCGATTGTACGGAGAAAATGCCCAATTATATGGACTGTCTATTACTGAGTACATGATCTGTATGGATGAGTTCGAGAGGTACCAAGAAACAGCATACGTGTACCAGTATGGGGCTCCTCTCGTCAAACCCGAGTTAGTCAAAGATCTACCAACAAAAATGCGAAGATTGCATAACTGGTACATTCAATCCTGTGCTGAATCTAAAAACTGGATCTATGTTGCATATAAACACCACCATTATGGTCATGGAGATGGCTTTCTATTGGTTGAATTTTCAGAATTATTTCAGTTTTACCAACAAGACGCCCTCGACAAAACTATCGTCAGTGCCTATTGTTTGTAAGTATTATTAATTTCTGTAATTAAATCTTTCTAGCTCAGCTCATTCGTTGCTTGTATAATCTTACTTATCACTATACTAATTATATCTGCAGAATGAAGATTCTCGAATGCAACAAAGGACAAATTTATGACCTTGGGTTTGTTGACTGCAATTTCGTTCATAAAGTTAGTCTAAAAACGAAACCCAAAGAAACAGAGGATAACTTGCTACAAGCGTTGACGCATTTCAGTAACAGAAGGAAAATACTATTTCTTTACAAAGCTGGGTGGGTGTTACTATCTTGTACATATTCTATTTTCGCTTACTCGATGTTAAGCGTATAATTGACTCGTGTTATATTTTGTTAGTGTGTCCAGTTTCCACTATATTCTATTAATCATTGTTGTTGACACCGGAGTAGTAAAAGTCCTGGACTCGAAACGCATACCATTAGAAAAGTAGGCGAACACGCGAGAATGCCTCCAGAAGGCTTGGAAACGGTTCACCGCCAAAAATAGGGGTGTTTGGAAGTCAGAGCTTATATTTCAACCATTGACTGTAAGTACTACTTGCTAGATCCACACATCTCTTTAATTCTAGTTTCAATAACACCATTATCATGCTTGATTATTATTTTGATTGAACTCTGTTCTCGTAAAGTGCTTGAGGCAGGAAGTCGGGAATAACTTATATGGATACTATGTCTGCGAGTTCATTCGTCAGACGATCAAAGAGAAGGGCGTAGATTGGAATATCAAAAAAATTGAAGTACGATAAACAATAATCACAACTTTATTTTATTACCACCAATTGTGTTTAGTTTTATTTATATATATTGATCCCCTTCTTTAAATTAGATCGAATGGATACGGGACGGTCTTCTATCACAAGAACGCATGCAAGCAATTTAAGAGGAAATTGTCGGATTCTTGTTAGAACAAGTCATAGATCCGAAAGGAGAATACTATTACCCGATACATTTGGAAGGGTGACGTGTAAAAAAGAAGACGTAAATTAGATCAAATTTATGTGAGTACCATTTGTAATTAATATGTTTCGACCAAGAAGACGGATGAGACGGTGCATAATATATTTGTGATCATGATGTGCAATATATATATCGTGGTTTCATTATTGTTGTATATATGTAGTACCATTAAATTAAATAGAAAACAACAAATAAATAAATAATCTTGTCGCGGCACGAAAATGGCCTTTATGAACCGGAATTAGAGACCTTTTTTCCACCAGTGGAAGCCGACACTCCTCCCCGCCCATGCTGACTCACTTCTCGCGCGCAGCACGGACTGCACCCGTTGGTCTCCCAGGCCGCTCTGTCATCGCCCGTTGACTACAGTGGCAGGCACCATGCAAGGTGTGCAACAGCCTGGCGGGAGCTTAATTGCCTGGTCCAAATGAAAAGCTTAACTTACTAACATGTCCTTTTAAACATGTTGATAAAATAAATGTACTGATTTTGCTATATCTGTTGTCATTGAGACTACAACTATTTTTAAAAAAATTGAATATGGTGTTTTAAAGTTTAAACAAATTATAAAAATAATTACATTGAGTACGTACACATGAACGTATCAATAAAGATTACATTGATACGTAGACATGTAAGTTTATAGGCTACATAAAATGCACAAATTCATGTATCTGAAAATACAAAAAAGGCCTCATTTCAGTTCAACATTTGTTTGTCACAAATGAAAATATATTTTTATGCAAATTTGGCCATACATACTACACATCTATGTATTTGTACGTTTTTGAGATAAAAATGATTTTTTTAAAATAGGGATAACTAGTGCCCGTGTGTCAAAAAGACTTTTTGGCAATATAATTATTTTCAAATATTTACATTTCGAGTGTTATACTGCGAGCAAAATAGCAGGCCTGGCCAACTAGATAACTTGTAACTAGATGACTTGTTAAAAAAGTTTAAGTTGTTTATTTGGATTAGGCAAAAAAATTAAACCACCAACTGCGCTAGCTGCAAAAGAGACGTTTTTGTGTTTTGTGCAACAATGCCGGTACTAGCTGCAATTTTCTCGCCTGACGGAGTAGTAGTGCTGGCTACGCGAGCTGGCTACTGAATTAAATTGGTGGTTGTATCTTGTTGCTTCCTTTCTACGCGAGCTGGCTATGGAGATGGCGCTACGCCCGCCGGCCAGCTCGCCACGGCCAACAACGACAACGGCTTCCTCTCGGCCCAGTTCACGACGAAGCGCCAGCTCCTAATTGACCTTTGCAGCCTGCTCGCGCGACAATCGTAGGAGGTCACTGGGATGCTATTCCTCTGCTCCCAAGACGAGGGACGACAACTTGGCCTCCCCGGCCGCTGTGCTCCAGGCCACGCTCGCCGACCTGCTGGCAGCCGTTGCCGGGCGCTCCGACCGTCTCCAGGCTCACCGAGCGTTGAGCCGCCGCCGCCAAACTCGTCGAGCGCTGGGCCGCCGCCGGGCGAAAGCTCCCTGTCCTTTAGCCACATCAGTCCTAGTCCTAATCAGTGGAGGTAGTAGAGAAAGAGGACATGATTAGCACTAGGCGATTAAAAACGTCCAAAATTGGCGTTCTTGCTAGAGACTCGTGTTATATAGAGAATTTTTTTTCCGTGCAACCAACCGTCCTTATTTCTTCCCGCCAGATGCGAAAAACGAAGATACGGGCAAGCAAACACGTCCCTAGTGTGCATCCCGCTCGGCCTCCACCGCAACAAGCTCAGCCGCGACACGGTCCTACGTCTCACGCCGAAGGCGCTCCCTAGTCATAGATCAGCGTTGCATCCTTCTCCCGTAGGTTCTTCACACGGATTGCCTTTGCATGCTCAATGCGGCATCTTGAATGGCGGCCTCCGCCTCCCCCTCCTTGTCTTCCGCATCCCCAAGCCATCCACGAGTCCCCAAACCGACGGTGTGTTTGGCCTTTTCGCACACTACTGCGCCCGCCACCTCCTCGCACATAGCCTCCTGCAGGAAGTGCTCGCGGCACAACTATCTCGAGGGCCAACGTCACAACACCAGTAGGTCACTGAGAGTAGGCAGCAAAGGTCAAAATACGTTGGGCGCACTCCACGCCTATCCATTAACAAAAACTAGATGGCTTACGGTGGGCGCACTTGCCGATCCATTCAAACAAAAAACGAGACGGCTTAGAATGCCCAGTCATGGCCACTAGGGCGTGTTTTGGCAGGCCAGATCTCCGTTTCTCGAAAAGAAATAAGACCGTCTGGTGGGCTTGCTCGCATCCGTTTCTCACATAGCACGAAACTTAAAGCAAGCCAAAAGTTGGCTCAATGAAAACGCCGATTTCGGCGTTTTTACAGGATAGGCCTGGCGGGCCAAAAAGCGAACGCGGTTCCTACGTCGGTGCAAAGCTGTTTCTCTAGGCATGCAACTCCTCTTGCAGTTATCTCCTTAATCTAGCTAATTCCTCCCCTTCTCGTCTTCAACCTCTACGCCGAGCTCCGACACCCACCACTGCACACGGCGCGGGTCGGCGAGCAGCTGCCAGAGCTAGAAGAGAGACCAGGTCTGCAAGAGCTATAGCGGCGTGGTTCCTGGCACCAATGCCAGCGCCGGCACCGACAGCAAGATGAGCATGTAAGGTTGATCTCCACTCGATCGAGCCCAACGGCTCGACCGACCCCTTGACCGCGTCCTGATCGGGGACGCCCAACCTCCCGGTTGGTGGGCCCCTGTCACATGCGCGTATATAAAGAGGTGGGGACCATTGGCACAACTAACTAGGTTCGTCGTGTGCCACTCCCCATGCCCTTCCGATCGAGGGCTCGCGCAGAGTGACGGGAAGCACCACCGACGCCACCGCCTCACTCACCCACGCTCACGCCGTCGCCCTCCCGATGGCCACCGACTCGGGCTCCTCGAGCCTCACCGAAGGTTTGCCCCTCTCTCTCTCTCTCCCGATCTCCCTCTCCCTCTCAGTTTTCGACCAGATCCAACCCAAAGAGCTCTACTGTAATCATCTAGGCTAGAAGATCCAAAAGGCTAAATCTAACATTGGTATCAGAGCCACTTCTAGTCCTATTTCTTTCGGTAGAAAAGCAAAGAAGAAAAGAAACCCTAGATTCAAAAGTGCGCCTTGCCCTTTTGGCCGCGCCATCCCCCTCGATCCCTATGCGCATCGACAAGCCGAGGCGTAGGGAAGAAGGACACACCCCTTCGGGGGCAAAGAAAATCCCAAGTCGTAACCCGCAAATCAAAAGGAAACCCCACCTCCCAGATCCCGCAAGATAGACAGAAAGATCCCGCAAGATCCCACATCCCTGATCCCAAACCAAAAGAAAACCCCAAATCGGACGCCGGAGTGCGCCGGCAAAGAAATCTGCCCACCTCGTCCGCTTGACGGCGGCGCCCCCACCCTCGGGTGGAAGCGCGCGTCGACAAGAAGACAAGGGAGGCAGCCTCGCCGTCCTCCTCTCTGCTCTGCTTCTCGCGGGGTGGGGGGGTGTTGGACAGAGTGAACGGGGGGAGGGGAAGAGGAAGTGAGAGAGAGGGAGGGGCGCGCCGCCGCCGGCACCGTCGCCGCGCGGGGGTGGCCGCCTCACCTCGTCTCCACCAGCGGGCTCCCGAGCCGCGAGAGGAGAGTGGGGAGGGAGGGGCGCAGCCACCTCACCAGGGAGGGGCGCAGCCGCCTCGCCGGGAAGGGGCGCAGCCACCTCGACCACCTCCCACGTCGCCGCCGCGGAGGAGAGGCGCTGGGGCCACGGAGAGAACGCGGCGCCGCCGCAAAGGGGGGGCGGGGCGGAGCCGGTGACCACGCGGGGCAGCCGGCGCGCGAGACGCGGCGCCGCCGCGGTGGCCACGCGGGAGCGGGTTTTGGGGCAAAAGTGGTTAGGGTTAAAGGGGGGGCGGCGGCAGGTTTTTTTTTATACCACCGAATAGTGCGCCTGACCGTCGGATCCAGGGTTTCGCGGCTGAACGGTCAGGATCGAACGGGCGGAGGCAGGCCGAAGCGGCTACGGGTCTGCTGGGCCGAGCAGGCCGCGCGAGCGGGCCGCGGGCGTGGTGCAGGCGGGCCAGCTGGGCAGCTGCTGAGCAGCGCGCGCGAGCGGCACCTAGCTAGCGAGCGCGCGGGCGGGGGGTGGCGCGCAGCCAGGCCGTCGGGCCAGGCCGCTGGCAGGCCGCCCAGTGAAGGCCCGCAGGCTGGTTTCTTTAAACAGTTTTCTGGGTTTTTTTTACAGAGCTGTTTTAATTGTTATACTTAGTTTTAAGCATATTTTTAAACATAGTTTTTTCTAGTCCTTTATTTTAGGGAATATTTGACTAGAAAATATGAAAAGGCGCAGAATTTTTTCTGTAAAGTTCAAAGGATTATGAAAGTCATTATAAATGTTTCCGCTGCAAATAGTAAAAGGCAATTGCTTAAATGCAATAAAGTGATAGTTAATTTTTTCAAAAGATGTGATAAAGTGATATT
This sequence comes from Avena sativa, assembly GCA_916181665.1. NCBI lineage: Eukaryota > Viridiplantae > Streptophyta > Magnoliopsida > Poales > Poaceae > Avena > Avena sativa. Next base: position 342,211,285 of record OV702287.1, read on the forward strand.
AAAATGAGATTATGATTATGTTATTATATAACCAACGTTATTAATAGCATGATCATGATTTGTCATTTTATGTTAAAAGGTGCATTTATCTATGTAAATAGTTAAAAGGATTTATTAAAGGTTTAAAGTGAATTAAATTTCAAAAGTATGTTAAAGTAGTTATTGAAACAATTATGATTCTGTTATTTTATGACCAACGTTATTAATAACATGATCATATTTTGTTGCAATAATATGTGTATTTATCTCTATTATCTGCCCAACGGTGATATAGATTTAATTGCATAAACAGTTGTATGTTTTAATTTATACCAACGTTGGATTAATGCATGCAATTGTTGTTACGATTACACATCATTGTGGTGTAAAGGAAGAAAAGATGATGATGTTGCATGGCAGGAAAAGAAAAGCGGACCATGCTCCATTGGAGCTGGCCTACTCTATTGATAACCAGAAATGGGTGAATGCCAACAAGAAGACTCTAGCCTTCGTAAAGAACACAATTGAGAACGCAATAGTGGGCTCAATTGGAGAGTGTGCTACCGTGGGTGAGTATCTCGCCAAGATAAAGAGCCAGTTTACTGCTCTTCAAAGATGTATGCGACCCAGCTGTTAAAGCAGCTGGTTACTGAAAAGTATATGGGAGGACCCCACGGAATAAGAGAGCACATCTTGAGGATGTCAAACATGGCAGCAAAGCTCAAGCCCATGGATGAGGACCTCGAGCTAAAGCCAGCACTCTTGGAGCACCTTGTGATGGCCTCACTTCCACAGCCTTTTGAAAACTTTGTAATAAACTATAATATGTCCCCTGAAAAGTGGGACATAGAAAAGACCATTGGGATGTGCTCCCAGGAGGAGGAAAGGCTGAAAGCCCTTCACGGCGGTTCTCTGAACTTCGTGAAGGACAACAGGAAGAGAGGCTTCACAGGTGGCAACCATGGTGGCTCACCCTCCAAGCCCCATGGCAAGGGTCCAATGCAGCACCAGTACCAGCATCACCAGTCCACCCCAGGGGAGAAGGATCAGTGCCATCACTGTAAAAAGACTGGCCACTACAAGAAGGACTGTCCAGTTTGGCTAAAGTACATCATGGCCAAGAATGGTAAAGATATTGTTTCTTTTGTTAATGAATCTTTGTATGAAAAGTTTACTAGATCCACTTGGTGGATCGATTCTGGTGCAACTGTTCACGTTGCCAACTCTTTACAGGGGTTCCATTCGACAAGGACCACGCCAAGAAGAGAAAGATGCATTGAAGTGGCGAACGGAATAGAAGCAGAAGTGGAGGCCATTGGTGACGTCCCTCTGGAGCTGGCTGATGGCTCTTTGCTTTTGCTCAAAGATGTGCTTTTTGTTCCTTCATTACATAGGAATTTAATAAGTGTTTCCTGTTTGGACAAAGATTCTTATGAATGTTATTTTGGAAATGGCAAGTGTGCCATTTGGTTGAAAGACAAATGTGTGGGTGTTGTTACATTATTTGATAAGTTATATTTGTTATCCCTGCATCAGAAAGTTTTTTCTATGTGTGATGTGAATGGAAAAGTTTCCTTGTCGAACAAAGAACAAAAGAAAAGAAAGCGAACTCTTGACTCATCGAAACTATGGCACTGCAGACTAGGCCATGTTTCGAGGGGAAGAATAGAAAACCTCGTTAAAAATGACATTCTTCCTCCGTTAGAGTTCTCCGACATAGAACAATGCATAGATTGCATTAAAGGAAAGTATGTTAAACAAATTAAAAAGGGTGCAAACCGAAGCATAGCTACACTAGAAATAATCCACACGGATATTTGTGGACCGTTTCCGGTGAAAAGTGTGGATGGCTATGATTCATTCATAACATTCACGGATGATCACTCCCGGTATGGTTATATTTATCCAATTAAAGAGAGATCTGAAGCATTGGATAAATTTAAAATTTTCAAAACTGAAGTAGAAAATCAGCATGATAAAAGAATTAAAATAGTTCGGTCCGATCATGGGGGGGAGTACTACGGTCGGCATACTCCATATGGACAAGTACCAGGACCATTTGCAAGGTTCCTGCAAGAAAACGGAATAGTCGCCCAGTATTCTATGTCGGGCGAACCTCAGCAAAACGGAGTAGCTGAAAGGCGCAACCGTACCCTTATGGATATGGTGCGCAGCATGATGAGCTATTCCACCCTCCCATTGGGATTGTGGATGGAGGCGCTTAAAACCGCCATTCATATTCTCAACAGAGTACCAAGTAAGTCGGTGCCCAAAACACCGTATGAATTGTGGACAGGCAGAGTCCCCTCTCTGCACCACTTGAGGGTCTGGGGGAGCCCAGCTGAGGCAAAAGTTTTCAATCCAAACATCGCAAAGCTAGACCCCAAAACAGTATCTTGCCATTTTATTGGCTACCCAGATAAGTCCAAAGGCTATCGTTTCTACTGTCTCGACAGATATACAAAGTTTGTAGAAACGAGACAAGCAGTCTTCTTGGAGGACGAACTGATGAGGGGGAGCACGGTAGCTAGGAAAATTGATCTTGAGGAGAAGAGGGTGCATGCACCTAACCCGATGACTCAGGAGCCATTTTTCTCGCTACCTGTTGTACCACCATCCACAACCCCTGAGGTTGTGGTGTCGGCACCTGTTGCGACTCCACACGTGACAACAATGGGCGAAAGTTCGGAACCTGTCCATCAGGAGCCACCTGAACCCACTGTTGAGCACGAAAGGGAGCCAGAACAGCCACCTACTGTAAATGTGCCTGAACCCCAGGCAAGAAATGAGCAAGAGTCTGATGAACTCAGACGGTCTAAAAGAGAACGAAGACCAGCCATTTCCAAAGACATCTACAAAGTTTACAATGTAGTTCATATGGAGGGTGATCCTACCTCATATGAAGAAGCCATGAGTAGCCCTCACTCAGCCAAGTGGGTAGAGGCAATGGAAGATGAAATGAAATCGATGAGTTCCAACAATGTTTGGGACTTAGAGGAAATTCCCAAAGGAGCCAAAACAGTAGGATGCAAGTGGGTCTACAAAACAAAATATGACTCCAATGGGAATGTAGAAAAGTACAAAGCCAGACTCGTGGCAAAAGGCTTTACGCAAAGAGAAGGCGTAGATTACAATGAGACTTTTTCTTCGGTCTCATGTAAGGACTCCTTCAGAATCATCATGGCACTAGTTGCACATTTTGATTTAGAGTTACATCAAATGGATGTCAAGACGGCATTTCTAAATGGAGATTTAGAAGAAAATGTTTACATGAAACAACCCAAGGGTTTTTTCATGGAGTGGAAGGAACATATGGGATGCCGCCTAAAGAAATCCATTTATGGGTTAAAGCAAGCCTCTAGGCAGTGGTATTTAAAGTTTAATGATACCATTAAAGGATTTGGATTCAAAGAAAATGTTGAGGACAATTGCATTTATGCAAAGTTCAAAAGTGGGAAATATATTTTCCTAATTCTATATGTGGATGATATTCTGCTTGCTAGCAGTGATGTTAGTCTACTACTAGAAACAAAGAAGTTCTTGTCATCAAACTTTGACATGAAAGACCTTGGTGAAGCATCTTATGTTTTGGGCATAGAAATTCACCGAGACAGAAAGAATGGAGTGTTAGGACTGTCGCAGAAAGCGTATTGTGAAAAGATTTTAAAGAAATACAATATGCATGCGAGTAATTCAACACCTGCTCCCATAGTCAAGGGCGACAGTTTTGGGAAATCCCAATGTCCAAAGAATCAATATGAGATCGATCAAATGAAGTCAGTACTATATGCTTCGGCCGTTGGAAGCTTACAGTATGCACAAGTGTGCACTCGCCCTGACTTAGCATTTATCACCGGGGTACTCGGTAGATATCAAGAGAATCCATGCATAGAGCACTGGAAGATGGTAAAGAAAGCTTTGCGTTACGTGCAAGGCACAAAAGGCCTCATGCTAACATATAGACGATCTGATTCCCTAGAGATAAAAGGGTATTCAGATGCAGATTTTGCGGGAGATAAAGACGACCGAAAGTCCACGATAGGGTATGTCTTTACTCTCTCAGGAGGTGCTATTTCGTGGAGAAGCGCCAAACAGTCGATAGTTGCATCATCTACGATGTATGCAGAATTTATAGCATGTTATGAGGCCATGGGACAGGCGTTATGGTTAAAGAAATTCTTACCCGACTTGAAAGTGGTTGACTGCATCAGCAGGCCACTAAAGATGTACTGTGACAACGAGCCCGCAGTATTCTATGCTCACAACAACAAGTCGAGTAATGCTTCAAAGTCTATAGATATAAAGTATTATGTTGTGAAGGACAAAGTCCAGGATCAAACTATAAGTCTCGAGCATAAGGACAAAGGATATGCTTGCGGATCCGCTAACGAAAGGCTTACCACCCAATGTGTTCAAGGAACACATAGCCGGCATGGGTTTAACGGCAAGCCTATGATTCCTGGACTATAGAGGCCCAAAAGTAACAGGATTTGTTTCAAAACATGAAGGTATATAGTGGATGTCTGGTTCCATCGGCAATTGAGCTGAGACGATGAAACATGCTCTATGTATCATTCTGTGATGAAATAAGTAAAGGACAAGGTTAAAAGTAAAGTCGAGATCAAGGGGGAGAATGTAAGGTTGATCTCCACTCGATCGAGCCCAACGGCTCGACCGCGTCCTGATCGGGGACGCCCAACCTCCCGGTTGGTGGGCCCCTGTCACATGCGCGTATATAAAGAGGTGGGGACCATTGGCACAACTAACTAGGTTCGTCGTGTGCCACTCCCCACGCCCTTCCGATCGAGGGCTCGCGCAAAGTGACGGGAAGCACCACCGACGCCACCGCCTCACTCACCCACGCTCACGCCGTCGCCCTCCCGATGGCCACCGACTCGGGCTCCTCGAGCCTCACCGAAGGTTTGCCCCTCTCTCTCTCTCTCCCGATCTCCCTCTCCCTCTCCCTCTCCCTCTCAGTTTTCGACCAGATCCAACCCAAAGAGCTCTACTGTAATCATCTAGGCTAGAAGATCCAAAAGGCTAAATCTAACAGAGCAGTGCATGGCCACCCATATTATTATCTCCCCCAAGATTCCTTCAGCTTCAGCCCAACTCCAATCTCTTTCAGCTGCTTCCTCGATTAAGAACTCTAGGAATCTACAACTAATCTAGGATTCTGGTGTAGGAGCAGAGGAGACTAGCCGAAGTTCTTGGCCACTGGGGTTTGGGGGCAAAACCAAAATACAAGAGCGGTGCAGGTAGCAGCAAAATCAGGTAACAGTTCAATCCGGGGTGGCTCTTGCTAGAAGGCGTCGCCGTGGGGCATCACCGTCGCCGCCAGCTCGGGAACAACGCCTCCGTCATGGTGAGTTCTTGGTCCTACCTAGTATAAGTATACGCCTCACTCGGGAACAATCAATTAGGACTGATTTCATCTGCAATTGGTTTATACTAGCCATGGACTGATTTAACAATCCGCAGTTTACATGTTGATTAGACAAGATTAGAGGGAGAAATCATCTCAGTACCACAACCTTTGCATCCAAAGATTCAGCAGTGGCCTCTGGCGCGCACTGAAACAGCGGAGCCATGACCAGAGATTAAAAAAGGCCACGAGCAACCAAAAGGATTAGGATGCCCAGAACTTTCTTCACCCACCGTACCGTCTCCACCTCCCACCATATTCTCTCCGCCTAGAGGCCATGGTTAATACTTGGTTCGGTTGCATCGGCTACTTTGAGGATTCACTATACCACCTGTGCAGCGCCTGACGCTAATGTTCCGTTTGCTCATCCTGTAATCCAGAACATGTGAAACCGAAAGAAGCTGCACGACGATTGTTCTGTTCGTTTTAACTATTTTGGTAGTTGATGAATCCACGTAGTTTGAGCAGATTTAGTGTGTTCGGCTAGTGAGACAGATTACACAACCAGTTTGTGGCGGATCAAGCCTTCGTCCGCGCATATGGAAATTCGTAAACCACAAAGGCGTTTTTTGTTATGAATCGGCAGAGTCAGATTCTTCTTATAACAAGTTTCTAGATCAACAGCAACAAAATAAAGGAAGGATTTATTCATCAGGGCCTCAGAGATCTTGGTGGTTGTGGTCATCAGGTGGGACTCTGCCCCATCAAGAGTAGCAAATATTTTGATAACATCACTGGCCAAGAACATTAAGACGACGAAGCACCAAAGAGACATCCATGACAAAAAATACAACTACTAGATATATGGCATGATGTTGAGTCAGAAGTAGCTGGTTAGAGATCTCATATTGTAAATCAAAGGGAATCCGAATGATTTCTTCTTCATACTCAACATTCTATTCACAAGAACATCTCATCCAAACAAATCAAGAGAACAGCAAAAAATATTTTCCGAAATCAAATCTGCAAGATGGCAAACGGCATGCGCTTGGGTCAGAAGTAGCTGGTTTGAGATCTCATATTTGTTACAAATCAATGGGAATCCGAACGATTTTCTTCGTCATGCCTAAACACGCCACTGGACCAAATAACCAAGAGAAAAATTTGTTTTGCAGAAAAAATTTACCTACTTTGTCACCGGCGAATCCTGGAGAAACAGAGGACAGCCGGAGCTTAAAAAGCAGGCGGGAAGAACTAGGAAAGTGTCCTCCCCTTTGGTTCGATCTCGCCTAAGGATAGATTCCTCGCCGCACATAAGCAGCGAACAATTGCAATTTTAGGCAAATAATAGAAGAGAAGAAGAAAAAGGCAAAGATACAGAACAAGATCGGTGAATAAAGATGCAGCGCTGAAGTCTGAGACCTAGTTCCGGATGAACTCCGATGTCGATGGGCGGCGGCGGCAATGCGAAGAATAAGGTTCGAGGGTCCTCTATTTGTAGGCGTTCTGGCGGGTTAGGGTTTGGACTTTGCAGGCAGTGGATGGGCCTGTTTTGTACGTGAGACGCAGCCCATCGTTCTTGAAATGAATAGGCCCTGGTGTGTACGTGAGATACGGCCCTTGGTTCTTAAGATGAATAGGGCCCGGAATGAAGTGATGCGCTGGATTCAACGCCAAAAGACCATACCCCTATCTCACTTTTTTTATTTAGAGGATCTCGGTAACTCAAAAAAGAAAAATCTGACCAAGGACTATACCTTATTGAACCATGAAATACCAATGCTTAGCAAAGCTCTCTAGTGTTTGATCTATGCACGAGAAAGGATAATGATCCTTTCTAGTTTACTTATTTAGTTTTCTATAGCTAATACACATCATGTGTCCAACAATGGTGCGAGTAGGTAATGGTTCATTGTTTTCGTTTAGAACGGCAATAAATCCACCATTCTTTGGAACATAACGAATAGGACTTAGCCATTCGCTTTCCACCACATGATAAATGATACCTGCATCTAAGAGACGAATTATTTCTTTCTGTACCATTTTCTTCATTTGTGGTTTGAGTCTTCTTTGAAAGTCTGCAACCGGTTGGGCTCCTTCTTTCATAAATATTCTGTGACTGGCTATTGAGGGATTAATCCCTTCCATGTCATCCATAGAATAACCGAAGGCCGTACGGTGCATCTTTAATACAGTCATCAAATTTTCTTATTCCTTCTCTATAAGATTAGCACTCACAATAACATGATATTTATTTGTGTCATCTAAAAACCTGTATTTTAATTCTTCTAAAAGAAGTTTAAACTATGGGGGTGGAAGTTCGCCATCTCCTTTTCTTTTTGTTACTTCATAAACTTCATTCATTTGAAAATCAATTATAGGAGTTGAGTCGATATATTCATCAATTTCCTTTTTACCAATATTCTTAGGGACATTATTATTTTCTACTAGACTTCTTTCAAGATCATCATTAGGCGTTTCACAAATCAAGGTGGCAAGACTAGTGATATTACCTTCCTCTTCTTACTCTTCAAACTCTTCCTCGATGGGTTTGTATTGAAATTCGAGAAGTAGAGTTGCATCATGTATTCTCCAAACTTGAGGGAAATTGTTTCCTTCTTGTAGTCAATATTTGCCCCTGTGGTATTTAAAAAGGTTCTTCCAAAACTAATTGGACAATAGGTGTCAGTTGGCATATCAACTATAACAAAATCAATGGGATACTCATAAGAGACAATATAAAATAGGAACATTTTTAACTATGGCCGTTGGGACTCTAGTGTTTTATCAACAAGCATGATTGCCATTTCTGTATTTTCTAATTCAAGCGGTTGAAGCTCATCTTGAATTTATTGATAAAATATAAAGGGAATAACATTAACAGCAGTTTTGATATTGCAAAGGCCATAATAAGAGGTTTCGCTGAAAGTATAAGGAAGTAAAAGTTTGCCAATATTTTAAGCTTTTACCTTTCCTTCAACAAATTGAGTAGCTTCAGAATCAAGTTCAACTACATTGCAATGTGCAAACATAGCTACTATATCTTCTTTAGTTGCTTCACCTTCTTCTTGTGTGTTCTCACAAATCACCTCTTTTATCTTTGCCTCTTCTTCTTATAGTTTTCTTAGAATTTCTTTTTGTTTCTCCAATTAATCTGCAATTGAGTTCTCATGTGCTTTTCTACCATCCTTGGGTAAGCAAGTGGTTCCACATATGGCGGTATTTCCCTTGATAGTTCCTTGGGGACTTCAACCACCATTTGCACTTCTTTGATTGGTTCAGACAGTGGAGTGTATTGAAGCCATTCTTTCTTTGGTGCTTCAATAAATTCTGTAGAAGATTGAAGAACTTGCAATACAATATCATCATCAAGTTGAAGTCCATCAGCAGATTCTTTAACCTTTCAGGTTTCTTTATAAGCATTTAGGTAATCATATTCTATCTCTATACCAACTTTGCCTCCTAAGTCAAATCCCTACGTTTCCCTATTACGGCAAATTTTTCTAGAAGTTTCCAAGCTTGCTCAGCACTGAGGTCCATAAAAGACCCACCGGAAGATAAATCGATTTCATGTTTAATATCTCAGTTGAGTCCTCCATAGAAAACATGTGATCCATATCATGGTGGTAAATCATGATGGGGACATTTACCAATCATACATTTATATCTTATATAGGCTCTTATCAATCCTTCACCTGGGCGATTCTTGAAATTATTAATTACCCGTCTTACTTCGGCGGCCTTAACCTTGGGATAGAAACGAAATGCAAATTCCTTTTTTTAATTTCTCCCAAGTATCGATTTTCTATGTAGGACAAGTTCTCTACTTAATGGTCCAACATAAATGGGTAAAGAAACTTAAATGAGGATACGTATCTTCATTGGGATCATCTCTTGCAAAGATTTTTTCATTCATAATAGCAATTAAGAGGGTGAATCGCATAATCTTCATTGCTGTCCATCGGGAATTCCTCGACAAATCTTCTATTAAACCTTCTGAGGTATTCAGGTGCGGCGAGCCTGTTTATAAGCCTAAACGCAGTCATGCTGTTTTAATCTAAAATTAGTAAACAACTTTAGTATAAAAATTAATATATTAACCACCAAGGACAAAGACCAAAAGAGCATATCTCCCTAATAACGGCGCTAGAAAATAGCTTGTTGATTGCAAGTGCACAGCTTAATTGTAGCTACATTCAAAAGTAAGAGTATCTAACCATATAGAGCTATTTGGTTAGGGTCTTTATGCCCCTCGTCACTATCTATCAAATGATACTTAGAGCTGCCCTTGATCTTAAGTAAGAGTATTTTGAAAGAGTTGTGTTTGGTTGCAAAAGAGTAAAGAATGCAATAAAGTAAACAAGCGTGGTGAGAGTTGTAATGGAACTTCAGTAAGGCAAAATGTCCCCGGTGATTTAGGAACTACCACTAGCATTGGTACTAACTATGAGTAGGATAAATTTATATCTTTTGTGATGACATGTGTGGGAAAGGCTCCATGTTAAGATGTGCCTAGAAAACCATCGGCCATCACATTTCTAAATAACCACTACAACGATCTTCGACAATCACCTATGGATCCATTGCAATTAAGGGTTACCCCGTGGATAATGATATGAGCTTAGTGAATCTCTCCTTATCCCCCTTGTTCATATGGTAAAGTGCCGAAGACGATATGTCACTTCACGCTGTACACAATTCTATACTTAGTGAATCTCTCAATTTTCCAAGTGATGATGAGATTATTGTTCATTTTCGTAAACAAAGTCCGAAGGATATGGATCTGAACGCCACAAGCCAAGCTTTCAAACATATATAGTGGACCCTCATGTTGTACTTATGATTCCCGTGTTTTATGAGTTTTCAAACTTATTCCTATAGCTAACTTTGCCCACTTGAAATTGATTTTGTGTCGATTTATTGAAATTAGGTCAATTTTGAACTACAAGTAAATTGCAGGTTGCATTGAAAGTTTTACGTTTTTTGAGGTAACCATTGGGGGCTGATTTAATATATCACAAACCACCACCGATAGTTTTTACAACAAGTTCAACTTCTTGCTAAGATTTTGCATCTTAATAATTTAACGAAATTATATCAAACTTGAGCTACAAGTAAATGCGATAGATTGCTCTTGAGTTAATTGTCTTTTCGGAGGTAGACGGGTGTATCTTATTGTAGTAAACAATATCGTCGATGTGAGTTTCCAAATATCAGGAAATCTCTTTCTTAATTTCTGAGTGACGACGAGATTGTTCCTTTCCGTAAAGACAGTCTAAATAATATGGATCTGAATGCCACAAGCCATGTTTTTAGAGATCTTATCTTATCTTACCACCATATAGTGTACGAATAATTTTGAATATTGACCGTTGGATCGAGACTCGCGAATCCGAACATTTCTAGTCATTGGATCTTCTTTTCCATTCTAGCATATAGAAGATTCTATTGATAGTCTTGAACACAATGAATCCACTATGCATAAACCTCTCAAAACACACTTCTCCATCATACTAGAATTTTCTCCCTCGTTTGATCAAATTTATAATTTTTTATGCTTTACTAATTATAATTTTATATAGTGATGATATGTCATACGATTTACTATCTGATCCTTATTAAGGTGTGCTTTTTTACACAATGCGGGAGTAGTACGTATATTTTTTTTGCTTAGACATATGGTCACCTCTGTCCAGGCGCTGTACATGCTGAGAGAATAAAACGTTGGCAGGGGAAAAGGGCAGCACCGAAGAGAAGTTGAAAGCGGTTCCATGTCAGAGCAAAGTTATGATGGGTTTTTGACACGAGGTACTCCTGCGGCCTTACAGTGTACTACACTATGCTAGTACTAGTAAATTTCAGGACCTATGCATACAAAACAAATTGTGCGTTTTCTCTCTCCTTCGCGGCCTCTCACCATCCATCCTCCCTCTCTCCTACCATTTCTCCTCGTGCACTGGCTCGGCTGATCTCTCCCTCGTCCACAACGTAGTGCTGCGCATGTGTGCCTTGATACGGTGGCTCTGTGTCTCTGGCGTGTTCGTCAGCCGCGTTGGTGGAGAGTAGGGACGAGGAGTACATAGGAAGGAAACCACTTTGGTCCTTGGCGGAAAAAATTCAAACTTTTCCGGTTTTCGAAATTTTCACTTGCTTCCCAAACATCGGGAGGGAAGGTTATCCAAAAGATCGGCCAAACATCGGGAGGGAAGGCAATTTTGAACCTGTTTTGAACATTGATCATATTGAATAAACGAAAAATAAAAAATAAAAGCTTTACTCATGATGTCCTATCATGTCTTGTGCACCACGTGCCATGAAAACTGTAATCATGGGATTAAATTAGTTTTGGAAAAATACCTTCACAATATTGTCCTACCATGTGTATGGACACTATCGGATTGATTTCAACCCGAACGACCAAGGTCATCAAGACCATATTGACATCATAATTTACAATTTGATAGAGTTCCCACGATAGTTTGGTAGATGGGTGCATCTTGGCATAGTAAGTATTGTTGCATTTGAGAGTTTCCAACAATTAGGAAAAAAAGAATTTCAATTTTTTTAGTGATGACTGTGATGTTTTTTTGTGAAGAAAGTCCAAATAATATGGTTCACAATGCCACAAGCCAATGGTTTCACACATACTGTAGTTGATCATGGTTTCTATCTAACTTTGGCTAAAAGTTTACATATTACGATGGGTCGTGACACGCGATACTAGTACACATAGTACTACGTAGTAGATTTTCTCTCTCCTTCGCCCCTCTCTCATCATCCATCCACTATCCTCTCTATTTCTCCTTCCTTCCCCTGTAAGCTTTCACGCAATGATTATACTTCTAGTCTGAGATGCAGCGGTGCAGAAAAAGATGAGGCACACACTATACCACCATCAATCAAGTTCGGTGAAGCAACTTTGTGAAGAGTATACGTATACTAGTAGTACTGTAGCTAGATAAATATATACTACTATAGACACTTAATTTTTTACGGAGGAAGTAAGAGACATCGAGTAATTCAGCACGATATGTATGATTCTCTTCATTTTTGGATAAAGCAGGGCGCCTCCTGAATTCTCTGGGCTGAGAAAAATGAAGAACCGACAAGTCTGGTATAATCCTTTTTTGTTGACGGGACGAGTCTGGTGCAATCTATTTATGATATTTTGGGATAGTTTTTAGGGTATTAACACAAGAACAACTATAAATATACATTATAAATTACAACAGTATGCACCCCTACTTTCACCCAAAACACCCAAACCGCAGTTTCTTAGAACTCGATCTCTCTCTATTTCCTTCCAAAATGTCGTATGACAACTCTCTCTAAAACACGTCGATTGACCTAACAAATGGGAATGACCCCGAAACTCCACCTGGAAGCCCAGACTCAGTCGACGGGCCATGGCTGCCGCCGCTGTCTGACTCCTCTAATGAAGAAGATAGGCACTGGCAGCGCTTTTTCGAAGGGACACCACCACCAATGCTAAGTGACTCCGATAAGACGTAAGATGAGACTGAGGAAGAGGAGGAGTCTGAGGTCGACATTGAGGAGGAGGCCAAAGACGACGATAACAAGGAGGCCGAGGACGATGACGGGGAGGAGGACGAGGACGACGACGAGGAGGTCTCTTCCCGCCCCACCAAAGAAGCGTGCCCGAGTGCAAAATTAAATGGCGTCCAGAGAAAAGACGGGTAGTGTACTATATCTCGTTCTATGAAGCATCTTGGCTTTGGTAAATAATGTTGTCAATGAGAGTTCCGAACTTTTAGGAAAATTTTCAATTTCCAAGTGATATGATTTGTTTTTAGTAATTAAGTACGTCCGGATAATTTGGCTTAGAGTGCACTCACTGTATTCTAGCAAAATATAGAAAATTTCCACCGCATGTTAATACTATATGAAAATACTTATTTCAATGTGTGTCATGATACATGGTTTTTTTTGCGGGAGGGGATGGGGTGGTAATAATACATAGTTGAACTTAAATGGTGTCCTCTTATATAGAGAATGGATTTTGTACTTGTACACGTGTGTATAAGACCTATCATGTCCATCTGTCTAGATTTCGAGATCTATGTCCAGTATACATATTTTTTTTGTTTTTGAAAGCTATCCAGTATACACACGACATTTATGTTTTCTTTTTTTGAATTTTCCTGTCACCTTCTAGCGTGCCATTCTCCACCCTTTACGCCGTGCGACCCGCAGCAGAGCAGTGCCTTTTCCTCCGTCTATGCTCTTCCATTGTGGAGATCCCCATCTTGTTCCTACTTCCTAGGGGTAATACGAGCCTGGCCACCAGCCTACCATGACACCAGCACTCCGACCTCGGTCGGGCCAAGAACCGTAGAACCCCCACCCCGTCTCAAATGCCTCCGCCCTCCTCTTCCCCTGTTCCGCCGCCGCTACTTTTCTTCACCTTCCTTTCGGCCTCCTTCCTCGCGCTCCGAGCGCCTGGCGCCGGCGACGGGGATGTAGATGGGGCGGCAATGCAGGCGCTGCGCCGGGGGCTTGCACCGCTGGACTGGGCGACCGACGCGACGTCACGTGCGTGGGTGGCGCGATAGAGCTTCCGCATCGGGTTCTCCGCGGTGACTTCTCGGTTGCCGGCGGCCTTCGTGCTCTGTCGCGGCTCAATCTCTCCTTCAACTACCCACCTCGAGCTCCTCGACCTCTCCATTAACAGGCTCTCCGACCGAATCCTGGTGACCCTCGGCAGCACCGTCGGGCTCAAGTTCTTGAACCTCAAGATTTTGCGTTGGAATATATGATCATGTTCTATTCAGGAAATAATCCATTAAGACTAGCAGTTGCATCCCCCGTGTTTCAGCTTGTTGCCGTGTCTTGGGTGGGTTGTCTTGCCGGCCAGAGGAGTCGACGAGACTTCTCCAGCTAGTTCTTGTTTGTGCCTTCAAATTGGTAAGATACAGAGGCTTTCCCCTCAATAACCTCTCTATCTTTGATTTGGTTTCCCCATATCGTGTGTGCTCCATTTACTCCAATGAATCACATTGCCATCTTACCTATTTTCCTTGCCGTTTCTATTTTCTTCGAAATACCCATGGCCGGCTTGTCTCATGTGCTTCAGATCTCCGGTTCAAGATCGAGTTGTCGAGTGGATTGGACGGGTTGGTGGAGATTTGGGGCATGTTTTTCAGCCATGCTTTGGCCTCGTCCCTCTTGATTTTGTGATGTGTTTCCTGTTCTTGTCTTTCACCTCATAGACGCCAGCTCTTGTCTTGTTCGCTCGCGTTGCCTTCTGCTCTTATCGGGGTTTGTTCATGCGCAGCAGCGGCGAGCTACCGGCTTTCTTCGGGCTTTTCCTCCACCGTCGAGCTCTGACATGCCCGCAGCCAAAGAGGAGATGTTAGGCGGTGGTCCACGCACACATGTCCCCAACTTTTTACACTGGCTGGTTGTATCCCCATTAGGGACTAATCTGCCCCTAAACTGTATTGTTTGCTATTGTTGAATGTAAGGGTTTTACTTTGCCAAATGAAAATAAACCGTACTGTTTTCTAGTGTTGCCGACTAGATCCTTTCCGTCTCATTATGTGATGATGGTTACCCCCAAACAAAAGATACGAAGATAGATTCTACTCTACTGCAGCGACCTCTGCCTGAATTGCACGATGGACTGGTGCACGTCAGTCCGTGATAACAGCAAACCAGAGAGATCGCCTCCTTCAGAAAACGAGGTGGCATCCGCGTGTCACCGCCTGGCCACGATGGCCCGTGCGGATGTGTGGAGCCGGAGCGCCTGTGAGGAGAATCTTGCCCCTTTATGCCAAGTCGCATTTGTATGTACTAAATTTTTTGACACGGGTGGTATGCTCTGGTGGGTTCAATACAAAAGGCTAGTCGCTGCCTAGGGTAGGTGCTACCCAGATGCTCTCACTTTTCCGGGTTCTATGGGCATGGATTGCATTTCTGACATACTTTTCCTGGATTCCGTCCCATTTCTTCTATTTAGAAAACCTACATAAAAACAGGTCAGGGTAGCACCTTTCTCCGGATCTTAACGCATCGGACATCATCTGGACGGCTAGATAAGTCCTATACCCATTTGTATAAGTATAAATGTATTTCCCCTCTTATATTTGTGCTTGTTTGGACGAAAACTATAAAAATGGATTTGGACAACTTTCGAAAAACTTGTTAGACAATATGGTCATAACCATGTATGAACATTGTTTACATTTTAAGCCAAATTACCAATGTCAAGGTCATATCTGCATCACTTGTCCCGTTTATTGGGATAAATTACACAAAGTAAAGAAAATAATAAAAAATGTTAAGCACTTATGTATGGTGTCCTCTTCCGTAAATGATAAACATGAATTTTGACAAGGTTTAAAAACACTTCTTCACAATATGACCAGCGATGTGTTAACATACTCCGTCCGTCTCAACATTGATGTCTCAAAATTGTTTAAATTTGGATGTATCTAGCCACTATCTAGTCTAAATACATCTAAATTTAAAAAATTGCGACATCTATTTTGAGACGGAGGGAGTACTTGGGTTTCAAGTTAAATAATGACAAAGGTCGTGTCCATTTCGGGTAGACAGGGTGCATCTTGGCATGGCATACTAATGCTGTTAATTGGACTTTTCAACTTTTATGTATAGAATTTTGTTAAATTATTTTAGAAGTGCCACATATAATTATTTTTAAAATAAAAGGCAAAGAGTATGGCTCCGAATGCCACAACACACTAAATTTTACACAAAATAGAGTATGTTTCATGGTTAATAAGTTTCATGAATTTTTAGGCCTTCTAGCTAATTTTGCATAATTAAATGAGATTTTGTCAATAAAACCAAAGTAGGTAAATTTTGATCTACAAGTGCGTGATAGATTGCTTGTAAATTTGTCAGAAATTCATATAGTACTAATTATTTTACCCACGCAGTCATACGGAAAACCGACTATTGTTTTGAAAGATACAACTTCTTTGTATGAAGTTTCATGCTGACACACCTGACCATGTTTCAAAAAAGTGAAAAAAATAAGAAAACATGCACATAACCTTTTAGTAGTAGTACTCCTATTAAAAATTTATACTTGTAAAACAGTAAAGATGGCGCTGTTAAAGTTTCAATACAAGGGACCTGGGCACCTTCACCGGCCCTCCACAATTAACCTTTCTTCCTCTTAGACTTTGCAGCTATGGCTCCAAAGACCGGAGCTCCTCGTGGGAAGAAGAAGACCTAGGTGGTGGCGACAAAGGCCGTGGAGAAAAAGAAGACATGTCGTCGGCTTCCAAATCCTGCTCTGGACACTCCAAGCGCAGTCTCGCACTAGGCAGCCGCAGGAAGAAGCAGGTGTCGAGGTCCGTCAAGGCCGGGCTGCATTTCCCCGTCGACCGGATCGGGCGCTACCTCAAGGAGGGTCGGTACTCCTAGCGCATAGGCTTCGGGGTGAAGGAAATATGCCCTGAGAGGCAATAATAAAGTTGTTATTATGTATTCCTAGTATATGATAGATGTTTATTTTGCACGCTATAATTGTATTGAAAGGAAACGTCAATACATGTGTGTTTAATAAACAAAAAGGGTTCCTAGTTATGCCTCTCTTCAAGACTAGCTCGTTGATTAACAAGATGATCAAGGTTTCATGATCATGGACATTGGATGTTGTTAATAACGAGGTCACAGCATTTGTGAAATGATGTGATGAACATTCATTCGAAGTATAGCATTACGATCAAAGTCATTATGTTTATATTTCTATAATATCATACGAAGTAATCTTAGTCCTTAGACCATGATATCATGTTAATTGCTAACACCGGAAGAGTATCTTGATAACATCAAACGTCACACCGTAACAGGGTGACTATAAAGGTGGGTTCAGTACTATGAAGGTGTTATGTTGAGGCTCATGGATCAAGAGTGGAATTTGTCAATCCTGATGACGGATAGATATACTCTGGGCCCTCTCGGTGATATCACATTAAGGTAGCTTGCAAGCAAGTGATGTGATCACTAGAATGTTATATCACGGGAACAAGAAAAGAGTGCATGTCGGTAACGAGATCAAACTAGGTATTTGGATACCGATGATCGAATCTCGGACATGTATTATATCATGAGACAAAGGGATTAAGTTACTAGCGTTAAAGGTTCTCACGATCACAGAAGTCATCGTTGAATATGCAGGAGTCAGTATGGATCTCCAGGTCCCGCTTCTGATTATTGATCTCAGAGGAGTCTCAATCATGTCTGCATTACTCGCGAACCGTAGGGTGACACACTTAAGGGTTGTCGGACACCATTTAGGAGCACATATGTTTCAGACAAAAGGTTTGCAAAGCGCAGGAAATGTTTCGATAGAAACAGGAATTGTTTCGATAGAAACCGGAATTGTTTCAGGTGAAATTGCAGAAAGTAGTTCTGCATGTGATATTGAAATGTTGCAAGGGTTTTTATGTGAATGTTTGTTAATTAAAGTAATTAACAAAATTCTGAATAAAATAAATAAAAGAGTTTTATTAATTGAGAGTTGCATTAAATTTGGTGGAAATTTAATGCATGTGAGTGGAACTTTGGGTGGAGCTTGAATTGATGTGAGTGGAGCTTCCACCACATGAATGAGGAAGAGGACGGGGCTCCCTCCTTGGCCGCCGGCCATGGTAGGGGAGGAGTCCCCCCTCTCCTATAAAAGGCCCCCTCTCCTCCCTCACAAAGCACACCTCCTCGTGAAGGATCTCTCTCCCCCTCTAGATATTTCCCCATGGTCTCGGATTAGTGAGATACATGTTCCCCGTGGCCTTGCGTCTGGAAGAAGTTGTTGCTTCCGCTGATTCACTGGAGCGAGGAGGTGGAGGTTGTCCGGTGGCTTGAACGTGTGTGCGAGGACGGATGCGCTGCTGATTTGTGTCGCTCGGACTTCCACACGATCTTGAGATCGGCAAGCGTACGACTACATCAACCACGAGTTCCTACTCGTTAACAAAACTTGTTGTCTTCGAGGGTAAGTTCTCCATGGATGTATGTCCACTCGTTGCTCTGTATCTAGTAGATAGATCTTGGCGTATAGTTCTCATTGTAGGAAATTTTTTGTTTTCTATGCTGCCGACCCAACACAGGGCTCATGTCTACCTCGTGGTTGTTCTCGAGTACCTCACCGCCGAGGTGCTGGAGCTTGCCGGGCAAGTCGCGAAGGACAGCAAGAAGATCCGCATCATCCCGAGGCACGTGATACTCGGCGTCATGCGCGACAAGGAGCTCAGCAAGCTGTTGGCCGGTGTTACCATCGTGCACAGCGGCGTGCTGCCTAGTATCCACGAGTCCCTGCTTGGCGATGGTACCGCGGAGGACGCAGCCAAGTTGCCCGCGGAGGATGCTGCCAAGTCGCCTGGGAAGACCGCGGAGTCCCCCTAGAAGTTGTTAAGTTGTAGTACTACTACTACTCCGTGGGTTTGCTCTGTTTGCAGTTTGGTTAATCATCAGTGTCAATGTAATATTCAGATTTGTGATGCTAAGAAAAAGCTTGTGAGGGTTCTAAAAAACATGTTGATTTCCTAATCTTATCCTATACTCCATTTATTTAATACTCTCTCTATTTAGAAATATAAGACGTTTTAGCTTTGTGAATCGAATGTATCTAGACGCCCATACACTAAAAGGCATCTAAATACATTCATTTCACAAAGCTAAAACGTCTTATATTTCTAAACGGAGGGAGTATTACTCAGCATATTAGGTTTAGTCAAAGTCTACCGTTACAAAGTTTGACCAACTATATACAGTATTAAATAGTATACTCAATGAAAAAACAATATACAGTAAACAATGTCGTCGGTGTGAGTTTTGAACTATCAGGAAAGAACATTCAATTCTCAATTTTCCGAGAGATGATAAGCGAGGTTGTTATTTTTTGTCAAGAAAGTCCGAAGAATATGGATCTGAATGCCACAATCCAGGTTTTCAGACATATATATATAGTGGACCGACATGTTGTACTGTTGATACCCATGTTTTATGTGCTTTCAAACTTCCTATCTAACTCTGCCAACTTGAATGACTTTATCCCGATTTATCGAAATTATATTAGGTCAAATTTGAACTATAAGTAAATTGTAGGTTGCTTTGAAAGTTTCATGAAAAATCTTTTGGAGGTACCCTTCAGGGGAGGGGTGAATTAATATATCAGAAACCACTATGAGCTTTGATGATAGTTTCAACTTCTTTCTAAGATTTTGTATCTTGACAATTTAACAAAATTAAGTCAGAATTGAGCTACATGTAAGCGCGATAGATTGCTCTTGAATTAAATGTCTTTTTGGAGGTAGATGGGCGCATCTTATTGTAGTAAACAATGTTGTCGGTGTGAGTTTCCAATTATCAGGAAATACCATTCTCAATTTTCTGAGTGATGTCAAGATTATTCTCTCTCATAAAGGAAGTTCGAAGAATATCGATCTAAATGCCAGAAGCCAAGTTTTCACACATATATATATATATAGTGGACCAACATATTGTACTTATGATTTCCTATGTTTTATGAATTCTCAAAATCGCTACCTAACTTCGCCCACTTGAATGACCTTATGTCGATTTATCAAAATTAGGTCAAATTTGAACTACTACAAGCAAATTGCAGGTTATTGTGAAAGTTTTACGAAAAAGCTTTTGAATGTATCCATCAGGGGGTCACAATTAATATATGAGAAACCATCCAACAAGATTTTTGACGACAAATTCAACTTCTTGCTAAGATTTTGCATCTTGCCAGTTTAACAAAACTAGGCCAAACTTTAGCTACAAGTAAGTGCAATAGATTCCTCTTGATTTAAAAGTCTTTTCGGAGGTAGATATATGTGCATCTTCTTGTAGTAGACAATACCGCCAGTGTGAGTTTCCAACTATCTTAGGAAAGAACATTCTTAATTTTTGAGTGATGACTAGATTGTTCTTTCCCCTAAAGAAAGTCCAAAGACTATGGATCTGAATGCCACAAGCCAAGTTTTCACACATATATAGTGGACCAACACGATGCACTTACGATTTCCCATGTTTTATCAGTTCTCAAATTTCCTAGCTAACTTCACCCACTTGAATGATTTTATGCCGATTTATCGAAATTAGGTAAAATTTGGACTACTACAGGTAAATTGTAGGTTGCTTTGAAAGTTTTACAAAAAAGCTCTTGGAGGTACCCATCGGGGGGAAGGGTCAATTAATATATATCAGAAACCACCGAGAGTTTTGACGACAAGTTCATCTTCTTGCTAAGATTTTGCATCCTAACTATTTAATGAAATTAGGTCAAACTTTGCTCACTGTTTCATGAAATTAGGTCAAACTTTGCTAACAGATTAACTTTGAACATTGACCATTGGATCAAGACTGGCAAATCCAAACATTGCTAACCGATGGATATTCTTTTCCATCCTTAGCATCTAGAAAGATTCTACTGATAGTCCTTAGCACGATGAACACTAGTATGCGCAAACCTCAAAACACACAGTACTTCATTATTACTCGGTTTCAGGGTCCTTGTGCCAAATGCACGGACTTGGATGGAATTTTCATTTTTTTATGAGGTCCTTGATGTAACTTATACTTCCACCAACCACTCGAGCACCTCGCTCTTACGAGACCAACCATTAAATCATCCATTCATAGTACTTCTTATCTTTATCTTGTCTCTTATCTCTTACAATACCATATATACCACCACTACATAGTGTAGGGATTAATTTATTTTGAACATTAACCGTTGGATCTCAAGACTGACAAGTCCAAACATTGCAAACCGTTGGATCTTCTTTTCCATTCTTAGCATCTATAAAGATTCTATTGATAGTCTTTAGCATGATGAACACTAGTATGCGCAAACCTCAAAACACACAGTACTTCGTTACTCGGTTTCAGGGTCCTTGTGATAAATGCATGGACTTGGATGTAATTTTTATTTTTTATGAGGTCCTTGATGTAAATTGTAATTCTACCCGCCATGTTAACTCTCAAGCACCTTGCTCTTATGAGACCTACCATTAGATCAGCCATTCGCAGTACTTCTTATCTTATCCTTTATCTTGTCTCATATCTCTTACAATACCATACCACTACATAGTGTAGGGATTAACTTTGAACATACTAACCGTTGGATCAAGACTGACAAATCCAAATATTGCTAACCGTTGGATCTTTTTTCCATTCTTAGCATAGAGAAAAATTCGATTTATTGATAGTCTTTAGCATGATGAACGCTAGTATGCGCAAACCTAAAAACACACAGTAATTCATTGCTTAGTGTCAGGCTCCTTGTGCTAAAATGCATGGACTTGGATGCAATTTTCATTTTTTACGAGGTTCTTGATGTAACTTGTACTTTCACGGACCGTGTTAACTCTCAATCACCTCGCTCCTACGAGACCTACCATTAGATCGGCCATTCGCAGTACTTCTTATCTTACCTTTATCTTGTCTCTTATCTCTTACAATACCATGCATACCACCACTAAATAGTGTAGGGATTAACTTATTTGAACATTGACCGCTGGATCAACACTGGCAAATCCAAACATTGCTAACTGTTGGATCTTATTTTCCATTCTTAGCATCTAGAAAGATTCTACTGGTAGTCTTTAGCACGATGAACACTAGTATGCGCAAACCTCAAAACACATAGTACTTCATTACTCGGTTTAAGGGTCCTTGTGCTAAATGCACGGACTTGTTGGATGCAATTTTCATTTTTTTGTGAGGTCCTTAATGTAACTTGTACTTACACCGACCGTGTTAACTCTCAAGCACCTCGCTCTTGATAGTAGTAGAGATAGAGATATCTTATCTTATCTTATCTTATGACTATATAGTGTACGAATAACTTTGAATATTGACCGTTGGATCAAGACTCGTGAATCCCAACATTTCCAGCCGTTAGATCTTCTTTTCCATTCTAGCATCTATAAGATTCTATTGATAGTCTTCAGCATAATGAATGCTATGCACAAACCTCAAAACACACTTCTCCATCATACTAGAATCTTCTCCCTCGTAGCTAATAATAGTTGACTTCTACATGATGATACAAAGTACAAGGACCAAATATACACCCATACTTTATAGATGTTGATCAAATTTATATTTTTTGCGCTTTACCAATTATAATTTTATATAGTGATGATATGTCATACGATTTACTATCTGAGACTTATTAAGGTGTGTTTTTTTACACAATGTGGGAGTAGTACATTTCTTTTCTTAGACATATGGTCACCTCTGTCCACGCGATGTACATGCTGAGAGAATAAAACATTGGTAGGGGAAGACGGCAACAGCGAAGACAAGTTGAAGGCTGTTCCATGTCAGAGCAAAGTTATGATGGGTTTCTGACACGAGGTACTCCTGTGGCCTTACAGTGTACACTCTACTAGTAGTAAATTTCAGGACCTATGCATGCAAAACAAATTGTATGTTTTCTCTCTCCTTCCCTATGCTCCATCTCTCCTCCCCTTTCCCCTCGCGCACTGGTCCGGCTGATCTCTCTCCCCTCATCCACAGCGTGGCACTGCGCACGTGTGCCTTGGTATGGCGGCTCTGTGTCTCTAGCGTGTTCGGTAGCCGCGCGCTGGTGTGGAGTAGGGACGAGGAGTACATAGGAAGGAAACCACTTTGGTCCTTGGCGGCACAAAAATTCAAACTTTTTTCGGTTTTCAAAATTTTCACTTGCTTCCCAAACATCGGGAGGGAAGGTTATCCGAAAGATCGGCCAAACATCGGGAGGGAAGGAAATTTTGAACCTGTTTTGAACATTGATCGTTGGATCAAGACTAGCAAATCCAAACTTTGAACATTGACTGTTGGATCAAGACTGGCAAATCCAAACTTTGCTAACCGTTCGATCTTCTTTTCCATTATTAGCATCTAGAAAGATTCTACCGATAGTCTTTAGCACAATGGACGCTAGTATGCGCAAACCTCAAAACACACACTTCATTGCGCAGTTTCAGGGTCCTTGTGCTAAATGCATGCATGGACTTGGATGCAATTTTCATTTTTATGAGGTCCTTGATGTAACTTGTACTTCCACTGGCCGTATTAACTCTCAAGCATCTCGCTCCTACGAGACCAACCATTAGATCGGCCATTTGCGGTAGTTCTTATCTTATCTTTATCTTGTCTTATCTCTTACAATACCATACCACCATTGTATAGTGTACGAATTAACTTCGAACATTAACCATTGGATCAAGACTGGCAAATCCAAACATTGCTAACCATTAGATCTTCTATTTTCCCTTAGCATCCAGAAAGATTCTATTGATAGTCTTTAGCACGATGAACGCTAGTATGCGCAAACCACAAAACACACACACTTCATTATTCAGTTTTAGGGTCATTGTGTTAAATGGATGGACTTGGATGCAATTTTCATTTTTATGAGGTCCTTGATGTAAGTTGTACTTCCATCGATCGTGTTAACTCTCAAGCACCTCTCTCCTACGAGACCTATCATAGTTAAAAGAAAATGCAACCACCCCAATTATCACACAAACTGGACCAACGGTTTCTTATACGTAATGCCCAAGTTTTTATTACTAGGATTTTTCAAGCTTCCTAGCAAAATTTGCACACTTTAGTGACTTCTTGTCGATTTAACGAAATTAGATCAAACTTGAGGTACAAGTAAGTGCGATAGATTGCTCTTGAATTAAATTTATTTTCGTAGGTATATGGGTGCATCTTATTCTAGTAAACAATATCGTCGGTGTGAGTTTCTAACTATGAGGAAAGAAAATCCTCAGTTTTCCGAGTGATGACGAGATGGTTCTTTTATGTAAAGAAAGTCTGAAGAATATGGATCTCAATACCATAAGCCAAGCTTTTAGACATATTAAGTGTACCAAAGTGTTTTACTTACGATTCCCATGTTTTATGAGTTTTAAAACTCCCTATGTAGCTAATTAACTTTGCCCCACTTGAATGACTTCATGCCTATATTTATCGAAATTTGGTCAAACTTGAACTACAAGAACTAAATTATTGTAGGTTGCTTTTAAAGAATTACAAAAAACATTTGGAGGTGTACCCATTGGGGGCTCAGTTAATATATCAGAAAACAACCGAGAGTTTTGATAATAGGTTTTTAACTCCTTTCTAATTAAGATTTTTCATCTTGACAATTTAACGAAAAATTAGCTCAAACTTGAGCTACAAGTAAGCGCGATAGATTTTTCTTTAATTAAATGTCTCTTTGGAGGTAGATGGATGCATCTTCTTGTAGTAATCAGTACCGCTGGTGTGAGTTTCCAACTATCAGGAAAGAACATTCTCAATTTCCGAGTGATGATGAGATTATTGTTCGTTTTCGTAAACAAAGTCCGAAGGATATGGACCTGAACGCCACAAGCCAAGCTTTGAGACATATATAGTGGATCCTCATGTTGTACTTATGATTCCCGTGTTTTATGAGTTTTCTAACTTATTCCTATAACTAACTTTGCCCACTTGAAATTGATTTTATGTCGATTTATTGAAATTAGATCAATTTTGAACTACAAGTAAATTGTAGGTTGCATTGAAAGTTTTACGTTTTTTGGAGGTAACCATTGGGGGATGATTTAATATATCAGAAACCACCACCGATAGTTTTTACAACAAGTTCAACTTCTTGCTAAGATTTTGCATCTTGATAATTTAACGAAATTATATCAAACTTGGGCTACAAGTAAATGCAATAGATTGCTCTTGAGTTAATTGTCTTTTTAGAGGTAGACGGGTGCATCTTCTTGTAGTAAACAGTGTCGTCGATGTGAGTTTCCAAATATCAGAAAATATCATTCTTAATTTTCCGAGTGACGACGAGATTGTTCCTTTCTGTAAAGACAGTATGAAGAGTATGGATCTGAATGACACAAGCCATGTTTTTAGACATCTTATCTTACCACTATATAGTGTATGAATAACTTTAAATATTGACCGTTGGATCTCGCGAATCCGAACATTTCCAACCATTGGATCTTGTTTTCCATTCTAGCATCTAGAAGATTCTATTGATAGTCTTGAACACAATGGATGCACTATGCATAAACCTCTCAAAACACACGTCTCCATCATACTATAATATTCTCCCTCGTTTCTCTAGACCATGTTACTAAAAAATTCAAGTGTTAGGTAGATAATAATCTTTGACTTCTACACATGATGATACAAAGTAGAAGAACCAAATATACACCCATACTTTATAGATGTTGATCAAATTTATATTTTTTCCACTCTACCTATTATAATTTTATATAGTGATGATATGCCAGACGTCTATTATCTGAGCCTCACGTGCAGGACACGTGCAACTTACAGGTATCTTATCTTATCTTATCTTACCATTATATAATGTACGAATAACTTTGAATGTTGACCATTGGATCAAGACTCACGAATCCATGCATTTCTAGTTGTTGGATCTTCTTTTCCATTATAGCATCTAGAAGATTCTATTGATAGTCTTTGGCATAATAAATACTATGCACAAACCTCAAAACACACTTCTCCGTCATACTAGAAGCTTCTCCCTTGTTTCTCTAGACCATGCATGGGATCAAAAATTTCATGTGTTAGGTAGCTAATAATCTTAGACTTCTACATGATGATACAAAGTACAAGGACCAAATATACACCCATACTTTATAGATGTTGCTCAAATTTATAATTTTTTGTGCTTTACCAATTACAATTGTATATAGTGATGATATGTCATACGTCTACTATCTGAGTCTCATGTGCAACTTACTAGTAGCTAATAATCGTTGACTTCTACATGATCTTACCACTATATAGTGTACAAACAACATTGAATATTGACCGTTGGATCAAGACTCGCGAATACAAACATTTCTAGTCGTTGGATCTTCTTTTCCATTCTAGCATCTTGAAGATTCTCTATTGATAGTCCTCATTACAAACCATTATATAGTATACGAATAACTTCGAATGTTGACCGTTGGATCAAGACTTGCGAATCCCAGTTTTTCTAGCCGTTGGATCTTCTTTTCCATTCTAGCATCTGGAAGATTCTATTGATAGTCTTTGGCATAATGAATGCTATGCACAAACCTCAAAACACACTTCTTCATCATACTAGAATCTTCTCCCTTGTTTCTCTAGACCATGTTATCAAAAAAAAATCATGTGTTAGGTAGCTAATAATCTTTGACTTCTATATGATGATACAAAGTACAAGGACCAAATATACACCCATACTTTATAGATGTTGATCGAATATATTATTTTTTGTGCTTTACCAATTATAATTGTATATAGTGATGATATGTCATACATCTACTATCTGAGTCTCACGTGCAAGGCACGTGCAACTTAATAGTGTATATAGTGGACCAACATGTTGTACTAACGATTCCTATGTTTTATGAGTTTTCAAACTTCCTAGCTAACTCCACCACTTAAATGACTATGTAGATTCATTAAAATTAGGTTAAATTTGAACTACAAGTAAATTGTAGGTTGCTTTGAAAGTTTTAAGAAAAAGCTTTTGGAGGCACCCATCGGATAGTCAATTAATATACTCTGTATTAGAAACCACAAAGAGTTTTGACAAGAGGTTCAACTTCTTGCTAAGATTTTGCATCTTGACAAACTTGAGCTACAAGTATGCGTAGATACTTGTCTCGAATTAAATGTCTTTTCAGAGTTAATTAATGAAAAAAGACAGTGACATGATAACTTAGCTAGTTACCATAACATCACACGTACCAAGACTAGTAGTACATGTGATTCTACTCCCTCCGTTTAGAAATATAAGGCGCTTTAGCTTTATGAGATGAATGTATCTATACGCCTTTTAGTGTATAGGTTCACTCTTAACCTCTGCGAACCCATACACTAAAAGACGTCTAGATACATTCGATTCACAAAGCTAAAACATCTTATATTTCTAAACGGAGGGAGTAGAACCTAATCAACTAGGCCTTTGCGTGATACTACACACATGTTGTTATCCACTATGATGAAGGTACATGTGCAGGTTACTGGAGTAGTCTAAGTTATTTAGCACTATGTGACCATCCTAAATCAGAATGGAGGTGTACGTACTATATGCTTTAAATCCGTTGTGCTTCAAGCTGTTCACCATTCATGTCGGCTCTCACTGGTCAGACGGATAAAGCCACTTACTTGTTGATTTGGTATTGTATATCGTCGATCTTCTTCCATCTCTGACAGAGAATAAATTCTTCTACCACTTCCAGGCGCGTGCTTTTGCGGAGCTACAACCAGTAGCTCAGACGACTACTACTCCCGCGCGGCGCTTGAGCAATTGCGATTGTCCGTTCATAATGAACGGGAAGCATTACACAATGGATTTTCTTTTGGTGGATTGTTGATTTTTTTGAGAGATTGTCGACTTTTTTCTTTATTGAACTGAAAGATGTTCGATTTTGGGTCCGGTAACAGGGGCGTAGAGGCCGACAGGGGAGAGGAAGTTGGCGGTGTGGCAGGCAAGCTTATTTGAGGTGGCAGCGTGTGGGTGTATAGATGGTACTACCGTACTAGTAGCCCATTTTGTGAGCATTTTGTTGTTGTAGTACTACACAAGAGTTCGAGAGTAGTAGTATTCCAGTTTTGGTTCCTTAATTACCGGTGAAACCTTTATGTGTTTATTAGTTACAGTACTAGTAGTACAGTAGTACTTGTTCTAAATGTGACTGCACAAAATGATGAATGTAGAAGATCCAAGGATTATTACGTTCAGCAAGAGGAGCTCCGAGTATACTCCAAACCGTCTCTCTGCCATGACCATTTATTTGAGAGGACAGTACAGCTCCATCCCGTACTAGGCTAGCTTATGCTGTACTCCTCCTCCTAGAAAGGCCTGACCTATTTACTCGATAGGCACCAGGAAACGCAGAGAAGAGAGAAAAACCACGCTCGGTAGGCGGTACGATTTCAACCGATTTATTCTATTATTTTCCTTTGCTCTCCGTCCTCTTCCTCTCCATCTTCTCGCTGATCCTCACTCGCCCACCTTTAGCACACGCCAACGCCGCCATGCCGCTTTTGGAGCATCTCCGTAGCCCAGTTCGATAGGCATTGTA
Source organism: Avena sativa (assembly GCA_916181665.1). Classification (NCBI taxonomy): domain Eukaryota; kingdom Viridiplantae; phylum Streptophyta; class Magnoliopsida; order Poales; family Poaceae; genus Avena; species Avena sativa. Next base: position 342,239,704 of record OV702287.1, read on the forward strand.
GATTTAGCATAGAGAAAGAAGGCACGCTTGGTTTTATTTCATTCCGTATTTCTCTTTGCCTCAATCTCCATCCTCACTTCACCTCCAGCGTCCCAGCGACGACCATTACCACTCGCACACCAATACAGGCATGTGCCAACACCGCCATGCCGCTTTAGGATCAGCTCCGACGCCCAGTTTGATAGACTGTTTTTCGTCTCGCCCTGCCCGCTGCCGCTTGCTCTCTCCTCCAAAACCCCCAATCAAAACCAAACTCCATCGCCCCACCTGCTCGAGCTCTTCCTCGGGATGGCCCAATTGATCGATGATAGTGACACTTCTAGGGTGTTTTCTGATGGCCCCCACGAAGAAATCTCTGCTAGATACAATGTCATCACCACCGCGAGCCTCGCCGCCTGCACTCAGGTCTTGGAAGATGACAGTACTATGATGACATTGAACATGATGGCCCCATTTTTGCGGTCACAAGTCAAGGTTGCACCTACTGCTAGGGTCCCACATTGGAAGGTAATTCTAGTTCCATGATGATAAATTGCGAGTGATTCAGTGAAGTTGTTCTTTAACTACCTTGTTTATGTTTTACCTTTCGTATGACTGAATGAGCACACGCTTTATGTCCTACAAAATGAATGAACCATTGCCAGTAATGAATTAATACCAGTAATATGCCTTCCAAAAATATAGTGTATAACGGCGTCCCTACACTACTAAGTTCGTTCATTGTCAAAATATGAAAGGTATTATTAACCAGCATCTCAATTGTGAGCGCAACACAGTGAAGCCGGGTTTCTTTATCTGTTTGTACTTTCAGGCCCTCCTCGAATTGTAGGAATCACATAGGATTTTTGTAGGACACAAATCTTTCCTTTTTGGATTTTGCCTTGGGATTCAGAGGAATTGTGTAGGATTTTTGTAGGATTTGGATCCTTAGGATTTTTTTTCTATAAAATGCTGTTTGATTCGAAAGAGTATAATCCTTAGGAATTCTTTCAAAGGATTCCTTTGCACTCTATTTTGGAGGAAAATTTCCATCCACTCCAACCTCTTTGTACAATTCCTTTGGTTTTCATGTGCAATCAAACACCACTTGATCCAAAATACTGTAGGCATCTAATCCTATAGGATTCAAGTGGACATGCCTCTATATCAAAAAAAAGTGGCTCTTCCTCTTTTGAAACTTACAACAACTAGGAAACTAAGATAAGCAAGAAATCCAAATATTCGGAATAGCAGAGTAAGAAATGCAATTCCTAATGTTGTTAATTTATTGAGTAATATTATTGTCAGGATTTGCCTATTCACACTATTAGCATGAACAATGAAGAATGCTGGTGTTAGAATATGTATGCCAGTAATGCACTTTTTGTCTCGAATTCGGATGTTGCAGGAAACAAGGAGCTTTCATTTGTAATCCCAGCACCTATTCTGAATGATCGGCCAGGCATGTGGTTCCTCGCTCGATCGGCTGATGGTGAACGCTTGATGATCATAATTACAATGTATGGCATGGGGGTTGCCCATGGCGAAGAGGGTGAAATCATGCATCATGCTCAAAATAGGACTAACCTACGCCTATATCCTGCCTCTCGTGTCTACATTTTTGAAGAGGATCCTAGCTTTGCTGGACCTCCAGGGGTCATCGTTTGGAGGCAGGTTAACAGCCTGGGCGACAACTCTATGTTTCTTGGTCTCAATTATCCAATCATTGACAAGATGATGAAGAAACACAGATGTAAGGCTGCTAATGGCATATTGTTCCCATTCATGAGGAAAAACTGTGTGTACACAACATACAGGAGATTTCACGGAATATAATTCCCTTAGATTAAATGTTGCAACCTGCAGCCAACTGAAGGTGAGCCTGTGGCAGTTATCAGCCTTCCCAAAGATGGTTGGAACTGTGTGCGACAGGTGGAAATTTGGTTTAGGCCTAGTTTAGGTTCGGTATGCTCGTTGTGCTGTCCCTAGACTGAGCTGTGGATCTTTCTGGTGTATCGTTGTGTCATCTTTTTTTGCATCGTGGTTCAACAGTTGACTGTTAGTACACTGGTTTTAGTGGCCATCTTGAATCAGTTTATATGAGCCCTGCCATGCTTTTGTATTTAGTATTGCCTTTCACGGTATAATCCATATAGCCGTGCTTATTTCGTAGCGTGATTTCTGTACTATAGTTTTCAGTACTGTTACTGGCTTGTATATATGTGACTCGTGCATTTTTTTTGAACCATCGCACCTCGTGCAGCTTTGTGTTTTGAGAGGAATATTCCTTCTTTCCTCTTAGCAAACAGGAAAAAGTAGGTCACTGCTTCTTATAGGGCCACGAAATAGGCCTTAACTGGGTCGTAATTGATCTTGGCTCGGTACGCCAAAGCAGGCCGAGACGCCCTAGGATGATAGCCGCAAATGTTTATGCCGATATTCTAAAAAAAAAGAGTTAATGCACACCCTTCCAAAAAAGAAAAATTGTTTACGCAGACCCCATATTGTCTCTGATACATGGCATACTTTTGGCGCTACCACGAAATTACTTGTTCAATACAGTATGTATCCTTGCTCATTCTTATGGATGTGAAATGAACAACTCAAGCTCTGATGTGACATGAACAAGTCAAACTCTGATGTGCTGACATTGTATTGTCTGTGCTACTATACAAATTGGTTGTATTATTGTGTTCGAAACTGTGAACTAAATGTGCGAATTCTAAGCCTTTTTGCATGATGACAATGCCACATGTTGGCGTAAATTGTGGCATGTACTAATTTTCATTGTACGGAAGCATACAACTTCGAGTGATCAGTTTAAGCTGGTGCTTACCCGAGCTGTCTGCGGCTGGGCAAGTCAAGGCCACCGTGTGTCTATCGCCAACAGTTTATACGATATGATTACAAGGTTTTGAGTACATCAAATCGATTAGGCACTTAGGCCGATTCAATGCCATCCAAACCATCTCGAAATATAACCTTTGCTGAAAAGATAATTGCGCGCTGTAAGACTTGATATGACACGATTTTATGTCAATCAATCAAACTCCTTCCAGTACTTTCCATGTTCGAATACTGCGCTGCCCAAGTTCCTCGCTATGTTCGCTATGTATAATAAGGCGCAATATCGGTCATTTTTGTCCATTTCCAACTTCATTCTTTCGGATTTGGTGTAGGTACAGCCAGGTTAGGTGGACCATCGACCTTCAGTACAATATATTTTTACTACCCACCCTATAAAAACGAATATTTCAACCCCACTTCAGACGAAAAACTTCCCATATTCTTGTTTCAAAAGAAAAACCCTTAATTAGCCTTTCCTGGTGAGCAGAGTATATATTTTTTAGGGTACCAACTGCATTGTTTTTTTGGAGGATGGGGTACGAACTACATTGAATTTTCACTAAGGACCTAGCGAAAAGATTGCACATTCGACCCAACACTGGCCCAAAACCTTGCAAATTTAGCCTGCTGGGTCAGGTGGACTACCGACCCGCGACATATTGAGTACATTGAATTTTCAGTGAGGAGGTTATTAGAAAATAGTACTACATTCTACCCAACTATGGCCCAAAACCTCGCTAATTTATCCTTCCGGGTTCAAGTTGGCTGTGGGCCGCCAACCCTCAACACATTATTACTTGGTTTTTTAAGCATGAACCGCACTCAAGAAGTTTCGGTAAGGAGCCCACGATAATAAGCCCATTGGTTCACAAGATTGGACCCAAGTTATTTTATTATCGCCCAAAATCGTCTTAATTTAGTATTTTCGTGCCATTCTGATAAAGTATAGGACAAGCTTCTCCTACCCATGTTGTATTTGTACAGAGCATTTAGTATTTTTTGTATGGCAAGTCGTTAGGGTCGCTGCCTTTTTATTTTACGTGATTTCAACATTTCTAAATGTAATCTTTTCCAGTAGTGGCATAGATGGTTCTGGCATAGTGGAAGCACACGCGGTTACCATTTGTTGAAGTCTTGAGTTTGATTCCTATTTTTTTCAATATAAATATATAATATATAGTATAATCTCTGTCGTTCTTTTACATTTTTTCCAACATACACACATTTCTTACACATAGAAGGCTCACATCTGGGACCCAACAATGTTGCTAAGGTCAAAACAGCGGAGTCCATCATACACACTTTGCATTTGCAGAGATGCTGAAATGTTGGACCCTGTTGCATCGAGCAATCAATGTTTCATTTACAGAGAGGCTGATATGTGGGACCCAGCAGCGCGACCTTATACAGATGCTGCATCGAGCAATGTTGCCAGTTCGAAACAGGGAGGCGCGAGCGAGAAAAAAGTTTAGCATGCACACATTTCTTGTAATGAGATGCTGAAATGGGGGACCCAGCAGCGTGAGCAAACAGCAGATTCGTCGAGAAACACTATATAGTTCGGAACATGGTAGCTCTAGAGAAGAAAAAATTCCATCATACCCACAATTCTTCTAATGTGAGGCTGACATGTCGGGCCCACCAGCCTGTATAAACGGCTGAAGCAGCGAGCAACGCTATCAAGTTCGGAACACAGGCGTGATAGAGGGTAAAAAATCCATCATACACACGTTTCTTCTAATGAGAGGATGACATGTGGGGCCCAGCATCATGATTAAACGGTAGATGCATCGAACAACGCTATCAAGATCGGAACAGGTAGCGCGAGCAAAGGAAAAAATCCATCATACACATGTTTCTTCTAATGAGAGTATGACATGTGGGGCTCAGGAGGTTGGTTAAACGGTAGATGCGTCGAGCAGCGCTATCAACTCGGAACGGGGTAGCACCAACAAACGAAAAAATTCCATCATACGCACGTTTCTTCTAATGAGAGGATAGCATGTGGGTCCCAGGAGGTTGATTAGACGGTAGATGCATCGAGCAACGCTATCAACTTCGGAACAGGGTAGCGCGAGCGAAGGAAAAAAATCCATCATACACACAATCCTTCTAATGAGAGGCTGACATGTGGGACCTAGCAGCCTGACTAAACGACAGACGCCTCGAGCAACTTTATCGAGTTCAAATCAGGGAGGCGCGACCGAAAAGTATGGTCCGCTAGAGACACTAACATCTAGGACCCACACGCCTCAAAAGACTTCGGCGAGTCAACATTGCGCGAGGAAACGAAAATCTTGCTTCTGCCACGCACCAGCCGAGCTTCCTCCACGTTTTTAGCATATCCGTCGTAGTACAGGGCCGTGCAACCGGAAAAAAAGTTTTCCATCGGCCGAGAATTTCGTCGCGGAAGACGCGCCTTCTACGATGACTGTCGGGCTAATTCGTTGCGGAAGGAAACTTTTCTTGTAGTGATAGTCCAACTTTAAGATGGCCCCTTTCTCTTTATATTGAGACACAAAGTGAAGACTTCATGAGATGTCACCACACTCTCTAAGATGTATCTACATTTTATAAAGGAAGTTTGATCAAGGAGATGAGTAGGTTCATGAGGAGAGCCAGTCTATTGGTGATGACTTTAGAAAAGAGCTTGAAAATGCAATTGAGCATACTAATGGGCCTAAATGTTCTCATGGTTAAGGCATCAAATTCCTTAGGAATAAGAGCAAGAATTGTAAAATTGAGCCTATACATATCTAGAGAACCCTCATGAAAATCATGGAACATATACATGATGTCATGTTTAACTATATCCCAAAACTTTTGATAGAAAATAAAAGAAAGCCCATCAGGGCCAGGAGCCCCATCAGAGTAGGAGCTGAAAAGGGGTTTTTCACCTCCTACTCTATAAACGGGGGAATCTAAGGAAGAGTTCCCCTCTATTGGGACATCTTCAATATCACTGAAAAATCCTCAGCCAAGGAAAAACCTTCTATGTCCTTAGAGCTTAAGAGCTTTTTGCAAAAAGAAGAAGCAATATCAAGCTGAAGGAGATATGCCCTAGAGGCAAATAATAAATAGGTTTTTATTGTCATATCTCAAATGAGTTCATAATAGTTTCATACTGTGCTATAACTGTATTAATACGAAACATTAATACGTGTGTGGTATGTAAACAAACCGTGTCTCTAGTTACCTCTAACGAACTAGTTCATTGGTCATGAGGATGATCTAGGGTTTCGAGATCATGGGCATTTATGTCAATTGACAATGAGGTCACGTCATTAGTCGAATGATGTGATAGACAAACAACCCAACCAGTTGTATCTTAATGAGATATAGTTACAAAGTTCACCATTAATGATAAACTAAGGAAACCTCGCAACCTGATCCTTAGACTGTGAGGTAATGCAAATCACCGTTCTGGAGGGAGCTTAGATAGTTATCAAGTATCACTCTGTGACTGGGTGATCAAAAAGGTGCCACTCAGGTTTCCCAAAGGGGCGCGTAGAGAAGTACATATCAAGACCAGGATTTTCCCATCCATGTAACGGACAGATACATTAGTGGCCATCTCGGTGACGTTGCATTAACAAAGCTTGCAAGCGTGTGACTGGGTCACGGAATGCAACGACACGGAAACAAGAAAACAAGTTCATCGGTAACGAGATCGAACAAAGGTATGGAGATCCCGTAGATCAAATCTCGGGTGAACTAGGTATCAAGTGGCAAAGGGAATGGGAAACGACTGTTTATGGTTCAAACCACATTATCATCGTGGAATGCACAGGTGTCAATATGGGCATCCCGGTCCCGCTATTGATCATTGATGGAGATCATGTCTGTGCCATTCCCGAGCCATGGGGAAATACACTTAAGGGTACGATGAGCTAGAGATCCTCTATAAGTTGGAATCACCATATGAAAGAGAAAAGGAAACCGGAAAAGTTCCGTGAGAGAACCGAAATCGTTCCAGGAAAGATCCGAAGTCGTTCAGAGGAAATCGAAAGGGAACCGAAAGGTGTTTCGGGTCAAATCGGATTTTGTAATATGTATTTACATATTAATTAATGTAATTAATATTAAATATAATATTAAAATCTAATTTGAAGGGGTATTCCACTAATGGGCCAAACTTCCTAGGGAAAAAGGGCCCATGAGGGAAAACCGAAAGGGGAAGGGCCAAGGGCCAAAGGGCCAAGGCCTAGCCGCCTTAAGGGGCCCACCCGGCCAGCCTAAGAATGTGCGCAGGGTGGGGCCCACCCCTGGCCGGCTGGCCCATGGTGCCCTAAGGGCCCATGCACCTCCCCTCCTCCCTTGTTTAGTCCCACATGGGAATCCCAAAGGGGAGGGCACACCCCCTCTCCCTATATAAAGGAGTGCCCATGGGTGGGAATAGACACACCAATATTTGGATAAGTCCTTTGGTTGACTTTCTCCTTCCCTCTCTCTCTCGTCTCCATGCATTGGCACGGTCCCAAGTAAGGACTGCCCATGCAAGAGACACCGCACCTACAGCACGCCGTTGCGCTACAGGGATTCCAAGCCGGAGATCTACTTCCGCACTCCCGGTAGGGATCAAGGAGTCGGAGGTCGTCATCATACACTGTATGTGTACGATACCATGAGGGGCCTTACTTGAGGCACCTTGGATGTCGTGAGCCGGGGCTGCTGCACGATGAAGAAGGAGCCAGGGGTGACCTGCGAGGAGCTTCACGACCTTGAGGTCAGAGTTCGACTACTTCAAACACGTTCCCCTCGGAACGTTAACTGCATACAGTATACAAGGGTATGTATTCTATACGCTCCAGTCGTTACTGCATTACTACATAGATAGATCTTGGGCATATAAGGCGGTTCCAACGTAGGATTTTTTTTGTTTTCTACTGCGGAACCCTTCAGTGGTATCAGAGCCGATCTATGCGTAGGAGTGATGTACGGCCAGTACGCACAAGTTTTGTGCGGGTATTGATCCCTTAGTTGTTACCCTCTAACGTGTACTTGTTTATATCATGGCATTGTTTGATGAAGCGTCCCAGACCGACCTTACGCGTATTCGTACGCGAGACTGGTTCCACGCTCGACATACGACTTGTTCCGTATAAGTGGCTAGCGGGTGTCTGTCTCTCATTCAATAGTTTATATAGCATTTACAATGGAGGGCCCCGAAAGGGGTGAAGTAGAGACAACTGTTGGATCCATGTTGTGGTTGGAAAGTTCGTAGTTTAGAAATAGTTCTATTGTGAAAGCCCTAACAACCACGTAAAACTTGCAAAAGATAAAGTAGAGGCGTCTAACTTTATTTTGCAGGAGGGCTTGTGTTATGATATGGCATTGGTCGTTACAAAGGTAAAGTAGTTTACTTTTCTTTTACTAAGTAGTATAGTAATAGTCATCGTTCCGATGAACGACCGGGTGGTGGTGTCGTGGACTTGGCATCAAACCAAGGGGCAAGATGGAGATCATGTCGGAGCGCTCGATGGAGATTAAGGCGCAAGGAGAAGGACCATATCATATCACAAATTTACATGTGGTGTCGATACCTGCTTTATATCTTATTATATGCTAGTATTAGATACTCAACGGTTGCAAATAAGATAATCCCTAAATAATTCCAATGATAGTGTTCCCCTTGTGTGTGCATCACCAATAAATTTTGTCGTTATGAAGCCGGCCGTGACGATCGGGGGCTAGACGTATCTACATTTGCATACAGTGGGTGTAAGCCATGCTGCACAACAAATACACACAAGTTAGATTTGGCGAGCCTAGCATGTGTAGACATGGCCTCGGAACACAAGAGACTGAAAGGTCGAGCATGAGTCACATGGTTGATGTGATTTACATTAGTTAATGTCTACCTTTGATGCTGCACTGATGGTCGTGATGACCAGGGGAGGTGCAGATGATTGGGATCATGTGATCACTAAAATCGTACAGGGGATGACAATTTTAGTTGAACTCATATTATGAACTTAGTCTAGATGTCTGTTTGCAAATATCTTAGTAGATCATGGCCTATCCCATTGAGGTCCTTTGCGACCATGGAAAATATATTGCTTGATATGGAACTTAGAAAAAGGGTCCAACTTCATAGATTAATACCCACGCCTGAGGGATATCCTCGTAAAAGGTGATCTTCTCTTCTTGATATAATGACCATTAGGAGATAATCCGATGACTCCGCAATGTTTGTGTGTTCTCCGTAATCATCCAATAAACCATTCTCCATTCGATGGAGAGTTGGATTATAATCTTGTATTCTGCAAGATCAGGCACATAAAGTATGAGCCGTTGGATGAGTCTTCTTCCATGATGGATGAAAAAGGAAATATTTGGAGAAACACTTAGCAATCTTGCATTAGAGTTATGAACTCTCAGAAGGGCTTGATTGCAATGGAGGCCATGAATAAAAAAGGGTATATGTTAGATATACAAAGTTATAAATGTAATTCTTGCAAAACTCGTTGCAGTTTATATAAGTATTGGATACTTGTCCCGTTTTGTGAAAACAGGATGGTCAGCTCGAGAATTGCTGGAATTGAGGCAACGTGGCTTGATGACGACAAGCAAAATAGTTGATGGCCGACATCACCCCTTTCCTTTAAGGTTTATCATTTGGATTAGTGGACTTGAATATAATTTTGTAATCCTTGTTTGTGTGTCTTGCTTTTAGCAAGACGATTGTTTATATGAATAAGTTACAAGATAGTTGTACTGTTCTTATGAATAATACCTTTATGGTCACATTACGATTATAAATGAGTTATTCTCATCACTATGTTAATGATAATAGTTTAAGAATTTATAAAGGATTAGAATGCTAAAAGATTTCCAAAGTTTAATTATGATTTGGCACTATAGTTTAAGTCATTTTGGTTATTGCATGTTCTTCATTATAAATGAAGATTGGGGTCTTAGATGCTTAATCTAGAGACTTTACAAAACCATGCCTCATTGGGCAGAATGACTAAAACTTCGCATTCTGGTAAAATAGTGATATGCGAAGAAATGTTGAACTTTATACATAACGATGTATCATGTTTTCAACAAGATAGTGGAAATCATTATTCATGCTTAATGTTGAATCTTATACATAGTGATGTATCGTATTTTCAACAGATAGTGGAAATCATTATTTCACACTTCATTGTGGATTTAAGTGAATATGAGCATTTTCTTAATGAAACATGAGCTTGAAACTATTTTGAATTGTTCAAAAGATTTCAAAGTAAAGGAGAATATTGAATTAACAAGAATACAAAAGTCTCTTCGATTTGATCGACATGACTAAAGTATTTAAGTTAATTTTGGCATAAGAGGACATGTGAAAGAGGTTTCACAAATTATGATAATAGGGCAAATTCAAAGTGTATTGAAATGTCTAAATATCATAATCATTATGTATTAGATACATATGTTATAATATTATCTCTTATCGGGGTTACAATTATCGTTTAGAGTTAGATATCGAAATGAGCGAACACTTGGTTGAAATACAAAGGAACATCTAAAGATTCATGGAAACAACACCATAAGTGTTATGTCGTGTTTGGGTTTCTAGAGATTTCGATAATTCAAAATCGTGGCGAATAAACAAGTATTTGTAGTGTATTCTTAGGCAACTATGAATACATCTTCCAAAAAGGGGCAAACCTGCTGTTGTCCAAAGTTGATGTGTCTTGATGAAGATATAGGTGGAAGAAAGTAAAAGATCAAAACAAGGTATTTGACCTTGCCTCCGAATTGTTGAGTGGCGCAGCGGAATTTGTTTCGTGAAACCGAACTCTACAAATAGAGGAGAAACTAATGAATGATCATAAAGTTTCAGTGAATACTTTTACTAAAGAAAGTAGGATTCAACAATATATACTCTACAAGTTTGTAGAAATATATCTTTGATTCACTTGTCATGTTTATGAACAAGACATGTCTAAGAATTACAAAGAAGCGAGATTGACCTAAGTACGAGAAATGACCAGGAGTCATAAAATCCTATATTAAGTTACATTTAAGATTGCAAAGTAATATGTTACTTGATCTTATTAAGTAAAGCAGTTTACTTGATATTTCTGAATGACTTCAAAGTCATAAGATGGAAATGAAACTTAATGGAGACGTAAAAGCTTGATTTGTCACAAAGTATGGACAAATTCAAGGAGTTGACTACAAATGTAGTGGTGCTTGAGCCTATTGGATTTACACTAGCAATATATGGATATTGGAATCTCGTAGCTGGAATTCTCAATTTTATGATGATCAAAGAATTTTGGAATGTCCAATATTATCGAGAGGACCTGCATTTGAGTGGGAGCTAATTAGCTTGTCCAAATCTTAATATGTAAGAGACATATTTTGAGTGGGAGCTAACTAGCTTGGCCAAATCATAATATGTAGTAGACATATTTTGAGTGGGAGCTAAGTGAAATCCCTAGATCAAATATGGATGCCATATTTGAGTGGGGGCGTGAAATCATTCTGGGATATGTGGATGACATATGTGAATGATTTGATTGGTGTTAATAACATTTAAGTAGATAAGTAAGGATGAAGTTGAAGTTATTAAACAATGAGATCTATCGAGATAGATTGGTAAGTTTATCAAAAATCAAATGTCGAATGCTTCTTGGACTTGATTCTGAAGATGTTCAGAATGTCATAAGAAAGATTCTAAAGAAGTTCAGAATGGAACAAGGTAAGAAAGAAGTTCTTACTATATGAAGCATTGTCTTAGTATTACAATGATGGTTAAAAAGGAAGAAATAGATGTGTTGCATCTCCTAGGCCTCAGTCATAGGTTCTTCCATACAACCATATTGAATACTCGACGTAATGTGACCCGAGGTTCTGGTTGGAAGGACTAGCTCTTAACTGTAAGAACATGTCTGATACGTCCAAAACGTATCTACTTTCCTGAACACTTTTGCTATTGTTTCTCCTCCAAACTTGTGTGATTTGGATACAACTAACATGGACTGACACTGTTTTTAGCAGAATTACCTTGGTGTCTAGTTTTTGTGCAGAAAATCAACTATCAGGAAAAATCCCGGAAAATATGCCAAAAATCCTATTTCACCAGAAGATTCATGGAGCCAGAAGACGAGACGGAGGAGGGCCATGAGGGGCCCACACCACCTGGCCACGCGGGCCAGCCCAGGCCGTGCCTAGGGGTGGTGTGGCCGCTTTGGTCACCTCCTCGGCCTCCCTCTTCGCATATAAGATGCCTCTTGACCTAAAAAACAAGGGGGGTCGACGTTTTTCCAAAAAGAGTTCCGCTACGCTGCCACCACCAGATTCCGCAAATCAGAACAAGAAACTCCGTTCTAGCACCCTGCCAGGACGGGGAATTGGAGGAGATCATCACCGTCATCATCACCATCGCTTCTCCATCGACCATCCATGATTCCCCCATCTATGAGTGAGTAATCCCCCACTGTAGGCCATGGGGATGGTAGGGATTGGATGAGATCGTTCATGTAATGGCATTTGATTGTTAGGGCATGGTGCCTAGTATCTATTATTAGTGCTTTTTGACTTTGTTGCAACTTGTTATGCTTAATGCTTGTCACTAGGGCCCGAGTGCCATGATTTCAGATCTGAACATGTTATTGATTCATGATGATAGTATTGTTTGTGATCTTATCTGCAAGTTGTATACACATATTGTTGTCCGGAACCAAAGGCCCCGAAGTGACAATAATCGGGATAACCGGAGGGGATGGCTTTGATGTGAGGATCACATGTGTTCACAGAGTGTTAATGCTTTGCTCCGGTGCTCTATTAAAAGGAGCACCTTAATTGCTAGTAGTTCCCTTGAGGCCCCGCTGCAAATGGGCTGGTAGGACAAAAGATGTCGTGCAAGTTCTCATTGCGAGCACGTATGACTATATATGGAATACATGCCTATGATTATCTAGTACTTGGATGCTTTACCTTATTTATCTGCAAATGCCCTATATCTTGATTGCTATATGAATTGTCTTGTCCATGCAACACTCGTCCATCCATCCCTATGCCTACCGCGCTTTAATCCTACTATTTACTGCAATTGTTACTACTGTCTTTACTTTTACTACTGCTATTACTTTGCTATTGGTATTATAAAATTGTTGCTACTGATAAACTGTTGTGAGCAAGATTGTTTTCACGTGCAGCTGAATTGACAACTCAGTTGTTAAGGCTTATAAATATTCTTTGGCTCCCCTTGTGTCGAATCAATAAATTGGGTTTCACTTCCCTCGAAAATACTGCGATACACCCCCTATACTTGTGGGTCATCAAGACTATTTTCTGGCACCGTTGTCGGGGAGCATAGCTCTATTTATCAAGTTCACTTGGAATCACTATTGTTCGCTGCCCTCCGTTCATCATGGGTAAGTGTCGTGATGGAAAAGTTCCTATATTACCATCCACCACAAGGAGAGGTACGGTTCTGAACACCTTTGTTGCTCTTGATTCGCCATCTGTGATGAGTAAGCTCCTTACACCACCACATACACATGCTACACATACCGCTACTACTGCTGAATCTGATACTTATGATGCTGCTTCTACTGTGCTTGATAAGACTGGTTCATTAGGTCCTTTCCTATATGCTACGATTGCTAGAACTATAGCTGGAAACACTGAAACTCCTAATGAAGATACTACTACACCTGTCAGTTCACCTAAGTCTATAGAGAGCTATGATATTGAAGACGGATATATAGAAATGAATGATGAATTTATTAAACAATGTCAAAATACTCTTGGTAAAAGTTCTATTAAGAGTCTCCTTGAGAGGCGTACTATAAAACCCAAACTATACCCTAATGATAAGTTTGCTACATCTCCCATAAACATTAAAGATAAGGATTATGATTTCTCTCTTGATTTATCTTACATAACTATTGTTGAGAAAGAACCTTTTTGTGGGACTAAGAATGAAAGTGTTGTAGCACATATGACTGAGCTTTCTACCATGAGTCGCCTGTTTTCTGATGATATTAAGATGCACACCTACTTTGTTGCTAAAATTCCCTTTTTCACTGAAAGGAGAAGCTAAGGCTTGGTTTAATAATTTACCTCCTGGATCTATTGATAGCCCTGATTGCCTTATTAGTACCTTCCTTCAGAAATATTTCCCTCCTAGTGCTAGACATGCCATTTTGCAGGAACTTTTTGATTTTAAACATGGAGAAAATGAGATATTGACTGAATCATGGGCAAGGTTTTGTGCTTTGATTCATGCACAGGTTGGATGTCCATTACCTAAAAATGAGCTCCTTGATATATATTATAATGGACTAACTGAAGAATCTAGGACATACCTGGATAGTTGTGCTGATTGTGTTTTCAGGAATAGAACTCCCAAGGAAGCTGAGGAATTAATGGCTAAAATAAGAAAACATTATGATGACTGGACTCCACCTGAGCCAACTGTGCCTAAGACAACTACACCTGAGTTAACAGTGCCTGAGCCAACACCAACACCTAAGAAGAGGGGAGTGATTGAACTAAATGATGAAGTGATGAAGGAAGCTAAGAAATGTCTTAAGGAGAAGGGTATTAAATCTGAAGATGTGAATAATTTACCTCCTATAGAAAAATTATGTAAGCCAATCTCCCACTCATCTACTATTGAGGTACACTCTCTCCAACATTTTGATGAAGGTGTTCCTTACTCTAAACCTCCTGATCAATGCTTGGAAGAATTTGATGGTTTTATTGTTAAGCGAGATAATTTTAATAAAAGGGTGCAAAATCATTTAATGGAAAACTCTAGAGCTATTATTGAGTTGAAGGATATTATGGAAAGAACCTCTAATGATGTTAAAATGCTTGTTAAACATTTCCAAATGGTCCAAACTCAAATTGACCAGCTTATTAAAGTATAGAAAGTTGCTAGTTAATGCTTCTAAAGAAAAACATGCTTATGAAATTAGAACTAGAAGTGGTGCTGCCACCCAGGATCCTCTATATCCTGAGGGGCATCCTAAAAGAATTGAGCAAGATTCTCAACAAATTGAAAACAGTGGTACTTCTCCTAAGAAAAGGAAAAATAAACATAAAACTATTGTAGAGTCTTCTGAACCTGCTAAAGATCCTAATAGTATATCTGTCTCTGATGCTGAAACTGAAAGTGGTAGTGAAGAAAATAATTCTCCTGATAAAGGAAAAGTTGAAGAAGAACCTGGAAGACACACTAAGAATGCTAAATACACTAAGGAAGATTTTGTTGCTAATAAACATGGTAGTGAGAGTGAGCCCTGGGTCTAAAAACCTATGCCTTTCCCTGATAAGAAACACAAGTCAAAGGAAGACGAACACTATAATAAGTTTTGTGAGTGGATGAAACCTTTATTTTTGCAAATTCCTTTAACTGATGCTATTAAATTACCACCTTATTCAAAGTATATGAAGGATATTTTCTCTAATAAAAGGAAGATCCCTAATGAAGAAATTTCTACTTTGCTTGCTAATTATTCCTTTAATGGTAAGGTTCCAAAGAAACTTGGAGACCCAGGGATTCCAACTATTCCTTGTTCTATTAAAAATAACTATGTTAGAACTACTTTGTGTGATTTAGGAGCAGGAGTTAGTGTTATGCCTTTTTCCCTCTATAAGAGACTTCAATTGGAGAAACTAATACCAACTGATATATCTTTGCAAATGACTGATAAATCTACTATTATTCCTGTTGGTATATGTGAGGATGTACATGTTGAAGTGGCTCATAATTGCTTGATATTAACTGACTTTGTTGTGCTTGAAATGCCTGAAGATGACAATATGTCTATTATTCTTGGGAGACTTGTTCTTAATACTGCAGGAGCTATTATCAATTGTAGTCAAGGAAAGGTGACTTTTAACATTAATGACAAGGAGCATACTGTCTATTTCCCCAAGAAGATTGATAGGACTTATGGCTTAAATTCAATTGAACATGTTGAGGGCATCCAAGTTGGAGAAATATATTGTCCCATACCACAAGAAAAATATGAAACTATTATGATTGGGACCATTGCTATCAAGGTTGAGGTAATATAATCATTTAGTGGAATACAAAGTTTTGTTTTGTATAAATTTTTTTGGTAACAAGACCTGATCAACCTTGTTAACAAAGGGATTTTAATGAACAAAACAATGTTTTCACCATGATTATCTTTGCTTACTTTTATTTTATCCATTTCAGTTTTTGCTTTCACTTAGTTTACTTTTCTTTTGCTAGTAGCTTGCATATTAGAGTGTCTTAGAACTTCTAAAGTTTTAGTTTTGCTTTGTTATTTGCATCATTCCAAAGTCATCTTTCTGTCAGAAATTCATTCATCAATACCTGGAAATTGCTCAAAAATAAAGTGTCTCAAAAAATTTCAGAAAAATCATATTAAATTTTTACGTGAAAAAAGGGGCAGAGGAGTACCTGGAGTGACCCAGGGGGCCCACCAGGTCGGCACACCACCTGGTGGCGCGGCCACCCCAGGGGCGTGCCTAGCCATGGTGTGGGCCACCACTGGCCCTCCACTCACTCTCTCACTTGCCACTTCCTTCTCTCTCCCGAGAAAACATCATCTCATTGCTCAAAATCGCGTTCCTGCTGTTCTTGTCCATGATTTTTCGATCTCCTTGCTCAGCCCATCTTTGCTGCTGAAATTTGGAGCATTTGTTCTCCAGTATGTGACTCCTCCGCTTGTCCAAGTAGATTTGTGTTTAGTGGTTTATATCTTGAGTATTTTGCTGCTGTAGGTGACATGTTATGTGAGCTTGTAAGCTTGTTCAATGCTTAGAAAAATTGTTTTGATGCATGTTTAGGCTTCTTACAAGTCCCTGTGAGTAGTTCCTTTCATTATGTATTCACTTTGCAATCACTTGTATGATGGTTGTCTAAAAAATTCAGAAAATAAGATGAATGAACACCAACTCAACCAACATGAATTGAGGGTGCCTGCAGTTATGAAGGTTCACCGTGAGGAGGAAGTCTTTCCCTCTGCTATCCATGCCCCGGATTCATGAGGGCTGCAGGGATTTCTCAAGATTTCCATACTTTAATTACTAATGCAGGATTGGAGAATTTTGTGGGAGACGAACCTACCCAATATGTGAAACTAACTATGTATGTGGTGCATGATTTCCGGTTTAGTTACTCCTTGCCTAACCCCATGGTCCACTACAAAATTTACAATGTAGCTGTCGATCTCCCTTTTGATGATTTTGTGCAGCTATTAAAGTACCACAATGGGGTTCATGTGGAAGGATTAGAGAGCGACCTACACCACTCATGGACCTGTACGCGGAAATTTGCCAAGGGAGCAGCTTCGCAAAGGAGAGTGGTAAAATTCGTAATATTCATCTCCCGTCTATTCAATACTTTGCCTACTTTATTGCCAAGTGTGTTCTCGCTAGGAAAACTGCTAATAAATTATCCTCATATGATCTAGCCTTCATCTCAGCTGCCTTAAAACGAGATAGGACTTATAATTTGGGTGCCTTGATAACTTTCCGTCTTACTGCTAACCGCGAGAAAGGTGGAATTTGTGGAGGCCTCATCGCCTCTCGTTTACTAGCTCTGCATGGTGTAGTGCCTCATCATCTAGACCTACAGTTTCCCATAGAGAGGCTTGACCTTAATTCTATGATACAACATAAATTCATTTCTTCTTGGGCTAATTTGAGTGATTTATCTTATGAAATAACCTTCCTCAAGGCTGGTTGGAGAAGGGGTAAGTTCGAGCGTGTTGTTCTTTTGCCTGCGCCTGTTTTGTTTAACCTTGATACCAGGGAAGGATGGTCACTCACCGAGGAAGAGCTCGATGCATATCTAGGGGAGCTCTCCCAGCAGGAGCAGGATACTGGAAGGGAGGCTACAGATGATTCGGTCCAGCCCTTGAATGAGGGGGAGTCTTTGTACCAGCAGCCTACATATCATTGGGGAGCTTCTTCTTCAACACAAGGGCCTAACTACGATCATTCTTATGATGACCCGCCGGCTTGGAGTTCCTACCCGCGTTGGGGTTGATACCCACTTAGGCTAAAAGCCTAAGCTTGGGGGGAGGTACACCGACATCACACTCATCTACATATCATGTTCAGTCGGTACTTTGTATATCCATGTTTCATTTTCTTTTTTAGTCTCCGTTCTTGCTTTATTTCTACTTTCCAAAACACAAAAAGATCAAAAATATTTTTGTTATTTCTCTTTGCTTGCTTCTTTATCTTTTTGCCTTGGTTTGCCTCTTTCTTTAGCTTTGTCTTAATTATTCGAAAAACCCAAAAAGGTTTCACTTTGCTTGATCTTCCTTTTTGTTCTGGCCTTTAAAAATCAAAAACATCAAAAATATTTTATGTTCTTCTTTGGTTCTGTGAAGTTCATTGCAGGGTTCCGCAGTCCTCAGTGGAGTTAGGTTTCATGGTATTATTCAAGCCACACAAGTGAAGGGCAATAATGAAGATTAATGACAACTTGAGGTGTGGTAAGAGGTTGGTAATGAACTCTATTTGTTTTCATTTTTGTACATATACTCATCATTGTGGGCATGCTTAGCCTGTTCGTGTAGGGTGTATGTTATTTAAGGATGCTTAGTAGTTCTTGCTTTCATATGATTAGTTCCAGCTTGCTAATAGTTTGTAGCATGTCATATGAATGTTTGCTTGCATTACTCTATTCATAACTTGGTATGACACTGTGGTATCCTCCTCTGAATGTTTCATTTGAATTGACTTGGCTCATGCTCACGCATGCATATGACTGAAATAATCAGTTGAGCCTCGATGAATTATTTTGCCTTGAGGGTCTTGAATCACTTTCATGCCATGATTAGTCATGTTTTGTTGCAAGCATGATTATGATAGTTATTGCTCTCTCGTTTGTCGCTCCCTTACTATTTCTAGCCTTCACTTACATTGAGTATGTTTTACTCGTGTTTCCAACTCCCTAAAACCAAATATTGCCAAAAGTGTCCACCATGCCTACCTATTAGCATCATTTGCTGTTCTGTGCATATTCAATATGCCTTGTTTTCTTCCGAATAAAATGTTTGCCTGTTATGAGAAAGTTAGTTAGTAAAGCTCTCACGAACTTGATGGCACACTTTATTTCCTGCACTTAATAAACCTGAACCATTGTGACTGTCCATGAAAGTTATATGCTTGCAAATTATAGGCTGGGGATTAGCAGAACCGTGCTGTCACGGGGAACACTTTCAACACTTGTAAATATATACCCAGTTGATATCATGCTCTTTTGTTTGCGGATGTCGTCGGTGTGAAATAAAAGGGGAGCTTGTAAGTCCATGGAGTTATGTATGTGTGTTAGAGAAACGCCTGGGCCGCCGGTCTAATCCATGCCTAATCATGGTGGAAACCTGCAGCGTAACCATAATGAGTATCTATGAAGCATTCTTCTTATAAAAAAGAGAGATAGCTATTGAGAAAAAGAAAAAAAAGAGATATGAGAAAAGAGGAAAGAGAGAAAAAAGCACCATTTTCCCATGGTAAATAAGAAGATTGCTGAGATACCCATTGTCTGCTTGCC
The DNA here is from genome assembly GCA_916181665.1 of Avena sativa. NCBI lineage: Eukaryota > Viridiplantae > Streptophyta > Magnoliopsida > Poales > Poaceae > Avena > Avena sativa. Next base: position 342,259,040 of record OV702287.1, read on the forward strand.
TTGTCATTTTGATATTGGGATTCTTCCGTATCATCGGGCAAGGGGTACCCCGTTGGTGGTTCTCTATGATATGCACGTATTTACGATGACAAAAACTTACCGGTAACTAAAGTTGAGTAGCATGAGGAGCGGCCCTCGTACTCAAGGGACATGAGATTTCCAGTTTATAGTCTGTTAAGCATATAACTCAGACTGGACCTCACTTTCACCTTAACCATATTAAAGATGCTTATGATAGGGGCAATGAGAGCTCAAAGCTAATGAGTACCATACTTTCAGCATTTGGAAGCCTTTTAAACTATTCAAAACCTTTTCATTTCCTTGTTGAGTCGTCACCTATTCTATGAGCACTTTCTTGAGAGCATAGTTGTCATTCATAGTGTAATGTGCTTGTCTCAAAACTTGACTAATTGTATTATGACTTTGATGCTTGTATCTTTGATATCTTTACTTCTAGTCTTCACCTGAACTTCAGAGGTGCCTTGGCATTCATAATCAAAGGCAAGCGAGATACCACTCTATCATACCTTGTTATGAGCATTGCAATGTTGCTTATGTTTATGTTTCATTCTACTTATTATTTTTGAGTTGGAATCTCTTCATAGCTTGCATTGCCTATTAAGTAAACTTAGTTGCATACTCTTTATTATGAATTTTCTAAGTAGTTGATCACATGCTGAGAATATATACATCATATGAAGCAAATGTGTTCGTGAAAGTTTCTTTTATCGCACTCAGTTTTCAACTGAATTGCTTGAGAACAAGCAATAAGCTAAGCTTGGGGGGAGTTGATACGTCCAAAACGTATCTACTTTTCCGAACACTTTTGCTATTGTTTTTCCTCTAAACTTGTGTGAATTGGATGCAATTAACACGGACTGATGTTGTTTTCAGCAGAATTACTTTGGTGTCTAGTTTTTGTGCAGAAAATCAACTATTAGGAAAAATCCCGGAAAATATGCCAAGAATCCTATTTCGCCAGAAGACTCACAGAGCCAGAATACGAGATGGACTAGGGCTGGGCCCAGGCCACACCACCTGGCCGCGCGGGCTAGGCCTGGTCGCGCCAGGGGGTGGTCTGGCCGCCCCAGACACCCCCTCGGTCTCCGTCTTCGCCTATAAGTTGCCTTCTGACCTAAAAACTCAGGGGGGTTCGACGTTTTTCCAGAAAGAGTTCCACTCTGCCGCCACCACCAGATTCCGCGATTCGGAACCAGAAACTCCGTTCTGGCACCCTGCCGGGACGGGGAATTGGAGGAGATCATCGTCGTCATCATCACCATCGCTTCTCCATCGACCATCCATGTTTCCCCCATCTATGAGTGAGTAATCCCCTAATGTAGGCTATGGGGATGGTAGGGATTGGATGAGATCGTTCATGTAATGGCATCGGATTGTTAGGGCATGGTGCCTAGTATCTTCTATTAGTGCTTTTTGACTTTGTTGCGACTTGTTATGCTTAATGCTTGTCACTAGGGCCCGAGTGCCATGATTTCAGATCTGAACATGTTATTGATTCATTATGATAGTATTGTTTATGGTCTTACCTACAAGTTGTATGCACACGTTGTTGTCTAGAACCAAAGGCCCCAAAGTGATAGAAATCGGGATAACCGGAGGGAATGGCTTTGATGTGAGGATCACATGTGTTCATGGAGTGTTAATGCTTTGCTCCGGTGCTCTATTAAAAGGAGCACCTTAATTGCTAGTAGTTCCCTTGAGGCCCCGCTGCAAACGGGCTGGCAGGACAAAAGATGTTGTGCAAGTTCTCACTGCGAGCACGTATGACTATATATGGAACACATGCCTAGGATTATTTAGTACTTGGATGCTTTATCTTATTTATCTGCAAATACCCTCTGTCTTGATTGCCATGTGAATTGTCTTGTCCATGCAACGCCCGTCCATCCATCCCTATGCCTACCGCGCTCGAATCCTACTGTTTGCTGCAACCGTTAATATTGTCTTTACTTTTACTACTGCTGTTACTCTACTATTCCTACTACAAAACTGTTGCTACTGATAAACTGTTGTGAGCAAGATTGTTTCCAGGTGCAGCTGAATTGACAACTCAGTTGTTAAGGCTTATAAATATTATTTGCCTCCCCTTGTGTCGAATCAATAAATTGGGTTTCACTTCCCTCGAAAATACTGCGATACACCCCCTATACTTGTGGGTCATCATTGCAACATGAAAAGGCATAAACAAAAGATTCATGAATAACAATGCTTTGCAGGACGTTTGTTTGTTTCACATAAAGAAAACATAGCATAGTGGCATTCAGCTTGTCCCTCATAGAGTAGCAAAAATAAATGCATAGGACACCTTCAAAGTTCATAAGAGTGACTAGATACAAATAGTTTAAAACAAGCAATATCAAAGCTATGCATCAATCAACAAGTCTTGGGACAATGCACATAGAACTAAGAATGGCCACTATGCTCTCAAAGTAGGTGCATAAAGATAGAAGGTGGAGACTCAACATAAAAGTAAAAGAAAGGCCTTCATATAAGGAAGTAGGGATTCAAGTCTCATAAAGAGCTTCCAAAAATTATGGTACTTATTAGCTTTCAGCTCTCATTGCCCCTATCATAAGCACCTTGAAGGTGATTAAGGTTAAAGTTACACAACTAAGAGGATATGCTTGACAAGTTATAAGCCGAAATCTCATGCCCCTTACTTACGAAGACCGAACCTCATGCTACTCAACTTTAGTCACAAGTAAGCTCTTGTCATTGTAAGTACATATGTATCATAGAGAACCGTCAACAGGGTACCCCTTGCACATGATACAGGAGCTATCCCATAATCAAAATGACAAGGCAAGCAGACAATGAGCATCTCAGCGATCATTTTATTTGCTATTTGCATAGGTTTTTATTGAGGATGCTTCATAGAGTGCTCATTATGGTTATGCTGCAAGTTTCCACCATGATTAGGCATGGCTTAGGCTAGCAGCCCAGGCGTTTCTCTAACACAAATACAAACTCCATGATCTTACAAGTTCCCCTTTTATTTCACACCACCGGGATGCATAAGCAAAAGAACATGATATCAACGGGGTACAAAGTACAGGTGCAATGTTGAAAGCATTCCCCATGATACATGGTTCTGCTAACTTCAACTTATAAAGCACAAGCATATACGCAACAAAGATGGATGCAATGGTTCAAGTTTATTAAGTGCAAGAAAGTAAAGTGTGCCATCAAGTTTGTGAGAGCTTTAATCACTAGTTTTCTCATAACAAGTTTAATTAGGAAGGTTAACAAAGCATGGGCCACAGTCAAAAACAAGCTCCTTTTACCACTTAAGCATGAACTTTCCTACTCTTTTCCAATCCAAACAAAACTATTTGAAAACCAATGTATGAAAGAGGGGGTCCAACCAATTTATTCAGCAAACTGAGAAAACCAAGCAAATGAAAACCAAAACAAAAAACAAAAAAGAAGACGCTCCAAGAACAACACAACTGTGCATGAAACAATAAAAATGAAGTGTTTGGAAGGAACCTGGAATTTTTATTGATGAAGAAGGGGATGCCTTGGTCATCCCCAACCTTTGACGCTTGTACTTATTGGATATTTATTAGGGTGACACGCGTGGCATCCCCAAGCTTGAGCTTTAGTCCATCCTTTTATCTCATTACTTATTCCTTCCATACACCTGAAATTTTTCCTTCATACAAAACTTCAGACAATCATCATTGTGGGCATACTTAGTATGTTCATGTAAGGTGTATGTTATTTATGGATGCTTAGTAGTTCTTGCTTTCTTATTATTAGCTCCAGCTTGCTAATAGTTTGTGGCATGTCATATGAATGTTTGCTTGCATTGTTCTATTCATAACTTGGTATGACACCGTGGTATCCTCCTCTGAATGTTTCATTTGAATAGACTTGGCACATGCTCACGCATGCATATGACTGAAACAATTAGTTAAGCCTCGATGAATTATTTTGCCTCAGGATCCTTGAATCACTTTCATGCCATAATTAGTCCTGTTTTGTTGCAAGCATGATTATGACAGTTATTGCTCTCTTGTTTGTCGCTCCCTTTCTATTGCTGGCCTTCACTTGCACTGAGTGTGAGCTCTACTCATGTTTCCAACTCCCCAAACCAATATTGCCAAAAGTGTCCACCATACCTACCTATTAGCATCATTTGCTATTCCGTGCATATTCAGTATGCCTTGTTTTCTTCTGAATAAAATGTTTGCGTGATATGAGAAAGTTAGTTAGTAAAGCTCTCATGAACTTTATGGCACACTTTATTTCTTGCACTTAATAAACCTGAACTATTGTGACTATCCATGAAAGTTATATGCTTGCAAATTAGAGGCTGGGGATTAGCAGAACCGTGCTGCCATGAGGAACGCTTTCAACACCTATAAATATATACCCCGTTGATATCATGCTCTTTTGTTTAAGGATGTCGTCAGTGTGAAATAAAACGGGAGCTTGTAAGTCCATGGAGTTATGTATGTGTGTTAGAGAAACGCTTGGGCGACTGGTCTCTTCTTATAAAAAAAGAGAGATAGTTATTGAGAAAAAAAAGAAAAAAAATGAGAAAAGAGGAAAGAGAGAAAAAAGCACCATTTTCCCATGGTAAATAAGAAGATGCTGAGATGTTTATTGTCTGCTTGCCTTGTCATTTTGATATGGGGATTCTTCCGTATCATCGGGCAAGGGGTACCCCGTTGGCGGTTCTCTATGATACGCATGTATTTACTATGACAAGAACTTACCGGTAACTAAAGTTGAGTACCATGAGGAGCGGCCCTCGTACTCAAGGGACATGAGATTTCCATTTTATGGTCTGTCAAGCATATAACTCATATTGGACCTCACTTTCACCTTAACCATTTAAAGATGCTTATGATAGGGGCAATGAGAGCTCAAAGCTAATGAGTACCATACTTTCAGCATTTGGAAGCCTTTCAAACTTTTCAAAACCTTTTCACTTCCTTGTTGAGTCACCACTAATTCTATGAGCACTTTCTTGAGAGCATAGTTGTCATTCTTAGTGAAATGTGCTTGTCTCAAAACTTGTCAATGAAAGACCTTGGTGAAGCGTCATATATATTAGGCATTAAAATCTATAGAGATAGATCAAGGCGCCTAATTGGGCTATCGCAGAGTACATACCTTGATAAGATATTAAAGAAGTTTAATATGGACGAAAGTAAGAAGGGGTTCTTACCTATGTTGCAAGGAAAGACATTGAGTAACACTCAAAGTCCGGCTACGGTGGAAGAAAGAGAGATGATGGATAAGATCCCCTATGCCTCGGCCATAGGCTCTATTATGTATGCCATGTTATGTACAAGACTGGATGTGGCACATGCTATTAGTTTGACTAATAGGTACCAATCTGATCCAGGTTCGGAACACTGGATAGCGGTAAATAACATCCTCAAGTACTTGAGAAGAACTAGGGATATGTTTCTTATATACGGAGGTGAAGAAGAGCTAGTCGCTAAGTGTTATGTCGATGCTAGCTTTGAAACCGATCCGGATGACTCTAAGTCTCAATCCGGATACGTATTTCTCTTGAACGGAGCAGCAGTTAGTTGGAGGAGTTCCAAACAACCTGTGGTGGCTGGATCAACGACGGAGGCGGAATATGTTGTTGCTTCAGAAGCGGCACAGGAAGCGGTTTGGATGAAATAGTTCATTATGGAAATAGGTGTGGTTCCTAGTGCATTGGACCCAATGGTGATCTATTGTGACAACAATGGAGCCATAGCCAACGCAAAGGAACCAAGGTCTCACAAGAAGTCCAAGCATATTAAGCGCCGGTTTCACTCCATCCGCAAGCATGTCAAGGATGGAGATATAAAGATTTGTAAAGTACACACGGGCCTAAATGTAGCAGATCCGTTGACTAAAGTTCTCCCTAGGGCAAAACATGATCAACACCAGAACTCCATGGGTGTTAGATTTATCACTATGTGAACTAGATTATTGTTTCAAGTGCAAGTGGGAGACTGAAGGAAATATGCCCTGAGAGGCAATAATAAAGTTGTTATTATGTATTCCTTATATATGATAGATGTTTATTTTGCATGCTAGAATTGTATTGATCGGAAACATCAATACATGTGTGTTTAATAAACAAAAAGGGTTCCTAGTTATGCCTCTCTTATAGACTAGCTTGTTGATTAACAAGATGATCAAGGTTTCCTGATCATGGACATTGGATGTTGTTAATAACAAGGTCACACCATTGGTGGAATGATGTGATGAACATTCATCTGAAGTATAGCATGACGATCAAGTCATTATGTTTATATTGCTATAACATCATACGAAGTAATCTTTATCCTTAGACCATGAGATCATGTTAATTGCTAACACCGGAAGAGTATCTTGATAACATCAAACGTCACACCGTAACAGGGTGACTATAAAGATGGGTTCAGTACTATGAAGGTGTTATGTTGAGGCTCATGGATCAAGAGTGGAATTTGTCAATCCCGATGACAGATAGATATACTCTGGGCCCTCTCGGTGATATCACATTGAGATAGCTTGCAAGCAAGTGATGTGATCACTAGAATGTTATATCACGGGAACGAGAAAAGAGTGCATGTCGGTAACGAGATCAAACTAGGTATGCAGATACCAATGATCGAATCTCGGATATGTAATATATCGCGAGACAAATGGATTTAGTTACAAGCGTTAAAGGTTCTCACGATCACAGAAGTCATCGTTGAATGTGTAGGAGTTAGTATGGATCTCTAGGTCCCGCTGCTGATTATTGATCGGAGAAGGGTCTCGATCATGTCTGCATTATTCGTGTACCGTAGGGTGACACACTTAAGAGTTACCGGACACCATTTTGGAGCACATATGTTTCAGACGAAAGAATTGCAAAGCGCAGGAATTGTTTCGATAGAAACCGGAAATTGTTTTGGGTGAAATTGCAGAAAGTGGTTATGCATGTGATATTGAAATATTGCAAGGGGCTATATGTGAATGTCTATTAATTAAAGTAATTAACAAAATTCTGAAAAAATTTAATAAAATAGTTTTATTAAATGAGAGAGCATTAAACTTAGAGAATTTTAATGCATTTAAAGTGGAGGCTTTAAAAGGGAATGTGAAGAGGCATTTTAATGTGGAGGGGTTACCACCACATGAATGGGGAGGTGAGGGGTCACCCCCCCATGCATCGGCCATGGAGAGGAGGGGCACCCCCTCCTCCTATAAAAGGCCACCCATTCCCTCCTTCATCCTCACACCTCCTTGTGAAGGATCTCTCTCCCCCTCTAGAATTATTCCCCCATAGTCTCGGATTAGCGAGATACATGTTCCCGGTGGCATTTCGTCTGGATGGAGTTGCTGCTTCTGCTGGATCGCTGGAGCGAGGAGGTGGAGGTTGTCCGGTGGCTTGAACGTGTGTGCGAGTACGGATGCGCTGCTGAGTTGCGGCGCTCGGACTTCCACTCGATCTTGAGATCGGCAAGTGTACGACTACATCAACCACGAGTTCCTACTCGTTAACAAAACTCGTTGTCTTTGAGGGTAAGTTCTTGTTGGATGTATGTCCACCCGTTGCTTTGTACCTAGTAGATAGATCTTGCATTGGCGTATAGTTCTCATCGTAGGAATTTTTTTGTTTTCTATGCTACGGACCCAACAGTGGTATCCGAGCCTGGTCTATGCGTAGGTGCTTTGCACGGGTAGTACACATATGTTTATATGTGGGCGATGATGATCATGTTATTGCATCTTCTATGTATTTTGGATATTGGTGGCATAGTGGGATGAAGCGGCCCAGACCAACCTTACATGTCATCGTACATGAGACCGGTTCCACGACTGACATGCAACTTGTTTTGCATAAGTGGCTGGCGGGTGTCTGCCTCTCCTACAATAGTCAATATCTGATTTACAACGAGTTGCTAATAACTTAGTTATCCTTGTTGTGGTTCATGTTCGTAGGTGAGAACGGTTCTATCTCCGAAAGCCCTAAGCCACGTAAAACTTGCAATTGATAAATTAGAGGCGTCTAGTTTAGATCGTTGCTGGGTTAGTGTATTGACATGGTATTGTTGTAAGTAGATGTATGATAGATACTCTGACAACACACTCAACGCGTAAGTTCCATAGACCTTGGCCTTACACACAAAGGAATGATAGAGATCATACCACGATGCAAGTGATAGAGATCAAATGCATGGACCATATCATCTCACTTTACACATTAGATGTTAGCATCTTATACTGCTAGTTTGGCGCCTTTTGTTGGGGGGATACCCCCGGGTAGGGTCACGCCGGGGTATAAAGGCCGAGTTAGCCGAGGTACGACAATGTCAAAGCGGATGCTGGCCAAGTCACCTCAAGGCAGGCCGAATCACGGAGTAACCCGGACCAGGGGATGTCCACCTAACTGGGTCTCAGCTGACTTAAATCGTAAGTCGGTGAGATGTATCTAACTTGTATGCAGGAACAACTATGGCCGGATCGACTAGGTACGATCCGGGTTATAGCAAGCTTACAAGAGACGGAAGGTATCTCGCTGGTCAAAGGGTGATCACTGTATGCAAAGCGTGAGCAAAGCAGACAGAGGCCAGGACCACCGAGGCGTGGCCGACAGAGGTGACGAAGCCTGTGTCGGATGACGCGGACGCCGCAGAGGCTCATGTAGCCTCTGCATGGATGACTCTGGGTTAAAGTAACTCGGTCGGCTTACTATTTTGGGAGGAGGTATATTCCTTGGAATATGCCTCCATATATGCCCTAATTGGAGACCTAGCCACCCCTATATAAGGAGGGATAGGGCCTCTGTAGAAAGGGTTGAGCTTTACTTGGTTGGTCTTTAGAGCTTTATGTTCTACTAGCAAGTTACTAAGGGCTAGCTAGTGGTGAGAGTAAGAGAGTTCCTTCTTCCTCCTCTCTCCAATACAGCTCAAGGAGCACTTGTAATCTGTGGAAGTGAATCAAATACAAAGCTACCTTGTGTGGAATCACCACACTATCCCTCCCTGGATTCCCCTAGTGCATTTAGTCCCCACCTTTAGCCTATCCATGGCATCTGCCGTGACACCACCACGACAGTTGGCGCCCACCGTGGGGCTATCGGCGATAGCAGGGGTGAAGATCCGGACAGGAAACCTCATCGGCACCGGCGAACGCATCGTCTTCGGGCTCGTTCAGCGCTTTGGAGCGCTGGACTTTGTCAGCGACAACGCTGGCTGCTTCGGCAAGCGTCCTCTTTCGCGCAACGGCCTCTTCGTCAAGCTCGGCACGCATAAGGTCTACGTTGCTGTCGATGTGTCGTGTGTTCATCCGCGACACGTCGTCGAAGGAGGCGAGCCACCCCTTAGCGTGGTTCACGGGGCGCGTATTACTCGCTCCCCGGACCGTGCCGAGGTGATGATGACTGCACCAGGTGCGGGCGCAAGCAAGGATCCGGCACCAGATCCGGAGGTAACGCCTAAGGCACCGAGGAGAAGTTGAGGTCCTCCACTAGAGAGGCCAGAGAATGTGCTGCAGTAAGCGATGAATAGCTTGACAAACCCAGTAGCAGCAGCGGTAGATCCGTCTTAGGCACAGGCCGAGCTAGAGGAAACTAGGAAAAAAATACTAGAGGGTGCAAAAAAGATAGCCACGGCTCAGCAGTCGTTGAACATGACACTGCGTGAGTACGCAAAGGAAAATAAAGTAGATGCTGTAAAAGTGAAGGGGAGAAACCTCATGAGTGAAATGAACAAAGAGGGAGATACTAGGATTGAGGAGTCAGAGAACTGTTTATCCGTGGGGCTGCCGAAGTATAGTACCCCGGCGAAAAACCTCAGAGCAGCAGATGCAGCTGCGTCCGAGTTAGAGGGTCTAACGGGTGAAGCCCGTCAGAGATAGCAAGATAGGGTCAATGAGTTGGTTCGGATCACGAACAGGCAAAATGAGGAATTGCTCAGGGCTAACCCGGAGAGAGTTGGGGCCTCCAAGATCGTTCATTCGACGGTGGGTAACCCGGAGAAATCCGCTGGGGCTGCATCGTCTCCTCATGGTGGTCCTAGGAGAGAAGAGGTAGTAACCTCGGCCAGGAGGAACAAACAGATATGACCCGGCAAGGGCAGGGAAAGGAAAATAAGTGCAGAGAAATGAGGATCGACGAAGTGTGAGCCGAGGTGAAGCTGGCCGAGGTAACCACGACCAAGGCAATGTCGGTCAAGGAAATGTTGTAAATGGCAATGCCGGACAGCGCAACTCGGCAGGAGCAGGACAACCGCAGCAGCGGAATATACCAAGGCAAGAGCAAAGTGCCGGCCGAGGTATGCAACAGAGAGGTGCTCCACGAGAGCAAGACCGACATAATGATGGTGATTCGGAAATGGTGAACGCAGGATACCCAAGGCCGGACTATCATGTGATAGGGTCAAGATTGGGAAGCAGGGATTTGATGCCTGACGATGCCAGATTAAAACTGGATCGGCTGTATAGGCCGGAGCAGATTAAATGTCAAGGTCCCCCGGGTCCTGCGTGTTTTGGGCCCCGGATCATGAAGGAACCTTCGGTACCCAACTTCCAGCTACCCAGAGGCACTAAGACATACGATGGCAGCACAAAGCCGGAGGATTGGTTGATTAACTATGCTACAGCTATAAAGATTGCTACAGGCAACTTGAGATGGGCTATGAGATACGTACCCTAGATGTTGGAGGGGCCAGCGAGGGTATGGCTAAACAATTTGCCGCCCGGAAGTATCAACTGTTGGATCGATTTTGAGGAAATGTTTATCAGCAATTTCTCAAGTACTTATCAGAGGCCGAATAGGCCATAGACCCTAGCAATGTGCAAGCAGAGACTAAATGAGACAAACCGGGAGTTCTTAACCCGGTGGTGTACCGTGCGAAACTCATGTGAGGGTGTGATTGAGTCACAGGCCATAGCATGGTTTGCACAAGGGTGCAGATATGCAAGCATGTTGTGGCAAAGATTGCAAAGGGATATGCCAACTACATTGGCAGAGACAATCCGGATTGCTGATTCATATGCTTTGGGTGATCCGAGTCAACCCAGGCTCGTGTCAAACGAGTCAAATGAGGAGTACTACCAGAGAGATGGAGCCGGGTCATCCCGGAGGAATGACTACCGGGGTAAAAGAAGAGATGACAGACCGAATTACCGGTACAGTTCGCAACAAGTTGCTGCTGTGAATCAAGATCAACCCGGAGCAGGGGGCAATCAACGTCAGAAAACTGGAGGGCAACAATGGACACCGAGAAACGATGGCAAGAAAACTTGGACGCTAGAGCAAAAGAAACAGTGGCAGGAAAAGAAGGACCGTCCGAGGTGTACTTACGAGTCAATGCTGGATCAGCCGTGTAAATTTCACACGCCAAATCCGAGTAACCCAGCTGGTCATACAACAAGGCAGTGTGAGTGGATGCATAAGATAGAACAAGGTGGTTCGGGGAATGCTCAGGCACCTCGGAATGATCAACCTCGGCAGGAGTTACCCCGGCAGCAATTGCTCTCCGGAGCGAACACGCAACAGCTAATGTTGCCTCCCCCTCCGCCGAGGTATGACAACCATGAGAGAAGGGATGCAGTGCATCAAGTGGAATACCAGCATCAACCGGATCAGAGGTACCCTGGAAACAAGGGGAGGAATGAGTACAGAGAGCATCATCAGAGTTACTGTGTGTTCACCATAGAAGAAACAGATAGAAAGAGCTTGCAGCGCCGACACATGGAGGTGAATGCGGTAATGCCATCAGTGACGAGGTATATGCCTTGGTCGGACCAGGAAATTACCTGGAGCATCAAAGATCATCCCAAGCTTATGCCGAGTCCTGGTTCGTATGCGCTAGTGCTAGATCCGACATTCATTGGGCCTAATATCAATGTGAGATTCTCCAAGGTGCTGATAGATAATGGCAGTAGCATCAATATCATGTATGCGGATACAATGCGCAAGTTGGGTATCTCGGAGAACATGCTTCAGGCTACAAGGACAACTTTCCATGGCATTGTGCCAGGCATTTCTTGTGAGCCCATAGGCAAGGTCCGGGTTGACGTATTGTTCGGCACGCGAGATAACTGCCGAACTGAGAATTTGGAGTTTGAAGTGGTGAACTTAGAAAGTGTGTATCACGCGTTACTCGGAAGACCAGCACTAAACAAGTTCATGGCAAGTTGTCACATCAGTTATCTGAAGATGAAGTTGCCTGGGCCAAATGGAGTAATTGCCATAGCTGGAGATTTCCGACGTTCCATTGAGTGTGCGTCAGCCGGGTCTAACCTAGCCGAGTCACTCGTGATTGCGCAAGAGAAAAGAAAGATACAGGAAGTGGCGGCATTGGCTCAGTCCGCACAACAGTATATGCCGGCGTTGAGTAACCCGCATGGTAGTGTTTTGTACCAAGAGACAAAAGATACCAAGAAGGTGCCTATTGATGATATGTTCCCAGAGTGCACAGTAACTATTGGTGCCGGGTTAAATGATAAATAGAAAAGCGAGCTCGTCAACTTCCTCCGTGAGAATCGGGATATTTTTGCCTGGTCCACACAGGACTTGCAAGGTGTTCTGAGGGAGTTGGCCGAGCACTCTTTGAATGTGAGACCTGGAGCAAGGCCGGTGAAGCAACCTCTCCGCCGCTTCGCCGAGGATAGGAGAAAAGTCATTGGAGATGAGATAGCTCGGTTACTAGCAGCAGGATTTATCATGGAAGTTCTTTACCCGGATTGGCTATCTAATCCAGTGCTGGGGGAGAAGAAGAAGGATGATCCGAATGTGGCAGTGGTTTGGCGTATGTGTATCGATTACACGAACCTGAATAAGGCGTGTCCAAAAGATCCATTTCCACTACCAAGGATAGATTAGGTTATAGATTCAATTGCTGGGTGTGAACTATTGTCATTCATTGATGCATATTCTGGTTTCCACCAGATACCCCTGAATCCGGATGATCAAATAAAGACTGCATTTATCACCCCGTATGGGGTTTATTGCTATCACACCATGCCATTTGGCTTACGTAATGTAGGAGCGACGTACCAAAGATGTATGCAGAAATGTTTGTACGACCAAATTGGTAAAAATGTGCAGGTGTATGTGGATGATGTTATTATCAAGACCAAGGAAATCAAAACGCTCCTTGACGATATCAGGCAGACATTCGCGAACCTAAGGAGGTTCCGGATGAAGCTTAACCCGGAAAAATGTGCCTTCGGTGTCCCGGCTAGAAAATTACTCGGATTCCTCGTCTCCAGCCGAGGTATTGAAGTCAATCCAACTAAAATCCGAGCCATAGAGCGAATGGAACTGCCGAAGTGCCTTAACGATGTCCAGAAGTTCACTGGTTGCCTGGCATCATTAAGTCGGTTTGTATGTCAGTTGGGAGAAAAGCCATTGCCTCTCTATCAACTCATGAAAAAGTCGGACAAGTTCATTTGGACGCCGCAGGCCAATGAATCCTTTATCCAATTAAAGAAAGTGTTAGCCACTGCACTAGTGTTAGCCTCTCCACTACCAAAGGAGCCAATGTTGCTCTATATAGTCGCAACCAACCGAGTTGTAAGTGCTGTAATTGTGGTAGAGCGCGATGAAGAGGGTAAGTCAGTGCAAAGGCCAGTATATTACCTAAGCAAGGTATTATCCGCATCAAAGCAAAATTATCCGCATTATCAGAAAGTGGCGTATGGTGTGTACATGTCGGCAAAAAAGCTAAAACATTATTTTGAGGAGCACCCCGTCAAAGTAATATGTGAAGCTCCCATATCCGAGATAATGAGTAACAAGGATGCAAGTGGCAGGATTGCGAAATGGGCAATTGAGCTAGCTCCTTATGCGCCACAATATGATAGAAGAGAAGCAATCAAGTCTCGGGCTATGGGCGACTTTTTTGTGGACTGGGCCGAGGTGCAATATGAACCACCATTACCAGATCCGAACTATTGGAGAATGCACTTTGACGGGTCAAAAACAAAAACCGGGTTAGGCGCCGGAGTTGTGCTTACCTCGCCAAAGAATGACCAGTTGAAGTATGTGCTATAGATCCATTTCGCAGCATCAAACAATGTCACCGAATATGAAGCACTTGTGCATGGGCTCAAAGTGGCAAAAGAAATTGGGATACATCGGATCCAATGCTTTGGCGACTCGGATTTGGTAGTTCAGCAAGTGTCGGGGCTGTGGGACGCTCTTGATCCAAACATGGCACTATACAGATTCCATGTGCAGAAGATATCTGGTTACTTTGAGGGATGCGAATTTCGCCATGTACCCCGGGTGGAAAATGAGGTTGCCGACGTATTGTCGAAGCTCGGATCAACCCGACAAGCAAATCCACCGGGTGTAGCATTAGAACACCTCAGAAAACCATCTATCAGGCCGTCCCCAGAAACCGACTCAATCTACGTCCCGGAAGATCCGGAGTCTGGAGCTACACCCATGGACATTGACATGGGAGATGGTACGCGAAACCCGGGGACTGCCTCGGCAAACCCAGGGACTGCCTCGGCGAACCCGGGGATTGCTTCGCAAGATCCGGGGACTTCTTAGCGTAATCCGGTTGAGGTTATGCCGGTGGATCAGATGGAAATTGATGAGGATGTGTTCCCAGTGCGAGTTGTACCAGCTTGGGCGTTGCCCATATTTCAATTCCTGGAAGATGGAACTTTACCCGCTGAGGAGGTGCTATCCAGGCAAACTCAGAGGAGAGCAAAGGCATACACAATCATCAATTCCGAGCTATACAAAAGGAGTGTGACCAATGTCCTCCAGCGATGTGTTGACCCGGAAGAAGGGCTTGACATCCTCCGAGACATACATCAAGGGGAATGTGGGCATCACGCCTCGTCCAGAGCCTTGGTAGCAAAAGCTTTTCGGCATGGATTCTACTGGCCAAGTGCCTTAGAACAAGCAGAAGACTTGGTAAGGAAATGCAATGGTTGTCAAAGGTATGCTACCAAGACACATATGCCAATGTCGGAGCTCAAGACCTTACCAATCACCTGGACATTTGCCGTATGGTGTTTGGACATGGTTGGCCCGTTCAAACCAGCAAGGGGAAATATGACTCACATTTTGGTCATGGTTGACAAATTTACAAAGTGGATTGAAGTAAAGCCAATAAGAAAATGTGATGGAGCTACGGCCGTGACATTTCTCAAAGACATCATCTTGAGATACAGTTATCCTCATAGTATCATAACAGATAATGGCACAAATTTTGCTGAAGGAGCATTTGCACGATTCTGTCGAGATAAGAAGATCCGGCTGGACGTTGCCTCGGTAGCCCATCCTGCATCAAACGGACAAGTGGAAAGATCCAACGAATTAGTATTATCCGAGATAAAACCCCGGCTCATTGAGCCGCTGCAAAGATCAGCGGGGTGCTGGATAGAAGAACTACCAGCGGTACTATGGAGTTTAAGAACAACTCCAAATCGATCAACAGGCTATACGCCATTTTTTTCTAGTATATGGGTCAGAAGGTGTATTACCAGCCGACATAGAGCATGACTCGCCCAGGGTCGCCCAATACACAGAAGCCGAAGTGCAAGAAGCCCGGCAAAATGATGTTGATCTGCTGGAAGAAGCGAGAGAATTGGCATTGTCCAGATCCGCCATATATTAGCAAAATCTCCGATGCTATCATAGCCGGAAAGTAAACCCCCGAGTCTTCCGGGAAGGTGATCTTGTACTCCGGTTGCTACAACGTACTGCTGGCATGCATAAGTTATCCCACCATGGGAAGGGCCATTCATTGTGAGCAAAGCATTGCACAATGATTCTTATTATCTTATCGATGCAAAACCACAGGAAAAGAACAAGGCAGACAGGTCCAGCGAGGAATCTAAGCATCCATGGAATGTAGCTCTACTTCGTCCTTTCTACACTTAGCAGAGAAGTGTATGTATCCGAGTCTCTCATATGTCACTATGTATGCCGACAATGAGCCTATCAATGAAATGTGGGCACCTCGAGCAGTAACTCGGGGACTGCCTTGAAAATGTTTGTTGTTTTCCGTATTTATTATTTATACGTCAGTTGGCGTAAGTTTTTCTACTTAACTCGGATTAGTAGTGTGTGAGCACCAAGAACCCAACTCTTCGACTTGCTGTTGTCCAACAAGATTTGGCTTCATGGCAAGCAAGAGAACAAGTTTGAAATTGCGTAGCACATGAAAAACGACTAAGGAAAGGAACTTAATCGAGCCGACGTCTGTTTTTTGGACTAACCTTATGTTTACTTTCGATTTATTATGCTGAATTATTTTGAGCTAATCCTAAAGTTTCCAAGTATTGTTAAGACAATTTTTGAAGCTCAGACTCGTAAGTCATAAAACCGAACCAAGGTAGACACAAGCCGAGCCAAGAGATTGGAAGAACGAGAAAATGAAACTCGGGGACTACGCCCAAGTCAATCCAGCATAAAAACTTAGTAGCAAAATATCACTTGTGTGCTTGATACAATTGCACTCGGCATACCGAGGATCTGATGAAATTTAAAGTGTTTATAATCAAGGAGCAGCAGGAGGAGGTAATTCGGCGCCAGCAGGTGCAGCCCCAGCCTCGGCTTCAGAGTCATCAGCGTCTTCCTCGATGTCTGAGGCTTCATCCTCTTCGTCCTCATCCGAATCATCTTCAACGTTTTCGGCATTTTCATCGTCGGCGGCATCTAGGAAGCTTGGTCCCTCGTTCCATTGATGAATGGGGGCGTATTGGATGAAGCTATGAGCACAAGCCTTGCGCCGAGCTACCCAATCCGGGTCAGTAGACCACCTTGATCCGGTGCGCATGTGCTCAAGGAGTTTGAGGTCAATCTTCTCCACCACGTAAGCACGTAGTGAAGAACGATCTCAGCTCCGGCGCGTCAAGCAGATTCTCTCCAGAGATCAAGCTGAGTCTCGCATTCCATGAGCTTGGCAAAAAGAACAGCAGTACTCTCCAGAGTATCTTCTTCAGGCCAAAAGGCGTTGAAGATCCGGATTACTATGTCCAAGATGTCCTTGTCGTAGTTCTTCACGATCTCGACTCGGGAGGACAAGCTGACTATCAAGTCTTCGAGATCAAGAGGAATGGTGCCAGGACCAGATGGAGTACCCCTCTGCCTGCGGAACTTGGTAACAACTTTGGATGCAATGACATCGCTCTCTGGGAATTTGCCTGAAAAAATAAGACAGGTGGAGTAAGTAAAGGAAGTAGACCCGGAGAGCTTCATGACAATTGAAGAGAAAAAGAACTTACCAGAAATATGGCTATGAACCCGGGTCAGCTCCTTGGTGCAGTTGTCGCGCCTCTCCCGGAGTTGCACAAGTTCAGCATTCACCGACTCAAGCTTGACGTTGGCCTCCTTAAGTAATTCTTGGTCCTTGGCAATCTGGAGGTTGAGACGCTCGCGCTCTTCAATAAAGTCCTGGCCAGCTTTTTGAAGTTCGGTTTGGTGCTGTGCTTTCAGCTTCTTCATATCTCCCTTGAGCTTGGCAATCTCATCATCTTTGGTTCGGAGGAGGGAAAGCTCATCATCTTTCTTTTTGAGTTCGGCCTGATGCTGCCCTGCTTGTTCGAGAAAATGCAGCATCATATTAGGCACGGGCACACTATCTTCAAGAGATGCTGAAATAGTTTGTTGACCCGGCAAAGCCGAGGTATGAATGTTTGCCGAGCCATGGAGGAAAGGAAATAGAGAGCATAGCAAAGTTGAGCAAAAATGACTTACCCTTTATCTGGTCCAGGTTTTTCCTCATGATGGTATTCTCAGCTTCCACCTCAGCTGCGAAATCCGAATGATGGATTAGTTTGGCGGAAAAAGATGAAGAAAAACGGAAAAATGCCAAGGAAGAAACTTACCCCATTTATCATGTTCGGCGATAAGCACAGTATGTTTCGCACGCAGCATTTTGTGAGTATCCAGGAGACGCTGAAACTCAGCACTCCGGCGATTGGTGTTCACCTGAAAAAAGTACAAAAAGATAGCTTAGTCTTGTGCATATTCGAAGTGTACAAAATCCGGGCCAAGTGGAACTTAACCCGGCTCTAGGTGTGTGCATATTCGAAGTATACAAGATCCGGGCCAAGTGGAACTTAACCTGGCTCTAGGTGTGTGCATATTCGAAGTGTACAAGATCCGGGCCAAGTGGAACTTAACCCGGCTCTAGGTGTGTGCATATTCGAAGTGTACAAGATCCGGGCCAAGTGGAACTTAACCCGGATCTAGGTGTGTGCATATTCGAAGTGTACAAGATCCGGGCCAAGTGGAACTTAACCCGGCTCTAGGTGTGTGCATATTCGAAGTGTACAAGATCCAGGCCAAGTGGAACTTAACCTGGCTCTAAGTGTGTGCATATTCGAAGTTATTAAGGAGCTACGTTAAGTTTCTAAGGAGCATCCGGCCGAGTAACAAGTTACTCCCCCGGAGGCTCGGGGACTAATGGCTATATCAATAATATCTACAACATGTTAAGGAAAAGACGAAGTAGCGTACCTCCATCATCCGACCCGCAAGGTTAATTGCCTTGGCAGCAGTATTCATCTGCGCAGCAAATTCGGCGGGACCGAACTTCTCCGAGAGATCATCGTTGTGAACGAACTCCGCCTTGTTCCAGTTATTTACAAACTCGATCAAGGTCGGAGGATATCGTTCGCCGCTAAGCATGTGGGGTGCCACTAAACCCTTGGCATGCGCTTCCCTCCTCTCAACCTGTGCAATGGCGGGGCTAGTGTGCAAAACAAGTTGCGCATCAGCTGGCTCGGCAGGGGCGTCCTTTGGTGGTGGAGTCTTCTTCGAAAGCATGGACGCGAGTGTGCGCTGTCCAGCCTCGATGGACGCTGCCCTGGTGGCGTCAGGAGCCTTTTTGCCCTTGGGCTGTTGCTGAGAAGTTGAGGTTGCTGCAGCAGATTTGCCCTTGGGAGCTGCCTTGGCGCTAGCCTTGGTGCTACTGATGTCTTCTCGTCGAGCCTTGGAAGACTCAGACGAGGCGGAGGGGCTTGGTGCTGCTGCTATTGCTTTTGTTGTTGCTGCTGATGCTGGAGCTGATGATGGTGCTGGTGCTGATTTCTGTTTCGGCGGAGGTGCTGAAGGTAACTCGGATGAAGCTGGTTGCGGTGGAGACGAAGTGGTGGTTTTTGCTGCCTCGGCAGAGCCAGTCTCCCCGCTCCGAGGTTGCCCTCCTCTTGACGAGGTGGGCTAGAACCCGGAGCAGCCGCTGAACCCTCCGGAATGGGGCTCAACAGGCGTGAGTCGTCGCCACGAGGGGGAGAAGGGCTATGTCGGAGCAGAGAAGCAATACCGGATCCGCTCTGGGGAACCTCCACCGCGGCCCTACCGAATCAAATAATGTGTGATGAGAAACTATAACAAAAGAAGAACAAGTGAATGGCAAAGGGAGAAACGACTTACTCATCCGAAGTCAGGGGCTCCTTCGGCTTGTGAGCTCTCCGGGCCACAGCCTTAGTCGTGGCCTTGGTGGTAGCTTTGTCGGCGGACTTCTTTCGCCTCTTAGCTAGATGAGAAGGTCTAGAGGAAGAAGCAGATGCGGCCCCCCTCTTCTTCGGTGCGACCGGGACAGGCTCACCCATGGCAAGGGGAGGATCTTCATGGATTTGCCCACCGGGGTTAGTTGATGTCGGAAAAGCATAAGAAAGGGGGACAACGTCAAATGCCTCCATCACCTCAACGTCCGAATCATCTTCATCGTCGGGCCAATCTCTAATGGAAGAGAGTTTACCGGTGGGTCGCTTGGTCGCGTCCGCCATCGGCAGGAACATCTCCTGATCTGGCTCCTCCACATCCGAGGTGTCTCGATCAGGTGCCCATTTGAGAGAAGGCTCGATGCCATCCTCAATGGTTTGCTGAAGAAACATCTAAGGGAAATAAAATACAAAGGGATTAAACCTACAACAGAAACCGACATATGATACAATTCGAAGAAAGTTTGGGGCACGAGACTTACCGCGGGGGGAAGCCTATCTCGGCAATAGTGTTTGATCCCCCACGTCCACTCAGAAGAGAAGTCCTTGTGGGTGGTGAAGAGGGCCTTGACCCGGCGGTAGATCTCGGTGTTATTTAACTCGAATGAGGAGGTCCGATTGGGATCACGGCCCCAGCTCATGTGGCAAACTTTATGAGTACGTTTCTGGAGGGGGGAGATCCGGTTGCGGACGAATGTGATCATGGCATCCTCATTGCGCAATCTGAGATCCTTCAGCTCCTGGAACCTCTTGTTGACTTGGTTCGCCAGGATAGTGGGCTTCTTGGGGACCTTGTCCCATAGATCCGGGTTAGGAGGACCCGGAGCGTAAGGGCGCAGCCGGATCAGATCCTCAGTTGTGTTGTTCTGGACATAGAAGAAAGTCCGGGCCCATCCCTTGCAAGAGTCAAGCCCATAACTCGGGGAAAGATAGACTGTTTCCGGGGGGAGATGGAAGCTGCGCCGAACTGCATGAGCTGCTTGTCCTTCGGATTAAGTTGGATGTTCGGAATCACGTTCCGGCGAAGGCCAAAGAACCGGATCCAGAGCTCCTTCATGGGCCATAGTCCAGCGTAGCCTTCAATGGTGGAGGCGAAGGCAGAGAGAGAAGTGATGGCGTTAGCCGGAAGATGTTGTGGCTGAAGCTCATATGTGTTGAGCCAGTAGTTGAAGAAATCGCTTGCTGGGAGCCCGAATCCATGTTGGAAGTGGGAGAGGAATACAACATACTCGCTCGGATTGGGTGAGGGGGCAAGCTCCGCAGCGGGAAGGCGAGCGGTAACACCCTCTAGGATGCGCCTGGTGCGATACAGCCAGTCCAGGTCATCCTGGCAAACCCAGGATCCAGCCCACGCGCCGCGGTCAGTGTTCACTGGCGCTAGCGGCTGTGGGTGATGATGGCTCAATGCACGACGCCTAGAAAAATGCTTGATGGCCGTGTTGATGTAGAGCTCGTTGGGAACCCCAAGAGGAAGGTATGATGAGCACAACAGCAAGTTTCCCTCCGTTATGAAACCAAGGTTTAATCGAACCAGTAGGAGCAAGGAAACACCTCAAAGGTGTTACTAGCTAAGCTTTGGCAGGGCGCACTACCGGTGCTAGTAGCAACGTGGAGACCTGCACAACACAACCACAGAACTTTGTCCCCAACTTGCGATGAGTTGTCAATCTCACCGTGTTTTGCGGAAAACAAAGGATTAAACGTATCGAATGGAAAAAAGTGAAAGTTTGCAGAAAGTAAACACAAAGCAGAAACAGTTTATAGATTGTATGTAAAGAAAAAGGACCGGGATCCATAGTTCACTAGAGGTGGCTCTCCTTAGATAGATAACATGCTGGGTGAACAAATTACAGCGGGGCAATTGACAAACACCGAGAAAGCAATACATGCATATACTAATCATCTTGACTCCTCTGAGACTTGATTGGGCATTACAACATAATACATAGACCGCCATCCAACTGCATCTATGACTAATAATCCACCTTTAGGTTATCATCCGAACCCCCTACAGTATTAAGTTGCAAGCAACAGATTATTGCTTTACGAACTGCGTGTAAAGTAAACAATACAATTGTTCTATGAACAAAGGATCATTGTTTTCTCCCTAGTAGCAACAACACATATAGTACCTTAGAGATTTCTGTCACTTCCCCAGATTACCAGAGGCATGAACCCACTATCGAGCATAAATACTAACTCTTGGAGTTGTTAGCATCTACTTGGCCAAGATAGCTACTAACAACGGAAAGCATGCAAGATCTCAAATAACAAAGACATGATAGAATCAATAATCAATCTGAAATAGCATCTCAATATCCATTGGATCCCTGCAAACACAACATGTATGAATTACAAATAGATGATCTTGATCATGAACGGAGCTCACAAGATCTAAACATGAAAGCACAAAGGAGGAGAAACCATCCATCTAGCTACTACATGGATCCGTAGTCCAAGGATGAACTACTCACGCATCACACCGGAGGCTTGCATGGTGATGAAGAAGGCCTCCAGGGTGAATTCCCCTCTCCGGCAGGGTGCCGGAAAGAGCTTCAGATCCCTCCCGATCTAGGGATGGAGATGACGGTGGCTACAGACTCTTTCGTGGATTTTTGATCGGGTCCCTAGGGTTTTCGTCCCGAGGGCAACTTATAGGCGGAAGGAGAGGACGAGGGGGTGTTGGGGGCGGCCAGACCACCCCCTGGCGCGGGCCAGGTGGTGTGGACGGCCCCCAGCCCTTCTCCGTCTTGTATTCTGGCACTTGATCCCTTCCGAAAAAATAGGCACTTTGGCTTTTGTCCCGTCCAATTCCGAGAATATTCATTTTCTGACTTTTCTGGAACCAAAAACAACAGAAAATAGGCAGCATTGTGGCTCTTGTTAATAGGTTAGTCCAAGAAATCATAATAAAAGTACTCCAAAGTTGGAACAAAACACAAGAAAGTGGATAAAACCAAGCATGGAACATCAAAAATTATAGATACATTTGCAATGTATCAACATTCCCAAGCTTAACTCATGCTCGTCCTCGAGTAGGTAAGTGATAAAAAGAAATAATTTTTGAGGTGACATGCACCATCAAAGACTTGATCAAAGTATTTGCAAAACTCAAAGCCGGGATCAAAGTACTTCAATCATAACATGAAAGACAAAGTTCTAGCAATAAGCAAAGAAACTATGATACAACATGAAAAGGCACAAACAAAAGATTCATGAATAACATGCTTTGCAAGACGTTTGTTTGTTTCACATAAAGAAAACATAGCATAAACGTATTCAGCTTGTCCCTCAATAGAGTAGCAAATATAAATGCATAGGACACCTTCAAAGTTCATAAGAGTGACTAGATACAATAGTTTCAAACAAGCAATAACAAGTTATGCATCAATCAACTAGTCTTGGGACAATGCACATAGAACTAAGAATGGCCACTATGCTCTCAAAGTAGTGCATAAAGATAGAAGGTGGAGACTCAATATAATGGTGGAAGAAAGAGATTTTGTAAAAGGAAGTAGGGATTCAAGTCTCATAAAGAGCTTACAAAAATTATGGTACTTATAGCTTTCAGCTCTCATTGCCCTATCATAAGCATCTTGAAGGTGATTAAGTTTAAAGTGACACAACTAAGAGGATATGCTTGACAAGTTATAAACCAAAATCTCATGCCCCTTACTTACGAAGACCGATCCTCATGCTACTCAACTTTAGTCACGAGTAAGCTCTTGTCATTGTAAGTATATGTGTATCATTAAGAACCGCTAACGGGGTACCCCTTGCACATGATACGGGAGCTTTCCCATAATCAAAATGACAAGGCAAGCAGACAATGAGCATCTCAGCAATCTTTTTATTTGCTATTTGCATAGGTTTTTATTGAGGATGCTTCATAGAGTGCTCACTATGGTGATGCTGCAAGTTTCCACCATGATTAGGGATGGCTTAGGCTAGCGGCCCAGGCGTTTCTCTAACACATATACAAACTCCATGATCTTACAAGTTCCACTTTTATTTCACACCGCCGAGATCCGTAAGCAAAAGAACATGATATCAACGGGGTACAAAGTACAAGTGCAATGTTGAAAGCGTTCCCCATGGTACATGGTTCTGCTAATTTCAACTTATAAAGCGCAAGCATATACGCAACAAAGGACCCAATGGTTCAAGTTTATTAGAGGCAATAAAGTAAAGTGTGCCATCAAGTTCGTGAAAGCTTTAATCACTAGTTTTCTCATAACAAGTGGAAGGTAAACAAAAGCATGAATATACTTGGAATAGCATAAGCTAGTAGGTAGGTATGGTGGACTCTTTGGAAAAACTTGGTTTAGGGAGTTGGATGCATGAGTGGAACTCATACTTGGTTGTGGAGGCTAGCAAAAGACTGGGAGCGACAAACTAAGACAGCAATAATGGCCATAATCATGCAGAGCGACAGAACATCATTGAACAAAGCATAAAGTGATACTACAAGTTGAAAATTAAAGGATCACAAAGGCTATGGTGACTTGAGATAGTCATAACATGGTGTGAGCATGCGCCAAGTCAACCCAAATAAAGCATCAAAGGAGAATACCACTATACTATGCTTTAATATGCTAAAACAACGCATGATTCATCCAAGGCACATTAAGCAATCTCAATTGTTTATAACAATTCATGCTATAGCAAAGAATACTAAGCATAAAGCCAAAACAATATCAAGCATGGCATGACAAAGCATGGCCACAGTCAAAAACGAGCTCTTTTTACCACATAAGCATGAACTTTCCTACTCTTTTCCAAACCAAACCAAACTATTTGCAAACCAAAGTGTGAAAGATGGGGTCCAACCAACTTATTCAGAAAACTAAGAAAACCAAGCAAACTAAAAACCAAAACAAAAACGAAAAAGAAGACGCTCCAAGAGAAACACAACTTTGCACGAAACAATAAAAATGAAGCGTTTGGAAGAAACCTAGAATTTTTATTGATGAAGAAGGGGATGCCTTGGGCATCCCCAAGCTTTGACGCTTGTACTTCTTGGATATTTCTTAGGGTGACATGTGTGGCATACCCAAGCTTGAGCTTTAGTCCATCCTTCATCTCATTACCCATTCCTTCCATACACCTGAAAATTTTCCTACATACAAAACTTCACACAATCTTTATTAGCAACATTAGTGCACTCAAGATAAATAACTCTTAAGGTTCAGTTCTAACACCAAATAAAATTCCATTAGAACACTAGCTACTGTAGCACTTCTCTCAAAAAGCTCAATTCCCCAAAGGAACTCAAGAAGGAACTAACAAGAAGCAAATGCAGAAAATGGCAGAAATCTGTCAAAACAGACCAGCAGGTAAAGACGAATTTCTTCGAAGACCTTCTGTTGCTCAAATAAAAAAGTGTTGAACTAACGAAAGTTAGATAACAACCTGGGGCAGAAGCACAAACAATTACAGCTCAATCCTACATACAGAGCTCTCTCACGAACGTTTACGGCGAAGCACAAAAATCTGTTTCGGGACAGCAACTTTCCCAATCATTACTTCACTCTCATTAGAGGTTACTCTTGGCACAAAAAGCAAATAAAAAGGATAAGGAGCGGTTATTACTGAGGTAATAACTTCCAAGACTCAACTAAAACTCTTGGGTTATCTCCCAACAAGTACTTTTCTTTAACGCCTTTAAGTTAGGCATGAAAATTTGAGAAGATGCTCTCATAGGAAATATGAATTGAAGTAAAAGAGAGCATCAAGAAGCAAATTCAAAACACATTTAAGTCTAACCCACTTCCTATGCATAGGAATCTTGTATGCAAATAAATGCACAAAGAACAAAGTGATAGGCATAGGAAGATAAAACAAAAGTAACTTCAAAACTTTCAGCACATAGAGAGGTGTTTCATTACCATAAAAACTTCTACAACCATATTTTCCTCTCTCATAAGAATTTTCAGTAGCCTCATGAATAAACTCAACAATATAACTATCACATAAGGCATGCTTTTCATGATCTACAAGCACTAGAGCTTTATTATAAGCATTTTCAAAAGAATCCTCGGGAAGATAACATTCACCCTCCTTTGATAAGCATGGGGGACAATCAAATAATGTAAGGGATAAAGAGTTACTCTCATTAGAAGGTAGGCATGGGTAGATCCATTCTTCCTCCTTTTGTCCATCACTCTCCTCCTCTTTTTCATCTAATGAGCTTTCAGGTTTAGCAATTTCTTCTTCCATGGAGGTTCTAGCAGGCGGTGGTTCATCTATTACCTTAGCAGTCATAATACTGTTCCCAAATAGGAAACTGAGTGAGCTATCCATAATGAAATAGTGATTGGAGCAGAGCTAGTCATAAAGGCAACTTAAGAAAGGAACTAAATTTTTTATGTTTTTTGAAAAGAAAGCAAACTAGTAAAACTAATTTTTTTTGGATTTTTTGAAGAACAAAACAAGCAAACAAAGCAAAAAGAAACTAAGCAAAACAAAAACAACAAAGTAAAGAGATTGGTTATGAGGGACTCCCCTTGTGAAGATGTCATTAACTCCCTAGCAACGGCGCCAGAAAAATGTTTGATGACTCAATGCACGGCGCCCAGAAAAATGCTTGATGGCGGTGTTGATGTAGAGCTCGTTGGGAACCCCAATAGGAAGGTATGATGAGCACAGCAGCAAGTTTCCCTCAGTTATGAAACCAAGGTTTAATCGAACCAGTAGGAGCAAGGAAACACCTCAAAGGTGTTAATAGCTGAGCTTTGGCAGGGCGTACTACCGGTGCTAGTAGCAACGTGGAGACCTGCACAACACAACCACAGAACTTTGTCCCCAACTTGCGATGAGGTTGTCAATCTCACCGTGTTTTGCGGAAAACAAAGGATTAAACGTATCGACTGGAAAGAAGTGAAAGTTTGCAGAAAGTAAACACAAAGCAGAAACAGTTTATAGATTGTATGTAAAGAAAAAGGACTGGGATCCATAGTTCACTAGAGGTGGCTCTCCTTAGATATATAACATGCTGGGTGAACAAATTACAGCGGGGCAATTGACAAACACCGAGAAAGCAATACATGCATATACTAATCATCTTGACTCCCGTGAGACTTGATTGGGCATTACAACATAATACATAGACCGCCATCCAACTGCATCTATGACTAATAATCCACCTTCAGGTTATCATCCGAACCCCCTACAGTATTAAGTTGCAAGTAACAGATTATTGCTTTACGAACTGCGTGTAAAGTAAACAATACGATTGTTCTATGAACAAAGGATTGTTGTTTTCTCCCTAGTAGCAACAGCACATCTAGTACCTTAGAGATTTCTGTCACTTCCCCAGATTACCAGAGGCATGAACCCACTATCGAGCATAAATACTAACTCTTGGAGTTGCTAGCATCTACTTGGACAAGATAGCTACTAACAACGGAAAGCATGCAAGATCACAAATAACAAAGACATGATAGAATCAATAATCAATCTGAAATAGCATCTCAATATCCATCGGATCCCCGCAAACACAACATGTATGAATTACAAATAGATGATCTTGATCATGAACGGAGCTCACAAGATCTAAACATGAAAGCACAAAGGAGGAGAAACCACCCATCTAGCTACTACATGGATCCGTAGTCCAAGGATGAACTACTCACGCATCACACCGGAGGCTTGCATGGTGATGAAGAAGGCCTCCAAGGTGAATTCCCCTCTCCGGCAGGGTGCCGGAAAGAGCTTCAGATCCCTCCCGATCTAGGGATGGAGATGACAGCGGCTACATACTCTTTCGTAGATTTTTGATCGGGTCCCTAGGGTTTTCGTTCCGAGGGCAACTTATAGGCGGAAGGAGAGGCCGAGGGGGTGTTGGGGGCGGCCAGACCACCCCCTGGCGCAGGCCAGGCCTGGCCGCACGGCCAGGTGGTGTGGCCGGCCCCCAGCCCTTCTCCGTCTCGTATTCTGGCACTTGATCCCTTCCGGAAAAATAGGCACTTTGGCTTTTGTCCTGTCCAATTCCGAGAATATTCATTTTCTGACTTTTCTGGAACCAAAAACAACAGAAAACAGGCAGCTGGCACTGTGGCACTTGTTAATAGGTTAGTCCAAGAAATCATAATAAAAGTACTCCAAAGTTGGAACAAAACACAAGAAGGTGGATAAAACCAAGCATGGAACATCAAAAATTATAGATACATTTGCAATGTATCAGGTGATAGTGGTCTGGATAGGCGAGGACCTGTGGCGGAAGAGATGCGGGGAGGTGGCGGCGACGCTGGTGTGCGTGGAAGCAGTGCGGCGGTGGCGCTGCTACTCAGATGCGGTGGCGGCGGCACTGTCACTGGAGAGGAAGAAGAAGAAGCAGAGGCAGAGGGGCGCGAAAGTGGGGAAAGAACCCAAGGGGCACACCCCTCCCCTATTTAACCACGCCCTTAAGGGGTAGTGGGATCGCGCTGTGCGGGCAGGCCACACGGTGTGGCCGTGTATACCCCAGATCAACCAATCAGCAGCGAGCCACAGGAAAGGCCACAGAGCGCAGGAGATCCCATGACGCGACGTTATGATGCAGTTAACGAGGAGGCAGACACGATGTGACGTGTGCTACCGTGATAACTGACAATTACTGCGGCAGTTACTAGCGCAGGCCCTTAAAATGAGGCAAACGTGATGATTAACCTCCACGTGGGGAAGCGTACAAGAGAAGGAAGAATGACCCGGATGAATATGAGGTAACCCGGCCAGCGAGTGAAAACTCGGAATGTGCCAAGGGAAAGTAAACCTATGAAATCCGGACTATGAGGTAACCCGGCCCGCGAGTGAAAACTCGGAATGTGCCAAGGGAAAGTAAACCTAAGAAATCTGGACTATGAGGTAACTCAGAAAGGAGCCATAGGCTCGATAAAATTGAACCTGCTGTGGCCTTAGCGGCTAAGGCAGCTAAGACCGCACCAGCTTCAGGGACTAATGTTCGGGGAATACCCCCGGGTACGGTCACGCCGGGGTATAAAGGTCGAGTTAGCCGAGGTACAGCAAGGTCAAAGCGGATGCTGGCCGAGTCACCTCAAGGCAGGCCGAATCATAGGGTAACCCGGACCAAGGGATGTCCACCTAACTAGGTCTCAGCCGACTTAAATCGTAAGTCGGTGAGATGTATCTAACTTGTATGGAGGAACAACTATGGTCGGATCGACTAGGTACGATCCGGGTTATAGCAAGCTTACAAGAGAAGGAAGGTATCTCGCTGGTCAAAGGGTGACCACTATACACAGAGCATGAGCGAAGCAAACAGAGGCCAAGACCACCGAGGCGTGGCCGACAGAGGTGACGAAGCCTATGTCTGATGACGCGGGCGCCGCAGAGGCTCACGTAGCCTCTGCATGGATGACTCTGGGTTAAAGTAACCCGGTCGGCTTACTATTTTGGGAGGAGGCATATTCCTTGGAATATGCCTCCACATATGCCCTAATTGGAGACCTAGCCACCCCTATATAAGGAGGGCTAGGGCCTCTGTAGAAAGGGTTGAGCTTTACTTGGTTGGTCTTTAGAGCTTTATGTCTACTAGCAAGTTACTGAGGGCTAGCTAGTGGTGAGAGTAAGAGAGTTCCTTCTTCCTCCTCTCTCCAATACAGCTCAAGGAGCACTTGTAATCGGTGGAAGTGAATCAAATACAAGCTACTGTGTGTGGAATCACCACACTATCCCTCCCTGGATTCCCCTAGTGCATTTAGTCCCCACCTTTAGCCTATCCATGGCATCTGCCGTGACACCACCACGACACTTTTGGTAGCATTGTAAGATGATCCCTCATTTAGATATCAAGATAAAAATGTGTTCTTCCTTAGTATGCACCATTCTATGGATCGTGTTTCGAGACATCACGTGATGATCGGGTGTACTCGAATCTACGCTTTCATAGGAACGGGTGTAAGACAGTTTTACACACGCGAATACTAAGGTTCTTACTTGGCGAGCCTAGCATGTACATACATGGCCTCGGAACACGGACCGAAAGGTTAAGCATGAGTCATATGGTTGATATGATGCCCATATAGATGCTCGCCTTTGAAGCTACACCGACTCACATGATGATCGGACTTGGTGTAGTGGATTTGGTTCATGTAATCACCAAAAAAGGCACGAGGGATGTCGTTTTTGAGTGGGAGTTCATTAGTAATTTGGATTAGTTGAACTCAATCTATCATAAACTTAGTCTAAATAAACTTTACAAATTCTGTTGTAGATGGCACCACCTGCTTTTAATTTCAATGTGTTCATGGAGAAAGAGAAACTTGCTGCGAATGGTAGCAACTTCACCAACTGGGCTATGAATTTGAGGATTCTCCTCACTGCTGCACAAAAGCAATATGTGCTAGATGCGCCGCTAGGCCCCCCACCAGCTCCTGATGCCCCTGACGAGGAAAAGAATGTCTATGTGACTCGCCAGGAGGACCACAACTTAGTTCATTGCGGCATACTGTATGGGCTAGAGCCAGAACTTCGAAAGAGTTTCGAAAATGGCAATGCCTTTGATACCATGGGAGAATTGAAAATGATTTTTGATACCCATGCTGCCGTAGAGAGTTATAATGCTACTGAAAAGTTCTTTAGCTGCATGATGGAGGAGAACGGCTCCGTTAGTGAGCATGTACTCAAAATGTCTGGGTACGCCGATAAGCTTGTGTCCTTGGGAATAACGATTCCCATTGACTTGGGCATACATCATGTTCTCCAATCTGTGCCACCTAGCTACAAGAGCTTCGTGATGAACTATAATATGCAGGGCATGAAGAAGACTCTTCCCGAGCTTCTGTCAATGCTTAAGACTACAGAAGTGGAGATTAGGAAAGAACATCAAGTGTTGATGATCAATAGGACCACCGGTTTCAAGAAGGACAAGAAAGGCAAGCACAAGGGAAAGAAGGGTGGCAAATCTGTTGCCACGCCTGAAAAGAAACCCCGAGCTGGCCCTAAATTCGATACCGAGTGCTACTATTGCAAGGGGACTGGCCATTGGAAGCGCAACTGCCCCAAGTATTTGGCGGACAAGAAGTCCAGCAAGGCAAACAAAGGTATATGTGATATACATGTTATTGATATGTACTTGACTAGTACTCGCAGTAGCACCTGGGTATTTGATACGGGATCAGTTGATAATATATGTAACTTGATTCAGGGGCTGCGGAACAAGTGACAACTAGCAAGGGATGAGGTCAGGATGCGGGTCGGCAATGGATCAAAAGTTGATGTGATCGCCATCGTGACACTACCTCTCCATATGCCATCGGGATTAGTTATAAACCTAAATAATTGTTATTTGGTGCCTGCACTGAGCATGAACATTGTATCTGGATCATGTTTGATGCAAAGTGGTCATTCCTTTAAATCTAAAAACAATGGTTGTTCGATTTATAAGAATGATATCTTCTATGGTCATGCACCTATGTTGAATGGTTTATTTCTGATGGATCTCGATAGTAATATTACGCATATTCATAATGTTAATGCTAAAAAGATTAAACTTGATAATGATATATCTGCATATATGTGGCACTGCCGTCTAGGTCATATTGGTGTTAAACGCATGAAGAAACTCCATTCTGATGGACTTTTGGAATCACTTGATTTTGAATCATTTGATACATGTGAGCCATGCCTTATGAGCAAGATGACTAGAACGCCGTTTTGCGGTTCAATGGAACGGGCGATAGATCTATTGGAAATCATACATACTGATGTGTGTGGACCAATGAGTGTGTCGGCGCGAGGTGGATATCGTTATTTTGTTACTTTCACGGATGATTTGAGTAGATACGGGTATATCTATTTGATGAAACACAAGTCTAAAACTTTTGAAAAGTTCAAGGAATTTCAGAATGAAGTGGAAAATCATCGTAATAGAAAGATCAAATTTCTACGGTCTGACCGTGGAGGAGAGTATCTAAGTTACGAGTTTAGCACACACATGAAAGAGTGTGGAATAGTTTCACAACTCACGCCTACCGGAACACCACAACGTAATGGTGTGTCGGAACGTTGTAATCGTACCTTATTGGATATGGTTCGATCTATGATGTCTCTGACTGACTTGCCACTGTCATTTTGGGGTTATGCACTAGAAACAGCTGCATTCACTTTAAATCGGGCACTATCTAAATCTGCTGAAACGACACCGTATGAATTATGGTTTGGAAACAAACCTAAGTTGTCATTTCTTAAAGTTTGGGGATGCGATGTTTATGTGAAGAAACTTCAGCCGGATAAACTCGAACCCAAAGCGGAAAAATGCGTCTTCATAGGATACCCTAAGGAAACGATTAGGTATACCTTCTATCACAGATCCAAGGGCAAGGTTTTTGTTGCCAAGAATGGATCCTTTCTTGAGAAGGAGTTTCTCGCGAAAGGTGTGAGTAGTCGGAAGGTAGAACTCGAAGAGGTTATTGAACCTTATCTTCATGAAATGGCGAGTAGCGCAGCACCGAAAGTTGTTTCGGAGTTGACTTCACCTAATGAAGAGAGAGCTAATGATATTGATCATGAAACTTCGAAAGAGGAAACTACCAAACCTCGCAGGTCAAGCAGGACACGTGCAGCTCCTAAACTGTATGGCAATCCTGTTGTGAATTTCATGGTTGATGAAATGGATGACCCTGCGATGTATGAAGAAGCGATGATGAGCCCGGATTCCAACAAATGGCTAGAAGCCATGAAATCCGAGATGGAATCCATGTACGAGAAGCAAGTTTGGACCTTGGTGGACTTACCTCACGATTGAAAGGCCGAGAATAAATGGATTTTCAAAAGAAAAACTGATGCTGATGGTAACGTGACCATCTACAAGGCTTGACTTGTCGCAAAGGGGTTTCGACAAATTCAAGGAGTTGACTACGATGAGACATTCTCTCCTGCAGCGATGCTTAAGTCAGTTAGGATTATGTTAGCAATTGCTGCATATTTCGATTATGAAATATGGCAGATGGATGTCAAAACTGCGTTCCTCAATGGTAATATTGAAGAAGAGTTGTATATGATACAACCTAAGGGTTTTGTCGATCCTAAGGATGCTAATAAGGTATGCAAACTTCAGCGATCCATCTATGGACTGAAGCAAGCATTCCCGGAGTTGGAATCTCCGCTTTGATGAGGTGATCAAAGAGTTTGGATTTGTCCAAATTAGAGGCTTGTATTTACAAGAAAGTGAGTGGGAGCAATGTGGCATTTCTGATATTATATGTGGATGACATATTATTGATTGGAAATGATATAGATCTTTTAAACAGTGTTAAAAGTTATCTAAACAGCAAATTTTCGATGAAAGACCTTGCTGAAGCGTCATATATATTAGGCATTAAAATCTATAGAGATAGATCAAGGCGCCTAATTGGGCTATCGCAGAGTACATACCTTGATAAGATATTAAAGAAGTTTAATATGGACGAAAGTAAGAAGGGGTTCTTACCTATGTTGCAAGGCAAGACATTGAGTAAGACTCAAAGTCCGGCTACGACGGAAGAAAGAGAGATGATGGATAAGATCCCCTATGCCTTGGCCATAGGCTCTATTATGTATGCCATGCTATGTACAAGACCGGATGTGGCACATGCTATTAGTTTGACTAATAGGTACCAATCTGATCCAGGTTCAGAACACTTGATAGCGGTAAATAACATCCTCAAGTACTTGAGAAGAACTAGGGATATGTTTCTTATATACGGAGGTGAAGAAGAGCTAGTCGCTAAGTGTTATGTCGATGCTATCTTTGACACCAATCCGAATGACTCTAAGTCTCAATCCGGATACGTATTTCTCTTGAACGGAGCAGCAGTTAGTTGGAGGAGTTCCAAACAACCTGTGGTGGCTGGATCAACGACGGAGGTGGAATATGTTGCTGCTTCAGAAGCGGCACAAGAAGCGATTTGGATGAAAGAGTTCATTACAGAACTAGGTGTGGTTCCTAGTGCATTGGACCCAATGGTGATCTATTGTGACAACAATGGAGCCATAGCCAATGCAAAGGAACCGAGGTCTCACAAGAATTCCAAGCATATTAAGCGCCGGTTTCACTCCATCCGCGAGCATGTCAAGGATGGAGATATAAAGATTTGTAAAGTACACACACACCTAAATGTAACAGATCCGTTGACTAAAGTTCTCCCTAGGGCAAAACATGATCAACACCAGAACTCCATGGGTGTTAGATTTATCACTATGTGAACTAGATTATTGTCTCTGGTGCAAGTGGGAGACTAAAGGAAATATGCCCTGAGAGGCAATAATAAAGTTGTTATTATGTATTCCTTATATATGATAGATGTTTATTTTGCATGCTAGAATTGTATTGATCGGAAACATCAATACATGTGTGTTTAATAAACAAAAAGGGTTCCTAGTTATGCCTCTCTTATAGACTAGCTTGTTGATTAACAAGATGATCAAGGTTTCCTGATCATGGACATTGGATGTTGTTAATAACAAGGTCACACCATTGGTGGAATGATGTGATGAACATTCATCCGAAGTATAGCATTACGATCAATTCATTATGTTTATATTGCTATAACATCATACGAAGTAATCTTTATCCTTAGACCATGAGATCATGTTAATTGCTAACACCGGAAGAGTATCTTGATAACATCAAACGTCACACCATAACAGGGTGACTATAAAGATGGGTTCAGTACTACGAAGGTGTTATGTTGAGGCTCATGGATCAAGAGTGGAATTTGTCAATCCCGATGACAGATAGATATACTCTGGGCCCTCTCGGTGATATCACATTGAGATAGCTTGCAAGCAAGTGATGTGATCACTAGAATGTTATATCACGGGAACGAGAAAAGAGTGCATGTCGGTAACGAGATCAAACTAGGTATGGAGATACCGATGATCGAATCTCAGACATGTAATATATCGCGAGACAAAGGGATTTAGTTACAAGCGTTAAAGGTTCTCTTGATCACAGAAGTCATCGTTGAATGTGTAGGAGTCAGTACGGATCTCCAGGTCCCGCTGCTGATTATTGATCGGAGAAGGGTCTCGATCATGTCTGCATTATTCGCGAACCATAGGGTGACACACTTAAGAGTTACCGGACACCATTTTGGAGCACATATGTTTCAGACGAAAGAATTGCAAAGCACGGGAATTGTTTCAATAGAAACCGGAAATTGTTTCGGGTGAAATTGCAGAAAGTGGTTCTGCATGTGATATTGAAATATTGCAAGGGGCTATATCTGAATGTTTGTTAATTAAAGTAATTAACAAAATTCTGAATAAATTTAATAAAATATTTTTATTAAATGAGAGAGCATTAAACTTGGAGAATTTTAATGCATTTAAAGTGGAGACTTTAAAAGGGAATGTGAAGAGGCATTTTAATGTGGAGGGGTTACCACCACATGAATGGGGAGGTGAGGGGTCACCCCCATGCGCCGGCCATGGAGAGGAGGGGCACCCCCTCCTCCTATAAAAGGCCACCCATTCCCTCCTTCATCCTCACACCTCCTTGTGAAGGATCTCTCTCTCCCTCTAGAATTATTCCCCCATGGTCTCGGATTAGCGAGATACATGTTCCTGGTGGCATTTCGTCTAGAAGGAGTTGCTGCTTCCGTTGGATCGCTGGAGCGAGGAGGTGGAGGTTGTCTGGTGGCTTGAACGTGTGCGCGAGTACGGATGCGCTGCTGAGTTGCGGCGTTCGGACTTCCACTCGATCTTGAGATCGGCAAGTGTACGACTACATCAACTACGAGTTCCTACTCGTTAACAAAACTCGTTGTCTTCGAGGGTAAATTCTCGTTGGATGTATGTCCACATGTTGCTTTGTACCTAGTAGATAGATCTTGGCGTATAGTTCTCATCGTAGGAAATTTTTTGTTTTCTATGCTGCAGACCCAACACTGGCCATGCAGGCCAGCCTAGGCCGCGCCTAGGGGTGGTGTGGCCGCCTCGGTCACCCCCTCGGCCTCCCTCTTCGCCTATAAGATGCCTCTTGACCTAAAAACCAAGGGGGGGGGCGATGTTTTTTCTAGAAAGAGTTCCGCTACGCCGCCACCACCAGATTCCGCAAATCAGAACTAGAAACTCCGTTCGGGCACCCTGCCAGGACAGGGAATTGGAGGATATCATCACCGTCATCATCACCATCGCTTCTCCATCAACCATCCATGATTCCCCATCTATGAGTGAGTAATCCCCCGCTGTAGGCTATGGGGATGGTAGGGATTGGATGAGATTGTTCATGTAATGGCATCAGATTGTTAGGGCATGGTGCCTAGTATATATTATTAGTGCTTTTTGACTTTGTTGCAACTTGTTATGCTTAATGCTTGTCACTAGGGCCCGAGGGCCATGATTTCAGATCTGAACATGTTATTGATTCATGATGATAGTATTGTTTGTGATCTTACCTACAAGTTGTATACACATATTGTTGTCCGAAACCAAAGGCCTCAAAGTGACAATAATCAGGATAACCAGAGGGGATGGCTTTAATGTGAGAATCACATGTGTTCATGGAGTGTTAATGTTTTGCTCCGGTGCTCTATTAAAAGGAGCACCTTAATTGCCAGTAGTTCCCTTGAGGCCCCGCTGCAAACGGGCTGGTAGGACAAAAGATGTCATGCAAGTTTTCATTGCGAGCACGTATGACTATATATGGAACACATGCCTATGATTATCTAGTACTTGGATGCTTTACCTTATTTATTTGCAAATGCCCTATATCTTGATTGCTATATGAATTGTCTTGTCCATGCAACTCCCGTCCATCCATCCCTATGCCTACCACGCTTTAATCCTATTGTTTACTACAATTGTTACTACTGTCTTTACTTTTACTATTGGTATTACTTTGCTATTGCTATTACAAAACTATTGCTACTGATAAACTGTTGTGAGCAAGATTATTTCTAGGTGCAGCTGAATTGAAAACTCACTTGTCAAGGATTATAAATATTCTTTGCCTCCCTTGTGTCGAATCAATAAATTGGGTTTTACTTCCCTCGAAAATACTGCGATACACCCCCTATACTTGTGGGTCATCAATGTCTTGAAGTGATTCTTGAGTTAATCACTGAACCAGAATTAAGTTTGTACTTAAATGGTAAGAAGTAAAGTAAGTGGCATAGTTGCATTTCATGCACTAGGATCTACATAGATATAGAAGTATAAAGGCTCCATCTGATGTGATCTATATTGTTATGGGGGGCTAGTTCACTTTTAACGTAGAATGATGTGTCCTAGGGCACAGTGCCCATGAAAAAGCCCTCGAGGTTGATCTAAAGTCACTGTAGGCTCCTGGAAACCGGCCTCGTTCTGCTGCCATAACTGCCGTATATACACAAAGGATTGCAAAGTGTGTTTCGAAGTTTAGATGACAACAGTGAAAACGACCATCATTATAAACACTAGAAACAAAGTCTCACTTTGTGGACAAACGAATACTTCAACCCATTATGAGATAATGGTATGAATGTCAAAGTTAGAAAGACATTAACGATTTGCAAAGACATAATGATCTGGTAAAATAGAACATGGACAGGACGTTTTCCATAAGCATGCATGATCAATAAACACATATGTGATATGGTTTATGATGAGTAAAATGCAAGCTAGATTATTTGTACTCTAGTGCAAGTGGGAGACTAAAGGAGATATGCCCTAGAGGCAAATAATAAATAGGTTTTTACTGTCATATCTCAAATGAGTTCATAATAGTTTCATACTGTGCTATAACTGTACTAATACGAAACGTTAATAAGCAAGATTCTGAAGAAGTTCAGAATGGAACAAGGTAAGAAAGAAGTTCTTACTATATGAAGCATTGTCTTAGTATTACAACGATGGTTAAAAAGGAAGAAAGAGATGTGTTGCATCTCCTATGCCTCAGTCATAGGTTCTTCCATATAACCATATTGAATACTCGACGTAATGTGACCCGAGGTTCTGGTTGGAAGGACTAGCTCTTAACTGTAAGAACATGTCTTGAAGTGATTCTTGAGTTAATCACTGAACCAGAATTAAGTTTGTACTTAAATGGTAAGAAACAAAGTAAGTGGCATAGTTGCATTTCATGCACTAGGATCTACATAGATATAGAAGTATAAAGGCTCCATCTGATGTGATGTATATCATTATGGTGGGGCTAGTTCGCTTTTAACATAGAATGATGTGTCCTAGGGCATAGTGCCCATGAAAAAGCCCTCGAGGTTGATCTAAAGTCACTATAGGCTCCTGTAAACCGGCCTCGTTCTGCTGCCATAACTGCCGTATATACACAAAGGATTGCAAAGTGTGTTTTGAAGTTTAGATGACAACAGTGAAAATGACCGTCATTATAAACACTAGAAACAAAGTCTCACTTTGTGGCCAAACAAATAATTCAACCCATTATGAGATAATGGTATGAATGTCAGAGTTAGGAAGACATTAACAATTTGCAAAGACATAATGATCTGGTAAAATAGAACATGGACAGGACGTTTTCCATAAGCATGCATGATCAATAAACGCATATGTGATATGGTTTATGATGAGTAAAATGCAAGCTAGATTATTTGTACTCTAGTTCAAGTGGGAGACCAAAGGAGATACGCCCTAGAGGCAAATAATAAATAGGTTTTTATTGTCATATCTCAAATGAGTTCATAATAGTTTCATACTATGCTATAACTGTATTAATATGAAATGTTAATACACGTGTGGTATGTAAACAAACTGTGTCTCTAGTTACCTCTAACGAACTAGTTCATTGGTCATGAGGATGATCTAGGGTTTCGAGATCATGGGCATTTATGCCAATTGACAATGAGGTCACGTCATTAGTCGAATGATGTGATAGAAAAACAACCCAACCAGTTGTATCTTAATGAGATATAGTTACAAAGTTCACCATTAATGATAAACTAAGGAAACCTCGCAACCTGATCCTTAGACTGTGAGGTAATGCAAATCACCGTTCTGGAGGGAGCTTAGATAGTTATCAAGTATTACTCTGTGACTGGGTGATCAAAAAGGTGCCACTCAGGTTTCCCAAAGGGGCGCGTAGAGAAGTACATATCAAGACCAGGATTTTCCCATCCATGTAACAGACAGATACATTAGTGGCCATCTCGGTGACGTTGCATTAATGAAGCTTGCAAGCGTGTGACTGTGTCACGGAATGCAACGACACAAAAACGAGAAAACAAGTTCATCGGTAATGAGATCGAACGAAGGTATGGAGATACCGTAGATCAAATCTCGGGTGAACTAGGTATCAAGTGGCAAAGGGAATGGGAAACGACTGTTTACAGTTCAAACGGCATTATCATCGTGGAATGCACAGGGGTCA
Source organism: Avena sativa (assembly GCA_916181665.1). Taxonomy (NCBI): domain Eukaryota; kingdom Viridiplantae; phylum Streptophyta; class Magnoliopsida; order Poales; family Poaceae; genus Avena; species Avena sativa. The sequence goes on from OV702287.1 coordinate 342,297,774, forward strand.
ATATGGGCATCTCGGTCCCGCTATTGATCATTGATGGAGATCATGTCTGTGCCATTCCCGAGCCGTGGGGAAATACACTTAAGGGTACGATGAGCTAGAGATCCTCTATAAGTTGGAATCACCATATGAAAGAGAAAAGGAAACCGAAAAAGTTCCGTGAGAGAACCGGAATCGTTCCGGGAAAGATCCGAAGTCGTTCGGAGGAAATCGAAAGGGAACCGAAAGGTGTTTCGGGTCAGATCGGATTTTGTAATATGTATTTACATATTAATTAATATAATTAATATTAAATATAATATTAAAATCTAATTTGAAGGGGTATTCCACTAATGGGCCAAACTTCCTAGGGAAAAAGGGCCCATGAGGGAAAACCGAAAGGGGGAAGGGCCAAGGCCTAGCCGCCTCAAGGGGGCCCACCCGGCTAGCCTAGGGATGTGCGCGGGGTGGGACCCACCCCTGGCCGGCCGTCCCATGGTGCCCTAAGGGCCCATGCGCCTCCCCCTCTCTCCCTTGTTTAGTCCCACATGGGAAACCCAAAGGGGAGGCACACCCCTCCCCCTATATAAAGGGGTGCCCATGGGTGGGAATAGATACACCAATATTTGGAGAAGTCCTTTGGTTGACTTTCTCCTTCCCTCTCTCTCTCGTCTCCATGTGTTGGCATGGTCCCAAGTAAGGAATGTCTATGCAAGAGACACCGTACCTGCAGCACGTCGTTGCGCTGCAGGGATTCCAAGCCGGAGATCTACTTCCGCACTCCTGGCAGGGATCAAGGAGTCGGAGGTCGTCATCGTACACCGTATGTGTACGAAACCACGAGAGGCCTTACTTGAGGCACCTTGGATGTCGTGAGCCGGGGCTGCTGCACGATGAAGGAGCAAGGGGTGACCTGCGAGGAGCTTCGCGACCTTGAGGTCGGCTATGAGTTCGACTACTTCACCAACTTCAATGTAAACTATGCCCCACATTTAGCACCTCAGGCCCAACTGAATCTTGCCCTTCTTTGTGATACAATTCTAGATTGGGGTGGGAACTCCCAATTAACTTAGCACTTGGCAGTGGCTGCTTCCTGGAATAGCAATCCTCTACTCCGTGTGTTGGCTGGTTGAAGATGAAACAAACTAGAGGTCTAGAGCAAGCATCTTGTTGATGCCTAGTTATCCACAACTGGGACCAATACAATTCTCATAGCAACCCTTGTCTTTTGGCATCTCTTTCTCTCTGTTACCACCTTCGTTGCTTGTATATCTAGTGTTCTTGCCTTTCCTCCGATTCATGTTCTAAACCTTCATTGCGGTAGGTTGCAGTGTGGGAGGAGGTACCACTGGATGAGCCTACTATTATGGCATATGTTGTGGCACTTGTTGAGAAATCTGTTATGGACCCTAAATGGGACCAATTCCTTGATTCGACTGAATCCCACTAACAAAGCCTTGTCGTGGCACTTGAACCATGGACCGAGAATTAGCAGGGGTGGTGGGGGATGGTATTGATGTTGTGGTTGAGCTTGCCAGGATCCTTGCAGGTTCACCCATTGGTTGGGGCCAAGGAAAGGGCCAGGAAACTACTATTGATAGTTCCATGGGGGAGGGAAACCATACCCAAATCCCATAGGCTGCATATGTGGAGGTAATTGTTGTTGTTGCTAATTTCACACTTGTTGCAGAGACATATGTGGTTGTTGTTGCAAGGGTAGATATGCTCTCCCTGGCCTGTCTTCCCTCTCCCTCTTCCCGACATCTCAGATCCCTCTACTGGCACTGCACTTTGGAGCTCAACTGGTTGCCTAAAGAAGCCACATGAAGATGGCTCAAGGTGGAAATCATATTGCAGAGAGACAAGCCGAGGAGAGCTTGTCCCTTCGCACCCAAGCTAGCCGCGGCTGGGTAGCGGAAACCCTAGGCAAGGCCTTCCCAGGGATTCTTCTTAACGGAACCTCCAACGAGCCCACTTTGAGAACCTACGACCTGTGCTCCGATGGTGTATTCGTGAACAACTTCGAACGGTTCTGTCCTAAACTGAAATTTGAAACTGAGCGCGGATGGCAGACCTCCACCTGCAACCGCCTCTAATCGCCTATCTCTCTTCAGTATTCACCCTTTTTATGGCCGCTCAGAGAGTCGTGGTGGTGTGTGGAGCTTCTCTGCAACCGGGATGGTCTCATGCGGATGTCCAGGTGCCGCATCTATTGCAGGTTCTGCTGAACCACCTTTGATTGCTGAAGCAGGGTGCCCATGGACTCGATTTCATGCTCGAACTCTGCCTTCATCGGCAATTCGCTTGGACTAGGAGGCCTCTGGAACAGGATTGCGGCTGGATCCCGACACATCAGCTGCGTCGCCTGAGTTGAGGTGATCGCCACCAGGCGTCGCTCCATTAAAATTTATCACCTTTCCAAGGAGAGGTGAGATGAAGGACCGCCTCCAATTCCATCAAGATTGCCCCTGTATAAATCTTAAAGCGAAAGCATCTGAATTACAAAGCTTCTGCTACGAACTACTCCCGGTTTAGAAAATTATCTTCTGCGATCCGTCCAAAACAAGGCAGAAATCTTAATAAAATGAATACACATCAACAATCAGCGTTGATCTTTTCTAGAATGAATACACAAACACAGCGGCAGTGTCTAATACTACGACGACAGCGAGAGCTGGAGCAAGGCCACCGCCAGCGTGGCAGCCAACGTTGGCATGCTGAGCGGCGGGGCTGCCGCCGAGGTGGCGATCTGGATGGTGAAGTTGCACGCCGCGGTGGAAGGATCCGTCTCCGTGGGCAGCGCGAGTCCCTGGAAGTCGCAGGCCTCGTCCTTCTGGCTCTGCGCCTGGTAGTACGCGTTGAAGGCGTAGGAGGCGTTGCCTTTGACGTCCATGCCGTTGCACGTCGAGCCGTAGCCGAGCGGCGTGCAGTCGGCGTTGGTGCAGGCGTAGTCGATCTTGGCGCCGAGGAGCTTGCCGATGTCGTTCCTGCTGGCCTTGGGGTTGAGCGCGCACCAGGTCCTGGACAGGTACTGCACGCCCTTCGCCGGCACGAGCGTCGTGTTCCGGCCCTGCCCACTCAGGTCCATGGCGAACTTGGGCTGGCCGTCGTACCGGAAGATGCCCCAATGCCGCTCGAAGCTGCCCGGCTGCACGCTCTTCTGGTCCTCGTCCACGAGCCCGAACAGGTACACCTCCAAGCGCTGGCTCGGCCGCGCCGGCGTGCCGCGGTTCGAGGCCACCCGCTTCAGCAGCCCGTCGTAGAACCGCTGTGCGTAGGACGCCTTGGCGCGTCTATCGCCGTCGGTGGGCCAGCCGACCTCGCCGACGATGATGGGCATGTCGCCGTGCCCAACCGCCACGAGCGCCGCTACCAGCGTGTCGAAGTTGGCCTCGAACACGTTGGTGTAGATGACACCGTTGTCGTTCACCGGCGTGGCGCTTTTGCCGTCGAAGAAGGCGAAGTCGAGCGGGAAGTTGTCGTTGAGGTAGAGGCTGAGGAACGGGTAGATGTTGACGGTGAAGGGCGCCTTGTTCTTGGCCAGGAACTTGACGATGTCCGTCATGACGCCGGAGATCTCGTTGCGGAACCGGCCCGCGGACGGCACGGGGTTCTTGGCCGGGGAGTTGTACACGTCGGCGTTGAGAGGTACCGTGGCCTTGATCCGATCGCCGACGCCGGCGTCGTTGAGCGCGTTCTGGATGTTCTCGAGAGCGGGTAAGGTGACCTTGATGAACGAGCCGTTGTACGCTCCCAAGAATGGCTCATTGCCGACGGCCACGTACCTGCAGCAGAGAAGCTCAGCTTGTGAGAGACCATGGGAACTGTCACGGAATGTAAAAAATCAGAACAAAACTCTTGTTGTCTGTTCAGGACTCGAGGGTTCAGTAATGCATTGTGAAGAAAAATACAGTAGTAGTTCTTTCATGATGCAGTCAGCGCCTGAAAATGTCCAGATTCACACTGAACCGTAATTTATCGCTGTAAAAATGTCCAGATTCACACTGAAAATGTCAAGATTCACACTGAAAATAATGTAGAGAAGGTAAAAATAGGTGTAATTTATCGCAAATGTATACCAAAACTACTAATACCAACTAACCATATAATCGTATAAACCGTCAAAAAAATTGACACGCTACTGAGTTGTTTTAGCAAATTATAATTGTGGAACAATGACAGCCATCCCACATTATCCATGCTCTAAGATATGCCCCCACTAAAAGAACATGATCCCTTCGTTTGCACGACCAACCAAACGTCCCAGCAACCTCCTCCACTGACCGCTGTCCACTCCAACTCCAACCCTCATCCAGAAAACACTTTGATACTCTTCACATTTTGACGAGATCACAATCTTGTGCAAGAAGCGCACGAAACTGGAGCACGTATCGTTATCGCTAATGATCGTGCTGTGCTGTGATGTGACGTGACACGTTCTGGGACGATTAAATGGTTATCACGGAAGAGAATATTTGCGTACGCGCGCGGAAAGCTAATTTTGTCTAAAAGTGGATACTAGTACGTAGAAGAAATTAAGCAGGAGGAGGATAATGACGGCTGAGGGAAGGAGGGACAGAAGCCGAGCTCACTTGATGACGACGCCGCCGTCGAAGTCGAATCGCTTGACGTTGCGCTTGACCCAGTCCTTTGCGGCGCCGGAGTCGCCGGCGATGTCGTGGAGCATGTTGTTGGGGATGGCGAGCATGACCTCGATGCCGCTGCCGGCGAGCGCGCTCATGGCGTCGAAGTTGGTCTCGAAGAGCTTCACCTTCTTGATGCCGTTGTCCCTCAGCAGCTGCACCACCACCTTGGGCGGCAGAGGGTGCGACGCCTGCGTGCCCCAGTTCACCCCCAGGCCCTGCACCCCCGCCACCGCCGCGGTGGCCAGCAGAAGCAGCAGCGACACGGACAGCCGCGCCATTGGTCGACGCAATGCGGTATCCTTCTTCCAAGAAATCAACTCCAAGAAAACGCGACGAATTCGGACGGATTTACTACACCGGTGAACTCTCCAGGATGGATAGGGAGGGGATCTTAGCACACAAAACCTGTAATTCTGCGGCAACGAACGAATATGGAGAGAAATTTGAATCTTTGAATGGGAGCTCGCCGCACGGGGACCAAGAAGAAGTAGAGGAGAGACCAGCTCGAACGGGCGGCCAGAGTGTCCAGATCACTATGATGACGCGATGAGGTGTTTGGTGAGGCAGGATGGGGGAAGCATTGATTTGGTTGGACGGGAGGGGGCGTTTCGGTAATCTGCGCTTCAGATCGGGCGCACGAGCAAGTAATCGGTGACGTGGCCGAAAGCCTTTTCACCCCGGCTGTGAAAAGATTTTGAAGAGGGCTCGTGCGTAACCGGGGTCCATACCTGACATTCGCCCGTTGGGCGGGCTAAGATTACAGAAACGCCCTTCCCAGTCATGTTAAAGGAACTTACCGAGTCTTGTTTTTAGCCTGTCACATGGGCCAGAGAATGGTGGAGGAGCTCCGATTTCCGACCAAGCAGCATGCGCTGCGCTGCTCGATCTCTCGTGATATCTCTAGAAATCAGATCTACTTTCATTCATCCTCCCGATCATTACAAGGACCACGCACAAGCAACTAATCAAGCACGCCTCCACTTGATCCTGCCTAGTACTACTATAAAAATGTTTATCATATTAAGCAGGTGTGTAGAACCCGGACTCCATAAAAACATAACAAAATGCAGCATCATCGATGATCCACATAACCAAACTACCGAAATGAATTGGAACTCGGTTTTAACCCGCAAAGTTTGTACGTATTCAATATCTCATCTTGTTTGTTTCAAAACATGGCGAGCGAGGGAATCATCGCTCAGGGCTCGTTTGGTTGCAGGGTTTTCCGGGGGGATCCGTGACTTTTCCCGGATCGAGAAAACCACGGCTTAGAATTTCCCGGACGAGCCCACATGACCATTTGGTTGTCGTCAGGCCAAATTGACCCTGACCTTTCCACGCCTTTCCCCGGGAGAACGATCCGCTAGTCCGGACCTCGGGGAGGAAACCCTCCAGGTGCTCTCGTCTCGCGACGGGCAGAGAGGCGGCGCCCCCAACCTCCGGTTGTTCTTCCATCGGCGGCCGGACCGCTAGTCCTTCTCCTCCCAAGAACTCGAGCAGGAGGTCGTCCTTCTCCTCCCAAATTCTTGAGCAGGCGGTCGTCCTTCTCATCCCAAGATCTGCTCAGCCGCAAGTCCCATGTCCCCTCCGGCGACGACGACGGCCGGCGGCCGCTGGTAATACGCCCCCCGCCAGATCCTCTCCTGCTGTGACATGGCCGCCACTGCCACCCGCCATCACAAGCATGTGTGAGCATCTCCACCTTTGGTCTCGTCTGTGGATCTCTATCATTGTCGCCTTCTCTGGGTTCAGCCAAATTATGTGCAGCGGCAAGCCGGCGAGCCAAATGCTGCTCCATGACCAACCGACCATCGATGGGCACTATTACGTGCAGAGACGCTGTTGGAGATCCGGCAATCCTATTCGGGTCTGAAGATATTTCAGTTTGTCTCTCACCCAATGTCTGTAGTCCTTTGTTGGTTTGATATGTTCATTATTTCAGGTCACATGCTTGGTGGATTCGTGTTCTGCCTCCCGCCTCTCAACCAAGGGCGCTCACTCCCATATCCCACGTATGTGATCGCTCTTTTTTACTAATTGTAGTACATGATCTGTTCCCGCAATTAGAGCATGGTAGGTTCTGTAGCTTTATTGGATTTCCTGCGATATGCAAGATGTGCTCGAACTATAACTTGTCTATCAGTATATGGTTTCAGTAGATTGACAACTGTGTGGTCGATTATTCTGTAAATATTATTTATACTGTGCTTATGAAGTGTCTATCGATCATTTTTATTTATTTGTGCAGGCCACGGTTATCTTCTTTCCCATACATGAGATAGAAGAATTATCTTAGAGACCAGATTGACTCTGTTGCTATACATGTGCAAACAAAAGAATTTATTAACTCAAAATATTCACCTTTCCTTCCATGATTGTGTATGGATATCAATGGTATGCATCCTTCTAATCATATCTTTAATATAACCCCTTCTACTCAAGGAGGGAGATGACTAAGATCAAAAATTATGTAACTTGCTAGATTCAGTATTGTGTAGTTCTGTTTGTCAGGTGATCTTTACATGGAGCTTTACACATTGGTTCTAAAATTTCTATTGGTCTTGTGCTTTTGTAGTTTCAGAAGAGAGGTTAATCGTTAGTATTTGTGTGCTGCAATTGTGAGAAATTTAAAGCAATGTTTGTACATAAGAAGGGTTCAGAAGGTAAATCAGAGTATACGGTACCGCCTGGTGTTGTCCTTGCCTATTTAATCTTGATTTGTTATGTTCTCAAATATATTAGTCTAGGCATCTCATGTGCAGATGTATCAAAATTTAGTTTCACGTGCAAATATATCTGAAATTTTTGTATTTTTTGGAGATTTACTATCAGTTTAACTTCCAGAAGGTTGTCACTGAGTCAGCACAACACAGAAAAGCATAGCCAATTACCACGCTGCATCTATTATCGTGCCTGCCATATTCTTTAAACCATCTACTCTGTGAACTATAACAGCAGTAGTAAATTGAAAATGCTTAGGAAGTTACTACATACATGTTTTATTCCAATTCCATCTGTTATACTCATTTAATCCTTTTCTCTGAACTACAACATGGTAGAGTCACTGGATGCATGCAGTGATAACATGCCATGTGCACACCATGTTGGCTTTGCCATTTGTGTATATTTGATTCTTTTTGTTTTCTGCAATTAAAGTTCTTTGTAGCTTATTTATGCATACCATGTTCGACACTTGTCCACAAGGGAGGAGTAGAAGAAGACCATGCAAAGAAGCTCATGGAGATATTTCCAACAAGGTGATGGTAGAAGTTCTAGCAGCAGCAAGGGTGAAAGGGCACGGATCATGAAGCCGATGCATCTCTACTCGAATTTAATTGGTGCTATCTGGTTTTGGTGAAATTTAGATATCTGACATGTATAAATTGTTGCTTCAAGATGTTTCTTTTTGCAAGAAGTGCTACTTCTTATTTTGTAAAACTGATATTTACACTAAATTCGACAAAAGAAATCGATAACCTATGAGAAATTTGTAGAAGATTTGAAACTATGTTGTATTTCTCTATTTCCCTGATAATTTTGTGCATGGGCTTCCTCCCCTCCCCCTGCTACCAAATGGAAACACGGAAAGTGCACATTTTCCCCAGATGGGAGGGGATCCCATGTGCCCCTCAGAATTCCCTCGAGGGGGTTTTCTTCCCTGGTTTTTTCACACCCGACTACCAAACAAGCCCTAAAAAACCGGAGAGAATCTTCATCTCATATGTTTCCAACTTTTCGCATTTCAATGTAAAATAAGGTGTAAAGGAGTATCTCATCAACTATAGCCTAACTATCTAAAACGAATTATACGGAAGGCGTCATCCGGAGAGTAGAACATCAGTTGTTGCTCATTGCAAAAATGTCATGTTTTATCAGTAAATCCCTAGTTAAGTGTTTGCTTGGCCAGACGGGGCACCAAAGCCAAGCAGTCTGTTGAGCTTCCATCGTCAACCTGCGAACAAATGTTTTTTTTTCGAGAAATCTATTCGAGAGATTATAGAATAAAATTGACCTAAAAAACCGCACATTATCCTGTTTATGGAAAAACTTCAAAAAAACGCCATGTTTATGAGGAAAAAAGGGCCAAAAAATGCACAAGTGAGGAGATCCGCCGTCCACATGACACTAAGTCTACTAATGAGCGCAACAAACTCACACTAGTAGGGATAGCCTTACTGGCGGCGCTTAGAAAAGCCGATCGGGGCGTTTACTTTGTGCACCCCTAATACGATGCCGTCGATACTTATACTTGTTATCCGGGGGGGGGGGGGGGGGGGCGTTAGTCCCGCACCATCTGCTGCATCATCGTCCTCACCCTCAGCAGCATCCGCTGCCAGCTCATCGTCGTCCTCTCCACCGAGCTCACCAATGGCCTCGCCACCTCAGTCTCCCTCGCCACCGCCCGTCGTTCCTCGCATGGTGACATGACGACAAGCTGGCAAGGTCATCGGGCCACGTGAGCGGCTCAACCTCAACACTACGGCCACCGGTGTCCTCTCTCCGATACCTAAATCAGTTCGGACCGCACTCAAGGACCCCAACTGGCTTGATGCAATGAAGGTCGAGTGTGCTGTCTCATGTCCAACAGCACGTGGGACCTCGTGCATCCTCCTTCCAAGGGCAACATCGTCACCGACAAGTGGGTTTTTCGCCACAAGCTCAACCCCTACGGCTCCCTAGATCGGTACAAGGCATGTTGGGTTCTCCGTGGCTTCTCCTAGGCTCCCGGCGTCGACTTCAACGAGTAGAGTTTAGCCCGGTTGTCAAACTGGCTATGATCTGTGTCATCCTCTCCATCGCGCTCTCCCTCAACTAGAGTGTCCGACAGCTCGACGTCAAGAACACCTTCCTCCATGGAACGTTGTTCGAGGTCATTGATACGTCCATTTTGCATCACTATTCTATATCATAATTTACTGTTATTCATTGATATATTTCATATTAGGAGATGGGCCACAGGGGGCCCACACCACTCCTGGCGCGGCCCACCCCAGGCCACGCCACCAGGTGGTGTGGCCGCCCTAGTCCACTCCTGGCTCTCCCCTCTGGCGTATATTATCCTCCCGAAACCCTAAGACTCGGGGGCCGACGACAGAAAGATTTCGCTGCCTCTGCGGGGCAGAAAACACCGAGAGAGAAAGATCTCCTTGACAGATAGAATTCTGCCAGGGGAATTCCTTCCCGGGGAGGGGAGATCATCGCCATCAACACCACCATCAAGCTGGACTTCATCGGGATCATCATGACCATCATCACCATCATCATCTCCACCAGCACCATCATCACCACCTCATACCGCTGTAACAATTGGGTTGAATCTTGCATAGTTCTTAGGGGAAACTTTACTGGTGTTGATTACTCCTTGTAGTTGATGCTATTGAGTGAACCATTGAATTATCGTTTATGTTCAGATTGTTACATATCATTATATCATCTCTGATCATGATCCATATGATGTCTTGTGAAAAGTTCGTTTTGTTCTTGAGGACATGGGAGAAGTCATGTTGTTAGTAGTGGAATTGTGTTGGAAAAGATTCAATAGTTTGATATTTAAGTTGTGGTGTATTTCTTCTAGTGGTGTCATGTGAACGTCGACTACATGACACTTCACCTATATGGGCCTAGGGGAATGCATTGTGTATTTGGCTACTAATCGCATGGGTTGCGGGAGTGACAGAAACCTGAACCCCCGTTAGGAAACCTTTGCACAAGGGACATCAGGGTCTTAGAGTTTAAAGCTGTGGTTAGGTTTCTACCTTAATTACTTTCTTGTACTTGCGGATGCTTGCAAGGGGTATAATCATAAGTATGTATTAGTCCTAGGAAGGTCAGTATATTAGCACAGGTTCACCCCACACAACACTTAGCAAACTAAAGAAGATTAATCAACTATATGAAGTGAAAGCACTTGATGATATTCCCATGTGTATCGAGAACGTTTGGTCATCATAAGTAATAGAACTGGCTTGTCCTTTGCTAAAGAAAGGATTGGGCCACCTGCTGCATTTATTATTATTGTCTTTTATTTACTCGTACTTTATTTACCTGCATTATCAAAAACCCCTAAAAATCCGTTTGTTAAGTATTTACAGAGAATTCCTACTCCAAGCCACTCGTCAACACCTTCTGCTCCTTGTTGGGTTTGACACTCTTACTTATCGAAAATACTGTGATACATCCTCTATACTTGTGGATCATCAAGACTATTTTCTGGCGCCGTTGCCGGGGAGTGAAGCGCTATTGGAGAGTGGAACTGGTAAAGGAAACTTCTACTATGAGTATTGTTTACTTCTGTTAGTTGCTTTATTTTCATTATGGATAATTCACTGAGTTTCTTATTTCGTAATGCTACTACCACTGCTAAGGTAGTAGATGAACCACCACCTGCTGAGAATGATACTTTTAAAATACCTACAAGAATTATTGATCGTGTTATGGATAACTATTATGTTGGAGATGGAACTGTCCATCCTGGTGATCATTTGCTCTTTATACACGAATTATGCGGGTTGTTCAAGTGTGCAGCTATTACTACAAATCAAGTTAAGAAGAAATTATTCTCATTATCACTGAAAGGAAGAGCTGAAGACTGGTATAAGCTGCTAAAGAATGGTCAAACTCTTGAGTGGGAGGAAATAGTACCTCTCTTTTATTCAAAGTTTTATCCTCCTAGTGAGATTCATAAAGATCGGAATCAAATATACAACTTTTGGCCTCTTGATGGAGAGAGTACAACTCAAGCTTGGGGGAGATTGAAGTTACTAATGCTCAAATGTCCCATTCATGAGCTCCCCAACAATATTATTATCAATAACTTTTATGCAAGGCTTTCTCTTCATGATAAGGATTTATTAGATGCCTCTTGTGCTGGATCATTCACTCGTATGGAAGAATAAGCTAAATGGGATCTTCTAGACCGTATTCAAGATAATGCTGAAGCATGGGAGAATGACAAAGGAAGAAAGTCAGGTATAAATTATGATTATGAATGCATTGAATCTTTTATGGGAACTAATGACTTTCAAAATATTAAAAATGCTTATGGTCTAGACTCTCAAGCTATTGCAACTTATTTTAAGGCTTTTGCTTCCTATATTGAAGCCCTAAAAAGAAGTGGAATAAGTATCATGAACCATATAAATATGTTGCTAAGCGTGTTCCTGCAAGAAATACTGAAGTTTATACTGCTAATCATGTTTTACCTGAACCTTATTGAGAAAATACCTTTCCCAGTTAAAGTAAAGGAACATTCTACGATAGCTAGTATGGTTAATTAAAGTACAAATAAAGCTATTGAACCTGATAAACAAATGGATGATGAACCTATAATAGCAAATGTGAAAGACTTTGTCACTAAATATGTGGAAGATGGACACACTATCCTCTGTAAGGATATCCCTAATATTGTTTCACAAAGTAGTGTTATGAGAGTTAGTGTCCTTGTGTTTTCTGTTAGGATAAGTGATCATTGCTACAATGGTTATTGTGATAGCTATATCATTAAGTTTATGCATGATACTGAAAGTTATTATGAAAGAGGGAAGATTGTTCTTATGCATCTCAATAATATCAAGTTTCCTTGTTTTATGCTTAAAGTCTTTATGTTGCACTTGTTTTGCCTTCCTATGCTTGCAGTTTCTGGTTTTGACAACTTGTTTGTTTACAAAATTCCCTTGCATAGGAAGTGGGTTAGACTTAAAAATGTGTATTTTTGCTTCTTAATGCTCTCTTTTACTTCAATTCATATCTTATGTGAGCATCATTGAAATTATCGTGCCCATCTTAATGCCTATAAAGAAAGAGCTTTTTGGGAGACAACCCATTATATTCTTGCTTTCAGTTTGTTTTTGTTTCTTTGAGTCTTGGAAGTTATTACTTTGGTAATAACCTCTCCTTCTCCTTTTTGTTTGGTTTTTGTGTCAAGATCAACTGCTGACTCGTGTACTAATGAGCTTGTTGGGGAACCCCAAGAGGAAGGTATGATTAGCACAGCAGTAAGTTTCCCTCAGTTATGAAACCAAGGTTATCAATCCAGTAGGAGCAAGGAAACACCTCAAAGGTGTTGCTAGCTGGACTTTGGCAGGGCGCACTACCGGCGCCAGCAGCAACGTGGAAACCTGCACAACACAACCACATAACTCTGTCCCCAACTTACGATGAGGTTCTCAATCTCACCGGTTTTGCTAAAAACAAAGGATTAAACGTATCGAATGGAAGAAAGTAATAGTTTGCAGAAAGTAAACACAAAGCATTCAACAGTTGATTGTAGATTCATGGTAAAAGAAAGGACCGGGGTCCATAGTTCACTAGTGGTGGCTCTCCTTAAGATAGATGACATGTTGGGTGAACAAATTACACCGGGGCAATTGACAAACATTGAGAAAGCATACAAGCAAATACTACTCATCTTGACTCCTTTGAGACTTGATTAGGCATTACAACATTATACATAGACCGTAATCCAACTTCATCTATGACTAATAATCCACCTTCAGGTTATCATCCGAACCCCCTCTAGTATTAAGTTGCAAGCAACGGATAATTGCATTACGCATTGCGTGTAAAGTAAACAATACGATTGTTCTATGAACAAAAGATTGTTGTTTTCTCCCTAGTAGCAATAGCACATCTAGTACCTTAGAGATTTCTGTCACTTCCGCAGATTACTAGAGGCATGAACCCACTATCGAGCATAAATACTAACTCTTGGAGTTGCTAGCATCTACTTGGACAAGATAGCTACTAACAACGGAAAGCATGCAAGATCACAAATAATAAAGACATGATAGAATCAATAATCAATCTGAAATAGCATCTCAATATCCATCGGATCCCCGCAAACACAACATGTAAGAATTACAAATAGATGATCTTGATCATGAACGGAGCTCACAAGATCTAAACATGATAGCACAAAGGAGAAGAACCAGCCATCTAGCTACTACATGGACCCGTAGTCCAAGGATGAACTACTCACGCATCACACCGGAGGCTTGCATGATGATGAAGAAGGCCTCCAGGGTGAATTCCCCTCTCCGACAGGGTGCCGGGAAGAGCTTCAGATCCCTCCCGATCTAGGGATGGAGATGACGGCGGCTACAGATTCTTTCATGGATTTTTGATCGGGTACTTAGGGTTTCCGTATCGGAGGCAATATATAGGCGAAAGGAGAGGCCAAGGGGGTGCCTGGGGCGGCCAGACCACCCCCTGGCATGGGTCAGGCCTGGCCACGCTGCTAGGTGGTGTGGCCGGGCCCTAGCCCCTCTCCGTCTCGTATTCTGGCTCCTGGTGTCCCTCAGTGAAAAACTGACTTTGGCTTTTGTCCCGTCCAATCCCGAGAATATTCATTTTCTGACTTTCCTAGAACCAAAAACAGCAGAAAACAGGCAACTGGCACTGTGGCTCTTGTTAATAGGTTAGTGCAAGAAATCATATGAAAAGTACTCCAAAGTGTGGACAAAACATAATAAAGTAGATAAAACCAAGCATGGAACATAAAAAATTATGGATACGTTAGCAACGTATCAACATCCCCAAGCTTAACTCCTGCTCGTCCTTGAGTAGGTAAGTGATAAAAAGAAAGAATAATTTTTGAGGCAAAGCAACTATGTTGCATGATAGCTGGGATCAAAGTATTTGTAAAACATTGATAGCTGGGATCATAGTACTTCAATCATAACATGAAAGACAAAGTTCTAACAATAAGGCAAAGCAACTATGTTGCATGATACATCCAAAACGTATCTACTTTCCCGAACACTTTTGCTATTGTTTTTCCTCTAAACTTGTGTGAATTGGATGCAACTAACACGGACTGACGCTGTTTTCAGCAGAATTACTTTGGAGTCTAGTTTTTGTGCAGAAAATCAACTATCAGGAAAAATCCCAGAAAATATACCAAAAATCCTATTTCGCCAGAAGACTCACGGAGCCAGAATATGAGAAGGAGTGGGGCTGGACCCAAGCCACACCACTTGGCTGCGCGGGCTAGGCCTGGCCACGCCAGGGGTTGGTCTGGCCACCCCAGATACCCCCTCGGTCTCCCTCTTCGCCTATAAGTTGCCTTCTGACCTAAAAACTCAGGGGGGTCGACTTTTTCTAGAAAGAGTTCCGCTCTGCTGCCACCACCAGATTCCGTGATTCGGAACCAGAAACTCCGTTCTGGCACCCTGTCGGGACGGGGAATTGGAGGAGATCATCGCCATCATCATCACCATCGCTTCTCCATCGACCATCCATGTTTCCCCCATCTATGAGTGATTAATCCCCCACTGTAGGCTATGGGGATGGTAGGGATTGGATGAGATCGTTCATGTAATGGCATTAGATTGTTAGGGCATGGTGCCTAGTATCTTCTATTAGTTCTTTTTGACTTTGTTGCGACTTGTTATGATTAATGCTTGTCACTAGGGCCCGAGTGCCATGATTTCAGATCTGAACATGTTATTGATTCATTATGATAGTATCGTTTATGGTCTTACCTGCAAGTTGTATACACACATTGTTATCCGGAACCAAATGCCCCGAAGTGACAGAAATCGGGATAACCGGAGGGAATGGCTTTGATGTGAGGATCACATGTGTTCACGAAGTGTTAATGCTTTGCTCCGGTGCTCTATTAAAAGGAGCACCTTAATTGCCAGTAGTTCCCTTGAGGCCCAGCTGCAAACGGGCTGGCAGGACAAAAGATGTTGTGCAAGTTCTCATTGCGAGCACGTATGACTATATATGGAACACATGCCTAGGATTATTTAGTTCTTGGATGCTTTATCTTATTTATCTACAAATGCCCTATGTCTTGATTGCCATGTGAATTGTCTTGTCCATGCAACGTCCGTCCATCCATCCCTATGCCTACCACGCTCAAATCCTACTTTTTGCTGCAACCGTTACTACTATCTTTACTTTTACTACTTCTGTTACTTTACTATTCCTACTACAAAACTATTGCTACTGATAAACTGTTGTGAGCAAGATTGTTTTCAGGTGCAACTGAATTGACAACTTAGTTGTTAAGGCTTATAAATATTCTTTGGCTCCCCTTGTGTCGAATCAATAAATTGGGTTTCACTTCCCTCGAAATTACTGCGATACAACCCCTATACTTGTGGGTCATCAAGACTATTTTCTGGCGCCGTTGCCGGGGAGCATAGCTTTATTTATCAAGTTCACTTGGAATCACTATTGTTCGTTGCCATCCATCCATCATGGGTAAGTATCGTGATGGCAAGGTTCCTATTTTACCATCCACTACAAGAAGAGGTACGGTTCTGAACACCTCTTTTGCTCTTGATTCACCGTCTGTTATGAGTAAGTTCCTTACACCACCACATACACATGCTACACACACTGCTACTACTGCTGAATCTGAAACTTCTGATACTTATGATGCTGCTTCTACTGCGCTTGATAAGAGTGGTTCATTAGGTCCTTTCCTAGATGCTACGATTGCTAGAACTATAGCTGGAAATACTGAAACTCCTAATGAATACACTACTACACATGTTAGTTCACCTGAGTCTAGAGAGAGCTATGATATTGAAGACGGTTATGTTGAGATGACCGATGAATTTATTAAAGAATATCAAAACACCCATGATAGGAGTGTTGCTAAGAGTCTCCTTGAGAGGCGTACTATTAGACCCAAATTGTCTCCTAATGCTAAGTTTGCTGCGTCTCCCATAAACATTAAAGATAAGGATTATGATTTCTCTCTTGATCTATCTTACATAGATATTGTTGAGAAAGAACCTTTTTGTGGGACTAAGAATGAAAGTGCGGTAGCACATATGACTGAGATTTCTACCATGAGTGGCTTGTTTTCAGATGATATTAAGATGCGCACATACTTTGTTGCTAAGATCTTCCCTTTTTCACTGAAAGGAGAAGCTAAAACTTGGTTTAGTAATTTACCTCCTGGATCTATTGATAGCCCTGATCGCTTGATTAGGACTTTCCTGCATAAATATTTTCTTCCTAGTGCTAGACATGCTATTTTGCAGGAACTTTTTGATTTTAAACAAGGAGAAAAAGAGATATTGCCTGAATCATGGGCAAGGTTTTGTGCTTTGATTCATGCACAGGTTGGATGTCCATTCCCTAAGAATGAGCTTCTTGATATATTTTATAATGGACTAACTGAAAAATCGACATACCTAGATAGTTGTGCTGATTGTGTTTTCAGGAATAGGACTCCTAAGGAAGCTAAGGAATCTCCCCTTCGGTGGTGGCGGCGCTGCGGAACTTTTCGTGGCTGGAGGCTTGATTATTTAGGGTTTATGCATCGGGAGGCTCTTATAGGCGAAGGAGGCAAGGTCGATGGCCGGCCAGGGGGCCCAAACCACCTGGTGTGCGGCTAGGGCTATCCCACGCCTGGGGGGTGTGGCCAGGCCCTGGCCCTCCTCCGTCTTGTATTCTGGCTCCGTGAGTCTTCTGGTAAAATAGGAACTTTGGCTTTTGTCCCGTCCAATTCTGAGAATATTCATTTTCTGACTTTCCTAGAACCAAAAACAGCAGAAAACAGGCAACTGGCACTGTGGCTCTTGTTAATAGGTTAGTCCAAGAAATCATATGAAAAGTACTCCAAAGTGTGGACAAAACACAAGAAAGTAGATAAAACCAGGCATGGAACATCAAAAATTATAGATACATTTGCAATGTATCAAGGTACACTCTCTCCAACACTTTGATGAAGGTGATATCCCTTACTCTAAACCTCCTGATCAATGCTTAGAAGAATTCGATATTTTTATTGTTAAGCAGGATAATTTTAATAAAAGGGTGCAAAACCATCTAATGGAAAACTCTAGAGCTATTGTTGAGTTGAAGGATATTGTGGAAAGAACCTCTAATAATGTTAAAATGCTTGTTAAACATTTTCAAATGGTTCAAACTCAAATTGATCAACTTATTAAGGTAACAAAAGACTTGCTAGTTAATGCTGCTAAAGAAAAACATGCTTAGGAAAGTAGAACTAGAAGTGGTGCTGCTACCCAGGATCCTCTTTATCCTGAGGGGCATCCCAAAAGAATCGATCAGGATTCTCAACAAGCTAAAAATAGTGGTACCACTCATAAAAAAGGAAAAAAAGAAACATAAAACTATTGTAGAATCCTTTGAACCTGCTAAAGATCCTAATAGTATATTTGTCTCTGATGCTGAAACTGAAAGTGGTAATGAAGAAAATGATGTTCCTGATAAAGAAAAAGTTGAAGAAGAACCTGAAAAGCACACTAAGAATACTAAATACACTAAAGAAGATTTTGTTGCTAAGAAACATGGTAGTGAAAGAGAGCCTTGGGTCCAAAAACCTATGCCTTTCCCTGATAAGAAACACAAGTCAAAGGAAGATGAACACTATAATAAGTTTTGTGAGTGTATGAAACCTTTATTCTTGCAAATTCCTTTGACTGATGCTATTAAATTGCCTCCTTACTCAAAGTATATGAAGTATATTGTCCCGACTAAAAGGAAGATCCCTAATAAAGAATTTTCTACTTTGCTTGCTAATTATTCCTTTAGTGGTAAGGTTCCAAAGAAACTTCGAGACCCAGGGATTCTAACTATTCCTTGCTCTATTAAGAATAGTTATGTTAGAACAACTTTGTGTGATTTGGGAGCAGGAGTTAGTGTTATGCCTTTTTCTCTCTATAAGAGACTTCAACTGGAAAAACTAATACCAACTGATATATCTTTGCAAATGGCTGATAAATCTACCACTATTCCTGTTGGTATATGTGAGGATGTACCTGTTCAAGTGGCTCATAATTTCTTGATATTAACTGATTTTGGTGTGCTTGAAATGCCTGAATATGATAATATGTCTATTATTCTTGGGAGACCTTTTCTTAATACTGCAGGAGTTGTTATTAATTGTAATCAAGGAAAGGTGACCTTCAATGTTAATGACAAGGAACATACTGTCTATTTCCCCAAGAACATTGATAGGACTTATGGTTTAAATTCAATTGAACATGTTGAGGGCATTCAAGTTGGAGAGATATATTGTCCCATACCAAGAGAAAATTTGAAACTATTATGATTAGGACCATTGCTATCAAAGTTGAGGTAACATAATCATTAGTGGAATACAAAGTTTTGTTTCATATAAAATTGTTTTGGTAACAAGACCTGATCAACCTTGTTAACAAAAGGATTTCATTGAGCAAAACAATGTTTTCACCATGATTATCTCCGCTTACTTCTATTCTATCCATTTTAGTTTTTGCTTTCGTTTAGTTTTCTTTTCTGTTGTTAGTTGCTTGCATGCTAGAGTGTCTTAGAACTTCTAAAGTCCTAGCCTTGTTTTGTCTTTGCATCATTCCAGAAAAATTTTTCTATCAGAAAATCATTCTGTTATGCCTAAAAATTGCCCCAAAATAAAGTGTCTCGAAAAATTTCAGAAAATTCATATTAATTTTTTACGTGAAAAAGGGGCAGAGGAGTGCCTGGAAGGTACCAGGGGGCCCAGCAGGCAGGCACACCACCTGGTGGCGCGGCCAGCCCAGGGGCGCGCCTGGCCATGGTGTGGGCCACCCCTGGCCCTCCACTCACTCTCTCACTTGCCATTTTCTTCTCTCTCCCAAGAAAACACCAGTTCATTGCTCAAAATAGCATTCTTGCTGCTCTTACCCTCGATTTTTCGATCTCCTTGATCAGCCCATCTTTGTTGCTGAAATTTGGAGCATTTGTTCTCCGGTATGTGACTCCTCCGCTTGTCTAAGTAGATTTGTGTTTAGTGTTTTATATCTTGAGTATTTTGCTGCTGTAGGTGACAGGTTATGAGAGCTTGTTAGCTTGTTTAATGCTTAGAGATATAGTTTTGCTGCATGTTTATGCCTCTACAAGTCCTTATGAGTAGTGCTCTCCATTATATATTCACTTTGCAATCACTTGCTTAATAGATGTTTAAATTTCAGAATAGAAGATGACTGAGCATCAACTCAACCAACACGAACTGAGGGTGCCTGAGGTTATGAAGGTTCACCGAGAGGAGGAAGTTTTTACTTCCATCTATCCATGCTCCGAATTCATGAGAGCTGCAGGAATTTCCTAGGACTTCCATACTTTGGTTGCTAATGCAGGATTGGAGTACTTTTTGGAAGATGAACCTTGTCAATTTGTGAAACTAACGATATCTGTAGTGCAGGACTTTCAATTTAGTTACTCTTTGCCTAACCCCATGGTCCACTACAAAATTTACAATATAGCTGTCGACCTCTCTCTCGATGACTTTTGTGCAGCTATTAATGTACCTCAGTGGGGATCATGTGGAAGGATTAAAGAGCGACCTGCACCACTCATGGACTTGTACGCAGAGATTTGCCAAGGGAGCAGCTTCTCGAAGGAGAGCGGGAAAATCCGTAACATTCATCTCCCCTCTATTCGCTACTTTGCTTACTTTATTGCCAAGTGTGTTCTTGCTAGGAAAACTGCCAATAAGTTATCTTCATATGATCTAGCATTCATCTCTGCTGCTCTTAAACGAGATAGGACTTATAACTTGGGTGCCTTGATAGCTTTCCGTCTTGCTGCTAATCGCGATAAAGGTGGAATTTGTGGAGGCCTCATTGCTTCTCGTTTACTAGCATTGCATGGTTTAGTGCCTCATCATCTAGACCTATAGTTTCCCATAGAAAGTCTTGATCTTAATTCCATGATACAGCATAAATTTATTTCTTCTTGGGCTAGTTTGAGTGAGTTGTCTTATGAAATAACCTTTCTCAAAGCTGGTTGGAGAAGGAGCAAGTCCGAGCGCCTTGTTCTTTTGCCTGCACCTGTTTTGTTTAACCTTGATAACATGATAGGATGGTCCCTCACGGAGGAGGAGTTTCATACGTACTTGGGAGATCTCTCCCAACATGAGCAGGATACTAGAAGGGAGGTCATAGATGATTTGGTCCAGCCCTCGAATGAGGGGGAATCTTCATATCAGCAGCCTACCTATGATTGGGCGGCTTCTTCTTCTTCCCAAGGGCCTAACTACGATCATTCTTACAATGACCCGCCTACTTGGAACCCTTACTCGTATTTGGATTGATACCCACTTAGGCCAAAAGCCTAAGCTTGGGGGAGGTACACCGACATCACACTCATCTCCATATCATTTTGTGTTGGTACTTTGTATATTCATGTTTCGTTCTCTTTTTAGTTTTTGTTCTTTCTTTGCTTTTGCTTTCTAAAACACAAAAGACCAAAAATATTTTTGTTGTTTCTCTTTGTTTGTTTCTTCTTCTTTTTGCCTTGGTTTGCTTTTCCCTTTTTGCTTTGTTTGAACTATTCGAAAAACTCAAAAAGATTTTGCTTTACTTGTTCTTCCTTTTTGGTTCTTGTTTCTAAAAATCGAAAACACCAAAAATATTTGTCGTTCTTCTTTGGTTTTGTGAGTTTGTTGCAGGGTTTAGCAGTTCTCAGTGGGATTTGGTTTCATATTATTATTCAAGCCACACAAGTGAAGGGCAATAATGAGGATTAATGACAACTTGAGGTGTGGTAAGAGGCTGGTAATGAACTCTATTTGTTTTCATTTTTGTACATATACTCATCATTGTGGGCATGCTTAGCCTGTTCGTGTAGGGTGTATGTTATTTAAGGATGCTTAGTAGTTCTTGCTTTCATATGATTAGTTCCAGCTTGCTAATAGTTTGTAGCATGTCATATGAATGTTTGCTTGCATTACTCTATTCATAACTTGGTATGACACTGTGGTATCCTCCTCTGAATGTTTCATTTGAATTGACTTGGCTCATGCTCACGCATGCATATGACTGAAATAATCAGTTGAGCCTCGATGAATTATTTTGCCTTGAGGGTCTTGAATCACTTTCATGCCATGATTAGTCATGTTTTGTTGCAAGCATGATTATGATAGTTATTGCTCTCTCGTTTGTCGCTCCCTTACTATTTCTAGCCTTCACTTACATTGAGTATGTTTTACTCGTGTTTCCAACTCCCTAAAACCAAATATTGCCAAAAGTGTCCACCATGCCTACCTATTAGCATCATTTGCTGTTCTGTGCATATTCAATATGCCTTGTTTTCTTCCGAATAAAATGTTTGCCTGTTATGAGAAAGTTAGTTAGTAAAGCTCTCACGAACTTGATGGCACACTTTATTTCCTGCACTTAATAAACCTGAACCATTGTGACTGTCCATGAAAGTTATATGCTTGCAAATTATAGGCTGGGGATTAGCAGAACCGTGCTGTCACGGGGAACACTTTCAACACTTGTAAATATATACCCAGTTGATATCATGCTCTTTTGTTTGCGGATGTCGTCGGTGTGAAATAAAAGGGGAGCTTGTAAGTCCATGGAGTTATGTATGTGTGTTAGAGAAACGCCTGGGCCGCCGGTCTAATCCATGCCTAATCATGGTGGAAACCTGCAGCGTAACCATAATGAGTATCTATGAAGCATTCTTCTTATAAAAAAGAGAGATAGCTATTGAGAAAAAGAAAAAAAAGAGATATGAGAAAAGAGGAAAGAGAGAAAAAAGCACCATTTTCCCATGGTAAATAAGAAGATTGCTGAGATACCCATTGTCTGCTTGCCTTGTCATTTTGATATTGGGATTCTTCCGTATCATCGGGCAAGGGGTACCCCGTTGGTGGTTCTCTATGATATGCACGTATTTACGATGACAAAAACTTACCGGTAACTAAAGTTGAGTAGCATGAGGAGCGGCCCTCGTACTCAAGGGACATGAGATTTCCAGTTTATAGTCTGTTAAGCATATAACTCAGACTGGACCTCACTTTCACCTTAACCATATTAAAGATGCTTATGATAGGGGCAATGAGAGCTCAAAGCTAATGAGTACCATACTTTCAGCATTTGGAAGCCTTTTAAACTATTCAAAACCTTTTCATTTCCTTGTTGAGTCGTCACCTATTCTATGAGCACTTTCTTGAGAGCATAGTTGTCATTCATAGTGTAATGTGCTTGTCTCAAAACTTGACTAATTGTATTATGACTTTGATGCTTGTATCTTTGATATCTTTACTTCTAGTCTTCACCTGAACTTCAGAGGTGCCTTGGCATTCATAATCAAAGGCAAGCGAGATACCACTCTATCATACCTTGTTATGAGCATTGCAATGTTGCTTATGTTTATGTTTCATTCTACTTATTATTTTTGAGTTGGAATCTCTTCATAGCTTGCATTGCCTATTAAGTAAACTTAGTTGCATACTCTTTATTATGAATTTTCTAAGTAGTTGATCACATGCTGAGAATATATACATCATATGAAGCAAATGTGTTCGTGAAAGTTTCTTTTATCGCACTCAGTTTTCAACTGAATTGCTTGAGAACAAGCAATAAGCTAAGCTTGGGGGGAGTTGATACGTCCAAAACGTATCTACTTTTCCGAACACTTTTGCTATTGTTTTTCCTCTAAACTTGTGTGAATTGGATGCAATTAACACGGACTGATGTTGTTTTCAGCAGAATTACTTTGGTGTCTAGTTTTTGTGCAGAAAATCAACTATTAGGAAAAATCCCGGAAAATATGCCAAGAATCCTATTTCGCCAGAAGACTCACAGAGCCAGAATACGAGATGGACTAGGGCTGGGCCCAGGCCACACCACCTGGCCGCGCGGGCTAGGCCTGGTCGCGCCAGGGGGTGGTCTGGCCGCCCCAGACACCCCCTCGGTCTCCGTCTTCGCCTATAAGTTGCCTTCTGACCTAAAAACTCAGGGGGGTTCGACGTTTTTCCAGAAAGAGTTCCACTCTGCCGCCACCACCAGATTCCGCGATTCGGAACCAGAAACTCCGTTCTGGCACCCTGCCGGGACGGGGAATTGGAGGAGATCATCGTCGTCATCATCACCATCGCTTCTCCATCGACCATCCATGTTTCCCCCATCTATGAGTGAGTAATCCCCTAATGTAGGCTATGGGGATGGTAGGGATTGGATGAGATCGTTCATGTAATGGCATCGGATTGTTAGGGCATGGTGCCTAGTATCTTCTATTAGTGCTTTTTGACTTTGTTGCGACTTGTTATGCTTAATGCTTGTCACTAGGGCCCGAGTGCCATGATTTCAGATCTGAACATGTTATTGATTCATTATGATAGTATTGTTTATGGTCTTACCTACAAGTTGTATGCACACGTTGTTGTCTAGAACCAAAGGCCCCGAAGTGATAGAAATCGGGATAACCGGAGGGAATGGCTTTGATGTGAGGATCACATGTGTTCATGGAGTGTTAATGCTTTGCTCCGGTGCTCTATTAAAAGGAGCACCTTAATTGCTAGTAGTTCCCTTGAGGCCCCGCTGCAAACGGGCTGGCAGGACAAAAGATGTTGTGCAAGTTCTCACTGCGAGCACGTATGACTATATATGGAACACATGCCTAGGATTATTTAGTACTTGGATGCTTTATCTTATTTATCTGCAAATACCCTCCGTCTTGATTGCCATGTGAATTGTCTTGTCCATGCAACGCCCGTCCATCCATCCCTATGCCTACCGCGCTCGAATCCTACTGTTTGCTGCAACCGTTAATATTGTCTTTACTTTTACTACTGCTGTTACTCTACTATTCCTACTACAAAACTGTTGCTACTGATAAACTGTTGTGAGCAAGATTGTTTCCAGGTGCAGCTGAATTGACAACTCAGTTGTTAAGGCTTATAAATATTATTTGCCTCCCCTTGTGTCGAATCAATAAATTGGGTTTCACTTCCCTCGAAAATACTGCGATACACCCCCTATACTTGTGGGTCATCATTGCAACATGAAAAGGCATAAACAAAAGATTCATGAATAACAATGCTTTGCAGGACGTTTGTTTGTTTCACATAAAGAAAACATAGCATAGTGGCATTCAGCTTGTCCCTCATAGAGTAGCAAAAATAAATGCATAGGACACCTTCAAAGTTCATAAGAGTGACTAGATACAAATAGTTTAAAACAAGCAATATCAAAGCTATGCATCAATCAACAAGTCTTGGGACAATGCACATAGAACTAAGAATGGCCACTATGCTCTCAAAGTAGGTGCATAAAGATAGAAGGTGGAGACTCAACATAAAAGTAAAAGAAAGGCCTTCATATAAGGAAGTAGGGATTCAAGTCTCATAAAGAGCTTCCAAAAATTATGGTACTTATTAGCTTTCAGCTCTCATTGCCCCTATCATAAGCACCTTGAAGGTGATTAAGGTTAAAGTTACACAACTAAGAGGATATGCTTGACAAGTTATAAGCCGAAATCTCATGCCCCTTACTTACGAAGACCGAACCTCATGCTACTCAACTTTAGTCACAAGTAAGCTCTTGTCATTGTAAGTACATATGTATCATAGAGAACCGCCAACAGGGTACCCCTTGCACATGATACAGGAGCTATCCCATAATCAAAATGACAAGGCAAGCAGACAATGAGCATCTCAGCGATCATTTTATTTGCTATTTGCATAGGTTTTTATTGAGGATGCTTCATAGAGTGCTCATTATGGTTATGCTGCAAGTTTCCACCATGATTAGGCATGGCTTAGGCTAGCAGCCCAGGCGTTTCTCTAACACAAATACAAACTCCATGATCTTACAAGTTCCCCTTTTATTTCACACCACCGGGATGCATAAGCAAAAGAACATGATATCAACGGGGTACAAAGTACAGGTGCAATGTTGAAAGCATTCCCCATGATACATGGTTTTGCTAACTTCAACTTATAAAGCACAAGCATATACGCAACAAAGATGGATGCAATGGTTCAAGTTTATTAAGTGCAAGAAAGTAAAGTGTGCCATCAAGTTTGTGAGAGCTTTAATCACTAGTTTTCTCATAACAAGTTTAATTAGGAAGGTTAACAAAGCATGGGCCACAGTCAAAAACAAGCTCCTTTTACCACTTAAGCATGAACTTTCCTACTCTTTTCCAATCCAAACAAAACTATTTGAAAACCAATGTATGAAAGAGGGGGTCCAACCAATTTATTCAGCAAACTGAGAAAACCAAGCAAATGAAAACCAAAACAAAAAACAAAAAAGAAGACGCTCCAAGAACAACACAACTGTGCATGAAACAATAAAAATGAAGTGTTTGGAAGGAACCTGGAATTTTTATTGATGAAGAAGGGGATGCCTTGGTCATCCCCAACCTTTGACGCTTGTACTTATTGGATATTTATTAGGGTGACACGCGTGGCATCCCCAAGCTTGAGCTTTAGTCCATCCTTTTATCTCATTACTTATTCCTTCCATACACCTGAAATTTTTCCTTCATACAAAACTTCAGACAATCTTTATTAGCAACATTAGTGCAGTCAAGATAATAGGTCTTTAGGTTTAGTTCCAACACCAACAAAACTTCCATTAAAACACTAGCTATTGTAGCACTTCCCTCAAAAAGCTCAATTCCCCAAAAGAACTCGAAAAGGAACCAACAAGAAGCAAATGCAAATAAAGGCAGAAATCTATCAAAACAGACTAGCAGGTAAAGACGAATTTTTTTGAAGACCTTCGGTTGCTCAAATCGAAAAGTGTTGAACTAACGAAAGTTAGATAATAACCTGGGGCAGAAGCACAAAAATTTACGCCTCAAAAGGACGTACAGAGATTTTACATGAATTTTACGGTGAAGCACAGGAATCTGTTTCGGGACAGCAACTTTCCCAATCATTACTTCTCTCTCATTAGAGGTTACTCTTGGCACAAAAAGCAAATAAAAAGGATAAGGAGTGGTTATTACTGAAGAAATAACTTCCAAGACTCATCTAAAACTTTTGGGTTATCTCCTAATAAGTACTTTTCTTTAACGCCTTTAAGTTAGGCATAAGAAGCAAGAAAAAGAATCAAGTGTTCTCAAATGAAGAAGCATTAAGAGCAAATTTTGTTTTCATAGGAGAGGAAAAATAAATCTTCTCTCTCTTCTTAGGGAAGTGTTCTATACCTTTCTTGAGTGGAAGTTGATATTTAATGGTGCCTTCTTTCATATCAATAATGGCACCAACAGTTCTAAGAAAAGGTCTTCCCAAAGTAATAGGACAAGAAGCATTGCATTCAACATCCAAAACATAGAAATCAACGGGGAAATAGGCATTGTTAACCATAATAAAAACATCATTAATACTCCCCATGAGTTTCTTTTTAGCATTATCATCAAGTGGGACATTCAAATAACAATCTTCCAATGGTGGCAAATCAAGCATATCATAAATCCTTTTAGGCATAATAGAAACACTACTATCAAGATCACATAAAGCTTTGAAATCAAAATCATTCACATTCATATTGATGATGGGTTCCCAACCATCTTCTTGTTTTATAGGAATAGAAGCTTTATGTTTCATCTTTTCTTCTTTAATCTTTATGAGAGCATCAGTAATGTGTTTTGTAAAGGCCATATTCATAGCACTAGCATTAGGACTTTTAGCAAGCTTTTGTAGGAACTTAATAACTTTAGAGATGTTGCAACCATCAAGATCAAAATCATAATTATCATCTAAAGTAGTAGAGCTATTACTAGCCTCAACACTAGTGGTAGTGATAGTAGAAACACTAATGTTTCTAGCAATTTCATCTTCTCTTTCGCACTTAGCATGCAATTCAGCTAATAGTCTAACATTTTCATCAATTCTAACTTGTATGGCATTAATGGCAGCAAAGGGATTATCATTAGTTTTAGGTTTAGCAGCCATTTTATTCAAAGAAGATTGAGCTTCAGCCAATGATGCTATATTTGTTTCAGCATTAGAGAGTTTTTTCTTAATAGTTTTATTGAAAGCAGTTTGTTTACTAATAAAATCTTTAAGCATAACTTCAAGTTCAGAGGGTGCACTCCTATTATTGTTGTAGGAATTTCCATAAGCATTACCATTGCTAGGAGGATATGGCTTATAATTGCTGTTACCAAAATTATTCCTGTAGGCATTATTGCTAAAATTATTATTCCTTATAAAGTTCACATCAACTTGCTCTTATTGAGCAACCAAAGAGGCTAAAGGAACATTATTTGGATCAATATGGGCTTTCCCATTAACAAGCATAGACATAATAACATCAATTTTATCACTCAAGGAGGAGGTTTCTTCAATAGAATTTACCTTCTTACCTTGTGGAGTTCTCTCGGTATGCCATTCAGAATAGTTAACCATCATATTATCCAGAAGCTTTGTTGCAGCACCCAAAGTAATGGTCATAAAGGTACCTCTAGCAGCAGAATCCAATAGATTTCTTGAAGAATAGTTCAATCCTGCATAAAAGGTTTGGATAATCATCCAAGCAGTCAGTCCATGAGTGGGACAATTCTTTACCAAATATTCCATTCTTTCCCAAGCTTGAGCAACATGTTCATTATCAGATTGTTTAAACTTCATTATTTCACTTCTCATAGATATAATCTTAGCAGGAGGATAGTATTTTCGAATGAAAGCATGTTTGCATTTATTCCAAGAATCAATACTATTCCTAGTTAAGGAATTCAACCATTCTTTAGCTTTTCCTCCCAAAGAGAAAGGAAACAATTTAAGCTTAATAATATCTCCATCTATATCCCTATGATTTTGCATCTCATAAAGTTCAACAAAGTTATTTAGATGGGCTGCAGCATCTTCATTACCAATACCAGAAAATTGTTCTCTCATAACAAGATTGAGTAAAGCAGGTTTTATTTCAAAGAAAGTAGCTTCAGGAACAGGTGGAGCAATGGGTGTGCTCATAAAATCATTGTTGTTGGTGCTAGTGAAGTCACACAACTTAGTGTTTTCAAGAGTAGTCATTTTTTGTGTTTTTAATAAAGAAAAAAACTAGTAAAACTATTTTTTTGTGTTTTTGATAAAGAAACAAGCAAACAAAGCAAAAGGTGAACTAAGCAAAACAAAAACAACAAAGTAACGAGATTGGTTATGAGGGACTCCCCTTGTGAAGATGTCCTTGACTCCTCGGCAACGGCGCCAGAAAATCACTTGCTGACTCGTGTACTAACGAGCTCGTTGGGGAACCCCAAGAGGAAGGTACAATGAGCACAGCAGTAAGTTTCCCTCAGTTATGAAACCAAGGTTATCAATCCGGTAGGAGCAAGGAAACACCTCAAAGGTGTTGCTAGCTAGACTTTTGCAGGGCACACTACCGGCGCCAACAGCAATGTGGAAACCTGCACAACACAACCGCAGAACTCTGTCCCCAACTTACGATGAGGTTATCAATCTCACCGGTTTTGCTAAAAACAAAGGATTAAATGTATCGAGTGGAAGAAAGTAATAGTTTGTAGAAAGTAAACACAAAGCAGTAAATAGTTGATTGTAGATTGATGGTAAAACAAAGGACCGGGGTCCATAGTTCACTAGTGGTGGCTCTCCTTAAGGTAGATGACATGTTGGGTGAACAAATTACAGCGGGGCAATTGACAAACATTGAGAAAGCATACAAGCAAATACTACTCATCTTGACTCCTTTGAGACTTGATTGGGCATTACAACATTATACATAGACTGTAATCCAACTTCATCTATGACTAATAATCCACCTTCAGGTTATCATCCGAACCCCCTCTAGTATTAAGTTGCAAGCAACAGATAATTGCATTATGTGTTGCGTGTAAAGTAAACAATACGATTGTTCTATGAACAAAGGATTGTTGTTTTCTCCCTAGTAGCAACAACACATTTAGTACCTTAGAGATTTCTGTCACTTCCCTAGATTACTAGAGGCATGAACCCACTATCGAGCATAAATACTAACTCTTGGAGTTGCTAGCATCTACTTGGCCAAGATAGCTACTAACAACGGAAAGCATGCAAGATCACAAATAATAAAGACATGATAGAATCAATAATCAATCTGAAATAGCATCTCAATATCCATCGGATCCCCACAAACACAACATGTAAGAATTACAAATAGATGATATTGATCATGAACAGAGCTCACAAGATCTAAACATGATAGCACAAAGGAGAAGAACTAGCCATCTAGCTACTACATGGACCCGTAGTCCAAGGATGAACTACTCACACATCACACTTGAGGCTTGCATGATGATAAAGAAGGCCTCCAGGGTGAATTCCCCTGTCCGGCAGGGTGCCGGGAAGAGCTTCAGATCCCTCACGATCTAGGGATGGAGATGACGGCGGCTACAGACTCTTTCGTGGAATTTGATCGGGTACTTAGGGTTTCTATATCGGAGGCAATATATAGGCGAAAGGAGAGGCCGAGGGGGTTCCTAGGGCGGCCAGACTACCCCTGGCGCGGGTCAGGCCTGGCCACGCGGCCAGGTGGTGTGGCCGGGCCCCAGCCCCTCTCTGTCTCGTATTCTGGCTCTTGGTGTCCCTCGGTGAATGTCAACACCCGGATTTTTAATCCCAGATGCCCGTTATGCCATACCTCGCAATCCCAGGATTACCATTTTTGCGAGACATAACAAATTGGATATCAAAGTACATCATCCATTACAAACCATACATAAGGTTTTACACAAATAAGGATCTCATGATCTAGTCTTTAATACAACAAGCAGCGGAAATAAACGATAGCGTAGCGGTGGGGTCCATCTTCAGGGGCACAGGCAATGCTGACGAAGGCAGATAGTCCTAGTTATCATAGCCGTCCTGCTGACCATCCTCTTGATAATCTCCTTCATAGTCTGGCCATGATAATAGCCAGGGACAAAAGCCATGAGTACTCTTTAAGTACTCGCAAACTACTACTAGCAAGGAGTATAATGCTAAGTTAAAGTGCTAAATATAAGTTTAACTATCAAATTAAGTTTGAAACCTAAGCTAAGTTCAGAAGCCAAGAAAGATAAAATAAAGTTCTAGAATCACTTAAGTTGGGAAGCTATCTTTATCAACACAACCCTGTTGTGGTCAAGTCAAAGTTCATTATTCATTTCAAGTTATTTAGAAAACATCTGACAACGAAACAGTATGGCCATTCCAACTGTCCATAACCGCGAATGCGGCTATTCGAATAGTTTGACACTCTGCAGAGGTGGTACACTTTCACCACAAGATTCGATACATCTGTCAGGGATAACCCTGAATCATCATACTTGGTATGCAGATAATCAAACATAACCTTCCCTTTACACACCCTAGTAATAGCACCTCTCCTATGAGCATGGCCTCCCAACCATGACCATCAGTCATCTTGGGCACTACATAGGTGGACATCATTGAGAGGTAGCCTCAGCTCAAACCTCTCCCGTGAGGGAACTAATACTAATGCATATAAATTTCCAGCTAAGCCTTACCCAATTCAGGTAATGTGGTTGTACGGTAAGTTTGGAATGGTATCGCATCCGAATCCAACCATTAGTTTTATAAAAGGGTTAAGGCTCATGCCTCCTCATTTTCATCATCATAAACCAGCGGTGTTTCTCAACACATGTCAAAACATCTCAATAGAATGACTCATCATTCCAAGGTTTTCATAATTCATTTTCACCAAGTGTTCCCATCTAAAGTGACTCAAGTTTTTGATCTACTCTAAAATACTAAGTTAAGAGTGCTCACTAAGATGGAAGTGAGGGGTTTAATCTCATGCCATAGAATGACATCTAAAGGTTTCTAAGTAGGTTAAGTTTTATACTTTTTATGCTACCTTCAAAATTAAGTCAAAGACTTTGTTTAAACTAAGGGAGGTATAGACTTGTCAATAAGATTTGGGGTACTAATAGTAAAGGGGTGTGATCAAAGCATGCTTAAGGCATCTTTGCTAAACCATCTAGTTTTATTCTAGCTTACTATCCATAGCTTGCTAAAGTATGTTTTGCAAGGGTTAGCTTGCCACTAATAGCTTGCCTTGGTTGGTGCAGTGGTTGAAGTTTTCTTCTTCTTCTTCTTGGTAGAACTCCTCCTCCTCGAAAGCTTGGTCGGTACTATCATCTAGAAATACATAGGGAGTGCACAATCACCAAACAATACTTAACTAGGCTAAGTAGCATTCTAAAACACACAATTGATGATCTATTATCATCACAAGCATCACAAGTTTAATTTAATAGTTTCAACCTTTTTATTTTTGAAAAGTAATTTCTACTCATTGAAAACTATAACTAAAATTTCATATTCACCACCAAAATATGGGATCATGTGGACACATGTCCTCACCACATATTCTAACATGTGGGAATGAGATTTAAAGGTTGGATCAATATTACTTTGGTTTAAGTTTATTATTTAATGATTTAAAGTGACTAGAAATGCCTATATAGCATTATTTTGGTACTAGTACAAAGTCACTACATCTAAACCTTAATATTATTATATATTTGGGTAGATATGATGAAATGTGATTTTTGAGAGTTGGAATCAACTCAAAAGCTAACTTGGTTGATTTTATAAAAATGTTGCAACTTGCAAAAGCTTCTATCTTCTTATTTTTATTAGGAGAGATCTATAACTCTAATTGAATTAAATCCAACGGGCTTGGATAGAGCATTTCAATACCTTTCAGACAAAAGTGGTTTCATGCAATTTGGATTTCTAAAACTCTCTGAATTGAATTTTGAAATAGGGAACAGAAACTAGATTTAAACTAAAAGAAAAATCCAGATTTGAATCTACGGGCTTGCGCGGGAAAGGAAATGGGCCGGCCCAGTGGCGCTACGCGGCGCGGGGCTCAGCTGACAGGAGGGGTCCACTTGTCAGCGACACTTAACACGCGAAGCGGTACACGCGCTGTAGGCCGTGCGATTAGAGGCTAGATCTACGGCTGAGGGTCGTCGTCAACGACGAACAGGTCGCCGGCGAGCTCGAATCCTAGAGGCTCGGTGGGGGTCTACTGGGGGCGTACCAGGGCTCCAGCAGGGTCGGCGATGCGGGCGAACGACGTGGAAGATGACGACGAGGCGAGGCGTGGTCGCGGCGGAGCTTGGGGTGGCCGGAATCAACGGCACCCTTCTTCTCCAGAGGCGGCGGCTCCGGCTCCAATTCCGGCGAGCTGCTGCTCCACTTGCTCCGGCGAGAGGTGGGTGAGGTTCAGAGAGGTGAGGAGAGTGGAATGGTGTGAGTCTTTGGTGCTGGGGAGGGCTCCTTTTATAGGCTCGGCGGTGAGACCGAGCAGGATGGGCGGTCGACGGTGACGACATGGCTACGGCGAGCTAGAGGCATGGCTGGGGATGGCGATCGACGGGCGGTTCCCTGGCGGTGCTCTAGGACTTCAATGCGGCCGTAGGGGCGGTGGTATGTGGTCGGGGCGAGGTGGCGTTCTGAGCGGCCGAAGCGGCGGTGTCCACGGCGAGCGGTGGCTGTGGGGCTTTGGGCGGCGAACGGGGATGTCTGGGGTGTTCTCCAGGTCGAGGCGGAGCGGTGGGCGCGGGCTGGTGCCAAGGGGCGGTCGGTGCGAGCGGGGACAGTGCACGCTCTGGGGGCGGCGTCGGCATGGTCGGCAGGCTCTGGGCACGGTTTCTCCTCGGTGGTCCACGGCTGCTCTTGGCTCGGGCAAGGTACAGAGAGGGACGGTGCGGTGCTGGCTACCTCCTAGACATGGAGAGGGGGAGAGGGGTGGTCTGCTGCAGCGGTTACAAGTTTGGACGGCGAGGCATGGCTCGGGTCGGCATGGCATTGCTGCTAGGGGTGTAGGGGATGGGTGTTTGGGCTTTGGTTAGATCACTGGGAGACAGAGGGAGTAAATGGATATCAAATGGGGGCAAAACTCTGTTCAAAACAGTGAGCTAGGATTAGGGGTGTGATTAAGCCTGCCAGGTGTTTGATGAAATGGCCACAAGAGAAAAAGTTTTGAATTTTGAGTTCAAAATTTTTGGGTGATCTCCACTAGTGCTAGGTAGTCTCTGGTTGCAAGGGTTTTGAAAATGGAGCTCAAATAGATGGTTTTTGAAATAGGGTGATCTATGCATATGCATTAGATTCAATTTTGAACTGTCATTTAAAATAGTTTCCAGAATGTTTTTAGAAGATCAAAAGGTGGGCCTTGGTACCTCATTATGTGTACTAGCAAGGGGTGCAAAGATCAAGAATTGTTTCTATTAAGAATTGAGTACTAGGAACAACCAAAGTAGGCATGAGAGTTAAATTTGTCCAAATGACCATTCCTTCTTTTTAATTCTTTTTGATTTGATTTTCTTTAGGAAAAGTTTGGGAATGATGTAGATGATGTTTAAATCACTTAAGAAACATTTTACAAGCATTGGATCAATCAATCATGGCAAATCAAACAACTCCTATTTCAAATGCACACATATATGAATGCTTTCATATTAAATTTGAAAAAGTTTTTGTTAACCCCATTTTTTGATGATTTGATATTGATAAGCTTGGATTGAAGTTTTGGGATGTTACAGTGAAAAACTGACTTTGGCTTTTGTCCCGTCCAATTCCGAGAATATTCATTTTCTGACTTTTCTGGAACCAAAAACAGCAGAAAATAGGCAGCTGGCACTGTGGCTCTTGTTAATAGGTTAGTCCAAGAAATCATATGAAAAGTACTCCAAAGTATGGACAAAACATAATAAAGTAGATAAACCAAGCATGGAACATCAAAAATTATGGATACGTTAGCAACGTATCATCGACCTCTAATGAGAGAGAAGTAAGATTTGGGGAAGTTGCTGTACTGAAACAGATTTTTGTGCTTCACCGTAAAAATTCGTGAGAGATATCTGTATGTCGGATTGAGCTGTAATTTTTTTTGCTACTGCTCCAGGTTGTCATTTAACTTTCCTTAGTTTTGCAATTTTTGATTTGAGTAACAGAAGATTTTCAAAAAAATTGAACTTTACCTGCTGGTCTGTTTTGACAGATTTTGCCACTCTTGCATTTGCTTCTTTAAATCGATTTCCTTTTTGAATTCTTTTTGGGTTTTCGGAAGGAGTTGCTGCAGTAGCATATGTTGATGGATTTCAGTTAAATTTGGACTTAAAAAGGTTTATTACCTTGCTTACACTAATGTTGCTAATGAGAAATGTGTGAAGTTTGTTTCAAAGAAATTTCCAAGTTAGTGGAGAAAATGGTGTAATAAGAAAGAGAAAGGTTTCATGACTCGAGCAATATGCGTATGAAGATGAAGATATTGATGCTATTTAAGTGGTAACTCCAGAAAAATTTATCAAAGACAAAATTCAGAGACCTGTAGAGTCCGTTTTCAAATAGGTAACAGTTCTGGTAAGAATAGTTCCACGAAAATTCTGTCCAGTTATATTTTTGGAGTTTTTATCCAACAAGGAAAGCTACGAAGCGAAAGAGGGACGGAAACGGAGCCAGGGTGGCTCACACCACCCCCTGGAGCGCCCCCCTGGTCACGCTAGCAGGTGGTGTGGCCACCTTGGCCTCCGTCTCCAACCCGTTATCTCCCAGTACCTTCCTTTTGTTGTGAAACTTCGTAATATATAATCTCCCAGATCCCCCGAGGTTCGTATATCGTGTTCTCGTCGTGTTTTTGTTTCGATCTGTTTCTGCTAGGAACTATTCTTGAAAGTTAGAAGCACAATGGTGTCCACCAAGGATAAAGGAAAGGAGCCTATGGAGGAAGATCTCCAAGACCCCGGACAGGAGAAGGAGATCAAGAGTGAAGATGAAGAGGAGGCAAAGCAAAGCCAACATCCGCACACCGACACTACCATTGCAAGCATTGGAGTGTTGGTAAAACCTGCCAGGATCAAAAGGACTACACGGATGTCAACTGGAGCCTCCACGTCACTGTTTGGCTCCACGGTCACTTCCTCCACGCACCAAGAATCCTTTCCATACCATTATCCATGAGCATCAATACCAGAATATGCCCAAGGAGAAACTACCCTCCAATTGGGATTTGCCTCGTTCTAGCCATGCAGGAAAAAAAGACTTTAAGGAGGAAGAGTGGGGAAAGAATCGCAAGAGCTGGAATTCGCAACCCGACATGATCATGAGCCGCATTGAGCAAAACTCACAGTTGATTCGTACTCTCACCTTCGAGATTGAGGACTTCGGGAAACTAATCAAAAAGCTCATCGAGAGAATACCACCACCACCGAAGGAGTAATTCGTCATCAGGTTTTGGCATCCCCTTGGTTTGTTCCAAGCTTGGGGGAGTGCCGTGGTATCACATCACTATCTTCTATCTTTTTACCTTTTTAGTAGAGTCATATCATGAATATAGAAGTTATCATGTAGGATGGTTTGCATTATGGAAGTGTCCCCCCTCTCGTTAGATATCTATGTATCCCTTGGTGTGAGTTGCCGTTATGGAATATTAATGAGAAGTTCTATCATTTACTCTTTTGCATATCTTATATTAGTTTTCAATTCATGGTTATATGATTGGTCTTGTCGTTAGTATTGGTATCACTTTGGGATCATTGAGTTATTTAGTTGGTTTTGGCAAACCTGGCTCGGTCAGTAGCAACACTATTTTGAGAATTGAATGAAAAAGATAAAAGTACTCTAAAGAAATATAATTTTATCATCTTTCTTTCTTGATTTGCTCATTAGTTTAGTATTCTCTAGTTAAGATCTTTTGTGCTTCCAAGGAAGATTGCATGTTTGTTTTTATCACTTGTATGTTTGTTTGTTTCCTTCAACTCTTATGCTTGCTACCCAGCCTTGCTAGCCAAAAACCTGTACTGAGAGGGAATGCTTCTCGTGCATCCAATCCTTAAACCAAAACCTATGTCATTTGTGTCCACCATACCTACCTATTAGCACTATTGCTATTCCAAGTAAATTCATGTTTTTATCTACCTTCCAAATTAAACTTGTTATGTGAAGATTAGTGATTAAAGCTCTCATGAACTTGATGACACACTTTACTTTATTGCACTTAATAAACTTGAACCATTGCGCCCATCTATGTTGCGTATATGCTTGCGCTTTGTAAGTTGAGAATTAGCAGAACCATGCTGTCATGGGGAATGCTTTCAACATTGCACTGGTACTTTGTACCTAGTTGATATAATGTTCTTTTGTCTATGGATGTCGTCGGTGTGAAATGAAAGAAGAGCTTGTAAGTCCATGGAGTTATGTATGTGTGTTAGAGAAATGCCTGGGCCGCCGGTCTAATCCATGTTGTCATGGTGGAAACCTGCAGCGTAACCATAATGAGCATCTATGAAGCATTCTTCTTATAAAAAAAGAGATTGAGATTGAGAAAAAGAGAAAAAGAAAAAAAAGAGAAAAAAACACCATATTCCCATGGTAAATAAGAAGATTGCTAAGATGCTTGTTGTCTGCTTGCCTTGTCATTTTGATATGGGGATTCTTCCATATCATCGAGCATGGGGTACCCCGTTGGCGGTTCTCCATGATACACATGTACTTACTATGACAAGAACTTACCGGCGACTAAACTTGAGTAGCATGAGGAGCAACCCTCATATTCAAGGGACATGAGATTTTCAACTTACAACTTGTCAAGCATATCCTGATATTTGATCACTTTAACCTTAACCACCTAAAGATGCCTATGATAGGGGCAATGAGAGTTGAAAGCTAATAAGTACCATAATTTTTGGAAGCTCTTTATGAAACTTGAAATCCCTGCTTCCCTCCACGAAGGGCCTTTCTTTTACTTTTTAGTTGAGTCAGTAAACCTATTCCCTTCTACCTCAGCAAGTATTTTGAGTTGTTGTGTTTCATTCATGCATGTGATGATTTATTCAATCATGTTTCTCATGTTCCTTGTTTTGCACATTGCTCTTATCTTAGTGTCTACTACTTTGAAAGCTATCATTGAAAACCAGTTATTTGTGAACTCCAGCAAATTGTCAACTATTCTTTGACCAAGAGCTAAGTTTGCCATTACCAATTGTGATTTACTTTATGCATCTTTATTGTGTTTTCTTTACTTATTACAAGTTAAGTTATATAATAGTGAGTTGTCTTCTATTATGATTTATGTATTGATGAATGTGATGCTTCTTGTCCGTATTCTTTTATCGACTCTTCACTCCATAAATCTGAGGTCATGTTTATTGAGCTCAGTTTTCGCTTGGGGACAAGCGAAGTCTAAGCTTGGGGGGAGTTGATACGTCCATTTTGCATCACTATTCTATATCATAATTTGCTGTTATTCATTGATATATTTCATATTAAGAGATGATACTTATGTTATTTCATTTGTTTTTGCATGGTTGATGACTTTTGGAGCATGGACCGCTGCAGTCAGGATTCTGATGGAAAAGGTGCTATTTGGAGACAAAATTCGCAAAGATCAGAAAATCCAGGAAAATACATGGAAAATCCTATTTTTCCAGAAGACGAAGAATGCCAGAATGGGAAGTGGAGATGGGCCACAGGGGGCCCACACCACCCCCTGGCGCGGGCAGCCCTAGGCCGCGCCAGCAGGTGGTGTGGCCGCCCTGGTCCACCACTGGCTCTCCCCTCTATCGTATATTGTCCTCCCGAAACCCTAAGACTCGGGGAGCGACCACATAAAGATTCCATCGCCTCTGCGGGGCATAAAACACCGAGAGAGAAAGGTCTCTCCGGCAGACAGAATTCTACCGGGGGAATTCCTTCCTGGAGAGGGGAGATCGTCACCATAATCACCACCATCAAGCTGGACTTCATTGGGATCATCATCATCATCACCATCATCATCTCCACCAGCACCATCATCACCACCTCATACCGGTGTAACAATTGGGTTGAATCTTGCATAGTTCTTAGGGGAAACTTTCCCGGTGTTGATTACTCCTTGTAGTTGATGCTATTGAGTGAACCATTGAATTATCGTTTACGTTCAGATTGTTACATATCATTATATCATCTCTGATCTTGATCCATATGATGTCTTGTGAGTAGTTCGTTTTGTTCTTGAGGACATGGGAGAAGTCATGTTGTTAGTAGTGGAATTGTGTTGAGAAAGATTTAATAGTTTGATATTTAAGTTGTGGTGTATTTCTTCTAGTAGTGTCATGTGAGCGTCGACTACATGACACTTCACCTATATGGGCCTAGGGGAATGCATTGTGTATTTGGCTACTAATCGTAGGGGTTGCCGGAGTGACAGAAACCTGAACCCCCATTAGGAAACCTTTGCACAAGGGATGTCAGGGTCTTAGAGTTTAAAGATGTGGTTAGGTTTCTACCTTAATTACTCTCTTGTACTTGCGGATGCTTGCAAGGGGTACAATCACAAGTATGTATCAGTCCTAGGAAGGTCGGTACATTAGCATAGGTTCACCCACACAACACTTAGCAAACTAAAGAAGATTAATCAACTATATGAAGTGAAAGAACTTGATGATATTCCCATGTGTCCTCGAGAACGTTTGGTCATATTAAGTAATACAACCGGCTTGTCCTTTGCTAAAGAAAGGATTGGGCCACCTACTGCATTTATTTTTATTGTCTTTTATTTACTCGTATTTTTTTTACCTGCATTATCAAAACCCCCTAAAAATCCGTTTGTTAAGTATTTACAGAGAATTCCTCTCCAAGCCACTCGTCAACACCTTCTGTTCCTTGTTGGGTTTGACACTCTTACTTATCGAAAATACTGCGATACACCCCCTATACTTGTGGGTCATCACTCCCCTCTGGCGTATATTATCCTCCCGAAACCCTAAGACTCGGGGGGGGGGTGACGATAGAAAGATTATGCTACCTCTGCGGGGCGGAAAACACCGAGAGAGAAAGATCTCTTTGGCAGACAGAATTATGCCGGGAGAATTCCTTCCTAGAGAGGGGAGATCGTCGCCATCAACACCACCATCAAGATGGACTTCATCGGGATCATCATCATCATCATCACCACCATCATCTCCACCAGCACCATCATCACCACTTCATACCGCTATAACAATTGGGTTGAATCTTGCATAGTTCTTAGGGGAAACTTTCTCGGTGTTGATTACTCCTTGTAGTTGATGCTATTGAGTGAACCATTAAATTATCGTTTATATTCAGATTGTTACATATCATTATATCATCTCTGATCATAATCCATATGATGTCTTGTGAGTAGTTCGTTTTGTTCTTGAGGACATGGGAGAAGTCATGTTGTTAGTAGTGGAATTGTGTTGAGAAAGATTCAATAGTTTGATATGTAAGTTGTGGTGTACTTCTTCTAGTGGTGTCATGTGAACGTCGACTACATGACACTTCACCTATATGGGCCTAGGGGAATGCATTCTGTATTTGGCTACTAATCGTAGGGGTTACCGGAGTGACAGAAATCTGAACCCCCGTTAGGAAACCATTGCACAAGGAACGTCAGGGTCTTAGAGTTTAAAGCTGTGGTTATGTTTCTATCTTAATTACTTTCTTGTACTTGCGGATGCTTGCAAGGGGTATAATCACAAGTATGTATTAGTCCTAGGAAGGTCGATACATTAGCACAGGTTCGCCCACACAACACTTAGCAAACTAAAAAAGATTAATCAACTATATGAAGCGAAAACACTTGACGATATTCCCATGTGTCCTCGAGAACGTTTGGTCATCTTAAGTAATACAACCGGCTTGTCCTTTGCTAAAGAAAAGATTGGGCCACTTGCTGCATTTATTCTTATTGTCTTTTATTACTCGTACTTTATTTACCTACATTATCAAAACCCCCTAAAAATCCGTTTGCTAAGTATTTACAGAGAATTTCTGCTCCTAGACATTCGTCAGCACCTTCTGCTCCTTGTTGGGTTTGACACTCTTACTTATCAAAAATACTGCGATACACCCCCTATAATTGTGGGTCATCAGTCGTCTACTGTCACCAACCCATGGGCTTCATCGACAACTCCCGACCGGATCACGTCTATCGCCTTAACCACTCCCTCTATGGTTTGAAGTAGGCACCGCGAGTTTGGTACCAACGCTTTGCCTCCTACGTTGCGACCATCGGCTTCACATGCTCCAAGTCTGACACCTCCCTCTTCGTGCTCCATAGCACGCTTGGTATGGCCTACATGCTTCTCTATGTCGATGATATCGTCCTCACGGCTTCCTCGACGGTCCTTCTCGAGCGCGTCATCACGGCTCTTAGCTCCGAGTTCGCCATGACTGACATGGGTGATCTTCACTACTTTCTCAGCATCGCGGTCACCCGTACTTCCTTTGGGATGTTCCTATCCTAGAAAAAGTACGCCGCCGAGATTCTGGATCGCGCTGGCATGACAGCGTGCACATCTTCATCAACATCCATCGGTACCGCGCCGAAGCTAGCCTCCTCCGCTGGCTCTCCCATCCCGACGGAGTACCACAACCTCGCCGGAGCCATGCAATATCTGACATTCACGCGTCCAGATATCACATATGTCGTGCATCAAATCTGCCTCCACATGCATGATTCGCAAGATCAGCATCTCGCGTTGATCAAGCGTGTTCTTCGCTACGTCAAGGGCACCCTCGACCACGGTCTCCAGCTCATGCCATCCGCCGCTGATTCCTTGATCATATACACAGATGCAGACTGGACAGGCTGTCCCGACACGCGGCGTTCTACCTCGGGCTACTCCGTTTTCCTTGGCGATAACTTGGTGTCTTGGTACTCCAAACGCCAACACACTGTCTCCCGCTCCAGTGCTGAAGTGGAATACCGTGCCGTCGCCAACACCGTCACCGAGTCTACTTGGCTCCGCCAACTCTGAGGAGCTCCATCGACCTCTCCCTCGGGCTACCGTAGTGTTTTGTGACAATATTAGCGTTGTCTACATGTCTACAAACCCGGTTCAGCATCAGCGCACCAAGCACATCGAGATTGATCGAGTAGCACTTGGTCAAGTAAGTGTTCTCCACGTACCGTCATCGCGCCAGTTTGTTGATATCTTCACTAAAGGACTAGCATCATCATTGTTTCTAGATTTTCGGTCCAGTCTCAATGTACGAATATCCCTACGACATTGGTGCAATTAACCAGCCTTTAAACCATATCTCGAGCCTCCGGTTTATAGGAGATAGAGGCCATTATGGTTGAGATTGTAATCTTGTATTTGTCTATATATATATATATGAGATGACACCCAATTATATCTTTTTACACCGATTTATGACATCAACTTTTGTATTACACTTTGTTTACTGCATTTGTATATCCGAACCGCGTTATTATTATGTTTACAATTTTTATCTGAACAATAAAATCAATTGTACCGGAATGTGGGCCAAAAATTAGGTGCGGCATATCTTGACCGCCGGAGTCTTCAGTTAACCGTGACGCATAAAGCTGCTTAATGCAAAATCGACGACTGCCGCTGAAGCATTGCAGTGATCATCAATTCATCGTCAAGGAAAAATGGGAAAGAGACGACATGATGCATATGGATGGATGGGCTTTCAGTGTCCGCGCTTCAGGTGTCGAATTCATCGCAGAACAAACTAACAGAGCACGAGAAAAACAAACTAACAAAAACTAATGAAAATGCACCAGCCGGGAATCGAACCCGGGTCTGTACCGTGGCAGGGTACTATTCTACCACTAGACCACTGGTGCCAGCTTGATTCTGGTAGGAAAGCTAGTTTGTTATTGTTTAAAATATTAATATGAACTCATTGACCCCTCAAAAGCACTCATCCGTTTATTTCGAGGAAAACAGGACTATATTCAAAATTGTAAGTTCTATTTTTGAAAAACCGAACTTCATGCTTTACTAGAAGATATTCTTAAATAACATATAAAATTTGTTGAACTTTTTCTTATTTCTCTAGCAATTAGTGTATCCTATACCCTACTGAGTTCAAAAACAAAATTCTAACAAAATATATTAGTACATGCACACATCGATACATGATATATCTTGTCCATTCCAAAATTGTTGGATACCTTGAGATTCATACAGAGTGCTCGTGAGAGAGATTCTTTTCTAGATTTTTTGCGTTTCTAAAAGGGATGTGGAACCTCTAGGGACCTGATCGGATGAGTCGCAAATTCAAATGGACCTAGTACTCCTACCACATGCAGGATTTCCTGAAAAATCATACATAGGTACTCCCTCTGTTTCAAAATATAAGATGTTTTAGCTTTGTAAAAAAAGTGTATCTAGATGCCTTTAGTGTGTAGGTTGATGAATCTATATACTAAAAGGAGTCTAGATACGTTCCATTCACAAAGCTAAAACATCTTATATTTTAAAACGAAGGGAGTACAAACCTTTTTCGTAGAGAGACCATGCCTATACGCCCATATCTTAACACGTGTCACACCTTTTCTCATGCATTGTCTTATTTCCCACACATCGTCCTACCTCGATAGTTTACACCGTCTACTCCACTACCTCAAACCTAGAATGGTAACCGTGGGTATGTACCGTGCATGCAGGCC
Source organism: Avena sativa (assembly GCA_916181665.1). Lineage (NCBI taxonomy): Eukaryota > Viridiplantae > Streptophyta > Magnoliopsida > Poales > Poaceae > Avena > Avena sativa. The sequence goes on from OV702287.1 coordinate 342,340,534, forward strand.
AGTACTATTCTATTGCTAGAACATTGGTGCATGTAAGGATATTTTTGACATATAACATAATTATTTCATAATCATTGATCAACCAGCAAAATTAGAACTCATTGGTCCATAAAAAACAATCATCCGTTTATATAGATGGAAACTGAACTTCTTAAACATGGTAGTGATAATATCGGTTATATCTAACAGATAAAATTAGCTCAACCTCAGATACCGAGACACAATTAGCTTAACCCTGGATACCGAGACAACCCAGTTAGCCCATCATCTAGTTTATTCATGCTACCTTCGCTCGTTGTGTCATCTAATATCAATATTGCACATTTGCACTATTATTTTTCCTTATTGTTAATGTATTAGGCTACCTTTGGATTATCATGGTGGTGCACGAGCATGCAAGCTGATGCTTTATATTCCATCCGTTCTAAAATATAAGATGTTTTAGTTTTTATGAAACGAATGAATCTAGATATCTTTTAGTGTGTAGATTCGAAGTGAACTTACACATTAAAATGAGTCTAAATACATTCATTTTACAAAAGCTAAAACATCTTATATTATAAAACGGAGGGAGTACGAACAAGCATGCAACATTGGCTATAGTCTACTATTTACGCTATGTGAATCAAGTTGTTTGTATAAACAGAAGAAACGTCTATTTTTATGTGTGTATTTGTTCCATAATTGTTTCTGATCCGAGTCTGCTCCATACCCGTAATCTTATATAATCCACATTTCACTAATCATCTGCTCTGTTCTAAATCCGGCAAAAAAAATATGGGTAAGGATATGAAAATAGCATCCGATCCAATTAGCTTACATCCCTAAGTATCAGCCTAAGAGCCCCCTAATCATGGGCGGATCCAATGCTGCACAGGCTTGCCGACGGCGCACTTGCGTTTTTAGACATTTTTATAGCAATTTTGTCCAAAAATTGACATCTTAAACTCGTTCGCGCATGTTTCTGGAAGTTTTTCTAGATCCGCCATTGCCCCTAATCTCCTTTTTTTTGGAAGATATCAGATTTATTCCATTACTAGACTACGTGACGAATTCGCTGGTAACCAAATTTTAGACGAAGAGAGAACCAACCCGTGGTTGGATGGTTAGGAGGACAGTGGTACCCCCAGCCCACCAGAGTTTAAATCTCAGGTTTGACGCTTTAGTGTCTCATAAAGGCGGAATATTCTTTCAGTGGGAGACGATGTTTCCGTCGATAGCGAGACGTCTGTGGTGACTTCGTCAATCTCAAGACCCGCCGGCTCAGTCTATCGGAGGTACTCATAGGGGTAGGATGTACGTACGTGTGTTCATAGGGATGAGTGTATGTACGTATTGTGAGCGTCTGCGTTTGTATGTGTTTCTCAAAAAAAAATTAAATTTAGACGAAGACATGGTCAATAGTCATCACCCGGCCATACTGCTCGGGGTTCATGCTTCATCATCTTAGAATTCGAAATTCGAAACGCGGTACCCTAAACCCCAGCCGAGGAAACCTGATATAAACCCCCGCAAACGAAACCGATAGCGATAGCCGATAAGGTTCTTCGGCGCGTCGCCACCCTCTCGTCTCCCTCCTTCCGTCCCGCCTCCTCCCCCTTCCCCCATTCCTTCTCGCTGCAAACTCTACGCACCACTCTCGAGCTCGCCTTGCCCTCCCCCTTCCCCCATTCCTTCTCGCTGCAAACTCTACGCACCACTCTCGAGCTCGCCTCGCCCTCCTCCCTTCCCACGGCATCGCGATGCTCGCGAGCCCCGCCACGCTCCACCATCTCCTCCTCCCGGCGCCGCCGCACCTCGCCTTCGCTCTCCCGAACCCCGCGCCGCCGCTCCACGCGTGGCTCCCCATCTCCCGCCTCGCGCCGCCGCGCGTCGCGGCATTTGCACATCCCTCCTCGCGCCGGTTGAGACGGAGGGATGGGAGGGCTAGGGTTGTGGCTGCTGCAGGAGACGAGGCGGTGCCCGCGGTGGCGGCCGAGGAGGCGAGCAGCTCCGGCCCGACCAAGTTCTCCGTGAAGATTCCCGTCGGCGACCGTCACGTGAGCCGCTAACCCACCCCCTCTATATTTTCCATTTGCGGGTGCGGGATACTCTCTTCAGTTTATGCATTGCCGTATTGGGGTTTTGAACTCTATCGCGGGAGACTTTCACCCGGCTGTTTCGTTGTGCACTTCTCCAAAATGAAATGTAGTTTACCCAGCATATCTATGTGGATTTCGTAAGTGTTAATGGCAAGTGTGTAATATATAGGTGCAGATCCTAAGATGTACTTAAATGTTCAAAGCTGAGACCTATGGTGTGACTTTTTTACAGTTCTTATTTAATGTTTTTGCTTCAGCTGTTTGACACAGCGTGATCATGTCTTTAAACGGGTTACTCTTTTTGGTATCTCAGATATTGGTGGAAACGGGCCACATTGGGAGGCAAGCCAGTGCTTCTGTAATGGTCTCGGATGGAGAAACAGTAAGTGGTCGGAATTTAGTATCCTCAATGCCTCAATTAGGACATTCATAACAAATATGAAATCGTTTAGCTACACACATGCATGCTGCAGAGTGCAGACTACTAAATCCAGTGATAATGCACAAATGATTATTATTGTGGTGCTACATGGGTTTTAATCTTCTCAGAGTTTTTTTTGGGGGTGGGGTGGGGTGGGGGGCAACATTTGAACGATTCAGTTGTTCTATTATGAGTGTAATATTTTTTGTATAATTGGCTATAGACTTGTAGTTCCATCATGCCTTGTGTGCTACCTGTCTCAGAAATCAATCATCGGCGACAGACTAATAGTTCAAATGCTTTGTAATATACTGATTTCATTCTCTGGGCAGAGCAGGAACCGGACCATTCGTGATTCTTCTGCATTTTAGGCTCCCATGAAATTCGTTGTGCCTGAGCATGCATTTGAACCAGATAAACCTGCCTTGCTTCTTCTGTTATTGTTTTCATAATTTAGTAATACCAGTTCCAGAGGACAGCAATTTTTCCTATGCGTATCAACATTTCAACTTTCTCACGTTCAACTAAGACAGATCTTATGCTTCATTGCTATTTTTCAGTAACATTATACCTAACTAATTGTACTGGCAGATTGTGTACTGTTCTGTTTGTATGGCTGATACTCCAAGCGACCCTTCTGATTTTTTCCCAATGTCAGTTCACTATCAGGAGCGCCTTTCAGCTGCTGGAAGAACTAGGTACAGAACTAAAATAGTTCTTGCCCTTGTATTCATCAACTATCATCTGTTTGGGTATTTCATTCACCCTGCTCTTATTTTTTATTGAATCCAGTGGTGGTTTCTTTAAACGAGAAGGAAGGGCAAAAGATCACGAGGTTCATTATAAGGACTTTTACTACATTGCTTTGCTGTGTTTGTCGGGTCACTAGAGTTTCTTTCTTACTATAATCGCAGGTTTTAGTATGCAGATTGATAGACAGGCCTCTACGCCCTACTATGCCCAAGGGGTTCTGTTACGAAACCCAAATTCTATCCTGGGTAATTCAGTGACCTTTTTGTATGCATACATAACGTATACCATCCTTTTCAAGCTTTAGCACATTGTCTCATTATTCCACCAATTATTACTTGATTTTCGTTGGTGAGCTTTATTATTCATACGATGAAACGACAAATTCTTACTATTGCAGGTCTTCAGCTATGATGGTATTCATTCCCCTGATTGCGTGGCTGTGACAGCTGCTGGTATAGCCATGTAGGTCTAACTGAAAATATTGAAGTATTCTAGTGATGTTTTCTGCACTCTGACTAAAAAAATATTGTAGCTGCTCGTATTTATCACAAATCTACTTTGCAGGGCACTCTCTGAAGTTCCAAATAAACAAACAATTGCTGGTGTACGAATTGGTATGATCAACGACCAGTTTGTTATTAATCCAACTACTGAACAAATGGAGGACTCTGAGTTGGATTTGATGATGGCTGGGACCGATAGTGCTATATTGATGATAGAGGTTTGTGCTCAACTTCTATTCGCAGTTGCACATATACTCCCATTTGCCTTAAGAAACGAATATTCACCTATTATACTTGTGTTTACCTATCAGTCTTTAAGTCTTTTAGATTTCTTGATAGTTAGGTATTGATTTTCTGGAGATGGGAATTAAGATGTTGTTATCACTGATCTAGAAGCATGTAAAATTACCAGATCTAGCTTCGCTGGTATAAGGCATGCTGCTTTTCTTTTGACAATAGCCCGCCAGTAGCCATTGTGAGCCTTGTTTGGTTGGTACAATTTTTTCACTACCCAGCATTTGGTCACGAAATCGGCTGCCATGAATTGACCAAATTTACAATTTGGCAAGACAATGAATTAACATAAAATTTAATTGCCTAGATCTGATTAGTCAGCTACACTAAAGATAACATCAAGTTTAGTTGTTGTGATACATTTAAAAATAGGTCAATTTGGGTGAACCAGGCTGTAGGTTCTTGTTCTTTCATTCCTGTTATCTTCTGTGTGATGGGCAAATATGAGTAGCATATCATATCCTTAAATTGTTTTTTGATATGGTTCTCTGCCCTTGATTCTAAAGATAGGTCAATTTAGGTGAACCAAGTTGTCTGCCATGATAGTTCAGTCATCATGATTCTTTCACCTTCCTAGTTATTATTTTATTTTAATATCATCTATTCTTTTCTGAGTTCTGACTAGTTCTTAGTAGGGATTCTGTGATTTTCTCACTGAGGAGAAGCTGCTTCAAGCCGTGGAAACAGGACAGGTTCTACTTAGCTTATAAAGTCTTATTATGATGCTTGTAGATACAAATGTTTGCTATCCATAGTGTAGTTTGACAAAGTATGGTCCATCTGATTGGAAGATGCTAGTGCTTAGCAGTTAATAGTCTAGTCAACCACCAACAACAAAAAATCATCAAGTTTTTGCTCAAATATTTGATTTATTTTCCCTTTTTTTTCTCTATCAACTCTTGCTGTTATCTTTTGAAATTAGGGATCCGTGGTCCCTCTAATTTGTAGTTCATTGTAAGGGGCGAGGACCTTTATAGTTCCTCTAGATGCAAGGATAGTGAACCCCAAATGTCAAGTTACTGAGACTTCCTCCAACAAGAGACCCAGGAGTTTATCTATCTGGAAACATTTTTAGAATCTCTGTTCTCTGCTAATTATTTATATTACACATTTTTGCATTAGTCACCTGCTCAGCTGATATGATAACAATCATCTCTTTTGATCCAGCTCTACCATAAATATTTGTTCTGTTTCAAAACATGCAAACTTTACTTTGTTATCTTCTCAGGGCTCCTTTTGGACTGTCGTTATATTGTGTTTGTCTTCCTTCTTTTGTGATTCTAACTTAAGTAAAAATCAGGAGGCAATTCGAGAAATCTGCAAGGCAATTGATGTTCTTGTCCAGACCTGTGGGAAGAAGAAAATGGTTGAGGCTATCAATTTACCACCCCCTGAACTCTACAGGCATGTTGAAGTATGAACACACTGCAGCCCTTTACCTAATCAAATTTATAGTATTTTAACTTTTGATAGGCCTATGTAACATTTTCAAGTTCTTAATAGTCTTATAGTAAGTGAAAACAGCAAGCATACTATTGTTTTTAGTTTCTGTGGTGAGTAGCGAGCAGTTGCTGACCTGCTGTGACCAAAGATCTTACTGGTCCTTTTCTATCCTACTTTCCTACATGTTTTGTTATTTTCTTTCAGTGGTATATTGGCCACTCTTCGATACTAATTGTTAGTATCGCTGTTCTCTCAGATTCTTGCTACAGGTGGTCAAATGGTCAGGTGGACTGAGAGGGTTTTCATGGTGTCTAGATCTTACATTACATATGTCCTTTGAATTGTTTTACCTTATTTTAGGCTATGTGTGCGTCTGCTTGGTTTCTCTTCCGTGTCAAATTGTTCTACTTATGTGGTCAAGTTTTTACGCCTTCCAAGGATGCCAGTGCTAAATTTGCAAGGGGTAGAAATGCTTGTTCTAGTAATATGTGAACACCAACAGTGTTAAATCCCAGCTGGAAAAAATGATTGATAGATCATAGAAAATTAGAAATACAACATGCCTTCTCCTCTCAAGACAGCATTTTGCATTGCTATTTAATACACTTTCTTTTCCTCAAAAGCCAAAATCATGTAAAAGTGTATCTTACGTTTCTTCTTTTCTACACTCTCATTTCTGATTAAAACTGCTAATATTTTCCAGGATATTTCTGGAGATGAGTTAATGAAGGCATTGCAAATAAAACAAAAAATTCCCCGAAGAAAAACTCTTTCAGCACTGGAAGATAAAGTAATAACGATACTGTCAGAACAGGGTTATGTGTCCAAAGATGAGCCATCTGGACCAATTGAAAATTTAGCTGATATTGTCGAGGAGGAAGATGAGGACGAAATTATAGAGGATGGTGAAGTGGATGAAGGTGATGTTCACATCAAGCCAGTGTCAAGGAAGCCCCACCGTCAGGTGAAGGTCATTATTTTGTTTTCACTGAATATATGATTTTATGACTCAAGTTCTGTTTGTTGACACTGTTTTTAGCATAGTATCTCCTGCACAATTTTCATAGTTATTTTCACTGATCCAGTGTTTCTTCTATGTAGTTATATTCAGAAGTCGATGTCAAGCTAGTCTTCAAGGAAGTCTCGTCCAAATATTTGCGAAGGCGGATTGTAGAGGTATTAATTGCCCTCATCCTTTGAAGGTCATAGCCGCTAAGATTTCCCTTGACCTAAATGTTAGTGCTAGCGTACTTCGTTTTATCTATTACAGCATTTGTTGGGTAGGTAGTTTTCATGGTGAATGATCAGATACAAAGCATGATAATCTTGAAAGTCAAGGCGATGTAATTTGAAGATAGCCAGAAATAGAGTCTGAGCACAGTGCTGCTGCTACTGCATAAGAATCAGAAAATCAGATAGAGAGTGCTATAGTTCTAGTTACAAGACTGGCTTTCTTGCAGCGTTACATTTGGATCACTAAGATTCAGCAGCCTTGAAAACGATTCCCTGAATGTTGCATGATAGTCCAGGTCTACAAATTTGAGTGATATTATAATTCCCGACAGTTGACTTCCACAAACAAGAAATATGTCAAATGTAGTTGTATCGGTGGGAGGCACTGTTGTTAATTGTGATGGTAAAATGGGTTAGTTGCATACCACTAGTAGAGGACTCTCTGTAGAGAATATGGCTGCCCCACCACACAACACTGAGCAAGTGCAGCAATGCTTGCTGGGCATGGCCTCTATTCAGGAATACTTGCAGGCTTTAGTTTATGAATTAGACTTCCTTCTTAAATTTATCTTCCTGTGGGTTATGCTACTCCCTCCGACCCATATTAGTTGACTCGAATTTGTCTGGATTCGGATGTATCTAGACATGTTTTAGTACTAGATACATCCGAATCTAGATAAATCCAAGTCAACTAATATGGGTCGGAGGGAGTACTATTATTGATGTCTTTCATGAATGTTGCTCAAACTTCAGGGTGGAAAGCGAAGCGATGGACGGAGTCCCTGTGAGCTTCGCCCCATTAATTCTCAATGTAGATTGCTTCCACGGGCACATGGTAGTGCACTGTTCACTAGGGGAGAAACACAGGTAAGGTAATACACTTCGTTTGGCAGTCTAGTGCAACTGATACTCACAACATAACCTTGTGGTATCATTTTCTTTCTGCATATCATGCTATTGTTATTGTCTCACTACTAATCCTCTTTGACCCCTCCTGTTTTATCAATCTTGCATGTGTAACATATGTGTATATTTCTCTGAACGATGTTTCTTATCGCAGTCAATACTTGTTGCCACTTATTTTAGATCTAATCTATTTTGAGGAGTAATTTTGACTTGTGTACAATTTAGTGCAATTTCGTGACTTAAGAGTGTAAAAGTTTACTCATCACACTAATCACAATTTCACACTAACAAGGGTAGCTGTGTGTGTCTACTGTTTTCTCTTCAAACAGAGGCAGTCTCTGCTATGCATAACATCTACAATCCATAAGTTCTTAGTATTTCTTATTTAATCATGCAGGCACTGGCTGTGGTCACTTTAGGTGACTATCAGATGGCACAAAGAATTGACACCCTTGTTGACACTGAGGAATCAAAGAGTTTCTATCTCCAGGTACGTGGTAGGAATGTTGGTTGATGATATATCATCTTGCTTGGCCAGTTTTCCATCTCTAAAGTTCAAAAGTCTTCATCTACTATTCTCATAATGCTAAAATACCCTATTCTAGAGAGTTTTGCTGATGAAAAATGACATCTGTAACGCTCTGTTGGGCTTCTAGATAGTTCCATTTACTAGGGCAATCGTTTTCAACTAGTCCTTATATTCCGATCTGCTAAATGAAGATCCATGAACTAGCTTTCGTCAAAAGGAAAGAGTGAAAAGTAATGTACTTGTATATTAACATGTCTTAGTACAGTTGAGTGTTATCTTCAACTACTAGCATTGGATAGAGCTCTGTCATAATGCTTTGAAGTACGATGTAAGCTGTGAAGATACTGGTACTACTTCCTAGTTTAAGCAGTTACTTTCTGAACCCACTACATTTGCTCTCGAGTTTATAACAAACACACTGAGTCTGTACAACCGGAGAAAACCCAGGATCGGTGCCACTGCTAGGTTCTTTCTGGTTCAGCTGATGGAATTTTTATCTGTAAAAACAAGTGAAAAATATTATTATTTGGAAAAATCCCTGTCATAAGACCAATACGGTTTTGCACTTATTTGCTCAGTAGTGTAGGCAATATGTATTAATATTTTAAATACCGCTCATTGAGCTGCTTCAGACTGCCGGTTGCATGTCTTACATACCATGAGATGAACTGACAAACATATGCCTCAAAGTTCCACTGACCGTTCAGTTTATTGTGTGTTGCAGACTGCTGTATGCATGTGTTACATCCCATGATTACGCATTGTTAATTAATTGTTGTGTTACATACTGCAGTACACATTCCCTCCATCATCTGTTGGTGAAGTTGGTCGAACTGGAGCACCTAATAGGAGAGAGATAGGACATGGTATGCTTGCAGAAAGGGCGTTAGAACCAATTTTACCTCCAGAGAAGGATTTTCCGTACACTATTCGTGTGGAGAGTACTATCACTGAAAGCAATGGCTCATCCAGGTAATGATCATTTCATGCTTTATTCCATTACTTTTTCTAAGTTTTTCCATGGGTGAAGGTTTTATAGAGTTGACACTAGACGTTGTACCACTATGTTCTCTTTAAATTACTATTACTATCATGTGTGCTGTCACTTCTCGCCTCCCTATAGGAGTTGTTATAATATAGATTCATCCTTCCACATGTAAGGTGCAAAAAATTGTCATATTTTTGTGCAGGCTGCAGGATAGCCTTGATCTTTTACCCAATGCTTATCATAACAACCAGCATCATTTTTCTTGCATGCACTGTAATTTTTTTAACGACAATATATCTCTGGTAACGTATTTCTGTTATCTATCACCAGCATGGCTTCTGTCTGTGGAGGTTGTTTAGCACTTCAAGATGCTGGTGTTCCAATAAAGTTCCCTGTAGCTGGAATAGCAATGGGCTTGGTTCTTGAAACTCAGGAATTTGGTGGAGACGGTACACCACTTATTCTTTCTGATATTACTGGATCTGAAGATGCCTCTGGTGACATGGATTTCAAGGTGTAACTTGTATTCTACTTTGTGTTTTCCCCATATAAATACAGTAGCCTGGTTAATGGTTGATGCCGTTTGAATCTTTTAATCTGTTTACCAGTCAATTCCTCTTTCAGGTTGCTGGTAATGAACATGGTATATCTGCTTTCCAAATGGACATCAAGGTTGTAATTACTAACGACTAGATGAACCAACATTTTTCTTGTAATATGATATTTGGTGGCATAACATCAAAGCTGAAGTTATCTATGTGCATGTTATGCTGTGGCAGGTAGTGGGGATAACTCTACCTGTAATGGAACAAGCACTTCTTCAAGCTAGAGATGGTAGAAAACATATTCTAAGTAAGTCTGTAGCCTGCGCGTAACCTTCAATCTTGCTTTATTATTTGTGGATACCATGCTCAAAATTTCGAATCCAGTTTCATGATACTTGCGAACCTATGAACATTGTATCTAAACTGCAAGCTGTAACATTAACAGAATGAGAAAAAAAATGTAAATTATAGCAACACACCTAAGTTCTACTAGGCTTGAGCATTTTAATCCTGTTGTTGTGTACAAACATCAAACCCAACTTATAAGTTGTGTTAGTTCTGGACAATGAATATGCAGTGCATATCTTTGTCAAATGGATCACCTTAGGTGACATTTATAAAGACAGCTACTCCCTCCGTTTCATAATACTAAAAGGCGTCTACATACATTACCTTCACAACTCCGAACCTACACACTAAAAGGCGTCTACATACATTACCTTCACAAAGCTAAACCATCTTATATTATGAAACGGAGGGAGTACTAAATAAAATGTGAGAGACCTATCCAAAAACTTCCAATAGTATAAACATGATTGGAGCCTTTGTAGATAACAAACTCTATTCTTAGATCATAAAGAATAGTACTCCCTCTGTTCACTAATGTAAGACATTCTAGCCTTTTTTTAAACACATGTATGTAGACGTGTTCTAGTGTGTAGGTTCACTCATTTTGGAGTGTATCTAGTCCTTGAAATATATAAAAGGTCTTACATTAAGGAACCGAGGGAGTAACAATATACTCCAGTCTCTTCCACAGAATGCATTATGGTGAAAATGCCATTTGTACTTTAATTTTCAAATGAATTTTAGGTATTTCATCTGATGTTACATTTCACTGTATTTTTCAGATGAAATGTCGAAATGTTCACCTCCGCCAGCTAAAGCACTGTCTCCCTATGCTCCCGTAATTCATGTTATGAAGGTTGGTACATTGTTTGTGAAGCGTGATGTTTTTTATTTTCTTGCAACTGTAATGCTTTAAACTTATCCGGAATTGTTCTTATGCAAGGTCAAACCCAACAAGGTGAATTTAATAATTGGTTCTGGCGGAAGGACAATAAAAAGCATACTTGAGGAGACTGGAGTATATGCTATTGATGCTCGAGATGATGGCACGGTAAGGAGAACTTAGTGATAGCCTTTGAACTTTTCGAAGTACTACCTGACATCCTTTTGGCAGGTAAAAATTACTGCAAAGGACATGGAAAGCTTAGAGAAGTCAAAAACCATAATAGAAAATCTAACCATGGTTCCAAAAGTTGGAGAAATTTTCAGGTGTCAATTTGTTTAATCTCTTGGTTTTATGTGCATATAATATCTTCGTATTACATTATTGCTTCCTATAGATATCTAAGCACTTGCTTTTAAATGCACATATCTGGGGTTTTAGCTAATGAAACTCTTGGAAATTCAATTGCCAGGAACTGTGAGATCAAAACAATTGCTCCATATGGAGCTTTTGTTGAAATTGCACCTGGGCGTGAGGTGAGAAGCTAGTAATATTTACTTTATTAATTCCTATGTTAACATAATTATTGCATGTTCGCAATGCAAAAGAAGCAATGCTACTTCTAATTGACAAATCCACGTAGCCTCATTGGGCTTCTAAGGAATCAGTTAGTTTTCATGCACACAGTTATCTCTGGTAAGCTTTGATTAACTTATTGCTGTAATTCATATCCTTAACTCAATGTGCAGGGTTTATGTCATATCAGCGAGTTAAGTTCGAGTTGGTTGGCCAAGGCTGAGGATGTGAGAACATATATCACAATATTTTGTTTGTTTTGATTCTTTTTGCGTGTTAAAGCTAACCGGTCCATTGTTCTTCTTTCCAGGCTTATAAAGTTGGCGATCGTATTGATGTCAAGCTTATTGAGGTTTGTAGTTCTGTTTAAAGTGTAAACTCAACATGAATGCCAAGTAAAACATTGAAAGTTGCACCTTTGGTATATGCTTCTGGTACATATAGATTTCTCTGGTTTTAATCAATGGTTGCCAAAGAGCCACATATTGTTGAACCTTTCAACCGGAGTATAGGTTACTGTTGCTATCACTAATTTTAGCTGTCTTTTTATGTTAACCTGTGGCATTGTATATATTGTTACTCATGTTTTCAGTTGCCCAGCTAGCAAGAAGATAGTTAACAATTGCTGTATGTCTTTATAATGCTTAGGCTACTATTCCCAATCCTACCTCTTTAAATACCATTTGATAAATTTATCTGATTTCATATTGACTCTGCTTTCTGAACGTCTATTTTCTTCACTTTCCGAACCAGATAAATGACAAGGGTCAACTTCGGCTAAGTTGCAAAGCCTTGCTTCCTGATGCAAACCAAGAACCCAGCAGCAACAAGCAGCAAACGAGCGGTCCGACAAAAGAAAAAATAGTGTACAAAGATGATATCATTAAGGTGACTACAAGAAGATCCAGACGCAAGAAAGAAGGTGAGCCATCTGCAGCTGAAAATGCCACAGCAAAGACCCTTGAAAACAGCACAGCGGAAAATGCCTAAGGATTTGGCTTCACAAGACAGCTAGACGGGGAAAGAAACAGGGTGACACACGAAACATTGCGCTTCATCACATGGATTGCCTGAGAACAGCCACTAGCTAGGATTGCAACGACATTCAGTAACCGTGTGACTGGAATTGCATGACAATGCTGGCTACGCAGGTTACCCACTCTAAATTGGACTCCTACAAAAGGGTGAATTGTTCATATGTTCAAGTCTCCTTGCTCTATGATGTGCCGAATGAAGATGCCACAGAAGAAGTGAAACCTCCCCAGATTCAGGTTGCTGCTTCAACATGCACCATTTTGGCTGTGTTGCGCGTCCTGCATTTTTCCGACCAAGGTCGAAGTGCAGCAAGGAATGCCTAGTGGTTTTGATTCCTGACTTTAGCACGAACATGGTAGAATGTTAGTGAACTTATATTCGTAATAGAAATTGTTGTCCTTGTCCGAGCTTTTAGTCTTGGGCTTCATTATTATCTTATGCACTTCCTGATCTCTTTCATCCTTGTTCGGTTTTGGAAAAAAAATGCAGAATGTTTTCCCCATATCCGACTCAATGTAGTGCCCTACAAAAATTAGATTAAAGCGCAACTGTGAAGGAGCTCATCAATTTGCGAAGTGAAGGATAAACTTACGAAGAATCTTCTGAAACGTGGAATACAAAAACACATAATAATATCACGGTCAAAGTAGTTGCTCAAAAAACAGCAGATTGCTAAGAGCATCTCAGAGTCGCTTCTCGCCCAACGGCCTTGGGCTCGTCAGGCAGAAAAATGCGCCTAGCCGCGTGCCCAAAGGCCATTTTCGCTCGGCTACACGTGGAGGCCGGAGCGGCGGCTCCGGACAAAGATGGTGTTGCTGTTTTGTCCTGGCCGTGCGGGCGGCGGGGCAAGGGGGTGTGGGCGGGGGCGCCGTCTCTCCTTCCGCTGGTCATGCTTGCCGGACGGCATGGGTCGCCTTCGTGGCGGTCCTTTGGAGGTGGTATAGGAGGCTCCGGACGAAAGTCCTGCACGACATTTGTTGGTGCCTGTTAGCTTTGCGACAAGTAAATAACGAAGAACGAAAATAAAATTGCAGCGAGGGGGACACAGATTTAACGTGGAAAACCCTCTCCAACAAAGAGAGGGGAAAAACTACGGACGTCAGCCAGCGAAACTTCACTATATCGGAGAGTGTTTACACAACGCCGGGGATTTCACAGATGCAACTTATCCCAATCGGCGGCTTACAAGAAGTATATATAGCGGTGGTAACCTAGGTCATCAACGATCCGTATATAGCGGTGGTAACCTAGGTCATCAACGATCCGTACCGGCCTCGCTCCGCTCCGTCAGAAGTTGGCCTTTACTTTGTAGAATTTGGATCAACATATAACAGCGCCGACTTCGGCGACGCCTGTGGGCGCTGCTTCCCCCTGGGGGCGTTGTCGTGGAGCCCGTGCACCCCTCCGTCCATCACTCCGGGGTGAAAAACCAAATCTGGCTTCGCTAGATTGGATGACGGCGGCGTCCTCTCGGATGTCGTTACCTTCCTGAAGACGTCATTTTTCGGAGTAATGTGAGCCTTTGCCTAGGGTTGCTGGTGCTACGGGGAGGGTTGACGTCCTCGGGCCCTGTCGGCGTGCGAGTACAGCTGACGAGTTCTCTGCGGCCTGCCTCTCGCCACGAAGCGTGTGAGGCCTAGTCGTTCCTTCGGCTCTGACTTCCTCTCCGGGGACGTGGACCAGACTTTCCGCAACGCTCGCTGTTGCCGTTGTGCTGGCGTCGTTCGGCGGTGCTCTAGACCTAGTCGAGCTAGGTAGTGTGGCCTCGTGTGGTTTCTGCCGGTTTTCCTTAAAACTGTGCCGTCTGGGGTCTTTGTTTTGGTCCGGTTCCCCTTTTAACCGGACCCCTGTGTATATACGTTTGTATCGGGTTTTGGCCGGGTTCCCTTCCAAACTGGCCAATTCTCTTCTTCTAATAGAAAAGGCAGAGCTCCTGTTGGTTGCTCTAAAAAAAGGCCATTTTCATCCGGCGCGACATAACATATTGTTCGATGTACTGAGGCCATCCCCGCTACACCGAGGATGCTGCGGGCGATGTGGCGTAGGAAAAACGCAGTCGGGTACCACCTGCCAGAGTCGTTGTCTTCAACCCTAGCCAAATCGCCTCTAACCTGACGCTCCTTCCCACCACCGCCACCAAATCGCCACGGCCACTGCCCGTTTCAACGCTGGTATTTCGCATGTGACTCTACCTCGTCTCCTGGCCATCTCGTCGCCAGTTGCTGCAAGCCGCGAAGGCTCGATCGCGTCGGCCACCTCGCGCGCCCGCCTTGCACGCAAGGTGTTTGACCGTTTGCTTTGATTGGCCATTTTCCCATAGTTCTTACCTATGGACAGCGAGGCGAGCTGATGATCCACCAGTTCATGGCGGAGGACGATACCGTCGACACCGACATCCAGTAGCACCTATCGATTCTTGCTTGCCTTCGACGAATGCAAATCGCTGAGCAGGACAAGGCTGTTCCAAAGCGCGGCGGTTCTAAGTTTGGGAGAAGGAAATGCAAGCTGCGACAAAGGATGGAGGGGATTACCATGCTCTACATCGAATACTTTGTCGATGAAGCAACATATACCCTAAAGGATTTCCAGAGGCGGTTTAGGATGAGAAAGGAGTTGTTCATAGAGATTCTTCATGGCGTGAGAGAACACGATGACTACTTTGTGTTGAAGCACAACATTGTCGGCATGGTTGATTTCTCATCAATTCAGAAATGCACCGCCGCCATGAGGTTGCTTGCATATAGAGCGCTGGGGATTCAAAAAATGAGTACATGCGCCGTAGAGAGGTTGTGGGAAAGTTTGGCGATAACTATTTGAGAGGGCCAAATAAACCAGAGACTCCTATGACAATTGAACAAAATGTGGCGAGAGGATTTCCTAAGATGCTTGGAAGCATAAATTGCATGCACTGGTCATGGAAGAACTGCCAGTTTGCTTGGCAATGTCTGTGCAAACGGCATCATGGCTACTCTAGTGTGGTTCTTGAGTCGGTTTAGGGAGGGAGTCCTACCGGGACTCGACCTCCCCCAATCGGTTTGGTGCAAGGGGCCATCCAACCCCATACAAGGAGGGTAGGGGGGAGAGGGGCAGCTAGCCAAGCCACCGGCGCCACCCACCATGGCACCACCGTTCTCCTCCTCTTTCTCGTGTCATCGAGCTTGTTGTCATCGCGTGGAGGAGATTGTTTTCATCATCAACGCACAAGCGCTGTCCTAGTTCTACCACTGGTTAGATCTAATCTAGCCAGAACTGCGGAAGAGCTATCAGATCTTCATCGACATACTCCCGCTTCGAGCCGTGCACTTGATCGCACTTTGACGCGGTGTTGTTGATCTCGTACATGTGGATACCGTGGATGTGCTGCGTGCGTTGTACTAGATCGTCGAAGCCGTTTGTGGGATAATACATCTCCACTCAACTTGACAAGTCTTGTTGTGGGGATCTATGCTCTTCTTCATCAATATCATCATTGCCAAACTTTCTCTAGATCGATCTTCGATGGTACGATCCGTTGCCTCACTCCCATATAATTTTTCTGGTTTATGCGCCAGATTTTTTTTGTTTGACGTAGCGTGTTTTCCAACAATGGTATCAGAGCAGGTTATGCCTAGTCACATGTACAGATAGAGTAATAGGTGAATTTCGGGCACTGTTGATCTTGTTCTTCCTTTCCAACCGTTGCAATTTTGATCTTGGCGGTATTGTTGGATTGGCGGCCTGAGCCAACTTTACGACCTTTGGATCGACACCGGTTTGTGAAGTATAGTTTAGGTGCACGAAACAACTTTGTCGCTGTCGGGTGTCGATTTTTCGCAATAGTTGAGAAAGATATTTTGCACAATGGAGTTATGCATATTTGGTTGAAGTCTGCACGGAGGTCATGCGTAATGATGAAATTTAGTGTTGGCTTAGCTATTTATAGCTTCTGAGTAACACATCCTGAATAAGTTAAATACTAGCAAACAATGATCATGATGCTTATTATCCCGAATGTGTCACCACTATCTCTACAAGCTCCTAAGCCAGTCCAATCCTCCATGTCTCTCCCACTTCCCTGCTCCTGGCATCGCCACGCCAGCGTCGGCAGGACTCCCGCGATCCCCCGCCTTGACTCTCACGCGACGCCTCATTGTCTCCCCTAGATTTCCCAGGAAGTCTCCCCGCTCGCCTCCCAAGTTTTGCCCCTTAGAGCATCTCCACTAGCATTCCTAGGAGGGCCTTCCCAGGGTGTTTTTTTCATACGAAAGGCGAACAATCGCCCAGTCGTGTTCCTAGGCACCCAGTTTTCATCAGATTTGGCCCATATTACATCTGGGGTTCCCAAGCCAAAACCGGGGTGCCAAGAACTGCCTGGGAATGCCGGATGAAGCGAAAACAGGGTGGGCCGACCCTGTTGGCGACAGAACCCATTCCCCATCGCGATTCGGCTCTCCCTCGACATAGAGCTTTCTCCCAGCTGCCCCCTCGCCGCCATGTCGCTGCCGGCGAAGCCCCGCCCTGCCCAGCCAAATCCACGCCAGTAGAAAGGTCTGCCGCCGCCACATCCCTTCCCCTAGGCCTAGGCCTTGTTCACCTTCTCCATCCTTCGCCACAGCTCGGCTTCGTTCCAAGCTCCCGCGCACCTCGATCGCGAAGTGTTCGGTGTTTTGCCAGTTTGGCCATGGACACTGACGATAAGGAGATGTTCGCCCTGTTGCTGGAGGAAGAAACCGCCGCAGCCGCCGAAGATGAAGAGCACATGCATATCCTCGACTCCCTAGCCCAGATGCACATGCAGACTGCAGCGCCGAAGCGTGGAGGCTCGGCGAAGGGTCACCGAAAGGGCAAAGAAAGACAGCGGATGGAGGGATACTGCATGTTGTATGCCGACTACTTCGCCGATGAGCCGCTGCACGAAGAGGCCGTGTTTCGGTGCCGTTTCAGGATGAGCCAAAAGCTCTTCCTCGAGATCGTGCATGCCATCCAGGAGTTCGACCCCCTATTTCGTATGCAAGAAGGACTGCACCAACATGGTAGGGTTTTCCTCACTGCAAAAACACACCGTAGCGATGAGGTTGCTTGCATACGGAGCTCCGGGTGACAGTGCTGATGACTATCTCCGCATGGTCGAGTCCACCGCTATCGATTGCTTGTACATGTTCTGCAGGGTAGTGATTGTAGCGTTTGGACCATAGTACTTGAGAACATCCCAATGTTGAAGACACTGCTCGGATCCTCACAGTCAATGAAAGTAGATGATTTCCTGGGATACTTGGAAGCATCGACTACATGTATTGGCACTAGAAGAACTATCCATTTGCTTGACAAGAAATGTATAAAGGCTACAAAGGAGATTGCACTATGATACTTGAGGCAGTTGTTACACATGATCTTTGGATTTGGCACTCCTTCTTTGGTATGGCAGGATCGAACAACGACATCAACATCCTCCAGTCCTCAAATGTCTTTGCCAAGTTTGTTGAGAGTCATGCTCCCCCTGTGGACTTTAAAATCAACGGGCACCACTACAACAAGGGACATTATCTTGCAGATGACATCTATCCAAGATGGACAATATTTGTGAAGACTATCTCAAGACCAATGCTCCCCAAACATGCTCAGTTTTTGCCAAGGAACATGAAACTTGTGGAAAGGACGTGGAGCAGGCATTTGGTGTGCTCCAACAGAGGTTTGTAGTTGTTCGGTTCCCTGCTATAACCTGGTCAAAAGATCAGACGTGGGAAGTGTTGAACTTTTGTGTGACCTTGCACAACATGATTATTGAGGATGAACGAAAGAATCAAGTATATTTGGTCGAGCAAGACGAGCCATACTACAGATAGGGGCCTCTTGCAGAGCCTGATCATCAGGTGCCATCATCGTGGGCTGCCTTTATCGCCATGCGTTAGGAGATTCGAGACCCGAGAGTGTATCAACAACTGTAGGATGATCTGGTGGAGCACATATAGATACGTAAGGGCAACACGTAAATACCGAGCATGATCTGGCTGAACTAGGTCAAACTACGCCTCCCTGCCTCGCGTGTGCTCAACCAGACCATCAAACTCTCCACCTTGACGACACCCTCCATCCCTACTCTCTGAACTTTAGCGTAACATTCTGAACATCCTAGTTAAGATAGAGGAGCCACGGGAGGGCCTTGTACCGACCAGGCTGCGCTCGACGGGGCAAGTAGTTCACTGCACCAGTCCGTGAACTCTCGACGAAACAAAAGGTTCAGATTCTTGGGCACCGGAGACTTGGAGTTAGTACAAGTTCAAGTAGGTACTCCCTCAGTACCGACGACTTAGATTTATCAAAATTCACATGTATCAACCGTATCTAGATATATGAGAATCTAAACAAATCTATATCATCATTTTGAGGGGAGAGAGAGTAATTAGGATAAAAAAAGAGTTTCAACATGTGTTGACGAAGAATGGTGGTTTGTATTGAGATTAGTCAATAGACGACTCCAATCAAGGTGGCGCGCGTGTGTACATGACTATCATTTGACCTTCACCATTTTTTTCAACCAGCCTGAGACTTGAAACAAAAAATAAGTTGTAGCAAAAATACAATTGAATCGGGTTGGTCGATCAATGTTGGAACGGTATCATTTTGGCAATAAAGTCCCAATTGATTTATTGTGTTATTTGTTCGAGATAAAAAGGTGAGCAGAAAGATGTACGGAGTACTCTGCGAGTCCGCAGTCGACACGAGAGAACAACCCCCTCACCTGGGGCAGGGCAACGGCGCGACGGAGTCGGGGCGACGACACACTGTGCAGTGATGTCAGGAACAAACTCTGTTTACTCTGCCCCAGCTCCTGTCTTTCCCCACCGTCCGATGAGTATCCTAGGGCGACATCAGTAAAGTATATGTAATAGCTTAAGTAAGTTGGATTAACCCTTAGCGGTCTAATTATGTATTTAGACAAACTCGTCGAGACTCACGGTCAGGTATATAAGGCCGGAGAGTGGGTGGCTGGGTGGCTCAACAAATATGATAAAACCCTATCTTTTCCCTATCTTTACTCGTTTACTTTCATTCCTTGCAACTTACGCTAGTTCCTACCAATTTTGCTATTGAATAGTTCAGATTTCCAATTCCTTTTACCCTTCCCAGACCAGAGTCCTGACAAGTGGTTATCGGAGCAAGGTCCTCGGACCCAAGAAAATTTTCGCCGCCCAGGGTTGGTTGATCACCTTGATCTTCCCGTAAAATCCCCTACCGGTAGCGGATCTGGAAGCGGGGAAATATACTCCTCCGTGCCTTAGATCTCGGACAGCCCCAACTCTAAGCAAGATGTCACCGATGCGTACGCACTCCCAAGAAGCGCTGGATCGGGCCGCAGCAGAAGCGGAGCGGGAGACCAAATAAGTAGCCGAGGCAGCGGCAGAAGAGGAAATTCGTTAGCGTCTACCGAGGGGAGGTGCTCGACATCAACAAGAAGCTAGAACACCAACAACAGTCCTTCGATCTGATGCAAGGTAACCTTTCTCGCCTGATGGAGATGGTAGAGAAGTTGAGCATGGCTATCGCAGCAGGATCTGAGAAACCTGTGGTGTCGGAGTCATCAAACCTCAATGGTAATGGATTCAAAACACCTGCTCCCCCCAACCCTAACCTGATACCAGAAGTCGAAACATCTGCACAAGTATCAGGTTCATCGGAGATTACCCAAGTAACCAATGTTCAAACACCAAATGACCCACCTTTTACCTAGCCACACCCTTCCCAGCTACCACAACCCAAGTTTTCCCCTTACCCAATACCCCAAAACCACATCAAAAACACAAATTCGCTAGCAAACCAGTTAATCACTATCCCATAGACTGCACACACACAAGGACATCACCAGGTTTTCAGCAACACAAACCCACAAACCCATGAACACATGTACCACCCAACACCACATCCTACAACAAACCCAAACACCCAACCTTACCCTCAATTCAGCCACATATCTCAGCAACACAACATCATTCTTATTACCACTATCCACCACCACCTACACCTTACCCAACCTATCAGTACAATCAGCCAAACTCCTACCAACCAAATTTCCCACCCCACTTATGCAACCACTCAGCCCACAATAACACCATTGCCTCACCCTATTACACAAACCCTGTACCCACTGCAGCAAGTTGAACAAGAGATGAGATGCGAGCACATGTTTCCTGCTCAAAATAATGACACGAGTGTACAAGGACAGAATCCTCAGTAACCACATATTCGAACACCTAGTATTGAACTTCCAATCTTTTCTGGAGAAAATGCCGGTGCTTGGATATGGGGAGTGTGAAAGTGTCTTCCAATTGGCTGGTATTACAAATGAGAATAAGCTAAAATGGGCAAATGCTCACATCAGAGGCAGGGCCAAAGTATGGCTCAACAGTTCCAACTGGGACATTAATCTCATGAATTGGCAGCAGTTCTGCACTGTTCTATGTGAACGATTTCCAAGTCTAGGAGCATAAGAATCAATGGAGTTATGTCAGCACCTGAGACAACCTCTGTGGATCACTATATGGACCAATTTGAGGACTGGATGACTAACATGAAGAAGGATCATCCCTACTTGCTTGAAAACTTCTTCCTATTGAGATTCATTAGTGGCCTCAAGGAATCAATCAAACATGACATCCAATGCCACAAGCCACCTGACTTGAGAACTGCTTATTGGTTTGCTAAGAAACAAGAATTATCCTATCTGTCACACAATAAGAAGACCAATGTACCAGTGGACAACAAACCTATCCAGACAGCTATGGGGGGGGGGGTAGAAACTTAGCTAACAGAGATACCAGACCTAGAGTGGGAGTGGACAAACCTAGAGAAAAAGGAAAATGCTAGTACCGCCCTAAAAACTGGACCTATGGACACAAGTGCAATGAAGTCAAAAACTTGCTACATGCCATTCAGTTGCAAGGACACTCTGATGAAGAAAATGAGGAGGAGGAAAAGGTGCTTCAACCATAGGACAGTGAACAACTATTACAAGATGAAATTCCACAGCAAGAAGGCAAGCTTAAAGAAAAAAATGATGTCTATCTCCATTGCAGCAATTGAGGGTACAACTGGTGATGAAACTATCTCTCTAGCAGTGATTATTGCAGGAGCACCTGCTATAGCTCTCATTGACTCTGGTTGTACTAACACCTTCATAGATTAAGAGTTTGCCATTAAACAAAATTTGCCAATTCGTAACACTTATGCCAAAAAGGTGACAGTGGCCGGATGAGGATCCTTAATCATGGATTCGGTGGTTCCTAAATGCACATTCTCTATTCAAAGGGTCAAATTTCAGAGTGAATTCCAAGTCCTACCATTGAAAGGATTTGACATTGTACTGGGAGTATCTTGGTTGAAGCAGTACAACCCCAAAACGTTTGATTGTGTTAGAAGAACATTGTCATTGACTAAAGATGACAAATAATACACATTCACTGATGAAAGGGCATGTATGCCCTCATGTGTGGTTTTGGTAATTAATGACAATCCCTATGGACTAATGTGTAAATTGAGTTTCACTTGCAGGTTTGTCCATTGGCATTGCTTGGACCATGTGTTGGTTTCAAGGAAGAAAAAGAAGAAGCAATGTCCCAAGGGTTTTGTGCCTATTGGAATCAAGTAGAAGAATAAGATCAAGTATGTCTTGAAGAAGAAGAAGAAGATGGAGTTCCTCTTGG
Source organism: Avena sativa (assembly GCA_916181665.1). Lineage (NCBI taxonomy): Eukaryota > Viridiplantae > Streptophyta > Magnoliopsida > Poales > Poaceae > Avena > Avena sativa. Next base: position 342,362,749 of record OV702287.1, read on the forward strand.
ATATCTTCAAGACATCATCATCAAGAATTGATGTGCAAGGTCACGGTGCGCCATCTCTAGTAGATCTCATGCTTGGAGCTTGCCATCCTAGGCGTTCATGGAGTGATGAAAACAAGGTCAAATAAGAGGTTCCCCATGGAGTATGGGGGAGCCATTCGCAAGTTTTCATCAAGCAAGAGCAAGCAAAATCAATCAAGAAAGGTGTTCCATCTTGAAGGTGACAAGATCGTCTACATCAAGCTCAAGTAGGATGCTCAAGGCAAATGTATGATCTTGATAGGGTTTCTTTTTTACCGGTCTCTTATAGTGGTGGGAGACCGGGTTTAGGATAGATAGCCGTACTATCAAGAGGGGCTCTCGAGCGGGTGACTCGTTCGTATCTTTCGAAGAGAGCTCAAACCTTTGCATACATAGCATCACCTTTCTTGGTTGTTGTTTGGTTCTTGTCCATGTGAGGATCTAGAGCTTGTGGTTATCCTCATAACAAGCTCTAGTTCATCAAAAACGGATTTCCCTGATATATCTTACTGTGGTTTTGTTTCTGTGGGTTTTCGGGCTCTACACCTTGGGATATATCTCACATATATATTCATGGTATTTTCTCCCTTGGTGATACCCAATATTTTTGTTGGATTCCCCTTGTTATCTTTCCAACAAAATTGGTTTCATATCGTTTGGAGTTCGGATGCAAAAGTTATGGCAGTTCTGGTTCTGGAGTTTTTGCCTAGACGGTAGTTCCGGTGGGCCACCGGTAGTACCGCTAGGGCAGTTTGCCGCCGGTAGTACCGGTGTTAATTCCGGCCCAACTTCCAGTAAACCCGATTTTGGTTCAGTACTCTCTCTGCCTAGTTTGCGCTATTCGACGGTACTTCAGTCGGTATTTCAGGCGGTAGTACCATCCCCACCGGAAGTTCCGGTGGACAAGCGGTAGTACTGGTGAGAATCATTTTTGTGTGCGTTCGCGTCGCTGTTTTGGACCTACCGGCCACCCACCGGTACTACCGGCCGTGCACAAATTTGTGAGTAACGGGCAGATCGGGGAGCCCTTTAAAAGGAGCTCCCCTTTCCCCTTCAGGCCTCACTTGTTCTTTCTTGGTTTTTGGCTTTCTCTCTCCTCCATTGTTAACCTTGAAGTGCTTACCCTCTCCCCTTCTCCCTCATATGATTCTTGCATCTTTTTGAGGGATTTGAGAGGAGATCTAGATCTATAAGCCCCATCAAACCAAATCTCTTCTTTGTGAAGGAATCCTTGGGATCTAGATCTTGGAGAGTTTTGTGTTCTCCTCTTGTGTTCTTCCTCCCTTATTCTCCCAATAGCTTTTGTATCTTTGGTAGAATTTGAGAGTGAAGGACTTGCCTCTTTCATTTGGTGCATAGGTTTGAGTTCTCCTCGGAGATTCAGTGAGTTCAAGCCCTTGGGATTGTTTCTCTTTGGTTTTTGGAACCCTAGACGGTTGTGTGGTTGGCTTGTTGACCTTTTGTGGTCTTGTAGACTTTTGTGGTCTTGTTGCCTTTTGTGGCTCTGTAGCCTTTGTGGCATTGTTGTTGGGAGCCTCCAATTGAGTTATGGAGATTGCCCCAACCTTGTACGTGTTCGGTGATCGCCCTCAAGTGTCCCATAGTGGAACATGAGTAGGCCTTTATGGCAAGCTCACGAGAGGATAGGGTGAGCCTTTTGTGGCGTTGGTAGGTTGCGTGCCTTCGCATCTTGGGGTGAGGCCTTGTGTGGCGTTGGGTGAGCATCGAGCCACCACACCTCGAGGTGAGCCACTTGTGGCGTTCGAAGTACATTGCGCCCCCGCACCTCTCCAATAGAGACGTAGCTTTTTTGGAAGTGAACTTTGGGAAACAAATCATCGTCTCCGCGTCCATTGGTTATCTCTCAACCGAGCCCTTTACTTATGCAATTTACATTGTGATAGCCATCGCGCTTGAAGTATTATATCTTGCTATCACCTTGTTGCTTGTCTTGCTTAGCATAGGTTGTTGGTGCACTTAGTGAACCTAGTGGATATAGGTTTTGGCTTGATAAATTAAACGTTAAGTTTTTTTCCGCTTATTAGAGCCTAAACTGTAATAATTTTAAAACACCTATTCACCCCCTATGGGCGACGTCTATTTCCCTTTCAACTGACCATTTGTGAACAACAATCATGCTATCTCTGCCAAGAAATGCTCAAATTCCTACACAAAAGTGTGTCAGTCTACATGCTTAAGATATTAATTGTGCAGAGCAAGGATGAAAGAACACACAGGGAACAACCAGCTGTACCACAACAGATGACAGTACTCCTGAAAGAGTTTGAGGATATATTTCAGTTACCAGTGGGGTTACCACCAAAGAGGGAGTGTGACCATAAAATAACACCGAAGGAAGGGACCACACCACCTAATATAAGGCCTTACAGAATGCCTCATAAACAAAAAAATGTGGTGGAAGCAATGATTAAGGAAATGTTACAGAACAAGGAGATTAGACGTAGTTCTAGCCCTTACTCATCACCTGCTTTGGCAGTTACAAAGAAGGACAAGACTTGGAGACTGTGTACTGATTTCAGACAATTGAGTGCACAGACAATCAAAAACAAATATCCAATACCTATCATTTAAGACCTGTTGGATGAACTGCATGGAGCTAATATATTCTCAAAGCTTGACCTGAGATCAGGGTATCATCAGATTAGAATGAGTGAAGAAGATATTAGCAAAACTGCATTCAGGACACACCCTGGACACTATGAGTATCTAGTAATGCCCTTTGGACTAATGAATGCACCTGCTACCTTCCAGGAGTTGATGAACAAAATCTTTGCAGAACACTTAAGGCAATTTGTCTTAGTGTTTTTGATGATATTCTAATCTATAGCAAATCAATGGAAGAGCGTGTCAGGCATTTGAAAGTAGCATTGCAAGTGTTGAGAACACACCAACTTAAGGCAAAGCTGTCCAAATGCACTTTTGCAAATAAAAGTGTAGAATACTTGGGCCATATCATATCAGCTGAAGGAGTTTAGACTGACCCAGAAAAAATTCAAGACATTATAAAGTGGTCAACACCTACCAATGTATCCCAGCTAAGAGGTTTTCTAGGCCTATGTGGATATTACAGAATATTCATTAAGGGTTATGCATCCATCTGCAAACCATTGCAGGAAGCATTACAGAAATCTGGTTTTAAGTGGAATCAGGAACAGGCTGTTGCTTTTGCCAAGCTTAAAACTGCTATGTCCACACCACCTGACCAGACTTCAACATCCCATTTACTCTGGAGACAGATGCATCAGGAATAGGATTGGGGGCTGTACTTATGCAAAAAGGAAAACCATTGGCCTTCTTCAGTAAAACTTTGGGAATGAAGGCACAAGCTCAATCCATTTATGAGAAAGAGGCTTTGGCTATCTTGGAGGCCTTAAGAAAGTGGAGACACTATTTATTGGGCAATAAATTGGTCATTAAAACTGATCAGAAAAGCCTCAAGTTCCTCACCAGTCAAAGATTGCTAGAAGGTGTGCAACACAAGCTGATGCTCAAATTACTTGAGTTTGATTATACTATTGAGTACAAAAAAGGTAGTGACAATGCTGCGGCTGATGCCTTATCCAGAAAAATTGAACATAGTCAGAAAGATCAGGGCATGCCAATGACAGTGTTAGTGCCCAAGTGGATGGAGGAAGTGCAGAATTCTTATGCTCAAGACCCAAAGTGCCAGAAACTTCTTCAGGAACTGGCTCTGGATCCAAACAGCAACAAGAACTATTCCTTATCATCTGGCATAATAAGGTACAATAACAGAATAGTAATTGGTGAAAAATCTGCATTATGCACTATTCTATTTGATGCATTCCATAGTTCCCCAATTGGAGGACATTCTGGCCAAAGGGTCACCTTGCACAGATTGAGCCAACTGTTCTTCAGGCCCCATATAAAACAGTTTGTCCTTACAAAGGTTGCACAATGCCCAATATGTCAAATTTCAAAAGTTGAGCATGTCCACTACCTTGGATTATTGGAACCTCTGAACATTCCCAAAGAAAAGTGGTCTGAAGTCAGTATGGACTTCATCGAAGGACTGCCTAAGTCAAAGGGAAAAGATGTCATCTTAGTTGTGGTTGATAGATTAACTAAGTATGCACACTTCTTACCCATATCTCATCCATTCACAGCTCAACAAGTTTCTAGCCTGTTTATGGACAATATTCACAAGCTCCATGGCATGCCAAGGGTGATAGTAAGTGAGAGAGACAGAATATTCACTAGCAAGTTCTGGCAAGAAGTATTCGCTGCTCTTAAAGTCCAACTTCACTCCAGCACTGCGTACCACCCAGAGTCGGATGGTCAAACCGAGAGAATTAATCAGTGTTTGAAACAATACCTAAGGAGCATGGTGTTCAGGGAACCAAAAAAAATGGGCAGAATGGGTCCCAGCGGTTAAATGGTTGTACAATTCATCTTACCATACAACCCTAAAAAAATAACCTTTTGAAGCGTTGTATGGCTATAAGCCACCCCAAATTGGTGAAATAGCTATCCCCTGTGACGTGTCTGCTGAGGTGGAAGTAACTTTATAGGAACAGGAGAATATGATGAAGGCTTTGCAAGCCAATTTGAAGCAAGCACAAAATAGAATGAAAAATTTTGCTAACAACAAATGATCAGAAAGGGAATTTGCAGTGGGAGATCTAGTATATTTGAAGATGCAACCTTACAGGGAAACAATCTTGGGCCTTCGAAATGCACTCAAACTTACATCAAAATTCTATGGACCATTCAGAGTTGTACACAGAGTGGGAAAAGTAGCTTACAAACTGCAATTGCCTGAAGGAACTAAACTACATGATGTCTTCCATGTGAACCAGCTCAAGAAACACATAGGACCAGATGTTGTACCCAACCCTCGGTTACCAGTCCTTACTGCTGATGGCAAAATCAAAACATACCCATAAGGTGTTGCTTCAAAGAAGACAAATTCCATGCTCTGCTGGGGACTATGATATCGCTGTCGATCAATGGCTCATTCAGTGGGAGAACATCCGAAACTGAAGCAACATGGGAAGATACAAAATTCATCCAAGCTGCATTTCCATTGTTCAAGCCTTGAAGTCTTGTCTCAGGCGGCCGGTATTGTCAGGAGCAGACTATCTTTCCCCACCGTCTGATGAGTATCCTAGGGCGACATCAGTAAAGTATATGTAATAGCTTAAGTAAGTTGGATTAACCCTTAGCGGTCCAATTATGTATTCAGACACACTCGTTGAGGCTCACAGTCCGGTATATAAGGCCGAGAGTGGGTGGCTGGGTGGCTCAACAAATATGATAAAACCCTATCTTTTGCCTATCTTTACTTGTTTACTTTCATTCCTTGCAAATTACCCTAGTTCCTACCAATTTTGCTATTGAATAGTTCAGATTTCCAATTCCTTTTACCCTTCTTAGGCCGGAGTCCTGACAAGTGGGCTTTGGAGGTGCAGCGATCGCGCGATCTCCCCAATTCAGCTCCCCCAAAGGTTTTCCCCGCCGACTCCTTTCGTTCATGCCCCGATTATTTCAGTATTGGGAAAATCTAATGACAGGCGCCGCACCTGCGTCCTCTTCGTGCGGCCCGTGGAGAATCAAAAAGCGTCTCGCCTCGCCCGGCTTTATCCCGCATGCGACACATAGATTGAAAGCGAGTGGCCCCACTTGACCAGTCTGTGATGCGCTCGCTGCTTCAACATGCTTAGGACACGTTTTCTAGTAGGCTGACTCCTACACAGTACTCTTGCTATTATGCTAGTGCATGCTACAGTATCCTTGCCTAGCCTACTGCTACGCTCCACTGTACACAAACTTTTTGCCACGATTGTTTTTCTGAATCGAACAACGTCTGCTACAGTAGCCTAGGACCTCATTACTAAGAGCACACGCACCCTATCCCTTGATTATGTACATAATCTCTAAATTGAACAAAATTTCTGTGAGCTACAAATTTCTGTTATAAAATGTCGAGACTATAAATTGCATAGGTGACGCCATCTAACACATTTTTTAATTTTTACAAGAACGCTAGAAAATTTGTATTTTTTAGAATACTTGATAGCTAGCGTAAAATAACTTGATAGTTATTGTTAAATAATATGGTAGCTATTGAGAAACCCGGTAGCTACTCCAAAATAACCTGGTAGTTGTTATTACTAACCTGGTAGCTATTGGTAAATAATCTAGAAGCTATTGCTACATAATTTGGTAACTGTTACTAAGTACTCTGCTAATTGTATTAGAGAACCTGGTACTTGTTTCGAATATAGTAGCTATTGTTAGATAACCTGGTAGCTATTGATAAATAATTTTGTAGCTATCGCTAAATAATCTGGTAGCTATTACTACTAATTAATCTGCTAAATATATTGGAGAACCTTGTAGTTGCTTGAAGAATGTGGTAGCTATTGTTAAATAACCTGGTAGCTGTTGGTAATTAATCAGGTAGCTATTACTATAGGACCTGATCGATAAGTTTACGAGAAACTTGATGGTTGTTTTTGATAAACATGACATCAAAAAAATATGATAGTTATATTGAAGAAAATAATAATTACTTTAGAAAAGGGTGCCAATAAACTGCGATAATAAGTTTTTAAACATGTAGTTTATTCATAACAATGTGGTGATTGTTCAAAAACTTGATGGCTATTTTCTAGAAAAACGTGTCAGTTGAATTTTTGAAGTCTAAATTTGCACGGGAAAATTTTATAAGATCTTGCGTTCCATATATTATTGTTTTTTTTAACCCAGGAGCGCCCAGAAGGGCGTGGAAGCTTTCATTAAAACCAGACGGTGGGTGTACAATTTTTCACAAAGAACCCCATAAAATTAAAAATAACACATAGGTCCCTGGTAAATGCAGAAAGGACCCTCCTAAGAAATAGACCAACACCATCGAGTCCTTCTCTCTCCCCTCCGTTGAGCGCGAGGCCGGTGACACCGCTGCCGGACACCGAAACGGGGACGAACCACTTGTTTCGGAGGCGGCGATGAACGCGGCGGCCGACCTCAGAAAGGGCCTCCGGTTGGAGGTTGAAGATTTGCCGGAAATCTTTGCCGGCTCGGATGACGAACGGTAGATGTGACGCCGATGTGTTGCTCTTGCTCGGAGAAGAAGCTTCCCTACTCCTGCGCCGTCGTGCCTCGAATCTCCGTCTTCGTCGACGCTGAGAAACGACTAGCCCCCAAACCCCACTCCTGCCACGGGTGGGCAAGGGCCAGCAAGAAAGAGGACGTCGCCAGAGATCTTGACCCAACGGCATAAGACCACCATCCTCCCTCCGCCTGCCGACGCCCACCTCCGCCTCTGCAGAGCCACTTCCTTCCTCGCCGCCACGGCCGGCCAAGGAAGCAGTTGAAGAAGACGGATCCAGATCGCCAGGGCGGCCGCGCTTATTGATTAGGCCCCAGCCGAGCTCCCGTCGTCTCCCCCACCATGGGAGTTCGCCGTCAAAGCTCCGCATCCCTCCACCGATGCCGCGCCACTGCACCTGAGGAGAAGAGCCCTAGGAGATCTTATTAGCGGAGATGCCTGGCCGTTGCAGATCTCCGCCGTACCGCTCACGCCGGAGAAGTACAGCGAGAAGGGCAACCACCAGGGCGAGCCGGAGCAGATCTCTGTACTCCGACCACCAAATCCTAGACGCCACTATGGGACAAACTACAGAAAACCTAGACCTACTATACAGAGGAGACAACCGGCCGCTCCCCCACCATCGTCTCCGAGCGGCCCGGCCGCCGGAGAGGAAGGGGAGAGGGGCCGGGAGGCGGCGGTGGACTCTCAAAACGCGTGGAGAGAGAGAAAGGGGAAAGTGTAACCTCTACTCCCGCTACAAACCCCCTGGATTCTTTCATATATTATTGCATGCAAGTCTTGTGAAGGAAGTGTTAGTGCAAACAGTAGTACTACTAGCCAGGCAAAATTGTTGCGTGCACTTTTTTCTTGGACTAGCTGGCATATTGCATCCGTGCTCGCTTCGGACTTGCAGAGTAGTAGGGGCTAGCTGCATGCAGTCGACGCATTTCGCTAATGCTTGCGTGCTGGCCCAGATAGCGGGACGGTGTAGCAGCTGCCGCGCGGATGCACGAATATGCGGGGCCGCTCATTAGCACGGTCCTTTAGTATTTCTATGAGGGGATAAGGGGATTGGCGTCGAGGGTGGATCAAGGTTACGGTGAAACCAAGCAGCGTGTTGGGCGATGGCGTCGGAGGACGAGTGTATCTCGGCTGCCATGATGGCGGATGATGCTGCACAGATGGCGAGGAGGCTCATCCTCGCTCTCCACGGGCATGTGGACGCTGTGGCCAACGGCGCACGGCGGGGCGCCTTGGAGGCGGTGTCCGGCCGGCTTATGAGCCGGGCTGACGCCCACAAGTATGCGGCCGCGGGCGCCTCAGGAGCGGTCGAGTCCGCACTCTCCGCCATCGCTAGCCGCCTGCCTGCAGGAACCGTAAGTATCTAGCTGTCCGGGCAAATTCGGTCGATCTTCTCAATGTACTGTGATTAATTCATGCATATCATGATTAACTTACGATTTTATTTGCAGGACGGACAACCGAATGAAATCTCTGGGGTGGCTGGCCTTACAGGACTGCGTGCAGGAGCCAATGCGACATCACAGTCACCGGTGAGCACATTTTTTGATTGAGCTGTCCAATGTCATGTTCTACACTTTTCCATCACATAAAGTTCAAAATTCTGCTCTCATTTGACCTTGGTCCATGTGTATGACTATGGATTAACTAGCATCCTATTAAATCGAAGCCATAATAGAAACTCTTTATAGCTCAATTCCGCTCAAAGTGTGCATCCTTGATGTCCTGACTAGGTCTTGACATTGTGTTGTTGCAGAGGCCGGATGTATTTGATATCAACTTGATGTTAATATATTGCCCTTTATCTGAAAATAAATTCTTCTTGCATACTGATTATGGTTATCACTTTGAGGATGTTGTAGTTCATGCAATAGCTGTGTTCGTTACTGCTAATTAGAGACAGAGCTAGGAAACTGTAGGCAGCAAAACTGATGGAGAAACCCCAATATATTCTCAAATTTCTGGGAGATCGTTGGAGACATAAGAATTGGCTAAGTCCTAAGCTCCACAAAAATGGCATGTCCCTTTTGGTTGCTGAGTAGTACATCGTAAGGATACAGGCTATAAAAATCCATCATACTGAGGCTTAGGTATATTAGTGATGGCATGCTTTATCCAAGTCACGTGTGTTCCTTTTTTGTAATGTACGAAATAGTAGTATTCACCACTACTCGGCCTGCCTTCAATGTTTTCAGAGATATCCATGCAACTGTTTACAAATGCAAGATATCGAAGTGCCTTATCAGGATGTATGAGCATGTTAGCTTCCTTGAGGCATGGATTTATCGAATATATAGTTCATGTTTGCCTTGCATCATCTGAGTCTCATTTGGTTATATCTTTCAGACATTTGATGTATGTATGTATTCACCTCCTGCTAGCAGACTAGCACCATATGGATAAACCTTGTGTTTTATCGCCTTCTTTTACCCATCTCTTAACTGAGGCTGTGTTTACCAATAGATTTCTCAAATAACCAGCTCCTACAGTTTGAGCTGCACGTTATGATCTGATTGCAAGTTGCTCGTAGCCATTCAAGAACAGAGAGTTAACATATATTAAGTATGCTTTTGAAAATCTGAACTTCAGCACTACAACCTTTTCAAACATTATTTCTCACATTGTGAAATGCTTGACGTTAGGTGCATGTATATTTGCAAACTTGAATAGCATCATACTTCAAAATGGTGTTGGCAATATGCTCATTGAAGTAATAGTTAACTCTGTGCAATTAATATTTTCCTTGGTAAGATTTAAGAATGTCACTTTAGTTCTCTTTGAAGCATAAGCAGATATTTTTTGTTGAATCTCTAATGGGCAACACACTCATAGCCATTTAATCTACAGTATACCTTTCATCAGTTCGTTGTTTCTCCTTTTTTGCAGGTCAAATGCTTCGTTTTCAGTCACTTCGTCTCGGCTTTCTGTATTGGAGTGGTTGCAACTGTAGCCTTTGGTGTGATCTTTAGAGATGTTTAGCTAGCTGGTACGAATCTCTTCTCCGTTTGATGTACGTTTGCACTAGGTCATAACCACATGATTCAATACCAACTGACCAAGTAGCATCTTCTGAACACATCCACTTTTACGTAACAACCATTATTTGGTTGCAGGTGGTTAATGGGCAGGAGCATAACCATAGTTCTATTCTATGAGAGTATGAACAGTTGGTAATTTTTGTAGTGTTTGTCCTAATATAGTTGTTGTACTTCATTCACTGGTGCCAAACAATTAGTTTCGAGGCTATCACCTGTTGGTGACTGCGAATCGTATGACGTGGTATCTGATATATGGATATGTAGCAAACCATGAGCCACATAATGCAAATCTATTATCCCCGTTAGACTATTTCTTGCGGCTCAAGAAGCCCTAGCCGAACCGGCTTGGCTCTCTATAAACTCTTATAATTGTAACAATTGTTATCATTTGAGTATCAACCTATTCTACTTTACGTGGTATCAGACTCATACGATCCTAGGGTATAGCAATACCCACCCCACCGCCGCCGCCGTCCGGCTACTTCGAGCGGAAGGCCGCCGCTGCCAAAACCCTAGCCGCCGCCTCCTCATCTTTCTCCAACCTTTCCCTTGCTCCTCCAATTCCCACCACCATCAACTATGTCGATACTATCTCCGATGTTACCCTGTTTATTCCAATCACTTTAGATCTTCCCAAACACAAATAATACCATTGGCGCCATCTCTTTGAAGTTCATCTCGGTCGCTGCAACCTTCTAGATCACGTCACCACCAACCATGTTCCTCGGCCCACGGATCCTTGCTGGGTCAAGGATGATCTCGCCATCATAGAGTGGATCTACTAGTGGGTGTCTACTGAAATCTTCAACCTTGTCTTCCGCGACGCCACCAATGCCGCTGCTCTCTGGGCGGCCCTTCGTCAACTGTTTCAAGACAACGTCGATGCTCGCGTCAACACCCTTCATATGGAGCTTTGTAACACCATTCAACGTGACTCTCCTTTTGGCATCTATTGCCAATGGCTCAAATCCATTGCCGACGAGCTTCAAGAACTTGGGGACCCCGTCGACGATCGGCAACTCCTCAATATTCTCCTCGTCGGCCTCAGCGAATACTTCGAGAAGCAGGCCTCCTTCATCCCAATGATGCGGCTAGCCTTACCTTCTTCGAGGTCCGATCTATGCTGAAGTGGCCCGACCGCGCCATCGCAAAAAAAGAGTCTCGCTCTGAGGTCTTTGCGGCCATCCCGCAACCTCTCGCGCCTGCCTCGCCTACGCCACCGCCTCCGTCAGTGCATCCCCCTCCTGGCTGGCGCCCTAGTCCCAACTACCGTGGTAATAGACCCATGTATCGGCCGTCACGATTCATCAACTACATTGCCCCCCGCTACTCCAGCTGGCGCTCCACCACAGGCTCCTGCACCCCTGGTGTCGCCCAACTGGTGCCCCCTCATGATCCGTGGACAGGTCTCGTACAGGCATGACCCATGCCCTAGACCGCCCCTTCTTCGCTCAGTGAACCTCCGGCCTACTCCGGCGCCTGGTAGCCTGGTGTGCGCCCTCACACCGGTGTGCCTGGGTCTCTTCTTCCGTGGCAACTGACACACATATACCACGCGGCTTCGGCATATGCTCCTTACGGTGTTCCCTATGGTGTTTCTTATGGTGCCGCGCCTCCATCACCGTATGCTGATGGGAGTGGCTACTACCCCCACCACCCTCACCACTTCTGCTGGCACCGCCACAACAGTCTCCACTGCTACCGACGCCGCCACCTCCCAAACCGCCTTTATCTAGGCCATGAAATTTTTTGCTTCACAAGGAACCTCAGGTATGGATTGAATTTTTTATTCTGGTGCTTCCAGTCATATGTCTGCTTTGGGTAATTTGCTGTCTTCATGCACATCTTCTCCATGCACCTCAATTACCCTTGTGAAAGAACATTTCTATCCCTATAGTTTTGTGTGTTAGATAACAATACCAAGTAAGATTTGATGTGTGTTAAGTGATGTAGATAAGTGCTCATATAAAAAGTAGTCAAAATAGGTTTTTTTTGGGGGAGGGGGGGGGGAGCGGATTATTCGTCCCTGTCAAATGCCGGAATACCCGCCCTAGCTCAATCGACAAAGGTGGACAAGGCGCGTCATGCGGTATGGGGGGCGGACTATCCTTCAGATTGTCCGGATAGGGCCGAAGTTTTTGCCCGTGTTGGATAATCCTCCCCCAAAGGGGACCGGATAATCCGCCCCCAGGAGTTTTTGCAAAGGCAGCCAAGGCGCGTCGTGCGGTATGGGGGCGGATTCCCCCCTTCCCCGGAAAATCTGACTCAGGGGCGGAGCTTTGCCCCGGCCGGATAATCCGGCCCCAAAATCTCCAACGGCTGAGTTTTGGCAGGGGGTATAAATACCCCAATTGATCCTCCTATTAGAACTCTTGATTTATTCGAAAACGTGTTGTTCTGTTCTTCAAGATCTCAACGGAAATGTCTCCCTTCAACCACCCGAAGGCTCCGATCTTTGGGGAATCGAAGGAGGAGGCTTCGATCTTCGACAATACCAATAAAGCGCATCACTTCCCCTCCATTCACTTGGAGGGTCCTCGATCTAGTATTTCTTGTGAATATCTAGATCTTGTTTTTTAGTTATTGATATTACTTGTTCTTGTGGTAGCTTGTTGTTATCACGGGGGCCTCCAATTCGGTTGTGGATGTGTGCACCGCTAGTTGTGTAAAGGCACCGGTCCTCGCCTCGAAGGGTACCAATAGTGGAAATGTGGATTAGGCCTTTGGTGGCAAGATCCATCGAAGAACAGGGTGAGGCATATTGTGGCGTGGTGGTCTTAGTACCGCCCACCCCTCCAACACAGACGTACTTCCCTTAACAAGGAAGGAACTATGGTAAAACAAATCTTGTGTCTCCACGTGCTCCGCTACAGTTTCCTCGCTCCTCACTTTTACTTGCCTTTACTCGCTTAGTAGTTAGGTTTACATATAGGGAAATTATCCGTAGTTGCATATCTAGAGAATTTACCTTTGTGTCGAGCCTAAAATTGAAAAAGTATTAAAATTTGGAGTATCACTTATTCACCCCCTCTAGGTAATCGCCTAAGAGAAGTATGGTTACTAAGGTAGATGGGAGTGAGGCTATGGACAAGGTCACAATGGATGATCTCAAGACGTTGGGAACAACCTTGTTGAAATCCATTGAGACCAAAATGGAAGAGATGCATCAAATGATTGCTCGTCTCTCTCCATCTACAGCCCCACCTCCATCTACCTTAGAGTCTACCACTCCGCTCTCTAAGGAGAAAGCTAATGCTAACTCCAAGGAAGACGAGTTGGTGAGTGATAAAAATAATGGCTCCTTCTCCAAAAAGGGAAGTGGTAAGGAGGACTATAGTGAGGTCTCTCACTTATATTCTCCCGACCAACCAATCCCTCACCCACATATAAACAATAGGGGTGATCTACCCAAGCTTACTGCATCTTCATTTAATCAATGGCAATTCTTAATGAAATCTCATGTGTGCAGTTCGTTAATTGAGCTTTGGAGTATTATTGAAGATGGCCTCCACATTGGAGATTCCACCAATTTGACAAGAAGAGAAGTCATGGACAACCAACTCAATGCAACCGCTCTTCACATGATTCAACTTGGTGTGAGTCCCAAGGACATGCCACACATTGAACACTTCAACACCGCAAAAGAAGCTTGGGATGCACTCACTGACCTATTCATTTGAAATGAGAGCATGAGAAGGAATAGGTATGATTCTCTAAGCAATGAAGTCGAAGGGTTCTATATGTTGGATGGTGAGGACCATGAAGACATGTATAGAAGGCTCAAAGGCATTGCCACTACATTTAGCAAGCATGGTGCCACACATGTTGATGATGTGTGGATCAAGAGGAAGTATGTGAGTGCTCCTATGCCATTTGAGCCCACTGATTTGAAGAGCCTACAAGGTTGTCACAACTATCACCAAATGACTTCCAACAAAGTCATGCAAGAAATGGCTACATTCAAAGTTGCAGCAAAGAACGCCGAAGATGCTCGTGCCCGTGCAATTGGAATGCAAAAAAGCGCGAATATTACATTGAAGGCCAATGTTATTGAACAAGATGAAGATGAAAGGGGTTTTGACACCGTCTCCATGAGTTATCCCGAGGAGATCAAGCGTTCTCATGGCGAGTACATGTCCTTCTACGCAAGAAATTTTTAGAAGAACCCAGCCAAAGCAAAATCTGAACATGAACGCAAGAATGGGTCAAATGGGCAAAAGGAAAATGGTCCAAAGCTAAGAACTTGCTACAATTGTGGAGATCGTTTGCACTTTTTAGCTGAATGCCCATATCAAAGTAGAGAAGACAATGCGGGCATGCTCATTCTCAAGGAAAAGTCGAAGGCACCCCAGAAGAAGCCATTTGTAAAGAAAAACACTCCTTACAAGAAGCAACCAAATATTGTTTTGGTAGCACAAGAGGAGTACTCATCCGCAAGTGAAGATGAAGAGGATGATGATAGCTCACAAGAGGTGGCTGCAATAGCCACCATGTCTACACCTATGTCTCTATTCAACTCTCCTAATGATAATGTCATCAACAAGAACGTCACTTGCCTTATGGCAAGAAGTTCCGAGGTACCACCGTCTATCTCTTCCTTTCCTAAGACTACTATGAATGATGATATGGATGATCACACTAGTCTTAAAGTTAAGGAAGAAGTTATTGCTTTGGATTATTTTATCACTAACTTGCAGGGTGAGCATAAACTACATTTTGAGGCTCTCATGGGTCAAATTGCTTACTCCGAAGATCTCCTTGAAGAAAATGGCAGAATTGAAAGAGAGGATGCCATGGGAATTGCATCTTTGAAGAATGCTCTAGAAGAAGAAGAGATTCGAGTCTCTCTAGAGGAGAGACTTGAGTAAATTGAGGAGTCACATGACGAAGTTATGGCTAAGCTCGTAAAGAAACGTGATAACGCATTTGCCAAGGTAAAGAAATTAAAGAAGGAAAAGATTGATTTTGGGGCTGCTCATGCTAGACTCTCCGAGAAATTAGATAAACTTGACATTGCTCACAAGGCATTGGAGCGTGAACACTCTATTCTAAATGAGTCTCATGATCAGCTCCAAACTCGATTGAACAAATATGATGTTCCTAGCACCTCTACACCAACGTGTGGACATGAAGAAGTTCTTAAAGAAAATGCTAGGTTGAAAGATGAGCTTGCCAAGGTATCCCTACCCAAAGGTAAGGAAGTTCTTGATGAGATCCTTGGTAAGCAAAGGACAAACACTGGAAAAAAGGGACTTGGTTATGTTCCTAAGAACAACAAGAAGAAGAAACAAGAAGAAGAAGGTCAAGGGTGTTCAAGCAAAGACAATCACCATAGAAAAGAACATCATGAAGGAAAAATCTGATTATTATGGTTTTGCAGGGTATAACAATTCTCATTATGAGTTATTTCGTGATTATTATGGTGATGTATATGCTAGCTATGTTGGTCCTTTTGATAATTATATTTCTTGGTCTATTTGGGTCCCAAAGACCCTTGTAACTAACATGAGAGGAACCATTGAAAAATGGGCACCTAAGACCAATAAGTAATTCTCTTGTAGGGTTATGCTTCTGGTGGATCTAAATGGGTGCTCGATAGTGGTTGCACAAGTCATATGATCGGAAGTAAGGAGATCATCACGGAGATGAGGCCTAATCAGGATCAAATAACCGTCTCCTATGGTGACAAATCAAAGTCAAAGGTATTGGGTCTTGGCAAGGTTGTGGTTGCTCACGATATCTCACTCGTGGACGTCATGCTTGTTGAGACCCTTAGTTAAAATTTACTTTCTGTTCGTGCCCTTGGTAAGATGGGCTTTGCAGTTTTCATTGATGATGATTTGGTGGTACTCTTGTGGAGCAAGTCTCTAAAGGTCGCTTTCATTGGATGCGTTAAAAATGACTTGTATGTGGTGGACTTTTCGAGGAAAACCACTACGGGTCCGATGTGTCTATTCAGAAAGGACGACGTGGGTTGGTTATGGCATTGCCCACTAGCCCATGTCAACATGAGAACTTTGCAAAGCCTTCACAAGGGTGGCCACATTCTTGGGCTAAAAGAAAATGTTTCCTTTGCCAAAGGTCGTGTTTGCAGGGCTTGCATTGAAGGAAAGATGCATGACTCTCCCCATCGAAGGAAGACGATTACTTCATCAAAAAGGATCTTAGAGCTCCTACATGTGGATCTCTTTGGTCCACCATCTCACGCAAGTCTCGGTGGGAAGAAATATTGTCTCGTTATTGTCGATGATTACTCAAGATATACATGGGTCTACTTCTTCAAGCTGGAAAGTGAGACTCAACAAATGGTCATTGACTTTGCAAACAAGGTTCAACATCAACACAATGTCCATATATTGGCTATTAGAAGCGACAATGGCTCTGAGTTCAAGAACTACACTCTGAATAAATTCCTAAGTGAAGAGGGGATAAGACACCAATATTCCGGTGCGTACACCCCTCAACAAAATGGTGTAGCCGAGAGGAAAAACCGGACTTTAATGGACATGGCAAGGTCTATGTTGGCTAAATTCAAGTCTCCATACAACTTTTGGGCTGAAGCTATATCCACCGCATATCATTCATCAAACCGACTTTACCTCCGCAAATATCTTGGACAAGACCCCTTATGAGATACTTACCGATAACAAGCCCAACATTTCATACTTCCAGGTGTTCGGTTGTAAGTGTTTCTTTCTCATTAAAGGAGTTTGTTTTTCTAAATTTGAGTCCAAGGCCTTAGAAGGTATCTTTGTTGGTTACGGTGCCGAATCACACACTTATAGAGTCTA
The DNA here is from genome assembly GCA_916181665.1 of Avena sativa. Taxonomy (NCBI): domain Eukaryota; kingdom Viridiplantae; phylum Streptophyta; class Magnoliopsida; order Poales; family Poaceae; genus Avena; species Avena sativa. Next base: position 342,379,692 of record OV702287.1, read on the forward strand.
CAATAAGCTCTCCGGAACTGTTGTAGAATCTTATAGTGTGGTGTTCGAGGAAAATGATGGCTCCCATGTGGGGCAAGTTGATGTTCGTGATGTAGATGTTGAAATACCCCATGATGCCATAAGAAGAATGGGCGTGGGATTTTTCCGCCCTATTGAGGAACCCCTTGTGGCGGATCGGGAAGGATAATGCTCTACTCAAGTAGAGCCCTCATATTCACAAGATCAACAAGTTCCACCTGTTGGAGAAACTACTGCACACCAACTCAACCTCCTTCTGAAGTTCATCAATCATCTGAAGAAACTGGGAGTCCTAGACTGGATTATCTGCCTGAGACCAGATTATCCAGCCCATCTCCACCACTTGCCAGGAAGGACCAGGAAGCTCAGGAAGGGGCAGAAAATCCCAGGACGGATTTTTTGCCAGAGGCCAGATTTTCCGGCCCAATGCCCTCAACTGCCAGAAATGTCCAGGAAATGCAGGGAGAAGCACAAAATCCTAGGCCGGATTATCCGACCCCTCCATTGGCCGGATTATCCAGCCCTAGAACTTCAACTCAACAGACTCCTGTTATGACTGTTGATCAAGATCAAGGACAAGCTTCTCCATCACATATCCGTGCTGAACATACCATTGATCAAGGTCAAGACGAAGACTCTGTTGATGAATAGATCCCTCCAAGAAACAACAAGGAGATTGAAATTCGTCGCAAAGCTTAGGCTGATAGGAATCTCGAACTTCGAGGGCATACACTCGATAAAGTTGTAGGCGACCTAAGAAGGAGGGTGTCCACAAGAAGGGAGCTTGCAAGGTTCAGTGATCATCAAGCTCATATTTCTATGGTGGAACCTAAAAAGGTCTTTGAAGCCCTTGAAGATCCAGTTTGGGTTGTTGCTATGCATGAGGAACTAAATAATTTCAAGCGCAACAAGGTTTGGAAATTAGTAGAGAAGCCCAAAGATTGCCGCAATGTTATTGGAACCAAGTGGATTTTCAAGAACAAGCAAGATGAGAATGGAATTGTCGTAAGAAATAAGGCAAGATTGGTAACACAAGGGTTCTCTCAAGTGGAAAGCGTCGAATTTGGTGAAACTTATGCTCTCATGGCTCGCCGTGAGTCTATTCGTATCCTTCTTGCTTATGCAGCTCATCATAGCTTTAAATTACAGCAAATGGATGTTAAGAGTGCTTTTCTTAATGCTCCTCTACATGAGTTGGCATATGTAAAGCAAACCCCGTATTTCGAGGACCCCAACTTCCCGAACCATGTCTACAAACTCGATAAGGCACTCTATGGCCTTAAACAAGCCCCATGTGTGTGGTATGAGCATCTTAAATAGCTTTTGTTAGACCGTGGCTTCGAGGTTGGGCAAATCGACCCCACTCTTTTTACTAAGAAGGTTAAAGGGCAGCTCTTCGTATGCCAACTATATGTAGACGACATCATCTTTGGCTCTAATAATAAAACTTTTAATGATGAATTTTCAAAGCTTATGACTGATAGGTTTGTGATGTCTATGATGTGGGAATTACGATTCTTTCTTGGATTTGATATCAAAAAACTTAGAGAAGGAACCTTCATCAATCAAGAAAAATACATCCAAGACATGCTCAAGAGGTTCAAGGTGATGGATCTTAATGGCGTTGCTACACCAATGCAAACTAAATGCCATCTTGAACTCAATCCCAATGGTAAAGATGTGGACCAAAAGGTATACCGGTCCATGATCGTCTCTCTCCTTTGCCTCTGCGCATCTAGACCCGATATTGTGTTGAGTGTAGGTGTGTGTGCAAGGTATCAAGTGGTCCCTAAATAAAGCCACTTGGTGGCGGTCAAGAGAATCTTCCGATATTTGGTTCATTCCCCTAATTTTGGTTTATGGTATCCCTAGGGCTCCAATTTCTCTCTATGTGGTTATACGAACTCTGATTGGGCTGGTGACAAGGATGATAGGAAGTCAACTTCTAGAGCTTGTCAATTATTGGGAAGATCTTTGGTATGTTGGTCTTCTAAGAAACAAAATTGTATATCTCTATCCATCGCCGAAACTGAGTATGTGGCTGCTGCTAGTGCATGCACTCAACTCTTATGGATGAGGCAAACTATAAAGGAATATAGTGTCAATTGTGACAAAGTGCCTCTTTTGTGTGATAATGAGAGTGCTATCAAAATTTCTTATAATCGGGGGGACCCTAGCCGCCGCCCCAGCCCTCCCCAACTCCCCTCCCTCCTCTCTCCCCCGTTGCCACCATGGTCGTGGCCAGGCAAAGCCTGGGCGCTGTTGGCGGTGGGGGATCTCTCATCTTCCTCGGTGAAGATCGGCAGTGCGGGACGCCAATCCTCGTTGCGGATGGGGTGCACGTCGGGCACCTCAGCGGCATGGCATTGATGACTGCAAGTGCATAGATCGTTTGTAGCTAGTTTCGAAATAAAGATATCGATCCCACAGGGAGCAGGAGTCTGAAGTCTAATAACTCTTGAAATAAATATTACAATAGAAATGCTAAATAAAGTTCTAAGTGACAAGATAAAATGCGAGTATTGCATAAAACGGTGTTTTGGGGTTTTTTGGTATAAGAGCAACAATAAGTAAAGTAAAACAACTGAACACAGAAAGTAAGTATCGCGTGTGTAAGAGAGATTGGAACTGCAATAGGAAAAAGCGTTCTCAGGGAGTAGCGGACACACCACTAGCATTATAAGAAGCTAAGATAACGATTATTATCATGAATATTCTCAACTATGTATGTGTGGGAGGAACTCCGTATTTGGACAAATAGGCAGCAATCACTGCTCACATCGTCCTCATAACCACAGTAGTCAACAATTGACATCAATCGAATTACTGCGCTATTAAGGGACTTGATCCCATAGGACGTATCTCATGGCATGTATAGTGTTCCGTGAGTTTCCTCGGTTCCCAAGTTGATACGTAAGGGGTGCCAACATCTTTATAGTCATTGTAAGTGCTAACACATCTCTGTCAACCAACAAGTAGTTCCCTCCATCAAGTCCCCATGAGAGGCAAATATTGAGAGGTCGACTTCTCTCAACATCAAGATAAAGACAATCTAACACATGGTCACATAAATGAATATCATACTAAACTTTATCTTATTTCAATCTCATACTAGGGTTTCTCCATCCCCCCCAAAACTAATGATCTACTCAGACATGGAGGCAATCAACATCATGGCAATAACAATGGAATCTATCATAGATGAATAGTACTTGTATAAATCCACAACAAGTATGGAAATTACAACAAGATCTAGACAAGATGTAGATGGGATAGAGGGAGATGGTGGTGATGCAACAGTTGATGATGAAGAATCGATGCCTTAGCCTCCCAGATCTGCGCAGGGCGAAGATGGATCCCCGGTGGACGAGTTCCCCTCCAGATGCCTTCTGGAGGTGAGGTTTCAGCGATTCCTGGGTGTTCTGTATGTCGTCTCCCTAATCTAGTTGCACGGGGTGAAACTATTTGAGGAGGCGGTGGCGGCGCCAACTATACGGCCGGAAAATTTATTCCCGCCGTATAGTTGGTCGTTAAATCGTCTGTATGCCTTGTTCGCTTCGGGTTTTCTTCTGGTATTATTGATATCTCCCAAATAAGCGATTTATGTTGTTTTTGGCTCCTTTTCTCCCTAGTATAACTGCTCCAAGAATTGTGTCAATTGTATCCATCATCTCTCCTGATCCTGGTGAAAATAGACATAAAACATGCGCGCGAACACCGTAAAATACCAAGATCCTACATCTACAATGCAAAATAATAATATAAAACATGATGCAAATATGCACTCATCAGACATCTCTAGCGTGCGGCGGCTGCGGCTTGGCCGGAAGAGCAGCAATGTGGTGGACGGTGATCTGGTGCCCCTCGTCCCTCTAGCCAAGAAAACTCCGGGGAAACCTCAGATCTCGAGGGATCGAGCAATGGCGGTGTCATGTGCATCGTTACCCTCTTGAGGGCATTGCTTTTGGATTTCTCACCGGCTGCAGGGATCGGCGACGGCCCTAGGTTTGGTAGAGGTGGTTATCTTCTTCGTCGAAGGTGGTCGACCTACGGTTGGTTTGACAGATCTCATGATCCGTCTTCTAGTCCCAGCAGCGAGGCGGGGAGACATAGGTGCCAATGAAAACCAAGTCATTGGCAGGTGATGGCGGTGTTACCTTGATGAAGGCATCATTGTGCACCTTGTGTCGACCTCAATTGTGCTACTCCGGGGGAAACCCTAAGATCTTCGGGTCGGGTGATGGCGGTGCCGTGGTGTCAGTTTCGCATTCTCTCCTAGGAGCATCGTCTGTGGAGCAGCGTTGGATGGAAGCGGCAGGAGGGTGGAGCAGCTAGCGTGCGGGGGGTGGTGCTACTTGGCATCGAGGTGGTGTCGATGGCTGGTGTGGCGAGAGTCTGCGCATTGATCTACATGCTGGCGATGGGTTGGCAGAAGATTTTGAAGTCGGCGACATCCAGAGCGTGTGCGTGGGTGCAACTCCATGGATATGTTGTGCGGTTCTAGGACTCCTTTCACATGAGTTCGTGCCGATGTGCCAAGGCACTCCAGCTTCTCTTGGCGAGTGGCAATGTTGTGGGTGACCATGGGGGGTCGAAATAGGTAGATAGGGGTTTGGTAGATCTTGTTGGGGAGCTGGCGATACAGTTATCATTTTTGCTCAGTGTTTAGCTTTGGTGGTTCCGGTTTGTATCATCTTTGTAATGGCTTTTGCCAAATAATGTGGTTCTAATAATAAATAAAGGATGTGTGCATCACTTGATGCAGAGGCCAGGGCTCCGCTCCCCATTTTGAAAAAGGAAAAAATCCGGTGCAGCATACAAGGACATAACATATTAAGATTCACAATCACTTTATTCGGGATCATGTTGATCGTGGTGATATTGATCTATCATTTGTGAGAACAAAGAACCAACTTGCTGATATTTGCATGAAGCCACTTGATGAAGCAAGGTTTTGTTATTCGAGGAATGAGCTAAAGATCATGGATTTAAGGAGATTGTCTTGATTACTCATGCATACCCACTTACATCTCTTCCTTATTTGGTTTAGGTGTGGGCATAGACATAGGGGGAGTGTGGTCCTAATTGATTGGGCTAACCTTCCCCCTATAATGCCAACAATAAGAAAAGTCATTTCTCTTAATATCATTTTGTGATATGTGAGCTTATTGATGAGTATTGGTCATGAACCCAAGATACATCTTCGTGGTGTCATACCATCCACTCCAACATGGTGGCTTCGGCCACCACCCTTTTCTTTTGAGAAGAGTTGGTTCCTTATGGTTCTCTTTGGATTTTTTTGCATATCTTGTGTTCTTATGGAAAACACACTCAATTTTGGCTTTTATTTGATTTGGCTCTTGCAATCTTGGGTGTGTAGTACCATCACAGTTTGGTTGTCTAAACCCAAGCCTCTCCCAATCCCAAACCATATATCTCTTGCACACAAGTCCTTGATTCCCTTGTGAGGGTTTTGTTTGGGGTGTGCGGGCCTGAATCTGTGTTCAACAGAAATTTCACAAAAGGGCCGGATTATCCGCCCCTAGTGGGGGTCGGATAATCCGCCCATGGCGGTTTTCTTCTACTAAGGGTAGAGCGACAGGAGGAAGGGCTTAAACAAAGAAGCACTTCCACCCTGACCCCTGTCTCTCCCCTAACCGCCGCCTGCCGCCCCAGCCCTCCTCGGTGCCATTCCGGCCACCAGATTCTCTGGTCATCCGGGTACCTTCTCCTCCGCGTTCTTCCTCCAATGAGTGAGGGTAACTCCCTCACTATCATCTTTTGTATAGATGTTGATTGGTTGTTGGTGGAACTTGGTCTAGAAGTTGCCCTGTGTCTCATATTCATGCTAGAAATCGTAGACTAGAAATACCTATGCCCGATCTACTTTGATGCTTTCGATCTGGAGAAGTTCTAAAAAAATCGCCAGGGATGGATTATTTGGCCTGGAAGGTTTGCTCTTGGTTCAGAATTTCCCAGATTCTCGTATCATGTAGTTTTGGGTTGTCGATTGTTCTTCTACTGTTTCTGCATTCCTCCTGTACTTGTGTGTGTACTTATCTATTTGCTATCCATCTTATTTGTTTCACAGGTGGTTCTCGTGTTACCTAAACATACAAGTGACATCCTCGTGCTCGCTATTTTAGGCCTGACGGTGAAGGAGGTCTTGTTGACGAGGTTGAGTTACGTCGACGCTCGCGAGAGGCTAAACGAATGGTTGAACATGCAAGGAAAGAAAAGGCCACTCGGGCAAGTTCCAAGAGGAAGAGTAAGCAAATCAGGGTCAACTATAAGCATACAGACAGTATTACTTACTCTTCTATTCGCCACCATGATCTGTATGATGAGGTTGAGCATGATGAAGACCTTGGGGATTCTCATTTCTAGTGTGTTGATCACAAGTTCATCTTTGAGGATGTCTATTCCTCTTTGAAGATTCGCCCCATGCGTCCCATGGTTATTACTGAGGCCAAGGAGAAGCCCCATATGGTTGATGCGTTGGCTATGGCTGAACGGATGTGGCTACACCACTCATGTCCCTACAGTGCTCTATGACTCCACAGTGATGAAGCTATTCTTCTCCACTCTTGTGATTTGTGGTGATGAATGCCGGACTATGAAGTGGATGACTGGTGACACCCTTATTCAGGCTGATTTCAGGGTTTTCTCTCATGTGCTTGGTTATCCCTTCAATGGTCGTGATCATTCTTGTGGACATCGCATCATTTCTCCCATCAAGCCAAGCAAGGATACGTTTCTCTCTCCCTGCTATGGTTCCAATGGTGTTGTGGGCCTGGTGTCTAGTCTCCTACCCCTCTATGCTCGGCTGGTTAGTGTCTTTCGTGACTCCATCACGTCTAGTGGGGGCAACAATAACAACATCCGTGACCACCTTGTTCAGCTGCTTGCTTTTGCTCATGAACGTGCCAATGCCAAAGATTCGAGTGTGACTTACCGGCTAGATGTGATGGACTTTATTTATCATGAGTTGACTGATGCCATGTTCAATAGGCTCTCCATCCTGTATGCTCCTTACACCATGATGCTCATCAAGCATATGCTTCCTCTTGAGAACTTCAACTATGACTATGAGCATAAAGTGAAGAAGATTTACAACAAGTCAAGACCTCCCATCCTTCTTCTTCTGCTCCAGAGGGCCTCATGAGAGATGCTCGTTCTAGTAGGCAGAGGCCTCTGGTACCTTCGGTTGCCCGTGAGGTGAAGCAACTCAATTGGTTCTAGCGGAACATTCTGTGCATGGGCATCGACACTCACAAGGGGCGGTATGATGCCTACATGCAGAACCATGATATGGCTCACACTCAGCAGGTTATTCTCCACCATGTCTTAGGGGCATCCGGCCCTCCTCCTACTCCTACAGCTCCCACACCGTATGCTTAGTGGAACACGTCCGGCACCAACTATGGTTGAGCATCACTTGTTCCCCACCTTTGAGAGGGAACCTACTCCACCAGCTGTTGATGATGAGGAAGATGAAGAGGAGTACGATGACCAAGATGAGGACAAGGACGAGGACGAGGAGTGATTCCTTGGGGCGTTAGCATCGCTCTTCTTCCTTTTTGGCATTTCGATGCCAAAGGGGGAGAAGTAGTTCTATTAGGATATCGTGGATTTGCATGGTTCGGGCGCAAGAATTTGCACTTTATCATTTCATTTTATTCTCGCTTGTGCCCATTTTAGTCCTGAACTTTAAATTTTTCTATTTGGTTTGTATGAAACTATGTGGTTTGTGTGGTACTTTGGATTTATCCCGGTCATCACTAGAATTATTATTATGGATTTATATATTGAGGAGTATGGATTCATCTAGATGTTATGGAATTGTGGTTTTATCTCTATGGATGCATCCAAATGGTATTATGCTTCGAAGTCCCAAAGAGTGATGATTATATTGGCTATCTATATGCCATTGAGAACTTCATCCTCTCGGTGGTATGATTTATTTTTGTAACTCATCATTTGTTTGTAGCTTTCAAGTCAATCAAAAGTCTTGTACCTACTTATGTGCATTTGTATTCAAATGCAAACTTCTAATATGCACACATTTAGGTGTTGGGTCCGCAGCATAGAAAACAAAAAAAAATTCCTACGATGAGAACTATACGCCAAGATCTATCTACTAGATACAGAGCAACGGGTGGACATACATCCATGGAGAACTTACCCTCGAAGATAACGAGTTTTGTTAACGAGTAGGAACTCATGGTTGATGTAGTCGTACGCTTGCCGATCTCAAGATCGTGTGGAAGTCCGAGCGCCACAAATCAACAGCGCATCCGTCCTCGCACACATGTTCAAGCCACCGGACAACCTCCACCTCCTCGCTCCAGCGAATCAGTGGAAGCAGCAACTCCTTCCAGACGCAAGGCCACCGAGAACATGTATCTCGCTAATCCGAGACCATGGGGGAATATCTAGAGGGGGAGAGAGATCCTTCACGAGGAGGTGTGGTTTGTGAGAGGGGAGAGGGGGGCTTTATATAGGAGGGAGGGAGACCCCTCCCCTCCCATAGCCGGAGCATGAGGGGGGGGACTCCTCCCCTCCTTCATTCATGTGGTGAACCTCCACTCACATAAACATGGCCTCCACCCAAAATCCCACTCACATGTATTTAATTTCCACCAAATTAAATGCAACTCTCAATTAATAAAACTCTTTTATTTATCTTATTCAGAATTTTGTTAATTACTTTAATTAACAAACATTCACATAAAACCCCTTGCAACATTTCAATATCACATGCAGGACCACTTTCTGCAATTTCACCCGAAACAATTCTGGTTTCTATCAAAACAATTCCTGTTTCTATCGAAACATTTCCTACGCTTTGCAAACCTTTTGTCTGGAACATATGTGATCCTAAATGGTGTCCGACAACCCTTAAGTGTGTCACCCTACGGTTCGCGAATAATGCAGACATGATTGAGACTCCTCTCAGATCAATAATCAGAAGCGGGACCTGGAGATCCATACTGACTCCTGCATATTCAACGATGACTTCTGTGATCATGAGAACCTTTAACATCAGCAATTTAATCCCTTTGTCTCATGATATAATACATGTCCGAGATTCGATCATCAGTATCCAAATACCTAGTTTGATCTCGTTACCGACATGCACTCTTTTCTCGTTCCCGTGATATAACATTCTAGTGATCACATCACTTGCTTGCAAGCTATCTTAATGTGATATCACCGAGAGGGCCCAGAGTATATCTATCTGCCATCGGGATTGACAAATTCCACTCTTGATCCATGAGCCTCAACATAACACCTTCATAGCACTGAACCCACCTTTATGGTCACCCTGTTACGGTGTGATGTTTGATGTTATCAAGATACTCTTCCGGTGTTAGCAATTAACATGATCTCATGGTCTAAGGACTAAGACTACTTTGTATGATGTTATAGGAATATAAACATAATGACTTGATCGTAATGCTATACTTCGGATGAATGTTCATCACATCATTTCACAAATGCTGTGACCTTGTTATTAACAACATCCAATGTCCATGATCAGGAAACCTTGATCATCTTGTTAATCAACAAGCTAGTCTATAAGAGAGGCATAACTAGGAACCCTTTTTGTTTATTAAACACACATGTATTGATGTTTCCTATCAATACAATTATAGCATGCAAAATAAACATCTATCATATACAAGGAATACATAATAACAACTTTATTATTGCCTCTCAGGGCATATTTCCTTCATTAGGGGGGGTCTTTTCCACCCTTGAAATGATGATGTTAGTAGGTCCTTTATGCATATCCTAGTATTGTCATCTAACACCAAAAAGGGGGAGATTGAAAGAACATTTCTTAATCCCTATAGTTTTGTGTGTTAGATAATAATACCAAGGAAGAATTGATGTGTGTTAAGTGCTGTAGATAAGTGCTCATATAAAAAGCAGCCAAAATAGGTTTTAGGGGCGGATTATCCGCCCTAGCTCAATCGACAAAGGTGGACAAGGCGCGTCATGTGGTATGGGGGGCGGACTATCCTTCAGATTGTCTGGCTAGGGCCAAAGTTTTTTGCCCGGGCCGGATGATGTCTACGCACGCTTCTATTCTTGTAGACAGTGGTGGGCCTCCAAGTGCAGAGGTTTGTAGAACAACAACAAGTTTCCCTTAAGTGGATCACCCAAGGTTTATCAAACTCAGGGAGGAAGTGGTCAAAAGTATCCCTCTCAAGCAACCCTGCAATTAAGATACAAGAAGTCTTTTGTGTCCCCAACACACCCAATACACTTTTCAGGTGTATAGGTGCACTAGTTCGATGAAGAGATAGTGAAATACAAGTAGTATGGATGATTATAAGTGATAATTGCAATCTGAAATAAGAGTGGTAGCAAGCAAACATGTAACAAGACAAATTGTAAATGGTGTTTCAATGCTTAGAAACAAGGCCTAGGGATCATACTCTCACTAGTGGAAACTCATATAAATATCTTCTCTTCATTATTCTATCCTGAACTACTCTCTTGTTGGACGATGTAGGGCTATAACAGCACACCTTAAAGTTTGCATTCCCCATCTAGATAACCCCTCACTATCACCTTGAGCGCTAGATGGTTCCAACAAACACCACAATCTCATAGAGACATCCAACTCAAATTATACTCATGATAAGTATTTATGTAACCTTAGCCAAAAGTGCCACACGATATGCACACTGTCAACTTCACACACGTGGGGATAAGTAGAGATTAATTAAAGCACTTGAGTAGCAGAATAGATGCTAGATTACAAAGCCCATGATCTCAATAAGATCACGCATAGAGAGAGAGAGATGAACACATAGCTACCGGTAGAGCCCTTAGCCTCGAGAGGGAACTACTCCCTCCTCATCATGGGAATCAGCAACGGCGATGAAGATGGCGGTGGAGTCGATGGATATGGCTCCGGGGGAACTTCTCTGTCCCGGCAGGGTACCGGAACAGAGACTTCTGTCCCCCGAATATCCTCTTCGGTGGCGATGGCACTGCGGAACTTTTCGTGGAATTCTGATCTGGTCCCTTAGGGTTTTCGTCCTGGGGGAATATATAGGCGAAGGGGCAAGGTCGGTGGAGTCCCGAGGGGCCCACACCACCTGGTGGCGCGCCTGGAGGTGACCAGCGCAACCATATGGTGTGGCCAGCCCCTGGCCCTCCTCCGTCTATGCTTTGGACTTCGTCTCATGTCGGAAAAATAGGAACTTCGGCTTTTGTTTCGTCTAATTCCGAGAATATTTCTTTTCTAGCTTTTCTGAAACCAAAAATAGCAAAAAACACGCAACCAGCACTGTGGCATCTTGTCAATAGGTTAGACCAGAAAATATATAAAAATGCCTCAAAGTGTAGACAAAACATAAGATAGTTGATACAAAACAAGCATGGAGCATCAAAAAGTATAGATACGTTTACAACGTATCAGGCATCCCCAAGCTTAACTCCTGCTCGTCCTCGAGTAGGTAAGTGATAAAAAGAATAATTTTTGAGGTGACATGCACCATCACAATCTTGATCAAGGTATTTGTAAAACATTGATAGCTAGGATCAAAGTACTCTAAACATAAGCATGAAAGATAGAGTTCTAACAATAAGACATAGCAACTATGTTGTAACATGAAAAGGTACAAACAAAAGATCATGAATAACAATGCATTGAAAGACATTTGTTTGTTTCACATATAGAAAACATAATAAAAGTGGTATTCAGCTTGTCCCTCATGGTATAGAAAAACATAAATGCATAGGACACCTTCAAAGTTCATAAGGATGACTAGATACAAATAATTTAAGAACAAGCAATATCAAAGTTATGAATTAATCAACAAGTTTTGGTACAATGCACATTAAACTAAGAATGACCACTATGCTCTCTCAATTGGTGCATAAAGATAGAAGATGGAGACTCAACATAAAAGTAAAAAGAAAGGCCCTTCACAGAGGGAAGCAGAGATTCAAGTTTCAAAAAGAGATTCCAAAAATTATGGTACTTATTAGCTTTCAGCTCTCATTGCCCCTATCATAAGAATCTTGAGCTGATTAAAGTTAAAGTGACACAAATATGAAGATATGCTTGACAAGTTATAAGTTGAAAATCTCATGCCCCATGGTTACGAGTACCGACCCTCATGCTACTCAAATTCAGTCACAAGTAAGTCCTTGTCATTGTAAGTACATGTGTATCATAGAGAACAGCCAACGGGGTACCCCTTGCCCCATGATACAAGAGCTATCCCATATCAAAATGACAAGGCAACAGACAATGAGCATCTCAGCGATCTTTTTATTTGCTATTTTCATAGGTTTTTATTGAGGATGCTTCATAAAATGCTCACTATGGTTATGCTGCAAGTTTCCACCATGATTAGGCATGGCTTAGGCTAGCCGCCCAGGCGTTTCTCTAACACACATACAAACTCCATGAGCTTACAAGCTCCACTTTTATTTCACGCTGTCGGGATCCATAAGCAAAAGATCATGATATCAACTGAATAATAAGTGCAATGTTGAAAGCATTTCCCATGACAACATGGTTCTGCTAACTTACAACTTATAAAGCGCAAGCATATATGCAACATAGATGGACACAATGGTTCAAGTTTATTAGATGCAAGAAAGTAAAGTGTGCCATCAAGTTTGTGAGAGCTTTAATCACTAATTTTCACATAACATGTTTAATTTGGAAGGTAGATAAAAGCATGAATATACTTGGAATGGTGTAACACACCATGCATAGGAATTTATAGTGGACTCTTTGGAATAACTTGGTTTCTTGGGAGTTGGATGCATGAGTGGAACGGGTACGTGGTACAGGTGGAGGCTAGAAAAAGACTGGGAGCGACCAACTAAGAGAGCAATAATGGCCATAATCATGCAAAGCGACAAAACATTATTAATTAAAGCATAAAGTGATATTACAAGTCATAAACTAAATGATCATAGAGGCTAAGGTGACTTGTTCATAGTCTTAACATGGTGTAAGCATGTGCCAAGTCAACCCAGATTAAGCATCAAAGGATAATACCACAATATTATGCTTTTGAATGCTAAAACAATGCATGATTCTTTCAAGGCACATTAAGAAATCTCAATTGTTTGGAACAAGTCATGCTACATCAATAATCACTAAGCATAAAGCCAAAGCAATATCAAACATGGCATGATAAAGTCTAGGCCACAGTCTAAACAAGCTCCTTATGTACCACTTATAAGCATGAAACTTCCTACTATTTTCCAATCACCAATCGAAAACTAAAGCTAAACGCAGTGCTAGCAAAGGAGAATACTCGTAGAACAATAAGAGTGAAAACTAGAGTGTTCTAGGCAATGAATAATAGGGCGTGTCTCTCTCCAAAAGAAGTGCGTTGGGATCCAACCAACTTATTTAAGCAAACCAAACAAAAGAAAACTAAAAACAAAAACAAAGACGCTCCAAGAACAACACATAGTGCATAATGTAATAAAAATAAAGTGTCTTGAAAGAAGACATGAGATTGTTGACGAAGAAGGGGATGCCTTGGGCATCCCCAAGCTTTGACACTTGTACTTCTTGAATATTTCTTGGGGTGACACGGGTGGAATCCCCAATCTTGAGATTTTGTCCATACTTCATCTCATCACATTATTCTCTCCCTACACTTGAAAATTTCCTTCATACAAAACTTCACACAATCTTCATTAGCAACATTAGTGTATTCAAGATAATAAGTCTTTGGGTTTAGTTTCAACACAAGTAAAACTTCCATTTAAACACAAGATATTGTAGCAATTCCTTCTAAAATCTCAGGTGATCAAAGAGAACTCAAAGAGAAAAAGATTAAGAGACAAATGCAAATAATGGCAGAAATCTATCGAAACAAACCAGCAGGTAAAGACTGATTATTTCAGAAATCTTCAATTGCTCAAATCGAAAAGTGCAAAACTAACTAAAGTTGGGTAATAACCTGGGGCATAAGCACAAACAATTACAGCTCAATCCGACCTACAGGGATTTTTCATGATTTTTTACAGTGAAGCACAAAAATCTGTTTCGGGACAGCAACTTTCCCAAGTCTTACTTCTCACTCATTAGAGGTTATTCTTAGCACAAAAACCACACAAAAAGGATAAGGAGAGGTTATTACTGAGGCAATAACTTCCAAGACTCAACAAAACAAAAATAAATTGAAAGTAAAAATATAATGGGTTATCTCCCAAAAGCTTTTTCTTTATAGCCATTAAGATAGACATGATAATTTCGATGATGCTCACATAAGAAATATGAATTGAAGTAAAAAGAGAGCATCAAGAAGCAAATATGAAATAAATTTAAGTCTAACCCACTTCATATGAAAAATAATCTTGTAAAGAAACAAGTCATGAAAGCACAAAGCAACAAGCATAGGAAAGCAAAACAAGTGCAACTTCAAAATTTTCAACATAAAGAGGGGAAACTTAATATTGTTGAGATACATAAATCCATGTTTCCCTCTCTCGTAATAACGTTCAGTCTCATCATTAAGAAAATAACAATATAACTATCACATAAAACATTCTTATCATGAGCCACATGCATAAAATAATTATTACTCTCCCTATAAGCATAGTCAATCTTATTAATCGTAGTGGGAGCAAATTCAACAAAATAGCTATCATTATTATTCTCATCACCATAATCATCAAATATAGGAGGCATATTGTAATCATAATTAATTTTCTCCTCAATAGTAGGTGGACTGAAAATATCATATTCATCATTGTAATCATCATATATTGGAGGCATAGTATCATCAAAGTAAATTTTCTCCTTCATGCTTGGGGACTAAAAATATCATGCTCATAAAAACTAGCTTCCCTAAGCTTAGACTTTTCCATAGCATTAGCAATAATGGTGTTCAAAGAATTCATACTAATAGCATTGCTATTAGCATGCAAATAAAATTCCATAGGTTTTTTAATTTTCTCTTCAAACACTTCATGTCCTAACTCAAGATAAATACTATAAAGCTCTCTAATTTTGTTGTTGTTTTCCATTAAGCCTAACTAGTGAAAATAAAAACAAGAAATACAAAGATATGATTGCAGAATCTAAAGAAAATAACTTCGAGCACTCACACACCAGCAACAGTACTAGAATATAGCTTAGTAGCTAGAGGATGTGAGTACCTTTTACCTTACCTCCCCAGCAACAGCGCTAGAAAATAGCTTGATGTCTACGCACGCTTTTATTCTTGTAGACAGTGTTAGGCCTCCAAGTGCAGAGGTTTGTAGAACAACAAAAAGTTTCCCTTAAGTGGATCACCCAAGGTTTACCGAACTCAGGGAGGAAGTGGTCAAAGGTATCCCTCTCAAGCAACCCTGCAATCAAGACACAAGAAGTCTTTTGTGTCCCCAACACACCCAATACACTTTTCAGGTGTATAGGTGCACTAGTTCGGTGAAGAGATAGTGAAATACAAGTAATATGGATGATTATAAGTGGTAATTGCAATCTGAAATAAGAGTGGTAGCAAGCAAAGATGTAACAAGACAGATTGTAAACGGTGTTTCAATGATTAAAAACAATGCCTAGGGATCATACTTTCACTAGTGGACACTCTCATATAAATATCTTCTCTTCATTATTCTATCCTGAACTACTCTCCGGTTGGACGATGTAGGGCTATAACAGCACACCTTAAAGTTCGCATTCCCCATCTAGATAACCCCTCACTATCACCTTGAGCGCTAGATGGTTCCAACAAACACCACAATCTCATAGAGACATCCAACTCAAATTATACTCATGATATGTATTTATGTAACCTTAGCCAAAGTGCCACACGGTGTGCACACTGTCAACTTCACACACGTGGGGATAAGCAGATATTAACTAAAGCACTTGAGTAGCAGAATATATCATAGATTACAAAGCTCATGATCTCAATAAGATCACGCATAGAGAGAGAGAGAGATGAACACATAGCTACCGGTAGAGCCCTTAGCCTCGAGAGAGAACTACTCCCTCCTCATCATGGGAATCAGCAACGACGATGGAGATGGTGGTGGAGTCGATGGAGATGGCTCCGGGGGCACTTCTCCATCCCGGCAGGGTGCCGGAACAGAGACTTCTGTCCCCCAAATCTCCTCTTCGGTGGCGGCGGCACTGCGGAACTTTTCGTGTAATTATGATCTGGTCCTTAGGGTTTTCGTCCCGGGGGGAATATATAGGCGAAGGGGCAAGGTCAGTGGAGGCCTGAGGGGCCCACACCACCTGGTGGCGCGTCTGGGGGTGACCCGCGCCACCATATGGTGTGGCCAGCCCCTGGCCCTCCTCCGTCTCGTGTCGAAAAAAGGAACTTTGGCTTTTGTTTCATCGAATTCTGAGAATATTTCTTTTCTAGCTTTTCTGAAATCAAAACAGCAGAAAACAGGCAACTAGCACTGCGGCATCTTGTCAAAAGGTTAGTTTTATAAAATGTATAAAAATGTCTCAAAGTGTAGACAAAAATAAGATAGTTGATACAAAACAAGCATGGAGCATCAAAAATTATAGATATGTTTACGATGTATCACCGGATAATCCCCCCAGGAGTTTTTGCAAAGGAAACCAAGGCGCATCATGCAGTATGGGGGCGGAGCTTTGCCCCCGCCGAATAATCCGACCCCCACTTGGGCCAGATAATCCGGGCCCTAGAATCTCCAATGGCTAAGTTTTGGCAGGGGGTATAAATACCCCAACTGATCCTCCCGTGAGAACTCTTGATTCATTTGAAAAAATGTTGTTCTGTTCTTCAATCTCTCAACAGAAATCTCTCACTTCAACCACTCGAAAGCTCCGACCTTTGGGGAATCGAAGGAGAAGGCTTCGATCTTCGACAACACCAATAAAGCGCATCACTTCCCCTCCATTCACTTAGAGGATCCTCGATCTAGTATTTCTTGCAAATATCTAGATCTTGTGTTTTAGTTATTGACATTACTTGTTCTTGTGGCAGCTTGTTGTCATCACGTGAGCCTCCAATTCGGTTGTGGATGTGTGCCCCGCTAGTTGTGTAAAGGCACCGGTTCCCGCCTCGAAGGGTACCAATAGTAGAAAGGTGGATCAGGCCTTTGGTGGCGAGATCCATCGGAGAACAGGGTAAGGCCTATTGTGACATGGTGGTCTTAGTACCACCCACCCCTCCAACGCAGACATACTTCCCTTAACAAGGAAGGAACTATGGTAAAACAAATCATGTGTCTCCGTGTGCTCCACTACGGTTTCCTCGCTCCTCAATTTTACTTTCCTTTACTCGCTTAGTAGTTAGGTTTACATATAGGGAAATTCTCCGTAGTTGCATATCTAGAGAATTTACCTTTGTGTCGAGCCTAAAATTGAAAAGGTATTAAAATTTGGAGTAGCACCTATTCACCCCACCCTCTAGGTGCCCATACGATCCATTTCACCTTGGCAATGGTTCTTCTATTCTTATTCATTGTGTTGATCAAGCTCAAATTCTTTATAAAACCAAACCTCTACTTCTTCGTGATGTTCTTGTTGCCCCATCTCTCATTAAAAATCTTATTTATGTTCGTCAATTTACCCGTGATAATCTTGTTTCTCTCGAATTTGACCCACTTAGTTTGTCTATGAAGGATTACCAGACCAAGGACGAGATCACATGCTTCAATAGCTCCGGTGATCTATATTCCCTCCATGGTGCCCCTACCGATGTGGATCCTATGTCCATGGTGGCATTAGTTGATCTCTAGCACCAACATCTCGGCCATCTTCATGGTGGTACTTTATCATCTCTCCTTACTGAATTTTCCATCCCTTGTAATCGTGATACCCATAATGTGTCTATGTGTGAATCTTGTCAATTAGGGAAACAAGTGTGTCTTAATTTTAGTTCCTCTAGTTCTTCTAGTACCTTTCCGTTTGAACTTCTTCATTGCGATCTATGGACATATCCTATTGAAAGTATTTTATCCTTCAAATATTATCTTGTTATTCTCGATGATTGTACCCATTATGTTTGGACTTTTCCCTTGATCAACAAATCTGATGTGAACACAATATTTCTTAACTTTCAGCGCTATGTCTCTGTTCACTTCTTTCTCCCCATTTGTTTTATTCAATGTGAGAATGGTCGGGAATTTGACAACTTCAACAATCGTAACTTATTTCTTCAACATGGTGTTATCCTTAGTTTTTCATGCCCATATACCTCCCCCCAAATCGGTAAAGTCGAGCACTTCATACTATAAATGACATCATTCACACAAGCTTGTGACATGCCTCTATGCCTCCAAAGTTTTGGGTTGAAGCTCTTCGCATGGCCACATATATTCTGAATATTCGTCCATCTATAGCTAATCCTACCACGACCCCCTATTCTCTCTTTTTCTGAGTCATCCTAACTATGAGGATCTTCATGTTTTCGGATGCCTCTATTTTCCCAATTCCTACGCCACCTCCCAAAAGAAACTGTCTCCTCGCTCAATCCAATGCATCCTCCTTGGGTTTTCCAATGAACACAAAGGCTACCGTTGCCTTGACCTTCTTTCTGGCCATGTTCATATCTCACACCATTGAAATGGATCGTATGGGCACCTAGAGGGGGGGGTGAATAGGTGCTACACAAATTTTTAATTCTTTTTCAATTTTAGGCTTAGCACAAAGGTAAATTCTCTAGATAAACTAATGTGTGGAATTTACCTATATGCAAACCTATCTACTAGCGAGTAAGGAGCGAGTGGAAGAGGAACGAGTGAACCGAAGTGAAGCACGCGGAGACACAGGATTTGTTTGACCGCAGTTCCTTCCTTGTTAAGGGAAGTACGTCAGCGTTGGAGGGGTGGGCGGTACTAAGACCACCACGCCACAAAAGGCCTCACCCTGTTCTCCGATGGATCTCGCCACAACAGGCCTGATCCACCTTCCACTATAGGTACCCTTCGAGGCGGGCACCGGTGCCTTTACACGACTAGCGGGGGAACAACTCCACAACAACTTGGAGGCTCCCGAAATGACAACAAGCTGCCACAAGAACAAAGTTGTCAAATACAATAACACAATCTAGGTATTAACGAGAATACTAGATCAGGGATTTCTCCAAGTGAATGGAGAGGAGTTGAAGCGCTTGATTCTTGATGTTGATGATGAACTTCTCCTCCTTCAATTCCACCAAAGATCAAGACCTTAGGATGGTTGAAGTGGGGGATCGAGATTTAGAGCTCTTGCACAGGGTCTGGTCGAATTCAAATGAATCAAGAGTTCTGGACGTTGGGAAGAAGGGGTACTTATACCCCCTTCCAAAAACCAGCCGTTGCACACTTTGGGGCCTGGATTATCCGGCCCAAGTGAGGGCCGGATTATCCGGTCTAGGGAAACTCCGCCCCAGACTCAGAATATCCGGCAGAAAATCCGCCCCCTCTCTGAGCGTCGCGCCGAGCTTGCCCTTGATCAACTTCTGGGGGCCGGATTATCCGGCTCTATGCGAAGGCCGGATTATTCGGCCTGGGGAAGAATAACCACCCCAGTTCAGATTTTCCGGTAGAAAATCCGACCGGATACCGAGCGACGCGCCTTGGCTCCTTTTGCTCGAAAACAGGGGGCCGGATTATCCGGCCCTTGCGAAACCCGGATTATCCGGCCTGGGAAGGAAAACCCGCCCCAGTTCGGATTTTCCGGGAGAAAATCCGACTGGACACAGAGCGACGCGCCTTGGATTCCTTGAGAGATGAGGTAGGCCGGATTATCTGGCCCTTGGAGGGGCAGATTATCCGGCCCCCCTCAAAACTTCCTGCACACTTAGCACACATGAAAAGTCTCCATAGTATTGTTATCTAACACGCAAAACATAGGAAAACATGAATTGTTCTTTCAATCTCCCCCTTTTTGGTGTTAGATGACAATACCAGAATTTGCAGGAGAAAGACACAAGACAAACAGAGATAACTATGGAAGGGACTCCCCCTCAATGTGTGCATAATAGAGTTTTGCATTGGAATACAAATGCACACAAATAGGTGAATATATTCCATAGACAAAAGGGCAAAAACACATACCACCGAAGTAGAGAAAAGGCATCCTTGACATAAATCACAATTATTATTGGATAACCATTATGAGCGCGCGCCTTCCATGATAAACCTCCAGCAATAGGATATGAATAGATATAACCATGAGCATAATCAATGATATGAAGTCCATAGGTATCATCCAGACAACCACATAAAGTCTCAACCACAAATCACAAACCACGAATATAAAAGTTCAATGCTAAATGGGCATAAGCAAGAAATAACGAATAAAAAGTGCAAGTGCTTATGCCCGACCCATGCAAATCCACGGACAACCTAATAGAACTACTTATCCCCCTTTGGTATCGAGACACCAAAAAGGGAGAAGAGCGATGCTAGCACCCCAGGGGATCACTCATCATAGTCCTCGTCCTCGTCCTCGTCCTCATGCTCTTCCTTATCCTCATCTTCAAGCTCCTCAGTGTCACCTTCCTCATCATCAGCATCAGCAGCAGGCGCAGAGGGGAACAAGTGATGCTCCAGCTCACCATAGTTCAGCCCGGAGGAAGAGTTCCACCTAGCATATGGAGTGGGAGGTGTAGGAGCCGGAGGAGCACCCGAAGCGCCAGGCACGTGGTGGAGAATGAGCTGATGGGAGTGAGCCAACTCATGGCGCTGCCTGTAGGCCTCATACTGACCCTTGCGTGTGTCCACGCCCATGAAGAGGATGTGACGCTAGAACCAGTTCAGCTGCTTGATCTCGCGGGCCACGGGAGGCACTGGGGGCCTACGAGCATCCCTCATGAGACCCTCAGGAGCAGAGGAGGGGTGAGCAGTCTTCCGAACCTTGTTGTAAATCTTCTTGGCCTTGTGCACCGAGTCAATGTGGAACTCCTCAGCAGGAAGTAGGTTGCGGATGAGCAACATAATGTAGGGCGCATAGGAAATGGACAGACGGTTGAACATAGCATCACACAGCTCATAGTAAATGAAGTCCATGACATCCAGCCTGTACTGCACTGACTCGTCCTCGCAGGAGGCAACCTCATGAGAAAATTGAAGTAGCTGAACAAGGTGACCACGGATGCTGTCATTGTTGCCCCCACTCGGTGTAATAGAGTCACGGAAGAGACCCACCAATGCAGCATAGATGGGAGCAAGACCAGCCACAGTACCGATAATTCCATTGTCCACAGTGCACGGAGAGAGAGCAGCATCCTTGTTGGACTTCAACTGAGTGATGATGCGGTGGCCACTGGCTCTATCCCTGCTGCGGAAGGAGTACCCCAAACACGTGAAAATCAGCAGTCATGGGCCTGTCATGAGTCATCCACTTCATAGTGCGACGCTCATCACCACAAATCACCAGAGTGGAGAAGAATTGCTTCACCACCTCAGAGTCAAAGGAGCACTGGAGGGACATGAGATGGTGCAGCCCCATCCTCTCAGCCACATACATCGCATCAACAAGATGCGCCTTATCCAAAGCATCAGCAAGTACCAGAGGGTGCATAGGCCTAATGTTCAGCCTGGCATAGATGTCTTCATAAATCCCTTTATGTTCTGCACACCAAAACCGGGTATCCCCCAGCTCATCATCACGAGGCAGGTCAGCAAACAAGTCACGGTGACATATGGCAGAGAAGGAGACCGCATCCAGAGCCCTGTAGTTGATCTTGGGCTCCTTGCCCTTCCTCTTGGACACACCCTTCCTAGTCCTCTTGGATTGTTCAGCCATGCGCCTCTCTTCGTTCTTCCTTCTCCGCAATTCAACTTCGTCCACTAGGTTACCGTGACCGTCGTCCCGAAAGTACTTCCTCTTGAATCTGTCAGGCCGGATTATCCGGCCTGGCTAGGGGCGGATAATCCGGCCCTGGCAGAAATTTTCGATTTCACCAAGAATGCATGCAAAAAAATAGATCGGGCCTAGAAACTGTAAGACTACGATTTCTATGCGAAAACACATCCTTCTAGACAACGTTCCATCCAACAAGATACACATCTAGCCAAAGATGGGGAGAGAGGGAGTTACCCTCACTCATTGGAGGAAGAACACGGAGGAGAAGGTACCCGGAGGCGCGGAGAAGAAGATCCGGGAAGGCCCGGAAAATTCGGTGGCTGGAGAGGCTCCGGGGAGGGTGAGGGGCGGCAGGCGGCGGCTGGGGAGAAGGAGAGGGCTGGGGGAGAAGTGCTGCTCGATATGAGCCCTTCCCCCCGAGCCCTGCCCTTTAAGATCGAATCCGCCAGGGCCGGATTATCCGACCAACACTTGGGCCGGATTATCCGGCCTAAAATCTAGGATTCTGTTATACACAGAACCAGGCCCGCGCGTCCCCAAACAACACCCCCACAAGGTGTACAAGGGACTTGTGTGCAAGAATAGATGGCTTAGAGGTAGGGAAGGCTTAGGATTAAGAGATCTAAACTGGGATGGTACTAGACACTCAAAATTGCAAAAAAAAAACAAATCAAATAAAAGCCAAGATTGAGTGTGATTCCCATAAGAACAAGAGAGAGCAAATAACATCCAAAAAGATCCAATTCTCCACAAGGAGAGGGCGGTGGCCGAAGCCACCTTGTTGGAGTGTATGGTGTGACACCGCGAAGATATATCTTGGGTTCACGACCAATACTCATCAATAAGCTCACATATCACAACATGATATTAAGAGAAATGATATAACTTGCTATTGGCATTATGGGGGGAGGGTTAGCCCAATAAGTTAGGACCACACTCCCCCTATATCCATGCCCACACCTAGACCAAACAAGGATTGAGATGTACGAGTGGGTGCATGGGTAATCAAGACAAGCTCCCGGAATCAATGATATTTAGCTCATTCCTCAAATAGCAGAATCTTGCCTTATCAAGTGGCTTTGTAAAAATATCCGCCAGTTGGTTCTTCGTGCTCACAAAAGATAGATCAATATCACCACGAGCAACATGGTCACGAATAAAATGATTCCGAATCTCAATATGCTTCGTCCTTGTGTGCTAAACTGGATTGTACGCAATTTTGATAGCACTTTCATTATCACATAAAAGAGGCACTTTGTCACAATTGACACTGTATTCCTTTAAAGTTTGCCTCATCCACAATAATTGAGTACAAGCGCTGGCAGCAACAACATATTCAGCTTCGGCGGTGGAGAGAGATATACAATTCTGCTTTTTGGAGGACCAACATATAAGAGATCTTCCCAAGAATTGACAAGCTCCAGAAGTTAACTTCTGATCATCCTTATCACCAGCCCAATCTGAGTCAGTATAACCACATAAAGAGAAATTGGAGCCCTTGGGATACCAGAGACCAAAGTTGGGGGAATGAACTAAATATCGAAAGATCCTCTTGACCGCCACTAAGTGGCTTTCTTTAGGAGCTGCTTGATACCTTGCACACACTCCCACACTCAACACAATATCGGGTCTAGATGCGCAGAGGTAAAGAAGAGAGCCGATCATGGACCGGTATACCTTTTGGTCCACATCTTTACCATGAGGGTTGAGTTCGAGATGACACTTTGTTTGCATCGGAGTAGCGACACCATTTAGATACGTCATCTTGAATCTCTTGAGCATGTCTTGGATGTACTTTGCTTGATTAATAAAGGTTCCTTCTCTTAGTTGCTTGATCTCGAATCCAAGAAAGAACCGTAATTCCCCCATCATAGACATCTCAAACCTGTCAGTCATAAGCTTTGAAAATTCATCGTTAAAAGCTTTGTTAGTAGAACCAAAAATGATATCATCTACATATAGTTGGCATACGAAGAGCTCCCCCTTAACCTTCTTAGTAAAAAGAGTGGGGTCGATTTGCCCAACTTCGAAGCCACGATCTAACAAAAGCTCTTTAAGGTGCTCATACCACGCACGTGGGGCTTGTTTAAGGCCATAGAGTGCCTTATCGAGTTTGTAGACATGGTTCGGGAAGTTAGAATCCTCAAACCCCGGGGGTTGCTTTACGTATACCAACTCATGTAGAGGACCGTTAAGGAAGGCACTCTTGACGTCCATTTGCTGCAACTTAAAATTGTTATGAGCAGCATAAGCAAGTAGGATATGGATGGACTCAAGACGAGCCACAGGAGCATAGGTCTCGCCGAAGTTGATGCCCTCAACTTGGGAGTAACCTTGTGCCACAAGTCTTGCCTTGTTCCTCACAATAATGCCATTCTCATCCTGCTTGTTCTTGAAAATCCACTTGGTGCCGATAACATTGCGGCACTCTTTGGGTTTCTCCACTAGTTTCCAGACTTTGTTGCGCTCGAAATTATTCAATTCTTCATGCATAGCAACAACCCAGTCTGGGTCTTCAAGAGCTTCAAAGACCCTCTTAGGTTCCACCATGGAGATATGAGCTTGATGCTTACCAAAACTGGCCAATTCTCTTCTAGTAGACACCCTTCGTCGAAGATCACCAACAACCTTGTCGAGAGTGTGACCCCTCAACTCAAGGTTACGATCAACCCAAGCCTTGGGACGAAGTTCAATAAGTTTGTTGTCTCTTGGTGGAGGAGATTCATCACTTGAGTCTTCATTGGAGGCATTTTCTCCGCCTTGATCAGTAGCTGGAACATCAGTAGCAGGTTGTGGAGATGCATGCCCTTGAGGTGAGTCCATAGCCATAACAGGAGGCTGCAGTACTGGAGAGTCAGGGCCGGATAATCCGGCCAAAGAGGTGGCCGGATAATCCGACCTGGGAGGACTTGCAGCAGCAGCATCAGGAAGCCTGGGACTTGCTTGACCTGGCGAGGAGCCGGATAATCCGGGGTCAGCCGGAAAATCCGGCCTGGAGCTTGTGTTGATATCTTCACCAACAGGAGCTGCATGGACAGCTGGAGCGGGGTGGCCAGATAATCCGGTATCCACTGGAAAATCTGGCCTGGAGCTTTCTGGAGCATCTTGACCTTCAGCAGTTGATGGAGATGGTGTAGAAGTTTCCCTCGTGGTTGGAGCATGTTGCGTATGTGTAGATGAGGGCTCTATATGAGTAGAGCATTGTCCTTCCCGGTCCGCCACAAGGGGTTCCTCAATGGGGCAGAAGAATCCCACGCCCATTCTTCTTATGGCATCTTGGGGTATTTCAACATCTGCATCACAAACACCAACTTGCTCCGCACGGGAACCGTCATTTTCCTCGAACACCACACTACAAGATTCTACAACAGTTCCAGAGAGCTTATTGTAGACTCTATAAGTGTGGGATCGGCACCATAACCAACAAAAATACCTTCTAGAGCCTTAGATTCAAACTTAGATAAACGAACTCCTTTAATAAGAAAGAAACACTTACACCCGAATACCCGAAAGTATGAGATGTTTGGCTTGTTACCGGTAAGTATTTCATACGGAGTCTTGTCCAAAATCTTGCGGAGGTATAAATGATTGGATGAATGACAAGCAGTAGAGATTGCTTCAGCCCAGAAGTTATATGGAGATTTGAATTCGGCCAACATTGATCTTGCCATGTCCATTAGAGTTCGATTCTTCCTCTCGGCTACACCATTTTGTTGAGGGGTGTACGCAGCGGAATATTGATGTCTTATCCCTTCTTCACTTAGGAACTCATTTAAGGTGTAGTTCTTGAACTCTGAGCCGTTATCACTCCTTATAGCCAGAATGGGGACGTTGTGTTGACATTGAACCTCGTTGGCGAAGTCGATGACAGTTTGTTGAGTTTCACTCTTCAACTTGAAAAAATAAACCCAAGTGTATCTTGAGTAATCATCAACAATCACTAGACAATACTTCTTCCCACCGAGGCTTGCATAAGATGGAGGTCCGAAAAGATCCACATGAAGAAGCTCCAAGATCCTTTTTGAAGAGATAATAGTTTTCCTTCGATGAGGAGAATCATGCATTTTCCCTTCAACACACGCCCTGCAGACACGATCTTTGGCAAAAGAGACATTTTCTTTTAGTCCAAGAATGTGGCCACCCTTGTGGAGACTTTGCAAAGTTCTCATATTGACATGGGCTAGTAGGCGATGCCATAGCCAACCCGCGTCAGCCTTTTCGAAAAGACACATCGGACCTGTAGTGGTTTTCCCCGAAAAGTCTACCACGTACAGGTCGTTTTCGACATATCCCACGAAAGCGACTTTTAGAGACTTGCTCCACAAGAGTACCACCAAATCAGCATCAATGTAAACTACAAAGCCCATCTTACCAAGGGCACGAACAGAAAGTAAGTTATACCCGAGGGTCTCAACAAGCATGACGTCCATGAGAGAGATATCGTGAGCCACCACAACTTTGCCGAGACCCAATACCTCAGATTTTGACTTGTCACCATAGGAGACGGTAATGTGATCAAGGTTCGGCCTCATCTCCGTGATGATCTCCTTGCTTCTGGTCATATGACTCGTACAACCGCTATCGAGTACCCATTTAGAACCACCGGAAGCATAGCCCTGCAAGAAAATTACTTCTTGGTTTTAGGTACCCATTTTTCAATGGGTCCTCTCATGTTAGTAACAAGGGTCTTGGGAACCCAAATAGACCAAGGAATGTAACAATCATAAGGCCCTACATAACTAGCATAAACATCACCATAAGAATCACAATATAGTTCGAAGTTAAGATTGTTGATCCCTGCAAAACCATCATAATTAGTCTTGTCATTGGTAATGTTGCTAGTCTTCGATTGAGCAGTCTTGTTCTTCTTGTTTTTTTGCTCTTTATCTTGGGTATGTAACCAAGACCTTCTTTACTGTTGTTTGACCTTTGCCTGCTCAGTATCTCATCAATAACCCCTTTACCTTTGTGTTGAGAACTCCTTGCAAGATCTTCTTTTCCAAAGGATGAAGATGAGGTACTTGGTACATTATACCGTTTCAATTGAGTTTGGAGCTGGTCATGAGACTCATTTAGAGTAGAATGATCACTCTTCAATGCCTTGTGAGCACTTTCAAGATCATCAAACTTCTCCAAAAGTCTAGCATGAACAGCCCCAAAATCAATCTTTTCTTTCTTTAGTTTCTTTACCTTGGCAAGGGCATGGTCACGTTCTTTAATGAGCTGAGCTACAGCTTCTTCTTGTGACTCCTCTAGGGATTCGAGTCTCTCTTCCAAAGAAACTCGAGTTTCCTCTTCCTCTTCCAAGGCATTCTTCAAAGAGGCTATCTCCAAAGCATCTTCTCTTTCAATTCTGCCCTTTTCTTCAAGGAGATCTTCGGCTCGAGCAAGTTGACTCATAAGAGTATCAAAATGGAGTTTGTGCTCACCTTGTAGGTTAGTGAAAAAAGTATCCAAGGCAATAACTTCTTCTTTCATTTCAAGACTGTCATGATCATCCATATCCAAAATTATGTTAGTCTTAGAAAATGAGGAGTTAGAAGTCGATACCTCGGATCCTCTTGCCATTAGGCAAGTGGCGTTGTTGTTGATGGCGTTCTCGTTCGGCGAGTCAAGTTGAAGAGAGAGGAGGGAGTCGATGTGGTGGCTATAGCAGCCACTTCACGGGAACTATCATCATCCTCTTCATCTTCACTTGCGGAGGAGTATTCCTCCTGAGCTACAAGGACCATCTTGGGTTGCTTCTTGAAAGGACCATTCTTCTTAGCAAATGGCTTCTTCTTAGGAACTTTGGATTTCTCTTTGAGAATGAGCCTGCCACCATTGCCTTCTCTATTTTCATAAGGACACTCGGCTACAAAGTGCAGTCTATCTCCACAGTTGAAGAAAGTTCTGAATCTTGGGCCACTTTCTCTTCTTCCATTTGACCCGTTCTTGCGCTCAAGTTCAGACTTGGCTTTGGCAGGGTCCTTCCAAAAGTTCCTTGCATAGAATGCCATGTACTCACCATGAGCACGTTTGACCTCATCGGGGCAGTCCATGGATATCCTCTCAAATGCTCCTTCATCATCCTCTTGCTCAGCAACATTGGCTTTGAGAGCCATATTGACACCCTTTTGCATTCCAATGGCCCGAGCACAGGCATCTTCAGCATTCTTTGCTGCCACTTTGAATGACGCCATTTCTTGCATGACTTCATTGGATGTCATTTGATGATAGTTGTGTCTACCTTGCAAGCTCTTCAAATCTGTCGATTCGAAAGGCATTAAGGCACTCACATACTTTCTTATTATCCATGCATCATCAATGTGAGTGGCCCCATGCTTCCGAAATGTTGTTGCGATGCCCTTGAGTCTTCTATACATGTCCTCATGGTTTTCACCATCCAACATGTAGAATCCCTCAGCTTTGTTACTAAGGGCATCATACCGGTTTCTTCTCATGCTTTCATTTCCAACAAAAAGGTCCGTAAGAGCATCCCACGCCTCTTTAGCCGTGTTGAGATGTTCAATGTGTGGCATGTCCTTGGGACCCACACCCAGTTGTATCATGTGGAGAGCAGTGGCATTCAACTGGCTATCCACAACTTCCCTTCTTGTTAGATTGGTTTGATCTCCAACATGAAGACCTTCTTCAATGATCCTCCACAATTCAATAGAGGAGCTGCAAACATGAGATTTCATTAGAAATTGCCATTGGTTAAAAGAAGATGCAGTGAGCTTGGGTGGATCACCCCTATTGTTTATATGAGGATGAGGGATAGGTGGGTCGGGGGAATATACGTGGCGAACCTCACTATATTCCTCCTTACCACTTCCCTTTTTGGAGGTGGAACCATTTAGTTTTTCACCTTCCACATCATCATCCTTAGATCCGGTGTTACCCTTTTCCTTAGATGATGGTGAGGGAGCCTCAGAGGAGGATGGAGATGGGGCTATGGATGATGTAAGGCGAGCAATCATTTGATTCATCTCCTCCATCTTGGCCTCAAAGGATTTCAACAAGGTTGTTTCCAACGACTTGAGATCATCCATTGTGACCTTATCCACAGCCTCATTTCCATCATCCCTGGTACCCATACTACTCTTAGGTGGTTAAGCCCGAATTAAGAGCCGGGGCTCTGATACCAATTGAAATGGATCGTATGGGCACCTAGAGGGGGGGGGGGGTGAATAGGTGCTACACCAATTTTTAATTCTTTTTCAATTTTAGGCTTAGCACAAAGGTAAATTCTCTAGATAAACTAATGTGTGGAATTTCCCTATATGTAAACCTATCTACTAGCGAGTAAGGAGCGAGTGGAAGAGGAACGAGTGAACCGAAGTGAAGCACACGGAGACACAGGATTTGTTTGACCACAATTCCTTCCTTGTTAAGGGAAGTACGCCTGCGTTGGAGGGGTGGGCGGTACTAAGACCACCACGCCACAAAAGGCCTCACCCTGTTCTCCGATGGATCTCGCCACAACAGGCCTGATCCACCTTCCACTATAGGTACCCTTCGAGACGGGCATCGGCTCCTTTACACGACTAGCGGGGCAACAACTCCACAACAACTTGGAGGCTCCCGAAATGACAACAAGCTGCCACAAGAACAAAGTTGTCAAATACAATAACACGATCTAGGTATTAACGAGAATACTAGATCAGGGATTTCTCCAAGTGAATGGAGAGGAGTTGAAGCGCTTGATTCTTGATGTTGATGATGAACTTCTCCTCCTTCAATTCCACCAAAGATCAAGACCTTAGGGTGGTTGAAGTGGGGGATCGAGATTTAGAGCTCTTGCACAGGGTCTGGTCGAATTCAAATGAATCAAGAGTTCTGGACGTTGGGAAAGAAGGGGTACTTATACCCCCTTCCAAAAACCAGCCGTTGCACACTTTGGGGCCCGGATTATCCAGCCCAAGTGAGGGATTATCCGGTCTGGGGAAACTCCGCCCCAGACTCAGAATATCCGGCAGAAAATCTGCCCCCTCTCTGAGCGTCGCGCGGAGCTTGCCCTTGATCAACTTCTGGGGGCCGGATTATCCGGCTCTATGCGAAGGCCGGATTATCCGGCCTGGGGAAGAAAAACCGCCCCAGTTCGGATTTTCCGGTAGAAAATCCGACCGGATACCGAGCGACGCGCCTTGGCTCCTTTTGCTCGAAAACTGGGGGCCGGATTATCCGGCCCTTGCGAAACCCGGATTATCCGGTCTGGGGAGGAAAACCCGCCCCAGTTCAGATTTTCCGGGAGAAAATCCGACTGGACACAGAGCGACGCGCCTTGGCTTCCTTGAGAGATGAGGTAGGCCGGATTATCCGGCCCTTGGAGGGGCGGATTATCCGCCCCCCCTCAAAACTTCCTGGACACTTAGCACACATGAAAAGTCTCCATAGTATTGTTATCTAACACGCAAAACATAGGAAAACATGAAAGGTTCTTTCAATTCACGTTTGCTGAAACCATACTTCTTTTTGCTCAACACGACGATCCTGTACCTATAGCCCCTACCCAACCCTCTAATCGCCCATGTTTTCCCTTCTATCCCTCTGCTCAACCACCCGACAGCTCTGCCGTAGGCTCTGTCGCGACAGAGAAATCTCCCAAAATCCTGCTGGGGCAGAACTCTTTCCTGCCGCCGATCCTACCGGCACAGCCGAATCTCCCCAACCTCTCCCGCGGCAGCCCCAACTCCTGTCGCAGCAGACCAACCCATCCCGGGAGTTCGGTTATTTCCGCTGCGCTAGACACCTTGCTTTCTCCACCTCTGCCACCACTCCCTCCTCAACATCGTCCTAATTCCCACGCCCCATAACGACCATACCATGTGCACCCGAGTAAAATCGGGTTTTCGTCTACCTGGTCAACATCTCAACTTGCATGTCGTTGTCCCTATTTCTCCTATTCCTAAAACTTATAAATCCGCCCTTCTTGATCTGAACTAGGCTACGACGATGCAAGATGAATTCAATGCTTTACTTGAAAATAATATGTGGACTCTTGTTCCTCGTCCTTCTAATACTAATGTTGTTTCTAGCAAGTGGCTTTTTCGCCAAAATTTTCACTCTGATGAAAGTCTTGCTCGCTACAAGGCTCGATGGGTATGTCGTGGGTATTCTCAATAACAAAGGAATTGATTACGATGAAACTTTTTCTCCTGTTGTTAAGTCTAGCACTATCCACACGGTTCTCAGCATTGTTGTCTCCTCTACATGGCCTATTCACCAATTATATGTCAAAATGCCTTCCTTAATGGTTCCCTTCAGGAAACTGTCTATTGTCAGCAACCCATCAAATTTGAAAATCCATACCATCCCAATCATGTTTGCCTTCTGCAAAAATCTCTCTATGATTTCAAACAAGCTCCATGGGCCTAGGCTTTACCCCATCTTTTTCTAACACGTCCCTCTTTGTCTATCATCATAATTCTAATATTGCTTACTTACTTCTTTACGTTGATGACATCATTCTCACGGCTTCTTCTCAATCCTTTCTCGATCATGCTATCTCTCTTCTCCGATGTGAATTTTCCATGATTGATCTTGGATCTCTTCATCATTTTTTGGGTATTTTTGTTGTTCGTGACACCTCTGGACTCTTTCTTTCTTAACGCCAGTACATTCTTGATATTCTCACTCGTGCTGGTATGACTGATTATCAACCTTATCATACTCCTATTGACATCACCTCCAAACTCTCTTCTGTTGGTGAAAGTTTTTTAGATCCTACTCTCTATCGTAGTCTAAGTGGAGCTCTTCAATATCTTATTATTACCCGACCTGAAATCTCCTTTGCTGTTTAATAAGCTTGTCTCTACATGCATGTTCCGCGTATTCCTCATTATACCCATATCAAACGCATCCTTCGTCGCCTCAAAGGCACACTTGATCAAGGTCTTCGTGTCAACACCTATTGTCCAAATTCCTTGACAGCATACCCGGATGCAGACTAGGCTGGGTGCCCGTACACTCGACGATCCACATCCGGATTTTGTGTTTTTGTAACAATTTGGTTTCTTGGTCCTCGAAAAGACAGGTTACAGTCTCCCGATCGTCTGCCGAGGCAGAGTACCGAGCCGTGTCACATGTCGTTTCTGACACTATTTGGCCACGTCAGTTATTGTTGGAGCTTCATCGACCTATCCAACAGGCAACAATTATTTACTGTGACAACATCTCCGCTGTCTACATGTTAGGGAACCCTGTGCAGCATCGGTGCACAAAGCACATCGAGATAATATTCATTTTGTTCAAGAGAAGGTTTCTCTTGGCCATGTTCGTGTGCTACACGTTCCCTCAACTGCATAGTTTGCCGACATCTTCACCAAAGGGCTCGCTACTGCACCGTTTCAAGATATTCGTTTCAGTCTCAACGTTGTCGAGCCTCCCGTTGACACTTTGAGGGATGCTAGACTATTTCTTGCGGCTCAAGAAGCCCTAGCCGAACCGGCTTGGCTCTCCATATAAACTCTTTGTAATCGTAACAATTATTTCATTTGAGTATCAATCTATTATATTTTACAGACCCTGCTGATTTTCCCAGAGGCTCTCAGCCTTGGTCGATTGCATTGGTTTAGCAACAATTTGGCTTTTTCTGTACCATAATGTGTTCCTTTTTTCCAGTTCTTATCAGACATTTATGACATGCTCAAATATAACGCATCCACAACTAGCGAGCTTCTGTAATGTACAATCATCCTAACTTGTTTGGTGTCACAGTTGTTAACCTTTTATGATGTACAATCATTGTTAGTTTATTTTCTTAATCTGCTATCACTGTAGTAAGCTATTTTATGTCCGTAAGCTAAGCAGTTATGAATAGCTAGCTCCACCATAGTTCTCTCATTTTTACCGTATGAAAAAGAATAGCAGAGAGTCAACAAAAACTGATCAGCTCAACTAGCAAAAGGAGAGAAAATTTCGTTTCTGAAGAAGGCTTGTATGCACATGCTTGCTTCAATATTTGAAAATGTCAAACACATGGAACTCACACCACGTTCTCCGCCAGCAAGATTCACGTCTCCTGAACGATCTTACGCGGAGGCGCTTGTATCGTCGTCGGTGGCCATGGCGGGACTAAACCCTAGGGTCCCCATGCTACGGTGCCCAATCTGCGTGGACCAACGGCTGCGCCCGTGCCTCGTAAGGTTGCTGCTTCGTCGTCTCCCACGCGGGTCGCGCCTAGGCCTGCTGCTCCAGCACCGGGTGGCGCGGCGGCGGTGCCTCCGGTCTATGGTGGGCAGCATATGGCGCCTACTACTGCTTTTGCTAGGCCTCCGGTGTTTCCCCCAGGGGTGCAATTCCGCCCCCCGGTAGCTTACTTCGCCGCTTTGCAGCCGTTGTCGCTGCAGCCTCTCCAGGCACCATACCAGGGGCCGGCTTCGGCGCCCTATCTTGGAGGGCCATCTCATGGCTATGGAGGTGGGGTGCAGGGGTGGCCTAGGGATAGTATGGGGCTCCTCTCGTGCCGCTCTCCAATGGAGGATAGCAGTTTGCTGCGGGTGGGGGTGCATCCGTGGATGCCGCGCCGAAGAGGAAAAAGAAGAAGAAGGCTACTGGGGGTGCGCAGCCACCGCTACAGCCTGGGGCATTTGGTAATGTTCAGTTTGCGGCTCCTCAACCTCTGATCATGGGTCAACAACAGGTTGGTTTTCCGCAGTACTTGGGATCGGGTACTCAGCAACCTTATCAAGCTATGGTCCAGCCTCAGCACATACAGTATGCTTCACAGACTGGGGGCGTGGAGGCTCTGACTGTTCCGATACCTGTGGCGGTGGCAAAGAAACCTAAAAAGGCTGTAAGATGCTGGAAGTGCGCTGTTGATTCCCACGCCACCAAGGACTACAAGGGTGCTCATTATTGCTATATTTGTGATGTTATTTCTCACCCAACTTTGAGGTGTCCTGTTCTGAAGCAACCTCGGCCGACAGCTTATATGGTTGGTTGTGGACATAATAAGACTTTGTTCGCGCAGATTACAGATAGTGTGGTCTATGACAACTTGGGGCCTAGTCAGACTCCTATTGCCTTAGTCCAGGTTACTGGTGATATGGTCTCTGCGGAGGTGGTTCAGGGTCAGATAGCGAGGAGATATCAGGTCCGGTCATAGTGGAAGTGGGAGGCTGTGCCCCATGGTGATGGTGAGTTCTTGGCTAGCTTCCTGTCATTTGAGGATCTGGATAGGGTGGATGGTAGTTAGTTCTCCATGCTGCTAGGCAAGACACAGCTATCTGTATCCACCTACAAGACTCAAGAAGTGCCTCATAAGTGTGAGTTACATCAGGTTTGGTTGCATGTGGAGGGGGTTCCACACTCTTTGCATACTTTCCTCGGTTTGTGGGTTGTTGGGTCTCTTCTGGGAACCCCTCTTGATGTCGACCTGCTGATTCTACAGTGGAGGGGTGTGGTTCGCATCTTGGTTGGCATGTTTGACATTACTGTGTTTAAATGCCAAGATTCGTCGGGCTCCTTTCTTACATATGATTGTATTGTTAAACTCAAAGGGTATGAGGTTCGGTTTAGGTTGGACCTCAGGGGTACGTTCTGGAGCCAGATTTCTCACCGTACTTGTGGAGGAAGAACAATGATGATTCTGATGGGAATGGTCCTGGGAATGATGGGGATGATGCTATGGATACTTCGGAACACACCCTTCCCCCCTCCACGGTTGGGGATCCCTCAGGACAGCTGTCTGGGCAAGGGAACTATGCACCGTCTTCGTCACGTCAGGCTCTTGTGCAAGTTTATGTTGTTACTCCTTTTAATGCTTCTCCTACTACTCCGCGTGGAATTGAACTCTTGGATGCCTTGCCTTTGGACTCCCCGCTACGTGGGAGTAAGTTAGCCGGAGGATCGACGCGTGTCTCGCCTTCACAATTACATGATGCTCTTCAGGCGGTGAGGGGGTCGCCGAATGCTATTTTGATGGCTTCTCCTGCTCGGTGTAGGCCGAATGTGTTGGGTAGGTCCATACCTAGGCCCACAGTGCGTGGGCTGAGTCCAGTTCTGATGGAGGTCTGTAGTGAGATCGCTCATGGTGGGCTGGCTCAGGTGGAGCTGGTTGTTCGGTCACTGGGTGGGCCGACCTCGGTCGTGACCCTGGAGGGGCAGACCAACCCGGGCTCCTCTTCGGCGATGCCTCCGGTTGGGGACACAGGCGAGGATGGCCTCGTGGGCCAGACGGTGGCCCAGCTCGGAGGGGCAGCCGGTGCGGCTGGGTGGTCTCCGTTGTTGGCCCATGCGTTGGGCTCGGTGGCTCAGCCGATGACACGAGTATCTCCGGCCCAGGTAGGGCTGGGCTCTGCTGGTGGTTCTTCACAAGACGGAGGGCACCTTGGGGGAGATCTGGCCCAGGAGGGGTCGGGTTCCTCCCCTTATATGGTGGCTTCTGGACTTGGCGAGGGCGCATGCGGCTCCACAAGCTTGTTCCTAGCGGATGGCACCCCAGCACGTAGAAGCTCTCGGCATGGTACTGATGCTCTTGGAGCATCGGCTACTAACGAGGACTCCTTGGCGAAAAGGCCATGAGTAGGAAGGCGGAGAAGAATCTCGATTCTAAAGGTATAAACTGTTCATCTAAATCTTTCCTTTCGTTTTCTACCCCTGTTATTGTTGATAAGCTAGCCAATGTTGGTGTTAGCATGGGTAGTTCTATAAAGGAAATTAATCTTTCTAGTTCTATTTTGAGACATATGGAGGTTGACTGTCTAACGGTTACTCCTAAGGTTTCTTTTGTTCCTGATACTTCATCGATGGAGGAGGAGGAGTTGCATGCCATAGTAGATGGTCAACTCCTCTCTCATTTAGTTGGTGAAGTGTCAGAAGTGGGTTTTGATGAGACTGGGTTGGGCTCATTATATGAGCTTAAAGCTTTTGGTCAGGAATCAAAGAACCTAAAATCTCGCAAGAGGTCTCATGTATCCAAATCCCCTATTGTTTCTCAATGAATGGCATGTTCTCAAATAGCATAGGTCTTTGTGACTTGGCTAAATATTTGTTTTTTGCCGATTGTGTAATAGATCATAAGTTGGATTTTTGGGTATTTCTGAGACCGGTAGACGTGATTTCTCACAAGCCCAACTCAATCGCCTTTCTGGCGGAGTGGACTTTACGTGGGTATCACGTCCACCGCGTGGATCCGGCGGTATCCTATTGGGCGTCAGAGATGAGACTATGGAAGTCTTAGCTAGTTTGAATGGAGACTTTTTTTATTAAACTCCATATTCATAACAAGGCTGATGATTTCGTATGGTCTCTAGTCGCTGTATATGTGGCTACCCAGGATGTTTATAAACTGGACTTTTTGCGTGAGTTGGTTAATCTGGCCAAGGATAATCCGCACCCTATTCTTATAGGTGGGGATTTTAACCTACTAAGATTCCTGATACGTCCAAAATCTATCTACTTTCTCAAACACTTCTGCTATTGTTTCCTCTCTAAATTGTGTGATTTGGATAGAACTAATGCGGACTAACGCTGTTTTCAGCAGAATTGCTTTGGTGTCTCGTTTTTATGCAGGAAATCAACTTTCAGGAAAAATCCTGGAAAATATCGCAAAACTCCTATTTTACCAGAAGACTCACAGAGCCAGAAGACGGGACGAAGAGAAGCCACGAGGGGCCCACACCCCTGGCCACGCGAGCTAGGCCAGGCCGCGCTAGGAGGGGGTGTGGCCGCCTCGAACTTCGCCTCGACCTCTCATTTCGTCTATAAAAGCCCTCCGACCCAAAACAGACAGGGGGTTCGATGTTTTTCTAGATAGAGTTCTGCTGCGCCGCCACCACCAGATACCGTGATTCGGAACCAGAAACTCCATTCTGGCACCCTGCCGGGATGGGGAATTGGAGGAGATCATCGCTCATCACCATCGCTTCTCCATCAACCATCCATGATTCCCCCATCCATGAGTGAGTAATCCCCCGTTGTAGGTTATGGGGATGGTAGGGATTGGATGAGATCGTTCATGTAATGGCATCAGATTGTTAGGGCATGGTGCCTAGTATCTATTGTTAGTGCTTTTTGACTTTGTTGCAACTTTTTATGCTTAATGCTTGACAGTAGGGCCTGAGTGCCATGATTTCAGATCTGAACATGTTATTGATTCATGAGGATATTATTGTTTATGATCTTACCTGCAAGTTGTATACACATATTATTATTCGGAACCAAAGGCCCCGAAGTGACAATAATCGGGATAACCGGAGGGGATGGCTATGATATGAGGATTACGTGTGTTCATGGAGTGTTAATGCTTTGCTCCGATGCTCTATTAAAAGGAGCACCTTAATTGCTAGTAGTTCCCTTGAGGCCCCGCTGCAAACGGGCTAGCAGGACAAAAGATATTGTGCAAGTTCTCATTACGAGCACATGTGACTATATATAGAACACATGCCTATGATTATTTAGTACTTGGATGCTTTACCTTATTTATCTGCAAATGTCCTATATCTTGATTGCTATATGAATTGTCTTGTCCATGCAACGCCCGTCCATCCATCCCTATGCCTACCGCGCTTTAATCCTACTGTTTACTACAAGTGTTACTACTGTCTTTACTTTTACCACTGCTTTTACTTTGCTATTTCTATTATAAAACTATTGCTACTGATAAACTATTGCGAGCAAGATTGTTTCCAGGTGCAGCTAAATTGACAACTCAGTTGTTAAGGCTTATAAATATTCTTTGGATCCCCTTGTGTCGAATCAATAAATTGGGTTTTACTTCTCTCGAAGACTGTTGCGATCCCCTATACTTGTGGGTCATCAAGACTATTTTCTGGTGCCTTTGCCGGGGAGCATAGTTTTATTTATCAAGTTCACTTGGAATCATTATTGTTCGCTGCCATCTATTCATCATGGGTAAATCTCGTGATGGAAAGGTTCCTATATTACCATCGACTACAAGGAGAGGTATGGTTCTGAACACCTCTGCTACTCTTGATTCCCCATCTATGATGAGTAAGCTCCTTACACCACCACCACACACACATGCTACACACACTGCTACTTCTGCTGAATCTGAAACTTCTGATACTTATGATGCTGCTTCCACTGTGCTTGATAAGAGTGGTTCATTAGGTCCTTTCCTAGATGCTACGATTGCTAGAACTATAGCTGGAAATACTAAAACTCCTAATGAAGACACTACTACACCTGTTAGTTCACCTGAGTCTATAGAGAGCTATGATATTGAAGACGGATATATAGAAATGACTGATGAGTTTATTAAAGAATGTCAAAACACTCATGGTAAAAGTGTTATTAAGAGTCTCCTTGAGAGGTGTACTATAAAACCCAAATTATCTTCTAATACTAAGTTTGCTACATCTCCCATAAACATTAAAGATAAATATTATGATTTCTCTCTTGATTTATCTTATATAACCATTGTTGAGAAAGAACCTTTTTGTGGGACTAAGAATGAAAGTGATGTAGCACATATGACGACTGAGCTTTCTACCATGAGTGGCCTATTTTCTGATGATATTAAGATACGCACCTATTTTGTTGCTAAAATTTTCCCTTATCACTAGAAGGAGAAGCTAAGGTTTGGTTTAATAATTTACCTCCTGGATCTATTGATAGTCCTGATTGCTTGATTAGTACTTTCCTTCAGAAATATTTCCCTCCTAGTGCTAGACATGCCATTTTGCAGGACCTTTTTGATTTTAAACAGGGAGAAAAGGAGATACCGGCTGAATCATGGGCAAGGTTTTGTGATTTGATTCATGCACAACCTGGATGTCTATTACCTAAAAATGAGATTCTTGATATATATTATAATGGACTAACTAAAGAATCTAGGACATACCTGGATAGTTGTGCTGATTGTGTTTTCAGGAAGAGAACTCCCAAAGAAGCTGAGGAATTAATGGCTAAAATAAGCAAAATTATGATGACTGGACTTCACCTGAGCCAACTACACCTGAGTCAACTACACTTGAGTTAATTGTGCCTGAGCCAACACCTACACCAAAGAAGCGGGGAGTGATTGAACTAAATGATGAAGTAATGAAGGAAGCTAAGAAATGTCTTAAGGAGAAGGGTATTAAAGCTGAAGACGTAAAGAATTTACCTCCTATAGAAGAATTATGTAAGCTAATCTTCCACTCATCCACTATTGAGGTACACTCTCTCCAACATTTTGATGAAGGTGATATTCCTTATTCTAAACCTCCTGATCAATGCTTAGAAGAATTTGATATTTTTATTGTTAAGCAAGATAATTTTAATAAAAGAGTGCAGAATCATTTGATGGAAAACTCTAGTGCTATTATTGAGTTAAGGGATATTGTGGAAAGAACTGATGACCCACAAGTATAGGGGGTGCATCGCAGTATTTTCGAGGGAAGTGAAACCCAATTTATTGATTCGACACAAGGGGAGCCAAAGAATATTTATCAGCCTTAACAACTGAGTTGTCAATTCAGCTGCACCTGGAAACAATCTTGCTCACAACAGTTTATCAGTAGCAACAGTTTTGTAGTAGGAATAGTAAAGTAACAGCAGTAGCAAAGCAAAGACAGTAGTAACAAAAGCAGTAACAGTGGGATTCGAGTGCGCTAGGCATAGGGATGGATGGACGGGTGTTGCATGGACAAGACAATTCACATAGCAATCAGAACATAGGGCAATTGCAGATAAATAAGATAAAGCATCCAAGTACTAGACAATCCTAGGCATGTGTTCCATATATAGTCATACGTGCTCGCAATGAGAACTTGCACAACATCTTTTGTCCTTCCAGCCCGTTTGCAGCAGGGCCTCTAGGGAACTACTGGCAATTAAGGTGCTCCTTTTAATAGAGCACCGGAGCAAAGCATTAACACTCCGTGAACACATGTGATCCTCACATCAAAGCCTTTCCCTTCCGGTTATCCCGATTTCTATCACTTCGGGGCCATAGGTTTCGGACAACAACGTGTGTATACAACTTGTAGACAAGACCAGAAACAATACTATCATAATGAATCAATAACATGTTCAGATCTAAAATCATGGCACTCGGGCCCTAGTGACAAGCATTAAGCACAACAAGTCGCAACAAAGTCATAAAGCACTAATAAAAGATACTAGGCACCATGCCCTAACAATCTGATGCC
The DNA here is from genome assembly GCA_916181665.1 of Avena sativa. Taxonomy (NCBI): domain Eukaryota; kingdom Viridiplantae; phylum Streptophyta; class Magnoliopsida; order Poales; family Poaceae; genus Avena; species Avena sativa. Next base: position 342,419,574 of record OV702287.1, read on the forward strand.
ATTACATGAACAATCTCATCCAATCCCTACCATCCCCATAGCCTACAGCGGGGGATTACTCACTCATAGATGGGGGAAACATGGATGGTCGATGGAGAAGCGATGGTGATGATCTCCTCCAATTCCCCGTCCCGACAGGGTGCCAGAACGGAGTTTCTGGTGCTGTTTCGTGGAATATGGTGGTGGCGGCGGAGCGGAACTCCTTCTAGAAAAACGTCGACCCCCCTGGAGTTTTTAGGTCAGAAGGCTTCTTATAGGCGAAGAGGGAGACCGAGGGGGTGCCTGGGGCCACCACACCATGCCCTGGCGCGGCCAGGCCCAGCCCGCGCCTGGGGGTGGTGTGGCCAGCCCCTGGCCCTCCTCCGTCTCGTATTCTGGCTCCTGGAGTCTTCTGGAAAAATAGGCACTTTGGCTTTTGTCCCATCCAATTCCAAGAATATTCATTTTCTGACTTTCTGGAACCAAAAACAGCAGAAAACAGGCAGCTGGCACTGTGACTCTTGTTAATAGGTTAGTCCAAGAAATCATATGAAAAGTACTCCAAAGTGTGGACAAAACACAAGAAAGTGGATAAAACCAAGCATGGAGCATCAAAAATTATAGATACATTTGCAATGTATCAACATCCCCAAGCTTAACTCCTGCTCGTCCTCGAGTAGGTAAGTGATAAAAAGAAAGAATAATTTTTGAGGTGACATGCACCATCAAAGACTTGACCAAAGTATTTGTAAAACATTCAAAGCTAGGATCATAGTACTTCAATCAAAACATGAAAGACAAAGTTCTAGCAATAAGACATAGCAACCATGATGCAATAACAATGCCTTGCAAGACGTTTGTTTGTTTCACATAAAGAAAACATAGCATAGTGGCATTCAGCTTGTCCCTCAAAGAGTAGCAAACATAAATGCATAGGACACCTTCAAAGTTTACAAGAGTGACCAGATACAAATAGTTTAAAACAAGCAATATCAAGGTATGCATCAATCAACAAGTCTTGGGACAATGCACATAGAACTAAGGACGGCCACTATGCTCTCAAGAAAGTGCTCAAAGAATGTGCGGAGACTCAGCAAGTAAAGAAAAGGTTTTTGAATAGTTTGAAAGGCTTCCAAATGCTAAAAGTATGGTACTCATTAGCTTTGAGCTCTCACTGCCCCTATCATAAGCATCTTTAATGTGGTTAAGGTGAATGTGAGGTCCATTCTGAGTTATATGCTTGACAGACTATAAACTGAAAATCCCAAGTCCCTTGAGTACGAGGGCCGCTCCTCATGCTACTCAACTTTAGTTACCGGTAAGTTCTTGTCATCGTAAGTATGTGCGTATCATTAAGAACCGCCAACGGGGTACCCCTTGCCCGATGATACGGAAGAATCCCATATCAAAATGACAAGGCAAGCAGACAATGAGTATCTCAGCAATCTTCTTATTTACCATGGGAAAATGGTGCTTTTTTCTCTCTTTCCTCTTTTCATAAATATCTTTTTTTTCTTTTTCTCAATAGCTATCTCTCTTTTTTTATATAAGAAGAATGCTTCATAGATATCATTATGGTTACGCTGCAGGTTTCCACCATGTCAGCATGGATTAGACCAACGGCCCAGGCGTTTCTCTAACACACATACATAACTCCATGGACTTACAAGCTCCCCTTTTATTTCACACCGACGACATCCACAAACAAAAGAGCAAGGTATCACCTGGGTATATACTTACAAGTGTTGAAAGCGTTCCCCGTGATAGCACGGTTCTGCTAATCCCCAACCTATAATTTGCAAGCATATAACTTTCATGGAGAGTTCACAATGGTTCAGGTTTATTAAGTGCAGGAAATAAAGTGTGCCATCAAGTTCGTGAGAGCTTTACTAACTAACTTTCTCATAACAAGCAAACATTTTATTCGGAAGAAAACAAGGCATACTGAATATGCACGGAAGTAGAAAATGATGCTAATAGGTAGGTATGGTGGACACTTTGGCAATATTTGGTTTAGGGGAGTTGGAAACATGAGTAAAACACTCAGTGTAAGTGAAGGCTAGCAATAGTAAGGGAGCGACAAACGAGAGAGCAATAATGGCCATAATCATGCAGAGCGACAAAACATCATTGATCAAAGCATAAAGTGATACTACAAGTTGAAAACTAAAGGATCATAAAGGCTTATGGTGACTTGGGATAATCATGACATGGTGTGAGCATGCGCCAAGTCAACCCAAATAAAGCATCAAAGGAGAATACCGCTATACTATGCTTTAATATGCTAAAACAACGCATGATTCATCCAAGGCACATTAAGCAATCTCAATTGTTTCTAACAAGTCATGCTACAACAAAGAATACTAAGCATAAAGCCAAAACAATATCAAGCATGGCATGACAAAGCATAGGCCACAGTCAAAAACAAGCTCTCTTTACCACTTAAGCATGAGCTTTCCTACTCTTTTCCAAACCAAACCAAACTATTTGAACACCAGTATATGAAAGAGGAGGTCCAACCAATTTATTCAGAAAACTAATCAAACAAAGCAAACTAAAAACCAAGATGAAAACGAAAAATAAGACGCTCCAAAAACAACACAACTTTGCATGAAACAATAAAAATGAAGCGTTTGAAAGAAACCTGGGATTTTTATTGATGAAGAGGGGGATGCCTTGGGCATCCCCAAGCTTTGACGCTTGTACTTATTGGATATTTCTTGGGGTGACATGTGTGGAATCCCCAAGATTGAGCTTTAGTCCATCCTTCATCTCATTACTCGTTCCTTCCATACACCTGAAATTTTTCCTTCATACAAAACTTCACACAATCTTTATTAGCAACATTAGTGTACTCAAGATAATAAGTCTTTAGGTTCAGTTCTAACACCAATAAACTTCCATTAGAACACTAGCAACTGTAGCACTTCCCTAAAAAAGCTCAATTCCCCAAAAGAACTCAAGAAGGAACCAACAAGAAGCAAATGCAGAAAATGGCAGAAATCCGTCAAAACAAACCAGCAGATAAAGACGAATTTTTTCGAAGACCTTCTGTTGCTCAAATCAAAAAGTATTGAACTAACGAAAGTTAGATAACAACCTAGGGCAGAAGCACAAACAATTACAGCTCAATCCGACATACAGAGCTCTCTCACGAATTTTTACGGTGAAGCACAAAAATCTGTTTCGGGACAGCAACTTTCCCAATCATTACTTCACTCTCATTAGAGGTTACTCTTGGCACAAAAAGCAAATAAAAAGGATAAGGAGCGGTTATTAATAAAGTAATAACTTCCAAGACTCATCTAAAACTTTTGGGTTATCTCCCAATAAGTACTTTTCTTTAACACCTTTAAGTTAGGAAAAAGCAAAAACTGAAAATGGATAAAATAGAAGTAAGCGGAGATAATCATGGTGAAAACATTGTTTTGTTCAATGAAATCCTTTTGTTAACAAGGTTGATCAGGTCTTGCTACCAAAACAATTCCATATGAGACAAAACTTTGTATTCCACTAATGATTATGTTACCTCAACCTTGATAGCAATAGTCCCAATCATAATAGTTTCAAATTTTTCTCTTGGTATGGGACAATATATATCTCCAACTTGAATGCCCTCAACATGTTCAATTGAATTCAAAACCATAAGTCCTATCAATCTTCTTTGGGAAATAGATAGTTTGTTCTTTGTCATTGACATTGAAGGTCACCTTCCCTTGATTACAATTAATAATAGCTCCTGCAGTATTTAAGAAAAGGTCTCCCAAGAATAATAGACATATTATCATCTTCATGCATAATAGTTTGAGAGGATGCTTACATAAGAAATATAAAGTGAAGTAAAAGAGAGCATCAAGAAACAAATTCAAAACACATTTAAGTCTAACCCACTTTCTATGCATAGGAATCATGTATGCAAATAAATTCACAAAGAACAAAGTGACAAGCATAGGAAGATAAAACAAGAGTAACTTCAAAACTTTCAGCACATAGAGAGGTGTTTCAATACCATGAAAACTTCTACAACCATATTTTCCTCTCTCATAATAATTTTCAGTAGCCTCATGAATAAACTCAACAATATTACTATCACATAAGGCATGCTTTTCATGATCTACAAGCACTAGAGCTTTATTATAAACATCTTCAAAAGAATCTTCAGTAACATAACATTCATCCTCCTTTAGTAAGCATGGAGGACAATCAAATAATGTAAGGGATAAAGAGTTACTCATATTAGAAGGTAGGCATGGGTAGCTAATCCATTCTTCCTCCTTTTGTTCATCACTCTCCTCCTCTTTTTCATCTAATGAGATTTCAAGTTCATTAATTTCTTCTTCCATAGGATCCTGCAAGGCATTAGTCTCTTCCATTTGTGGAGAGCATCTATTAAAATACTCAAGAATAGGGCCATTTTCATCCTTGTAATTATCAAAGCAAAATTTAAGTATACCATAAACCTCATACTTATAAGGTGAATCATCAATATTTTCAAGCAAACTAGCAAGTTCAAAAGCACCCTTCCAAGCAATAAATTCTTCAATTTGTTCCGCATCATAAAAGTCATAAATTCCTTTAGCATAAGAAGATATGGTATCATTATCATTATACTCACATTGGAAAGGGAGGTGTTTATACCTCTTTCTGCAACGAGATTCATCACGGCAATAAGTGACATTATAAGTAGAGCACACGTTTTTAGCAATGGTATACAATCTATCAATTTGTTCCCATAAATGTTTCCCTTTTTGTGACAAGCGGTGTTGCTTATAATAATATTTTTGATCTTCCGTGAACCCACCTTGCCAATAAGCTTCAGTTTCAAAGAAATCAACCATTAACAACAAGCATGACAAAGCAAGACAATAACAAACCAACGAAAATTACAACTAGAGTAGGAACTAATTTTTTTTGTATTTTCAATAAAGAAAGAAGCAAACAAGGAAGAAATAAACTTAGCTTGAACAATAGTGAATCCAGGTGAACTTGATAAATAAAGCTATGCTCCCCGGCAACGGCGCTAGAAAATAGTCTTGATGACCCACAAGTATAGGGGGTGTATCGCAGTATTTTCGAGGGAAGCGAAACCCAATTTATTGATTTGACACATGGGGAGCCAAAGAATATTTATCAGCCTTAACAACTGAGTTGTCAATTCAGCTGCACCTGGAAACAATCTTGCTCACAACAGTTTATCAGTAGCAACAGTTTTCTAGTAGGAATAGTAAAGTAACAGGAGTAGCAAAGCAAAGACAGTAGTAACAAAAGCAGTAACAGTGGTATTCGAGTGTGGTAGGCATAGGGATGGATGGACGGGCGTTGCATGGACAAGACAATTCACATAGCAATCAGAACATAGGGCAATTGCAGATAAATAAGATAAAGCATCCAAGTACTAGACAATCCTAGGCATGTGTTCCATAATATAGTCATACGTGCTCGCAATGAGAACTTGCACAACATCTTTTGTCCTTCCAGCCCGTTTGCAGCGGGGCCTCTAGGGAACTACTGGCAATTAAGGTGCTCCTTTTAATAGAGTACCGGAGCAAAGCATTAACACTCCATGAATACATGTGATCCTCACATCAAAGCCTTTGCCTTCCGGTTATCCCGATTTCTATCACTTCGGGGCCATAGGTTCCGGATAACAACGTGTGTATACAACTTGTAAATAAGACCAGAAACAATACTATCATAATGAATCAATAACATGTTCAGATCTGAAATCATGGCACTTGGGCCCTAGTGACAAGCATTAAGCACAACAAGTCGCAACAAAGTCATAAAGCACTAATAAAAGATATAGGCACCATGCCCTAACAATCTGATGCCATTACATGAATGATCTCATCCAATCCCTACCATCCCCATAGCCTATAGCGGGGGATTACTCACTCATAGATGGGGGAAACATGGATGGTCGATGGAGAAGCGATGGTGATGATGATGGCAATGATCTCCTCCAATTCCCTGTCCCGGCAGGGTGCCAGAACGGAGTTTCTAGTGCTGTTTCGTGGAATCTGGTGGTGGCGGCGGAGCGGAACTCCTTCTAGAAAAACGTCGAACCCCCTTCGAGTTTTTAGGTCAGAAGGCTTCTTATAGGCAAAGAGGGAGACCGAGGGGGTGCCTGGGGCCACCACACCATGCCCTGGCGCGGCCAGGCCTAGCCCACGCCTGGGGGTGGTGTGGCCAGCCCCTGGCCCTCCTCTGTCTCGTATTCTGACTCCTGGAGTCTTCTGAAAAAATAGGCACTTTGGCTTTTGTCCCGTCCAATTCCGAGAATATTCATTTTCTGACTTTCCTGGAACCAAAAACAGCAGAAAACAGGCAACTGGCACTGTGGCTCTTGTTAATAGGTTAGTCCAAGAAATCATATGAAAAGTACTCCAAAGTGTGGACAAAACACAAGAAAGTGAATAAATACCAAGAATGGAGCATCAAAAATTATAGATACATTTGCAATGTATCAAGAACCTCTAATGATGTTAAAATGCTTGTTAAACATTTCCAAGTGGTTCAAACTCAAATTGATCAGCTTATTAAGGTAAAAAAGATTTGCTAGTTAATGCTTGTAAAGAAAAACATGCTTATGAAATTAGAACTAGAAGCGGTGCTGCCACCCAGGATCCTCTATATCCCGAGGGGCATCCTAAAAGAATTGAGCAGGATTCTCAACAAACTGAAAATGAAGGTACTTCTCCTAAGAGAAAGAAAAAGAAACATAGAACAGTTGTAGAATCTTCTGAACCTGCTAAAGATCCTAATAGTATATCCGTATCTGATGCTGAAACTGAAAGTGGTAATGAGGAAAATGATGCTCCTGATAAATAAAAAGTTGAAGAAGAACCTGAAAGGCACACTAAAGATGCTAAGTACACTAAGGAAGATTTTGTTGCTAATAAACATGGTAGTGAAAGAGAACGCTGGGTTCAAAAACCAATGTCTTTCCCTGATAAGAAACACAAGTCAAAGGAAGACGAACACTATAATAAGTTTTGTGAGTGGATGAAACCTTTATTTTTGCAAATTCCTTTAACTGATGCTATTAAATTACCTCCTTATTCAAAGTATATGAATGATATTTTCTCTAATAAAAGGAACATCCCTAATGAGGAAATTTCTACTTTGCTTGCTGATTATTCCTTTAATGGTAAGGTTCCAAAGAAACTTAGAGACCCAGGGATTCCAACTATTCCATGTTCTATTAAAAATAGCTATGTTAGAACTTCTTTGTGTGATTTGGGAGCAGGAGTTAGTGTTATGCCTTTTTCTCTCTACAAAAGACTTCATTTGGAGAAACTAATACCAACTGATATATCTTTACAAATGGCTGATAAATCTACCACTATTCCTATTGGTATATGTGAGGATTTTCCTGTTCAAGTGGCTCATAATTGCTTGATATTAACTGACTTTGTTGTTCTTGAAATGCCTGAAGATGACAATATGTGTATTATTCTTGGGAGACCTTTTCTTAATACTGTAGGAGCTGTTATTAATTGCAATCAAGGAAAGATAACTTTTAATGTAAATGACAAGGAGCATATTGTCTATTTTCCCAATAAGATTGATAGGACTTATGGCCTGAATTCAGTTGAAAATGTTGAGGGCATCCAAGTTGGAGAAATATATTGTCCCATACCACGAGAAAAATATGAAACTATTATGATTGGGACCATTGCTATCAAGTTTGAGGTAACATAATCATTTAGTGAAATGCAAAGTTTTGTTTCTTATAAACTTGTTTTGGTAACAAGACCTGATCAACCTTGTTAACAAAGGGGTTTTAATGAACAAAACAATGTTTTCACCATGATTATCTTTGCTTACTTTTAGTTTATCCATTTTAATTGTTTTCTTTCACTTAGTTTACTTTTCTATTGCTAGTTGCTTGCATATTAGAGTGTCTTAGAACTTCTGAAGTTTTAGTTTTGTTTTGTTATTGCATCATTTCAAAATCATCTTTCTGTTAGAAAACTATTCATCAATACCTGAAAATTGCTAAAAAATAAAGTGAAAATCCCAGAAAATTCATATTAAATTTTTACGTGAAAAAAGGGCCAGAGAGGTACCTAGAGTGACCTAGGGGGCCCACCAGGCAGGCACACCACCTGGTGGCGCGGCCACACCAGGGGCGCGCCTGGCCATGGTGTGGGCCACCCCTGTCCCTCCACTTACTCTCCATCTTGCCACTCCTTTCTCTCTACCGAGAAAAACACCAGTTCATTGCTCAAACCTGTGTTCTTGCTATTCTTGCTTGTGATATTTGATCTCCTTGCTCAGCCCATCTTTGCTGTTGAGATTTGGAGCATTTGAACTCCGGTATGTGACTCCTCCGCTTGTCCAAGTAGATTTGTGATTAGTGGATTATATCTTGAGTATTTTGCTACTGTAGGTGACAGGTTATGTGAGCTTGTAAGCTTGTTCAATGCTTAGAAAAATTGTTTTGATGCATGTTTAGGCCTCTTACAAGTCCCTTTAAGTAGTTCCTTTCATTATGTAATCACTTTTCAATCACTTGTATGATGGTTGTCTAAAATTTCAGAAAAAAGGAGAGATGAACAATCATACTTTTGGGGAAGTATTTGAGAGTGACACACCCAGGAGGACAAGGCCTTCAAGATCAGCATCTCAATTTAGGCCATCATGTAATGAAGATCTTATTGCACCATGCTTTGGCAATGAAGGAGATGGGGGAGATGCTCACCCATCTATCTTCCCTTGTTTTGCCTTTTTGCATGCTGCAGGGATCCTCGATGATTTCTTACTCCTTGTTTAGAGGGTTGGTCCGCCCACTTACATGGAAGATGAGAGTGAGAAATACGCCATGCTCACCAAAACTTTCATTGAAAGTTTCATTTTCACTAACACCCCTTATCGGTCAACTATTTCATTTAAAATTTATAATATGCCTATTACCATGCCATTGGAAAGATTTTGCAGCATTATAGGCATAGGCATAACTGGGACAGTGAAGAAGACCCAAGGTCGACCCGCTGATTTGCTGGAGCTCTACTGAAGTGTGACAAATGACGATGACCGCACAGATCAGCACGGGAAGATAAGGAACATTCAACTCCCAGCTCTTAGATATTTTGCTTATTATCTTGCCACTAGCATTCTTGGTAGGGAGAACACTAGTAATATTTCTAATTATGATTTAGCTTTTCTTGCTGCTGCACTTAATAATGATACCAAGTATAATCTGGGTTCTCTCATTTCCCATCGCTTAGCTGCTAGAGGACCCATTTATGGGGGCATTATTGCCACACGCATGGTTGCTGCCTTAGAACTTTCTGTGGATCCTAATGACACTTTGTTGGTACCACAAAGGCTTGATTTTGCTGCTATGAAAACACATCACTTTTTTACTACTGACTCTAGTACCGAGAATTTAGTCTACAGGATGTTGTTTACCGACGGAGACGAGAGGGAAATTCGTTTGCCACAGTCCACTTTGTTCAGCATTTGCAGGATGACATGGTCGCGTTCCAAGGAGGAGGTGGACGAGAAGCTCCGCTTGCTTGGTTTCCACGGGCAGCACCAGGGGGATGTTCCCTCTTACGACTACTCTGCACACTACGCTGGGGCGTCCTTGAGTTCGTATCAGGACGAAGGCACTTCTTTGCCATGTTACGAAGGCGCTCCATCTTGGCCAGCATGGGATTGATACCCACTTAGGCCAAAAGCCTAAGCTTGGGGGAAGGTATACTGACATCACACTAATCTACATATCATGTTCAATCGGTACTTTGTATATCCATGTTTTGTTTTCTTTTTAGTCTTTGTTCTTGCTTTATTTCTGCTTTCCAAAACACAAAAAGACCAAAAATATTTTTGTTATTTCTCTTTTTATTTATCTTTTGCCTTGGTTTGTTTCTTTATTTTAGCTTTGTTTTGCTTATTCGAAAAACCCAAAAATATTTTGCTTTGCTTGTTCTTCCTTTTGGCTCTTGCCTTTAAAAATCGAAAACCCAAAAATATTTGTTGTTCTTCTCTGGTTTTGTAAAGTTTGTTGCAGGGTTCAGTGGTCCTCAGTGACTCCTTAGAGATTGGATTTATCTTATTATTTAAGTCACACAAGTGAAGAGAAATAATGATTTATGACCACTCGAGGTGTGGTAAGAGGCTGTATGAACTCTATTTGTTTTCATTGTACATATACTCATCATTGTGAGCATCCTTAGTCTGTTTATGTATGGTGTATGTTATTTAATGGATACTTAGTGGTGCTTGCCTGCTTATGATCAGTTCCAATCCATTATTAGTTCGTAATATGTCGTATAACTGTTTGCTTGCATTATTCTATTCATGACTTGGTATGACATTCTGGTGTCTTCCTCTGAATATTTTATTTGAATCAACTTGGCACATGCTCACACATGCATATGACTAAACAAAAAGTCAGTTAAGCCTTGATGATTTATTCTGCCTCGGAGTACTTGTGTCACTTTTATGCCACTATTTATTTTGTTTTGTCGCAAGCATGATTATGATAGTTACTGCTCTCTCGATTGTCGCTCCCTTTCTATTGCTAGCCTTCACTGGTGTTGAGTATAAGCTTTACTCGTGCATCCAACTCCCCAAAACCAAAGTTGTCAACAAGAGTCCACCATATCTACCTATTAGCATCATTTCTATCTTGCATGTTTATTATGCTCTGTTTTCTTCCAATAAAAATGTTTGCTTGTTATGAGAAAATTAGTTAGTAAAGCTCTCACAAACTTGATGGCACACTTTACTTTTCTTGCACTTAATAAACTTGAACCATTGTGCCCATCTATGTTGTGTATATGCTTGCACTTTCTAAGTTGTGAATTAGCAGAACCATGTTACCATAGGGTACGCTTTCAACATTGCACTTTATTTAGTTGATATCATGTCCTTTTGCTTATGGATCCCGGTGGTGTGAGATAAAAGGGGAGCTTGTAAGCTCATGGAGTTTGTATATGTGTTAGAGAAACGCCTGGGCCACTAGCCTAAGCCATGCCTAATCATGGTGGAAACTTGAAGCATAACCATAGTGAGCAATCTGTGAAGCATCCTTAATAAAGACCTATGCAAATAGCAAATAAAAATATCGCTGAGATGCTCATTGTCTGCTTGCCTTGTCATTTTGATATGGGAATGCTTCCGTATCATCGGTCAAGGGGTACGCCATTGGCGGTTCTCTATGATACACATGTACTTACAATGATAAGAACTTACTCTTGACTAAAGTTGAGTATCATGAGGTTCGGTCTTCGTAAGTAAGGGGCATGAGATTTCAACTTGTAACTTGTCAAGAATATCCTCATATTTGTTCACTCTAACCTTAATCACCTAAAAGATGCTTATGATAGGGGCAATGAGAGCTCAAAGCTAATGAGTACCATACTTTCAGCATTTGAAAGCCTTTCAAACTTTTAAATATTTTTCTTTCGCTTTTATGTTGAGTCACCATTTATTCTTCGAGCACCTTCCTGAGAGCATAGCTGTCATTCTTAGTGTAATGTGCTTGTCCCAAAACACGGTTAATTATGACATAACTTTGACACTTGTATCTTTAATATTTTTATTTCTAGTCTTCACTTAAACTTCAGAGGTGCCTTGGCATTTATGTTTTGCTCCAAAGAAAGGCAAGCGAGACACCACTTTATCATATCTTATTATGAGCACTACAATCCTGCCTATGCTTATGTGTCATGTTGCTTATTATTAATGGGTTGGAATCTCTTCATAGCTTGCATGACTGCTGGGTAAACTTATTTGCATACTCTTTATTATAAATTGCCTAAGTATTTGATCATATGCTGAGAATATATACATCTTATGAAGCAAATGTGTTCGTGAAAGTTTCTTTTATCACACTCAGTTTTCAGCTAAATTGCTTGAGGACAAGCAATAAGCTAAGCTTGGGGAGAGTTGATACGTCCAAAACATATCTACTTTCCCAAACACTTTTGCTATTGTTTCCTCTCTAATTTGTGTGATTTGGATACAACTAATGCGGACTAACGCTGTTTTCAGCAGAATTGCTTTGGTATCTCGTTTTTGTGCAGGAAATCAACTTTCAGGAAAAATCTCGGAAAATATCGCAAAACTCCTATTTTACCAGAAGACTCACAAAGCTAGAAGACGGGATGAAGAGGAGCCATGAGGGGCCCACACCCCCTGGCCGTGCGGGCCAGGCCAGGCCGCGCCAAGAGGGGGTATGGCCGCCTTGGACTTCGCCTCGACCTCTCCTTTTGCCTATAAAATCTCTCTGACCTAAAACATACGGGGGGGTTAGACGTTTTTCCAGATAGAGTTCCGCTGCGCCATGATACATTGCAAATGTATCTATAATTTTTGATGTTCCATGCTTGGTTTTATCTACTTTATTGTGTTTTGTTCCAACTTTGGAGTAATTTTCATATGATTTCTTGGACTAACCTATTTACAAGATGCCATAGTGCCAGTTGCCTATTTTCTGCTGTTTTTGGTTCCAGGAAGTCAGAAAATGAATATTCTCGGAATTGGACGGGACAAAAGCCAAAGTTACTATTTTCCCGGAAGACTCACGGAGCCAGAAGGAGAGTCGGAGAGGGGCCACAGGGTGGCCACACCCCCCCTTGGCGTGGGCCAGCCCAGGCCGCGCCAGGGCATGGTGTGGGCCCCTTGGCCGACCACCAACCTTGCCTCTTTCGCCTATAAGAGCCTCCCGAGGCAGAAACCCTAAGGAGTCAATCAGAAATTCACGAAAAGTTCCGCAGCGCCGCCGCCACCGAAGGGGAGATTCGGGGGACAGAAAGTCTCTGTTTCGGCACCCTGCCGGGACGGGGAAGTGCCCCCGGAGCCATCTCCATCGATCTCCACCACCATCTCCATCACCGTTGCTGATTCCCATAATAAGGAGGGAGTAGTTCTTTCTCGAGGCTGAGGGTTCTACCGGTAGCTATGTGTTCATCTCTCTCTCTATGCATGATCATATTATGATCATGAGCTTTGTAATCTATAGATCTACCTTTCTACTCAAGTGCTTTAATAGATCTCTGCTCTTCCCATGTGTGTGAAAGTGACAGCATGCACACCATGGTGGCACTTAGGCTAGAGATTACAAATACTTGTTATGAGTTATATTTGGAGTTGGATGTCTTTATGAAATTGTGGTGTTTGTTGGAACCATCTAGTGCTCAAGGTGACAGTGTGGGGTTTTCTAGATGGGAAAGGCTTACTTTGAGGTGTGCTGTTATAGCCCTACCATGGATTAGAGTGTCCAACCGGAGAGTAGTTAAGAGTAGTATCATGAAGATAATATATTTATATGAGAGAGTGTTCACTAGTGAAAATATGATCCCTAGGCCTTGTTTCTAAGCATTGATACACCGTTTGCAATTAGATCTCTTACATGTTTGCGTGCTTCCATCTTTATTTCAGTTTGCCTTTAGTATTTTCCCACGTCAACCACACGCCAGCAAGCTATTTTCTGGCACCGTTACCACTTATAATTATCCATACCACTTGTATTTCACTATCTCTTCGCCGAACTAGTGCACCTATACACCTGACAAGTGTATTGGGTGTGTTGGGGACACAAGAGACTTCTTGTATCTTGATTGCAGTGTTGCTTGAGAGGGGATACCTTTGACCACTTCCTCCCTGAGTTCGATAAACCTTGGGTGATCCACTTAAGGGAAAACTTGCTGCTGTTCTACAAACCTCTGCACTTGGAGGCCCAACAACTGTCTACAAGAATAGAAGTGCGTAGACATCAAGCTATTTTTTGGCGTCGTTGCCGGGGAGGTAAGGTAAAAGGTACTCACATCCTCCGGTGTGAGTGCTCGAAGTTATTTCCTTTAGATTCTGCAATTTTGTCTTTTTGTTTCTTGTTTTCACTAGTTAGGCTTAATGGAAAACAACAAAATAATTAGAGAGCTTTATAGTATTTATCTTGAGTTAGGACATGAAGTGTTTGAAGAGAAAATTAAAAAACCTATGGAACTTTATTTGCATGCTAATAGCAATGTTGTTAGTATGAATTCTTTGGACACCATTATTTCTAATGCTATAGAAAAGTCTAAGCTTGGGGAAGCTAGTTTTTATGAAAATGATCTTTTTAGTTCCCCAGCTTTGGAAGATAGCTATTCTATTGCTGATGATGATACCAAACCTCCAATATATGAAGATTACAATGATGAGTATGATATTTTCAGTCCACCTACTATTGAGGAGGAAATTAATTATGACTACAATATGCCTCCTATATTTGATTATTATGGTGAAGAGAATAATAATGATAGCTATTTTGTTGAATTTGCTCCCACTATAATTAATAAGAATGACTATGCTTATGTGGAGCATAATAATTATTTTATGCATGTGGCTCATGATAAGAATATTTCATGTGATAGTTATATTGTTAATTTCATTCATGATGCTACTGAAAGTTATTACGAGAGAGGGAAACATGGTTTTATGTATCTCAACAATATTAAGTTTCCCCTCTTTATGTTAAAAGTCTTGAAGTTGCACTTGTTTTGCTTTTCTATGCTTGTTGCTTTGTGCTTTCATGACTTGTTTCTTTACAAGATTCCTATGCATAGGAAGTGGGTTAGACTTAAATGTGCTTTGAGTTTGCTTCTTGATGCTCTCTTCTACTTCAATTCATATGTCTTATGTGAGCATCTTCTCAAACTATCATGCCTAACTTAAAGGCGTTAAAGAAAAGTACTTATTGGGAGATAACCCAAAAGTTTTAGATGAGTCTTGGAAGTTATTACTTCAGTAATAACTGCTCCTTATCCTTTTTATTTGCTTTTTGTGCCTAGAGTAACCTCTAATGAGAGAGAAGTAATGATTGGAAAAGTTGTTGTCCCGAAACAGCTTTCTATGCTTCACCGTAAAAATTCGTGTAAAATCTATGAACGTCTTTTTGAGGCGTGAATTTTTGTGCTTCTGCCCCAGGTTGTTATCTAACTTTCGTTAGTTCAACACGTTTTGATTTGAGCAACGGAAGGTCTTCGAAAAAATTCGTCTTTACCTGCTGGTCTGTTTTGACAGATTTCTGCCATTTTCTGCATTTGCTTCTTGTTGGTTCCTTTCTGAGTTCTTTTAGGGAATTGAGCTTTTTTAGGGAAGTGCTACAGTATCTAGTGTTCTAATGGAAGTTTATTTGGTGTTAGAACTGAACTTTAAGACTTATTTATCTTGAGTGCACAAATGTTGCTAATAAAGATTGTGTGAAGTTTTGTATGAAGGAAAAATTTCAGGTGTATGGAACGAATGAGTAATGAGATGAAGGATGGACTAAAGCTCAAGCTTGGGGATGCCACGCATGTCACCCCAAGAAATATCCAATAAGTACAAGCGTCAAAGCTTGGTGATGCCCAAGGCATCCCCTTCTTCATCAATAAAAATCCCAGGTTTCTTCCAAACACTTCATTTTTATTGTTTCATGCACAGTTGTGTTGTTCTTGGAGCGTCTTCTTTTTCGTTTTCGTTTTGGTTTTTCATTTTGCTTGGTTTTCTTAGTTTGCTGAATAAATTGGTTGGACCCCCTCTTTCATACATTGGTTTGCAAATAGTTTGGTTTGGTTTGGAAAAGAGTAGGAAAGTTCATGCTTATGTGGTAAAAAGAGCTCGTTTTTTACTGTGGCCTATGCTTTGTCATGCCATGCTTGATATTGTTTTGGCTTTATGCTTAGTATTCTTTGTGGTAGCATGAATTGTTATAAACAATTGAGATTGCTTAATGTGCCTTGGATGAATCATGCGTTGTTTTAGCATATTAAAGCATAGTATAGTGGTATTCTCCTTTGATGCTTTATTTGGGTTGACTTGGCGCATGCTCACACCATGTTATGACTATCTCAAGTCACCATAGACTTTATGATCCTTTAGTTGTCAACTTGTAGTATCACTTTATGCTTTGTTTAATCATGTTTTGTCACTCTGCATGATTATGGCCATTATTGCTCTCTTAGTTTGTCGCTCCCAGTCTTTTGCTAGCCTCCGCAACCAAGTATGAGTTCCACTCATGCATCCAACTCCTTAAACCAAGTTTTCAAAGAGTCCACCATACCTACCTACTAGCTTATGCTATTCCAAGTATATTCATGCTTTTGTTTACCTTCCGAATTAAAATTGTTATGAGAAAACTAGTGATTAAAGCTCTCACGAACTTGATGGCACACTTTACTTTTCTTGCCCTTAATAAACTTGAACCATTGTGTCGTCTATGTTGTATATGCTTGCACTTATTTGTTGGGAATTAGCAGAACCATGCTGTCATGGGGAATGCTTTCAACATTGCACTTGGTACTTGTACCTAGTTGATATCATGCTCTTTTGTCTATGGATGTCGTCGGTGTGAAATGAAAGGGGAGCTTGTAAGTCCATGAAGTTATGTACATGTGTTAGAGAAACGCCTAGGCCGCTGGTCTAATCCATGCTGACATGGTGGAAACCTGCAGCGTAACCATAATGAGCTGTCTATGAAGCATTCTTCTTATAAAAAAAGAGTCCTATATTGAGAAAAAAGATAAAAAGAGAAAAAAAAGAGATAATGAAAAGAGGAAAGAGAGAAAATACCACCATATTCCCATGGTAAATAAGAAGATTGTTGAGATGCTCGTTGTCTACTTGCCTTGTCATTTTGATATGGGGATTCTTCCGTATCATCGGCCAAGGGGTACCCCATTGGCGGTTCTCTATGATACACATGTACTTACGATGACAAGAACTTACCGGTGACTAAACTTGAGTAGCATGAGGAGCGACCCTCGTATACAAGGGACATGAGATTTCTAACTTATACTTCATCAAGCATGTACACCATAGTTTGTTCACTTTAACCTTAATCACTTCAAGATGCTTATGATAGGGGCAATGAGAGCTGAAAGCTATAAGTTCCATAATTTTTGGAAGCTCTTTATGAGACTTGAATCCCTACTTCCTTTTATAAAGGCCTTTCTTCCACCATTATATTGAGTCTCCACCTTCTACCTTTATGCACTTACTTTGAGAGCATAGTGGCCATTCTTAGTTCTATGTGCATTGTCCCAAGACTAAGTTGATTGATGCATAACTTGATATTGCTTGTTTGAAACTATTTGTATCTAGTCACTCTTGTAAACTTTGAAGGTGTCCTATGCATTTATATTTGCTACTCTATGAGGAACAAGCTGAATACTATTATGCTATGTTTTCTTTATGTGAAACAAACAAACATCTTGCAAAGCATTGTTATTCATGAATCTTTTGTTTGTACCTTTTCATGTTACATCATAGTTTCTTTGTCTTATTGCTAGAACCTTGTCTTTCATGTTATGGTTGAAGTATTATGATCCCAGCTTTGAATGTTTTACAAATACTTTGATCAAGTTTATGATGGTGCATGTCACCTCAAAAATCATTCTTTCTTTTTATCACTTACCTACTCGAGGACGAGCAGGAGTTAAGCTTGGGGATGTTGATACATTGCAACTGTATATATAATTTTTGATGTTCCATGCTTGGTTTTATCTACTTTCTTGTGTTTTGTTCCAACTTTGGAGTACTTTTCATATGATTTCTTGGACTAACCTATTAACAAGATGCCACAGTGCCAGTTGCCTGTTTTCTGTTGTTTTTCATTCCAAGAAGTCAGAAAATGAATATTCTCGGAATTGGATGGGACAAAAGCAAAGTTACTATTTTCTCGGAAGACTCACGGAGCCAGAAGGAGAGTCGGAGAGGGGCCACAGGGTGGCCACACCCCCCCTTGGCGCGGGCCAGCCCAGGCCGCGCCAGGGCATGGTGTGGGCCCCCTGGCCGGCCACCGACCTTGCCTCTTTCGCCTATAAGAGCCTCCCGAGGCAGAAACCCTATGGAGTCACTCAGAAATCCACGAAAAGTTCTACAGCGCCGCTGCCACCGAAGGGGAGATTCGGGGGATAGAAAGTCTCTGTTCCAGCACCCTGCAGGGACGGTGAAGTGCCCCCGGAGCCATCTCCATTGATCTCCACCACCATCTCCATCACCGTTGCTGATTCCCATGATGAGGAGGGAGTAGTTCTTCCTCGAGGCTAAGGGTTCTACCGGTAGCTATGTGTTCATCTCTCTCTCTATGCATGATCATATTATGATCATGAGCTTTGTAATCTATAGATCTATCTTGCTACTCAAGTGCTTTAATAGATCTCTGCTCTCCCCATGTGTGTGAAAGTGACAACGTGCACACCATGGTGGCACTTAGGCTAGAGATTACAAATACTTGTTATGAGTTATATTTGGAGTTGGATGTCTTTATGAAATTGTGGTGTTTGTTGGAACCATCTAGTGCTCAAGGTGACAGTGTGGGGTTTTCTAGATGGGAAAGGCTTACTTTGAGGTGTGCTGTTATAGCCCTACCATGGATTAGAGTGTCCAACCGGAGAGTAGTTAAGAGTAGTATCATGAAGATAATATATTTGTATGAGAGAGTGTTTACTAGTGAAAGTATGATCCCTAGGCCTTGTTTCTAAGCATAGATACACCATTTGCAATTAGATCTGTTACATGTTTGCGTGCTTCCATATTTATTTCAGTTTGCCTTTAGTCTTTTCCCACGTCAACCACACGCCAGCAAGCTATTTTCTGGCACCGTTACCACTTATAATTATCCATACCACTTGTATTTCACTATCTCTTCGCCGAACTAGTGCACCTATACACCTGACAAGTGTATTGGGTGTGTTGGGGACACAAGAGACTTCTTGTATCTTGATTGCAGTGTTGCTTGAGAGGGGATACCTTTGACCACTTCCTCCCTGAGTTCGATAAACCTTGGGTGATCCACTTAAGGGAAAACTTGCTGCTGTTCTACAAACCTCTACACTTGGAGTCCCAACAACTGTCTACAAGAATAGAAGTGCGTAGACATCACACCACCGCCACCAGATACCGCGATTCGGAACCAGAAACTCCGTTCTGGCACCCTGCCGAGACAGGGAATTAGAGGAGATTATCGCCATCATCATCACCATTGCTTCTCCATCAACCATCCATGAGTGAGTGATCCCCCGCTGTAGGCTATGGGGATGGTAGGTATTGAATGAGATCGTTCATATAATGGCATCAGATTGTTAGGGCATGCTGCCTAGTATCTATTTTTAGTGCTTTTTGACTTTGTTGCAACTTGTTATGCTTAATGCTTGTCACTAGGGCCTGAGTGCCATGATTTCAGATCTGAATATGTTATTGATTCATGAGTATATTATTGTTTATGATCTTACCTGCAAGTTGTATACACATATTATTGTCCGGAACCAAAGGCCCCAAAGTGACAATAATTGGGATAACCGGAGGGGATGGCTATGATATGAGGATTACGTGTGTTCACAGAGTATTAATGCTTTGCTCCGGTGCTCTATTAAAAGGAGCACCTTAATTGCCAGTAGTTCCCTTGAGGCCCCGCTGTAAATGGGCTGGTAGGAAAAAATATATTGTGCAAGTTCTCATTACGAGCACGTATGACTATATATGGAACACATGCCTATGATTATTTAGTACTTGGATACTTTACCTTATTTATCTGCAAATGTCCTATATCTTGATTGCTATATGAATTGTCTTGTCCATGCAACGCCCGACCATCCATCTCTATGCCTACCGCGCTTTAATCCTACTGTTTACTATAAGTGTTACTACCGTCTTTACTTTTACTACTGCTTTTACTTTGCTATTTCTATTATAAAACTATTGCTACTGATAAGCTACTGCGAGCAAGATTGTTTCCAGGTGCAACTAAATTGACAACTCAGTTGTTAAGGCTTATAAATATTCTTTGGCTCCCCTTGTGTCGAATCAATAAATTAGGTTTTACTTCCCTCGAAGACTGTTGTGATCCCCTATACTTGTGGGTCATCAATTCCCTCATGAGAAAAGCCAGGCCATTTCAATGAACATTGGCCTTTTATGTTCAGTGCTGTCATTGATAGTTTAGACTTAAGAGAGGTTACGATGTTAGGAAGACAGTTCACCTGGGCTAATAGTCTTCCGGAGCCTAAATACGAAAAACTGGATAGAGTATTTATGAATACCGAATGGGAAGAAAAAATTCCTATGGTAACTGTTCGTGCTCTAGAGCGTATTGAGGCATTGTCGGATCATGCTCCTTTATTACTGTCTGTTGGAACCACCACCACAAAATGCCAAACATAGTTTCAAATTTGAACTTGGATGGTTGGATCATGATGGTTTCTATGAGTTGGTGAAAGATATTTGGGAGAAACATGTTAGTGGTCAAATGCCTATACAACGATGGAACAACAAAATGCGAGCTTTGCGCAAGTTCCTTCACGGGTGGGCTAGACATACTGCTAGAAATCCTAAAAATGAGAAAATACGTCTTTTATCTATTATTGACAATTTAGAGGCTGCTGCTGAAGTCAGGCTTTTAACTGCACAAGAGATTGAGCTGAAAAACCAATCGAATGCAAACATTTCCAAACTACTCCGTGAGGAGGAACTAAAATAGTACCAACACTCTAAAGCAAAGTTCATTCTTGAAGGAGATTCGAATACAAGATAATTTCATGATGTGGCCAATGGCAAGCATAAAAAGAAACTTATTCACTCTTTAATTCAGGATGAAGGTACAATTGAGGGTCAGGAGAAGCAAAAATCTTATATTACTAATTATTATAAATCCTTGTTTGGGGCAACGCCAGAGAATTCATTTATGATGGATGAGTCCAAAAAAATAGATATTCCTCAGGTTTCTGTTGAGGAGAACAACTTTCTGACCGCTCCTTATATGGAGGAGGAGGTCAAAAAAGTTGTTTTCCAAATGAAACATAACAAGGCACCAGGGCCCGATGGCTTTCCAGCGGAATTCTATCAAAAATTCTGGGAAGTTATTAAGGATGACCTGATGCACCTTTTTGAGTTCTTACATGTTGGTCAGCTAGACATTTTTAGTCTCAATTTTGGCAACATTATTTTATTGCCTAAGGTTAATGATGCAAAACGTATACAACGGTGTCATCCAATCTGTCTTCTTAACATTAGCAGAATCTTCACAAAAGTTGTTACAATGAGATTAAATTCGGTAGCTGGTCATGTCGTACGCCCATCTCAAACTACCTTTATGCAAGGAAGAAACATCCTAGATGGAGTATTAATCCTGCATTAAACAATCCACGAACTACACTCAAAGAAACTAAATGGTGTACTGTTCAAGATTGACTTTGAGAAGGCATATGACAAGGTTAATTGGTCTTTCCTTCAGCAAACACTACGAATGAAAGGTTTTTCAGATGAGTGTTGTGCTCTCATTCAGTCTTTTGTGTCTGGTGGCAGTGTCGCCATTAATGTCAATGACGACACTGGCAACTACTTCCAAACCAAAAAAGGGCTGAGACAAGGGGATCCACTATCGCCTATACTATTTAACATGGTGGCAGATATGTTGGCTATCTTGATTGAGAGAGCCAAGCCCGATGGCCAAATTGAAGGATTGGTTCCCCATCTGGTTGATGGTGGTATTTCCATTCTTCAATATGCTGACGATACAATCTTATTTATGGAACACGGTCTGGAGAAGGCTAAGGATCTGGAATTAATTTTATCAGTATTTGAGCAACTCTCTGGATTGAAAATTAACTTCCATAAAAGTGATTTGTATTGTTTTGGCGAGGCTAATAACGATGCCCACCTATACGCTGAACTTTTTGGTTGTGGTCAGGGGAAGTTTCCAATCAACTATCTAGGAATACCGATACATTATCGGTATCTCACGATTGCTGAATGGAAACTCGTTGAGGAAAGACTATAGAAACGCCTTAATAGTTGGAAAGGTAAGATATTATCCCTTGGCGGAAGACCTGTTCTCATAAATTCAGTACTCACCAATATGGTACTGTATATGATCTCGTTTTTCCTAATACCAAAAGGTGTCTTGAAGAAAGTGGATTATTTCCGATCAAGATTCTTTTGGCAAGGGGATAGTGAAAAAAAGAAATATCGACTGGCCAGATGGAATGTGGTTTGTTGACCGAAAGAGTATGGTGGATTTGGCATACATGATTTGCAAGTCAAAAACACCGCACTTTTGGGTAATGGTTATTTAAACTACTTACAGAAGATGGTGTTTGGCAAACCATTCTTTGGAGGAAGTATGTTGGTTCCAAAGCTGTGTCTCAAGTGGTTTGGAAACCCAGGGATTCACATTTTTGGGCGGGATTAATGACATCCAAAAAACATTTCTTCCAGTATGGTATTTTCAATATTAAGGATGGTTCACAGATTAGATTCTGGAAAGATATATGGCTTGGCCAAACTACTCTTCGTGAACAATATCCAGTTTTATATTCGATTGTTAGACACAAAGGGGATACACTTTCCATAGTGTTGGGAACTAATCCTCCTAATGTGTCTTTCAGAAGAAGTCTCATAGGTCCTAGACTGGTGTCGTGGAATAATATTTTATTACGATTATCCATGATACAATTGTCGGAGGGTGTGGACGAGTTTAAATAGAAACTACTAGAGAGTGGTAAATTTTCTGTGGACTCAATATATAGAGCTTTGATCCAACCTGATATTCCAGTCAATGATAATAGTAAAATTTGGAAGTTGAAATTATCCCTTAAAACGAAGATATTAGCATGGTATCTTCGTAAAGGGGTAATTCTTACAGAGGATAATCTTGCTAAGAGGAATTGGCATGGGAGTACACAATGCGTGTTTTGTCATAGTAATGAGACAATACGGAATTTATTCTTCCAGTGTAAATCTGCTCGTGCTATATGGTCAATCATCCAAATGGCCTCTGGTTTATCTCCTCCTCAGTCGGTAACCAATGTTTTTGGTAACTGGTTACATGAGATAAAGGATAATATGGGACTTTGTTTAGAGTGGGAGCGCTTGCCATTATTTGGTCTCTTTGGCTATGTAGAAATGACAAGATTTTAATAATATTGTGTCTTCTTCTCTACAGGTTATCTATCGAGCTACGGCTATCCTCCGATTTTGGACTACCCTTCAGCATATGGAGCTTCGCCACTTATTTGTGGAGGGATATACGCATTTGGAGGACACGGCGAGGGATATTTTCTCCCGACATGGATAGCAGCGTGATCTCCGTATCGATCAACATTAGCTCGAGGCGCTTTACTTTCTAGCATGCTTTGTAATTTTTATACTTTTGCGTTGGACATCTGGTGTGTGGTTGATCGGCTGTGTGCATCCTAGTTATGCAGAGACCGGGTGTAAACATTACTTCTAAGTAATATATGCGCTTATTTAAAAAAATAGAACTCACAAGTCGCGGCCACTTAGAACGTATGTCAAGATAGAGGGTGGAAATGCACAATGAAGTTTTGCAACTACCAGAGGGAAGTTACATCCTATGCCCTTAGAAACAGAGGAAGTACTAAACAAAAGTAAATCGATGATTGATCGTTGAAGTATGCCATTTGTCCCGCGTATATGCTGTTGTGATTCATAGTTACACAACCTATAGAGTACAAAAGATTTTACAACCTGGGTACACAAAAGGAATATAAGGACGTTGTTTCTCATGCTTTTACATATCAAGACAACAGGTACGAGTTTGTACCATTTTTTTCGATTAAGTGGTATTTATAGCGCCACTCAAGCGGCCATGGGTCATCCACCTCTCCACGTCGGGCAGTACTGCGTGCCATGGGGAAGCTAACCCAGTGTCGGATCTCCGGCGGGCTTCTCGCCGATCTTGTCGGTGCCTTTCCAGGAGAGCCAGGAGAACCCTCGCCAGAGGTTCTCATCGTCCCCCGAGTTCGGCGGCGGATTCAACCCCACTATGCTCTTCCCCCGCTGCCCTGCACCTCGCCCATCGGCCTTCAACGTGGACATCAACCTCCCCTATGTTGCCTCTCCCGCGGGCCTTCGCCGGCGATGCGCTGTAGCCCTCTCGCCTTCACCCAAAGTAGCTCGTCGGCCGTCCAGTTCAGCGACATGGACACCCGCAGCATGTTCGGTGGAATATGGGGCGACTCGTACATGGAGGACATGATCGCGTCTGGCTCCGCCGCGGCCGGGAGCTCATTCTTCACGCAAGAGCAGTCCCGCGCCAATGCCGAGCATGGCCTGGAATCGCAGGATCTCGCCGACAGCTAGGCGAATGACCAGACGCAAGGTGAGGATGAGGAGGAAGCCGAATAGGACGCCACGATGATGACCAAGCGCAAGGGGAAGAAGAGGAAGCCGAGGGCGTCACCACCACCGGAGCCCCACGTCAAGTGGACCCCCTTGAGGACATGTGCCTCGCCGAAGCATGGAAGTCGGTGAGCATGGACGCTATCACCACCGTGAACCAAAACTCGGAGAACTACTCGAGGTGTCTCAAGCTTGCGTTCGATGGGCACAACCTATTGGATCCGGTGTTCAACAAGGTCCACATGGAACACGGCGAGAAGGCCATGACGAATCATTGGAGATTCGTGCAACAAGCGTATAGCAAATGACATGGCATTCTAGAAGAAATCGAGCGTCGCCCAATAAACGGGGCAAGAATGGACAACAAGATAATGCAATTCACCAACCCTACGCCGAGCTCATGCCGTTTTTGACTGACACTTCACTTGTGATCGTAGCTGACCCGTGCTCTCGGCATGTACCACGGCGACACCAAGGCCGAGTTCAAGTTTCACCATGTGTTCGACAGGATCGAGAAGTTCCAAAAATGTCTGGACACTCGCCTATCCCTCACCAAGGGCAAGGATGGCATCTAGAACCTCGAGGCGCCACCCCCAGCTGTCCGCGAAGGAAGGCCAGAGCTCAGCCAGAAGAAGGCCAAGGCGCTGAAGGCCATGGGACCGCCTACCAAACGGCTTCACGCATCAATCAAGAAGTGCATTGCCGACTCAAAGGCCCATGCCGAAAAGAGAGAGGAGAAGGCCGAAGAGAGTTGGAACCAGCTGCTGCAGAACCAAGACAAGAAGCTCGACCTGCTCAAGGCCAACTTCGTCGCGAAGAAGAGGAACATAGACCTGCAATTCCTCATGGACGGCGAAGACACCTCGGCGATGAGCCCCCAGGTCAAGGCATGGTACACGGTGCGCCACCACACCATTCTGGATGAGGACATTGTAACATCTCAAAAAATTTAAACAAGCTTATCAAGATCTAATCACCCAAGTTTAGAGTTAACAAAAACTTTTATCATTAAACTTGATATGAATGCATGTATGATTTGTATTAATATATGAATGCTTGCACTTGCCATGTTTGAGTGTTACCAATGATAAGGATTAGTTTAAAAAGTATTACCACATCATCTAGATCAATTACAAACAAAATCAAATGAAAAGAAAGTCAAATATGGATCATATGATCATATGGTTACTTTTGCCAATATTAACCACTAGCCCACTTTGGGCATCTATAGTAAAAGATTTCTTACAGAAACAATTCTACATCTTTTCACCCCTTGCTAGACCAAGTAAAAGTGAACCCAAACAAACTTTACAAAATTGTAGAAACTATTTTTAAACCCATTTGAGAGGCAATTCAAAATTGAATTAAGTGCATGTACCTAGATCATCACTTTTCAAAAACCCTTCAAACAATCACCCCTTGGCAATTCCTAGCAACCATAGACTACTAAGCAAGTATCCAGATCACTTATTAAAAATCATTGAAAAATTCCAAAGATGAATTCATGCGGCCATTTAGTCGAACACCTCACAGAAAGAGTACAACCTCAACCACTATCTACTGTTTTGATCTATCAATTGATCATCAAATGTACCCATTTCTACTCCACTACTCCCCCATGATAATTCCCAGTACTTGGCCGTGCAGAGGAGAGGCATCACTCGCCACATTGACCAGTGACATGCCCGTACCGAGCATGCCATGTCGGTCGAGCACGACCCAGTCGCTGCACGCCGCACCGCCCTCTCCCACGACACCTAGCTTCTAGCCGTGACCTCACCGCCACCCCCTGTCCACCCCTTGACCAACGGCGAGGATTGGAGGAGCCAGAACAACCGCGCCCATTTAAGCCTCTATCATGCAGAGAGCATGATGGAGCGATGCATCCGCCTCGCGCACACACGCCACGCCTCGCTTTCTCCGCTCGTACCCACAGTCGTCGTGGCACCAGTGACCTCCCAGCCGTGACCACCGTACTTAGTGACGAACACCTGCGTACCTGAACCGAGCGCCGACGTCACCCGACTGACTGAGACCGCCCCTTGCCATGCCATCACGCGTGTGACGATCGCCGTAGTACCTCGCATCGACCCATGCCCTCCGCCATGCTTAGCTTGACCTGTAGCAATGTTGTCGGTGAAGCCCGACCATGCCACCCTGCCTCCAACGCTGGTGTATAAATAGAGGCCACCCCAGACCTTATTCGGTACACCATTCCAGTCCCCACTCACTCAGGAACCTCACTGACCTTTTCCCGGAGCAAAGCGAGCACCACAACACTGGAATTTAGCCAGAGTCCGCCACTGCAGTGAAGAAAGAGAGCCATGGATTGGAGCCACCCAGGAGCTGTCGTGACCACCCCTCGAACCGCCATCATTGGCCAGCTTGTTCTCCCCCATCGCTGACCCTAGCTAGATCCCTGGTGAGTCCCCAACGACCCCCACTGCCACGTTAGGTTTAGAATCTCGCCGGATCTGTTCAACATAGACGATGAACCTTAGCCGTAGATTTCATTCTAATCGTAAGGCTGAGATTGATAGATACCATTTCGGTTAGAATTAGTCGTTGATGCGTGGGACCGTTCTGTCAGTAGCCCGCTACGCCCGCGCTGTGCAGTTGGGCCGGCCCATTTATTTTCCCACGCAGAGGCCAACAGTTCAAATGGAATTTTGTCTATTTAGTTAAAACCCTATTAAGTAGCTATATCCAAAATTCAATTCCAAGAGATGTACTAATCCAAATTGCATGATTCCAATTTTGTTGGATAGGTATTAAAAATATCTAGTCACTCACATTGGATTTAAACCAATTGAAACTATAGATCACCTATAATAAAAATAACAAGACAGATACTTTTAGCACTTCAAACATTTTTATAAAATAAACTATAAATGCTTTTGAGTTGATTCCAATTCTCAAAAATAACATGTGCCATGCTCTACTTGAATATGTAAAAAGATTTGGTTTCACAGATATTGAACATGGACTAGTATTAAAAGAATGCTATATAGGCATCTCTAGCCATTTAAATATTATTAAATAGTAATATTAAATCTTGTAACGCATGACCATTGGTTTAAATCACATTCCCAAGTATTGAAGTAGGTGGTGATGACATGTGTCAATATGATCCCCTATTTTAACTAGAGAATATTAAGTCTTAAGGATTTTAAATGAGTAGAAATTACTTTTCTAAAATAAGAAGAATAAGAAAATGTTAATATTCCATATGATGATTGAGATGATGCTAGATCATCTAGCGTGAGCCTTTGTATGCTAAATAGAAGTAGTGAAGTGTTGTTTGGTGATTGTGTACCTTGTGTGCATTTATAGACGCTAGTACCGACCCGAGCTACACCAAAGAGGAGTACTTCGAGGAAGAGGAAGAAAACTTCAACGACTGCAACCAACAAGGAAATCCCACTATGCAAGCTATCCATGCAAGTTTACCTATGTAAGCTAACTTGTACAGATACCATATGCAAACCTTTTAGATGCAACTTTACCAATTCCCAGTTTTACTCCAAGCTTTGCTTTTCCCTTTGCTACAGTTTCTTACTTAGTAATGAATTGTGATTGGTGGAAAATAGGATGGATATCATCAAGATCATAGAACTAGACTTGGATACTTATACTTGATTAGCACCCCCAATAGTGATACCCTCAATACTAGTGGCTAGTGATAAACTAAACTTGATTACTTTAGATGGGAATACTTGGTAAAAATGATTATGAAAACCTTGGAATGATGGTTCATTCTATTGAAATGTTTTGACATGTGTTATGATACATGATAACCCATAAGTATAGGGGATCATGTGTAGCCTTTTTGATAAGTAAGAGTGTCGGACCGAACGAGGAGCTAAAGGTATGATAAATGTTTTCTCAAGTTCTATCAACCACTGATACAACTTTACGCACAATAAACGTTTGCATTATCTAGAAAATAAAACTACTTGAAATAAGTGTTCAAGGTCGACCCTCACTTAACCATTACTCATCTTTCCAATCACTTTCCTTTTTGAAAATGTTTTTAGGTAACAAATACAACTATTTTTTTTGTAATTCGCATTCCCTATCCGTACTAAGATAGAGAACAACTTAAAATTAAAAGTAAAAACTACTTAGAGATAAAGCAAACAAGTGCACACAAGAATATTCACCCACACGCTATTGCTCCTCGGCAACGGTGCCAGAAAATGTCTTGATAACCCACAAGTATAGGGGATCGTGTGTAGCTTTTCGATAAGTAAGAGTGTCGAACCCAACAAGGAGCTAAAGGTAGGATAAATGTTTTCTCAAGTTCTATCAACCACTGATACAGATTTACGCACACTAAACGTTTGCATTATCTAGGAAATAAAATTAGAGCAACAATACGAGTACTAGAGATAGCTTTGCATGATAATAAATAACAAGAAAGTAAAGCTAGTTGCTGCAGCAATAAAATATACTAAACTAACAGAACCATGAGTGTGGAATAGTGGTGGTACTTTTGGTGGCTTTGTCTATGTTTAAATAGCGAATAGATCAGGTTCATTGTCTTCGATGCAGTTTTCTATGTGGGAGAGGCTAAATATACATGCGCTTCACTACTTGAAATTATATATACTATATGATTGGATTGTTAGCAAACATCCGTAAGTACTAATCAATGCATTAAGGTTTCCCCAACCATAGCCTTAAGTTTAATGGTCCTCTTACTCCCATACGTGCAACGTTCCGGTTCGTGTCCTCGGGTTTCTGTCACTCCGGCAGAACTCCCCTTCCTTTTACACATACTACAAACCCTATGATGTTTAATCCATGCACGCACAAATATAATATGCACCAAAGGCCTGTACCATATCAACATACAACTCTAATGAACCAAAGACGTTCAACCATTCAATCTAAGAACAAAGAAACTACGCAAACATGACATAGACCATAGGATTATAACTTATAGCATCAAACAACATGTTTACATAGGACGGTACAGAGGTGTGTTGGAGGATGAACCACTGCATACTAGGAGGATTAGGTGATGGAGATGTCGGTGAAGATGGTAAAGATGGTGAAGAAGGCGGCGACGGCGCGGGGGACTCCTTCCCCGCCGCCGGTATCATGGGGGAGCACCGCCACTTAGCCCCTTCCTTTATGGCTTCTTGGGAGCCCTCCCCCATGGAGATAGAATCCATGGGGGAGGCAAAAACATGGCTTTGATGGCTGCAAATTCGTGGGTGGAGATGGCCTGGGCGAATTAGGTTTCCTCCCTTTATATAGCTTCTCGGATTCCCGTCACCCCATCTTGGACTGCAGTAAATTGGGTCTACAAGGCCCGTCCGTATACGGAATCAGCTAAATTTTATGTCCAGAACGTTTGTCGCGAAATTTTCAACAACTTTATAGTTGAAGAGTTTTCTGTTTGACGCCGTCTTCGACCCGAAACGTGACCAGCTTCAAAAAGAGTTCTGATATAGATTTCTGGAAAAATCTCAATTTGACTACAACAAGGTTTCCACTTGTATTCCTGCACATCAAAGTGTAAAACAAGAACATTGTGCACTTTTACAACTATTAGTAGGTTAGTCCAAATAAATCATAAAGTTTATACAAAAAGGAGTGTCAAAAGCATATTATTAACATAAAACCATCAAAAATTATAGATACGTTATGTACGTATCAACATCCCCAAGCTTAGTTCCTGCTCGTCGTCGAGTAGGTAAACGATCAAAAGAATATAATTTTTGAGGTGACATGCAGACAACACAATCTTGATCATCATTATTATAAAAGCATTGATAGCTGGGATTAAGGTACTCTAAACATGAGTCATGAAAGATAGAGTTCTAACAATAATACATAGCAACTATGTTGTAACATGAATAGGCACAAACAAAAGATTCATAAATAACAATGCTTTGCAAGACGTTTGTTTGTTTCACATAAGAAAGCATAATAAGAATGGTATTCAGCTTGTCCCTCATAGAGTAGCAAAACATAAATGCATAGGACACCTTGAAAGTTCATAAGGGTGGCTAGATACAAATAGTTTAGGAACAAGCAATATCAAAGTTATGCATCAAACAAGTCTTGAGACAATACACATAGAACTAAGAATGGCAACTATGCTCTCTTAATTGGTGCATAAAGATAGAAGGTGGAGGCTCAATATAAAAGTGGAAGAAAGGCCTTTATAGAAGAAAGCAGAGATTCAAGTCCCATAAAGAGCTTCCAAAAATTATGGTACTTATTAGCTTTCATCTCTCATTGCCCCTATCATAAGCATCTTCAAGTGATTAAGGTTAAAGTGAACAAACTATGGAGTATATGCTTGACAAAGTATAAGTTGGAAATCTCATGTCCCTTGAATACGAGGGCCGCTCCTCATGCTACTCAAGTTTAGTTACCGATAAGTTCTTGTCATAGTAAGTACATGTGTATCATAGAGAACCGCCAACACGGTACCCCTTGCCCGATGATACGGAAGAATCCCTATATAAAAATGACAAGGCAAGCAGACAACGAGCATCTCAGCAATCTTCTTATTTACCATGGGAAAATGGTGCTTTTTTTCTCTCTTTCCTCTTTTCTCATCTCTTTTTATTTCTTTTTTTCTCAATCTCTGTCTCTTTTTTTTATAAGAAGAATGCTTCACATATTTCTCATTATGGTTACGCTGCAGGTTTCCACCATGATTAGGCATGGATTAGACCGGCGGCCCAGGCGTTTCTCTAACACACATACATAACTCCATGGACTTACAAGCTCCCCTTTCATTTCACACCGACGACATCCATAGACAAAAGAGCATGATATCAACTAGGTACAATGTACAAGTGCAATGTTGAAAGCATTTCCCATGACATTATGGTTCTACTAATCCCCAACATATAAGTGCAAGCATATATAACATAGATGGCACAATGGTTCAAGTTTATTAGGGGCAAGAAAAGTAAAGTGTGCCATCAAGTTCGTGAGAGCTTTAATCACTAGTTTTTTTCATAACAAGTTTAATTCGGAAGGTAGATAAAAGCATGAATATACTTGGAATAGAAAATGCTAATATGTAGGTATGGTGGACTCTTTGGGATAACTTGGTTTTATTTGGAGTTGGATGCATGAGTGGAACTCATACTTGGTTATGGAGGCTAGCAAAAGACTAGGAGCAACCAACTAAAAAGGCAATAATGTCCATAATCATGCAAAGCGACAAAACATCATTAATTAAAGCATAAAGTGATATTACAAGTCGAAAACTAAAGGATCATAAAGGCTATGATGACTTGGGATAGTCATAACATGGTGTGAGCATGCGCCAAGTCAACCCAAATAAATCATCAAAGGAGAATACCACAATACTATACTTTAATATGCTAAAACAACGTATGATTCTTTCAAGGCACATTAAGAAATCTCAATTGTTTATAACATGTCATGCTACAGCAAAAATCAGTAAGCATAAAGCCAAAACAATATCAAGCATGACATGACAAAGCATAGGCCACCGTAAAAACAAGCTCCTTTTACCACTTAAGCATGAACTTTTCCTACTCTTTTCCAATCCAAACCACACTTATTTGAAAACTAATGTATGAAAGAGGGGGTCCAACCAATTTATTAAAGCAAACTAAGAAAACCAAGTAAACGAAAACCAAAAACAAAAACGAAAACGCTCC
This sequence comes from Avena sativa, assembly GCA_916181665.1. Classification (NCBI taxonomy): domain Eukaryota; kingdom Viridiplantae; phylum Streptophyta; class Magnoliopsida; order Poales; family Poaceae; genus Avena; species Avena sativa. The sequence goes on from OV702287.1 coordinate 342,451,334, forward strand.
AAGAACAACACAACTGTGCATGAAACAATAAAAATGAAGTATTTGGAAGAACCTGACATTTTTATTGATGAAGAAGGGGATGCCTTGGGCATCCCCAAGCTTTGACGCTTGCACTTCTTGGATATTTCTTGGGGTGACACGGGGTGGCATCCCCAAGCTTGAGCTTTAGTCCATTCTTCATCTCATTACATCATTCTTTCCTTAACACCTGAAATTTTGCTTTCATACAAAACTTCACATAATATTGATTAGTAACATTAGTGTACTCAAGATAATAAGTATTTGGGTTCAGTTTCAACACAAATAAAACTTTAATTAAAATACAAGCTACTGTAGCACTTCCCTCAAAAAGCTCAATTTCCACAAAGAGAACCATTTTTTTTTGAAAACCTTCTGTTGCTCAAATCGAAAAGTGTTGAACTAACGAAAGTTATATAACAACCTGGAGCAGAAGCACAAAAAATTACAGCTCAAACCGACGTACAGAGATTTTACACGAATTTTTACAGCGAAGCACAAAAATCTGTTTCGGGACAACAACTTTCCCAAGCATTACTTCTCTCTCATTAGAGGTTACTCTTGGCACAAAAAGCAAATCAAAAGGATAAGGAGAGGTTATTACTGAAGCAATAACTTCCAAGACTCAACTAAAACTTTTGGGTTATCTCCTAGTAAGTACTTTTTTAACGCCTTTAAGTTAGGCATAGGAGCAAGATTCAAGTATTTTTGAATGAATAAGCATTAAGATCAATACCAGAAATATCTTTATTTTTCAAGGCTTGATGCATTCCTACAAGTTTTTAACTGAAAATCTTCCATGGAAAGATTTGTTTTGGTTTAACAGGCATGAACACAAGTGTTCAAGGTCGACCCTCACTTAACCATTACTCATCTTTCCAATCACTTTCCTTTTTGAAAATGTTTTTAGGTAACAAATACAACTTTTTTTTTGTAATTCGCATTCCCTATCCGTACTAAGATAGAGAACAACTTAAAATTAAAAGTAAAAACTACTTAGAGATAAAGCAAACAAGTGCACACAAGAATATTCACCCACACGCTATTGCTCCTCGGCAACGGTACCAGAAAATGTCTTGATAACCCACAAGTATAGGGGATCGTGTGTAGCTTTTCGATAAGTAAGAGTGTCGAACCCAACAAGGAGCTAAAGGTAGGATAAATGTTTTCTCAAGTTCTATCAACCACTGATACAGATTTACGCACACTAAACGTTTGCATTATCTAGGAAATAAAATTAGAGCAACAATACGAGTACTAGAGATAGCTTTTCATGATAATAAATAACAAGAAAGTAAAGCTAGTTGCTGTAGTAATAAAATACACTAAACTAACAGAACCATGAGTGTGGAATAGTCATGGTAATTTTGGTGGCTTTGTCCAAGTTTAAATAGCGAATAGATTAGGTTAATTGTCTTCGATGCAGTTTTCTATATGGGAGAGGCTAAATGTACATGCGCTTCACTACTTGGAATTACATATACTATATGATTGGATTGTTAGCAAACATCGGTAAGTACTAATCAATGCATTAAGGTTTTCCCAACCATAGCCTTAAGTTTAATGGTCCTCTTACTCCCATACGTGCAACATTCCGGTTCACGTCCTCAGGTTTCTGTCACTCCGGCAGAACTCCCCCTTTCTTTTACACATACTACAAACCCTATGATGTTTTATCCATGCGCGCACAAATATAATGGACACCAAAGGACTGTACCATATCAACATACAACTCTAATAAACCAAAGACGTTCAACCATTCAATCTAAGAACAAAGAAACTACGCAAACATGACATAGATCATAGGATTATAACTTATAGCATCAAACACCATGTTTACATAGGACGGTACAAAGATGTGTGGGAGTATTAACCATTGCATACTAGGAGGATTAGGTGATGGAGATGTCGGTGAAGATGGTGAAGATGGTGAAGAAGGCGGCAGCGGTGCGGGGGACTCCTTCCCCGCTGCTGGTATCATGGGGGAGCACCACCACTTAGCCCCCTTCCTTCATGGCTTCTTAGGAGCCCTCCCCCCATGGAGATGGGATCCATGGGGGAGGCAAAAACATGGCTTTAGTGGCTGCAAATTCGTGGGTGGAGATGCCCTGAGCGAATTAGGTTTTCTCCCTTTATATAGCTTCTCGGATTCCTGTCACCCCATCTTGAGCTGTAGTAAATCGGGTCTACAAGGCCCGTCTGGGTTCAGAATCAGCTAAATTTTATGTCCGGTATGTTTGTAATGAAATTTCCAACAACTTTGTAGTTGAAGAGTTTTTCGTTTGACGTCGTCTTTGACCCGAAACGTGACCATCTTTAAAAAGAGTTCTGAGACAGATTTCTGAAAAAATCCCAATTTGACTCCAACAAGATTTCCTCTTGTATTCGTACACATCAAATTGTAAAACAAGAACATTGTGCACTTTTGCAACTATTAGTAGGTTAGTACAAATAAATCATAAACTTTATACAAAAAGGAGTGTCAAAAGCATATTATTAGCATAAAACCATCAAAAATTATAGATACGTTATGGACGTATCAATACACCATGGTTTAATAATGAAAATGATGAGGCCTGAGTCTTGACTTTGATAAAAACTGATGGTTGGGTTCGGATGCGATACCATTCCAATTTTACCATACAACCACAATACCTGAGTTGGGTAGGGCTTAACCGGAAGTTTATATGTCTTAGTATGGGTTCCCTTGCAGAAGAGGTTGAGCTGAGGCTACCTCATGAATGAATGTCCACCTATGCAGTGCCTAGGATGGCAGATGGCTATGGTTGGGAGGCTAAACTCATAGGGGAGGTGCCTATACTAGGGTGTGTAATTGAAAGGTTAGGATTGATTATCTATATACTAAGTATGATGATTCGGGGTTACCCCTGACGGATGTATCGAATTTTGTGGTGAAAGTGTACCACCTCTATAGAGTGTCAAACTATTCGAATAACCGTGTCCGTGGTTATGGATAGTTGGAGTGGCTATATTTTTCCGTTGTCAGATGTTTTCAAAATGATTTGTGACTTGAAAGATGACCTTGACTTGACCACAACAGAGTTGTGGACATGAAATCTAAGTTCCCACTTAAGTAATGTAGAGAACTAAACTTAGGTCTTTACCCTTAAGGCTTATGAAATAAACCTGGCTTTTTGCAAACAAAACTAGAGCTTAATGTTCCTACCAAATCTTTATCTTACTCATGCTAGTGTTAGTTTGTGAGTACTTAAAGAGTACTCATGGTTTTGTCCCTGGCTATTCCCATGGCCAGACTATCAGGAGGATTACCCGGAAGATGGACAGCAGGAGGTCTATGACAACTAGGATCATCTCCCATCGTTAGCATTGCCTGTGATCATGAAGACGAAGCCTACTATGTTTACTTTCCGCTGCTTTGATTGTATTAAGACTGGATCCTGAGATCCTTTATTTGTAAGACCTTTATTATGGTTTGTAATCGATGATGTACTATGGTACCACTTCTGTTATGTCTCACAAAAATGGTAATCCTGGGATTGCGATGTACGGCATAACAGGCATCTGGACTTAAAAATCGGGGTGACGAGGGTTTAACTCATCAATGCCCATTGTTATGGACTTGGGTTTTGGAGAAGGAGGCAGCGCTGGAAGCATCAATCGGCTAGCAAACAAGCACACAGGGACGCAAGGTTTACCCAGGTTCAGGCCTCGTAGAGGTTCCTACTCCTACTTGTCTGCTCTTGGAATTAATGGAGGAATCAAAGATTACAGGGGCGCACAGATGCAATCTGGCGAGAGATGTGGAAACTAGGGTTGCGTGTGTCCTCCTCGCCGCCCCCTCCTAGCATTTATATATATAGGCCAGGTCTCGGGTAGCAGGTCGAGTCGGTTACAGATTAGGGTTTTCCCTTTAAACTTTCTATCTTTAAACTTCTTCTTGTCTCGCAAGTAATCAAGAGTCCGTGGGCCACTCGAAGTCTTCATCGGGCTATGGCAACGCCGTGGGATTCCACCGTATCTGGACCGTATATACTAAGATCGAGTACCTGCAGGGTATACCCATGTTAGTAGCCCCCGAGTGTCCAATGGAATCATAGATTCGACTGGGGACTTTATGAAGCCTTTCGAGTGCATGACTAAGTATTTTTTTCGAGTGTTCTATTTATGTCATAGGGATTGTTGATATGCATGCCTGATTTAACCGATGTATCGGTATCAGTTAACTGCCTTAGGGCAAAACAACGCAATCTACTCGAACTCGAGTCCCCGGACTCGAATTCGGAAAATTGCTGGTGTAATTCGACTCAAGCTACGGATCTTACAGGAGTCGAATTCCAGTGTATAAGTGTGAGCACTTGACGCGTCCATCAAGACATGTTCATCTTACCTATAGGCACGGATATATTTCTGGTAGTGCGCAGCAGATGGGTTGCTAGGCCTTATTCAGGTCTTATCTTCACGCTGTAAGCGCGACATCAGAATTTTTTGTCATCGCGGAGATGATTCAGGTGGCCCAGGAGACGCAGTCTCTTTGTAGGGAAAAGTATGAGGCAGTGTCGCCATAGACTTCGAGTGTGGATGTTATCAACACACAGTACGACGTATGAATAATCATAGGGTGCGCGACCAGCGCTCCCTATGGGAGTAGCCCCTGAGTGCCTGGTTGAGTCAAAGACTCAGGCAGGGACTAAAGAACTTTTGCGACTGATGTCGTCTTCTTTTTGCTTGTTTCAGCCGAATTTGCTTCCGGCGCTCCCTATGGGAGTAACCCATGATCCATAGTCGAATCGTAGATTCGAGTGGTTGGGTAAGCTTTGAATGTCCATACTGCATAAAAAGAAAATCGTAGGGGTGCGTGGCCAGCGCTCCCTATGGGAGTAGCCCCCGAGTGCTTGGTGGAGTCGAAGACTCGAGCAAGGACTAAAGTAGTCGAAGTCTTCTAGTGCTCAACTTGATGACATCAGTGCTGACGATGTGATGACCTCAGTTGCCCGTGTGAGTGGCTTTGACAGGACGTGACGAGCGGTGGGTCCCATTTTTTGACTTTGATTTGACCGAACGTGCGTAATCTTTCGTTTTAACTGTGCCTCCTCGATTTCCACGTGTAATGGAGATAGTGGGGGACGATTCGTGTTTTGGCCTCTCCACGTGTCGACCGCGATGTGCACCACGCGTCCAATAGGGTTTCTCCTGGCCATTGGATTGCATCCGCAAGGGGGTTAAGTAGCAACGCAGCTGCGGTAATTTCCCATCTGCTCTTTCTCTGCTTGTTCTTCCATCGCCATTGCCGCTCCTCTCCACTTCCTAGAGCTTGTCCTCTTCGTGGCGCTAGACCAACTCCGTGTGTTCCCGAGTTATTTCCTCCGCTCGCACCGCCATCGCAAGATGGGGAAGAAGAAGGGAGACGCCGCCACTGGATCTGCTGCCGCCACCGACATCGCCAAGAAGAAAGGTGGCTCCGCCATCATGGGCACCAGCGCTGCCAGCGCCGGCAAGAAGAAAGGTGCAGGCACTCGTGTCACCAATGGCGTGTGGCGCGCATCCACCATCAAGGCCTTTGAACTCCGTCTTCTACGCTAAGATGGAGTTCTTCCGTGCGCCGAAGACAATTCGCGAGTGCCTGGTGACGAGGTAATCCCCTGTCCTCCATCAGGTTTCCGGGTGATGTTCCTCACGTTCATCATTCGTGGTTTGTCTCTGCCCCTGCACCCCTTTGTCAGGGGCCTTCTTTGTTTCTATGGGATCCAGCTGCACCAGATGTCCCCAAACTCTCTTCTTCACATTGCGTGCTATATCACGCTTTGCGAGTGCTAGCTCGGAGTCGAGCCACACTTTGGTCTCTTCAATCGGCTTTTCAAGCTGAAGCGTCAGTCAGCTTCTGGCTCGTTAGTCTACGACGTAGGAGGCTGCGGGATTCATGTCGACTCCTCCGCTACCTACTTCGACATCAAGCTCACGGTGTCCGTCCAAGGGTGGAGAGACAAGTGGTTCTACATCCGCGACCAAAAGGCCGACGGAGAGCACTATGGACTCGCGCGCTTCGACCCCGCGACGCCGTGCAAGATGAGGCGTTCTTGGAAGAACGTGGTTATGCCTAGCGAGTCCGAGGAGACAGAAGTGTTGTACGAGCGCGTCTGCGACCTCGAGAGTCGTATGGGTAAATAGGAGGGAGGTGCCGCCCTCATTCGCACATGGTTGCGCCATCACATCCAGCCTCTGCAGGCCAGAGTCCACCCCATGTTCCAATGGGCTGGTGCTGACGATGTCACTCGTGTATCTGCCGATGGCATGTCCGTGGGTGAAGTAGATAAGAGGTTGCGACTGGTGACCAAGTACACCACCAAGGAGGTTCTCCCCGGCGAACTAGTTGTGCCTCCCTTCGATGCCTCTAACCCTCCTCTCAGGTATGATTGTGCTACGAAGTAGCTTTATTTGTCGATTGCTTCTGATTTCTTGACATATACTGAATTGTTTTCTGTATGCAGGATTGGAAGGTGTCTCCCAGTTTGCCCCCTCTTCCTGAGGGGGTTATTCCTCGTGAAGTAGATGAAGAGGACGAGTCGGAATCGATCGTCCCACTTGAAGAGGAGGAGGAAGTCCCCGAGTCCAGCGGTCCGGACACTCGCAAGCGTTCTCACAGTGAGGATTCGGATGCTTCGTCTCCGTCCACTCTAGAAGGCCCATCCGTTGGTGCAGAGGAGCCGATTCCTGCTGTTCCTGTAAGCTCCATGGTGCCCTCCGCTCGCAAGAAGATGCGGCTGCCAAAGGAGTCGGAGGAGTCAGAGGAGCAAACCTTCAACTTTGATAAATTTGATTGGTAAGTCTACAACTCTCATCTTGGTTCCTTTTGGAGTTGCATTTCCTGATGCTAGGTTTTGTTTCGTAGTCAGCCGACATCGTCGTATTCTGGCGACGTCCAATTTGTGAAGGAATCTGGAGTCGTGGACTCCAAGGCCAAGAAATTGGCTGAACGATCATCCTCTCCTCCATTGGCGGCCCACTCCGGGCACAACTCATCGAGTTCTCCACACGCTAGGGATCACCATATGGTTGTCCGGATGACTGCGCGGCAATCATCTTCGGAGTCTCTGGAGGAGCATGTAAGTGTGATTTTGTTTTGCAATCGAATTTGCGATCCATGCTATCTGCTGATCCTTTATTTTTCTTCTACGATAGCTCATTGTGAAGGAAGCTGCTTGTTTAGCGGAGCAGGTACTCGCGATGGGTCGACAACACGCAATGCTGGACAATCGCCATCGCGTGGTCGAAGGTTAGTATTTTTGCTTCTTCTTCTTTGTTCTTGTGATATTTTATACATTCGACTGACGATCCATCTTGTATTTTTGCAGCTGAGCATAACGAACTTCTTCGCGACGCTGCTTCTCTTGAAAAGACGCTCGCCGTGGCGGTGAAGAGTCGCGATGAGGCAGTCACTGTGCTGGATGAATCGCGGAAACGCGAAGAGGATTTGCGCACCTCCATCACTGCGAGGGAAAAGTTGTTCGAAGAATAGCTCTTCTCGATTGCCAAGTCTCTTTTAGGTATTCTTTCGTCTGGATTTTGATTGTTTCTTTCTTCGATATCTTGTTATTATGCTGACACTTTTTTCTGTGCAGATGCTGGCGGTCTGAGCTTCGACGCCCAGGCACTTCGTCGCGATGATGCTTTGGCAGGCGCCATCGCTACAGTCGAGGACCGCAGTGCTTCCATTCAGGGGACGCTAACTAAGGCCAAGGTTATGCTCAATTGCATCTGCGAAGAGCTGACGCCCAAGGCTGAGCTGATTGAGAACTTGGAGGACCTGGTGGAGTCCCTTACTGGAGGTATCCCCGCGGACTTCAGGAAATCGCAGCGTGCAGTTGGTGCTTCCATGGCTCTCGCCATCGTGCAAGCCCATGGAGTGGAGGTGGATCCTTCTGCGGTATCCAAGGAGATGCCCATCGGCGCAGATGGTCAACAGGTAGTTTTTGCTCCCTTTGCAACTATTTGTGGCAAGTACGGGCCACAACTCATCAACACAGTCGCCAAGTATTCCGAGGAGCTGCAGCGAGCCAAGAAGGTGGCAAAGGCTGCGGCGTCAGGGGCTGGCGGGAAGTCTGTGGCGTCTGATACTGCCACGGACTCGAAGAGGCCCCCGAAGTCGAAGTCCAAGTCGAAGAAGAAGGCTGCTCCTCAGTAGTTATATTGTAATAGTTAATAGTTCGACTCCTTTTGTTGAAAACATGCTGTTGGCTGAATGTCTTTGTTGATACTTTTGTCATGTTTGAATGCACTTGAGCTTTTGTCCATGTATTGCTTGGTCCCTTATTTGCTCTTGCTTGACTTGTGATAGGGTACATCGAGTGGTCCTTCGGGTGATCCTTGGGACCCTCCATCCGCTTATGAGACTATGGCGCAGTCGCGTTCAAGGGTGGATAAGTTGTCCCTGCTTTCGCGATTGCACGATCATGTTAAGCAGCTGGAACATGAGCTGCCTGTCCTTCGTAGTAACGCAGATGTGTGGAAGTCAAGGGCAAAGAAGGCTACCGCCCGAGAGCAATATCTATTGGAGGAGGTGACGTAGTTGGGCGATCAGTTCAAGCAGCTTCCTGCCCTCTTATCTTTTCTTGTAGTCAGTCGCGATAGTTCCTTGTCTTCATATGTTGCCTTTTTTGCTTGGTGTAGTTGTTAGTGCTCGTCATCCGCAGGATGAGAAAGACATGATCGCCATCCGAATGAACGACCTGACCCAGGAACAACTTCAGGCAAGTGGATATTTTTGGGTGGACCATGATCGCGCGATTGCACTTGTGACCCTGCAGGATCGTGCCTCTCGAGTGCTCCATTTTCTGAAGAAGGCCAATCATGTCTAAGGAGTATCTATCAGACAATGTTTCCACTGGACGTGGTCCCTTCGAGCCTGTTGGCTCTCCTGGCTAAGTTTCAGGATTTGAGTGCAGTTCGTGATTGCGTGCGGCAGCAGTTGGTGGCTGGTGCCAAGGCTGCTTTGTCGCTGGTGCGACTGCACAGGCCTGATGTAGACATTGCAGCTGTTGCTGCTAGACCTCCGACTCCGCCGGCATGCTCGACCTAGAACATGGTTCCCCATTATCAGGCGGTGGATTGTTCAGCAAAAGAAATTGTCGACTTCTTTGAGGAACATACAAACGTTCTTCTGCTGCAGCAGTAGTTTAACCTGTATCCTGCACATAAGTGTACCAGTGTTGTAAAGTTTGTATGTGTATGTGATACATTGCAAATGTATCTATAATTTTTGATGTTCCATGCTTGGTTTTATCTACTTTCTTATGTTTTGTCCACACTTTGGAGTACTTTTCATATGATTTCTTGGACTAACCTATTAACAAGAGCCACAGTGCCAGCTGCCTGTTTTCTGCTGTTTTTGGTTCCAGGAAAGTCAAGAAAATCAATATTCTCGGAATTGGACTGGACAAAAGCCAAAGTCGATATTTTACCGGAAGACTCACGAGACGAGACGGAGAGGGGCCAGGGGCCGGCCACACCACCTGGTGGCGCGGGCCAGGCCAGGCCACGCCAGGGGGTGGTGTGGGCCCCTCCGGCACCCCCTCGGTCTCCCCTCTCGCCTATAAGAGCCTCCCGATGCATAAACCCTAAATCGTCAATCAGAAATCCACAAAAAGTTCCGCAGCGCCGCCGCCACCGAAGGGGAGATTCAGGGGACAGAAAATCTCTGTTCTGGCACCCTGCCGGGACGAGGAAGTGCCCCCGGAGCCATCTCCATCGATCTCCACCACCATCTCCATCACCATTGCTGATTCCCATGATGAGGAGGGAGTAGTTCTCTCTCGAGGCTAAGGGCTCTACCGGTAGCTATGTGTTCATGTCTCTCTCTATGCATGATCATATTGTGATCATGAGCTTTGTAATCAAGTAGATCTACTTTGCTACTCAAGTTCTTTAATAGATCTCTGCTCTCCCCATGTGTGTGAAAGTGACAACATGCGCACCATGTGGCACTTAGGCTAGAGATTACAAATACTTATTATGAGTTATATTTGGAGTTGGATGTCTTTATGAAATTGTGGTGTTTGTTGGAACCATCTAGAGCTCAAGGTGACAATGTGGGGTTATCTAGATGGGGAAAGCGGACTTTGAGGAGTGTTGTTATAGCCCTACCATCGATTAGAGTGTCCAACCGGAGAGTAGTTAAGCGTAGTATCATAAAGAGACGATATTTATATGAGAGTGTTCACTAGTGAAAGTATGATCCCTAGGCCTTGTTTCTAAGCATTAAAACACCATTTGCAATTAGATCTGTTACATGTTTGCTTGCTTCCATCTTTATTTCAGTTTGCCTTTAGTCTTTTCCCACGTCAACCACACGCTAGCAAGCTATTTTCAATCACCGTTACCACTTATAATTATCCATACCACTTGTACTTCACTATCTCTCCGCCGAACTAGTGCACCTATACACCTGAAAAGTGTATTGGGTGTGTTGGGGACACAAGAGACTTCTTGTATCTTGGTTGCAGGGTTGCTTGAGAGGGAATACCTTTGACCACTTCCTCCCTGAGTTCGATAAACCTTGGGTGATCCACTTAAGGGAAAACTTGCTGCTGTTCTACAAACCTCTGCACTTGGAGGCCTAACAACTGTCTACAAGAATAGAAGTGCGTAGACATCAGTATGTTGTATGTAATTGATTGATATTGATATGTAATGAGCTTGCTAGCTCATATGTTTTGCGAGTGTATTTTGTACTCTGCAGTTCCTTTCCATTAGCCTGACTTATTTTATCTCTACGCCTTGCCAACCTGTCAGGTGCGTTGCAATCGGGTTGGTGTATCAAGGGTTTGATTGTTGTTGTGTCAGCTACTCGGGATACTGCATATTGTTCGTAGAACGAGGGTGTAAAGGGTGGCGTAGCCCCCGAGTGATAAAATTGCAAGAAAAATGAGGAAAACACAGAGTTTCGGGGCACTTAGCTTTGTTTATTCGCAGAATCAGTACGAGGTATAATGTGTGTCTAAGTAGCCTTGCTGAATTGCCTTATTTGTAATGTAAGAAAAAAGGAACGACTAAGGGTAGAAGCGCCGCAGCTGCGCGACATTCCAGGGGTTGGAGTATGTGACTCCTGTCTCGAAATCTTTGAGGCGATAGGTGCCACCTGGGATTACTTATGTAATCACGTATGGTCCTTCCCAAGGGGACTCGAGCTTGAGGTGCCCTTGCTGCTTCAGTCACAGGACCAGGTCTCCTTCGACGAAGGATCTGGGGCGTAGCCTTCTGCTATGGTAGTTGCGCAGGTTATGCTGCTGATCGTTGATCTTTCTACCGTGATGTCCCGTCCCTCGTCAAGGAGATCGACGGAGTCTTCAAGTGCAAGTGTTGATTCCTGTTCGCTGTACGTGACTACCCGTGGGGCTTTAAAGCGTACTTCTGCGGGTAGCACTGCTTCGGCACCGTGCACCATGAAGAATGGGGTATATCCCGTGGCGCTATTTGGGGTTGTGCGCAGGCTCCACAGTACGAATGTAGCACGTCTGGCCAACATCCAACGGCTTGCTCGAGTGGTCGGAGGAGTTGCTTCTTGATTCCACCACAGACGAGGCCGTTGGCCTTTTCGACTTGACCGTTGGTCTGTGGATGAGCTATGGAGGCATAACTTACGTTGATTCCCAGGTTTTCGCAGAAACCTTGGAACTCCTTAGAGGTGAAGTTCATTCCATTGTCCGTAATGATGTGTGTGGCACTCCGAAGCGATACACAATGGACTCGAAGAACTTGACAGCACTAGCTCCTGACTGGTTTGTCACCGGCATGGCCTCTATCCACTTGGTGAATTTGTCGACTACGACCAAGAGGTAGATGTAGCCTCCTCGTGTGTACTTTGGGAGCTTGCCGACCATGTCGAGTCCCTATTGCACAAAGGGCCAAGCCAATGGTATTGGCCGGAGTTCCACGCCAGGTGTGTGCGGTTTGTCCGCGAATCGCTGACAAGCGTTGCATCTCTGGACGATGTCTTTGGCGTCGCGCATGGCCGTGGGCCAGTAGAATCCAGCTCGTAGAGCTTTGGTGACAAGGGCGCAACTGCCAGCATGGTGCCCACAAGTCCCCTCATGGATGTCGAGGAGGATGACCCTTCCGTCCGCGTTGGAAACGCACCGTTGGAGTACTCCTGTTATGCTGCGTTTGTATAGTTTGTCATTGATGACGGCGAATGCCTTGGATCGTCGTGCGATGTGTCGCACGTCAGTCGGGTCGTCCGGTAGCCTCTTGCTGAGAAGATATGTGATGTAGGGTTGAGTCCAATATGGCTCGATCATCATGACCCCCATTGGCCCCTCGAGTCCTGTGTCAAGCTCCAGGTCGTCGAGTTCCATTGGCTCATTGGGTGGCATAGTCCCCGAGTTCGTTGTTGCGCTTGATTTCTTCTATGTGGCCTTTGGCTTGATGGAGCGTTCACAGATACGCTCGAGAAATACCCCAGGTGGTATGGGGGCGTAGGTGGAGCCAATGTTGGCGAGTGCGTCTGCCACTTCATTGCTTTCGTGGCATACGTGCCGCAGCTCGTAGCCGTCGAAGTCCCCTTCGAGTGTGTCGTAGAGGTCGCGGTAAGAGATCATATTGTCATTCAGCGTGTCACACTCGTGCATTGTTTGGTTGACGACCAGCTTGGAGTCGCCGTAGATGATGAGCCTCTTGGCGCCGCAGGCTTTTGCCATCCGCATCCCATGCAATAGGGCCTCGTATTCAGCTTCGTTGTTGGAGGCAGTGAACTGCATTCGCAGAATGTATTTCAGCTTGTCTCCTTGGGGCGATGTCAGTATGACACCTGTGCCAGCCCCGTCCTCATGCTTGGATCCATCGAAGTGCATCGTCCAGAGGTAAGACATATCTGTCTTTTCGGGGAGCTGGTTCTCCATCTAGTGTACGAGGAAATCAGGGAGGACTTGCAACTTGATCGCGTCGCGCTTCTCGTATGTAATGTCTCGTGGAGACAGCTCGATTCCCCAAAGCACGACTCGTCCGGTGGCGTCGGGGTTGTTGAGAATATGCCCAAGTGGGGCGTCATTGACCACCACGATTGGGTGCTCCTGGAAGTAGTGGCGCAGTCGCCTGGCTATCATGAAGATGTCGTATGCCAGCTTCTGGTAGTGCGGGTACAGCTGCTTTGTTGGCGTGAGTACCTCGCTGAGATAGTAGACTGGGCGCTGAACTCCATGGACCTTGTTTTCCTCGGCACGTTCCAACACGAGCACCATGCTGACCACCTGGTTGGTGGTGGCGATGTAAAGCAGTAGTGGTTCTTTTTCGCGTGGAGTCACCAGTACTGGCGAGGTAGATAGTAGACGCTTGAGATCTGTGAATGCTTCTTGCACCTCGTCGGTCCACTCGAACTTGTCGGTTTTGCAGAGAAGTTGGTAGAAGGGCAGTGCATTTTCGCCCATGCGACTAATAAATCGACTGAGCACCGTGATGCGCCCAGCCAGTTGCTGGACGCCTCTTATGTTTTTCGGCTTCTCCATGGCCAGTATGGCTTTTGTTTTCTTCGGGTTTGCCTCAATCCCTCTCACAGACATGAGATATCCAAGTAGTTGCCCAGATGGTACGCTAAAGGCGCACTTGTCCGGATTGAGCTTGATCCGGTAGCGGTCGAGGTTGGCGAAGGTCTCACGTAAATCGTCAATTAGCGAGGCTTCCTCCTTTGTTTTGATGATGATGTCGTCGATGTAGACTTGGATATTGCGACCAAGTTGATCTTTCAGGCAAGCCTGCATGCACCGTTGATAGGTGGCTCCTGCGTTTTTGAGCCCGAAGGGCATTGTGTTGTAGCAGAACACACCAAAAGGCATTGTAAACGCCGTTTTCTCTTGATCCTCCTCCTTCATTCGAATCTGATTGTAGCCTGAGTAGGCATCGAGGAAGCAGAGGCGCTCACATCCCACGGTGGAGTCGATGATTTAGTCGATTCACGGCAGCGGGAAGTGATCCTTTGGGCAGTGCTTATTCAGGGAGGTGAAATCCACGCACATCCATAGGATATCCGTGTCCTTTTTAGGTACCAGTACCGTGTTGGCGAGCCAAGTACTTTCCTTGATCTCGCGTATGAATTTGGCGTCGAGGAGTCTGTTGATCTCCATTCCGACCGCTTTTGCTCTTGGTTCAGACAGTCGCCGAATTGTCTGCTTGACTGGCCTTGCGTCTGGGTTGACATTGAGTGCGTGCTCGGTGAATTTCCTAGGAACCCCTGGCATGTCTGCTGGACACCAGGCGAAGATTTCCCAGTGCTCAGGAGGAATTCGACGAGCGTGAGTTCCTATGCGGAACTCAAGTTGTTGGCAATGAGGGACGTCTTGGTCAGGTCCGATGGGTGGACCTGGACTTTCTTCGTGTGCACCGATGAATCGAAGGACAGGTCGGTGAACTTGGCCGGCTCAGGGGAGGCATACTATTGTCTGTCGACTCCTTCAATCTTGCGAGCTCCTCCTGCATGCCGAAGGACTGGGAGATTCTGTTGAATTCCCTGTCGCAACTGTCGGACCTCTCGAAGCACCTGTTGATTGTGATGACGCCATTTGGACCTGACATTTTCATCTGTAGGTAGGCGTAGTGCAGCACTATCATGAACCTAGCGAACGCGACACATCCAAGGATGCAGTGGTACTGTGAGGGCCAGTCGACGACTTCGAAGTCTATGCATTCGCGTCGAAAGTTTTTCAGCGCGCCGAAGATGACGTCGAGGTTGATTTTGCCCAGGGGATATATGCCCTTCTCTGGGACGATGTCGTGGAACGTCGTGTCCGAGACCTCTAGACACGTCAGAGGGATCCTCATTGCTCGCAAGGTACTTGCGGACATGAGGTTAATGCCGCTTCCTCCATCCATGAAGACGTGACTCATATCGAAGCCTCTGATCTGTGCCTCGAGTACGAGGGGACAGTGACCTGGACGAGGGACTTGGCATGGGTGGTCGCGCTTGTCGAAGGTGATGCAGGAGTCGCTTCCACTGAGGTACTCAGTGGTGGAGGGCGAAGAGTTTGTCACTAAGTTGACTTGGCGAGTGATGGCTTTCTACACCCGATTTGAGGGGCGCCCTTTTTGGATCATCATGTTGCCTATGGCCCGTGGTTACGGTTCACCACCTTGATTCTAGGCCGGTGCAGCCGCGGGTGGTGGTACTCCGGGTGGTGTTGGAGGGGCTCCATGTGCTACGGCGCCTGGGGCGACTCCGTAGCCCCTGTTGATTGCATCACGATTCATCCGAGCCAAACCCTCATGGAGTTTGAGAAACTCGCAGCAGTCCTTGAGAACGTGGTTGGATTTTTTTGGACGTCGTGCTTGTCGATGTAGAAGTGCACGGTGCACGGCCCGGATAGTTTGTCCTCGATAGTTGTTACGGGTGCCTCTTCACAGGTGTGGCGCTGCCACACCTGCGTGGTTTTCCTGGAGTCGCGGTATCTACCGCTGTGATAGCCGCTGTTGCGGTTGTCGTCGCGTTTGTCGGCGTAGCCTGCTGCAACCATATTGACGTCATCGCGGTCATCGTAGACACGCATTCGCCACTTCCCTCGACGGTCGCATTTGCGCCCGAGGTCGTCGTCGTCGTTAGAGTAGGTGCGGTTTTTCACCGAATCCTCTCCATCGGCCCACCGATTCGTGATTTCCATCAGGTGGTCAATTGTTTTGGGCTTCGAGCGGCCTAGCTCCTCCATGAGCTCTATGCGGCGAACGCCGCCACTGAATGTGTCGATTGCGCAATCCTCCGAGATGTTTTCTGTGGAGTTCTTGATGATGGACCACCTCTGGATTTATGAGCGTAGCGATTCACCCGACTTTTGCTGGCAGCTCCTCAGTTCTTCGATTGATGCGGGCCTTTTGTAAGTGCCCTTGAAGTTGCGTACAAAGCTGTAGACCAGCTCTTCCCAGCTGCGAATGGATCCGCACGGGAGATTGTTGGGCATGCTCGGGCGGTGCCCTGCAGCTGTAGCTGCAGGCATTGCATGGCCGTGCTTTCACTCCCGCCGTGGAGCTTGACGGAGGAGATGTGGTCCTCCAACCAGATTTTTGGATCCTGCAGACCGTCGAATTTTGGGTTCTCCGATGGGAGCTTGAACCCCTTGGACATTCTCTTCTGCCTGATAGCTCTACTGAAGCATCTGGCGCCACAGAGCTCCACATCTTCTTCCTCTGAGTCAGTCGAATGGGCACGTCGTGCCCTTGATTTATCGATTTTGCATTGCGTGAGGTCATTGCGTGCCTCGTAATCGTTATCGTGCCGCCGTGAGCGGCGGCGTCGAGACATATCATGACTGTCGTCGCTGGACAAGGGTGAGGAATAGCGTTTTGCCAGAGCCTTGCATTTTTTCGGCTCCGGCGTCGGCTCTTTGTCGAGAGCGGCTTCGATTAACCCCAAGCCCGCGATCATAGATCGATGCATGGCGGCTCGGGGATCTCCGGCCGGCGGCTGATTGTTGAGGAGGTACATGGTGGCCGCCATTACCGTAGATTGCGGTGTCTTTGGGACCATGTTGCCCCGTGTGTCGACTGTCATAGAGCCGAAGTCGAGGACTTTTGTAGCTTCTATGCGCCCCTGCTCGGTGAGGTGGGCCATCCGAGATCGCCCCTTGTTGGCCACGTACTCGTTGCCCTTGGAGGAGGATCCTCCGTGGGAGGAGAGCCTGGCCCGTCAAAGACTCGACTCGTCTGCCGCCTTTTTACGCGCTTCGAGTTGCACGATAGTTTGCAGCTGACGTCTGTACTCCTCCTTTAGTAGCTAATGGTAGCCCATCAGCAGATCTTGTAGCGTGCCGGGGGGCAGAGGATTGCCTCGTAGGGCTTCTCGGCAACGGGCCCATTCGTTGTCGTTGAGCCTTATCACGACGCGTTCGCCGGTGTGTTCGTTCACCATGGTTGGTGGTTTGACTGCCCCTCCATTGTTGACGGGCGCGCCATTACCACCGTTGGTGGGGCCGCCATTGGGTGGACCGCCATTAGGTATGCTACCGTTGGGTGGATCATGACAGTTGCCACTGTTTTCGCGATTGGCGCTAGTTTCGTCGGTGTTGATGACGGCGCACATGAAGTGGTTGGGGAAGCTGTTGCTTCCGCAACTTTCGGATCCGGAGCCGTAGGCTCCATCTTCCGTTGCTAGGTCACCCAAATCGGATCCGCGACTGCTGTCACTGTCCGTGCTCTCAGCTGTTGCTGAGGTGTTGAGCTCGTTGAGGATGCCGATTGGTGGCGGGAACCACGATGCTGGAGCAATCGCGGATGTCGTTGGCTGGTCAGGCATACGAAGCGTGCCCGTCTGACCAACTTGGTAGCGGAAGCTCCCGATTGCCAGACTGATCCCATCGCCCACGGACTCGAAAGTCGAGCGAGTGGCCGGCGTGTGGACGGTGAAGTCGAACACGCCGAAGAGCTGGCAAATCTCCGCTGTTGCGGATTTGTAGATCGCGGTTGATGGAGCCGAAGAAGCCACAACATCAGCACTCCCAATTCCCATAGACGGTGCCAATTGACAAGGGTTTAACTCATCAATGCCCATTGTTATGGACTTGGGTTTTGGAGAAGGAGGGAGCGCTGGAAGCATCAATCGGCTAGCAAACAAGCACACAGGGACACAAGGTTTACCCAGGTTTAGGCCTCATAGAGGTCCCTACTCCTACTTGTCTGCTCTTGGAATTAATGGAGGAATCGAAGATTACAGGGGCGCGCAGATGTAATCTGGCAAGAGTTGTGGAAACTAGGGTTGAGTGTGTCCTCCTCGCCATCCCCTCCTAGCCTTTATATAGATAGGCCAGGTCTCGGGTAGCAGGTCGAGTTGGTTACAGATTAGGGTTTTCCCTTTAAACTTTCTATCTTTAAACTTCTTCTTGTCTCGCAAGTAATCGAGAGTCTATGGGCCACTCAAAGTCTTCATTGGGCCGTGGCAACGCCGTGGGCTTCCACCGTATCTAGACGTATATACTAAGCTCGAGTGCCTGCAGGGTATACCCATGTCACCGGGTGTTGACAAGTTGGTATCAGAGCCATTCTGACCATAGGAGACCCTAGTTAGAATGGACGCCTGAAAAACCTAGTTTCAAAACAAAGAGAGTGAGTATTTACAAAAACCTATTCTCATTCTTATCCTTGAGATTCTTTCAAAAAGAGATCACTTGTTACTCAAAACTCTTACAATTCTACATAAAATTTGACACACTTGATCACCCCACTAACTTACTCATCTTAATTACTTATAGATGGAGGTCAAATATAGCAAGTTTTACCAGTTGGGCAATGGAGGACAGCTTATCTTTGAGAGGGATCTGGACCAGCTTTCGGAGTATCTTGGACGCCCGCACCCAGAGTTCTTCGGAGCACAGCTCAACGACCAATCTGGAGGGGAGCTACAGTGGTTGATTGCTGCCGACCTAAGAGGCAAAATGGAGCCACCTCTTTCTGATAAGATTCAGTTTAGTGTCAGGGAGAACAACTGGTTAGACGGTCTAGCCAGGGCTATGCAAGAAGCTCTTGCTCGCTTATGTGCTCAAAACATCAACCAGATCATCGGCACCCGTTTTTCCCACTATGCAAGACATGACTCTACTGGACAACCTTTGGCCATGCCTGCACATCAAGACTTGAAGCATCACGTGGACCACATGGCCTTCATGCTACACGAGACGCAGAAAGAGTTAGACAATGCCCGTGCTTACGCCAATCAGAACCATGTTGAAGCTGTTGAGAGGAAGCAAACCCTCGCCATTCTCGCTAAGGAGCGCAAGTCACTTTGTCGCTATCCCGACAAAAAGGATCGCATCATCGCCCGTCTTCGTCAGAAGATATCCACCCTGGAGGAGACTATCCATGACCAAGAGATCCAGCTGGAGGAGAAGGAGGAGTAAGGTGAAGACATCCGAGGGGATATTCACTCTTACCTCAGTGATGACAATAACTACCTGGAGGATGCAGCCATGGAGGACAACACTGATGAGGATGATGCTTACTTTGCTGATGATGAGGAGCCCGACACCCCCGATGATGATTAGTCGCACCTGAGCACTATCGTAGGTGTGAGTTGTATCCGGTCCCACTGTATCGTAGCTTCACAGAATGGTTCTTAAAACCATATGTTTTCTAGTTGTGGTGTGTGTTTGTATTGTGTGTTTGGAATGAATGAATGAGAATAAGTCTCCAAAACCTGAGTCATACTCAAAGTTTAAAGCTTTTTGAACACAAACCCATGAACCATAGAAATTTCCCTCTTGTCTCATTATCTATCTCAATCTTTAGATGACTCGCGGTAACCCTAGAGGAAGTAGTTCATCTCAGGACCCAATGATGCAGATTCTACAAATGTTAGTTTCTGACCATGAAGCTGGTAGAGCTGAACACGAAGCCAACTTAGCCACTCTTCAACAAATACCCTAGATGGCCCATAACAATCAAGGCCATGGAAACTAAGATCATCATGGATCCAAGCTCAAGAACTTCCAGAATACCAACCCTCCTATGTTTAGCAAGTCAGAAGAGCCCTTAGATGCTGATGATTGGCTACAAACCATGGAAAACAATCTAGAAGTTGTAGGAGTTGATGATAATGAGAAGGTGTTGGTTTCCACCCACTATCTGTCCGGCTACGCCCGATCATGGTGGAATAGTACCCGTACGATGAACGGAGGTCAGATGATGACTTGGGAGGAGTTCGAGCTGAAGTTCAGTAGGACCCATGTGCCCCCGGGTTTAATCAAGAGGATGAGGGATGAGTTCAGAGATTTGAAGCAAGGAAGGATGGCTGTAGTTTAGTACCATGACAAATTTCTCTCACTATCTAGGTATTCCCCTAATGAGATTGACAATGAAGCAAAGAAGAAGGAGAAATTCTTGAACGGTCTGCATGATGAGATGCAGACAGTGCTAGTCAACATTCCCTTTGATGACCTCGAAGCCTTAGTGGATTATGCAATCCAGATGGAAGGCAAGATCAACCAAGCCAGTGAGAACTGCAAACGTCGGATGATGCACCAACCAGGACCCCACCATACCCCGAAGTACCACCCCAACCCATCTGCAGGATATGCACCCAGAAGCAACAGACCCCTAATGAACCGTCCGAACTACCCCAACCATGGAGGAGGAAACCCAAAGCCCGGAGGAAACCACAACAACAACCCCGGCAACCCCAATAACTTCAACCGTGCACCACCTAAGTCCAACAACAACAATAATACTGCCCCAAGGACTGGAAGCAATGTTGTGCCTGTCACAGGGAAAGACAAGTCAATGATCACTTGCTTTGAATGCGGAGTCACGGGTCACTACTCCAACGAGTGCCCCAAGAAGCTTGCTGCAGCAACCAATGTGACTGCACCTGCCCAACAGCAATGCCATGTCCAGCCTGGAAAGAGATTTTCCCCAGGAAACCCGCACAACCGCAATGGCCATCTGTTCCACATGAATGCTGAGGAAGCCCAGGAAGCGCCAGATATTGTGCTGGGTATGTTTTCTGTTAACTCAGTATTAGCAAGAGTGTTGTTTGATTCTGGAGCATCACACTCGTTTGTTATAGAGGAATTTGCATGCACTAGTAAGATTCAACCCACAAATTTGAAGCATGTTATGATAGTTCAAATCCCTGGTTCAACCACCAAAGCTAGAAAATTTTGCAAGGTCGTACCTATCAGAATCCATGGGATAGACTTTTATGCCAATCTAATAGTACTTGGAACCAAAGGTTTGGAAGTAGTGCTAGGGATGGATTGGATGTCGAAACATCAAGGATTAATCGACTGTGCCAAGAAAGCCATAACCATGACCAGTAGCATCGGAGTATCAGTAGAACATGTATCTGAGACATTGCCCTGTCAGTTCAAGTGCAACAAGAGTTTAGCCCAGAACACCATTGACCAAGTCAGAGTAGTCTGTGAATACCCCCATGTGTTCCCAGATGAGTTGCCCGGTATGCCCCCAGATTGGGATATCGCGTTTACCATTGAACTAATTCCTGGAACTGGACCCATAGCTCAGAGACCATATAGTATGAAGCCATCTTAATTAGTGGAGCTGAAGAAGCAACTTGATGATATGCTAGGAAAAGGTTTGATACAACCAAGTGCATCGCCATGGAGATCACCTGTTTTGCTTGTTTTGTTTGTTGATAAGAAGGATGGTGCCAACCGTTTGTGTCCGGATTATCGGAAGTTGAATGACGTCACCATCAAGAACAAGTACCCACTGCCGAAGATAGAAGATTTGTTTGATCAACTGACTGGTTCCAGAGTGTTTTCTAAGATTGATCTTAGAACTGGTTATCAAAAATTGAAAATCCATGTGACGGATATCCCAAAGACTGCCTTCACCACCCGATATGGATTGTATGAGTAAAATGTCATGTCTTTTGGATTAACCAATGCCCCCGCTTATTTCATGAATCTCATGAATAAGATTTTTATGAACTTCTTGGATAAGTTTGTCATTGTTTTTATCGATGACATTCTGATCTACTCCAAGTCAGAAGAGGATCATGAGCAACATCGGAGAACCATCCTTGAAACCCCTAGGGAGCATCAGTTGTATGCCAAGTTTAGAAAATGTGAGTTCTAGTTAAAAGAAGTAAGATTCCTAGGACATATCTTATCGGCGGGAGGAGTTGTTGTTGATCCCGCCAAGATTAAAGATGTCGAAGAATGGAAAGCCCCAACCACCCAAACAGAAGTCCGCGCATTTCTTGGATTAGCCGGATATTACTGCAAGTTCGTTGAAGGATTTTTGAGCATCGCAAGACCGATGACCTAGTTGTTGAAGAAAGACAAGAAGTTTGAATGGACTGACAAATGTGAAGCAAGTTTTCAAGATCTCAAGAAGAGATTGATTTCAGCCCCAATTTTGATCATGCCCGATATCAAAAAGCCTTTTGATGTGTATTGTGACGCATCCAAGATTGGTCTTGGATATGTGTTGATGCAAGAAGGCAAAGTTATATCCTATATGTCTAGACAACTGAAGCAACATGAGCAGAACTATTCTACACATGATTTGGAACTGGCAGCTGTAGTGTTAGCTCTGAAGACATGTCGTCATTACCTTATGGGTAACCGTTGTGAGATTTATTTGGATCACAAGAGTCCGAAGTAAATTTTCACCCAGAAGGAGCTGAACATGAGGCAGAGGAGATGGATAGAGTTAACCAAGGATTATGACCATGACATTCCCTATCACCCCGGCAAAGCCAATGTGGTAGCGGATGCTCTTAGTAGACTACCATGTAGATTAAACACCATGATTAAGGCAGCCCAGCCAAGTCTGCATGAGGAGATGGAGAATTTCAGAGTGGAGCTAGTTAGCGAAGGATTTTTAGCTAGCATAGAACTCCAACCCACTTTGATTAGTCAGATAAAGGAGGCTCAGAAAGGAAACGCAAGTATTGATGGAATCAAGTGTCGTATCAGAACAGGGAAGGTACCCGGATTTACCGAAGATGAAGAAGGAGTTATGTGGTATAAGGGATGTATCTGTGTTCCAGCAGATTCAGAGTAGAAACAAGTCATTATGCAGGAAGTGTTGGGGATTGGTGCGGAAAACAAAAAATTTCCCTACGATGGAACCCTAGAAACTACCTAGGATCTATCTATGTAGTAATGCGGTAACGGCCGGAGCATAGAGAATACATACCCTTGTAGACCGTATGCGGTTAATGTTCTGCGGGGAACGTGGTTGGAGTAGTCGTACTCGTAGCCAACCTCAAGGTCGCGAAGCTCCTCGCAGGTCACCCCTTGCTCCTTCTTCATCTTCATCATGCAACAGCTCCGGCTCACGACATTTAAGCGCCCCAAGTGTTGCGCCTCGTGTCTTCGTACACATCTGGTGCACGATGAGACCTCCGGCTCCCCGATCCCGCCGGGAGTGCGGAAGTTGATATCCGGCTAGGAATCCCTGCAGCGCAATGGCGTACTGCAGGTGTGCCTTGATGGCATAGCCCAAACTTGGGGCCATGGTCACAAGGCATAGAGAGAGAGGGAAGGAGGAAGTCAACCAAAGGACTTCTCCAAATATTGGTGTGTATCATCCCACCCATGGGCACCCCTATATATAGGGGAAGGGGTGTGCCCTCCCCTTTGGGTTTCCCATGTGGGACTAAACACGGGAGAGAGGGGGGAGGCGCATGGGCCTCATGGGCCGCTGGCTAGGGGTGGGCCCCACCCCGTGCACAGCCCTAGGCTGGCCGGGTGGGCCCCCTTGAGGCGCCTGGGCCTTGGCCCTTCCCTCCTCCGGTTTTCCCTCATGGGCCCTATTTCCCTAGGAAGTTTGGCCCATTAGTGGAATAACCCTTCAAATTAGATTTTAATATTATATTTAATATTAATTACACTAATTAATATGTAAATACATATTACAAAATCTATGTTGAGCCGAAACACCTTTCGGTTCCCTTTTGATTTCCTCCGAACGACTTCAGATCTTTCCCGGAATGATTCCGGTCCTTTATTCTTTCTCTGAACAACTTCGGATCTCTCTGCAGAACGATTCCGGCTTTCTCTTTCTCTACTGTGATTCCATCTTACGAATGATCGCTCTTATCGTACCCTTAAGTGTATCCTCTCACGGCTCAGGAATGCTCTAGACATGATCTGTATCAATGATCAACAGAGGGACCAGGGATATCCATGTGACCCCTATGCATTCCTAATGACAATGTCGTTTGAACCGTCTAAATGTAGCATCCTCTTCCTTTTGTTTCTCGATACAACTTGTCCGAGATCCGATTATTGGTATCCCATACCTTTGTTCAATCTCGTTCACAACAAGTTATGTTTTCTTGTTACCGTGATATTACATCCTCGTGACCTAGTCACATGTTGCAACATATATGGATGTAATCTCATCAAGCCGGCCGTATGTATCTTTACCCGTCATGTGGGTGAACAAATCCCGGTCTTGCAGTCACATGTCATCTACTGTTCCTTCGGAATACCCAACATACACCTTTATAGTCACCGCATTACCAGATGATGTTTGATGCAGTCAAAGCAGCCTAGGGAAAAAGTGAGTAATATGAGCTCACGGTCTAAGGAGAAGGAGTCTAGGTATAGCTGTTGCAACAATGAACTATATGACTTGATCATGTTGCAATCCTTCGAGGAATGTCTAACCACATCATTCTCCAATAACATGATCTCGTTGTCAGTCGGCATAAATGCCCATGATCTTGAAACCTAGATCATCTTCGTGACCAACGAACTAGTATGAATAGAGGCTACTAGGGACTTGGTTGTTTCATACCACACCTGTACCAATGTTTCTACTTGGCACATTTATAGCACAATATGAAACTATTATAAACTATTTGAGATATGACAATAAAAACCTATTTATTATTTGCCTCTAGGGCATATCTCCTTCAGTCTCCCACTTGCACTAGAGTACAAATAATCCAGCTCGCATTTTACTCGTATAAACCATATGCCATATGCGTTTACAGATCATGCATGCTCATGGGAAACGTCATGTCCATGTTCTGTTTTGCCAGATCATTGTGTCTTTTGCAAATCGTTAATGTCTTCCTAATTTTGACATTCACACCATTATCTTATAATGGGTCGAAGCATTTGTTTGGCAACAAAGCGAGACTTTGTTTCTAGTGTTTATGATGATGGTCGTTTTTCACTGTTGTCATTTAAACTTCGAAACACATTTTGATATCCTTTGTGTATATACTATAGTCATGGCAGCAGTACGAGGCCGGATTCTAGGAGCTTACAGTGATGTTAGATCAACCTCGAGGGCTTTCTCATGGGCCCTGGGCCCTGGGACACATCATTCTACGTTAAAAGCGAACTAGCCTCGTCATAACATTATACAACACATTAGATGTAGCCTTTATACTTATATAACTATGTAGATCCTAGTGCATGAAATGCATCTATGCCACTTACATTGCTTCTTGCTACTTAAGTACAAACTTAATTCTGGTTTAGTGATCAACTCAGGAATCACTTAAAGACATCTTCTTATAGTTAAGACTTTGTCCTACCAACCAGAAGTTCGGGTCACATTACGTCGAGTATACAACATGGTTATATGGAAGAACCTATGACTGGAGCATAGGAGATGCAACACATCTCTTTCTTTTAACCACAGTTTCAATACTAGCTCAATGCTTCATATAGTAAGAACTTCTTTCTTACCTTGTTCCATTCTGAGCTACTTCAGAATCTTGTCTTAGGACATTTTGAACATCTTTCAGAATCAAGTCCAGGAAGCATTCGACATTCAGCGTTTATTAAACTTACCAATCTATCTCGATAGATCTTATTGCTTAATAACTTCAACTTCATCCTTATTTATCTAACTTAAACATTATTAACACCAATCACATCATTCACATATGTCGTCCACATATCCCAGAATGATTTCACGCTCCCACTCAAATATGACATTCATGTTTGAGATCTAGGGTTTTCACTTAGCTCCCACTCGGAATATGTCAGTTACATATTATGAATTCGCCAAGCTGATTTGCTCCCACTCAAATCTAGGTCCTCTCGATAATCTTGGACATTCCAAAATTCTTTGATCTTATCAATTTGAGAATTCCAATTACGAGACTTCAATATCCATATATTTCTAGTGTAAATCCAAAATACTCAAGCATCACTACTGTTGTAGTCAACTCCTTGAATTTGTCCAAACTTGTGACAAATCGAGCTTTTGTCATTCATTAAGTTTCATTTCCTTCTTATGACTTTGCAGTCAATCAGAAACATCAAGTAAACTTCTTTACTTTAATAAGATCAAGTAACATGTTACTTTGCAACCTTAAATGTAACTTAATATAGGATTTTATGACTCCTAGTCATTTCTCGCACTCAGGTCCATCACGCTTCTTTGTAATTCGTAGGTATGTATTGTTCAAAACATGACAAGTGAATCAATAATATAATTTCCACAAACTTGTAGAATATATAGTTGAATCCTACTTTCTTTAGTAAAAGTATTCCCTGAAACTTTATGATCATTATCATTGGTTTCTCCTCTATATGTAGAGTTTGGATTCACGAAACAAATTCCGCTGCGCCACTCAACAATTCGGAGGTAAGGTCAAATACCTTGTTTTGATCTTTTACTTTCTTCCACATGTATCTTCATCAAGACACATCAACTTTGGACAACATGTTTGCCCCTTTGTGGAAGATGCATTCATAGCTTCCTAAGAATGTTCTACAAAGACTTGTTTATTCGCCACGATTTCGACTTATCGAAATCTCCAGAAACTCGAACGTGCCATAACACTTATGGTGTTGTTTCCACGAATCTTTAGATGTTCCTTTGCATTTCAAATGAGTGTTTGCTTATTTCGATCTTTAACTCTAAACGGCAACTACAACCCCGATAAGAGATAATATTACACCATATGTATCTAATACATATTGATTATGATGTTTAGATATTTCAACAAAGTTTGAATTCATCCAATTATCATAATTTGTGAAACATCTTTCATAAGTTCCTTTTATGCTAACTTTAACTTGAATACTTTTGTCGTGTCGATCAAATCGAAGAGACTTGTTAATTCAGTTAATTCAATATCCCATTTAGTCATGAACTCATTTGAACAATTCAAATCAATTCAAACTTCATGTTTCATTAAGTAAATACACTTATTCACTTAAGTCCACAATAAATGATTTCCACTACTTGTTGAAAATACGATACATCATTATGTATAAGTTTCAACATTTCTTCGCATATCACTGTTTTACCAGAATGCGGAGTTTTAGTCATTCTGCCCGAGAGGCATGGTTTTGCAAAGTCTCTAGATTATGCATCTAGGACCCCGATCTTTCATAAAGAACCTGCAATAACCAAAATGTCTTAAACCGTAGTGTCTTTTCATTATTAAGCTTTGGATATCTTTTAGCATTCTAATCCTTTTATAAATGTTTAAAGTATTATCATTAACATATTGATGAGAATAACTTGTTTGTAGTCGCAATGTGACCATAAGGTATTGTTCATAAGAATAGTACAAACTGGCTTGTAACTAGTTCATATGAACAATCGTCTCGCCTAAAGCAAGAAACACAAACTAGGATTACAAATCTATATTCAAGTCCACTAATTCAAATGATAAACTTTGGGGGAAGAGGCGATGTCAGCCATCAACTATTTTGCTTGCCGTCATCAAGTCACATTGCCTCAAAACCAGTAATTCTCAAGCAGACACAAAACGGAGAAGTATCAAATACTTTGCAATTTGCAACGAGTTTTGCAAGAACCACATTTATAATTTGTATATCTAACATATACCTTTTCATCCAAGATCTCCATTTGCAATCAAGCCCTTCCAAGAGTTCTCAAATCTAATGCAATATCGCTAAGTGTTAATCCAAACAATATCTTTTTCATCCATGATGGAGGAAAACCCATCCAACAGCTCATACACTATGTGCCTTATTCTGTAGAATACAAAATGTAGCCCAACTCTCCATCGAATGGAGCATGGATTGTTGGATGATTATGGAGAAAACACAAACATTCCGGAGTCATCGAATTATCTCCTAATGGTTATTGTATCAAGAAGAGGAGATCACCTTTTACGAGGATATCCCTCAGGCGTGGGTATTAATCTATGAAGTTGGACCCTTTTGCTAAGTTCCATATTAAGCAATATATTCCCATGGTCGCAAAGGACCTCAATGGAATAGGCTAAGGTCTACTAAGATATTTGCAAACAGACATCTAGACTAAGTTTATAATAAGAGAACAATTTATAATTGGTCTCCACTAAAACGGTCATCCCCTGGACGACTTTAGTGATCGCACGATCCCTATCCTCTGCACCTCCCCCGATCGTCACGGCTATCAGTGCATTATCAAAGGTAGACATTCACTAATGTCAATCACACCATCCATGTGACTCATGCTCGATCTTTCGATCTCTTGTGTTCTGAGGCCACGCTTCTCTAGCGTGCTAGGCTCGCCAAATCTAACTTGTGTGTATTCGCTGTGCAACATGGCTTACACCCACTGTATGCGAATGTAGATATGTTTGACACCTAGGCCTATAACCCTGGATCGCCTCATACCGAAGAACTTTCTTGGTGGTGCACACACAAGGGGAACACGGAACATTGGAATTAAATAGGGATTATCTTATTTGCTACCGTTGAGTATCTAAATACTAGCACATAATAAGATGTAAAAACTGATATCAACATCATATGTATAATGTGATATGATATGGTATTTCTTGCGCCTTGATCTCCATCAAGCGCTCCGGCATGATCTCCATCCTGCCCTTGGTTTGACGCCAAGTCCACGACGCCTCCACCAGGTCGTCCATCGGAACGATGACTATTACTATACTACTTAGTAACAGAAAAGTAAACTACTTTACCTTCATATCGACCAATGCCATATCATAATCACATGCCCCCTACAAAATAAAGTTAGACGCCTCTACTTTATCTATTGCAAGTTTTACGTGGTTGTTAGGGCTTTCGCACTAGAACCATTTCTAAACTACGAACTTTCCAACCACAACATGGATCCGATAGTTGTCTCTATTACACCCCTTTCGGGGCCCTCCGTTGTAAATGTTATATCAACTATCGAATGAGAGACAGACACACGCTAGCCACTTATACGGTACAATCCAAATATGTTGAGCGTGGAACCAGTCTCGCATACGAATACGCGTAAGGTCGGTCTGCTGGGCCGCTTCATCAAACAATACCGCGATATAAACAAGTACACGTTAGAGGGTAACAACTAAGGGATCAATGCCCGCACAAAACTTGTGCGTACTGGCTGTACAGCACTCCTACGCATAGATCGGCTCTGATACCACTGTTGGGGATCGGTGCAGAAAACAAAAAAATTCCTACGATGGAACCCCAGAAACTTAGCCTAGGATCTATCTATGTAGTAATGCAGTAAAAGCCGGAGCGTAGAGAATACATACCCTTGTAGACCGTACGCGGTTAACGTTCCGCGGGGAACGTGGTTGAAGTAGTCGTACTCGTAGTCGACCTCAAGGTCGCGAAGCTCCACGCAGGTTACCCCTTGCTCCTTCTTGATCTTCATCATATTCATCGTGCAACAGCTCCGGCTCACGACATTTAAGCGCCCAAAGTGTTGCACCTCGTGTATTCGTACACATCCGGTGCACGATGAGACCTCCGGCTCCCCGATCCCGCCGGGAGTGTGGAAGTTGATATCCGGCTAGGAATCCCTGCAGCGCAACGGCGTACTGCAGGTGTGCCTTGATCGCACAGCCTAGACTATGGGGCCATGGTCACAAGGTATAGAGAGAGAGAAGGAGAAAGTCAACCAAAGGACTTCTCCAAATATTGGGTGTTTTAGTCCTCCCATGGGCACCCCTTTATATAGGCTAATGGGGTGTACCTTTCTCAAAGGCTAAGCCATGTGGGACTAATACTAAAGGAAAAAGTCAGCAGAAATTCGGACTGCCAAATGGGCCAAAAGATCTCAGCCCAAATAGCAAACAGAAAATAAAAGGGAAAAGAAAAAGGCAGCAGCACCCAGCCAGCCGGGTGGGCCAGCCTGCCCACCGGCGGCCCAGCTCGCGTCGCGGTGGCCTAGGAAGGGGGAGCCCCGGGTGGGCTGGCTTGCCCCCGACGGCCCAGCACCCGACCCCGCCTCGCCCCGAGTGGGTCGGCTAGGCAGCGGCGGCCCAGCGCCCCGTTCCGCCTCGCCTGGCCCGGGTGGGCCGGCCTACCCCGGTGACCCAGCTCCCTAGCGCCCGCGTGGGCCAGGTCGAGCAAGCCCAGGTGGCGGCTGGTAGCTGCGAACCGCTCCCTGTGCGGCGGTTAATAAAAACCGCCCACATGGGCTGTTTCTTTTCTTTTTCTCTTTATTTATTCTACAACTTTTATTCTAGACTATTTCCCTCCGGGATTTAACCTAATATAAAAGTTGACTTTATAAATCTTAATGTAAATATTATTTATAATATATTAATTCACAATTAACATATAATAAATATATATTTAAATTCCCATTTATCCGAAAACACTTTTCTAGGCTTTTCCTTTATTCTTTCTCCGAACAACTTCGGATCTCTCTACGGAACGATTCTGGCTTTCTCTTTCTCTACTGTGATTCCGTCTTATGAATGATCACTCTCATCGTACCCTTAAGTGTATCCTCTCATGGCTCGGGAATGCTCTAAACATGATCTGTATCAATGATCAACAGAGGGACCAGGGATATCCATGTGACCCCTATGCATTCCTGATGACAATGTCGTTTGAACCGCTAAATGTAGCATCCTCTTCCTTTTGTTTCTCGATATAACTTGTCCGAGATCCGATCATTGGTATCCCATACCTTGTTCAATCTCGTTCACAACAAGTTATGTTTTCTTGTTACCGTGATATTACATCCCCGTGACCTAGTCACATGTTGCAACATTTATGTATTTAATCTCACCAAGCCGGCCGTATGTATCTTTACCCGTCATGTGGGTGAACAAATCCCGGTCTTGCAGTCACATGTCATCTACTGTTCCTTCGGAATACCCAACGTACACCTTTATGGCCACTGTATTACCAGATGACGGTTGATGCAGTCTAAGCAGCCTAGGGAAACAGTGAGTAATATGAGCTCATGGTCTAAGGAGAAGGAGTCTAGGTATAGTTGTTGCAACAATGAACTATATGACTTGATCGTGTTGCAATCCTTCGAGGAATGTCCAATCACATCATTCTCCAATGATATGATCTTGTTGTCAGTCGGCATAAATGCCTGATACATTGCAAATGTATCTATAATTTTTTATGTTCCATGCTTGGTTTTATCTACTTTCTTGTGTTTTGTCCACACTTTGGAGTACTTTTCATATGATTTCTTGGACTAACCTATTAACAAGAGCCACAGTGCGAGTTGCCTGTTTTCTGCTGTTTTTGGTTCCAAGAAGTCAGAAAATGAATATTCTCGGAATTGGACGAGACAAAAGCCAAAGTTGCTATTTTACCGGAAGACATCTGGAGCCATAATACGAGACGGAGAAGGGCTAGGGCCCGGCCACACCACCTAGCCGCGCGGCCAGGCCTGGCCCGCACCAGGGGGTGGTCTGGCCGACCCCAGCACCCCCTCGGCCTCTCCTTCCGCCTATATATTGCCTTCGGGACCAAAACCCTAAGTACTCGATAAAAAAATCCACGAAAGAGTCTGTAGCCGCCGTCATCTCCATCCCTAGATCAGGAGGGATCTGAAGCTCTTCTCGGCACCCTGCCGAAGAGGGGAATTCACCCTGAAGGCCTTCTTCATCGTCATGCAAGCCTCCGGTGTGATGCGTGAGTAGTTCATCTCTGGACTACGGGTCCATATAGTAGCTAGATGGCTGGTTCTCCTCCTTTGTGCTTTCATGTCTAGATCTTGTGAGCTCCGTTCATGATCAAGATCATCTATTTGTAATTCTGCATGTTGTGTTTGCGGGGATCCGATGGATATTGAGATGTTATTTCAGATTGATTATTGATTCTATCATGTCTTTGTTATTTGTGATCCTGCATGCTTTCCGTTGTTAGTAGCTATCTTGGCCAAGTAGATGCTAGCAACTCCAAGAGTTAGTATTTATGCTCGATAGTGGGTTCATGCCTCTTGTAATCTGGGGAAGTGACAGAAATATCTAAGGTACTAGATGTGTTGTTGCTACTAGGGAGAAAAAAACAATCCTTTGTTCATAGAACAATCGTATTGTTTACATTACACGCAATTCGTAAAGCAATAATTTGTTGCTTGCAACTTAATACTAGAGGGGGTTCGGATGATAACCTAAAGGTGGATTATTAGTCATAGATGCAGTTGGATGGCGGTCTATGTATAATGTTGTAATGCCCAATCAAGTCTCAAAGGAGTCAAGATGATTAGTATATGCTTGTATGCTTTCTCGATGTTTGTCAATTGCCCCGCTGTAATTTGTCCACCCAACATGTTATCTATCTTAAGGAGAGCCACCTCTAGTGAACTATGGACCCCGGTCCTTTCTTTTACATGCAATCTACAAACTGTTTACTGCTTTGTGTTTACTTTCTACAAACTATTTTTTCCTTCCATTCGATACGTTTAATCCTTTGTTTTCAGCAAAATCGGTGAGATTGACAACCTCATCGCAAGTTGGGGACAAAGTTCTATGGTTGTGTTGTGCAGGTCTCCACGTTGCTGCTGGCATCGGTAGTGCGCCCTGCCAACGTTCAGCTAGCTACACCTTTGGGGTGTTTCCTTGCTCCTACTGGATTAATGACCTTGGTTTCATAACTGAGGGAAACTTACTGCTGTGCTCATCATACCTTCCTCTTGGGGTTCCCCAACAAGCTCATTAATACACGAGTCAACAAGTATTTTTTGGCGTCGTTGCCGAGGAGTCAAGGACATCTTCACAAGAGATTCCCTCATAACCAATCTCTTTACTTTGTTATTTTTGTTTTGCTTAGTTTCTTTTTGTTTTGTTTGCTTGTTTATTTATCAAAAACACACAAAAAATAGTCTTACAAGTTTGCTTTCTTTATCAAAAACACACAAAAATGACTACTCTTGAAAACACTAAGTTGTGTGACTTCACTAGCACCAACAACAATGATTTTATGAGCACACCTATTGCTCCACCTGTGCTTGAAGATACTTTCTTTGAGATAAAACCTGCTTTAATCAATCTTGTTATGAGAGAACATTTTTCTGGTATTGGTAATGAAGATGTTGTTGCCCATCTAAATAACTTTGTTGAACTTTGTGAGATGCAAAAGCATAGGGATATAGATGGTGATATTATTAAGCTGAAATTGTTTCCTTTCTCTTTGAGAGGAAAAGCTAAAGAATGGTTGAATTCCTTAACTAGGAATAATATTGATTCTTGGACTAAGTGCAAAGATGCTTTCATTGGAAAATACTATCCTCCTGCTAAGATTATATCTATAAGAAGTGAAATAATGAAGTTTAGACAATCTGATAATGAACATGTTGCTCAAGCTTGGGAAAGAATGAAATCTTTGGTAAAGAATTGTCCCACTCATGGACTAACTGCTTGGATGATCATCCAAACTTTTTATGCAGGATTAAAATATTCTTCAAGGAACCTATTGGACTCTGCTGCTGGAGGTACCTTTATGGCCATTACTTTGGGTGCTGCAACAAAGCTTCTGGATAATATGATGGTTAACTATTCTAAATGGCATACTGAAAGAGCTCCACAAGGTAAAAGGTAAATTCTGTTGAAGAAACCTCCTCCTTGAGTGATAAGATTGATGTTATTATGTATATGCTTATTAATGGGAAAGCCCATATTGATCCAAATAATGTTCCTTTATCCTCTTTGGTTGCTCAAGAAGAGCAAGTTGATGTGAACTTCATAAGAAATAACAATTTTAGCAATAATGCCTACAAGAATAATTTTGGTAACAACAATTATAAGCCATATCCTCCTAACAATGGTAATGCTTATGGAAATTCATACAACAATAATAGGAGTGCACCCTCTGAACTTGAAGTTATGCTTAAGGACTTTATTAGTAAACAAACTGCTTTCAACAAAACTATTGAGGAAAAACTCTCTAATGCTGAAAGAAATATAGCATATTTGGCTAAAGCTCAATCTTCTTTGAATAAAATGGCTGCTAAACCTGAAACTAATGATAATCCCTTTGCAGCTACTAATGCTATACAAGTAAGAATTGATGAAAATGTTAGACTATTAGCTGAATTACATGCTAAGTGGGAAAAAGAAGATGAAATTGCTAGAAACATTAGTGTTTCTACTATCACTACCACTAGTGTTAAGGCTAGTAATAGTTCTACCACTCTAGATGATAATTATGATTTTGATATTGATGGTTGTAACATCTCTGAAGTTATTAAGTTCCTACAAAAGCTTGCTAAAAGTCCTAATGCTAGTGCTATGAACATGGCCTTTACAAAACACATTACTGATGCTCTCATAAAGATTAAAGAAGAAAAGATGAAACATAAAGCTTCTATTCCTATAAAACGAGAAGATGGTTGGGAACCCATCATTAATATTAAAGTGACTGATTTTGATTTCAAAGCTTTATGTGATCTTGATAGTAGTGTTTCTATTATGCCTAGAAGGATTTATGATATGCTTGATTTGCCACCACTTGAATATTGTTATTTGAATGTCCCACTTGATGATAATGCTAAAAAGAAACTCATGGGGAGTATTAATGATGTTCTTATTATGGTTGACAATGCCTATGTCCCTGTTGATTTCTATATTTTGGATGTTCAATGCAATGTTTCTTGTCCTATTACTTTGGGAAGACCTTTTCTTAAAACTGTTGGTGCCATTATTGATATGAAAGAAGGCACCATTAAATATCAACTCCCACTCAAGAAAGGTATAGAACATTTTCCTAAGAAGAGAGAGAAGATTTCTTTTGCCTCTCCTATGAAAACAAAATTTGCTCTTAATGCTTCTTCATTCGAGAACACTTGATTCTTTTTCTTGCTTCTTATGCCTAACTTAAAGGCGTTAAAGAAAAGTATTTATTGGGAGATAATCCAAAAGTTTTAGATGAGTCTTGGGAGTTATTACTTCAGTAATAACCGCTCTTATCTTTTTTATTTGCATTTTGTGCCAAGAGTAACCTCTAATGAGAGAGAAGTAATGATTGGGAAAGTTGCTGTCCTGAAACAGATTTCTATGCTTCACCGTCAAAATTTGTGTAAAATCTTTGTACGTCCTTTTGAGGCGTGAATTTTTGTGCTTCTGCCCCAGGTTGTTATCTAACTTTTGTTAGTTCAACACTTTTTGATTTGAGCAACAAAAGGTCTTCGAAACAATTCGTCTTTACCTGCTGGTCTGTTTTGACAGATTTCTGCTATTTTCTGCATTTGCTTCTTGTTGGTTCCTATTTGAGTTCTTTTGGGGAATTGAGCTTTTTGAGGGGAGTACTACAGTAGCTAGTGTTTTAATGGAAGTTTTCTTGGTGTTATAACTGAACCTTAAAGACTTGCTATCTTGAGTGCACTAATGTTGCTACTCCCTCCGGTTCATATTACTTGTCGCTGAAATGGATGTATCTGGACATGTTTTAGTGCTAGATACATCCGTTTTAGCGACAAGTAATATGGGTCGGAGGGTGTAATAAAGATTGTGTGAAGTTTTGTATGAAGAAAAAATTTCAGGTGTATGGAAGGAATGAGTAATGAGATGAAGGATGGACTAAAGCTCAAGTTTGGGGATGCCACGCGTGTCACCCCAAGAAATATCCAAGAAGTACAAGCGTCAAAGCTTGGGGATGCCCAAGGCATCCCCTCTTCATCAATAAAAATCTCAGGTTTCTTCCAAACGCTTCATTTTTATTGTTTCATGCACAGTTGTGTTGTTCTTGGAGCGTCTTCTTTTTCATTTTCGTTTTGGTTTTTCGTTTGCTTGGTTTGCTTAGTTTTCTAAATAAATTGGTTGGACCCCCTCTTTCATACATTCGTTTTCAAATAGTTTGGTTTGGTTTGGAAAAGAGTAGGAAAGTTCATGCTTAAGTGGTAAAGAGAGCTTGTTTTTGACTGTGGCATATGCTTTGTCATGCCATGCTTGATATTGTTTTGGCTTTATGCTTAGTATTCTTTGTTGTAGCATGACTTGTTATAAACAATTGAAATTGCTTAATGTGCCTTGGATGAATCATGCGTTGTTTTAGCATATTAAAGCATAGTATAGTGGTATTCTCCTTTGATGCTTTATTTGGGTTGACTTGGCGCATGCTCACACCATGTTATAACTATCTCGAGTCACCATAGCCTTTATGATCCTTTAGTTTTCAACTTGTAGTATCACTTTATGCTTTGATAAATGATGTTTTGTCGCTCTACATGATTATGGCCATTATTGCTCTCTTAGTTTGTCGCTCCCAATCTTTTGCTAGCCTCCACAACCAAGTATGAGTTCCACTCGTGCATCCAACTCCCTAAACCAAGTTATTCCAAAGATTCCACCATACCTACCTATTATCATATGCTATTCCAAGTATATTCATGTTTTTGTTTACCTTCCAAATTAAACTTGTTATGAGAAAACTAGTGATTAAAGCTCTCATGAACTTGATGGCACACTTTACTTTTCTTGCCCTTAATAAACTTGAACCATTGTGTCATATGTGTGGTATATGTTTGCACTTATTTGTTGGGGATTAGCAGAACCATGCTGTCGTGGGGAACGATTTCAACATTGCACGGGTACTTTGTACCTAGTTGATATCATGCTCTTTTGTCTATGGATGTCGTCGGTGTGAAATGAAAGGGGAGCTTGTAAGTCCATGGAGTTATGTATATGTGTTAGAGAAACGCCTGGGCCACTGGTCTAACCCATGCTGACATGGTGGAAACCTGTAGCGTAACCATAATGAGCTGTCTATGAAGCATTCTTCTTATAAAAAAGAGTCCTATATTGAGAAAAAAAGAGAAAAAGAAAAAATTATGAAAAGAGGAAAGAGAGAAAAAAGCACCATATTCCCATGGTAAATAAGAAGATTGCTGAGATGCTCGTTGTCTGCTTGCCTTGTCATTTTGATATGGGGATGCTTCCGTATCATCGGGCAAGGGGTACCCCGTTGGCGGTTCTCTATGATACACATGTACTTACGATGACAAGAACTTACCGGTGACTAAACTTGAGTAGCATGAGGAGCGGCCCTCGTATTCAAGGGACATGAGATTCCTAACTTATACTTTGTCAAGCATGTACACCATAGTTTGTTCACTTTAACCTTAATCACTTCAAGATGCTTATGATAGGGGCAATGAGAGCTAAAAGCTATAAGTACCATAATTTTTGGAAGCTCTTTATGAAACTTGAATCTCTGCTTCCTTTTATGAAGGCCTTTATTCCACTTATATATTGAGTCTCCACCTTCTACCTTTATGCACCTACTTTGAGAGCATAGTGGCCATTCTTAGTTCTATGTGCATTGTCCCAAGACTAGTTGATTGCTGCATAACTTGATATTGCTTGTTTTAAACTATTTGTATCTAGTCACCCTTATGAACTTTGAAGGTGTCCTATGCATTTATATTTGCTACTCTATGTGGGACAAGCTGAATACTATTATGCTATGTTTTCTTTATGTGAAACAAACAAACGTCTTGCAAAGCATTATTATTCATGAATCTTTTGTTTGTGCCTTTTCATGTTGCAACATAGTTTCTTTGTATTGCTAGCACTTTGTCTTTCATGTTATGATTGAAGTACTATGATCCCAGCTTTGAATGTTTTACAAATACTTTGATCAAGTTTATGATGGTGCATGTCACCTCAAAAATTATTATTTCTTTTTATCACTTACCTACTCGAGGACGAGCAGGAGGTAAGCTTGGGGATGTTGATACATTGCAAATGTATCTATAATTTTTGATGTTCCATGCTTAGTTTTATCTACTTTCTTGTGTTTTGTCCACACTTTGGAGTAATTTTCATATTATTTCTTGGACTAACCTATTAACAAGAGCCACAGTGCCAGTTGCCTGTTTTCTGCTGTTTTTGGTTCCAGGAAGTCAGAAAATGAATATTCTCGGAATTGGACGGGACAAAAGCCAAAGTTGCTATTTTACCGGAAGACATCTGGAGCCAGAATATGAGATGGAGAAGGGATGGGGCCCGGCCACACCACCTCGCCGTGCGGCCAGGCCTGGCCCGTGCCAGGGGGTGGTCTGGCCGACCCCAGCACCCCCTCGGCCTCTCCTTCCACCTATATATTGCCTTCGGGACCAAAACCCTAAGTACCCAATCAAAAAATCCATGAAAGAGTCTGTAGCCGCCATCATCTCCATCCCTAGATCGGGAGGGATCTGAAGCTCTTCCCAGCACCCTGCCGGAGAGGGGAATTCACCCTGGAGGCCTTCTTCACCATCATGCAAGCCTCCGGTGTGATGCGTGAGTTGTTCATCTCTGGACTACGGGTCCATGTAGTAGCTAGATGGCTGGTTCTCCTCCTTTGTGCTTTCATGTCTAGATCTTGTGAGCTCCGTTCATGATCAAGATCATCTATTTGTAATTCTGCATGTTGTGTTTGCGGGGATCCGATGGATATTGAGATGTTATTTTAGATTGATTATTGATTCTATCATGTCTTTGTTATTTGTAATCTTGCATGCTTTCCATTGTTAGTAGCTATCTTGGCCAAGTAGATGCTAGCAACTCCAAGAGTTAGTATTTATGCTTGATAGTGGGTTCATGCCTCTCGTAATCTGGGGAAGTGACAGAAATCTCTAAGGTACTAGATGTGTTGTTGCTACTAGGGAGAAAACAACAATCCTTTGTTCATAGAACAATCGTATTGTTTACATTACATGCAATTCGTAAAGCAATAATCTGTTGCTTGCAACTTAATACTAGAGGGGGTTTGGATGATAACCTGAAGGTCGATTATTAGTCATAGATGCAGTTCGATGGCGGTCTATGTATAATGTTGTAATGCCCAATCAAGTCTCAAAGGAGTCAAGATGATTAGTATATGGTTGTATGCTTTCTCGATGTTTGTCAATTGCCCCGCTGTAATTTGTTCACCCAACATGTATCTATCTTAAGGAGAGCCACCTCTAGTGAACTATGGACCCCGGTCCTTTCTTTTACATACAATCTACAAACTGTTTACTGCTTTGTGTTTATTTTCTGCAAACTATTACTTCCTTCCATTCGATATGTTTAATCCTTTGTTTTCAGCAAAACCGGTGAGATTGACAACCTCATCGCAAGTTGGGGACAGAGTTCTGTGGTTGTGTTGTGCAGGTCTCCACGTTGTTGCTGGCATCGGTAGTGCACCCTGCCAACGTTCAGCTAGCTATACCTTTGGCGTGTTTCCTTGCTCCTACTGGATTGATAACCTTGGTTTCATAACTGAGGGAAACTTACTGATGTGCTCATCATACCTTCCTCTTGGGGTTCCCCAACGAGCTCGTTAATACACGAGTCAGCAATGCCCATGATCTTGAAACCCAGATCATCTTCGTGATCAACGAAGTAGTATAAACAGAGGCTACTAGGGACTTGGTTGTTTGATACCACACCTGTACCAATGTTTCTACTTGGCACAGTTATAGCACAATATGAAACTATTATAAACTACTTGAGATATGACAATAAAAACCTATTCATTATTTGCCTCTAGGGAATATCTCCTTCAGGAAGCTCATGATACTCTTTATTCTATCCACCCGGGAGGAACCAAGATGTATCAGGATCTGAAGGAGCAACTTTGGTGGCACAAAATGAAGAGAGAAGTCGGAAGCTACATAGCCAAGTGTGATATCTGTTAGAGAGTCAAAGCAGAACATCAGCGACCCGCAACACTTTTGCAACCATTGCAGATTCTGGAATGGAAATGGGATTCTATCGGAATGGATTTCATCACCGGTTTGCCTACATCTCATAGGGGAAATGACTATATTTGGGTCATAGTAGATAGACTGTCCAAGGTAGCTCATTTCATACTCATCAAGACTACCTACCAAAGCTCGAAGCTAGCAGAGTTGTACATTGCGAGACTAGTTAGTATGCATGGAACCCCCAAGACCATTGTTTCGGACCGAGGAACCCGATTTACCTCAAGATTTTGGCAGAACGTCCAATAAGGATTAGGAACCAAACTGAATTTCAGCACAGCTTATCACCTGCAAACCGAGGGACAAACTGAAAGAGTCAACCAAATCTTAGAAGATATGTTGAGAGATTGTGTGTTAGAATATGGATCTAAATGGGAAGATTGTCTGCCTTTCACGGAATTCTCATACAACAACAGTTATCAAGCCAGTTTGCAAATGGCCCCCTTTGAATTTCTGTATGGAAGAAAGTGCCGTACCCCGTTGAATTGGTCGCAAGTAGGAGAGAGTCAGATCTTCGGACCGACATTCTACGAGAAGCCGAAGAGAAGGTTAACAAAGTCCATGAACACCTCAAGACCACTCAATCCAAACAGAAGAGTTATGTTGACAAAAGACGTCGAGACCTGACCTTCAATATCGGAGATTTTGTGTATCTCAAAGTATCGCCCTTCAAAGGAATGCAATGTTTTCAACTGAAAGGGAAGCTTGCCCCCAGATATATTGGAACCTTCCTATCAACTATAGAGATAGATCAAGACGCCTAATTGGGCTATCACAGAGTACATACCTTGATAAAATATTAAAGAAGTTTAATATGGACGGAAGTAAGAAGGGGTTCTTACCTATGTTGCAAGGCAAGACATCGAGCACATATGTTTCAGACGAAAGAATTGCAAAGCGCAGGAATTGTTTCAATAGAAACCAGAAATTGTTTCGGGTGAAATTGCAGAAAGTGGTTCTGCATGTGATATTGAAATATTGCAAGGGGCTATATGTGAATGTTTGTTAATTAAAGTAATTAACAAAATTCTGAATAAATTTAATAAAAGAGTTTTATTAAATGAGAGAGCATTAAATTTGGAGAAACTTAATGCATTTAAAGTGGAGACTTTAAAAGGGAATGTGAAGAGGCATTTTAATGTGGAGGAGTTACCACCACATGAATGGGGGAGGTGAGGGGTCACCCCCCCATGTGCCGGCCATGGAGAGAGGGGGCACCCCCCCCCTCCTCCTATAAAAGGCCACCCATTCCCTCCTTCATCCTCACACCTCCTTGTGAAGGATCTCTCTCCCCCTATAGAATTATTCCCCCATGGTCTCGGATTAGCGAGATACATGTTCCCGGTGGCATTTCGTCTGGAAGGAGTTGCTGCTTCCGCTGGATCACTGGAGCGAGGAGGTGGAGGTTGTCTGGTGGCTTGAACGTGTGTGCGAGTGCGGATGCGCTGCTGAGTTGCGGCGCTCGGACTTCCTCACGATCTTGAGATCGGCAAGTGTACGACTACATCAACCACGAGTTCCTACTCGTTAACAAAGCTCATTGTCTTCGAGGGTAAGTTCTCTATGGATGTATGTCCACCCGTTTGCTTTGTACCTAGTAGAGAGATCTTGGTGTGTAGTTCACACCGTAGGAAAAATTTTGTTTTCTATGCTGCGGACCCAACAAGCATGCCATGCCGGTCGAGCATGACCCAGTCGATGCACGCTGCATCGCCCTCTCCCACGACACCTAGCTGCTAGCCGTGACCTCAACACCACCCCATGTCCACCCCTTGACCAACGACGAGGAGTGGAGGAGCTAGAACAACCGCGCCCATTTAAGCCTCTGCCATGCTGAGAGCACGATGGAGCGCTACAGCCGCCTCGCACACACACGCCGCGCCTCGCTCTCTCTGCTCGTACCCGCACTCGTTGTGGCACCAGTGACCTCCCAGACATGATGGTTCACCGCCGCGTGCCCCGTGACCACAGTACTTAGTGACGAACACCTGCGTACCTGAACCGAGCTCTGACGCCGCTCGACCGACTAAGACCGCCCCTTGCCGTGCTGTCACACGCGTGACGATCGCCGTAGTACCCCGCATCGACCCATGCCCTCCGCCATGCTTAGCTCGACTTGTAGCAACGTCCCCGGTGAAGCCCGACCATGTCGCCCTGCCTCCAACACTGGTGTATAAATAGAGGCCACCCCAGACCTCATTCGGCACACCATTCCACTCTCCACTCACCCAGGAACCTCACTGACCTTTCCCCGGAGCAAGGCGAGCACCACGACATTGGAATTTGGCCGGAGTCCACCGCAGCAGTGAAGAAAGGGAGCCATCGTTTGGAGCCACCCCAGGAGCTGCTGCAACCACCCCTCAAACCGCCATCGTCGACCAGCTCGTTTGCCCCCATCGCCGACCCTAGATGGAGCCCTGGTGAGTCCCCAGCGACCCCCACTGCGGCATTAGGTTTAGAATCTCGCTGAAGCCGTTCGACGTAGACGATGAACCTCAACTGTATATTTCATTCTAATCATAAGGCTGAGATTGATACATACCGTTTCGGTTAGAATTAGTCGCTGATGCGTGGGACCGTGCTGTCAGCAGCCCGCTGCGCCCGTGCTGTGCAGTTGGGCCGGCCCATTTATTTTCCCGGGCAGAGCCCAACAGTTCAAATGAAATTTTGTCTATTTAGTTAAAACCCTATTCAGTAGATATATCTAAAATTCAATTCCAAGAGATGTACTAATCCAAATTGCATGATTCCAATTTTGTTGGAAAGGTATTAAAAATATCTAGGTACTCCCGTTGGATTTAAACCAATTGAAACTATAGATCGCCTATACTAAAAATAACAAGACATAGACTTTTACCACTTCAAACATTTTTATAAAATAAACAATAAATGCTTTTGAGTTGATTCCAATT
Organism: Avena sativa; assembly: GCA_916181665.1. Classification (NCBI taxonomy): domain Eukaryota; kingdom Viridiplantae; phylum Streptophyta; class Magnoliopsida; order Poales; family Poaceae; genus Avena; species Avena sativa. The sequence goes on from OV702287.1 coordinate 342,493,552, forward strand.
CTCAAAAATCACATTTGCCATGCTCTACTTGAATATGTAAAAAGATTTTGTTTCACAGATATTGAACATGGACTAGTATTAAAAGAATGCTACATAGGCATCTCTAGCCATTTAAATATTATTAAATAATAATATTAAATCTTGTAATGCATGACCATCATTTTAAATCACATTCCCAAGTATTGAAGTAGGTGGTGATGACATGTATCAATATGATCCCCTATTTTAACTGGATAATATTAAATCTTAAGGATTTTAAATGAGTGGAAATAACTTTTCCAAAATAAGAAGAATAAGAAAATGTTAATATTCCATATGATGATTGCGATGATGCTAGATCATATAGTATGAGCCTTTCTATGCTAAATAGAAGTAGTGAAGTGTTGTTTGGTGATTGTGTACCTTGTGTGCATTTATAGACGCCAGTACCAACCCGGGCTACACCGAGGAGGAGTACTTAGAGGAAGAGGAAGAAAACTTCAACGACTGCAACCAACAAGGCAATCCCACTATGCAAGTTATCCATGCAATTTTAGCTATGCAAGCTAACTTGTACAGATACCATATGCAAACCTTTTAGATGCAACTTTACCAATTTCTAGTTTTACTCCAAGCTTTGCTTTTCCCTTTACTACTGTTTCTTACTTAGTTAATGAATTGTGATTAGTGGAAAATAGTATGGATATCATCAAGATCATAGAACTATCCTGGGATACTTATACTTGATTAGCACCCCCAATAGTGATACCCTCAATACTAGTGGCTAGTTCTAAACTAAACTTGATTACTTTAGATGGGAATACTTGGTAAGAATGATTATGAAAACCTTGGAATGATGATTCATTCTATTTAAATGTTTTTACATGTGTTATGATACACCATGGTTTGATGATGAAAATGATGAGGCCTGAGCCTTGACTTTGATAAAAAATGATGGTTTGGTTCGGATGCGATACCATTCCAATTTTACCGTACAACGACAATACCTGAGTTGGGTAGGGCTTAACTGGAAGTTTATATGTCTTAGTATGGGTTCCCTTGCGGAAGAGGTTGAGCTGAGGCTACCTCGTGAATGAATGCCCACCTATGCAGTGCCTAGGATGGCAGATGGCCATGGCTGGGAGGCCAAACTCATAGGGGAGGTGCCTATACTAGGGTGTGTAATTGAAAGGTTAGGATTGATTATCCGCATACTAAGTATGATGATTCAGGGTTACCCCTGACGGATGTATCGAATTTTGTGGTGAAAGTGTACCACCTCTGCAGAGTGTCAAACTATTCGAATAGCATCATCCACGGTTATGGATAGTTGGAGTGGCCATATTGTTCCATTGTCAGATGTTTTCAAAATGATTTGTGACTTGAAAGATGACCTTGACTAGACCACAACAGAGTTGTGGACATGAAATCTAAGTTCCCACTTAAGTAATGTAGAGAACTAAACTTAGGTCTTTACTCTTAAGGCTTATGAAATAAACCTGGCTTTTTGCAAACAAAACTAGAGCTTAAGGTTCCTGCCAAATCTTTATCTTACTCATGCTAGTGTTAGTTTGCGAGTACTTAAAGAGTACTCATGGCTTTGTCCCTCTCTATTCCCATGGCCAGACTATGAGGAGGATTACCCAGAAGATGGACATCAGGAGGTCTATGACAACTAGGATCATCTCCCATCGTCAGCAGTGCCTGTGATCATGAAGACGGAGCCTAGTATGTTTACTTTCCGCTGCTTTGATGTATTAAGACTGGATCCTGAGATTCTTTATTTGTAAGACCTTTATTATGGTTTGTAATGGATGATGTACTGTGGTACCACTTCTGTTATGTCTCGCAAAAATGGTAATCCTGGGATTGCGATGTACGGCATAACAGGCATCTGGACTTAAAAATCCAGGTGTTGACAAGTTGGTATCAGAGCCATCCTGACCATAGGAGACCCTAGTTAGAATGGACGCCTGAAAAACCTAGTTTCAAAACAAAGAGAGTGAGTATTTACAAAAACCTATTCTCATTCTTATCCTTGAGATTCTTTCAAAAAGAGATCACTTGTTACTCAAAACTCTTACAATTCTACATAAAATTTGACACACTTGATCACCCCACTAACTTACTCATCTTAATTGCTTATAGATGGAGGTCAAATATAGCAAGTTTTACCAGTTGGGCAATGGAGGACAGCTTATCTTTGAGAGGGATCTGGACCAGCTTTCGGAGTATCTTGGACGCCTGCACCCGGAGTTCTTCGGAGCACAGCTCAACGACCAATCTGGAGGGGAGCTATAGTGGCCGATTGTTGCCGACCTGAGAGGCGAAATGAAGCCACCTCTTTTTGGTAAGATTCAGTTCAGTGTCAGGGAGAACAGCTGGTTAGACGGTCTAGCCAGGGCTATGCAAGAAGCTCTTGCTCGCTTATGTGCTCAAAACATCAACCAAATCATCGGCACCTGTTTTGCCCACTATGTAAGACGTGACTCTACTGGACAGCCTTTGGCCATGCCTGCACATCCAGACTTGAAGGATCACGTGGACCACATGGCCTTCATGCTACACGAGACGTAGAAAGAGTTAGACAATGCCCGTGCTTACACCAATCAGAACCATGCTGAAGTTGTTGAGAGGAAGCAAACCCTTGCCATTCTCGCCAAGGAGCGCAAGTCACTTCGTCGCCAGCATGACAAAAAGGATCGCATCATCGCCCGTCTTCGTCAGAAGATATCCACCCTAGAGGAGACTATCCACAACCATGAGATCCAGCTGGAGGAGAAGGAGGAGGAAGGTGAAGACATCTGTGGGGATATTCACTCTTACCTCAGTGATGACAATGACTACCTGGAGGACGCAGCCATGGAGGACAACACTGATGAGGATGATGCTGACTTCATTGATGATGAGGATCCCGACACCCCCGATGATAAGTAGTCGCACCTGAGCACTATCGTAGGTGTGAGTTGTACCCGGTCCCACTGTATCGTAGCTTCCCAGAATGGTTCTTAAAACCATCTGTTTTCTAGTTGTGGTGTGTCACTACTAGGAAACAGCTCATCTGTGGTGCATGGAAATGGGACTTCTGTGGCACATATCCTAGTCGCCACTGTTACCTCGCCACTGATAACTACTTCCTGTGGCGCATATGGATATGCGCCACAGAAGTCCCAGACTTCTGTGGCGCATTTCTTCATATGCACCACAGAAAGAACTTTTGTGGCGCATTTACATATATGCGCCACAGAAAGCACTTGCGCCACTTACTATATAATTATATGCGCCACTGATTGCGTAACACGTATTCGAAGTAAAATACTTCCCTGGTGTATAATCAGGTATTTATACAGTATTTATCTAGATGAGTATAAAATACATTGCACAAGTAGTAGATGCATGAAAACCGACATATATATAATACAAACACTTAGAGCCCGATCGAGATACATATATAGTGTCAAGTGCCAAATATTTACACAAGCGCCGAATACAAAGTTCATATCATCTCACATTACAAATATGAAGTGGCCACCGCCGCCTACACTAGGATCAAATAGAATACAGCTGTGATAATGGTGAGCAAGAGCATTAGCCCGACCAATATCTTCATCCGGTTCTTCTTCCACAAGTGGTTCCTCCACTTGGCTATCGCCTCCTCTCTAGTCGCGTATCCTTTGTAGATGTTGCCGCTCAACTTGTTCACTTGTTTGTGACAATCCTCCCACTCCTCGTAGACTCCTAGAACCCTACCCATGTACACCACATACCACCTCGTCGCCATCTCTATAGACGACAAGGCATATTAGTAAAAATACAATGAAAAGAATGAATAAAGGGTTCACATCCATATATATATATATGTTCACAAAATATAAAACAAAGGATCCATAAACCTAAAAGATATATCATCATAGAAGCAATAAGTTCAACGACAACACGACCACAAGGTAGTTTAAGTCTAACAACAGTGACCATTTCGACCACGAGATAGTAAAGTTTATGACACACACACTAATACAGCAGGCGTCCATCAAGAATATACACACACTAGATCATGCTAGAGGCACACATCGATCATGATGAAGACTTCCTCTTCTTGCTCGGCTTCGGGAACGGTAGATAGCCCTCTTTCGTTGTCCACGTCCTTGTGTCACTGATACGTCCATTTTGCATCACTATTCTATGTCTTAATTCACTATTATTCATTGATATAATTCGTATTGAGAGGTGATACTTATGTTATTTCACCTGTTTTTGCATGGTTGACGACTTTTGGAGCATGGACCGCTGCAGTCAGGATTCTGATGGAAAAGGTGATGTTTGGAGGCAAAATTCGCGAAGATCAGAAAATCCGGGAAAATATACGGAAAATCCTATTTTTCTAGAAGACTCGGGATGCCAGAAGATGGAGTGGAGGTGGGCCACAGGGGGCCCACACCACCCCATGGCGCGGGCAGGCCTAGGCCGCGCCTGGGAGTGGTGTGGCCGCCCTGGCCCACTCCAGCCTCTCTCCTCTAGCGTATATCATCCCCACGAAACCCTAATACTTGGGGGAGCGACCACAGAAAGATTCCGTCGCCTCTGCGGGGCGGAAAACACCGAGAGAGAAAGATCTCTCCGGCAAACAGATTTCTGCCGAGGGAATTCCTTCCCGGAGAGGGGAGATCATCACCATCAACACCACCATCAAGCTGGACTTCATCGGGATCATCATCATCATCATCACCTCCATCATCACCATCATCACCCTCATCACCACCTCCATATTGCTGTAACAATTGTGTTGAATCTTGCATTAGTTCATAGGGGAAACTTTCCCGGTGTTGATTACTCTTTGTAGTTGATGATATAGAGTGAACCATTGAATTATTGTTTATGTTCAGATTATACATCATTATTCCATCTCTGATCATGATCCATATGATGTCTTGTGAGTAGTTCGTTTTGTTCTTGAGGACATGGGAGAAGTCTTGTTGTTAGTAGTGGAGTTGCGTTGAGAAAGATTCAATAGATTGTTATTTAAGTTGTGGTGTACTTCTTCTAGTGGTGTCATGTGAACGTCGACTACATGACACTTCACCTATATCGTCCTAGGGGAATGCATTGTGTATTTGGCTACTAATCGTAGGGGTTGCCGGAGTGACAGAAACCTGAACCCTCGTTAGGAAACCATTGCACAAGGGACGTAAGGGTCTTAGAGTTTAAAGTTGTGGTTAGGTTTCTACCTTAAATACTTTTTTGTACTTATGGATGTTTGCAAGGGGTTTAATCACAAGTATGTATTAGTCTTGGATGGGGCGGTACATTAGCACAGGTTCACCCACACAACACTTAGCAAGCTAAAGAAGATTAATCGACTATACGAAGCGAAAGCACTTGACAGTCTTCCCATGTGTCCTCGAGAACGTTTGGTCATCTATAGAAATACAACCGGCTTGTCCTTTGCTGCATAAAGGATTGGGCCACTTGCTGCATTTATTCCTACTATCTTTTACTTACTCGTACTTTGTTTACTTGCTTTATCGAAAACCCCTAAAAATCCGTTTGCTAAGTATTTGTAGAGAATTCCTGATCCATACCACTAGCCAGCACCTTCTGCTCCTCGTTGGGTTCGACACTCTTACTTATCGAAAATACTGCGATACACCCCCTATACTTGTGGGTCATCAAGACTATTTTCTGGCGCCATCGCCGGGGAGTGAAGCGCTATTGGATAGTGGAACTGGTAAAGGAAACTTCTACTATGAGTATTGTTTACTTCTGCTAGTTGCTTTATTTTCGTTATGGATAATTCGCTGAGTTTCTTATTTGGTAATGCTACTACCACTGCTAAGGTAGTAGATAAGCCACCACCTGCTAAGAAAGATGTTTTCAAAATACCTACAAGAATTATTGATCGTGTTATGGATAACTACTATGTTGGGGATGGAACTGTCCATCCTGGTGATCATTTACTCTTTATACACGAACTATGCGGGTTGTTCAAGTGTGCAGGTATTACTATAGATCAAGTTAAGAAGAAGTTATTCTCATTATCGCTGAAAGGAAGAGCTGAGGAATGGTATAAGCTGCTGAAGAATGGTCAAGCTCTGGAATGGGAGGAAATAGTGCCTCTCTTTTATTTAAAGTTTTATCCTCCTAGTGAGATTCATAAAGATCGGAATCAAATATACAACTTTTGGCCTCTTGATGGAGAGAGTACAGCTCAAGCTTGGGGGAGATTGAAGTTACTAATGCTCAAATGCCCCATTCATGAGCTCCCCAACAATATTATTATCAATAACTTCTATGCAAGGCTCCCTCTACATGATAAGGATTTATTGGATGCTTCTTGTGCTGGATCATTCACTCGTATGGAAGAAGAAGCTAAATGGGATCTTCTGGACCGTATTCAAGACAATGCTGAAGCTTGGGAGAATGACAAAGGTAGAAACTCAGGTATAAATTATGATTATGAATGCATTGAATCTTTTATGGGAACTAACAACTTTCAAAATATTAGTAATCTTTATGGTCTTGATTTGCAAGTTATTACAAATTGCTTTAGAGCTTTTGCTTCCTATATCAAAATTCCAAAAAGGGGATGGAACAAATACCATGCACCTTACAAGGATATTGTTGACTATGCTCCTATTGGAAGTGCTGAGTATTGCATCATTGACCCCATTTTACCTGAACCTTATATCGAGAAGATTCCCTTCCCCGAAAAGGTAAAGGACCATCCTATGATAACTAATGTAATCATTAAAAGTGAAAAAAGAACTGTAAAACCTGATGAACAAATAAACATTGAACCTGTGGTAGCAATTGTGAAAGATCTTGTCACTAAAAGCGTAGAAGATGGGCACATAGTCTTTTGTGAGGATGCTTCTAATATTGTTTCACATCCCAATAGAACTAAAAAGGCTAGTGTTCCTGTGCTTTCTGTTAGAATTGGTGATCATTGCTATTATGGTTTATGTGATATTGGTGCAAGTTCTAGTGCTATTCCTTATGAGCTTTACAGAGAAATTATGCATGAGATCAGTCCTTGCGAGTTGGAAGAGATTGATGTGGTTATTCACCTTGCTAATAGAGAGACCATCTCTCCAATTGGTATTGCGCGAGACGTGGAAGTTCTTTGCGGTAAGATTAAGTACCCCGCTGATTTTCTAGTACTTGGTTCAGCTGCTAGTAAAACTTATCCTATCATTTTTGGTAGACCTTTCTTGAGTACTTGTGGAGCTATTATTGATTGCAATAGGGAGAAAATCTTGACTAAGTTTGATGGGGAATCTTATGAGTTTAATTTTTCGAAATTTGCTAAAGAACCTTGCGAAGAGGAAACCCATAATGAGGATTTTAGGGTTGAACAACTTGCTTCTATTTCTCTTGCTCCTAACAATGCTTTGCAGCAATTTATGGAAGAACATGAAAGTGAAATCTTCATGGAAGAAAGGAATGAGATTGACATGATTCTCCGTGATCAACCTATGATGCTTAAGCACGACTTGCCTGTAGAAGACTTGGGTACCACGATGCCACCTAAAAAGGATCCGGTTTTCGATATAAAACCTCTCCCTGATGATCTTAAATATGCTTTTATTGATGATAAAAAGATATATCCTATTATTATTAGCGCTAAAATTTTAGGGGAGGAAGAAGAAAGATTATTGGAAGTTTTGAAGAAACACCGAGGAGCTATGGGTTATACTCTGGATGATTTGAAAGGGATTTCACCTACTATATGTCAGCATTCTATCAACATAGAACCAGATGCGAAGCCAGTAGTGGAGCACCAACGACGTTTAAATCCTAAGATGAAGGAAGTGGTAAGGAATGAGGTATTGAAACTCTTTGATGCTGGTATTATTTACCCTATTGCTGATAGTGAATGGGTTAGTCCTGTTCATTGTGTTCCTAAAAAGGGAGGTATTACCGTTGTCCCTAATGATAATGATGAGCTTATTCCTCAAAGAATAGTAGTAGGCTATAGGATGTGCATCGATTTTAGGAAAGTCAATAAAGTTACTAAGAAAGACCACTACCCGCTTCCTTTTATTGATCAAATGTTGGAAAGGTTGTCTAAAAGGACCCATTTTTGTTTTCTTGATGGTTATTCTGGTTTCTCTCAAATTGCTGTTAAACAACAAGATCAAGAAAAAACTACTTTTACTTGCCCTTATGGAACTTATGCTTATAGACGTATGCCTTTTGGTTTATGTAATGCTCCTGCTACTTTCCAAAGGTGCATGTCTGCTATCTTTCATGGCTTTTGTGAGGAAATTGTAGAAGTGTTCATGGACGACTTTTCTGTCTATGGAACTTCCTTTGATAATTGTATGCACAACCTTGATAAAGTTTTGCAGAGATATGAAGAAACTAATCTTGTTCTTAATTGGGAGAAATGCCACTTCATGGTTAATGAAGGGATTGTTCTTGGGCATAAAGTTTCTGGAAGAGGCATAGAAGTTGATAGAGCTAAGGTTGAGGCAATTGAGAAGATGCCATGCCCAAGAGACATCAAAGGTATTCGTAGTATCCTTGGTCATGCTGGTTTCTATAGAAGGTTTATTAAAGACTTTTCTAGGATATCAAAACCCCTTACTAATCTTCTTCAAAAAGATGTACCCTTCGTTTTTGATGATGATTGTAAGGAAGCTTTTGAAACTCTTAAGAAGGCTTTAACTACAGCCCCTATTGTTCAACCACCTGATGGGAGTTTACCCTTTGAAATAATGTGTGATGCTAGTGATTTTGCTGTAGGTGTTGTCCTTGGGCAATGTATTGATAAAAAGCTAAACGTTATCCATTATGCTAGTAAGACTCTAGACGCTGCTCAAAGGAATTATGCTACTACTGAAAAGGAGTTTCTAGCTGTTGTCTTTGCTTGTGATAAGTTTAGGCCCTATATTGTGGACTCAAAAGTAACCATTCATACTGATCATGCTGCTATTAAATATCTTATGACGAAGAAGGACGCTAAGCCTAGGCTTATTAGATGGGTACTGCTTTTACAAGAGTTTGATCTACATATAGTAGATAGAAAGGGTGCTGAAAATCTTGTAGCTGATAATTTATCTCGTTTGGAAAACATCTCTTTTGACCCTATGCCTGTTAATGATAGTTTCCCGAATGAACAGTTAGCTGCAGTTGGAGTGAGCTCGCGAGGAAGCCCTTGGTATGCTGATTATGCTAACTTTATTGTCTCCAAGTATTTGCCTCCAACTTTTACAGCTCAGCAAAGAAGAAAGTTTTTTTACGATTTGAGGCATTACTTTTGGGATGACCCACACTTATACAAAGAAGGAGTTGATGGTATTATGCGAAGATGTGTTCTAGAATATGAACAAAAAGAGATATTGCATAAATGGCATGGTAGTGCCTATGGAGGACATCATGCAGGAGATAGAACTGCACAAAAGGTACTACAATCAGGTTTCTACTGGCCTACCCTTTTTAAAGATGCAAGAAAATTTGTTTTGTCTTGTGATGAATGTCAGCGTGTTGGTAATATTTCTAGACGCAATGAAATGCCTATGAACTACTCTCTAGTTATTGAACCTTTTGATTGTTGGGGATTTGACTTTATGGGTCCTTTCCCTCCTTCGAAAGGCTACACTCATATTCTTGTTGCCGTAGATTATGTTACTAAGTGGGTAGAAGCCATTCCTACAAAAAGTGCTGACGGGGAAACCTCTCTAAAAATGCTTAAAGATGTTATCTTTCCTAGGTTTAGAGTGCCTAGGTATCTCATGACTGATGGGGGTTCTCATTTCATTCATGGCGGTTTTAGGAAGACCCTCGCTAAATACGATGTTAATCATAGAATTGCTTCATCTTATCACCCCCAAACTAGCGGGCAAGTAGAGTTATCAAATAGAGAAATTAATTCTATCTTGCAAAAGACTATTAATAGGTCTAGAAAAAACTGGGCTAAGAAGTTAAATGATGCTTTATGGGCTTATAGAACTACTTATAAAAATCCTATGGGAATGTATCCTTATAAAATGGTTTATGGGAAAGCTTGCCACTTACCCTTAGAGTTAGAACACAGAGCTTACTGGGCAGTGAAAGAACTAAATAGAGATTGTAAGCTCGCTGGTGAGAAAAGATTATTCGACTTAAGTTCTTTAGATGAATGGAGGAGTGAAGCCTATGAGAATGCTAGGCTCTTTAAGGAAAAAGTTAAAAGATGGCATGACAAGCGAATACTTAAGAGAGAATTTCATGTGGGTGAGAAAGTTCTATTGTATAGGTCTCGTCTCAGATTTTTTGCAGGTAAGCTACTATCAAAATGGGAAGGACCTTTTATCATTGAAGAAGTATACTGTTGAGGAGCAATAAAAATTTCTTCTCTAAAAGATAATACTACACAAGTAGTGAATGGACATCGACTCAAACACTATATTGCTGGAGATTCTTACAATGAAGATGTTGATGCCTTTCAAGTTATAACTCCAGAGAAATTCATTAAGGACCAAATTCAGAGACCTGCAGAGTCTGTTTCCAACTAGGTAACAGTTCTGGTAAGAAATGTTCTGCGAAAATACAATCCAACTATATTTTTGCAGTTTTTAGTCAATAAGGAAAGCTACGAAGCAAAAAAGGGATGGAAACGAAGCCAGGGTGGCCCACACCACCCCATGGTGCGGGCCCACCCCTGGCCGCGCCACCAGGTGGTGAGGCCACCCAGGACTCCGCCTCCGACTCGTTTTCTCCTAGTACCTTCCTTTTGATATGAAACTTTGTAATATATAACCTCCCGGATCCCCCAAGATCCGTATATCGTGTTTTCGTCGTGTTTTTGTTTCGATCTGTTTCTATCAGGACATACTCTTTGAGAGCTTAGAAGCACAATGGTGTCCGCCAAGGATAAAGGGAAGGAGCCCATGGAGGAAGACCTCCAAGACCCCCGGGAAGGAGAAGGAGATCAAGAGTGAAGGTGAAGAGGAGCAAGGCAAATATCCGCATACCGGCACCACCATTGCAAGCATTGGAGTGGCAAACCCCGCCAGGATTATTGGAGGGAAGCCTCCTCATCACCGTTCAGATCCCTGGTCACTTCCTCCATGCACCAAGAATCCTTTCCACACTCTTATCCATGAGCATCAATATCAGAATATGCCCAAGGGGAAATTACCCTCCAATTGGGATTTGCCTCGTTCCAGCCAGGCAGGAAAAGAAGACTTCAAGGAGGAAGAGTAGGGAAAGAATAGCAAGAGCTAGAATTCTCAACACGACATGATCATGAGCCGCATTGAGCAAAATTCACAGCTGATTCGTACTCTCACTTTCGAGATTGAGGACTTGGGGAAACTGATCAAGGAGCTCATTGAGAGGATACCACCACCGCCAAAGGAGTAATTCGTCATCAGGTTTGGCATCCCCTTGGTTTGTTCCAAGCTTGGGGGAGTGCCGCGGTATCATATCACTATCTTCTATCTTTTTACTTTATTAGTAGAGTCATATCATGAATAGAGGAGTTATTATGTAGTATGGTTTGCATTATGGAAGTGTCCCCTCTCTCGTTAGATATGTATCCTTGGTGTGAGTTTCCGTTATGAAATATTAATGAGAAGTTCTATCATTCACTCTTTTGCATAGCTTATTTTAGTTTTCAATTCGTGGTTATATGATTGATCTTGTTGTTAGTATTGGTAGCACTTTGGGATCATTGAGTTAATTTAGTTGGTTTTGGCAAACCTGGCTCGGTCAGTAGCAACACCTTTTTGAGAGTTGAAAATAAAAAGATAGAAGTACTCTAGAGAAAAATAATTTCATCATCTTTCTTTCTTGATTTGCTCATAAGTTTAGTATTCTCTAGTTAAGATCTTTTGTGCTTCCAAGGAAGATTGCATGTTTGTCTTTATCACTTGTATGTTTGTTTGTTTCCTTCAACTCTTGTACTTGCTACCCAGCCTTGCTAGCCAAAAACCTGTACTGAGAGGGAATTCTTCTCGTGCATCCACCTCCTTAAAACCAGAACCTTTGCCATTTGTGTCCACCATACCTACCTAGTAGCATTATTGCTATTACAAGTAAATTCTTGTTTTATCTACCTCCCAAATTAAACTTGTTATGTGAAAATTAGTGATTAAAGCTCTCATGAACTTGATGGCACACTTTACTTTCTTGTCAATGCATATCCTCATTTTTGATCACTTTAACCTTAATCACCTAAAGATGCCTATGATAGGGGCAATGAGAGCTGAAAGCTAGTAAGTATCATAATTTTTGGGAGCTCTTTATGAGACTTGCAATCCCTGCTTCCCTCTTTGAAGGGCCTTTCTTTTACTTTGTAGTTGAGTCAGTAAACCTACTCCCTTCTATCTCAGCAAGTATTTTGAGTTGATGTGTTTCATTCATTCATATGATGATTTATGCAATCATGTTTCTTATGTTCCTGGTTTTGCACATTGCTCTTTTCTTGAAGTTTACTACTTTGAAAGCTATCATTGAAAAGCCAGCTATTTGTGAACTCCAGCAAATTATCAACTATTCTTCGACCAAGAGCTAAGTTTGCCATTACCAATTATGATTCACCTTATGTATCTTTATTGTGTATCCTTTACTCATTGCAAGTTGAGTTGTATAATAGTGAGTTGTCTTCTATTATGATCTATGCTTTGGATGAATGTGATGCTTCTTGTCTGTATTCTTTTATCGACTCTTCACTCCATAAACCTGAGGTCATGTTTATTGAGCTCAGTTTCGCTTGGGGACAAGCGAAGTCTAAGCTTGGGGGAGTTGATACGTCCATTTTGCATCACTATTCTATGTCTTAATTAACTATTATTCATTGATATAATTCGTATTGAGAGGTGATACTTATGTTATTTCACCTGGTTTTGCATGGTTGATGACTTTTGGAGCATGGACCGCTGCAGTCAGGATTCTGATGGAAAAGGTGTTGTTTGGAGGCAAAATTCGCGAAGATCAGAAAATCCGGGAAAATATACGGAAACTCCTATTTTTCCAGAAGACTCAGGATGCCAGAAGATGGAGTGGAGGTGGGCCACAGGGGGCCCACACCACCCCATGGCGCGGGCAGGCCTAGGCCGCGCCTGGGAGTGGTGTGGCCGCCCTGGCCCACTCCAGCCTCTCTCCTCTGGCGTATATCATCCCCACGAAACCCTAAGACTTGGGGGAGCAACCACAGAAAGATTCTGCCGCCTCTGCGGGGCGGAAAACACCAAGAGAGAAAGATCTCTCCGGCGGACAGATTTCTGCCGGGGGAATTCCTTCCCGGAGAGGGGAGATTGTCGCCATCAACACCACCATCAAGCTGGACTTCATCAGGATCATCATCATCATCACCTCCATCATCACCATCAGCACCCTCATCACCACCTCCATATTGCTGTAACAATTGCGTTGAATCTTGCATTAGTTCATATGGGAAACTTTCCCGGTGTTGAGTACTCTTTGTAGTTGATGCTATTGAGTGAACCATTGAATTATTGTTTATGTTCATATTATACATCATTATTCCATCTCTGATCATGATCCATATGATGTCTTGTGAGTAGTTCGTTTTGTTCTTGAGGACATGGGAGAAGTCTTGTTGTTAGTAGTGGAGTTGCGTTGAGAAAGATTCAATAGATTGTTATTTAAGTTGTGGTGTATTTCTTCTAGTGGTGTCATGTGAACGTCGACTACATGACACTTCACCTATATCGGCCTAGGGGAATGCATTGTGTATTTGGCTACTAATCGTAGGGGTTGCCGGAGTGACAGAAACCTGAACCCCCGTTAGGAAACCATTGCACAAGGGACGTAAGGGTCTTAGAGTTTAAAGTTGTGGTTAGGTTTCTACCTTAAATAATTTTTTGTACTTACGGATGTTTGCAAGGGGTTTAATCACAAGTATGTATTAGTCTTGGATGGGGCGGTACATTAGCACAGGTTCACCCACACAACACTTAGCAAGCTAAAGAAGATTAATCTACTATACGAAGCGAAAGCACTTGACAGACTTCCCATGTGTCCTCGAGAACGTTTGGTCATCTATAGAAATACAACCGGCTTGTCCTTTGCTGCATAAAGGATTGGGCCACTTGCTGCATTTATTCCTACTATCTTTTACTTACTCGTACTTTGTTTACTTGCTTTATCGAAAACCCCTAAAAATCCGTTTGCTAAGTATTTGTAGAGAATTTCTGATCCATACCACTAGCTAGCATCTTCTGCTCCTCATTGGGTTCGACACTCTTACTTATCAAAAATACTGCGATACACCCCCTATACTTGTGGGTCATCAGTCACCCTGCTTACGGAGGCGTTCTTCGATCTCCCTCTTACTCAACCCTCCGCCTTGTTATAGGGCACCCCCCCTTGTGTTGACATCTTCAATGATGATTTGCGACAACTTCATCTGAATGCGATGGAAGTCTTCTCTAAGATCAGCATCGTCGATTTTCGCCAAAGTTTCGGCCCATCCTCGGAGACTAGATGGCATCATTAGGTTCTGGCAATCCCGAACATAGCCTTTAAGGTGATGGATGACGTAGAAGGCCTCCTTGGCACCAGTAGTCGACTGCTTGACGCAGGGGAACTCAAGCACGTGCTTGAACACGTGTTTGCCATCCTTGATACATTCCCCCTATCTAGGAAGGTGCATCCCTTCTTGGTGTAGCCCTCGAGAGCCTCATTGAGAACACCCCTTATTCTGGTGTAGTCTTTCTTCTTCGTCAAATTCCCCAAGTCGAAATACATGGCTAGCGAATACCTCAGGGCAAGGACGATGAGTGTGCAGTATTTGTCTCTGCGCAACACAATTGGAATGGAATGTTGGAAAAAGAGCAAAGGGAGAAATCTATAAGAAATGCATAAGTTACGGTGGCGATGAACGAGTGTGTGTACTTACTCAGGAAAGAAAGGCAAAAGAAGTGTGCCCTTCCTCTTGTTGTCCACCATGAACTTCTCGAGGTACGCCGTCGCCTTGGTCCGTGTCTCTGATCCTTCGACCAACTGGTTGTCCCGCATGTAGTAGGGATCCACTATCGTGATTTCCGGGGTACTTTTTCTCTTGATCGTGATCGCTAGATTGAGCGCATATAGGCAGACCAAGTTATAATCCAGCCGTTTCGTGAGAAACAGCTTGAATATGTCCTCGAACACTATGAAGAATATATCCGCGGGGGGTTCATCAACGAAGCCCACGTCCAATGGCACCTTGGCCGTGAAAACCGGGTAATTTGGATCTTCGTATTTAAGAAGGAGGCCCTCTAGTGTCTTGACACCCTTGTGCAAAGTTAACATGGCTCCAACCGCAATGTGGATCATATCCGGAGTCAATATCGGATCACCAGCTACATGCACTCGGGGCAAGCCATATTGTGTGGATGGTACGACGACGGCGTCCTGACCCCGGATCCTCTTCGGAAGAGGCTGGCTCGCACCCTTCTTATTATTATTATTACCTCTCTTCCTGTAGTGCTTCTTCTTCACAACAGTGTCAGCCACTGCCATTTGCTCATCAGTCGCCTTTCGGAGTGTGTTGGGGCTGAAAACCAATCCCGGTTTCTCTTATGGTGGATTGTCGGCCGGAGGCGTCTCTTGAGAAAGACCATGGAAGACTAGGCGCTGCGTGCATGTATTGGGCCGACCAGCTTGATGGTCGTCGCGAGCTCTGAGGGGTTCTTCATCCACAGAAGGCACATACAATCCTTTGGCGGCGCCGGTGTTGATGAAGTCATCAACGTTGACCAATTCATCATCATCTTCATGGGTGCCATCATGTGGTGGTGGTAGCGGGGGCGACGACGGTTGTGGCACAACGTCTTTGCCATGTGGTGGTGCACACGCTGCCAAGAGTTGATGGTGACGGCTGGTGGTGGCGACGACGGCGGCTACTGGCTTCCGAGGTGGTGGTCGGGCGATCGGTCGAGAGGTGGCGCCGGTGCTCCCCCCGCAAGACGAATATGGGTCTTCGGCCATGTCAAGGGCCAGTTGTAGCATTCCCCAAGGATCTTGTGTTCGTCGGCTCCCTGAGGTTGAAAGGGGGGTCCATGTCATCACACCCTGGCAACACCCGAGCCAACCTGACCCTCATCACGTCATCATCCATTGGATTGTTGTGCATCGTGCGGCTCGCCGGTTGTATAAGAGTGCCCTTGGCAACATCCTTCAAGTCACTGCCGACATCTTTAAGCAGGAGTATGCAAGAAGTGTCCTGAGGCAAAAACATGTTGTTGGGCGTCATGAGATGGCAGCAGTCATCAATCAAAGGCATAAAGGAGATGACGTGCACTAACTAATTAGTTACCTTGGTGATGTCGTGGATCTCGGCTCATGTGGAGACACGGCCGATGCCGGCGGCCGGCCTATCATCATCTGCAATCTCCCGCTCAGGTGCCTCACGAAGCACCACCGCCGTCGGCTGCGCCTTATTAGTATCTTTGGCGGGAGGGGGCGTCGGTGTGACCAAAACGAGCGGTTGCGTCCCGACGTTGACGGCCGGTGGGGTCACCAGGTCCGGCGACACGGTAACATTGATGCCCGAGTTGCTGCCGCTTAAGCTAGGCAGATGTATCGGCCCCTGTCGACCTCCCGCATTCCAAGCAGTAAGCCCCTCGAAAAACTCAGGGGGGATCATCGAGCGGAGCTTCTCTTCCACTAACTTGTCCATCGTTTTCTCGTCCACCGCCTTCTCCTCCAGTGCCTGCACCTTCATCTTCAGCTCTGCAACAGCGGCTTTATACTGGTTCTTCCTCTCTCTTCTTTTCTTGGCGTCCTCTTTGTAGTACTCCTTGAACTTCATGCTCGTACCGAAGCCGGACACACAGCCAGCTGAGGACGGCGGCAACCCCTTGTCCCTCTTCTTGTAAGCATTGGTCGCCCTATTGAAAATCATGTCCCACGGCTCCGTCGAATCCTGGGACGACTCTGTGGCAGTAGCGTTCAGTTCCTCCTTCTGCAGAGACAAGGAAAGGTGAACCCATTTAGATTCTTGGCTTCATTATTTTAATTAGAACGCAATAGACTTGAGATCGGTGATAAATTCCTTACCAGATTCTTCTCGAAGTCCTTCACCTCCGGATCGTCGGTGATGAACTCCCCTGTTTCCTTGTCCAGGTAGTAGCGGGCCTGAACAAATTGCCTAAGCTGCAAGTCCGTGATTTTAAGCCAAGGGTTGTCTTTACCAAGGCGTTCAAGCTCGGCGTCCTCCTTGTCCCAAATGGCCTGTTTCCCCTATAATCGCCGCTTCCAAGGTGGTGGTTACCTATGTTCTGTTCCCGCATACTCCTTCCCCATTTAGTCCATTTTATAGCATCAGCGGTAGCTATATCCGCCTTGAATATCTTAAACTCCTCTTCGTCGAGCATCGGATTTTTCTTACTAATAACCTCCCAGCTTTCACCTTTGTCAATGCTAGTCTTCACCCTGGTTTTCCAGCTGCTCAAGGTGTTGCTCATCTTCGTGAGGGCTAGTTTGTTCACCGGGTTCTTTCTCTCGAGGTTTCTAAACCGCTCTAGGAATCTATATCGCTTGTGAAGCTTCTTAAGGAGGTTATCGACCAAAGCTGCATTGGCAGCATGTCTGATGTACTTCGTGTTGATCGACATAATTTCCCGGACGATGCACCTGAGTTGCAGGCCGTACCCTTTAGCAATTGCCTCTGGCGCAATGGGTAGGCCACTTTCTGTGACCTCAGTGAACTCATCGCAGACGGTGGCGAGCATTGGCACCTTCCGCTCCTTCTGTTCCTTCTTCTTCTTCTGAGAAGCAATCGGGTTGCCGCTACCGCCATCCGTGCGCTTGCCACCATCGGTGCGAGCGCCGCCATCGGTGGTGTCATCCTCTTCGCCGTTGCCTTCACTAGTTCCATCATAGTCGTCTTCGTCCCCCTCGTAATCAGGATCTCTGCCCTCATTGGCCCCAACAGCTCTGGCGACGGTCGCCTCCTCCTCCGTTGGTGGTGTCATCCTCATCGCCTCCTCCTCCTGTTGGGACCCCCGCCAGAATGACTGGTTGGCCTGTCTAGCTTGTTCTTCGACGCTGATCATGTGCTTAGAAGGGCCAGACTCCTTGTTGCCCGACATGTTTGCACTACTCTATTTAAAAGAGGCAAAAAGTTAGCACAAATCTCGGCCGAAAAATCCGGCATGACCTTTGCTAATTTTTTGACCTAGGAGTGCCCATTTCTCAACCGAAACGGAAATGAGTCGACACTTCCGGAGAAATGGGCAACTCAATTGAAGAAATATATCCCTGCAAGACAAAAGACCCCATCCCCGTATTGACAGCCCCATGCATTGACCCCAGTATCCATCATCCATCATCCACAGTACATTTCAACAGCAGGTACCATCATCCCCATACATGTATAACAGATATATATATAATGAGCTCTAATTCTGGCATAACAGATATATATATATAACAGATATGTATAACATATATAATAGATATGTATAACACACACTCCTTAGTCTATACATCCTTGACCTAAAAACTGTTATTTACTTGACTGTCAGACCAGCAAAATAGTTCCAGGATGTCTTGATACTTGATAATAAGTAACAGGTTTGTTTATTACTTGATACTTGACTGTCAGACCAGCAAAACAGTTCCAGGATGTCTAAACTAAATAGGCATGGAACAAGATCAATCAAAAGCAGCTGAACCCATTCATATAACACACAAAGAACAGTAGTACTCCATTACTACCGGATAGCCATCAGGAACATAATCGCAACACAAAAATAATCTGCCCAAAGAATGGATAGAAAAAACATAGTTCCATGCTGTATATGTCCTGATCCCAACCAAAACATCACTACAGAAGGACTAGCAGCACAGATAACACTAACAGGTTACTAAATCTACCATGGACACCACTTTTTCATCTTCAAAAACACGCTATCAGCTCACTATATACAGATAACACCTTGAATGAAACAGTGTCAGTTATGCATGCTCACAGCCTAACTAAAACTCTCCAAATATGGAATAGCCAAAGCATCCAAGGTGATTCTACATTTCTTCCTGGACCATTGTTCAACAACAAATGTAACAACAGTTGAAGCATCCACTAAAACTACCAAAACATGGATGAAAACAAGGTTCAACATCGATATTTCCAATTCTAGAGAAAACAACCGTCAATTGGTACAGCATGTCATGATTTCCTTAGGTAGTCTCGGCCCTTCATTTCTTTTAGCTCTATATATAAGCTTAATTTTTCAGTATATTTTCAGTGAAAAAGAAACATAGTTTCCACTCAGTGTAGAATGTTTGTGAAACTGACCAATTAGTACTAATACAATCTCCCTTTATCCATAATACATACTCCCTCTGTTCCACAATATAAGTACTAATACAATCTGACCAATTAGTACTAATACAATCTCCCCTTTACCAATTTGATCTGAAGTGTGAACTTGTAGTTCTAGACTTCTATTGTATTGTGACATATGTGGATGCACAAAATTTGTCATTCTCTGAGTATGGATGTTTCGAGTTTGATTTAGCAGTACTTAGCTTCATACACTGAGTACTATGATGATACTACTAACTGTGAGAACCCCTAGTAGGATTAGAAAACATCAGTGCAGACATCAGTGCAGGTTCATTCATTCACCATCACCCATTCATTCACCATCGAAATGACATGATGATCCAGGTTCTAATCCCCACCAAAACATCAGTGCAGAAGTACCAGCAGAACAGATAATATTAACGGGTTCAGAGGGAGGGTGGGGGAGTGAGGGGACGAACCGTACGTGTGTGCTGTGGTGGTTGTCGACGATGAGGGTGGAGGTGGTGCTCCTGCTGCGGGCGGGGCAGCAGCGGGCCTCCTCCTCCACGGGCTCTAGCATGGTGGTAGCGGCCAGGCCTCCTCCTCCACGGGCTTCAGCGCGGCGGAAGCGGGCCTCCTCCTCCACGGGCTTCAGCGTGGCGGCAGTGGGCCTCCTCCTCCATGGGCTTCAGCGCGGCGGTGGCGGATCCTGCAGCGAGGGCTAGCGCGATGGTGGCGGCTCTGGCAACGAGCTAGGGTTTGTGGGCGGCGATCGAGCGAGACAGAATCGAGAATGGGGTTATGAAGGGGAATGAAAGGCCTAACCATTTATTTGGCTAAGTCCACAGGTTCTGTGGCGCATTTCGGCAATATGCGCCACAGAAGTTGGAACATCTGTGGCGCATATTGCCGAAATGCGCCACAGAACCTATGGACTTAGTACAAAAACGACGTGCGTGGTAGTATGACAAGATCACACACTTGCCTTAGTGGTCTCTGCTGCTTGCTTGTGCCATTCTAAACCTGGGGCAGCCAGGTTCGAATCCTGGCTGTCTCACACTTTTTTATTTTTAAAAAATATATTTTTTATTATAGATCTGTTTAAAATAAAGCAAGAACATATACAAACATTAATATTTATTCAAAAAACTCTCTCCCCGAACATATACAATCATGTAATGTGTTTTTAATTATATATATGTCTAAAATAAAGCAAGAACATATACAAATATTCATATTTATTCAAAAAACTCCCTCTCCGAACAGATACAATCATGTGATGTGTCGAGCTAGTGTCTCTTCACAATCTTCTTGCCCTTTTTCGCCGTGGTTGAATACTTTAGCCCGTGCACTTTGAGATTTCTTCTTGTGAACGGACAACCTTTAGTAGGCAGTGTGGTCTTCCTTCTTACTTTAGTAGTAGTAGGCATGTCGAATTCCTCTTCGATCTTCGGGTCGCTGTTTTTGTCGAAGTTTTGCTCGTTGGCGGCTCCTTCCATTCCGATGATGCTCTTCTTGCCCCTCCTAACTACAACACGGTTGGGCTTTGACGGGTCGGTAATAAAAAAACATTGATCAACTTGGCTAGCGAGTACCTAATGCTCATTTTTTGTGGAGGCGTTCTTCGTTGATTTGGCATCTGGTATAACCATTGTGGTGAAATAGCAGCCTTCTTTTTCCATGTTCTTGGCCCATCTAACACGGAACATCGGTACGATCTCTCCACAGTAGTCGAGCTCCCATATCTCCTCGATCCTTCCGTAGAATCTTTCCATCACAGTAGTCTCGTCATCAGTAAAGGATAACATAGTTACTCCTGAGTTTTGATATTCACTATTCTTGTCCTTTTCCTCGGTGTAGAATCTGTAACCGTTTATGTCGTATGACTGATAGGTCCTTAGGTTGTGCCCTGGGTCCTGCGACAAGGAGAATATGAGTTTTTGATCTTCCGTAGAAGGCGTCTGTGGGGGATTGTCCAGTTGCCTTTTCTTGAACCAACCCGTGAAGCTGGAGTTGTGCTCTCTGGTTACGTCTCCCTTCTTCCTCGGCCGGCCCTGGTCGACGTACTCCTGCTCGATTAAGCTTATGTGCTCTTCGACCCAAGGGCTGACCACTTCAATGTGTTGTAGCACGACTCGATGTGCCCTATCAAAATCAGTGCGTCGACCATCAATGCCAACATGCAGTGAGCGGCAGCCCTCGCGGTGATCATATCCACCGAGCCTGCCGAGGTGCTTCTTTGTGGGTATTCCAACATCCTTGTTCTCGGTGGTTAGATAATTCTGGCAGAAGGAGATGCACTCGTAGATCAGAAAGCCCTTGGCTATGCTTCCATATGGATGAGACCTGTTGCGAACGAATCCTTTGATGACACCGTTTAGCCTTTCAAACGGCATCATGTTGTGCAGGAATGTCGGCCCGAGCTGGATGATGTCGTCCACGACATGTACAAGCAGATGCACCATGATGTCGAAGAATGCGGGCGGGAAGTAAATCTCAAGATCGCATAGTATCATCATGATCTCTTCCTGTAGCCTGTCGAGCTGCTTCACACCGATCGACTTCCTAGATATGACGTCGAAAAAGTTACAGAGGCCAAACAACGTCTCACGGACATGCTCGTCCATTATCCCACGGATTGCAACGGGGAGTATCTGCGTCATCAGCACGTGACAGTCATGAGACTTCATACCGCTGAACCTCTTCTTCGCCACGTCCAGATATCTGCTTATCTTCCCCGAGTAACTGTGAGGAACTTTCACTCCTAAGAGGCACCTGAAAAACTGCTCGAGCTCCTCCAGACTCAGAGTGAAGCAGGCAGCGCGAAGCACCACCTCATTATTCTTAACTCTTTTGCGGCGACCTTGAGTCCCTTCCATCTGATCATCATCATCATCATCATCACTATCAGGGTACCGAAGATCTTTCTTGATGCCAAGCAATTTAAGGTCCTTTCTTGCTTTCGGCCCATCCTTGGTCCTCTCCGGCATGTTCAGTAGAGTGCCAAGCAAACTCTCGGTAACGTTCTTCGTGATGTGCATTACATCAAGGCTATGGGGAGTGTTAAGGACCTTCCAATATGGCAGGTCCTAGAAAACAGACCTTGCTTTCCATACACCCAGCAGCGGCTTTGTCCTCGGTCGTTTTTTTCCAGGCGCAGGGCAATCTACCCAATTATTCAAAAGCTCCTCGATTTGTTCGCCGCTACTCGGACGCGGGGCTCTTTCGAGCTCGTCCTTACCATTGAACAGGTCACCACGTTTTCTCCACGGGTGATCCATGCGGAGCCACTTTCGAGTACCTTGGAACACGGTTTTCGAAGACCCAGGATCCCTTGGTAGCTGGAGATGCGGTGTCTCATCCATGCACTTGACGCATGCATTGTGTCCGTGGTTCACCTGGGCCGATACATATGCATAACCAGGATAGTCCTGCACGATCGTGAGCAACGCGGCTCTCAGATGGAAATATTCTTTAGTGTAGGCGTCCCACGTACGGGCCAGCGTCTCCCACAAGCTGGCTAACTCCTCTCTCAATAGCCCGAGATACAGATGCATATCGATACCTGGTTGTTTCGGCCCCTGAATAAGAATGCTCATGTGTACATACCTTTGCTTCATGCATAGCCACGGGGGGAGGTTGTACGGCCATATAAACACGGGCCAGGTACTATGCGTGCTACTCTGGTTTCCAAAAGGATTGAGTCCATCGGTGCTCATACCTAGCCTGACGTTCCTTGCATCGCCCTCGAACTCTTCGAACTCGATGTCTAATGCATTCCACTGGCTAGCGTCTGAAGGGTGTGTCAGGATCTTGCCCTTCTCTGGATCATCTTCGGGTTTCTCTCTTTCCGCGTGCCATTGCATGAGCTTTGATTCCTTAGGATCTACGAAATATTGCTGCAGACGGGGTGTGGTAGGAAAGTACCATACCACTTTTCGAGGAACTTTCTTGTTCCCTCTCTTGTACCATCCTTGGCCACACACCGGACATGTGGTTCTATCCGTGTACTCGTTCCGATAAAGTGCGCAATCATTGATGCATGTGTGGTATTTAATGTGTGGTAGGTCGAGAGGGCACACGATTTTCTTGGCCTCCTCGATACTTGTTGCCAATGTGTTCCCCTTAGGAAGTCGGTCGTGCCAGTATTCCATGTTCGTGTTGAAGCTCACATCGGTCCATTTGTGTTCGGCCTTCATCTCCAGAGCCTTGAGCATTACACTCAAACGTGTATCCTCGGGGCGACACCCAGGATACAATGGAGTCATCCCGTCTACCTCCATTTGGGCCAGCTTGGCTTTCTCTCTGGCTGCAGCTTTGTCGTTGCTCGTCTCCTTGAGGAGCAGTTCTTGAACATGAGGGTCCTGCAAGACCGAAGTTAGCAGCGTCTATGTGTTCGTGTCTTCTCCTTCTTCATGATCATGATCATGCCCGTCGCCATCTCCTTCTCCATGTTGATCATGCCCGCCGGCATCTCCTTCGTCATGATGATCATGCCCGGTAGACTCTTCGTCTTCTCGCCCGCCCACATCTTCGTGACCACCACCATGTCCCGTCGGCGCCTCATTGAGGTCGCGCATGAAACCGCGCCTGAGCAGGTGACCCTCCAATTGTCCAGATTCAGGGTCGATCCAGCGCTGTAGTTTACATGTTCGACATGGACATCTTATCATGGTCTTGTTGTTCAGAATCATGTCCTCCTTCGCGCCTTTCTTGTACCTAGCAATTCGACCTTCGCTCATCGTGAGGACCATGGTTGCCTGAGCGGTCAAAACCGAGAGTATAGGTGAGAACCACACCATATGAACACACACATGCATGAATGCTAGCCAGAAAAAATTCGGCATGCCCTTTCCTAAAATTAGGACATATGGGTAGTGCAAAAATTTGCCGAAATGGAAATGAATCAACATTTCGGCAAACATCCATGCAACCACACTGGCCGGGACAACAACAAGCAAGCAACAAAAAACTTCCTCCCATTGCAAACATTCATGCACCACACAAGCATCGTCTCGCCATGGATCGCACACACACACACACCGCCCGCGCGACAAGCTTCACCTACATGTTCATGGCCAAATACTCACCTAGTAGACACAATAATAGCGAGACGAGACCACGCGATGAGAGAGTGTGGACAAATAGATCTACAAGTTGGTAGAGAGGAAATTAGTAAACAAATAGAGATGTGAGAGAGAAAAGTAAGGAACTTTTAGATCTAGAAGTTGGAGCGAAGCTTCCACTTACTAATCTATGGATTAAAGTAGGTTTAGTTACAAGAAAATGGAGAAACTATGAGCAAGATGGGGTGTGAGGGAGGAGGAAGACGAGTTGGGAGGAGGTAGAGATGTGAAATGGGTGGTGGTGGATAGATAAGAGCTAGCTTTTGTCACCTTTTTAACATGGATCAGGACGCCCTCATTTGTGGCGCATATGGAGGAAATGCGCCACAGATGCTTAATCTTCTGTGGAGCATAAGTCCATATGCGCCACAGAAGTGGGTGAATTAGATTCCCTCTATGGGGCCCACCTCCAAGTTCCGTGGCGCATGTTGTGATATGCGCCACAGAAGTGAAACACATATGTGGCGCATATCCCAACATGCACCACAGAACTTGGGTGAATTACATTCCGTGGTGGGGGCCCCCTCCATGTTCCGTGGCACATTATGCGCCACAGAAGAGGCAACTTTTGTGGCGCATATCTCAAAATGCGCCACAGAACTTGGATCAACCCACCCCGGCTGGCGGGTCCCACCAATCTTCTGTGGCGCATACTGTGGAGAATGCGCCACAGAACTTCCAATCTTCTGTGGCGCATGCTTTCTGGTGCGCCATTGATCTTTGTTTGTGGCGCATGATTTCTCACATGCGCCACTGAATATCTTGTCTATCTATAGGTTGTTTCCTAGTAGTGTGTGTTTGTATTATGTGTTTGGAATGAATGAATGAATGAGAAGAAGTCATTAGTTTTCAAAACCTGAGTCATACTCAAAGTTTAAAGCTTTTTGAAAACAAACCCATGAACCATAGAAATTTCCCTCTTGTCTCATTATCTATCTCAATCTTCAGATGACTCAAGGTAACCCCGGAGGAAGCAGTTCATCTCAGGACCCAATGCTGTAGATTCTGCAAATGTTAGTTTCTGACCGTGAAGTTGGTAGAGCTGAACGCCAAGCCAACTTAGCCACTCTTCAACAGATAGCCCAGATGGCCCATAATAATCAAGGCCATGAAAACCAAGATCATCATGGATCTAGGCTCAAGAACTTCTAGAATACCAACCCGCCTATGTTTAGCAAGTCAGAAGAGCCCTTAGATGCTGATGATTGGCTACAAACAATGGAAAACGTCTTAGGAGTTGATGCTAATGAGAAGGTGTTGTTTGCCACCCACTATCTATCCAGATACGCCCGATCATGGTGGAATAGTACTCGTACAATGAACGGAGATCAGATGATGACTTGGGAGGAGTTCAAGCTCAAGTTCAGTAGGACCCATGTGCCCTCGTGTTTAATCAAGAGGATGAGGGATGAGTTCAGAGATTTGAAGCAAGGACGAATGACTGTGGTTGAGTACCATGACAAATTTCTGTCACTAGCTAGGTATGCCCCTGATGATATTAACAATGAAGCAAACAAGAAGGAGAGATTCTTGAATGGTCTGCATGATGAGATGTAGACAGTGCTAGTCAATATTCCCTTTGATGACCTTGAAGCCTTAGTGGATTTTGTAATCCAGATGGAAGTCAAGATCAACCAAGCCAGTGAGAACCGCAAACGTCGGATGATGCACCAACCAGGACCCCACCATACCCCGAAGTACCGCCCCAACCCATCTGCAGGATGTGCACCCAGAAGCAACAGACCCCTAATGAACCGTCCGAACTACCCCAACCGTGGAGGAGGAAAACCAAGGCCTGGAGGAAACCACAACAACAACCCTGGCAACCCCAATAACTTCAACTATGCACCACCAAAGTCCAACAACAACAACAATGCTACCCCAAGGACTGGAAGCAATGGTGTGCCTGTCGCAGGGAAAGACCAGTCAATGATCACTTGCTTTGAATGTAGAGTCACGGGTCACTACTCCAACGAGTGCCCCAAGAAGCTTGTCGCAGCAACCAATGTGACTGCACCTGCCCAACAGCAACGCCATGTCCAACCTGGAAAGAGATTTGCCCCAGGAAACCCGCACAACCGCAATGGTTGTCTGTTCCATATGAATGCTGAGGAAGCCTAGGAAGCGCTAGATGTCGTGCTGGGTATGTTTTCTGTTAACTCAGTATTAGCAAGAGTGTTGTTTGTTTCTGGAGCATCGCACTCGTTTGTTACAGAGGAATTTTCATGCACTAGTAAGATTCAACCCACAAATTTGAAGCATGTTATGATAGTTCAAATCCCTGGTTCAACCACCAAAGCTAGAAAAAATTGCAAGGCCATACCTATCAGAATCCATGGGATAGACTTTTATGCTAATCTAATAGTACTTGGAACCAAAGATTTGGAAGTAGTGCTAGGGATGGATTGGATGTCGAAACATCACGGATTAATCGACTGTGCCAAGAAAGCCATAACCATGACCAGTAGCACCGGAGTATCAGTAGAACATGTATCTGAGACATTGCCCCGTCAATTCAAGTGCAACAAGAGTTTAGCCCAGACCACCATTGACAAAGTCAGAGTAGTCTATGAATACCCTGATGTGTTCCTAGATGAGTTTCCCGGTATGCGCCCAGATCGGGATATCGAGTTTATCATTGAACTAATTCCTGGAACTGGACCCATAACTTAGAGACCCTATAGTATGAACCCATCTGAATTAGTGGAGCTGAAGAAGCAACTGGATGATATGCTAGGAAAAGGTTTGATACAACCAAGTGCATCGCTATGGAGATCACCTGCTTTGTTTGTTGATAAGAAGGATGGTGCCAACCGTTTGTGTACGGATTATTGGAAGTTGAATGATGTCACCATCAAGAACAAGTACCCACTGCCGAAGATAGAAGATTTGTTTGATCAACTGACTGGTGCCAGAGTGTTTTCTAAGATTGATCTTAGAACTAGTTATCATCAATTGAAAATCCGCGTGACGGATATCCCAAAGACCGCCTTCACCACTAGATATGGATTGTATGAGTACAATGCCATGTCTTTTGGATTAACCAATGCCCCCGCTTATTTCATGAATCTCATGAATAAGATTTTTATGAACTTCTTGGATAAGTTTGTCGTTGTTTTTATCGATGACATTCTGATCTACTCCAAGTTGGAAGAGGACCATGAGCAACATCTGAGAAGCAACCTTGAAACCCTTAGGGAGCATCAGTTGTATGCTAAGTTTAGCAAATGTGAGTTCTGGTTAAAAGAAGTAGGATTCCTAGGACATATCTTGTCGGCAGGAGGAGCTGCTGTCGATCCCGCTAAGATTAAAGATGTCAAAAAATGGAAAGCCCCAACCACCAAAACTGCATATTATAAAGCAAAAAATGATAATCTAGAACAAATATGTATGTAGACGCAAAAGCCAAAACAAAGGATAGGAAAATAGTGAGACTATAGTCACAAACCAAACTATAGAGCCACTATACATAA
The DNA here is from genome assembly GCA_916181665.1 of Avena sativa. Lineage (NCBI taxonomy): Eukaryota > Viridiplantae > Streptophyta > Magnoliopsida > Poales > Poaceae > Avena > Avena sativa. The sequence continues at coordinate 342,521,355 of OV702287.1, forward strand.
CCAAATGCAAAATTAAGTGCATTAGGCACTTGTGCGACAGACAATATATTTTTAGTCATTCAGCCACATGATCTACCATCCTTTTCATTGACATTTTTAAACGGTTGGGTGTTGCGACGTATGAAGCCTCCACACATGGAACTACTGTACCATAGTGGCCATGAGTAGAAACTAGGCTTCTCAAATACTTCTTTCGTCCCATACATAATATAAAATGTTTCGGCAAGCTAAAATAGCTTGCAAAAAAAGTCTTATATTATGGAACGGAGGGAGTACATGACAAATAGTTCACAAGGTATGACCTTGACTCCCGATGATAGTGATTGTGGTGGTCCCTAGCAGAACAAACACATCTAACAGAGTTGATCCATTGACTTTATTTGAAGCTAACAAATATTTCATAAGATATATATGTAGCTACCATAGAGAAAAAGCAACCAAAGTCATCCATTAGAACATAAGTTGAACCACAATATTTTTATATCAGGGTAGTAGGTGGCTTGCGTATAACTCTCTGTAGAAATGTCAAACATTTATAGAGGTCTGAAAAATGATGAAGTAGAGATTACATCCATAAGTACCCCAAATAGATCATGTAAATTAGTAAGTAGCAGCGCCAGTACAAAAACTACAGAGAAAAGTTATTCAAAACGATATGGAGATTTTTCTAGCAAAAATAGTCAGAGAAACTCGTTTAGTTGCTTACGATATTGCAAACTGAAGCTTCAATCAAACGTAGATCATGTATGATTAGCATTGTCCTTTAGATCTAGGAGGAAATCTAGCTCCAGCTCCTTGTGTCTTAGCTGAAGTTCTGCGTAGTTATTCTCAACCATAAATTCTTCAAACTCTGATACAAATTTTCTATTTCCCTTTCTTTCTCCTATATTAAGCTCTCCCACTTCCTGAGCAATGTTTTCTGAAGCTCTCTTGCTTTGTAAGCCAAATCCTTCAACACAAAACATAAGTTGATTTCATCTAGAAAAAATATTGATATCAATTGTGATGCTTCATCCACTAACATCACTCAATCTTGAGATGATAAAACTAACATCAGCCTCATGCACCACTGATACATCCTCTCAATATTTACCACACCCACTCACCAATTGATCACATCTCAGATTAGCACTACATACACAATATATACAAGTTGAATGTTGATTCAGTGACAACCTCAAATATTATTTGCGGAATTACTCCACATACGACGAAATCCCCTACGCCTGACTGTGAGGATGCCTCCTAGCAGAACAAACACATCTAACAGAGCCTCCTAGGTGTGCAATCAATGTGCATTTTTTGCATCATATAAAGATCGGACATTTTTGTAGGGGTTCCGCGTATGAAAACAATAAATTTTACTCTACGCTCCTGAACCCCTGAAGCTGCCAGGACCTATCTATTAGTAATACAGTAACGGGAGGGGCTTTTCACGAACTTAGCCTTGAAGACCGAAAAGCGTTGTCAATGCTCAGGAGAGCGTGGTTGATGTAGACGAGCCGAAGCTGACCTCAAGGTCGTGATGAAGTCCTTGCGCTCCTTGGCTCCAACGACTTGAGTGCCTCAAGTGCGACACCTCACGGGGAGTTATACACGTCTGGTGCCTGACGATGACTCCCGCTTCCCCGATCCAGCAGCAGTTGCGGAAGAAGAGCTCACGGATCAGAATCCCGCAACGCGACGGCGCTCCGCGGTGAAGATGTCTCTCGCTCGCGCAGTCCAGACTTGGGACCACGGTCACGAGAGAGAGAGGGGGAGAGAGAAAATATCAACTGGAGGTCCTCCCAAAAGTGAGAAGACCTTTATTGATTACTGGTGTGTTTAATTTGGCCAAATACCCCCACTATATATAGGGGGAGGGGAGGTACTACCTTCCTCAAAGTCCCGGGGTGGGACTAAAGGATAGGAGGGGAGGGGTGGCCGCCGGCCACCCTAGTGGGCCCCACTAGGGGGCTAGGCCCAGCCGGCCAGCCCCCTAGCCCCTTCTCCCTCTCTCCTTTCCCCTAATGGGCCCTCTCCCTCCGGAATTGGCCCATTAAGCCTTTGACCATTAAAATTGATTTTCTCTTTATTAAATAATTATGAATAAATGATTAAATCAACATTTAACATTCATTCACACATTATTCAATTTACGTGGCCATGGAACACCTTCCACCTCCACTCTGGACATCCTTCGGACTTACCGAAACCCTTCCAGTTTTTTCTCTATTAATCTTCGGTGTTTCCACTAATCCTATAAACACTCTCTAAGCATCATCAAGCCCTTAAGCGTGATACCCCACGGTTCGGGAACACTCCAGACATGGTCGGGATACTCCCGCACCAATGATCGACAGAGGGACCTGGATGGCCATGTGACCCCTGTGCGTTCCACGGAGATCTTTCGTCGTTTGAAGCGGGACAGTCGTGTCTTATTCCCTTTGTCACTCGATACTTGCATTGTCTGAGAACTGATCAATGACATCACCATGTCATGTTCAATCTCGTTACTGAACAACGCTACTTGACTCATTCCGACAAGTGATATCCCCGTGATCAAATCACACGCTGCGCAACTATTGGATATAACTTCTCCGAGTGGGCCCTTGAGTATCTTCTCGTCACATGGACGGACAAATCCTGCTCTTGACATATAGTGCCTCTACGGTTTCCTCCGAGTACCTGAACACACCTTTATAACCACCGTATTACCAGATGGCGTTTGATGCTATCTAAGCACTCGGGAGACAGTGATTGATATAGTCTCACGGTCTAAGGAATAGTCTATGAGGATCCATTTCTAATCATCGTAACTTGAACTTCGTGACATGATCGGGTCACGATGTTTAGGTTGGGTATTGTTCATCATCTCATTCACAGAATGAGATGACCTCATTTCCAACTGGCATAAATGCCACATGATCAGGAAACATGATCATATGTTGACCAATGAACCAGTGACTAGAGTTTCACTGGGAACCCTGGTTGTTTGTATATCACATGTGTATTGATATTTCCACTCAATACAGTTATAGCATGATATAAAACTTAATCATAAACTATATGAAATATGACAATAGTCCTTACTACTAATTGTCTCTAGGGCATATTTCCAAAAGTCTCCCACTTGCACTAGAGTACAAATACACTAGCTGCATTTGTTCTCAATCTTTGGCACCATATACCCGGTACCCTGAACATGCTTGCTCATGGAAGAGGTTGAGTCTTGGGTCTGTACTTTACAGTCCCAAATCCTTTGCAACTTACTAATGTCACCTTGATTGAAATTAATACTTTATCATCACATGATAGCATCTTTGTGTATGCATCGTCGCTATGGCAGCAGAAGGAGGCCTGATTCCAGGAGCCTACAGTGACGTTAGATCAACCTCGAGGGCTTTCTCATGGGCACTGTGCCCTGGGACACATCATTCTACGTTAAAAGCGAACTAGCCCCGCCATAACATTATACAACACTTTAGATGGTACCCTTATCTATTATTATAAATGTATTCATCGAAACACTAGTGCACTCTGTGCAACTTTCGATGTTTTGTTCACCTCGCTTCCTACTTGACTTCAATCGGTATTTTCAGGAGTTTCCAACATATTCACTTATAACATAACTCTTTATGTTTTAAGATATGTCATCCTTTATGGACTTGGAAAACATGTCTGCAGTTCTCTACTAGACACTACGGACAAAACTTAGCTCAACGTTCTGTGATTCGAACTTAATCACTTTCAAATGTTCCTTATTTGGATCACATATTATGCTAAGTTATTATCATGGTTTTCTAAGATAGAACCTATGTCTCAACATAGTGGATGACGATCATCCTTTTTCTTTCTTTCAACCATTGATGTTCAACTTAATACTATTCCAAATTTGAGTCATTAAGGACCAGTTCCTTAATTAACTTCTATTCTGAAAACCCCTTTCAGAATCCCTTAAGGAATACTCCATAATATCATAATACAGTTATTGTCAACTTCTACATCTTATAAATCATTATTTATAAGTATTTGCGCCTTTCATTCTTAACATGCTTAAGAATTACTCCTAAAAGCTCCCACTCAAAAATATGTCAATCACATATTGTTTCAGGAAGACTTTCATAGATCCCACTCAATTTTATGCAAATTGCATATCCACTCACTATTTTGAATAACTTCAAAATCCTTTGATTTACTATGAGATACTAGTACTATTACTAGTTTTGAATCCACTAGACATTTAGCACACATGAATCAAATTCATTTGAATTAGTACAATACTTGACAAATTGTGCTTTTGTCATTCACCCCTTTTCCACTATGGATTTTCAGTCATTTGGGAAAATCCAAGTAACCCTTTTACTTGTGAGATTTAGCAACGAATTGCTTTCTAATCTCAAGTGAATTCTGCTTTTAGGATTTCTCATAATTCTAGTTTACCATTATTTCCTTGTAGTTCATAGGTATGTCACATTCCAAGAATCATGACAAATGATTCACAAATGTCTCCATACAAGATATGGATTACATTTTGAATCCTACTATGTGTAGTGAAAACACTAGTGGGGAAAACACAATGATCAATATCATTGATTCTTTCCTTTGTGAAGAGAACCATTCACGATAGCTGTCCGTTGTGCTTCTCAACACTCTGATGTACGGATTTGAATCCTCATCGTGTTTTACACTATCTTCCATTTGCTCCATAATCAAGAAATATCACTAAAAGTGAGCTTTCTCAAGAATGCACCAAAATCCAAGCAATATGAATTTTGCTTCCCTTTTTGGTTTTAGCTATGGATTTCGTATTCAAAGTTTCCAATGAATGCTCTACAAGGACTTATTCGCTATTGTTTTGGTTATATCGAAACCCCAAAACATTCACGAATTCAAATGGTTCACTACCTTCTAATTGAGTGCTAACTATTTCTAACTAATGGTCTCTACATCTACACTACAACGATTTATTTGGTGCCTTCTATTCACCCCCTTTGATATCCAATATTACATTGTGATGCTTCGCATTCTGACATTTCAAAATGCTTTGCGTTCCACAATTTCTTTTATGCCATTCTTATAAATCCGAATTTCATTACTATTGATCAAATCGTAGTAATTAGATTCTCTTTTATCTTTATACCCTTTGTTGATGAAACACTTTGATCAAATCAAATAGTTTCATATTCATGTTTCCTTTGGTAAACTGCTTTACACATTTAAACAATCATGTAATGATAATTACCATTTTTGTTAAAACACAATACATCGAATATGTATTTACTTTTAACATTTCATTAAACACTTTGTATTCAAGTAATACAAGGTGTTCAAGTTATTTTGCCGAACTTAGGCATGGTTTATATGTGATAAGAAATCGAATGACTTTCACATATTATCACATAACTTTGAATTTAAACAATGGTTTTCATTCATTAATGAAATATCATTTAAGTTAGGTATTTTAAACAAGGCATTTTAATGTTTTACAAATGTTCATGCATTATCAACTAGTTTCAAACAACAAGGATAAACCACACATAATCAAACAAGATATGAACATGAATAGAAATCATTCATAAAAGTAGAACAACTGTTTGTTACAAACTCATATGAATAACTGTCTCACGAAGTGTGAGACACACTAAAGAAGTTCACAATCTCTTGATTACAATAATCATCCTAAAACACAAACTAAATGATAAATGTCGAGGGAGAGTGTCGTCAGCCGTCATCATCATGCTCGCCATCAACACGCAATGTCACCTCCTCTCCAACAAGCACCTCTCATGCAGAAGGACCTGTTTTTAGCAAAACAGAACAAGTATCAGATATACTTAACACTGCAAATGTGTTTGCAAGATTATAACATTTATAAAATTGTATATCAAATATATACCTTTGTCATTGATGACATGGGCGACATCTGGTTCAACCAACACAATCCTGAGATGTGTCACGAACCGGTGAAACTCCATTGTTTCCGCGTCGCCCCTCATTACGCAAGTCCTGACTTGTGCTTGGTAGCTTGGTGGCAGCGACCGCAGCACAACATTGTTTGCGAACAAGCCCGTCATCCAGCTATCTAGGAAGTATGCAGGCCTCATGAACACATCATGCATGTGCTCCAAGTGGTCGTCCAGTGATGAGTTCTCCTCCATCTTAATGGAGAGGAAGTCTCCCATCATCTCATGCTCCCATATGCGCACTTGTTCCACGAAATGTGTTCTAAGTTGTAGCATCACCAAATGAGGGTCGACATCACCCACGAAAGGCCACATATCATCCACCATTCCGAAACGCATGGTAACTGAAATGAAGGAGGCCATCTCACGGCGGAGATAGCGGTCTTTCCTCTCCTTTGGGGTCTCTAGGTCAGTGGGCCGATCCAAATCCATCCCGTCGAGTATGTAGTCGACCACGTCGTTCTCGCTAAGGAGAACATGGAGACGTGCAACCCATATGGAGAAGTTTGATCCATCTAATCTGAGCTTCTCTCCTTCTAATCAATCAATCATCAACATGAAAGGAGCCATCTACATTTATAATTGCAAAAGGAATTTAGACTAAGTTTATAATTAAATGAGTTAATAATAACTCCACTCAGAAACACCTATCCCCGGTGAGGGTTCCTAGTGATAACACGACCCCTATCATCCACATCTCCCCCGATCGTCACGGCCAACAATGTGGGTTCAAGGATGGACGCTAAACGTAGGTCACATCATTCATGCGACTCGTGCTCGATCTTTCGACCATCCGTGTTCCAAGGCCATGTATGCACATGCTAGGCTCGCCAACTCAACCTTAGTGTATTCGCTGTGCAACATGGCGTACACCCACTGTATGCGAACGTAGATATGTCTGACACCCAGGCCTGTAACCCTGGATCGCCTCATACCGAAGAACTTTCTTGGTGGTGCACACAAAGGGGGAACACAATCGTTGGTAATTTTAACAGGGATCATCTTATTAGGCTACCATCGAGTATCTAATACTAGCACACAATAAGACATACAAACAATAACATTGAATATAAATGCTATGTGATATGGTCCTTCACGTCATGATCTCCATCCGTCGTCACCAGGTTCCGGCGCCGTAGACACCAGGGTACCGGTGTCATTCCGGCGTGGTAGTTAGTCACCTCCGTGACTATCTACTACTATGTAACAAAAGGTAATCACTTTACCTTTGCCACAACCATATCACAAAGCAATGCCCCCTGCAAAACAAAGTTAGACGCCTCTACTTTATCTTTGCATGTTTTTCGTGGCTGAATGGGCTTTCGCACAAGAACCGTTCTTACCTACGAACTTTCAGCACAACGCTGATCAAGTAGTTGTCTCTACTACACCCCTTTCGGGGCCCTCCGTTGCGAATGGCATACCAACTAATGCGAGAGAGACAGACACCCCCTAAGCCACTTTATACAGTACAAGCCGTATGTCAAGCGTGGACCAGTCTCGCGAATGAACGCGTAAAGTCGGTTGGGGGCCACTTCATCAAGCATTACTGTGGTATACACAAGTACACGTGGGAGGGTAATAACTAAAAGATCAACGCCCACACGCTACATCTTGTGTGTTCTACCCATACTAGCATTACTACGCATAGATCTAGCTGTGATACCACTGTAGGGGTTCTGCGTATGAAAATAATAAATTTTACTCTACGGCCCTGAACCCCTAAAGCTGCCAGGACCTCTCTATTAGTAATACAATAATGGGAGGGGCTTTTCACGAACTTACCCTTGAAGACCGAAAAGCATTGTCAACGCTCAGGAGAGCGTGGTTGATGTAGACGAGCTGAAGCCGACCTCAAGGTCGTGATGAAGTCCTTGCGCTCCTTGGCTCCAACGACTTGAGTGCCTCAAGTGCGACACCTCACGGGGAGTTACAAACATCCGGTGCCTGACGATGACTCCTGCTTCCCCGATCCAGTAGTAGTTGCGGAAGTAGAGCTCCTGGATCCGAATCCCCCAGCGCGACGGTGCTCCGCGGTGAAGATGTCTCTCGCTCGCGCAATCCAGACTTGGGACCACGGTCACGAGAGAGAGGGGGAGAGAGAAAATATCAACTGGAGGTCCTCCCAAAAGTGAGAAGACCTTTATTGATTATTGGTGTGTTTAATTTGGCTAAATACCCCCACTATATATAGGGGAGGGGAGGTACTACCTCCCTCAAAGTCCCGGGGTGGGACTAAAGGAGAGGAGGGGGAGGGATGGCTGCCGGCCACCCTAGTGGGCCCCGCGCGGGGGCTAGGCCCAGCCGGCCAGCCCCCTTGCCCCTTCTCCCTCTCTCCTTTCCCCTAATGGGCCCTCTCCCTCCGGAATAGGCCCATTAAGCCTTTGACCATTAAAATTGATTTTCTCTTTATTAAATAATTATGAATAAATGATTAAATCAATATTTAACATTCATTCACACATTATTCAATTTCCGTGGCCATGGAACACCTTCCACCTCCACTCAGGACATCCTTCGGACTTACCGAAACCCTTCCGGTTTTCTCTCCATTAATCTTCGGTGATTCCACCGATCCTATAAACACTCTGTAAGCATCATCAAGCCCTTAAGCGTGATACCCCACAGTTCGGGAACACTCCAGACATGGTCGGGACACTCCCGCACCAATGATCGACAGAGGGACCTGGATGGCCATGTGACCCATGTGCGTTCCACGAAGATCTTTCGTCGTTTGAACCGGGGCAGTCTTATTCCCTTTGTCACTCGATACTTGCATTGTCTGAGATCTAATCAATGACATCACCATGTCGTGTTCAATCTCGTTACTGAACAACGCTACTTGACTCGTTCCGACAAGTGATATCCGCGTGATCAAGTCACACGCTGCGCAACTATTGGATATAACTTCTCCGAGTGGGCCCTTGAGTATCTTCCCGTCACATGGACGGACAAATCCCGCTCTTGACATATATTGCCTCTACGGTTTCCTCCGAGTACCTGAACACACCTTTATAACCACCGTATTATCAGATGGTGTTTGATGCTATCTAAGCACTCTCGGGAGACAGTGATTGATATAGCCTCACAGTCTAAGGAATAGTCTACAAGGATCTACTTCTAATCATCGTAACTTGAACTTCGTGACATGATCGGATCACGATGTTTAGGTTGGGTATTGGTTCATCATCTCATTCTCCGAATGAGATGACCTTATTTCCAACTGGCATAAATGCCACATGATCAGGAAACATGATCATCTGTTAACCAATGAACCAGTGACTAGAGTTTTACTGAGAACCCCTGGTTATTTGTATATCACACGTGTATTGATGTTTCCACTCAATACAGTTATAGCATGATATAAAACTTAATCATAAACTATATTAAATATGACAATAGTCCTTACTACTATTTGTCTCTAGGCATATTTCCAACACATTTTTGCCCGTACGTGAAGCAGCTCTCAATATTTTGCAGAGTACAAGCTTAAGCATACCTTTGTTCCTGCGTTAATGTTAATCGATCAACGCCAACTTTTTTATAGCAGTTAATTAGTCAGCACTACGTTTGGTTCAAACAATTAGGATACAGTAAATTAGGGTATGAGCACCGTTTGTAGTTATTTCTCACAAACAAATGTAAGAAGCTGGATCTTTAGAGACTATAAATCAATCCAGTGTGCTCCACATGGCTTAATAACAATGTGTTACTTGAAATAATATTGTAGTTTAACGGGATCAATTTAGTTCCGAAAATATGTGCATGGTTCCAATGCACTCATATGACAAGAGATAGCAGACTTGCAAGGTGGACGTGTTCCAGCTTTTATCTAAATAGCTTTTATCTATTGCACCTTTCGTGACAATTTATAAAATAAGTTTAGCACAACATAGTTCAGCAATAGTAAAGTGACATGTAGCAAGTGTTTAATTGTAACTCTCACAGGTCTTAGGGTTGCAAATTAACCACCAAAAAATTAAGACTTATGTGAAATAATGAAGAGTATCTTGACTTGGGGACAGTATACTGCTCCTCATTATCACCACCGATCAACATAGATGACATTGTTACCCTTATGAAGAAGCCTACCTACCCATACTTGTCCAAGCAACACAGGCTTTGCATCCTCAACATTGCACTGATTTCTCCCCATGAAGAGAAACTCACAAAATAGAGATAGTGGTCATCAATAAAGATAAAAAAATTCAATTATCACTCCTTGCATTTCAGGAAGCATCTAGTTATGCACCTTCAATAGTTTTATGGATATAGCGACCTACAAAGTCGAGCATAATTAGTCTACATAAGATGGAAAAACTTAATTACACATGAAAGAAGTAGGCATTAGTATGCAGTTATGAATAAACATCATGGCTCCATGTTCCATTTAACAGTTTTGAAGAATCTCGCCATGTTGCTTGTTAAAGCACAATCAAAATAGTTAGTGTCCTTTGATGGGTCACCTGAAAACCTCACCTGCCTAGAAGACAAATAGAGAATTATTGTTAATATGATACAGGGCTACACTAATACACAACTAGTCTTAGTATTTGATACACACCTCCAATGGAAGAAGGTATGTACTTCCTACATCCCAAGATCTAGTGTCTTCCTGAGCTTACCACTAGACCGGTCACCATCCTAGACATACTGAAGAGTGAAGATCAAAACCTACCCTAAAAGTTGCCGAACGCCCCATGACAAACTAATCATCTCCATGATGTTACAAGAGATCATAGCCAAATAAGGGATTGGGCCCTGGATTTTCCCAACTATAAGTAGCAAATAGTTGATCAATACGACTGGAATGGCAAAAAAGGCTGTTTTTCAAAAGTAAAGCGTCAGTAATAAAGATTTTGAAAACTGAAATACTAATTTAGATTTGGTAAGGTGTAAATGAGATAGGGTATTCTGATTTCAATGCGAGTACATGTAGAGAGGAATAAGTTCTCTTCCTAACTTCTATCTGTTTCCAGTGTGCTTTCATGATAAAACCATGTAAGCAAGGCTTATTTTAGAAACTTGCAAAGATTACAACTTAAATTGCAGAACATTTGGATGGTTTGACATGAATAGCAGATATTTCATAAATGTATCCAACAAAATATCAGATTTAAAAGGGAATGTTGTATCCTTGGTATTATCATCCTACAATATGATATATTTATTTAGGAAAGAAATTCCTTGAATGCTTAATCTGTGCTAGAGCTTTTTAAGGACATATTGAATACCTTTGAGCAATCAAATGGCTAGTTTTCCTTTTCATTTTAGAACAACCGAAAGACAAGCATAAGAATTATTATTTTTATTTATCACCGCTTACCATTGAGCCAACACCGGCAATAATCAGTCTCCAAAGCTCGGTTGACTTTTGGTAAACTTCAGGTATACATGTCCATGATAATAATTGGTTCACCACTCACACAATCGGCGGTGGATTTTCTCCATCATAAAATGCATGAAGTCAGAGTAGATGCTGGTGATTCGTTAGTGTATGATTTGAAACTCTCAAATATTGATTGTCACTTGTCAGCAACTCTGCCTAATAACAAAGATCCAGAATTTAATTTATGAGTATACAAGATCGGGTAGGAGTACCATATTAGACATTTTTCCTAAATCAAAATATCGGCTACAGAAATTGTACCATTTAAAAGTGCTCATCGGGCAGCTTGTGAATGCTCTTCTTATTCAACAATCCTGAAACCTTCTCAATGGGTTTTGTTTGGAGCTCAACTCCACTTGGTCATCTCAATCTCAAAGAATCTGAAGTGGGTGCCTATGCCCAAAATTATTAAATCGGAAATTACATTATCTAGGGTTAGAACAACCTCATGCTCGTGATATGGTCTTGCTGTTCTGCTGAAGTTCTGTGTAGCATTTCAACATTTTCTAGAAAAGAATAGGCAACATGACTTGAGGTAATCTCTTAGACTGTATCGGCAACACTACATCTCTTCCATGTAGTACAAATAATCTTGGCAAAATGAATGAAGCGAAATACACAAAGAAATGTGACTTGGATCTAGAAATTACCATCTTGTAAGTGTATTTGCTGCTCCACCTTCGGTAGGGGCATCTTCAGTTCAATATTCTCAGTAGCCGCTGGTTGAGGTGGCTTCGCCCGCCGCGCGTACGGGACGCCACCAAGGCAAACGTGATGGCAGTGACCATCACCCCATTTATCCCCCAACCATGAGTAGGCAAGGGAAGCTACAACCCCTGCGCGAACAAAGGATGGGGATGAGGCACGATCTGACCAAGGGTTGACATCAGCATGAGTGAGTCATGGGAAGGGAGGTGGATAGGCATCTCACGTGGCTCCTGCATCCCTTGTTGATCCATGGGGCCAAGAGCACCACGATGTGTGAGGCGACTTCGTGGGAGGCTAGGGGCGCCGGCGGACCATCCTTCCCGGACCCATCTCGCCGAGTTTCTTGAGGCCCTAGGGATCTCACTAGAATTGGGGACGAGATACAGAGAATAAGGATGAGGATTTAGACGAAATTAGAGAGGGTGAGAGGAGCAGGTAGGATGAGGATTCAGCGTGCACGACAGATGGCCTGAGATGCCTCCCTTTTGCTCACGCTTAAGTTTCAAAAAAATTCAAAAAGCATTACGTGGATAGACACATATTTGCATTGTTTTGCTAGATTATACGTTGTATTGTAGATTACACAAATCACAAAATCTTGGACGTGAAGAGGCAAAAAGATAGTATCATTTTTTTATTCTAACATTTTTCTACAAGTCACATATTGAAAAGATATTTGATGCAAATTTGGTAGTATATACTAAGACATGTACTCTCTCCGTTTAAAAATATAAGATATATTTTAGACATTTTTAAACATTTGTATCTAGACTTATTTTACTGTGTAGGTTCACCTATTTTGCTGTGATCACACAAATACATGAGTTCTAGAAAAATGTTAAAACTATAGTTTGAAAAGGAGGGAGTATAACTTATATGCTTTTTTTAGAAAATTTTAAAACCTAAAAACAAAATTTTCTATTTTTTAAATAAAAGACAAGATCAGCGCGGGAGTTACGAATCGACCTTGAAGAAAAGATCGCTTTCGGCGCCACCCGACCCTGTCAGGTTGACCTGACATGTGCCATGTGGCTTTGTCAAACCGACCGAGCGGAATGTGTTACTCCGTGTGTGCGTGCGCTCATCTCTCCCTCGCCATCGTCGTCATCGTGTACCGCGCCACACGCAAAACCAAACCAAACCATACCCTCCGTACGGCCAATCCGAAATTCCCCAATCCCTCCCACCCCGAACCCTAACCCTAGCCAATCCCCATTCCCATGGACGACGACGCCGGCGACGCCTCGCCGCCGCCGGGCCCAGCCCCCGCCGCCGCTGGCGCCCCGTCGTCGCGGGACATGGCGGCTTCCCCGACCAGCTCGCGCTCCGTGACGGAGACGGTGAACGGCTCCCACCGCTTCGTGATCCAGGGCTACTCCCTCGCCAAGGGGATGGGCGTCGGGAAGCACATCGCGAGCGAGACCTTCACCGTGGGGGGATACCAGTGGGCGATCTATTTCTACCCCGACGGGAAGAACCCCGAGGACAACTCCGCCTACGTCTCCGTCTTCATCGCGCTGGCCTCCGAGGGCACTGACGTCCGCGCCCTCTTCGAGCTCACGCTGCAGGACCAGAGCGGCAAGGGCAAGCACAAGGTCCACTCTCACTTCGATCGCTCTCTCGAGTCCGGGCCCTACACCCTCAAGTATCGCGGCTCCATGTGGTAAGCAGCCGCCTCTTGATAACCCTCCTGCTTTGCTTGATATGACTGTAATACTGGTGTTGAATTGAGGAGCGTAGAGGCTTAGTTAGTACAGTTTCTAGCCTATAATAAGTTTGAGGTTGCATGTTTGGTTAGTTCTGCTGCTGGGAGGGATGCGTCGAGGTTTCTAGTGATTATCCTTAAAATTTTCAGCTTCTGCTGTTTGGCTTTGATTGTAAGGTACTTGGTGTGGTGGTGAATTGATATGTGCAAGGCAGTTAAGTTGTCATGTTTTAGTCTAGAGATACTTCAGCTGATGTGGGTTTCTATTGGCACTGGTATAGTGGTATAAATCCATTCTTGATTTATACTGTGGCACTGTGCACATGATAAGAGGATTAATTTGTGATAGTTGGGTGTCCATTTTGGTGTTCTGGTAGGTTATCTGCTAGTTTATTTCGATTGGTTCAGTCCAATGGCATGTTACTATTTGAATTACCTGGTCACTAGCCATTGAATTTGGTATGAGTGTGTGACACCCCGGTTCTGAAAAGACCGTGGCCTCTATGTGACATGCCAATTCCTGGATCGGTTCATTCCAATAGAGTAAGATAGATAACATAGCAAAATATCCGTGCATCATAGATAACGAAGATCCAGAGTACCATTATTACAATAAAAGGCTTAGCACAAGCTAGCTCAAATTATTCAGGTAGCAACATAAACGATATAAATCCTCCATTCTTCAAATTGCCCACAAGTGAACAAGTGCCGAGTGGAGTACCGTGGCCTATAACGATCAATCAGAATCGGAATAACCTGCAGCATAAAACGCAACAGCCCCGAAGGGTCAATACATGGAATGTATGGCAAGTAGAGCTAGTAAATGGAGACAATAGTACTAACATCTACATGCATATCTGGCAAGTGGAGCTGTGTCTGGCTTGCATTTGCAAATACATTTGTCCTACTTTCATAAACAGTTTTGAATTTTCTTTGAAAAGATCCCAATTAAGTTAACCCAACAACATTAAAACAATTATGAAATTAGAATGAGCGAGAAACATGTCATGGAATCAATATCTAGCAACTCAGTTGTCCATAACCGGGGACACGGCTAATCGATTAGATTATACACTCTGCAGAGGTTAGTACACTTTACCCATGTGACTTGGCCAGCCCAGCTCGTACCATCACTCTCATTTTGGGTGATGATAGGGAGAAGACCAAGAAGAGACTGTTCGGGAAGTAGCTCCTCAATCCCGACGCGCACCGGTCCAACCTACCAAAATTCTACATCTCTGGATACGCGGGTTCGAGTTACCACAACCTACTAAGTCCAACCAACCGCCCATTTCATTATTGGCACATGGTTGTACACGTAAGCTACACAATAAAGAAGCCAATCATTCTCTCTTGATACCTGGGTGCCTTTCCGCAATGAAACCACCAAAAATTATCAATACCATCACACCCAGGGGATTCATTGATTAAGTTGTTTTAGTTTTCACAAACCAATACTTTGAGAAAACAAGTATCAATGATGTAACCCAGCCCTCGTTCAACATAGCATGGCTAAGCACATCTACAACGATGGTTCATCTACAAGGAAAGCCCTACCACATAATAGGACATAGCATAGCGATAGTATCATCCTACTCATGCAACTACAAAATACACGACAATGCATTAAAAATAGTAGGACGATATCATGAACAAAGTAGCATCTACTTGCCTTGATTGAAGCGGTCGGAGGAACAATCCAAACACGAGCAAGGGTTGCACTCCACACAATCTACACGACACAATTGCATTCATAAACAAACAATTCACAAACATATGCAACAAAGATGATGCATGAATGCAAGAACGGCAAGTGAATTGGTGCTACAGCTGCACCACATAATACTAATACATAATACTACCGAATACATGCATGGAAAATAGATTTGGCGCTAGGAAAACTATTAACCAAAAGTAGAGATCTCTACTAGAGCTAGAACTTAAATAATTCACTATCGGTAGTATACTGTTTGTAAAATCCCGGAAAAATTCTACCGCATAGGCATCGCTGATAAGAAACAGTACCAATTGGAATTACTCAAAAAGGAGTTATAAAACATTCCGAGTAATTAAAACACTGCAGAAAGCCATTAGACAAATACTGCAGAAGTTTTTACTGTAAGCCTATCTTTTTTATATCACGATGAGATTCCCCTCGTTCATACGAGTTCAGGGACATATCACATGCGATTTTCGGAGCTACGAAACTTTTACTACGAATTTATTACTCCGAAAAGGCCACTAACTAGTTTAATTAAACTGTACTAAACCTGACGGTAAAAGTCTGAACCAAAGCTACAGCGAGATTCTACACGACTCACTGAACTCGTGCATATTTTATTTGCATTTTTTGGCCAAACGGTTTAATTTCTATGCAATTTACAAGATTCTACCGAAATCTGCCAACTAATAGGATTAACGAAATTGACCCAGTCAACTGTGTCTGTTTGACTGGTCAACTCGTCTGAGGACTGGACGCTGACTGGGCGTCTGACCAGTCAACGTCTGGGGCCTCTGACTAGTCAACGTCTGGAGTGCTGACCAGTCAACGAACGATCTAAGCCGCTGATCTGAGATCTGACGGTGGCTGCTGTCTTACCGGAAACGGACGGCGAATCGAACTCCGGCGAGCTCCGGACGGCGGCGACGGTCGATTCCGGTGGTGTGGAAACTCCTGCAAGTACACACACGGTCAACTACGGCTCCCGGAATAATTAAACGCGCGCGTACGCGGCGATCTGCAGGGCGCAGTTGGCGGCGGCGGATGGAGACGCGGAGCACGGGAACGGAAAGAGGGCGGTGAGACGAACCCGGCAACAGACGCGGCGATGGCCGGCGGCGAAGGGGTGGCCGGCGGCGGCGAGGGGAAGCGGCGGCGGCGGCGCGTGCGCCAGGAGCGGCGGCGGCGGCTTCCAGGGAGGCGCGCGCGGGGTGGAGTTGGTGGGCACGGGAATCGAGGCAGGTGTGGGGCCCTCCTTTTAGTAGTCCTCGCGAAAAAAAAAACTAAAAAGAAACGGTCCAGATTTGACTCCGATTCGAAATCGGTCCGGATTTTCGGACCGTTTTCCGGCGGTTTACTAAAACGTCCGAGTCTTTTGCATACGAACTCCGATTTGAGCGATTTTCGCGCCTACGGGTTTGTATCGTCGAGGGGAACAACCTTCAGTCGAAGTTTGAGCGAAAGCTCGAACCTACAGGGGTGGTTGTTGCAAGTCCCTCTAAAGCTCCCCGCAGGAACCTCGAAGCGAAGTAGAAACGGGGTTTTGCAAATAGCGTTTCGTCGATCCTCTCTACTCGACAGTAATGCATGGAAAGATATGATGCGATGCAATGAATGATATGCAAGACCAAATCTAAAATTTGGGATGTGACAAGACTAACCCCCTTAAAATGAATCTCGTCCTCGAGATTCGGCGCGGCTAGCAAATAGGTGTGGGTAGTCCTCTCGGATGTCATCTTCACGCTCCCAAGTGGCTTCCTCTTCTGTGTGGTGGCTCCACTGCACCTTGCAAAACTTGATTGTCTTGGTACGGGTAGTCCTTTCTGCTGTCTCCAGAATCTTGACCGGTTTCTCCTCATAGGTCAATTCATTCTCAAGCTGAACCTCCTCTAGCGGTACAGTGTCTTTCAATGGTGTATCCACCATCTCCGGATGGCACTTCTTCAGCTGGGATACGTGGAACACGTTGTGAACAGCAGACAGAGCCTCTGGCAACTCCAACTGATAGGCAACTTCTCCTTTGCATGCTAAGACCCGATACGGTCCAATAAATCGAGGTGCCAGCTTACCCTTAATACCAAATCTCTTGATTCCACGGAGTGACGATACTCTGAGGTATGCTCTATCACCTATCTCATACACCACTTCCTTGCGCTTGGCGTCACCGTAGCTCTTCTGTCTTGCTTGTGCTACCTTCAGTCTGTCCCTAATCAAGGCGACCTTCTCCTCAGCGTCCTTGATCAAATCAGGTCCAAACAACTGACGTTCTCCTACTCCATCCCATAGCAATGGTGTTCGACACCGTTTCCCATACAGCACATCGAACGGTGACGTCTTGATGCTGGTTTGATAGCTGTTGTTGTAGGAAAACTCCGCATACGGTAAATTCTCATCCCAACTAGAACCATGAGCCAAAGCGCAAGCTCTTAGCATGTCTTCCAAAATCTGATTCACCCTCTCGGTCTGTCCATCAGTCTGTGGGTGAAACGCTGTGCTAAACTCCAATCTAGTACCAAGTGACTCGTGCAGCTGGCGCCAGAAGTGTGAGGTAAATTGGGTGCCTCTATCAGATACGATACTCTTGGGAACTCCATGTAGGCACACAACCTTGTCCATGTAAATCTTGGCCAACCTTGCACTTGTATAGGTCGTCTTCACCGGTATAAAGTGGGCTACCTTGGTCAAATGATCGACCACTACCCAAATAGAGTCATATCCTGACCTGGTCCTGGGCAGTCCTGTGATAAAGTCCATTCCTACTCTATCCCATTTCCAATTCGGCACGGGCAAAGGCTGTAGCAGTCCTGCTGGTTTCTGGTGTTCCGCCTTCACTCGGCTACATACATCACATAGGGCGATATGCTCTGCGATGTCTCCCTTCATGTTGTTCCACCAGAATCTGTCCTTTAGGTCCATATACATCTTCGTATTGCCCGGATGTATGGAATACGGCGAGTCATGAGCTTCCTGCATAATCAACTTCCTTAACTCCGGATCGTTGGGCACACACAAACGATCTCCATACCACAAGGTACCTTGCTCATCCTCGCGGAATTCCCTTGCTCGACCTTCCTTCATCTTTTCCTTAACTTCATCTATCTCTTTGTCTCCCACTTGAGCCTTCCTGATTCTGTCCTGAAGCGTTGGTTGGACTTCCATTGTAGCCAAATATCCTTCAGATACTACCTCCAGTCTAAGGTCCTTGAATTGCTTGCACAAATCCTCAGGCAATTCACCAATTGTCAATCCATTGGCATAAACCTTTCGGCTCAGAGCATCTGCTACTACATTGGCCTTTCCTGGGTGGTATTGTAGATTCATATCATAGTCCTTGATAAGTTCCAACCATCTCCTTTGCCTCATGTTCAGCTCCTTCTGTGTAAATATGTATTTCAGGCTCTTGTGGTCGGTGTACACATCACAGTGTTTTCCCATTAAGTAATGTCTTCATACCTTGAGCGCATGAACCACTGACACTAACTCCAAGTCATGTGTGGGGTAATTCCGCTCATGGTGCTTGAGTTGTCGCGAGGCATATGACACCACTCTCCCATCTTGCATCAGCACATTCCCAAGTCCCTGTCGAGAAGCATCACAGTACACTTGGAAATCCTTCTGAAGATCTGGTAAACACAGAACAGGCGCAGTCACTAGTCGACGCTTCAGTTCCTGAAAGCTAGCTTCACACACATCCGTCCATTCAAACTTCCTCTCCTTCAGAAGTTCAGTCATCGGCTTTGCAATCTTGGAAAAGTTTTCAATGAACCTCCTGTAATATCCAGCAAGTCCCAAAAAGCTTCGAATCTCTCCAGCATTCTTGGGTGCTTCCCACTCAGTTACTGCAGTCACTTTGCTTGGATCAACAACGACTCCTTCTCCTGACACTACGTGTCCAAGAAACCCAACGGTGTTAAGCCAGAATTCACACTTGCTGAATTTGGCATACAGCTGGTGTTCCCTCAGTTTCTCCATAATCAGTCGCAGATGTTTCTCATGCTCAGCATTATCCTTGGAATATATCAGTATGTCATCAATAAACATCACTACGAACTTGTCCAAGTACTCTATAAATACCTTGTTCATCATGGTCATGAAATATGCTGGGGCATTCGTTAGTCCAAATGACATAACTGTATACTCGTATAACCCATACCTAGTGGTGAAGGCGGTTTTTGGTACATCCTCCTTCCGGATCTTCAATTGAAAGTAGCCTGATCGCAGATCAATCTTGCTGAACACCTTTGCTCCTTCCAGTTGATCAAACAAATCATTTATGTTCGGCAGAGGGTACTTGTTCTTGACGGTTACCTCATTCAGCGAGCGATAGTCTACCACTAATCTCTTGGTGCTGTCTTTCTTCTCCACAAACAGAACAGGTGCACCCCATGACGACGCACTAGGCTGAATGAATCCCTTTTCCAGCTGCTCCTTCAACTGTTTCTTCAATTCCTTCAGCTCATCCACATCCATCTTATATGGTTTCTTTGCTATTGGTCATGTTCCCGGCATCAGGTCGATAAGAAACTCTACTTCCCTGTCAGGTGGCATCCCTGGCAGTTCTTCCGGAAACACGTCGGGGTAATCCCTTATCACTGGCACAGTATCCATGCTAACCCCCTTAAGAGAATTCAGCTTACACCTTCCTGGTCGTGCGGCTGACTTGAATCTAATCCTCTTACCATCCTGGGTTTTGAGTGAAACAGCTCGCTGTGCACAATCTATGTGTCCCCCATGCATAGACATCCAATCCATACCCAGAATAACGTCTAATCCCTGTGATTCCAACACTACCAAATGTGCAATGAAGTTGTGTGTTCCAATCCTCACAGTTAAATTGCGGCATCCCGCACTAGCTATCATATCTCCTCCAGGTGAACTCACTCTAAAAGACCTCTTCATAGACTCAGTAGGTAACTTATACTTATCTACAAATGCCCTTGATATGAATGAATGCGATGCACCAGTATCGAAAAGTATAAGTGCAGGGTAAGTGTTGATTGGGAACTTACCAAACACAAGGTCAGGCTCGTCTGGAATCTCTTCCACATTCATGTGGTTCACTGTGGCCTTCTCATTGTTGGTTGGCTTGAGTCCCTTCCTCTCCGGACAGTTGTCAGCATAGTGTCCCTTTTGCTTACACTTGAAGCACGTCACCTCACTCAGATCCTTCTTCACAAAGCTGCGATCACGGTTGCGGTCATGTCCTCCGTGTCCTCCAGAGTGGTGAGAGTGTCCTCCCTTGTGGCTGTGGTGACTGCTCCTATGGTTATCATGACGATGTCCATCGCCTCCATGGTGGTGGCGGTCATGGCTCCCATGGTCACTTCCTCCATGCTTGGAGTATCCATCATATGAAGTGCGAGACTTGTGATGTGAACCAGAGTGGTGATTGTTGTTCTTTCTCTTGCGGCTTTCCACCTGCTTGTGCTTCCCTTCCAAGATTCTGGTCTTGTCCATGAGCTCCTGGAAAGTGGGGCAATAAACCACCAGCAGCTGCACTGAAAGCTCATCACTGAGGCCATCCAGGAATCTCTCCTTCCTTTTTGCATCAGTGTCAACATCCTCAGGTGCATAACGGGACAGGTTGTTGAACTCCTCAATGTACTCGGCCACGGTGCGATTGGTTTGGCGCAAGTTGCGGAACTCTTTCCTCTTCAGGCTCAGAACTCCTGAAGACACGTGGTCGGTCCTGAAACCTTCCTCAAACATTGCCCAAGTCACAGTATTCAGAGGATGGGTGATCTGAAATGTGTCCCACCAAGAAGCGGCTGGTCCCTCCAGTAGGTGAGAGGCAAACCTCACCTTCTCAGCATCAGTGCATCCAACAGTTACCAGATCCTTGTTGACTGAACGCAACCAGTCGAGAGCAACCATTGGTTCCGTTGCAGTAGAGAACTTAGCTGGCCTTAACCTCAGAAATCTGGTGAGAGCATCTCCCTGAGGCTGATTGTTTCCATTGTTGTTGTTCTGATTCGCCATGAACTGGGTCATCACTTGGGTCAGCTGTGCCTGAGCTGCCATGAGCTGCTCCAACTCAGTGGGTTGGCGGCGGGGAGGCATCTGCGGTTCAGCACAGGTAAGTTTAGAAAGAATCAACTACGGTAATAGGATTCTACCCATGCATATGATCAAGCAACAACAAACAATTGCAGACAATCACAAGCAAGCAACACATCATCAAACAAGCGGTCCAGCAACATCCCAGGTGTTATCCTAGCAGTATATACCTACTGAAATAGTTTTACAAGAGTTGGCAATGGTTAACTAAACAGTTGAGCATCAAAACGACAAAACAGCAATTCTGACAGAACAGTTCTGCTGTGTTCTCGAATTTTTCCGCCTGACTTAAACTCGTCAGAAAATTAAGCCAATTTTTGTGCATATAGAACAGGAAGTTCCGCATCAGCCCAATTTTTTTCAGATTTTTCCGAGTTACCAGAAAAATATGAAAAATCGCGCAGTACTGCTGTATCAGCAGAAAACTGCAGCGAAAACAACACAGATAGTAACCAAATTGCCATAACTCTTTCATATAATTTTGCACAAATAATTCCTGGGATATTGGAGTACACAAATAAGCATCTAAACACTCTTACACTAACACGAACTAAGTATCACAACGATCGAGAATAAATCTAACGATTTCGCCTAACGAGGACTAATTGGTGGACTTCTATCTATTGCTTGAAGAGTTTGAGGTAGGCCCTTGCGGTCATGCGTTGGCGCTTCGGCTCGCGGTACAACCATGGTGGCGGAGTGTACACCTCTCCTGAACCATCACTTGAAACGTCAAACTCCACCTCTTCTGGATCCTCCTCTTCTTCTTTATCCTCAGCTGCAACTGCAACAGCTTCATCTCCTCCACCATCATCGTCTCCATCATTATCATCCTCGTCCTCATCATCATCATCATCTCCACTGTCATCATCATCCCCATTGTTGCCATCATCTCCATTGTCATCATCAGAGGGTGGATTCAGCTGTGCTTGGAGAGCGGCAATCTGGGCTGTCATAGCTTCAATAGTTTGATCCCTTTCCTGGACTATCCCTTGCAGTTGCTGTATGTTCTGGGTGTTCTCCTGCACAGTACCATGAAGATGTGCTATGGTTGCATCTCTGGCTATCAGGGCATTCTCCAGAACTCCCACAGCTTCATGCAAAGTGTCAATCTCCTGTCCTTGGACCACCATACCATTGCTAGTAAAATCTGCACTCTCCTTTATCATCCTCACCTTTTCTGCTAGAGCTCCATTCTCCCTTTCCATGTCCTCTATGTGCCTCCGACGGGGCGGCATGTTGTTCCTGTCGCCCGGGGTAACCACAATGTTCCCATCTTCATCACGCCTTCCATAGTCACGGTAGGGTGAATCTGCCGGTAGTAGGTGTCGGACTTGATGGCACTGGCGAGACAGGGCTTCATGTATGGCCAAGTTGATTCCAAGTCCCCAGTTGCAGTATGTCTTTGTGTAGATCAAATGCACGGGGTTTGGCAAGGCGGCATCTCTGAATATGAAGGTAGTGATCTCCCATACATCCTCTCCATATCCATAGGTGTACAGCCTTCTTCCCTTCAACATGGGCAGTGGCAAACCCAATGACTGCGAGAGCTGAGCTAACTGCCTTGCAAAGGGCCTTGGTGACTCCATGGTGGCATACTCAGTCCTGACTTCTCCCATCTATCAAGTAAAAGAGGAAAGTGTGAGAATAGCATATGGTAAGAATTTTACGAGAGTGAAAGGCATAAGATGAAAGACAGAGTTAATATAGGCTTTAATAAATCTATGGCTTCCTAATCCAATTCTAGGTCACGATCCTACAGTCGACACACGGGCTCTGATACCATCCTGTGACACCCCGGTTCTGA
The DNA here is from genome assembly GCA_916181665.1 of Avena sativa. Taxonomy (NCBI): domain Eukaryota; kingdom Viridiplantae; phylum Streptophyta; class Magnoliopsida; order Poales; family Poaceae; genus Avena; species Avena sativa. The sequence goes on from OV702287.1 coordinate 342,544,686, forward strand.
AAAGACCGTGGCCTCTATGTGACATGCCAATTCCTGGATCGGTTCATTGGCCCACAATAGAGTAAGATAGATAACATAGCAAAATATCCGTGCATCATAGATAACGAAGATCCAGAGTACCATTATTACAATAAAAGGCTTAGCACAAGCTAGCTCAAATTATTCAGGTAGCAACATAAACGATATAAATCCTCCATTCTTCAAATTGCCCACAAGTGAACAAGTGCCGAGTGGAGTACCGTGGCCTATAACGATCAATCAGAATCGGAATAACCTGCAGCATAAAACGCAACAGCCCCAAAGGGTCAATACATGGAATGTATGGCAAGTAGAGCTAGTAAATGGAGACAATAGTACTAACATCTACATGCATATCTGGCAAGTGGAGCTGTGTCTGGCTTGCATTTGCAAATACATTTGTCCTACTTTCATAAACAGTTTTGAATTTTCTTTGAAAAGATCCCAATTAAGTTAACCCAACAACATTAAAACAATTATGAAATTAGAATGAGCGAGAAACATGTCATGGAATCAATATCTAGCAACTCAGTTGTCCATAACCGGGGACACGGCTAATCGATTAGATTATACACTCTGCAGAGGTTAGTACACTTTACCCATGTGACTTGGCCAGCCCAGCTCGTACCATCACTCTCATTTTGGGTGATGATAGGGAGAAGACCAAGAAGAGACTGTTCGGGAAGTAGCTCCTCAATCCCGACGCGCACCGGTCCAACCTACCAAAATTCTACATCTCTGGATACGCGGGTTCGAGTTACCACAACCTACTAAGTCCAACCAACCGTCCATTTCATTATTGGCACATGGTTGTACACGTAAGCTACACAATAAAGAAGCCAATCATTCTCTCTTGATACCTGGGTGCCTTTCCGCAATGAAACCACCAAAAATTATCAATACCATCACACCCACGGGATTCATTGATTAAGTTGTTTTAGTTTTCACAAACCAATACTTTGAGAAAACAAGTATCAATGATGTAACCCAGTCCTCGTTCAACATAGCATGGCTAAGCACATCTACAACGGTGGTTCATCTACAAGGAAAGCCCTACCACATAATAGGACATAGCATAGCGATAGTATCATCCTACTCATGCAACTACAAAATACACGACAATGCATTGAAAATAGTAGGACGATATCATGAACAAAGTAGCATCTACTTGCCTTAATTGAAGCGGTCGGAGGAACAATCCAAACACGAGCAAGGGTTGCACTCCACACAATCTACACGACACAATTGCATTCATAAACAAACAATTCACAAACATATGCAACAAAGATGATGCATGAATGCAAGAACGGCAAGTGAATTGGTGCTACAGCTGCACCACATAATACTAATACATAATACTACCGAATACATGCATGGAAAATAGATTTGGCGCTAGGAAAACTATTAACCAAAAGTAGAGATCTCTACTAGAGCTAGAACTTAAATAATTCACTACCGGTAGTATACTGTTTGTAAAATCCCGGAAAAATTCTACCGCATAGGCATCGCTGATAAGAAACAGTACCAATTGGAATTACTCAAAAAGGAGTTATAAAACATCCCGAGTAATTAAAACACTGCAGAAAGCCATTAGACAAATACTACAGAAGTTTTTACTGTAAGCCTATCTTTTTATATCACGATGAGATTCCCCTCGTTCATACGAGTTCAGGGACATATCACATGCGATTTTCGGAGCTACGAAACTTTTACTACGAATTTATTACTCCGAAAAGGCCACTAACTAGTTTAATTAAACTGTACTAGACCTGACGGTAAAAGTCTGAACCAAAGCTACAGCGAGATTCTACACGACTCATTGAACTCGTGCATATTTTATTTGCAATTTTTGGCCAAACGGTTTAATTTCTACGCAATTTACAAGATTCTACCGAAATCTGCCAACTAATAGGATTAACGAAATTGATCCAGTCAACTGTGTCTGTTTGACTGGTCAACTCGTCTGATGACTGGGCGCTGACTGGGCGTCTGACCAGTCAACGTCTGGTGCCTCTGACTAGTCAACGTCTGGAGTGCTGACCAGTCAACGAACGATCTAAGCCGCTGATCTGAGATCTGACGGTGGCTGCTGTCTTACCGGAAACGGACGGCGAATCGAACTCCGGCGAGCTCCGGACGGCGGCGACGGTCGATTCCGGTGGCGTGGAAACTCCTGCAAGTACACACACGGTCAACTACGGCTCCCGGAATAATTAAACGCGCGCGCATACGCGGCGATCTGCAGGGCGCAGTTGGCGGCGGCGGATGGAGACGCGGAGCACGGGAACGGAAAGAGGGCGGCGAGACGAACCCGGCAACAAACGCGGCGATGGCCGGCGGCGGAGGGGTGGCCGGCGGCGGCGAGGGGAAGCGGCGGCGGCGGCGCGTGCGCCAGGAGCGGCGGCGGCGGCTTCCAGGGAGGCGCGCGCGGGGTGGAGTTGGTGGGCACGGGAATCGAGGCAGGTGTGGGGCCCTCCTTTTAGTAGTCCTCGCGGAAAAAAATAAATAAAAAGAAACGGTCCAGATTTGACTCCGATTCGGAAATCGGTCCGGATTTTCGGACCGTTTTCCGGCGGTTTACTAAAACGTCCGAGTCTTTTGCATACGAACTCCGATTTGAACGATTTTCGCGCCTACGGGTTCGTATCGTCGAGGGGAACAACCTTCAGTCGAAGTTTGAGCGAAAGCTCGAACCTACAGGGGTGGTTGTTGCAAGTCCCTCTAAAGCTCCCCGCAGGAACCTCGAAGCGAAGTAGAAACGGGGTTTTGCAAATAGCGTTTCGTCGATCCTCTCTACTCGACAGTAATGCATGGAAAGATATGATGCGATGCAATGAATGATATGCAAGACCAAATCTAAAATTTGGGATGTGACAGAGTGAGTACTTTCTACAGTAACCAGGTGCAGTATTACTTCATTTCTATTTTTCGGTGTAACATTGTATTAATATAGTGCTATCTGTATGGTTCATTGGCAAACTGAATTGAACTGATGATTCAAGTGTTTTGATAACATCGATGATTGTACATGTCGTGTGTGGGGGAAACAGCATAGAACAGAGACTGACGACAACATTTCGATTGACGAACTTCCTTTATAGGAGAGGGCCTGGAGAGGTAGAGTCGGCTAGAAGTGAAGCTACTTGAGATTCTTTCTTAAGAACTAGTTCATCTCTTTGCCTAACCTTAATGGTAGCACATCTCTCCTGTGTTTAAGTTCTATCCCCTAACATATTTCTCTAATAAGAAAAGGTAAATTCAACTACTTGGTAGTTAAATAAACTAAAGACAATGAATGAACTAATTTTGCATTTCACCATTGGTTGCACGGCTGGCCAGGTGTTCATATGATACATAATAACAGTTGACAATATAGATGACTTGGGATTATTGAGACTCACTCATGGTTTTGAAGGCGTCTTAGAGGGGTTTGGGGGTGCTCTGATGCCTAAGCGCCGATTAGGCGGACGCTTTAGGCGCCTAACTCGGTTGATTTTCCAAGGCGGAGAGAGGGGGGGGGGGGGGCTTGACGCCAAAGCGACGCTTTTAAAACCATGGACTCACTCCTATGAATACAAGTATACGGAAGCAACTGCCATTACGCAGTTCTTCTGTTAGTGCCATTACACAGTACTTTGTTTCTGTTACTGAACTGTGCTATTATAATAGTGAATTAAAATTTTAGTTTTGAATGCGTTCATTGCTAAAGCACAATATTACTTGATTAGGTTGTCGATTAGGTATTTTTGCATTTAGATATGGTGAGAGGTCTGCTGGTAAATTTATTGCATTTTGGGATAGATAAGGCGATTCTTCTTTGCACCATGGAACAAAATGCATGAATGCTCAAACTCGAGTTCTTAATATCCTGACATGTTATGGTGGTTATTCACCAAATTTTACCCATTGAATTCTGTACCATCAGTTTAGGGCATCACAAAGTGACCTTTATTTTAAATCAAAATGTTGTTTCCCTGGTTTCATTACCACAAAATCACAAGGTTTTCTAACGTAACCAAATTGTGTACTGGAAATAAAAAAACAGCAATTCCTGTCTAGCACATCTCGCCTGTGTTTAAGTTTTATCCCCTAACATCTTTTCTCCAATAAGAAAAGGTAAATTCAACTGCTTCATAGTTAGATAAACTAAAGATAATGAATGAACTAATTTCACATTTCGCCATTGGTTGCATGGCTGGCCAGGTGTTCACACGATACATAACAGTTGACAATATAGATGGCATGGGATTATTGAGACTCACTCATGGTTTTGAAGGCGTCTTAGAGCGGTTTGGGGGGCTCTGATGCCTAGGTGGCGATTACGCGGACACTTTAGGTGCCTAAAGCGGTCGATTTTCCTGGGGGGGGGGGGGGGGGGGGGGGGGCTTGACGCCTTTAAAACCATGGACTCACTCGTATGAATACACGTATACGGAAGCAACTGCCATGGAGTAGTTTACCATACTGATGAGTATGCTGTAGAGTCCAACTCTGTTGCTGTGTTGGTGCCATGATTACGCACTACTTTGTTTCTGTTACTGAACTGCGATATTATGATAGTGTATTAAAACTTTAATTTTGGATGCGTTCATTGCTAAAGCACAGTATTACTTGATTAGGTTACCGATTCTTTTTTTTTGCATGTATATATGGTGACAGGTCTGCTGGTGAATTTATTGCATTTTGGGATAGGTAAGGCGATTATTCTTCGTTACACAACGGAACAAAAATGCGTGAATAGTCAAACTCGAGTTCTTAATATCCTGACATGTTATGGTAGTTATTCACCGAATTTCGCCCATTGAATTTCATTGCAGTCTGAATAGTGTATTTCAAATTGTGCTTGTACCATCAGTTTAGGGCATCACGAAGCAACCTTTAGTTTATATCAAAATGTTGTTTCCCTGGTTTCATTACCACAAAATCACAAGGTTTTCTAACATAACCAAATTGTGTACTGGGAATAAAACAAACACAGTAACTCCTGTTGATTCCTGTAGATTTCCCTGCCGGGCAACAAATATATAAGAATTTCAAATTTAGGACTATTGTATAAAATGAACCAATGGTCATAGTTACATCACAAAGCTGTGATTCTCGGTGTGATTAGTTACTGGACTAGGAATGCAACAGGTCTGGCTTTGAATCCTCGCAACTCCAAGAATTTCTTTTTCAGTTGATCCATCCCCAATTTTGGTTCCAAGATTTGGATGCAACTTTCATGAACAATCAGCTTGCCACTGGTATTGCAAAAAATTGTTGTGCTACGGTTTCCTTATTTTTGATTTAAAATAGGAAACTTTGGATATGATGCAACTATCAGCACATGGTATTTTGAAGTGAAGTTAGGTGTGCATTCTTTAAAAGCTTCTGGGTTCTGATATCCGTCCCTTATTTCAGGGGTTACAAACGGTTCTTTCGGCGAACTGCTCTTGAGACATCTGACTTCCTTAAAGATGATTGCTTGAAGATAAATTGCACTGTGGGTGTTGTGGTGTCAACTATTGATTACTCCAGGCCACACTCCATTCAGGTTCCGGACTCCGACATTGGCTACCACTTTGGTTCGCTTTTGGACAGTAATGAAGGGGTTGATGTTATTCTTAATGTGAGGGGGGAGAGGTTTCACGCCCATAAGCTGGTGTTGGCTGCACGGTCTTCTGTATTTAGATCTAAACTTTTTGACGATGAATTGGATGGAGAAAAGAGTGAGGTTGACGAGAGTGAGGATCTCAAAGAGATTGTTATTGATGATATAGAGCCAAAGGTTTTCAAGGTGTGTATCTATTTCGTATGTTAGCATGTCCTTCCAGTATAACCGGAAGCAAGTATTTACTATATGCGCACACTCCTTGCAGGCGATGCTTCATTTTATTTACAGAGATTCTCTTGTTGATGATAATGAGTTGGATGCATCAAGCTCTGGGGGTTCTATTTTTGATACTTTGGCGGCAAAATTGTTGGCTGCAGCAGACAAGTATGACTTAGCAAGGCTAAAATTGCTGTGTGAATCTTACTTGTGCAAAGGCATTTCTGTGGTCTCAGTGGCAAGTACCCTAGCATTGTCTGATAGTCACCATGCTATGGAGCTTAAAGCTGTTTGCCTAAAATTTGCTGCAGAAAATCTTTCAGGTACTTTAGCTTTCTCATCGAATATGGCTTAATGCATCACGTCCTATAATCCCTGTATTCTGCATATGAATTCAAGACAATGAAAACACTTGCTGTTTATTCAAGTAATCAATTCATACATGAGCAAAATGCCATGCTTGTCGCTGATAGGTATTTTCTTAGAGAACATTAATAGCATGAACTGGGAGGAAAAATATTATAAGCCATAGACACTTTCAAATAGAGATTACACCTTCATGCTATTAGTTTCTGGTGTTACATTTGTTGGACATGTAGTACGGTTGCAAGCTAACTCTCGCCTAGAAGATGTGTAGCTCAATGTTGTGCTGTAGATAGCAGTTTTCACTAGTGTATTAATATAGCTTGGTTATCTGACATCTGAGGCATAAAGATGTTTCTGCCGCAAAACTGCACTATTCTGTAGGTTTGCTAAGAAGCAACAATGCAATTAGAATAAAGATGTTTCTGCCGCAAAACTGCACTATTCTGTAGGTTTGCTAAGAGAGATTTGTTTTGCCTTTGCGTCTTTGTCGAAATTCCCTTAACCTGTCCAATTTCACTGTATTACAGACCCCTCGCGCCCATCTACCCTACTGTACCTAGAAAATTATAGCTTTGACATGCTTTCTTTTGATATATTTGTTACTTTCTTGGCGCAATTAAGTTTATAAAGCTCCATAACATTCCAGATACCCTTATGTCTCTGCAGCTGTGATCCGGACCGAAGGATTTGATTACCTCAAGGACAACTGCCCATCTCTCCAGTCAGAGATACTGAGAACTGTTGCTGGGTGTGAGGAGCCGTGCAGTAGTGGCGGGAAGAGCCAGAGCGTATGGGGGCAGCTCTCGGATGGTGGTGACACGAGTGGCCGTAGGGTTAGGCCAAGGATCTGAGACCAGCTGGAACTCTGACCTGGTTAGGAGCTCTTGTGTAAATGGGGCATCAATTTGTTCTGTATGTTCAAAAGACATTTAACTAGCCTGACTCATCTCATCTCATCTCACCTTTCTTTTTTACACTTCAATTCATATGTTGTTAATAGCTATTTGATTGTTTGATCCTGGAACGTTTGCTGATTTGCTGCGTTGATACATTTCACACGCTGTGGAAAGCGATGTTTTGGCAAGCAAGCTCTCTGTTACAGACAGTTTTTTTAGCTGTATTCTCGTAAATAAAATTGAACCGAAATTTTTTCAGGCTTGAATCTGTAGACAGTCAGCCGACCATAGAGAGGAAAGAGATCGGCCGATTGGATTTGGTGTACTAGTGAATACGACCATAGAGAGGAAAGAGATCGGCCGATTGGATTTGGTGTACTAGTGAATACTTGTAGTGAAGGTGATAATTGGCCGCACACATGCATGATGCCAATTTCGCGCATGGAAATTCATGTACTTCCCTTGTCTTAAAATAGATGTTACAAGTTTGGTTTAATTTTGGATGTATCTATAGTGTTTAGAAATATCCAAATTTGAAAAGAAAAATCTGACATCTATTTTAAGATAGAGGGAGTATACGACAGGTGCATGGTCGTTTAACTAGTTAATCCAGACATTATAATTTCACGGTTCATCTTGCGTTTCACTTCTCAGCAGAGTGAGCGGTATATGCTGTGATAGAAGAGTTGAAATAGTTTCCATCTTGGGGAGCGCGACCAAGGTGGCGCACGCCTGTCCTCGACTCTCGAAGGGACAACACCGGTAACTTAACGGTGAAACGGGTTCCAAAAAATGTTTGTGCGTTTGTAGAGATTACTGGGATTTATCTCCAACATCTGTTATTCTAGTGTGTGATTAGGAGAGACGCTTATGTGAGTCTATGTAAGTGGTGTGCGTGTATGGTGGTACGTTCTTCTCTGCCAGTGGTTGTGTGGCTCTCGTAATCGCAGAATTCAGTTGCAACTAAGCGAGGCAAACAACCCAACGAATGAGATAACTGAGCTCAAGATTTGCAGAAGAAAATCATCACTGATATTTCCTACGAGAAAAAAAATACACGGATGGTTTCAGCGCAGTTCACGAACGAAGTACTACTACTACATGCACGCTATATTTTGATCTTGACCAATCCATAGAAGAAAATCAAAGTCAAATCTTGTCGATCTTGGACGCCACAACGAGGGGATTCTGAAGCGCGATCTGCTCGCGGCCGGCCGCCTTGTAGTCGAACTTGCAGGTGTGCGCGCCGGCGTGACGGTGCGCGCCGCAGTAGGTGCCGCCGCACCGGCAAGGGAAACCCAGCAGCCCCACCTTCTTCCGGCACGTCTCGCACGGGCTCTTGGTAGCCGTGGTCGGCACCACCTCCTTCTCGCATCCGGCGGCGGCAGCCGCAGGTTGTCCACCTCGCTCTTTGATCCCAAGCGACGCGAAACCGGACACCACGCTGTCCACGGAGGGCGCGCCACCTACGGCAGCGCCACCGATCCGCTTCTGCTGCTCCTTGTAGCACTTGGAGCAGAGGTTTCCGGTCGCCACGCTGCCGAAGAAGCCGCAGTTGTTCACGCACAGGCCCGCCGCGCCGCCGTCCGAAGCCGGAGCTCCGCCCGCCTGCTGCGTCTCCGCCATTGCTCTAGTCGAGGTGCTAGAGATCCCTCCTCACGTACTACTGGTCGTCGTTCGTGCGCGCGAACCCCGATCTCTCTTTGCTGCTCTGTTCCGCCGTGAATATGTTGATGCTGCTGCCGCGCCTATCTGTGGCTGTTTTATGATGAACGTCGCGTTCCAATATCCTGTCGTGCTCGGCGACACCATTCCGAATCCCATCTGGCCAGCACGGTCCCACCTGCGACGTCAGGAACTCAGGATCAGGCGGAGCCCTCGCCCAATCGCTCGTGCAGTCCGAGACCGAAACGAGGTCAAAGAGGTCCACGGCCCACGCGTCGTTGACGTGGTTTTCCTTCCACCTTCTTTTTCTTCTGTTGAGGAAATTCAATCTTGCTTCGTTCCGGACAATCCCGAAACCAATGTGGTTTGGTTCCTGTTTGAATTCTGGAAACCTTAGTCTATGAAAATTACGTGTTGCAACTTGCTGGACCCTATGTACCCATCAAATTTACTCAATTAGTATTTTCTTTTTGAAACAAAGACAAAAGACTTCGCATTTCATTTAGAGAGAAGAAGTTTAAAAGGTCTTACAAATCAAGCCTACTCTCGCGGTAAGGCTACACTCAGCACCTTAGCACCGGCTAGGCTCCACAAAGCCACTCCCTCTTTGATTTTGATTATTAACATAGTGGAGGTACTGGCTATGTCCCGGAAAACACGGACGTTTTCTTTTCTTTTCCAAATTTCCCAAGAGACTATCATTGCGAGAGAGGACTTTACTGACCTTTCCTGGGTCCAGCCGGGCCTCCGGCCTGGTGTGTCCTTGCTCCCGCGTCCGGCCAGCACCCGCCTGCAGCGGTGGAGGATGCCCCCCAAATGGCTTTGAAGCTGCCGCCCTTCGGCTCCCAATGGCCATGTCTGCTCTTGCCGCTGAGTCCGACCGACTATCTTCTATGGCGGTGGAAGTTGTTCCTTCCCACGGGGTTGCGGTAATTCCACTCGTTGCCTACGGTTCTTTACTCTCAGTCCGACCGACCTCTCATTATTTGCCACGGGGAGATGGTGATTGTGTCCTCAAGATCGTGGTGGTGCATGTTGGTGGACGACAAACTTGGGGGAACGCGTCAGACTGTTCGGGTGGTGGGTTCTAGGGGTCAGGAGAAATCCTTGTCGGCGTTTTTAGCACCGACACGGTGACGCCTGCTGGTGCCACCTTTCTTGTGGTGTGTCGGGTGTACCTCCTCCCATTCCCCTTCGTGTACCGGGAGAAATCCTAGGACGAGTTTGGGTAGCAGCGTCGTCGTCGTCGCACCCCTTGTTCAAGGTGTTGCTTGGTACACGGCGAACCGAAGGCATTGGAGTGTGGTGAGAATTCTCCGGAGGGCACAGCGGTTGCGAGCCATCAGTGCTTTTTTTTGATCCGGCTTTGTCGGCATTCTTTTCTCTTTTATTTCTCTTCTCTTGTTTTTCCTTTTGGGATTTGCTGTGTTGTCTGCCCCAACAGTGGTCTCGTGGTTGTACCAGACTGTGTTAGTTGCTATATTAATATAGCGGGGCAAAAGCCTGATTCGAGGAGGATCATTTCCGTCCACCACTCTTCAACATTACGCATGGTGTGCCTACTAAATGGTTGAACATCATGAAGTACAATCCAATCCTTGACGATATTCCATATACGTGTAGTGAAGTGGCATTTGAATAGAAGATGTCTTGTGGTTTCTTGTGCTTGGTTGCAAAGCTTGCATTGGCCACAATTAGGCTATCGTATTTTCTCAAGACTATCCGCCATCCAAACACTATTTTGTAGTATTAACCAAGCATACTACCATGCTGCTTGCTAGTTTCTTGCCTAACTGTCACCTAAAAAGGAGTCACTCGAGGAATCCTATTGGATTCAAATTCAAAGAAAGGGTGCAGTTAGGCAGGGAACAATTGGACAATGATTCACGCGGGGAATCGTCAAATACTAGCTATGTTTTCCAAATTAGAACAGTCGAGTGGAAACTAAGCTTACCCAGCTGGAATCCATGGGGTATCTGCCTCTGATTTGACCCAATCCTCTCCACTGTCGGTGGGAGAGATGTCGTCCTCCTCCGCCATCGCTTCGTGTCCCCAGATGGGGGTAGATGTGGTGTGTGGTGGTGCATTCGCGCGGTGGTCTCACCTTCGGCGAACGGAATAAGGTGAGCAAGAGAGAAGATGCGGCGCGGAGAGGGTAGGGCGGGGCCGATGAGGGAGCTGCTTGGCTCGGTTTGTTTCAGGATTTGGGACTGTGAAAGTGAAAGAGAAGAACTGACAGTGCGGTCCACTGTCATCATGAACGTCCAAAGAGCACCTAGCCCCTACACGAACCCACTCGTCAGATGTTAATAGTCAAGCCATTGACCCAACAACAACGTCGCGTTTGACCATTCGTGAGGGTTTAACAGAAGAGTGAGGGCAAAAGTGAGCAAAGTTTTAGAGCATGAACAAAACTAAGTAGAGCTAAGAAACGAGGAGAACATAAATAGAAAACCCTTTAATTTTATCACTCACAAGCATTTGATTGTATGGTAACCGGTTGGATCGGCCTCCGGTGGTTCATGTTGAAGTATGATTCAAATTCACTTAAGGAGGCTAACTTATGACGAGCGAAGCGAGGTTCGTTGCCGGGAGGCTTGGGACAAAGCGAAGACCTAGCTTTCCACAGTTACATATACCTCTTGTAAGCCGCCGGCTAGGATAAGTTTCGCTGGCTAGCGCCCGTTGTTTTTTCCTCTCTTTGTTGGAGAGGTTTTTCCACGTTAAATTTGTGTCCCCTTACCGCGATTTCCTTTTCGTTCTTTGTTATTTTCTTGTCTCGATTCTAACAAGTGGTATCCGAGCCCCAGGTTCTAATATAGGATTTGCAACATGTCGTCATTGAAGTTCGATCTACCGCAGCTAGACTACACCACAAGATTCTCCTTGTGGCAGGTGAAGATGTGGGCGATTCTCTCCCAAACTTCTGATCTGGATGAGGCGCTGGATGGATTCGGTAAAAAGGATGCTAAGAGCTGGTCCAAGGAAGAAAGGCAGAAAGACCGTAAGACTTTATATTTGATTCAACTTCATCTTTCCAATAATATTTTGCAGGAAGTGTTGGTAGAGAAATTTGCAGCATCCCTCTAGGTGAAACTGGAATCGATCTGCATGTCAAATGATCTAACCAGTAAGATGCATGTGAAGATGAAGTTGTTCTCACATAGGTGCAGGAAGGTGGATCGGTAATGAATCACTTATCTATTTTTAGAGAGATCGTTTTTGATATGTAGTATTGATATATTGCAAATTTATCTATAATGTTTGATGTTCCATGCTTAGTTTTATCCACTTTCTTGTGTTTTGTTCCAACTTTGGAGTACTTTTCATATGATTTCTTGGACTAACCTATTAACAAGAGCCACAGTGCCAGCTGCCTGTTTTCTGTTGTTTTTGGTTCCAGAAAAGTCAGAAAATGAATATTCTCGGAATTGGACAGGACAAAAGCCAAAGTGCCTATTTTTCCAAAAGGGATCAAGTGCCAGAATACGAGATGGAGAGGGGCCAGGGGCCGGCCACACCACCTGGCCACGCGGCCAGGCCTGGCCCGCGCCAGGGGGTGGTCTGGCCGACCCCAACACCCCCTCGGCCTCTCCTTCCGCCTATAAGTTGCCCTCGGGACAAAAACCCTAGGTACCCGATCAAAAATCCACGAAAGAGTCTGTAGCCACCGTCATCTCCATCCCTAGATCGGGAGGGATCTGAATCTCTTCCTGGCACCCAGCCGGAGAGGGGAATTCACCCTGGAGGCCTTCTTCATCACCATGCAAGCCTCCGGTGTGATGCGTGAGTAGTTCATCCTTGGACTACGGATCCATATAGTAGCTAGATGGCTGGTTTCTCCTCCTTTGTGCTTTCATGTTTAGATCTTGTGAGCTCCGTTCATGATCAAGATCATCTATTTGTAATCCATACATGTTGTGTTTGCGGGGATCCGATGGATATTGAGATGCTATTTCAGATTGATTATTGATTCTATCATGTCTTTGTTATTTGTGATCTTGCATGCTTTCCGTTGTTAGTAGCTATCTTGGCCAAGTAGATGCCAGCAACTCCAAGAGTTAGTGGGATCTACTTGGCAGAAATCTCGATAGTGGGTTCATGCCTCTGGTAATCTGGGGAAGTGACAGAAATCTCTAAGGTACTAGATGTGCTGTTGCTACTAGGGAGAAAACAACGATCTTTTGTTCATAGAACAATTGTATTGTTTACTTTACACGCGGTTCGTAAAGCAATAATCTGTTGCTTGCAACTTAATACTGGAGGGGGTTCGGATGATAACCTGAAGGTGGATTATTAGTCATAGATGCAGTTGGATGGCGGTCTATGTATTATGTTGTAATGCCCAATCAAGTCTCAAAGGAGTCAAGATGATTAGTATATGCATGTATTGCTTTCTCGGTGTTTGTCAATTGCCCCGCTGTAATTTGTTCACCCAGCATGTTATCTATCTAAGGAGAGCCACCTCTAGTGAACTATGGATCCCGGTCCTTTTATTTACATACAATCTACAATCTTTTATTGCTTTGTGTTTACTTTCTGCAAACTTTTATTTCCTTCCATTTGATAAGTTTAATCCTTTGTTTTCCGCAAAACACAGTGAGATTGACAACCTCATCGCAAGTTGGGGACAAATTTATGTGGTTGTGTTGTGCAGGTCTCCATGTTGCTACTAGCACCGGTAGTGCTCCCTGCCAAAGCTCAGCTAGTAACACCTCTAAGGTGTTTCCTTACTCCTACTGGTTCGATTAAACCTTGGTTTCATAACTGAGGGAAACTTGCTGCTGTGCTCATCATACCTTCCTCTTGGGGTTCCCAACGAGCTCTACATCAACACCATGCACCAAGCACTTTTCTGGGCGCCGTGTATTGAGCCATCAAGCGATTTTCTGGCGCCGTTGCCGGGGAGTCAAGGATATCTTCACAAGGGGAGTCCCTCATAACCAATCTCTTTACTTTGTTGTTTTTGTTTTGCTTAGTTTCCTTTTTTGCTTTGTTTGCTTGTTTTGTTTTTCAAAAATCCAAAAAAAATAGTTTTACTTGTTTGCTTTCTTATTTGAAAATACACAAAAAATTAAGTCTCCCTTAGTTGTCACCTCTCCCTTAGCTCACCATGTTGATCCCTACATTCACCCTGAAAGACCTTCCAATTGGTAGTGGTTCTATAATTGGGAAAGACAATATTGAAGAATTCTTTAATCATGTTAGCAAACATGAAGATACTGAGGATAGATCCCTTGTAGAACTTGCTCCAAATTATGAGATTGCTGCAACTTCTTTAATTCACATGTTAGAAGCTAGGTTTGTTAACCTCAACCCCTTAATGCAAGTAATGTTTCTTAAGCTTAAAGAAATTGAGGATCCTAAAAAGAGGGATTTTATTCTAAAAACTTTGTTTAAGGAGTTCTATGATGTTGCCAAGGAAGCTAGGAAAGTCTTTGAACGTTTCAATATGCTAGGCTCATGTGTAGATGTTGTTGGTACGCGAGAAAAGATGAACAAAGCCAAACCTAATGGGGAGGAACCTAAGATACCAATACCCTTCAAACTAGTAGCAATACATGATGCCATAGAAAAGAATCTTGATTGGATTGTTCCTGCAAACCCTTTTGATGAGAATAGTGAACCTAAGAGCATTGAGAGAGGATCCTCTAGAACTTATTTGGATGATATACCATGCCTTGTTGAAAATATTTCTGGTATTGATCTTAATGTTTCTTCATTTGAGAACACTTGATTCTTTCTTTCGTTCTTATGCCTAACTTAAAGGCGTTAAAGAAAAGTACTTGTTGGGAGATAACCCAAGAGTTTTAGTTGAGTCTTGGAAGTTATTACCTCTGTAATAACCTCTCCTTATCCTTTTTATTTGCTTTTTGTGCCAAGAGTAACCTCTAATGAGAGTGAAGTAATGATTGGGAAAGTTGCTGTCCCGAAACAGATTTCTGTGCTTCACCGTAAAAATTCCTGAGAGAGCTCTGTACGTCGGATTGAGATGTAATTTTTTTTGCTTCTGACCCAGATTGTTATCTAACTTTTGTTAGTTCAACACTTTTTGATTTGAGCAACATAAGGTCTTCTAAAAAATTCGTCTTTACCTGCTGGTATGTTTTGACAGATTTCTGCCATTTTCTGCATTTGCTTCTTGTTAGTTCCTTCTTGAGTTCCTTTGGGGAATTGAGATTTTTGAGGGAAGTGATACAGTAGCTAGTGTTCTAATGGAAGTTTATTTGGTGTTAGAACTGAACCTTGAGACTTATTTATCTTAAGTGCACTAATGTTGCTAATGAGATTGTGTGAAGTTTTGTATGAAGGAAAATTTTCAGGTGTATAGAAGGAATGAGTAACGAGATGAAGGATGGACTAAAGCTCAAGCTTGGGGATGCCACGCGTGTCACACCAAGAAATATCCAAGAAGTACAAGCGTCAAAGCTCGGGGATGCCCAAGGCATCCCCTTCTTCATCAATAAAAATTCCAGGTTTCTTCCAAACGCTTCATTTTTATTGTTTCGTGCACAGTTGTGTTTCTCTTGGAGAGTCTTCTTTTTTGTTTTAGTTTTGGGTTTTAGTTTGCTTGGTTTGTTTAGTTTTCTGAATAAGTTGGTTGGACCCCCTTTTCACACTTTGGTTTGCAAATAGTTTGGTTTGGTTTGGAAAAGAGTAGGAAAGTTCATGCTTATGTGGTAAAAAGAGCTCGTTTTTGACTGTGGCTATGCTTTGTCATGCCGTGCTTGATATTGTTTTGGCTTTATGCTTAGTATTCTTTGCTATAGCATGACTTGTTATAAACAATTGAGCTTGCTTAATGTGCCTTGGATGAATCATGCGTTGTTTTAGCATATTAAAGCATAGTATAGTGGTATTCTCCTTTGATGTTTTATTTGGGTTGACTTGGCGCATGCTCACACCATGTTATGACTATCTCAAGTCACCATAGCCTTTATGATCCTTTAGTTTTCAACTTTTAGTATCACTTTATGCTTTGATCAATGATGTTTTGTCGCTCTGCATGATTATGGCCATTATTGCTCTCTTAGTTTGTTGCTCCCAGTCT
Source organism: Avena sativa (assembly GCA_916181665.1). Lineage (NCBI taxonomy): Eukaryota > Viridiplantae > Streptophyta > Magnoliopsida > Poales > Poaceae > Avena > Avena sativa. The sequence goes on from OV702287.1 coordinate 342,560,491, forward strand.
TTTGCTAGCCTCCACAACAAAGTATGAGTTCCACTCATGCATCCAACTCCCTAAACCAAGTTTTTCCAAAGATTCCACCATACCTACCTACTAGCTTATGCTATTCCAAGTATATTCATACTTTTGTTTATCTTCCACTTGTTATGAGAAAACTAGTGATTAAAGGTCTCACGAACTTGATGGCACATTTTACTTTATTGCCTCTGATAAACTTGAACCATTGTGTCTTCTATGTTGTATATGCTTGCACTTATTTGTTGGGAATTAGCAGAACCATGCTTTCATGGGGAACGCTTTCAACATTGCACTTGGTACTTGTACCTAGTTGATATCATGCTCTTTTGTATATGGATGTCGTCGGTGTGAAATGAAAGGGGAGCTTGTAAGTCCATGGAGTTATGTATATGTGTTAGAGAAACGCCTGGGCCGCTGGTCTAATCCATGCTGACATGGTGGAAACCTGCAGCGTAACCATAATGAGCTGTCTATGAAGCATTCTTCTTATTAAAAAAAGAGTCCTATTGAGAAAAAAGAGAAAAGAAAAAAAAGAGATACTATGGAAAGAGGAAAGAGAGAAAAAAGCACCATATTCCCATGGTAAATAAGAAGAATGCTGAGATGCTCGTTGTCTGCTTGTCTTGTCATTTTGATATGGGGATTTTTTCGTATCATCGGGCAAGGGGTACCCCATTGGCGGTTCTCTATGATACACATGTACTTACGATGACAAGAACTTACCGGTGACTAAACTTGAGTAGCATGAGGAGCGGCCCTCGTATACAAGGGACATGAGATTTCTGACTTATACTTCGTCAAGCATGTACACCATAGTTTGTTCACTTTAACCTTAATCACTTCAAGATGCTTCTGATAGGGGCAATGAGAGCTGAAAGCTATAAGTATCATAATTTTTGGAAGCTCTTTATAAGACTTGAATCCCTACTTCCTTTTACAAAAGGCCTTTCTTCCACCATTATATTGAGTCTCCATCTTCTATCTTTATGCACCTACTTTGAGAGCATAGTGGTCGTTCTTAGTTCTATGTGCATTGTCCCAAGACTAGTTGATTGATGCATAACTTGTTATTGCTTGTTGGAAACTATTGTATCTAGTCACTCTTATGAACTTTGAAGGTGTCCTATGCATTTATATTTGCTACTCTATGAGGGACAAGCTGAATACTTTTATGCTATGTTTTCTTTATGTGAAACAAATAAACGTCTTGCAAAGCATGTTATTCATGAATCTTTTGTTTGTGCCTTTTCATGTTGCATCTTAGTTTCTTTGCTTATTGCTAGAACTTTGTCTTTCATGTTATGATTGAAGTACTATGATCCCAGCTTTGAATGTTTTGCGAATACTTTGATCAAGTCTTTGATGGTGCATGTCACCTCAAAAATTCTTTCTTTTTATCACTTACCTACTCGAGGACGAGCAGGAGTTAAGCTTGGGGATGTTGATACATTGCAAATGTATCTATAATTTTTGATGTTCCATGCTTAGTTTTATCCACTTTCTTGTGTTTTGTTCCAACTTTGGAGTACTTTTCATATGATTTCTTGGACTAACCTATTAACAAGAGCCACAGTGCCAGTTGCCTGTTTTCTGTTGTTTTTGGTTCCAGAAAAGTCAGAAAATGAATATTCTCGGAATTGGACAGGACAAAAGCCAAAGTGCCTATTTTTCCAAAAGGGATCAAGTGCCAGAATACGAGACGGAGAGGGGCCAGGGGCCGGCCACACCACCTGGCCACGCGGCCAGGCCTGGCCCGCGCCAGGGGGTGGTCTGGCCGACCCCAACACCCCCTCGGCCTCTCCTTCCGCCTATAAGTTGCCCTCGGGACGAAAACCCTAGGTACCCGATCAAAAATCCACGAAAGAGTCTGTAGCCACCGTCATCTCCATCCCTAGATCGGGAGGGATCTGAATCTCTTCCTGGCACCCAGCCGGAGAGGGGAATTCACCCTGGAGGCCTTCTTCATCACCATGCAAGCCTCTGGTGTGATGCGTGAGTAGTTCATCCTTGGACTACGGATCCATATAGTAGCTAGATGGCTGGTTTCTCCTCCTTTGTGCTTTCATGTTTAGATCTTGTGAGCTCCGTTCATGATCAAGATCATCTATTTGTAATCCATACATGTTGTGTTTGCGGGGATCCGATGGATATTGAGATGCTATTTCAGATTGATTATTGATTCTATCATGTCTTTGTTATTTGTGATCTTGCATGCTTTCCGTTGTTAGTAGCTATCTTGGCCAAGTAGATGCCAGCAACTCCAAGAGTTAGTGGGATCTACTTGGCAGAAATCTCGATAGTGGGTTCATGCCTCTGGTAATCTGGGGAAGTGACAGAAATCTCTAAGGTACTAGATGTGCTGTTGCTACTAGGGAGAAAACAACGATCTTTTGTTCATAGAACAATTGTATTGTTTACTTTACACGCGGTTCGTAAAGCAATAATCTGTTGCTTGCAACTTAATACTGGAGGGGGTTCGGATGATAACCTGAAGGTGGATTATTAGTCATAGATGCAGTTGGATGGCGGTCTATATATTATGTTGTAATGCCCAATCAAGTCTCAAAGGAGTCAAGATGATTAGTATATGCATGTATTGCTTTCTCGGTGTTTGTCAATTGCCCTGTTGTAATTTGTTCACCCAGCATGTTATCTATCTAAGGAGAGCCACCTCTAGTGAACTATGGATCCCGGTCCTTGTCTTTTATATACAATCTACAATCTTTTACTGCTTTGTGTTTACTTTCTACAAACTTTTACTTCTTTCCATTCGATACGTTTAATCCTTTGTTTTCTGCAAAACACGGTGAGATTGACAACCTCATCGCAAGTTGGGGACAAAGTTCTGTGGTTGTGTTGTGCAGGTCTAAACGTTGCTACTAGCACCGGTAGTGCGCCCTGCCAAAGCTCAGCTAGTAACACCTTTGAGGTGTTTCCTTGCTCCTACTGGTTCGATTAAACCTTGGTTTCATAACTGAGGGAAACTTGCTGCTGTGCTCATCATACCTTCCTCTTGGGGTTCCCAACGAGCTCTACATCAACACCATGCACCAAGCACTTTTCTGGGCGCCGTGTATTGAGCCATCAAGTATATGGAAGTAAAATATGATGATGCAGATCTAGGTCTCTTACTCTTATGCTTGCTGCCTAGTACTTACGCACGCTTCTGTGATACAATATTGTTGAGCCATGATGAACTAACCCTTGATAAAGTACAAGAGGCCCTCAAACAGAGGGAAATGATGAAAACTATGGTGCAGGCAGATGGGTCATCATCCAAGGCTAAAACTCTGTAGGTTCGTGGTAGGACCGAGTAGAGATATAACAAATACAACAAGAGATAAGAGCAATGATGGCAGAGGTCATTCAAAGTCCAAGGGAAAGGACAAGTTCTACAGGTATTGTAAGAAATCTAATCATACTATTGATGATTGTTGGAAGCTACAGAATAAGGAGAAAAGGAACAAAACTTACCAACTAAAAGATAAGTCCGAAGGCGCTGGTAAGGCTACTGTTGTTTTTGGTGATAGTTCTAATGGTGAATATTTAGCCGTTTTTGCTGCCTATGCTTCTTGTGATGATGAATAGGTACTTGATACTTCATGTTTGTTTCATACTTATTATAACAAAGATTGGTCCAGTTCACATGAGTCTGTGTAGACTAGCGATTTTGTGCGTGTGGGGAATTACAACCCATGCCATATTGTTGGTGTTGGATCTGTTAAGATCAGTACACATGATGGCGTGACACGCACGTTGACTAAGGTGAAGCACATACCAATCATGGCCAGAAATTTGATCTCCCTGAGTACCATGGATGTTGATAGATACAAGTAAGCCGGTGGATGTAGATTGTTAAAGGTATCAAAAGGTTCTATTATTCACATGATAGTTGATATGAATTCTACTAAAGTATATGTTCTTAGAGGTAATACTTTGACTGGTATTGCTGTTGTTGTTACTTCTAAAGATTCTCATGATTGTGGTGAAATAATCTGTGGCTTATCCGTCTTGGGCATATGAGCGAACATGGCATGGCAGGGTTGGTAAAGAGAGAGTTGATTGATGGTTGCAATTTGAGTAAGTTTGAGTTCTATGAGCACTGTATTTTTTGGTAAGCATAAAAGTGTTAAATTCAATGCTTACATTCGTACCACCAAAGGCATATTAGATTATGTGCATGCTAGCGTATGAGGACCTTCCCATAAGACTTCTATTGGTGGCGCTAATTACATGCTTACTATTATTGATGACTACTCAAGAAAAATGTGGCCAGATTTTTTGAAACATAAATCTGATGTTTTTTATGCTTTTAAGAAGTGGAAAGTCATGGTGGAAAAACAAACTAAAAGTAAGGTAAAAGTACTATGTACTGATAATGGTATGGAATTCTATTCTAATGAGTTTGAGGAGTTTTGTAGTAACGATGGTATGATCAAGCACCACACCATCCCTTACACTCCTCAGCAGAATGATGTGGCTGAGCGCATGAACATAACCATCATCCCGAAGGCTCGATATATGTTGTCTAATGCAGGTATGTGTGGGTGTTTCTAGGCTGAAGCAACCAACACAACATGCTACCTCATCAACATGTCACCTTCTATTCTACTTGAGAAGAAAACTCCCATTGAGGTATGGTCAGGTTCGCCTACTGATTATTCACAGTTGAAAGTTTTTGGTTGCACTTCATATACTCACATTGATAATGAGAAGTTAGAACCTAGAGCTGTTAAGTGCATTATCCTTTGTTATGATTTAGGAGTTAAAACATATAAACTATGGAATCCTGAAACTAAAAAGGTTTTGTTAAGTAGGAATGTTGTTTTCAATGAATCAGTTATGTATCATAACAGATTGCCATCAGATCCCTCTCCTATTGCTGTTGGTGAAGGAGTTATGCCCTAAAGGCAAATAATAAAATGTATTGTTTGATATATCTCTTATATGTTCATAATATGTTTCATACTGTGCTATAACTGTGTTAATACAAAATGTTAATACACGTGTGGTATGCAAACAAACCGTGTCTATAGTTTCCTCTAGCGAACTAGTTCATTGGTCATGAGGATGATCTGGGTTTCAAGATCATGGGCATTTATGCCAATTGACAATAAGGTCACGTCATTGGTTGAATGACATGACAGACAAACATCTGATAGTTATATCTCAATGAGATCTACTTACAAAGTTCACCATTGATGATAAACGAATGAAACCTCGCAACCTGATCCTTAGACTATGAGATAATGCAAATCACTGTTCTAGAGGGAGCTTAGATGGTTATCAAGTGTCACACCGTGACTGGGTGATCGAAAAGGTGCCACTCAGGTTTCCGAAAGGGGCGCGTAGAGGAGTACATATCAAGACCAGGATTTTCCAGTCCATGTAACAGATAGATACATATGTGGCCATCTCGGTGACGTTCCATTAAAAAGCTTGCAAGCATGTGACTGGGTCAGAGAATGCAACGGCATGGGAATGAGTAAACAAGTTCATCGGTAACGAGATCGAACTAAAGTACGGAGATACCAAAGATCAAGTCTCGGATGAGCTAGGTATCAAGTGGCAAAGGAAACGGGAAACGACTATTCACGGTTCGCGCGGTAAGATTCGTGGAATGCACAGGGATCATCATAGGCATCCAGGTCCCGCTGATGATCATTGATATGAGAGATTCTCAATCATGTCCGGAGTGTTCCCGAACCGAAGGATGTCACAATTAAGGGTGGGGACGTTTAGGGTAGATGAGGTATTGTAGGAGAAGGAGAGAAAGAGAAACCAGAATAGTTCCGGGTAACATCCGATGAAGATCGGAAGGGGTCCGGAAGATGTTACGGAGTGAAGGAATAAGATAATATGTGTATTTGAATATTGATTGGAGAATGAATATTAAATATATGTTTTTATTTTATTATTAAAGGTAGCCCAATGCTAATGGGCCTCACCCGAAGGGGAGTCCCAAGAGGCAAGGCGCCTAGGGAGAGGGGGCCGGCCGGCCTGGGCTCAGTGGGCCGCCCCAGTAGGGTCCACCTAGGGCTGGCGGCTGCCCCTAGGTGGCCGGCGGGTGTGGGGATTAGTCCCACAGCGCCTGGACCCTCGGTGGTGCGCCCCTCCTCCCACTATATATAGGGGTCTCCCCTCCCCCTTTGGAACCATCCCATTCTCGCATTCTCTCTCTCTCATCCATTGAGGACTTCTCCGGAATATTAGGGAGGACCTCGTGGGTTGTGAGTTTTTGTAACAACCTCGGACCCTACGCTCTAAGTTCAATCCTGGATGAACCAAAAGTGGTTAAAATAGTACAGCGGGGGCCCAGGGGCCACCCACGTGTAGACCCGTCGGCCGTCCTAACCACTTCCAAGAACATCGGGACAAGAGCGAGCGGCGTAGGAAACAGGCGAAGAGATCAAATACATACACAAGTGAGTATGTATGCAAGCTACCTTACAACAGTTCTTAGAGCCGTACCATCTAAAAGAAATAGAAATATTTCAACGCCATACAACAAGATCCAAATATCCTAGATAGAGATAATAGTGTAGGATAGCTCCTCATACATCAAACATCAGAGTATCAAGCGGAAGCGGGAAACAAGATCCGAGTACGGATAAGAAGCAAATCAGCATAAGATGCCACATAAGTAAGCACATCCCGCCCACAGATCTCGCGGATCACCACCCCGAAATCTCTACACCGAGTGATCGTTGCCAACATCATCCGTCTCCTCCACCCAGTATCCATCTTGCGAATACACATGTTCATCTGAATCAAACAATTTATTGTGTGAGACCCTAGGGGTACTCAGCAAGTCTTTATGCCTCTAAAGGGGACATATACCTGGGGTGACGCAATTGCAGCAAAAGATAATAACTAACAAGTCTATAGATACTCGCTAACCATCCGCCTAACCAATGATAGACGGATGTCCGTTAATTAGGAACAACAGTTATAACAGTATAAAGTAACAGATCCATCCTCCTTGTCGCTTACCAACGAGAAAGCGAACGAACAACCCATCTGTTGGCAGTTTTACTAACCATTCCATGAGTATTGCACTATTTACTAGTCAGGTATTTAGTCAAATTAAAAGCGGTACTTTAGTTATACTTGTCTATGATCGAGAAACTGTGCTCCAAGTCGTCCATAACCGCGGACACGGCTTTCAGAAAGATTTACCCTGCAGGGGTGCACAAATAGCAACACACACTCAATCAACCTCGGAAAAACCAACTCAAAACCCAACGAGGCATTCACGACAAAGCGATCACAGGATTCAGAAATATTTCAGGGGGCCACCCCAATAAGCTACCCGCAACGAAGTTGGCCGGCTTCGAGACAGACCCAGGGTTTGTGACAATGGCTGTAGACGACTGGGAACCCGAAAATGTGACTGGGCTTGTCGATACCGCGAAAACATTCCGCATTCTTAGACAGTATAGGTGCTCGACGCACAATCTTAAATAAAGTAGTAATACATGGCATAAGTACAGGATAGTAATAAAGCCCCAAACTACTTTGTGGCCCCAAGAAATAGAAATGAATCAAGCTCTGGCTCAGGGGGTCCATAAGGCCTCCCGGATGTGGATAGTGCGAATAGTCAAGGAAAAGAAATCAAGTACTCGGGGTCCTACGGGACACAAGTGGGCATAAAAACCAAATGACAGATATTGCCCACCGGTGCCTCTTTCATTAATTATCCCATACTACTCAGGTTAAGTTGTTTAGGTACCTCGTTTTCCATCAGACTCTCACATACCCTACACATGCTGTTCTACGACTCGCATGGCTCAATCAACTCCTGTAGTAATGGCTCATGGGATGGAGGAACAAGCTTCGGTGGGGTTTAAAGTAAAGGCTATGCAGTACTTGGGATTCAATTTAATGCATTCGCGACTCAATGATGAAAGAATAAGATAGAGGCAATAGGTACTATATGTATGCACACATGTGGTAGTGCTTGCCTGGTAGCTCAGTTGAAGCGAATGATGGATCTGGGTAGTACTCCTGTGATTCCTGTAAATTCCCTTGCTCGACGTCTATTCGAACGAAGAACCAAACAAACAAGGGCCAACATAAATAAAGTGCACAAGCATATAACCATAATGCGATAAGCAAACAAGCATGCCATGATGAATGATGCACAATTTACATGGCAATAATGTAGCATGACAAGGGTGAGGGGTGGAGACAAGAATAAATCATTTTATTAATTATTTGGACAAGTTTTACTACCATAAACAGTTCTGATTATTTAATATTTATATGATGCATGCTTCAATTCATATCATGGAATGCATAATCAGAACGGGCTTGTCGTGCTGATCGATTTGGATATATTATTTGTCGAATTCCGATTTACCATGCAAAAGATATGAATTATTCCTTTTTAATTGAAATAAAAACCAAAATGTTCAATAGTTGGAATATTTAGGATTATCCAAACCGAGAAAACAAATATATCCGAATTATTTACACAAATTCATTAATAAATCATTTTGAGACTTTCTGAACTCGAGTTACATATCACCTATATTTATTTGAATGACTAGGGAGTTTTGCACAAAAGTTTCTGTGAAAAAGTGGCTTAACTGAAACGAACTCGTGTGGTTCAGGTTTAGAGAAACAAAAATAAAAGAACATGGGGTCTGAGCTAGGATTTGAACTTTAGATCTCTAGGGTCAAGGAGCTGGGCGGTAACCACAGTGCTACTGTCGTGTTTGCTTTCAAAAAAGAGACTCAAAGTTTTTGAACAGTCACAACGACAAGGACAGTTAACTGAATTTCTGTTGTTCGTTTGCAGAGTTAGAACGAGCATACTAAAACAGAGAAGAAAAAGGGGGTTTAAAACAAAATACAGAGGGATTGATCCCAGGACCTCACGTCTGGAGTATAGGACTTTATGCCAATAGGGTGAGGTGGTGCTGATGAAGAAAAACGGGGCGACAAGTTTTTAAGGGGTTCAAACAGGGCTCGGAATTCTGAAGAAACTGCAGCGCTGCTAACTGAAGATCAAAGACAGTTACTACGAGATGCATTGATTTTGCGAGGACGTGTTTGAGAGTCGTAGAGCTCAATTTTGTGAGCCGTTTGAAGCAGTGGCGAGCTGGTACACCCAGATACAAGTACACAGAGGAATCTGCGCCGAAGATGAAGTGTAGGAGGCGGAACAAATTCGAGAACAGAGGCCCAGTACACTGTCGCTGCGCGCGCGTGTTGCCAACGGTGAGCGCGCGGGCGGCACGGGCATGCCTCGGCGAGGCTGCTCTGGTGGTCTACCTTGTTCGAGCAGTGGTACTGGAGGTCGGCTACAGCAAGGCGAAGCGGGAAGACAAGGTTGGGATACTCGGCGATAACGGGAACGACGCCTGGGAGAATAAGATGACGGCGGACATGAACGCACGCATGACGCTCGCTGATACGAACTCCGGCGCGACTGTTCTGATGCATGTAGAGACATGTCTAGGGTGTTGTTGGTGTGCTCACCAGAGCGTCTCTCAGCTAGCCCTGCTAGTGGAGGCGGTGGCGATCTTGTGGGCGGCCCGTGCTCCGGCAGCGTCGGGCTTGCTTCGGTTCGGCGACGATCTGCGAGCTCCGACCTTCTCCTGGCGCAGCTCCTGGTCCAGGGCGATGAAGAGGACGCAGAACCACCTCCTGGTACTGCTGGTTGTACTTGGCAAGATTTAGAACAATCGGGAGGAGGTTATGGTCGTGGGGGTGGCTAGATGGGGCATGACATGGAGAGGAAGAAGAGGATGGCGGACGGATCTGAGATGCAGATGGAGTGGTTAGGAGAGGATGAGGACGAGGCTCCTCCAGCTGCTGCTTTAGGATCAGGAGTAAAAAGGAGGAAAGCCACAACACGCACACGGCATGGTCTAGCTGGGCGTTCACGTGCGCCAGATGAGAGGAAGGGAGAAAAACAGTGCATGCCTGGGCTAGCTCGGTGTGGGTAGGTGTTTAGGTAGAGGTGTATGTGTTGTGTGAGGGGTGTACATGGTTAGGTAGGATAGATTATGGTAGTTAGGTTTGATTTTATTTGATCAAATTCAACTAACCAACTCTTTAGAAAAAATAAAAAGAAACACCAAAACAAATAGAAGGAAGAGGTGTATATGGTGCCCATATTGCATGTAGGCATGTGATTGAGCATGCATGTGAGCATATTTAGTGAAAACTAAATATGTCCCACGTATGTTAGCTAGAAAAGTGAGAGAAAGCAAATAAATCAAGATTGGGACAGATTTAATCAAACCGCATGTATGCATGTATAGAATAGAATATTTGATCCATACATATATGTGTGACCTGAATAAAATAGTAAAATGGTCACATACATATATATGGCGGGATTAAGATGATACCAAGAGTAAATTGACAAAGACAAGTTGGTGGATGGAAAAGAATTAAAGAGATATGCCCTCAACTTAAATTGGGCATTTAACATATATCAAGATGCAAATACAATATAGTAAGGACTAATGCAAAGTCAAATATAAATCAACAAGAAGCATGTTTAAAGAGTAAGAACCAAATACCAGACAAGAATATAATGCAAGATTTAATATGATGCTCAAATGCAATATGACATGGTGACATGAGCATGATATAATGGTGATGCTATTAATTATATGTAGGAAGTAGAAATATATAGACTAGGCAAGTAGCATTACAATTGTTAGACAATTAGGATGCCATAGTTTTCCACGTTCACACCACCGTCATGTGATCAGCAATCCAGCATCTACTTCTTCCGCTGCTCGGTTGGATCGGAGCCCGGGAGACGCCGCCTACACCGGACGTGTGTAGTACTTCGGAGGCACCACACTTGGGGTGCTTGGAGCTTCTCGACTTCATCAACATACGCCTTCCCGCGTAAGGCGTGCCTCGGTCTTCAAGGGTATGAATACTGTCTCTCTCTCTTTCTGTTGCTTATGTCTATAGTATAGATCCTGGTATTAGTGTTCGCATAGTTAGAATTTTTTGTTTCCTGCTACGGAACCCTTCAGTTGGAGAGGAGGGAGTTAGTGTGCAGGTGGAGCACCTGCAAACAACTGTTGATAATGATGTTATGGTTGATGATACTCATGAGAAAAACATTGATGATCATGTTGTTCAACACTCACCTACTGTTTTGCAGCAACCATATGAGTCTATTGCAGCTAATAGAACTAGGCATAACATAGTTCCACCTCCTTGTTTAATTGAAGAGTGTAATCTTTCTCATTATGCTTTGAGTTGTGCTAAATAGGTCGAGCATGATTCTGAACCTGCTACATATAATGAAGCGATTGCAACCGTCGACCGCGAGAAGTGGGTTTCTGCTATGCAAGAAGAGATGCAATCGCTTGAAAAGACTGGCACATGGGAAGTTGTGCGCTTTCCTAAACAAAAGAAGGTCATCCGCTATAATTGGATATACAAAAAGAAGGAAGCTTTATCTCATAATGAGCCTCCAAGGTTTAAGGGAAGGTTAGTAGCAAAAGGTTTCAACCAGATTCCAGATATTGATTATAATGATATTTTCTCTCCGGTTGTGAAGCATAGTTCTATTCATGCTTTCTTTGGTATTGTTGCTATGCATGATCTTGAGCTTGAGCAGTTAGATGTAAAGACTACTTTTCTGCATGATTAACTAGAGGAGGAGATTTACATAGACCAACCTAAAAGACTCATGGTTCCTGGAAAAGAGGATTTTGTGTGCAAATTGAAGAGATCGCTTTATGGTTTGAAGAAATCTCCAAGATAGTGGTACAAAAGGTTTGATTCATTTATGATCTCACAAGACTTTAAGAGTTCTCAATTTGATAACTGTGTTTATATAAAATTTATTAATGCATTACCTATATACTTGATGTTATATGTTGATGATATGTTAGTTGATGCCAAGAGCATGAAATAAATCACTACTTTGAAGACACACCTAAGAAGTGAATTTGAGATGAAAGATCTTGGTGCTGCTAAGAAAATCCTAGGTATGAAAATTAAACGGAACAGAAAATCTAGATTGCTATTTCTTATTCAGTAGAGTTATGTTGAGAAAGTTCTCCAACATTTTAATATGCCTGATGCGAATTCTGTTAGTACTCCTATTGCTCCTCACTTTAAATTGTCAACATTGCAATGTCCTAGTTCTGATAAAGATATCGAGTACATGTCACGAGTTCCTTATTATATATGCGATGGTTTATTCTCGCTCTGATTTATCATATGCTATGAGTTTGGTGAGTCGTTACATGACTAATCCTGGTAAAGAATATTGGAAAGTTGTCCAGTGGATTTTCAGGTACCTCCGTGGCACATTGAATGCTTGATTGAAGTTTGGCAAGACTGGTGAGGGACTCGCAAGCTATGTGGACTCAGATTTTGCTGTCGATTTGGATAAAAGGAGATCTCTCACAAGTTATGTGTTTATGGTAGGTGGATGTGTTGAGTTAGAAGGCTACGCTGCAACCAGTCATTGCTCTATCTACAACCAAAAACGAATATATGACTATTGCTGAAGCTTGCAAAGAGTCTGTTTCATGAGAGAACAAAGCACATTAATATCAAGTACCATTATGTTCGTGACGTTGTTGCACAATGTACACTAAAAGTATGCAAGATAAACACTAATGATAATCATGTTGATGTGATGACAAAGCCTATTTTTGTTGCAAAGTTTGAGTTATGTTCAAGCTTAGTTGGTATAACTTTTTAGCCCAAGTGGCTGTTGGCATCGGAAGTGTTTTATTTGTTTGTTTAGGGAGATAATTGATGTTGATGCTACAAGAAGAAATTGTGTCAAGCTGAAGTTTGTTGAAGTATGATCCAAATTCAATTAAGGAGACTAACTTCTGACGAGCGAAGTGAGGTCCATCATCGGGAGGCTTGGGCCTAAGCGAAGACCTAAGTTTCACCGCTATATATACCTCTTGTAAGCCGCCGACTGAGATAAGTTGTATCTGTGAAATGGCCGACATTGTGTAAACACTCCCCGTTATAATAAAGTTTTGCTGGCTGGCGTCCGTGGTTTTTTCTCTTTGTTGGAGAGATTTTTTCACGTTAAATCTATATCCTCCTACTATCCTTTTCGTTTTTTATTATTTGTTTGTCGCGATTCTAACAATTCGCTTTCCCGGTCTGGTCCAATGCCCTAAACAGACCAGGCGCCGGTCCGGTCTAGTTTTTCAACTAGGGATGGGAGCCAACGTGGCGCATGCCTCACTTAATGGTGAAACGGGTTCCAAAATATGTTTGTGCGTTCGGTAGAGATTACTGGGATTTATCCCCACATCCGTGTTATTCTAGTGTGTGATTAGGAGAGACGCTTATGTGAGTCAATGTAAGTGGTGTGCGTATGTATGGTGGTATGCTCTTTGGTTGTGTGGCTCTTGTAATCGCATAATTCAGTTGCAACTAAGCGAGGCAAACGACCCAACGAATGAGATGGATGACTGAACTGAGAACTCAGGAATTGAAGAAGAAACAGAGATCACTGATATATTTCCTACGAGAACAAAGTACACGGATGGTTTTCAACGCAGTTCACGAACAAAGTACTACATGCACGCTATATTTTTTGATTTCGACCAATCTGTAGAAGAAAATCGAAGTCAAATCTTGTCAATCTTGGACGCCACAACGAGGGGATTCTGAAGCGCGATCTGCTCGCGGCCGGCCGCCTTGTAGTCGAACTTGCAGGCGTGCGCGCCGGCGTGACGGTGCGCGCCGCAGTAGGTGCCGCCGCACCGGCAAGGGAAACCCAGCAGCCCCACCTTCTTCCGGCACGCCTCGCACCGGCTCTTGGTAGCCGTGATCGGCACCACCTCCTTCTCGCGTCCGGCGGCGGCAGCCGCATGTTGTCCACCTCGCTCTTTGATCCCAAGCGACGCGAAACCGGACACGACGCTATCCACGATGGGCGCGCCGCCGATCTGCTGCTGCTGCTTCTTGTAGCACTTAGAGCAGAGGTTGCCGGTCGCCGCGCTGCCGAAGAAGCCACAGCCGTTTGCGCACAGGCCCGCCGAGCCGCCGTCCGAAGCCGGAGCTCCGCCCGCCTGCTGTGTCTCCGCCATTGCTCGAGTCGTCGAGGTGCTAGAGATCCCTCCTCACGTACTGCTCGTCGTCTGCGCGCGCGAACCTCGATATCTCTTTGCTGCTCTGTTCCGCCGTGAATATGTTGATGCTGCTCCCGCGCCTACCTGTGGCTATTTTACGATGAACGTCGCGTTCCGATATCGTGTCGTGCTCGGCTCGGCGATGTCATTCCGAATCCCACCTGGCCTGGCCAGCCGGGTCCCACCTGCGATGTCAGGGACTCAGGATCAGACGGAGTCCTCGCCCAATCGCACGTGCAGTCCGAGACCGAAACGAGGTCAAAGAGGTCCACCGGCCCACGCGTCGTTGACGTGGTTTTCCTTCCACCTTCGTTTCCTTTTTCTGTTGAGGAAATTCAATCTTGCTTCGTTCCGGACAATCAAGAAACCAATGTGGTTTGGTTCCTGTTTGAATTCTGGAAACCTTAGTCTATGAAAATTACGTGTTGCATGCAACTTACTGACCCTATGTACCAATCAAATTTACTCAATTAGTGAGAACCAACCCGTGGTTGGATGGTTAGAAGGGCAGTGGTACCCCCAGCTCACTAGAGTTCAAACCCTAAGTTTAACGCCTTGGTGTCTCATAAAGGCGGAATATTCTTTCAGTAGAAGGCGACGTTCCCGTCGATAGCGAGACGCCTGTGGTGACTTCGTCAATCTCAAGATCCGCCGGCTCAGTCTCTCGAAGGTGCTCATAGGGATAGGGTGTGCGTGCGTGTGTTCATAGGGATGAGTGTATGTACGCATTGTGAGCGTCTGCGTTTGTACTGTGTAAAAAAACTTACTCAATTAATATTCGGTTTGGACTAACTCGCAATACCGCATGGTATAAAGGAAGGCTTCTGATCCAATACAATCCCCACCTAAACTCGTACAAATACATTCATGTATATATTTGAACGTGTATCTAAATCGTGTATTACCTATGCATAGCGTACGGATAGGATCTGTAGATATACGGTCGACCCCAGCTTGCCCTACGAACGTCCAGGCCGACCGCGACCGCCCCAGGCCTAGACGACAGACGCCGCCTCCGGCCATCACCGCCGCCGACGCCAGCCATCTGAACAACCACCGCCGCCGTCGTCGCCGGCTGACAACCACCGCCTACGCCGGCTATTGTCGCGTCCTTGTCCGAGGTAGGTTCACCCTCATTTCTCGATCGCGGCTTGGCTGATCGCCATGGTAGTTGAGCCACCGGACAGTCCGGTGCCTACTAAGCCGGCTTGTCCGGCAATGCCAGACTGTCCCGCTAAGGTAAGGCCGGCCTGTCCGGACTAGCCCGACTATCCGGTGATCCAATGCCGGTATGTTTGACACTTATTTTTTTCATGCTAACACTCCTTCTGTATTCTTTATGATGTTGCTGTAGTTTTCGGAGAGATGGGAGACTCTAGCTTAACTTGGAATGACAACGGTAACGATTACACATGCAATGAGGATTCTAGTTCAGAGAACAGATCCCGAACCTATGAAAATGTACCTCCCGTGAACGACCAGTTTTGTGGTCATAGTAATGGGAGGAACGATCCCGGGTCATCGGCATAATCAGAAAACATGAGTGAAGTATGTTGAATATTCTGTAATGTCAGTCCATGCCATAAGTGATTTGACATCTTACATTCTATGTTTTTGTTATGTAGGTGGTAGCCGGTGGTCACGATGTGGACGAATATTCAGACTTGGAAGTTAGTTTCGATGAATATAGCGCTGAAGCACTATATCAGGATGAATCCAGCTTAGAAAATAGGAGCTAGGTTTGTGGATATTTTCACTATGGCAAGCAATGAATGTTAACAATGAAACGACATCTTATAGTGGTTATCTGTGTTTACCTATGTAGGTGATATCTAGTGCTCCTGATGGGCATGAACATCATGGGAAACCAGACATGGAACTTATGAGTAACGAAGATAAGAAATTCCCAGTGGATAATCACTAGAAAATATTGGACATGACTTTTAATTCTGAACCGACGGGTTTCGTCTGGTACAACATCTATGCGAGAGACCATGGCTTCAGTATCAGAAAGGACATTTTGAGACGAGGGAAAAGCTCTAGGAAATAAATACGATTAAGACAATATCTTTGTTCCAGAGCAGGCAAACGTCCGGAAAAACTCTTAACACAGGAAGGCCACAGCCGTAGGCTGAGACCCGAGACTCACTGTAATTGCAATGCCCATCTCAGCGTGAAGCGTGATAGATCCCGTGGAGTCTGGGTTGTCAAAAGCTTTGACAACAATCACAGTCATGTATTGGCTAGTCCGGACGAAGTACCATTTCTTCGGTCGCATAGAAAGATTAAACCGCACCAGAGAGCTGAGATACTATCATTGGGAGCCATTGGGTTGAGAAAAAGTATGATCATGATACACTTCCTTAGGAGACACAGCTACGGCGGTGTAGGCTTCATTCCTAGAGACATGTACAACATGTGTGGTAGGGAGAAGAGAAAGCTTATTTCGGATGGTGATTCTGCAACAGCTCTCGGTATCATGGCCACCAGGAAGAAGAATGATCCTGAATTGTTTTTTGACTATGATGTAGATGATGAAGGACAGCTGAAGACCTTGTTCTGGTGCGATTCTCAGTCACGTAGGGACTATCAGGACTTCGACGACATGTTGGCATATGTAACTTCCTTCTCATCTGACACAATGGCACACGCGAACATCATAGTCTTACGGTGATTGTTCAGGTCTACGAAAGAAATGAATGGCATACCATACTGGTTTATCTTGTTGGTGATACTGCTTCAGACGTTTCTGAAAGCAATGTGTTAGAAAAAACCAAAAGGTATTATCACAGATAGCGACGCCGTAATGATAAGAGCTACTCAGAAAGTCCTTCTAGACGTGTGGCACCGTATATGTACGTGGTACATGGAGAATAACATGAAGAAACATCTTGGTCATAAGTCACTTAAGGAGTTTCGTCCATTCTTATACTACGTCCCTTCATAAGCTGTATTTGAGCAAAGATGAAGCGTGTTTGTTCGCAAGTGGCATACAGAATCTACCCAGGAATGGCTTAAAAGGATGTACAACAAGAAGAGAATTTGGGTTGCCGCGTATCTGGCCGGTGGATATTTCCTTGGTATGAAAAGTAACCAGAGGAGTGAGAGTTTGAACTCATGCCTTCACCTTCACCTGGATTTTGGTATGACCCTAGTCGACATGATTATGCATTACGAGAATGCAATTACTCCCATCCGTGTGAGCAAGGCAGAAGATGACTGTATTTCTTCCCAGACTTTACTAGTGGCAGTAACTGAATCCAAGGAGATTGAGGTTGCACTTTCCCATGTCTTTACTCCAGCCAATTTCTACATCTTGCAGCGAGATGTCAAGAAGATTGGCGACCTCGAGGTTTACGATGAAATTGTGGGAAAGGGGGGGGGGGGGCAGCAAGTACATGTTTGAAGTTGATTATACCCCTAATAACTCGCAGGAAATAATACGGTGCAGCTGTCGAAGAATGGATCATAAGGGAATTCCATGCAAGCATATACTATTTGCAGTGAAGCACCTCAAATTGTCGGGAATAGAGTATTGTGTTCTTCAACGATTCTCCAAAATAGTAAGAAACGGATTGCCAGCAAGGCGCAATAGCAATATGTTTGCATTAGGTTGGTCAAGGGCATAGAAGCGAAAAAGATACGCTGAGCTTGATACGGTAGCAACAGAACTAATGGATGTGGCATCACATGATCCATATATGTACAATGAACTCCTGGAATATATGAAAGGCCAACTAGCAAAGAAGCATGCCAAAAATGATGGACCGGGTGATCACAGATGCTTCGTGGAGAAAGACGTATTTGGCTTTCAAGTAAACCCATTTCTAATTGGTGAACCCAGTAAGGTTACCACGAAATGCGCACCTAAGCAAAACACAAAAGGTAAAAAGGGGAGAATCACCTAGTAACGAAAAATGGTAGACCACTAGCCTTTGAGGAGCAAAAAGACGGAAAAAACGGAAACAGGGGTGTGGCACTTGTGGTGAGATGGATCATAACAAGCGGAACACAAAGTTATGCAAACTACATCCTAAGTAAGTATGTTTGCATGTTTACACTACTTGCTATTTTGATTCATTAAATCTATTTTTTTGCATGCGCTTAACTATTTCGTTTTGTAATGCAAGTATGTGGCGAAAGAAAAGAAGTAGAAGTGCACCTTCACTCGCCGATGCCAGAAATAAAACGTCGCATGTTTCTATGTTAGAGAATTGTAATCAGAAAAAACCATTTGAGATTATTATTAATGATATGTTCAAATTTTTGTATTATTTGTTTGTATGGCTGAAATGCTGAAAATAACTATAGAATTAAATATAGAAATAAAAATGTAGGGAGAGTAGGGAAAGAGAAATCGAGTGCCATTGTCAGCCTGACCGGCGTATTTGCCGGTCTGTCCGGCATTACTGGGACATGCATTGCCTTTGTGCACGCGCCGGCCTGTCTGATTGAGCTAGACAGCATGTCCGGCGGTTGAGTTGCACAACTAAAATACCCCGCCGGTCTGTCTGGCTACAGGCGGTCCGCCTGAGGACATCAGAACTTCCAGAGCCTAAAATTTAAGGCCGAACAAGTACCCGAACATGTACCGAAGCTTGTTCGGGTGCACTTTCATCTTGACGGCCTGACCGACGATAGAAGCCAGCCTGTCCGGTGCTGGAGTTGCATAACAGAACTGGTGCGCCGGTCTGGCCGGTGATGATTACCGTCCTGTATGACAATGGTTTATGCTACGTAAGAACCAGGGATCTATGCCACAATGAAAATGAAGAATAAAGCAAAATCTTCATAAAGAGAACACCACAAATTTTTGTGCCATAACAACAAAGAAAACATACAACAGAGGATTTCACTAACCATCCAACATAGGAATTAATTAACCATATGGAATCAAACAAACACGGTAACCATAATCCGACAAACATGACCGACATGGAATACAACAAACATAGTCTTACACATAGATAATGGATATATAAAAGTTTCACATGCCAAAAAAATCAAAGATTAAGCAAGGCATGTAACTTTAGCCATACGAATCAAACCGGACATCCTACTTCACAAACTATCATTTGGAGGCACCCTAACTTGCCACACCACCATCTTCATCACTTGAATTGTTGTCAAAGAACTCCTCATATCCTTTTTCAGAGAACACATAGTTGGAAAGAAGGGTGCTCGATGATGCAACCACTTCATCATCACTAGCCTCACCACCAAGTTGACGAACTTGAGCATTGTACTTGTTAAATTTTGCATGATCACCCGACTTGATATTGGCTATCTCCTCGGCATTGGATTTGCACATCCCAAAGATTAAGTGTTGAGTCTTTGCCATGAATTTCTCAAACTTGGAAGGCATGCAAGAAGGACCATGAGCAGCGGGATTTTTCTTGGAGGTTCAAGTGACTACGGTCGGAGCGATGACACCAATTATTTGAGGAGTCCATTATTTATGCTTGGAATCCTTGAAAATATTATGATGATACTTTGCATCAATGAGCACTTGGACATATGGTGCATATGGAAAGCTCGTTTGTAAAGAAAATCCGCCAATCAAACTACTGAGTACCATGAGTGTGCATCCGAACCAATAGATCAATGGCAAAGTTCCTCACCATATGTCTATCACCAATCTTGGTAACAAGAGCCTTGGTGATGACCTTGTGCATGAAAGAGTACCTTGGCTCAAGTAGAGACGCGCTCTGTGCATTCTCAGAAGTAACCTTAACACCCGGACGACAAAGAGGGCCAAGAGCATCACCGCTCATTGATTCACCTGTGCTTGATATGGCATGGATCTTATAGAGATCCTCATCATTAGGAATGTTGAGGAGATTGGCAAACTCTTCCAATGTCACACTCAACTCCGACCCTTCAGCACTCCATACAAGTGTCCTTGCTTCATTCGTAAGAAACCTACAAGTGGCAAAGAATTGGATTACCGCTTCTTTACTCCAGTCACGTCGAAGAGTAATAATGCCATGCAGCCTCATAGCATCATTTTCTCCACACAACCTGGGAGGTGTGCACTATTCTTATCAATGAACTCCTTGTTGACTAGTTATTGAGGAACAAGAGTGTGTGGTTGCTCTAAAATGATGCTTTCATAAATATCTTGATGCACACGAGACCAAAACCTTGGATCTGGAGCACTTCTATGTTATGAAAAATGATCAATTCTCCTCTCAGCGGTGTAGTCTTTCCTTGCTGCTTTCTTTCAGTTAGTCACTTTGTAGTTTCTAGGATGCTTTGGCCTTCTTTTCTCAAGGACTAAGCCATTACGAATGGGCATTCCACCAGGCTTAATGGAACAAGGAGGAGCACTAGCACAAGGAGGAGAACTAGCACGAGTGACGGGCTTCTTACTTGATGTGCTTGAACGGGTTGGACGACATTTCTAAATAGCCTCAAGTACATAAGCCTCCTGCTCATCATCCTCGGATTCACTCTCAGCCACCTCAGTACCCTCCTTCTCACTGCCACTGTCATCCTCCTTCTCACTGCCGCTGCCATCCTCCTTCTCACTATCGCTACCATCCTCATTCCCACTGTCGTAGACGTCACTGTAAATGGTATTCAAGTCAACAGTTGTACTGTCACCTTCCCCATCACCAGGAACATTTGTGCGCTTTAATACTCGTCTTGTTTCCTCGCTATCCATGGACCGTTGATGACGAGAACCTAAATATGGTAAATGTTCATTGTTAGCGATTGGAGTAACGCATATCAAGGAAATAGGATGAACAACCAACTCTAACCATAGTGCGTAAACGGTAATAAATATTATTGACGAATAAATTAAGAGTGTTTCATTACTGTAAAAATATTCTAAGTAGAGCATGTAAAGCATATGGAGATACATAGAATTTTGAGTACATTGTACTATCCCGAAAGTATGCCCTCTTAATGAATAAGTACTAACAACAAGTGCTACCCCTTGTTCTCTCCCAGATTTTATGTATGATGATTGTATAGTTTGAAGGTTACAAGACAAATCATTTTCTTTACCACATCCAGGTTGCAATCCATTGTTCACAAAATAAGTAAATTATATGGAGCAAGCCTCAATTTTGAGTGTACATGAAAATACGTAAAGTATATGGAGCAAGCCTTAATTCGATCCAGTAGCAGTAATATCAAAAAGTGCAAAGCAAATGTGTGTTACTACTAGCAACAATCATATTAATTAGTAATTAGAAAGAACATACATGTGGTCTTAGTGCGTGCCATCTGATATACCCCACGTCGGGTGCAAACCTTGTCGCCGGTGTCGATTCAATCAAGTAGAAGAAGTTAGCGAGAAAATGGATTGGTGAAGGAGTAGATCGGGGGTTGGGTGGAGACCGTCAGCGGCTAGGGCAACCGCCTGGGTGTGGGGAATAACGAGGCCTTTCTCCCTGCGAGTACTCACTTAACCAACCTAACCGTTCACCGGACAGACCGGCCGGCACAAGAAGAGCAAGAGGAAATTTTGAAGTCCGCCGAACATACCGCAGGTGCCACCGATTCATGGGTCCTACATTGATGACCTTAGCCAAACCTGGTTTAGAGCAAGTTGAACCAAGGTGACAGTACAAAGACAGGTACACCAGATCAGTGCACCAGGCCTACATGGCAGAGAGGGGATGTGTTCTCAGGAGGTGATCAATTCGAATGGACAAGCTGGGTATATAAGCAGGTCAAATTCCACTTGAGTTGGCGAGGTGGGATAAAACACCTCCCGCGTCGCAGCTGCGACGCGCCGGTCCGTTAAATGGGCTGCAAAAGGCCATGCAGGCCGGAGTGCATGTGCCTGGATAGTACCATCGGACTGAATGGCATGGAGAGGACTAGACAGTCTGGCAAGATGACATCGCACGATCTAGATCCGATGGTTTTCGTCGAAGCTGTGTCACGCCGGTCCGTTAAATGGGCTGCAAAAGGGCATGCGGGCCGGATTACATTGGCTTGGACAGTAAGGTGGTACTGACTGGCTTGTGGAGGACCAGACAGTTTGGTATGGTGTTTTTCTTCAAGTTTCTACATCTTTAGAATGGGTTAATATCGTCAAAAATCAAATATATTTCGTATGTACAACTAAGACCTAGATTCTAACTTGGTGGAAAAAGTAGGGATCATTTCTCCAAAGTCGAATAAACCACATTGCTTACAAAATGATGAAACAAATATGGCTAATGGGTCTATTCGTAATCATGTCAATTTTTTCAACTTTAGAAGAATGATCTCATATTTTTTCCACAAATTCACATACCTAAACAATGATGAATTATGAAGGTTTTATAATTTTTTGATTTTTAAATTAGTAGTGCCCTAGTCAAAGGATCTTGGCGGAAACAGGGGATCGGGTCAAACGGAGGGAACCCTATGGTCATTTGGTCTCGAACTTTGTTTCCCATGTTGCTACGACCTAAGAAAACAACAAGACACATAGAAGTCCATTGGTAAACCTTCGATGGAAGTCGGTCGAAGGGGTAGATCTACGGTAGACACGGTTTAGGGTTCCGCCGGAAACAGGGGATCCGAGCACTGAAACCCACCGAAAACGTACACAAGGACGTAGCGTACTTATAGAAACGCGGCGTGATGTTGAAATATCCACAAACAACAACCTAGGTATACTTCGCCACACATACATGCGATGAGACTAACTATAGCTCGAAACTCCCGTGTTGGGTAAAATGTAGGGAACCCTGTGGTCAGATGGTCTCAGACTTTGTTTCCTATGTTGCTACGATCTAAGCAACCAACAAGACATATAGAAGTCCATTGGTAAACCTTCGATGGAATTCGGTCAAAGGGGTAGATCTACGATAGACATGGTCTAGGGTTCCACCGGAAATGGGGGATCCGGGTGCTAGAACCCGCCGAAAACCTGCACGATGACGTAGCGTACTTATATAAGCGCAACATGATGTTGAAATATCCACAAACCACAACCTAGGTATGCTTTGCTTCACGTACATGCGATGACACTAGGAAAGGTGATGCAACTATAGCTCGAAACTCCCATGTCAGGTCAAACGTAGGGAACCCTATGGTCATATGGTCTCGGACTTTGTTTCCCATGTTGCTACGACCTAAGAAAACGACAAGACACATAGAAGTTCATTGGTAAACTTTTGATGGAAATCGGTCGAAGGGGTAGATCTACGGTAGACACGGTCTAGGGTTCCACCGGAATTGGGGAATCCGAGCGCCGGAACCCGTCGAATACCTGCACGAGGACGCATCATACTTATAGAAGCGTGGCATGATGTTGAAATATCCAAAAACCACAACCTAGGTATGCTTTGCTTCATGTACATGTGATGACACTAGGAAAGGTGATGCAGCTATAGCTCGAAACTCCCGCGTCTGGTCAAACATAGGGAACCCTGTTGTCAGATGGTGTCAGACTTTGTTTCCCATGTTGCTACGACCTAAGCAAACAACAAGACACATAGAAGTCCATTGGTAAAGTCGGTTGAAGGCGTAGGTCTACGGTAGACACGGTCTAGGGTTCCGCCGGAAACGGGGGATCCAAGCGCCGGAACCCATCAAAAACCTGCACAAGGACGTAGTGTACTTGTAGAAGCACGTCGTGATGTTGAAATATCCACATACCACAACCTAGGTATGCTACGCTTCACGTACATGCGATGACACTAGGAAAGGTGATGCAACTATTGGTCGAAACTCCCGCGTCGGGTCAAACGTAGGGAACCCTGTGGTCGGATGGTCTCGAACTTTGTTTCCATGTTGCTATGACCTAAGAAAACAATAAGACACATAGAAGTCCATTGGTAAACCTTCGATGGAAGTCGGTCAAAGGGGTAGATCTACGGTAGACACGGTCTAGGGTTTTGCCGGAAACAGGGGATCTGAGCGCCAGAATCCGTTGAAAACCTGCATGAGGATGTAGTGTACTTACATAAGCATGGTGTGATGTTGAAATACCCACAAACCACAACCTAGGTATGCTTCTCTTCACGTACATGCGATGACACTAGGAAAGGTGATGTAGCTATAACTCGAAACTCTCGCGTCAGGTCAAACGGAGGGAACCCTGTGGTCATATGGTCTCAGACTTTTTTCCCATGTTGCTACGACTTAAGAAAACAACAAGACACAATAGAAGTCCATTGGTAAACTTTCGATGGAAGTCGGTCGAAGGGGTATATCTATGGTAGACACGGTCTAGGGTTCTGCCTAAAACGGGGGATTCGAGCGCTGGAACCTGCCGAAAATCTGCATGAGGACGTCGCGTACTTATAGAAGCATGGTGTGATGTTGAAATATCCACAAACCACACCCTAGGTATGCTTCGATTCACGTACATGCGATGACACTAGGAAAGGTGATGCATCTATAGCTCAAAACTCCCACGTCGGGTCAAACATAGGGAACCCTGTGGTCAGATGGTCTCAGACTTTGTTTCCCATGTTGCTATGACCTAAAAAACAACAATACACATAGAAGTTCATTGGTAGACCTTCGATGCAAGTTGGTCGAAGGGGTAGATCAACGGTAGACACGGTCTAGGGTTCCACCAGAAACGGGGGATCCGACCGCCGGAACCCGCTGAAAACCTGCACGAGGACGTAGCGTACCTATAGAAGCACGGCGTGATGTTGAAATATCCTCAAACCACAACCTAGGTATGCTTTGCTTCACGTACATGCGATGACACTACGAAGGGTGATGCATCTATAGCTCGAAACTACCCCGTCCGGTCAAACATAGGGAACCCTATGGTGAGATGGTCTCGGACTTTATTTCCCATGTTGCTATGACCTAAGCAAACAACAATACACATAGAGGTCCATTGGTAAACCGTCGATGTAAGTCGGTCGAAGGGGTAGATCTACGTAGACACGGTCTAGGGTTCCACCAGAAACGGATGATCCGAGCACCGGAACCCGCCGAAAACCTGCACGAGGATGTAGCGTACTTATACAAGCACGGTGTGATGTTGAAATATCCAGAAACTACAACCTACGTATGCTTCACGTCACGTACATGCGATGACACTACGAAAGGTGATGTAGCTTTTGACACCCCCAGGATTAGGGCTAGACAAATCTCAGACCTCTATCTGATATAAGCCTAACCTAAATGTCGGAAGCATACAGAGAAAGAATCAGTAACATTACAGTGACCCTATGATACAAAATTATTATAATAAGCTCATAACCGAGAAAAGAACCAAAATATTACAAGCAGAGGTCACTGACCACAAAGATCAACCAACGGAAGGGAAATTATGCTATTAAGTATAGCAAACATAACAAATGGCCTAAGTGGCTGGAAGCATAACGATAATGTCCCAATCCATAGATTCCAGGCTGTCGACCGGGAACCCCAAGCTACTCGTCGATGTCGATGTTGTAACAAACTCATCTTTTGTGGTAACACTTACTTGCTACAAAAGTATCAACAAAGTAAGGCTGAGTACAGGGTCTACTCCACAAGAATTATGGATGGTGGGGTATTTTTGCATAAAGCTAACTTTCTTTGTAAAAGAGGGAGGAGAAGCTTGACTAATAGAACCTTTTAAAATGGGATAAGAAAGCGATATCACTAGCTTTGATCATCTTTTGATATCCACCGGATCTTTATCAGCTGAACCTAACAACTAGGATCACCCCCTCGATCCTTGAGGAATAATGCTTAAGCACACTTTACTTACTTGCCCAAGTTTTACAATTAGGTTATTCTTCTCTATGATCCCACGTCCATTCCCAGGTTGTCCATAACCGCGGACATGGCTTTTCGAAAAGATTATTAACCCTGCAGGGGTGTACAACTTTACCCACACGCGCCAACTGATTCTTAGTGCCAAGCTATAAGCCCTCTTCCTTGGAAGGCCGACAGAGAGTGGTTGACCATGACCTTGACCTTGCTTTCGTCGAGACCATGAGTCACGCCCTAAGGAGATGCCACCGTAACGGGTCAAGTCCCGAAGCCGGTCCTTAGAAATGTGTGCGGGGTTCAAGATTACAGAGGCCGTGCCTCTCTTATTCCCGGCCATGCTTACCTACCTGTATGAATGCACCTCCTTCACCGCCTTCGAGAACAACCAGAATGCATATGTCGAATGGAACACCCGAACTATGTGACTCATGGAATCTACTAGGCAAGTTAGTTGGTTGAGGGGGTTTCCAGGCCCCCGTGTGGCTGTACGCTCGTCTTGGTTCAAGAGGCAAGAACTTAGGTCCTAGTAGTGGCAAGTATGGGACTGCAAAAACCACAACCCGACGTGGCCTCCCATACAAGCCTTAGCATGTTTAACTTTCATCTCTGATCACTCCATGTTGTCCTGTCATACTAGGTTCATTCGCATCTCTGATTCATCAACCGGATGGACCAGTGGTAACAACTAAGCATGGCTAAGCGCAACAGATATATCAGCTCTAGCGAAGCACATAAGCCAAACCCTAGTTATGCCAGGAACAGTGGATCAGGGAGTATAGGCTACAAAGGTAATATGCATCAGATAAGATTAATGTATCTATCGATAAAAGACTTTGGAATCATATGCACATGGCAAGAATGAAATACTTTGAAATCGTAGGATTATATCATGTGTGGGGCTTTGCTTGACTTGTTTGTTGATACCTAGATATAGATCTTCGGGAGCCTTGTACTTGACTTGGTTACATTTGGTCAAGTATTGCTCGTCGATCTTTGATGGTGTTGATCTGGTCTTCAATCTCGATCTCGATATCGTGTTCTACTAGAAAGAACCAAACACCGAAACAAAAGGGAAACAATCAACACATGGCATCAATGCAATGCTCAAGTAAGGATGATGATTTGACAAGTTTAATTGTATTGGAATGTAACCCTAAGGCATGCTCGATCATTTTAAACAGGGTTTGAAGGTCGCAAACCCTAGGATAGGGGAAACCTTGGAGTCACCTACGGGGGTTGATTTGTTATTCTACTGAACTTGTTAGTTAAGTTGATTATCAATGCATTATGATGAAGCTATTGTAAAGATCTCATTTTTCTGAACATTTTGATATATTATACATATTTTTATGACTTATAAATAATTAGTTATTAAATTTATAAGATTAAACCAATTTTTAAAATTATTAAACCATTTATGAAATTATTACAAAACAGGGAGAACCTTTTTACATCGGGGCAGAGGCTACTCACTGCAGCTGACAGAGGGGCCCTAGGCCACCTCAGCTGCCACGCGGGCAGGTGGGGCCACTGACCGGTTTGACAAGGTCAGACCCGCGCCTGCTGAGGCACAGGTGACGTCATCATGACGTCACACCGGTGGGGCTCTCAGATCAGCGTCGGGGGCGGCGCTAGGTAGCGAGATGGGAGACGATCTTGCGTGGGTTCGAATGAGGGCACTGCGGGGAGTAGAAAGGTGGTGGCACCGCTCCATTTGGGTCACCAGAGCGACACCTACGACTGCGGCCGACGACGACGAGTGGCGACGCGCGGTGCGAGGGCAAAGCAAAGCGAGAGGGGGTCGGGGAAGAGGTCCTAGGGGACCACCAGCTCACCGTGAGTATGACGAGCAGGTCAGGGGCAGCGGAGGAGGCCGGGTGGCATCGGAATCGTTGATAACCATGACGACCTAAGATCGGGGAAGAGGGTTTGACTGTGCCGTCTCGGTCCTCTTCAACTTGCTTGGTTAGGGGCAATCGAACAAGGAGAGGCAGCAGGTCACGGCGGTGCACTCAGGTGGTCATGAGGTGGCCAGGAACGACGGTGCCCCCAAGCTCTAGAGAGCTAGGGTTTCGTCCAGAAATGGAGGAGAAGAACTGGACACAGCTAGGGTTTCCTCGCGGCGCTAGGGTACTTGTAGACGACAAGGACGTCGGTAGCGGGCATCATGGTGCTAGCGGGAATCATAGCGCAGACGGGCGGCGGAGGCGTCGACACGGGCAGGTTCCTCGTCGAGACCGAAGACGACGACATCGAAAGGAGGCTGAAGGTGTACGGGGCCGCTGGCGGGCTGGTTTGGGCGGAACTGGGCCGCAGAAAAGCAATAGCGGCGGGGGCTACTAGCTGCGCTGGGCGGCAGGAAGGAGAGAGGGAAGGTGGGCTTCGGCCCAGGTAGCTAGGGTTAGGTTTTTATTTCGAAAACTTTTTTTCTTTTTTTCTTCTGTTTCTATTTATTTGTTTGTGTTTTGATACCTTCGATCCGGATTGCGAATGTAGTGTAGCTTTTCCCCTAGTAGACCTAGGTTATCGAATCCTCGGGAACCGAATGCGTAGTGAAGTTACTTTAACGGACCTTCGAGAGTTTTAGAATTCCTTTTGTGTTTTTACTGGACCAATAGCTTGCGTCTTTTTGTTGTTGTCGATGATGGAGATAGAGGGCCTTGGGCGTTTGGTTTCAACTGAAGTTGTGCAAAACATCTGATGGGAATACAAGATAGAAATAAACTATGCATGTACTTGTTAGAGCAAGATAAATTATATGTGGGCAGTGCATCCATAATTGCTATTGCCTCCGCAATCGCTTATAGCAATAAGCTACTAGTCTCATCCATAGAAGAAAGAGAACTAATGATATGCATAGTGATGTCACCATTAGTCCCAAGTAAATCCCTCACATACAGCCGTACTACCCCTTCTGTCACTGGGGTTCCCAACCTGTAGATTGGTCATTACTCATACTCCCTATACCTGGATCAACCCTTGGGGTCTTAGATACCTGACAAGTCCTTGGATTAAGGCAAGAGAGGATACAATAATCATCATGTCATACAAACTAATACATGATCCCATCTATGATAAATAACATGCACAATTGCTACATGGCTAGGCCAAAGCCCTTTGCCCAAGGATAATTACTCACACATAGAGATGAGATCAACAATCGCAAACAATGTAATGAAAATCATAAGATTGATAGCAATAGTCTTACAGTGTCGCCAATCGAAGAAGAGATCTACTATTACAAGTGGTGGAATATGGCTATGGAGATGGAGAAGGGTTTGGAGATCTGGAGGCGGCTGGAGATCTATGGCAGAGTCTTTTTGGCGATGTCTGGCTTGTTTTCTGGTCGCCCGAGGCTTCTTTATATAGGGGTCCCTTCACGAAAGTTGTTCTGTTTGACCTAATGGTGGCGACACCAACTATACGACCGAAGCTATACGGCCGGAATTTTTGCTCCGATTGTATAGTTGGTCGTTAAAGTGTCTGCCTCCGTCTTATGGCTCCTGGTTTCTTCTGGTTGTTGGAAATCTCATATCTTTGACTTTAATATAGTGATTCCCTCCTTTAAACGACATTATCTGCGCAAGAAAAATATAAAAGAAAGGATTGCATACCTCTCTGAATATTAGCATTAGTGGCAGGGTTTAGAGAGATATTTCATCGAAATTATGAATAATATCAGTTTAAATGTGGACGTAGATGGCTATGTTTCAGAGCCATCAACCTCCCCAAGCTTAAAATTGATCGTCCCCGGGCAAGAAAACCAAAATCAAAAAGGAACTCAGCATTTAAACTGAAATAACAAGATGGTGATCTTACTCATGATTGGTAGACTCATGTTTCCTCCACTTCATAAATCTGAAAAACTTCAGCATAGATAGAGTAATGGCAAGCATATCATACGAGTTTTATGCATCCTTATAGTGCAGCAAAATTATTGTTAGCATGGATGATTCAAAAGGAGTAAACTTTATTCCATGTCATGTAATCAACTCATAGGCTTGCCTTTAAATAATAAAGTATAATCATGTAAATTAAGAGTGTGAGAGTTGTTATGAAAACATATACACTAGAGTAACTCAATTCTCCCACATCAATAAATCAAGACTTTTCTTGCACTACTTTTCTATTCATTGTCCTTCAAGAATTTCAGTTTTTAAGTAATTGAGAGCATGCCAAAGATTTTTATTAGTTTATCAGGCTGTGATGGACACTCGTGGCATCACTAAGGTTTTTGTTCCTTTTGTATAATGATTACTCATAATAGCCAGAGGAGTGATTCCATCATGATTACAGCTACCCAGGAGTGCGAAGAATCTTACCCACTATAGCATTGCTGCTACAAGTGTTTAATCAACTCATAGCTGAAATCTAGGAGTTTCCTCCATGAAGATCGTTCGTAGGCCAGCGGAGTTGTTGGCATCCCATGAAGTTTGACATGCGTAAAGCTATATCATTCTTATGATTAACAAGTCAAACTTTGGTATGAAACCGCTAAACATTAATTCAATCGAACAAATCCTTTTAAAGAGAGCTATCAAGTCAATCAACATTTTTAGTGGTGTTGAGTGTCTCTAGAAATAAGCCTTCATGACTAAGCACTACAACACCCAATCCTTCAATTGTGAGACTTTTTATTATTATAATTGTTTAGCAATTTTAGGCAAGACTTGGTTAATTACGAGAGGTGGAACAAAATGAACCCAATTAAATACCCATGCAAACGAAAAATATTACTAGGATACAAAGACTCACTCGACCAATATAATATCTTAACATTTACTACTAACTAGCATGGGTTTCTCAACCTTCAAAAGTGGGGAGTCATAAGGCATACCTCTCATGTTTGATTCCACTTCTCTCTTTTTTATTTGCTTATTGGAAACTCGAAGGCGATCACTCTCCTGCAAACATATGAAGACCTCGAGGCGGAAAGAAAAGAAAGAGGCAAAATAAGGAAAAAGGGAGAAATATTTTTGTGATTTTTAAGAGAGGGAATTTAAAGAATACAAAATTGGCGGCAAAGCTAGGCTAGAAATTCTCAAAAACAAAATAGAAAGAACTAGAAAATAAAGTGTTGGGAAAACCAACACGAGTGCTTATAAACTCAAATAAAAATGCAACCTCGAAATAAATAAAAGGAAATGAATGCCAAATAAAGATACATGAGGAAACTTCCCCAAGCTTAGGCTTTTGCAAGCCCTTCAAATCATTGTGGTGGCAGGAAAAAGTCATTACTCCAGTTCGCAAATTGAGTTGAGAGGTTACTAATTGATTATCAGAGGTTCAAAGAGAGGCTATGCATCCTCTCCACAGTCCCTCCAAGTCCTTGGAAATCTTGGTATGTGGCGAACCGGGTTTGTGGTTGCTCCTCTTGGTAAGGAACTCCTTGCTCCTCCTCTTGGTCCTCATCCTTCTCTGGAATCTCTTCCTATGGTTAGTGTTGCTCAACCTGCAAGTCATATAGCAAACGTCCTTCCTCGATAGATAAAAAACCATTAGGCATAGGAGCAGGGTATAGACTCCTAGCTCCAGCAATATGTAGATAATAAACACCACCTCTCCTAGTGAGCATTCCACAGGCTCTCAAGGTGGATAAACCAACACGTGTATCACCTAGTACGGGTTGCAACTCACCTAGGTTGATGTCTAGGGCATGGGAAAGCACGGCGATGACGCCTCCTCCTGTGATTGGCCCTTGGCTTTGGGAGGCTTGGTGATCCAGGTAGCGCACAAGGATGTCTCCCAAGTTGAGTAACAGGTTGCAGTTGATGTAAGCAGCCTTTACGAGGACTAGGATGTCCTCCTCGCTGAGTCTCGTGAACTCATTACGTGCCTCCAAGGTGTTAGCAATAACATAAAACAAATAGCGAATTGCAGGATGTTGAATATTATTCCCCTTGTTCACTCTACTAGTGAAACTCATTCCATTATAGTATTGTTCAGGGGAAGGACTTAAGCCAGTAAAGGATGCGCGTAAAGCATGAACATCATTGTTTGGCAAATTTAAGCATGCACACCATTCATCTAATGTTAAAGTATAGTTGTTGTTCATCATACGGAAAGAAATAATGTCCTCTCCTTGCCATTGTTTAACGGTGCTTTGCAACAAACTTAGGAATTCAATGGTTAAGTGGCGATAAGTAGGTACATCATTGTACACAAAGTTTTGTAGGCCAGCTCTATTGCAAAGTAAATTGAAGTCATCAGAAATACCGAGTTGGTTCAATATAATGGGACAAGCCCACTTGGTGGCCTTCACTTGGTGGTTCTTGATCCTGTTGAAGCGATCACGATGGGCCTCATCCCTGAACCGTATCCCCATGCGTTCCTGAGTGGCTAACCGAGAAGCGCTAACAGTGGCACGAGCACGAGTTTGGCTCCTTGTGTTCATCATCTAAAACATTGAAGAAAGGCAAAAATAAAACATTTTGATCCAACAACAGTAAGTATAATATATTCCTCATCATAGCACACTAAAGAATCTCCCCAAAATAATAATCTAGGCAAGAAATTCATGGCAATTGGTTCATAGTAGGTCTCACCCTAGATTGATAATGACAATAGATCGAAGATGAATTTGCGAAAAGTAATTGGGGGTTGGAGGAGAAACATACCGTAGATCACTCGTGTGCGAGGTAATCGAACAAACTTGAGTAGAGGTAAAGATCTCTTGAGGTTTTGAGAGAGTTTGGAGGTAGAAGAGACAAAAGGATTGAAGTTTTGGAGTTGGAGGTACCTTCCCGTGCGATTTTATGGTCGGACACAACTATACGGGCGGAACATGTGTTCCCACCGTATAGATGGCTTTCTGTCAAAATATTAGGGTTTCCTCCTGGCAGCGCAGCTATACGGAGGCAACTATACGTCCGGAACAAAATGTTCCCACCGTATAGTTGGTCGTTAAATTGTCTGTCCCTGTGAAAGAAAAATATACAAAGGCATCGATATCTATACGGCCAGAACTATACGCCCGGAATTTTTATTCCCGCTGTATAGTTGGTCGTTAACTCCTAGTATATTAGAAAAGAAATTGTATGGAGGCACTGATATCTATACGACCAGAACTATACAAACACAATTTTTATTCCCGCCATATAGTTGGTCATTAAACTCTCAGTACATATGAAAAGAAAATTGTCGATGACAAAGATATCTATACGACCAGAACTATACGACCGGAATTTTTATTCCTGCCGTATAGTTGGTCTTTAAACTCTCTATGTGCATAAAAAAAAATCTGTTTCTTCAAAAACTATTTGTTTTCCTGTAACTTAGTGATATACCTTGTTTATGACAAAAAATTAATAGTAAATATTGTCGACCAATAATAGCATGAATCAAGCAAAATTTCAAGTACTACCGAACTTCTTCTCCTCAAATGGAGTTTTCTAGCACTCTTTATTAAACAAGAACTAAAACTAAAACTAAAAACTTAACTCAAACCTTTATTTAACATGGGTTGCCTCCCATGGAGCGCTCTTTTATGGTCAATAGCTTACCTTACTGATACTCACTAGGGACATATGAGTGGAACACCTACTCCAAAGTAATTGGCCTTCAAAGTGATGGCCTCCTTCTCGTAATGTTTGGCTTTCTTTTTCCTTGGGAAATGGATAACAAAAGGATCCCGCAAAAGCAGTTGCAACTTCACATTCCCTTCATGAAGGTTAATTAAAACCTTTATAGTTCTCAAGAAAGGACGGCCTAGTATTATATGAGCAATGGTATCTTCAGGCATGTCAATAATAACAAAGTCAATTAGAGCAGGATAACCTTTGATGTAAACTAAAGTGTTCTCCTTAATTCCTACAGCTTGTTTGTAGGTAGAATCTGCTAGATGCAATTTTAATTCAGTGATTTCAAAGGAGTCAAGATTTAACTTGTTAAAAAGACTTTTTTGGGATTGTTGAGACGCTTGCAGTTCCATGAAGTTTGACATGCGTAAAGCTATATCATTCTGATGATTAACAAGTCAAACTTTGGTATGGTCACAAAAACCGCTAAACATTAATTCAATCGAACAAATCCTTTTAAAGAGAGCTATCAAGTCAATCAACATTTTTAGTGGTGTTGAGTGTCTCTAGAAATAAGCCTTCATGACTAAGCACTACAACACCCAATCCTTCAATTGTGAGACTTTTTATTATTATAATTGTTTAGCAATTTTAGGCAAGACTTGGTTAATTACGAGAGCTGGAACAAAATGAACCCAATTAAATACCCATGCAAACGAAAAATATTACTACGATACAAAGACTCACTCGACCAATATAATATCTTAACATTTACTACTAACTAGCATGGGTTTCTCAACCTTCAAAAGTGGGGAGTCATAAGGCATACCTCTCATGTTTGATTCCACTTCTCTCTTTTTTATTTGCTTATTGGAAACTCGAAGGCGATCACTCTCCTGCAAACATATGAAGACCTCGAGGCGGAAAGAAAGAAAGAGGCAAAATAAGGAAAAAGGGAGAAATATTTTTGTGATTTTTAAGAGAGGGAATTTAAAGAATACAAAATTGGCGGCAAAGCTAGGCTAGAAATTCTCAAAAACAAAATAGAAAGAACTAGAAAATAAAGTGTTGGGAAAACCAACACGAGTGCTTATAAACTCAAATAAAAATGCAACCTCGAAATAAATAAAAGGAAATGAATGCCAAATAAAGATACATGAGGAAACTTCCCCAAGCTTAGGCTTTTGCAAGCCCTTCAAATCATTGTGGTGGCAGGAAAAAGTCGTTACTCTAGTTCGCAAATTGAGTTGAGAGGTTACTAGTTGATTCTCGGAGGTTCAAAGAGAGGCTATGCATCCTCTCCACAGTCCCTCCAAGTCCTTGGAAATCTAGGTATGTGGCGAACCGGGTTTGTGGCTGCTCCTCTTGGTAAGGAACTCCTTGCTCCTCCTCTTGGTCCTCATCCTTCTCCAGAATCTCTTCCTATGGTTAGTGTTGCTCAACCTGCAAGTCATATAGAAAACGTCCTTCCTCGATAGAGAAAAGACCATTCGGCATAGGAGCGGGGTATAGACTCCTAGCTCTAGCAATATGTAGATAATAAACACCACCTCTCCTAGTGAGCATTCCACAGGCTCTCAAGGTGGAGAAACCAACACGTGTATCACCTAGTACGTGTTGCAGCTCACCTAGGTTGATGTCTAGGGCATGGGAAAGCACGGTGATGACGCCTCCTCCTGTGATTGGCCCTTGGCTTTGGGAGGCTTGGTGATCTAGGTAGCGCACAAGGATGTCGCCCAAGTTGAGTAACAGGTTGCAGTTGATGTAAGCAGCCTTTACGAGGACTAGGATGTCCTCCTCGTTGAGTCTCGTGAACTCATTACGTGCCTCCAAGGTGTTAGCAATAACATAGAACAAATAGCGAATTGCAGGATGTTGAATATTATTCCCCTTGTTCACTCTACTAGTGAAACTCATTCCATTATAGTATTGTTCAGGGGAAGGACTTAAGCTAGTAAAGGATGCGCGTAAAGCATGAACATCATTGTTTGGCAAATTTAAGCATGCACACCATTCATTTAATGTTAAAGTATAGTTGTTGTTCATCATACGGAAAGAAATAATGTCCTCTCCTTGCCATTCTTTAACGGTGCTTTGCAACAAACTTAGGAATTCAATGGTTAAGTGGCGATAAGTAGGTACATCATTGTACACAAAGTTTTGTAGGCCAGCTCTATTGCAAAGTAAATTGAAGTCATCAAAAATACCGAGTTGGTTCAATACAATGGGGCAAGCCCACTTGGTGGCCTTCACTTGGCGGTTCTTGATCCTGTTGAAGCAATCACGATGGGCCTCATCCCTGAACCGTATCCCCATGTGTTCCTGAGTGGCTAACCGAGAAGCGCTAACAGTGGCACAAGCACGAGTTTGGCTCCTTGTGTTCATCATCTAAAACATTGAAGAAAGGCAAAAATAAAACTTTTTGATCCAACAACAGTAAGTATAATATATTCCTCATCATAGCACACTAAAGAATCTCCCCAAAATAATAATCTAGGCAAGAAATTCATGGCAATTGGTTCATAGTAGGTCTCACCCTAGATTGATAATAACAATAGATTGAAGATGAATTTGCGAAAAGTAATTGTGGGTTGGAGGAGAAACATACCATAGATCACTCGTGTGCGAGGAAATCGAACAAAATTGAGTAGAGGTAAAGATTTCTTGAGGTTTTGAGAGAGTTTGGAGGTAGAATAGACTAAAGGATTGAAGTTTTGGAGTTGGAGGTACCTTCTCGTGCGATTTTGTGGTCGGACAGAACTATACCGGTGGAACATGTGTTCCCGCCGTATAGTTGGCTTTCTGTCAAAATATTAGGGTTTCCTCCTTGCAACGCAGCTATACGGAGGCAACTATATGGCCGAAACAAAATGTTCCCACCGTATAGTTGGTCGTTAAATTGTCTGTCCCTGTGAAAGAAAAATATACAAAGGCATCGATATCTATACGGCCGGAACTATACGTCCGGAATTTTTATTCCCGCTGTATAGTTGGTCGTTAACTCTCAGTATATTAGAAAAGAAATTGTATGGAGGCACTGATATCTATACGACCGGAACTATACAAACACAATTTTTATTCCCACCATATAGTTGGTCATTAAACTCTCAGTACATATGAAAAGAAAATTGTCGATGGCAAAGATATCTATACGACCGGAATTTTTATTCCTGCCGTATAGTTGGTCGTTAAACTCTCTATGTGGATAAAAAAATCTGTTTCTTCAAAAACTATTTGTGTCCCTGTAACTTAGTGATATACCTTGTTTATGACAAAGAAATTGATAGTAAATATTGTCGACCAACAATAGCATGAATAAAGCAGAATTTTAAGTACTACTGAACTTCTTCTCCTCAAATGGAGTTTTCTAGCACTCTTTATTAAACAAGAACTAAAACTAAAACTAAAAACTTAACTCAAACCTTTATTTAACATGGGTTGCCTCCCATGGAGCGCTCTTTTATGGTCAATAGCTTACCTTACTGATACGCACTTGGGACATATGAGTGGAACACCCACTCCAAAGTAATTGGCCTTCAAAGTGATGACCTCCTTCTCGTAATGTTTGGTTTTCTTTTTCCTTGGGAAATGGATAACAAAAGGATCCCGCAAAAGCAGTTGCAACTTCACATTCCCTTCATGAAGGTTAATTAAAACCTTTATAGTTCTCAAGAAAGGACGGCCTAGTATTATATGAGCAATAGTATTTTCAGGCATGTCAATAATAACAAAGTCAATTAGAGCAGGACAACCTTTGATGTAAACTAAAGTGTTCTCCTTAATTCCTACAACTTGTTTGTAGGTAGAATCTGCTAGATGCAATTTTAATTCAGCGATTTCAAAGGAGCCAAGATTTAACTTGTTAAAAAGACTTTTTTGGGATTGTTGAGACGCTTGCAGTTCCATGAAGTTTGACATGCGTAAAGCTATATCATTCTTATGATTAACAAGTCAAACTTTGGTATGGTCACAGAAACCACTAAACATTAATTCAATCGAACAAATCCTTTTAAAGAGAGCTATCAAGTCAATCAACATTTTTAGTGGTGTTGAGTGTCTCTAGAAATAAGCCTTCATGACTAAGCACTACAACACCCAATCCTTCAATTGTGAGTCTTTTTCTTATTATAATTGTTTAGCAATTTTAGGCAAGACTTGGTTAATTACGAGAGCTGGAACAAAATGAACCCAATTAAATACCCATGCAAACAAAAAATATTACTACGATACAAAGAATCACTCCACCAATATAATATCTTAACATTTACTACTAACTAGCATGGGTTTCTCAAACTTCAAAAGTGGGGAGTCATAAGGCATACCTCTCATGTTTGGTTCCACTTCTCTCTTCCTTTTTGATTCGTTTCTTGGAAACTTGAAGTCAATTAGAGCAGGACAACCTTTGATGTAAACTAAAGTGTTCTCCTTAATCCCTACAGCTTGTTTGTAGGTAGAATCTGCTAGATGCAATTTTAATTCAGTGATTTCAAAGGAGCCAAGATTTAACTTGTTAAAAAAGACTTTTCAAAGGAGCATTTTTTTGGGATTGTTGAGATCACAAAGTGCAGCTATCTCATTAGTCCCAATCTTTATCTTAATAGTGGGCTCAAATATGTCATCTAGTTTAAAAGGTAACTTTTCAGTGATCTTCTTGTATTCCTCTTCAAGATCGCGTATCTTAATTTCTACTTGATCAACAAAGTGTTGATACATGGCTTCATCGTTACCTTCACTCATCGGAATTTTTATGTTGATCCTGTTTACGAGATCTTCGATGGTGTAGCTTGGTGAAGGGGAATTACAATAATCGAGTTCTTCAGGCTCCTCCCTTTGGATCCTCATCATTTTGAGTTCTTCAACAGGATTGGGCTCTGAAACGTCCATAACGTATCTATAATTTTTGATGGTTTTATGCTAATAATATGCTTTTGACACTTCTTTTTGTACAAAGTTTATGATTTATTTTGACTAACCTACTAATAGTTGCAAAAGTGCACAATGTTCTTGTTTTACACTTTGATGTGTAGGAATTACCAAGAATACAAGTGGAAATCTTGTTGGACTCATATTGAGATTTTTCCAGAAATCTGTCTTAGAACTCTTTTGAATATGGTCACGTTTCGGCTCGAATACGGCGTCAAACGGAAAACTCTTCAACTACAAAGTTATTGGAAATTTCGCAGCAAATGTTCTGGACATAAAATTTAGATGATTCCGAGTCCAGACGGGCTTTTTAGGCCCGATTTACTGCAACCTAAGATGGGGTGACGGGAATCCGAGAAGCTATAAAGGGAGGAAACCTAATTCGCCTAGGGCATCTCCACCCACGAATTTGCAGCCACCAAAGCCACGGTTTTGCCTCCCCATGGATCCCATCTCCATGGGGGAGGGCTCCCAAGAAGCCATGAAGGAAGGGGGCTAAGGGGCGGTGCTCCCCCATGATACCGGCGGCGGGGAAGGAATCCCCCGCGCCGCTGCCGGCATCGCCGCCCTCTTCACCATCTTCACCATCTTCATTGTCATCTCCATCACCTAATCCTCCTAGTATATAGTGGTTCATCCTCCCACACACCTCTGTACCGTTCTATGTAAACATGGTGTTTGATGCTATAAGTTATAATCCTATGATCTATATCATTGTTTGCGTAGTTTCTTTGTTCTTAGATTAAATGGTTGAATGTATTTGGTTCATTAGAATTGTATGTTGATATGGTACAATCCTTTGGTGTCTATTATATTTATGCGCGCATGAATTAAACATCATAAGGTTTGTAGTATGTGTAAAAGGGAGGGGGAGTTCTGCCGGAGTGACAGAAACCCGAGGACGCGAACTGGAACGTTGCACGTATGGGAATAAGAGGACCATTAAACTTAAGGCCATGGTTGGGAAAATCTTAATGCATTGATTAGTACTTATGGATGTTTGCTAACAATCCAATCATATAGTACATGTAATTTCAAGTAGTGAAGCGCATATATATTTAGCCTCTCCCACATAGAAAACTACATCGAAGACAGTGAACCTGATCTATTCGCTATTTAAACTTGGACCAAGCCACCACAATTACCACCACTATTCCACACTTATGGTTCTGTTAGTTTAGTGTATTTTATTGCTGCAGCAACTAGCTTTATTTTCTGGTTATTTATTATCGTGCAAAGCTATCTCTATTACTCGTATTGTTGCTCTAGTTTTATTTCCTAGATAATGCAAACGTTTAGTGTGCGTAGAGTTGTATCAGTGGTTGATAGAACTTGAGAGAATATTTATCCTACCTTTAGCTCCTCGCTGGGTTCGACACTATTACTTATCGAAAAGGCTACACACGATCCCCTATACTTGTGGGTTATCAAGACCTTTTCTGGTGTCGTTGCCGGGGAGCAATAGCATGTGGGTGAATATTCTTGTGTGCACTTGTTTTCTTTATCTCTAAGTAGGTTTTACTTTTAGTTTTAAGTTGTTCTCGATCTTAGTATGGATAGGGAATGCGAATTACAAAAAAAATTAGTTGTACTTGTTATCTAAAAACGTTTTCAAAAAGGAAAGTGATTGGAAAAATGAGTAATGGTTAAGTGGGGGTCGACCTTGAACACTTGTGTTCATGCCTATGAAACCGAAACAAATCTTTCCATGGAAGCATTTCAGTTAAAAACTTGTAGGAATGCATGAAGCCTTGAAAAAGAAAGATATTTCTGGTATTGATCTTAATGCTTATTCATTCGAAAATACTTAAATCTTGCTCCTATGCCTAACTTAAAGACGTTAAACAAAAGTACTTATTGGGAGATAACCCAAAAGTTTTAGATGAGTCTTGGAAGTTATTACCTCTGTAATAACCGCTCCTTATCCTTTTTATTTGCTTTTTGTGCCAAGAGTAACCTCTAATGAGAGAGTAGTAATGCTTGGGAAAGTTACTGTCCTGAAATAGATTTTTGTGCTTCGCTGTAAAAATTCGTGTAAAATCTCTGTATGTCGGTTTGAGCTGTGAATTTTTGTGCTTCTACCCCAGGTTGCGTTAGTTCAACACTTTTTGATTTGAGCAACAAAAGGACTTTGAAAAAATTGGTCTTTACCTGCTGGTCTGTTTTGATAGATTTCTGCCATGATTTGCATTTGCTTCTTGTTGATTCTTTTTTGAGTTCTTTTTGGGGAATTGAGCTTTTTGAGGGAAGTGCTACAATAGCTTGTGTTTTAATGAAAGTTTTATGGGTGTTGGAACTGAACCCAAAGACTTATTATCTTGAGTGCACTAATGTTGCTAATAA
Source organism: Avena sativa (assembly GCA_916181665.1). Lineage (NCBI taxonomy): Eukaryota > Viridiplantae > Streptophyta > Magnoliopsida > Poales > Poaceae > Avena > Avena sativa. The sequence continues at coordinate 342,601,067 of OV702287.1, forward strand.
AGATTGTGTGAAGTTTTGTATGAAGGAAAAATTTCAGGTGTATGAAAAGAGTGATGTAATGAGGTGAAGAATGGACTAAAGCTCAAGCTTGGGGATGCCACATGTGTCACCCCAATAAATATCCAAGAAGTACAAGCGTCAAAGCTTGGGGATGCCCAAGGCATCCCCTTCTTCATCTATAAAAATCTCATGTTTCTTTCAAATACTTCATTTTTATTGTTTCATGCATAGTTGTGTTGTTCTTGGAGCGTCTTCGTCTTCATTTTCGTTTTCTTGATTTTATTAGTTTGATTGAATAAATTGGTTGGACCCCCTCTTTCATACATTAGTTTTCAAATAAGTGTTGTTTGGATTGGAAAAGAGTAGGAAAAGTTCATGCTTAAGTGGTAAAAGGAGCTCGTTTGTGACGATGGCCTATGCTTTGTCATGTCATGATTGATTTTTTTGGCTTTATGCTTAGTGATTTTTGCTGTAGCATGACATGTTATAAACAATTGAGATTGCTTAATGTGCCTTGAAAGAATCATGCGTTGTTTTAGCATATTAAAGCATACTATTGCGGTATTCTCCTTTGATGCTTTATTTGGGTTGACTTGGCACATGCTCACACCATGTTATGACTATCCCAAGTCACCATAGCCTTTATGATCCTTTAGTTTTCGACTTGTAATATCACTTTATGCTTTAATTAATCATGTTTTGTCGCTTTGCATGATTATTACCATTATTGCTCTTTTAATTGGTCGCTCCCAGTCCTTTGCTAGCCTCCATAACCAAGTATGAGTTCCACTCATGCATCCAACTCCAAATAAAACCAAGTTATCCCAAAGAGTCCACCATACCTACCTATTACATTTTCTATTCCAAGTATATTCATGATTTTATCTACCTTCCGAATTAAACATGTTATGTGAAAATTAGTGATTAAAGCTCTCACGAACTTGATGGCACACTTTATTTTCTTGCACTTAATAAACTTGAACCATTGTGTCCATCTTTGTTGTGTATATGCTTGCGCTTTATAAGTTGAAGTTAGCAGAACCATGTATCATGGGGAACGCTTTCAACATTGCACTTATGTTCCGTTGATATCATGATTCTTTTGCTTATGGATCCCGGTGGTGTGAAATAAAAGGGGAACTTGTAATATCATGGAGTTTGTATGTGCGTTAGAAAAACGCCTGGGCCGCTAGCCTAAGCCATGCCTAATCATGGTGGAAACTTGCAGCATAACCATAATGAGCACTCTATGAAGCATCCTCAATAAAAACCTGTGCAAATGGCAAATAAAAAGATCACTGAGATGCTCATTGTCTGCTTGCCTTGTCATTTTGATTATGGGATAGCTCTTGTATCATGTGCAAGGGGTACCCCGTTGGCGGTTCTCTATGATACATATGTACTTACAATGACAATAGCTTACTTGTGACTGAAGTTGAGTAGCATGAGGTTCGGTACTCGTGAGTAAGGGGCATGAGATTTGAACTTATAACTTGTCAAGCATATCCTCTTAGTTGTGTCACTTTAACCTTAATCACCTAAAGATGCTTATGATAGGGCAATGAGAGTTGAAAGCTAATAAGTACCATAATTTTTGGAAGCTCTTTATGAGACTTGAATCCCTGCTTCCTTCTAAGAAGGACTTTCTTTTACTTTTATGTTGAGTCTCTATCTTCTATCTTTATGCACCTATTAAGAGAGCATAGTGGCCATTCTTAGTTTATTGTGCATTGTCCCAAGACTTGTTGATTGATGCATAACTTTGATATTGCTTGTTCTTAAACTATTTGTATCTAGTCACCCTTATGAACTTTGAAGGTGTCCAATGCATTTATGTTTTTCTACTCTATGAGGGACAAGCTGAATACCATTCTCATTATGCTTTCTTTATGTGAAACAAACAAACGTCTTGCAAAGCATTGTTATTCATGAATCTTTTGTGTGTGCATTTTCATGTTACAACATAGTTGCTATGTCTTATTGTTAGAACTCTATCTTTCATGATTCATGTTTAGAGTACCTTAATCCTAGCTATCAATGCTTTTACAATAATGATGATCAAGATTGTGTTGTCTGCATGTCACCTCAAAAATTATATTGTTTTGATCATTTACCTACTCGAGGACGAGCAGGAACTAAGCTTGGGGATGTTGATACGTCCATAACGTATCTATAATTTTTGATGGTTTTATGGTAATAATATGCTTTTGACACTCCTTTTTGTATAAAGTTTATGATTTATTTTGACTAACCTACTAATAGTTGCAAAAGTGCACAATATTCTTATTTTACAGTTTGATGTGTAGGAATTACCAAGAATACAAGTGGAAACCTTGTTGGAGTCAAATTGAGATTTTTCCAGAAATCTGTCTCAGAACTCTTTTGAAGATGGTCACGTTTCGGCTCGAATACAGCGTCAAACGGAAAACTCTTCAACTACAAAGTTGTTGAAAATTTTGCGACAAACGTTCTAGATATAAAATTTAGCTGATTCCGAGTCTGGATGGGCCTTTTAGGCCCGATTTGATGCAACCCAAGATGGGGTGACGGGAATCCGAGAAGCTATATAAAGGGAGGAAACCTAATTCGCCCATGGCATCTCCACCCATGAATTTGCAGCCACCAAAGCCATGTTTTTGCCTCCCACATGGATCCCATCTCCATGGGGGAGGGCTCCCAAGAAGCCATGAAGGAAGAGGGCTAAGGGGCGATGCTCCCCCATGATACCGATGACGGGGAAGGAGTCCCCCGCGCCGCTGCCCGTGCCGCCGCCGCCCTCTTCACCATCTTCACCATCTTCACCACCATCTCCATCACCTAATCTCCTAGTATGCAATGGTTCATCCCCCCACACACCTTTGTACCGTCCTATGTAAACATGGTGTTTGATGCTATAAGTTATAATCCTATGATCTATGTCATGTTTGCGTAGTTTCTTTGTTCTTAGATTGAATGGTTGAACGTCTTTGGTTCATTAGAGTTGTATGTTGATATGGTACAGTCCTTTGGTGTCCATTATATTTGTGCGCGCATGGATTAAACATCATATGGTTTGTAGTATGTGTAAAAGGAAGGGGGGAGTTCTGCCGGAGTGATAGAAACCTAAGGACGCGAACCGGAACGTTGCACATGTAGGAGTAAGAGGACCATTAAACTTAAGGCTATGGTTGGGGAAACCTTAATGCATTGATTAGTACTTACAGATGTTTGCTAACAATCCAATCATATAGTACATGTAATTCCAAGTAGTGAAGCGCATGTATATTTAGCCTCTCCGACATAGAAAACTGCATCGAAGACAATGAACCTGATATATTCGCTATTTAAACTTGGACAAAGCCACCACAATTACCACCACTCTTTCGCACTCATGGTTCTATTCGTTTAGTGTATTTTATTGCTACCGCAACTAGCTTTACTTTCTTGTTATTTATTATCATGCAAAGCTATCTCTATTACTCATATTGTTGCTCTAGTTTTATTTCCTAGATAATGCAAACGTTTAGTGTGCGTAGACTTGTATCAGTGGTTGATAGAACTTGAGAGAATATTTATCCTAACTTTAGCTCCTCGTTGGGTTCGATACTATTACTTATCGAAAAGGCTACACACGGCCCCCTATACTTGTGGGTTATCAGGCTCAGTTTTACCTGCAAATTTAGCTAGAATGAGATTTTGACTCTCGGTTATCTTACCTAGCTGTGCCTCAATGATCTTCGTTCTTTCTTGGAGGGCCTCAAATCATTTCTCAAACTAACAGCTTGGTTAGATAATTTACCAAGCATGGCATCATGGTTCTTCGTTATTTTAACAAGAATATTGTTTTGTTCATTTTGCGAGTCTATAAAAGAGTTAAGTGTTTTTTGGATACTACTATTACTAGTTCCTATATTATTATTAGAATTACCTACATGACTAGAATAATGTTTCTGAAAGTTAGGATTGTAACTCTTCTTCCAAGCAGGGTTATAATCATTACGAGCTACGAAGTCTATTTCTTCAATATTTGTTTTAGGAGTGGCTCTTACCTGGGTTTCCTTACCTTTTATGGCTAGTATGAGCTCATCCAACTTAGCATCGAGTTCTTCATTTTCTTGTGGTGAAATAGCGTTCACGTTCTTCGTGTTTGATCTTTCCACATGCCATTGGGCATGGTTGTCTTGCATATTTTCTAACAGCTGCTTTGCTTTGGTAATATGTTTACCCATGAATGTTCCTCCAGCTGCAGTATCAAGCATAGACTTAGATACAGGATTAAGAGCATTATAAAATAAATGGAGGATTAACCAATCCTCCATCCCATGACTAGGACAGTTTCTTAGGCATTCTTTCATCCTCTCCCACGCAAGCGCTAGTGGCGCATGCTCTTCCTATCTAAAACCAATAATATTAGATCGGAATTGCATAGTCTTTGCAAGTGGGAAAAAATTTAGTCATAAATATCCCACCCATGATGTAATATTATTTCTAGGCAAAGAAAGCAACCATTCTTTTGCTCTCCCTCTTAGAGAGAAAGGAAATAGACGTAACTTGACCGCATCAGGGTCAACATCTTTTATACGCATCATATCACATATTTCAGTGAAAGTATTTAAGTGCATAATTACGTCTTCAACAACAGAGCCTCCAAATTGATTCTGTTGAACCAAACTTGAATTTCATAGTCATCAGCAGCAATTGCTAGCTGAGTAATAGGAGTACACAAATAATCATTGTTGGGAGTAGCAAACTCCCCAAGCAAGAATTTAAAGGCTAACTTTTTTTTGGTTTATCAAATAAAGACTGAAAGCAAACTAACAAAAATTAAAAACAAGAATTAAAACTAGCAAGGTTCCTAATAACCTCACTAGGGTAGTTATTGCTTCCTCGACAACAGCGCCAGAAAAAGGGTTGATACCTTCAATCCGGATTACGGATGTAGTGTAGCTTCCTTTTCCCTAGTAGACCTAGGTTATCGAATCCTCGGTAAGCGAATGCGTAGTGAAGTTACTTTAATAGACCTTCGAGAGTTTTAGAATTCCTTTTGTGTTTTTACCGGACCAATAGCTTGCGTATTTTTGTTGTTGTCGATGATGGAGAGAGAGAGGGCCTAGGGCGTTTTGTTTCAACTGAACTTGTGCAAAACATCTGATGGGAATAAAAGATAGAAATAAAGTATGCATGTACTTGTCAGAGCAAGATAAATTATATGTGGGCAGTGCATCCATAATTGCTATTGCCTCCGCAACCGCTTATAGCAATAACCTACTAGTCTCATCAATAGAAGAAAGAGAACTAATGATATGCATAGTGATGTCACCGTTAGTCCCAAGTAAATCCCTCACATACATCCGTACTACCCCTTCTGTCACTAGGGTTCCCAACCTACATATCAATCATTACTCATAATCCCTATACCTGGATCAACCCTTGGGGTCTTGGGTACCTGACAAGTCCTTGGATTGAGGCAAGAGAGGATACAATAATCATCATGTCATACAAACTAATACATGATCCCATCTATGATAAATAACATGCACAATTGCTACATGGCTAGGCCAAAGCCCTTATCCCAAGGAGAATTACTCACACATAGAGATGAGATCAACAATCGCAAACATTGTAATGAAAATCATAAAATTGATAGCAATAGTCTTACAATGTCGCCAATCGAAGAAGAGATCTACTATTACAAGTGGTGGAATATGGCTATGGAGATGGAGAAGGGTTTAGAGATCTGGAGGCGGCTGGAGATCTGTGGCAGAGTCTTTTTGGTGAGGTCTCTGGCTTGTTTTCTCGTTGCCCGAGGCTTCTTTATATAGGGGTCCCTTCATGAAAGTTGTTCTGTTTGACCTAACGGTGGTGGCGCTAACTATACAACCGGAGCTTTACGGCCGGAATTTTTGCTCCGGTCATATAGTTGGTCGTTAAAGCGTCTGCCTCTGTCTTACGGCTCCTGGTTTCTTCTGGTTGTCAGAAATCTCGTATCTTTGACTTTAATGTAGTGATTATTGGGGTTCCGCGTATGAAAACAATAAATTTTACTCTACGCCCTTGAACCCCTAAAGCTGCCAAGACCTATCTATTAGTAATACAGTAACGGGAGGGGCTTTTCGCGAACTTACCCTTGAAGACTGAAAAGCGTTGTCAACGCTCAGGAGAGCGTGGTTGATGTAGATGAGCCGAAGCCGACCTCAAGGTCATGATGAAGTCCTTGCGCTCCTTCTGGCTCCAACGACTTGAGTGCCTCAAGTGTGACACCTCGCGGGGAGTTACACACGTCCGGTGCCTAACGATGACTCCCGCTTCCCCAATCCAGCAACAATTATGGAAGTAGAGCTCCCGGATCCGAATCCTGGAGCATGATGGCGCTTCGCGGTGAAGATGTCTCTCGCTCGTGCAGTCCAGACTTGGGACCACGGTCACGAGAGAGAGGGGGAGAGAGAAAATATCAATTGGAGGTCCTCCCAAAAGTGGGGAGACCTTTATTGATTATTGGTGTATTTTTCTAGGCCAAATACCCCACTATATACAGGGGGAGGGGAGGTACTACCTCCCCTAAAGTCCCGGGGTGGGACTAAAGGAGAGGAGGGGGTGGGGTGGCCGCCGGCCAGCCCCTAGTGGGCCCCACGGGGGGGGGGGGGGGGGGCTAGGCCCATCCGGCCTCTCCCTTTGGCCCCTCTCCCTCTCTCCTTTCCCCTAATGGGCCCTCTCCCTCCGGAATTGGCCCATTAAGCCTTTTTGACCTTTAATTGATTTTCTCTTTATTAAATAAATATGAATAAATGATTAAATCAACATTTAATATTTATTCACATATCATTTAATCTCCGTAGCCATGGAACACCGTCCACCTCCACTCCGGACATCCTCCGGACTTACCGAAACCCTTCCGGTTTTCTCCCTTCTTTTCTTCGGTGATTCCACCGATCCTATAAACACTCTCTAAGCATCATCAAGCCCTTAAGCGTGATACCCCACGGTTCGGGAACACTCCAGACATGGTCGGGACACTCCCGCACCAGTGATCGACAGAGGGACCTGGATGGCCATGTGACCCCTCTATGTTCCACGAAGATCTTTCGTCGTTTGAACCGGGACAATCGTGTCTTATTCCCTTTGTCACTCGATACTTGCATTGCCCGAGATCTGATCAATGACATCACCATGTCATGTTCAATCTCGTTACTGAACAATGCTACTTGACTCGTTCCGACAAGTGATATCCCCGTGATCTAACCACACGCTGCGCAGCTATTGGATATAACTTCTCCGAGTGGGCCCTTGAGTATCTTCCCGACACATGGACGGACAAATCCCGCTCTTGACATATATTGCCTCTACGGTTTCCTCCGAGTACCTGAACACACCTTTGTAACCACCTGATACATTGCAAATGTATCTATAATTTTTGATGTTCCATGCTTGGTTTTATCCACTTTCTTGTGTTTTGTTCCAACTTTGGAGTACTTCTCATATGATTTCTTGGACTAACCTATTAACAAGAGCCACAGTGTCAGCTGCCTGTTTTTTGCTATTTTTGGTTCCAGGAAAGTCAGAAAATGAATATTCTCGAAATTGGACGGGACAAAAGCCAAAGTGCCTATTTTTCCGGAAGGGATCAAGTGACAGAATACGAGACGGAGAGGGGCCAGGGGCCGGCCACACCACCTGGTCGCGCGGCCAGGCTTGGCCCGCGCTACGGGGTGGTCTGGCCGACCCCAGCCCCCCCTCGACCTCTCCTTCCGCCTATAAGTTGCCCTCAGGACGAAAACCCTAGGTACCCGATCAAAAATCCACGAAAGAGTCTGTAGCCGCCGTCATCTCCATCCCTAGATCGGGAGGGATCTGAAGCTCTTCCTGGCACCCTGCCGGAGAGGGGAATTCACCCTGGAGGCCTTCTTCATCACCATGCAAGCCTCCGGTGTGATGCGTGAGTAGTCCATCCTTGGACTACGGATCCATGTAGTAGCTAGATGGCTGGTTTCTCCTCCTTTTTTGCTTTCATGTTTAGATCTTGTGAGCTTCGTTCATGATCAAGATCATCTATTTGTAATTCATACATGTTGTGTTTGCGGGGATCCGATGGATATTGAGATGCTATTTCAGATTGATTATTGATTCTATCATGTCTTTGTTATTTGAGATCTTGCATGCTTTCCTTTGTTAGTAGCTATCTTGGCCAAGTAGATGCTAGCAACTCCAAGAGTTAGTATTTATGCTCGATAGTGGGTTCATGCCTCTGGTAATCTGGGGAAGTGACAGAAATCTCTAAGGTACTAGATGTGATGTTGCTACTAGGGAGAAAACAACGATCCTTTGTTCATAGAACAATTGTATTGTTTACCTTACACGCAGTTCGTAAAGCAATAATATGTTGCTTGCAACTTAATACTGGAGGGGGTTCGGATGATAACCTGAAGGTGGATTATTAGTCATAGATGCAGTTGGATGGCGGTCTATGTATTATGTTGTAATGCCCAATCAAGTCTCAAAGGAGTCAAGATGATTAGTATATGCATGTATTGCTTTCTCGGTGTTTGTCAATTGCCCCGCTGTAATTTGTTCACCCAGCATGTTATCTATCTAAGGAGAGCCACCTCTAGTGAACTATGGATCCCAGTCCTTTTATTTACATACAATCTACAATCTTTTACTGCTTTGTGTTTACTTTCTGCAAACTTTTATTTCCTTCCATTCGATAAGTTTAATCCTTTGTTTTCCACAAAACACGGTGAGATTGACAACCTCATCGCAAGTTGGGGACAAAGTTCTGTGGTTGTGTTGTGCAGGTCTCCACGTTGCTACTAGCACCGGTAGTGCGCCCTGCCAAAGCTCAGCTAGTAACACCTTTGGGGTGTTTCCTTACTCCTACTAGTTCGATTAAACCTTGGTTTCATAACTGAGGGAAAACTTACTGCTATGCTCATCATACCTTCTTCTTGGGGCTCCCAACGAGCTCTATGTTGAAAGTTGAGTGCATCACCACCATTTTACCAGATGGCGTTTGATGCTATCTAAGTACTCTCGAGAGACAATGATTGATATAGCCTCACTGTCTAAGGAATAGTCTACGAGGATCCATTTCTAATCATCGTAACTTGAACTTCATGACATGATCGGGTCACGATGTTTAGGTTGGGTATTGGTTCATCATCTCATTCTCCGAATGAGATGACCTCATTTCCAACTGGCATAAATGCCACATGATTAGGAAACATGATCATCCGTTGACCAATGAACTAGTGACTAGAGTTTCACTAGGAACCCTTGGTTGTTTGTATATCACACGTGTATTGATGTTTCCACTCAATACAGTTATAGCATGATATAAAACTTAATCATAAACTATATGAAATATGATAATAGTCCTTACTACTATTTGTCTCTAGGGCATATTTCCAACAGTCTCGCACTTGAACTAGAGTACAAATACACTAGCCGCATTTTGTTCTCAATCATTGGCACCATATATCCGGTACCCTGAACATGCTTGCTCTTGGAAGAGGTTGAGCCTTGGGTCTGTACTTTACAGTCCCAAATCCTTTGCAACTCACTAATGTCACCTTGATTGACATTAATCCTTTATCATCACATGATAGCATCTATGTGTATGTATCGTTGCTATGGCAGCAGAACGAGGCCTGATTCCAGGAGCCTACAGTGACGTTAGATCAACCTCGAGGGCTTTCTCATGGGCACTGTGCCCTGGGACACATCATTCTATGTTAAAAGCGAATTATCCCCGCCATAACATTATACAACACTTTAGATGGTACCCTTATCTATTATTATAAATATATTCATCGAAACACCAGTGCACTCTGTGCAACTTTCTATGTTATGTTCACCTCGCTTCCTACTTGACTTTAATTGGCATCTACATGAGTTTCCAACATATTCCCTTATAACATAACTCTTTATGCTTTAAGATATGTTATCCTTTATGGATTTGGAAAATATGTCCACAGTTTTCTATTAGACACTCTAGACAAACTTAGCTCAACGTTCTGTGATTCAAACTTAATCACTTTCAAACGTTCCTTATTTAGATCACATATTATGCCAAGTTATCATCATGGTTTCCAAGGTAGAACCTATGTCTCAACATAGTGGATGACGATCATCCTTTTCTTTCTTTCAACCGTTGATGTTAAACTTAATGCCATTCCTAATTTGAGTTATTAAGGACTAGTTACTTAATTAACTTCTATCCTGAAACCCTTTTCAGAATCCCTTAAGGAATACTACATAATATCATAATACACCTATTATCAACTTCTACATCTTATGAATCATTATTCATAAGTATTTGGGCCTTTCATTCTTAACACATTTAAGAATTACTCTTGTAAGCTCCCACTCAAAATATGTTCCCACATATTTGAATTTGAGACTTACATTGCTCCCACTCAAAAATATGTCAATCACATATTGTTTCAGGAAGACTTTCATAGCTCCCACTCAATTTTATGCAAATTGCATATCTCCTTACTATTTGAATAACTTCAAAATCCTTTGATCAAATATCAAACTTGGAGATTTATTATGAGATACTAGTACTTTACTAGTTTTAAATCCACTAGACTTTTAACACATGAATCAAATTCATTTGAATTTGTCCAATACTTGACAAATTGTGCATTAGTCATTTTACCCCCTTTTCCTACTATGGCTTTGCAGTCATTTGGGAAAATTCAAGTAACCCCTTTTACTTGTGGGATTCAGCAACGAATTGCTTTCTAATCTCAATGGAATTTTCCTTTTATGATTTCTCATAATTCTATTTTACCATTATTTCCTTAGTAGTTCGTAGGTATGTCATATTCCAAAAATCATGAAAAGTGATTCACAAATGTCTCCATATAAGATATGGATTTACATTTTGAATCCTTCTTCATGTGGTGAAAAACAATAGTGGAGGGAAAAACCCAATGATCAAAATCATTGATTCTTTCCTTCTGTGAAGAGAATCGTTCAGGAACGTTGTCCATTGCGCTTCTCAACACTCTGATGCAGGGTTTTGGATCCTCATCGTGTTTTACACTAATTTCCATTTGCTTCATAATTGAGAAAAATCACTAGAAGTGAGCTTTCTCAAGAATGCACCAAATCCAAGCAATATTAATCTTGCTTTCCTTTTGGTCTTAGCTATGGATTTCGTATTCAAAGTTTCCAATGAATACACTACAAGGACTTATTCTCTATTGTTTTGGTTATATCGAATAACCCCAAAACTTTCACGAATTCAAATGGTTTACTAATTCTAATTGAGTGCTAACTATTTCTAACTGATGGTCTCTACATCTACACTACAACGATTTATTTGGTGCCTTCTATTCAACCCCTTTGATATCTAATATCACATTGTGATGCTTTGCATTTTGACGTTTCAAAACACTTTGCATTTCACAATTACTTTTATGCCATTCTTATAAAGTTGAATTTCATTACTATTGATCAAATCATAGTAATTGGATTCTCTTTTACATTTATACCCTTTGTTGATGAAACACTTTGATCAAATCAAATAGTTTCATATTCATGTTTCCTTTGGTAAACTACTTTACACATTTAAACAATCATTTAATGATAATTACCATTTTCGTTAAAACACAATACATCGAATATGTATTTACTTTTAACAATTCTTTAAACACTTTGTATTCAAGTAATACACGGTGTTCAAGTTATTTTGCTGAAATTAGGCATGATTTATATGTGTAAAGAAATCGAATGACTTTCACATATTATCACATAACTTTGAATTTAAACAATGGTTTCATTCATTAATGAACATATCATTAAATTAGGTATTTTAAACAAGGCATTTTAATGTTTTACAAATGTTCATACATTATCAATTAGTTTCAAACAATAAGGACGATTCAAAAGTAATCAAACAAGATATGAACATGAATAGAAATCATTCATAAAAGCAGAACAACTGTTTGTTACAAACTCATATGAATAACCGTCTCACGAAATGTGAGACATACTAAAGAAGTTCACAATCTCTTAATTACAATAATCATCCTAAAACACAAACTAAATGATAAATGTCGAGGGAGAGTGTCGTCGGCCATCATCATCATGCTCACCATCAACACGCAACGTCACCTCCTCTCCAGCAAGCACCTCTCATGCAGAAGGACATGTTTTCACCAAAACAGAACAAGTATCAGATATACTTTTAACACTGCAATGTGTTTGCAAGATTATAACATTTATAAAACTGTATATCAAATATATACCTTGGTCATTGACGACTCCAGCGATGTTGGGCTCATCTATCACATTTCTGAAATGTGATATGAACTCGAGGAAATCCAGTGTTTCCGTGTCGCCTCTCATAACACAAATCCTGACTTGTGGTTGGAAGCTTGGAGGAAGCGACCGTAGCACAACTCCCATTGCAAATGAGCTTGAGTACCAATTGTCCAGGTAGTATGCCAGACTCATGTACGCATCGTAGAGGCGCAATAAGTGCTCATCCAGTGAGGAGCCCTCCTCCATCTTTATGGAGAGGAAGTCCCCCATCAGCTCATACTCCCACATGTGCACTTGTTCCACGAAATGTGCTCTCAGATGTGCCATGACCATTCAGGTCTTGAGACTCCCCACCATTAACCATAGCCCATCCTCCATTCCGAGGCGCATGGTCACTGATATAAACGTGGCCATCACACGACGACGACAATGCAGATCCCGTTGCTCCTGGGTCTCATGAGAATAGGGTGGCTCCAGATACATCTCGCAGGTTATGTAGTCAGCTACATTGTTCTCCCCAAGGAGATCAAACAGGCGTATGACCCATGCAGAAAAGTTGGATCCATCTAACTTGAGCTTTTCTCCTTTTAACCAATCGTCGATAGGAAAGGTAATCTCGAGAAGAACCATTTTCTACATTTATAATTGCAAAAGGAATTTAGACTAAGTTTATGATTAAATGAGTTAATAATAACTCCACTCAGAAACACCTATCCCCAGTGAGGGTTCCTAGTGATAACACGACCCCTATCAGCCACATCTCCCCCGATTGATCACGGCCATTGATGTGGGTTCAAAGGTGGACGCTAAACGTCGGTCACATCATTCATGCGACTTGTGCTCGATCTTTCAACCATCCGTGTTCCGAGGCCACGCTTCTGTGGTGTGCTAGGCTCGCCAACTCAACCTTAGTGTATCCGCTGTGCAACATGGCTTACACCCACTGTATGCGAACGTAGATATGTCTGACACCCAGGCCTGTAACCCTGGATCGCCTCATACCGAAGAACTTTCTTGGTGGTGCACACTAAGGGGGAACACAATCGTTGGTAATTTTAACAGGGATCATCTTATTAGGCTACCGTCGAGTATCTAATACTAGCACACAATAAGACATACAAACAATAACATTGAATGTAAATGCTATGTGATATGGTTCTTCACGTCGTGATCTCCATCCTGAGATTCCTAGGTAGGAAGATAGAAGAAACAGGGTTACACTAAACTTCTATGATCTTCTCGAAGGGGTTAATCCATGCCACCATTATTGAATGAATGAAGCGCTTCATTTTCTTCGAGGTAGATGCACTCACTAAATAAGAGAGGGAATGACACAGAACCATAACAGAGTATCTCATGGTCAACTCATGGATAGATGTTTCGTAACATCTCTAGAGCCAACGAGCATGAAACACGCCAAGGTAACGGAGGAAAACAGAAGGAGATGGTTTCAAGGTGTTAGATAGCTGGTCTTCATAAGGGTTTAGACCAGGGAACTTCAGAAGAGTTTAAGCTTATGAAAAGGAGAGTTTACAAAGGAAATAACACAACCGCAGACTTTGAAAGATGAAACTCTACTAAACGGCTTATGTAGAGCTTCAAGGATATAAAGATACAGAAAACTAAGTTGTTGAACTACTTTTGATACAAAAGGGTCTCTCTTTCGTTCAACAGAAAGTCAAGACAAAAAGGTTGTTTTGTGGCGAGGACTCATAAGAGTCACAAGGAACATGTAATAATAGGAACTAATGATTACCAAAATCATAGTCACTCTTCTAACATGATCGAGAAACCAAAGGAAACTCTTTATTCATCTAGTTTTATAAAAATCTTTGCCATAGACCATGATATCAGTTCACACCACTAAGATGATTAAGTAAGAAGATTCCTGATGACATGAGGAAAAGAAACTTCATTCTCAGACTTCAATTACTTGGCACAACAAATGCTTGCCAACATAAAAGGTTCTGGAGGATCGACCGAGAGACATTTAGCTACTCTACTTTAAATGTTCTCCTTGATGTTCGGGACACAAGGCATCAAGTAAAGGTCAGACTTCAGAGACAAAGGAAACCATAAGCATCATTTCTACAACAAATCATAGAAGAAGCCTCATGAAAAGTGGTTGTTATTGCTAACTCAAGAGAATATGGCAATAGGCCTTCTGACTAATTATGCCAACCATTACATCAATCTTTCCGGATTTTCAAAGGGACCTAGGTCAAAAACCTTAATGAACACTAACCATCATATCTGCTTGAGATTTAGATTCGGTTAAGTGGAAAGATACTTGAGACTCAGCATGTACAAATAGAAAGTGTGCAAGATTTACCACAGAGGCAAAGTTACTAGATTCTCAAGACATGGACTATAGTGTCAAGCTCAAAATGAATGAGCTAGGTTGCAAAACCCATGTATCAACAAGTTATCAAAAGATAATTTCTCCTATATGAATTGATTGCAACGAAACACAAATATATCCTTGTTGGGAAGCATTTAGGAGTTATTGAAGTATGTACAACTTCTTCTCTTCAATTACAAATCATTAGTGGCTTTGAGTGCTTAAGGAATCTTCTAGAGATGTGAATGTATCAACCTACCATATCAAGAATACTTCGCAAATGCTTGACGGACTTGAAATGATTCCCGAGAAAAAAAGATAACCCTTTCTGATTCCACAGCAACATCTTTCCACAATTGCGTGTGAACCAGAGAGGGTTACTTCTAACATCCAGAACACATGCTTCGAGATGACACGAAGATGGTTCTCAAAAGTTTCCAACTTTAATGCCAACTGTTCCATATGAATCATGACTAGATTGGGGAGGGTAAGGATGTCATCAATGAGCTCAATAAAAAACTTATCATGATACTCCAAGAGGATAGACTCACATATTGTATGAACATGACATGGATATTGGTCAGACCAAAGAACATGAAGATATACTAATGTCTACGCACTTCTATTCTTGTAGACAGTTGTTGGGCCTCAAGGTGCAGAGGTTTGTAGAACAG
The DNA here is from genome assembly GCA_916181665.1 of Avena sativa. Taxonomy (NCBI): domain Eukaryota; kingdom Viridiplantae; phylum Streptophyta; class Magnoliopsida; order Poales; family Poaceae; genus Avena; species Avena sativa. The sequence goes on from OV702287.1 coordinate 342,616,331, forward strand.
CAACACGTTTTCCCTGAAGTGGATCACCCAAGGTTTATCGAACTCAGGGAGGAAGTGGTCAAAGGTATCCCCTCTCAAGCAACCCTGCAATCAAGATACAAGAAGCCTCTTGTGTCCCCAACACACCCAATACACTTGTCAGGTGTATAGGTGCACTAGTTCGGCGAAGATATAGTGAAATACAACTGGTATGGATAATTATAAGTGGTAATGGTGATAGAAAATAGCTTGATGGCGTGGAAAAGACTAAAGGCAAACTGAAATAAAGATGGAAGCAAGCAAACATGTAACAGATCTAATTGCAAATGGTGTATCAATGCTTAGAAACAAGGCCTAGGGATCATACTTTCACTAGTGAACACTCTCATATAAATATCTTCTCTTCATGATACTACTCTTAACTACTCTCCGGTTGAACACTCTAATCGATGGTAGGGCTATAACAGCACACTTCAAAGTTCATCTTTCCCATCTAGAAAACCCCACACTGTCACCTTGAGTACTAGATGAGTCCAACAAACATCACAATTTCATAAAGACATCCAACTCCAAATATAACTCATAACAAGTATTTGTAATCTCTAGCCTAAGTGACACCATGGTGTGCATGCTGTCACTTTCACACACATGGGGAGAGCAGAGATCTATTAAAGCACTTGAGTAGCAAGGTAGATCTATAGATTACAAGCTCATGATCTCAATAAGATCATGCATAGAGAGAGAGATGAACACATAGCTATCGGTAGAACCCTTAGACTCGAGAGAGAACTACTCCCTCCTCATCATGGGAATCGGCAATGGTGATGGAGATGGTGGTGGAGATGGCTCCGGGGGCACTTCCCCGTCCCGACAGGGTACCGGAACAGAGACTTTCTGTCCCCTGAATCTCCCCTTCGGTGGCGGCGGCACTGCGGAACTTTTCGTGGATTTCTGATTGACTATCTAGGGTTTTGCCTCGGGAGGAATATATAGGCAAAAGAGGCAAGGTCGGTGGCCGGCCAGGGGGCCCACACCATGCCCTGGCGCGGCCTGGGCTGGCCCGCACCAAGGGGGGTGTGGCCACCCTATGGCGCCTCTCCGACTCTCCTTCTGGCTCCATGAGTCTTCCAGGAAAATAGTAACTTTGGCTTTTGTCCGGTCCAATTCCGAGAATATTCATTTTCTGACTTTCCTGGAACCAAAAATAGAAGAAAACAGGCAACTGGCACTGTGGCTCTTGTTAATAGGTTAGTCCAATAAATCATATGAAAAGTACTCCAACGTTGGAACAAAACATAAGAAAGTAGATAAAACCAAGCATGGAACATCAAAAATTATAGATACGTTTGCAACGTATCAACATCCCCAAGCTTAACTCCTGCTCGTCCTCGAGTAGGTAAGTGATAAAAAGAAAGAATAATTTTTGAGGTGACATGCACCATCATAAACTTGATCAAAGTATTTGTAAAACATTCAAAGCTGGGATCATAGTACTTCAACATAGCATGAAAGATAAAGTTCTAACAATAAGGCAAAGCAACTATGTTGCAACATGAAAAGGCACAAACAAAAGATTCATGAATAACAATGCTTTGCAAGACGTTTGTTTGTTTCACATAAAGAAAACATAGCATAGTGGCATTCAGCTTATCCCTCATAGAGTAGCAAACATAAATGCATAGGACACCTTCAAAGTTCATAAGAGTGACTAGATACAAATAGTTTAAAACAAGCAATATCAAGTTATGAATCAATCAATAAGTCTTGGGAGAATGCACATAGAAGGAAGCAGAGATTCAAGTTTCATAAAGATCTTCCAAAAATTATGGTACTTATAGCTTTTAGCTCTCATTGCCCCTATCATAACCATCTTGAAGTGATTAAGGTTAAAGTGAACAAACTATGGTGTACATGCTTGACGAAGTATAAGTTAGAAATCTCATGTCCCTTGTATACGAGGGCCGCTCCTCATGCTACTCAAGTTTAGTCACCGATAAGTTCTTGTCATTGTAAGTATATGTGTATCATAGAGAACCGCCAACGGGGTACCCCTTGCCCGATGATACGGAAGAATCCCCATATCAAAATGACAAGGCAAGCAGACAACAAGCATCTCAGCAATCTTCTTATTTACCATGGGAATATGGTGCTTTTTTCTCTCTTTCCTCTTTTCATATATCTCTTTTTTTCTTTTTCTCTTTTTTCTCAATATAGGACTCTTTTTTATAAGAAGAATGCTTCATAGACAGCTCATTATGGTTACGCTGCAGGTTTCCACCATGTCAGCATGGATTAGACCAGCGGCCCATGCGTTTCTCTAACACATATACATAACTCCACGGACTTACAAGCTCCCCTTTCATTTCACACCGACGACATCCATATACAAAAGAGCATGATATCAACTAGGTACAAGTACCAAGTGCAATGTTGAAAGCGTTCCCCATGAAAGCATGGTTCTGCTAATTCCCAACAAATAAGTGCAAGCATATACAACATAGACGACACAATGGTTCAAGTTTATTAAGGGCAAGAAAAGTAAAGTGTGCCATCAAGTTCGTGAGAGCTTTAATCACTAGTTTTCTCATAACAAGTTTAATTTGGAAGGTAAACAAAAGCATGAATATACTTGGAATAGAATAAGCTAGTAGGTAGGTATGGTGGACTCTTTGCAATAACTTGGTTTAGGGAGTTGGATGCATGAGTGGAACTCATACTTGGTTGTGGAGGCTAGCAAAAGACTGGGAGCGACAAACTAAGAGAGCAATAATGGCCATAATCATGCAGAGCGACAAAACATCATTGATCAAAGCATAAAGTGATACTACAAGTTGAAAACTAAAGGATCATAAAGGCTATGGTGACTTTGGATAGTCATAACATGGTGTCAGCATGCGCCAAGTCAACCCAAATAAAGCATCAAAGGAGAATACCACTATACTATGCTTTAATATGCTAAAACAACGCATGATTCATCCAAGGCACATTAAGCAATCTCAATTGTTTATAAAAAGTCATGCTAAAGCAAATAATACTAATCATAAAGCCAAAACAATATCAAGCATGGCATGACAAAGCATAGGCCATAGTCAAAACAAACTCTCTTTACCACTTAAGCATGAACTTTCCTACTCTTTTCCAATCCAAACCAAACTATTTGAAAACCAATGTACGAAAGAGGGGGTCCAACCAACTTATTCAGAAAACTAAGCAAACCAAGCAAACTAAAAACCAAAACAAAAACGAAAAATAAGACGCTCCAAGAAAAACACAACTGTGCATGAAACAATAAAAATGAAGCGTTTGGAAGAAACCTGGGATTTTTATTGATGAAGAAGGGGATGCCTTGGGCATCCCCAAGCTTTGTCGCTTGTACTTCTTGGATATATCTTGGGGTGACACGCATGGCATCCCCAAGCTTGAGCTTTAGTCCATCCTTCATCTCATTACTCATTCCTTCCATACACCTGAAATTTTTCCTTCATACAAAACTTCACACAATATTTATTAGCAACATTAGTGCACTCAAGATAATAAGTCTTTAGGTTCAGTTCCAACACCCATAAAACTTCCATTAAAACAAAATCTACTGTAGCACTTCTCTCAAAAAGCTCAATTCCCCAAAATAACTCAAAAAGGAACCAACAAGAAGCAAATGCAGAAAATGGCAGAAATCTGTCAAAACAGACCAGCAGGTAAAGACGAATTTTTTCGAAGACCATCTGTTGCTTAAATAAAAACATGTTGAACTAAGGAAAGTTAGATAACAACCTGGGGCAGAAGCAAAAAAATTCACGCCTCAAAAAGACGTTCAGAGATTTTACACGAATTTTTACGGTGAAGCACAGAAATCTGTTTCAGGACAGCAACTTTCCCAATCATTACTTCTCTCTCATTAGAGGTTACTCTTGGCACAAAAAGCAAATAAAAAGGATAAGGAGCGGTTATTACTGAAGTAATAAATTCCAAGACTCATCTACAACTTTTGGGTTATCTCCCAATAAGTACTTTTCTTTAACGCCTTTAAGTTAGGCATGATAGTTTGAGAAGAATCTCAGATAGGAAATATGAATTGAAGTAAAAGAGAGCATCAAGAAGCAAATTCAAAACACATTTAAGTCTAACCCACTTCCTATGCTTAGTAATCTTGTAAAGAAACAAGTCATGAAAGCACAAAGCAACAAGCATAGGAAAGCAAAACAAGTGCAACTTCAAAATTTTCAACATAAAGAGGGGAAACTTAATATTATTGAGATGCATAGAACCATGTTTCCCTCTCTCATCATAACTTTCAGTAGCATCATTGTAACATCCCAAAACTTCAATCCAAGGTTATCATGATCACATCATCCAAAAATAGGGTTAACAAAAACTTTTCCAAATTTAAAATGAAAGCATTCATATATGTGTGCATTTAAAATAGGAGTTGTTTGAATTGCCATGATTGATTGATCCAATGCATGTAAAATGTTTCTTAGGTGATTTAAACATCATCTACATCATTCCCAAACTTTTCCTAAAGAAAATCAAATAAAAAAGAATTAAAAAGAAGGAATGGTCATTTTGGCAAATCTAACTCTCATGCCTACTTTGGCTATTCCTAGTACTCAATGCTTAACAGAAACAATTCTTGATCTTTACACCCCTTGCTAGTACACATAATGAGGTACCAAGGCCCACCTTTGGATCTGCTAAAAACATTCTGTTAACTATTTTAAATGACAGTTTAAAATTGAATCTAATGCATATGCATAGATCAAACCTATTTCAAAAACCATCTATTTGAGATCCATTTTCAAAACCCTTGCAACCAGAGACTACCTATCACTAGTGGAGATCACTCAAAAATTTTGAACTCAAAATTCAAAACTTTTTCTCTTGCGACCATTTCATCAAACACTTGGCATGCTTAATCCCACCTCTAATCCTAGCTCACTATTCTGCACACCACCGCCCCTACGGCCGCATTTAAGTCCTAGAGCACCGCCAGGGGACCGCCCATCGATCGCCATCCCCAGCCATGCCGCTAGATCGCCGTAGCCATGTCGCCACCGTCGACCGCCCATCCCGCCCGGTCTCACCGTCGGGCCTATAAAAGGAGCACTCCCCAGCCATTTTTCTCCACACCATTCCACTCCCCTCACCTCTCTGAACCTCAACCATCTCTCGCCGGAGCAAGTGGAGCAGCAGTTCGCAAGAATTGGAGCCGGAGCCGCCGCCTCTGGAGGAGAAGGGTGCCGTTGATTGCGACCACCCCAAGGTCCGCCGCGACCATGCCTCGCCTCGCTGTCATCTTCCACTTTGTTTGCCCACCTCGCCGACCCTGCTGGAGCCCTGGTACGCCCCCAGTAGACCCCCACCGAGCCGCTAGGGTTCGAGCTCGCCGGCGACCTGTTCGTCGTCGACGACGACCCTCAGCCGTTGATCATGCTTCTAATCGCACGACCCACAACGCGCGTACCGTTTCGCGTGTTAAGTGCCGCTGACAAACGGGACCCCCTGTCAGCTGAGCCCCGTGCCGCGGAGCGCCACTGGGCCGGCCCATTCCTTTTCCCGCGTTAGCCCACAGATTCAAATCTGGTTTTTCCTTTTTAGTTAAATCTAGTTTCTGTCTCCTAGTTTGAAAATCAATTCAAAAAGTTTTAGGGATCCAAATTGCATGAAACCAATTTTGTCTGAAAGGTATTAAAATGATCTATCCAAGCCCGTTGGATTTAATTCAATTAGAGTTATAGATCTCTCCTAATAAAAATAAGAAGACAGAAGCTTTTGCAACTTGAAACATTTTTATAAAATCAACCAAGTTAGCTTTTGAGTTGATTCCAACTCTCAAAAATCACATTTCATCATATCTATCTAAATATGTAATAATATTAAGGTTTACATGCAGTGACTTTGGACTAGTACCAAAATAATGCTATATAGGCATTTCTAGTCACTTTAAATCATTAAATAATAAACTTAAACCAAAGTAATATTGATCCAACCTTTAAATCTCATTCCCACATGTTAGAATATGTGGTGAGGACATGGGTCCACATGATCCCATATTTTGGTGGTGAATATTAAATTTTAGTTAATATTTCAATGAGTAGAAATTACTTTTCCAAAATAAAAAGGTTGAAACTATTGAATTAAACTTGTGATGCTTGTGATGATAATAGATCATCAATTGTGTGTTTTAGAACGCTACTTAGCCTAGTTAAGTATTGTTTGGTGATTGTCTACTCCCTATATATTTATAGACGCTAGTACCGACCAAGCTTTCGAGGAGGAGGAGTTCTACCAAGAAGAAGAAGAAGAAAACTTCAACCACTGCACCAACCAAGGAAAGCTATTAGTGGCAAGCTAACCCTTGCAAAACATACTTTAGCAAGCTATTGTTAGCAAGCTAGAATAAAACTAGATGGTTTAGCAAAGATGCCTTAAGCATGCTTTGATCACACTCCTTTAACTATTAGTACCCCAAGTCTCACTGACAAGTTTTACCCCTCGTAGGTTATACAAAGTTCTTTACTAAATTTTGAAGGTAGCATAAAGAGTATAAAACTTTACCTACTTAGAAACCTTTAGATGTCATTCTATGGCATGAGATTGATCCCATCTTTCCACCTTAGTGAACACTCTTAACTTAGTATTTTGGAATAGATCAAAACTTGAGTCACTTTAGATGGGAACACTTGGTGAAAATGAATTGTGAAAACCTTGGAATGATGAGTCATTCTATTGAGATGTTTTGACATGTGTTGAGAAACACAACTGGTTTATGATGATGAAAATGATGAGGCATGAGCCTTAACCCTTTTATAAAACTGATGGTTGGATTCGGATGCGATACCATTCCAAATTTACCGTACAACCACATTACCTGAATTGGGTAAGGCTTAGCTGGAAATTTATATGCATTAGTATTAGTTCCCTCACGGGAGAGGTTTGAGCTAAGGCTACCCCCCATGATGTCCACCTATGCAGTGCCCAAGATGACTGATGGTCATGGTTGGGAGGCCATGCTCATAGGAGAGGTGCTTGTACTAGGGTGTGTAAAGGGAAGGTTATGTTTGATTATCTGCATACTAAGTATGATGATTCAGGGTTATCCCTGACAGATGTATCGAATCTTGTGGTAAAAGTGTACCACCTCTGCAGAGTGTCAAACTATTCGAATAGCCGCGTCTGCGGTTATGTACAGTTGGAATGGCCATACTGTTTCGTTGTCAGATGTTTTCTAAATAACTTGAAATGAATGATGAACTTTGACTTGACCACAACAGGGTTGGGTTGATGATAATAGCTTCCCAACTTAAGTGATTCCAGAACTTTACTTTATCTTTCTTTGCTTCTAAACTCAGCTTAGGTTTCAAACTTAATTTGATAGTTAAACTTAGATTTAACACTTTGACTTAGAATTATACTCCTTGTTAGTAATAGTTTGCGAGTACTTAAAGAGTACTCATGGCTTTTGTCCCTGGCTATTATTATGGCCAGACTATGAAGGAGATTATCAAGATGATGGTCAGCAGGATGGCTATGATAACTAGGACTATCTGCCTTCGTCAGCATTGCCTGTGCCCCTGAAGATGGACCCCACCGCTACGCTTATCGTTTATTTCCGCTGCTTGTTGTATTAAAGACTGGATCATGAGATCCGTATTTGTGTAAAACCTTATGTATGGTTTGTAATGGATGATGAACTGTGATATCCAATCCGTTATGTCTTGCAAAAATGGTAATCCTGGGATTGCGAGGTATGGCATAACGGGCATCTGGGATTAAAAATCCGGGTGTTGACAATCATGAATAAAATTAACAATATAACTATCACATAAAACATTCTTCTCATGATCCAAATGCATAAAATGATTATTACTCCCCACATAAACATAGTCATTCTTATTGATTGTAGTGGGAGCAAATTCAACAAAATAGCTATCATTATTATTCTCATCACCATAATCATCAAATATAGCAGGCATATTGTAATCATAAATAATTTTCTCCTCAATAGTAGGTGGACTGAAAATATCATATTCATCATTGTAATCATCATATATTGGAGGTTTGGTATCATCATAAGCAACAAAATAGCTATCTTCCAAAGCTGGGGAACTAAAAAGATCATTTTCATAAAAATAGCTTCCCCATGCTTAGACTTTTCCATAGCATTAGCAATAATGGTGTCCAAAGAATTCATACTAACAACATTGCTATTAGCATGCAAATAAAGTTCCATAGGTTTTTTAATTTTCTCTTCAAACACTTCATGTCCTAGCTCAAGATAAATACTATAAAGCTCTCTAATTTTGTTGTTGTTTTCCATTAAGCCTAACTAGTGAAAACTAGAAACAAATAGACAAAATTGCAGAATCTAAAGGAAATAACTTCGAGCACTCACACTGGAGGATGTGAGTACCTTTTACCTTACCTCCCCGGCAACGGTGCCAGAAAATAGGCGTTTGCCGTGGGAGGTTCTTCTTCTTTAATCCTCTGGTGTGAATACCTTTTACCTTACCTCCCCGACAACGGCGCCAGAAAATAGCTTCATGTCTACGCACTTCTATTCTTGTAGACAGTTGTTGGGCCTCCAAGTGCAGAGGTTTGTAGAACAGCAGCAAGTTTTCCCTTAAGTGGATCACCCAAGGTTTATCGAACTCAGGGAGGAAGTGGTCAAAGGTATCCGCTCTCAAGCAACCCTGCAATCAAGATACAAGAAGTCTCTTGTGTCCCCAACACACCCAATACACTTGTCAGGTGTATAGGTGCACTAGTTCGGTGAAGAGATAGTGAAATACAAGTGGTATAGATAATTATAAGTGGTAACGGTGATAGAAGATAACTTGATGGCGTGGAAGAGACTAAAAGCAAACTGAAATAAAGATGGAAACAAGCAAACATGTAACAGATCTAGTAGCAAACGGTGTTTCAATGCTAAGAAACAAGGCCTAGGGATCATACTTTCGCTAGTAAACACTCTCATATAAATATATTCTTCTTTATGATACTACGTTGAACTACTCTCCGGTTGGACACTCTAATCGTTGGTAGGGCTATAACAGCACACCTTAAAGTTCATCTTTCCCATCTAGATAACCCCACACTGTCACCTTGAGTACTAGATGAGTCCAACAAACACCACAATTTCATAAAGACAACCAACTCCAAATATAACTCATAACAAGTATTTGTAATATCTAGCCTAAGTGCCACCATGGTGTGCACGCTGTCACTTTCACACACATGGGGAGAGCAGAGATCTATTAAAGCACTTGAGTAGCAAGGTAGATCTACTTGATTACAAAGCTCATGATCACAATATGATCATGCATACAGAGAGATATGAACACATAGCTACCGGTAGAACCCTTAGCCTCGAGAGAGAACTACTCCCTCCTCATCATGGGAATCAGCAATGGTGATGGAGATGGTGGTGGAGATCGATGGAGTTGGCTCCGGGGGCACTTCCCCGTCCTGGTAGGGTGCCGAAACAGAGACTTTCTGTCCCCCGAATCTCCCCTTCGGTGGCGGCGGCGCTGCGGAACTTTTCGTGGATTTCTGATTGACGTTCTAGGGTTTTGGTATCGGGAGGCTTCTTATAGGCGAAGAGGCAAGGTCGGTGGGCGGCCAGGGGGCCCACACCACCTGGTGGCGTGGCCAGGGCCATCCCGTGCCACCACATGGTCCCTCTCCGTCTCGTCTTCTGGATTCGTGAGTTTTCCGGTAAAATATCGACTTTGGCTTTTGTCCGGTCCAATTCCGAGAATATTGATTTTCTGACTTTCCTGGAACTAAAAACAGCAGAAAACAGGAAATTGGCACTATGGCATCTTGTTAATAGGTTAGTCCAAGAAATCATATGAAAAGTACTCCAAAGTGTGGACAAAACATAAGAAAGTAGATAAAACCAAGCATGGAACATCAAAAATTATAGATACATTTGCAATGTATCATCTTACAACTCTCCAGATTGTTGTTTAAGCTCAACCAACTAGTTCAGGGGTATCTAGTGTGGATCCTTGGAGAAGGAATTGTTCAAAGAACTACCATGCTCAAGAACTTGACAACACGGTCATGTGGCAACATGGCGATACTTCTAGAGAGACATCTAGAATATCATGAACCACCGATATGTCACATAGTTCAAGAGGAAACTTGCTTGGTAAGGCAAGAAGACATAGTCTTAGAGCTTCGGCACAAGCCTAACTCTTTGACCGAAGAGAGGGTACCAGAATAACAGACTTGGTAGCGCAATCATCCTTTGCTTAGTGACAGGGTTAACCATCATGATAAGAATGACACAAATGTCCTTGTTGAGGTCCAAAGCAATAATGATTGCTAAGAATCTCAGATATCCACATCATTACGCACACGCATTACTCACGAGCGCGAAATCTCAGAGGAATTGTGGGTAATAATATGTAAGAGCATCACTTCATTAAGGGGTCATGAAACTCAGCATAACCTCTTACTATATAAAAGTGTGATACTCTAAGGTAGAACAGATAGAAGCTAATCATGCCTCTTATTTTGTGGATTACAACACTTTGACCTGGTCCTAGATATGACAAGGTACCAGAGTTTGTTTCTCCTGACATCTGAAAATGGTTTATCTTGACGGACCACAAGAGTATCTTGCACCGGAAGACACCAATGCACATTTACTACTTGGCTACCAACTGGTAGACAAAGGTCAAAAACAACAAGGGAGAAGGAACATGCTCATGATAGAATCCCAAGATGTGGATACATAAGTCAACAATCTTCCGACCACTGATGCAGGAAAGGGAGGTGTGGCAGAGTCATGATATAGAAGTGAGACTCACGAGGAGTACTCTTGTCGTAATATATTTGGTTCCATTAAAGAACATCTGCTGTAGCATGTGGTAGGGGAAGTCCTTATATGTCACAACTAAATAATGACAATAACCACAAACTTGAAGGCTATACTAGAAGATACTAGCCATCCCGAGGTAATGCTTGAGCATTAACAACAGGGTTCAACAAAATGGATCTTGAGTTAAAGGTGAGATTCATGTACAAGATTCACAACACCATAATCAAGCACACTCAGGGATCTTCGGTTCAAGTCCAAGGGTTAAAACCCGAGAAAAGAGTAACTACTATTTTAGTAGTACAAAGGGTACCACTAGGTAGTAACCACGAGCTAGCTTCCAAGAGAAGAAACAACTTCTGAAGCACCCAAACAAATGAAAAGGAGGCACATGAGGTGAAAGGAAACCTCGAAGCCTTGAACAGAACACTATGGAACTATCAACATGATGTTGTGGGACCCACAATATAGACAGATCATGATGGAAAGGAATCTCCCAGCTGAAGCAGAGCAAAGGGAAACAAGGAACACACACAACTGACTCTGGAGAACTCAACACTAGGGAAACGGGTTGAGAAACGACAAGCCAAAAAGGCACCTAAGTTTTGAAAGACGAGACCAGATAGCAAACCTTTTCAAAGTCAACACAAGGTAAGATGACCTAGAGTTAGAGCGAAACTGGATAAGGAGAAAAAGAAGCATACTAGAGTTTTCGCAAGTACTTTTCATCTTTTAAAATATTTTTCATAAGCTCTAGACTCAACATCGACCAGTAGAAAGGTTTTCCTACGGACGGTACTGCTCTCATACCAAAACCTGTGACATTCCCGGGATTAGGGCTAGATAAATCCTAGACCTCTGTCTGATATAAGCCTAACCTAAATCTCGGAAGCATACAAAGAAAGAATCGGTAACATTACAGTGACCCTACGACACAAAAATTATTATAGAAAGCTCATAACTGAGCAAAGAACCAAAATATTACAAGCAGAGGTCACTGACCATAAACATCAACCAACGAAAGGCAAATTATGCTATTAAGTATAGAAAACTTAACAAATGGCCTAAGAGGCCGGAAGCATAATGATGATGTCCCAATCCATAGATTCCAGGCTACCGACCGGGAACCCCAAGCTACTCGTCAATGTCGATGTTGTAACAAACTCATATTCTGAGGTAACACTTACTTGCTGCAAAAGTATCAACAAAGCAAGGCTGAGTACAGGGTGTACTCCGCAAGACTTATGGCTGGTGGGGTATTTTTGCATAAAGCTAACTTCCTTTGTAAAAGAGGGAGAAGAAGCTCAACTAATAGAACCTTTTAAAAGGGGATAAGAAAGCGATATCACTAGCTTTGATCATCTTTTGATATCCATCGGATCTTTATCAGCTGAACCTAACAACTAGGATCACCCCCTCGATCCCTGAGGAAGCATCCTTAAGCACACTTTACTTACTTGCCCAAGTTTTACGAATAGGTTATTCTTATCTATGATCCCACGTCCACTCCCAAGTCGTCCATAACCACGGACACGGCTTTTCGAAAAGATTATTAACCCTGCAGGGGTGTACAACTTTACCCACACGCGCCAACCGATTCTTAGTGCCAAGCTATAAGCCCTCTTCCTTGGAAGGCCGGCAGAGAGTGGTTGACCACGACCTTTACCTTGCTTTCGTTGAGACCACGAGTCACTCCCTAAGGAGATGCCGCCGTAACGAGTCAAGTCCGAAGCCGGTCCCTAGATATGTTTGCAGGGTTCAAGATTACGGAGGCCGTGCCTCTCTTGTTCCCGACCATGCTTACCTACCTGTATGAATGCACCTCCTTCACTAGAATGCATATGTCAAATGGAACTCCCAAACTATGTGACTCATGGAATCTACTAGGTAAGTTAGTTGGTCGAGGGGGTTTCCAGGCCCCCGTGTGGCTGTACGCTCGTCTTGGTTCAAGAGGCAAGAACTCAGGTACTAGTAGTGACAAGTATGGGACTGCAAAAACGACAACCCGACGTGGCCTCCCATACAAGCCTTAGCATGTTTAACTTTCATCTCTGATCACTGCACGTCGTCCTGTCATACTAGGTTCATTCGCATCTCTGATTCATCAACCGGATGGACCGGTGGTAACAACTAAGCATGGCTAAGCGCAACAGATATATCAGCTCTAGCGAAGCTCATAAGCCAAACCCTAGTTATGCTAGGAGCAGTGGATCAGGGAGTATAGGCTACAAAGGTAATATGGATCAGATAGGATTAATGCATCTATCGATAAAAGACTTTGGAATCGTATGCACATGACAAGAATGAAATGCTTTGAAATCGTAGGATTATATCATGTGTGGGTCTTTGCTTGCCTTGTTTGTTGATACCCAGATATAGATCTTTGGGAGCCTTGTACTTGACTTGGTTACATTTGGTCAAGTATTGTTCGTCGATCTTCGATGGTGTTGATCTCGTTCTTCAATCTCGATCTTGATATCGTGTTCTACCGGGAAGAACTAAACACCAGAAAGAAAGGGAAACAATCAACACATGGCATCGATGCAATGATCAAGCAAGGATGATTATATGACAAGTTTAATTGTATTGGAATGTAACCCTAAGGCATGCTCGATCATTTTAAACAGGGTTCGAGGGTCGCAAACCCTAGAACAGGGGAAACCTTGGAGTCACCTGCGGGGGTTGATTTGTTATTCTACTAAACTTGTTAGTTAAAGTTGTTTATCAATGCATGATGATGAAGCTATTGTAAAGATCTCCATTTTCTAAACATTTTGATATATTATACATACTTTTCTGACTTATAAATAATTAGTTATTGAATTTATAAGATTAAACCAATTTCTGAAATTATTAAACCATTTATGAAATTATTACAAAATAGGGAGAACCTTTTTACACCAGGGCAGAGGCTACTCACTTCAGCTGACAGAGGGGCCCTAGGCCACCTCAGCTGCCACACGGGCAGGTGGGGCCACTGGCCGGTTTGACCAGGCCAGACCCGCGCCTGCTGACGCACGGGTGATGTCAACATGACGTCACGCCGGCGGGGCTCTCAGATCGGTGAGGGAGGTAGCGCTAGGTAGAGAGCTAGGAGGCGATCTTGCGCGGGTTCGAACGAGGGCACTACAGGGAGCAGAAAGGTGGCGGTGCCGCTCCATTTGGGTCACGGAGCGACACCTACGACTGCGGCCGACGGCGGCAAGCAGTGGCGCGCAGTGTGAGGGTGAAGCAAAGCGAGAGGGGGTCGGGGAAGAGGTCCTAGGGGACCACCAGCTCACCGTGAACGCAATGGGCAGGTCAGGGACGGTGGAGGAGGCCAGGTGGCATCAAAATCATTGATGACTGCGATGGCCTGACCTCGAGGAAGAGGGTTCGATTGCACCGTCTCGGCCCTCCTCAACTTGCTTGGTTAGGGGCAATTGAACGAGGAGAGGCAACGGGTCATGAAGGCGTGCTCAACTGGTTAGGAGGTGGCCAGGAACGACGGTGCCCAGAAGCTCCAGAGAGCTAGGGTTTCGGCCAGAGACCGAAAAGAAGAACTGGACACAGCTAGTGTTTCCTCGTGGTGCTAGGGTACTTGTAGATGACCAGGACATCAGTACCGGGCATCGCGCCGCCGACGGGAATCGTAGCGCAGATGGGTGATGTCTATGCACTTCTATTCTTGTAGACAGTTGTTGGGCCTCCAAGTGTAGAGGTTTGTAGAACAGCAGCAAGTTTTCCCTTAAGTGGATCACCCAAGGTTTATCGAACTCAGGGAGGAAGTGGTCAAAGGTATCCCCTCTCAAGCAACCATGCAATCAAGATACAAGAAGTCTCTTGTGTCCCCAACACACCCAATACACTTGTCAGGTGTATACGTGCACTAGTTCGGGGAAGAGATAGTGAAATACAAGTGGTATGGATATAAGACAACAGTGCTAGAAAATAGCTTGATGGCGTGGAAGAGACTAAAGGCAAACTGAAATAAAGATGGAAGCAAGCAAACATGTAATAGATCTAATAACAAACGGTGTTTCAATGCTTAGAAACAAGGCCTAGGGATCATACTTTCACTAGTGAACACTCTCATATAAATATCTTCTCTTTATGATACTACTCTTAACTACTCTCCGGTTGGACACTCTAATCGATGGTAGGGCTATAACAACACACCTCAAAGTTCATCTTTCCCATCTAGATAACCCCACACTGTCACCTTGAGCTCTAGATGGTTCCAACAAACACCACAATTTCATAGAAACATCCAACTCCAAATATAACTCATAACAAGTATTTGTAATCTCTAGCCTAAGTGCCACCATGGTGTGCACGCTGTCACTTTCACACACATGGGGAGAGCAGAGATCTATTAAAGCACTTGAGTAGCAAGGTAGATCTATAGATTACAAGCTCATGATCTCAATAAGATCATGCATAGAGAGAGATGAACACATCGCTACCGGTAGAACCCTTAGCCTCGAGAGAGAACTACTCCCTCTTCATCATGGGAATCAGCAATGGCGATGGAGATGGTGGTAGAGATCGATGGAGATGGCTCCGGGGGCACTTCCCCGTCCCGGCAAGGTGCCGGAACAGAGACTTTCTGTCCCCCGAATCTCCCCTTCGGTGGCGGCGGCGTTGCGGAACTTTTCATGGCTGGATGCTTGACGATTTAGGGTTTATGCATCGAGAGGCTCTTATAAGAGAGAGGGGAGACCGAGGGGGTGCCGGAGGGGCCCACACCAACCCCTGGCGTGACCTGGCTTGGCCCGCGCCACTAGGTGGTGTGGCCAGCCCCTGGCCCCTCTCTGTATCGTCTTCTGGCTCCGTGAGTCTTCCGGTAAAATATCGACTTTGGCTTTTGTCCGGTCCAATTTTGAGAATATTGATTTTCTGACTTTCCTGGAACCAAAAACAGCAGAAAATAGGCAGCTGACACTGTGGCTCTTATTAATAGGTTAGTCCAAGAAATCATATGAAAAGTACTCCAAAGTGTGGACAAAACATAAGAAAGTAGATAAAATCAAGCATGGAACATCAAAAATTATAGATACATTTGCAATGTATCAATGGGCGGCGGAGGCGGCGACACGGGGAGGTTCCTCATCGCGGTCGAAGACGACGACACCGAAAGGAGGCCGAAGGGGTACGGGGCTGCTGGTGGGCTGGTTTGGGCCAAACTGGGCCGCAGAAAAGCAAGAGCGGCGAGGGCTGCTAGCTGCACTGGGTGGCAGGAAGGAGAGAGGGAAGGTGGGCTTTGGCCCAGGTAGCTAGGGTTAGGTTTTTATTTCAAAAACAAATTTTCTTTTTTCTGTATTTTTTATTTTGTTGTGGTTTCAATTTCTTTTCTGATTTTAGACATTTTGAAAATACCAGAGGTGTTATAAAACTATTGAAATATTGTGGGGCCCTTTAACTCCATTTGGGATCCACATATTTTGATAATTTTCAAAATACTTTCAAAACCACCCTTTTGAATAAGTTTCAGAGAGAGGGAACACTAGGGTTTAGGGGTTTGTTTTCATTTCCTTTTATGCATTTTAAAGGATGATGCCCATGGATGCAGAAATCAAACCCTAATTAGTTTTAGTAATACTAGGGGTGTTACACAGCTATGGCTCAAAACTCCTGTGTCGGGTCAAACAGAGGGAACCCTGTGGTCAGATGGTCTCAGACTTTGTTTCCCACGTTGCTATGACCTAAGAAAACAAGACACATAGAAGTCCATTGGTAAACCTTGTCAGTCGAAGGGGTAGATCTATGGTAGACACGGTCTAGGGTTCCGCTGGAAACGGGAGATCCAAGAGCTGGAACCCACCTAAACCTACACGAGGACGTAGCGTACTTACAGAAGCGCGGCATGATGTTAAAATATCCAAAAACCACAACCTAGGTATGCTTCACTTCAAGTACATGGGATGACACTAGGAAAGGTGATGCAGCTATAGCTCGAAACTATCGGGTCGGGTCAAACCGAGGGAACCCTATGGTCAAATGGTCTCGAACTTTGTTTCCCATGTTGCTACGACCTAAGCAAACAATACGTCCATAACGTATCTATAATTTTTGATGGTTTTATGCTAATAATATGCTTTTGACACTCTTTTTTGTATAAAGTTTATGATTTATTTGGACTAACCTACTAATAGTTTCAAAAGTGCACAATGTTCTTGTTTTACATTTTGATGTGTAGGAATTACCAAGAATACAAGTGGAAACCTTGTTGGAGTCAAATTGGGATTTTTCTAGAAATCTGTCTCAGAACTCTTTTTGAAGATGGCCACGTTTCGGGTCGAAGACGGCGTCAAACGGAAAACTCTTCAACTACAAAGTTGATGGAAATTTCGTGGCAAATGTTTTGGACATATAGTTTAGCTGATTCCGAGTCGGGACAGGCCATCTAGGCCCGATTTACTGCAGCCCAAGATGGGGTGACGGGAATCCGAGAAGCTATATAAAGGGAGGAAACCTAATTCGCCCAGGGCATCTCCACCCACGAATTTGCAGCCACCAAAGCCACGTTTTTGCCTCCCCCATGGATCCCATCTCCATGGGGGAGGGCTCCCAAGAAGCCATGAAGGAAGAGGGCTAAGGGGCGATGCTCCCCCATGACATCGACGGCGGGGAAGGAGTCCCCCGCGCCGCCGCCAGTGCCGCCGCCGCCCTCTTCACCATCTTCACCGCCATCTCCATAAACTAATCCTCCTAGTATGCAGTGGTTCATCCTCCCACACACCTTTGTACCATCCTATGTAAACATGGTGTTTGATGCTATAAGTTATAATCCTATGATCTATGTCATGTTTGCGTAGTTTCTTTGTTCTTAGATTGAATGGTTGAACGTCTTTAGTTCATTAGAGTTGTATGTTGATATGGTACAGTCCTTTGGTGTCCATTATATTTGTGCATGCATGGATTAAACATCATATGGTTTGTAGTATGTGTAAAAGGAAGGAGGGGGTTCTGCCGGAGTGACAGAAACCTAAGGACGCGAACCGGAACATTGCACGTATGGGAGTAAGAGGACCATTAAACTTAAGGCTATGGTTGGGGAAACCTTAATGCATTGATTAGTACTTATGGATGTTTGCTAACAATCCAATCATATAGTACATGTAATTCCAAGTAGTGAAGCGCATGTATATTTAGCCTCTTCCACATAGAAAACTGCATCGAAGACAATGAACCTGATCTATTCGCTATTTAAACTTGGACAAAGCCACCACAATTACCACCACTATTCCACACTCATGGTTCTGTTAGTTTAGTGTATTTTATTGCTTCAGCAACTAGCTTTACTTTCTTGTTATTTATTATCATGCAAAGCTATCTCTATTACTCATATTGTTGCTCTAGTTTTATTTCCTAGATAATGCAAACGTTTAGTGTGCATAGAGTTGTATCAGTGGTTGATAGAACTTGAGAGAATATTTATCCTACCTTTAGCTCCTCGTTGGGTTCGACACTATTACTTATCGAAAAGGCTACACATGATCCCCTATACTTGTGGGTTATCAAAGACACATAGAAGTCCATTGGTAAACCTTCGATGGAAGTCGGTCGAAGGGGTAGATCTACGGTGGACACGGTCTAGGGTTCCGCCAGAAATGGGGGATCCGAGCGCCGGAACCTGCCAAAAAGCTGCACGAGGACGTAGAGTACTTATAGAAGCGTGGCATGATGTTGAAATATCCACAAACCACAACCTAGTTATGCTTTGCTTCACGTACATGCGATGATACTAGGAAAGGTGATGCAGCTAACACTCGAAACTACCGTGTCGGGTCAAACATAGGGAACCCTATGGTCAAATGGTCGCGAACTTTGTTTCCCATGGTACTACGACCTAAGCAAACAACAAGAAACATAGAAGTCCATTGGTAAACCTTCGATGGAAGTCAGTTGAAGGGGTAGATCCACAATAGACATGGTCTAGGGTTCCTCCGGTAATGGGGGATCCGAGCGCTAGAACTCGCCAAAAACCTGCACAAGGACGTAGCGTACTTATAGAAGCGCAGCATGATGTTAAAATATCCAAAAACCACAACCTAGGTATGCTTCACTTCAAGTACATGCGATGACACTAGGAAAGGTGATGCAGCTATAGCTCGAAACTACCGGGTCGGGTCAAACCGAGGGAACCCTGTGGTTAGATGGTCTCAGACTTTGTTTCCCATATTGCTACAACCTAAGCAAACAATAAGACACATAGAAGTCCATTGGTAAACCTTCGATGGAAGTCGGTCGAAGGGGTAGATCTACGGTAGACACGATCTAGGGTTCCGCCAGAAACGGGGGATCTGAGCGTCGGAACCCGCCGAAAACCTGCATGTGGATGTAGTGTACTTATAGAAGCGCGGTGTGATGTTTAAATATCCACAAACCACAAGGTATACTTCGCTTCACGTACATGCGATGACACTAGGAAAGGTGATGCAGCAATAGCTCGAAACTCCTGTGTCAGGTCAAAAAGAGGGAACTATGTGGTTAGATGGTCTCGGACTTTGTTTCCCATGTTGCTACGACCTAAGCAAACAGCCAGACACATAAAAGTCCATTGTTAAACCTTCGATGGAAGTTGGTCGAAGGGGTAGATCTACGGTAGACACGGTCTAGGGTTCCACCGGAAACGGGGGATCCGAGCACCGGAACCCGCCGAAAACCTGCATGAGGACGTAGCGTACTTATAGAAGCACGGCATGATGTTTAAATATCCACAAACCACAACCTAGTTATGCTTCGCTTCACGTACATGCGATGATACTAGGAAAGGTGATGCAGCTATAGCTTGAAACTACCGCGTTATGTCAAACATAGGGAACCCTATGGTCAAATGGTCTCGAACTTTGTTTCCCATGTTGCTACGACCTAAGCAAACAACAAGACACATATAAGTCGATTGGTAAATGATGGCTCTGAAATATAGCCATCCACGTCCACATTTAAACTAGATATCATTCATATTTTTGATGAAATATCTCTCTAAACCTGCCACTAATGCCTAATGATCAAAGGGGTATGCAATCCTTTCTTTCTATTTTTCCCTACGCAGATAATGACGTTTGATGATGGGAATCACTACATTAAAGTCAAAGATACGAGATTTCCAACAACCAGAAAAACCCAGGAGTCGTGGGTCGGAGGCAGACGCTTTAACGACTAATTATATGATCGGAATAAAATTCCGGCCTTATAGTTCCAGCTGTATAGTTGCCATCGACACCGCTAGGTCAAACAGAACAACTTTCATGAAGGGACCCCTATATAAAGAGGCCTCGGGCAACGAGAAAAGAGCGCTCCTACAAACCATCAACCACCGTCAGATCTCCATCCACAACACCGAAGAGCCACTGGAGGAATAGACTTAGATCTAATCTCTCCACCACCATAGCCATATTCCACCACTTGTAATAGTAGATCTCGTATTTGATTGGTGACATTATAAGACTATTGCTATCAATCTCATTGTTTCCACTACAATGTTTATGATATTTGATCTCATCTATATGTGTGAGTAATTCTCCTTGGGCTAAGGGCTTCGGCCTAGCCATGTAGCTTTTGTGCATGTTATTTATCATAGATGGGATCATGTATTAGTTTGTATGACATGATGATTACTGTATCCTCTCTTGCCTCAATCTAAGGACTTGTCAGGTACCCAAGACTCCGAGGATTGAGCCAGGTATAGGGAGTATGAGTAATGAGTAATATGCAGGCTGGGAACCCCAATGATAGAAGGGGTAGTACGGCTGTATGTGGGGGATTTACTTGGGATCAACGGTGACATCACTATGCATATCATTAGTTCTCTTTCTTCTATGGATGTGACTAATAGGTTATTGCTATAAGCGGTTGCAGAGGCAATAGCAATTATGGATGCACTGCCCACATATAATTTATATTGCTCTAACAATTACATGCATACTTTATTTTTATCTTTTATTCCCATTAGATGTTTTGCACAACTACTGGTGAAACCGAATGCCCTAGGCCCTCCCTCTCCATCATCGACAACAAAAAAAGATGCAAACTCTTGGTCCAGTAAAAACATAAAAGGAATTCAAAAGCTCCCGAAGGTCCGTTAAAGTAACTTCACTACGTTTCTGCTTCCCGAGCATTCGATAAACCTAGGTCTACTAGGGAAAAACAACTATAGTACCTTCGTAATCCGAATCGAAGGTATCAACCCTTTTTTGGCGCCGTTGCCGGGGATGCAATAGCTACCCTGGTGAGGTTAGTAGGAACCTTGCTAGTTTTAATTCTTGTTTTTAATTTCGTTAGTTTGCTTTCAGTATTTATTTGAAAAACCAAAAAAATTATTTAGTCTTTAAATTCTTATTTTTATTATTATCATAAATCTCTGTTTAGGAAAACCCCAAAACATAGGAAATATGGCTGAAAAGAAGCTTGGGGAGTTTGCAACTCCCGATAATGATTATTTGCGCACTCCTATTACTCAGCCAACAATTGCTGCTGATGACTATGAAATTAAGCCCCATTATTTAAGTTTGGTTCAACAGAATCAATTTGGAGGCTCTGCTGTTGAGGATGCAGGTATGCACTTGAACACTTTCACTGAAATATGTGATATGACGCGCATAAAAGATGTTGACCCTGATGTGGTCAAATTGCGCTTATTTCCTTTCTCTCTTAGAGGAAGAGCAAAATAATGGTTGCTAGCTTTGCCTAAAAATACTATTACATCGTGGGTGGGATGTACTTTTTTATTTATGACTAAATTTTCCCACCTGCAAAGACTATGCAACTAAGATATAATATTACTAGTTTTAGACAGGAAGAGCATGAGCCACTAGCGCTTGCATGGGAGTGGATGAAAGAATGCTTAAGAAACTGTCCCAGCCATGGGATGGAAGATTGGTTAATCCTCCATTTATTTTATAGTGCTCTTAATCCTATGTCTAAGTCTATGCTTGATACTGCAGCTGGAGGAACATTTATAAACATATTACCGAAGCGAAGCAGCTGCTAGACAATATGCAAGACAACCATGCCCAATGGCATGTGGAAAGACCAAACACGAAGAAGGTGAACTCCGTCTCACCACAAGAAAATGAAGAACTCAATTGTAAGCTAGATGAGCTCATATTAGCCGTAAAAGGTAAGGAAACCCAGGTAAGAGCTATCCCTGAAACTAATATTGAAGAAGTAGACTTCATAGCTCATAATGATTATAACCTTGCTTGGAAGAAAAAATATTATCCTAATTTTTAGAAACACTATTCTAATCCTGTAGGTTACTCTGATAATAATAATATGGGATCAAGTAATGGTAGTCTCTAAGAAACACTTAAATCTTTCATTGAATCGCAAAATGAGCAAAACAATATCCTTGTTAAAATAACGGAGAACCATGATTCTATGCTTGGTAAATTATCTAACCAAGCTATAAGTTTGAGGAATGATTTGCAGTCCCTCCAAGAAAGGACGAGGATTGTTGAGGCCCAGCTAGGTAAGAGATAACCGAGAGTTAAACTCTCATTCTAGCAAAATTTGCAGGTAAAGATGAGCCCAATCCCGTTGAAGACCTCAAAATGATGAGAATCCAAAGGGAGGAGCCTAAAGAACTTGATTATAGTAACGCTCCCTCACCAAGTTACACCGTTGAAGATCTTGTAAAAAGGATCAACATTAAGATTCTGGTGAGTGAAGGAAATGATGAAGCCATGTATCAACACTTCGTTAATCAGGTAGAAACAAAGGTACATGAGCTTGAAGAAGATTATAAGAAAATTGCTGAAAAATTACCTGTTAAGCTTGATGATATATTCGAGCCTACTATTAAGATTAAAATTGGAACCAATGAAATAGCTGCACTTTGTGATCTAGGTGCAAGTGTTTCAACAAGTCCAAAGAGTCCTTTTAATAAGTTAGATCTTGGCTCTTTTGAAATCACCGAGTTAAAACTACATCTTGCAGATTCTACCTACAAACAAGTTGTAGGAATTAAGGAGAATACTTTAGTTTACATTAAAGGTTGTCCTGCTCTTATTGATTTTGTTATTTTTGACATGCCTGAAGATGCTACTGCTCCTATTATATTAGGTTGTCCTTCCTTAATAACTATTAAGGCTTTGATTAATCTCCATGAAGGGAACGTGAAGCTTCAATTGCCTTCGTGGGATCCTTTTGTTATTCATTACTCTAGGAAGAACAAAGCCAAGCATGATGAAAAGGAGGCCATCGCTTTGAAGGCCAACTATTTTGGAGTGGGTGTTCCACTCATCTGGCCTAAGTGAGCAACATCAAGGTCAAGCTATTGACCATAAAAGAGCACTGCATGGGAGGCAACCCATGTGAAATAAAGGTTTGAGTAAAGTTTTTTTTAAGTTTTAGTTTAAGTTTATGTTTAATAAAGAGTGCTAGAAAACTCCAGCTGAGGAGAAGAAGTTCGGTAGTACTAAAAATCCTGTTATATACATGATGTTGTTGGTCGATAATTTTTAGCGTCAACTTTCTGTCAAAAACAAGGTATTTCGCTAAGTTTCAGTATAAGAAGTAATTCTCAAAGAAACGGAACTTTTTTGATGGGTACAGAGAGTTTAACGACCAACTATACGGCGGGAATAAAAATTCTAGCCATATAGATACTTTAGCCATCGACAATTTTTCTTTTAAAAGTATTGATGGTTTAACGACCAACTATACGACTGGAATAAAAATTCTAGCCGTATAGCTCTGATCGTATAGATATCGATGCTTTCATACAAATTATTTCCCAAGTACAGACGGTTTGACGACCAACTATACGGCGGAAAAAATTGTTCCCGCCGTATAGTTCCGATCGTATAGCTACGCCACCAGGTGGAAACCCTAAAATTTTGATGGCAGGCCAACTATACGGCGGGAACACAATGTTTCAGCCATATAGTTCCGCCCGTATAGTTGCGTTTGACCACAAAAATGCCACGGGAGGTACTTCCAACCCCAAAACTTCAATCCTTTTTCTTTCTTCTACCTCCAAACTCTCTCAAAACCTCAAGAGATCTTCATCTCTACTCAATTTCGTTCGATTTCCTCGCACATAAGTGATCTACGGTATGTTTCTCCTCCGATCCTCCAATGACTTTTTGCAAATTCATCTTTGCTCTATTGTCATTATCAATCTAGGGTGAGACCTACTATGAACTAATTTCCATGATTCTCTTGCCTAGATTATTATTTTGAGGGGATTCTTTGGTGTGCTATGATGAGGAATATGTTATGCTTATTATTGTTGGATCAAAAAGTTTTATTTTTATCTTTCCTTGTTATTAGATGATGAACACAAGGAGACAAACTTGTGCTCGTGCCGCCGCTAGCGCTTCTCGGGCTGTCACTCAAGAACCCATGGGGATACGATTCAGGAATGAGCTCCAACGTGATCGCTTCGACAGGATCAAGAACGAGAAGTGAAGGCAACCAAGTGGGCTTGCCCCATTATATTGAACCAACTCAGTATTTCCAATGACTTGCATTTACTTTGACATAGGGTTGGCTTGCAAAACTTTGTGTTCAATGATGTTCCTACCTATCGCCGGTTAACCATTGATGTCCTAAGCTCCTTACAAAGCACCGTTAAACTATGGCATGAAGACCGGATTTCTTTCCGGCTCATGAACAACAAGTACACTTTAACACTAGATGAATGGTGCGCATGTTTTAATTTGCCAAACAATAATGATAATGATTTGCACGCATCCTATATTGGCTTAGACCCTTCCCCTGAACAATATTATAATAGAATGAGCTTCACTTCTAGAGTGAGCAAGGGGAAGAATATTCAACATCCTGCAATTCGCTACTTGTTCTATGTTATTGCTAACACCTTGCATGCACGTAATGAGTTCACGAGACTCAATGAGGAGGACATCTTAGTCCTTGCAAAGGCTGCTTTCAACAACTGCAACTTGTCACTCAACTTGGGCGTGATCCTTGTGCGCTACCTGGAGCACCAATCCTCCCAAAGCCAAGGACCAATCACAGGTGGAGGCGTCATCACCATGCTTACCAATGCCCTAGGCACCAACCTAGGTGAGTTGAAACCCGTGCTAGGTGAGCGACGTGTTGGTTTCTCTACTTTAAAAGCTTGTGGAATGCTCACTAGGAGATGTGGTGTTTATTACCTGCATATGCTGGAGCTGAGCGTATTGATGCACTCGAATTTTAACGTAGAGCTCGTTGGGAACCCCAAGAGGAAGGTATGATGAGCACAACAGTAAATTTTCCCTTAGTTATGAAACCAAGGTTTAATCGAACCAGTAGGAGCAAGGAAACACCCCAAAGGTGTTACTAGCTGAGCTTTGGCAGGGCGCACTACCGGTGCTAGTAGCAACG
The DNA here is from genome assembly GCA_916181665.1 of Avena sativa. NCBI lineage: Eukaryota > Viridiplantae > Streptophyta > Magnoliopsida > Poales > Poaceae > Avena > Avena sativa. The sequence continues at coordinate 342,641,454 of OV702287.1, forward strand.
TGGAGACCTCCACAACACAACCACAGAACTTTGTCCCCAACTTCCGATGAGATTGTCAATCTCACCGTGTTTTACGGAAAACAAAGGATTAAACGTATCGAATGGAAAGAAATAAAAGTTTGCAGAAAGTAAACACAAAGCAGTAAAAGATTGTAGATTGTATATAAAAGACAAGGACCGAGATCCATAGTTCACTAGAGGTGGCTCTCCTTAGATAGATAACATGCTAGGTGAACAAATTACAGCGGGGCAATTAACAAACACCGAGAAAGCAATACATGCATATACTAATCATCTTGACTCCTTTGAGACTTGATTGGGCATTACAACATAATACATAGACCGCCATCCAACTGCATCTATGACTAATAATCCACCTTCAGGTTATCATCCGAACCCCCTCCAGTATTAAGTTGCAAGCAACAGATTATTGCTTTACGAACTGCGTGTAAAGTAAACAATACAATTGTTCTATGAACAAAGGATCGTTGTTTTCTCCCTAGTAGAAACATCACATCTAGTACCTTAGAGATTTCTGTCACTTCCCCAGATTACCAGAGGCATGAACCCACTATCGAGTATAAATACTAACTCTTGGAGTTTCTAGCATCTACTTGGCCAAGATAGCTACTAACAACGGAAAGCATGCAAGATCTTAAATAACAAAGACATGATAGAATCAATAATCAATCTGAAATAGCATCTCAATATCCATCGGATCCCCGCAAACACAACATGTATGGATTACAAATAGATGATCTTGATCATGAACGGAGCTCACAAGATCTAAACATGAAAGCACAAAGGAGGAGAAACTAGCCATCTAGCTACTACATGGATCCGTAGTCCAAGGATGAACTACTCACGCATCACACCGGAGTCTTGCATGGTGATGAAGAAGGCCTCCAGGGTGAATTCCCCTCTCCGGCAGGGTGCCGGCAAGAGCTTCAGATCCCTCCCGATCTAGGGATGGAGATGACGGCGGCTACAGACTCTTTCGTGGATTTTTGATCGGGTACCTAGGGTTTTCAACCCGAGGGCAACGTATAGGCGGAAGGAGAGGCTGAGGGGGTTCTGGGGTCGGCCAGACCACCCCCTGGCGTGGGCCAAGCCTGGCCGTGTGGCCAGGTGGTGTGGCCGGCCCCTGGCCCCTCTCCATCTCGTATTCTGGCACTTGATCCCTTTCGGAAAAATAGGCACTTTGGCTTTTGTCCCGTCCAATTCCGAGAATATTCATTTTCTGACTTTCCTGGAACCAAAAACAGCAGAAAACAGGCAGCTGGCACTGTGGCTCTTGTTAATAGGTTAGTCCAAGAAATCATATGAAAAGTACTCCAAAGTTGGAACAAAACACAAGAAAGTGGATAAAACCAAGCATGGAACATCAAAAATTATAGATACATTTGCAATGTATCAACATCCCCAAGCTTAACTCCTGCTCGTCCTCGAGTAGGTAAGTGATAAAAAGAAATAATTTTTGAGGTGACATGCACCATCAAAGACTTGATCAAAGTATTTGCAAAACATCAAAGCTGGGATCAAAGTACTTCAATCATAACATGAAAGACAAAGTTCTAGCAATAAGCAAAGAGACTATGATGCAATATGAAAAGGCACAAACAAAAGATTCATGAATAACAATGCTTTGCAAGACGTTTGTTTGTTTCACATAAAGAAAACATAGCATAAAAGTATTCAACTTGTCCCTCAATAGAGTAGCAAATATAAATGCATAGGACACCTTCAAAGTTCATAAGAGTGACTAGATACAATAGTTTAAAACAAGCAATAACAAGTTATGCATCAATCAACTAGTCTTGGGACAATGCACATAGAACTAAGAATGGCCACTATCCTCTCAAAGTAGGTGCATAAAGATAGAAGGGTGAGACTCAATATAATGGTGGAAGAAAGGCCTTTGTAAAAGGAAGTAGGGATTCAAGTCTCATAAAGAGCTTCCAAAAATTATGGTACTTATAGCTTTCAGCTCTCATTGCCCCTATCATAAGCATATTTAAGTGATTAAGGTTAAAGTGACACAACTAAGAGGATATGCTTAACAAGTTATAAACCGAAATCTCATGCCCCTTACTTACGAAGACCGATCCTCATGCTACTCAACTTCAGTCACGAGTAAGCTCTTGTCATTGTAAGTATATGTGTATCATTAAGAACCGCCAACAGGGTACCCCTTGCACATGATATGGGAGCTTTACCATAATCAAAATGACAAGGCAAGCAGACAATGAGCATCTCAGTGATCTTTTTATTTGCTATTTGCATAGGTTTTTATTGAGGATGCTTCATAGAGTGCTCATTATGGTGATGCTGCAAGTTTCCACCATGATTAGGCATGGCTTAGGCTAGCGGCCCAGGCGTTTCTCTAACACACATACAAACTCCATGATCTTACAAGTTCCAGTTTTATTTCACACAACCGGGATCCGTAAGCAAAAGAACATGATATCAACGGGGTACAAAGTACAAGTGCAATGTTGAAAGCGTTCCCCATGAAACATGGTTCTGCTAATTTCAACTTATAAAGCGCAAGCATATACGCAACAAAGAAGGACCCAATGGTTCAAGTTTATTAGAGGCAAAAAGTGAAGTGTGCCATCAAGTTCGTGAGAGCTTTAATCACTAGTTTTCTCATAACAAGTGGAAGGTAAACAAAAGCATGAATGTACTTGGAATAGCATAAGCTAGTAGGTAGGTATGGTGGACTCTTTGGAATAACTTGGTTTAGGGAGTTGGATGCATGAGTGGAACTCATACTTTGTTGTGGAGGCTAGCAAAAGACTGGGAGCGACAAACTAAGAGAGCAATAATGGCCATAATCATGCAGAGCGACAAAACATCATTGATCAAAGCATAAAGTGATACTACAAGTTGAAAACTAAAGGATCATAAAGGCTATGGTGACTTTGGATAGTCATAACATGGTGTAAGCATGTGCCAAGTCAACCCAAATAAAGCATCAAAGGAGAATACCACTGTATTATGCTTTAATATGCTAAAACAACGCATGATTCATCCAAGGCACATTAAGAAGTATCAATTGTTTATAACAAGTCATGCTACAGCAAAGAATACTAAGCATAAAGCCAAAACAATATCAAGCATGGCATGACAAAGCATAGGCCACAGTAAAAAACGAGCTCTTTTTACCACATAAGTATGAACTTTCCTACTCTTTTCCAAACCAAACCAAACTAATTGCAAACCAATGTATGAAAGAGGGGGTCCAACCAACTTATTCAGAAAACTAAGCAAACCAAGCAAACTAAAAACCAAAACAAAAACGAAAAAGAAGACGCTCCAAGAAAAACACAACTGTGCATGAAACAATAAAAATGAAGCGTTTGGAAGAAACCTGAAATTTTTATTGATAAAGAAGGGGATGCCTTGGGCATCCCCAAGATTTGACGCTTGCACTTTTTGGATATTTCTTGGGGTGACACGTGTGGCATCCCCAAGCTTGAGCTTTAGTCCATCCTTCATCTCTTTACTCATTCCTTCCATACACCTGAAAAATTTCCTTCATACAAAACTTCACACAATCTCATTAGCAACATCAGTGCACTTAGGATAAATAAGTCTCAAGGTTCAGTTCTAACACCAAATAAACTTCCATTAGAACACTAGCTACTGTAGCACTTCCCTCAAAAATCTCAATTCCCCAAAGGAACTCAAGAAGGAACTAACAAGAAGCAAATGCAGAAAATGGCAGAAATCTGTCAAAACAGACCAGCAGGTAAAGACGAATTTTTTCGAAGACCTTATGTTGCTCAAATAAAAAAGCATTGAACTAACGAAAGTTAGATAACAATCTGGGGCAGAATCACAAAAAATTACAGCTCAATCCGACATACAGAGCTCTCTCAGGAATGTTTACGGTGAAGCACAAAAATCTGTTTCGGGACAACAACTTTCCCAATCATTACTTCACTCTCATTAGAGGTTACTCTTGGCACAAAAAGCAAATAAAAAGGATAAGGAGATGTTATTACAGAGGTAATAACTTCCAATACTCATCTAAAACTCTTGGGTTATCTCCCAACAAGTACTTTTCTTTAACGCCTTTAAGTTAGGCACGAAAATTTGAGAAGATGCTCTTATAGGAAATATGGATTGAAGTAAAAGAGAGAATCAAGAAGCAAATTCAAAACACATTTAAGTCTAACCCACTTCCTATGCATCGGAATCTTGTATGCAAATAAATTCACAAAGAACAAAGTGACAGGCATAGGAAGATAAAACAAAAGTAACTTCAAAACCTTCAGCACATAGAGAGGTGTTTCATTACCATAAAAACTTCTACAACCATATTTTCCTCTCTCATAATAATTTTCAGTAGCCTCATGAATAAACTCAACAATATAACTATCACATAAGGCATGCTTTTCATGATCTACAAGCACTAGAGCTTTATTATAAACATTTTCAAAAGAATCCTCGGGAACATAACATTCACCCTCCTTTGATAAGCATGGGGGACAATCAAATAATGTAAGGGATAAAGAGTTACTCTCATTAGAAGGTAGGCATGGGTAGATCCACTCTTCCTCCTTTTGTCCATCACTCTCCTCCTATTTTTCATCTAATGAGCTTTCAGGTTCAGCAATTTCTTCTTTCATGGAGGTTCTAGCAGGCGGTGGTTCATCTATTACCTTGGCAGTCATAATACTGTTCCCAAATAGGAAACTGAGTGAGCTATCCATAATGAAATAGTGATTGGAGCAGAGCTAGTCATAAAGGCAACTTAAGAAAGGAACTATTTTTTGTTGTGTTTTTCCAATAAGAAAGCAAACTATTAAAACTAATTTTTTTGTGTTTTTTGAAGAACAAAACAAGCAAACAAAGCAAAAGAAACTAAGCAAAATAAAAACAACAAAGTAAAGAGATTGGTTATGAGGGAATCCCCTTGTGAAGATGTCCTTGACTCCCCGGCAACGGCGCCAGAAAAGATCTCGATGCACTCGACTTTCAACGTAGAGCTCGTTGGGAACCCCAAGAGGAAGGTATGATGAGCACAGCAGTAAGTTTTCCCTCAGTTATGAAACCAAGGTTTAATCGAACCAGTAGGAGCAAGGAAACACCCCAAAGGTGTTACTAGCTGAGCTTTGGCAGGGCGCACTACCGGTGCTAGTAGCAACGTTGAGACCTGCACAACACAACCACAGAACTTTGTCCCCAACTTGCGATGAGGTTGTCAATCTCACCGTGTTTTGCGGAAAACAAAGGATTAAACGTATCGAATGGAAAGAAGTAAAAGTTTGCAGAAAGTAAACACAAAGCAGTAAAAGATTGTAGATTGTATATAAAAGACAAGGACCGGGATCCATAGTTCACTAGAGGTGGCTCTCCTTAGATAGCTAACATGCTGGGTGAACAAATTACAGCGGGGCAATTGACAAACACCGAGAAAGCAATACATGCATATACTAATCATCTTGACTCCTTTGAGACTTGATTGGGCATTACAACATAATACATAGACCGCCATCCAACTGCATCTATGACTAATAATCCACCTTCAGGTTATCATCCGAACCCCCTCTAGTATTAAGTTGCAAGCAACAGATTATTGCTTTATGAACTGCGTGTAAAGTAAACAATACAATTGTTCTATGAACAAAGGATCGTTGTTTTCTCCCTAGTAGAAACAACACATCTAGTACCTTAGAGATTTCTGTCACTTCCCCAGATTACCAGAGGCATGAACCCACTATCGAGCATAAATACTAACTCTTGGAGTTGCTAGCATCTACTTGGCCAAGATAGCTACTAACAACGGAAAGCATGCAAGATCTCAAATAACAAAGACATGATAGAATCAATAATCAATCTGAAATAGCATCTCAATATCCATCGGATCCCCGCAAACACAACATGTATGGATTACAAATAGATGATCTTGATCATGAACGGAGCTCACAAGATCTAAACATGAAAGCACAAAGGAGGAGAAACTAGCCATCTAGCTACTACATGGATCCGTAGTCCAAGGATGAACTACTCACGCATCACACCGGAGGCTTGCATGGTGATGAAGAAGGCCTCCAGGGTGAATTCCCCTCTCCGGCAGGGTGCCGGGAAGAGCTTCAGATCCCTCCCGATCTAGGGATGGAGATGACGGCGGCTACAGACTCTTTCGTGGATTGTTGATCGGGTACCTAAGGTTTTCATCCTGAGGGCAACTTATAGGCGGAAGGAGAGGCCGAGGGGGTTCTGGGGTCGGCCAGACCACCCCCTGGCGCGGGACAAGCCTGGCCACGCGGCCAGGTGGTGTGGCCGGCCCCTGTCCCCTCTCCGTCTCGTATTCTGGCACTTGATCCCTTCCGGAAAAATAGGCACTTTGGCTTTTGTCCCGTCCAATTCCGAGAATATTCATTTTTTGACTTTCCTGGAACCAAAAATAGCAGAAAATAGGCAGCTGGCACTGTGGATCTTGTTAATAGGTTAGTCCAAGAAATCATATGAAAAGTACTCCAAAGTTGGAACAAAACACAAGAAAGTGGATAAAACCAAGCATGGAACATCAAAAATTATAGATACATTTGCAATGTATCACGTATCTACCCTGGTCCTATGCCTAATGGTCTTTTCTCTATCGAGGAAGGACATTTGCTATATGACTTGTAGGTTGAGCAACACCAACCCGAGGAGGAGATTCTGGATGAGGATGAGGACCAAGAAGAGGAGCAAGAAGTTCCTTATCAAGAGGAGCAGCCATCGACCTGGTTCGCTACATACCAAGACTTCTAAGAACTTGGAGGGACTGTGGAGAGGATGCATAGCCTCTCTTTAAACCTCCAAGAATCCACTAGTAATTTATCAACTCAATTTGCAAACTAGAATTCCGACTTTTTCCTGCCACTCCAATGATTTGAAGGGCTTGCAAAAGCCTAAGCTTGGGGAAGTTTTCTCATTTATCTTTATTTGGCGTTTATTTGCTTTTATTTATTTCGAGGTTATGTTTTTAATTTGAGTTAATAAGCATTCGTGTTGGGTTCCCCAACACTTTATCTTTATTTATTTCCATCTGCTTTCGATATTTTCTAGCCGAACTTTGCCAGCAATTTTCTCTCTTAACAACATCAAAAAGATTTCTCCATTTATCTTTATTTTCCCTCTTTCTTTTCTTTTCTTTTTGCCTCGAGGTTTTCATGTATTTGCAAGAAGAGTGATTGACTTCGAGTTTCCAAGAAACGAATCAAAAAGGAAGAGAGAAGTGGAACCAAACATGTGAGGTATGCCTTATGACTCCCCACTTTTGAAGTTTGAGAAACCCATGCTAGTTAGTAGTAAATGTTGAGATATTATATTGGTGGAGTGAGTTTTGTATTGTAGTAAAATTTTGTTTGCATGGGTATTTAATTGGGTACGTTTTGTTCCAGCTCTTGTAGTTAACCAAGTCTTGCCTAAAAATTTGCTAAACAATTGTAATAAGAAAAAGTCTCACAATTGAAGGCTTGGGTGTTATAGTGTTTATTCTTGAAGGCTTATTTCTAGAGACACTCAACACCACGGATTATAATGATTGACTTGATAGCTCTCTTTAAAAGGAATTGTTCGATTGATTTAATGTTTAGCGGTTTTTGTGAGCATGCCAAAGTTTGACTTGTGAATCATAAGAATGATATAGCTTTACGCGTGTCAAACTTCATGGGATGCCAACAACTCCGCTAGCCTATGAACTATCTTCATGGAGGAAACTCCTAGATTTCAGCTATGAGTTGATTAAACATATGTAGCAGCAATGCTATAATGGGTAAGATTCTTGGCACTCCCGGGTAGTTGTGTTCATGACAGAATCACTCCTCTAGCTGTTATGAGAAATCATTGTACAAAAGGAACAAAAACCTTGGTAATTCCACAAGTGTACATCACAGCCTGATAAACTAAAATAAAATCCTTCGCATGCTCTCAATTACTTAAGAACTGAAATTCTTGAAGGATAATGAATAGAAAAGTAGTGCTTGAAAAGTCTTGATTTATTGATGTGGGAGAATTGAGATACTCTAGTATATATGGTTTTCATGACAACTCTCACACTCTTAATTTTACATAATTATACTTTATTGGTCAAAGGCAAGCTATGAGTTGATTACATGACATGGAGTAAAGTTTACTCATTTGAATCATCCATGTTAACAATAATTTTGCTGCGCTATAAGGATGCATGAAACCCGTATGATATGCTTGCCATTACTCTATCTATGCTAAAAATTTTCAGATTTATAAAGTGGAGGAAACATGAGACTATCAATCAAGAGTAAGATCATCATCTCGTTATTTCAATTTAAATGCTAAGTTCCTTTTTGGTTTTGGTTTTCTTGCTCGAGGACGATCAAGTTTAAGATTGGAGAGGTTGATGGCTCTGAAATATAGCCATCCACGTCCACATTTAAACTAGATATCATTCATATTTTTGATGAAATATCTCTCTAAACCTGCCACTAATGCCTAATGATCAAAGGGGTATGCAATCCTTTCTTTCTATTTTTCCCTACGCAGATAATGATGTTTGATGATGGGAATCACTACATTAAAGTCAAAGATACGAGATTTCCAACAACCAGAAAAACCCAGGAGTCGTGGGTCGGAGGCAGACGCTTTAACGACTAATTATATGATCGGAATAAAATTCCGGCCTTATAGTTCCGGCTGTATAGTTGCCATCGACACCGCTAGGTCAAACAGAACAACTTCTGTGAAGGGACCCCTATATAAAGAGGCCTCGAGCGATGAGAAAATAGCGCTCCCAGAAACCATCAGCCACCCCTAGATCTCCATCCACAACACCGAAGAGCCGCCAAAGGAATAGACTTAGATCTAATCTCTCCACCACGATAGCCATATTCCACCACTTGTAATAGTAGATCTCTTCTTTGATTGGCGACATTGTAAGACTATTGCTATCAATCTCATGATTTCCACTACAATGTTTTATGATCTTTGATCTCATCTCTATGTGTGACTAATTCTCCTTGGGCTAAGGGCTTCGGCCTAGCCATGTAGCTTTTGTGCATGTTATTTATCATAGATGGGATCATGTATTAGTTTGTATGACATGATGATTATTGTATCCTATCTTGCCTCAATCTAAGGACTTGTCAGGTACCCAAGACCCCGATGATTGAGCCAGGTATAGGGAGTATGAGTAATGACTAATTTGCAGGTTGGGAACCCCAGTGACAGAAGGGGTAGTACGGCTGTATGTGCAGGATTTACTTGGGATCAACGGTGATGTTACTATGCATATCACTAGTTCTCTTTCTTATATGGATTAGACAAGTAGGTTATTGCTATAAGAGGTTGCGGAGGCAATAGAAATTATGGATGCACTGCCCACATATAATTTATCTCGCTCTAACTATTACATGCATACTTTATTTTTATCTTTTATTCCCATCAGATGTTTTGCACAGCTACTGGTGAAACCGAATACCCTAGGCCCTCTCTCTCCATCATTGACAACAATAAAAAGACGAACTCTTGGTCCGATAAAAACACAAAAGGAACTCTAAAACTCCCGAAGGTTCGTTAAAGTAACTTCACAACGCTTCTGCTTCCCGAGGATTCGGTAAACGTAGGTCTACTAGGGAAAAAGAGCTATACTACATTTATATTCCAGATCGAAGGTATCAGTAAACCTTTGATGGAAGTCGGTTGAAGGGGTAGATCTACGGTAGATGATGACCCAAAAGTATAGGGGGTGTATCGCAGTATTTTCAATAAGTAAGAGTGTCGAACCCAACGAGGAGCAGAAGGTGCTGGCTAGTGGTATGGATCAGGAATTCTCTGCAAATACTTAGCAAACGGATTTTTAGGGTTTTTTGATAAAGCAAGTAAACAAAGTACGAGTAAATAAAGACAGTAGGAATAAATGCAGCAAGTGGCCCAATCCTTTATGCAGGAAAGGACAAGCCGGTTGTATTACTTAAGATGACCAAACGTTCTCGAAGACACATGGGAAGACTGTCAAGTGCTTTCGCTTCATATAGTTGATTAATCTTCTTTAGCTTGCTAAGTGTTGTGTGGGTGAACCTGTGCTAATGTACCGCCCCATCCAAGACTAATACATACTTGTGATTATACCCCTTGCAAACATCCGTAAGTACAAGAAAGTAATTAAGGTAGAAACCTAACCACAGCTTTAAACTCTAAGACCCTTACGTCCCTTGTGCAATGGTTTCCTAATGGGGGTTCAGGTTTCTGTCACTCCGGCAACCCCTACGATTAGTAGCCAAATACATAATGCATTCCCCTAGGCCCATATAGGTGAAGTGTCATGTAGTCGACATTCACATGACACCACTAGAAGAAGTACACCACAACTTAAATAACAATCTATTGAATCTTTCTCAACACAACTCCACTACTAACAACAAGACTTCTCCCATGTCCTCAAGAACAAAACGAACTACTCACAAGACATCATATGGATCATGATCAGAGATGGAATAATGATGTATAACAATCTGAACATAAACAATAATTAAATGGTTCACTTAATAGCATCAACTACAAAGAGTAATCAACACCGGGAAAGTTTCCCCTATGAACTAATGCAAGATTCAACTCAATTGTTACAGCAATATGGAGATGGTGATGAGGGTGCTGATGGTGATGATGGTGATGATGATGATGATGATGATCTCGATGAAGTCCAGCTTGATGGTTGTGTTGATGGCGACGATCTCCCCTCTCCGGGAAGGAATTCCCCTGGCAGAAATCTGTCTGCCGGAGAGATCTTTCTCTCTCGGTGTTTTCCGCCCCGCAGAGGCGGCGGAATCTTTCTGTGGTTGCTCTCCGAGTCTTAGGGTTTCGGGAGGATGATATACGCCAGAGGGGAGAGGCTGGAGTGGGACAGGGTGGCCACACCACCTCCTGGCGCGGCCTAGGGCTGCCCGCGCCAGGGGGTAGTGTGGGCCCCCTGTGGTCCATCTCCACTCTGTCTTCTGGCATCCTTAGTCTTCTGGAAAAATAGGATTTTCCGTATATTTTCCCGGATTTTCTGATCTTCGCGAATTTTGCCTCCAAACAACACCTTTTCCATCAGAATCCTGACTGCAGCGGTCCATGCTCCAAAAGTCATCAACCATGCAAAAACAGATGAAATAACATAAGTATCACCTCTCAATATGAAATATATCAATGAATAATAGTGAATTAAGACATAGAATAGTGATGCAAAATGGACGTATCAGTAGACACGGTCTAGGGTTCCGCCGAAAATGGGGGATCCCAGTGCTAGAACCCGCCAAAAACCTACACGAAAACATAGAGTACTTATAGAAGCGTGGCATGATGTTGAAATATCCACAAACCATAACCTAGGTATGCTTCACTTCACGTACATGCGATGACACTAGGGAAGGTGATGCAGCTATAGCTCGAAACTACCGCGTCGGGTCAAACGGAGGGAACCCTGTGGTCAGATGGTCTCAGAGTTTGTTTCCCATATTGCTACGACCTAAGAAAACAATAAGACAAATAGACGTCCATTAGTAAACCTTCGATGTAAGTCGGACAAAGGGGTAGATCTACGGTAGACACAATCTAGGGTTCCGGCAGAAACAGGGGATCTAAGCGTCGGAACCCGCCGAAAACTTGCATGAGGACATAGCATACTTATAGAAGTGAGGCGTGATGTTGAAATATCCACAAACGACAAGGTATACTTCGCTTCATGTACATGCGATGACACTAGGAAAGGTGATGCAGTTATAGCTCGAAACTCCCGCGTCGGGTCTGATGAGTGCATAATTGCATCGTGTTTTATATTATTATTTTGCACTGTAGTTGTAGGATCTTGGAATTTTGCGCCGTTCGCGCACACATTTTATTTCTATTTTCACCAGGATCAGAACATATGATGGATATAATGGACACAATTCTTGAAGCAGTTGTATTGGGGAGAAAAGGAGTCAAAAACAACGTAAATCGCTTATTTGGGAAATGTCAATAACACCAAAGGAAAACCCGAAGTGATCGAGGCATCCAGAGGATTTAATGACCAACTATACGACGAGAATAATTTTCCGACCGTATAGTTCCCGCCATATAGTTTGCGCCGCCACCGCCTCCTCAAATAATTTCACCCCGTGCAACTGGATGAGGGAGAAGACATACAGAACAAACAGAAATCACTAAAACCTCACCTCCGGAAGGAATCTGGAGGGGGAACTCGTTCACCAGGAATCCATCTTCGCCCTACACAGATCCAGGGGGGCTAAGGCATTGATCTTCATCATCAACCGCTGCATCACCACCATGTTCATCTATCCCATCTACATCTTGTCTCGATCTTGTTGTAATTTCCGTACTCGTTGTGGATTTATACAAGTACTATTCATGTATGATAGATTCCATTGTTATTGTCATGATGTTGATTGCCTCCAGATCTGAGTAGATCTTTAGTTCTTGGGGAGATGGAGAAACCCTAGTATGAGATTGAAATAAGATAAAGTTTATTACGATATTCATTGCTATGACCATGTGTTAGATTGTCTTCATCTTGATGTTGGGAGAAGTCGACCTCTCAATATTTGCCTCTTGTGGGACTTGATGGAGGGACCTATTTGTTGGTAGACGGAGGTGTGTTAGCACTTACAGTGACTATAAAGCTGTTGGCACTCCTTACGTATCAACTTGGAACCGAGGAAACTCACGGAACACTATCCATGCCATGAGATACGTCCTACGGGATTAAGTCCCTTAATAGCACAGTAATTTAATTGATGTCGATTATTGTCTGCTGTGGTTATGAGGATGATGTGAGCGGTGGTTGCTGGCTATTTGTCCAAATATGGAGTTCCTCCCACACATACATAGTTGAGAATGTTCATGATAATAATCGCTCTTTATAATGCTAGAGGTGTATCCGCTACTCCTTAAGAACGCCTTTTTTCCTATTGCAGTTCCAATCTCTTTTATATACGCGATACTTACTTTCTGCGTTCAGTTGTTTTACTTTACTTATTGTTCTCTTATACCAAAAACCTAAAAACACCTTTTTACATAATACTCGTATTTTATCTTGTTACTTAGAACTTTATTTAGCATTTCTATTGTAGTATTTAATTCAAAAGTTATTAGACTTCAGACTCCTGCTTCCTGTGGGATCGATATCTTTATTTTAAAACTAGCTATAAACGATCTATGTACTTGCAGTCATCAGGATCAAACAGAGGGAACTCTGTGGTCAGATGGTCTCGGACTTTGTTTCCCATGTTGCTACGACCCAAGCAAACAACAAGACACATAGAAGTCAATTGATATACCTTCGACGGAAGTCGGTCGAAGGGGTAGATCTACGGTAGACATGGTCTATGGTTCTGCCGGAAACGGGGGATCCGAGCACCAGAACCCGCCGAAAACCTGCACGTGGATGTAGCGTACATATAGAAGCGCGGCGTGATGTTGAAATATGTTTGAATTTCAGTATTTTTTGTTTGTATGTGCTCATATGCTGAAAATAAGTATATAATTAAAAATGTAGGGGAAATTATAAAAGATAAATCATGTGCCATCATCGGTCTGTCCGGCTGCGTCGCCTGATAGTCCGGTTGGGGATGTGCAAGGTAAGGGATAGACATGTCCGGTCTGTCCGACATCCTCGTCGGCCTATCCTGTGTTGAATGCGAGACAGTTCGACATGGAGATGACCAGACATTCCAGATAATCTAATCTACTATATAGACGCCGGATTACACATTCGTGCCACCGCCTTCTATAATATAAATTCTCCCGCCCTCCTCCCTCGACTACTTCAAAACCCTATCTCAGGCTAGTCGCCACCTCATTGATTTCTCATCCGCTACGCTCCTCATCCCCTACAGTACACATGCTTCGGTTCGTTGGTCACAACCCGCGTAGTCGACGCAAGACGCTGCCTCGAGTAGCTACTCTCCCAGAAAACCGGCCTCTGAGGAAATCATCTACACACCCGCACCATTCTACTAGGTATGTATTCTACGTCAATGCTATGGTTAATCAATGCTACGATTCTTCTAGCAATGTTAGAGTTTATCATTGGTAGCTAGACTTCATCATTGGTAGGGTTTATGTTCATAGATCCTAGTCATCCAAAAAAATCTTGGGTTCATTATTGTTAGGGTTCTTATTGCTATGAGTCGTGCTCAACAATCTTACAACGCATCAATATCAAGAATATATAGAGTTTTGTACGTTGTGCATATCGTCAGCCGAGGACTTCCAAACACATCATAAGCTAAACCCGTACTGACGTCTGTCCGGCTTTCTCCACAATGGCTTGTCGGGCGCACACCCGGACGACATGTCTGCACTGATTCTCTCTGTGCCGGCTAGTCCGACTGTATACATGTCGGCCAGTCTGACTGTATACATGCCGACCTATCTGGCTAAATACATGCCCGCCAGCTAGCCTCTTTATTTTTGAAATTTAATTACAATCTTTTTGGTCATATCATCTGAAAATATTTATCTTTCTGTACTAGATTACAGGATGGAAGATTACTACGACGTAATTCCTTGCTCGGTTGAAAAGTGGTGTAGTCTTGTCGAACAAAGACGAACCGACGGCGAAGTGCACTTGTAGGAACATCTCTATTGTATGCTGGATATTCCATCGATAAGGATACATGTTGGTGTGCTGCAATATCTAATTAACGGATTTGATCCAACAAAAGAAACATTCGTAGTAAATGATAAGAAGGATGAAATTGTTCTTACTAATAGGGATATATATACCTTATTTGGTTTAGAAGACGAGGGTTTGGATCCTGCAACCATAATCGTTCAAGAAGGAATGGAAGCAAGGTTAAACATATCAACACACTGGCTAAATCTGAAGACACATAATGTCGTTATTAATGATGTAATAAATGATATCGTGGAGCCCATAATGATGAGTTTGTCCAAAAGGCCATACTAGTACTCAATGATATAGTTATTGCACCATTCTCTGTATAAATTATTCTAAAGTCCATGTACGCACTGGTACAAGATCTTGGACGAGTTTCAAAAGTAAACTGGAACAACTTTACACTACGATACACTATAGAGGCACTAAAGAACCGTAAAGATGAAAACGTAATAAAGCATTGGACAAAGGGAAATTTTGCGGCACTACAGGTACACCGTAATATTTAACTACTTTTTCATCGCAACTATTTCTTAACCAAATTTTATATACTTTCTCCTGCAGTACATGTATTTCGAGAAGATAAAACACGCTTCTGATCCGGTCTTTGACCCATTGCTTTGTATGACCCCACTCATGAGGAATTGGACGGAGAAACAAGTGAAGAAAAGAGATGCGGATGACATGTTATATGGCCGTGGCAAGAGCAATGTAAGAGATTTATTATTGTCAGTAAATCATGTTCAATAACAATAAATTATTTTTTGTACATACAAATTGACAACGATATTACTTTTGAACATAGACGCTCGAAAGTAAACAAAGAAAATGGTTTCAAAAGATAAATACCTAGTTGAAAAAAGGACTCTTCAAAACAAAACAAAACCCTACTGCACCCCCCCCACCCACGGTTGTGGAACAACTTGTCGAACAAGTTAATCATCTAGTTAATGAGACTACTCTTATTCGTAAGCAGTTGGCTATTATGCTAGATTTATGCGTCGAGCTAAAATGCATGGCGAGCTAAATTTTGCATGTATCATTCGTTTTGCACGTGTCATGACATGTCTACTATTTTTTATTGCAGAGGCTTATGAAAATCCTCAATAAGGAGAGTGTCATTTATAAACCTCTCGCTAGAAACGCGTACGAAAAGGACAGTGAGAACAACAGAAAGAGAGCTTATTCACCCAAAAAATCATGCCCGTTAACAAAAAGGGTACTGGCGATAATGTTTTTAAAGAGAAGGATGTTGGCAAGGATATTGTCAAGAAGGAAAAGCTGGATGGTGCAAATGGCAATAAGGGTGTCAAAGACTATTAGGTATATACGGTTGTTATGGTAGTTTAGATAGAGTTAGGATCTGTCTACGTACAACCCTAACTTGACTCGTAGTCCAAGATAATCCTCTGTATGCCTATATATACTCGCCCATGAGGCTCAAGCGAGGTGGTAGCCATTGTGCTAACTCTATCTAAACTACCATAACAACCATATATACCTAATACTCTAACAAAGACGATCCTCTCCTGGTTCCAAATAACAATCCTTCTCTTGCTAGACCGTCGTCATCTTTATCGTCGTCTGCATTTGCGACTGCAAGGTCAAAAATTCCTCCAAATCGAAGGCGTTTTGCCGGAAAGCAGGTGCGGTCCTCTTTCTTATCTGAAAAGGCAAACAAGCGTGAAATCCGTGGGGGGAAGTGAAAAGTGTAAGTTTATACGTTACAATGTTTCACTTGTAAATTTCTTAATGACATTTGCATACTAAAGCCAAGTCGTTACGCGTTGCATGCAGATCTCTTCGACGCAAAAGATGCTGCTTAAGGCAAATGATTTTACAGAAGAACATGTAGAAGTAGTTGTGACGTTGATAGCAGAATTATCACACTGTCCATGGCGGTGTGGCAAAAAAATTCAGATTTGAAGAAAACGGGTTGACTATAGATCAAGTGTAGTATTCATAACTCCTAACTGGAAGCGATGTACACACAATTCTTCATTATTTTAAAACCCGTTTGCATTATAAAACAACTATCTTGATTACATACCTAATTAACATTACATACATATTTTTTACAGATCATCGATGCTTATATTCAACACTTGTCTCTTTGGCTTCTAGATGATTGTTTCTTGGCCACCACATGGAGGTCGAAATGGCTCATAGACGGACAGTCGAGGGGTAAAGATCATCATCCACCGGGTCACCCCAGGTGGAAATAGAGAATAACAATGCACTTGGAAGATGCATCCTTGAGTATTTTAATAGACCGAAGGTAAGTGCAAACACATGATTATACTTTATTATTGTAGCTCTACTTCATCATACATGTTGGTGAGAATCATTGGATCACCACCGTGATGCATACGCCAAAGAAAAAAAATTCAAGTCCTAGATTCACTTAAACTAGACAACTACAGACGTACAATTGAAGATTTGGTATGTTCTTATCGCACTTTTCCATATTTCTTAAGGTGTCCTCGCTACTAAGTACATATTTTTTTTAGAGATCCGATTTTTTTAAACGTAGCAAAGGCAAGATCGGACGATCACATTTTTCCTTGATCCTTCAACTGACCTGTAAAACAATACACCAATGAGATGGGTGAGTAAAAGTTGTAACTTAATCTTATTATAGTTTTTTTATTGTAAACCATTATTTGAATTGGTATTTGTGAGAGTAACCCATGTGGACTTTGGGTCCTCAGGTGTAATGAGGAATGAGACGGTGATGAGCTCAGAAACACTCTTACACAGTACATCAAGATGATTTCTACATGTCGAACAACCAGGTCATATCAATAACATCTAATTCCCTTGTGCATTTCTTTTCCAGACTGTCGTTGACTCGACTAGGGAAGTTGTGCTCACGGAAATAATCTTATCACCTATGAATGAGTTGGACAGCGTCAAAGATAATCTGCTTAATCTCAAGCGCCAAGAAGATGATTTTTAGAACCAAGACCTTTGGATATGGTCGGGTTTTAGTCCCGAAGAAGGTTTCCAGACCATGTTCAATACTTGGTTCTTTTTATTTTCTATGTAAATAAAATACCTTATGCACACGGTAACTTTTCGGTATCCTATGTAACGAGTGAGAGAACATACTTTATTTGTCTTCATATAATTGTTGTTCCAGATGAATTCATCTGTATTGTGGTCTATCTACATTTTTCGTTGTTTTCTCAAAATTAACCATGCCAGTATTATACCTTTGACGTGTTATCGAATTATGCTAAGATCATTTTGTTTGATATAATATGATATGAATTTACGACAACCTCAAAGGGGGGCTAGGGGGTGGGGGGAGGGGGGCCACTGTCAGCGATGTGGCAGGTGCTCGTGGTGTCGTCGTCGTAGAAGAAGAGGAAGAAGAGGTGCTGCATGGGAGGCACGAGGAACAAAATCTCCCAAATTGTTGGGATGATGCATTGGTCCTCCCATCTGATTGTTATTTCTAATTTGTCGCTCAGATCACATATAGGTGATGAGAACTGCCAGTAGTCAACGACACTATCCCGATCGAGCATGCCAACAAGTTGGGTTGGTTACAACCTTACTGGCTTATTCAACCAGAGACCAACGCGACAACATACTTCTTCATTTCACAAAATGGAAGAATCACCGACCCCTCCTCTACATATTGCAACGTTGTAAGATACTTAAACACCTTTTTCGATAGGACAACTAAGACATCGGGCAAAACGACTTACAAAAGACAGGAATATACCATACAATAACTAATGTCAGGGGCGTTAGCTATTCCACGCACATGGTTTCCCTCCATCTCCTCCTCCCTGCCAAGGTGACTAGGGTTTTCTCGCCTCTTATCGGTGTCGCTGCCGATCTACCTTGCTTCTTTGGTTTTAGGGTCATGGAGGTGGGGTGGATCTAGGCTCTGGCCCGGCTGGCAGGAGGGCTCCATTTTTCTGTTTTTAGGGTTTAAATTTGGTGGGGCGGCGCCCATGTGGTGGTGGTGCAACGTTTCTTTAATAAGGTCTTTCCGTCTTTAGCCCCATCCCGACGGTGATGTCGAGGATCTTGTGGGAGTTGTGTGGTCCTCGAGGACTTCTTTTGGTTGTGGGGATCTTCGGATCGTCAAATAGCTTCATCGGTAGTTCATCCTTCTTCTTCTGTCTCTGGAACGGACGTGAGTATTTTTACATGTGTGTGCGCTTATATTGTATAAAAAGAGTTCCGCCCTTTGGAGTAACAATCATCATTGTCTAACGTAGTGGCTTGAGGAGGTGAATATCAATGCAAAGGTCACGAGTTTGATACCCTCCCTTGATGCAGTTTTATCAATTTTGTAAGTCTAACAGGTGGGCACACATGTTGGTCAGCATCAAGGACACAAGTGCCATAGAAAAATATAGAGGGGTCATTTAAAAAAATTGCGATGTCATAGGTCGACTAATTTGGACAAAATCGGTCAAACTCGATAAAGTTCGATCAAAATGGACTAAAATGCTCCCAGGATGCAAGTTGCGGGACTAGTATTGCTCATTTTGCAAGATGTGGGACTAAAAATCTTTCATGCTGCAAGATGTGGGACTAAAAGTGTATATAGCTCCATAATCAAACACAAATTCCAAGCATCGAACAACCGAATTAGTAGCTGTGACACCAAGACAACACCATCAAGCATGGGGTGCAACACCCATACAACATTTTCAGCCCATTTGCAAGACAGCTACAATCTCAAGATGTTTACAAACTAAATCTAGTACACGAGGTACTCTCGCAGCGGTTTAGTTCTTGATAAAGGTCTCGGCCGGTCGCATGTACTCCCTCTGTTCCACAATATAACACTTTTTAGCAAGCTGTTTTAATTTGCTAAAAAAAGTCTTATATTGTGGAACGGAGGTACTAATAAGTATGACAACGCACGCTCTTGGCTCATCCGGTGAACAAATGTTGCTTCAAATCCTGGCGATATTGGGTGGGATGACGAGCGGGTTGTGGCGTGCGATCTACTCCCGGCCGACCGCCTTGTAGTCGAACCAGCACTCGTGGGCACCAGCATGGCGGTGCGCGGTGCAGTACGCACCGCCGCAGTGGCATGCGAACCCCAGCAGCCCCAGCTTCTTCCAGCACGCCATGTATCGGTTCTTCGCTTCCTCGGGCGTCTCCATCTCGTCGTCGATGGCACCAAATGGCAAGCTGATCTTGAGCTTCGCAAGGCCAGACATGACGGATCGATCGAAGGCCACCGGATCGAGGTGCTGCTGTTGATGTTGCTCCTTGGAGCATTTGGAGCAGAGGTTACTCGTCGCCGGGCTGCCGAAGAATCTGCAGTTGTTCGCGCACAGGGCGGCGCCGACGGCCTATTACCTCGTTGACATCTTCCCTGGTCGCGCGCTCGTGCTAACTCGCGTAGACGATACTGGATCCTGGATTTTAGTCACTCGAGGGCTGCTTCAATCAATGGCCATGCCCCTCCCTGATTCGTGTCCTTTTAAAATGCCGAACATCTCCCGCTACAAACCGGACTCGACCGGCAATATAATTCCGGATCGAAAACGAAGTAGCGCGGGTCCGAGCCAAATG
Organism: Avena sativa; assembly: GCA_916181665.1. Lineage (NCBI taxonomy): Eukaryota > Viridiplantae > Streptophyta > Magnoliopsida > Poales > Poaceae > Avena > Avena sativa. Next base: position 342,661,642 of record OV702287.1, read on the forward strand.
TTGTGGTCAAGGATCAAACGGACCGACTTGTCATATTGGCCCACTACCGTGCACCCAAGGCTTCAGCAGTAGCGTAAGGGCATCTCCACCGGGTCAACCCATACGGATGACTTAAAGGTCTGTTTCTGTCAGTTTGGGTCAGACCGTAGTCACTATTTCGTCGTATTCCGGCCTGCCTGGCTAGCTACGCCCAGCGATGTGACTCATCTGTCTGCGTGTTGGCAAATAGGCCTGGCTCCTGCTTTATTTTCAGTGTGTTCCCGCCACCCCGCCGCCTCCCGTCTTTCTTTTCCGCCGCGTCCCATCTGTTCTAAATATTCGAGGCGTAACCATAAAAAGTGGAGGCCAGCCAAAATAGCTACAGCAAGAAATCACACCCTCCCACCACCACCACGAGCCACCATGCCTGGCCGTCCGCGCCTCCATGGAAACTCTGACATCAGCAGAGAAGAGCTCGAGCACCCGTTGCCGTCGTGGTGGCTGAACCCGTCGGATTTACTGGACGTCCTGCCGCCTCCGATTCCGGGGAGGCCGCAGATATACAGTATGTTCCTCAACTACCGGCCACAGCACACTCATTTCGACCGCAATAGGACCACCGGCAAGCCTTTCACGCATGAGGTGATGGAGCACGTCTTTCTGCCGGAACACCGGCGGCGTGTAGCACTCGCAGATGTGCGTCACGGCCTCCGGGATGCGGTGCGGGCCAATCCCGATGATGCTTACCTGCGTGCCCGCCTCGCCCAAGCTGTAGAGGAGTTGCAGACGCAGGAAGCGATCTACCGCTCTCTCGAAGAAGAATTGGGTATTGTCGACCCACCGGCGCCGCCGCCGCCGCCGCCGCCAGCGCCATAGGCGGCGCATAGTTAGATTGTTGTTATAGTGTTGTAGTCATGGCTTTCTTGTAAAATATTTGAAGACTTGAATAAAAACCTTTCATTGCAAATGGCCAATGCCCACATTGCTAATTTAATTCAAAAAACGATACATGACGAGTACACAACCTAGTCTAAGACTACTCGTCGGAGTTGGAGTGGTAGTAGCGATGTCACATGGTGTCGTCGAAGACTATGACGGTAAGCATGGCTTTGCCGTCGTACTTGAAAATGACGAAGTTGTTGTAATCCTCTGGACCCTATTCTCTAAACACAAGCCGATATAACCCAAAAGTGGAAAGGACGTACTACTATGAGGGTTGCGCAGCCACCCACAAGCAGGCCAGGGGTATTGGCAGGACACAGCCAAATCATGGTTATAGCTTCATGTGCGAGAAACGTAGCCGCCTGGTCTGCGAGTCTAACATACACAAATGAGTATCTATGCCAGCGACATACAAGAGTACATCAGAGCCACGCCATCTGAAAGAAATAGAAATATTGGAACACCATACGGCAAGATCCAAATACCTAGATAGATATAATAGTTTAGGATACATCCTCATACATCAATCATCAAAGCATCAAACGGAAGCGGAAAACATAGATCTAAGTACAAATTAAGAGTCAAATTTTCATAATATGCCCATGAACCAAACACATTCCCGTCCACAAATCTCAGAGATCTCCATCTCCAGAATCTCTATGCAAGAGGATCGTTGCCACCATCATTGGTCTCATCGACATAGTAACCTCCTTGTGGGTATACCTATCAATCTGAACAATATGTATGGTGTGAGACTCTAAGGTACTCAACAAGTCTTTATGCATCTAAAGGAATGACCTGAGGGTGATGCAATTGCAGCGAAAGATAAACATCTAAACCGTTCTATAGAGACACACTACAACATCCGCCTAACCAGATATAGACGGGCGTTCGTTAAGTAAACAACAGTTATATAATCAACATAAGTAAACATCACTCGTCCTCCTTCTTGCTTACCAAACGAGAGGCGGAAGAACATCCCACCTGTTGGCAGTTTTATTAACCATTATATGGATATTGCACTATTTACTAGTCATCTTTAATCAAGTTTAAAATAGTACTTTAGTTATAGTTGTCTATGATTGAGAAACTGTGCTCCAAGTAGTCTTTAACCGCGGACACGGCTTTTAGAAAGATTTACCCTGCAGGGGTGCACAAATAGTAACACACGCATGATCAACCCAAGGAAGAACCAAATAAATGCAACAAGGCATCACGACAAAGCATTCACAAGATTCAAAAATGATTTCGGGGGACCACCCCACTAAGCTACCCGCAACAAAGTCGGCCGGGCTCCGAGACGGACCTAGGGTTTGTGTCGATGGTTGTAAGCGACTAGGAACCCGAAAGTGTGACTGGGCTTGTCGATACCGCGTAAACGTAGCACATTCCAAAATAGTATAGTAATAAACCGTAATTCGAGCAATAGTAGTAAATAAAGTAGTAAAGCATGACATAAGTACATGATAGTAATAAAGCCCCAAACTAATTATGACCGCAAGAAATAATATGTGAATCAAGCTTAGACTAAGGGGATTCATGGTCCCACATGCGGATAGTGCGATAGTCAAGGAACAAGAATCAAGTACTCGGGTCCCACGGGACACAAGTGAGCGGGTAAAAACCAAATAACAGCCATTGCCTACTGGTGCCGCTTTCTTTAGTTACCATATTACTACACAATTCAGTTGTTTAGGTAACAAATTATTCAAAGACTCGTACAAACCCTACACATGCAGTTCTACGACTCGCATGGATCAAACAACTCCTGTAGTAGTGGCTGATAGGATTGGGGGTACAAGCTTCAGTGGGGTTTAAAAGTAAAGGTTCTACAGTACTTGGGATTGCAAATTAATTCGGAATGTGATTCATGATGCAAGAATAAGATAGATGCAATAGGTACTATATGTAATACAAGAATGGGGGAATGCTTGCCTAGAAACTCAGTAGTAGGATAACCGGGATCTGATAGTACTCTTGAGTCTCCTGATAACTCTCTTGCTTGTCGTCTATCCGGAATAAAAACAAACACACAAGGGCCATAATAAATAAAGTGTGCAATCATATGAAGCATATGCAACAATAAAAACAAGATATGCCATGATGGAATGATGCACAATTGCATAGTATAACATAGCATGGAAAGGGTGAGGTGTAGGAACAAGAATAAAGCATTTTTATTAATTATTTTGACATATTTTGTTCCCATAAACCTTGATGTATACTTAATATGTATATGATGCATGCTTCAATCGATATCATGGAATGCATAGTTTGAAATGGCTCGTCACGGTGATCGATTGAGACATATTATTTGTTGAATTCGGAATTACGGTTTAGAAGACATAGGTTGAAAAATAATATGTCTAAATCGATCAGGACTGCGAGTCGATGTTTGAAAAAGGCATGGGCCACGATGCAAAAACTCATGGCTAGGATCAGTTGTGCGGCTAACTGGTGGGATCATAGGAGGGACGCCGGGTTGAGGCACAAAAATCGCAGGGGCTTTCTGAAGAACATTGTGCTTTGTGTTCTCTGTGTTAACTGAATCTTGTGGTGCAGCAAAAATTCAAAGGCGCGGGGGAGCCGATCCCGCGAGCTCGAGCACGGGCTGGCAGGCGGCGGCGGATCGCCCCACAACAACAGCATGCAAGCGTGGTGTCAACATGCGACAGCGCGGGCAAGACGCTCGACGAAATGCCTTGGCGCCACAAGAAGCAAAGCAGCAAGGGAGGATGTCTGGGAGGAAGCTAGGCTTGGCGCGGGCCTAATGGCGTGCTCGGACGGGCGCAGGCGATGTCAATCGGTGATGAAGCTCGCGATCTGGACTTAGGGTTTCAGTTTAGCCTACGCCGGTTCTGTTGGTTCTAGGGCTCCTCTTCCTTGACTTCTTGTACAAGTAGGGGGTGGTGGTCCTCGACAGCTTCCTCGATTCCCTTGCTCCCCTCCTCCTTCTCCCCAACTCCGAGAGCAAGATCAACACCGAAGTGTAGCTATGGCGGTAGGTTAGCTAGCAGAGGAAGATGGGGGGAGGGGCAGAGGTCGCTAGGCAGAGCCCTGGGATGGATCTGGACGGCAGGGGATGGGGTGGTGTAGATAAGGAGGCGGAAGGGTTGCACATGGGGCCCGGGTAGGGTTTGCCAAAGTAACCCGAGTTACTTTGCTTCCCTCTCTATTTCCTCTTTCTCCCGGTTAGGTAGGAGGGTAGGGTGACCAGGGGTTAGGGAGAGGGTTGTTGGTCATCTTGTCTAGCAAGGTAGAGGCTAGGTGGGGTTAGTTTTGTGAGAGGGGTAGTTAGATGGCCATGATCATGGTCACCACACATGGTGGCTCGTGTTAGACTAGGGGAGATGGTCTAGGTTAGAGGGTGGGGTGGTGAAGTGGTGGTGTGGTGTTGATGGTTTGGTTTAACCAACCCAAAGGGGCTCAGGTTAGATGGTTTGGGTTAGATAGGTTTGTTTTATTTCTTATTTTCTTATTTTTGGTTTTATTTATTTAAAACAACCTCATTATAAGCTCCCAACTATATTAACAACACCAAAACCAAGAAGAAACAAATATGAGGAGATTAGTTGATTGATGTCCCAAAATATATCGAGCTCGTTGGGGAACCCCAAGAGGAAGGTATGATGAGCACAGCAACAAGTTTTCCCTCAGTACGAAACCAAGGTTATCAATCCAGTAGGATCAAGAAAACACCCCAAAGGTGTTGCTAGCTGAGACTTGGCAGGGCGCACTACCGGTGCCAACAGCAACGTGGATACCTGCACAACACAACCACAGAACTTTGCCCCCAACTTGCGATGAGGTTGTCAATCTCCCCGGTTTTGCTGAAAACAAAGGATTAAACGTATCGAATGGAAGAAAGTAATAGTTTGCAGAAAGTAAATACAAAGCAGTAAACAGTTTGATTGTAGATTGAATGTAAAAGAAAGGATCGGGGTCCATAGTTCACTAGAGGTGGCTCTCCTTAAGATAGATAACATGCTGGGTAAACAAATTACAGCAGGGCAATTGACAAACATCGACAAAATCATACAAGCATATACTAATCATCTTGACTCCTTTGAGATTCGATTGGGCATTACAACATTGTACATAGACCGCCATCCAACTGCATCTATGACTAATAATCCACCTTCAGGTTATCATCCGAACCCCCTCCAGTATTAAGTTGCAGGCAACAGATTATTGCATTATGAATTGCGTGTAATGTAAACAATACGATTGTTCTATGAACAAAGGATTGTTGTTTTCTCCCTAGTAGCAACATCACATCTAGTACCTTAGAGATTTCTGTCACTTCCCCAGATTACCAGAGGCATGAACCCACTATCGAGCATAAATACTAACTCTTGGAGTTGCTAGCATCTACTTGGCCAAGATAGCTACTAACAATAGAAAGCATGCAAGATCACAAATAACAAAGACATGATAGAATCAATAATCAATCTGAAATAGCATCTCAATATCCATCGGATCCCCGCAAACACAACATGCAGAATTACAAATAGATGATCTTGATCATGAACGGAGCTCACAAGATCTAGACATGATAGCACAAAGGAGGAGAACCAGCCATCTAGCTACTACATGGACCCGTAGTCCAGAGATGAACTCCTCACGCATCACACCGGAGGCTTGCATGGTGATGAGGAAGGCCTCCAGGGTGAAATCCCCTCTATGGCAGGGTGCTGGGAAGAGCTTCAGATCCCTCCCGATCTAGGGACAGAGACGACGACGGCTACAGACTCTTTCATGGATTTTTGATCGGGTCCTTAGGGTTTCCGTATCAGAGGCAATATATAGGCAGAAGGAGATGCCGAGGTGGTGCCTGGGCTGGCCACACCACCCCCTAGCGCGGCCAGGCCTGGCCCATGCGGCCAGGTGGTGTGGCCGCCCCTGGCGCCTCTCCGTCTCGTATTCTGGCTCCGTGTGTCCCTCGGTGAAAACTGACTTTGGCTTTTGTCCCGTCCAATTTCGAGAATATTAATTTTCTAACTTTCTGGAACCAAAAACAGCAGAAAACAGGCAGATGGCACTGTGGCTCTTGTTAATAGGTTAGTCCAAGAAATCATATGAAAAGTACTCCAAAGTATGGACAAAACACAAGAAAGTAGATAAAACCAAGCACGGAACATCAAAATTATAGATACATTTGCAATGTATCATTGATCTATCGAGGTTTTTAGGAATTTGATCATTTGCTTGAATTCAAATCAAACAAGCTTTTCTCCAAAATTCAAAAGAAAACCAACAGAATGAAGATGGTGGCAAGCTTTGCATGGGCCATGCATGTGTGTTAAATGCCACTAATAATTGTGAAAACAACTATAATTCAACATGATCATTTATTCAAACATGCTTCCAGATTTGAATTAAGGCCCAACAACAAGAGTGTAAGCTTTCTTCCCCACATGGCCTAGATGGTATATAAACATGAATAAAGATAAAATGGCCAACTTAGTGTGTGTTTGCCACTATATCACATATATCCAAAAATATATTCATACATGATCATATATTCAAATACAAACCATATGGAAGCTTGGGAAGGAATTCCACTCACACAGCATGCAAAGGTGGCCATGTGGCTCCCCATATCCAATATTGTGAAAACAACATGTATCATATATGGGAGCATGTAGAAATAGAAGTGGATCCACCCCAACACATATGAGCTAGATTTAATTACCAATAGAAATGCAATGGCTTATATATAATTAGGATGGTGGAATTTTAGATAGAGCCAAAATAAAAAGGTGGTGGGGTTTGAAAAGATATGCCCCCAAATAAACTTGGGCATCAAGCAATATATCAAGAAACAACTACAGTATATCAAGAGGTAGATACAATTAATAAAATAATGCATATGAAGGAAGAACCAAATAAAAGGGGTTTTAATATGATGCTCAAATGCAAGGTGGCGTGGTGATATGAGCTTGATATTATGAAATGCAATAATGATATATAGGAAGTAGCAATATATATAACAACCCAAGTAGCATTACAATTGTTAGACAATTGGAATGCTACAGTTGCCCACTTAGATTTGGTGGCGTCGGGTGAACTCTTTCCATCCATCAACATCTGGCCGAGGCGGTCGAACAACACCTCCACCGGCCACATGCCCGGTATTGACACCGGCCGTTCGCAGCAAGACCTGCTAGGGCTCTACGCCGTCGACCAATGACGCGAATTTGCGGGGAAGGAGCATCGTGTCGTGCATTATGCCCAAGTGGATGGTCACGGAGAACTTGAAGCTGGCGAGGCTGATGTCGGTTGGCTTGAGATCGGGCAATGTTGGTAGTGAGGGAGAGCGTGGCGGCGTGCTTCTTTGGCCGCGTCCCCAGCACCCTCCACGCTTGCCTCGACGGCCACGACCAGGACCCGGTGGTCATCTTAAATGCCCTCCCCTCGATCCAATGCCGCCGGCCATGGCTTGCTACTGGTAGTGGAGGATGGGAGGGAGGAGAGTATGGTGTGGTGTGGAAGAAAATGGCCTTGAGTGGCCTGTTAAAAATGCCTGGCATTGGATGCCGGCGCGGAGGCCGAAGCGACAACATTGAAGTATCACGGTAGGAGGGCAGGCGTCGGGCGGCGCCAACAGCGACGCGCCCAATCTTTGGAGAAGTCTTCCTCTCCCCTTTGATGGCTACTAGAATAAAGCCGTTGGGTCGCTGGCAAACGGGCCCTCGACCCCCGCGGAAGGACACAGGAGGACACGCACGCTGTATGGGTTGACGCAACTTTTGACTAAATTTGGTGCACGGATGGGTCGAGCCGAACGTGTCGCTTCGGATGGGTCATGCTGCTAGAGAGGCCGCACGTCCCGCAAGTTCGTGCGGACGCACTCAGACGGATTGGATGGGCCCGGTGGAGATGCCCCAAGGAAGAAAGGGGACCGAGGTTACACATATGTACAATTCTTCTTTTCCAGCTACGGTTCAAAATGCGGCTCCTCCCATGCAAGAGTACGTCCTCAACTCAACACGGTGGTTCATCATATCTCCGGCTCCTAAGAGCATGTACAATGTTAGGTGCTTAAGGAGGTGCCTAGAAAAATTAACCAGTTTTTTGTTAAGCCCTATTGCTTATTTATACTAGACAAATGCTTAACTAGGCATCTCTCACGTACAAATAAGCACCGGTGTTTATACGAATGCTTGGTTTATTTTGCTAAGCACCACCCTTAGCACCTTGCATTGTACATGTCCTAATAAGCATTTCTATTTTATTTTATTTTTTGTTGTGCTCGTATCACAATTCACAACCTTTCTAATCGAGAATCTTGCAGATTGTTTTTACCTACTAGATGGAGTGATGGACGACAGGAGCCCTTCTGAAATTTCACGCCAGCAGTGTAGCAAAACAAAATTTACAAGGTAGCCATGTTGGCTCGCGGCCTAGCACTAAGGACGAAGCTGCTTATTCTCGTCCAGCAATAAATATGTTCAGTAACTAACTTGCAGGTTTTTTTTTACGGAATAACTTGTAGTGTGTTTATATGATGCACAAGTAGTATCAATAAGAAAAAATACTAGAATTCTTATTTTTAATTATTTCTTGAGATAATAAAAAAATTAAAATGGGTTTAATCGGTTAAATTCAAACAATTAATCAAACAACTTCATCCGCAATATAAGAACTTGCCCCACCCGTGAGATATTTCACAGTAGCCTCATTAAACCGTATATCTTTCTCGGTATATTCAGACAGAACATAAACTGAAATATTCCGAAGCTACAAAGATAGTTATTAAATCGTTAGCACGACATAAAAACGTTCCCAATAGAATAGATGTTAATACGAATAACAAAAATTCTCCTTCTAGATTATCTATGCAATACTTTATTCTTGTAAGATCATACACGCACTACTAGAAAAATCTTTACCCGTGGCACATTGAATTTGCCTACCTCTGGCGCACTAGCCATGCACCACTAAGCCCGTGCCACAGGTAAAAATTAGCCGTGGCGGGTGCTGCCATGGGTAAAAAAAGTTGCCCATGGCGCACCGGATAGTAGGGTACAGGATGCGTCACGGGAACCTTTTTTGGAAAACATTTTTTTCTTCCAAAAACACCCTAATTTTAAGAACAAAAGCAATCGAGTCCCCCGCTCGTCGCCTCACCGGAGGTCAGACGTGGCCGCCACCATAATCTACAACCACAGGTAGGTGCAGGAGACTATGGCCGCGCCATTCCTCATCGTCATCGAGCGGGTGTGGGCGGGCCAAGGGGGCGGAGTAGGGTGGTGTGGTCGGAGTAGGAGGAGAAGGAGAAGGAGAGGAGGAGAGGAGAAGAGGAGAAGAGAAGAAAGAGAGGAGGAGGAGGAGAAGAAGGGGAGGGGGAGGAGAGGAGAAAGAGAGGAGGGGAGGAGGAGAGGAGGAGAAGAGTAGAATGGGAGGAGAAGGTGGAGGAGACGAGAAATAGAAGGGAAAGGGAAAGGGGTAGATGAAGCGAGCTCCATTTTTTTAGCAGTAAATAGTCTTATTTTTGACATAACGTTGTAAGATATTTAAACAATTTTTTTAAACGACGACCAAGACGACGGGAAAAACAACTTAAAAAAGATAGGAATATGCCACACGATGGCTAACATCCGGGAATCTTGCCACCGGTAGCGAGAAGAGCTATAATAGCACTCAACACAAATCGTAAACATCGAACAACCGAATTAGTAGTTGGGACACCAAGACAACACCATCAAGGGTGCACTACTTATACTGTACAATATTTCAAGCGCATCTGCAAGACACACTACCACACATCCGGGTATCGAAGGCATTATGATAGTGGCACTTTTTAAACTGCTTTAAAATGCTTTTTTAGGCACTTTGATGTATGATGCCTCAAAAGAATAAGAAATGTTTTCTGATGTGCCACCAAAAATATATCATTGAAGGCAAAAATAAGAGTGCATGTAATAGACCATTTTTGAAGGAACTTCCACAACTTGTAGACAAAAACCTTTCAAGGAAATTATATGAAAGTGCCTCTAAAGATTAACAACTACAGGCAATATCGAGAATGCCTCTAAATGTTAACCCATAGAGGCACTTTCGTCAAATGTAGGTAAAAATCTTTCAGGGCAATGCTACAATGCCTCTAAAAGTTAACAACTAGAGGCAGTATCGAGAATGCCTCTAAATATTAAACTTTAGAGGCACTTTCATCATATGTAGGCAAAAACCTATCGAGGCAATCCTACAAAAGTGCCTCTAAAGGTTAACATCTAGAAGAAGTATCGAGAATACGTCTAAAAGTTAAACTTTAGAGACACTTTTGTATAATTGGAGGCACTACTCGTATGAACATAGAAAATAATAGTACTCATACAATAACAGTCCATACTGACTGCTATTACCATACTAACAGTCCACTAATAGTACATATTACGGTCTAGGATAATAACATAACCATTACAGTCCAGGATAATAACAGAACCATTACATGATAATAACAGTTCAATACACATACTGCTACCAGAGGTTTGACATACTTGCATACCAGTCTGAACCTTAAGTCATACTTGCATACCAGGTCTGACATATTAACAACACTAGTCTACTCTTACAGTCCAAAATGACAGTTAAAATCTTGAGTCATACTTACTAGATTTTGACATACCATGTTGTCAGGCATATTTACTAGACTTCCTCACCATAAACATCAAATGGGAGAAGGTTATAGATGCGAAGCTTCAACCCATTATCATCATCATAAGTGAAGCAGAAGATGCAGAGGTCATTTTCTTCTATGTTGAACTTGTCAACATCCTTTGTCCACTTTCTTGTCATTATAGCATTCTTTCCATCAACTCCAAGTTTCATCCTTACATAGTAAGCCTTGTTTGATGTCATGCATGCTACATGTATCTAGATTGGTTCTTCAAGGAACCTTTTCAGGTACCTTTGTGTGAACTCTATTGAAAATTCCTGTTCAAGTAGTATGATTGAGATACAATTCAACATACTTGTAAGGAACAATTAATATTGACAGTTGTTCAATAGTTTTTGAAAAATATCATACAATCTTTCCTTTCTTTTCCAAGACAGATGATCTGGTCATCCTGCACCCATAGTACTTGATGGGTTTTTCTAGGAAGTCCTTGACTAAATCTGTTAGATCCCTACATTGGTACTGATTCAGTTCTAGGTTGTTCCCCCAGACGCAGTCACTATCAAATTTTGCTCTCCCCCTCATGGAAGGTCCTACATGTGACAATTATGAATGTACATGTTACTGTCCTAGTTTCCATACAACAGAGTTCAATTCATCTGAAAAAATGGAAACATACCTCTTTGTACCAACACCAACTTTTCCAATTCCTCTTTTGACTCCTTTGCCTTAGTTCTAGAGATTTCCACCATCTCTTCATCACTTTCAGAGATGACTAGAGGATCATCATCTCTGCTTCCCACCATCTCTGTTTAAGAATAAACATACAGAAAATATATCATTTATCTGGTATATCAGAAACTAATACCACCGCATACTAGTAATTGGATCTATGCATACTAGGAATGCTTTCTTGATATCTAGAAGGGAAGAATTCCTAGTATGCAACCAATACAAATCCATACTAGTAATTGGCTCTATGCATACTAGGAATGCTTTCTTGGCTCTATGCAACTGTAATTCTAGAAGGCCGTTCTTCCTAATTCAACTGTTAACAACTAGAAATTAAACAACTGCTAATTGATATGCTAATTAGAAATGGAGCACAATACATAGAAAAGAAAGTGCTAATTCAGACGCCAATCCCAACCAAAGTTCCTGATCAAGTTTCTAATAAGATATTGATCAACCCTAAGCAAGTTCACCTCTAAACAAACTAGATCTATAGCAGATCAACCAAATTCTATTTCAACCATAACTAAGAACAAACTAGATCTATAGAAGAACAAGAAGTCGTAAACCTATGAAAGTAATGATTGGGATGGGGATGGGAGGATAACCTGGTACTCGGAAGAGCCACCCTTGTCGGTGAGAAGATCTCTAGAGTGGAGGCGCCAGTGAGTTTGGTGTGTTTGGAGAGGAGTGGAGGCGCCGATGAGGAGATGAAAACCCTAAATGGGGACCGTGAAGTGAGGCACCAGTTATATTGTTGTGCATTTGCAAAAAAACCTATAATGTTATAATTTTATCTTTTCATCCTTCCACCACATCTCCCCATTTTCACTTTGACTTTGTCCATCTCGCCACGGCTTCACTGCCGGAGCTCCAAATCATGGACTGGTCTCCTCTCCACTAGAGTTGTTCTCTTCTTTGTTGGTACTACTACTCTATTGCCTCATCGGTAGGTCTCCTTTTCCTCCACTCTCTCATGTTGCATCTCCAATAAAAATCAGGACATTTCTCTGATTTGTCTATTCCACATCGAATGGATCTGCCGCTCCAGCCAGCACCACCGGCGCTACTCTAGCTAGATCCACCGACACCGCTCCATCAACATCCACCGACGCTTCATCAGCGAGCTCCACCTGCGCCGCTGCAGCTAGATCCATTGAGGTATGGTTATGTATGCTTTCCCATATGTGTATGCTTCTGTATGCTTGCCCATATGTGTATATAAAATGTGATAATCACTGCTTTCCCACATGTGTATGCTTTCCCACATGAACTCGGCCATATAAAATTGAAGGTGTAGGTTGTGTTCCCACATCAGGCAGAAGCATTAACTAATGTTTCTTCATGATTAACATTCTATAATAATAAGTTTGACTAATGTTGTGAGGGTAACAACTTCAGTTAGATTTAGGGATGCAACTAGTGATTAGGATTGATGATGTTGTTCACTTGCATCCATGTTAAATGCCTTTGGTTAGAAGTATTTTAGGCCCATGATGGTTAGTAGTATTTCCTCCCTTGTATCATAGACTTCTTGTTCATGATTTATGCATTAATGGTTTTAGTTAATTGTGAACTTAACTAAGTTCTAATTGTAAACTTAACTAATTTTTATGTACATTAGGAATGAAGATGATGTTGTGGACATCTCGGATGTGGATGTTGTGGACATCTCTGATGAGGATGATGTGGACATCACTAATGAGGATGAGCATGTCACTGAGGAGGAGGATTACATTAGTGACCAAGATGAATACATCATGGAGGAGAGTGATGATGACTTTAATGAGATGACTAAGATCATAGTTAGAGGTTTACATCTAACACTTTGAAACCTTTACAAATTCAATTACCTTTCTATGATTCTAATCCTCATATTTTTGTTGTGACTGCATGGCCTGGATATGCTGTAGAAGAATATTTTGATAGGAATTGCATCTTTGGAAACCTCTTTCAAATGAACTTAAATCAAAGCATGTAACTTAGGAGCTTAGTTGAGGATTAACCAAGAACTCCACTTAAAGAACATGTGTGCACAATTACCAGCAACTATGTTACTACTACAAATTCTCAGATGGTAAGATTTTGAATAGTCATTTAATGCTTTCAATTTTCTGGTTTTTCTGTACATATCATTTCTGTACACATCATTTCTCATGTTTTGTTTTTCAAGAGTTCTCAATAGAGTACACAAGACAATACCTTATGAGGTTCTTATCGTCATCTAATTCACAAGTCCTTAGGCATGTCCCAACAAGATCTGTAGTTATCAGTGTGGCTTCCATCACGCCTACTCATCCAGAACCCAAGTACTATAGACTAATGCTTGGTATGATTGGAAACGGAACAATAGGTGTAGGCTAGACAAATGTTTTAAAAGCTTTCAATGTGAAAGAAGGTGATATATGCATGCTTACCTTCAAAGATGAGAGGGGCCTCCCTAAGAGATTAAGAGCACAATGGGCTTGGCTGAAGCTTGTTATAGTTAAGCTTCAGGAGTAATATGTTGTTGGAGGTTCTAGTTTGTTATATAAAGAAGTTTGTATGTACTCCCTCTGTTTTTTAATAGATCATGATTCTAGGATTTAATAAGGTTAAACTTTGTCAACTTTTACCAAAAATATAGGAAAAAATATCAATATTTATAATATTAAATATATATATTATGAAAATATTATTTACAACCATTCCAATAATATAGATTTTACATTTTAGATATTTTTATTTTTTGCTAAATATTTGGTCAAAGTTCAAAAAGTTTGACTTTGACTAAATGTAGAACGCGGTCTAATTATAAACGGAGGGAGTATTAAGTAGAACCTGGTTATCTGAACCTTAATTATCATCTATTGTGTTATCTAAACATGTATGTGGCTATTTGAACATGTATATGGCTTCTTAATTATCATATATGTGGTTATCTGGACATTTATGTTATTATTTGAATATGTATGTGTGAATTACCTCAAACATACAGTAACCTGAAATCTCATGATATTCATGTAATTATTTGTTCTACTAGTAATTTGGATAAGCTATTGCAGCAATTTGTCATGTCAAATAAGGTGCAGTTTCTTTTGTAGTTTTGTTTGTAGTAATTTTCTCAGATAAAATATATTCAAAAGGCGGCCATTTATGTAGTGTAGTTTATTTTGTTGAAGATACTAGCAGAGAATTGTTGTTGAAGACACCAACAGAGATTTGGTAACACATTGTATATCGACCATTAGGCACAAGTACCTGAAGAGCCTCTATGCTATAACTTAATTACCTTAATTATGTGTGAATTAAAATAAATGAGTTACCAGGAATAACATAATTACCATAATTACAGTAGTGTAATAAGTGAGGCTGCGAATCCCATTGTGTAATAAGTGCGAAGAACCCCTTGAAACTATTAAGTCAAAAAGTTGGTCTCTCCACCTATCTCCATCAGCAATCTGATAGAGTGGAGGTTCGTCGTTGATCAGCGAGTACACCCAATCTAGTGGCAATCTCACATTGTCAGCAGGATCAATGGAGCGGGATCGGGTTCGAGGTCAAGAGGGTGGATCAGGTTCGAGGTCAGGCCATGGCGTCCAGATTCTGCGGCGGCCCCTTGCGGAAATTGACAGAGGAGCACCAAATTATCCAATGTCGCGCGTATAAGCCGGCATCGCTGGGACATAGGAGCACACCGTCGCGTACAAGAAGGAGCACGACGTCACTGGGAAACAGGAGCACATCGTTGCTCAAAGGAAGGAGCAACTCGTTGCATACAAGAAGGAGCACGACGTTGCGTACAATCAGGAGCACGACGTTGCTGGAACGCTGGAGCATGACGTCGCGTACAAGCAGGCATCGTTGGGCGGGTACAAGTAGGCATCATCGGGCGTCGATGGGACAACCGATCTGCAAACCAGCTACCTGCGCCCCCCTTCTAGACTCATTGATGAGGCAGGAGCATCTGGTATGGAGCCCCCTACTAGAATTATTTTACTTCTTATTTGATCAATGGTAGAGTAGTAATTGATTCATACATTGTTTAGGTAGTAGATTGTACAAGTCTTGGATTCAATCACCTAGGCATTTTGTGATTTGGAGCTGGTGTCGTTATGTTCATAGAGTATGCTTGCACTAATTAAGCAATTGATGGGAAGATCATTTGTCCATGAAAAACATGTGGGAACAGGTTCTGGTTAGATTTAGATACTATCCATGAACATCTTATTTGTGAAGGCTTTATGAAAGGTTATAGCAGCTGGATATACCATGGACAATATGTGGACTTACCTACACATAGCCAGCCTAATGAAGACCAGGATAGTAGTCAACTTAATGAAGACCAGGATAGTAGTCAACCTATAAAATATGAGATGGAACAACAACTTCAACATGAATATGGCATGTTTGAAAGAGGTGTTTTAGGATCATATACATGGGAGGAGAGTGTAATATATATGATGAGGATGAGGATGATGTTTAATCATATGTAGATTATGTCAATGATGGTAAAAAAGAGTTATACCCAGGCTGCAAAAGCTTCTGTAAGCTTCAATTTCTTTTTAGACTCCTTAACATAAAGAATGTTTGAGGATGTGTTATCACTATTCAGAGATGCATTTTCAGAAGGGCACTCTCTACCTAGGAAATTTAATGAGTGTAAGAAATACATAAATGTTGTTGGGCTTGGATATGATAGCTATGATGCTTGCATCAATGACTGCATAATTTTAAAGGAGATAATGAAAATGCTAAAGTCCATCCTATTTGTAATACAAGTAGATGGAAGACTAAAAAAATGTAGTTGGTGGGAAAAGGATTACCAGGGTTCCTAAAAAGGTGATTAGACATTTCCCACTAGTAAAGAGAGTTAGGAGGATGTTTATGTCATCCAAAATAGCACCACTGATGAGTTGACATTCTCAAGGAAGAACTAAACATGGTTTGATGAGGCATCCCGCTAACTCAACTGCTTGGAAATTTTTTGATAGAAAATTAAGAAAAAATGCTAAAGAACCTAGGAACATCAGATTTGGTCTGTCTTCTGATGGATTACTCCAGATAGAAACATGAACATGTCCTATAGTATTTGGCCTACAATGTTGATTCCCTACAATGTGCCACCATCAGATTGTATGAAAGAGTCAAACTTCATTTTATCAGTTATTGTACCTGGTAGGAAGGCTCTAGGGAAGGATCACTAGTAGGGAAACCCTTATAGCCAGATTCCTCACCACCGGCGAAGCGGGCATGGGGTCGCCGGCGGTAAGGCCATCTAGGCCTTCCTCGCATTCCCGCCAACGAAACCAGACTATATGCATCGGGGCTAGGTCAAGTACCATCGGTGAATGGCGGTAACGCGCGCTGGGGTTGTGATAGGCCGCGTGCCACCGGACAGGTCGACCTTTATCGCCGGCGAAACCAGACTATATGCGCTGGGATTACAGCCTGTTACCACTAGTGAACACATGACCGGCTCGTCGGGAAGTGGTAAGCTGGATGGGCCCACCTGGCTAAAAGGTTTCCGCCGGTGCCTACCTTCTAGACTCGTCGGCGATAAGAGCGATACCACTAGCATGCACAGCTATGGTAGCCGGGGGTATTTTCCTCCATCTGGCCGCCCACTTCACCACTCCTTACCGCCGGCGCCTACTAGTTGTGTTCGCCGGGGGTAAACTGGGACTTAAATGCAAGTCGAACCAGCCACCTACCACAACCTCCTCACTCACTCTCTAGCTCACTTTTCATGGCAACTCCACCCAAAGCTTTGCTAGCTCATTCCCCCACTTCTCCCCACCCATTTTAGCTAATTCAACCAACCAAGTTTGTTATATTTCATCCCAAAGCATGCATGCGCACTAGTAGATCTAGCTTGAAAGATCTAGATGTATCTCCCCCACCACCTTTCCCACTTCTCCCTTTTTGTAGATCTAGATCTCGAGCATAAGGTCCCGACAACACACTCTCTTCGGTCACCATGTGGCATCTCTCTGGTGCTCTAGGAGCTCGCGTCAACTAATAGGTATAATGTGGTGAATGTGCGCATGCATGAGTCGGCGACAAGGAGCAGTGATGTCACTTGTGATGGCAAAAAGCGGTTCCATGCATATGTGGACCATTTTGCATTTTCTTTTGATGTGTAGGTACAATGAGTTTCCAATGTTTCGCCGGAATGTTGATTAACTTCCGTTCCGGCGAATTTCTGGCACTTCGGCATGAACATTTTTAGCAAAGGTCATGCCAGATTTTTCTGTGAAAGCCAAGATGACTACTCTAATCAATGCTCTTATCGTGCATGCTATGATGGTCATCGAGATGAAGGAAAGCGTCATGGATAAATACGTGCAACGCGTGATACGTTGCTAATGTATCTATAATTTTTGATGTTCCATGCTTGTTTTATATCTACTTTCTTATGTTTTGTTCACACTTTGGAGTACTTTTACACATTTTCTGAAACTAACCTAATAACAAGATGCCACAGTGCCAGTTGCCTGTTTTCTTCTGTTTTTGGTTCCAGAAAATCCAGAAAATGAATATTCTCAGAATTGGACCGGACAAAAGTGAAAGTCGATATTTCACCGGAAGACTCACGAAGCCAGAAGACGAGACGGAGAGCGGTCAAGGGATGGCCACACCATGGTGGCGCGGGTCCCCCTGGTCGCGCCACCAGGTGGTGTGGGCCCCCTGGCCGCCCACCGACCTTGACCTTTCGCCTATAAGAAGCCTCTGATGCAAAAACCCTAAATCGAACAACCTCCAGCCACGTAAAGTTCTGCAGCACCGCCGACACCGAAGGGGAGATTCAAGGGGCAAAAATCTCTGTTCCGGCACCCTGCCGGTACGGGGAAGTGCCCCCAGAGCCATCTCCATCGATCTCCACCACCATCTCCATCGCTGTTGCTGATTCCCATGATGAGGAGGGAGTAGTTCTTCCTCGAGGCTAAGGGTTCTACTGGTAGCTATGTGTTCATCTCTCTCTATGCATGATCATATTGTGATCATAAGCTTTGTAATCAAGTAGATCTACCTTGCTACTCAAGTGCTTTAATAGATCTCTGCTCTCCCCAAGTAGGAAGAGACTAAAGGTAATCTGAAATAAGGCCTAGGGATCATACTTTCACTTGTGAACACTCTCATATAAATATCTTATCTTTATGATACTACTCTGAACTACTCTCCGGTTGGACACTCTAATCCATGGTAGGGCTATAACATCTACTTTTCGTGGCTGGAGGCTGGCTCCTTTAGAGTGTGCCGTTATAGCCCTACCATGGATTAGAGTGTCCAACCAGAGAGTAGTTCAGAGTAGTATCATAAAGAGAAGATATTTATATGAGAGTGTTCACTAGTGAAATTATGATCCCTAGGCCTTGTTTCTAATCATTGAAACACCGTTTGCAACTAGATCTGTTACATGTTTGCTTGCTTCCATCTTTATTTCAGATTGCCTTTAGCTTCTTCCTACCCGTCAACCATGCGCCATCAAAGCTATTTTCTGGCACCGTTACCACTTATAATTATCCATGCCACTTGTATTTCACTATCTCTTCGCCGAACTAGTGCACCTATACACCTAACAAGTGTATTGGGTGTGTTGGGGACACAAGAGACTTCTTGTATCTTGATTGCAGGGTTGCTTGAGAGGGATACCTTTGACCCCTTCCTCCCCGAGTTCGATAAACCTTGGGTGATCCACTTAAGGGAAAACTTGCTATTGTTCTACAAACCTCTACACTTGGAGGCCCAACAACTGTCTACAAGAATAGAAGTGGGTAGACATCAAGCTATTTTCTGGCGCCGTTGTCGGGGAGGTAAGGTAAAAGGTACTCACATCCTCTAGCTACTAATCTATCTTCTAGTACGGTTGCTAGTGTGTGAGTGCTCGAAGTTATTTCCTTTAGATTCTGCAATTTTGTCTTTTTGTTTCTCCTTTTCACTAGTTAGGCTTAATGGAAAACAACAACAAAATTAGAGAGCTTTATAGTATTTATCTTGAGTTAGGCATGAAGTGTTTGAAGAGAAAATTAAAAAACCTATGGAACTTTATTTGCATGCTAATAGCAATGTTATTAGTATGAATTCTTTGAACACCATTATTGCTAATGCTATGGAAAAGTCTAAGCTTGGGGAAGTTGGTTTTGATAACCATGATATTTATAGTCCCCCAAGGATGGATGAGAAAATTTACTTTGATGATACTATGCCTCCAATATATGATGATTACAATGATGAGTATGATATTTTCAGTCCACCGACTATTGAGGAGAAAATTAATTATGATTACAATATGCCTCCTTGATGTCTACGCACTTCTATTCTTGTAGACAGTTGTTGGGCCTCCAAGTGCAAAGGTTTGTAGAACAGCAACAAGTTTCCCTTAAGTGGATCACCCAAGGTTTATCGAACTTAGAGAGGAATTGGTCAAAGGTATTCCCTCTCAAGCAATCCTGCAATCAAGATACAAGAAGTCTCTTGTGTCCCCAACACACCCAATACACTTGTCAGGTGTATAGGTGCACTAGTTCGGTGAAGAGATAGTAAAATAAAAGTGGTATGGATATAAGACAACGGTGCTAGAAAATAGCTTGATGGCGTGGAAGAGACTAAAGACAAACTGAAATAAAGATGGCAACAAGTAAACATGTAACATATCTAGTTGCAAACGGTGTTTCAATGCTTAGAAACAAGGCCTAGGGATCATACTTTCACTAGTGAACACTCTCATATAAATATCTTCTCTTTATGATACTACTCTGAACTACTCTCCGGTTGGACACTCTAATCCATGGTAGGGCTATATCAGGACACCTCAAAGTAAGCCTTTCCCATCTAGAAAACCCCACACTGTCACCTTGAGCACTAGATGGTTCCAACAAAGACCACAATTTTATAGAGACATCCAACTCCAAATATAACTAACAAGTATTTGTAATCTCTAGCCTAAGTGCCACCATGGTGTGAATGTTGTCACTTTCACACACATGGGGAGAGCAGAGATCTATTAAAGCACTTAAGTAGCAAGGTAGATCTACTTGATTACAAAGCTCATGATCACAATATGATCATTCATAGAGAGAGATGAACACATAGCTACCGGTAGAACCCTTAGCCTCGAGGAAGAACTACTCCCTCCTCATCATGGGAATCAGCAAAGGTGATGGAGATGGTGGTGGAGATCGATGGAGATGGCTGCGGGGGCATTTCCTCGTCCTAGCAGGGTGCTAGAATAGAGACTTTTTGTCCCCTGAATCTCCCCTTCGGTGTCGGCAGCGCTGCGGAACTTTTCGTGGCTGGAGGCTGTTCGATTTAGGGTTTTTGCATCGGAGGTTTCTTATACGCGAAAGGGCAAGGTCGATGGGCGGCCAGGGGGCCCACACCACCTGGTGGCACGGCCAGGGCTAGCCCGCGCCACCACATGGTGTGGCCGTCCTATGGCCCCTCTCCGTCTCGTCTTCTGGCTCCGTGAGTATTCCGGTAAAATATCGACTTTGGATTTTGTCCGGTCCAATTCCGAGAATATTCATTTTCTGACTTTCCTGGAACCAAAAACAGCAGAAAACAGGCAACTGGCACTGTGGCATCTTGTCAATAGGTTAGTCCAAGAAAGTGTATAAAAATTACTCCAAAGTGTGGACAAAACATAAGAAAGTAGATAAAAACAAGCATGGAACATCAAAAATTATGGATACATTAGCAACGTATCAACATCCCCAAGCTTAACTCCTGCTCGTCCTCGAGTAGGTAAGTGATAAAAAGAAAGAATAATTTTTGAGGTGACATGCACCATCACAATCTTGATCAAAGTATTTGTAAAACATGGATAGCTGGGATCATAGTACTTCAATCATAACATGAAAGACAAATTCTAACAATAAGACATAGCAACTATGTTGCAACATGAAAAGGCACAAACAAAAGATTCATGAATAACAATACTTTGCAAGACATTTGTTTGTTTCACATAAAGAAACCATAGCATAGTGGCATTCAGCTTGTCCCTCATAGAGTAGCAAACATAAATGCATAGGACACCTTCAAAGTTCATAAGAGTGACTAGATACAAATAGTTTAAAACAAGCAATATCAAGTTATGCATCAATCAACAAGTCTTGGGACAATCCACATAGCACTAAGAATGGCCACTATGCTCTCAAAGTAGGTGCATAAAGATAGAAGGTGGAGACTCAACATAAAAGTAAAAGAAAGGCCTTCATAGAAGGAAGTAGGGATTCAAGTTTCATAAAGAGCTTCCAAAAATTATGGTACTTATTAGCTTTCAGCTCTCATTGCCCCTATCATAAGCATCTTGAAGTGATTAAGGTTAAAGTGAACAAACTATGAAGTATATGCTTGACGAAGTATAAGTTGGAAATCTCATGTCCCTTGAATACGAGGGCCACTCCTCATGCTACTCAAGTTTAGTCACCGGTAAGTTCTTGTCATAGTAAGTACATGTGTATCATAGAGAACCGCCAACGGGGTACCCCTTGCCCGATGATACGGAAGAATCCCCATATCAAAATGACAAGGCAAGCAGACAATGAGCATCTCAGCAATCTTCTTATTTACCATGGGAAAATGGTGCTTTTTTCTCCCTTTCCTCTTTTCTCATATCTCTTTTTTTTCTTTTCTTTTTCTCTTTTTTTCTCAATATCCGACTCTTTTTTTATAAGAAGAATGCTTCATAGATAGCTCATTATGGTTACGCTGCAGGTTTCTACCATGTCAGCATGGATTAGACCAGCGGCCCTGGCGTTTCTCTAACACATATACATAACTCCATGGACTTACAAGCTCCCCTTTCATTTCACATCGACGACATCCATAGACAAAAGAGCATGATATCAACTAGGTACAAAGTACAAGTGCAATGTTGAAAGCGTTCCCCATGACAGCATGGTTCTGCTAATCCCCAAGAAAATAAGTGCAAGCATATACAACATAGACGACACAATGGTTCAAGTCTATTAAGGGCAAGAAAAATAAAGTGTGCCATCAAGTTTGTGAGAGCTTTAATCACTAGTTTTCTCATAACAAGTTTAATTCGGAAGGTAGATAAAAACATGAATATACTTGTAATAGCAATTGCTAATAGATAGGTATGGTGGACTCTTTGGAATAACTTGGTTTAAGGAGTTGGATGTATGAGTGGAACTCACACTTGGTTACGGAGGCTAGCAAAAGACTGGGAATGACAAACTAAGAGAGCAATAATGGCCATAATCATGCAGAGCGACAAAACATCATTGATCAAAGCATAAAGTGATATTACACGTTGAAAACTAAAGGATCATCAAGGCTATGATGACTTGGGATAGTCATAACATGGTCTGAGCATGTGCCAAGTCAACCCAAATAAAGCATCAAAGGAGAAAACCACAATACTATGCTTTAATATGCTAAAGCAACGCATGATCCTTCCAAGACACATTAGGCAATCTCAATTGTTTATAACAAGTCATGCTACAGCAAGGAATACTAAGCATAAAGCCAAAACAATATCAAGCATGGCATGACAAAGCATAGGCCACAGTCAAAAACAAGCTCTCTTTACCACTTAAGCATGAGCTTTCCTACTCTTTTCCAATCCAAACCAAACTATTTGAAAACCAATGCATGAAAGAGGGGGTCCAACGGATTTATTCAGCAAACTAAGCAAACCAAGCAAACTAAAAACCAAAACGAAAACGAAAAAGAAGACGCTCGAAGAACAACACAACTATGCATGAAATAATAAAAATGAAGCGTTTGGAAGAAACCTGGGATTTTTATTGATGAAGAGGGGGGGTGCCTTGGGCATCCCCAAGCTTTGACGCTTGTACTTCTTGGATATTCCTTGGGGTGACACACGTGGCATCCCCAAGCTTGAGCTTTAGTCCATCCTTCATCTCATTACTCATTCCTTCCATACACCTGAAATTTTTCCTTCATACAAAACTTCACACAATCTTTATTAGCAACATTAGTGCACTCAAGATAATAAGTCTTTAGGTTCAGTTCTAACACCAATAAAACTTCCAATAAAACACAAGCTACTGTAGCACTTCCCTCAAAAAGCTCATGTTGGGGATATACTTTCCGGGTATCCTCACAGTTCCTCACTGACTAGGGTGGCCCACTTCGGGTTAGAGCTTTGCTTCACGGGCGGCCTAGTCAGGGAGAAAAGACGGAGTCCAATCCGGCTACGGAAAGGCCCAGAAGACTTACCGACTTTGGCCCATAGTGTTACTTGTAGTTCAAGATGTACTATGTAACCGACTCTTAGTCGTAGCCGGATAGATCTCTCCTGTAAACCCTAGGCCGGATATCTATATAATCCGTCCTAGGGAGAGCCTTTAGGGCACCCTCAATAGTCTACAATCTCAACTCACATAGGCAAACCCTTGTAACTCACATTCCGGCTCTACCATATTACTGGATTGCTAGTAGGAGTAGGATCCGTCCAAAGCCGGCGGATTCGAACCTGGGTAATCTTGTGTGCTCACCGACCCGGAACACCGTACGTCTCACACCCCTCTCTTCTGCATGCCTCGAGGACCACCTCATGGCATACTTGGCATCAATCCGACGAAAGTTGGCGCCCACCATGGGGCAAGTGAGCTTCGGATCTGTGTTCCGAGCAGAATCTGCAAGAATCGGAATCGGCGATACTATCGCCGTCGGTCGCATCCTCTACGCCAGCGACATCCCTCTAATCGTTCTCAACGAGACCTGGATTCCGGCTAGGGAGGCTATGACTGCCTACACAATCATGTCTTTTGGCGAGATCGATGTTTACATCGGTTTTGCTGCACCTGTCCCACCCACCCCAGCGGTGATGATAGAGGCAAAAGAATCTTCTGGGTCCCCTTTGTCCGCAGAGGCGGCAGAGTTCCGGATCTCAGAAAACCCTAATCCCACCCAGCCCGCACCAATTGCGGAGATAGTAGAGAAATCCGAGCCTGAAGAAGACCTAGCGGCCCAAGTCGAATCTGGAGTGGATCTCCTTGGAGAGACCGAATCCCAGATCGGCCCGCCCGTGGAAGTCAAAATCCAGGAGGAGAATATCAATGACACTGATTCCGGCTCTGACGATGCCGGGACAGACAGGCCTTTTCTAAGGTACACACTGCGACGTATGATAATGCAAAATTCAAGCGCAGATGCAATTCTCGAAACCATGAAAATTTTCGACGAAGCTAATCACGAGAGCCACAGGTACCTCAGGAGGAACGCAACGCACTTTGTCGGATCCATGGGATCCGGATCTGGCTCTGCCGATGCTGGAGATAACACCGACTCTGTGCTGGAGGCAATTGGAACAAATGCCGACGTACCCGCATCCTCGGATGAATCGATGACGTCAGCAGATTTCCGAAAGTTCTCCGCGGAATATGAAGAGGAGTATAACTCCAAAGCTGCAAAAGAAGGAGAAGCCATGGATGAAGGATCTGGGGAACACTCTCCCAAAGCGCAGGATGACATGGAGGTCGGAGATAATCCCGAAGTCCAGATGTCCGAAAGTACCGATCAGAGCTTGACTCCGGGAAACGGACCCAAAGCCGTCTTTGCTACCGGCACTGCCAAGAAGGCAAAGAAGAAGAACAAGAAGAACAAGACCCCGACAAAAGACCCTTTGACAGAGGAGGTGATTGTCGAGGAATACGAGGAAGACTCGGATGGAGCACATATCCTAGAAGAGCCGAAATAAGAAGAATCGATGGATGGACACGTGATCACTAAAGGTGCGCGTAAACTCATCGATGATGCATTAACCACACCTATCCCTACAGCTGCAGAACTTATTGCTGAAGAGCTGGACGAAAGGGCCCAAGCCCTAGAAGCGCATCATCAACAACTCCTGGATGAAGCCAAAAACATCGAGGGGGAAAAGAAATGCATGGCAACTAAGGATTACATGTCTCGGTTGCATCGGAAGACAAGGAAACGTTACACACGTGACGGTCAATTTCCGGAAGTGAACAGGGTCCTCTTTGAAGGAGATCCAGGGATGCCTCGTCTCGACAGCAAAGGAGATCTGGTGTACCCAACACCGGTACAGAACACTATCGCAGCTCGAGATATTCTGTCAAATAACCCAGGCCCAGAACAGGTTTGATTGGGCATCAAGCTACTCACCAAGGGTCTAGAGCAACAAATGGCTGTGAAATCCGGAAGCGGAAAGCTGGTCTCCAAATCTGACCAATGTCACATGGACTCAGCCTGTAATGATATAAGGCCCCAGCGTGTTCCGGAACAGCATCACCGTTCCGACCTACGGGAAGACAACTACTCCAGAACCGGGTCGTCAGGACAGCATCGCAGATCTGCACGTGACTGGAGCAACGTCGCTCCAGCGGCCGAGCAAGAGGCCGTTGTTGCACTGTATCCGAGGAATCCTCCCCGACGAGAGTCGAACGATCGAAGGGGAGAAGATAAAGAGAAATGTTGGGAGGAGGATCATCAAAAAATGCCACCTCCTAGACATGCAAGCCGTCCGACTGAACCTCACCATAGTGGGAACAACGGACGAAGGAACGATGTAAACCATGCCGGAACAAGCCGGCAGGGGGCTCGTCATAGTGAAGACCCTCCCTGGAACCGAAATAATGACGCTCCGGACGGAGGCCGGCGAATAGCCGGAAATCCAGCTGCCCCACCCTCTCCACCAAGTAGTCATCACAACGGCTCTCAAGGGGGACAAGTAGGACGATGTGGCGGAGGAGGTGGTGGAAGAAGCCGAAGTCCAGCTCCAAGGCACCGCAGCCACAGCCGACATTCGGGGCGATCTCTATCCCCGAACGATGCAAGGCACAGGATCAACTCCAACATAGAGGCGCAGCGCTACGAAAATGATGATATATACGTGGGCCCGAAGTGCTTCGGACCACGCATCAGAGCTACAAGATTCATGGAAGGATTTGCTATCTCAAGACATATCCAAGCCTACGATGGTATTGCTCGGCCAGATACCTGGCTACAGGATTTCTTCCAAGCTTGCTGCATCGCCAAAGGCGGAAACAGCCTGGTCGCAACCCGATATCTCCCACTTATGTTGCGGAAGACGACACGATCATGGCTTAATGAACTTCCGGAGAACACCACCCACAACTGGTATGACATGCAAAGTGCGTTCTTTCGGAATTTCGAAGGCACATAGTGGAGGCCCTGTACGGTCGGAGACCTACAACGTTGCACCCAGAAAGCCAGAGAAACTTGCCGGGATTACCTCGGATGATGGATCGACACCAAGAACTCCTGTGATGGAGTAAATGATCAAACTGTGATTGAAGCTTTTATTGCAGGTCTCCCAATTGGTCTACTGCGCCATCGCTTGAAGTGTGACAAAGTCACTGATTTGGGAGAGATGATAGAAACAGCGCGCAAGTATGCAGATGCCGACGATGATGCAGAGGGATTACTCAATGCCCTAGCTATGCCACAGTCGGCAAAACAACCAAAGCAACAAGCTCAGAAGTGCAAAAATACCTCGGAAGAAAAACCGAACGTGGAAACGGCAGTGGTCACTGCTACTTTCGGGTCTGGAGGACGAGGAGGACGTGGCGGAGGCCACGGGCATGGCCATGGGACTTCGAGAGTCCAAGGTAGAGGAGACCAGCAACCGGGCAAAACCTACTATTGGGCCGACATTGCCAATAACCCATGTGTGCATGACTTAGACACAAAATGGGGGCTCGTCCCACACCAACGCTGAATGTCTTTTCAATGATGACATCAAAAGAGATGACATCGCGGGCTACAAACCTAAGCGGAAGAAGGGAAAGAAGAATCCCGAAAAAGATAAAGAGACCAAGGAAGATTCCGACATGGAGGAGGCTGATGCTTCAAATCCCAAGCCGGAAGGGAAGAAAAATTTTCCGACCAAGAAAGACACTTATGTCACCTTCCTCGGATCTCAACCGCTAAGGTGAAGAAAGCAGTTCTACATGAGCTCAATGCCATAGTCCCGGCTGTCCCCCAATTCTTGGACTCGTCGGCAGTGGCAATCACATTTGATCGTGCTGATCATCCACCTAAGATACATAGACGAGGAAAATACGCCTTAATTGTCAATCCACTTATTGACGGTTATGGTTTCTCCAAGACCCTCATGGACAGTGGTAGCAGTATCAATATTCTCTATGTCGAAACGCTACGCCGGATGAAGATCTCGGAGACCCAGCTGAATCATAGCTCTGTGATCTTTCACGGAGTGGTCCCAGGAAGACAAGCCAATTCCCTAGGAGAAATCACTTTGGATGTTACCTTTGGAACTCCAAAGAACTATCGGACAAAGGCACTTTCCTTCGAAGTGGTCCCGTTCAAGAGTGCGTACCACGCTATATTCGGACGTCCGGCTTACTAGGCTTTTATGGCTCATCCGTGTTACATTTACAATATGATGAAAATTCCAGGTCCCAACGGCGTAATCACCATCAGGGGAGACCCGAAGAGAGCGTGAGAATGCGAGGATGGAAATGCCGCCTTTGCTGAAGCCGTGCTGCACGCCCAGGAGTACTAGGAGATCAAGAAGAGCATAGATCCGTCCGAGATGCCCGCAACGAAGAAGGAGGTGACAAAGCCAAATCCGGAGTTCAAGGCATCAGAAGAGACGAAGAAGACGCCGTTGAAGGATGATGACCCCTCCAAGGTGACCCAGATAGGCGTAGGCCTAGATAGCGCATAGGAAAGCGCGCTCGTCAAGTTCCTCCAAGCAAATCAAGATATCTTCCCATGGCAGCCATCTGACATGACCGGAGTACCTAGGGAACTTGTCGAGCACTCTTTAAATGTAAACCCGAATGCTAAACCCGTCAAACAGTCCTTACGATGTTTCAGCGATGAAAAGCGTAAGGCAATAGCTAAGGAACTAGCTCGGCTCGAGTTAGCCGAATTCATAGAAGAGGTCATCCACACTGAGTGGTCGGCCAATCCTGTAATGGTCCCTGAAAAGTACACCACTGATTTAGGGATGTGTGTTGATTATACTGCCTTGAACAAGGCTTGTCCAAAAGATCCGTTTGCTCTGCCTAGAATTGATCAAGTTATTGATTCTACGGCAGGCTCGGAACTACTCTGTTTTCTCGATGCATATTCCGGTTATCACCAAATCCGGATGAAGGAATCTGACAAAGTCAAAACTTCATTCATAACCCCCTTCGGAACCTTCTATTTTGTTACGATGCCCTTTGGGCTGAAGAACGCAGGAGCTACGTACTAGCACACGATGCGGCGTTGCCTCCATGACCAACTCGGACGCAATGTACATGCATACATGGATGATATTGCGGTGATGTCCAAAAAGAAGGAAACGCTGATTTCCGACTTGGAGGAAACATTCACCAATCTACGAAAATACAACATCATGCTTAACCCAAAGAAATGTTTCTTTGGAATACCAGCCGGAAAATTGTTAGGTTTCATCGTGTCTCAAAGAGGCATAGAGGTGAACCAGGACAAAATCAAGGCTATACTCAATATTTCCAGGCCAACTCGCATGAAGGACGTACAAAGACTAACCGGTTGCATCACTGCGGTCAGTCCATTTGTAAGCCGGCTTGGTGAAAGAGCTGGCCATTATACAAACTCCTGAAAAAGACCAAGGATTTTGTTTGGACCGACGAAGCTGAAGCTGCACTACAAGACCTGAAGAAAGTACTCTCATCTGCTCCTATCCTTGTTGCGTCAGAACCTCAGGAACCGATGTTGCTCTATCTTGCTGCGACAAACAAGGTCATTAGTATTGTCATGGTGGTGGAGAGACCAGAGGAAAATCAGGAACACCTGGTGCAGCGTCCGACTTAGTTTGTCAGCGAGGTCCTAACAGAATCCAAACAGCGGTATCCACACTATCAAAAGTTGGCTTACGGTGTTTTTCTGGCATCACGTAAGCTACAACATTATTTTCAGGAGCATCCAATTACCATGGTGAGCACAACTCCCATGAGAGATATAATCAACAACAGTGACGCCACAGGACGCGTCGCCAAATGGGGCATAGAGCTTTCAGCTTTTGATATTGAGTATAAACCTCGGACAACAATCAAATCCCAAATCCTTGCTGACTGTGTCGCTGATTGGACAGAGACGAAGGAGAATATGACCCTCCCTGAGTCGGAATATTGGACCCTCTACTTTGATGGGTCTAAGGCTCGAGGGGGCTCGAGGGCTGGCGTGGTGCTCAAATCACCCCAAGGAGATAAACTTCTATACGTGTTGCAGATCCACTTCACAGCAACAAATAATATTGCCGAGTATGAAGCACTGCTGCATGGAATCCAGATTGCTAAGGATATTGGCATCCGACGTTTGATGTGTTACGGAGATTCGGATCTTGTTGCTCAACAAGTGTCGGATATTTGTAATGCAAATAAACACATGGCAACATATAAAGCTGTCGTGGATGATTTATCTAAATCGTTCGAAGGGTTTGAGGTTCAACACATCCCTCGAGCATAAAATGAGGAAGCAGATGCACTATCTCGGATAGGCTCTGCGTGGAAAGAGGTCCCGGATGGCGCTTATTTAGAGAACCTCAAAGTTCCCTCAATAAAGGGAGTAGATGAGGAATATCCGACCAAATCCGACTCACCTCTAATAGCAGTTCTGGTTGTAATTCCCAGCTGGACTCAACCCTATCTAGATTATCTCGTAGATGGCAAATTACCCGAAGACGAGGTTCTGAGCCGGCAGATCGTCCGACGAGCAAAAGCCTATACTATAGTTAAAGGTGAGCTCTATAAGCGGAGTGTTTCTGGGGTTTTTCAGCGCCGCGTATCTCCGGAAGAAGGAGTGGAAATCTTAAGAGAAATCCACGAAGGCGAGTGTGGTCACCACACTGCAGCCAAATCTTTAGTAGCAAAAGCTTTTAGACACGGATTTTTCTGGCTTACAGCTCAGGCAGATGCCGAACGATTAGTCAAGACATGCAAAGGTTGCCAAAAGTACACTAAACAAGCTCATGTTCCGGCTGATCAGCTGCAAACAATACCTATAACATGGCCTCTTGCGGTCTGGGGGCTTGATATGGTAGGACCGTTTAAACGAGCTCCAAGTGGATTTACTCACCTCTTAGTGATGGTGGATAAATTCACCAAATGGATTGAGGCTAAACCTATCACTAGTTGTGATGGAGCAACAGACAAAAGATTTGTCGAGGATGTTATAATCCAGTATGGTTATCCGCATAGCATTATCACGGACAACAGGAGTAATTTCTCTATGGGAGAATTGGCCGAATTCTGCAACGAGAAAAATATCTGGCTTGACATTGCGTCAGTCACATATCCACAGGCTAACGGACAAGTCGAAAGAGCAAATGGTTTAATCCTACAAGGCCTAAAACCGAGACTCGAAGCACCACTACGACGTGCTGCGTGGGCTTGGGCAGAGGAATTACCATCTGTAATATGGAGTTTATGAACGACTCCGAACAGGTCAACCGGATACACACCTTTCTTCTTGGTCTATGGTGCAGAAGAAGTTCTTCCTAGTGATTTAATTCATACTTCTCCTAGAGTGGCCGCGTATATTGAAGAGGATACCGAGGTTTCTCGACAAAATGATCTCGACTTAGTCGAAGAAGTTCGCGTCGTTGCTGAAATAAGATCAACAGCCTATCAGCAGAAGTTACGCAAGTATCATAGCCAGAGAGTCAGAAACAGATCTTTCAATAAAGGTGACTTGTTTCTCCGGCTTGTGCAACAAAGAAAGCACAAACTTTCCCCAGTATGGGAAGGACCCTTTTTAGTTAGTCGAGTATTGCACAATGGTTCGTACTACTTAACTGACATGAGGCCAGTCAAAGAAAGACCTGCTACTAAGAAGAGAAAGAGAGCTGGAGGCAGTACAAATCCGGATGAGTTAGACAGACCATGGAATATTGCTCAGCTACGTCCCTTTTATTCTTAGTTTATCCTTCTTTGTAAACATATATATGTACATGTTCTGTGAGAAATAAAAGTCTTGGTTACCTCAAGTTTTTTCTAAGAAGTTTTTACCATCTTATTTCCTAATGATCATGTCATAGTCGAAAATCAAAGAATACTTGAAAGTACTTTATGCTCATGTTTGTTCTGGTTTAGATTTCCGATTCTAAAAATGCTACCTTCGGGTATAACTCTAAAGTTTCTAGTCTATACTTTGGTTATTTGTCTGATTGCCGGATGCGGGTATTTTCCGAGTAGTGAATTGTTGGTACTGGAAGCCGGCTTTGTTTTTGAGTTTAAACTGGTTTAGCAATTGAGCTTCGTTGCTCGGCAAAGTTTTCGAGCAGAAGGTTTAGCTGTCTCACGAAAGGGACGAGGCGGAAAGCCAGATAAACGATAAGTATAGGCGAAAAAATACAAGTGCTTATGTAAACATTTCAGACACACAAAAATTTAAAGCCAAAAGTGCTGAATAGATCAAAAGCTTAGCACTAGCAAAATTATAGTACTGTATATTTACAGACCCATCATGTTTCTCAGAATAATACAAATGTTTCTGGCAATCTATGATGCAGGAGGAGAGGAAGGGGCTGTCGGCTCGCTGGATACATCGCCTTGATATCGTTCTAAGATGTCCACATCCGAAATGGTGTGGTCATCGTCAGAAACTTCTAATGATTCTTCTGGAGGCAGAGGCAGAGTGTCCACGCGGGTGAAGAAAGGAGTTTCGTAGCTGGTCAAATTAGCCACGTGACACCCATATCCAGCGCAGGAGTCCATAATGGCCTTGATGTCCTGCTCCTGGCCGTCTTCATCCACCTTGCAGTACCCTCTGGTCACTTGCCATATTTCCATGTTTCCATGGTGGCTCATGACCATGGTGAGAGGGTTCTGTGTTGCGGACCGCGCGTAGGACATGTTCCAATCCTGGACAAGTTGTGGCATCTCCTTCGCCTTGTCCCGCACTTGAAAATCCGACATGCTATGCATGTCCGGTATCTTGGGAGCTTCGCCAATATCCTCAAGGGATTGGCAGAAGTCATGAAGCAGGTCACCGACTTGGGTAAGCCGGTGGGTGCGGGGCTCGGCGGAGGTGGAATTCGTCAAGTTCAGAGGACCTATACACAAAACGGTTAAGAAAATCTGACATTGAAAGAGGTCGAAGAAAATAGACAAATCAGACAAATGGAACATACCGAAGATGACGTCGTCAACTTTGGTCTTCTCTTCCCAAAGACTCCGGAGTTCAGCCCGGAGCGCCTCGGAAAGATCCTTCTCTCTGCACATCTCATTATTGAGGTCCGATATTTTCTGATCCTAAGCGGCAATCTTACGATCGCGCTCATCAGTAGCCATGGAGGAGGACTCGAGAACTTGAGCTATGCTCTTCTCATGATCCGCCTTGAGCTTATCCAGCTCTTGGCGAAGCTCTTTGTTCTCCACCACCAAGGTTTTGAGGTTTTCGGCCTCTTCAATCATAGCGCAGGACTGTTTTACTAGCGCTGTAAGTCAAAAAGAACAACAGTTCAGTAAAAATTCGAATATGAAAACATGAAAGACAAGGTTTGAGTCTCGGAATGTTTACCTTCGGCCTCATCCTTGGCAACTTTAAGTTGCAGACATTTTTCAACAAATCCTGGTTATAGGAATATACTTTCTGTAAGTCAGAATACCCAAAGTCAGAAGTCTACTAAAGACTCGGGCTAATATTTTTACTAATATTAGCACGAGCCTTGGGGGCTACATTAGTTCATTCTTTGGCATCCTAAGGAAGCATAAACCCGGATTATATATCCTACTTCATGCTTGGGGGCTAGAGGATATGATATGAAATAAAGGAAAAACATGAGTTAGAATTCCGACTTACATATTGTTCGCGAGTAAGTTTATCCAAACTCACATTCACTTCAACAGCAACCTCCTCGGCGAGAGTGAGAGGAGTCACTAGAGCAGTTGGAAGCTCATCGGACCTTATCCTCTCGTTGCGAAGACGCACTTGTTCAAGAAGGTCAGAGTGCTTGATGTCCTCTACCTCTTGCGCTTCTTCTTTGGCAGATAGATTTCTTTTCTCCAGGCACTGCCTGGCCAGCCGTTGGATCTCTTCTGCAGATTTCCGAGATAGGCCAAGCTTGGCAAGTCCCGGATTGCTGAGAAGGTTTTCGGCAAAGGTTTCTGCCGAGGGATCATTACCCGAAGAGGGTTCACCCTTATCTATACCTGACTCACTCATGGTGACGTCAGTTTGCGATTCAAGGATCGCAGGCTCCGTTGAAGGAGCCGGATCTTCTGCGACAGCCGGAAGGAGTAATCACCGGCATTGCGGAAGGTTGAGGGGCAGGAGTCGGAGGAGCCACGGCAGGAGAAGCTATGGTAAGCTTCATATGTCGCAGGGGCTTCGAAGAAGTTCCCTTTCCCTTGCCCTTGATGAGCTACTTAGCTTTGAGAATGTAATAGAGTCAAAAACATTACATCTTGAAAGAAAATTCTAATAAGGTACAAAGGCGGAAGTTATGTTGAAAGTTACCTCTTCACAACAGGCACCTCCTTTGTGCCAACAGCCACTGTTGGAGCCCTGCGCTTCTTGGGCACAATGTCCGGCAATGGGACCAATTCCACCTCCTGAGAAAACTCTAGAGGATATCCCTCGAGAGGAGCAAATTCCGACTCGGGGAGGTTAGCAAGCTGAAAAGAAGAAAACATATCAGTATTGCGATATATCCTAAAGAATGAAACACCTAAAAAGGTTTATTGATAGAAGCTTACCGGCACCACGGGGTTTTCCGCTGTATGCATATCCAGAGAAACCTCCGGGATCCTCCTATCGATCCGCTCCCTTACCAGCCATTTAATCTGGCTTATATAACCTTGTGAGGTATAGGCTCTAGGGCTGATGCGGAGGGAATCCTTTTTGGACGACGTGATGGAGTGCATCAGTCGGTCTCCGTGGTACTGAAGGGGTTGGATCTGGCATGACACCCAACACTGGACCAAGTCGGATCCCTTCAGTCCTTTGTGTTTAATCAGATATTCGATCCGCCTCTTAGCGAGGATCAGATCGTCACTGAGAGCCGGAGGGGCCTTGTCCAAAGACGGTTGAGCCGTGGTGGCTCCGTCGATGAAAGCCGGCAAAGCAGTGGCTTTGCCGGGAGCCGGAATATCCTTGTGATAAAAGAAGGTGGCTGGCCATTGTTTAACCGAGTCACTAGCAAGAATCTTAGGATATGCGCGCTCGCGTCTAAGTGAAAAGCTAATTGTACCAATAATATAAGGATTACCGACAGTAATAGAATTTCTCCGGACATGAAAGTAATACCGGAATAAGGTAAGACTCGGCCTAATGCCGAGAAATCCCTCACACAAAGCCGCATAGGCACTCATCTCTAGGAGGGAGTTGGGAGGAAGATGGTGGAGTTGAACACTATAGTGATCTATCACCTCGGAAAAGAATTCCGAGGGAGGAAATGACAAACCTCTGTCAAGGTGGGTGCCGAAGTGTACCCGCTCGCTGGCGCACGGATTGGGAACGATCTCCCCGACGCCACTCCGCTAGTCGCTGGCACGGAGGAGCCCTTCTGACTCCACGCCGCAGAGCTTCTCGTCGTCCAGCACGTAGGGGATCCAGACCCCGCGATAGCTTTCCTTCTCCGCCGTCACCGCTACCGCAGCCAAGCCGGAAGATGAAGACGAAGCCATTTTTCCGGTGCGTCGATGACCTAAGATGGGCGGCGCTAGGAGTTTTTTGGGGAAAGCAGAGGAGCTCTGTGCACGTGGGAGATTTGGAGGAGAAGAAACGGCAAAGGAACAGGTGAAGAAAGGAGGAGGAGAATCCTCACCCCATATATCCACCTAACCGCGTCAAGATTCATGCAAATGGTACAGTGTAACCGCCACGCATCGTGGAAGGAACTGAGAAGGACCCACGCGATGATTACGTCGCCTCGATCTCCGCATACACATTAAAACGGCGCCTCGATTCCGCAAACGGCAGACCCACCAACGGTCGTGCTGACAGGATGTCTGTCACATGACGTGACTTGACCATGACTGCTGTCAGGTGGCGTTAGAGACCAAGTTCTGGCTTAGATTGAAATCAAGCTGGAAAATCCGAGTAACATGTTGATAGGTCCGACTTATTTTTAAGACCCGGATTATATTTTTTGTTGTGAAGTTTCAGGAACCCTTAAAGATTCTGCAAGCCGAAGATCAAGCTAGACGATGATAAATCCGACTTTGGATCTTGCAGACTTCCGGGGGCTGCTGTTGGGGATATACTTTCCGGGTATCCTCACAGTTCCTCACTGACCAGGGTGGCCCACTTCGGGTTAGAGCTTTGCTTCACGGGCGGCCTAGTCAGGGAGAAAAGACGGAGTCCAATACGGCTACGGGAAGGCCCAGAAGACTTACCGACTTAGGCCCATAGTGTTACTTGTAGTTCAAGATGTACTCTGTAACCGACTCTTAGTCGTAGCCGGATAGATCTCTCCTGTAAACCCTAGGCCGGGTATCTATATAATCCGTCCTAGGGAGAGCCTTTAGGGCACCCTCAATAGACTACAATCTCAACTCATACAGGCGAACCCTTGTAACCCATATTCCGGCTCTGTCGTATCCGTCCAAAGCTGGCGGATTCGAACCTGGGTAAACTTGTGTGCTCACCGACCCGGAACACCGTATGTCTCACACCCCTCTCTTCCGCACGCCTCGAGGACCCCCTCATGGCGTACTTGTCATCAATCCGACGACAGCTCAATTCCCCAAAAGAACTCAAAAAGGAACCAACAAGAAGCAAATGCAAATAATGGCAGAAATCTTTCAAAACAGACCAGTAGGTAAAGACGAATTTTTTCGAAGACCTTATTTTGCTCAAATCAAAAAGTGTTGAACTAACGAAATTTAGATAACAACCTGGGGCACAAGCACAAAAATGCACGCCTCAAAAGGACGTACAGACATTTTACACGAATTTTTACGGTGAAGCACAGATATATGTTTTGGGACAACAACTTTCCCAATCATTACTTCTCTCTCATTAGAGGTTACTCTTGGCACAAAAAGCAGATAAAAAGGATAAAGAGCGGTTAGTACAGAGGTAATAACTTCCAAGACTCATCTAAAACTTTTGGGTTATCTCCCAATAAGTATTTTTCTTTAACGTCTTCAAGTTAGGCATGATAGTTTGAGAAGATGCGCACATAGGAAATATGAATTGAAGTAAAAGAGAGCATCAAGAAGAAAATTCAAAACACATTTAAGTCTAACCCACTTCCTATGCATAGAAATCTTGTAAAGAAACAAGTCATGAAAGCACAAAGCAACAAGTATAGGAAAGCAAAACAAGTGCAACTTCAAAAATTTCAACTTAAAGAGGGGAAACTTGATATTGTTGAGATACGTAAAACCATGTTTCCCTCTCTCATAATAAGTTTCAGTAGCATCATGAATAAAATTAACAATATAACTATCACATAAAACATTCTTATCATGAACCACATGCATATAATCATTATTACTCTCCACATAAGCATAGTTATTCTTATTAATTGTAGTGGGGGCAAATTTAACAAAATAGCTATCATTATTATTCTCATCACCATAATCATCAAATATAGGAGGCATATTGTAATAATAATTAATTTCTTCTCAATAGTAGGTGGACTGAAAATATCATATTCATCATTGTAATCATCATATATTGGAGGTATAGTATCATCAAAGTAAATTTTCTCCTCCATGCTTGGGGGACTAAAAATATCATACTCATCAAAGCCAGCTTCCCCAAGCTTAGAATTTTCCATAGCATTAGCAATAATGGTGTCCAAAGAATTCATACTAACAACATTGCTATTAGCATGCAAATAAAGTTCCATAGGTTTTTTAATTTTCTCTTCAAACACTTCATGTCCTAACTCAAGATAAATACTATAAAGCTCTCTAATTTTTTTGTTGTTTTCCATTAAGCCTAATTAGTGAAAATAAGAAACAAAAAGACAAAATTGCAGAATCTAAAGGAAATAACTTCGAGCACTCACACCGGAGGATGTGAGTACCTTTTACCTTACCTCCCTAGCAACGACGCTAGAAAATAGCTTCCGGCTCGTTGTTGACATGGGAGCTTCTTCTTCTTTTAGCTTGATGTCTACGCACTTATATTCTTGTAGACAGTTGTTGGGCCTCCAAGTGCAGAGGTTTGTAGAACAGCAGCAAGTTTCTCTTAAGTGGATCACCCAAGGTTTATCGAACTCAGGGAGGAAGTGGTCAAAGGTATTCCCTCTCAAGCAATCCTGCAATCAACATACAAGAAGTCTCTTGTGTCCCCAACACACCCAATACACTTGTCAGGTGTATAGGTGCACTAGTTCAGCGAATAGATAGTAAAATACAAGTGGTATGGATATAAGACAACGGTGCTAGAAAATAGCTTGATGGCATGGAAGAGACTAAAGAGAAACTGAAATAAAGATGGCACCAAGTAAACATGTAACAGATCTAGTTGCAAATGGTGTTTCAATGCTTAGAAACAAGGCCCAGGGATCATACTTTCACTAGTGAACACTCTCATATAAATATCTTATCTTTATGATACTACTCTGAACTACTCTCCGGTTGGACACTCTAATCCATGGTAGCGCTATTATAGCACACCTCAAAGTAATCCTTTCCCATATAGAAAACCCCACACTGTCACCTTGAGCACTAGATGGTTCCAACAAACACCACAATTTCATAGAGACATCCAACTCCAAATATATCTCATAACAAGTATTTGTAATCTCTAGCCTAAATGCCACCATGGTGTGCACGCTATCACTTTTACACACATGGGGAGAGCAGAGATCTATTAAAGCACTTGAGTATCAAGGTAGATCTACTTGATTACAAACCTCATGATCACAATATGATCATGCATAGAGAGAGAGATGAACACATAGCTATCGGTAGAACCCTTAGCCTTGAGGAAGAACTACTCCCTCCTCATCATGGGAATCAGCAACGGTGATGGAGATGGTGGTGGAAATCGATGGAGATGGCTCCGGGGGCACTTCCCCGTCCCGGCAGGGTGCCGGAATAGAGACTTTCTGTCCCCGAATCTCCCATTCGGTGGCGGCGGCGCTGCGGAACTTTTCGTGGCTGGAGGCTGTTCGATTTAGGGTTTTTGTATCGAAGGCTTCTTATAGGCGAAAGGGCAAGGTCGGTGGGCGACTAGGGGGCCCACACCACCTGGTGGCGTGGCCAGGGCTAGCCTGTGCCACCACATGGTGTGGCCGCCCTGTGGCCCCTCTCCGTCTCGTCTTCTGGCTCCGTGAGTCTTCGAGTAAAATATCGACTTTGGCTTTTGTCCGGTCCAATTCCAAGAATATTCATTTTATGACTTTCCTGGAACCAAAAACAGCAAAAAACAGGCAATTGGCACTGTGGCATCTTGTCAATAGGTTAGTCCAAGAAAGTGTATAAAAATTACTCCAAAGTGTGGACAAAACATAAGAAAGTAGATAAAAACAAGCATGGAACATCACAAATTATGGATACGTTAGCAACGTATCACTCCTATATTTGATGATTATGGTGATGAGAATAATAATGATAGCTATTTTGTTGAATTTTCTCCCACTACGATTAATAAGAATGACTATGCTTATATGGAGAGTATTAATTCTTTTATGCATGTGGCTCATGATAAGAATGTTTTATGTGATAGTTATATTGTTAATTTTATTCATGATGCTAATGAAAGTTATTATGAGAGAGGGAAACATGGTTTTATGTGTCTCAACAATACTAAGTTTCCCCTCTTTATGTTGAAAATTTTGAAGTTGCTCTTGCTTTGCTTTCCTATGCTTGTTGCTTTGTGCTTTCATGACTTGTTTCTTCACAAGATTCCTATGCGTAGGAAGTGAGTTAGACTTAAATGTGATTTGAATTTGCTTCTTTATGCTCTCTTTTACTTCAGTTCATATTTCTTATGTGAGCATCTTTTCAAACTATCATGCCGAACTTAAACGTGTTAAAGAAAAGTACTTATTGGGAGATAACCCAAAAGGTTTAAATGAGTCTCGGAAGTTATAACCTCTGTAATAACCGCTCCTTATCCTTTTTATTTGCTTTTTGTGCCAAGAGTAACCTCTAATAAGAGAGAAGTAATGCTTCGGAAAGTGGCTATCTCGAAACAGATTTTTGTGCTTCGCTGTAAACATTCGTGTAAAATCTCTGAACTTCGGTTTATGCTGTGATTTTTTGTGCTTCTGCCCCAGGTTGTTATTTAACTTTATTTAGTTCAACACTTTTCAATTTGAGCAACATAAGGTCTTTGAAAAAATTCGTTTTTACCTGCTGGTCTGTTTTGACAGATTTCTGCCATTATTTGCATTTGCCTCTTAATCTCTTTCTCTTTGAGTTCTCTTTGATCATTTGAACTTTTTAAAGGAAGTGCTATAGTAGCTTATGTTTTAATGGAAGTTTTACTTGTGTTGAAACTGATCCAAAAGACTTATTATCTTGAGTGCACTAATGTTGCTAATGAAGATTGTGTGAAGTTTTGTATGAAGGAAATTTTTGAGTGTAGGGAAGAGTAATGTGATGAGATGAAGTATGGACAAAATCTCAAGCTTGGGGATGCCACCCGTGTCACTCCAAGAAATATCCAATAAGTACAAGCGTCAAAGCTTGGGGATGCCCAAGGCATCCCCTTCTTCATCAATAAAATCTCAGGTTTCTTCCAAACACTTCATTTTTATTGTTTCATGCACAGTTGTGTTGTCCTTGGAGCGTCTTCGTGTTTTTTTAGTTTTCTTTTGATTTGGTTTGCTTAAATAAGTTGGTTGTATCCCAACACACTTCTTTTGGAGAGAGACACACCTCGTTATTCATTGCCTAGAACACTCTAGTTTTCATTCTTATTGTTTTGTGAGTGTTCTCTTTTGCTAGCACTGTGTTTAGCCTTAGTTTTCTTGTGCTTTCAGCTTAGAAATGTTTAGTTCTTTTTTTGGATTTGTGAGACAATCCCAATGATATTTATTTATTATTATCTTTGTGAGTTGTTTCAAATAAGTCGGTTTGGATTGGAAAGAGTAGGAAAACTTCATGCTTAAGTGGTAAAAAGGAGCTTGTTTTTGACTGTGGCCTAGGCTTTGTCATGTCATGCTTGATATTGGTTTGGCTTTATGCTTAGTGATTTTTGCTATAGCATGACTTGTTATAAACAGTTGAGATTGCTTAATGTTCCTTGAAAGAATCATGCGTTGTTTTAGCATATTAAAGCATAGTATTGTGGTATTCTCCTTTCATGCTTTATTTGGGTTGACTTGGCGCATGCTCACACCATGTTATGACTATACCAAGTCACCATAGCCTCTATGATCATTTAGTTTTCGACTTGTAATATCATTTTATGCTTTGATTGATAATGTTTTGTCGCTTTGCATGATTATGGCCATTATTGCTTTCTTAGTTGGTCACTCCCAGTCTTTTGCTAGCCTCCATACCAAGTATAAGTTCCACTCGTGCATCCAACTCCAAATAAAACCAAGTTATTCCAAAGAGTCCACCATACCTACCTATTAGCATTTTCTATTCCAAGTATATTCATGTTTTTATCTACCTTCTGAATTAAACTTGTTATGTGAAAATTAGTGATTAAAGCTCTCACGAACTTGATGGCACACTTTACTTTTCTTGCACTTAATAAACTTGAACCATTGTGTCATCTATGTTGTATATGCTTGCACTTATACGTTGGGGGTTAGCAGAACCATGCTGTCATGGGGAACGCTTTTAACATTGCACTTGTACATTGTACCTAGTTGATATCATGCTCTTTTGTCTATGGATGTCGTCGGTGTGAAATGAAAGGGGAGCTTGTAAGTACATGGAGTTATGTATGTGTGTTAGAGAAACGCCTGGGCCGCTGGTCTAATCCATGCCTAATCATGGTGGAAACCTGCAGCGTAACCATAATGAGCAATCTATGAAGCATTCTTCTTATAAAAAAGAGATTGAGATTGAGAAAAATAGAGAAAAAGAAAAAAAAGATACGAGAAAAGAGGAAAGAGAGAAAAAAGCACCATTTTCCCATGGTAAATAAGAAGATTGCTGAGATGCTCGTTGTCTGCTTGCCTTGTCATTTTGATATGGGTATTCTTCCATATCATCGGGCAAGGGGTACCCCGTTGGTGGTTCTCTATGATACACATGTACTTACTATGACAAGAACTTACCGGTGACTAAACTTGAGTAGCATGAGGAGTGGCCCTCGTATTCAAGGGACATGAGATTTCCAACTTATACTTTGTCAAGCATATACTCCATGGTTCATTCACTTTAACCTCAATCACCTAAAGATGCTTATGATAGGGGCAATGAGAGCTGAAATCTAATAAGTACCATAATTTTTGGAAGCTCATTATGAGACTTGAATCCCTGCTTCCTTCTATGAAGGCCTTTCTTTTACTTTTATGTTGAGTCTCCATCTTTTATCTTTATGCACCTATTGAGAGAGCATAGTGTCCATTCTTAGTTTTATGTGCATTGTCCCAAGACTTGTTGATTGATGCATAACTTTGATATTGCTTGTTCTTAAACTATTTGTATCTAGTCACCCTTATAAATTTTGAAGGTGTCCCATGCAATTATGATTTGCTACATTATGAGGGACAAGCTGAATGTCACTATGCTATGTTTTCTTTATGTGAAACAAACAAACGTCTTGCAAAGCATTGTTATTCATAAAATCTTTTGTTTGTGCCTTTTCATGTTACAACATAGTTGCTATGTCTTATTGTTTGAACTATATCTTTCATGCTATGTTGAAGTACTTTGATCCCAGCTATCAATGTTTTACAAATACTTTGATCAAGTTTATGATGGTGCATGTCACCTCAAAAATTATTCTTTCTTTTTATCACTTACCTACTCGAGGACGAGCAGGAGTTAAGCTTGGGGATGTTGATACGTTGCTAACGTATCTATAATTTTTGATGTTCCATGCTTGTTTTATATCTACTTTCTTATGTTTTGTTCACACTTTGGAGAGAATATCATTTTGCGGCCAGAAAGTTGGGGCGTCTAGGCAACGCGGTACCCAAGTTCCCTGAAATCAGCCGCGATGATTACAGTTGGTGTGCCAAATACTCAGAGGGTCTTTTTCGGCACGAATTCAACTTTACGTTTCAATACAAAAAATCAGGCTAACGGTCGTGAAGTCCCCCCCCCCTTGTCAGTTCTCGCCGTTATGTCGCTCATGTCGCTTAGGTGTCAATTAGGCTTGCAGCGTTGGCGTCTGCATCCATTACGCGTCTTCTTCTTCCCCGGAGCGGCAATCTGTGGGGCATCGCAGCCATGGCGCGGAGCTAGGATGTGGACGAACCTGCTCGGCCCAGCTCTCTTTCCTGTTGGCTTGCAGCGTTGGCGCCTACATCCATTATGCGTCTTCTTCCCTAGAGCGGCAATCTGTGGTCGCGGACATGGCGCAGAGTTGGGACGTGACGAAGCTGCTCGGCCCCGCTCTCCTCCCCATCCCGAGTCGGAGCTCGCCCTCACCATGGACACACCCATGGCACGGTGCGGGGATGAGAATTGGTTCCCGGTGAGATCTATCACCATGTCGACCATGCTCTGTTCTGTTTTCCTCCTCTAGAATCTGAGCTCGCTGTCACCATGGTTGCACCCGCACCAATTCTGCCACCTCTGCCAAGGTCTCTGTGGTAGCTCAAGTTCTGCCATGTTGGGCCTGTAAGGGTTCTATTGTGTATGCATGAAGAATAATTGTAACAAAGGCCTAAAAAACTTGGGGCGATATCGCATATCGGAAGTATATGACGATTGCATTGAGTTCACTGACCCCTGGGCTGAATTCTGTGCTAAAAATAGAATTTGCCTTCATGATCTGCTCGTTGTCCAGGTCAAGGTGATGAGGCACTATATCAAGCTAATTATTGAGGTGGTCACCGGTCCGGCAGAGGAAACAGGAGGATGCGGAAGACGACAATGACGAGCAGCACGAGGAGGACGAAGACGAGAGCATTGGCTCTGTAATGTCGGTTGTAGCTCAAAACTTCTGAATAAATCATCAGAATTTAAATTTCAAGAATACATGATCAGAAACTTTTGTGTTGTTATATGTTAAACTAGCAAATCTCTTTTGTTCAAATCTCTTGGGCTGTACCAACTTCATTGTGTTTAATTATGAAAGACAAAATATAAATGATTTCTCTCAATTTCTCGCATAGAAAAGTGCACAGCTAATTCCATATTCTCGCAGGAACTGGCCCCACTTGTTGAACCGGCGGCACTGCCACAATCTCCACGTAACCACGGTGAGTTCTCGAACCGAAAGTTGCAGTTACCACGTTTCTTCTGCAGTCATTCCTCTTCCTCAGTCATTCCTCTGCAGTTTTTCCTAGGCGCTTCTTCTTCCTCTGTTCTAGAACTGTCGGTTCATCTTCTTGTTTCTCTCGCAGGCAGTTCCTTGCAGACATTTCCTTTCACCCATTTCCTTGCAGGCATGGACGATGGGAAACGCACAACAGAGACCCGCTTGGTCCCTGCCCATGGCACCACGACTTTGACAGTGGTGTACACAAATGATGAAGCGACTGTTGAGACAACTCTTGCCAGATTTGAGTAATTGCTTGAGAAAGAGAAGCACAAGTTTGTGGGGCTAGACTTGGAGTACACCCGTGCAAATAAGCGAAAAAATCCTCCACAAGAGATCGCTGTCGTGCAAATCGCCATACACGAGGAGGTCCTTGTTTACCATTTCTGCAGGTATGTGAAATTTAAATTTGGGACCACCACTTCTGCATTCCTTGTTCGCTTACATCCCTAGAACCATCTAAGTGCAGGAGTAAACCAACTGAGATGCATTGTCTGGCTCTGGTCGAGTTCTTGTGTAGGAAAGGGATAACTTTCACTAGCATGGATATCACAAATGACACAATTATGCTTTCTCGTGCATTAATAAAAATCCCAGATGGCACCACATCGACATCCTAAATCTGTACAAGATCAAACCATACCCAGCGAAGGATGGCATGGGTGATCTGGCAGCAGAAATCATCGATAAATCCTATGAAAACTGAAGAAATTGAAGCGACTCGATCATGACTACTGGGAGTGGAAGCCGATGAGCCAGGTGCGCCTCGAGTATGCAGCTAGAGACGCCTACATGGCGTATGAGTTGTATAGTAAGCTCATTACCATGAAAGATGGGATGGTTAAGGCGGGGGTTTTCGCAAGCTAGCCTAGGAGAAGAAGCGCGAGGATGACAGAAAGCGGTTTCAGGACGAGCAGGGATCTTGGGATGGTGGCGACATCAAGCGGTTGAAGGGGAAGCAAGTCAAGGACGGTAACAAGTGGTGGTGATACATTATGTGTTTGAACTAGATTTTAGTTTCTCGTTTATTATGTGTTTGATACATTTAGTTACTTCAATACAAAATTTCGACTAATTTAACTTGTTGATATATTTCTTGACAATTATAATATAATCGAGCACTAGAAATATTTTGTAGTGTGCATGAGCATGATTAGTAAATATAATTTAACACTAGAAACTTTAAGGCACTCCATATAAAGGAGTA
The DNA here is from genome assembly GCA_916181665.1 of Avena sativa. Classification (NCBI taxonomy): domain Eukaryota; kingdom Viridiplantae; phylum Streptophyta; class Magnoliopsida; order Poales; family Poaceae; genus Avena; species Avena sativa. The sequence goes on from OV702287.1 coordinate 342,706,383, forward strand.
GATTAATATAGAAGGTTCACCAGAGACACCACGAATATATTGTCTTACATGCCACACACAGGTAATAATTAACTAGAACAAAATAAAAGCATGGGCTACAGCAGGAGGCCGGGACACGAAGACGCCTAGCAGGGCAGGGGTTTATCAGCAGAAGGCAGCGACAGCCTAGTCGATGGGATACAGGCCAGTCCTAACATACTCCCAGAGGAATTTGCCGTAGGCTGCGTACCGCACCAAGGTAATCGTCCTATGGCTTCTGCCTCCGCCTCTGCCAACGTCCTCCGCATGTTGGATCATGTTGTTGAGGTCCACGTTGATTGCTCTGCTACAGAATGGGCAAAACAGTCTCCCCTTATGGTGGAAACGGATTAGCCCACACCATAACCGCCTCAGCACGTAGCGGCTCTTGTTGTCCCTGGATACCTTGCTATCGTCCACTTCATCATCATCCTCTTGTTGATTTTTAAAAACATAACTTAGAACTCATACATATGATTAAATTGTATTACAACTCAAGAATTGACAACATGTATATGTAAGATAATATATCCGTGGATATCAAAGATAAAGCATCTCAGCAATAGTTTGATCGGTTCATATATCATTTCATCTCAACACAATGACAAATAATTGCATCAGAGTGAATGTAGGATAAATCTACGGGCCTCATAAGTTTCTTCAGGGATGGAGTAGGTGAACCAAGTAACAATTGCACAACCTGTAATGTTGTTGTACATCGCCCCAGGTTCACTAACTCATCCCTGAAAAAATCTGACACCAATGTGTCCGCCTCTCTTTTGGGACAAATTTGAATCATTGGCCACAATAAGAAATTGAAATGTAATCGCACAAAACAATATTCAGGGGTATACATAGTCAGCTACAAAAACAAGCCTAAATATTATAATTATAAATAAAAAACCAAACAAGTGATCTTCACGTACATGTTAAAAATACTTATGATCAAAACCATTTATATACATATGCATCATACCAATCATTAAAAGATCAGAAATAATTCAAGGATCATATATGTAGTTCCATATGAGAATAAATCTAGGGCCTCATAATTTGTTTCAGAGATGGAGTTGGCGAACCAAAGTACCAATAGCACAACCTATATTGTTTGTGTGCATTGCTGCCTCAGGTTCACCAACCCATCCCTAAAACACGATACCATCATATGTGTCCCCCCTTGAACTCTTTTGGGGCAAATTTCAATCATCGGCCTCGGTGACAAACTAAAATGTAATTCTTATACACTAAATGCATGGAATAGATAATTTGAATATCATAGTTCTATGAATGTAGAATAAAGATTAAGGCCTCATAAGTTTCTACAGGGACGGCGTAAGTGAACCAAGTGACAATTGCACAGCCTATATTGTTCTTGTACATCGCCCTAGGTTTACTAACTCGTCCCTGAAAAAATCTGACACCAATGTGTCTGCCTCTCTTTTGGGGCAAATTTGAATCATTGGCCACAATAAGAAATTGAAATGTAATTGTACAAAATATTATTCAGGGATATACATAGTCAGGTACAAAAACAAGACTAAATATTGTAATTATAAACAAAAAACCAAACAATTAATCTTCAGGTACATGTTAAAAATACTTATGATCAAAACCATTCATATACATATGCATCATACCAATCATTAAAAGATCAGAAATAATTCAAGGATCATATATGTAGTTCCATATGAGAATAAATCAAGGGCCTCATAATTTGTTTCAGAGATGGAGTTGGAGAACCAAAGTACCAACATCACAACCTATATTGTTTGTGTGCATTGCTGCATCAGGTTCACCAACCCATCCCTAAAACACGACACCCTCATACGTGTCTCCCCTTGAACTCTTTTGGGGAAAATTTCAATCATCGGCCTCGGTGACAAACTAAAATGTAATTCTTATACATTATGGATGCATGGAATAGATAATTCAAATATCATAGTTCTATGAATGTAGAATAAAGATTGCGGCCTCATAAGTTTATTCAGGGATGGCGTGAGTGAACCAAGTAATAATTGCACAGCTTATATTGTTCTTGTACATGGTCCCAGGTTCGCTCACTCATCCCTGAAAAATCTGACACCAATGTGTCTGCCTCTCTTTGGGGAAAATTTGAATCATTGGCCACAATAAGAAATTGAAATGTAATCATATAAAACAATATTCAGGGATATACATATGCATCATACAACGCATTCGTAGATCAAAAACAATACAAAGATTATATATTTAGGTTCCATATGAGAGAAAAATTAGGGCCTCATTTTTTCAAGCGATGGAGTCGGAGAACCAAAATACCAACAACACAACCTATATTGTTTATGTGCATTGCTGCCTTAGGTTCACTAATCATCCCTAAGAAAACGACACCATCAAATTCCATTGCACTATTTTGGGGCAAAATTGAATCATTGGGCTCAGTAAGGAATAGAAATGTAATGTTATAGGCTGCTGTGTATCGAAATCAACACTCAACTAGCAAACTCAACTAGATGGCAGATGAGCAGATTGGGCTTTTGTGACTAGACGGATTGGGGTTTTGTGACTAGATGGCAGATGCATCAATCAACCGATTGAACCATATATATACTACCCTACTTCAAGAGCAAAAGAATCTCTACACGATTGAACAAATCCTATGTATGAATAGTGAAAACTGCGACTGCGACTAGACAAGCTAGCAATGTAGTACCTCGGACTCCTCATCAGGGACCCCCTCCTCGAACTCATCATTCTCCACAATTGCATCGAAGATTTCTTGTACGGTTATGGGGTCATTAATGTAGATCACCGGATTGCCTCCGCCTGCCACCTGCCCCCCATTCAGATCTGCCGCTGGCACCACGACGTTGTCGGCCACGATGTTGTCGGCCACCTGCTGCTCGGCGGTGATGGCTACCACCTGCTGCTCGGCAGCGACGGCTACCACCTACTGCTCGGCGACGACGGCTACTGTCTAGACGGATGAGCTCGCACCCTCGACGACGCGGTGACGAGCGGCATTCGTGCCCAGAGAAGACGCTTCCGCCTGCTTGGCAACGACCGAGCCATCTGTTGCTCCTTCAACTGGCTTCACCTCCGGCTCGTCTCCACGTGTACACTTCATGGCGCACCAAGGGAAGGAGGTAGTTCAAGCGAGGGAGCTTCGGCGCACGCGGCAGGTGTAGATTGGGGTCTTGGGACTAGACAGACTGGGGGGAAATGACACGAGCTCATGGAAGAAGAAGGTCGAGGGGGGTTATAAACACCGGACCATTCGTAGTCCTCGAGTGGAGACGTGTGGTGGGTGGGGGGCGGGGTGCTACCACGATCTCCACCCTTTTTTTTGGGTTCCCTTTTTTTTTGAAATAGCCACGATCTCCACTTTAGAGCTGCATTGAAAACACGCTCATGGCAGACCTCGATTCCACTGCATGCAAGTGGCGCAGAACCAATTTCTAGCAACGTTAGATCTACTCGAGGGGGGTCCTTGACTCATGGAAGTTACTAGCGGTAGGGCCTAGTTGGAAGTGAGATTGAGAGCGCTACATAAAAATGGGATATGTCTTATTAAAATCAAGTGGCAATAAATTGCAGCATCCCGTCGACAACGATGCACTCGATGACCCTGTTGCCCTATGCATGTGTTGTAGTAGCAGTAGTAGGCTTTTCATACTTGATTAAACTTGACATGACCGCTCGACAACTTTTTCCATGGACAGCATCGTGTTCCTTCCTGTAGAAGTCTCGCTGAGGGAGACGTCCATGCTGTCTCACGATGTACTGTGAAGGGCACGACGTGTGCAACGATCATCATTGGATCGCACAGAATCAACGGTTGGTGCGAATGATCTGCGTGACAACCGTGACAACCAATCAGGGAGTAGCAGACAGGGTGAGCACAAGTTTGGGCTTCTACGAAAGATGGAGAGAGGGGGGCAAAACTAAGTAGTACCACATAAAACCAAGGGCAAAACTGAGTAGTATAAAAATGGAAAGTGTCTTGTATAATGAAATACATCGTGGAATACATCAAATTATGCCAAGATAGATCCACTAGAGTTCATTGGATGTGTGTTCTTCTCATAAACCACACATGGATCCACCTGTGTGATTGCATGTCTGTTCCTCTAAACAAACCACATAAGGATCCACCAGTGGCATTGGATGTGTGTTCTTCTCATGAACCACACATGGATCCACCGGTGTCATTGCATGTCCGTTCTTTTCATGAACCACAGCTAGAGTCATTGCATGTCTGTTACTTCCATAAAGCACACATGGATCCACCGGTGTCATTGCATGTCTGTTCTTTTCATGAACCACACCCAGTGTCATTGCATGTCAGTTCTTTTCATGAACCACATAAGGATCCACCGGTGTCATTACATGTTTGTTCTTTTCATAAACCACATAAGGATCTACCAGTGTCATTGCATGTCTGTTCTTTTCATGAACCACATAAGGATCCACCAGTGTCATTGGATGTGTGTTCTTTTCATGAACCACACCCAGTGTATGCATGTGTGTTCCTCTAGACAAACCACATAAGGATCCACCCAATGTGATTGGATGTGTGTTCTTCTCATGAACCACACATGGATCCACCATTGTCATTGCATGTCTGTTCTTTTCATGAACCACACCCAGTGTCATTGCATGTCTGTTCTTTTCATGAACCACACCCAGTGTCATTGCATGTGTGTTCCTCTAGAAAAACCACATAAGGATCCACCGGTGTCACTGCATGTCTGTTCTTTTTATTAACCACATAAGGATCCACCAGTGTCATTGGATGTGTGTTCTTCTCATGAACCACACATGGATCCACTAGTGTCATTGCATGTCTGTTCTTTTCATGAATCACAGCTAGAGTCATTGCATGTCTGTTACTTCTATAAACCACACATGGATCCACCAGTGTCATTGCATGTCTGTTCTTTTCATGAACCACACATGGATACACCAGTGTCATTGCATGGGTGGCCATTAGACCGAGTCTTCTAGAAGGCACGCCCTAACACAGTTGTTCAACTTGACGATTGTTACATACCGTCTGATTGGGGCGCTTGGACGATTGGGATGGTCTTCGTGAGAGCGATCCGCGAGTAGGCTGTTCTGCGGCATGATTGGCCACACTTTCTCTAGACAAACTGGCAACACCGGGCGCTCCCCTATTGCGAGTGTCACGTCTCACGAGTTCAGTGGGACACATCCTACTGTCACGTCCCCATTACTTCTCTTCCTACCCGTACTTCTCTTCCTTCCCCTTGAAGCCACTTTCCCCACTTCACTCCCATCCTGTCGTATCTGCAAGCCGACGGTGCCTCCATCCCAATCCCCTCTCCGGCAGCCACCCCCCTCCCCTCTCCCCATGGGTTCAAGGGGAGACGGCGAGGAAACGCGTCGTGACGACAGGGACGGTGATTTCGATGTGAGTCATCTCATCTCTATTTCTATCATCTGTGGCCAGTTATCTATTTTTTAAGCTAGATCTAATATGTTTACTCATGCATGTATGATGTGTTAGGCCAACCAGACGATGTATGACTCCGACTATCACGGTTTAGCAGATGAAGACAGTCCTCTGCTATGTAAACATGGATATGTGCCTGCTAAATTTGTAGCGTTCGAAGGACGAAACATAGGCAGGAGGTTTCTACGGTGTCAAGGACATCGTGCAATGATGCAAGGCGGAAGTTGCGGTGTTGTCAAATGGGTAGATCCAGAGTGGCCCAAATCGATGCAGAAAACGCTAGACAAACTATGGGAAATGACTGTTGAGTTGAAAGAATCCGTATTTAGCTCACTTCTTGGTAGTGTTGAGATGAAGCTATGGGAACCAGTTGACACGACCAAGCATAAGCGAGATCTCAGGTGGGTGCAAGACAAGGTTAGCAAAGTCGAGAAGGAGAGGGATGCGGCGTTGGACCTGAAGGCTAAAGCAGAGCAAGAACTGACTCAAGCAAGGAATGATCTCCACCAGGCCAAAGTCCTGCAGTTCACAACTACGAGTATTGACAAGTGCATGAGGAAAAATGCAGAGAAACAATTGAAGTTGTGCAAGGAAGATGCTAAAGGAAGGAGCAGACGATTCGATCCTTGCTCTCGCAGGAAGATGCGCATCGGGCTAAGATTAGGAAGATCAAGGAGATGTGTGATAACTAGTTCTATTTAGCTTAAGCTCCGTGCCTTTTTAAGTTGTAATAGTTGTACTTGTTGACCTTGCCGTCTGAACTATTGGTCCTGGAGTCCAGGGAGGGAAAAAATTGCTCTCCCGTTAGTCTGACCCCGCATTACTTATTTTGTCTGACCAATGACCCTTGGATATTCCGCCCATCGCTTCGTCGTCCTCGTGTACAAATAGGAGGCGCCACAGCGCGTCGCTTCGTCGTCCATCCCCTTGTCCTCTCCAATCTCCACCGCACCATCGCTTCGTCGTCCATCCCCTTGCTCCCTCTCCAATCTCCACCGCGCCGCCATGGAGATGCCCGATCTGAACTTCTACGAGGCGGTGATGTTCGCGAACATTGACATCCTCGCGCCGCCAGCCGCGACGGTGCCCCACGGATGGCACATCAGCTCTGCGGGGGTGCCGGTGGCTCCGCTCCCTGGCTGAGCCGGGATGGAGAGCCAAATCGCGGCGCGCTGCCGCCAGATGCCCGTGTGGAAGAGGGCGCTGCCCTGGTACGCGGCGGCCAGCCCATACTGGTCGGTGCTGTTCAAGAAGGAGCGGGAGGCCAAGATTGGCAACCGCATCGTTGACGGGCACGTGGTGCACCGGGATCTCCGCAACCGAGAAGAGCGTGATAGGAACCTTCATCACCGCCGCTCGCCACGAAGAGGTGCTCTGTCTCGCGAACAATGCGGAAATCGTGGAGGTTCCGTCCGACAGCAACGAGGAAGCCGGCAGCTCGGAGGACAGTGGTAGCGGAAGTGAAATTGTTGACTAGTGGTTGAATTAATGTAGGATGTGAAATCGCACCTTTGTTTAGAAGAATTTGTGGTTGAAGTAATGAAATGCCTCGATTTAGATCTCTGTCTCGATTAATTTGTGAAAGAATTTGTGATTTAGATCAATTTCTGTCTCGATTTAGATCTCTGTCCCAGATTGGGAACGTGACCGACGACCAAAGACCCCTTTTTTACTAGTGTATTCTTACATTGGTGGTTTGTTTAAACGTAATCTACGTGAATTGTGCCGGATGCAAATGGCACAACCATAATTTATAAAGTGGAAGCACGTACACCCGGTTAGGAATAATTTCGATTCAATGCACATAGAGAAATTTTTTGACAACATTGTGAACTCACCTCTAGATGTAGATAAGAAGACAAAGGATAATGTAAATTCAAGACTTGATCTCAACAGGCCGAAGATTAGAGAAGGTCTTCATGTTGATGCAACTCAAACTAAAAATGAATGGCCTATACCAATATTCTACATGAACCCTGCTCAAAATAAGATGTTTTGTAGATTCATCAAATATGCTAAGTTTCCTGAAGGATATGCCTCAAACTTAGAGTTCAAAGTGAGGTTAGAAGAAAATAGGCTAGTGGCATTAAAAACCCATGACTGCCACATAATAATGGAAGATATGTTCTCTCTTGCTATTAGTAGAACATTGCATGAAGAAGTTGCTTGGTCATTGATCAGACTAAGCAAATATTTCAAAGTTGTGTGTGCCAGAGTTGCTGATGTAATAGAGATTCAGAAGATGGAAGATGAGATACCTGAAATATTATCCCAACTAGAGAAGATATCCCTCCCTCTTTCTTTGATATCATGGAGCATCTTTTTATACACCTAGCAACAAAAGTTAGGATAGCTGGTCCAATTCAGTTTAGGAACATGTGGTCAACTAAAATATTTGTTGGCAAGGTTAAAGATTTTGTACGTAATAGAAGCCATCGTGAAGGCTCTATTGCTGAAGGATACATTTTTTATGAAACTATATCATTTTTCTCAACATTTATCCATGATTATGAAAGGAGAATCAATGGAGTTCCTAAAAGCAATGATACTTCTTCAGATATGGTATTTAAATATCTGACCATCATTGGAAGACCTCTGTCTATCAGCTATCAAGTTGAAGAACTAGATTTCATTTCTTGGACCCAAGCACGAAAACATGTTCTCTTCAATTATCCTCCAATTTCCTTGTATAATGAGAAACACAAATTAGTTCTATCTACTAATGAAATAAGAAGTAGAGAAAGGTGGAGAATGACCATCACAGTAATTTTCTTAGCTGGTTTGTGGACTATGTGTAATCACAAGTTGTTAAAGGAATTGAAGTACATCCAGAAGTTCTCTTGCTAGCACATAAGCCATATATGATGGTTAAAAAAGTATAAGAGTTACTCAATCCATGGATGTGTTTATCATACATACTCATATGCACGTGGAAAGAGCTCCCAATGTAATGTGGTTATGTTCACTGAAACAAATGATGTTGAAAAATATGGAAGAATCCAAGAAATTGTAGATATGAACTATTCAAATAAAGGGAATTGTTACTGTTCTAAACAGGGGCAGGCCCAGCTCAATTCAAGGGTATTCAGTTGAATACCCAAAATATTTTGGCACAATATCAAAATTTCTGCGGACTTATATATTAAAAGCTAACTATCATAAACTAAATAAAAGGTAGAAGAGGCTCAATTCGTTTGGAACAATGGGTTTCAACCTATTAGTTTAGGGTTCAAACCCCATTGCCGAATCTTTTGGTTATTTTACAAATAATTATTCCGTACACTATTTTTTACTACTCCCTCCAACCCATATTAGTTGACTTGGATTTATCTAGATTCAGATGTATCTAGTACTAAAACATGTCTAGATACATCTGAATCTAGACAAATTCGAGTCAACTAATATGGGTCCGAGGGAGTACAAAATTTGAATACCCGCTCTTAAAATTCTAGGCCCGCCCCTGGTTCTAACGTGACTGGATTGAACATACTGACATTAGATATGATAGTTTTGGAATGACTCAAGTCAACTTCAGCCATTCAAATGATGGGACACAAATCTCTAGTCAACCTTTTATTCTTAGCTAGTCAAGCAATCCAAATCTATTACATGCAAGATCATGCTGAGGAAGATTGGCATTTTATTGTGAGTCCTTCAATTAGAGATAATACTACTTCATGTAAGTAATCTGATAATACTAGATCATGTATGTGTGCATATTATGTATTTGTTTCTTAGTTGATTTTTTAATAAAATTGCATGAACCAGCTTATTGGAAGTCAGGACAAAAGACATAATGAGGTGAACATTAGGTTGGAAGAATTAGGAATTGTTCCAAAAGGAAGTATGACAGCTAGACCACAAGTACACAAGTATTCCCAAGATTTAATATGAATGATAGAGGATTTCATAACAATGCAGAGGTAAGTTCTCATTACTCTACTATAAATTATCAATCACTATCATGCTATGGAATAACAACTTGTTGTACCTATAGAATAACATAATTTATGAAGAAATTTATGAGGATACTAATCATGAGGAGGATGAATATGATAGTGATGATACAATAGTAGCTGGCTCTGACAATGAAACAAATAAAGAAGATAATGCAGAGGTGATTGTACAAGGTTTGTGCACACACTCAATAGCTTCACATAAGTATTCTGCTAATTTTCTATTCTCTTAATTTACCTACATTCTACAAAACTGATAGGATTAAATAAGAAGAGAGTGAGAGGACCAACTATATTGAAAGGATTTTGACCCAAGAAATAAAATTACAATGGATTTAAACCATCTGGGTCAGCCATGTGGTTTGACATCATGCAAACTAGCTAACTTCATAGCAAGTTTGGTCAAAGGAAAGGAGATCTCCTTAGGAGCTACAAATTGGAGCAAAGCTCCAAAACATGAAAAATAAAAACTCTGGAATATAGTGAAGGTAAAGTGTGCAATGACATATTTGATAGGCATGGTTTCCATTATTTCCAGTTGCAAGTTAACTTCCAATTAATTAATGTTATAATGACATTTGATAGGCATTTTTTGCTTTGGATGATAGTTTCAAGTCATGGGTACTGAAATCATCTAGTAGGAAATGAAAAGACTTTATATGTGTGTTGAAGAAACCTTTCTTCAACAAAAAGTTGTCACTACAAACCAATATTGAAAATGTTTGTAATCAGAGAATGCCACAAAAAAAGTTGGAATGGTTATGTAAAACATGGTGCACTAGGAATCTAAGATATGGCTGCATAGACTCATATTTACCTCTGCATTCATGGCGAAATCATATGTAATCATACTAAATACTACTTCATAATGGCTTTGAGTAAGCAGAATAAAGCAACCAGAAGTACACAAGCAAATTCAACTCATACAATAGGTTCTAGAAGTTTTGCTATGGTACTAGATCAAGCAGTAAGTTTTTGGCTCTAATATGTTCCTATTTGCACAAGCAAACTCAACTAATACTACAAAAGTTTTGACAATTTATAAACACATTTGTCAGGAAATAAAAGAAGGTAGAAGAATTGGAAGAGATGAGTTATTCTATATGACACATACAACAGCCAAGGGACTACCAGTTAATGAGTTTTCTACAGATAAGATGGTAAGCAATGAAGAAAAAATTATTATTGAATTTGATTGATTATATTGTCATATATAATGTTTCTAAATGATTATCTTGTTTGCAGAAAACTATAAAGAAGAATTTTGAAGAGAATCCTACACTTGTTGGTGAGGACATACATGAAGGTGATTTATATTCCAGAGTCTAGTTGTTTGTGGGAAAGGATCTAAGCAACTTGCATATGCACTAGCTGCACTTGAAGAAAACAAGAAACATAATAGAGAACTAAAGCAGGTGGTGCACACTTTGATGGCTAAGAGTGAAAAGATGGAAGATGAGATGATGCAACAGAAGAATCAATGAATCAGATGATGGTTCTGTTTCAAGCTTCCCAAAATAACCACACATTGCATGAACAACAACCAGTACAACAAGCAATGGAAGGGGGTGAATAGAAATGTGAGGAATATCTGCTAGGAAGCAAGCAATCCAAATCAAAGGATGCTGAAGTTGTTGCAGAAGGTAACAAATTTATTATAGATGGTAGCAAGCCAATGAAAACCAAGCAGCTCAAGGAATCCTATTCACTAGAAAAACAAGCACCTCAAGGCATCCAGAAAACCAAGCATCTCAAGGTATCTATGTAACCTATTTTGTCCATTTTTTTACATGTGTGCATATGGTTTTCAACATTTAATAGTAGATGATATTCTATACATTGTTACTTTTGCAAACATACACATGATATACACAAAGCGAAGGTTGAGAAGTCAGAGGAAAATAAGAAAAGAAACAAGAAGGAGAACACTTTCAAGAACAAGAAATATTTTGTCATCAAAACTAGGATGGAAGTGATATTGACAACACCTAAATCAAATACTATGGCAACAATAGGCACAATTCAGAAAGTTGAAGATGAATTTGTTGAAGTTATGGTCAACTTAGTTATGAGGAGTCACACCATATTGCCACAAGCAAAGGGAAGAGTGACCCACATGGGGCATGCTCAATCACATTGCATCCCATGGCCTAAGAAAAATGTAGGTTATTTAACTGATATACTTCATATTATTTGAATTAAACCATCAACTCTATAAATTCCTGTGCTAAATAAATGATAGGTGACGAGTTATACATTTTTGTGCTATAGTTCCTGCTACTGATATTGAAGAAAACAGTTGTAGGTTGTTGACTCTGATGAATTGACATGAATAATGTTGAATTTTTCCATAAACTTGACAAAGTCTGGAGAGTTCGAGGGAAATATTCTCCAATTGTTGTCAAACATGTATCTCTTGTTCCATCAAGATCAGTATCAAAATTGAAGAGTAGAAAGGCTTCACAAGTTTCAGAATTGCAAGCACAAGTGCCAGAGGCTTCAGAAGTACCAGATTCACAAGTTTCAGAGGCTTTAGAAGTACTAGATTCTCATCTTCGAACAAGCACAAGGAAGAGGAGAAAGACTACGAAAGTTCTTCACAAGAATTGAAAACCGAAATGTTGCTTCTACTGGATACTGAGTGTTGATTCTATTGGATAATGAATGTTAATTGATACTGAATGTTGTTTTAAATTAAAGATTCTTTTATTTGGATGTGATAAATTAATATAGCATTTGGATGTAATAAATTAATATTATTAATAGGAATGGTGCATGGAAATCTGATTTTACAAGGGAATAGCAGTAGTGTGTCTAAAACTAACTTTAGAAGGCACTATTGCATTTGCAGTAATACGTAGATAGAGGCAACATATATAGTGCCTCAAAAACTCGCTTTACAAGGCACTTTTGATATTGACTCAAAAAATATAAAGAGACATTAGTAAAAGTGCCTATAGAACTACTTTATAAGGCACTATTGAATATGACATACATAAGTAAAAAAAGGCATTATCAAATATGCCTACAAAACTACTCTACAAAACACTATTGAATATGTTTTACATAAGAAAAAGAAGCATTATAAAATGTACCTACAAAACTACTTTACAAGACACTATTGAATATGCCTTACACAAGAAAACAGACATTAGCAAATGTGCCTATAAAACTACTTTACAAGGCACTATATAAGAAAAAGAGGCATTAGCAAACGTGCCTACAAAACTAACAAGGCACTTTTTAGGAATGACTCCAAATACATTTAACGACCTTAGCGCATTTTACATTATATTTTTTACCTTGAAAAGCAATTTAAAGCTTGTCTACTTTTGAATGCACTTTTGAATGACTTCTATTTAAGAATGCGAGGTAGTGACAAGAACGGTCTCTGTTTCACAGTATAATAAATTTTTATAGTAAGTTGTTTTAGCTTGCTAAAACAGTTTATATTATGAAACAGAGGGAGTACAATCTAAGAGGATGGTAAACTAAACCTAGTACACGAGGCACTCTCGCCACGGTTTAGTTCTTGATGAAGATATTGGCCAGTCATTGCATGTACATTTGACAACACGCGCTAGCTTTTTTTTCGGAGGCAAAATCTTTGCCTCATCTCATTTAATAAGAAGAAGGTTTACAAGTTCAGTTACAGACGAGCATGTGACAATGCTCGTTACACAAAAGACTACTCTCCCGACACGATTGATCCCAAATGTTTTATGCCCCGGCCAAACTCCACAACCTTACTTCTTCTCTAACTTTTTGAACTATGAAGGTTGGTATGGTAGAGATATTCCGAAAGACCGTCTGATTCCGTTCATTCCAAACCTCCAGACTAACATGACGAGGAACTAGCTTCTTTGGCTCATCTGAAGAAGACAGCACTGATTCAAATCCTGGTGATCTTGGGCGTGACGACGAGCGGGTTGTGGCGCACGATCTGCTCCCGGCCGGCCGCCTTGTAGTCGAACCAGCACTTGTGGGCGCGGCGTGGCGGTGCGAGCCACAGTACACGCCGCCGCAGCGGCACGCGAAACCCAACAGGCCTAGCTTCTTCCGGCACGCCACGCCACGCACCGGTTCTTGGTTTCCTCGGGCGTCTCCATCTCGTCGTCGACGGCACCAGCTGGCAAGCTGATCTTGAGCGACGCGAGGCCAGACATGAAGGCTCGATCGAAGGCCACCAAATCGACCTGCTGCTGTTGCTACAACAATTGAGGTTAGGGTTTAAAAAAACTACCACAATTCGAATTTTTTCAAAAACTACCACATCGAAGCTAATTATCGCAAAAAACTACCATTTTTGTGTAACCCTTGTTTTAGCCACAGTTGATCGTGTTTCTGACAGGTCTGCCCCACCTGTGTATTGACGTGGCATGGAACATCAGTGCAAGACACACACATAGACTAATTACATTTTTTGTCTATTTGCAAAAGGATGTGCACTACTAGGAAAACGCACGTCCGTGGCGCACCTGTTTTTCCCTTCCGTGGCGCACTGGGGATGTGCCACGAGTTTTGCGCTACGGCTAAAAAGTCGTAGCGCACTGCCAGGTGCGCTACAGGTATCTCGAGTTAGTAGTAGCGCACTACTTGGTGTGCCACGGCTGTAAAAGGTAGTGCGTTTTCACTGTTTTTCCTGTGGTGCATGATGTAGTGCGCTACTAATATTTGACAACGTGCGCCACTAACCAAGTATATGTGCGCCACGGCTGAGCTTTTAAAAAAAAGAAATACTCAATACAAATAATATTCAATACAGATTATATACAATACAGCTGATATACACAGATATACAGTACAGAAATAAATACACAGATATACAGTACATAAATAAATACACAGATATACAATACAGAAATAAATACACAGACAAGATAGAAACAAATACATATAGATAAGTCACATACATAAATACACAGTATAAGTTACATTGTTTCGATCAAGTTACAAAGTAGCTAGTGATGACATGAATACATGTCTCAACCAAGTTAGAGCTCGAAAGCTCGTCTAGATATCTAAAGTAGGAACATGCAGGACAGGCAACCAAGGACGATAAGCATCACCGCGACGGAGGTGTAGGTCTTCATCCGGTTCCTCGTCCTAACTCCCGCTAGATAGCGTGCGTATCCAGCTTTCGCCTCTGTCATAGTGTTGTACCCTTTGTAGCTATTGCCACTGAAACGGAGCACCTGTCTCCGGCAGTCTTCCCAATCATCGTAGACTCCGGGAATCCGTCCCTTGTACACGATGTACCACGTCATCTACAAGTTGGCAATAATAATTAAATGGTGGGTGAAAAAATAAGTAAAAGTCGTATATAAAGATATACTTATCAAATAAGGTAACAAAGTAAGCAAAAAATACCAAAAAGTAAGCAAAAAAGGACCAAAGTAGGCAAAAAAGGACCAAAGAGTAAGCAAACAAACTAATCATTGATCCATATATAACCCTAATAATAAGCAAAAGAAGTAAGCGTTGATTCATAACCCTAATAAGTAGTAGCATGTGCATGTCAACACACACAAGTACTTGTGGGAATAAAGAACAACTAGACCAACACATCAAGACTTCTGGCTCGGCTCAGGGAACGGGAGGACGCCTTGTTTCGTCATGAACGCCCTATAGTCACCCTGCATCTTTAGGCGATCTATTACGTCACGGTTATTCGGGGGATTGCCTCCGTAGAAGACCCCCTGAAGTCATGACATCACGGCTGATGATTGCCCCAAACTGTTGCTGGATGCGATACATCTCTTGTCTAATATCTGAATCATTGATCCTGGCATTGGCTTTGGCCCACCGTTTGAGATGATCTGGCAGCGTAGAATTATGTTGCTCTAGTAGGAACGCCCTCATGTGATGGAGTGCGTAGTAGGCTTCCTTCTGACTGCCTGCCGGCTGCTTCACGCGGGGGAATTCCGTCACATGGGTGAAGACGTGCCTGCCAAACTTGAGCTTCTTACGCACGAAGGTGGCGCCTTCCGCTAAGGCATAGCCGGTGAGAGCATCATCCAGAACTTCCTTGATCTTGTCGTAGTTTTTCTTCTTTTCTTGACTCCCTGAGTCAAAATACGTGGCTTGCGGATGTTTCGGCGACAAGCAGATGAGTGTGCAGTATTGATCTCTGCAACAATTCAAACGGAATGTGTTGGAAAAAGAATGATGAAAATCTAATAAAGCATGTTATGGCGGCGAGTGAATAATGACTTACTCAGGAAAGAAAGGCACGAGAATGTATTCCTTTGTATTGTTCGCCACCAAGATGCCTTGGAGGTACGAGGCCACGAATCGCCATTGAATGGCGCTTCCCAAGCAGCCATCACGCATGTAGTAGGGGTCCACTATAGCGATGCCCGGGGTGTTCTCTCTAATGATCTGAATGGCCAGGCTGAGAGAAAACAGGCGTACCATGGTATAGTGCAGTGGATACAGGTGGAACATATTGAAGATGTCGTCAAACCGCAGGAAGAACAGATCCGCGGGGACATTATCGACGAAGCCCAAGCCTCGTGGCACCTTAACCACGAATACCAGGTGCGAGGGATCTTTCTCCGCAAGAAGGCGTCTCTCTATCGTCAGCACACCGTCATGCACACTCCTCATTTCTGAAGTGGCGAGCCTGAGCAATTTCTTAGTTAGCATGGGCTCACCCGCCACATGCATCCTCCACATAATACCCTTGGGTCTTGGTGGTCCGTCCTGAAACCTGATCGGATTCGCAATTGACGCCACCGGCTGGCTCGAACTGCGAGATTTTCTTTTCCTGGCCTTCTTGCCTTTTGGGAAGTGGGCAGGAACCACAATCTGAGCATCGATCGCCCTATGTAGTGTGTCAGGGCTTAAAATAAAGGGCCGGTTGGATGTATCCACTGGCTCGGTGAAGGTCCAAGCTGGAGGCGTCTCCTGAGAACCAAAGAGACGTTTGTTGCAAGTGGCTTTCTCTATGGGGCCACCAGCTGGCTCTTTGTTTAGGTTGCCAGGGAAAAGATTAGTGTTGATGAAATCATAGAAGTCATCTTCGTCATCCTCGTTCGGAGCCTGCGCCATGGTCATGTCAATATGACCAGCCGAACAATCGCGTGGAGGTGACAGCGGTAGCGGTGTGGGGGTCTTGCCATGGCTTGGCGCTGGCACGACAGGCGGTGTTGTTGTCTATGGGGTGATGCCCCGGGCCGTCCCCAAACGAATCATGCTCTTTGGCCATAGCAGGAATAAGCCGAAGCAACTTCTGAGGACAACCGGCTCTTCTTCATCCGCTCTTGGGGGTTGAATGGGAGGTTCCAGGTCGTCGCAGCCCCTTAGCACCCAGATAATTTTAACCCTATGCACGCTATCTGGCATCGGCTTTGAGTGGAACGTGCGGTGCAAGGGTTGAATGATGGTACCCTTGGCAACATCCATCAACTCGTTGTTCACGAAGCCTAAGAGAGTGCATGGAACATCCGTCTGCGAAAAACATGTATGGCATTAAAAAGATGCCATAAGAGTAATAAATGGCAAGGTGGTAAAGTATTTGGTTTACCGTGATGGCGTCAAGCTCTGCTAATGTCGAGGCACCGCATACAACGACGGGCGTGCAAGAGACGGAGGGGCTGCTTGATGGCGCGGTTCCGGCCGCCGGTGTATTCTCCCTATCGGGTGCATTAAGCTCCGGCGCCGCCGTGCTAGTGGGCAGAGTCACCAATGCTTCCGGCGCCACCGTACTAGTGGGTGGAGTCACGAACACATAATTCACCGGATTCGTCGGCGCCGCATTGTTTGAGTGGCTACTGACCATGCTTGTAATCGGGCACGGCCCTTGTCGACCACCCGCACTCCAGTTCTCTATTGACTCCACCAAGGTAGGCAGAATGGAGGTGAGGGTGATTGCCAGGTTGTCTTGGACGATCTGCGAGATCCGCGCCACTTATTCCTTAAGTTCCTGAACCTCATGGTTTTCCTCGTCGCTCCTTCCCTCCACATGCGTCCTCAGGGGTGGACCAAAATGATCCACCCAATTCTTAGCCCCGAAGCCAGCCAGACGGCCTGCAGACGATGGCTTCTTTGTAGCCGGCGTGATTTTCTTCGCCCGGTTCATCGCCCTGTTAAAAGGGTTATCCCACCGGGTGGCCGCTGTCGACCCGTGGGATGAGGAACCATGGGATCCCTGACTAGCAATTTCCTGCTCCTGTAGAAGAAGTAACGTGAACCGTTTAGAAATTCGACTTAATTGATTAGAATGCAATCGACTTGATCCGCGGTAATTAAATTACTTACCACAAGAACCTCGAAGTCTTCACCTTAGTTTCCGAGGTGAGTTCTTTGGTTTTGGGGTCCACATGGTAACAAGCCCTGATAAAGTTTCGAAGCTGCCTGTTTTCGAATTTCGAAAAGGGGTTAGGTATCCCCTTAGCTCTATACTCATCGTCTTCCTTATCCCATTTGGGCTCCGCACTCTGTAACCACCAGATCCGAGATGGTGGTGACCTATATTCATCGCCTGCAATTCCTTTCCCTGCCTACTCGAGGCCTTGGCTGCTTCGGATTTGCACTTGGCCTTGAACTCCTGGAATTGATCTTCGGTGATCTGCGGGTTAATCTTCTGGATCTCCTCGAGACTTTGTCCTTCTTTAAATATCTTCTTCTTTATCCGGGTTCTCCAGCTGGCCAGGGCCGTGCTCATCTTCGTGGGGGCGGATTTATTTACTTCATTCCCATGATAATCTGTGTTCCGATACTGAAGGGGGAACTTGTATCTTGCGTGCAGCTTCTCGAAGAGGAGTGTGCACAAATGGCCATTATCTTTATGCCGGAGATTCTCGGTGTTGATCGAGATGGCGGTACGGGTGATAGCCGCCACTTTCCCACCGTACCCTTTGACGACATGGTCGGGCGCCAAAGGAACCCCTGTTGGGCTCACTTCGCTAATTTCCTCTCTGACGGTGCTGACCGTGTTCGGGCGCCTTTCCTTGTTCTTCTTAGGCGGATTACTACCACTTGTTGTGCCCTCGCCGCCATCAGTGGTTTCATCATCCGTCGTTCCTTCGGCCGCTTCTTCTTCCTCCGCATCTTCCATCTCATCATCGTCGCTCTCGGAAGGGTTGTATCCTTCATCGCCCTCTGTCATTCTTTCTAGCCGCTCGACCTCCTCCCAGAATAACAAGGGTCTCTTTTGAGGTCTCACTTCTCCTTCAGCATTGATACGCTGAGAAGAGCCAGCCTCGTCGTTGTCACACATGTTTGCACTAATAAAAGGAAAATAATGGTTAGTAAAGTGCGCGGAAAAATTCAGCATGACCTTTGCTAATTTTTGTTAAACTAGGAGTGCCCGATTTCTGCCGAAACGGAAGTTAATCAACATTTCGGCGAAAATCGGGACTCATTTCATACAAGCACCTGCATACACGACATAAGAAAGTGCTTCATACAAGCACAAGCACAATTTCAAGTGCTACAACAATAACAAAGTGCTTCATACAAGTGTTGTAGATCATAACCAAGTGCACTTTAATGCTTGCTGTCATTTGCTGCAATCCTACAACATATAACTTAGAAGCACAAATGATAGCAAGAACAGGAAATAAAATTCAATTCATTTTCTGGACTTGGGAAACCTTTCATGAGGTTTCACAGTCATCAAATTATCAGGACTTGGGAAACATTTGAGTCCATTTAAACCTAAGTACTAGGCAGGGTAATATAGCTACGAATACAACAAAGCAAGGCCACCACTCTAACTGGTATTTAAAGGAGAACATAACCAAGAATGGTGGAAGGCGGGAACATATATCAGGTGTAGAACTTTCAGGTGGTCTTGAAAAGAGAGCATAGAGACACATATGCATTCTTCTATTGTTAGCCTGTTTTGGGTTTAAATGGGAAGTTTTGTCAGACAACTATCTTCCTCTTATTGCCATTGTTTACCCAACACAAATTTCCTATGCTACCAATTTTCCTATACAAGTACCAAATCTATTTTGATTGGCAATTTCCTGTGCCAATGTATGAACAAATAAAACCTACTGCTAACTACAAGCTAACCTACTGCTAATTACAAATCAACTACAATGTGATCCATAGTGGTGTTCCTAGTACTACAAATCAACCTACTTCTAACTACAAATCAACCTACTACTACAAATCAACTACAAATCAACCTACTACTACAAATCAACTACAAGCTAACCTACAAATCAACCTACTGCTACAAATCAACCTAGGGCAGTGGTGTTCCTAGGGAAGTATCTAGGTCAGAGAGAGGGGAGAGAGGGGACGCTCACCTCAAAGACGACGACGATGAAGAGCGTGCGGACGACGACGAACAGCGCGGACGGAGCTCCTCCACAGCCTCCTCCTCCTTGGACGCGCTCCTCCACGGCATACTCCTCAACATACTGCGCGGTGGCCTCCTCCTCCTAGGATGCGCGGCGGCCTCGTCTCCTCCTCCTCAGACACGGCGGCCTCCTCTCCTCTTCCACGGCCTCCTCCTCGGTAGCGGTAGTTGGTGAGGCGAGTGCGGTGATAGGCAGATCGAGCAGCGACGGCCTCCTCTCCTTGTCCACGGACTCGGCGGCTTCCTCTCCTCCTCCTGCTCGGACGCGGCAAGTGCAGCAGCAGGCATCGGGCGAGCGGATCAGATCGAGCGGCGGCGGCGTGTCTCTCGGCTCGATCGGGGACGATTTGTGTTTGAGGATGGCGAGAGGGATGGGTCTGTGGTCGGCAGTTGACCTGTCACGACACTTAGCCGTAGCGCACCCTTACCTAGTGCGCTACGGTTAAACCGTGGTGCACTAGGTAAGGGTGTGGTACGGCTAAGTGTTGTGTCAGGTCAAATAAGAGGGTGGCCGCCCCTGGTTTTGACACTAGCACTGCCGTATCCCACTGGTTCCGCCCTATGCTCGAATCTAAACCTGTGTGAGCACCCAGGTTTGAACCCTGGACGGGACCTGTTGCGAACGTATCTTTTGATGTGTCCGTTCATCCTTTCGAACGCCATCATGCTGCGGAGGAACATCGGCCCGAGTTGGATGATATCCTCCACGATATAGACCAGCAGATGCACCATAATGTCGAAGAATGCGGGCAGGAAGTAGCTCGCATAGTATTACCACGATATCCTCTTGTAGCCTCCCGAGCCGTTTCACGCCAATTGACTTTCGAGAGATGACGTCGAAAAACTTGCAGAGCCCAAACAATGTTTCTCGGACATGCTCGTCCATTATACCTCGTAGTGCAACCGGAAGTATCCGCGTCATTAGCACGGCACAGTCGTGAGACTTCATCCCACTAAACCTCTGCTTAGCCTCGTCTAGGTACCTGCTTATCTTGCCCGCGTAGCCATAAGGAAATTTGACTCCTAGAAGGCACTTGAAAAACTGTTTGATCTCATCCTGGCTTAGTGTGAAGCACGAAGGAGGGTAGTAATATTCGTTCTTCTTGACCTTTTTACCCTTTCGACGACCTTGTGTCGCCTCCGACTGATGATCATCGTCATCTTCCTGATCATCAAGAGTAGGGCGTCCTCCGTGAAGATCCTTCCGGATGCCCATGAATATCAAGTCGTTCCTTGTTTTAGGACCATCTTTCGTCCTATCTGGCATGTTGATTAGGGTGGCGACCAGACTCTCACACATGTTCTTCGTGATATGCATGATGTCAAGGCTATGAGGCGTGCGGAGAAACTTCCAGTATGGCAACTCCCAGAAAACAAACCTTGTTTTCCATACCTTCATCAACGGCTTGTCTTGCTGCCTCTTTCGCTTCTTTCCCGGTTTAGGACACTCTTTCCAGTTTTTCAGCAATTCATCCACTTCTTCGCTGCTCCTCCGCTCTGGGATTCCTCGGGTCTCGGATTTCCCATCGAACAGATCTCCACGTTTTCTCCATGCATCATTCTTTCCAAGCCACCTCCGGTGCCCCATGAACACGGTTTTCGAAGACCCTGGATCTTTCTCTAGTTGGAGATAGGTCGTGTTACCCATGCACCTAACGCATGCGTAGAATCCTTGGATAACCTGCCCCGAGAAATATCCGCAACCTGGATAGTCTTGCACCGTAGTGACCAACGCGGCTCTCATAGTGAAATAATCTTGTGCGACATCGTCATACGTATTGGCTCCGGATTCCCATAACATGGCTAGCTCCTCTTTCAACAGCCCGAGATATAGATTGATGTCGGTACCAGGTTGTTTTGGCCCTTGAATTAGCATACTCGTTTGTATGTACTTCTTTTTCATGCACAACCAGGGAGGGAGGTTGTACATCCATACAAACATGGGCCAAGTGTTGTGTGTGCTGCTCTGGCTACTGAACGGATTGAGTCCATTGGTGCTCGCACCTAGCCTGATGTTCCTCGAATCTCCACCGAATTTTGGGAATTCGAGGTCTAATGCTTTCCACTGGCTAGCATCTGAAGGTTGCGTCATCAACTCGTCCTTTTTAGGGTCATCGTCATCTCCTAGCTTCTTTCTTTCCGCATGCCAGCGCATGAGATTTGCTTCCTTAGGGTCTGCGAAATAGCGCTGCAGACGAGGAGTGATAGGAAAGTACCATACCACTTTTCGAGGAGCTTTCTTCTCTTTTTTGTATCGACTAACGCCGCACACCGGGCATGTGGTTTTCTTCGCGTCCTCGCCCCGATAAATGATGCAATCGTTGATGCATACGTGGTATCTAATGTGCGGTAGATCAAGAGGACACACGATTTTCTTGGCGTCCTCAATACTAGTTGGACACGTGTTCCCCTCCGGGAGACGATCGTGCCAGAATGCCATCATATCGTCGAAGCTTGCGTCGGTCCATTTGTGTTTTGCCTTCATATCCATAGCCTTGAGCGTTACATTCAACCGGGTATCATCGGGCTTGCATCCTTCATACAATGGAGTAACCGCGTCTTTCTCAAGTTGCGCAAGCTTGGCTTTCTCTCTAGCGGCAGCCCTGGCGTTACTCGTCTGCTTGAGAAGAATTTCTTGAACATAAGGGTCCTGCACCCAGCCTGACGTTGTTCCATCGTCTGCTCCGGCATCTAGATCATCATCATCCTGGTCTGCTTCCACATCCTCACCATCTCCAGGAGACTCTTCTTCATCTCGCCCGTCCTCGTCGTGATCATGATCATGTTGCCTGCCTTCCTCATTTTCCGCCGCCCCATTTACGGCCTCATCGTCTTCGTCATCACTTATCCACCGAGTGTAGCCATCCATGAAACCATGGCGGAGCAGGTGCGCCTACAGATTTCCGAAATCTGGGTCGATCAACCAATTGAGTTTGCATATTCTGCACGGACATCTTATCTCAGTCATGTTATTTTGTATCATGTCGGTCGTCGCGCATTTCAAAAATATAGCCACAATGCCTTCGCTTATTATACGGACCATGGTTGCCTGCGCGGTGTACACTGTAGAATTAGAAGTTTATTACAACCATAGAACCAATACATGCATGCAATGGTCGATGGAAAATTTCGGCATGACCTATCCTAAAATTAGGACCTTTGCAAAATGCCAAAGTCTTGCCAAAATGGAAATGAATCAACATTTTGGCAAAACAATGCCAATATATGAGAGAGCATGCAATGCATGCTCTCCAAACACATGAGAGAATCAATCCTCTCCATATATATGTGACCATATCATCCATACACATAAACACATCCTCTTACATAGACAACTTACCGAGATGAGAGACCGAGAAGATCTCGAAGGAGAGGTAAGAGACCGATAGGATGGTGGCCGGAAGGAGAGCTTTCCTCTATTATGTATGTAGCATCCAACGTAAGTTTTACATGCTACAAATGGTGAAAGAGTGGAGAAATTGAGGTGGAAGGAGGAGGGGGCGAGATCCAAGGAGGAAGAAGGAGGCGGAAGTGAAGTGGGAGATGGTGAGATCTAATCAAATGTGCAAAGGTATCTGCCAAAAAGTAGTAGCAGAACGCATATCCGTGACACACATGGAGCGGTGCGCCACAGGAATAAAGAACATCTGTGGCGCACATACCAGCCGTGCGCCATAGATGTGTTTTCCCAGTTACATAGCAGGGTGGCCTGATCTTGCCTGTAGCGCATGGTGGCCATGTGCGCCACGACTACCGGCCACACCCGTAGCGCACTTCCCACAGGTGCGCTACGGCTATGTGGTCTATGACCGATAGTGCCCTGGCCCACACACAGTCGTGGCGCACCACCCGCATGTACGTCACGCTTACAGTAGTTAGCCGTAGGGCACCTGTGGCCAGTGCGCCATGCCTATTTTAGCAGTGGGGCACCACTAGCACGTGCGCCACGGATGTGCGGATTACCTAGTCATTTTCCTGGAAGTGGTGGGACCCACTTCTCATATCCCTCCCCTCCTCTCTCTCTATGCCAAGTGGCCCCCGCTGTGGTCATCCCTAACCTTCAGCCACCTACTATCTCTCTGCTAAGGGGAGGGACAGAGGGGCAGGGCGCCGGCCAGGGGAAGGAGCGGAGGGGCAGGACGCTGGTCGGGGAGCCGCCGGACAAGGGAAGGGGCGCAGCGGCGCTGCCGTCCCTGTCGTAGCCTGCCGTGGCCGGCGGAAGGGGTGTAGGGCGCGGAGGCGACCTTGGCCGGGAAGCTCGCCCGCGCGTTGAC
Organism: Avena sativa; assembly: GCA_916181665.1. NCBI lineage: Eukaryota > Viridiplantae > Streptophyta > Magnoliopsida > Poales > Poaceae > Avena > Avena sativa. The sequence goes on from OV702287.1 coordinate 342,730,404, forward strand.
CGGCAGCGAGGAGAGGAGGCGTCGGCTCGACGGGCCTTGGGGAGGGGTAGGGCGCAGGAGGAGGGTACTTCCGCGGAGGACGGCGGCGATCTTAGCACACCCTCACCGGCCCGTAGCAGCTCACATGAGGCACACCTGTTAAAATAGGTCTAGTTGTAGTATTATGTCATATATTTGTACACACGTGTACGTATGTAACTTGTGTTGATCATTATATATATTGACCCCATGGTGAGGCAATTGCCTCAGGAAACCCTAAACTTTGACTTGGTATCAGAGCCGCGCGAGCCTCTCCACCGCGCCGCCGTCGCAAAACCCTAGCTAGGGTGATCTGTCGCCGCCACCGCGTCTCCATGCCGCCGCCGTGATGATTGAGTCAGCTCTCACACTGGCCACCGTGGTCTCCTTGTCCACGACCCCCGCTCGCCCCATCATCGCCCCACTGTCGTCTACGGCGACCATCCCCGTCGTGACGCCGATCGCGGTCCGCCTGGACCGCACCAACTACATGCTATAGAGGGCGCTAAGCCTCCCCAACTTTTCCGGCACCCGTCTCCATGGCTTCCTCGACAGCACGGCCACCGCACCACCGCCGACCGTGACCACCGGCATCGGTGATGCCGCTCGTATCGTCAGCAACCCCGACTACGGGCAGTGGTGGACCCTGGATCAGAAGGTCCTCGGTCTTCTTCTCGGGTCCATGACCGAGGAGATCGCAGCCCAACTGATTGGCTACAAGACAGCCGTGTCGGCTTGGGAAGCCGTCGTCGCCATGTTCAGCGCTGAAAATAGCGCCAACGTCCGTCACCTCCGGCGCCATATCCAGGCGCTGCGCAAAGGGGACAAGTCCGCCAGCGAGTACATGAACCAGGTGAAGGCTATGGCCGATGCCATGGCCGCTGCTGGATCCCCTCTCCACGATGACGAGGTCATCGACTACATGTTAACCGGGCTCAGCCCGGCCGTCAACCCCATCGCCGCCTCGATAAATGTTTTGGCGGTCGCGATCACCCTCGACATGTTCTACACCAACGTGCTTAGCTACGAGGCCCTCCAAAAGCAGCAACAGGCGGAGGTCGACGACTGGTCCTCGTCGGCTAATGTTGTATCGCGCCCGGTCTACCACAACAATCCTGGGCGCCAAGGCGGAGGAGGAGGAGGACGTCCTGCGGGTGGTGCCCCGCAGGGCCAAGGCGGCGAAGGCCAGCATGGCAACGGCCAGGGCAGCGGCGGTGACCACTGCAACAATGGGGGAAACAACGGTGGCGGCAATGACTGCAACCGCAACGGAGGAGGCGGCAATGGCCACAACCGGGGCTGGCGCCCCGAGTGCCAGATTTGCAAATATTGGGGGCATGAGGCGGACAACTGCAGGAAGCGCTACGACTACGACAACCGTGCGGGTAACTCCGCCTCCACCTTGTCCGCCGCCGAGCCACCGCAGTGGATCATGGACTCCGGCGCTTCGGACCACTTCACCAGTGAACTAGAGAGCCTCCACATGCATGAGCGCTACGGAGGCAAGGATCAAGTGCAAGTTGCCAACGGTGCAGGTTTGTCTATTTCACATATTGGTCACTCGAATTTACCCGGTTCATCCCTCCGTTTGAGAAATATTCTTCATGTTCCTCATATCAACAAACATCTCCTCTCCGTGTTTCGTCTTTGTTGTGATAATGACGTCTTCATTGAGTTTCATCGTTTGTTTTTTCTTGTCAAGGACAAAACCACGAGGAAAATTCTGCTTCACGGTAGGAGTCACAACGAGCTGTACCCCATCCGTTTAGGAGAGCTTTCGCCACCCACCGCCAGGCATCCTCCGGCGTCAAAACCACCGCATCTCGGTGGCATCATTGTCTTGGGCACCCTACCAATAATGTCGTTCAATCTATTGTTAGAAATAATGATTTAGAGTGTTCTTCCAATAATCATACTTCTGTGTGTGATGCTTGTCAGCGTGCTAAAATTCAACAATTGTCCTATAATAATTCCAGTCGTGTTTCTACTATGCCTCTTGAGTTAATCCATTCTGATGTTTAGGGTCCTGCTATTACATCCTCAGGGGGGTATAAATATTATGTTAGCTTTGTCGATGATTACTCTCATTTTTGTTGGATTTGCCTTCTCAAGCACAAGTGTGATGTTGAGAAAGTTTTCTACAACTTTAAAGCTCATGTTGAGCGTCTCTTCGACTCTAAAATCAAAGCTGTCCAGTCAGATTGGGGTGGTGAGTATCACCGTCTACACCAATATTTTCAGCGCACCGACATATCTCATCGCGTTTCGTGCCCTCATACCTCGCAGCAAAACAGGGTGGCCGAGCGCAAGCACCGCCACTTGGTAGAAACCAGGTTTGCTTTACTTGCACATTCATCTCTCCCATTGCGTTTTTAGGATGAAGCCTTCCTCATCGCATGCTACCTTATTAATCGCATGCCTACTCCGGTGTTGCAAAATGACACGCCCGTCCATCGTCTCCTCAAAGTTCCACCCACATACTCCTCACTTCGCGTTTTCGGTTGTGCGTGTTAGCCGAGTTTGCGCAAGTATAACACCCATAAGTTGTCTTTCCGCTCAACTATGTGTGTGTTCTTAGGGTATAGTCCGATGCATAAGGGGTATAAGTGCTTGGATCGCTCCATGGGACGTATTTATATTTCTCGTGATGTCATTTTTGATGAGACAGTGTTTCCCTATGCTACTCCTGATGTAACCGTTGATGTGTCCACTCTCGAAAAAGCCATCACTTTTCCTTCCAATGAACCGGTGATGAGTGATTGTATGCATAAATATGACTTATCTTATTTGGACACTAATGCATCTGTCCTAGGCAGTACTGATCATGTGCAGGTACCCGTCTCGCCGCAACCATCTGCCGAGATCGACGTGCATGGCGCCCCCGTGATCGACGTGCATGGCGGCACGCGTCACGAGGCCAATCTGGCGCCTGGGAGCCCGGCTCCCTCCCCGGCCCGTCCCTCCTCGCCGCCCAGTGCGACAGATAATGGCGGACCCTCGGTCTCGTTGCCCCCGACTTGGCCGTCGCCTCCGGTGTCCCCCTCGGTGTCTCCCGCTCAGCCCGTGTCGCCTCCTGTCGCGAGTTCCTCGCCGACCGCGACGCCCTCGACTGAGCCCGTCCACACCATGGTTACTCACGCTCGTGATCATACACATCATGAGAAGCAGTTCACAAACGGGACGGTGCGCTATAACCCTCAGCGTCGCACCTTCTTCGCCATGTTGTCGACTCATCATGATGCTCTCCGTGACGCTGCGTGGCGTTCAGCCATGACTGATGAGTTCGACGCTCTTCAGCACACCAAGACATGGGTCCTTGTTCCTCGTCCGCGTGGTGTGAATGTGGTTGGCTGCAAGTGAATTTTCAAGACCAAGCAGTGTCCCGATGGTTCGGTTGATAAGCGCAAGGCGCGCCTTGTTGCTCGTGGGTTTACCCAGCAGCGTGGTATTGACTACGGAGACACGTTCAGTCCGATTGTGAAACCTGTCACTGTTCGTATGGTTCTCTCTCTCGTCGTGTCCAAGGGATGGTGTCTTTGTCAGGTTGATGTGAGTAATGCTTTTCTCCATGGTTTTCTGATGGAAGATGTGTACATGCAGCAGCCCCCTGGTTTTGAGGATTCTCGTTACCCCTGCAAGTTGCAGCGGGCGTTGTATGGTCTTAAGCAGTCTCCTCGTGCTTGGTATGCTCGGCTGAGTGCTCTCCTCTATCAGCTTGGTTTTGTCTCCTTCAAGGCAGATACCTCCTTGTTCATCTACTCCCAGAAAGGTATACAGATATATATATGCTGGTCTATGTTGATGATATTCTGATTGCTGGCTCTACTCCCGATACCGTCGATGTCTTGGTCCGCTCTCTCTTTGCCACTTTTCCTATCAAGGATCTTGGACCATTGGACTATTTTCTAGGATTGGAAGCGTCTTTCAATTAAGGGGGGTGATGGTTACTCAATGGAAGTATGCATTGGATCTTTTGCACCGTGTGAGTATGGAGAATTGCAAGTCCACTTCCACGCCTTTGGCCACCAGAGATCGCCTATCCTGTGAGTCTGGCACTCCACTTGCTACTGATGATGCATTCCGGTACCGCAGTGTTGTTGGAGGCCTACATTATCTCACTCTTACTCGCCCAGACATCTCGTTTGCGGTGAATAAGGTTTGCCAGTTTCTCTCACAGCCCACGGATGTTTATTGGGAGGCCGTGAAGCGCATCTTGCGATATGTGAAGGGAACACTGAGTACATGGCTGAGTTTTCGAAAGTCTACCTCCACTAGCATCGGTATTTACACCGATGCGGATTGGGCAGGATGTGTTGATGATCGCCGATCCATAGGAGACTTCGCAGTGTTTGTTGGACCGAACCTCATTTCATGGAGTTCGAAGAAGCAGTCCACAGTGTCGAGATCGAGTACCGAGGCTGAGTATAAAGCTTTGGCAAATAGCACAGCCGAAGCTATGTGGGTAGAGTATCTACTCAAGGAGCTGGGTGTTTCTCAGCAGCGCACCCCTGTGTTGTGGTGTGATAATTTAGGGGCAACATATTTGACCGCTAATCCAGTTTTCCATGCTCGTACCAAGCACATTGAGATCGACTTTCATTTTGTGCGGGAGCTTGTCCCCGCTGGAGCTTTGCAGGTCAGGTTCATATCTTCTGATGATCAGCTGACTGATGTGTTTACTAAACCAGCCACTCGACAGATGCTAGACCGAGTCAAGATCAATCTGAATCTTGTTCATAGTAGAAATTCAGATTAAGGGGGAGTGTTAAAATAGGTCTAGTTGTAATATTCTGCTATGTATTTGTACACACGTGTACGTATGTAACTTGTGCTGATCATTATATATATTGACCCTTGTCCCACGAAAACTCTAAACTTTGACTACCACACGCGGCCAGAAGGGAACGCAGGGTTGTGCCCTTGCGTGAGGAGGAGATTGCGGAGCGTCTCCGGCAGGCGGCGGCGGATTTTATCGACGGCGGGTGATGCTGGCGGCGGCGTGTCTTCCGTGCCTATGTGCGTGTGTCTGTGTTGGTTCATGTCGGAACCAGTGTGCGTGCGTGTGTGCCTCTGATTTGGTCAACGGGTCCAGTTGAAAAAAATGATTATTTTTTAGGGAAAAAGAAAGGATAAAACGAAAGAAAAAGAATTACTAGAATGAAAGGTTCTAAGTTTGAAATTATAATGAAAGGATTGTTTTGCAAAATGCGCGTGCCATGTAAGCCTGACAGTTGGTCCGTCATGTCAGAAACGGTGTTAAACGATATAAGATGACTGGTTATGCAGAACTGGTAATTTTTTGCGATAATTAGACTTCGATGTGGTAGTTTTTAAAAAAATTCTAAATTGCGGTAGTTTTTTGAAACCCTAATGCAATTTTCTCCATAGTGGGCTTGTGGCCCAGCGGTGAGACTGAAACTGCTTGTTCTCGTCCAGCAATAAATATGTTCAGTACCTAGTACACGTATCGCCATAGCATCTTCTGGAAAAAAGTGGCAAGAGCATTGTTGAATATTCTGAAAAGTGGCAGCGGCTTCCGAGTCCCAATGCTCTGTTTTTTTGAAAATTTGGAAAAACGCACATCTAGTGCTCAAAAAACCTGAAAATACGTGAATACATACACACGTTCCGAAGACCCGGTAAATTATTTTTTAAATACATTTTATTTTGGAAAATAAAAAAGAGAAATTTCTGACAGAAATAACACCCTTTTCTCCTATATGCTGTCAGAAATTTACTTTTTATAGGCCAAAACAAAACGAGATTTCTACTGAAACTTTTTACGGGTATTCGGAATGTTTATATGTATTCCCATAAAAATTTCATGTTTTTGAAACTCAAAACTACTTTTTTTCTTCAAAATTTCCAATATAGAGAGCACTGGAGCTCGGGAGTACCTACCCCGTTCTCTCGCTTCGTTCGGATGTTTGATTTTAGCCTTGATATTGGACATTCGGGTGCATTCAGGGCCGAATACCACGATTCCATCTGTTCGGCGGGTCAACATATTGAAGCTGGGTATTCTAGCTCGATATCGAGGCGCAGTCCCGAGCGGCAAAAAGAAGGAGAGCTGATGTCGAAGGGTTAGCCTAGAGATTGCTGTGTATTCGGTCTGCACTGCACAGCCTCGCATGCGGGCGACCCAAGTGGCGGTGGCATCATAGGTAGTTCGGCCTCCCGCCATCTCCTTCTCTGGCTGGGCATGGCTCTGTTGGCCTCCCGCCCCACATTCCTTCTTCCTCGTGCTCTCCCTTTCTCCGGTTGTCTCTTCCTCCTCTCTCATCTCTCTCTTTTCTTTCAGCAGGCACGGAACTGATTGGATGGAGCTCCGGCGTCCCGGTGCACCTGCTCCCCAAGCTTTGCCTTTTTGGTCTAAGATGAGTTGCAGTGCCGGAAGAAGCTCTGTCGCCCAGGCACGACAACAGCTTGGTCGCGCATGCACAACCCTGATCATGCGACGAGCATGACCCGCTCTGCTGTTGTAAACTGCAACCTTCAGTTCACTCTAGCCTGCCTGAGCCTTGCTAGTACGGATGCAGGTTCTGGTCAAACATAGAAAAAAGTAAGTGCCGCACTTTAACCCTAGCGATCAATTGTACTTTAACCCTTTTATCTCTCTTCAAGTGCGTGTGTGAATTGTACTTAACCCCAGCGATCAATTCATGATGTGGGTGTAGCTGAGCTAGTGTACATGAGAACAACAAAATTGAGCGGAGCATCTGTATGAAGCTTTTACAATATTATATCCTCATTTTCTATGTATTAGATAGCACGATATCCAACTTTTTATAATGATCAAAGTCCCTAGAACTGCAATTCATCATTTTAACCATACAAACACAATTGGCATTCAACATCAATATTTAGTCCGAATTCTGAATATCTAACACATCCAAACAGAAATATTGTCATTCGACCTCAATATCAATATCTTGGATATTAGACATTCAATCCAATACAATGCCTAGCCTCTCAAAGCAAACATCCAAACGAAGCGAAATATTCTCACTTTCCCACAACTAAAATCATTACTACTAGCTATGATATGCGTATATGCACCTGAATCATAATTCAGAATTAATTCACTAACTATTATATTTGCCAAAGGGAAGCAAACGGAGAACCGAACTGGTACACGAGGATAGATGTGAGACTGTGTGGTGGCTCCCCTGAAACAATCTAGGGTTTCACCCCCCCCTGCCTGTGACGCAGCCAATCCGCTCAACCTCCGATGACTTTGGGATCTTAGAGGTATGGTGGACCATGGTCCATCGTCGGTGGGAGGGTTCCCGTTCTTTGTTTAGCTTGTTTTCAATATCTGATTTGGATGGTGTGATGGCGGCTACATCATAAAGTCGGAATATAACATCCTTCCCGTTCTATCCTCGCTCTTGTGGTGTGTCTAACGCTAGCACATGATGCAAGAGTCGTGTGTCCGGCGGATCTCCTGAGATCCGGTTGGTTTTTGTATTCCTCGTTGTGGTTTTAGGTCAGTCTTTTTCGATCTACGTTGTTATTATTGACGATGATTGCTTCTCTCATGTGTTCATCCTTTGGAAGAATACTTTATGTTTGTCTACTATAACGAGGTCTAGTACGACAAGCTTTGCCTGGTGATAGATGAGTGAGGATGTCTACACGTCATCGGCTGGCACTAGTGTTTGTAGTCGTCGATATTTGGTACAAAGATCTATTTGTAATTTTGTAACTCTTGGTGCTTTTTGTACCGGTATTGATTATCAACAGATCGGTGGAATTTATAGTAGAGATAGTACATAGTAAAGATACATAAGCTGTCTCCGGCGATTACAAAATAAGCCTAAAATAAAAACAAATCTTCGAGGTATTTAAAATCTTTTTTATTCCATGACATAATCTTATACTTGGAAGACAGCTAAAAATGACATAGATACCAAACCACGAACCTGTAAATACAAACGAGGGATCTTCCATAATTTTAATTTGAGTCACAATACGAAGGCTACATTCACGCGCATATTTATTAGAGTAATCAACCAACATCGACAACAGTATCTACACCAGTATTTTAGTTAAAAGAAACTGAACAACCTGATCGACGTTACTTGGGAGCCGAGAGTACGAAAAATCATTGTAGAGAACAAAGAAACTAGTTAAAATATCACGAGAACAATCCTCCTCACGGCAACAACAAAAATCCAAAATCAATCTAGTGAAGCACGGTCTAGAGGCTCATTCCTAGAGAATTTAATCTTCAAACACCACCATTGATTTCAGGAAGGAGATCTTGTCATCGAACTAAGCATCGAAGATCACTTATTGTATATGATTCCATCTCCATTGATGTTGAGGTCCAAAGGAAGACGTCTAGTAAAACCTTAAACTAATTTATTGACCCTCTAGAAATAGGCTTTCACCCCACTTTATAAATAAAACCACAACAACCAAGTCGGTACAAGGTTATGAGGAGACCCTCTTACAGATAAGATCAAAGATAAACGAAAGAATATATTAAAAAACAAAACTTGCCACCGAAGACACCGAAACTAGATCGAGTGGAATCGACGCTCCATGGAGACGCCCCAAGAGAGTAACGATGTGTCATGCCGCCGCCGTCGAGTCAGTGATATGTGCCCCTTGTGTGGTTTTAGTAATTAATAAATATACCTATGGACTAACGTTTGCATCAAGTTACGCTTGTAGAAATTTTTCATTAGCATCGCTTGAACCATTTGTTGTCTTTAGGGTTGAAGGATGAAGAAAGGAAGAAGAATAAGCAATGACCAAGGAGACATTCAAGGTATAATACAAAGCATGGTCATGTGAGAGTTGAGACTATTGGAAGCATGTCTTGAAGAGGAAGATTGTGTGAGCATTTTTGCATTACTTCAAGACATTAAATTGAAGAAGAAGAAGATTATGCATCAAAAAGGTTTTGCCTAATGTAAAACCAATAGTTTAACCATGACCCAATGGTTTTATTTGATGTTTGACTTGCGCGTCAGAAGGCTAGAAGATTGAGAAGAGAAGTACCAAGATAAGAATCTAACTAGGTTTTAGTTTAGGTTTTATTTTCCTTTTCTTTTCTTTTTAGTTTGTAATAGGATCATATCATATTTGTAAGTTTCCTTGTATTCAATTGATTATGAATAAATATTATTTTCTGAGCATTGCCATATTTTACTTATATTTTCTATTGTGAGTTTGTATTTGAACTCAAGTTTGAATAATTCAAACATGAATTGTGAATTCAAAGTTGATTCTACTTATTCTAGTATATCTATTGTTGGGTGTAAGTGTGCTTGAGTCTTTGAATCAAGTTAAAATGTGTGTTGAAATCCTAAAGTTTCAAAATACAAGTTCACTTTGAAATTTGAATTCAAATCCTAGTGTTGACCTAAATTATAAATTCAAGAATCGGGTTTAACTTCAATCACTTATATCTTCTAAAAAAAGTTTAAATTTTTTCACACTTCCACAAATGCATGCGATGCAGTTTTACCAATTACAATCTAGTCCTTAAGAATTCTTATTCTTTGGGATGTTACACCACAAAAACAATAAATAACTAACGACGAAGGGGCATTTAGAAGTCATGCCCCGTGGAGAGCTTGACTTAATACATGAAGTTTGGGGAATAAAACAACTCATGAGCAAAAAACAATAAAAGGAGTTAGTAATAGTTTAAGCACACTACAAATCCTTCTAAAGATGGTACTTTAGCATCTTTATTAAAACCTACCATAAAGTTGTTGCTAGTGAAAACCAAATATCTAGTCGCTGAACACCGTGGCCCACAAGAATTTGACCTAGAACCATGGAACATAATTATTACTAGATCCATGTTGGCACTTCAGAAAGTGTCTACTAGGTGGAGAGATTGCTCAAGGGCATTTGGAGTGTTGCTTGAATGCCCCGAGTGCATGTTTTTTGTTTGATAATGACAATTTTTATAGCCTCAAGCACTACAACATGACGACACAATGACATATAGCACATTCCCATCCTCTACATAACCCTTAAGAACCATATCTCTCTTGTATTTGTGTACCTAAAGGTTTCTCCTATGCATATACTGCAATACCCAATTGTGTAGCTGTAGATATCAACCTAATGGTTGTTATCTTAATCCTTGTACAAGTAATCCGCATAAATACATGCCTAAGACCAGCCCTAAGGGTCATCACCATTGCATGTCTCTAATCCGGATAACCCGCATAATCCGCATAAGATCTTTCTCTCTATGTGTGTTGGGGATATGATAAATGGGTATCACCATTGCATGTCTCTAATCCGGATAACCCGGGTGTCCCATAGTTGGTAGCAAGACCCATGGCCTGGTGGGCGGCTTGGTTATACGGATCCAGAAGGGAGGCCATGCCGGATAAAGAAATTCTACGGTCCAGTCACAGACCAACCCGGAGCCTTGGAGTGCATGACACGAAGACTAGTTAGTATTAGTGTAGGGCTCTGTAACCTGTCCGGCTAGGACTTTTCCCTGTAACCCTAGGTTCTGGCGCCTTTATAAGTCGGACCTCTAGGAACCTTTAGGGCAAGACAACGTAGAACGATTCATATCACCTCGCACAGCGAACCGATCTTTGTAACTCGACGTATTGCCATTATAGTGATTTATAGCAGGAGTAGGATTCCGCCACCGTTGTGGGATCTAAACCTGGATAAGCTATGTTACCTCGTACCCGCCAACTCACTGCCTTCCTCCACCTCTCTAAACACGCTCTATGAGGACCCCTCCATGGCGTACTCGTCGGAAATACCACGACACTGTGCTAACTTACATGGTATCAAAGAGAGTATGGAAAATTTCTTCCTCTTCCTTTGTGATGTCGACCTCTATTTTCTCTACGGTGATTGTGAAACTGAGCAGCACTAACTTCATGTTCCGGTAGGTTTATGGACAATATTCATGGAGTTTCGAGGGCTTGAAGGACATTTTTAGGGATGGGATTGGCAATAGGACACCAATCTCTTTCTCTCTCTCTCTCTCTCTCTCTCTCTCTCTGATAGCTTATGCATTTTAATCTTTGATTCTTCCGTGTTTTCCTTTAGTAGACGAGCTTGTAATACTATGGCCCATGAACTTGCTGAGCTGGGTGCTGTTGGGAAACTTCGCAAGAGGCAATAATAAAAGGTGTTTATTGTTATATTCTTTGTTCATGATAATACATATTGTCCATGATATAATTGTATGAAGTGGAAACATAATACACGTGTGGATTAATAAAAGATATGAATTTCCCTAGTGAGCCTCTTATGACTAGTTTCTTAGTCAAGAAATGGTTATGGTTTCCTAGCCATGGACTTGGAAAGTCACTTGATAACAGGTCACATCATTAGGAGAATGATGTGATGAACATGACCAATTTAGAGCATAGTATTTGATTGTATCACTTAGTTGTTTACTATCGTTTTATGAATGTCAGTTTTGTTTCCTTAGACCATGAGATAATATTACTCCCGGACACCGGAGGAATGCTTTGTGGACCTCAAATGTCATCTCGTAACAGGGTGATTATAAAGTTGTTTTTAAGGTATCTCCAATGATTTTTGTTGGGTTGCATGTATCAAGAGTGATATTTGTCACTCCATGTGATGGAAAGATATCCCTGGGCCCTCTCAGTAAAGTAGCATCCTAAAGTTTGCAAACGTGTGACTAAAGAGTTGGTCACGGGGATCCTATATTATGGAACGAGTAAAGAGACGTGTCGGTAACGAGATTGAACTAGGTATTGAGATACCGACAACCGAATCTCGGGAAAGTAATATATCGCGAGACAAAAGGAATCGAATATCAGATTATTTGAATCTTCGACATTCAACTATGAAAAGAACTTCATGAATGTGCGGGAACCAATATGGGCATCCCGGTCCCGCTATTGCACTACAAGAATCTAGACGATTCATGATATTTTTATGACTCTCCATAAAAACATCGCGGATTCCTAACATTTTAGTTAATTTCTTTACGAGGCGGTCAGAGGGCCTTCGGCCGGGTCATTCATAATGTTTCACGATTTCGTCGCGGATTTCGTTCCTGGCCCTTAAGCCCAGTCTCTCATTTTGTCTCGCGTATAATCATCGGTGGATTTTGTCAGGGTGTTCTTTTTTTCATTGAACGCACTATCTGTGGGCTGACCCCACCTGTTAGCGCAGTTTGCCAGGGTGCACTTCACGGTGGTTTTGGCCGGTCCCATGTGTCAATCTGTTTGATAGAAGAAATTTAAAGGGGTAAAATTCAGTTTGGTGAACTAGAGGTTGGAGGGATTCGAACTCGTGACCTCTCCGTCCATAGCGCTCAACTCTAACTGCTAGATTACCAAACTCTGTTCGTTAGAGAGTGTATTTCCCCTTCCTTATACATATATTATCAACCACAAGAAAATAAAATTGGTAGTTCCTCGACCGCGTAGGGCTAGGGGCAGTTCCGCTATGTCTCCTTGCCTCCCTGCTCTTCTCCTTGCCCGCGTAGTGGGATAGGGGCAGTTCCTCTTCGACTCCTCATCTCCCTATTCTTCTCCTCGTCGTCTTTCTTCCTCGATAGGAAGGCATGACGAGCAGCCCGATGAAGGTGAACTGGTCCGATCTCCCGGCTGACGGACCACTTGCAAAGATCGGCAACTCCTTCCAAGAGAAGGAGGAGTACGTCAACACCTACACTACTTGTCGGGCAGTCTGCGGTGATTGGCACTTCGTTTTAAAAGAGCCCGAGTTCCATCTCAACAACTAAATCCTAATATATCACACACTTCCATACATCAATGACTTCACGTTCCCCAACCTCGCCATAGGTCGTTGCTTCACGATGAATCTAATGGACGTTCAACGCAGGTTCACAATTCATCCCTCAGTTCATATTTAAGATTTTTTTCAAACATTCATATTGTAACACCCTCGAATTGGCCCTATGCAAATTTTAGCGATTCCGGCCAAACCTGCATAGAAACGATCCAAAGATGCCCACTAGGCACTTGCGTGTGGGTGGAAAACAAAGTAATACCATTATATAATAGTTCACGATGGAACCCACAGAACATATATATACAACAACGACTCTATGAGTCAAGAATACAGATATACAATACAAAGAGCCATATCACCTTGAAAACGATACAACATCCGAGTATGGACAAGATGCAAATGGGGCTAAGAGCCCTGAAGAATAACCAATGGCATCCATAACCCTGCCCAGGCCAAGACGGAAGGGTAACCCTGCTAACGTCGTCGATCTCAAACCTGTCAAACACGAAGGGGTGCCGGCAAAGGGCAAAGGAAAAAAGGGAGCGGTCCGTACTGAGGCTAGTACACGATGAGTCTAAGAATTTGACGTGTCTCACCTACATAGGTATGGTGGACTGAAGCGGGAGCGAAGCATGCGCTAAACAACCTATAGACACTCAATACAACTGTCGGCTATTAGGGAGGGATAAGAAAGACCTATTCGGAACCAACCTGATACTAACACCAAACAAACCCATCCTGGTATTTCCCCCTCGAGACCAAATGAGGAAGTCATGCCTAGGAAACTCACACAATTGGCAGTTTTATTCATTCATCCCATGGTGGTTGTCCAACTTAGTAGTCATATCAGATACAAGTCATATTATAACAACAATTCTTTAGTTATAGTTGTCTATGATCGAGAAACTATGCTCCAAGTTGTCTATAACCACGGACATGACTTTTCGAAAAGATTTAACCCTGCAGGGGTGCACCAAAGTTTCCACACGCACCTACACCCTTGTTGTCAGATCGGGTAGGTACAAGATCATAAAACATACAACCAACGGTATGTCGACAGGGTTTCAGACACAATGTTTCCTAGACCCAAAGCAAGCACATGGGGGCCAACCCACTAAGCTACCCGTAACAAAGTCGGCCGGTCTTCGAGATGGACCCAGGGTTTGCGTTAGTGGATGTAAAGGACTAGGAACCCGAAAGTGTGATTGGGCTTGTCGATACCGCGTAAACACTCCGCGTTCCAAAACAGTAAAGTAGTAAACGCTCCTCGAGCAACAGTAGTAAATAAAATAGTAAAGCATGGCATAAGTACATGATAGTAATAACGCCACAAACTAGTTTGTGGCCCCAGTATAGTACTTTGAAATCAGGTAGTAAGTCTATGGGGGTGCCCACACATCCCACCTGTGGTTAGCGTGCTCAATATCGAAACAGGTTTCAAGAACTCGGGTCCTAGGTGGACACAAGTGGGCGGTTAAAAACCAAATATTGACTATTACCGACCGGTGCCTCTGCATTAGTTATATCTACCACCAACATTTAATTAATAAGTTATAAGTAGAACCATGATTATCTCCACCATTAAGCATCTGCCAACCACCCAACAATGATGGAACTCGACGACGCAAACCAACAACTGAGCAAGCAACTACGACTCACAAGGCCAATTGTCTATCAAACAACAGGTAATAGGAGGTGTCCAAGGCAATATAGGCTGCAAGGGATATAACGGGTACGAAAAAGACTAAAGCATCACAACACAGGTAGCAATAGATCAACATGAGGAAGTAAAGCCTATAAAGACAAAATAGGTAGAAAGGAGGAGAATGCTCGCCTAAAAAACACTGCCGAAGGTTCAACCGAAGAACGGGGTGAAGATCCCATCAACTCATCATCCTAATCCGTGAAGAAGCAAAACACTAAAAGAAACACCGGATGCACTATTTAATACTATGGTAGAAGATCGGGCATGATGCATGACATGACAAGGATGCGACACGACTAGGCAATATTAAGTGGAACCGGGGTCCCGACAATTAATTATAAGGTTCATGTTGTTTAGATACCTTGCAATTTAAATATTGTCTTAACAAGGCAAAACATATCATTGGTTCGCTACACAAATTTAAATGGAGCCAATACAAGACTAGAATAGCCCGCATATAGTCTCCATATTTAATTATTATAGGTTAATCGGCATAAGGCCCAAAACCCACAAAATATGTATGCAAGCATGTACAAATTAATATGCAACAAGATACATAGATATCAATTTATAAAATAGGGCTCGAAAAAGGGGTCACACATTGGTCCGAAGATCTTGGGGTTCCGAGGTTCAACGGGGTTCGGGTCGATGAGATCGGTCTTCGGGGTTTGGTATTCATGTCCGATGGATCTTCGGGTCCGGGGAACGGTCTTCGGGTTCCATGTGATAGATCTTATCCATGTTGAAGCCCTTGGGGTTTTCCATGATGGAGTACCCAAGGCCCCACGCCGAAGAACTTGGGGTCTCCGTGATATGGGAAACCTTGTGGGATTGACCCTACGATGGCCCGATCTTCATGGATTTGAGGCGGGGAGTGAGGGGACACACGGTGAACATGATGAATGCAACACAAATGCAAGGTAAAGATACAACCACACGCAAACATACCCAATTTTATTTGCTCCTGTTGGTTCGAACAACCAATCCAATATAATCCTCAGCGAGAGATCGTGAGGTCGAATAACCAAAGGAGAGATCGACAAGTGGATGATAGAATCCCAATCAAAAGGAGAGAGTAGCAACCAAATAGAATCCCAAAGGGGAGAAACCTAGCACTACTAGAATCCTTGATAGGGAGAGACCAAACACTTGAGGAGGGTCTTGACGACTTGGAGAAGGGACACCAACTCCAAGGCCTTGTACAACTCATAGATTAACTATAGAGGGGTTCCCATCTAGGTTTAGGCACAAGCCTTCATTCATCTTCAACTCTACCCAAATCTGAGCCACAAGGGGGCTATTTATAGTAGTAGAGGAGAAGGGGTAGGTAGGGAAATATTCTGGGCATCAAACCCTACACAGTGCGCAGACTGGCATTTCCGGTTGTAAGTCCACTGTCGCCGGAATTGGTGCCGGGATTTCTGGTGGTCGCCATTTTGGTTTCAGTGGCTGCTAGTTCAGTGTTCTGACTAGGTTTTCAGCAGCCGCTGGTTTGGCTCGGTAGGGACCGGAAGTTCCAACAGAGGTTCCAGTTGACCGGACCTGTCGCCAGAAGTTCCGGCATGGATTCCGGTGGTGCCAGGCCTGTCACCGTAATCTTTCTTCTGTCTTCTCTTCCATGCTTCTTGCTTGGGCATCTTGGCTCCTATGGTACCCTTGTCTTCTCCTCTTGGTGTCATGGTCAGGGACCTATTCATATCATACGCATTTGTCTCAAGTAGGATCCCATTCACATGATAACCAAAGGGAGGCGAGATATGGAAGGAATTCACCTTGGGATTGGTGGTTGGTGTAGCATGATGTGGACCAATGGTGAATGCCATGTGTTGGGCTACATCATCTCCCCCCCCTCGCTTGAAAATGAGTCGTCCTCGACGAAGTTCTTTCATCATCTTGTAAGGAAGGAGATATGCCCACTATGTCTTGATGGATGCTATCTAGAGCTCGTTTTGTCAACTTGTGCTCAATCGAGGTTTACATTGGAACATGGGTACCTACACACACCATAGATGAAAGAAACAACGTATGTGTGTGGTAGATGAATACATCATGATGCATCTTCTCTTGTGCACATCACCATCAGTATAAAGCAATATATTATAGAAAGCATGGTGATTATGCGACCAAAAGGTAGGAACATACTTATCATGGCAAGTATAAAAATCTCCAAAAGTGTTGAGAAAGCTATGGGGGTGATATCTTTATGAATCATACGATCATTATTGCAAGCAAAACATGTGAAATAGCAATTGTTCAACATATTGCAAGCAACAATGGGAGAATATGAAGTACATGCATGATTAAGCATTTCCAAAGTATGAGTATGGTGGTCGACAAACATAGGGAAAGAGCAATTATTCATCAAGTTGTCGCAGCAATTGTAGGATAAAAGAAGGATTTGTAGCATGGCATGTTCAAGGCAATATCATCACACTCAATTAATTCCACATGATTAACATTATGCAAATTCAAAGCATCACATGGGAATATAAATGAAGCATATGAAATGTCACAAGTAATGTCTGTAGCATGCATATCCTCACAATTCATCATGTCCATTAGTGGGATCATGGCATCATCAACACATATGTCATTACCTTTATAGTTCCTCTCATCTAGAGTAGGTGTTGTGGTAGTAGTGGCCTTCATAGGCTCCTCTTCTACATCCATGAGAATGTTCAAGTTTGTGCTTCTTGTAGCATGTACATCCGTGCAACCTAGCAAAGAGGAAGACAACACAAGAGAAGTAGAGGTTAATTGTCCTCACTCAATTCATGTGGTGTATCACTCATGCTCTCAAAGTGGATGCACTCATCCTCATGTATGGTGAACGCACACAACTTACTCTCATTCTCACTCAAGTGGTGTATGTGGCTCTCTATCTCACATGGGATAGCTGTATCGCTTAACTCATTATAGTGGTGTCGGTGTTGTTGTTGAGCCAAGTGGATGTGTCGCCGGTCCCGAGGCTCTTATTCTTTGCTGCTTGGGTCCCAAAGCAGTGCACCTTCGAACTCATGGTTTTCATTGAGAATGTTGATTCCTTGATTTGTAGGCGGCTTATGCTCTTGATGTGGTTAATGATGGTCTTGGATTTGTTGGTGTAGTCGATCAAGAGAAGCATTGCACCGATGGTGCTTTTCTTGGTGTGGCTGGAGATCTTGTGGAGTGACCTCTTGCTCATGGTGGTGCCAAGGTGTGTGTTCCTCCATGCCGTGTTGGGGTTCTCCATGCTCTTGTTGATGTTGTGGTGGATGGGCTTGTGGGTCACCCGCTTGTATATGTCGATGACGAGCTTGTACTTCACCATTGTGGTAGTTGGGTTCTCCATGACGGAAGTTTGATCTTGATGGCTTGTCATGGTGACTTTATGGACACGTGCTTGACGAACTTGAGTGACGTCCATGATGTTTGTCGATGTGGGCGATAGCTTGGTGAAGAGCTTGGAATTGAGTGTGATTCACCGCTTGATGTTGCTTGTCACGGTCATTGAACTCTCGGATTTTTTCATCGAGATGGTTCTCAAACTGATCCAAGTGCTTGTAGATTTCTTGGCGGTGCCTCATAACTTTAGGCATGTGGCAAAACCTTCTTGGTTGTGGTGGTTGTTGCAGCCATCTCCATTATTTACATTGTTCCTAACATTGTACTCAAAAGTCTAAGAGTCTCATGGTGGAATGGTATATGCTACCTTGCCTCACCAATTCAAAAATTGGAAAGATTGTTCTTGCCGCGAGCAAAGCGAATAGCGGATACACAAGACACACACAAAGTCCTATGGTGGTAGGTTAGGAAGGTGGATATCAAAAGGAACAACCAAACGAAAAGGTTATTGTTAAAGGTGATAAAGAACCAAAGATCAAAAGTAAAAAGGATACGGTTTACAAAAACATGAGGAAACACACATGTGGAGATGAGTGAGGTTAGCACGACTATGAAAAAGAGCACAAAAAGTCCTAACGAAGACTAAGCTCGGTTGTCATGCCAATGCAAGGACAGACCATAACTCGTTTGCCAAAATAGGATAAGCACCGGATTTGTGCACTTGCCTTGGTCGTGCTTTTTATCTCTTTTTGCTTACAAGCTTGATACTCTCTTTGTATTGGGAGACTATGTATCTTTCTATTTTTATTTTCCTTTTTTTTATTCTTTTTCTCCCTTTCTATACTACTATGTCAGCTTTTGTATTTGCTTACACACTCTCACTTTCCAAGGGCAAGTGCACAATTCTTAGGCAAACACAAAATGAGTTGCTCTCATGGGATAGATACACACAAAGGAAGATATGGGGTTAATAAGGTGGAGCAAGTTATACCTTTAGTATTGTTGACGACTTGCTACCAGTGTTGGGGATGATGCTTGGGTGTCGCGGTGTCTAGGAGCGTTGGGTGTGATGATTTTGCGGAAGCATGTTGTTAGTTTTGGTGACACACGTGAAAAACGAACAAACACAAGACGAAACAGTCAAAATTGGGTTAGAAAAGTAGTTTCAGCGGCCAAACCAGTGGCACCAAACCTGTCACCGGAATTTTTGGTGGAAATTCCAGTTCACCGAAACTATCGCCGGAAATTTCGGCAGCTGTATCAGTCCACCGGATCTAGCGCCGGTTTGTGTTCGTGAAGAACACCAAAAGTGAAATCTCGGATTTTTTTTCATAAATCTGTTAGAATTGGGGCTAGGAAAGGTCAAAGGAAGGTAGATCGACACCCAAAGCAACAGATCTATGGACCAAAACCATGGAAAACTCACCAAATTGAGAGATCGATCCAAAAGCAACTTGGTCAATATTTTTGGTATTTTCGAAGTTACGGTGGAAAACGATGAACAAAGTCAAATCTGTGGCAACCAAAAGCTGCTGATACCAGTTGATTTGGGATCCCTTATGGGATTGACCCTAGGGTGGCCTGATCTTCATGGATTTGAGGCGGGGAGTGAGGGGACACATTGTAACACCCCAACATTAGAGGTTAGAAATAAGCTGAGATCAGGTGTGTGCATTGCATTCATGCATAGAAAATCTGGATAATTTTCGCGCTTTTGAGCAGAACTTGTCAAAGTGATTGAAGTTTCTCTTAACTTGATGGAACTGAAGTAGATCATCAAGTTGATTGCGATAAGTTTCAATATCACCTTTGCTAAAACCTTATTTTTGGGTAAATATGATTTGATCTATGGGTAGGTCAAATGGAATACAATTAAACCTACAACTCATTATTGAATGATTAATACTTAATCGTTTGGAGATTATATAAAGGAATTCTTTACAACAACCCTGGATACCAAATCAAGTATATAAACCAAGTAAAGAAGTTCAATAACTAAACCTTGACAAACATGCTTACCATAGCTATTCCTACCATGAGTATCATAGTAGTTCCTAAACACTAATCCTTATCACAAATAGAATAGGAAGGAAATCAATCCAAGACCATTCATCACATATACTTATTACCATATTAATAGATGTCATTCCTGTTAAACCATGTTCTAGAGTATGTTGATCATCTATGTGAGTGATCAATCTTGACCTGACACTTATTGACCTTTAGCCTTGATCTAGTATATTGATCTTCCAAAGTCGTAAAGTAAATTAAAAAGGAGAAGGAATTAGTTAGGGTAGAGTATGCTATCATCATTGGGATGAGATCCTTAGAGGAGATCAAACCATTTGATGTTGGAGAAGTTAACTCATTCCCGCGTTAACTAGAAGAAGCATCTAAACCTAAGAGTTAATCTAGTAACTAAGAAGTTATTAGAAATCTAGTAATGATAGAGTATCAAACAATAATATTATTCAGCCAAGTAGGTGCAACCATAAGATATGCTTCATTATAAAGATAAATCCTATAAATAGACTAGGTGTAGTACAAGCCTACTACTTAGTTGAGGATAGATCTTGACTAGACAATTAGAAGCCTAAGATGAGTGTACTTAAAGGATGGTGGTCATTATTGTCAAGTAAATTGGGGATAGTTGACTAGGTATTGAAGAGTTATTGTTGGTATACCAAGCTATACCAAACCTTAGTTAGTTAAGTCACTTACCTTGATTATGAGAAGTCAAGATAGTGTATGATGAAGTATGGAACATGAATTGTATGGAGTAGTTGGAGACATAGTATTTTGATCAAGCTAATGCAAGAATAATCCTTATATTAGGGGAAGTAATAGAATACCTCTTCTTAAGGATTGGAATCACTTGTTACATAGTGAGGATTGTAATCTTGCAAGTCTTGGAAGTAGATGCAAGGAGAATATAAAGGAGTGAATGGATGGAGTTAGAAATAACTACATTTATGGCTTCATAAAGGGAAGCTAAGATATAAAATTTATATACTATAGGAACAATGGAGAATGAGTAGTGTAGAAGTGACATAACCATGCCATCATATGATGATGGATATGGTGGAGTCAGATGATTAGCTTATTCAGGAAAATGTGATCCTTGAGGTTAAGATGAGAGATTTATACATAGTATATTTAGGAAGGGAATTCCTTAACTAAGGCCCAACCTTAATGAAGTATTGAAGATATGAATTCTTGGTAAACATTCAACCTTAGTTCCATAGCAAGTTTGATATCTATCTCATATGCTTGACCAACCATTCTATTTCCATAATGGCTTGTAGGAATAATTTCCTATAACCAATCACTTAAGCACATTTTTATCACCTCAAAACATCAAAATCTTATGTGCTTAGAAACCATAATTATCAACTCTTTTTGATAAAGTCAACCCAGAAAATAAACCTACTATTTTACTATAAATTCTGATCTGATCCATCATCACAAACTTGGAGGCAATGTGCCTTAGCCTTGATCTTTCACAATATTTATAAAGGAGTATAAGAACAACAAGACCTCAAAAACACGTGGTAAACACTTGCAATTCAAAACCCTAACGTCTACTCCCTCCGGTCTATATTAATGTTCTCAACTTTTTCTAGATACAAATGCATCTAATCTAAATCCTTAACTAGGTACATCCGAATCTAGATAAAGTTGAGAACAATAATATGGGTCGAAGGGAGTACCTCGGTCATAATTATTCATATACATAATGCCATAACCAAGGTTATTAGAATCATTATTCACCACCACAATTATTCAAGGTTTTATGTGTCAGATGATAATGTAGGGCCACCATTACAAAATTTCCTTAAACCATAAATTATAATAAAGACCAAGTCTCATGAATAGAAAAATAGTATTTTCCCTAATAAGTTTATTGTGTACTATATGAAGGAATACAAAGAAAAGATTCTTGTAAAATGTTAAGAATCATATATCTATAAGAAGAAAACGATAATAAAAAGTTTATAACATTTAAAGGTAAACTTAAAATCCAAGTTGCTAAGAAAGATTTTATAATGGGTTTTATACACCATCATAATACCAAAAAAATCCTATAATATTATATTTAGACTTCATAATACATAAATAGTTTAGATTAGAGCTTGGAATTCATTTTAGAGAAGTTCAAGTATAGAAATATGTATAAATGTTCAGTACATATCCACAAAGTATTACAAATTAAATTCAAACTTTAAATAGATAAAGAAATATAAAATAGAATAAAGAAAATAATAAGAAACAAAAAACATTCGGAATAAACCAAATCTATCCCGAAGCCCATTTTCTCTCTCGCATATCTGCCGCTCAGTGCAGCAGCATCAGCTCTTCAGCTCGCTTGGCAAAGGCCCAATAGCAGCCCGTTCCATTTACCGTTTCGTCGCTATTATCGTCATCATCCACCTTGCGTCGCCCCCGAAGCAGCTGCGTGGTACACGCACTGCCGCTCGTCGGCGTGGAGATCCACGCCGTCATCGTTTGGGAAGATAAGGAGGCCATCGTAACACTCTACTCTATCCCCATCCACTCTCTCTCTATCGCCTATGCTCTCTTCCTCTGAACCTCGCCAGAGCCGAAACCCTAGCCTCATGGCCACCTCGAATTGCCGTCACTCTGAGCCTCCTCTTGCCCAGCCGTAGGTAGGTTGAGCTTTGCCTGGCCTCGAGGATCATTCCTTCCAAAGGAGGCAAGCCAGGAAGGTTCCTAGTTGACGGAATCGAGTTGTCTTCCTCGACTCCGATGGAGGTTACCGCCATCGATTAGCCTGCTCCTGACCACCCCTTGCTTCGCCGACCCCATCATCGTGCTCTAGGTGAGATCACGGTCCTCATGGACATCTCCATAGTCTTCCTCTCCCTCTTTCTCGCTTCTGCCACGAGCACCCGCCATCGCCGCTGATGTCCGCCGTCATTGGCCATCTTCCGGTGACCATACCGTAGCAGCGCCACCACCAGTAGGTTCACCTCGGCCTCCTCGTTCGAACACATAGCCTAGCTCGCCCGCGCATGCTTGTAGACGCCGTCACTAGTGACCATCTGGGGGTGGACAGCGAGGTGACATCATGCTGATGTCACACTCACGTCACCCCCCACCCAGTCAGTAGAGTTAATCAGTCCGTGCCCCGCTGGCACCTGACATGGTCCTGACCCCACTAGTTAGTGACCTAGGCAAGGGGTTAGTTGTGTATAAAAAGGATCCCCCAATTAATAAAATTCCAAAAAAATTAAATAAACATTATAAATTAAATATCCTTCGCTTTATAATTCAGAAAACCATGTATTATATATCAAAAATTTCACAAAATTAAAATCTACAATTTAAATCTATTATCATATATTATTAAATAATTATTGTAATGTTGTACTATTTTTTGTTAATTTGTATAAAGTAATTAAATCTTGTAAAATTAATAACTTATTATTTAAAATTCAGAAAAAATCATAATCTATCTTAGAAAAAGAAGATATATAATTATAAACTTTAATCATACATTTTTCTGCCACTTAACTAAATATTTATTATTTATTAAGTATTTTATAAAGTAATAAATTTTTGAAAAATCATATCTTATTATTTGTGAATCATAAAAATGTTTATAATATACCAAAATAATCACAATAATAATTTCTACATGATAAAAATGCGATATATTATTTTTGAAGCAAATAAAAGGTTAAAGATCTAATAACGTGAATTTAAACCTATTTCCTTAATTGATGATTCTTAAAAGGAAATATAAAATTGTTAATACTTCTAGTATTATCCATATAAGGTCTAAATTTAGTCACCATCTTAGTTAATGTTTGTTTATGAAATGATAATAAACCCAACCATTTAAAAATATATCTCCTAAAACTATTATTCAAAATTGAATCTTATTTTCTAAAAATATTTTATTAACTATAAAATTAATAAAAGTAATATATGGACTTATTAAATATCTCTCCTATCAATTTTTGTATAAGTTTAAAAATTTAATAGAATCTAAAAGTAATTCCTAAGTAATCCAAATAACACCATTTCCATGTTTATAAATTATAACCACTAATTATAAAATAGGTAAGTGATTCCATTCACTTATAGTATTAAGAAAACACTACTCAAATAAAGACAATGATACCCTTATTTCACCTTTAGGAAGCATTATGAAATAAACAACATATAATGTCATCTTTTATTCAATACATATATGTCTCCACTACAACTGTTGTGATTATTCAAATGTAGTAATTATTTTCTTTTTGATAACTATAGTTAGTAAGGAACCCTGAGAGGGTTAACTTCAAGTTTAAATGCTTTTGTTTAGTTAAGTAAGCTTTTATTCAAAAGTTATTCTTTTAAGATACATTTAAAAACAAGACTTAAACATTTCCATAAAAGCTCCAATTGAGTAACAATCTTTAGATAAGAAGTCTTTGAATACCATTCCACACTTGAATATTTTATTGTTGTTTATTACTTATTGCACTTACAAGTTGTTTCACACACTCTCACAAGCCTAATAAGAAGCACAAGTGTGAAATTGAACTAAAGGTGCAACACATTCTAAAGAAATCATTTCTAGTTCCCAAACCCTAGATCATCGACGATTATTCTGGGGATTCGAGTTTATCAAATTGCATTACATTACTTATGCATAATATGACATCTTGATTCTTTAAACATTAGTCCTTACCAGGCTAATGATGCTATTTTTAGATATCAGATATTTTATTGTCTTGAAGACCGTGAGTGCACAATCTTGCAATCATAAAAGGCAAGTTCACACTTGCTCATGTCCTTTGGTTATTTTCTATCAAGTATATATAAATCAAATGTTGTCATCACCTGCATTTCAAAAGGGTCAGAAAATGCTATTTTCATAATGATATGATTATGGGTTATTTACCAAGTGGTAATAACGTACTATGAAGGTTCCGGTGGTAAAGGAACATATTATCTAGGACTTAAACAACCAATGTCGCTAGTGATTCTTTCGCTGTATAATACGCGTTAACCATGAGATTTGGAATGGGATGGAGAAGTCATCTGGATCTTCTTCCTTTTGCATGTTGCTGGATGCGCATGCCGTGGCCGTTATCCTTGTAGCATGAGTATGTAATTTGTAGAGGATATGCATCATATGGATGGGATCCCTCAACATCCCATGGTAGTTCTGCCATTGCCGTAATTCAATACATGAGCATGGCGTACACCGAGGGGGCATGCGGGGTCGCGGAGAAGGACATCGAATGGATTGGATTCTTATACTGGGCCCCACACCAAAGGACGTGTGGACGGGAAAGATTCGCCCGGTTGTGCACCATGGAATATGATCTCTTATGGGTAAATCAACGCACCTCTACAGAGTGTATAAAATTGTGACATGTTACTCCCTGTTCCCGGAGGAGCTACGAACGCCACAGGAAAGGAACTCTATGAAGTTTTGGTAAACCTGTGAAGGCTGAATGACATAGTTTTTTTAAGAATAAAAGCAATCTTTGAAGAAATTTTTACGAAAACCTGCATAGCCTAGGACCTATGGTCTGTGGTTGTAGATGGTGCATCAAACACTCCTTTTTAGTGAACTTGATGAGTATGCTCGTACTCAACTGTACCTTCTTAACCCTTGCTAGGATCTAAAGCCGATGAAGACGACGTTAACTTATATTCAAAAGAATCAACACCAAAAGCTCAATTTCTTCAATAAAGTCAATGGAGTCAATCTATATATCAATTGAAGTGAGTATGAAGTTACTAATTAGATAGGAGTATAATATCTAGCCTTAGAACCTATTTTTGTATAACATTGCTATAGCAGCAATTGCAAACCAGATAGAGTAGATACTAGTCTTAATAGTCTGATAGTTCTGAGTCCTTATTTCTGATTCTTCTTTGTAAGAAGTTGCTTTCTTCCTCTTTAACCTAGAATGTTCTCTGCATTTTTTGTAAAGAGTCAAGTTGTAACATATAGTTATGTCTTGGACCTGCTATGTTTCTGTTGTACCACTCTGAGGGATGTAATACTAGTGGAACAGTGTTTCATTGGTGTTATGTCAATGACTATAGTGTACTACATCATGCAATGGTATGCTAGGTCACCGCACACACAATGAACATGATGAACGTAGCACAAATTCAAGGTAAAGATACAAACACACACAAACACACCCGATTCGATTTGCTCCTATTGGTTCGAACAACCAATCCAATAGAATCCTCGGTGAGAGACCGTGGGGTAGAATCACCAAAAGAGAGATCGACAGGCGAATGATAGAATCCCAATCAAAAGGAGAGAGTAGCAACCAAGTAGACTTCCAAAGAGGAGAGACATAGCATTACTAGAATCCTTAATAGGGAGAGACCAAACACTTGAGGAGGGTCTTGATAACTTGGAGAAGGGACACCGACTCCAAGGCCTTGTACAAATCATAGATTAACTATAGAGAGGGGTTCCCATCTAGGGTTAGGCACAAGCCTTCATTCATCTTCAAATCTAGTCAGATCTGAGCCACAAGGGGGCTATTTATAGTACTAGGGGCAAGGTGGTAGGTGGGGAGAATATTCTGGGCATCTAACCCTACATGGTGCATAGACTGGAATTTCCGATTGTATGTACGATGTCGCCAGAATTGGTGCCGGGATTTCCAGCGGTCGCCAGTTTGGTTTTGGCGGCTACCGGTTCAGTGTTTTGACTAGCTTTTCGTCGACCGCCGGTTTGGCTCGGCGAGGACCGGAAGTTCTGGTGGAGGCTTCATTTGACCGGACCTGTCGCCGGAAGTTCCGGCGTGGATTTTGGCGGTGCCGAAATCTTTTTTCCATCTTCTCTTCCATGCTTCTTGCTTGGGCGTATTGGCTCTGTGGTACCCTTGTCTTCTCCTCTTGGTGTCATGGTCAAGTACCTAGTCATATCATACGCATTTGTCTTAAATAGGTTCCCATTCACATGATAACCAAAGGGAGGCGAGATATGTAAGAAATTCATCTTGGAAGTAGTGGTTGGCGTAGCATGATATGGACCAATGGTGAATGCCACGTGTTTGGCTGCATCACACCGGCTTCGTTTGCCAAAGGTGGACTTGATTCCGGTACCAGGGATCTCTGAGCGGTTTAAAGGAGATCTTGACATATGTGGTCGATGGCGTACTTGTTTGGTGTCGATGGCCTTCGGGTGGCACGTGGTCGGGTCGATCTTGTCGAGATACTTGTGGTCTCGTCGGGAGGTAGATAGAACCAGAGCCACATACACATCATCACGCCAACAATGGCACACCATGGGAAGCCCAAAGCGGGGACAGTTCAACGGACAAGCACGACCGCGAGCGCCGGTGACAGAGGAAGAGGCGGCGACCGACAGTGCTCGGTTGCGGGCCTGGGGCGGGGACGAGCCAAGGCGGAGAGTGGCCTGAGGGAGATGGGGGTGCGGCTGGCGGTTGCTGCTTGAGGACACGAGGCGGCGGCAGTGGGAATCCTACGACCGGGGTGAGAGACGGCGAGGACCGAGCTGTGGAGCTCACGCGCGAGGAAGGCGCTGTGGAGGGGGGCTCGGGGGGCTTGCTGGGCGAGGGAAGGCGACGTCCCTGGCAGTGGAGGCGCGCGCGCGAGGCGGGGAGGCAGTGCTCGGGTCGGCATGGAACTCCGAGCGGTGGGGTGCGCGGAGGCGCTACAGGGCGGCCAGAGAGGAGGCGCGGGCTCGGCGAGGTCCTGCAGGCGGCGAAGTGGCGCGGAACGCGGCCAACGAGGCGGACGATGGCCCTGGCGTCAGGAAGGCGGTGCAGGCGGCAGGGAGAGAGGAGAGGCCCGCAGTGTTAGATTGATCTCAATCGTGACCGAGCCCAACGGCTCGATCACAACCCTTGACCGTGTCCTGATCGGGGACGCCCAACCTCTCGGTTGGTGGGCCCCTGTCACATGCGCGTATATAAAGAGGTGGGGTCATTGGCACAACGCACGAGGTTCATCGTGTGCCATTCCCCACGCCCTTCCGATCGAGGGCTTGCGTAGAGTGATGGGAAGCGCCATCGACGCCGCCACCACTGCCCACGCTCATGCCGTCGCCCTCCCCATGGAAACCGGCTCGGGCTCCTCGAGCTCCACCGGTGCCGGTACTGTCTCTCCCTCTTCACCGATCTCTCCTCTCTCTCAAGTTTTTGGACGAGATTATGCATAGGCAAAGCAGCTACCGAATTGATCTAGCCTAGATGATCTTAAGGCGGTTCTAACATTGGTATCAGAGCGAGCTAGTTCTAGATCTTTTCGGTAGAAAAGAATCAAAGAGAAACCCTAGTTCATCCCCTGCAAACCCCGAAAAGAAAATCGAAAAATAAAAATCCCCAAAAGGCTCCTAGAGAGAAATTGGAATCCCAAAAGAAAATCCCCAAAATTCAGAACCCTAACCCTAACAGAGAGAAAGGGGGAAAGGGGAAAAGGGCACTCACCGGGCTCGCCGGCAAAGCTGCGCCGCCGTTCTGGCCGCGCCGCTCCTCTCGATCCAAGTCCGCATCGGCAAGCCGAGGGACTGGACGAAGAGCACGGGCAGAGGAGGGGGTCGCGCCTCCGCCACTGCCGAAGGAAAGATCCCCTTCAGGGGCAAAGGGCAAGCCACCCAGCTCTGTCGCACAACGCTGGTTAACCTCCATTGAGCGCAAGCCAGGGGCAGTGGGGGGCGCCGCCGCGCCTCTCTCTCTCTCGCCTGCGGGCCGCTTCAAGGAGAGGAAAGGAAGGGGGGAGGGAGGCTCGCCGCAGCAGCGTCGCGCCATCCATGGAAGGCCGCCGGCGCTGGCGCGTCTTTTCTTCCCAGGGCCGCTGCCGTCCCGCGTGACAGAGCTGGAGAGGTGGTGAAGTGGGGAAACAGAGGGGGTGTGTGCTCGCGAGGGAGAGGGAAAGGGGCCACCGGTCGACCCTGGCGGCGCCGCCTCGCCTCCAGCCGCGCCGCGCCGCCGCCACCGGGACAGAGAGTGAGCGCGTGTGGGGGAGAGTGGGAGCTAGGGTTACGTCGGGGGCTGGTCGGGGCTGTTCTTGATCAAGCGAAAAGCAAGGGAGGCCGTCTGATGACATCCTACGGCCACGATTGGGCGGCGGCGAGTCCAGGCGGGCCATTGGGCCACAGACGGGCTGCACTGTGCGGCTCCAGTGCGTGGGGCCTGGGCTTCCTTTTAGTCCGCTGTCTGCCGCCCAGAGCGGAGCGCTAAGAGAAGCGCGTTGGCGGGCTGTTGGGCCGCCGGCGTGATGGGCTGCTCTGCTAACTTTCCCTGTTATTTTTTCTTTCCTAAGCAAAGTTTTAATGTTTTTTGTTCAGTTTTTTGAGCAAATTTCACACAGTTTTTTCTACTCAATTTATTCCAACAAAAATTTGTTTAGAGAATTCAAAAGCAACAGAAAAAATTCTGTAAAGTATAAAAGTTCATGAATTTTATATTCATATTCCGCTGCAAATAGTTAAAGGTGATTGCTTAAATGCAATAAAGTAATATTAAAAGGTGATTATGATTATGTTATTATATAACCAACGTCATTAATAGCATGATCATGATTTTTCATTTTATGTTAAAAGGTGCATTTATCTATGCAAATAGTTAAAAGTGTTAATTAAAGTTTTAAAGTGAATTAAATTTCAAAAAGTATGTTAAAGTGATTATTGAAACAATTATGGTTCTGTTATTTTATGACCAACGTTATTAATAACATGATCATGTTTTGTTGCAATAATATATGTATTTATCTCTATTATCTGCCCAACGGTGATATAGATTTAATTGCATAAACAGTTGTATGTTTTAATTTATACCAACGTTGGATTACTGCATGCAATTGTTGTTAAGATTACACATCATTGTGGTGTAAAGGAAGAAAAGATGATGATGTTGCATGGCATGAAAAGAAAAGGATCATGCTCTATTAGATATGGCATATACCTTAGAGAACCAAAAGATGTTCAATACCAACAAAAGTTGCATTTTTTTAAGAACACAATTGAGAACGCTAATGCGGGCTCAATTGCAAAATGAGCTTCCGCATGGGAGTTTATAGAGAAGATAAAGAGCTAGTTCACTGGTTCTTCAAAAGGCATATGCCCCACCTGCTGAAACAGCCGGTGACAGAAAGGTACAATGGAGGTGCACATGGCATAAGAGACTCCGGATGAGCAACATGGCAGCTAAGCCTAACCCCATGGATGCTGATTTGGAGCTAAAGGCTACACTCCTGGCTTCACTGCCGCAACAGTTTGACACCTCTGTTGTCAATTATAGCATGTTCCCAGAAAAATGGGACATAGAAAAGACTAAAAGCCTTCATTACACAGAAATTTGATATGTGTATCCCATGTGGACAAAGATACCTATGAGTGTGATGTGGCAAGTATGCCATATGGTTTTAATAATGCTTATGTGGGTGTTGATTTGCTTCACAATGAGCTTTATTTTGTATCACTATGTGAAAAAGTGTTTCCTGTGTGAACAAAAGAAAAGAAATCAAACTCATGACTCTTCAAAGTTATGACACTGTCGTTTAGGCCATATTTCGAGGGGAAGAATAGAAATCCTCGTTAAAAATGACATTCTTCCTCCGTTAGAGTTCTCCGACATAGAACAATGCATAGATTGCATTAAAGGAAAGTATGTCAAACAAATTAAAAAGGGTGCAAACCGAAGCATAGCTACACTAGAAATAATCCACACGGATATTTATGGACCGTTTCCGGTGAAAAGTGTGGATGGCTATGATTCATTCATAACATTCACGGATGATCACTCCCGGTATGGTTATATTTATCCAATCAAAGAAAGATCTGAAGCGTTGGATAAATTTAAAATTTTCAAAGCTGAAGTAGAAAATCAGCATGATAAAAGAATCAAAATAGTTCGGTCCGATCGTGGGGGGGAGTACTACGGTCGGCATACTCCATATGGTCAAGTACCAGGACCCTTTGCACGGTTCCTGCAAGAAAATGGAATAGTCGCCCAGTATTCTATGCCGGGCGAACCTCAGCAAAACGGAGTAGCTGAAAGGCGCAACCGCACCCTTATGGATATGGTGCGCAGCATGATGAGCTATTCCACCCTCCCATTGGGATTGTGGATGGAGGCGCTTAAAACCGCCATTCATATTCTCAACAGAGTACCAAGTAAGTCGGTGCCCAAAACACCGTATGAATTGTGGACAGGCAGAGTCTCCTCTCTGCACCACTTGAGGGTCTGGGGGAGCCCAGCTGAGGCAAAAGTTTTCAATCCAAACATTGCAAAGTTAGACCCCAAAACAGTATCTTGCCATTTTATTGGCTATCCAGATAAGTCCAAAGGCTATCGTTTCTACTGTCCCGACAGATATACAAAGTTTGTAGAAACGAGACATGCAGTCTTCTTGGAGGACGAATTGATGAGGGGGAGCACGGTAGCTAGGGAAATTGATCTTGAGGAGAAGAGGGTGCATGCACCTAATCCGATGACTCAGGAGCCATTTTTCTCGCTACCTGTTGTGCCACCATCTACAACCCCTGAGGTTGTGATGCCGGCACCTGTTGTGATTCCACACGTGACAACAATGGGAGAAAGTTCGGAACCTGTCCATCAGGAGCCACCTGAACCCACTATTGAGCACGAAAGGGAGCCAGAACAGCCACATGCTGAAAATGTGCCTGAACCCGAGGCAAGAAATGAGCAAGAATCTGATGAACTCAGACGGTCTAAACGAGAAAGAAGACCAGCCATTTCCAAAGAAATCTACAAAGTTTACAATGTTTTTCATATGGAGGGCGATCCTACCTCATATGAAGAAGCCATGAGTAGCCCTCACTCAGCCAAGTGGGTGGAGGCAATGGAAGATGAAATGAAATCAATGAGTTCCAACAATGTTTGGGACTTAGAGGAAATTCCCAAAGGAGCCAAAACAGTAGGATGCAAGTGGGTCTACAAAACAAAATATGACTCCAGTGGGAATGTAGAAAAGTACAAAGCTAGACTCGTGGCAAAAGGCTTTACGCAAAGAGAAGGCGTAGATTACAATGAGACTTTTTCTCCGGTCTCATGTAAGGACTCCTTTAGAATCATCATGGCACTAGTTGCACATTTTGATTTAGAGTTACATCAAATGGATGTCAAGACGGCATTTCTAAATGGAGATTTAGAAGAAAATGTTTACATGAAACAACCCAAGGGTTTTTTCATGGAGGGGAAGGAACATATGGGATGCCGCCTAAAGAAATCCATTTATGGGTTAAAGCAAGCCTCAAGGCAGTGGTATTTAAAGTTTAATGATACCATTAAAGGATTTGGATTCAAAGAAAATGTTGAGGACAATTGCATTTATGCAAAGTTCAAAAGTGGGAAATATATTTTCCTAATTCTATATGTGGATGACATTCTGCTTGCTAGCAGTGATGTTAGTCTACTACTAGAAATAAAGAAGTTCTTGTCATCAAACTTTGACATGAAAGACCTTGGTGAAGCCTCTTATGTTTTGGGCATAGAAATTCACCGAGACAGAAAGAATGGAGTGTTAGGACTGTCGCAGAAAGCGTATTTTGAAAAGATTTTAAAGAAATACAATATGCATGCGAGTAATTCAACACCTGCTCCCATAGTCAAGGGCGATAGTTTTGGGAAATCCCAATGTCCAAAGAATCAATATGAGATCGATCAAATGAAGTCAGTACCATATGCTTCGGCTGTTGGAAGCTTACAGTATGCACAAGTGTGCACTTGCCCTGACTTAGCATTTATCACCAGGGTACTCGGTAGATATCAAGAGAATCCAGGCATAGAGCACTGGAAGATGGTAAAGAAAGCTTTGCGTTATGTGCAAGGCACAAACGGCCTCATGCTAACATATAGACGATCTGATTCCCTAGAGATAAAAGGGTATTCAGATGCAGATTTTGCGGGAAATAAAGACGACCGAAAGTCCACGACAGGGTATGTCTTTACTCTCGCAGGAGGTGCTATTTCGTGGAGAAGCGCCAAACAGTCGATAGTTGCATCATCTACGATGTATGCAGAATTTATAGCATGTTATGAGGCCATGGGACAGGCGTTATAGTTAAAAAAATTCTTACCCGACTTGAAAGTGGTTGACTGCATCAGCAGGCCACTAAAGATGTACTGTGACAACGAGCCCGCAATGCTCACAACAACAAGTCGAGTAATGCTTCAAAGTCTATAGATATAAAGTATTATGTTGTGAAGGACAAAGTCCAGGATCAAACTATAAGTCTCAAGCATATAAGGACAAAGGACATGCTTGCGGATCCGCTAACGAAAGGCTTACCACCCAATGTGTTCAAGGAACACATAGCCGGCATGGGTTTAACGGGAAGCCTATGATTCCTGGACTACAGAGGCCCTAAAGTAACAGGATTTGTTTCAAAATAGAAAGGTATATAGTGGCTGTCTGATTCTATCGGCAATTGAGCTGAGACGATGAAACATGCTCTATGTATCGATCTGTGATGAAATAAGTAAAGTATAAAGTTAAAAGTAAAGTTGAGATCAAGGGGGAGAATGTTAGATTGATCTCAATCGTGACCGAGCCCAACGGCTCGATCACAACCCTTGACCGTGTCCTGATCGGGGACGCCCAACCTCTCGGTTGGTGGGCCCCTGTCACATGCGCGTATATAAAGAGGTGGGGTCATTGGCACAACGCACGAGGTTCATCGTGTGCCATTCCCCACGCCCTTCCGATCGAGGGCTTGCGTAGAGTGATGGGAAGCGCCATCGACGCCGCCACCACTGCCCATGCTCATGCCGTCGCCCTCCCCATGGAAACCGGCTCGGGCTCCTCGAGCTCCACCGGTGCCGGTACTGTCTCTCCCTCTTCACCGATCTCTCCTCTCTCTCAAGTTTTTGGACGAGATTATGCATAGGCAAAGCAGCTACCGAATTGATCTAGCCTAGATGATCTTAAGGCAGTTCTAACACGCAGTACACTACGGGCGAGGCGGAGAGGCGGCCGACGGCCCTGTCATCAGGAAGATGGTGCAGGCAGCAGGGAGAGAGGAGACGGTGCGGCGGCGGGAGGAGAGCCAGGCGGCGGTGGTGTCACTAGGAAGCGAGCGGGTTTGGGGAGAGGTTCGGGGTGCGAGGGAGCGGCTCTGCGGGGAGTGGGTGGGCCAAGGTGGGGCCAGGGTGCGGGACATGGTCGGTCGGGGCTGGGATTGCGTGAGGATCGGGTACGGTGTTGGTACCGTGTCGGTAGCGGGAGAGCGGGGCCAGGTGGGAATCATGGGCGAGCGACGCGGTCGTGAGCGCGTCACGCGTGGGGGTGGGGCCAAGGCGGGTGCTGCGTGGGAGCGTGACAGGGGCAGGGTCGGGGTGTGTGGCGGCTGTGGGTGGGTTGTTGGGTGAGGTCTAGGTTTAGGGTTAGGTGTGGGGCTGGGGTTAGGGTTTAGAGCTAGGGTTTGTCTAGATAGGTTTCATGGCAGGCCGCTGCTCCGGTAAAATAGTTTACTTAGATATTTATTCTGTTTTACTTTAAAGTATTTTTGGAAATGATTTTTTGACAAAACAAAATATTCGGACGAGACCCGGGGTTTTCATTTGAAATAGAGAGGGGTATTTATAAAACAAGATAGGCTTTTGGAAAATAGCTTTAAACAAATAATATGCATGTAGGCATGAGGATGCTCAAATGTAATGTGACATGATAACATGAGCATGCAATCATGATGATGCATAAAATAAAAACAACACGCAATTTTCTAGTAGTGATTTTTACCCGTGGTGCTACACATATGCACGTACTTAGACATGCATGTTTAAGTGCATAGGTTCACTCATTTTAGGATGTATCTAATACATTTTTAAATATCTAAAATGTGTTATATTAGTGAACATAGGGAGTATTTTCCATTGTACATATCTTAGGGGTAACTGTTCTCTTCATCAAAAGGTTCTACTTCATCAGTGTCTATCGTGGCATCATAGTTATTGCTCAGTGGGAAGAGCCGCACAAGGTTCGCCTTCTGAACCCATTCACTCATAAGTCTAACACTGAGTTTCAGGCGCAGATACCATTGGATATTATGAAATCTGTTGCTATCACGAAGTCCCCCATGATGGTGTTTGTTTGGTCAAATTATCAAGTGGCTATTGCTTGGGCCGATGAGAGCACCCGAAAGGGGATTTCAATGGAGTATTTGAAGGAATTTATCCGTCGTCCGATGACGATTTGATGTTGAAATGCATGACCCCGTTATGTGGTGAAATGTATGCAGTACAGGAAGATAGTGGAGACATATTGTCGATCAACATCCAGTTGGAGCAACGCGCGAGCACCGGCAAGATGGCCAAAATAATTTTAGGTCGAGGATTTAAACAGATAGGCAGAGCCTACAAGTTCTATCTTGTGGAGTCAGAAGGTGATCTGCTTCTTATGTTGGGCGATTTTTTTGCCAAAGGTCAACCAGTGCTTTACTGGGTAGACATGGAGAAACAATGTCTCGAGGCCGTAGGTGACATTGGCAGTTGTGCCCTCTTCGTTCATTTTAATCGGTCGATCTTCGTCAACACTAGAGTGCACCCCGGTACAATCCAAGACGGTTGCATCTACTACGCGAATTTGTCTTATATTAGAGTGTACGAATCATGATCTTACGGCCTGGGATGAGGAACCAACATCTTTACATGGCTTTGGTCATTATGATCTGGAACGTTTACCGAGGACTTACCTTCTCGACTAGATACTGGCAGCAAACTACAGACGGGGGATTTGAATGAATATTGCTTGAAGCACTCGCGAGCCGATGCCGATGAAATATATAGGGTGGTAGAATAGCCCAGATTATTTGTAGCTAGCGTGTTCAGATCTATTAGAAGTAAAAAATTATAATGTATTTAATTTTAGTATTTTCAGAATTTAGTGTGGTAGCTTTCAGAATTTCTTGTGGTAGCTTTCAGAATTCTTTGTGGTAGCTTTTAGAATTATGTGTAAGTAGTATCTTTCGGATTTATTCATAGCACTCAAGTTGTAATTACTGATTCAGAGTCTATATGTCGCAAACAGCCCAAACGACCAGAGCAAACCACTCTATTGGTCTACTTGTACAACTTCATTCTTCTTATACGCATGGACAAAATAATGCATGTGGACAGGAAAACTTTTAGAATTCTTTGTAGTAGCTTCCATAATTCTTTGTAGTAGCATCCAGTGCACACATCATAACTATACACGGCAAAACCTTCCAGAGTACACTAAGAGGAAAATAAATTATATATACATAGCATCTAGACCACTAGGTTTATCTCAAGTTTCAAACAACAAATTAACTATTTCAAACTATGTCATACTATTTACACTTAACAACTCCCAACCACAACTACCCTAGATGGTCTTGAACACAAACTTCACGTCCAACATCTTTTATGTGGTGTTCCTGCCAGTGATTAGCATGTCGTGTCCAACCTTTAGATCGTCTTCACTCTGGTGGAAATCCTTCCATCCCTGAATGCTGAAGACTACACGACCATCTTGGTCCGTCTTGTATGCAACCGGGGTGATGTCAAAATGTCCTAGCTGTACTATAGCCACGCCATCATCATGGATGTCCATGGAAGAAACGACTTTCATAGGTAATTTCTATGATGCCACGTCGTGGATAAAAAAGAAAGAAGTAATCATGTCAGACGACCACCACAAGTTATATATGGAGCTTCCCATCGTGATCCTGCCCTAGTTTTTGGCTATTTAAGCCATAACATGCACGGCTGCATGATACCAAGATCAGACGCTGCCTCCTATAGCCTTTTTCTTCTCCCTGTTTTGCCTTCTGATTTGTCTACTTTTTTCCTCCGGCAATTAGGCAAAAGTCTACCTGCATAATTTCTCCACCATATCCGCCGCACCGCCGCCGCACTACCAGGATCTCGAGAAGCTCTTATTCATCGCTAACAGGATCGAGGAGGAGGAGACGACACGTAGTTGAACGTGCGGATACCATGGACGTGCCTCCCGTTGCGGTACAAGGATCTAGAAGGTCAAGATCTACCATGGTTTAAACCGTCGCAAGTGTACGACTGCATCACCCACGACCTCTAGATCATTAAACGCGCGTGTTCTTCGAGGGTAAGTAGATTGGATCTATCTCTTCTCGTTACTTGCATCTAGTAGATTAGATCTTGCTAGGTTTTCTCTTAATTTTCCGTAGGATTCTTTTTGTTTTCCATGCAACAAACCCATCAATGGTATCAGAGCCTAAATCTATGCGTAGATGATTGATGGCCCAAAATATATCGAGCTCGTTGGGAACCTCAAGAGGAAGGTATGATGAGAACAACAGCAAGTTGTCCCTCAGTTATGAAACCAAGGTTATCGAACCAGTAGGAGTAAGGAAACAACCCCAAAGTGTTGTTTCCTACTTGGAATCCTACACAACACAACCACAGAAATTTGCCCCAACTTATAGTGAGGTTGTCAATCTCACCGGTTTTGCTGAAAACAAAGGATTAAACGTATTGTGTGGAAGATAGTAATTGCTTGCAGAAAGTAAACAGTAAAGAGTAGATGGTAGATTGATGGTAAAAGAATGAATCGGGGTCCATAGTTCACTAGAGGTGATTCTCCTTAAGATAGATAACATGTTGGATGAACAAATTACAGCGGGGCAATTGACAGACACCGAGAAAGCATACATGCATATACTAATCATCTTGACTCCTATGAGATTTGATTTGGCATTACAACATTATACATAGACTGTAATCCAACTGCATCTATGACTAACAATCCACCTTCAGGTTATAATCCGAACCCCCTCCAGTATTGAGTTGCAAGCAACAGATAATTTCATTAAGCAAAGTATGTAAAGTAAACAATACGATTGTCCCATGGACAAAGGATTGTTGTTTTCTCCCTAGTAGGAACAACACATCTAGTGCCTTGATTCCTGTCACTTCCCCAGATTACTAGAGACATGAACCCACTATCGAGCATAAATACTCCCTCTTGGAGTTGCTACCATCTACTTGGCCAAGATAGCTACTAACAACGGAAAGCATGCAAGATCATAAATAACATAGACATGATAGAATCAATAATCAATCTGAAATAGCATCTCAATATCCATCGGATCCCCGCAAACACAACATGTAAGATTACAAATAGATGATCTTGATCATGAACGGAGCTCACAAGCTAAACATGATAGCTTTAAGGAGGAGAACACCTTCAAAGTTCATAAGGGTGACTAGATACAAATAGTTTAAGAACAAGAAATATCAAAGTTATGAATCAATCAACAAGCTTTGGGACAATGCACATTAAACTAAGAATGATCACTATGATCTATCAATAGGTGCATAAAGATAGAAAATGGAGACTCAACATAAAAGTAAAAGAAATGCCCTTCATAGAAGGAAGCAGGGATTCAAGTCTCATAAAGAGCTACCAAAAATTATGGTACTTATTAGCTTTCATCTCTCATTGCCCTATCATAAGCATCTTTAGGTAATTAAGGTTAAAGTGAGCAAATATGAGGATATGCTTGACAAGTTATAAGTTGAAAATCTCATGCCCCTTGCTTACGAGTACCGTTCCTCATGCTACTCAACTTTAGTCACAAGTAAGTTATTGTCATTGTAAGTACATGTGTATCATAGAGAACCGCCAATGGGTACCCCTTGCTCGATGATACAGAAGCTTCCCCATATCAAAATGATAAGGCAAGCAAACAATGAGAATCTCAGTGATCCTTTTATTTGCTATTTGCATAGGGTTTTCCCTTTTCCCTTTTTTATTTAGGATCTCACTATGGTTATGCTACAAGTTTCCACCATGATTAGGAATGTCTTAGACTAGCCGCCCGGGCGTTTCTCTAACACATATACGAACTCCATGAGCTTGATGTCTACGCACTTCTATTCTTGTAGATAGTTGTTGGGCCTCCAAGTGCAGAGGTTTGTAGAACATCAGCAAGTTTCCCTTAAGTGGATTAGCCAAGGTTTATCGAACTCAGGGAGGAAGTGGTCAAAAGTATACTTCTCAAGCAACCCTGCAATCAAGATACAAGAAGTCTCTTGTGTCCCCAACACACCCAATTCACTTTTCAGGTGTATATGTGCACTAGTTCGGCGAAGAGATAGTAAAATACAAGTGGTATAGATATAAGACAACGGTGCCAGAAAATAGCTTGATGGCGTGGAAGAGACTAAAGGCAAACTGAAATAAAGATGGAAGCAAGCAAACATGAACAGATCTAATTGCAAACGGTGTTTCAATGCTTAGAAACAAGGCCTAGGGATCATACTTTCACTAGTGAACACTCTCATATAAATATCATCTCTTTATGATACTACTCTGAACTACTCTCCGGTTGGACACTCTAATCCACGGTAGGGCTATAACAACACACCTCAAAGTTCGCTTTCCACATCTAGGTAACCACACATTGTCACCTTGATCACTAGATGGTTCCAACAAACACTACAATTTCATAGAGACATCCAACTCCAAATATAACTCATAACAAGTATTTGTAATCTCTAGCCTAAGTGCCACCATGGTGTGCACGCTATCACTTTCACACACATGGGGAGAGTAGAGATCTATTAAAGCACTTGAGTATCAAGGTAGATCTACATGATTACAAAGCTCATGGTCACAATATGATCATGCATAGAGGGAGAGATGAACACATAGCTATCGGTAGAGTCCTTAGCCTCGAGAGAGAACTACTCCCTCATCATCATGGGAATCAGCAACGGCGATGGAGATGATGGTGGAGATCGATGGAGATGGCTCCCGGGGCACTTCCCTGTCCTGACAGGGTGCTGGAACAGAGACTTTTTGTCCCTCTAATCTCCCCTTCGGTGGCGGCAGCGCTGTGGAACTTTTTGTGGAAATCTGATCTCGTGGCTGGATTATTTAGGGTTTTTGCATCGGGGGGATTTTATAGGCGAAGAGGCGAGGTCGGTGGCCGGCCAGGGGGCCCACACCATGCCCTAGCGCGGCCTAGGGCTGCCCGCGCCAAGGGGGTGTGGCCGCCCTATGCCCTCCTTCGTCTCTCCTTCGGACTCCATGTGTCTTCCAGTAAAATATCGACTTTGGCTTTTGTCCCGTCCAATTTTGAGAATATTCATTTTCTAACTTTCATGGAACCAAAAACAGCAGAAAACAGGCAGCTGACACTGTGGCATCTTGTTAATAGGTTAGTCCAAGAAAGTGTATAAAAATACTCCAAAGTTGGAACAAAACATAAGAAAGTAGATAAAAACCAAGCATGGAACATCAAAAATTATAGATACGTTAGCAACGTATCAACATCCCCAAGCTTAACTCCTTCTCGTCCTCGAGTAGGTAAGTGATAAAGAAAGAATAATTTTTGAGGTGACACATCCCCAAGCTTAACTCCTGCTCGTCCTCGAGTAGGTAAGTGATAAAAAGAAAGAATAATTTTTGAGGTGACATGCACCATCAAAGACTTGATCAAAGTATTTGCAAAATATTTAAAGCTGGGATCATAGTACTTCAATCATAACATGAAAGACAAAGTTCTAGCAATAAGCAAAGAAACTATGATGCAACATGAAAAGTCACAAACAAAAGAATCATGAATAACAATGCTTTGCAAGACGTTTGTTTGTTTCACATCAAGAAAACATAGCATACTAGTATTCATCTTGTCCCTCAATAGAGTAGCAAATATAAATGCATAGGACACCTTCAAAGTTCATAAGAGTGACTAGATACAATAGTTTAAAACAAGCAATATCAAAGTATGCATCAATCAACTAGTCTTGGGACAATGCACATAGAACTAAGAATGGCCACTATGCTCTCAAAGTAGGTGCATAAAGATAGAAGGTGGAGACTCAATATAATGGTGGAAGAAAGGCCTTTTGTAAAAGGGAGTAGGGATTCAAGTCTCATAAAGAGCTTCCAAAAATTATAGTACTTATAGCTTTGAGCTCTCATTGCCCCTATCATAAGCATCTTGAAGTGATTAAGGTTAAAGTGAACAAACTATGGTGTACATGCTTGACGAAGTATAAGTCAGAAATCTCATGTCCCTTGTATACGAGGGCCGATCCTCATGCTACTCAAGTTTAGTCACTGGTAAGTTCTTGTCATCGTAAGTACATGTGTATCATAGAGAACCGCTAACGGGGTATGATGTCTACGCACTTCTATTCTTGTAGACAGTTG
The DNA here is from genome assembly GCA_916181665.1 of Avena sativa. Taxonomy (NCBI): domain Eukaryota; kingdom Viridiplantae; phylum Streptophyta; class Magnoliopsida; order Poales; family Poaceae; genus Avena; species Avena sativa. The sequence continues at coordinate 342,771,331 of OV702287.1, forward strand.
TTGGCACTCCAAGTGCAGAGGTTTGTAGAACAGTAGCAAGTTTTCCCTTAAGTGGATCACCCAAGGTTTATCGAACTCAGGGAGGAAGTGGTCAAAGGTATTCCCTCTCAAGCAACCCTGCAATCAAGATACAAGAAGTCTCTTGTGTCCCCAACACACCCAATACACTTGTCAGGTGTATAGGTGCACTAGTTCGGCGAAGAGATAGTAAAATACAAGTGGTATGGATAATTATAATTGGTAACGGTGATAGAAAATAGCTTGAAGGCGTGGAAAAGACTAAAGGCAAACTGAAATAAAGATGGAAGCAAGCAAACATGTAACAGATCTAATAGCAAACGGTGTTTCAGTGCTTAGAAACAAGGCCTAGGGATCATACTTTCACTAGTGAACACTCTCATATAAATATCTTCTCTTTATGATACTACTCTTAACTACTCTGCGGTTGAACACTCTAATCGATGGTAGGGCTATAACAGCACTCCTCAAAGTTCGCCTTTCCCATCTAGAAAACCCCACACTGTCACCTTGAGTACTAGGTGAGTCCAACAAACACCACAATTTCATAAAGATATCCAACTCCAAATATAACTCATAACAAGTATTTGTAATCTCTAGCCTAAGTGCCACCATGGTGAGCACGCTATCACTTTCACACACATGGGGAGAGCAGAGATCTATTAAAGCACTTGAGTACCAAGGTAGATCTATAGATTACAAGCTCATGATCACAATATGATCATGCATAGAGAGAGGGATGAACACATAGCTACCGGTAGAACCCTTAGCCTCGAGAGAGAACTACTCCCTCCTCATCATGGGAATCAGCAATGGTGATGAATATGGTGGTGGAGATCGATGGAGATGGCTCCGGGGGCACTTCCCTGTCCCGGCAGGGTGCCGGAACAGAGACTTTCTGTCCCTCGAATCTCCCCTTCGGTGGCGGCGGCGCTGCGTAACTATTCCTGGATTTCTGATTGATTATCTAGAGTTTTGGTATCGGGAGGCTCTTATAGGCGAAGGATGTAAGGTCGGTGGCCGGCCAGGGGGCCCACACCATGCCCTGGCGTGGCCTGGGCTGGCCCGCGCCAAGGGAGGGTGTGGCCACCCTGTGGCCCCTCTCTGGCTCTCCTTCTGGTTCCGTGAGTCTTCCAGGAAAATAGTAACTTTGGCTTTTGTCCCGTCCAATTCCGAGAATATTCATTTTCTGACTTCCTGGAACCAAAAACAGAAGAAAACAGGCAACTGGCATTGTGGCATCTTGTTAATAGGTTAGTCTAAGAAATCATATGAAAAGTACTCCAAACTTGGAACAAAACACAAGAAAGTAGATAAAACCAAGCATGGAACATCAAAAATTATAGATACATTTGCAATGTATCAACATCCCCAAGCTTAACTCCTGCTCGTCCTCGAGTAGGTAAGTGATAAAAAGAAAGAATAATTTTTGAGGTGACATGCACCATCATAAACTTGATCAAAGTATTTGTAAAACATTCAAGGCTGGGATCATAATACTTCAATCTTAACATGAAAGACAAAGTTCTAGCAATAAGACAAAGCAACTAAGATGCAACATGAAAAGGCATAAACAAAAGATTCATGAATAACAATGCTTTGCAAGACGTTTGTTTGTTTCACATAAAGAAAACATGGCATAATAGTATTCAGCTTGTCCCTCAATAGAGCAGCAAATATAAATGCATAGGACACCTTCAAAGTTCACAAGAGTGACTAGATAAAATTAGTTTAAAACAAGCAATATCACAGTATGCATCAATCAACTAGTCTTGGGACAATGCACATAGCACTAAGAATGGCCACTATGCTCTCAAAGTAGGTGCATAAAGATAGAAGATGGAGACTCAATATAATGGTGGAAGAAAGGCCTTTTTATAAAAGGAAGTAGGGATTCAAGTCTCATAAAGAGCTTCCAAAAATTATGGTACTTATAGCTTTCAGCTCTCATTGCCCCTATCATAAGCATCTTGAAGTGATTAAGGTTAAAGTGAACAAACTATGGTGTACATGCTTGACGAAGTATAAGTCAGAAATCTCATGTCCCTTGTATACGAGGGTCGCTCCTCATGCTACTCAAGTTTAGTCACCGGTAAGTTCTTGTCATTGTAAGTACATGTGTATCATTGAGAACCGCCAACGGGGTACCCCTTGCCCGATGATACAGAAGAATCCCCATATCAAAATGACAAGGCAAGCAGACAATGAGCATCTCAGCATTCTTCTTATTTACCATGGGAATATGGTGCTTTTTTCTCTCTTTCCTCTTTTCATAGTATATCTTTTTTTCTTTTTCTCTTTTTCTTCTCAATGTAGGACTCTTTTTTTATAAGAAGAATGCTTCATAGACATCTCATTATGGTTACGCTGCAGGTTTCCACCATGTCAGCATGGATTAGACCAACGGCCCAGGCGTTTCTCTAACACATATACATAACTCCATGGACTTACAAGCTCCCCTTTCATTTCACACCGACGACATCCATATATAAAAGAGCATGATATCAACTAGGTACAAGTACCAAGTGCAATGTTGAAAGCGTTCCCCATGACAGCATGGTTCTGCTAATTCCCAACAAATAAGTGCAAGCATATACAACATAGACGACACAATGGTTCAAGTTTATTAAGGGCAAGAAAAGTAAAGTGTGCCATCAAGTTCGTGAGAGCTATAATCACTAGTTTTCTCATAACAAGTTTAATTTGGAAGGTAAACAAAAGCATGAATATACTTGGAATAGCATAAGCTAGTAGGTAGGTATGGTGAACTCTTTGGAATGACTTGGTTTAGGGAGTTGGATGCATGAGTGGAACTCATACTTGGTTGTGGAGGCTAGCAAAAGACTGGGAGCGACAAACTAAGAGAGAAATAATGGCCATAATCATGCAGAGCGACAAAACATCATTGATCAAAGCATAAAGTGATACTACAAGTTGAAACCTAAAGGATCATAAAGGCTATGGTGACTTGAGATAGTCATAACATGGTGTGAGCATGTGCCAAGTCAACCCAAATAAAGCATCAAAGGAGAATACCACTATACTATGCTTTAATATGCTAAAAGAACAAATGATTCATCCAAGGCACATTAAGCAATCTCAATTGTTTATAACAAGTCATGCTACAACAAATAATACTAAGAATAAAGCCAAAACAATATCAAGCATGGCATGACAAAGCATAGGCCACAGTCAAAAACAAGCTCTTTTTACCACACAAGCATGAACTTTCCTACTCTTTTCCAAACCAAACCAAACTATTTGCAAACCAATGTATCAAAGAGGGGGTCCAACCAATTTATTCAGAAAACTAAGAAAACCAAGCAAACAAAAAACCAAAATGAAAATGAAAAATAAGACGCTCCAAGAACAACACAACTGTGTATGAAACAATAAAAATGAAGTGTTTGAAAGAAACCTGGAATTTTTATTGATGAAGAAGGGGATGCCTTGGGCATCCCAAAGCTTTGACACTTGTACTTCTTGGATATTTCTTGGGGTGACACGCGTGGCATCCCCAAGCTTCAGCTTTAGTCCATCCTTCATCTCATTACTCATTCCTTCCATACACCTGAAATTTTTCCTTCATACAAAACTTCACACAATCTTTATTAGCAACATTAGTGCACTCAAGATAAATAAGTCTTAAGATTCACTTCCAACACCAAATAAACTTCCATTAGAACACTAGCTACTGTAGCACTTCCCTAAAAAATCTCAATTCCCCAAAAGAACTCAAAAAGGAACCAACAAGAAGCAAATGCAAATAATGGCAGAAATCTGTCAAAACAGACCAGCAGGTAAAGACGAATTTTTTCAAAGATCTTCTGTTGCTCAAATCGAAACGTGCTGAACTAACGAAAGTTAGATAACAACCTGGGGCAGAACCACAAAAATTCACGCCTCAAAAGGACATACAAAGAGTTTACACGCATTTTTACGGTGAAGCACATAAATCTGTTTCGGGACAACAACTTTCCCAAGCATTACTTCCTTCTCATTAGAGGTTACTCTTGGCACAAAAACCACACAAAAATGATAAGGATAGGTTATTACTGAAGCAATAACTTCCAAGACTCAACTAAAACTTTTGGGTTATCTCCCAATAAGTACTTTTCTTTACCGCCTTTAAGTTAGGCATGATAGTTTGAGAAGATGCTCACATAAGAAATATTAATTTAAGTAAAAGAGAGCATCAAGAATCAAATTCAAAGCAAATTTAAGTCTAACCCACTTCCTATGCATAGGAATCTTGTAAAGAAACAAGTCATCAAAGAAATAAGCAACAAGCATAGAAAAGCAAAACCAGTGCAACTTCAAGACTTTCAACATAAAGAGGGGAAACTTAATATTATTGAGATTCATAAAACCATGTTTTCCTATCTCATAATAACTCTCAGTAGAATCATGAATAAAATTAACAATATAACTATCACATAAAACTTTCTTACCATGAGCCACATGCATAAAAGAATTAATACTGTCCACATAAGCATAGTCATTCTTATTAATTGTAGTGGGATCAAATTCAACAAAATAGCTATCATTATTATTCTCATCACCATAATCATCAAATATAGGAGGCATATTGTAGTCATAATGAATTTTCTCCTAAATATTAGGTGGACTGAAAATATCATATTCATCATTGTAATCATCATATATTGGAGGTTTGGTATCATCATAAGCAATAGAATAGCTATCTTCCAAAGTTGGGGAACTAAAAAGATCATTTTCATAAAAACTAGCTTCCCCAAGCTTAGACTTTTCCATAGCATTAGCAATAATGGTGTCCAAAGAATTCATACTAACAACATTGCTATTAGCATGCAAATAAAGTTCCATAGGTTTTTTAATTTTCTCTTCAAACACTTCATGTCCTAACTCAAGATAAATACTATAAAGCTCTCTAATTTTGTTGTTGTTTTCCATTAAGCCTAACTATTGAAAACAAGAAACAAAAAGACAAAATTGCAGAATCTAAAGGAAATAACTTCGAGCACTCACACCGAAGGACGTGAGTACCTTTTACCTTACCTCCCCGGCAACGGCGCCAGAAAATAGGCGTTTTCCATGGGAGGTTCTTCTTCTTTAATCCTCCGATGTGAATACCTTTTACCTTACCTCCCCGGCAACGGCGCCGGAATATAGCTTGATGTCTACGCACTTCTATTCTTGTAGACAGTTGTTGGGCCTCCAAGTGCAGAGGTTTATAGAACAGCATCAAGTTTTCCCTTAAGTGGATCACCCAAGGTTTATCGAACTCAGGGAGGAAGTGGTCAAAGGTATTCTCTCTCAAGCAACCCTGCAATCAAGATACAAGAAGTCTCTTGTGTTCCCAACACACCCAATACACTTGTCAGGTGTATAGGTGCACTAGTTCGGCGAAGAGATAGTAAAATACAAGTGGTATGGATAATTATAAGTGGTAACGGTGATAGAAAATAGCTTGAAGGCGTGGAAAAGACTAAAGATAAACTGAAATAAAGATGGAAGCAAGCAAACATGTAACAAATCTAATAGCAAACGGTGTTTCAGTGCTTAGAAACAAGGCCTAGGGATCATACTTTCACTAGTGAACACTCTCGTATAAATATCTTCTCTTTATGATACTACTCTTAACTACTCTCCGGTTGAACACTCTAATCGATGGTAGGGCTATAACAGCACTCCTCAAAGTTCGCCTTTCCCATCTAGAAAACCCCACACTGTCACCTTGAGTACTAGATGAGTCCAACAAACACCACAATTTCATAAAGATGTCCAACTCCAAATATAACTCATAACAAGTATTTGTAATCTCTAGCCTAAGTGCCACCATGGTGAGCATGCTGTCACTTTCACACACATGGGGAAAGCAGAGATCTATTAAAGCACTTGAGTAGCAAGGTAGATCTATAGATTACAAGCTCATGATCACAATATGATCATGCATAGAGAGAGAGATGAACACATAGCTACCGGTAGAACCCTTAGCCTCGAGAGAGAACTACTCCCTCCTCATCATGGGAATCAGCAATGGTGATGAAGATGGTGGTGGAGATCGATGGAGATGGCTCCGGGGGCACTTCCCCGTCCTGGCAGGGTGCCGGAACAGAGACTTTCTGTCCCTCGAATCTCCCCTTCGGTGGCGGCGGTGCTGCGGAACTTTTCGTGGATTTATGATTATTATCTAGGGTTTTGGTATCGGGAGGCTCTTATAGGCGAAGGAGGCAAGGTCGGTGGCCGGCCAGGGGGCCCACACCATGCCCTGGCGTGGCCTGGGATGGCCCGCGCCAAGGGGTGTGTGGCCATCCTGTGGCCCCTCTCTGACTCTCCTTCTGGTTCCGTGAGTCTTCCGGGAAAATAGTAACTTTGGCTTTTGTCCCGTCCAATTCCGAGAATATTCATTTTCTGACTTCCTGGAACCAAAAACAGCAGAAAACAGGCAACTGGCACTGTGGCATCTTGTTAATAGGTTAGTCCAAGAAATCATATGAAGAGTACTCCAAACTTGGAACAAAACACAAGAAAGTAGATAAAACCAAGCATGGAACATCAAAAATTATAGAAACATTTGCAATGTATCAAAAATTATAAAAATTATAGAAACATTTGCAAATTATAGAAAAATTATAGATACATTTGCAATGTATCAGGGTACCCCTTGCCCGATGATACGGAAGAATCCCCATATCAAAATGACAAGGCAAGCCGACAACGAGCATCTCAGCATTCTTCTTATATACCATGGGAATATGGTGCTTTTTTCTCTCTTTCCTCTTTTCATAGTATCTCTTTTTTTCTCTTTTTCTCAATATAGGACTCTTTTTTTTATAAGAAGAATGCTTCATAGACAGCTCATTATGGTTACGCTGCAGGTTTCCACCATGTCAGCATGGATTAGACCAGCGGCCCAGGCGTTTCTCTAACATATATACATAACTCCATGGACTTACAAGCTCCCCTTTCATTTCACACCGACGACATCCATATACAAAAGAGCATGATATCAACTAGGTACAAGTACCAAGTGCAATGTTGAAAGCGTTCCCCATGAAAGCATGGTTCTTCTAATTCCCAACAAATAAGTGCAAGCATATACAACATAGACGACACAATGGTTAAAGTTTATTAAAGTCAAGTAAAGTAAAGTGTGTCATCAAGTTCATGAGAGCTTTAATCACTAGTTTTCTCATAACAAGTGGAAGGTAAACAAAAGCATGAATATACTTGGAATAGCATAAGCTAGTAGGTAGGTATGGTGGACTCTTTGGAATAACTTGGTTTAGGGAGTTGGATGCATGAGCGGAACTCATACTTTGTTGTGGAGGCTAGCAAAAGACTGGAAGCGACAAACTAAGAGAGCAATAATGGCCATAATCATGCAGAGTGACAAAACATCATTGATCAAAGCATAAAGTGATACTACAAGTTGAAATCTAAAGGATCATAAAGGCTATGGTGACTTGAGATAGTCATAACATGGTGTGAGCATGCGTCAAGTCAACCCAAATAAAGCATCAAAGGAGAATACCACTATACTATGCTTTAATATGCTAAAACAACACATGATTCATCCAAGGCACATTAAGCAATCTCAATTGTTTATAACAAGTCATGCTACAACAAAGAATACTAAGCATAAAGCCAAAACAATATCAAGCATGGCATGACAAAGCATATGCAACAGTAAAAAACGAGCTCTTTTTACCACAAAAGTAAGAACTTTCCTACTCTTTTCCAAACCAAACCAAACTATTTGCAAACCAATGTATGAAAGAGGGGGTCCAACCAATTTATTCAGAAAACTAAGCAAACCAAAGCAAACGAAAAAACCAAAACAAAAATGAAAAAGAAGACGCTCCAAGAAAAACACAATTGTGCATGAAACAATAAAAATGAAGCGTTTGGAAGAAACCTGGGATTTTTATTTTTGAAGAAGGGGATGCCTTGGGCATCCCCAAGCTTTGACGCTTGTACTTCTTGGATATTTCTTGGGGTGACACGCGTGGCATCCCCAAGCTTGAGCTTTAGTGCATCCTTAATCTCATTACTCATTCCTTCCATACACCTGAAAATTTTCCTTCATACAAAACTTCACACAATCTCATTAGCAACATTAGTGCACTTAAGATAAATAAGTCTTAAGGTTCAGTTCTAACACCAAATAAACTTCCATTAAAACACTAGCTACTGTAGCACTTCCCTCAAAAAGCTCAATTCCCCAAAAGAACTCAAGAAGGAACCAAGAAAAAGCACAAGAATCTGTTTCGGGACAGCAACTTTTCCAATCATTACTTCACTCTCATTAGAGGTTACTCTTGGCACAAAAAGCAAATAAAAAGTATAAGGAGCGGTTATTACTGAAGTAATAACTTCCAAGACTCATCTAAAACTCTTGGGTTATCTCCCAACAAGTACTTTTCTTTAACGCCTTTAAGTTAGGCATAAGAAGCAAAGAAAGAATCAAGTCTTCTCAAATGAAGAAGCATTAAGATCAATACCAGAAATATTTTCAACAAGGCAAGGTATATCATCCAAACAAGTTCTAGAATATCCTCTCTCAATGATCTTAGGTTCACTATTCTCATCAAAAGGGTTTGAAGGAACAATCCAATCAAGATTCTTTGCTATGGCATCATGTATTGCTACTAGTTTGAAGGGTATTGGTATCTTAGGTTCTTCCCCATTAGGTTCGGTTTTATTCATCTTTTCTCGTGTACCAACAACATCTACACATGAGCCTAGCATATTGAAATGTTCAAAGACTTTTCTAGCTTCTTTGGCAACATCATAGAACTCCTTAAACAAAGTTTCTAAAATAAAATCCCTCTTTTCAGGGTCTTCAATTTCTTTAAGCTTAAGAAACATTACTTGCATTCAGGGGTTGCGGTTAACAAACCTAGCTTCTAACATGTGAATTAAAGAAGCTGCAGCAATCTCATAGTTTGGAGCAAGTTCTACAAGGGATCTATCCTCAGTATCTTCGTGTTTGCTAACATGATTAAAGAATTCTTCAATATTATCTTTCCCAATTATAGAACCACTACCAATTGAAAGGTCTTTCAAGGTGAAAGTAGGGATCAACATGGTGAGCTAAGGAAGAGGTGACAACTAAAGGAGACTTAATTTTTTTGTGTTTTTGATAAATAAAGCAAACTAGTAAAACTATTTTTTTTTGTGTTTTTTTTGAAGAACAAAACAAGCAAACAAAGCAAAAAAGAAACTAAGCAAAACAAAAACAACAAAGTAAAGAGATTGGTTATGAGGAACTCCCCTTGTGAAGATGTCCTTGACTCCCCGGCAACGGCGCCAGAAAATCGCTTGATGGCTCAATGAACGGCGCGCAGAAAAGTGTTGATGGCTCGTGGTTGATGTAGAGCTCGTTGGGAACCCCAAGAGGAAGGTATGATGAGTACAGCAACAAGTTTCCCTCAGTTATGAAACCAAGGTTTAATCGAACCAGTAGGAGTAAGGAAACAACCCAAAGGTGTTACTAGCTGAGCTTTGGCAGGGCGCACTACCGGTGCTAGTAGCAACGTGGAGACCTGCACAACACAACCACAGAACTTTGTCCCCAACTTGCGATGAGGTTGTCAATCTCACCGTGTTTTGCAGAATACAAAGGATTAAACGTATCGAATGGAAAGAAGTAAAAGTTTGCAGAAAGCAAACACAAAAAGTAAACAGTTTGTAGATTGTATGTAAAAGACAAGGACCGGGATCCAAAGTTCACTAGAGGTGGCTCTCCTTAGATAGAAAACATGCTGGGTGAACAAATTACAGCGGGGCAATTGACAAACACCGAGAAAGCAATACATGCATATACTAATCATCTTGACTCCTTTGAGACTTGATTGGGCATTACAACATAATACATAGACCACCATCCAACTGCATCTATGACTAATAATCCACCTTTGGGTTATCATCCGAACCCCCTCTAGTATTAAGTTGCAAGCAACAGATTATTGCTTTATGAACTGCGTGTAAAGTAAACAATATGATTATTCTATGAACAAAGGATTGTTTTCTCCCTAGTAGCAACAGCACATCTAGTACCTTAGAGATTTCTGTCACTTCCCCAGATTACCAGAGGCATGAACTCACTATCGAGCATAAATACTAACTCTTGGAGTTGCTAGCATCTACTTGGCCAAGATAGCTACTAACAACGGAAAGCATGCAAGATCACAAATAACAAAGAAATGATAGAATCAATAATCAATCTGAAATAGCATCTCAATATCCATCGGATCCCCGCAAACACAACATGTATGAATTACAAATAGATGATCTTGATCATGAACGGAGCTCACAAGATCTAGACATGAAAGCACAAAGTAGGAGAACCAGCCATCTAGCTACTACATGGATCCGTAGTCCAAGGATGAACTACTTACGCATCACACCGGAGGCTTGCATGGTGATGAAGAAGGCCTCCAGGGTGAATTCCCCTCTCCAATAGGGTGCCGGGAAGAGCTTCAGATCCCTCCCGATCTAGGGATGGAGATGACAGCGGCTACAGACTCTTTCATGGATTTTGGATCAGGCCCTTAGGGTTTTCGTCCCGAGGGCAATATATAGGAGGAAGGAGAGGCTGAGGGGGTACCGGGAGCTGCCACATCACCCCCTGGCGCGGGCCATGCCTGGCCGCGCGGCTAGGTGGTGTGGTGGCTCCCTGGCCCTTCTCCGTCTCGTATTCTGGCACTTGATCCCTTCCGGAAAAATAGGCACTTTGGCTTTTGTCCCATCCAATTCCGAGAATATTTATTTTCTGACTTTCCTGGAACCAAAAACAGCAGAAAATAGGCAGCTGGCACTGTGGCTCCTGTTAATAGGTTAGTCCAAGAAATCATATGAAAAGTACTCCAAAGTTGGAACAAAACACAAGAAAGTGGATAAAACCAAGCATGGAACATCAAAAATTATAGATACATTTGCAATGTATCAGTGACATGCACCATCATAAACTTGATCAAAGTATTTGTAAAACATTGAAAGCTAGGATCATAGTATTTCAACATAGCATGAAAGATAAAGTTCTAACAATAAGACAAAGTAACTATGTTGTAACATGAAAAGGCATAAACAAAAGATTCATGAATAACAATGCTTTGCAAGACGTTTGTTTGTTTCACATAAAGAAAACATAGCATAGTGGCATTCATCTTGTCCCTCATAGAGTAGTAAAACATAAATGCATAGGACTGATGTCTACGCACTTCTATTCTTGTAGACAATTGTTGGGCCTCCAAGTGCAGAGGTTTGTAGAACAGCAGCATGTTTTCCCTTAAGTGGATTACCCAAGGTTTATCGAACTCAGGGAGGAAGTGGTCAAAGGTATCCCCTCTCAAGCAACCCTATAATCAACATACAAGAAGTCTCTTGTGTCCCCAACACACCCAATACACTTGTCAGGTGTATAGGTGCACTAGTTCGGTGAAGAGATAGTAAAATAAAAGTGGTATGGATAATTATAAGTGGTAACGGTGATAGAAAATAGCTTGGTGGCGTGTGGTTGACGTGGGAAAAGACTGAAGGAAAACTGAAATAAAGATAGCAGCAAGCAATCATGTAACATATCTAATTGCAAACGGTGTTTCAGTGCTTAGAAACAAGGCCTAGGGATCATACTTTCACTAGTGAACACTCTCTCATATAAATATCTTCTTTTTATGATACTACTCTTAACTACTCTCTGGTTGGACACTCTAATCCATGGTAGGGCTATAACAGCACACCTCAAAGTTCGCTTTCCCCATGTAAGTAACCCCACACTGTCACCTTGAGCACTAGATGGTTCCAACAAACACCACAATTTCATAAAGACATCCAACTCCAAATATAACTCACAACAAGTATTTGTAATCTCTAGCCTAAGTGCCACCATGGTGTGCATGCTGTCACTTTCACACACATGGGGAGAGCAGAGATCTAATAAAGCACTTGAGTAGCAAGGTAGATCTACTTGATTACAAAGCTCATGATCACAATATGATCATGCATAGAGAGAGATGAACACATAGCTACCGGTAGAACCCTTGGCCTCGAGAGAGAACTACTCCCTCCTCATCATGGGAATCAGCAATGGTGATGGATATGGTGGTGGAGATCGATGGAGATGGCTCCGAGGGCACTTCCCCATCCCGGCAGGGTGCCGGAACAGAGACTTTCTGTCCCTCGAATCTCCCCTTCGGTGGCGGCGGCGCTGCAGAACTTTTCGTGGCTGGAGGCTTCACGATTTAGGGTTTATGCATCATGTAACATATCTAATCATACTTTCACTAGTGAACACTCTCTCATATAAATATCTTCTTTTTATGATACTACTCTGAACTACTCCCTGGCGCAGCCTGGCATGGCCCGCGCCACCAGGTTGTGTGGCCAGCCCTTGGCCCCTCTCCGTCTCATCTTCTGGCTCCGTGAGTCTTCCGGTAAAATATCGACTTTGGCTTTTGTCCGGTCCAATTCTGAGAATATTGATTTTCTGACTTTCCTAGAACCAAAAATAACAGAAAACAGGCAACTGGCACTGTGGCATCTTGTTAATAGGTTAGTTCCAGAAAATGTGTAAAAGTACTCCAAAGTGTGGACAAAACATAAGAAAGTAGATAAAACCAAGCATGGACCATCAAAAATTATAGATACATTTGCAATGTATAGACATCCCCAAGCTTAACTCCTGCTCGTCCTCGAGTAGGTAAGTGATAAAAAGAAAGAATAATTTTTGAGGTGACATGCACCATCATAAACTTGATCAAAGTATTTGTAAAACATTGATAGCTGGGATCATAGTACTTCAACATAGCATGAAAGACAAAGTTCTAACAATAAGACATAGAAACTATGTTGCAACATGAAAAGGTACAAACAAAAGATTCATGAATAACAATACTTTGCAAGACGTTTGTTTGTTTCACATAAAGAAAACATAGCATAATAGCATTCAGCTTGTCCCTCATAGAGTAGCAAATATAAATGCATAGGACACCTTAAGAGTGACTAGATACAAATAGTTTAGAACAAGCAATATCAAGTTATGCATCAATCAAATAGTCTTGGGACAATGCACATATAACTAAGAATGGCCGCTATGCTCTCAAAGTAAATGCATAAAGATAGAAGGTGGAGACTCAATATATATAGTGGAAGAAAGGCCTTCATAGAAGGAAGCAGAGATTCAAGTTTCATAAAGAGCTTCCAAAAATTATGGTACTTAATAGCTTTCAACTCTCATTGCCCCTATCATAAGCATCTTGAACTGATTAAGGTTAAAGTGAACAAACTATGGTGTACATGCTTGACGCAGTATAAGTTAGAAATCTCATGTCCCTTGAATACGAGGGTCGCTCCTCATGCTACTCAAGTTTAGTCACCGGTAAGTTCTTGTCATCGTAAGTACATGTATATCATAGAGAACCGCCAACGAGGTACCCCTTGCCCGATGATACGGAAGAATCCCCATATCAAAATGACAAGGCAAGTAGACAACGAGCATCTCAGCAATCTTCTTATTTACCATGGGAATATGGTGCTTTTTTCTCTCTTTCCTCTTTTTCTCAATATAGGACCTTTTTTTATAAGAAGAATGCTTCATAGACAGCTCATTATGGTTACGCTGCAGGTTTCCACCATGTCAGCATGGATTAGACCAGCAGCCCAGGCATTTCTCTAACACATATACATAACTCCATGGACTTACAAGCTCCCCTTTCATTTCACACCGACGACATCCATAGACAAAAGAGCATGGTATCAACTAGGTACAAAGTACAAGTGCAATGTTGAAAGCGTTCCCCATGACAACATGGTTCTGCTAATCCTCAACAAATAAGTGTAAGCATATACAACATAGACGACACAATGGTTCAAGTTTATTTAGGGCAAGAAAAGTAAAGTGTGCCATCAAGTTCGTGAGAGCTTTAATCACTAGTTTTCTCATAACAAGTTTAATTTGGAAGGTAAACAAAAGCATGAATATACTTGGAATAGCATAAGCTAGTAGGTAGGTATGGTGGACTCTTTGGAATAACTTGGTTTAGGGAGTTGGATGCATGAGTGGAACTCATACTTGGTTACGGAGGCTAGCAAAAGACTGGGAGCGACCAACTAAGAGAGCAATAATGGCCATAATCATGCAGAGCGACAAAACATCATTAATTGAAGCATAAAGTGATACTACAAGTTGAAAACTAAAGGATCACAAAGGCTATGGTGACTTGGGATAGTCATAACATGGTGTGAGCATGTGCCAAGTCAACCCAAATAAAGTATCAAAGGAGAATACCACAATACTATGCTTTAATATGCTAAAACAATGCATGATCCTTCCAAGGCACATTAAGCAATCTCAATTGTTTATAACAAGTCATGCTACAGCAAAGAATACTAAGCATAAAGCAAAAACAATATCGAGCATGGCATGCCAAAGCATAGGCCACAGTCAAAAACAAGCTCTCTTTACCACTTAAGCATGAACTTTCCTACTATTTTCCAATCCAAACCAAACTATTTGAAAACCAATGTAAGAAAGAGGGGGTCCAACCAATTTATTCAGCAAACTAAGCAAACCAAGCAAACAAAAAACCAAAATGAAAACGAAAAATAAGACGCTACAAGAACAACACAACTGTGCATGAAACAATTAAAATGAAGCGTTTGGAAGGAACCTGAGATTTTTATTGATGAAGAAGGGGATGCCTTGGGCATCCCCAAGCTTTGACTCTTGTACTTCTAGGATATTTCTTGGAGTGACACGCGTGGCATCCCCAAGCTTGAGCTTTAGTCCATTCTTCATCTCATTACATCATTCCTTTCATACACCTGGAATTTTTCTTTCATATAAAACTTCACACAATCTTTATTAGCAACATTAGTGCACTCAAGATAATAAGTCTTTGGGTTCAGTTTAAACACCAATAAAACTTCCATTAAAACACAAGCTACTGAAGCACTTCCCTTGAAAATCTCAATCCCACAAAGAGAACTCAAAAAGGAACCAACAAGAAGCAAATGCAAATAATGGCAGAAATCTGTCAAAACAGACCAGCAGGTAAAGACGAATTTTTTCGAAGACCTTCTGTTGCTCAAATCAAAAAGTGTTGAACTAACGAAAGTTAGATAACAACTTGGGGCAGAAGCAAAAAAATTCACGCCTCAAACGGACGTACAGAGATTTTACACGAATTTACGGTGAAGCACAGAAATCTATTTCGGGACAGCAACTTTCCCAATCATTACTTCTCTCTCATTAGAGGTTACTATTGGCACAAAAAGCAAATAAAAAGGATAAGGAGCGGTTATTATAGAGGTAATAATTTCCAAGACTCATCTAAAACTTTTGGGTTATCTCTCAATAAGTACTTTTCTTTAATGCCTTTAAGTTAGGCATGATAGTTTGAGAAGATGCTCACATAAGAAATATGAATTGAAGCAAAAGAGAGCATCAAGAAGCAAATCCAAAGCACATTTAAGTCTAACACACTTACTATGCATAGGAATCTTGTAAAGAAACAAGTCATGAAAGCACAAAGCAACAAGCATAGGAAAGCAAAACAAGTGCAACTTCAAAAATTTCAACATAAAGAGGGGAAACTTAATATTGTTGAGATACATAAGACTATGTTTCCCTCTCTCGTAATAACTTTCAGTAGCATCATGAATAAAATTAACAATATAACTATCATATGAAACATTCTTATCATGAGCCACATGCATAAAAGAATTAATACTCCCCATATAAGTATAGTCATTCTTATTAATCATAGTAGGAGCAAATTCAACAAAATAGCTATCATTATTATTCTCATCACCATAATCATAAAATATAGGAGGCATATTATAATCATTAATTTTCTCGTCAATAGTAGGTGGACTGAAAATATCATATTCATCATTGTAATCATCATATATTGGAGGTTTGGTATCATCATAAGCAATAGAATAGCTATCTTCCAAAGTTGGGGAACTAAAAAGATCATTTTCATAAAAACTAGCTTCCCCAAGCTTAGACTTTTCCATAGAATTAGCAATAATGGTGTCCAAAGAATTCATACTAACAACATTGCTATTAGCATGCAAATAAAGTTCCATAGGTTTTTTTAATTTTCTCTTCAAACACTTCATGTCCTAAGTCAAGATAAATACTATAAAGCTCTCTAATTGTTTTGTTGTTTTCCATTAAGCCTAACTAGTGAAAACAAGAAACAAAAAGACAAAATTGCAGAATCTAAAGGAAATAACTTCGAGCACTCACACCGGAAGATGTGAGTACCTTTTACCTTACCTCCCCGGCAACGGCGCCAGAAAATAGCTTGATGTCTACGCACTTCTATTCTTGTAGACAGTTCTTGGGCCTCCAAGTGCAGAGGTTTGTAGAATACCAGCAAGTTTTCCCTTAAGTGGATTACCCAAGGTTTATCAAACTCAGGGAGGAAGTGGTCAAAGGTATCCCCTCTCAAGCAACCCTATAATCAACATACAAGAAGTCTCTTGTGTCCCCAACACACCCAATACACTTGTCAGGTGTATAGGTGCACTAGTTCGTCGAAGAGATAGTGAAATACAAGTGGTATGGATAATTATAAGTGGTAACGGTGATAAAAATAGCTTGGTGGTGTGTGGTTGACGTGGGAAAAGACTAAAGGAAAACTGAAATAAAGATAGCATCAAGCAAGCATGTAACAGATCTAATTGCAAATGGTGTTTCAGTGCTTAGAAACAAGGCCTAGGGATCATACTTTCACTAGTGAACACTCTCTCATATAAATATCTTCTTTTTATGATACTACTCTTAACTACTCTCTGGTTGGACACTCTAATCCATGGTAGGGCTATAACAGCACACCTCAAAGTTCGCTTTCCCCATGTAAGTAACCCCACACTGTCACCTTGAGCACTAGATGGTTCCAACAAACACCACAATTTCATAAAGACATCCAACTCCAAATATAACTCACAACAAGTATTTGTAATCTCTAGCCTAAGTGCCACCATGGTGTGCATGCTGTCACTTTCACACACATGGGGAGAGCAGAGATCTAATAAAGCACTTGAGTAGCAAGGTAGATCTACTTGATTACAAAGCTCATGATCACAATATGATCATGCATAGAGAGAGATGAACACATAGCTACCGGTAGAACCCTTGGCCTCGAGAGAGAACTACTCCCTCCTCATCATGGGAATCAGCAATGGTGATGGATATGGTGGTGGAGATCGATGGAGATGGCTCCGAGGGCACTTCCCCATCCCGGCAGGGTGCCGGAACAGAGACTTTCTGTCCCTCGAATCTCCCCTTCGGTGGCGGCGGCGCTGCAGAACTTTTCGTGGCTGGAGGCTTCACGATTTAGGGTTTATGCATCGGAAGGCTCTTATAGGCGAGAGGGGAGACCGAGGGGGTGCCGGAGGGGCCCACATCACCCCTTGGCGCGACCTGGCATGGCCCGCGCCACCAGGTGGTGTGGCCAGCCCTTGGCCCCTCTCCGTCTCGTCTTCTGACTCCGTGAGTCTTCCGATAAAATATCGACTTTGGCTTTTGTCCGGTCCAATTCCGAGAATATTGGTTTTCTGACTTTCCTGGAACCAAAAACAGCAGAAAACAGGCAACTGGCACTGTGGCATCTTGTTAATAGGTTAGTTCCAGAAAATGTGTAAAAGTACTCCAAAGTGTGGACAAAACATAAGAAAGTAGATAAAACCAAGCATGGAACATCAAAAATTATAGATACATTTGCAATGTATCAAGGACACCTTAAAATTCATAAGGGTGACTAGATACAAAGAGTTTAAGAACATGCAATATCAAAGTTATGCATCAATCAACAAGTCTTGGGACAATGCACATTAAACTAAGAATGGCCACTATGCTCTCTCAATAGGTGCATAAAGATAGAAGGTGGAGACTCAACATAAAAGTAAAAGAAAGGTCTTCATGGAAGGAAGCAGGGATTCAAGTCTCATAAAGAGCTTCCAAAAATTATGGTACTTATTAGCTTTCATCTCTCATTGCCCCTATCATAAGCATCTTTAGGTGATTAAGGTTAAAGTGACACAACTAAGAGGATATGCTTGACAAGTTATAAGCCGAAATCTCAAGCCCCTTACTTACAAAGACTGAACCTCATGCTACTCAACTTTAGTCACAAGTAAGCTCTTGTAATTATAAGTACATATGTATCATAGAGAACCGCCAATGGGGTACCCCTTGCACATGATACATGAGTTATCCCATAATCAAAATGACAAGGCGAGCAAACAATGAGCATCTCAGCGATCTTTTTATTTGCTATTTGCATAGGTTTTTATTCAGGATGCTTCATAGAGTGCTCATTATGGTTATGCTGCAAGTTTCCGCCATGATTAGGCATGGCTTAGGCTAGCGGCCTAGGTGTTTCTCTAACACACATACAAACTCCATGATCTTACAAGTTCCACTTTTATTTCACACCACCGAGATCCATAAGCAAAAGAATCATGATATCAATGGGGTACAATGTACAAGTGCAATGCTAAAAGCGTTCCCCATGATACATGGTTCTGCTAACTTCAACTTATAAAGCGCAAGCATATACACAACAAAGATGGACACAATGGTTCAAGTTTATTAAGTGCAAGAAAAGTAAAGTGTGCATCAAGTTCGTGAGAGCTTTAATCACTAGTTTTCACATAACAAGTTTAATATGGAAGGTAGATAAAAGTATGAATATACTTGGAATAGAACATGCTAATAGGTAGGTATGGTGGACTCTTTGGAACAAATTGGTTTTATTTGGAATTGGGTGCATGAGTGGAACTCATACTTGGTTATGGAGGCTAGCAAAATACTGGGAGCAACCAACTAAGAGAGCAATAATGGCCATAATCATGCAAAGCGACAAAATGATACGTCCATTTTGCATCACTATTCTATGTCATAATTCACTGTTATTCATTGATATATTTCGTATTGAGAGGTGATACTTATGTTATTTTATCTGTTTTTGCACGGTTGATGACTTTTGGAGCATGGACCGCTGCAGTCAGGATTCTGATGGAAAAGGTGTTGTTTGGAGGCAAAATTAGCGAAGATCAGAAAATCCGGGAAAATATACGGAAAATCCTATTTTTTCAGAAGACGAAGGAAGCCAGAAGGAGGGCTGGAGATGGGCCACATGGGGCCCACACCACCCCTTGGCGCGAGCTAGCCCTGGTCGCGCCACCAGGTGGTGTGGCCGCCCTGGTCCACCCCTGGTACTCCCCTCTGGCGTATATTATCCTCCCAAAACCCTAAGACCCGGGGAGTGACCACAGAAAGATTCCACCGCCTCTGTGGGGCACCGGGAGAGAAAGATCTCTCCGACAGACAGATTTCTGCCAGGGGAATTCCTTCCCGGAGAAGGGAGATCGTCGCCATCAACACCATCATCAAGCTGGACTTCATCGGGATCATAATCATCATCACCACCATCATCATCACCCTCATCACCATCTCCATATTGCTGTAACAATTGGGTTGAATCTTGCATTAGTTCATAGGGGAAACTTTCCCGGTGTTGATTACTCTTTGTAGTTGATGCTATTGAGTGAACCATTTAATTATTGTTTATGTTCAGATTGTTATACATCATTATTCCATCTCTGATCATGATCCATATGATGTCTTGTGAGTAGTTCGTTTTGTTCTTGAGGACATGGGAGAAGTCATGTTGTTAGTAGTGGAATTGTGTTGAGAAAGATTCAATAGTTTGATATTTAAGTTGTGGTGTACTTCTTCTAGTGGTGTCATGTGAATGTCGACTACATGACACTTCACCTATATGGGCCTAGGGGAATGCATTGTGTATTTGGATACTAATAGTAGGGGTTACCGGAGTGACAGAAACCTGAACCCCCGTTAGGAAACCATTGCACAAGGGACGTAAGGGTCTTAGAGTTTAAAGCTGTGGTTAGGTTTCTACCTTAAATACTTTCTTGTACTTACAGATGTTTGCAAGGGGTATAATCACAAGTAGGTATTAGTCCTAGGAAGGTCGGTACATTAGCACAGGTTCACCCACACAACACTTAGCAAGCTAAAGAAGATTAATCAACTATATGAAGCGAAATCACTTGATAGTCTTCCCATGTGTCCTCGAGAACGTTCGGTCATCTTAAGTAATCCAACCGGCTTGTCCTTTGCTGCATAAAGGATTGGGCAACTTGCTGCATTTATTCCTACTGTCTTTTATTTACTCATACTTTGTTTACTTTCTTTATCGAAAACCCCTAAAAATTCGTTTGCTAAGTATTTGCAGAGAATTCCTGATCCATACCACTAGCCAGCACCTTCTGCTCCTCATTGGGTTCGACACTCTTACTTATCGAAAATACTGTGATACACCCCTATACTTGTGGGTCATCAAGACTATTTTCTGGCGCTGTTGCCAGGGATTGAAGCGCTATTGGAGAGTGGAACTGGTAAAGGAAACTTCTACTGTGAGTATTGTTTACTACTGCTAGTTGCTTTATTTTTGTTATGGATAATTCGTTGAGTTTCTTATTTGGTAATTCTACTACCACTACTAAGGTAGTAGATAAGCCACCACCTGCTGAGAATGATGTTTTTAAAATACTTACAAGAATTAATGATCGTGTTATGGATAACTATTATGTTGGGGATGGAACAGTCCATCCCAGTGATCATTTGCTCTTTATACACGAATTATGCGGGTTGTTCAAGTGTGCAGGTATTACTACAGATCAAGTTAAGAAGAAGTTATTCTCATTATCGCTGAAAGGAAGAGCTGAGGAATGGTATAAGCTTCTAAAGAATGGTCAAGCTCTGGAATGGGAGGAAATAGTGCCTCTCTTTTATTCAAAGTTTTATCCTCCTAGTGAGATTCATAAAGATCGGAATCAAATATACAACTTTTGGCCTCTTGATGGAGATAGTACAGCTCAAGCTTGGGGGATATTGAAGTTACTAATGCTCAAATGTCCCATTCATGAGCTCCCCAACAATATTATTATCAATAACTTTTATGCAAGGCTTTCTCTTCATGACAAGGATTTATTGGATGCTTCTTGTGCTAGATCATTCACTCGCATGGAAGAAGAAGCTAAATGGGATCTTCTGGACCGTATTCAAGACAATGCTGAAGCTTGGGAGAATGACAAAGGTAGAATGTCAGGTATAAATTATGATTATGAATGCATTGAATCTTTTATGGGAACTGATGACTTTCAAAATATTAAAAATGCTTATGGTCTAGACTCTCAAGCTATTGCTTCTTATTTTAAGGCTTTTGTTCCTATATTGAAGTGCCTAAAAAGAAGTGGAATAAGTATCATGAACCTTATAAAGATGTTTCTAAGAGTGTTCCTGTAAGAAATACTGAAGTTTATACCGCTAATCATGTTTTACCTGAACCTTATATTGAGAAAATGCCTTTCCCAATTAAGATAAAGGAACATTCTATGATAGCTAGTATGGTTAATGAAAGTACAAATAAAGCTGTTGAACCTGATAAACAAAAGGTTGATGAACCTATAATAGCAAATGTGAAAGACTTTGTTACTAAATATGAAGAAGAGGGACACACTATCCTTTGTAAGGATACCTCTAATTTTGTTTCACAAAGTAGTATTATGAGAGCTAATATTCCTGTGTTTTCTGTTAGAATAAGTGATCATTGCTATGATGGTCCTTGTGATAGTTATATTGTTAAATTTATGCATGATACTGAAAGTTATTATGAGAGAGGGAAAAGTGTTCTTATGTATCTCAATAATGTCAAGTTTCCTCGTTTTATGCTGAAAGTTTTTATGTTGCACTTCTTTTGCCTTCCTATGCTTGTAGCCTCTGGTTTCAACAACTTGTTTGTTTACAAAATTCCCTTGAATAGGAAGTGGTTTAGACTTAAATGTGTGTATTTTTGCTTCTTAATGCTCTATTTCACTTCAATTCATATTCTTATGTGAACATCTTCAAAATCATCATGCCCATCTTAATGGCTATAAAGAAAGAGCTTTTTAGGAGACAACCCAATTTGTTTTTACTTTCAGTTTGCTTTTGTTTCTTTGAGTCTTGGAAGTTATTACTTCGATAATAACCGCTCCTTATCCGTTTTGTTTGGTTTTTGTGTCAAGATCAACCTCTAATGAGAGAGAAGTAATATTTGGGGAAGTTGCTGTCCCGAAACAGATTTTTGTGCTTCACCGTAAAAATTCGTGAGAGATTTCTGTATGTCGGATTGAGCTGTAATTTTTTGTGCTTCTGCCCCAGGGTGTTGTTTAATTTTCGTTAGTTTTGCACTTTTTGATTTGAGCAACAGAAGAGTTTCGAAAAAAATGATCTTTACCTGCTGGTCTGTTTTGACAGATTTAGCCAATCTTGCATTTGCTTCTTTAATCGATTTCCTTTTTGAATTCTTTTTGGGTTTTTGGAAGGAGTTGCTATAGTAGCTTATGTTTTGATGGTTTTCAGTTGAAAGTTGAACTCAAAAGGTTTTATCACTTCACTTATATTAATATTGCTAATAAGAATTGTGTGAAAGAAATTTCCAGCTAGTGGAGATAATGGTGTAATAAGGAAGAGAAGGGTTTTATGACTCAAGTAATAAGTGTATGAAGATGAAGATATTGATGTTATTCAAGTGGTGACTCCGAAAGAATCTACTAGATACCAAATTCAGAGACCTGCAGAGTACGCTTCCAAATAGGTGACAATTTTGGTAAGAAAAGTTCCATGAAAATACTATCCAACTATAATTTTGCAGTTTTCAGTCAATAAAGAAAGCTGCGAAGCGAAAGAGGGACGGAAACGGAGCCAGGGTGGCTCACACCACCCTGTGGCGTAGGCCCTCCCCTGGCCGCGCCACCAGGTGGTGAGTCCACCCCGGACTCCGCCTCCGACTCGTTTTCGCCTAGTACCTTCCTTTTGTTATGAAACTTCATAATATATAATCCCCCGGAGCCCCCGAGGTTCGTATATCGTGTTCTCGTCGTGTTTTTGTTTTGATCTGTTTCTGCCAGGACATACTCTTTGAAAGTTTAGAAGCACAATGGTGTCCGCCAAGGATAAAGGGAAGGAGCCTATGGAGGAAGACCTCCAAGACCCCGGGAAGGAGAAGGAGATCAAGAGTGGAGGTGAAGAGGAGCAAGGCCAACATCCGCACACCGGCACTACCATTGCAAGCATTGGAGTGGTGACAAAACCTGCCAGGGTTAGAAGGACTGCACGGATGCAGACTGGGGGGAAAGCTCCTCGTCACTGCTTGGCTCCACGGTCACTTCCTCCATGCACCAAGAATCCTTTCCATACCCTTATCCATGAGCATCAATACCAGAATATGCCCAAGGGGAAATTACCCTCCAATTGGGATTTGCCTCGTTCTAGCCATGCAGGAAAAGAAGACTTAAAGGAGGAAGAGTGGGGAAAGAATAGCAGGAGCTGGAATTCTCAACCCGACATGATCATGAGCCGCATTGAGCAAAACTCATAGCTGATTCGTAATCTCACCTTCGAGATTGAGGACTTGGGGAAACTTATCAGAGAGCTCATCGAGAGGATACCACCACCACCGAAGGAGTAATTCGTCATCAGGTTTGGCATCCCCTTGGTTTGTTCCAAGATTGGGGGAGTGCCGCGGTATCACATCACTATCTTCTATCTTTTTACCTTTTTAGTAGAGTCATATCATGAATAGAGAAGTTATTATGTAGGATGGTTTGCATTATGGAAGTGTCCCCTCTCTTGTTAGATATGTATCCCTTGGTGTGAGTTGCCGTTATGGATTATTAATGAGAAGTTCTATCATTTACCCTTTTGCATAGCTTATATTAGTTTTCAATTCGTGGTTATATGATTGATCTTGTTGTTAATATTGATATCACTTTGGGATCATTGAGTTAATTTAGTTGGTTTTGGCAAACCTGGCTCGGTCAGTAGCAACACTATTTTTGCGAGTTGAATGAAAAAGATAGAAGTACTCTAAAGAAAAATAATTTCATCATCTTTATTTCTTGATTTGCTCATAAGTCTAGTATTCTCTAGTTAAGAACTTTTGTGCTTCCAAGGAAGATTGCATGTTTGTTTTTATCACTTGTATGTTTGGTTGTTTCCTTCAACTCTTATACTTGCTACCCACCCTTGCTAGCCAAAAACCTGCACTGAGAGGGAATTCTTCTCGTGCATCCACCTCCTTTAAACCAAAACCTTTGCCATTTGTGTCCACCATACCTACCTAGTAGCATTATTGCTATTCCAAGTAAATTCTTGTTTTATCTACCTCCCAAATTAAACTTGTTATGTGAAAATTAGTGATTAAAGCTCTCACGAACTTGATGGCACACTTTAATTTTCTTGCATTTAATAAACTTGAACCATTGGGTCATTCTTTGTTGCGTATATGCTTGCGCTTTATGAGTTGAAGTTAGCAGAACCATGTATCATGGGGACCGCTTTCAACACTTCATTTGGTACTTTGTACCTAGTTGATATCATGTTCTTTTGCTTATGGATCCCGACAGTGTGAAATAAAAGTGGAACTTGTAAGATCATGGAGTTTATATGTGTGTTAGAGAAACGTCTGGGCCGCTAGCCTAAGCCATGCCTAATCATGGTGGAAACTTGCAGCATAACTATAGTGAGCATTCTATGAAGCATCCTCAATAAAAACCTATGCAAATAGCAAATAAAAATATCACTGAGATGCTCACAGTCTGCTTGCCTTGTCATTTTGATTATGGGATAGCTCCTGTGTCATGTGCAAGGGGTACCCCATTGGCGGTTCTCAATGGTACGCATGTATTTACAATGACAAGAGCTTGCTCGTGACTGAAGTTGAGTAGCATGAGGTTCGGTACTCATAAGTAAGGGGCATGGGACTTCAATTTATAACTTGTCAAGCATATCCTCTTAGTTGCGTCACTTTAACCTTAATCACCTAAAGATGCCTATGATAGGGGAAATGAGAGCTGAAAGCTAGTAAGTATCATAATTTTTGGGAGCTCTTTATGAGACTTGCAATCTCTGCTTCCCTCTGCGAAGGGCCTTTCTTTTACTTTGTAGTTGAGTCAGTAAACCTACTCCCTTCTATCTCATCAAGTATTTTGAGTTGTTGTGTTTCATTCATTCATATGATGATTTATTCAATCATGTTTCTTATGTTCCTTGTTTTGCACATTGCTCTTATCTTGATGTTTACTACTTTGAAAGCTATCATTGAAAACCAGTTATTTGTGAACTCCAGCAAATTATCAACTATTCTTCGACCAAGAGCTAAGTTTGCCATTACCAATTATGATTTACTTCATGTATCTTTATTGTGTTTCCTTTACCCATTACAAGTTGAGTTATATAATAGTGAGTTGTCTTCTATTATGATCTATGTATTTGATGAATGTGACGCTTCTTGTCCGTATTCTTTTATCGACTCTTCACTCCATAAACCTGAGACCATGTTTATTGAGCTAAGTTTCACTTGGGGACAAGTGAAGTCTAAGCTTGGGGGGAGTTGATACGTCCATTTTGCATCACTATTCTATGTCATAATTCACTGTTATTCATTGATATATTTTGTATTGAGAGGTGATACTTATGTTATTTTATCTGTTTTTGCATGGTTGATGACTTTTGGAGCATGGACCGCTGCAGTCAGGATTCTGATGGAAAAGGTGCTGTTTGGAGGCAAAATTCGTGAAGATCAGAAAATCCGGGAAAATATACGGAAAATCCTATTTTTCCAGAAGACGAAGGAGGCCAGAAGGGGGGCTAGAGATGGGCCACAGGGGGCCCACACCACCCCCTGGCACGAGCCAGCCCTGGCCGCACCACCAGGTGGTATGGCCGCCCTGGTCCACCCCTGGCACTCCCCTCTGGCGTTTATCCTCCCGAAACCCTAAGACTCGGGGAGCGACCACAGAAAGATTCCGCCGCCTCCGCGGGGCGAAAAACATCGAGAGAGAAAGATCTCTCTGGTAGACAGATTTCTGCTGGGGGAATTCCTTCCCGGAGAGGGGAGATCATCGCCATCAACACCATCATCAAGCTGGACTTCATCGGGATCATCATCATCATCACCACCATCATCATCAGCAGCACCCTCATCACCATTTCCATAATGATGTAACAATTGGGTTGAATCTTGCATTAGTTCATAGGGGAAACTTTCCCGGTGTTGATTACTCTTTGTAGTTGATGCTATTGCGTGAACCATTGAATTATTGTTTATGTTCAGATTGTTATACATCATTATTCCATCTCTGATCATGATCCATATGATGTCTTGTGAGTAGTTCGTTTTGTTCTTGAGGACATGGGAGAAGTCATGTTGTTAGTAGTGGAATTGTGTTGAGAAAGATTCAATAGTTTGATATTTAAGTTGTGGTGTACTTCTTCTAGTGGTGTCATGTGAACGTCGACTACATGACACTTCACCTATATGGGCCTAGGGGAATGCATTGTGTATTTGGCTACTAATTGTAGGGGTTGCCGGAGTGACAGAAACCTGAACCCCCGTTAGGAAACCATTGCACAACGGACGTAAGGGTCTTAGAGTTTAAAGCTGTGGTTAGGTTTCTACCTTAATTACTTTCTTGTAATTACGGATGTTTGCAAGGGATATAATCACAAGTAGGTATTAGTCCTAGGAAGGTCGGTACATTAGCACAGGTTCACCCACACAACACTTAGCAAGCTAAAGAAGATTAATCAACTATATGAAGCGAAAGCACTTGACAGTCTTCCCATGTGTCCCCGAGAACGTTTGGTCATCTTAAGTAATCCAACCGGCTTGTCCTTTGCTGCATAATGGATTGGGTCACTTGCTGCATTTATTCCTACTGTCTTTTATTTACTCGTACTTTGTTTACTTGCTTTATCGAAAACCCCTAAAAATTCGTTTGCTAAGTATTTGCAGAGAATTCCTGATCCATACCACTAGCCAGCACCTTCAGCTCCTCGTTGGGTTTGACACTCTTACTTATTGAAAATACTGCGATACACCCCCTATACTTGTGGGTCATCACAAAACATCATTGATTAAAGCATAAAGTGATATTACAAGTCGAAAACTAAAGGATGATAAAGGCTATGGTGACTTTGGATAGTCATAACATGGTGTGAGCATGCGCCAAGTCAACCCAAATAAAGCATCAAAGGAGAATACCACAATACTATGCTTTAATATGCTAAAACAACGCATGATTCTTCCAAGGCACATTAAGCAATCTCAATTGTTTATAGAAAGTCATTCTACAGCAAAAATCACTAAGAATAAAGCCAAAACAATATCAAGCATGACATGACAAAGCATATGCCACAATAAAAAACAAGCTCCTTTTACCACTTAAGCATGAACTTTTCCTACTCTTTTCCAATCTGAACCAAACTATTTCAAAACTAATGTATGAAAGAGGGGGTCCAACCAATTTATTCAAGCAAAATAAGAAAACCAAGCAAACGAAAACCAAAATAAAAAACAAAGACGCTCCAAAAACAACACAACTGTGCATGAAACAATAAAAATGAAGTGTTTGGAAGAAACCTGAGATTTTTATTGATGAAGAAGGGGATGTCTTGGGCATCCCCAAGCTTTGACGCTTGTACTTCTTGGATATTTCTTGGGGTGACACGGGGTGGCATCCCCAAGCTTGAGCTTTTGTCCATACTTCATCTCATCACATTACTCTTCCCTACACTCAAAAATTTCCTTCATACAAAACTTCACACAATCTTCATTAGCAACATTAGTGTACTCAAGATAATAAGTCTTTTGGTTCAGTTTCAACATAAGTAAAACTTCCATTAGAACACAAGATACTGTAGCACTTCCTTTAAAAAATTCAAATGATAAAATAGAAATCAAAGAGAAAGAGATTAGGAGGCAAATGCAAATAATGGCAGAAATCTGTCAAAACAGACCAGAAGGTAAAAACCAATTTGTTCGAAGACCTTATGTTGCTCAAATCGAAAAGTGTTGAACTAACGAAAGTTTGATAACAACCTGGGGCAGAAGCACAAAAGATTACAGCTCGAACCGACGTACAGAGATTTTTCAAGAATTTTTACAGTGAAGCACAAAAATCTGTTTTGGGACAACAACTTTCCCAAGCATTACTTCTCTCTCATTGAGGTTACTCTTGGCACAAAAACCACACAAAAAATGATAAGGAGAGGTTATTACTGAAGAAATAACTTCCAAGACTCAACTAAAACTTTTGGGTTATTTCCCAATGAGTACTTTTCTTTAATGCCTTTAAGTTAGGCATGATAGTTTGAGAAGATGCTCACATTGGAAATATGAATTGAAGTAAAAGAGAGCATCAAGAAGCAAATTCAAAACACATTTAAGTCTAACCCACTTCCTATACATAGGAACCTTGTAAAGAAACAAGTCATAAAAGCACAAAGCAACAAGCATAGGAAAGCAAAACAAGTGCAACTTCAAGACTTTCAACATAAAGAGCGGAAACCTAATATTATTGAGATGCATAAAACCATGTTTCCCTCTCTCATAATAACTTTTAGTAGCGTCATGAATAAAATTAACAATATAACAGTAACATGAAACATTCTTATCATGAGCCACATGCATAAAAGAATTAATACTCCCCACATAAACATAGTCATTTTTATGAATTGTAGTGGGAGTAAATTCAAAAAAATAGCTGTCATTATTATTCTCATCACCATAATCATCAAATATAGGAGGCATATTGTAATCATAATTAATTTTTTCCTCGATAGTAGGTGGACTGAAAATATCATATTCATTATTGTAATCATCATATATTGGAGGTGTAGTATCATCATAAGTAATAGAATAATTATCTTCCAAAGTGTGTTCATTTGTAAACATATCATCATTCGAAGGAACATGGATAGCACTAATAGTACAACAATTATTAATATCATCATTTTCAGAATTGGTACCGAAGAGATTTTCAATACCAAAAGAAGTGTGATTTTCCCAATCATGATCACTACTATAGGTAA
This sequence comes from Avena sativa, assembly GCA_916181665.1. Lineage (NCBI taxonomy): Eukaryota > Viridiplantae > Streptophyta > Magnoliopsida > Poales > Poaceae > Avena > Avena sativa. The sequence continues at coordinate 342,800,291 of OV702287.1, forward strand.
CAGGCATATGAACATCATCGAGTTCAGACTCATCAATAAATATAATAGGAGCAACATGCTTAGGGGAAATACCGTTTCCTCTCTCCTTTTACTCCTCCTTTTCTTATTTTTCTTCTTCTCTATAGGAGGGAGATGCTTGAAAGGAAGCTTCTCCATATACCCTGGTTTATTGTTAGAGACAATAGAAGAAACTTTGGAGGATTCCTCCTTTTCATTAATAAGATCAAAACACATTATTGTCCTGTCATATTTTGGTAAAACCTCATCTTTTATAATATTTTGTATGTAAGTATTTTTGTGGCAATTATCAACACAATAAAGATGACAACCATGTAGAACACTATTCATATCAAAAGCACCCATATCTACCAAAGAGGTTTTTCTTGATAACTCTTCACACCCCAGAAATAATGTTAGTTCATCATGCTGATTAGGAGTGATCATGTCATCACAATACAAACTTGCAGTACTCATTGGATTAGAAGGGCTATTATTATGGCCTGAGCATTGAAAATTGAAATGACCCACTTCAAAGCAAAGTTCACAAATAAAAGGATAGAGGGCACAAACTTTTTTACCAAGATCATTTAGAGCCCTATACCACGTTCTAGTTTTTTCATTCCTGTGGGTGATACAATATTCTTATTCAGTTAGATTATTCTCACAAGGTCTATGTATTCCACAAAAATTAACATGCTTATAAGAAATAGTACTTTCAGAGGTTTGAGCATGTTTATTACTATCTATAATAACAATTTCATTTTCCATGCAAGTGTCTTTAAAAGGCTCATGATACATGTCCCATTTTTATTTAGGAGCATTAATATGAGAAGAAAAGGCTCTAAAACAATCAATAAGAATTTGAGGATCAAGACCATATTTAGCACTAAGCTCTTGAAAATTAGCAGTTTCAGAGAAAGACTTAATGCAATCATACTCATAGTTTATATCTGGTTCTTTACCTTTGTCGTTAACCCAATCTTCGGTATTGCTTTGAATTTTTTCAAGAAGATCCCACTTAGCTTTGACCTCCTTACTTGTGAAGGATCCCTCTAAACAGGTATCTAGATAGTCCTTGTAATGTCCTGAAAGCCTTGCATAAAAATTATTAATAACAATATTCCTGGGGAGCTCATGAATGGGACATTTGAGCATTAGTGACTTAAATCTCTCCCATGCTTGGGCAATACTTTCTCCATCATGTGGATGAAAATTATAAATGTAATTCCTATCTTTATGAATTTCATGAGGAGAATAAAATTTAGATTTAAAGAGAGATTCAAGTTCCTTCACTCCAAATGATGAGGATCATCTAGTAGCTCATACCACTCCCTTGCTCTGCCCTTAAGTGAAAAAGGGAATAGCTTCCTCTTAACTTGGTTCATTGAAATACCTGCACACTTGAACAACTCGCATAATTCTTGTATAAAGAGTAAATGATCACCAGGATGGACAGTTCCATCTCCATAATAACAGTTATTCATAACATGTTCAACAATTTTTATAGGTATTTTAAAAGGGATGCTTTCAGTATGTGGATTTAAAATATCACAAGTATCATTAGAATTACCACATATGGGAGATAAAGTATCATCAGAGCAAAATTTCTTCTTTAAAGCTAGGGAACTAAAAATATCATTTTCATAAAAACTAACTTCCCCAAGCTTAGTCGTTTCCATAGCATTAGTAACAAAGGTGTTCAAAAGATTCATACTAATAACATTGCTATTAGCAGCAAAGAGAGTTCCATGGGTTTTTTAATTTTCTTTTCAGACCATTCATGTGCTAACTTAGGAAAAATACTAAAAAGCTCTCTAATTTTGTTTTTTCCATTAAGCCTAACTAGTGAAAAAACAAGAAACAAAAAGACAAAATTGCAGAATATAAAGGAAATAACTTCGAGCACTCACACCGGAGGATGTGAGTACCTTTTACCTTACCTCCCCGGCAACGGCGCCAGAAAATAGCTTGATGTCTACGCACTTCTATTCTTGTAGACAGTTGTTGGGCCTCCAAGTGTAGAGGTTTGTAGAACAGCAACAAGTTTCCCTGAAGTGGATTACCTAAGGTTTATCGAACTCAGGGAGGAAGTGGTCAAAGGTATCCCTCTCAAGCTACCATGCAATCAAGATACAAGAAGTCTCTTGTGTCCCCAACACACCCAATACACTTGTCAGGTGTATAGGTGCACTAGTTCGGCGAAGAGATAGTAAAATACAAGTGGTATAGATATAAGACAATGGTGCCAGAAAATAGCTTGATGGCGTGGAAGAGACAAAGGCAAACTGAAATAAAGATGGAAGCAAGAAAACATGTAACAAATCTAATTGCAAATGGTGTTTCAATGCTTAGAACCAAGGCCTAGGGATCATACTTTCACTAGTGAACACTCTCATATAAATATCATCTCTTTATGATACTACTCTGAACTACTCTCCGGTTGGACACTCTAGTCCACGGTAGGGCTATAATAGCACACCTCAAAGTTCGCTTTCCACATCTAGATAACCCCACACTGTCACCTTGAGCACTAGATGGTTCCAACAAACACCACAATTTCATAGAGACAACCAACTCCAAATATAACTCATAACAAGTATTTGTAATCACTAGCCTAAGTGCCACCATGGTGTGTATGCTATCACTTTCACACACATGGGGAGAGTAGAGATCTTTTAAAGCACTTGAGTAGCAAGGTAGATCTACATGATTACAAAGCTCATGATCACAATATGATCATGCATAGAGGGAGAGATGAACACATAGCTACCGGTAGAGTCCTTAGCCTCGAGAGAAAACTACTCCCTCATCATCATGGGAATCAGCAACAACGATGGAGATGGTGGTGGAGATCGATGGAGATGGCTCCGGGGGCACTTCCTCATCCTGGTAGGGTGCTGGAACAGAGACTTTATGTCCCCCGAATCTCCCCTTCGGTGGCGGCAGTGCTGCTGAACTTTTCATGGAAATCTGATCTGGTGGCTAGATTATTTAGGGTTGTTTGCATCGGGGGGATTTTAGAGGAGAAGGGGCGAGGTCGGTGGCCGGCCAGGGGACCCACACCATGCCCTGGCGTGGCCTAGGGCTGCCTGCGCCAAGGGGGGTGTGGCCGCCCTGTGGCCCCCCTTCGTCTCCCCTTCGGACTCCATGTGTCTTCCGGTAAACTATCGACTTTGGCTTTTGTCCCGTCCAATTCCGAGAATATTCATTTTCTGACTTTCCTGGAACCAAAAATAGCAGAAAACAGGCAGCTGGCACTGTGGCATCTTGTTAATAGGTTAGTCCAAGAAAGTGTATAAAAATACTCCAAAGTTGCAACAAAACATAAGAAAGTAGATAAAAACCAAGCATGGAACATAAAAAAATTATAGATACGTTAGCAACGTATCAGAGCTTTACAAGCTCCCCTTTCATTTCACACCGCCGGAATCCATAAGCAAAAGAACATGATATCAACTAAATAAAGTGCAATGTTGAAAGCGTTCCCCATGGTAACATGGTTCTGCTAATTCACAACTTTTAAAATGCAAGCATATACGCAACATAGACGGGCACAATGGTTCAAGTTTATTAAGTGCAAGAAAGTAAAGTGTGCCATCAAGTTCGTGAGAGCTTTAATCACTAATTTTCACATAACAAGTTTAATTCGTAAGGTAGATAAAAACATGAATATACTTGGAATATCAATAATGCTAATAGGTAGGTATGGTGGACTCTTTGGAATAACTTGGTTTTATTTGGAGTTGGATGCATGAGTGGAACTCATACTTGGTACATGTGGAGGCTATCAAAAGACTAGGAGCGCCAACTAATAGAGCAATAATAGCCACAATCATGCAAGGTGACAAAACATTATTATTTAAAGCATAAAGTGATATTACAAGTCGAAAACTAAATGATCATAGAGGCTATGGTGACTTGGTATAATCTTAACATGGTGTGATCATGCGCCAAGTCAACCCAAATAAAGCATCAAAGGAGAATACCACAATATTATGCTTTAATATGCTAAAACAACGCATGATTCTTTCAAGGCACATTAAGAAATCTCAATTGTTCATAACAAGTCATGCTACAACAATAATCACTAAGCATAAATTCATAGCAATATCAAACATGACATGATAAAGTCTAGGCCACAGTCAAAACAAGACTCCTTTTGTACTACTTATAAGCATGAACTTTCCTACTCTTGTCCAATCCAAATCAACTTATTTGAAAACCAATGTATGAATGCGGCGGTCCAACCAATTTATTTAAGCAAAATAAGCAAAATAAAACTAAAAACAAAAACGAAGACGCTCCAAGAACAACACAATTGTGCATGAAACAATAAAAATGAAGTGTTTGAAAGAAAAACCTAAGATTTTTATTGATGAAGAAGGGGATGCCTTGGGCATCCCCAAGCTTTGACGCTTGTACTTCTTGAATATTTCTTGGGGTGACACGGGTGGCATCTCCAAGCTTGATCTTTTATCCATACTTCATCTTATCACGTTATTCTTCCCTACACTTGAAAATTTTCCTTCATACAAAACTTCACACAATCTTCATTAGCAACATTAGTGTACTCAAGATAATAAGTCTTTTGGTTCAGTTTAAACGCAAGTAAAACTTCCATTAAAACACAAGATACTGTAGCAATTCCTTTTAAAAGTTCAAGAATTTGGCAAGAACTCAAAGAGAAAGAGATTAAGAGGCAAATGCAAATAATGGCAGAAATCTGTTAAAACAGACCTACAGGTAAAAGCCAATTTTTTCAAAAACCTTCTGTTGCTCAAATCGAAAAGTGTTAAACTAACTAAAGTTTGATAACAACCAAGGGCAGAAGCACAAAACATTACAGCTCAATCCGACATACATATATTTTTCACGAATTTTTATAGAGAAGCACAAAAATCTGTTTCGGAACAACAACTTTCCCAAGCATTATATCTCTCTTATTAGAGGTTATTTTTTGGCACAAAAACCACACAAAAAGGATAAGGAGAGGTCATTACAGAAGTAATAACTTCAAGACTCAACAAAGAAAAATTTATCGACTAAAAATTTGGGTTATCTTCCAATAAGTTCTTTTCTTTAACGCCTTTGAGCTAGGCATAAGAAGCAAGAATCAAGTATTGTCAAATGAAGAAGCATTAATACCAAATTTTGTTTTAATAGGAGAGGCAAAAGGAATCTTCTCTCTCTTCTTAGGGAAGTGTTCTATACCTTTCTTGAGTGGGAATTGATATTTAATGGTGCCTTCTTTCATATCAATAATGGCAAAAAAACAGTTCTAAGAAGAGGTCTTCCCAAAATAATAGGACAAGAAGCATTGCATTCAACATCCAAAACATAGAAATCAACAAGGACATAGGTATTGTTAACCATAATAAGAACATCATTAATACTTCCCATGAGTTTCTTTTTAGCATTATCATTAAGTTGGACATCTAAATAACAATCTTCCAATGGTGGCAAATCAAGCATTTCATAAATCTTTCTAGGCATAATAGAAACACTACTATCAAGATCACATAAAGCTTTGAGATCAAAATCGTTCACTTTCATATTAATGATGGGTTCCCAACCATCTTCTAATTTCATAAGGATAGAAGCTTTATGTTTCATCTTTTCTTCTTTAATTTTTATGAGAGCATCAGTAATGTGTTTTGTAAAGGCCATATTCATAGCACTAGCATTACGACTTTTAGCAAGCTTTTGTAGGAACATAATTACTTCAGAGATATTGCAACCATCAAGATAAAAATCATAATTATCATCCAAGGTAGTAGAGCTATTGTTTCCCATATTTCGAAGAATTTCAGCATTTTTATTAGAAAAGGTTCCATTGGTTTTAGGTGTTGTTGCAATAGGAATGGGGATTTCATGAGGTTTGCTAGCATTAACATTAGTGGTGGTGATAGTACAAATACTACTATTTCTAGCAATTTCATCTTCTCTTTCCCACTTAGCATGCAATTCAGCTAATAGTCTAACATTTTCATCAATTCTAACTTGTATGGTGTTAGTAGCAGCAAAGGGATTTTCTATGGTTTCAGGTTTAGCAGCCATTTTATTAATCAAAGAGGATTGTGCTTCAGACAAAGATGATATATTTATTTCAGCATTAGAAAGTTTTTCCTCAATAGTTTTATTGAAAGCAGTTTGTTTACAAATAAAATCCTTAAGCATGTCTTCAAGTTTAGAGGGTGCATTCATATTGTTGTTGTAGGAATTTCCATAAGCATTACCATTATTGGGAGGATATGGCCTATAATTATTATTACCAAAATTATTCTTGTAGGCATTGTTGCTAAAATTATTATTTCTAATAAAGTTCACATCAACTTGCTCTTCTTGAGAAACCAAAGAGGCTAAGGGAACATGATTTGGATCAATGTGAGCTTTCCCATTAACAAGCATAGACATAATAACATCAATTTTATCACTCAAGGAGGGGGTTTCTTCAACAGAATTTACATTCTTACCTTGTGGAGCTCTCTTAGTGTGCCATTCAGAATAGTTAACCATCATATTATCAAGGAGCTTTGTTGCAGCACCCAAAGTAATGGTCATAAAGTAATGGTCATATTATCAATACTATTTCTAGTTAGGGATAGCAACCATTCTTTAGCTTTTCCTCTCAAAGAGAAAGGAAACAATTTAAGCTTAATATCTCCATCTATATCCCTATCTTTTTGCATCTCACAAAGTTCAACAAAGTTATTAAGGTGAGCAGCAGCATCTTCAGTACCAACACCAGAAATTTTACTTTCATAACAAGATTGACCAAAGAAGGTTTAATTTCAAAGAAAGTAGCTTCAGGAACAGGTGGAGCAATATGTGTGCACATGAAATCATTGTTGTTGGTGCTAGTGAAGTCACACAACTTAGTATTTTCAGGAGTATTCATTTTTTGTGTTTTTAGTAAAGGAAGCAAACCAGTACAACTATTTTGTGTGTGTTTTTGATATAAAGAAACAAGCAAAAATAAACTAAGCAAAACAAAAAAACAAAGTAAAGAGATTGGTTATGAGGGACTCCCCTTGTGAAGCTGTCCTTGACTCCTCGGCAACGGCGCCAGAAAAAGGCTTGATGGCTCAAAATATATCGAGCTTGTTGGGAACCCCAAGAGGAAGATATGATGAGCACAACATCAAGTTTTCCCACAGTTATGAAACCAAGGTTATCGAACCAGTAGGAGCAAGGAAACAACCCCAAGGTGTTATTTCCAACTTGGAATCCTGCACAACACAACCACAGAACTTTGCCCCAACTTACAGTGAGGTTGTCAATCTCACCGGTTTTGGTAAAAACAAAGGATTAAATGAATTGTGTGGAAGATAGTAATTGCTTATAGAAAGTAAACAGTAAATAGTAGATGGTAGATTGATGGTAAAAGAATGGACCAGGGTCCATAGTTCACTAGAGGTGATTCTCCTTAAGATAGATAACATGTTGGTGAACAAATTACAGCGGGGCAATTGACAAACACCGAGAAAGCATACATGCATATACTAATCATCTTGAATCCTATGAGATTTTATTGGGCATTACAACATTATACATAGACCGTAATCCAACTACATCTATGACTAATAATCCACCTTCAGGTTATCATCCGAACCCCCTCCAAAATTGAGTTGCAAGCAACAGATAATTGCATTAAGCAAAGTGTGTAAAGTAAACAATACGATTGTCCCATGGACAAAGGATTGTTGTTTTCTCCCTAGTAGCAACAGCACATCTAGTACCTTAGAGATTCCTGACACTTCCCCAGATTACTAGAGGCATGAACCTGCTATCGAGCATAAATACTCCCTCTTGGAGTTGCTAGCATCTACTTGGCCAAGATAGCTACTAACAATGGAAAGCATGCAAGATCACAAATAACATAGACATGATAGAATCAATAATCAATCTGAAATAGCATCTCAATATCCATCGGATCCCCGCAAACACAATATGTAAGATTACAAATAGACGATCTTGATCATGAACGGAGCTCACAAGATCTAAACATGATAGCACAAAGGAGGAGAACCAACCATCTAGCTACTATATGGACCCGTAGTCGAAGGATGAACTACTCACACATCACACCGGAGGCAGTCATGGTGATGAAGAAGGCCTCCAGGATGATCTCTCCCCTCTGGCAAGGTGCCGGGAAGAGCTTCAGATCCCTCCCGATCTAGGGATGGAGATGACGGCGGCTACAGACTCTTTCGTGGAATTTTGATCGCGTACTTAGGGTTTTCATCCTGGGAGGCTTTTATAGGCGGAAGGGAAAGGTCGGTGGAGTACCAGGGGCCCACACTAGGTGGCGGCGCGCCTAGGGTGTGGCCGCCCTGGTGCCCCTCTTCGGTTCCCCTCCGGACTCTGTGTTGCTTTGAGTAAAATATTGACTTTGGATTTTGTCCGATCCAATTCCGAGAGTATTTCCTTACTAGCTTTTCTAAAACCAAAAACAGCAGAAAACAGGCAACTGGCACCGTGGCATCTTGTTAATAGGTTAGTTCCAGAAAATGTATAAAAATACTCTAAAGTGTGGACAAAACATAAGAAAGTAGATACTAAAGAAGCATGGAACATCAAAATTATAGATACGTTTACGACGTATCAATGCTTTGTACGAGTAGAACACAATGATGTTGTGTGCGTTGATGATCTTGTTGTTACCCTCCCACAAGTACTACATTAGTTTGCAGCATAGTTTGATAAAGCGGTCTAGATCAACTTCACGTGTACGCTTAGACGAGACCGGTTCCATGCTCAACATGCAACTTGTATTGCATAAGTCGCCAGCGGGTGTTAGTTTCTCTTACTATAGTTAATGTAACTTTTCATGCATCTTATATTGCTTTTGGCACAAGAAGAAAAGGCCATATCATATCACATTATAATTGCACGTGATGTTTATCCTTTTTACGCATCTTATATTGCTTTTGAGATGGAGATCGTGACGGTAGCATATAAGATGATCCCTTACACTAATATCAAGATAAAGTGTTCTCCCATAAATTAGCACTGTTGCGACAATTCGTCGTTTCGTAGCACCATGTGATGATCGGGTGTGATAGATTCTGTGTTCACATACAATGGGTGTAAGCCATGTTGCACACGCGGAAAACTGTGGTTAGCTTGATAAGCGTAGCTTGTACAGACATGGCCTCAGAACACAAGACCGAAAGGTCAAACATGAGTCATATAAATTATATGATCAACATGTTGATGTTCACCATTGAAACAACCCCAACTCATGTGATGATCAGACTTGGGTTAGTGAATTTGGATCATGTGTCACTAAGCAACTTGAGGGATGTTGAGTTTATTGGGAGTTCATGTAATAATTTTGATTAACTTGAACTAATTGTCATGAACATAGTCTAAACTAAGTACTTACAAATATTTGTTGTAGATGGCGAAAACCATAACTTCGTTCAACTTCAATGCATTCCTAGATAGACAAAAGTTGAAAGATAATGGGTCAAACTTCACCAAATGGCACCGCAATGTGAGGATTATCCTCATGGGCATGAAGAAGTCCTATGTACTAGATGGTCCGCTAGGTGACGCCCCTACAGATGATGCGTCTCAGGATCATCGCAACATGTATGACAAAAAGTATGATGACTACACTCTTGTGCGGTGTGCGATCCTCTAGAGCATTTTGAGCTTACTTATGCTAATGCTATGGTGGCGGAACTCAAAACCATGTTTAGGTACCAAATCCATGCTGAGAGATATGAGATATCTGATAAGTTCTTTAGCACAAAGATGGAGGAGCATAGCTCTATGAAAGAACATGTTATCAAGGTGACAGGCTACGCTCAACGTCTTGAGACACTGGGATGTGAGATTCTAGCTGAACTCATGATGGATAGGGTTCTGCAGTAGCGCCCACCAAGCTACAAAGGGTTTGTGCTGAACTACAAGATGAGTGGTGCAAACAAGTCGCTCACTGAACTTGCAGCCATGCTGAAGACTGCCGAGGTAGACATAAAGAAGGAGCACCAAGTGTTGATGGTCAATAAGACCACCAATTTCAAGGCTAAGGGAAAGAAGGGTAGCTTCAAGAAGGGTGGCAAAAAGGTTGCCACTCCAGCGAAGAAGACTAAGCCTAGTCCCAAGCCTAATACTAAGTGCTTCTACTACAAGGGATCTGGTTACTGGAAGCAGAACTGCCCAAAGTACTTAGCGGATAAGAAGGCTGACAATGTCAACAAAGGTCTATGTGATATACATGTTATTTATGTGTACCTAACGAGTTCTCGTAGTATCACTTGGGTATTTGATACTAGTTTAGTTGCTAACATATGTAACTCGAAACAAGGGCTATAGAATAAACGGCACTTGGCGAGGGATGAGGTGATGATGCGCGTGGGAAACAGATTAAGAGTTGATGTGGTCGCCATCGGAACACTTCCTCTATGTTTACCTTCGAGATTAGTTTTAAACCTCAATACTTGTTATTTAGTGCCCGCGTTAAGAATGAACATTATATCTGGATCGTGTTTATTGCGAGACGGTTACTCTTTTAAATCTGAGAATAAAGGTTGTTTTATTTATATGAGTAATATCTTTTATGGTCATGCACCTGATGTGAATGGTTTATTTATATTGGATATCAATAGTAGTGATACACATGTTCATAATGTTAATGCCAAAAGATGCAAAGTGAATGATGGTAATACCACATACTTGTGGCATTGTCGTTTAGGTCATATTGGTGTAAAGCGCATGAAAAGACTCCATAGTGATGGGCTCTTTGAGTCACTTGATTTCGAATCGTTTGACACATGTGAACCATGACTCGTGGGTAAGATGACTCGAGCACCTTTCTCCGGCATGATGGAGAGAGCAAGTGACCTTGTTGGAAGTCATACACACCGATGTGTGCGGACGACTAAGCACTTCAACACACGGTGGATATCAGTACTTCTTAACCTTTACCGATGATTTGAGTAGATATGAGTATATTTACTTAATGGAACACAAGTCCAAAACATTTGAAAAGTTTACAAAATTTCCGAGTGAGGTAGAGAATCATTGAAACAAGAAAATAAAGTTTCTTCGATGTGATCCTGGGGGAGAGTGTTTGAATTTCGAGTTTGTCATGCATTTTAAGAGATGTGGAATTGTTTCACAAGTCACGCCGCCTGGAACACCGCAGTGTAATGGTGTGTCCGAACGTTGTAATCGTACTTTATTAGATATGGTGCGCTCTATGACGTCTCTTACAAATTTGCCATTGTCATTTTGGGGTTATGCATTAGAAACTGTCGCATTCGGATTAAATAGGGCTCCATCAAAATCTGTTGAAACGTCACCGTAAGAATTATGGTTTGGCAAGAACTGTCATTTCTTAAAGTCTGGGGATGTGATGTTTATGTAAAAAGGCTACAACCTTATAAACTCGAACCCAAATCGGAAAGGTGCGTCTTCATAGGATACCCTAAGGAAACGATTGGGTATACCTTCTATCATAAGTGTGAAGGCAAAGTGTTTGTCGCAAAGAACGGAACCTTTCTAGAGAAGGAGTTTATCTTGAAGGATGTGACTGGAACGAAAGTAGATCTGGATGAGGTTGTTGAACCTACTCTTGAGGATACAAGTGGCGCAACACCGGAAGAAGTTCCTGAGCAGCCTGATTGGTATGATAATCCTGATTGGTATGTCGACTAGCGTTCGTAGGTCGACAAGGAATCATACCACTCCTGATTGGTATGATAATCCTGTCTTGAAAGTCATGTTGTTACACAATGATGAACCTAAAGGTTCCGTAGTTGAAAACAATAATTTTAATACGTTGGAACGCCCTAACTTCCCAAGATCTATCTATGTATTAATGCACTAACGACCGGAGCATATAGAATACATACCCTTGTAGACCGTACGCGGTAAGCGTTCCGAGGGGAATGTGGTTGAAGTAGTCCAACTCGTAGTCGACCTCAAGTTTGCGAAGCTCCTCGTAGGTCACCCCTTGCTCCAACTTCATCGTGCAGCAGCTCCGGCTCACGTCATCCAAGATGCCCTCGTATTAGGCACCCTCGAGGTTTCGTACACCTACGGTGTAAGATGAAAACCTCCGGCTCCTTGATCCTGCCAGGAGTGCGGAATTAGATCTCTGGCTAGGAATCCCTGTAGCACAATGGTGCGTTGCGGTGAAGCCATGTTCGCACATCCCATACATGGGGCCATGGTCACAAGGGAGAGAGAGAAAGAAAAGAGAAAGTCAACCAAAGGACTTCTCTATTTGGTTGGTGTGTATAATCCCACCCATGGGCACCCCTTTATATAGGGGAAGGGAGGTGTGCCCTCCCCTTTGGGTTTCCCATGTGGGACTAAACAAGGGAGAGAGGGGGAGGCGCCATGGGCCTCTAGGTATCCATGGGCTAGCCGGCAAGGCGGCAGCCCCACCCCGCGCATAGCCCAAGGCTGGCCGGGTGGGCCCCATGTGGTGGCTGGGCTTGCCCCTTGGGCCATTAGCCCTTCCCTCTTGCGGTTTTCCCTCATGGGACCGTTTTCCCTAGTAATTTTGGCCAATTAGTAGAATACCCTTTCAAATTATATTTTAATATAATATTTAATATTAGTTACATTAATTAACATGTAAACACATATTACAAAATCTGATTTGACCTGAAAGACCTTTCGGTTCCCTTTCAATTTCCTCCGAACAACTTTGGATTTTTCCCAGAATGATTCCGGTTCTCTCATGGAACTTTTCTGGTTTCCTCTTTCTCTTTCATATGGTGATTCCAACTTACAGAGGATCTCTACCTCATCGTACCCTTAAGTGTATTTCCACATGGCTCGGAAATGGTACAGCCATGATCTCCATCAATGATCAATAGAGGGACCGGGATGCCCATATGACCCCTGTGCATTCCACGATGATAATGTCGTTTGAACAGTAAAACTTCGAGTCCAATTCCCTTGTTTATCTAATACGACTTGTCTGAGATCCGATCATTAGTATCACATACCTTGTTCAATCTTGTTACCAGAATTGTTACCATGATATTACTTCCCCGTGACCTAGTCACATGTTGCAACATTATGGATGTAATCTCACCAAGCCGGTCGTATGTATCTTACCCGTCACATGGGTGAACAAATCCCGCTCTTGACACATAATGCCTCTACATGCCCCTCTGAATACCTGAACACACCTTTATGATCACCGTATCACCATATGACGTTTGATGCTATCTAAGTATCCTCGGGTGACAGTGATTGATATGGTCTCACAGTCTAAGGAGAAGGAGACTATGTTTCTAACTAATGCAACCATGAACACTGTGACTTGATCGTGTCTCAATCTTTGGGTGATATCCATCACATCTTCACCAATGACATGACCTTGTTGTTAATTGGCTTAAATGCCCCACGATTAGGAAACCTTAATCATCGATTGCCCAACAAACTAGTATGATTAGAGACTACTAGGGACTTCGTTTGTTTCATACCACACTTGTACCTGTGTTTCCACTTGATACTGTTAGAGCATAATATGAAACTATTACAAACTAATTGAGATATGTGATACCTTCGATCCGGATTACGGATGTAGTGTAGCTTCTTTTTCCCTAGTAGACCTAGGTTATCGAATCCTCGGGAAGCGAATGCATAGTGAAGTTACTTTAACGGACCTTCGGGAGTTTTAGAATTCCTTTTGTGTTTTTACCGGACCAGTAGCTTGTGTCTTTTTGTTGTTGATGATGATGGAGAGAGAGGGCCTAGGGCGTTCATTTTCACCTGTAGCTATGCAAAACATCTGATGGAAATAAAAGATAGAAATAAAGTATGCATGTACTTGTTAGAGCAAGATAAATTATATGTGGGAAGTGCATCCATAATTTCTATTGTCTCCGCAACTGCTTATATCAATAACCTACTAGTCTCATCCATAGACGAAAGAGAACTAATGATATGCATAGTGATGTCACCGTTAATCCCAAGCAAATCCCTCACATACATCCGTACTACCCCTTCTATCACTGGGGTTCCCAACATGCAGATCACTCATCACTCATATTCCGTATACCTGGCTCAACCCTTGGGGTCTTGGGTACCTGACAAGTCCTTAGATTGAGGCAAGAGAGGATACAATAATCATCATGTCATACAAACTAATATGCGATCCCATCTATGATAAATCACATGAACAATTGCTACATGGCTAGGCCGAAGCCCTTAGCTCAAGGAGAATTACTCACACATAGAGATGAGATCAACAATCACAAACATTGTAATGAAAATCATAATATTGATAGCAATAGTCTTACAATGTCACCAATCGGAGAAGAGATATACTATTACAAGTGGTGGATTATGGCTATGGAGATGGAGAAGGGTTTGGAGATCTCGAGGCGGCTGGAGATCTGTGGCAGAGACTTTTTGGCGAGGTCTGGCTTGTTTTACCGTCACCCGAGGCTTCTTTATATAGGGGTCCCTTCATGAAAGTTGTTCTGTTCGACCTAACGATGGCAGCGCCAACTATACGACCGGAGGTATACGGTCGGAATTTTGGCTCCGGCCGTATAGTTGGTCATTAAGGCGTCTGCCTCCTTTGTTCGGCTCCTGGTTTCTTCTAGTTGTTGGAAATCTCGTATGTTTGACTTTAATGTAGTGATTCCCTCCTTTAAACGACATTATCTGCGCAGGAAAAATACAAAAAGAAAGGATTGCATACCCCTCTAAATATTAGCATTAGTGGCAGGGTTTAGAGAGACATTTCATCAAAAATATGATTAATATATAGTTTAAATGTGGATGTAGATGGCTATATTTCAGAGCCATCAACCTCCCCAAGCTTAAACTTGATTGTTCCGAGTAAGAAAACCAAAATCAAAAAGGAACTTAGCATTTAAACTGAAATAACGAGATGGTGATCTTACTCATGATTAATAGTCTCATGTTTCCTCCACTTCATAAATCTGAAAAACTTCAGCATAGATAGAGTAATGGCAAGCATATCATACGGTTTCATGTATACTTATAGCGCAACAAAATTATTGTAAACATGGATGATTCAAATGAGTAAACTTTATTCCATGTCAAGTAATCAACTCATAGGCTTGCCTTTGAACAGTAAAGTATAATCATGTGAATTAAGAGTGTGAGAGTTATCATGAAAAGCATATATACTAGAGTATCTCAATTCTCCCACATCAATGAATCAAGACTTTGCAGACACTACTTTTCTATTCATTGTGCTTCAAGAATTTCAGTTTTTAAGTAATATAGAGCATGCCAAAGATTTTTATTAGTTTTATCGGGCTATGATGGACACTCGTGGAATCACTAAGGTGTTTGTTCCTTTTGCATAATGATTACTCATAACAGCCAGAGGAGTGATTCCATCATGATTATAGTTACCTGGGAGTGCCAAGAATCTTACCCACTATAAAGTTACTGCTACAAGTGTTTAATCAACTCATAGCCGAAATCTAGGAGTTTCCTCCATGAAGATCGTTCGTAGGCTAGCGGAGTTGTTGGCATCCCATGAAGTTTGACACGCGTAAAGCTATATCATTCTTATGATTAACAAGTCAAACTTTGGCATGCTCACAAAAACTACTAAACATTAATTCAATCAAACAAATCCTTTTAAAGAGAGCTGTAAAGTCAATTATCATTTTCAGTGATGTTGAGTGTCTCTAGAAATAAACCTTCAAGACTAAGCACTACAACACCCAAGTCTTCAATTGTGAGACTTTTTCTTATTACAATTGTTTAGCAATTTTTTAGGCAAGACTTGGTTAATTGCGAGAGCTGGAACAAAATGAGCCCAATTAAATACCCATGCAAACGACAATCTTACTATGATACAAAGACTCACTCCACCAATATAATATCTCAACATTTACTACTAACTAGCATGGGTTTCTCAAACTTCAGAAGTGGGGAGTTAGAAGGCATACCTCTCACGTTTGGTTCCACTTATCTCTTCCTTTTTTGTTTGTTTCTTTGAAACTCGAAGTCGATCACTCTCCTGCAAATATATGAAGACCTCGAGGCGGGAAGAAAAGAAAGAGGGAAAATAAGGAAAAATGGAGAAATATTTTTGTGATTTTTAAGAGAGGGAATTTAAAGAATAGAAAATTGGCGGCAAAGCTCAGCTAGAAAATTTCGAAAGAAAAAATAGAAAGAACTAAAGATAAAGTGTTGGGGAAACCAACACGAGTGCTTATAAACTCAAATAAAAACACAACCTCTAAAATAAAAGGCAAATGAACGCCACGTAAAGATACATGAGGAAACTTCCCCAAGCTTAGGCTTTTGCAAGCCCTTCAAATCATTGTGGTGGCAGGAAAAAGTCATTACTCCAGTTCGTAAATTGAGTTGAGAGGTTACTTGTTGATTCTCAGAGGTTCAAAGAGAGGTTGTGCATCCTCTCCACAGTTCCTCCAAGTCCATGGAAATCTTGGTATGTGGCGAACCGGGTTTGTGGCTGCTCCTCTTGATAAGGAACTTCTTGCTTCTCCTCTTGGTCCTCATTCTCTTCAAGAATCTCTTCCTCGGGTTGGTGTTGCTCAACCTGCGAATCATATAGCAAACTTCCTTCCTCGATAGAGAAAAGACCATTAGGCATAGGAGCGGGGTAGATATGCCTAGCTCCAGCAATATGAAGGTAATAAACACCACCTCTCCTAGTGAGCATTCCACAGGCCCTCAAGGTGGAGAAACCAACACGTGTCTCACCTAGTACGGGTTGCAACTCACCTAGGTCGATGTCTAGGGCAGCGGCAAGCACGGTGATGACGCCTCCTCCTGTGATTGGCCCTTGGCTTTGGGAGGCTTGGTTCTCCAGGTAGCTCACAAGGATGGCGCCCAAGTTGAGTGACATGTTGCAGTTGATGTAAGCAGCCTTTGCGAGGACTAGGATGTCCTCCTCGTTGAGTCTCATGAACTCATTACGTGCCTGCAAGGTGTTAGCAATAACATAGAACAAATAGCAAATTGCGGGATGGTGAATATTCTTCCCCTTGTTCACTCTACTAGTGAAGCTCGTTCCATTATAGTATTGATCAGGGGGAGGATTTAAGTCAGTAAAGGATGCACGTAAAGCATGAACATCATTGATTGGCAAATTAAAGCATGCACACCATTCATCTAATGTTAAAGTGTAGTTTTTGTTCATCAGACGGAAAGAAATAGTATCCTCTCCTTGCCATAGTTTAACGGTGCTTTGCAACGAACTTGGGAATTCAATGGTTAAGCGGCAGTAAGTAGGTACATCATTGTACACAAAGTTTTGCAGGCCAGTTCTATTGCAAAGTAAATTAAAGTAATCAGATTACCGGTTGGTTCAATATAATGGGGCAAGACCATTTGGTGGCTTTCACTTCGCGGTTCTTGATCATGTTGAAGCAATCACGATGGGCCTCAACCCTGAACCGTATCCCATGCGTTCCTGAGCGGCAGCCCGAGAAGCGCTAGCGGTGGCACGAGCACGAGTTTGGCTCCTTGTGTTCATCATCTAAAATATTGAAGAAAGGCAAAAATAAAACTTTTTGATCCAACAACAGTAAATATAATATATTCCTCATCTAAGCACACTAAAGAATCTCCTCAAGATAATAATCTTAGGCAAGAAAATCATGGCAATTGGTTCATAGTAGGTCTCACCCTAGATTGACAATGACAGTAGATCAAAGATGAATTTGCAAAAAGTAATTGGAGGATCGGAGCAGAAACATACCATAGATCACTTGTGCGCGAGGAAGTTGAACGAAATTGAGTAGAGATGGAGATCCCTTGAGGTTTTGAGAGAGCTCGGAGGTAGAAGAAAGAAAAAGGGTTGAAGTTTTGGAGTTGGGAGTACCTTCCCGTGCGATTTTGTGGT
This sequence comes from Avena sativa, assembly GCA_916181665.1. Classification (NCBI taxonomy): domain Eukaryota; kingdom Viridiplantae; phylum Streptophyta; class Magnoliopsida; order Poales; family Poaceae; genus Avena; species Avena sativa. Next base: position 342,818,130 of record OV702287.1, read on the forward strand.
CGGAAGCAACTATATAGGCGAAACTATACGGGTGGAATGTGTGTTCCGGCCATATAGTTGGTGTTCTGTCAAAATATTAGGGTTTCCTCTTGGCGGCACAGCTATACGGAACGCAACTATACGGACGGAACAAAATGTTCCGGCCGTATAGTTGGTCGTTAAACTGTCTGTCCCTGCGAAAGAAAATTTGCAAAGGCATCGATATCTATACGACCGGAACTATACGGTCGGAATTTTTATTCCCGCCGTATAGTTGGTCGTTAAACTCTCAGTACATATGAAAAGAAATTATATGGAGGAATTGATATCTATACGACCAGAACTATACGGCCAGAATTTTTATACCCGCCGTATAGTTGGTCGTTAAACTCTCAGTACATATTGCAGAAAAAATTTCAATGGCAAAGATATCTATACGACCAGAACTATACAGACATAATTTTTATTCCCGCCGTATAGTTGGTCGTTAAAATCTCTATATGCATCAAAAAAATTCTGTTTCTTTGTAAACTATTTCTTTTCCTATAACTTAGTGATATACCTTGTTTTTGACAGAAAATTGACAGTAAATATTATTGACCAACAATAGCATGAATAAAGCGGAATTTCAAGTACTACCAAACTTCTTCTCCTCGAATGGAGTTTTCTAGCACTCTTTATTAAACATGAACTTAAACTAAAACTAAAAACTTAACTCAAACCTTTATTTAACATGGGTTGCCTCCCATGGAGCGCTCTTTTATGGTCAATAGATTGACCTTGATGGTACTCACTTGGGCTAGATGAGTGGAACACCCACTCCAAAGTAATTGGCCTTCAAAGTGATGGCCTCCTTCTCGTCATGTTTGGCTTTCTTCTTCCTGGGGAAATGAATAACAAAAGGATCCCGTGAAGGCAGTTGGAACTTCATGTTCCCTTCATGAAGGTTAATTAAAGCCTTTATAGTTCTGAAGAAAGGACGGCCTAGTATTATAGGAGCAATAGTGTCTTCAGGCATGTCAACAATAACAAAGTCAATTAGAGTAGGACATCCTTTGATGTAAACTAAAGTGTTCTCCTTAATCCCTACAACTTGTTTGTAGGTAGAATCTGATAGATGCAATTTTAACTCAGTAATTTCAAAGGAGCCAAGATTTAACTTGTTACAAAAACTCTTTGGAATTGTTGAGACGCTTGCACCAAGATCACAAAGTGCAGCTATCTCATTGGTTCCAATCTTTATCTTAATAGTAGGCTCAAATATGGCATCTAGTTTAACAGGTAACTTTTCAGCGATTTTCTTATATTCCTCTTCAAGCTTGCATACCTTAATTGCTACTTGATCAACAAAGTGTTGATACATGGCTTCATCATTACCTTCACTTACCGGAATTTTGACGTTGATCCTCTTTACGAGGTCTTCTATGGTGTAGCTTGGTGAAGGGGCATTACTATAATCAAGTTCTTCAGGCTCCTCCCTTTGGATCCTCATCATTTTGAGTTCTTCAACAGGATTGGGCTCAGCTTTGCCTGCAAATTTAGCTAGAATGAGAGTTTGATTCTCGGTTATCTTACCTAGTTGTGCCTCAATGATCCTTGTTCTTTCTTGAAGGGCCTGCAAATCATTTCTCAAACTAACAGCTTGGTTAGATAATTTACCAAGCATAGCATCATGGTTCTCTGTAATTTTGACTAGAATATTATTTTGTTCATTTTGTGAGTATATGAAAGACTTAAGCGTTTCTTGGAGACTACCATTACTAATTCCCATATTACTATTAGAGTTACTTGCAGGACTAGCATAATGTTTCTGAAAATTAGGATTGTAACACTTCTTCCAAGCAGGGTTGTAATCATTATGAGCTACGAAGTCTATTTCTTCTATGTTTGTTTTGGGGGTGGCTCTTACCTAAGTTTCCTTACCTTTTACGGCTAGTATGAGCTCATCCAACTTAGCATTGAGATCTTCATTCTCTTGTGGTGAGACATAGTTCACCTTCTTTGTGTTTGATCTTTCCACATGCCATTGGGCATGGTTGTCTTGCATATTGGATAGCAGCTGCTTTGCTTCAGTAATATGTTTATCCATAAATGTTCCTCCATCTGTAGTATCAAGCATAGACTTAGACATAGGATTAAGAGCATTGTAAAATAAATGGAGGATTAAACAATCTTCCATCCCATGACTAGGACAATTTCTTAGGCATTCTTTCATCCTCTCCCATGCGAGCGCTAGTGGCTCATGCTCTTCCTGTCTAAAGCCGGTAATATTAGATCGAAGTTGCATAGCCTTGCAGGTGGGAAAAATTTAGTCATAAATAAATAAGTACATCCCACCCATGATGTAATAGTATTTTTTAGGCAAAGATAGCAACCATTCTTTAGCTCTCCCTCTTAGAGAGAAAGGAAATAAACACAATTTGATCACATCAGGGTCAACGTCTTTTATACGCATCATATCACATATTTCAGTGAAAGTATTTAAGTGCATACCTGTGTCTTCAACAATAGAGCCTCCAAATTGATTATGTTGAACCAAACTTAACTAATGGGGCTTAATTTCATAATCATCAGCAGTGATTGCTGGCTGAGTAATAGGAGTACGCAAATAATCATTATTGGGAGTAGCAAACTCCCCAAGCTTCTTTTCAGCCATACTTACTACATTTTTGGGTTTTCTTAGATTAAAAATTATAACAGTAAAAGCAAGAATTTAAAGACTAACTATTTTTTTGGTTTATTAAATAAAGACTAACAGCAAACTAACAAAATTAAAAACAAGAATTAAAACTAGCAAGGTTCCTAATAACCTCACCAGGGTAGCTACTGCTTCCCTGGCAACGGCGCCAGAAAAAGGGTTGATACCTTCGATCCGGATTACAGATGTAGTGTAGCTTCTTTTTCCCTAGTAGACCTAGGTTATCGAATCCTCGAGAAGCGAATGCGTAGTGAAGTTACTTTAACGGACCTTCGGGAGTTTTAGAATTCCTTTTGTGTTTTTACCGGACGAGTAGCTTGCGTCTTTTTGTTGTTATTGATGATGGAGAGAGAGGGCCTAGGGAGTTCGGTTTCACATGTAGCTGTGCAAAACATTTGATGGAAATAAAAGATAGAAATAAAGTATGTGTGTACTTGTTAGAGCAAGATAAATTATATGTGGGCAGTGCATCCATAATTGCTATTTCCTCAGCAACCGCTTATAGCAATAACCTACTAGTATCATCCATAGAAGAAAGAGAACTAATGATATGCATAGTGATGTCACCGTTAATCCCAAGCAAATCCCTGACATACAGCAGTACTACCCCTTCTGTCACTGGGGTTTCCAACCTACAGATCAATCATCACTCATACTTCCTATACCTGGCTCAACCCTCAGGGTCTTGGGTACCTGACAAGTTCTTAGATTGAGGCAAGAGAGGATACAATAATCATCATGTCATACAAACTAATACACGATCCATCTATGATAAATGGCATGCACAATTACTACATGGCTAGGCCGAATCCCTTAGCCCAAGGAGAATTACTCACACATAGAGATGATATCAACAATCATAAACATTGTAATGAAAATCATAAGATTGATATTAATAGTCTTACAATGTCGCCAATCAGAGAAGAGATCTACTATTACAAGTGGTGGAATATGACTATGGAGATGGAGAAGGGTTTGGAGATCTAGAGGCGGCTCGAGATCTGTGGCAGAGACTTTTTGGCGAGGTCTGGCTTGTTTTCTCGTCTCCCGAGGCTTATTTATATAGGGTTCCCTTCATGAAAGTTGTTCTGTTTGACCTAACGGTGGCGGCCCCCACTATACGACCAGAGCTATACGGTCGGAATTTTTGCTCCGGCCGTATAGTTGGTCGTTAAGGTGTCTGCCTCCGTTGTTCGGCTCCTGGTTTCTTCTGGTTGTTGGAAATCTCGTATCTTTGACTTTAATGTAGTGATTCCCTCCTTTAAACGACATTATCTGCGCAGGAAAAATACAAAAAGAAAGGATTGCATACCCCTTTGAATATTAGCATTAGTAGCAGGGTTTAGAGAGATATTTCATCAAAAATATGATTAATATCTAGTTTAAATGTGAACGTAGATGTCTATATTTCAGAGCCATCAATATGATAATAAAACTCATTTATTATTTGTCTCTAGGGCAGATCGCCTTCAGTCTCCCACTTGCACTAGAGTACAAATAATCTAGCTTGCATTTTACTAATCATAAACCTATATCACATATGCGTTTCTTGATCATGCATGTTTATGGAAAAACATCCCGTCCATGTTCTGTTTTACCAGATTATTATGTCTTTTGCAAATCATTAATGTATTCCTAACTTTGATATTCATACCATTATCTTATAATGGGTTGAAGTATTCATTGGGCAACAAAGTGAGACTTTGTTTCTAGTGTTTACAATGACGTGCGCTTTCACTATTGTCATGTAAACTTTGAAACATACTTAGCACTCCTTTGTGTATGTACAGTAATTATGGCAACAGAGTGAGGTTAGTTTCTAGGAGCCAACAGTGACGTTAGATCAGCCAAAACGAGCTTTCTCACGGGCACTGTTCCCTGGGACACACCCTCTCTGTAGATACAAACTAGTCCTGTCACAACAATATACATCACTTTTGATGGTGCCCTTATACTTCTATATCTATGTAGATCCTAGTGCATGAAATGCAACTATGCGCCTTACTTTGCTTCGTGCCATTTAAGGACAAACTTAATTCTAGTTTAGTGATTAACTTAGGAATCACTTCAAGACATGTTCTTACTGTTAAGAGCCTGTTCTTCCAACTAGAACGTCAGGTCACATTAAGTCGAGTATACAATATGGTTGTATGGAAGAACCTATGGCCGGGGCATAGGAGATGGAACACATCTCTTTCTTTCTTTCTTTCTTTCTTTTAACCATAGTTGTATTACTGAGACTAACTCAATGCTTCATACAAGTAAGAACTTCTTTCTTACCTCATTCCGTTCTGAACTACTTCACAATCTTTTCTAGGACATTTTGAATATTTTCAAAATCAAGTCTAGGAAGCATTCAACATTTAGTGTTTATTAAACTCACCAATCTATCTTGATAGATTTTATTGTTTAATAACTTGTTCAACTTCATCCATATTTACCAACTTAAATGTTATTAGTACCAATCACATTATTCATATATCTCATCCACATATTTTAGAATAATGTCACGCTCCCACTCAAATATGGCATCCATATATGAGATCCAGGGATTTCACTTAGCTCCCACTCAAAATATGTCTGCTACATATTATGATTCAGCCAAGCTACTTATCTCCCACTCAAAATGTGTCTCTTACATATTAAGATTTGGCCAGGCTAATTATCTCCCACACAAATGCAGGTTCTCTCCATAATCTTGGACATTCCAAAATTTCTTTGATCACCATCAAATCGAGAATTCCAGTTACGAGACTTCAATATCCATATATTACTGGTGTAAATCCAATAGACCCAAGCATCATTATAGTTGTAGTGAACTCCTTGAATTTTTTCCATACTTTGAGACAAACCGAGATTTACGTCTTCATTAAGTTTTATTTCCTTCTTATGACTTTGCAGTCATTCAGAAATATCAAGTAAACACCTTTACTTAATAAGATCAAGTAACACATTACTTTGCAATCTTAAATGTAACTTAATATAGTATTTTATGACTCCTAGTCATTTCTCGCACTTAGGTCCATCACGCTTCTTGTAGTTTGCAGGTATGTCTTGTTCAAGTAACATGACAAGTGAATCATTAATATAATTTTGCAATCCTGCAAAAGATGTATTATTGAATCCTACTTTAGTAAAAGTATTCGCTGAAACTTTATGATCATAATCATTAGTTTCTCCTCTATTTGTAGAATTCATTTTCACGAAACAAATTCCGCTGCACCACTCAACAATCTGGAGGTAAGGTCAAATACCTTATTTTGATCTTTTACTTTCTTCCACCTGTACCTTCATCAAGACAAATAAAAATTGGGACAACAATAGGTTTGTCCTTTGTGGGAGATGCATTCATAGTTTCCTAAGAATGCTCTACAAAGACTTGTTTATTCGCCACGATTTTGACTTAACGGAATCTCTAGAAACTCGAACGTGCCATAACTCTTATGGTGTTGTTTCCACGAATCTTTAGATGTTCCTTTGTATTTCAAATGAGTGTTTTCTTATTTTGGTCTCTAGCTCTAAACGATAACTATAATCCCGATAAGAGATAATATTATACCATATGTATCTAATACAACATGGTTATGATATTTAGACATTTCAATACAGTTTGAATTTGTCCAATTGTCATAGTTTGTGAAACATCTTTCACAAGTCCTTTTATGCCAAAATTAACTTAAATACTTTAGTCATGTCGATCAAATCGAAGAGACTTTGTATTTATATTAATTCAATATCCTACTTTGTTGTGAACATATTTGAACAATTCAAATCATTTCAAACTCGTGTTTCATTAAGTAAATATGCTTATTCACTTAAATCCACAATTAACTAATGATTTCCACTATTTGTTGAAAATACGATACATCACTATGTATATAGTTCAACGTTTCTTCATATATCACTATTTAACCAGAACACGTAGTTTTAGTCATTTTGTCAAACAAGGCATGGTTTTCCAAAGTCTCTAGATCAAGTATCTAAGACCCTGATCTTCATTTAGAATGAAGAACATGTAATAACCACCATGACTTAAACAATAGTGTCATGTCAGTATTAAACTAGATATCTTTTAGCATTCTAATCCTTTATAAATGTTTAAACTATTATCATTAACATAGTGATGAGAATAACTCATTTATAATCGTAATGTGACTGCAATGTATTATTCATAAAAATAGTACAATTGGATTGTAACTTATTTATATGAATAATTATCTCGCTAAAAGAAAGAGGCACAAACAAGGATTATAAAATTTTATCCAAGTCCACTAATACAAATGATAAACTTTGAGGAAATGGGCTGATGTCGGCCATGAACTACTTTGCTTGCCATCATCAAGCCACATTGCCTCAATTCCAGCAATTCTCAAGCTGACCATCATGTTTTCACAAAACGGTAAAAGTCTCCAATACTTTTGTAAACTACAACGAGTTTTGCAATAACTACATTTATAACTTTGTATATATAACATATATTCTTTTCATCCATGACCTCCATTGCAATCAAGCCCTTCTGAGAGTTCTCAACTCTAATGCAAGATTGCTAAGTGATTCTCAAAATATTCTCTTTTCATCCATCATGGAGGAAAACTCATCCAACAGCTCATACTTTATGTGCCTGATCTTGCATAATAAAAAATTGTAGTCCAACTCTCCATCGTATGGAGAATGGATTATTGGTTGATTATGGAGAAAACACAAACATTGCGGAGTTATCAGATTATCTCCAAATGGTTATTATATCAAGAAGAGAAGATCATCTTATTACGAGGATATCCCCCAGGCGTGGGTATTAATCTATGAAGTTGGAACCTTCTTCTAAGTTTCACATCAAGGAAGAAATTTCCCATGGTCGCAAAAGACCTCAATGGGATAGGCCATGATCTACTAAGATATTTGCAAATATGCATCTGGACTAAGTTCATAATATGAGTTTAATCCTAATTGAGCACCCACTAAAATTGTCATGCCCTGAACGATTTTAGTGATCACACGATCCCAATCCGCTACACTAGCCCCGATCGTCACGGACGGCAATGCAGTTTCAAAGGTAGACATTCCCCAATGCGAATCACATCAACCATGTGACTCATGCTCGACCTTTTGGTCTCTTGTGTTCCGAGGCCATGTCTACGCATGCTAGGATTGCCAAATCTAACTTGTGTGTATTTGTAGTGCAACATGGCTTACACCCATTGTATGTGAACACAGATATATCTGACACCCGATCGTCATGACCTACCTCATAACAGAGAACTTTCTTGGTGGTGCACACACAAGGGGAACACTATCATTGGAATTGTTTAGGGATTATCTTATTTGCTACTGTTGAGTATCTAATACTGGCATATAATAAGATGTAAAACAGGTATCAACATCACATGTATATCGTGATATGATATGGTCTTTCTTCTTGCGCCTTGATCTCCATCGAGCACTCCCGCATGATCTCCATCTTGCCCCTGGTTTTGACGCCAAGTCCATGACGCCACCAGCAGGTTGTCTATCAGAACGAGGACTATTACTATACTGCTTAGTAATAGAGAAGTAAACTACTTTACCTTCACAACGACCAATACCTCATAACACAAGCCCTCCTGCAAAACAAAGTTAGACGCCTCTACTTTATCTTTTGCAAGTTTTACGTGGTTGTTAGGGCTTTCGCAATAGAACCGTTTCTAAACTACGAACTTTCCAACCACAACATGGATCCAATAGTTGTCTCTACTACACCCCTTTGGAGGCCATTCGTTGTAAATGCTATATCAACTATTGAATGAGAGACAGACACCCGCTAGCCACTTATACGGAACAAGTCATATGTCAAGCGTGGAACCAGTCTCGCGTAAGAATACACATAAGGTCGGTCCGGGCCGCTTCATCAAACAATACCGCGATATAAACAAGTACACGTTAGAGGGTAACAACTAAGGGATCAATTCCCGCACAATACTTGTGCGTATACGACATACAACACTCCTATGCATAGATCAACTCTGATACCACCGAAGGATTTCGTAACAGAAAACAATATTTTTTCTATGTTGGAACACCCTAACTGCCCAAGATCTATCTATGTAGTAAAGTAGTAACGACCGGAGCATATAGAATATATACCCTTGTAGAACGTATGCGGTTAAGGTTCTGAGGGGAACGTAGTTGAAGTAGTCGAACTCGTAGTCGACCTCAAGTTCGCGAAGCTCCTCGCAGGTCACCCCTTGCTCCATCTTCATCGTGGAGCAGCTCCGGCTCACATCCTTCAAGATGCCCTCGTATGAGGCACCCTCGAGGTTTTGTACACATACGGTACATGATGACGACCTCTGGTTCCCCGATCCTGCTGAGAGTGCGGAAGTATATCTCTGGCTAGGAATCCCCAGAGCACAACGGGGCACCGCGGTGAACCCTTGTTTGCACAACCATACATGGGGCCATGATCACAAGGGAGGGAGAGAGAGAGAAGAGAGAAAGTCAACCAAAGGACTTCTCTATTTGGTGTTGGTGTGTCTAATCCCACTCATGGGCACCCCTTTATATAGGGGGAGGGAGGTGTGCCCTCCCCTTTGGGTTTCCCATGTGGGACTAAACAAGGGAGAGAGGGGGAGGCGCCATGGGCCTCTAGGGCTTCATGAGCCAGCCGGCCAGGGGAGCCCCAACCTGCGCACAGCCCAAGCTGGCTAGGTGGGCCCCATGTGGCGGCTGGGCTTGCCCCTTTGGCCCTTGACCCTTCCCTCTTGCGGTTTTCCCTCATGGGCCCTTTTCCCTAGGAATTTGACCCATTAGTGGAATACCCTTTCAAATTAGATTTTAATATTACATTTAATATTAATTACATTAATTAACATGTAAACACACATTACAAAATCTGATTTGACCCGAAACACCTTTCGATTCCCTTTCGATTTCCTCCGAACAACTTCAAAACTTTACCGGAACGATTCTGGTTCTCTCACGGAACTTTTCTGATTTCCTTTTTCTCTTTCATATGGTGATTCAAAAAATACAGAGGATCTCTAGATCATTGTACCCTTAAATGTAGTTCCCCATGGCTCGGGAATGGTACAGACATGATCTCCATCAATGATCAATAGAGGGACCAGGATGCCCATATGACCCCTGTGAATTCCATGATGATAATGTCGTTTGAACCATAAAACGTCGAGTCTGATTCCCTTGTTTCTCTGATATGGCTTGTCCAAGATCCGATCATTAGTATCACATACCTTGTTCAATCTCGTTACTGACAAGTTCTATTTTACTTGTTACCGCGATATTACTTCCTCGTGACCTAGTCACATGTTGCAACATTATGGATGTAATCTCACCAAGCCGACCGTATGTATCTTACACGTCACGTGGGTGAACAAATCCTTCTCTTGACACATAATTGCTCTGCATGCCCCTCCGAATACCTGAACACACCTTTATCAACACCGTATCACCAGATGACGTGTGTGCTATCTAAGTATCCTCAGGTGATAGTGATTGATATGGTCTCACTGTCTAAGGAGAAGGACACTATCTTTCTAACTATTGCAACAATGAACTCTATGACTTCATCATGTCGCAATATTTGGGTAATGTCCATCACATTATTCACCAATGATATGACCTCATTGTCAATTGGCATAAATGCTCCATGATCAGGTAACCTTAATCATCGATTGGCCAACGAACTAGCATGAATAGAGACTACTAGGGACCTCGTTTGTTTCATACCACACCTGTACCAATGTTTTCACTTGATACAATTATAGCATAATATGAAACTATTACAAACTAAGGATATGATAATAAAACTCATTTATTATTTGTCTATAGGGCATATCTCCTTTAGAACCTACGAACTATGAGGAATCAATGGTGGTCCCGGACTCCGGTAAATGGAAAGAAGCCATGGAATTCGAGATGAAATCCATGTGCAAAAACCAAGTGTGGACTTTTGTGGACTTACTGAACGACCAAAAGGCCATTGAGAACAAATGGATATTCAAGTGAAAGACAGACGTTGACGGTAATGTAACTGTCTATAAGGCTCGACTTGTCGCAAAAGGTTTTCGACAAATTCAAGGAGTTGACTACGATGAGACTTTCTCACTCGTAGCAATGATGAAGTCTGCTGATATTTTGTTAGCAATTGTTGCCTTCTATGATGATGAAATCTGGCAGATGGATGTCAAAACTGCGTTCCTTAATGGTCAAATTAAGGAAGAGTTGTACATGGTGCAGCCCAAAGGTTTTACCGATCCTAAGGATGCTAACAAGGTGTGCAAACTTCAGCGTTCCATTTATGGGTTGAAGCAAGCATCCCGGAGTTGGAATCTCCATTTTGATGAGGTGATCAAAGATTCTGGATTTGTCCAAACTTATGGAGAGGCTTTTATTTACAATAAAGTGAGTGGGAGCTCTGTTGCATTCCTGATACTATATGTGGATGACATATTGTTGATGGAGAATGGCATAGAACTACTTGAAAGTGTAAAGTCTTATTTGAATGAAAGTTTTTCAATGAAAGGCTTGGTGAAGCAGCATACATATTAGGTATCAAGATCTATAGAGATAGATCAAGACGCTTAATATCCCTAAGGAGCTCTAAGCTCTCTAGTTTAGGATTCCTATCCTTGCTCCGGCCGCTTAGCATCAGGTGGGCCCTAGCTGCCTGAGTCGAGGCGGTTCGATATGTCATTTGTCAGGTCGGTTTGGGGCTTGCTTTGACTTTCGGATATCTGTTTCCCCTCTTGTTCTCGCTACATCAAGGCTTTTCACAGCGGTGGTCTTCTTCCAATCCGTGGGTTTGTTTGATGTGAGGAGCGTACTGGGTGCGTCCGCTAGTGTCTCCGAGGGTTTCCGTTCCCCTTTATGGTCTACCGATTGTGGCTTTCCATGTGGCCGGAGGCTCGCCAGCGCATCGGCCGACCGCCTCTCCATGTGCACGGTGTCGCCTCCTCCCCAAGATGCACCGCCACCATCTCTCAACCCTCCGTCCGCGGATTCCCTAACGCTTCTCCTCACTGGGACAATGGCCTCGACCCCGACAGATGGTCTGCCGTTTGGACGGATAACATGATGCCTCCAGCTGGTCCGCCGCGCCGACGACATCGATCGGTGCCGGTTTGCTTCCAGGTTCTCTCCCTTCCATGTCTGAGTCGTCTGAGGTGTGCGTGTGTCTCTCCTTCTCTATCTATTTCTTCTTAATCTATAGTTTGTTGTGTGCGGTTTTTATGCAAATTCATTGACTATTTGGGTTCTCTGGTTTCATTGTGTTGCTACCTATTGATTACTGGTTTGCATCATCCTACCGCCGGTATGTTGTTTAGTTTGATTCTTTCTTGTTTACCCTAGCTTTTGGTCTATCATGTTGCTATCGTTCTTTATCCTAAAAGAGATCGACTTTCAGGATATATGATCTTCGTAGATCCTTACACATTAGTTCAGCAACCCCTCTACTAATTAAGTTTATTTTGTCAAAAATCTCTTAAGCTATCAACCTTAAGGGAAGAACTAATGACATCATAGAAACAATCCACCACTCAGACCTAGGCGTGGTATATAAACATGTAATACACCCACCTAGATTTAATTCCCATGGATAAATTATGTTGCATATTAACACCCTTTGTGCATAACTAAGGACGCTTACCAACTGTTCACAGGAAGAGGAATACCTCAGGACCAGCTGCTGCCCCGGATGTGATAACAGGTTCCTACAACTCTGCAACTTAGATTGGTTTAGCATAAGGATGCTTACTCAGTTACTCCGTTAGTAATGGTATTACAATTAATATAACTTATCCGTTAGCTGATTGATTGGCTTCTCTACTTGCTTGCATAAATTAGAATGGGATAAAGTGGTTAGGTACTGGAGATAGGCTTCATTATCTTGATGTTCAGGTTGGTTTCTTTCTTGATCCTTCTCCTAGAGTAATAAAGGAAGTGCATCACTAGCTTAACTTTGTATATATTTAAGGAGCACAATTAGTTCTAGTGTAAACTATATCTTCTATTTCCAAAAATACACGGGTGTACTAGACAACTTTAATTTGCAACTATTAAATTTCTTCCGATATAAAAATTCATTAGATCATAGGTGTATCCTTGGAAGAGTAAAATAAAATTCCACGCCTTTTCCCATGTACCTTGGTTAGTTATACAAATGGATTTCTGATTCAGACCTAAATTAATCTGATGTGCTATTTTCTTGGGTTCTTTTTGTACAAATTATTTTTTTGGGTGACGTGTGTTGCTCTAGATTCAATTTGTTCTCATCTTCGATTTCTCTGAATTTCCGGCCTATGTTCTTGGCAGTTTATGCTCGGTTGTTCTGCATGCTCCTTCAACCTATGGTTGGTCCGGTCATCGTCGAGCGGCATCTCCTTCTTTTTCTGATGGTTCATTCCCATGTCTTACGTGCATCACTGGGCCGTTGCTTTTATTGTTGGCATGGTGGTTTGTCGTGCGATTGCCTGATCGAAGTTAACATGAGTGGATCTTCCCGTCCCTCTAAATTTTTGTGTTGTTATGTGCAGATTCTTCATGCATGTTGAACCTTTTTACTAAACAACCTATGATTAGTTCTGTGAAAATATTGGTTTTTGACGAGCACTTGATTCTTGACCTGTAGGTTGTGTTGGTTGAGACACTTGAAGCCTAGGATAACTCGACCACTGTCAGTAGAGCGGAATAACGTGTGGTCGACTGAAGCCTAGGACAAACTCGACTGCTGTTAGCAGAGCGGAATAAGGTGTTGTCGACTGAGCAGAAGGCGTCCTTGGTGATCTTGAGCATGCAAGCCATCGATGTAGCTGCCAATCCATAGAGCCCTGACACTCGAAAGCCTTCGGCCTTCAGAAGCTGGCGCTAGTGCTTGGCACTCCTCGGTCTTTCTTTTGCCGCTAAGGGCTCGTTTGGTTGTAGGGTATCCCGAGGGGATCCCTGCGTTTTCCCTGGCCTAAGAATCCACGGGCCGAGTTGTCCCTGCGTAAGCCCACCAGGCCATTTGGCTGACCACGAGCTGAGGAAATTCGGCCCTTTCCACGCCCTTCCCCGGGAGATCTCTCCACTGCTCTGCATATCGGGAAGGAAATACTCGCCTTCTCGCTCTCTCTCGCACGCGAAAGGAGGCGGCGGCGGCGCTGGGTACGACTCCCCCGGCCTACCAATCTCTGGTGACCGTACCCTCTCCGCCGGTCTTCCTTCTCCCACCTCTTCCCCCCATCGCGTGACACGAGCTAGCGACGAGCGACGCTAGGGTTTGACTTGCCCGTGTTGCCACTCCCTCCGGCGACCATCTGCCTCCTCCACCCACCGCGGCCCTCCCTCAATCTTCGGACGGATTCCACCATCCTCACCCTCGCCTACTCCTGCCAGCTCCCGCAAGGTCCACACCGCCAACAACCTCCGAGCCGGCCCTGTCCCCGCTGACCTCCACTCCGTCGGCCTCCACTCCGCCAGGAGGTCGGCAGACACCCTCCTCCGCCGACCTCCATTCCGCCGACCGACCTCTCGCAAGGTGAGCATCCCGTCCCTCTCTCCTTCAGTTCTTGTTTGTTTCTTGCTGATGGATGCTAGTACTGATGTTGGTACTATGATCTTGATTGATGCTATGATCTTGATTGAAGCAGTAGTTTGAACCATACTAATTCAATTTTCAACCGTACCAATTCTATTTTGAACTGTATATGCTCTAGTAGCATCGTTCAGGTGCCAGTTAGTACAACAAATTCTGAAAAACTAACTTCGAGATGTGCACATGGACCAATTAAACGTACTAGTGACTGGACCGACTTTGTAGGCCATGCTAACTAATCACGTACGGCTTAATCTGATTGCTCCTCTGTAAGTGCAAGGATGTCCTTGTGGTGCAGTTGGTAGAGTTAACTATATCCGAGAGGGGATTTTATAAAACTTGCACCTAGATACAATTGTTTCGGAAAAGTGTCGCTAGACTAATTGTCCCGGCAGTCAGCTCTACTATCTTGGAGGAGGAAGACGTCGAGTTGCAGGTACGCTTAGCCCCGTCCCTTGCTATGCAGTATGCCAGTAGACTGTTGCAGACCGTGACAAGAAACGAAGGACGGGCCGATGGCTTCCAGTAGCAAGGAATCATTAGATAAAAGCACATATAGTGTGAACATATATCAGTTGTTCAGGTGGTCTACGATGGCTTGTATTTCTCCAGTTTGGGTTGCATAGGACCTAGTATGCTCTTCGTACTTCATCTCTCACCTTCTGTAAATATTTCCAAATCTGTGATTGTAATGCGGGATATCCCTCAAGAACTTAATGACGCTGAATATGACAGGTTCTTTTTTCTGATGTTCTTCATTTTGACTTGGTTCATCTTGCTCAGGTAAGTCAGTTTCAGCCAACTCCAATGCCAATGGTTCAGGTTTAGGAGCTTAAAGCACTAGATTTATTTGCTCTGGTCCAATCCTATTTCAGACAATGGAGATAGTATTGCTTATTGTGTTGGCATGTTTCAGAACTAAAAATTGTATGTGCTCGGTTACAATCTCTGCCAGTAGTAAATGCATATTGTTACAAGCCTTTAAATACATGTATTATTGTGGGTACTGCAGTGGCAAGGTTTGGTTTCAGTAAAAGAAATTGTACCAAGCCATACCGTTTTTAAATAACTGGAGTTGGAGTTTTAGTCAGAATGTTATCATGCTGTTCTTGTACACTGCTAGCTGCATATAGGTGGCATGGTGCATACTGGTAGTATCTTAGTAGTAGTACTATAGTAGCGTCCTATGATCAATCATTCGAGTAGCTCTAGATTTGTGCAAGCATCCGTCTTTTTCTGCTGGAAATCGGATCGTATGATGCATACTTAAGATCTATCTACGCCGCTTCTGAAATTTCTATCGCCGGGTGATTATTGCAGATGTTCAAGAACTGATAATAATCATGCTTGAAACATACCTTCTCTTTCTTATATTCAATTCCTTTTGCTCTGCAGGTTTTGTACAGAAAAATCAATGGAATATTCTTCATGGATGAGTCAAATAATTTCTATGTTTCATCATGAAGCAAAATACTTGCTCTCCTAGAGAGTTGACCATAAGATTTCCATTTCTGAAACATTATTAGCACAATAAATTTCTCATTGTCGTGTGATTTGTAAAACTTGACGTGTAAGACTAATTGTATGCATCTTCTGATGTGTGTCAATATGTTGTTGTTATGTTAATTTTCTGTTTCTGTCAAATTTATTGATATATTATATCCCTAAAATTTATGTTATATTCTCAATTTCTGGTTTCCTAAGTTTTTTAAATAAATATGATATACTTTAGGTTCTGAAATTGAAGACATTTTATGAAACGGTGTGAGCTTTTGTGGGTCTATTTTCGTTTTTTTGTTGTTCCCTTTCGTTCCCACGTCTCCAAATGGCAGCAGGGGAACTCTCCCATGGTGGAGCGGGGATCCCATGTGCCAAGGGGAACTCTCCCCTGGGGGCTTACTTCCCTGGACTTTTCACCCCGAGCATCCAAATTAGCCCTAATGCTAATCACGGTTCCCATTCATGTCCATTCTTTCCCTTCCTCCTTTTAACTGATTTCGTTCGTCTTTTACATTTTCATGCCTGATCACTAATTGTTGTTTATTTTTGTTGTTACTTAGTTACTTAGTTATAGCTGCAAACAAATTGGAAAAGCATCAGTATGTAATACCACTACCACATCTCAACCGGTAGAGCTTTCCCTGCAAGCTGGCAGTGTGAGATATTTTCATGACCCTCTTGCCTGAAATTGCATATACACTCATTGGTTCTGTATACATTATTATTCATGGTTTCACTGCAGAAGCACATGATGTATGTTTTTATACGTCTGACCACATACTCAGTTGTTTATGCACATTCCATATGTATAACTACATAAGCACTAACGAACTAGCTGTAACATTAGGTCATTCCTTCTCCAACTGTTCCACAGGAACACTATGATAGCCATTCAATTGTTAATCATGATCACCCAAGCTACTACAAGTTTATATTTAACTAGCCATTATAAGAAAATTTCTCCTATTTTTTCTCATTTTCTCACATCTCTAGACCAATAGATGATTAGGAGGATAGGACTAGCCATAAACACTTGGCATGGAAGCGATGGCTTGATTTGTTCACTATGTGTGCATTATGGTACTCTAACTAACTAGGCCTCTAGCAGTATAGTTCTGAGGTCATGCACAGGTGTGTCTAGGAAGCTCTAGCATCTAGTGCATGCAACTTAATATGTCCATTAACAATTACTCTCTCAGTCAATTTCAAAGTCTACAGAAAAATTATATCCATAGCTTCTCTACCATATGTTGGTTGCTTAGTTCGATACATGTTTGCACTAATTATATAGTATTACAATATAAGCTATGGAAGAAACATGTTTATTATCCTACTTATTAATTCTTACAAGTATGTATGACTTAGCCAACATATAGTTCTCTCTCTTGAAAGATACATGGTTAGAAATGACTTGGAACTCCTATTGTCTATTTGATTATAGCAGAAACATTTAGGCCTGCTAGCATTTTTTGGAGTCTTCAATTACTATTGTATGCTTTGATCCCTAAGTTATAAATAGTTCATAAAAATGTATAGGAAATTTATGCATTGATACTATATGAACATGAGCAATATATGCCTTAAAAATAGCATGTTAAGAAATATTTGTGCCATTTGGATAGGGTTATTTTTGTCTTGCTCTGCCTTATAGTTAGCTCTGCTCAAAAAATTTCAGTCATGAGTATTGATATTTACATTTGAATGCACGGAAGAGTTATCAGTTTACCAGCCTAACCGAGCCAATGAGGAATAATAAACTGCTTGTAGAAACTCCTGCTGCACCCTGCACGTATAGGTATATTTGTTTGTGTTCTTGTGCTTTCTAATATACATATGTTCTATAGTCAAGCAGTTAATATTGTTTGCTGCTCCTTCATTTTCAGGATGCAGTTTAGCAGGAACTCGAATGGTTAGTAATATCTTTCGTGATGGCCACCCGGTAGGATGTGCTATGAAGTAGGTTAGATGAGGAAGTAAGTTTCCGAGACATCATGTCTTGTTGCAGTAAAATATGGCTTCCATTTTATTCTATATATTGAATTGTCGTATTTGACATGTATGTTGCCCTTAAAATTGGCACCAACTCAAGCAATTGAGTGGTTTTCTTGAGTTGTATTTTCTTTACTTGCTAATTTCTAATTATCTTCTACTTCCTTTTTACAGCATATGCGCTCCCAACATTTGCTCATCTCATTGTAATCGTATTATGTTGCATCAAGTGCCTCCCACTAAGCCACCTTAGAGATGATGTGCCAGATCGAGAAGTCCCATTTATCAGGCACTAACGAGAAATTTTGAAGAGTTGTTTCCCCTATTGCAATAGTCTAATGGTTTTGCTGAGTTCTAGGCAATTAAACCTGTTCTACTTTGCATATAATTAATTATTATATAGATTTGCTAATTGCTACTGATGGCACGATTCAAAGTATATATTGTTTTGGTTTTCTTGGTTCTTTTTCCTACCTGGACAAAATGCTGTCTGAAATTGTGGATCACGAATCCAATGTAATTTTGTAGAAAGCATGTACGATGTGTATCGTGAAAGGACTAGGCAAGAGATCCGCCGAGTTTAGCACAAAATAATTTAAAATTTAAGCGATAGATCTTGCATATTAGGTTAATCTTGTTATCTGGCTATCAAACTGGACATCAGAAAGGCATTAGATTGAGCTTTGTTGAAGAGTGGATCTTCAAACCGGAGGAGAGCTGGCTGCCATTTTGTTTTCATTCAGGATATCAACCCATTCTGAAATTTTCAAGGCATTAAGGATTCAATTGAGTTGGTATCTTCAAAATCTATGTGTTTTAGTACTAAGGATTTACCCAGCCTTATAGCTGGTATATGCACAGTTTTTTCATTCTTGCTAGGAGAAGTAGGATGGATCACCAAAGGAAGAACACATAATGAAATCATCACTAATCTTAAACAAGTTTCTTTCTCATGAATTGTAATATCAAGTAGTGATATCTTTGTATATTAAGGATAGTCGTGGCTATCATTCAAGACCCCTTCATATCATATAATGTTCTTATATCAACAATTAAATTGCAAAGTATATGTTTTGCTTATCCTATAGCTGCAAATGTAAATTCCTATATAGAGTACGATCCACCATAATGTAAACAAGTCCAGCCCATGGTAGGCTAACAACAAAATCACATATATGCGAGCAAACAAGCACCATTGTCACAGAATTTAAATGCCACTAACAGAGGATGGCGCAGCAGAGCCCGCTGGGTCCATCTAGTATTTGACTCAAAGTACATACCTTGACAAAGTTCTGAAGAAGTTTAGAATGCATAATTTTAAGAAGAGGTTCTTACCAATATTGCAAGGTAAGACACTGAGTAAGACTCAATGTTTAGTTACAGTAGAAGATAAGAAAAAAGATGAGTGATGTTCCCTGTGCCTCGACCATAGGATCCATCATGTATGCCATGCTGTGTACTAGACCTAATGTCTGTCTTGTTGTTAGTTTGATTATCAGATACCAGAGTGACCCAGGAGTGGATCACTGGACGACGGTTAAGAATATCCTTAAGTACTTGAGAAGGACCAAGGATATGTTTCTCATTTATGGAGGTGCTTAGGAGCTCATCATAAATGGTTACATCGAGGCTAGTTGGTACACTAATCCGGATGACTCAAAGTCACAGTCCGGATACTTATTTATTTTGAATGGTGGCGCAGCGAGCTGGAGTTCCAAGCAAGATGTGATAGCAACATATTCAACTGAAACGGAATATGTGGCGGCTTCAGAAGCATCACGAGAAGCATTTTAGATGAAAGAGTTCCTCTCCAAGATAGGCGTGGTTCCTAGTGCATCGAGTCCCTTGGCCCTGTATTGTGATAATACATGCGTCATCTCCCTTGCGAAGTACCCTCAAGCACACAAGAACACCAAGCATATCAAGCGCCGGGTTTCACTGTTTGCGTGAGTATGTCAAAGAAGGTGACATAGAGATTTGCAAAGTACACACGGATCTGAATGTCGTGGATCCATTGACTAAACCTCTTCCACGAGCAAAACATGATCAACACCAAGACTCCATGGGTGTTAGATTCTTAAAGATGTACACTATATTATTGACTCTAGTATAAGTGGGAGACTGTTAAGAATATGGCCAAAAGGCAATAATAATAGGTATTTATTGTTATATTCTTTGTTCATGATAATAAATATTATCCATGCTATAATTGTATGAAGTGGAAACATAATACATATGTGGATTAATGAAACATACAAATGTCCCTAGTGAGCCTCTTATGACTAGTTCGTTGGTCAAGAGATGGTTATGATTTCCTATCCATGGACTTGGGAAGTCACTTGATAATGGGTCACATCATTATGAGAATGATGTGATGGACAAACCTAATTTAGAGCATAGTATTTTACCGTATCACTTAGTAGTTTACTATCGATTTATGAATGTTAGTGTTGTCTCCCTAGACCATGAGATCATGTTACTCCCGGATACCAAGGAATGCTTTGTGGACCTCAAACGTCATCTCGTAACATGGTGATTATAAAGATGTTTTTCAGGTATCTCTAATGGTGTTTTGTTGGGTTGCATGTATCAAGAGTGGGATTTGTCACTCCATGTGATGGAGAGATATCTCTGGGCCTATAGGTAAAGTAGCATTCTAAACTATGCAAACGTGTGACTAAGGAGTTGGTCACGGAAATCTGATATTACGAAACAACTAAAGAGACTTGCCAGTAACGAGATTGAACTAGGTATTGGGATATCGACGACCGAATCTCGGGCAAGTATCGCGAGACAAAGGGAATCGGATACCGGATTATTTGAATCCTCCACATTCTGGTTCAACTGATAAAAGAACTTTGTTGAATGTGTGGGAACCAATATGGGCATCTCGGTCCCACTATTGTTATTGATCAGAGAGTTATCTCGATCATGTCCACATGTTCTCGAACCCGTAGAGTCACACTCTTAAGGTTTTGTGTCACTAGGTTTGGTCGAGATAAATAAATGGTGTTATCGTATATTGATTCGGAGTCTAGGATAAGATCCTAGATATTATGAAAAGTGTTTTCGGAGAGTTATGATTTTTTTTTTGCAAAGTGGACTAATGTTTATTAATTATTTGAATTGATAAATATAAGCTAATATTTATTTAGAAGAAATAAATAAAGCAAATGGGATTAATATTTGTTAATTGTTTGAATTGATAAATATTAAGTACTAATATTTATTTAGAAGAAATAAATAATAAAGGATAAAATCAATTAAAAAAGGAAGAAGGAAAAGGCAAAGCTTTATGGACCAACGTGGATTAGGCTCGTGCATGTATGGTGTACATGCGCGTACGGCTCAAGCTAGAGAGCGATCCATCGATCGGATACATCGATGCTAGCTTCCCATCGTGCTGTGGCTTGTTTGAAATGCCCATGTTGTTCGAGTGTAAGTATATTCGATCTATCTTCTCACTATTTGTATCTAGTAGATTAGATTTTGCTGAAATTTCTCTTGTTTTTCTATAGATTTTTTCTCTGCAACGAACCCATCAAGTGCTAGTAGTGAGTCCTAGGACTTGATGTGGGTGGATGTTGCCCCAGTTGCATTGTAAGCATGTTGGCTAGTGACTCTGCTATGCCGGAAGTTAAATGGAATGATCTAATTCCTATAAAAAAACTTACAGCGTGTAATCATCGGAAGATCATATGAGAGCCGTGTTTCTACCATGCACGAGATATACCATGCATGGGGCCACTTTCTCTCTCTTCAACTTTTCAGACTTTGTGTCAGCACATTTTTGTCTCTTTCTATACTTTATAAGAACTATTTCTACAACTTCAATATTTTATCTTTACTATTGAAAACAAACCTGTGGTGAATGTCTGGTGTCACACTTCACTTAATTACAAACAAATGCTACCCCTAACAAATATATATCTCTCCGCTCACTATAACATCCACTAAATATGCTCTCACTTATTCATGCCTCAATAAATTGTAGTTCCTCCAAAAAGGTTAGTTAGTTAGGGCATGTTTAGCGCATGGACGCTTGAGCGGGTGTTTAAGGAAATAAAAGTAAAGTTTAATTGTTTAGTATCAGCGCTAGCGTCTAATTAAAAGCTACATGCGATTGTATGGCGAACTTCAGTCGTTGCGTGGAAGAAAAATAGCCTAGCGCCAGGCGCTAGATGTTGGGGCGACGCTTGTGTGAATCCTATGCTCAACCGGGAATAAGAGAAAACGGCCAGGATTTGATTCCCAAGCGCCCGCGTAAGCGTCCGCGATGTACATGGCCTTAGTCCGGTGATGCATACATGGAGTACGATGTGTTAGTTAATCCCTAAAAAGGTTAGTTAGTTAGTTCTACCAGTGTATGTACGTAATATTATGAGCGTTCCATCTCTTTTGCCACGCTCCCAATTAGCCCCTCGAACTCAACGTCGGCCCTCGTCCTGCACTTCAGCGATCTCCATATCTCCCTTCAGGGTGGACGACATCAAGATAGAACCGACAGGCTGGTGCCGGTGCAATCGTCCTCTAGAGGCATCCACTGTGTCATCTTTTCCTTCCTTTCCGTGCAGATTTTCCACAAATCAAAAGTATTGGCTTCTCTCTGTTGGGTGCACCTTTCATCTCACGGACATCAATATCGGCTACCGGGTGATGCACGACCTGGTGGTGGTCAGGCGGAGCAGTCGTAACTCGATGTCGATGAGGTCATATCGGCAAGGCAATGAGAAATCGTGTTTGTTTCAACGAATCGATGCACATGTACGACGACTTGGATGGTAATTGACACTACACCCTGGTGAGTTTCATTTCTTGAGCATATATATGAGTTGATTTTATAGCTGTTTTTGTGTGTGTGTGTGTGGAAATAGTTGATTGCTGCAGCAAGATATCGTAAGCAACAAACAAATGAAGGTTATAATATGCAGACAAGACACATGTACTGCTATAGAGAAGTTGGTCTTAATTTAATTTTATCTACTACTATATGTATCCGCTAACATGATTGGATCTTTAAATCTCTAGCTCTGTTTCTATTGAGATCTGGTAGGTCATTATATTTGTCTTTCTATAGCGAACTTAATTTCAATTATGAATGCTAGTTGCCTCTAACAGGTTGACTAGAATATACTTGTCTAGACTTCTTCATATCTATACAGGTTTATGTTAATTTTATGATGACTCTGCATGAAATTTCTTTCAATACTTTGGATGAAGGACTGAAAGTTGAAGATTTGGGAAGACATATCTTAGTTAGAATTGTATAATTATAGCAAGTATGAATGATATACACTGGAAAAATAATTGGGGAATCTAAACTATTAAAACAGATCCAAACCTGCTGACCCGAGCCATCCGTCAAACAAATAAAGCTTCTTTCGTCCCTCGAAAGTGAGACTGTGGATGGATCGTGGAAACTATCCTTCGTCAGTTGGCGCGCACACGAAGGGGGAATCCGTGTCATGCAGATCGGATCTATCATCTTGGTGGATGGACCCGCCAATTACCTTCCAGAGGAGGCCTAGGGACTCCGGATCCAGGTCATGGCCGCAAGACCGCCGGGGTGCCAGAGGAAGAATACACCCCAGATACCCCGTCCACGTCGCGCAAGATCTACTACAACAACATCAAAGCAATGTACGTGCCAGCGTATCGTCGCCACCTCGAGGCACTCTACGCACCACCTGCAATCAACTACTTCAACCCTGGCGCTTCGCTCCCGCAAGACCTTCCGCAAGCCGTTTACATGGTACACGCTTACGGGTATGCGGGGGTCCCGTACATCTACTATCCCGCATTGATCTACCCCAGCACGCCTGTGGACAACGTCTACACAGGTTAACCTAGCCTCATACCTACAGGTTATTACCTAACCATCCGCTCTCCCAGCTCTGGCATAGGCTATTCAGGAAGAACATCCTCCACCACCTCAATGAGCACGTCAAGAAGCTCGAGGACAACATGGGCAAACTCCACTCCATACGATCCACAAGCACCATGTGGTCCTTGTCCCTACTAATCTTTCCGCTGGTTCCGGAGGGCATAGTACCCGCCTCGTCGAAGGGGAATCAAGTCACCGCTAAACCCTCATACAAGACATTTAGAGAAAGATCATGGACGCCCCCGAGGGAAAAAAAGGCACCATGTAAGCGAAACTACAGACTGCCTAGGATCTGATGGCTAAGACCGTCGCTGACCTAGAGAAGCAGCTCGAGGAATACAATGCTCGTAGCCCAGCCCACGCAACTAGCAAGCAGGGCCGTTGGGGTGACCAGTCACTCTCTAGCAGTAGTGTGAACTCTGAGAGCCGCGACAGTTGGCTCCGGTATAACCCACATGCCGAGCGTCGTTGATGACCCACAAGTATAGGGGGTGTATCGCAGTATTTTCGAGGAAAGTGAAACCCAATTTATTGATTCAACACAAGGGGAGCAAAAGAATATTTATAAGCCTTAACAACTGAGTTGTCAATTCAACTACACCTAGAAACAATCTTGCTCACAGCAGTTTATCAGTAGCAACAGTTTTGTAATAGCAATAGCAAAGTAACAGCAGTAGTGAAAGTAAAGACAGTAGTAACAATAGTAGTAAACAGTAGGATTAAAGCGCAGTAGGCATAGGGATGGATGGACGGGCGTTGCATGGACAAGACAATTCACATGGCAATCAAGACATAGGGCAATTGCGGATAAATAAGATAAAGCATCCAAATACTATATAATCATAGGCATGTGTTCCATATATAGTCATACGTGCTCGCAATGAGAACTTGCACAACATCTTTTGTCCTGCCAGCCTGTTTGCAGCGGGGCCTCAAGGGAACTACTGGCAATTAAGGTGCTCCTTTTAATAGAGCACCAGAGCAAAGCATTAACACTCCGTGAACACATGTGATCCTCACATCAAATCCATTCCCTCCGTTTATCCCGATTGCTGTCACTTCGGGCCATTGGTTCCGGACAACAACGTGTGTATACAACTTGCAGGTAAGACCATAAACAATACTATCATGATGAATCAATAACATGTTCAGATCTGAAATCATGGCACTCGGGACCTAGTGACAAGCATTAAGCATAACAAGTTGCAACAAAGTCAAAAAGCACTAATAATAGATACTAGGCACCATGCCCTAACAATCCAATCCCTACCATCCCCATAGCCTATAGGGGGATTACTCACTCATAGATGGGGAAACATGGATGGTCGATGGAGAAGCGATGGTGGCGATGATGGCGATGATCTCATCCAATTCCCCGTCCCGGAAGGGTGCCAGAACGGAGTTTCTGGTGCTGATTCATGGGATCTGGTTGTGGCGGCGAAGCGGAACTCTTTTGGAAAAACATCGAACCCCCCTGGTTTTTAGGTCAAGGGGCATCTTATAGGTGAAGAGGGAGGTCGAGGGGGCAGCCGAGGCAGCCACACCACCCCCAGGCGCGGCCTGGCGTAGCCCGCGCGGCCAGGTGGTGTGGGCCCCTCGTGGACCTACTCCGTCTCGTCTTCTGGCTCCGTGAGTCTTCTGGTGAAATAGGATTTTTGGCATATTTTCCGGGATTTTTCATGATAGTTGATTTTCTGCACAAAAACTAGATACCAAGGTAATTCTGCTGAAAACAGCGTCAGTCCGTGTTAGTTGTATCCAAATCACACAAGTTTAGAGGAAAAACAATAGCAAAAGTGTTCGGAAAAGTAGATATGTTTTGGACGTATCAACTCCCTCCAAGCTTAGCGTATTCCTTGTCCTCAAGCAATTCAGTTGAAAACTGAGTGCGATAAAAGAAACTTTCATGAACACATTTGCTTCATATGATGTATATATTCTCAGCATGTGATCAACTGCTTAGGCAATTCATGATAAAGAGTATGCAACTAATGTTTACTTAATAGTCATTGCAAGCTGTGAAGAGATTCCAACTCAAAAATAATAAGTAGCATGGAACATGAACATAAGCAACATTGCAATGCTCATAAAAAGATATGATAGAGTGGTATCTCGCTTGCCTTTGATTGTAGAGGAAATATAAATGCCAAGGCACCTCTGAAGTTCAAGTGAAGACTAGAAGTAAAGATATCAAAGATAAAGCATCAAGGTCATAACACAATTAATCAAGTTTTGAGACAAGCACATTACACTAAAAATGACAACCATGCTCTCAAGGAGGTGCTCAAAGAATAAGTGGTGACTCAACAAGGAAAAGGTTTTGAAAAGTTTGAAAGGCTTCCAAATGCTGAAAGTATGGTACTCATTAGCTTTGAGCTCTCATTGCCCCTATCATAAGCATCTTTAAATGGTTAAGGTTAAAGTGACACATCTAAGAGGATATGCTTGACAAGTTATAAGTCGAAATCTTATGCCCCTCACTTACGAGTACCGAACCTCATGCTACTCAACTTCAGTCACAAGTAAGCTCTTGTCATTGTAAGTACATATGTATCATAGAGAACTGCCAACGGGGTACCCCTTGCACATGATACAGGAGCTATCCCATAATCAAAATGACAAGGCAAACAGATAATGAGCATCTCAGCGATCTTTTTATTTACTATTTGCATAGGTTTTTACTGAGGATGCTTCATAGAATGCTCACTATGGTTATGCTGCAAGTTTCCACCATGATTAGGCATGGCTTAGGCTAGCGGCCCAGGCGTTTCTCTAACACACATACAAACTCCATGATCTTACAAGTTCCCCTTTTATTTCACACCGTCGGGATCCATAGGCAAAAGAATCATGATATCAACGAGGTACAAAGTACCAGTGCAATGTTGAAAGCGTTCCCCGTGATACATGGTTCTGCTAACTTCAACTTATAAAACGCAAGCATATACGCAACAAAGATGGACACGATGGTTCAAGTTTATTAAGTGTAAGAAAATAAAATGTGCCATCAAGTTTGTGAGAGCTTTACTAACTAACTTTCTCATAACAAGCAAATATTTTATTCGGAAGAAAACAAAGCATACTTAATATGCACAGAATAGCAATTGATGCTAATAGGTAGGTATAGTGGACACTTTTGACAATATTGGTTTTGGGGAGTTGGATGCACGAGTAAAGATTATACTCAGCACAAGTGAAGGCTAGCAAAAGTAAGGGAGCAATAAACGAGAGAGCAATAACTGTCATAATCATGCTTGCAACAAAACAGGACTAATCATGTCATGAAAGTGATTCAAGACCCCTGAGGCAAAATAATTCATCGAGACTTAACTGATTATTTCAGTCATATGAATGCGTGAGCATGTGCTAAGTCAATTCAAGTGAAACATTCAGAGGAGGATACCACAGTGTCATACCAAGTTATGAATAGAGGAATGCAAGCAAACATTCATATGACATGCTACAAACTATTAGCAGGCTGGAGCTAATCATAAGAAAGCAAGAACTACTAAGCATCCATAAATAACATACACCTTACATGAATGGACTAAGCATGCCCACAATGATGAGTATATCTACAAAAATGAAAACAACTAGAGTTCGTTATCAGCCTCTTACCACACCTCAAGTTGTGATTAATCTTCATTATTGCCCTTCACTTGTGTGGCTTGAATAATAACATGAAAACCAAACTCCACTGAGGACTGCTGAACCCTGCAACAAACTTTGCAAAACCAAAGAAGAACAACAAATATTTTTGGGTTTTTGATTTTTAAAGGCAAGAACCAAAAGAAAGAACAAGAAAAGCGAAATCTTTTTGGGTTTTTCGAATAATCAAAACAAAATCTAAAAGGAAAAAGCAAACCAAGGCAAAAAGAAAAATAAGCAAACAAAGAGAAACAAAGAAAATATTTTTGGTATTTTTGTGTTTTAGAAAGTAGAAACCAAGCAAGAACGAGAACTAAAAAGAGAACGAAGCATGGATATACAAAGTACCGACTAAACATGATATGTAGATGAGTGTGGTGTCGGTGTACCTCCCCCCAAGCTTAGGCTTTTCGCCTAAGTGGGTATCAATCCCAAGCTGGCCAAGATAAAGTGTCTCCGTGGTATGACGAGGAGGTGCCCTCGTCCTGGTACGAGCTCGAGGGTTCCCCATCGTAGTGCGCAGAGTAGTCATAAGAAGGCGCATCCTCCTGGTGCTGCATGTGGAAACCAAGCAAGCGGAGCTGCTCATCCACCTCCTCCTTAGAACGCGACCATGGCCTCCTGTAGATACTGAAAAAAGTGGATTGTGGCAAGGGAATTTCTCTCTCATCTCTGTCAGTGAACAACATCATGTATACTAAATTGTTCATATCAGAGTCAGCAGTGACAAAGTGATGTGTTTTCATAGCGGCAAGATCAAGCCTTTGTGGTGCCAACACAGTGTCATTAGGATCTACAGAAAGTTCTAATGCAACTACCATGCGTGAAGCAATAATGCCCCATATATACGTACCCTATAAGCTAGGCGGCGAGCAATGAGGGAGCCAAGATTGTACCTGGTATCATTATTGAGTGCAGCAGCAAGGAAGACTAAATGATAATTGGAAATATTACTAGTGTTCTCCCTACCAAGAATGCTAGTGGCAAGATAATAAGCAAAATATCTAAGAGCTGAGAGTTGAATGTTCCTTATCTTCCCGCGCTAAGCTACGCGGTCGTCGTCATTCGTCACACTTCGATAGAGCTCCAGCAAGTCAGCGGGTCGACCTTGAATTTTATTCATGGTCCCTATCGTGCCTATACCTATAATGCTGCAAAATCTTTCCAATGACATGATAATGGGCTGACTAAGAAATAGTTGACTAATAAGGGGTGTTAGTGAAAATGAAACTCTCAATGAAAGTTTTGGTGAGCATGGCATATTGCTCACTCTCATATTCCATGTACGTGGTCAGGCCAACCCTCTGAACTAGTAGTAAGAAATCATTGAGGATCCCTGCAGCTTGCAAAAAGGTAAAACAAGGGAAGGTGGATGGGTGAGCATCTCCCTCATCTCCTTCATTGCCAAAGCGTGGTGCAATAAGGTCTTCATTGTATGAAGGCCTAAACTGAGAGGCTGATCTTGAAGGCTTTGACCTCCTAGGTGTGTCCCTCTCAAATATTTCTCCAAATGTGTGATTGTTCATCTTTGATACTCTGAAATTTAAACATCCATTATACAAGTGATTGCAAAGTGAATACATAATGAAGGGAACTACTCATAGGGACTTGTAAGAGGCCTAAACATGCTTCAAAACAATTTCTCTAAGCATTGAACAAGCTTGCAAGCTCACATAACCTGTCACCCTACAGCAGCAAAATACTCAAGATATAATTCACTAAACACAAATCTACTTGGACAAGTGGAGGAGTCACATACCGGAGAACAAATCCTCCAAATTTCACCAGCAAAGATGGGTTGAGCAAGAAGATCGAAAAATCATGGGCAAAACAGCAAGAACGTGATTTCGAGCAAAGAACTGGTGTTTTCTCGGGAGAGAGAGAGCAGTGGCAAGTGAGAGAGTAAGTGGAGGGCCAGGGTGGCCCACACCATGGCCAGGCGCGCCCCTGGGCTGGCCGCCCCACCAGGTGGTGTGCCTGCCTGGTGGGCCCCCTGGTACTCCCCAGGCACTTCTCTGCCCCTTTTTCACGTAAAAATTTAATATAAATTTTTTGGGATTTTTTGAGACACTTTATTTTTAAGCAATTTTCAGGTATAGATGAATGATTTTTTTTGCAGAAAAGTGATTTTGAAAAGATGCAAAAGCAAAACAAAACTAAAACTTTAGAAGTTCTAAGACATCTAATATGCAAACAACTAACAACAGAAAAGTAAACTAAGCGAAAGCAAAAACTAAAATGGACAAAGTAAAAGTAAGCGAAGATAATCATGGTGAAAACATTGTTTTGTTTATTAAAATCCCTTTGTTAACAAGGTTGATCAGGTCTTGTTACCAAAAAAATTTATATGAAACAAAACTTTGTATTCCACTAATGATTATGTTACCTCAACCTTGAGAGAAATGGTCCCAATCATAATAATTTTATATTTTTCTCGTGGTATGGGACAATATATTTCTCCAACTTGAATGCCCTCAATATTTTCAATTGAATTTAGGCCATAATTCCTATCAATCTTCTTGGGGAAATAGACAATATGCTCCTTGTCATTAACATTAAAGGTAACCTTTCCTTGATTACAATTGATAACAGCTCCTGCAGTATTAAGAAAAGGTCTCCCAAGAATAATAGACATATTATCATCTTCAGGCATTTCAAGCACAACAAAATCAATTAATATCAAGCAAATATGAGCCACTTGAACATGTACATCCTCACATATACCAACAGAAACAGTAGTAGATTTATCAGCCATTTGCAAAGATATATCAGTTGGTATTAGTTTTTTCAGTTGAAGTCTCTTATAGAGAGAAAAAGGCATAACACTAACTCCTGCTCCCAAATCACACAAAGCAGTTCTAACATAACTATTTTTAATAGAGCACGAAATATTTGGAATCCCTGGGTCTCCAAGTTTCTTTGGAACCTTACCATTAAAGGAATAATTAGCAAGCAAACTAGAAATTTCTTCATTAGGGATCTTTCTTTTATTAGAGACAATATCCTTCATATACTTTGAGTAAGGAGGCAATTTAATAGCATATGTCAAAGGAATTTGCAAGAATAAAGGTTTCATCCACTCACAAAACTTGTTGTAGTGTTCAACTTCTTTTGACTTGTGTTTCTTATCAGGGAAAGGCATAGGTTTTTGGACCCAAGGCACTCTTTCATTACCATGTTTCTTAGCAATAAAATATTTTTTAGTGTATTTAGTATTCTTAGTGTGCCTTTCAGGTTCTTCTTCAACTTTTGCTTTATTAGGAGCATCATTTTTCTCATTACCACTTTCAGTTTCAGCATCAGAGATAGATATACTATTGGGATCTATAGTAGGTTCAGGAGATTCTACAATAGTTTTATGTTTCTTTTTCCTTTTCTTAGGAGAAGTACCACTATTTTCAATTTGTTGAGAATCCTGCTCAATTCTTTTAGGATGCCCCTCAGGATATACAGGATCCTGAGTGGCAGCACCACTTCTAGTTCTAATTTCATAAGCATGTTTTTTTAGCAGCATTAACTAGCAAGTATTTCTGTACTTTAATAAGCTGATCAATTTGAGTTTGAACCATTTGGAAGTGTTTAACAAGCATTTTAACATCATTAGACGTTCTTTCCACAATATCTTTTAACTCAATAATATCTCTAGAGTTTTCCATTAAATGATTTTGCACCCTTTTATTAAAATTATCTTGCTTAACAATAAAAATATTGAATTATTTTAAGCATTGATCAGGAGGTTTAGAATAAGGAATATCACCTTCATCAAAGTGTTGGAGAGAGTGTACCTCAATAGTGGATGAGTGGGAGATTGACTTACGTAATTCTTCTGTAGGAGGTAAATTCTTCACATCTGCAGCTTTAATACCCTTCTCCTTAAGACATTTCTTGGCTTCCTTCATCACTTCATCATTTAGCTCAATAACTCCCCTCTTCTTTGATGTTGGTATAGGCGCAGGAATAGTTAACTTAGGTGAAGTTGTCTCAGGTATAGTTGGTTCAGATGAAGTCCAGTCTTCATAATTCTTGCTTATTTTAGCCATTAATTCCTCAGCTTCTTTGGGAGTTCTATTCCTCAAAACACAATCAGCACAACTATCCAGGTATGTCCTAGATTTTTTAGTTAGTCCATTATAAAATATATCAAAAAGCTCATTCTTTGGTGATGGACATCTAGCCTCTGCATGAATCAAAGCACAAAACCTTGCCCATGATTCAGGCAATATCTCTTTCTCTCCCTATTTAAAATCAAAAAGTTCCTGCAAAATAGCATGTCTAGCACTAGGAGGAAAATATTTCTGAAGGAAGGTACTAATCAAGCAATCGGGACTATCAATAGATCCAGGAGGTAAATTATTAAACCAAGTTTTAGCTTCTCCTTTTAGTGAAAAAGGGAAAAATTTAGCAACAAAGTAGGTGCGCATCTTAATATCATTAGAAAATAGGCCACTCATGGTAGAAAGCTCAGTCATATGTGCTACAACACTTTCATTCTTAGTTCCACAAAAAGGTTCTTTCTCAACAAGAGTTATGTAAGATAAATCAAGGGAGAAATCATAATCCTTATCTTTAATGTTTATGGGAGATGCAGCAAACTTAACATTAGGAGAGAATTTGGGTTTTATATTACGGCTCTCAAGGAGACTCTTAATAGCACTCCTATCATGGGTGTTTTGACATTCTTTAATAAATTCATCGGTCATCTCTATAAAACTGTCTTCAATATCATAACTCTTTCTAGACTCAGGCGAACTGACAGGTGTAGTAGTGTCTTCATTAGGAGTTTCAGTATTTCTAGCTATAGTTCTAGCAATCGTAGCATCTAAGGAAGGACCTAATGAACCACTCTTATCAAGCACAGTAGAAGCAGCATCATAAGTATCAGAAGTTTTAGATTCAGCAGTAGTAGCAGTGTGTGCATCATGTGTATGTGGTGGTGTAAGGAGCTTACTCATAATAGATGGTGAATCAAGAGCAACAGAGGTGTTCTGAACCGTACCTCTCCTTGTAGTAGATGGTAAAATAGGAACAAACAAACAATAGTGATTCCAAGTGATGAGACTTACCCATGATGGATGGATGACAACAAACAATAGTGATTCCAAGTGGACTTGATACATAGAGCTATGCTCCCCGGCTATGGCGCCAGAAAATAGTCTTGATGACCCACAAGTATAGGGAGTGTATCGCAGTATTTTCGAGGGAAGTGAAACCCAATTTATTGATTCGACACAAGGGGAGCCAAAGAATATTTATAAGCCTTAATAACTGAGTTGTCAATTCAGCTGCACCAAGAAACAATCTTGCTCACAACAGTTTATCAGTAGCAACAGTTTTGTAATAGCAATAGCAAAGTAATAGCAGTAGTTAAAGTAAAGACAGTAGTAACAATAGCAGTAAACAGTAGGATTAAAGCGCGGTAAGCATAGGGATGGATGGACGGGAGTTGCATGGACAAGACAATTCACATGGCAATCAAGACATAGGGCAATTGTAGATAAATAAGATAAATCATGCAAGTACTAGATAATCATAGCCATGTGTTCCATATATAGTCATACGTGCTCGCAATGAGAACTTGCACACCATCTTTTGTCCTGCCAGCATGTTTGCAGCGGGGCCTCAAGGGAACTACTGGCAATTAGGGTGCTCCTTTTAATAGAGCATCGGAGCAAAGCATTAACACTCCGTGAACACATGTGATCCTCACATCAAATCCATTCCCTCCGGTTATCCTGATTGTTATCACTTCAGGGCCATTGGTTCCGGACAATAACATGTGTATACAACTGTTGGGTCCGCAGCATAGAAAACAAAAAAATTCCTACGGTGTGAACTACACGCCAAGATCTATCTACTAGGTACAAAGCAACGGGTGGACATACATCCAACGAGAACTTACCCTCATAGACAACGAGCTTTGTTAACGAGTAGGAACTCGTAGTTGATGTAGTCGTACACTTGCCGATCTCAAGATCGTGATGAAGTCCAGCAGGTCCGGCTCCAGCACGTCCATCAGATCCAGCTCCAGCACCACCAAGTCCAGCACCGCAAAGCAGCGGTGCATCCGTGATCGCACACACGTCCGGTACCCCGACAACCTCCGTACCTCGCTCCAGCAAAGCAGCGGAAGCAGCAACTCCTTTCCAGATAAAGCCACCGGGAACATGTATCTCGCTAATCCGAGACCATGGGGGAATAATACTAGAGGGGGAGAGAGATCCTTCACAAGGAGGTGTATGTGAGAAGTGAGGAGGGGTTGGCCTTTTATAGGAGGAGCGGGGGTGCCCCTCCTTCATGGCCGGCGCATGGAGGAGGTGTCTCTTCACCTCCTCCATTCATGTGGTGGTAACCCCTCCACATTAAAATGCCTCTTCACATTCCCTTTTAAAGTCTCCACTTTAAATGCATTAAATTTCTCCAAATTTAATGCTCTCTCATTTAATAAAACTCTTTTATTATTTTTATTCAGAATTTTGTTAATTACTTTAATTAAAAAACATTCACATAAAACCCCCTGCAACATTTCAATATTACATGCAGAACCAATTTCAGCAATTTCACCCGAAACAGTTTCAGTGTCTATTGAAATAATTCTAGCGCTTTCTTAAATCTTTATCTGAAAC
This sequence comes from Avena sativa, assembly GCA_916181665.1. Classification (NCBI taxonomy): domain Eukaryota; kingdom Viridiplantae; phylum Streptophyta; class Magnoliopsida; order Poales; family Poaceae; genus Avena; species Avena sativa. The sequence continues at coordinate 342,852,020 of OV702287.1, forward strand.
ATATTTGCTCCAAATGGTGTCGGTATCCCTTAAATGTGTCACCCTACGGTTCGCGAATAATGCAGACATGATCGAGACCCCTCTCCGATCAATAATCAGCAGCGGGACCTGGAGATCCATACCGACTTCTACACATTCAACGATGACTTTTGTGATCGTGAGAACCTTTAACTCCAGTAACTAAATCCCTTTGTCCCGCGATATATTACATGTCCGAGATTCGATCATCAGTATCTCCATACCTAGTTTGATCTCGTTACCGACATGCACTCTTTTCTCGTTCCCGTGATATAACATTCTAGTGATCACATCACTTGCTTGCAAGCTATTTCAATGTGATATCACCGAGAGGGCCCAGAGTATATCTGTCCGTCATCGGGATGGACAAATCCCACTCTTGATCCATGAGCCTCAACATAACACCTTCGTAGCATTGAACCCACGTTTATAGTCACCCTGTTACGGTGTGACGTTTGATGTTATCAAGATACTCTTCCGGTGTTAGCAATTAACATGATCTCATGGTCTAAGGATAAAGATTACTTCGTATGATATTATAGCAATATAAACATAATGACTTTGATCGTAATGCTATACTTCGGATGAATGTTCATCACATCATTCCACCAATGGTGTGACCTTGTTATTAACAACATCCAATGTCCATGATCAGGAAACCTTGATCATCTTGTTAATCAACAAGCTAGTCTATAAGAGAGGCATAACTAGGAACCCTTTTTGTTTATTAAACACACATGTATTGATGTTTCCGATCAATACAATTCTAGCATGTAAAATAAAAATTTATCATAAACATGGAATAAGATAATAACCACTTTATTATTGCCTCTCGGGCATATTCCCTTCAGTCTCCCACTTACACTAGAGTCAATAATCTAGTTTGCAAAACTTTGCGTATTGAACACCTATGGCTTTCTGGTGTTGCATATACGCTATTGCTAGTGGTTAACATAATCTCCGGATCTAACAATTTCAGGTCCGTGTGTATTTGCATGTCTTTGCGTCTCTACGCATCACTCATTCTCAAATGAGATGGCATTGTATAAATTTGGTCCTTTGGTGAGACCTTTAGTTCGTTCGGCTCAAAATATGTTGATATTATTGTCACACAATATATCTTAATAGTATTAGCCCACTTTGAACCACACCTAGTTTGATAACAAACTACTTAACACAAATGCCCTCCTTTACTGCTACTATAGCAGTTATATACTTAGCCTTTTGTTGTAGTATCCGTCACAATGTCTCAACTTTGGAACTCATCCAAATCCATCATGGAACATCCTTTCCATTACATTGTGCCACCCATAGTATAAATTGATATAAATTTGTATCTTGTGACAAAACTAGTATCAATGTAACACTTTATAGTGAACTACCTTTAACTATTTGTCACTTATACATGATATATTCTTAGTTCTTCTAAAGCTCATAAGAATATCTTTACTATTGTCCAATGATCATCTTATGAATCATTCTGGTATATGCTCATAACATTTAGAGCATAGGACATTCTGGATATATACGTATCATGGTATAATCGATCAAAATCTTCATGTGATTTTACTCACCAAGTGTTGAAACACTTGAATCTTGATACAATTCTTTTCATGCAGCAAGAACCTTTATTGTTGTTTCCATATTGAACCCTTTCAATATCTCATATATGTATGTCTAGCACAACCATATTTGCGCCTTAATCTATCCATATAGATATTGATGCCAAATATTCCTGGTTTGCCCAAGTCTTTCATCGAAATCTTATTTTAATGAAATTCTTAACTTATGTCAATACAAGATACATCATTTCCAATCAACAATATGTCCTCTACATAATGTATTAGAAATATGTCTCAGCGCTCCCACTTAATTTCTTGCAAATGCAAGCATCTTCATCATCTCCGATGAATTTAAACTCTTTTAACAGTTTCATCATGGTGAAGATTCCAACTCCGCTATGCTTACTTCAACTATTGAAGTTTACATGCCCTTTTAGCACCCTTTGAATTAACAAAACCCTTCGGACCATGTCATGTACATGTCCTAGGTTACCGTTCTATTAGAAGAATCTTGTTTTGTTTATTCAACTACCATATACCAAATTATATGTAGTGGTTGCTATATTAATCCGTCAAGACTATATATCGCTATGAAAGATCAAATCTTGTCATAGTCAACTCCTTGAACATTGTCGTAAACTTCTTTCCAACATGTCGACTATTTCATAGATGTTAAACATCCATGTCTTATTTCTTTATAGATCCAAACACGACCGATAGGCTTCACGCCTTTCCGGAGGGTCTTCCAAGTTCAGAAACTTGTTTTCTCGTGTATGGATACTATCACGGATTCTATGACTTCTAGTCATTTTATGGAGTCAGGGCCCATCATCGCTTCTTTGCATGTAGTCGGTTCATCATTGTCAAAACAATAACGACTTGCTTATAAAATCTTACTATTTGATTCTTACCGACCCACACGGTTCTATAGGAACTCTAATCTCCGAGATCACACCTTTTGTAATCACGAGAGCCATGAGCATTGTGTCCGCCACCGGGACACTTTCCGGCGCTGCGCTACTTAGCACATATAGCTAAGGTTCAACAACCTTATCAAAGTTCTATTGTCCTCCCACTTAACTTTTCACGAAAAATTCCTTCTCAAGAAATTTGACGTTCCAAGTAACAAACTCTTTTGCCCTTGGTGTTATGGAGAAATTCCCAACAAATTCTTTGGGATAACCTACAAAGACGTGCTTATCCGACTTTGGTTGTAAACATTTTACTTATGCATAGCATACCAAAATTTAAGAAAAGACAATTCGGGTTTTATCCCAAACCATAACTCATATGGTGTCATTTCAATGGATCACGATGGTGCTCTTTTCAGTGTAAAAGCGGTAGTTTCTAAAGCTTTAATCTTTAAAACATAATGGCAGTTTTATAAATGACACCTTTGATCTTACCATGTCAAACATGGTTTGATTTCATCTCTCGAATATGCCATACTCCTATGGTTTATCAGGAAACACAAATCATGGAACAATTCCTCAAGTCTTAGGTGTTTTTGCTAAACATGTAACTCAAATATCTTCCTTTATGATCGAATCATAAACTCTTTATTTTCTTGTTACAATGATTTTTCACTTCATCTTGAAAGTCTTTGAACAACTTTCAAATGTTTCATACTTCTTCCTTATTAAGTAAATATACAGATATATTCACTCAAATTGTTGAAGAAAGCATATGAAGCAAAAAGATCCATCGCATATGGCTACACATAATGGACTTATGCACATCAGCATGCACAATTTCCAATAAGCTAGTCATCCGTTCCTCTTTGGCCTATGAACGGAGTTTCAATTATCTCGAGGAAAGTCTCACATGCGTCAATTGATCAAAATCAAAGACTCCAAAAATCCATCAACATGGAGTTTCTTCATGTTTTCTTTCAAATATAATTTAAACAGCGATGTCACTTCATAAGTGATCTTTCAATCATTTGTCTTGCAACATTTTAGCAATAGTGTTTATGGATGTGATTTCTCCAACTAGACTTGTAAAAGTTCATCCATCCTTTATGGAATACGGTAATTATTTGAACAGCCATTGTTCTCATGATACCAGAACAAAATAACAATTATTTAAACAAATCTTGAAGGCTTGGTTTGATGACAACGAAAAACACAATAACACTTTATTTGTTTTCGATGATCATCATCACTCATTCTCTTGCTGGTTACTTAGGCCATTGTAGTTCATGAATTGCGTTGTCCTGTATGACACTTCATACCAACCAATTCGGTATCCAATACCTAAGAACCACATTGTTTAACAAGCAAGGAATATAGCCATAACATGTATATCTTCTATATACCTAAGTTGGACATCTCCAACCTTTTATTTTCTGCCAAATATTTTATAGATTCTCTTTCAGCAATTCCTTTTCTTTTAAAAGAATCTATCAACATCAATAGTGGTGTCATCAACATGACACATGGTACAAAGCATATATAGTCAAATACTAATACCTTTGGACTTGCACTTTGAAGTGGATCACCATCATCAAATGTTTGGTGTTCTTTCAAAAATCCATTCTTTAGTAATCTATTAGTGTAGTAAACATTTTACTTACATCTTCTATTCATCCTTATCATGACAACTTTCATGATCAAGCTACTATAGCCTATAAGAAAGAATCGATAGTATAATATCAGTTCCCAAAACCTTTTTGGTAGATTCGGATGCCTAGCATCTCCATCCTTCACAAATTCTCATACAATATGAGAACATGTATTTTGCTAAATTATACACTATCATAATGCAACCAAAAACATTGTTTCAGATATCACAATATCTTTCACACATGATGGTTTCTGAAACAATTTCCAGCTCCAATATAATCTTGATATTAAAACAACCTTTTGAATATCAATAATCATGGAGGCAAACATGATACTTTAGATACTAACATTGGAATTCTTACTCTTGATTTAATACTACTTATTAAACTTCATGGAGTAAATAGAGTTTGCTAAAAGTTTGCAATAGGACTTATAAACTTTAAATTGACATTCAAAACAATACGATACCAGTTCGTAAAGTAAATATCCAGAATTCTATAGTTCTATTATCTCAAATAAAAAACTAAGCATAAGGTAGAAAACGAATGCCAATGACTACAACAAACTATGCAAATTCACTTTGATTTAATTTATGACAAATTTGGTTCGACTAATCCAAATTACAAATGAACTCCCACTCAAAAACGACATCCCTCGTGCCTTTTTGGTGATTACATGAACCACATCCACTACACCAAGTCCGATCATCACGTGAGTCGGTGTAGCTTCAAAGGCGAGCATCAATATGGGCATCATATCAACTATATGACTCATGCTTAACCTTTCGGTCCGTGTTCCGAGGCCATGTCTGTACATGCTAGGCTCGCCAAGTAAGAACCTTAGTACTCGCATGTGTAAAACTGTCTTACACCCGTTTGTATGGAAGCGCAGAGTCGAGTACACCCGATCATCACGTGATGTCTCGAAACACGATCCATAGAACAGTGCATACTTAAGGAAGAACACATTTTATCTTGATATCTAAATGAGGGATCATCTTAAAATGCTACTAAAACGCCAAACTAGCAATATAAGATGCAAACATCTAATGTGCAAAGTGAGATGATATGGTCCATGCATTTGATCTCTATCACTTGCATCGTGGTATGATCTCTATCATTCCTTTGTGTGTAAGGCCAAGGTCTATGGAACTTACACGTTGAGTGTGTTGTAAGAGTATCTATCATACATCTACTTACAACAATACCATATCAATACACTAGCCCAGCAACGATCTAAACTAGACGCCTCTAATTTTATCAATTGCAAGTTTTACGTGGCTTAGGGCTTTCGGAGATAGAACCGTTCTTACCTACGAACATGAACCACAACGAGGATAACTAAGTTATTAGCAACTCGTTATAAATCAGATATTGACTATAGTAGGAGAGACAGACACCCGCCAGCCACTTATGCAAAACAAGTTGCATGTTAGTCGTGGAACCGATCTCATGTACGATGACATGTAAGGTTGGTCTGAGCCGCTTCATCCCACTATGCCACCAATATCCAAAATACATAGAAGATGCAATAACATGATCATCATCGCCCACATATCAACATCTGTGTACTACCCGTGCTAAGCACCTACGCATAGATCAGGCTCTGATACCACTGTTGGGTCCCCAGCATAGAAAACAAAAATTTTCCTATGGTGTGAACTACACGCCAAGATCTATCTACTAGGTACAAAGCAACGGGTGGACATACATCCAACGAGAACTTACCCTCGTAGACAACGAGCTTTGTTGACGAGTAGGAACTCGTGGTTGATGTAGTCGTACACTTGCCGATCTCAAGATCGTGATGAAGTCCAGCAGGTCCGGCTCCAGCACGTCCATCAGATCCAGCTCCAGCACCACCAAGTCCAGCACCGCAAAGCAGCGGTGCATCCGTGATCGCACACATGTCCGGTACCCCGACAACCTCTGTCCCTCGCTCCAGCAAAGCAGCGGAAGCAACAACTCCTTTCCAGATAAAGCCACCGGGAACATGTATCTCGCTAATCCGAGACCATGGGGGAATAATACTAGAGGGGGAGAGAGATCCTTCACAAGGAGGTGTATGTGAGAAGTGAGGAGGGATTGGCCTTTTATAGGAGGAGCGGGGGTGCCCCTCCTTCATGGCCGGCGCATGGAGGAGGTGTCTCTTCACCTCCTCCATTCATGTGGTGGTAACCCCTCCACATTAAAATGCCTCTTCACATTCCCTTTTAAAGTCTCCACTTTAAATGCATTAAATTTCTCCAAATTTAATGCTCTCTCATTTAATAAAACTCTTTTATTATTTTTATTCAGAATTTTGTTAATTACTTTAATTAAAAAACATTCACATAAAACCCCCTGCAACATTTCAATATTACATGCAGAACCAATTTCAGCAATTTCACCCGAAACAGTTTCAGTGTCTATTGAAATAATTCTAGCGCTTTCTTAAATCTTTATCTAAAACATATTTGCTCCAAATGGTGTCGGTATCCCTTAAGTGTGTCACCCTACGGTTCGCGAATAACGCAGACATGATCGAGACCCCTCTCCGATCAATAATCAGCAGCGGGACCTGGAGATCCATACCGACTCCTACACATTCAACGATGACTTCTGTGATCGTGAGAACCTTTAACTCCAGTAACTAAATCCCTTTGTCCCGCGATATATTACATGTCCGAGATTCGATCATCAGTATCTCCATACCTAGTTTGATCTCGTTACCGACATGCACTCTTTTCTCGTTCCCGTGATATAACATTCTAGTGATCACATCACTTGCTTGCAAGCTATTTCAATGTGATATCACCGAGAGGGCCCAGAGTATATCTATCCGTCATCGGGATGGACAAATCCCACTCTTGATCCATGAGCCTCAACATAACACCTTCGTAGCACTGAACCCACGTTTATAGTCACCCTGTTACGGTGTGACGTTTGATGTTATCAAGATACTCTTCCGGTGTTAGCAATTAACATGATCTCATGGTCTAAGGATAAAGATTACTTCGTATGATATTATAGCAATATAAACATAATGACTTTGATCGTAATGCTATACTTCGGATGAATGTTCATCACATCATTCCACCAATGGTGTGACCTTGTTATTAACAACATCTAATGTCCATGATTAGGAAACCTTGATCATCTTGTTAATCAACAAGCTAGTCTATAAGAGAGGCATAACTAGGAACCCTTTTTGTTTATTAAACACACATGTATTGATGTTTCCGATCAATACAATTCTAGCATGTAAAATAAACATTTATCATAAACATGGAATAAGATAATAACCACTTTATTATTGCCTCTTGGGCATATTCCCTTCAACAACTTGCAGGTAAGACCATAAATAATACTATCATGATGAATCAATAACATGTTTAGATCTGAAATCAGGGCACTCGGGCTCTAGTGACAAGCATTAAGCATAACAAGTTGCAACAAAGTCAAAAAGCACTAATAATAGATACTAGGCACCATGCCTTAACAATCTGATACCATTACATGAACAATCTCATCCAATCCCTACCATCTCCATAGCCTATAGCGGGGGATTACTCACTCATAGATGGGGGAAACATGGATGGTCGATGGAGAAGCGATGGTGGCGATGATATCCTCCAATTTCCCGTCCCGGCAGGGTGCCATAACGGAGTTTCTGGTGCTGATTCGCGGGATCTGGTGATGGCGGTGAAGCGGAACTCTTCCTGGAAAAACGTCAACCCCCCGGTTTTTAGGTCAAGGGGCATCTTATAGGCGAAGAGGGAGGCCGAGGGGGCAGCCGAGGCGGCCACGCCACCCCTAGGGGCGGCCTGGCTTGGCCCGCGCGGCCAGGTGGTGTGGGCCCCTTGTGGCCCTACTCCGTCTCAGCTTCTGGCTCCGTGAGTCTTCTGGTGAAATAGGTTTTTTGGCATATTTTCCGGGATTTTTCCTGATAGTTGATTTTCTGCACAAAAACTAGACACCAAGGTAATTCTACTGAAAACAACGTCAGTCCGTGTTAGTTGTATCCAAATCACACAAGTTTAGAGGAAAAACAATAGCAAAAGTTTTCGGGAAAGTAGATACGTTTTGGACGTATCAGTCGTGCTCACCGCAGGGACAAGCGACGCTCGAATAGGAAGGAAGCTCTGACCAGCCGATGTCAGGATCCACCAGTCCAAGAAGAGGAGACAGGCACCAGCCCCAACCTAAAGGGACCTCCAAGGGAAAAAAGGGGGAAAGAGCTCGGGACAATAACGAAGGCAACAATCTCGATGCAGTACACGATGATGAAGTTGACGAGGCTCGTCAGTGTGAGAGAAGGCGCGAACGATGGGAAAGGTGATGAGAGCATCACCGCTACCCCTGGGACGAGTACGACCAAGAATATGAAGACTGTGACGCACGACTGGTCAGCGGGTGCAGGGACTTGTCCCACCACCCTGATAGTGTCGAGGTCCCCATGGTAGTCAGAGCCCAGAACTATGAGCGGTATGACAGATCGCAGGACCCAATCACATACTTGGAGAAGTTTGCATAGGCTATCAACATCATAGTCGGTGATTCTCCCCATAAGGAGAGCCTTCTTCCAACCTAACTGAAAAGGAACACCCTGAAGTTGCTCCAGAACAAGGTCCCTCAGTCAATCAGGACCTAGGACAACTTTACCTAAGGGATGATCCAGGCCTTTACCATGGAAGACGATGCCAATACGCTCCATGAAGAATTCAAGAACATCAAGCAGTACCTAGGAGATAGGTTGAAGAATTTCATGAAGTAGTTTAGGGTCTTGGTGAACACCACGCCCGACATTTCCAACAAAGACATTGTGTGGGCGTTCACCAGTGGGGTCTGCAACAACAACCGTGCCGCACTTATTAGCATCACATAACCAAGGACCCTGGCTCAACTCATGACTGTCCTCAAAAAGGAAGTTACCCACGATGACCGGATGATTCGGCAGCAAGATTCCGACCGAGGGTTCAACTCTACAAATGAATGGACGAGCGCCACATGGGGCCTCACAAGGAAGGATCATGCTAAGTTTTTGCTGCACGAGTTCCCTCGGTAGCCAGTGGCCCGGTGTCGGAGAGAACCTGGGGGCACCCACAGGAGGTCGCCGTGGAAGGGACCTCTCCCTCAGACCTCCTCTGGTAATTAAAGGTATGGACACCTCTACAAAAAGGATCGTTCTCTTCCCTTTTGTTATTAAACCTTTTGCAAGACCTCGTCCTAAGCCCAGTACCCTGGGACATGTGAGATGGGAAGGTTCATAAGATCTTCTCTGAGAACGGGCATATGGGAAGGTCTGTGCGATCAAAAATGTATGTACATGCTGGAGACCTCGTGCCAAGACCTCGAGCATTCACAAGGACCTCGTGCCTCAAGACCAAGAATTCATCGAGCCTAATAGGATGAGGTTGAGTACAAGCTACAACAACTCTACTGGAAGGAAGGCCGCCTTATTAAAGGTACTGATCGGGGGCTTATTGGTGATGGATGGACTCAGGCATGTACCCAGCATGGGCCTGAACCCACGATTACTGCCCACGACGATCTCTGACGATCAAGGACCTGGAGGCCCGCATCTAGAAGCCCTCTAACCAACCTACCCTCAACCAACCTGACCCGTGGGGCTCCAAGACGGCTCTCTGGAGATCCCGAAGTTCACGCATGCATGCAAGAAAGATCGAATATCATGATTACATGCAAGACAAGGTGAAGACCTGATGTGACTAAGAAGGATTCGGACACCATGATGCCTATAAGTACCCAAAGACATTCACCCCTGAAGGATGCGCCATAATCGCTCGAGTTTTCGCCATTAGCCTTAGTCATAGCTCTAGATTCATCTGTCGTTGGGTGTCATTATAAACCCACCGAGATCATGTCGTAGACACATTGTACGATCTCTTGATCACCTTATGAATAAAGTATGTGAGATTTCACCCACCATACATGCAACATCTTCGTCTTTGAGATCTAAACCTGTTGACCCAAGCCATCCGCCGAACAAATAAACTCAATTTTATCCTTCCGTCCCACGAAGGGATCGTGGAAATTATCATTCGTCAATTTTAGTACTTTTTTGCATTATATATTTATATATACTTCCTCTGTCCAAAAATAAGTGGCATGGGTTTGTCAAGATTTCATGTATCTCGACATATTTAGTGTATACATACACGCAAATTTAGACAAAATGAAGTCAACTATTTCTGAATGGAGGGAGTATAACATGTGCGATATCTGCCGTGGCAGCGCACGGGCATTCAACTAGTAACTTTTAAATTAGAAACTTAATTTGAAAACAGTTTGAATATTTGGGTTCATACCAAGAGATCTTCAAAACAAGAACAATATTAAAAATATTTTGACAATATTTGAAAATGAATTTATGAAACCCAACGGAACTTTGTAAACCATGATGAAACCTGGTGAAATGTTTTTTTAGAACACCTTGTTTCTCTCTGTTTCAAACTTTATTAAGCATAGTTAAGAAATAAATGATAATTTCCATAAAATTTAAACCCAAAAATCTATCGACGAAAAACAAGATAAAAGATATGGAATGTGTTCCATTGTGAATCATGAAGTTTCATTGTGTTTAAAATTTTGTTTTTGTATTTTGTTATTCTTAGGCTTGTTTAAAATATATCGCCAAAATAAAAACACATGTCAAAACTGATTGTTATTTTAATATTTATTCTGAACATACAATATTTTCAAATATGAGATTGAAAATAAAATAGGTGTGCCAATATATAAGAGAGAGCGTACTATGTGGGTCCGTTGCGTGCAAAAAGATGTCAGACAACCTTAGAAAAGATTCTATGCATCAACAAATATTAAAGCAATGGCAAAGATCATCAGCGCCTTACAAGTGATTTTTGCCGTGGACGAAAAAATGCCTCCCAAGTAGTCTCACACATGACTCCGGAGGCCACCACACAACCACCCCTGGAGCTCCTCAATCCACTACCCTTTCCAGCTTGATGTCGCCGGACGAGGCCTCCTATCAGCGAATGACGGCGGCGGGGTGCCCCCGAGGATGTTGTCGATTTGTGCGACAGCTATTGGGCTACCGTTTGATCGGAAGCGGGGCTTCAGGCGGTCGTCACACATCATAAGTACATCTAGAACGATCCCGATTTTTTGAGCAGTGATCTGCACATGTGTGTACGGCAATGGAAATGGCAACAACATGTAGCATCGTGTACGCCGCGTGGTTCTACGTGCGTATGTGGGTGCGCCAGCCAAGGCAGAGGTAATGGCGATGCGGCGTACAAACCCAACACCTGAGTTTAAATCCTTACAAAAGCGAATTAAAGTTTCTATTTATACTTAAAGACCAGGCTCTTCTGGTACTCATGCAATTTATCTTGAGGACCAGACTTGGTGCTTAACCAAGTTTAAAAATCCTGGTACTCATGCTTAATGGTTGTGTGCATCCCTAGTTGGTGCAGAGGTCGGGGAAGTGAAAATCCTCCCTCCATTAAAGAGCGTCTCTGGCGGCGCCCACCCCCACCAAACCCTAGACGGCGCTCCCAACCCTAGCCCCCGGCCGCCCCCGCTGCCCTCCCCGGCGGCGGTAGCGGCCCCCTTCGCGTCGAAGACGGCGACAGGGATGGAGAGATGCCTCTGCTGTTTTTCCTTGGGAGTTGGAGGATCACTGGCGGAGGCGCGGGGCGGTGCGGCTGTTCGGGCTGGGGCCTGAGGCCCTCGGGCAGGGCGGCAAGGAGGAGGCGGCGGTGTGCCTTCAACTCGTCTCCAGCGAGCTTGGTGGCGCGCTGGCTCGTCGGGCCAAGATCTGGGAGAAGCCGATCTAGCCAGATGGGTCCAGCCATGGCCGGGACGGAGGGATCTGGCGGTTCCTTAGATCACCGGTACCGGTAGCCTTGCGCTTGGACTGCTTCTTTCCTTTCTTGTCTCCGGCATGGAGGTGACTGGCGGCGTGGGGGCCTGCTAGGCTTGCGAATAATGGCGGCGGTCCTAGGATTCCTTATGTCGCCAAGATGATGATCTACCGGCGCTTGTCCCCATCGATCTGGTGGAAGTGGCGTGTTCCGGAAGGCTCCACCGGTGAACTCCCATGGGCAAATAATGCCTGGAGATTGCTAGATTGGAGAGATTCGGTCGTACGCACCCATGTTTCATTCTGACCGTTTGGGCTCAGAGGGAGCGCTTCGAAGCTTCCTTGGCTGTTAATATCATGGGACATGTTCTCGTTCCATGGTGCTGAGGGAGAATGTCATGGAGGCCGAGATCTAAGGATTGACAATGGCGGTTCTAGTCTGGGTGGTGATGAGGAATTGGCTTGGTGACTCGTGACTTGGTGCAGTGGCATGCAAGTGGGGGCGATTGCACAGGAGAGGTTCTCAGTCCTACCTTTCAGGGTGAAAACCTAGGGTCTGGCCTTAATTGGTTGTGTCTGGCAATGGCCTTGTTGAAGGTATTGTGTGAGAGCGTGGACTTTCTTCAGGGTGAAAACCTAAGATCTATGATTGGGTGATGACGGTGTTTGTGCATTGTTCCCCTTCTTGGAAGCGTCGCTTTTGGAGAAGCTGGACTTCTGGTGTTGTCTTGGTGGTGGTAGTACCATTGTTTCAACGAATGGGTCACTGTAGCAAGATTTTTCTTTTTTGTAATTCTTCTTTCTTTTTTGGCTGTGTGCATCCGTACGGCCGCTAGGGCAATATGTTGTTGCAGAGGCTGGGTGTAATTGGTATCTTCTGATATTAATATATGCTCCTTTTTATAAAAAATGGCCATGCGGCGTACACTTTGAGCTATGCACGAACGTTTAAAGCGGAGGCGCGCAAACAGGGCCTAGCTGGCCGCATCAAGCCGTCCCTGAGGCTATCGATGGTCGTCAGCTAATTTTTTTCCATAAGACTCCAATGAGTCGGGTTCTATTACCATGACGATAACAGAACAATTGTTTTTAGTACCTATTTACAAACCAACAACAAGAGAAAATAACAAAAATATGAACTAGGTCACAAATCCAAATCCCCCACAAAGAACATAGTTTTTTAGGAAGAACATTAACCCGCGCAACAGTTCCAAAAGCACTAGAACGGACACAACTGAATTTAAACGCCAAAGCAACTTGGAGCGCTAGGACAGCTTCTTTTTACATTCCAGACCTCAATCAGTCTCCAGTAACATCGACATCTGCATCTACTTCACCATTCTTGACACGCAGTGTCGCAGCTTGCCTAGCCATCTCATGCACCTGCATCGCCATCTGTTGCAGTCAATCAGCTCCATCAACTAGCACCTCCCTGTCCCGAGGGTTCTGTAAGCCTGCCCAATAACGAAGGAAGGCACACATATAACAAATTAATTCCAGAGGGGAAGAAATCAATTTTCCTTCAAAGCATGCTCGATTCCTAGTTTTCCATAAAAACCAACAAAGCGTAGCAATACAAACAATATGCACATTGAAACCAAAAGGGAGAAGTTTCACAATCCACCAAAAATATTGAGTAAAGCAAGATATGTTTTTAGCGCCCAAAACAGAAGCAATAGTACTCCACATGTAACCGGGCATGCAAAAAAAGATGATTAATAGTTTCATCCATTGAACAAAAACGACAGACATAGCTACCAACTCAATTTCTCTTCTTCATGTTATCTTTGGTTGCAGTCGCATTATGCCAAATCATCCAAAGCCAGATTTTGATTTTGAGTGGTAACTTTGCCTCCCAAAGATTTTGTTTTTGTCGTTGGCTAGATGGTGAAGTGAAACCTTCGTTCCTCATCAACTGTCTCAACTGTTCGGTCGGCTGCCCATGTTCGGATCATCTTCATCAACAGTCTTCTTGGACAAGCGTGGGGCACTCTAAGACCTCTGGATCGGAGGAGTTCCGGTCATGCACGACCACATATCTCAGCCTATGTGGCTTCGTAAGCTCGACCTCAGCACCATCGGGTACAATGCTGTGATCATGGTGTTGACTATGACTGACGCAGGGAATATCAAGGCAGTTATGCTGGGAAAGACTAGAAGGTTAGCTCATGTTGAGTTCAAGACGATGGTGGAGGTGGGGTTTGGATGCGATGAAGATAATTTCTTCATAGCCATTATGTGATTACGGTTTCGCTTGCGGGGCGATGTCCACGTCAAAACCATGTGCACATAGCGGTGAGCCTAGTGATCGGAGAGTTGCATCACCGTCCTCGACAAGTGGGAGCGACATCACTGGGTGATTTAATTTTGGAAAACACTTCTTTATCGTCGGAGGCTAGCTCGCCACGCGTCCCTTTCTAGTGGGAGAAAGACGCTTCACAGGGATGGGCCTCACCTTATCGTTTCCCCTTCATTCTCGTCCATTCCTCCTCCTCACATATCCCTTCCGGCGCCGGCTATCTCCGTCCATCACCACTCCCCTCCTCCTTCCCCACTGGCGGCAGACGCGACTGATGATCGTCTTCCTGCCTCCTCTCCCGGTGAGCCCCGTTTACGGCCCGCTGATACATTACAAATGTATCTATAATTTTTGATATTCCATACTTGGTTTTATCCACTTTCTTGTGTTTTGTCCACACTTTGGAGTACTTTTCATATGATTTCTTGGACTAACCTATTAACAAGAGCCACAGTGCCAGCTGCCTGTTTTCTGCTGTTTTTCGTTCCAGGAAAGTCAGAAAATGAATATTCTCGGAATTGGACGAGACAAAAGCCAAAGTGCCTATTTTTCCGGAAGTCATCAGATGCCAGAATACGAGACGAAGAGGGGCCAGAGGCCGGCCACACCACCTGGCCGCGCGTCCACGCTTGGCCTGCACGAGGGGGTGGTGTGGTGGCCCCTGGCACCCCCTCGGCCTCCCCTTCCGACTATATATTAGCCTCGGGACGAAAACCCTAAGTGCCCGATCAAAAATCCACGAAAGAGTGTAGCCGCTGTCATCTCCATACCTAGATTAGGAGGGATCTGAAGCTCTTCCTGGCACCCTGCCGGAGAGGGGAATTCACCCTGGAGGCCTTCTTCATCACCATGCAAGCCTCCGGTGTGATGCGTGAGTAGTTCATCCTTGGACTACGGATCTATGTAGTAGCTAGATGGCTGGTTCTCCTCCTTTGTGCTTTCATGTTTAGATCTTGTGAGCTCCGTTCATGATCAAGATCATCTATTTGTAATTCTGCATGTTGTGTTTGCGGGGATCCGATGGGTATTGAGATGCTATTTCAGATTGATTATTGATTCTATCATGTCTTTGTTATTTGTGATCTTGCATGCTTTCCGTTGTTAGTAGCTATCTTGGCCAAGTAGATGCTAGCAACTCCAAGAGTTAGTATTTATGCTCGATAGTGGGTTCATGCCTCTAGTAATCTGGGGAAGTGACAGAAATCTCTAAGGTACTAGATGTGCTGTTGCTACTAGGGAGAAAACAACAATCCTTTGTTCATAGAACAATCATATTGTTTACTTTACATGCAGTTCGTAAAGCAATAATCTGTTGCTTGCAACTTAATACTGGAGGGGGTTCGGATGATAACCTGAAGGTGGATTATTAGTCATAGATGCAGTTGGATGGCGGTCTATGTATAATGTTGTAATGCCTAATCAAGTTCCAAAGGAGTCAAGATGATTAGTATATGCATGTATTGCTTTCTCGATGTTTATCAATTGCCCCGCTGTAATTTGTTCACCCAGCATGTTATCTATCTAAGGAGAGCCACCTCTAGTGAACTATGGATCCCAGTCCTTTTTATTTACATACAATCTATAAATTGTTTACTGTTTTGTGTTTACTTTCAACAAACTATTACTTCCTTCCATTCGATACGTTTAATCCTTTGTTTTCAGCAAAACACGGTGAGATTGACAACCTCATCGCAAGTTGGGGACAAAGTTCTTTGGTTGTGTTGTGCAGGTCTCCACGTTGCTACTAGCACCGGTAGTGCGCCTTGCCAAGGCTCAGCTAGCAACACCTTTGGGGTGTTTCCTTGCTCCTACTGGTTCGATTAACCTTGGTTTCATAACTGAGAGAAACTTGCTGCTGTGCTCATCATACCTTCCTCTTGGGGTTCCCAACGAGCTCTACATCAACATCGCACCAGCATTTTCTGGCGCCGACACTGAGCCATCAAGCATTTTTCTGGCGCCGTTGCCGGGGAGTCAAGGACATCTTCACAAGGGGAATCCCTCATAACCAATCTATTTACTTTGTTATTTTTGTTTTGCTTAGTTTTCTTTTTTTCTTTGTTTGCTTGTTTCTTTATCAAAAACACACAAAAATTAGTTTTACAAGTTTGCTTTCTTATTCAAAAACACAAAAAAATTATGTCTCCTTTAGTTGTCACCTCTTCCTTAGTTCACCATGTTGATCCCTACATTCACCCTGAAAGACCTTTCAATTGGTAGTGGTTCTATAATTGGGAAAGATAATATTAAAGAATTCTTCAATCATGTTAGTAAGCATGAAGATACTGAGGATAGATCCCTTGCAGAACTTTCTCCAAACTATGAGATTGCTGTAGCTTCTTTAATTCACATGTTAGAAGCTAGGTTTGTTAACCTCAACCCCTTAATGCAAGTAATGTTTCTTAAGCTTAAAGAAATAGAGGACCCTGAAAAGAGGGATTTTATTCTAGAAACTTTGTTTAAGGAGTTCTATGATGTTGCCAAGGAAGCTAGGAAAGTATTTGAACGTTTCAATATGCTAGGCTCATGCGTAGATGTTGTTGGTACACGAGAAAAAAGATGAACAAAACCGTACCTAATGGGGAAGAACCTAAGAAACCAATACCCTTTAAACTAGTAGCAATACATGATGCCATAGAAAAGAATCTTGATTGGTTTGTTTCTGCAAAACCCTTTTGATGAGAATAGTGAACCTAAGAGCATTGAGAGAGGATCCTCTAGAACTTATTTGGATGATATACCTTGCCTTGTTGAAAATATTTCTGGTATTGATCTTAATGCTTCTTCATTTGAGGACACTTGATTCTTTCTTACTTCTTATGCCTAACTTAAAGGCGTTAAAGAAAAGTACTTATTGGGAGATAACCCAAAAGTTTTAGACGAGTCTTGGAAGTTATTACTTCAGTAATAACCGCTCCTTATCATTTTTATTTGTTTTTTGTGCCAAGAGTAGCCTCTAATGAGAGAGAAGTAATGATTGGGAAAGTTGCTGTCCCGAAACAAATTTCTATGCTTCACCATAAAAATTCGTGTAAAATCTCTGAATGTCTTTTTGAGGCGTGAATTTTTGTGCTTCTGCCCCAGGTTGTTATCTAACTTTATTTAGTTCAACACTTTCTGATTTGAGCAACAGAAGGTCTTCGAAAAAATTCGTCTTTACCTTCTGGTCTGTTTTGATGTTTTGTGCCATTTTCTGCATTTGCTTCTTGTTGGTTCCTTTTTGAGTTCTTTTGGGGAATTGAGCTTTTTGAGGTAAGTGCTACAGTAGCTAGTGTTCTAATGGAAGTTTATTTGGTGTTAGAACTGAACCTTAAGACTTATTTATCTTGAACTAATATTGCTAATAAAGATTGTGTGAAGTTTTATATGAAGGAAAATTTTCAGGTGTATGGAAGGAATGAGTAATGAGATGAAGGATGGACTAAAGCTCAAGCTTGGGGATGCCATGCGTGTCACTCCAAGAAATATCCAAGAAGTACAAGCGTCAAAGCTTGGGGATGCCCAAGGCATTCCCCTTCTTCATCAATAAAAATCCCAGGTTTCTTCCGAGCGCTTCATTTTTATTGTTTCATGCACAGTTGTGTTGTTCTTGAAGCGTCTTCTTTTTCATTTTCGTTTTGGTTTTTCGTTTGCTTTTGTTTGCTTAGTTTTCTGAATAAATTGGTTGGACCCCCTCTTTCATACATTGGTTTGCAAATAGTTTGGTTTGGTTTGGAAAAGAGTAGGAAAGTTCATACTTATGTGGTAAAAAGAGCTCGTTTTTGACTGTGGCCTATGCTTTGTCATGCCATGCTTGATATTGTTTTGCCTTTATGCTTAGTATTCTTTGCTGTAGCATGACTTGTTATAAACAATTGAGATTGCTTAATGTGCCTTGGATGAATCATGCGTTGTTTTAGCATATTAAAGCATAGTATTGTGGTATTCTCCTTTGATGCTTTATTTGGGTTGACTTGGCGCATGCTCACACCATGTTATGACTACCTCAAGTCACCATAGCCTTTATGGTCCTTTAGTTTTCAACTTGTAGTATCACTTTATGCTTTGATCAATGATGTTTTTTTGCTCTGCATGATTATGGCCATTATTGCTCTCTTAGTTTGTCGCTCCTAGTCTTTTGCTAGCCTCCACAACCAAGTATGAGTTCCACTCATGCATCCAACTCCCTAAACCAAGTTATTCCAAAGAGTCCACCATACCTACCTACTAGCTTATGCTATTCCAAGTATATTCATGCTTTTTTCTCCTTCCAAATTAAACTTGTTATGAGAAAACTAGTGATTAAAGCTCTCACGGACTTGATGGCACACTTTACTTTTTGCATTTAATAAACTTGAACCATTGGGTCCTTCTTTGTTGCGTATATGCTTGCGCTTTATAAGTTGAAATTAGCAGAACCATGTTTCATGGGGAACGCTTTCAACATTGCACTTGTACTTTGTACCCTATTGATATCATGTTCTTTTGCTTATGGATCCCGGCGGTGTGAAATAAAAGTGGAACTTGTAAGATCATGGAGTTTGTATGTGTGTTAGAGAAACGCCTGGGCCGCTAGCCTAAGCCATGCCTAATCATGGTGGAAACTTGCAGCATCACCATAATGAGAACTCTATGAAGCATCCTCAATAAAAACCTATGCAAATAGCAAATAAAAAGATCGCTGAGATGCTCATTGTCTGCTTGCCTTGTCATTTTGATTATGGAAAAGCTCCCGTATCATGTGCAAGGGGTACCCCGTTGGCGATTCTTTATGATACACATATACTTATAATGACAAGAGCTTACTCGTGACTAGAGTTGAGTAGCATGACGTTCGGTCTTCGTAAGTGAGGGGCATGAGATTTCGGTTTATAACTTGTCAAGCATATCCTCTTAGTTGTGTCACTTTAACCTTAATCACCTTAAAGATGTTTATGATAGGGGCAATGAGAGCTGAAAGTTATAAGTACCATAATTTTTGGAAGCTCTTTATGAGACTTGAATCCCTACTTCCTTTTATAAAAAGGCCTTTCTTCCACCATTACATTGAGTCTCCGCCTTCTACCTTTATGCACCTACTTTGAGAGCATAGTGGCCATTCTTAGTTCTATGTGCATTGTCCCAAGACTACTGATTGATGCATAACTTGATATTGCGTGTTTTAAACTATTTGTATCTAGTCACTCTTATGAACTTTGAAGGTGTCCTATGCATTTATATTTGCTACTCTATGAGGGACAAGCTGAATGCTATTATGCTATGTTTTCTTTATGTGAAACAAACAAACGTCTTGCAAAGCATTGTTATTCATGAATCTTTTTTTTGTGCCTTTTCATGTTGCATCATAGTTTCTTTGCTTATTGCTAGAACTTTGTCTTTCAGGTTATGATTGAAGTACTATGATCCCAGCTTTGAATGTTTACAAATACTTTGATCAAGTCTTTGACGGTGCATGTCACCTCAAAAATTATTCTTTCTTTTTATCACTTACCTACTCGAGGATGAGCAGGAGTTAAGCTTGGGGATGTTGATACATTGCAAATATATCTATAATTTTTTATGTTTCATGCTTGGTTTTATCCACTTTCTTGTGTTTTGTCCACACTTTGGAGTACTTTTCATATGATTTCTTAGACTAACCTATTAACAAGAGCCACAGTGCCAGCTGCCTGTTTTCTGCTATTTTTGGTTTCAGGAAAGTCAGAAAATGAATATTCTTGGAATTGGACGGGACAAAAGCCAAAGTGCCTATTTTTCCGGAAGTCATCAGATGCCAGAATACGAGACGGAGAGGGGCCAGAGGCTGGCCACACCACCTGGCCGCGCGGCCAGGCTTGGCCCGTGCCAAGGAGTGGTGTGGTGGCCCCTGGCACCCCCTCGGCCTCCCCTTCCTTCTATATATTGCCCTCGGGACAAAAACCCTAAGTGCCCGATCAAAAATCCAAGAAAGAGTCTGTAGCCGCCGTCATCTCCATCCCTAGATCAGGAGGGATCTGAAGCTCTTCCCGGCACCCTGCCGGAGAGGGGAATTCACCCTGGAGGCCTTCTTCATCACCATGCAAGCCTCCGGTGTGATGCGTGAGTAGTTCATCCTTGGACTACGGATCCATGTAGTAGCTAGATGGCTGGTTCTCCTCCTTTGTGCTTTCATGTCTAGATCTTGTGAGCTCCGTTCATGATCAAGATCATCTATTTGTAATTCTGCATGTTGTGTTTGCGGGGATCCGATAGATATTGAGATGCTATTTCAGATTGATTATTGATTCTATCATGCCTTTGTTATTTGTGATCTTGCATGCTTTTTTAGTAGCTATCTTGGCCAAGTAGATGCTAGCAACTCCAAGAGTTAGTATTTATGCTCGATAGTGGGTTCATGCCTCTGGTAATCTGGGGAAGTGACAGAAATCTCTAAGGTACTAGATGTGTTGTTGCTACTAGGGAGAAAACAACAATCCTTCGTTCATAGAACAATCGTATTGTTTACATTACACGCAATTCGTAAAGCAATATCTGTTGCTTGCAACTTAATACTGGAGGGGGTTCGGATGATAACCTGAAGGTGGATTATTAGTCATAGAAGCAGTTGGATGGCGGTCTATGTATAATGTTGTAATTCCTAATCAAGTTCCAAAAGAGTCAAGATGATTAGTATATGCATGTATTGCTTTCTCGATGTTTGTCAATTGTCCCGCTGTAATTTGTTCACCCAGCATGTTATCTATCTAAGGAGAGCCACCTCTAGTGAACTATGGATCCCGGTCCTTTTTCTTTACATACAATCTATAAACTGTTTACTGTTTTGTGTTTACTTTCTGCAAACTATTACTTCCTTCCATTCGATACGTTTAATCCTTTGTTTTCAGCAAAACACAGTGAGATTGACAACCTTATCGCAAGTTGGGGATAAAGTTCTTTGGTTGTGTTGTGCAGGTCTTCACGTTGCTACTAGCACCGGTAGTGCACCCTGCCAAGGCTCAGCTAGCAACACCTTTGGGGTATTTTCTTGCTCCTACTGGTTTGATTAAACCTTGGTTTCATAACTGAGGGAAACTTGCTGCTATGCTCATCATACCTTCCTCTTGGGGTTCCCAACGAGCTCTACATCAACATCGCACCAGCATTTTTCTGGCGCCGACACTGAGCCATCACCCGCCTCCTCCGTTCGGCGAGCCCATCATGAGCAACGGCGCCGCGGTGCCCGATGAGCACAGAGTCGAAGGCTGCAAGGGCAGGATGGCGGTGTTGTGACAAGCGGTGGCGCTATGGCGAGCCAGTAGTCAGATGCTTCAAGGGCTGGGCGGTGGTGTCGGAAGGTTGGGGCCGTGCTGGTACCAATGGCAGCCGGCACTGCTACCAACGAACACCGGCGATGCTACCAGCCGGGGACGGTGTTGCTGCAAAGGCGGGGCAACGTTGCTAGCAACGACGACCGACACTGCTACCAACAGCCACCAGCGATGCTACCAGCCGGGGACGGTGTTGCTACAAATGTCGGGCCGCGTTGCTACCAACGGCGGCCGACATTGCTACCAACGGCTGCCAGCGTTGCTACCAGCTGGGGCGGTGTTGCTGCAAGGGCGGGACGGCGCTGCTACCAGCCGGGGGGCGGTGGTGCTGCAATGGCGGCCGGCGCCTGCTACCTGCGACGATAGCGTTTGCTACGGGTGGCGTCACCGGTTGCTACGGAAGGAGGCGTCGTTTGCTACCGGCAGCGTCGACGGTTGCTATGCGGTTGCTACAGGCGGCGGTGATGCTTTCTACAAAAGCTGTCGGTGGTTGCTATGGGCGGCGGCGGTGTTTGCTACGGGTGGCGTTGATGCATGCTACGGAAGGCGTCGGCGGTTGCTATGGGCAGCCTCGGCGATTGCTACCCAAGACCGGTGGCGGTGCTACCCATGGTCGGCGGCGGTGCTCGACGCCGGCGAGGTCTCTCGCTGGAGCCGACCGACGGAGGCAGTGTGTACGGGTGGTACGTACTGCAGGCGTGGTCGTCAGTTGGCTTTTTTTCCGTGGTCGGTGACATTACGGGAGTGTCACAGGAAAACGATAATAAAGGGATATGGGACACATGTCGATAGCTTAACCCGGAGGATCGGTGCTTCGCATCCTCCGGGGGACGCTCAGTACTATCCTTTCATTTTTGGTAGTGCTTCTGGAGTACCAAGTCTTGAGATTTTCGGAGTGAATACCTTGGTCTGACATTTATTGGTTGTACCTGCCAATGTTGGTCTTTTTGTCGCTTCCTTGTTTTAGGCATTATTTGGAGAGATCGATCCTACCTTAACATCATTTGTTGTCGAGGTGTTCCCAATGGTGGTGGTTAGGTCTTTTTGTCGCTTTCTTGTTAGAGGCACTGTTTGAAGAGATCATCATACATTAACATGTTCTGTTGTCGGGGTGTTTCCAATGGTGGTGGTTAGGTATAGTGGCTGAGTTTTATATCACTTGACATGTCCTTTTTTATTTTCTTTTTAATCTTATGGTTGTGTGCATGGATGTCTCGAGTAGTTCTGAACATTATGTTCGAGCAGAGGCTAGGTGTAACTGATATTTTCTTTATATTAAATATACTTCTTTTATCAATCAAAATTGATTTATACGATAGCATGAGAGTCACACCGCTGGAAAAAACATACCACCATATATACACGCACACCACGTACATACACTCACATGAGCGTGTTTCCTACGCGAGAAATAACATGTATTGGAGATAAATCCCAGTAAATCGCTACCGAAAGCACAAACACTTTGTGGAAGCCATCAAAGTCCAGCCTCTTGTGGTTCGCCGTTGATTTGCCCATGTGATTGAACTTAAAAAGAAACATCACTGTTATTTTGCAAGAGAACGACATCGAAGTACAAGGATGGTTTTGACCTCAGTTTGCGAACAAAGTACATGCACGCCATATTTTGATCTAATTTGTGCTATGTACTCCCTCTGATCCATATTATTGTTCTCAGCTTTATCTAGATTCGAATGTATCTAGTTTAAATAGAACAATAAACGAACCAGAGGAAGTACTACAATAAAATCAATCAAAGTCAAATCTTGTCGATCTTGGATGCTACAACGAGGGGATTCTGACGAGGCGATCTGCTCGCGGCCGGCCGCCTTGTAGTCGAACTTGCGGGCGTGCGCGCCGCAGTAGGTGCCGCCGCACCGGCGAGGGAACCCCAGCAGCCCCACCTTCTTCCAGCACGCCTCGCACCGGCTCTTCGTAGTAGCGGTCGTCGGCGCGCCACCTCCTTCTCTGTCCGCTGCACCTCGCCTCCGACACCAGCGGCAGCAGCACACTATCCACCTGTCTCTTTGATCCGCAATGACGCGAAGCCGGAGACAACGTTGTTCACCGAGGCCAAGCCACCGATCTTCTGCTGCTCCTTGTAGCACTTGGAGCAGAGGTTGCCGGTCGCCGCGCTGCCGAAGAAGCCGCAGTTGTTCGCGCACATGGCCGCCGCGCCGCCGTCCGAAGCCGGAGCACCTCCCGCCTGCTGCATCTCTGCCATTGCTCGAGGTGAGGTGCTAGCAGGGATCTCGATGCACGAGTGTTTCCTCCTCACGTACTGCCTACTGGTCGTCGTTCGCGGGCGCGCACCTCGATCTCGCTTTGCTGCCCGATCTGTTCCGCTTCCGCTGAGAATATGTTGAAGTTGCTGAGCGTCTGAGCGATGCGGCTAATTTATGGTGTTGCTTGCCGATATCCTGTCCTGCTCGGCGACGTGACCTCAGGATCAAACCGAGCCCCTCGCGCAGTCGCGCCCTAGCTCGTTTGTGTAGTCCGAGACCAAAACGAGGCCCAAGTCCTAAGGGGAAAGGGATTCACGGCACCCGCGTCGTTGGTTAGCCTTCTTGTTAGTATACGAGAACACCACGTATTACAACTTTACTCAATTAGTATTCGGCTTGGACTGATTTAATTTCCACCATGCAAAGCTAAGTAATACTCCCTCTGTTCCTTAAGAGTAAAATTCACCCACGGTCATTAAACTTGCCGGTTTTTTCAATACGGTCACTCGACTCAGAAATACGCTACTCCCTCCGGCCCGAAATACCTGTCGCACGTCTAGTACAAAGTCAATTTTGCAAGACAGATCTTAATAAGTTCAAAATCTTACAAATTTGGGCTGCAATTTGAAACTTCAAATTCACAACTTCGTCGTCCTCTGTCTCCGGCCTCCCTTCCGTCCGTCGTTCGCCCGCCGGCAGTCCGCCGCTCCGCTCGCCGGTGGAGGCCTCCCCCTGTCAGAGGAATCCCGCTGGGGTCGCCCAGCTCCGCGGCGGGCCGCTTCCCCCATGCGGCGCTTCCGTTCTCCCCGCCGTCGAGCTCCCTCATGTCGCTGCTGACCACCGCCCAAGTTTGGATTTTTCTGTCTAAGATACCGCCACTGCCTTTCTTCCCTACACCGCCTTGCTGTATCTGCGAGCAGTCTGCTCGATTTGATCTCCAATGACGAGGAGAAGCTCCAGATCTCCGACGGCGAGCCGAGATGAGGATCCCGATCCCTTGATGCGCGCAGCAGCTCAGGTTGCCGACCGACTGTGTTTGCCTCTGTGGGAGTGAGTTCTTAGGAGGGGTTCCAGGGAGTGCACCACCGCCGCTATTCTCCTCCACCTACAGCTGCTCCTCCTCCTCTGCTCAGCCGGAACAAAAGAAGGCCGCTGAACTAAAGCAAATCAGACATACTTTCATACAGATTTGTTGCCTGCAGGGACTCTGGCAAGGTCACCCTCCTTCTACGCTTCTGATGACCGAATTACTTCTGCACTTGATGGGCTAGATTGTTGTACCACTGACTAAACATTGATATCTTTACTTCCTTTGCATGATTTCTGTAGCATATAGGTGACACCTGTTGCTCAAAAATGATTTCAGTTGCTTGAGAGATCACTTGAAGCGTCTGGCGATTATTTGGATTCAGCAATAAAGAGTTTGAAGGAGCTGCACTTGGAGTCAACTCAGGCTGTCTTATCCGCTACTAGTTACACATCTGAAAATGGGCAAAAAACAGCAGTTCAGTCATCCGTTGAAGGTTCCTTTTTTGTCAAAAGTTGTTGTGTTCTTAGGGTGTATAGCAATAGACACCATTCATGTATATACTCATGCATTTGTCCAAGTTCAGGTTGTGATACACTCCAAACATCATACTAGCTTTATTGCTGAATCAGAGTGGCTATTCATCTATCTACCCAGTAGCTCCAAGCCTGCACTTTGTTTCATGGTCAGCATTACGATACTACAGGGCTGCATTATATTAACTACAAACACCATACGAGCAGTCGTGGTGACCATTAATGGTGGTCACTTATTTCCTCATGTGTTCTATTAATTTGTAAACTCAGAACCACATAAGCGGTGTATTGACAAGAGCAACAATTCTGCATTTCTTGGCAGGTACTGTCACCAACGGTGACGTGGACACGGCTACTGAACACCAACCAACTGCTGATAGTCACCAGCCATGCAATAGCGGCCCTGAATGGGTCAAGCTTTTTAGGAACTAAAGCAAAAAAATACTTGCAAGTTTCAGGTTGTTTCAATTTTCTGCAGAAAGATATACTTTCAAGTACGTGATTACTTCTTTATTGCAAGTTCCCAAGAAAGTTTTTTCTTTAGCCTTATCAAGGGAACTATGGCTCCGGTTAAAAATTTGCACATTATAGTACTCTAGCACATTACAGTAGCACATGTTGTTTTACTTGGAGTACTTGTTTATTTACTCCAGCTAGAGTACTTGGACAAGATCTTCCTTTTGTGAACATCTCTGTAAATAAATTGTGTAATCATAACAGTAGTTAGCTTCCCTAAATGAATTATCTAGAAATTTATTGATCTAAAGTATGTGTTAGTCTTTAAAGTATGTGTTTGCTTGCTCATATCCATTGCTCAATTTGTTATGTAAATTGTACGGAACATGGACAATATTTCTTCTAAAATGGATGTTTGTCTCAACTTTTCTCTTCCTGAATTATTTTATACCCCTGAATTGTTTTTTGTCTCATATCCATTGCTTGCATCTGGTATAAATATTTAATCTTTTGTAGTTTCTCATTGCTTTAACTAAATTATACCTTAGCTTGCATCTAGTATGCATATTGTAGTGAGGTGCTTTACAATTACAAGAGTCATGTATCATTTTGTTAATTTTATGAGTATTCCAATACAGTTGAGCATCAGTTTGTGAATATTCTGCACACTATGAATATTCGAGTATAGAGCAGTTTGTCTGATACTAAAGTAAGGCAAGATCGTTTTTATTTTGGCCAAGAGTTTCAGACTTTGAAATTATTCCACTACAATTTGAATTCAAAACAGTATTGGCCCATCTTTGAAAGTTTTCCACTACAGTATGAATTTAAAAGAAGTAACCTGAACTACAGATTATTCCGCTACTGATTTGACTTTTTTGGGTTTAGGGGATTGCAAGGACGATCGAGGAGGGCGTCAAGGACAATCGTCATCGTCTTCCCCAGTCAATGTAATGTTCAATTCCATCCTACAAAGTTCAGGAAAATTTGGGATTCATTCTTGCATACGTAGTCTGTTACACTGAATGTCTGGATTACTGCAGAGAACCTGACAGAGGCACTCCTATTCCTCTCACACTTCATAGGGATGTCCACCAGGTACTGCTTCAAGGACAACTGCTAGGATTGAACCGTTTGTTCAACGAGACACAAGGAATCAATAATGGAAACTAATCACGGAAACCCAGCGGAAATCAGGAAATATATCACGGAAACACAGGTATAGTTCTGAGCACAGGCGATCCATGGGAACTCACGGAAATCCAGGCGAACTAAGCGCGTATTTTTTCTGAATTAAGTTGGCACGGACCTTAGCCGGACAGGGGCGGAGCCGCCACAGCCACGACGGTGAGCTTCTGTTACAGGATCGGCGGCGAACGGCGGCGCCGAGGAGGTGGACAGGAGCGGCATCGGGGAGGTGGACAGGGGCCACGTCGACGAAGTGATCCAGGGTCGAGCTTGACTTCGAGGACGGGGACGTGGCGAGGCTGGAGTGGGAACGGGAGCGGCGCGGCCTTGCTCCCCCGTGCCGGTACTAGCCCTCCGTCGGCGCGGCCTAGCTCGATCACTCCACCGGCGGACGAAGAGGCGGTGTTGGAGCTGCTGCGCACGCGCGGACCCAACGGAGCCGCGGAGCTGGGCG
This sequence comes from Avena sativa, assembly GCA_916181665.1. NCBI lineage: Eukaryota > Viridiplantae > Streptophyta > Magnoliopsida > Poales > Poaceae > Avena > Avena sativa. The sequence goes on from OV702287.1 coordinate 342,879,444, forward strand.
ACCCCAACGGGATTCCTCTGACAGGGGGAGGCCTCCAGCGGCGAGCGGAGCGGCAGACTTCCGGCGAACGACGGACGGAAGGGAGGCCGGAGACAGAGGACGACGAAGTTGTGAATTTGAAGTTTCAAATTGCAGGCCAAATTTGTAAGATTTTGAACTTATTCAGGACTGTCTTGCAAAATTGACTTTGTACTAGACGTGCGACAGGTATTTCGGGCCGGAGGGTACTTAAGATTTTGCTGACGTGGCACAGTGTTGACCAGTCCACCTATGTAAACAAGTGTGTATTTTTGCCAAAAGCTCCCTCACTTTTTTCTCTACGCGTGTGGAGGAGCTACTCTGGTGGAGGTTGGTTGGCCAGCAGCGAGAACGGCGACCTGCGGCTGGAGCACGGCGGTGAGAACGGCGGCCGACAGCGAGGACAGTTGGACGGCAGCAAGGACGGAGGCCGGCAGCTAGGACGGACTTGAGCATCCCCAGCCAATTTCCGCCGTCCAGGAAGCAGCGCCGCGCCGTCCGCGTCTCCGCATCCACCTCCGCGGCCAGCCCATTGCTCCCGGCGACGCCGCTGTCCTCCTCCAGGACGTGCCGAACTGTCACGGTCGTTGCACGTCAAGGCCGCGTCCAGGGTCCGGGCGGGCGCCCGCTGCTTGGGAGATGGAGCGCTGCGGCTGGAACTGAGGGAGACGGGAGACGGGAGATGCGGCTGCAGCGTGTCGTCATCAGAGACGCCCGGCGAGGCAGCGAGGTGCGCATAGGCTATAGTCATAAGTAGTACTCCCTTCGATCCAAATTAATTGACTTGGATTTATCTATATTTGGTTAGATGTATCTAGTACTAAAATATGTCTAGATACATTCGAATCTAGACAAATCCGATTTAATTAATTTGGATCGGAGGGAGTATATTGATCCGAGTTATTGGAGTGAAAATGGACTCAACATACAGCTAGCTGACAGGAATCTTGTCGGCAGCAAAGGGCGTCACGTCCAGAAGCGCCGCCGCCCTCTGCTGCTGATGACGACCAAGTCGAGTTCTAGCATCCCCGCATGTCCTCCTGAACAAAATCAGTCAAAGCCCCGACAGTCGTGACCCCGGCGCTCGACCTGCTCCGGCCTCCAGTGAGGGAGATCTTGCTGATAGAAGGGGCTCGGGCAGGAGGATGCTGTTTCGACGGCGGTGGCGACCTTGGCCGAAACGACGGGTGCAGGCGGCAGTGGATTGAAACATTAGCCCTTTGCATTTTTTCAATTTAGTCCTGCTGTTTTTATTCTTCAAAACTTATTCCATTGACGGTTAGGATACTGACAGATGGGGTCCATATGGCACCACGTAGGCAGATACGTTGCTCTACGGAGGCCCAGTGACCTTAGATGGAACAGCCGCCGTATTCAAGTACCGTAAGTTCCATATTCTAAAGGTGGGTGACCGTATCGCTCAAGGGTGACAAGTTCAGTTACCATGGGTAAATTTTACTCGTTCCTTAATCTATCTACTCCCTCCGATCCATATTACTTGTCGCTAAAACGGACGTATCTAGCATTAAAACATGTCTAAATACATCTATTTCAGCGACAAGTAATATGGATTGGAGGGAGTACTAATTTACGTAGCCGTACCTTCCTCAGTCGTTTTTCCGTCTGCCACTTTTTTTCCAATTCTACCCCTCCACCAGACCAGCAACACTTTTTTTCCGATTCTACCCCTCCACCAGACCAGCAGTTACCCACATGTGCCACCCTCAAGTCGGTCGTTTTTTCTCTATTCCCGCGAGGCGCAACTCGCTGAACAGGGTCGGGGTCATCTACTGCAGAGACGGTGCTGTCGGTGGGGAGGAGGGACGGCGACAGACGACGAGGACGGCACACGGACCTTGGCGAGCTCGGGTCGAGGCTCGCGTGGGCGCGTGGAGGCAGGCCACATCTTGAACATGGGCCTTGCGGGTGCAGCGGCGTCAAAGGGGACTGCAGGTCGGCGTTGTGCTCGCTCGGGAGGCACAACCGCCATGGAGACGTGGAGGGCGACAGTGCCTCGATACTGGCGTGGCGGCGCTGTAGGATCGTGGTGGCCGGGAACATCTGTTGAGGGTCTCGGGAGGCAGAGGCATGGGCTCGAGGACGAGATCGACGACGACGAAGACAGCCGGCAGGAGGAAGACGAGGACGTGAGCATTCGGAAAGGGACGAGGACGAAGACCACCGGAGACAGCCATGCAGATGCTGGAGGTGGTTGGCAAAACCATGCAGATGCTGGAGGTGGTTGGCGACGCCCAAGCAGCAAAGATGGAGGCTGGGGAGGGGCGCAGGAGAGCTCGCGAGGAAAAATTGGCGGCGCGAGCGAGGACGAGTCGAGCGAGGACGTCTCCTACGGTTGGGGCAGGGAGCGGTAGGGTTTAGGGGCTTATGTGGGCCTGTTGGACTGGTTTGGGGCCGACCTGGGCCAAACAGGCTGCCTGCCTCTCTACTCTCTAATAATTTTAGAATGGAGAGAATTTTTGGAGAATTTAAAAAGGCTCAGTTAGACCAAAACCATTGCAAAGTTTTTTTTTTGCGAGTAACCATTGGAGAGTTTAACCGGCTATAGCATATCAAGTAGCGGAATCAAGTATCGGGAAATAGCCTAAATAAAAAAATAAGATTACTGATCATTATTTATCGACATAGAATTATAAGAATGGTATTCCGAGAGAAATAAGATTCAGGATTAGTCAAAAGCAGTGTATTCCGAGATGGATGGGAACTGCATGACCAAAACCGTTTCATCATCGTCTATTACACAACTATGTTCTCGTGTTTTCTAAAAAAAAGACCTCGTGTAAAGTCCAAATTGGAAGAGAGTGCCGGTCATTATACTCTACCAGTTCAGACCACCAAAACTTGAACAATGATGATTAATATGGTAACATGACAATATAGAGGAGGACAAAAGCAAAGGAAAATGGAGATATAGAGACAATTACAAGTGTAAACACGATACTATATTTTACATGTAGTTATTAGCAACGCATGGCTTACATGAATTATATTTACAGGTGCAACGAGAGAATAAATCGAAGAGGCCATAGCAACGCACGGGCATTCGGCTAGTATAATTTAAGGTGTATAGTTTTTTGTGAAAAATTCCATAATATAAGGTGTATAGAGAATTATACGATTTGTTCCTCTTATTTAGGAGGCAATTAATCCGATCAGGAGAGAGGATACCCATATTTCGTATGTTTCCTCTATATCACCTAGGGTATTCACGTCTGAAAGCAAAGAAATTTGCCCTCCCAGCCTGTACGCTAATATTCCTGCAAGAAAGCTATACACCTTATATTAAGGAACGGAGGGAGTATTCAGTTTGAACCTAAGAGCATCTCCACTCGTCCCCCTAAGGGTGAAACGAGGGCACCTGCGCAGAAAAATCCGCCCAACCCTCTCCCTCAAAACCGAAATGGCATCGGCGCGGCTCAACCAAACATCCGGTACCCCCAGGCAGAACCCAACACGAGGGAGGTTGATAGGGGGTGCTAGCGCAACTTGAAAATGTTGGCGGGCCAGCCCTGTCGGCGGGACACCAAAATTTGCCCCCCTTTTCCCCTTCAGGCTGCCTAGTCCCGCCATTTCCTCCCTCCGTCACCGCCCATTCCCGTCCCACCTCTCCCCTCCCCTGCACCACTGCCGTCACCACCATGTCGTCGAAGAGGTACCAAGCTCCCCAAGAGTTGGTGCCAGCTAAGAAAGGGAAGGTCGACAAGCAGCGGCCGGAGGGGATGACCGACACGGAGTGGGCGTTCGACATCCAGCGCCGGCAGGCGGAGAACGCGAGCTGCCGGCTGAGGGAGAAGAACTCGAGGCAGCGCAGGACGGAGGAGGCGCGGGCGGAGCAGGCCCGTGCGGCCTCTGTTGCTTTGCAGCGTCGCCATGGCGGGAATGGCGGCGCCGACCTACAAGGCTGGGCTCCACATCCTCGGGATCCAGATCAGCATCTCCTCCCCGTCTCCGTCCAGCGCGTCGCCATCCGGCCCCCCTAACACGGCGCCACACCTTCCTTATTTATCGCCGGGCAACAACGACTTCGACCCGCTCGACATCTTCAGCCCTAACTCCCTCACCAACGACACCTTACCGGCCCATTGTCACCTCCCTACTTTCATGCAAAGGCCTGACTTCGCTCAGCTTGCCACGGGCGGCAGCTAGAGCGTACCCAACCTGTTCGGCGCCGGTAGTAGCCAGAGCGCCCCCAACTTGTTCGATAGATCGCACTATGGTGACCGCACCACAGACGAGTCCATCATGGCCGACATGATCGACGGCAGCTCCGTCCAGGCTTTCACGCAAGAGTAAGCCGCTGCATACGAGGAGGACGACGGCGGTGCATGGGAGTACGAGGTCTACGCGAAAGCAGAGGTAGCCGAGGATGAGGATGAGGTGGTGGAGGTACTGGTGACCATCGAGGTTGACTTGAAAGGGAAGAAGAAGGCCGTGGAGGTGGAGGGGGAGAAAAAGAAGATAGGAGGCAGCGAACGCGACCCCAAGTGGATCTCGAGGGAGGATGAGTGCCTCGCCGAGGCTTGGAAGACCGTCATCATAGACCCCTTCACTGGCGCCAACCAGAGATCGGACTCCTATTGGAAGAGGGACAAGGCGGCGTACGATGAGCAGCGGTTGTTGGATCCCTACTTCAAGGACTTGCACCATGACCACAATGACTCTGGTATGTCTCACCGTTGGTCCATGATCCAGCACGCCTGCAACAAGTGGCACGGCATCATGGGCGAGGTGCGCCGCGTCCATGTCAGTGACACCAACTACGATGATCAGGTAAACAACCCCCATCACCGCTCGCTCCCACCCATTTCAGAATTGTGTCTGACTTGTGTTTTTCGTAGATGCGCGCCATGATCTCCGCCTGCCGCGAGGACAACGACGACAACGAGTTTAAGTTCATCCATGTATTTGCACAAATCGAGGGGTGTGACAAGTGGATGGAGACACTAACCTCTCTCGCCAAGGCCAAGTCCAGCACCTACGACCCGGAGGCGGTGCCATCTGCGGCATCGGAGGGCCAGCCCGACGGCCAAAGGAAGGCCAATGCCATGAGGAACACAGCGCTGACCATCGAGAAACTACACTCGTCCATCCTAGCTTGCATGGCCGACGTCGCCACACACGCCGCCATTAGGGCAGAGCAGGCCACCAGGTTGGAGGAGATCGTCGCGGCAAGGTGGGCATCGGTCATCGAGCGTCAGGACATCAAGCTCGACCTCATGAGGCCAACATGGTGGCAAAGAAGAGGAGGGAGGACTTGGCGATCTTGACGGTCGACACGAAGGACATGGACGCCGAGGTGAGGGCATGGTGTGTTGATCATCACACCCTGATCCTCTCCAAGAACCGAGCGACCGCCAACTAGAATAGCAGATCGACACCGGCAACTGCAACCCCGACCCCGATCCTCACCCAGGCCAGCACCACCGTTTCGCCGCCGGTGACCCCGGAGGTGCCTCCAACTGCGGCGGATGATCCCCTCCCCGTTTCATTTTTGTGTTCCACCTATGTTTATTTTGATCACTGGTGGACTTGTATTCCGGTGACTTGCGGCAATTGCATCGCCTGAACTATGTTGTGCCTGGTGGCGGCCAAACTATGTTTAATTTCCGATGATCTTTTGAATGTTTGAACTTGAAATTGCGATTTGGGGCTGTTTAGGGGCGACGACTGGGAGGCGGTGACCCCCGATAGGAGGTACCTGCACCGGTGCCCCACCATAAGGTCAAATGTCGAACCCCGTATGAGGGAGGCGAGTGGATATGCTCTAAGACATTGAAAAAGGCCCGATTGAGAAAATTCGGCTAGCTTTCAATTTTGGTTTTTAACCCCGAACATATCCCATAAACAAAGTCCTGGCCCATAAATATTTTTTGGTGGACCTAAAAAATCTTCTCCCGCACCCCTTTATCTACCGTAGAGGGCAATCCCTAGGTAATGATCTTTCCCTCCTCCACGGCTCCATCGTGGCATTGTCGGCTAATTTTTTTAATAATACATTTTTAATCATTTTGATTTATATTATGTGATTTGAGGAAATTTCAAATCTAGCACATACGCGGTGTTGTCCACACCGATTGAGCCATTTGGTGTTGGCCACCCTGTTTGGCCGTTGGTGGCAGGGCCCATCAGCCGACAGTCCGGCAACTGTCTGCACACCGACCTGCAAACAGTGTTGGCCACCCCGTCTAGCTCAAACGGTATCGGCCACCCCGTCTGTCCCTCGGATAAAGGAAGTCACGCGACGCTACCGCTGGCGCTCCGCTCCTTCTTTCTCCTCCGTCTTTCCTCTTCCCTACCGCAGCTCTCTCCCTCTCCAGCTCGAGTTCCTTCCTATTTTTTGTTTTACTCAAAATATTAAATTCAAGCAATATTTAGTACAGCTGTATTTGAAGCCCCGGTCTACTGATTGGTTAGCTTTGGAGGCGATTTGGTGGTGTATTTTGGTGGTGGTGGTGATTGTGGTGAGAGCAATGGCAATGGTGGTGGTGGTGGTGATGAGCGGACTGAGCTACGTGGTGGTGCTGTCTAGGTGATGGAAGATCGAGGGCTTCACACGTTTTAAGGGTAAACTCTAATCTCTCGCTAATTATAGTTGTTTACTGGTTAGCTGCTAGATATTGTTAGTTAGCTGTCTGAATATTTGTCCGAGTAGAGTAGTAATGGTCTTAGATTATTATTTTTGTAGCTAGTTATGGAGTATTTTATCAGACTATATTATGTGTTGTTGTTTAGTTCCTAATGAGTATCGGTATATTTTTAGGTTAAGATCGAGGACTATCAGACTGTATTATGTATTTTATCAGAAAGCTAGCCCATGCACACTAGTTCCGATCCACAATCTCCTGCAAGGCCCAAGCTGGCTACTCCATGTCAATCCAATGGTACCACTTGCGGAGAGGAGGAAGAGACTGCAACAACATTAATGACATGAATAAAAGAACAAAAATGATTTAAAATAGGCATATTCATCATGCTTTGAGAACAAACCGGAGGCCTCTGGAATGATGAACTAGCTTGATGGGGTGGGCTTTGGTCATAGTTAGGGCACATGAAAAACTTCATGTCATGGTGTGGAACACGGCAGTGCCATCGAGGATGGCATGAGAGGGGACAATCAGGATACTGTCAGTGGCTACTCGCAATGGGTTGGGCACAGATACTACAAACACAACAATGTACCTAGGTTCAGAGCCTTCTTGTCGAGGTAACATTCCTACTCCTACAAGGATCTACTATATGGGGAGCGAATGCTCAGTACAAGTGTTCCTTGAGCTGTTTCCCTAACTGCTATGGAGAGATAGAGGAAGATGAACTACTGAACTTGTGGAATCTAGGGAACTTAGAGCTTATAACCTCTACCTAGAACCCTCGCACTACCCCCCCTTATATACTGGTTGGGAGAGGTAGGTTACAATGTGGGCTCTAGGGTTTACTGTTTGGGCTTTGGATTTACAAAGTGGGTCGGCTGGATGGGCCCAACCGGTGGGCTAGGACCCGGTCAAGCCTCTAGTATAGAGGGGACGGTGCTACAGTGTCCAGCGCTGTTGCTTTGGGCATCACCTGGCTTTACTCATCAGCATGTTGCTTTACTCATCAGCTAGTGCTTTAGCGGTCAGCCGACAGTGCTCTCCTCAACATCCAGCCTTGGCGCTTTGGCGCAGTTGTCTTGTAGCACCGGCAGGGCGGCGCACCAGCTTGTCTGGTCAGGGGTGTGCTCAGCAAGGAGCGTCACCCCTCTGTATCTTTGGCCAACGGATCCGAGGCGACCGGGTAGAGGTGGCTACCCTGCCGGCTCTCCTGGTCACCCGGCTAGACGGGCCAGCCGAGGAATCATGAGGACGGACCAGATGGAGCGGTCCACCCGGTTGTGGTTCTTCGTCTTGCGACCATCCGACCAGGCATTCCTGCAGCCGGCCAGTTGAGCCTGGCTTGGCCTACCCGAGGATCATCCCCCGACACTAGTCCCCGAGCATGTTGGGACTTCGCCTCGTAGAGAAGTGATTGGTGATGAAAATATGGTTTGCAGACTTATCCTGTAGTGCTCATCGTTTTCCGGCTTGAGATGCTTGTTGTTCCCCGGCTGGAGTTTACCGACTACGGGATTTGTGGCCCACCCACAAGGTGTGAGCGGTGATTGAATCAACCAGACGTTGTAGCCGGCGGAGGAGATGAATCGCTTGGTCGATGACGTCAGTGCTTGCGTTGCCCACACCTGCCACTTCTGGCGCACGTCGCATCAGTTTGACCCCTTGGCCTACTGCGGTAGTTTTTGGTAACCACACACACGTCTTCATCATAGCGGTTTCTTAGGGATCATGCGCACGCCTCACCTTCTTAGTAACACCTACGTGATCTTCTGTGGGAGTTACGTTGGTGCACGCGATCCGTAACTGAAGCGTCGCGGGGGGAGGGGAGCAGTTGCTTGCCACGTGGCGGAGGGGAGTGTAGGGGACGTGCTTGCTCTGCTTCGATAAATAGGGCTATAAAAGAGGGGGGTGTTCTTACCCACTTCATCCTCGTCCTTCGCTTTGCTATTCCTGCCCCTTGCGCTTTGTGTCCTCTCTGCTCTTTGCGCCTCCACTTCTTGGTCGTTGGCACCGCCGTGTCTTTGGTGCGATGACGGGACCCCTATTTTCCACCACGGCCGCCACGCTGACGAGATGCTGCAGGAGCAATGCGGAGGTTGGTGCGGCTCGTATGTCATAGAGGCCCTCATCTAGAAGTACTGGCGGGCGAGACTCATCCCATCGGAGGGTGGTGAAGCACCGCCTCGCGCCGGAGGGGGAGCGGGTCCCCAACCCTCAGCCCGGTGAGTCGGTGGTCTTCCTCATGCACTTTGCTCACGGGTTTGGCTTTCCGGTGAGCAAGTTCGTCCTCGAGCTGTTCGTCTCCTTTGACCTTCAGCTCCATCATCTAGGGGCGAATGCGGTGGCGCAGCTGTCCCATCATGCGGCTGGCTGCGAGGCCTACTTGGGGGTTTGCCCTGATACGGAGAACTTCCTCAAGTTCTTCAATTTAATGGTCCAGGTGGTGGGGAAGGATGGGCCGCTTACGGAGATGGGTTGCTGCGCCATCTATCCACGGCCGTCGTCGGTGATGCCACGGTTGACCATCCCCGACACGGTGAAGCTGTGGCAGCGCTCACCGAGGTGGACTAGATCCGGCTTCCGCCATTTGCCAACTTCCCGTCGAGTCGGAAGGCCTGGTCCATCAAGGGCATGGGTGCCTAGGCAGACATGGACCGGATGGTGGCCCGGCTAGAGGTCCTGGTGGAGAAGGAGCAGCTCACCCCCCGGGACATTTTGTTGTCCTGGATGACGCACCATGTGCTCCCGCTGATGGCGCGGCCCCACAAGATGTGCCGTCTCTCCAGCTCCGATGACCCCACTCGGGTTTCCCAGCTAGAGGTGCCGTATGGGCTCCTCCGAGAGTGGCTAGCCACCATCTCGAAGGAGGACTTGGAGGAGGACTAGAGGTTCTCCTGCGCGCCGTACCACCGGGGACGGTGTAACATCCCAGCATTAGAGCTTAGAAATAAGCTAAGATAAGGTGTGTGCATTGCATTCATGCATAGAAAATCTGGGCAATTTTCACGCTTTTAAATAAAACTTGTCAAAGTGATTGATGCTTCTCTTAACTAGGTGGAACTAAAGTAGATCATCAAGTTGATTGCGATAAGTTTCTATATGACCTTTGCTAAAACCTTATATTTGGGTAATATAATTTGATCTATGGGTAGATCAAATGGAATCAAGCTAAACCCATAACACATTACTTAATGAACACTAAGGGATCTTATAGAGATCATAGAAGAGTATTCATTATAACAACTTTTGAATACTCAACTAAGTTTATAACTTAAGCAAAGAAACTTAATAACTAAATCTTGGTACACATGTTTACTATAGTTATTTCTACCATGAGAATCATGGTAGTTCCTCAGCTTTAACTCTTATCACAAATAGAGTGGAAGGGGAAGGCAAGCCAAGACCATCTAGCATATACTCTTAATATCATATTAAGAGATAACATTCCTATTTAACCAAGTCCTAGTGTCAATTGATCATCAATGTTGAGTGATCAATTCTTGACCTATCACATATTCTTACCTTTGACCTATTATATTGCCCTTCCAAATGCCAAAGTAAATTAGTAAGAAGAAGGAGCTAGATGGTAGAGTGTGTCATCATCAATGGAATGTGATCCTTAGTGGAGATCAAACCATTTGATGTTGGAAGGGTTAACTCACTCATGAGTTAACTAAAATAGGTATCTAAACCTAAAAGTTAAGTTAGTATTTATGGAGCTATGAGAAAGCTAGTAGTATTAGAGTATCGGATAATAATCCTGTTAATCCAAGTAGATATAAATATAAAGTAAGCTTCCTTAACAAGATAAATCCTATAGAGAGACTAGTACAAGCCTACTACTTAATTGAATATAGATCTTGATCAGACAATTAGAAGCCTAAGCTTTGCTTGATCAAATGATGGTGGTCATTATTCTCAAGTCATTTGAGAATAGATGACCAACTGATAAAGAAGAGTTATGAGTATACCAAATTAGGTAAAGCCCTAGTAAGATGAATCATCTAGCTTGATCATGAGAAGTCAAGCTAGATTATGATGAAGTATATAACATAAGTTGTGTTGAGTAGTTGAAGGCATAGTAGTTTAACCAAACTAATACAAGAACAAACTTGTATTTATGGGAATAGTATCATGCTTCTTCCAGAGGATTGGTAGCAATTGTTAGAGAGTGAGGAGTGTAATCTTGCAAGCCCTGGATGTTGATGCAAGGTGAATATAAAGGAGTTAATGGATGGAGTTAGTAATAGCTACAGTAATGGATTCATCAGAGGTAATTTAGAAATGGAAGTCATATATACTAGGAGTAACGTTGAAGTGGCATGACCATGTCATCATATGATGTTGGATATGGTGGAGTCAGATGATTAACTTATTCAGGAAGATGTGATCTTTGTCAAAAAGATAAGGGAGATTTATAGAATATATTTAGGAAAGGAATTCTTTAACTATGACCCAAGCATAGTGAAGTGTGAGGATTGGAATTAGTTAGAAGCCTTAACCAAAATCATATCAAGCCAGGACAAAACCCATGTGTACCTCTTTGTTTAAAACCCTAGAATAAAGAGGGTAGCTAAACCAATTCCTATTTTTAGGCAGCCAATGGATAGTATCTTTTAGTCAAATGAAATGTCTAAGAGATAAGTAGAATACCAGTTGAGAGAGTGTATTGCAGAAAGCCTTGTCCACCTGATTGTATTAAACCATAATAAAGACCTAGTCTCATATACCATCAAGATCACTTTAGTAAAGCAATCTCAATAGTTCACTCTAAGTTGAGTTATTGTCCGTGGCCACAAAACATGAAGGCAATTCATCCTAGCTCTTAATCTTCATTCATATCCATAATAGAATGTGAGTCTATTTAATATCCTCATAACCCATGATAACTATATGTAAACGAATATCTTCATTGCTTTATTAATGATTGTTATCCATGTATAATGACTTAACCAAGATTGTGCTATGGAAATTCTAAAGACTAAACACCACCTAGATTTGAATAGGAAAAAGCCACCAAGTATTAAGAACCATGAAATTTAACCCTATTATGAACCACAAGGTTTAATGCACTAGAATGTATATATGTTAATGTCTATATGAGACTAAGTTTTAATAGAAATCTTATATACTTCATAAACCATCTCAAGTTATTGCCATTGAAATTATTTAGTGAAAACAAAAACCATTTTTATAGGATTTTTGGATAATAAATAAAAATTCTAAATCCCTAAGGGATAATTGTTACTAGTAATAAATCACTTTCCCAAAGAGCTCGAATGCTTGAAAATAATAATAAAATAAGAGAAACACTTAGTTTCAAAGATTCTTGCAGTATTTTATGTGTTTCATAAAATTCTGGATATTTAAATCCTTGAAGAAATTCAAATTGAAAAATGAAAAGTGAAAAACAGAATAATAAAAAGAAAAGAGACAACCAGTCATTCCAGCCCACGACCCATGTTCTAGTCGTTGCTCGCGCGCAGCAGACAGCTCTTCTCGCTCACTTTTCTTGAGCCCAACTGTATCCCAACAACATCCCAAGCTTGTATATCGTTTCGAGCAGTGACTGATGAGCAGGACCCACACGGGAGAGACGTCGTCGTCTTACTCTCCGTGCATGGCCGCCACCGTGATGGTAGGCCACGTCCCGAGCCGCCGTCTTCCTTGACCCGTAGCCGCAGCTGATCTCCATGTCGAAGCCCTTATCGTCTCCGTGCCTACTAGCAAGTTTGGGGTCAAGATTCCCGCCCCGGAGAATCTCAGTAGCCGCTGCCACATCTCAGCCATTGTCGACCCCGTGCCACCGTGTCAGTGCCCGCCAAGCCGTATAAAACCTCCGCCTAGAACCTCATCGCCCTCCTGGTTCATCCTTATCCTCCCTATTCCTCTATCTCACTCTCAATCCTCCTCCAATTCACCGAAGCCGCCGTCGGCGAGCATAAGCTAGCCATAGAATCAACCCACCTCGAAGACCGTGGAGTGGAGGGGAAGAAGCGTCGTGCTCCGTAGATCCTCTGGGTGGAGTATAGCATCAAGGGGATCTCGGAGAGGGGCGAATTTTGTAGTTTCCTTCCGTTGGTACTCGCCGGAAATCTCGTCGGAGTGCTCATCTTCGGCCACCATAATCACCATAGACTACATAGGCATACTCAAGGTGAGCATACGCTTCTCCGGCCTTAACTATGCATCCTAGCTTAGCCAGTAGCTCTTATTCGTCGGGTCACCGGAGAGCACCGCCGTGGGTGTTCGTCCTGGCCACAACTCTGGTGCCCTAGAGCTTGTGCCAATGATTTGGTTCGACTCACCATCTTCCTTAGTGTCGAATGCATTCCTCTGTGTCGCCCTGATGCCAGAAATTGGGGGCGCCACCGAGCGCTGGCGTGCTGACATCATTGGGCTGGCGGACTGACGCCAGGATGAGGTCATCCTTGACCAAGTCCAACTTTTGACCAGTCCACGCCACATGGTCTGCCGACGTGGCCACTGACCGCACTGGGCAGTGACCTTGGGTAGGTTAGGACTCTGTATAAAAAGTATTTCATGTTTAGTAAATAGAGAAAACTATATAAATTTAAATACAAATAATTTCTAGGAATTTAAGAAAATGATTAAATCTTATTAATTCAATATGATCTATTTTATAAATCAGAAAATATATAAAATATATCAAAATGTTTAGAAAAATAAGTTATATATTATAAACCTATGATCATGTTTTATTTTCCAACATAAATAAAGTAATTAGTATTAATTAGTAGATACCCTATTAGGGATAAATCCTAAATAAATGTATTCTATTCATAAAAATAAGTAGAATATATCAAAATTCTTAGAATAAACAAAATACACATTTATAAACTTGTTTCATATATTTTTGTGTCACTTAACTAAATATTATTATTTATTAAGTCTTTATAAAGTAATAAAACTTATAAAAATCATATCTTATTATTTATAAATCATAAAAATATTTATAATATACCAAAATGATCACAAAACTAAAATCTATACTTTAAAAATATCATATTTCATAATTGAAGTAAAATAAAAGGTAAAGGTCTAATAAATCTTATTTAAATCCTTTTATTTTATTTTAACCCATGAAAAATATATAAATCTTTACTATTGCCTTTATCATAATTTAATTAAAGTCTAAAAGTATAAGAACAAGCTCAAATAATGTTTATATGAAACCAAAGTATAGTTCCTAAAGTTGTCATCCAAAGTAATCATATTTTATTCCTAAAAAGATTTCATCAAATATAAAATCATTTAAAATAGTGTATGGTTTGTTAGGAGGATTTTATTTATTTATAAAATCATCTAGGTAATATTCATCTAGTTTTTGAACCAATCTGAGAATTCACTTAAAAAATCTAAACAAAGTTTTAATTAATTAAAGTAATTATTTGTCCCATGTTTATAAAATATAAACATTACTTCTAAAATAGGTAAGTGATTCTATTCACTTATAGTATTAAGAAAACACTATTACAATAAGGACAATAACACCATTATTTCACCTTTAGGAAGCATTATGAAATAAAATAACATATAATGTCATCTTGTATTCAATACATATAAGTCTCCACTATAAGTGTTGTGATTATTCAAAACTAGTGATGCTTTCCTTTTTAGTAACTATAATTAGAAAGGAACCCTAAGAGTGTTAACTTCAAGTTTAAATGCTTTTGTTTAGTTAAGTAAGTTTTTCTTCAAAAGTTATTCTTTCAAGAAACATTAAAGGTAATCTTTAAGCATTTTTTATAAAGGCTCTAATTGATTAATAATCTTGCTTAAGAAATCTTTTAGATACCATGCCCTATTTGAGTGCTTTAGTATTGCATGCTACTTATTGTATTTACATATTGTTTCACACACTCTCACAAGCCTTAATAAGAAGCACAAGTGTAAAGCTGGTATAAAAGTGAAACACATTCTAAAGAAACCATTCCCAGTTTCCAAACCCTAGATTAGATACGACTATTCCGGGGATTCGTGTTTATCAAAATGCACTACATTACTGATGCATACTTGCATCTTGCTTATTTAAACATTCGTCCTTATCAGACCAATGATGATGTTTACAAAATTTGGATCTTCTAGTATCTTGAAGACCGTGAGTGCATAATCTTGCAATCACAAAAGGCAAGTTCACACTTGCTCATGCCTTTTGGTTATTTTTTATCAAATACTTGTAACTTAAATGTTGTCATCACCTGCATTTCAAAAAGGTCAGAAAACACTATTTTCATTATAATATGATTTTGGATTATTTACCAAATGGTAATAATCTATTGATATAGTTCCAATGGTAAAGGAACATAATATCTAGGACTTAATCAACCAATGTCGCCAGTGATTCTAGCGCCGTATATTAGGCGTTAACCATGAGATTTGGAATGAGGCAGAGAAGTCAGTTGTATCTTCTCCCTTTCGCATGGACGGATGACCTTATCGTGAAGCTGCAGATTTCTCGTGGAGAATCCAGAGAATCCAGCACATGGGTGGGACCCCTCAGTATCCCGTGATCTAGGTGTCTAGATTATCTATGCATAGTTGTCATGGTGGAAGTTCACCATAGCTGATGGTGGCTGCCAGGAAGAGCTGCTTACAGAGTCTTCGAAAGGCTACCCGGACTGTACTCGTGGTAAACCTGCTTGGGGGATCGTGTCTTCATGCGGGGTCATGAAGAGGGTAGTGATTGGCTTGGATCTTAGACTGGGCCCCATACCAAGGAAGTGTGGATGAGCCTGCAACTCGGATGAGCAACAAGGCTAAGGTCTCTCATGGGTAAAGTAACGCACCTCTGTAGAGTGTAAGAACTATGACATGTTACTCCCTGTCCCGGGAAGGAGCTATGAACACGGCAGGAAAGGAACTCCATGAAACTTTTGGTCAACTTGTGAAGGCTGCCAGACATAGTTTTCAGAATAAAAGCAACCTTTAAAGAAATGTTTATGAAAACCTGCATTGCCTACGACCTTTGGTCTGTGGCTGTAGAGATAGTGCATCATACACTCCTTTTTAGTGAACTTGCTGAGTATGCTCGTACTCAACCATACCTTCTTAACCCTTTCTAGGTTCTAATCCATTGAAGACGACATCAACCTCAATTCCTGCTCAAGAAGCCATCAACAACAACTCAAGTCCTTCAATAAAGTCAACAAAATCAGCATATACCTCAACCAAAGTGAAGTTGAAGTTCTTGATTAGCTAGGAGTAGATTCTTGATAGCTATGAGATTCAACATATTTTTTATGGCTTTTATTAATGGTTTTCTCCTGGATTTGATCGTTTTCTGGCTTTACCTAACGCTAATACTTTGGTAGTGAAGGAAACTTGGATTTTAATGTGTGTTTCAGGTTCTGGACGTCAGCAGAAGGATTTAACTAGAGAAATATAATATTCTGGAGAAAACAAGCAAGTCCCAATTTGGAAGCACATGAGGGGAGCTCATAGACGGTTTAACGACCAACTATACGGCGGGAATGCCCATATAGTTTCTACCGTATAGCTACCGCCGCCTCTGTCTTGTCAAAAGGGACAACTTTCATGAAGGGATGGGGGACGAAAACACAACATAGCAGCTGCCACACCATCCAGAAGGGAGAAAGAAGGGATCCATAGAAGAAGGAGAAGACGTTCTTCATCTCGCTCCATGATCTTCGACCTCCTAGCCAATACACCTCCATAGCCACTACTTGTACTTGAGAGAGAGAGGGATCTCCACCTTGCAGGACTAGGGTTTGAGATTGTTCCTTCCCATCTTGAATTGTGTTGGATATTTTTCTATTCTTATTTTGGATCTCCACGGTAATACCAAGACGAATTCCCTTTATTTGATTATATTGATGATCCGTTCTTCTCTCATGTGTGAGTAATTCCCTTGGGCGTGGGAGATGTAGGGGATTGGTGAGATGTGATGTGCCTTCATATATTTTCCATTAGTATTGTGATTGATTCTAATTACTATATTATGTGTGCTTGACTATCTGTGGGATGGTTAATGCTTGTTGTCCAATTAAGGGCCCAAACAACATGATACCTTGTTCTACACAGATAAGATCTTGCTCGCTAGTGGATCGGCGACCCCTGGGCGACACAGGGATATCAATGGAAAGCTAGTTGACTCGAGGATAACGATTAACCACTGTGCTTATGGCATTAGTTTGATCCAAGGAGCTTAATCGCTAAGCGACCTGAAGGGTCTTAATCGTCTAGTGTCTGACCATGGTTTTGGTAGAAGGCTAGTAGGATTATTGAAGTTGGGATGAAATCTACCAAGAGGAGTTCCAGCTATTTATGGGTTGCTCGCCTACACATATATCTATAAGATTATAATTGTTACATTTATATTCGTCCACCTGGCACATTCACTATCACCATGAACTGAATCTCCCCACGCCTTCTTTCACCATCTATAGAAACCAACATACAAACAAAGCCATTCTTTACTTTTGTGCATTTTATTTCTGAAGTTTACATTTTAGTTCTATTTAAATTTATTGCATTTAATCAAAACCCCATTCTTATTTCAACGCTTGCAATCAATTCACTCGAAGACCTGTGACAACTTCGGGTGTGACAGAGACTTCACCAATAAACACTTACCTTTGGGCTCCCTATGGGATCGATACCTGAACTTCGAAACTAGCTACAAACGGTCTTTGCACTTGCAGACATCAAGCTATTTTTTGGCTCCATTGTTGGGGAGCTAAGCGCTAAGTGTTTGTCTTTTGAAATTTCAGGTGTTGCTACTACAAAATGTTCTCCTTAGGAGACAAAGGGTCTACACGTTCCGGTAGGACCTACCTGCCGGATTATATTGAGCGCGTTCCTGCTCAGAGGCGCGAAGAAATTATTGAAAAACTTTTAAGATCAAATAAAGTTGAAGTTGAAAACTTGAGTGATATTATGGAAATCATGTATATTTACAGGACAATTCCTCCAAAACTGAGAAAACTCTCAGGGAATCAGTGCTCCAAGTTCTGAATTTCTTAAACAACCAATAGAGTTCCCTAATCTTGGAGTTAGAGAATATCGATTTGATGGTGGACTTAATAAAATTTTGCAGGAAAAAGCTTTACGGAAGATGAAGATCCAGGAAGGCATATAAGAGAGTTTGACAATGTGATAACATCGCTTGGACCAAAAGGTTTGCCAATAGACTTCTCTCGTCTTAAGTTATTTCGATGGTCTCTTAAAGGTAAAGCTCTAGACTGGTTATATTCTCTCCCTCGCCATTACATTAAATGTTGGGAAAACTGCATTACCAAATTCATAAATAGGTTTTTCCTTTTAAAAAGGTAACTGAACTAAGAAAGAACATAGGCAACTTTAGTCAGAAAGTGGGAGAAAACTACCCAAAAGCCCGGGAAAGATTCTTTGGACTAACAATTTGCCATTTATTTTACCATGGTCTCAATACTCAATGTAGAGAACTGCTTGACTTCTCAGCAGGATCAATAAATACCTTAACTATTAAAGAATGTTTGGAATTAATGTCTACTAGGGCTAAGAATGATTCTCTATATAATCCTGATTTTGGCATTAAGCCAGAAAAAGGCGTGCTTCGAATAACTATGAAAGAAAAATGTATACCTTCTGAACTTGCTAAAGAAAA
Organism: Avena sativa; assembly: GCA_916181665.1. Classification (NCBI taxonomy): domain Eukaryota; kingdom Viridiplantae; phylum Streptophyta; class Magnoliopsida; order Poales; family Poaceae; genus Avena; species Avena sativa. Next base: position 342,897,696 of record OV702287.1, read on the forward strand.
CAAAGAGGATTTGTTACAAGTCTTAACTGAAGAAGTTGAAACTATAAAAGCTTTTCAAGAATTAAAACATCGACAAGCAAAATCTCATAATAACTTGCATAAGCATTTCCAAAAACACAAAAAGATTTTGGCAGAACTCACTGAAACTTATGATGAGATTGGCCAAGAAATAAAGCTATTTCATAAGTATCTTAGTATGATTGAAACCCAGTGCGAACAAATAGCATCTGGTTATCAAACTTTTCTTCATGATGATAAAGATGTTTCTGTTTCTACTAATGTTGTCACAAGAAGGGGTGCAGTTGTTACAGGACCCTTAGGACCACTAGAATACGAAGCTGAAAAAGAGTGCAAGGAAAAAGCCTTGCTTGAAGCAAGTCAAGAAGATGATACGTTGGTGGATCCTCAAGATGAAACTGGGACACAAGAACAAACCCAGGAGGATCACAATGATGCACAAGAAGATCATTATGACTCTGATGCAGAAATAGTTGATCCAAGAGAAGATAAAGAAACAAGTAAATAGGGTGAAGTTGTTGTAGTACAGAAGAAGAAAATCAATAACCAATAACAAAAGAAAGCAACAAAAGAGCCTGACCCCCCGAAAAAGGTAAAAGACAAGAGTAAGTCAGGTGAGAAAAAGCTTCCTTACCCAGATCGAAAAAAGAAAGCACCGGATGAGGTAATTTATAATTATTTTACAAAGGCACTTAGTGACCTTTATCTGGAAATTCCATTTGCAGATGCAATCAAAGTCCCTACTTATGGTAAATTTCTTCAAGATATTCTTAGTAGAAAGAAAGAAATAACTGAAACTATTGCTATGGTAACTAGTAACCCTACTAACGGGAAGCTATTATCTAAGTCTAGAGATCCCGGAATACCAACTATATCATGCTCTATAGGTAAAACAAATATTCATAATGCCTTATGTGATCTAGGAGAAGGAGTTAGTGTAATGCCATACTCCCTTTATAAAAGATTTGGATTAGGGGAGTATTCTCCTACTACTATAACTTTACAGATGGCTGACAAGTCTACTAAACAACCTGTTGGTATGATTGAGGATGTCTTACTTAGGATAGATGAGCATGTTATTCCCACTGATTTTATCATTCTTGAAATGCCAGAAGATGAAAGATTATCTATAATACTTGGAAGACCCTTCCTCAGTACTGCAGGAGCGTCAGTAGATTGTGTAGAAGGGAAGATAAGCTTCAATGTTTATGATGTTGAAATCATCTGGTATTTTCCAAATAAGCTAGAAGCAGGGGAAAGATATGTTTCACCGGCAAAACGTGTTCATGTGGTAAGTGCCATTGATAAGGGGCAACCAAAGGTAAGAATTCGAGAAGAGAGAAAAGGTTGAGTTATTCAACCACTCTTAATAAAAGCTTAATGGGAGTGACGAGGGGTAACCTCGGCAATGCCCATGGTGATGGACTTAGGGTTTTGTGAAAAAGAGAACGCTGGGGATTTTGTCGGATTTCAGGAAAACAATGAAAAAAGTGACCTGAATATTTGGGAAAACACACTATTACAAGTTGTCCTCTAGATTTTGGTACCCCCGCTTGGGCTTCTCCCGCCCTATATATAATAGGCCGGGTCTCAAAGCTGTATGCGGATAGGTTTCATACACGCATGATTACAATACCAACATAATGTTGATTCATGGTTTCTTTCCTAATACAATAACAAGTCTCTATCGGTTGTTGCCTTGGGCTATTTTCTGGAATCTTAATGGGCCGTAGACCTTTTACCCAATGTAGGGTAACAAATAGTGAACATCCGAATAATCATACCCATGTTAGTAACCCCCAAGACTCTACCTAAACCGCAGTTTCAGGTTGAGTCTCAAAGTTTCTTTTATCACTTTTTGTATTTTGTAGGGATTTGGTACAACGAGTCTGATGCTTCCGACGGATCAGGAATCAGTTAATTGCTCCTAGGCAAAAACAAGGTTGACCTACATCAAATTCAAGTCCCCAGGCTCGAATCCAGAATTTTGTAACTGGCGTAATTCAGGTCAAGCCACTGAGGTCTTACCGAATACTGAATTCCAGTTTTCTATTTTATCTGTTACCCAACGTGTCCGTCGGAATTTTTCATCGTATCGTTGATACGTAATTTTACTAGTAGAGCACATTCTTGTGCGATTACCAGGCCACACAGGATGAATCCTGGGGTCTTACCTTCATGTTTCTAAACACGACATTCGGATTTTTTGTCGCGTCGGAGCGAGATCCGAGGATTTTGGATTTCTTGTCAGGTGGCCTACTAGGCCACCACTCTTTCTGATTATATCAGATTATTTTATACAATCTCCCGATAGGATTAACACCTTTTTGAGGATACATAGGTGTAAAACTCAAGAAAAAGGTTTTAGCAATTATCAATATATTTCATACACATCTGAATTTTTTATCGGGTGCGCGATAGCACTCCCAATAGGAGTAGCCCCCGAGGCTATGTTCGGATGCCTTTATCTGGACATAGGCCCATAATTGTTGTTAGCTTGATGGAAAACATTGATCTTTGGGAAAAAAGTATTAAGGTATAAATAATTTATCTCTTTACATATAAGGCAAAAATCGACGGTACATTATTCTTTTTGATTGGATGGATGTTTAGCCTTTGTCTTGGACATCTTGGCTTAATAAGCCGAACTGTAAATCTTATCATCTTTGCAAACAATATTATGCGTAAAAGCATCACAACTATGCTATGTTCCATGGATTGGAGTAATTTACTCATGTCTTCTTGTCTTGTAGTCGATATGCTCCTCCAGGAATAACTTCTGTGACGATGTATGGTCCTTCCCATGGCATTCTAGCTTCTTATGACCATATTGCTTAAGGCGAAGAACTAGGTCTCCCACTTCGAAGGACCTAGGTCGCAATCTCCTGCTATGGTAATTGCACAAGTTTTGTTGGTACATAGTTGCTCTTTGGAGGGTTTTATATCGAGCTTCATCAAGCGCATCCACATCATCTTCGAGTGCTTCTCTTGATTCTTCTTCATCATATGCAGCTACCCTTGGCTATTCATGTGATACCTCAACTAGAAGCACGGCTTCCACACTGTGGACCAAAAAGAAAGGCGTCTCTTATGTTGAATTATTTGGAGTTGTACATAAACTCCATAACATGGATGGCAATTCGTCCACCCATGCTCCTTTTGCTCTGTCGAGTGGTGCCAGTAATCTCTTTTTGAGTCCAGTGGTGACTAGTCCATTGGCTTTTTCGACCTTTCCATTTGTTTGCGGGTGAGATACCCAGGCATAGCTTATCTTGATGCCCATATCCTGGCAGTACTCCTTGAACTTATTGGAAGTGAAGTTGGTCCCATTATCCGTGATAATGTTGTTTGGTACGCCAAACCGAAATACGATGGATTTGATAAAATTCATAGCTGAAGTTCCATCTTAGGTTGTGACAGGCATTACTTCAATCCATTTGGTAAATTTGTCGACTGCTACTAGCAGAAAAACGTGTCCTCCTGGTGATGATTTGTGAAGTTTTCCTACCATGTTGAGTCCCCACTAGGCGAAAGGCCAAGCCAAGTGTATGGGATTCAAATCAGCGGCGGGTGCTCCAGGTTTTGTTGCGAATCGTTGGCATGCTTCACATGTTCTGATGATGTCTTTTGCATCTTGTACTATAGTGAGCCAATAGAATCCTATCCTGAATGCTTTTGCAGCAATTGCTCGGCTACTAGTGTGGTGGCCATAGACTCCTTCGTGTATATCTTTAAGTATAATTTTTCCTTCTTCGGGTGTTACGCAACATTGCAACACACCCGAAATACTTCTTTTGTATAGTTCTCCCTTAATTATCATGAAGGCCTTTGATCGTCGGGTGATTCGTCAGGCCTCTATCACATCCTGTGGCAGTTTCCCTTTAGTCATGTATGCTATATACGGTTGCATCCAGGTTGGTTCGATTAACATGACCTCTTCGATTTCTCGTTCTTCTTCTTCGATGGCTTCTTCTATACTTTTAGTTTCTGAAGGAGCCCCCGACTCTTTTTGCGGACGTTTCTTTTTCCCTGTTTTTGGTGCTATGACCACGGAGACTCTTTTTGATTCGATTGATCACTCCATTATTTCTTCCTAAAAAACTCCTGGTGGTATTGGCAAACATAATGATCCGATGTTTGCTAAATTGTTGGCTTCCTCATTGCTTGCTCTTCCTATATGTGATACTTCACATCCATCAAATTGAGCCTCCATGATGCTGTATAGGTCGCGATAAGCAATCATATTTTTGCTAACAGCATCACACTTGTTCATTGCTTGCTGCGCTACAAGATTGTAATCTCTGAAGATTTTGTGGCGAGTTGCACCGCAAGCTTTGGCCATCGGCATGCCATGCAACATGGCCTCGTATTCTGCTTCGTTATTGGATGCGTTTGTAAAGCTCATCCGAAGAATGTAACGCATTTTGTCGCCTTGAGGTGATATTAGTATGACTCCTGCTCCCGCTTCCTCCGTTCTTTTTTATCGATAAAAATACATTGTCCAGGCACTAGAAAAGTCTGGTGGACCCGCACATTGCAACTCCGTCCACTCTGTGATGAAATCAGGCAGAACTTGTGACTTAATTGCTTTGCGCTTCTCATAAGTGATATCCCTAGGTGCTCCGAAAAATAGTGGCGCAGTTTTCGTGCTGTCATAAATACTCCGTACGCTAGATTCTGGTAATGTGGGTACCTTTGTTTAGATGGTGATAAAACCTCGCTCAGGAAGTATACTAGCCTCTGCACACCATGTGTCTTCCCTTCTTCGAGTCGTTCTACGACCATGACTGTGCTGACCACCTGATGTGTGGCAGCAATATAAAGGAGTAAAGGTTCTTTCTCTTTTGGCGACACGACGACAGGGGATGTTGAAAGTGTTCTTTTAAGATCTTCAAAGGCATGCTAAGCTTCTTCCGTCCATTCAAATTTTTCTAATTTCCTCATGAGGACGTAAAATGGCAGCGTTTTTCTCCTAATCTTGCAACAAAACGACTTAGTGCTGCCACTCGTCCCGCCAATTGCTGTACACCACGTAGATTTGTTGGCTTCTTCATTGTGAGGATTGCTTGTATTTTTTCAGGATTAGCCTCGATCCCTCTGGCTGATACCAAATATCCGAGGAGTTGTCCTGCTAGAACTCCAAAGGAACATTTCTTCGGGTTTAGTTTGATGCTAAACCTGTCGAGATTTCTGAATGTTTCTTCTAGGTCCTTGATCAGTGCAGATCCGTGACCTGTGATAACTATGACATCATCAATATACACTTGCACATTTTTACCTATTTGGCTTCCCAGACACTTCTGCATCATCCGCTGATATGTTGCTCCAACGTTCTTTTTTTTGAAACCATCGACTATGAGGGAACCCCCCATAGTTATTTTATTAAAGAAGTGTTCCCAAAATTACATATGTACACAAGAAACTATTTACAAAAGCAAAAGGAAAATTTACAATAGAGAGTCAATCCATTGTGAAAATTTGGCTGTATGTTTGTCCTTCACTCTAGGCACATGTAGAGTAGCCTCATGAATAAACTTCCTTCGCCAAGCCCCAAAAGAAGGCTTCACATTTTCAAAGATTGCCTCATTTCTCACCTTCCAAATATGTCAGCACCCAAGAATGACTACTTCCATAAAAAGGGTCTTGTAAATTTCCTTCTGGAAGATAAAAACATGAGTTCCATAGAATCCTCATGACCCCATTCCACTTGTAAGTAGGCCCAGACTCTCCTACTAAAGTTGCACTCGGAGAAGAGATGTTCCTAGTTTTCAATCGCCTGTATTGGACAAAGCTCACACATGTGGTCGTTAGAAACATTCCAATATCTTCTTCTCAACATATCTCTGGTATTGAGTCCATCGCTTATCAACAACCAAGCAAACACTTTGATTTTAAGAAGAAATCTGCTTTGCCATATCCAGGAGTGGACTTTATTAGTCAAGAGATTTCTGAATGTGAAATTGTAATATAAACTAGCAGTAAAAATCCCATCTTTCCATATTGTTTTCCAGGAGTCATTGCAGTCAGAATCAAACTGCATTGTTGCCATCACATTCTAGAGACTTATCATTTCATTATATGCTTGAACCCACATGGGTCTATAGAAAAGCATTGAAATATCATCCGTATCTAATACCTCCTGAACTGAAATGGAAGAGTCGAGATCATAGGAGAGGAGTCTTGGATAATCTTTGCCAGGACATTGTCCATTCCACTTATCATGCCAGAACATAACAGAGTCCCATTTGCCAACCTTGACATCACATATTTATCTATATTTATCAGATAACTTCATAATATCTCTCCACCAAAAGGAGCCACATAAATTATAGTTATGAGGAGGACTATCAGTGTAATAGTTCCACACAAGTTGCACCCAGGGGATATTTTCCTTATTATAAAACTTATGTAGATGTTTCATGAGAAGAGCCTCATTTTGCTTTGAGAAGTCAAGGATCCCCAGCCCTCCGTTATTCTTGGGTTTGCAAATCATTTCCCAAGCCGCAAGAGACTTTCCTTTTGAGTCAGGTTTCCTGTCACTCCAAAGACAATGCCTGATGATTCTGTTCAGCTGTTCTATAATTCCAATAGGGATATGTAGAGAACAAAGGAAGAATAAAGGCATGGAGCTAAGACAAGATCTAATCAATTGTAATATCCCCCATAGGCCAAAAAAGTTGTGGTCGCAACCAATCTTATTTCTAGTTTTTCCACCAAAGCAGTAAGATCTTGAATCCGTGGTTTTGTTATGCCAAGAGGCAGACCTAAATATGTAAACGGCATGGAGCCAACAACACAACCAAACTCCTTAGCCAGCTCAATGATTTCATCATCAGACACATTGATAGGAAACATACAAGATTTGTGAAAGTTTATAAAAAGACCAGTTGATTTACTGAACTTGTCCAAGGCCTCCTTCAAAGCTTTTAATTGGTCTTTATCTACAGGAATGACTAACAAGGTATCATCCGCATATTGGAGTATCAGGAAATCAGGATCTCTTGTCTGAATTGGCAGGTCAATCAAATCCTCTCCCATAAGGTTATTAACTACATCCTGTAGTAGGTCTCCTCCCAGAACATACAGCAAAGGGGAAAGTGGATCACCCTGCCTAACACCCCTTTTGCATAGAAATTGTTTACCAGGGATACCATCTAGCAAGACTGAAGATGACCTAGAACTAAGAAAGGCCTTGACCCAAGAAATCCACTACTGATTGCATCCCTTGTGTTGCAAAATCTAGAAAATAGCATCATGCTCAATTGTGTCAAAGGCCTTCTCAAAATCAAGCTTCAAAATCACACAAGATGCCTTGGAGACTTTGCATTAATAGATATATTCAAAAGCCCATGCAACACAATCCTGGATTGTTCTGCTCTTTATGAAACCATACTAATTTTTGTGAACACACTTAGTTATTACATCTTGCAATCTGTCAGCAGCAAGCTTGGTGAGGAATTTAAGGCAGCAATTTGTTAGGGAAATTGGTCTATAATCATTAATTTTCTTAGGCCCTTGACACTTTGGAATCAGGGTAATAAAGGAGTTGTTAATGCTGTCCAAAGAAAGGGTCCCATGAAAGAATTGATCAGCAAGTTTGTAGAAATCTTATTTAATAATATGCTAGCATTTTTCAGAAACAATCCATTAAAACCATCAGGTCCAGGAGCTTTGTCAATAGGCATATTTTTAACAACAGCATCCATCTCCTCATTGGAAAAAGGCTTTATAAGATTATCCAAACCATCCACTTTTTTCAACAAAGAAGGCAAATTCAGACACATGTCAATACCTCTAGTAGTTCCCATTCTTGCTTTACAACAATTCAGAGCAATTATTGCCATACCATCATGGTCAGACACCATCCTTCCATCATCAGCAACAAAAATCACCATTGTATTCTTCCTGTTACTAATAGTGGCCATTGAGTGGAAATATTTTGTATTTTCCTCTCCAAGCTTCATCCATCTAGCAGTACATCGCCTTTTCCAATAAAGACATTGAGCATGGAGCAGATGCTCATAATGGGCCTTAACGATTTTCTTGAAATTGCATTCAGTAAGGAACAATGGTCTTTCCTCTTCAAGAGTATCTAGAAACATGATAACCAGGTTGCACTTTGCAATTTGTTGGTTCAACTTTGATAGACCAGTTTTCCATTTTTTGAGTGCTGCTCTCAGAGCCTTTAACTTTTTTGACAAGCTATTTGCTGCATTTGTTCCCCCAGAGTTTGACTGCCAAGACTGGGACACGCAGTCAAGGAAACCCGACTGCTCAACCCAAAAAAATTCAAATCTGAAGATATTGACCTTTGGGATTGTGGTATCAATCGAAATAACACAGGGGACATGGTCTGAAGTAGGCTTTGAGAGAGGAAGAACCATAGTATTTGGAAAGATATAAGTCCAGCTTGGTGTCGTGAAAAACTAGTCCAATTGCACCAGGAGAGGGTCTTGTTGCATGTTAGACCAAGTAAAGGACCGGCCTTTTAGAGGCAGCTCCAGCAGTCCAAGATGACTGATTATCTCATTAAAAATAAACATGTCATTAATGTTGCCTCCACCCGTGTTTATATTATCTTGTGATCTTGTGAAGTTAAAGTCCCCCATAAATAACCAAAGTTCATCATCCGGTATGACCATGTTAAAAAGCCATTGTACAAACTCATCTCGAAGTGGGCCTTGACATGGCCCATAAACAGCAACAAGAGTCCATTTCAGATTAGCATGGGCTGATTCAAAATTTATAATAATACCAAATCTTTTTATTTGAACTAGTGTTCCTTTGAAATAGAAGAGTTCCACACCACAAGGATTCCACCAGAGGCCCCCACTGAAGAAGCAAAGACAAAGTTGTCAAGGCTCTTTGGGCAAAAGGATCGAATAAATTTATAATCAAAGCTTTCTTTTTTTGTTTCTTGCAGACAGAGAATTGAGCATTTGCTTTCTTCAATTTTTTCACGCACATACAATTGCTTTAATTCAGAGTTCATGCCTCTAATATTCTAGTCTAACACCTTCCAGGATCTTGATAAAGTTTTATAATCCATAATAACATTGAAGTTGAGGCAGGCAGACGCTGGCATAGCCAGTATCACAATTACAAACCAAAATAATTATCCAGTTGAAGTAAATTAACAAACTACGATAAATGGCATGATTAGGAGCACGCGCACTCCCCTGAATTGAGCAATGAGATGATATTAATCACACTGATGGTGATGCTTGGTCTGCATCAGGACAAGCTTTAAGCTTCTCAGCAGTTAGTAGGGCCTGATCAATCTCCAAAATATGTCCAATTGCTTGCATGAACTCAATAGGAACTTCAACGGTTGTGGAACCAGCAGCAACAGAACTTGAACCTGGAGTATCATGAGCATCAATAGCAGAAGATTTCTTGGGCCTCATGTTCGTGGCCACGGGTAGTTTGGTAGTCTTCTTAGCACACTTATGAGGTCTGGCAAGAAGCTCAGAGATTGGAGGAAGCTTATGGCCATCCCTTGCAGCCTGACCCCTCGTAGTGCGACGGATAGAAGTCTCCAACAGTGGTGTCTTTTTTTGTCTCTGACTGATCTTCTTAGATTAATAGGTTCAGCAGTCTTAACAGAGAAGATGACATTCTCCTGAATCTTATGAACAAGGGACACAACGATGTCAGTCTTATGACTCAAAGTCGACACTTCAATGAATTTCCTACCAACTTGTGGAGATGTTGGTACAATATTCGCAGTAACATTAGAACTGAAAGCATCCTCCCATGATCTTTTTTTATCATGTAACGTCCTAGAGCTGATCTTAGGAAGAGCAGCCTCAGATGAAGTAGAGGGCTGGGCCACCGAAGCCGACAGTCTGGCAAGCGCTCTGTGAATCTGTTCATAAAGTAGGTGGATAGGTGGCGAGTAATAATCAAATCCCTTTCCATGTTAACCTCCACACTCTCTTGGAATATCATCAACTGGATCAAATTCCATCAAAACATCCACTGCAGTAGTGCTAGAGGGGGCAACATTGTTAACTGATGCAATAACATTCTCATGAACTGCAACATTCTCTTGAACTGTAGCATTTTCTAGAGCTACAACATTATCCATAGCTCCAACATTTTCCATCTCTGGAACAAAATTGAGGGGCACCCCTTCCACTGAAGCATCAATTCCATTCCGAGGCACCTCAACAGGTTCATTCATCATCATAGAAGGAACAACATCAGCATTAATTGAATCAAAAGAAACCCTAGACTCTGAATCTGTAGCAGGCATATTCAAAGGAGGCTGATCCACATTGTTGTCTTGCGGGATATTGTTTTGCATATTTCCATTATTCATATGCTCTGGATTCTCATTCCAACCCATTGCAGGATATTCAGGCATGACAAACAAATTCCCATTTTCCTCAAGGTGACCAGGCATCGGGTGCAGATTCCCATTGAACGGCATTGGGTCCTCATCTGGCGGCAGTACATCAGCAAACTCATTGGTGAGAATATAGACAAACTTCTGTCTAGGATCTCCTAATGCCAGTGAATCTTCCAACCTGAGGCTGTCTAAACACCACATCTCGGGGCACCAGGATTATGGAAGAGTATGTAGCATAAACACAAATTCTACATTGGACCGGATCACTTGACCACCAATGATGGAAGTTGCCAAAAGAGTTAACAGATTCTTTAATGCATTGATCATTATGAAAATCAAGTGGTACCCCGATGAACATAAGCCAACCAGTGCGTGCACCTTGATGAACTTTGTACCCAGGACCTTCATTGTAATTGACAAATCTAATAAAATGATGTGGGATAAAATCTATGATCCCATGATTAACTAATGCAGATTGCTCCAAAGGATCACACATTTGGTACAAGCCGACACCAAAGAACCAAGATTGAAAGTTTACCACATGGTAGCCAAGTCTGTAGATGAAGTCACGAGCAATGTGAAGAAGTTGATGCAGATCAGCAGCCAGCGGTTCAGGCTCGACCACCACCACCACACAGTAAGCTGTATATTGATCAGGATTGAAGGAAGAAGGTGTGACAAAAGTCCTAGGAAGCCACAGCTCCCCCCATCAATGATGCCATGGCCACGCGGTATGAACCTTGTGGGGTCATGATCGAACGTCGCCATTGTCGACCAGGGTGGTTGTGGCAGCTGTGGCTCAGATTGAGATTGGATTGATGTGGTGTAGGGTTTTCTCAAGGGCTCTGTAGCAGCAAAGCTGGGAAGACAGGCGGTGAAGGGGTTGAGATCGGAGGAACCAACGCAGGGGATTCTCTGTTTGGGCCTTGCCTAATAGGGACCCACTTCTTTTCTTTTTGAGGACGGTTTAGACATTTTTTTATGCCCATAACGAAAACATCCATGGCACCGAATTTGATTGACACAATCTTGGGCCTTATGACCCATACCAAGGCAGTGCTGACGTTCCCAAAAGGAGATAACCCAATCCTCAACCAGACGGGTAAATGCCTCGTCCCCTTCAGTTGGGCAAGCAGGCCCATTATCCAATTTTAAAGAGCCTGGCTGTTGAGAATTCCCGCAAATTCTGACACATTCCTTGCTTGATCGCACAAAATTAGAAGAGGCCGATCCAGTGCCAATAACAACATCCTGAGCACGATCCTTGGGCTTAAAGGAGCCAAAAAATCATTTAATCATCACAGTGTGTAATATTTGAATTTATTATAGACGACGGTAAGGTTACACATGCACGTGTAGTCAATTGTGGACAATCATAACCAAACTCGACATAGATCTTAGCGGATGCAGGGGAGACTGGCATTTCATAACCATCACACGCTGGGTAATCTAGAAATTCAGCAAAGGTTAAAGTTTTTTTGACATTCCGAACTTTCTTCCGAATGATCAACGTCGCTGTATTTCTTTTTAGAGCAGCAAGGGCTCTTTCAGTTATCTTCTTGTTTGGACTAACAAGCACCCACTCCTTTTCAGATTCAATTTGCCATTTGCGGAATTCAGCTCTCCACGGTGGACCACCATTACCCCAAAGATGAAAAAAGCACTTGAAAGCCTCACAAGAGAAGGATCTAAGTGAGTAAACTGAGAATCCCACAGCCTTGGAACTGACAGAGAAACGGAAAACTCTATCACTTTGCTGAATAATAGACAGATGATCACATAAGCCCACTAAACAAGACTCCAATGCCAGAATAACTGAATCCTCTATGAGTTTGAATTTAGATTGGCTAAAGGAGATAGCAAGCAAGAAATGAGATGATTTGCAAAGTGGGTAAACAGTGGATCCAAAATGATACCTCATGTACTTTTGAAATTTTAAGCCAAAAGAAAAGTCTAGACCAAGAGTGATAGAGGTATGCACCGCCATAGAGGAAGCATCAATATCAATATCAGCGCTAGAGCATACCTCATTATTTGACGAAAGATCTGATCCATTGAAAACCAAATTCACCGAGGCCGGCGTGGGCGATGAAAGATTCACTTGAGGATCAGATTCAACTATCATCGGAGACAAAGTGCATTTTTCAACGTGTGCATCATATAGAGAAAATTCCACCTGAGATCTGGGAATAATAACCTCATCATCCTTGAGATATTTCCCAATAAGAGGAAGCCTTTTGGCATTGTATAGGATGAGCCAATCCTTCTTCTTCCAGAGATAGATCTGACCATCATATCGTTTTCTCCGTCCACGATCTAGGTCCTTGGAGGACGTGTACGTGGCCTTCCATTTCCCGTCTGGGGGAATCGCCATGGGTTGATGAAATGGGTATGGAGGTGTAGATAAAAGGACGCCGAGGGAAATGATTGGAGTAGTTGGGAGAGATCACCGATGATCAGGGAGATCGCCAGCTGGGAAGGGTACGGTGGTGGCTAGTGTGGGAGGGGTGGGAGTAGCCATTCCCTCTTATGACTCTAGATGTGGTTTGTCGGTTTAGTGCTCCAGCGTTCTTGAGGCCAAACGACTTTGTTGTGTAGCAGAATACGCCGTAAGGCGTGATAAACGCCGTTTTCTCCTGATCTTCCTCCTTCATTCTGATCTGGTAGTATCCTAAATAAGCATCCAAGAAAGAAAGACGTTCGCATCCCGCAGTTGCATCAATGATTTGGTCGATTTGCGGCAATGGGAAGTGAGCTTTTGACCAATGTTTGTTCAGTGCAGTAAAGTCGATACACATCTGAAGTTCTGTAGTGTTTTTCTTTGGAACACATACTGGGTTGCGAGCCACTCTAATTTTTAATTCTTTGATAAAATTGGCATCAGTTTGGTGATGGAGCTCTTTTCCAATGGCCTTGCGTTTTGGTTCTACGAAGCGTCGAAGTGGTTGCTTTACCGGCTTCGCCTTTGGGTCTAGCTTTAATGCCTGCTCAGCGAGTTCCCTGGGGATTCCCGGCATGTCAGAAGGTAGCCATGCTAAAATCTCCTAGCGCTCATGGAGGAACTCGATGAGCATGCTTTCCTATGCGGGATCAAGGTTAGAAGCCACGAATGTCGTTTTTGTCGGCTCAACGGGGTGGATTTGTACTTCTTTTGTGTCTTTTGCTATGTCAAAAGCCTGATCGGGATTGGCACGTGTTACTTCCAGAGGTTGTGCGTTTGCTGAACTTTTGAGTTGCTCAAACTCCGTTCCCATCCCGAAAGATTCAGAAATTTTGTTGAACTCTCGATCACAGCTGTCGGCACGGGTGAAGCTTCCTTGTACCATGATAATTCCTTTTGGTGCTGGCATTTTCATTACTAAATATGCATAATGCGGCACTGCCATGAACCGTGCAAAGGCTAGTCGTCCCAGGATTGCATGATATTGTGATGGCCAATCCATGACTTCGAATTCGAGTTTTTCTCACCTAAAATTTATCTTGGAAGCAAAAACAACGTCAAGAAAAACTTTGCCTAAAGGGATTTCAGCTTTACTGGTACTATTCCATGGAAAGATGTTTCTGTTGGAGTGAGATTATCCAGGGGGTAGCCTATTTTTCTCAATGTTTTCACGTAGATCAGATTTATACTGCTTCATGCATCCATGAAGACCTTGCTCATATCGAACCGCCAATTTGTTCCTCGACTATCAGAGCCGAGTGACCCGGTCGCGGAACCCGAAGTGGATGATCGGCTCTGCTGAATGTGATTTCTTGCTCTGACCAATGGAGATATTCAGGTGTAGATGATGTTGCTGTTTCTGCCATATTAATTTGTCTTGTGATGAGCTTCTAAATTCTGTTGGATGGGCGCCCTTTCTGAATCATTGACATTGCTCCTTTTGATCTAGGGTATTCGTTGTTTTGATCGTTTGTGTTTTGTGGTGGTGCCACTGGTGGTGTCGGCGCTCCGATGGCTAGTGCGCCAGGCGTGGATGTGTATCCTCGATTTGCTGCCTCGGTTGCCTTTGCGTTGCATAACTCCTGCATTTTCAGGAATGTTCGACAGTCTTTCATCAGGTGATTGGATTATCGTCTGCCTGCTGAGTCAATGTAAAAATGCATATTGCAGGGTCCTTCCAGCATTTGCATTGCGGACATAGGTGGGTCTCGTGCTCTTGGCTGATACCGCTGTGCGGACTGGCTTCCTACAACGTCATCCCTGTTCTGGCGGTATCAGCTGTTATGGTCATTGTTTCTGTTGTTAGCTTCACCCGAAAAACCTGCTGCGATGTAACTTGGTCCCGTGTTTCCATCGTTGTTCCTTCTTCTTCTAACTTTGCCACGTTTATCCCTATCTTCCTCGGGTGACCGTGCGCGCTTATTATGTAACGCATCCTCTCCATCAACCCATCGGTTTGCTATCTCCATTAGCTGTGATACCGTCTTTGGTTTGACCCGTCCTAGTTCTTCTATGAATTCTCGGTGACGTAGGCCATCGTTGAAGGTGTTGATGGCCCTTTTGTCGGATATGGATTCAGCTGATTTTTTTATAATGTTCCATCGTTGTATGAACGCTCTTATTGACTCTCCAGATTTTTGTTTGCACGCTCGTAACTGCTCCAAAGATGCTGGTCGTTTGAACGTAGAGTGGAAATGTCGGATGAATTTATCTTCCAAATCGTTCCAGCTACTAATTGAATCTTTGGGTAACTGCTTCAACCACGATCTTGCGGCTCCAGTGAGATGTAGTGGTAGACTTTGCATTGCGGTAGTTGTGGAGCCACCCTGTAATTTGATGGTGGCCAGATAATCTGCTAACCAAGCTTCGGGTTCCTGGAGGCCATCGTATTTGTGACGGTCGTGTGGAAGTTTGAAGTCCTTGGGTACTGATGCCTTGCGGATCCTCTGCGTAAAACAGCTAGCTCCGCATAACTCGTGATCATCTTCGTCATATCCATCCTGGTATCGTCAGCTGCAGCTTTCATCTTTGGGTCCGCTGCTCCTGTGCTAGGTGTTGTCGTTCCTTGTATGGCTTCGTGGCTCGGATCCTACGAGATGCGCCTAGTGTGGTGATTGGGATTGTTGGGTGTGTCCTTCTTGCCGAGGACTGTTGTGACGACATGGAGATCTTTGTGTGAGTCCTTGTTCTGCATCTGCGAGTGAGGCTCGTACCATGCCGAGGTTCATCAGGGCAGAGCGGTGAAGGGCCGCTAACGGATCGTCGGGTGCGGGTTGAGTAGTGATCAGATATGTTTGTGCGGCCACTATGGCTACCTGGGATGTTTTTTCCTTGATGTTTCCTGCTTGATCAATTAACATGAATGATAGGTCGAGATCTCGGATGATTCCGCTTCTTTCTGCTTCGGGGATATTCTGTAGTCGAGATGTTGGCCTTCTTGGTGGTGCTGCTCCTATTACGCTTTTCTTGATCCTTGAGTAGAGCTTAATTGTGCCCGTCATAAACTCGATTCGTTGGCTAATCTTTTTCTTTCATCGAGTTGCCTTTGCATGCGGAGTAGGTCTCTCTTCTTGTAGTGGAGAAGATATTGGTATGCCAATAGATCCTCATGTGAAGCATCCGCTGTCATTGGGACTGCTCCTGAAATTGCCTCCCTTGCTTTTTGCCATGCCGATGCTGGTAGCCGAAGTCCTTGTCTTTCTCCTATGCGAGGTTCTCCGCCTCCTCCTTGGACTATGCGATTATCTACTGTTTCTCCTCTGTTTCTGTGTTCTCCTCCGTTGTCGTGGTTTCCTGCATGGTCATCTGATAAAATATCATCGGGGTTGATAATAGGGTTACCGTTTTCATTGCGTGGTGTTGAGGTATCTCCGTTGATCATGTACACTTGGTGGTGTGTTGTGCGTGGCCTAATGGCGTCGCCTTTTGCTTCTGTGGGCGTGTTAGTAGTTCTCCAAGATCGTAGTTTTGGATAGATCGCCACCATCCTTTCTTCAAAGTCGACATTTTTGCTGATTTCTTCGGGTTCTGAGTTTGTCAGGTTTGCTTCATGTGGTGAGATTGGATGGTGGCCTTCTTCTCCTGCTTTGATCCATGCTGAGATGTCCATGGAGGATTAAACGGACGATGCTAGTACCACAATGAGTGTGGCCTTTCACACCGACGGTTCTGATGCGATCAGGGTGAAAGGGTGTGATTTTGGCGTGTTGTTTGCTTGGAAGTGAAGGCTTCCGATGATTAGATCGGATCCGTCATTAAAATTGGCGGATACTAACACAAGGGTGGGCGGGTGTGGATTTGCTTTCGTCGAGTTGATGCTTGGTGGAGAGCGTTCCGCCGAATCCGTGTTTCCAGTGTTCAGGTTTCCCACAGACGACACCAATTGACGAGGGGTAACCTCGACAATGCCCATGGTGATGGAATTAGGGTTTCACAGAAAAGAGAACGCTGGGGATTTCGTCGGATGTCAGGAAAACAATGAAAACAAAGTCGCCTAAATATTTGGAAAAACACACTATTACAAGTTGTCCTCTAGATTTTGGTACCCTCGCTTGGGCTTCTCCCGTCCTATATATAATAGGCTGGGTCTCAAAGCTGTATGCAGATAGGTTTCATACACGCGTGATTACAATACCAACATAATGTCGGTTCATGGTTTCTTTCCTAATACAATAACAGGTCTCTGTCAGTTGCTGCCTGGGCCGTTTTCTGGAATCTTCATGGGCCATAGACCTTTTACCCAATGTAGGGTAACAAATAGTGAACATCCGAATAATCATACCCATGTCAGGGAGTCAACCCATTTTCGTCAATTTAGTAGATTAGGGAATAAAAAGTTCATCGTATTCCCACCACTTTTTCACAGACATTCTTGCGGAAGTGCGCCCGTGAAGATGCAGCTGTCAAAAAGTAGTAGAAATATCGATTGAATGAGTATATAATAATGATTAGAATAAAAGTTTCAGTTTTCTATTTACAGAAGCTATTATTTTGCTTTTAATATGCTAATGTTGGTAGACAGTTTTTACTATCAATTTTCTGTTAAAAACTTGGTATTTCGCTAAGTTATGGAATAAGAAAGTATCCTCAAAGAAACCGAATTTTTTGATGATTACTAATGGTTTAACGACCAACTATAAGGCGGGAATAAAAATTCCGGTCATATAGTTATCTTTGCCATCAACAAATTTTCTTCGGAGACATAGACAGCCTAACGACCAACTATACGACGGGAATAAAAATTCCGGCCGTCTAGTTCCGGCCGTATAGATATCGATGCCTTCGTACAATTTTATTCCAAAGATACTGAGAGTTTAACGACCAACTATACGACGGGAATAAAAATTCCCGCCATATAGTTCCGGCCATATAGATATCGATGCCTTCATACAATTTTATTCCAAAAGTACTGGGAGCTTAACGACCAACTATACGTCGGGAATAAAAATTCTGGCTGTATAGATATTGATGCAAGTTTTAGAAATTTATCTAGAGAAACAGACAGTTTAACGACCAACTATACGGCGGGATCAATTTGATCCGGCCGTATAGTTGCGCCCGTATAGTTGTTTCCTAGTATAAAGATACACTAGTTGGCGGCACCACCGCAACTATACGGGCGGAGCACCATCAACCGCCCGTATAGCTCTGGCCATATAGTCCGATGCGACCACAAAATCGCACCAGGATGGCTAGGTATTCCACCTCTCCTCATTATTTCTCTCATATTCTCTCTTCAGACCTCTCAAAATCCACCGAGAACTCTTGATTCTTCATGGATTTCGTTCGTTTGAGTGGTGAAATCAGCAGATCGGTATGTTTCTCTCCCTATCCATGCTTTATTTTCAGATTTCCATGGTTGAAACTCTCACATTGATCTAGTGGATGAACTCAAGCTTATTTACTTTCTTTATTAATTTCTCACGTTAGGATTTAATTTTTCCATGTAGAATTATTCATATATTATATAGAAACTATATGCCTAAGGATTTATGGTGAAATTTTTTAGTGCATCACGATGCAAAAAATCGGTAGCCTTTTTCGTTTGAGCAAGCGCCAACGGGGAGAGGGCTCAAGTTCGGGAGCCCGAGCCCCACGTAACTCCAAGATGGACATTCTTGCATCAAGGAAGGTGCTGCCCACACGTTGGGCCGACCACAACTTTCTCACCACAACGGGGTTGAAGACGGACTTTGACCTCATGTGCAGCAGGTCGGGGTTGGCAGTGATCAGCTTCGCAAGCCACGACACCCACGCCGAGCTCACCCATGAGTTCCTTGCCTCCTTCTACAACAACCACAAGGAGAAAGGTAACATGTGCACTATCAGCTTCAACATGAACCGGCAGCACTATGATATAATCTTTGAACAATTATGCGATGCCTTTAGCCTCCCTCATACTGGGAGCCCAATATTACTAACCTCTACAGCATCACGAGTGAAGAGTCATGGGAGGTTGTTTCTATTAATGGTGGCAGTCACTTCTATCAGAAGAAGATGTCCACCATTCAGAACCCAACCATTTGCTACTTTGCTTTGTTCCTCGCCAACACAATGTTGGGAAGGGGTGATACTGGTTCCATGGCCAATGCGGACATGGCAATGATCACCAATGCCCTCTTCCCTAATGCCATGCAAAGCCCCTGTCCTGCAGCTCTACTCATCCAGCACTTCCGCCACTAGAGCAACAAGACCAAAGGTGATATTTGCATTGGTGGATTGGTAACCCACATTGCCTATGCATTGAACATTGTACTACCTGTTATGGAACCTGTTGATGGCTCCAAACTTATGGATGTCAAATATTTGACTGCTTGTGGCTTCCTTGGTGTTTACCATGCTAACTGGAGGTTCCGAGCATATCAATTTAGTTATATTGATGATACACAGATTGAGTAGGTTCAGTTGCCATGCCCCGAGGCCTTCTCAATTGTGGAGAAGGACACTTGGATCCTTACCAAGGACCAAGTGACGGAGATCTTGGTCGCGCATCAAGACGAGGAGGAGGAAGATGAAGGGCAGCATGATGAGTAGGAGTAGGAGCAGGAGGGAGAGCAGGGGCACAACCCTGCTTGGGAAGGACAGCAACATCAGCAGCCAAGAGGAGCCTGGGAACCGTGGCCTAACCAGCCACAGCAGGAGTACGGCTACGTCTCCTATCAGGAGTTCCAGTAGCTCAACCAGCGTGCTAGGGAGATCGACCACACTCTTTAGGATATGAATGAAGATGTGAATTCTTTGACTAACAACTTCAATCACTTCATGACTCACTTCCCCGACTTCTACCAGTAGTACCCGCACCAGCCGCCAAATGACGGTAACAACTAAGCATGGCAACAACCTAAGCTTGGGGGAGGTTTGAAAACCTCCAAAACTTTGTATTCATTTTTTATTTCTTCTTTTGATTTATTTTCTTCAAAAATTGCATGTTTATTTTGAGTTTTGCATTCCTAAACCAAAAATACAAAAAAAATAGTTGTAATCTTATTTGCAAGTTTGTTTCTTTGTTTCTCTCGGAGATTGCTTGATTTCAGGTGATTTGGCAATATGGAAATGTAGGAGAGGTTCAACTTGAATACAAGAATGAAGCAAGTAAGAGGAGGTATCCCATTCCTTTCATCACACTCCTTGCAACCTTAAATTGTTCCTACAAATATTTACTTGCTTGCACTGGAGTCACTCCCCACTTAGCTTGTTATCCTACAAATTCTATTCCTTTGCTAGTGCCTCCTTTTTAGCTTTGAAACAATGAGCAATGAACTTGGTTAAAATACTTCCTACATTTTTACAACAAGAAAAAGCATCTGAAAGATGACCTGAGTCCATGTTTAGATCAAAGAATTTGATTTTAGAACTACTCCATCCCAATTGTGCTTAATATAAATAGACTCGGTAGTACCCTTGATTGCAATTGTTTGATTAAATGGATACTTCAAAGTAGTAGAAATTATGCCACTAATTTTTCTAATAATTACCGTAAGATATTGCTTTACGCGTGTCATTACAACTCTGTTGTGCTCCATGGGGAACTATTAACTCCGCTGGCCAATGAACAATCTAAATGTGGGAAACCACTTGATTTCGGCTATTTATTGGCATGGTCACGAGTGCACAACACAACCCCAATTAACATGTTAAAAATAGTGGCATGATTTCCCTATGAAAGAGCTGAAGTTTTTGAAAGACAAGTGAAAGAAAAAGGTGCTTTGAGAGTCTTGAAATTTTGACATGGGAGTAGATGAGTTGTTCTTAAATTAAATATTTTGATGCCAACTTGAATACTTTTAATTGGTTAATTGAGCAAGAACAAAAAGTTTTCATCTCTCAACAAGAGAGGCACCAAAAGAATTTGTCTCACCTTCCTAGCTAAAACTTCCGACACTTGCTTGGGCATATGATTTATTTGCTAGCAAGATATACGTGGTTAGGAAGTGGACTCAGTGCAATCTTGTGAATACTTGTATGATCATATTTAATATTGCAGGAATTGTGAAGAAAAGAAGTTGACACCAATTCAAACTTGTGAGTTCCTTTACTCTCAGTCTCGAATCTCTGCTATTCTACCTTATTTCCTTGTCACTCGAGGGCGAGCAAAATCTAAGCTTGGGGGAGTTGATAGCTGTGATATTCGACATATTTTTGATGGATTTTATTGATGGTTTTCTCCCAGATTTGATCATTTTTTGGCTTTACCTAACGCTAATACTTTGGTAGCAAAGAAAACTTGGATTTTAATGTGTGTTTTAGGTTCTGGACATCAACAGAAGGATTTAACTAGAGAAATACAATATTCTAGAGAAAACAAGCAAGTCCCAATTTGGGAGCACGCGAGGGGAGCTCATAGACGGTTTAACGACCAACTATACGACGGGAATGCCCGTATAGTTCCTACCATATAGCTGCCGCTGCCTCTGTCTTGTCAAAAGGGAAAACTTCCGTGAAGGGATGAGGGACAAAAACACAACACAGCAGGCGCCACACCATCCAGAAGGGAGAAAGAAGGGATCCAGAGAAGAAGGAGAAGACGTTCTTCATCTCGCTCCACGATCTTCGACCTCCTAGCCAATACACCTCCATAGCCACTACTTGTACTTGAGAGAGAGAGAGAGAGGGATCTCCACCTTGCAAGACTAGGGTTTGAGATTGTTTCTTCCCATCTTGAATTGTGTTGGATATTTTTCTATTCTTATTGTGGATCTCCACTATAATACCAAGACGAATTCCCTTTATTTGATTATATTGATGATCCATTCTTCTCTCATGTGTGAGTAATACCCTTGGGCGTGGGAGATGTAGGGGATTGGTGAGATGTGATGTGCCTTCATATATTTTCCATTAGTATTGTGATTGATTCTAATTACTATATTATGCGTGCTTGACTATTTGTGGGATGCTTAATGCTTATTGTCCAATTAAGGGCCCATACAACATGATACCTTATTGTACACAGATAAGATCTTGCTCTCTAGTGGACCGGCAACCCCTCGGTGACACAGGGATATCAATGGAAAGCTAGTTGACTCGAGGATAACGAGTAACCACTGTGCCTATTGCATTAGTCCGATCCAAGGAGCTTAATCGCTAAGCGACCTGAAGGGTCTTAATCGTCTAGTGTCTGACCATCGTTTTGATAGCAGGCTAGTAGGATTATTGAAGTTGGGATGAAATCTACAAAGAGGAGTTCCGGCTAAGTACACATATATCTATAAGATTATAATTGTTACATTCTATTCGTCCACCTGGCACATTCACTATCACCATGAACTGAATCTCCCCGCGCCTTCTTTCACCATCTGCAGAAACCAACATACAAACAAAGCCATTCTTTACTTTTATGCATTTTATTTCTAAAGTTTACATTTTAGTTCTATTTAAATTTATTGCATTTAATCAAAACCCCATTCTTATTTCAATGCTTGTAGTCAATTCACTTGAAGACCTGTGACAACTTCGGATGTGATAGCGACTTCACCAATAAACACTTACCTTTGGGCACCCTGTGGGATCGATATCTGAACTTCGAAACTAGCTACAAATGATATGTGCACTTGCAGACATCAATTATCTAGCCATAAAACCTACTTCTGTAGAGCATTGCAAAAGCAGCAATTGCAAGCCAATTAGTTTAGATGCTAGTCTTAGTCACTAGATAGTTCTGAGTTGTTATATTTGGTTCTTATTTGTAAGAAGTTCCTTTCTTCCTCTTTACCTAGAATGTTCTCTGGATCTTTTGTAAAGAGTCGAGTTGTAATATATAGTCATGTCTTGGACCTAATGTGTTTCTGTTGTACCACTCTGAGGGATGTAATACTAGTGAACAGTGTTTCATTGGTGTTATGTCAACGACTATAGTGTACTACATCATGCAGTGGTCTACTGGGTCACCACAGCTGGTATCAGAGCATATGCTTTGACCTTAGGATTAAAACCCTTTTAGGAAGATCTGTAGGTTGGATAATGACTATCGGAAGCCATCTTATCTGAACCAATACTTGTGATGGATATCCACTTGAGGATAACCTTTTCACACTTAAATTGGATACTTTTGTTATCTTTCTTAAAGATTAGTTATCTATCTTCTCTAGAGAAAAGCCATTTTAGCGTAGTTCTAAATAGGTATAACACCACTAAGATATCTTGAGTAAGTTAAAATATCAAAGAAGATTACGACTAAGATTGGGATATCATGTGGAGTAGTATTGGTGATGGAGTCTATATTTAGAATCCATGTGAAGAAAAAGAATCTCACCACTAGTTGATACCACTATACCATACAGGGTAGACCATTAGAGTATGTATAGATACAATTGGAAGTAAATCATGTGCCATTCACTTGAGAATTCCATGTGATGGACTAGAATTATGTGAAGAATCACTAATAGTAAGCTAATAAGAAGAGTCGTTATGGTGAGGTTAGCTCTTCAATCATGAAGACTAGGTAAACCTTAACAAGTTCATGGTGGGATTAGCTCCGAGACCATGATAAGTTTGTAATTAGGACAAGTGCTCAGTAATAAATCTTGTAACAATAGTAAGAATAGGACAGTGTAGGTCTATGATAGAAGGCATAGGTGACATAATATTACGATAATTTTTGTATTAAGGTAGTAATGACAATTTGTTAGTAGTTTTGAGAGATCATGTAAAGATAATTTATGATATACTAGAAAGTTGGTAGTCATTAGTAGTCCCAAAAGAAAGGTAAGAGGTTAGTCTGAACCAAAGTGAGACCACTTTGCTCAAAAGTATCTAGTTGCAACTGAGCAATTTGGGTAAATATTGAGGCAAAGAGTAGTTTGATCCTATGTGTTGAGGGCAAACCTCTAGGGTGGCCCGATCTTTCACGATTCCCTTTCAAATCGAGGATGGAGTGCAGGGAGAGGAGGGAAGGATGAACACGACGAACACATGCACGAAGAACACGATGAACACACACACACAAAACCACGATACACACCAATAGCTCACGCTGGCGGTAACCGGTCCGGCACAATCCCTAGGATCGGCGTCGGGCGGAGGACTCTCTCTCGAACTGACATGGAGAGATGGGAGACTCGGTGAGATCTTTATGTCTAGGCAAAGGGACTCCGATGCCTAGGCCTTGTACAACACGGAGGCACGATGCAAACTCCAAAGAGGTTTGGGGATATTGGTGCTCCTTGGTCAAGGAGCATGAGGCAAGAACTAGATAGATCCACAAAGGGGTTTCCACTAATTCCAATATCATGCCTAGGGTTTACAATGGAGGTGGGGGACTATATATAGGCAGCCACTTAAACAGGGGTAATTTAGGAATAAAAGACAAGTTCTAGATGGACTAAGGGGTACATGGGCCGAAGGCCCAAAGGCCTTTTCATGCCTGGCATCGATTGGACCAGAGACTCCGGTGTGGTGGAACGAAGACTCCGGTCTAGGCCGGAGATTCCGGTCAGTCTCCAGACCAGCCTCCGGAGGGGCCTTTAGATTGTCCCAAGGCCCGGTGCAGGGGTCAGACCGGAGAGTGGGCCGGAGTCTCCGGGGTCTTCAGGCCGGAGACTTTGGTGGACCGGAGACTCCGGTGTGCGCAGACCGGAGACTCTGGTCTGAGCAGCTCCAGCGGCTTCTGCTTCATGCTCTGCTCCTTGTTCTCCATCCTTGGGTGCTTGGTGATGTGTCGAGGCTTCGTACCTGATGATGCATAGAGTAGTTGCATGAAGTAGCACACCATCCAAGGAGGTATCAAATTGGCACGAGGAGAGGAGCGAGTTCACCTTAGCTTGTAGGAGTTTGGATCGGGCACGAGTCATGGGTCCACTTGGGGGACTTGTTGGTGTAGATGTAGGAGCGTCCGTAGGACGGGCTGCATCAGCTCCCCCCTTGGGAAAGAGTCGTCCTCGACTCTTCATGGTTATCATCTTGAACATCTCCATGGTAGGGTGAGAGATCCTTGACATTTCATGTATTGCTTGCAAGGTACTTGGAGGTCGGTATGTCGATGATGTAGGCGTTGTTGTTGATTATTTTGAGGACCTTGAAGGGACCATCTCCCCTTGTCTTGAGCTTGGAGTCGTGTTACTTGGGGAAGCGGTATTTGCTTAGGTGTATCCACACAAGGTCACCTTCTTCAAAGATCATATCCTTCTTGTCCTTATTTAACCTTGAAGCTTGGCGAAGGACTTGGTGTTCGATAGTAGCTCTTATTTCTTCATGAAGTTTCTTCATAGCTTGTGCGCGCTTCTCGATGTCCATGTTTGTGCGCTCATGGAGAGGTAGTGGTAGGATGTCGACCGCGGTGAGGGGCTCGAAACCATAGACAATCATGAGTGGACTCATATTGGTTGTTGAGTGCTTGGCACGGTTGTAGGCGAACTCGGCATGGGGAATGCATTCCTCCCAATCCTTCAAGTTCTTCTTGATCAACACACGTAGGAGAGTTCCAAGGCTTCGGTTGACAACTTCGGTTTGGGGATGCGATGCGGATGAAAAGAGGAGCTTGACGCTGAGCTTGGACATGAGGGTCTTCCATAAGTAGCCCATGAATTTTACGTCGTGGTCGGAGACGATTGTTCTTGGCACACCGTGAAGACATACGATTTCCTTGAAAAACAGGTTTGCAACATGTGAAGCATCGTTGGTCTTATGGCACGGTATGAAATGTGCCATTTTGGAAAAACGATCCACAACAACAAATATAGAATCATGACCATACTTAGATCTAGGCAATCCTAACACGAAATCCATGCTAATGTCAGACCATGGTGTATGAGGAATAGGAAATGGCATATAAAGACCATAAGGGTTAGCTTGCAACTTAGCTTGAACACATGTTGTGCATCGTTGAACGTAGCGCTCCACGTCACGCTTCATCTTGGGCCAAAAGTAGTAATTGGAGAGCATGTCCAATGTCTTGTTGCGGCCAAAGTGACCCATGAGGCCTCCACCATGAGATTCTTGGAGAAGCGAAACTTGAAGCGACGACTTCGAAATGCATAGCTTGTTTTGTTTAAATAGAAAGCCCTTATGCAAATAGAAATCATCAACTCCTTTGTCATTGGAGCACTTTGTGAAAATTGGTTCAAAGAACGGGTCGGAAGCATACAAAGATTTTATTTCCTCAAGACCCAACACGTTGATTTCAAGTCTCGTAAGAAGGCTTGTATGTTTGCGAGACAAAGCATCCGCAACTACATTATCTTTTCCCTTCTTATACTTGACAATATACGGAAAAGAATCCATAAATTCAACCCACTTAGCGTGTCTCTTACTCAAGTTGGCTTGACCTTTGAGATATTTCAACGACTCATGGTCGGAATGTATGATAAATTCTTTGGGCCATAGGTACTGTTGCCAAACTTGAAGGACACGAACTAAGGCAAAAAGCTCTTTGTCATAAATTGGATAATTAAGGAGAGAACCATCAAGTTTCTCGCTATGGTAGGCTATAGGAAGTCCATTTTGCATAAGGACTCCTCCAATGCCAATACCACTAGCATCACACTCTATCTCAAAAGTTTTAGTGAAATCCGGTAACGCAAGAAGAGGTGCTTCGGTGAGCCTCTTTTTAAGTTCGTCAAAAGCTTTTTGTTGTGCCTTGCCCCACACGAAGGTGACATTGTTTTTGGTCAATTCATTGGGAGGACAAGCAATGGTCGAAAAGTATTTCACAAAGCAACGATAGAAACCGGCCAACCCATGAAAACTTCGGAGTTCACTCACATTTGTTGGGATGGGCCAATCTCGTATGTCCTTTACCTTGGAAACATCAACTTCAATTCCCTTCGAAGAAACGACAAATCCAAGAAAAATCAACTTGTCTTTAGCAAAAGTGCACTTGGGAAGATTAGCATAAAGCTTTTCATGTCGAAGGATTTGCAAAACTTCCTTGACATGTGTTATATGGTCCTCAAGTGATTTGCTATAAACAAGAATATCATCAAAATAGACAACAACACTTTTTCCACTAAGAGAATGCAAGATGTGATTCATAAGGCGCATGAAGGTGGATGGGGCATTCGAGAAACCAAAGGGCATAACCAACCATTCATAGATACCAAGTTTGGTCTTGAAGGCGGTTTTCCACTCATCACCTTCAGCCATGCGTATTTGATGGTAACCACTACAAAGATCAAATTTCGAAAAAATAGTGGCTCCACACAACTCATCAAGCATGTCATCGATACGTGGTATGGGATGTCGATAGCGCACGGTGATAGCATTGATTGGACGCCAGTCCATGCATAACCGTAACGTATCATCCGTTTTTGGAACAAGTATCACGGGTACGACACTTGGACTAGTGCTAACTTGGATCAAACCTTTGGAGATGAGTTGGTTGATTTGACGTTCGATCTCCTTTGTCTCTTCCGGGTTCGTGCGGTAAGCGGCGCGGTTGGGAAGTGGTGCGCCGGGGATGAGGTCAATGCGATATTCGATGCCGCGAAGAGGAGGTAGTCCATGAGGAAGCTCTTCGGGGAACACATCCTTGAATTCCTACAAAACAATCATCAAAGATGGAGGAACATTGGTTAATTCATTAGTTCCTTGCGCTAGTCCCTTGCAAAGGAGGACATAGTGCAAGATGGATGGGTTGTTCCGAACATCTCTCATTTCACTTTTGGTGGCAAAGAGAACACTCTTATTTTTTCCACTCGAGTTTGGCTTATGGCTCTCACTCACTCTGAGGTGGTTCTCTCTCTCACCGCTCTTCTCACAAGTAGGTGTTGTGCTTTGTGCCCTTGCTAAAGCCTTTGCATTGTCCGCAATTATTTGGCTAGGAGTCATTGGTTGCAAAACACATGTTTTGCTGAGCCATTTGAAGGTGTATACATTGGTGCGACCATCATGTTGAGAAGCTTTGTCAAATTTCCATGGTCGACCAAGAAGCATGTGGCAAACTATCATAGGAACCACATCGCGCTCAACCGTGTCTTTGTAAGGGCCAATGGCGAAGGAGACCGATACAATATGCTTGATCTTCATGGACCCTTGGTCACTTAGCCATTGCACGTGGTAGGGGTGCTTGTGCGGATGGAGGGTGAGGTTGAGCTTCTCACACAACTTGGTGCTAGCAAGGTTGTGGCAACTCCCTCCATCAATGATCACCTTGATAGATTTTCCATTGATGTCGGCTCGTGTTTGGAAGATATTGGAGTGTTGGTCTTCATGCTCTTGTGCTTGAGTGGTCAAGATCCTTGTGATGACAAGCGATGGACTTGCGTCATGTTCACACATGAGGAGTTCTTGATCATCTTCCACTCGTTGCCTTGCCATTGCTTCCTTGACACGGGCATCAAATTCATCTTCACTCAAGTACTCTTTGTCGCCATTGTCATGGATGAACAATACCTTCTTGTTTCCACATTCGGCCGACTTGTGTCCTTTGCCTCCACACTTGTAGCATTCACCGTTGAAGGGTGTATCACTCTTTGCTTGTTTGCCACTTGGGGGCAGTTTTCCTTGAGGAAGTGTGGGCTTGAAGGAAGGCTTGGAGGTACTTGAGGAGCTGCCATTGAAGGTTGTTGGCGTAGCGGTTGACGCTTGCTTGTAGGTGAAATACTTCTTGGGCTTGTTGTACTTGATGTCCTCTTGCACTTGACGTTCCACCTTTGTTGCGATGTGCACAAGCTCAACCATATCGTTGTATGTCTGGAACTTGACGATGCGCTTGATTGGGTGATTCAAGCCAATAAGGAAACGTGCCATTGTTTTCTCCATGCGCTCATCAATGTTGGTGTGAATCAAGTTGAGTTCCATTTCCTTTAAGTACTCTTCCACGGTCTTTGTCCCTTGACGAAGCGATTGAAGGTTGTTGAAGAGGTCGCGCGTGTAATGCGCGGGGACGAACCGGGATCTCATGTGAGCCTTCATGTCATGCCAAGTTGTGATTGGCGGCTCTTGTCTTGCATCACGAGCAACTTGAACTTGTTCCCACCAAAGGTTGGTGTAATCATCAAACTCAAGCGAAGCCATGGAAACCATCTTCTCATTGCTATAATTGTGCATGCGGAAGATCTTGTCGACTTTGAGTGCCCACGGGAGGTATTCTTCGGGGTCATTGGATCCGGTGAACTTGGGCATTGTGAACTTGATCTTGCCAAAAGTTTCTTCATCGTTGCGGTCATTGTGACGAGCTTGGTGATCTTGATGTTGATGCGGTGGAACTTGGTTCATGCGACCTTGGTGAAGAGCTTGCTCTTGATGTTGTTGTTGTGGAGTTTGCTCTTGCTCTTGGTGCGGTTTTTGACGTGGTTGAGGCGCTTGGGCCTCATGGTGGCGATGGTGTGGAGCCTCTTGACGCGGTTGACAATGAAGGGGAGGCTCGTTCCTCGGTTGGTGATGCTGGTTAGGCACATGGGCCTCACGACGAAGATCATGGTCTTGAGCATCTTGACATGGTGGGCGTCACTCAATTTGGACCACTTGGCGCTCCAAGTTTTGGCGTGGTTGAGGAGGCGCCTCGTGATGACCATGGTGTCGGTGTTGACGTTCATGACGGTGATGACGAGGAGGAGGATCTTGGAGAGCTTCACGTCGATGACGAGCTTTATTCTCCAAATTAGAGTCATCACTTGTTGTGTCAAGTATGTGTCACGGTCGATGTTGGTAGACTTGCTGTTGTACTTGTGGTTCTTCTTGTGGTTGCTCTTGTTGGATCACTAGTGCCCTTGCGTGATGACGGTGTGCTTCTTGCCTTGCTCGCGGCCTTGAAGAGAAATCACCATCATAGCTTGACGTTGCGGCGTGCCGAGGGGAAGGTACATAGTTCGAAGAAGTTCCATCTTCAACCACGGGTGCGTCACTGCGTCTTTGAGCACTTGGAGGTAGATCTTGTTGCAGAGGTGCATGACGATGCGAAGAACTTGAAGAGCTTGAAGCACGTGAACACGGTCTTGCCATTCCGTCGATGAGGCGTCAAAGGTTGTCATTTGTTTCGGCGACGGAGCGTTGAAGCGACTCATTTTGGTGGCCGAAGTTGTGATGCATTCCTTGCATTTGCCTTTCGAGGCCATCGAAGTGGTTGTCGATGTTCTTGAACTCGTCTTGCGTCTCGCCAAATTGTTCATCTTGTCGTGTCTCAAGGGCTTGGCAATGATCACGCAACTCTTGTCGAACGATGAAGTGACTTGCGCGCGTCATGTACGGTCCTTGATCTTCTTCTTGGGGAGGTGGTAGGCTCGCCTCACCGTGCCTATCCATCATGCAAAACACACAAGTATTGTATATGGAAGTTGAATATGGTGGTGTTAGCCTTGTACCTCACCTTGGGGATTGCACCAAACTAGAAACCACAAGTGAGAACTATAAGCGTGCAAAGTGGAAATGCAAAGAAAACTCACACTAAAGAAAGAACTAACTCTCAAAAGCTTGTTGGTGGTAGGTTAGGATTGTGGAAAGCCAAAGAACCAACCAAAAGAAAAGGGATAGTCAAATATGGGTAAGATCCAAACAAAACTCAAGTCAAAGGTGAAGGTCAACAACTCAAAAGGGTGACGGTAATCTATGACTATATACACACATGTGGAGATAGTTGGGATTGACACGATTATCGCTCATGTTCTAGTCGTCGCTCGCGCGAAGCGGACATCTATTCTCGCTCACTTTTCTAGAGCCCAGCAGTATCCCAACAGCAGCCCAAGCTTGTATACCGTTTCGAGCAGTGACTGACGAGCGGGGCCCATGCGGGAGAGACGTCATCGTCTTCCTCTCTGCGCATGGCCGCCACGGCGATGGTAGGCCACGTCCCGAGCCCGCCGTCTTCCTTAACCCATAGCCGCAGCTGACCTCCATGTCGACGCCCTTATCGTCTTCGTGCCTACTAGCAACTTTGGTGTCAAGATTCCCACCCCGGAGAAGCTCATTATCCAATGCCGCATCTCAGCCATCATCGATGCTATGCCACCGTGTCAGTGCCCGCCAAGCCGTATAAAACCTCCACCCAGAACCGCATCGCCCTCCTGGTTCATCCTTATCCTCCCTATTCCTCTATCTCGCTCTCAATCCTCCTCCAATTCACCGAAGCCGCCGCCGGTGAGCTTCAGCTAGCCACCAAATTAACCCACCTCGAAGACCGTGGAGTGGAGGGGAAGAAGCGCCGTGCTCCATAGATCCTCTAGGTGGAGTATAGCTTCAAGGGGATCTCGGAGAGGGACGAATTTTGCAGTTTCCTTTCATTGGTACTCGTCGGAAATCTCATCGGAGTTCTCATCTCCGGCCACCATCATCACCATAGACTACGTAGGCGTACTAAAGGTGAGCATACGCTTCTCTGGCCTTAACTACGCATCCTAGCTTAGCTCGTAGCTCTTGTTCGTCGGGTCGCCGGAGAGCACCACCACGGGTGTTTGTCTTGGCCACTGTTCCGGTGCCCTAGAGCTTGTGCCAACGATTTGGTTCGACTCGCCATCTTCCGTAGTGTCGAATGCATCCCTCTGTGTCACCCCTGATGCCAAAAATTGGCGGCGCCACGAGCATCGGCGTGCTGACATCATTGGGCCGGCGGACTGACGCTAGGATGAGGTCATCCTTGACCAAGTCCAAGTTTTGACCGGTCCATGCCGCATGGTCTGCCGACGTGGCCACTGACCCACTAGTCAGTGACCATGGGTAGTTTAGGACTCTGTATAAAAAGTATTTCCTGTTTAGTAAATAGATAAAACAATATAAATTCAAATACAAATAATTTCCAGGAATTTAAGAAAATGGTTAAATCTTATTAATTCAGTATCTTCTGTTTTAGAAATCAAAAAATATATATAATATATCAAAATGTTTAGAAAAATAAATTCTATATTATAAACCTATTATCATGTTTTATTTTCCAACATAAATAAAGTAATTAGTTATTAATTAGTAGATACCCTATTAGGGATAAATCTTAAATAAAAATATTCTATTCATAAAAATAAGTAGAATAAATCAAAATTCTTAGAATAAACAAAATACACATTTATAAACTTGTTTCATATATTTTTGTGTCACTTAACTAAATATTATTATTTATTAAGTCTTTATAAAATAATAAAACTTATAAAAATCATATCTTATTATTTATAAATCATAAAAATATTTATAATATACCAAAATAATCACAAAAATAAAACCTATACTTTACAAATATCATATTTCATAATTTAAGTAAAATAAAAGGTAAAGGTCTAATAAATCTTATTTAAATCTTTTTCTTTTATTTTAACCCATTCAAAATATATAAATCTTTACTATTTCCTTTATCATTATTTAATTAAAGTCTAAAAGTATAAGAACAAGCTCAAATAATGTTTATATGAAACCCAATATGGTTCCAACCATTTTAAAGTGTAGTTCCTAAAGTTGTCATCCAAAGTAATCATATTTTATTCCTAAAAAGATTTCATCAAGTATAAAATCATTAAAAATAGTGTATGGTTTGTTAGGAGGATTTTATTTATTTATAAAATTATCTAGGTAATATTCATCTAGTTCTTGAACCAATTTGAGAATTCACTTAAAAATCTAAATAAAGTTTTAATTAATTAAAGTAATTCTTTGTCCCATGGTTATAAAATATAAACATTACTTCTAAAATAGGTAAGTGATTCTATTCACTTATAGTATTAAGAAAACACTATTCCAATAAGGATAATAATACCCTTATTTCACCTTAGGAAGCATTATGAAATAAAATAACATATAATGTCATCTTGTATTAAATACATATAAGTCTCCACTATAAGTGTTGTGATTATTCAAAACTAATGATGCTTACCTTTTTAGTAACTATAATTAGAAAGGAACCCTAAGAGTGTTAACTTCAAGTTTAAATGCTTTTGTTTAGTTAGGTAAGTTTTTCTTCAAATGTTATTGTTTCAAGAAACATTAAAGGTAATCTTTAAGCATTTTATAAAGGCTCTAATTGATTAATAGTCTTGCTTAAGAAATCTTTTAGATACCATGCCCCATTTGAGTGCTTTAGTATTACATGCTACTTGTTGTATTTACATATTGTTTCACACACTCTCACACACCTCAATAGGAAGTACAAGTGTAAAGCTGGTATAAAAATGAAACACATTCTAAAGAAACCACTCCCAGTTTCTAAACCCTAGATTAGATACGACTATTCTGGGGATTCGCGTTTATCAAACTACATTACATTACTTATGCATACTTGCATCTTGCTTCTTTAAACATTTTTCCTTACCGGACCAATGATGTTATTTATAGAATTTGGATCTTCTAGTATCTTGAAAACTGTGAGTGCATAATCTTGCAATCACAAAAGGCAAGTTCACACTTGCTCATGTCCTTTGGTTATTTTTTTATCAAATACTTGTACCTTAAATGTTGTCATCACCTTCATTTCAAAAAGGTCAAAAACACTATTTTCATAATAATATGATTATAGATTATTTACCAAATGGTAATAATCTATTGATACAGTTCCAGTGGTAAAGGAACATAATATCTAGGACTTAATCAACCAATGTCGCTAGTGATTCTAGCACCGTATATTACACATTAACCATGAGATTTGGAATGGGACGGAGAAGTCAGATGTATCTTCTCCCTTTCGCATGGACAGATGACCTTATCGTGAAGCTGTAGATTTCTCGTGGAGAATCGGAAGAATCCAGCACATGGGTGGGACCCCTCAGTGCCCCACGATCTAGATGTCTAGATTATCTATGTATAGCTATCGTGGTGGAGGTTCACCATAGCTAATGGTGGCTGCCAGACAGAGCTGCTTACAGAGTCTTTGAGAGGCTACCCGGATTGTACTCGTGGTAAACCTTCTTGGGGGATCGTGTCTGCATGCGGGGTCGCAGAGAGGCAGTGATTGGCTTGGATCTTAGACTAGGCCCCATACTAAGGAAGTGTGGTTGAGCCTGCAACTCGGATGAGCAATAAGGCTAAGGTCTCTCATGGGTAAAGTAACACACCTCTGCAGAGTGTAAGAACTATGACATGTTACTCCCTATTCCGGGAAGGAGCTACGAACGCGGCAGGAAAGGAACTCCATGAAAGTTCTGGTCACCCTGTGAAGGCTGCCGGACATAGTTTTCAGAATAAAAGCAACCTTTGAAGAAATAATTACGAAAACCTACATTGCCTACGACCTTTGGTCTATGGCTATAGAGATAGTGCATCATACACTCCTTTTTAGTGAACTTGCTGAGTACGCTTGTACTCAACCGTACCTTCTTAACACTTGCTAGGTTCTAAGCCGTTGAAGACGATGTCAACTGATACGTTGCAAACGTATCCATAATTTTTGATGTTCCATGCTTGTTTTATATCTACTTTCTTGTGTTTTGTTCAAACTTTGGAGTACTTTTCATATGATTTCTTGGACTAACCTATTAACAAGATGCCACAGTGCCAGTTGCCTGTTTTCTGTTGTTTTTGGTTCCAGAAAGTCAGAAAATGAATATTCTCGGACTTGGACCGGACAAAATCCAAAGTTGTTATTTTCCCGGAAGACTCACGGAGCCAAAATACGAGACGGAGGAGGACCAGGGCCTGAACACACCATATGGTGGCGCGGGTGACCCCTGGCCGCCCACCGACCTTACCTCTTCGCCTATAAGTAGCCTCCCGATGCATAAACCCTAAATCATCAAGCCTCCAGCCACGAAAAGTTTCGTAGCGCCGCCGCCACCGAAGGGGAGATTCGGGGGACAGGAAGTCTCTGTTCCGGCACCCTGCCGGGACGGGGAAGTGCCCCCAGAGCCATCTCCATCGATCTCCACCACCATCTCCATCACCATTGCTGATTCCCATGATGAGGAGGGAGTAGTTCTCTCTCGAGGCTAAGGGTTCTACCGGTAGCTATGTGTTCATCTCTCTCTATGCATGATCTTATTGAGATCATGAGATTTGTAATCAAGTAGATCTACTTTGATACTCAAGTGCTTTAATAGATCTCTGCTCTCCCCATGTGTGTGAAAGTGACCGCGTGCACACCATGGTGGGACTTAGGTTAGAGATTACAAATACTTGTTATGAGTTATATTTGGAGTTGGATGTCTTTATGAAATTGTGGTGTTTGTTTGAACCATCTAGTGCTCAAGGTGACAATTTGGGGTTATCTAGATGCGGAAAGCGAACTTTGAGGTGTGCTGTTATAGCCCTACCATCGATTAGAGTGTTCAACCGGATAGTAGTTAAGAGTAGTAGCATAAAGAGAATATATTTATATGAGAGTGTTCACTAGTGAAAGTATGATCCCTAGGGCTTGTTTCTAAGCACTGAAACACCGTTTGCTATTAGATCTACTACATGTTTGCTTGCTTCTATCTTTATTTCTGTTTTACTTTAGTATTTTCCACGCCTTCAAGCTATTTTCTATCACCGTTACCACTTATAATTATCTATACCACTTGTATTTCACTATCTCTTCACCGAACTAGTGCACCTATACACCTGACAAGTGTATTGGGTGTGTTGGGGACACAAGAGACTTCTTGTATCTTGATTGCAGGGTTGCTTGAGAGGGCATACCTTTGAACACTTCCTCCCTGAGTTCGATAAACCTTGGGTGATCCACTTAAGGGAAAACTTGCTGCTGTTCTACAAACCTATGCACTTGGAGGCCCAACAACTGTGTACAAGAATAGAAGTGTGTAGACATCAAGCTATTTTCTGGCGCCGTTGTCGGGGAGGTAAGGTAAAAGGTACTCACATCCTCCGGTGTGAGTGCTCGAAGTTATTTCCTTTAGATTCTGCAATTTTTTCTTTTTGTTTCTTGTTTTCACTAGTTAGGCTTAATGGAAAACAACAAGAAAATTAGAGAGCTTTATAGTATTTATTTTGAGTTAGGACATGAAGTGTTTGAAGAGAATATTAAAAAACCTATAGAACTTTATTTGCATGCTAATATCAATGTTGTTAGTATGAATTCTTTGGACACCATTATTGCTAATGCTATGGAAAAGTCTAAGCTTGGGGAAGCTGGTTTTGATGAGCATGATATTTTTAGTCCCCCAAGCATGGAGGAGAAAATTTACTTTGATGATACTATGCCTCCAATATATGATGATTACAATGATGAATATGATATTTTCAGTCCACCTACTATTGAGGAGAAAATTAATTATGATTACAATATGCCTCCTATATTTGATGATTATGGTGATGAGAATAATAATGATAGCTATTTTGTTGAATTTGCTCCCACTATAATTAATAAGTGACTATGTTTATGTGGAGAGTATTAATTATTTTATGCATGTGGCTCATGATAAGAATGTTTTATGTGATAGTTATATTGTTAATTTTATTCATGATGCTACTGAAAGTTATTATGAGAGAGGGAAGCATGGTTTTATGCATCTCAATAATATTAAGTTTCATCTCTTTATGTTGAAAGTCTTGAAGTTGTACTTATTTTGCTTTACTATGCTTGTTTCTTTGTGCTTTCATGACTTGTTTCTTTACAAGATTCCTATGCATAGGAAGTGGGTTATACTTAAATGTGCTTTGAATTTGCTTCTTGATTCTCTCTTTTACTTCAATTCATATTTCTTATGTGAGCATCTTCTCAAACTATCATGTCTAACTTAAAGGCATTAAAGAAAAGTACTTATTGGGAGATAACCCAAAAGTTTTAGATGAGTATTAGAAGTTATTACTTCTATAATAACCGCTCCTTATCCTTTTTATTTGCTTTTTGTGCCAAGTGTAACCTCTAATGAGAGAGAAGTAATGATTGGGAAAATTGCTGTCCCCAAACAGATTTCTATGCTTCACCGTAAAAATTCGTGTAAAATCTATGTACGTCGTTTTGAGGCGTAAAGTTTTGTGCTTCTGACCCATGTGGTTATATAACTTTCGTTAGTTCAACACTTTTTTATTTGAGCAACAGAAGGTCCTCGAAAAAATTCGTCTTTACCTACTGGTCTGTTTTAACAGATTTATGCCATTTTCTGCATTTGCTTCTTGTTGGTTCCTTTTTGAGTTCTTTTGGGGAATTGAGATTTTTTTGGGAAGTGCTACAGTAGCTTGTGTTTTAATGTAAGTTTCATTGGTGTTGGAACTGAACCTAAAGACCTATTATCTTGAGTGCACTAATGTTGCTAATAAAGATTGTGTGAAGTTTTGTATTAAGGAAAAAATTCAGTTGTATGGAAGGAATGAGTAATGAGATGAAGGATGGACTAAAGCTCAAGCTTGGGGATGCCAAACGTGTCACCCCAAGAAATATCCAAGAAGTACAAGCGTCAAACCTTGGGGATGCCCAAGGCATCCCCTTCTTCATCAATAAAAATCTCAGGTTTCTTCCAAACACTTCATTTTTATTGTTTCATGCACTGTTGTGTTGTTCTTGGAGCGTCTTCTTTTTCGTTTTGGTTTTTTGTTTGCTAGGTTTGCTTAGTTTGCTGAATAAATTGGTTGGACCCCCTCTTTCATACATTGGTTTTCAAATAGTTTGGTTTGGATTGGAAAAGAGTAGGAAAGTTCATGCTTAAGTGGTAAAGAGATCTTGTTTTTAACTGTGGCCTATGCTTTGTCATGCCATGCTTGATATTGTTTTGAATTTTTGCTTAGTATTCTTTGTTGTAGCATGACATGTTATAAACAATTGAGATTTCTTAATGTGCCTTTGAAGAATCATGTGTTGTTTTAGCATATTAAAGCATAGTATTGTGGTATTCTCCTTTGATGCTTTATTTGGGTTGACTTGGCACATGCTCACACCATGTTATGACTATCCCAAGTCACCATAGCCTTTATGATCCTTTAGTTTTCAACTTGTAGTATCACTTTATGCTTTGATCAATGATGTTTTGTCGCTCTGCATGATTATGGCCATTATTGCTCTCTTAGATTGTCGCTCCTAGTCTTTTGCTAGCCTCCACAACCAAGTATGAGTTCCACTCATGCATCCAACTCCCAAAACCTAGTTATTCCAAAGAGTCCACCATACCTACCTATTAGCATATGCTATTCCAAGTATATTCATGTTTTTATCTACCTTCCGAATTAAACTTGTTATGAGAAAAATAGTGATTAAAGCTCTCACGAACTTGATGGCACACTTTACTTTTCTTGCCCTTAATAAACTTGAACCATTGTGTCGTCTATGTTGTATATGATTGCACTGATTTATTGGGGATTAGCAGAACCATGTTGTCATGGGGAACGCTTTCAACATTGCACTGGTACTTTATACCTAGTTGAAATCATGCTCTTTTGTCTATGGATGTCGTCGGTGTGAAATGAAAGGGGAGCTTGTAAGTCCATTGAGTTATGTATATGTGTTAGAGAAACGCCTGGGCCGCTGGTCTAATCCATGCTGACATGGTGGAAACATGTAGCATAACCATAATGAGCTGTCTATGAAGCATTCTTCTTATAAAAAATGAGTCCCATATTGAGAAAAAAAGAGAAAAAGAAAAAAAGAGATTATGAAAAGAGGAAAGAGAGAAAAAAGCACCATATTCCCATGGTAAATAAGAAGATTACTGAGATGCTCGTTGTCTGCTTTCCTTGTCATTTTGATATGGGGATTCTTCCGTATCATCGGGCAAGGGGTACCCCGTTGGCGGTTCTCTATGATACACATGTACTTAAAATCACAAGAACTTACCGGTGACTAAACTTGAGTAGCATGAGGAGCGGCCCTCGTATTCAAGGGACATGAGATTTCTAACTTATACTTCGTCAAGCATATACACCATAGTTTGTTCACTTTAACCTTAATCACTTCAAGATGCTTATGATAGGGGCAATGAGAGCTGAAAGCTATTAAGTACCATAATTTTTGGAAGCTCTTTATGAGACTTGAATCCCTACTTCCTTCTATGAAGGCCTTTCTTTTACTTTTATGTTGAGTCTCCACCTTCTACCTTTATGCACCTACTTTGAGAGCATAGTGGCCATTCTTAGTTCTATGTGCATTGTCCCAAGATTTGTTGATTGATGCATAGCTTTGATATTGCTTGTTTTAAACTATTTGTATCTAGTCACTCTTATGAACTTTGAAGATGTCCTATGCATTTATGTTTGCTACTCTATGAGGGACAAGCTGAATACCACTATGCTATGTTTTCTTTATGTGAAACAAACAAACGTCTTGCAAAGCATTGTTATTCATGAATCTTTTGTTTATGCCTTTTCATGTTGCAACATAGTTGCTTTGCCTTATTATTAGAACCTTGTATTTCATGTTATGATTGAAGTACTATGATCCCAGCTATCAATGTTTTACAAATACTTTGATCAAGTTTATGATGGTGCATGTCACCTCAAAAATTATTCTTTCTTTTATCACTTACCTACTCGAGGACGAGCAGGAGTTAAGATTGGGGATGTTGATACGTTGCAAACGTATCCATAATTTTTGATGTTCCATGCTTGTTTTATATCTACTTTCTTGTGTTTTGTTCCAACTTTGGAGTACTTTTCATATGAATTCTTGGACTAACCTATTAACAAGATGCCACAGTGCCACTTGCCTGTTTTCTGCTGTTTTTGGTTCCAGAAAGTCAGAAAATGAATATTCTCGAAATTGGACCGGACAAAAGCCAAAGTCGTTATTTTCCCCGAAGACTCATGGAGCTAGAATACGAGACGGACGAGGGCCAGGGCCTGGCCACACCATATGGTGGTGTGGGCCCCCTGGCCACCCACCGACCTTACATCTTCGCCTATAAGTAGCCTCCCAATGCATAAACCCTAAATCATCAAGCCTCCAGCCATGAAAAGTTCCGCAGTGCCACCGCCACCGAAGGGGAGATTCGGGGGATAGAAAGTCTCTGTTCCGGCACCCTGCCGGGACGGGGAAGTGCCCTCGAAGACATCTCCATCAATCTCCACCACCATCTCCATCACCATTGCTGATTCCCATGATGAGGAGGGAGTAGTTCCCTCTCGAGGCTAAGGGTTCTACCAGTAGCTATGTGTTCATCTCTCTCTCTATGCATGATCTTATTGAGATCATGAGCTTTGTAATCAAGTAGATCTACTTTTCTACTCAAGTGCTTTAATAGATCTCTGCTCTCCCCATGTGTGTGAAAGTGACAGCGTGCACACCATGGTGGCACTTAGGCTAGAGATTACAAATACTTGTTATGAGTTATATTTGGAGTTGTATGTCTTTATGAAATTGTGGTGTTTGTTTGAATCATCTAGTGCTCAAGGTGATAGTGTGAGGTTATCTAGATGCGGAAAGCGAACTTTGAGGTGTGTTGTTATAGCCCTACCATCGATTAGAGTGTTCAACTGGAGAGTAGTTAAGAGTAGTATCATAAAGAGAATATATTTATATGAGAGTGTTCACTAGTGAAAGTATGATCCCTAG
This sequence comes from Avena sativa, assembly GCA_916181665.1. Taxonomy (NCBI): domain Eukaryota; kingdom Viridiplantae; phylum Streptophyta; class Magnoliopsida; order Poales; family Poaceae; genus Avena; species Avena sativa. The sequence goes on from OV702287.1 coordinate 342,937,767, forward strand.
GCCTTGTTTCTAAGCACTGAAACACCATTTGCTATTAGAACTATTACATGTTTGCTTGCTTCTATCTTTATTTCAGTTTTACTTTAGTCTTTTCCACGCCTTCAAGCTATTTTCTATCACCGTTACCACTTATAATTATCTATAGCACTTGTATTTCACTATCTCTTCGCCGAACTAGTGCACCTATACTCCTGACAAGTGTATTGGGTGTGTTGGGGACACAAGAGACTTCTTGTATCTTGATTGCAGGGTTGCTTGAGAGGGGATACCTTTGACCACTTCCTCCCTGAGTTCGATAAACCTTGGGTGATCCACTTAATGGAAAACTTGCTACTGTTCTACAAACCTCTGCACTTGGAGGCCCAACAACTGTCTACAAGAATAGAAGTGCGTAGACATCATCAACCTCAATTCCTGCTCAAGAAGCCATCGTCGACAGCTCAAGTCCTTCAATAAAGTCAATGAAGTCAGCATATACCTCAACCAAAGGGAAGTTGAAGTTCTTGATTAGCTAGGGGTAGATTGTCTAGCCATAAAACCTACTTCTGTAGAGCATTGCAAAAGCAGCAATTGCAAGCCAATTAGTTTAGATGCTAGTCTTAGTCACTAGATATTTCTGAGTTGTTATATCTAGTTCTTCTTTATAAGAAGTTGATGTCTACGCACTTCTATTCTTGTAGACAGTTGTTGAGCCTCCAAGTGCAGAGGTTTGTAGAACAACAGCAAGTTTCCCTTAAGTGGATCACCCAAGGTTTATCGAACTCGGGGAGGAAGTGGTCAAAGGTATCCCTCTTAAGCAACCCTACAATCAAGATACAAGAAGTCTCTTATGTTCCCAATACACTTATCAGGTGTATAGGTGCACTTGTTCGGCGAAGATATAGTGAAATACAAGTGGTATAGATATAAGACAACGGTGCCAGAAAATACTTTGATGGCGTGGAAGAGACTAAAGGTAAACTGAAATAAAGATGGAAGCAAGCAAACATGTAACAGATCTAGTTGCAAACGGTGTTTCAATGCTTAGAAACAAGGCCTAGGGATCGTACTTTCACTAGTGAACACTCTCATATAAATATTATCTCTTTATGATACTACTCTGAACTACTCTCCGGTTGGACACTCTAATCCATGGTAGGGCTATAATAGCACACCTCAAAGTTCGCTTTCCACATCTAGATAACCTCACACTGTCACCTTGAGCACTAGTTGGTTCCAACAAACACCATAGTTTCATAAAGACATCCAACTCCAAATATAACTCATAACAAGTATTTGTAATCTCTAGCCTAAGTGCCACCATGGTGTGCACGCTATCACTTTCACACACATGTGGAGAGCAGAGATCTATTAAAGTACTTGAGTAGCAAGGTAGATTTACTTGATTACAAATCTCATGCTCACAATATGATCATGCATCGAGAGAGAGATGAACACATAGCTACCGGTAGTTAGCCTCGAGAGAGAACTACTCCCTCATCATCATGGGAATCAGCAACGAAGATGGAGATGGTGGTGGAGATCGATGGAGATGGCTCCGGGGGCACTTCCCCATCCCGGCAGGGTGCTAGAACAGATACTTCTGTCCCCCGAATCTCCCCTTCAGTGGTGGGGGCACTGCGGAACTTTTTGTGGCTGGAGGCTGGACGATTTAGGGTTTTGCATCGGGAGGCATCTTATAGGCGAAGAGGCAAGTTCAGTGGGCGGCCAGGGGGCCCACACCACCTGGTGGCGTGGCCAGGGCTAGCCCGTGCCACCACATGGTGTGGCCGCCCTATGGCCCCTCTCCGTCTCGTCTTCTGGCTCCGTGAGTTTTCTGGTAAAATATTGACTTTGGCTTTTGTCCGGTCCAATTCCGAGAATATTCATTTTCTGACTTTCCTGGAACCAAAAACAGCAGAAAACAGGCAGCTGGCACTGTGGCATCTTGTTAATAGGTTAGTTCCAGAAAATGTGTAGAAGTACTCCAAAGTGTGGACAAAACATAAGAAAGTAGATAAAAACCAAGCATGGAACATCAAAAATTATAGATATGTTAGCAACGTATCAACATCCCCAAGCTTAACTCCTGCTCGTCCTCGAGTAGGTAAGTGATAAAAAGAAAGAATAATTTTTGAGGTGACATGCACCATCATAAACTTGATCAAAGTATTTGTAAAACATTAAAAGCTGGGATCAAAGTACTTCAACATAGCATGACAGATAAAGTTCTAACAATAAGACATAGCAACTATGTTGTAACCTGAAAAGGCACAAACAAAAGATTCATGAATAACAATGCATTGAAAGACGTTTGTTTGTTTCACATAAAGAAAACATAGCATAGTGGCATTTAGCTTGTCCCTCATAGATTAGCAAATCATAATTGCATAGAACACCTTCAAAATCCATAAGGGTGACTAGATACAAGTAGTTTAAGAACAAGCAATATCAAGTTATGCATCAATCAACAAGTCTTGGGACAATGCACATAGAACTAAGAATGGCCACTATGCTCTCAAAGTAGATGCATAAAGATAGAAGGTGGAGACTCAACATAAAAGTAAAAGAAAGGCCTTCATAGAAGGAAGTAGGGATTCAAGTTTCATAAAGAGCTTCCAAAAATTATGGTACTTGTTAGCTTTCAGCTCTCATTGTCCCTATCATAAACATCTTGAAGTGATTAAGGTTAAAGTGAACAAACTATGGTGTATATGCTTGACGAAGTATAAGTTAGAAATCTCATGTCCCTTGAATACGAGGGCCGCTCCTCATGCTACTCAAGTTTAGTCACCGGTAAGTTCTTGTCATTGTAAGTACATGTGTATCATAGAGAACCGCCAATGGGGTACCCCTTGCCCGATGATACAGAAGAATCCCCATATCAAAATGACAAGGCAAGCATACAACGAGCATCTCAGCAATCTTCTTATTTACCATGGGAATATGGTGCTTTTTTCTCTCTTTCCTCTTTTCAGAATCTCTTTATTTCTCTTTTTTTCTCAATTAAGAGGATATGCTTGACAAGTTATAAGCTGAAATATCATGCCCCTTAATTACAAAGACCGAACCTCATGCTACTCAAATTTAGTCACAAGTAAGCTCTTGTCATTGTAAGTACATATGTATCATAAAGAACCGTCAACGGGGTACCCCTTGCACATGATACATGAGCTATCCCATAATCAAAATGACAAGGCAAGCAGACAATGAGCATCTCAGCGATCTTTTTATTTGCTATTTGCATAGGTTTTTATTGAGGATGCTTCATAGAGTGCTCATTATGGTTATGCTGCAAGTTTCCACCATGATTAAGCATTGCTTAGGCTAGCGGCCCAGGCGTTTCTCTAACACACATACAAACTCCATGATCTTACAAGTTCCACTTTTATTTCACACCGCCGGGATCCATAAGCAAAAGAACATGATATCAACGGGGTACAAAGTACAAGTGCAATGTTGAAAACGTTCCCCATGAAATATGGTTCTGCTAACTTCAACTTATAAAGCGCAGGCATATACGCAACAAAGATGGACGCAATGGTTCAAGTTTATTAAATGCAAGAAAGTAAAGTGTGCCATCAAGTTCGTGAGAGCTTTAATCACTAGTTTTCACATAACAAGTTTAATTTAGAAGGTAGATAAAAACATGAATATACTTGGAATAGCAAATGCTAATAAGTAGGTACGGTGGACTCTTTGGAATAACTTGGTTTTATTTGGAGTTGGATACATGAGTGGAACTCATACTTGGTTATGGAGGCTAGCAAAAGACTAGGAGCGGCCAACTAAGAGAGCAATAATAGCCATAATCATGCAAAGCGACAAAACATCATTAATTAAAGCATAAAGTGATATTAAAAGTCGAAAACTAAAGGATCATAGAGGCTATGGTGACTTGGGATACTCATAACATGGTGTGAGCATGCGCCAAGTCAACCCAAATAAAGCATCAAAGGAGAATACCACAATACTATGCTTTAATATGCTAAAACAACGCATGATTCTTTCAAGGCACATTAAGAAATCTCAATTGTTTATAACAAGTCATGCTACAGCAAAGAATACTAAGCATAATACCAAAACAATATCAAGCATGGCATGAAAAAGCATAGGCCATAGTCAAAAACAAGCTCTCTTTATCACTTAAGCATGAACTTTCCTACTCTTTTCCAATCCAAACCAAACTATTTGAAAACCAATGCATGAAAGAGGAGGTCCAACCAATTTATTCAGCAAACTAAGATAACCAAGAAAACGAAAAATCAAAACGAAAACAAAAAGGAAGACGCTCCAAGAACAACACAACTGTGCATGAAACAATAAAAATGAAGTGATTGGAAGAAACCTGGGATTTTTATTGATGAAGAAGGGGATGCCTTGGGCATCCCCAAGCTTTGATGCTTGTAATCCTTGGATATTTCTTGGGGTGACACGTGTGGCATCCCCAAGCTTGAGCTTTAGTTCATTCTTCATCTCATTACTCATTCCTTCTATACACTTGAAAATTTTCCTTCATACAAAACTTCACACAATCTTTATTAGCAACATTAGTGCACTCAAGTTAATAAGTCTTTGGGTTCAGTTCCAACACCAATAAAACTTTCAATTAAACACAAGCTACTGTAGCACTTCCCTCAAAAAGCTCAATTCCCCAAAAGAACTCAAAAGGAACCAACAAGAAGCAAATGCAAATAATGGCAGAAATCTGTCAAAACAGACCAGCAGGTAAAAACCAATTTTTTGAAGACCTTCTGTTGCTCAAATAGAAACGTGTTGAACTAACGAAAGTTAGATAACAACCTGGGGAAGAAGCACAAAAATTCACGCCTCAAAAGGACGTACAGAGATTTTACACGAATTTTTACGGTGAAGAACAAAAATCTATTTTGGGACAACAACTTTCCCAAGCATTACTTCTCTCTCATTAGAGGTTACTCTTGGCACAAAAAGCAAATAAAAAGGATAAGGGGCGGTTATTACAGAGGTAATAACTTCCAAGACTCATCTAAAACTTTTGGGTTATCTCCCAATAAGTACTTTTCTTTAACACCTTTAAGTTAGGCATAATAGTTTGAGAAGATGCTCAGATAAGAAATATGAATTGATGTAAAAGAGAGCATCAAGAAGCAAATTCAAAGCACATTTAAGTCTAACCCACTTACTATGAAAAATAATCTCGTAAACAAACAAATTATGAAAGCACAAAGCAACAAGCATAGGAAAGCAAAACAAGTGCAACTTCAAAATTTTCAACATAAAGGAGGGAAACTTAGTATTGTTGAGACACATAAAACCATGTTTCCCTCTCTCATAATAACTTTCAGTAGCATCATGAATAAAATTAACAATATAACTATCATATAAAACATTCTTATCATGAGCCACATGCATAAAATAATTATTACTCTCCCTATAAGCATAGTCATTCTTATTGATCATAGTGGGATCAAATTCAACAAAATAGCTATCATTATTATTCTCATCACCATAATCATCAAATATAGGAGGCATATTGTAATCATAATTAATTTTCTCCTCAATAGTAGGTGGACTGAAAATATCATATTTATCATTGTAATCATCATATATTGGAGGTTTGGTATCATCATAAGCAATAGAATAGCTATCTTCCAAAGCTGGGGAACTAAAAAGATCATTTTCATAAAAAATAGCTTCCCCAAGCTTAGACTTTTCCATAGCATTAGCAATAATGGTGTCCAAAGAATTCATACTAACAACATTGCTATTAGCATGCAAATAAAGTTCCATGGGTTTTTTAATTTTCTCTTCAAACACTTCATGTCCTAACTCAAGATAAATACTATAAAGCTCTCTAATTTTGTTGTTGTTTTCCATTAAGCCTAACTAGTAAAAACAAGAAAAAAAAAGATATAATTGCAGAATCTAAAGGAAATAACTTCGAGCACTCATACCGGAGGATGTGAGTACCTTTTACCTTACCTCCCCGGCAACGGCACCAGAAAATAGCTTGATGTCTATGCAGTTCTATTCTTGTAGACAGTTGTTGGGCCTCCAAGTGCATAGGTTTGTAGAACAGCAGCAAGTTTCCCTTAAGTGGATCACCCAAGGTTTATCGAACTCGGGGAGGAAGTGGTCAAAGGTATCCCTCTCAAGCAACCCTGCAATCAAGATACAACAAGTCTCTTGTGTCCCCAACACACCCAATGCACTTGTCAGGTGTATAGGTGCACTAGTTTGCCGAAGAGATAGTGAAATACAAGTGGTATAGATATAAGACAACGGTGCCAAAAAATACTTTGATGGCATGGAAGAGACTAAAGGCAAACTGAAATAAATATGGAAGCAAGCAAACATGTAACATATCTAGTTGCAAACGGTGTTTCAATGCTTAGAAACAAGGCCTAGGGATCATACTTTCACTAGTGAACACTCTCATATAAATATTATCTCTTTATGATACTACTCTGAACTACTCTCCGGTTGGACACTCTAATCCATGGTAGGGCTATAACAGCACACCTCAAAGTTCGCTTTCCGCATCTAGATAACCCCACACTGTCACCTTGAGCACTAGATGGTTCCAACAAACACCACAATTTCATAAAGACATCCAACTCCAAATATAAATCATAACAAGTATTTGTAATATCTAGCCTAAGTGCCACCATGGTGTGCATGCTATCACTTTCACACACATGGGGAGAGCAGAGATCTATTAAAGCACTTGAGTAGCAAGGTAGATTTACTTGATTACAAATCTCATGATCACAATATGATCATGCATAGAGAGAGAGATGAACACATAGCTACCGGTAGAACCCTTAGCCTCGAGAGAGAACTACTCCCTCATCATCATGGGAATCGGCAACGGCGATGGAGATGGTGGTGGAGATCGATGGAGATGGCTCCGGGGGCACTTCCCTATCCCGGCATGGTGCCGGAACAGAGACTTCTGTCCCCCGAATCTCCCCTTCGGTGGCGGCGGCGCTGCGGAACTTTTCGTGGCTGGAGGCTGGACGATTAGGGTTTTTGCATTGGGAGGCATCTTATAGGCGAAGAGGCAAGGTCGGTGGGTGGCCAGGGGGCCCACACCACCTGGTGGCGCGGCCAGGGCTAGCCCGCGCCACCACATGGTGTGGCTGCCATGTGGCCCCTATCCGTCTTGTCTTCTGGCTCCGCGAGTTATCTGGTAAAATATCGACTTTGGCTTTTGTCCGGTCCAATTCCAAGAATATTCATTTTCTGACTTTCCTGGAACCAAAAACAACAGAAAACAGGCAGCTGGCACCGTGGCATCTTGTTAATAGGTTAGTTCTAGAAAATGTGTAAAAGTACTCCAAAGTGTGGATAAAACATAAGAAAGTAGATAAAAACCAAGCATGGAACATCAAAAATTATAGATACGTTAGCAACGTATCAGAAGTTCCTTTCTTCCTCTTTACCTAGAATGTTCTCTGGATCTTTTGTAAAGAGTCGATTTGTAATCTATAGTCATGTCTTTAACCTGCTGTGTTTCTGTTGTACCACTCTAAGGGATGTAATACTAGTGAACGGTGTTTCATTGGTGTTATGTTAACGACTATACTGTACTACATCATGCAGTGGTATACTGGGTCACCGCAGCTGGCTACCGTAGAAAGTTGGTTCTGCTTTTCCTTTCTCGGTTGATTTTTTTGAAGGGCTTGTGCTTGCTCCTAATCTGCCCCTTTTGTGTAGCTCTTGATGGTGCGGCTTGCGGAGGATGGCATGGGCGATCATGAGCTGCCCATCTTCTCCCCGGACTTCAAGCCGCAGAAGTACCCGCCGACGGAGCCGGAGCGCTTCCCCACCCAGGCCGACGAGGGTTGCGAGGACCCACCCAGTGAGTCTGCTTGACTTCCATAGCCGGATCTTTTGACGTCCTCTTGTCTTGACTTGTGCAGCCACACATGGCGAGGATTCTGTCCTTGTCCTAGCCGCCTCGGGAAGGGCAAGGGGGAAACGAGCCGCCTCGGCCAGTGTTGCCCCAGCTGGGGGTGGCGCGAAGAGGAGTCACCGGGCGAGGGCCGCAACCGTCATGCCAAGCGTCACCAGGATTCACCTTTGCTCTTTCTCTTGTTTGTGACCGTAGATCTTGCCTTTTACTTAGCGTGCCTCCACTTTTCTTCATGCAGCGAGGCGATGTCGTTGGGTGGCTCTACGATCATCGCTAAGATCATCGTTAGTAAGTTGCTCTTTACTGTTAAACTTATTTATTGCTCTCTGCAGCCGGTTTTGACATTTTCTGCTTGTCCGGTTGCAGCTCAGTATCCTGAGGCGACTGGCCAAGATCTTGCCCGCATGCCTGAGGCGGATGTTGGGCGTGACCTTCATCCGGAGGAGCTGGTGGCGGTTGTTCCCGAGGAAGCTAACCAGCTGCGCAGCGCTGCCCTGGACGTCTTTACCTACGTCTGGCCTGACACTGCTTCTCCCGCTACCATGCGCGCCTTGGCCATCAAACTTGCTGATGCACCCAATCTTATGGATGCGGCACGGGAGTGGGAGAACACAGAGGCCCGAAGATGGTGCTTGCACTGTTGAAGTCTTGGTATCCTGACGTGGACCTTTGGAGACTTTCTCGAGGATTCTAGCAAGGGACCAGCTACGACCAGCTTCGCACCGAGGTTCCTGCCATCCGTTCTTGCGGTGTCAAGATCGGGAGCTTCGTCCAGTTGGACCGAGACTTCAGCGACCCAGCTGACATAGAGCCATTCTCCTACGAACCGGTTCCGGCTGCAGCACCAACTAAAGCCTCGGCTCCTCCAGTCTCTGACCTGGCCGATGTTTCCTCCAGCAGCCAAGCCCCGACGGATGCCTTAGACCCTCAAGCCCGATCCCCGGAATGCCAGGAGTATTTGTACCGGTTGCAAACTTTTCCTTTGTCTGTGGTTGTGAACAATTTGTCCTTGTTCTGCGTTGAACTCTGTTGGGAGCTTCGTCTCCTCTCTATATCATTTGCCTTGTGCACTTCTGTTTGCACGTTGTTCTTGTCTAACTTGCTTGTGTTCTAAGCTTGCTCCTGTGTGGGGGCGCAAGCGCACCCACAGGGTGTAGTCCCCGAGGTTTGGGCCGTCTAGAGCATCCAGCTGGGTCGAAGCTCCTTTGCATTGTTTCCATTTGTAGGTCTTTGTGTGGGGGCATGCGAGCGCACCCACAGGGTGTAGTCCCAGAGGTTCGGGCCGACTAGAGCATCTAGCCAGGTCGAAGCTCCTTTCTGCCTTCTCCCACCTATGGGCGACTAGCCTCCGGCTCTGGAACTTGGCATGAATTTTGGCTCATACAAAAAACACAAGTAATGGTTTATGCGTTAGATATGCATAGGAGGAATATAGTCTGTAGTTTGTTCATTGGGTTGGAAACTTTGCCATTTCACGCTAAGCCGATAACCTGGTCCTTTTCTTAGCGAGCATTGGCCGTTCAAGTTGTGCCCTTGCCGGCCACGAGCCGGGGGTCAAAGGGTTAGCTAGTTGGTGTACTGCACAATACTTCAGATTTCGGCTATCAGTGTTGAGCAAGCAAGAGCAACCGGAACATCCAGACGTTACTGTTTTCCTTGTGACTTTTCATGTATGGGTCTTCGAGCTTTCTTCTCTTGCCGTGTCTATCAGCCGGCGTGCGGTCTATAGCCAGAATTGAAGAGGAATCCCTTAGAGCCGCATACAGTACTTCGCCTTCTGGAGTGTGCTGCCGTTTGGACCATCTGGCGAGTCCCCAGGAGAGATTGGCAGATCTGGGGTTAGAAACAATGCAGCCGGAAAACATCAAATTATGCAGCAAAAACACCAAATGATTACGGAGTCCCCGAGACTGTGTCGAGGCTCCTCAACTTGTTCATTACATGAAAGTAAGATACATGTGCTTATTGTTCAAGCGTAGAATGGGTGAAGCAGGTTCGCGTTCCATGGGTAATCAACATAGCGGTCCATCTTGTTGTTTGCCGGCTAACAGGCATCAATGAGGTAGTATGAGTTGTTCTGCAGTGCTCGGCTGATGATGAATGGCCCCTCCCAAGGTGGAGACAGCGTGTGCAACCCCTTGGTGTCTTGTACCAGTCGCATCACTAGGTATCCCTCTCGGAACGAGACGTTGTGGATCCGGCTAGCGTGGTAACGGCGCAGGTTCTACTAGTAGATGGTGGATCTGGACAAGGTCAGCTCGCGTGCCTCTTCGAGGAGGTCAACATTTTCCTCACATGCCTGTTTGGCCTACTGCTCTGTGTATACCAGCTTGTGGGGTGCGTCAAACTCGATGTCCGTTGGTAAGACCGCCTCTGCTCTGTAGACGAGGAAGAATGGCGTGTAGCCGGTGGAGCGGTTTGGCATGGTGTGTAGGCTCCACAGCACAACTGGCAGCTCTTATATCCAGCATCTAGGGGATCTCATCAGTGGCTCGATCAGCCGTGGCTGAATTCCATCTAGGACCAGACCATTTGCTCGCTCCACTCCCCATTGGACTAAGGGTGCACGATGGAGGCTAGGTCTAAGCGGATACCCTTGTCTCCGCAAAAGGCGCGAAGGCCCCTTTGGCGAAGTTTGTTCTGTTGTCAGTGATGATGTTGTTGGGATAGCCAAAGCGCGTGATGATGTTAGTGAAGAACTTGACCACTGTCAGCCCGTCCAACTTCTTGATTAGCTTTGCCTCAATCCACTTGGTGAACTTGTCTACCACCACCAGCAGGTGTGTCATGCCGGATCGCGCTGTTTTGAAGGGACCTACCGATACGTCATAAACGTATCTATAATTTTTGATGCTCCATGATTGTTTTATATCAACTTTCTTATGTTTCGTTTACACTTTGAGGTATTTTTATACATTTTCTGGAACTAACCTATTAACAAGGTGCCACGGTGCCAGTTGCCTGTTTTCTGCTGTTTTTGGTTTCAGAAAAGCTAGTAAGGAGATATTCTCGGAATTGGACGGGACAAAAGATGAAGTCAATATTTTACCAGAAGGAACACGGAGTCTGGAGGGCAGCCGAAGTGGGGCCACGAGGTGGCCACACCTAGGGCTGGCGTGACCACCCCTAGGCACGCCGCCCTATGGTGTGGGCCCCTCGGGCAGCCACCGACCTCGCCTCTTCGCCTATAAAAGTACCCCGATGCAGAAACCCTAAGTACCAGATCAAAAATCCACGAAAGAGTATGTAGCCGCCGCCATCTCCATCCCTAGATCGGGGGGATCCGAAGCTCTTCCCGGCACCCTGCGGGAGGGAAGAGATCATCCTAGAGGCCTTGTTCATCACCATGCCAGCCTCCGGAGTGATGTGTGAGTAGTTCACCCTTGGAATATGGGTCCATACAGTAGCTAGATGGTTGGTTCTCCTCCTTTGTGCTATCATGTTTAGATCTTGTGAGTTCCGTTCATAATCAAGATCATCTATTTGTAATCCTACATGTTATGTTTGCAGGGATCCGATGGATATTGAGATACTATGTCAGATTGATTATTGATTCTATCATGTATATGTTATTTGTGATCTTGCATGCTTTCTGTTGCTAGTAGTTATCTTGGCCAAGTAATTGCTTGCAACTCCAAGAGGGAGTATTTATGCTCGATAGTAGGTTCATGTCTCTAGTAATGAAGTGATAGAAATATCTAAGGTTATAGATGTGTTATGGCTACTAGGTAGGAAACAACAATCCTTTGTCCATGGGGCAATTGTATTGTTTACTTTACACACTTTGCTTAATGCAATTATCTGTTGCTTGCAACTTAATACTAGAAGGGGTTCGGACGATAACCTGAAGGTGGATTATTAGTCATAGATGCAGTTGGATTACGGTCTATGTATTATTTTGTAATGCCCAATCAAATCTCGTAGGAGTCAAGATGTCTAGTATATGCATTGTTATGCTTTCTCAATCTATCATTTGCACCGCTGTAATTTATTCACCCAACATGCTATTTATCTTAAGGAGAACACCTCTAGTGAACTGCGGACCCTAATCCATTCCTTTACCATTAATATACCGTCTATTGTTTACCATTTACTGTTTACTTTGTACAAGCAATTACTATTTTCCACACTATACGTTTAATCCTTTGTTTTTAGCAAAACCAGTGAGATTGACAACCTCACTATAAGTTGGGGCAAAGTTCTGTAGTTGTGTTGGCAGGATTCCAAGTTGTTAGCAACACCTTGGAGTTGTTTCCTTACTCCTACTGGTTCAATAAACTTGGTTTCATAACTAAGGGAAAACTTGCTACTGTGCTCATCATACCTTCCTCTTGGGGTTCCCAACGAGCTCTACATATTTTGAGCCATCAAGCACTTTTTTTGGCGCCATTGCCGGGGAGTTAAGGATAGCTTCATTCTCTTCCTCCTCGTAAATCACTTTCAGGGAGAAAGAAGATTCTTGCAAGGAGAGTCTCTCACAACCAATATCTTTACTTTGTTTTTGTTTTTCTTAGTTTATTTTGCTTAGTTTGCTTGTTTCTTTATCAAAAACACACAAAAAATAGGTGTACTGGTTTGCTTCTTTTTGACAAAAACACACAAAAAAATTTAGTTCTTTCTGTAGTTGTCACCTCGTTCTTAGCTCACCATGTTGATCCCTAAGTTCACCCTAAAAGACCTTTCAATAGGTACTGGCTCCATAATTGGTAAATATAATATTGAAGAATTCTTTAATCATGTTAGCAAGCATGAGGATATTGATGATAGATCCTTAGAAGAACTTGCTCCAAATTATGAAATTGCTGCAACTTATTTAGTTCACATGTTGGAGGCTAGGTTTTTTAACCTTAACCCCACGATGCAAGTAATGTTTCTTAAACTTAAAGATATTGAGGATACTGAAAAGAGAGATTTTATTCTAGAAACTTTGCTTAAAGAATTCATTGATGTTGTTAAAGAAGCTAGAAAGGTCTTTGATCATTTTAATATGCTAGGCTCATGTGTATATGTTATTGGTACACTATAAAAGTCAGAAAAAACCAAACCCAAAAATGGAGAGGAAATTAAAATGCCAATACCTTTTAAACTTGTAGGAATGCATGAAGCCTTAGAAAAGAATTTTGATTGGATTGTTCCTGAAAACCCGTTTGATGAAAATAGTGAACCTAAGAGTATGGAGAGAGGATCATCTAGAACTTATTTGGATGAGATACCTTGCCTTGTTGAATATATTTCAGGTACTTATCTTAATGCTTCTCATTCGAAAATACTTGAATCTTGCTCCTATGCCTAGCTGAAAGGCGTTAAAGAAAAGCACTATTGGGAGATAACCTAAATTATTTTTACTTTCAGTAAGTTTTTCTGTTGTTGAGCCTTGGAAGTTATTTCCTCAGTAATAACCTCTCCTTATCCTTTTTGTGTGGTTTTTGTGCCAAGAATAATCTCTAATGAGCGAGAAGTAAGACTTGGGAAAGTTGCTGTCCCGAAACAGATTTTTGTGCTTCACTGATAAAAATCGTGAAAAATCCCTGTATGTCGGATTGGGATGTAATTTTTTGTCCTTATGCACCAGGTTATTATCTAACTTTCGTTAGTTTAGCATTTTTCGATTTGAGCAACCTAAGGTCTTCGAAAAATAGGTTTTTACCTGTTGGTCTGTTTTGACAGATTTCTGCCATTATTTGCATTTGCCTCTTAATCTCTTTCTCTTTGAGTTCTCTTTGATCAATTGAGATTTTATAAGGAATTTCTATAGTAGCTCGTGTTTTAATGGAAGTTTTACTTGTGTTGAAACTAAACCCAAAGACTTATTATCTTGAATACACTAATGTTGCTAATGAAGATTGTGTGAAGTTTTGTATGAAGGAAATTTTCAAGTGTAGGGAAGAATAATGTGATCAGATGAAGTATGGACAAAATATCAACCTTGGGGATGCCACCCATGTCACCCCAAGAAATATTCAAGAGGTACAAGTGTCAAATCTTGGGGATGCCCAAGGCATCCCCTTCTTCATCAATAAAAATCTCAGGTTTTCTTCCAAAACACTTCATTTTTATTGTTTCATATACAATTGTGTTGTTCTTGGAGCGTCATTGTTTTTGTTTTTAGTTTTCTTTTGTTTGGTTTGATTAAATAAATTGGTTGGACCCCCCACATTCATATGTTGTTTCAAATAAGTTGATTGGTGTTGGAAAAGAGTAGGAAGCTTCATGCTTATAAGTGGTACAAAAGGAGTTTGTTTTGACTGTGGCCTAGACTTTATCATGTCATGTTTGATGTTGCTTTGACCTTATGCTTAGTAATTATTGTTGTAGCATGACTTGTTCCAAACAATTGAGATTGCCTAATGTGCCTTGAAAGAATCATGCTTTGTTTTAGCATACAAAAGCATTGGTATTCTCCTTTGATGCTTTATTTGGGTTGACTTCGCACATGCTTACACCATGTTAAGAATATGAGCCAGTCACCTTAGCCTCTATGATCATTTAGTTTTTGAATTGTAATATCACTTTATGCTTTAATTAATAATGTTTTGTCGCTTTGCATGATTATGGCCATTATTTCTCTCTTAGTTGGTCGCTCCCAGTCTTTTGCTAGCCTCCACTTGTACCAAGTATGAGTTCCACTCATGCATCCAACCTCCAAGAAAACCAAGTTATTCCAAAGAGTCCACTATAAATTTCTATGCATGGTGTGTTACACCATTCCAAGTATATTCATGTTTTTATCTACCTTCCAAATTAAACTTGTTATGTGAAAATTAGTGATTAAAGCTCTCACGAACTTGATGGCCCACTTTATTTTCTTGCACTTAATAAACTTGAACCATTGTATCCATCTATGTTGCTTATATGCTTGCACTTTATAAGTTGTGAATTAGCAGAACCATGTTACCATGGGGAACACTTTCAACATTGCACTTATTATTCAGTTGATATCATGTTCTTTTGTTCATGGATCTCGGCGGTGTGAAATAAAAGGGGAGCTTGTAAGCTCATGGAGTTTGTATGTGTGTTAGAGAAACGCATGGGCGGCTAGCCTAAGCCATGCCTAATCATGGTGGAAACTTGCAGCATAACCATAGTGAGCGTTCTCTGAAGCATCCTCAATAAAAACCTATGCAAATAGCAAATAAAAAGATCACTGAGATGCTCATTGTCTGTTGCCTTGTCATTTTGATATGGGAAAGCTCCTGTGTCATGGGGCAAGGGGTACCCCGTTGGCGGTTCTCCATGATACACATGTACTTACAATGACAAGAACTTACTTGTGACTAAAGTTGAGTAGCATGAGGTTCGGTACTCGTAAGCAAGGGCATGAGATTTTCAACTTATAACTTATCAAGCATATCCTCATATTTGTGTCACTTTAACCTTAATCACCTCAAGATGCTTATGATAGGGGCAATGAGAGATGAAAGCTAATAAGTACCATAATTTTTGGAAGCTCTTTATGAAACTTGAAATCCCTGCTTCCCTCTATGAAGGGCCTTTCTTTTTACTTTTTTGTTGAGTCTCCATCTTCAATCTTTATGCATCAATTGAGAGAGCATAGTGGTCATTCTTAGTTTAATGTGCATTGTCCCAAAACTTGTTGATTGATTCATAACTTTGATATTGCCTGTTCTTAAATTATTTGTATCTAGTCACCCTTATGAACTTTGAAGGTGTCCTATGCATTTATGTTTTGCTATACTATGAGGGACCAGCTGAATACCACTCTTATTATGTTTTCTATATGTGAAACAAACAAACAAACGTCTTTCCAAGCATTGTTATTCATGATCTGTTGTTTGTACCTTTTCATGTTACAACATATTTGCTATGTCTTATTGTTAAAACTCTATCTTTCATGCTCATGTTTAGAGTACTTTGATCCCAGCTATCAATGCTTTACAAATATCTTGATCAAGATTGTGATGGTGCATGTCACCTCAAAAATTATTCTTTTTATCACTTACCTACTCGAGGATGAGAAGGAGTTAAGCTTGGGCATGCTTGATACGTCATAAACGTATCTATAATTTTTGATGCTCCATGCTTGTTTTATATCAACTTTCTTATGTTTCATTTACACTTTGAGGTATTTTTATACATTTTCTAGAACTAACATATTAACAAGGTGCGACAGTGCTAGTTGCATGTTTTCTGCTGTTTTTGGTTTCATAAATTCTAGTAAGGAAATATTCTTGGAATTGGACGGGACAAAAGCCAAAGTCAATATTTTACTAGAAGGAACACAGAGTCCGGATGGCAGCCGAAGTGGGGCCACGAGGTGTCCATACCTAAGGCTGGCATGGCCACCCCTAGGCGCGCCGCCCTATGGTGTGGGCCCCTCGGGCGGCCACCGACCTCGCCTATAAAAGTACCCCGATGTAGAAACCCTAAGTACCCGATCAAAAATCCACGAAAGAGTCTGTAATCACTGCCATATCCATCCCTAGATCGGGGGATCCGAAGCTCTTCCCGGCACCCTACCGGAGGGGAGAGATCATCCTGGAGGCCTTCTTCATCACCATGCCAGCCTCCGGAGTGATGCGTGAGTAGTTCACCCTTGGACTATGGGTCAATATAGTAGCTAGATGGTTGGTTCTCCTCCTTTGTGTTATCATGTTTAGATATTGTGAGCTCCGTTCATGATCAAGATCATCTATTTGTAATCCTACATGTTGTGTTTGCGGGGATCCGATGGATATTGAGATACTATGTCAGATTCATTATTGATTCTATCATGTATATGTTATTTGTGATCTTGCATGCTCTCTATTGCTAGTAGCTATCTTGGCCAAGTAGATTCTTGCAACTCCAAGAGGGAGTATTTATGCTCGATAGTAGGTTCATGCCTCTAGTAATCTGGGGAAGTGACAGAAATATCTAAGGTTGTAGATGTGATGTGGCTACTAGGGAGAAAACAACAATCCTTTGTCCATGGGGCAATTGTATTGTTTCCTTTACACACTTTGCTTAATGCAATTATCTGTTGCTTGCAACTTAATACTGGAAGGGGTTCGGACGATAACCTAAAGGTTGATTATTAGTCATAGATGCAATTAGATTATGGTCTATGTATTATGTTGTAATGCCCAATCAAATCTTGTAGGAGTCAACATGTCTAGTATATGCATTGTTATGCTTTCTCAATCTGTCAATTGCCCCGCTGTAATTTGTTCACCCAACATGCTACTTATCTTAAGGAGAAACACCTCTAGTGAACTGTGGACCCTAGTCCATTCCTTTACCATTATTTACTGTTTACTTTCTACAAGCAATTACTATATTCCATGCTATATGTTTAATCCTTTGTTTTCAGCAAAACCAGTGAGATTGACAACCTCACTGTAAGTTGGGGCAAAGTTTTGTGGTTGTGTTGTGTAGGATTCCAAGTTGTTAGCAACACCTTGGAGTTGTTTCCTTACTCCTACTGACTCGATAACCTTGGTTTCATAACTGAGGGAAAACTTGCTATTGTGCTCATCATACCTTCCTCTTGGGGTTCCCAATGATCTCTACATATTTTGAGCCATCACCTACCATGTCCAAACCCCAAAAGGCAAATGGCTAGGTGATGGGGATCATCTTGAGTACGGTCGATGGAGTATGCTTTTGCTGGCTGAATTGTTGGCACCCATTGCATGTCTTTACCATCTGCTTGGTGTCTTCCAGCACCGTGGGCCAGTAGAACCCGTGGCGGAATGCCTTTGCCACTATAGCTCATGATGATGTGTGGTGACCGCACTCACCGTGGTGAATGTCTACCAGCAGCCGGATTCCCTCTTCTTGGCTCATGCAGCACTGGTAGATCCCACCAACATTGCACTTGTATAGCTCGTTGTTGATGATGGTGTATGCACTTGCTCTGCGCTTCACTTGCCTTGCTTCGACCTCTTTGGCGGGCAACTCCCCTTTGGCCAGGAAGTTCATGAATGGCTTGGCCCATGGAAGGGTTTCCTAGATCGCGTACACGGTCTCCATGATCAGCTTGATTTACTCGCGCCTGGCCGGCTCGGGTTCATCGGGTGGCCTACCAGGTGGAAGAACGGAAACGGCAACCCCCAGGTTGCTGGAGCCGGCTGGGAGTGTCGTGGACTTCAACCTGGCAGTCCCCGGGATGGAGGCGATAGTCCCCGGGTGCGGCATAGCAGTCCCCGAGTGCGGCATGGAGTCCCAAGGTGTGGCATAGCAGTCCTAGGGGCCTTATCTGTGGTTTCCAGTTGCTTGGAGCTAGCAGTTCCCGGGTCCGCGTCCAGCACAATGGAGTCAGATTCCGGAGACGGCGTGATGGAGGGCTTGCGCAGGTGTTTGAGGGCTCCTCCAGGTGGGATTGCTTGCCTTGTTGATCCGACATGGGCGAGTGCGTCCTCGGCTTCGTTGTTTGCTTGAGGGACATGGTGAAACTCACATCCTTCGAAGCAGGCGCATAGTTGTTGCACGAAGAAGCGGTATAGTTCCATGTTTGCGTCCTTGGCATCCCAATCGCTCGATACTTGCTGCACCACCAGGTCTGAGTCGCCAAAGCAGATGATGCATCTGATGTCGATCTCTTTTGCCATCTTGAGGCCATGGACGAGCGTTTCGTACTTGGCGACATTGTTGGATGCACGAAAGCGGATCTGCAGCATGTACTCCAGCTGGTCTCCTTTTGGAGTGGTGATGACGACCCTGGCTCCGAGTCCCCCGTACATCTTGGTGTCGTCTAAGTGTAGCTTCCAGTGCGTGGAGTCGGGGCATGGAGGTAGGTACCATGTTTCTGCCCAGTCCACGAGGAAATCTGCCAGGGCCTGAGACTTGATCGCCGTTCTTGGCTCATATCGGATGCAGTGTGTGGCAAGTTCTATCGCCCATTTCTCCACCCGACCAGTGGCGTCCTTGTTGCCGATGATCTCCGAAAGGGGGGCTAGCGCAACTACCCGGATGGAGTGCTCTTGGAAGTAGTGCTTCAGTTTCTTAGCGGCCATGTATACGCCATACACCAGCTTTTGATAATGAGGGTAGTTCTTCTTTGACAGCGAGAGTACCTCACTCAGGTAGTTCACTGGATGCTAGACTGGCTGTGCCTTTCCCTCTTCTAGCCTTTCGACCACAAGCAAGACGCTGACGACCCAGTTGGTAGCTGCGATGTACATCGGCGTTGGCTCATTTGTGGTGGGGGCCGCTAGTATTGGTGGAGAGGATAACATGTGCTTGAGGTCACGGAAGGCCTCGTCCACCTGCGTCGTCCAGATGAACTTGTCCATTTTCTTCATGAGCTGGTATAGGAGGAGTGCTTTCTCGCCCAACCGTCTAACGAACCAGCTGAGGGAGGCCAAGCATCCGGTGAACTTCTGCACGTCGTGCAAGTTCTGCGGCGGCTGCATGCGCTCGCTTGCACCGATCTTCTGTGGGTTGGCTTCGATTCCTTGTTCTGAAATGAGAAAACCGAGGAGCTTGCCGGCTGGGACGCCGAACATGCACTTCTTCGGGTTCAGCTTCATCTAGAACCGGCGGAGTTTGGCGAACGTTTCCTTCAGGTCCTCGAGGAGTGTCCGCCGCTCCTTTGTCTTGACCACCACATCATTAATGTAGGCATGTACGTTTCTGCTCATCTGCGTTTGCAGGCACTTCTGCATGCAGCTTTGGTACGTAGCCCCTACATTTTTCAGTCCAAATTCCATGGTGGTGTAGCAGTAAGCCCCGTATAGGGTGATAAATGTTGTCTTTATTTGATCAGCGGGGTTCAGCCGGATCTGGTCGTAGCCGGAATACTCATCCAGAAACGACAATAGTTTGCAGTCGGTCGTGGAGTCGATCACTTGATCTATCCTTGTTAGGGCGAATGGATCTTTGGGGCATGCCTTGTTGAGGCTGGTGTAGTCAACACACATGCGCCACGTCTTGTTCTTTTTCAGCACCAGCACTGGGTTTGCCAACCATTATGGGTGGAAAACCTCCATGATGAATCCGGTTGCGAGCATCCAGGTGATCTCTTCACCAATGGTTCTTCTCTTCTCCTTAGCAAAGCGGCATATTGATTGCTTGACCGGCTTTGCATCCGGCCTTACATGTAAATAGTGCTCGGCAAGCTCCCTCGGAACACCAGGCATGTCTTTGGGGGACCATGTGAAGATATCCCAATTATCATGGAGGAAGTTGACGAGCGTGCTTTCCTATTTGCTGTCAAGGCCGTCTCTGACCAGGACGAATTGTCCAGCTCGGCCTCATTGAGCAGGATTTTCTTGGTGCCCTTGGATGGCTTGAACTGTGCCTCTCCAGCTGGCTTTGGCTCGCCAACCAGCATGTCTGCCTGTAGGGCCGCCACGTTCTGCATGATGATGCACTTCTCCTCCGCGATGATCATGGCTTCGATTATCTTGGAGCTGTCAGTTGCGCATTCCACCGATCGCCTGTAGTCACCCATGATGGTGATTACTCACTTTGGCCCGGGCAACTTCATCTTAAGGTATGGATAGTGCGGCACCACCATGAACTTGGTTAGCGCTGGGTGCCCAAGGATGGCATGATATGCGCTGCAGAGATTGACCACCTCAAACCAGATAGGTTCACGGCAGAAGTTTCCCTCCATGCCGAAGATGATGTCCAGCCGGATCCCGCCGATAGGTGAATGCGATGGACCCGACACGGCTCCGTGGAAGGAGGTACTGGACCGCTCCAGCTGGCACTCGCTGATGCCAAGCCAGTCCAGCGAGCTGCGTACAGGAGGTTGATGTTGCTGCCTCCGTCTACGAGGATGCGGGAGAATATGCAGGAGTGCTTCTTGGAGAGGATGATGGGATTCAGGACCATTGCGTAGGTGCCCGGATGCGGCAACACATCCTGCTGGTCCTTCCGACTCCACATGATCTCTTTCTCATACCAACTTAGGTATTGAGGGCCGGGAGGAACGATTGTGTTCACCTCCATCTCACGCCGCCTCTTACTATGATTGGTCTCCGGCTCAGTGGTCAAGATGTGGTAGTTCCCTACCCGGCGAGGATAGTCTCCTCCATCTTTGTCCTGGTGGTTTTGGCATTCGCGGTTGTCCTGTGGGCCACCGGTTGGCGGAGGCGGGGTGATGGGGGTAACCCACAAACCTCAGCCATCATCTTCGTCTAGGTGCACTGGCGAGTTGTGTGCGTAGCCGTCTTGCCGCAACCACTATGGAACTTGCACGGGCCATCAAGCATCGATTCGACGGTGTACTTAGGCCGTGGCGGCCGATCGTCGGTCTTCTGCCTCCGGCTGCCGCCTGCAGCCGGGTCCTCCTGAACAGCTGCTACCTGCTTGGACCCGTAACGGTTGTCCAACTGGTCGTCCTTTCTCTTGCCATGGCGGTTGTCGTGGTCGTGCCGCCTGGAGTTGTTGTGATGCCCTTCTGGCTAGTGTTGGTCCGTGGAATTGTCCACGATGATCTGTCCTTGGTCATCCACCACAATGGACTTCTTCATTGCCGCGTCAGTAGTGGTGTACTTGTCCGCGATGGCCATGGCCTGGGCCATGGTGGTGGGCTCGACCCGGCTAAGTTTGTGCTTGAGCATCGTGCCGTCTCTGAGGCCATTGACGAAGAAGTCAATCACCTGGTGCTTGCATACCCCTTCGTAGGAGTTGTGCATGCTCATCCACCGGGTGAGGTAGGAGCGATCAGACTCGTCCTTGCCTTGGACGCATAGGGCGAGCTCACGAGGCCGTCCCGGCCACCTGTAGGTGCCGATGAACTTGTGGATGAATGCTTCCTCGAAGTCGACCCAGGCATTAATGTTGTTGTCCGGAAGACTGTTCAGCCAGGTTCTGGCCGAATCGAGGAGCATGAGGGGGACGTAACGTACTGCCACTCGCTGGTTGTCAGTAGCTATCCCCATGGTGGGCGCCAACTATCATGGTGTGGAACACGACAGTGCCATCAGGGATGGCATGAGAGGGGACAATCAAGATGCTATCGGTGGATACTCGCAATGGGTTAGGTACGGATACTGCAAACACAACGATGTACCTAGGTTTGGAGCCCCCTTGTCGAGGTAACACTCCTACTCCTGCAAGGATCTACTATATGGGGAGCGAATGCTCAGTACAAATTCTCCTTGAGCTATTTCCCTAGCTATTATGGAGAGCTAGCGGAAGATGAACTACTGAACTTGTGGAATCTAGGGATCTTAGAGCTTGTAACCTCTACCTAGAACCCTCACACTACCCCCCCTTATATACTGGTTGGGAGAGGTAGGTTACAATGTGGTCTCTAGGGTTTACTGTTTGGGCTTTGGGTTTACAAAGCGAGCCGGCTGGATGGGCCCAGCCGGTGGGCCAGGACCCAGTCAAGCCTCCAGTATAGGGGGACGGCGCTAGAGTGTCCCATCACCGTTGCTTTGGGCATCATCCATCGCTTTACTCATTAGCCTGGCGCTTTACTCGTCAGCTGGTGCTTTAGCGGTCAGCCGACAACGCTCTCCTCGGCTTCTAGCCTTGGCGCTTTGGCACAATTGTCTTGTAGTGCCGGCAGGGCGACACGCCAGCCTGTCCGGTCAGGGGTGTGCTCAGCAAGGAGTGTCACCCCCTTTTGCCAACGGATCCGAGGTGGCCGAGTAGAGGTGGCTACCCAGCTAGCTCTCCTAGTCACCCGGCTAGACGGGCCAGCCAGGGAATCATGAGGGTGGACCAGATGGAATGGTCCACCCAGTTGTGGTTCTTCATCTTGCAGCCATCCGGTCAGGCATCCCTAGAGCCGGCCAGTTGAGCCTAGCTTGGCCTACCCAGGGGTCATCCCCCTGACACTTCATGCCCATCTTATCAGAGAAATCCTCGCTCTCCTTCACCTTGGTAAGATGGCCACACCAACACCGCTCCGCTCTCAACCCTGGTGACAATCTTGCATATTTCATCTTCCAGAAAAAGAAGAGATAGACTAGACCTCGCCGGAGAGTTTGCCAGAGACCTTGTAGCAAAAAAATGTCTTAGTGTAGCAAAACCGACTTTGCTGGAGACATCGGCGGAGAATCTCATCAGAAAAAACATCGTCGGAAACCTCGTAGCAAAAAAAGTTATGCTATTATAGCAAAAACACAAAACGGTTGTAGTAAAATGTTTTTTCTAATGTGGCAAAGGGGACCATCGGAGATTCTTGTCGGAGACCTCATAGCAAAACCATGAAGATGAAGGGGTATGTTGCATAGAAAACAAAAAAATTACTACAGTTGTAACCACCAAGATCATATCTGGGAGATACATGTAACGGTTTTAGATGGACTCACCCTCGAAGATCGTAACACGGGATAATGTTCCTGCAAACAAACATGGATGATGTAGAGTGAACACGACTAACCTCAAGGATGCGCAGACGATCAACACCACAAGGGGTAGCGCCTCCGTTATCGGTCACATGTACGGTGTTCCGACGACTCCTGAACCCACGCTCCAACCGGGCAGCATAAGTAGCGGATCCTCGGGAAATCCAACAGCGCTACGCCATGGTAGAGATGGTGGAGGGGAAGATCTCAAGCAGGGCTTCACCTAAGCACCTTTTCTAGTGGCAATGGATAAGGCTAGCAAGAGGGAGAAGATGCTACCAAAGGGCATATGAGAGAATGGGCAAGTGAGTGTGTGAGAGAGGGGGAGGTCTCCACTCCTTTTATAGGTGGAGGGGGAAAAGCCCCTCCCTTGACTAGCGTACAAGAGGGTTCCCCTTCCCCTCCTCTCATTCATGTGGGTGGACTCTCCACTCACTTAATTTTAATCTCCACTTTCTCCCATTAATTCTCCACTCAAAAACCAAAGGTATTTCCATTAAAACACTTTCATTCTCTTGTTTTAATGCAACTCAATTTAATGAACACTTCATTTAATGAGTACTTCATTTAATGAACACATTAATATTTTGATCCTTTGCTTTGTTTCGATACCCCGAAATCATTTCGGTAGATTTGATAGAACAAATTTCTGTGATGTCCATTATCTTCCCCTATGTTCTCTATCCACTCAATTGCGTTGACTAACCTTAAGTGTGTCTCCTTACGGGTTCGAGAACTATGCAGACATGATCAATACTTTCTCCGATTAATAATCATTAGTGGGATCTGGAGATCCATAATGACTCTCACTAGTTCTGCGAAAATCCAATGATTGTCTGAACCTTCTTCGCTGTAATCAAATTCCTTTTGTATCGCGATATTTTACTTGTCTGAGATCTGATTACTTGGTATCATCCATACCTTGTTTAATCTTGTTCTCGAAAAGTACTCCTTTTCTTGTTCCTGTGATATAACATTCTAGTGATCAAATCACTTGCTTGCAAGCTATGTTAATATGATATCACCGAGAGGGCCCTGAGTATATCTCTCCGTCATCTGGATGGAAAAATCTCAATCTTGATCCACGAGCCTCCACTAACACTTTCCAAGTACCCTACGACATCTTTATAATCACCTAGTTACAAAGTTATGTTTGATGTAATCAAAGTACCTTTCCGGTGAAAGTGATTGACGTGATCTCATGGTCTAACGATATTGAGTTACTACGTATGTGATAGCAATATAAACTTGAGGACATGAATGTATTGTTACATCTAGTTTGGGTGATTGTTCATCATATCATTCCCCGATGATATGATCCTATTATTAACAACATCCAATGCTCATGATTAGGAAACCTGTGACCATCAGTTAATCAACAAGCTAGTATTAAGAAAGATTTTACTAGGAACCTTTTATGTTTATAAACCACACATGTATTAATGTTTCCTATTAACACAATTATGACATAAAAAATAAACATACCTGGAATAGCATAATAACCACTTTATTATTGCCTCTCGGGCATATTCCTTTTAGAAGATTGGTTGTAGCTAGCAAAAAATTGTATGAAAGTAGCAAAAGATATATGAATACATACCATAAATAATATGCTAAGGTAGAAAAACGCTCGAGGCAAAGATAGACACAAAAAGTAGCGACACCGGCCAACTAGAGTAGCAAGCGGTCTAAAATGTGGTAGCACTGTTGGGCACCGTCGGTAGCAACTTTGTCCATCTCAGGGAGCAACACCGTCCACGTAGGGGAGAAACACCTTCTCCCTTTGGTAACCCGTGCCTCAAAGCATGTACGGCAGATGAGTCCCTGTTGTCCTCAAATCCGTCATGGCAGAGGACAGAGCGGCGGGGCGATATCCAAAGACACCGATGTTGGAGGCGAGACCGTCGTCCTCGATGCTGGCCTGCAAGCTGGATCGGGGCAGCTGGGCGCCGTCTGGTTGAGGGAGAAAGGACGAGGGTGGAGCACACCGGTGGAGGAGCAGGACAGGGCGACACACCTGCAGACGAGCAGGACGGGCAGTGCGCTAGGCAGGGGGCAACATGGACGCTAGGTGCGCTGGCGGCGACAGCCATGGCTGGGACGAGGCGGCTGCGCGTCGGTGGTCGGTTGTTGACGCGAGTGGAGCTCTGTAGGGCGGGGCACAGACAGGGAGGTGGCGAAACGACCAGGGCGACGGTGGCGAGCGGCTAGGAAGGCCTCGCGATGGTGAAGGCGTCCGGTAGAAGGAGCTCCCATCAGGACTCTCAGAGAGATAAGACGAAGAAGAGATCAGGAAGAGGAAGGGAATACGGTTGGGCCCACACATGTTGAGCTGCTCCACGCGGGCTGAGAAGGTTGCATGTGCCGAATAGGACCCGGGAGATCGGTTCGTTCGATCCCCGGGGTACCGTATCATTTTCCTTTGTGTAGTCCGAGACCGAAACGAGACCCAACTCTGAAGGCGAAAGGGGGTCACGGCCCACGCATCGTTGGTTAGCCTTCTTTTTCTTTTGAGAGAATTCAATCTTGTTTCGTTAGTCTATGAAGACCACGTACTACGACTTCTGATGCTTTTCCGGAAGTTTTTCGCACGACTTCTAAAGAAAATAGCAAAGACTATAATTAGGAAGACTAATCCAACTGCTTTCATCATTAGGAAAGGATGGAGATCTGACAACTTCGCATCCATTGACGTTACTCGTCTATATCTTCGCGAGAGTGATACATGAACTGCAGCGTGTGCAAGTACCCACGAGGTCACGACCCACATACACGTTCATATGGGGTACCAAATAAAGTTTTACATTCTCTAAAAAAATGTTTTAGAGCCGTTGTCAGCGGCCGGACACGGAGGAGATGAACTTAATTAACTAGATGATAGCCTGCGCAATTGCTGTGAAAATTCATAGCAATATGTAGTAAGATTATTCTTCTAAGAAAGAAGAGTATTTGGACACATTATGTGATTTATGGAGATGATAGCATATATTTCAATTCATACAATTTTCTATACTACGTAAATAATTTAAGGGGGTGTCTAACACTCAGTCGACTGAGAATTAGCTTAATTCTCAGTCGACTACGTCAGCACAGTTGATTTGGCCCGATTTCCATTGTAGATCCCGGGTCTGTTTTGTCATGTTGTTTCTTTTGTCTTGTGTCATTGATTTGCCTCGTCTTGGGCTTCAGCAGCTTCTGTTTGTTGGGCTTTTGCTTGTTTTGGTGGGCCCACTAAGTCATCATGCTCTTCTGAGTTTTTCGTCAGGTGATGGATGGGTAATGGATGCTGCAAATCCAACGTGCAGAATCGGTCGTAAGTGCGTCGTTTTGGCATAAAATTCGAAAAAAATACCAGGCTTTAGTCAATAATTTATTCTACCAGTATGTAAAACTTTAATACGGAATACCAAATATTCTATTCTAGGCAAAAATGACAAAAATACAAATCTGGGAGCGTGAACGGTGTAACTTTTCAATCATCCAAAAATTGTATAATTTGTCTTTTTTTTGCTGAGCCTAAAATACAAAGTATTTTACTTCAAAATTTTGCATTACCGTAATGTACACAGTTTACTATATCCATGTATTTTTCTAAAAAATTTAAAACTTTAAAATCAAGTTTTCGAATTTTTTAAATAAAGTCCGCCATGGAGGACGGGTGCCAAAGCCATTTTCCATTGCTCTCCCTAGTTTTGATGCCGACTTCTTGGAGGCTAGATTAGCTTGGCTCTTAAACTAAAAATATGGGACATATTTTTTTAGAAATTTAGAACAAAATAAATAGGAACAATTAAAAATAAAATGATAGTAATAAAAAATTAATCTCTAAAATGGAAAAATGTCCATGTTAAAAAAAACAGAAAGAATAAAAATTGTATGATTTAATTTTCATAATATCTAGAATGATCCATCACTACAACGTGTGCAAACAAGACAATCATAAAAGGTCAATTTTGAGATAAGCATGCTTTAACAACTATCCCTAAAAAAATAGATTACGAACGAACCTCCCGCGGGATCCGTTGTCGGTGTTCATCCTCGTGCTCCTAGTCAGTGGTTGTTGTCGCTAAGAGCCCCTACGCAAGCTGCTTCGTCGGGCCGTTCAACCGAGATCGAGAGTGGGAGCGGGTATCCAAAGGCGTCGCGACAGAGGGATTTTACGGTCGGAGTCAAGGATCCCCGGTAACCTCGATCTACGATTGGGATTAGGGTAGGAGGGGAAGATTGCTAGGGCGACGGAAGGAGGGTTGGAGGGAAGCGCGTCGGTGGTCAAATATTAAGGTAGTGAAAGTGTGTAAGAAAGCCTTAAAGTAACAAGGCGCATTTTATTAAAAAATCATTATACAAATTAAATTTGGGGGAAAATCCAATTCCTTCTCTGCATTTAAACTTGCAACCAAGTACTTTCTCTAACAAAGGAGATGTTCTATAAAAATGAAAACGAATGTTTGTTGGCTTAAAATGTATGATGGCCCATGTCAAAAACAAAATGTTTCAAGATGTACTATAAAATTAGTATTAAAAGAAACCAATCATCGGTTTCGATAGAGGACATGACTTTGGTTGCGAACCAGTTGCAACCCTAGTTGCCAACTCCCAATCTATACCATCAGGGGAAGAAGACCAGTTGCATGTGAAGATGCAACTCGAGACAAAAGTCTAGTTGCGTGTCGAGATGCAACTCGAGACAAAAAAGACAAGGACCATTCAACACGGTAGTCAGTTGCAACCCTAATTGCAACTCCCTCTCTATATAATCAGGGAAGCATGTCGAGATGCAACTCGAGACTCCCAGTTCAGTTGCAACTCTAGTTTCTACTTCCTCTCTATATCATCAAGGGAGAAGGCTAGTTGCATGTCGAGATACAACTTGAGACAAAAGTCCAGTTGCGTGTCAAGTTGCAACTCGAGACTCACAGTCTAGTTGCAATCCTAGTTGCAACTCCCTCTCTGTACCATCAAGGCAGAAGGCCAGTTACAAGTCGATATGCAACTTGAGACGAAAATCCTCAATTGCAACCCTAGTTGCAACTCCCTTTCTATACCACTAGGGGAGAAGACCAGTTGCGTGTCAAGTTGCAACTTGAGAGTCACAGTCCAGTTGCAACCCTAGTTGCAACTCCCTCTCTATACCATCAGGGAGAAGACCGATTGCGTGTCGAGATGCAACTCAAGGCTAAAAAGGACAAAACAACAACCCAATCCTTAGTTACAACCCTAGTTGCAACTACCTTTCTATACCATCAGGGGAGAAGGCCAGTTGCGTGTCAAGTTGCAACTCAAGACTCACAATCCAGTTGCAAACCAAGTTGCAACTCCCTCTCTATACCCTCAGGGAGAAGGCCGATTGAGTGTAGATATTCAACTCAAGGATAAAAATGACAAAAGAACAACACAATCCTTAGTTGCAAACCAAGTTGCAACTCCCTCTCTATACCATCAGGGGAGAAGGCTAGTTGTGTGTCAAGTTGCAGCTCGAGAATCACAATCCAGTTGCAAACCTAGTTGCAACTTCCTCTCTATACCATCAGGGAGAAGGTCGATTGCGTGTAGAGATTCAACTCAAGGCTAAACATACAAAAGAATAATACAGTCCTCATTTGCAACCCGAGTTGCAACTCCCTCTCTATACCATCAGTAGAGAAAGCCAGTTGCGTGTAAAGTTGCAACTCGACACTCATAGTCCAGTTGCAACCCTAGTTGCAACTCCCTCTCTATTCTATCAGGGAGAAGGTCGGTTGCGTGTCGAGATACAACTCAAGGCTAGAAAGACAAAAGAACAACACAATCCTCGGTTGCAACCCTAGTTGCAACTCCCTCTCTATACTATCAGGGGAGAAGGCTAGTTGCGTGTCAAGTTGCAACTCGAGACTCACAGTCCAGTTGCAACCCTAGTTGCAACTCCCTCTCTATACCATCAGGGAGAAGGTTGGTTGCGTGTTGAGATGCAACTCAAGGCTAAAAACGACAAAACAAAAACATAGTCCTCAGTTGCAACCTTAGTTGCAACTCCCTCTCTATACCATCAGGGGAGAAGGCCAGTTGCGTGTCAAGTTACAACTAGAGACTCATAGTCCATTTGTAACCCTAGTTGCAACTCCCTCTCTATACCATCAGGTAGAAGGCCGGTTCCGTGTAGAGATTCAACTCAAGGCTAAAAACGACAAAAGAACAACACAATCCTTAGTTGCAAACCTAGTTGCAACTCCCTCTCTATACCATCAGGGGAGAAGGCTAGTTGCATGTCAAGTTGCAACTCGAGACTCATAGTCCACTCGCAAACCTAGTTGCAACTCCCTCTCTATAAGCAATAAAAAAACTCTAGTTTGTGTGTCAAAGATGCAACTCGAGACTGATAGTCCAGTTGCAACCCTAGTTGCAACTCCCTCCCTATAAGCAACAAAAGTCCAGTTGCGTGTCAAAGATGCAACTCGAGACTAACAGTCTAGTTGTGTGTCAAATCTGGAAGTCCAATTGCATTATAAAACTGAAAGGGTAGTCTGGACAAGGGAAAAAAATGTCCAGTTGCTACCATGAAGGGACAAAAAGTCCAGTTGCGTGTCAAGTTGCAACTCGAGACTGACAGTGCAGTTGCAACTCCCTCCCTATAAGCGACAAAAGTCCAGTTGCAACCCTAGTTGCAACTCCCTCCCTATAAACAACAAAAGTCCAGCTGCGTGTCAAAATCTAGAAGTCCAATTGCGTTATAAAACTGAAAGGGTAGTCTGGACAAGGGACAAAAAAGTCCAGTTGCTGCCATGAAGGGACAAAAATTCTAGTTGCGTGTCAAGTTGCAACTCGATACTGACAGTCCAGTAGCAACCCTAGTTGGGGCAAGTCCTCGGTACCATCAAAAGGGACAAAAAGTCCAATTGCGTGTCAAGTTGCAACTCGAGACTCACAGCCTAGTTGCAACCCTAGTTGCAACTCAAGACTTACAGTTCAGTTGCAATCCTACTTGCAACTAACTCAAAGGCCAGGGGTTGCATGTCTAGATGAAACTCAAAGGCAAAGTCCTCGGTACCATAAAAAGACAAAAAGTCCAGTTGCATGTCAAGTTACAACTCGAGACTGATAGTCCAGTTGCAACCCTAGTTGTAACTCCCTCCCTATAAGCAACAAAAGTCCAGTTGCGTGTCAAGTTGCAACTCAGAGACTGATAGTGCAGTTGCAACTCCCTCTCTATGAGCGACAAAAGTCCAGTTGCGTGTCGAGATGCAACTCGAGACTAACAGTGCAGTTGCAACTCCCTCTCTATAAGCAACAAAAATCCAGTTGCATGTCAAGTTGCAACCCTAGTCCAGTTGCGTGTCAAGTTGCAACTCAAGACTGACAATCCAATTGCAACCCTAGTTGCAACTTACATGTCAAGTTGCAACCCCAGTTGCAATCCTAGTTGCAACTAACTTTCCATACCATCAAGCAAAGAAAAGGCCGAGGATTGCGTGTCGAGATGAAACTCAAGGCAAGTCCTCAGTACCGTCAAGGGACAAAAAGTCCATTTGCATGTGAAGTTACAACTCGAGGCTTACAGTCCAGTTGCAACCCCAGTTGTAATCCTAGTTGCAACTAACTCTCTATACCATCAAGCGAGAAAAGACTGAGGGGTTGCGTGTCTAGTTAAAACTCAAGGCAAGTCCTCTCAACAAAGACCGGGGTTGCGTGTCGACAAAACCGGGGTTGCGTGTCAAGATGCAACTCAAGCCAAGTCCCCAAGTACCATGCCGCGTTGCGACTTAAAGACAAAAAAATTCTAGTTGCGTGTCGATTTGCAACTAAAAACCACCACTACAGAAAAAGGCGAATTCCATGCCGTGTTGCGACTCAAGGCAAAAAAATGACAACTACGTGTCGACTAGCAACTAAAATATCTAGCTTTAAATAAAAAACCTAGTTACCTGTCCCTTTAAAACTGAAGGCAAAAAAAGAGAAACAATGACTATGAAGCAAAATCATCATTTTAAAACACCCAATTCCAACTCACAAATCCCATTTACCATCGGGGGAAGATACCAATTGCATATCTCATTGCGATTAAAAAAGAAAAAAAAGACAAAGACAATGCAACACATTCCATAAAATTGCAAAAAGAACTAGTTACAAAAATCAATGCCTCTGCAAAAAGTAAGAAGTACATCGCCAAAATCTAGCGTCCAGTCGCAAAACTAAAGGCAAGACAAAAATAAACTTAAAAAAACTAAATAAACAAAAATTAAAACCAGAGTATTCAAAACGGGAAAAAAAGGCAAAAAATTCAAAAAACCAGAAAGAAACTGCACACGCGTACCTGCTCAGATAAAATGGAAAACTGGCCGGGAAACAACTGCCCGGGAAGTTTGAAAAAGCGAAAATCACGCCAGGGACAGGTCGGACATCGCGCGCTGGAGTTCCCTCCATCGAGATCCGCCGCGGCTTCTCCTGCATGGGCCGTTTCTAAAAAACGGCCTGCTAAAAACGGACCCGGCACAACACAGCCACGAGCAAACCAGCGCCACGCACAAATCTTGATGCTCCAGAGATCAAACGGCCCAGGAGTTGACTGTGCTCTAAGTTATTTCCCAGCTAGCTGAGAAATAGCAATTCCCATAATTTAATTATGCTTGTAAGGATAGTAACGCGTTCTGCGAAATGGCTTGCAGATGTGTGTGTCCATTCTTACTCAATTAGTGGATACAACTGAACAACTAAAACCAACGACAGGCACGCTTTGATGAATTAGGTGGCATTATTTAAAAATTATGGTAGACATGTCGTACGGTGGACATATTAATTTAGCATAGGTACATGTTACTTGGTAAACTCCTCCCGCTCCCCCTCTCGTTCTCCCCTCATCCTCCTCACCTGGTCCCTCAGTTCCGGGCCGGCAGGCCCCTCCCCCTCTTCTCCGGCGCCGGCCGGCGTTGAGATAGGGTGAGGGTCCCTCCCCTGTGTACAGAAGTAGTTACGTTAGAGTAGTATGGTACTTGCCCCAGTGGCGTCAGCCCCCGTGGCGTTTCGGGTGCTCCTGGTGCTCGCGAGCTGCATCCAGGAGGCGCTCCTCCTCGTCTTGCCTACGGTGCTTCGGAGGTGGAGCTTATTAGGCAGAATCTTGCATCCACCACGGCACCAAGTGGCTCTGCGTCGACCTCGCACCAAGTGGCTATGTCCCCGGCGGCGATCTCGGCGGTCAAGGCTCTGAGGTGTAGCAACGACGGTGGTGAAGTACCCGATCGCGTTTTCACTTCTACTTTCAGGGTCCTTTTTAGAAAGTGTGAGGGATATGCTATAATTTCCTATTTATTCAAGGTCCTCCTTGTAATTTGTTCCCACCGCTATAAATGAAGCTTCTGGGTCTTGGACCCTCCCCTTGTTCAAAAAAAATGGTATGGAAGATTTAGTAGTTGCAGGGAAATATAACGTTTCTGTGAAAATACAACGTTATAACAACCTAAAAAATCAGCTCTCGTTCATTGGATTATGAACCATCTGTTGGATCTCTTTCTCCTCCTACGTCCAACATCATGCATGAAATGTCATGTTCTATGCATCTCTTTTCTCCTTAGTCCTTCCTTATTTTGTCCTTCTATCTCTCAAAGTCAACCAATTTATTAAGGATAGTATTTAGATAACAAAAATAGTACTCCACACATACCTAGTCAAAACTCCATTGTGTCTAGAAATTGTCACTGAGTTTAGTAAGCTATCTATAACCAGTGAATCACATAAGTAAGTATCCATACATTTTTTTTTTCCGAAATGGGAGCATAGGCCCGTCCTCTGCATCAAGTGATGCATACAGCCTTTCATTTATTGCATAGTTTTAGTTATAGTAATTTATTACAATCACGGATCATCTAAGGTTGAGACATAAATCAACCATTAAAAAAACCAGAAGCAACAAGAAGCTATCCATCTAGGATTCTTCTAGTGTGCTGCCATCCAGTAGCCTGGAAGTAGAAGTCCTATATAACCATTAGCAAACGGTTGCATCCTGAAAGCATAGGTTCCCGCTGATCCACAGGGAGCAAAAGGGGCCATAGGTGTATCCAGTGCGTAGCTAGCCTGATAACCTGCAAAAAATTGGAACCTGAATGTTTATTAAAGATAATATTATTCCTACATGTCCACATAGACCAACACAAGGCTGAAACTCCGACACGAATTCTAGCCTTATTTTTTTTCTCCATCCCATTCAACCAGTTACCAAACATGTTAGTAATATTAGTTGGAGGGGTAATATTATAAGTGAAATATATCATACACCAAATTATTTTTGCAAACGGACATGAGAGAAAAAGGTGTTCGATAGTTTCCATGGAGCCAAAAAACAACATTTTTGACAGCCAAGTCAGTTACGCTTTGCCAAATTATCCTTAGTTAACAGGACTTTCTCATTAAGGAACCACATAAAGATTTTTATTTTCAAAGGGATCTTCAATTTCTACAAATACGTCCTTAAATACCTAGCATGCCCATTCATAAGATCTAGATACATTGATTTGACCGTAAGGATCCCGTCGGTGTAAGACCCAATCAAACGAATCTTTGTCTTGTGTTAAAGTAACCAACATAAGCTTCCGGCACAAGTGCAACTAGTCATTCCACTTACTACCAGTCAATCCCCTCCTAAATGCAATATTCAAAGGGGTTTGATTTAACACATCAGCTACCAACATTTTCTTTCGCTGAACAATGTTAAAAAGCGCCGGATATTGTTGAGCTAACGTAGTATCACCTAACCAAACGTCTTCCCAGAACCTGACAGTGGTCCCATCTCCAATTTTGAAAAAAACCCGGCAAAAGAAATCATTCTTTACACGCATAATGCCCTTCCAAAAAGGAGAATCCGTCGGCTTAGCTTCAACTTGCGCTAACGTCTTATTATTCATATATTTGTTTTGTAAAAGTTCTTTCCACATTCCTTCTTCCATTTGTAGTTTGAACAGCCACTTGCTTAACAAACACTTGTTTTTTAACTCTAGAACTTCAATTCCTAAGGCCCCTTGGTCCTTAGGTCAGCATAAAATATTCCATCTTGTTAGCCTATACTTTTTTATTATCATCCCTTTGCCAGAAAAACCGTGAGCGAAAAAAATCCATTCGCTTTCTCACTCCTTTTGGTATTTCAAGAAAAGACAACATGAACATCGGCAGACTCGTCATAACTGAATTAATTAGGACAAGACGATCTCCATATGAGAGCAACTTACCCGTCCAACATCCAAGTTTCGACATAAGATGAGTCTCAACCGGATTCCATTCAGAATTTCGCAATTTCCTATGATGAATTGGTACACCAAGGTACCGAAAGGGTAGGGAACCAGCTTCGCAGCCAAAAATCTGCTTGTGTTGCTGTTCCGTGTCCTTAGCCTTCTCAAAACAGAATACTTCGCTCTTATGGAAATTAATCTTTAATCCCGATAATTGCTCAAACATGCTCAGAATGAGTTTCATATTGACAGCCTTATCAAGATCATGTTCCAAGAATAAGATTGTATCGTCCGGTCCGCATACTGTAAAACCGAA
Organism: Avena sativa; assembly: GCA_916181665.1. Lineage (NCBI taxonomy): Eukaryota > Viridiplantae > Streptophyta > Magnoliopsida > Poales > Poaceae > Avena > Avena sativa. Next base: position 342,972,402 of record OV702287.1, read on the forward strand.
ACACCTCCCTCCACCAAATGAGGTATAAGACCTCCAACTTGTCCATCCTCCTTTGCTCTTGCAATGATGATAGCAAGCATATCTGCAACAATATTAAAGAGCATCGGAGATAAAGGATCTCCTTGACGCAAACCTTTTCTCGTTTGGAAAAAATGACCAATATCATCATTGACCCTAATTCCCACACTACCGCCTTGGATGAATTCTTTTATCCATTTACACCATAGAGGATCAAAACCCTTCATACGCAAAGCCTGTTGTAAGAAAGGCCACTTGACCTTATCATATGCCTTTTCAAGATCAATCTTGAAAAGAACACCGTCAAGTTTTTTACGGTGGAGCTCATGAATGGTTTCGTGCAAGACAACCACCCCTTCTAAAATATGACGACCCGACATAAACGCCATTTGAGTCGGTCTCACCACTTTCAGTGCAATGTTCGTAATACGATTCGTGGCTACTTTTGTAAAGATCTTAAAGCTCACATTAAGCAAACAAATTGGACGATATTGTTGAATGTGTGTGGTATTTTATTTTTTAGGTAGTAGAGTAATAACTCCAAAGTTGAGTTTATACAAAGGTAACTCTCCTACATGAAGTTGCCTAAAGAGAGACATCAAATCATCTTTAACTATCTCCCAAAATTTCTGGTAAAACTCGGCCGGAAACCCATCGGGTCCAGGAGCTTTATTGTGTTCCATCTGAGAAATAACCTCCAGGACCTCTTCCTCGGTAAAGTCTGCTGTCAGGAGTGAATTATCCTGAGCAGACAACTGGGGTATATCGTCGGTATGATCCTCCATCATGGAGAAATCATTACGCTCGGGCTCCCCAAACAGCTTCTTGTAATATTCGGTAATGTAAACTTTAAGATTAGCTTCACCAACAATGGTTCCTTCATCCTGTTCTAATTAAAATATTTTTTCTTCCTATGCTTTCCGTTTGCAATAAGATAAAAATATTTTGTATTGTTTCCCCTTTCTGGACATGCTTAACTTTTGCCCTCTGGGCCCATTTCGTTTTCTCGTCTCTCCGTAATTTCGAGACTGCTTCATTTGCGTCTTTTAGCCTTGTTTTTTCAGATGTTGATAACGGGATGGATTCCGCCTTAATGTCTAGCTCATCAATGATGGCAAGCAATTTTTCTTTTTCTTTTTATACTTACCACTCAGATTTTTAGCCCATCCTCTTATATAACGCCTTAGATGTCTCATTTTATTTTGCCATCTGTGGATAGGGATGTCCCCGGTGCACACCGAATTCCACTCCCTCTCCACCATCTCATAAAAACCATCGTGACGCAACCACGAAAGTTCAAATGAGAACTTGGCCTTATTCACCAAATGGGCTCGAGATCCAGAATCAATAAGTAACGGAGTATGATCAGACCCAGATCGAGTCAGAGCCCTAACCGTTACCAAAAGAAACTTTTGTTCCCACTCAACACTGACTAAGACACGATCCAGCTTCTCAAAAGTTGGAATGTCACGTCTATTGGCCCAAGTGAACTGCCTATCCGATAGAGCAATTTCTTTAAGGTCAAGACTTTCAATTATCGCATTAAAAACAAAAGGCTAGTGAGGATTAAATTTGTCATTGTTTTTGTCCTCCCGTCTCCGTACGATATTAAAATCGCCACCTAGCAACATAGGAAGCGGTTCTGATTCACACATTCGAACTAGTTCCGACAAAAATCCAGATTTATGAGAGTCCTGTGCAGCTCCATAGACAGGTAAAAAACCCATTGAAACCCATCCTTTTTATTACACATATGCAATTTAACACAGAAATCACCCATGTCTACTTTAGTTACCTTCAATGTTTCCATGTTAATTCCTACTAAGATGCCCCTTGACCGCCCATGTGGTGGTAGATAAAACCACGCAAAATCATTAGTAGGCGCAAGGTGCTTTAGAAAAGGGACGTAAAATTAGATCTCTCTATTTCCAACAGAGCAATGAAATCTAGGCTATATTCTTTTATTGATTCACTAACGAACAAATGTTTCCCCGAATCTCTAAAGCCCTTACTATTCCAAGTCATTCCTCTGAAACCCTTCATCTTAATAAGTTTTTTATTTTAACTCTTGTTCTTCTCCTTAAGTTCGTCTTATCATAAGATTTCCGTCTACGTGATCTTCCTACTTTCACATTAGTTTCTAGAACCTCATGTCTCTCATCTGATGACATTCTTTCCTCGTCCACTAGATCCTCACAAAGGTTTGAAACTCTAGACACCAACAACAGGTGTGACTTTGAGACATTTTCCTCCCTCTCTTCCTTCTTCTTTAAAATGGTTAAAGCGCGATTTAATTCAATATCTTTTATAATTTTTGCAGCAGCCACCTTACAGCTAATATCACTCCCCATACTAACTTCAATATTACGTGCTTTACTTACTATTTCCTCATCCGACTAAGATAACAAAGCAAAATCAGTATTTGAATTTTTACCTGAACTTAACATCACATTCCTCTTCATGGTTTGATGTTGTGCGCGCTCGAGCTGGGTGTCGTCCGCATTCGGCTGCGCACGCAGCCTTCCGCTAGAGCACACCCCAGCCATGTCGCCCCCCTTAATGCCACCAAAAGCAATTACATCTGCCATCGCAGGTTTGTCCGCATTTCCTAACAAGCCTACATCAGTTGAAATATTTAAATTCTGAGTATGCAGTACCGACTCAAATGGAGGATTAGGTGTGTTTTTATCCTCAACATACATATCATAAGTAGGAGAAACATGAGAAATTAAAGAACTTAGGGTCACACCTGTACCCATAGTAGACGAGGCCCTTCCCAACGAGGAAGGAGTACTGGAGGTTCGCACTGCACCAGGCGATACCGCAGCCCCCAAGGAATCATATCTTGATCTTGGAGTCGAAGCCACCTTCGACGTACCTTTCTTCACCACAACATCCTTTGGCTGCACTACAGCAGACGTACATACATCCTTGGCCTCCTCACGTCCTTCAACAACAGTAGAAACAACAGCATGCAAAACGGTGGCAGAAGCTTGCTGTGGCACTTCATCGTGCCGCACGCCCCCGGCAACGTGTCGCACATCAGCGGAAGCATAACGCACACCCACAGCAGCGTGTTGTCCATCGACTACAGCCTGCCGCACGCCCTTGGCAGCTAAAAGATCTGCCGCGGCAGACCAACCATCAATCTGTGGCACCGTGTCAATTTTTTGAACACATATCTTAGGAGGTGCAGAATTGGACATCTCCTCTTCCTCCACCATGTATGCCCACGATTGCCTCTTATCATGCTTTAGAGACAGCTCAAAACTCCCCACTTAAAGAAAATTTTGCTGCCTATTTTGACCATCCGCAGGAATGGGTTGTTTTACATTTCCTTCCTCATTATGCTTTTTATCTGATCCGTTTTTTGACCTCTTAGGCTCTCTCTTATCTGAGGCATTACCATCCTGCTGCCCCGGCCCATTCCCATCTCCATCATCATCATGAACATCCTCCATGCGAGTATCCTCCAATGGTGGTAGCACTCCCTCTACCTCAAACCTCAACTTGTAAAACTTTCCTTTAATTCTAATATCCATCCTAGCCGAGATCAGACTAGGATCAAGACAATCAATACTTATCCTCAAAACATCTGTCCTTCTTGTGAACTCCATGTCAATATCAACAGTTTTTCCAAACAAATCGCCCAAAGCCCACAATCCCAGAAAATCATCAAGTGCCTCGGAAGGTAAGTCATAGATCCTTACCCAAACGCTGTCACTGGACCATGCCGGTTCAACAGGTTTCTTCCAAGCTTCAAAAGTCATAGTAACCTTACTATTCGGAATGGTATATGTTCCAAAATATTGAGCCCTAGAGAGATCAACCTTGCTTGGGAAAGTGACCTTGAAAACATTATCTTCCACACGTTTCACTTCCCACTGATATTGATCATCCGGCACCATCCACTTCAAGTGCGCGATAATCTCATTAATAGTAAGAGTGCCATCAGAGATAGTTACACGACTCAATCTGGTGTTATCCATCCTATGTCTGACAGTGCTCGAGGAAGGGAACTCCCAAAACATCAGCTCTTCATGAGCCACACCGTACATAATCATGTTCGGTTTTGGAGCCAAAAGCAAAGGGCAGGATTTAGACAAATGATCAGGACTCTGACAACACAACCATAGCTCCGTTGTACAATCGTTGAGGTAATGTCCAGGTTTCCCACATTTAAAGAAGTCCGGTAACTTCTTTTTCATGGGTTTAGGTATCACCACATGTGGTGCAGCATTGGTTGTTTTTGGTGCCAAGCCAGCCACCGCCAGGATCACCTCCTCGGGGCGCCTCTGCTGCTGTGTCATCTGAGGAGCCGTAGTCACCACAGAGTTGGGCACCATCGAAGTCATCTCAGTAGCGGCAACCGGAGTAATAGAAGGATTCGTCACAGCAACACCTGTTGTCGGTTGATTGGGAAAATCCACAAGCTGCCTAGCCAAAGCCGCAGCCGTTTCCTTAATCAATTGACTCTGAACCTCGTTTGCATCCTGCACCGAGTTGTTCCGGCGATAGCGATTCACCAAATTCCCATGCTGATTTCCTCCATTGTCATACTGAAAATTTCCCCTTTGGTTGGATCTAAAACCGTTGCCCCGATTGACATTGGAAGAATTGTTGAACCTGCCACGACTCCCATCAAAATTCCCCCGGCCAGCCCTAAACACACCGTCGTTGAAGACGTTGTTGTTATGTTGTCCATAGTTGGATCCATCACCATCCCCAGCTGTTCCGCTTCCCTCACCCTGATAGAAAGTTCAACCCCGACCACCGGAGAAACCACCATTACTCCATCTTCCAAAATTCCTCCCATCTCCGCCTCCCTGTCCTCTACCTTGTCCACCATTGAAGCCACCCTCATTGGCTCCCTGTCCGCGGCCGCCGTTGGGAAAACGACCGCCACCACGGTTCGCCATGGCTGCGGCAACAATCCCGCCTGAAACCAAATCGCCAAGAGAGACGATCGGCACCGCCTTTTGGTTCTGGCTAATGCCTAGCGATGCACACCGCACCCTAGACGTGAATCGAGATGGAGGAAATATACGATCAGCAGGCACCCTGGATCGTAGGCCCAACTTACATATTTTAGAGACCAACAACTGATCATTATTATTTTTGACATGGCCCATCTGGCCCGGACAGAAGACATCAGGTTTGAAAATTCCAGATCATACCGTAGCGGATGACGATGCCAGAATCCACGTCGCCAACGATCCTCCTTTGCGTCGACCAGCCATCTTTCTTCGCGACCAGCTTGTCTTCTTCCTTTGAACGGTGATCCATTCCTTTGCATTGAAGTTCTCCAAGGTGAAAGTCGAGGGCGATAGCACCGGCACCCTCCTCGCCCTAGTCTTCCGACCTGCAAGACGAGATACAGAACCATGATCCCATACCGAGCTTGACGCGGAATCCAAGATCCTCACGATCTCCCGTTGACGAATCTTCTTCCTCTCTTTTCGCCGCAGCGCTGAGATTGAATCCAATGGGAGATCGCACTCCTCAGATACAGGCGTCCTGCAGAGGTATGATAGAGACCGCTCAATCCCCGGCGAGCCACCACTGCACACCGGCGATGGCGGATCGGCCTCATCGTCGGAGGAAGGGGCGATCGCCTAGAATCGCCCTCCCAACGGCCCACCGCAGAAAACGCTCATGCCCCTCTACGTAGGCTTTGCCAAGATCCATACATACCTTACATCCATATGGAACTGAAAAGCTAGATAGGAATTATCGTTCATGTAATCATTACCGTCAAGACGATTGCTATCCTTACCGCAACCATGGATAATTAGGTGCAGAAACTTACCTGAATTGCAACGAGTGTCGAGAATGTAATAATCCCATAGAAAATGGACTACTCCTAGAGCCATTTGTCATATATATCATAAATATTTTAAGTATGAATAGCTAGGTCAAAAATATTTGAAAGGCGCGAGGGAGTAAAAAATTTACCACACATTTTTTTGTTCTTCTTTAGTTTAGTAAATTTAGCAAAGCTTGAAGTTGTACAATAGAATATCTGTCTATATCAGTTGTCAATTACCAAAATAAACATTGAGATTCCAATGGTGCCCTCTCAATTTCCATCCAGACGTAGATGCCTACTGAATCTGGTCAAAACAAAACATAAAACTTGTTTGCAGATTGATCATCCGACGTTTATGCCGTGGTGGAATTCTGCGAAGGCATATGAAGTGTTGTTGTCTGAATGGTGAAACACCAGGTGCCGTCCTTTAAGTTTTTTTGCTGGCTCTTGGCACGCTGCCGACGTCAAGAAGAAAGGGAGATTATGTTGATGGTACAATACAATAGAAAATTGGCATATCAAGATTGACCCGTGAAAGCAAGAACTAAAAAGGTCCAAACCATGGTCCATATGACCAGCGAGTAGCCACAGAGCAGTACGTCATCTGAGTATGAAAACAATGAACAAAAAACAAAGAGGGCGTGCAAAATCAAAGCGAAATATACACGTTGGTGGGCTGGTGTCAAACATAGAGAGGACTAAGCAATCGTACCTACAGCCATTAGTTTCGTAATTTATCCAGAAATATTAAGTCATCAGCAATTATATCACATAATGTTGTACATCAAAGAAATCAATGAGATATGGCCCCATGCACTAGTGCACACACCCCCCCCCTCTAACACCGGTTTGGAGGGCCCTCTAACAACGGTTGTAGAACCGTTGTTGAGGGTTCGGTGTTAGAGGGCCCCCCCTTTAACACCGGTTTTTATACGAACCGGTGTTAAAGGGTGGCGCACGTGGGGCTGCCGCAGGGCTCAGGCCCCCTCCCCCTTTTAACACCGGTTCTAACACGAACCGGTGTTAAAGGTTTTGTGCCGCGGCAGGAAAAAGAGATAAATCTCTGCCGCGGCAGGAAAACGGCCTAAATCTCTGCCGCGGCAGAGTTCTGCCCCTGCCCCGTTCTGGGCGTATTTCTGCGGCGCGGCGGGAACGGGGAGGGGAGGGAGGGGGAATCGATCGGGAGCGGTATACACATACATCGTCATCGGTACATACGAGTACATGAATAATTAAGCAACTGTTATTATACACAACATCGTCATTGTGTAGTATTCTCCGTAAACGTTGAAGCATCAAGTACAAGACAAACACGTTCAAGCATATATACAACGTTCATTTTGGTGGATATCTAAAGAGTTCTCCGCCAGGCGTGACGACCTCATCAAGTATGAACCCCGCCAATTCCTCTTGAATGGCTCGTATGCGGTCAAATGGTAGGAGTTGGTCCCGCATCCGTTCGATCTGAATATATATGAAGAATGAGGTCAATATATATATAAGAATAAAACTCAACACAATTGATGGTAATAAAATAATGTTGTGTACTTTGTTTACTTACTCTAAGTTGTTCTAGTGCGGCTTGGCCCGTCGCACATATCGTGTTGCGAATGAACTCGCAAACATAATACTCACATAAGTTATTGCCGTGTCCCTGATCCGCGCACTTTACGAGAATAGAGAGTTCAATCAAAATAATAATCAATAAAGCATGATATAATGGAATTGGAAGCAGAATCAAAGAGATACGCAGACCTAGCTAGCTAGTATTTTTTACATTTTGGTCTACAAATTTTAGTTCTTCTGACCATTCACCCACGGCCCTGCCCGTGAACCTTTTCCAAACCCTATCCGGCAAAGAAAATGGATAAAGGAGTAATTAATTACTTGTTGTCACGAGAGTTGCCGATCTAGTGCGATAATATGATTGAAATTACCTCTGGTGCATCTCTCTAAAGTCTGTCCATAGCTCTTTTTCTTTTCGTAACGAGTCCATGACAAGGACTTTTCCTGAGTCAGGTTGAATGACTAGCAGAATAAAGTGGAACCTACGCACGCATAACTCATCATCAGTTACACTTAACATCGAGTAAGCCGAAACAGAATGTGTACAAGAGAGGGTAACAGTACTCACGAGAAGTTGTAAGACAATAGTATTTCCCTTTTGGTTTGTTGTCTCAGTAAAGACCATAGCAATAAATCTTCTGTTTGCCCGAGTTTGGTTCTTACCACTTCTTCATGAACTCTATTTGGGTCAACGAACCCAATGTCAAAAGGTCCTCCTTTTATGCATTCCATAACCTTTTTCCTGCATAATAGTATATACATATATGGTGAGCATATATATATACATGCAATTAATGAAGTGAATGAGATGAGATAGAAAATACAGAAATAGTACTTACACACAATAAAGGCTGATGGCAGCTTTGTCGAGTTCCTTCTGATTGAATAGAAAATGCAAGTCTTGAATGTTGAAGTCGATCTCGTCGTCTCCGCACAAGAAAATCTCATCTCTTATATGCGCCGTGATCCATTCTTCCTTTCTCGTCTTGCAGAAATCAAGGTACCACTTGTGCAATCTTCGCATCTTTGTTGGTAGATTCTTGAGCTCCTCTTTCTTGACGAGATTCTTCCCATACTTCCATGGCTGTATGGGGTTGGCATCGCATTTGGGCAAGTTGTCTCTCATGATGTTCAAGTATGCAATGTAAGTCATCCCCATCTTATTGGCCTTTCTTTGTAGCTCTGCCTCGTAATCATTTACGGGAGGAGCATCCCGTGTGTCGAACACTTGGAGAGGGGCGCATGATTGGTTTTCCTGCTCTCCGAGCATGGGAACTGTTTTCTGGGGTGCCGCACGACTGCTACTTTCAGTCTCCCTATGGCGCCTTGCATCCGCCTTCAAAATCTGGCGCTCGTAGTCCGGCACAAGTGGGGTTTCAGGTTTCAAAAGATTTTTGTAAAACTTCTCCACCACCGCCGGATCTATTTTCTCCTTTGGCTCGGCCCGTCTAGGTGCAAAGAATTTCTTGACCTCTTCTTCCGAGATTATATTGGTCTCCTCGTCGCTGCGATTCCACGGTAAAACTGGCAATGGCTTGGCGGAAGGCTACGGGACGTAGTTTTTTGAACTCTTTGTGGCAGTGCTAGTGATGCTCTTCGTGGCAGTGCTCTTCCGCTTACGCTGAGGAGATGGCTGACGGGCAGGAGATGGCTGGCGCGCCGAAGATGGCTGGCGCGCCGGAGATGGCTGCCGCGCAGGAGATGGCTGAAGCGCCGGAGATGGCTGCCGCGCAGGAGATGGCTGAAGCGGCTCAGACTGCTGACGCTGCGAAGACGGCGGGGGTGCCAGTGGCCTCCAATTTGGAAGCACGATGTGTTCCTTCTTCCAAAGAATGGTTGTTTCCACTGCAAATTTGAGTTGAGTTTCCCCTTCACCTGTAGCATGGTCAAGATGTGCTTCCTCATATTCCTTCACAACCTCATCCACCCCGACAATAGCATAGCCATCTGGAATCGGTCGGCAGTGGTAAGTTCCACCAGCTACAAGAGGTAAGGCATAGCCGACAGCCACCTTAATGGATAAGCCCATTAATCTCACATGCAGCTCAGCATGTTCGCTCTCCGTGATCTCATCCACGGGGTATCGAGGACCCGCCATTTCAAGCGTGGGCTGCACGTACTCCGTGGAAGCCATGCTGCTTTTCCGCGCAGAGTCTGGGCCGCCGGCAGCTTCCAATGCAGGCTCTTCGTGCCACTGAGATGGGCCGGTAGCTTGATGGCTCTGTTGTGCATTCACTTGCGCCTTCAGCGTCACAAGTGCATGTTCTATCTGTGTCATCCGCTTTGTACGCTCTTTTTTTTTCTGTCGCGCCATCTGTAAGAGTCGCTCCACTCGGCAAACCCATCCTTCCACGTCATACCCCCTGTGCCTCGTGCATGTCCAGGGTGTTCTTTTTTACCGATGGCGCGTGTGAGCTGGTCATTCTCTCTGTCGGGATGGAAGGTCCTGGCGGCTGTTTCCTCGTATGCCGTGATGAGTTCAGTGACGGGTTTGGCAAGGAGGGTTGGGAAGATACACAATCCTGTTTCTGGGTCCAACCTTGCCCCGATTCCGTAGAACCAAGTCTTTGCACGTAGGTCCCACCCATGTGTTCGGGGTGTGATCCCTCTGTCGCGCAGGGCCTTCTCAGCTTCCTCCCACTTAGGCCTCTGAGATATGTAGCCACCTGACCCTGTCCTCTGGTGATATTCCTTCTTCTGGGAATTTAGCGTATTGGTTTCTGACCTCTTTGTAGCTATAGCACCTTCCTTGTATGCCACAAATTCGCGCCAGTGAGGTCTTATCTTCGCATAATATGCGTCTTCGAAATCTGGAGTCTCGCGAGCTTTGACAAATTTGTTCAATTTTGTCTTCCAGTTGTGGAAAGCGTCAGCCATCTTCTTTAGAGTCCACTCTTTGACCTTTTCCTTTATAACCGGTTTGTTTTCATCCTCCTCTGGCGGAAGGGTGAAATTTACCAACAACGAATTCCAAAGCATTTCTTTGGATCTTTCATTGACAAAGGTACCGTCGCCCTTCTTTGGCTTATTCCAATATTCAATTATGATTGGGATTTGGTCCCTAACAAGAACTCTAGCCTGACGTACAAATTTGTCTGCGGCCTTCTTGGGCTCCATCGGCCTGCCATCAACACGGACTGCTTCGATCGTGAACTTTGCACGATCTTTCAACCGATGGCTCGTGCCTCGCTTGCTCTTTTTCGTAGAAGAAGATGGTTGCTGGCTGGTCGATCCAGAGGGCTAAAAGAAGAAAGAAGCATTAATTAATACATGTAGAAGAAGATTGTTGGTGGAAGTCAGCAGAGGCTTAATCAATGCATATACCTCGCCGGACTTTGTAATCACTAAATTGCGTTCACCGGAGTCTTCATCTTCTCCATGACTACTTGAGTTGTCATCATGTCCCTCCAAGTTCAGATATTGTGAGGTGTCCTCATCGATAATGTTCTCCATTATTTCTTCTTCTTCAAGGTTTCTACTAAGTGGATCCATAGTTTCTAAAACAATAATATTATCTAGAGTAAGAGAGTAAACATTCAAGTGGACTTGGATTCATACACAAATATACATATTATTCATCCAAAAATACACAAATAAATACACGAATGAAATTAAAACCCTAAGGATGCTTGATCATTTTAAACGAGTTCCGAGGGGTCCAAACCCTAATTCGGAGAAATCCCGGATGCATATGAGAGGGGCTAGCTACAGTGGCTGACCGGAGGATGCTCCAGAAAGCGGCGGCTGGCGGCGCTGGAGAGCGACCTAGGGCGCGCGAGGTAGCGGGTTCACCTCAGCGTGATGCGGCCTACCTAAAACGGGCGGCGCCACTACCTAGGGGTCACCGGAGCGACGTTAACGACGACGGCCAGCGACGGCGTTATAACCCCCCCCCCTTTAACACCGGTTCGTGGCTGGGGGGAAGAAAGAAGGGGAAGGCCCGCGAGCACTACCACCCTAACCCTAAGTCCGGGGGCCCACGAGCACCACCATCCTAACCCTAAGTCCGGGGGCCCGCGAGCACCACCACCCTAACCCTAAGTGCTGGGTCGCGAGCACTATCACCCTAACCCTAAGTCCGGGGGCCCGCGAGCACCACCACCCTAACCCTAAGTGCGGGGCCCGCGAGCACTACCACCCTAACCCTATGTCCGGGGTCCCGCGAGCACTACCATCCTAACCCTAAGTCCGGGGCCCGCGAGCACTACCACCCTAACCCTAAGTGCGGGGGCCCGCGAGCACTACCACCCTAACCCTAAGTGCGGGGGCCCACGAGCACTACCACCCTAACCCTATGTCTGGGGGCCCGCGAGCACATCCATCTTAACCTAAGTCCTGGGGCCCGCGAGCACCACCACCCTAACCCTAAGTCCGGGGCCCCGCGAGCACCACCACCCTAACCCTAAGTGCGGGGGGCCCGCGAGCACTACCACCCTAACCCTAAGTCCGGGGGTCGGCGAGCACTACCACCCTAACCCTAACTCCGGGGGCCCGCGAGCACTACCACCCTAACCCTAAGTCCGGGGGCCCGCGAGCACTACCACCCTAACCCTAAGTGCGGGGGCCCGTGAGCACTACCACCCTAACCCTAAGTGCGGGGGCCCGCGAGCACCACCACCCTAACCCTAAGTGCGGGGCCCGCGAGCACCACCACCCTAACCCTAAGTGCGGGGGCCTGCGAGCACCACCACCCTAATCCTAAGTGCGGGGGCCCGCGAGGAGTGCTATAATATTACAATATACTACTATAATGCAATATACTACTATTACAATATACTACTATAATATTACAACTATATACACTACAAAATAATATTATAATATACTACTGTAATGCAATATACTACTATTACAATATACTACTAGAAAATTACAACTATATACACTACAAAATAATATTACACTAGCTACTAAATAATATTACAACTATACACTACTATTACACACAGAATAATATTACACTACCAAATAAAATTACAACTATATACTACAAAATAAAAAAATGGAAAAAAAGAGAACTTGGACGGGGGCGCCGGCCCGGCCGCATCGCCCGCACCGCCACCGGCGTGCATGGCTGTCGCCGGCCCGCCTGCTCTCCCACAGTGGCCGGCGGCGCCACGCCGCTGCGTAGCCGGACGGGGGAGTAAAGGGGAGGGGCGGCGGGGTGTACCTCTGGCCGGGGGCACACGCAAGGCGGCTGGAGTGGCGGCGGCGGTTGGGGGCGGTGGTGGCTGGAGTGAGTGGCGGTGGCGGTTGGGGTGGTGGCGGCCGGAGAGAATCGGGCAGGCGCTCCCGCGGGATGGCGACGGCGAGGGCGGCGACGGCGATGGCTGGACGGCGACGGCTAGACGGCGCTTTTCTCTGAGCGCGCGCTTTCGATCTGGCTGGGGGGAAGAAGGAAGGGGAAGGCGCGCATTATAACCCCCCCCTTTAACACCGGTTCGTGCCACGAACCGGTGTTAAAGGGGGGGAATTCATTTCGCGCCCGCACCCCCCCTTTAACACCGGTTCCAGCCACGAACCGGTGTTAAAGGGGGGGTGTGCACGCGCGAAACGAAATAAATGCGCCCCCCTTTAACACCGGTTCGTGGCTGGAACCGGTGTTAAAGGGGGGCATTTATTTCATGCATTACAGGGGTGAGGGCATTTATAATTCAAAAAATAGGATATGAATTTAGAAAATTCATATCTTATTCATTTCAACTCAGAAAAATATGAATAATATATCATAATTTTCAGAAAAATAATATCTATCCATTCATGTAAAAATATTTTATATTTACTTTAGATGAAAATTTTCAAAATGATTAAAACACTTACATATAAATTTTGATTATTCAATTCAAACAAAAATAAATTGTCAAATCCTAAAACTTTGAACATAAGAAATATTAAGCATCTAAAAAGGAATCTAACCCTATTTTATTAGAGCAAATCATATTTTATTTTGTATTAACATTTTTGAATTGATTGGATATTTAAATGCCGCATCTTTTGTATACACTTGAATCTGACAAAGCCTCGCTCAACTTGCATTGGATTTTTGATAAAATAGCATATTGTGAACCTAAAAATGATTTTTGTAAAAATTATGAGCATCGTATCATGTACCTGTAGTTCATATCTGACCCACTTCCTGCCGATTCGGCAGGAATTTGTCTTTTTCACCAGAGGTGGACGGAAAGGTTTCAGATCCCCCTGTTGGTACATTGTCCATATAAGGTGGTCTAGTATTTTTGTAAAATGTGGTGGTGGTTTTTTGAATTAGCCATTTGGTGGTTGCTTCACAAAACCGTCTATTTTTTATGCTCGGAAAATGGAAAATGCCTTTTTGGTGCGATAAAAAGGAAAACTTCCTCTTGCAACATTGTTTGCCATGCCATGATGCACATGTATGCACAATATGGCCATATTATCACAAACTATGCCTTGATTCTAGCCATAACATTGGTCATTTGACCCGAAAGCCAAGAAACCTCGAATGAGATAGGTCATTTTGTGAAGGAGATAGAACTGGAATTAAAATACACAATGCAACTAATAGTAAGTTACATAAAGCACGACTGAAAATTAAGATACATAAAAGAACTGAAAATTAAGATACATGGCCAGATTAAGTAACAATCGGCCGAACTTGTTTCAGAATGTTGGAGTGATTCAGTCATGCTCCTGCCTACACCTGTAATACTCGCCACTGTAGTCGTCGTACTCGCCGCCGCCGTCATCGCTGTCGTCGTCGGGGTCACCGTAATTGAACCTTGAAGGCTGAGTACACGTGGGCTGGACTTGAGGGTAGCGCAGACGGGGGTTAGAGTCGGCGGTAGTGTCATAGGCCATGACGCTCTGGAGAGTCCGACCGCGCCACCATAGCCGACGGCCGGCCTCGTTGAAGTTCGGAGGAGGTGGGCCGTCCTCCTTGTGCCTGGCGAGCGCCCTCTCACGCCAATCCACGAAGAAGGCTTCCCAAGTAGGGAAATAGTCGGGATGCCATCTGGGATTCCTCCGCTGCTCCGGCGTGAGCTCGAAGTAGTAGTGGTTCGTGATGGCCATCCGGCGCGCCACACCTAGAGGGACAGGAGGAACCGGCACGCCTCCGGCGCTCAGCATCCAGCCGACGGGGACACAGTAGCCCGGCGGGCAGGGGTAGTTCGAGGCGCAAAGCGCCTCCGCCTCCCTGGGGGTTAGTGCTACGGTGGAAGCCATGGGAAAGAGTGATGAGGTTGCAGATATGAGTCTATAGATGTGCAATGACAATGGAGGCCAACCCTATATATATATAGTGAAAAACTGGCGGGAAGAAAAATGGCAGGAAGAAAAATGGCGGGAAAAAATGGCGGGAAGAAAAATGGCGGGAAAAAATGGCGGGAAGAAAAATGGAGGGAAGAAATAGAAGGAAGAAAAATGGCTCATTTAATACATATACTGTTAACAGAAGAAATATGACATTGATTTCCATGTTGAGATACATATGTGTGCCAAAAATGGCTCAATTAATACATATAGTCAATCTTATGATCGCGTCGGCCGTAACCATGGAGTATCAACACCGTTTAACAGGATGGTTGGGTCAGTCTTCACTCTGAAGGGCGGAATTTCATCAAACTTATTATAATCTTCTGACATGTCTGTCTTGTCATCCACTCCCACGGTGTTTCTTTTCCCTGAAAGAACTATGTGACGCTTTGGCTCATCGTGTGATGTATCTGTTTGCTTATTTTTTCTTTTTTCGGTTTGGTAGACATGTCCTTCACATAGAAAACCTGAGCCACATCATTGGCTAAGACGAATGGTTCGTCTAAGTTCTTGTCTACCTTCATAAGATTGTTGAGATCCACCGTTGTCATTCCGTACTTCTTGTCTACCTCAACCCCCCCTCCTGTTAGCTTGACACATTTGCATCGAAACAAGGGGACCTTAAAATTAGGTCCATAGTCAAGTTCCCATATCTCCTCTATGAACCCATAATACGTGGTCTTTTGCCCATTGTCTTCTGCTGCATCGAAGCGGACACCACTATTTTGGTTGGTGCTCTTTTTATCTTGGCCTATCGTGTAAAATGTATTCCCATTTATCTCGTACCCTTGGAAAGTACATACAGTCGAAGATGGTGTCCTGGCCAACAAGTACAGCTGATCCCCAACAGTGGTGTTATTCGTGAGAAGTCTTTGCAGCCAGCCGCCAAAACTCGCCATGTGTTCACTTATAATCCATTCATCAGACTGTCCCGGGTGTTTGAGGAGTATTAAATTCTTGTGTTCATTGATATACGGGGCAACCAAGATAGATCTTTGTAAAACTGTGTAGTGTGCTTGATTGAGAGAATGCCCGTCCCTACATATCATTGCTTTACATCCTAGGGTGCCTTTTCCATGCAGTCTCCCCTCATGTCATGATTCTGGAACACCAATCGCCTTAAGGTCAGGAATAAAATCAACACAGAACTCAATGACCTCCTCTGTTACATAGCCCTTGGAGATGCTTCCTTCTGGCCTAGCACGGTTATGAACATATTTCTTTAAGACTCCCATGTACCTCTCAAAGGGGAACATATTGTGTAGAAATACATGACCGAGAATGGCAATCTCTTCTACTAGGTGAACCAGGAGATGCGTCATAATATTGAAGAAGGATGGTGGGAACACCAACTCAAAGCTGACAAGACATTGGGCCACATCTGTCTGTAACCCTGGTAGGCTTTCTGGATCGATTACCTTCTGAGATATTGCATTGAGGAATGCACATAGCTTCACAATGGGTACTCGAACATTTTTAGGTAGAAGCCCCCTCAATGCAATCGGAAGCAATTGTGTCATAATCACGTGGCAGTCATGAGACTTTAGGTTTTGGAATTTTTTCTCTGCCATATTTATTATTCCCTTTATATTCGACGAGAAGCCAGACGGGACCTTGATACTGCTCAGGCATTCAAAAAATATTTCCTTCTCTGCTTTAGTAAGAGCATAGCTGGCAGGAGTTAAGTGGCATCGTTTACCCTTCTCATTCTCAGGATGCATAGGCTCTTCAGGGTCTTTCAGACGTTGCTGGTCCTGCCGTGCTTCCGGTGTATCTTTTGTCTTCCCATACACTCCTAGGAAGCCTAGCAGGTTCACGCAAACATTCTTCGTCATGTGCATCACGTCGATTGAAGAGCGGACCTCTAAGACTTTCCAATAGGGTAGGTCCCAAAATATAGATTGCTTCTTCCACATGGGCGCGTGTCCGGCATCGTCATTCGGAACAGATAGACTGCCAAGACCTTTTCCAAAGATTACTTCTAGGTCCTTGACCATACCAAATACCTCCTCACCGGTACGGAGGACAGGCTTCCTCCGGGGTTCTGCCAGACGTTTGAAATGCTTGCCTTTCTTTCTTACTGGATGCAGGTTCGGAAGAAATCGACGATACCCTAGGTACACAACCTTCTTACATTTATCCAAATATACACTTTCAGTCTCATCTAAATAGTGTGTGCATGCATTGTATCCCTTGTTTGTCTGCCCTGAAATGTTACTAAGAGCAGGCCAATCATTGATGGTTACGAAAAGCAATGCTCGTAGGTCAAATGGCTCCCCTTTGTGCTCATCCCACATACTTACACCTAGTTTGGCCCACAGCTATAAAAGTTCTTCAACTAATGGCCTTAGGTACACATAAATGTCGTTGCCGGGTTGCCTCGGGCCTTGGATGAGCACTGGCATCATAATAAACTTCCTCTTCATACACAACCAAGGAGGAAGGTTATAGATACATAGAGTCACATGCCAGGTGCTATGTCTGCAGCTCTGCTCACCAAAAGGATTCATGCCATCTGTACTTAGACCAAACCTTAAGTTCCTTGCGTCACGTGCGAAGTCCGGGTACTCTCGCTCGACTTTTCTCCACTATGACCCATCAGCGGGGTGTCTCAACATCGCGTCTTTCTTACGGTCTTCCATGTACCATCGCAACAACTTGGCATGCTATTTATTTCTGAAGAGACGTTTTAACCGTGGTATTATAGGAGCATACCACATAACCTTGGCAGGAACCTTCTTCCTAGGGGCCTCGCCCTCAACATCGCCAGGATCGTCTCGTCTGATCTTATACCGCAGTGCAGTGCATACCGGGCATGCATCCAAATTCTCGTACTTCTCACCGCGGTAGAGGATGCAGTCATTAATGCAGGCATGTATCTTCTGCACGTCTAATCCTAGAGGGCAGACAACCTTCTTTGCTTGGTATGTACTGTCGGGCAACTCATTATTTCTTGGAAGAAGATTCTTCATTTTTACCAACAACTTTGAAAATGCGCTGTCAGTCACACCGTTCTCTGCCTTCGATTGCAGCAAATCCAGTATGGTACCTAGCTTTTTGTGGCCATCTTCGCAAGTTGGTTACAACAATGTTTTGTGATCCTTTAACATCTGCTCCAGCTTCTCCTTCTCCTTTTCAGTTTCACATTCTTTCTTTGCATCAGTAATGGCCCGACCAAGATCGTCATCAGCGGGCCCATCTGCTGCCCCTTGATCTTCATTATCTACCCTCGTTGCAGTATCATCATATTCAGGATACATATTATGATAGTTGTCATCATCCTCTTCTTCTTCATTGTCTTCCATCACAACCCCTTTTTCTTCGTGCTTGGTCCAACAATTATAGCTGGGCATGAAACCGGATCGAAGCAGGTGGGCGTGAATGGTTCTGGTATTTGAGTAGTCTTTCTTGTTCTGACAGTGAACACACGGACAGCACATAAAACCATTGTGACCACGGTTTGCATTAGCCACAACGATGAAATTTTGGAGGCCCGTAATGTACTCGGAAGTGCGGTGGTCACCGTACATCCATTGCCGGTTCATCTGCATTAATATATAGTATATATCAAAAAATAATAGGGAGATGACCATTTATATATATAGTACATCAATGACACATGAAAGGATAGTTGCCGACCTCGATCGAGAAGGAAAGAGCAACGAGAAAACTTATTTTGAGCTCTCGGGCATTTCACCGAACACCTCTTGTGCATACGAAAAAAACACAAACTAGCACACTTCACACCCTCTTGCTAGGCTCCAAAATGAGATAGTGAAAAAATGGAAGAGTGGGGTGTGGGCTGCGGTGTCTTATATAGCCCCCCCTTTAACACCGGTTCAAGCCACGAACCGGTGTTAAAAGGGGGGGGCTGCGCGGGCCACTGGTGCAGGGGCCTTTAACACCGGTTCGTGCCACGAACCGGTGTTAAAGGGGGGCTCCTTTTTGCTGCACGGACCACGCTGGTACAGGCCCCCCCTTTAACACCGGTTCGTAGAAGAACCGGCGTTAAAGCCTATTTTCAGGGTCAACCAAAGGCCTCGTTTCCACTAGTGATGCTCTTGCACTAAATATATCTAGGGCGATGCCCACCGCTGATGTCACCAATTGGGGATTTTATAGTAAGGCTTTGCATGTGAAGAGGCGGATGGTAGAGGCAATGAAATAATTGGCTATTTAATATTGTAATCAAATCGCAGATGGTGGGGAGAGGAAGAGGCTCCATCATCGCGCATATAGAAGACGAAGTGTCAACTGGTTGGTGGGCATGTAATTTGGAGCAATGGGGATGCATATGGGATCTAGAGTGGTTGGGGGCTGCACGTGGGCTGGAGGCTGCACGTGGGCTGGAGGCTGGCTGGACTAATAGGCCAAGTCGACTGCTGAGTGCGTTTTGATCAATAGGCACATACTGCTTTCCTAAAAAAAAGAACCAAGCATAGACTGCATGTAACAGACGGAAATGGATTATTATAGAACAGAAAGAGAACACATGAATAGAACGTAAATGCCTGAGCTGATGTGGAAAGTCTGCATGGCCAGAGAAATAGATAGTGGGGACTCCTATTTAGATATATATATATATATATAGTGGCGCTATTTGACACAGAGGATGTAAAATAGTTATTCTTCATCCACCCTCTATCTTTCAAACCGTATATGATTTTTACGTCACGTAAATTTTCTCTTATCCCGGAAGTCAAGAAGAACATAAAAAAAATTAGACATGTCGTAAAAAAATATTTACATGCCGTAAAAAAATACGGCGTAAAATGCGAATTTTCTATGTTTTTTACACTATAATGACTCATAAATCTTATTTTATGTCGATTTTTTTGCGTTTCTGATGAATATGAACATAATTATTAGTATAAATTTATATATGTAAGAACATAAAAATATGTGGGTGCAAAATAACTATTCTGCACCCTGGATGCTGAATAGGGTTTCTATATATATATATATATATAGAGAGAGAGAGAGAGAGAGAGAGAGTGAGTGACGCTATTTGACAACCAGGGTGTAGAATAGTTATTCTTCATCCACCCTCTATCTTTTAAACCGTACATGATTTTTACGGCACGTAAATTTTCAGTAGCCTCATGAAGAAACTCAACAATATAACTATCACATAAAGCATTCTTTTCATGATCTACAAGCACTAGAGCTTTATTATAAACACTTTCAAAAGAATCCTCAGGAACATAACATTTATCCTCTTTTAGTAAGTATGGAGGACAATCAAATAATGTAAGGGATAAAGAGTTACTCTCATTAGAAGGTAGGCATGGGTAGCTAATCCATTCTTCCTCCTTTTGTTCATCACTCTCCTCCTCTTTTTCATCTAATGAGATTTCAGGTTCATCAATTTCTTCTTCCATAGGATCTTGCAAGGCATTAGTCTCTTCCATTTGTGGAGAGCCTCTATTAAAATACTCAAGAATAGGGCCATTTTCATCCTTGTAATTATCAAAGCAAAATTTAAGTATACTATAAACCTCATACTTATAAGGTGAATCATCAATATTTTCAAGCAAACTAGCAAGTTCAAAAGCACCCTTCCAAACAATAAATTCTTCAATTTGTTCCGCATCATAAAAGTCATAAATTCCTTTAGAATAGGAAGATATGGTATCATTATCATTATACTCACATTGAAAAGGGAGGTGTTTATACCTCTTTCTGCAACGAGATTCATCACAGTAATAAGTAACATTATAAGTAGAGCATACATTTCTAGCAATGGTATACAATCTATCAATTTGTTCCCATAAGTGTTTTCCTTTTTGTGACAAGCGGTGTTCCTTATAATAATGTTTTTGATCTTCCGTGAACCCACCTTGCCAATAAGCTTCAGTTTTAAAGAAACCAACCATTGACAACAAGCATGACAAAGCAAGATAATAACAGACCAACGAAAATAACAACTAGAGTAGGAACTAATTTTTTTGTATTTTTGATAAAGAAACAAGCAAACAAGGAGAAAATAAACTTAGCTTGAACAATACTGAATCCAAGTGGACTTGATAAATAAAGCTATGCTCCCCGGCAACGGCGCCAGAAAATAGTCTTGATGACCCACAAGTATAGGGGGTGTATCACAGTATTTTCGAGGGAAGTGAAACCCAATTTATTGATTCGACACAAGGGGAGCCAAAGAATATTTATCAGCCTTAACAACTGAGTTGTCAATTCAGCTGTACCTGGAAACAATCTTGCTCATAGCAGTTTATCAGTAGCAACAGTTTTGTAGTAGGAATAGTAAAGCAGCAGCAGTAGTAAAGCAAAGACAATAGTAACAAAAGCTGTAAACAGTGGGATTCGAGTGCGGTAGGCATAGGGATGGATGGACGGGCGTTGCATGGACAAGACAATTCACATAGCAATCAGAACATAGGGCAATTGTAGATTAATAAGATAAAGCATCCAAGTACTAGACAATCCTAGGCATGTGTTCCATATATAGTCATACGTGCTCGCAATGAGAACTTACACAACATCTTTTGTCCTGCCAGCCCGTTTGCATCGGGGCCTCTAGGGAACTACTGGCAATTAAGGTGCTCCTTTTAATAGAGCACCGGAGCAAAGCATTAACACTCCGTGAACACATGTGATCCTCACATCAAAGCCTTTCCCTTCTGGTTATCCCGATTTCTGTCACTTCGGGGCTATAGGTTCCGGACAACGACGTGTGTATACAACTTGTAAATAAGACCAAGAACAATACTATCATAATGAATCAATAACATGTTCAGATCTGAAATCATGGCACTCGGGCCCTAGTGACAAGCATTAAGCACAACAAGTCGCAACAAAGTCATAAAGCACTAATAAAAGATACTAGGCACCATGCCCTAACAATCTGATGCCATTACATGAACGATCTCATCCAATCCCTACCATCCCCATAGCCTACATCGGGGGATTACTCACTCATAGATGGGGGAAACATGGATGGTCGATGAAGATGATGGTGGAGATCGATGGAGATGGCTCCCACTTCCCCGTCCCGGCAGGGTGCTGGAACAAAGACTTTCTGTCCCCCGAATCTCCCCTTTGGTGGCGGCGGCGCATCAGAACTTTTCGTGGAAAAACGCCGAACCTCCAGAGTTTTTAGGTCAGAAGGCTTCTTATTGGCGAAGAGGGAGACCGAGGGGGTGCCTGGGGCCACCACACCATGCCCTAGCGCGGCCAGGCCCAGCCCGCGCCTGGGGGGGTGGCCAGCCCCTGGCCCTCCTCCGTCTCGTATTCTGGCTCCTGGAGTCTTCTGAAAAAATAGGCACTTTGGTTTTTGTCCCGTCCAATTCCGAGAATATTCATTTTTTGACTTTCCTAGGACCAAAAACAGCAGAAAACAGGCAGCTGGCACTGTGGCTCTTGTTAATAGGTTAGTCCAAGAAATCATATGAAAAGTACTCCAAAGTGTGTACAAAACATAAGAAAGTAGGTAAAACCAAGCATGGAACATAAAAAAATTTGGTATGCTAGGCATAAGTAAAATGTTTACAACCAAAGTCGGATGAGCATGCCTTTATAGGTTATTTCGAATAACCATTGGGTATTCCTCCATAACACCGAAGACAAAAGTGTTTGTCACTTAGAATGTTGAGTTTCTTGAGAAGGAATTTTTGGTGAAAAGTTAAGTGGGAGGACAATAGAACTTTGACAAGGTTGTTGAACCTTGGCTAATATGTGCTGAGTTGCGCAGCGTCGGTAAGTGTCCCGGAGGCAGCAACAATGCTCATGGCTCACGTGCCTCAAAGGTTGTGGTCACGGAGATCTAAGTTCCTATTGAACCAAGTAGGTCGGGTAAGTAATCAAATGCCAATATTTGAGAGTTAAATCATTGTTGTTTGACAATGATGAACCGACTACATGCAAAGAAGCAATGATGGGCCCTGACTTCGTTAAGTGGATTGAATCCATAAAATCCGTGATAATTCCATACACGAGAAATCAAGCTTTGAATTTGAAAGACCCTCTGGAAAGGTGTAAGACCTTACAGTCGTATATGGATCTATAAAGAAATAGACATGGACGTTTCACATCTATGAAATAGTCGACATGTCGGAAAGAGTTTATGACAATGTTCAAGGAATTGACTATGATAAGGTTTGATCTTTCACAGCGATATTTAGTCTGGACGGATTAATGTAGCAACCACTACATATATTTTGGTATATGGTAGTTGAACAAACAAAACAAGTTCTTCTAATAGAATGGTTACCTAGGATGTGTCCTTGACACGATCCAAAGGGTTTTGTTAATTCAAAGGATGCTAAAAGAGTATGCAAAACTTCAATGGTTGAAGTGAGCATCGCGGAGTTGGAATCTTCACCATGATGAAACCGTTAAAAGGTTTAATTTCATCAGAGACGATGAAGATGTTTGCATTTTGCAAGAAATTAAGTGGGAGCGCTAAGACATATTTCTAATACATTATGTGAAAGACATATTGTTGATTAGAAATGATGTATCTTTTATTGACACAGGTTAAGAATTTCATTTCGATGAAAGACTTAGGCATAACCCAAGAATTAGGCATCAATGTCTATATGGATAGATTGAGGCGCTAATATGGTTTTGCCAAATGTACATAGATAAGATGTTGAATGAGTTCAATATGGAAACAACAAGAAAGGTTCTTGACGCACGGAAAGGACTGAATCAAGATTCAAGTGTGTTGACACGAGATTCAAGTGTTTTGACACTTGGTGAAATCACAAGAATATTTTGATCAATCATTCTTTGAGATGTACACATCCAGATATGTCCTATGCTCTGAATGTTATGAGCATATACCAGAATGACTCATAAGATGATCATTGGACAATAGTAGGGATATTCCTATGATCTTTGGAAAAACTAAGAATATATTATTTATATAGTGGTGACAAATAGTTCATTGTAAATTGTTGCATTGATACTAGTTTTGTCACAAATTAAGTTTATCTCAATTTAAACTATGGGTGGCACAATGTAATAGAAAGGAAGTTCCATAACGGATTTGGTTGAGTACCAAAGTTAAAACATTATGACAGATACTACAACAAAAGGCTAAGTATATGACTGCTATTGTAGCAGCAAATGAGGGCATTTGCGTCAAGTAGTTTGTTATCAAACTAGGTGTGGTTCATAGTGGGATAATACTATGAAGATACATTATATGACAATTGTATCAACATAATTTAATCCCAAGGAACTAAAGGTCTCACCAAAGGACCAAATTTATACAATGCCATCTCATTAGAGAATGAGTAATGCGTAGAGATGCAAGGACATGCAAATACACACGGACCTGGAAGTGTCAGATCCGAAGATTATGTTTACACTAGCAATAGTGTCTATACAACACCAGAAAGCCATAGGTGTTGAATGCACAAGTTTTTAACTAGATTATTGACTCTAGTGCAAGTGGGAGACTGTTGGAGATATGCCCAAGAGGCAATAATAAAGTGGTTATTATTATATCTTTATGTTTATGATAAATGTTTACATCTCATGCTATAATTGTATTAACCGGAAACATTAATACTTGTGTGTTTTGTAAACATAAAAGAGTCCCTAGTAAGCCTCTTGTTAAACTAGCTTGTTGATTGATGGATGATCATGGTTTCCTGATCATGGACATTGGATGTTGTTAATAACAAGATCATATCATTAGGAGAATGATGTGATGGACACACACCCATAGTAAGCATAGCATAAGATCAAGTCATTAAGTTTGTTTTGCTACAAGCTTTTCAAATACATAGTAACCTAATCCTTCGACCATGAGGTTATGTTAATCACCATCACCGGATGGGTACTTTGATGAAATCAAACGCCGCTTTGTAACTGGGTGGTTATAAAGGTGACATTGGGTATTCTGAAAGTATGTGTTGAAGCGCATGGACCAAGATTGGGATTTGTCCATCCATATGACGGATAGATATGCTCTGGGCCCTCTCGGTGGAATGTCATCTAGTTAGCTTGCAAGCATGTGACTAGGTCACAAGGGATGACATATCACGGAACGACTAAAGAGTACTTATCAGTAACAAGGTAGAACTAGGTATGGAGATACCGACGATCAAACCTCGGATAAGTAGAGTATCGCGTGACAAAGGGAATTGGTTTCGTATGTTAATGGTTCTATCGATCGCAAAGTCATCGTTGAATATGTGGGAGCTGTTATGGATCTCCAGATCCTGCTGATGGTTATTGATCGGAGAGGTGTCTCCATCATGTCTGCATATTCACGAACCGTAGGGTGACACAATTAAGGTTCGAAGTTGTTTTAAGTAGATATGGAATGTGCGTTGGAGACCGAATGTTGTTCGGAGTCTCAGATTGGATCCGGGACATCACGGGGAGATCCGGAATTGTCTGGAGAATGAGATTCATATATTGGGGATCATGTTCCGGAGTATTTGTATGGGGATTCTAGAAGGTTTTGGAATGTTCCGGAAGGTTCTAGAAGATTTCTTGGAGTTTGCTTGAAAACCAAGAAAGGATCAAGGAATCCTTGTAGGGCAAGACAAGGAGTAGTGGGGAAGGAGGACTCCTTCCCCCTTCCCAATCCGTCGGCCAAGGAGGGAGGGGAGTCCTACTAGGACTCCCCCTCCCATGGCACCTCCCTCCTTTAAATAGAGGGGTGGGGGCGCCACCCCCTTGCCCCCTACACATCAAACCCTAGCTGCCGCCTCTCTCCTCCTCCTTCCCTCTGCTCAGGCTTAGGCGAAGCCCTGCAGAATTCTCTACTCCACCACCACCACCACCACCACACCGTTGTGCTGCTGGAATTCCATGGAGAAGATCTACTACCTCCGCTGCTCGCTAGAACAGGGAGAGGAAGGTCTGCTTCTACTCCGCATGTGTGACCGACTGCGGAAGCGCTGCCGGAACGCGGCGCCGGAAGGATCGTCCACACGATCTTGAGATCGGCAAGTGATCGACTACATCAACCCCGAGATCTAATCTCGTAACGCTTTCGGATCTATGAGGGTTAGTACAGATCTATCTCGTTGCACATGTCTAATAGATTAGATCTTGGCTTTTATCTAGATTAGATCTGGGTTTTGTTCGTTCTTGCGATAGAATTTTTTTGCTTTCCATGCTACGAACCCATCAGATGATCATGGTGCCGATGACGTCTTGTGTGGTGCGGTTGCCGAGATTGTGGGTCAACCGCTTGTTCATGACGATGACGATCTTGTTGTTCCCCATTGTGATGGTGGGGTTCTCCCTAATGAGAGTGGGAGCGCGAAGTGTCTCCATGACGACTTGAGGAGCGCGCATGAGATGAACTTGATGAGTTTGAATGGTGTCCATGATGGTTGCCAAGGTTAGCAATAGCTTGGTCAAGAGCTTGGAATTGAGCGTTGTGCTCCACTTGGCATTACCGGTCACGGTAGTCGAACTCTCGAAAAGTTTCATCAAGCCGGTTCTCAAGCCTGTCAAATTGGGCATGGAATTCTTGGCGTTGCGCCCATAAGTTGTGGCGTGTGGCAAAACCATCTTGGTTGTTGAAGTTGCCATCTCTGCTTTCTCCGCTTCCCCTAGACTTGTTGTATGACCACAATTGAAAGGAAGGATGGTATTGGTGGTATGGTATGTGCTACCTTGCTTCACCAAGTCAAAAATTGGAAAGATTGTTCTTGCCGAGAGCAAAGCGAATACACAAGACACATGCACACAAAGGCCTATGGTGGAAGTTTAGAAAGGTGGATAACAAATAAAACAACCAAACGCAAAGGTTATTGTCAAAAGTGGGTAAAATCCAACAAAAACAAAGTCAAAGGAAAAGGTCAAAAAGGGTGACGAGAACCTACGACTATACACACATGGTGGAGATTAATGTGGCTAACACGACTATGAAAATGAGCAACAAACAAAATTGGTCCTAATGAAGACTAATGCTCTGTATCGTGCCAACACTAGGAGAGACCATAGCCAGTTTGCCAAAAGATTGAGATTCGACAGATTTGCACGCTTGCCTTGCTCTTGCTCGCACTCTTGCTTAGAAGCTTTGGACTCTCTTTTTCTATTGGTATCTTTCTCTCTATTTTTTGCTAAAAATCTTTTCTTTGTTTTCTCTTTTTTTTTGAAATACCTCTTTACTTTTATGCTATGGAGTCAATTTTTGTTATTGCCTCTACACTATGACTTATGCAAGAGCAAGCGCACAATGCTTTGGCAAACACAAGATGAGATACTCTCAATAGGTTAGGTAAAACACAAAGGAAGAAGGGTTAACAAGGGTGGTGCAAGGTATACCTTGTGGTGATGTCATACTTGCAACCATTGGTGGAGGGATGGTTCGAGTTCCACGGTGCCGATGTCGAGCGTGAGGTGTTGTTGGCATTGTGGAAGTTTTGTTAGTTGACAGACACGCACATGAAACACAAACTTTAAAAGGAAATCAGTCGAAAAAGGAAAAGAGGAGAAACAATTCCTGTCACGTCGGAGACTCCGTGGTCTGGTGGCTGGAGACTCTAGGGGGGAAGAGACTCCAGTGCTGGAGGCTGGAAACTCCGGTGTCAGGGCCAGCACCACGAACAGCTCATGTTCTTGAGCGGAAATCCAGGCCTTTGGTCCTCAAATCTAGAAAATTTCGACCAAATTGGGTTGGGAAACACAGGGCACAAGTAGACCAACTCCAAAGACAAGTTTCTATTGGACCGAAACCACAATCAACTCACCAAAATGAGAGATCGATCCAAAAGCAATTTGGGGCTATATTTTTGGTATTTTTCAATTTATGGTGGAAATCGAAGGGCGAAGTCAAATCCGTGGCAACCAAAAGCTCTGATACCAGTTGTTATGGGTCTCCTTGGGGTGGACCGATCTTTACGGATTTGAGACGGTAAGGGAGGGAGCACGATGAACGAAAGTCTAATGCAAGGTAAAGATACAAACACATGCCAAATCACACCAAATTCGATTTGCTCCCGTTGGTTCGAACAACCAATCCAATAGAATCCTCAGCGAGAGATCTTGCGGTAGAATCACCAAAGGATAGATTGGCAAGCGAATGATAGAATCCAAATCAAGAAGAGAGTAGCAACCAAGTAGAATCCCAAAGGGGGAGACCAAGCACTACTAGAATCCTTCATAGGGAGAGACCACACACTTGAGGAGGGTCTTGACGACTTGGAGAAGGGCACCGACTCCAAGGCCTTGTACAACTCATAGATCTACTATTGAGAGGGGGTTTCCATCTAGATTTTGGCACATGCCTCAATTCATCACCATCTCTAGGATTCAAGGAGGGAGTGGGGCATATATATAGGCTAGCCACGAGCTAGGGGTAATTTAGGCATAAAGGGGAGTTTGGGGGCGTTACATGGGCTAGGCCCAACTCAAAGCATGTAGAACTGTTTCACTTACACCGGAGACTCCGGGGTCTAGTGGCCGGAGACTCTGGGGTGGTCTTCAGACTCCGGTCAGGTATGCGGGGTGGCATGCAGGGACAATTCGGCGGGGGTCCGGAGTCTGGTCCGGAGACCTGGGGGCGAAGACTCCGGTGTAGCAGGCCAAAGACTCCGAGGTGGAGAGACTAGATATTCCGGGGTCGGCGGAGACTCTGTGGTGGGCATCGCTCTCCGTCTTGCTCTCCGGAGAGGTGTACAAACGCTCCAGGTAGAGGGGCGGAGTCTTGCCTGGAGTCCGGGCCGGAGACTCTAGGGTCGTAGGCCGGAGACTCCGGGGTCCAGGGGCGGAGACTCCAGGCTTGCTCCTGCAGCTTATTGCGTCTTCTCTTCGAGGCTTCTTGCTAGGGTGTCTTGGCTCCAGGTTCATCCTCGTCACTTCCTCTTCGCATCATGATCACAGGCCTAGTCACACAATAGATATTTGGCTCAAGTAGGATCTCATTCATAAGATAGCCAACAGACGGTAAGAGATGGAAAGAATTCACCTTTGTATGAGTGGTTAGTGTAGCATAATGTGGACCAATGATGATTGCCATATGTTGGGCCGTACCATCTAATCACAGTCTTTGTCTTTCTTTAGAAGTCGTGCAAAAATGTTCTACAACTTTATTAGTACTCAATTAGTATTCAGTTTGAACAGATTTGATTTCCCTGTAGAACATGAAGCGCTGTATAAAAGACACGGTGAACAAAATCAAATGAATGAAATTGTTGGGATGGTGCGATCGTTTCTTTTAGATAGCCTTTTATTTCATTTGCTTTAACTCGGGATCTATAACGCTTTTTTAGTTCTGGGTCTCTTTCTTGCTAGCTTTTAGCTCTTATTTTAGCCTTTAGCTCCAGCTCGTTTCTCTTTCTTGCCTGTACAGTCCTTTTATTGAAAAAATGGAAAATAACCAGTAGGGAAACCTACTGTTCAGCCTCAAAAAATCAAGCTTCCTATTTGATTGTTATTTCTCTTTTGTCGCTCGGATCATGTAGAGGTGCTAAGGGTGTGTTTGGTGGCCCGGCTCAACTCAGAATTTCCCACCTCAGCCCGATTTTGGTTGTTTGGTAGGTCGTGTTCGTGGTCTGGGCATTACCCACCCGATACGAAAAAGTGCTCTAGGTACTGCCCGGTTGCGAACCTCAAAACGAGCTTCTCTCCTCGGCACTGCCGCGTTCGTCCCGAAAAATCGTCCCCGCGCGTCCCTTTTTTTCCCCGCACGCCCGCCTCGTCCCGCTGGAAACCCCTAGGCCCCAACCCGACCCGATCCCCCTCCCCGTTTCTTATTTCCCTTCATCGCTCGCTCCCAACATCCACCGCCGCCGCCGGTGAGGCTCCCCGCCCCCTCTCTCTACCAAAATCTCCCCCAGGCCTCATCCTCTTGGCGCTGCCCTCCTGTGGTTCATCGGGAGCTCCACGTCGTCGCCATGGAGATCACCAGGGCCGGTTGAGGACAAACGCCCGTCTGTAGCTTCCGCCGTCAAGCCGAACGAGCAAGGCCTCATCGAGCGCGCCTCCAAGCTCCGCGCCAAGCGCCTCCTCATGCCGCCATAGCCGCCAGCCGTAGGCTCCCGTCGACCTCCTCCAAGGCACCGAGCTCCACTGCCCTTCTCCACGACATCAAGCTCCGTCGGCCACGGCTCCAAGTCACGTCGACCTCCTCAAGCCGCAACGGCAGCAAGCGCCGCCGCCAAGCGCCTCCTCACGCAGCCACGACACCAAGCTCCTTGTGCCGCCTCCAGCCTCGATGCGGTGGTCAGGATCTGAGGACCTGATTGCTTTTTTTGACCTCGTTCTAATTTTATTTTTTGGATATGAGCCTCAACATTTCTGAACAGAAACAAACCCACCAAACAACATCTGACCTCAGCAGGTATCAACAGCCACGTGCTACCAAACACATGCCAAAATCTCAGCTCAACTAGGCTCTCCTCGGCATGTATGAGGAGAGATAGAGATTCTGGGTAGGCCCAGTCTACCAAACACACCCTAAGTGTTAGGATCCATAGGATCAACTAGCTCAAGATTAGGACCACCCAAGAGGGATCAGATGGTATGTACCTTGGTCTGGAGGTCCTGCCATGGCCTCCTCTTCACCTTCTTGACCTAAACTAATTGGATGATCAGGGATGGTTCTTCCAAGTGCTTTAGGTGCTGGCTTGATCAGTGAGCAGGGGAGAGAGAGAGAGAGCATAGCCGAATGAGGGTATGTCTCGGCTCTAATTCTAGGTCCTCTATTTATAGCACTTGCACTAGGGAAACCACACCTCTAAATAGATGGTTAGGATGCCCCTGACCAGGGCATCCAATGGCTGTAAATAACAGCCCCTTAAATGATCTTAATATGCCTTAGATTAATCACATCAACCTGTAGACTACTGTAGATCACTTATATCCAACACTAAGGGCTGCCAGTAGTCAACGACACTATCCTGGGTATGCCAGGAAATTGGGTTGGTTTTTGGCTTATTCATCTAGAAGCCAACGAGAAGCCATACTTCTCCATTTTAGAAAAAGGAAGGATCACCCTCCAGGCCTCTGCATCTCGCAATACTGTAAGATACTTAAACTTTTTTTTCAAACGCCCACCAAAACATCAGGCAAAACGACTTACAAAAGATAGAAATATGCCACACAGTGGCTAACATCAAGGAATCCCTCCACCGGTATCGTGACCAGCTATAACACTTATAATCAAACACAAACCACAAATATCGAACAACCCAATCAGCAGTTGGGACACCAAGACAACAAACCATCGAGAAGGGTGCAACACTCATACAATATTGGCTAGAGGTCAGAACAGAGGTACCCGGGACTTCAACTTTGGGACTTCAAGACAACACCTTCTGAAAGTAAGGGTGACACGAGTGAAGTCGTTGCTGCATCCTACCAATGGAGGCCGGATCAAGAACTTCATCTCGTCACACAAAAACCAATATATTTGGCTCAATCCAGTTAGTTTTTTTTTGGATGTGGCGATCCAATTAATCCTAAAGAGTCATCTACACGTGTGTACATTGAGAGAAGAAACACACATGTATCTCATCATTTGCTAATTCTAAAAAACCTCATTATCTTAAATGAAGGAAACCATGTTGCGTTTGTG
The DNA here is from genome assembly GCA_916181665.1 of Avena sativa. Taxonomy (NCBI): domain Eukaryota; kingdom Viridiplantae; phylum Streptophyta; class Magnoliopsida; order Poales; family Poaceae; genus Avena; species Avena sativa. Next base: position 343,003,598 of record OV702287.1, read on the forward strand.
CGTTCGATATGTGGCCTGCTTATGAATATTAATGGGTAGCACAACCTTGCTGTACCGGAATTCCTACAGTCTCTGTGCAACATAACAAGCTTTTCCCGTCTCCTTCTGCCTATAGATCTGAAAAAGCAGTGCACACGAGCTTGCAGAACATGGGCAATGTAATAATAAACACGTATGGTCTCGGGTACTTGGCTTTCGCGTCCCCCGAGCGGTCGAGAGCCCCCGGCGGCGCCCCCTCCTAGCTCCTCCCCACCTCCTCTCTTCCTCCTCGCCGCCGCAAGAGGGTGTCCTCGGGTGAAGCCCGCACGCCGCCGGTGGCGGGGCCTCTCTTCCCCCTCACGCGGTGGTGGCGGCGCGGGCCGCTGCGGCCGGTGAGGGCGCCGTGTTGGTCGTGGGGCGCAGCGGCGCGGAGCTCCGACCTCGGCGTGGAGGCTTCGTGGCTTGTGCGTGCTTGCGGTGGCGACGGCTCCCTGGAGCTGTCTCGGCGGTGGGCGACGCGAGCTCTGCCCTTGGCCCACCGGTGGAGGTCGAGGGCATGGACGCGAGCTTGGATTGTGGCCGCTAGAGAGGTAAAAAAAGGCCTTACATGGGCCTTACCAATCGATCAAGGAGTAGCTGAACATGAGACCAGCTTGATCGAGCCAGTAGATTGATCGGAGTGAGTTACACCTCAAAAAAAAAACAGATTGATCGGAGTCCTGCTGTCCTAGAGACCTGGACGCACACGGAAGGACGGACGCCACACGTGAGACTGGACAACTCACGTCAGTTCCTCTCCTGCCTCCTGGAGTCGTGACTCGCCCGATCGCCGCCTGTTTCCACTCTGTCTGTTTTCCCTCTTTATTCTGATTTTCCAGTTGAATCAGCAGCCCGATCATCAAGGATTTAATTTGTGATCGAATCTATCTATTAGCAGGTGCATCAGTGCGTGCATCCTCATCCCTCATCGGTTCGTCGCTGCATCTGATATTTTCTTCTCCCATGTTTGCACCCTAGCTGTGCGTCAGTCTTAAATTTGTTTAATTGTGTTCATCTTTTTTAGAAGTCAACAACATAGAAAAGCAAGAATCCGATTATCAAAAGCGTAAGAGGAATTTCGCAAAAAAAAGTAGCAAAGAAAAGGAATAAGAGTTAATTGAGGGATGATGTTGTTCAAATAAACATTATGCAACTGGGAGTTTAATATATATGTTTAGAGCATCTCCAGTAGGCGCGCTATATTTTGACGCTGTAAACATTGATGCGCCGGCGTTATATAAATTTAGAGCGCAGCGCGCACTGCTTTCCTCCACCGGAGGCGCTAAACCGCAGCGCGAGCGGCCGCAAAAAAAGGTCCTTCACCAGGCGCTACAAACTACAGCGCGCAGCAGCGCTGGAAACAATATTCACACAACGCTATGTATTTAACAAGATCAAATACTCAAATAAATCATCAACCAAATGATCTACCTAGTTCAAATATCATCACATAGTTCAACAAACACGCACAACATATTAAATGGACACAAAGTGCAACATTGTATTTGCATATGACAAATGCAAGAGAGAATCTCACACTTCCTCCTCATCTTTTGCTTCTTCTTCTTCTTCTTCTTCTTGAATGACACCTTGGCTTGATGGAGGAATAGAAGGATCCATAGAGGCCACGAATCCTCCCGGTGGTGCTCCCATGGCTCCATAGACACCACACACTAGTACTTCCATGGTATCTCCAAAGACTCCTCCATAGCTTGGTCCTCCCATGCCGGCCATGCCTCCCATGCCTCCTCCAAACATGGTCATGCCTCCTCCAAATATGCCGGTCGTGGGTGTGTTCATGTTGGCCACCAACATTCTTTTTTTGCCAACGCTTCATCGCGAGCAAGGTTGATGTACTAATTTTGCCTCTCATCCAAGTTGAAAGTGTCCATCAAGAAGAGCTTCCTCTCGTCCTCCACTAGGCGTAGGTGCTCCTCATTAGCGAGCTTCCTCTCCTCCAATGCCAACTTCCTACAAAGCAAACAGAAGATAATAGATGAGCCATATAGAACAACAACCATATAGATCAATAAAGTAGTAGAATTGCTAACCCTACCGATGGCGACAGCGGCGGTGGTGGATTGCTCCTTGGAGCCGGCGGCGGAGGCTGTTGCCCACGCCTAGCTGCGGACGCCTTCACCTTCTTCTGTGCTGGCTTGTCGGCACCCGCCGCGACCGACGTGCGCTTGTGGACAGGCGCCTTCCTCTTTGCCGGCGCCCGCGCCTTGCCGGCGGCCTGCGCGGTGGCCTCCTTCGCGGTGGCGACGCTAGTGTGCACCGTCAGGCACGGCAGGACGAAGAGGGCTCGAGCAACACTTCTGCCGGCGTCGGCGGCACCGCTAGGGTTTGGGGCGACCATAGGGTTTGAGGCGGCGGCGGCAGCGGTATGTGGAATGGAGTAGGGAGGCGTCAGAGCGTGTCCATCACCGGAATTCTGCCGGCGGCCGCGCGGAGGGGAGGATTTGGCGCTAGAAAGGGGAGAAAATTTCAGCGCGGGTTTTCTTTACGAGCGAGTGGAGCGATAGAGCGCGCTGCAGCCGGAGCCCAAAGTATAGCGCTCAGGATAGTGCAAAGCGACCCGCTCCCAAAAAAAATTACAGCGTCGCGCGGTTTATAGCATCTGGTGGAGAGAGGGTTTTTTGATCCGCGCGCTGCATACTGGCGTTTTTTTAGCGCGCGGCCGATATAGCGCCCCTGCTGGAGATGCTCTTATTCATATATTCATTGCTATGTACAGTATACTCTATGATATTCTATCATATACGTTATAATTATTGGATAGTTATAAATTTTTCTAGTGCTTAGGGCCACATTTTAGAGTTTTGCACAGGGCCTCGGATTTTGCCGGCCCAGCCCTGCCCCAGATCTGTGGGACTCAGCAGCCAAGGGGGTTGCTGGAGGTCAATCTGGCTCTGCTTGAGCTTCCTCTTTTCTGGTTGCGGTAATGCTGGGTGTGGTGGCCGCCCTATGCCCTTGTTGTCTCGCATCCTCGCGATGATTTTCTCAGGTGACGGGGTGCAAAGTTGGGTACGTCGGGGCGGCAGCCCTGGGTGGCGGGAGACGTTTTGGCTGACAGGCGAGCTAGGGACTCAGGTGCTGGCCGGAGGCCAAGATCATGCGGACGGTGTGGTGGACGGTGAGTTGCGTGCTATGGAGGCGGCTTCGGGTGAAAACCCTAGATCTTTGCATCGGGCGGTGGCAGCGTCGCTACGTCGTGCTCTTCTTGAAGACCCCGGCTTGGAGCTCTTGGCATGCGGCTCTCCGATGGTGGCGTGGCCGGTGTCCACGGTTCATGTAGGAGTGATACATTGCAAATGTATCTATAATTTTTTATGTTCCATGCTTGGTTTTATCCACTTTCTTGTGTTTTGTTCTAACTTTGGAGTACTTTTCATATGATTTCTTGGACTAACCTATTAACAAGAGCCACAGTGCCAGCTGCCTGTTTTCTGCTGTTTTTGGTTCCAGGAAAGTCAGAAAATGAATATTCTCAGAATTGGACGGGACAAAAGTCAAAGTGCCTATTTTTCCGGAAGTCATCAGATGCCAGAATACGAGACTGGGAGTGGCCAGAGGCCGGCTCACACCACCTGGCCGCGCGGCCAGGCTTGGCCCGCGCCAGGGGGTGGTGTGGTGGCCCCTGGCACCCCCTCGGCCTCCCCTTCCGCCTATAAGATTCTCTCGTGACGAAAACCCTAAGTACCCGATCAAAAATCCATGAAAGAGTCTGTAGCCGCCGTCATCTCCATCCCTAGATCGGGAGGGATCTGAAGCTCTTCCCGGCACCCTGCCGGAGAGGGGAATTCACCCTGGAGGCCTTCTTCATCACCATGCAAGCCTCCGGTGTGATGCGTGAGTAGCTCATCCTTGGACTACGGATCCATGTAGTAGCTAGATGGCTGGTTCTCTTCCTTTGTGCTTTCATGTCTAGATCTTGTGAGCTCCATTCATGATCAAGATCATCTATTTATAATTCTTACATGTTGTGTTTGCGGGGATCCGATGGATATTGAGATGCTATTTCAGATTGATTATTGATTCTATCATGTCTTTGTTATTTGTGATCTTGCATGCTTTCCGTTGTTAGTAGCTATCTTGGCCAAGTAGATGCTAGCAACTCCAAGAGTTAGTATTTATGCTCGATAGTGGGTTCATGCCTCTGGTAATCTGGGGAAGTGACAGAAATCTCTAAGGTACTAGATGTGTTGTTGCTACTAGGGAGAAAACAACAATCCTTTGTTCATAGAACAATCGTATTGTTTACTTTACACGCAGTTCGTAAAGCAATAATCTGTTGCTTGCAACTTAATACTGGAGGGGGTTCAGATGATAATCTGAAGGTGGATTATTAGTCATAGATGCAGTTGGATGGCGGTCTATGTATAATGTTGTAATGCCCAATCAAGTATCAAAGGAGTCAAGATGATTAGTATATGCATGTATTGCTTTCTCGATGTTTGTTAATTGCCCCGCTGTAATTTGTTCACCCAGCATGTTATCTATCTAAGGAGAGCCACCTCTAGTGAACTATGGATCCCGGTCCTTTACTTTACATACAATCTACAATCTTTTACTGCTTTGTGTTTACTTTCTGCAAAATTTTACTTCTTTCCATTCGATACGTTTAATCCTTTGTTTTCCGCAAAACACGGTGAGATTGACAACCTCATCGCAAGTTGGGGACAAAGTTTTGTGGTTGTGTTGTGCAGGTCTCCACGTTGCTACTAGCACCGGTAGTGCGCCCTGCCAAGGCTCAGCTAGCAACACCTTTGGGGTGTTTCCTTGCTCCTACTGGTTCGATTAAACCTTGGTTTCATAACTGAGGGAACTTGATGCTGTGCTCATCATACCTTCCTCTTGGGGTTCCCAACGAGCTCTACATCAACACCGCACCAGCACTTTTCTAGCGCCGTACACTGAGTCATCAAGGAGGCGTGGTGTCCGGGGAGTTGTTCGTCATGGCGGTGGTCCGGTTGCCATTTCGGTGGCGGTCCGACCCTCGTGTTGGAGGTAGAAGGCTTTGCCGAGGGGAAACCCTACCTTTTGGGTCGCGACGGCGGTGTCTACGGACATTGTTCCCTTGTTGAAGCCGTCGTTGTGGTGCTTTCGGTCTCCCTCGTGCTCCGGGTGAAAACCTGATCCTCGGATCAGGCGGTGGCGGCGCTCTGGCATCGTGCTCTTCTTGAAGACGCCGCCTTGGAGCTTTCAATATGTGGCTCTTTGATGGAGGTTGTGTCTTCCTCGGCAAGGCTTGATGCGGATATGCACCCCCGAGTCTTCTTGGGGATCCCTTAGCGCTGCTTGGGGGTTTGTGGGCAGCTCGGTTTGGTTCCTGGAGGTGGTCGTCTTCTAGTGGTGTTGCTACAGTGGTGGCGGTTCTCGACGACGCGCGTGAAAATGGATCGTCCTCTGGAGGAGCTCCAACCCGACACTATAGACGTGGTGCGCTTGCCTTCCGCGTTTGTAGTAACTGTAATGGCCTCTCCTGCTGCTCGCGCTTTCGGTTGTAGCTTCGTTGGTAGCCTTCTTGTGTGGGTGGGTTGGTCTTTCGTGTAAGCTGGGTGCAACACCTTGTATAATGTCAAGCCTTTGGCTTATTATCTAAAAAAATACAATACCAGTTTGAGCAACTTTTCTTTTCAAGATAGTTATCTGTAAGAAGGCAGCAAGAGAAATACCATCCGAGTAGAAGACACTGATTTATTGTTGAAAATAAAACTAGGTGGTGATTTCTTGCCTAATTTGGGGGAAATGGGAGATGAGGTGGCTAGGGGATGCAAGTCCAGAGGCTTATGGCCAACTTTTTTTTCAGCTTATAGAACAGATTTATTTTATTTTATTTTGGGCATGTAGTGAATTACTTATGGTATCATCTCATTTGACTATTTATAATCTTCTTTATATATTCTAGGGATTTCTATTTTCATGTCACTGGTTCGTCAGTTGTACTCAGTTTTCCTCAGTCGCTTAACATTTTCTCACTTTTGCCCATCTCCTTCTTAGAAACTCATCAAGGAGCTCGAACGGTAGCTGCCGTCAGGTTGGCCGTTGGCTGACGTGTGGGGCCACGGGGTGTGGGACCATGTGGGGTCGTTTGATCAGGAACACGTTATGCTGACATGTGGGGCCATGCCCTGTGAGACTACGTGGGGTTAATTTGTTGGGAACGGGTTATAGGGGACATGGTGTAAGACCATGGTGGTTACGTGCACCCTGGCGCCTAAATTGGAAGTTTTCTTTTTTGTTATTTTTATGATTAGCCTTTTTAATAGCGCATTCCCCCTCTCTCTCGCTAAGAGTTATGTTTTTTGCCCAAAAAAGATAGCGAATCTAGAACAACTTCTCTCTTCATTTATTGTTCCTTTTGGTCCTCATTTTTTCCAATCTGGTAGAAAATCTAGAGAAGAAAATATAACCAGCATCATAAATACATTTAGTGAACAGAGCAGATGTAGATAAAGCAACTAATATAGGATATATATATATATAGTACGGTACTTAACGAGGTTCGACAATTAGGCTGCTGAGCAGCAGCAGCGAACAATGTCAACACAGATAATACAAAAGAAGCTGCTTTACAGCAGCAGCAGCACAAGATCCTCCGCCTCCTCGCTCTAGTGCCTCCTCCACTTCTTACTGCCCAGTCCCATGATCTTGGGCGCCTTGGGTTTGATCAGGGGCATACGACCCTCCTCAATGGTCACCTTCTAGAGGTTGCAGAGGTGAAAACCGAGCACCTAGTGCTTGGCTCTGAAGCCGTGGACGTTCATAGACTCACCGCAGGTCCTCACGTCCTCGGCATGCTTTACGAGGGAGTTGAAGTCGGTGGCATGGAGCCTCTTGCTGGTGCAGAAGGGGCACCTTTAGACGTCGCCGACGAAGAAGTTGTCGTACTTGCCGGACTTCAGCCTCCTCAGCACCTGACGAGTCTTGGTATCCTTGGACTCATCGTCGCTGCAGACGTCGCTGCTATCCTCCTATTGGAAAAAACAGTAGAGTGCAATAAGAACATGATTGAGATACCTTGATTATCGGGATTGATTATTTGCATAAATATCCGATTGAGATCCCCTGATTATTCCCCAAATCTAAAACCAAATCAAATACTGGTCCCGACTATAGATCGGTGCTAGTCATAACTAGGGAATCCCTTAACTGCAACTCGGAGGACAAATAAAATAGGATTGAAATACGAGCAGGGGATTCATCGAAATACGAGATCTAACACAAGAGGATTAGCTACTGTAAAAATACGAACAGTCGAACCCTAATAACATACGATCTAGCATCCAATGATGGGAATAAGGAAGAACAAGGGAAGAGGAGAAAACCCTAGTTACTTGCGATGACCCAGCATACCACTGCATAATGTAGTACACTATAGTTATTGACATAACACCAATGACACCCTGTTCACTAGTACTACATCCCTCAGAGTGATACAACAGAAACACAGCAGGTCCAAGACATGACTATAGATTACAACTCGACTCTTTACATAAGATCCAGAGAACACTCTAGGTTAAAGAGGGATAAAGAAGCTTCTTACAAAGAAGAGACAAAAATAATAACTCCGAACTATTTGGCCAAAAGACTAGCATCTAAACTATCTGGCTTGCAATTGCTACTAATGCAATGCTCTACAGAAGTAGATTTTATGGCTAGAGTATCTACTCCTATCTAATCAAGATATTTGTCTTCACTTCAGTTGATATACATGTTGACTTCATTAACTTTATTGAAGAACTTGAGTTGTCGATGATAGTTTTTTGAGCAGAAATTGATGTTGACGTTGTCTTCAATAGCTTAGAACCTAGCAAGGGTTAATAAGGTATGGTTGAGTACGAGCATACTCAGCAAGTTCACTAAAAAGGAGTGTTTGATGCACTATCTCTATAGCCATAGACCATAGGTCATAGGTAATGCAGGTTTTCGTAAAATTTCTTCAAAGGTTGCTTTTATTCTAAAAACTATGTCCGACAGCCTTCACAGGTTGACCAGAACCTTCATAGGGTTCCTTTCCTGCCGCGTTCGTAGCTCCTTCCCGGAATAGGGAGTAACATGTCACAGTTCTTACACTCTGCAGAGGTGCGTTGCTTTACCCATGAGATACCAACTCATTGTTGCACAACTGGGAAGCTTATTCCCGTCCACCATTTCGTGACGTGGGGCCCAGTAGATGATCCAAGCCAATCACTGCCCCCTTCGCGACCCCGCATGTCCCCTTGGTGTACGCCATACCCACATCTTGAATTACGGCAATGGTTAGTACAGACCGTCAGATGCCAGAACTATCATGGGACGTTGAGGGATCCCACCCATATGTTGCATATCCTCTACGAATTACCAATAAATGCACGCTACGAGGATAAAGCCACGACCTGGCCATCCGGATGCATGCGAGAGGAAGAAGATATAACTGACTTCTCCGTCCCATTCCAAATCTCATGGTTAACGCGTAATATACGATGCTAGAATCACTGGCGACATTGGTTGTTAAATCCTAGATATTATGTTCCTTTACCACTAGAACTATATCAATAGATTATTACCACTTGGTAAATAATCCATAATCATATTATTATGAAAATAGGATTTTCTGTCCTTTTTGAAATACAGGTGATGACAACGTTTGAGTTACAAGCATTTGATAGAAAATAATCAAAGGACATGAGTAAGTTGTGAACTTGCCTTTTTTAATTTCAAGATTATGCAATCACGGTCTTTAAGACCATAGAAAGTCCAAATTATGTAAACAAAATCATTAGTCTGGTAAGGACTAATGTTTAAAGAAGCAAGCTGTAGTTATGCATAAGTAATGTAATGCAGTTTGATAAACGCGAATCCCTAGACTAATCGTATCTGATCTAGGGTTTGAAAGTTTGTGGTGATATCTTTGGAATGTGTTTCACGTTTATACCAGCTTCACACTTGTGCTTCTTACTAAGGCTTGTGAGTGTGTCTAAAATAACATGCAAGTGCAATAAGTAACATACAATAGTAAATCACTCAAATAGGCATGGTAACTAAAAGATTTCTTTGTTATAGCTTAAACCATCTTTGTGGTGAATCAAATGTGATCGATATCGTTTGCGCTTATCTGATAAGCTTGGACTTGAGATGCCTTATGACTTAATTTGGAACAAATAAACGTTAACTATAAAAACATAATATAATTTGGTCCTTATGCTTATAACTTTGGTATACCAAAAATTAACTTTAAAAGGAACATAAATAGACTTAGGGCTCTAATGTATCTAGATTATTATTGAATTCTAGGGTTAATACCAAGATGGTTAAGAGTGTGAATGCATTCACTTCCAATTTAAGTGAATGATAAGTTCAAAGGTGATTTGCTATAATGGAAATGCTTTGACTTATTAATGAAAGCAAATTTAAATGATCTCATTAATGTGTTAAGGTTTAAAACCATGTTAAGCATGATTAAAAAATGGATAACATTCACTTTTATTATAAGTGAATGATGTTTAAAATTTACTTAAAATTGTTGGTTTATCTTGGAGTTAAGGTTTTAAAGAGTTTTCTAAATGTTAATAGTTTTACTTTTAAGTATTATTATAGACTTAAGTTATGGTTTTAGAAGTAGTATTTAAATGTATAAGATTTAGGGTTTTACATAAAATTGTGATTATTTCTTATTTAAGAATGTTCTTAAAGAATTTACCAACTAAATAATAAATAAGGATTTATTTCTTAATAACCTTAAAATGTGTTGGAATAACATAATTAGTATTTTCTAGGAAAACATACTTACTTAAGATCTTAGAAGTGAATTTAATTTAATTTTTGGTGTTATCCTTATTTTTACAAAATTCCACAAAGGATTATATATCTTTAAATATTTTCTTCAACATTTATTTGAAAACAAATTAAGTTAGTATTTTTATAAAATAGTTGACTCATTTTTATATGTAAAAATGGTTTTTATTCAATTTTAAGTCTTTGTTTTATTTTATGAAATTTCTTTTAGGTCTTAATGGTATTAATATTTATTTACATTTTATTTAACTCAAACAAGTCATGTTATATTTTTCCTAGGTATATATTATTTTTGTGATCATTTTGATATATTATAACTATTTTTATGATTTTTCTATATTTTTCTAGAGTGTAAGCTAGGCTCAAGGGTATTTTGGTCATTTACTAATTGGGATAATAATTTATTTTTGGAATTTCTTTTGGAACTGGGCCAAGCTCACAGACTATCCCATATTAGGGCTAACTAGGCTCAGGGTCAAACCCCACCCCGGTCCAGTCTAGTCCACCCACTCTTTCTCACATCTCACGCTCACGTTTCTTTTCCCTTCTAGTGGTTGGCGACGTCGCCGTCATCACCTGCCCGATTCCGGCGAGGCAGGCCATTGCGGTCGCCGCCGATGGTCACTAGAGCTTTACCCCCTATAGCCTGACCTAGACCTCCAACTTGATTTGGAAATAGGTCCTATACCATGCCACACCCATCCCTCTCTGGTGCTAGGGTTTTGATGCCCGCGGCGCCGCCGTCCCACCAATGGTGTGCTGCTCTTCTTACTGGGATGCTCTGATGCTATGGTGGTTGCGGTGTAGCGGTGTGGCTCGGCACGAGCTGAGCATCGTGATGCTCCTCGTGCCTCCATGCGGTAGCGCTCTACTTTGTCGTTGTTGTCGATACTTCTTCTGCTTCCTCTCCGGCGAGATGTGACTCACCAAAGGTAGGTACCACTTCTGGCTACCCCCCTCTTTATAATCCTCCTTTCTTTGTTACTAACTCGAGCCTCACAGATCTCACCTTACTCAGGATCTTTTCATTCTTTGATTTATATGAGTCTCATAGGAAAATATTCCTGTAAAGATGTTGAGCAAATATTGCTCAATGGTTCTATCTATAGTGGTGCGAACACATACCTATGATCATTCTTTTGTGTGGTTTGACTTGGTTTAGTATTACTATGCTTCCTACGGTTCAGACGATTCATATGCTATTTAGCTGCTATTACTATGAATACCCACAAAATCAAATGTTGGTTTTGAATTTAAACACAATCAGACTAGTCTTTGACTTGGTGTTGATGGTTTTGGTTTGTGCTTCACTGAATCATGTACTCAATGTTACCTGCTACTTGATACAGTATACATGAGAGTGTACTTAATGGTACTTTACTTAGCATGATTTGCCATGTGAGTGGCTTGGATAAAAATTATCCAATTTTTGAATGTCCCGGTATAATGCTGTTTCGGAAAAATTAGCTCTAGATAGTGATATAGAGTCTAGGGTCTTATCTTGGGTAAGAATAGGTGCTTCTAATGATTTCTTCTTCTTTGTCATGTTAATGCGATGATCCTCTAATCAATCATGATACAAAACACTTATTGGGTAGTTTTGTTCTAAAGGTAAATGATTCCCACTTTTCTATCTTAGGAAGATGATGTGTATTCCAATTTGGAATTGGTGGTAGCCATGGTTTTGAATAAGCTGATGATGATGATCCAATTATGCACAGGCATGACCTTGGACATATATAAATTGGAATATGCAAAGTAGATTCTCTTTATCTACTTAGTGGCTTGTGAAGGAGATATGCCCTAGAGGCAAATAAGAAATAGGTTTTTATTGTCATATCTCAATTAGTTTATAATAGTTTCATATTGTGCTAGAACTGTGCCAAGTAGAAACATTGGTACAGGTGTGGTATGAAACAACCAAGTCCCTAGTAGCCTCTGTTCATACTAGTTCGTTGGTCACGAAGATGATCTGGGTTTCAAGATCATGGGCATTTATGCCGACTGACAACGAGATCATGTCATTGGAGAATGATGTGGTTGGACATTCCTCGAAGGATTGCAACACAATCAAGTCATATAGTTCATTGTTGCAACAGCTATACCTAGACTCCTTCTCCTTAGACCGTGAGTTCATATTACTCACTGTTTCCCTAGGCTGCTTTGACTGCATCAAACGTCATCTGGTAATGCGGTGACTATAAAGGTGTATGTTGGGTATTCCGAAGGAACAGTAGATGACATGTGACTGCAAGACCGGTATTTGTTCACCCACATGACGGGTAAAGATACATATGGCTGACTTGGTGAGATTACATCTATAAATGTTGCAACATGTGACTAGGTCACGGGGATGTAATATTACGGTAACAAGAAAACAGAACTTGCTGTGAACGAGATTGAACAAGGTATGGGATACCAGTGATCGGATCTCGGACAAGTTGTATCGAGAAACAAAAGGAAGAGGATGCTACATTTAGACGGTTCAAACGACATTGTCATCAGGAATGCATAGGGGTCACATGGACATCCCTGGTCCCTCTGTTGATCATTGATACATACCATGTCTAGAGCATTCCCGAGACGTGAGAGGATACACTTAAGGGTACGATGAGAGCGATCATTCGTAAGATGGAATCAAAGTAGAGAAAGAGAGAAAGCCGGAATCGTTCCACAGAGAGATCCGAAGTTGTTCGGAGAAAGAATAAAGGAAAAGACCGAAAAAGTGTTTTTGGATAAATGGGAATTTAAATATATATTTATTATATGTTAATTGTGAATTAATATATTCTAAATAATATTTAAGTTAAGATTTATAAAAGCAATTTTTATATTAGGCTAAATCCCCGGAGGGAAATAGTCTAGAAATAAAACTGCAGAAAAGAAAAAAAGAAAAAAAGGAAAAGAAAAGACAGCTGTTGTGGGCCAGGCGGCCCACTAAGGGCAAGCATTGGCGAACTGCTGGCCGCGCGGGCGGCGGATAACCGCGCGCCGCGCGGGGTCGCCAGTGGGCCGCGGACGGGCGGACGGCCTACCCCGGGCTGCCTCTCCCCTCCCCTCGCCGAGCCGGGCCGCCAGGGCATCTAGCCCACCCGGGTTGGCCGGTGGCTGCTGGGCCGCGGGTGAGCGCCGGCCCACCCGAGCGCTGGTGGCAGCAGTTGCTGCGATGGGCCGCGGGGGGATGGCCGACCCACCTGGCTGGCTGCTGCTTGCCTCTTTTTCTTTTTAGTCTGATTTCTGTTTTGTCTATTGGGCTGAGTTAATTTGGCCCATTTGGCAGTCCAAATTTCTGCTGACTTTTTCCTTTAGTATTAGTCCCACATGGCTTAGCCTTTGAGAAAGGTACACCCCCTTAGCCTATATAAAGGGGTGCCCATAGGTGGGATTAAACACACCAAACTAACAATTGGAGAAGTCCTTTGGTTGACTTCCTCCTTCCCTCTCTCTCTCTAGCCCTCGTGACCATGGCCCCAAGTCCGGGCTGTGTGATCGAGGCATACCTGCAGCACGCCGTTGCGCTGCAGGGATTTCTAGCCAGATATCAACTTCCGCATTCCCGGCGGGATCGGGGAGCCGGAGGTCTCATCGTGCACCGGATATGTACGAAGACACGAGGCGCAATACTTGGGGCGCTTAAATGTCGTGAGCCAGAGCTGTTGCGCGATGAAGATCAAGAAGGAGCAAGGGGTGACCTGCGAGGAGCTTCGTGACCTTGAGGTCGGCTTCGAGTACGACTACATCAACCATGTTCCCCGCGGAACGTTAACCACGTATGGTCTATAAGGGTATGCATTCTCTACGCATTGGCCGTTACCGCATTACTACATAGATAGATCCTAGGCTAAGTTTCTGGGGTTCCGTCGTAGGAAATTTTTTGTTTTCTGCGTCGATCCCCAATAGCTTGACATAGAGAGAAATGATTGAGTTCCCGTTAATCTGGACAGAGAACTAATATTCCTATTTGATTCCTGGATTATTTTCTAGGAAAATGATAGAATTTGTTTTATTTGAATAACTTGAGAGCTAGCTAATATAGAAGAATTATTTTGGTGACTTCAGCTATTCTTGGGCTGCTACTGTGGTGCCTCCCACCTTGGAGAGTGCACAATGGTAGCCCAGGTAGCATGACTTGCTGCTGGGAACAACTACAGTGGTGTAGTTGATGTTGGTGTAAACAAGAGAAAATACTTAGCTTATGATGCAAAAGGCTGAAGCTAGCTTCGTGGCTCAAATATAGATCCTTTCACTTGGTTTTATCTTAGCTCTAGGATGATACTAGAGTAGCACTACTACCCAGTCTGAGAGCTCTATCTCCCAACCTCATGTTCTAAAAATAATAATAAGAACAGATACTACTGATGATATTGGTTATCAACCTATTGTATAAAGTAGACAACCCTCTATTTATTGATGCAATGGATGATCTGATGGTGAGTTGATCTTTGCAGATAGATATATTGGAATACAAGAATTCTTGATCTATTGGCTAACTAGTGTAGTAAATACACTAGTGGCTTCTTGATCAGCTACAGCTTGCTCTCCCCTTCATAGCTACCTCTCCTATTCTTTGTTGATCTGCTCCCTCTATATTCTTGTGCTCCTGATACAGCCATGGCCTGGCCTTCTTTTCCTGAAGCTGCTGCCTGACCTTTACTTTCCCCTTGTTCTAGCTCTTGGATGGCTCCAGGGAGAAACTAGAGACTGAATATATTATGGATTTGATCTGTATGATCATTTGGGTGCTAAACAGGGTAGTTCCTGGTGGTGTGCTAAGAACAGTGTGTTCTTGAGGTGGTACTATGGCTAATCACTACTGTTGAGAAGTTGAAGTGTGTAACTGCAGATGTGTACTAATAGCTGTGCTGCGGCTGGCTCTCTTGTGCATTTCCTAGTCTGGCTGTGGTGTTGACAACACACCACTGCATGCTGCTGACTGAGCTGCTAGTGTGCATACCTCTCCTAGGTGGATCAGATCAAGTAAAAGCTTGATATTTCCTGGTGGTTTTTTACTTCTTATCTGTTTACTATTTTAAACCAAGGTGAAACTTGCTCGTGGCTTATGATGCTAAGCTTGGAGCCATTTTGATGATAAGAACGGATTTACACATTGGTGAAACTTGCCCCTTCAATTTTAAGCTCAATGATGAGACAAACAGTGCATTACACTGTAATTCTGAGAGCATTCAAAACTAACCCCTTCACACCTTACTTTTCTTTCTGTTTGTTTGCAGGTACAAGATCAAAAATATAAAGAAAAGATTTAGAAAATGGAGAAAGTGAAGATGAATTTAGTTTTAGGTTTTACTTTATTCTTTTGTAATTTACCTTTTCCATTTGTAGAAGACAATGTAATATATATTTTCTGGTAATAAAGAATTCTTTTAGTTATTTCATTTATGTAATTCCATATCTATCTATTTGTTTCCTATAATTTACTTTCATTCTCTTATTGTAAAAGAACAATACTACTATATGTTTATTTGTAATTAATAAAGATTATTATTGTAATTATTTCATTTCAAATTCTCTTTTTTAGATTCAATTGTATCAATTGAATAATCGAATTTGAATTGTCTTCCCCTCGAACACCAAAGATACAAGAGAGGTCATGCCAAAATCTGTCGCACTTGCTCGGATGCTTTCATCAGAACAAGAGAGATCTCGATCAACCTACAGCTTCTATAGTTTGGCGTGAAAAATTCTCGGATTATCTATGCATGAATGCAATGCACACACCTGATCTCAGCTATTTCTAAGCTCTAATGTTGGGATGTTATATTACCTCCGACCATGGGTCGGTGATGCTGGTGTCGTAGGGGTTCTCAGGCCTGATGTATTCCTCCTCCTCGTAGGGGTCCCAGCCGAGTAGGATCTACCCGAGACCGGCGGGGCCTCCTCGCTGGCGGCTACGGTGGAAGCAGGGATGGGGGTCTAGACGGGGACGGGGGCTGCCTGCAATGCCTCGACGAGGGTGTACGGGGACGGGGGGCTCCTTGTCAGCGGTCTTGGAGGCGACGATGGCCACCGCACCGTTCTTCTCCATCGCCGCCATGGTTGGGGTTTTCTTGGGGGTTAAGGTGATGGGATAGTGAAGATGGTTGCGTGAGTGATGAGTGAGTGTGAGGAGGCATCTATAAAGGAGAATGGAAGGGACGTTTCGTTGCAGCACCGTGCATCGCGTAACCGCGTATGCTACTGCACCGTGCACGACCACACATGTCCGCTACCGCCTTGTACACCGTGAGTGGCGTTTTTTCCCTCGTGTCTAACCCTGGCGACTTAGTTGTGCTCAGTTATACCCTCAAGTATAACATTGACAGTTTGGTTATACTCAGTCTTGTCCTCCAGTACTAACACTGTCGTGTGCAATAAACTCAATTTTACCATCCGTGCATGGTCAACAGAGAGTTAACGAATGGGTTTTAGCTAGCTAATTGAGTCACTTATGCACAACAAATTCAAAAAAGATCAAAACATAGTGGCATCTACCTAGAGAGTCTTATTATGTGACCTGCCACCATAATAAATGTATAGAAATCAAGTTTTAACCAAAATCACTACTCAAATCACCTACTATCTATGAAGGTTCATGGCTTTCTACTCAATCGTCATCCCAAAACATTGTTTCCCAAAACATAGTTTGTCTGAATAAGACAATAATTGTCAAACTGGTGTATATTTGAATTGCAAATAGTTTGATATATGCCAAGATGTATTTTATTGTATAAAAGTAGAATTTTCCATTTTTTAAATCTCTTTTTATTTTCTATTTGAATCCCTTTGTCAGTTTTGTCTTTAGTTTTTAAGTTCTACTCAGTTTTGCCCCTGGTTTTTAAGTTCTACTTAGTTTTCCCCTCTCTCTTAGTTACAAACTCTCACACATGTGCCCATCTTGGCTGTTGCGCTCTGATTGGTTGAGACAGTTGTCACGCGGATCGTGCCCACCAACCGTTGATCCTCTGTGATCTAGAGGACATAATCACTCATATATCTGTCAGGAGACACTCCTCTATCCATGCAAAATAACGAGTTTGCCACCGGCACTTTAACTCCATAAATAAATGATTTTGAATATAATTTGAAGGGAAAATGTTCAAAGTTGTATAATTTTTGTATATGCAAGTTTATGCATTACATTCCACTCTATGAAAATGATAATATCTCAAGATTTTCTTAGCACAACATTATCACGTATTAAGTGCGATTTCAAAGAGTTCAAATATGTATAATTTTCGTATATGCAAGTTTATGCATTACATTCCACTCTATAAAAATAGGAGAGAAAAAGGTAATCTCTCAAAATTTTGTTAGCACATCATTATCACGTATTAAGTGCGATTTCACAGTGTTTAAAGGTTTATAATTTTCATATACGCAAGTTTATACATTATATTTCACTCCATGGAAATGATAAATGATTAGTATTTTATTAGCATAATATTATCATGTCCTAAGTGCGATTTCAAAGAGTTCAAAGGTGTATAATTTTCGTATATGCAAGTTTATGCATTACATTTTACTATATAAAAATGATAATCTCTCAAGATTTTGTTAGCACATCATTATCACGTATTAAGTGCGATTTCACAGTGATCAAAGGTGTATAATTTTCGTATATCCAAGTTTATGCATAATATTTCACTACATTAAAATGACAAACTCTCAATATTTTATTAGCACAATATTATCATGTCCTGAGTGCGATTTCACATTGTTCAAAGGTGTATAATTTTCGTATATGCACGAGGCATAAAGATTTTAGTTTAAGTATCACTTTTCACGCTCTAAAAATGGTAAACTCTTAAGATTTTCCTAGGACAGTATTATCATGTGCAAATTGCAATTTGAAAATGTTCAAGAGTTATGTCAATTATAAACACTCTTTTACATTAAGAGTTGTATAATTTTTTTAATTTGAAAGTGTTTAATAGTTGTGTCATTCTCTTATTTCTTATACATACATCTCCCTAGATCTCAAAGTTTGACTTTCACCTCATAGATTCACTTGATTGTAGCCAAGACATTAACTCGATAAACCAATTAAATCATCGTAACGGCTCGCCGCCCGCATTCTCCACAGCAAGTGCGCACCCAATTGAGCTCATGAGTTGCGCCAATTGATTATCCACAGCAAGCGCATGGTTACCATTGTAATCCTTCATACAGGTCAACAGGACAACACCATACTACAACCATGACAAACAGGAGGCTGAAGTGAAGCTATACAAAGGGTCACCGTGACCGAAGAAGAAGAAGAAAGGGGAGGCAACGACACGGGCGTGGGCGCTGGGCTGGCTCGGGGTCCCATCTTGCAACGCCAACCTGGGAAAGCTGTAGGTTCGGCGCTCACGTGGATAAGCTGTGTGTCCCATGCCGATCTGGATAAGTGAAGAGAGGTGTCCACTACGGGAACCAACTGAACGCGGCCCCACTTGTCAGCATGTAATAGCACGGGTCCACTATGGACTGACAGAACGCGGCCCCACTTATCAGCACGTAACGGCGAGGGTCCACTACGAGACCCGACTAAGCACGGCCCCACTTGTCAGCACGTAACGTCAAGGGTGACGGACGGTGAGTTTGAGACCGTGTGAGAATTCCATAGAAGGAGATGGAAAAAAGTGAGGAAAAGTTAAGCGGTTGGGAAAAACTGAGTACAACTAAGGAACTAAGGGCACGAAAATAGAAATCCCTACATTCTATCTCATTATGTGCTAAAACCTAGCATATATATGAAATTTAGGGGCGTTATAGACATTTTACAACTCAACCCATCAAACAAGCCAAATGTCTAGAAACTAAAAAGAATGGAAATAACTTGATTCTATGAGCTTCTCCACACAATCTTTCAAAATCTAGCTTCTCTAGAATCACAAGCTAAAAAGAAGTCGGCCTATATAGGTCGTGCCACTTCAGTTCAAATGACATCACCGCCACGTACTCATATCATAACGTAAAAATACTCTTACGCAAAACTACAAGCCATACAAGCTTATATAGGGTTGTACATACCTGTCAGATTTTCCAAAAGGACGACCGTGCCCTCCCTCTGAAACAGTATAGGAAGATAACAACCGTCCTTGTGTTTCTTGCGGGTAGACTTTTGCCAAGGGCGCAACACTAAAGCACCAGTGGGGTAAGAAACGGTGCTGGAGCAGATACGCAATCCTAGTTTGTGCCCAATAGTTGCCTCCACCACCCGTGTTGCATATATTTGCGCCGGCCGTTGCTTATTTCTCCCACCACGCGTGGGTAGTGGGGGCCACTTGAAATTTTCCCAACTACCTCCCGTCGCACGCGACTGCTGGGCCCAGCCGCCTATTCTCGCCGCCGCCCTGCTTTACTCGTAGATCTAGTCGATTGCCACCATCACTCATATCCGTTGAGCTGTTTTCGCCTAATTTTGGCTGCCACCACCCAACCTAGTCGTCGATGCAGGATGGCCATGCGCCGTCTAGAGCCCCACTAGTATCTGTGGTGTTTTCTTACGTCCGACGGGAAACTACACGGCCGAAATCACCTAGGATGGTCAACAGGTGTGACTTTGCACCTTCGAATCGTCGCACGCATGTTCAATGCTGCGACATGGAGGTTCGACCGTATGAGGAGGGACATGAACTTCCCGGTGATAAAGAGTCGTGCCGACGCGGAGATGTTAGCTCCCTTGGTGCACCTTGTCTCGTGCGAGGAGGAGAAGCAGCACCACCGGGCTATGCGGCAACTTGTCGCCACCCAGGCTGATAAGAAGGCCATGTCGAGGTAGGGAGGATCAACAGAAGGATGCACAAGCAAAGTTAGAGTTCTATGCTTAGAGGAACATGGAGAGGAAGAAAGAGAGGGCTGAGAAGAAGCGGCTAGATAACGTCCTTTTGTGTCGTACACATCCCAAAAATAGTACATTACACACAAGTTTGCAGAACATGGCAGGGGAACAAACATGCATGGTACTAGGTGAATGGCGGGCTTCGCCCCGCCGCCCTGCAATATGTTTAATACTTCGTGGTAGGAGCGGTTGTGGGTGTATTTTAGTAGGGACAAAGAGAACAACTGGTTAACTAAAATAGTTATGTTAATGTTTGAATCATGCTTTTAACCCAAAAAAATACAAAAATAAACTTTCTCAACACCCACTCAGACCTACAGTGAATGACATCGAAAGCAAAAAAATCAGCACCCATTTTCCACCAAGATATTTTAATCACAAAGATTGTGAATCCACGGTCTATCAAAAATAGATGATGAGCAATATGTAGACAATGTATCACTAGTGGCATGGAGCTCTCGTTGTTCGACATCTCTTCATTTAATTAAGGCTTAAGAATTACTCAAAGACATTGCAATAGCTCTGTATTTTGCTGAAGGGAAATTACCACATCCATGGTAAGGTCGAGGTCGGCCAAGAAACACGACAAGTTCTGCTTTGCTTACCCCATTCATCCCGTGTAAGAGCATCTCTAGCAGACTTTGAAAACAGGCGCGACCTGAGAAATAACTGTCGAAAGTGCCCCGAATAGAATAGACACAGTAAATGCGGTCGAATCTGGAAAAAAAAGCTCGTGCCACCAAGAAAACGCCCCAGCACCTCCATATGTCCAGGTTACGTGGTCAAACCGAGGGGGGTTTGTAAACACATTGGCAGTTGACGGGAAGGAAATTTCAGGATGTGTTAGTTCCCTTCCCCGTGGGACTCGCCGGACCATCGCCAGAATCCGTAAACTTCGTCGCTTTTAGTCCTCCTCTGCTAGCGATGCTTCGGTTCTCGAAGCAGCTTTCCTCCGACACTGGCCAGGCAAGCACTGATACAGCACGCGTCCGGTTCTCCCGGACACCTGGATCGATTTCTTCCATGCGTAGCTAGCAATCAAGGACCTCGATTGGAAGACTCCTTCCTTCTCTCCCACCGCTTCTCTCCCTTCCTCTTTTGAGCATCCAAAAAGCTGGGCCGGGCCGCCCCCGAGCTCTCTCTGTCGGTGTCACCGGTTAGAGATGGCGGAGGGGTGGTGCCAGAGTAGTTAGGATATGTATTAGGTGTGGCCTTGTGCCGGGTGTGGGCTATATGCCCGTAGGTAGAACAGGTAGCCGGGATCTGAGAAGCCAGATCCAATGCTTCTTAGGGTTACTCGTTGGAGTTCTCCTAGTCCTTGGTGGATGGGTGGCGGCGGCGGTGACCGGCTCTTCTACGAATAAAGCTGCTCTCGGTGCTTTCGTCAAGTGGTTGTTGTTAGATCCAACCCTTTCTCTGGCCGGCCGTGGTGGTGGGGGTGTTTGAAGGAAATATGTCCTAGAGGCAATCATAGAGATGATTATATTTCATATGTATCCATGAGTTATTATAATGTTCCTTGTAGATCCATATGTTAGGCAACTTGTATTGATTGGCAATTATGTGAATTGTTTGTAAAACTCTTTACTTATTTGGTTATCTAATTGTTGTCCCTAGTCGGAGTTCATGTGAGATCATACGTGGATATTAGACTAGCACATCGACTGGTTGATGACTATGTTTTGCAAGTCATAGACATGGAGATGTTAAACCAATGATGTGGACACATGTTATGAACATGGGGTTAGACTGAAACTTGAGACTGGCAATAATACTTGCAGCTCTCTCTACACATCGTGTATGTTTTGTCCTTAGACCTGAGATTGTCGCATGTACTTGAGATGTGGATCGACCTACTTTGGGCTATTAAACACTGCTCCGTCACTGGGTAGTTATAAAGGTAGCTTTCGGGTTTATACTGATGCATGCTACAAGGCATTGGTCAATCAAGATAAGATTTGCCCCTCTCTACTTGAGAGAGATATCTCTGGACCCCTCGAGTGGTCGGATCCACAAATGCATGACCGTGCTACATACGGTTAATAGTTAACCTAGTAAATGGATTCTGAATCACAGTATCAAGAAAGAGAGGTCAGCTTGGAGCTAGACCAAATATCGTGAGGCAAACGGAAAAACATGTACTCAACCTTGTGATGGTTCGTCCGAATGATCTTTATAAACGTTTAGAAGTTGGCATGTCTTGCTAGAGGTTGCTACCAACTATTGACGGAGTAAGTGTGCTCGTGTCATGTCTATACGTATATGAATCTATAGGGTCACACACTTTAGGGGCTGGAAGCCTAATGAGGATTGGATCCGAATTAGACCAGACTTAGGCTACTAATGGGCTGCTAATGTAGAAGCCCACCAGGGATGCCTATATAAGAGAGAGTGAGGGGAGCTGAATAGGGTTGAGCATTCCACCCAGACGCCACTCCTCTCACGCCTATGTTGCACGTGCTGACCTAGCAGTCTGGCGTGTGACAGTTTCCACTCTGTACGTGTGGATACCTTGAAGGTGCTGCACCTGTAGCCTCTGGGCTACTCCTCGGTGATGGCGAGCGGCATAAGGAGGTTGCTGGGAGCCCTCCCTCTTGATTGTCCTATGGTTGGATTCATGGAGGGGAGACACAGCTCCGGTGGCTTGGGCATAAGGCCCGGGTTCTTCGTTGGCGGTTTGACGATGCGGGTGAAAGAGTATGAGTTTGGTGGAATATGATGGATATATTATTGAGCCTCATGAGTGAGTATATATAGGCGTACAGAGGATTATCTTGGAGTACGAGTCAAGTTAGGCTAGAGTCCTAACTATCCTAAACTACCATAACAACCATGTCCGTATCATACTCTAACATCCCCCCACAGTCATAGCGGTGGCGTCGTGAACAACTGGAACGTCACGGACGGTCAGACTGGAGATAAACCGAAGTAGCATCCACTAGGCTGACACCCCCCACAGTCGTAGCGGGAACGTCGTGGACGGTATCGCGTCGCGGTTTCTTGGACTATAGATGAAGATGGTGATGCTCAAGCGAGGTGGTAGCCCTTGTGCCGATGTCGAGGGATCCAAGAGCGTGAGGCGGTGCCATGGTCGAGGTAGCCGTGCGAGGGGTCGCCGTGGTCAATGTCGTGGTCGGCGATGCCGGTGTCGAGGTAGCCGCACATGAAGCCGCATGCGCATAGTGCGCGAGGAGGATGATGGAGACGCATCGAGGTAGTCGTCGAGGGTGTCGATGCCGAAGTCGATGCAGTCCGAGCCGTCGAGGACGAGGTGTGGCCATAGTTTTGCCAGAACTAGGCACACGTCGGGGACGAACGCACACTCTGGTTTTGCCAGAACCGAGTATGTAAAGAAGAACTCGTCGGTGATGCGGTCGAGGCAGTCGTAGAGGGGTCGATGCTGAAGAATACGTTGTCGAAGCCGATGAAGACGAGGCGCCGATCCGAACTTGCCAGACTCGGAAACGCGTCGGGGACGAAGGCACTCCCGGTATTGCCAGTACCAGGCGTGCGGGGGAAGGGACCATCATGAACTTGTCGCCATGTCAGAAAGACTAGTAGAGGAAGCCTCTAGAGCGGTTGTAACGCGCAGAGCAGCGAAGGGAGAGATGTCGGCGCTGTCCGCGGTAGTCAGAGTAGAGTAGCAGATGGTGTAGTCGGGTATGAGGCGATGACGCTGGCGGCGAAGTTGTAGTGGACGAAGACGTAGAAGGCGGCGAAAACAGCAGCGACCCGGGGTAGTCATGCTGGATGCCTGGAGTGGCGATGGGGTAGTCGTCGGGACCTGCGATGGCGAGAGGGCGTCCTGCAGGTTACCTTATGAAGCGCGGCGGTGGTGCTCGAAGTAGGCGAGGAAGATCCGGCGACGTGACGAAGAGCATGTGCAGACGACGGCGATCCGCGCCGTAGGAGATGGCGCGGTGCAAGCCGAGACCGTCGATGCACGAGAACGGCGAAGTAGACTACGTGCAGCTACGCTACGAACCGAGGGGGCGGCATAGCTGTAGGGCGCAAGTCGGTGCAGCGGCTGGGAGACCATCATCGACGTACACGCCAAGGAAGGCGCGTAGTAAGCCGGTAGCGTGGACCAAAGGTGGTGGCGCTGCGGAAAAAAAAGACTTACAAGGCAGCCGTCACGGATCGGCGGACGAACCCTGTGTACGGATCGCGCGGCCCCCGACGGAGATCATGGAGATCGATCCCCCGGGGGCGGCGCGGCGAAAGCGTGCGGCTAGGGTTTGGACCGAGTAGGTAGATACCATGAAAGAGTATGAGTTTGGTGGAATATGATGGATATATTATTAAGCCTCATGGGCGAGTATATATAAGCGTACAGAGGATTATCTTGGAGTACGAGTCAAGTTAGGCTAGAGTCCTAACTATCCTAAACTACCATAACAAGCCGAGGACTCGTACTCCAAGATAATCCTCTATACGCCTATATATACTCGCCCATGAGGCTCAATAATATATCCATCATATTATTGAGCCTTATGAGCGAGTATATAGGCGTACAGAGGATTATCTTGGAGTACGAGTCAAGTTAGGCTAGAGTCCTAACTATCCTAAACTACCATAATAACAGTGTATGTATCATACTCTAACAGCGGGGTCCTTTCTCCTCCTCTTGGCCGACCGTGGCGGCAGGGGAGAGCTGGAGAGGGGACCTTGGCATGTTGTTGTTGCTAAAGAAGGGGGATGCCTAGATGATCCAGGCGGCGATGCTGCGATTTCTTCGGTGTTTTTCAAGCGGAGGCTGCGTGCTAGCCGCTATCTCTGGCCCGGGTGATGGCCACGCCGAGCTCGAGTGCTTGCAGAGCCCGAGCTTTTTCAACCGCCACGGGGGCCCGTCTTCTCCTCTGCGCGGTGATCCACGTTGCTGCTGGCCCAAGTGCTGCCGTCCCCGGTGCTGGCGACGACGGCTGCGTGTTAAGACGAGCGTGTTGCGGATTGCAGGGTCTGGATTACGTTTTGGCAACGACCTGCAGTGTGCTTGCTGTAAACCTGAGGGACCTGGGTGTAATTTCTCGCTTTCTTTTAGTCCTTGTTGTATTATGTACCCATTGCTTCTTTAATCGCAGTAAAAAAAACACTCGATTGATTTATTCCATGTGTAGCTAGCAGCCAAGCGCGGATTAGTTCTTCGAACAGACAGATCAGGTCTGGGTGGCAGCAAGCACGGCAGGGCGCAACGACATGCGGCGGCGTGGTCGGCGGCAATGACCGGGGCTGGGCGGCAGTAGGCGGCGGCCAAAAAAGCTGCGATTGGGGAATACATAGTGAAGGAGGAATATACCGATAGAAAAATGAATACGCTGTTTTACGGGTGCGTTTTGCGGTTTCTATTCAGCGGGAGAGAAAATTGATACGTAAAATACTTTTTTGTGCGGCTCGTACTTTTAGCTCGCGCGGATACAAGTCTACTAGAGATGTCTGCTAGAGACGCTCTATCGTGGAGGCCATCCAAAAATAAGAAGTCCCTCGCTCGATTTGGTATAAAGTGCGCATGCATGCGTATATACATTTGTACGCCTCTCCTCGCGTGAGAAAAAGAGGCGGCGGCTAGGGTAAAAACCCTAGCAGCTGCCACGATCTACTTCGTCCTCGTCGTCTGCGACCGAGCATCGACGGGTCCCCGCCTCCTCTGCTTGCCGCTCCGGTGGCAGGAGGAGGTGGGGACTTCGGACCTGCGTTCGGCGGTGTAGAAGGGTCCCTAAAGTTAGAGTTTGGTCATCCGGCATCGTCATTATAGTGGCTCGGCGTTGTGCGGGACAAGAATAAGGTATACCCGCCTCCTCTTCCACCTCGTCGGCGACGATCCTGCTGCTGACGTTGAGGAGGGTGGGGATTCGTCTGATCGCCGCTTTCATGGAGTGGTGGATCTCGTCCAGTCTACGTGTGTTCTGGATCTCGTCCAGTCTACGTGTGTTTTAGGTTTGGTGCTACAAGTTTCGGATCAATTCAAGGTTCAATGGCGACAACTTCATCTCTGGGGCGCTGGTCCTTAGGGGCACGTGCACGAAGACTTTCCGACTGTCATCAACAATGGCATGCCGGCTCCGGTAATGGAGCGGCGACAGCGGCGCATCGGCAGCTCACTCTGGCAGCAGTAGTATTCGTTAGGTGGTCCAAAGACCTCGATATAATTTTTATTATGTTTAGGATACTTTGTACTTCTTATAAACTTATGAAATAGATCCGAATCTTTTTCCAAAAAAAAAATAATACATTTGTACGCATATCTTTACCCACCCATCGGTGAACGTGGTCCTGCCTTGCTGACTTCACGCATGGACCCATCAGAGGTTTTATTCGGACTGCCGGCGTGGAGAAGCCTCACCTAGTTATC
This sequence comes from Avena sativa, assembly GCA_916181665.1. Taxonomy (NCBI): domain Eukaryota; kingdom Viridiplantae; phylum Streptophyta; class Magnoliopsida; order Poales; family Poaceae; genus Avena; species Avena sativa. Next base: position 343,029,568 of record OV702287.1, read on the forward strand.
TATACCTACACGATTAAGCTAACTACAAACCGGCAGCACGGCGCGTGGTAGATGACCTCGCCCCGACCACTCACCAGGTTTAAGTCTATAAGTAATTGGTAAACAGAGTATGAATTGTAGTACTCCATTCGAACCATATTAGTTGACTTGGGCTTGTCTAGATTTGGATGTATCTAGCACGTTTTAGTGCTAGATATATCGGATGTATCTAGCACGTTTTAGTGCTAGATACATCCGAATCTAGACAAACCCAAGTCAATTAATATGGGCCGGAGGTAGTATAATTTTTCTTCTAAAGGAAGTTATTTGTAAAGGGAGATACAATCCGAGCACAAGACAATGATACACAATACATTTCTATGGGAGAACAAATCAAGCACATGGATGATTTTCAGCCCATCTAAAAGGCACTCATGCCACGGTTTAGTTCTTGATGAAGATGTCGGCCGGTCGTAGCATGCCGGTGCATATGACAGCGCGCTTCTTGGCTCGTTGAAGAAGAAAATTTTGATTCAAATCCTGGCGATCTTGGGCGCGACAACGAGCGGGTTCTGGCGCGCGATCTGCTCCCGGCCGGCCGCCTTGTAGTCGAACCAGCACTCGTGGGCATCGGCATGGCGGTGGGCGCCGCAGTACACGCCGCCGCAGCGGCACGTGAAACCCAGCAGGGCCAACTTCTTCCGGCACGCCACACACCGGTTCTTGGTTTCCTCGGGCGTCTCCATCTCGTCGACGACGGCACCAGCTGGCAAGCTGATCTTGAGCGACTCGAGGCCGGACATGACGGCTCGATCGAAGGCCACCAAATCGAGCTGCTGCTGTTGCCGATGCTCCTTGTAGCATTTGGAGCAGAGGTTGCTCGTCGCCGGACTGCCGAAGAAGCCGCAGCTGTTCGCGCACAGGGCGGTGCCGCCGGCCTGCTGCCATCTTTCCTGGGCGCGCTCGTAGACAGTTGAAGTCGGGAGCCGCTGTGTTGGATTTCGGTGGCTCGAGGGTGTTGCTTCGATTAGTGGCCATGCCCCTCTCGATCCGTGGCCTTTTAAAACGCCGAACATCTCCGGCTACAAATCGGACTCGAGCGACAATCCGATTCCGGATCCAAAACAAAGAAGCAACACGGTCCGAGCCAAACGATGTCGTCAAGGATCCAAACGGACCGACTTGTCACGTGGGCCCACTACTATGGACCGAGGGCCTTGGGCGCATGAAGAAAAAAAGGATTACGCGTAGTTCTAAAAGAAAAAACAAGAACGCGTCTAGAAAGCAATCGGGGGCTGGTTAGTCGCCCCCAGTCCTCACCCGATATGGAAAGTCCCATCTGGTCTAAAAATAGAAAATTGCCAAATCCCGTCGGACGCACCCCACCCTGACCAGATCCCTCCTAGGTACGTGGCCACTCAGCCACTACCATTCTACCAACCACCACCTTCCTAGAACACGTGACCTCCTTCCCCTTTCTCTCTTCTTCTTCATCTACAGACAACAACGCTTCTTCCTCTCCTTTAGTTTTCCATTAAAACTTGCAAGGCTTTTCATCTACCCATGATTCGAAAAGCTTAGCTCAGGGATGAAAAGAGTAAAACAAGGTCAGATCACAACACCGTAACTTCTCCTCCATATCCCCTTTACTTTACCTTCTTGTTTTGGGTCTATACATGGGCTTCTAGAGGATTTGTATGGCTTTTGTAACAAAAACTGCTCTAGCAACTCAATTATCACCATCAAGCACCCCTGTACATGTTCAGATACATCTCCTCTATACCAACAAATCCAGGGGATTATGTCAAGGAACAACTAGATTGAACCAGCTAACAGGAAAACCAAAGGTAGCATCTAAACCAAACTCTACATTAACATACTGTAACTTAGATTAACATTGGAAACAACCGAGGAGATTTATGTCTTCTACCCGGCAAAAGCAACTATGGCACAAAACTGAAACAACTTAGTTGTCTGACAGATACAACACAAGCCTGCTCAGTTTTTTAATTCAGAAAGAACTTAGGATATATCCCCCAGGAAGAAGCAATCATGTGGGTGGGCCAATGACGTAGCAATACTATGGGCAGTTGTATTTGCAGAAACAAACTTGATGCTCATGTTTAAAAATTCCCAGGACCATTGTCGTCCACGGGAAAAAACAGTGCAACCCCCATCATCAACTTAGTTAGATTTTGCTAGTGCATGACACGCGTATTAAATGATCACACATGTTAAAATTCACATGGGAGAAGTACGTGTAGTGTGAAATATTCACGACCACTTGAAGCAACAACTAGTTGTGCAGCAAAACACATATAGCAAAATACTGACTTATCAATAATTTAAGCTAGGAAGAAAGGAGACCCTAGTTGTTGTTTTACTTTACATAGTGCAACCGTATGATGAGCATTTCTCCATAGCTCACTGATGATGCCAAGACGCTGCTATTAGTTTTTTTCCTCATGCACCTGAAAAAGTTGCAACAAAAAATAACCAGAAATCACCATACAACTCTACATGATCCTTACGGTAACTTAGGGGCACATTAAATACAAGAGTAGTGCTCCTGTGCTTTTCGTCTTTTTTTTGGCACGCTTTCCAAAGCAGCCTGACGGCTGAGATTAAGGGTGCTAATCACACCTGGTTTGGATTTGGACCATGCGGGTCGGGATCTGGTGTCAGTTCCCTTAATCTCAGCCGTCAGGCTGCTTTGGAAAGCGTGCCAAAAAACAGACGGAAAGCACAGGAGCACTACTCTAAATACAATTAGATGAATCTTGTACCCAACTTGGTTGCAAGAATTTCAGGAAAAGCAATTAACCGGAAATCGCTATACAACTGTACACGATCCCTGCTGCAACTAAGGGGTACGATAAAATACAACTAAATGGAAAATTGTGTATGACTTGAAGCCGTGTGATCAACTTAATTAGATTCTAAAAAGTAACTTAACTATGTTGGTAAGACAACTTGATAACAAAGAATGATGGATTAAAACAACACCACTTCAAACCATGTATATGTGAAAATGCCAACTTAATAAGGGAGCCGTATACAACTTAGGCTAAGACATGTGATCAACTTAATTAGATGCTAAAAGTAACTTAACTATGTTGGTAAAACAACTTAGAAGGGTGAAGCAGACCAACAAAACTACATCAAGTGGATAGATATGTAACCAACTTAATCAAACGTGGTGATAACTGAAGTATTTTAGCAGAAACAACTTAGCAAAAAGGGGCTAAAACCAATGAAGTAAACTTAACTATGTTGCTTGCAGTAGTTAATCATGTTCATTGAATATTGCATGCAACTTAACTATGTTGCTTGAAACAACTTATCTATGTTGCAGAAGCAAGTTCAATCAATATAAATGGACATGATTAACTTCTACAAAAGCAAAGTTAATAGCGTTGGAAAAGCAACTTAATTAGGTTGGAAGAAACAACTGAAGGAGATGAGATACACAACTTATTCTAGTGAAGCAAAAACATTGATGTTTCAGCAAGACAAAACTTGATAAAAAATAAGCAGTAACCAACTTAATTAAAGGGTAGGTACAACTTAATTGCGAGGGATAATCAACTTAGGATAAAGTGCGAAGAAACTTAAGCATCTCAGCAAATAAACCCAATAGGTTGAGCACCAAGCCATTTTGATTCACAAGAATTCAGCAAAGCGGCATACTAGTGGGTCATGGGTATACCTCAGGGTTAAGCATCTGGCGTCGGGCTCCAAGCATCTTGATGGTTAGCGTTGATGCTGGGGCTGCCGTGTCAGATGCTTAGTTGATGCTTTAATGGACGTTGTTGTTGGCATGACTTTCGTACTGGTTGATCCTTCCGGGAACCTTGTAGCTCTTATGCGTGGTCCGAAGCACTTCGGGCCCACGTAGATATCATCGTTTTCATAGCGCCGCGCCTCTATGTTGGAATTGATCCTGTGCCTTGTGTCGTTCGGGGATAGAGATCGTCCCGAATGCCGGTTGTGGCTGCGGTGCCTTGGAGCTGGACTTCGGCTTCTGCCACCACCTCCTCCGCCATGTCGTCCTCCTTGCCCTCCATGGGAGCCGTTGTGATGACTGTGTGGTGGAGAGGGTGGTGCAGCTGGATAGTTTCCGGCTGATCACCGGCCTCCGTCCGGAGCGTCATTATTCCGGTTTCGGGGAGGATCTTGACTACGACGAGCCCCCTGCCAGCTTGTCCCAACATGGTTTCCATCGTTTCTTCGTCCGTCGTTCCAACCACGGTGAGGCTCAGCCGAACGGCTTGCATGTTTAGGAGGTGGCATTTTTTGTCGATCCTCCTCCCATCGTTTCTCTTTATATTCTCCCCTTCGATCGTTAGATTCTCGTCGGGGAGGGTTCGTCGAATTCAGTGCAGCAATGGCGTCTTTCTCGGCCGCTAGAGTGACGTTGCTCCAGTTACGCAAAGTTCTGTGATGCTGTCCTGACGATCCGGTTCTTGAATAATTGTCCTCCCGGCGTTCGGGGTGATGATACTGCGCCCGAACGTAATGTGATCTTATGCCAGCCCATGCCGGATCTGTTCGACATTGGTCGGAATCTGAGACTAGTTTTTGGCTTCCGGACAGGGCGACCTTTTGCTGCTCCAGTCCCTTGTTGAGTAGCTTGATACCCAAACGGATCTCCTCCGGTCCTGGATTAGCCGATAGAATTTCTCGGGCCGCCACGGTATTCTGTACTGGGGTTGGGTATACCCAATCCCCTTTGCTATCTTTCCGTGGCTTCCTCATCTCATCTCCGAAAAGGACGGCACGGACAATTGGGAACTGGTCTCATTGTTGTGACGTTTCCGTGTCTTCTGGTGCAACCGAGACATATAGTCCTTGGTTGCCATGTGTTTCTTCTCCACCTCGATGTTTTTGGCTTCATCGAGGAGTTGTTGACGACGCGCTTCTAGGGATTGGTCCCTTTCATCCAGCTCATCTGCAGTAAGTTCTGCAGTTGTAGGGATAGGTGTGGTTAATGCAACATCGATGAGTTTACACGCACCTTCGGTGATCACGTGTCCATCCATCGATTCTTCTTTTTTCGGCTCGTCAGGGATAAGTGCTCCATCCGAGTCTTCTTCGTATTCCTCGGCAATCACCTCCTCAGCCAAAGGGTCTTGTTTTTCTTGTTCTTCTTCTTTGCCTTCTTGGCAGCGCCAGTAGCAAAGACGGCTTTGGGTCTGTTTCCCGGAGTCAAGCTCTGATCGGTACTTTCGGACACCTGGATCTCGGGATTATCTCCGACGTCCATGTCATCCTATGTTTTGGGAGAGTGTTCCCCGGATCCTTCATCCATGGCTTCTCCTTCTTTTGTAGCCTTGGAGTTGTACTCCTCTTCATATTCCGCGGAGAACTTTTGGAAATTTGCTGACGTCATCGATTCATCCGAGGATGCGGGTATGTCGGCGTTTGTTCCAATTGCCTCCAGCACCGATTCAGTGTTTTCTCCAGCATCAGCAGAGCCGGATCCGGATCCCACGTATCCGACGAAGTGCGACATGTGCTTCCTGAGGTACCTGCGGCTTTCGCGATCAGCCATGTCGAAACTTTTGATGGTCTCGAGAATTGCATATGCGCTTTCGCCTTGTAGTATCATACGTCGTAATGTGTACCTTAGAAAAGGTCTGTCTGTCCCGGCATCATCAGAGCCGGAATCAGTATCACTGATATGCTCCTCCTGGATTTCGACTTCCGCGGGTGGGTCGATCTGGGATCCGGCTCCTCCAGGGAGATCCACTCCAGATTCGACTTGGACCGCTAGGTCTTCTTCAGGCTCGGATTTCTCCACGATCTCCACAACTGGTGCAGGCTGGGTGGGATTAGGGTTTTCTGAGATCCGGAACTCTGCCGCCTCCGCGGACAAAGGGGACCCAGAAGATTCTTCTGCCTCTATCATCACCGCTGGGGTGGGTTGGGCAGGTTCAGCGAAACTGATGTAAACATCGATCTCGCCAAAGGACATGATTGTGTAGGCAGTCACGACCTCCCTAGCCGGAATCCAAGTCTCGTCGAGAACGATGAGAGGGAAGTCTCTGGCGTAGAGGATGCGACCGACGATGATAGTCTCGCCGATTCCGATTCTTGCAGATTCCGCTCGAAGCGCAGATCTGAAGCTCACTTGCCCCACGGTGGGCGCCAACTGTCGTCGGATTGATGACAAGTACGCCATGAGGGGGTCCTCGAGGCGTGTGGAAGAGAGGGGTGTGAGACGTACGGTATTCCGGGACGGTGAGCACACAAGTTTACCCAGGATCGAATCCGCCAGCTTTGGACGGATCCTACTCCTGCTAGCAATCCAGTAATACGGCAGAGACAGAATATGGGTTACAAGGGTTTCACCTGTGCGAGTTGAGATTGTAGACTATTGAGGTGCCCTAAAGGCTCTCCCTAGGACGGCTTATATAGATATCCGGCCTAGGGTTTACAGGAGAGATCTATCCGGCTACGACTAAGAGTCGGTTATAGAGTACATCTTGAACTACAAGTAACATTATGGGCCTAAGTCGGTAAGTCTTCTGGGCCTTCCCGTAGCCGGATTGGACTCCTCTTTCTTCCTGACTGGGCCGCCCGTGAAGTAATTCTCTAACCCGAAGTGGGCCACCCTGGTCAGTGAGGATACCGGAAAGTATATCCCCAACAACGCATAGAGGTGGATTCATACATGGAAAAACTTGATGAGGGAGTTAATAAGCCAGTTTCGTCATGTACTGTGGAGATCACTGTCGATTCCAAAAACATAACTCTTGATGAAATGAGAGAGATGATCGGTAAGGAAATTAGTATTGGTCCTAAGCAGATGGCAAAAACCAGTGGTGGTATCATAAGAAACAACAATTCATAGATGTTTTGGATACTGAAGATCTTATGCAGATTATGTGACGAAAGAAGTGAACCAGGAAGGTGTTCTTCCTTGGTACCATTTCTAATGTTATTGAACAGGTTATAGTGGATGTAGATGCCCCTGTAGTGGCTGAACAGAATGAGGTGGTCGACGTTGATGAGATCTGATGAGAGCTGCTACCCTAGGCTTGTCATATGGACCATGGGGTTCCCCTGCCCGTATTTGTAATATTGACTGTTGTTGCATTTAGAGCGTGTTTCTGTGATTATGTTTGTTGAGAGATTACGATATAATGTTGTGCGAGCTGTTGAGATTTTCGGACATGTCACTCACGGAAACCATCGTTGTTGTAATAAGACATAAGTACATTGTAGTTGATATGATTATGTTTCTTAAGATGACGTACCGTACTTGTTTCTGTTATTATGTTTGTTGGGACATTGTAATGTAATGTTTTATGAAACCATGACTGGACAAGTGATGCATAAATACATTGTAGTTGACATGATTATGTTTCTTGAGATGATGTACTATACTTGTTTCTGTTATTTTGTTTGTTGAGAGATTGTAATGTAATGTTTTGCGAAACCATGACAAGACAAGTGATGCGTAAGTACCTTGTAGTCGACATGATTTTGTTTCTTGAGTTGATGTAATATGCTTGTTTCTGTGATTATGTTTGTTGAGAGATTGTAATGTGATGTTTTGTGAAACCATGAAGTGATTATGTTTGTTGAGAGATTGTAATGTAATGTTTTGTGAAACCATGACTGAAGAAGTGATGCATAAGTACCTTGTAGTTGACATGATTTTGTTTCTTTAGATGATGTAATATACTGGTATGTTTTCGTTAGGCAATGAAACTGGGATGGAGGGAGTACAGGTTTAATATTTGAAATGAGAATATATGTAGAGAATCCATATTAGGAAGGAGACAGTAATCTAGGGAAAGAGCATGGTATCCATTAAACTATTGTAACATGCCAATTTAGTCATTGTTGCGGCGGTAGAAAGGCTACTCTATCTCTCTCTCTCTCTCACCGACGCCGTCGCCTGCGACGACGCATTCGCCATGCTGCCCTTAAACGACGAGGATGACCAGTCGAGCAGCGACAACCTTCTCTCCGACATCGAGTATTCCTCCCACGATGTGAGTTCCTCTGTTTTCTCGGGCTAGGGCTAGGAAATGGTAACTCTCTCGATCTGAGCTCCATATTGTAGGGGTTCCGCGTATGAAAACAATAAATTTTACCCTACACCCTTGAACCCCTGAAGCTGCCAGGACCTATCTATTAGTAATACAGTAATGGGAGGGGCTTTTCACGAACTTACCCTCAAAGACCGAAAAGCGTTGTCAACGCTCAGGAGAGCGTGGTTGATGTAGACGAGCCGAAGCCGACCTCAAGGTCGTGATGAAGTCCTTGCGCTCCTTGGCTCCAAAGACTTGAGTGCCTCAAGTGCGACACCTCACGGGGAGTTACACACGTCCGGTGCCTGACGATGACTCCCGTTTCCCCGATCCAGCAGGAGTTGCGGAAGTAGAGCTCCCAAATTCGAATCCTGCAGCGTGACGGCGCTCCGCGGTGAAGATGTCTCTCGCTCGCGCAGTCCAGACTTGGGACCACGGTCACGAGAGAGAGAGGGGGAGAGAGAAAATATCAATTATAGGTCCTCCCAAAAGTGGGGAGGCTTTATTGATTATTAGTGTATTTATCTTGGCCAAATACCCCACTATATATAGGGGAGGAGGGGGTACACCTTTCCTCAAAGTCCCGGGGTGGGACTAAAGGACAGGAGCGGGGAGGGGTGGCCGCCGGCCACCCTAGTGGGCCCCGTGCGGGGGGGGGGGGGGCCTAGGCCCAGCCGGCCTCCCCATTGGCCCCTCTCCCTCTCTCCTTTCTCCTAATGGGCCTCTCCCTCCGGAAATTGGCTCATTAAGCCTTTGACCATTAAATTGATTTTTCTCTTTATTAAATAAATATGAATAAATCATTAAATCAATATTTAACATTCATTCACATATTATTCAACCTCCATGGCTATGGAAATCCTTCCACCTCCACTCCGGACATCCTCCAGACTTACCAAAACCCTTCCGGTTTTCTCTCTACAACTCTTCGGTGATTCCACCGATCCTATAAACACTCTCTAAGCATCATCAAGCCCTTAAGCGTGATACCCCACGGTTCGGGAACACTCCAGACATGGTCAGGACACTCCCGCACTAATGATCAATAGAGGGACCTGGATGGCCATGTGACCCCTGTGCGTTCCATGAAGATCTTTCGTTGTTTGAACCGGGACAATCATGTCTTATTCCCTTTGTCACTCGATACTTGCATTGACCGAGATCTGATCAATGACATCACCATGTTGTGTTCAATCTCGTTACTGAACAATGCTATTTGACTCGTTCCGACAAGTGATATCCCCGTGATCAAATCACACACTGTGCAGCTATTGGATATAACTCCACCGAGTGGGCCCTTGAGTATCTTCCCATCACATGGACGGAAAAATACCGCTCTTGACATATATTGCCTCAACGGTTTCCTACGAATACCTGAACACACCTTTATAACCACCGTCTTACCAGATGCCGTTTGATGCTATCAAAGCACTCTCGGGAGACAGTGATTGATATAGCCTCACGGTCTAAGGAATAGTCTATGAGGATCCATTTCTAATCATCGTAACTTGAACTTCGTAACATGATCGGGTCACGATGTTTAGGTTGGGTATTGGTTCATCATCTCATTCTCAGAATGAGATGACCTCATTTCCAACTGGCATAAATGCCACATGATTAGGAAACATGATCATATGTTGACTAATGAACCAGTGACTAGAGTTTCACTGGGAACCCCTGGTTGTTTGTATATCACACGTGTATTGATGTTTCTACTCAATACAGTTATAGCATGATATAAAACTTAATCATAAACTATATGAAATATGATAACAATCCTTACTAATATTTGTATCTAGGGCATATTTCCAACAGTCTCCCACTTGCACTAGAGTACAAATACACTAGCTGCATTTGTTCTCAATCATTAGCACCATATACCCGGTACCCTGAACATGCTTGCTCATGGAAGAGGTTGAGTCTTGGGTCTGTACTTTACAGTCCCAAATCCTTTGCAACTTACTAATGTCACCTTGATTGACATTAATACTTTATCATCACATGATAGCATCTGTGTGTATGCATCGTCGCTATGGCAGTAGAACGAGGCCTGATTCCAGAAGCCTACAGTGACTTTAGATCAACCTCGAGGGATTTCTCATGGGCACTGTGCCCTGGGACACATCATTCTACGTTAAAAGCAAACTAGCCCCACCATAACATTATAAAACACTTTAGATGGTACCCTTATCTATTATTATAAATGTATTCATCGAAACACTAGTGCACTCTGTGCAACTTTCGATGTTTTGTTCACCTCGCTTCCTACTTGACTTTAATCGGTATTTTCAGGAGTTTCCAACATATTCCCTTATAACATAACCCTTTATGTTTTATGATATGTCATCCTTTATGGATTTGGAAAATATGTCTATAGTTCTCTATTTAGACACTACGGACAAAACTCAGCTCAACGTTCTGTGATTCGAACTTAATCACTTTTAAACATTCCTTATTTGGATCACATATTATGCTAAGTTATCATCATGGTTTACTAAGATAGAACCTATGTCTCAACATAGTGGATGACGATCATCCTTTTCTTTCTTTCAACCATTGATGTTAAACTTAATGCTATTCCTAATTTGAGTTATTAAGGACCAGTTCCTTAATTAACTTCTATCCTGAAACCCCTTTTTAGAATCCCTTAAGGAATACTACATAATATCACAATACAGTTATTATCAACTTCTAGATCTTATAAATCATTATTTATAAGTATTTGTGCCTTTCATTCTTAACATACTTAAGAATTACTCCTATAAGCTCCCACTCAAAATATGTTCCTACATATTTGAATTTGAGACTTATATTGCTCCCACTTAAAAATATGTCAATACATATTGTTTTAGGAAGACTTTTATAGCTCCCACTCAATTTTATGCAAATTGTATATCCACTCACTATTTTGAAGAATTTCAAAATCCTTTGATCAAATACCAAACTTGGAGATTTACTATGAGATACTAGTACTTTACTAGTTTTAAATCCACTAGACATTTAGCACACATGAATCAAATTCATTTGAATTTATCCAATACTTGACAAATTGTGCTTTTGTCATTCACCCCTTTTTCCACTATGGCTTTGCAGTCATTTGGGAAAATTCAAGTAACCCCTTTTAGTTGTGAGATTCAGCAACGAATTGCTTTCTAATCTCAAGTGAATTTTGCTTTTAGGATTTCTCATAATTCTAGTTTACCATTATTTCCTCCGTAGTTCGTAGGTATGTCATATTCTGGTAATCATGACAAATGATTCACAAATGTCTCCATACAAGATATTCATTACATTTTGAATCCTACTTCATGTAGTGAAAACACTAGTGGGGAAAACACAATGATCAAAATCATTGGTTTTTTCCTTTTGTGAAGAGAATCGTTTAGGAACGTTGTCTGTTGCGCTTCTCAACACTCTGATGCAGGGTTTTGAATCCTCGTCGTGTTTTACACTAATTTCCATTTGCTCCATAATCGAGAAACATCACTAAAAGTAAGCTTTCTCAAGAATGTACCAAAATCCAAGCAATACAAGTTTTTCTTTTCTTTTGGTTTAGCTATGGATTTCGTATTCAAAGATTCCAATGAATACTCTACAAGGACTTATTCGCCATTGTTTTGGTTATATCGAATAACCCCAAAATTCTCATGAATTTGAATGGTTCACTATATTCTAATTGAGTGCTAACTATTTAACTAATGGTCTCTACATCTACACTACAACGATTTATTTGGTGCCTTCTATTCAACCCCTTTGATATGTAATATCACATTGTGATGCTCTGCATTCTAACGTTTCAGAATGCTTTGCATGCCTGATGTCTACGCACTTCTATTCTTGTAGACAGTTGTTGGGCCTCCAAGTGTAGAGGTTTGTAGAACAACAACAAGTTTTCCCTTAAGTGGATCACCCAAGGTTTATCGAACTCAGGGAGGAAGTGGTCAAAGGTATCCCCTCTCAAGAAACCCTGCAATCAAGATACAAGAAGTCTCTTGTGTCCCTAACACACCCAATACACTTGTCAGGTGTATAGGTGCACTAGTTCGGCGAAGAGATAGTGAAACACAAGTGGGATGGATAATTATAAGTGGTAATGGTGATAGAGAATAGCTTGGTGGCATGGAAAAGACTAAAGTAAAACTAAAATAAAGATGGAAGCAAGCAAACATGTAACAGATCTAATAGCAAACGGTGTTTTAGTGCTTAGAAACAAGGCCTAGGGATCATACTTTCACTAGTGAACACTTTCATAGAAATATATTCTTCTTTATGATACTACGCTGAACTACTCTCCGGTTGGACACTCTAATCGATGGTAGGGCTATAATAGCACACCTCAAAGTAAGCCTTTCCCATCTAGAAAACCCCACACTATCACCTTGAGTACTAGATGGTTCCAACAAACACCACAATTTCATAAAGACATCCAACTCCAAATATAACTCATAAAAAATATTTGTAATCTCTAGCCTAAGTGCCACCATGGTGTGCACGCTGTCACTTTCACACACATGGGGAGAGCAGAGATCTATTAAGCACTTGAGTAGCAATGTAGATCTACTTTATTACAAAGCTCATGATCACAATATGATCATGCATAGAGAGAGATGAACACATAGCTACCGGTAGAACCCTTAGCCTCGAGAGAGAACTACTCCCTCCTCATCATGGGAATCAGCAATGGTGATGGAGATGGTGGTGGAGATCGATAGAGATGGCTCCGGGGGCACTTCCCCGTCCCGGAAGGGTGCCGGAACAGAGACTTTCTGTCCCCCGAATCTCCCCTTTGGTGGCGGCGGCACAGCGGAACTTTTCGTGGATTTCTGATTGATTATTTAGGGTTTTGGTATCGGGAGGCTTCTTATAGGCGAAGAGGCAAGGTCGGTGGAGTGCCAGGGGCCCACACCACCTGGTGGCGTGGCCAGGGCTAGCCCGCGCCATCATATGGTGTGGCCAGGCCCTGACCCTCCTCCGTCTCTGCTTCTGGCTCCGTGAGTCTTCCAGTAAAATAGGAAGTTTGGCTTTTGTCCCGTCCAATTCCGAGAATATTGATTTTCTGACTTTCCTGGAACCAAAAACAACAGAAAACAAGCAACTGGCATTGTGGCTCTTGTAAATAGGTTAGTCCAAGAAATCATATGAAAAGTAGTCCAAAGTGTGGACAAAACACAAGAAAGTGGATAAAACCAAGCATGGAACATCAAAAATTATAGATACATTTGCAATGTATCAACATCCCCAAGCTTAACTCCTGCTCGTCCTCGAGTAGGTAAGTGATAAAAAGAAAGAATAATTTTTGAGGTGACATGCACCATCATAAACTTGATCAAAGTATTTGTAAAACATTCAAAGCTGGGATCATAGTACTTCAATCATAACATGAAAGACAAAGTTCTAGCAATAAGCAAAGAAACTATGATGCAACATGAAAAGACACAAACAAAAGATTCATGAATAACAATGCTTTGCAAGACGTTTGTTTGTTTCACATAAAGAAAACATAGCATAGTAGTATTCAGCTTGTCCCTCAAAGTTCATAAGAGTGACTAGATACAAATAGTTTAAAACAAGCAATATCAAGTTATGCATCAATCAACTAGTCTTGGGACAATGCACATAGAACTAAGAATGGCCACTATGCTCTCAAAGTAAGTGCATAAAGATAGAAGGTGGAGACTCAATGTAATGGTGGAAGAAAGGCCTTCATAAAAGGAAGTAGGGATTCAAGTCTCATAAAGAGCTTCCAAAAATTATGGTACTTATAGCTTTCAGCTCTCATTGCCCCTATCATAAGCATCTTGAAGTGATTAAGGTTAAAGTGAACAAACTATGGTGTACATGCTTGACGAAGTATAAGTCAGAAATCTCATGTCCCTTGTATACGAGGGTCGCTCCTCATGCTACTCAAGTTTAGCCACCGGTAAGTTCTTGTCATTGTAAGTACATGTGTATCATAGAGAACCGCCAACGGGGTACCCCTTGCCCGATGATACGGAAGAATCCCTATATCAAAATGACAAGGCAAGCAGACAACGAGCATCTCAACATTCTTCTTATTTACCATGGGAATATGGTGCTTTTTTCTCTCTTTCCTCTTTTCATAGTATCTCTTTTTTTTCTCTTTTCTATTTTTTTTCTATATAGGACTCTCTTTTTTATAAGAAGAATGCTTCATAGACAGCTCATTATGGTTACGCTGCAGGTTTCCACCATGTCAGCATGGATTAGACCAGCGGCCCAGGCGTTTCTCTAACACATATACATAACTCCATGGACTTACAAGCTCCCCTTTCATTTCACACCGACGATATCCATATACAAAAGAGCATGATATCAACTAGGTACAAGTACCAAGTGCAATGTTGAAAGCGTTCCCCATGAAAGCATGGTTCTGCTAATTCCCAACAAATAAGTGCAAGCATATACAACATAGACGACACAATGGTTCAAGTTTATTAAAGGCAAGAAAAGTAAAGTGTGCCATCAAGTTCGTGAGAGCTTTAATCACTAGTTTTCTCATAACAAGTTTAATTTGGAAGATAAACAAAAGCATGAATATATACTTGGAATAGCATATGCTAATAGGTAGGTATGGTGGACTCTTTGGAAAAACTTGGTTTAAGGAATTGGATGCATGAGTGGAACTCATACTTGGTTACGGAGGCTAGCAAAAGACTAGGAGCGACAAACTAAGAGAGCAATAATGACCATAATCATGCAGAGCGACAAAACATCATTGATACTACAAGTTGAAAACTAAAGGATCATAAAGGCTATGGTGACTTGGAATAGTCATAACATGGTGTGAGCATGCGCCAAGTCAACCCAAATAAAGCATCAAAGGAGAATACCACAATACTATACTTTAATATGCTAAAACAACACATGATTCATCCAAGGCACATTAAGCAATCTGAATTGTTTATAACAAGTCATGCTACAGAAAATAATACTAAGCATAAAGCCAAAACAATATCAAGCATGGCATGCCAAAGCATAGGCCACAGTCAAAAACAAGCTCTTTTTACCACATAAGCATGAACTTTCCTACTCTTTTCCAAACCAAACCAAACTATTTGAAAACCAATGTATGAAAGAGGGGGTCCAACCAATTTAT
Source organism: Avena sativa (assembly GCA_916181665.1). NCBI lineage: Eukaryota > Viridiplantae > Streptophyta > Magnoliopsida > Poales > Poaceae > Avena > Avena sativa. The sequence continues at coordinate 343,044,709 of OV702287.1, forward strand.
TCAGAAAACTAAGAAAACCAAGCAAACGAAAAACCAAAACAAAAACGAAAAAGAAGACGCTCCAAGAACAACACAACTGTGCATGAAACAATAAAATGAAGCGTTTGGAAGAAACCTGGGATTTTTATTGATGAAGAACGGGACGCCTTGGTCATCTCCAAGCTTTGACGCTTGTACTTCTTGAATATTTCTTGGGGTGACACGCGTGGCATCCTCAATCTTGAGCTTTAGTCCATCCTTCATCTCATTACTCATTCCTTCCATACACCTGAATTTTTTTCCTTCATACAAAACTTCACACAATCTTTATTAGCAACATTAGTGCACACAAGATAATAAGTCTTTAGGTTCAGTTCTGACACCAAAAAACTTCCATTAGAACACTAGCTACTGTATCACTTCCCTCAAAAAGCTCAATTTCCCAAAAGAACTCAAAAAGGAACCAACAAGAAGCAAATGCAGAAAATGGCAGAAATCTGTCAAAACAGACCAGCAGGTAAAGACGAATTTTTTTAGAAGACCTTCTGTTGCTCAAATCAAAAAGTGTTGAACTAACGAAAGTTAGATAACAACCTGGGGCATAAGCACAAAAATTCACGCCTTGAAACAACGTACAGAGATTTTACACGAATTTTTACGGTGAAGCACACAAATCTGTTTCGGGACAGCAACTTTCCCGATCATTACTTCTCTCTCATTAGAGGTTACTCTTGGCACAAAAAGCAAATAAAAAGGATAAGGAGCGGTTATTACTGAAGTAATAACTTCCAAGACTCATCTAAAATTTTTGGGTTATCTCCCAATAAGTACTTTTCTTTAACGCCTTTAAGTTAGGCATGATAGTTTGAGAAGATGCCCACATAAGAAATATGAATTGAATTAAAAGAGAGCATCAAGAAGCAAATTCAAACCACATTTAAGTCTAACCCACTTCCTATGCATAGGATGTTGGGAATATGCCCTAGAGGCAATCATGTATGATGTTATTTCCAATGTATTCATAAAGTTATTGTCCATGTATGAACTACTGATATATATCATTGAATATGTGATTCGATTGTGGAACTATATATTCATGTTGTTTATACTGATTGTCCTTGGTCGTTGAGGTTGTGCTGGACACACAACTTAGACTAATGTGAAAGTCGGCTGATGACTCGGTTCCACTTGTCATGGGCATAGAGATGCTATTCCGATTTACACGGATTCGGCTAAAGAGTTTAGCGAGTCGGACTAACCCATATTAAGATACAACGAATAAGTCGTCATTTGTATATCTCAATCAATGTAATCCTTAGACCTGAGGTTGTTGCACAATCCGAGTTGAGGATCACCGACTTAGGTTCTGTCAAACGTTGTTCCGTCACTGGGCAGTTATAAGGGCGGAGTTCGGGTCGACTGAGAATCAAGCTGCGTGATGTGAATAACCAAGATGGGATTTTGCCCCTCCGTTTGGAGAGATATTCTCTGGGCCCTCTCGGAAGATATGATTAGGAAAGCATGGCCATGCGTGACTCGGTTAAGTGTTAACCGAGGCGACCGACTAAGAGTTAGTCGGATGAATCACTTATCTCGGATCGAGAAAGAGAGTCGAACTATTTAAGGGATGACGATTATTTGCCTATAGTTCGACAAGGTATATCGTGAGGAAAAAGGGATTCAGACGAAAGTCGCATTGGAAGGTATGTCGTCATGACTCTTCGGTACTTGGGAGTTGGCACGTTCTGCTAGGAGCCGCTACCAACTGATCGGTCACGAGTGAGACTCGGATCGTGTCCGGGTCACCATGAGCCTGTCGAGTCACACACTTAAGAGCGGGAGCATATTTGGGTTGGACCCAAAAAGGAAACAGGCAGAGTCAGTGAGTTGGACTCATAGTGACTAATATAGGCCTTTCAGTGAATGGGCCACAAGTGAGTGGAGCCCACTTTCACTCCCTATATAAGCTGGGGAGCAGGTGCTTAGAGCATACAGTTAGGTCACTCCATGCGTTGGAAACCCTAGCTCCAGTCCAGTCCTGTCCTGTCGCCGCCATACCGGACCTAGCAGTCCATCGCTAACGCTCCTCCTCGTACGTGTGGATACTGGCGGAGGTGCTGTACGTTGAGCACTTCGATGATCGTGGATCGGAACGGATCGTGAGGACTACACTGCATCAAGCGACGTGCTTCATTGATTCTGCAACCGCGCGTCTAGTGGTAATTCTTGTGGCCTACTACCTCAGCTAGATCTTGGGATCACCGCGTAGGAAAAAGTTTTGTTTTTCTCTGTGTGGCCCAACATAGGAGTCTTGTAAAGAAACAAGTCATGAAAGCACAAAGCAACAAGCATAGGAAAGCAAAACAAGTGCAACTTCAAAAATTTCAACATTAAGAGGGGAAACTTAATGTTGTTGAGATACATAAAACCATGTTTTCCTCTCTCATAATAACTTTCAGTAGCATCATGAATAAAATTAACAATATAACTATCACATAAAACATTCTTATGATGTGCCACATGCATAAAAGAATTAATACTCTCCACATAAACATAGTCATTCTTGTTAATTGTAGTGGGAGCAAATTCAACAAAATAGCTATCATTATTATTCTCATCACCATAATCATCAAATATAGGAGGCATATTGTAATCATAATGAATTTTCTCCTCAATAGTAGGTGGACTGAGAATATCATATTCATCATTGTAATCATCATATATTGGAGGTTTTGTATCATCATAAGCAATAGAATAGCTATCTTCCAAAGTTGGGAAACTAAAAAGATCATTTTCATAAAGACTAGCTTCCCCAAGCTTAGACTTTTCCATAGCATTAGCAATAATGGTGTCCAAAGAATTCATACTAACAACATTGCTATTAGCATGCAAATAAAGTTCCATAGGTTTTTTAATTTTCTCTTCAAACACTTAATGTCCTAACTCAAGATAAATACTATAAAGCTCTCTAATTTTTTTGTTGTTTTCCATTAAGCCTAACTAGTGAAAACAAGAAACAAAAAGACAAAATTGCAGAATCTAAAGGAAATAACTTCGAGCACTCACACCGGAGGATGTGAGTACCTTTTACCTTAACTCCCCGGCAACGGCGCCAGAAAATAGGCGTTTGCCGTGGGAGGTTCTTCTTCTTTAATCCTCCGGTGTTAATACCTTTTACCTTACCTCCCCGGCAACGGCGCCAGAAAATAGCTTGATGTCTACGCACTTCTATTCTTGTAGACAGTTGTTGGGCCTCCAAGTGCAGAGGTTTGTAGAACAGCAGCAAGTTTTCCCTTAAGTGGATCACCCAAGGTTTATCGAACTCAGGAAGGAAGTGGTCAAAGGTATCCCCTCTCAAGCAACCCTGCAATCAAGATACAAGAAGTCTCTTGTGTCCCCAACACACCCAATACACTTGTCAGGTGTATAGGTGCACTAGTTCGGCGAAGAGATAGTTAAACACAAGTGGGATGGATAATTATAAGTGGTAATGGTGATAGAGAATAGCTTGGTGGCATGGAAAAGACTAAAGTAAAACTGAAATAAAGATGGAAGCAAGCAAACATGTAACAGATCTAATAGAAAACGGTGTTTCAGTGCTTAGAAACAAGGCCTAGGGATCATACTTTCACTAGTGAACACTCTCATAGAAATATATTCTTCTTTATGATACTACGCTGAACTACTCTCTGGTTGGACACTCTAATCGATGGTAGGGCTATAATAACACACCTCAAAGTAAGCCTTTCCCATCTAGAAAACCCCACACTGTCACCTTGAGTACTAGATGGTTCCAACAAACACCACAATTTCATAAAGACATCCAACTCCAAATATAACTCTAAAAAGTAGTTGTAATCTCTAGCCTAAGTGCCACCATGGTGTGCACGCTGTCACTTTCACACACATGGGGAGAGCAGAGATCTATTAAGCACTTGAGTAGCAAGGTAGATCTACTTTATTACAAAGCTCATGATCACAATATGATCATGCATAGAGAGAGAGAGATGAACACATAGCTACCGGTAGAACCCTTAGCCTCGAGAGAGAACTACTCCATCCTCATCATGGGAATCAGCAATGGTGATGGAGATCGATAGAGATGGCTCCGGGGGCACTTCCCCATCCCCGCAGGGTGCCGGAATAGAGACTTTCTGTCCCCTGAATCTCCCCTTTGGTGGCGGAGGCGCAGCGGAACTTTTCGTGGATTTCTGATTGATTATTTAGGGTTTTGGTATCGGGAGGCTTCTTATAGGCGAAGAGGCAAGGTCGGTGGAGTGCCAGGGGGCCCACACCACCTGGTGGTGCGGCCAGGGCTAGCCCGCGCCACCATATGGTGTGGCCAGGCCCTCCTCCGTCTCTGCTTCTGGCTCCGTGAGTCTTCCGGTAAAATAGGAACTTTGGCTTTTGTCCCGTCCAATTCCAAGAATATTGATTTTCTAACTTTCCTGGAACCAAAAACAACAGAAAACAGGCAACTGGCACTGTGGCTCTTGTAAATAGGTTAGTCCAAGAAATCATATGAAAAGTACTCCAAAGTGTGGACAAAACACAAGAAAGTGGATAAAACCAAACATGGAATATCAAAAATTATAGATACATTTGCAATGTATCAATGCCACAATTTCTTCCATGCCATTCTTATAAAGTTGAATTTCATTACTATTGATCAAATCATAGTAATTGGATTCTCTTTTATATTTATACCCTTTGTTGATGAAACACTTTGATCAAATCAAATAGCTTCATATTCATGTTTCCTTTGGTAAACTACTTTACACATTTAAACAATCATATAATGATAATTACCATTTTCGTTAAAACCCAATACATCGAATATGTATTTACTTTTAACAATTCTTTAAACACTTTGTATTCAAGTAATACACGATGTTCAAGTTATTTTGCCAAACTTAGGCATGATTTATATGTGATAAGAAATCGAATGACTTTCACATATTATCACATAACTTTGAATCTAAACAATGGTTTTCATTCATTAATGAAATATCATTTAAGTCAGGTATTTTAAACAAGGCATTTTAATGTTTTACAAATGTTCATGCATTATCAATTAGTTTAAAGCAACAAGGATAATTCACACATAATCAAACAAGATATGAACACGAATAGAAATCATTCATAAAAGCAGAACAACTGTTTGTTACAAACTCATATGAATAACCGTCTCACGAAGTGTGAGACACACTAAATAAGTTCACAATCTCTTGATTACAATAATCATCCTAAAACACAAACTAATATGATAAATGTCGAGGGAGAGTGTCCTCGGCCATCATCATCATGCTCACCATCAACATGCAACATCACCTCCTCTCCAGCAAGCACCTCTCATGCAGAAGGACTTGTTTTGAGAAAAACAGAACAAGTATCAGATATACTTAACACTGCAAATGTGTTTGCAAGATTATAACATTTATAAAGCTGTATATCAAATATATACCTTTGTCATCGATGACCTCTCCGGCGGTTGGTTCAACTTTTACGTTCCTGAAACGTAATATGAACTCATGGAGATCCAATGTTTCCGTATAACCACTCATGATGCTACTCTGGACATGTCCTTCGTAGCTGGGAGGCAACGATCGAAGCAGTACGTCTATGGAAAATGGATCAGCCATCCAGTAATCCACGAAGTGAACCAGTCATGTGTGCATCAAGCATGCGCTCCAAGTGACCCTTTAGACATGTATGCTCCTCCATCTGTATGGAAAGGAACTCTCCAAGCAGCCCGTGCTTCCACATGCGCACATGGCCTATGAACTCTGCTCTCAGCTGATCCACCATCGAATATGGATCAAGATCACCCATGATCAGATGTAGTTCATCCACCATCCCGTAACGCATTATTATCTGAATGTAGGTGGACATATCCTGATGATAGTAGCGGTCTGCCAGCTCTTGTGGGGTCTCATAGTAGTCTGGCTCAGTCAAATCCATCGTGTGGCGTATGTAGTCTACCACATGATTCCTAGTAAGGAGATCATTTAGGCGCACAAGCCAACTAGGGAAGTTGGATCCATCAAGTCTAAGTTTCTCACCCTTTACCCAATCAATCGTCAACACGAAAGGTCCCATCTACATTTATAATTGCAAAAGGAATTTAGACTAAGTTTATAATTAAATGAGTTAATAATAACTCCACTCAGAAACACCTATCCCCAGTGAGGGTTCCTAGTGATAACACGACCCCTATCAGCCACATCTTCCCCGATTGATCACGACCATCGATGTGGGTTCAAAGGTGGACGCTAAATGTCAGTCACATCATTCATGCGACTCGTGCTCGATCTTTCGACCATCCGTGTTCTGAGGTCACGCTTCTGTGGCGTGCTAGGCTCGCCAACTCAACCTTAGTGTATTCATTGTGCAACATGGCTTACACCCACTGTATGCGAACATAGATATGTCTGACACCCAGGCCTGTAACCCTGGATCGCCTCATACCGAAGAACTTTCTTGGTGGTGCACACTAAGGGGGAACACAATCATTGGTAATTTTAACAGGGATCATCTTATTAGGCTACCATCGAGTATCTAATACTAGCACACTATAAGACATACAAACAATAACATTGAATGTAAATGCTATGTGATATGGTCCTTCACGTCGTGATCTCCATCCGCCATCACCGGGTTCCGGCGCCGTAGACACCAGGGTACCGGTGTCATTCCGGCGTGGTAGTCCGTCACCTCCGTGACTATCTACTACTACGTAACAAAAGATAATCACTTTACCTTTGCCACAACCATATTACAAAGCAACGCCCCCCTGCAAAACAAAGTTAGACTCCTCTACCTTATCTTTGCATGTTTTACGTGGCTGAATGGGCTTTCGCACAAGAACCGTTCTTACCAACGAACTTTCAGCACAACGCTGATCAAGTAGTTGTCTCTACTACACCCCTTTTGGGGCCCTCCATTGCAAATGGTATACCAACTAATGCGAGAGAGACAGAGACCCCCCTAAGCCACTTTATACGGTACAAGCCGTATGTCAAGCGTGGACCAGTCTCGCGAATGAACGCGTAAAGTCGGTTGGGGGCCGCTTCATCAAGCATTACTGCAGTATGCACAAGTACACGTGGGAGGGTAACAACTAAAAGATCAACGCCCACATGCTACATCTCGTGTGTTCTACCCGTACTAGCATTACTACGCATAGATCTAGCTCTGATACCACTGTAGGGGTTCCGTGTATGAAAATAATAAATTTTACCCTACGCCCTTGAACCCCTGAAGCTGCCAGGACCTATATATTAGTAATACAGTAACGGGAGGGGCTTTTCATGAACTTACCCTCGAAGACCGAAAAGCGTTGTCAACGCTCAGGAGAGCGTGGTTGATGTAGACGAGCCGAAGCCGACCTCAAGATCGTGATGAAGTCCTTGCGCTCCTTGGCTCCAACGACTTGAGTGCCTCAAGTGCGACACCTCGCGGGGAGTTACACACGTCCAGTGCCTGACGATGACTCCCGCTTCCCTGATCCAGCAATAGTTGCGGAAGTAGAGCTCCCGGATCCGAATCCCGTAGCACGAGGCGCTCCGCGGTGAAGATGTCTCTCGCTCTCGCAATCCAGACTTGGGACCACGGTCACGAGAGAGAGAGAGAGAGAGGGGGAGAGAGAAAATATCAATTAGAGGTCCTCCCAAAAGTGGGGAGACCTTTATTGATTATTGGTGTATTTATCTTGGCCAAATACCCCACTATATATAGGGGGAGGAGGGGGTACACCCTCCCTCAAAGTCCCGGGATGGGACTAAAGGAGAGGAGGGGGAGGGGTGGCCGCCGGCCACCCTAGTGGGCCCCGCGCGGGGGGGGGGGGGGGGGGGGCTAGGCCTAGCCGGCCTCCCCCTTGGCCCCTCTCCCTCTCTCCTTTCCCCTAATGGGCCTCTCCCTCAGGAAATTGGCCCATTAAGCCTTTGACCATTAAATTGATTTTTCTCTTTATTAAATAAATATGAATAAATGATTAAATCAATATTTAACATTCATTCACATATTATTCAACCTCCATGGCTATGGGACTCCTTCCACCTCCACTCCAGACATCCTCCGGACATACCGAAACCCTTCTGTTTTTCTCTCTACAACTCTTCAGTGATTCCACCGATCCTATAAACACTCTCTAAGCATCATTGATACATTGCAAATGTATCTCTAATTTTTGATGTTCCATGCTTGGTTTTATCTATTTTCTTGTGTTTTGTCCACACTTTGGAATACTTTTCATATGATTTCTTGGACTAACCTATTAACAAGAGCCACAGTGCCAGCTGCCTGTTTTCTGCTGTTTTTGGTTCCAGGAAAGTCAGAAAATGAATATTTTCGGAATTGGACGGGACAAAAGCCAAAGTGCCTATTTTTTCGGAAGACATCTGATGCCAGAATACGAGACGGAGAAGGGCTGGGGGCCGGCCACACCACCTGGCCGTGCGGCCAGGCCTGGCCCGCACCAGGGTGTGGTCTGGCCAACCCCAGCACCCCCTCGGCCTCTCCTTCCACCTATATATTGCCCTCGGGACCAAAACTCTAAGTATCCGATCAAAAATCTACGAAAGAGTCTATAGCCGTCGTCGTCTCTGTCCCTAGATCGGGAGGGATCTGAAGCTCTTCCTGGCACCCTGCCGGAGAGGGGAATTCACCCTAGAGGCCTTCTTCATCATCATGCAAGCCTCCGGTGTGATGCGTGAGTAGTTCATCTCTGGACTATGGGTCCATGTAGTAGCTAGATGGCTGGTTCTCCTCCTTTGTGCTTTCATGTCTAGATCTTGTGAGCTCCGTTCATGATCAAGATCATCTATTTGTAATTCTGCATGTTGTGTTTGCGGGGATCCGATGGATATTGAGATGCTATTTCAGATTGATTATTGATTCTATCATGTCTTTGTTATTTGTGATCTTGCATGCTTTCCGTTGTTAGTAGCTATCTTGGCCAAGTAGATGCTAGCAACTCCAAGAGTTAGTATTTATGCTCGATAGTGGGTTCATGCCTCTGGTAATCTGGGGAAGTGACAGAAATCTCTAAGGTACTAGATGTGTTGTTGCTACTAGGGAGAAAACAACAATCCTTCGTTCATAGAACAATCGTATTGTTTACATTACACGCAATTCGTAAAGCAATATCTGTTGCTTGCAACTTAATACTGGAGGGGGTTCGGATGATAACCTGAAGGTGGATTATTAGTCATAGAAGCAGTTGGATGGCGGTCTATGTATAATGTTGTAATGCCCAATCAAGTTCCAAAGGAGTCAAGATGATTAGTATATGCATGTATTGCTTTCTCGATGTTTGTCAATTGCCCCGCCATAATTTGTTCACCCAGCATGTTATCTATCTTAAGGAGAGCCACATCTAGTGAACTATGGACCTGGTCCTTTCTTTTATATATAATCTACAAACTGTTTAATACTTTGTGTTTACTTTCTGCAAACTATTACTTCCTTCCATTCGATACGTTTAATCCTTTGTTTTCAGTAAAACCGGTGAGATTGACAACCTCATCGCAAGTTGGGGGCAAAGTTTTGTGGTTCTGTTGTGCAGGTCTCCACGTTGCTACTAGCACCGGTAGTGCGCCCTGCCAAGGCTCATCTAGCAACACCTTTGGGGTGTTTCCTTGCTCCTACTGGTTCGATTAAACCTTGGTTTCATAACTGAGGGAAACTTACTGTTGTGCTCATCATACCTTCCTCTTGGGGTTCCCCAACGAGCTCCACATCAACACCGAGCCATCAAGTATTTTTCTGGCGCCGTTGCTGGGGAGTCAAGGACATCTTCACAAGGGGAGTCCCTCATAACCAATCTCTTTACTTTGTTATTTTTGTTTTGCTTGGTTTACTTTTGCTTTGTTTGCTTGTTTCTTTATCAAAAACACAAGAAAATTAGTCTTACTAGTTTGCTTCCTTTATCAAAAACACAAAAAAATTAAGTCTCCTTTAGTTGTCACCTCTTCCTTAGCTCACCATGTTGATCCCTAAATTCACCCTGAAAGATCTTTCAATTGGTAGTGGTTCTATAATTGGGAAAGATAATATTGAAGAATTCTTTAATCATGTTAGTAAGCATGAAGATACTAAGGATAGATCCCTTGCAGAACTTGCTCCAAACTATGAGATTGCTGTAGCTTCTTTAATTCGCATGTTAGAAGCTAGGTTTGTTAACCTCAACCCCTTAATGCAAGTACTGTTTCTTGAGCTTAAAGAAATTGAGGACCCTGAAAAGAGGGATTTTATTCTAGAAACTTTGTGTAAGGAATTCTATGATGTTGCCAAGGAAGCTAGAAAAGTCTTTGAACATTTCAATATGCTAGGATCATGTGTAGATGTTGTTGGTACACGAGAAAAGATGAAAAAAACCGAACCTAATGGGGAGGAACCTAAGATACCAATACCCTTTAAACTAGTAGCAATACATGAAGCCATAGAAAAGAATCTTGATTGGATTGTTCCTGAAAACCCTTTTGATGAAAATAGTGAACCTAAGAGCATTGAGAGAGGATCCTCTAGAACTTATTTGGATGATATACCTTGCCTTGTTGAAGATATTTCTGGTATTAATCTTAATGCTTCTTCATTTGAGAACACTTGATTCTTTCTTGCTTCTTATGCCTAACTTAAAGGCGTTAAAGAAAAGTACTTATTGGGAGGTAACCCAAAAGTTTTAGATGATTCTTGGAAGTTATTACCTCAGTAATAACCGCCCCTTATCCTATTTATTTGCTTTTTGTGCCAAGAGTAACCTCTAATGAGAGAGAAGTAATGATTGGAAAAGTTGCTGTCCCGAAACAGATTATTGTGCTTCACTGTAAAAATTCGTGTAAAATCTCTGAACGTCCTTTTGAGGCGTGAATTTTTGTGATTCTGACCCAGGTTGTTATATAACTTTAGTTAGTTCAACAATTTTTGATTTGAGCAACATAAGGTCTTCGAAATTTTTTGTCTTTACCTGCTGGTCTGTTTTGACAGATTTCTGCCATTTTCTGCATTTGCATCTTGTTGGTTCCTTTTTGAGTTCTTTTGGGGAATTGAGCTTTTTGAGGGAAGTGTTTCAGTAGCTAGTGTTTTAATGGAAGTTTATTGGTGTTAGAACTGAACCTTAAGACTTATTATCTTGAGTGCGCTAATGTTGCTAATAAAGATTGTGTGAAGTTTTGTATGAAGGAAAATTTTCAGGTGTATGGAAGGAATGAGTAATGAGATGAAGAATGGACTAAAGCTCAAGCTTGGGTATGCCACGCGTGTCACCCCAAGAAATATCCAAGAAGTACAAGCTTCAAAGCTTGGGTATGCCTTGGGCATCCCCTTCTTCATCAATAAAAATCCTAGGTTTATTCCAAACGCTTCATTTTTATTGTTTCATGCACAGTTGTGTTGTTCTTGGAGCGTCTTTTTTTTTTTCGTTTTCGTTTTTCGTTTTATTTTGTTCGCTTAGTTTTCTGAATAAATTGGTTTGACCCCCTCTTTCATACATTGGTTTTCAAATAGTTTGGTTTGGTTTGGAAAAGGGTAGGAAAGTTCATGCTTAAGTGGTAAACAGAGCTTGTTTTTGACTGTGGCCTATGCTTTGTCATGCCATGCTTGATATTGTTTTGTCTTTATGCTTAGTATTATTTGTTGTAGCATGAATTTTTGTAAACAATTGAGATTTCTTAATGTGCCTTGGATGAATCATGCGTTGTTTTAGCATATTAAAGCATAGTATAGTGGTATTCTCCTTTGATGTTTTATTTGGGTTGACTTGGCGCATGCTCACACCATGTTATGACTATCTAAAGTCACCATTAGCCTTGATGATCCTTTAGTTTTTAACTTGTAGTATCACTTTATGCTTTGATCAATGATGTTTTGTCACTCTGCATGATTATGGCCATTATTGCTCTCTTAGTTTGTCGCTCCCAGTCTTTTGTTAGCCTCCAAAACCAAGTATAAGTTCCACTCATGCATCCAACTCGCTAAACCAAGTTATTCCAAAGAGTCCACCATACCTACCTACTTGCTTATGCTATTCCAAGTATATTCATGCTTTTGTTTACCTTCCAAATTAAACTTGTTATGAGAAAACTAGTGATTAAAGCTCTCATGAACTTGATGGCACACTTTACTTTTCTTGCCCTTAATAAACTTGAACCATTGTGTCGTCTATGTTGTATATGCTTGCACTTATTTGTTGGGAATTAGCAGAACCATGCTGTCATGGGGAACGCTTTCAACATTGCACGGGTACTTTGTACCTAGTTGATATCATGCTCTTTTGTCCATGGATGTCGTCGGTGTGAAATGAAAGGAGAGCTTGTAAGTCCATGGAGTTATGTATATGTGTTAGATAAACGCCTGGGCCGCTGGTCTAAGCCATGCTGACATGGTGGAAACCTGAAGCGTAACCATAATGAGCTGTCTATGAAGCATTCTTCTTATAAAAAAAGAGTCCTATATTGAGAAAAAAGAGAAAAAGAAAAAACGAGATTATGAAAAGAGGAAAGAGAGAAAAAAGCACCATATTCCCATGCTAAATAAGAAGATTGCTGAGATGCTTGTTGTCTGCTTGCCTTGTCATTTTGATATGGGGATTCTTCCGTATCATCGGGCAAGGGGTACCACGTTGGCGGTTCTCTATGATACACATGTACTTACGATGACAAGAACTTATTGATACATTGCAAATGTATCTATAATTTTTGATGTTCCGTGCTTGGTTTTATCTACTTTCTTATGTTTTGTCCACACTTTGGAGTACTTTTCATATGATTTCTTGGACTAACCTATTAACAAGAGCCACAGTGCCAGTTGCCTGTTTTCTTTTGTTTTTTCCAGGAAATTCAGAAAATGAATATTCTCGGAATTGGAGAGGACAAAAGACAAAAATCCTATTTCACCAGAAGACTCCCGGAGCCAGAATATGAGACGGAGTGGGGCTGGGGCCCAGCCACACCACCTGGCCGCGCGGGCTGGGCTTGGTCGCGCCAGGGGGTGGTCTGGCCGCCCCAGACACCCTCTCGGTCTCCCTCTTCGCCTATAAGAAGCCTTCTGACCTAAAAACTCCGGGGGGTTCGACGTTTTTCCAGAAGGAGTTCCGCTCCGCCACCACCACCAGATTCCACGAAACAGCACCAGAAACTCCGTTCTGGCATCCTGCTGGGACGGGGAATTGGAGGAGATCATCGCCATCATCATCACCATCGCTTCTCCATCGACCATGCATGTTTCCCCCATCTATGAGTGAGTAATCCCCCATTGTAGGCTATGGGGATGGTAGGGATTGGATGAGATCGTTCATGTAATGGCATCAGATTGTTAGGGCATGGTGCCTAGTATCTTTTGTTAGTGCTTTATGACTTTGTTGTGACTTGTTGTGCTTAATTCTTGTCACTAGGGCCCGAGTGCCATGATTTCAGATCTGAACATGTTATTGATTCATTATGATAGTATTGTTTTTGGTCTTATCTACAAGTTGTATACACACGTTGTTGTCCGAAACCAATGGCCCCGAAGTGATAGAAATCGGGATAACCGGAGGGAATGGCTTTGATGTGAGGATCACATGTGTTCACGGAGTGTTAATGCTTTGCTCCGGTGCTCTATTAAAAGGAGCACCTTAATTGCTAGTAGTTCCCTTGAGGCCCCGCTGTAAACGGGCTGGCAGGACAAAAGATGTTGTGCAAGTTCTCATTGCAAGCACGCATGACTATATATGGAACACATGCCTAGGATTATCTAGTACTTGGATGCTTTATCTTATTTATCTGCAATTTCCCTATGTTCTGATTGCTATGTGAATTGTCTTGTCCATGCAACGCCCATCCATCCATCCCTATGCCTACCGCACTCGAATCCTACTGTTTACTACTATTGTTACTGCTGTCTTTAGTTTACTACTGCTACTTCACTATTCCTACTACAAAACTGTTGCTACTGATAAACTACTGTGAGCAAGATAGTTTCCAGGTGCAGCTGAATTGACAACTTAGTTGTTAAGGCTAATAAATATTCTTTGGCTCCCCTTGTGTCGAATCAATAAATTGGGTTTCACTTCCCTCGAAAATACTGCGATATACCTCCTATACTTGTGGGTCATCAAGACTATTTTCTGGCGCCGTTGCTGGAGAGCATAGATTTATTTATCAAGTTCACTATTATCCCTCCATCATGGGTAAGTCTCGTGATGGAAAGTTTCCTATTTTACCATCCACTACAAGAAGAGGTACAGTTCTGAACACCTCTGCTGCTCTTGATTCACCATCTGTTATAAGTAAGCTCGTTACACCACCACATACACATGCTACACACACTGCTACTACTGCTGACTCTGAAACTTCTGATGCTTATGATGCTGCTTCTACTGTGCTTGATAAGAGTGGTTCATTAGGTCCTTTCCTAGATGCTACGATTGCTAGAACTATAGCTAGAAATACCGAAACTCCTAATGAAGACACTACCACACCTGTTAGTTCACCTGAGTCTAGTGAAAGTTATGATATTGAAGATGGTTATGTTGAGATGACCGATGAATTTATTAAAGAATGTAAAAACATCCATGATAGGAGCGCTGCTAAGAGTCTCCTTGAGAGGCGTACTATTAGACCCAAATTGTCTCCTGTTGCTAAGTTTGCTGCTTCTCCCGTAAACATTATAGATGAAGATTATGATTTCTCTCTCGATCTATCTTACATAGCTATTGTCGAGAAAGAACCTTTTTGTGGGACTAAGAATGAAAGTGCGGTAGCACATATGAATGAACTTTCTACCATGAGTGGCTTGTTTTCTGATGATATTAAGATGCGTACTTACTTTGTTCCTAAGATTTTCCCCTTTTCACTAAAAGGAGAAGCTAAAACTTGGTTTAGTAATTTACCTCCTAGATCTATTGATAACCCTGAGTGCTTGATTAGTACTTTCCTGCAAAAATATTTTCCTCCTAGTGCTAGACATGCTATTTTGCAGGAACTTTTTGATTTTAAACATGGAGAAAAAGAGGTATTGCCTGAATCTTGGGCAAGGTTTTGTGCTTTGATTCATGCACAGACTGGAAGTCCATTACCTAAGAATGAGCTTCTTGATATATTTTATAATGGACTAACCGAAGAATCTAGGACATACCTAGATAGTTGTGCTGATTGTGTTTTCAGGAATAGGACTCCTAAGGAAGCTAAGGAATTAATGGCTAAAATAAGTAAGAATTATGAAGATTGGACTCCTCCTAAACAAGCTATACCTGAAGTAATTGTACCTAAACCTTCTATTCCGGTGCCTATTCCAATATCAAAGAAGAGGGGAGTTATTGAATTAAATGATGAAGTGATGAAGGAAGCTAAGAAATGTCTTAAGGAGAAGGGAATTAAAGCTGCAGATGCCAAGAATTTACCTCCTATAGAAGAATTATGTAAGCCTATTCCCTACTCACCCACTATTGAGGTACACTCTCTACAACACTTTGATGAAGGTGATATCCCTTACTCTAAACCTCTTGATCAATGCTTAGAAGAATTCGATATCCTTTATTGTTAAGCAAGATAATTTTAATAAAAGGGTGCAAAATCATCTAATGGAAAACACTAGAGCTATTGTTGAGTTGAAAGATATTGTGGAAAGAACCTCTAATGATGTTAAAATGATTATTAAACACTTTAAATGGTTCAAACTCAAATAGATCAACTCGTTAAAGTGCAAAAAGACCTGCTAGTTAATGCTGCTAAAGAAAAACATGCTTATGAAATTAGAACTAGAAGTGGAGCTGCTACCCAGGATCCTCTTTATCCTGAGGGGCATCCCAAAAGAAGTGAGCAGGATTCTCAACAAGCTGAAAATAGTGGTTCTACTCGTAAGAAAAGGAAAAAGAAGCATAAAACTGTTGTAGAACCCTCTAAACCTGCTATAGATCCTAATAGTATATCTATCTCTGATGCTAAAACTGAAAGTGGTAATGAAGAAAACGAAGTTCCTAATGAAGAAAAAGTTGAAGAAGAACCTGAAAACCACACTAAGAATACTAAATAGACCAAAGAAGATTTTATTGCTAAGAAACATGGTAGTGAAAGAGAGCCTTGGGTCTAAAAAACTATGCCATTCGCTGATAAGAAACACAAGACAAAGGAGGATGAACACTATAATAAGTTTTGTGAGTGGATGAAACCTTTATTCCTGCAAATTCCTTTGACTGATGCTATTAAATTGCCTCCTTACTCAAAGTATATGAAGGATATTGTCTCGAATAAAAGGAAGATCCCTAATGAAGAAATTTCTACTTTGCTTGCTAATTATTCCTTTAATGGTAAGGTTCCTAAGAAACTCAGAGACCCTGGAATTCCAACTATCCCTTGCTCTATTAAGAATAGTTATGTTAGAATTGCTTTGTGTGATTTGGGAGCTGGAGTTAGTGTTATGCCTTTCTCTCTCTATAAGAGACTTCAACTAGAAAAATTAATACCAACTGATATATCTTTGCAAATGGCTGATAAATCTACCACTATTCCTGTTGGTATATGTGAGGATGTACCTATTCAAGTGGATCATAATTGCTTGACATTAACTGATTTTGTTGTGCTTGAAATGCCTGAAGTCGATAATATGTCTATTATTCTTGGGAGACCTTTTCTTAATACTGCAGGAGCTGTTATTAATTGTAATCAAGGAAAGGTGACTTTCAATGTTAATGACAAGGAACATAATGTCTATTTCCCCAAGAAGATTGAGAGGACTTATGGTTTGAATTCAATTGAACATGTTGAGGGCATTCAAGTTGGAGAAATATATTGCCCCATACCAAGAGAAAAATTTGAAATTATTATGATTGGGACCATTGCTATCAAGGTTGAGGTAACATAATCATTAGTGGAATACAAAGTTTTGTCTCATATGAAATTGTTTTGGTAACAAGACCTGATCAACCTTGTTAACAAAAGGATTTCATTGAACAAAACAATGTTTTCACCATGATTATCTCCGCTTACTTCTATTCTATCCATTTTAGTTTTTGCTTATGCCTAACTTAAAGGCGTTAAAGAAAAGTACTTATTGGGAGATAACCCAAAAGTTTTAGATGAGTCTTGGAAGTTATTACTTCAGTAATAACCGCTCCTTATCCTTTTTATTTTCTTTTTGTGCCAAGAGTAACCTCTAATGAGAGAGAAGTAATGATTGGGAAAGTTGCTGTCCCGAAACAGATTTGTGTGCTTCACCGTAAAAATTCGTGTAAAATCTCTAAACGTATTTTTGAGGCGTGAATTTTTGTGCTTCTGCCCCAGGTTGTTATCTAACTTTCGTTAGTTCAACACGTTTTGATTTCAGCAACAGAAGGTCTTCGAAAAAAATCGTCTTTACCTGCTGGTCTGTTTTGACAGATTTCTGCCATTTTCTGCATTTGCTTCTTGTTGGTTCCTTTTTGAGTTCTTTTGGGGAATTGAGCTTTTTGAGGGAAGTTCTACATTAGCTAGTGTTCTAATGGAAGTTTATTTGGTGTTAGAACTGAACCTTAAGACTTATTTATCTTGAGTGCACTAATGTTGCTAATAGAGATTGTGTGAAGTTTTGTATGAAGGAAGAATTTCAGGTGTATGGAAGGAATGAGTAATGAGATGAAGGATGGACTAAAGCTCAAGCTTGGGGATGCCAGACATGTCACCCCAAAAAATATCCAAGAAGTACAAGCGTCAAAGCTTGGGGATGCCCAAGGCATCCCTTCTTCATCAATAAAAATCCCAGGTTTCTTCCAAACGCTTCATTTTTATTGTTTCATGCACAGTTGTGTTGTTCTTGGAGCGTATTATTTTTCGTTTTCATTTTGGTTTTTTCGTTTGCTTTGTTTGCTTAGTTTTCTGAATAAATTGGTTGGACCCCCTCTTTCATACATTGGTTTTCAAATAGTTTGGTTTGGTTTGGGAAAGAGTAGGAAAGTTCATACTTATGTGGTAAAAAGAGCTCGTTTTTGACTGTGGCCTATGCTTTGTCATGCCATGCTTGATATTGTTTTGGCTTTATGATTAGTATTCTTTGCTGTAGCATGACTTGTTATAAATAATTGAGATTGCTTAATGTGCCTTGGATGAATCATGCGTTGTTTTAGCATATTAAAGCATAGTATAGTGGTATTCTCCTTTGATGCTTTATTTGGGTTGACTTGACGCATGCTCACACCATGTTATGACTATCTCAAGTCACCATAGCCTTTATGATCCTTTAGTTTTCAACTTGTATTATCACTTTATGCTTTGATCAATGATGTTTTGTCGCTCTGCATGATTATGACCATTATTGCTCTCTTAGTTTATTGCTCCCAGTCTTTTGCTAGCCTCCACAACAAAGTATGAGTTCCACTCATGCATTCAACTCCCTAAACCAAGTTATTCCAAAGAGTCCACCATGCCTACCTACTAGCTTATGCTATTCCAAGTATATTCATGTGTAACATCCCAAAACTTCAATCCAAGCTTATCAATATCAAATCATCCAAAAATGGGGTTAACAAAAACTTTTTCAAATTTAAAATGAAAGCATTCATATATGTGTGCATTTAAAATAGGAGTTGTTTGATTTGCCATGATTGATTGATCCAATGCTTGTAAAATGTTTCTTAGGTGATTTAAACATCATCTACATCATTCCCAAACTTTTCCTAAAGAAAATCAAATAAAAAAGAATTAAAAAGAAGGAATGGTCATTTGGACAAATTTAACTCTCATGCCTACTTTGGCTGTTCCTAGTACTCATTTCTTAACAGAAACAATTCTTGATCTTTGCACCCCTTGCTAGTACACATAATGAGGTACCAAGGCCCACCTTGTGATCTTCTAAAAACATTCTGGAAACTATTTTAAATGACAGTTCAAAATTGAATCTAATGCATATGCATAGATCGCCCTATTTCAAAAACCATCTTTTTGAGCTCCATTTTCAAAACCCTTGCAACCAGAGACTATCTAGCACTAGTGGAGATCACCCAAAAATTTTGAACTCAAAATTCAAAACTTTTTCTCTTGCGGCCATTTAATCAAACACCTGGCAGGCTTAATCACACCCCTAATCCTAGCTCACTGTTTTAAACAGAGTTTTGCCCCCATTTGATCTCCATTTACTCCCTCTGTCTCCCAGTGATCTAACCAAAGCCCAAACACCCATCCCCTACACCCCTAGCAGCAATGCCATGCCGACCCGAGCCATGCCTCGCCGGCCAAACTTGCAACCGCCGCAGCAGACCACCCCTCTCCCCCTCTCCATGTCTAGGAGGTAGCCAGCACCGCACCGCCCCTCTCTGTCCCTTGCCCGAGCCAAGAGCAGCCATGGACCACCGAGGAGAAACCGCGCCCAGAGCCTGCCGACCATGCCGACGCCGCCCCCAGAGCGCGCACTGTCCCCGCTCGCACCGACCGCCCCTTGGCACCAGCCCGCGCCCACTGCTCTGCCTCGACCTAGAGAACACCCCAGACATCCTCGTTCGCCGCCCAAAGCCCCACAACCACCGCTCGCCGTGGACACAGCCGCTTCGGCCACGCAGAGCGCCACCTCGCCCCGACCGCATGCCACCGCCCCTACGGCCGCATTGAAGTCCTAGAGCACCGCCAGGGAACCGCCCACCGATCGCAATCCCCAGCCATGCCGCTAGCTCGCCGTAGCCATGTCGTCACCGTCGACCGCCCATCCCGCTCGGTCTCACCGTCGAGCCTATAAAAGGAGCCCTCCCCAGCACCAAAGACTCACACCATTCCACTCCCCTCACCTCTCTGAACCTCACGCACCTCTCGCCGGAGCAAGTGGAGCAGCAGCTCGTCGGAATTGGAGCCGGAGCCGCCGCCTCTGGAGAAGAAGGGTGTCGTTGATTCCGGCCACCCCAAGCTCCGCCGCGACCACGCCTCGCCTCGCCGTCGTCTTCCACGTCATTCGCCCGCATCGTCGACCCTGCTGGAGCCCTGGTACGCCCCCAGTAGACCCCCACTGAGCTGCTAGGGTTCGAGCTCGCCGGTGACCTGTTCGTCATCGACGACGACCCTTAGCCATAGATCTAGCCTCTAATCGCAGGACCCACAACACGCGTACCGCTTCGCGTTTTAAGTGCCGCTGACAAGTGGACCCCTCCTGTCAGCTGAGCCCCGCGCCGCGTAGCGCCACTGGGCCGACCCATTTCCTTTCCCGCGCAAACCCGTAGATTCAAATCTGGATTTTTCTTTTAGTTTAAATCTAGTTTCTGTTCCCTATTTCAAAATTCAATTCAGAGAGTTTTAGAAATCCAAATTGCATGAAACCAATTTTGTCTGAAAGGTATTGAAATGCTCTATCCAAGCCCGTTGGATTTAATTCAATTAGAGTTATAGATCTCTCCTAATAAAAATAAGAAGATAGAAGCTTTTGCAACTTGCAACATTTTTATAAAATCAACCAAGTTAGCTTTTGAGTTGATTACAACTCTCAAAAATCACATTTCATCATATCTACCCAAATATATAATAATATTAAGGTTTACATGCAGTGACTTTGGACTAGTACCAAAATAATGCTATATAGGCATTTCTAGTCACTTAAAATCATTAAATAATAAACTTAAACCAAAGTAATATTGATCCAACCTTTAAATCTCATTCCCACATGTTAGAATATGTGGTGAGGACATGTGTCCACATGATCCCATATTTTGGTGGTGAATATGAAATTTTAGTTATAGTTTTCAATGAGTAGAAATTACTTTTCAAAAATAAAAAGGTTGAAACTATTAAATTAAACTTGTGATGCTTGTGATGATAATAGATCATCAATTGTGTGTTTTAGAATGCTACTTAGCCTAGTTAAGTATTGTTTGGTGATTGTGCACTCCCTGTGTATTTCTAGACGATAGTACCGACCAAGCTTTCGAGGAGGAGGAGTTCTAACAAGAAGAAGAAGAAAACTTCAACCACTGCACCAACCAAGGCAAGCTATTAGTGGCAAGCTAACCCTTGCAAAACATACTTTAGCAAGCTATGGATAGTAAACTAGAATAAAACTAGATGGTTTAGCAAAGATGCCTTAAGCATGCTTTGATCACACCCCTTTTACTATTAGTACCCCAAATCTTATTGACCAGTCTATACCTCCCTTATTTTAAACAAAGTCCTTGACTTAATTTTGAAGGTAGCATAAAAAGTATAAAACTTGACCTACTTAGAAACCTTTAGATGTCATTCTATGGCAGGAGATTGAACCCCTCACTTCCATCTTTGTGAACACTCTTAACTTAGTATTTTAGAGTAGATCAAAAACTTGAGTCACTTTAGATGGGAACACTTGGTGAAAATGAATTATGAAAACCTTGGAATGATGAGTCATTCTATTGAGATGTTTTGACATGTGTTGAGAAACACCGCTGGTTTATGATGATGAAAATGAGGAGGCATGAGCCTTAACCCTTTTATAAAACTGATGGTTGGATTCGGATGCGATACCATTCCAAACTTACCGTACAACCACATTACCTGAATTGGGTAAGGCTTAGCTGGAAATTTATATGCATTAGTATTAGTTCCCTCATGGGAGAGGTTTTAGCTGAGGCTACCCCTCAATGATGTCCACCTATGCTTTGCCCAAGATGACTGATGGTCATGGTTGGGAGGCCATGCTCATAGGAGAGGTGCTATTACTAGGGTGTGTAAAGGGAAGGTTATGTTTGATTATCTGCATACCAAGTATGATGATTCAGGGTTATCCCTGACAGATGTATCGAATCTTGTGGTGAAAGTGTACCACCTCTGCGGAGTGTCAAATTATTCGAATAGCCGCGTCCGCGGTTATGGACAGTTGGAATGGACATACTGTTTCATTGTCAGATGTTTTCTAAATAACTTGAAATGAATAATGAAATTTGACTTGACCACAACAGGGTTGTGTTGATAAAGATAACTTCCCAACTTAAGTGATTCTAGAACTTTATTTTATCTTTCTTGGCTTCTGAACTTAGCTTAGGTTTCAAACTTAATTTGATAGTTAAACTTATATTTAGCACTTTAAACTAGAACTATAGTACCTGTTAATAGTAGTTTGCGAGTACTTAAAGAGTACTCATGGCTTTTGTCCCTGGCTATTATCATGGCCAGACTATGAAGGAGATTATCAAGAGGATGGTCAGCAGGACAGCTATGATAACTAGGACTATCTGCCTTCGTCAGCATTGCCTGTGCCCCTGAAGATGGACCCCACCGCTACGCTATAGTTTATTTCCGCTGCTTGTTGTATTAAAGACTAGATCATGAGATCCTTATTTGTGTAAAACCTTATGTATGGTTTGTAATGGATGATGTACTTTGAGATCCAATCCGTTATGTCTCGCAAAAATGGTAATCCTGGGATTGCGAGGTATGGAATAACGGGCATCTGGGATTAAAAATCCGGG
This sequence comes from Avena sativa, assembly GCA_916181665.1. Taxonomy (NCBI): domain Eukaryota; kingdom Viridiplantae; phylum Streptophyta; class Magnoliopsida; order Poales; family Poaceae; genus Avena; species Avena sativa. Next base: position 343,067,054 of record OV702287.1, read on the forward strand.
TGTTGACAAGTTGGTATCAGAGCCATCCTGACCATAGGAGACCCTATTTAGAATGGACGTTCAAACAAAAACTTAGTTTCAAAACCAAAGTGAGTATTTCTGAAAAACTATTTCCCCTCTTACCCTTGTGAACTCATTCTTTCTCAAAAATACATGTTCCTCAAAATTCTTACATTACTACTTAAAATTTGACACACTTGGTCACCTCACTAACTTCCTCATCCTAAATTCTTGTAGATGGAGACTCAGTTCAGCAAGTTTTACCAGTTGGGAAACGGAGGTCAGCTGATCTTCGAGAGGGATCTGGATTCACTCTCGGAGTTACTGGGACGCCCACATCCGGAGTTTCTTGGAGCTCAACTTCCAGGACCCCCACGAGGAGACCTACAATGGCTAGTCACCGCAGATCTTCGAGGAAGCATTGAAGCACCAACTTCGGGAAGAATCCAGTTCTCCGTGAGAGAGAACAACTGGCTAGATGGATTAGCCAGGGCACTGCATGAAGCTCTCGCATGTCTATGTGCGCTCAGCGTCAACTAGATTCAAGGAACCCGTTTTGCCCACTATGCAAGACGTGACTTCATGGGAATGCCGATGGAGATGCCAAGTCACCCAAAGTTGAGGCGTCAAGTGGAGAACATTGACTTCATGCTTCATGACCGACAGCAGGAACTGGACAATGCCAGAGAGTTAGCCAACCAGAACCGTGCCATTGCCGACCAGAAGGCCCAGACTTTCGCACTGTTCGTCCAAGATCGTCAGTCTCTTTGTCGCCAGCGTGCCAAGAGGGATCGCACCATCGCCCGTCTTCGCAAGAAGGTGGCCGACCTCGAGAAGACCGTCAAGGAGCAGGAAGCTCAGCTTGCAGCAAAAGAAGAAGAACATGAGGGTGAAGACATCCAGGGGGATATGGATTCTTACCTCAGCAACGATGATGATTTTCTAGCAGAAGATGTTGTGGACTTCTACACTGATGATGAAGACTCCGACTTCATCGACGATGAGTAGATGCACTAGAGCACTGTCGTAGCATGAGATGTATCATCTCCTTGTATCGTAGCTTGCAGAATGGTTCTTCAAACCATCTGTTTTCCCCTTTGTTTGTTGTGGTGTGTGTTGTATCATGTGCTTGCTAGCATGAATGAAAAAGGAGTTAGTTGAAAAACCTGAGTCTAACTCCAAGTTTTAGCTTTGGAAACCCAAAACCATGAACCTTAGAATTTCCCTCTTACCCCTATATCTATCTCAATCTTCAGATGACTTGTGGAAACCAAGGAGGGAGCAGCTCTTCGCAGGAACCAATGCTGCAGATCTTGCAGAATTTTATCGCGGACCGTGAAGCAAGCATGGCAGAACGTCAAGCCAATTTAGCAACCTTGCAGCAGATCGCCCAAATGGCTCTCAACAACCAGGGACATGGAAATCAGGATCACCATGGATCTAAACTCAAAAAATTTCAGAACACCAATCCCCCAATCTGAAAACCCATTAGATGCTGATGACTGGTTACAGACCATGGAAAACAACCTCGAAGTTGCAGGAGTAGAGGCAAATGAGAAAGTGCTCTTCGCCACCCACTATCTGGCAGGAGATGCAAGAGCTTGGTGGAATAGCGTCTGCAATATGAACCATGGCCAGGTGATGACCTGGGAAGCATTTAAGGTCAAGTTTAGCCGCACCCACGTGCCGCAAGGGCTTGTCAACAGGATGAGAGATGAATTCCGTGAACTGAAACAAGGAAGATTGACTGTGGTAGAGTACCGTGACAAATTCCTGTCACTTGCCAGATATGCACCGGATGAAATCAACACGGAGGCCAAGAAGAAAGAGAGATTCTTAAACGGACTGCATGATGAGATGCAGACTGTCCTCGTCAACATCCGTTTCCAGGATCTCGAAGAGCTAGTCGACTCTGCCATTCAGATGGAAGGGAAGATTAACCAGGCAAACGACAACCGCAAGCGTCGTATGATGCAACAGTCTGGATCCAGTAGTCACCAGAAGTACCGTCCTAACCCTTCACCAGGATATGCACCAAGGAACAACCGACCCCCAAATTCTCGCCCAAGCTATCCCAACCGTAGCGGAGGAAATGGGAAGTCCGGAGGAAACAATCACAACTCCGGCAACACCAACAACTTCAACCGTGCCCCTCCCAAGAGCAACAACAACAACACTGCACCTAGGACTGGCAGCAATGCTGTACCTGTCGCTGTCAAGGACAAATCCTAGATCACTTGTTTCGAGTGTGGAGTAAAAGGTCACTACTCCAATGAGTGTCCCAAGAAGACTGCCGCCAATGCCCCTGTGAATGCCCCAGCTCAGCAGCAGCATCGTGTTCAACCAGGAAGGAGATTTGCCCCAGGGAACCCTCACAACCGCAACGGTCGTCTCTTCCACATGAACGCAGAAGAAGCCCAGGAAGCGCCAGATGTAGTGCTGGGTATGTTTTCTGTCAACTCAGTTTTAGCAAGAGTATTGTTTGATTCTGGAGCATCGCATTCATTTGTCACCGAGGAATTTGTATGCACTAGTAAGATTCGCCCAACCAACCTGAAGCATGTCATGATAGTTCAAATCCCCGGTTCAACCAGAAAAGCTAGAAAAATTTGCAAAGCTGTACCTATCAGAATACATGGGATAGATTTTTATGCCAACCTAATTGTACTTGGAACCAAAGGATTGGAAGTAGTACTAGGTATGGACTGGATGTCAAGGCATAAAGGACTGATAGACTGTGCTAAGAAAGCCATCACCATGACCAGTAGTTCTGGAGTAACAATAGAGCATATCTCCGAAACCTTACCCCGTCAATTCAAGTGCAACAAGAGTGTAGCCCTGCCTACCCTTGACCAAGTTAGAGTAGTCTGTGAATACCCCGACGTATTCCCAGATGAATTGGCCGGTATGCCTCTGGATAGGGATATAGAGTTCATTATCGAACTAATCCCCGGAACCGGACCTATAGCCCAGAGACCCTATACCATGAACCCCTCAGAGTTAGTAGAACTGAAGAAGCAGTTGGATGCCATGTTAGCAACAGGTTTGATTCAACCAAGTGCATCGCCATGGAGATCACCAGTGTTATTCATCGACAAGAAGGATGGAGGCAACCGTCTGTGTACAGACTACAGAAAGTTGAACGATGTCACCATCAAGAACAAGTACCCCTTGCCAAAGATAGAGGATCTATTCGATCAGTTGACTGGAGCTCAGGTATTCTCAAAGATTGATCTTAGGACTGGTTATCACCAACTTAAGATTCGTGCAACGGATATTCCTAAGACCGCCTTTACTACTCGCTATGGTTTATACGAGTATACGGTTATGTCTTTTGGATTAACCAATGCCCCTGCTTATTTCATGAATCTCATGAATAAGATCTTTATGAATTTCCTAGATAAGTTTGTTGTTCTGTTTATCGACGACATCCTTATCTACTCCAAGTCAGAGGAAGAGCATGAGCAACATCTGAGAATAATCCTAGAAACCTTGAGAGAGCATCAGCTATATGCCAAGTTCAGCAAGTGTGAGTTTTGGCTGAAAGAAGTAGGATTCCTAGGACATATTGTGTCTGCCAGAGGAGTCTCTGTTGATACCACCAAGATCAAAGATGTCGAAGAATGGGAAGCCCCAACCAATCAAACCCAAGTTCGTTCATTTCTTGGATTAGCAGGATACTACCGCAAGTGTGTAGAAGGATTCTCGAGCATAGCCCAACCAATGACCCAATTGTTGAAGAATGACAAGAAGTTTGAATGGACAGACAAGTGTGAACCCAGTTTCCAAGAGCTGAAGAAGAGATTGATATCAGCCCCAATTTTGATCATGCCTGACATCAAGAAGCCGTTTGATGTGTATTGTGATGCATCCAAGATTGGTCTAGGATGTGTATTGATGCAAGAAGGCAAAGTCATCGCGTATCTGTCTCGACAACTGAAGCAACATGAGAAGAACTATCCGATCCATGATCTTGAACTAGCAGCCATAGTTTTAGCATTAAAGACATGGCGTCATTATTTGATGGGTAATCGTTGTGAGATTTACTCGGACCATAAGAGTTTGAAGTATATTTTCACCCAGAAGGAGCTGAATATGAGGCAAAGAAGATGGATAGAGTTAATCAAGGATTATGACCTTGACATTCACTATCACCCAGGCAAAGCCAATGTGGTAGCGGATGCTCTTAGCAGATTGTCGTGTAGGCTTAACACCATGATCAAGGAGAAGCAACCCAGTTTGTATGAGGAGTTGGAGCAGTTCAGGACTGAGTTAGTTAGCAAAGGATTCCTAGCTAGCATTGAACTTCAACCCACTTTGATTAGCCAAATCAAGGAAGCCCAGAAGGGAAATGAGAGTATCGACGGAATCAAACGTCGCATTGGTACAGGAAAGGTACCTGGATTCACCGAAGATGAAGAAGGTGTACTGTGGTACAAAGGACGTATCTGTGTGCCAGCAGATTCGGAGCTGAAGGAGGTTATCATGAAGGAAGCTCATGATACTCTTTATTCTATCCACCCCGAAGGAACAAAGATGTATCAGGATTTGAAAGAGCAATTTTGGTGGCACAAGATGAAAAGAGAGATCGGAAGCTACATCGCCAAATGTGACATCTATCAATGAGTCAAAGCAGAGCACCAGAGACCTGCAGGATTGTTGCAACCATTGCAGATTCCGGAATGGAAATGGGATTCCGTCGGAATAGACTTTATCACCGGTTTACCTACTTCTAGTAGGGGAAATGATTCAATCTGGGTCATAGTTGATAGACTATCCAAGGTAGCCCACCTCATACTAGTCAAGACAACCTACCAAAGTGCAAAGCTAGCAGAGCTGTATATTGCTAGAATTGTTAGTCTGCATGGAACCCCCAAGACCATAGTGTCAGATCGAGGAACCCAGTTTACTTCAAGATTTTGGCAGAAAGTTCAGGAAGGTTTAGGAACCAAGTTGAATTTCAGTACCGCTTATCACCCGCAAACAGATGGACAAACTGAGAGAGTCAACCCGATCTTGGAGGATATGCTTAGAGCTTGTGTGTTGGAATACGGATCAAAATGGGAAGACTGCCTGCCTTTTGCAGAATTCTCATATAACAACAGTTATCAGGCTAGTTTACAGATGGCACCATTTGAATTCCTATACGGAAGAAAGTGTTGCACCCCTTTGAATTGGTCGCAAGTAGGAGAGAGTCAGATCTTTGGACCCGACATTCTCCAAGAAGTAGAAGAGAAAGTTCACAAAGTCCGTGAGCACCTCAAGACCGCCCAATCCAGACAGAAGAGCTATGCTGACAAGAGAAGGAGAGACCCGACTTTCAATGTCGGAGATTTCGTACATCTCAAGGTTTCACCATTGAAGGGAACCCAACGCTTTAGTCTGAAGGGAAAGTTAGCTCCCAGATATATCGGACCTTTCAAGATTCTGAACCGCCGAGGAGAAGTATTGTATCAACTGGAATTGCCTGAAGAGATGTCAGCCATCCACAATGTGTTCCATATCTCATTACTTCGCAAATGCTTGGAAGTGCCTGAGAAGACTGAAGTTTTCAAGAACATCGATCACAGAGCTGTGGAAATCAACAATTACCTGATCTATCGGGAAGTACCCATCCGTATCTTAGAAAAAGCCTACAGAACCACCAGGACCAGGAGTATCAAGTTTCTCAAGATTCAGTGGAGCAATTATACTGAGGAGGAAGCCACTTAGGAGCATGAGGATTACATTAGGACAGAGTTTCCAGATCTCTTTAGTTCCTAGTTTTCTTTGTAAATCTCGGGACGAGATTCTGTTTAAGGGGGGAAGGTTTGTAACATCCCAAAACTTCAATCCAAGCTTATCAATATCAAATCATCCAAAAATGGGGTTAACAAAAACTTTTTCAAATTTAAAATGAAAGCATTCATATATGTGTGCATTTAAAATAGGAGTTGTTTGATTTGCCATGATTGATTGATCCAATGCTTGTAAAATGTTTCTTAGGTGATTTAAACATCATCTACATCATTCCCAAACTTTTCCTAAAGAAAATCAAATAAAAAAGAATTAAAAAGAAGGAATGGTCATTTGGACAAATTTAACTCTCATGCCTACTTTGGCTGTTCCTAGTACTCATTTCTTAACAGAAACAATTCTTGATCTTTGCACCCCTTGCTAGTACACATAATGAGGTACCAAGGCCCACCTTGTGATCTTCTAAAAACATTCTGGAAACTATTTTAAATGACAATTCAAAATTGAATCTAATGCATATGCATAGATCACCCTATTTCAAAAACCATCTTTTTGAGCTCCATTTTCAAAACCCTTGCAACCAGAGACTACCTAGCACTAGTGGAGATCACCAAAAAAATTTGAACTCAAAATTCAAAACTTTTTCTCTTGCGGCCATTTCATCAAACACCTGGCAGGCTTAATCACACCCCTAATCCTAGCTCACTGTTTTGAACTGAGTTTTGCCCCCATTTGATCTCCATTTACTCCCTCTGTCTCCCAGTGATCTAACCAAAGCCCAAACACCCATCCCCTACACCCCTAGCATCAATGCCATGCCGACCCGAGCCATGCCTCGCCGGCCAAACTTGCAACCACCGCAGCAGACCACCCCTCTCCCCCTCTCCATGTCTAGGAGGTAGCCAGCACCGCACCGCCCCTCTCTGTCCCTTGCCCGAGCCAAGAGCAGCCATGGACCACCGAGGAGAAACCGCGTCCAGAGCCTGCCGACCATGCCGACGCCGCCCCCAGAGCGCGCACTGTCCCCGCTCGCACCGACCGCCCCTTGGCGACCGCCGGAGCAAGTGGAGCAGCAGCTCGCCGGAATTGGAGCCGGAGCCGCCGCCTCGGGAGAAGAAGGGTGCCGTTGATTCCGGCCACCCCAAGCTCCGCCGCGACCACGCCTCGCCTCGCCGTCATCTTCCACTTCGTTTGCCCGCCTCGCCGACCCCTCTGGAGCCCTGGTACGCCCCCAGTAGACCCCCACCGAGCCGCTAGGGTTCGAGCACGCCGGCGACCTGTTCATCGTCGACGACGACCCTCAGCCGTAGATCTAGCCTCTAATCGCACGGCCCACAGCGCGCGTACCACTTCGCGTTTTAAGTGTCGCTGACAAGTGGACCCCTCTTGTCAGCTGAGCCTCGCGCCGCGTAGTGCCACTGGGCCGGCCCATTTCCTTTCCCTCGCAAGCCCGTAGATTCAAATCTGGATTTTTCTTTTAGTTTAAATCTAGTTTCTGTTCCCTATTTCAAAATTCAATTCAGAGAGTTTTAGAAATCCAAATTGCATGAAACCAATTTTGTCTGAAAGCTATTGAAATGCTCTATCCAAGCCCGTTGGATTTAATTCAATTAGAGTTATAGATCTCTCCTAATAAAAAAGAAGACAAAAGCTTTTGCAACTTGCAACATTTTTATAAAATCAACCAAGTTAGCTTTTGAGTTGATTCCAACTCTCAAAAATCACATTTCATCATATCTACCCAAATATATAATAATATTAAGGTTTACATGCAGTGACTTTGGACTAGTACCAAAATAATGCTATATAGGCATTTCTAGTCACTTAAAATCATTAAATAATAAACTTAAACCAAAGTAATATTGATCCAACCTTTAAACCTCATTCCCACATGTTAGAATATGTGGTGAGGACATGTGTCCACATGATCCCATATTTTGGTGGTGAATATGAAATTTTAGTTATAGTTTTCAATGAGTAGAAATTACTTTTCAAAAATAAAAAGGTTGAAACTATTAAATTAAACTTGTGATGCTTGTGATGATAATAGATCATCAATTGTGTGTTTTAGAATGCTACTTAGCCTAGTTATGTATTGTTTGGTGATTGTGCACTCCCCGTGTATTTCTAGACGATAGTACCGACCAAGCTTTCGAGGAGGAGGAGTTCTACCAAGAAGAAGATGAAGAAAACTTCAACCACTGCACCAACCAAGGCAAGCTATTAGTGGCAAGCTAACCCATGCAAAACATACTTTAGCAAGCTATGGATAGTAAGCTAGAATAAAACTAGATGGTTTAGCAAAGATGCCTTAAGCATGCTTTGATCACACCCCTTTTACTATTAGTACCCCAAATCTTATTAACCAGTCTATACCTCCCTTAGTTTAAACAAAGTCCTTGACTTAATTTTGAAGGTAGCATAAAAAGTATAAAACTTGACCTACTTAGAAACCTTTAGATGTCATTCTATGGCACGAGATTGAACCCCTCACTTCCATCTTAGTGAACACTCTTAACTTAGTATTTTAGAGTAGATCAAAAACTTGAGTCACTTTAGATGGGAACACTTGGTGAAAATGAATTATGAAAACCTTGGAATGATGAGTCATTCTATTGAGATGTTTTGACATGTGTTGAGAAACACTGCTGGTTTATGATGATGAAAATGAGGAGGCATGAGCCTTAACCCTTTTATAAAACTGATGGTTGGATTCGGATGCGATACCATTCCAAACTTACCGTACAACCACATTACCTGAATTGGGTTAGGCTTAGCTGGAAATTTATATGCATTAGTATTAGTTCCCTCACGGGAGAGGTTTGAGCTGAGGCTACCTCTCAATGATGTCCACCTATGCAGTGCCCAAGATGACTGATGGCCATGGTTGGGAGGCCATGCTCATAGGAGAGGTGCTATTACTAGGGTGTGTAAAGGGAAGGTTATGTTTGATTATCTACATACCAAGTATGATGATTCAGGGTTATCCCTGACAGATGTATCGAATCTTGTGGTGAAAGTGTACCACCTCTGCAGAGTGTCAAACTATTCGAATAGCCGCGTCCGCGGTTATGGATAGTTGGAATGGCCATACTGTTTCGTTGTCAGATGTTTTCTAAATAACTTGAAATGAATAATGAACTTTGACTTGACCACAACAGGGTTGTGTTGATAAAGATAGCTTCCCAACTTAAGTGATTCTAGAACTTTATTTTATCTTTCTTGGCTTCTAAACTTAGCTTAGGTTTCAAACTTAATTTGATAGTTAAACTTATATTTAGCACTTTAACCTAGAACTATAGTACCTGTTAATAGTAGTTTGAGAGTACTTAAAGAGTACTCATGGCTTTTGTCCCTGGCTATTATCATGGCTAGACTATGAAGGAGATTATCAAAAGGATGGTCAGCAGGACGACTATGATAACTAGGACTATCTGCCTTCGTCAGCATTGCCTGTGCCCCTGAAGATGGACCCCACCGCTACGCTATCGTTTATTTCCGCTGCTTGTTGTATTAAAGACTGGATCATGAGATCCTTATTTGTGTAAAACCTTATGTATGGTTTGTAATGGATGATGTACTTTGAGATCCAATCCGTCATGTCTCGCAAAAATGGTAATCATGGGATTGCGAGGTATGGCATAACGGGCATCTGGGATTAAAAATCCGGGTGTTGACATCATGCTTTTGTTTACCTTCCAAATTAAACTTGTTATGAGAAAAATAGTGATTAAAGCTCTCACGAACTTGATGGCACACTTTATTTTCTTGCACTTAATAAACCTGAACCATTGCATCCTTCTTTGTTGCGTATATGCTTGCGCTTTATAAGTTGAAGTTAGTAGAACCATGTATCATGGGGAACGTTTCAACATTTCATTGGTACTTAGTACCTCGTTGATATCATGTTCTTTTGCTTATGGATCCCGGGGGTGTGAAATAAAAGTGGAACTTGTAAGATCATGGCATTTGTATGTATGTTAGAGAAATGCCTGGGCCGCTAGCCTAATCCATGCCTAATCATGGTGGAAACTTGCAGCATAACCGTGATGAGCATTCTATGAAGCATCCTCAATAAAAATCTATGCACATAGTAAATAAAAAGATCGCTGAGATGCTCATTGTCTGCTTGCCTTGTTATTTTGATTATGGGACAACTCCCGTGTCATGTGCAAGGGGTACCCCATTGGCGGTTCTCTATGATACGTATATACTTACAATGACAAGAGCCTACTTGTGACTGAAGTTGAGTAGCATGAGGATCGGTCTTCGTAAGTAAGGGGCATGAGATTTAGGTTTATAACTTGTCAGGCATATCCTCTTAGTTGTGTCAATTTAACCTTAATCACCTTAAAGATGCTTATGATAGGGGCAATGAGAGCTGAAAGCTATAAGTACCATAATTTTTGGAAGCTCTTTATGAGACTTGAATCCCTACTTCCTTCTATGAAGGCCTTTCTTCCACCATTATATTAAGTCTCCACCTTCTACCTTTATGCACTTACTTTGAGAGCATAGTGGCCATTCTTAGTTCTATGTGCATTGTCCCAAGACTAGTTGATTGATGCATAACTTGGTATTGCTTGTTTTAAACTATTTGTATCTAGTCACTCTTATGAACTTTGAATGTGTCCTATGCATTTACATTTGCTACTCTATGAGGGACAAGTTGAATACTATTATGCTATGTTTTCTTTATGTGAAACAAACAAACGTCTTGCAAAGCATTATTATTCATGAATCTTTTGTTTGTGCCTTTTCATGTTGCATCTTAGTTTCTTTGTCTTATTGCTAGAACTTTGTCTTTCATGTTATGATTGAAGTACTATGATCCCAGCTTTGAATGTTTAACAAATACTTTGATCAAGTCTTTGATGGTGCATGTCACCTCAAAAATTATTCTTTCTTTTTATCACTTACCTACTCGAGGACGAGCAGGAGTTAAGCTTGGGGATGTTGATATATTGCAAATGTATCTATAATTTTTGATGTTCCATGCTTGGTTTTATCTACTTTTTTATGTTTTGTCCACACTTTGGAGTACTTTTCATATGATTTCTTGGACTAACCTATTAACAAGAGCCATAGTGCCAGCTGCCTGTTTTCTGCTGTTTTTTCTAGGAAAGTCAGAAAATGAATATTCTCGGAATTGGACGGGACAAAAGCCAAAAATCCTATTTCACCAGAAGACTATGGGTGAGTAGTTCATCTCCGGTGTGATGCGTGAGTAGCTCATCTCTGGACTATGGGTCCATGTAGTAGCTAGATGGCTGGTTCTCCTCCTTTGTGCTTTCATGTCTAGATCTTGTGAGCTCCGTTCATGATCAAGATCATCTATTTGTAATTCTGCATGTTGTGTTTGCGGGGATCAGATGGATATTGAGATGCTATTTCAGCTTGATTATTGATTCTAGCATGTCTTTGTTATTTGTGATCTTGCATGCTTTTCGTTGTTAGTAGCTATCTTGGCCAAGTAGATGCTAGCAACTCCAAGAGTTAGTATTTATGCTCGATAGTGGGTTCATGCCTCTGGTAATCTGGGGAAGTGACAGAAATCTCTAAGGTACTAGATGTGCTGTTGCTACTAGGGAGAAAACAGCAATCCTTTGTTCATAGAACAATCGTATTGTTTACATTACACGCAATTTGTAAAGCAATAATCTGTTGCTTGCAACTTAATACTAGAGGGGGTTCGGATGATAACCTGAAGGCGGATTATTAGTCATAGATGCAGTTGGATGGCGGTCTATGTATAATGTTGTAATGCCCAATCAAGTTCCAAAGGAGTCAAGATAATTAGTATATGCATGTATTGCTTTCTCGATGTTTGTCAATTGCCCCGCTGTAATCTGTTCACCCAGCATGTTATCTATCTTAAGGAGAGCCACCTCTAGTGAACTATGGTCTCTGATCCTTTCTTTTATATACAACCTACAAACTGTTTACTGCTTTGTGTTTACTTTCTACAAACTATTACTTCCTTCCATTCGATACGTTTAATCCTTTGTTTTTAGCAAAACCGGTGAGACTGACAACCTCATCGCAAGTTGGGGGCAAAGTTTTGTGGTTGTGTTGTGAAGGTATCCACGTTGCTACTAGCACCGGTAGTGCACCCTGCCAAGGCTCAGCTAGCAACACCTTTGGGGTGTTTCCTTGCTCCTACTAGTTCGATTAAACCTTGGTTTCATAACTGAGGGAAACTTACTGCTATGCTCATCATACCTTCCTCTTGGGGTTCCCCAACGAGCTCCACATCAGCACCGAGCCATCAATCATCAAGCCCTTAAGCATGATACCCCACGGTTCGGGAACACTCCAGACATGGTCGGGACACTCCCGCACCAATGATCAACAGAGGGACCTGGATGGCCATGTGAACCCTGTGCGTTCCACGAAGATCTTTTGTTGTTTGAACCAGGACAGTCGTGTCTTAATCCCTTTGTCACTCGATACTTGCATTGCCCGAGATCTGATCAATGACATCACCATGTCGTGTTCAATCTCGTTACTGAACAATGCTATTTGACTTGTTCCGACAAGTGACATCACTTGATCAAATCACACGCTGCGCAGCTATTGGATATAACTCCTCTGAGTGGGCCCTTGAGTATCTTCCTGTCACATGGATGGACAAATCCCGCTCTTGACATATATTGCCTCAACGGTTTCCTCCGAATACCTGAACACACCTTTATAACCACCGTATTACCAGATAGCGTTTGATGCTATCAAAGCACTCTCGGGAGACAGTGATTGATATAGCCTCACGGTCTAAGGAATAGTCTACGAGGATCCATTTCTAATCATCATAACTTGAACTTCGTGAAATGATCGGGTCACAATGTTTAGGTTGGGTATTGGTTCATCATCTCATTCTCAGAATGAGATGACCTCATTTCCAACTGGCATAAATGCCACATGATCAGGAAACATGATCATCTGTTGACCAATGAACCAGTGACTAGAGTTTCACTAGGAACCCCTGGTTGTTTGTATATCACACGTGTATTGATGTTTCCACTCAATACAGTTATAGCATGATATAAAACTTAATCATAAACTATATGAAATATGATAATAGTCCTTACTACTATTTGTCTCTAGGGCATATTTCCAACACATATGTGCATGCAATTGTGTTTGATTTCAGCTTTGCGTTTACCTATAGGTACCACGGACGATCTACGACTCTGAATGGGAGGGCCTAGATCTCGATGGAGAAGTGCCATGTGACCATGGGCTAAAACTGAGGAGATATGTTGCATTCGAAGGCAGTAACACTAGGAGAAGGTTTTTGGGATGTACAAATCAGGTTTGTTTACATTATGTGCAACTGTGACATGAAGTAAAATGTATCGTGCATGTTCATAACACTATAGTGTGTGTGTTTTTAGGTTGGCCCGGTGTGTAAAGCAGTAGAGTGGGTGGATCTTGAGTGGCCAGATGCACTTAAGAAATATTTGGCACAGTTATGGGAAATGTATGAGTTGGAAAGGTCAGGGAGATTTACTGATGTAAGTGATGCAGCTGAAAAAATTACAAGCTGTCGGTACGAAATAAGGAGCTGGAACAAGAAATCGAGAATTTGCAGTCAGAGCTAACTGACGGAATCGATGGGAGCTTGGTTGTTGGAACTGCAAAGAAGCTTCAGGATAGTTACAAGTTGTTGATTCATAATGCAGAAAAGGAGAGGGATCAGCTCAGGGAAGACAAGAAGAAGCTAGAGTACTACATTGCGGATCTGTTGAAGGAACTGAAGAAGGCGCGTGAGGGTGAACAAGGACAGACTATAGAGGATAATGGAAATTCGAGATGAATAATTTATGTTGTGCCAATGCCTGAAACTAGTTAACTGTAAGACTTGCAGTTGCACTTTCTTAACTAAGGCAAACTCAATCCTCGAGGAAACTAATTTTAGACGAACACACATATCGTGCATAGAGTTAAATTCATGTTTACAAAATCACCACTGCAGAGGATAAACCAGGCAGTGTAGTACTAAATAGACATATGTTGTGTTCCAGCAAGCCTGGTCCGGATCTGCCTGTTTTCCCCCCTAAGATCGGCCAGCTCCTTTAGTACTATGTCGTGCTTCAACTGTAGGTTCTAGCGCTCCGTCACGGATTGGAGAAGTTGGTCCGTAGCCATACGATTTTCCTTCAAGATCCCTTTCATGATCTTCGTCTGCTTCTTAGCTGAGGTGCGACCTTCACTATGTAGCTTCGCCCAGCCGGCGTTTAACTCCTTCAGTTTCTGGCACTTGTCAAAAAGGATCGTGAGTTCAGCGTGCAGGTGGTCAAAGGCCAGTTTTTGGGAATTCTGCTTCTCCCTTTGGATTGCTATCTTGTCATTTAGCCATGTCGCCAGGTCCTGGTCCATCTTTCGCCTCTTTCCCTGCAACAAAAATACATAGTATGGTTTGTTCAGTTCATCAGGACAAGCTGGTTAGTTTCCATAATTAACTGAATCGACTAGTGGTACTGTCATAATTTCAAGGAAGAAGCAATCTAGGACTAATCAACATTTTATGAATCGACTAGTGGCACTGTCATAATTTTAATTTCAAAGACAAATAAGATTTATCTACAGTTTAGTGTGCCGTGGGTTTTTTCCAATATCACCAAATAGTAGTGGGAGAGTGGCAAACTCATAATGTAGAAACCCATGTCTAGATACATAATGGAAAGAACACATGGTGTCCATTCATGAACATGAACACCAACACATGTCCAGATAGATAAGGAGTTGCCCTAGGATTCTTATTGCACCCTATAATGGGAAGCAGACTTGGGCATTGCTCCCTGAACCCTAAACATTACAAAAGGAGTGGAGGACGAACTGATATTCGTGTCCCCGCTAACGGGAATCAGACTTGGGTATTGCTCCGATACGCCTCTAGACATGCCCTTATCTCCTCGTTCTCTTTCCGAACACCCTTGAGTACGGTGATCTCTCTTCTCATGTCCTCCTTCATCTCCTTCATTGCATCCAGGCAACGGTTCCTGTCATGGTAGGCTCAAATGGTAGCCTTGGTGTCCTCGACGCGTCCTCTGAGTGCCTCGCTGACTTCGTCCTACAGGAGAATGCACCTTTCCACGAGATTATTCTTCTCCTCCACGAGTTCGTTGATTATCTTGATGGCCTGTTCTTGCCTGTTCAAGTTACGGTCGAGCACTTTCTGCAGCCTAACGACGTCATGTGCAAAATCTAGCGAGATCTCCTTCTTCACAGATAATTGCTTGCGTAGGCTCTCATTAGCTTGGGTGAGGGAGCATGCAAGCTCATGTTGGTTGACAATCTTGGAACGGATCGCGGCCACCTTGTCACGGTACTCGGCCTACGATCACTGAATCGTTCATGTTAATTGAAATAGGAATTCTATAATTACACTCCAGGTTCCAGGTGAATACTAATATAGATAAAAAATCCCCGTTAAATCTATTGACTGCATAGTTAAAAAATGGACCTAGAGATCTATTCATGACCACGATAAACTAATCCTAATCACAAAAAATCCATAGTGAATCTATGAACAGTGGTATTAAGGAAAGACCAAGAGATCCAGTCATATTCATGAAAACTAATACAACTCGCAAAAGAATAAGAAAAACCAATGCGGGACGGACAGTGTAACATCCCAAAACTTTAGTCCAAAGTTATTAAGATCCAAATCATCAAAATTAGGGTTAACAAAAACTTTTCCAATTAAAATTATTAAAGCATTCATATGTGTGTGCATTTAGATAGGAGTTGTTTTGAATTTCCATGATTAAGTGATCCTTTGCTTGTAAAATGATTCTTAGGTGAAATAAACATCATCTAGATCATTCCCAAACAAATCCCAAAGAAAAACAAATCAAAATGAATAAAAGAAAGAAATGGTCATTTGTGCCATTTTAATCAACATTCCTACTTTGGCTATTCCTAGGACTCAATTCTTAACAGAAATAAATATGGATCTTTGCACCCCTTGCTAGTACATGTAGTAGTGTACTAAGGCCCACTTTGTGATCTGCCAAGAACTTTCAAACACTAACTTTAATTGGCATTTGAAAATTGAATGTAGTTCATATGGGAAGATCCCACTTTTCAAAAACCACTCAAATGAGCTCCATTTTCAAATCCCAAGCAACCATAGAGGTTTAAGCATGTGTCTAGCAACTCCACCAAAAATCATCCAAAAATTCAAAACTTGAGTTCTTTGGGCCATTTTCACAAACACTTGGTGAATAGAATTCAAACAAAACATAAAACACTATTTGGAGCAGTGTTTGAACCAAATTGGTCTCCCATTTTGCAACCACATACACCCAGTGCACTCCCCTACCCCTATCTAGCTCAGCCACCCACTATACCATGACCAAATGGTAATGGCCATTAAGGCCAAGCACCATTTTGGGAACCCCACCGGTGACAGCACGCCACAGCCGCCGCCAGCGTCGTCCACCATGTCCAGGAGGTAGCCTGTGGTCCACCTCCAGCGCCCAACCAGCCCCAGCCCGAGGATAGCGACCAGAGTAGCCAGGAGCCGCCACGCCCGGAGACTGTCGGCCATGCTGACACCGCCCGCAGAGCGCGCACGGTCCCTGCTCGACCAGACCTCGCCTCGCTCCAGCTGCCCGCCTACACGATCCCCACCGGCCTAGGAAGCTATCGGACACGCCCATTCCCTCGACCATGCCCCGTAGTCATCGGCCGCCGTGAAACTCGCCGTTGGCAGAGACTTAGTGCGCGCAGCCCCACTCACCTTCCCCGACCGCAAACCACTGCACACTCACCGCCGTGACACTCGCCAGGGCACCGCCCACCGTCCTAGCGCACCATCCACACCTCTAGCTCGTTGTGCCGTCGTCACCGGCGAGCACCGCCCATGCTCCCCTGCCGCTTCGCCGAGCCTATAAATAGAGGCCTCCCCAGCACCAATTCGTCACACCACTCTCATCCCCACCCTCTCACAACACTCCCAGAGCACCACAGGAGCAAGCTGCCGTCCGTAGCGCCGGAATTTCGCCGGAGTCTGCCGTGGAGGAAGGATGAGGGCGCTGTTGATCAAGGCCACCTCTCGGGACGCCGCCGGTACCAAGAGAACTGCTGTCCTTGACTTGATCGTTTGCCCGCCTCGCCGACCCTCGCCGGAGCCCCGGTAAGCCGCCACAGACCCACACCGAGTCGCTAGGGTTCCACCTCACCGGCGACCTGTCCGTCCTCGACGACAAGCCACAGCCGTAGATCTCCCTTTTAATCTAATGGCCCAAATCGCCCCATACCGCTTCACGTGTAAAGATCCGCTGACCTATGGACCCCCCTGTCAGCTGTCCTCTATGCCGCGGAACGCCACTGGGCCGGCCTGTTTTCCTTCCCGCGCTAGCCCAGCAATTCAAACTTAGATTTTTCTATTTAGTTTTGAACCTAGTTCTGTCCCCTAGTTTGAAATTCATTTCAGGGAGATTTACAAATCCAAATGGAGTGATTCAAATTGTGTTAGAAAGCTACTAAAAAGATCTATCCAAGTCCGTTGGATTTAATTCATTTAAATTAGAGATCTCTCCTAGTAAAAATAACAAGACAGAAGCTTTTGCACATTCAAACATTTTTATAAAATCAACCAAATTAGCTTTTGAGTTGATTCCAACTCTAAAAAATCACATTTCACCATACCTATCTGAATATGTAATAATATTAAGGTTTACATGCAGTGACTTTGGAATAGTACCAAAATAATGCTATATAGGCATTTCTCGTCACTTTAAATCATTAAATAATAAACTTAAACTTAAGTAAATGTGATCCAACCCTTAAATCACATTCCCACATGTTAGAATATGTGGTGATGACATGTGTCCACATGATCCCATATTTTAAGTGGTGAATATTGAATCTAAGTTAATTTTCAATGAGTAGAAATTACTTTTCTTAAATAAAAAGAATGAAGCTAGTTAATAAAACTTGTGATGCTTGTGATGATAATAGATCATAAAATGTGTGCCTTAGAGTGCTAATTAGACTAGTTAAGTATTGTTTGGTGATTGGGTACTCCGTATGTATTTATAGACGATAGTACTGACCAAGCTTTCGAGGAGGAGGAGTTCTATCAAGAGGAGGAAGAAAACATCAACCACTGCACTGCACAAGGCAAGCCATCATTAACAATGCAAGCTAACACTTGCAAGTATAATGCTTAACAAACTAGAATTAAGCTAGATGATTTGAGCAAAGATGCTTTAAGCATGATTTGGTTGTCCCACTTTGAATATTACTTACCCCAAGTATTATTTCCAAGTTTTACTTCCTTTACTTTACCCAAAGTCCTTTACTTGTTTTGAAGGTAGCAAAAAGAGTATAAAAATTCACCTATTTAGATAACTTTAGATGTCATTATATGGCATGAGATTGATCCATCTTCCACCTTAGTGAACACTCTTAACTTAGTAGTTAGAGTAGATAAAAACTTGAGTCACTTTAGAGGGGAACACTTGGTGAAAAGGAATTATGAAAACCTTGGAATGATGAGTCATTCTATTGAGATGTTTTGACATGTGTTGAGACACACAAATGGTTTATGATGATGAAAATGTTCAGGCATGAGCCTTAACCATTTTTACAAAACTGATGGTTGGATTCAGATGCGATACCATTCCAAATTTACCGTACAACCACAATACCTGAATTGGGTAAGGCTTAGCCGGAAGTTTATATGCATTAGTATTAGTTCCCTCGCGGGAGAGGTTTGAGCTGAGGCTACCTCTCAACGTTGTCCACCTATGTAGTGCCCAAGATGACAGATGGTCATGGTTGGGAGGCCATGCTCATAGGAGAGGTGCTTATACTAGGGTGTGTAAAGGAAAGGTTATGTTTGATTATCTACATACTAAGTATGATGATTCAGGGGTATCCCTGACAGATGTATCGAATATTGTGGTGAAAGTGTACCACCTCTGCAGAGTGTCAAACTATTCGAGTAGCCGCGTCCGTGGTTATGGACAGTTGGAATGGCCATACTGTTTCGTTGTCAGATGTTTTCAAAATAACTTATGAAATGAATGATGAATCTTGACTTGACCATAATAGGGTTGTGTTTATGAAACTAGCTTCCCAACTTAAGTGATTCTAGAACTTTATTTTTATCTTTCTTTGCTTCTGAACTCAGCTTAGGTTTCAAACTTAACTTTATAGTTAAACTTAGAGTTAACACTTTACATTAGAACTATACTACTTGTTAGTGGTAGTTTGCGAGTACTTAAAGAGTACTCATGGCTTTTGTCCCTAGCTATTCTCATGGCCAGACTATGAAGGAGACTACCAAGATGATGGCCAGCAGGACGGCTATGATAACTAGGACTATCTGCCTTCTCCAGCATTGCCTATGCCTCTGAAGATGGACCCCACTGCTACGCTTATTAATTATTGCGCTGCTTGTTGTATTAAGACTGGATCATGAGATCCGTATTTGTGTAAGACCTTATGTATGGTTTGTAATGGATGATGTACTATGATATCCAATCCGTTATGTCTCGCAAAAATGGTAATCATGCGATTGCGATGTATGACATAACGGGCATCTGGGATTAAAAATCTGGGTGTTGACAAGTTGGTATCAGAGCCATCCTGACCATAGGAGACCCTAGTTAGAATGGACGTCCGAACAAAAACTTAATTTCCAAACCAAAGTGAGTATTTATGAAAAACTATTTCCTCTCTTATCCTTGGGAATTCATTCTTTCTCAAAAAATTCATGTTCCTCAAATTCTTACATTACTACTTAAAATTTGACACACTTGATCACTTCACTAATTTCCTCATCGTTAATTCTTGTAGATGGAGACTCAATTCAGCAAGTTCTACCAGTTGGGAAACGGAGGTCAGCTGATCTTCGAGAGGGATCTGGATTCACTGTCGGAGTTACTGGGACGCCCACATCCGGAGTTTCTTGGAGCTCAACTTCTAGGACCCCCAGGAGGAGATTTACAGTGGCTAGTCACCGCTGATCTTAGAGGAAGCATAGAAGCACCAACGTCCGAGAGAATCCAGTTCTCCGTGAGAGAGAACAACTGGCTAGATGGATTAGCCAGGGCAATGCATGAAGCTCTCGCACGTCTATGTGCCATTAGCGTCAACCAAATCCAAGGAACCCATTTTGCTCACTACGCAAGACATGACTTCATGGGAATGCCGATGGAGATGCCAAGTCACCCAGAGCTAAAGCGTCAAGTGGAGAACCTTGACTTCCTGCTGTACGATCATCAGAAGGAGTTGGACAATGCTAGGGAATTTGCCAACCACAACCGTGCCATTGTGGCCCAGAAGGCCCAGACTTTCTCACTGCTTGTCAAGGACCATCAGTCTCTTCGCCTCCAGCGCGAGAAGAAGGATCGCACCATCGCCCGTCTTCACAAGAAGGTGGCCGACCTTGAGAAGACTATCAAGCAGCAAGAAGCTTAGCTTGCAGCAAAGGAGGAAGAAGAGGAGGGTGAAGACATCCAGGGAGACATGGATTTTTACCT
Source organism: Avena sativa (assembly GCA_916181665.1). Lineage (NCBI taxonomy): Eukaryota > Viridiplantae > Streptophyta > Magnoliopsida > Poales > Poaceae > Avena > Avena sativa. Next base: position 343,087,291 of record OV702287.1, read on the forward strand.
CAGCAATGATGATGACTTTTTGGAGGAGGATGCCGTGGACTTCTACACTGACGATGAGGACTCCAACTTCATCGACGATGAGTAGAGGCACTAGAGCACTATCGTAGCATGAGATGTATCGGTCCCACTGTATCGTAGCTTGCAGAATGGTTCTTAAAACCATCTGTTTTCCTTGTTGTGGTGTGTGTGTGTTTGTATCATGTGCTTTGCTTGAATGAATGAAATGGAGTTAGTTGCAAAACCCGAGTCAAACTCAAAGTTTTAGCTTTGAAACCAAAACCATGAACCTTAGAACTTTCCCCCTTACCCCTTTATCTACCTCAATCTTCAGATGACTCGTGGAAACCAAGGAGGGAGCAACTCGTCGCAAGACCCAATGTTGCAGATTATGTAGATGTTAGTTGCAGATCGTGAAGCCAGCCGAGTAGAGCGCCAGGCCAACTTAGCAACATTGCAGCAGATAGCTCAGATGGCCCAAAACCACCAAGGGGATGGAAATCAGGATCACCATGGATCCAAACTCAAAAACTTTCAAAATACCAATCCCCCAATCTTTAACCAGGCTGAAAACCCACTAGATGCTGATGACTGGTTACAGACAATGGAAAACAACTTAGAAGTAGCAGGAGTTGATGACAACGAGAAAGTTCTCTTCACCACCCACTACCTGGCGGGAGATGCAAGAGCTTGGTGGACTAGTATCCGTAATATGAACCATGGTCAAGTGATGACCTGGGAAGCCTTCAAAACCATGTTCAGCCGCACCCACGTGCCGCAAGGTCTAGTCACCCGACTAGGGGATGAGTTTCGCGATTTGAAGCAAGGCAGAATGACTGTGGTGGAATACCATGATAGATTCCTCTCGCTTGCAAGGTACGCCCCTGATGAGATCAACACAGAGGTCAAGAAGAAGGAGAGATTCCTGAACGGACTACATGACGAGATGCGGACTGTCCTCGTCAACATCCGCTTCGAGGATCTCGAAGAGCTAGTCGACTCCGCCATTCAGATGGAAGGTAAGATTAATCAGGCAAACGACAACCGCAAACATCATATGATGCAGCAATCTGGATCCAGCAGTCACCAGAAGTACCGTCCCAACCCCTCACCAGGATATGCCCCAAGGAACAACCGACCTCCAATGTCTCGCCCCAGCTACCCCAACCGTAGCGGAGGCAATGTGAAGTCCGAAGGAAACAATCACCACTCCAGCAATGCCAACAACTTCAACCGTGCACCTCCCAAGAACAACAACAGCAACAACAACAACACTGCACCTAGAACTGGCAGTAATGTTGTGCCTGTCGCAGCAAAAGACAAGTCCCAGATCACTTGTTTCGAGTGTGGAGTGAAGGGTCACTATTCCTATGAGTGTCCCAAGAAGACTGCTGCCACTGCCAATGTGAATGCCCTAGCTCAACAGCAGCGTCGTGTTCAACCAGGGAGAAGATTTGCCCCAGGGAACCCTCACAACCGCAACAGCCTTCTCTTCCACATGAACACCGAAGAAGCCCAAGAAGCGCCAGATGTAGAGTTGGGTATGTTTTCTGTCAACTCAGTTTTAGCGAGGGTATTGTTTGATTCGGGAGCATCGCATTCATTTGTCACCGAAGAATTTGCATGCACTAGTAAGATTCACCCAACCAACTTGAAGCATGTCATGATAGTTCAAATCCCCGGTTCAACTACAAAAGCTAGGAAAATTTGCAAAGCTGTGCCTATCAGAATACATGGGATAGATTTTTATGCCAACCTAATTGTACTTGGAACCAAAGGATTGGAAGTAGTACTAGGTATGGACTGGATGTCAAGGCATAAAAGACTGATAGACTGTGCTAAGAAAGCCATCACCATGACCAGTAGCTCTAGAGTCACAGTAGAGCATATATCTGAAACCTTACCCTGTCAATTTAAGCGCAACAAGAGTCTAGCCCTGCCCACCATAGACCAAGTAAGAGTAGTCTATGAATACCCCGATGTATTCCCAGATGAATTGCCAGGTATGCCCCCGGATAGGGATATTGAGTTCATTATCGAACTAAACCCCGGAACCGGACCCATAGCCTAAAGACCCTATAGCATGAACCCCTCAAAGTTAGTGGAACTGAAGAAGCAGTTAGATGCCATGTTAGCAACAGGCTTGATTCAACCAAGCACATCGCCATGGAGATCACCAGTGTTATTTGTCGACAAGAAAGATGGAGGCAACCGTTTGTGCACAGATTACAGAAAACTGAATGACGTCAACATCAAGAACAAGTACCCCTTGCCAAAGATAGAGGATCTATTTGATCAGTTGACTGGAGCCCAGGTATTCTCAAAGATTGATCTTAGGACTAGTTATCACCAACTTAAGGTTCGTGCAACGGATATTCCGAAGACCGCCTTTACTACTCGCTATGGTTTATACAAGTATACAGTTATGTATTTTGGATTAACCAATGCCCCCGCTCATTTCATGAATCTCATGAATAAGATCTTTATGAATTTCTTAGATAAGTTTGTTGTTGTGTTTATCAACGATATCCTTATCTACTCCAAGTCAGAAGAAGAACATGAGCAACATCTGAGAATCATCCTAGAAACCCTGAGAGAGCATCGGTTATATGCCAAGTTCAGCAAGTGTGAGTTTTGGCTGAAAGAAGTAGGATTCCTAGGACATATTGTGTCTACCGAAGGAGTCTCTGTTGATCCTGCCAAGACCAAAGATGTCGAAGAATGGGAAGCCCAAACCACTCAAACCCAAGTCCGTGCATTTCGCAGATTAGCGGGATATTACCGCAAGTTTGTAGAAGGATTCTTGAGCATCGCCAGACCCATGACCCAATTGTTGAAAAAGGACAAGAAGTTTGAATGGCCGACAAATGTGAAGCCAATTTTCAAGAACTGAAGAAGAGATTGATATCAGCCCCAATATTCATCATGCCAGACATCAAGAAGCCATTTGATGTATATTGTGATGCATCTAAGATTGGTCTCGGATGTGTGTTGATGCAAGAAGGCAAAGTCATCGCTTATCTGTCTCGACAACTGAAGCAGCATGAGCAGAACTATCCGACCCATGATCTTGAACTAGCAGCCGTAGTTTTGGCATTGAAGACATGGCGTCATTATCTGATGGGTAATCCTGTGAGATTTACTCAGATCACAAGAGCTTGAAGTATATTTTCACTCAGAAGGAGCTGAATATGAGGCAAAGGAGATGGATAGAGTTAATCAAGGATTATGACCTTGACATTCACTATCACCCCAGCAAAGCCAATGTGGTAGCGGATGCTCTTAGCAGATTGCCTTGTAGGCTAAACACCATGATCAAGGAGAAGCAGCCAAGTTTGTATGAGGAGTTGGAGCAGTTTAGAACTGAGCTAGTTAGCAAAGGATTTTTAGCTAGCATTGAACTTCAACCCATGTTGATCAGCCAAATCAAGGAAGCCCAGAAGGGAAATGAAAGTATCGACGACATCAAACATCGTATTGGTACAGGAAAGGTACCTGGATTCACTGAAGACGAAGAAGGAATTATGTGGTACAAAGGACGTATCTGTGTGGGAACAGATTCGGAGCTGAAGCAAGTTATCATGCAGGAAGCTCATGATACTCTGTATTCTATCCACCCCGGAGGAACAAAGATGTATCAAGACTTGAAAGAGCAATTTTGGTGGCACAAGATGAAGAGAGAAATCGGAAGCTACATCTCCAAGTGTGACATCTGTCAAAGAGTCAAAGCAGAGCATCAGAGACCCGCATGACTGTTACAACCATTGCAGATTCCGGAATGGAAATGGGATTCCGTCAGAATGGACTTTATCGCCGGTTTGCCTACTTCCAGTAGGGGAAATGACTCAATCTGGGTCATAGTTGATAGACTGTCCAAGGTAGCTCACTTCATACCTGTCAAGACTACCTACCAGAGTTCGAAGCTAGCAGAACTATATATTGCTAGGATTGTTAGTCTGCATGGAACCCCAAAGACCATAGTATCAGATCGAGGAACCCAGTTTACCTCGAGATTTTGGCAAAAAGTTCAGGAAGGATTAGGCACCAAGTTGAATTTCAGCACCGCTTATCACCCGCAAACCGATGGACATACTGAGAGAGTCAACTAGATCCTAGAGGATATGTTAAGAGCTTGTGTGTTGGAGTACGGATCAAAATGGGAAGACTGCCTTCCTTTTGCAGAATTCTCATATAACAACAGTTATCAAGCTAGTTTGCAAATGGTACCATTTGAGTTCCTATACGGAAGAATGTGCCGCACCCCTTTGAATTGGTCGCAAGTAGGAGAGAGTCAGATCTTTGGACCCGATATTCTTCGAGAAGCCGAAGAGAAGGTTCACAAAGTCCGTGAGCACCTCAAGACTGCCTAGTACAGACAGAAGAGTTATGCTGACAAGAGAAGGAGACACTTGACTTTCAATGTCGGAGATTTTGTATATCTCAAGGTTTCGCCATTAAAGGGAACCCAACGCTTTAGTCTAAAAGGAAAGTTAGCCCCCAGATATATCGGGCCCTTCAAGATTCTGAATTGTCGAGGAGAAGTATCGTATCAACTGGAACTACCTGAAGAGATGTCAGCCATCCACAATGTGTTCCATATCTCGTTACTTCGCAAATGTCTAGAAGTGCCGGAGAAGACTGAAGTTTTCAAGAACATCGATCACCAAGCTGTTGAGATCAACAATGACCTGACGTATCGTGAAGTGCCCATCTGTATCTTGGAAGAAGCTTACAGAACCACCAGGACCAGAAGTATAAAATTTCTCAAGATTCAATGGAGCAACCATACCGAAGAGGAGGCCGCTTGGGAGCGAGAAGATTATATTAGGACAGAGTTCCTAGATCTCTTTAGTTCCTAGTTTTCTTTTGTAAATCTCGGGACGAGATTTTGTTTAAGGAGGGAAGGTTTGTAACATCCCAAAACTTTAATCCAAAGTTATTAAGATCCAAATCATCAAAATTAGGGTTAACAAAAACTTTTCCAATTAAAATTATTAAAGCATTCATATGTGTGTGCATTTAAATAGGAGTTGTTTTGAATTGCCATGATTAAGTGATCCTTTGCTTGTAAAATGATTCTTAGGTGAAATAAACATCATCTAGATCATTCCCAAACAAATCCCAAAGAAAAACAAATCAAAATGAATAAAAGAAAGAAATGGTCATTTGTGCCATTTTAATCAACATGTCTACTTTGGCTATTCCTAGGACTCAATTCTTAACAGAAATAAATATGGATTTTGCACCCCTTGCTAGTACATGTAGTAGTGTACCAAGGCCCACTTTGTGATCTGCCAAGAACCTTCAAACACTAATTTTAATTGGCATTTGAAAATTGAATGTAGTTCATATGGGAAGATCCCACTTTTTCAAAAACCACTCAAATGAGCTCCATTTTCAAATCCCAAGCAACCACAGAGGTTTAAGCATGTGTCTAGCAACTCCACCAAAAATCATCCAAAAATTCAAAACTTGAGTTCTTTCGGCCATTTTCACAAACACTTGGTGGACAGAATTCAAACAAAACATAAAACACTATTTGGAGCAGTGTTTGAACCAAATTGGTCTCCCATTTTGCAACCACATACACCCAGTGCACTCCCCTACCCCTCTCTAGCCCAGCCACCCACTATGCCATGACCAAATGGTCATGGCCATTAAGGCCAAGCACCATTTTGGGCACCCCACCGGCGACAGCACGCCACAGCTGCCGCTAGCGTCGTCCACCATGCCCAGGAGGTAGCATGTGGTCCACCTCCACTGCCCAACCAGCCCCAGCCCGAGGACAACGACCAGAGCAGCCAGGAGCCGCCACGCCCGGAGACTGTCGGCCATGCCGCCGCTGCCCGCAGAGCGCGCATGGTCCCCGTTCGACCAGACCTCGCCTCGCTCCAGCCGCCCGCCTACACGATGCCCACCGGCCTCGGAAGCTAACGGACACGCCCGTTCCCCCGACCATGCCCTATAGTCGCCGACCGCCATGAAACTCGCTGTCGGTAGAGACTTAGTGCGCGCATCCCCATTCACCTCCCCCGACCGCCAAACCACTGCACACTCACCACTGTGACACTCGCCAGGGCACCTCCCACTGTCCTAGCGCACCGCCCACACCTCTAGCTCGCTGTGCCGTCGTCACCGGCGAGCACCGCCCATGATCCCCTGCCGCTTCGCCGAGCCTATAAATAGAGGCCTCCCCAGCACCAATTCGTCACACCACTCTCATCCCCACCCTCTCACAACACTCCCAGAGCACCACCGGAGCAAGCCGCCGTCCGCAGCACCGAAATTTCCCAGAGTCTGTCGCAGAGGAAGGAGAAGGGCGCCGTTGATCAAGGCCACCTCTCGGGACGCTGCCGGTACTAGGAGAACCGCCGTCCTCGACTTGATTGTTTTCCCGCCTCGCTGACCCTCGCCGGAGCCCCGGTAAGCTGCCACAGACCCCCACCGAGCCGCTAGGGTTCCACCTCGTCGGCGACCTGTCCATCATCGACGACAAGCCACAGCAGTAGATCTCCCTTTTAATCTAACGGCCCACATCGCTCTGTACCGCTTCGCGTATAAAGAGTCGCTGACCTGTGGACCCCCCTGTCAGCTGTTCTCTGTGCCACGGAACGCCACTAGGCCGGCCCGTTTTCCTTTCCGCGCTAGCCCAGCAATTCAAACTTAGATTTTTCTATTTAGTTTTGAACCTAGTTTTGTCCCCTAGTTTGAAATTCATTTCAGAGAGATTTACAAATCCAAATGGAGTGATTCAAATTGTGTTAGAAAGCTACTGAAAAGATATATCCAAGCCCGTTGGATTTAATTCATTTAGAATTAGAGATCGATCCTAGTAAAAATAACAAGATAGAAGCTTTTGCACATTCAAACATTTTTATAAAATCAACCAAATTAGCTTTTGAGTTGATTCCAACTCTAAAAAATCACATTTCACCATACCTATCTGAATATGTAATAATATTAAGGTTTACATGCAGTGAATTTGGACTAGTACCAAAATAATGCTATATAGGCATTTCTAGTCACTTTAAATCATTAAATAATAAACTTAAACTTAAGTAAATGTGATCCAACCCTTAAATCACATTCCCACATGTTAGAATATGTGGTGATGACATGTGTCCACATGATCCCATATTTTAAGTGGTGAATATTGAATCTTAGTTAATTTTCAATGAGTAGAAATTACTTTTCTTAAATAAAAAGAATGAAGCTAGTTAATAAAACTTGTGATGATAATAGATCATCAAATGTGTGCCTTAGAGTGCTAATTAGACTAGTTAAGTATTGTTTGGTGATTGGGTACTCCGTATGTATTTATAGACGATAGTACCCACCAAGCTTTCGAGGAGGAGGAGTTCTATCAAGAGGAGGAAGAAAACTTCAACCACTTCACTGCACAAGGCAAGCCATCATTAACAATGCAAGCTAACACTTGCAAGTATAATGCTTAACAAACTAGTATTAAGCTAGATGATTTGAGCAAAGATGTTTTAGGCATGCTTTGGTTGTACCACTTTGACTATTACTTACCCCAAGTATTATTTCCAAGTTTTACTTCCTTTACTTTACCCAAAGTCCTTTACTTGTTTTGAAGGTAGCATAAAGAGTATAAAACTTGACCTATTTAGATAACTTTAGATGTCATTCTATGGCATGAGATTGATCCATCTTCCACCTTAGTGAACACTCTTAACATAGTAGTTAGAGTAGATAAAAACTTGAGTCACTTTAGATGGGAACACTTGGTGAAAAGGAATTATGAAAACCTTGGAATGATGAGTCATTCTATTGAGATGTTTTGACATGTGTTGAGACACACAAATGGTTTATGATGATGAAAATGTTGAGGCATGAGCCTTAACCATTTTTACAAAACTGATGGTTGGATTCGGATGCGATTCCATTCCAAATTTACCGTATAACCACAATACCTGAATTGGGTAAGGCTTTGCCGGAAGTTTATATGCATTAGTATTAGTTCCCTCGCGGGAGAGGTTTGAGCTGAGGCTACCTCTCAATGTTGCCCAAGATGACATATGGTCATGGTTGGGAGGCCATGCTCATAGGAGAGGTTCTTATACTAGGGTGTGTAAAGGAAAGGTTATGTTTGATTATCTGCATACTAAGTATGATGATTCAGGGTTATCCCTGACAGATGTATCGAATCTTGTGGTGAAAGTGTACCACCTCTGCAGAGTGTCAAACTATTCAAGTAGCCGCGTCCACGGTTATGGCAGTTGGAATGACCATACTGTTTCGTTGTCAGATGTTTTCAAAATAACTTATGAAATGAATGATGAATCTTGACTTGACCACAACAGGGTTGTGCTTATGACACTAGCTTTCCAACTTAAGTGATTCTAGAACTTTATTTTTATCTTTCTTTGCTTCTGAACTCAGCTTAGGTTTCAAACTTAACTTTATAGTTAAACTTAGGGTTAGCACTTTACATTAGAACTATACTACTTGTTAGTGGTAGTTTGCGAGTACTTAAAGAGTACTCATGGCTTTTGTCCCTGGCTATTCTCATGGCCAGACTATGAAGGAGACTACCAAGATGATGGCCAGCAGGACGGCTATGATAACTAGGACTATCTTCCTTCGTCAGCATTGCATATGCCCCTAAAGATGGACCCCACCGCTACGCTTATTAATTATTCCATTGCTTGTTGTATTAAGACTGGATCATGAGATCCTTATTTGTGTAAGACCTTATGTATGGTTTGTAATGGATGATGTACTGTGATATCCAATCCGTTATGTCTCGCAAAAATGGTAATCCTGGGATTGCGATGTATGACATAACAGGCATCTGGGATTAAAAATCCGGGTGTTGACAGACAGGATCTAAGAAATCCACATCACAACTTAGAGAAATAACATCGTGGAGATTTGCTACCTCGCTGAGACATGGAACAGGGCCGAACAGGTCCTGCAACACCTCCGTCGTGGTGGATTCGGGCTCCACAGCCGGCCTGTAATACGTAGAAGAGGAAGAGCAAGAAGAATAAAAACAAGAAGAAGCTGAATAAGATCATGATGGAGAGGGAGAAGGAGAAAAAGTAGAACAAGAAGACCGTACCGGGAGGAGCCCTCGCCTGCTAGAACATTCGGCGCCATTGTCGGGGGAGATTGGGCCTAGATGAGAGGGTGGGATTGAGCGGCTGGTAGAGCAAGAAGTGCCTCACGGTGATTTCTCTCCCTTTTCTCCACGAGGATCGTCGACCGGCCTCTCCCCCTCCTCAGTGGAGCCATGGCTTCCAGGGTAAGGGTGGCGGCGGCAGGAGGAAGGAGATAGTGATTAGTGTGGGAGAAGAGTCAAAGAGTATAGGCCGTGGTCCAGTAGTACTAGTACTATTATACAAGACCATCGTGTACGGTCTACCTTCTCAAAGAAGCCAGGGAGGTAGGGGTAGGGAATCGATGGGACTTGTCTTTATTGCAATGGACACTTCAATGGTCTTCGGCGCCGCCCAAAATCCAGTATATAATAAGGGGAGTGCGAGCCGGGTAGTCATCACGGGAATCGGCGCGCACATCCTGCGGGCGTGTGTCACGTGTTGATGGGGCAATGATGCGCGCAACTATTGCACGATCACGTCTGCACGTCGAACTCCACGTGACAGGCACGCACGGGATATTTACGAGTCTAGAATACGCTATGCCACTTTTGTTGTGATCAAATTATGTTTAGTACGCGAGATATTACTTCTTTCTTCTTTTTTTGATAATCGACAAATGCATGTGTGGACACGACGCACGAAACCGCTGCTCATCCTTGATCAGATCGGCACCCCACTCTGTGTACCCGCCATCGACCATTCGGAGCAACTACCTCGAGCACGATGCCCCCTTGCCGTGGCAATGGCAGGTCCAAGCCGTCCACTGACCGTCCTGCGTCCTCGGCTCTTCGTTGCATCATTCGCGCTCACGAGTCACCTGCTGAGGCAGCACGTCGTGTCCGACCGTGCCAGGATCCATCGACATCAGCACTCGAGGACACTGCAACGTCGAAGCTCGTACCGGCCGTGTAGGAGGAGCGTGGGGTACCTGCAGCGTTGGACGAGCGCAAAGCAGCAGCCAGGACGGGGGCGCGTGTTGCACCGGCGAGTACGGACAAGAAGAAGAACAAGAAGAAGACCAGGAATAAGAGAGGAGATAACTATTTGGACGAGTTCGACTCGGCCAACGAGGAGGCGTTCATCGATCAGTTGGAGGCAGAAACAGAGGAGAGTGACGTGGACCCGTGGGACTATGAAGAGGAGGAGGAGGACTCTGACGAGGAGATAGCGTGCTTATTCGAGGAAGGGGCGGTGTCGATTCGTTAGAGGAGGACACCGACGGTGGTGATGGTAGGGACCATGGCATTGACGAAGACGAGGACGAACCGGAAGACGAAGACGATGGCTTCTTTGAAATATGATCATTTATTTTATTTATTTTAGTTAGATAGATGGATTTTCACTTGTTTATGGAGGTAAATTATTGCTGGCACGGATAGAGAGGTGGCATGGATTGACCATGCATAAAAAAGTGGAGAAGGGAGGGGTTATCCTGCCTGTTGGATCACATAGGATCAACGGTTGGTGGAGACGATCCGCGTGACATCTGTGTCAGCCAATCAGGGCGTAGCACCTAGAGTGAGCACACGTTTGGGATCTCCACACGTTTGGGCTTTTGTGAGATTTGTGACCGAGAGAGAGGGCAAATCTCTTTTCACAATCCGCCTATGGATCTGATACATTGCAAATAATCTATAATTTTCGATGTTCCATGCTTGGTTTTATCCACTTTCTTGTGTTTTGTTCCAAATTTGGAGTACTTTTCATATGATTTCTTGGACTAACCTATTAACAAGAGCCATAGTGCCAGCTGCCTGTTTTTTGCTGTTTTTGGTTCCAGGAAAGACAAAAAATGAATATTCTCGGAATTGGACGGGACAAAAGCCAAAGTGCCTATTTTTCCAGAAGGGATCAAGTGCCAGAATACGAGACGGAGAGGGGCCAGGGGCCGGCCACACCACCTGGCCGCGCGGCCAGGCCTGGCTCACGCCAGGGTGTGGTGTGGTGGCTCCCGACACCCCCTTGGCCTCTCCTTCCGCCTATATATTACCCTCGGGACGAAAACACTAAGTACCCGATAAAAAATCCACGAAAGAGTCTGTAGCCGCCGTCATCTCCATCCCTAGATCGGGAGGGATCTAAAGCTCTTCCCGGCACCCTGTCGGAGAGGGGAATTCACCCTGGAGGCCTTCTTCATCACCATGCAAGCCTCCGGTGTGATACGTGAGTAGTTCATCCTTGGACTACAGATCCATATAGTAGCTAGATGGCTGGTTTCTCCTCCTTTGTGCTTTCATGTTTAGATCTTGTGAGCTCCGTTCATGATCAAGATCATCTTTTTGTAATCCATACATGTTGTTTTGCGGGGATCCGATGGATATTGAGATGCTATTTCAGATTGATTATTGATTCTATCATGTCTTTGTTATTTGAGATCTTGCATGCTTTTCGTTGTTAGTAGCTATCTTGGCCAAGTAGATGCTAGCAACTCCAAGAGTTAGTATTTATGCTCGATAGTGGGTTCATGCCTCTGGTAATCTGGGGAAGTGACAGAAATCTCTAAGGTACTAGATGTGGTGTTGCTACTAAGGAGAAAACAACAATCCTTTGTTCATAGAACAATCATATTGTTTACTTTACACGCAGTTCATAAAGCACTAATCGGTTGCTTGCAACTTAATACTGGAGGGGGTTCGGATGATAACTTGAAGGTGGATTATTAGTCATAGATGCAGTTGGATGGCGGTCTATGTATTATGTTGTAATGCCCAATCAAGTCTCAGAGGAGTCAAGATGATTAGTATATGCATGTATTGCTTTCTCGGTGTTTGTCAATTGCCCCGCTATAATTTGTTCACCCAGCATGTTATCTATCTAAGGAGAGACACCTCTAGTGAACTATGGATCCCGGTCCTTTTTCTTTACATACAATCTATAAACCGTTTACTTCTTTGTGTTTACTTTCTACAAACTTTTACTTCTTTCCATTCGATACGTTTAATCCTTTGTTTTCCGCAAAACACGGTGAGATTGACAACCTCATCGCAAGTTGGGGATAAAGTTCTGTGGTTGTGTTGTGTAGGTCTCCACGTTGCTACTAGCACCGGTAGTGCGCCCTGCCAAAGCTCAGCTAGTAACACCTTTGGGGTGTTTCCTTGCTCCTACTGGTTCGATTAAACCTTGGTTTCATAACTGAGGGAAACTTGCTGCTGTGCTCATCATACCTTCCTCTTGGGGTTCCCAATGAGCTCTACATCATCATCGCACCAGCACTTTTCTGGGCGCCTTACACAGTGCCATCAAGCATTTTTCTAGCGCCGTTGCCGGGGAACGAAGAAGAAGAAACTCCCACGTCAACACCGCACCAGACATTTTTCTGGCGCTGTTGCCGGGGAGTCAAGGACATCTTCACAAGGGGAGTCCCTCATAACCAATCTCTTTACTTTGTTGTTTTTATTTTGCTTAGTTTCTTTTTGCCTTGTTTGCTTGTTTTGTTCTTCAAAAAACACAAAAAAATTAGTTCTACTAGTTTGTTTTCTTATTTTGAAAACACAAAAAAATTAGTTCCTATCTTGAGTTGCCACTATGTCTAGCCTTGTTCCAATCACTATGTCACCCCAGGAAATGATTTTCACTTTTAAACAAGGAATTGAGGAAAGTTTTAAGGAAGCTTGGTCTAGAATCTCGGATCTACATGAAAGGACTGAGCCTAAAATGACTCAAAGCTTGTTCCTTAGCAGTTTTTACCTTAGGATTGCTCTTTGCTATAGATATGCTTTAGATGCTATTGTGGGAGGAGATTTCCTCCAATGTAATGAGGATGATACCATTAATGTTATAAAGAAATTGATCCTCACTTACACTATGCCTAGACAAACTGATATTTCTTTCGCAAAAATATTTGCTAGGTTGAACACTCTTGAGGCTAGCACTACTAGCTTAGAAAGTTGCTATAATACGCTTAGGGAGCATCACAATTATGTTCCAATAAATTCTGAACCATCAAAGTGGCTCCCTACAGTAAAGATTGAGATAAACACTGAAAAATTTCAAGCCCGCTGCGATATCATGTCTGAATTTTGTCTTATGCCCAAAGATATCATCATCGCACCAGCACTTTTCTGGGCGCCTTACACAGAGCCATCAAGCATTTTTCTGGCGCCATTTCCGGGGAACGAAGAAGAAGAAACTCCCACATAAACACCGCACCAGACATTTTTCTGGCGCCGTTGTCGGGGAGTCAAGGACATCTTCACAAGGGGAGTCCCTCATAATCAATCTCTTTACTTTGTTGTTTTGTTTTGCTTAGTTTCTTTTTGCTTTGTTTGCTTGTTTTGTTATTCAAAAAACACAAAAAAATTAGTTTTACAAGTTTGCTTTCTTTATCAAAAACACAAAAAATTAAGTCTCCTTTAGTTGTCACCTCTTCCTTAGCTCACCATGTTGACCCCTACTTTCACCTTGAAAGACCTTTCAATTGGTAGTGGTTCTATAATTGGGAAAGATAATATTGAAGAATTCTTTAATCATGTTAGCAAACATGAAGATACTGAAGATAGATCCCTTGTAGAACTTGCTCGAAATTATGAGATTGCTGCAGCTTCTTTAATTCACATGTTAGAAGCTAGGTTTGTTAACCTCAACCCCTTAATGCAAGTAATGTTTCTTAAGCTTAAAGAAATTGAGGATCCTGAAAAGAGGGATTTTATTCTAGAAACTTTGTTTAAGGAGTTCTATGGTGTTGCCAAGGAAGCTAGAAAAGTTTTTGAACGTTTCAATATGCTAGGATCATGTGTAGATGTTGTTGGTACACGAGAAAAGATGAACAAAACCGAACCTAATGGGGAGGAACCTAAGATACCAATACCCTTTAAACTAGTAGCAATACATGATGCCATAGAAAAGAATCTTGATTGGATTGTTCCTGCAAACCCTTTTGATGAGAATACTGAACCCAAGAGCATTGAGAAAGGATCCTATAGAACTTACTTGGATGATATACCTTGCCTTGTTGAAAATATTTCTGGTATTGATCTTAATGCTTCTTCATTTGAGAACACTTGATTCTTTCTTTGCTTCTTATGCCTAACTTAAAGGCATTAAAGAAAAGTACTTGTTGGGAGATAATCCAAGAGTTTTAGATAAGTCTTGGAAGTTATTACTTCAGTAATAACCGCTCCTTATCCTTTTTATTTGCTTTTTGTGCCAAGAGTAACCTCTAACGAGAGTGAAGTAATGATTGGGAAAGTTGCTGTCCCGAAACAGATTTTTGTGCTTCGCCGTAAAAATTCCTGAGAGAGCTCTGTATGTCGGATTGAGCAGTAATTTTTTGTGCTTCTGACCCAGGTTGTTATCTAACTTTTGTTACTTCAACACTTTTTGATTTGAGCAACAGAAGGTCTTCGAAATTTTTTGTCTTTACCTGCTGGTCTGTTTTGACAGATTTCTGCCATTTTCTGCATTTGCTTCTTGTGGGTTCCTTTTTGAGTTCTTTTGGGGAATTGAGCTTTTTGAGGGAAGTGCTACAGTAGCTAGTGTTCTAATGGAAGTTTATTTGGTGTTAGAACTGAACCTTAAGGCTTATTTATCTTAAGTGCACTAATGTTGCTAATGAGATTGTGTGAAGTTTTGTATGAAGGAAAAAATTTAGGTGTATGGAAGGAATGAGTAATGAGATGAAGGATGGACTAAATATCAGGCTTGGGGATGCCACGCATGTCACCCCAAGAAATATCCAAGAAGTATAAGCGTCAAAGCTTGGGGATGCCCAAGGCATCCCCTTCTTCATCAATAAAAATCCCAGGTTTCTTCCAAACGCTTCATTTTTATTGTTTCATGCACAGTTGTGTTTTTCTTGGAGCATCTTCTTTTTCGTTTTTGTTTCGGTTTTTAGTTTGCTTTGTTTTCTTAGTTTTCTGAATTAGTTGGTTGGACCCCCTCTTTCTTACATTGGTTTGCAAATAGTTTGGTTTGGTTTGGAAAAGAGTAGGAAAGTTCATGCTTATATGGTAAAAAGAGCTCGTTCTTGACTGTGGCTATGCGTTGTCATGCCATGCTTGATATTGTTTTATCTTTATTCTTAGTATTCTTTGCTGTAGCATGACTTGTTATAAACAATTGAGATTGCTTAATGTGCCTTGGATGAATCATGCGTTGTTTTAGCATATTAAATCATATTATAGTGGTATTCTCCTTTGATGCTTTATTTGGGTTGACTTGGCACATGCTCACACCATGTTTTGACTGTCACAAGTCACCATAGCCTTTATGATCCTTTAGTTTTCAACTTGTAGTATCACTTTATGCTTTGATCAATGATGTTTTGTCGCTCTACAAGATTATGGCCATTATTGCTCTCTTAGTTTGTCGCTCCCAGTCTTTTGCTAGCCTCCACAACAAGGTATGAGTTCCACTCATGCATACAACTGCCTAAACCAAGTTATTCCAAAGATTCCACCATACCTACCTACTAGCTTATGCTATTCCAAGTATATTCATGCTTTTTTTTACCTTCCACTTGTTATGAGAAAACTAGTGATCAAAGCTCTCACGAACTTGATGACACACTTTAATTTTTGCCTCTAATAAACTTGAACCATTGGGTCCTTCTTTGTTGCGTATATGCTTGCGCTTTATAAGTTGCATTAGCAGAACCATGTTTCATGGGGAACGCTTTCAACATTGCACTTGTACTTTGTACCCCGTTGATATCATGTTCTTTTGATTACGGATCCCGAAGGTGTGAAATAAAAGTGGAACTTGTAAGATCATGGAGTTTGTATGTGTGTTAGAGAAACGCCTGGGCGGCTAGCCTAAGCCATGCCTAATCATGGTGGAAACTTGCAGCATCACCATAATGAGCACTCTATGAAGCATCCTCAATAAAAACCTATGCAAATAGCAAATAAAAAGATCGCTGAGATGCTCATTGTCTGCTTGCCTTGTCATTTTGATTATGGGAAAGCTCCCGTATCATGTGCAAGGGTTACCCCGTTGGCGGTTCTTAATGATACACATGTACTTACAATGACAAGAGCTTACTCATGACTGAAGTTGAGTAGCATGAGGATCGGTCTTCGTAAGTAAGAGGCATGAGATTTCGGTTTATAACTTGTCAAGCATATCCTCTTAGTTGTGTCACTTTAACCTTAATCACTTCAAGATGCTTATGATAGGGGCAATGAGAGCTGAAAGCTATAAGTACCATAATTTTTGGAAGCTCTTTATGAGAGTTGAATCCCTACTTCCTTCTATGAAGGCCTTTCTTCCACCATTATATTGAGTCTCCACCTTCTATCTTTATGCACCTACTTTGAGAGCATAGTGGCCATTCTTAGTTCTATGTGCATTGTCCCAAGACTAGTTGATTGATGCATAACTTGTTATTGCTTGTTTTTAACTATTGTATCTAGTCACTCTTATGAACTTTGAAGGTGTCCTATGCATTTATATTTGCTACTCTATTGAGGGACACGCTAAATACTATTATGCTATGTTTTCTTTATGTGAAACAAACAAACGTCTTGCAAAGCATGTTATTCATGATTCTTTTGTTTGTGCCTTTTCATGTTGCATCATAGTTTCTTTGCTTATTGCTAGAACTTTGTCTTTCATGTTATGATTGAAGTACTATGATCCCAGCTTTGAGTGTTTTGCAAATACTTGGATGACGTCTTTGATGGTGCATGTCACCTCAAAAATTATTTATTTTTATCACTTACCTACTCGAGGACGAGCAGGAGTTAAGCTTGGGGATGTTGATACATTGCAAATGTATCAATAATTTTTGATGTTCCATTCTTGGTTTTATCAACTTTCTTGTGTTTTGTTCCAACTTTGGAGTACTTTTCATATGATTTCTTGGACTAACCTATTAACAAGAGCCATAGTGCCAGCTGCCTGTTTTGTGCTGTTTTTGGTTCCAGGAAAGTCAGAAAATGAATATTCTCGGAATTGGACGGGACAAAAGCCAAAGTGCCTATTTTTCCGTAAGGGATCAAGTGCCAGAATACGAGAAGGAGAGGGGCCAGGGGCCAGCCACACCACCTGGCCACGCGACTAGGCCTGGCCTGCGCCAGGGGGTGGTGTGGTGGCTCCCGGCACCCCCTCGGCCTCTCCTTCCGCCTATATATTGCCCTCGGGACGAAAACCCTAAGTACCCGATGAAAAATCCACAAAAGAGTCTGTAGCCGCCGTCATCTCCATCCCGGAGGGATCTGAAGCTCTTCTCAGCACCCTGCCGGAGAAGGGAATTCACCCTGGAGGCCTTCTTCATCACCATGCAAGCCTCCGGTGTGATGCGTGAGTAGTTCATCCTTGGACTACGGATCCATGTAGTAGCTAGATGGCTGGTTTCTCCTCCTTTGTGCTTTCATGTTTAGATCTTGTGAGCTCCGTTCATGATCAAGATCATCTTTTTGTAATCCATACATGTTGTGTTTGCGGGGATCCGATGGATATTGAGATGCTATTTCAGATTGATTATTGATTCTATCATGTCTTTGTTATTTGAGATCTTGCATGCTTTCCGTTGTTAGTAGCTATCTTACCCAAGTAGATGCTAGCAACTCCAAGAGTTAGTATTTATGCTCGATAGTGGGTTCATGCCTCTGGTAATCTGGGGAAGTGATAGAAATCTCTAAGGTACTAGATGTGCTGTTGCTACTAAGGAGAAAACAACAATCCTTTGTTCATAGAACAATCGTATTGTTTACTTTACACGCAGTTTGTAAAGCAATAATCTGTTGCTTGCAACTTAATACTGGAGGGGGTTCGGATGATAACCTGAAGGTGGATTATTAGTCATAGATGCAGTTGGATGGCGGTCTATGTATTATGTTGTAATGCCTAATCAAGTCTCAGAGGAGTCAAGATGATTAGTATATGCATGTATTGCTTTCTCGGTGTTTGTCAATTGCCCCGCTGTAATTTGTTCACCCAGCATGTTATCTATCTAAGGAGAGCCACCTCTAGTGAACTATGGATCCCGGTCCTTTTTCTTTACATACAATCTATAAACTGTTTACTTCTTTGTGTTTACTTTCTGCAAACTTTTACTTCTTTCCATTCGATACGTTTAATCCTTTGTTTTCCGCAAAACACGGTGAGATTGACAACCTCATCGCAAGTTGGGGACAAAGTTCTGTGGTTGTGTTGTGTAGGTCTCCACGTTGCTACTAGCACCGGTAGTGAGCCCTGCCAAAGCTCAGCTAGTAACACCTTTGGGGTGTTTCCTTGCTCCTACTGGTTCGATTAAACCTTGGTTTCATAACTGAGGGAAACTTGCTGCTGTGCTCATCATACCTTCCTCTTGGGGTTCCCAACAAGCTCTACATCATCATCGCACCAGCACTTTTCTAGGCGCCTTACACAGAGCATGTGTGTTCTTCTCATTAACCACGGCTAGAGTCATTGCATGTGTGTTCTTTTCACATACCACATATGGAACCACCATTGTCATCGAAATGTGTATTCTTTCATTAACCACAACCAGAGTCATTTCATGACTGTTCTTTTCACATACCACATATGGATCCACCAGTGTCATTGAAATGTGTGTTCTCTTCAGAGACCACACATAGATCCACCAGTTTCATTGCATGTGTGTTCTTTTTACTAACAACAACCAGAGTCATTGCATGTGTGTTCTTTTTACTAACAACAACCAGAGTCATTCAATGTGTGCTCTTTTTACTAACAACAACCAGAGTCATTGCATGTGTGCTCTTTTTACTAACAACAACCAGAGTCATTGCATTTCTGTTCTTTTTACTAACAACAACCAGAGTCATTGCATGTGTATTCTATTCAGAGACCACACATGGATCCACTAGTGTCATTGCATGTGTGTTCTTTTTAATAACAACTGGAGTCATTGCTTGTGTGTTCTTTTCACATACCACATATGGATCCACCAGTGTCATTTAAATGTGTGTTCTCCTCAGTGACCACACATGGATCCACCAGTGTCATTGCATGTGTGTTCTTTTTACTAACAACAACTGGAGTCATTGCATGTGTGTTCTTTTCACATACCACATATGGATCCACCAGTGTCATTGAAATGTGTGTTCTTCTCATTAACAACAGCCAGAGTCATTGCATGTGTGTTCTCTTCAGAGACCACACATGGATCCACTAGTGTCATTGCAAGTGTGCTCTTTTTACTAACAACAACCAGAGGCATTGCATGTGTGTTCTTTTCACATACCACATATGGATCCACCAGTGAAATTGCATGTGTGTTCTTTTCATAATACACCTATGGATCCACCAGTGTCATTGCATGTGTGCGCTTTTTACTAACAACAACCAGAGTCATTGCATGTGTGTTCTCTTAAGAGACCACACATGGATCTACCAGTGTCATTGCATGTGTGCTCTTTTTACTAACAACAGCCACATTCATTGCATGACTATTATTTTCACATACCACATATGGATCCACCAGTGTCATTGAAATGTGTATTCTCTTTAGAGACCACACATGGATCCACTAGTGTCATTTCATGTGTGCTCTTTTTACTAACAACAACTAGAGTCATTGCATGTGTGTTCTTTTCACATACCACATATGGATCCACTAGTGTCATTGAAATGTGTGTTCTTCTCATTAACCACAGCTAGAGTCATTACATGTTTGTTCTCTTTAGAGACCACACATGGATCCACCAGTGTCATTGCATGTGTGTTCTTTTTACTAACAACAACCAGAGTCATTGCATGTGTGTTCTTTTCACAATCCACATATGGATCCACCAGTGTCATTGCATGTGTGCTCTTTTTACTAACAACAGCCAGAGTCATTGCATGTATATTTTTTCTACTAACAATAACCGGAGTCATTGCATGTGTGCTCTTTTCACAATCCACCTATGGATCCACCAGTGTCATTGCATGTGTGCTCTTTTTTACTAACAACAGCCAGAGTCATTGCATGTTTGTTCTCCTCCGAGACCACACATGGATCCACCAGTGTCATTGCATGTGTGTTCTTTTTACTAACAATAACCAGAGTCATTGCATGTGTGTTCTTTTCACATACCACACATGGATCCACCATTTTCAATGAAATGTGTGTTCTCTTCAGAGACCACACATGGATCCACTAGTGTCATTGCATGTGTGCTCTTTTTACTAACAACAACCAGAGTCATTGCATATGTGTTCCTTTCACATACGACATATGGATCCACCAGTGTCATTGAAATGTGTGTTCATTTCACAATCCACCTATGGATCCACTAGTGTCATTGCATGTGTGCTCCTTTTACTAACAACAACCAGAGTCATTGCATGTGTGTTCTCTTCAGAGACCACACATGGATCCACCAGTGTCATTGCATGTGTGCTCTTTTTACTAACAACAGCCAGAGTCATTGCATGACTATTATTTTCACATACCACATAAGGATCCACCAGTGTCATTGAAATGTGTGTTCTATTCAGAGACCACACATGGATCCACTAGTGTCATTGCATGTGTGTTCTTTTTTACTAACAACAACCAGAGTCATTGCATGTGTGTTATTTTCACAATCCACCTATGGATCCACTAGTGTCATTGCATGTGTGCTCTTTTTACTAACAACAGCCAGTCATTGCATGTGTGTTCTCTTTAGAGACCACACATGGATCCACCAGTGTCATTGCATGTGTGTTCTTTTTACTAACAACAACGAGAGTCATTGCATGTGTGTTCTTTTCACAATCCACATATGGATCCACCAGTGTCATTGCATGTGTGCTCTTTTTTACTAACAACAGCCATAGTCATTGCATGTGTGTTCTCTTCAGAGACCACACATGGATCCACCAGTGTCATTGCATGTGTGTTGTTTTTACTAACAATAACCAAAGCCATTGCATGTGTGTTCCTTTCACAATCCACCTATGAATCCACCAGTGTCATTGCATATGTGCTCTTTTTACTAACAACAGCCAGAGTCATTGCATGTGTGTTCTCTTTAGAGACCACACATGGATCCACTAGTGTCATTGCATGTGTGTTCTTTTTACTAACAACAATTGGAGTCATTGCATGTGTGTTCTTTTCACATACTACACATGGATCCACCAGTGTCATTGAAATGTGTGTTCTCTTTAGAGACCACACACGGATCCACCAGTGTCATTGCATGTGTGTTCTTTTTACTAACAATAACTGGAGTCATTGCATGTGTGTTCTTTTCACATACCACATATGGATCCACAAGTGTCATTGCATGTGTGTTCTTTTCACAATCCACCTATGGATCCACTAGTGCTAATGCATGTGTGCACTTTTTACTAACAACAACCAGAGTCATTGCATGTGTGTTTTCTTTAGAGACCACACATGGATCCACCAGTGTCATTACATGTGTGCTCTTTTACTAACAACAACCAGAGTCATTGCATGACTATTATTTTCACAATACCACATATGGATCCACCTGTGTCATTGAAATGTGTGTTCTCTTCCGAGACAACACATGGATCCACCAGTGTCATTGCATGTGTGCTCTTTTTACTAACAACAACTAGAGTCATTGCATGTGTGTTCTTTTCACATACCACATATGGATCTACCAGTGTCATTGAAATGTGTGTTCTTCTCATTAACCACAGCTAGAGTCATTACATGTGTGTTCTCTTCAGAGACCACACATGGATCCACCAGTCTCATTGCATGTGTGTTCTTTTTACTAACAACAACCAGAGTCATTGCATGTGTGTTCTTTTCACAATCCACATATGGATCCACCAGAGTCATTGCATGTGTGTTCTTTTTAGTAACAACAACCAGAGTCATTGCATGTGTGTTCTCTTCAGAGACCTCACATGGATCCACCAGTGTCATTGCATGTGTGTTCTTTTTACTAAGAACAACCAGAGTCATTGCATGTGTGTTCTTTTCACATACCACACATGGATCCACCAGTGTCATTGCATGTGTGCTCTTTTTACTAACAACAGACAGAGTTATTGCATGTGTGTTCTCTTCAGAGACGACACATGGACCCACCAGTGTCATTGCATGTGTGCTCCTTTTACTAACAACAACGAGAGTCATTGGATGTGTGTTCTTTTCACATACCACATATGGATCCACCAGTGTCATTGAAATGTGTGTTCTTTTTACTGACAACAGCCAGAGTCATTGCATGACTATTATTTTCACATACCACATATGGATCCACCGGTGTCATTGAAATGTGTGTTCTCTTAAGAGACCACAAATGGATCCACTAGTGTCATTGCATGTGTGGTGTTTTTACTAACAACAACTGGAGTCATTGCATGTGTGTTATTTTCACATCCCACATATGGATCCACCAGTGTCATTGAAATGTGTGTTCTTCTCATTAACCACACCTAGAGTCATTGCACGTGTGTTCTCTTTAGAGACCACACATGGATCCACTAGTGTCATTGCATGGGTGTTCTTTTTACTAACAACAACCAGAGTCATTGCATGTGTGTTCCTTTCACAATCCACATATGGATCCACCAGTGCCATTGCATGTGTGCTCTTTTTACTAACAACAGCTAGAGTCATTGCATGTGTGTTCTCTTCAGAGACCACACATAGATCCACCAGTATCATTGCATCTGTGTTCTTTTTACTAACAATAACCGGAGTCATTGCATGTGTGTTCTTTTCACAATCCATCTATGGATCCGCCAGCGTCATTGCATGTGTGCTCTTTTTACTAACAACAGCTAGAGTCATTGCATGTGTGTTCTCTTCAGAGACCACACATGGATCCACCAGTGTCATTGCATGTGTATTATTTTTACTAACAACAACCAGAGTCATTGCATGTGTGTTCTTTTCACATACCACACATGGATCCACCAGTGTCATTGAAATGTGTGTTCTATTTAGAGACCACACATGGATCCACCAGTGTCATTGCATGTGTGCTCTTTTTACTAACAACTAGAGTCATTGCATGTGTGTTCTTTTCACGTACCACATATGGATCCACCAGTGTCGTTGAAACGTGTGTTCTTTTCACAATCGACCTATGGACCCACCAGAGTCATCGCATGTGTGCTCTTTTTACTAACAACAACTAGAGTCATTGCATGTGTCTTCGCTTTAGAGACCACACATGGATCCACCAGTATCATTGCATGTGTACTCTTTTTACTAACAACAGCCAGAGTCATTGCATGACTATTATTTTCACATACTACATATGGATCCACCAGTGTCATTGAAATGTATGTTCTCTTCAGAGACCACACATGGATCCACCAGTGTCATTGCATGTGTGCTCATTTTACTAACAACAACTGGAGTCATTGCATGTGTGTTCTTTTCACATACCACATATGGATCCACTAGTGTCATTGAAATGTGTGTTTTTCTCATTAACCACAGCTAGAGTCATTGCATGTGTGTTCTCTTCAAAGACCACACATGGATCCACCAGTGTCATTGCATGTGTTTTCTTTTTACTAACAACAACCAGAGTTATTGCATGTGTGTTCTTTTCACAATCCACATATGGATCCACCAGTGTCATTGCATGTGTGTCTTTTTACTAACAACAGCCAGAGTCATTGCATGTGTGTTCTCTTCAGAGACCACACATGGATCCACCAGTGTCATTGCATGTGTGTTCTTTTTACTAACAATAACCAGAGTCATTGCATGTGTGTTCTTTTCACATACCACACATGGATTCACCATTTTCATTGAAATGTGTGTTCTCTTCAGAGACCACACATGGATCCACTAGTGTCATTGCATGTGTGCTCTTTTTACTAACAACAACCAGAGTCATTGCATATGTGTTCCTTTCACATACGACATATGGATCCACCAGTGTCATTGAAATGTGTGTTCATTTCACAATCCACCTATGGATCCACTAGTGTCATTGCATGTGTGCTCCTTTTACTAACAACAACCAGAGTCATTGCATGTGTGTTCTCTTCAGAGACAACACATGGATCCACCAGTGTCATTGCATGTGTGCTCTTTTTACTAACAACAGCCAGAGTCATTGCATGACTATTATTTTCACATACCACATATGGATCCACCAGTGTCATTGAAATGTGTGTTCTATTCACAGACCACACATGGATCCACTAGTGTCATTGCATGTGTGTTCTTTTTTACTAACAAGAACCAGAGTCATTGCATGTGTGTTCTTTTCACAATCCACCTATGGATCCACTAGTGTCATTGCATGTGTGCTCTTTTTACTAACAACAGCCAGTCATTGCATGTGTGTTCTCTTTAGAGACCACACATGGATCCACCAGTGTCATTGCATGTGTGTTCTTTTTACTAACAACAACTAGAGTCATTGCATGTGTGTTCTTTTCACAATCCACATATGGATCCACCAGTGTCATTGCATGTGTGCTCTTTTTTACTAACAACAGCCATAGTCATTGCATGTGTGTTCTCTTCAAAGACCACACATGGATCCACCAGTGTCATTGCATGTGTGTTCTTTTTACTAACAATAACCAAAGCCATTGCATGTGTGTTCCTTTCACAATCCACCTATGAATCCACCAGTGTCATTGCATGTGTGCTCTTTTTACTAACAACAGCCAGAGTCATTGCATATGTGTTCTCTTTAGAGACCACACATGGATCCACCAGTGTCATTGCATGTGTGTTCTTTTTACTAACAACAACCAGAGTCATTGCATGTGTGTTCATTTCACATACCACACATGGATGCACCAGTGTCATGGAAATGTGTGTTCTTCTCATTAACCACAGCTAGAGTCATTGCATGTGTGTTCTATTTAGAGACCACACATGGATCCACCAGTGTCATTGCATGTGTGCTCTTTTTACTAACAACTAGAGTCATTGCATGTGTGTTCTTTTCACGTACCACATATGGATCGACCAGTGTCGTTGAAACGTGTGTTCTTTTCACAATCGACCTATGGACCCACCAGTGTCATCGCATGTGTGCTCTTTTTACTAACAACAACTAGAGTCATTGCATGTGTCTTCGCTTTAGAGACCACACATGGATCCACCAGTATCATTGCATGTGTGCTCTTTTTACTAACAACAGCCAGAGTCATTGCATGACTATTATTTTCACATACCACATATGGATCCACCAGTGTCATTGAAATGTATGTTCTCTTCAGAGACCACACATGGATCCACCAGTGTCATTGCATGTGTGCTCATTTTACTAACAACAACTGGAGTCATTGCATGTGTGTTCTTTTCACATACCACATATGGATCCACTAGTGTCATTGAAATGTGTGTTTTTCTCATTAACCACAGCTAGAGTCATTGCATGTGTGTTCTCTTCAAAGACCACACATGGATCCACCAGTGTCATTGCATGTGTTTTCTTTTTACTAACAACAACCAGAGTTATTGCATGTGTGTTCTTTTCACAATCCACATATGGATCCACCAGTGTCATTGCATGTGTGTCTTTTTACTAACAACAGCCAGAGTCATTGCATGTGTGTTCTCTTCAGAGACCACACATGGATCCACCAGTGTCATTGCATGTGTGTTCTTTTTACTAACAATAACCAGAGTCATTGCATGTGTGTTCTTTTCACATACCACACATGGATCCACCATTTTCATTGAAATGTGTGTTCTCTTCAGAGACCACACATGGATCCACTAGTGTCATTGCATGTGTGCTCTTTTTACTAACAACAACCAGAGTCATTGCATATGTGTTCCTTTCACATACGACATATGGATCCACCAGTGTCATTGAAATGTGTGTTCATTTCACAATCCACCTATGGATCCACTAGTGTCATTGCATGTGTGCTCCTTTTACTAACAACAACCAGAGTCATTGCATGTGTGTTCTCTTCAGAGACAACACATGGATCCACCAGTGTCATTGCATGTGTGCTCTTTATAGTAACAACAGCCAGAGTCATTGCATGACTATTATTTTCACATACCACATATGGATCCACCAGTGTCATTGAAATGTGTGTTCTATTCACAGACCACACATGGATCCACTAGTGTCATTGCATGTGTGTTCTTTTTTACTAACAAGAACCAGAGTCATTGCATGTGTGTTCTTTTCACAATCCACCTATGGATCCACTAGTGTCATTGCATGTGTGCTCTTTTTACTAACAACAGCCAGTCATTGCATGTGTGTTCTCTTTAGAGACCACACATGGATCCACCAGTGTCATTGCATGTGTGTTCTTTTTACTAACAACAACTAGAGTCATTGCATGTGTGTTCTTTTCACAATCCACATATGGATCCACCAGTGTCATTGCATGTGTGCTCTTTTTTACTAACAACAGCCATAGTCATTGCATGTGTGTTCTCTTCAAAGACCACACATGGATCCACCAGTGTCATTGCATGTGTGTTCTTTTTACTAACAATAACCAAAGCCATTGCATGTGTGTTCCTTTCACAATCCACCTATGAATCCACCAGTGTCATTGCATGTGTGCTCTTTTTACTAACAACAGCCAGAGTCATTGCATGTGTGTTCTCTTTAGAGACCACACATGGATCCACTAGTGTCATTGCATGTTTGTTCTTTTTACTAACAACAATTGGAGTCATTGCATGTGTGTTCTTTTCACATACTACACATGGATCCACCAGTGTCATTGAAATGTGTGTTCTCTTTAGAGACCACACACGGATCCACCAGTGTCATTGCATGTGTGTTCTTTTTACTAACAATAACTGGAGTCATTGCATGTGTGTTCTTTTCACATACCACATATGGATCCACAAGTGTCATTGCATGTGTGTTCTTTTCGCAATCCACCTATGGATCCACTAGTGTCAATGCATGTGTGCACTTTTTACTAACAACAACCAGAGTCATTGCATGTGTGTTTTCTTTAGAGACCACACATGGATCCACCAGTGTCATTGCATGTGTGCTCTTTTACTAACAACAACCAGAGTCATTGCATGACTATTATTTTCACATACCACATATGGATCCACCTGTGTCATTGAAATGTGTGTTCTCTTCAGAGACAACACATGGATCCACCAGTGTCATTGCATGTGTGCTCTTTTTACTAACAACAACTAGAGTCATTGCATGTGTGTTCTTTTCACATACCACATATGGATCTACCAGTGTCATTGAAATATGTGTTCTTCTCATTAACCACAGCTAGAGTCATTACATGTGTGTTCTCTTCAGAGACCACACATGGATCCACCAGTCTCAATGCATGTGTGTTCTTTTTACTAACAACAACCAGAGTCATTGCATGTGTGTTCTTTTCACAATCCACATATGGATCCACCAGAGTCATTGCATGTGTGTTCTTTTTAGTAACAACAACCAGAGTCATTGCATGTGTGTTCTCTTCAGAGACCTCACATGGATCCACCAATGTCATTGCATGTGTGTTCTTTTTACTAAGAACAACCAGAGTCATTGCATGTGTGTTCTTTTCACATACCACACATGGATCCACCAGTGTCATTGCATGTGTGCTCTTTTTACTAACAACAGACAGAGTTATTGCATGTGTGTTCTCTTCAGAGACGACACATGGACCCACCAGTGTCATTGCATATGTGCTCCTTTTACTAACAACAACCAGAGTCATTGCATGTGTGTTCTTTTCACATACCACATATGGATCCACCAGTGTCATTGAAATGTGTGTTCTTTTTACTGACAACAGCCAGAGTCATTGCATGACTATTATTTTCACATACCACATATGGATCCACCGGTGTCATTGAAATGTGTGTTCTCTTCAGAGACCACAAATGGATCCACTAGTGTCATTGCATGTGTGGTGTTTTTACTAACAACAACTGGAGTCATTGCATGTGTGTTATTTTCACATACCACATATGGATCCACCAGTGTCATTGAAATGTGTGTTCTTCTCATTAACCACACCTAGAGTCATTGCATGTGTGTTCTCTTCAGAGACCACACATGGATCCACTAGTGTCATTCCATGGGTGTTCTTTTTACTAACAACAACCAGAGTCATTGCATGTGTGTTCCTTTCACAATCCACATATGGATCCACCAGTGCCATTGCATGTGTGTTCTTTTTACTAACAACAGCTAGAGTCATTGCATGTGTGTTCTCTTCAGAGACCACACATGGATCCACCAGTGTCATTGCATCTGTGTTCTTTTTACTAACAATAACTGGAGTCATTGCATGTGTGTTCTTTTCACAATCCATCTATGGATCCGCCAGCGTCATTGCATGTGTGCTCTTTTTACTAACAACAGCTAGAGTCATGGCATGTGTGTTCTCTTCAGAGACCACACATGGATCCACCAGTGTCATTGCATGTGTATTATTTTTACTAACAACAACCAGAGTCATTGCATGTGTGTTCTTTTCACATACCACACATGGATCCACCAGTGTCATTGAAATGTGTGTTCTATTCAGAGACCACACATGGATCCACCAGTGTCATTGCATGTGTGCTCTTTTTACTAACAACTAGAGTCATTGCATGTGTGTTCTTTTCACGAACCACATATGGATCCACCACTGTCGTTGAAACATGTGTTCTTTTCACAATCGACCTATGGATCCACTAGTGTCATTGCATGTGTGCTCTTTTTACTAACAACAACTAGAGTCATTGCATGTGTGTTCGCTTTAGAGACCACACATGGATCCACCAGTATCATTGCATGTGTGCTCTTTTTACTAACAACAGCCAGAGTCATTGCATGACTATTATTTTCACATACCACATATGGATCCACCAGTGTCATTGAAATGTATGTTCTCTTCAGAGACCACACATGGATCCACTAGTGTCATTGCATGTGTGCTCTTTTTACTAACAACAACTGGAGTCATTCCATGTGTGTTCTTTTCACATACCACATATGGATCCACCAGTGTCATTGAAATGTGTGTTCTTCTCATTAACCACAGCTAGAGTCATTGCATGTGTGTTCTCTTCAGAGACCACACATGGATCCACCAGTGTAATTGCATGTGTGTTCTTTTTACTAACAACAACCAGAGTCATTGCATGTGTGTTCTTTTCACAATCCACATATGGATCCACCAGTGTCATTGCATGTGTGCTCTTTTTACTAACAACAACCAGAGTCATTGCATGTGTGTTCTCTTCAGAGACCACACATGGATCCACCAGTGTCATTGCATGTGTGTTCTTTTTACTAGTAATAACTAGTGTCATTGCATGTGTGTTCTTTTCACAATCCACCTATGGATCCACCATTGTCATTACATGTGTGCTCTTTTTACTAACAAAACCCAGAGCCATTGCATGTGTGTTCTCTTCAGATACCACACGTGGATCCTCAAGTGTGATTGCATGTGTGTTATTTTTACTAAGAACAACCAGAGTTATTGCATGTGTGTTCTTTTCACATACCACACATGGATCCACCAGTGTCATTGAAATGTGTGTTCTCTTCAGAGACCACACATGGATCCACCAGTGTCATTGTATGTGTGCTCTTTTTACTAACAACCAGAGTCATCGCATGTGTGTTCTTTTTACTAACAACAATCAGAGCCATTGCATGTGTGTTCTTTTTACTAACAACAACCATAGTCATTGCATGTGTGTTTGATGGCTCAATGCACGGCGCCCAGAAAAATGTTGATGGCTCGTGGTTGATGTCACTACTAGGAAACAACCTATAGATAGACAACATGTTCAGTGGCTCATGAGCCATTCTATGCGCCACAGGAAGACATCAGTGGCGCACTGGAAAGCATGCGCCATAGAAGTTTGGAAGTTCTGTGGCGCATTTTCCAGAGCATGCGCCACAGAATATTGGTGGGACCCACCGGCAGGGGGGATGATCCAAGTTCTGTGGCGCATTCTGTAATATGCGCCACAGAAGAGGAAACTTCTGTGGCGCATATTTACTCATGCGCCACAGAACATGGAGGGGGGCCCACCATGGAATCTAATTCACCCAAGTTCTGTGGCGCATGTTGACATATGCGCCACAGATGTGTTTCACTTCTGTGGCGCATATCCTAGCATGCGCCACAGAACTTGGGGGTGGGCCCCACAGAGGGAATCTTATTCACCCACTTCTGTGGCGCACATGGTAGAAATGCACCACAGAAGTTTCAGCATCTGTGGCGCATTTCCTCCATATGCGCCACAGATGAGGGCGTCCAGATCCATATGTTAAAAAGGTGACATGAGCTAGCTTTCTTATCTATCTATCCCACCACCACCCATTTCACATCTCTACCTCCTCCCAACTCGTCTTCCTCCTCCCTCACACACCATATTGCCCATAGTTTCTCCATTTTCTTATATCTAAACCTACTTTAATCCATAGATTGGTAAGTAGAAGCTTCGCTCCAACTTCTAGATCTAAAAGTTCCTTACTTTTCCCTCTCACATCTCTCTATTCGTTTACTTATTTCCTCTCCACCAACTTGCATTGTAGATCTATTTGTCCATACTCTCTTATCGCGCGGTCTCGTCTCGCTATTATTGTGTCTACTATATCTAGGTGTGTACTTGGCCATCATGAACATGTAGGTGAAGCTTGTCGCGCGGGCGGTGTGTGTGTGCGATCCATGGCGAGACGATGCTTGTGTGTGGTGCATGAATGTTTGCAATGGGAGGAAGTTTTTTGTTGTTTTATTGTTGTTGTCGGGCCCGGCCGGTGTGGTTGCATCGATGTTTGCCGAAATGTTGATTCATTTCCATTTCGGCAAATTTTTGCACTACCCATATGTCCTAATTTTAGGAAAGGTCATGCCGAAATTTTTCCGGCTAGCATTCATGCATGTGTGTGTTCATATGGTGTGGTTCTCACCTATATTCTCTATTTTGACCGCTCAGGCAACCATGGTCCTCACGATGAGCGAAGGTCGAATTGCTAGGTACAAGAAAGGCGCAAAGGAGGACATGATTCTGAACAACAAGACCATGATAAGATGTCCATGTCGAACATGCAAACTGCAGCGCTGGATCGACCCTGAATCTGGACAATTGGAGGGTCACCTGCTTAGGCGCGGTTTCATGCGCGACCTCAATGAGGCGCCGGCAGGACATGGTGGTGGTCACGAAGACGTGGACGGGCGAGAAGACGAAGAGTCTACCAGGCATGATCATCATGACGAAGGAGATGCCAGCGGGCATGATCATCATGACGAAGGAGATGCCGGCGGGCATGATCAGCATGGAGAAGGAGATGACGACGGGCATGATCATGAAGAAGGAGAAGACGCGAACACACAGACGCTGCTAACTTCGATCTTGCAGGACCCTCATGTTTAAGAACTGCTCCTCAAGGAGACGAGCAACGACAAAGCTACAGCCAGAGAGAAAGCCAAGCTGGCCCAAATGGAGGTAGATGGGATGACTCCATTGTATCCTGGGTGTCGCCCCGAGGATACACGTTTGAGTGTAACGCTCAAGGCTCTAGAGATGAAGGCCGAACACAAATGGACCGATGTGGGCTTCAACGCGAACATGGAAAACTGGCACGACCGACTTCTAAGGGGAACACATTGCCAACAAGTATCAAGGAGGCCAAGAAAATCGTGTGCCCTCTCGACCTACCACACATTAAATACCACGCATGCATCAATGATTGTGCACTTTATCGGAACGAGTACGCGGATAGAACCACTTGTCCGGTGTGTGGCCAAGGACGGTACAAGAGAGGGAACAAGAAAGTTCCTCGAAAAGTGGTATGGTACTTTCCTATCACCCCTCGTCTGCAGCGATATTTCGTAGATCCTAAGGAAGCAAAGCTCATGCAATGGCACGCGGAAAGAGAGAAACCCGAAAATGATCTAGAGAAGGGCAAGATCCTGACACACCCTTCAGACGCTAGCCAGTGGAACGCATTAGACATCGAGTTTGAAGAGTTCGGGGGCGATGCAAGGAACGTCAGGCTGGGTATGAGCACCGATGGACTCAATCCTTTTGGAAACCAGAGTAGCACGCATAGCACCTGGCCCGTGTTTGTATGGCCATACAACCTCCCCCATGGCTATGCACGAAGCAAAGGTATGTACACATGAGCATTCTTATTCAGGGGCCGAAACAACCAGGTATCCATATGCATCTGTATCTCGGGCTATTGAGAGAGGAGTTAGCCAGCTTGTGGGAGACGTCGGCTCGTACGTGGGACGCCTACACTAAAGAATATTTCCATCTGAGAGCCGCGTTGCTCACGACCGTGCAGGACTATCCTGGTTACGCATATGTATCGACCTAGGTGAACCACGGACACAATGCATGCGTCAAGTGCATGGATGAGACACCGCATCTCCAGCTACCAAGGGATCCCGGGTCTTCGAAAACCGTGTTCCAAGGTACTCGAAAGTGGCTCCGCATGGATCACCCGTGGAGAAAACGTGGTGACCTGTTCAATGGTAAGGACGAGCTCGAAAGAGCCCCGCGTCCGAGGAGCAGCGAAGAAATCGAGGAGCTTTTGAATAATTGGGTAGATTGCCCTGCGCCTGGAAAAAAACGACCAAGGACAAAGCCGCTGCTGGGTGTATGGAAATCAAGGTCTGTTTTCTGGGACCTGCCGTATTGGAAGGTCCTTCACACTCCCCATAGCCTCGATGTAATGCACATCACGAAGAACGTTACCGAGAGTCTGCTTGGCACTCTACTGAACATGCCGGAGAGGACCAAGGATTGGCCGAAAGCAAGAAAGGACCTTAAATTGCTTGGCATAAAGAAAGATCTTCAGTACCCTGATAGTGATGATGATGATGATCATCATCATCATCAGGAAGGGACTCAAGGTTGCCGCAAAAGAGTTAAGAAGAATGAGGTGGTGCTTCGCGCTGCCTACTTCACTCTGAGTCTGGAGGAGCTCGAGCAGTTTTTCAGGTGCCTCTTAGGAGTGAAAGTTCCTCACGGTTACTCGGGGAAGATAAGCAGATATCTGGACGTGGCAAAGAAGAGGTTCAGCGGTATGATGTCTCACGACTGTCACGTGCTGATGACGCAGATACTCCCTGTTGTGACGCAGATAATGTCCGTGAGACGTTGTTTGGCCTCTATAACTTTTTCAACGTCATATCTAGGAAGTCGATCGGTGTGAAGCAGCTCGACAGGCTACAGGAAGAGATCGTGATGATACTATGCGAGCTTGAGATTTACTTCCCGCCCGCATTCTTCGACATCATGGTGCATCTGCTTGTACATGTAGTGGACGACATCATCCAGCTCGGGCCGACATTCCTGCACAACATGATGCCATTTGAAAGGCTAAACGGTGTCATCAAAGGATTCGTTCGCAACAGGTCTCGTCCAGATGGAAGCATAGCCATGGGCTTTCTGATCTACGAGTGCATCTCCTTCTGCCAGAATTATCTAACCACCGAGAACGAGGATG
Organism: Avena sativa; assembly: GCA_916181665.1. Taxonomy (NCBI): domain Eukaryota; kingdom Viridiplantae; phylum Streptophyta; class Magnoliopsida; order Poales; family Poaceae; genus Avena; species Avena sativa. The sequence continues at coordinate 343,120,673 of OV702287.1, forward strand.
TTGGAATACCCACAAAGAAGCACCTCGGCAGGCTCGGTGGATATGGTCACCGTGAGGGCTTCCGCTCACTACATGTCGGCATTGTAGGTCGACGCACTGATTTTGAAAGGGCACACCGAGTCACGCTACAACACATTGAAGTGGTAGGCCCTTGGGTCGAAGATCATAGAAGCTTAATCGAGCAGGAGTACGTCGACAAGGGCCGGCCGAGGAAGAAGGGAGACGTAACCAGAGAGCACAACTCTAGCTTCATGGGTTGGTTCAAGAAAAGGCAACTGGACAATCCCCCACAGACGCCTTCTACGGAAGATCAAAAACTCATATTCTCCTTGTCGCAGGGCCCAGGGCACAACCTAAGGACCTATCAGTCATACGACATAAACGGTTATAGATTCTACACCGAGGAAAAGGACAAGAATAGTGAATATCAAAACTCAGGAGTAACTATGTTATCCTTTGCTGATGACGAGACTACTATGATGGAAAGATTCTACGGAAGGATCGAGGAGATATGGGAGCTCGACTACTGTGGAGAGATCGTACCGATGTTCCGTGTTAGATGGGCCAAGAACGTGGAAAAAGAAGGCCGCTATTTCACCTCAATGGTTATACCAGATGCTAAATCAACAAAGAACGCCTCCGCAAAAAATGAGCCTTGGGTACTCGCTAGCCAAGTTGATCAATGCTTTTTTATTACCGACCCGTCAAAGCCCAACCGTGTTGTAGTTAGGAGGGGCAAGAGGAGCATCATCGGAATGGAAGGAGCCGCCAACGAGCAAAACTTCGACAAAAATGGCGACCCGAAGATCGAAGAGGAATTCGACAAGTACTTCGACATGCCTACTACTACTAAAGTAAGAAGGAAGACCACACTGTCTACTAAAGGTTGTCCATTCACAAGAAGAAATCTCAAAGTGCACGGGCTAAAGTATTCAACCACGGCGAAAAAGGGCAAGAAGATTGTGAAGAGACACTAGCTCAACACATCACATGATTGTATATGTTCGGAGAGAGAGTTTTTTGAATAAATATGAATGTTTGTATATGTTCTTGCTTTATTTTAGACATATATATAATTAAAAACACATTACATGATTGTATATGTTCAGGGAGAGAGTTTTTTGAATAAATATGAATGTTTGTATATGTTCTTGCTTTATTTTAAACAGATCTATAATTAAAAATATATTTTAAAAAAATAAAAAAAGTGTGAGACAGCCAGGATTCGAACCTGGCTGCCCCAGGTTTAGAATGGCACAAGCAAGCAGCAGAGACCACTAAGGCAAGTGTGTGATCTTGTCATACTACCACGCGCGCCGCCTTTTGTACTAAGTCCTGAGGTTCTGTGGCGCATTTCGGCAGTATGCGCCACAGGAGTTCCAACTTCTGTGGCGCATATTGCCGAAATGCGCCACAGAACCTCAGGACTTAGCGAAATAAATGGTTCGGCCTGCTTCACCCCTTCTCCCCATTCTCAGTCACCGCCGCGTTCTAGCCCTAGACGACCGCAGATGTCACACCGCTGCGCTAGCCCTTGCTACCGGAGCTTCCACCGCCGCGCCGCCCGGTGAACCAGTGGAGGAGGAGCCGCCCAACGAACCCGTGGAGGAGGAGCCGCCGGAGGAGGAGCCGCCCTGCAGCCCGTGGAGGAAGAGCCGCCGGAGGAGGAGCCACCGCGCCGGACCCTGCAACCCTCGTCATCGTCAACCACCGTAGCAAGTTCATCCCCCCACCCCACCCCCCATGGTTCGTCCCCCCACCCCCCTCTGATGCTCTTCCCCTTTCTCTGTCAGTTAAATACAGAGAACAAGCAAATACAGAGAACAAGCTTCACTTAAAATGAATAATTCATACCGTGTATTTTGAGATATTCAGTGTATATGAGTGTATATTTTGAGATATTTAGTGTATATGAGTGTATATTTTGAGATATTCAGTGTATATGAATTCAGTGTATATTTTGAGATATTCTATATTTATGTTATGAACTGATGTTCTGCTATGTCATTATGGAGGATGTAATGGTGGTTAGTTTTATTCATTTGTAGAATAAATCGAGACAGTGTATCTTCTTAGGAATTACAAGTCACAAAAGTGGTACTGTTTCTTTCAGCACAAAAAAGACTCGAAGCATACCAAACATATGTTTTTGAAGCCAAGCCTAACATGACCGTGCAGTTTCAGTTTGGCCAAGCACCTACTAGTATATGTTCATAGATTGCACAGCGTATATGTTCATAGCTGGGCTGGGCTATCACTGTTTTCTTTTTTAAAATATAGATAGATAGATATTCTATAGTTTATTGCAGCATAGGAAGCCACTATCTGAACCGTGCTTAGTAACTTGTATATATATCCAACTATAGGTAAATGAATGGTTGTTTTCTAAAAATTTGCATTTGTTTAATCCATTGTTTTAAGGATTTCAAAAAACAGAGTGGGGAACTTTCTGTACAACTTCAAAAAAATGTTCACCGATTTGATTGGAATTACTTATTTAGTGCAAAAGACAGAAGAGTGATAATATTGTAGCGATAAGTTTTCTCCAACAACATATACAATTAAATGTCCACCTTTCTTTGTTGTTTGCAATGTGTATAAGTTCATTAATTTTATTGACTTTTGCTCCTGTTTCAATTTTTTAATTGTACCGAGTGGCATGGCTATACACTGCCTACTAAGCACTGTCTGATACTACTACTATTAAGCACTGCCTGATCAATTGCTCATGTTTCAATTTAATTGTATCGAGTAGATACTAATCCTAGTAAGCACTGCCTGATCCAGATATCAAGTTTTCCTTCTAAGCACATAAAAGTAGTATTTGAGTTGTGTTGCTGCATCCTTTTGTTGATAGTAACTGCTTATTGATATTTGAAATTCCATTAATTGTAATATCCTGAAATTCCATTAATAGTATGTTATCAATATATCATAGCATATGTGTTGCTGTTCTCCAAGTGCTTACTGCTGAGAGTAACTACTGGTTACTGCAGTGATTATATGGTGTTGTTTGATATATATGGTGCTGGGATTACTGTTGGGATTATATGGTGCTAGGATTATCTGGTATATATGGTGCTGTGATTATATGGTGGGATTATTTGGTACTATATGATGCTATTTGATTCAATGGGTTATGGATGGGGGCCGTGAATGGGGCTGTGGATGGGGGCTGTGAATAGGGCTGTAGATGGGGCTATTTTCTAGTGTGTGAATGTTGCAGGGATTTTATTTGAGTTGCCCATTTCTCCCGAAGTGTCGATTCACTTCCATTTCGGTTGAGAAATGGGCACACCTAGGTCAAAAAATTAGCAAAGGTCATGCCGAATTTTTCGGCCGAGATTTGTGCTAACATTTTGCCTCTTTTAAATAGAGTAGTGCAAACATGTCGGGCAACAAGGAGTCTGGCCCTTCTAAGCACATGATCAGCATCGAAGAACAAGCTAGACAGGCCAACCAGTCATTCTGGCAGGGGTCCCAACAGGAGGAGGAGGAGGCGATGAGGATGACACCACCACCGGAAGAGGAGGCGACCGTCGCCAGAGCTGCTGGGGCCAATGAGGGCGGAGATCCTGATTACGAGGGGGACGAAGACGACTACGATGGAACTAGTGAAGGCGGCGGCGAAGAGGATGACACCACCGATGGTGGTGCCCGCACCGATGGCGGCGACAGGACGGATGGCGGTAGCGGCAACCTGGCCGCTTCTCAGAAGAAGAAGAAGAAGGAATAGAAGGAGCGGAAGGTGCCAGTGCTCGCCACTGTCTATGATGAGTTCACTGAGGTCACAGAAAGTGGCCAACCCATTGCGCCAGAGGCGATTGCTAAAGGGTACGGCCTGCAACTCGGGTGCATCGTCCGGGAAAGCATGTCGATCAACATGAAGTACATCAGACATGCTGACCATGCAGCTTTGGTCGATAACCTCCTTAAGAAGCTTCACAAGCGATACAGATTCCCAGAGCAGTTTAGAAACCTCGAGAGAAATAAGAACCCGGTGAACAGACTAGCCCTCACGAAGATGAGCAACGCCTTGAGCAGCTGGAAAACCCGGGTGAAGAATAGCATTGACAAAGGTGAAAGCTGGGAGGTTATTAGTAAGAAAAATCCGATGCTCGACGAAGAGGAGTTTAGGATATTCAAGGCGGATATAGCTACCGCTGACGCTATAAAATGGACTCAATGGGGAAGGAGTATGCGGGAATAGAACATAGGTAACCACCACCTTGGAAGCGGCGGTTACAGGGGGAAACAGGCCATTTGGGACAAGGAGGACGCCGAGCTTGAACGCCTTGGTAAAGACAACCCTTGGCTTAAAGTCACGGACTTGCAGCTTAGGCAATTTGTTCGGGCCCGCTACTACCTGGACAAGGAAACAGGGGAGTTCATCACCGATGATCCGGAGGTGAAGGAATTCGAGAAGAATCTGGTAAGGAATTTATCGCCGATCTCAAGTCTATTGCGTTCTAATTAAGATAATGAAGCCAAGAATCTAAATGGGTTCACCTTTCCTTGTCTCTGCAGGAGGAGGAACTGAACGCTACTGCCACAGAGTTGTCCCAGGATTCGACAGAGCCGTGGGACACGGTTTTCAACAGGGCGACCAATGCTTACAAGAAGAGGGACAAGGGGTTGCCACCGTCCCCAGTTGGCCGTGTGTCTGGCTTTGGTACGAGCATGAAGTTCAAGGAGTTCTACAAAGAGGACGCTAGGAAAAGAAGGGATAGGAAGAACCAGGATAAAGCCGCTGTTGCAAAGCTGAAGATGAAGGTGCAGACACTGGAGGAGAAGGCGGTGGACCAGAAAACGGTGGACAAGTTAGTGGAAGAGAAGGTCCGCTCGATGATCCCCCCCTGAGTTTTTCGAGGGGCTTACTGCTTGGAATGCGGGAGGTCGACAGGGGCCGATACATCTGCCCAGCTTAAGCGGCAGCAACTCGGGCATCAATGTTACCGTGTCACCAGACCTGGTGACCCCGCCGGCCGTCAACGTCAGGACGCAGCCCCTCGTTCTGGTCACACCGATGCCCCCTCCCACGAAAGATACCAATAAGGCGCAGCCGACAGCGGCGGTGCTTCGTGAGGCACCCGAGCGGGAGATTGCAGATGATGATAGGCCGGCCGCCGGCATCCGCCGTGTCTCTACATTAGACGAGATCCACGCCATCACCAAGGTAACTAATTAGTTAGTGCACGTCATCTCCTTTATGCCTTTGATGCATGACTGTTGCCATCTCATGATGCCCAACAACATGTTTTTGCCTCAGGACACTTCTTGCGTACACCTGCTTAAAGATGTCGGCGGTGAGTTGAAGGATGTTGCCAATGGCACTCTTATACAACCGGCGAGCCGCACGATGCACAACAATCCAATGGATGATGACGTGATGAAGGTCAGGTTGGCTCGGGTGTTGCCAGGGTGTGACGACATGGACCCCCCCCCATTCAACCTCAGGGAGCCGACGAACACAAGACCCTTGGGGAATGCTACAACTGGCCCTTGACATGGCCGAAGACCCAGATTCGTCTTGCGGGGGGAGCACTGGCGCCACCTCTTGACCGATCATCGCTCGGCCACCACCTCGGAAGCCAGTAGCCGCCGTTGTCGCCACCACCAGCCGTCACCATCAACTCTTGGCAGCGTGTGCACCGCCACATGGCAAAGACGTTGTGCTGCAACCGTCGTCGCCCCCGCTACCACCACCACATGATGGCACCCATGAAGATGATGATGAATTGGTCAACGTTGACGACTTCATCAACACCGGCACCGCCAAAGGATTGTATATGCCTTCTGTGGATGAAGAACCCTTCGCAGCTCGCGATGACCATCAAGCTGATCGGCCCAATACATGCACGCAACGCCTGGTCTTCCATGGTCTTTCTCAAGAGATGCCTCCGGCCGCCGATCCACCACAAGGGAAACTGGGATTGGTTTTCAGCCCCAACACACTCCGAAAGGCGGCTGATGAGCAGATGGCAATGGCTGACACTGTTGTGAAGAAGAAGCACTACAGGAAGAGAGGTAATAACAAGAGTGTAAGGAAGAAGCACTACATGTGCGAGCCAGCCTCTTCCGAAGAGGATCCGGGGTCAGGACGCCGTCGTCATACCATCCACACAATTTGGCTTGCCCCAAGTGCATGTAGCTGGCGATCCGATATTGACTCCGGATATGATCCACATTGCGGTTGGAGCCATATTAACTTTGCATGAGGGTGTCAAGACACTAGAGGCCCTCCTTCTTAAAGAGGACGATCCAAATTACCCGGTTTTCACGGCCAAGGTGCCATTGGACGTGGGCTTCGTTGATGAACCCCCCGCGGATATATTCTTCATAGCGTTCGAGGACATATTCAAGCTATTTCTCACGAAACTGCTGGACTATAACTTGGTCCGCCTATACGCGCTCAATCTGGCGCTCACAATCAAGAGAGAAAGTACCCCGGAAATCGCGATAGTGGATCCCTACTACATGCGGGACAGCCAGTTGGTCGAAGGATCAGAGACACGGACCAAGGCGACGGCGTACCTCGAGAAGTTCATGGTGGACAACAAGAGGAAGGGCACACTTCTTTTGCCTTTCTTTCCCGAGTAAGTACACACACTCGCTCATCGTCACCGTAACTTATGCATTTCTTATAGATTTCTTTCCTTTGCTCTTTTTCCAACATTCCGTTCCAATTGTGTTGCGCAGAGAAAAATACTGCACGCTCATCGTCCTTGCCCCGAGGTATTCGCTAGCCACGTATTTTGACTCAGGGAGTTTGACGAAGAAGAAAGACTACACTAGAATAAGGGGTGTTCTCAATGAGGCTCTCGAGGGCTACACCAAGAAGGGATGCACCTTCGTAGATAGGGGGAATGTATCAAGGATGGAAAACACGTGTTCAAGCACGTGCTCGACTTCCCCTGCGTCAAGCAGTCGACTACTGGTGCCAAGGAGGCCTTCTACGTCCTCCATCACCTTAAAGGCTACTCGGGATTGCCATAACCTAACACTGCCATCTAGTCTCCGAGGATGGGCCGAAACTTTGGCGAAAATCGACGATGCTGATCTTAGAGAAGACTTCCATCGCATTCAGATGAAGTTGTCGCAAATCATCATTGAAGATGTCAACACAAGGGGCGGTGCCCTACAACAAGCCAGAGGGTTGAGTAAGAGGGGGATCGAAGAACGCATACGTAAGCAGGGTGACACAAGGACATGGATGACGAAAGAGGGCTATCTACCGTTCCAGAAGCCGTGCCAGAAGAGGAAGTCTTCATCGTGATCGATGTGTGCCTCTAGCATGATCTAGTGTGTGTATATTCTTGATGGACGCCTGTTGTATTAGTGTGTGTGTCATAAACTTTACTATCTCGTGGTCGAAATGGTCATTGTTGTTAGACTTAAACTACCTTGTGGTCGTGCTGTCGTTGAACTTATTGCTTCTATGATGATCTAACTTTTAGGTTTATGGATCCTTTGTTTTATATTCTATGAACATATATATATATATATATGGATGTGAACCCTTTATTCATTCTTTTCGTTGTATTTTTACTAATATGCCTTGTCGTCTATAGAGATGGCGACGAGGTGGTATGTGGTGTACATGGGTAGGTTCCAGGAGTCTACGAGGAGTGGGAGGATTGCCACAAACAAGTGAACAAGTTCAGCGGCAACATCTACAAAGGATACGCAACTAGAGAGGAGGCGATAGCCAAGTGGAGGAACCACTTGTGGAAGAAGAACCGGATGAAGATATTGGTCGGGCTAATGCTCTTGCTCACCATTATCACAGTTGTATTCTATTTGATCCTAGTGTAGGCGGCGGTGGCCACTTCATATTTGTAATGTGAGATGATATGAACTTTGTATTCGGCGCTTGTGTAAAAATTTGGCACTTGACACTATATATGTATCTCGATCGGGCTCTAAGTGTTTGTATTATATATATGTCGGTTTTCATGCATCTACTACTTGTGCAATGTATTTTATACTCATCTGTATAAATCCTGTATAAATACCTGATTATACACCAGGAAAGTATTTTACTTCGAATACATGTTACACAATCAGTGGCACATACAATTATATAGTTAGTGGCGCATGGCATATCTGTGGCGCATACACGTAAATGCGCCACAGAAGTTATTCCTGTGGCGCATATGAAGGAATGCGCCACATAAGTCTGGAACTTCTGTGGCGCATATCCATATGCGCCACAGGAAGTAGTTATCAGTGGCGAGGTAACAGTGGCGACAAAGATATGTGCCACAGAAGTCTCCTTTTCATGCGCCACGGATAGGCTATTTCCTAGTAGTGTGTAGAGCTCGTTGGGAACCCCAAGAGGAAGGTATGATGAGCACAGCAGCAAGTTTCCCTCAGTTATGAAACCAAGGTTTAATCGAACCAGTAGGAGCAAGGAAACACCCCAAAGGTGTTACTAGCTGAGCTTTGGCAGGGCGCACTACCGGTGCTAGTAGCAACGTGGAGACCTGCACAACACAACCACAGAACTTTGTCCCCAACTTGCGATGAGGTTGTCAATCTCACCGTGTTTTGCAGAAAACAAAGGATTAAATGTATCAAATGGAAAGAAGTAAAAGTTTGCAGAAAGTAAACACAAAGCAGTAAACAGTTTGTAGATTGTATGTAAAAGACAAGGACCAGGATCCATAGTTCACTAGAGGTGGCTCTCCTTAGATAGATAACATGCTGGGTAAACAAATTACAGCAGGGCAATTGACAAACACCAAGAAAGCAATACATGCATATACTAATCATCTTGACTCCTTTGAGACTTGATTGGGCATTACAACGTAATACATAGACCGCCATCTAACTACATCTATGACTAATAATCCACCTTCAGGTTATCATCCGAACCCCCTCCAGTATTAAGTTGCAAGCAACAGATTATTGCTTTACGAACTGCGTGTAAAGTAAACAATACGATTGTTCTGTGAACAAAGGATTGTTGTTTTCTCCCTAGTAGCAACAGCACATCTAGTACCTTAGAGATTTCCGTCACTTACCCAGATTACCAGAGGCATGAACCCACTATCGAGCATAAATACTAACTCTTGGAGTTGCTAGCATATACTTGGCCAAGATAGCTACTAACAAAGGAAAGCATGCAAGATCTCAAATAACAAAGACATGATAGAATCAATAATCAATCTGAAATAGCATCTCAATATCCATCGTATCCCCACAAACACAACATGTATGAATTACAAAAAGATGATCTTGATCATGAACGGACCTCACAAGATCTAAACATGAAAGCACAAAGGAGGAGAAACCAGCCATCTAGCTACTACATGGATCTGTAGTCCAAGGATGAACTACTCACGCATCACACCAGAGGCTTGCATGGTGATGAAGAAGGCCTCCAGGGTGAATTCCCCTCTCCGGCAGGGTGCCGGGAAGAGCTTAAGATCCCTCCCGATCTAGGGATGGAGATGACGGCGGCTACAGACTCTTTTGTGGATTTTTATCCGGTCCTTAGGGTTTTCGTCCCGAGGGCAACTTATAGGCGAAAGGAGAGGCCGAGGGGGTGCCGGGAGCCACCACACCACCCCCTTAGCGCGGGCCCAGCCTGGCCACGCAGCCCGGTGGTATGGCCGGCCCCTGGCCCCTCTCCGTCTCGTATTCTGGCACTTGATCCCTTCGGGAAAAATAGGCACTTTGGCTTTTGTCCCGTCCAATTCCGAGAATATTCATTTTCTGACTTTCCTAGAACCAAAAACAGCAGAAAACAGGTAGCTGGCACTATGGCTCTTGTTAATAGGTTAGTCTAAGAAATCATATGAAAAGTACTCCAAAGTTGGAACAAAACACAAGAAAGTGGATAAAACCAAGCATGGAACATCAAAAATTATAGATACATTTGCAATGTATCTGTGTTCTCTTTAGAGACCACACATGGATCCTCCAGTGTCATTGCATGTGTGTTCTTTTTAATAACAACAGCTGGAGTCATTGCATGTGTGTTCTTTTCACATACCACATATGGATCCACCAGTGTCATTGAAATGTGTGTTCTCTTCATAGACCACACATAGATCCACCAGTGTCATTGCATGTGTGCTATTTTTACTAACAATAACCAGTGTCATTGAAATGTGTGTTCTTTTTACTAACAACAACCAGAGTCATTGCATGTGTGTTCTCTTCAGAGACCACACATGGATCCACCAGTGTCATTGCATGTGTGTTCTTTTTAATAACAACAACCAGAGTCATTGCATGTGTGTTCTTTTAACAATCCACCTATGGATCCACCAGTGTCATTGAATGTGTGTTCTTTTTACTAACAACAACCAGAGTCATTACATGTGTGTTCTTTTCACATATCACACATTGATCCACCAGTGTCAGTGAAGTGTGTGTTCTCTTCAGAGACCACACATGGATCCACCAGTGTCATTGCATGTGTGCTCTTTTTACTAACAACAACCAGATTCATTGCATGTGTGTTCTTTTTACTAACAACAACCAGAGTCATTACATGTGTGTTCTTTTTACTAACAACAACCCATGTCATTGCATGTGTGTTCTCTTTAGAGACCAAACATGGATCCACCAGTGTCATTGCATGTGTGTTCTTTTTACTAACAACAACTTGAGTCATTGAATGTGTGTTCTTTTCACATACCACATATGGATCCACCAATGTCATTGAAATGTGTGTTCTCTTTAGATACCACACATGGATCCACCAGTGTCCTTGCATGTGTGATCTTTTAACTAACAACAACTAGTGTCATTGAAATGTGTGTTCTTTTTACTAACAACAACCAGAGTCATTGCATGTGTGTTCTCTTCACAGACCACACATGGATCTACCAGTGTAATTGCATGTGTGTTCTTTTTACTAACAACAACCAGAGCCATTGCATGTCTGTTCTTTTAACAATCCACCTATGGATCCACCAGTGTCATTGCATGTGTGCTCTTTTTACTAACAACAGCCAGAGTCATTGCATGTGTGTTCTCTTTCAGAGACCACACATGGACCCACTAGTGTCATTGCATCTGTGCTCTTTTTACTAACAACAACCAGAGTCATTGCAAGTGTGTTCTTTTCACATACCACATATGGATCCACAAGTGTCATTAGAATGTGTGTTCTTTTCACAATCCACCTATGGATCCACCAGTGTCATTGCATGTGTGCTCTTTTTACTAACACCAACCAGAGTCATTGCATGTGTGTTCTCTTCAGAGACCACACATGGATCCACCAGTGTCATTGCATGTGTGCTCTTTTTACTAACAACAGCCAGAGTCATTGCATGAATATTATTTTCACATACCACATATGGATCCACAAGTGTCATTGAAACGTGTGTTCTCTTCAGAGACCATACATGGATCCACCAGTGTCGTTGCATGTGTGCTCTTTTTACTAACAACAACCAGAGTCATTGCATGTGTGTTCTTTTCACAATCCACATATGGATCCACCAGTGTCATTGCATGTGTGCTCTTTTTACTAACAACAGCCAGAGTCATTGCATGTGTGTTCTCTTCAGAGACCACACATGTATCCACTAGTGTCATTGCATGTGTATTCTTTTTACTAACAATAACCAGTGTCATTGCATGTGTGTTCTTTTCACAATCCACCTATGGATCCACCAGTGTCATTGCATGTGTGCTCTTTTTATTAACAACAGCCAGAGTCATTGCATATGTGTTCTCTTCAGAGACCACACATGGATCCACCAGTGTCATTGCATGTGTGTTCTTTTTACTAACAACAGCCAGAGTCATTGCATGTGTGTTCTTTTCACATACCACACATGGATGCACCAGTGTCATTGAAATGTGTGTTCTTCTCATTAACCACAGCTAGAGTCATTGCATGTGTGTTCTCTTCAGAGACCACACATGGATCCACCAGTGTCATTGCATGTGTGCTCTTTTTACTAACAATAACTAGAGTCATTGCATGTGTGTTCTTTTCACAATCCACATATGGATCCACCCGTGTAATTGCATATGTGCTCTTTTTACTAACAATAGCTAGAGTCATTGCATGTGTGTTCTCTTTAGAGACCACACATGGATCCACCAGTGTCATTGCATGTGTGTTCTTTTTGATAACAATAACCAGTGTCATTGCATGTGTGTTCTTTTCACAATCCACCTATGGATCCACCAGTGTCATTGCATGTGTACTCTTTTTACTAACAATAGCCAGAGTCATTGCATGTGTGTTCTCTTCAGAGACCACACATGGATCCACCAGTGTCATTCCATGTGTGTTCTTTTTACTAACAATAGCCAGAGTCATTGCATGTGTGTTCTTTACACATACCACACATGGATCCACCAGTGTGATTGAAATGTGTGTTCTCTTCAGATACCACACATGAATCCACCAGTGTCATTGCATGTGTGCTCTTTTTACTAACACCAACCAGAGTCATTGCATGTGTGTTCTTTTCACATACCACATATGGATCCACCAGTGTCATTGGAATGTGTGTTCTTTTCACAATCCACCTATGGATCCACCAGTGTCATTGCATGTGTGCTCTTTTTACTGAACAACCAGAGTCATTGCATATGTGTTCTCTTCAAAGACCACACATGGATCCACCAGTGTCATTGCATGTGTGCTCTTTTTACTAACAACAGATGGAGTCATTCCATGTGTGTTCTTTTCACATACCACATATGGATCCACAGTGTCGTTGAAATGTGTGTTCTGTTCAATGGCCACACATGGATCCACCAGTGTCATTGCATGTGTGCTCTTTTTACTAACAACAACCAGAGTCATTGCATGTGTGTTATTTTCACATACCACATATGGAAACAGCCAAAGTTATTGCATGTGTGTTCTCTTTAGAGACCACACATGGATCCACCAATGTCATTGCATGTGTGCTCTTTTTGCTAACAACAACTGGAGTCATTGCGTGTGTGTTCTTTTCACATACCACATATGGATCCACCATTGTCATTGAAATGTGTGCTCTTTTTACTAACAACAGCCAGAGTCATTGCATGTGTGTTCTCTTCAGATACCACACATAGATCTACCAGTGTCATTGCATGTGTGTTCTTTTTAGTAACAACAACCAGAGTCATTGCATGTGTGTTCTTTTCACAATCCACCTATGGATCCACCACTGTCATTGCATGTGTGCTCTTTTTACTAACAACAACCAGAGTCATTGCATGTGTGTTCTCTTTGGAGACCACACATGGATCCACCAGTGTCATTGCATGTGTGTTCTTTTTACTAACAACAACTGGAGTCATTGATGTGTGTTATTTTCACAATCCACATATGGATCCACCAATGTCATTGCATATGTGTTTTCTTCAGAGACCACACATGGATCCACCAATGTCATTGCATGTGTGCTCTTTTTACTCACAACAACTAGAGTCATTGCATGTGTGTTCTTTTCACATACCACATATGGATCCACCAGTGTCATTACATGTGTGTTCTCCTAAGAGACCACACATGGATCCACCAGTGTCATTGCATGTGTGCTCTTTTTACTAACAACCAGAGTCATTGCATGTGTGTTCTTTGCACATACCACATATGGATCCACCAGTGTCATTGCATGTGTGTTCTTCTCATTAACCACATATAGAGTCATTGCATGTGTGTTCTCTTCAGAGACCACATATGGATCCACTAGTCTCATTGAAATGTGTATTATTTTCAACTACAGCTGTTGGCCACAAACAATCAGGACGCAGAGCTAACCAGCAACCGCTCTGGGCTTCTAGAAGACCCGATCCCCTATTGTTAGGAGCCGTTGGATCGGGGTGCGTGGACTATAAGGATGTCCTTCGCGAGGGCGATCCACGAGAAGTCTATTCTGCAAACTGATTGGCAGTGGCAACGACGCTGGGCCTACGTCCTTGCCCTTATCCCCTTAACCTCGGGGTTGAAGCTCAGATCGTGTTCCTTTATCACCATGGAGAGGGAGAGGCCCAAACTCATCTTGCACGAGGCTCAGATGTTCGCCCACTATGACATACTCGCGCTGCCGTTCGTGAGGGTTCCGGCCGGCTTCGAGCTTAGCTACGCCGGGGTTCCTGTAGCGCCACTCTTGCGCGACAACGCGTTGGAGAGGCAGATCAAGGAGCACTGCCGTCAGCTATCGGAGCAGAAGAGGGCAATGGCACGGTACTCGTGCACGAGCGCGTACTGGCGTAAGATGTTTAAGAAGGAGCGGGCTGCGTTGATTGAGCTGTGCGGAACCCACCGGCGGGAGATCCACCCGGATCTGCGCAACCCCAAAGGGAGGCAGCGCTTCTGGGCAGTGCCTGGGTGTACGACCTCCACCGTTATCGATGCAGCACGCCGTGAAGAATCCATGAGGAGGAGGAACGCTGCCGGGAACGTCAGCATTGTTTCCGACACGGAGGATGCTGGCGGTGACGCGGACAACGTCGTCAATGATGCAGACTACGGGAGCGTCATAGTCAATTAGGGCCACTTAAGCATAAATTAAATCTATGTACGGTATCTTAATGCCCTCTTTGGATCTGGGTCACTTGAGTCATGGTCGATTATCGTCATAATCTATATATGTTGGCCATGTTTTAGTTGTCTTTGTCTTTGAAACTAGTCGACCGAAACTCGTCCGATCTTGAAAATAAAGTCCGCGCGTTCCTAACATATCTGATGGGACAATACATTGACTTTGCTCCCAGCACTTGATGGCACAACCATAATTTGGAGTGCGCTAGAGGAGAAGGGATCGAGCGGGTTGTAATAGTGTACTACTCCTGTCCAGATATATCTGACTTAGTTTTTTTAGATATTTAATAAATGTGTCTATACCCAAAACATGTCTAGATACATGTTTTAAGTTTCTTTGTCTTTCAAAATAATCAAAAGTCGTCAAATTCTGAACAAACAAAGTCATTGCGTTCACATCTGATGGGACAATACGCCGACTCTGCTACTTGATGGCACAACCATAATTCTGGAGTGCGCCAGAGGAGATGGGAATGCAAGGGAGATGGGAACTAGTAGCCGCGTCGAAACACAGGTAAAAAATTAATGTAATAATATTTAAAAACTTGCAATCTGGTCCACATGACCCCATCAGAGACATGTTGCACGCGCCAGATATAAATAAAGACGACACGACTAGTTTAGTTTTAATGATATAATTCAACATACGATGTTACTATGCCCGCATCTTTCTGCTCCTCTTATTAGTCTGCTAACCCACGTTGCATTAAGCATCAGTTGATGAGGATAAAAAAATGATAAAATGGCAAATAAAACAATTTTTAAGCTTACCTTTCATCCGGAGAATCATACAAAGATGAAATCGGCAGGGATTTATTATTTCTCCTGTAGTTAGCCGAAAGATCCTCAAGAACATCTTTAATCACCCCTGCAACTTCTTCATATTCTAATACACCTCCATTATTTTCCCTTTCCTCCCCGTTCCGCTTACCCTTTTGTTTCTTTTCACACCCTTTTCTCGCCGGCACCTCCACTTTTTCATAAATTGGCTGCTTACGTACGTTTTCCTCCGAGTGCTCATCACCGTCTTCGCGCTGCTCTTCCTCTAGTTCTGGCTAAGAAGCCTCATTTTCTGCCACCGAGGCGTGAATAGGGACAATATCATGTGTAACTGGGTTTTTGCCCAACCTCTTGATATGGCCAAATCCGCCACAACGTTTGCATTTCATTTTCCTAGCTCCTAGCCTTGAACCTTTATCGGTGGAGGCTTCAATCCTTAGCTTTCTAGGCCTCCCAGGTGGCCTCCTAAGAACTGGTGGTTAAAGTTTGAACCCTGGATCGACAATCTCCCAATCATTTTCATCGGCCATAGGTGGTACGTTTTCTGCATAAGTTGCAGCAAACTTGTCCACAGAGAAATAGTTGTCGACATAGTTCTCTATTTCAGCTCCGCTACCTCTAAGCTTTAAGATGAAGTAAATTGCATGGTGACATGGCAGACCAGTAATCTGCCACTGCCTGCATGAAAAAGTCTTGTTTCCAATGTCTACAGTGTACCTCTGTTCACTTCCACGCTTGTATTCTGCATAAACCTCAGCCAATGTTCTAGAACTTCTGACCATCCTCATCTTTATCGTTCTCATTGCCCTGGTTCTTGAATTCAGTAACATAACCATCTTTGGAACTATTTTATGGCCTAAAAAATTTCTTGCATAAATTCTTTGCCTTAAATCTATCTTCACCATTATCCACTGTCTTATTGCATCCAACAAAATAACAATTCCAAGTGTCTTCATGCCCGAAATCTTATCATTGAAACTCTCTGCCAAATTATTGCAAACAAAATCCACCTTGCTTAACTCACCAAACTTGCTTCTGGCCCATAGCTTGGTGTGATGTTCTTCAAGGTATTTCTTCACCTTTGGCACTACATACATGTTCTGCAAGTAAGTAGCATGCGTGCTTGGGGTGTATGTGTATGTTGATCGCCACAAGTCCTCTTCAAAGATCTTTCCTTTGAACTTCTTCGTGAAGTTAGTAGCGAGGTGCCGCATGCATTCCCTATGCTCAACCCTAGGAAACACAACATCAACAGCATTCTTAAGACCCTCGCATGCACCGGTGTGTGTCACCAAGCCTTTAGGGTGACCAATTACTTCCCGTAGTCTCTGCATGAACCATGTCCAGCTTTCATTTGATTCACCCTCAAGAACAGCATAAGCTACGGGTAGAAGCCAATTATGTGCGTCCAAAGCACAAGCAGAAGCAACATGTCCCCTGAACTTCCCTGTTAAAGAAGTTGCGCCTATTGCCAAGTATGTCCTGCAGCCGTCTAGGAACCCCTTCCAGCATGCCTTCAGGCAGACAAAACATCTCCTGAAGCATATCTTATCTGCCTGCTTATACCTGACCCCCCTCGAGACCTTTTCTCTTCCTTTCACAACCTCGAAATCGATATCAACAACACTACCAGGTGATGTTTTCTCTACCTGAGCTTTGAAACTATACAACATATGAAAACTGTCATTCCACTTGCCTTGAATGAAGTCTAGAGCCATCGCCTTCCCATCAAAGACTCTGTGGTAAGGAATCAAAATGTTAAACTTTTTGCTAATCTTTGCTCTGAGTTCAGCAGGTCCAATGTTATGATCCTGCCTCACCCAGTCAAGTACAGTAGCAGCAATCCACTTGGTAGTCGCCGGTCTAATTTTATCACTTAAAGAAGTATTATGGTAGTTGTGTTTCTTGTTTACTTTGATCTGCATTCGATAAGAATCCAAATAATTCAGAGCTAGTTATCAGCAGAATAAATATGAGAAAGACTGAAACTAAATGTAGCTATTGCAACCTGAAATGGGTGTCCACCCTGCATTGGAGATGCATGTAATATCCATTTACACATATTACTTTCCCTACAGTGCACCCTAAATCTCTTTTGGTCGCTCTTTTCAACGATAAATTCGAACCCAACTCTGATTGCATAGGTTGTAATTGCATATCTGCAGTCCTCCACATTATCAAAGACGGTCCCCTCAACAATTGTAGGATTGTCCCTATCAAAGTGTATCACTGGCCTGTCCTCGTCTTCGTCGTCGTATCTACATCCCATTTCTAAATCTTCACATTCCTCTTCCTCATTAGTCCCATAGTCAGGCTCAAAGTTTGAATCAACCAAATATTCCCTACTCTCCATCCTATCAGGGTCAGCAGCCATGTCTGGATATGCTTTCTCATCATCATCCGCACCGCCACACATTTCAGTGCCTTCATGCTCGCTTGACAAAGCATCATGCTCAGACAAGTTGTACAGACGTCATGCGGTTACCAACACATATCCTTGCCATCACCACGGGACTAGAAACGCTAATTGGGGTATGTAGAAAAGGAATCACAGTTCTTACCCTTCAATGTGGACGCACAACACCTTCTCCAGGCTCCATACCTCCAAAGCTCTGCACCCCACTTCCTCTTCCCATGTTTCGTTGTCCTTTGTGCTCTCCAGACTTGAAGGAGATTCCGTGCTCTCCAGCCGCGCAGGACCCATCTTCGTGTTCTCAAGCCTCGCAGGATCCATCTCCGAGAGGGATCCAGATCACCAGCATTGTTGGCCCCCTAACCCAACGGCCGACTCTCGGTTTTCGTTTCTAGACGCGCCTGGGCGGTGGACGGCGGCAAGGAGACATGGCAGGGAGGGGAGGGGAGGGGACGTGAGGGGATGGCAGGGAGGGGAGGGCGGGAGGACGACGGCCCAAGGGGACGACGAGAGCGGTGCACGACTGAGCGGAGTGGCGGCGGCAGGAGCAGAGTTGCTGAGCGGAGCTGGTTGCGACAAAGCATGGAAAATTGCACAATAATGTGTTGGTGGGCGGCACCAGCCCTCGAACCTGGGACGCGCGCCATTGAAGGTGGAGGAGGCGGGCCCGCCAGTCAGAAAACATGCCACCTATCAGCGCACTATGCATGGTAGCACTTCCCGGACTTTTTTAGCAGGTCCCACATGTCAGTCTGTTTGATCAAAACTTGCATGCAGTGCATGTCTAGTTCACGTGCTAGTTCCGAAAAAAGCCCGTTGATCCAAACTTGAAGTGGCAGCTCGCTTCTTCTCGCTCGTCTCCTCGCCTCATCGCAGTGGCAGTTCCGCTTCGTCTCCCTCGTCTGTTCTCCTCTTTTTCTTCTCCTTGCAGTGGTAGTTCTTCTTTCTTCCTTGATCAAAACATTCCCGCACATAAGCCATGTCCAGTAGCCGGATGAAGAGGAATTGGTCCGATCTCCCGGCCGACCCACTTCGCAAGATCGCCGACTACTTGCTGGAAAAAGAGGAGTACGTCGACACCTATGCTGCTTGTCGGGAAGTATGCACTGATTGGCGCCACACTTTAAAGGTGCCCGAATTCCATCTCAACAATTGGATCATGATAGATCACACACTTCCACACGTTGGCGACTTCACCTTCCTCAACCTCACCACTGGTCGTTGCTTCAGGATAAATCTAATCGACGTCCATCGCAGGTTCACATTCACATCCGATATTTATTGATATTTTCCATTGTAAACATCTTAGTGCTAACTGGTGCCCTCTTCTTCCAAAAGATTCTACTTCGTCGGTGTTTCTCATGGCGTCATCGTGCTTGCTCAGAGGGTGGAGTTGTACCAGATTAGGCTTCCGAACCCAATCACTCGTAAGTCTAACACTTAGTTTCAAGCACACATACCATCTGATCTTCTGCAATCACTCATAGGTGTTCATTTGCACTGATTATCCAGATCATATTGCATTGGCCGATGAGAGCACCCCAACGGGGCAAATCAATGAATCATTTGGAGAAGGATTGTATTTGCCACCTCCTGGTACGCTTCTGGACTGCATGACGACATTCCGAGGGGAAGTATATGCATTACTTGAGAATGGAGACATCTTGTCGACCAACATCCAATTAGAGCAGCGCGCGAGCACTGTCACGATGGCCAAAGTAATTCTAGCCCAGTCTTTGAACAGGTACGCGGAACTTACAAATTTTACCTTGTGGAGTCAGATGGTGATCTGTTTCTTGTGTTGAACGGGGATTTTGCCAAAGGGAAACCGGTGTTGTACTGGGTGGACATGGAGAACCGCTCTCTCGAGGCCGTCGGTGACATTGGAAGTCGTGTCCTCTTTGTTGATTACAATCGGTCTATCTTCATTGACACCAGGTGACACCCCACAGTAAAACCCGGTTGCATATACTACAGGAATTATATCAGACTGTACGATCATGAGGTTCAAGCCTGGAAAGAGGAACCAACAATGGTAATGCATAGCTTAAGTCTGGAACATACACCAAAGCCTTACCCTCTGGACGAGATACTGGCAGCACATTGCAGACAGAGAGAGTTCTCTGAATATGTGTTGTAGCACGTGGGAGCCGACGACGACAAAATATATAGGAGAGAATGAATCCTATATTCATCCTAGGTTATTTGCTAGCATTTTCAGGTCTATTTTTCGAAGTAGAAATTTGTACTGTAATTATATTATTTCGATCAGCAGTATGCGTATTACCTTCCAGAAAAAAATTGTAATGTATTTAATTTTAGTACTTTTAGAATTCAAAGTATTTATTTTTAGTAGCTTCTTTCAGAATTCTCTGTGTTCGACATGGGCATCAGCTCAGCACCGAAATTCAGGTTCCACATAGAAAATTGAATAATAATGTGTTGGTGGGCGGCACCAGCCCTCAAACCTGGGATGCGCGCCGTCGAAGGTGGAGGAGGCAGGCCCGTCAGTCAGAAAACATGCCACGTCTACATCCC
The DNA here is from genome assembly GCA_916181665.1 of Avena sativa. Lineage (NCBI taxonomy): Eukaryota > Viridiplantae > Streptophyta > Magnoliopsida > Poales > Poaceae > Avena > Avena sativa. The sequence goes on from OV702287.1 coordinate 343,140,922, forward strand.
CTGTTTCTGATGCCCTTTAAAAAAGAAAACACGCCACGTCATCATTCCCTATTTCTGACGGTGTTGCTACAATCGACGGTACATGGTGGCATAGAAATGATATTATATAAACATAAGGGTACAGTCGTCAACATTTCTAAAATGAAACCCGGCCTCCTACCTGTCCTGGTACATTGCCTGATGAGGTGGATAGCCACGACCAATCTTTTTAATACGTTCGCACTCTTATGCTGAGAAGGGAAATAAAGATTGAGCGGTTAATGCAACGAGTGGCAAATTATTACCCTCTAAGGAAATGGGAGATGGTTATTTTCACGCGTGCCCATAGTCCAAACCTACTGTCAGTCTTTCACTCCCCTTCTCCGACCAACCACAGTTCACCTTGCGCAGCTCTTCCGCGCCGCACCACCTAGGGTAACATGACCCCGCGTAAGCATCCGCCGCCGCCGCAGCCTCCGCGAGAGCCGCCGAAACTAGGGTATTTAGCCCCTCTAAGGCAGGCCATGAATCTCTACTTCAAGGCCGGTCTCCCATTGCCCTGCCATGCGGATGATTTTCCCGAATGTGCCGAATCGGCCGCGATGGCGACGGTGACGGCGGCGTCGTCGGTGCCAGATGCGGCAAGAATGGCCAAGAGAGCGATGTGGAGAAATCACGCGGCGGCATTACGGCATGCTCTAGGCAGTGGGAACAAGGTACGTATCAAATCGTTCACGAGAGCATGCTGTCGAGGGTACACACCCTCGAACAGGGCAGCGCCAAGGTCTAGGAACTCTCGCGTCCATGCTTTGGCGCGGGCTACCTTACCGCAGTGGGGGGAGGCTGGGAACATGTTGTCTACGGCAAAGACGCTCCATCCTACCCACCGTCGAAGGCCGTACCGTGGCGGCGACCAAGCGTCTACACTCAGCATGCTGGATTGTTCGACAGTCGGAGCCGGCGGCGGGCATCATCTCAGTGCCGGAATTTAGGTTCGAGTTCACACGGACCTACGACCCCGAGAAGGAGATGCTAAATTTCAGTTTCGAAGAAATTGTTGCGGCGACACGGATGGTCCAACTGAACCGGGACTGGCGCACGCAAATCGCTCGTGCATGAATGATGCAGATTTCTTGTAGTTTGGCGGGAAGGCAATAGATCAGTTTGGGTTAAATGATCAAAGAACTTATGTCCTCTCAAGGCAATTGGTCAACCAACTTTTCTGGTGGAGATCTGTAGTTTCTTCAGTGTAGAATAGTTAAGTTCAGACTGAAGAATGGCTTTTGTAGATGAAATGTTGACGAATTGTTCTATAAACTAGTAGGAAGTTTAGCCCACTTTTGTGCAGGTATAAGACCCCTTTGTATGAAAGTACTATTGTTGTAAGCAAATACTATCAAGTATCTATTTCCTTCAATTACTAGTCGTGGTTAAATCTAGTTAACTGAGATTTTTTTATCCCAGACTATAGATTTTGCGTCTGCTGTCTGTGCTGTAAACCATTTTTCCTTTGTCTTGTGTTGTCCGCAAAATGGTCCTGCAGTTCAACATGTTACAAATATAGCTACCTTGCATTTGAAGAGGAGATGGAGTATATTTTCCTGGCATCCACAGATTTGACATTGATCATTGCCAAACCACCCTCTTTTCATGAGGTTGTCCTTGGTTATTCACAGAAATTATAAAGCACGGTGTTCAACTACATCGATTCAAACTATTACACACACACTACATCAAATTCATTATCCACACATACTACATCGATTCAAACTATTACACACACATACTACTTCAAACTATTACACACACGTACTACATCGATTCAAACTATTACATATTTTTAATCGATGCTAACTTCCTGCTACGCTCTCCATACTACAAATTCATTAGCCACACATACCACGGCAATTCACTAGAGCTCTGTCTTCACTCGAGGGAATTCAGAACCACCAGCTCGTCCAAGCCTAGTTCCCCCACCGAAACTGTGTGTGCCGTCACGAAACGGTGGTGGTCCTATGCCATCGATCCTTCTAGGCCAACACTGCAGGCGACAAGGACGCTTTCTGGCAGCCTCTTCGGGGCCCTGAATGCCATGTACCGATTCCAGAACCTCCTCCAGGTGGATGATGACCGGGTGCTTCCAGCAAAGCTGTCGCCCTGCCCTGCTTGGAATCTGCACCTCATACATCTTAGGAATGGCGTCAGGATCTTTCAGCCACGCCTTTACCTCGATGACCCATTTGTCGCTTGGTGGCACTATTTCCACCAGCTCGCCACCAAGGCTACTGACGACCTGCTTGAGGGCCTCCGGCTCCCAAGCATCCAATGGGAGGCCGTCAAAGCCGAGTTTGGAGAAGAAACGAAGCTGCCCCAAGCGATCGTCCCACCCATATGCGCGATGCCAACGCATGAAGCTCATTTTCTCCCCGCAACACTCGAAAGGATGGGAAGAAGGCAGAACGCGCTCCGTGTCTGAGCTGTGCTCGAACCGAACGAAAAAATCGAATGGCGGCGTGCATACCTCAATCTTGACCTTGTTTCGTCTGATCCCAAAACGAGACCTAAAAGTCGACAGCAACTCTGCTGGCAACACGGCGGCACGGACGCCCAGCACGGTGGCCATGAGAGCGTGGTCGTCGAACTGTTGTGCTAGGGCTACCATGCCTGGGATGCATGGCAGCACGCAACTTCCCGAGGCCGGTCGCCGGCCTGGATCGCCCGACGGGACGCGCTCCGCTGTGCGAGAAGGACTAGCCAGAGGCGAGATATGAGTCCGGGGACGCGAAGCTCCGATACGGCGGACGATGCGAAGGCGACGGCTACGAGCTTCGATTAGAGGCGTGGGAGGTTGACCGGACATGGCGGGGACGCAAATTAGAGCAAGTGCAAGCTCCGATCTGAGATGAGCAGCCGGAACTGAGCAAATGTTATGGGGAGGGGAGCAGGGGAGAAGACCAGAGCAGAGCAAAGAAATAGATCTGGTCCACGCAGGGGTATGCTAGTCCACGACCGCAAAAGATAACAGGGAATACTGACAGGGCGGGCCAAGAAGAGTTGACCTAACAGCGGTATTTGAGTTCAACCGTTTTTCTTCTGGTTCAAACGATCGTTTGGCCGTTAGATTTGTATTCACCCCCATTTGGCCCTTCTGGACAATTAGCGATTCTACTACGGCCCCTCCACACGATTGATGACAACTCGGGTACAGCGGTGCGCTCACCCGGGAAATTTGGTACCGCAAATGAACATTCCCTAAGGCAACGGTACATCACCGCCTCGTAGTCATTGTCGTCATCGCTGGGCTTGTACTTCGGCGGCGGCATGTCATTGCAGCCCTCACCTGGATTGCCACCACCGCTCCAGCCCGAGTAGCCGACCCCGTCATCGCCCTCCAGGTCGATGAACAGGACGAGGCGGCGCGCGCTTGGCCTACTCATGCCAGTACTCCGTCACAGACCAAGCTTCGGCGAACGCGTCCGTCGATGGCAGCACGATCTTGAAGGAGACGCGCTCGGCAACATGCTGGCCGGGAAACTCCTTCGTACCTCCTCGATCTTCAGCTGGAGGACGGATGCCTTATACTCCGGTGGCGGCGGCCACTCCTTCACTTACCGTTCGGGCCTGGCAAGGCGGAGGCGGCCACGGGGAGGCGAAGGCGCACGGTGGTCCCTAATGATGACACCGCTCAAGTGACTGCAGCAGCGAGCTCTCCTCGTACTCGTCCTTCAACGGGACGAGGAGTGCGGAGAAGCGCGACGACGTCGTGGAGTAGGGGAAGTAGCGTGGCGAGGAAGATGTCGAGAAGGAGCGGGTGGGCTAACCGTGCGGCACCCAACACTGGTCGGGATGCCGCGGCTAATGTCGCGGCTACGGCTGCCATGGAGGCATCGGCGGGTTGTTGCCGCAAATGATGTGGCCTAGGACCCAGGCGAGCGTCCTGCCTGGGCGCTCCAACACTGCGTCCGCCCTTCGATGTTGCAGTTCTCCGGTGGGGGCGGCTCAATCGTAGGCTTGGAGGCATACCTACCGCTGCTCCCGGAAGAATGCGCCCCACGCTTCATCGTTGTCCGGATCCCATGTGGGATTGCTCTGCTCCTTCGCAGTGAGGGAGCCCCAGAAGTTATGGTAGATCTCCGCAATGTGTGCCTGACCAACGGGAACCGGTGGGACGGGCAGGCCACCGGCGCTAAGGAACCAATGCTTAGGACAATGCATGTCCGGCGGCACTTGGTAGCCCGCTTCCCACAGTGCCCGAGCGTCAGAGACGTGCAGCGAACGCCGCTCGAAACCATTCCGGCAGCGCCATCTTGGGGCTACCTCTACATGGCCAACGCTTGGTGGTTGGGAGGAACGGGGAGGAGGCGGAATTCAGGCGAAGAGGAGGGAATGCACCGAAGGAGCGGAGGAAGAAAGGGTTTTTAATAGCAGACAGTTATTGAATGCGCGGGCACGGCAGGCAAGGAGGGAGGCGTGGCTGACGGGACGCATCGGCTGCTTGCCTGCAAAGGCTGGTCTGATCACGAGCGGTGCCATTACTGGGCGCGACAGGCGAGGAGGAAGACGGACCGAACTCGTCGGCTATGATGACCAGCCATTTCGTGCACCTTCTTCTCCCCCTTCTTCCTGCCAGAAACACGCCAGCCGGCGTCCCCACTAGCACCCCGTGGGTTGGGTTCGGTCTGTTGACACCAGATAACAAAATAGACTGCGCCTGGGTGGAGATACTCTTACGAAAACGTGTGCAAAAGTGCACATCCTCAACCTGCTCGACGCACCAGCCCACTCGTCATATCTCCCGTTCCTATTACCTGTCGGGATTTTTTTTGGCTTGAGTGCTCAAACATCACAACCTTTCTAATCAATCATCGTGCAGAATTTTCGACATCCTCGAGTCGACACAAAGCATAAATATACGACGGGATATATCAGGCGCTTGAGGAATTTCATGACAATAATGTAACAAACCAAAAATTTCAGGATTGTCCCGTGGGCTTAGCCTCTAAGGGCATCCCAACATTAGCCCGCAAACGAACCGTCCATTCCTATCCAACGGGACGGAGGCCATGGCCCAATGCCAACGGAGCGGCATTCCCGGATCAGTCCGTTTCGGCGTAAATCCGGTCCAAAATTGGATCTGAAATATGGTGGGATGGACATCTACCACGTCCGAGCGACTACTCCCGACAGTTCCACGGAGCCCAGCCATCAGTGAGTGATGGAGAGGGAACCGTCATAGCATCCTTATTGATAGGGACTGCTTCACCCCATCCACTCCCAATCCACTCCCTCCTCTGGTCAAACCCCTAGCTCCGTCTTCATCGGCCGCCGGCGATGACGAAGCCGTGGAAGAAGTGGTTCAAGCCTGGCCGCAATGACCACAAGGTTGGGTCGTCGATGGGCTGCGGTGGCCACCGCCATTCTGTATCCTTCTCCCTCTCACCGTCCCACAACACCTTCTCCCACTCCCCAACCCGCGACGTCGCATTCCTTGCTCGGAGCGGCAGGTAAACATGATCCTCGAGGCATCTTGCATGCTAGTAGAGGCGGGAATGTCGTGCTCGTGGCCGGAAGTGCACCTGCTGGCGGGTTGGCACCTCAACCATGCTCGCTTCCATGTCCCGGTCATTCATGCGTATCGGCCAGCGTGCTGGCGGGAGATCTGCCGTCACAAGCATTCCTCCCCCCAGATCTACCGAGCGACCTGGCATGCTCCATCCACCCCTAGTCCACCAGAGTTTAAACCCCAGGTTTGATGCTTTGGTGTCTCATAAGAAACGAAATATTCTTCAGTGGGAGGATCCATATGTGGTATGCTCTAAAGAGAACACACATTTCAATGACACTGGTGGATCCATATGTGGTATGTGAAAATAATAGTCATGAAATGACTCTAGTTGTTGTTAGTAAAAAGAACACACATGCAATGACACTGGTGGATCCATGTGTGGTCTCTGAAGAGAACACACATGCAATAACTCTAGCCGTGGTTAATGAGAAGAACACACATTTCAATGACACTTGTGGATCCATATGTGCTATGTGAAAAGAACAAGAATGCAATGACATTGGTGGATCCATGTGTGGTATGTGAAAAGAACACACATGCAATGACTCTAGTTGTTGTTAGTAAAAAGAACACACATGCAATGACACTGGTAGATCAATACATGCATATACTAATCATCTTGACTCCTCTGAGACTTGATTGGGCATTACAACATAATACATAGACCGCCATTCAACTGCATCTATGACTAATAATCCACCTTAGGTTATCATCCGGACCCCCTCCAGTATTAAGTTGCAAGCAACGGATTATTGCTTTACGGACTGCGTGTAAAGTAAAAAGTACAATTGTTCTATGAACAAAGGATCGTTGTTTTCTCCCTAGTAGCAACAGCACATCTAGTACCTTAGAAATTTCTATCACTTCCCAGATTACCAGAGGCATGAACCCACGATCGAGCATAAATACTAACTCTTGGAGTTGCTAGCATCTACTTGGCCAAGATAGCTACTAACAACGGAAAGCATGCAAGATCTCAAATAACAAAGACATGATAGAATCCCCACAATATCCATCGGATCCCCACAAACACAACATGTATGCATTACAAAAAGATGATCTTGATCATGAACGGAGCTCACAAGATCTAAACATGAAAGCACAAAGGAGGAGAAACCAGCCATCTAGCTACTACATGGATCCGTAGTCCAAGGATGAACTACTCACGCATCACACCGGAGGCTTGCATGGTGATGAAGAAGGCCTCCAGGGTGAATTCCCCTCTCCGGTAGGGTGCCGAGAAGAGCTTCAGATCCCTCCCAATCTAGGGATGGAGATGACGGCGGCTACAGACTCTTTCATGGATTTTTGATCGGGTACTTAGGGTTTTCGTCCCGAGGGCAACTTATAGGCGGAAGGAGAGGCCGAGGGGGTGCCGGGAGAGGCCACACCACCCCCTGGCGCGGGCCAGGCCTGGTCACGCGGCCAGGTGGTGTGGTGGCTCCCTGGCCCTTCTCCGTCTCGTATTCTGGCACTTGATCCCTTCCGGAAAAATAGGTACTTTGGCCTTTGTCCCATCCAATTCCGAGAATATTCATTTTCTTAGTTTCCTGGAACCAAAAACAGCAGAAAACAGGCAGCTGGCACTGTGGCTCTTGTTAATAGGTTAGTCCAAGAAATCATACGAAAAGTACTCCAAAGTTGGAACAAAACACAAGAAAGTGGATAAAACCAAGCATGGAACATCAAAAATTATAGATACATTTGCAATGTATCAACATCCCCAAGCTTAACTCCTGCTCGTCCTCGAGTAGGTAAGTGATAAAAAGAAAGATTTTTTGAGGTGACATGCACCATCAAAGACTTGATCAAAGTATTTGTAAAACATTCAAGGCTGGGATCATAGTACTTCAATCATAACATGAAAGACAAAGTTCTAGCAATAAGCAAAGAAACTATGATGCAACATGAAAAGACACAAACAAAAGATTCATGAATAACAATGCTTTGCAAGACATTTGTTTGTTTCACATAAAGAAAACATAGCATAATAGTATTCAGCTTGTCCTTCAATAGAGTAGCAAATATAAATGCAAAGGACACCATCAAAGTTCATAAGAGTGACTAGATACAATAGTTTCAAGCAAGCAATAACAAGTTATGCATCAATCAACTAGTCTTGGGACAATGCACATAGAACTAAGAATGGCCACTATGCTCTCAAAGTAGTGCATAAAGATAGAAGGTGGAGACTCAATATAATGGTGGAAGAAAGGCCTTTTGTAAAAGGAAGTAGGGATTCAAGTCTCATAAAGAGCTTCCAAAAATTATGGTACGTATAGCTTTCAGCTCTCATTGCCCCTATCATAAGCATCTTGAAGGTGATTAAGGTTAAAGTGACACAACTAAGAGGATATGCTTGACAAGTTATAAACCGAAATCTCATGCCCTTACTTACGAAGACCGATCCTCATGCTACTCAACTTCAGTCACGAGTAAGCTCTTGTCATTGTAAGTATATGTGTATCATTAAGAACCACCAATGGGGTACCCCTTGCACATGATACGGGAGCTTTCCCATAATCAAAATGACAAGGCAAGCAGACAATGAGCATCTCAGCGATCTTTTTATTTGCTATTTGCATAGGTTTTTATTGAGGATGCTTCATAGAGTGCTCATTATGGTGATGCTGCAAGTTTCCACCATGATTAGGCATGGCTTAGGCTAGCGGCCCAGGCGTTTCTCTAACACACATACAAACTCCATGATCTTACAAGTTCCACTTTTATTTCACACCGCCAGGATCCGTAAGCAAAAGAACATGATATCAACGGGGTACAAAGTACAAGTGCAATGTTGAAAGCGTTCCCCATGAAACATAGTTCTGCTAATTTCAACTTATAAAGTGCAAGCATATACACGACAAAGAAGGACCCAATGGTTCAAGTTTATTAGAGGCAAAAAAAGTAAAGTGTGCCATCAAGTTCGTGAGAGCTTTAATCACTAGTTTTCTCATAACAAGTGAAAGGTAGACAAAATCATGAATATACTTGGAATAGCATAAGCTAGTAGGTAGGTATGGTGGACTCTTTGGAAAAACTTGGTTTAGGGAGTTGGATGCATGAGTGGAACTCATACTTGGTGGTGGAGGCTAGCAAAAGACTGGGAGCGACAAACTAAGAGAGCAATAATGGCCATAATCATGCAGAGCGACAAAACATCATTGATCAAAGCATAAAGTGATACTACAAGTTGAAAACTAAAGGATCATAAAGGCTATGGTGACTTGTGACAGTCATAACAGGGTGTGAGCATGTGCCAAGTCAACCCAAATAAAGCATCAAAGGAGAATACCACTATACTATGTTTAATATGCTAAAACAACGCATGATTCATCCAAGGCACATTAAGCAATCTCAATTGTTTATAACAAGTCATGCTACAGCAAATAATACTAAGCATAAAGCCAAAACTATATCAAGCACGGCATGACAAAGCATAGCCACAGTCAAAAACGAGCTCTTTTTACCACATAAGCATGAACTTTCCTACTCTTTTCCAAACCAAACCAAACTAATTGCAAACCAATGTATTAAAGAGGGGGTCCAACCAACTTATTCAGAAAACTAAGCAAACCAAGCAAACTAAAAACCAAAACGAAAACAAAAAAGAAGACGCTCCAAGAACAACACCATTGTGCATGAAACAATAAAAATGAAGCGTTTGGAAGAAACCTGGGATTTTTATTGATGAAGGGGATGCCTTGGACATCCCCAAGCTTTGACGCTTGTACTTCTTGGATATTTCTTGGGGTGACACGCGTGGCATCCCCAAGCTTGAGCTTTAGTCTATCCTTCATCTCATTACTCATTCCTTCCATACACCTGAAAATTTTCCTTCATACAAAACTTCACACAATCTTTATTAGCAACATTAGTGCACTCAATATAAATAAGTCTTAAGGTTCAGTTCTAACACCAAATAAACTTCCATTAGAACACTAGCTACTGTAGCATTTCCCTCAAAAAGCTCAATTCCCCAAAAGAACACAAGAAGGAACCAACAAGAAGCAAACGCAGAAAATGGCAGAAATCTGTCAAAACAGACCAGCAGGTAAATACAAATTTTTTCGAAGACCTTCTGTTGCTCAAATCAAAAAGTGTTGAACAAACGAAAGTTAGATAACAACCTGGGGCAGAAGAATAAAAAATATAGCTCAATCCGACGTACAGAGCTCTCTCAGGAATTTTTACGGTGAAGCACAAAAATCTATTTCGGGACAGCAACTTTCCCAATCATTACTTCACTCTCATTAGAGGTTACTCTTGGCACAAAAAGCAAATAAAAAGGATAAGGAGCGGTTATCACAGAGGTAATAACTTCCAAGACTCATCTAAAACTCTTGGGTTATCTCCCAACAAGTACTTTTCTTTAACGCCTTTAAGTTAGGCATAAGAACCAAAGAAAGAATCAAGTGTTCTCAAATGAAGAAGCATTAAGACCAAATTTTGTTTTCATAGGAGAAGCAAAAGAATTCTTTTCTCTCTTTTTAGGGAAGTGTTCTATACCTTTCTTGAGTGGTAGTTGATATTTAATGGTGCCTTCTTTCATATCAATGATGGCACCAATAGTTCTAAGAAAAGGTCTTGCCAAAGTAATAGGACAAGAAGCATTGTACTCAACATCCAAAACATAGAAATCAACGGGGACATAGGAATCATTAACCATAATAAGAACATCATTAAGACTCCCCATGAGTTTCTTTTTAACATTATCATCAAGTGGGACATTCAAATAGCAATCTTCAAGAGGAGGCAAATCAAGCATATCATAAATCCTTCTAGGCATAATAGAAACACTACTATCAAGATCACACAAAGCTTTGAAATCAAAATCATTCACTTTCATATTAATGATGGGTTCCCAACCATCTTCTTGTTTTATAGGAATAGAAGCTTTATGTTTCATCTTTTCTTCTTTAATTTTTATGAGAGCATCAGTAATGTGTTTTGTAAAAGCCATGTTCATAGCACTAGCATTAGGACTTTTAGCAAGCTTCTGTAGGAACTTAATAACTTCAGAGATGTTGCAACCATCAAGATCAAAATCAAATTTATCATCTAAAGTAGTAGAACTATTACTAGCCTCAACACTAGTGGTGGTAATAGTAGAAACACTAATGTTTCTAGCAATTTCATCTTCTCTCTCCCACTTAGCATGTAATTCAGCTAATAGTCTAACATTTTCATCAATTCTTTCTTGTATAGCATTAGTAGCTGCAAAGGGATTTTCATTAGTTTCAGGTTTAGCAGCCATTTTATTCAAAGAAGATTTAGCTTCAGCCAGAGATGCTATATTTCTTCCAGCATTAGAGAGTTTTTCCTCAATAGTTTTATTGAAAGAAGTTTGTTTACTAATGAACTCTTTAAGCATAACCTAAAGTTCAGAGGGAGCACTCTTATTATTGTTGTAAGAATTTCCATAAGCATTACCATTGTTGGGAGGATATGGCTTATAATTGTTGTTACCAAAATTGTTCCTATAAGCATTATTACCATAAGCATTGTTGCCAAAGTTGTTATTTCTTATGAAGTTCACATCAACTTGCTCTTCTTGAGCAACCAAAGAGGCTAAAGGAACATTATTTGGATCAATATGGGCTTTCCCATTAACAAGCATAGACATAATAATATCAATCTTATCACTCAAGGAGGAGGTTCCCTCAACAGAATTTACCTTCTTACCTTGTGGAGCTCTCTCAGTATGCCATTCAGAATAATTAACCATCATATTGTCCAGAAGTTTTGTTGCAGCACCCAACGTGATGGTCATAAAGGTACCTCCAGCAGCTGAATCCAATAGGTTGCTTGAAGAATAGTTCAATCCTGCATAAAAAGTTTGGATGATCATCCAAGCAGTCAGTCCATGAGTGGGACAATTCTTTACCAAAGATTTCATTCTTTCCCAAGCTTGAGCAACATGCTCATTATCAAGTTGTTTAAACTTCATTATTTCACTTCTCATGGATATAATCTTAGCAGGAGGATAGTATTTTCCAATAAAAGCATCTTTGCACTTAGTCCAAGAATCAATACTATTCCTAGTTAAGGAATTCAACCACTCTTTAGCTTTTCCTCTCAAAAAGAAAGGAAACAATTTCAGCTTAATAATATCACCATCTATATCCCTATGCTTTTGCATCTCACAAAGTTCAACAAAGTTATTTAGAAGGGAAGCAGCATCTTCATTACCAATACCAGAAAATTGCTCTCTCATAACAAGACTGAGCAAAGCAGGTTTTATCTATTTTCAGCCACAGGTGGAGCAATAGGTGTGCTCATAAAATCATTGTTGTTGGTGCTAGTGAAGTCACACAACTTAGTGTTTTCAAGAGTAGTCATTTTTTTGGGTTTTCAAATAAGAAAGCAAACTTGTAAAACTAATTTTTTTTGTGTTTTTGAAGAACAAAACAAGCAAACAAAGCAAAAAGAAACTAAGCAAAACAAAAACAACAAAGTAAAGAGATTGGTTATGAGGGACTCCCCTTGTTAAGATGTCCTTGACTCCCCGGCAACGGCGCCAGAAAACGTCTTGATGCGCTCGACGTAGAGCTCGTTGGGAACCCCAAGAGGAAGGTATGATGAGCACAATAGCAAGTTTTCCCTCAGTTATGAAACCAAGGTTTAATCGAACCAGTAGGAGCAAGGAAACACCCCAAAGGTGTTACTAGCTGAGCTTTGGCAGGGCGCACTACCGGTGCTAGTAGCAACATGGAGACCTGCACAATACAACCACATAACTTTGTCCCCAACTTGCGATGAGGTTTTCAATCTCACCGTGTTTTGCGGAAAACAAAGGATTAAACGTATCGAATGGAAAGAAGTAAAAGTTTGCAGAAAGTAAACACAAAGCAGTAAAGGATTGTAGATTGTATGTAAAGACAAAGGACCGGGATCCATAGTTCACTAGAGGTGGCTCTCCTTAAGATAGAAAACATGCTGGGTGAACAAATTACAGCGGGGCAATTGACAAACACCGAGAAAGCAATACATGCATATACTAATCATCTTGACTCCTTTGAGACTTGATTGGGAATTACAACATAATACATAGACCGCCATCCAACTACATCTATGACTAATAATCCACCTTCAGGTTATCATCCGAACCCCCTCTAGTATTAAGTTGCAAGCAATAGATTATTCCTTTACAAACTGCGTGTAAAGTAAACAATACGATTGTTCTATGAACAAAGGATTGTTGTTTTCTCCCTAGTAGCAACAGCACATCTAGTACCTTAGAGATTTCTATCACTTCCCCGGATTACCAGAGGCATGAACCCACTATCGAGCATAAATACTAACTCTTGGAGCTGCTAGCATCTACTTGGCCAAGATAGCTACTAACAACGGAAAGCATGCAAGATCTCAAATAACAAAGACATGATAGAATCAATAATCAATCTGAAATAGCATCTCAATATCCATCGGATCCCCGCAAACACAACATGTATGAATTACAAAACGATGATCTTGATCATGAACGGAGCTCACAAGATCTAAACATGAAACCACAAAGGAGGAGAAACCAGCCATCTAGCTACTACATGGATCCGTAGTCCAAGGATGAACTACTCACGCATCACACCAGAGGCTTGCATGGTGATGAAGAAGGCCTCCAGGGTGAATTCCCCTCTCCGGCAGGGTGCCGGGAAGAGCTTCAGATCCCTCCCGATCTAGGGGTGGAGATGACGGCGGCAACAGACTCTTTTGTGGATTTTTGATCGGGTACTTAGGGTTTTCGTCCCGAGGGAAACTTATAGGCGGAAGGAGAGGCCGAGGGGGTGCCGGGAGCGGCCACACCACCCCCTGGCATGGGCCAGGACTGGCCGTGCGGCCAGGTGGTGTGGTGGCTCCCTGGCCCTTCTCCGTCTCGTATTCTGGCATCAGATGTCTTCCGGAAAAATAGGCACTTTGGCTTTTGTCCCGTCCAATTCTGAGAATGTTCATTTTCTGACTTTCCTGGAACCAAAAACAGCAGAAAACAGGCAGCTGGCACTGTGGCTCTTGTTAATAGGTTAGTCCAAGAAATCATATGAAAAGTACTCCAAAGTGTGGACAAAACACAAGAAAGTAGAAAAAACCAAGCATGGAACAAAAATTATAGATACATTTGCAATGTATCAACATCCCCAAGCTTAACTCCTGCTCGTCCTCGAGTAGGTAAGTGATAAAAAGAAAGAATAATTTTTGAGGTGACATGCACCATCAAAGACTTGATCAAGGTATTTGTAAAACATTCAAAACTGGGATCATAATACTTCAATCATAACATGAAAGACAAAGTTCTAGCAATAAGACAAAGAAACTATGATGCAACATGAAAAGGCACAAACAAAAGATTCATGAATAACAATGCTTTGCAAGACGTTTGTTTGTTTCACATAAAGAAAACATAGCATAATAGTATTCAGCTTGTCCCTCATAGAGTAGCAAATATAAATGCATAGGACACCTTCAAAGTTCATAAGAGTGACTAGATACAAATAGTTTAAAACAAGCAATATCAAGTTATGCATCAATCAACTAGTCTTAGGACAATGCACATAGAACTAAGAATGGACACTATGCTCTCAAAGTAGGTGCATAAAGGTAGAAGGTGGAGACTCAATATAATGGTGGAAGAAGGGCCTTTATAGAAGGAAGTAGAGATTCAAGTTTCATAAAGAGCTTCCAAAAATTATGGTACTTATAGCTTTCAGCTCTCATTGCCTATATCATAAGCATCTTGAAGTGATTAAGGTTAAAGTGAACAAACTATGGTGTACATGCTTGACGAAGTATAAGTTAGAAATCTCATGTCCCTTGAATACGAGCGTCGCTCCTCATGCTACTCAAGTTTAGTCACCGGTAAGTGATGGCCCACAAGTACACGGGGTGTATCGCAGTATTTTCGAGAGAAGTGAAACCCAATTTATTGATTCGACACAAGGGGAGCCGAAGAATATTTATAAGCCTTAACAACTGAGTTGTCAATTCAGCTACACTTGGAAACAATCTTGCTCACGGCAGTTTATCAGTAGCAACAGTTTTGTAGTAGGAATAGTGAAGTAGCAGCAGTAGTAAAGTAAAGACAGCAGTAACAATAGCAGTAAACAGTAGGATTCGAGTGCGGTAGGCATAGGGATGGATGGACGGGCGTTGCATGGACAAGACAATTCACATAGCAATCAGAACATAGGGCAATTGCAGATAAATAAGATAAAGCATCCAAGTACTAGATAATCCTAGGCATGTGTTCCATATATAGTCATACGTGCTCGCAATGAGAACTTTCACAACATCTTTGTCCTGCCAGCCCGTTTGTAGCGGGGCCTCAAGGGAACTACTGGCAATTAAGGAGCTCCTTTTAATAGAGCACCGTAGAAAAGCATTAACACTCCGTGAACACATGTGATCCTCACATCAAAGCCATTCCCTCCGGTTATCCTGATTTCTATCACTTCGGGGCCATTGGTTCCGGACAACAACGTGTGTATACAACTTGCAGATAAGACCAAAAACAATACTATCATAATGAATCAATAACATGTTCAGATCTGAAATCATGGCACTCGGGCCCTAGTGACAAGCATTAAGCACAACAAGTCGCAACAAAGTCAAAAAGCACTAATAAAATATACTAGGCACCATGCCTTAACAATCTGATGCCATTACATGAACGATCTCATCCAATCCCTACCATCCCCATAGCCTACAGCGGGGGATTATTCACTCATAGATGGGGGAAACATGGATGGTCGATGGAGAAGCGATGGTGAGGATGATGGCGATGATCTCCTCCAATTCCCCGTTCCGGCAGGGTGCCAGAACGGAGCTTCTGGTGCTGTTTCATGGAATCTAGTGGTGGCGGCGGAGCGGAACTCCTTCTAGAAAAACGTCGAACCCCCCAGAGTTTTTAGGTCAGAAGGCTTCTTATAGGCGAAGAGGGAGACCGAGGGGGTGTCTGGGCAGCCAGACCACCCCCTGGCGCGACCAGGCCCAGCCCGCGCGGTCAGGTGGTGTGGCTGGGCCCTAGCCCCACTCCGTCTCATATTCTGGCTCCAGGAGCCTTCTGGTGAAATAGGATTTTTGGCTTTTGTCCCGTCCAATTCCGAGAATATTCATTTTTTGACTTTCCTAGAAAAAACAGCAGAAAACAGGCAGCTGGCACTATGGCTCTTGTTAATAGGTTAGTCCAAGAAATCATATGAAAAGTACTCCAAAGTGTGGACAAAACATAAGAAAGTAGATAAAACCAATCATGGAACATCAAAAATTATAGATACATTTGCAATGTATCAACATCCCCAAGCTTAACTCCTGCTCGTCCTCGAGTAGGTAAGTGATAAAAAGAAAGAATAATTTTTGAGGTGACATGCACCATCAAAGACTTAATCAAAGTATTTGTTAAACATTCAAAGCTGGGATCATAGTACTTCAATCATAACATGAAAGACAAAGTTCTAGCAATAAGACAAAGAAACTAAGATGCAACATGAAAAGGCACAAACAAAAGATTCATGAATAACAATGCTTTGCAAGACGTTTGTTTGTTTCACATAAAGAAAACATAGCATAATAGTATTCAGCTTGTCCCTCATAGAGTAGCAAATATAAATGCATAGGACACCTTCAAAGTTCATAAGAGTGACTAGATACAAATAGTTTAAAACAAGCAATACCAAGTTATGCATCAATCAACTAGTCTTGGTACAATGCACACATAACTAAGAATGGCCACTATGCTCTCAAAGTAAGTGCATAAAGGTAGAAGGTGGAGACTTAATATAATGGTGGAAGAAAGGCCTTCATAGAAGGAAGTAGGGATTCAAGTCTGATAAAGAGCTTCCAAAAATTATGGTACTTATAGCTTTCAGCTCTCATTCCCCTATCATAAGCATCTTTAAGGTGATTAAGGTTAAAGTGACACAACTAAGAGGATATGCTTGACAAGTTATAAACCGAAATCTCATGCCCCTTACTTACGAAGACCGAACCTCATGCTACTCAACTTCAGTCACAAGTAAGCTCTTGTCATTGTAAGTATATACGTATCATAGAGAACCGCCAACAGGGTACCCCTTGCACATGACACGGGAGCTGTCCCATAATCAAAATAACAAGGCAAGCAGACAATGAGCATCTCAGCGATCTTTTTATTTACTATGTGCATAGATTTTTATTGAGGATACTTCATAGAATGCTCATTACGGTTATGCTGCAAGTTTCCACCATGATTAGGCATGGCTTAGTCTAGCGGCCTAGGCGTTTCTCTAACATACATACAAACTCCATGATCTTACAAGTTCCACTTTTATTTCACACCGCCGGGATCCATAAGCAAAAGAACATGATATCAACGAGGTACTAAGTACCAATGAAATGTTGAAAACGTTCCCCATGATACATGGTTCTACTAACTTCAACTTATAAAGCGCAAGCATATACGCAACAAAGAAGGATGCAATGGTTCAGGTTTATTAAGTGCAAGAAAATAAAGTGTGCCATCAAGTTCGTGAGAGCTTTAATCACTAGTTTTCTCATAACAAGTTTAATTTGGAAGGTAAAAAAAAGCATGAATATACTTGGAATAGCATAAGCTAGTAGGTAGGTATGGTGGACTCTTTGGAATAACTTGGTTTAGGGAGTTGGATGCATGAGTGGAACACATACTTTGTTGTCGAGGCTAGCAAAAGACTGGGAGCGATAAACTAAGAGAGCAATAATGGCCATAATCATGCAGAGCGACAAAACATC
Organism: Avena sativa; assembly: GCA_916181665.1. Lineage (NCBI taxonomy): Eukaryota > Viridiplantae > Streptophyta > Magnoliopsida > Poales > Poaceae > Avena > Avena sativa. The sequence continues at coordinate 343,158,206 of OV702287.1, forward strand.
ATTGATCAAAGCATAAAGTGATACTACAAGTTGAAAACTAAAGGATCATAAAGGCTATTGTGACTTGAGATAGTCATAACATGGTGTGAGCATGCGCCAAGTCAACCCAAATAAAGCATCAAAGGAGAATACCACTATACTATGCTTTAATATGCTAAAACAACGCATGATTCATCCAAGGCACATTAAGCAATCTCAATTGTTTATAACAAGTCATGCTACAGCAAAGAATACTAAGCATAAAGCCAAAACAATATCAAGCATGGCATGACAAAGCATAGGCCATAGTCAAAAACGAGCTCTTTTTACCACATAAGTATGAACTTTCCTACTCTTTTCCAAACCAAACCAAACTATTTGAAATCCAATGTATGAAAGAGGGGGTCCAACCAATTTATTCATCAAACTAAGAAAACAAAGCAAATGAAAAAACCAAAACAAAAACGAAAAAGAAGACGCTCCAAGAACAACACAACTGTGCATGAAACAATAAAAATGAAGCGTTTGGAAGAAACCTGGGATTTTTATTGATGAAGAAGGGATGCCTTGGGCATCCCCAAGCTTTGACGCTTGTACTTCTTGGATATTTCTTGGGGTGACATGCCTGGCATCCCCAAGCTTGAGCTTTAGTCCATCCTTCATCTCATTACTCATTCCTTCCATACACTTGAAATTCTTCCTTCATACAAAACTTCACACAATCTTTATTAGCAACATTAGTGCACTCAAGATAAATAAGTCTTACGGTTCAGTTCTAACACCAAATAAACTTCCATTAGAACACTAGCTACTGTAGAACTTCCCTCAAAAAGCTCAATTCCCAAAAAGAACTCAAAAAGGAACCAATAAGAAGCAAATGCAGAAAATGGCAGAAATCTGTCAAAACAGACCAGCAGGTAAAGACGATTTTTTTCAAAGACCTTCTGTTGCTCAAATTAAAAAGTGTTGAACTAACAAAAGTTAGATAACAACCTAGGGCAGAATCACAAAAATTCACGCCTCATAAATACGTTCAGAGATTTTACACGAATGTTTACGGTGAAGCACAGAAATCTGTTTTGGGACAGCAACTTTCCCAATCATTACTTCTCTCTCATTAGAGGTTACTCTTGGCACAAAAAGCAAATAAAAAGGATAAGGAGCGGTTATTACTGAAGTAATAACTTCCAAGACTCATCTAAAACTTTTGGGTTATCTCCCAATAAGTACTTTTCTTTAACGCCTTTAAGTTAGGTATAAGCAAAAACTAAAATGGATAGAATAGAAGTAAGCGGAGATAATCATGGTGAAAACATTGTTTTGTTCAATGAAATCCTTTTGTTAACAAGGTTGATCAGGTCTTGTTACCAAAACAATTTCATATGAGACAAAACTTTGTATTCCACTAACGATTATGTTACCTCAACCTTGATAATTTTTCTCTTGGTATGGGACAATATATTTCTCCAACTTGAATGCCCTCAACATGTTCAATTGAATTCAAACCATAAGTCCTCTCAATCTTCTTGGGGAAATAGACATTATGTTCCTTGTCATTAACATTGAAAGTCACCTTTCCTTGATTACAATTAATAACAGCTCCCGCGGTATTAAGAAAAGGTCTCCCAAGAATAATAGACATATTATCGTCTTCAGGCATTTCAAGCACAACAAAATCAGTTAATATCAAGCAATTATGAGCCACTTGAACAGGTACATCCTCACATATACCAACAGGAATAGTGGTAGATTTATCATCCATTTGCAAAGATATATCAGTTGGTATTAATTTTTCTAGTTGAAATCTCTTATAGAGAGAGAAAGGCATAACACTAACTCCAGCTCCCAAATCACACAAAGCAGTTCTAACATAACTATTCTTAATAGAGCAAGGGATTGTTGGAATCCCAGGGTCTCCGAGTTTCTTAGGAACCTTACCATTAAAGGAATAATTAGCAAGCAAAGTAGAAATTTCTTCATTAGGGATCTTCCTTTTATTCGAGACAATATCCTTCATATACTTTGAGTAAGGAGGCAATTTAATAGCATCAGTCAAAGGAATTTGCAGGAATAAAGGTTTCATCCACTCACAAAACTTATTATAGTGTTCATCCTCCTTTGACTTGTGTTTCTTATTAGGGAATGGCATAGGTTTTTGGACCCAAGGCTCTCTTTCACTGCCATGTTTCTTAGCAATAAAATCTTCTTTGGTGTATTTAGTATTCTTAGTGTGGTTTTCAGGTTCTTCTTCCACTTTTTCTTCATTAGGAACTTCGTTTTCTTCATTACCACTTTTAGTTTCAGCATCAGAGATAGATATACTATTAGGATCTATAGCAGGTTCAGAGGGTTCTACAACAGTTTTATGCTTCTTTTTCCTTTTCTTACGAGTAGAACCACTATTTTCAGCTTGTTGAGAATCCTGCTCAATTCTTTTGGGATGCCCCTCAGGATAAAGAGGATCCTGGGTAGCAGCTCCACTTCTAGTTCTAATTTCATAAGCATGTTTTTCTTTAGCAGCATTAACTAGTAGGTCTTTTTGCACTTTAACGAGTTGATCTATTTGAGTTTGAACCATTTGAAAGTGTTTAACAATCATTTTAACATCATTAGAGGTTCTTTCCACAATATCTTTCAACTCAACAATAGCTCTAGTGTTTTCCATTAGATGATTTTGCACCCTTTTATTAAAATTATCTTGCTTAACAATAAAGATATCGAATTCTTCTAAGCATTGATCAGGAGGTTTAGAGTAAGGGATATCACCTTCATCAAAGTGTTGGAGAGAGTGTACCTCAATAGTGGGTGAGTAGGGAATAGACGTACATAATTCTTCTATAGGAGGTAAATTCTTGACATCTGCAGCTTTAATTCCCTTCTCCTTAAGACATTTCTTAGCTTCCTTCATCACTTCATCATTTAATTCAATAACTCCCCTCTTCTTTGATATTGGAATAGACACCGGATTAGAAGGTTCGGGTACAATTACTTCAGGTATAACTTGTTTAGGAGGAGTCCAATCTTCATAATTCTTACTTATTTTAGCCATTAATTCCTCAGCTTCCTTAGGAGTCCTATTCCTGAAAACACAATCAGCACAACTATCTAGGTATGTCCTAGATTCTTTGGTTAGTCCATTATAAAATATATCAAGAAGCTCATTCTTAGGTAATGGACTTCCAGTCTGTGCATGAATCAAAGCACAAAACCTTGCCCAAGATTCAGGCAATACCTCTTTTTCTCCCTGTTTAAAATCAAAAAGTTCCTGCAAAATAACATGTCTAGCACTAGGAGGAAAATATTTTTGTAGGAAAGTACTAATCAAGCACTCAGGGCTATCAATAGATCCAGGAGGTAAATTACTAAACCAAGTTTTAGCTTCTCCTTTCAGTGAAAAGGGGAAAATCTTAGCAACAAAGTAAGTACGCATCTTAATATCATCAGAAAACAAGCCACTCATGGTAGAAAGTTCATTCATATGTGCTACCGCACTTTCATTCTTAGTCCCATGATGGAGGGATAGCAGCGAGCAATAGAGAATCCAAGTGAACTTGATAAATAAAGCTATGCTCCTCGGCAACGGCGCCAAAAAATAGTCTTGATGACCCACAAGTATAGGGGGTGTATCGCAGTATTTTCGAGGGAAGTGAAACCCAATTTATTGATTCGACACAAGGGGAGCCAAAGAATATTTATAAGCCTTAACAACTGAGTTGTCAATTCAGCTGCACCTGGAAACAATCTTGCTCATAGCAGTTTATCAATAGCAACAGTTTTGTAGTAGGAATAGTGAAGTAGCAGCAGTAGTAAAGTAAAGATAGCAGTAACAATAGTAGTAAACAGTAGGATTCGAGTGCGGTAGGCATAGAAATGGATGGATGGGAGTTGCATGGATAAGACAATTCACATAGCAATCAGAACATAGGGCAATTGCAGATAAATAAGATAAAGCATCCAAGTACTAGATAATCCTAGGCATGTGTTCCATATATAGTCATACGTGCTCGCAATGAGAACTTGCACAACATCTTTTGTCCTGCCAGCCCGTTTGCAGCGGGGACTCAAGGGAACTACTGGCAATTAAGGTGTTCCTTTTAATAGAGCACCGGAGCAAAGCATTAGCACTCGGTGAACACATGTGATACTCACATCAAAGCCATTCCCTCCGGTTATCTCGATTTCTGTCACTTCGGGGCCATTGGTTCCGGACAACAATGTGTGTATACAACTTGCAGATAAGACCAAAAACAATACTATCATAATGAATCAATAACATGTTCAGATCTGAAATCATGGCACTCGGGCCCTAGTGACAAGCATTAAGCACAACAAGTTACGGCAAAGTCATAAAGCACTAATAAAAGATACTAGGCACCATCCCCTATCAATCTGATGCCATTACATGAACGATCTCATCCAATCCCTACCATCCACATAGCCTACAGCGGGGGATTACTCACTCATAGATGGGGGAAACATGGATGGTCGATGGAGAAGCGATGGTGATGATGATGGCAATGATCTCCTCCAATTCCCCGTCCCGGCATGATGCCAGAACGGAGTTTCTGGTGCTGTTTCATGGAATCTGGTGGTGGCGGCGGAGCGGAACTCCTTCTGGAAAAACGTCGAACCCGGAGCTTTTAGGTCAGAAGGCTTCTTATAGGCGAAGAGGGAGACCGAGGGGGTGTCTGGGACAGCCAGACCACCCCCTGGCGTGACCAGGCCCAGCCCGCGCGGCCAGGTAGTGTGGCTGGGCCCCAGCTCCACTCCGTCTCATATTTTGGCTCCGGGAGTCTTCTGGTGAAATAGGATTTTTGGCTTTTGTCCTGTCCAATTCCGAGAATATTCATTTTCTGACTTTCCTGGAAAAAACAGCAGAAAATTGGAAACTGGCACTGTGGCTCTTGTTAATAGGTTAGTCCAAGAAATCATATGAAAAGTACTCCAAAGTGTGGACAAAACATAAGAAAGTAGATAAAACCAAGCACGGAACATCAAAAATTATAGATACATTTGCAATGTATCAGTAAGTTCTTGTCATCGTAAGTACATGTGTATCATAGAGAACCGCCAACGGGTTATCCCTTGCCCGATGATACGGAAGAATCCCCATATCAAAATGACAAGGCAAGCAGACAACGAGCATCTCAGCAATCTTCTTATTTACCATGGGAATATGGTGCTTTTTTCTCTCTTTCCTCTTTTCATAATCTCTTTTTTTTCTTTTTCTCTTTTCTCAATATAGGACTCTTTTTTTAAAATAAGAATGCTTCATAGACAGCTCATTATGGCTACGCTGCAGGTTTCCACCATGTCAGCATGGATTAGACCAGCGGCCTAGATATTTCTCTAACACATATACATAACTCCATGGACTTACAAGCTCCCCTTTCATTTCACACCGACGACATCCATAGACAAAAGAGCATGATATCAACTAGGTACAAAGTACCCGTGCAATGTTGAAAGTGTTCCCCATGACAGCTTGGTTCTGCTAATTCCCAACAAATACGTGCAAGCATATACAACATAGACGACACAATGGTTCAAGTTTATTAAGGGCAAGGAAAGTAAAGTGTGTCATCAAGTTCGTGAGAGCTTTAATCACTAGTTTTCTCATAACAAGTTTAATTTGGAAGGTAAACAAAAGCATAAATATACTTGGAATAACATAAGCTAGTAGGTAGGTATGGTGGACTCTTTGGAATAACCTGGTTTAGGGAGTTGGATGCATGAGTGGAACTCATACTTGGTTTTGGAGGCTAGCAAAAGACTGGGAGCGACAAACTAAGAGAGCAATAATGGCCATAATCATGCAGAGCGACAAAACATCATTGATCAAAGCATAAAGTGATACTACAAGTTGAAAACTAAAGGATCATCAAGGCTAATGGTGACTTGAGATAGTCATAACATGGTGTGAGCACAGGGCCGGCTCTATATTTTCACGGGCTCTAGGCTGAACTAACAACATGGGCCCTCTGACCACTTCTAAAATATTGAAGGTCAACATCTAATATAACAAGTACTCCCTCTATTTAAAAAAGGATGTTACATATTTCTCTAAATTTGAATGTACCTAGACACATTTCAGTATACAGATATATTCAAATTTAAAAAACTTTCCGATATCGTTTTTAGGACGGAAGGTACTCCCTCCAACAAAAATTAGTTGACTCAAATTTATCAACATATGGATGTATCTAATACTAAATCATGTCTAGATATGATCGAATCTAGACAAATCTAAGACAACTAATTTGGGTCGGAGGGAGTATTATTAAGCAATGTCATATTACGACAAAAAAAAGAGTTCTTTCGACTGAGCTTACAATCAAGTATAGTCAAGGGGATCCGATAGACAACTTATATATTTGGATAGTAATCTACGGTTCTATAACAAATTGAAAATATCTAGAAGCTTTTTTTTAAAATATGTACGCCCGAAGGCATACACTACTTGTATTTATAACTGTAGCAATACAAAGATGAAACACATACAAGTAACAGAAAATAAAGAGAAAACAAACGGTTGAACGAGGACAATGTGTAACTACCTCGGACCCAACGCTCTAAGTTCAAGCCTGGATGAACCAAAAGTGGTTAAGAAATTTACAGCGGCGGCCCAGGGCCACCCACGTGTAGGCCTGTCGACCGCCCTAACCACTTCCAAGAACATCGGGACAAGAGCGAGCGGCGTAGACAACAGGCGAAGAGATCAAATACATACACAAGTGAGTATGTATGCAAGCTACCTTACAACAGTTCTCAGAGCCATACCATCTAAAAGAAATAGAAATATTGCAACGCCATACGGTAAGATCCAAATATCCTAGATAGAGATAATAGTGTAAGATAGCTCCTCATACATCAAATATCAGAGTATCAAGCGGAAGCGGGAAACAAGATCCGAGTACGGATAAGAAGCAAATCGGCATAAGATGCCACATAAATAAGCACAGCCCGCCCACAGATCTCACGGATCCCTATCCCCGGAATCTCTACACCGAGTGATCGTTGCCAACATCATCTGTCTCCTTCCCCCAACATCCATCTTGCGAATACACCTGTTCATCTGAATCAAACAATTTATCGTGTGAGACCCTAGGGGTACTCAGCAAGTATTTATGCCTCTAAAGGGGACATATACCTGGGGTGACGCAATTGCAGCAAAAGATAATAACTAACAAGTCTATAGATACTCGCTAACCATCCGCCTAACCAATGATAGGCGGATGTCCATTAATTAGAAACAACAGTTATAACAGTATAAATAACAGATCCATCCTCCTTCTCGCTTACCAACGAGAAAGCGGACAAACAACCCATCCGTTGGCAGTTTTATTAACCATTCCATGAGTATTGCACTAATTACTAGTCAGATATTTAGTCAAATTAAAAACGGTACTTTAGTTATATTTGTCTATGATCGAGAAACTGTGCTCCAAGTCGTCCATAACCGCGGACACGGCTTTCAGAAAGATTTACCCTACAGGGGTGCACAAATAGCAACACACATATGATCGACCTCGGAAAAACCAAATCAAAACCCAACCAGGCTTTCACGAAGCAATCATAGGATTCATAAAATATTTCAGGGGGCTACCCCACTAAGCTATCCGCGATGAAGTTGGCCGGCTCCACGACGGACCCAGGGTTTGTGTGGATGGCGGTAAACGACTGGGAACCCGAAAGTGTGACTGGACTTGTCGATACAGCGAAAACGTGTCACGATCCAAAACAGTATAGGTGCTCCACGCACAATCTTAAATAAAGCAGTAAAGCATGACATAAGTACATGATAGTAATAAAGCCCCAAACTACTTTGTTGCCCCAAGAAAATAAGAAATGAGTCGAGCTCTAGCTAAGGGGATTCATGGTCCCATATGCGGATAGTGCGATAGTCAAGGAACATGTATCAAGTACTCGGGGTCCTACGGGACACAAGTGGACATAAAAATCAAATGACAGATATTTCCCACCGGTGCCTCTTTCATTAGTTATCCCATTACTACTCAGGTTAAGTTGGTTAGGTACCTCGTTATCCATCAGACACTCACATACCCTACACATGCTGTTCTACGACTCGCATGGCTCAAACAACTCCTGTAGTAATGGCTCATGGGATGGAGGAACAAGCTCGGTGGGGTTTAAAAGTAAAGGCTATGCAGTACTTTAGATTCAATTTAATGCATTCGCGACTCCATGATGCAAGAATAAGATAGAAGCAATAGGTACTATATGTATGCAAGCATGTGGTAGTGCTTGCCTGGCAGCTCAGTTGAAGCGAGAGATGAATCTAGGTAGTACTCCTGGGATTCTTGATAATTTCCCTGCCCGGCGTCTATTCGAAAGAAGAACCAAACAAACAAGGGCCAACATAAATAAAGTGCACAAGCATATAAATAAAATGCGACAAGCAAACAAGCATGCCATGATGAATGATGCACAAATTACATAGCATAACATAGCATGGCATGGGTGAGGTGTGAGGTACAAGAATAAAGCATTTTATTAAGTTTTTAGTCATGTTTTGCTCCCATACACACTGCTGCATAATTGATATTTACATGATGCATGCTTCAATTCATAACATAGAATGCATAAATAGAACGGCCTCGTCGCGCTGATCGATTTAGACATATTATTTGTCAAATTCAGAGTTATAGAATTAAAGTTATTAATTTTTAAAGTTGTATTGTTAAATAGGACAAGTGTTTAATCGTTTGGTTAGTTAGATTATTGTAAACTGAAAACAAAATGTGTATTTGAATTATTCAATTAATTCTAAACAAGTTTGCTTTTGGAAGTTTGAATTGAAACTGATTTTTAAGTTTGACTGATAAGCAGAGTGTTTTGGGCAAAAGCCACACACGCTGCCAGGACTTGGCTTTACATGCAAAACTGCCGTCGATTTTTAATCGAAAGCTTATGACTTCAGGTGCTGTCAATTTTTAACCGAAAGCTTATGACTTCAGGTGCTGTCATCCACAGGTAAAATAGAACGGCAAAAGTAAATTCGGCCACCAAGGGAAATCGATCCTTGGACCCCAGCCTAAAGCTGCAAGTCCTGACCACTAGGCTAAGCTCTGTTGCAATTAACACAAAACAGGTATTGGTTTTTTTTAAAGCATCTAGGACAGGTTTTCGGACTGCTGAAACTGAACAAACACGTGTGTGTGTTCCTACCTAGCACAGAGAGCAAAACAGAAAGAAAAGGATGACAATAAATCGCCTCGATTGGGGATTAAACTCTGATCTCCTGGGTTGCAGATTGAGGAACAGGATGCTATACTACAAACTGATTCACGTTAGATATCAACGCGGAATACTTTTAAATATGTCAAAGGCGGTTAAACTCTGACGAAACTGAAGTGTGGTAACCGGCCACTGCCAGGTTCCTTCAGGCTAAACGGCGCGCGGCGGACGAAAGCCGACAGCTGCGGCCACGAATTGGGACCGAAGGGAACGTGAGAAGAACAGGGAAGGGACGGGGTTCCTCACCTCGACCGATTCCCGCGGGAATTGGGGTCCAGAAGGGCTGCAGTCTTGGGAAGGCGTGTAGGCGGCGGCTCCAGGTACTGCCGGGAGGAAGAAAAACGTTGCCGCTCCCTGCTGCTCCGGCCTCCCTGCTGCTGCGGAGTCGCCGCGGACGAGGACGGGGCAGCTCCTCCTCTACCCCACGGTCCTGGGCGGCTACTGGGTCGACGGCGGGAAGCGGCCCATGCCGGCAGCCATGGTGGAGGCGGTGGAAACAGAGGAGCAAACGAAGATGGGGTGAGCTAGGGTTCGGCGGGGCTGTGGCGGCTTAAGAAGGGTGGCGTTGTGGTGGTTGCGGTCGGAGGAAGCTCGAGGTCGGAGTAAAGGTAGACACAGAGGCTCGGATGCGCTCGGTCGCTGGGCGCGCCCGCTCTGCTCGTGAGTCATGAGGGGATGAAGGAAGAAGGCGACGTGGACGTGGATCAGCCACACGCTCAGGCTGGACCAAGCGAAAGACAGAGAAGGACCTCGGGTGGTCTGGTCTTGCGTTGGAGTGGCACGCTGCACTGCTAAACTCTTGCTCCTCACCATAGCCTCTGAAGACAAAAAAACACTCTGAAGCCTGAACGTAAAAAAAATAATCTGCTGCTGCTGTTTGCTCGCAGGAAAAGAGGGACAGAAGCAACACTGTCCAGATTTTGAAAAGCACAACCCAGATTTGAGCGGCCAAGGATGTTTGAAAACAGGGAGGCATTTAGATTTAATAGGATCAGTCGAACATCTAAAATTGATAGCTTTGAACATATGTAGAAGAAAACGAAGACATAGGGGACAAGAATTTTGGGAGTTATCACAAAGACGATTTCTAGAAAACTGTACTGTGGTGAAGACTGCTTGGCTAGGACATTGAATAAAGAGGCAGGAAACACCTCAAATGAGATAAAAGGTAGATAAAGACGGTCTGAGGAGGATGTCCACGTATAGATTCCCTTTGGGCATAAATACTGGAATGGAGATGTATGTAGGAAACAAAATAACAGATAGCTAGGGAGAGGAAGAGATGATCACTTGTGCGGAAGATGCCCATGTGGGTTAAATCCACCAAGATTCAAATAACTTCAGAAAAAAACTTACATGAAAGAAAAAAAGGGAGGAGGAATGATGACGTTGCAGGGGCCATGCATGATCCATATAGACCAAGTACTAGTTGTGAAGACAAATAAAGGATATTGTGGCCATATCTCCCATACATGCATTCCAATTTGAGTTTATACCCCATACAAAACCCCAATCTCTCATATCATATGAGAATAATTATCATATGCACATACATGAACTAATTGGCCTTAATAGTGTGTATTTTCCACTAGATCAACTTGGAGCTAATTATAGCATCATACATGAGCATATAGTAACTAAAATCATAAGGGAGCTTAATAGAAGCATTTCTACTCGCATGACATGCAAAGGTGGCCATGTGTCTCCCCATAATTGATATTGTGAAAACAATAGAGATCATATATGGGAGCATGTAGAATTAGAAGTGGGTCCATCCTATTACATATGAGCTAGACAAATGCCAAATAAATGCAAGTCTCACATATAGTTGGATGGTGGAATAATGGGGTGGTGACAAGAAAGGTGGTGGAGTTAATAAAAGATATACCCCCAACTCAAATTGGGCATCAAGCATTTATCAAGAACCAAATATAATGTATCAAGAGGCAAATACAATTAATGGTGCATATGAGATAAGAACCAAATGAAAAGGGTTTTGTATGATGCTCAAATGCGATGTGGTATGATGACATGAGCATGATATAATTATGATGCAACAATTATATGTAGAAGTAACATTTTATTATTAGACCATGTAGCATTACAGATGCTAGACAGATGGGATGCTACACAATGCATGTCCGGCGACACTTGGTAGCCCGCTTCCCACAGTGCCCGAGCCTCAGAGACGTGCAGCGAACGCCGCTCGAAACCATTCCGGCAGCGCCATCTCGGGGCTACCTCTACATGTCCAACGCTTGGCGGTTGGGAAGAACGGGGAGGAGGCGGAATTCAGGCGAAGAGGAGGGAATGCACCGAAGGAGCGGAGGAAGAAAGGGTTTTTAACAACAGACAGCTATTGAATGCGCGGGCACGGCAGGCAAGGAGGGAGGCATGGCTGACGGGACGCATCGGCTGCTTGCCTGCAAAGGCTGGTCTGATCGCGAGCGGTGCCATTACTGGGCGCGACAGGCGAGGAGGAAGACGGACCGAACTCGTCGGCTATGATGACCAGCCATTTCGTGCACCTTCTTCTCCCCCTTCTTCCTGCCAGAAACACGCCAGCCGGCGTCCCCACTATCACCCCGTGGGTTGGGTTCGGTCTATTGACGCCGGATAACAAAATAGACTGCGCCTGGGTGGAGATACTCTTACGAAAACGTGTGCAAAAGTGCACATCCTCAACCTACTCGACGCACCAGCCCACTCGTCATATCTCCCGTTCCTATTACCTGCCGGGAATTTTTTTTGGCTTGAGTGCTCAAACATCACAACCTTTGATCATCGTGCAGAATTTTCGACATCCTCCAGTCGACACAAAGCATAAATATACGACGGGATATATCAGGCGCTTGAGGAATTTCACGACAATAATGTAACAAACCAAAAATTTCAGGATTGTCCCGTGGGCTTAGCCTCTTAGGGCATCCCAACAGTAGCCCGCAAACGAACCGTCCGTTCCTATCCAACGGGACGGAGGCCATGGCCCAATGGCAACGGAGCGGCATTCCCGGATCAGTCCGTTTCGGCGTAAATCCGGTCCAAAATTGGGTCTGAAATATGGTGGGATGGACATCTACCGCGTCCGAGCGACTACTCCCGACAGTTCCACGGAGCCCACCCGTCAGTGAGTGATGGAGAGGGAACCGTCGTAGCATCCTTATTGATAGGGACTGCGTCACCCCCATCCACTCCCAATCCACTCCCTCCTCTGGTCAAACCCCTAGCTCCCTCTCCACCGGCCGCCGGCGATGACGAAGCCGTGGAAGAAGTGGTTCAAGCCTGGCCGCAATGACCACAAGGTTGGGTCGTCGACGGGCTGCGGTGCCCACCGCCATTCCATATCCTTCTCCCTCTCACCGTCCCACAACACCTTCTCCCACTCCCCACCCCGTGACGTCGCATTCCTTGCTCGGAGCAGCAGGTAAACGTGATCCTCGAGGCATCTTGCATGCTAGTAGAGGCGGGAATGTCATGCTCGTGGCCGGAAGTGCACCTGCTGGCGGGTTGGCACCTCAACTATGCTCGCTTCCATGTCCTGGTCATTCCTGCGTATCGGCCAGCGTGCTGGCGGGAGATCTGCCGTCGCAAGCATTCCTCCCCCAGATCTACCGAGCGACCTGGCATGCTCCATCCACCCCTAGTCCACCAGAGTTTAAACCCAGGTTTGATGCTTTGGTGTCTCATAAGAAACGAAATATTCTTCAATGGGAGGCGATGTTCTTGTCGACAGCGAGGCGACTGTAGTGACTTGATCAATCTCAAGACCCGTCGATCAATCTCTCAGACTCGGTCTTTCGGATGTGCTCAGAATAGAGTGTGCGTTCATAGGGGTGAGTGTTTGTACACATTTGTGAGCGTGCGTGTCTGTATTAGGTTCCGCAAAAGGAAAAAACTCCTGCCGTATAGATCTGAAAAAACAGTCACACGAGCTTTCAGAGATTCATACACCCATGGTAAACACAACACGAGTTTGTGCAACTTTTCTTCTCAAGAAAGTTGTCTGCGTAAGAAAATATAAGAGAAATTCCATCCGAGCATAAGACATTGATGTATTATCAAAAAAAGAAACAACTGATGTATATACTGTATAATATAGTTCTGTGGAAGAACAAATAAAGTACTACTACATGGATGGCCCATCTGCAAGAGAGATTCAAACTACTCCCTCCGTTCCAACATATAAGATGTTTTAGCTAAATCTAGTACAATAATACACGAGGTAGTCTCGATGAAGATATCGGCCTGTCGTTGCATGCATTTACATATTATAGTATATGACAGCGCACGCTTCTGAGCTCACAGAAGAAACGTTGATTCAAATCCTGGCGATCTTGGGCGCGACGACGAGCGGGTTCTGGCGCGCGATCTGCTTCCGACCGGCCGCCTTGTAGTCGAACCAGCACTCGTGGGCGCCGACGTGGCGGTGCGCGCCACAGTACACGCCGCCGCAGCGGCACGCGAAACCCAGCAGGCCTAGCTTCTTCCGGCACGCCACGCACCGGTTCTTGGTTTCCTCGGGCGTCTCCATCTCGTCGTCGACGGCACCAGCTGGCAAGCTGATCTTGAGCGACGCGAGGCCAGACATGAAGGCTCGATCGAAGGCCACCAAATCGACCTGCTGCTGTTGCTGATGCTTCTCGTAGCATTTGGAGTAGAGGTTGCCCGTCGACGGGCTGCCGAAGAAGCCGCAGCTGTTCGCGCACAGAGCGGCGCCACCAGGGCTAGCTCTATATTTTCGCGGGCCCTAGGCTAAACTAACAACATGGGCCCTCTGACCACTTCTAAAATATTGAAGGTCAACATCTAATATAACAAGTACTCCCTTTATTTAAAAAAAGATGTTACAGATTTCTCTAAATTTGAATGTACCTAGACACATTTCAGTATACAGATATATTCAAATTTAAAAAACTTTGGTTTTTAGGACGGAAGGTTATCCCTCCAACAAAAATTAGTTGACTCAAATTTATCAACATATGGATGTATCTAATACTAAATCATGTCTAGATACGATCGAATCTAGACATCTAAGTCAACTAATTTGGATCGGAGGGAGTATTATTAAGCAATGTCATATTACGACAAAAATAAAAGAGTTCTTTCGGCTGAGCTTACAATCAAGTATAGTCAAGGGGATCCGATAGACAACTTATATATTTTGATAGCAATCTACGGTTTTATAACAAATTGAAAATATCAGAAGCTTTTTTTTAAATATGTACGCGCGAAAGAATACACTACTTGTATTTATAACTGTAGCAATACTAACTGTAGCAATACAAAGATGAAACACATACAAGTAACAGAAAATAAAGAGAAAACAAACGGTTGAACAGCTGCAAACAATTCTCGCCGCAACTACTAATTACCCAAATCCTTCACTGTCGCCGGAGAACAAGAAGGTCACCAGCAGCCGGTCCATACTTTGGCACTGAAGAAACCCCTAGCCATAAGGCGTCAATGAACCGCAATAACCACCAACCCCGTAAGACTAGATCTAGCCTGATGCTATGCAACATCGGCCGGAGGATCCCTCCGAGCATCTTCAACACCGGATTCGGGGCCAGCGCCACCCCGCCTATCAAACGGCTGGATCCTCCACCATCCACCACAAACCAGCAGTAGTCTGCACCGCCGCACTCCAAGGCCGCCATGACCAGATCGGCGAAGATCAAGACGACACAAATCCGGAGCACACGCCCGGCGAAGACACAATCCCACAAGCTTCTCGACGCCGTAAACGTCACCGAGATGGGGTTGAAGCCGGGGTACCATTATTCGATGTAGCGCATCCACCGCCATCTGAGATGCGCCACCACGACACCACAAAAACGCTAACATTAGGGACCTTGATGCACGCCGAGCGTAAGTCCTGGGTCCTCACCCCCTCTCGCCCGTGTGAGCGAAAGCGGAGGAGGCGAGTACCCGTCGATCGCCGGCGGGGAGGAGGCGGCGACTAGGTTTTTTTTGGAGGAGGAGGCGGCGGCTTGGCAAAGAGATCTGGATGTGTTCCGGTCCTTTGGGAAGAGGAACCGGTGTTCGTATCTGTCTTGGAAGGAGATGACTAGTGTGGCGAAATGAAAATATCCAGAAGCTGAAATCAAATTATCTACAATGTTACCTGAAACACTTTTAACTTAGATCAAAATTACACAGAAGCTAGAAGTCTAATGGATTCATCATTCATAACCAAATAACGAAGAGGATGGGATGATTGGACGAGCAGGTTCATGAGAGAGGCGCAACATATGACCCTTATATTCAATAAAAAATCCCCAGCTGACCGGTCTCCAAACTCCAGGTCTCTAGGCTTCTAGGTCTAAGCGGCCCAGGCACCAAGCAGCTGAGAAGATCGATAATCAATCGCTGCCTGTACCTGCGTGCGTATAGCTTCCCGACTTCAACTGTCTACGAGCGCACGACCACCAGGGAAGATGGCAGCAGGCCGGTGGCGCCCAGGGCCGGTGCTGGCACTAGGCAACCATGTGCAACCGCCAAGGGTCCATGGCTGAGGGGGCCCAAAATATATACTAGTTCCTACATGACGAATTGCTTTGGGCTAATTTTTTTTTTAAAGAAAGAGACCATATGGGCTATCCGGGAAGAGGAAGAGGCACGTAAACACACCCTAGCTGTGCTGGATTTCGGTCGCTCGAGGGTGTTGCTTCGATAACTGGCCATCCCCCTCTCGATCCATGGCCTTTTAAAACACAGAACATCTCCCTCTACAAACCGGACTCGAGCGGCAGCCTGATTCGGGATCAAAAACGAAGCAACGCGGCCAGAGCCAAACGTTGTCGTAGAGGATCCAAACGGACCGACCTGTCACGTGGGCCCACTACCGTGCACCGAGGGCTTTGGGCGCAGCAAGAAAGAAAGGGTTACGCCTTGGTTGACGTGGCTTCCCTTCTACAGTTCTACCTTATGTTTTTTCAGCGACTTCCGAAACGTGTGCAAAAGTGCACATCCTCAACCTGCTCGACGCACCAGCCCACTCGGCATATCTCCCGTTCCTATTAAGCGCCAGTTTTTTTTTTGCTTGTGTGTACTCAAGCATCACAACCTTTCTAATCGAGCATCGTGCACAATTTTGTACATCCTCCAGTCGGCACAAAGCATAAATGAACGATGGGATATATCAGGCGCTTGTGGAATTTCACCACAATAAAGTAGCAAAACAAAAATTTCACGATGGCCCTGTGGCCTTAGCCGCTTAGGCCATCCCAACGGCACTCCGCAAACGAACCATCCGTATCCGTTCCTATCCGACAGAACCGAAACCATGGCCCAATGGCAACGGAGTCGCAGCCCCTCGGTCCGTTTCTGCGTAACACGGGTCCAAAATTGGCCCTGAAATATGGCCCTCCCGACAATTCCAATGGGCCCAGCTGTTAGTGACCGATGGAGAGGGAACCGTCGTAGCGTCCTTATTAATAGGAACCGCGTTGCCCCATCGACTCCCAGTCCACTCTCCCCTCTAGTCAAACCCCTAGCTCCCTCTCCACCAGCCACCGACATAGCTAGCTCCCTCTCCACCGGCCACCGACATAGCTAGCTCCCTCGCCACCGACCGCTGGCTGTGACGAAGTCGTGGAAGAAGTGGTTCAAGCCCAGCCACAACGACCACGAGGCCAGGTCGTTGTCGGGGGGCGGCGGCCACCGCCATTCCGTCTCCTTCTCCCTCTCACCATCCCACAACTTCTTCTCCCACTCCCCATCCCCGCACCGCTACGTCCTCGCGCGGAGCGGCGGGTAAACGTGTGCCTCGAGGCACCCCGCACACTAGCGGAGGTGGGAATGTCGTTTGAGTGCAGCTTTTAACATTGAGTATAAGCCACACACAATGATCAAATCCCAGATCCTTGCCGACTCCGTCGCTGATCGGATAAGACGGCAGAAAACACTAACATCCCAGAGTCAGAATATTGGACCTTGCATTTTGACGGATCGAAAGCGCTCAGGGGCTCGGGGCTGTCATGGTGCTCACCCAAAGGAGACAAATTGTTCTATGTGTTGCAGATTCACTTAACGGCGACCAATAACATTGCCGAATCTGAAGTGTTGTTACATGGAATTTTAATGGCAAAAGACATCGGCATTCACCGACTCATGTGCTACGAAGACTCGGATTTAGGTGCTCAGCAAGTATCCAAACACCGTAGGGAAAATAAGCACATGGTAGCATATCAAGCTGCCGTGGATGAACTAGCAAAATCGTTCGAATGGTTTGAAGTTTAACACATTCGCCAAAAAGAACAAAAAATGAGAAAGCAGATGCGCCATCAAGAATACGTTCTGCACGGAAAAAGGTTCCAGATGGCGCTTTTTGGAGCACCTAAAATTTCCCTCTATCACAGGAGTTGATGAGGAGTATCCGACCAAATCCAACTCATCGCTTATAGTAATGCATCACCCGGATTGGGTTTATCCTCCGAGGTTTTCTTGCACTTTTAGGTTCGCTGTTGTTTTGGCTATTTTGCCGATTAAGGCATAGCCAGAGCATTTAGCAGTCCTTCTGAATCATCGTCGGTATCTATATATTTGCTTGTCGTTTCTATCATCTCCCCCAAGTCGGTAACTTTGTCGCGCTTAAGATGGTGACGCGCTAATCCGGTTGGGAGCCCTGCGATGAAAGCTTTGATCGCAGTTTGGTTGTTGACTCCCTCGTAGGAGTTTTTCGTGTCGATCCATCGTCCGAGGTAGTCCCGGCTGGTTTCTCTAGTTTTCGGGATGCAACGCTGCAAGTCTTCGACTGTGCAGGGCCTCCTGTAGGTACCCTCGAAATTTTAAAAAATGCACTTTGCATATCATATTGGTTGTGAATTGTGTTTTCCGGGAGTTAATTGAGCCATGATCGAGCCGTCTTCCGCAACATGAGTGGGAGATATCGGACTTCGACCAAGCTGTTTCCTCCTTTGGTGAGGCAGCAAGCCTGGAAAAAATCCTAGAGCCAAGTATCTGGCCGAGCCACACCGTCGTAGGGCTGGATGTGTCTTGAGATGGCGAACCCCTCTGAAAAGTTGGTTGCTTTGCATATCATCAAGTAATTTGTTTTGCAACACTCACTTGATTTTCCATGATTGTTTCTCCTGCTGTAGTATCTAGCATAGACTTAGACATTGGATTAAGGCCATTATAAAATAAATGTAATATAAGTCATTCTTCCATCCCATGACTAGGACAATTCATTATGGCTTCTTTCATACTTTCTCATGCAAGCGCTAGTGGCTCGTGATCTTCTTGTCTAAAGGTTGTAATATTAGATCTTAGTTGCATAGTTTTAGCTAGGGGAATTTTTTTATCATAAACATATTAGTGCATTCCTCCCAAGATTTAATAGTGCCCTTAGTTAGAGCTAGCAAATAGTCCTTAGCATTTCCTCTAAGAGAGAAAGGAAGCAATCTTAATTTAACAGCATTTGGATCTACATCCTTTAACACATCATGTTGCAAATTTCAGTAAAAATATTTAAGTGCAAACCTGAATCCTCAGAAGATGAAATCAAACTTAAAAGGTTAGGTTTAATTTTATATGCTTCTGCATCAACAGCGGGTCGAGTGATAGGTGCACGAATAAAATCATCAGTGGGAGTAGCATACTCCCCAAGTCCCTTTTGAGCCATGGCTCTTATATTTTTGGTTTTTTTAAGTAAAGAAAACAAATAACAAGTAACTAATTTTTGGGGTTTTCAAATAGATAACTAGAAAGTAAACTTATAACAAGAAATAAACTACAAACAATAATAAAACTAAAAACATGGTCTCTAGTGACCTCACCAGGATAGCGAAATTCTTCCCTGGCAACGGCGCCAGAAAAAGGATTGATACCTTCGATCCGGATTAATGGATGTGGTTTAATAGCCTTTTCCCTAGTAGACCTAGGTTTAATCGAACCTTGCAAAGCAATGTTAAAAGAAAATAAAAATGACATGTCTACAAGACTTTGTTTCTTTGTTTTACCTTCGTTTATCGGACCAATCTAGTTTACTTTTATAATGAGTTGATTCAATGGATGGAGATAGGCCAAGGTTGAAGATCCATCGTAGCTGCACATCATATGGGATAAAAGATAATAATAAGCATAATCACGTGTAAAGTTTTAATAGGGATAATCTTTTGTGGGCAACATATCCTAATATACTAGAGCCCCTGTGATGCAGTGGGCATGTCAATAGTCTTTTAATCCAATCGAGTGCACCACGAAGCAATAGGCTACAAACGATTATTAAGTGTAAAACACAGATCAAAGTATTAAGTGGTGATGTTGTTGTGATCCCAGATGGGTTGCTAAGTGAAGACTGTACTATCCTTTCTGTCACTAGGGTTCCTATGAGATTGCCGCTAGCCAAGTATCTCACCTCAAGCCTTTATCAATCTATAGGGTCTTGGGTACCTACAAGTCCAAAGATCAAGACAAGAGAAACAAAAGATACAAATCTCTATTTCAAATCATACAGAATGCTCCCGTAGATTAGATGCACATAATCGCTGCAAGGTTTCTCCCCAACTCGCAGCCCGTGAGAACTACTCACTCATAACAATAAGATCAAGGATAGAAAACATTATGCAAAATACTTAGATTGAAATTAAATATTCTTACAATGGTCGCTGAATCACAAGGAGATCTAAAGTACAAAGTAATGGCTATGGCTAATGGAGGGGATATAAGATAGAAGGGATGGACAATGGTGTGGATCTCCTTGGGGTGTGTTGTGATGTAATCTGAGAATGGTGGTCTTCTGCGCAGCGGCTGAGACCTCAAAATATATAGGCGTCTTCACGAAAGTTGTAGGGTTTGACGAGACGGAGCCGCCGCTACATGGTACGGGCGGATGGTATGGACGGCCTTGCCCATACCAGTGGTAATTATGGATGTTATCTACTAGAATTGACTCCACAATTACTTGGTCGTGTGGACTTCCTCAAAAACCTTCATTATGATTCCTGATTTCGCATTAAAAAGCGTGATTTCCTGCACAACACAATCAAAGCAATGGTTTGCATATATTTGCAATTATTAGTCATTAGTGGCAAGGAATGAGAGTTTCTTGTCAACTGATTGACTAAAAACAATGTTTAAACGCGGTGGAAGATGGCTATTTTTGGAGCCATCAATGGGCGCCAACTGTCGTCGGATTGAAGACAAGTACGCCAGCAGGGGGTCCTCGAGGCATAGGAAAAGGTGGGGCGTGGGACGTACGGTTATCCATGATGGTGAGCACACAAGCTTAGCCAGGTTCAAATCTGACTACGATGGACGGATCCTACTCCTCCTAGCAATCCAGTATATCGGTAGAGCCAGAAGTACAGATTACAAGAAAGGTTTTGCATGTGCGAATTGTGATTGTAGTGCGTTGTGCCCTAAAGGATGGTCCCTAGGTCGTCTTATATAGTTGCCCGGCCTGGGGTTACAGGAGAGTCCTATCTAGCTACGATATAGAGACGGTTCAATAGTATATCTTGGACTACAAATATTCCTACAGGCCTAAGTTGGTAAGTCTTGTGGGCCTTCCGATAGTCGGACGGGCCTCCATCTTCTCTCTCTGACTAGGCTACCCCTGAAGCATAACTCTAAACCGAAGTAGGCCACCCTGGTCAGCGAGTCACAGTGGGTATACCTGGAAAGTATATCCCCAACACTTATGGTCGGACATGCACCTGTCGGTGGGTTGGCACCTCAATCAGTCCCGTGTCCCTGTTCCGGTCATTCCTGCATTTCGTCCAGCGCACCAGCGGGAGATCTGCCACCACCGAGCATCCCCTAGATCTTGCATGCTATCCGGCATACTCCATCCACTCCCGGTTATGGGACTCGTGGTCCGAGGCCAAGCACGAGGCTCGCCATGAGTCCATCGAGGTACATCTCGAGAACCTAGACAATAATGACGAGGACTATTGGGAGGATTCCTGCGTGGAGGACAAGCAGGAGGAGGAGCTCCTCTATTTCTCTGTCCCGCCGCAACCATGCCTGCCAGACTAGTCGCGGGTTCGGGGGCCCGACACTTTCGAGGTTGAGGTCTTCCCCCGACAAGTCGCCGTGAAGGACGAGCCAGAGGATGCCGTCAAGGTTGAGTCGACCACGGAGGAGGACGAGATCGAGGCCACAATCCTGGCCTCCTAGCTAGACAAGGAGAAGAAGTGGGAGGACATGGGGCAGTGATACATTGCAAATGTATCTATAATTTTTGATGTTCCATGCTTATTTTATATCTACTTTCTTATGTTTTGTCCACACTTTGGAGTACTTTTACACATTTTCTGGGACTAACCTATTAACAAGATGCCACAGTGCCAATTGCCTGTTTCTTCTGTTTTTGGTTCGAGAAAAGATAGAAAATAAATATTCTCGGAATTGGACGGGAAAAAAGTCAAAGTTCCTATTTACCGGAAGACTCACGGAGCCAGAAGACAAGACGGAGAGGGGCCAAGGGCTGGCCACACCATGCGGTGGCGCGGGTCCCCCTAGCCGTGCCACCAGGTGGTGTGGTCCCCTGGTCCACCCTCTGACATCACATCTTCGCCTATAAAAAGCCTCCCAATGAGAAAACCCTAAATAATCCAGCCTCCAGCCACGAAAAGTTCTGCAATGCCGCCGCCACCGAAGGGGAGATTAGGGGGATAGAAAGTCTCTGTTCCGGCACCCTGCCGGGACGGGGAAGTGCCCCTGGAGCCATCTCCATCGATCTCCACCACCATCTCCATCGCTGTTGCTGATTCCCATGATGATGAGGGAGTAGTTCTTCCTCGAGGCTAAGGGTACTACTAGTAGCTATGTGTTCATCTCTCTCTCTATGCATGATCATATTGTGATCGTGAGCTTTGTAATCAAGTAGATCTACCTTTCTACTCAAGTGCTTTAATAGATCTCTGCTCTCCCCATGTGTGTGAAAGTGACAGCGTTTACACCATGGTGGCACTTAGGATACAGATTACAAATACTTGTTATGAGTTATATTTGGAGTTGGATGTCTCTATGAAATTGTGGTGTTTGTTGGAACCATATAGTGCTCAAGGTGACAGTGTGGGGTTATCTAGATGGGAAAAGCAAACTTTGAGGAGTGCTGTTATAGCCCTACCATGGATTAGAGTGTCCAACCAGAGAGTAGTTCTGAGTAGTATCATAAAGAGAAGATATTTATATGAGAGTGTTCACTAGTGAAAGTATGATCCCTAGGCCTTGTTTCTAAGCATTGAAACACCATTTGCAACTAGATCTGTTACATGTTTGCTTGCTTCCATCTTTATTTCAGTTTGCCTTTAGTCTCTTCCACGCCATTAAGTTATCTTCTGGCACTATTGTCTTATATCCATACCACTTGTATTTTACTATCTCTTCGCCTAACTAGTGCACCTATACACCTGACAAGTGTATTGGGTGTGTTGGGGACACAAGAGACTTCTTGTATCTTAATTGCAGGGTTTCTTGAGAGGGATACCTTTGACCACTTCCTCCCTGAGTTCGATAAACCTTGGGTAATCCACTTAAGGGAAACTTGCTGCTATTCTACAAACCTATGCACTTGGAGGCCCAACAACTGTCTACAAGAATAGAAGTGCGTAGAC
Organism: Avena sativa; assembly: GCA_916181665.1. Lineage (NCBI taxonomy): Eukaryota > Viridiplantae > Streptophyta > Magnoliopsida > Poales > Poaceae > Avena > Avena sativa. Next base: position 343,181,008 of record OV702287.1, read on the forward strand.
ATCAAGCTATTTTCTGGCGCCGTTGCCGGGGAGGTAAGGTAAAACGTACTCACATCTTCTGGCCACTAAGCTACCTTCTAGTGCGGTTGCTGGTGTATGAGTGCTTGAAGTTATTTACTTTAGATTCCACAATTATATCTTTGTGTTTCTTGTTTTTATTTTCACTAGTTAGGCTTAATGGAAAACAACAACAAAAATAGAGAGCTTTATAGTATTTATCTTGAGTTAGGACATGAAGTGTTTGAAGAGAAAATTAAAAAACCTATGGAACTTTATTTGCATGCTAATAGCAATGTTATTAGTATGAATTCTTTGAACACCATTATTGCTAATGCTATGGAAAAGTCTAAGCTTGGGGAAGCTGGTTTTGATGAGCATGATATTTTTAGTCCCCCAAGCACGGAGGAGAAAATTTTCTTTGATGATACTACACCTCCAATATATGATGATTACAATGAGGAATATGTTATTTTCAGTCCACCTACTATTGAGGAGAAAAATAATTATGATTACAATATGCCTCCTATATTTGATGACTATGGTGATGAGAATAATAATGATAGCTATTTTGTTGAATTTGCTCCCACTATGATTAATAAGAATGACTATGCTTATAGGGAAAGTAATAATTATTTTAAGCATATGGCTCATGATAAGAATGTTTTATGTGATAGTTATATTGTTAATTTTATTCATGATGCTACTGAAAGTTATTATGAGAGAGGGAAACATGGTTTTATGTATCTCAATAATATTAAGTTTCTCCTCTTTATGTTGAAAATGTTGAAGTTGTACTTGTTTTGCTTTCCTATGCTTGTTGCTTTGTGCTTTCATGACTTGTTTCTTTACAACATTATTTTTCATAGGAAGTGGATTAGATTTAAATGTGCTTTGAATTTGCTTCTTGATTCTCTCTTTTACTTCAATTCATATTTCTTATGTGAGCATCATCGAAATTATCATGCCTAGCTCAAAGGCGTTAAAGAAAAGCACTTATTTGGAGATAACCCAAAAGTTTTAGTTGAGTCTTGGAAGTTATTACCTCTGTAATAACCTCTCCTTATCATTTTTGTGTGGTTTTTGTGCCAAGAGTAACCTCTAATGAGAGGCAAGTAATGCTTAGGAAAGTTGTTGTCCCGAAACAGATTTTTGTGCTTCGCTGTAAAAATTCGTGAAAAATATATGTACGTCAGTTTGAGCTGTAAGTTTTTGTGCTTCAGTCCCAGGTTGTTATCCAACTTTCGATAGTTCAAAACTTTTTGATTTGAGCAACAAAAGGTCTTCGAAAAAAATGGTTTTTACCTGCTGGTCTGTTTTGACAGATTTCTGCCATTATTTGCATTTGCCTCTTAATCTCTTTCTCTTTGAGTTCTCTTTGATCATTTGAACTTTTTAAAGGAAGTGCTACAGTAGCTTGTGTTTTAATGGAAGTTTTACTTGTGTTGAAACTGAACCCAAAGACTTATTATCTTGAGTGCACTAATGTTGCTAATAAAGATTGTGTGAACTTTTGTATGAAGGAAAAATTTCAGGTGTATCGAAAGAATGATGTAATGAGATGAAGATTAAAGCTCAAGCTTGAGGATGCCACCCGTGTCACCCCAAGAAATATCCAAGAAGTACAAGCGTCAAAGCTTGGGTATGCCCAAGGCATCCCCTTCTTCATCAATAAAAATCTCAGGTTCCTTTCAAACACTTCATTTTTATTGTTTCATGCACAGTTGTATTGTTCTTGGAGCGTCTTCGTTTTTATTTTTGGTTTTGGTTTTTCGTTTGCTTGGTTTTCTGCAATAAGTTGGTTGGATCCCAACACTTCTTTTGGAGAGAGACAGACTCTGCTTTTATTGTTTAGAACACTCTAGTTTTCATTCTTATTGTTTTGTGAGTGTTCTCTTTTGCTAGCACTAGGTTTAGCCTTAGTTTGCTTGTGCTTTCAGCTTAGAACTTTTTAGTTCTTCCTTTTGGATTTGTGAGACAAGCTCACTGATCTTTATTTATTGTTATCTTTTTGAGTTCTTTCAAATAGTTTGATCTGGATTGGAAAGAGTAGGAAAAGTTCATACTTAAAGTGGTACAAAAGGAGTCTTGTTTTGACTGTGGCATATGCTTTGTCATGTCATGCTTGATATTGTTTTGGCTTTATGCTTAGTGATTATTGATGTAGCATGACATGTTATAAACAATTGAGATTGCTTAATATGCCTTGAAAGGATCATGCGTTGTTTTAGCATATTAAAGGATAGTATTGTGGTATTCTTCTTTGATGCTTTATTTGGGTTGACTTGACGCATGCTCACACGATTGTCATCGGATTGATGACAAGTACGCCATGAGGGGGTCCTCGAGGCGTGTGGAAGAGAGGGGTGTGAGACGTACGGTTTCCGGGGAGGTGAGCACACAAGTTTACCCAGGTTCGAATCCACCGGCTTTGGACGGATCCTACTCTTGCTAGCAATCCAGTAATACGGCAGAGCCGGAATATGGGTTACAAGGGTTTCGCCTGTGCGAGTTGAGAGTCTAAAGTGTTGGGTGCCCTAAAGGCTCTCCCTAGGATGGCTTATATAGATATCCGGCCTAGGGTTTACAAGAGAGATCTATCCGGCTACGACTAAGAGTCGGTTACAGAGTACATCTTGAACTACAAGTAACACTATGGGCCTAAGTCGGTAAGTCTTCTGGGCCTTCCCGTAGCCGTATTGGACTCCGTTTTTCTCCCTGACTGGACCGCCCGTGAAGCAAAGCTCTAACCTGAAGTGGGCCACCCTCGTCAGTGAGGAACTGTGAGGATACCCGGAAAGTATATCCCCAACAGCAGCCCCCGGAGGCCTCCAAGATCCAAAGTCGGATTTATCATCGTCTAGCTTAATCTTCGGCTTGCAGAATCTTGAAGGGTTCCTGAAACTTCACAACAAAAAATATGATCCAGGTCTTAAAAAATAAGTCGGACCTATCAACAGGTTACTCGGATTTTCCAGCTTGATTTCAAACTAAGCCAGAACTTGGTCTCTAACGCCACCTGACACAAGTCATGGTCAAGTCACGTCATCTGACAGGCATCCCGTCAGCACGACCGTTGGTGGGTCCACGGTTCGTGGAACCGAGGCGCCATTTCAATGCATGCTCGGAGATCGAGGCGACGTAATCATCGCGTGGGTCCTTCCCAGTTCCTTCCACGACGCGTGGCGGTTACACTGTAGCATTTGCATGAATCTTGGCGCAGTTAGGTGGATATAAGGGGTTAGGATCTTCTCCTTCTCTCTTCACCTGTCATTTGCCTTTTCTTCTCCTCCCAATCTCTCTGCGCACAGAGCTCCTCCGTTCCTCCCCCAAAAAACTCCCAGCGCCGCCCATTCTAGGTCAACCGCTCGCCGGAGAAATGGCTTCTTCTTCCTCTTCCAGATTGGCGGTAGCGGCAGCGACGGCGACGACGGAAGCGGTGGCGGAGAAGGAGAGCTTCCGCGGGCTCTGGGATCCCCTGCGTGCTCGATAATGAGAAGCTCCAGAACATGGAGAAGGAAGGGCTCCTCCGTGCCAGCGACTGGCGGAGCGGCTTCGAGGAAACCGTCCCTAACCCGCGCGCCGGCGAGCGGGTCCACTTCGGCACCCACCTCGACAGAGGTTTGTCGTTTCCTCCCTTGGAGTTCTTCTCCGAGGTGATTGATCATTACGGATTTCAACTCCATCATCTTCCTCTCAACTCTCTCTTAGAGATGAGCGCTTACGCTTCTTTGTGTGAGGGCTTTCTCGGCATTAGGCCGAGTTTGACCTTATTCCGGTACTATTTTCATGTCCAGAGAAACTCTATTACTGACGGTGTTCCTTACATCACCGGTACTATTAGTTTTTCTCTTAGACGCGAGCGTGCATATCACAAAATCCTAGCCAGTGACTCAGTCAAACAATGGCCAGCCACATTCTTTTACCATAGGGATATTCTGGCTCCTGGCAAAGCTACTTCTTTGCCGGCTTTCATCGACGGAGTTGCCACGGCCCAACCGTCCTGGGACGAGGCTCCTCCGGCTCTCACTAACGATCTGATCCTCGCTAAGAGGCAGATCGAATACTTGATCAAACACAAAGGACTGAAGGGATCCGACTTGATCCAATGCTGGGTCTCACGCCGGATCCAGCCCCTTCAGTACCACGGAACTCGACTGATGCACTCCATCATGTCGTCCAAGAAAGACTCCCTCTGCATCAGGCCCAAAGCCTACACCACATAGGGCTATATAAGCCAGATCAAGTGGCTGATCAGGGAGCGGATCGAGAGGAGGATACCAGAGGTTTCTCTGGATATGCATATGGCGGAAAACCCCATAGTGCCGGTAAGCTTCTAACAGTACACCTTTTTATGTGTTTCAATCTTCGAGTTCCATCGCAATACTGATATGTTTTCTTCTTTTCAGCTTGCTGACCTCCCCGAGTCAGAACTTGCTCCGCTCGAAGGATATCCTCCAGAGATCTCTCAGGAGATAGAGGTGGTCCCATTGCCGGACCTTGCGCTCAAGAAGCGCAAAGCTCCGACAGTGGCTGTTGGCACAAAGGAGGTGCCCGTCGTGAAGAGGTAACTTTCAATCACAACTTCCGCCTTTACACTTTACTCGAATTTTCTTCCGAGATGTAATGTTTCTTACTTTACTACATTCTCAGAGCAAAACTGCTCATCAAGGGCAAGGGGAAGGGAACTTCTTCGAAGCCCTTGCGTCAGACGAAGCTTACCATAGCTTCTCCTGCCATGGCTCCTCCGACTCCTGCCCCTCAACCTTCTGCAACGCCGGTGACCATACCTTCTCTGGTCGTCACAGAAGATCTGGCTCCTTCAACGGAGCCTGTGATCCTTGAATCGCAAACTGACGTCACCATGGGTGAGTCAGATTTAGATAAGGGTGAACCCTCTTTGGGTAATGATCCCTCGGCAGAAACCTTCGCCGAAAACCTTATTAGCAATCCGGGACTTGCCAAGTTTGGCATGTCCCGGAAATCTACTGAAGAGATCCAGCTGCTAGACAGGCAATGCCAGGAGAAAAGAAACTTATCTCCCGAAGAAGAAGCACAAGAGGCAGAGGACATCAAGTTCTCCGACCTTCTTGCCCAGGTGCGCCTTCGCGACAAGAGGATAAGGACCGGTGAGCTTCCAACAACACCAGTGATTCCTCTGACTCGCCGAGAAGGTTGCCGTTGAAGTGAACGCGAGTTTGGATAAACTCACTCGCGAACAATATGTAAGTCGGAATTCCAACTCCTGTTTTTCCTTTGTTTCATATCATATCCTATAGCCCCCAAGCATGAAGTAGGATAAATAATCCGGGTTTATGCTTCATTTGGATGCCAAAGAATGAACTAGTGTAGCCCCCAAGGCTCGTGCTAATATTAGCAAAAATATTAGCCCGAGTCTTTAGTAGCTTTCTGACTTTGGGTATTCTGACTTACAGAAAGTATGTTCCTATAACCAGGATTTATTGAAGAATGTCTGTGATAAGCGGAGAGAGATCAAGGCTCTCCGACTTAAAAATGCTGAACTTAAAGTCTCCAAGGATGAGGCTGAAGGTAAACATTTCGAGACTCAAGCCTTGTCTTTCATGTTTTCATAGTCGAACTTTTTCCGAACTATTGTTCTTTTTGACTTACAGCACTGGTAAAACAATCCTGCGCCATGATTGAAGAGGCCGAGAACCTCAAGACTTTGGTAGTGGAGAACAAGGAGCTTCGCCAAGAGCTGGATAAGCTCAAGGCGGATCATGAGAAGAGCATAGCTCAAGTTCTCGAGTCCTCCTCCATGGCTACTGATGAGCGTGATCGCAAGATCGCTGCTCAAGATCAAAAAATCTCGGACCTCAAAAATGAGCTTAGCAGAGAGAGGGACCTTTCCGAGGCGCTCCGGGCTGAACTCCAGAGTCTTCGGGAAGAAAAGACCAAAATTGACGACGTCATTTTCGGTACGTTACATCTTCCTGACTTTTCCGCTTTCTTCGACTTCTATCAATGTCGGATTTTTCCTGACTTGTTTTGTGTATAGGTCCTCTGAACTTGACGGACTCTTCCTCCACCGAGCCCCGCAGCCACCGGCTTACCCAAGTCGGTGACCTGCTTCATGACTTCCGCCAATCCCTTGAGGACATCGGCGAAGCTCTCAAGATTCCCGACATGCACAACATGTCGGACTTTCAGGTGCGGGACAAGGCAAAGGATATGCTGCAGCTTGTACGGGATTGGAACATGTCTTACGCACGGACTGCGGCGCAAAATGCTATCACCATGGTCATGAGCCACCATGGAAACATGGAAATATGGCAAGTGACCAGAGGGTACTGCAAAGTAGATGAAGACGGCCAGGAGCAGGACCTTCAAGACATCATGCACTCCTGCGCCGGATATGGGTGTCACATGGCTGATTTGACCAGCTATGAGACCCCTTTCTTCACCCGCGTGGATACTCTACCTCCTTCTCCAGAAGAATCAGCAGAAGTTTCCGATGATGAACGCACCACCTCGGATGTGGACATCTCAGAACGATACCAAGGCGGTGTATCCAGCGAGCCGGCAGCTCCTTCCTCTCCTGCATCATAGATTAACAGAAGTATTTGTGTTATTCTAAAAAATATGATGGGCCTGTAAATATGCAGTACTATAATTTTGCTAGTGCTAAGCTTTTGATCTATTCAGCACTTTTAAATATTTTTTTTGCGTGCCTGAAATGTTTACATAAGCACTTGTATTTTTTCGTCCATACTTATCGTTTATCTGGCTTTCCGCCTTGTCCCTCTCGTGAGCCGGCTAAACCTTCTGCCGGAAACTTTGCCGAGCAACGGAGCTCAATTGCTAAACCAGTTTAAACTCGGAAACAAAGCCGACTTCCAGTACCAACAATTCACTACTCGGAAAATGCCCGCATCCAGCAATCAGATAAATAACCGAAGTAAAGACTAGAAATTTTTAGAGTTATACCCGAGGGTAGCAGTTTTAGAATCAGAAATCTAAACCAGAACGAACATGAGCATAAAGCACTTTCAAGCATTCTGGGATTTTCGACTATGACATGATCATTCGGAAATAAGATGGTAAAAACTTCTCAGAAAAAATTGAGGCAACCAAAACTTTTATTTCTCACAGAACATGTACATATATATGTTTACAAAGAAGGATAAACTAAGAATAAAAGGGACGTAGTTGAGCAATATTCCACGGTCTGTCTAACTAATCCTGATTTGTACTGCCTCCAGCTCTCTTTCTCTTCTTAGTAGCAGGTCTTTCTTTGACTGGCCTCATGTCAGTTAAGTAGTACGATCCATTGTGCAATACTCGACTAACTAAAAAGGGCCCTTCCCATACCGGGGAAAGTTTGTGCTTTCTTTGTTGCACAAGCCGGAGAACCAAATCACCTTTATTGAAAGATCTATTTCGGACTCTCTCGCTATGATACTTGCGTAACTTCTGCTGATAGGCTGTAGATCTCATTTCAGCAATGACGCGAACTTCTTCGACTAAGTCGAGATCATTTTGTCGAGAAACCTGGGCATCCTCTTCAATATACACGGCCACTCTAGGAGAGGTGTGAATCAAATCACTAGGAAGAACTGCTTCTGCATCATAGACCAAGAAGAAAGGTGTGTATCCGGTTGACCTGTTTGGAGTCGTTCGTAAACTCCATATTACAGAGGGTAATTCCTCTGCCCAAGCCCCCGCAGCATGTCGTAGTGGTGCTTCGAGTGTCGGTTTTAGGCCTTGTAGGATTGAACCATTTGCTCTTTCGAGTTGTCCGTTAGCCTGTGGATGTGCGACTGATGCAATGTCAAGCCGGATATTTTGCTCGTTGCAGAATTCAGCCAATTCTCCCATAGAGAAGTTACTCCTGTTGTCCGTGATAATGCTATGTGGATAACCATACCGGATTATAACATCCTCGACAAATCTTTTGGTTGTTGCTCCATCACAACTAGTGATAGGTTTAGCCTCAATCCATTTGGTGAATTTATCCACCATCACTAAGAGGTGAGTAAATCCACTTGGAGCTCGTTTAAAAGGTCCTACCATATCAAGCCCCCATACCGCAAAGGGCCATGTTATAGCAATTGTTCGCAGCTGATCAGCCGGAACATGAGCTTTTTGGCGTACTTTTGGCAGCCTTTGCACGTCTTGACTAATCGTTCGGCATCTTCCTGAGCTGTAAGCCAGAAAAATCCGTGTCTAAAAGCTTTTGCCACTAGAGATTTGGCTGCAGCGTGGTGACCACACTCGCCTTCGTGGATTTTTCTTAAGATTTCCACTCCTTCTTCCGGAGATACACAGCGCTGAAAAACCCCAGAAGCACTCCGCTTATAGAGCTCACCTTTAACAATAGTATAGGCTTTTGCTCGTCGGATAATCTGCCGGCTCAGAACCTCGTCTTCACGTAATTTGCCATCTACCAAATAATCGAGGTAGGGTTGAGTCCAGCTGGGAATTATAGCCAGAACTACTATCAAAGGTGAGTCGGATTTGGTTGGATATTCCTCATCTACTCCCTTTATTGAGGGAAATTTGAGGTGCTCTAAAAAAGCGCCATCCGGGACCTCTTTCCGTGCAGAACCTATCCGAGATAGTGCGTCTGCTTCCTCATTTTCTGCTCGAGGGATATGTTGAACTTCAAATCCTTCGAACGATTTAGATAGATCATCCATGACAGCTTTATATGCTGCCATGTGCTTATTTGCATTACAAATATCCGACACTTGTTGAGCAACAAGATCCGAATCTCCGTAACACATCAAACGTCGAATGCCAATATCCTTAGCAATCCGGATTCCATGCAGCAGTGCTTCATACTCGGCAATATTGTTTGTCGCTGTGAAGTGGATCTGCAACACGTATAAAAGTTTATCTCCTTGGGGTGATTTGAGCACCACGCCAGCCCCCGAGCCCCCGCGAGCCTTAGACCCATCAAAATAGAGGGTCGAATATTCTGACTCAGGGAGGATCATGTTCTCCTTCGTTTCTGTCCAATCAGCGACAAAGTCAGCAAGGATCTGGGATTTGATTATTGCCCGAGGTTTATACTCAATATCAAAAGCTGAAAGCTCTATGCCCCATTTGGCGACGCGTCCTGTTGCGTCACTGTTGTTGCTTATGTCTCTCATGGGAGCTGTGCTCACCATGGTAATTGGATGCTCCTGAAAGTAGTGTCGTAACTTACGAGATGCTAGAAAAACACCGTAAGCCAACTTTTGATAATGCGGATACCGCTGTTTTGACTTTGTTAGGACTTCACTGACAAAGTAAGTCGGACGTTGCACCAGGTGCTCCTGATTTTCCTCCGGTCTCTCCACTACCATAACAATGCTAACGACCTTATTTGTCGCAGCAAGATAAAGCAACATTGGTTCCTGAGGTTCCGGCGCTGCGAGGATAGGAGCAGATGAGAGTACTTTCTTCAGGTCTTGTAGTGCAGCTTCAGCTTCATCAGTCCAAACAAAATCCTTGGTCTTTTTCAGGAGTTTGTATAATGGTGCGGCTCTTTCACCAAGCCGGCTTACAAATCGACTGACTGCAGCGATGCAACCAGTTAATCTTTGTACGTCCTTCAGGCGAGTTGGCCTGGAAATATTGAGTATAGCCTTGATTTTGTCCCGGTTCACCTCTATGCCTCTTTGAACACGATAAAACCTAATAATTTTATGGCTGGTATTCCAAAGAAGCATTTCTTCGGGTTAAGCACGATGTTGTATTTTCGTAGATTGGAAAATGTTTCCTCCAAGTCGGAAATCAGTGTTTCCTTCTTTTTGGACATTACTGCAATATCATCCACGTATGCATGTATATTGTGTCCGAGTTGGTCATGGAGGCAACGCTACATCGTGCGCTGGTACGTAGCTCCTGCGTTCTTCAGCCCAAAGGGCATCGTAACAAAACAAAAGGTTCTGAAGGGGTTATGAATGAAGTTTTGACATTGTTAGATTCCTTCATCCGGATTTGGTGATAACCGGAATATGCGTCAAGAAAACAGAGGAGTTCCGAGCCTACCGTAGAATCGATAACTTGATCAATTCTAGGTAGAGCGAACGGATCTTTTGGACAAGCCTTGTTCAAGGCAGTCTAATCAACACACATCCTTAAATCAGTGGTGTCCTTTTTAGGGACCATTACAGGATTGGCCGACCAATCAGTGTGGATGACTTCTTCTATGAATCCGGCTAACTCAAGCTATGCTAGTTCCTTAGCTATTGCCTTACACTTTTCATCGCCAAATCATCGTAGGGACTATTTGACGGGTTTAGCGTTCGGGTTTACATTTAGAGAGTGCTTGGCAAGTTCCCTAGGTACTCCGGTCATGTCAGATGGCTGCCATGCGAAGATATCTTGATTTGCTTGGAGGAAGTTGACGAGCGCGCTTTCCTATGCGCTACCTAGGCCTACGCCTATCTGGGTCACCTTGGAGGGGTCATCATCCTTCAACGGCGTCTTCTTCGTCTCTTCTGATGCCTTGAACTCCGGATTTGGCTTTGTCACCTCCTTCTTCATTGCGGGCATCTCAGACGGATCTATGCTTTTCTTGATCTCCTGGTACTCCTGGGCGTGCAGCACGGCTTCGGCAAAGGCGGCATTTCCATCCTCGCACTCTCGTGCTTTCTTTAGGTCTCCCCTGATAGTGATCACGCCGTTGGGACCTGGAATTTTCATCATATTGTAAATGTAACACGGACGAGCCATAAAAGCCCAGTAAGCCGGATGTCCGAATATAGCGTGGTACGCGCTCTTGAACGGGAGCACTTCGAAGGAAAGTGCTTCCGTCTGATAGTTCTTTGGAGTTCCAAAGGTAACATCCAAAGTGATCTCTCCTAGGGAATTAGCTTGTCTTCCCGGGACAACTCCGTGAAAGATCACAGAGCTATGGTTCAGCTGAGTTTCCGAGATCCTCATCCGACGTAGTGTTTCGACATAGAGAATATTGATACTACTACCACCGTCCATGAGGGTCTTGGAGAAACCATAACCGTCAATTAGTGGATTGACGATTAAGGCGTATTTTCCTCGCATGTGCAACTTAGGCGGATGATCAGCGTGGTCAAATGTGATTGCCACTTCCGACCAGTCCAGGTATTGGGGGATAGCCAGAACTGTTGCATTGAGCTCGTGTAGAACTGCTTTCTTGACCTTTGCTGGTTGAGATCCGAGGAAAGTGACATAAGTGTCCTTCTTGGTGGGAAAAGTTTTCTTCCCTTCCGGCTTGGGATTTGAAGTATCAGCTTCCTCCATGTCGGAATCTTCCTTGGTCTCTTTTTCTTTTTGGGGATTTTTCTTTCCCTTCTTCCACTTAGCTTTGTAGCCCGTGGTGTCATCTCTTTTGATGTCATCATTGAAATGACATTCGGCGTTGGTGTGGGACGAGCCCCCATTGGCGTCTAGGTGATGCACACATGGGTTATTGGCAATGTCGGCCCAAGATTAGGTTTTGCCTGGTTGCTGTTCTCCTCTACCTTGGACCCTTGAAGTCCCCCGGCCACGCTCGCGGCCTCCGCCGCATCCTCCTTGGCCTCCGGACCCGAAAGTAGCAGTGACCACCGTTGTTTCCGCATTGGGTTTCTCTTCCGAGGTATTTTTGCGCTTTTGAGCTTGTTGCTTTGGTTGTTTTGCCGACTGAGGCACATCTAGGGCATTGAGTAATCCCTCTGCATCGTCGTCGGATCTGCATACTTTCTCGCTGTTTCTATCATCTCTCCCAAATCAGTGACCTTGTCACACTTCAATCGGTGGCGCAGTAGACCAATTGGGAGACCTGCGATGAAAGCTTCAATCGTAGTTTGATCATTTACTCCTTCGCAGGAGTTCTTGGTGTCGATCCATCATCCGAGGTAATCCCGACAAGTTTCTCCGGCCTTCTGGGTGCAACGCTGTAGGTCTCCGACCGTACAGGGCCTCCGATACGTGCCTTCGAAATTTCGAAAGAACGCACTTTGCATGTCATACCAGTTGTGGATGGTGTTCTCCGGAAGTTCATTAAGCCATGATCATGCCGTCTTCCGCAACATAAGTGGGAGATATCGGGTTGCGACCAGGTTGTTTCTGCCTTTGGCGATGCAGCAAGCTTGGAAGAAATCCTGTAGCCAGGTATCTGGCCGAGCAATGCCGTCGTAGGCTTGGATATGTCTTGAGATAGCAAATCCTTCTGGGGATCTTGTAGCTCTTATGCGTGGTCCGAAGCACTTTGGGCCCACGTAGATATCATCATTTTCATAGCATCGCGCCTCTATGTTGGAGTTGATCCTGTGCCTTGCGTCGTTCGGGGATAGAGATCGTCCCGAGTGTCGGTTGTGGCTGTGGTGCCTTGGAGCCGGACTTCGGCTTCTGCCACCACCTCCTCCACCACGACGCCCTCTGTTGCCTCCCTGGGGGCCGTTGTGATGACTGCTTGGTGGAGAGGGTGGAGCAGGTGTGTTATTTCCGGCTGATCGTCGGCCTCCATCCGAAACGTCATTATTCCGGTTCCGGGGAGGGTCTTCATTGTGGCGAGCCCCCTGCCGGCTTGTCTCGGCACGGTGTCCGTCGTTCCTTCGTCCGTCATTCGGACGGCTTTCATGTCTAGGAGGTGGCATTCTTTGTCGATCCTCCTCCCGACGTTTCTCTTTATCATCGTCCCTGCGGTCTTTCGACTCTCGCCGGGGAAGGTTCCTGGGATTCAGTGCAGCGATGGCCTCTTTCTCGGCCGCTGGGGCGACGTTGCTCCAGTCACGCGTAGTCCTGCGATGTTGTCCTGACAATCCGGTTCTCGAATAATTATCCTCCCGTTGTTCGGGGCGATGATGTTGCTCCGGAATGCGATGGGGTCTTACGTCAGCCCATGCCGGATCTGTGCGACATTGGTGGGAATCCGAGACCATTTTTTGACTTCCGGACAGGGCGACCTTTTGCTACTCCAGTCCCTTGTTGAGTAGTTTGATACCCAAACGGATCTCCTCTGGTCCTAGATTAGCCGATAGAATTTCTCGGGCCGCCACGGTATTCTGTACTAGGGTTGGATATACCCAATCTCCTTTGCTATCTTTCCGTGGCTTCCCCATCTCATCTCCGAAAAGGACGGCACGGATATGTGGAAATTGGTCGTCATTGGTGTGACGCTTCCGTGTCTTCTGATGCAACCGAGACATGTAATCCTTAGTTGCTATGTGTTTCTTCTCCTCCTCGATGTTTTTGGCTTCATCCAGGAGTTGTTGATGACGCGCTTCTAGGGCTTGGGCCCTTTCGTCTAGTTCTTCAGCAGTAAGTTCTACAGCTGTAGGGATGGGTGTGGTTAGTGCAGCATCGATGAGTTTATCCGCACCTTCGGAGATCACGTGTCCATCCACCGATTCTTCTTTTTTCGGCTCTTCTGGGATAAGTGCTCCATCTGAGTCTTCTTCGTATTCCTCGGCAATCACCTCCTCTGCCAGAGGGTCTTTTGTTGGGGTCTTGTTCTTCTTGTTCTTCTTCTTTGCCTTCTTGGCAGCGCCGGTAGCAAAGACGGCTTTGGGTCCGTTTCCTGGAGTCAAGCTTTGATCGGTACTTTCGGACATCTGGACTTCGGGATTATCTCCGACGTCCATGTCATCCTGCGCTTTGGGAGAGTGTTCCCCGGATCCTTCATCCATGGCTTCTCCTTCTTCTGCAGCTTTGGAGTTATACTCCTCTTCATACTCCGCGGAGAACTTTCGGAAATCCACTGACGTCATCGATTCATCTGAGGATGCGGGTACGCCGGTGTTTGTTCCAATTGCCTCCAGCACAGAGTTGGTGTTTTCTCTAGCATCGGCAGAGCCGGATCTAGATCCCACATATCCGACAAAGTGCGACGCGTGCTTCCTGAGGTACCTGCGGCTCTTGCGATCAGCCATGTCGAAACTTTTGATGGTTTCGAGGATTGCATCTGCGCTTGCATCTTGCAGTATCATACGTCGCAGTGTGTACCTCAGGAAAGGCATGTCTGTCCCGGCATCATCAGAGACGGAATCAGTGTCGTTGGTGAGTTCCTCCTGGTTTTCGACTTCCGCGGGTGGGTCGATCTGGGATCCGGTCTCTCCTAGGAGATCCACTCCAGATTCGATTTGGACCGCTAGCTCTTCCTCAGGTTTGGATTTCTCCACTATCTTCGCAACTGGTGCGGGTTGGGTGGGATTAGAGTTTTCTGAGATCCGGAACTCTACCGCCTCCGCGGACAGAGGGGACCCAGAAGATTCTTCTGCCTCTATCATCACCGCTGGGGTGGGTGGGGCAGGTATAGGGAAACCCATGTAAACATCGATCTCGCTGAAAGACATGATTGTATAGGCAGTTACAGCCTCCCTAGCCGGGATCCAAGTCTCGTCGAGAACGATGAGAGGGACGTCACTGGCATAGAGGATGCGACCGACGGTGATAGTCTCGCCGATTCTGATTCTTGCAGATTCCGCTCGAAACGCAGATCCGAAGCTCACCTGCCCCACGATAGGCGCCAACTATCGTCGGATTGATGACAAGTACGCCATGAGGGGGTCCTCGAGGCGTGCGGAAGAGAGGGGTGTGAGACGTACGGTATTCCGGGGCGGTGAGCACACAAGTTTACCCAGGTTCAAATCCACCGGCTTTGGACAGATCCTACTCCTGCTAGCAATCCAGTAATACGGCAGAGCCGGAATATGGGTTACAAGGGTTTCACCTGTGCGAGTTGAGAGTCTAAAGTGTTGGGTGCCCTAAAGGCTCTCCCTAGGACGGCTTATATAGATATCCGGCCTACGGTTTACAAGAGAGTTCTATCCGGCTACGACTAAGAATTGGTTACAGAGTACATCTTGAACTACAAGTAACACTATGGGCCTAAGTCGGTAAGTCTTCTAGGCCTTCCCTAGCCAGATTGGACTCTGTTTTTCTCCCTGACTGGGCCGGCCGTGAAGCAAAGCTCTAACCCGAAGTGGGCCACCCTGGTCAGTGAGGAACTGTGAGGATACCCGGAAAGTATATCCCCAACAACGATGTTATGACTATCCCAAGTCACCATAGCCTCTATGATCCTTTAGTTTTCGACTTGTAATATCACTTTATGCTTTAATCAATGATGTTTTGTTGCTTTGCATGATTATGGCCATTATTGCTCTCTTAGTTGGTTGCTCCCAGTCTTTTGCTAGCCTCCATAACCAAGTATGAGTTCCAATCATGCATCCAACTCCAAATAAAACCAAGTTACTCCAAAGAGTCCACCATACCTACCTATTAGATGTGGTTTCACTCCAAAGAGTCCACCACACCTAATCCGATCATCACGTGAAGAGATGTGGTTTCAATGGTGGACAACAAAGTGTCGATCATATCATTCATATGACTCATGCTTAACCTTTCGGTTCTTGTGTTCCGAGGCCATGTCTGTACATGCTAGGCTCGTCAAGTTAGACCCAAGTATTTCCGCGTGTGCAAAACTGGCTTGCACCCGTTGTATGTGAGCGTAGAGTCTATAGCACCCGATCATCACGTGATGCTTGGACACGACGAACTTTCGCAACGGTGCATACATGGGGAGAATACAGTTTTATCTTGATCTTTAAGTGAGGAATCATCTTATAATGCTACCGTCGCGATCTAAGCATAATAAGATACATGAAAGGATAAACATCACATGCATATAACTTTATGTGACATGGTATAGCCAATCTTCGCGCAATGATCTCCATCTTGTGCGTTCCGGCATGATCTCCATCACTCCACCATGATTGCCTCCACCATGAATAGCAACTACAACTATTGCTAACTACTTAGCGATAAAGTAAAGCTATTACATGGCGTATAAGAAGTTGACTCGCAGGTCATACACAATTATAAAGACAACCATATGGCTCCTGCCGGTTGTGTACTCATCGACATGCAAGTCGTGAAACATTACAAAACATGATCATCGCATACAATATACACATCACATCTTGGGCCATACCATATCACAGAAAACACTCCCTGCAAAAACAAGTTAGACGCCTCTACTTTGTTGTTGCATGTTTTACGTGGCTCATGGGAGTAGATGCTAAGAACGATTCTTACCTACGGAAAGCCACAACGGTGATATTATGGTTGACAAACTCCGGTGTTAATCCCATGACAACTATAGTGAGAGAAACTGACATCCACCAGCCGCATGTGTGGTACAAGCCACACGTCAAGTGCGGAGCCGGTCTTGCGAACGACGTCGCGTAAGGTTGGCCTGGACCGCTTCAATCTCACTATCCCGCGCCATAAGAAGAACACAAACAAGAGGCTTGCAACAGAAAACATCAACTCCCGCAACAACCATGTTGCGTTCTACTCGTGAATCACATCTACGCATAGATCTAGCTCTGATACCACTGAAGGGTTTCGCAGCATAGTAAATCAAAATTTTCTACGGAAGCGAACAGAGGGAAAGCCAAGATCTAATCTAGGAGATGCAAACAACGAGAGAGATTGGATTAGATCTTCATACCCTTGAAGATTCGCACAGCGGAACGTTCGTCGGAACGTGGGTGATGTAGTCGTACTCGCTTCTCCTCCTCGCGATCCGATCCGATCTAGCACCACAAGTGGCGGTGCCTCCGTGAGATGCACACGTGCAGCACCTCGACGTCTCCTCCTTCCTCGGACCAGCAAGTATGGTGGAGAGATGGATTGGATCTACAACACGACGGCGTGGTGTATATGGTGGAGAATTTCTGCAGCAGGGCTTCGCCTACAAACAGTCGGGAGGGAGAGAGGAAGGGCAGCAGGGCGGCTAGGGTTGGAGGGGAAGGTGTGGGGGGTTGGTGCGCCCCCACCCCTCTTTATATAGAGGGGGGGTCGCATCCCTAGCCCCTCCTCCAAGTCTATCTCAAGTTTAAACGATTTAAACTTATCCCTTATCTAGAAATTCTATCTCTAGTTTAAACGAGTTTAAACTTATCTAGAATCGGCTGGGCCCTATGGGGCCTTGTGCCCCTGGCCCAATGCGGCCAGGACACTCCCTCATAGGCCCATGCCCCCTCCTGGAAGGTGGGACCACGTTGGCCCCCTTCCGGAAGGTTCTAGAAGCTTCCGGTACAATACCGATTAATCCGGAACAATTCCGAACTCCAAAAACTGCACTGCCTTATATGAATCTTATTCTCCGGACCATTCCGGAACCTCTCGTGATATCCCGGATCCCATCCGAGACTCCGAACAAAAACTCATAAACCAATTATCCAATCTATCCTAGCGTCGAGACACGTTAAGTGTGTGACCCTGCGGGTTCGAGAATATGCAGACATGATCTTCTATCAATAATCAACAGCGGGGTCTGGGCACCCATATTGACTCCCACACATTCATCGATGATCATATCGGATGAACCACGATGCCAGGATTCAATCAATCCCATATATATATTCCCTTCGTCTCGCGATATTTTACTTGCCCGAGATTCGATCGTCGGTATCATCATACCTAGTTCAATCTCGTTCACAGCAAGTACTTTACTCGTTCCGTAATCCAATATCACTTTGTGATTAACTCCTTAACCACATGCTTGCAAGCGGTGTTGATATCGATTACCGAGTGGGCCCGAAGTATATCTCTCCGACTTGGGAGGGACAAATCCCATCTCGATACATACAACCCAACAGATACTTT
Source organism: Avena sativa (assembly GCA_916181665.1). Lineage (NCBI taxonomy): Eukaryota > Viridiplantae > Streptophyta > Magnoliopsida > Poales > Poaceae > Avena > Avena sativa. Next base: position 343,198,594 of record OV702287.1, read on the forward strand.
CCGATCACCTGAGAGACACCTTTATGATCACCCTCTCATAGGATGACGTTTGATGACCTCAAAGCTTTCTTCCGATACCAGGGAGTTGTATTATCTCATGGTCTAAAGAATACAATATTTGACATAGGAAAAGCTTCGCAAAGATGAACACAATGACACGATCTAATTGCTTCGCTTAGTTTGGGTCTGTCCACCATATCATTCTCCCAATGATATGATCCCATTATCAATTGACAACTCATGTATATGGTTAGGAAACCTTAACCATCATTGATCAATGAGCTAGTCCATAGAGGCGTACTAGGGACACGGTGTTGTTCACAAACCACACAAGTATTAATGTTTCCGCTTAATACAATTCTAGCATGGAATATAAACTTTATCATGAACAAGAATTATAATAATAACATCTTTATTATTGCCTCTAGGGCATAATTCCAACAGTCTCCCACTTGCACTAGAGTCAATAATCTAGTTTACATCTGGCAACAATCTCACACCCATGGCACTGAGGTGCTGATCATGTTTTACACATGGAAGAGGTTTAGTTAATGGATCTGCGACATTCAGATCCGTATGTACTTTGCTAATCTTCAGATCTCCATCTGCTATATAATCTCGGATTATATGAAACTTGCGGTTGATATGCTTGGTCTTTGGATGATATCTTGGTTCCTTAGCGAGTGCTATGGCGCCAGTGTTGTCACACAATATCTCCAGTGGGTCCAATGCACTTGGAACCACGCCAAGCTCAGTGATGAAGTTTCTGATCCAAACTCCTTCACTTGACGCTTCTGCAGCAGCCATGTATTCCGCTTCTACTGTAGATCCCGCGATCACGCTTTGCTTGCAGCTTCTCCAGCTCACAGCTCCTTCATTCAAAATATACACGTATCCTGTCTGAGATTTACAATCATCCTTGTCGGTGTCGAAACTAGCATCGACGTAACCTTTTACGACGAGCTGTTCATCACCCCCATAGACTAAGAACATTTCTTTAGTCCTATTTAGGTACCTTAGGATGTTCTTTACGGCTGTCCAGTGTTCCACTCCTGGATCACTTTGATATCTGCTCGTCAAACTAAGAGCATTGGACACATCCGGTCTAGTACACATCATGGCATACATGATGGAACCTATGGCCGAGGCATAAGGCACTTTGCTCATAGCTTCCCTATCATTTAGGGTAGCTGGACACTGAGCCTTGCTCAATATCTTACCTGACAACATAGGCACTAAACCTTTCAATGCCTTATCCATTCTGAACCTTTTCAGAACTTTGTCTAGGTATGTACTCTGGCTTAAAGCTATCAGGCGTCTTTGTCTATCTCTATAGATTTTGATGCCCAATATATAAGCAGCTTCACCTAGGTCTTTCATTGAAAAACACTTGTTCAAATAACTCTTCACATCGTTAAGCATGTTGATGTCATTACCAATAATCAATATGTCATCCACATATAGTACCAGAAACGTCACCGAGCTCCCACTCACTTTCTTGTAGATGCAAGCTTCGTAGCAATTTGGAACAAATCCAAAGCTCTTGATCACTTGATCAAAACGAAGGTTCCAACTCCGAGATGCTTGCTTCAGTCCATAAATGGAACGCTGAAGTTTGCATACTTTATCAGCATCCTTAGGATCGACAAAACCTTCGGGTTGCATCATATACAACTCTTCATCAATGTTGCCATTGAGGAACGCAGTCTTGACATCCATCTGCCATATTTCATAATCATGAAACGCAGCAATTGCTAATAAAATCCGAATGGACTTAAACATCACTACGGGAGAGAAAGTCTCATCGTAGTCAACACCTTGAACTTGTCAAAAACCTTTCGCAACAAGCCGTGCTTTATAGACGGTAACATTACCATCCGCGTCCGTTTTCTTCTTGAAGATCCATTTGCACTCAACGGCCTTTCGGTCGCTAGGAGGGTCCACCAAAGTCCATACTTGGTTTTCGCTCATGGATCCCAATTCGGTTTTCATGGCTTCTAGCCATTTCTCAGAGTCTGGGCTCATCATTGCTTCCTCATAGTTCGTAGGTTCGCTGTCTTCTACTAACAAGACAGTCAAGACAGGGTTGCCGTACCACTCAGGAGGGGCACGCGACCTTGTCGACCTGCGACGTTCAGTAGCAGCATCGTCCGAAGCTTCATGATCCTTGTCATTAGCTTCCTCTATTGTTGGTGCAGGCGGCACTGGAACAATTTCAGGTGCTGAGCTACTCTCCAATTCAAGAGAAGGTTCAATAACCTCGTCTAGCTCTACTTTCCTCCCACTCACTTCTTTCGAGAGAAACTCCTTCTCAAGAAAGGAACCGTTCTTTGTGACAAACACTTTGCCTTCGGTTCTGTGATAGAAGGTATACCCAATAGTTTCCTTAGGGTATCCTATGAAGACGCATTTCTCCGCTTTGGGTTCGAGCTTGTCCGGCATCAACTTCTTGACGTAAGCTTCGCATCCCCAAACTTTAAGAAACGACAACTTAGGTTTAGCACCAAACCACAGTTCATACGGTGTCGTCTCAACGGATTTAGATGGAGCCCTATTTAAAGTGAATGCAGCGGTTTCTAATGCATAACCCCAAAATGATAACGGCAAATCAGTAAGAGACATCATCGATCGGACCATATCTAATAGGGTTCGATTCCGGCGTTCAGACACACCATTGCGCTGTGGTGTTCCGGGTGGCGTGAGTTGTGAAACGATTCCACTTGCTTTGAGATGCGTGAGAAAATCATAACTCAAATATTCGCCCCCACGATCGGATCGTAGAAACTTAATCTTTCTGTTACGATGGTTCTCCACTTCATTATGAAATTCTTTGAACTTTTCAAACGTTTCAGATTTATGTTTCATTAAATAGATATACCCATATCTACTTAAGTCATCGGTAAAAGTGAGAAAATAGCGATATCCACCGCGCGTCGAAACACTCATCGGTCCGCATACATCGGTATGTATGATTTCCAACAAGTCTGTTGCTCGCTCCATCATACCGTAGAACGGGGTTTTGATCATCTTGCCCATGAGGCATGGTTCGCATGTGTCAAATGATTCAAAATCAAGAGACTCCAAAAGTCCATCAGAATGGAGTTTCTTCATGCGCTTTACACCAATATGACCTAGACGATAGTGCCACAAATAAGTAGTATTATCACTATCTACTTTGCATCTGTTAGCCTCAATGTTATGGATGTGTGTTTCATCCCTTTCGAAATTTAGAAGAAATAAACCATTCACAAGAGGTGCATGACCATAAAAGATGTTACTCATATAAATAGAACAACCATTATTCTCCGATTTAAATGAATAACCGTCTTGCAATAAAGACGATCCAGAAATAATGTTCATGCTCAACGTAGGCACATAATAACATTTATTAAGGTTTAAAACTAATCCCGAAGGTAAAACTAAGGAGAGCGTGCCGACGGCCATCACATCAACTCTTGATCCGTTGCCAACGCGCATCGTCACCTCATCCCTCGCAAGCCGCCGTCTATTCCGTAGCTCCTGTTTCGAGTTACAAATATTAGCAACTGAACCGGTATCAAATACCCAGGCACTACAACGAGGGCTAGTAAGGAAAACATCAATAACATGTATATCAAATATACCTTTGATGGTGCCAGCCTTCTTGTCCGCTAAGTACTTCGGACAGTTGCGCTTCCAGTGACCCTTGTCCTTGCAATAGAAGCACTCAGTGTCCGGCTTAGGACCAGACTTGAGCTTCTTCTCAGCAGGGGCAACGCGCTTGCCGCCGCCTTTCTTGAAGGGATTCCTTGCACCCTTACCTTTCTTAAAGGTGGGGGGCTTGTTGACCATCAACACATGATTATTCTTTTTGATGTTCACCTCCGCTACTTTCATCTTAGCAAAGAGCTCAGTGATCATATCAGTGGAACCAATCTGATTGTGATCAACTACAAAACTTTTGCAGCTAGGAGTGTCAATCTTGAGCTCCTCTGGAATCTTGCAGTCCAGTTGCTCAAGGCGTTGAGTGTAGCCCATCATCTTAATGGCGTGCTCACTAACGGAACTCCCTTCCTCCATCTTGTAGTTAAAGAATTTCTTAGAGATCTCATATCTCTCAGAACGGGCTTGAGTCTGAAACATGTTTTTCAGCTCCTCGAGAATGTCAAAGGGCCCAGCGAACTCCTCAAAACGATTTTGAAGATCCGATTCCATAGCATACAACATGGCGATTTTAATCAAATCATAATCATCCTTGCGCGACTGATAAACAACTTTTTCATCAGCCGGCGCATCTACAGTAGGGGCGTCACCTAGCGCTTTCTCAAGGACATAGTCCTTTTGTCCGCCAGTGAGAATGATTCTCAGAATGCGGAACCATTTGGTGAAGTTAGACCCATTGTTTCTAAGCTTTTCTATCTCAGCAAAAACGTTGAAGTTGAAGTTGGACTTGGCCATGTGATCTACAGTATTTGCAAGTACAATTTAGACTATGTTCATGATAAATAGTTCAACTTAATCAAATTACTAGATGAACTCCCACTAAATTCAACATCCCTCAAGTTGTTTAGTGAACACGATCCAAATTCACCACACCTAATCCGATCATCACGTGAAGAGATATGGTTTCAATGGTGGACAACAAAGTGTCGATCATATCATTCATATGACTCATGCTTAACCTTTCGGTTCTTGTGTTCCGAGGCCATGTCTGTACATGCTAGGCTCGTCAAGTTAGACCCAAGTATTTCCGCGTGTGCAAAACTGGCTTGCACCCGTTGTATGTGAGCGTAGAGTCTATAGCACCCGATCATCACGTGATGCTTGGACACGACGAACTTTCACAACGGTGCATACATGGGGAGAATACAGTTTTATCTTGATCTTTAAGTGAGGAATCATCTTATAATGCTACCGTCGCGATCTAAGCATAATAAGATACATGAAAGGATAAACATCACATGCATATAACTTTATGTGACATGGTATAGCCAATCTTCGCGCAATGATCTCCATCTTGTGCGTTCCGGCATGATCTCCATCACTCCACCATGATTGCCTCCACCATGAATAGCAACTACAACTATTGCTAACTACTTAGCGATAAAGTAAAGCTATTACATGGCGTATAAGAAGTTGACTCGCAGGTCATACACAATTATAAAGACAACCATATGGCTCCTGCCGGTTGTGTACTCATCGACATGCAAGTCGTGAAACATTACAAAACATGATCATCGCATACAATATACACATCACATCTTGGGCCATACCATATCACAGAAAACACTCCCTGCAAAAACAAGTTAGACGCCTCTACTTTGTTGTTGCATGTTTTACGTGGCTCATGGGAGTAGATGCTAAGAACGATTCTTACCTACGGAAAGCCACAACGGTGATATTATGGTTGCCAAACTCCGGTGTTAATCCCATGACAACTATAGTGAGAGAAACTGACATCCACCAGCCGCATGTGTGGTACAAGCCACACGTCAAGTGCGGAGCCGGTCTCGCGAACGACGTCGCGTAAGGTTGGCCTGGACCGCTTCAATCTCACTATCCCGCGCCATAAGAAGAACACAAACAAGAGGCTTGCAACAGAAAACATCAACTCCCGCAACAACCATGTTGCGTTCTACTCGTGAATCACATCTACGCATAGATCTAGCTCTGATACCACTGAAGGGTTTTGCAGCATAGTAAATCAAAATTTTCTACGGAAGCGAACAGAGGGAAAGCCAAGATCTAATCTAGGAGATGCAAACAACGAGAGAGATTGGATTAGATCTTCATACCCTTGAAGATTCGCACAGCGGAACGTTCGTCGGAACGTGGGTGATGTAGTCGTACTCGCTTCTCCTCCTCGCGATCCGATCCGATCTAGCACCACAAGTGGCGGTGCCTCCGTGAGATGCACACGTGCAGCACCTCGACGTCTCCTCCTTCCTCGGACCAGCAAGTATGGTGGAGAGATGGATTGGATCTACAACACGACGGCGTGGTGTATATGGTGGAGAATTTCTGCAGCAGGGCTTCGCCTACAAACAGTCGGGAGGGAGAGAGGAAGGGCAGCAGGGCGGCTAGGGTTGGAGGGGAAGGTGTGGGGGGTTGGTGCGCCCCCACCCCTCTTTATATAGAGGGGGGGTCGCATCCCTAGCCCCTCCTCCAAGTCTATCTCAAGTTTAAACGATTTAAACTTATCCCTTATCTAGAAATTCTATCTCTAGTTTAAACGAGTTTAAACTTATCTAGAATCGGCTGGGCCCTATGGGGCCTTGTGCCCCTGGCCCAATGCGGCCAGGACACTCCCTCATAGGCCCATGCCCCCTCCCGGAAGGTGGGACCACGTTGGCCCCCTTCCGGAAGGTTCTAGAAGCTTCCGCTACAATACCGATTAATCCGGAACAATTCCGAACTCCAAAAACTGCACTGCCTTATATGAATCTTATTCTCCGGACCATTCCGGAACCTCTCGTGATATCCCGGATCCCATCCGAGACTCCGAACAAAAACTCATAAACCAATTATCCAATCTATCCTAGCGTCGAGACACGTTAAGTGTGTGACCCTGCGGGTTCGAGAATATGCAGACATGATCTTCTATCAATAATCAACAGCGGGGTCTGGGCACCCATATTGACTCCCACACATTCATCGATGATCATATCGGATGAACCACGATGCCAGGATTCAATCAATCCCATATATATATTCCCTTCGTCTCGCGATATTTTACTTGCCCGAGATTCGATCGTCGGTATCATCATACCTAGTTCAATCTCGTTCACAGCAAGTACTTTACTCGTTCCGTAATCCAATATCACTTTGTGATTAACTCCTTAACCACATGCTTGCAAGCGGTGTTGATATCGATTACCGAGTGGGCCCAAAGTATATCTCTCCGACTTGGGAGGGACAAATCCCATCTCGATACATACAACCCAACAGATACTTTCCGATCACCTGAGAGACACCTTTATGATCACCCTCTCATAGGATGACGTTTGATGACCTCAAAGCTTTCTTCCGATACCAGGGAGTTGTATTATCTCATGGTCTAAAGAATACAATATTTGACATAGGAAAAGCTTCGCAAAGATGAACACAATGACACGATCTAATTGCTTCGCTTAGTTTGGGTCTGTCCACCATATCATTCTCCCAATGATATGATCCCATTATCAATTGACAACTCATGTCTATGGTTAGGAAACCTTAACCATCATTGATCAATGAGCTAGTCCATAGAGGCGTACTAGGGACACGGTGTTGTTCACAAACCACACAAGTATTAATGTTTCCGCTTAATACAATTCTAGCATGGAATATAAACTTTATCATGAACAAGAATTATAATAATAACATCTTTATTATTGCCTCTAGGGCATAATTCCAACAATAGTTTGTTCACTTTAACCTTAATCACTTCAAGATGCTTATGATAGGGGCAATGAGAGCTAAAAGCTAATAAGTACCATAATTTTTGGAAGCTCTTTATGAAACTTGAATCCATGCTTCCTTCTATGAAGGCCTTTCTTTTACTTTTATGTTGAGTCTCCATCTTGTATCTTTATGCACCTATTAAGAGAGCATAGTGGTCATTCTTAGTTTAATGTGCATTGTCCCCAAACTTGTTGATTTGTGCATAACTTTGATATTGCTTGTTCTTAAACTACTTGTATCTAGTCACCCTTATGAACTTTGAAGGTGTCCCATGCATTTATGTTTTGCTACACTATGAGGGTCAAGCTGAATACCATTCTTATTATGCTTTCTTTATGTGAAACAAACAAACGTCTTTCAAGCATTTTTATTCATGAATCTTTTGTTTGTGCCTTTTCATGTTACAACATAGTTGCTATGTCTTATTGTTAGAACTATATCTTTCATGTCTATGTTAAAGTACTATGATCCCAGCTATCAATGTTATAAATGCCTTGATCAAGATTGTGATGGTGCATGTCACCTCAAAAATTATTCTTTTCTTTTATCACTTACCTACTCGAGGACGAGTAGGAGTTAAGCTTGGGGATGTTGATACATTGCAAATGTATCTATAATTTTTGATGTTCCATGCTTGTTTTATATCTACTTTCTTATGTTTTGTCCACACTTTGGAATACTTTTACACATTTTCTGGGACTAACTTATTAACAAGATGCCACAGTGTCAGTTGCCTATTTTCTTCTGTTTTTGGTTCCAGAAAAGACAGAAAATAAATATTCTTGGAATTGGACGGGACAAAAGCCAAAGTTCATATTTTACTGGAAGACTCACAGAGCCAGAAGACAAGACGGAGAGGGGATAGGGGATGGCCACACCATGTGGTGGCGCGGGCCCCCGTAGCCGTGCCACCAGGTGGTGTGGGCCCCTGGTCCACCCTCTGACATTGCCTCTTCGCCTATAGGAAGCCTCCTGATGAGAAAACCCTAAATATCCAGCCTCCAGCCATGAAAAGTTCTGAAGTGCCGCCAACACCGAAGGGGAGATTAGGAGGACAGAAAGTCTCTGTTCCGGCACCCTGCCGGGATGGGGAAGTGCCCCCGGAGCCATCTCCATCGATCTCCACCACCATCTCCATTGCCGTTGTTGATTCCCATGATGAGGGAGTAGTTCTTCCTCGAGGCTAAGGGTTCTACTGGTAGCTATGTGTCCATCTCTCTCTCTATGCATGATCATATTGTGATCATGAGCTTTGTAATCAAGTAGATCTACCTTGCTACTCAAGTGCTTTAATAGATCTCTGCTCTCCCCATGTGTGTGAAAGTGACATTGTGCACACCATGGTGGCACTTAGGCTAGAGATTACAAATACTTGTTATGAGTTATATTTGGAGTTGGATGTCTCTATAAAATTGTGGTGTTTGTTGGAACCATATAGTGCTCAAGGTGACAGTGTGGGGTTATCTAGATGGGAAAAGCAAACTTTGAGGAGTGCTGTTATAGCCCTACCATGGATTAGAGTGTCCAACCAGAGAGTAGTTCTGAGTAGTATCATAAAGAGAAGATATTTATATGAGAGTGTTCACTAGTGAAAGTATGATCCCTAGGCCTTGTTTCTAAGCATTGAAACACCATTTGCAACTAGATCTGTTACATGTTTGCTTGCTTCCATCTTTATTTCAGTTTGCCTTTAGTCTCTTCCATGCCATCAAGCTATCTGGCACCGTTGTCTTATATCCATACCACTTGTATTTTACTATCTCTTCGCCGAACTAGTGCACCTATACACCTGACAAGTGTATTGGGTGTGTTGGGGACACAAGAGACTTCTTGTATCTTGATTGCAGGGTTGCTTGAGAGGGATACCTTTGACCACTTCCTCCCTGAGTTCGATAAACCTTGGGTAATCCACTTAAGGAAAACTTGTTGCTGTTCTACAAACCTCTACACTTGGAGGCCCAACAACTGTCTAGAAGAATAGAAGTGCGTAGACATCAGTCAGCCCCATTATTTGTGGATGGCTGCTCAAGCTCCCTCTCCACCGGCCTCCAGTGCTTCCCCGGCCACCGCCTTGTGTGGCCGCCGCCCCAGATCTTCACCGAGATCCCGGACGAGAACAACAAATAGGCCTCCCGCATCACGCAGCAGGACCGGTGTTGGCTGGCATCAACATCACCATGTTTCCCTCCTAACAAGCTACGGGCCACCCACTAGTATAGGGTGTTTTGGTGTGCATATTTTGGACGTGGAACAATGTCTGTTTTTAATATATTTGTACAATTATTATCATTTTTTCCTTTTTAGTTTTTTGTGCAATGTTTTTGGGGTGGCCGTTGGGTACACATGCCACCACAAACGGTCTCCATACGGAAGAGTTTTCCTCCCCCACAGATGGACCGATTCACTGTCTGTTTTGCGGTGGGCCGTTTGGAATGCCCTGAGCTTGTGACCTAGCGCTGAGAACCAAACTGCTAGCTCATTCTCATCCAACAATAAATATGTTCAATAATAACTAATTAATGTGTGGTGTGCTTATATGTTGACCACATGTACACGTATAACCATAGTATCTTTCTAGAAAAAGGTGGAAAGAATAGTGTCGAATATTCTCTCTTTTCCATATGTTGCAAAATATAAGATGTAGCAAGTTGAGAGTACTAGCTAGGATAGATGCATATGCACCTGAATCGTACTTAAAAATTAATTCACTAACTATCACATTTACCAAATTGACGCAAAGGAAAGTATAAAATAATCAAAACTAAAACAACAAATAAACCAAAATAAAATGGGGACGAAGAAACTTCTAGATGTTAAAGACAACAACAAATACTAAACACTAATAACTAGACGCATGGATGGCTAGCTAACAACGAAACGACTCATTATGCATGGAAGCAAGTGGATATATATGCACTGAACACCGTACGTATTTACCATTGAGGTTTCAAAGACAATTCATGTGAAAAAGGCATGTATTCGTTATTCCTCTGAGTAAATGAACAAGGGTTTTAAGACAGTTTCTCTAGCCGTGGTCTTGTCACATAGCATCTACATTGTGCACCAACTAGTTATGTAATGATAAAAAATAGGATGATAATTTTATCAACGGATTTGGGTATCCATGGATGTTTGACCCGGTGGAAAAGGGTATGGAGGGCTAATTATGCCTATGGATTTCGTGGGGCGGATACCCGGTAACTCATGGGATAGGCACGAGTAGAGGTTTTTCCCGTGGATATCGAATAGATATCCATAACACGTACTCATTTAAAGGCCTAATCCCCTTCCCGATAGGGGAACGGTGTCCGATCTTTGGATGAGTTGCAATAATTCAAGATGGTGGATTTTTGTGGTGGCCCATCATACTACTATATATTGTAGTACGCAAGTGATTGACATAACACTCACAAATCCACAAATATTATATCCCTTAGAGTGGTACAACACAAACATTACGGGTCCACAATACATACAAGCTTATTATTACAATATCAAAAGAACTAATACCATAAGTTTCTCGGACTTATAACCAGCGAACAACTTACTTAAAGATGTTCCAACATAAAAATGAAAAGATGCAAACTAATTAACAAGGCGGGAGCGGAGCTCAACAGCTTATTATATAGAGTTCTATGATGCTCGACTCAACCTAGATACTAAGTACTACTCTAGCAACTATTCATACTCATTGCCTCCGGCTCCATAGCGGATCTCGTAATCCACTCCTTCAACTCCTCTAGATATATCAGGCTCTTCGTAGAGAACATCATCTTGGCACTCTAGCATACATCGTAGTATCTTCTTGATCTTTAGAGTCTAAGAAGGGGGTCAAAGGAAAGAGTGAATAACAACGTTACCCAGCAAGTTCATTATGTGCAAGGTGGGAAGTTTGATGCACTAGCTACCACCTCTGACTATAAGTTTTAGGTTCTATGCAATTTTTGTAAACATTTCTTCAAAATGTTTATTTTATTTTGAAAACTATACCCGTCAGTCTTCATAGGTTGACCAGAACTTTATGGAGTTACTTTCCTGTCGCGTTCGTAGCTCCTACCCGGAATAGGGAGTAACATGTCACAATTCTTATACTCTGTAGAGGTGCATTGCTTTACCCATAAGAGATAAAATCCTTGTTGCACAACCAGGCGTACCTTCCCGTCCACAATTCCGTGATGTGGGGCCCAGTAGATGATCCAAACTAATCATTATTCTTCACCACAACCCCGCATGCCCACTCGACTCCTCAAGCAGAGCTATCTCTGTTCACCCCCACATAGGTAGATATAACTATGGTAGACCCCTTGAAGACTCTATAAGCAGGTCACGTCCCTGGCAGCCCCCAAAAATTGGCAGACCTACCTCGGACATCCCTCATAGATGATCTAGACACCAAATATCATGGGGCACTAAGGGGTCCCACCCATGTGCTAGATCCTCGCAAGGAATCTACAGCTCTTAATACGGTCGTCCATTGACATGCGAAAGGAAGAAGATACAACTGACTTCACCGTTCCATTCCAGATCTTATGGTTAACACGTTTATACGCCGCTATAATCACTTACGTCATGGGTTATTAAGTCCTATCTGATAGACCTTACTGCACACATGGAACCCTAGGCTCCATTGCTAGCTATAATAGATTATCATCACTTAGGCTGATAACTAATGCTTCATATTATTGTGAAAATAATCTTTTCTGACTCCTTTTCGAACATAGGTGATATCACAGAAAGTTACAAATACTTTGGAAAGCACATCAAAGGATATGAACAAGTGATGAACTTGCCTTGTGACTGCAAGGTAATATAGTCCGATGTTTTGACTTTCCCTTGCGCTCATGTTTCTACAGAACACCATTATTGCCTAGTAAGGATAATATTTAAAGAACCAAATAATGCTATTATGCATAGTAATGTCATGCAATACTTAATTTCAGTTTATTACCCTGCTTATTGTGTTTTACCCACATTATTAGATTTAAAAGAATCTTTTAAGATGTAAATATTATTTATAAAAACATATGATTATTTCTTTCTTAGAAAATAAACGTATTATATATATAGCATAATAAGAATTTATTTTTATGTACAGATAAAAGATATTTCATTCCTTTTATGTTGATAAAGAATAAGGATTTTTAAACTCTTTTACTCATTTATTTCTTTAAGAATCCTAAAACATTATGAAATAATATACTTAGTATTTTATTAGTAAACATATTCATTCGTGATCTTAAAAATGTTTTTTATTTAACATTTTTATATAATTCAATAAAGGAATTAATGCTTTTAAATATTTTGTTCTAACTTCACTATTACAAAGGACAAGTTAATATTTGTGTGATCATCTAGATATATCATATGTATTTTTCTTATTTTTCTAGAGCCTAAAGTGTTATAGGGTATTTTGGTAATTTTATATTTTCTTTTATTTTAGGAACTGCGCCTAGCCCTCTGGCCTGCCCGACCCAACCCCCAACAGAGCCCGGTGGTTGGGCTCAACCCAACCGCACCCCTAGGCTCGCCCACTCCGGCCCCTTCCTCTCTCACATTCGTACTTGACATCACTCCTCTTCCTCTCTTGTGATGTTGCGGCGCCGCCGCCATCGCCGCTTGATCTGGCGAGCTCCGGCCTTCTTCGTCGCCGCTGATGTGCTTATCGACCAAGCATGCCCTACTGCATCGACTTGCCCACTTTGATTTGACGTGTGCTCCCCCATTTGGTCGTGTTGACCCTGTAATGGTGACTAGGGTTTCAACACCCTCCCTCTCGCCTTGCTCCAATGGCCATTGGTGGTGCTCTGGCGGTCCAGGTGACATGGTTGTCGCCTGCACCGCCACCCTTGTCTAGACGCGGCCCAGCGCGGTGCAGGTGCTCTAGTGTCAATCGTGCCGCCATGGCATGGTTGCCAATGATTTTCTTCCTCTTCTTGCTAAGTGAGCACCTCCGAGTAAGTTCTCCCTCTTATCCCTCGTTCTCGGTCCCTCACTACCTCGTAGAGATCAACCTTAAATAGGGTTTCCCCCTCTCTCTAGCTTCACTCAAATATGCTTGCTATGTCTTTGATGTCTTGGTGGATTTGGCTTATGAACAACTTAGCAATAATTTCGACTATGGACATGTTAGCCTGTCTCTGGATCTACCTCAATTACACTTATCTATTGGTTGCAATCCTAATTGTCCGTTGTTGTTTGTACTACCCTATTAATACTTGTGTGATGCTGATGATAACTGCAATGTTCCATGCCTTGTGGAAATTGTACTAGGATGATGTTTATATTTGAATCCTTGATCTTGTTCAAGCTTCTATGAGATAAGTTGATACTGTGTAAGTAATAGTGAATCTATGTTATATTAAATAGGCCCTTGATACCTGTTCTAAGTGTTGGGAATTGTTCTTAGGATCTATTGGTTAATAGGGAACAAGAGTTAGGATGTATCCTAGATAATTCAATAATGGTCTAGTCTTTACTTGAATAGATGAATTTAGAAACATGGTTTACTATTTTCTATGTATTGTTGTTATGACAAAAACTTGCCTATAAATGATTCTTGTAATTCTAGGAAAATGATTTAATCCAAATCCATTTTTAATGAATGTTTGATGATGGCTTCTATTGGTAATATGCTACTGTGGTGCCTCCCTTGATGGAGTGTCAACACCCGGATTTTTAATCCCAGATGCCCGTTATGCCATACCTCGCAATCCCAGGATTACCATTTTTGCGAGACATAACGGATTGGATATCACAGTACATCATCCATTACAAACCATACATAAGGTTTTACACAAATAAGGATCTCATGATCCAGTCTTTAATACAACAAGCAGCGGAAATAAAAGATAAGCGTAGCGGTGGGGTCCATCTTCAGGGGCACAGGCAATACTGACGAAGGCAGATAGTCCTAGTTATCATAGCCGTCCTGCTGACCATCATCTTGATAATCTCCTTCATAGTCTGGCCATGATAATAGCCAGGGACAAAATCCATGAGTACTCTTTAAGTACTCGCAAACTACTACTAACAAGGAGTATAATTCTAAGTTAAAGTGCTAGAGCTAAGTTTAACTATAAAGTTAAGTTTGAAACCTAAGCTGAGTTCTGAAGCAAAGAAAGATAAAGTAAAGTTCTAGAACCACTTAAGTGGGAAGCTATTATCATCAACACAACCCTATTGTGGTCAAGTCAAAGTTCATCATTCATTTCAAGTTATTTAGAAAACATCTGACAACGAAACAATATGGCCATTCCAACTGTCCATAACCGCAGACGCGGCTATTTGAATAGTTTGACACTCTGCAGAGGTGGTACACTTTCACCACAAGATTCGATACATCTGTTAGGGATAACCCTAAATCATCATACTTAGTATGCAGATAATCAAACATAACCTTCCCTTTACACACCCTAGTACAAGCACCTCTCCTATGAGCATGGCCTCCCAACCATGACCATCAGTCATCTTGGGCACTGCATAGGTGGACAACATTGAGAGGTAGCCTCAGCTCAAACCTCTCCCGTGAGGGAACTAATACTAATGCATATAAATTTCCAGCTAAGCCTTACCCAATTCAGGTAGTGTGGTTGTACGGTAAATTTGGAATGGTATCGCATCCGAATCCAACCATCAGTTTTATAAAAGGGTTAAGGCTCATGCCTCATCATTTTCAGCATCATAAACCAGTTGTGTTTCTCAACACATGTCAAAACATCTCAATAGAATGACTCATCATTCCAAGGTTTTCACAATTCATTTTCACCCATTTATTCCCATCTAAAGTGACTCAACTTTTTGATCTACTCTAAAAATACTAAGTTAAGAGTGTTCACTAAAGGAGAAAGATGGGATCAATCTCATGCCATAGAATGACATCTAAAGGTTTCTAAGTAGGTCAAGTTTTATACTTTTTATGCTACCTTCAAATTAAGTAAGGAACTTTGCATACTAAGGGGAGTAAAACTTGTAAGTAAGGCTTGGGGTACTAATAGTTAAAAATGAGTGTGATCAAAGCATGCCTAAATCATCCTTGCTCATTCATCTAGCTTAATTATAGCTTGCTAACAATAGCTTGCCTTGGTTGGTACAGTGGTTGAAGTTTTCTTCTTCTTCTGGGTAGAACTCCTCCTCCTCGAAAGCTTGGTCGGTACCAGCGTCTATAAATACATAGGGAGTGCACAATCACCAAACAATACTTAACTAGGCTAATTAGCATTCTAAAACACACCTTTGATGATCTATTATCATCACAAACATCACAAGTTTAATTTCAATAGTTTCATCCTTTTTATTTTAGAAAAGTAATTTCTACTCATTGAATAATTAACTAATATTTAATATTCACCACTTAAAACATGGGATCATGTTGACACATGTCATCATCACATATTCTAACATGTGGGAATGAGATTTAAGGGCTGGATCAATATTACTTTGGTTTAAGTTCATTATTTAATGATTTAAAGTGACTAGAAATGCCTATATAGCATTATTTTGGTACTAGTCCAAAGTCACTGCATGTCAACCTTAATATTATTACATGGTTAGATATATATGATGAAATGTGATTTTTGAGAGTTGGAATCAACTCAAAAGCTAACTTGGTTGATTTTATAAAAATGTTGCAAGTTGCAAAAGCTTCTGTTTTGTTATTTTTATTAGGAGAGATCTATAACTCTATTTGAATTAAATCCAACGGGCTTGGATAGAGCATTTCAATACCTTTCAGACAAAATTAGTTTCATGCAATTTGGATTTATAAAACTCTCTGAATTGATTTTCAAACTAGGGGACAGAAACTAGATTTAACTAAAAAGAAAAATCCAGATTTGAATCTATGGGCTAGCGCGGGAAAAGGAATGGGTCGGCCTAGTGGCGCTCCGTGGCGCGGGGCTCAGCTGACAGGGGGGTCCCGCGTGTCAGCGGCACTTAAAACGCGAAACGGTACGCGCGCTGTAGGCCGTAAGATTAGAAGCAAGATCAACGGCTGAGGGTCGTCATCGACGACGAACAGGTCGCCGGCGAGCTCGAACCCTAGCGGCTCGGTGGGGGTCTACTGGGGGTGTACCAGGGCTCCAGCGGGGTCGGCGAGGCGGGTAAACAACATGGAAGATGACGGCGAGGCGAAGCGCAGTTGCGGCGGAGCTTGGGGTGGTCGCAATCAACGGCGCCCTTCTCCTCCTGCCACGGCTGCTCCGGCTCCAACTCCGGCGAGCTGCTGCTCCCCTCGCTCCGGCAAGAGGTGGGTGAGGTTCAGAGAGGTGAGGGGAGTGGAATGGTGTGGAGAGAAGAGGCTGGGGAGGGCTCCTTTTATAGGCCCGACGGTGAGACCGAGCGGGATGGGCAGGCGACTCCGGCAACAAGGCTACGGCGGGGTAGAGGCATGGTTGGGGGTGGCGATTGATGTGTGGTTCCCTGGCGGTGCTCTAGAACTTAAATGCGGCCGTAGGGGCGGTGGCACGCGGTCTGGGCGAGGTGGCGCTCTGCGCGGCCGAAGCGGCGGTGTCCACGGCGAGCGGTGGCTGTGAGGCTTTGGGCGGCGAACGGGGATGTCTGGGGTGTTCTCCAGGTCGAGGTGGAGCGGCGGGCGCGGGCTGGTGCCAAGGGATGGTTTGTGTGAGCGAGGACAGGGCGTGCTCTGGGGGCGGCGTCGGCATGCTCGACAAGCTCCGGGCGCGGCGGTTCCTGGCCGCTCTGCTCTCTGTCTCTGGCCTGGGGCTGGTTGGGCGGTGGAGGTGGACCACTGGCAAGCTGCTAGACATGAGGAGAGGGGATGGAGAGGGCTGCTGCTGCGAGTGCCCTGTCGTCCGGCGAGGTGGTGCTCGGCATGGCATGGCAGTGCAGCTAGGGGTAGGGGAGATGCTGGTTAGGCTCTGGTTAGATCAAGAGGGGACAAGGGGATTAAATGGGGATCAATTGGGGGGAAAACCCTGTAGTAAACAGTGAGCTAGGATTAGAGGTGATATTATGCATGCCAAGTGTTTGATGAAATGGCCGCATGAAAGAAAGTTTTGAATTTTGATTTCAAAATTTTTGAGTGATCTCCACTAGTGGTAGGTAGTCTCTAGTTGCAAGGGTTTTGAAAATGGAGCTCAAATAGATGGTTTTTGAAATAGGGGTGATCTATGCATATGCATTAGATTCAATTTTAAACTGTCATTTGAAATAGTCAATAGAATGTTTTTAGCAGATCCAAAGGTGGGCCTTGGTACCTCATTATGTGTACTAGCAAGGGGTGCAAAGATCAAGAATTGTTTCTGTTAAGTTTTGAGTACTAGGAATAGCCAAAGTAGGCATGAGAGTTAAATTTGCCAAAATGACCATTCCTCCTTTTTAATTCTTTTTGATTTGATTTTCTTTAGGAAAAGTTTGGGAATGATGTAGATGATGTTTAAATCACCTAAGAAACATTTTACAAGCATTGGATCAATCAATCATGGCAATTCAAACAACTCCTATTTTAAAATGCATACATATATGAATGCTTTCATATTAAATTTGGAAAAGTTTTTGTTAACCTTATTTTTGGATGATTTGATCTTGATAAGCTTGGATTGAAGTTTTGGGATGTTACATGGAGTGTGCATAGTGCTAAATTAACCAATATGATCTGCTGTCTAGCTTTGTTGTCTTTGTTAATCCTTGTTTGTGATGCAAAAGACCGAGACTCAATTTGTTAATGATCTATAAATGGACATGTGGTTGTGCTCTAAATCATGTGAGGATTTAATACTCCATTTGATTATAAATCTGAGGATAGTTTCTATGATCCTAAATCATGCCTGGAATTTGATAAGAACCAAGAAGATGCATGATATATGAAAAAGCAACCTGTGTTGTTGCTGAAGCTTGTGATTTCTTGGCTAGATCTTGTGTTTGTTTGATGATCTTGCTCCTAGATGCTAATTTGATGAGCTTCCCCTTGCTACTTTCTTATCCTGCTGCTCCTAGTTGCTGGCTTGACCTTGCTTAACTCCTAATCCACCCTATTCTTTATGTTACCATGGTTGGTTGATTATGTTGGGAAGTTGATTGATTTGTTGCTAAACTGGTAAAACCAGTTGTGGTGTCGTGGTGGTTCTTGCTGTTCTTGGTGGTATGTGAAATGGTCAACAGAGAGTTACTCTGCTACTACAGTTGTGCTTCTTATCTCTCCCATGTTGATATCCTGTGTTTACAGCACACATGCATGCAACTATGTGTGTGCTACTTGCACTATTGTGGATCAGCTAAAGTAACTACAACTAATTTACTACCTCCTTCTTACCTCTTCTGGTGAAAATTGCCTCTCTCTAGACTATGACATAGTACTGAGGCACAAACTAGTATAAGAACAAATATTACTTTGGTGAAACTTCCCCCTCCTCAGTTAGCTCAATGATGCAATTAACAATGCATTACACTGTTTGACTCAGAGCAAAACACTAACACTAATCCATTATTTCCTTTTTGTTTTCTTTGCTTGAACTTGCAAGTACAGAGTAAAAAAATAAGAAGAGATGAGAAGATTAGATAGGAAAATAGTTTTAGGCTTTTAATTTATCATTTTGTATTTTCTATTTAATCATTTCTTCATAAAGACTCTATAATGTGTTAAGTATAAATGAAATAAAGATTTCTTTTCTTTTCTTATTTAATTGTATTTATTTAACTAACTTGAATTTCCTCAATTGTAAATTATGTTTATTGTGTCAATAATAATTTAATTTGAATTATACTAATTAACTTAAACATTCTAAACACCAACCTATTCTGAGTCTCAAAGTTATTTCAACTTTCAAATTAAATTTCAAATTTTACTTTGACTCGATTCTCCCAAAATAGTCTAGTTTTACTAGAGATCATGTCAGAATTCATAGCACTCTCTTGGATGAGCTAAACCTTAACCCATCAAAGTGATATAAACCTAGATCACTCTAACTTTTAAGTTTGCAAAAAATTTACCCCAAATTTTATAGATGAATGCATGTAGATGCACATATCCCTAAATCTACACTTCGTTGGTTCCTAAATGCTGGGATGTTACAAGTTTGACCTTGAGATCCGACTACAACATGCAGCAACATTGCGCCAATGCAATTGCTAAACCAATCCCCTCGAGGTTACTGATCTTGCAAATGCATGATCAACCTAACCACGAAGGTCCTTAATCCCTACGGTCAATCGATAATAAGTAAGAACTAAGTATGCAATCAAGATATTGTGAATATAGATGAAAACTTTATTGATAATGGTGGGATTCTGAATAGGCGGTCTTGGTCGAGTCGTTGGACAGAACCGAAGTACACGAGAGTTGTAGCGATGGCTAACTTTTAATCTAAAAAATCCAAGTTCTAATGACGGCTCGGAGGGGGTTTATATGGAGGAAGAGAAGGGATTTTCGTCCAGCCCTATTGGTCCAGCCGAAAACACCCCCAGATGGGCCTTTCTCCACACAAACAACGTCTAAATACTCCCTATATTATCTAGGTTGAAAATACATGGGTATAGCCCATAAAATAAGGCGACACAACATCAAATAAAACCTTGGACGCACATTATGAGTTGGTATCTTGTGAAATTCGTCCAAGAATCCTTGCAACGTTATGGTGGCTTCAAAGTAATGGAATCTTCACTTGCAGTGTCATCCTCAATCCTCACACGCTTATGGCCATCTCCATGCACGACCATGCTCCAATGCTTGTCCGTCTCGTCCTTGCTAGGTCCATCATTCCTAAGTAACATAAACACATATGATTTAGGCAACATCATATTCTCATTAATATTAGGAAGAGTTCCTAGAAATGAAAGTACTTGATAGTTGAGTTATCATGCACGAGCCCTTGTGGGAGTTCTCCGTAATGTTGTTGTAGGTGTAGAAGGTGTATCAATAGTAGATATGTCATCATCATCATCATCCCCTTCTTGAATTGAACTCGTCCTTGATGCAATCTCATCTTCTTCTCCAAAGTATGGCTTCAAATCTGCAATGTTAAATGTAGGACTTACCATACCCAACTTTGTAGGAAGCTCAAGTTTGTATGCATTATCATTTATACTCTTTAAAGCTTTGAAAGGACTAGCAACACATGGCATCAATTTGGACTTGCGCAAATCAGGAAAGTGACTTTGCACAAATGCAACCAAACAAGATTTCAAACATCAAACACAACATTCTTTCTACCTTAATCTTCAGAAAGTTTATACTTAGCATTCATATGTTCCATGTTCTCTTTAGTAGTTTCATGCAACTTTATATTTTGTTCAGCATGTTGTGTAGCATCATAATTAGTTTTCAGAGAAGAAGCAAGTGGCAATAAATCAATAGGTGCACGTGGAACAAAACCATACACAATATCAAAAGGTCACAACTAATAGTAGAATGTAGCGAACGATTGTAAGAAAATTCAATATGAGGTATACAATCTTACCACAATTTTAAGTTCTTCTTTAAGACTGTTCTTAACATTGCAGACAATATTCTATTGACTACTTTAGTTTGTCCATCAGTTTGGGATGACATGTAGTACTAAAAAGTAACTTAACTTAACCCACAAACATCTCCAAACCTGGCTAAGAAATTTAGTATCACGATATCTGAAACAATTTTATTTGCCACATCATGTGAATGAACAATTTCACAAAGGAACATATCAGCAGGATGTGCAACATCATCACTTTTGTGACATGGAATAGAGTGTGACATCTTTGAAAATATATCCACAACCACGAAAATACTATCCCTCCCCTTTTGTGTTTGAGGGAATCCCAAAACAAATTCCATAGAAATATCCTCTCAAGAAACACTTGGAACATGAAGAGGCATGTATAAACCATGTGTATTAAGGGATGACTTAGCTTTTTGACATGTAGTGCAGCGAGCAACGAATCTCTCAACATCTCTACGCATATGCGGCCAATAGAAGTGTGCAACAAGTACGTCCTCTATCTTCTTCACTCCAAAGTGCCCCATCAATCCTCCTCCATGCGCCTCATGCAACAACAAAAGACATACGGAGCTATCTGGAATGCATAGCTTGTTAACACGAAAAACAAATCCATTAGTAAAGACGAATTTGTTCCATGTTTCTCCCTCCTTACAATTCTGCAATACATCTTTGAATTCAACATCATGCACATATTGTGATTTGATAGTTTCCAAACCAAAATTGTTATAGTCAAGCTGAGATAGCATGGTATAACGGCGTGACAAAGCATCAACAATAATATTACCTTTACCATTTTTGTGTTTAATAACATAAAAAAAGACTCAGTGAATTCAAACCACTTAGCATTGCGCTTATTCAGTTTTGCTTTACCATGAATATGCTTCAAACATTCATGATCAAAATGTATAACAAATTATTTAGGCCATAAATAATGTTGCCAAGTTTGTAATATCAAAACAAGAGCATATAAGTCCTTGTCATAAGTAGAATAGTTCAGACTAGGCCCACTCAGTTTTCACTAAAGTATGCAACAAGTTTTCCTTCTTGTAATAACACACCTCCCAAACCAATTTAACTAGCATCACATTCAAGTTCAAACATTTTATTAAAATTAGTAAGTTGGAGTAAAGTATCATGCTTCAGCAGCATGAAGGCATCTTGTTGCACATCACCTAAACAAAGGGCATGTCTTTCTTTATATGCTCATTCAATGACACATCAATGGATCCAAAATCTTTGACAAACCGCCTATAAAACCCAACGAGGCCAAGAAAACTCCTCACTTGTGTGACCATTTAGGAGGTGATCAACTCGAAATAGCTTCAATCTTGGCTGGATCAACTTCAATTCCCTGCGATGTAACAACATAGAAAAGGAAAGCAACTCGATCAGTGTAGAAGGTGCACTTTCCAATATTACCAAAGAAACATGCATCGCGTAGAGCATAGAAAACAACACATAAATGGTTCAAATGGTCCACTGACAATTTGCTATAAATCAGAATATCATCAAATTATACCACCATAAAACATCCGATGAAAGCAAGAAAAAATTTGTTCATTAATCTAATGAATGTGCTGGGTGCATTAGTTAAACCAAAAGGCATCACTAACCACTCATATAAACCAAACTTAGTTTTAAATGCAGTTTTCCATCCATCTCCTAATTTCATATGAATCTTCTGGTAACCACTATGCAAATCAACTTTAGAGAACATATTAGAGCCACTCAACTCATCAAGCATATCATCTAAACATGGTATGGGATGATGGTAACAAATGGTAATATTGTTGATAACTCTACAATCAATACACAAGCGCGAAGAACCATCTTTATTAGGTACCAATATAATAGGAACAACACATGAACTAAGGGACTCACGAATGTGATCTTTATCGAGTAGTTCCGGAATTTAGCGTTGTATCTCTTTGTCTCCTCCTAATTGGTTTGATATGGTGCACGGTTGGGCAGCGTAGCACCAAGAATAAGGTCAATTTTATGCTCAATTCCTCAGATAGGTGGTAGTCCTAGTGGCATTTTAGGTGAAACAACGTACACATATTCCTACAAAATGTTAGCAATCGTAGGTTGCAAATAAGGAGGCATATCCTCAAATGCAAACAAAACTTCTTTGCAAAAACAATGCATAACCATGAGACTTACTCACATCCAACTTAGAAATATCAGATTTACTAGCAAGTAAACAAGGACCATTCAAATGAATTTTAGTTGGATGTTTCGAATTAGATTTAGTAGAAGTTTTTGGTGGTACAAAGTTTTTAGCCACAATCTGATTTTCACATTGTTGTTTCTTCTAAAGTTTTGCTCTACTAGATCTATCAAGATCATCTTTTAATTTTTGTTCAAGAGTCATTGGTTTAAGTGCAATTTTCTATCCATTATGCACAAGAGAATACTTCTTAGTTTTACCATTATGAACAGATTATCTATCATATTGCCAAGGTCGACCAAGTAATAACGGATAAGCTTACATGCGTATAATATCACAATCAATAAAGTCATAATATGTACTAATGGAAAATTGTATGCGTGTAGTTCTTGTTACCTTGAGTTGATCGGTGTTGTCGAACCATTGGATATAATATGTGTGTGGGTGTTGTTGTTTAGCTAGAGCAAGCTTCTCCACCATGTCAATGCTAGAGAAATTATTACAATTCCCACCATCAATGATAATTTGTATAGCACGTCCTTGACAACTCCTTTTGTTTGGAACAAGTTGTAGCGCTGATTATGTTCTGTTTGGCACAACTGCAAGCTCAAGACGCGTTGTGCAACTAAACTCTTATATTGATCAGCCACCTCATCTCCCATTACCTCCACATCCTGGCCAGAAACATCATGATCTCCCTCTTGAGCAGCAATGAGGGCGAGTGTATCTTCATCAAAGTCACTTATAGAATCATACTCGTCGTCATCTCGTACTATCATGACACTCTTGCTGGTGCAAAAGTGCTTAATGTGACCATAGTCCCAGCATTTGTGATACCGAATATCCTTTATCTTCCTTGTAGAAGCCATGGAAGATGTAGAACTATGTGCAAGGTCACTGTTTGTTGGTGGAGCTGTAGGTGGTGACGTTCTTGTCGTATGTGCGTTGGTCCTGGCGGCAGACGATGATGAAGTAGCACCACGAGTAGGCGGAGGTGGCTAGCGTGGAGTGAAAGATGATGTGCAACCTCCAGAATTATCAGATCTCCTCCACAATTGGCGAGCATGTACTTTACGTTCAGCTTTTGCAAGCAAAATGAAACAAAAGAGTGATAGTACGATGCTCCTTATAATCTAATATGGTCTTAATTTCTTTATTTAAATCGGCAAAAAACATGCAAGCATTTGTTTATTATATTCATTTATGCCACAACAAATCATGCCATTTTGAAATTCTTGATAATACTCATCTACAAAATTGGTGCCTTGTTCTAAATAAGATAATTTATTAAGAAAATCACGTATATAATATGATGTCATAAAGAGAGTACGCATATCAGCTTTCAAGTCAGTCCAAGTAGAAGAAATATTGGAATGATATAATCTACAATGCTCAGCCCACCTTGTGGAAGCAAAAGAGATGTGAATTCGCAAGTAGCAGTACTAACACGATTATCCTCAGGATATTGTAAATATGCAAACAGTTGCTCTACTTCTAATTCCCAAGTAATATATGCATCAGGGTTATATCTACCATCAAAAGGAGGAATATTGAATCTAAGCTTAGAGACATGAGAATCATTAGTTACCATAGCGTGATGATGTGGTTGCGCATTGCGGAAGTAGTGGCGCGGGTGGCTAGGTCGTAGTAGAGGGCCATCCACTATGGCCTCATTCTCCTCCTCGAACTCTTCTTTCCCATCGTACTCATCATTGGCCTCATAATAGGACTCTTCAGTAGCAACGCAACACCCAAAATCTGGCCTGGTTGTAACGAAACTTGTTGTGCTCGGCAATGGAATGCATGGTTGGGGGTGGACAGCTACCAAAAACGCAGTTGCGGGTGGAAGCGTTGTGGCTGGAAATCAGTGCAAGAGCTCATTCAACTTGTCATCAATGTGCGTGATGAGAGTTATCTCGAGGCCATCTATCTTCTCCATGGTGTTGATGAAGCGCGTATTAACGTCATACGCTTGATCAACTAGTAGGCTGGTGAAGTGGGCATGCATCTGTGAGTTTGTCATCTTATCTGGGTCGACCTGTTCTGTTTGCTTGACTAATCCTGGCACGGTTAGTACAACAAAGCACAATATGTATACGCCTACGAACTATAGGGGTGGTTGGACTAGCACTTAATTTGTCAAGCAATATATAAAGCTCTTACTTGTTCTTACCAAACAGTAGGGTGTGACGGCAAGAATCAGCTCAGTCATTCTGAACATTAGTAAAGAGATTGTCTAGGAACATCACATGATAAAGTGTAGAAATATGTGGAGCTGTAGGAGGTTTACAAAAGAATGAGCAATGATCAAAACAATGATGCAAGTTTAATAAACGCTCAACATGTATTGTGTTGGTCCTAGGCTAGAACGTACTAGAGCCGCAAGTCTAGATGAAACACCAACGTAGTCATGACACGGCACAACAACTTATAGATGTATAAAACATGATTTTTATTTGGGCTCGCCCGAGGGCAGAGGTTTTCTATGGTCCGACAAGGCTAAGAGGAGGCGTCTGATTTTTTTTTTGCTCTCACCCGAGGACATACTATGTCTATGGTTAGGCGAGAAGGCGCTCCAGATTGTTTTTTGGAGGAAGAAATAGATCTAGATCTAAAACTACCTGACTTGAACTATTGATGGCGAAGTGATGGAAATTGATATCAATATTGATGGCAGCAGAAACTATGGTAGGGTGATGTGGAGGTGGAGGTGATCTGTACACGGTGGTGGGGAACAACGCGGTGGTGGCTGGAACAACATGGTGGTGGCATGACAAATATGAACAGAACTCAAAACTCTAAAGGAACTAGATGCTAAAACCAACAACTTACCACGATTATGTAGACGTGAACTCAAAGATGCAAACCTGAAAAGATCATGTAATGGCTCAGAATGGTTATGACACGGGATGATCTAATCCTAATATTTTAGCTTTTTCATGGACTATAGGTATGGAGAACAGATCCAATCTAACTTACAAAAATAGCAAGATCTTACCGAGCAACCTAGAATCTAATACCATTTGATAGGGGAAAGGTGTCCGATCTTTCGATGAGATGTAATAATTCGATCTAATGGAGTTTGACCTTGACAATCTAACTATAACATGCAACAATGTTGCACCAATAAAATCACTAAACCAATCTCCTAAAGGTTACTGATCTTGTAGATGCACAATCAGCATGACCATGAAGGTGCTTAATCGCTGCGAGCAATCGAGAACATGCAAGAACTAACAATGCAATCAAGATATTGCAAATATAGATGAAAGCTTTATTGATAATGGTGTGATTCTGAATATGTGTTCTTGGTCGAGTCGTTGGACATAACCGAAGTACATGAGGGTTGCAACGATGTCTAACATTTAATATAAACAAAATCCAAGTTCTAATAATGTCTAGGAGGGGGTTTATATGGAGGAAGATAAGGGATTTTCATCCATCCCTATTGGGCCGGCCAAAAACACCTCTAGATGGGCCTTCTTCCATACAAGCAACCTCTAAAAACTCCCTATATTATCTAGATAAAAAATACATGGGTCTATCCCATAAAATAAGCCAACACAATACCAAATAAAGTCTTGGACGAATATTATGAGTTGGTATCTTATGAAATTCGTCCAAGCATCCTTGCAGCATTATGGTGGCTTCAAAGTCCTGAAATCTCCACTTGAAGCATCATCATCAATTCTCACACGCTTGAGGCCATCTCCATGCACGACCATGCTTCAATGTTTGTTCCTCCCATCCTTGCTAGGTCCATCATTGCTAAGTAACATAAATACATCTGATTTAGACAATATCATATTCTCATTTATATTAGAAAGAGTTTCTAAAAACAAAAGTACCTGATAATTGAGTTGTCGTGCACGAGCTCTTGTGAGAGGTACATGTAATGTTGATGTAGGTGTAGCAGGTGTATCAATAGTAGGGATGTCCTCATCACTTCCCTAGCCCCAAAGGCTCACCTAACTTTAACTTGCTAACGCTAACACGATTTTCATAAGGCGCACTGCATGACAACACCCCCAGTCATGTTTGGCCCTTCCGTTCCCACAAATTCGTTACTAAAATGATGTTGTTATACTATGTTGCTATAATACTATGGATATCCATGGATACTCGGGTATCTTTGAGGTTTGGATTTAGGGCAATATCCAGGCCAATGGATACCTTAGTGGGCAAGCTAGAGTGAGCCTGATTGATCTAGATTTTTTTATAGTTTTGGTCTACCCACCCAAACCGCCCCACTGCCATCCTTAATGAACATGTGAATATTACCACATGCTTAACCCCATTATCCTCACACACCGGCATAATCCGTGAGAAGCAAAAAGCCAAAGATGCAAATGAGCTCCAATTGGGGTACCCTCCTACCCATATTAGGTCAAACGAACGACCAGTTTTTCAAAAAAACCGACATGACTTTGGAATTTTATTAGTTCATTTAATTTAACTAAGGAGGGTCGGAGGGTGTCCTTATGCTTCCCCATTTGTATCTCTACAAACTAGCACCAAGCTAGCGACACAAGAATGCAAACCCACCACCAGAAACAAGAAAGAACCAACAACTAAGGAGCATTTTTCATCCAAACTCTACAAAGAGCTTACATCAATACATGAAGCTCGGGGTAAGAAAAACAACTCAGAAGCAAAGAATGATAAAAATGATTAGTAATACTTTAGGTTTAAGCACACCCAAATCCTTCCAAAGATGGTACTTTAGCACCTTTATTTAGACTAACCATATAGTTGTTGCTAGTGAAAACCAAGGCTCTGCCCCCATCACCATGGCCCACAAGAACTTGAGCTAGAACCGTGGGATATAATTCTTACTAGATCCTTGTTGGCACTTCAAAACGTGTCTACTGGGTGGGGATATTGCCAAAGGGCATTTTAAGAGTCATCTCCACACCATGAGTGCGTGTATTTTTTGTTTCATAAATAGAATCATTAACCTCAACCACTACATCATGATGATACAACCACACTTAACACATTCCTGCTAGCATAGCAGGCTACACAGACACTAAAACCTAAGAATTTTTCTTAGTGAAAATGCCAAGTAGGCGAGAGATTGGCATGAGGAAGCGAGGGAAATGAACGTGATGCCAAAGGAAGAGCATGGAGTTCATAGAAAGGTGATGGTCGAAGAAAATCTAGATATGGGACTTGTTTAGGTTGCATTGGGAGAAAATAGTATACATCCTTTGTTGGTGTCTTGCACGGGTTGTCTTGATGGTCGAACAACCCAAGTAGTTGTAGGGTTCCATAGCAGAAAACAAAAAAAATCTAACTAAGCAAACACTAATACCAGGATCTATACTATGTAGACATAAGTAACGGAAGAGAGAGATGGTATTCAAACCTTTGAAGACCAAGGGAACGCCTTACGCAGGAAGGCATATATTGATGAAGACGAGCAGCACCTCAAGTGTGGTGCCTCCAAAGTTCGTCACACGTCCGATGTAGGTGACGTCTCTCGGACTCCGATCCAACCGAGCATCGGAAGAAGTAGATGCCGGATCAATGATCACACGACGGTAGTGTGAAGGTGGAGAACTCACAACCTAAGAGGCCCTCTCCAATATTACGGAGAAGTCCTCAATGGATGAGAGAGAGAGAGAATGGGATGATTCCAAAAGGGGAGGGGAGACCCCCTATATATAGTAGGAAGGGGGCACCACCTAGGGGCTAGACGGTGTGGAACTAATGCCTACACCTGTCGGCCACCTAGGGCCAGCCGCCGGCCCTAGGTGGTCCCCACTTGGGTAGCCCACTAAGCCTAGGACGGCTGGTCCCCTCTCCCTAGGCGCCTTGCCCCTTGGGCCTCCCCTTCGGGTGAGGCCTATTAGAATTGGGTTGCCTTTAATAATAAAATAATATATATATTTAATATTAATTCTCCAATTAACATTCAAATACACATATTATCATATTCATTTACGCCGGAACACCTTCCGGACCCCATCCGATCTACATCGGATGTTACCTGTAACT
This sequence comes from Avena sativa, assembly GCA_916181665.1. Taxonomy (NCBI): domain Eukaryota; kingdom Viridiplantae; phylum Streptophyta; class Magnoliopsida; order Poales; family Poaceae; genus Avena; species Avena sativa. Next base: position 343,227,616 of record OV702287.1, read on the forward strand.
ATTCTGGTTTCTCTTTCTCTATTTCTCCTATGATACCTCATCTACCCTAAGATTCCCCACCCTTAAGTGTGACATCCTTTAGTTCAGAAACACTCCGGACATGATCGAGACTACTCTCACATCAATGATCTTAAAACCTAGATCATCCTCGTGACCAATGAACTAGTTTGGTAGAGATAACTAGAGACACGGTTTGTTTATATACCACACGCGTATTAACGTTTCATATTAACACAGTTATAGCACGGTATGAAACGTATTATGAAAATTTAAGAGATATATCAAACAATACACTTTATTATTTGCCTCTAGGGCATAACTCCTTCAGTCTCCCACTTGCACTAGAGTACAAATAAGTCTAGTTTACAATAGGCAGGAACCTAACACCGATGGCATCTCGGTGTTGTTCATGCTTGGCTTGTAGGCGAGCTTTAGTCAAGGGATCTGCCACATTAAGATCCATGTGTACTTTGAAAATCTTGATTTCACCTTTGTCAACGTTCTGCCGGATGACGTGAAACCGAAACTTGATGTGTTTGGCTATGGAATGAGTCCTTGGTTCCTTTGCGTTTGCAATAGCTCCCGTGTTGTGACAATAGATCGTCACGGGGTCTTGCACACTTTGAATGACTCCCAGTTTGATGATGAAATTCCTTAGCCAAATAGCTTCATTCGCCGCATCATCTTCAACAATGTATTCTGACTCCACTGAAGACTGCGCCACCACCGGCTGCTTCTTGCTCTTCCAGCTTACCGCCCACCATTCCCTAGGAACACAAATCCTGTATGAGACTTCGAGTCATCATGATCTGAGTTGTAGCTCGATCCACGTAACCAGTTATGTTTAGAGCTTCAGCACTTCTTACATAGATTAGGAACATATCCTTTGTTCTCGAGATACTTTAGGATATTCTTCACAGCTGTCTAGTGATCTGGTCCTGGATTACTTTGGTATCGACTCGTCGAACTAAAAGACAATGCCACATCATGTCGAGTACTTAACATTGCATACATGATAGATCCTATGGCTAAATCATAGGGGATGTAAGACATATTTTCTCTATCATCATCCGGTATCGGACATTGAGTCACACTCAATGTGCAACTTTTCATCATTGGCACAAAACCCCTTTTGGAATTATCCATTTTGAACCTTTTCAAAATCTTCTCAATGTAAGTACTTTGACTTAATGAAATTAGGCGCCTTGATCTATCTCTATAGATCTTGATTCCTAATATGTATGCAGCTTCACCTAAATCTTTCACGGCAAACTGACTACTCAAATATGCTTTCACGCTTTTCATAAGATCCACATCATTTCCCATGAGCAATATGTCATCCACATATACTACTAGAAAAACCACTGAGCTCCCACTCGATTTCTTGTAAACATAGAACTCTTGTTGATTTTTGATGAATCCAAAACTCTTGATCACTTGATCAAAATGCTGGTTCCAACTCTGATATGCTTGCTTCAATCCATAAATGGACCATTGAAGTTTTCACACCTTTACAGCATCCTTAGGATCAACAAAACCTTCCGGTTGCATCATATACAACTCTTCATCAATGTGACCATTGAGGAATGCGGTCTTGACATCCATCTGCCAAATTTCATAGTAAAAATGAGTAGCAATTGCTAGTAAAATTCGGACAGCCTTAAGCATCACTACAGGAGAGTATGTCTCATTGTATTCAACTCATTTAATTTGTCGAAACCCCTTTGCGACAAGTCGAGCTTTGTGAATGGTCACATTACCATTCGCATCTGTCTTTCTCTTAAAGATCCATTTATTTTCCATGGCCTTGCGGCCTTCCGGAAGATCTACCAAGGTCCAAACTTGATTTTCATACATGGATCCTATTTTGGAATTCATGGCTTCTAGCCATTTCTCGGAATCGGCACTATCCATTGCCTCTTGATAGTTTGCAGGTTCTTCCTGTTCATCTAGTATGACAGACATCACAAGGCTACTATACCAATCAGGAATGGCACAAACTCTTGTAGACTTGCGAACCGTAGGAGTTTCGATGTTATTGTTTTGACCATCATCATTAGGCTCTTCTTCCACGTTGGAGAGTGGTTTCATAATAGCTTCCGTTGCGCTAGTCGGGATTTGGAGAGAAGGGTTAACAACTTCATCCAACTCAATTTCCTTCCACTAACTCCTTTAGCGAGAAACTCTTTCTCAAGAAAGGTGTTGGTTTTCGCAACAAATGGTTTGCCTTCGTCTTGACTGTAGAAGGTATACCCAACTATTTCCCTTGGGAATCCTATGAAGATGCATTTTTCAGACTTGGGTTCAAGTTTGTCAGGATGTAGTTTCTTGACGTAAGCCTCACAACCCCAAACTTTCAAAAATGACAACACTGGCTTCTTGCCATACCATATCTCATATGGGGTTGTCTCCACAGATTTGGATGGTGCTCGGTTTAAAATAAAAGCGGCAGTTTCTAACGCATATCCCCAAAACGACATAGACAAATCAGTTAAAGACATCATGGACTGCATACTATCCAATAGAGTATGGTTACGTCGTTCCAACACACCATTACGCCGTGGGATGATCCCACAGTCCTTCAAGTGCATGTTGAACTCATAACTCAAATACTCGCCTCCCTGATCCGATCGAAGATGCTTGATTCTCTTGTTAAGTTGATTCTCTACTTCTTTCTAAAATTCCTTGAACTTTTCAAAGGTTTCAGACTTGTGCTTCATTAAGTAGATATATCCATATCTACTTAAGTCGTTAGTAAAGGTAACAAAATAATGATAACCATTGTGCGTTGAGATACTCATTGGTCAACATACATCTGTATGTATGATTCCCAGTAGGTCTGCAGCTTTCTCCATTGTGCCGGAGAATGGTGTCCTAGTCATATTGCCCATAAGGCATGGCTCACATGTATCGAGGGATTCGAAATCCAATGATCCAAGAAGTCCTTCTGAATGAAGCTTCTTCATGCGCTTTACGCTAATGTGACCAAGACAGCAATGCCACATAAATATGGAATTACCATCATTATGCTTACAACATTTAGCATCAACACTATGGATGTGAGTATCACAGTCAAGATCAAGTAAGAATAAACCATTACACATAGGCGCATGAACATAGAAAATATCATTCATATAAATAGAACAACCATTTGTTCTGGATTTGAACGAATAATGATCTTGCAACAAGTAAGACCCACTCACAATATTCATACTCAATGTGGGTACATAGTAGCATTTATTCAAAACCAAAAATAATCCTGATGGCAGACGCAGATGTAGAGTGCCGACGGCCATCACTTCGACTCCCGAACCATTGCCAACGCGCATCATCACCTTGTCCCTCCTCAGGCGCCTCTTACTCTGCAGTTCCTGCCGAGAGTTACAAATGTGAGCAACAGAACCAGTATCAAATACCCAGGTGTTACTCCTGGCGTTAGTAAGGAACACATCAATAACATGTATATCACATATACCTCTATCCTTGGCGACTATCTTGCCGGTTTTCTTGTCTTCAAGGTACTTGGGGCAGTTGCGTTTCTAGTGCCCATCCCCTTTGCAGTAGTAGCACGTAGTGCCAGGCTTAGGGCCAGCCTTGGCAGTCTTAGAGGTACTGGCAGAGAACTTGCCATCCTTCTTAGGCTTCTTACCCTTGCCTTTTCCCTTTTTCCCCGGCTTCTTAAAGTTGGTGGTCTTATTAACCACCAACACCGTGTGCTCCTTCTTGATTTCTACCTCAGCAGTTTTGAGCATGGCGAACACCTCAGCAAGGGTCTTAGTCATCCCTTGCATGTTGTAGTTTGTTACAAAGCTCTTATAGCTAGGGGCCAGCGAGTGCAGCGTGAATGCTTAACGTAGCCAGACATTTTGACTACGTGCTCACTAATACTGTTGTGCTCTTCCATCTTGGTAGAGAAGAAGAGCTCGGAAGCATCATACCTCTCTACACGATCCTGTGGAGCAAAGACAGCCTTGAGATGATCTCAACAGCATTCATCTTCTCAAAATGGTTTTGAAGCTCCGACTCCATGGCATAGAGCATTCCACTTTGGATGAGGGAGAAATCATCCGCCTTGGACTGCCAGATAATCTTTTCATCCTGGGAGGCGGAATCTTCTAGCTAAGCCTCGATGACATAGGTCAACTTGTAGGGCACTAGGAGGATCCGAAGATTGCGGAACCATGTGGTGAAGTTGGTTCCATTAGTTCTTAGCTTGTCCTTCTCGAGGAAAGTGCTAAGGTTGAAGGTGGGTGGGCGAGACATCTACAATGGATTTTCAAAGTGTTTATACCATGTTCATAATAACGAGTTCAAGTTTTAAACTATACTACTTAAAACAAAAAGAACTCCCACTCAAAACGAACATCCCTCCATTTATTTAGTGATCACATGATCCCAATCTACTACTCCACCCCCGATCGTCATGGCCGGCAAAGTAGCTTCAAAGGTGGACTTTCCCTAATGTCGATCACATCAACCATGTGATTCACGCTCAACCTTTCGGTCTCTTGTATTCCGAGGCCATTCCTACACATGCTAGGTGATACGTTGCTAACGTATCTATAGTTTTTGATGTTCCATGCTTGGTTTTTATCTACTTTCTTGTGTTTTGTTCCAACTTTGGAGTATTTTTATACACTTTCTTGGACTGACCTATTAACAAGATGCCACAATGCCAGCTGCCTGTTTTATGCTGTTTTTGGTTCCAGAAAAGTCAGAAAATGAATATTCTCGGAATTGGACGGGACAAAAGCCAAAGTCAATATTTCACCGAGGGGGACACGGATCCAGAATATGAGACAGAGAGGGGCCAGAGGGCCGCCACACCACCGGGCCGCACGGACAGGCCTGGCCCATGCCAGGGGGTGGTGTGGCCACCTAGGGAACCCCCTCGGCCTCCCCTTCTGACTATAAGATGCCTCCGATACAGAAACCCTAAGTACCCGATCAAAACTCCAAGAAAGAGTATGTAGCCGCTGTCATCTCCATCCCTAGATCGCGAGGGATCTGAAGCTCTTCCTGGCACCCTGCCGGAGGGGAGAATTCACCCTGGAGGCCTTCTTCATCGCCATGCAAGCCTCCGGTGTGATGTGTGAGTAGTTCATCCTTGGACTACGGGTCCATGTAGTAGCTAGATGGTTGGTTCTTCTCCTCTGTGATATCATGTTTAGATCTTGTGAGCTCTATTCATGATCAATATCATCTATTTGTAATCCTACATGTTGTGTTTGCGGGGATCCGATGGATATTGAGATGCTATTTCAGATTGATTATTGATTCTATCATGTCTTTGTTATTTGTGATCTTGCATGCTTTCCGTTGTTAGTAGCTATCTTGGCCGAGTAGATGCTAGTAACTCCAAGAGGGAGTATTTATGCTCGATAGTGGGTTCATGCCTCTAGTAATCTGGGGGAAGTGACAGAAATCTCTAAGGTACTAGATGTGATGTTGCTACTAGGGAGAAAACAGCAATCCTTTGTTCATAAAACAATCATATTGTTTACTTTACACGCAATGCATAATGCAATTATCTGTTGCTTGCAACTTAATACTGGAGGGGGGTCGGATGAACAAAGGACTGATGTTTTCTCCCTAGTAGCAATAGCACATCTAGTACCTTAGAGATTTCTGTCACTTCCGCAGATTACTAGAGGCATGAACCCACTATCGAGCATAAATACTCCCTCTTGGAGTTACTAGCATCTACTCGGCCAAGATAGTTACTAACAACGGAAAGCATGCAAGATCACAAATAACAAAGACATGATAGAATCAATAATCAATCTAAAATAGCATCTCAATATCCATCGGATCCCCGCAAACACAACATGTAGGATTACAAATAGATGATCTTGATCATGAACAAAGCTCACAAGACTAAACATGATAACACAAAGGAGGAGAACCAACCATTTAGCTACTACATGGACCCCTAGTCCAAGGATACCCACACATCACACCAGAGGCTTGCATGGTGATGACGAAGGCCTCCAGGGTGAATTCTCCCCTCCGGTTGGGTGCCAGGAAGAGCTTCAGATCCCTCCTGATTTAGGGATGGAGATGACGGCGCCTACAGACTCTTTCGTGGAATTTTTATCGGGTACTTAGGGTTTCTGTATCGGAGGCATCTTATAGTCGGAAGGGGAGGCCGAGGGGGTGCCCTAGGCGGCCACACCATCCCCTAGCGCGGGCCAGGCCTGGCCGCACAGCCAGGTGGTGTAGCGGCCCTCTGGCCCCTCTCCGTCTCGTCTTCTGGCTCCGTGTCCCCCTCATTAAAATATTGACTTTGGCTTTTGTCCCGTCCAATTCCGAGAATATTTATTTTCTGACTTTCCTGGAACCAAAAACAGCAGAAAACAGGCAGCTGGCACTGTGGCATCTTGTTAATAGGTTAGTCCAAGAAAGTGTATGATAAGTACTCCAAAGTTGGGATAAAATATAAGAAATTAGATATAAACCAAGCATGGAACATAAAAAATTATAGATACGTTAGCAACGTATCAACATCCCCTATCTTAACTCCTGCTTGTCCTCGAGTAGGTAAGTGATAAAAATAAAGATAATTTTTGAGGTGACATGCAGACAACACAATCTTGATCATCATTATTGTAAAAACATTGATATCTAGGATTAAGGTACTCTAAACATGAATCATGAAAGATAGAGTTATAACAATAAGACATAGCAACTATGTTGTAACATGAAAAGGCATAAACAAAAGATTCATGAATAACAATGCTTCACAAGACGTTTGTTTGTTTCACATAAAGAAAGCATAATGAGAATGTTATTCAGCTTGTCCCTCATAGAGTAGCAAAACATAAATGCATAGGACACCTTCAAAGTTCATAAGGGTGACTAGATACAAATAGTTTAAGAACAAGCAATATCAAAGTTATGCATCAATCAACAAGTATTGGGACAATGCACATTAAACTAAGAATGGCCACTATGCTCTCTTAATAGGTGCATAAAGATAGAAGATGGAGACTCAACATAAAAGTAAAAGAAAGTCCTTCTTAGAAGGAAGCAGGGATTCAAGTCTCCTAAAGAGCTTCCAAAAATTATGGTACTTATTAGCTTTCAGCTCTCATTGCCCATATCATAAGCATCTTTAGGTGATTAAGGTTAAAGTGACACAACTAAGAGGATATGCTTGACAAGTTATAAGTTGAAATCTCATGCCCCTTACTTACGAGTACCGAACCTCATGTTACTCAACTTCAGTCACAAGTAACCTCTTGTCATTGTAAGTACATATGAATCATAGAGAACCGCCAACAGGGTACCCCTTACACATGATACAGGAGCTATCCCATAATCAAAATGACAAGGCAAGTAGACAATGAGCATCTCAGCGATCTTTTTATTTGCTATTTGCATAGGTTTTTATTGAGGATGCTTCATAGAGTGCTCATTATGGTTATGTTGCATGTTTCCACCATGATTACGCATGGCTTAGGCTAGCGGCCCAGGCGTTTCTCTAACACACATACAAACTCCATGATCTTACAAGTTCCCCTTTTATTTCACACTGCCGGGATCCATAAGCAAAAGAATCATGATATCAACGGAATATATGTGCAATGTTGAAAGCGTTCCCCATGATACATGGTTCTGCTAACTTCAACTTATAAAGCGCAAGCATATACGCAACAAAGATGGACACAATGGTTCAACTTTATTAAGTGCAAGAAAATAAAGTGTGCCATCAAGTTCGTGAGAGCTTTAATCACTAATTTTCACATAACAAGTTTAATTCGGAAGGTAGATAAAAGTGAATATACTTGGAATAGCAAATGCTAATAGGTAGGTATGGTGGAATCTTTGGGATAACTTGGTTTTATTTGGAGTTGGATGCATGAGTGGAACTCATACTTGGTTATGGAGGCTAGCAAAAGACTGGGAGCGACCAACTAAAAGAGCAATAATGGCCATAATCATGCAAAGCGACAAAACATCATTAATTAAAGCATAAAGTGATATTACAAGTCGAAAAATAAAGGATCATCAAGTCTATAGCGACTTGGGATAGTCATAACATGGTGTTTGCATGCGCCAAGTCAACCCAAATAAAGCATCAAAGGAGAATATCACAATACTATGCTTTAATATGCTAAAACAACGCATGATTCTTTCAAGGCACATTAAGCAATATCAATTGTTTATAACATGTCATGCTACAGCAATAATCACTAATCATAAATCCAAAACAATATCAAGCATGACATGACAAAGCATAGACCACAGTCAAAAACAAGATCCTTTTACCACTTAAGCATGAACTTTCCTACTCTTTTCCAATCCAAACCAAACTTATTTGAAAACTAATGTATGAAAGTGGGGGTCCAACCAATTTATTCAAGCAAACTAAGAAAACCAAGCAAATGAAAAACAAAAACAAAAATAAAAATAAGACGCTCCAAGAACAACACAACTGTGCATGAAACAATAAAAATGAAGTGTTTGGAAGGAACCTGGGATTTTTATTGATGAAGAAGGGGATTCCTTAGGCATCCCCAAGCTTTGACGTTTGTACTTCTTGGATATTTCTTGGGGTGATACGTGTGGCATTCCCAAGCTTGAGCTTTAGTCCATTCTTCATCTCATTACATCATTCTTTCCATACATCTGAATTTTTTCCTTCATACAAAACTTCACACAATCTTTATTAGCAACATTAGTGCACTCAAGATAATAAGTCTTTGGGTTCAGTTCCAACACCAATAAACTTCCATTAAAACACAAGCTACTGTAGCTCTTCCCTCAAACAGCTCAATTCCCCAAAAAGAACCCAAAGAGGAATCAACAAGAAGCAAATGCAAATAATGGCAGAAATCTGTCAAAATAGACCAGAAGGTAAAGACCAATTTTTTCAGAGACCTTATATTGCTAAAATCGAAAAGTGTTGAACTAATGAAAGTTAGATAACAACCTAGGGCAGAAGCACAAAAATTCACAGCTCAAACCGACGTATAGATATTTTACATGAATTTTTACAGCGAAGCACAAAAATCTGTTTCGGGACTACAACTTTCCCAAGCATTACTGCTATCTCATTAGAGGTTACTCTTGGCACAAAAATCAAATAAAAAGGTTAAGGAGCGGTTATTACAGAGGTAATAACTTCCAAGACTCATCTAAATTTTTTGGGTTATCTCCCAATAAGTACTTTTCTTTAACGCCTTTAAGTTAGGCATAGGAGCAAGATTCAAGTATTTTGAATGAATAAGCATTAAGATCAATACCAGAAATATCTTTTTTTTCAAGGCTTCATGCATTCCTACAAGTTTTTAACTGAAAAGCTTCCATGGAAAGATTTGTTTTGGTTTCATAGGCATGAACACAAGTGTTCAAGGTCGACCCCCACTTAACCATTATTCATCTTTCTAATCACTTTCCTTTTTGAAAATGTTTTTAGGTAACAAGTATAACTAATTTTTTTTGTAATTCGCATTCCCTATCCATACTAAGATAGAGAACAACTTAAAACTGAAATAAAACCCACTTAGAGATAAAGCAAACAAGTGCACACAAGAATATTCACCCACACGCTATTGCTCCCCAGCAACGGTGCCAGAAAAAGAGCTTCATGGCCCAAAATATATCGAGATCGTTGGGGAACCCCAAGAGGAAGGTATGATGAGCATAGCATCAAGTTTTCCCTCAGTTATGAAACCAAGGTTATCGAACCAGTAGGAGCAAGGAAACACCTCCAAGGTGTTATTTCCAACTTGGAATCCTGCACAACACAACCACAGAACTTTGCCCCCAACTTACAGTGAGGTTGTCAATCTCACCAGTTCTGCTGAAAACAAAGGATTAAGCGTATCGTGTGGAAGAAAGTAATAGCTTGCAGAAAGTAAACAGAAAACAGTAAATAGTTGTAGATTGATGGTAAAAAAAGGACCGGGGTCCATAGTTCACTAGCGGTGATTCTCCTTAAGATAGATGACATGTTGGGTGAACACATTACAGCGGGGCAATTGACAAACATCGAGAAAGCATACATGCATATACTAATCATCTTGACTCCTTTGAGAATTGATTGGGCATTACAACATTATACATAGACCATAATCCAACTGCATCTATGACTAATAATCCACCTCCAGGTTATCATCTGAACCCCCTTCAGTATTAAGTTGCAAGCAACAGATAATTGCATTACGCATTGCATGTAAAGTAAACAATACGATTGTACTATGAACAAAGGATTGTTGTTTTGTCCCTAGTAGCAACAACACATCTAGTATCTTAGAGATTTCCGTCACTTCCCCAGATTACTAGAGGCATGAACCCACTATCGAGCATAAATACTCCCTCTTGGAGTTGCTAGCATCTACTTGGCCAAGATAGTTACTAACAACGGAAAGCATGCAAGATCACAAAAAATAAAGACATGATAGAATCAATAATCAATCTGAAATAGCATCTCAATATCCATCGGATCCCCGCAAACACAACATGTAGGATTAAAAATAGATGATCTTGATCATGAACGGAGCTCACAAGATCTAAACATGACAACACAAAGGAGGAGAACCAACCATCTAGTTACTACATGGACCCGTAGTTCAAGGATGAACTACTCACACATCACACCGGAGGCTTGCATGGTGATGAAGAAGGCCTCCAGGGTGAATTCTCCCCTCTGGCAGGGTGCCGGGAAGAGCTTCAGATCCCTCCCGATCTGGGGATGGAGATGACAGCGACTACAGACTCTTTCATGGAATTTTTATCGGGTACTTAGGGTTTCTGTATCGGAGGCATCTTATAGTTGGAAGGGGAGGCCGAGGGGGTGCCCTAGGCGGCCACACCACCCCCTGGCGCGTGCCAAGCCTGGCCGCACAGCCAGGTGGTGTGGCGGCCCTTTGGCCCCTCTCCGTCTCGTCTTCTGGCTTCGTGTCCCCCTCGGTAAAATATCAACTTTGGCTTTTGTCCCGTCCAATTCTGAGAATATTCATTTCTAACTTTCCTGGAACCAAAAACAACAGAAAACATGCAGCTGGCACTGTGGCATCTTGTTAATAGGTTAGTCCAAGAAAGTGTATGAAAAGTACTCCAAAGTTAGGATAAAACATAAGAAAGTAGATATAAACCAAGCATGAAACATCAAAAATTATAGATACGTTAGCAACGTATCAGGTACTCACAAAGCGATGTAAATTTTCTCGGTTAAATTTAGTAAAGTTTGGCTTTGACTAAACCTACTAGAAGGCGAGGTAAATTAAAATTAAGGGAGTAAGTAGAATATATGAATTGTGCAATTTTTGTTCACAAGAAATTTATTCGCACGACAAATACAATCCAACCATGCAGAGACATCTCCGGTGATCCATGGGTTGGGGAGCTTCAGCAGCGGCGCGCCATCGTCAGCTCTGGCTCGTCGGTGGTAGCGAGATCCAGAGGGTCTCCTTCTAATTTCTCCTTTATTTTTGGATCTATCCGTAAGACCAGAGAATTAATATATCATCCTTTTTTGCATAAAAAAACCATGCAGAGACATGGATATGCAATACGTTATTCCTGTGGGAGAATAAATCTGTATATATGGATGCTTTTGAGGACATCTAGGCCTAGTTCTTTTATGGGATTCTCCGAGAAGCCGCCCTCCCCCAACTTCTTAGGGAAGACGGTTAAAAAAATTGCGAGCCTTCCAAAATAGTTAAGGCTAAACAAATTTGGAAACCTCGCAGAAATTTTGAACTAGCTTCCTCAGAAAACTTGGGTAGGGCAGCTTCTTTGAGAAGCTGCCAAAAGAACTGGGCCCTAACAGGTTTGCAAACTAAGTCTGGTACACGATCGAGGTATCTTATCTCACCAACATCAGTCGGTCTCTTTTCAGCTCAGCCGGAGAAGAAACTTGTCGATTCAGGTCCTCGCGATCTACTGATGTCCTCCCGAACGACCTCCATGTAGCCAAACACGCACGCTATCTTGGGCGTCGGCGTGGTGCTGCCCGATGCAGTAATGCAGTATTTGCCACCGCAGCAACATGTGAAACCTAGCAGCCCCACCGTCCTCTGGCTCGCCACCACGAGCACCACCATCCCCTCGAGCCTCTCGTCCTCGCCTTCTGTACGACATCACCAAGTTGCGCTTTGGCCAGCTTGATCGCGAGCGATCGTAGGCTGGACTGGACGGCTTCATTGAAGGCTACCAGATCGAGCTACTGCTACTCCTTGTAGCATTTCGAGCAGAGGTTATAGGTCACTGGGCGGCCAAAGAAGCCACAGCCGTTCCCGCACGGGGCCACGCCACTATCTTTGCTCGTCGCGTGGATGGTCTAGGCACCGGTGGGTTCGCTAGGTGTGAGCCAATCTGCTAGATTTCGCTCACGATACCTGGCCTTTTAAGCTCAGAAACCAACCTGGATGTCTCCTAGTAGTACTGTCAAGAATCGGACTCAGCAATCCGATTTTGGATCAAAGAGGAAGTAAGAGAAACTTTAGCAGCTACCGTATATCGCTCGGAAACGTAAAATAAATGCCAGTTTACGGTTTCTCATAGAAATCATGCACCGATCAGCTACCGTAAATCGACCCGACTCGCAATTTTTTTAAGGGGGCGATAGATTTCGGCCCCTAGCCTATACATCCGCAGGTCGAGAGCAGAAACCGAACACGCCCCTCATTTCCATTATCGTTTTTGTGGGACGGAAGTTTCCCCCTCCTTCCTTCTCGCTCCCGCATGCGTCCCGGCATCGATCTCCCTCCCCGCTCGCCCTCCGCCACCGCCACGCAGCGGAATCGACGCCATGGATCCCGCAGATCTTTCATCGGACGTTGTTCAGGTCCCTTAGCCGCATCCACCCCTTCCCGTTGCTCCGACAGTTCATGCGAGCTCACCGACCACTGTCGCTTCCGCCCTCAAGAAGAGGAAGCATGTGGCCATTGTAGCCCCGACCAGCGCTGCCCTGACCGCTGCTTGATACGTTGCAAACGTATCTATAATTTTTGATGTTCCATGCTTGTTTTATATCTACTTTCTTATGTTTTGTCCACACTTTGGAATATTTTTACACATTTTCTGGAACTAACCTATTAACAAGATGCCACAGTGCCAGTTGCCTGTGTTCTGCTGTTTTTGGTTCCAGAAAAGCCAAAAAATGAATATTCTCGGAATTGGACGGGACAAAAGCCAAAGTCAATATTTCACCGAGGGGAACACGGAGCCAGAAGACTAGACGGAGAAGGGCCTCGAGGGGGCCACGCCCCCTAGCCGCGCGGCCAGGCCTGACCCGCACCTGGGGGGTGCAGCCGCCTCGGGCACCCCTTGGCCTCCCCTTTCGCCTATAATAAGCCTCCGCTACAGAAACCTAAGTACCCGATCAAAAATCCACGAAAGAGTCTGTAGCCACCGCCATCCCCATCCCTAGATCAGGAGGGATCTGAAGCTCTTCCCGGCACCCTGCCGGAGGGGAGAGATCACCCCGGAGGCCTTCTTCATCACCATGCCTGCCTCCGGTGTGATGCGTGAGTAGTTCATCCCTATACTACGTGTCCATGTAGTAGCTAGATGGTTGGTTCTTCTCCTTTGTGCTACCATGTTTAGATCTTTCGAGCTCCGTTCATGATTAAGATCATCTATTTGTAATCCTACATGTTGTGTTTGCGGGGATCTGATGGATATTGAGATGCTATTTCAAATTGATTATTAATTCTATCATGTCTTTGTTATTTGTGATCTTGCATGCTTTCCATTGTTAGTAACTATCTTGGCCAAGTAGATGCTAGAAACTCCAAGAGGGAGTATTTATGCTCGATAGTGGGTTCATGCCTCTAGGAATCTGGGGAAGTGATAGAAATCTCTAAGGTACTAGATGTGCTGTTGCTACTAGGGAGAAAACAACAATCCTTTGTTCATAGAACAATCATATTGTTTACTTTACACACTTTGCTTAATGCAATTATATGTTGCTTGCAACTTAATACTGGAGGGGGTTCGGATGATAACCTGAAGGTGGATTATTAGTCATAGATGCAGTTGTATTATGGTCTATGTATAATGTTGTAATGCCCAATCAAATCTCATAGGAGTCAAGATGATTAGTATATGCATGTATACTTTCTCGATGTTTGTCAATTGCCTCGCTGTAATTTGTTCACCCAACATGTCATCTATCTTAAGGAGAATCACCTATAGTGAACTATGGACCCCGGTCCATTCTTTTATCATCAATCTACAAAGCTTTTTACTGTTTTCTGTTTACTTTCTATAAACTATTACTATCTTCCACACAATACGTTTAATCCTTTGTTTTTAGCAAAACCGATGAGATTGACAACCTCACTATAAGTTGGGGGCAAAGTTCTGTGGTTGTGTTGTGCAGGATTCCAAGTTGGAAACAACACCTTGGAGGTGTTTCCTTGCTCCTACTGGTTCGATAACCTTGGTTTCATAACTGAGGGAAAACTTGCTGCTGTGCTCATCATACCTTCCTCTTGGGGTTCCCCAATGAGCTCGAATATATTTTGGGCCATCACTGCTCCAGAAGGCGCCGCTCCCGCCAAGGAGGTCGCCGCCTAGCACCCGTTCCCTTGAAGGCTACCGTCCCGAAGGCACGACAAAAGAAGGCGGGGGTTGGGCCAAAAAAGGCGACGACAGTCACGAAGAAGAAGCAACCTATGATGCCCCCATTCCTCTTCAGTCTGCCACCTACTGAGTCCTCGCCGTGGACGGGGACGACGCGCACAACGTGTTCGACGAAATGCCCGCAAGGTACGACACGAAAACTATTCCCAAATCCTTTGTCCAGCTTCTTAACGAGACGGATGTGTGCCTCACCGAGCCACCACTGGGTGCATACGACTTGGATGGGGATGATGATGGAGAGGAGGGTGGGGAAGATGATGGAGAGGATGATGGCGAGGAGGAGGATGCCTTGGAAGAGGTGGATCAAGCCGCCTATGATGAGGCGAAAGATAGGAAGAGAAGGACCGACAACTACACAAAAATCGAGGACACATGCTTGGTGTGACCTTGGAATGAAGTGTCGCTCGACACGGTGAATGGTATGGACCAAACCGGCAAGGGATATTGGATTAGGATTGAGGACAAGTTCTTCAAGCTCTTGCCACGAGTTGCTTAAGACAAAACCCGCTCCTATCGATCACTACAAGGCAAGTGGGATGTGATCAAGTCATGTTGCAACCGTTGGAGTGCGGCAAGTCCGTGCGGCACCTCGAAGTGGTAGAACCATAGATGAATATGTGTGTCAATATAACTTGCATTCTTGCACCTCCAAGTATGTTCCAACTTATGTAAAATTTAACATGCACTACGATCCTTTTATAGGAAGGAATTGCAATGGAGAGGTACCGGGACATGGCGGACTCTAAAGGAAAGGCATTCAATCTCCAACATTGTTGAAAGTTGCTTGAGCACATGGAGAATTGGAAGTTGAGGGAGCAAGAAGCCAAACCCAAGAAGAGATATTTGCTTGTGTTGGATGATAGTGACGAGGAGGGAGGAAGAAACAACAGGAAGCCAGAAGGAACCAAGAAGACCAAAGAGTGGACCAATATGGATAAATAACATGCCAACTTGACCTCCAAGATTGATGAGATGGTGAAATCCAAGGAAGCAATGACAATCAAGACCTTGGAGGCAAAGTTGCTCATAAAAAAGAAGAAGAATGAGATGAAGCAATCAAGGTGGCAATCAATTCGGGACTTGGAGGAGAGAAAGATTGTGCTTGAGGAGAAGAAGGCAAACGCCGATCTCATTGCCGAGGAGAACCGCATAATGATGATGGATCCTTCCATGATTGATGAGTTTATAAGAGAGTGGTGGGAAATGAGGAGGCTCGAGATCATCACAAGGAGACGGCAACTCATGCAAGATGCTACCTCTTTGGCTCAAGCGAGTGCATCCGCTTCGGTTTAGGCTCCGGCGAGAGGTGGCGACGTCGGAGGGGCAACAGAGGATGGTGCTACGGCTTGAGGGCACCTTGCATATGCCATTGATCGTCTTTTTCTGGGTTGGCTTGTTGCGAACACTATCATCGAATTCTGTCGAACACCTATATCGCATGCTGTAATAATGTCGAACTTCATTTGCGGGTTAATTTTACAGTTCACTGCACCGAGCAGTCCCCGCAAACTGAAACCGCAAAATAGGTTCGCGACCAATGAAATCGTGTTTCCAGTGTGTCACATCCCAATTATTAGAATTGGTACTGCATGTCATACATGTCACTGCATCATGTTCATCCTTGCAAAAAAAGTTTCGGTTTTAAAAGCTTTTTATTAAATCACCACACTTTTGCTTGTGCACTCATATGAAGTGACTAGTAGGGTTTTTACCTTGCATCCGCTAGAATGGCACTAAATGAACATTCCATATGCATATATGCATAGAGTTTTTCAATACGAACCCGTAGAAATTTGTTTCGTCCAAATCGGAGCTCTAGATCAAAAGTTAGGACAGTTTTGGGGGTTGACAGAAATTCAGTTTCAGAAATGCAGATAACACTACAGCAAGTTCAGTTAAACAGCCTCAAAAAAGAATAAAGAGAAAAAAGAAAAAAAAGGTTTGGCGCAGCCCACTGCGGCCAGCCGAGCCGGCCCAGCCGCGGCGGCCCACCGGGAGCCCACAGCAGCCGCGAACTAGCTGCCGCCCACTTTTCCCAGCGCGCGGCGCGCAGCAAGCACTGCCACAATGGGCCGGCCCAGCACCAGCCACACCGCCCTGCCCTGTGTCGCCGACAGGTGGAACCCACCTGTCAGCGTGCCGCCCGCCACCGTCCGTGTCGAGCACGAACGTCTAAACCGCCGCCGCCGCCGGACTCCGATTTCTGCGGGAGTTGGTTCCACCCCGTGTTTTTCTCTGCCAACCCCCTTAAAGCCCTCGACCCCCTCCTCGAAACCCCCCTCTTCGGACGCATCTACACCGCCGCCACACCTTGCGATTTCTCGGCGGAGTTCGCCGCCACCGCCGCCTCCATTGCCGTCGGTGAGCACCGCTCCGACATCGCCCGACCTTGCCCTCCCCTTTTTTCCCTCGCAAACGGAACCGCCGCACGGAGCTTCACCGCCCTGACCCTTCCCCTTTCCTCGTAGGCCACCGGAGGAGTTCGATTCCTCGCCGGAGCGCCACCATCGCCGTCGCTAGACCGACCCCGCCGCCGGACCAAGGTGAGCAAGGCCGAAGCCGCGTCGGCCGTCCGATGCGAAACGGGTGGTCCAGATCGTGCGCTGACCCCAGCGCTAACCGCTCACCGGTCAACCGGCGGGTCAGACCGACCCCACCGGTCAGCGGGGATATTCCTTGGAATATTCCTCGGAGTCTCTCAAAAACAGATTAAAATCCAGAAAAGTGACATAACTTGTAAAAATCATAGAGACTAATCTACTGGTCCAAAAATAGAAATTAATAGATCGTTGGAAAGCTATTTCCATGTAGATTATTGTCATGTCATTGGTTCAGGTAATTACTGTAAGGTTTTGCCGTAGTTATTTAAATAGTTTAATACCCTTTTTGGAGTATTAAATTCATAAGAAAATAACCACTGATCAGAAAATTGCAAATAAGCTGTCTATGGAATCACAAGAAAGTGTAGAACCTATTTCTGAATTAAAATTGCAGTTTTGCTATATGAATATGTTTGAGATTAATTAAAGGATTTTTGCACTATAAAAATTGTAGAAAAGGTTCTGTATATCCTTTTTGCGTGTTTCCAGTTGCCCTGGCTCTAAATCACGTTACCTACACAGTAGTATTTTTGCCTAGACCCTTACAACACTGTTCACTTCAGAGGTTTAGTTTTGCCTAAAAAGCCTATTAATTGGGCTATGAAATTGCATGTTTTGTTTTCCCTGCATTAAAGGCTTTTCCCATGCATCATTCAGTATGTATAAACATCAGAGAACATAAAGTGCTACTGAAACTTTTATTAAACCATCATGCCTGTATTTGTGCATTTGTCTATGAATGTGAATTGTTTGTTTATGTGTTGCAATTGTATCGTGTAGATTGTGAGGAGTGCAACGCTTGTTTCTGCGAGGATTGTACTCTCGACTCTTACCGCCAAGGCAAGTAGATGCTATTTTGTTCATACCTTGTCCTACTATTTTTCTCTCTTATGCATGTGTAGTGTATTTGTGTAGATATTGTGTAGGAATTACTATGCTATGCTATATCCTATATATTATGGTACGAATTCCTTGTAGTTGAGCCGTTCAGTAGATAATTGTGGGGAATGCCGCCCAGGGTACTGAGAAGGATTGATTCTCTTTGTTAAAGTAGCTTACGTGTGCAACCATGTGCCAGTAAGAAATGGGTGGCTGGTTGGACTTAATAGGTCCTGGTGATCCGAACCCAGCATAGCCAGAGATGTAGTGAATGGTAGGTTAGGACCGATGCGTAGTGGGGTTTGGAGATCTGCTTTCCGAAAGGTCTTATCTTGGTCTTCTCCCTATCATCACACAGTATGACTGTGGTGGTACGAGCCGGGTTGGCCAGGTCATATGGGTAAAGTGTACAAACCCCTGCAGGGTGTAAAACTAAGTACTTAGCTGTGTCCTCGATTACGGACGATTGAGTTGCTTGATCTTGAGGCTATGACATATTCTCACTCATCCTTATTTCCTAATTATTAAAACTTGATTGGTAAATTTAATGGGTTGCTGTGAATCAAATGGTTTACGAAAGTAGGATAAATATGTTTGAAAAATGCAAGCTAGCCAAAGCTCCACTAGCCAAATAAGCATGTAGATGCTAGGTGCATTGTCTCTTTTACCTTAGCGCTACTTGCCATACATTCCATGTATTGACCCTTCGGGACTGCTACGTTTTATGTTGCAGGTTATTCCGATTCCGAGTGATCGAAATAGGTCGCGGTACTCCACTCGACACTTGTTCCCTTATGGGCAATTTGAAGATGGAGTAGTTATCTTTATTTACGTTGCTATTTGAATAATTGTGTAAGATAGCCTTCGAGCTAAGCGAATATTGTAATAATTAAATCTTCTGGATCTTTGTTATTTATGATACACAGATTATTTCTTTGTTATTTCATCTATGTTCTATGTAAGCCAATGAATCGATCCAGGGATTGGCATGTTGCATAGAAGCTATAGTCTTTTCAGTACTGTAGTATTACAAATGGTATCAGAGCCGTGTGTTGACTGTAGGATCGTGACCTAGGATTGGAATAGGAAGCCTCATATTTATTTAAGTCTATTTACATTCTGTCTTTATTCTTATGCCTTCATTCTAGTAAATTCTTATCCTTTGTTGTTCTCACTCTTTCCTATTTACAATTGATAGATGGGAGACGTCACCCGAGTTGAGCATGTTGGGTTCCAATCACCAAGACTCTTCGCAAGATAGTTGGCGGAGCTCTGTCAGACGCTGGGCATGTTAATGCCGATGTTCATAGGGAGGAGGATGAACCCATATGTGCCCGAAGATCGCGCGTGGGAGATCACCACTATTGTTCTTGCAGATCCCACCGTGCCTGACATTGGAAGCCTGAATCGCACCAAGAAGTACCTCACCTGGGAGCAAGGAGTGGAATCAGCCAGGCATGAGGCACTGTCACGCCCGTGCTATCTTCACCAGCACCGCCTTCCAGCAGGATCACCCTTCCTTGCACTTGGAAAGAGGAATGAAGACGGGAACGTGATGGTTACCGCAGGCAACCGGAACAACATGCCATTCCATGAGAAGCATATAGAGGACATGGAAATTAAAGCTTGGGAGAGGGAAGAGAAGTTGATGCAGCAAAAGGAGGCGTTGGATTATTTTCAAGGCATTGTGCATTTACAAGGGTATGAGATGGAAACTCTGCACACCGCCATGAATACAATGGAGCAAGCTCTCATTGGTAGGGATACCACAATTGCAGCGTTGAACCAAACTATTGTGGAAAGGAATCAAGTGGTAGCTGAGCGAGATCAAACCATTGTGGATATGGCTGCCCAGATTGCCTCCCTTCAAGCACAGCAGAATCCCCCACCAAATAATGGCAATGATGATGATGGGAATGATGATGATGCGGATAATGGTGATGGAGGTAACAATGGTGGTGGAGGTGACAGTGACGATGATGGAGGCAGTGACGATGATGGAGGAGATGCAACGGCCACTTTTGCTCAAGAAAGCGAGGAGGAGGACCCCGAAGAGGTGGACTTCGAGGACTCGAGTGAAGAAGACTCAGGAGAGGTGTATACGCCACCACCATGGCATGCACGAGGATCGAAGCGTCAGCGCATGGACTCCAGAACCTATTGCAACCTGTTCATCAAATAGTCAGAGATGGTCCTCCAAAACTAGTCTTCGTTAGGGAAATTCGTTAGTCTTAGGCATTGATCAATGTAAACTTCTGCACCATTAGATTATTGTGTTTAGAATGCTCAGTTAAGTACCTTTAAGGTTCCAGGATTTTTGTGAGATTTATTAAATGATATTTGGACAAGTTTGGCTAAAATTCGTGTTTTTATCGCTACGGTTTTCTGCTGAATCTGCTGTACTGTATGATTTTTCATGTTTTACTGGAAGCTGCGAAAAATCTGAGAAACTTGAATCTGGTGCGTAATTATCTTTAGTATCTGCACAAAAATCAGAAAAAATTCCTGACGAGTTCAAGTCAGGCAGAAAAATCCGTGAACACAGCTAAACTGTTCTGGCAGAAATCTGTTTATTGCTTTTTTGTTGCTCTTTTGTATCTAGATGTTGATGCAAATGTTTTTAAACTATTTTGTAGCTATATGCTGTTAAGATAAACACCTGGAACTGTGCTTGTTGTGTGTTTGCTTGTGTGATACCTGTTTGCCTTTGTCTGTAAGCATATAGTTGTTGCATGAGCATTATACATGGGTAGGAATAATTCCTTAGTTGCTTCTTTCAAATCTTACCTGTGCTGAACCGCAGATGGCTCCTCGCCGAGTACCTGATGAGATAGATCAGCTCATGGCCGCTCAGACACAGTTGACCCAAGTGATGACGCAGTTCATGGCAAATCAGAACAACAATAACCACAACAACAACGGAAACAATCAGCCGCAGGGAGATGCTCTCACCAGGTTCCTGAGGCTGAGGCCAGCTAAGTTCTCCTCTGCACCTGAGCCCATGGTCGCTCTCGACTGGCTCCGTTCTGTGAACAAGGACTTGGTGACCGTTGGTTGCACTGATACTGAAAAAGTGAGGTTTGCTGCTCACTTGCTGGAAGGATCAGCTGCTTTCTGGTGGGATGCCTTCCAAATCACCCACCTGCTGGACATAGTTACTTGGGCCATGTTTGAGGAAGGGTTCAGGACGAACCACGTATATGCCAGGACCATGAGCCTGAAGAGGAAGGAATTCCGCAACCTGCGCCAAACTAACCGCACTGTGGCGGACTACATAGAAGAATTCAACAATCTCTCTCGCTATGCCCCTGAGGATGTGGACACTGATGCCAAGAGGAGGGAGAGGTTCCTGGATGGTCTCAGTGATGAGCTTTCACTTCAGCTATCTGTGGTTTACTGCCCGACATTTCAGGAGCTGATGGACAAGGCCAGGATTCTGGAAGGGAAATAGCAGCAGGTGGAGAGACGCAAGAGGAAGAACAACCATCACTCCTCAGGATCACACCACCGTGCTCGCACCTCTTATGATGGACACTCTGGATATTCTAGGCATGGCGGAGATGACCATAACCACCGTGGAAGTAATGGACATCGCCACAATGGTCACATGAGCGACAATCACCACCGTGGAGGAAATGACCGCCACCATAATGGTCACAGGAGCCACCACAGCAACTCTGGGAGGAACAATGGACATGACTATGTGAGCAAGAAGGACCTCAGCAATATGGAGTGTTACAAGTGCAAGAAGCTGGGCCATTATGCTAGTACCTGCCTGGAGAAGCACACAGGAGTAGGACCCAAGCTTGGACCCAACCAGAAGGCGAATGTGAACCATGTGAATGTGGAGGAAGTCCGTGATGAGACGGATCTCGTGATTGGTAAGTTTCCAATCGATTCCCATATTGCACTTGTTCTATTTGATACAGGTGCATCGCATTCATTCATATCAAGGGCATTTGTGGATAGACAAAAGTTAGCCACTGAGTCACTAAAAGGGACTATTAGAGTGAGCTCACCAGGAGGAGAGATGCTAGCTAGTAAGGGATGTCGTGATCTTACCCTAGGGATTGGAGCACACAGCTTCCCAGCACATTTGGTAGTTTTGGAGTCGCAAGGACTAGATGTAATACTGGGCATGGATTGGTTGTCCGAGCATGATGGCCAGATAGATTGTGGACAACGTGCCATCTCTCTCAGGACATCACAAGGCATAAAGATTAAGTTCAAGTCGGCAACGCATCTTAGGGGTGCTAAGGCGAACTCTCTTAAGGGGGTTAGCATGGACACCGTACCCATAGTGAGAGAATACCCTGATGTGTTTCCGGAGGAATTACCAGGAATTGCATGTTTTGTTTTTCCTGCATTAAAGGCTTTTCCCATGCATCATTCAGTATGTATAAACATCAGAGAACATAAAGTGCTATTGAAACTTTTATTAAACTGTCATACATGCATTTGTGCATTTTTCTACGAATGTGAATTGTTTGTTTATGTGTTACAATTGTATCGTATAGATTGTGACGAGTGCAACGCTTGTTTCTGCGAGGATTGTACTCTCGACTCCTACCGCCAAGGCAAGTAGATGCTATTTTGTTCATACCTTGTCCTATTATTTTTTTCTCTTATGCATGTGTAGTGTATTTCTGTAGATATTGTGTAGGAATTACTATGCTATGCTATATCCTATATATTGTGGTAGGAATTTCTTATAGTTGAGCCGTTCAGTAGATGTGCTTAGACCTGCTGTGAAGACGGGGTAAGGGATCACAATATGGTGAAGTATGAGCTTATTTGAACTAAAACAACATAATATTAATGAACTACCTGGGCGGAATGGTTGGATTATCAACGGAGTATGGATAATGGTGGGGAATGCCGCCTAGGGTACTGAGAAGGATTGATTCTCTTTGTTAAAGTAGCTTACGTGTGCAACCATGTGCCAGTAAGAAATGGGTGGCTGGTTGGACTTAGTAGGTCGCGGTCATCCGAACCCAACGTAGCCAGAGATGTAGTAAATGATAGGTTAGGACCGGTGCGCAGTGGGGTTTGGAGATCTGCTTCCCGAAAGGTCTCATCTTGGTCTTCTCCCTATCATCACACAATATAAGTATGGTGGTACGAGCCAGGTTGGTCAGGTCATATGGGTAAAGTGTACAAACCACTGCAGGGTGTAAAACTAAGTACTTAGTCGTGTCCCCGGTTACGGACGATTGAGTTGCTTGATCTTGAGGCTATGACATATTTTTACTCATCTTTATTTCCTAATTACTAAAACTTGATGGGTAAACTTAATGGGTTGCTGTGAATCAAATGGTTTACGAAAGTAGGATAAATGTGTTTGAAAAGTGCAAGCTAGCCAAAGCTCCACTAGCCAATAAGCATGTAGATGCTAGGTGCATTGTCTCTTTTACCTTAGCGCTACTTGCCATACATTTCATGTATTGACCCTTCGGGACTGCTACGTTTCATGTTGCAGGTTATTCTGATTCCGAGTGATCGAACACTTGTTCCCTTGTGGGCAATTTGAAGATGGAGTAGTTATCTTTATTTACGTTGCTATTTGAATAATTATGTAAGCTAGCCTTCGAGCTAAGCAAATATTATAATAATTAAATCTTCTGGATCTTTGTTATTTATAATACACGGATTTTTTTTTATTATTTTATATATGTTCTATGTAAGCCAATGAACCAATCTAGGGATTAGTATGTTGCATAGAAGATACAGTCTTTTCAGTACTTAGTATTACACGGCGACCCGTAGTCACGCATTTACAGAATATACGGCAGCTGCTAGAGTTGTGTCCCGTGCTAGAGTTGCTCTAAGTTGTGTCGTC
The DNA here is from genome assembly GCA_916181665.1 of Avena sativa. NCBI lineage: Eukaryota > Viridiplantae > Streptophyta > Magnoliopsida > Poales > Poaceae > Avena > Avena sativa. Next base: position 343,251,532 of record OV702287.1, read on the forward strand.
CCCTAAAAAAAACGCTGTGTCGTCAGAGATCAAACGGGCCGACCTATCACGTGGGCCCATTAATCATGTACCGAGGGCCCAGGCCACAGCCCACAGCGGAAGGTTGGCGCCCACGGCTACGCGTGGCGTGGTTGACGTGGCTTCCCTTCTCAATACATCTTTTTTTCACACAACCGCAGCACCAACGCCTATTATCGTGCCTCACATTCTCTCTCTCTCTCTCTCGAAGCTTGGCCTGTTCAGGACGCATCCAACCCTTCCCCGACGAGAGAGTGCCGAGCGCGTGCCCTTGGCAGCCCTAGCTAGGGTTCGGGTTCCAGGGGCGTACGGCGGCGGAGATGTCGACGCCGTCGAGGAAGCGGCTCATGCGGGACTTCAAGCGCCTGCAGCACGACCCGCCCGCGGGGATCAGCGGCGCGCCGCACGACAACAACATCATGCTCTGGAACGCCGTCATATTCGGGTGCGTGAATCCGGTCCTGCCCGGGAATTCCGGTTCCTCTCCCCTCTTCCGCGGTCGGCCTCGCCACCGCCGCTGCCGTTCTAGGGTTTCGGTTGGGGAACCTCTAGATCGGCCCGAGGTTCTCAGTTTCAGCGATTTCTCTGTTAGTCTTTATGGTGCTGATGAAAAATTGTGTCTCCTGTGGATTTTGCAGGCCTGATGACACGCCATGGGACGGAGGTGAGGCTCCTCGGTCTTATCCCTAGCTGATTTATCGTTCTATGCGTGGTTGCGAAGTACTTCTATTGTAAATTGTTAGGTGGAACTGTGGGTATCTCATGTGTTGTTGATGAATTTTTCATTGTCCTGAGACCAAGCTGTAGCGAGTTCGCGTCGATCAGTCTGTCATGTTAGCTTTTCGCGGGAAATTCTGTTGCATGGTTTGCACTAGGCTGTCTGTTGGGTGTTTCCCGTCGCAGTTTGCATCACTTGAGGGCTTGCTAGAATTGTCCATTTTAGGCTAATCCCTACCGGTTTTGGTTTTCCCTTTAATCGGAAACGACAAAATCTGCATGGTAGAATTAAAGCCTCCATTACGTACCCAGTTCCACTAGCGGCGTGTCAAAAAACTGTTATGCGGAAATTAGGGAATTACGTATTCTGCAAAAATTGTTAGTTGGAACTGTAGATATCTTATGTGTTGTTGATGAATTTTGCTTGTCCTGAGACTGAGGTGTAGCGAGTTCGCGTAGATTGGTCTGTTATGTTAGCTTTTCGCGGGAAATTCTGGTGCATGGTTTGCACTATACTCTCTGTTGGGTGTTTCGTGTCGCAGTTTGCATCACTTGAGGGCTTGCTAGAATTGTCCATTTTAGGCTAATCCCTACCGGTTTTGGGTTTCCTTTAATCGGAAACGACAAAATCTGCATGGTAGAATTAAAGCCATTACGTACCCCCAGTTCCACTCATGGTGCGCCGGAACTGCTATGCGGAAATTAGGGTATTTGTATGAATTCTGCAAAAAATGGTTTTAGTGACTTATGGGAGCTTTGGTCATAACTCATTTGGTGTCACACAAATATGTTAATTTGGTATATCGGCTAATCTGCCCATAGCTTGCATCGACACAATAGAAGAAATTGCTTTGGCAGCAAGCCGTGGGCTTGTGTTTAGAAGTAGGTTATATAGCCCTGGAGAGGGAGTTCTGCTGCATCAAGAATGACGTTGTGCTTTTGTTTTCTATTAAATATTATTACTCCATAAGGTTGAGTACTTGAGTATTGTGTCTGAGGATTATACAAAGAAAAGTCCATATCTGTGACGTATCTTGTTAATCTCTTTATTCCAGAGGAAGCAATAAACTTATTCATCCGGACTTTGTGTCGGTCTAGTTTTGAAGATTAGCAAATGTGCAGTTTCTTTTGCATACATCAAATCAGTTTTTTTTGCTAGTGTGACAATTCCAGAAACACCACCTGTTTTGACAGCATTATTCAGTCTTCATTCACATGTCTACTCTAGGGAAAACTCATTTGCGGCAGATCATCGTTGCGCATTATCAGCTAGTGACATTTGCATGCCTTTGAGTCACAAGTCACAAGTATTGATATGTGTGTTGTACGAGCATCCAAACAGGGGCAATTTTAGATAGGTACCCCCATACCCCGTCCTAAAGCTGGATATTCTTCCACACCAATGGTTCTGAGTGGCCAGATAAGGATGTAATATGAAGTGTTCCCTCCCCATGCACACATTGGCACATGACAGACATGAAGGAACAGATAACCAAAAATAACCATGTACGGAGTCAGTCAACCATGTTCGTGCATGGCAGTTTCAGTGCATCACGCATGCTTATTGTGCATATGTTTCAGGACGTGTCACCATAATATGATAACATGCAGGATTTTTGGAGAAACTGTCTAATTGTGACTTTTTAGGTAAATTTTTAGTTTAATCTTAGTACTAGTGGCATATATTCTTTATATGGAATGATGGAAATGAAACATTTCATCTTGCTGAGATTCCAGCTTCTTTAGGCATGTTTGGTTCACATTGGCAAGTCCCTTCCTTTCCCCTTTTTGTCGTTCATCTGAGCATACAAAACTTCAGCTTACATTTTAGAATTAAGATTCTGGAATTAATATGCTACCCTGTTCTATGAGTGATTCTTGATATGGCTGGGGCTGTTGCCATCTTTAAACCGTGTACCTGATTTTTTGCTTGCATTCAAGCCAAACATTTTAGTTCACTTGTACTTCTTTTGTGATAAGTTGACTTTCGTGAAACCTTGATCATATTTTGAAAAGTAAGAATCAGATACTTATCTATCAAAATCCATAGTTTTAGTAAGTCTACAGGTACTTGCAAAACTGCTATGTTGCTTTTGCCCGCAAAAACCTAGAAAAAACTATTAATGGATTGTGAATCAGCAATATTGCTTGGATTTATATTACATTTGAGTTATTGGGACTAGGACTCCATATGTCTACGAGCTTGTTGGGCTGTTATTCAATAAGACAGGTGGATACCTGCATTCCTGTTATGTTACATGAAGTCCCATTATTGGTTGTTTGGTTAGGAAGTGTACAGTGCAAGGATGCCTGGATTGCATCTGATTTTATTCCACTCTCTTCTTCCTAATAAAGTGTTCTTTCCCACTACATGTAGTTCAGTTATTATACTGCTGGTACAAATGACTGAAAGTATGTCTTACTACTTACTAGCATGTATGACTCAGAATTATAAATTGGAGTAGGATTGTAACTCAAAACTCTACCTTCTCAATGTAATGAAACACAAAAATCTTTTGCGTTTTCTCAAAAGAAAAAAGAACTATAAATTGGCATGCGTCGTCCAAATGTAGAACTTCTCTTTTTTTTTTCATTCATTAGTTTTGTTTCCTGATGTTCGTACTCCCTCCGATCCAAATTAATGGACTCAGGTTTGTTTAGATATGGATGTATATCTACCACTAAATTGTGTCTAGATACATCCGTATCTAGACAAATGAGTCAATTAATTTGGATCGTAGGGAGTAACAAAATTAGTGGCACATTCACCCATTTTCTCTGGATCTGAGGTGGTCTTATGAGAACTAGGAATCAGGTGTTTGGCTTTTTCTTTGGCAGTTAGGCATTATTTACCGGTTTAATTAGTTATCCTCCAATAAAGGCCACAACCATATTCACCTTACGTACCGGGTTTGGTTCTGATCCTTCTTGTATGAAGGTATTAACTGGCTTACACATCACTTTCCAGCTCTGATTGGCTGGATAAATTTACCTGGGTTGCCAGGAGATTCCAGACAATATGAACCTCTAGTCAAAAGTTTGTAGTGAATATTCGCTTAATCGCTTTCAGTATTGTTGTATGTTTAGTCATGCTTACTGGAGTTTTTTCCTGTACAAGTTGTCTACCATAATTTAGATTTTGTACCTACACTCACTGCTGTCTGTGTGGTTAACCTTTTGATACATCATGGGTTGTCACAGAGTAATCCATATTCCTCTGTTGCAGTTGTCACGTGGTTAATGTCTAGGTGAATTGCCGCTGGGCCCATTTCTGTCATGAGAAATCATCTATCGGCACAATGCTTTTCATATGATGTTTCTTGACTTGAGCAATGCGAGTTTAATGTTTTGGTTTTTAGTTTTGCGTATCCTTGAATCTTCTATGGCAGATGTTATGAACAAATGCAAGGGTTCCAGTGCCTATTTTCTTAGTATGTTAGTATCATGTTTATCATCAACCCATTTGTAAAAATCTCATGATGTAGGACAACCAAAAAGTCTCAAGTAGTCAAGTTGCATCTTTTCATTGCTGCAGTTTGAACTAGTGCTATTATGGTGGCACTTGAAAGTTTCCTGACAGTTTATTGTCTCCCACTAGGCACGTTCAAGCTTACCTTGCAGTTTTCAGAAGATTACCCAAACAAGCCGCCAACTGTTCGGTTTGTCTCTAGGATGTTTCACCCAAATAGTAATCTCTCGCACCGTCTCTATCCATTTCTCTGATTCCATGTGACTCAAATACCTTTTGTACCTTACTGGGTATCTATTGCATTATCCTAAATTGAAGTTCTGGAGTGTTGGTTTAACATCTTGCTACATTTCTGCAGTTTATGCAGATGGGAGCATCTGCTTGGATATTCTACAGAACCAGTGGAGCCCTATATATGACGTTGCTGCCATATTGACTTCTATTCAGGTACCATGTTGATCAGACTAACCAAACTTTATGTTTGATTCGCATTGAAGAGAATAGTACTAATTAGTAAGCATGTTCAGTCACTCGGCTTATAATATTGTGAGTAGTGAAGTCTCCTGGGCTCATTTGGCTAGCCCACCATGTGGAGTGCTAGCCAAACCTGGTATCTTGTTAGCACCCGGCATGGTAGTTTACCTAAATTATTCAGATCACCAGATTTATTTGTTGATATAGAAGTACTCCCTCCGTTTCAAAATATAAGATGTTTTAGATTTGTGAAAGGAGTGTATCTAGATCCCTTTTAGTGTCTAGGTTCACTCCAAACGTAAATGAACCTACACACTAAAAGAGGTCTAGATTCACTGCTTTCACAAAGCTAAAACATCTTTTATTTTGAAACGGGGGGAGTAGATGATAGTGAATTAAATTTGAGTTAGGTTTCATTTGAAATTGTACCACTGTTTACAAACCAGGGCTCCATGGCCGTACGGTGGTGGTACACTGCTATAAATGAGACAGTGTTGCCATGCTCTGAACATTGATGGAAAAATGTTAAGCAGACCCATGTCATGATACATGTTTTGGTTGTTCCCCTTGTACATGCTGCCATCTCCCAGTGACTGTAGGCTGCCCTGCATCATGCCACCATCTGTGATACTTGGATCACTGACACCTCATTGTGTACTTCCTTTGCAGTCCCTGCTGTGTGATCCAAACCCCAACTCTCCAGCAAACTCGGAAGCTGCCAGAATGTTCAGCGAGAACAAGCGAGAGTACAACCGCAAGGTCCGCGAGATAGTCGAGCAGAGCTGGACTGCTGACTAAGGCAGGGGAATGGCGCGGTTGCCAGAAAGTTCGAATAAGCAACTGGGGAAGCTATCCTTCTGGCCTGGCTATAGTTGGTTCACAGTTGAAACATTAAATATCTCCAGTGATTGCTTGTAGGAAAATGAAATCTAGTGATTGTGTGTTGTCCTGTCTGTGGTGCTTTTGTGTTCTGGTTCCTGACATTTGTCTTTTATGTTGTGGTGTCGTTCTGTCTTGTGAACATGGGCGGTCTGCATATGTAAAAAGTTACAGCCTGGAAATGGTTCATTGACTTGAGAAACTCATCGCACTTGTCAGCCTTGAAGCCTAGGATCTTGTTGCAGTTGTTCTGTGTTGTTTATCAAGTTTGTGTTCTCCCAGTAAGACGTTTCATTTTGTCCGATTATTATTGCTATCTGGATATGGGAATGCAGCAAAAACGGGGTACTCCTACAAACGTGGAGTAGGCGAGGAATAAAATAGGGTAGAGAAAGTAGACACGGGATACCCATACAAACATTAAGAGCATCTCTACTAGACGATGCAAGATAGGGCACCCAAAAGAGGTGATTAAAAATTTTATCACTAAAATATGCTTTTTACATCACATTTGCAGCTTGTGGTGTACTAGATGATGCAAAATAGGACACGAGGTGTATTAGATGATGCAAAATAGGACACGAAACTCCCTCCGTCTCAAAATAGAAGTCTCAGTTTAGTCAAAATTTGAATGAATCTAAACACTATTTAGTATATAAATTCATTCAAATTTTGAAAATCCGAGACACCTATTTTAAGATGGAGGGAGTAGAGATTTTTTTAGAGTATTTTAACACTTCAAATTCAACATTTTAAAGTTGAAATTTAACACTTCACATAGATTTGACACTTGAAACAGTGATTAAACAATGACTTAACATCAGTTGAACTTGACATCGATTTGACACACCCTAATACTAGATAAACATCAATAGATGATCGATTTAACATCAATTGAACTAGGGGAAATCTATTCTCAGGGCGCCCTGAAAATAGACAAACTCGGCGGACTGCTGACAGCCATCCGATCCGGTGTTTGATGATTTGACGGTTCCATCGCCACCCGTTCCTCCCGTACCTCCTGGCCATGTCTCCACCCCCTCCTCCCACGCCACCAGCCACGGTGGCCAGGCCTCAGCGCTGCTCCCTCCCCGCTGGCCCGGTGCCCCATCTTCCCCGCCCCAGGCTAGGTCGCCGCCGCCACTTCACGATTCGTTGCCGTGTCCCCGGCCGCCCCACGACCTGCGCCAAGCTCCTGCGCCGCCCGTTGTTCGGTTGTTCCCCACCGTACGGAACCTCCGCAGCGCTCCGTGTCGGCTGCCGCCGGCAGGCCGCTGTGACGTGGCTCCTATGTGCCGCTGGATGCGTCGCTGCCGGACGAGGCTCCTACGCCTTCATCCCCCGCTGTTGTTTTCCTCGAGCAGCGACTGCCCATGTTGATACATTTGTGAGTCAAACATCTAACTTTCAAGTTTCAAATGTGTATGCTTTTGTGCCCTCAACTCGTTCGACCCAATTTCTCACAAAACTTGACTCCTAAATTATGGTCTCTGACCATGTACGTCTTACTCCTTCCGTTGCCCTGTTAATTTTGGGCAAACCACTCATGGTTATAGAAGTGGTGTTGTGCTGGTTGTGCTGAAATTTGGTAGAGCTAGCACAATCTTATAAAACTGAAATCGTAGAAGATTTTCAGCTGATCAGGGACCAGCATAGCTACACATCCATAGATAGGTTCATCTAAAATGTAACACAGATGAAAGAATATTCAACATGACAGCATGCATGATAAAAGCATTAGTACCAGTCAAATCGTCTCAAGTTTACGACAGAATGTTAACATAGATCCATGATAGCTATATAATCCAGTTGTGGCAGAAGTGATGAGGCACTGCCGCAATGGTATCTGCTGAACTAGTGCTAATTGTAGCTGAATAAGAAGGGAGGATTAGTACTTAGTGGGCAGACTTTGTGTACAAGCTTTTTAGCTGAGCTTAAACTAGTGCTAATTGTAGCCGAACAAAAGAGAGGATTAGTACTTAGTGGACATAATTTGTGAAGAATAAAATAGAACCATAAAATCAGCATTTTTTTCAATTCACGATGTGTGTTGTCTCCCTTGTCATTAATTTCCTATGCTTCTGTTTGCTACTAGATGAACACTTAATTTTATATATAATGTGCAAGTCTGCATGTTAGCTGAAAGTTTCATTCGCAAAGCTTTCTTCTGCATGAGAATGTAGATTTTTGGTGATTGGTCTGCTGATTGTGCTAATCTGAATATATGATTCAGATACTAGCAGCAGTTGCGTGAGTGGTCCGTGGGTTGCCTAAAATAGTCGTTCTGCGTCCGGTTAAAAACCTTCGATTCTTCTATTGTTTGTGCATGTTTCATAGCCATTGGATTCTTACAACATTAGCTTAGGCATCAGGTAGAGGCATGGGTGGAGCCATACGGTGTGCCCTGGCTCACCCAGTACTTTTGTGCAAAAATGACGATTAGTTCAGAATTTGATAACCCTTCAAAACGAAAATTAGAAAACAGAAAGTTCAGAGAGAAACCCAAATAATCCCGACTCATTTGTGGTTGCAGCCCATAAGGATAAGTGTAATAGTAGGTGGTCAAATTATAGACCTGATAAGATCATTAAGACACGTACACATTATGCATATATAACTGATCGATCTGCAGCAAAGGTGTAGAGAAGATGGTATTGATCTAAGGAGTAATCTTCCAGGCTGCAACGAATCGTGTCCGGAATTCACTCCTGAAAGATTCAGAACAACATGACCTGCACTAACTGAAAGTGCAATTTAGCTGCGAGGAAAAAGCTTCATACTACAACTTCTTGGTGAATGCATAAGATTCGGGACTAGTTAGTTAAAAATGCTTGCCTTCAGTATGCTCATTTTGACTTCTTGCGGTATAGCAACTTCAAAAGCTGATCTACTGTTGTAATCACGATCAGTAAACAAGACATTAGTGCATATCACTTCCTTGGGTACTCGAGGAAGACTTTATTTTGTAATTTATATTGTTCTTTTCGGTAAAATTGTGTATTATATGTGATACCTGAAACTTTTTTGGAGAGCGCACATCCTCCAAAGATTTCCGAGCTCCGCCACCGGGTAGTGGTACTAAATAGATGATGTAGTTTGGTGCCAAACGGCAAACTACATGCAAACAATTACCCAATAATAGTGCGGACATTCTAATTTCAAAATTGTCGGATTCTAGCTTATCCGTAGAACCAGCTGTGTGCTGTCCGATCCATATGGTGATCCTTACTCGTATGATTGGATAACTGCCGCATAAAGTAGTGGGTAACTTGTATACATATGCCTGGATAAGTACTGCATAAACTGGTGGATAACTTTTATACATATGTCTGGATAACTAATGCATAAACCGGTGGATAACTTGATTTTTATACCCATGTGTGATTTCTTATCTTTGATTATGTTTTTTTACTTTCTTCCTACTATCATGTTTTTAAGTACACTTGTCTAATCCCGCACAACACTGTTGGATATATTTCTAGTGATGATTTGTGGTGTAACTTATACATATTAGCAGGATAACTATAGTGTTAGTTGGGTGGATAACTTGTACTCATATTCCTGGATAACTGCAGTGTTAGCTGCTGGATAACTTGTACTCATATGCCTGGATAATGATGTATAGACTGATGGATAACTTGATTTTTATATCCCCATGTGTGAATTCCTATCTATGATTGTGCTTTCCTACCTTCTTTCTACTATCAAGTTTTTAATGCAGTTGACTAGTCACACACAACACTGCTGGATATATGTCTAGTGATGATTTGTGGGGTAACTTCTACATATAAGTATGAATAACTGTAGTGTTAGCTGGTGGATAACTTGTACTCATATTCCTGGATAACTGCAGCGTTAGCTGTTGGATAACTTGTACTCATATGCCTCAATAACTGATGTATAAACTGGTGGATAACTTGATTTTTATACCTCTATGTGTGATTTCCTATCTATGATTGTGATTTTCTACTTTCTTCATACTGTCAAGTTTTTAATGCAATTGGCTAATCTCACACAACAAAGATGGATATATGTCTAGTGATGATGGATAACTTGTACTCATATTTCTAGATAATTGTTGTGTTAGCTGCTGGATAATTTGATGATTATACCCTAATTCATTCATATCTTGCACAATAGCATCTATCTGTGAAACATCAGCACGTTTCTCCTCTTTTATTTCTTGGTCTAGTTCTGCAATAAGGTTGATATTCATGGTGTCTTCACTGTTCAACCAAAATATGCAACATGTCAGGAATTCAGGTTGCAATAATAGGATGTTGATTTAGAAAAAAATCATTATCAGGAGCAACTCTCTGTTTTTGCTAATGTTTGTATTTGTTAATAATATATAGCAATAATCCTTGCACTTGCATGGAACCGGTCACGCGCGATGTCAAAGATTTAAGTCAGACGTTGTCGGAACAAAAACGAGCTCTCTGTGTATGATGTTGTTGTCGGAATGAAAATGAGCTCTCTGTGTACGACATTATTGTCGGAACTACCGGGAATTAAATTTGATAGAAGTCCCTGAGGTAGTCGCGTCTAAATTTTAGGTCTTCTTATTGAATGTGAATGATATAGATTTTTTTCACGTGTTATAAGTGGATAACTTTTAGGTTAAAAAATGATTGACGAAATATATCAACATGAGATCTAGTTTCGAAGATCTTGTCGCGATTAGTTCAACGGTGTAAACGGATCCTAGATCGGAAGAACGATTTGATCTATAATACTTGAATCTTCGAATTTGAATTCAGCTAGCTAATCCCGTTTTATCGTTTAGTGGGTTTACTAATTCGTTTTCTGGCTAAACTCGCGACGGAGGACTCGTATGGGGCTATGTCTCTCCGCATATGCTTGTTTCCTGTCAGAACGATTGACTACGGTCGGAACGCCCGCCCAGATTTACAATCCATAGGGCGGTCGGTCGGTAGCATATTAGTTGACTCGAATTTATCTAGATTTAGATGTATCTAGACATGTTTTAATACTAGATATATCCGAATCTAGATAAATCCAAGTCAACTAATATGGGTCTACTCCCTCCGTTTCAAAATATAAGATGTTTTAGCTTTGTGAAGAAAATGTATCTAAACCATATTTAGTGTGTAGGTTCACTCTAAACCTAGATAAACCTATACACTAAAAGTGGACTAGATACACTTCTTTCACAAAACTAAAACATCTTATATTATGAAACGGAGGGAGTAGTAGATAAATATCGATTCGACAAGCGGGAGAACCTACTTATTATCATCCCAAAACTTTCGTCGTCGGAGTCGGTGATCGTTCCAAAAATCGGAGTCCATCCCCGAGGACTCTAACTGCACGATGATGGTCGAAGGATCGGCCTCATCCTCCTTCCTCGTAACGTTCCTCGGGGCATAGAACGCCTCCTTTGCCCGCACAAACTTCGGGCGACTGGGGCGGAGCCTCTCCATGACGGCCTCGTCGGTCTCCTCCCGGCGTAGCTGCAGGTAAGCCCACCGGTTCTCCCTCTCCTCTGTCCGACTGACGATATGGAGCTCCAGCACGAAGAAATCCGCCTCCTCGTAGCTCCCCATGTCGTGGAAGTTGAGCTCCGACCGCGGCCATCGGAACCTCCACGCCGGCTCGTTGTAGGCGCGTGCGGCGAGCTCTGCCATCTCGAAGGTGCCGAGCCACCAGCGTGTGCTGTCGGCGGTGATCTCCGCGACGAACCGGCCGGAGGGGCGCAACCGAACACCGAGGTAGCTGGAGGAGCTCTTCTTGCGGCGCGGTGGCTTGATTCAGTGGTGGAACGGTCCGAATCGGCGGGGCAACAACGGGCAGGGGCCAGATGAGGTTGATCTAGCGACTAATGGGGCGGCGACGGCATCAGCGACGCAGCGCTGCAGGCTGCTACAGGGAGGGAAAACACACAGAGGTTTTCAGCTGGCGGTTGGCCACGCGCGGGTGGTGTATTTGGTTTTGCTCCACAGCAATGTGAAGAAAATATTCATCACACTGAGGGAAAATTTAGGGATGCCTAAAAAAATATTTCTCACAAAAGTATTTTGTATCATCTATTGAAGCGGTGTTTTTTACTTGGTGACGTAAATGTTAGGTTTTTCATCACCTAGGATGTTTTACATCATTTATACTCTTACAGTGTGAACAGAGAAGACGGGAGAAGTTGATCAATTTCTCAGAGTGCCGCCCTCCGCTGGCCTCGAGCTTCGTGCTATCGCTCTTTTCATATTCTATTCGGATTTGCAAGGCGACTAATCTCAGTCGAACTGAGGACCGTCAGATCTTTCTTTAAGATTCGTGCAATCTGTGCTGATGGAAAACAAAACAAAATGGGCAGGAGAAGTTGATCGATTTCTCAGCGTGCCGCCCTCCGCTGGCCCGAGCTTGGTGTTATCGTTCTTCTCATATCCTATTCGGATTTGCAATGTATTAGGCGACTGAGATTTTCTTTATGTCTCAGTCGACCTGAGGACCGTCAGATCTTTCTTCGAGATTCGTGCAATCTGCACAGATGGAAAAGAAAACAAAATGGACGGGGTAGTGGATCGAACTTGCAATATCTGAATTCTGAGGTACTCCCTACGACTATACCACAAATAAATGTACATCTAGAAAGTACTAGACAAAGTAGTTCTCTCTCTTCTTTTACGAGCATCTATTAATTAATAAAAGAGAAGCATGAGGATTGGTGGATGATATGGAGGAGAAGAATAGAGATTGGAGAATGAGGTATAAACGCAGACGCTCACAATGCGTACAAACACTCATTCCTATGAACATCTTTATGAGACACCAAAGCGTCAAATTTGAGATTTTAACTCTGGTGATCTGGGGGTACCACTGCCCTTCTAACCATCCAACCACGGATTAAGTCTTTTTGGGACAAATTTTTAGTGCTAGATGTATACTTATTTACGGACAGAGGGAGTAGACTACACAACAACTAGGACAACAGATTTGTCGGACGAATTGTCAACACGGCAAGAAGATATAGTTTATTGCGGATATTTTTTCCATGCTATTCAACGAGTAAATTAGATAGTTGATGTTCTGATAATGCTTCCTTTTCTTGTTTTCTTTTGCTTTCTTTCTTATTATTTAATATTATTTTTGTATACCTTTTATTTCTTTTTCATTTTAGTGCTTACCCTTAATAGAGCTAGGTAAAAAGTGTAATCCAAATAAGTTGCACTTTTGTGAAGAAACGTATACTATGAGTTATACTTCTCTCAAAAAATGTGCAACTGATGCGCCTGGAAACCACCCGTGTCTGTCGTCTCCCGCGGGCGTTGGAGACGCTTCACTCCGCCGCCACTCTCGCTCTCCTCCTCCTTCCCTCCCCTGCTGCCGCCGCCGGGAGCCGCCGGGGCAAAGCCCGCGGGCGGTGCTGGCGGCAGCAGGTCTGTCTCTTCCCGACGCATGAGGGCCCGCGCGGGAAAGATCCTTCAGGCGGTGGCGAGTTCAGCCGGCGGTGCTCGAGGCAGGCGGCAGGAATGGCAGCTTGGCGGCAACAACGACCTGTGGGGTGGCGCGGCTGGCTGCGGCGGTTGCTGGGGGCGGTACGGCTTGCTGTGGTTGGAACCGCGGCGACCCGGATCTGGGCCCATCTAGGCTCGATCTGGGTTAGCCGGGCCTCGACCGCCGGGCTCAGCTGTGGCTGGCTTGGACTCCTCCGGGGGTGCTGCGATGCCATGCTCAACCCCTGGCCGAGCTGCTCCGCTCGAGAGGTCCGTCTCGGTGGCGGTTCAAATAGGTCGGTGGCGCTCCGACGCGATACAGGTGGCTGCGAGGCGGTGCGTGCTGCTAGTTGGTGGTGCAGGCGGCGGCGGCGGGGACCTCGATCTGGGCCAGGACGGGTCGGGTCGGGTCCTATTGCGCTGTCTCTGGTAGGATTGAGGTAGAGATTGGGACGAGGGTGGCGGCATTGACGCCACGTCTGCTGCAGCAAGGCAGCGGGAGCTTCACGGGCTTGCCCGACCGTGCCTGGGGCGCTGAACATGAGGGTAGCGGCGATAGGCCTATGTGCTGCAGCGCAGTGGCGAGGACTTTACGGACCCCTCTTGGGTTCGGCCAGGCCTCCGGCCTGGTGTGTCCTTGCTACCCCGTCCGGTCGGCACCCGCCTTTTGCGGAGGATGCCCTCCAGATGGCTCTGCGGTTGCCACCCTCCGGCTCCCAGTGGCCAGGTTTGCTCTCATTGTGCGTCCGGATGGCTAACGTCTTTGGCGGTGGAGGTTGTTCCCTCCCACGGGGCTGTTGTGCTGCCGCTCCTTGCTACAGTCTCTCATTTCAGTCCGACTGCCCTCGCAATGTTTGCCATGGGGAGACGACGGTGGTGCTTCAAGACCGTGGTGGTGCATGTTGGTGGGCGGCAAGCTTGGGGAGCGCTTCGGACTGTCCGGGTGGTGGGTTCTGGGGGTCGGGAGAAATCCCTGTCGGCATTGCCGGCACCGACGCGGTGACGTCTACGGGCGTCGGGTGTACTCCCTCCCACCCCCCTCCATGTACCGGGAGAAATCCTGGGAGCTATCCGGGCAGCAGCGTCGTCGTCGTCGCACCCCTTCTTGAAGGTGTTCCTTGGTACACGACGATTCGAAGACATAGGAGTGTGGTGGGAATTCGCCGGAGGGCACAACGGCATTCTTTTCTCTTTTTTTCTCTTATTTTTCCTTTTGGGCTTGGCTGTGTTGTCTTGCCCAGCAGTGGTATCGTGTTTGTACCGGTTGTGTTGGTTGCTATATTAATATAGCGGGGCGAAAGCCTGATTCGAGGAAAAATATGCAAGCCCAACCGATTTTTGAAACAAGTTACACCTTTTTTTTAAATGTACAACTTTTTAAAAAATTGTACAACTTTCTTGATACGAGTTGTATTTTTCTACAGAAATGTACACCTCCAACTGGTTTTCAAAACAAGTTGCACCTTGCTCAAGAAACGTGCAACATTTATAGATATGAGTTGCACTATTGTCAAAGAATGTCCAACTCCAAATGGTTTTTGGAATGAGTTACACTTTCCTCACAAACGTGCAACCTGTTCTCAGTATGGTTGCATGATTCCCAAGAAATGTGTATCTCAAACAATTTTCAGAACGAGTTGTATTTTTTCCAAGATATGTGCTTCCAGTTCTCGATAGGACTTGCACCTTTTAAAATTACATGTAACTCTAAGGCTGGTCATAGTGCAAAGTAATATAGAGTAGTAACATGCATATGTTACTAGTTTATGTTACTATCTCCATAGTGGGAAATAACTTATATGTAACATGCAATGTCATATTAATTAGGTTATAAACTTATTTTGCCTTGATATGTGTGATGTTACGGTAACATAGCTAGTTATTCTATCTATCTCTCTTCGTTAACTCATTGCCATATAATCAAAATTGCTGACTTGGACTCTTAGTTACTAGTGAAGTTACTTCTACTATGACTAGGCTAACCGATTTACAAAACAAGTATCGACCATTTTCCGACATGAAGTGCACTATTTCTCTATAAACGTGTAACTAGCCACTTGTTTTCAAAACAAGTTGCACTTTTCTCAATAAACATGCAAGTATAAGCGGGTTTTATAGTAGTTGCACAATTGCACTTTTTATCAAGAAATGTGTAACTCTAACGGTTTCGATAGGAGATCCACTTCTCTCAAGATATGTGTAATTAGCAAGTAACCATTGGTTTTACATATATTTTTATTTTTTGTCTAATTATTTATGTGTTTTCTTTTTTTCTAGACATCACTTGCATGGCCGTTCAACGTGGTGATTCTTTTTGAGTATGTCCTCATCCAGTGAAGTTGTTTTGCCTTTTGTTTTGCTCATAAGGCCCAATTGAAAGGCTTCCTTTTCGTACCGCATGTTGCTTATGTGCCGAGCCTACTATAGCAACCCCATAGCACCGTATAAGAAATTAGCCAGGACCACGACCATCGGACTAAAGAGAATCTCAGTCGACTGAGGCAAAGACACACTCTATTCTATTCCATAGCTTCGTTCCTCGCCCACTTCCATCCTCCATTTCTTGGTGGCTCAGGTCGGGCTCCTCTTCGTCTTCGACAACCCTGTGCTCTTCGTCTCGAACATCATGGTGTTGCGGTGGCGTCACAAAAAGAGGTTTGTCACCCGTGTCGTTTCCCTCCTCTTCGTCTTTGTCTCCAATCTGATGATGCAAGCACTGCGGCGGGACATGTTGTCTCCCGCCACTGAGGAACCACTTACCGCGCTCCTGAGGCCCACTATGGCGGAGAATTTCCAAGCAACGGCCCGCACTTTCTACCGCGTCTGGTGGCCGACAGGAGACCTCTACCTGCTCAATGACTTTCCAAGCAAAGTAAAATGCGCCTCCTACTCCGGCAATGTTGGGTCTGAGCTTCAAATCAGCAACGATGGTCCTCCACTAGATCTCGAAGCCATTGAGGGGACACTGCACCAATAAGAGCATTCATCTTTGGCAAGGTCGACTCGCACGGTCGTAGTAAACACCATCCAGCATGGTAGCAATCCCCCACCTTGATCTCCTGCTCGCAACATCTCCACCACCGGAGCATCGCTGCCAGCGTCCTCGTTGGTATGCCCTCATACACCTTGAAGCAAACCCAGTGGAAGGTCTCGTAGTGCTGCTCGCACGTAGCAATGTTGGAGGTCTCATAGCACCGCCGTGCATAGCAAACCCTAGAAAGCTCGAAGGCGCGCGATCCTGAGGGGAAGTCCATGGTGTGAAGTCTTGAGGGGAAGTCTATGGTGCGCAGTCCCGAGGGGAAGTCCATGGCGTGGGATCCACATGGCAGCACATCGACAACGAAGTCCATCGCAGCAGCGGCAAACTCCGGTGTAGGTCCCATGGACGCGGGAGGCATGGCGTCGGCGCGTGGTAGGACAACAGGCGGCCGGTGGCACAAGGAAGGTGCGTGTCCATGGATGCCCAGGAGAAGAGAAACATAGACAAGGAATTGAAGAGAAGATAAGGTAGATGAACGCCACCATGACCTGGTGCACACGCGTGTTAGAGAATGATTAAGGGTGGTCATAGTTGTAGTATCATATACCTAGTATCATGCGTATGATACTGATGTATGATACTATTTATATAATGCATAGTATCATATGCTAGTATCATAGTTGCCTTCTATTTAATAAATTTTAAAATCTCAATGCAAATGAGTGTACAAGATCTATTTATAATTAAATAATCTAGTTTTACGTGTTATGATGTTGTATCATAATATGATACTACTAGAATCACTTCTCTTTTTATTATTGCTATGACTCATCAGTTTTTTGCTAACTTGGTATGCATGATACTACTCATGATACTACCACTATGGCCTGCCTAATAGAAGAGCCAACAACAGGCTATATACTACTAGTGCCATGTCATCTAAAGCCTTCATAAAAGCCAACTTATATAATAGGTTGACTATACATTAGCTATTAGCTTGGTTGTTGTAACACCCTAACTTTTGTAACCTTGTTTAGTTGTCCTGAGTACAAAAATCAGGGGGAACAAAAACTGTTTGTTGCTTAGTGGTGCAGTTGTTGTTTGGTGTTGCTCTGCCCTTGTTAATGCTTGTGTTGTGATGCGGCTACTTCTCTATCTTATCAAAAATTTACCAAAAGGAAATGTCTTGGCTTACCTTCCATATTCTCAAATGTTCTAGCATTTTAAAAACAAGAGCTAAGATAATTTTGTAAAACTGAAATGTTTTCTCTTCATTCCTTTGGCAAAACTAAGGAGATCTATATGATAACATCTCCCTTTTTCAACACATAGCTTTTCAAATACCCTTTCCGCAAGCCTTTCCAAAACCTTTGAAAAGCTAAATTTTTCCCTCTTGGTAGGAGTGCCAAGGGACTCTCATCCTCTTCTTTACACAAAACCTTTATCTACTATTTCAAAACCTCTCTCCAAAGACTTTGGTAAATGCTTATGATTGTTTGTATCTCTTCTTGAGATAGTTTGGATGAATTCTATTGTCTTCAAACATGTACTGTCTTGACTTGTTTGATAGGTGTTTGTCTGAGCTACCCTAGGAGCTCAACCTCTAGTAACCAAACCCAACCAACAACACACACTCAAAATCTCAAGATGTTGAATGGAAAACCCTCTCTTCTAAACCCTGCAAGCTTGGATGGATCCTATCATCCCTCTCTCAACAAATCACCTTGACCAAACCTTTGTCAAGAAAGATGAGGATAGTTGCTCTTAATGCTAACCCCCCTAAGAATCTTGGCGTCAAATCATAAAAATCATAGTAGGAAGGCTATCTCCCTCCTTGTTATCAGATTCACTTTCTAGAACTCTATTCAAGACCCTTACCCTTGGTACCTAGGCAATGTGCCTAATTTAGCCTATCCCTTGTGATGTGCTCTTCCATCACACAGAGTTGCCTTTTATCAAGGAACTCATATACCTAGTTTCCCAAGTTAGTCTAGACACCTGGTCATTAACTTGACCATCTGTTTCCTTAACATGTTTAGTTTTGAGCCAACTCTTCTTAGTAGTTCCCAAATCAGGGGAGACCAACTTAAGGCATGCATCCCTTCTTATCAATCTTATCTTTAACCAATTAACATGGTGATGTGCTTGGAATCTTACCACCCATCTATCCAACTCAATCTTCCTCTATAGTAAAAAACCTAAGAACATCCAAGTTTGGCCAAGTCTGAAACTATTATTAGGATCACATATTTGAGCCACTAATTATAATCAACCATGGGCATTTTTGACAATATACTTGGACCATATTGAAGGGAATATGCCCGAGAGGCAATAATAAAGTGGTCATTATCTTATTCCTTGTTTATGATAAATGTTTATTTCTCATGCTATGATTGTGTTAATTGGAAATGTTAATACATGTGTGGTTAGTAAACAAATAAGAGTTCCTAGTTATGCGTCTCATTTAAACTAGCTCATTGATTAATAGATGATCAAAGGTTTCCTGATCATGAACATTGAATGCTGTTAATAACGTAGTCACAACATTGATGTAATGATGTGATGAACATTCACCCGAAGTATAGTAATACGATCAAAGTTATTATGTTTAAATTTCTATAATATGTCATACGAAGTAACCCCAATACTTAGACCATGAGATCATGTTAATCACTAACACCAGAAGAGTGCTTTGATAACATAAAATGTCACACTATAACATGGTGACTATAAAGGTGGGTCCAGGTACTCCGAAAGTGTTATGTAGAGGCTCGTGGATCAAGAATGGGATTTGTCCATCCTAATGACATAGAGATATACTCTGGGCCCTCTCGGTGATATCACATCAACACAACATGTAAGCAGGTGATTTGATCATAAGAAATGTTATATCACGGGAATAAGAAAAGAGTACTTGTCGGTAGCGAGATTAAACTAGGTATGGGGATACCGATGATCGAATCTCGAACATATAATATATTGCGAGACTAAGAGATTTAGTTACAGTGTCAAAAGTTCTCACGGTCAGTAAGTCATCATTGAATGTGTGGGAGTCAGTATGGATCTCCAGGTCTCGCTACTGATTATTGATCGGAGAGTCTCGATTATGTCTGCATTATTCGCGAACCATAGAGTGACACACTTAAGGTATACAAACACTAATTAAGACATATATAATACTAGAGAAAGGTTTTGAAAGCACTGGCATTATTTCGATAAGCACCAGAATTGTTTCGGGTCAAATTGCCGAAATTGGTTTCAGATGTAATATCGAAGTTATGCAGGGCGTTAATGAAAATGTTTGTTAATTAAAGTAATTCACAAAATTCTGAATAAAATAAATAAAAATGGTTTTTATTAATGAGAGATTGCATTTATTTTGGTGGAAAATTAATGCAACTTTGAGTGGAGTTGGAATTATTGGTAATGGGCTTAGCGGAAGCTCCACTCACCATTATAGAGGGAGAGGTGGGGGCACCACCATGGCCGCCGGCCATGGCCTTGAGGCTGCCCCCTCCCCCTATAAAAGGTGGTTGTGGCCTCCTCTCCTCTCACACCTCCACGTGAAGGATTTATCTCCCCCTCTAGTTTATCCCCATGGCTTCAGATTAGTTAAGTACATGTTCTCGTGGTGGTTTCTCTGGAAAGGATCTGCTGCTTACGCTGCTTTGCTGGAGTGAGGAGTCGGAGGTTGTCGGGGTGCTGGACGTGTGTGTGATCACGTATGCAGTGCCGGTTTGTGGTGCTGGACTTGCTGGACTTCAACACGATCTTGAGATCAGCAAGCAAATGACTACATCATCTAAAATAGATCGTATGGGCACCTAGAGGGGGGGGGTGAATAGGTGCTACTCCAAATTTTAACTCCTTTTCAGTTTTAGGATTGACACAATGGTATATTCTCTAGATATTCAACTAAGATGAATTTCCCTATATGACAACCTAGATACTAAGCAAGTAAAGACGGTGAGAGGAACGAGTTAACCATAGTGGAGCACGTGGAGACACATGATTTGTTTTACCGCAGTTCCTTCCTTGTTAAGGGAAGTATGTCTACATTGGAGGGGTGGATGGTACTAAGACCACCACACCACAATAGGCCTCACCCTGTTCTCTAGTGGATCTCGCCACAACTGGCCTGATCCACCTTTCCACTATGTGGTACCCTTCGATGCGGGAACCTGTGCCTTTACAATGCTACCAGGGCACACATCCACAACTGAATTGGAGGATCTCATGATGACAACAAGATGCCACAATAAAATAGGTGATCAAATAATGAAACGGCGATCTGGAAATTCAAAGAAACTCTAGATCGAAATTCCCCCAAATGAATCGGAGAGGAAGTGAAGATCTTGATTGGTGATGATGTAGATCGAGGCCTCCTCATTCGATTCCCCAAATATCAAAGCCTTCGGGTGGTTGAAAGTGGAGATCTCGTGTGGAATTGATTTGAACAGAGCTCAACTTTTTCGTTGGATCCGAGAGAGTCTGAAATGAAGATCTGATGGGGTATTTGTACCCCCTCGTGAAAATCTACCATTGGAGCAAACTGGGGCCGGACAATCCGGCCCGAGTGGGGGCTGGATAATCTGGCCGGGGTAAATCTCTGGCTCGGAATGAAATATCCGGGCCAAAGTCCGCCTCCCTCTCTGCGTGACGCGCCTCGAGTCCTTAGAAAAAATTCCCTGGTGGTGGATTATTCGCCCCCCCTAGGAGGGCGGATTATCTAGCAAGGGCAAAATGTCTGGCCCTAGTCAGAGAATCCGGGGGAATCCTCCGTCCCCCTCTCCGCGTGATGCGCATTGGCTCCTTTGCGAAAATTCCCTTGGGGTGGATTATCCGGCTAGGACGAAATGTTCGGCCCTAGTCAAGAGAATCCGGGGAATCCTCCGCCCCCGTACCGCATGACGCGCCTTAGCTCCCTTTATCGATTGAGGCTGGGGCGGATAATCTGGCCCTTGCCAGGGCGGATAATTCACCCCCAGAACATCTATTTTGCTACATTTTGCTTTGTAGTTCTTTTTGGGGAAACACTATAGCACTCAAAACACAATTAAAAATCCTTGATATTGTTATCTAACACATAAAACTATAGGGATCATAAATGTTCTTTCAATCTCCGCATTTTGGTGTTAGATGACAATAGTAGGATTTGACATAGAGCCCTAATAACATCATCATTCCAAGGAAAAAAAGACTCCCCATAAATGTGTGCATAGTAGTAGTTTGCATTGGAATACAAATGCACACATATAGGTTCAAGACTTTTCATAAATTGGAAACTAAGAACAAATGATGAGTTAATGAGAGATATATCTACCAACAATAATGAAGTTCTCAATAACATAAAGAAAGAAACATTAATAACTCCATATTGAGAATTCTGAGGATAAAGCCATCTCAATAAATCCATAGAGGTAATTCCATAATGAGATATTGATACGTCCAAAACATATCTACTTTCCCGAACACTTTTGCTATTGTTTCTCCTCTAAACTTGTGTGAATTGGATGCAACTAACACAGACTGACGCTGTTTTCAGCAGAATTACCTTGGTGTCTAGTTTTTGTGCAGAAAATCAACTATCAGGAAAAATCCCGGAAAATATGCCAAAAATCTTATTTCACCAGAAGACTCACGGAGCCAGAATACGAGATGGAGTGGGGCTGGGGCCTGGCCCCACCACCTGGCCGTGTGGGCCAGGCCTGGCCGCACCAGGAGGTGGTCTGGCCGCCCTAGGCACCCCCTCGGCCTCCCTCTTCGCCTATAAGTTGCCTCTTGACCTAAAAACAAAAGGGGGTTCGTCGTTTTTCCAGCAAGAGTTCTGCTTCGCTGCCACCACCAGATTCCATGAAATAGCACAAGAAACTCCGTTCTGCACCCTGCCGGGACGGGGAATTGGAGGAGATCATCGCCATCATCGCCACCATCGCTTCTCAATCGACCATCCATGTTTCCCCCATCTATGAGTGAGTAAACCCCCATTGTAGGCTATGGGGATGGTAGGGATTGGATGAGATCGTTCATTGTAATGGCATCGGATTGTTAGGGCATGGTGCCTAGTATCTATTATTAGTGCTATTTGACTTTGTTGCAACTTGTTATGCTTAATGCTTGTGACTAGGGCCCGAGTGCCATGATTTCAGATCTGAACATGTTATTGATTCATTATGATAGTATTGTTTTTGGTCTTACCTGCAAGTTGTATACACACGTTATTGTTCGGAACCAATGGCCCCGAAGTGACAGCAATCGGGATAACCAGAGGGAATGGCTTTGATGTGAGGATCACATGTGTTCATGGAGTGTTAATGCTTTGCTCCGGTGCTCTATTAAAAGGAGCACCTTAATTGCCAGTAGTTCCCTTGAGGTCCCGCTGCAAACGGGCTGGCAGGACAAAAGATGTTGTGCAAGTTCTTATTGCGAGCATGTATGACTATATATGGAACACATGCCTATGATTGCTTAGTACTTGGATGCTTTATCTTATTTATCTGCAATTGCTCTATGTCTGATTGCCATGTGAACTGTCTTGTCCATGCAACGCTCGTCCATCCATCCCTATGCCTACCACGCTTTAATCCTACTATTTACTGCTATTGTTACTACTGTCTTTACTTTTACTACAGCTATTACTCTGCTGCTACTTTACTATTGCTACCATAAAACTGTTGCTACTGATAAACTGCCGTGAGCAAGATTGTTTCCAGGTACAGCTGAATTGACAACTCAGCCGTTAAGGCTTATAAATATTCTTTGGCTCCCCTTGTGTCGAATCAATAAATTGGGTTTCACTTCCCTCGAAAATACTGTGATACACCCCCTATACTTGTGGGTCATCAAGACTATTTTCTAGCACCGTTGTCGAGGAGCATAGCTTTATTTATCAGGTTCACTTGGAATCACTATTGTTCACTGCTATCCATCCATCATGGGTAAGTCTCGTGATGGCAAGGTTCCTATTTTACCATCCACTACAAGAAGAGGTACGGTTCTGAACACCTCTATTGCTCTTGATTCACCATCTGTTATGAGTAAGCTTGTTACACCACCACATACACATGCTACACACACTGCTACTACTACTGAATCTAAAATTTCTGATACTTATGATGTTGCTTCTACTATGCTTGATAAGAGTGGTTCATTAGGTCCTTTTCTAGATGCTACAATTGCTAGAACTATAGCTAGAAATACTGAAACTCCTAATGAAGACACTACTACACCTGTTAGTTCACCTGAATCTACAGAGAACTATGATATTGAAGACGGTTATACAGAGATTACCGATGAATTTATTGAAGAATGTCAAAACACCCATGATAGGAGTGCTGCTAAGAGTCTCCTTGAGAGGCGTACTGTAAAACCCAAATTGTCTCCTAATGCTAAGTTTGCTGCATCTCCCATAAACATTAAAGATAAGGATTATGATTTCTCTCTTGATTTATCTTACATAGCTATTGTTGAGAAAGAACCTTTTTGTGGGACTAAGAATGAGAGTGCGGTAGCACATATGACTGAGCTTTCTACTATGAGTGGTTTATTTTCTGATGATATTAAGATGCGCACCTACTTTGTTGGTAAGATTTTTTCCTTTTAACTGAAAGGAGAAGCTAAAACTTGGTTTAATAATTTACCTCCTGGATATATTGATAACCCTAATTGCTTGATTAGTACTTTCCTACAGAAATATTTTCCTCCTAGTGCTAGACATGCTATTTTGCAGGAACTTTTTGATTTTAAACAGGGAGAAAAAGAGATATTGCATGAATCATGGGTAAGGTTTTGTGCTTTGATTCATGCAGAGGCTGGATGTCCATTACCTAAGAATGAACTTCTTGATATATTTTATAATGGACTAACTAAAGAATCTAGGACATACCTGGATAGTTGTGCTGATTGTGTTTTCAGGAATAGGACTCCCAAGGAAGCTGAGGAATTAATGGCTAAAATAAGCAAGAACTATGAAGATTGGACTCCTCCTGAACTAGTTATACCTGAAACAACTATACCTGAACCAACTATTCCTATGTCTATTCCAACATCAAAGAAGAGGGGAGTTATTGAACTAAATGATGAAGTGATGAAGGAAGCTAAGAAATGTCTTAAGGAGAAGGATATTAAAGCTGTAGATGTCAAGAATTTACCTCCTATAGAAGAATTATGTAAGCCTATCTCCCACTCATACACTATTGAGGTACACTCTCTTCAACACTTTGATGAAGGTGATATTCCTTACTCTAAACCTCCTGATCAATGCTTAGAGGAATTCGATATTTTTTTTGTTAAGCAAGATAATTTTAATAAAAGGGTGCAAAATCATTTAATGGAAAACTCTAGAGCTATTGTTGAGCTAAAAGATATTATGGAAAGAACCTCTAATGATGTTAAAATGCTTGTTAAACATTTTCAAATGGTTCAAACTCAAATAGATCAACTTATTAAAGTGCAAAAGGACTTGCTAGTTAATGCTGCTAAAGAAAAACATGCTTATGAAATTAGAACTAGAAGTGGTGTTGCTATCCAGGATCCTCTATATCCTGAGGGACATCCTAAAAGAATTGAGCAGGATTCTCAACAAGCTGAAAATAGTGGTACTACTCCTAAGGAAAGAAAGAAGAAACATAAAACTATTGTAGAATCTCCTGAACCTGCTATAGATCCTAATAGTATATCTGTCTCTGATGCTGAAACTGAAAGTGGTAATGAAGAAAATGATGTTCCTGATAAAGAAAAAGTTGAAGAAGAACCTGAAAAGCATACGAAGAATACTAAATACACTAAAGAAGATTTTGTTGCTAAGAAACATGGTAGTGAAAGAGAGCCTTGGGTCCAAAAACCTATGCCTTTCCCTGATAAGAAACATAAGTCAAAGGAAGATGAACACTATAATAAGTTTTGTGAGTGGATGAAACCTTTATTCTTGCAAATTCCTTTGATTGATGCTATTAAATTGCCTCCTTATTCAAAGTATATGAAGGATATTTTCTCTAATAAAAGAAAGATCCCTAATGAAGAAATTTCTACTTTGCTTGCTAATTATTCCTTTAATGGTAAGGTTCCAAAGAAACTTGGAGACCCAGGGATTCCAACTATTCCTTGCTCTATTAAAAATAGTTATGTTAGAACTGCTTTGTGTGACTTGGGATCAGGAGTTAGTGTTATGCCTTTTTCTCTCTACAAGAGACTTCAACTGGAAAAACTAATACCAACTGATATATCTTTGCAAATGGCTGATAAATCTACTACTGTTCCTGTTGGTATATGTGAGGATGTGCCTGCTCAAGTGGCTCATAATTGCTTGATATTAACTGATTTTGTTGTGCTTGAAATGCCTGAAGATGATAATATGTCTATTATTCTTGGGAGACCTTTTCTTAACACTTCAGGAGCTGTTATTAATTGTAACCAAGGAAAGGTGACTTTTAATGTTAATGACAAGGAGCATACTGTCTATTTCCCCAAGAAGATTGATAGGACTTATGGTTTAAATTCAATTGAACATGTTGAAGGCATTCAAGTTGGAGAAATATATTGTCCCATACCAAGAGAAAAATATGAAACTATTATGATTGGGACCATTGCTATCAAGGTTGAGGTAACATAATCATTAGTGGAATACAAAGCTTTGTTTCATATAAAATTGTTTTGGTAACAAGACCTAATCAACCTTGTTAACAAAAGGATTTCATTGAACAAAACAATGTTTTCACCATGTTTATCTCCGCTTACTTTTACTTTATGTATTTTAGTTTTTGCTTTTGTTTAGTTTACTTTTCTTTTTGCTAGTTGCTTGCATTTTAGAGTGTCTTAGAACTTCTGAAGTCTTTGCTTTGTTTTGCTTTTGCATCTTCTCAAAATCACTTTTCTGCAGAAAAAAATCATTCATCTATACCTGAAAATTGCTCAAAAATAAAGTGTCTTGAAAAATTCCAGAAAATTCATATTAAATTTTTATGTGAAAAAAGGAACAGAGAAGTACCTGGAGTGACCCAGGGGGGCCCACCAGGCAGGCACACTGGTGGCGTGGCCTGCCCAAGGGCGCGCCTGGCTATGGTGTGGGCCACCCCTGGCCCTCCACTCACTCTCTCACTTGCCACTGCTCTCTCTCTCTCTCTCTCTCTCTCTCTCTCTCTCTCTCTCGAAAACACTAGTTCATTGCTCGAAATCGCGTTCTTGCTGTTCTTTCCCTCGTTTTTTTGATCTCCTTGCTCAGCCCATCTTTGCTGCTGAAATTTGGAGCATTTGTTCTCCGGTATGTGACTCCTCCGCTTGTCCAAGTACATTTGTGTTTAGTGGTTTATATCTTGAGTATTTTGCTGCTGTAGGTGACAAGTTTTGAGTGCTTGTAAGCTTGTTCAATGCTTAGAGATATAGTTTTGATGCATGTTTAAGCCTCTACAAGTCCCTATGAGTAGTACCCTTCATTATGAATTCACTTTGCAATCACTTGTTTAATAGATGTTTAAATTTCAGAATATCAAAGATGAACAACCACACCTTGGGAGAAATATTTGAGAGGGACACACCTAGGAGGTCAAGGCCCTCAAGATCAGCCTCTCAATTTAGGCCTTCATACAACACAGATCTCATTGCACCTCTCTTTGGTAATGAAGGAGATGATGGGGATCCTCACCCATATACTTTTCCTTGTTTTACCTTCTTACAAGCTGCAGGGATTCTTGATGATTTCTTGCTATTGATTCAGAGGGTTGGTTTGACCTCATATATGCAAGACGAGAGTGAGCAGTACGTTATGCTCACCAAAACTTTTGTTTAGAGTTTCGTTTTCACTAACACCCCCTATCAGTCAACTGTCTCTTTCAGAATTTATAATCTGCCTTTTACCATGCCATTGGAAAGATTTTGCAGCATTATAAGTGTAGACATGGCAGGGACCGTGAAGAAGATTCAAGGGCGACCCGCTGATTTGCTGGAGCTCTATCGAGGGGTGACCAATGACGATGACCGCGTAGCTCAGCGCGGGAAGATAAGAAACATCCAACTCCCAGCTCTTAGATACTTTGCCTATTATCTTGATAATAGCATTCTTGGTAGGGAGAATACGAGTAATATCTCCAATTATCATTTACCCTTCATTGCTGCTGCGCTTAATAATGATACTCGGTACAATCTTGGCTCTCTTATTGCTCGCTGCCTAGCTGCTAGGGGACCTATTTATGGGGGCATCATCGCTTCGCGAATGGTCAATGCATTAGAGATTTCAGTGGATCCAAATGATACTTTATTGGTACCACAAAGGCTTGACCTTGCTGCCATGAAAACACATCACTTCATCACTGCTAACTCTGATATGGACAGTCTAGTATACAAGATGTTGTTTACTGACGGGGATGAAAGGGAGATCCCTTTGTCGCAATCTACTTTGTTCAGTGTTCACAGGAGGCCGTGGTCGCGTTCCAAGGAAGAGGTGGACGAGCAGCTCCGCTTGCTTGGTTTCCATAGGCAGCACCCGGAGGATGTGCCTACAACTACTCTGCGCACTACGGTGGGGCGTCCTCGAGCTCATACCAGGACGAGGGTACCTCCTCGTCGTACCATGGAGACACTTCATCTTGGCCAGCTTGGGATTGGTACCCACTTAGGCCAAAAGCCTAAGCTTGGGGGGAGGTACACCGACATCACACTCATCTCCATATCATGTTTAGTCGCTACTTTGTATATCCATTTTTCGTTTTCTTTTTAGTTTTCGTTCTTTCTTTACTTTTGCTTTCTAAAACACAAAAAGACCAAAAATATTTCTGTTGTTTCTCTTGGTTTGATTCTTTTTCTTTTTGCCTTGGTTTGCTTCTTCCGTTTTGTTTTGTTTTGATTATTCGAAAAACCCAAAAAGATTTTGCTTTGCTTGTTCTTCCTTTTTGCTCTTGCCTTTAAAACTCAAAAACACCAAAAATATTTGTTCTTCTTCTTTGGTTTTGTGAATTTTGTTGTAGGGTTCAGCAGTCCTCAGTGGAGTTTGGTTTTCATGTTATTATTCAAGCCACACAAGTGAAGGGAAATAATGAGGATTAATGACAACTTGAGGTGTGGTAAGAGGCTGGTAACGAACTCTATTTGTTTTCATTTTTGTACATATACTCATCATTGTGGGCATGCTTAGTCTGTTCATGTAGGGTGTATGTTATTTATGGATGCTTAGTAGTTCTTTCTTTCTTATGATTAGCTCCAACTTGCTAATAGTTTGTAGCATGTTATATGAATGTTTGCTTGCATTGCTCTATTCATAACTTGGTATGACACTATGGTATCCTCCTCTGAATGTTTCACTTGAATTGACTTGGCACATGCTCGTGCATGCATATGACTGAAACAATTAGTTAAGCCTCGATGAATTATTTTGCCTCAGGGGTCTTGAATCACTTTCATGCCATAATTAGTCCTGTTTTGTTGCAAGCATGATTATGACAGTTATTGCTCTCTCGTTTGTCGCTCCCTCTCTATTGCTAGCCTTCACTTGTGCTGAGTATAAGCTTTACTCGTGCATCCAACTCCCCAAAACCAATATTGCCAAAGTGTCCACCATATCTACCTATTAGCATCATTTGCTATTCCGTGCATATTAAGCATGCCTTGCTTTCTTCCGAATAAAATGTTTGCTTGTTATGAGAAAGTTAGTTAGTAAAGCTCTCACGAACTTGATGGCACACTTTAGTTTCCTGCACTTAATAAACCTGAACCATTGCGTCCTTCTTTGTTGCGTATATGCTTGCGCTTTATAAGTTGAAGTTAGTAGAACCATGTATCATGGAGAACACTTTCAACATCGCACTGGTACTTAGTACCTCGTTGATACCATGTTCTTTTGCTTATGGATCTCGGTGATGTGAAATAAAAGTGGAACTTCTAAGATCATAGAGTTTGTATGTGTGTTAGAGAAACGCCCGGGCCGCTAGCCTAAGCCATGCCTAATCATGGTGGAAACTTGCAGCATAACCATAATGAGCATTCTATGAAGCATCCTCAATAAAAATCTATGCTCATAGTAGATAAAAAGATCGCTGAGATGCTCATTGTTTGCTTGACTTGTCATTTTGATTATGGGATAGCTCCTGTATCATCTTCAAGGGGTACCCCGTTGGCGGTTCTCTATGATACATATGTACTTACAATGACAAGAGCTTACTTGTGACTAAAGTTGACTAACATGAGGTTCGGTCTTCGTAAGTAAGGGGCATGAGACTTTGATTTATAACTTGTCAAGCATATCCTCTTAGTTGTGTCACTTTAACCTTAACCACTTAAAGATGCTTATGATAGGGGCAATGAGAGCTCAAAGATAACGAGTACCATACTTTCAGCATTTGGAAGCCTTTCAAACTTTTCAAAACCTTTTCGTTTTCCTTGTTGAGTCTCCACACATTCTTTGAGAACTTTCTTGAGAGCATGCTTGTCATTCTTAGTATAATGTGCTTGTCTCAAAATTCGATTAATTGTGTTATGATTTTGATGCTTGTATCTTTGATATCTTTACTTCTAGTCTTCACCTGAACTTCAGAGGTTCCTTGGCATTCACAATCAAAGGCAAGCGAGATACTACTCTATCTTACCTTGTTATGAGCACTGCAATGTTGCTTATGTTTATGTTTCATGTCACTTATTATATTTGAACTAGAATCTCTTCATAGCTTGCAATGACTATTAAGTAAACTTAGTAGCATACTCTTTATTATGAATTGCCTAAGTAGTTGATCACATGCTGAGAATATATACATCATATGAAGCAAATGTGTTCATGAAAGTTCTTTTATCGCACTCAGTTTTCAACTAAATTGCTTGAGGACAAGCAATAAGCTAAGCTTGGGGGGAGTTGATACGTCCTAAACGTATCTACTTTCCCGAACACTTTTGCTATTGTTTCTCCTCTAAACTTGTGTGAATTGGATGCAACTAACACGGACTGACGCTGTTTTTAGCAGAATTACCTTGGTGTCTAGTTTTTGTGCAGAAAATCAACTATCAGGAAAAATCTTAGAAAATATGCCAAAAATCCTATTTCACCAGAAGACTCACGGAGCCAGAATACGAGACGAAGTGGGGCTAGGGCCTGGCCACACCACCTAGCCGCACGGGCTAGTCCTGGCCGTGCCAGGGGGTGGTCTGGCCGCCCCCAGGCACCCCCTCGGCCTCCCCCTTCGCCTATAAGTTACCTCTTGACCTAAAAACCAAAGGGGGTTCGACGTTTTTTCCAGAAAGAGTTCCTCTCCGCCGCCACCACCAGATTCCGTGAAACAGCACCAGAAAGTCTGTTCTAGCACCCTGCCGGGACGAGGAATTGGAGGAGATCATCGCCATCATCGCCACCATCGCTTCTCCATCGACCATCCATGTTTCCCCCATCTATGAGTGAGTAATCCCCCGCTGTAGGCTATGTGGATGTAACACCCTCGAATCGGCCCTATGCAAGTTTTAGCGATTCCCGCCTAACCTGCATAGAAACAATTCAATGATGCCCACCAGGCACTTGCGTGCGGGTGGAAAACAAAGTAATAACATTACACAATATTCCACGATGGAACCCACAGAACACATATATATACAACAACGACTCACCGAGTCAAGAATACAGATATACAATACAAAGATCCAAATCACCTTGAAAACGATACAACATCCGAGTACAGATAAGAAGCGTGAGCTAAGAGCCCTGAAGAATAACCAATGGCGTCCATAACCCTGCCCAGGCCAAGCCGGAAGGGTAACCCTGCTAACGACGTCGATCTCAAACCTGCTAAAACAAAAGGGGTGCCGACACAGGGCAAAGGAAAAGAGGAGCGTCAGTACTGAGGCCAGTACACGGCGAGGCTAGAATTCGGCGGCTCTCGCCTACATAGGTATGGTGGACTGAAGTGTCAGCGAAGCATGCACTAAACAACCTATAGAGACTCGATAAACTGTCAGCTATTAGAGAGAGATAAGAAAGACCTATTCGGAACCAACCTGATACTAACACCAATCATACCCATCCTGGTATCCCCCCTCGAGACCAAACGAGGAAGCCAAACCGAGGAACTCACATAGTTGGCCGTTTTATTCATTCTATTATAGTTGCAGTACTTACTAGTCAGATATAGATAGCATGAGTCATCCTGATAGCATAAGTAGTGGGCAGTTTTAGTTAACCATTCAGTTGTAGTTGCAATACTTACTAGTCAGATACAATTAGCATGTGACATCCCAAACCCAGCAGTTGTTGGCACTTTTATCTCATTCCATTGGAGTTGCAATACTTACTAGGCAATTATAACATGACACGATACACCCCAGTTCCACCAGTTGTTGGCACTTTTATTATCCATTCCATTGTAGTGAAGCTGATTACTAGTCACATATTATGTCAAATTTATAGCACTACTTTAGTTATGCTTGTCTATGATCGAGATACTGTGCTCCAAGTCGTCCATAACCGCGGACACGGCTTTCAGAAAGATTTACCCTACAGGGGTGCACAAATAGCAACACACACACGATCAACCTCGGAAAAACCAAATCAAAACCCAACGAGGCTTTCACGACAAAGCAATGACAGGATTCATAAATCATTTTAGGGGGCCACCCCACTAAGCTACCCGCAACAAAGTTGGCCAGCTCCGAGATGGACCCAGGGTTTGTGTCAATGGCTGTAAACGACTAGGAACCGAAAGTGTGACTGGGCTTGTCGATACCGCGAAAACATTCCACGTTCCAAAACAGTACAGGTGCTCCACGCACAATCATAAATAAGCAGTAAAGCATGGCATAAGTACAGGATAGTAATAAAGCCCCAAACTACTTTGTGGCCCCAAGAAATAAAAATGAATCAAGCTCTGTCTAAGGGGATTCATGGTCCCACATGCGGATAGTGCGATAGTCAAGGAACATGTATCAAGTACTCGGGGCCTACGGGACACAAGTGAGCGGTTAAAAACCAAATATTTGCTATTGCCCACCGATGCCTCTGCATTAGTTATAACTATTCCTAGCATTTTAATCAAGTTGTATTTAAAGTCATGATCCTCTCCACCGTAAAGCATCTCCACCATTTAGCATGTGCCAACCTCCCAACAACGGTGGAACAACAACGACGCGAAGCAGCACTTGAGCAAGCAACTACGACACGCAAGGCCGACTATCTATCAAACAACATGCAATAGGATGTGTCCAAGGCAATATAGAGGCTGCATGTAATATAATGGTGCACGGAAACTAAAGCATCGCAACACGGATAGCAATAGATCAACAGGAGGAAGTAAAGACTATAAATGTAAAATAGGTAGAAAGGGGGAGAATGCTCGCCTAGGAAACATTGCTGAAGGTTCATCCGAAGATCAGGTCGACACTCGCATCAATTCATCGGCCTAATCCGCGAAGAAGCAAAGCACTAGAAGAAACACCGGATACACTATTTAATACTATGGCAGAAGATCTGGCATGATGTATGTATGATGCATGACATGGTAAAGATGCGATGCGACTAGGCAATATTAAGCGGAACCGGGGTCCCGACAATTAATTAGATGGTTTATGTTGTTTAGGTACCCCACAATTTAAATGTTGTATTAACAAGGCAAACCATGGCATCAGTTCGCTATACAAATTAAATGGAGGTGTTAATAGACAGGAATAGCCCGCATAGTCTTCATGTTTAATTATTAGGTGAGTCGACAAAATACCCCCAAGCAAAATAATATGTATGCGAGCATGAACAATTAATATACAACAAGATAGATATATCATATTATAAAAATAAGGGCTTGGAAAAAGGGTCACACATTGGGGTTCGACGATCTTGGGGTTCGATGTGGTTCGGGTTCGTCTTGCCATGATCGGTCTTCGGGGTCTCGGCCACCGGATTCGTGGGTCGAGGGTCTTCGGTCTTGGCGCCCGAGGTCTCGGGAAGAAGATCTTGAGGGGCGGCGTCCTTCGGTTCCCTGCCGGCGATCTTGTTGTCCATGAAGGCGAACTTGGTGCTCCGTGTCAAAGGCATCGAGGTTCCACGGTCTTATGCTCGGTGTAACGCGATGAAGATCTTCTAGTTCCGTGATGAAGAACTTGGAGCACGATACCATCACTTTTGGCACCGGTTTCAAGGTCGATCTTGGACCTGGGAAGGTATTCGTTGACACGCCGACACGAAGAATAACCAAAGCTTGTTTACTAAGGACACAGACACCCATCCTCTCTCAGAACACTTGAAACGCTGGAATTGAGCACAAACAGGAGAACACAGAGGCTACACGGGAGAAGGGCATTGTCGTGGCATTGGGGAAGCGCGGCGCAGGAGGTAGGGCGAGGCCGACCAGCACGGGGCATCACAGTGAGATTAAAAGGAACATAGCAGAGGGTAGCGGTGCTGCTTGGCATAGACGGAGGATGCGGGGCCCCCTATGACAGAAGAAGTGGCCGACGGTGCAGTGCTGGGTGCCCGTCTTCGCTGCAGATAGGAGGCTGACGCGGGACAGTGCTACGCCGGTGTTGGTGGAGGAGGGCCCAAGGAGGCAGGAGCTCGCGCGAGCGGAGGCAGCTGTGAGGTGGAGCCGTGGCAGGGGCGAGGTCGAGGTGGTTAAGGACGAGGTCCTCACCGACTCTGCGGAGGACGGCCATGGCGGACGATGGAGGGCGAGGCGGGCATCGTGGGGTCGAAGACGAGCCTGGTGGGGGCGATCGTCGGAGGGGATCGGGCTAGGGACAAGCTCGGGGAGGTCATCGTGGGCATGCGGCCGATGGCGTCGAACCTGGAGGCATCCATAGGGAGGGGTGGAATCGGCGGGCCGAGGCTCTGACAGCGAGGAGGTGCGACAGGGTGAGCTCAAGGTTGGGGTAGGCGACGTCATCGCTGGCACGGCGGAGCTCCAGGGCGGCGTCAGGCGGCCGAAGGGGAAGCCATGTAGGGCTAGCAGGGGAAGGGTTCGGCGGTGGTGGATCCGTGGCGGCGAGCGGCTCTGCTCGAGGGAGGGGATCTCGCAGGGTTGGTGGGGATCATGAGACGAGGGACGGTGGCATCGGGGTCGCATCGACGTGCGGGGTGGGGCCAGAGGGTTGAGGGCGACGTACGTCGTACGCCGTATGCGAGCAGGGTGGCCAGGGTCGTGTGGTGGTGTTAGCAGGACTAGGTAGCGTGTCGGTGCGGTGCACCGCGCGTGCGTGCGACCGAGCACGGCTGCGGGTGTGGTTAGGTAGAGGGCTGGCGGCAAAGGGTGGGGCTAGGGTTGGTGGGGCCAGGCGGAGTGGTAGGTGGATGGAGTGGCTGGGGATCTGGGTTTGGTCAGTATGGGTAGTAGGTGGCCGATTGGGCCTTTTGGGCCTAGCCGGCTGCCTCCCCTAAAAATACTTTTTTTTTATTTTTTTTATTTTAGAATATTTTTGTAAATAGTTTTTAGACAAATAAAAGATCCATAAAAGACCGGGGTTTTTAATTTAAAATAAAGACGGGAGATATTTAGAAAACAAACATAGGCTTTTGTAAAATAGTTTTAGACAAAGTTATGCATGATGATGATGATGCTCAAATGCACTGTGGCATGATGACATGAGCATACAGTCATGATGATGAAAATAAATAAAAATGACACGCGATTTTCTAGTAGTGGTTTTACCAGGGTGCTACAGGGGATGGTAGGGATTGGATGAGATCGTTCATTGTAATGGCATCGAATTGATAGGGCATGGTGCCTAGTATCTATTATTAGTGCTATTTGACTTTGTTGCAACTTGTTATGCTTAATGCTTGTCACTAGGGCCCGAGTGCCATGATTTCAGATCTGAACATGTTATTGATTCATTATGATAGTATTGTTTTTGGTCTTACCTGCAAGTTGTATACACACGTTATTGTCCGGAACCAATGGCCCCGAAGTGACAACAATCGGGATAACCAGAGGGAATGGATTTGATGTGAGGATCACATGTGTTCACAGAGTGTTAATGCTTTGCTCCGGTGCTCTATTAAAAGGAGCACCTTAATTGCCAGTAGTTCCCTTGAGGCCCCACTGCAAACGGGCTGGTAGGACAAAAGATGTTGTGCAAGTTCTCATTGCGAGCACATATGACTATATATGGAACACATGCCTATGATTGCTTAGTACTTGGATGCTTTATCTTATTTATATGCAATTGCCCTATGTCTGATTGCCATGTGAATTGTCTTGTCCATGCAACGCCCGTCCATCCATCCCTATGCCTACCGTGCTTTAATCCTACTGTTTACTGCTATTGTTACTACTGTCTTTACTTTTACTACTGCTATTACTCTGCTGCTACTTTACTATTGCTACCATAAAACTGTTGCTACTGATAAACTGCTGTGAGCAAGATTGTTTCCAGGTGCAGCTGAATTAACAACTCAGTTGTTAAGGCTTATAAATATTCTTTGGCTCCCCGTGTGTCGAATCAATAAATTGGGTTTCACTTCCCATGAAAATACCGCGATACACTCCCTATACTTGTGGGTCATCAGATATATCTAGAATTCCATAATGACAAATCCATAGATAGATCTAAGATAATAACCTTAGTCTCACAACTAAACACCAAATAGAAAATAAAGGTTCAACACTAAATGGGCACAAGCAAGAAGATAAAACGAGCGAGAAAAATGCCAAATGTGCTTGTACTCGACCAATGAAAATCCCCTCGTCACCCTAATTGAACTAATTCTCCCCATTTGGCGTCAAAACACCAAAAAGGAAAAAGAGTGATGCTAATGGCCCGAGAGATCACTCGTCCTCGTCCTCATCGTCCTTGCCCTCATTGTCATCATCGTACTCCTCATCATTGTTGTAACATCCCAAATCTTTAATCAAGGTTATCAAGATCCAAATCACTCAATTTAGGGTTAACAAAAACTTTTTATCATTAAAAGATTTAAGCATGCATATGTGTGTTGCATTAGTATGGAATTAATTTGAATTGCCATGGTTGTTTGTTCTAATGGTTGTAAAATGATTCTAAGATGAATTCCACATCATCTAGATCATTCCCAAGCAAAATCCAAAGAAAAAGAAATCAAATAGAATTAATAAATAGAAATGGTCACTTTTGCCATTTTAATCAACTAGGTCACTTTGGATGTTCCTAGAACTCAATTTCAAACAGAAACAATTCTAACTCTTTGCACCCCTTGCTAGTATAAGTAATGATCTACCAAGGCCCACTTTATGATCTTCCAAAAATATTCAAACTCTAATTTTAAATGACATTTGAAAATGGAATCAAGTGTATGTATCTAGATCCCACTTTTTCAAAAACCACTCAAATGAATTCAATTTGACAAATCCCAGCAACCAGAGATGCTCAAGCTTAAGATCAACAACTCCACCAAAAATCATTTCAAAATTCAAATATTTTCTTCATGCGGACATTGTGTCGAACACCTTATGATCAGAATCAAACCTGCCAAACTAATACTGTTTTGATCAAATTTTGTCGAGCCATTTGATCACCATTAACCTTCCTTGTCTCCCCTAACCCCAACCAGGCCATCAAAGACCTACCAATTGGCCTAGGACAGCAGTGCCGCGCCACCCCGACGCCATGCCCGCCGGTCAAGCACGGGTAGCTCGCAGGAGATAGCCCTGCCCTCTTCCGCTGCTCCAGGGAGGTAGGCGTGGTAGCACCGCCGCCCACGGTCCCTTCCCCGAGTGCAGCCAGCCCCTGGACCACCTCCCATCGCTCGCGCCCACAACCTCTGCGCCATGCGGAGCGTATGCCAGAGCGCCGTCCCCAACAAAGCTGCACAAGCCATGCCTTGGTTCCAGCTCGCGTGCGCCGCTCCGCCATAAACCCAGCACTCCACCAGACACGCCCTTCTCCCGCCGCGTGACCCACAACCGCCATGAACTGCGTCGAGCACCGCCTCTGCCGCGCAGAGCGCCAGACACTCCTGACCATTTGCCACCGCCCCTAGCCTCGCCATCAAGCAGTAGCTGACCACCGGGGAACCGCCCACCGTCCTCCTACACCACCCATGCCTATAGCGCCCTGTATCGTCGTCACCGACGAGCTCACCGTCGTCCTCTCGGTCCCCTCGTCGAGCCTATATAAAGAGCCCTCCCCAGCACCAATTCCTCACACCACTTAGCTCCTCTCTCACCACTGATCATTCCCCACCTCTAGCCAGAGCCGCTCGAGCAGCCAGTCGCCGGAATTTCGCCGGAGTTAGCCGCAACAGAGGAGGAGAAGCTCCCGTCGATTTCATTCACCCTCGGAGCTGCCGCGACCTCGCCTGAGTCTACCGTCGTCTCCTGGTTCAAATGCCCCATCGCCGTCCTTGCTGGAGCCCTGGTATGCCCCCACTACACCCCCACCATACCGCTAGGTTTCCATCTCGCCGGTGACTTGTCCGTCGTCGACGATGACCGTGAGCCGTTGATCCTAGTTCTAATCGTGCGGTCCACATCGCCCCATACCGCTTCGCATTTTAAGAGCCGCTGACATGCGAGACCCTCCTGTCAGCCGTCCTCTATGCCGCGGAGTGAAATTGGGCCGGCCCATTAGTGTTCCCGCGCAACCCAGTAGATTCAAATATATCTTTTTCTTTTTAGACTTAAACTAGATTATGTCCTTTAGTTTGAAATCAATTCAAAGAGTTTAACAAATCCAAATTGAGTGATTCCAATTTTGTTGGAAAGGTAATTGAAATCTCTATCCAAGCCTGTTGGATTTAACACAATTAGAATTAGAGATCTCTCCTAGCAAAAATAACAAGACAGAGACTTTTTCATATTCAAACATTTTTCTGAAATCAACCATAATAGCTTTTGAGTTGATTCCAACTCTCAAAAATCACATCTAACCATACCTATCTGAATATGTAAGAATATTGAGGATTGCATGCAGTGACTTTGGACTAGTACCAAAATAATGCTATATAGGCATTTCTAGTCACTTTAAATCATTAAATATTAATCTTAAACTTATTAAAATGTGATCCAACATTGAAATCACATTCCCATGTATTAGAATATGTGGTGATGACATGTGTCCACATGATCCCATATTTTAATTGGAGAATATTAAATCTTAGTTAATTCCAATGAGTAGAAATTACTTTTCACAAATAAAATAAATGAAACTAGTTCATTAAAATCTTGTGATGTATGTGATGATACTAGATCATCAAATGTGTGCCTTAGTGTGCTAAATAGACTAGTTAAGTATTGTTTGGTGATTGTGTATCCCGCATGTATTTATAGAGGATAGTACCAACCAAGCTTACGAGGAGGAGGAGTTCTACCAAGAATAGGAGGAAGAGAATTTCAACCACTGCACCAACCAAGGCAAGCCATCATTAACAATGCAAGCTAATCCTTGCAAGCTATTTATGAAGGGTTTCGCAGCATAGTAAATCAAAATTTTCTACGGAAGCGAACAGAGGGAAAGCCAAGATCT
Source organism: Avena sativa (assembly GCA_916181665.1). Lineage (NCBI taxonomy): Eukaryota > Viridiplantae > Streptophyta > Magnoliopsida > Poales > Poaceae > Avena > Avena sativa. Next base: position 343,289,909 of record OV702287.1, read on the forward strand.
AATCTAGGAGATGCAAACAACGAGAGAGATCGGATTAGATCTTCATACCCTTGAAGATTCGCACAGCGGAACGTTCGTCGGAACGTGGGTGATGTAGTCGTACTCGCTTCTCCTCCTCGCGATCCGATCCGATCTAGCACCACAAGTGGCGGTGCCTCCGTGAGATGCACACGTGCAGCACCTCGACGTCTCCTCCTTCCTCGGACCAGCAAGTATGGTGGAGAGATATATTGGATCTACAACACGACGGCGTGGTGTATATGGTGGAGAATTTCTGCAGCAGGGCTTCGCCCACAAACAGTCGGGAGGGAGAGAGGAGGGCAGCAGGGCAACTAGGGCTTGGAGGAAGGTGTAAGGGTATTAGAGGGGGGGCGCACCAGCCCTCTATATATAGAGGGGGGGGGGGGGGGTGCGGCCAGCCCTAGCCTCTCCTCCAAGCCTATCTCTAGTTTAAACAATTTAAACTCTCCCTTATCTAGAAATCCTATCTTATCTTATCTCTAGTTTAAACGATTTAAACTTATCTAGGATCGTCTGGGCCCTATGGGGCCTTGTGCCCCTGGCCCAATGCGGCCAGGACACTCCCTCATAGGCCCATGCCCCCTCCCAGAAGGTGGGACCACGTTGGCCCCCTTCCGGAAGGTTCTAGAAGCTTCCGGTACAATACCGATTAATCCGGAACAATTCCGAACTCCAAAAACTGCACTGCCTTATATGAATCTTATTCTCCGGACCACTCCGGAACCTCTCATGATGTCCCGGATCCCATCCGAGACTCTGAACAAAAATTCATAAACCAAGTATCCAATCTATCCTAGCGTCGAGACACGTTAAGTGTGTGACCCTGCGGGTTCGAGAATATGCAGACATGATCTTCTATCAATAATCAACAGCGGGGTCTGGGCACCCATATTGACTCCCACACATTCATCGATGATCATATCGGATGAACCACGATGCCAGGATTCAATCAATCCCATATATATATTCCCTTCGTCTCGCGATATTTTACTTGCCCGAGATTCGATCGTCGGTATCGTCATACCTAGTTCAATCTCGTTCACAGCAAGTACTTTACTCGTTCCGTAATCCGATATCACTTTGTGATTAACTCCTTAACCACATGCTTGCAAGCGGTGTTGATATCGATTACCGAGTGGGCCCGAAGTATATCTCTCCGACTTGGGAGGGACAAATCCCATCTCGATACATACAACCCAACAGATACTTTCCGATCACCTGAGAGACACCTTTATGATCACCCTCTCATAGGATGACGTTTGATGACCTCAAAGCTTTCTTCCGATACCAGGGAGTTGTATTATCTCATGGTCTAAGGAATACAATATTTGACATAGGAAAAGCTTCGCAAAGATGAACACAATGACGCGATCTAATTGCTTCGCTTTAGTTTGGGTCTGTCCACCATATCATTCTCCCAATGATATGATCTCATTATCAATTGACAACTCATGTCTATGGTTAGGAAACCTTAACCATCATTGATCAATGAGCTAGTCCATAGAGGTTTACTAGGGACACGGTGTTGTTCACAAACCACACAAGTATTAAAGTTTCCGCTTAATACAATTCTAGCATGGAATATAAACTTTATCATGAACAAGAATTATAATAATAACATCTTTATTATTGCCTCTAGGGCATAATTCCAACAGTCTCCCACTTGCACTAGAGTCAATAATCTAGTTTACATCTGGCAACAATCTCACACCCATGGCACTGAGGTGCTGATCATGTTTTACAGGTGGAAGAGGTTTAGTCAATGGATCTGCGACATTCAGATCTGTATGTACTTTGCTGATCTTCAGATCTCCATCTGCTATATAATCTCGGATTATATGAAACTTGCGGTTGATATGCTTGGTCTTTGGATGATATCTTGGTTCCTTAGCGAGTGCTATGGCGCCAGTGTTGTCACACAATATCTCCAGTGGGTCCAATGCACTTGGAACCACGCCAAGCTCAGTGATGAAGTTTCTGATCCAAACTCCTTCACTTGACGCTTCTGCAGCAGCCATGTATTCCGCTTCTACTGTAGATCCCGCGATCACGCTTTGCTTGCAGCTTCTCCAGCTCACAGCTCCTCCATTCAAAATATACACGTATCCTGTCTGAGATTTAGAATCATCCTTGTCGGTGTCGAAACTAGCATCGACGTAACCTTTTACGACAAGCTGTTCATCACCCCCATAGACTAAGAACATTTCTTTAGTCCTATTTAGGTACCTTAGGATGTTCTTCACGGCTGTCCAGTGTTCCACTCCTGGATCACTTTGATATCTGCTCGTCAAACTAAGAGCATTGGACACATCCGGTCTAGTACACAGCATGGCATACATGATGGAACCTATGGCCGAGGCATAAGGCACTTTGCTCATAGCTTCCCTATCATTTACCATAGCTGGACACTGAGCCTTGCTCAATATCTTACCTGACAACATAGGTACTAAACCTTTCAATGCCTTATCCATTCTGAACCTTTTCAGAACTTTGTCTAGGTATGTACTCTGGCTTAAAGCTATCAGGCGTCTTTGTCTATCTCTATAGATTTTTATGCCCAATATATAAGCAGCTTCACCTAGGTCTTTCATTGAAAAACACTTGTTCAAATAACTCTTCACATCGTTAAGCATGTTGATGTCATTTCCAATAATCAATATGTCATCCACATATAGTACCAGAAACGTCACCGAGATCCCACTCACTTTCTTGTAGATGCAAGCTTCGTAGTAATTTGGAACAAATCCAAAGCTCTTGATCACTTGATCAAAACGAAGGTTCCAACTCCGAGATGCTTGCTTCAGTCCATAAATGGAACGCTGAAGTTTGCATACTTTATCAGCATCCTTAGGATCGACAAAACCTTCGGGTTGCATCATATACAACTCTTCATCAATGTTGCCATTGAGGAAAGCAGTCTTGACATCCATTTGCCATATTTCATAATCATGAAACGCAGCAATTGCTAATAAAATCCGAATGGACTTAAACATCGCTACGGGAGAGAAAGTCTCATCGTAGTCAACACCTTGAACTTGTCGAAAACCTTTCGCAACAAGCCGTGCTTTATAGACGGTAACATTACCATCCGCGTCCGTTTTCTTCTTGAAGATCCATTTGCACTCAACGGCCTTTCGGTCGCTAGGAGGGTCCACCAAAGTCCATACTTGGTTTTCGCTCATGGATCCTAATTTGGATTTCATGGCTTCTAGCCATTTCTCAGAGTCTGGGCTCATCATCGCTTCCTCATAGTTCGTAGGTTCACTGTCTTCTACTAACAAGACAGTCAAGACAGGGTTGCCGTACCACTCAGGAGGGGCACGCGACCTTGTCGACCTGCGATGTTCAGTAGCAGCATCGTCCGAAGCTTCATGATCCTTGTCATTAGCTTCCTCTATTGTTGGTGCAGGCGGCAGTGGAACAATTTCAGGTGCTGCGCTACTCTCCAATTCAAGAGAAGGTTCAATAACCTCGTCTAGCTCTACTTTCCTACCACTCACTTCTTTCGAGAGAAACTCCTTCTCAAGAAAGGAACCGTTCTTTGCGACAAACACTTTGCCTTCAGTTCTGTGATAGAAGGTATACCGAATAGTTTCCTTAGGGTATCCTATGAAGACGCATTTCTCCGCTTTGGGTTCGAGCTTGTTCGGCATCAACTTCTTGACGTAAGCTTCGCATCCCCAAACTTTAAGAAACGACAACTTAGGTTTAGCACCAAACCACAGTTCATACGGTGTCGTCTCAACGGATTTAGATGGAGCCCTATTTAAAGTGAATGCAGCGGTTTCTAATGCATAACCCCAAAATGATAACGGCAAATCAGTAAGAGACATCATCGATCGGACCATATCTAATAGGGTTCGATTCCGGCGTTCAGACACACCATTGCGCTGTGGTGTTCCGGGTGGCGTGAGTTGTGAAACGATTCCACTTGCTTTGAGATGCGTGAGAAAATCATAACTCAAATATTCGCCCCCACGATCGGATCGTAGAAACTTAATCTTTCTGTTACGATGGTTCTCTACTTCATTCTGAAATTCTTTGAACTTTTCAAACGTTTCAGATTTATGTTTCATTAAATAGATATACCCATATCTACTTAAGTCATCGGTAAAAGTGAGAAAATAGCGATATCCACCGCGCGTCGAAACACTCATCGGTCCGCATACATCGGTATGTATGATTTCCAACAAGTCCGTTGCTCGCTCCATCATACCGGAGAACGGGGTTTTTATCATCTTGCCCATGAGGCATGGTTCGCATGTGTCAAATGATTCAAAATCAAGAGACTCCAAAAGTCCATCAGAATGGAGTTTCTTCATGCGCTTTACACCAATATGACCTAGACGACAGTGCCACAAATAAGTAGTATTATCATCTATCTACTTTGCATCTCTTAGCCTCAAATTTATGGATGTGTGTTTCATCCCTTTCGAGATTTAGAAGAAATAAACCATTCACAATAGGTGCATGACCATAAAAGATGTTACTCATATAAATAGAACAACCATTATTCTCCGATTTAAATGAATAACCGTCTTGCAATAAACACGATCCAGAAATAATGTTCATGCTCAACGCAGGCACATAATAACATTTATTAAGGTTTAAAACTAATCCCGAAGGTAAAACTAAGGAGAGCGTGCCGACGGCCATCACATCAACTCTTGATCCGTTGCCAACGCGCATCGTCACCTCATCCCTCGCAAGCCGCCGTCTATTCCGTAGCTCCTGTTTCGAGTTACAAATATTAGCAACTGAACCGGTATCAAATACCCAGGCACTACAACGAGGGCTAGTAAGGAAAACATCAATAACATGTATATCAAATATACCTTTGATGGTGCCAGCCTTCTTGTCCGCTAAGTACTTCGGACAGTTGCGCTTCCAGTGACCCTTGTCCTTGCAATAGAAGCACTCAGTGTCCAGCTTAGGACCAGACGTGAGCTTCTTCTCAGCAGGGGCAACGCGCTTGCCACCGCCTTTCTTGAAGGGCTTCCTTGCACCCTTACCTTTCTTGAAGGTGGGGGGCTTGTTGACCATCAACACATGATTATTCTTTTTGATGTTCACCTCCGCTACTTTCATTTTAGCAAAGACCTCAGTGATCATATCAGTGGAACCAATCTGATTGTGATCAACTACAAAACTTTTGTAGCTAGGAGTGTCAATCTTGAGCTCCTCTGGAATCTTGCAGTCCAGTTGCTCAAGGCGTTGAGTGTAGCCCATCATCTTAATGGCGTGCTCACTAACAGAACTCCCTTCCTCCATCTTGTAGTTAAGGAATTTCTTAGAGATCTCATATCTCTCAGAACGGGCTTGAGTCTGAAACATGTTTTTCAGCTCCTCGAGAATCTCAAAGGGCCCGGCGAACTCCTCAAAACGATTTTGAAGATCCGATTCCATAGCATACAACATGACGATCTTAATCAAATCATAATCATCCTTGCGCGACTGATAAACAGCTTTTTCATCAGCCGGCGCATCTATAGCAGGGGCATCACCTAGCGCTTTCTTAAGGACATAGTCCTTTTGTCCGCCAGACAGAATGATTCTTAGATTGCAGAAACAGTTGGTGAAGTTAGACCCATTGTTTCTAAGCTTTTCTTTCTCAGCAAAAACGTTGAAGTTGAAGTTGGACTTGGCCATGTGATCTACAGTATTTGCAAGTACAATTTAGACTATGTTCATGATAAATAGTTCAACTTAATCAAATTACTAGATGAACTCCCACTAAATTCAACATCCCTCAAGTTGTTTAGTGAACACGATCCAAATTCACCACACCTAATCCGATCATCACGAGAAGAGATGTGGTTTCAATGGTGGACAACGAAGTGTCGATCATATCATTCATATGACTCATGCTTAACCTTTCGGTTCATGTGTTCCGAGGCCATGTCTGTACATGCTAGGCTTGTCAAGTTAGACCCAAGTATTTCCGCGTGCGCAACACTGGCTTGCACCCGTTGTATGTGAGCGTAGAGTCTATAGCACCCGATCATCACGTGATGCTTGGACACGACGAACTTTCGCAACGGTGCATACTTGGGGAGAACACAGTTTTTATCTTGATCTTTAAGTGAGGAATCATCTTATAATGCTATCGTCGCGATCTAAGCATAATAAGATACATAAAAGGATAAACATCACATGCATATAAATTTATGTGACATGGTATAGCCAATCTTCGCGCAATGATCTCCATCTTGTGCGTTCCGGCATGATCTCCATCACTCCACCATGATTGCCTCCACCACGAATAGCAACTACAACTATTGCTAACTACTTAGCGATAAAGTAAAGCTATTACATGGCGTATAAGAAGTTGACTCGCAGGTCATACACAATTATAAAGACAACCATATGGCTCCTGCCGGTTGTGTACTCATCGACATGCAAGTCGTGAAACATTACAAAACATGATCATCGCATACAATATACACATCACATCTTGGGCCATACCATATCACAGAAAACACTCCCTGCAAAAACAAGTTAGACGCCTCTACTTTGTTGTTGCATGTTTTACGTGGCTTATGGGAGTAGATGCTATGAACGATTCTTACCTACGGAAAGCCACAACGGTGATATTATGGTTGCCAAACTCCGGTGTTAATCCCATGACAACTATAGTGAGAGAAACTGACATCCACCAGCCGCATGTGTGGTACAAGCCACACGTCAAGTGCGGAGCCGGTCTCGCGAACGACGTCGCATAAGGTTGGCCTGGACCGCTTCAATCTCACTATCCCGCGTCATAAGAAGAACACGAACAAGAGGATTGCAACAGAAAACATCAACGCCCGCAACAACCATGTTGCGTTCTACTCGTGAATCACATCTACGCATAGATCTAGCTCTGATACCACTGAAGGGTTTCGCAGCATAGTAAATCAAAATTTTCTACGGAAGCGAACAGAGGGAAAGCCAAGATCTAATCTAGGAGATGCAAACAACGAGAGAGATTGGATTAGATCTTCATACCCTTGAAGATTCGCACAGCGGAACGTTCGTCGGAATGTGGGTGATGTAGTCGTACTCGCTTCTCCTCCTCGCGATCCGATCCGATCCGATCTAGCACCACAAGTGGCGGTGCCTCCGTGAGATGCACACGTGCAGCACCTCGACGTCTCCTCCTTCCTCGGACCAGCAAGTATGGTGGAGAGATAGATTGGATCTACAGCACGACGGCGTGGTGTATATGGTGGAGAATTTCTGCAGCAGGGCTTCGCCCACAAACAGTCGGGAGGGAGAGAGGAGGGCAGCAGGGCAACTAGGGCTTGGAGGAAGGTGTAAGGGTATTAGAGGGGGGGCGCACCAGCCCTCTATATATAGAGGAGGGGGGGTGCGTCCAGCCCTAGCCTCTCCTCCAAGCCTATCTCTAGTTTAAACAATTTAAACTCTCCCTTATCTAGAAATCCTATCTTATCTTATCTCTAGTTTAAACGATTTAAACTTATCTAGGATCGGCTGGGCCCTATGGGGCCTTGTGCCCCTGGCCCAATGCGGCCAGGACACTCCCTCATAGGCCCATGCCCCCTCCCAGAAGGTGGGACCACGTTGGCCCCCTTCCGGAAGGTTCTAGAAGCTTCCGGTACAATACCGATTAATCCGGAACAATTCCAAACTCCAAAAACTGCACTGCCTTATATGAATCTTATTCTCCGGACCACTCCGGAACCTCTCGTGATGTTCCGGATCCCATCCGAGACTCCGAACAAAAATTCATAAACCAAGTATCCAATCTATCCTAGCGTCGAGACACGTTAAGTGTGTGACCCTGCGGGTTCGAGAATATGCAGACATGATCTTCTATCAATAATCAACAGCGGGGTCTGGGCACCCATATTGACTCCCACACATTCATCGATGATCATATCAGATGAACCACGATGCCAGGATTCAATCAATCCCATATATATATTCCCTTCGTCTCGCGATATTTTACTTGCCCGAGATTCGATCGTCGGTATCGTCATACCTAGTTCAATCTCGTTCACAGCAAGTACTTTACTCGTTCCGTAATCCGATATCACTTTGTGATTAACTCCTTAACCACATGCTTGCAAGCGGTGTTGATATCGATTACCGAGTGGGCCCGAAGTATATCTCTCCGACTTGGGAGGGACAAATCCCATCTCGATACATACAACCCAACAGATACTTTCCGATCACCTGAGAGACACCTTTATGATCACCCTCTCATAGGATGACGTTTGATGACCTCAAAGCTTTCTTCCGATACCAGGGAGTTGTATTATCTCATGGTCTAAGGAATACAATATTTGACATAGGAAAAGCTTCGCAAAGATGAACACAATGACGCGATCTAATTGCTTCGCTTTAGTTTGGGTCTGTCCACCATATCATTCTCCCAATGATATGATCTCATTATCAATTGACAACTCATGTCTATGGTTAGGAAACCTTAACCATCATTGATCAATGAGCTAGTCCATAGAGGCGTACTAGGGACACGGTGTTGTTCACAAACCACACAAGTATTAAAGTTTCCGCTTAATACAATTCTAGCATGGAATATAAACTTTATCATGAACAAGAATTATAATAATAACATCTTTATTATTGCCTCTAGGGCATAATTCCAACAATTTAACCTAAGCAAGATGCAATAGGCATGCTTGATTATACATTTTTGACTTATACCTACCCAAGTTTTACTTACAAGCTTTACTTTCTTTTACTTTATCAAAGTTCTTTACTTGTTTATAGATAGCATAAAGAGTGTAAAACTTGGCCTATCTAGTTAGATGTAGATGTCATTCTATGGCATGAGATTGATATTAGCATCCTACCTTAGTGAACACTCTTAACTTAGTGTTTAGAGCTAAACCAAAAAAAACTTGATCACTTTAGATGGGAATACTTGGTGAAAATGACTTATGAAAACCTTGGAATGATGAGTGATTCTATTGAGATGTTTTGACATGTGTTGAGAAACACAAATGGTTTATGATTATGAAAATATTGAGGCATGAGCCTTAGCCCTTTATAAAAACTGATGGTTGGGTTCGGATGCAATACCATTCCAAATTTACCGTACAATCACAATACCTAAATTGGGTAAGGCTTAGCCGAAAGTTTATATGCATTAGTATGAGTTCCCTCGCGGGAGAGGTCTGAGTTGAGGCTACCTCTCAATGTTGTCCACCTATGAAGTACCTAGGATGGCAGATGGCCATGGCTGGGAGGCCAAGCTCATAGGAGAGGTGCTTATACTAGGGTGTGTAAAGGAAAGGTTACGATTGATTATCCGCATACTAAGTATGATGATTCGGGGTTATCCCTGGCGGATGTATCAAAGTTTGTGGTGAAAGTGTACCACCTCTGCAGAGTGTCAAACTATTTGAATAGCCGCGTCCGCGGTTATGGACAATTGGAGTGGCCATACTGTTCCGTCGTCAGCTGTTTTCAAAAATGACTTATGAAATGAATGATGATTTTGACTTGACCACAATAGAGTTGTGAACATGACAACTAGTTTCCCAACTCCAGTGATTGTAGAACTTTATTTTATCTTTCTTTGTCTCTGAACTCAGCTTAGGTTTCAAACTTAACTTTGTAAGTAAACTTAGAGTTAGCATTTCCTACTAGAACTACCTTACATGTTAGTGATAGTTTGCGAGTACTTAAAGAGTACTCATGGATTTGTCCCTGGCTATTCCCGTGGCCAGACTATGAAGAGGATTACCAAGATGGAGGACAACAGGACGGCTACGACAACTAGGACTATCTCCCATCGTCAGCATTGCCTGTGACCCTAAAGATGGACTCCACCGCTACGCTTATTATTATTTCCGCTGCTTGTTGTATTAAGACTGAATCATGAGATCCTTTATTTGTGTAAGACCTTATTATGGTTTGTAATGGATGATGTACTGTGATATCCAATCTGTTATGTCTTGCAAAAATGGTAATCCTGGGATTGCGATGTATGGCATAACAGGCATCTGGGATTAAAAATCCGGGTGTTGACAAGTTGGTATCAGAGCCATCTTGACCATAGGAGACCCTAGTTAGAATGGACGTCCGAACAAAAACTTAGTTTCAAAAACAAAGAAAGTTAGTATTTATGAAAACATATTCCTCTCTTATCCTTGGGATTCTTTCTCTCAAAAAAATACATGTTCCTCAAGATACTTACATTACTACATAAAATTTGACACACTTGATCACTTCACTAACTTACTCATCCTAAATTCTTATAGATGGAAGTTCAGTACAACAAGTTTCTACTAGTTGGGCAACGGAGGCCAACTGATCTTCGAGAGGGATCTTGATGCACTGTTTGAGTACTTGGAGCATCCGTATCTGGAATTCCTTGGAGCTCAACTCAATGGTCCCCCAGGAGGAGATTTACAATGGCTAGTAACTGCTGATCTTCGAGGCAAGTTAGAGGCACCAATGTCCGAGAGGATTCAGTTCACCATGAGAGAGAACAACTGGCTAGATGGATTATCCAGGGCAATGCACGAAGCTCTCGCTCGTCTTTGTGCACAGAATGTCAACTTGATCCAGGGAACCCGCTTTGCTCACTATGCAAGGCATGATTCTATGGGAATGCCTCTAGAGATGCTAAGTCACCCGGAGTTGAAGCACCAAGTGGAGAACCTCGACTTCCTACTGTACGACAGGCATAAGGAATTGGACAATGCTCGAGAGTACACAAACCACAACTTTGCCATTGCTGCCCAGAAGGCCCAGACTTTCTCACTGCTCGTCAAGGATCGTCAATCACTTCGTCGTCAACGTGCAAAGAAGGATCGCACCATCGACCGTCTTTGCAAGAAGGTGGCCGACCTCGAGAAGACCATCAAGGAGCAAGAATCTCAGCTTGCAGCAAAAGAAGAAGAGGAGGAAGGTGAAGACATCCAAGGGGATATTCACTCGTACCTCAGCGATGATGACGACTACCTGGAGGATGATGCCATGGACTTCTACACCGACGATGATGACTCCGACTTCATCGATGATGAGTAGATGTACTAGAGCACTATCGTAGGAATGAGAAGTATCGGTCCCATTGTATCTTAGCTTACAGAATGGTTCCTAAAACCATCTGTTTTCCTTTCATGTTGTGGTGTGTGTTTGTATCATGTGCTTTGCTTGAATGAATGAAAAGAAGTTAGTTGCAAAACCTGAGTCAAACTCAAAGCTTTAGCTTTCGAAAACAAAACCATGAACCTTAGAACTTTCCCTCTTACCCCTTTATCTATCTCAATCTTCAGATGACTCGTGGAAACCCCGGAGGAAGCAGCTCATCGCAGGACCCGATGCTGTAGATTCTTCAGATGCTAGTTTCCGACCGTGAAGCTAGTAGAGCAGAGCGCAAAGCCAACCTAGCTACCCTGCAGCAGATCGCCCAGATGGCCCACAACAATCAAGGCCATTAAAATCAGGATCATCCAGGATCCAAGCTTAAAAACTTCCAGAATACCAATCCCCCTATCTTCAGCCATTTGGAGAACCCACTAGATGCAGATGATTGGTTGCAGACCATGGAGAATAACCTAGAAGTCACCAGAGTTGATCCCAATGAGCAAGTTCTATTTGCCACTCACTATCTGGCAGGAGATGCAAGAGCATGGTGGAACAACACCCATACTATGAACCACGGTCAAGTGATGACGTGGGAATATTTCAAGACCAAGTTTAGCCGCACCCATGTGCCGCAGGGTTTAGTCACTAGAATGAGAGATGAATTCAGAGAATTGAAGCAGGGCAGGATGACTATAGTAGAGTACCATGACAGATTCCTGTCTCTCGCTAGGTATGCACCAGATGAGATCAACACAGAAGCCAAGAAGAAGGAGAGATTCCAGAATGGATTGCACGATGAGATGCAAACGGTGTTAATCAACATCCGTTTTGATGATCACGAAGAGCTAGTCAACTCTGCCATCTAGATGGAAGGAAAGATCAACCAAGCCAATGACAACCGCAAGCGTAGAATGATGCACTAGAGTGGGTCCAACCATGTTCAGAAGTATCACCCCAATCCGTCTGCAGGATATGCCCTAAGGAACAACAGACCCCCAATGTCTCGTCCAAGCTACCCCAACCATAGCAGAGGTAATATGAAGTCTAGAGGAAATCACAACAACAACCCCGGCAACTCCAACCACTTCAACCATGCACTGCCCAAGTCCAACAACTACAACAACAACAACAACAATACTGCACCCTGAACTAGAAGCAATGTTGTGCCTGTTGCAGCCAAGGACAAGTCTCAGATTACTTGTTTTGAGTGTGGAGTAAAGGGTCACTACTCCAACGAGTGTCCCAAGAAGATTGCCGCCACGGCCAATGTGAATGCCCCAGCTCAGCAGCAGCGCCGTGTTCAGCCTAGAAGGAGATTCGCCCCAGGGAACCCTCACAACCGCAACGGCCGTCTCTTGCACATGAACACCAAAGAAGCCCAGGAAGCGCCAGATGTCGTGCTGGGTATGTTTTCTGTGAACTCAGTTTTAGCAAGAGTGTTGTTTGATTCTAGAGCATCGCACTCGTTTGTTATAGAAGAATTTGCATGAACTAGTAAGATTCACCCAACCATTTTGAAGCATGTCATGATAGTTCAAATACCTGGTTCAACCACCAAAGCTAGAAAAATTTGCAGAGTTGTACCTATCAGAATTCATGGGATAGATTTTTATGCTAATCTAATAGTATTTGGAACCAAAGGTTTGGAAGTAGTACTAGGAATGGATTGGATGTCAAAACATAAAGGATTGATCGACTGTGCTGAGAAATCCATCACCATGACCAGTAGCTCTGGAGTATCAGTAGAGCATATATCTGTAACCTTAACCCAACAGTTCAAGTGCAACAAGAGTCTAGCCCTACCTACCATAGACCAAGTCAGAGTAGTCTGTGAATACCCCGACATATTCCCAGATGAATTGCTCGGTATGCCCCCAGATCGGGATATTGAGTTCATTATTGAACTAATCCCCGGAACTGGACCATAGCCCAGAGACCCTATAGCATGAACCCATCAGAGTTAGTGGAACTGAAGAAGCAGTTGGATGCTATGTTGGCAACATGCTTGATTCAACCAAGCGCGTCGCCATGGAGATCGCCTGTTCTGTTCATCGACAAGAAAGATGGAGGTAACCGTTTGTGCATAGATTATCGAAAGCTGAATGATGTCACCATCAAGAACAAGTACCCACTACCCAAGATAGAGGATCTATTTGATCAGTTGACTGGTGCCAGCGTGTTCTCTAAGATTGATCTTAGGACTGGTTATCACCAACTTAAGATTCGTGCAACGGATATTCCAAGGACTGCCTTTACCACCAGATATGGATTATATGAGTATACAGTCATGTCTTTTGGATTAACCAATGCCCCCGCTTATTTCATGAATCTCATGAATAAGATCTTTATGAATTTCCTGGATAAGTTTGTCGTTTGTGTTTATCGACTATATTCTTATCTACTCCAAGTCAGAAGAAGAGCATGAGCAACATCTGAGAATCATCCTTAAAACCTTGAGAGAGCATCAGTTATATGCCAAGTTTAGCAAATGTGAATTTTGGCTGAAGGAAGTAGGATTCCTCGGACATATTGTGTCGGCAGGAGGAGTCGCTGTTGACCCCGCAAAGATCAGAGATGTTGAAGCATGGGAAGCCCCAACCACTCAAACCCAAGTCCGTGCATTTCTCGGATTAGCGGGATACTACCGCAAGTTCATAGAAGGATTTTCGAGCATCGCAAGACCCATGACCCAATTGTTGAAGAAGGACAAGAAGTTTGAATGGACCGATAAATGTGAAGCAAGTTTCCAAGAGCTCAAGAAGAGATTGATTTCAACCCCAATATTGATTGTGCCAGATGTCAAGAAGCCGTTTGATGTGTACTGTGATGCATCCAAGATTGGTCTCGGATGTGTGTTGATGCAAGAAGGCAAAGTCATAGCATATTTGTCAAGACAACTAAAGCAGCATGAGCAAAATTACCCCACCCATGATCTAGAACTAGCAGCTATAGTTCTAGCGTTGAAGACATGGCATCATTATCTTATGGGTAATCGCTATGAGATTTATTCAGATCACAAGAGCTTGAAGTACATTTTCACTCAGAAGGAGCTGAATATGAGGCAAAGGAGATGGATAGAGTTAATCAAGGATTATGACCTTGACATTCACTATCACCCCGACAAAGCCAATGTGGTAGAGGATGCTCTTAGCAGATTGTCGTGTAGGTTAAACACCATGATCAAAGAAACCCAGCCAAGTTTGCATGAAGAGTTGGAGCAGTTTAGAACTGAGCTAGTTAGCAAAGGATTCTTGGCTAGCATTTAACTTCAACCCACTTTGATTAGTCAGATCAAGGAAGCCTAGAAGGGGAATGCAAGTATCGACGGAATCAAGCGTCATATTGGTACAGGAAAGGTACCTGGATTCACCGAAGATGAAGAAGGAGTTCTGTGGTACAAAGGACGTATCTGTGTGCCAGCGGATTCGGAGCTGAAGCAAGTTATCATGCAAGAAGCTCATGATACACTTTATTCTATCCACCCCGGAGGAACGAAGATGTATCAAGATTTGAAAGAACAATTTTGGTGGCACAAGATGAAAAGAGAAATCGGAAGCTACATCGCCAAGTGTGATATATGTCAGAGAGTCAAAGCGGAACATCAGAGACCCGCAGGACTGTTGCAACCATTGCAGATTCCGGAATGGAAATGGGATTCCGTCGGAATGGACTTTATCACCGGTTTGCCTACTTCTAGTAGGGGAAATGTCTCAATCTGGGTCATCGTTGATAGACTGTCCAAGGTAGCCCATTTTATACCTGTCAAGACAACCTACCAAAGTTCGAAGCTAGCAGAGTTGTACATTGCTAGAATCGTCAGATTGCATGGAACCCCCAAGACCATAGTGTCAGATCGAGGAACCCAATTTACCTCGAGATTTTGGCAAAAAGTCCAAGAAGGATTGGGAACCAAGTTGAATTTCAGCACAACTTATCACCCACAGACTGATGGCCAGACTGAAAGAGTCAACCAGATCTTAGAGGATATGTTGAGAGTGTGTGTGCTTGAGTATGGATCGAAATGGGAAGACTGTCTGCCTTTCGCAGAATTCTCATACAACAATAGTTATCAAGCCAGTTTGCAAATGGGCCCATTCGAGTTCTTATACGGAAGGAAGTGTTGTACCCCTTTGAATTGGTCGCAAGTAGGAGAGAGTCAGATTTTCGGACCCGACATCCTACGAGAAGCCGAAGAGAAGGTTCACAAAGTCCGTGAGCACCTCAAGACCGCCTAATCTAGACAGAAGAGTTATTCTGACAAGAGACATAGAGACCTGACTTTCAATATCAGAGATTTTGTGTATCTCAAGGTTTCACCATTGAAAGGAACCCAACGTTTTAGTCTGAAAGGAAAGCTAGCCCCCAGATATATTGGACCCTTCAAGATTCTGAATCGTCGAGGAGAAGTATCATATCAACTGGATTTGCCGGAAGAGATGTCAGCCATCCACAATGTGTTCCATATCTCGTTACTTTGCAAATGATTAGAAGTGTCGGAGAAGACCGAAGTCTTCAAGAACATCGATCATCGAGCTGTTGATATAAATAAGGATCTGGCGTATCGTGAAGTGCCCATCCGTATCTTGGAGGAAGCTTACCGAACCACCAGGACCCGGAGTATCAAGTTTCTCAAGATTCAATGGAGTAACCATACCGAAGAGGAAGCCACTTGGGAGCGAGAAGATTATATTAGGACAGAGTTTCCAGATCTCTTTAGTTCCTAGTTTTCTTTCTTAAATGTCGGGACGAGATTTTGTTTAAGGGGGGAAGGTTTGTAATATCCCAAATCTTTAATCAAGGTTATCAAGATCCAAATCACTCAATTTTGGGTTAACAAAAACTTTTTATCATTAAAAGATTTAAGCATGCATATGTGTGTTGCATTAGTATGGAATTGATTTGAATTGCCATGGTTGTTTGTTCTAATGGTTGTAAAATGATTCTAAGATGAATTCCACATCATCTAGATCATTCCCAAGCAAAATCCAAAGAAAAAGAAATCAAATAGAATTAATAAATAGAAATGGTCACTTTTGCCATTTTAATCAACTAGGTCACTTTGGGTGTTCCTAGAACTCAATTTCAAACAGAAACAATTCTAACTCTTTGTACCCCTTGCTAGTACAAGTAATGATCTACCAAGGCCCACTTTGTGATCTTCCAAAAACATTCAAAAACATTCACTTTGATGATCTAGTATCATCACATACATCACAAGATTTTAATGAACTAGTTTCATTATTTTATTTGCGAAAAGTAATTTCTACTCATTGGAATTAACTAAGATTTAATATTCTCCAATTAAAATATGGGATCATGTGGACACATGTCATCACCACATATTCTAATACATGGGAATGTGATTTAAATGCTAGATCACATTTTAATAAGTTTAAGATTAATATTTAATGATTTAAAGTGACTAGAAATGCCTATATAGCATTATTTTGGTACTAGTCCAAAGTCACTACATGCAATCCTCAATATTCTTACAATTCAGATAGGTATGGTTAAATGTGATTTTTGAGAGTTGGAATCAACTCAAAAGCTATTATGGTTGATTTTAGAAAATTGTTTGAATATGAAAAAGTCTTTGTCTTGTTATTTTTGCTAGGAGATATCTCTAACTCTAATTGTGTTAAATCCAACGGGCTTGGATAGAGATTTCAATTACCTTTCCAACAAAATTGGAATCACTCAACTTGGATTTGTAAAACTCTTTGAATTGATTTTCAAACTAAAGGATAGAATCTAGTTTAAGTCTAAAAAGAAAAAAGATCTATTTGAATCTACTGGGTTGCACAGGAACACTAATAGGCTGGCCTAGTTTCACTCCGCGGCGTAGAGGACAGCTAACAGGGGGGTCCCGCATGTCAGCGGCTCTTAAAATGTGAAGCGGTACGGGGCATTGTGGACCGCACGATTAGAACTAGGATCAACGACTCACGGTCATCGTCGACGACGGAAACCTAGCAGCGCGGTGGTGGTGTAGTGGGGGCATACCAGGGCTCCAGCAAGGGCAGCGATGGGGCGTTTGAACAAGGAGACGACGACGAACTCAGGCGAGGTCGCGGCAGCTCCGGGGGTGGAAGAAATCGATGGGAGCTTCTCCTCCTCTGCTACGGCTAACTCCGGCGAAATTTCGGCGACTGGCTGCTCGAGCGGCTCCGGCTAGAGGTGGGGAATGATCAGTGGTGAGAGGGGAGCTGAGTGGTGTGAGGAATTGGTGCTGGGGAGGGCTCTTTATATAGGCTCGACGAGGGGACCGAGAGGGCGACAGTGAGCTCGTCGGTGATGACGATACAGGGCACTATAGGAATGGGCGGCGTAGGCAGATGGTGGGAAGTTCCCTAGCGGTCAGCTACGGCTTGATGGCGATGCTAGGGGTGGTGGCAAATGGTCGGGAGCGTCTGGCGCTCTGCGCGGCAGAGGCGGTGCTCGACGCGGTTCACGACGGTTATGGGTCGCGCGGTGGGAGAAGGGCGTGTCTAGCGTGGTGCTGGGTTTATGGCGGAGCGGCGCACGCGAGATGGGACCAAGGCGTGGCTTGTGCGGCTCTGTCGGGGACGGTGCTCTGGCATGCGCCACGCATGGCGCAGAGGCTGTGGGCGCGAGCGATGGGAGGTGGTCCAGGGGCTGGCTACGCTCGGGAAAGGGACCGTGGGCGGTGGTGCTACCACGCCTACCTCCCTGGAGCGGCGGAAGAGGGCGGGGCTGTCTCCTGCGAGCAGCCCATGCTCGACCAGCGGGCATGGCATCGGGGTGGCACGGCACTGCTGTCCTAGGCCAATTGGTAGGTCTTTGATGGCCTGGTTGGGGCTAGGGGAGACAAGGGAGGTTAATGGTGATCAAATGGCTTGACAAAATTTGATCAAAACAGTATTAGTTAGGCAGGTTTGATTTTGATCATAATGTGTTCGACACAATGGCCGCATGAAGAAAATATTTGAATTTTGAAATGATTTTTGGTGGAGTTGTTCATCTTAATATTGAGCATCTCTGGTTGCTGGGATTTGTTAAATTGAATTCATTTGTGTGGTTTTTGAAAAAGTGGGATCTAGATACATACACTTGATTCCATTTTCAAATGTCATTTAAAATTAGAGTTTGAAATTGAAAATACAGAGAGGAAGTGGTCGGAAGCGATGGTAGGCTCTCCTCCTTTGCGGTACCGCGAGGCGGTTTTTGCATCTCCCTAGTGATGGAGAGCTAGGGGAGCTGGTATAGAGTCTGGAGGAGGGTAGTTGGGAGAGGAAGGAGTGGAAAGAAGGGCAGAGGGTGTGGTTGGGGTGGCTTGGGATCTTATCCCCGAGGGGGTGATGTCCACGGTGCACTTAGTCCAACTTTAGACAGTGGAGGAGGGTGGCAACATGGGAGTGGTCGAGAGGGGCGGTGGGAGCCCATGGTGGGTTGCTGGTACTCTCCTCCCGTGATGCCTCGTGTCCAAGGGAATAGGTTGCGAAGGTGGGGTGCAAAACTGGGTATGCCCAAGAGGACATGGCCACCATTGGTTCGGGGTGGCTAGGGTGCTGAGGGAGGTAGGATGGAGGCATGTCGGGCTTGGGAAGTTGTTGCTGCTCAGAGAGGTGGGCCAGGTCGAGAAGACAAGAGGGGAGGTAGGGGTGCTTCTTTTAAGGTAAACACTATGTAAGATCAAGTATGTGTGTGATTGAGCTTAATTTGAATTAATTTACTTTAGTCTTGATGATATGATCTGAAGGAAGGTGCCCTGATAAGTGTGTAATAGGTAGCCACTTAGCTTCTTTAAGGTGGGCACTTGTAATGAAAAAGAAAGGTAGGAAAATCATCTTTTTCAAAGATAAGCTAATTGTTTTTCAGAGAAGAATTTTTGGTAAGTTGAACATGATAAGGTGGAGTAGAAGTTCTGGTGGGTGGGTAAGGTCAAGATACAACTCTGGAATTTATTTGGGATTTTTATAAGGATTTCTATTTTCGTGTCCTTGATTTTTTAGTTGTACTCAGTTTTCCCTAGCCGCTTATCTTTTCCTCACTCTTCCCCTCCCTCTATTCTGAAACCCTCACATGCGGTCGGACGGGGGATGCCGTTAGGTCAAAGGCTTGACTGTTACATGCTGACAGGTGGGACCGTGTTGGGGCGGGTCGTGCGTTGAGCGTTACTTTACGTGGCCTTGACCGTTATATGCTGACGGGTGGGGCCGTGTTAGGATGGGTCTTGCATACGTGGTGAAGGGTGGGGCCGTGTTGGGACGGGTCTTGCATACATGGTGAAGGATGGGGCCGCATGGAGACACGTCGGACCGGCCATTCTCGCTCACCCAAAGCATTCGCTTCCCCCGGGCCTGGAAAAGCTCCCACAC
Source organism: Avena sativa (assembly GCA_916181665.1). Classification (NCBI taxonomy): domain Eukaryota; kingdom Viridiplantae; phylum Streptophyta; class Magnoliopsida; order Poales; family Poaceae; genus Avena; species Avena sativa. The sequence goes on from OV702287.1 coordinate 343,309,333, forward strand.
CGCCCCTCCGCTCACCCGCCGTCGTGCCCTCCTACCTTATGTTGTCCTCAGTTGCTGAGCCGCCCCTTCCCCCTAGCCGCGGATGTCGTTGTATTGATGACAAGTACGCCATGAGGGGGTCCTCGAGGCTTGTGGAAGAGAGAAGTGTCAGTCGTATGGTATTCCGGGACAGTGAGCACACAAGTTTACCCAGGTTCGAATCCACCGGCTTTGGATGGATCCTAATCCTGCTAGCAATCCAGTAATACGGCAGAGCCGGAATATGGGTTACAAGGGTTTCGCCTGTGCGAGTTGAGTTTGTAGACTATTGTGAGGGTGCTTTAAAGGCTCTCCCTAGGACGACTTATATAGATATCCGGCCTAGGGTTTACAGGAGAGATCTATCCGGCTACGACTAAGAGTCGGTTACAGAGTACATCTTGAACTACAAGTAACACTATGAGCCTACATCGGTAAGTCTTCTGGGCCTTCCCATAGCCGGACTGGACTCCGTTCTTCTCTCTGACTGGGCCGCCTGATACATTGCAAATGTATCTATAATTTTTGATGCTCCATGCTTGGTTTTATCCACTTTCTTGTGTTTTGTCCACACTTTGGAGTACTTTTCATATGATTTCTTGGACTAACCTATTAACAAGAGCCATAGTGCCAGCTGCCTGTTTTCTGCTGTTTTTGGTTCTAGGAAAGTCAGAAAATGAATATTCTCGGAATTCGATGGGACATAAGCCAAAGTGCCTATTTTTCCAGAAGACTCCAGGAGCCAGAATACGAGACGGAGGAGGGCCAGGGGATGGCCACACCCCCCAGGCGCGGGCTGGGCCTGGCCGCGCCAGGGCATGGTGTGGGCCCCCAGGCACCCCCTCGGTCTCCCTCTTCGCCTTTAAGAAGCCTTCTGACCTAAAAACTCCAGGGGGTTCGATGTTTTTCCAGAAGGAGTTCCGCTCCGCCGCCACCACCAGATTCCATGAAACAGCACCAGAAACTCTGTTCTGGCACCCTTCCGGGACGGGGAATTGGAGGAGATCATCGCCATCATCATCATCATCATCATCATCGCTTCTCCATCGACCATCCATGTTTCCCCCATCTATGAGTGAGTAATCCCCCGCTGTAGGCTATGGGTATGGTCGGGATTGGATGAGATCGTTCATGTAATGGCATCAGATTGTCAGGGCATGGTGCCTAGTATCTTTTATTAGTGCTTTATGACTTTGTTGCGACTTGTTGTGCTTAATGCTTGTCACTAGGGCCCGAGTGCCATGATTTCAGATCTGAACATGTTATTGATTCATTATGATAGTACTGTTTTTGGTCTTATCTACAAGTTGTATACACACGTTGTTGTCCGGAACCAATGGCCCGAAGTGACAGAAATCGGGATAACCGGAGGGAATGGCTTTGACGTGAGGATCACATGTGTTCACGGAGTGTTAATGCTTTGCTCCGGTGCTCTATTAAAAGGAGCACCTTAATTGCCAGTAGTTTCCTTGAGGCCCTGCTGCAAACAGGCTGGCAGGACAAAAGATGTTGTGCAAGTTCTCATTGCGAGCACGTATGACTATATATGGGACACATGCCTAGGATTATCTAGCACTTGGATGCTTTATCTTATTTATCTGCAATTGCCCTATGTTCTGATTGCTATGTGAATTGTCTTGTCCATGCAACGCCCGTCCATCCATCCCTATGCCTACCGCACTCGAATCCCACTGTTTACTGCTATTGTTACTGATGTCTTTACGTTACTACTGTTGCTACTTTGCTATTCCTACTACAAAACTGTTGCTACTGATAAACTGTTGTGAGCAAGATTGTTTCTAGGTGCAGCTGAATTGACAACTCAGCTATTAAGGCTTATAAATATTCTATGGCTCCCCTTGTGTCGAATCAATAAATTGGGTTTCACTTCCCTCGAAAATACTGTGATACACGCCCTATACTTGTGGGTCATCACCGCCCGTGAAGCAAAGATCTAACCCGAAGTGGGCCACCCTGGTCAGTGAGGTACGCTGAGGATACCCGGAAAGTATATCCCCAACAGCAGCCCCCAGAGGCCTCCAAGATCCAAAGTCGGATTCATCATCGTCTAGCTTGATCTTCGGCTTGCAGAATCTTGAAGGGTTCCTGAAACTTCACAAGAAAAGATACGATCCGAGTCTCAAAAAACATGCCGGGCCTATAAATTCGTTATTCAGATTTCCAGCTCGAAATTCAATCTAAGCCGAAACTTGGTCTCTGACGTCATCTGACACTAGTCATGGTCAAGTCACGTCACTGGCAGACATTTCCTGTCAGCACGACCGTTGGTGGGTCCGCCTTTCCCAGAACCGAGGCGCCATTTCAATGTGTGCGTGGAGATCGAGGCGGCGTAATCATCGCGTGGGGGCTTCCTAGTTCTTTCCACGATGCATGGCATATTTACTGTAGCATTTGCACGAATCTTGGCGCGGCTGGAGGTTATAAGGGGTGAGGATTCCTTTTCCTCATCTTCTTCACCTGTTCCCAGTGCCGTTTCCTTCTCCCCTACTTCTCCCACGCGCATAGAGCTCCCTTGCCTCCAAAAATTCCCAGCGCCTCCCATCCAAGGTCACCGGCGCACCGGAAAAATGGCTTCCACATCATCTTCCGGCGTGGCAGCAACGACAGTGACGACAGTGGTGGTGGAAAAGGAGAGCAACCGCGGGGTTTGGATCCCGTGTGTCCTCGATGACGACAAACTTCGTGGTGTAGAAGAAGAAGGGCTCCTCCACGCCGGCGAGTGGCGGAGTGGCTTCGATGAAACCGTCCCCAACCCTCGCGACGGCGAGCGAGTGCACTTCGGCACTCACCTGGACAGAGGTCTGAGTTTCCCTCCCTCAGATTTCTTTTTCGAGGTTGTAGATCATTACGGAGTTCAACTCCACCATCTCCCCCCGAACTCCATCTTAGAGATGAGTGCTTACGCATCTTTGTGCGAGGGGTATCTTGACATTAGGCCGAGCCTTACTCTTTTCTGGTACACTTCTTAGTCCGAAGAAATTCCATCACTGCCGGTAATCCTTATATTACTGGTACAATTACTTTTTTGGTTAGGCGTGAGCGTGTTTATCCTCGAATTCTAGCCAGTGAGTCGGTGAAACAATGGACGGCTACCTTTTTCTACCATAAGTATATTCCCGCTCCCGGCAAAGCTACTGCATTGCCGGCTTTCGTCGATGGAGCTGCCACGCCTCAAGCATCTTGGGATGAGGTTGCTTCGGCTCTCAGTGACGATCTGCTTCTCGCCAAGAGGCGGATCGAATATCTGATGAAGCACAAGGGCCTGAGGGGTCCGACTTGGTCCAGTGCTGGGTATCACGCCGGATCCAACACCTCCAACACCACGGAGATCGACTGATGCATTCCATCACGTCGTCCAAAAAGGATTCCCTCCACATCATCCCTAGAGCTTATACGACAAAGGATTATATAAGCCAGATTAAGTGGCTGATAAGGGAGCGGATCGAGAATAAGATCCTGGAGGTATCTCTAGACATGCATACATCGGAAGATCCTGTTGTGCTGGTAAGCCTTAGCAATAACCCTTTTTTATGTGCTCATCTTTAAGTTACTTCACAATACTAAGATACTGTCTTCTTTTCAGCTTGCCGACCTCCTCGAGTCGGAATTAGCTCCTATCGAGGGGTATCCTCCTGAGTTTTCTCAGGAGGAGGAATTGGTTCCACTGCTGGACATCGTTCCTCGAAAGCGTAAAGCTCCAATAGTGGCTATCGGCACAAAGGAGGTACCTGTTGTGAAAAGGTAACTTTCCTCACAACTTCCGCCTTTGTACTTTACTTACAATTTCTTCCGAGATGTAATGTTCTTTGTTCTATTACCTTCTCAGAGCTAAGCAGCTCATCAAGGGCAAAGGGAAAGGAGTTACCACCAAGCCCCTGCGTCAGTCGAAGCTAAATTTGGATTCTCTTGCCGTGGCTCCTCCGACTCCCGCCCCTCAGCCTTCTGCAACACCAGAGATTACTCCATTTCTGATCGTTGTAGAAGATCCGGCTCCCTCAACAGAGCCAGCGATCCTTGAGTCGCAGACTGACGTCACCATGGGTGACTCAGGTTTTGATAAGGGTGAACCCTCTTCGGGTAATGATCCCTCGGCAGAAGTTTTCACCGACAACCTCCTGAGCAATCCGGGACTTGCCAAATTTGGCTTTTCTCGGAAATCTGCAGAGGAGATCCAACGGTTGGCCAAGGAATGCCTTGAAAGCCGAACCATTTCTGCCGAAGAAGAAGCACAAGAAGCGGAGGATGTCTAGTACTCCGAACTTCTCGAACAAGTCTGCCTTCGCGACGAGGGATTAAGAGCTGGTGTGCTTCCACCACCTCCAATTATTCCACTCACCCTCACCGAGAAGGTTACCACTAAAGTGAACATGTGCCTGAGAAAGCTCACACATGAACATCATGTAAGTCGGAATTCCAACTTACGTTTTCCTTTATGGTACTTTATATCATATCCTCTAGCCCCCAAGCATGAAGTTGGATAGACAATCCGGGTTTATGCTTCCTTAGGATGCCAAAGAATGAACTAGTGTAGCCCCCAAGGCTCGTACTGATATTAGTTACAATATTAGCCCGAGTCTTTAGTAGACTTCTGACTCTGGGTATTCTGACTTACAGAAAGTTAATTCATATAACCAAGAATTGTTGAAGAATATCTACAACAAGCGGAGAGAGATCAAAGCTCTCCGACTTGAGAATGCTGAACTAAAAGTTTCCAAGGATGAGGCCGAAGGTAAATATTCCGAGACTCAAACCTTTTCTTGCATTTTCATAGTCGAATGTTTTGTTGAACTGTTGTTCTTTTGATTTACAACACTGGTAAAGCAGTCCTGCGCTATGATTGAAGAGGCCGAGAATCTGAAGACCTTGGTGGTGGAAAACAAAGATCTCCGCCAAGAGCTAAACCAGCTCAAGGCGGATCATGAGAAGAGCATTGCTCAAGTTATCGAATCCTCCTCCATGGCCACCGTGGAGCATGATCGCAAGATTGCACTCCACGAGAAGAAAATCTCGGATCTCACCAATGACTTGTTCAGAGAGAGGGACATTTCCAAGGCACTCCGGGCTGAACTCCAGAGCCTTCGTGAGGAAAAAACCAAAGTCGACGATGTCATCTTTGGTATGTTTCCATCTTTCTGACTTGTCTGCATTCTTCGACTTTTTCGATGTCGGATTTCTTGTACTAACCATTTTGCATTATATGCATAGGTCCTCTGAACTTACTGGACTCCACCTCTTCCGAGTCTCGCACCAGCCGGCTTACACAAGTCGGCGATCTTCTTCACGACTTCCGCCAATCCATCGAGGATATTGGCAAAACTCTCAAGGTTCTAGATATGCATAGCATGTCCGGTTTTCAGGTGCGGGACAAGGCCAAGGATATGCCATAGCTCATCCAGGACTGGAACATGTCCTACGCGCGATCCGCAGCGCAAAATGCTCTCACAATGGTCATGAGCCACCACAGAAGCATGGAGATCTGGCAAGTGACCAGAGGATATTCTACTGTGGACGAAGACAGCCAGGAGCAAGATATCAAGGCGATCATGAACTCCTGCGCCGGATACAGGTGTCACGTAGCTGACTTAACCAGCTACGACACTCCGTTCTTCACCCGCGTGGACACGCCACCACCACCTACAGAGGAAACAACAGAAGTTTCTGATGATGACCAAACCATGTCAAATGTGGACATCACGGAACGTTATCAAGGCGACGTATCCAGCGAGCCGGTAGCTCCTACCTCTCCTCATGCATCATAGATTATCGGAACAAATGTGTTATTCTGAAAAACATTATGGATCTTTAAATAAGTAGTATGATACTTTTGCTAGTGCCAAGTTTTTGTATATCTATTTAGCACTTTTGGCTTAAAATGTTTATGTGCCTGAAATGTTTGCATAAGCACTTGTATTTTTTGCCTACACTTATCGTTTATCTGGCTTTCCGCCTTGTCCCTTTCGTGAGCCGGCAAACCTTTAGCACGGAAACTTTGCCGAGCAACGAAGCTCAATTGCTAAACCAGTTTAAACTCGGAAACAAAGCCGGCTTCCAGTACCAAAAATTCACTACTCGGAAAATGCCCGCATCTAGCAATCAGACAAATAACCAAAGTATAGACTATACAATTTAGATTTATACCCGAAGGTAGCATTTTTAGAGTCAGAAATCCAGACCAGAACAAACATGAGCATAAAGTACTTTCAAGTATTCTGGGATTTTCGACTGTGACATGATCATTCGGAAATAAGATGGTAAAAACTTCTCAGAAAATTTTTGAGGCAACCACTACTTTTATTTCTCACTGAACATGGACACATATATGATTACAAAGAAAGATAAACTAAGAATAAAAGGGACGTAGCTGAGCAATATTCCATGGTCTGTCTAATTCTTCCGGATTTGTACTGCCTCCAGCTCTCTTTCTCTTCTTAGTAGCAGGTCTTTCCTTGACTAGCCGCATATCAGTTAGGTAGTATGAACCATTATGCAATACTCGACTAACCAATAAGGGCCCTTCCCATACTGGGGAAAGTTTGTGCTTTCTTTGCTGCACAAGCCGGAGAACCAAATCGCCCTTATTGAAAGATCAGTTTCTGACTCTCTGGCTATGATACTTGCGTAACTTCTGCTGATAGGCTGTTGATCTCATTTCAGCAACGATGCGAACTTCTTCGACTAAGTCGAGATCATTTTGTCGAGAAATCTCGGCATCCTCTTAGATATACGCGGCAAATCTAGGATAATTATGAATCAAATTACTAGGAAGAACCGCTTCAGCATCATAGACCAAGAAGAAAGGTGTGTATCCCATTGACCTGTTTGGAGTTGTTCGTGATGGCTCAATGCACGGCGCCCAGAAAAGTGCTGGTGCATGGTTGATGTAGAGCTCGTTGGGAACCCCAAGAGGAAGGTATGATGAGCACAACAGCAAGTTTCCCTTAGTATGAAACCAAGGTTTAATCGAACCAGTAGGAGCAAGGAAACACCCCAAAGGTGTTACTAGATGAGCTTTGGCAGGGCGCACTACCGGTGCTAGTAGCAACATGGAGACCTGCACAACACAACCACAGAACTTTGTCCCCAACTTGTGATGAGGTTGTCAATCTCACCGTGTTTTGCAGAAAACAAAGGATTAAACGTATTAAATGGAAAGAAGTGAAAGTTTGTAGAAAGTAAACACAAAACAGAAAACAGTTTATAGATTGTATGTAAAAGACAAGGACCGGGATCCATAGTTTACTAGAGGTGGCTCTCCTTAAGATAGATAACATGCTGGGTGAACAAATTACAGCGGGGCAATTGACAAACATCGAGAAAGCAATACATGCATATACTAATCATCTTGACTCCTTTGAGACTTTATTGGGCATTACAACATTATACATAGACCGCCATCCAACTGCATCTATGACTAATAATCCACCTTCAGGTTATCATCCGAACCCCCTCCAGTATTAAGTTGCAAGCAACAAATTATTGCTTTACCAACTGCGTGTAAAGTAAACAATATGATTGTTCTATGAATAAAGGGTTGTTGTTTTCTCCCTAGTAGCAACAACACATCTAGTACCTTAGATATTTTTGTCACTTCCCCAGATTACCAGAGGCATGAACCCACTATCGAGCATAAATACTAACTCTTGGAGTTGCTAGCATCTACTTGGCCATGATAGCTACTAACAACGGAAAGCATGCAAGATCACAAATAACAAAGACATGATAGAATCAATAATCAATCTGAAATAGCATCTCAATATCCATCGGATCCCTGCAAACACAACATGCAGAATTACAAATAGATGATCTTGATCATGAACGGAGCTCACAAGATCTAGACATGAAAGCACAAAGGAGGAGAACCAGCCATCTAGCTACTACATGGATCCGTAGTCCAAGGATGAACTACTCACGCATCACACCGGATGCTTGCATGGTGATGAAGAAGGCCTCCAGGGTGAATTCCCCTCTCCGGCAGGGTGCCGGGAAGAGCTTCAGATCCCTCCCGATCTAGGGATGGAGATGACGGCGGCTACAGACTCTTTCGTGGATTTTTGATTGGGCAGTTATGGTTTTCGTCCCGAGGGCATCTTATAGGCGGAAGGGGAGGCCGAGGGGGTGCCAGGGCTGGCCTCACCACCCCCTGGCGCTGGTCTAGCCTGGCCGTGCGGCCAGGTGGTGTGGCCGGCCTCTGGCCCTTCTCCGTCTCGTATTCTGGGACTTGCTGACTTCCGGGAAAATAGGCACTTTGGCTTTTGTCCGGTCCAATTCCGAGAATATTCATTTTCTGACTTTCCTGGAACCAAAAACAGCAGAAAACAGGTAGCTGGCACTATGGCTCTTGTTAATAGGTTAGTCCAAGAAATCATATGAAAAGTACTCCAAAGTGTGGACAAAACACAAGAAAGTGGATAAAACCAAGCATGGAACATCAAAAATTATAGATACATTTGCAATGTATCAACATCCCCAAGCTTAACTCTTGCTCGTCCTCGACTAGGTAAGTGATAAAAAGAAAGAATAATTTTTGAGGTGACATGCACCATCAAAGAGTTGATCAAAGTATTTGTAAAACATTCAAAGCTGGGATCATAGTACTTCAATCATAACATGAAAGACAAAGTTCTAGCAATAAGCAAATAAACTATGGTGCAACATGAAAAGGCACAAACAAAAGATTCATGAATAACAATGCTTTGCAAGACGTTTGTTTGTTTCCCATAAAGAAAACATAGCATAATAGTATTCAGCTTGTCCCTCATAGAGTAGCAAACATAAATGCATAGGACACCTTCAAAGTTCATAAGTGTGACTAGATACAATAGTTTAAAACAAGCAATAACAAGTTATGCATCAATCAACTAGTCTTGGGACAATGCACATAGAACTAAGAATGGCCACTATGCTCTCAAAGTAGGTGCATAAAGGTAGAAGGTGGAGACTCAATATTATGGTGGAAGAAAGGCCTTTTGTAAAAGGAAATAGGGATTCAAGTCTCATAAAGAGCTTCCAAAAAATATGGTACTTATAGCTTTCAGCTCTCATTGCCCCTATCATAAGCATCTTTAAGGTGATTAAGGTTAAAGTGACACAACTAAGAGGATATGCTTGACAAGTTATAAACTGAAATCTCATTCCCCTTACTTACGAAGACCGATCCTCATGCTACTCAACTTCAGTCATGAGTAAGCTCTTTTCATTGTAAGTACATGTGTATCATTAAGAACCGCCAACGGGGTACCCCTTGCACATGATACGGGAGCTTTCCCATAATCAAAATGACAAGGCAAGCAGACAATGAGCATCTCAGCGATCTTTTTATTTGCTATTTGCATAGGTTTTTATTGAGGATGCTTCATAGAGTGCTCATTATGGTGATGCTGCAAGTTTCCACCACGATTAGGCATGGCTTAGGCTAGCGGCCCAGGCGTTTCTCTAACACACATACAAACTCCATGATCTTACAAGTTCCACTTTTATTTCACACCGCCGGGATCTGTAAGCAAAAGAACATCAACGGGGTACAAAGTACAAGTGCAATGTTGAAAGAGTTCCCCATGAAACATGGTTCTGCTAATTTCAACTTATAAAGTGCAAGCATATACGCAACAAAGAAGGATCCAATGGTTCAAGTTTATTAGATGCAAAAAATTGAAGTGTGCCATCAAGTTCGTGAGAGGTTTAATCACTAGTTTTCTCATAACAAGTTTAATTTGGAAGGTAAACAAAAGCATGAATATACTTGGAATAGCATAAGCTAGTAGGTAGGTATGGTGGACTCTTTGGAATAACTTGGTTTAGGGAGTTGGATGCATGAGTGGAACTCATACTTGGTTGTGGAGGCTAGCAAAAGACTGGGAGCGACAAACTAAGAGAGCAATAATGGCCATAATCATGCAGAGCGACAAAACATCATTGATCAAAGCATAAATTGATACTACAAGTTGAAAACTAAAGGATCATAAAGGCTATGGTGACTGGAGATAGTCATAACATGGTGTGAGCATATGCCAAGTCAACCCAAATAAAGCATCAAAGGAGAATACCACTATACTATGCTTTAATATGCTAAAACAACGCATGATTCATCCAAGGCACATTAAGCAATATCAATTATTTATAACAAGTCATGCTACAGAAAAGAATACTAAGCATAAAGCCAAAATAATATTAAGCATGGCATGACAAAGCATAGGCCACAGTCAAAAACGAGCTCTTTTTACCACATAAGCATGAACATTCCTACTCTTTTCCAAACCAAACCAAACTATTTGCAAACCAATGTATGCAAGAGGGGGTCCAACCAATTTATTCAGGAAACTAAGCAAACAAAAGCAAACGAAAAACCAAACCAAAACGAAAAAGAAGACACTCCAAGAACAACACAACTGTGCATGAAACAATAAAAATGAAGCGTTTGGAAGAAACCTGGGATTTTTATTGATGAAGAAGGGGATGCCTTGGGCATCCCCAAGCTTTGACGCTTGTACTTCTTGGATATTTCTTGGGGTGACATGCGTGGCATCCCCAAGCTTGAGCTTTAGTCCATCCTTCATCTCATTACTCATTCCTTCCATACACCTGAAATTTTTCTTCATACAAAACTTCACACAATCTTTATTAGCAACATTAGTGCACTCAAGATAAATAAGTCTTAAGGTTCAGTTATAACACCAAATAAACTTCCATTAGAACACTAGCTACTGAAGCACTTTCCTCAAAAATCTCAATTCCCCAAAAAAACTCAAAAAGGAACCAACAAGAAGCAAATGCAGAAAATGGCAGAAATCTGTCAAAACAGACCAGCAGGTAAAGACAATTTTTTTAGAAGACCTTCTGTTGATCAAATCAAAAAGTGTTGAACTAACGAAAGTTAGATAACAACCTGGGGCAGAAGCACAAAAATTTACGCCTAAAAAAGACGTTCAGAGATTTTACACGAATTTTTACGGTGAAGCACAGAAATCTATTTCGGGACAGCAACTTTCCCAATCATTACTTCTCTCTCATTAGAGGTTACTCTTGGCACAAAAAGCAAATAAAAAGGATAAGGAGCGGTTATTACTGAAGTAATAACTTCCAAGACTCATCTAAAACTTTTGGGTTATCTCCCAATAAGTACTTTTCTTTAACGCCTTTAAGTTAGGCATAAGAAGCAAAGAAAGAATCAAGTGTTCTCAAATAAAGAAGCATTAAATCCAAAAAAAAATTCATAGGAGATGCAAAAGAAATCTTTTCTCTCTTTTTAGGGAAGTGTTCTATACCTTTCTTGAGTGGTACTTGATATTTAATGGTGCCTTCTTTCATATCAATAATGGCACCAACAGTTCTAAGAAAAGGTCTTCCCAAAGTAATAGGATAAGAAGCGTTGTATTCAACATCCAAAACATAGAAATAAACGGGGACATAAGCATTGTTAACCATAATAAGGACATCATTAAGACTCCCCATGAGTTTCTTTTTAGCATTATCATCAAGTGGGACATTCAAATAACAATTTTCAAGTGGAGGCAAATCAAGCATATCATAAATCCTTCTAGGCATAATAGAAACACTACTATCAAGATCACCTAAAGCTTTGAAATCAAAGTCATTCACTTTCATATTAATGATGGGTTCCCAACCATCTTCTTGTTTAATAGGAATAGAAGCTTTATGTTTCATCTTTTCTTCTTTAATCTTTATGAGAGCATCAGTAATGTGTTTTGTAAAGGCCATGTTCATAGCACTAGCATTAGGACTTTTAGCAAGCTTTTGTAGGAACTTAATAACTTCAGAGATATTGCAACCATCAAGATCAAAATCAAAATTATCATCTAAAGTAGTAGAACTATTACTAGCCTCAACACTAGTGGTGGTGATAGTAGAAACACTAATGTTTCTAGCAATTTCATCTTCTCTTTCCCACTTAGCATGTAATTCAGCTAATAGTCTAACATTTTCATCAATTCTTACTTGTATAGCATTAGTGGCTGCAAAGGGATTATCATTAGTTTCAGGTTTAGCAGCCATTTTATTAACCAATGAAGATTGAGCTTCAGACAAAGATGATATATTTCTCTCAGCATTAGAGAGTTTCAATTGTAAACTAGGAATTTCCCTATTTAGACTCTCAAGTTGATGGCTAATGTTCTTCAAGATGGTAGATTGTTCCTCCATAGTTTTAGTAAATAGTTTATTTTGTTCATATTGCATTTGCATGAAATTTTTAGTGGCTCTTTCAACTTCTAAAATTCTTCCTTCACTAGATAATCCAAGTTTACATTATAACCATAAGTATTATTAGGAGGGTAGGGCCTATAATTGTTATTACCATAAGCATTGTTGCCAATATTATTATTTCTTATGAAGTTCACATCAACTTGCTCTTCTTGAGCAACCAAAGAAGCCAAAGGAACATTATTTGGATCAATATGGGCTTTCCCATTAACAAGCATAGACATAATAATATCAATCTTATCACTCAAGGAGGAAGTTTCCTCAACAAAATTTACCTTCCTACCTTGTGGAGCTCTCTTAGTATGCCATTCAGAATAATTAATCATCATATTGTCTAGAAGTTTTGTTGCATCACCCAAAGTAATGGTCATAAAAGTACCTCCAGCAGCAGAATCCAATAGGTTCCTTGAAGAATAGTTCAATCCTGCATAAAAAGTTTGGATGATCATCCAAGCAGTCAGTCCATGAGTGGGACAATTCTTAACCAAAGATTTCATTCTTTCCCAAGCTTGAGCAACATGCTCATTATCAAGTTATTTAAACTTCATTATTTCACTTCTCATGGATATAATCTTAGCAAGAGGATAGTATTTTACAATAAAAGCATCTTTGCATTTAGTCCAAGAATCAATACTATTCCTAGTTAAGGAATTCAACCACTCTTTAGCTTTTCCTCTTAAAGAGAAAGGAACCAATTTCAGCTTAATAATATCACCATCTATATCCCTATGCTTTTGCATCTCACAAAGTTCAACAAAGTTATTTAGATGGGAAGCAGCATCTTCATTACCAATACCAGAAAATTGTTCTCTCATAACAAGATTGAGCAAAGCAGGTTTTATCTCAAACAAAGTATCTTTAGGCACAGGTGGAGCAATGGGTGTGCTCATAAAATCATTGTTGTTGGTGCTAGTGAAGTTACACAACTTAGTGTTTTCAAGAGTAGTCTTTTTTTTGGGGTTTTCAAATAATAAAGCAAACTAGTAAAACTAATTTTTTGTGTTTTTGAATAAGAAACAAGCAAACAAAGCAAAAAGAAACTAAGCAAAACAAAAATAACAAAGTAAAGAGATAGGTTATGAGGGACTCCCCTTGTGAAGATGTCCTTGACTCCCCGGCAACGGCGCCAGAAAAATGCTTGATGGCTCAATGCACGGTGCCCAGAAAAGTGCTGGTGCGTGGTTGATGTAGAGCTCGTTGGGAACCCCAAGAGGAAGGTATGATGAGCACAACAGCAAGTTTCCCTTAGTATGAAACCAAGGTTTAATCGAACCAGTAGGAGCAAGGAAACACCCCAAAGGTGTTACTAGCTGAGCTTTGGCAGGGCGCACTACCGGTGCTAGTAGCAACGTGGAGACCTGCACAACACAACCATAGAACTTTGTCCCCAACTTGCGATGAGGTTGTCAATCTCACCGTGTTTTGCGGAAAACAAAGGATTAAACGTATCGAATGGAAAGAAGTGAAAGTTTGTAGAAAGTAAACACAAAACAGAAAATAGTTTATAGATTGTATGTAAAAGACAAGGACTAGGATCCATAGTTCACTAGAGGTGGCTCTCCTTAAGATAGATAACATGCTGGGTGAACAAATTACAGCGGGGCAATTGACAAACATCGAGAAAGCAATACATGCATATACTAATCATCTTGACTCCTTTGAGACTTGATTGGGCATTACAACATTATACATAGACCGCCATCCAACTGCATCTATGACTAATAATCCACCTTCAGGTTATCATCCGAACCCCCTCCAGTATTAAGTTGCAAGCAAAAAATTATTTCTTTATGAACTACGTGTAAAGTAAACAATACGATTGTTCTATGAACAAAGGATTGTTGTTTTCTCCCTAGTAGAAACAACACATCTAGTACCTTAGAGATTTCTGTCACTTCCCCAGATTACCAGAGGCATGGACCCACTATCGAGCATAAATACTAACTCTTGGAGTTGCTAGCATCTACTTGGCCAACATAGCTACTAACAACAGAAACAATGCAAGATCACAAATAACAAAGACATGATAGAATCAATAATCAATCTGAAATAGCATCTCAATATCCATCGGATCCCCGCAAACACAACATGCAGAATTACAAATAGATGATCTTGATCATGAACGGAGCTCACAAGATCTAGACATGAAAGCACAAAGGAGGAGAACCAGCCATCTAGCTACTACATGGATCCGTAGTCCAAGGATGAACTACTCACGCATCACACCGGAGGCTTGCATGGTGATGAAGAAGGCCTCCAGGGTGAATTCCCCTCTTCGCAGGGTGCCGGGAAGAGCTTCAGATCCCTCCCGATCTAGGGATGGAGATGACGGCGGCTACAGACTCTTTCGTGGATTTTTGATCGGGCACTTAGGGTTTTCGTCCCGAGGGCATCTTATAGGCGGAAGGGAAGGCCGAGGGGGTGCTAGGGCTGGCCTCACGACCCCCTAGCGCGGGCCCAGCCTAGCCGTGCGGCCAGGTGGTGTGGTCAGCCTCTGGCCCTTCTCCGTCTCATATTCTGGCACTTGATGACTTCCGGAAAAATAGGCACTTTGGCTTTTGTCCGGTCCAATTCCGAGAATATTCATTTTCTGACTTTCCTGGAACCAAAAACAGCAGAAAATAGGCAGCTGGCACTATGGCTCTTATTAATAGGTTAGTCCAAGAAATCATATGAAAAGTACTCCAAAGTGTGGACAAAACACAAGAAAGTGGATAAAACCAAGCATGGAACATCAAAAATTATAGATACATTTGCAATGTATCAGTTCGCAAGCTCCACATTACAGAAGGTAATTCCTCTGCCCAAGCCCCCGCAGTACGTCTAAGTGGTGCTTCTAGTCTTGGTTTTAGGCCTTGTAAGATTAAACCGTTTGCCCTTTCGACTTGTCCATTAGCCTGCGGATGTGCGACTGATGCAATGTCAAGCTGGATACTTTGTTCGTTGCAGAATTCGGCAAGCTCTCCCATAGAGAAATTACTCCCTTTGTCCATGATAATGCTATGCAGATAACCATACCCGATTATAACATCCTCGACAAATCTTCTGGCTGTTGCTCCATCACAACTTGTGACGGGTTTAGCCTCAATCCATTTGGTGAATATATCCACCATCACTAGGAGGTGAGTAAATCCACTTGGAGCCTGTTTGAACGGTCCTACCATGTCAAGCCCCTAGACCGCAAAAGGCCATGTTATAGGTATTGTTCGCAACTGATCAGCCGGAACATGAGCTTGTTTGGCGTATTTTTGGCAGCCCTTGCACATCTTGACCAGCCGTTCGGCATCTGCCTTTGTTGTAAGCCAGAAAAAACCATGTTGAAAAGCTTTTGCCACTAAAGATTTGGCTGCAGCATGGTGACCACACTCACCTTCGTGGATCTCTCTTAAGATTTCCACTCCTTCTTCCGGAGATACACAGCGCTAAAAAAATCCCAGATACACTCCGATTATAGAGCTCACCACTAATTATAGTATAGGATTTTGCTCGTCGGACGATCTGTCGGCTTAGAACTTCGTCTTCGAGTAATTTGCCTTCTATGAAGTAATCAAGGTAGGGTTGAGTCCAGCTGGGAATTACAGCCAGAACTGCTACTAAATGTGAATCAGATTTGGTCGGATATTCCTCGTCTACTCCCTTTATGGAGGGAACTTTGAGGTGCTCTAAAAAAGCGCCATCCGAGACCTCTTTCCGTACAGAGCCTATTCGAGATAATGCGTCTGCTTCCTCATTTTCTGCTCGAGGGATATGTTGAACCTCAAACCCTTCGAACGATTTAGATAAATCATCCACGACAACTTTGTATGCTGCCATGTGTTTATTTGCATTACAAATATCCGACACTTGTTGAGCAACAAGATCCGAATCTCCGTAACACATCAAACGTCAGATGCCGATATCCTTAGCAATCCGGATTCCATGCAGCAATGCTTTATACTCGGCAATGTTATTTGTCACTGTGAAGTGGATTTGCAACACGTATAGAAGTTTATCTCCTTGGGGTGATTTGAGTACCACGCCAGCCCCCGAGCCCCCTCGAGCCTTAGACCCGTCAAAATATGGGGTCCAATATTCGGACTCAGGGAGGGTCATATTCTCCTTTGTCTCTGTCCAATCAGCAACACAGTCAGCAAGGATTTGGGATTTGATTACTGTCCAAGGTTTATACTCAATATCGAAAGCTGAAAGCTCTATGCCCCATTTTGCGACGCGTCCTGTAGCCTCCCTGTTGTTGATTATATATCTCATGGGAGCTGTGCTCACCATGGTAATTGGATGTTCCTGAAAATAGTGCCGTAACTTACGAGATGCGAAGAACATACCATAAGCCAGCTTTTGATAGTGCGGATACCGCTGTTTTGACTCAGTTAGGACCTCACTAAGATAGTAAGTCAGATGCTGCACCAGGTGTTCCTGATTTTCCTCTGGTCTCTCCACTACCATGACGACACTGACGATCCTGTTTGTCGCAGCGAGATAGAGCAACATCGGTTCTCTTGGTTCCGGTGCTGCAAGGATAGGAGCAGATGCGAGTACTTCTTTCAATTCTTGTATTGTAGCTTCAGCTTCATCAGTCCAAACGAATTTTTTGGTCTTTTTCAGGAGCTTGTAAAGTGGTGCAGCTCTTTCTGCGAGCCGGCTTACAAACCGACTGACTGCAGCAATGCAACCAGTGAGTCTTTGAACGTCCTTCAGGCGAGTTGGCATGGAAATATTTAGTATAGCCTTGATCTTGTCTCGGTTCACCTCTATGCCCCTCTGAGACACGATGAAACCTAACAATTTTCCGGCTGGGATTCCAAAGAAACACTTCTTTGGATTGAGCATAATGTTGTATTTTCGTAAATTTGCGAATGTTTCCTCCAAGTCGGAAATTAATGTTTCCTTCTTTTTGGACATTACCACAATATCATCCACATATGCATGTACATTGCGTCTGATTTGATCGTGGAGGCAACGTTGCATAGTGCGCTGGTACGTAGCTCCTGTGTTCTTCAACCCAAAAGGCATCGTAACAAAATAAAAGGTTCCGAAAGGGGTTATGAATGAAGTTTTGATTTTATCCGATTTCTTCATCCGGATTTGGTGATAACCGGAATATGCGTCGAGAAAATAGCGGAGTTCCAAGCCTGCCGTAGAATCGATAACTTGATCAATTCTAGGCAGAGCAAACAGATCTTTGGGACAAGCCTTGTTCAAGGCAGTATAATCAACACACATCCTTAAATCAGTGGTGTCCTTTTTAGGGAGCATTATAGGGTTGGCCGACCAATCAGTACGGATGACCTCTTCTATGAATCCGGCTAACTCGAGCCGGGCTAGTTCCTTAGCTATTGCCTTATGCTTTACATTGCCAAAATGTCGTAGTGACTGTTTGACGGGTTTAACGTTCGGGTTTACATTTAGAGAGTGCTTGGCAAGTTCCCTAGGTACTCCGGTCATGTCAGATGGCTCCCATGCGAAGATATCTTGATTTGCTTGGAGGAACTTGACGAGCGCGCTTTCCTATGTGCTATCTAGGCCTACGCTTATCTAGGTCACCTTGGAGGGGTCATCATCCTTCAACGGTGTCTTCTTCGTCTCTTCCGATGCCTTGAACTATGGATTCGGCTTTGTCACCTCCTTCTTTGTTGCGGGCATCTCGGACGGATCGATGGTCTTCTTGATCTCCTGGTACTCCTGGGCGTGCAACACGGCTTTAGCAAAGGCGGCATTTCCATCCTCTCACTGTCGCGCTTTCTTCGGGTCTCCCTTGATAGTGATCATGCCGTTGGGACCTGGAATTTTCATCATATTGTAAATGTAGCACGGACGAGCCATAAAAGCCCAATAAGCCAGACGTCCAAATATAGCGTGGTACGCGCTCTTGAACGGGACCACTTCGAAGGAAAGTGCTTCCGCCCGATAGTTCTTTGGAGTTCCAAAAGTAACATCCAAAGTGATCTCTCCCAGGGAGTTTGCTTGTCTTCCTGGGACAAATCCATGAAAGATCACGGAGCTGTGATTCAGCTGGGTCTCTGAGATTCGCATCCGGCGTAGTGTTTCGACATATAAAATGTTGATGCTGCTACCACCGTCCATGAGGGTCTTGGAGAAACCATAGCTGTCAATAAGTGGATTGACGACTAAGGCGTATTTTCCTCGCCTGTGCAACTTAGGCGGATGATCAGCATGATCAAAGTGATTGCAACTTCTAACCAGTCTAGGTATTGAGGGACAGCCGAAACTATCGCGTTGAGCTCATGCAGAACTGCTTTCTTGACCTTAGCTGGTTGAGATCCGAGGAAGGTGACATAGGTGTCTTTCTTTGTGGGAAAGGTTTTCTTCCCCTCCGGCTTGGGATTTGAAGCATCAGCTTCCTCCATGTCGGAATCTTCCTTGGTCTCTTTGTCCTTTTTGGGATTCTTATTTCCCTTCTTCTGCTTAGCCCTGTAGCCAGCGGTGTCATCTTTCTTAATGTCATCATTAAAATGACACTCGGTGTTTGTGTGAGATGAGCCCCCATTGGCGTCGAGGTGATGCACACATGGGTTATTGGCAATGTCGGCCTAAGAGTAGGTTTTGCTAGGTTGCTGGTCTCCTCTACCTTGAACTCTTGATGTCCCACGACCGCGTCTGCGGCCACCACCACGTCCTCCTCGTCCTCCAGACCCAAAAGTAGCAGTAACCACTGCCATTTCCGTGTTGGGCTTTTCCTCCGAGGTGTTCTTGCGCTTCTGAGCTTGTTGCTTTGGTTGTTTTGCCGACTGTGGCACAACTAGGGTGTTCAGTAATCCCTCTATGTCATTGTCAGCATCTGCATACTTGCTCGCTGTTTCTATCATTTCTCCCAAATCAGTGACCTTGTCACACTTCAGGCGATGACGTAGTAAACCAATTTGGAAGTCCTACAATGAAGGCTTCAATCGCAGTCTGGTCATTTACTCCTTCACATGAGTTCTTGGTGTCGATCCATCGTCCGAGATAATCTCGGCAAGTTTCTCTAGGTTTATGGGTGCAACGCTGTAGGTGTCCTACCGTAACGGGCCTCCGATACGTCCCTTCGAAATTCCGAAAGAACGCACTTTGCATGTCATACCAATTGTGGATGGTGTTCTCTGGAAGTTCATTGAGCCATGATCGTGCCGTCTTCCGCAACATGAGTGGGAGATATCGGGTTGTGACCAGGCTGTTTTCGCCTTTGGCGATGCAGCAAGCTTGGAAAAAAATCCTGGAGCCAAGTATCTGGCCGAGCTATACCGTCTTAGGCCTCAATGTGTCTTGAGATAGCAAATCCTTCCGGGAATTTTGTTGCTCTTATGCGTGGTCCGAAGCATTTTGGGCCCTCGTATATGTCGTCATTTTCGGAGCGTCGCGCCTCTATGTTGGAGTTAATCCGGTGTCGCGCATCACTTGGAGACAAAGATCGTCCTCCTGAGTGACAGCTATGGCTGCAGTGCCTTGGAGCTAGACTTCAGCTTCTACCACCACCTCCTCCGCCACGACGTCCTCCTTGGCCTCCTTGAGAGCTGTTGTGATGGCTTCTTGGTGGAGAGGGTGGGGAAGCTGGGTTGTTTCCGGCTGATCGCCGGCCTCCGTCCGGAGCGTCATTATTCTGGTTCCGGGGAGGGTCTTCATTGTGACGAGCCCCCTGCCGGCTTGTCTCAACATGGTTTCCGTCGTTCCTTGGTCCGTCACTCCCACCATGGTGGGGCTCAGCCGTACGGTTTGTAGGTCTAGGAGGTGGCATCCTTTGACGGTCCTCCTCCCGACGTTTCTCTTTATATTCTCCCCTACGATCGTTTGACTCTCGCCGAGGAGGGTTTCTCGGATATAGTGCAATAATTGCTTCTTGCTTGGCAGCTGGAGAGACATTGCGCTAGTCACGTGTAGGTCTGTGATGCGATCCTGAAGATCCGGTTCTCGAGTAGTTGTCTTCCCGACGGTCGGAACGGTAGTGCTATTCCGGAACACGCTAGGGCCTTATATCATTTCAGGCTGTGTCCGTGCGACATTGGTTAGATTTCAAGACCAGTTTTCCGCTTCCGGATTTTGCGGCCTCTTTACCTAACACTGCTCTCTTTTTCACCTTGGACAGCCCCAGACAATGATGTCATCTAGTATGTGCGGTGGCCATCTCGTTCGCGGATGCGTAAGGTGGCTCTGAAGCCGAACCTACCCACGGTGCCCCTTGTTGGAGTCGCCATACACCACCGCATCGCCCTGCATACTCCCCTTCGCCAAGACCGCCCTCAGGTGAGCCCCTGACCACCGCCGGCGCGACCTAGGGTTAGCCCCTGTTTCTTCTATCCGGAGGTAGAATAAGCAACAAGGACCATCATTGTGAACTGGATCCAACGACCCCAGATATCTAATACCTCTTTGCCACCCTCAACGGCTGATCGCTGGGCCCTCCTAGGCGGTTTGAATCCCGCCATCTCTTGCGCACCGGGACGCCGAGGTGGGACAGCCCATGTCTTGTTTGCCAAGTCGGTGGGGTTCTGGCCAGCTGCGCCCTGGTTCCTTTTATTCTTTTTAAAACCTGATTATCCAATCTGTTAGGTAACTAATTGGTTTAATTCAAAATGAAAATACTAAATAACTCCAATTTAGTAGATCCAAATTTACTAGGGTATCCACAAGATTTCTCAAACATGTAGAGCTAGTCTCAAGTTAATATCCATTTTAGTTATTCTCTGGAAATTAAACTACTTGAACATGTCTTTTTCAATAAATAAAATCCACAATGAGTTACACTTAACCAAATGGAGTGAAACCAACTTCCTATGGTAGGTATTCAATATGTATACCCATTAACCTTAGTCCCATGCCAAAACTCACTGTATACCCAGAGTAATAAAAATAAAAAATCTATTCAGATATGCCTTTAGAAAATTCTATAGGACAAACCATGAAATATCTGGTCATAATTCCAACTACCAGTGATGATGTAGTTCAATACCTATCAAAACCTAGGTGCTCACTATTTTTTGAGACTCTATTGATTTATGGTGAATTAACCCTGTTTGCCTAGGGTTATTTCAGTAGATAAATCACTACAGGAGTTTTACAACTATAAATAGGATGAATCCAATTTCTATAGAAAGGTATTTGAATTAGCTACCTCATGCCTTTGGTTTCATATCAAAGCTTCTGTATATTAAGTCTGGTTAAAAAGACAAATTGACTACATAACTGACTTTAGGAATTTTCCCATGGGCATTCTGGTAATTATTTTGAGGTGATTCCAACTCTCAAAAATCACAAACTCAAATATGTACAACATCCTTAGGACAAATTTGTTTAAACTTCAGATATTTTCTAGTGAATTATTCCCCTAAACTAGGGTTTATTCCACTAGAAAATTCATATATAAATAAAAGTAAGTGATAAAATCATGAAACCACTTTTGTTGTCCTTGTTAATTCAATACCTATCTGATTATATAAGTTTTGTATATTGATATCATACAAACCCAACCCTTAGTCCCAAACCCCTTCATTAAGTGGTTTTGGCAAATAAATCATAAAAGAAATGCCACAAAGGAAATTAAATTATTTCAAATTTCTTTGAACCCACTCTACCAAAAACTACTGAAGTTAGTAATGTGTTGAATGTATGTTTGTTGTATTATATTGAATCCTTGATTGTGGCTCTGTTTGCTTGTATGTATTATCCTTGACGGTGATAGTTGTGAATTATCTCGAGGATCAGAAGAAGATGGTTATTATTGGGTATTATGGTTTTATAAGATGAAGTCCAGGGACATATTGCCATATTGCTTATCACATGCAAGCCACCTTCTTGCTCATAAGCCTTGCCCTATTGTTTACTTATGCATGTTTTACCTATCTATTCATGAAAAACTGCATTGTTTTACTATATGATGATTTATACCTGGTAGTGGCTTGGCTCCTCCAACCAATACCATTTGTACTACTGAGTACAACCCATTTGATGACACTTACTTGTCCCTATAACACCATACCCGTTTGGAGACATCGTTTTAGATGAAGCAAAACTATAGGATGGGAAGACCCTAGATTTTTTTTACAAAAATGTCTTATGGTAAAACCTTGGTGAGGTTTGACCTACCAAGAGAGGTTTGAGAAAGGAAAAAGGTTTTGTTTTACAAAATTCTGAAGGAAAGATGGAGGAAAAAGGTTTATGAAAACACACCTGTTTCTTTGCAGTTTTGCTAGAACAATTGACCCGTGTAACCACATTACTTTGGAACGGGACATGGCTGGACTTGAAGTTTGCTACTCTGGTGTGGGAATTCTCACAACTACTTATAAGTGATCAGCTCCCTCTAATTCTGGGCTTCCTTTACAGAAAGGGTCAACTATTAGACAGACACCTGGAGGAAGTAGGACCGCCCATGTGGGCAACCGGTCGATACTATGAGCCTCTCATTGAAAATGCCCACTCTCGAGGACTCGGATGTGCTCCGATTGATCTGTGGATCCCGACGTCCCGGTGTTGAGAGGAACAACTCATAGGGTAGGGCCTATGCTAGAGTGGCATTCAGAGAGTCTTGACCAGTTACTCGACCCACGATCCTATCAGGATCAGGGCAGGGTACCCGGATGGTGTGGGTAAAGTGTACAACCTCCGTAGAGTGTAAATCTATTTGAATACCCGTGTCCGCCGTCATGGACGGTTGGGAAGGTTGTTGTAGAGAGGTGCTGGTATTGATTTCAAAAAGGATTTCGAGCAAAGGCTTTTGGAAATGTGTTGACCATGGGATGGTCAGAAAGGATAAATGTTTTGACCATGGGATGGTTGAAAAGGATAAAATCCTTTGACCATGGGATGGTCGGAAAGGAAGGAGAAATGTTGGTCATGGGATACTGGAAGGAAGGAGAATGGGTGACCCCATCCTAGTAGTCTGCAAGTTTTTCAAATGTTTCCAAAAAGGTTTATAAAAGTTTTTCAACAAAGATATGTAGATGCTATATCTATAAGAGAAACTATTCTCGAGAAGAACCCTCTTATGGAGCCATCCTATACCATAGCCATACTGCATATCTCTTGTTATACTCTCTTTAACGTGGTTTGCAAATACATTCAACAGTACTTACTAGCAATGTCGCTGGTTGTTAACTTGGTCAGATATCGAGAAGAAGGTGATGTAGATGGGTATACGAGCTAGGACGGTTCTCCCAGTCAGTTGCCTTTAGGTTAAGGCATGACTCGGGCTCTATGCTTGATGAAGTTCTGTTGATGTTGGATGATGTAGCCTTAACAGCAAATAAGGTATGCCATGTATGGGCTTAAGTAATGGATGTCTACTTTGATACTTGTCGGTTAAGTGCCACGACTAACTGATCAGGGGATCGTGGTGTATGCATAACAGGGATTCTCGGAGGTTTTATTCGGGGGGCCCACACATGAAAACAAACAATACCACAATCAATACAAGATAGACAAGCACCAACGCAATACAACATACAAACATATAATACACCACTAGCCGCAGTATGTTTGGTTAAATTGAGTTTATAGCAAGTGGAATTACTTTAATGGGATTTGTGGAATTTCTTTTATGATTTATTAGTCCAAAAATACTTCATTAAGGGGTTTCCAACCAAGGCTTGGGTTTGTATGATATCAATGTATAAAAATTATATCACCCTATGGGTAGTGACAAAACAAAGCCACCAAAAGTGGTTTCATTAATTTATGGTTTTGATTTCTTTAATTATGGATTTTCTAGTGAGATAAACCCTAGTTTTAGTGGATAAATCACCAGAAATAATCTGGAAGTCCAAAAACTATTTCCTTGGATGGTTAGGGAGGCTTTTGAGTGCTGGTTCATTGGGAGTTGGACGCAATTCAAAATAATTACCAGAATGCCCTTGGTAAAATCCCAAAGTCAATTCTATAGCTATTTTGTCCTTTTGACCAGATTAAATATACATGGGCTTTAGGTATTAATCCAAATGCACATGGTATATATTTCAAATACCTTTATGCGTAAATTGAATTCATAAATATAGGAGTTACAGAACTCCTACAATGAATTATTTGGTGAAGAAACACCATGCATGAGGTTTTAATTTGCTAAAAATCTACCAGGGCTCAATAAATCTTGAGATCCTAGGTTTAGATAGGTATTGTGATGCATGTGTAATAGGAGTTGGTATTAGGTCAAAATACTTTTCATTTTTACCTAGGGAAATTACCAAAGGAAAGAATGGAGGCTTTTTGTTATTTTTGGTACTGGAAAACCATAAGGACTTTTGGTATGAGGCCAATACCATAAGATAGGAATGTTGATTTCCTACCATAGGGCACTTGTTTTACTACAATTGGATCTATGAAACTCTCTGTGAGAATTATATTGTGAAACGTATACATCTATGCATTTTAATTACTAGGAATTGTCCAGATATTATTTTAGTCAAACTAAGGTTCTACATGATAGAGGAAACATATATGTATTCACAAGAATTTACCCCTGGGCATTTGGATGCAGTTTCCTTTTTATTTGGATTTAAACCAAACAAAATAAATCAGATCTTAAGAGATATATAAAATAAAAAGGGGAAGAGAGTAGCTGGGTCAGATTTAGACCCAGTTGGGGCTCGTAGAGCTAGGCCGGCCCATCCCGGCGTTACTGCACGTGGGCGACGAGATTTCAAACACGGATGAGTGGTCCCATCGGTAGTGAGAGAGGAGGGCTGAAGAGGTATGGGGCACTGGTGATAATCAGATTAAATGAGGATCGAGGGCTCCTGGCCCTCATCTTCCTCCCAACAAACTCGACCTCGCAGAAACCCTAACACGACCAAGGGTCAATCGGGAGCTCACCTAGGGGACTCTAGTGATGACAGTGAGCGGCGAAGGGGTGGCGATGCACCGAGACGAGCTTAATAAGGTGCAGCCCAGACCACTATGCTTTCAGGAGGTGACGCAAGCTTCCCCGTTTGCAAGCTTGTCGGGAAGCTCACGGGAGGCAGCGTCAGGGCAGATCTGGTACAGAGGAAGGGTAGGGTTAGAGGGGATTCGACATGAGGGTCATGCTAGAACAAAAACGAGGGGGAGAGACTATGTGGCCTCACCTTGGTAGGCTTCTTTCTTGCAGCTCGAGAGACTCTTCTCCTCCACAACAAGGAAGGGTCAGGGAAGGCCCTGAGGCTCAGGGTTGCTATTTGGAGGTGGGAGGAAGAAATGGAGGGGTCAGAGAGGAGAGGTAATGGCCTTTTATCTAGCGAGAAACCGTCTATGGTGGACTCGGTTTGTTTTGGACAGGTTACAGGAGGTGCCTGGCATTGGTTGGTCGATGGTGGCAGTGGAGAGGTCGGGTTAGGGCCACATGAGAGTAGAGAAGGTGTGGGGAGTAGTGGGTAGCAAGTTTCCTTGCTATTTCTTTAAATTATCATGTAGAAAAAGTGATGGAGAGAGGGCTAGGGCAAGCCATTGGGTGAAAGGTGTGGTGGAGGCAGTGTGTAGGGTGTTGGTGCTTGACCAGAGAGAGGGAGAGAGAGACTGTTGTAGCTACTGTGAGGAGTAAAGATCAAGATTTTGTGTGATTGGCTTTGTCTCTCTCTTCCTCATACTCCAAGCACTAAGGGACAAGGAGAGCAGTGCTGCTACAGTGGTGATACTATAGCACATGACCAGAGAGTGAGGTAGAGTGTTGTGGTGGTGGATGGTTAGGTGCTAAGATCATTTAGTTAATTTAGAGAGCGAAGATGATCATGTTTGCATGCATGATTGACGTTATAGTTTTGGAATTATGGGGGAGGTGTTAATTCAATAATTTCTTGGGTAAATGTATTTTGGGGGGGGGGAGTGGGTGAGATGTGAGGATGATCCCGAAGTATTTGGAAGGTTGTGGTGGTTTTGAAGATTTTTTGTATAATACCACTTATTGTTTTGTTTCAAAAATCTAGCTCCATTCTCATGTGATTAAGAGTGATTAAGTTGAGCATGATACAGTAGGTTAGAGGGTGTAGGGTATCCTATTATTAGGTTTTGAGAAGAAGCCAAATAGAGAAAAATTGCATTTAGTGGTTTTTGGGATCTTGGGGTTAATATTTTTATGCCTACTTTGATCAACTATAGAAGATGATCCAAGTATCCATTGATGTATGGTAGGTTGTGTTGGAAAGAGGACTTTATGATCTAAAGGATGGTGCAGGAAGATTTGCCAAAGCATCTCAGAGTTGGTCACAAAGATCTGCCAAAGTTGGGAGAAATTAAGGTGGTCAAAGCAGAATATTAAATAGCCTTAGAAACCAAATGAGTTTAGGATGCACAAGGTTATAATGGAAATAAGTGAAGCGTGGGTTGATATAAACTCATGAGTAGAGTACAAGCATGCAAATAGTTGGTCAAAAGGAGATAGCATGGGGATGGGAGCTTCTGCCAAAGTAGGTCAGTTGATAACATTTGCAGGAAAGTTTATTTTCTTGTCTGCAAATCCATCAAGAACAAGGGGGTCAAAGGATGATTTTATCAAGAGACAGAGGGGTATTTGGACGTATTTAGAATGTTCTATAAGATGGTTCTAGTGCATTTCCAAAAATGCACAAGGTTTTAAAAAGGGAGAGTCTCAAAGAAGTGATGTTGATAACAATTCCAGACTTAGACAAATTTAGGCAGAATTGGGGTTTTTACTAGGATAGAAGAGGGGATGATTTTGAGAGGATGCAAGGTTACAAACTCATCACCAAACAGGTGATGTTGAGGAGTGGGTTAAGTAGATGGGATCCATGGATTGGGTTAGTCTTCTCCACTTTGGGAACTACAAAATGGAATTGACTAAAAATGGAGTCTAACAAGGAGTGGCAGATGTTCACTTGAGTGACTAAGGTTTAAAAGAATCTTGGGGAAGTTGTAAAATGGGTCCATTGCTCATGGGGAGTAAAGGAGATGGTGGGTTTCATACCAAGGATGATGGTATAAGTGGCACTAGGCCTTAGATCAAGAGTTAGGGGTTTTAAATAGCTTACTCAAGGTGATCCTGATAATAGAGGAAGATGTTATCTTCCTGATATGATCTAATGATTTATCTTAAGGGAGTGGGGGTTGATTGGTTTGGGTAGCTTGTTATTAGAGGATGCTCCTAGGGTAGTGATGGTTGCAAGTGCACATATCAATTGTAGCTAGTTTCGAAATAAGAGTATCGTACCCACATAGAGCTATTTGCTTAAGGTCTGTATGCCCCTTGTCACTTTCTACCAAAGGATACTTATAAGCTGCCTTTGATCTCAAGTAAAGGGTGTTTAAATACAAGTAAAAGAAAGCAAGTAACAAGAGCATTTGGACACGTGGTTGAACTCAATAGGGCTAAAGCATTCTCCAGGGTGTAGGATACACCACTAGCATAATATTATTATTCATAATTAGGATAACATACTTCTTGTGTCATGATATGTGTGGAGAGATCTACATAATAAGATGTTCACTACAAGGCTCGTAGGAAGCCACTTTGTTGAGCCAAGAATGAGGTCACCTCTAAATAACCACCGTGTTGTCTAAGAGCAATCACCCATACAGACCACCGCAATAAAGGGTCTCCCCGTGGATATCGTAATTATCTTAGGGAATCTCTCTTTATCCTCCTTCAACCATGTTGGTTGCTAGCCGGTGCCAATTGTCATGAAGCTTTCCGGGCACACTTCCAAACACGTCCAAAGGACTTCTCCCTCATCTTTAGTCCCAAAGGCAAATGATATGTGGACGACTACACATACCATCTAAAGTGAGAGATCAAACACAAACCATAAATCTATCATAGACCGGCAAGTCATATGGACACAAGAATAGATCATCTTTATTGCAACTTCATAATAGTGCTAGGGTTTCTCCATCTCCCCAAGAACGAGAGGAAACTACTCACACATGGAAGCAATCAAGGACATCATCATAATCAAATGGATGGATAAAAGTACGGGGATAAATCTAGTGCAAACCACAATTGAATCTTCAATTACAACAAGATCCAATAGATGAGAGATGGGGGTAGTGATGGAGATGCAATGGTTGATGATGAAGGGGATGATGCGATGTCCTCCAATGATTCGTGAGGCAGCAGGGATTTGCCCTTCTCCAAGTTCCTCCTTCAGATCCCTTTCTGGTGTGGTTTTTTATGGTTCTAGGTTGCTATGAATGTCGGATATCTCCGTTGTGTTTGCTAGGAGAAAGTATTTGACGAGGAGGAAGCGCTTCCGCGTGGTACGGACGGACGGTATCGGCTGGCTCCGCCCGTACCACTGGTCATTTTGCTGCAGATGCTTTCCCTGCATTTGGTATTCTCCCAGGTGCGAAGGTAAATCAATAAAATGAATTTTATCACTTAAAATTATCATATTACAACATAATATGACTGTTGGGGATATACTTTCCGGGTATCCTCATAGTTCCTCACTGACCAGGGTGGCCCACTTTGGGTTAGAGCATTGCTTCACGGGAGGCCCAGTCAGGGAGAAAGACGGAGTCCAATCCGGCTACGGGAAGGCCCAGAAGACTTACCGACTTAGGCCCATAATGTTACTTGTAGTTCAAGATGTACTCTGTAACCGACTCTTAGTCGTAGCCGGATAGATCTCTCCTGTAAACCCTAGGCCGGATATCTATATAAGCCGTCCTAGGGAGAGCCCTTAGGGCACCTCAATACTTTAGACCTTCAACTCGCACAGGCGAAACCCTTGTAACCCATATTCCGGCTCTGCCGTATTACTGGATTGCTAGCAGGAGTAGGATCCGTCCAAAGCCGGCGGATTCGAACCTCGGTAAACTTGTGTGCTCACCGTCCCGGAACACCGTACGTCTCACACCCCTCTCTTCCGCACGCCTCGAGGACCCCCTCATGGCGTACTTGTCATCAATCCAACAACAGTTGGCGCCCACCATGGGGCAAGTGAGCTTCGGATCTGCGTTCCGAGCGGAATCTGCAAGAATCGGAATCGGCGAGACTATCACCGTCGGTCGCATCCTCTACGCCAGCGACGTCCCTCTCATTGTTCTCGACGAGACTCCGATTCCGGCTAGGGAGGCCGTGACTGCCTACACAATCATGTCTTTTGGCGAGATCGATGTTTACATTGGTTTCGCTGAACCTGCCCAACCCACCCCAGCGGTGATGATAGAGGCAGAAGAAACTTCTGGGTCCCCTTTGTCCGCAGAGGCGGCAGAGTTCCGGATCTTAGAAAACCCTAATCCCACCCAGCCCGCACCAGTTGTGGAGATAGTGGAGAAATCCGAGCCTGAAGAAGACCTAGCGGTCCACGTCGAATCTGGAGTGGATCTCCCTGGAGGAGCCGGATCCTAGATCGACCCACCCGCGGAAGTCGAAATCCAGGAGGAGCATATCAGTGACACTGATTCTGGCTCTAATGATGCCAGGACAGACGGACCTTTCCTAAGGTACACATTACGATGTATGATACTGCAAGGCGAAAGGGCAGATGCAATTCTCGAGACCATCAAAAGTTTCGACATGGCTGATCATGAAATCCGCAGGTACCTCAGGAAGCACATGTTGCACTTCGTCGGATACGTGGGATCCGGATCCGGCTCTGCCGATGCTGGAGAAAACACCGACTCGGTGCTGGAGGCAATTGGAACAAACGCTGACGTACCCGCATCCTCGGATGAATCGATGACGTCAGCAGATTTCCGAAAGTTCTCCACGGAATATGAAGAGGAGTATAACTCCAAAGCTGCAGAAGAAGGAGAAGCCATGGATGAAGGATCTGGGGAACACTCTCCCAAAGCGCAGGATGACATGGACGTCGGAGATAATCCCGAGGTCTAGATGTCCGAAAGTACCAAACAGAGCTTGGCTCCGGGAAACGGACCCAAAGCCGTCTTTGCTACCGGTGCTGCCAAGAAGGCAAAGAAGAAGAACAAGAAGAACAAGACCCCGGTAAAAGACCCTCTGACAGAGGAGGTAATTGCCGAGGAATACGAAGAAGACTCAGATGGAGCACTTATCCTAGAAGAGCCGAAAAAAGAAGAATCGGTGGACGAACACGTGATCACCGAAGGTGCACGTAAAGTCATCGATGCTGCATTAACCACACCTATCCCTACAGCTGCAGAACTTACTGCTGAAGAGCTGGACGAAAGGGCCCAAGCCCTAGAAGCGCGTCGTCAACAACTCCTCGATGAATCCAAAAACATCGAGGTGGAGAAGAAACGCATGGCAACTAAAGACTACATGTCTCGCATGGCAACTGAATCCGACGAACCCTCCCCGATGAGAATCTAACGATCGAAGGGGAGAAGATAAAGAGAAACGACGGGAGGAGGATCGTCAAAAAATGCCACCTCCTAAATATACGAGCCGTCCGGCTGATCCTCACCATGGTGGGAACGACGGATGAAGGAACGATGGAAACCATGCTGGAACAAGCCGGCATGGGGCTCGTCGTAGTCAAGATCCTCCTCGGAACCAGAATAATGACGCTCCGGACTGAGGCCGGCAATCAGCCAGAAACTATCCAGCTGCCCCACCCTCTCCACCACACAGTCATCAAAACGGCTCCCATGGAGGGCAAGGAGGACGACACGGCGGAGGAGGTGGTGGCAGAAACCGAAGTCCGGCTCCAAGGAACCGCAGCCACAGCCGTCATTCGGGATGATCTCTATCCCCGAACGACGCAAGGCACATGATCAATTCCAACATAGAGGCGCGACGCTATGAAAACGATGACATATACGTGGGCCCAAAGTGCTTCGGACCACGCATCAGAGCTACAAGATTCCCAGAAGGATTTGCTATCTCAAGGCACTTCCAAGCCTACGATGGCATTGCTCGGCCAGACACTTGGTTACAGGATTTTTTCCAAGCTTGCCGCATCGCCAAAGGCGAAAACAGCCTGGTCGCAACCCGATGTCTCCCACTTATGTTGCGGAAGATGGCGCGATCATGGATCAATGAACTTCCGGAGAACACCATCCATAACTGGTATGACATGTAAAGTGCATTCTTTCGTAATTTCGAAGGCACATATCGGAGGCCCTGTTCGGTCGGAGACCTACAACGTTGCACCCAGAAAGCCGGAGAAACTTGCCGAGATTATCTCGGACGATGGATCGACACCAAGAACTCCTGTGAAGGAGTAAACGACCAAACCGCGATTGAAGCTTTCATCGCAGGGCTCCCAATTGGTCTACTACGTCACCGCTTGAAGTGTGATAAGGTCACTGATTTGGGAGAAATGATAGAAACAACAAGCAAGTATGCGGATGTTGACGATGATGTAGAGGGATTACTCAACGTCCTGGCTGTACCTCAGTCAGCAAAAACAAAGCAACAAGCTCAGAAGCGTAAGAACACCTCGGAGGAAAAACCCAATGCAGAAACAGTAGTGGTAACTACTGTTTCCGGGTCTAGAGGACGAGGAGGACATGGCGGAGGCCGCGGGCATGGCCGTGGGAGTTCAAGGGTCCAAGGTAGAGGAGAACAGCAACCAGGCAAAACCTACTCTTGGGCCAACATTGCCAATAACCCATGTGTGCATCACCTAGACGCCAATGGGGGCTCGTCCCACACCAACACTGAATGTCGTTTCAATGATGACATCAAAAGAGATGACACCGCGGGCTACAAAGCTGAGTGGAAGAAGGGAAAGAAAAATCTCGAAAAGGATAAGGAGACCAAAGAAGATTCTGACATGGAGGAAGCCGATGCTTCAAATCCCAAGTCGGAAGGGAAGAAGACTTTTCCCACCAAGAAGGACACTTATGTCACTTTCCTCGGATCTCAACCAGCAAAGGTCAAGAAAGCAGTTCTACACGAGCTCAATGCAATAGTTCCGGCTGTCCCACAGTATCTGGACTGGTCGGAAGTGGCAATCACATTTGACGGTGATGATCATCCGCCTAAGTTACACAGGCGAGGAAAATACGCCTTAATCGTCAACCCACTTATTGACGGTTATGGTTTCTCCAAGACCCTCATGGACGGTGGTAGCAGCATCAATATTCTCTATGTCGAAACGCTACGCCGGATGAAGATCTCGGAGACCCAGCTGAACCATAGCTCTGTGATTTTTCACGGAGTTATCCCAGGAAGACAAGCTAATTCCTTGGGAGAGATCACTTTGGATGTTACCTTTGGAACTCCAAAGAATTATCGGATAGAGGCACTTTCCTTCGAAGTGGTCCCGTTCAAGAGCGCATACCACGCTATATTCGGACGTCTGACTTACTGGGCTTTTATGGCTCGTCCGTGTTACATTTACAATATGATGAAAATTCCAGGTCCCAACGGCGTGATCACCAGTAGGGGATACCCGAAGAAAGCGCGAGAGTGCGAAGATGGAAATGCCGCCTTTGCCAAAGTTGTGCTGCACGCCCAGGAGTACCAGGAGATCAAGAAGAGCATAGATCCGTCCGAGATGCCCGCAACGAAGAAGGAGGTGACCAAGCCAAATCCGGAGTTCAAGGCATCAGAAGAGACGAAGAAAGCACCATTGAAGGATGATGACCCCTCCAAGGTGACCCAGATAGGCGTAGGCCTAGATAGCGCATAGGAAAGCGTGCTCGTCAAGTTCCTCCAAGCAAATCAAGATATCTTCGCATGGCAACCATCTGACATGACCAGAGTACCTAGGGAACTTGCCGAGCACTCTCTAAATGTAAACCCGAATGCTAAACCCGTCAAACAGTCCTTACGACGGTTTGGCGACGAAAAGCGTAAGGAAATAGCTAAGGAACTAGCGCGGCTCGAGTTAGCCGGATTCATAGAAGAGGTCATCCACACTGAGTGGTCGGCCAATCCTGTAATGGTCCCTAAAAAGGACACCACTAATTTAAGGATGTGTGTTGATTATACTGCCTTGAACAAGGCTTGCCCAAAAGATCCGTTTGCTCTGCCTAGAATTGATCAAGTTATCGATTCTACGGCAGGCTCGGAACTCCTCTATTTTCTCGACGCATATTCCGGTTATCACCAAATCCGGATGAAGGAATCTGACAATGTCAAAACTTCATTCATAACCCCCTTCGGAACCTTCTGTTTTGTTACGATGCCCTTTGGGCTGAAGAACACAGGAGCTACGTACCAGCGCACGATGCAGCGTTGCCTCCACGACCAACTCGGACGCAATGTACATGCATACGTGGATGATATCGCGGTGATGTCCAAAAAGAAGGAAACGCTAATTTCCGACTTGGAGGAAACGTTCGCCATTACGAAAATATAACATCATGCTTAACCCGAAGAAATGCTTCTTTGGAATACCAGCCGGAAAATTGTTAGGTTTCATCGTGTCTCAAAGAGGCATAGAGGTGAACCGAGACAAAATCAAGGCTATACTCAATATTTCTAGGCCAACTCGCCTAAAGGACGTACAAAGATTAACTGGCTGCATTGCTGCGGTCAGTCGATTTGTAAGACGGCTTGGTGAAAGAGCCGCACTATTATACAAACTCCTGAAAAAGGCCAAAGATTTTGTTTGGACAGATGAAGCTGAAGCTGCACTATAAGACCTGAAGAAAGTACTCTCACCTGCTCCTATCCTTGTAGTGCTTGAACCTAAGGAACCGATGTTGCTCTATCTTGCTGCGACAAATAAGGTCATTAGTATCGTCATGGTGGTGGAGAAACCAGAGGAAAATCAGGAACACCTGGTGCAGCGTCCGACTTACTTTGTCAGCGAGGTTCTGACAAAATCAAAACAGCGGTATCCGCACTATCAAAAGTTGGCTTACGGTGTTTTTCTAGCATCTCGTAAGTTATGCACTACTTTCAGGAGCATCCAATTACCATGGTGAGCACAGCTCCCATGAGAGATATAATCAACAACAGCGACGCCACAGGACGCGTCGCCAAATGGGGCATAGAGCTCTTAGCTTTAGATATTGAGTACAAACCTCGGACAACAATCAAATCCCAGATCCTTGCTGACTTTGTCGCTGATTGGACAGAGACGAAGGAGAATATGATCCTCCCTGAGTCGGAATATTGGACCCTCTTTTTCGACGGGTCTAAGGCTCGAGGGGGCTCGGGGGCTGGCGTGGTGCTCAAATCACCCCAAGGAGATAAACTTTTATACGTGTTGCAGATCCACTTCACAGCGACAAACAATATTGCCGAGTATGAAGCACTGCTACATGGAATCCGGATTGCTAAGGACATTGACATCCGACGTTTGATGTGCTTCAGAGATTCGGATCTTGTTGCTCAACAAGTGTCGGATATTTAATGCAAATAAACACATGGCAACATATAAAGCTGTCGTGGATGATCTATCTAAATCGTTCGAAGGGTTTGAAGTTCAACACATCCCTCGAGCAGAAAATGAGGAAGCAGATGCACTATCTCGGATAGGTTCTGCGCGGAAAGAGGTCCCGGATGGCGCTTTTTTAGAGCACCTCAAAGTTCCCTCAATAAAGGGAGTAGATGAGGAATATCCGACCAAATCCGACTCAACTTTAATAGCAGTTCTAGCTGTAATTCCCAGCTGGACTCAACCCTACCTCGATTATTTGGTAGATGGCAAATTACCCGAAGACGAGGTGCTGAGCCGGCAGATTATCCGACGAGCAAAAGCCTATACTATTGTTAAAGGTGAGCTCCATAAACGGAGTGTTTCTGGGGTTTTTCAGCGCTGTTTATCTCCGGAAGGAGTGGAAATCTTAAGGGAAATCCACGAAGGCGAGTGTGGTCACCATGCTGCAGCCAAATCTTTAGTGGAAAAAGCTTTTCGACATGGATTTTTCTGGCTTACAGCTCAGGCAGATGCCGAACGATTAGTCAAGACGTGCAAAGGCTGCCAAAAGTACGCCAAGCAAGCTCATGTTCCGGCTGATCAGTTGCGAACAATACCTATAACATGGCCCTTTGCGGTCTGGGGGCTTGATATGGTAGGACCTTTGAAACAAGCTCCAAGTGGATTTACTCACCTCTTAGTGATGGTGGATAAATTCACCAAATGGATTGAGGCTAAACCCGTCACAAGTTGTGATGGAGCAACAGCCAAAAGATTTG
This sequence comes from Avena sativa, assembly GCA_916181665.1. Lineage (NCBI taxonomy): Eukaryota > Viridiplantae > Streptophyta > Magnoliopsida > Poales > Poaceae > Avena > Avena sativa. The sequence goes on from OV702287.1 coordinate 343,344,521, forward strand.
TCGAGGATGTTATAACCCAGTATGGTTATCCGCATAGCATTATCACGGACAACGGGAGTAACTTTTCTATGGGAGAATTGGCTGAATTCTGCGACGAGCAAAATATCTGGCTTGACATTGCGTTAGTCGCACATCCACAAGCTAACGGACAAGTCGAAAGAGCGAATGGTTTAATCTTACAAGGCCTAAAACCGAGACTCGAAGCACCACTAAGACGTGTTGCGGGGGCTTGGGCAGAGGAATTACCCTCTGTAATTTGGAGTTTACGAACAACTCCAAACAGGTCAACAGGATACACACCTTTCTTCTTGGTCTATGGTGTAGAAGCAGTTCTTCCTAGTGATTTGATTCATACTTCTCCTAGAGTGGCCGCGTATATCGAAGAGTATGCCGAGATTTCTCGACAAAATGATCTTGACTTAGTCGAAGAAGTTCGCGTCGTTGCTGAAATGAGATCTACAGCCTATCAGCAGAAGTTACGCAAGTATCATAGCCAGAGAGTCTGAAATAGATCCTTCAATAAAGGTGATTTGGTTCTCCGGCTTGTGCAACAAAGAAAGCACAAACTTTCCCCAGTATGGGAAGGGCCCTTTTTAGTTAGTCTAGTATTGCACAATGGACCGTACTACTTAACTGACATGAGGCCAGTCAAAGAAAGACCTGCTACTAAGAAGAGAAAGAGAGCTGGAGGCAGTACAAATACGGATGAGTTAGACAGACCATGGAATATTGCTCAGCTATGTCCCTTTTATTCTTAGTTTATTCTTCTTTGTAATCATATATATGTACATGTTCTGAGAGAAATAAAAGTTTTGGTTGCCTCAAGTTTTTTTTGAGAAGTTTTTACCATCTTATTTCCAAAAAGATCATGTCATAGTCGAAAATCCCAGAATGCTTGAAAGTACTTTATGCTCATGTTCGTTCTGGTTTAGATTTCCGATTCTAAAACTGCTACCTTCGGGTATAACTCTAAAGTTTCTAGTCTTTACTTTGGTTATTTGTCTGATTGCTGGATGCGGGCATTTTCCGAGTAGTGAATTGTTGGTACTGGAAGCCGGCTTTGTTTTCGAGTTTAAACTGGTTTAGCAATTGAGCTCCGTTGCTCGGCAAAGTTTCCGGCGAAAGGTTTAGCCGGCTCACGAAAGGACGAGGCGGAAAGCTAGATAAACGATAAGTAGAGACAAAAAAGTACAAGTGCTTATGTAAACATTTCAGGCACACAAAAATTCAAAGCCGAAAAGTGCTAAATAGATAAAAATCTTAGCACTAGCAAAGTCATAGTACTTTACATTTACAAAACGCATCATGTTTTTTCCGGAATAATACATAAGTTTCTGGTCTATGATGTAGGAGGAGATGAAGGATCGTCCGGCTCGCTGGTCACTCCGCCCTGATATCGTTCCGAGATGTCCGCATCCGAGGTGGTGCGTTCATCATCGAAACTTCTTCGGTTTCTTCTGGAGGAGGAGGTGGAGTAGCTCCGCGGGTGAAGAAGGGGATCTCGTAGCTGGTCAGATCAGCCATGTGACACCCGTATCCGGTGCAGGAGTGCATGATGGCTTGAAGGTCCTGCTCCTGGTCGTCTTCGTCTACCTTGCAGTACCCTCTGGTCACTTGCCATATTTCCATGTTTCCATGGTGGCTCATGACCATGGTGAGAGTGTTCTGCGCAGCAGTCCGCGCGTAGGACATGTTCCAGTCTCGAACAAGTTGCGGCATCTCCTTCCCCTTGTCCTGCACCTGAAAATCCGACATGCTTGGCATGTCCGGAATCTTGAGAGCTTCGCCGACGTCCTCAAGGGAGTGGCGGAAGTCATGAAGCAGGTCACCGACTTGGGTAAGCCGGTGGGTGCGGGGCTCGGAGGAGGAAGAGTCCATCAAGTTCAGAGGACCTATACAGAAAAAAAAGTTAAGAAAAATCCGACATTGGTAAAAGTCGAAGAAAGAGACAAGTCAGATAGATGGAACGTACCAAAAATAACATCGTCAATTTTGGTCTTCTCCTTCTGGAGACTCTGGAGTTCAGCCCGGAGCACCTGGGACATATCCTTCTCTCTGCCAAGCTCATTCTTGAGTTCCGAGATTATTTTATCTTGAGCAGCAATCTTGCGATCATGCTCATCAGTGGCCATGGAGGAGGATTCAAGGACTTGAGCTATGCTCCTTTCATGATCCGCCTTAAGCTTATCCAGCTCTTGGTGAAGTCCCTTGTTCTCCACCACCAGGGTCTTGAGGTTCTCGGCCTCTTCAATCATGGCGACAGATTGTTTCACCAGCGTTGTAAGTCAAAAAAGAACAAAATTTCAGAAAAATTCGACATTGAAAATAACAAAGACAAGGTTTGAGTCTTGGAATGTTTACCTTCGGCCTCATCCTTGGCAACTTTAAGCTCATCATTTTTTAGCCGGAGAGCTTTGATCTCTCTCCGCTTATCGCAGACATTGGTCTATAATTCCTGGTTATAGGAACATACTTTCTATAAGTCAGAATACCCAAAGTCAGAAAGCTACTTAAGACTCGGGATAATATTTTTGCTAAATATCAGCACGAGCCTTGGCGGCTACACTAGTTCGTTCTTTGGCATCCTAATGAAGCATAAACCCGGATTGTTTACCCTACTTCATGCTTGGGGGCTAGAGGATATGATATAAACTATAATAAAGGAAAAATAGGAGTTGGAAATCCGACTTACATATTGTTCGCGGGTGTGTTTATCCAAACCCGCGTTCACTTCAGCAGCCACCTTTTCGGTGAGAGTCAGAGGAATTACCGGAGCTGTTGGAAGCTCACCGGTCCTAATCCTCTTGTCGCAAAGGCGGACCTGGGCGAGAAGGTCAGAGAACTTGACGTCCTCTGCTTCTTGCGCTTCTTCTTCGGGAGATAAAGTACTTTTATCCAAGCATTGCTTGGCGAGCCGCTGGATTTCTTCAGCAGATTTCTGAGACAGGCCAAACTTGGCCAGTCCCGGATTGCTCATGAGGTTTTCGGCGAAGGTTTCTGCCGAGGGATCATTACCCAAAGAGGGTTCACCCTTATCTAGATCTGACGCACCTGTGGTGATGTCAGTTTGCGACCCAAGGTTCGCAGGCTCCGCTGAAGGAGCCAGATCTTCTGCGACGACCGGGGAAGGAATGATCGTCGGCGTTGCAGAAGGTTGAGCGGCAGGAGTCGGAGGAGCCACGGCAGGGGAAGCTATGGTAAGCTCCGTCTGACGCAAGGGTTTCGAAGAAATCCCTTTCCCCTTTCCCTTGATGATTGATTTTGCTCTAAGAATGTAGTAAAGTCGGAAAACATTACATCTCGGAAAGAAATTTGAGTAAAAGTACAAAGGCAGAAAGTTGTGACTGAAAGTTACCTCTTCACGACAGGCACCTCCTTTGTGCCAACAGCCACTATCGGAGCTTTGTGCTTCTTGAGCACAAGATCCGGCAATGGAACTACCTCCACCTCCTGAGAGAACTCCGGAGGATATCCTTCGAGCGGAGCAAGTTCCGACTCAGGGAGGTCAGCAAGCTGAAAAGAAGAAAACATATCAGTATTGAAGTATAACTCAAAGAATGAAACACATAAAAAGTATACTGATGGAAGCTTACCGGCACTATGGGGTTATCCGCCGTGTGCATGTCTAGAGAAACCTCCGGGATTCTCCTCTTGATTCGCTCCTTGATCAGCCACTTAATCTGGCTTATGTAGCCCTGTGTGGTGAAGGCTTTGGAGCTGATGCGGAGGGAATCTTTCGGGGACGACGTGATGGAGTGCATCAGTTGGGTTCCGTGGTACTGAAGAGGCTGGATCCGACGTGAGACCCAACACTGAACCAAGTCGGATCCTTTCAGATCCTTGTGTTTGATTAAGTATTCAATCCGCCTCTTAGCAAGGATCAGATCGTCGGTGAGAGCCGGAGCAGCCTCGTCCCAAGATGGTTGGGCTGTGGCAGCTCCGTCGACAAAAGCCGGCAAAGCAGTAGCTTTGTCGGGAGCCGGAATATCCCTATGATAGAAAAAGTGGCCGGCCATTGTTTCACCGAGTCACTGGCTAGAATTTTGGGATAAGCCCGGTCACGTCTAAGTGAAAAGCTGATAGTGCCGGTGATGTAAGGAACACCGGCAGTAATGGAATTCCTCCGGACATGGAAATAGTATCAGAAGAGAGTCAAACTCGGCCTAATGCCGAGAAAGCCCTCACAAAGTGAAGCATACGCACTCATCTCTAAGAGAGAGTTGGGAGGAAGATTGTGGAGTTGAACTCCGAAATGATCTATCACCTCGGAGAAGAACTCCGAGGGAGGAAAGGATAGACTTCGAGGTGGGTGCCAAAGTGGACCCGCTCGCCGTCGTGCAGGTTGGGGACGGTTTCCTCGAAGCCGCTCCGCCAGTCGCCGTCGACGAGAAGCCCCTCCTTCTCCACTTTCTTGAGGCCCTCCTCGTTGAGAGCGCAGGGAATCCAGATCCCGCAGAAGCTCTCTTTCTCCGCTACTGCTTCCACCGTTGCCGCCGATGCCGCTGCCGCCAAGCTGGAGGAAGAAGATGAAGCCATTGCTCCGGTGAGAAGATGACCTAAAAGGGGCAGCGCTGGGAGCTCTGTGGGGGGAAAGAACGAGGAAGCTCTGTGCGCACAGGAGGATTGGGAGGAAAGGAAACGGCAAAGGACTGGTGGAAAGGAGAAGGAAAAATCCAAACCCCTTATATCCACCTACCTGCGCCAAGATTCGTGCAAATGCTACAGTGTAACCGCCACGCATCGTGGAAGGAACTGGGAAGGACCCACGCGATGATTGCGTCGCCTCGATCTCCACGCATGCATTGAAACGACGCCACGGTTTCGCGAACCGCGGACCCACCAACGGTCGTGCTGACGGAATGCCTGTCAGATGACATGACTTGTGTCAGGTGACGTTGGGAACCCAATTCCGGTTTAAGTTTGAAACCGAGCTGGAAAATCCGAGTAAACCTATTGATAGGTCCGACTTATTTTTAAGACATGGATCATATTTTTGTTGTGAAGTTTCAGGAACCCTTCAAGATTCTGCAAGCCGAAGATCAAGCTAGACGATGATAAATCCGACTTTGGATCTTGGAGGCCTCCGGGGGCTGCTGTTGGGGATATACTTTCCGGGTATCCTCACAGTTCCTCACTGACCAGGGTGGCCCACTTCGGGTTAGAGCATTGCTTCACGGGCGGCCCAGTCAGGGAGAAAGACGGAGTCCAATCCGGCTACGGGAAGGCCCAGAAGACTTACCGACTTAGGCCCATAATGTTACTAGTAGTTCAAGATGTACTCTATAACCGACTCTTAGTCGTAGCCGGATAGATCTCTCTTGTAAACCCTAGGCCGGATATCTATATAAGCCGTCCTAGGGAGAGCCCTTAGGGCACCTCAATACTTTAGACCTTCAACTCGCACAGGCGAAACCCTTGTAACCCATATTGCGGCTCTGCCGTATTACTGGATTGCTAGCAGGAGTAGGATCCGTCCAAAGCCGGCGGATTTGAACCTGGGTAAACTTGTGTGCTCACCGTCTCGGAACACCGTACGTCTCACACCCCTCTCTTCCGCACGCCTCGAGGACCCCCTCATGGCGTACTTGTCATCAATCTGACGACAATGACAGTTCCAATTGATATGTTTATAAGAGACTTAGTAATTCAGGATCTTGTTGAAACAAGGAAAAAAAGGTGTGCGCAGATGAAGTGAAATACCAAAATCCCTATTCTATTTATGCAAAAACAAAAGGTAAATATGCTTCAGTTTTGGACTCATCAACTCCCCCAAGCTAGAGTCTTGCTCGTCCCCAAGCAAGATGGTGGCTTATGGATAATATCATCATGTTCATGAGGTACGAGTCGTTACAATAAATGAGGCAGAAATTTGAAATAGGAATACAATATCAGATGTAAACTTACTTCGGGGGTATTATCATTCCCTTACACATCACATGACTTAGAGGCTTCCACACCTTTTTAGTATCAATGAAGTTATAACAAGCTTTTAGTGATTCAACATATTATATAATCATAAATTTAAACTAACTGAGCACTTGATTTCAGTAATGAAGATTCATGATCATTCTTTTTCTTGTATCTTTATTTTTCCTTGGGATTATTTTGATAGCTATTATTTTATCTCTCTTCTCTCTTTCTTACTACAACCACTTGATCATGCTCACTACTTTTATGGCTTTTAAAACTCGTGACTATAATACGCTACCAAATTTCTTCTTCTCATAATTTAATCAAAACTTTTATTGATGTGGAAGTCCCTAAAATCATGACAGATGTACAAGTATCATAACACTCAACCTAATTCAATCATCTAATATAATAATCATGAATCAAAAGATAACTTCAAATATCATAATGTCTCGAAAATCAATGGATATAAATCTTCTCTTAAACAAAAGGGAGCTTAAAGTTGATGTAACTATTGCAAATTCTTGAATTAAAACTTAACATGCATGCAAGAAAGTAAACATGCTAAAACTATAAGATAGACTACAAGGTCCTTATAGATCCTCCTAGGCTTGGAATCAAGCCAGTGGGATCATATAATTCCTTGTGAATACCTACTCTTTCTTGGGAGTGAAGAAGTCATCATGTTCCTCTCCTTTTTCCGCCTTGAGGCTGCAGGCATGAGCAATACATGCGAATCGAGTGCACATGTCTATGATGCTAGCGTGCTGTTCTGTAATTATTTTGCTTAACGTCTTCCTATCATTAGCCATCTCCATGATAATCTTGGTTAGGAGTTGAACTCTACCGTTGATGTCATCGAATTTCTTTTTGAGGTCTTTACCCATCATCTAGTAAGAGTCAACTCCTTCCCCAATAGTTTTAACACAAGCTTTGGAAATCTTTTCAAGATTCTGAATCTTTTCCCGAATCTCATCCCATCTTTCCACTTTTAGACAAGAGGATCCCGGAGGAGATTTGAGAGAAGATCCATGAAGGTTATACCTGTAGGGGTTGAGTGGGGATTCTCCTTTGTTCTTCCTTTGTTCCACGTGCCTCATCATCTACAACGTGCGTGGATACATATCTTCCTAGTTGGGGAGTGGAACCACTTGAGTAGACTCTTGGGTTGAGGAATATGAAGTATCCCTCTCGGATCCCCTTCTTTTGGCTTGCACTAAAGGAACATCTTCCTTCTTGGTCCAGATCTGCTTGATATGAAAAGGCTGCATAGTTCTTGAGCGATCAAGTGAGATCTGAGGTGTCATTGTAGAAGGAGAAGAAAGAAAACTCAAGATCTGAAAGACAATGGCGAAAGACAAAAAAGGAGAAAAGGTGCAAATAAAAGAAAGAAAAACTCTAGATGTAAGGGCTGGAGTCGGCTACGGGTAATGGTACGGGCAGGCCCTATCCATACTGTGCGCCCATACTAACGCGTTACCGACTTTCATCAGCATTTTTTTGAACAAGGCAAATGAGTGAGGAAGAAAACAACGTTGGTAATTACCATTGGTACGGGTGTCTCTGCTCGTATGGCCTGGTCATACCGAAATGCAAGAAAACGAGCGTGGGGTTCTGACTACTTAATGACCACTGGTACGAGCGCATCTGCCCATATGGCCTGCCCGTAAAAGGTTGGAAAATAGCTCAGAAAAATCCGAAAAATGAAGGGAATGCAAAGAACAAAACTAAATGAATTAAAAAGATTTTAGAACGGCAAAAATTAAGCAGCTAAAATCCTGGTACCTCACTTTACTATACTCTTCGGCCGAGATTAAGGAGATTAGCTCCACCATGTCAACTTCCCCAACTCTATAGTGCTTTAAGCACTGCCCATTAACAATCCAGGATGAAGAAGAGGGATGATGCGCTCGACTTTCGACGTAGAGCTCGTTGGGAACCCCAAGATGAAGGTATGATGAGCACATCAATACGTTTTCCCTCAGTTATGAAACCAAGGTTTAATCGAACCAGTAGGATCAAGGAAACACCCCAAAGGTGTTGCTAGCTGAGCTTTGGCAGGGCGCACTACCGGTGCTAGTAGCAACATGGAGACCTGCACAACACAACCACAAAACTTTGTCCCCAACTTGCGATTAGGTTGTCAATCTCACCGTGTTTTGCAGAAAACAAAGGATTAAACGTATCGAATGGAAAGAAGTAAAAGGTTGCAGAAAGTAAACACAAAGCAGAAACATTTTATAGATTGTATGTAAAGAAAAAGGACCGTGATCCATAGTTCACTAGAGGTGGCTCTCCTTGGATAGATAACATGCTGGGTGAACAAATTACAGCGGGTCAATTGACAAACATCGAGAAAGCAATACATGCATATACTAATCATCTTGACTCCTTTGAGACTTGATTGGGCATTACAACATTATACATAGACCGCCATCCAACTGCATCTATGACTAATAATCCACCTTCAGGTTATCATCCAAACCCCCTCCAGTATTAAGTTGCAAGCAAAAAATTATTGCTTTACGAACTACGTGTAAAGTAAACAATACGATTGTTCTATGAACAAAGGATTGTTGTTTTCTCCCTAGTAGCAACAACACATCTAGTACCTTAGAGATTTCTGTCACTTCCCCAGATTACCAGAGGCATGGACCCACTATCGAGCATAAATACTAACTCTTGGAGTTGCTAGCATCTACTTGGCCAACATAGCTACTAACAACAGAAACAATGCAAGATCACAAATAACAAAGACATGATAGAATCAATAATCAATCTGAAATAGCATCTCAATATCCATCGGATCCCTACAAATACAACATGCAGAATTACAAATAGATGATCTTGATCATGAACGAAGCTCACAAGATCTAGACATGAAAGCACAAAGGAGGAGAACCAGCCATCTAGCTACTACATGGATCCGTAGTCCAAGTATGAACTACTCACGCATCACACCGGATGCTTGCATGGTGATGAAGAAGGCCTCCAGGGTGAATTCCCCTCTCCAGCAGGGGGCCGGGAAGAGCTTCAGATCCCTCCCGATCTAGGGATGGAGATGATGGCGGCTACAGACTCTTTCGTGGATTTTTTGATTGGGTACTTAGTGTTTTCGTCCCGAGGGCAATATATAGGCGGAAGGAGAGGCCGAGGGGGTGCCGGGAGCGGCCACACCACCCCCTGACGCGGGCCAGGCCTAGCCGCACGGCCAGGTGGTGTGGTGGCTCCCTGGCCCTTCTCCGTCTCGTATACTGGCACTTGATCCCTTCCGGAAAAATAGGCACTTTGGCTTTTGTCCCGTCCAATTCCGAGAATATTCATTTTCTGACTTTCCTGGAACCAAAAATAGCAGAAAACAGGCAGCTGACACTGTGGCTCTTGTTAATAGGTTAGTCCAAGAAATCATATGAAAAGTACTCCAAAGTTGGAACAAAACACAAGAAAGTGGATAAAACCAAGCATGGAACATCAAAAATTATAATTTTTGAGGTGACATGCACCATCAAAGACTTGATCAAAGTATTTGCAAAACATTCAAAGCTGGGATCATAGTACTTTAATCATAACATGAAAGACAAAGTTCTAGCAATAAGCTAAGAAACTATGATGCAACATGAAAAGGCACAAACAAAAGATTCATGAATAACAATGCTTTGCAAGACGTTTGTTTGTTTCACATAAAGAAAACATAGCATAATAGATTCAGCTTGTCCCTCAATAGAGTAGCAAATATAAATGCATAGGACACCTTCAAAGTTCATAAGAGTGACTAGATACAATAGTTTAAAACAAGCAATATCAAGTTATGCATCAATCAACTAGTCTTGGGACAATGCACATAGAACTAAGAATGGCCACTATGCTCTCAAAGTGGGTGCATAAAGATAGAAGGTGGAGACTCAATATAATGGTGGAAGAAAGGCCTTCATAAAAAGAAGTAGGGATTCAAGTCTCATAAAGAGCTTCAAAAAATTATGGTACTTATAGCTTTCAGCTCATTGCCTCTATCATAAGCATCTTGAAGTGATTAAGGTTAAAGTGAACAAACTATGGTGTACATGCTTGACGAAGTATAAGTCAGAAATCTCATGTCCCTTGTATACGAGGGCCGCTCCTCATGCTACTCAAGTTTAGTTACCGGTAAGTTTTTGTCATTGTAAGTACATGTGTATCATAGAGAACCGCCAACGGGGTACCCCTTGCCCGATGACACGGAAGAATCCCATATCAAAATGACAAGGCAAGCAGATAACGAGCATCTCAACATTCTCCTTATTTACCATGGGAATATGGTGCTTTTTTCTCTCTTTACTCTTTTCATAGTATCTTTTTTTTTCTTTTCTCTTTTTTTCTCAATATATGACTCTTTTTTTTATAAGAAGAATGCTTCATAGACAGCTCATTATGGTTACGCTGCAGGTTATCACCATGTCAGCATGGATTAGACCAGCGGCCCAGGAGTTTCTATAACACATATACATAACTCCATGGACTTACAAGCTCCCCTTTCATTTCACACCGACGACATCCATATACAAAAGAGCATGATATCAACTAGGTACAAGTACCAAGTGCAATGTTGAAAGCGTTCCCCTTGAAATCATGGTTCTGCTAATTCCCAAGAAATAAGTGCAAGCATATACAACATAGACGACACAATGGTTCAATTTTATTAAGGGCAAGTAAAATAAAGTGTGCCTTCAAGTTCGTGAGAGCTTTGATCACTAGTTTTCTCATAACAAGTGGAAGGTAAACAAAAGCATGAATATACTTGGAATAGCATAAGCTAGTAGGTAGGTATGGTGGACTCTTTGGAATAACTTGGTTTAGGGTGTTGGATGCATGAGTGGAACTCATACTTTGTTGTGGAGGCTAGCAAAAGACTGGGAGCGACAAACTAAGAGAGCAATAATGGCCATAATCATGCAGAGCAACAAAACATCATTGATCAAAGCATAAAGTGATACTAAAAGTTGAAAACTAAAGGATCATAAAGGCTATGGTGACTTGAGATAGTCATAACATGGTGTGAGCATGTGCCAAGTCAACCCCAATAAAGCATCAAAGGAGAATACCACTATACTATGCTTTAATATGCTAAAACAACGCATGATTCATCCAAGGCACATTAAGCAATCAAAATTGTTTATAACAAGTCATGCTACAGCAAAGAATACTAAGCATAAATCCAAAACAATATCAAGCATGGCATGACAAAGCATAGGCCACAGTAAAAAACGAGCTCTTTTTACCACATAAGTATGAACTTTCCTACTCTTTTCCAAACCAAACCAAACTAATTGCAAACCAATGTATGAAAGAGGGGGGTCCAACCAATTTATTCAGAAAACTAAGCAAACCAAAGCAAACGAAAACCAAAACAAAAACGAAAAAGAAGACGCTCCAAGAAAAACACAATTGTGCATGAAACAATAAAAATGAAGCGTTTGGAAGAAACCTGGAATTTTTATTGAGATAGAAGGGGATGCCTTGGGCATCCCCAAGCTTTGACGCTTGTACTTTTTGGATATTTCTCAGGGTGACACGCGTGGCATCCCCAAGCTTGAGCTTTAGTCAATCCTTCATCTCATTACTCATTCCTTCCATACACCTGAAAATTTTCCTTCATACAAAACTTCCCACAATCTCATTAGCAACATTAGTGCACTTAAGATAAATAAGTCTCAAGGTTCAGTTCTAACACCAAATAAACTTCCATTAGAACACTAGCTACTATAGAACTTCCCTAAAAAATCTCAATTCCCCAAAAGAACTCAAGAAGGAACCAACAAGAAGCAAATGCAGAAAATGGCAGAAATCTGTCAAAACAGACCAGAAGGTAAAGACGAATTTTTTTCGAAGACCTTCTGTTGCTCAAATAAAAAAGTGTTGAACTAACAAAAGTTAGATAACAACCTGGGGAAGAAGCACAAACAATTACAGATCATTCCTACGTACAGAGCTCTCTCAGGAATTTTTACGGTGAAGCACAAGAATCTATTTCGGGACAGCAACTTTCCCAATCATTACTTCACTCTCATTAGAGGTTACTCTTGGCACAAAAAGCAAATAAAAAGGATAAGGAGAGGTTATTACAGAGGTAATAACTTCCAAGACTCATCTAAAACTTTTGGGTTATCTCCCAATAAGTACTTTTCTTTAACGCCTTTAAGTTAGGCATAAGAAGCAAAGAAAGAATCAAGTGTTCTCAAATGAAGAAGCATTAAGACCAAATTTTGTTTTCATAGGAGAAGCAAAAGGAATCTTTTCTCTCTTTTTAGGGAAGTGTTCTATACCTTTCTTGAGTGGGAGTTGATATTTAATGGTGCCTTCTTTCATATCAATGATGGCACCAACAGTTCTAAGAAAAGGTCTTCCCAAAGTAATAGGACAAGAAGCATTCTATTCAACATCCAAAACATAGAAATCAACGGGGATATAGGAATCGTTAACCATAATAAGAACATCATTAAGACTCCCCATGAGTTTCTTTTTAGCATTATCATCAAGTGGGACATTCAAATAGCAATCTTCAAGAGGAGGCAAATCAAGCATATCATAAATCCTTCTAGGCATAATAGAAACACTACTATCAAGATCACACAAAGCTTTGAAATCAAAGTCATTCACTTTCATATTAATGATGGGTTCCCAACCATCTTCTTGTTTTATAGGAATAGAAGCTTTATGTTTCATCTTTTCTTCTTTAATCTTTATGAGAGCATCAGTAATGTGTATTGTAAAGGCCATGTTCATAGCACTAGCATTAGGACTTTTAGCAAGCTTTTGTAGGAACTTAATAACTTCAGAGATGTTGCAACCATCAATATCAAAATCAAATTTATCATCTAAAGTAGTAGAACTATTGTTAGCCTCAACACTAGTGGTGGTGATAGTAGAAACACTAATGTTTCTAGCAATTTCATCTTCTCTTTCCCACTTAGCATGTAATTCAGCTAATAGTCTAACATTTTTCATCAATTCTTACTTGTATAGCATTAGTAGCTACAAAGGGATTATCATTAGTTTCAGGTTTAGCAGCCATTTTATTCAAAGTAGATTGAGCTTCAGCCAAAGATGCTATATTTCTTTCAGCATTAGAGAGTTTTTCCTCAATAGTTTTATTGAAAGCGGTTTGTTTACTAATAAACTCTTTAAGCATAACTTCAAGTTTAGAGGGAGCACTCTTATTATTGTTGTAAGAATTTCCATAAGCATTACCATTGTTGGGAGGATATGGCTTATACTTGTTGTTACCAAAATTGTTCCTATAAGCATTATTACCATCAGCATTGTTGCCAAAGTTGTTATTTCTTATGAAGTTCACATCAACTTGCTCTTCTTCAGCAACCAAAGAGGCTAAAGGAACATTATTTCGATCAATCTGGGCTTTCCCATTAACAAGCATAGACATAATAATATCAATCTTATCACTCAAGGAGGAAGTTTCCTCAACAGAATTTACCTTCCTACCTTGTGGAGCTCTCTCAGTATGCCATTCAGAATAATTAACCATCATATTGTCCAAAAGTTTTGTTGCAGCACCCAAAGTCATGGTCATAAAGGTACCTCCAGCAGCAGAATCCAATAGGTTCCTTGAAGAATAGTTCAATCCTGCATAAAAAGTTTGGATGATCATCCAAGCAGTCAGTCCATGAGTGGGACAATTCTTTACCAAAGATTTCATTCTTTCCCAAGCTTGAGCAACATGCTCATTATCAAGTTGTTTAAACTTCATTATTTCACTTCTCATGGATATAATCTTAGCAGGAGGATAGTATTTTCCAATAAAAGCATCTTTGCACTTAGTCCAAGAATCAATATTATTCTTAGTTAAGGAATTCAACCACTCTTTAGCTTTTCCTCTCAAAGAGAAAGGAAACAATTTCAGCTTACTAATATCACCATCTATATCCCTATGCTTTTGCATCTCACAAAGTTCAACAAAGTTATTTAGATGGGAAGCAGCGTCTTCATTAACAGTACCAGAAAATTGTTCTCTCATAACAAGGTTGAGCAAAGCAGGTTTTATCTCAAAGAAAGTATTTTCAGCCACAGGTGGAGCAATAGGTGTGCTCATAAAATCATTGTTGTTGGTGCTAGTGAAGTCACACAACTTAGTGATTTCAAGAGTAGTCATTTTTTTGGGTTTTCAAATAAGAAAGCAAACTAGTAAAACTAACTTTTTTTTGTGTTTTTTTGAAGAAAAAAACAAGCAAACAAAGCAAAAAGAAAACTAAGCAAAACAAAAACAACAAAGTAAAGAGATTAGTTTTGAGGGACTCCCCTTGTGAAGATGTCCTTGACTCCCCGGCAACGGCGCCAGAAAATGTCTTGATGCGCTCGACTTTCGACGTAGAGCTCATTGGGAACCCCAAGAGGAAGGTATGATGAGCACAACAGTAAGTTTCCCTCAGTTATCAAACCAAGGTTTAATCGAACCATTAGGAGCAAGGAAACACCCCAAAGGTGTTGCTAGCTGAGCTTTGGCAGGGCGCACTACCGGTGCTAGTAGCAACGTGGAGACCTGCACAACACAACCACATAACTTTGTCCCCAACTTGTGATGAGGTTGTCAATCTCACCGTGTTTTGCGGAAAACAAAGGATTAAACGTATCGAATGGAAAGAAGTAAAAGGTTGCAGAAAGTAAACACAAAGCAGAAACAGTTTATAGATTGTATGTAAAGAAAAAGGACCGGGATCCATAGTTCACTAGAGGTGGCTCTCCTTGGATAGATAACATGCTGGGTGAACAAATTACAGCGGGGCAATTGACAAACACCGAGAAAGCAATACATGCATATCTAATCATCTTGACTCCTTTGAGACTTGATTGGGCATTACAGCATAATACATAGACCGCCATCCAACTGCATCTATGACTAATAATCCACCTTTAGGTTATCATCCGAACCCCCTTCAGTATTAAGTTGCAAGCAACAGATTATTGCTTTATGAACTGCGTGTAAAGTAAACAATACGATTGTTCTATGAACAAAGGATTGTTGTTTTCTCCCTAGTAGCAACAACACATCTAGTACCTTAGAGATTTCTGTCACTTCCCTAGATTACCAGAGGCATGAACCCACTATCGAGCATAAATACTAACTCTTGGAGTTGCTAGCATCTACTTGGCCAAGATAGCTACTAACAATGGAAAGCAAGCAAGATCTCAAATAACAAAGACATGATAGAATCAATAATCAATCTGAAATAGCATCTCAATATCCATCGGATCCCTGCAAACACAACATGTATGAATTACAAATAGATGATCTTGATCATGAACGGAGCTCACAAGATCTAAACATGAAAGAACAAAGGAGGAGAAACCAGCCATCTAGCTACTACATGGATCCGTAGTCCAAGGATGAACTACTCACGCATCACACCGGAGGCTTGCATGGTGATGAAGACGGCCTCTAGGGTAAATTCCCCTCTCCGGCAGGGTGCCGGGAAGAGCTTCAGATCCCTCCTGATCTAGGGATGGACATGACGGCGGCTACAGACTCTTTCGTGGATTTTTTGATCGGGTACTTAGGGTTTTCGTCCCGAGGGAAATATATAGGCGGAAGGAGAGGCCGAGGGGGTGCCGGGAGCGGCCACACCACCCCCTGGCGCGGGCCAGGCCTGGCCGTGCGGCCAGGTGGTGTGGTGGATCCCTGGCCCTTCCCCGTCTCGTATACTGGCACTTGATCCCTTCCAAAAAAATAGGCACTTTGGCTTTTGTCCCGTCCAATTCCGAGAATATTCATTTTCTGACTTTCCTGGAACCAAAAACAGCAGAAAACAGGCAGCTGACACTGTGGCTCTTGTTAATAGGTTAGTCCAAGAAATCATATGAAAAGTACTCCAAAGTTGGAACAAAACACAAGAAAGTGGATAAAACCAAACATGGAACATCAAAAAATTATAGATACATTTACAATGTATCAAGGGAGTAGTATTTTTCAAATTTACCACTCCTAAAGGGTATGCCTCCTCAACTACATAAGGTCATTCCCATCTGGATTTTAATTTACCTGCAAAAATCTTAAGCCTAGAGTTGTAGAGCAAAACTTTATCTCCAGATTTAAATTCCTTATTCTCTAACTTTCTATCATTCCATTTCTTTACCTTTTCCTTGAATATCCTAGCATTTTCATAGGCCTTATTTCTGAGTTCATCCAAAGCATGAATATCTAAGAGTCGTTTTTGAAATAAAAATTCATAGTTTTGATAGCCCAACGAGCCTGATCCTCAAGCTCTAATGGAAGATGACAAGTTTTACCATAGACCATCTTGTATGGCGTCATTCCCATGGATTTTTGAATGTTGTGCGATATGCCCATAATGCATCATTAAGTTTGATAGCCCAATCCTTGACCTATTCACCATCTTCTAGAGTATGACTTCATTTTCCCGGTAAGACAGTTCCACTTTCTCACTGGTTTCTGGGTGATAAGGTGAGGCTACTCGGTGATCGACTCCATATTTTTGAAGTATCTTGCTAAAAGTACCTTTCATAAAAGGGATTTCTATTTTCGTGCCCTTGGTTCCTTAGTTGTACTCACTTTTCCCCAGCCGCTTAACTTTTCCTCACTTTTGACCATCTCCTTCTACGAAACTCTCACACGGTTTGAAACTCGATGTCCGTCACCCTTGCCGTTACATGCTGACAAGTGGGGCCGCGTTTAGTCAGTTCCCGTAGTGGACACCTCTCTCCCCTTATCCAGATCAGCATGGGACCCATAGCTTATCCACATGAGCGCCGGACCCATAGCAAGATGGGACCCTGATCTAGCCCTACGCCTATGCCCATGTCATTGCCTCTCCTTTCTTATTCTTCTCTGGTGATGGCAGCCCTTTGTCTAGTTTCACTTTGGCCTCCAGTTCGTCCTGGCCACAGTATGGTGCCGTCCCATTGACCTGTATGAAGGATGACAATGACAATTGTGCGCAGGGAAGGTTAGATCTCGCACCAAAATGTTCCGATTAGATGGGGCGCTTGCTGTAGACAATCAATTGGCGCAACTCGGGAGCTCAATTGGGCGCGCGCTTTCTATGGAGAATGCGATCGGCGAGCCATTCCGATGATTTTATTGGTTTATCGAGTTAATGTCTCGGTTGCAATCAAGTGAATCTATGAGGTGAAAGTCAAACTTTGAGATCTAGGGAGATGGATGTATAAGAAATAAGAAAATGACAGAACTCTTGAACACTTTCAAATTAAAAAAATTATAAAACTCTTAATGTAAAATAGTGTTTATAATTGACACAACTATTGAACACTTTCAAATTACAATTTGGACATGATAATGTTGTCCTAAGAAAATCTTGAGAGTTTATGACTAAGAGAGATGGGAAAACTGAGTAGTACTTAAAAACCAAGGGAAAAACTGAGTAAAACTTAAAAATCAAGGAAAAACTGACAAAGGGATTCAAACAGAAAATAGAAAGAGATTTAAAAAATGAAAATGCGTCTTTTATACAATAAAATACATCTTTGCATACATCAAACTATTTGCAAGTTAAATATAGATCAGTTTGATAGTTATTGCCTCATTCAGACAAACTATGTTTGGGGAGGGATGTTTTGGGAAGAGGCTTGAGTAGAAAGCCATGAACCTTCATAGATAGTAGGTGATTTGAGAAGTGGTGATTTAGGTTAAAACTTGATTTCTATACATTTCTTATGGTGGCAGGTTACATAATAAGACTCCCTGGGTAGATGCCACTATGTTTTGATCTTTTTGAGTTTGTTGTGCATAAAATGACTCAATTAGCTAGCTAAAACCCATTCGTTGACTCTCTGTTGACCAACCACCGGAGGGTAAAACTGACTATATTGCACATGGCAGTGTTAGTAGTGGAGGGAAAAACTGAGTACAACCAAATTGCCAGTGTTACACTCGAGGGTATAACTGAGCACAACTAAGTCGCCAGGGTTAGACACGAGGGCAAAAACGTGACGCACGGTACACGTGTCGTGGTGCACAGGACGGTAGTGGACGCGTATGGTCGTGCACGGTGCAATAGCGTACGCAGTTACACGGTGCACAGTGGTGCAACAAAACGTCCCTTCCCTTCAACTTTATAGAGGCCTCCTCAATCTCACTCATCACTCACTCGCTCACTCATGCAACCATCTACACTGTCCCATCACCTTCTTCAAACCCCCAAGAAACCCCCAACCATGCCGGCGGAGAAGAACGATGCGGTGGCCATCGTTGCCTCCAAGGTCGGCGACGAGGAGGCCCCTGTCCCTATACAGGCCCCCATCAAGGCATCGAAGGCAGCCGCTATCCCCGTCCAGACCCCCGTCCCCGCTTTCACCGTAGCAGCCGGCAAGGAGGCTCCCGCCGGTCTCGGGAAAATCCAGCTCAGCTAGGACCCCTACAAGGAGGAGGATTACATCAGGCCGAAGAACCCCTACGACACCAGCGTCACTAACCCATGGTCAAAGGTAACTAGGGTTTTCTCCCCTTCCCTTGTTCTTCCCCCATTCCCATCATTGGATGCTAGATCGTATGTTATTAGGGTTGGGTTGTTCGTATTTTCAATCGTTGGATGCTAGGTATTTTTACAGTAGCTAATCCTCTTGTGTTAGATCTCATATTTCGATGAATCCCCCTGTTCGTATTTCAATCCTATTTTATTTGTCCTATGAGTTGCAGTTAAGGGATTCTCTAAGGGATTCTCTTGTTAGTACTAGCACTCATCTGTAGTTGGGATTAGTATTCGATTTGGTTTGAGATATGGGGAATGGGGAATAATCAGGGGATCTCAATCGGTTAATTCATGCAAATAATCAATCTCGATAATCAAGGTATCTCAATCACGTCCTTATTGCACTCTACTATTTTTTCCAACAGGAGGATAGCAGCAACGTCTGCAGCGACGACGAGTCCAAGGACATCAAGACTCGTCAGGTGCTGAGGAGGCTGAAGTCCGTCCAGTATGACAACTTCACCGGCAACGTCTACAGGTGCCCCTTCTGCACCAGGAGGCTCCACGCCATCGACTTCAACTCCCTCGTGAAGCATGCCGAGGGCATGAATACCTGCGGCCTATCCATGAACGTCCATGGCTTCAGAGCCAAGCACGAGGCGCTCGGTTTTCACCTCCATAACCTCTAGAAGGTGGCCATCGAGGAGGATCGCATGCCCCTGATCAAGCCCAAGGCTCCCAAGGTCAAGGCACTGGGCAGTAAGAAGTGGAGGAGGCTACAGAGCGAGGAGGCGGAGGCCATCCTGGTGGAGGCCATGAGGGGCCACTGATCTTGTGCTGCTACTGCTATAAAACAACTTCTTTTGTATTGTCTGTGTTGAACTTGTCCATTGTTGCTGCTTAGCAACCTAATTGTTGAACCTCATTAAGTACCGTACTACATATCCTATATTAGCTGCTTTATCTACATTTGCTTTGTTTACTGAATGTATTTATGGTGCTGGTTATATTTGCTACTCTAGATTTGCTACCATATTGGAGAAAACGAGGGTCAAAAGGAACAATGAATGAAGAGATAAGCTGCTCTAGATTGGCCACCTTTTTGGGCAAAAAAACACAACTGTTAGCAATAGAGAGGGGAAAAGGCGCACTTAAAAAGGTCAATCATAAAAAGAACAAAAAAACTTCCAATTTAGGCGACAGGGCGTAGGTAACCACCAAACACGCCCCACATGGTCCCACATGGCATGGACCCACACATCGGCATAACACGTTTCTGACCAAACGGCCCCACGTGGTCCCACACCATGTGGTCCCACACGTCAGCCAATAGTTAACCTGATGGCAGCTGCCGTTCGAGCTCTTTGATGAGTTTCTGAGAAGGAGATGGGAAAAAGTGAGGAAAAGTTAAGAGGCTAGGGAAAGTGAGTACAACTAACGAACCAGGGGCACGAAAATAGAAATCCCTTCATAAAATGAGTTCCACCATTAGTAATCAAAAATCAAGGTACCCCGAAACTAGAAAAAATGATGTCCTTGATCATTTTGATGGAAGTAGTTGCATCTGCATGGGAAGTGGGTATAGCCTCTACCCACTTAGTAACATAGTCAACAACAACAAGAATATGAGTATAACCATTAGAGGGGACAAAAGTCCCCATAAAATCCATTCCCCACTCATCAAATGGCTCTATTACGAGATTATATTTCATAGACATTTCCTGTCTTCTACCAATGTTACTCATACGTTGGCACGCATAGCAATTTATAACATATTCATGAGCATCTTTAACCAAGGTAGGCCAATAAAATCCTAAGTGTAAGACTTTGGTTGTTGTACGATCACCAGCATGATGTCCTCCATAAGGACTATCATGACAAGCCTTGAGAATGTCTCTCACCTTGTGGTCAGGTAGACATTTCCTAATTATCCCATCAATACCGTGCTTGTACAAATAAGGGTCATCCCAAAAGTAGTGTTTTAAATCATTAAATAATTTATTTCTTTGATTGTAATCTATTCCTTTTGGTAGAAACTTACCTATAAGGAAATTAGCATAATCCGCAAACCAAGGGTCGTGAGATTCTATAGGTGCTAGATATTCTCCTAGCAAAGATTCGTTAATGGGAATGGGGTCTTATATGATACCTTCCATACGCGAGAGATGATCGGCAACAGGATTATCCTTGCCTCTCCTATCCACTATCTGTAGGTCATATTGACCCATTTAATTAGACGGGGTTTAGCATCTTTCTTAGCTAGAATATGTCTCAAATCCTGATGATCTATATGAACTATTAACTTTTGAATTGATAATATAGTGTCTAAATTTATCACAAGCAAAAACTACAACTAAAAATTATTTTTCAGTTGTTGCATAATTTCTTCGATCCCCGTTGAAAACTCTACTAGCGTATTGAATGATGCTTAGGTTCGATCCTTCTCTTTGTCCTAGAACAACCCCAATAGCATAGTCACTAGCATCACACATAATTTCAATGGCTCGTCCCAATTTGGTGGTTGGATAACGGGTGTAGAAACTAGCACTTTTTTCAACTATTCGAAGGAATCAATGCAATTTCTATCAAACGCAAAAAGTGTATCTTTATCTAGGAGATGAGTTAAAGGAGTAGCTATTTTAACAAAATCCTTAATAAAACGCTTACAGAAACTAGCGTTCCCAAGAAAGTTCCTTGCCCCTTTTATGTCTTCCGAAATCAGTAACTTTTGTAAAGTAACAAGGTTTGAACTATCAACCTCAATCCCTTTTTCAGAAACTCTATGCCCAAAAACTATACCTTATCTTACATAAATCGGCAGTGCTCCTAATTGAGAACCAGCTTGGTTTGTCTACACCGCTGTAAAAAGTCTATTAATATTATAGAGGCACTACTCAAAAGCGATTCCGTACACAACAAAGTTGTTCATGAGAACTTCCATGGATCTTTCCACAAAACAGTAAAAGATTTTTAAAACACACACTTGAAAAGTAGCAAATGCATTACATAAACCAAAAGGCATTAGTCGATAAGCATAGGTTCTGTAAGGACAAGTGAAAGTAGTTTTTTCTTGGTCTTTGGGCTGAATAGCAATTTGAGAGTAACCCGAACAACCGTCAAGAAAACAGAAGTGAGAGTTACTAGACATCCTTTCCATGATGTTATTCATGAGAGGTATTTGATTATGTTTTTTTATTGTTTCCTTGTTCAACTTCCTAAAGTCTATACACATTTTATAACAAGCTATTGTTCTAGTGGGGATTAATTCATCCTTATCATTATTAATTATAGTTATACATCCTACCCTAGGTATACAATGAGTTGGGCTTACCCATTTGCTATCTGAACTGGATAGATAATACCACTATCCAACATAGGTATGACTTCCTTTCCTACTACCTCTTTCATTTTGGGATTCAACCTTTTTTGATTATCAACACATGGTTTAGCATCCTCAATCATAGGTATTTTATGAGTTACTATGGAAGGATCTAACCCTTTTATGTTGCTAAAAGTGTATCCAAAAGCTTCACGCTATTTGACAAGTACCTCTAACAATTTCTTATTTTATTCAGGAGAGAGATTATCATCTAAAATTACAGGGCACTTACCTTACTTGTCTAAGAATTCATACTTGATCCCTCGAGGGAGAGGCTTTAAAATGAGAGGTGGTGGATCCTCATCCCCTTTTCTTTCAAGTTCCTCAAATTCGTCTCTAAGGCGAGTCTCAATTTCTGGAACAGCGTTGAGGATTTTATCCAAATCTTCTTTTGCAGAGTCATTTGAGAGTGAATCATTACGTGTCAAACTCCTCTTCAATTCGGATTGTGGAGTACCAAATAGATTGCTACCAATTCTTCAATAGTTCTCTCCTCTTTAACTTCAACTTTCTTCTCATAAGGCAACTTTGTGAATTGGCTGCAATTAATTTCTAAAACTTCTTCCCCAAACTATAAAGACAAAACTTGTTTCTTGTGATCAATATTCATAGAGCTGTAAAAACGGTTACCAAAAATGACCAGGCAAAAGGAGTTCAAAGGCATTTCAATGATATGAAAATCAACTGGGTACACAAAAGCTCCCATAGAAATGTAGGCATTGCGAAGTATCCCATGAGTCCGATGCAAAGTTCGGCTAGAAAGCATAAAAGTAACTTTTGATGGTGCAAGGTCTGGTTCATCAAGATGGCATCATAACTCTTCATAGATTGTGTAAGGCATAACGTTGATGGAAGAGCTTAAGTCACAAAACCCTACATAAGTAGTTCCCACTAAAAAAAAGGGATTTTCTGTTGACTTCTGTTTTTACCGTCAAACTTGCCTCTTATCATATCATAAGATTCGTTACTCACTACCATTACTTTATCTTCGAACACCTCAGGTTCTAAAAGTTCTTTCACTAATCCAATGTTCTTTTAATGGTTCCCAGGTCCTTAGTTAACCTTCCTATCCTTTTATTTCTTTCACCCTTACTCTCTATTATTTTTGTGAGGATAGTTTCCTCCTCGTCTAACATTTTTTCTACATTTGCGAGTATTTGTCCCTACAGAAAGTTTTAGGGAACTTCTCCTCCATAGGCGGTATGTAGCGTTCCCATTCTTTTGGGATCTACAGATAATCAGCATAAGTTTTAACAATTTGGACAATCATACGGGGGTCAAGGTTGAAATTTCCAAGTAGTTTTTCTACTTTACCCGAAGCTAGAATTATTCTAAAACTATTATATTCTATAGGATTTTCTTTGTTAAGTTCAGCCCCATAATAAGCTTTCTCTATCCTATGCACTGTGTCTAGCAAATCCAGACTCTTTCAACTCTAAATTCAGTAAATGGCCCATTGGTAAGGGAGTCAAGTTCAGTTGTATTATTAGTGCTCAAACCTGCATAGAAGGTATGTATTACCAACCAAGGCGGGAAGTTATGGTGAGGGCAGTGATCGAGAAATCCCCTAAACCTTGTGTATCCTTCATGCAAGTTTTCTTCAGGTTTTCCTATAAAATTTGTGATCATATGTCTCGCTCCAAGGGTTTTCGTCCTTGGAAAGAAATCAACTAGGAATGAAGAGGATAAGATCTCCCAGAAGTTAGTAATCTTTTTAGGACTTTGAATATACCAAGAACATGCCTCATCAATAAGAGTTTGAACAAAAAGAGCAGATTTAATCTCATCCTCAGTAAGTATATTAAGACAAAAAGTCTCACAAGTATCTTCAAAGAACCCTACATGCTCATATGGATCTTTTGTACCGTCCGCTACAAAAATTTTAGCGTGCAAATGATCCAAAAGTGTGGGGTTAATATCATACCCTCTTGGGTTATTGGAATTTAAATAAGCGTCCATGGGTGCGCCATAATTCTTTACAGCCTCTAGCTGAATTAGATGTTGGTACTCGCCCATGGTGTTTACCTGAAACTATTAAACAACTTTAGTGAAACAATTAGTTGAATAATCAACTAAGAACAAAGACCAAAAGCGCTTAGCTCCCCGGCAACGACGCTAGAAAATAGCTTGATGGCTACAAGTGCACAAATTAGTTGTAGCTAGTTTAGAAATAAGAGTATCATACCCATAGAGAGCTATTTGGTGAAGGTCTTTATGCCCCTCGTCACTATCTACCAAAGGATACTTATAAGCTGCCTTTGATCTCAAGTAACGGGTGTTTGAAAAGTTTTTGGTTGAGTGCAGAAAAGTAATAAAAACAAGTAAAGGAAAGCAAGTAACAAGAGCGTTTGGAAATGGGGTTGAACTCAATAGGGCTAAAGCATTCTCAGGGGTGTAGGATACACCACTAGCATAATATTATTATTCATAATTAGGATAACATACTTCTTGTGTCATGATATGTGTGGAGAGAGCTCCATAATAAGATATTCACTACAAGGCTCATACGAAGCCACTTTGTTGAGCCAAGAATGAGGTTACCTCTAAATAACCACCGCGATGTCTAAGAGAAATTACCCATACAGACCACCGCAATTAAGGGTCTCCCCGTGGATATCATAATTAGCTTAGGGAGTCTCTCTTTATCCTCCTTCGACTGTCTAGGTTGCTAGTCGGTGCCAATTGCCACGAAGTTTTCCGGGCACACTTCAAAACATGTCCAAAGGATTTCTCCCTCATCTTTAGTCCCGAAGGCAAATGATATGTGGCCGACTACACATACCATCTAAAGAGAGAGATCAAACACAAACCATAAATCTATTATAGACCAGCAAGTCATATGGACACAAGAATAGATCATCTTTATTGCAACTTCATAATAGTGCTAGGGTTTCTCCATCTCCCCTAGAACGAGAGGAAACTACTCACACATGGAAGCAATCAACGACATCATCATAATCAAATGGATGGATAAAAGTACGTGGATAAATCTAGTGCAAGCCACAATTGAATCTGGAATTACAACAAGATCTAATAGATGAGAGATGGGGGTAGCGATGGAGATGCATCGGTTGATGATGAAGGGGATGATGCGATGTCCTCCAATGATCCGTGAGGCACCAGGGATTTGCCCTTCTCCAAGTTCCTCCTTCAGATCCCTTTCTGGTGTGGTTTATCGTGGTTGTAGGTTGCTATGAATGTCGGATCTCTCCATCGTCTTTGCCAGGAGAAAGTATTTGATGAGGCGGACATGCTGCTGCGTGGTATGAGTGGATGGTATAGGCGGGCTCTGCCCTTACCACTGGTTGTTATTGCTACAAATGCTTTCCCCGCGTTTGGTATTCTCCCAAGTGTGAAGGTAAATCAATAAAATGACTTTTATCACTTAAAAATATCATATTAGAACATAGTATGATAGTTCCAATTGATATGTGCATAAGAGACTTAGTAATTCAGGATCCTGTTGAACAAGGACCAAAAGGCCCGTGCAAACGCAGTGAAATACCAAAATCCCTATTATATTGATGAAAAAACAAAAGGTAAATATGCTTCAATTTTGGACTCATCAGGCAACTCACACTACTTCCTAATCAAGCAAGTCAAATAGCAGATCAAGGAAATTCATCTTAACAACAACTTAAGTTTACTACTAAGGGTACCATCAAGCTTAGCTTGAGGTAAAGATGGGTATTTTGAAAATTTTGGGGTTTTTAAGGAGGTAAGAATCCTTATTACTTCTACCAAGATTGGAATTCAAAAGTTTTATACAAGGTTTTGGAAAAGCTAGAGTTAAGGTCATTTGGAAGTGCTATTTTTGGAAATATAAGGAGATTATAGCATATAGACCTCCATAGTTTTGTAATTTAGAGACTACTAAAAGAATTGAGGGGGTAATGTCATCTTGGCTTTTGTTTTTGAAATGACAAAACATTTGAGGATTTGTAGAATAAGCCAAGACCTATCTTTTGTTAAATAGCTTTTCTCAACTAAGGGTGAGGTAAGGAGTATAACATCTACTACAATTTCCGAGGCATAAACATAAACAAGCAAACACACACTGCATCAATAAACAAGATTTTTTTTGTTCCCCTTGATTTGTGCATTCTAGGCAACTAAGAAAGGTTGCTAAAATTGGAATGTTACAGACCTTTCCCCTTAAAAGAATCTCGTCCCGAGATTCAGGAGGGATATGGTTGGGGAATTTGCGTCATGGAGTTATACTATGTCTGTGGTGAATTCGGGTGTACTATGTTTACAACAAGACTACTATGTCAATACCAGGTCTGCGCTTGGTTACTTCTACTCTTAGAGTGGTTGAGAGTCCAGATAAAGGATGCTAGTGGAATAAATAGGGGTGCTTCATCTTGATCTTCGGAGATGCTGGCGGATTCCTTGCGTAGCTTGAGGAGATAATCTCTCCTTCTACTTGGCGAAGGTTACTCGTCTTCTTTTCTCCAGGGAAGCTTGGAGGGCTTGTCTAGTCGAGGTTTTGTGGGTTGTATTTGATCAAGCGCTCATTCTATTATAGTGGGAACGATGCAGTCTTTCCCCCTTAGGGCGATTCTATGGGCGTATCGAGTTGGCATGGTCCTTTCTTCTTGAGATGGGAGGGTTGATGGGTTGCAGTTGATGATGCTTCGATAGTCTTGAGAGGCTTGTTCCTAGTGACTCTTAGGTTAGCTTCGGAGCGTTACGAGTCAAAGATACCCATATTACAAACACAGGGAGGTGGTCGAGGATGATTCCTGAAGGTGACAGAAGGACGACACAGTCGATGGAGATCTTACAAGGTTTCGTTCAGAACACATGAGTCTTCACTACAAGAAAAGTTGGCTTTTACAGCGGATGATTTTCGCGGTTGAAGGCCTGTTTTTCGTGACCAAAAAGTATTCCATGATGGATGGCCTTCGTGGTAAAAGTTTCGTCACAAATGAATTAACCACGGTTTTTTTCAACTGTGGCGGATCGCACCCTTCAGCCACGAAAACTTGTTCTGGCATAGATCTCTTTGCCAGCCGCGTTAACTGTTGATGTCATGCAAACTACCACGTGGCAGCCGCCGTTAGCGGCCGATTACCGCTATTAACGGTCATAGAAACTGTGGCAGAAGCTAGGCCCAGCCAAGGCCTGCTAAATACTAACTGGGTCAGCCCATCAAGAGAGCCCAATAAGAAGATGGCCCGTTACTGTTTTCTCCTGCACTGTTTGAAATGGGCCCAAAAATGCAGCCAGCAGCGGCCTGCGAACTGTTAGGCCTGATTCTATTTCGGCCTACTGAAGGCCCATGTTGGTCCAACACTGTGCGGACCATTAGCAGCATGCGCCAAGTCGCTCCTATTCACTTAAGGCCTGTGGTCAGCCCATCACTGTTATCGCAGCCCATCGTGGGCCGCCTACTGATGGCCCTTCTCTAAGATGGTCCGTTATTGTTCCGGCATGTTACTGTTCTGGCATTTTACTGTTCTGTCCTTTAGCTGTTCAGGCCCACAAGTATCCCTTTACTGTTATAGCCTAGTAAATTTGTTGGCATGTTACTGCCCTTGTCTGGAAATTTCTTGGGTCATTACTATTCAGGCTCGTCACTGTTCTGGCCTTTTACTATTGCCGCCCTTTACTGTTGAGGCTCCTTACTAATTTGGCCTGTTACTATTCTGCGAAGAGTTTCTTGCCTGTTACTGTAATGGGATGTTTCTGTTCTGGCCTGCTACTGCTCTGGCATGCTACTGTTATGGCATGTTACAACCTGTTACTGTTATGGCATGTTACCATATGCGGGTCGCCCCATTACGTTTACGGCCTTTTACAGTTTCGGCCTTTCTAAAGCCCATGCCAATATCATAAAACGTGTATAATAATCCAGCATATTTTACTATTCATCATCGGCCAAATACATGATGGGCCAATAACAAAGCACGGTATTGTTCCCTAATCGACCTGCCTGACATAGTTACCGTAACGACTACCGCCATGTGTGGACAATGTCAACTAAATGCCTACATGGCCTACGCAAGTTATCTCGATATTACATCAGCTGCAAACTTCTTAAAATTATCACATATTATCAACTCAAGGGAAAGAAAAATTGGCATTTTAGTTGACAATCAAGTTGATAGTAGAATCCTCAATTTGCTTTCTCAATCGATGACCTGCATCTTCCTTTGAGTGTGACAGCTACATTGGAGGAGAGATGATCTTACAACCCCCTCTTTGGTGGCGATAGCAATAATTGCAGTCTGAAACTAAGTAATAACAAATTAATACATCAAACAAGACAAACTACTCATTTGACTGATATGATAGGACCTATGAACTGGAGTTTACAACTGGTCAATGGTTCAGTTATTGACCAACACGTCAAACAAACAGGACAAGCCAGCACGCATTAAACAAGTGTGCCTACCGTGAAACGAGCAATGGAAAATGTATGTGCGTGGCTTAGAATTTCAGCAAATATAAACTAGTCAGTTCATTTCAACAAATATATATGGAAGCAGTTCTATACCCTAAAATGCAAGAGACGTTAGGTGACTCAGAATTTGCGCCGAGCCACAAAATAGCATGCAGTTATTATCACAGTGAAGAATGAACCAGATAGAAATTATAACCGCATCATACAAGAACTTGTAGAGCAGGAATGTAAACCACGAATGAACTACATATTGTAGAGGATAGTTATGTCGTGTCTTAGGACGAACCAGACCCAGAACCAGATGCGAGATATAATGGCGTCGCTCGTGAGCCTGGAGAAAAGGACAAACAAGCATTAGACAAGTGTACCTAGAATGAAATGAGCAATCAAACAAAGTGTTTTTTATAATTTCAACAAATATAAACTAGCGAGGTCATTTCAGCAAATATATATGGAACCAGTGGCATCTCCTAGAATGCATAGAGTCATTGGGTGACTCAGAATTTGCGGTGAGCTACACAATGGCATGTAGTTACTGTCATAGCTAAGAATCAACCAGATAGAAATTATAATGGCATCATAAGAGAACTTCTAGAGAAGGAATGCAAACCACGAGTAAACTACATATAGAGGACAGTTATGTTGTTGCTCAGGACGAACCAGCACCAGATAAGGAAGTAATGGCATCCCTTGTGAACCCGTAGAATAGGCTATGCAAACCAACATGTTCATTGTTCCATTTTGAGCTATATGCAAGAAAAAGGAAATAGTTAGTGATGCAGCTTTTGAAGAACCAGATGGCAACAACAAAATTATAATCGAATTAGTACGAAGAGTTTAAACGGCTACTATAGGATAGCAAAATGATGCCAAGGAGGAAATAATAGCAGGAACTGATCTCAAGACGAACCAGATAGATTTAGCAACTATAGAGCAGGGAATACACACTAATATTTTTTGCTAACTTCAGATTTTGCAAGAATTACATGGTAGCAGGCAATTACTATTGTATGGAGTAGCTAAGAACATGTGCATGAGAAAATAACAGACATGTCCATGACTTGAAATTTGTAGAGCAGCGAATGCAAACCAACATGTCTAATGACCTTGTATGTACTAGCACGAAGAACAGGCATGCCCACTAACTTGTATGTACAAGAGCAATTATAAAAATGCAGTTCACCGTGACAAGCTTGAACCTGCTATACTACTGGCAAAACAAAAACGGGTTTTAGATTTGGTTAACCTCGGTCGGAGAGGCGTCTAAGCATCATCGGTATCGTGCGGGTGACGTCCAGGTCATCGAGGGTACTGCGGTTGAGGTGGCTGTTGGTGTTGGGGAAGTAGATCTTGGGTGGTCGATGCCAGCTTGAGCGCGGTGGACGAGAGTGTTGCTGAGGCAGATCCAGTGCGGTGAACGGCGATGGCCGAGCAGCTGGTCTAGAGCGGTGGACATGGAACTCCTTGAACTAGATCACGTCCGGTGTACACTAGTGAAGCGTATCCGGTACGGTTGGGTAGCTTTTGGCGGCCAGGAAGTAGAGCTTGGGCGGTTGATGACACCATCATCATGGTGAACATGTTCATCGCAGCTGCGGTGTAGTGGTAGAGAGACACGGTGAACCAGATTCGGTGGGTGAGCATCGATGAAGCGGCTCCGCGGCGGTGCACAAGACCGCAGCTCAAGCGGCTCGGGACGCCATGGAATTGCCGCCGGCTAGTGCGCATGGTGGTCGTGGAGGTGAGGGCGTGGGAGAGAGGGGGCTGGGATTTTTGGAAGGACCAGCGGGAAAATCTGGGCGAATCGGGACTAAGGAGGTGAATAGAAACATAATTGCGATCGTGCCCCCAAGCTACCGTGTCAACACCCGGATTTTTAATCCCAGATGCCTGTTATGCCATACCTCACAATCCCAGGATTACCATTTTTGCGAGACATAACAGATTGGATATCACAGTACATCATCCATTACAAACCATAATAGGGTCTTACACGAATAAAGGATCTCATGATCCAGTCTTAATACAAACAAGCAACAGAATAATAAGCGTAGCGGTGGGCTCCATCTTTAGTGTCACAGGCAATGCTGATGATGGGAGATGATCCTAGTTGTCGTAGCCGTCCTGCTGTCCATCTTCCAGATAGTCCTCCTCATAGTCTGGCCATGGGAATAACCAGGGATAAAGCCATGAGTACTCTTTAAGTACTCGCAAACTATCACTAACAAGTAAGGTAGTTCTAGTAGGAATACTAAGCTCTAAGTTTATTTGCAGAAGCTAGTTTTACCTTAAGCTGAGTTAAGAAGTAAAGAAAGCTAACTTAATGTTCTAAATCACCTAAGTGGGAACTTAGTTTTCATAGTCACAACCCTGTTGTGGTCAAGTCAAAGTCATAATTCATTTCATAAGTCATTTTGAAAACATCTGACGATGGAACAGTATGGCCACTCCAACTGTCCATGACCATGGACGCGGCTATTCGAATAGTTTGACACTCTGCAGAGGTGGTACACTTTCACCACAAAATTCGATAATCCGTCAGGGATAACCCTGAATCATCATACTTAGTATGCGGATAATCAATCATAACCTTCCCTTTACACACTCTAGTATAAGCACCTCTCCTATGAGCTTGGCCTCCCAGCCATGGCCATCTGCCATCCTGGGCACTGCATAGGTGGAACTCATCAAGAGGTAGCCTCAGCTCAAACCTCTCCCACAAGGGAACCCATACTAATGCATATAAACTTCCGGCTAAGCCTTACCCAATTCAGGTATTGTGGTTGTACGGTAAAATTGGAATGGTATCGCATCCGAGCCCAACCATCAGTTTTTATAAAGGGATAAGGCTCATGCCTCAACATTTTCATCATCATAAACCATTTGTGTTTCTCAACACATGTCAAAACATCTCAATAGAATGACTCATCATTCCAAGGTTTTCATAAGCATTTTCACCAAGTATTCCCATCTAAAGTAATCAAGTTTTATGCTTAGCACTAGACACTAAGGTTAAGAGTGTTCACTAAAGAGGGGTGCTAATCTTCAATCTCATGCCATAGAATGACATCTAAATATAACTAGATAGTCCAAGTTTTATACTCTTTATGCTATCTATACTAAAAGTAAAGAACTTTGGTAAAGTAAAAGAAAGTAAAGCTTGCAAGTAAAAAATGGGATTGGCATAAAGCAAAGTATATAACCAAAGCATTCCTAATGCAATTGCTTAAGTTAACAAGGTGGCAAGTGTTAACTTGCTTAGTTCTAGCTTGCCTTGATTGGTGCAGTGATTGAAATTCTCCTCGTCTTCTTCGGGGTTGAACTCCTCCTCCTCGTAGACTTGGTCGGTACTATCGTCTATAAAGGAATACGGGGTACACAATCACCAAACAATACTTATCTATTGCTAGGTATCACACTAAGGCACACACTTGATGATCTAGCATCATCACAATCATCACGTGATTTAAAGAACTAGTTTCATTATTTTATTTGAGAAAAGTAATTTCTACTCATTGAAATTAATTAAGATTTAATATTCTCCAATTAGAATATGGGATCATATGGACACATGTCATCACCATATATTCTAATACATGGGAATGTGATTTAAAGGGTTGGTCTCATTTTATAAAGTTGGAGATTATTATTTAATAGATTTAAAGTGACTAGAAATGCCCTAATATCATTCTTTTGGTACTAGTCCAATGTCACTGCATGCAAACCTAAATATTTTTATATATTCAGATAGATATCATCAAACGTGATTTTTGAGAGTTGGAATCAACTCAAAAGCTATTATGGTTGATTTTTGAAAAATGTTTGAATGTAGAAAAGTCTATGTCTTGTTATTTTTGCTATATGTGATCTCTAACTCCAAATGATTTAAATCCAACAGGCTTGGATTGAGATTTTAATTACCTTTCTATCAAAATTTTAATCATGCAATTTGGTTAATTAAATCTCTCTGAATAGATTTTTGAATAAGTGGACAGAATCTAGTTTTAACTAAATTAGAAAAGGACTATTTGAATCAGTGTGCTATGCGCAGGAAAGAAAATGGGCCGGCATAGCTGCACTGTGCGGGCGCAGTGGGCTGCTGACAGGGGGGTCCTACATGTCAGCGACACATCTACGTGAAGCGGTACGTTTTAAACTCAGCCGTGCGATTAGACGACGATCTAACGGCTATGGATCGTCGTCCCCGGTGAACAGGTCTCCGGCGAGGACGAACCCTAGCGGCACGGTGGGGGTCTACGGTGCCTCACCTGGGCTCCAGCTAGACGTGGCGATGGGGGCGATCGAGCTGGTAGACAACGGCGGTTCGAGGCGTGGTCGCGGTGGCTCCTGGGGCAGCTCTAATCGACAGCGCCTCCTCTCCTCTGCAGCGGCAAGCTCCGGCGAAATTCCAGCGGACGAGGCTCGCCTTGCTCCGGGGATAGTGTGGGAGGATCAGTGGTCAGATGGGAGTGAGATGGTGTGAGAAATGACGCTGGAGAGGGCCTCCTTTTATAGCTCGACGAGGGGAGCAGAACGGCATGGGCAGGCGGTGCTGGCGACATGGCTATGGGCGGCTATCGGCATGGCTGCGAGCAGTGGTCAACACGGTGCTTCAGGGCGGTTCTCACGGGCTTGAAGGCGGGGCAAGGCGTGGTCTAAATTGGTCGGGATCGGGCGATGCTCTGCGCGGCAGAGGCGGTGTTCGACGCGACGCATGGTGGCTATGGGTCAAGCGACGGCGAACGGGGATGTCTGGGCGGCTGCTGGGGTCATGGTAGAGCAGTGTGCACGAGCTACGGTCGAGGCGTGGCGCTCTGGCGCGTGCTCGGCATTTCGCAGACGCGCTAGGCGTGGCTTCACTGGGGGTGGTCCAGGGCTTGGCTGTGCTCGGGGAGGGGACATAGGGTGGCGGTGCGGTCTTGCCTACCTCCTAGGCATCATGGGCGAGCTCGAGGCGGTCCGGGGCGAACAGTCCATGGTCGACCGAGATGGAGGTGCTTGGGGTGGCTCGGCACTGGTGCAAACAGCAAGGGGGAGTGGTGCTATGGTATTGGTTGGGACTGGGGGAGACCAGGGACAAGTTTTGGTGACAATTGGTCGACAAGGCATTGATCAACAACAGTAAAAGTTTGTCAGCTCAAACTGTGCGGCCGCAGCGGGCTGCTGACAGGGGGTCCTACATGTTAGCGACACATCTACGTGAAGCGGTACGTTTTAAACTCTGCCATGCGATTAGACGATGATCTAACGGCTGTAGTTCGTCGTCCCCGGTGAACAGGTCTCCGGCGAGGACAAACCCTAGCGGCATGGTGGGGGTCTACGGTGGCTCACTTGGGCTCCAGCTAGATGTGGCGATGGGGGCGATCGAGCTGGTAGATGACGGCGGTTCGAGGAGTGGTCGCGGTGGCTCCTGCGGCAGCTCCAATCGACGGCGCCTGTTCTCCTCTACAGCGGCAAGCTCCGGCGAAATTCCGGCGGACTGAGGCTCGCCTTTCTCCGGGGATAGTGTGGGAGGATCAGTGGTGAGAGGGGAGTGAGATGCTGTGAGGAATGAGGCTGGAGAGGGCCTCCTTTTATAGCTCGACGAGGGGACCAGAGGGGCATGGGCAGGCGGTGCTGGCGATATGGCTATGGGCGACTATCGGCATGGCTGCGAGCGGCGGTCGACGCGGTGCTTCAGGGATGTTCTCACGGGCTTGAAGGTGGGGCAAGGCGCGGTCCAAATCGGTTGGGAGCGAGCGATGCTCTGTGCGGCAGAGGCGGTGTTCGACGCGGCGCATGGTGGCTATGGGTTAAGCGGCGGTGAACGGGGATGTCTGGGCGGCTGCTGGGGTCATGGCAGAGTAGTGTGCGCGAGCTGCGGTCGAGGCGCGGCGTGAGCTTGTCGGGCATGACGCTCTGGCGCGTGCTCGGCATGGGGCAGACGCGCTCGTCGTGGCTTCGCTGGGGGTGGTCCATGCTTGGCTGCGCTCGGGGAAGGGACAAAGGGCGGCGGTGTGGTTTCGCCTACCTCCTAGGCATCATGGGCGAGCTCGGTGCGGTCCGGGGCGAATGGTCCATGGTCGACCGGCATGGAGGTGCTAGGGGTGGCTCGGCACTGGTGCAAACAGCAAGGGGGAGTGGTGCTATGGTGCTGGTTGGGACTGGGGAGACCAGGGACAAGTTATGGCGACAATTGGTAGACAAGGCATTGATCAACAACAGTAAAAGTTTGGCAGCTCAAACTATGCTCACCAAGTGTTCGACACAATGCCCGCATGAGCTTTAAATTTGAATTTTTGCATCAAAATTTTTAGTGGTCTTGTATTAAGCTTGAGAGACTATGTTTGCTTGGGATTGCCAAGGTGAATTCATTTGATGTGTTTTTGAAAAAGTGTGATCTTAACAACTACACTTGATTCAATTTTCTAATGTCATTTAAATGTTTTGCTAGATGTTTTTGTAAGTTTGTAAAGTGGGCCTTAGTACATCTTTACTTGGTCTAGAAAGGGGTGAAAAGAACTAGAATAGTTTCTATTAGGAATTGTCTTCTAGGAACACCTAAAGTGACCTAGTGCTTTAAAATGGTCAAAATGACCATTGGGTTTATTTAATCATTTTTTATTTCTTTTTCTTTGGATTTTGTTTGTAAATAGTCTAGATGATGTGGCATTCACCTTTAAACCATTTCACAACATTTAGAACAATCAAGCATGGCATTTTCAAACAATTCTACACTAATGCAACACACACATGCATTCATAATCATTTCATTAATAAACGTTTTTGTTAACCCTAAATTGGGTGATTTGGCACTTGATAACCTTGATCAAAGTTTTGGGATGTTACATAACAACTTTAGTGTTGGGGGGTTACCCCCGGGTAGGGTCACTCCGGGGTATAAGGGTCGAGTTAGCCGAGGTTCGGCAGGGTCAAAGCAGATGCTGGCCGGGTCACCTCAAGGCAGGCCTTGATCACGGAGTAACCCGGACCAGGGGGGTCGCCTGAAATTGTCTCATCCGACTTAAGGAGTAAGTCGGAAGTGCTTGTCTAACTTTTATGCAGGAACAGGTGTGGCCGGATCTACTATGATTCGGGTCCCCGCTTAGCTTCTGGGAGAAGGAAGGAATCTCTCTGGTCAAAAAGAAGGTCCGATACGCACTGCATGAGCGAAGCAGGCAAGGGCAGGACCACCGGGTCATGGCCGACAAGGGTGACGACGCCCATGTCGGCTGACGCAGGTGCCGCAGAGGCTTACGTAGCTAAAGCATGTATGACGCGGGGGAAAAGCACCCCGGTCGGGTTACCACTTTGAGAGGAGGCATATTCTTAGGAATATGCCTCCACGTATGCCCTAGGCAGGGACCGAGCCTCCTCTATATAAGGGGGGCTAGGGTTCCAGTAGAGGGGGTTGGGTTCTTTGAGGCCATAGTGTTTTGGTTAAGGTTCTAGGGAAAAACATTGGGCAAGAGTAAGAGAGCTCCTTCTTCCTCCTCTCGCCAATACAGCTCAAGGAGCACTTGTAATCTTGGAGGAACAGCAATACAAACTTCTGTGTGGAGAATCACTCCACTATCCCTCCCTGGATTCCCCTAGCGTGTATTAGTCCCCACCTTTAGCCTATCCATGGCATCTGCCGTGACACCACCACGACAGTTGGCGCCCACCGTGGGGCTAGCGGCGCTAGCAGGGGTGAAGATCCGGACGGGAAACCTCATCGGCACCGGCGAACGCATCGTCTCCGGGCTCGTTCAGCACTTTGGAGCGCCGGACTTCGTCAGCGACAACGCTGGCTGCTTTGGCACGCACCCACTTCCGCGCAACAGCCTCTTCGTCAAGTTGGGAGCGAAGAAGGTCTATGTTGTGGTGGATGTATCATGCGTTCATCCGCGCTGCGTCGTCAATGCGGGGGAACCACCCCTCACTGTGGCTCGCGGGGCGCGTATCGCTCGCTCCCCGGACCACGCGGAGGTGATGATGACTGCGCCAGGTGCAGGCGCAAGCAAGGATCCAGCACCGGACCCGGAGGTAACACCTAAGGCACCAAGGAAAGGTAGAGGACCTCCACTAGAGAGGCCTGAGAACGTACTGAGAGAAGCTATGGATAGCTTGGCTAACCCGGTAGCAGCAGTGGTAGATCCGGCTCAGGCACATGCCGAACTAGAGGAAACTAGGCAAAAGATACTAGAGGGCGCAAAGAAAATAGCCGCGGCTCAGCAGTCGCTGAACATGACGCTGTGTGAGTATGCAAAGGCAAACAAAGTTGATACGGTAAAAGTGAAAGGGAGAAATCTCATAAGCGAGATGAACTGAGAAGGTGATGATGAAGCAGAGGGGTCGGAAAACTATTTGTCTATTGGGTTGCCGAAGTATAGTACCCCGGCGAAGAACCTCAGAGCAGCAGAGGCGGCTGCATCCGACTTAGAGGGTCTGACAGGTGAGGCCCGTCAAAGACAACAAGATAGGGTTAACGAGCTAGTTTGGATTGCGAACAGACAGAATGAAGAGTTACTGAGAGTTAACCCAGAGAGAGATGGAGCTTCCAAAATCGTCCATTCGGTGATGGGTAACCCGGAGAAATCCGTTGGAGCCGCATCATCACCTCATGGTGGTCCACGGAGAGAAGAGGTAGTAACCTCGGCCAGACGGAACAAACAGATCGTCCCGTACGACCCGACGCGTGCGGGAAAAGAAAAAGAAACGTGGAAAAATGATGATCGACGGAGTGTGAGCCGAGGTGAAGCTGGCCGAGGTAACCACGACCAAGGCAATGCCAGTCAAGGAAACGCTGCCAATGGCAATGCCGGACAGCGAAACTCCGCAGGAGCAGGACAACCGCAGCAGCAGAATATACCAAGGCAAGAGCAAAGCGCCGGCCTAGGTATGCAACAGAAAGGTGCGCAACGAGAGCAAAACCGATACAACGACGGTGATTCAGAGATGGTGAACGCGGGATACCCCAGACCGGACTATCATGTGATAGGGTCAAGATTGGGAAGCAGGGATTTAATGTCGGATGACGCCAGGTTGAAGCTGGATTGCCTGTATAGGTCGGAACAGATCGAATGTCAAGGTCCCCCGGGTCCAGCGTGCTTTGGACCCCGGATCATGAAGGAGCCACCGGTACCCAACTTCCAGATGCCTAGAGGCACGAAGACGTATGACGGCAGTACCAAGCCGGAGGATTGGCTGATAAACTATGCTACAGCTGTGAAAATTGCCACTGGCAACTTGAGATGGGCTGTACGATACGTACCCCAGATGTTGGAAGGTCCGGCCAGAGTATGGCTGAACAATTTACCACCCGGAAGCATCAACTGCTGGATAGATTTTGAAGAAATGTTTATCAGCAACTTCTCAAGTACATATCAGAGGCCGAATAGGCCGCATACCCTAGCAATGTGCAAACAAAGACCTAATGAGACAGATCGTGAATTCTTGACCCGGTGGTGTACCGTGAGAAACTCGTCTGAGGGGGTCATAGAGTCACAGGCATGGTTTGCACAAGGGTGCAGGTATGGCAGCGAGTTGTGGATGAAGTTGCAAAGGAAAATGCCAATCACGTTGGCAGGGATGATCCGGATTGCGGATTCGTATGCCTTGGGTGATCCGACTCAACCTAGGCTCGCATCAAGCGAGTCCAACGAGGAATACTATCAGAGGGACGGAGCCGGGTCATCCCAGAGGAACGATTACAGAGGAAAAAGTAGAGATGATAGACCGGATCATCGCTACGGTTCACAACAAGTTGCAGCTGTGAATCAAGATCAACCCGGAGTAGGGACCAACCAACGCCAGAGAACAGGAGGGCAATGGACTCCAAGAAATGATGGCAAGAAAACATGGACTCCGGAGCAAAAGAAACAGTGGCAGGAAAAGAAGGACCGTCCGAGGTATACCTATGAGTCGATGATGGATCAGCCGTGTAAGTTTCACACGCCAAATCCGAATAGCCTGGCGGGTCACACAACGAGGCAATGTGAGTGGATGCGTAAGATAGAACAAGGTGGTTCGGGGAATGCTCAGGCACCCCGAACTGATCAACTTCGGCAGGAGTTACCTCGGCAGCAATTGCTCTCTGGGGCGAACACGCAATAGCTAATGTTGCCTCCTCTCCGCCGAGGTATGACAACAATGAGAGAAGGGATGCAGTGCATCAGGTGGAAAATCAGCAACAACCGGATTAGAGGTACCCTAGAAACGAGGGAAGGAATGAGTACAGGGAGCATCACCAGAGTTATTGTGTGTTCACGACTGAGGAAACGGATAGAAAGAGCTTGCAGCGCCAACATATGGAGGTCAATGCGGTAATGCCAGCAGTGACGAGGTACATGCCTTGGTCCGACCAGGAAATCACCTGGAACATCAAAGATCATCCTAAGCTTATGCCGAGTCCAGGTTCGTATGCGCTAGTGCTAGATCCGACATTGATTGGACCGAACATCAATGTGAGGTTCTCCAAGGTGCTGATTGACAATGGCAGTAGCATTAACATCATGTATGTGGATACAATGCGCAAGTTGGGCATCTCAGAGAACATGCTCCAGGCTACGAGAATAACTTTCCATGGCATTGTACCAGGCATTTCTTGTGAGCCCATAGGCAAAGTCCGGGTCGACGTGCTATTCGGCACAAGGGATAACTGCCGAACTGAAAATCTGGAGTTTGAGGTGGTGAACTTGGAAAGTGCGTATCACGCGTTACTCGGAAGACCAACATTGAACAAGTTCATGGCAAGCTGCCACATCAGTTATCTGAAGATGAAGTTGCCCGGGCCAAATGGAGTGATTACCATTGCTGGGGATTTCCGACGTTCCATTGAGTGTGCTTCAGCCGGGTCTAACCTAGCCGAGTCACTTGTGATTGCACAAGAGAAAAGAAAAATCCAAGAGGTGGCGGCATTGGCTCAGTCCACGCAGCAGTATATGCCAGCGTTGAGTAACCCGCATGGCAGCGTTTCATTCCAAGCCGCAA
The DNA here is from genome assembly GCA_916181665.1 of Avena sativa. Classification (NCBI taxonomy): domain Eukaryota; kingdom Viridiplantae; phylum Streptophyta; class Magnoliopsida; order Poales; family Poaceae; genus Avena; species Avena sativa. Next base: position 343,383,606 of record OV702287.1, read on the forward strand.
AGGACACCAAGAAGGTTCCAGTTGATGACATGTTCCCGGAGCGCACCGTAACAATTGATGCCGGGTTAACTGACAAATAGGAAAGCGAGCTCGTCAACTTCCTCCGTGAGAATCGGGATATTTTTGCTTGGTCTACACAGGACTTGCAAGGTGTTCCGAGGGAGTTGGCTGAGCACTCTTTGAACGTAAGGCCCGGAGCAAGGCCGGTGAAGCAACCTCTCCGCCGCTTCGCCGAGGATAGGAGAAAGGTCATTGGAGACGAGATAGCTCGGTTACTAGCAGCATGATTTATCATGGAGGTGCTGTATCCGGATTGGCTCTCTAATCCGGTGCTGGTAGAAAAGAAGAAGGACGATCCGAATGTGGCAGTGGTTTGGCGTATGTGCATCGATTACACGAACCTGAACAAGGCGTGTCCAAAGGATCCATTTCCACTTCCGAGGATAGATCAGGTCATTGACTCAACCGCGGGATGTGAACTGTTGTCATTCATTGATGCATATTCTGGATTCCACCAGATACCTCTAAACCCGGATGATCAAATAAAGACTGTGTTTATTACCCCGTACGGGGCTTATTGCTATCGCACTATGCCATTTGGTTTGCGTAATGCAGGTGCAGCGTACCAAAGGTGTATGCAAAAATGCTTGCACGACCAAATAGGTCAAAACGTACAAGTATACGTGGATGATGTGGTTATCAAGACCAAGGAAAGCACAACGCTCCTTGACGACATAAGACAGACATTCGCGAACCTGAGGAGGTTCCGGATGAAGCTTAACCCGGAAAAATGTACCTTCGGTGTCCCGGCTAGAAAATTACTCGGATTTCTCGTCTCCAGCCGAGGTATCGAAGTTAATCCAACTAAGATCCGAGCCATCAAACGAATGGAGCTGCCGAAGTGTCTTAACGATGTCCAGAAGTTCACTGGGTGCCTGGCATCATTGAGTCGGTTTGTATGTCGGTTGGGAGAAAAGGCACTGCCTCTTTACCAACTCATGAAAAAGTCGGATAAATTCGTTTGGATGCCACAGGCCGATGAGGCCTTTGCCCACTTAAAAAGGATGTTGGCCACTGCACCAGTGTTAGACTATCCACTATCAACGGAGTCAATGTTGCTCTACATAGCCGCAACCAACCGAGTTGTAAGTGCAGTGATTGTAGTAGAGCGCAATGAAGAGGGTAAGTCGGTACAGAGGCCAGCATATTACTTGAGCGAGGTATTGTCTGCCTCAAAACAGAACTACCCGCACTTTCAAAACGTGGCATATGGTGTCTATATGGCGGCAAAGAAGTTAAAACATTACTTTGAGGAGCACCCCATCAAAGTGATATGTGAAGCTCCCATATCCGAGATAATGGGTAACAAAGATGCGAGTGGCAGAATCGCAAAATGGGCAATTGAGCTAGCCCCTTATGCGCACCAATACGACAGAAGAGAAGCGATCAAGTCTCAGGCTGTGGCGGACTTTTTTGTGGATTGGGCCGAGGTACAATACGAACCACCGCCACCAGATCCGAACTACTGGAGGATGCACTTTGACGGGTCGAAAACCAAAACCGGATTAGGCGCCAGGGCTGTGCTTACCTCGCCAAAGAAGGACCAGCTAAAATACGTATTGCAGATCCATTTCGCGGCATCGAACAATGTCGCTAAGTACGAGGCTCTTGTGCATGGGCTCAAAGTGGCAAAGGAGATTGGCATACGTCGGATAATATGCTTTGGCGACTCGGATCTAGTGGTGCAGCAAGTGTCCGGAGTGTGGGACGCCCTGGATCCAAACATGGCACTATACAAATTTCACGTGCAGAAAATATCTGGTTACTTCGAGGGATGTGAATTTCACCATGTACCCCGGGTGGAACACGAAGCTGCCGACATGCTGTCGAAGCTCGGATCGACCCGACAGGCAATTCCCCCGGGTGTAGCATTGGAACACCTCAGAAAACCATCTATCAGGCCATCCCCAGGAACCGACTCGATCTATGTCCCGGAAAATACAGAATCCGGAGCTGAGCCCATGGACATTGACACGGGAGGTAGTACGCGAGACCTGGGGACTGCATCAGCCAACCCGGGGACTGCCTCGGCAAACCCGGGGACTACCTCACTAGACCCGGGGACTGCTCAGCATGATCCGGCTGAAGTTATGCCAGTGGATCATATGGAAATTGATGAGGAGATGTTCCCTCCACGAGCGATACCAGCTTGGGCACTGCCTATATTCCAATTCCTGAAAGATGGAACGTTACCTACTGAGGAGGTATTAGCCAGGCAAACTCAGAGGAGAGCAAAAGCATACACGATTATCAATTCCGAGCTGTACAAACGGAGTGTAACCAACGTCCTCCAGCGATGCGTTGACCTGGAAGAAGGACTTGACATCCTCCGAGATATACACCAGGGAGAATGCGGGCATCATGCCTCATCCCAAGCCTTAGTGGCAAAGGCGTTCCGGCATGGGTTCTATTGGCCAAGCGCCTTAGAACAAGCAAAAGATCTGGTGAGAAAATGCAATGGTTGTCAAAGGTACGCCACCAAGACACATATGCCTATGTCGGAACTCAAGACCATACCAATTACGTGGCCATTTGCTGTATGGTGCTTGGATATGGTTGGCCCGTTCAAACCAGCAAGAGGAAACATGACACACATTTTGGTCATGGTGGACAAGTTTACAAAATGGATTGAAGTGAAACCTATAAGAAAATGTGATGGAGCTACGGCCTGACATTTCTCAAAGACATCATCTTGAGATATGATTATCCTCACAGTATCATAACTGATAATGGCACAAATTTTGCGGAAGGATCATTTACGCGTTTCTGCCGAGATAAGAAGATCTGGTTGGACGTTGCCTCGGTAGCCCACCCCGCATCGAACAGACAAGTGGAAAGATCCAATGGATTAGTATTATCCAGGATAAAACCCCGGCTCGTTGAGCCACTGCAAAGATCAGCGGGGTGCTAGATAGAAGAACTACCAGCAGTACTGTGGAGTTTAAGAACAACTCCAAATCGATCAACAGGCTATACGCCATTCTTTCTGGTATATGGGGCAGAAGCTGTATTACCAGCCGACATAGAGCATGACTCGCCTAGGGTCACCCAATACACAGAAGCCGAAGTGCAAAAGCCCGGCAAAATGATGTTGATCTGCTGGAAGAAGCGAGAGAACTGGCATTGTCCAGATCCGCCATATATTAGCAAAATCTCTGACGCTATCATAGCCGGAAAGTGTGCCCCCGAGTCTTTCGGGAAGGCGATCTGGTGCTCCGGTTGGTACAACGTACTACTGGCATGCATAAATTATCCCCCCCATGGGAAGGGTCGTTCATTGTGAGCAAAGCATTGCACAATGATTCTTACTATCTTATAGATGCAAAGCCACAGGAAAAGAACAAGGCGGTCAGGTCCGGAGAGGAATCTAAGCGACCGTGGAATGTAGCACTACTTCGTACCTTCTACACTTAGCTAAGAAGTGTATGTATCCGAGTCGTCTCATATGTCGGTATGTATGTCGGCAATGAGCTTATCAGTAAAATAGCAGCGCCTCGAGCAGTAACTCGGGGACTGCCTTAATAATGTTTGTTGTTACTTCTTATGCGGTAGCTGGAATAGGTCGTTCTACTTAACCCGGATTAGTAATGTGTGAGCACAAAAAACCCAACTCTTCGACTTGCTGCTGTCCAACAAGAATTGGCTTCATGGCAAGCAAGAGAACAAGTTTGTAGTTGCGTAGCACATGAAAAACGACTAAGGAAACGAATTTATTCGAGCTAACGTTTGTTTTTCGGACTAACCCTGTATTTATTTTCAAGTTATTACGCTGAATTATTTTGAGATAAGCCTAAAAGTTTCTAAGTATTGTTAAAACAATTTTTGAAGCTCGGATTCGTAAGTCGTAAAACCGAATCAAGGTAGACACGGACCGAGCCAGAGAATTGGACGAACAAGAAAATGAAACTCGGGGACTACGCCCAAGTTAATCCGGCATAGAAATGTAGTAGAAAAATATCACATATCCAGCATACAATTGCACCCGGCACACCGGGGATCTGATAAATTTTCAAGTTTTTTGAACTAATGAGCAGCAGGAGGAGGAAGTTCGGCATCGTCGTCGCTGTCTTCAATATCTGAAGCATCATCTTCTCCGCCCTCATCCGACCCATCTTCAACGTTCTCAATGTGCTCGTCCCCAGCGGATCCCAGGAAGCTCGGTCCTTCGACCCAGTCATGGATAGGAGAATATTTGACGAGGCTATAGGCGCAAGCCTGGCGCCGAGCTACCCACTCCGGATCATCGGTCCATCTGGATCCGGTGCGCCGGCGTGTGAGGAGGCTGAGGTCGATCTTCTCGTACCATGTGAGAATATGGTGAAGGATAGTATCAGCTGCGGCACGCCCAGTGGACTCTCTCCAGAGGTCAAGTTGGGTCTCGTTATCCAACAGCTTTTCAGCAAGAAGTGCGATCCTCTTCGGAGTGCTCTCACTGGGCCAGAACGTGTTGAAGATATGGACCGAAACGTCGAGGAGATCTTTGTCGTAGTTCTTGATGATTTCCACGCGAGCTGACAGGCTGACCAATAGGTCCTCCATGTCTAAGGGAATGCCCTCACCGTCAAGAGCGATGGGAGTACCCCTCTCTCGGCGAAATTTGGCAACAGCAGCGCTTGCAATGGGAGTACCCTCTGGAAAGTGGTCTGGAAACAAGGCAAAGGAAGAAGCTGAAGCAAAGACATATGAACTAACCCGGAGAATTATGTCGGATAAGGGAAAGGAATTTACGTGAAATATGGCTGTGGATCCGGGTCAACTCCTTGATGCAATCGTCACGTCTCTTGCGAAGTTGTTCAAGCTCAGCGATCGCCGACCCAAGCTGGACATCGGATTCTTTAAGTAGGTCCTGGTCCTTGGAGATCTGGAGAGTAAGGCGCTCACGTTCTTCTGTGAAGTTCTGGCCAACCTTTTTGAGCTCGGTTTGGTGCTGGGCCTTCATCTTCTCCATCTCAGCCTTGAGCTTGGCAATCTCGTTGTCCTTAGTCCGGAGGAGAGCAAGCTCGTCATCCTTTTTCTTCAGCTCGGCTTGATGTTGTCCTGCTTGTTCGAGAAAATGCAGCATCATATCAGGAACAGGCACACTATCCTCAAGCGATGCTGAAATAGTATGTTGACCCGGCAGAGCCGAGGAGTGAATGTTTGCCTAGCCAAGGAGAAGAGGAAATGGAAAACACTACGAGGTCGGACAAAAGAGGACATACCCCGGATTTCCTCCAAGTTCTTCCGCATGATCTTGTTCTCAGCCTCCACCCCAGCTGCAGAAACCAAATGAGGAGATTAGTCCGGCAGAAGAAGGTGAAGGAAAACGGAGACGTGCTGAGAGAGAAAATTACCCCTCTTTTCATGTTCTGCACTAAGTGCAACATGTTTTGCGCGTAGCATTTTGTGGGTATCCAGCAGGCGTTGGAATTCAGCGCTCCGGTGATTGGTGGTTACCTGAAAAAAGTATAGAAGTGTAAAATTAGCTTGGTACATATTCGAAGTGTACAAGATCTGGGCCAAGTGGAACTTAACCCGGCTCTACGTGTGTGCATATTCGAAGTGTACAAGATCCGGGCCAAGTGGAACTTAACCCGGCTCTAGGGGTGTGCATATTTGAAGTGTACAAGATCCGGGCCAAGTCGAACTTAACCCGGCTCTAGGTGTGTAAAGATTCGAAGTGTACAAGATCCAGGCCAAGTGGAACTTAACCCGGCTCTAGGTGTGTGCATATTCGAAGTGTACAAGATCCGGGCCAAGTGGAACTTAACCCGGCTCTAGGTGTGTGCATATTCGAAGTGTACAAGATCCGGGCCAAGTGGAACTTAACCCGGCTCTAGGTGTGTGCAGATTCGAAGTGTACAAGATCCGGGCCAAGTGGAACTTAAACCGGCTCTAGGTGTGTGCATATTCGAAGTGTACAAGATCCGGGCCAAGTGGAACTTAACCCGGCTCTAGGTGTGTGCAGATTCGAAGTTTACATGCAGCTACGTTAGTTTTCTAATGAGCAGCCGACCGAGTAACAAGATACTACACCGGAGGCTCGGGGACTAATGGTTATTATCTACAGCATGTAAAGGAGAAACGACATACCTCCATCATTCGCCCCGCGAGGTTAATTGCCTTAGCGGCGGTATTCATCTGGGCGGGAAATTCTGCGGGGCCGAACTTTTCCAGGAGATCGTCGTTGTGGACGAACTCCGCCTTATTCCAGTTCATGATGAACTCAATAAGACTCGGAGGGTACCGCTCACCGGTGGGCATATGGGGTGCCACCAAGCCCTTTGCGTGCACTTCTTTCCTCTCAACCAAGGCAAGGGCTGGGCTAGTATGTAGAACCATCTGATGTGCGTCAGTTGGCTCGGCAGGAACATCCTTCGCTGCTGGGGCTTTCTTGGGAAGCATCGACGATAGGGTTCGCTGCCCAGCCTCGACGGATGTTGACTTGGTAGTATCCGGAGCCTTTTTGCCCCTAGCTTGCTGGGAAGAAGTAACCGCAGTGGATTTCCCCTTTGAAGCTGCTGAAGTAGTTCCTCGCCGAGGTTGAGATGACTCGGACGAGGCGGAAGAACTTGGCACTGGAGCTCTTGTAGCTGAACTTGGAGCTGTTGTTGGTTTCCTTGGTGCCGGAACAGGTATTGGTGCTGGCTCGGTCGCTGGTACTGGAACTGCTGCTGGTGCTGGTGTTGAGATAGACTCGGTGGTTGCTGGTTGCGGCGATGCCGAAGTGGTGGACACCGTCGCCTCGGCTGGACCGACCCCTCCCGCTCCGAGGTCGCGTTCCTCTCGACGAGGTAGTGCGGAACTCGGAGCAGCCGTATAACCCTCTGGAATAGGGCTCAGCGGACGTGACTCGTCGTCACGAGGAGGAGAAGGGCCGGATCGAAGCAGTGAAGAGATGCTTGATCCGCTCTGAGGGACCTCCACCGGAGGCCTGAAGAAGAGAATAATGTTAGAAGAGAAATTACTATCATGCAAGGAAAAGTAAGTTGCGCAACGAAAAATGACTTACGCATCCGAGTTTTCGGCCTCCTTGGGTTTCCGAGCCCTCCGTGTCGGGGCTTTGCCTGCCCGCTTGGAGGCAGTCTTGTCTCCGGCCTTCTTTTGCCTTTTTGTGGGCTGAGAAGGTTCGGAGGAAGAACTCGATGCGGCTCCACGCTTCTTCTTCGACGCCACCGGAACCGGCTCGCCCGTAGCAAGTGGAGGATCCTCGTGGATATGCCCACCGGGGTTAGCTGACGCCGGAAAGGCAAAAGAAAGAGGGATAGCCTCAACAGGTTCAATCACGTCGACATCCGAGTCATCCTCATCATCGGGCCAATCTCTAAGAGAAGAGAATTTACCGCTGGGTCGCTTGGTAGCGTCGGTCATAGGGAGGAACATCTCCTGGTCCGGCTCCTCCTCATCCGGGATTTCTCGATCCGGCGCCCACTTAAGGGTCGGATCCGTACCATCCTCGAGAGTTTGCTGAAGGAACAACTGAGAAAAAGCATGAAGAACAGAGTAAAAAATACAACAAAAACCGACACATATTTGATCCGAAATAAGTTTGCCCCGTGAAGCTTACCGCGGGAGGGAGCCTGTCACGACAGTAGTGCTCAATTCTCCACGTCCATTCGGCGGAGAAGTCCCGGTGGGTGGTGAAGAGAGCCTTAACCTGGCGAAAAATCTCCGTGTTGCTCAGCTCAAAGGAGGAGGTCCGGTTGGGGTCGTGGCCAAAACTCATGTGGCACAACTTGTGGGTGCGCTTCTGGAGGGGAGAGATTCGGTTGCGCACGAATGTGATCATGGCATCCTCGTTGCACAATCCGAGTTTCTTCAGCTCTACGAACCTCTTGTTAACTTGGTTGGCCAGAGCTGTAGGCTTCTTGGGGACCTCCTCCTAGAATTCCGTGTCAGGTGGACCCAGAGCGTAGGGCAGCAACCGAATCAAATCTTCAGTGCCCTCATTCCGGACATAGAAGAAGGTCCGGGCACATCCTTTGCAGGAGTCAAGCCCGGTAACCCGGGGGAAAACGGAAAGTCTCCGGGGCAAGATGGAGGCAGCTCCGAATTGGGTGAGCTGCTTATCCTCCGACTCTACTTGGATGTTGGGGATGATGTTGCGACGAAGGCCAAAAAACCGGATCCACAGCTCCTTCGTCGGCCATAATCCGGTGTAGCCTTCGATCATAGAGGAAAAGGCGGAGAGAGAGGTGATAGTGTTGGCTAGGAGATGGTGCGGCTGCAAGTGGTAGGTCCTAACCCAATCCCGGAAGAAATCGCTCACCGGCAGACCAAATCCCCGTTGGAAGTGGGACAGGAACATGACGAACTCACTCGGATTGGGTGAGGGGGCCAGTTCGGCGGAGGGAAGACGGGCAGCGACGCCGGCAGGAATGCGCCTGGTCTGGTAGAGCCAGTCAAGGTCATCTTGAAAGACCCATGACCCGGCCCACGCGCCACGGTCCGCCGCGGCGGAGTCCTCCTCCATTTCCTGCTCGGTGACGACGAGCTCCTCCTCTGTCATCTCGTATTCACTACCCTCGCTGGCGCTAGCGGCGGCGGGGATGTGAGGCCTGGATTGGCGAGGACCCGTAGCGAAGAAGTTGCGCAGCAGTGGCTGCGATGCAGAAGCACAGGGAAAGTGCGGCGGCGGCGCTGCTGCTAGAAGCACTGGCAGCGGCGCGGTCGCTAGGAAGACGAAGGAGAAGGGCAACGAGCAGAGGGGCGCGGAAGTGGGAAAAACGCTAAGGGGTGCGCCTCTCCGCTACTTAACCACCCCCTGTGAGGGTGAGTGGGATCGTGCTGCACCAACGAGCCACATGGTGTGGCTGTGTATCGCACGCCTCAGCCAATCATAGAGGAGCCACACGGAGGGCCACTGAGCAGAAGCAATCCGGTGATGTGATGCACTGATGCGGTAAACGAGGAGGCAGGCGTGACGTGACCCACGCACAGTGATAACTGACAATTACTGCGGCGGTTACTGTGCAGGCCCTTAAAATAAGACAGCGTAATGATTAGCCTCCACGTGGGTTGGTGTATGAGAGAAGGAAACGGGGCCCAGATCAAACCATGGTAACCATGGGATCCGAGCCAAAGTGGTAACCCGGCCGGCAAGTGAAAACTTGGAACGTGCGAAGGGAATGTAAATCCATATAATCCGAGATAAGGAGTTAACCCGGAATTAAACATCCAAGGCTCGAACATAAATGAACCTGATGTGGCCTTAGCGGCCAAGGCCGCTAAGACCGCACCAGCTTCAGGGACTAATGTTGGGGGGATACCCCCGGGTAGGGTCACTCCGGGGTATAAGGGCCAAGTTAGTCGAGGTTCGGCAGGGTCAAAGCAGATGCTGGCCGGGTCACCTCAAGGCAGGTCGGATCATGGAGTAACCCGGACCAGGGGGTCGCCTGACATTGTCTCATCCGACTTAAGGAGTAAGTCGGAAGTGCTTGTCTAACTTTTATGCAGGAACAGGTGTGGCCGAATCTACTATGATCCGGGTCCCCTCTTAGCTTCTGGGAGAAGGAAGGAATCTCTCTGGTAAAAAAGAAGGTCCGGTACGCACTGCATGAGCGAAGCAGGCAAGGGCAGGACCACCGGGTCATGGCCGACAAGGGTGACGATGCCCATGGCGGCTGACGCAGGCGCCGCAGAGGCTTACGTAGCTAAAGCATGTATGATGCGGGGGAAAAGCACCCCGGTCGGGTTACCACTTTGAGAGGAGGCATATTCTTAGGAATATGCCTCCACGTATGCCCTAGGCAGGGACCGAGCCTCCTCTATATAAGGGGGGGGCTAGGGTTCCAGTAGAGGGGGTTGGGTTCTTTGAGGCCTTAGTGTTTTGGTTAAGGTTCTAGGGAAAAACATTGGGCAAGAGTAAGAGAGCTCCTTCTTCCTCCTCTCGCCAATACAGCTCAAGGAGCACTTGTAATCTTGGAGGAATAGCAATACAAACTTCTGTGTGGAGAATCACTCCACTATCCCTCCCTGGATTCCCCTAGCATGTATTAGTCCCCACCTTTAGCCTATCCATGGCATCTGCCGTGACACCACCACGACATTTAGCTTGCCCATAGGGCGTCAGAACAATGGGTGATGTCTGCAAGTGCACAGATCGTTTGTAGCTAGTTTCGAAGTACATATCAATCCCAGAGGGAGCCCATAGATAAGTGTTTATGAGTGAAGTCTCTGTCACACCCGAAGTTGTCATAGGTCTTCGAGTGAATTGGATGCAAGTGTTGAAATAAGAATGGGGTTTTGATTAAATGAGATGTATTTAAATAGAACTAAAATGTAAACTTCAGAAATATAAAGCATAAAAGTAAAGAACGACTTGGTTGTTTGTTGTTTCCTGCAGATGGCAAATAAAGGCGCGGGGAGATTCAGTTCATGGTGATAGTGACTGTGCCAGGTGGACAAATGATAAATGTAGAAATTATAATCTTATAAATATATGTGTTGGCGTGCAACCCATAATTAGCCAGAGCTCCTCTTGGTAGATTTTATCCCAACTTTAATAATCCTACTAGCCTGTTACCAAAACCATGGTCAGACACTATACGATTAAGACCCTCCAGGTCGCTTAGCGATTAAGCTCCTTGGATCGGACTAATTCAATAAGCATAGTGGTTCCTCGTCATCCTCGAATCTACTAGTTTTCCATTGATATCCCCGTGTCACCCAAGGGTCATGGGTCCGCTAGCGAACAAGATCTTATCTATGTAGAACAAAGCATCATGTTGTCTGGGCCCTTAATTGGACAACAAGCATTAGGTATCCCACAGATAGCCAAGCACACATAATATAATAATTAGAATCAATCACAAACTAATGGAAAATATATGAAGGCACATCACATCTCACTAATCCCCTACATCTCCCACGCCAAAGGGAATTACTCACACATGAGAGAAGAACGGATCATCGATATAATAAAATAAAGGGAATTCATCTTTATATTACCGTGGAGATCCACAATAAGAATAGAAAAATATCCAACACAATTCAAGATGGGAAGAAACAATCTCAAACCCTAGTCTTGCAAGGCAAAGATCCCTCTCTCTCTAGTACAAGTAGCGGTTATGGGGTTGTATTGGCTAGGAGGTCGAAGAGCATGGAGGGAGATGAAGAATGTCTTCCCCTTATTCTCCGGATCTCTTCTTTCTCCCTTCTAGATGGTATGGCGGTTGCTGTGTTATGTTTTCGTCCTTTGTCCCTTCATGGAAGTTGTCCCTTTTGACAAGACAGAGGTGGAGGAAACTATACGGCGGGAACTATATGGTCGGAAAAATATTCCTGCCGTATAGTTGCTCGTTAAAGCTTCTGTAAGATCCCCTCGAGTGCTTCCAAAGAGAGACTTGCTTGTTTTCTCTAGAATATTGTGTTTCTCTAGTTAAAACCTTCTATTGACATTCAGAACCTGAAACACACATTAAAAACCAAGTTTTCTTTGCTACCGAAGTATTAGTGTTAGGTAAAGCTAGAAAACGATCAAATCCGGGAGAAAACCATCAATAAAAGCCATGAAAATGTGTCGAATCTCATAGCTATCAATGGGTAGAATGGGAATTTTGAAGCCAAAAGTTTTTGAAACGGAGGGGCGCGAAATGCTTCAAGATCGGTGTGTGATTTTGCCGCTTGATTGAGATTTTGAATTTGGCGGCCGTCCATCTAATAATAATATAATAAATGATACTGCCCCGGTGGGATATTTTGCCTCAAAGTTTTTGAAACTGAGGGGCAGGAAATGCTTCAAACTCAGTGTATGGTTTAGCCGCTCGATTGAGATTTTGAATTTGACAAGCGCCCATCTGATAATAATACGAAAGTGGTACTCCCCCGGTGGGAGATTTTGCCTCAAAGTATTTGAAACGGAGGGGCGGGAAATTCTTCAAAGTCGGTGTGTGGTTTTTCCGCTCGATTGAGATTTTGAATTTGACTAGCGCCCATCTTCTGATAATAATACAAAAATCATACTCCCCAGGTGGGAGATTTTGCCTCAAAGTTTTTGAAACGGAGGGGCGGGAAATGCTTCAAAGTGGGTGTGCGGTTTTGTCGCTTGATTGAGATTTTGAATTTGGCTAGCATCTATCTAATAATAATATAAAAATGGTACTCCCTCGGTGGGAGATTTTGGCTGAAAGTTTTTGAAACGGTTATGAGGGAAATGTTTCAAAGTCAGTGTGTGTGATTTTGTCGCTCGATTGAGATTTTGAATTTTGCTAGCGTCCATGTACTACTAGTAGTAGTAGTAGTAAAAACATGGTACAACGTACGGCTATATGGTCAGGGATTCATGGCCGAGAGTCACATCAACTGATCATCCATATAACCACACTTGAGGTACTCCCTATGTTCAGTATTACTAGGCCGGAGTGTTACTAGTTCTGAGAATTACCTTCACCTATCGCTTTATAGCTAGTTATTGCATTTAGTAGTAATCCTAAAATCCAGCCAATACACGTGGCCACTGCTGACTCGTGGTTGATAACGAGCTCGTTGGGGAACCCCAAGAGGAAGGTATGATGAGCACAACAGTAAGCTTCCCTCAGTTATGAAACCAAGGTTATCGAACTAGTAGGAGCAAGGAAACACCTCTAAGGTGTTGTTTCCAACTTAGAATCCTATACAATACAACCACAGAACTTTGCCCACAACTTACAGTGAGGTTGTCAATCTCACCAATTTTGCTGAAAACAAAGGATTAAACGTATTGTGTGGAAGAAAGTAATAGCTTGAAGATAGTAACCAGTTGTAGATTGATGGTAAAAGAAAGGACCGGGGTCCATAGTTCACTAGTGGTGGTTCTCCTTAAGATAGATAACATGTTGGGTGAACAAATTACAGCGGGGCAATTGACAAACATCGAGAAAGCATACATGCATATACTAATCATCTTGACTCCTTTGAGATTCGATTGGGCATTACAACATTATACATAGACCGTAATCCAATTGCATCTATGACTAATAATCCACCTTCAGGTTATCATCCGAACCCCCTCCAGTATTAAGTTGCAAGCAACAGATAATTGCATTACGCATTGCATGTAAAGTAAACAATACGATTGTTCTATGAACAAAGGATTGTTGTTTTCTCCCTAGTAGCAACAACACATCTAGTACCTTAGAGATTTCTGTCACTTCCCCAGATTACTAGAGGCATGAACCCACTATCGAGCATAAATACTCCCTCTTGGAGTTGCTAGCATATACTCGGCAAGGATATCTACTAACAACGGAAAGCATGCAAGATCACAAATAACAAAGACATGATAGAATCAATAATCAATCTGAAATAGCATCTCAATATCCATCAGATCCCAGCAGACACAACATGTATGATTACTAATAGATGATCTTGATCATGAATGGAGCTCACAAGATCTAAACATGATAGCACAAAGGAGAATAACCAACCATCTAGCTACTATACGGACCCATAGTCCAAGGATGAACTACTCATACATCACACTGGAGGCTTGCATGGTGATGAAGAAGGCCTCCGGGGTGAATTTCCCTCTCCGGCAGGGTGCCAGGAAGAGTTTCAGACCCCTCCCGATCTAGGGATGGAGATGACGGTGGCTACAGACTCTGTCGTGGATTTTGATCAGGTACTTAGGGTTTCTGTATCGGATGCATATTATAGTCGGAAGGGGAGGCCGAGGGGGTGCCCTAGGCAGCCACACTACCCCCTAGCGTGGGCTAGGCCTGGTCGTGCGGCCAAGTGGTGTGGCGGCCCTCTAGCCTCTCTCCGTCTTGAAGGGAATATGCCCGAGAGGCAATAATAAAGTGGTTATTATCTTATTCCATGTTTATGATAAATGTTTATTTTACATGCTAGAATTGTATTGATTCGGAAACATCAATACATGTGTGTTTAATAAACAAAAAGGATTCCTAGTCATGCCTCTCTTATAGACTAGCTTGTTGATTAACAAGATGATCAAGGTTTCCTGATCATGGACATTGGATGTTGTTAATAACAAGGTCACACCATTGGTGGAATGATGTGATGAACATTCATCCGAAGTATAGCATTATGATCAAGTCATTATGTTTATATTGCTATAACATCATACCAAGTAATCTTTATCCTTAGACCATGAGATCATGTTAATTGCTAACACCGGAAGAGTATCTTGATAACATCAAACGTCACACCGTAACAGGGTGACTATAAAGATGGGTTCAGTACTACGAAGGTGTTATGTTGAGGCTCATGGATCAAGGGTGGAATTTGTCAATCCAGATGACGGATAGATATTCTCTGGGCCCTCTCGGTGATATCACATTGAAATAGCTTGCAAGCAAGTGATGTGATCACTAGAATGTTATATCATGGGAACGAGAAAAGAGTACATGTCGGTAACAAGATCAAACTAGGTATGGAGATACCGATGATCGAATCTCGGACATGTAATATATCGAGGGACAAAGGGATTTAGTTACAAGCGTTAAAGGTTCTCACGATCACAGAAGTCATCATTGAATGTGTAGGAGTCAGTATGGATCTCCAGGTCCCGCTTCTGATTATTGATCTGAGAGGGGTCTCGATCATGTCTACATTATTCGTGAACCGTAGGGTGACACACTTAAGGGATACCGACACCATTTGGAGAAAATATGTTTCAGATAAAGATTTAAGAAAGCGCTGGAATTATTTCAATAGACACCGAAACTGTTTTGGGTGAAATTGCTGAAATTGGTTCTGCATGTAATATTGAAATGTTGCAGGGGGTTTTATGTGAATGTTTGTTAATTAAAGTAATTAACAAAATTCTGAATAAAATTAATAAAAGAGTTTTATTAAATGAGAGAGCATTAAATTTGGAAAATTTAATGCATTTAAAGTGGAGACTTTAAAAGAGAATGTGAAGGGGCAAATTTATGTGGAGGGAGTTACCACCACATGAATGGAGGAGGTCAAGGGTCACCTCCTCCATGCACCGTCCATGAAGGAGGGGCACCCCCTCCTTCTATAAAAGGCCACCCCTCCTCACTTCTCACACACACCTCCTTGTGAAGGATCTCTCTCCCCCTCTAGTATTATTCCCCCATGGTCTCGGATTAGCGAGATACATGTTTCCGGTGGCTTTATCTGGAAAGGAGTTGCTGCTTCCGCTGCTTTGCTGGAGCGAGGGACGGAGGTTGCCGGGGTACTGGACGTGTGTGCGATCACGGATGCACCGCTGCTTTGCGGTGCTAGACTTGGTGCTGCTGGAACTGGATCTGATGGACGTGCTGGAGCCGGACTTCCTCACGATCTTGAGATCAGCAAGTGTACGACTACATCAACCACGAGTTCCTACTCGTTAACAAAGCTCGTTGTCTATGAGGGTAAGTTCTCGTTGGATGTATGTCCACCCGTTGCTTTGTACCTAGTAGATAAATCTTGGCGTGTAGTTCACATCGTAGGAATTTTTTTGTTTTCTATGCTGCGGACCCAACAGTGGTATCAGAGCCTGATCTATGCGTAGGTGCTTTGCACGGGTAGTACACATATGTTGATATGTGGGCGATGATGATCATGTTATTGCATCTTCTATGTATTTTGGATATTGGTGGCATAGTGGGATGAAGCGGCCCGGACCAACCTTACATGTCATCGTACATGAGACCAGTTCCACGACTGACATGCAACTTGTTTTGCATAAGTGGCTGGCGGGTGTCTGCCTCTCCTACTATAGTCAATATCTGATTTACAACGAGTTGCTAATGACTTAGTTATCCTCGTTGTGGTTCATGTTCGTAGGTGAGAACGGTTCTATCTCCGAAAGCCCAAAGCCACGTAAAACTTGCAATTGATAAATTAGAGGCATCTAGTTTAGATCGTTGCTGGGCTAGTGTATTGATATGGTATTGTTGTAAGTAGATGTATGATAGATACTCTTACAACACACTCAACGTGTAAGTTCCATAGACCTTGGCCTTACACACAAAGGAATGATAGAGATCATACCACAATGCAAATGATAGAGATCAAATGCATGGACCATATCATCTCACTTTACACATTAGATGTTAGCATCTTATACTGCTAGTTTGGCGCTTTCTGTAGCATTGTAAGATGATCCCTCTTTTAGATATCAAGATAAAAATGTGTTCTTCCTTAAGTATGCACCGTTTTGTGGATCGTATTTCGAGACATCACGTGATGATCGGGTGTAATCGACTCTATGCTTTCATACAAACGGGTGTAAGACAGTTTTACACATGCGAGTACTAAGGTTCTTACTTGGCGAGCCTAGCATGTACAGACATGGCCTCGGAACACGGACCAAAAGGTTAAGCATGAGTCATATAGTTGATATGATGCCCATATAGATGCTCGCCTTTGAAGCTACATCAACTCACGTGATGATCAGACTTGGTGTAGTGGATTTGGTTCATGTAATCACCAAAAAGGCACGAGGGATGTCATTTTTGAGTGGGAGTTCATTTCTAATTTGGATTAGTCGAACCAAATTTGTCATAAATTAAATCAAAGTGAATTTGCATAGTTTGTTGTAGTCATTGGCATTCGTTTTCTACCTTATGCTTAGTTTTTATTTGAGATAATAGAACTATAGAATTCTAGATATTTACTTTACAAACTAGTATCGTATTGTTTTGAATGTCAATTTAAAGTTTATAAGTCCTATTGCAAACTTTCAGCAAACTCTATTTACTCCATGAAGTTTAATAAGTAGTATTAAATCAAGAGTAATAATTCCAGTGTTAGTATCTAAAGTATCATGTTTGCCTCCATGATTATTGATATTCAAAAAGTTGTTTTAATATCAAGATTATATTGGAGCTGAAAATTGTTTCAGAAACCATCATGTGTGAAAGATATTGTGATATCTGAAACAATGCTTTTGGTTGCATTATGATAGAGTATAATTTAGCAAAATACATGTTCTCATATTGTATGAGAATTTGTGAAGGATGGAGATGCTAGGCATCCGAATCTACCAAAAAGGTTTTGGGAACTGATATTATACTCGTGATTCTTCCTTATAAGCTATAGTAGCTTGATCATGAAAGTTGTCATGATAAGGATGAATAGAAGATGTAAGTAAAATGTTTACTGCACTAATAGATTACTAAAGAATGGATTTTTGAAAGAACACCAAACATTTGATGATGGTGATCCACTTCAAAGTGCAAGTCGAAAGGTATTAGTAGTTGACTATATACGCTTTGTACCATGTGTCTTGTTGATGACACCACTATTGATATTGATAGATTCTTTTAAAAGAATAGGAATTGCTGAAAGAGAATCTATAAAATATTTGGCAGAAAATAAAAGGTTGGAGATGTCCAACTTAGGTATATAGAAGATATACATGTTATGGCTATATTCCTTGCTTGTTAAACAATGTGGTTCTTAGGTATTGGATACCGGTATTGGATACCGAATTGGTTGGTATGAAGTGTCATACAGGACAACGCAATTCATGAACTACAATGGCCTAAGTAACTACCAAGAGAATGAGTGATGATGTTCATCGAAAACAAATAAAGTGTTATTGTGTTTTTCGTTGTCATCAAACCAAGCCTTCAAGATTTGTTTAAATAATTGTTATTTTGTTCCGGTATTATGAGAACAATGGCTGTTCAAATAATTACCGTATTCCATAAAGGATGGATGAACTTTTACAAGTCTAGTTGGAGAAATCACATCCATAAACACTATTGCTAAAATGTCGCAAGACAAATGATTGAAATATCACTTATGAAGTGACATCGCTGTTTAAATTATATTGGAAAGAAAACATGAAGAAACTCCATGTAGATGGATTTTTGGAGTCTTTGATTTTGATCAATTGACGCATGTGAGACTTTCCTCGAGATAATTGAAACTCCGTCCATAGGCCAGAGAGGAACGGATGACTAGCTTATTGGAAATTGTGCATGATGATGTGCATAGTCCATTATGTGTATCCATATGCGATGGATCTTTTTGCTTCATATGCTTTCTCCGAAAATTTGAGTGAATATATCTATATATTTACTTAATAAGGAAGAAGTATAAAACATTTGAAAATTGTTCAAAGACTTTCAAGATGAAGTGGAAAATCATTGTAACAAGAAAATAAAGAGTTTATGGTTCGGTCATAAAGAAAGATATTTGAGTTACATGTTTAGCAAAAACACCTAAGACTTGAGGAATTGTTCCATGATTTTTGTTTCCCGATAAACCATAGGAGTATGGCATATTAGAGAGATAAAATCAAACCATGTTTGACATGGTAAGATCAAGGGTGTCATTTATAAAACTGCCATTATGTTTTAAGGATTGAAGCTTTAGAGACTACCGCTTTTACACTGAAAAGAGCACTATCGTGATCCATTGAAATGACACCATATGAGTTATGGTTTGGGATAAAACCCGAATTGTCTTTTCTTAAATTTTGGTATGCTATGCATAAGTAAAATGTTTACAACCAAAGTCGGATAAGCACGTCTTTGTAGGTTATCCCAAAGAATTTGTTGGGAATTTCTCCATAACACCGAGGACAAAAGAGTTTGTTACTTCGAACGTCAAGTTTCTTGAGAAGGAATTTTTCGTGAAAAGTTAAGTGGGAGGACAATAGAACTTTGATAAGGTTATTGAACCTTAGCTATATGTGCTAAGTAGCGCAGCGCCGGAAAGTGTCCCGGTGGCGGCCACAATGCTCATGGCTCTCGTGATTACAAAAGGTGTGATCTCGGAGATTAGAGTTCCTATAGAACCGTGTGGGTCGGTAAGAATCAAATAGTAAGATTTGATAAGCAAGTCGTTATTGTTTTGATAATGATGAACCGACTACATGAAAAGAAGCGATGATGGGCCCTGACTCCATAAAATGACTAGAAGTCACAGAATCCGTGATAGTATCCATACACGAGAAAACAAGTTTCTGAACTTGGAAGACCCTCCGGAAAGGCGTGAAGCCTATCGGTCGTGTTTGGATCTATAAAGAAATAAGACATGGATGTTTCACATCTATGAAATAGTCGACATGTCGGAAAGAAGTTTACGACAATGTTCAAGGAGTTGACTATGACAAGATTTGATCTTTCATAGCGATATATAGTCTTGACGGATTAATGTAGCAACCACTACATATAATTTGGTATATGGTAGTTTAATAAACAAAAAAAGGTTCTTCAAATAGAACGGAAACCTAGGACATGTACATGACATGGTCCGAAGGGTTTTGTTAATTCAAAGGGTGCTAAAAGGGCATGTAAACTTCAATAGTTGAAGTAAGCATAGCAGAGTTGGAATCTTCACCATGATGAAACTGTTAAATGAGTTTAAATTCATCGGAGATGATGAAGATGCTTGCATTTGCAAGAAATTAAGTGGGAGCGCTGAGACATATTTCTAATACATTATGTAGAGGACATATTGTTGATTGGAAATGATGTATCTTGTATTAACACAAGTTAAGAATTTCATTAAAATAAGATTTCGATGAAAGACTTGGGCAAACCCGGAATATTAGGCATCAATATCTATATGGATAGATTAAGGCGCTAATATGGTTGTGCCAGACATACATATATGAGATATTGAAAGGGTTCAAGATGGAAACAACAAGAAAGGTTCTTGCTGCATGGAAAGGATTGTATCAAAATTCAAGTGTTTCAACAATTGGTGAGTAAAATCACATGAAGATTTTGATCGATTATACCATGATATGTATATATCCAGAATGTCCTATGCTCTAAATGTTATGAGCATATACCAGAATGATTCATAAGATGATCATTGGACAATAGTAAAGATATTCTTATGAGCTTTGGAAGAACTAAGAATATATAATGTATAAGTGACAAATAGTTAAAGGTAGTTCATTGTAAAGTGTTACATTGATACTAGTTTTGTCACAAGATACAAATTAAATTTATCTCAATTTAGACTATGGGTGGCACAATGTAATGGAAAGGATGTTCCATGATGGATTTGGATGAGTTCCAAAGTTGAGACATTGTGACGGATACTACAACGAAAGGCTAAGTATATGACTGCTATAGTAGCAGCAAAGGAGGGCATTTGTGTTAAGTAGTTTGTTATCAAACTAGGTGTGGTTCAAAGTGGGATAATACTATGAAGATATATTGTGTGACAATAATATCAACTTATTTTGAGCCGAACGAACTAAAGGGCTCACCAGAGGACCAAATTTATACAATGTCATCTCATTTGAGAATGAGTGATGCGTAGAGACGCAAAGACATGCAAATACACACGGATCTGAAACTGTCACATCCGGAGATTATGTTAACCACTAGCAATAGCGTATATGCAACACTAGAAAGCCATAGGTGTTTAATGCGCAAAAATTTTCAAACTAGATTATTGACTCTAGTGCAAGTGGGAGACTGAAGGGAATATGCCCGAGAGGCAATAATAAAGTGGTTATTATCTTATTCCATGTTTGTGATAAATGTTTATTTTACATGCTAGAATTGTATTGATTCGGAAACATCAATACATGTGTGTTTAATAAACAAAAAGGGTTCCTAGTCATGCCTCTCTTATAGACTAGCTTGTTGATTAACAAGATGATCAAGGTTTCCTGATCATGGACATTGGATGTTGTTAATAACAAGGTCACACCATTGGTGGAATGATGTGATGAACATTCATCCGAAGTATAGCATTACGATCAAGTCATTATGTTTATATTGCTATAACATCATACGAAGTAATCTTTATCCTTAGACCATGAGATCATGTTAATTGCTAACACCGGAAGAGTATCTTGATAACATCAAACATCACACCGTAACAGGGTGACTATAAAGATGGGTTCAGTACTATGAAGGTGTTATGTTGACGCTCATGGATCAAGAGTGGAATTTGTCAATCCAGATGACAGATAGATATTCTCTGGGGTGATATCACATTGAAATAGCTTGCAAGCAAGTGATGTGATCACTAGAATGTTATATCATGGGAACGAGAAAAGAGTACATGTCGGTAACGAGATCAAACTAGGTATGGAGATACCGATGATCGAATCTCAGACATGTAATATGTCGAGGGACAAAGGGATTTAGTTACAAGCATTAAAGGTTCTCACGATCACAGAAGTCATCGTTGAATGTGTAGGAGTCAGTATGGATCTCCAGGTCCCGCTTCTGATTATTGATCTGAGAGGGGTCTCGATCATGTCTGCATTATTCGCGAACCGTAGGGTGACACACTTAAGGGATACCGACACCATTTGGAGCAAATATGTTTCAGATAAAGATTTAAGAAAGCGCTGGAATTATTTCAATAGACACCGAAACTGTTTCGGGTGAAATTGCTGAAATTGGTTCTGCATGTAATATTGAAATGTTGTAGGGGGTTTTATGTGAATGTTTGTTAATTAAAGTAATTAACAATTCTGAATAAAATGAATAAAAGAGTTTTATTAAATGAGAGAGCATTAAATTTGGAGAAATTTAATGCATTTAAAGTGGAGACTTTAAAAGAGAATGTGAAGGGGCAAATTTATGTGGAGGGAGTTACCACCACATGAATGGAGGAGGTGAAGGGTCACCTCCTCCATGCGCCGGCCATGAAGGAGGGGCACCCCCTCCTCCTATAAAAGGCCACCCCTCCTCACTTCTCACACACACCTCCTTGTGAAGGATCTCTCTCCCCCTCTAGTATTATTCCCCCATGGTCTCGGATTAGCGAGATACATGTTCCCGGTGGCTTTATCTGGAAAGGAGTTGCTGCTTCCGCTGCTTTGCTGGAGCGAGGGACGGAGGTTGTCTGGGTATCGGACGTGTGTGCGATCACGGATGCATCGCTGCTTTGCGGTGCTGGACTTGGTGCTGCTGGAACTGGATCTGATGGACGTGCTGGAGCCGGACTTCCTCACGATCTTGAGATAAGCAAGTGTACGACTACATCAACCACGAGTTCCTACTCGTTAGCAAAGCTCGTTGTCTACGAGGGTAAGTTCTCGTTGGATGTATGTCCACCCGTTGCTTTGTACCTAGTAGATAAATCTTGGCGTGTAGTTCACATCGTAGGAAAATTTTTGTTTTCTATGCTGCGGACCCAACACGTCTCGTATTCTAGCTCCGTGTCCCCCTCGGTGAAATATTGACTTCGGCTTTTGTCCCGTCCAATTCCGAGAATATTCACTTTCTAACTTTCCTGGAACCAAAAACAACAGAAAACAGGCAGCTGGCATTGTGGCATCTTGTTAATAGGTTAGTCCAAGAAAGTGTATAAAAATACTCCAAAGTTCATAAGAAAGTAGATAAAAACCAAGCATGGAACATCTAAAATTACAGATACGTTAGAACATATCAACATCCCCAAGCTTAACTCCTGCTCGTCCTCGAGTAGGTAAGTGATAAAAAGAAAGAACAATTTTTGAGGTGACATGCACCATCATAAACTTGATCAAAGTATTTGTAAAACATTGATAGCTGGGATCATAGTACTTCAACATAGCATCAAAGATAAAGTTCTAACAATAAGACATAGCAACTATGTTGTAACATGAAAAGGCACAAACTGAAGATTCATGAATAACAATGCTTTGCAAGACATTTGTTTGTTTCACATGAAGAAAACATAGCATAATGGCATTCAACTTGTCCCTCATAGAGTAGAAAAACATAAATTCATAGGACACCTTCAAAGTTCATAAGGGTGACTAGATACAAATAGTTTAAGAACAAGTAATAAGAAAGTTATGCATCAATCAACAAGTCTTGGGACAATGCACATTATACTGAGAATGCCCACTATGCTCTCTCAATAGGTGCATAAAGATAGAAGATGTAGACTCAACATAAAAGTAAAAGAAAGGCCTTCATAGAAGGAAGCAGGGATTCAAGTCTCATAAAGAGCTTCCAAAAATTATGGTACTTATTAGCTTTCAGCTCTCATTGCCCCTATCATAAACATCTTTAGGTGATTAAGGTTAAAGTGACACAACTAAGAGGATATGCTTGACAAGTTATAAGCCGAAATCGCACGCCCCTTACTTACGAAGACCGAACCTCATGCTACTCAACTTTAGTCACAAGTAAGCTCTTGTCATTGTAAGTACATATGTATCATAGATAACCACCAACGAGGTACCCCTTGCATATGATACAGGAGTTATCCCATAATCAAAATGACAAGGCAAGCAGACAATGAGCATCTCAGCGATCTTTTTATTTGCTATTTGCATAGGTTTTTATTGAGGATGCTTCATAGAGTGCTCATTATAGTTATGCTGCAAGTTTCCACCATGATTAGGCATGGCTTAGGCAAGCGGCCCAGGCGTTTCTCTAACTCACATACAAACTCCATGATCTTACAAGTTCCACTTTTATTTCACACCGCCGGGATCCATAAGCAAAAGAATCATGATATCAACGGGGTACAATGTACACGTGCAATGTTGAAAGCGTTCCCCATGATACATGGTTCTGCTAACTTCAACTTATAAAGCGCAAGCATATATGCAACAAAGATGGACACAATGGTTCAAGTTTATTAAGTGCAAGAAAAGTAAAGTGTGCCATCAAGTTTGTGAGAGCTTTAATCACTAATTTTCACATAACAAGTTTAATTCGGAAGGTAGATAAAAACATGAATATACTTGGAATAGCAAATGCTAATAGGTAGGTATGGTGGACTTTTTGGAATAACTTGGTTTTATGGAGTTGGATGCATAGGTGGGACTCATACTTGGTTATGGAGGCTAGCAAAAGACTGGGATCGACCAACTAAGAGAACAATAATGGCCATAATCATGCAAAGCGACAAAACATCATTGATTAAAGCATAAAGTGATATTACAAGTCGAAAACTAAAGGATCATAAAAGCTAGGTGACTTTGAATAGTCATAACATGATGTGAGCATGCACCAAGTCAACCCAAATAAAGCATCAAAGGAGAATACCACAATACTATGCTTTAATATGTTAAAACAACGCATGATTCTTCCAAGGCACATTAAGCAATATCAATTGTTTATAACAATTCATGCTACAGCAATAATCACTAATCATAAAGCCAAAATAATATCAAGGATGACATGACAAAGCATAGGTCACAGTCAAAAACAAGCTCCTTTTACCACTTAGGCATGAGCTTTCCTACTCTTTTCCAATCCAAACCAAACTCATTTGAAAACTAATGTATGAAAGAGGGGGTCCAACCAATCTATTCAAGCAAACTAATCAAACCAAGAAAACGAAAACCAAAACCAAATGAAAAGGAAGACTCTCCAAGAACAACACAACTGTGCATGAAACAATAAAAATGAAGTGTTTGGAAGGAACCTGAGATTTTTATTGATGAAGAAGGGGATGCCTTGGGCATCCCCAAGCTTTGACGCTTGTAATTCTTGGATATTTCTTGGGGTGATACGGGGTGGCATTCCCAAGCTTGAGCTTTAGTCCATTCTTCATCTCATTACGTCATTCTTTCCATACACCTGAAAATTTTCCTTCATACAAAACTTCACACAATCTTAATTAGCAACATTAGTGCACTTAAGATAATAAGTCTTTGGGTTCAGTTCCAACAACAATAAAACTTCCATTAAAACACAAGCTACTGTATCACTTCCCTCAAAAATCTCAATTCCCCAAAAGAACTCAAAAACGAATCAACAAGAAGCAAATGCAAATAATGGTAGAAATCTGTCAAAACAGACCAGTAGGTAAAAACCACTTTTTCGAAGACCTTCTGTTGCTCAAATCGAAAAGTGTTGAACTAACGAAAGTTAGATAACAACCTGGGTCAGAAGCATAAAAATTCATGCCTCTAACCGACGTACAGAAATTTTACACGAATTTTTACGGTGAAGAACAAAAATCTGTTTCGGGACAGCAACTTTCCCAAGCATTACTTCTCTCTCATTAGAGGTTACTCTTGGCACAAAAAAGAAAATAAAAGGGATAAGGAGTGGTTATTACAGAGGTAATAACTTCCAAGACTCATCTAAAACTTTTGGGTTATCTCCCAATAAGTACTTTTCTTTAACGCCTTTAAGTTAGGCATAAGAAGCAAGAAAAAGAATCAAGTGTTCTCAAATGAAGAAGCATTAAGAGAAATTTTTGTTTTCATAGGAGAAACAAAAGAGATCTGATCTCTCTTCTTAGGGAAGTGTTCTATACCTTTCTTGAGTGGGAGTTAATATTTAATGGTGCCTTCTTTCATATCAATAATGGCACCAACAGTTCTAAGAAAAGGTCTTCCCAAAGTAATAGGACAAGAAGCATTGCATTCAGCATCCAAAACATAGAAATCAACGGGGACATAAGCATTGTTAACCATAATAAGAACATCATTAATACTCCCCATGAGTTTTTTTAGCATTATCATCAAGTGGGACATTTAAATAACAATCTTCCAATGGTGGCAAATCAAGCATATCATAAATCTTTCTAGGCATAATAGAAACACTACTATCAAGATCACATAAAGCTTTGAAATCAAAATCATTCACTTTCATATTAATGATGGGTTCTCAACCATCTTCTAGTTTCATAGGAATAGAAGCTTTATGTTTCATCTTTTCTTCTTTGATTTTTATGAGAGCATCAGTAATGTGTTTTGTAAAGGCCATACTCATAGCACTAGCATTAGGACTTTTAGCAAGCTTTTGTAGGAACATAATAACTTCAGAGATGTTGCAACCATCAAGATCAAAATCATAATTATCATCTAAAGTAGTAGAGCTATTGTTCCCCATGTTTCGAAGAATTTTAGCATTTTTATTAGAAAAGGTTCCATTGGGTTTATTAGCTTCAACATTAGTGGTAGTGATAGTAGAAACACTAATATTTCTAGCAATTTCATCTTCTCTTTCCCACTTAGCATGCAATTCAGCTAATAGTCTAACATTTTCATCAATTCTAACTTGTATGGCATTAGTAGCAGCAAAGGGATTCTCAATAGTTTCAAGTTTAGCAGCCATTTTCTTCAAAGAAGATTGTGCTTTAGACAAAGATGATATATTTCTTCCAGCATTAGATAGTTTTTCCTCAATAGTTTTATTGAAAGCAGTTTGTTTACTAATAAAATCTTTAAGCATAACTTCAAGTTCAGAGGGTGCACTCCTATTATTGTTGTAGGAATTTCCATAAGCATTACCATTATTGGGAGGAAATGGCCTATAATTATTATTACCAAAATTGTTCCTATAGGCATTGTTGCTAAAATTATTATTTCTTATAAAGTTCACATCAACTTGCTCTTCTTGATCAACCAAAGAGGCTAAGGGAACATGATTTGGATCAATATAAGCTTTCCCATTAACAAGCATAGACATAATAACATCAATTTTATCACTCAAGGAGGAGGTTTCTTCAACAGAATTTACCTTCTTACCTTGTGGAGTTCTCTCAGCGTGCCATTCAGAATAGTTAACCATCATATTATCCAGAAGCTTTGTTGCAGCACCTAAAGTGATGGTCATAAAGGTACCTCCAGCAGCAGAATCCAATAGGTTTCTTGAAGAATAATTCAGTCCTGCATAAAAAGTTTGGATAATCATCCAACCAGTCAGTCCATGAGTGGCACAATTCTTTACCAAAGATTTCATTCTTTCCCAAGATTGAGCAACATGTTCATTATCAGATTGTTTAAATTTCATTATTTCACTTCTCATAGATATAATCTTAGCAGGAGGATAGTATTTTCCAATGAAAGCATCTTTGCATTTAGTCCAAGAATCAATACTATTTCTAGTTAGGGATTGTAACCATTCTTTAGCTTTTCCTCTCAAAGAGAAAGGAAACAATTTAAGCTTAATAATATCCCCATCTATATCCCTATGCTTTTGCATCTCACAAAGTTCAACAAAGTTATTTAGATGAGCAGCAGCATCTTCAGTACCAACACCAGAAAATTGTTCTCTCATATCAAGATTAAACAAGGCAGGTTTAATTTCAAAGAAAGTAGCTTCAGGAACAGGTGGAGCAATATGTGTGCACATGAAATCATTGTTGTTGGTGCTAGTGAAGTCACACAACTTAGTCTTATCAAGAGTAGTTATTTTTTTGTATTTTTAATAAAGAAAGCAAACTAGTACAACTATTTTTTGTGTGTTTTTGATAAAGAAACAAGCAAACAAAGCAGAAATAAACTAAGCAAAACAAAAATAACAAAGTAAAGAGATTTGTTATGAGGGACTCCCCTTGTGAAGATGTCCTTGTCTCCCCGGCAATGGCGCCAGAAAAATATTTTGATGGTGCGTTGTTGACGTGGGAGCTTCTTCTTCTTTATTCCCTAGCAACAGCACCAGAAAAATACTTGCCAACTCGTGGTTGATAACGAGCTCGTTGGGGAACCCCAAGAGGAAGGTATGATGAGCACAACAGTAAGTTTCCCTCAGTTATGAAACCAAGGTTATCGAACCAGTAGGAGCAAGGAAACACCTCCAAGGTGTTGTTTCCAACTTGGAATCCTATACAACACAACCACAGAACTTTTCCCCCATCTTAGAGTGAGGTTGTCAATCTCACTGGTTTTGCTGAAAACTAAGGATTAAACGTATTGTGTGGAAGAAAGTAATAGCTTGCAGAAAGTAAACAGAAAACAGTAAACAGTTGTAGATTGATGGTAAAAGAAAGGACTGGGGTCCATAGTTCACTAGTGGTGGTTCTCCTTAAGATAGATAACATGTTGGGTGAACAAATTACAGCGGGGCAATTGACAAACATCGAGAAAGCATACATGCATATACTAATCATCTTAACTCCTTTGAGATTTGATTGGGCATTACAACATTATACATAGGCCGTAATCCAACTGCATCTATGACTAATAATACACCTTCAGGTTATCATCCGAACCCCCTCCAGTATTAAGTTGCAACCAACAGATAATTTCATTATGCATTGCATGTAAAGTAAACAATACGATTGTTCTATGAACAAAGGATTGCTTTTTTCCCCTAGTAGCAACAACACATCTAGTACCTTAGAGATTTCTGTCACTTCCCCAGATTACTAGAGGCATGAACCCACTATCGAGCATAAATACTACCTCTTGGAGTTGCTAGCATCTACTCAGCCAAGATATCTACTAACAACGGAAAGCATGCAAGATCACAAATAATAAAGACATGATAGAATCAATAATCAATCTGAAATAGCATCTCAATATCCATTGGATCCGCGCAAACACAACATGTATGATTACAAATAGATGATCTTGATCATGAACGGAGCTCACAAGATCTAAACATGATAGCACAAAGGAGAAGAACCAACCATCTAGCTACTACATGGACCCGTAGTCCAAGGATGAACTACTCACACATCACACCAGAGGCTTGCATGGTGATGAAGAAGGCCTCCAGGGTCGAATTCCCCTCTCCGGTAGGGTGCCGGGAAGAGCTTCAGATCCCTCCCAATCTAGGGATGGAGATGACGGTGGCTAAAGACTCTTTCATGGATTTTTGATTGGGTACTTAGGGTTTCTGTATCAGAGGCATATTATAGTCGGAAGGGGAGGCCGAGGGGATGGCCTAGGCGGCCACACCACCCCCTGGCGCAGGCTAGGCCTGGCCGCGCGGCCAGGTGGTGTGGCGGCCCTCTGGCCCTCTCTGTCTCGTATTCTAGCTTTGTGTCCCCCTCGGTAAAATATTGACTTCGGCTTTTGTCCCGTCCAATTCCGAGAATATTCATTTTCTGACTTTCCTAGAACTAAAAATAGCAGAAAACAGGCAGCTGGCACTGTGGCATCTTGTTAATAGGTTAGTCCAAGAAAGTGTATAAAAATACTCTAAAGTTGGAACAAAACATAAGAAAGTAGATAAAAACCAAGCATGGAACATCATAAATTATAGATACGTTAGCAACGTATCAGCCACCGCATCTAATTGAAAACATGCAAGCCAATGGATGCACTCATGTTTTAACAACATGATCAGCTACGAGCATTACAGGACGTGGTGCTTCATATTTTTCGGTCAACTAGAGGAGTAATTTAGCAAAACTAGGAGCATTAATTGGTCCTCCGGCCTAGCAATTGAGGCTGTAAAATAATTAAGAGGTATATACACCTTTAGTCCCACATCTTGCACCGCGAGAGCGTTTTAGTCCCACATATTGAAAAATGAGCAATACTAGTCCCACAACTTATATCTCGAGAGAATTTTAGTCCAATTTAATCGAATTTCAGTGAATTTGACTTAATTTGTCCACAAATGATGTTGATTTTTTTAAATGACCCCTCTATATTTTTCTATGTCATTTGTGTCCCTATGCAGACTAATAAGTGGGCCACCTGTTAGTAGAGATACAAATAAAATAGTTAAATCTCTAACAGGAGAATGGATTCGAACTTAACACTTTTGTACAACGACACACACCCACAAGCCACTATGCTGGTAGATGCTAGTTGTTCCTCCTGTGAGACGAGGAGTACTTGAGAGGACGTAATTATGCCAGACGAGGAGTACTTGGGTGGACATAATTATTTATACAATAAAAAATATATACGGACGCAAAAATGGTCACGTCTATTGCCAGTATAATCTTGTGCATCTGTACCAAAACATTTTGTCATGTGCATATTAGCACGGTCCATAATATCAATTGTATAGCTCAGTCGTTAACCTAGTAGCTAGCTGCAGTGTCTAGAATAAACTTGAGTTTTTCTTATTCGTAAAAATGAAAAGGAATAAACTTGAGTTGTAATTGTAGCCCAGAACACAAATTATTTTGAATTGAGAATTTGCATATTTTTTTAGATTTTTTCACATCTTAGGAACACATATTTTTGAATATCCAAAATAAAGAACACATCAGCCGGAGCGCTCTTCAGTTAATCACTTCTGTGTGCATGTTGTAGTGGCAAGGCTGATTTCTTCAGTAGCACATGTAATCAGTTTGATACCCTATAATGCATTGGTAGTTTTTCTTATTTGTTTTCTTATTTATATCCGCCTGTCATGTCGTACCAAGGTCACAACTGGCAGGGAGAAAATACATAGGGGTTATTTTGCAAAAATTATGATGCCACATGTCACTTCTAGAATTAGTTACGACGAATTCGGACAAAATCACAGAAATTCAATTGAATTGGACTAAAATGTTCCAGGTTACAAGTTGTGGGACTAGTGTTGCTCACTTTGCAAGATGTGGGACTAAAACGCTCCCGCGGTACAAGTTGTGGGACTAAAAACGTATATACCTCAATAATTAATGACCGTGCTATTGAGAGAACATGAGGTTTTTAGCTCCATGGAGTATACACCCCAGCCGGTCACACAGTGAGCATCCAAGGGCACAGCCAAAAAGCAAAATTGAAAAACGGAAAATGCCATGCAAAAAATGGAAAATGTACTGCATTTGCGTGTGTCCTGAGGGACCAGGGAGCACACGTTTTCTCCTTAGATTTTGGGATAATTAAATACAATGAGGTTATGATACTACTACTACTAGTATCATCCTACACCTACACATTCGTGTGCTTCCAGGAGTCGTACGCTAGTGTGCATGACCATTGTCTCGTAATTAGTGTGCGTGCGCATGCGCATGCCCGTGCTAGTTTGATGAAACGCACTTACGGTTGCTGTGTGCATGCTGTCGTCTCGTTTCCACGCGATTTTCTTTGCTTTCCCAAGCCTTTGTTTAAATGTGTGTCTCTGGAACCGCTTCCTGTGCCATTCGACGGGATCGAGACCACACTAATGCCATCATCCATGGTCGGCAAGAAGCAGGAGGACTCGCCATAGGCTGGTCTCCCTGAGGGACTCATCCAGAAGATAGATGACATCTTACTTTTGACAGACGACTTCAACTACTACGCCGCCTTTCGGGCAGTCTGCAGCGCTTAGCGCGTCTTCACGGAGGAGCGCTTTATGCCAGCCAACTGGATTGTTCTAGAGCACCAGTTGTCAGAGGAGTATCGGGTAGACGCCGCCATCACATTGTTGAACTTGAGAACTGGCCGCCACCTTGAAAAGAAGATTAGCCGAGTTATTCGCAGGTGCTTTCTTTATATTCATCTGTATATATGCGATCCTTTTTTTACATTCACATCCTATATTATCTGTTTTTCAAGTTCTATTTCTTCGTCCACTTGTTGCCTAGGGTTTTGCTCCATGTTTTACCTTGATTGAATTTTAGTCTGTTTACCTTGACTGAATCTCTGTTTCTCCTCTCTCTCTCTAGAAGGTACTTTTATGTCGGTAGCACAACTGGCGGCCTCCTTGTGCTTGGACAGAGTGTGCAGCCATACAAGACCCGGTTGTAAAACCCCTTCTCAAGCGCTATCAAGCGCCTGAGGACGGAGATACCGACCGAGCAGGTAGCTTCTATCGCTGTGACGATGTTACTATCATTGATGGTGTTTACATCAAACCATCAGAACACCACCATTTGGTCGGCGGATGAGAGAACGGAGGAAGGGAGTCGCCCAGTCTTTGGTGAAGGGTGATACTCACCGTATGACTTCGCGGAACTCCGGAGCATGACTTCTTACACCGATGATGTTTTTGTCATAGACAAATATGGGTCTATCCTCTCGACTATGTGTGATGCTGCTCATGGATATGTCCAGCTACGGCACTCCGCACGAACCGTGGAGATGCATCCCACCATTGTAGGCCCTATTCCGGGCTGCCAGTTCCCAGAGAATCATTTTTACCTCGTCAAGTCTGACAGGGAGTTGTTGTTCCTTGTGAGTGGACCGGTCTACAGCAACAGGCTGATTGTTTATCGGGTTGATACCCAGAACCGTGTCCTTTAGCCGGCCAGAGGCATCAAAAGTCTTGCTCTCTTCGTTGCTGACAATCGGTTCATCTGCATCGATAGCACCAGGGTACCCACGGTGCAGGCCGGCAGCATATACTATGCGGACCTATCCGAGATTAGATCTTACAACTTTGAGGCTCTTGAGTGGGAAGAGGAGCCAAGGGTTGTATATGGGTATGGAGTTGGAGGATTATGGACCAATGACTGTCCTTTCGAACTTGATCGATTGCTGGTGGAGTATTGCAGAATCGTCAATTATTCTGAGTTGCAGATGGTGCCACCTTATGGCGAGGATGGTACCACCCACTATGATTACTACGACGGCTATCCGTCAGATTGATGGATTGTGTGGGTCTGCTCCTGATGTATTCTCTTCAGGTCAGCTATATATGTGTTCACTTTGTTGAGTGAACGTCTATGAATTTTGCAAGTTCTATGGTGTCCGTGTAATACAATGGATGTTCTCCCTGTTCCAGTAGATCGTGTGTTATACCTCTTACAGTTTCACTATTTTTTCATGTGTGTGTAGTAATTCTGATAGATGCTCAGTTTATAACAATCCTTAAACAACTTACAACTACGAATTACACTAGATTATTACAATCCTCAGTAAACTTGATAGTAATAAAATGAAGCATAAAAGTTGCATCAGAGTTTAGACAACTAAAAAAACACCATAACTGGTGTTACAGAAAAGGTCTCTATGGAGCTTGTATCGCGAGACATGTAACAACTAGCTTCCCATGAGAGCTGTAGATGAGATTATTAAGTATGTTTTGCGTCAAAGCTTGCCTATTTTTCAATTCATATAAGTCTTTGCGTGCTATGGTGATTACTAAATCTGTTTTGTTGGCTTCTTGCTCAACAATATCACGAGCATATTGGAGGGCATCCTCAAATAATTTTTCGGCTAGAAAAAGACGATCAGTCAAAGCAGTGTGCCATGACCAAGTTTAGCCGCACCCATGTGCCACAAGGTCTAGTCACCAGAATGAGAGATGAGTTCTGCAAACTGAAGCAAGGCAGGATGACTGTAGTGGAGTACCGTGACAGATTTCTGTCCCTCGCCAGGTATGCACCTGATGAGATCAACACTGAAGCCAAGAAGAAGGAAAGATTCCTGAATGGATTGCATGATGAGATGCAAACGGTGTTAATCAACATCCGTTTTGATGACCTCGAAGAATTAGTCAACTCTGACATCCAGATGGAAGGGAAGATAAACCAAGCCAATGACAACCTCAAGCGCAGAATGATGCACCAGAGTGGATCCAACAATCACCAAAAGTATCGCCCCAACCCATCTGCAGGATATGCTCCAAGGAACAATAGACCCCCATTGTATCGTCCAAGCTACCCCAATCGTAGCAGAGGAAATGTGAAGTCCGGAGGAAACCAAAACAACCACCCCGGCAACTCCAACAACTTCAACCATGCACCGCCCAAGTCCAACAACAACAACAATAACAACAACAATACTGCCCCAAGGACTAGAAGCAATGTGATGCCTGTTGCAGCCAAAGACAAGTCCCAGATTACTTGCTTTGAATGTGGAGTGAAGGGTCACTACTCCAACGAGTGTCCCAAGAAGCTTGCAGCCACCACCAATGTGAATGCCCCAGCTCAGCAGCAGCGTCATGTGCAGCCCGGAAGAAGATTTGCCCCAAGGAATTCACTCAACCGCAATGGCCATCTGTTCCACATGAATGCTGAAGATGCTCAGGAAGCGTCAGATGTCGTGTTGGGTATGTTTTCTGTTAACTCAGTATTAGCAAGAGTGTTGTTTGATTCTGGAGCATCGCACTCATTTGTTACCGAAGAATTTGCATGCACTAGTAAGATTCACCCAACCAATTTGAAGTATGTTATGATAGTTCAAATACCTGGTTCAACCACCAAAGCTAGAAAAATTTGCAAGGCTGTACCTATCAGAATCCATGGGATAGATTTTTATGCCAATCTAATAGTACTTGGAACCAAAGGTTGGAAGTAGTACTAGGAATGGATTGGATGTCAAAACATAAAGAATTGATCGACTGTGCCAAGAAAGCCATAACCATGACCAGTAGCTCTGGAGTAACAGTAGAGCATATATCTGAAACCTTGCCCCGTCAATTCAAATGCAACAAGAGTCTAGCCCTACCAACCATAGACCAATTCAGAGTAGTTTGTGAATACCCCGACGTATTCCCAGATGAATTGCCCGGTATGCCCCTGGATCGGGATATTGAGTTCATTATTGAACTAATTCCTGGAACTAGACCCATAGCCCAGAGATGCATGAACCCATCTGAACTAGTGGAACTGAAGAAGCAACTTGATGCTATGCTGGCGAAAGGTCTGATTCAACCAAGCGCATCGCCATGGAGATCGCCCGTTCTGTTTGTGGACAAGAAGGATGGAGGTAACCGTCTATGTACGGATTATCGGAAACTGAATGATGTCACCATCAAGAACAAGGACCGACTACCCAAGATCAGGGATCTGTTTGATCAGTTGACTAGTGCCAGCGTGTTTTCTAAGATTGATCTTAGGACTGGTTATCATCAACTCAAGATTCGTACAACGAATATTCCAAAGACCGCCTTTACTACAAGATATGGATTATATGAGTATACGGTCATGTATTTTGGATTAACCAATGCCCCCGCTTATTTCATGAATCTCATGAATAAGATCTTTATGAATTTCTTGGATAAGTTTGTCGTTGTGTTTACCGACGATATTCTTATCTATTCAAAGTCAGAAGAAGACCATGAGAAACATTTGAGAATTGTCCTTGAAACCCTGAGAGAGCATCATTTGTATGCCAAGTTCAGCAAATGTGAGTTTTGGCTGAAAGAAGTAGGATTCCTTGGACCTATTGTGTCGGCAGGAGGAGTCGCTGCTGATCCCGCCAAGATCAAAGATGTTGAAGCCTGGGAAGCCCCAACCACTCAAACCTAAGTCCGTGCATTTCTCGGATTAGCGGGATACTACCGCAAGTTTGTTGAAGGATTTTCAAGCATCGCAAGACCAATGACCCAACTGCTGAAGAAAGACAAGAAGTTTGAATGGACCAACAAATGTGAAGCAAGTTTCCAAGAACTCAAGAAGAGATTGATTTTAGCCCCAATATTGATTATGCCAGATATCAAGAAGCCCTTTGATGTGTATTGTGATGCATCCAAGATTGGTCTCGGTGTGTTGATGCAAGAAGGTAAAGTCATAGCATATCTGTCCTGACAACTTAAGCAACATGAGCAAAACTACCCGACCCATGATCTTGAACTAGCAGTCGTAGTGTTAGCCTTGAAGACATGGCGTCATTACCTTATGGGTAACCGCTGTGAGATTTATTCAGACCATAAGAGTTTGAAGTATATTTTCACTCAGAAGGAGTTGAATATGAGGCAAAGGAGATGGATAGAGTTAATCAAGGATGATGACCTTGACATTCACTATCACCCCGGTAAAGCCAATGTGGTAGCGGATGCTCTTAGCAGATTGCCGTGTAGATTAAACACCATGATCAAAGAAGGCCAGCCAAGTTTGCATGAAGAGTTGGAGCAGTTTAGAACAGAGCTAGTTAGCAAAGGATTCTTAGCTAGCATAGAACTTCAACCCATGTTGATCAGTCAGATCAAGGAAGCCCAGAAGGGAAATGCAAGTATCGATGGAATCAAACATCGTATCAATATAGGAAAGGTACTGGGATTCACCAAAGATGAAGAAGGAGTTTTGTGGTACAAAGGACGTAACTATGTGCCAGCAGATTCGGACCTGAATCAAGTTATCATGCAAGAAGCTCATGATACTCTTTATTCTATCCACCCCGGAGGAACAAAGATGTATCAGGATTTGAAGGAGAAATTTTGGTGGCATAAGATGAAGAGAGAAATCGGAAGCTACATAGCCAAGTGTGATATCTGTCAAAGAGTCAAGACGGAACATCAGAGACCTGCATGGCTGTTGCAACCATTGCAGATTCTGGAATGGAAATGGGATTCCGTCGGAATGGACTTTATCACCGGTTTGCCTACATATAGTAGGGGAAATGACGCAATCTGGGTCATAATTGATAGACTATCCAAGGTAGCCCATTTTATACCAGTCAAGACAACCTACCAGAGTTCGAAGCTAGCAGAGTTATACATTGCTAGAATCATCAGTTTGCATGGAACCCCCAAGACCATAGTGTCGGATTGAGGAACCCAATTTACCTCGAGATTTTGGCAGAAAGTCCAAGAAGGATTAGGAACCAAGTTGAATTTCAGCACAGCTTATCACCCGTAGACCGATGGACAGACTAAAAGAGTCAACCAAATCTTAGAAGATATGTTGAGAGCCTGTGTGTTAGAGTATGGATCAAAATGGGAAGATTGTCTGTCTTTCGCAGAATTCTCATACAACAACAGTTATCAAGCCAGTTTGCAAATGGCCCCATTTGAGTTTCTATATGGAAGAAAGTGCCGTACCCCTTTGAATTGGCGCAAGTAGGAGAGAGTCAGATCTTCGGACCCGACATTCTACGAGAAGCCGAAGAGAAGGTTCACAAAGTCTATGAGCACCTCAAGAGCGCCCAATCCAGACAGAAGAGTTATGCTGACAAGAGACATAGAGACCTGACTTTCAATGTCGGAGATTTTGTGTATCTCAAAGTGTCACCCTTGAAGGGAATGCAACGTTTTAGTATGAAAGGGAAGTTAGCCCCCAAATATATCAGACCTTTCAAGATTCTGAATCGTCGAGGAGAAGTATCTTATCAACTGGAACTGCCAGAGGAGATGTCAGCCATCCATCATGTGTTCCATATCTCGTTACTTCGCAAATGCCTAGAAGTACCAGAGAAGACTAAAGTTTTCAAGAACATCGATCACCGAGCCATAGATACCAACAAGGATCTGACGTATCGTGAAGTGCCCATCCGTATCTTGGAAGAAGCCTTCAGAACCACCAGGACCCAGAGTATCAAATTTCTCAAGATCTAATGGAGCAATCATACCGAAGAAGAAGCTACTTGGGAGCGAGAAGATTACATTAGGACTGAGTTTCCAGATCTCTTTTTACTAGTTTTTCTTAAATCTCGGGATGAGATTTTGTTTAAGGAGGGAAGGTTTGTAACATACCAAAACTTTAATCAAGGTTATCAAGATCCAAATCACCCAATTTAGGGTTAACAAAACCTTTTTCCTATTAAAATAAATATGAATGCATGTGTATGTTGCATTAGTATAGAATTGTTTGGAAATGCCATGTTTGATTGTTCTAAATGTTGTGAAATGTTTAAAGATGAATGCCACATCATCTAGACCATTTACAAACAAAATCCAAAGAAAAATAAATAAAAAATGATTAAATAAACCAAATGGTCATTTTGACCATTTTAAACCACTAGGTCACGTTAGGGGTTTCTAGAAGTCATTTCCCAATAGAAAAAATTCTAGATCTTTTCACCCCTTGCTAGACCAAGTAAAGATGTACCAATGCCCACTTTAAAATATTATAGAAACCTTTAGCAAGACAATTTAAATAACATTTGAAAATTGAATCCAATACATATGTTAAGATCCCCATTTTTGCAAAACCCATCAAATGAATTCACCTTGGCAATCCCAAGCAAACCTAGCCTCTCAAGCTTAATACAAAACCACTCAAAAAGTTTGGATCCAAAATTCAAATTTAAACTTCTTTCGGCCATTTCATCAAACACCTAGTGATCACAGAATTAACTGCCTAACTATTACTGTGCTAGACCAGTGATCAAATGCCACTAAGGCCTCAATCCACTCCCCTTGTCCCCTCTAGTTCCAACCAGGCCATAAACAGGCTACCCCTTAGCCGCTTGCAGCAGTGCCAAGCCACCGAGCGCCATGCCCGCCGGTCGAGCATGGACAACTCCCAGCAGACCGCCCCGAGCTCGCCACAACGCCTAGGAGGATCACTGCACCCTACCTCCTCTCCCTGTCCACCCCTCGACGACAGCCAGGCCGTGGACCACCCCCAGCGACGCCGCGCCCATCGTGTTTGTACCATGCCGAGAGCACGCGAGAGCATCGCGCCCGACAAGCGTGCACATGTTGTGCCTCGACTTCAGCCCATGCGCGCCGCTTCATCACAACCCCAGGAACCGCCTAGACATGCCCGTTCTCTGCCGCTTGACCCACAGCCACCATGCGCTGTGTCGAACGCCGCTTCTGCCGCGCAGAGCACGAGCCACGCCCGACCAAATGCCACCGCCCCTAGCCGCTCCTTTACACCGTAGAGAACCGCTAGCAAACCGTGCACCGTCCGCCTACCTCTGCCCCGGCAATAGCTGCTTGTACCGTCGCCCCCGATGAGCCGCGCCCTCGCCGCTCAGTCTCGCCGTTGAACTATAAATAGAGGCCACCCCAGCCTCATTCTGCACACCATCTCACTCCCCTCTCTCCACTGATTCTTCCACCCAATCCCCGGAGCAAGGCGAGCCGCCATTGTCCGGAATTTCGCCGGAGCTTGCCGCGACAGAGGAGAAGAGGCACCGTCGATTGAAGCAGCCCCAGGAGCCGCCGCGACCACGCCTAGAACCACCTTCGTCTCCCAGTTCGATCGCCCCCATCGCCATGACTAGTTGCTGCCCTAGTAAGCCTCCACGTACCCCCACCGTGCCGCTAGGGTTCGTCCTTGCCGGAGAACTGTTCGCCGGAGATGACGAACCACATCCGTCGATCGTAGTTCTAATCGCACAGCTGAGAATGCCCATATCGTTTCACTGAGTAGCAGCCGCTGACATGTAGGACCGCCATGTCAGTCGCCCTCTGTGCCGTGGAGTGCCACTGGGCCAGCCCGTTAGTTTTCCCACGGTGGCCCAAAAATTCAAATCAGTGGTTTTCTATTTAGGTTTAAACTAGATTATGTCCACTTGTTTAAAAATCAATTTAGGGATATTTACTCAACCAAATGATATGATTAAAATTTTGTTAGAAAGATAATTAAAATATCTATCCAAGACCGTTGGATTTAAATCAATTGGATTTAGAGATCACATATAGCAAAAATAACAAGACATAGACTTTTCTGCCTTCAAACATTTTTCAAAAATCAACCATGATAGCTTTTGAGTTGATTTCAGCTCTCAAAAATCACATTTGATGATACCTATCTGAATATGTAAAAATATTTAGGTTTGCATGCAGTGACATTGGACTAGTACCAAAAGAATGCTATTAGGGCATTTCTAGTCACTTTAAATTGATTAAATAATAATCTTAAACTTTATAAAAGGTGACCAACCCTTTTAAATCACATTCCCATGTATTGGAATATGTGGTGATGATAAGTGTCAACATGATCCCATATTTTGGAATACCGACCCTTTTAAATCACATTCCCATGTATTGGAATACCGACCAAGTCTACGAGGAGGAGGAGTTCTACCCCGAAGAAGACGAGGAGAATTTCAATCACTACACCAACCAAGGCAAGCTAGCATTATACAAGTTAACCCTACTTGCAAGCCATGATTAACAATGCAAGCTAACACTTGCAAGCTTGATAACCTAAGCAAAGTGCATTAGGCATGCTTTGGTTATACCATTTTGATTTATGCCATACCAAGTTTTACTTGCAAGCTTTACTTTCCTTTACTTTACAAAAGTTCCTTCCTTATAGATAGCATAAAGAGTATAAAACTTGTCCTATCTAGTTATACTTAGATGTCATTATATGGCATGATATTGAAGATTAGCACCCCTCATTAGTGAACACTCTTAACCTTAGTGGCTAGTGCTAAGCATAAAACTTGATCACTTTAGATGGGAATACTTGGTGAAAATGCTTATGAAAACCTTGGAATGATGAGTCATTCTATTGAGATGTTTTGACATGTATTGAGAAACACAAATGGTTTATGATGATGAAAATGTTGAGGCATGAGCCTTAGCCCTGTATAAAAACTGATGGTTGGGTTCGGATGCGATACCATTCCAATTTTACTATACAACCACAATACCTGAA
The DNA here is from genome assembly GCA_916181665.1 of Avena sativa. NCBI lineage: Eukaryota > Viridiplantae > Streptophyta > Magnoliopsida > Poales > Poaceae > Avena > Avena sativa. The sequence goes on from OV702287.1 coordinate 343,423,308, forward strand.
TTGGGTAAGGCTTAGCCGGAAGTTTATATGCATTAGTATGAGTTCCCTCGCATTAGAGGTTTGAGCTAAGGCTACCTCTTAATGTTGTCCACCTATGCAGTGCCCAGGATGACAGATGGCCATGGCTAGGAGGCCAAACTCATAGGAGAGGTGCTTATACTAGAGTGTGTAAAGGAAAGGTTATGGTTGATTATCCGCATACTAAGTATGATGATTCAGGGTTATCCCTGACAGATGTATCAAATTTTGTGGTGAAAGTGTACCACCTCTGCAGAGTGTCAAACTATTCGAATAGCCGCGTCCACGGTCATGGACAGTTGGAGTGGCCATACTGTTGCGTCGTCAGATGTTTTCAAAATGACTTATGAAATGAATGGTGACTTTTACTTGACCACAACAGGGTTGTGACTATGAAAACTAAGTTCCCAACTTAGGTGATTTAGAACATTAAATTAGCTTTCTTTACTTCTTAACTCATCTTAAGATAAATCTAGCTTTTGCAAATAAACTTAGAGCTTAGCTTTTCCACTAGAACTACCTTACTTGTTAGTGATAGTTTGCGAGTACTTAAAGAGTACTCATGGCTTTGTCCCTAGCTATTCCCGTGGCTAGACTATGAGGAGGATTATCCGGAAGAAGGACAATAGGACGGCTACGACAACTAGGATCATCTCCCATCGCCAGCATTGCCTGTGACACTGAAGATCGACCCCACCGCTACGCTTATTATTCCGCTACTTGTTTGTACTAAGACCAGATCATGAGATCCCTTATTTGTGTAAGACCTTATTATGGTTTGTAATGGATGATGTACTGTGATATCCAATCTGTTATGTCTCGTAAAAATGGTAATCCTGGGATTGTGATGTATGGCATAATAGGCATCTGGGATAAAAAATCCGGGTGTTACGGTTAATTTAGTACATAACATGTGTATATCAAGTAAAGAACCTGTTAGTTAGGAAATTTAGCACGAATAGAGTACATTGCCAACAAACAAATCACGTAGGGAGATCTAGTTTTACCTCGGTCGGGGCGGCGTCTAGGCCTCCTCTGCATCCTCACGGATCACATTGAGGTCGCGGAAGGTGCTTCGGCTGTAGTGGGTGTCGACGACGGGGAAGAGGATCTTGGGCAGGTGAGGATACGAGCAGAACGCTGTACCACGACATCGTTGGAGCAGATCCTAGGTGGTCGATGATGTTCTTAGCGCACCGAACAAGAGGGTTCGTTGAGCAGATCAGGTGTAGCGGGTATGTCGGCTAAAGTCCAGCGGGGATGTTCCGGCCGGTGACATATTCCTGGAGGAGAGAGGGGGTAGGGTTTAGGTACTGCTAGCACTATACTGGGAAAAATACGAGTGAAGCCCCCCACCCACCGAATTTAATAGGGGTCGAATGGGAATTTCGAAGTATCTGAAATTTTGGGGCACGAACTATGTCTGGATAAGCGAGATATTTTACTACTTTATTTTGGTTTTGAATTTGGTCATGGTCCATGTAATAATAGAAATTTGGTAGGCCATACCCCCTCTGTGTTAAGGAATTCAAGGTCGTACTCCCTCAATCCAACACCTCAATTGATCATCCATGGCCCTACTCCCAATGCTCAGGATCTCGAATAAGAATGGATATCATACTTAGGAGTTTCAAAACATTATGAGATAAATTACATCATGTTGGGAGGATGATGTTATACAATCATGCAAATTTGCAAGTTCCAACTCATATTCATTTCATGGTCATGTTAGGAGCCATTTTTTCAACAAGGTTTTTTACATACATAGGTGATGCCCTAAGGTTAACCGCAATGTGTAAAAAGGCTGTGTAAAAAGGCACACCTTAAGGCCTATGTGGCATCCTCTAATTAAGGTTCACCTTATACAGTGTGGAGAAAATAAAGTTATCTTTAAGCCTAAGGTGCACCTCAGAAGCTTATGGGTTGCCCATAGAAAATATAAAAAGCATTTCTCCTCTCTCCTTATTTCTCATGTGATCATTTTCAAAAGGGGTTCAAAATTTTCAAGATTCTAAATCTTAGCAAGAAGTTGAACCTATCATCGAAATTCTCGTTGGTTTCTGATATATTAATTTTGACCCCTTGATGGGTACCTCCAAAATATTTTTCGTAAAACTATCAAAGCAAAACCTACAATTTACTTATAGTTTCAAATTTGACCTAATTCTGAGATATCGACATAAAGTCATTCAAATGTGTGGGGTTAGCTAGGAAGCTTTAAAACTCATAAAACATGGGAATCGCAAGTACAACATGTTGTCGATCCAGTATCTATGTCTGTCAACTTGGCTTGTGGCATCCACATCCAATATTATTTGGACTTCTCTTTACGGAAAAGAACAACTAACCTCGCTCGTCTTCACTCAGAAAATGTAGAGTTGAATGTTCTTTCCTGGTAGTTGGGCAATCACACCCACGACACTTTTTACTACCAGAAAATGCACCCATCTACCTCTGAAATGACATTTAATTCAAGAGAAATCTATCACGCTTACTTGTAGCTCAAGTTTGACCTAGTTTCGTTAAATTGTCAAGATGCAAAATCTTAGCAAGAAGTTGAACCCAAAGTCAAAACTATCATTGTTTCCGATATTTTAATTGTGATCCCTCGATGGGTACCTCCAAATTAAAAGCTTTTTCGTAAAACTTTCAAAGCAAAACCTACAATTTACTTGTAGTTTCAAATTTGACCTAATTTCAATAAATCGACTTAAAGTCATTAAAATGGGCAGAGTTAGCTAGGAAGTTTGAAAGCTCATAAAACATGGGAATCGTTGGTACAACATGTTGGTCCACTATATATGTGTGTAAACTTGGCGTGACATTCACATCGAATATTTTCCGGACTTCTTACGAAAAAAACAACCTCATTTGTCTTCACTCGGAAAATGTAGAATTGAATGTTCTTTCCTCATAGTTGGAAACTCACACTGGAGGAATTTTCTACTACAACAAGATGCCCTGATCTACCTTTGAAAATACATTTAATTCAAGAGCAAACTATCGCGCTTACTTGTAGCTCAAGTTTGACCTAATTTCGTTCAATTGTCAAGATGCAAAATCTTAGCAAGAAGTTAAACCTATCGTCAAAACTCTCGGTGTTTTATGATATATTAATTGTGACCCCTCGATGGGTACCTCCAAAAGATTTTTTGTAAACTTTCAAAGCAACCTACAATTTACTTGTAGTTCCAAATTTGACCTAATTTCGATAAATCGACATAAAGTCATTCGGTCAAATGGGAAGAGTTAGCTAGGAAGTTTGAAAACTCATAAATAAAACATGGGAATCATTGGTACAACACTATATATGTCGGTAAACTTGGCTTCTGGCATTCAGATCCAATATTCTTTGGACATTTCTTTATGGAAAAGAACAACCTCGCTTGTCATCACTCGTAAAATTAGAAATGAATGTTCTTTCCTGGTAGTTGGAAACTCACACTAACGGCATTGTTTAATACAACAAGATGCACCGATCTACCTCTGAAAATACGTTTAATTCAAGACCAATCTATCGCGCTTACTTGTAGCTCAAGTTTGACCTAATTTCGTTAAATTGTCAAGATGCAAAATCTTAGAAAGAAGTTGAACCTATTGTTAAAAATCTCGGTGTTTTGCGATATATTAATTGTGACCCGTCGATGGGTACCTCCAAAAGATTTTTCGTAAAACTTTCAAAGCAACCTACAATGTACTTGTAGTTTCAAATTTGACCTAATTTCGATAAATCGACATAAAGTCATTCGGTCAAACGGGCAGAGTTAGCTAGGAAGTTTGACAACTCATAAAACATGGGAATCGTTGGTACAACATGTTGGTCCACTATAAATGTCGGTAAACTTGGCTTCTGACATTCAGATCCAATATTCTTTGGACATTTCATTACAGAAAAGAACAACCTCGCTCGTCATCACTCGGAAAATTGAGAATTGAATGTTCTTTCTGATAGCTGGAAAATCACACTGACAACACTGTTTACTACAAGAAAATGCACCCATCTACCTCTGAAAAGTCATATATTTCAAGAGCAATCTATCACGCTTACTTTGTAGCTCAAGTTTGACCCAATTTCGTTAAATAGGGTCTTGATGCAAAATCTTAGCAAAAACTCAAACTTGTTGTCAAAACTCTCGGTTGTTTCTCATATATTTATTGTGACCCCCTGATGGGTACCTCCAAAAGCTTTTTCGTAAAACTTTTAGAGCAACCTACAATTTACTTGTAGTATATAGTTCAAATTTGACCTAATTTTCATTAATCGACATAAAGTCATTCAAGTGGGCATAGCAATAAGCTAGGAAGTTTGAGAACTCATAAAACATAGGAAATCGTAAGTACAATATATTGGTCCACTATATATGTGTGAAAACTTGGCTTGTAGCATTCAGATCCATATTCTTCGAACTTGCTTTATAGGAGAGAATAATCTCGACATCACTCAAAAAATTGAGAATGTTCTTTCCCGATAGTTGAAACTCACACTGACAACATTATTTACTACAAGAAGATGCACCCATCTACCCTTGAAAAGACATTTAATTCAAGAGAAATATATCGCGCTTACTTGCTTGTAGCTCAAGTTTGACCTAATTTCGTTAAATTGTCAGGATGCAAAATCTTAGCAAGAAGTTGAAACTATCGTCACAACACTCGGTAGTTTCTAACATATTGATTGTGACCCCTCGATGGGTACCCCCAAAAGCTTTTTTTTAGAACTTTCAAAGCAACCTACAATTTACTTGTAGTTTCAAATTTAACCTAATTTCGATAAATCGACATAAAGTCATTCAAATGGGCATAGTTAGCTAGGAAGTCATTCAAATATCTACAGACATTTAATTCAAGTGTGATCTTTCGCGCTTGCTCAAGTGTGACCTAATTTTGTTAAACTATCAAGATGCAAAATCTTAGCAAGAAGTTGAACGTGTCGTCAAAACTCTCGGTGGTTTATGATATATTAATTGACCCCTGAATAGGTACCTCCAGAAGATTTTTCATAAAACTGTCAAAGCAACCTACAATTTACTTGTAGTTCAAATTTGACCTAAATTCGATAAATAATTGGCATAAAGTCATTCAAGTTGGCGGAGTTAGCTTGGAAGTTTGAAAGCTCATAAAACATGGGTATCGTCAGTACAACATGTTGGTCCAGTATTTATGTCTAAAAACTTGTCTTGTGGTATTCAGATCCATATTCTTCAGAGTTTCTTTACGTAAAAGAACAATCTCGTCATCACTCAAAAAATTGAGAATTAAATGTTCTTTCTTGATAGTTGGAAACCAACACCGACGACATTGTTTACTACATGAAGATGCACCCATCTACCTCTGAAAATACAAATTCAATAGCAATCAATTGCCTTTACTTGTGTAGCAAATGTTTCACCTAATTTCATTAAATCGGCAAAAAGTCACTAAAGTGTGCAAAGTTAGCTGGGAAGCTTGAAACATCCTATTTCAAAAAACTTTGGTATAAGAAACCATGCTCTACTTTGTCTGATAATCGGGGTAGTGTAATTAATTTTTAATTATGGTATGTCCCGTAGGAGCGATGTGCTTTAGTTAACAAATGATCGGTGGAAGTACAAGTTACATCAAGGACCTCATAAAAATGAAAATTACATCCAAGTCCATGCATTTAACACAAGATCCCTAAAACTAAGCAATGAAGTGTCTTTTGAGGTTTGCGTGTATTCTAGATATTGTAGAGCGAAAATTTGTTCTGGAATAATCTACATTCTAGCTTTTACTACTAGTATGTAAAGTAAACAAGAATCCACAAAACAGAGGGATCGTACTCTCTATTGGAGTAGTAACTTGGATTGGTTGTTCACATATCTAAGTAATACTACTAATTATAATTTCTGAAAAAAAGTACCACTAATAAATGCAGTACTAGTTTGTCTGATTTGTTCTAAGATGTACTACTACTAGTACTAGTACTCCCTCTGTCTGGCATTATTAAGGCCATTTAAATTTTATAAGACCAAAAAAGTTAATTAGAGGTTGGTGTCGAAGACATGCATGCAGTCCTCGGTCTCTCCCCTGCAGCACTGTACACCCTGTACCAGGCTGCAGGCTTTTCATCTCTCTCCAGAAGTAGATCTTCTTGCCTCTCACTCACGTGGATCTTCTTGCCTTGGTCTCTCCCTCTATCTGTACTATATTGTCTGTTACAGTACAGCGTGACACCTGCTTTACTCACTTGTCAACTTTTTGCATCCTTTTTGTTTTGACGAAGCATGTACAGCATGTGGACACTGTCTAAGAAAAAAGTGGCCAAGTGTAAAGCCTCAGCCGCCACCAGTGCATAGATGCCTAGCGTATTCATGTACAATCATACTAATACAGTACGAAACTCAATCAGTATACTCTTCAGTATACCCACCCAACCCGGGTTTCTGGCTGGCGGGCACTATGTCGGTGAGCCGATCTTCCCTCTGTAACCACTCCCACAAGTTCATGTACCACATCGGCAGATTCGACCGTGAGCCGACTACTATGGACGCCATCCAGTCTGAGGCGATGATTGAGTGCCCCTATGATGGCTGCTTTAGCTTCGTCGCCTTGGACAAGCTCGACGAGCACAAGATCGTGTGCTCGCGTGGCCCGTGCTCCTGCATGGATCCTGCCTGTGATTTCATTGCCTCGTCGGGAGGGCTCCTTCCCCACATGAAGGAGGCCAACAGGGTCATAGTAACCAGGGCCATCTACGACATCGTATTCTTTTGCCCCATCCCGACTCCGCTACCAACAAGCATGAGGGGATTCACACGCTTCCTCTAAAGAGATTACAGTGTCGTGTTCGGCCTGACCATCAGCGCGCTTGGCCCGGCCGTCGTCATGTCCTTGGTGTCCATCAGGCAGGACAGGTCCTTGTGGCCGTGGTACTCGGTTAAACTATGTGCGCCTGGCCTGCCAGGGTCGGCGGCCTTCTCGATGGTCGAGAGCCTTAATGCGGTAATTGAGCTAACGAGTAGCTTGTCATCGGCCAAATTCCCGCCCGACAATCTCAGGACGTACCTCGGGGTGCCTCCACGGTTCCAGATGAAGGTTGGACAATCCACCTATGTATCTTTCTGGATTTGCATCGACAGGAAAAATGATCTTAAACTACGGCAGATGATCAAGACTATAATGGTGTATTAGTAGATAAATAGTACTACTGGTAGTACTATTTTACTACTCTAGTTTACTAGTAGTAGTCGCATGTAGGTTCTCTTTTGGTACTAGGAAGGATACATTTTGGATGTAAACTAAGTTTGTTGCTAATGTTATTACGGAGTATTTAGGGATTTATTATGACTTTTATGTAATTGTTCACTTCTACGACATGGACTAGAGATAAACACACTATCCGTTCTTATGGTGCTTCGATTTTAGTCATCTAACTCAATGATTACAAAGTTTTATACCTAGACTTGTCAATTCGATTTGATTTAAGTCTTGAACGAGGATTGTTGTCGAAATTATTCTGGTGTGGACAACACATCGATATGGGTCCAGCGTGCAGGATAGGCTGCACTGGAATTTTGCCTAAATATGTAGAAAATAATATGAACATCTACGACATCAACTCAATGTTATCAGAATCATCATGAACCATGTTTTCATATTATATGCATTTGACATTATGTAAGTTAGTATGTTTATACATATAGTTGGTCAAACTTTATAAATATTGACTTTGATAAAACCTAGTATGCTTTCTGATTTGGAAATGAGAGAGCATCTAAGTACTAAAATGCGTCGAAATACATGCGTATCTAGACAAAGCCAAGTCAGTAACTACTATTTTAGGATAGAGAGAATAATAATTTATGAGTAATCGATTTTTCACATTTTTTACTGCTACGGCACGTTCCCATGACTAGAGCATGGACCAATGCATAATAATCATGCAACCATACGGTGGCGATCTACTTCGTACTAGTAGTATTGGATTACCCTATATGCGGAGGCGCACTAGTGGAGCCCACGCTCGTGACGTTCCTAAGTAGTACTACTAGTATACACAAATAGGAGTACAAAAATAGATAGATTTTGTTGCTCATTGTACCATTTTTTCCCTGTAAGGCAACCTGGACGTGACTACTACAGTACTATATTGGCACAACTTCTGCTTTTGGCGCTACAAAATGAATGTGGAACTCTCTATGTAACATTACTGTACTAGTACTTCTTGTAGTACATGGTAGTAGTAGTACTACTACGTATACTCCGTAGTTTTTCGGACGTGCAGTAAAGTAGTGCAGTAAGTCTGTTTGGTCAAGTTGTATGCAACGAGCATTGATTTAATAGGACAATTCAGGTTTTTAGATATCCAAATTTCTACTCCAGCTCAATGGTTCGAGACATGAAGCAACTAGTACTCCTCTATCCTCCGGCTGTCGCCTAGATCAAAATAAATAAGCAAAAGTTTGTGTATCTTGAAAATTGCCATGGCCATTTATTACCTGCAGAGCTTTATTTTGTTTGCTTCGAGGCACCTGCAAAGACTGATACGTACTAGTACTAGTAATAATGTGCTATGATTGGACCCTACAGCTAGTACTAGACATATACTCTAGTAACTACTCCCGTCACACTGAATTGTCCAAGAGGTGGAGTTCCTTTTTTTCTCCAAGAGATGGAGTTTCTTTTTTTCTCCAAGAGGTGGAGTTTCTTTTTTCCTGAGAGGGGTAACCTTTTTATTCCTTCTTTGATTCAAATAAAATTCAAAGGATTTTGCCCCTTAGGAAATAATCCAATATATAGGAATTATGTCCCGTTTGAAACACAGGATAGGAAAAATATAGGAATAGGAAAAACATGGAAATTGAGATTACTTCAAAGTATTCCTTTGCCCTCTATTTTTTAGGAAAATTTCCATCCACTCCAACTTCATGGTATAATTGCTTTGCTTTCCCTATGATTCAAACACATACTTGATCCAAATTCCTATAGTTTCCTCTTTTTATGTTTTGAGAATCCTGCAAATCAAACAAGCCCTGAGAGATGGTCTTCCTTTTTTTTGTCTTTGATCATTTTTTTGTTTGAACAAAGGGTCATAGAGCTTCCTCGAAACACGAGGAGGGAGGAAATTGCACAAACCTCCAACAATTGGATTCGAAATTGCAGGGAACTCCAGATAATCAGGATAGTATAGTTGCAAGAAGCTACTACAATTATTTTGGTTACAAGTGTTGCACATAGCACATTTTTTTTGATTATCCCTCTTAACATTATTTCTTACATACCCGAGGCTCAATAGTTGGAGCTCTTTGCAACTACGGCTCTAATTGTTGGAGGTTTGTGCAACTAGCCTCAATTGGAGACCCACCCCCACTCGCCCACCTTCTGCAGTACTAGTAGTACTACTACACACCATCAGCCTTTGTCTTCTCCATCTCATCCCGATCGCCAGCTCCCGCCAACGATCTTCCTGTTGGGTCCGCAGCATAGAAAATAAAAAAATTCCTATGGTGTGAACTACACGCCAAGATCTATCTACTAGGTACAAAGCAACGGGTGGACATACATCCAACCAGAACTTACCCTCGAAGACAACGAGTTTTGTTAACGAGTAGGAACTCGTGGTTGATGTAGTCGTACACTTGCCGATCTCAAGATCGTGAGGAAGTCCGAGCGCCGCAACTCAGCAGCGCATCCGTACTCGCACACACGTTCAAGCCACCGGACAACCTCCACCTCCTCGCTCCAGCGATCCAGTGGAAGCAGCAACTCCTTCCAGACGAAATGCCACCGGGAACATGTATCTCGCTAATCCGAGACCATGGGGGAATAATTCTAGAGGGGGAGAAAGATCCTTCACAAGGAGGTGTGAGGATGAAGGAGGGAATGGGTGGCCTTTTATAGGAGGAGGGGGGTGCCCCCTCTCTCCATGGCCGGCGCATGGGGGGTGACCCCTCACCTCCCCCATTCATGTGGTGGTAACCCCTCCACATTAAAATGCCTCTTCACATTCCCTTTTAAAGTCTCCACTTTAAATGCATTAAATTTCTCCAAATTTAATGCTCTCTCATTTAATAAAACTCTTTTATTAAATTTATTCAGAATTTTGTTAATTACTTTAATTAACAAACATTCACATATAGCCCCTTGCAATATTTCAATATCACATGCAGAACCTCTTTCTGCAATTTCACCCAAAACAATTTCTGGTTTCTATTGAAACAATTCCTGCGCTTTGCAATTCTTTCGTTTGAAACATATGTGCTCCAAAATGGTGTCCGGTAACTCTTAAGTGTGCCACCCTACGGTTCACGAATAATGCAGACATGATCGAGACCCTTCTCCGATCAATAATCAGCAGCGGGACCTGGAGATCCGTACTGACTCCTACACATTCAACGATGACTTCTTTGATCGTGAGAACCTTTAACGCTTGTAACTAAATCCCTTTGTCTCTCGATATATTACATGTCCGATATTCGATCATCGGTATCTCCATACCTAGTTTGATCTCGTTACCGACATGCACTCTTTTCTCGTTCCCATGATATAACATTCTAGTGATCACATCACTTGCTTGCAAGCTATCTTAATGTGATATCACCAGAGGGCCCAGAGTATATCTATCCGTCATTGGGATTGACAAATTCCACTCTTGATCCATGAGCCTCAACATAACACCTTCGTAGTATTGAACCCATCTTTATAGTCACCCTATTACGGTGTGACGTTTGATGTTATCAAGATACTCTTCCGGTGTTAGCAATTAACATGATCTCATGGTCTAAGGATAAAGATTACTTCGTATGATGTTATAGCAATATAAACATAATGACTTGATCGTAATGCTAACTTCGGATGAATGTTCATCACATCATTCCACCAATGGTGTGACCTTGTTATTAACAACATCCAATGTCCATGATCAGGAAACCTTGATCATCTTGTTAATCAACAAGCTAGTCTATAAGAGAGGCATAACTAGGAACCCTTTTTGTTTATTAAACACACATGTATTGATGTTTCCTGATCAATACAATTCTAGCATGTAAAATAAACATCTATCATATGTAAGGAATATATAATAACAACTTTATTATTGCCTCTTAGGGCATATTTCCTTCAGTCTCCCACTTGCACTAGAGACAATAATCTAGTTCACATAGTGATAAATCTAACACCCATGGAGTTCTGGTGTTGATCATGTTTTTACCTAGGGAGAACTTTAGTGAACGGATCTGCTACATTTAGGTCCGTGTGTACTTTACAAATCTTTATATCTCCATCCTTGACATGCTCGCGGATGGAGTGAAACCGGCGCTTAATATGCTTGGAATTCTTGTGAGACCTTGGTTCCTTTGCGTTGGCTATGGCTCCATTGTTGTCACAATAGATCACCATTGGTTCCAATGCACTGGGAACCACACCTAGTTCCGTAATGAACTCTTTCATCCAAACCACCTCCTACGCCGCTTATGAAGCAGCAACATATTCCGCCTCCGTCGTTGATCCAGCCACCACAGGTTGTTTGGAACTCCTCCAACTAACTGTTGCTCCGTTCAAGAGAAATATGTATCCGGATTGAGTCTTAGAGTCATCCGGATCGGTGTCAAAGCTAGCATCGACATAACACTTAGCGACTAGCTCTTCTTCACCTCCGTATATAAGAAACATATCCTTAGTTCTTCTCAAGTACTTGAGGATGTTCTTTACCGCTATCCAGTGTTCCGAACCTGGATCAGATTGGTACCTACTAGTCAAACTAATAGCATGTGCCACATCCGGTCTTGTACATAGCATGGCATACATAATAGAGCCTATGGCCGAGGCATAGGGGATCTTATCCATCATCTCTCTTTCTTCCGTCGTAGTCGGACTTTGAGTCTTACTCAATGTCTTGCCTTGCAACATAGGTAAGAACCCCTTCTTACTTTCGTCCATATTAAACTTCTTTAATATCTTATCAAGGTATGTACTCTGCGATAGCCCAATTAGGCGCCTTGATCTATCTCTATAGATTTTAATGCCTAATATATATGACGCTTCACCAAGGTCTTTCATTGAAAATTTGCTGTTTAGATAACTTTTAACATTGTTTAAAAGATCTATATCATTTCCAATCAATAATATGTCATCCACATATAATATTAGAAATGCCACATTGCGCCCACTCACTTTCTTGTAAATACAAGCCTCTCCATAAGTTTGGACAAATCCAAACTCTTTGATCACCTCATCAAAGCGGAGATTCCAACTCCGGGATGCTTTCTTCAGTCCATAGATGGATCGCTGAAGTTTGCATACCTTATTAGCATCCTTAGGATCGACAAAACCCTTAGGTTGTATCATATACAACTCTTCTTCAATATTACCATTGAGGAACGCAGTTTTGACATCCATCTGCCATATTTCATAATCGAAATATGCAGCAATTGCTAACATAATCCTAACTGACTTAAGCATCGCTAAGGGAGAGAATGTCTCATCGTAGTCAACTCCTTGAATTTTTCGAAACCCCTTTGCGACAAGTCGAGCCTTATAGATGGTCACATTACCATCAGCATCAGTTTTTCTTTTGAAAATCCATTTATTCTCAACGGCCTTTCGATCGTGAGGTAAGTCCACCAAGTTCCAAACTTGGTTCTCGTACATGGATTCCATCTCGGATTTCATGGCTTCCAGCCATTTGTTGGAATCCGGGCTCATCGTCGCTTCTTCATACGTCGCAGGGTCATCCATTTCATCAACCATGAAATTCACAACAGGATTGTCGTACAGTTCAGGAGCTGCACGTGTCCTGCTTGACCTGCGAGGTTCGGTAGTGTGTTCTTTCGGAGTTTCATGATCATTATCATTAGCTCTCTCTTCATCAAGTGAAGTCAACTCCGAAACAACTTCCGGTGCTGCGCCACTCGCCATTCCATGAAGAGAAGGTTTAATAACCTCTTAGAGTTCTACCTTCTGACTACTCACACCTTTCACGAGAAACTCCTTCTCAAGAAAGGATCCATTCTTGGCAACAAAAACCTTGCCCTCAGATCTATGATAGAATGTATACCCAATTGTTTCCTTAGGGTATCCTATGAAGACACATTTTTCCGCTTTGGGTTCGAGTTTATCTGGTTGAAGTTTCTTCACATAAATATCGCATCCCCAAACTTTAAGAAATGACAGCTTAGGTTTGTTTCCAAACCATAATTCATACGGTGTCGTTTCAACAGATTTAGATGGTGCCCGATTTAAAGTGAATGCAGCTGTTTCCAGTGCATAACCCCAAAATGACAGTGGCAAGTCAGTCAGAGACATCATAGATCGAACCATATCCAATAAGGTACGATTACGACGTTCTGACACACCATTATGTTGTGGTGTTCCGGCAGGCGTGAGTTGTGAAACTATTCCACTCTTTCATGTGTGTGCTAAACTTGTAACTTAGATACTCTCCTCCACGGTCAGACCGTAGAAATTTGATCTTTCTATTACGATGATTTTCCACTTCATTCTGAAATTCCTTAAACTTTTCAAAAGTTTCAGACTTGTGTTTCATCAAATAGATATACCCGTATCTACTCAAATCATCTGTGAAAGTAACAAAATAACGATATCCACCTCGCGCCGACACACTCATTGGTCCACACACATCAGTATGTATGATTTCCAATAGATCTGTTGCCCGTTCCATTGAATCGGAAAACGGCGTTCTAGTCATCTTGCCCATAAGGCATGGCTCACATGTATCAAATGATTCAAAATCAAGTGATTCCAAAAGTCCATCAGAATGCAGTTTCTTCATGCGTTTAACGCCAATATGACCTAGACGGCAGTGCGACATATATGTAGACATATCATCATCAAGTTTAATCTTTTTAGCATTAACATTATGAATGTGTGTAATATTACTATCGAGATCTATCAGAAATAAACCATTCAACATAGGTGCATGACCATAAAAGATATCATTCTTATAAATCGAACAACCATTGTTTTCAGATTTAAAGTAATGACCACTTTGCATCAAACACGATCCAGATACAATGTTCATGCTCAGTGAAGGCACTAAATAACAATTATTTAGGTTTATAACTAATCCCGATGGCAAATGGAGAGGTAGCGTCCCGACGGCAATCACATCAACTTTTGATCCATTGCCGACCCGCATCCTGACCTCATCCCTTGCTAGTTGTCGCTTGTTCTGTAGCCCCTGAACCGAGTTACATATATTAGCAACCGATCCCGTATCAAATACCCAGGTGCTACTTCGAGTACTAGTCAAGTACACATCAATAACATGTATATCACATATACCTTTGTTTGTCTTGCCGGACTTCTTGTCCGCCAAATACTTGGGGCAGTTGTGCTTCCAATGGCCAGTCCCCTTACAATAGTAGCACTCGGTGTTAGACTTAGGGCCAGCTCGGGGTTTCTTTTCAGGCATGGCAACAGACTTGCCACCCTTCTTTCCCTTGTGCTTGCCTTTCTTGTCTTTCTTGAAACCGGTGGTCCTATTGATCATCAACACTTGATGTTCTTTCCTAATCTCCACTTCTGCAGTCTTAAGCATTGACAGAAGCTTGGGAAGAGACTTCTTCATGCCCTGCATATTATAGTTCATCACGAAGCTCTTGTAGCTAGGTGGTAGAGATTGGAGAACATGATGTATGCCTAAATGGGAATCATTATTCCCAAGGACACAAGCTTATCGGTGTCCCCAGACATTTTGAGTACGTGCTCACTAACGGAGCTGTTTTCCTCCATCATGCAGCTAAAGAACTTTCCTGTAGCATTATAACTCTCTACGGCAGCATGGGTATCAAAAATCATTTTCAATTCTCCCATGGTATCAAATGCATTGCCATTTTCGAAACGCTTTTGAAGTTCTGGCTCTAGCTCATACAGTATGCCACAATGAACTAAGTTGTGGTCCTCCTGACGAGTCACATAGACATTCTTTTCCTCGTCAGGGGCATCAGGAGCTGGTGGGGGGCCTAGCGGCGCATCTAGCACATATTGCTTTTGTGCAGCAGTGAGGAGAATCCTCAAATTCATAGCCCAGTTGGTGAAGTTGCTACCATTCGTAGCAAGTTTCTCTTTCTCCATGAACACATTGAAATTAAAAGCAGGTGGTGCCATCTACAACAGAATTTCTAAAGTTTATTTAGACTAAGTTTATGATAGATTGAGTTCAACTAATCCAAATTACTAATGAACTCCCACTCAAAAACGACATCCCTCGTGTCCTTTTGGTGATTACATGAACCAAATCCACTACACCAAGTCCGATCATCACGTGATTTGATATAGCTTCAAAGGCGAGCATCTATATGGGCATCATGTCAACTATATGACTCATGCTTAACCTTTCGGTCCGTGTTCCGAGGCCATGTCTGCACATGCTAGGCTCTCCAAGTAAGAACCTTAGTATTCGCGTGTGTAAAACTGTCTTACACCCGTTCCTATGAAAGCGTAGATTCGAGTACACCCGATCATCACGTGATGTCTCGAAACACGATCCACAGAACGGTGCATACTTAAGGAAGAACACATTTTTATCTTGATATCTAAATGAGGGATCATCTTATAATGCTACCAAAAGCGCCAAACTATCAGTATAAGATGCTAACATCTAATGTGTAAAGTGAGATGATATGGTCCATGCATTTGATCTCTATCACTTGCATCATGGTATGATCTATATCCTTCCTTTGTGTGTAAGACCAAGGTCTATGGAACTTACACGTTGAGTGTGTTGTAAGAGTATCTATTATACATCTACTTACAACAATACCATATCAATACACTAGCCCAGCAACGATCTAAACTAGACGCCTCTAATTTATCAATTGCAAGTTTTGCGTGGCTTAGGGCTTTCGGAGATACAACCATTCTCACCTACGAATATGAACCAACGAGGATAACTAAGTTAATGGCAACTCGTTGTAAATCAGATATTGACTATAGTAGGAGAGGCAGACACCCGGCAGCCACTTATGCAAAACAAGTTGCATGTTAGTCGTGGAACCGGTCTCATGTACGATGACATGTAAGGTTGGTCCGGGCCGCTTCATCCCACTATGCCACCCATATCCAAAATACATAGAAGATGAAATAACATGATCATCATCACCCACATATAAACATATGTGTACTACCCGTGCAAAGCACCTACGCATAGATCAGGCTCTGATACCACTGTTGGGTCCATAGCATAGAAAACAAAAAAATTCCTATGGTGTGAACTAAACGTCAAGACCTATCTACTAGGTACAAAGCAACCGGTGGACATACATCCAACGAGAACTTACCCTCGAAGACAACGAGTTTTGTTAACGAGTAGGAACTCGTGGTTGATGTAGTTGTACACTTGTCGATCTCAAGATCGTGAGTAAGTCCGAGCGCCGCAACTCAGCAGCGCATCCATACTCGCACACACGTTCAAGCCACCAGACAACCTCCACCTCCTCGCTACTGCGATCCAGCGGAAGCAGCAACTCCTTCCAGATGAAATCCCACCGGGAACATGTATCTCGCTAATCCGAAACCATGGGGGAATAATTCTAGAGGGGGAGAGAGATACTTCACAAGAAGGTGTGAGGATGAAGGAGGGAATGGGTGGGATTTTATAGGAGGAGGGGGGTGCCCCCTCTCTCCATGGCCGGCGCATGGGGGGTGACCCCTCACCTCCCCCATTCATGTGGTGGTAACCCCTCCACATTAAAATGCCTCTTCACATTCCCTTTTAAAGTCCCCACTTTAAATGCATTAAATTTTTATTCAGAATTTTGTTAATTACTTTAATTAACAAACATTCACATATAGCCCCTTGCAATATTTCAATATCACATGCAGAACCTCTTTCTGCAATTTCACCCGAAACAATTTCTTGTTTCTATTGAAACAATTCCTGCACTTTGCAATTCTTTCGTCTGAAACATATGTGCTCCAAAATGGTGTCCGGTAACTCTTAAGTGTGCCACCCTACGGTTCGCGAATAATGCAGACATGATCGAGACCCTTCTCCGATCAATAATCAGCATCAGGACATAGAGATCCGTACTGACTCCTACACATTCAATAATGACTTTTGTGATCGTGAGAACCTTTAACGCTTGTAACTAAATCCCTTTGTCTCTCGATATATTACATGTCCGATATTCGATCATCGGTATCTCCATACCTAGTTTGATCTCGTTACCGACATGCACTCTTTTCTCGTTCCTGTGATATAACATTCTAGTGATCACATCACTTGCTTGCAAGCTATCTTAATGTGATATCACCGAGAGGGCCCAGAGTATATCTATCCGTCATCGGGATTAACAAATTCCACTCTTGATCCATGAGCCTCAACATAACACCTTCGTAGTACTGAACCCATCTTTATAGTCACCCTGTTACGGTGTGACGTTTGATGTTATCAAGATACTCTTCCGGTGTTAGCAATTAACATGATCTCATGGTCTAAGGATAAAGATTACTTCGTATGATGTTATAGCAATATAAACATAATGACTTGATCGTAATGCTATACTTCGGATGAATGTTCATCACATCATTCCACCAATGGTGTGACCTTGTTATTAACAACATCCAATGTCCATGATCAGGAAACCTTGATCATCTTGTTAATCAACAAGCTAGTCTATAAGAGAGGCATAACTAGGAACCCTTTTTGTTTATTAAACACACATGTATTGATGTTTCCTGATCAATACAATTCTAGCATGTAAAATAAACATCTATCATATATAAGGAATATATAATGACAACTTTATTATTGCCTCTCAGGGCATATTTCCTTCACTTCCCTCCCTCCCCCACCACCCCACCTCAAAGAAAGCCCCCAAAACACCATTCGCAACCTCCTTCCATGGTGACATCGAGCAAGGTCGGTAAAGATCCTGAGCAGTTTTAGAAGGTGTTCACAAAAGGCCCTCTTCAAGTACTCATCAACCAATGCGACGCCACCACCACCGCGAGCCTCGTTGGTTCATCCAAACATATTCTTCAATCAGCAAAAGAGAGCGGAACTACGCCTTCTTCTCATCCGTTTGTCCTCCCATGTGTTCTTCATTCTCACCCGACGGTGAGACCGTGGGAATCCAAAGACGGTTTCAAAGTGGTGGGCAGCCCGTGCAAGCTAACATCGCTGGACAGGTTCTCCTCTGATGCTATGATGCCAAATAGTTTTGATGAGCAGCGAGTAGGCGGTAATGGAGATTGGATCGTCACAGTTGGGCCCGATTTTATGTGGGACCTTGTCAACATGTACACTTGTCGCAAGATTATTATTCCACAAGTGTCGGGGTTTGAACTGACCAAAGGTTCTGCACTTACATTTTAGGATGATGCTGATGAAGGTCAATGGACTAAACTGCAGAAGATAGCCATTTGCCAAGTTCCGACAGTTGCTGGGGGATACAAAGATTTCTCCCTTGTCGCCATTTTCAAATTCAAGATTGCTATCATTAATGGGAATGATAGTCATGGATGGTTAGTTTGTGTGAACGAGTTCCAGGGCTACTTCAGATACTACGATGCTATTATCCAACACGATCGTGTGTTCGCCGTGACCAAGAACGACTATGTTTATGCATGGAAGTCTCTAAAACTTGGTAAATTCTCCTCCCTACGTATTTTATTAGCTTTATTCCTGAATCGATGCAAGCTAATATTTCTGAACTTTCTACTGTTCGTAGGAATTCCATAAAAAATTTAGTTTCTTTGATTCGAAGGAATTCCCTAGGAATTTCAGAGGAATGCAATCTTCAGGAAGTTTTCTTACATATAAGTAGTTTGTTTCATATGATTGAGTTCTGCTGATAGTATTGCTTCGTCTCCTAGTACATCCCATGGAAAATATGGTATCTACTAGTAGTAAGTACTTATGTGACTCATATATTATTCCTGAATCGATGTACGCTATTTTTTCTGAAGTTTCGTTTGTTAGTAGGAATTTCATAGGAGTTTTAGCCTCTTTGATTCATACGAATTCCCTAGGAATTTCAGACGAATGCAATCCTTACTAAGTTTTCTTACATATAAGTAATTTGATTCATAGGATTGAGTTCTGCTGATAGTATTGCCTTGTCTCCTAGTACTAGTACATCCATGGAAAATATGGTATCTACTAGTAGTATTTACGTGAGACTCAGATACTAGACATATGACATATCATAACTATATAGAATTATAATACTAGGTAAAACTCAATAAATTAGAAATTTGATCAACATCTATAAATTATGGGTGCATATTTAGTTCTTGTATTTTCTATCATGTAGAAGTCAACGTTTATTAGGTTCTAGTACTTGTAAATTTTGTTAACATGGTCTTGAGAAATGAAGGAGAAGATTCTAGAATGATGGAGAAGTGTGCTTTGAGAATTGTGCATAGCGTTCATTGTGCTAAAGACTATCAACAGAATCTTCATGTAGATGCTAGAATGGAAAAGAAGATCCAACGGCTGGCAATGTTGGGATTCGCAAGTCCTGATCCAACACTAAATATTCAAAGTTATTCATATACTATATAGTGGTAAGATAAGATAAGATATTAAACCTCCTAGAAATAATCCTTGTTGGTTTTCCTTTGGTATATAAGACACCAAAGTCTTGTAGGATCCAACCTTGCTTTTTCCCTATGAAATTTACATTCAAGATTCTATAGGATTATTTCCTATTTCATTTGATCCTATGAATCAAATCGTGTCTCTAGGAGAATTTCCATATCATATCCCCATTTCAAAAAGAATTATAATTTCCATAGCATCTCCCTAGGTTGGCATTTTTTTACGCAATCAAACATCTTAAGTATAATCAAGATTTTTTAAAATAGTACTGTATATAAATTCTACAATGTTAGATCAGTATTATTTCCATGTTACATTTCCTTTCCCTTTGAAGGTCCTATCCTTATCCTGTCGCCACGCAATGTGCTTTACCTGACACATGGGTTTGCTGACGAGAATGATCCTGGTAGGTGGTGGTTAGCAAGATCTATCGTGGTTCAAGATTTCTTCTGGTCCTTACATATGGTGTCTCGGGCAATGAAATTGCTGATGATACTAGTGTTGTTCACTATGGTTGCACCATTCGCACCTATCCTTCTAGGTTTGAGTGCATGGTGTTCTCGATGGACACAAGCCAGTTAACTGCAGCGAACCAATGGAAAGGGTTACTGACCTTGGATCATATTCTCTTTTCCTTGGTGTGAACTATCTGATTAACATTGTAGTAGGCGATGCAAATGACCCACCAGGACATCTGACGAGAAGGAACTATGTTTACACATCACACCAAGAAATTGGCTATGAGTACACGCCGCGTCCTGAAATTTGCCGCTTCAGTCTAAATGGTGACGCAGTTGTTGGTTTCCACACCAAAACTCGCTAGATATGGTCGAAGACTCCATTTTGGTTCATCCCAAGCTTCTCAAACGCCTTGGAGTGGAACGGGCCTATTCAAGGATAGCTCATTTGGTCTCGGTCTTCTGTTGAACTCTTTCTTTTGGATGGTTTTTAGCTGATGTACGAGTACTCGGCATTTAGTTTTGCACCCGATTTGGCTTGTAAAATACTCCGTATGACCAAACCCCTTTTGTACATTTGGTAGTTTCTCCAGTATGTATATTTCACCAAGCTTGTAAAAGAACCTTATTAGGAGTACAGTTGTACTCTACTACAGTACTACTATACCGTACATAATTTCTTCCAGAATATTGTATAATAGTAGTACTGTTAGTATTACTCCTTGCAGGTCCGTAGTTTTGTTTCTTTTTCACTGTAGTTTGGGTCCTGTAAGCCTAAGTTGGACGTGTTGGTAAGTACTTCGCTCAGAAACTGCATGCAGTGGAAGGAACACGATGTTTCCAGGTTTACCAGTAAAAACATGTCACTCATCATGGCATCGCTAGTGATTTGACAAGACAATATTGTACGATGGTGTGCTAGTCTAGTTTGTCTTCTTCTAAACAAGTACTACTTGTCTACCTAGTAGTAGTAGTAAAGGTCTACTAGTAGGAGTAATGGAGAACTCGATGAAGCTAGCTGGAGTACTACTGTCAGTAGCTGCCGCAGAAGAGAGAGAGAGGGAGTTTGCACACGTCGGTGCACGTGGCAGCGCGTTCCTTCCGAGACAAACTGGATTTAACTCCCTCACCGGCCTCCCCCATGCACACACAACCTCTTTTACTCAGTCCCTTCTTCCCATCTACTACCGCCCCTGGCCTCTCGCTCCATATTGTTGCCGACCGGCTCCTCGGCTCCGTCCTCTACAGGTGGCGGCAAGATCGGCGTGGCAACCTTCTGTAGGGTGGTGGAGCATCCGTCATCGCTGTCCCGTGGCAGCAATGGTGGTTTGTGAAATACTAGAACACGCATACATATTCCATCAGTTTCATAATATAAGATGTTCTAGCTTATGTGAAACGAGTGTATCTAGATTCACTCTGAACTTACATGATAGAGTTGATGATGCGGTTAAATGTTTATTGTCGATTGCATAGCATTGTCATCTGTAGAGTAGTTCTTATCTCGGGTATGCATCCTTTTTTGTAGACTAGGATTGCCTAGAAGCTTGTTTTTTGGGCTAGATCCCATAAGTAAGAACAGTGGGGATCCATTCGAAGTTGGTAGTTCGACAGCGCAAACTTTTGAACATTTGCATATATTTGACAATCAACATCATGTAATCAATATTACAACTTGCTACAGAAGGAGATAGGGGAAGGAGCGAAAAAAAGGATTCTCGATGAAATAGGTTCCAATCCTTTGACTTCTACTATCCCAGATGACAAGGTAAATCAATAGAATGATGTATGTTCCTGTCGTCCAGTGCAAATGCTTTCGTTGTAATCTCTGTTTATCTTGTAACTGCAGAAGCACAAAGTTGAAGAAGATTGTCAGTTTCCTGATGACAGAGTAGAAAATGGATGTCAGATTGCTACACCTAAGATGCCACCTTGTTTACCTTCTATGGAGACTGATATAGTTGTAGTTGTAGCTAGTACTGATGAGCCTGCACCTGCCATCATCGTGCCAGATGATAGAGGTGGTGGATTGGTTTTCCCATCCGCGGAGACTTGTGCGGCTAGAGCTGGCAGTGAAGAGACTTCAGAGGACATTGTGGTGCTCGATAGTTCACCTATTGTGGAGACTCATGCTACCGGTGCTGGCGCTGCCATTGGTGCTGCTGATCCTGCCCCCGAAATTATCATGCCACCTGAAGGAGGTGGTGATTTGGGTTTACAATCTGTAGAGACTGTTGCACCTGAAGGTGGTGAACTGTGATGCGGAGCATTCTTTCTTATGATTTGTATGCTTTTCTCTGGAACCTGTATTATGGAGCTACCTTACGCATATCTTACACTTTTGCCTGTTGAATTGTAGTGTGGAACTAGAACTACTCCTAGTATGTAATCATATTCGAAAGCTTAAGTATTATCGATGATAAACCAAAGATAGCTTAGCTGCATGAGAATTGGCCTCGACCACTTGCAGGCGTGGTTCCTGGCTCATCTCCTTTTCACAAGCACGTTGAAAAGATGGTTTTATTCCTTTTCTTGTAATGTCATTATGCTTGTGTTATTGATCTAGCAATTTTATGCTAATTTTGTCACCCAATCCGCATTTATGTCTCTACATACAAACATATTTATTCACATGACTTGAATAGAAAATAGTATCTTCTTTGCATCGACTAACACAAGGAGACATGCAAATATTTATTTATTTTTGAAACAAAGCAAAAGATATGTCATTTTCATTGATAGAGAGGGACATGCAATTCAATTATATTATGATAACTACTCGTACAAGTCACAGAATGGTAGGGATTGCCATAGGAAATTATCACCTACGGCATATTGTTCTACATAAGGCGTTATTACCAGATCCACAACCTTCTTTTCCTTAGGAAGACAATGTCAAGTGCAAGATTTCAAATATAAATGCAATCCAGTGCAGGTTCATCAGGACAACCTCCAGTTGCATCAGTCTCAAGAGAAGGTACATCAGCGCTATGGCAGACACCGTTGGAAATGCAAGCTGAAGCTGTTATTATACTCCTATCAGGACCATAGATAAGGGCCACAAATTCAAGCTCCGAAATCTAGAGTTACAAAATAGACAAGAGGTTACCCCATCTAGACAATTCATAGACAATTCACAATACAATTTGAGCATCTTACATGATCCTTAGATCTTAGTCCATTCGGTATTTTTATTGGTGGAACAAAATTTACTCGTACTTTTGTTTCTGCGAAGAACCTACAATACATAGCCAAGTCAGACATCTGAATATATCTAACTTTCATAAATCTTATATGATATCTTTGCATATCAAACTGTCTACAGATATCTTCCCGCTCCTTGGAAATGCGAAGTCAACGTTCTATAGGGTACATCCATCTATACTGTACTGTACCTCTAAGTACTTCCTTGTTGGGTACATCAACAGCAAAATGCTCCATCATATCAAAGAAGTATGGGGACATCAGGTCAAAAGCTTGCACAGGATCTCTGCCAAGTCCTTTTTAAGATGTTTTTGAACTATTTTGTCCAGAGTTTTACTATAG
The DNA here is from genome assembly GCA_916181665.1 of Avena sativa. Lineage (NCBI taxonomy): Eukaryota > Viridiplantae > Streptophyta > Magnoliopsida > Poales > Poaceae > Avena > Avena sativa. Next base: position 343,446,855 of record OV702287.1, read on the forward strand.
ATTTACCTAAAGAATGTACCTACCCAAATCTGCAAGAACCTTGTAAATCTAGATGGTCACAAGCTTTAACTATTTCTAGGATAGGTGGAGAACAAACCAAAGCCAAGAAGAATGTCCAGTGCCTGAATCTAGCAGGCGAAGCATGGGGATCACCTAGCTGACCGCCGACCGATGCGTCTCGTGAAGAATGGCGTGGCCAATGGTGGTAAGTCCGCACTGTTGTCCGAAAGGTGTCGAGAAGTTATTTTAAAGGCGTGGAGAAGTTTGCGTCCTGGTTCTAATCTGTTGCATCTCCCATAAGAACAGCACAAAATTTGAAGAGACAGGGGATGGTCGCTCGATTGAGGGCGGGCTTAGGAAAGTTTGGGGTCTTGGCGGAAAGTTTTGGCGGGCGCGGGGTGTTTTTCCACAATTTTCATAGAAATATCTATGAATATTTTATCGGATTTGCCAGTTCACAAGAGTCACCTCTCTCTCTATTGGATTTACCTCGCGATTCGTGCAATGTGAGGGTTACACATCTGTTGCAACTAGCTTGTAACTGGGAATTTAATGAATTGCAACTACTAGGTTACAACTAAGAATTAGCACAATTAGTAGGGTGACGTCAGCGCCTTAACATAACAAGTTCTTAGGCACCTGGGATCTAGACGCTCATATTTTATACCTTTTTTGTCCTTATTGACGTCTTTGTTTGGAATCTGGCCGATCCCCAAGACGTACCTTGGGATTTTAACTATCGAGCCCAAGAAATTAGCCCATCCGGCCTCATTATAGCCCAAGACCTTCTAACTCGGCCATGTTTTGGGTCATTCGGCCGCGCAAATAGCCTAGTTAGATTGGGTGAGAGCTCATGAAAAATAGCCCATCAATCCCTACTTGGACCATTTTTATTCAATTCGGCCTTTTTGAGCATTGTCCACCCACACCTAAAAAACTCCGTATATCCATGTTTTTAAGTACTACCTACTACATTATTTATACTTAACATTTTTCAGTTGAGCTGCTAGCAATCACGCGTAGCAGATGGACAAGCAATTTTTTAAGAAGAAAAATAAATAAGTTATATACAATGTTAGTATACATTTTTTATGTTTTATAAAATCATAACAATTTTCTTGTGTAATGGAAAGGCATGCAGTTTATCTGTAGCAATATTTTTGTACTGAGAGGCTAACATGGACAACCCACCTGCCTGCAGCTAGCGCCCATCAACCTTACCATACAAGAGATCAAGTTTAACGAGCGCGTTTAAAAAGTACTTGTACAACAGTCACGATCGGAAAAAAGAAGACCAAGATCGACACGTTTCTTGTCCAGAGAGGCTGACATGTGGGACCCAGCAGCAAGACCATACACGCTTGCTGCATCGAACAACGTTACCAAGGTCAAACCGGCAGACATGACCAAAAAAATGTCCAACATACACACGTTTCCTCTACATAGGTGGCTGGCATGTGGACCCAGCAGGGAGACATTATACAGGTGTTGTATCGAGCAACATTGACAAGTCCAAATGGGGAGGCGCAAGAGAAAAAAAATTATAGCATGCACACGTTTCCTACACAGAGGAGGTTGACATGTCGGACCCAGCAGCCTGTATAAACAGCTGAAGCAGCGAGCAAGGCTATCAAGTTCGGAACACGAAGGCGCGATCGAGGGCAAAAAATCCATCATACACATGTTTATTCTAATGAGTGGATGACATGTCAGGCCCAGGAGGTTGATTAAACGGTAGATACATCGAGCAGCGCTATCAACTTTGGAACATGGTACATAGTGCAAGCTAAAAAAAAATCCATCATACACATGATTATTCTAATGAGAGGATGACATGTGGGTCCCAGCAGCCTGATTAAACGTAGATGCATCGAGTAACGCTATCAACTTTGGAAAAGGGTAGCGCGAGCGAAGGAAAAAATCTATCATACACACGATTCTTCTAATAAGACGTTGACATCTGGGACCCAGCAGCTTGACTAAACGGTAGATACCTCGAGCAACGTTATCGAGTTCAAATCAGGGAGGCGCGACCAAAAAGTATGGTCCGCTAGAGACAATGACGTCTGGGACCCACACACCTCAAAAGTCTTCGGCGAGTCAACATCACGAGAGGAAACGGAAATCTTGCCTCTGCCACACGCCAACCTAGCTTCCTCCATGTTCTTAGCGGTTCCGTTGTAGTAGAGGGCCGCGAAACCGAAAAAAAGTTTTCCATCAGCCATGACCGAGTCGAGTATTTCGTTGCGGAAGATGCGCCTTCTACGACGATCTTCGGCCAAGTCATTGCATAAGGAAACTTTTGTTGTAGTGCTTAGTCAACTAGGAATTAACATTCCAGACTCAAGAGATTTTTAGCTTATGACTAGAGATCTTAATTTATCGAGTCTAGATTGAGATGAGGATTCTAACTTGAGCGGTGCTGCTTGTTTTCTAGAACATGAGTTGTGTGGTTGTTGTGAGCCAGTTGGCCCTCTTCCTGCTGGGGATTGGAGGTTCAAACGGAGGGTGGAGTCGGCTAACAGATATTGACGCCTTGACGTTCTCGGGTGTGCTGACGTTCTCCTTCTACCATAGTTTGGGGAGTTGCTTTGCCGAGGAGTGGCTGGCAAGGTCATAGAAAATAGCTTTTTCTAGGGGTGAGATGATTTTATTCTGAGGCTTCTAGGCTTCTGATGGAGGAATCATTCGATGCTTCTTGATCTTCCAAGGAACTGGAGAGTGAGGTGATTTAGGAGCCTTCAGTGTCGGGCCTCACGCTTTTTTGGTGGGGCACGCTCGAGAGAAGTGACCAGGTTGACCACAGGTGAAAAAATCACCGTACCTTGATGTGAACTCCCCTCGGGTTTATATTTTAGCCTGGATGACTATAGCCTTTCGAATATGTCCAACGAATCGATCTTGAGGGCAGTTGGCAGGAACATGGTCTTTACTCTCGCAGAGGAAGCTGATAACAATCTGGGTTGGACAATCCTTTGGAGGATGCATGGCTCTGTAGTTTGGGTAGTTGCCTAGGAAATTGGTTGCTCGGTGTCCTTCTTCTCTACAATGACTACATGCTTTCTTCTAGCTTCCGGTCTTCATGGACATCTTGAGTGAGTTTACGCTTGTTGGGGGGTAATCCTTTTGGCTATGGGGGTAAGCTAGGTTAATCGGTTAGCCTTCTGAGTTAAATTATGAGGGATTAGTGGGGTATAAAACTCGAAGGTGGCGATTTTTGTCTCATAAAATAGGTCAAGCAAAAAGTCTTAGGCCCCATAAGTGGTATTTAGTGAGATACCAGTCTCCATCCAGCATTCGGGACCAACGCTAGACGTTTGGAGATGCGGTTAGTCTGGACGTTGTCGTTCCTGGTAGGGTCTGATGCAACGTCTTGGATAAAACATGTAAGAGATGACAACAAGTAAGCATAACAAACCAAACAAGTTTCATACATAACAAACAAGTCTGCACCCGAGGGTGGCAATAGTACTTAAGCATTACAAAACGCGTTCAGGGGTGATACATGACTCTACCCTATGCTAGGCGGGCGAGTACGGTAGTGCAAGTGACTACTCAGAAGGTGCATCTTTAACTTCGTTGTCAACTCTGGATAGGGCACAGAGTCTATCTACTGCAGATCCTAGGGGGTGTGGGGAATATTCAGTTCTTCGGCAGTGAAGGTGAGGGTTGTGCCTTCCCAAGTGGCAGTCTTGGCGGTTGGTTCTTCTAGAGTGGGTGACTGAACGATGGGTGGTACTCATGGAGAGATAGGTGGTCATCTTCAGTCTCGGGTTTTTGGCTTTCGGGGTTGAGGGCACAATAATGGCCAATTTCTTTTCTAGGCGAGTATTGGCGGATTTTAGGATTTTCTCTCGGGTTCGGAGTATGGTGAGATCCATTCGCATGACCAGGTTCTAACAACGGGTCTTGTCGAGATCCTCCTGGTGACATTGAAGCAGATACTCCATGTTCTCTAGCTAATTTCCAATGCAGCTGGTGAGGAAAGACTTGGTGAAAGTCCATCCTTATCATGCTTTCCAAACAGGTGATAAGGGGTTTCCTTCAGCTCATCTTCATGAATCTTGTAGAAACACGCCATGATCTCCTGTATGGCTTGCACGGCACCATCCACCCAGCTGTGGTCAATGAAGGTGAAGATGGTAGGCTCGGTGTCGGCTTCATGGGCGGGAATTAGGGCCTTGATGACCCATTGTGTCACACTAGTGTTGCTACAAGGGAGTTTGGTACCTTCAATTTTGGGAGGGGGCTATTGACTATCTTCATCAGATCATGAAGCTGCTCTTCAAATGACCATAAATTGTCTCTGATGACAATAAGCTCCGAACGAGAAGGGCCCATCTACAATAGTGTTCAAGTTAGGGTTGGGTTAGTGGCGAGTGTGCAATGTTTTAAGGTTTAGAAACTCATCTTTGTCAAAATAGATGGGGAAGAGATGTAAGCACTTTTGCAAATAGTCATATCTTTTCCTTTGTCTTTTAGAAAATAGGTTTTTCAATTATATCTACGTCCATGCTAATTAAGGTATACTACAGTCAGGATGGCTCTGATACCATGTCTATGGGGTCCACCGGATTTGTTGTCTGGGAATCCCTGTTATGCATACATCCACGTTCCCATGATCAGTGAGTCGTGGAACATAACCGACAAGTATCAAAGTAAACATCCAATATATAACAAGAACAAGACTTACATTGTTGCCATTATGGCTATACCAACATCAGTAGTGGATGTTCATCGAATAGAGAGCTGATACGTTGTTAACGTATCTTTAATTTTTGATGTTCCATGCTTGTTTTATATCTACTTTCTTATGTTTTGTCCACACTTTGGAGTATTCTTACACATTTTCTGGAACTAACCTATTAACAAGATGCCACAGTGCCAGTTGCCTGTTTTCTGCTGTTTTTGGTTTCGAAAAAGCTGGAAAATGAATATTCTCGGAATTTGACCGGACAAAAGCCAAAGTCAATATTTCACCGAGGGGAACACGGAGCCAAAAGACGAGACGGAGAGGGGCCAGGGGCTGGCCACACCACCTGGCCACGCGGCCAGGCCTGGCCCGTGCCTGCGGGTGGGGTGGGCCCCTCCAGCCTCCACCGACCTTGCCTCTTCGCCTATATATTGCCTCTAATATAGAAACCCTAAGTACCCGATAAAATTTCCACGAAAGAGTTTGTATCCGCCGTCATCTCCATCCCTAGATTGGGAGGGATCTGAAGCTCTTGACGGCACCCTGTCGGAGGGGAGAATTCACCCTAGAGGCCTTCTTCATCACCATGCCTTCCTCCGGTGTGATGCGTGAGTAGTTCATCCTTGGACTACGGGTCCATGTAGTAACTAGATGGTTGGTTCTTCTCCTTTGTGCTACCATGTTTATATCTTGTGAGCTCTGTTCATGATCAAGATCATCTATTTGTAATCCTACATGTTGTGTTTGCGGGGATCCGATGGATATTGAGATGCTATTTCAGATTGATTATTGATTCTATCATGTATTTGTTATTTGTGATCTTGCATGCTTTCCGTTGTTAGTAGCTATCTTGGCCAAGTAGATGCTAGCAACTCCAAGAGGGAGTATTTATGCTCGATAGTGGGTTCATGCCTCTAGGAATCTAGGGAAGTGACAGAAATCTCTAAGGTACTAGATGTGTTGTTGCTACTAGGGAGAAAACGGCAATCCTTTTTCATAGAACAATCGTATTGTTTACTTTACACACTTTGCTTAATGCAATTATCTGTTGCTTGCAACTTAATACTGGAGGGGGTTTAGATGATAACCTGAAGGTGGATTATTAGTCATAGATGCAGTTAGATTACGGTCTATGTATAATGTTGTAATGCCCAATCAAATCTCAAAGGAGTCAACATGATTAGTATATGCATGTATGCTTTCTCGATGTTTATCAATTGCCCCGCTGTAATTTGTTCACCCAACATGTCATCTATCTGAAGGAGAATCACCACTAGTGAACTATGGACCCCGGTCCTTTCTTTTACCATCAATCTACAATTGTTTACTCTTTTCTGTTTACTTTATGCAAGCTATTACTTTGTTCCACGCCATACATTTAATCCTTTGTTTTCTGCAAAAAACGGTGAGATTAACAACCTCACTATAAGTTGAGGGAAATGTTCCGTGGTTGTGTTGTGCAGGATTCCAAGTTGGAAACAACACCTTGGAGGTGTTTCCTTGCTCCTACTGGTTCGATAACCTCGGTTTCATAACTGAGGGAAAACTTGCTGTTGTGCTCCTCATACCTTCCTCTTGGGGTTCACCAACGAGCTCGAATATATTTTGGGCCATCAAGAGCCCAATCATTCCTTAACCCATAGGAAACTGACTGGGAAGACAACCTAGCTCGCATAGACATCAATGACTGATAGCTCCAAATTTCAACACTTTTTATCGATGATTTTCCCTTGGGTTTTGCTGGGTTTCACTAGGTTTCACCCTTTAACTAATGTTAACATCAAAAATTAGCAAAACCTTGGTTTCTTGTGTTGGTTTTCAGGTAATGAACACTTTTGGAAGATCTGAGAGCATTTGTGGGCTAATTACATTTGAAGAAACAAATCCCCAATTGAAGGCCCTCTCATTAGAGGCGTCCAGGGGCCATAAAAACCAATGGTACGGTCAGGGCGCGCCCATACCGTCCGCCCATACGACACTCCTTTGCCTCTGTTATATCAATACAAGCAACTTTCATGAAGGAGGGGGACGAAAAACAGAACATAACCGCCACAACAACTCTATAAGAGGGGGATCAGATCTGAAGAAGAAGAAGAGCATCATCTCATTCTTCAACAATCCCTAGCCTCTCAATCATCCACTCTGCCATCATCCCCACTTGTATTGAGAGAGGGAGAGAGTGGCACTTGTAAGATTAGGGTTTGATACTTTGATCTACTTTGGTTTGAATTTTATTTGATCCTCAAACGGTATTGTGGCTAGCTATGGTAAAGTTGAGATGATTCTTATTTGCAATATCATTATGCCTTTGATCTATCTTTCTCTCATGTCTGAGTAAATCCCCATATGCATGGGAGATGTAGGGGGTTGGTAAGATGTGTTGTGCCTCCTTTGTTACCATCCATTTGTGATTGTTGTCATGATTATTATATTATGAGAATGAATATCTATGTTTGCCCAATGCTTGTTGTCCAATTTAAGGGCCCGGATAACATGATCCAGATATCTCATAAGTATGAACTTGTTTACTAGAGAATCGGCGACCCCCCGAGTGACATGGCCGATATAAATGAGGATCTAGTACTACTCGAGCATAACAAGGAACCATAAAGATTTAAGCCTTGATCCGGTTGAAAGACCTTAATTAATGTGCTAGCCATTATTGTGGTAACAGGCAGATGGATCATTGGGACTGGGAGGAATTTACCAAGAGGACTCCTAGTCGGTATACGAGTTGCTTGCCTACTCACATATGAATAATAAGTATCACAATCACTTATTCCATTTCATTCACCTGGCACACTCACTACTACCATGAACCATTTCTCTCCGTGCCTAATTTCTCATCTGCAGGAACCCCGGATACCTTTCTTTCTTTTACTTTTATGTTATTTACTTCTCGCATTTTCCTTTAATCAAGTTTACTCTATTATTCACACACACACCCTTCCACTTTCAACACTTGCAGTCAATTCACTCAAGACAACGTGGCACCTTGAGTGCGATAGAAACGCCGCATAAAGACACTTACCTAGCCTCCTTATTGGGATCGATATAAAAAACTGGAATTAATACTTCCATGAAAACATGCTCTGATGAACATGTTCTCTTGCAGTTCATCAAGCTATTTTCTAGCGCTGTTACCGGGGAGCTAAGTGCTAAGTGTTTGTTTCTTGACATTTGTAAGTGTTGACACCATCCATGATTTCCGTTGAAGATAGAGGTACTACCCATTTAGGAAAAACTTATTTAACTCTATATATTGACCATATTCCAACTAAAGACACCTAGAATTTATTGAAATATTCGCTAACTCACCAACTATAGACGTGAATAGTTTGATTCCAATGATGGAAGATTTGACCATCACCCAGGAGGCCAAAGATCGTGAGAAACCATTGGGAGAATATGGGGATCCATCTAGGCACATGAGAAAAATGCTTATTCTTTATCCTGATCTTGAAAGCCTGGAATTTAAAATATATCCTGAGATAATCTATACAATGAAAGAAATTTATTTCGCAGGAAAAGAAGATCAAGATCCAAGTGATCATTTCGCGAAGGTCTATGACGTTTGTGCTACTCTTAAACCAACCATGTCTACCAATAGAGTTTGTACTCCTTAAACTTTTTCGCTAGTCTTTAAAGGATAATGCTTTTACTTGGTTACAATAGTTACCCAATCACACTATAAAAAGCTGGGAAGTTTGCATCCGAGAGTTTATGCATAAATATTGCTCTTTTACTAAAATCATGCAGATCAAACGCAGCATTACAAACTTTCTTCAAGGAATTAAGGAAAACTTTTATCAAGCATGGAATAGATTTTATGGAATGATAATGAAAATCCCAAATCATGGATTTCAAGAGCATTTAATTATCTAGTACTTCTATAAATGGATTTAATGAAGATTAAAGAAATGACTGATTTAACTACAGGTGGAGCTATTAGCAACTTGACGCTGCCAGAATGCATAAAGCTTTTCAAGGTAAGATCCTTCAACGATGAAAAATATAACCCTGTTGAGGATGTTAACCCATGAAAAGGTATGTCTCATATACCTCCAGGAACTTATGCATGAAGTTAAAAAATTCATGGAAGAAAAATAATAACAGTCGAACTTATTAAAGAAAATAAAGTGGACATTCTTCAAACTTTTGTTGTAGAGGATGAAATAAATCTTGTAATGCAAAAGAGTTAACCGATTTTTTTGATGATTTAGGACATGCCACTAGGAATTTGGATAAATACTTGCGTATGGTTAAAACTCAATGCGATCAGATAGCCGAAACTCAAGTTTTGATTTTAAATCAAAATAATTTTAATCGTAACACTGTTTCTACTAACATTGTCATTAGATGTGGTACAAAGACATGGGAACCTCAGGGGCCACCCTGGTATCAAGAAGGACAGGCCCGGAAAGCAAGAGAGACTCAAGAAATGAGTTAAGAAGAAGAGGACCTTGTCGATCCTCAAGATTATATTGATTACGAAGCTCAAAGAAGAGAGCATGAGGCTTCTAATAAACAGAAAGAAGAGGTAGAAGTAGGAGATAAAGACAACAATATGATTCAGATGCTGAGACGGTTGATCCAAAAGAAGAAACCGAGCTTAGAAAGGAACAAGAAGAGCAGGTTATCACCCCAAGTGAGAAACATGCCGATAAGAAAAGGCCTACAGCGAAGAAGCAAACTAAAAAGGATGTTGAACCAATAACAAAGGTAAAAGAGAAGGTAACCCCAACAGGAAAGAAAGTTCCTTATCCTAATTGTGTTCATTATGAACCAAATAAATCTATTTATGATTCTTTTGCCGAAGCTCTAGGAAATTTGCATTTAGAACTTCCTTTAGCTAATGCAATTCAAGTTCCTACTTATAAAATATTTCTGCAAGATATTCTTAACAGAAAGAACAAGGTAACTAAGACTATAGCATTGATGACAAGCTTTGGTGATAAGCTGTCTGCTAAGCTTGGGGACCTAGGCATACCAACTATCTCTTGTGAAATTGGAAAAACTAATATCCTTAATGCTCTTTGTGACTTAGGTGCAGGTGTTAGTGTCATGCCTTATTCCTTATTTAAGAAATTAAACCTTGGAGAGTATTCTCCTACTTCAATTACCTTGCAAATGGCTGATAATACAACTAAACAATCTGTCGGTATGATCGAAGATGTTTTACGTAGAATTTATCAACATGTTATACCCACTGACTTTATTATACTTGATGTTCCTAAAGATGAAAAACTCTCAATCATCCTCGAACTGCTCTAGCGGTAAGATTATCTTCAATATTTATGATGATCAGATTGTTTGTTATATTCCAAAGAAACAAGAGAAATGTGGGAAATATATACCACCGCCTAAGCGTATTCAAGCGATAAGTGCCATTGATGAAGGGCAGCCTGAGGTAAGCACTAAAAACTCGGAGGTTGGTTAGCCTAAGTCAACTCTCCTTAATAAAATGCTTAATAGGATTCAACCCATTCTAAGTAGTTTAATAATTTCTCTTTTATTTTTATTTTTATTTTTGTGTTCTAATAAGTTTGTTGAAGTCATAAATTTGCAGAGAAATTATACTATTGTGAAGTTTAAAGATGAGTTGGAAAAAAGTTTTCGAAAGGAAGAAATAAAATAGGGTCCATACCTCGTAACGAGCATGGGTACTACCGGAGGGGCCCGTACCACCCTCCTAGTGTTTTCTCCAACATGCAAAACAAGCCTTTTACCCGAAATAAATTTGGTTATTTACTAGGAAATAATCTACTAAAAAGTGTCCTTTTCAATCATAAATCAAATTTTGATGTTTTGTAGCTCCAAATAATGTGAATCCAATTTCTAAGAGTAGTTATTCAAAGTACCTTTCATGTGACCCTGGTTCATATCATATAGATCTATATTTCTATAGTAGTAAAATTAACAAAAGCACCTCAGATCTAACTTCTAAAATTTCTCAAGGTAGATCAGCATCATATTTGAGTTAATTAAACTCTCAATGATGTAGTGCAGCAAGGTCTACCAAATATCACATATACATAATTTATTTACTAACTCATGAATTTTAGTGAATTAACTATTAGTGCATGTGGTTGTTTCACTCATTATAAATCACCACTTGAGTTATACCACTCCAAAAGTAATGAAACCAATTTCTTTAGAAAGGTATCAGTGATGCCTTACATGTGTCTTTGGTTTCAAGACAATCGGACCTATAGAATAAATCTGATAAAAAGACAAATTGCTTGCAGAACTGTCTTTGAGAATTTTGCAAGCAAATTCTGGTCATTATTTTGAGATGAATCGAAATCTCAGTAAACTAGTACTAAAGTAGCCTTCTAACCCTAAGAGGTGAAGTTTATTTGACTTACAGATATTTTCTGGTGAATTAAATACCAAAATATGAGTTAATCCGACTAGTAAATTCTTAATTAAATAAATAAAATAATAAAATTATGAAACCACTTCTGCTGGCTTTGTTATTTCAATACCCACCTAATGATACCATATTTTTGTACTTTTATCATACAAAACTTGGTCTTGACATAAAACCCCTTATTAAGTAGTGCTTAATAATTAAAGCATAAAATAAGTTCTAAAAAGGCAATTGAGATGTTTCCAATTGTTGTGAGTTGGTATTTACAAACCTACTAAAGTGTACTGAGGTCTTGTTCAATTGCTTGATATATTGTACTTGTGCCTTGTTTGCCTTATGTTGATGGTGGTACCATGCTTGTTTGCATGTGTGATCCGTAAGGACGATTGTATCGAAGTCAAGAAAGAGAAGGCATTTTATATATTGGATTAAGAAAAAGTCTAGGGACATATTGCTGACCACACACAAGCCATCCTTTCTGAATTCCTATACTTCTCATGCTCCTTTTAATATACTTGTTTTATGTATTCTTTATAAATTGCATTACTACCTACATGATTCGTTTTACTACTACCGCGATAGTAACTTGGTCCCTCCAAGTTATGACTTGGTGTCTAGCAAGACACACCCCCCTTAGACCGAGATGCTTAGCATATAATCTCACTTAAAACCCCGAGATTTGAAAACAAAACTATTTTTGGGATTACCCTACAAACCAATGTTTGGAAATGTTTTGATAATACCCTTGGGAAGGGCATTATTTTCAAGTGGATGTTTAAAAGGATAAAAAGTGATTTGATCAAAGGGCTTGGTGGCAATGATGAAGAGAAAGGGACATTCTACACCTTTACTGGAACAACTTATCGGTGCAACCACATTACCCTAGAGAGATGATGGGTCCTAACTCGTAGTTTTTTCCTTAGCATGGGCACCCCACAACCTCTATAATGGACTAGGTTCCTCGAAGCCGGGTCTTCCTCACTATGAGTGCCAAGGGCCAGGGGAGGATCCACTGTCTTTACAACGGCCGGACGAAAGTATGGGGCTACCGCGGATGGTATGGTTATTGGAAGTACGGAAGTTTGATATATAATGATATGATAATCCGAGATTATGATATGAGGTAGTACGGGAGGGAGTTTATGGCGTTGGACGTCATGGTGTACTCGTTCTGGGGAGAACTAAAACCATAGGGAAAGTGCCTCTGCTAGGGTCAGCAAATGAAAGGTTACGTTCGATTATCGGAAACCCCCGTATAACGAGTGTAGCGGGCCATGGTTGAATCTCGACGGATATATTGATTCCTGTGGGGAAAGTGCACAAACTCTACAGAGTATAAATCTATTCAAATAGCCATGTCCATAGTCAATGACGGTTGGAAAGGTGATGTCTAGGAGTACCCAAGTGGTGGTATTTTGGTCACGAGATGACCGGAGATAAGGATGTTGTTTTGACCATGTGATGGTCGTTTTCCCTTCAAAAATGTTTATCAACAAACAAGGTTTCAAAAAGGTTTTCTTTTAACAAAGATATAAAGATATTAGGTTTTGAAAGAAAGCATGTTTTCAAAAAGTCCTTTTCAACAAAGATATAGAGATGCCATATCTACAAGATAAAGTAGGCTTTTGGAAGGAACCTTAGATAGAGCATTACCTCTCCATAAACATACTGCATTATCTTGTGTATCTTGGTGGTTTGCAAGTACATTCAAACGTACTCACTAGCATTATCTCTAGCTATTTACTTGGCTAGACTTTCAGAAGGATGAAGGTGATGAATGGTCGACGTTTATGCGAGTAAGGATGATCTCCTAGTCAGCTGCCCGTAGGGTTAAGGCGTGACTTGGGTACTACGTTTTGATGAAGTTCCGCTGCTAATGATTGGTGTAGCCCGACAAGCCTCATGTAAGGTATAGCTGGAATTGCATTATTATAAGTCTTGTTTGTTATATTTGGATGTTTCCATGTTACTTGTTAGTTATGTGCCACAACAGAGTTATCATGGGATCGTGGTGATAAACATAACAAGGAATTTTGTACTGCTGGTCCGGGGCCCCCACAGCTATATCATTAAATGCTTGAATGTGTGGGAGCCAAATAATTATTCGGGAGGAAGAAAAGCTAGCCAAGAGCTCTCAAGCGGGCTTCACGACGGCTCTTAATTCAAGTATAATGTGCTACAACCCGACTATAGTCATACAACCCGTTTTATTGTCTCTCCGGACTTATCCCTCCTCCACATAGTATTTTGCTAATGTAGAACATGCTATAGCCAGCTGATTCGAATCTATTATACTCGTTCTTACGCGACCCGGTGACCCGGGCGATAAAATCATGGATCCCTGGGAAATAAAAATTGTTGGGTTCCCAGCATAGAAAACAAAAAAATTCCTACGATGAGAACTATACGCCAAGATCTATCTACTAGATACAGAGCAACGGGTGGATATACATCCATGGAGAACTTACCCTCGAAGACAACAGAGTTTTGTTAACGAGTTGGAACTCGTGGATGATGTAGTCGTACGCTTGTCGATCTCAAGATCGTGTGGAAGTCCGAGCGCCGCAAATCAGCAGCGCATCCGTCCTCGCACACACATTCAAGCCACCGGACAACCTCCACCTCCTCACTCTAGCGAATCAGCGGAAGCAGCAACTCCTTCCAGACGCAAGGCCACCGGGAACATGTATCTCGCTAATCCAAGACCATGGGGGAATATCTAGAGGGGAAGAGAGATCCTTCACGAGGAGGTGTGCTTTGTGAGGGAGGAGAGGGGGGATTTTTATAGGAGAGGGGGGCTCCTCCCCTCCCATGGCCGGCAGGCAAGGGGGTGCCCCCACCTCTTCCTCATCCATGTGGTGGAAGCTCCACTCACATCAATTCAAGCTCCACCCAAAGTTCCACTCACATGCATTAAATTTCCACCAAATTTAATGCAACTCTCAATTAATAAAACTATTTTATTTATTTTATTCAGAATTTTGTTAATTACTTTAATTAACAAACATTCACATAAAACCCCTTGCAACATTTCAATATCACATGCAGAACCACTTTCTGCAATTTCACCCAAAACAATTCTGGTTTCTATCGAAACAATTCCTGCGCTTTGCAATCCTTTCATCTGAAACATATGTGCTCCAAAATGGTGTCCGGCAACCCTTAAGTGTGTCACCCTACGGTTCACGAATAATAAAGACATGATTGAGACTCCTCTCAGATCAATAATCATAAGCGGGACTTGGAGATCCATACTGACTCCTTCACATTCAACGATGACTTATGTGATCATGAGAACCTTTAACGCTAGTAACTTAATCCCTTTGTCTCAGGATATAATACATGTCCGAGATTCGATCATCGGTATCCAAATACCTAGTTTGATCTCGTTACCGACATGCATTCTTTTCTTGTTCCCGTGATATAACTTTTTAGTGATCACATCACTTGCTTGTAAGCTATCTTAATGTGATATCACCAAGAGGGCCCAGAGTATATCTATCCGTCATCAGGATTGACAAATTCCACTCTTGATCCATGAGCCTCAACATAACACCTTCGTAGCACTGAACCCACCTTTATAGTCACCCTGTTATGGTGTGACGTTTGATGTTATCAAGAGACTCTTCCGGTGTTAGCAATTAACATGATCTCATGGTCTAAGGACTAATATTACATTGTATGATGTTATAGCAATGTAAACATAATGACTTTGATCGTAATGCTATACTTTGGATGAATGTTCATCACATCATTTCACAAATGATGTGACCTTGTTATTAACAACATCCAATGTCCATGATCAGGAAACCTTGATCATCTTGTTAATCAACGAGCTAGTCTGGAAGAGAGGCATAACTAGGAACCCTTTTTGTTTATTAAACACACATGTATTAACGTTTCCTATCAATACAATTATAGCATGCAAAATAAACATCTAT
The DNA here is from genome assembly GCA_916181665.1 of Avena sativa. Taxonomy (NCBI): domain Eukaryota; kingdom Viridiplantae; phylum Streptophyta; class Magnoliopsida; order Poales; family Poaceae; genus Avena; species Avena sativa. The sequence goes on from OV702287.1 coordinate 343,461,862, forward strand.
CATATACAAGAAATACATAATAACAACTTTATTATTGCCTCTTAGGGCATATTTCCTTCAGTCTCCCACTTGCACTAGAGACAATAATCTAGTTTACATAGTGATAAATCTAACACCCATGGAGTTCTGGTGTTGACCATGTTTTCCCTAGGGAGAACTTTAGTCAACAGATCCTCTACATTTAGGTCCGTGTGTACTTTACAAATCTTTATATCTCCATCCTTGACATGCTTGCGGATGGAGTGAAACCCGCGCTTAATATGCTTAGAATTCTTGTGAGACCTTGGTTCCTTGGCGTTGGCTATGGCTCCATTGTTGTCACAATAGATCACCATTGGGTCCAATGCACTAGGAACCACACCTAGTTCCGTTATGAACTCCTTCATCCAAACCGCTTCCTGCGCCGCTTCTGAAGCAGCAACATATTCCGCCTCCATCGTTGATCCAGCCACCATAGGTTATTTGGAACTCCTCCAACTAATTGCTGCTCCGTTCAAGAGAAATACGTATCCGGATTGAGACTTAGAGTCATCCGTATTAGTGTCAAAACTAGCATCGACATAACACTTAGCGACTAGATCTTCTTCACCTCCGTATACAAGAAACATATCCTTAGTTCTTGTCAAGTACTTAAGGATATTCTTGACCGCTATCCAGTGTTCCGAACCTGGATCAGATTGGTACCTACTAGTCAAACTAATAGCATGTGCCACATCCGGTCTTGTACATAGCATGGCGTACATTATAGAGCCTATGGCTGAGGCATATGGGATCTTATCCATTATCTCTCTTTCTTCCGTCGTAGCCGGACTTTGAGTCTTACTCAATGTCTTGCCTTGCAACATAGGTAAGAACCCCTTCTTACTTCCGTCCATATTAAACTTCTTTAATATCTTATCAAGGTATGTACTCTACGATGGCCCAATTAGGCGTCTTGATCTATCTCTATAGATTTTAATGCCTAGTATATATGAAGCTTCACCAAGGTCTTTCATCGAAAATTTGTTGTTTAGATAACTTTTAACACTATTTAAAAGATCTATATCATTTCCAATCAATAATATGTCATCCACATATAATATTAGAAATGCCACATTTCTCCCACTCACTTTCTTGTAAATGCAAGCCTCTCCATAAGTTTGGACAAATCCAAACTCTTTGATCACCTCATCAAAGCGGAGATTCCAACTCCGGGATGCTTGCTTCAGTCCATAGATGGATCGCTCAAGTTTGCATACCTTATCAGCATCCTTAGGATCAAAAAAACCCTTAGGTTGTATCATATACAACTCTTCTTCAATATTATCATTGAGGAACGCAGTTTTGACATCCATCTGCCATATTTCATAATCGAAATATGCAGCAATTGCTAACATAATCCTAACCGACTTAAGCATCGATACGGGAGAGAATGTCTCATCGTAGTCAACTCCTTGAATTTGTCGAAACCCCTTTGCGACAAGTCGAGCTTTATAGATGGTCACATTACCATCAACATTAGTTTTTCTTTTGAAAATCTATTTATTCTCAACGGCCTTTCGATCGTGAGGTAAGTCCACCAAGGTCCAAACCTGGTTTTTGTACATGGATTCCATCTCGGATTTCATGGCTTCTAGCCATTTGTTGGAATCCGGGCTCATCGTCGCTTCTTCATACGTCACAGGGTCATCTATTTCATCAATCATGAAATTCATAATAGGATTGCCGTAAAGTTCAGGAGCTGCACGTGTCCTGCTTGACCTGCGAGGTTCGGTAGTGTCCTCTTTCGGAGTTTCATGATCATCATCATTATCTCTCTCTTCATTAGGTGAAGTCAACTCCGAAACAATTTACGGTGCTGCGCGACTCGCCATTTCATGAAGAGAAGGTTCAACAACCTCTTTGAGTTCTACCTTCCGACTACTCACACCTTTCGTGAGAAAGTCCTTCTCAAGAAAGGATCCATTCTTGGCAACAAAAACCTTGCCCTCGGATCTATGATAGAAGGTATACCCAATCGTTTCCTTAGGGTATCCTATGAAGACGCATTTTTCCGCTTTGGGTTCGAGTTTGTCTGGCTGAAGTTTCTTCACATAAACATCGTATCCCCAAACTTTAAGAAATGACAGCTTAGGTTTATCTCCAAACCATAATTCATACGGTGTTGTTTCAATGGATTTAGATGGTGCCCGATTTAAAGTGAATGCAGCGGTTTCCAGTGCATAACCCCAAAATGACAGTGGCAAGTCAGTCAGAGACATCATAGATCGAACCATATCCAATAAAGTACGATTATGACATTCCAACACACCATTACGTTGTGATGTTCCAGCAGGCGTGAGTTGTGAAACTATTCCACAATTTTTCATATGTGTGATAAACTCGTAACTAAGGTACTCTCCTCCATGGTCGGACCGCAGAAATTTGATCTTTCTGTTATGATGATTTTCCACTTCATTCTAAAATTCCTTGAACTTTTCAAAAGTTTCAGACTTATGTTTCATCAAATAGATATACCCGTATCTACTCAAATCATCTGTGAAAGTAACAAAATAACGATATCCACCTCGCACTGACACACTCATTGGTCCACATACATCAGTATGTATGATTTCCAATAAATCTGTCGCCCGTTCCATTGAACTGGAAAACGACATTCTAGTCATCTTGCCCATAAGGCATGGCTCACATGTATCAAATGATTCAAAATCAAGTGATTCCAAAAGACCATCAGAATGGAGTTTCTTCACGCGTTTAACGCCAATATGACCTAGACGGCAGTGCCACATATATGTACATATATCATTATCAAGTTTAACCCTTTTAGCATCAACACAATGAATATGCATAATACTACTATCGAGATCCAATAGAAATAAACCATTCAACATAGGTGCATGACCATAAAAGATATTATCCATATAAATCGAACAACCATTGTTTTCAGATTTAAAGGAATAACCACTTCGCATCAAACACGATCCGGATACAATGTTCATGCTCAGTGCAGGCACAAAATAACAATTATTTAGATTTATCACTAATACCGACGGCATATGGAGAGGCAGCGTTCCGACGGCGATCACATCAACTCTTGATCCATTACCGACCTGCATCGTGACCTCATCCCTTGCTAGATGCCGCTTGTTCCGCAGCCCCTGAATCGAGTTACATATATTAGCAACCGATCTAGTATCAAATACCCAGGTGCTACTGTGAGTACTAGTCAAGTACACATCAATAACATGTATATCACATATACCTTTGTTTGCCTTGATGGCCTTCTTGTCCGCCAAATACTTGGGGGCAGTTGCGCTTCCAATGGTCAGTCCCCTTGCAATAGTAGCACTCGGTATCAAACTTAGGGCCAGCTCGGGTTTCTTTTTAGGTGCGGCAACAGATTTTCCGCCCTTCTTTCCCTTCTGCTTGCCTTTCTTATCCTTCTTGAAACCGGTAGTCTTATTGATCATCAACACTTGATGTTCTTTCCTAATCTCCACTTCTGCAGTCTTAAGCATTAACAGAATCTCGGGAAGAGACTTCTTCATGCCCTGCATGTTATAGTTCATCACGAAGCTCTTGTAGCTAGGTGGCAGAGATTGGAAAAAACGATGTATGCCTAAGTCAATGGGAATCATTATTCCCAAGGACACAAGCTTATCGGTGTACCTAGACATTTTGAGTACGTGCTCACTAACGGAGCTGTTCTCATCCATCATGCAGCTAAAGAACTTTTCAGAAGCATTATAACTCTGTACGGCAGCATGGGTATCGAAAATCATTTTCAATTATCCCATGGTATCAAAGGCATTGCCATTTTCGAAACGCTTTCGAAGTTCTGGCTCTAGCCCATACAGTATGTCGCAATGAACTAAGTTGTGGTCCTCCTGACGAGTTATATAGACATTCTTTTCCTTGTCAGGGGCATCAGGAGCTGGTGGGGGGTCTAGCAGCGCCTCTAGCACATATTGCTTTTGTGCAGCAGTGAGGAGAATCCTCAAATTCATAGCCCAGTTGGTGAAGTTGCTACCATTCGCAGCAAGTTTCTCTTTCTCCATGAACACATTGAAATTAAAAGCAGGTGGTGCCATCTACAACAAAATTTGTAAAGTTTATTTAGACTAAGTTTATGATAGATTGAGTTCAACTAATCCAAATTACTAATGAACTCCCACTCAAAAACGACATCCCTCGTGTCCTTTTGGTGATTACATGAACCAAATCCACTACACCAAGTCCGATCATCACGTGATTTGATATAGCTTCAAAGGCGAGCATCTATATGGGCATCATATCAACTATATGACTCATGCTTAACCTTTTGGTCCGTGTTCCGAGGCCATGTCTATACATGCTAGGCTCGTCAAGTAAGAACCTTAGTATTCCGCGTGTGTAAAACTGTCTTACACCCGTTGTATGAAAGCGTAGAGTCGAGTACACCTGATCATCACGTGATGTCTCGAAACACGATCCATAGAACGGTGCATACTGAAGGAAGAACACATTTTATCTTGATATCTAAAGGAGGGATCATCTTACAATGCTACCAAAAGCGCCAAACTAGCAGTATAAGATGCAAACATCTAATGTGTAAAGTGAGATGATATGGTCCATGCATTTGATCTCTATCATTTGCATCGTGGTATGATCTATATCATTCCTTGGTGTGTAAGGCCAAGGTCTATGGAACTTACATGTTAAGTGTGTTGTAAGAGTATCTATCATACATCTACTTACAACAATACCATATCAAGACACTATCCTAGCAACGATCTAAACTAGACGTCTCTAATTTATCAATTGCAAGTTTTGCGTGGCTTAGGACTTTCGGAGATAGAACCGGTCTTACCTACGAACATGAACCACAACAAGGATAACCAAGTTATTAGCAACTCGTTGTAAATCAGATATTGACTATAGTAGGAGAGAGAGACACCCGCTAGCCACTTATGCAAAACTAGTTGCATGTCAGTCGTGGAACCGGTCTCATGTACGATGACATGTAAGGTTGGTCCGGGCCGCTTCATCCCACTATGCCACCAATATTCAAAATACGTAGAAGATGCAATAACATGATCATCATCGCCCACATATAAACATATGTGTACTACCCGTGCAAAGCACCTACACATAGATCAGGCTCTGATACCACTATTGGGTTCGCAACATAGAAAACAAAAAAATTCCTATGATAAGAACTATACGCCAAGATCTATCTACTAGATACAGAGCAACGGGTGGATATACATCCATGGAGAACTTACCCTCGAAGACAACAGAGTTTTGTTAACGAGTTGGAACTCGTGGATGATGTAGTCGTATGCTTGCCGATCTCAAGATCGTGTGGAAGTCCGAGCGCCGCAAATCAGCAGCGCATCCGTCCTCGCACACACGTTCAAGCCACCGGATAACCTCCACCTCCTCGCTCCAGCGAATCAGCGGAAGCAGCGACTCCTTCTAGACGCAAGGCCACCAGGAACATGTATCTCGCTAATCCGAGACCATGGAGGAATATCTAGAGGGGGAGAGAGATCCTTCACGAGGAGGTGTGCTTTGTGAGGGAGGAGAGGGGGGATTTTTATCGGAGAGGGGGGATCCTCCCCTCCCATGGCCGGAGGCCAAGGGGGGTGCCCCCACCTCTTCCTCATTCATGTGGTGGAAGCTCCACTCACATCAATTCAAGCTCCACCCAAAATTCCACTCACATGCATTAAATTTCCACCAAATTTAATGCAACTCTCAATTAATAAAACTATTTTATTTATTTTATTCAGAATTTTGTTAATTACTTTAATTAACAAACATTCACATAAAACCCTTGGAACATTTCAATATCACATGCACAACCACTTTCTGCAATTTCACTCGAAACAATTCCGGTTTCTATCGAAACAATTCATGCGCTTTGCAATCCTTTCGTCTGAAACATATGTGCTCCAAAATGGTGTCCAGCAACCCTTAAGTGTGTCATCCTACGGTTCGTGAATAATGCATACATGATTGAGACTCCTCTCAGATCAATAATCAGAAGCGGAACCTGGAGATCCATACTGACTCCTGCACATTCAACGATGACTTCTATGATCGTGAGAACCTTTAATGCTAGTAACTTAATCCCTTTGTCTCATGATATAATACATGTCCGAGATTCGATCATCGGTATCCAAATACCTAGTTTGATCTCGTTACTGACATGCACTCTTTTCTCGTTCCCGTGATATAACATTCTAGTGATCACATCACTTGCTTGCAAGCTATCTTAATGTGATATCACCGAGAGGGCCCAGAGTATATCTATCCGTCATCGGGATTGAAAAATTCCACTCTTGATACATGAGCCTCAACATAACACCTTCGTAGCACTAAACCCACCTTTATAGTCACCCTGTTACGGTGTGATGTTTGATGTTATCAAGATACTCTTCCGGTGTTAGCAATTAACATGATCTCATGGTCTAAGGACTAAGATTACTTCGTATGATGTTATAGTAATGTAAACATAATGACTTTGATCATAATGCTATACTTCAGATGAATATTCATCACATCATTTTACAAATGTTGTGACCTCGTTATTAACAACATCCAATGTCCATGATCAGGAAACCTTGATCATCTTGTTAATCAACGAGCTAGTCTAGAAGAGAGGCATAACTAGGAACCCTTTTTGTTTATTAAACACACATGTATTGACGTTTTCTATCAATACAATTATAGTATGTAAAATAAACATCTATCATATACAAGGAATACATAATAACAACTTTATTATTGCATCTCAGGGCATATTTCCTTCAAAAACGGGGTAGAGATATAGAACTGCTCTGTCCCGGTTTATAGAGCCCGATCTGAAAATATATTTGTCCCATATTATCTTGGCACTAAGGTCTTCATGTAGTTAATTAGGAGTAGTAACCCCTCTCCACCTCTCCTTTCTTTTTTTAGCTCGTTGACAACAAATTGCATGCTGATGTGGTGGAAACCGAAACCATTTTACATGCGGGATTCACTGCATGCACGCGGTGTGAAAGAGCTATTAATTCAGGAATAGAAGCTGATTAGGCTAGCCCTAGTGGGAGTATCATAAGGAGTATCATGCATGCCACCTTGGCAAAAATCTGATGTGGCACCACAATTAATAAAGAGAGAGGTGTTAGTAGTATCATAATATGATACCGTATCATAGCTCGTGAAACTAGGTAATTTAATGACCAATACATCTCATACACACAAATACATTGAGATTGTAGAAAAAATTAAATACAATGGTACTATGATACTACTAGATGATACTAACCACTAGAGAGGTAGTATCATACACTAGTATCATATGCATGATACTAGTAATATGATACTCTCACTATGACCAACCTTAGATAGAGACAGGATTTAGAACAGTTTTTAGCCTTCAATAAAAAATGCATTGGTCTTGATGTAAAACTCGTTTTGAGCCACGTAAACCGATACGAAGGGAGCAGACACGATGAATATCCCCCATTATTAAGGGCAAGTCGACTCGGTAAACGAAGCGGCAGTAAGAACGCATGACCAGAACGCCGCACAGGGTGAACTGAACAGATGGGGCGAACTGTATCGATTTCCTAGCGTGCTGCCCTCCGGTGGCCTCGAGCCTCGTGCTATCTCTCTTTTCATATTCTCTTCCGTAGCTCCGTTCGTCGCCCCTCCAATCGTCCGCATTTCTTGGTCGCTCCGGCCGGGCCCTTCTTCGTCTTCTACACCATGGCGCCCTTCGTCTCCGACAACATGGTGTTGCTATGGCGTTGCACGAAGAGCGCTGTCAGCATGTTCACTGCACTCGTCTTTATCTTCAACCTGATGATGCAAGCGTTGCGATATGACATGGGGGCCGCCGGCCGCTGAAAATCCCTTCATCGCGCTCGCGCCCGTGAGGCCCAATGTCGCGAATACTTCCCAAGCAGCGCCCCACACTTTCTGCCGCGTCCCGTCGCCGGCAGGAGACCTCTGCCTGCTCGACTTTCCGAGGAAAGGAAACCGCTCCGGCAGCGTCTGGGCCGAACTTCAACTCAGCAACGACGTTCATCCACCAGATCTGGGAGCCGTTGAGGGGACCCTGCACCCCGGATTAGGCGAGTTCATCGAGTTCACGGTTACCAATCAATCAAACCTCATCGCAGCCATGGAGGAGATGAAGGCACAGCACAAGAATGACATGGAGGAGATCAAGTCCGACATGGAGAAGATCATCTTGGGACTTCGTCGCCATGCCACGGAGTTCAGAGACCTTAAGAACGAGGTGGCGCACCAGGGGAAGATGTAGAGGCTCGTGATCTGCGCGGTTCTGGTCTCCACAATGGCATTCAGGTTCTTCGTGAGGGAAAATTATGATGAGTGGATTAAGAGGCTCCGTGCTTTGGTGATGGTCTGGGCCGGCGAGGCGCTGTTCGAGTTCACCGGCGGTTGGTTTGGGAGAAGGTGAGCTCAGTGCCTGACTGTGTGCTCCAAGTGTCGTAGCCGTCAGCCTTGTGTCTAGATTCGTGCAAGCACCAGGTGTGCCTGTTCAACTTCATGTCTTGCCTGGTGCGATTTAGGTGTCGTGAATGTTTAAAATGTTCTAGAATCATAGCAATTGCATTTTCTCAAGAACCAAGTCTTCTATCCATTGAGTCCTTTCCGAGCCGGTTGCTAAACTATGGGTTGGAACTTGGAAATTGGAATCCCACAACCCTAGTTCAAGCCAAATATAGATACGGTTAGGCCTTTCACAATGTCTCTTAGAGCATCTCCAGTAGTGGCGCTAAAATGCAGCGCTGCAAATGTGCGATGTAGTGCACTACGCTAGTTTGCAGCGCGCGATAATGCAACGACCATTCTCGGAGGATCTATTTTGCAGCAAAAAAACCTCCCCCACCAGACGCTGCAAAATAGAGCGCGTGCTACAAGCGCAAACACCAAACCAACATATGATACATTCAACAAGATCAAATAAACATCAAAAAATGAACAATAAATTGTCTAGAAATTTTATTACAACAAGTTTTGCATCAACAATAGGACAAATAGTTTTACAACATACCAACAAATAGTTTTATAACAATACAACGATACCACCTATCTTTGGCTTCTTGTTGGCTCGCCAAGCCAATAGCATAAAAATAGCCTCATCTTCCTCCATATCGAACTCATCATCGGAGTCATCATAGGATAAACTCATCTACATATATGCAAAATAATTAAAACAACTTCTACCATCTAAAATGCACAAAAATGGGTGCGCCAAGTTGCCTCCCGGCTCGAGGAAGACATCGGTGGAGACGAGCTTGAGCACGGAGATGCGGAAACCAAGCTTCAGGAAATCCGACCACGCCGCGCGGCAGCCAGGGCGGTGCGCGGGCCGGCGAGTAGAGGCGGTGAGCGGGGCACCGACGAGGGGTTGGTGGTGGCGGAGGCACTGACGCGGTTGGTGGCGCGACGCTGGAATGGGTTGGAGGGGGAGAAGAGAGTGCGCACGCGGGAGGGAATTGTCCGAGCGGTTGCGTGTTCCCGCGCGAGCGAAGCAATAGCGTGCGGGCTGTAGTTGGAGCCGGAAATATCATGCGCGAGATAGCGCAAAATACCGCGTCACGCTATATTTTTGCAGCGCGCGTGAAAATAGTGTCTCTGCTGGAGGAGTATACACAGCGCGCGCGGTAAAAAGCAGTTATTATAGCGCAGCGCTATTTTAGCACCACTGTTGGAGATGTTCTTAGCTACACAGCGCGCGCGGTAAAAAGCAGTTATTATAGCGCAGCGCTATTTTAGCACCACTGTTGGAGATGTTCTTAGCTTGCTATCCTAGACAGTGTTGTATCATAAGAGATAACTAGTGCAATGGCTTGTATCTTAAGAGTTGTATCTCCATTTAATAACTTTGGGTACATGCATGCATGTGATTGGACTAACCATATATTTTGCCTATGATACCATGCAAGGCTTGTAGCTAAGCTAAGATACAATAACACCTTCTCTCTTCATTAAATATAGTGCCACATAAGCAATTTTCCTATGATATCGTGCTAAAAAACACTCATTGGAAAAGGCCTTAGTGTATCTCTAGCAACCCGAGGAGTAAATTTTTTTAGAACAACTGTGGCTGGATGGTTAGAAAGAAAGTGGTACCTCCAGCTCACCAGAGATCAAAACTTAGGTTCGACGCTTTGATGTTTCATAAAATACGGAATATTCTTTAGTGGAAAACGACATTTCCGTCAATAGTGAAGTGCCTATGACAACTTCGTTAATCTCAAGACCCACCAATCAGTTTCTTAGACTCAGTCCTTCGGAGGTGCTCATAGGGTTAGCGGCGAGCTTATGTACATATTTGTGAGCGTCAGTGTCTATACTGTGTTTCGCAAAGAAAAGTATTTTTTTTTGTTTTCTCTTCAAAACCGCACATATCCTAACCTATAGCCGAGGAGAATAGTTTTTTACTCCGCGGCTGTTCGGTCCTTATATTTACTTGACTACAACCATAGGTCGAGTAGTAAAATATCAACACCACCTCCTCTCACCAACTTCCACTTCTGCAACGCCCACAACCGCCCACTGCCCCATATTGTATACATAAAGGGTACAAACTCTAACACCCCCTTAATCTAAACCGTGGAGTTTGAACTCATCAAGTTTCTTGTCCCACAAAGTCTTGGTAAAACCATCAACAATCTGATCCTTGCTGGAGGTAAACCTGATATCAAGTTGTTTGCTAGCAATTCTTTTTCGAACAAAATAAAAGTCAATCTCAATGTGTTTAGTGCGAGCGTGAAACATGGGGTTAGCAGACAGGAAGATGTCACCAAGATTGTCACACCATAAATATGGTTTCTCCTCACACGTACACCTAGTTATTGAACAAGAGCCTCAACCCAAATCAACTCAGTTGTAGCATTTGCAAGGGCTTTATACTCAGCCTCGGTGATGGAACATGACACAGTGGGATGTATCGGGGCACTCCAAGAAATGAGATTGGGATCAAAGGAAATAACAAAACTTCTAGTAGAACGTCTGTCATCTAAATCACTTGCCCAGTCTGCATCTGAAAATACGCTGAGCAATGTCAAGGATGACTGCTGAAAAGTAAGACCAACTGTACGTATACCATGAATACACCTCAAGATCCTGTTAACTATTGTCCAGTGAGCAGTAGTTATTACATAAAGAAATTGACACACCTTATTAACTAAAAAAGATAAATTAGGTCGTGTCAGTGTTAAATACGGAAGAGCACTCATAATCCATCATGTAATGATAAGGTATCAGTGCTGGACAGCGGTGTAGGGAAAGATGTGCATGTAGCCATACCAACTCTTGTAAGTAGATCAGGGGCATATTTTTCTTGATTCAAAAGCAAGCCATTGACTATTTATGAACTTCAAGACCCAAGAAATAATGAAGCCCAAGATCCTTGAGAGAAAACTCGTGACTTGAATTCTAAAGCAGGGATGTAATAGTTGTATCTGAAGAATTGGTTACAATGATATCATCAACATAAATGAGGAGGAACATTTGGATACCTGCCTTGTCAAACAGAAACAAAGAGGTATCTACCTTGGAAGGAACAAAACAAGGGTGTGTAGTTTGGAACTAAGACGAGAGTACCATGCTCGAGGGGCTTGTTTTAGTCTATAAAGAAGTTTATCAAGTTTGCAAATATATATCTTGGTGTAGCGTAATAATCAAAATCAGGTGGCAGTTTCATATAAACTTTCTCTTCCAGAACACCATGTAAGAACGCATTCTTGATATCTAGCTGTCGTAAACTTCAACCTCTAGAGACTGATATTGAAAGAACAAGTATAATAGTTGCAGCCTTAACAACAGGACTAAAGTTATCCTCATAATCTATGTAATGCCTTTGTTTAAACCCTTTTGCAACCAGGCGAGCCTTATATCTATCAATGGTACCATCTGCATTTTCTTGATGCGATAAACCTATTTGTAGTCAATAATGTTTTTGTTAGAGCTTGGTGGTACAAGGTGTCATGTTTTATTAGCAAGAAGGGCATCGTACTCATCTTGCATTGCATTCCAATTTTTCTCAGTGAGAGCCTCATGTAAATTTCCGGGTTCCCATGCAGATGTTAATAATGCCCATCTAACTATACCATCAATGCGTATTTTGGGTTGTTTAATACCTTTCTGCAGACGCATACATGGTTTAGAGGCACAAGGAGGAGCAGTTTCACCAGCCATAGAGGATCCTAGGCCTTCGAAACTGTCATTATAGCTATCACCTAGTGCCCCTTTGTTGTTGTCTCCTATGTCGCGGGAGGGAGACGACGAGTCATGGGCGGGAACATCATGTGCGGGGGAGCGAGATGGGGGACCACGAGCGAGGCGAGGTTGCCACATCACATGGAGGAGGCGTTTCGTCGCGGGGTAATCAAGGCGGGGACTGAGCGGGTCTAGGTGTGGTAGTGTCGCACGCACGTGCACGTGGGCAGGAGACGAGGCGGGCGTAGGCGATGTGGCCCGCTCCGATTGACGGGAACAAGAGGGAGGCATGGCAGGTTCTGCAGATTCAACCTGCACCAAATCCGAGGTGGATTCTGGTCTAGAATCAACACCAAATTCTGGGTTTTCTTGTCCTGTAACATATGTTTGTTCTACTTCATCATTTGATGTTTTTTTCACCAGTATGAGCAGAATTTTGTGTAGTGTCATGTTCAGCTGCAACTTGGGGGAGACCAACAATAGGAAAAATGCGCAAATAATGATTATTAGTGTGCACACCTCTATCATGTGATGCTGAAGAGGATGTATCTGGAGGAAGTAGGAGAATTTCTTCACTAAGACGACGACCAATGTTGGGATGTAGAGAGGCAAAACGGAAGATATTTTCATCAAACACAACATCCCTAAAAATATAAAAGAGACCAGTTGACACATCAAGACAATTGACTCGTTTATGAAGGGGACTATAAGAATTTTTTGGAACGATAAGACAATTTGCGTTTGTTTTAGGCAGTGGAGGACCTTCATGGAGGCCAAACTGGGCCATACCCCCCCTCCCCCCACCCCCCTTCCCCCAACATTGTTACAAATTCTCGAATTAGTAGTGTTGTTAAGACTAAATTAATGAAAATTATGACTAATTATAGCTATTAAATGGTTTAATCAGAATATTGGCCCCCTTGATTTCTCTCCAAGGTTCGCCACTGGTTGTAGGGACATAGATTTGGCCAACAAGCACAACTAAAAACACGAAGGGGTTCATAAGTGGGTTTAACTTGAAGAAGTTTTTCTCTAGGAATCTCGAAATTGAGGACTTCTGTAGGGAGAAGATTTATAAGAAAAGTGGCTATAAGAAAAGCATCATCCTAGTATTTCAAATACATGGATGACTTAGCAAGTAAAGCAAGGACAACTTCAACAATATGTCTATGTTTACGTTCAATAGAACCATTTTATTAATGAGTATGAGGACATGAAACATGATGAGTAATGCCTACTTTTTGGAAGAAACCATTGAATTTTTCATATTCACCACCCCAATCGGTTTGCATAGCAATGATCTTTCTATCAAATTTATGCTCAATAAACTATTGGAAATTAAGAAACACCTGATACACATTAGAACATTTTTTGAGTAAGTAGATCCAAGTAAATTTGTTGAAGTCATCGATGAAGCTTACATAATAGGCATGTTTGCCTACAAATAGAGGAGGTGTACCCCATATATTAGAAAAAAATTGTTCCAAAGAAACATTAGAAACACTAGTGAAATATGATATGGTATGTAGTTGATGACTCTTGACCTATTGGTATGGATCACATATGTAAGAATTTATTTCTATAGTGTATAAGATATTATTTTTCCTAATAACTTATTAAATAATAAAAGATGATGGATGGCCTAGACGACAATGCCACGTGGAGGAGGTAGGCTTGATGGTGACAAGATCATGCTTGGATGAACCCATGGAGACTAGAACGAGGGGATACAGAACACCATGACACGAACCTCTAAACACGATTTGGTATGTTGCCTGATCCTTAATCAAGAAAAAGAACGGGTGAATTTTAATAAAAAACATTATTATCTAAAGCAATTTTATGAGAAGAAAGCAAATTCATAGAGGCACTAGGAACATGTAAAATATCTCAAAGTTGTATAGAGATATGTGGGATGTGAAAAACTGAATGACCAATATATGCAATGTCCATATCTTGTCCACTAGCATTGTGAACTTCATCATGCCCTTGCTAGTTCTCATGATTTTGCAGCTTGTTGAGTTGTCATGTATTATGAGTTGCACCTATGTCCATGTACCAGTTTGAGTCTACCCCATAGGCGCCTTTGGTGTTGTGAGGCGTATCATGACCATCATCATCACTATAGTGCCACCAACACTCACTGGCAGGGTGTCCCTTCTTCTTGCAATTTTGACAAAAAGACCTCTTGCCATGGAGTGCCAACACGATCACCTCTCTTGTTGTGCCCCCTTTTTTACGTCACCCTTGGTCTTGGTGCCCCTGCTGCTGAGGCTGCTATGGAGGTTGTGGGGGTGCGCTGTTGTGGTGGCAGCGGTGGGTACCGCGGCGGATAAGGTTGTGGCATGTAGTGAGTTGGGTATGTGGGTGGCATGTATGGCGGTGGATGATATGGGGTAGGAGGTGGTACGTAGGGTGGGTTGTATGGTGGTGTTGTCGGCATGCGGTGGCAGGGAGGTGAGGGTTATGTATAGGATGGTGGCGTGGGGTTGTGGTTCGGCTATAGCGAGGGCGGGAGAGGTGGTTTGGTATGGGCACCCCCATAAGGAGAGGGAGGCCAACGCTGAGCAGCGTTGACAGAGGAGGTAAACGTGACAGTATTTTGGCACGTAGCAACGAGCATGTCCTCATGATACTCATAAGACAAAAGCTGAGAACACATGTCGTGAAGAGAGGTAGAGGGATTTGTGTTGATGCTTGCAACAAGATGATTGAAAGTACCATCAAGTCCATTGAGGATGTAGTCCTTGAGCTCATCTTCATTGACTTTCTTCCCCGCGGTGGTGATCTCAGAGGCGAAGCCCTTCATCTTGGTGTGATATTGACTGGTAGTCATATCAAGTTTCTTGGTGTTGGTGAGAGCGTCGCAGAGAAAAGAAACCCTGGCCTTGGATTGAGTGGAGTACAGAGCATTGAGGTCACACCAAACATCCGCAACATGGTCAAGACCAAAAACCTCGACGAGCACATCGTCGGAGAGGGAGTACACAAGGAAACCCACAACCCGTTGATCCTTCAGGACCCATGCATCATAGGCAGGGTTGGGAATGGTGATATTTTTTGATTGGCATCTTCGGCCTCCAAAATCTCATGCAGCGCCACATCGGTGCCATCAAGGAGACCCATGGCACGGGCACCGCAGAGAGAAAAGATGACTTGGGCTTGCCAGTAGAGGAAGTTGTCCCATGTGAGCTTCGTGGCCGGCGGGGTGCCAATGGAAGCTGAAGCAGTGGTCGTAGCGGATGACATGAGGAAGATTCTTGGGGTAGGGAAGGGTTGTGGAGTTTAGGTAGAGGAATTGGTAGATAAAAAGGGAGGGGGGTCTTTTGGTGTTGAGGAGGGAGAACATCGGGGAAGAAGGGGAGCGATAACACTAGCTTGGTCTATCGGCGGTGTCAGAGGCTAGAGGGAAGAGGGGGATCATCATACCATGTGAGTTTTGGTGGAACGATTGTTGCCCTATGGGTCGATCTGATGCGTGTTATATGAGTAGAGAAAAGCCCTCTACGTGGTAATAATTACATGTACGTATACTATTGAGGTACTACCCCATATTGTATACGTAAAGGGTACAAACTCTAACAGGATCCTCCTGCCACCGGTCTCCTTCACCCATCCCCAATGTGAAACGACATCACGGTGTAGCCTTGAGGACCGAATACTTTCGCCACTGACATGCCTCCTTCACCACCGTTGGAGAGATACTGTGCGTGCGGCAGCGGACGTGGGTGGCAGAGATAAACGACCGCAACACCCACTGCAAAATCTGGATCGGGAACATACCATTACACGACGCATGCGCCGTGGGCCTGCGACATCGAGAATGACCGGCTCCACGGCTCCAACATCGGGGAGTTCAACTTTCTGCACTTTGACGGCCTCGTGCCGTACATGGGACCCGTTAACTATCATGTGGTCTTCACACGTGAGTGTAGGAGGAATGGGAGGCCTGTGAGCGCCTCGAGGCACAGTGCGTCGATGAGGTCTACATGGAGATGCTCCGGCTCCAGAACCCATACCGCATCGAGGAGGAATGTCGGGTGTATGAGGTGTACGCAAACCGTCGAGGAGGAGCCGTTGTTGGATCATTTTCCATCACTGCTATAGGGACATTATACGTCAACACATGGTTGTCTTCTTCCGCTGCTACAGGGTCGCGTTCCATCTTCACCGTCGACCTCACCGACTCTATCATGACGGGCTGCTCCAAGATCCAGCTGTGTTGGTTGAGGGGCTTGGGTCCCTATCACTGCCGCCGGCTGCCTTAGGTGGCCCTGTTTCTACCGAGGTGTCCCTTCCTGCTAGTGATGGACGGCTTGCTCCGAGCCTGCTCCGGGTTGATTCTTTGGGCTCCTATGAGGATGACGACGATGAAGAGTTGGACCTGCAGACGCCATGGGCCTCCATCAACGACATTGTTCCTGGCTCAGTTCGAGGTCCCACGGATGTGTGGCATGGTGGGAAGACGCCAACAGAGCTCTGCGGCGGCATCCCTACTTCAGTTGTGGCTCTTGGTGATGAGGGAGGTCGGGTCCAGGTGGGTCGAGGCGATCGTCTCAGTCATGAGCCATCGTCCTTGCTTCACAAGGAAGGTCATGAACGTAGCCTCTCCTTCAAGAGATGGGATCGAGGGAGATGCTTCCGGTGCCTCGAGCGTGGCCACCACGTCAGCTCATGTCGTGAACCCTTCAGATGCATCCGATGTCGTTGTCCTAGTCATCGGGAGCGTTTTTGTCGTGCGCACTTTCCCGTCGCTTGTTCTCTCTTTCTAGACACTCGTGCTCGTTCTCCGGACACTTCTCCTCCTTGCCAGCGGAGCCACTCTCCGTCTGCTCAGCCTCGTCGTCCCTCACTGTCTCGAAGTTAGACTGAGGTCGTATCCCACTAGTCGTTGCATGTTGTGGTGTCGCCAAGAACCTCTCCTAGGTGTTGCGAGGAGTTCAAGGTCAATGCCAGTTTGGACTTCCTATTTCCATCCCAGGTTGCGTTGATGTGCTTGGAGCTCCATCGGCTGGTTGACGTCCGCATCGAGGAGGCATCTCGCCCCCTTCGTGAGGAGGTGGCAATGCGGAAGCGGTTGTTGGCGCATGATGGTGTTTCGTTAGAGTCGACGGAGGCGCATGCTTTGGTTCCATTTGACTCCGATGAGCTGAAGTCGTCTGTGGTTGAGGAAGAACATATCTACGGTTGTTTTTCTCCTCGTGGCAGTCCATAATCGTTGTCACAGCCTGATGTAGTTGTTGCCTCTAAATGTGAGGACTTGAGCGGGCTCATGGCTCCGGTGTTGCAGATCACACCTAAGCTTCACGAGTTGTCTGGGGAATCTGTTGTGGTGGTTCCTTTGGAGGCCTTGGCGGTGGCCACGGTGCCCTCACCAGCGCAGTTGCCCGCTCTGTAGTCAATGGAAGAATGTTGGCGCACAGCTCCTAGGCTCTTTTTGCTAGAGAGCTTTGCGGCTTGCTCGCCAGTTTGGAGGCGGCGAGCCCTGAATATGGCAAGAACATTGATTGCATCTTGGCAGGAAAGGCTTCAGAGGACATGATCAAGAAGGTGGAGAAGTCTCTCAGAAAGGCTTCTCTTAGAGGTAGAAGAAGAAAAAGAGGTGTAGCGAGGAAGGCTTCAGTTGATGATTGATTGTTGGAGCTTCTTTTGAGTCATCCGTTAGGTGGATCTTCTTCCGGGAGCATGCTCTAGGTGTTGTTAGTTTGCAGTTGTAGTAGGTTGTGGGTGTTTGTTTGTTCTGGAGGTTGCATGATTTTGATGTTGCTCTCTTGTAGTTTGATGTTTGTTGTAATAGTTTTTGCCCGGTTTTTCTTAATTA
Organism: Avena sativa; assembly: GCA_916181665.1. Lineage (NCBI taxonomy): Eukaryota > Viridiplantae > Streptophyta > Magnoliopsida > Poales > Poaceae > Avena > Avena sativa. The sequence continues at coordinate 343,479,890 of OV702287.1, forward strand.
ACTGGACAATTCTCTTCTTCTTAATTAATAGATTAGGGCAAATAATTTGCCCCCGTGTCAAAAATAGAACGAGAGGCTGATCAACGAGTACTTGGCAGCAGCTCCGACAACAACTTTGAGTGGTAATTTAGTTAAGTTTGGATCTATGTAAAACGTAGTTTGAATCTCGTCCTATCTATGTTGAAACTAGTTTAAATGTATGTTGAACTCAGGTTTTGGTCACTAGGGTTTAAGTCCATGTTTGAATAAATATTTGAATCCTAGGGGAGACGCATAACAAGTGTTTGTCAAAATGTTTGAGCTGAATATAATTTAGGAGTTTGGCTAGAAAATATATTTTCTAGAGAAGCAAATATATTTCTCTAAAGGATACTCCTCGGTCTCTTGAGGTCCTATTATGCTCTAACCGCTTTAAGCTATCTATGTGGGCGCTTTGACCAGTGCCACCAAGAAATTGTGGTCCCCAGATTTCAATAGCCCCGTGTAGCTGCAGGCGAGGTCAGACCGAACATGCCTCCTGAACTAAATGGGAAGCTACCCGTAAAACCCCATCGGCTTAAATGCAGAGTCAAGGAGCCGTGGTAAGGCAAGCTTTTGATCGTGCTCTGGACCTACAGCAGGGCAAGGTGGTATCAATCCTTGGCAACCATGTGGGTGCCGTCGTCGCTGCACGGCAGCGAAAGTCCCGCTCCTAGTTTAGTTCTAGGAGTCGCGGGATCCCGCTCGCAACCATGGGTGCAAACATACTACACTGCGAACTCGAAGAACATCTGTTGCTGGAAACTGATGGCTACTAGTACTCCCTCCGGCCCATATTACTTGACTTAAATTTGTTTAGATTCGAATGTATTTAGTACTAAAACATGTCTAGATATATCTGAATTTAGACAAATCCAAGTCAAGTAATATGGACCGGAGGGAGTACATGAAAACAGGGACATAAACATATCTGGTTCTCTCTTCTCGTAAGTTTTAGTAAATACCAAGGAACCACACTAACAGGGACACAGGTTAACTGAAAACCAAAGATTTTGGAATTTCTATCACTTTTAACCACCACTTCTGGGACAACCAAGCACAGGCAGCTAAATCCCTCGTGTCACGGCATTTGACGGCATGGGAATATTACAAAATACTCAGTTTGTAGCTTAAAACTGTACAAATTTTCTATTTCTACAAAAATAGACTACAATGTTCAGGACACTGTCCGAACCCATAATGGTTTTTGGCATATTACAAATACCATTACAAAGTATATTTTTCCCCTTATTTTTGCATTACAACCCATAACGAAAATATGCTACAACTGCTTCAAAATGTTACTTTTTGTCCTATCGGTGGAGAAAAACAAACACGGTGACGCTTACTTACATAGTCAGAATTTCAAAGCTCATCCATCGGATGGCCACTTGGTGCGGACTACAAGATTCAAGTAGTAACAGTATACGCATCACTAGGTCCAGCTTCAGCTGCAGCCGCTGTACAGTACTTGGCCTGAAAACATATCCTGTCTAATTCTTCCCCGCAGCCATGGTGATCATCATATCATAACGGTAAGTTCCGCATAGCTCCCGTCGCATGTTTGCCGCCGATGTTTTCTCTCGGCCAGCTCGGCTAGATTCCTGAGAAACATAGACCTCATTCAGAGTTCAGATCTTGGTCGGTGGTCGCATATTTTGGTCATCATTTAGAAGTCCGAATTGAGATAAGAGGCACCTACCTGCCTAGTGGTCATCAGTACAGTGCTGATTCTTCCTGGGCCTGAGACGGCGAGAGCGGCGACGACTCGCTGCTTCGGGAGTCCCCTATCCAGTCATCCTGCACCTGGGCCGCGAACTGAAGGTTCCAGAGTACGTCTTCGACTGAGGGCCTCTGCAACGCCTCCTTGGCCAGGCATCGCAGGCAGATCTCCATGACGGTCCTCATCGACTCGTCGGAGCACCCCTTGCTCACTACCGGGTCCACGAAGCTCCTCCGCTTGCTCGGTCCTTCTGCTGTCAATGCCGATTGCAACTGCGGTGTAGCGAGGTTCGGGTGATTAATGTGTGTCAATAGTACAACTTGGGTTTAGTCAGTGACTTTTGCTTTGGTGTCCCCCACCTCTCCAAACTTAAGAAACTGAAGACACAAGGACGGTCAGAATTGGCACCCCTTCGGTTCAGAATGCATGAAGGGATATCAATCCAATCCTAGCCGTCCTGGTTTTTTCGGTTTCATAAGTTTGAGGGATAGGGGGGGACACCGAAGCAGTCAGTAGGCATTGTGCACTGTGTGCCACGTTTAAGAGGAAGTTTAGTGAACCATACCTGTTCTTTCAATATTTCTACCTCATATATGGAACTGATGGGCCTGCCTGTGATAACCTCGAGTAGTATCACCCCGAAATCGTACATGTCAATCTTATCACCATTGGGTACCCTGCAAGTTGTAGTTTACAGAAAGAAGTTTTTAGCAACACCAATTTCATGAAGTATACAATGGAAATGAGATAAATAACTTGGTAACACAAATTTCATTCTTAGGTATACAATGGAAATGAGATACTCCTAAATAAGTAACTTGGTTATTGTTCAAGTACCTATCAGATGGATACTTGTTTCCAGCTCCTCCCTGCAATGATCCACAACAGATGGTTGTTTAAATGGCATTCGCAAGTCCAAACTGAACTAATTCACAATTCACCGATAAGTTTATGATTGGCTGAATCATATATACCTCAGACTTCATAGTCTCGGAAAGGATAGGGATATTGTAGCTGCCGATTTTGGCAACCTGGTTCTGGTCCAGAAGGATGTTGGTGATCTTGAGGTTATTCGCAAACAGACCAGGTATGATCCCTCCATGCAAGAACTGGATGCCCTTGGCGAGTCCGATGGTGGTCGATATCCTCTGGCCCCAGCTCAGCCTTCGTCCTTCCGTTCCTTCTGAAGATTAGATGATTCAGTGTTAGCTCATCGGTGATGGATGCTGAAGGTAAACTGTCAAGTGTAAATAAACACAGCAAGGGGGAAAGATGGAAACTTGCGTGAGACCCTGCCCCTCAGGTTGCCGTTCTGCACGTATTCAAACACGAGGAACAGCTGCGTCACGGTGGAATCGTCGAGGTTGTACTCGAAGCAGTGCCCGAGTGCGCTGACCAGGTGCCGATGCCTGAGCTTGGATATCATCTCGATGTGACGGTTGAAGCTCTGTGTGGACTGGCTCTTCTTCACCTTCAGGGACCTGATTGTCACCGGGGTCCCGTTACTTAGCCTTCCACGGTACATCTGAGAGTTAGACATCAAACAGCAGTTTTGAGTACTTTGATCAACAATATGCTATTCACAATTCCAAAAGACATTTTGTTAAAATAAATAAATTATGGTCTATCTATTATAGATCACTCAGGAGAATGACAAGAAAGCATTCAGTTTCCCCTAAACATTAATGAACAAATATCATGTTCTAGTACACAAAATGTCTAATGTGCACAAAGAGTAGCAAACACTTCCTACCCAACAAGGCATTTTCTGGAAAAAATCTTGCAACAGTTAGGACATGATTTACCTGGCCATGAGCATCTTGCCCCATCAGGCTAGAGACTTCGAAGTTATCGGTGGCGGCCTCAAGCTCGACCAGAGAGAACGATCTGTATGCCGGAATGCCGAGAGCCCCCAACTTCACTGTCTGAGATATGTAACCTGTTTGTACAAAGCCACTGAAAACAAGTTAGTAACTCTGAAATGTTGAGCTCAAATCTTGAGAGATTCCGATGATCTTACGCGCATCGGCGAGCAAATTGGAAGGATAAGCGCTGGACGCGTGCTCCACCAATCTTCGTGCAGGCCTCTTCTTCGGCCTGCTCACCTTCCTCACCGCAAAGAAGATGGCGGCGCCGACAACTAATGCTCCGGCAAGAACGGCGGCGACAATGGCGGCCACGAGACCAGCCTTGGCGCCGTGCTCCTTGGGTCCCTGCTCGGGCACTATCCCCACAGCCAGAGCCTGGTTCCGGCAGAAGGGCGCCGGGTGCTGGGAGTCGTCGGCGGTGGTGAGGCAATTCGCCGAGAAGAGCACCGTCTTGGAGTCGGAGTTCTTGACCGGGATGGCGAGGCAGGCCGGGAGGCTCCCCGTGAGGAGGTTCGAGGAGAGGTCGACGAAGCGGAGGTTGTCTCCGCAGGAGGCGTTGGCGGAGAGCCGCCCGGTGAACCTGTTCCCGGCGATGCTGAGGTACTCAATGGACGGCAGCGAGAGCAGCGCCGGCGGGAAGGGCCCGACGAACCTGTTCCCCGATACGTCGAGGCGCTCGAGGAGGTAGCAGGATGCGAGCTGGTCGGCGGGGAGGCCGTCGCTGAACTTGTTGCCGGCGAGCACGACGCTGGCCACCTTCCGGCCGAGCTTGGGGAACTCCGGCCCGAGCGCGTTGTCCGCCACGTCGATGACCTGGAGGTTCTTCAGCCCGCTCAGGTCCGGCAGGTTCCCGGAGAAGTTGTTGGACGCGAGCACGAGCGACCTGAGCGACGGCATCTCCTTCATGGAACCCGGCAGGGTCCCCCGCAGCGTGTTGTTCCGCAGGCTCAGCACGGCGAGAAGCGGCAGGCCGCCGGCGCCGAGCCAGGCCGGCAGCTCGCCGCTGAGCATGTTGTCGTCGGCGACCAGCGTCTGGAGGCTGGCGAGGCGGGAGAGCCCCCGCGGAAGCTCCCCGTAGAGGTAGTTGGAGCTGACGTTGACGATTTCCAGCTTGTCGAGGCGGGAGATCTTCCCCGGCAGCGGGCCCCATAGGCCGAGGTTGGTGAGCGTGAGCACCTTGAGGTCCGGCAGCCTGGCGAGCGTGGTGAACAAGGCGTCGATGGAGAAGGTCTTGGGGAGCGGGCGGGCGCGGGCGCCGCCAGGGCCGGGGTCGCCGATGACGTGGAGCTGCGTGACGCTGTCCTCGTAGCACTCGACGAAGGCGGAGGCGGTCTTGTAGTCGCCGCCGTAGCAGAAGTCGGTGTAGTTGTGCCAGGTGGCGAGCACCGGCGGGTCGGCGAGCAGCTGCCGGAGCTTGAAGAGGGACCAGGTCTGCGAGGGCTGCAGCGGCGTGGTCCCCGGCAGCAATGCCAGCGCCGCCACCGACAGCAAGATGAGCAGAGCATGGCCACCCATAATTATTATTTCCCCCAAGATTCCTCCAGCTTCGGCCCAACTCCAATCTGTTTCAGCTGCTTCCTCGATTAAGAACACTAGAAATCTACTAGAACTAATCTATGATTCTGGTGTAGGAGCAAAGGAGATTAACCGAAGTTCTTGGACACTGGGATTTGGGGGCAAAAAAGATGAGATGAGCTTGAGAGCGGTGCAGGTAGAAGCAAAATCAGCTGAGCTCAGAAAAGTTAAGACGAGAGGGGCTCGTACAGTTAATGGAGATAGCAACTGGTGACCAGAATGACAATGTGGCACAATGTGCAGTAGTACAGCACAGGGGACCTGAGTGGCTCCTAGACAGACCACCACCGGTTCTTTTCACCCCAAAGCAAGGAAGAACAAGATACCAATGACGGTTAATACTACCTATCACTGAAGAAACCTCACCAGATTTGCATTCCTTTCTTCAAGAACTGGCAAGAGAGAAATTAACCACGATTAAACATCATTTCAGCACAAAAAGACCGCAAGAAACCAAATAACCTATAGGTAAAATAAGCGCGAGAAAGAGACCCACCTTTCAGCTAGTCACTGAAACAGCAAGTGCACCTTGCAATCTGAAGAGTGAGATGATGAAGATGAAGGAATGCAAGGTGAATGGAACAGCATGAAAAAGCTCGAGTGTTTTGGGGTCTGCGAGTGAAGGGGAATCATATGCTTAGTGTCGTCGTCTACTACTCTACAGTACTCTACTGTCGCTGAGCATCACGGGTGGCTGAGGCATGGGGCAAAGGGACAAATTGGGATTCTTTGCTCTCGGGGGCATGATTGAGCTGGAGGAAAATGGAGGCTGGCAAAGGGACAATGAGGTGCGAGCCCAGGCCCACCTTTTCTCTCGCCCTTTCCCCTCAATGCCAAATTCAATGGTACACGATGAAAAAGGATTCAGCAGGGAAGTGCCTGCTTTATTTTATTTTCTGGGATAACATTTTTTTTCCTGGTCTTGTTTTCATTCTTAAGCTTCTGCTAAAGCAGATGTGTAGTTAACAATGTACTCCTACCTGTTTTTTTTCTGGTCGGTCGACGTTTTCTGGATTTGTTAAAAAGCTGGAGTGTAACAATCTGCTGTTTTCTGGTATCAATGTTTTCAGTGCGGTCGATAGGGACATGGCAAAGGTCCTTGTTGGTAGAGCAACGACCTAGTATCACATTACTGTGATCAATAGATGGTTTGGTTTATTCATTAAATTGCTTTCCCTACTGTTTGCAACTCTCTGATCATCTGACGTTTGTTGTTTCCTAGCTAAAATGTTGCAATGTACTACAACCTTGTGCAAACAATCCAGCAAACATAGATGAAAAAGGTAGTAATATTTTGACCGTCTGTTTTAGCAAGAGGAGATTCTCCTCTTATCAGAAAATGGACTAAATACCCAAAAAAAAGGAGTGTTCAGGTGTTGCTACTCTTGTAATAACTTGATATCTTATCAAACATTGGTCAGGCTTGTTGTACATACTCCTTTATTTCCCTGTGCTTTACTGTTTTGCCACAAAATTAGTTGGCTTTACTCAAAGGAGGAAAGACGATGGAAGCATCACTTTCTCTTTAGGTGGCAAACATGCACCAACCATCCTCACATTCAGGGGTGAAAGATTTTCTAGAAAAGTTACATAAATAGACAAACATTTTTACATTGTGACATTGGGTAAGAGACAACTAAAGAGGTTAGCAACACAAATGTACTGTGCCCGTGGGAAAAACTGGGATCCTAGGTGCATGTGTGCCGCCCCAAATAAACTTGGGTGTTTGTCTTTTTTTCTTTTTCTTTTTTTGAACGGTAACTTGGGTGTTTGTCAGATTTGGTGACCACTCACTTGTTGTTGTTTTGTGCTACAATTAAATATTTTCTCAACAACCCTTCATGGGGCCCTAGGAGTAAAACTATGTATCATCAGAGATTCAGAATGGTACTGAACGAGATGTCTTACAACGATAGGAGCCCATACACACTTCACGCATGTGAGACAAAATGAAGTTAACACACAGCAGTAGATGCTTTTCTGGCTGATTGCCAACCTGATTTCTCTGCCTGGTTCTCCTATAGGTGTGAGCCACGATTAGTAGCATGCACGTGCACGATAATCGCCTTGGGGTCTCCAATTTCATACGGAAAACAGAATTGTTTTACAGTAGTTGTTTCAATCGAGCTTCTTCGGTTCACAACTATTCTTCCTCTTCTTATGAGAATTGAGATGTTTCTTGCGAAACTATATTGTTTTTTCTCTCCAGAAACTGGTTAGGAAATATGAATAATTTTTCTTTTCCATATCGAGGGGAGGCTTGGTCTTGTTCATTAATTAAGAAAAGATCTGCTCAGTTAAGAAAAATTGAATGGTTTTATGTGATAATATTTTTTTTCTCTTGAGAAACCGGCTAGGAAAATGAATCTATTTTTATTGAGAGAAAAGCTTATAGATAAAGAAGATTGCCTAGTTAGTTAACAAAGAATCATGCAAAAACTGATAGCCAAGACCGCCTGAACACTAGCACAACTAATCCCAAGCCTAGAAACCACTCTGCCGAGATCAGACGGTCTCCCACCAATGCTAGAGAGAAGACCTCGTGACCGGTGTGGAAGGAGCCAACAAGGGACGCTTCAACAAGGTGAAGAAGACGATCTTCCAGGAGAAGATGCAACACCAACACATGGACAACCAACATCGAGGGAAACCTTGTTGCCCTTACAACACGAGGTCCATGCTCTCAACACTCTCAGACCTTCAGGGCTTCTATCGACGTTCTCAAAATTGTCAAACTTTCAAGTCCGCTGCACTGATATTTAGTTCATCCGCTACCACAAGCATAGACCACCAACACAACCTTCAGGGACCGACGTCTCCACATACACCCACTCGCCCTTGAGCGCCACTACCGCACGACCAGGCCGCTTGCAGCCCAAGTTGCACAAGGCAAACCACATGTAGACCCTGAACATCGGACCAACATCCGGGATCACCATCCTGATTTATAGTCAAACTTCCTTCGCTGAGCAACATCACTGAGATGTTGCTATTGATGCTATAAAATGAAAAGCTCAAACTTAGTTCAGGGAATAGGTTTCGGAGAGTCGCCTATGGCTAGAACCGATGATGATCAGTTGAGCATTCGATAAACACTAGCTTGTGCACCCACCAACCGAGTACATCAAGACCCACACCACAGGAACAAGTCCAAAATGTAGAACCCAACCATCGGACCAACATTCAGGGTCATCACCCTGACTTATTGCTGGGCCGCATCGACTGTGTTGACAACTTCACCACACACTAGCTATTCATCAATAGAAATAGAGTTCATCCAGTTGGCCCACGACCCCTCGTGTTGCTCCCTAGGGCGACACCGGGGGCGAAACCCTAGGCGCCGCCAGCAGCTTCTGCCCTCACCGGATCCCTTAGCCACTGGTGTCGTCATGTCAGAGATGTGTCCTGATGTCTACGCACACTTCTATTCTTGTAGACAGTGTTGGACCTCCAAGTGCAGAGGTTTGTAGAACAGCAGCAAGTTTCTCTTAATTGGATCACCCAAGGTTTATCGAACTCAGGGAGGAAGTGGTCAGAGGTATCCCTCTCAAGCAACCCTGCAATCAAGATACAAGAAGTCTCTTGTGTCCCCAACACATCCAATACACTTGTCAGGTGTATAGGTGCACTAGTTCGGCGAAGAGATAGTGAAATACGAGTAATATGGATGATTATAAGTGGTAATTGCAATCTGAAATAATAGTGACAACAAGCAAACATGTAACAGAACTGATCGTAAATGGTGTTTCAATGCTTAGAAACAAGGCCTAGGGATCATACTTTCACTAGTGGACACTCTCATATAAATATCTTATCTACATGATGCTACCCTGAACTACTCTCTGGTTGGATGATGTAGGGCTATAACCGCACACCTTAAAGTTTGCATTCCTCATCTAGATAACCCCTCACTATCACCTTGAGCGCTAGATGGTTCCAACAAACACCACAATCTCATAGAGACATCCAACTCAAATTATACTCATGATAAGTATTTATGTAACCTTAGCCAAAGTGCCACACGGTGTGCACACTGTCAACTTCACACACGTGGGGATAAGCAGAGAATAATTAAAGCACTTGAGTAGCAGAATAGATCTATAGATTACAAAGCTCATGATCTCAATAAGATCACGCATAGAGAGAGAGATGAACACATAGCTACTTGTAGAGCCCTTAGCCTCGAGAGAGATCTACTCCCTCCTCATCATGGGAGTCAGGAACGGCGATGGAGATAGCGGTGGAGTCGATGGAGATGGATCCGAGGGCACTTCCCCGTCCCGGCAGGGTGCCGGAACAGAGACTTCTGTCCCCCGAATCTCCTCTTCGGTGGCGACGGCGTTGTGGAACTTTTCGTGGAATTCTGATCTCGTTCCTAGGGTTTTCGTCCCGGGAGGCATTTATAGGTGAAACGGCGATGCCAGAGGGTGGACCAGGGACCCACACCACCTGGTGGCGCGGCCAGGGGGAACCCGCGCCACCCTATGGTGTGGCCAGCCCCTGGCCGTCCTCCTTCTCTGCTTTGGACTCCGTGAGTCTTCTGGTAAAATATTGACTTTGGCTTTTGTCCGGTCCAATTACGAGAATATTTCTTTTTCAGCTTTTTTGAAATCAAAAACAGCAGAAAACAGGCAACTGGCACTATGGCATCTTGTTAATAGGTTAGTCCCAAAAAATGTATAAAAATACTCCAAAGTATGGACAAATCATAAGAAAGTAGATTTAAATCAAGCATGGAAAATCAAAAATTATAGATACGTTAGCAACGTATCAACATCCCCAAGCTTAACTCCTGCTCGCCCTCGAGTAGGTAAGTGATAAAAAGAAAGAATAATTTTTGAGGTGACATGCATCATCATAAACTTGATCAAAGTATTTGTAAAACAATGATAGCTGGGATCATAGTACTTTAACATAGCATGAAAGATATAGTTCTAACAATAAGACATAGCAACTATGTTGTAACATGAAAAGGTACAAACAAAAGAATTCATGAATAACGATGCTTTGAAAGATGTTTGTTTCACATAAAGAAAACATAATAAGAATGGTATTCAGCTTGTCCCTCATGGTATAGCAAAACATAAATGCATAGGACACCTTCAAAGTTCATAAGGGTGACTAGATATAAATAATTTAAGAACAAGAAATATCACAGTTATGAATCAATCAACAAGTTTTGGGACAATCCACATTAATCTAAGAATGGTCACTATGCTCTCTCAATTGGTGCATAAAGATAGAAGATGGAGACTCAACATAAAAGTAAAAAAGAAAGGCCCTTCATAAGAGGGAAGCAGGGATTTCAAGTTTCATAAAGAGCTTCCAAAAATTATGGCATTTATTAGCTTTCAGATCTCATTACCCCTATCATAAACATCTTTAGGTGATTAAGGTTGAAGTGAACAAATATGAGGATATGTTTGACAAGTTATAAGTCGAAAATCTCATGCCCCTTGCCTACGAGTACCGGACCTCATGCTACTCAACTTTAGTCACAAGTAAGCTCTTGTCATTGTAAGTACATGTGTATCATGAAGAACCGCCAACGGGGTACCCCTTGCCCCATGATACATGAGCTATCCCATATCAAAATGACAAGGCAACAGACAATGAGCATCTCATCGATCTTTTTATTTGCTATTTGCATAGGTTTTATTGAGGATGCTTCACAAAATGCTCACTATGGTTATGCTGCAAGTTTCCACCATGATTAGGCATGGCTTAGGCTAGCCGCCCAGGCGTTTCTCTAACACATATACAAACTCCATGAGCTTACAAGTTCCCCTTTTATTTCACACCATCGGGATCCATAAACAAAAGAACATGATATCAACTTAATAATAAGTGCAATGTTGAAAGTGTTCCCCATGACAGCATGGTTCTGCTAATTCTCAACTTATAAAGTGCAAGCATATACGCAACATAGATGGACGCAATGGTTCAAGTTTATTAAGTGAAAGAAAGTAGAGTGTACCATCAAGTTTGTGAGAGCTTTAATCACTAATTTTCACATAACAAGTTTAATTTGGAAGGTAGATAAAAGCATGAATATACTTGGAATGGTGTAACACACCATGCATAGGAATTTATAGTGGACTCTATGGAACAACTTGGTTTTCTTGGGGGTTCGATGCATGAGTGGAACTCATACTTGGTACATGTGGAGGCTAGCAAAAGACTGGGAGCGACCAACTAAGAGATCTCTAATGGCCATAATCATGAAAAGCGACAAAACATTATTAATTAAAGCATAAAGTGATATTACAAGTCAAAAAACTAAATGATCATAGAGGCTAAGGTGACTGGTACATAGTATTAACATGGTGTAAGCATGTGCCAAGTCAACCCAAATAAAGCATTGAAGGAGAATACCACAATATTATGCTTTTGTATGCTAAAACAACGCATGATTCTTTCAAGGCACATTATGCAATCTCAATTGTTTGGAACAAGTCATGCTACAACAATAATCACTAAGCATAAAGCTAAAACAATATCAAACATGACATGATAAAGTCTAGACCACAGTCAAAACAAAGCTCCTTTTGTACCACTTATAAGCATGAACTTTCCTACTCTTTTCCAACACCAATCGAAAACTAAATCTAAACGCAGTGCTAGCAAAGGAGAACACTCATAGAACAATAAGAGTGAAAACTAGAGTGTTCTAGGCAATGAATAACGGGGTGTGTCTCTCTCCAAAAGAAGTGTGTTGGGATTCAACCAACTTATTGCGGAAATGAAAGCAAAAGAAAACTAAAAAAAGACGCTCCAAGAAAAACACATGGTGCATAAGGTAATAAAAATAAAGTGTCTTGAAAGAAGACCTGAGATTATTGATGAAGAAGGGGATGAATTGGGTATCCCCAAGCTTTGACGCTTGTACTTCTTGAATATTTCTTGGGGTGACACGGGTGGGATCTCCAAGCTTGAGCTTTTTTCCATACTTCATCTCATCACATTATTCTTCCCTACATTTGAAAATTTCCTTCATACAAAACTTCACACAATCTTCATTAGCAACATTAGTGTATTCAAGATAATAAGTCTTTGGGTTTAGTTTCAACACATGTAAATCTTCCATTAAAACAATAGCTACTGTATCAATTCCTTCTAAAAGCTCAAGTGATCAAAGAGAACTCAAAGAGAAAGAGATTAAGAGGCAAATGCAAATAATGGCAGAAATCTGTTAAAACAGACCAGCAGGTAAAAACCGATTTTTTAGAAAACCTTATGTTGCTAAAATAGAGAAGTGCAAAACTAAATAAAGTTGGGTAATAACCTGGGGCATAAGCACATAAAATTACAGCTCAATATGATGTACAGGGATTTTTCACGATTTTTTATAGTGAAGCACAAAATTCTGTTTCGGGACAGCAGCTTTCCCAAGTCTTACTTCTCTCTCATTAGAGGTTATTCTTGGCACAAAAAACAAACAAAAAGGATAAGAAGAGGTTATTACAGAGGCAATAACTTCCAATACTCAACAAAACAAAAATAAACTGAAAATAAAAATATAATGGGTTGTCTCCCAAAAGCTCTTTCTTATAGCCATTAAGATAGGCATGATAGTTTCGATGATGCTCACATAAGAAATATGAATTGAAGTAAAAAGAGAGCATCAAGAAGAAAATATGGAACAAATTTAAGTCTTATCCACTTCCTATGAAAAATAATCTTGTAAAGAAACAAGTCATGAAAGCACAAAGCAACAAGCATAGGAAAGCAAAACAAGTGCAACTTCAAAATTTTCAACATAAAGAGGGGGAACTTAATATTGTTGAGATACATAAAACCATGTTTCCCTCTCTCATAATAACTTTAAGTAGCATCATGAATAAAATTAACAATATAAATATCACATAAAACATTCTTATCATGAGCCACATGCTTAAAAGAATTAATACTCTCCACATAAACATAGTCATTCTTATTAATCGTAGTGGGAGCAAATTCAACAAAATAGCTATCATTATTATTCTCATCACCATAATCATCAAATATAGGAGGCATATTGTAATCATAATTATTTTCTCCTCAATAGTAGGTGGACTGAAAATATCATATTCATCATTGTAATCATCATATATTGGAGGCATAGTATCATCAAAGTAAATTTTCTCATCCATGCTTGGGGGACTAAAAAGACCATTTTCATAAAAACTAGCTTCCACAAGCTTAGACTTTTCCATAGAATTAGTAACAAAGGTGTTAAAAAAATCATACTAATAACATTGCTATTAGCATGCAAAGAAGGTTCCATGGGTTTTTTAATTTTCTTTTCAAACCATTTATGTTCTACCTTAGGAAAAATACTAAAAATCTCTCTAATTTTTTATTGTTTTCCATTAAGCCTAACTAGTGAAAATAAAAACAAGAAAAAAAAGATATAATTGTAAAATCTAAAGGAAATAACTTCGAGCACTCACACACCAGCTACAGTACTAGAAGATAGCTTAGTAGCCAGAGGATGTGAGTACCTTTTACCTTACCTCCCGGCAACGGTGCCAGAAAATAGCTTGATGTCTACGCACGCTTTTATTCTTGTAGACAGTGTTGGGCCTCCAAGTGCTGAGGTTTGTAGAACAGCAACAAGTTTCCCTTAAGTGGATCACCCAAGGTTTATCGAAATCAGGGAGGAAGTGGTCAAAGGTATCCCTCTCAAGCAACCCCTACAATCAAGATACAAGAAGTTTCTTGTGTCCCCAACACACCCAATACACTTGTCAGGTGTATAGGTGCACTAGTTCGGTGAAGAGATAGTGTTATACGAGTAATATGGATGATTATAAGTGGTAATTGCAATCTCAAATAATAGTGGCAGCAAGTAAACATGTAACTGAACTCATTGTAAATGGTGTTTGAATGCTTAGAAACAAGGCCTAGGGATCATACTTTCACTAGTGGACACTCCCATATAAATATCTTCTCTACATGATGCTACCCTGAACTACTCTCCGGTTGGATGATGTAGGGCTATAACAACACACCTTAAAGTTTGCATTCCCCATCTAGATAACCCCTCACTATCACCTTGAGAGCTAGATGGTTCCAACAAACACCACAATCTCATAGAGACATCCAACTCAAATTATACTCATGATAAGTATTTATGTAACCTTAGCCAAAGTTCTACACGGTGTGCACACTGTCAACTTCACACACGTGGGGATAAGCAGAGAATAATTAAAGCACTTGAGTAGCATAATAGATCTATATATTACAAAGCTCATGATCTCAATAAGATCATGCATAGAGAGAGAGAGATGAACAAGTTACTTGTAGAGCCCTTAGCCTCGAGAGAGATCTACTCCCTCCTCATCATGGGAGTCAGCAAGGTGATGGAGATGGCGGTGGAGTCGATGGAGATGGATCTGGGGGCACTTCCCCATCCCGGCAGGGTGCCGAAACAGAGACTTATGTACCCCGAATCTCCTCGTCGATGGTGGCGGCACTTTTCGTGGAATTCTGATCTGGTTCCTAGGGGTTTCGTCCTGGGAGGCTTTTATAGGAGAAAGGGCGATGTGAGAGGGTGGACCAGGGGCCCACACCACCTAGTGGCGCGGCCAGGGGGAACCCGTGCCACTCTATGGTGTGGCCAGCCCCTGGCCCTCCTCCGTCTTTGCTTTGGACTCCGTGAGTCTTCTGGTAAAATATTGACTTTGGCTTTTGTCCGGTCCAATTCCAAGAATATTTCTTTTCTAGCTTTTTTGAAACCAAAAACAGCATAAAACAGGCAACTGGCACTGTGGCATCTTGTTAATAGGTTAGTCCCAGAAAATGTATAAAAATACTCCAAAGTGTGGACAAAACATAAGAAAGTAGATACTAAACAAGCATGGAACATCAAAATTTATAGAT
This sequence comes from Avena sativa, assembly GCA_916181665.1. Taxonomy (NCBI): domain Eukaryota; kingdom Viridiplantae; phylum Streptophyta; class Magnoliopsida; order Poales; family Poaceae; genus Avena; species Avena sativa. The sequence goes on from OV702287.1 coordinate 343,494,938, forward strand.
ATGTTTACGACGTATCATGTCCCGCAAAGGAACATGGGTCCAACGAGCCCTACTTTCGAGGGGGGATGAATCGCGCATTCCGAGCGGCTCAACAACGGCGAGGATGGCGGCGCACACACATGACAGAGAAGTTGACACCAGGTTTTTTTACCCAGGTTCGGGACCCTCATGAGGAGGTAAAGCCCCTACTCTTGCTTGGTTGTATTGCCCGCTGTGCTTCGTGAGGGTACAATGGAGAACCAATGTCAAGGGATACAAGTTCTGGGATTCGACCTCTTCCAAGGTAGGAGAAGGCCTCCTTTTATAGGGCGGCTGGGCCTCTTCCCCCCGAATGTTGGGCGGGAAGGGTTACCACACTGTCGCCCCTCAAGGACCCGGTCTATGGACTACTTTCGGTGGACTCGGTCCTCCTTGCCTTGGTCGCCCGTCGGTCCTTCATAAAGCCGGTCCATCTGACACCATCCTCCGCTTCTCGATGTTGCCCTTGTCCCATTAGCACCAAAGTGGCCAGGGACAGCTGTCTTGGCTCCACTGACGTCCTTGACGTCCTTACACCAGTCAGTGGATGGCCATGCCTTTCTTTACCGAGGTGACATGTCCAGGTCCGGTCTTCCCTGCGGACTTTTCTCTTCTTATTCCGTATCGCGGTAGGATTGCAGGTGCGTCCCTGGGCGCATCCTGGCCCTCTCGAGACCTCTTCCGAGACCAAGGAGAGTCGGACTTCGTGCGAGGCAGAGGTCAGGGCCCGGAAACACCCTCACGAGGCGCCAGCTTTGAACTTCTCTCGTGAGACCTTCTACCCATTTCATCGCCACGGGAAAAGCGATGGCCCCTTTGCTGGGCCTATCGTCTGCAGGATCGGGGTACCCCGGGTACCAGGACTCCGACAGCAGCCCCGATGCGCTTGCCATACACGTGTCCTTCTGCAGGCGCGAAGGGGAAAGGGTCCCAATCGATCGGTGGGCCCCTCCCCGGGGTGGTTATGCGGTGCTCGGCTCCTGGATGCATCTCCTCCGTGTATTCGAATCATCGGGCCCTAGGGAATGTTGGGAGAGGAGGGATCCGCTTGCCTCGGGAATTGATTCCCAGGACGCGACGGCTCGCTGCGGGCACCTGCGACCTGTGCCACACTGATACGTTGCTAACGTATCCATAATTTTTGATGTTCTATGCTTGGTTGTATCTACTTTCTTATGTTTTGTCCACACTTTGGAGTACTTTTTATACACTTTATTGGACTAACCTATTAACAAGATGCCACAGTGCCAGTTGCCTGTTTTTTACTGTTTTGGGTTCCAGGAAAGTCAGAAAATGAATATTCTCAGAATTGGACGGGACAAAAGCCAAAGTCAGTTTTTCACCGAGGGGGACACGGAGCCAGAATACGAGACAGAGAGGGGCCATGGGCCAGCCACACCACCTGGCCACGCGGCCAGACCTGGCCCACGCCAGGGGGTGGTCTGGCTGCCTAGGGAACCCCCTCGGCCTCCCCTTTTGCCTATATATCGCCTCTAATATAGAAACCCTAAGTACCCGATAAAATTTCCACGAAAGAGTTTGTATCCGCCGTCATCTCCATCCCTAGATCGGGAGGGATCTGAAGCTCTTGACGGCACCCTGTCGGAGGGGAGAATTCACCCTAGAGGCCTTGTTCATCACCATGCAAGCCTCCGGTGTGATGCGTGAGTAGTTCATCCTTAGACTACGGGTCCATGTAGTAGCTAGATGGTTGGTTCTTCTCCTTTGTGCTACCATGTTTATATCTTGTGAGCTCCGTTCATGATCAAGATCATCTATTTGTAAATCCTACATGTTGTGTTTGTGGGGATCCGATGGATATTGAGATGCTATTTCAGATTGATTATTGATTCTATCATGTCTTTGTTATTTGCGATCTTGCATGCTTTCCGTTGTTAGTAGCTATCTTACGAAAGTATATGCACTCCAAGAGTTATTATTTATTCTCGATAGTGGGTTCATGCCTCTAGTAATCTGGGGAAGTGACCGAAATATCTAAGGTACTAGATGTGTTGTTGCTACTAGGGAGAAAACAACAATCCTTTGTTCATAGAACAATAGTATTGTTTACTTTACATGCAATGTGTAATGCAATTATCTGTTGCTTGCAACTTAATACTGGAGGAGGTTCGGATGAAAACCTGAAGGTGGATTATTAGTCATAGATGCAGTTGGATTACGGTCTATGTATAATGTTATAATGCCCAATCAAATCTCAAAGGAGTCAAGATGATTAGAATATGCATGATTGCTTTCTCGATGTGTCAATTGCCCCACTGTAATTTGTTCACCCAACATGTCATCTATCTTAAGGAGAGCCACCACTAGTGAACTATGGAACCCGGTCCTTTCTTTTACCATCAATCTACAACTGTTTACTGCTTTCTGTTTACTTTCTGCAAACTATTTCCTTCTTCCACACAATACGTTTAATCCTTTATTTTCAGCAAAACCGGTGAGATTGACAACCTCACTGTAAGTTGGGGACCAAGTTCTATGGTTGTGTTGTGCAGGTTTCCATGTTGCTGCTAGCACCGGTAGTGCGCCCTGCCAAAGGCCAGCTAGCAACACCTTGGAGGTGTTTCGTTGCTCCTACTGGTTCGATAACCTTGGTTTCATAACTAAGGGAAACTTACTGCTGTGATCATCATACCTTCCTATTGGGGTTCCCCAACGAGCTCATTATTACACGAGTCAGCACACACGTCTGGTGTAATGATGCCATCCTTTGCCTTGTTAAATTGGGGTCCGGCTGCACCTCCTCCTCTTCGACACCATCCTTCCTGATTCCATGATCCTTCCCCTCCGCTTTAGAGCGCCGAAAACCCGATTTCTCCCATGGGGCCTGAGCGACTTTCTAAAGGAGAGAAAGGCAAAGCGCCGGTGATGGACGATGTGGAGGCCCTGCCCATGAAGCACGGGCGTGGGAGGCCTCACGATAATGGTCGTGGGAAGCGTGGCGGTCATGGTGCCGGGAAGACTGGCTCCTCGGCTCTCGGGGCCACCGCGGCCATTGTCAGGGAGATGCCAGTGAGACGAGGGCGCGGGCGACCGCATGGGAGCAGACGTGGGTGCCACAGTGGTTGCCGCACTAGCACGGCCAACACCTTGACTTCCGGGGCTGCAATGGCCGCTGGCGGGGAGACGCTGGCATGGCGCGGTCGCGGCCATCCTCACGGCAGCGGCCGGGGGCATCGTGGTGGTCTCGAAGGGGGTGCGATACTGATATGGGGCCCCTGACAGCTTAATAGGATATCTAGTCTGGTCGCATAGACCAACACTAGTCTTTTCTGTGCACGTTGTCCTCACTCATGCGCACCCGATACCCACTTCCTGGTCGGTCACCCATCCTATAATTGCTCTAGGCGAAGCACGCTTAATGTCAACACCTGGATTTTTAATCCCAGATGCCTGTTATGCCATACCTCGCAATCCCAGGATTACCATTTTTGCAAGACATAACAGAATTAGTACCACAGTACATCATCCATTACAAACCATAATAAAGATCTTACAAGTAAAGGATCTCATGATCCAGTCTTAATACAAATCAAGCAGCGTAAAATAAACGTAGCAGGGGCTCCATCTTTAGGGTCACATGCAATGCTGACGACGGGAGATGATCCTAGTTGTCATAGACCTCCTGATGTCCATCATCCTGGTAGTCCTCCTCATAGTCTGGCCACGGGAATAGCCAGGGACAAAGCCATGAGTACTCTTTAAGTACTCGTAAACTATCACTAACAAGTAAGGTAGTTCTAGTAGGAATCTTAAGCTCTAGGTTTATTTGCAAAAAGGCGGGTTTATCTCATACTGAGTTTAGAAGTAAAGAAAACTAAGTTAATGTTCTAAATCACTTAAGTGGGAACCTAGTTTTCATATCCACAACCCTATTGTGGTCAAGTCAAAGTCATAGTTCAATTCACAAGTCACTTTGAAAACATCTAACGACGGAACAGTATGGCCACTCCAACTGTCCATGACCGTGAACGCGGCTATTCGAATAGTTTGGCACTCTGCAGAGGTAGTACACTTTCACCACAAAATTTGATACATCTGTCAGGGATAACCCTGAATCATACTTAGTATGCGGATAATCAATCATAACCTTTAAATTACACACTCTAGTATAGGCACCTCCCCTATGAGCTTAGCCTCCCAGCCATGGCCATCTGCCATCCTAGGCACTGCATAGGTGGACATTCACACTCACGAGGTAGCCTCAGCTCAACCTCTTCCGCGAGGGAACCCATACTAAGGCATATAAACTTCTAGTTAAGCCCTACCCAAATCGGGTATTGTGGTTGTACGGTAAAATTGGAATGGTATCACATCCGAACCCAACCATCAGTTTTTATAGAGGGCTAATTCTCATGCCTCAACATTTTCATCATCAAATCCTTTAGTGTTTCAATAGAATGAATCATCATTCCAAGGTTTTCATAATCATTTTCACCAAGTATTCCCATCTAAAGTGATCCACTTTTATGCTTAGCACTAGCCACTAAAGTTGAGGGTATTCACTAATGAGGGGTGCTAATCAAGTGTAACTATCCAACTCTAATCTCATGCCTTGGAATGACAACTAAGTATAACTAGTAGGCCTATTTTTATACTCTTTATGGTATCTATACTATTTTTCCAATACTCACAAAGCACTAACTAAAAGTAAAGAACTTTGGTGAAGGTAAAACAATAAAGCTTGCAAGTAAAACTTGGGATTGGTATAATCAAAGTTGGATAACTAAGCATGCCTAATGCATCTTGCATAGGTTATCTTGCAAGGATGTCTTGCATAGGTATAATACTTGCAAGTGTTAGCTTGCATAGTTCTAGCTTGCCTTGAGTAGTGTAGTAGTTGAAGTTTTCTTCTTCTTCTTCTTGGTAGTACTCCTCCTCCTCGTATCCCGGGTCGGTACTATCGTCTATAAAATAATACGAGGTACACAATCACCAAACAATACTTAACTACTTCTATTTAGCACACTAAGGCTCACACTTGATGATCTAGCATTATCACAATCATCACATGAAATAAAGACTTAATCTTGTTTGTCTTATTTTAGAAAAGTAATTTCTACTCATTGAAAATACTTAAGATTTAATATTCTCCAATTAAAATATGGGACCATGTTGACACATGTAATCACCACATATTCTAATACATGGGAATGTGATTTAAAGTGGTGGTCATATTTTATAAAGTTTAAGATTATCATTTAATAGAATTAAAGTGACTAGAAATGCCTATATAGCATTCTTTTGGTACTAGTCCAATGTCACTGCATGTAAACCTAAATATTTTTACATATTTAGATATATCTTACCAAATGTGATTTTTGAGAGTTGGAATCAACTCAAAAGCATTCATGGTTGGTTTTGAAAAATATTTGATGTTGGAAAAGTCTATGTCTTGTTATTTTTGGTATAGGTGATCTATAACTCCAATTGATTTGAATCCAACAGTCTTGGATAGACAATTTGAATACCTTTCTAAAAAATTTGGAATCATGCAATTTGGTTCAATGAAACTCTTTGAATTGATTTTTGAATCTACTGACAGAAACTGGTTTTAACTAAAATGGAAAATAATTATTTGAATTTACAGGCTGCGCGGGAAACTAACTAGGCCGGCCCAATCTGCACAGTGCGGCACAGAGGGCTACTGACAAGGGGGTCTCACTAGTCAGCGACTCTATCTAACCGAAATGGTATCTTTCAATCTAGGCCCTACGATTAGAACCTGATCTAACGCCTAAGGTTCATCGTCGACGACGAATAGCTCCAGCAAGGTCTAAACACTAACGCGGCGGTGGGGGTCATGTGAGGCTCACCTGGGCTCCAGCTAGGGTAGGCGATGGGGGCGAACAACATTGTCAACGATGGCGGTTCGAACGGTGGTCACGGCGGCTCCTGGGGCGGCTCGAACTGGCAGCTCCTTTTCTCTTCTGCAGCGGCGGGCTCTGGCCAAATTCCGGCAATGTGGTGCTCGCCTTGCTCTGGGAAGAGGTGTGGGAGATGTTGTGAGGAGTGGGGAGTGAGGTGGTGTGGTGAATTGAGGCGGAGATGGCCTCTATTTATACACCGGTGAGGGGACTGAGCGAGATGGGCTGGCTTCTCCAGCGACGGTGGTACTGCGAGCTATCGGCGTGGCAGAGGGTAGGGCGACGGAGTGCTTCTTGGCGGTCATCACGGGCTTAATGGCGCGACACAGGGCGGTCGAGGATGGTCGGGCGCCGGAGGTGCTCTCCACGGAACTAGCGGTGTTCGAAACGGCGTACGGGGGCTACGGGTCGCGTGGCGGCAAACAGGGATGTCTGGGAGCTAGCTGGTGTTATGGCGAGGGTGTGCACGCGAGGAGAGGGCCAGGCGCGGCGCGTGCGAGCTGGTCGGCTGTGGCGCTCTGGCACGCTCTCGACAGATGCAAAGAAAGTGGACGCGGCGATGCTGGGGTGGTCCATGGCCTAGCTGCGGTCAAGGGATGGATAGGGGGTGGCGGTGGATGGTGGCCTGCCTGCTGGACATCATGGACGAGGGCGGCGTGGTCTCTGGCAAGCGGTCCATGGTCGGCCGACGTGGCAAGCTCTGGGTGGTGCTTCACTAGCGCAACGGTAAAGAGGGGGTGCATGTCTGGCGCTCCTGTGTGTTGGGAGAGACCAGGGAAGTGAAGAGGGGACAGTGGGGTGAGTGATCACTGCTCAAAACAGTGAAGTTAGGCAGTGGTTTAAATTGTGTCTGCAAGGTGTTCGACTAAATGGCCCCAAGAATTTAAATTTGAAAATTTTGAATGAAATTTGGTGAGTGATCTAATCTTATGCTTGAGTGTCTATGGTTGCTTGGAAAAGTCAAGGTGAATTGATTTGAGTGGTTTTTGCAAAATGGCGATCTTACCATATGAACTTGTCCTTTAAATATATTTGAAAATAGTTTCTGTGAGTTTGTAAAGTGGGCCTTGGTTCACTTTTACTTGGTCTAGAAAGGGGTGAAAAGAAGTAGAAATGTTTTTGTTAGAAATTCTTTACTAGGAACACTCAAAGTGGCCTAGTGGTTAGCTTTGGTCAAAATGACCATTTGCTTATTTGATTCATATTTGATTTCTTTTTCTTTGGATTTTGTTTGTAATTGGCCTAGATGATGTAGTATTCATATTTAAACCATTTCTTATCATTTGTATCAAACACACATGGCAATTTCACTCAATCATAAACTAATGCAATTTACACATACACTCATATTCAATTTAGTAATAAAAGTTTTTGTTAACCCTAAACTTGGGTGATTAGAACTTGATAATCTTGATTAGCATTTTTTGGAGTGTTACAAACCTTCCCTCCTTAAATAAAATCTCGTCCCGAGATTTAGGAAAAACTAGGCACTAAAGAGATTTGGAAACTCAGTCCTAATGTAATCTTCTCGCTCCCAAGTAGCTTCTTCTTCGGTATGGTTGCTCCACCGGATCTTGAGAAACTTGATACTCCAAGTCCTAGTGGTTCTGAAGGCTTCTTCCAAAATACGAATGGGTACTTCATGATACGTCAGATCCTTGTTGATATCTATGGCTCGGTGATCGATGTTCTTGAACACTTCAGTCTTCTCTGGAACTTCTAGGCATTTGCGAAGTAATGAGATATGGAACACATTATGGATGGCTGACATCTCCTCTGGAAGTTCCAGTTGATATGATACTTCTCCTCGGCAATTCAAAATCTTGAAGGGTCCAATATATCTGGGGGATAACTTCCCTTTCAGTTGAAAACTCTACATTCCTTTCAAGGGCGATACTTTGAGATACACATAATCTTCGACATTGAAGGTCAGGTCTCGACGTCTCTTGTCAGCATAACTCTTCTGTCGGGATTGGGCGGTCTTGAGGTGTTCATGTACTTTGTGAACCTTATCTTCGGCTTCTCGTAGGATGTCGGGTCCGAAAATCTGACTCTCTCCTACTTGCGACCAATTCAAGGGGGTACGACACTTCCTTCCATATAGAAATTCAAATGGGGCCATTTGCAAACTGTCTTGATAACTGTTGTTGTATGAGAATTCTGTGAAAGGAAGACAATCTTCCCATTTTGATCGATATTCTAACACCCAAGCTCTAAACATATCTTCTAAGATTTGGTTGACTCTTTCAGTCTGTCCGTTGGTCTGCGGGTGATAAGCTGTGCTGAAATTCAGCTTGGTTCCTAATCCTTCTTGGACTTTCTACCAAAATCTTGAGGTAAACTGGGTTCCTCGATCCGACACTATGGTCTTAGGGGTTCCATGCAAACTGACGATTCTGGCAATGTACATCTCTGCTAGCTTCGAACTCTGGTAGGTGGCCTTGACACGTATAAAATGGGTTACCTTGGACAGTCTATCAACTATGACCCAAATAGAGTCATTTCCCCTACTAGAAGTAGGCAAACCGGTGATGAAATCCATTCCGATAGAATCCCATTTCCATTCTGGAATCTACAATAGTTGCAAAAGTCCTGCGAGTCTCTGATGTTCCGCTTTGACTCGCTGACAGATATCACACTTAGCTATGTAGCTTCCGATTTTTCTCTTCATCTTGTGCCACCAACATTGCTCCTTCAAATCCTGATACATCTTTGTTCCTCCAGGGTGGATAGAATAAAGAGTATCATGAGCTTCCTGCATGATAACTTGCTTCAACTCGGAATCTGCTGGCACATAGATACGTCCTTTGTACCACAAAACTCCTTCTTCATCCTCGGTGAATCCGGGTACCTTCCCTGTACCAATACGACGCTTGATTCCATCGATACTTGCGTTTCCTTTTTGCGCCTCCTTGATCTGACCGATCAAAGTGGGTTGAAGTTCAATGCTAGCTAAAAATCTTTCGCTAACTAGCTCCGTTCTGAACTGCTCCAACTCTTCATGCAAACTTGATTGGGCTTCTTTTGTCATGGTGTTTAATCTACACGGTAATCTGCTAAGAGCATCCGCTACCACATTGGCTTTGCCGGGGTGATAGTGAATGTCAAGGTCATAATCCTTGATTAACTCTATCCATCTCCTTTGCCTCATACTCAGCTCCTTCTAGGTGAAAATATACTTCAGACTCTTGTGATCCGAATAAATCTCACAGCGATTACCCATAAGGTAATGACGCCATGTCTTCAAAGCTAAGACTACGACTGCTAGTTCAAGGTCATGGGTAGGGTAGTTTGCTCATGCTGCTTCAGTTGTCTAGACAGGTATTCTATGACTTTGGCTTCTTGCATCAACACACATCCGAGACCAATCTTGGATGCATCATAATACACATCAAAAGGCTTCTTGATATCTAGCATAATCAAGATTGGGGCTAAGATCAATCTCTTCTTGAGCTCTTGAAAACTTGCTTCACATTTATCCGTCCATTCAAACTTCTTATCTTTCTTCAACAATTGTGTCATTAGTCTTGCAATGCTCGAAAATCCTTCAAGAAACTTGCTGTAATATCCCGCTAATCCGAGAAATGCACGGAATTGGGTTTGAGTGGTTGGGGCTTTCAATTTTTCAACATCTTTGATCTTGGCGGGATCGATAGCGACTCCTCCTGCCGACACGATATGTCCTAGGAATCCTACTTCCTTTAACCAGAACTCACATTTGCTAAACTTGGCATACAACTGATGTTCTCTAAGGGTTTCAAGGATGGTACTTAGGTGTAGCTCATGGTCTTCTTCTGACTTGGAATAGATCAGAATATCGTTGATAAAAACAACGACAAACTTATCTAGGAAGTTCATAAAAATCTTATTCATGAGATTCATGAAATAAGCGGGGGCATTGGTTAATCCAAAATACATGACCGTATACTCATACAATCCATATCCGGTGGTAAAGGCGGTCTTTGGAATATCTGTTGCATGAATATTGAGTTGATGATAACCAGTTCTAAGATCAATCTTAGAAAACACTCTGGCACCGGTCAACTGGTCAAACAGATCCTCTATCTTTGGCAGTGGGTACTTGTTCTTGATAGGGACATCATTCAGCTTCCGGTAATCTGTGCACAAACAGTTACCTCCATATTTTTTATCCACAAACAATACAGGCGATCTCCATGGTGATGCGTTTGGTTGACTCAGACCTTTCTCCAGCATAGCATCAGGTTGCTTCTTCAGCTCCACTAATTCAGATGGTTCATACTATAAGGTCTCTGAGCTATGGGTCCAGTTCCAAGAATTAGTTCAATAATGAACTTGATATCCCGATCTGGGGGCATACCAGGCAATTCATCTGGGAATACATCGGGGTATTCACAGACTACTCTGGATTGGTCTATAGTTGGTTGGGCTAGACTCTTGTTGCATTTGAATTGATGGGGCAAGGTCTCAGGTACATGCTCTACTGATACTCTAGAGCTACTGATCATGGTTATGGCTTTCTTGGCACGACCGATCAATCCTTTATGTTTCAACATCAAATCCATTCCTAGTACTACTTCCAAACCTTTGGTTCCAAGTACTATTAGATTAGCATAAAAATCTATTCCATGGATTCTGATAGGCATCGCCTTGCAAATTTTTCTAGCTTTGGTGGTTGAACCAGGTATTTGAACTATCATAACATGCTTCAGTTTTGTTGGTTGAATCTTACTAGTGCATGCAAATTCTTCTGTAACAAATGAGTGCGATGCTCTAGAATCAAACAACACTCTTGTAAGTACTGAGTTAACAGAAAACATACCCAGCACGACATCAGGCGCTTCCTGGGCTTCTTCAGCATTCATGTGGAACAGACGGCCATTGCGGTGGAGCGAGTTCCCTGGGGCAAATCTCCTTCGAGGATGAACACGATGTTGCTGCTGAGCGGGTGCATTCACATTGGTGGTTGTTGCAAGATTCTTGGGGCACTCATTGGAGTAGTGACCCTTGACTCCACATTCAAAGCAGGTAATCTGAGACTTGTCTTTTCCTACAACAGGCACAACATTGCTTCTAGTCCTTGGGGCAGTATTGTTATTGTTGTTGTTGTTGGACTTGGGCGGTGCATGTTTGAAGTTGTTGGAGTTGTCAGGGTTGTTGTTGTGGTTTCCTCCAGACTTCAGGTTTCCTCCGCTACGATTGGGATAGCTTGGACGGGACATAGGGGGTCAGTTGTTTCTTGGGACATATCCTGCAGACGGGTTAGGGCGATACTTCTGGGTATGGTGGGCTCTAGTTTGGTGCATCATGTGACTCTTATGGTTGTCATTGGCTTGGTTGATCTTCCCTTCCATCTGAATGGCAGAGACTACTATCTCTTCTAGATCTCCAAAACGGATGTTGACTAACTCAGTCTGCATCTCATCATGCAATCCATTTAGGAACCTTTCCTTCTTCTTTGCTTTGGTGTTAATCTCATCAGGGGCATATCTAGCTAGTGACAAAAAAATTTCACGGTACTCAACTACCGCCATCCTTCCTTGCTTCAGTTCCCTGAACTCATCTCTCATCCTGGTGACCAAACCTTGGGGCACATGGGTGAGGCTGAACTTGATCTTGAATGCTTCCCAAGTCATCATCTGACCTTCGTTCATGGTACGGGTGCTATTCCACCAGGCTCTTGCATCTCCTGCCAAATAATGGGTAGCAAACATACATTCTCATTGGCTTCAACTCCTGCAACCTCTAGGTTGTTCTCCATGGTTTGCAGCAAGTCATCAGCATCTAAGGGATCCTTAGACTTATTAAAGATAGATGGGTTGGTATTCTAAAAGTTTTTGAGTTTGGATCCATGGTGATCCTGGTTACCGTGACCTTGGTTATTGTGGGCCATCTGAGCTATCTGTTAAAGAGTGGCTAGGTTGGCTTGGCGTTCGGCTCTACTAGCTTCATGGTCAGAAACTAGCATTTGCAGAATCTGCAGCATTGGGTCCTGAGATGAACTGCTTCCTCTGGGGTTTCCACGAGTCATCTGAAGATTGAGATAGATAATGAGATAAGAGGGAAATTTCTAAGGTTCATGGTTTTGTTTTCAAAAGCTTAAACTTTGAGTTTGACTCTGGTTTTGCAAACTAACAACTTCCTCTCATTAATTCATTCATTCATTCATTCAAAGCACACCATACAAACACACACCACACACAAATACAAAATAGATGGTTTTAAGAACCATTCTATGAAACTACGATACAGTGGGACCGGTACAACTCATTCCTACGGTAGTGATCAAGTGCATCTATCATCATTAATGAAGTCAGAATCATCATCATCAGTGTGGAAGTCCATGGCATCATCCTCTAGGTAGTCGTTGTCATCACTGAGGTAAGAGTAAAGATCTCCCTGGATATCTTCACCTTCCTCCTCCTTCGCTTCAAGATGGACTTCTTGTTCACGGATGGTCTTCTCGAGAGCGGCCACCTTCTTGCAAAGACGATCGATGGTGCGATTCTTCTTGTCGCGCTAACAACGAAGTGATTGGAGCTCCTTGGCGAGAATGGCGAGGGTCTGGTCCTTCTTGACTGCAATGGCATGGTTGTGGTTGGCGTAGGCACAGGCGTTGTCCAACTCCTTCTGCCTATCATACAACATGAAGTTAAGATTGTCCACCTGGTGCTTCAGCTCTGGGTGTCCTGGCATCTCCAAGGGCATTCCCATAGAATCACGCCTTGCAAAGTGAGCAAAGCGAGTTCCCTGGATCCTATTTGATGTTTTGCCCACACAGACGGACAAGAGCTTCATGCATAGCCCTGGCTAATCCATCTAGCCAGTTGTTCTCCTGCAAGGTGAACTGGATCTTCTCCGAAGTGGTTGCTTCCATCTTGCCTCTGAGATCTGCAACTATCAGCCATTTTAGATCTCCTCCTATGTGATTGTTGAGTTGGGCCCCGAAGAATTCCGGATGCGAGCGCTCAAGATACTCTGACAGTGCATCTAGATCCCTCTCAAAGATCAGTTGGCCTCCGTTGCCAGCTGGTAGAACTTGGACTTCCATCTATAAGAATTTAGGGTGAGCAAGTTAGTGAGGTGATCAAGTGTGTCAAATTTTATGTAGGAAAGCAAGAATTTTTTAGGAACATGATTTTTTTTAAAGAATCAAGGATAAGAGTGGGAATAGGTTTTCATAAATACTCACTTCTTTTGTTTTGAAACTAAGTTTTTGCTTGGACATCCATTCTAACTAGGGTCTCCTATGGTCAGAATGGCTCTGACACCAACTTGTCAACACCCGGATTTTTAATCCCAAATGCCTGTTATGCCATACCTCGCAATCCCAGGATTACCATTTTTGCGAGACATAATAGAATTGGTACCACAATACATCATGCATTACAAACCATAATAAAGGTATTACAAATAAAGGATCTCATGATCCAGTCTTAATACATATCAAGCAGCAGAAAATAAACATAGTAGGGCTCCATCTTCAGGGTCACACGCAATGCTGATGATGGGAGATGATCCTAGTTGTCGTAGACCTCCTGTTGTCCATCATCCTAGTAGTCCTCCTCATAGTCTGGCCACGGGAATAGCCAGGGACAAAGCCATGAGTACTCTTTAAGTACTCGCAAACTATCACTAACAAGTAAGGTAGTTCTAGTAGGAATCTTAAGCTCTAGGTTTATTTGCAAAAAGCCAGGTTTATCTCATACTGAGTTTAGAAGTAAATAAAACTAAGTTAATGTTCTAAATCACTTAAGTGGGAACCTAGCTTTCATATCCATAACCCTGTTGTGGTAAAGTCAAAGTCATAGTTCAATTCACAAGTTATTTTGAAAACATCGGACGACGGAATAGTATGGCCACTCCAACTGTCCATGACCGTGGACGCGGCTATTCGAATAGTTTGACACTCTGCAGAGGTGGTACACTTTCACCACAAAATTCAATACATCCATCAGGGATAACCCTGAATCATCATACTTAGTATGCGGATAATCAATCATAACCTTTGAATTACACACTCTAGTATAGGCACCTCCCCTATGAGCTTGGCCTCCCAGCCATGGCCATCTTCCATCATGGGCACTGCATAGGTAGACATTCACACTCACGAGGTATCCTCAGCTCAACCTCTTCCGCGAGGGAACCCATAGTAAGGCATATAAACTTCCAATTAAGCCCTACCCAAATCAGGTATTGTGGTTGTATGGTAAAATTGGAATGGTATCGCATCAGAACCCAACCATCAGTTTTTATAAAGGGCTAAGGCTCATGCCTCAACATTTTCATCATCAAATCCTTTAGTGTTTCTCAACACATGTCAAAACATTTCAATAGAATGAATCATCATTCCAAGGTTTTCATAATCATTTTCACCAAGTATTCCCATCTAAAGTGATCCACTTTTATGCTTAGCACTAGCCACTAAAGTTGAGGGTATTAACTAATGAGGGGTGCTAATCAAGTGTAACTATCCAACTCTAATCTCATGCCTTGGAATGACATCTAAGTATAACTAGTAGGCCTAGTTTTATACTCTTTATGGTATCTATACTATTTTTCCAATACTCACAAAGCACTAACTAAAAGTAAAGAACTTTGGTGAAGGTAAAATAATAAATCTTGCAAGTAAAACTTGGGATTGGTATAATCAAAGTTGGATAACCAAGCATGCCTATGCATCTTGCATAGGTTATCTTGCAAGGATGGCTTGCATAGGTATAATACTTGCAAGTGTTAGCTTGCATAGTTCTAGCTTGCCTTGAGTAGTGTAGTAGTTGAAGTTTTCTTCTTCTTCTTGGTAGTACTCCTCCTCCTCATATCCCGGGTCGGTACTATCGTCTATAAAATAATATGAGTTATACAATCACCAAACAATACTTAACTACTTCTATTTAGCACACTAAGGCTCACACTTGATGATCTAGCATTATCACAATCATCACATGAAATAAAGACTTAATCTTGTTTGTCTTATTTTAGAAAAGTAATTTCTACTCATTGAAAATACTTAAGATTTAATATTCTCCAATTAAAATATGGGATCATGTTGACAAATGTCATCACCACATATTCTAATACATGGGAATGTGATTTAAAGTGGTGGTCATATTTTATAAAGTTTAAGATTATCATTCAATAGAATTAAAGTGACTAGAAATGCCTATATAGCATTCTTTTGGTACTAGTCCAATGTCACTGCATGTAAACCTAAATATTTTTACATATTCAGATAGATATTATCAAATGTGATTTTTGAGAGTTTGAATCAACTCAAAAGCATTTATGGTTGATTTTTGAAAATTGTTTGAAGTTGGAAAAGTCTCTGTCCTGTTATTTTTGGTATAGGTGATCTCTAACTCAATTGATTTGAATCCAACAGTCTTGTATAGATAATTTGAATACCTTTCTAAAAAAATTGGAATTATGCAATTTGGTTCAGTGAATCTCTTTGAATTGATTTTTGAGTCTATTGACCGAAACTGGTTTTAACTAAAATGGAAAAGAATTATTTGAATTTACAGGCCTGCACGGGAAACTAACTGGGCCGGCCCAATCTGCATAGCGCGGCGCAAAGGGCTACTAATAGGGGGGTCCCACTAGTCAGTGACTCTATCTAACCGAAACGGTATCTTTCAATCTAGGCCCTACGATTAGAACCTGATCTAACGACTAAGGTTCATCGTCAACGACGAACAGCTCTGGCGAGGTCTGAACCCTAACGCGGTAGTGGGGGTCGTGTCAGGCTCACCTGTGCTCCAGCTAGGGTCGGCGATGGGGGCGAACGACGTTGTCGACAACGGCGGTTCGATCGGTGGTCACTGCGGCTCCTGGGGCGGCTCCAATCGACATCTCCTCTTCTCTTCTGCAGCGGTGGGCTCCAGCCAAATTCTGGCGATACGGTGCTCGCCTTAGTCCAGGAAGAGGTGTGGGAGGTGTTATGAGGAGTGGGCAGTGAGGTGGTGTGGCGAATTGAGGCGTAGAGGGCCTCTATTTATACACCGGTGAGGGAGCCGAGCAGGATGGGCTGGCTTCTCTAGCAACGACGGTACAACGAGCTATCAGCATGGCTGAGGGTAGGGGCGACGCAGTGCTTCCCGGCGGTTATCATGGGATTAATGGCGTGGCACGGGGCGGTCGAGGATGGTCGGGCGTGGGCTGTTCTCTACGCGGAACTGGCAGTGTTCGAGACGGTGCACGGGGGCTACGGGTCGCCCGGTGGCGAACGGGGATGTCTAGGAGCTAGCTGGTGTTATGGCGAGGGTGTGCAAGCGTGAAGAGGGTGAGGCGCGGCACTTGCGAGCTGGTTGACTGCGGCGCTCTGGCGCGCTCTCGGCACGACACAAAGAAAGTGGGCACGGTGATGCTAGGGTGGTCCATGGCCTGGCTGCGGTCAAGTGCTAGACTGGGGGTGGCGGTGAACGGTGGCATGCCTACTGGACATCATGGACGAGGGCGGCGTGGTCTCTGGCGAGTGGTCCATGGTCGGCCGGCGTGGCAAGCTCCGAGCAACGCTTCACTAGCACAACAGCAAAGAGGGGGTGCGTGTCTGGCGCTGCTGTGTGTTGGGGGAGACCAGGGGAGTGAAGAGGGGAAAGTGGGGTGAGTGATCACTGCTCAAAACAGTGAAGTTAGGCAGTGGTTTAAATTGTGTCTGGAAAGTGTTCGACTAAATGGCCGCAAGAATTTAAATTTGAAAATTTTGAATGAAATTTGGTGAGTCCTCTAATCTTATGCTTGAGTGTCTATGTTTGCTTGGAAAAGTCAAGGTGAATTAATTTGAGTGGTTTTTGCAAAATGGTGATCTTACCATATGAACTTGATTTAATTTTGAACTGTCCTTTAAATAGATTTGAAAATAGTTTCTGTGAGTTTGTAAAGTGGGCCTTGGTTCACTTTTACTTGGTCTGGCAAGGGGTGAAAAGAATTAGAAATGTTTCTGTTCGAAATTCTTTACTAGGAACACTCAAAGTGGCCTAGTGGTTAATTTGGTCAAAATGACCATTTGCTTATTTGATTCATATTTGATTTCTTTTTCTTTGGATTTTGTTTTTAACTGGCCTTGATGATGTAGTATTCATCTTTAAACCATTTCTTATCATTTGTATCAAACACACATGGAAATTTCACTCAATGATACACTAATGCAATTTACACATACACTCATATTCAACTTAGTAATAAAAGTTTTTGTTAACCCTAAACTTGGGTGATTAGAACTTGATAATCTTGATTAGCATTTTTGGAGTGTTACACTTAACCTTAGAGTTCTTTTTGAATGAGCTTCCGGAAAAGAAGTTGCAACTTGTTGGTATGAGTATCCTACCAATCCAATTAAGCCACGTGCCTAGATCTCACATACACCCACCCTTTAGAAGATCGATGCCCTCATCGATCAAGCACACCCCAGTATCGTTCCCTCTTGGCACGCGTATGTGCGTCTAGTGCCGGCACATGTGCCATGCCGTCTCCACTCTGTGCCACACGCGCCATGATCCACATGTCCCGCCACTGACTCGCACACACCCGTTTAACCACGAGGATCGGCTCTGATACCACTTTGTAGCACCCCGTCCACTGGGCCCCGAGGGTGTCACTCCTGGTAGCTTAATAGGATATCTAGGCTGGCCCCACAGACCAACACTAGTCTTTTCTGTGCACTTTGTCCTCACTCGTGCGCACCCGGTACCCAATTTCCGGTCGATCACCCATTGTAAAATTGCTCTAGGCCAAGCACGCTTAACCTTAGAGTTTTTTTTGAATGAGCTTCCGAAAAAGAAGTTGCAACTTGTTGGTATGAGTATCCTATCAATCCTATTAAGCCATGTGCCTGGATCTCATAGTGGGGCACCCTGCTACTCCGCCTGCAGCGGACGTGATCAAGATCGAGGATGACCCTGATCTGGAGAGGGTCATCGAATTTGTCCTCATCCTCTGGGACACGGACTGCTCCACCCAGGTGAAGCTCCCCTGGAGCTTAGCCCTTGGGGTTGCGGGCGACGTCCTAGGCGGCATGCTACTGAAGCATTCTGGTGGTGGCGACCGGTGGAGTGTGAATGTCGAGGTTCCTGCTCTAGGCGAGATATACGTCATCGTCGGGTCGTCCAACTTCGTCCCTGACCACTGCATCTAGCATGGCTCCATGTTGCATTTCCACTATGCTAGCATGGGTTTCTCCATGACGATGTTCGCCCCCCTGATATGCCGCGTCGAATTCCCACGCTGCCAGGAGAGGGTCTGAGCGGTGGTCATGCCACAGTCGCGGTTACCCTACCGTCATCGCCATGTTGTAGCGCCTTCGTCCTTTTGCTTTTGTAGGCACGACTTGTAATGGACTTTTTTAACTGTTTCTTCTCGCAGCTATCTTCCCTGGTGTGCCTTGTCGAGTTGCGCTGTGTGTGGCCAGCCCCCCAAGTTGGGCGGCGCTGCCGGAGGTCATAAGCTACGGTGACCCAACATACCAAGCATGTTGTAGTACACTATAGTCATTGACATAACACTAATGAAACACCGTTCCACTAGTATTACATCGCTCAGAGTGGTACAACAGAAACATAGCAGGTCCAAGACATGACTATAGATTACAACTTGACTCTTTACAAAATATCTAGAGAACACTCTAGGTTAAAGAGAGAGAAAGAAACTTATTACAAAGAAGAACGAGAAATAACAACTTAGAACTAACTTACTAAAAATACTAGTATTTAAACTATCTGGTTTGCATTTGGTACTATAGCAATGCTCTACAGAAATAGGTTCCAAGGCTAGATGTAGTACTCCTATCTAATCAATAACTTCGTCTTCACTTCAGTTGCTGTATAAGATGTCTCCATCGAATTCATTGAAGAGATTGAGATTTTGATGATGATTCCTTTAAGCATCTATTGGGGTTGACATCATCTTTATTAGCTTCAGAATCTAGCAAGGGTTAAGAATATATGGTTGAGTACGAGCGTACTCAGCAAGTTCATTAAAAAGGAGTGTTTGATGCACTAACTACAGGCACAAACCATAGGTTGTAGGCTATGCAGGTTTTCGTAAACATTTCTTCAAAGATTGCTTTTATTCTGGAAAATTATGTCTGTCAGACTTCTTCATAGGTTGATTAGAACTTCGTGGAGTTCCTTAACTGCAGCATTCAAGGCTCCTTCCCGGAATAGGGAGTAATATTTCACACTTTTTATACTCTGTAGAGGTGCGTTGCTTTACCCATGAGAGATCCTTATCCATGTTGCACTTCCAAGCGGCCAACCCGTTCACACTTCCTTTGTATGAGGCCCAGTATAAGGATCCAAGCCAACCACTGCCATCTTCGCGACCCCGTATGCCCACCATTTTGCTATCTCAGGACAACGGCTGTGCCGGTTTACATTCCTGAAGAGAGCAATCCATCATAGACATCTAATATTAGGGAATTGACGGTTCCCACCTTTGCACGTGCCTAGATGTCGGATCATGGCTCCGATAAAAGTTGTATGTCAGCACAAAAGGGAGAAGATCCAGCCGACTTTCCCAGATCCATATAGATCGCATGGTTAACGCGTAATCTACGGCGCAAGAATCACTGGCGACATTTGCTATTAATTCCTAGGTGATACTTTCCCGTGCAAATGGAACCTCCACCAATCAACAAACCTTTCCATGGTTCCATTTGCCCACCATACTAGGTTAACACCACTCGGGTCAATAACCATAAAGTCATATTATTAAGAAAATAGTATTTTCTTCCATCCTTTTTGAAATGCAGGTGATGACAACAATAGTTTGCAAATTCTTGATAGAAAATAATCAAAGGACATGAGCAAGTGTGAACTTGCCTTTTGTGATTGCAATATTATGCACTCACGGTCTTCGAGACAAAAGAAGATCCAATATCTGAAATTAGCATCATTGGTCCAGTAAGGACTAATGTTTAAAGAAGCAAGATGCCATTATGCATAAGTAATGTAATGCTATTTTATAAACGCGAATCCCCGAAATAAACATCGATGATTTAGGGTTTAGGAGCTTATGATGATTTATTTGGAATGTGTTGCCCTTTTAGATCAATTTCACACTTGTGCTTCTTATTAGGCTTGTTGGAGTGTGTGAAACAACTTGCAGGTATAATAAAGTAACACACAATGATATAACACCCAAGGTTTTGAGTGGATTAAAAGCTTATTCTATACAAGTTTTCTATTAAAACTTGGAGACTTAAAGATGGGATTAGAGTCCATTTTTAATTACTTTAAAATAATAATTGTTGAAGAAAAGGTTACTTTATGGAGGAAAAGCGTTTAAACTTGAAGTTAACACTTTTATGGCTTCTTTCTAACTATAATTATCAAGGAAGCAAATAATTACCATATTTGAATAACTATAACCCTTGTAGTGAAAACTTATGTATCTTTAATATAAGATAACACTATATGTGGTTTATTTCATAACACTTCATAAAGGTGGAACAAAAGTATTATTGCTTTTATTTGAGTAGTGTTGCTTAACATTTTAAGTGGAGGGAATCATTTATCTTATTAAGAGGTAATGGTTATAATGTATAACATAGAAATGATGTTGCTTTAACTATTTAATAATTTATATTAGATTTTAAGTGAAATTATTATTTGTAAAAGAATTGATGTTGAGAACATTTAATAAGTTAATAATACTATTTTTGGTGGTTTTTTAAATGAATATAATTGTTTTGGAAAATAATATATACTCATTTTAGAATCATAATTTAATAAAATGCATTTAAGATGTTTTGGGCTTATTTTAGCTTAATGCTAGCAAAAATTAATACGATTACTATTATTAGACCTTAAATGGATAATATTAGAAATATTAGCAATTTTATATAATCCTTTATGAATTATTAATTAAGGAAACAAGTTTAAATTCAAGTTATTGGAGTATTAAAATTTTATTTACTTCAAAAGTGTAATGTTATATTTTTAACTTGTAGTTATTACTTTTGTGATTATTTTGGTATATTATAAGTATTTTTATGATTTTAAAATAATAAGATATGATTTTTATAAGCTGTATGATTATAGTTTATAATTATTTATCCTTTTTCTAAGAATTTCGATATATTATACTTTTTTTTTAGAATTTTAAATAATAATATATGCCCTTTTAAGTTTATAGTTAATAGGATATTTGATAAATAATAATTTAGGTTGTATAACAAAATATGATAATAGTATAAGACTGTACGGTTTATTTTTCTGAAAATTTTGATATATAATTCATATTTTTATAAATTGTAAACTAATACTTATTTAATTTATAATGTTTATTCATTTTCTAAAAATGATTCTAGATAAAGAAATTGTTTTTACACCGTGACCTAACCTAGCCCGGGTCACTGACCAGTGGGATCAGGGCCACGTCAGATGCCACACGTGATGAAGACCAAGTCAAACGGCACTGAGGTGGCAAGGCGTGACGCAAGAATGACGTTATTGTGACGTTCGCATGGCTTCCACCGCCAGATCGTGGTCGCTGGCGGCAAACCTGGCCACTCCGGCAAGCGAGAGTCAGTTCACTGGAACCGCAACGACTCGGGGATTCTATTGGTACTATCTACGCTCGTCTTTGGCCACCGAAACCTCGTCGGCGACGAGCTTCTGTGACGGTGTGGTCGGGACTCCCGCGGACAGGTGGCTACGAGGAACGGGCGACGAATCGGCAAGCACCACACAGATGAGCAACTCATCGGGAGCATGATGAGCTTGGTGGCGAGGCGAGGCCCGGCCGGCCGAAATCGATGGCAATGATGGCGACCGATGTTGGACATGGTGGTCGACACGGTGGGGATAAGATAGGTGTGGGAAGAGAGAGGAGAACACGACCAATCTTATCAACATGGTTAGGAGTGGCGGGGATCATCACAGTAGTCGAATTTCTGCTAACGACGGTGATCGGCATCGAGCGACAGCGAAGCCTCCAGAGAGCTGATTGTGACGCGAGGTAGAAGACAATGAAGAGGTATGGGCCAGATGGGCCGATACTGGGTTGTAGCCAAGTAAGCGAGACGTTGCTGCGACTGCACGCGAGCGGTGGTTAGCGCGGGAATGCTCTGGGTTGTGGGCCGAAGCTGTTGGCTGTTTCTTTTCCTTTTTCGTCTATGATTTTCCATTTCCGTTTTTACAAAACCATTTCAAATATGAATTTCTTTAGGTTTAAAATGTCTAGAATATTCGTAAGTCCTAGAGAATATTATGTAGATTAATTGTAATCAATTATTTCTACATTTTTGGTTGTGTTTACAAAATGTATAATTATATGAAGGGTTCTTTTTATTCGAGAATTATTAATAGGAATTAGGGTTTTTTAGGGATTACTTCTTCTAAAAAAATCTTATAAAAAATATCTTGATTTTCACGAAGACAATGGTTATGGTAAAGATTTAAAATGTTAAATAATATGCATGGAATACATTCATACTTAACATCATTTAAGAACCATATTACATGGTGGTTTAAATTCTAGGGTTCTCAAAGTTTGGAATTTCCTTTACTCAAATTCCTCTAAAATGCTATTCATAACCATCTTATTTATTTTCAAATTAAGCATGGATAATTTCTTAACTAGTTGTTCACTACCTTCTGAAGTGTGGTTGATTTCTTGATAGAATTTTATTATAAAATAGTGATTATCAATTACCATTCATGTGACACATGTGATCTAAGTTCCAAGCAACAATTGTGTAGGGTTTCTAATTATAAGCACTTTCTATGGACTTTAGAATTCATACCACGCTCATGTTTACTTATGAATATTGCTAAGGATCAAGGTATAAGAATTTATCCCTGAATTTATAATCAAGAATGATATCTCAACTTGGAGTGAGATATTGAGATTACTTCCTAATGTGATCTTGATGATTCCATGAGACTAGGTTTTTATTAGGGTTTAAGATAATAAGGTAGGCAAGGCTTTCATAAATACACACTCAACTAGTATTCTAATTATCTCTTAGAAGCTTCATTTGACTAAGAGATATTATTCAATGGTTACCTAGAAATAAGAAATGGTTTCACTGTCAACTTGATTCTAGGGTTTTGAACAAATGAAGTAGACATGGGACTTGTCATGGCTTGTTAGGATGTTAGTTAAAGGTTTCTGAATAGTTCTTACAATCATTACTTTACTAAGCTTGTCCTTAGTTAAGTAATTCATTTCCTAAATATACTCTGTACATTTCTCTTATCCTCTTGACAAAGATCACATCTTCCTGAATAAGTCAATCATCTGACTCCACCATATCAATCATCATATGATGACATGGTCATGTCACTTCAACAATACTTATAATCTATTCTTACTCTACTATATAACTTCCATCTCTTAGCTACCTCTGATGAATCATCAATGTAGCTATTTCCAACTCCACTCCATAACTCCTATG
This sequence comes from Avena sativa, assembly GCA_916181665.1. NCBI lineage: Eukaryota > Viridiplantae > Streptophyta > Magnoliopsida > Poales > Poaceae > Avena > Avena sativa. The sequence goes on from OV702287.1 coordinate 343,518,218, forward strand.
TCTTCACCTTGCATCAACTTCCAAGGCTTGCAAGATTACGATCCTCACTATATCCCAGGTGATATCAATCCCCTGGAAGAGGTATCGTACTACTCCCATAATACAAGTTTTTTCTTGTATAAGCTTAAGCAAAATACTAGGCTTCCAATTACTCCATACAACTCAGGTTCTAAATTTCATCATACACTAGCTTGACTTCTGTTGATCAAGCTAGAGGAATTAACTAAGTAAGATTTAGTATAGCTGGATAAACTAATATCAACTCTTCAACACCTGGTTAATTATTATCAAGTGAATTGAGAATAATGACCACCATCCATTAAGTACACTAAGCTTAGGATTATAATTTTCTAGTCTAGATCTATCTTCAAATAAGTAGTAAGCTTGTGCTACACCTAGTCTCTATATAGGCTTTATCTTGTTAATGAAGCTTACTTTGGGTTTACACCTACTTGGCTTAACAAGATTATCATTTGATACTCTATTATTACTAGCTTTCTTATAACTTCTTAATTACTAGCTTAACTCTTTGGTTTAGATTCTTATTCTAATTAACTCATGAGTGAGTTAACTCCTCCAACATCAAATGGTTTGATCACCACTAAGGATCCCACCCCATTGATGATGGCACACTTTACCACAATCAGTTCCTTCTCCTTAATAGTTTACTTTAATACTTTGTAAGGTCAATATAATAGTTCAAGGCTAAAGGTTAATAAGTTCTAGATTAGGAATTGATCACTCAACATTGGTGATCAATTGACTCTAGGACTTGGTTAAATAGGAATGTCATCTTTTAATATGACAGTAAAGATATGTGATGAATGGTCTTGGCTTGTCTTCCCTTTCTACTCTATTATGATAAAAGTTAATGTTTAAGAACTACCATGATACTTATGGTATACATAATTATAGTAAGCAAGTATATCAAGGTTTAGTTATAAAGATTCTTTACTTGGGTTATATACTTGATTTAGTATTCATGGTGGTTGTAAAGAATACCTTGATCTGATCTCTATAAGATCTTATATTATTCATTAAGGAATGTGTGGTGGGTTTAGCTTTATTCCATTTGATCTACCCATAGATCAAATTATCTTCACCGAAAAATAAGGTTTGTATTTGATTCACTTCCAAGGTTTACAAGTGCTCCTCGAGTTGTAATGGAGAGAGGAGGAAGAAGGAACTCTCTTACTCCCGCCTGCTAGCTAGCCCTCAGGAACCAAGTAAAATCTAGCCAGTAGAGATCAACCCTTTCTACAGAGGCCCTAGCCCCCCTTATATAGGGGTGGCTAGGTCTCCAATTAGGGCATACGTGGAGGCATATTCCAGGGAATATGCCTCCCAAAATAGTAAGCCGACCGGGTCGCTTTTCCCCCGCGTCATCCATGCAGAGGCTACGTGAGCCTCTGCGGCGCATGCGTCAGCCGACATTGGCGTCGTCACCTCTGTCGGCCACGCCTCGGTGGTCCTGCCTCTGTCCGCTTCGCTCATGCTGTGCATACCGGGGTTACCTTTGACCAGCGAGATACCTTCCTTCTCCTAGAAGCTTGATATGACCCGGATCGTAGTTGATCCGGTCAGACCTGTTCCTCCATACAAGTTAGATTCATCTATCCGACTTACGGCTTAAGTCGGTTGAGACCCAGTTAGGTGGACATCCCCTGGTCCGGGTTACCCCGAGATTCGGCCTGCCTTGAGGTGACTCGGCCAGCATTCGCTTTGACCTTGCCGTACCTCGGCTAACTCGGCCTTTATACCCCGGCATGACCCTACCCAGGGGTATCCCCCCAACATTAGTCCCCGAAGCTGGTGCGGTCTTAGTTGCCTTAGCCGCTAAGGCCACAGCAGGTTCAATTTCACTGAGCTTTGAGTTTCATTTCCGAGTTACCTCATCTTGGATTCCATGGGTTTACTTTCCCTTGGCACATTCCAAGTTTTCACTTGCTGGCCGGGTTACCACATTCTCATCCGGGTCATTCTTCCTTCTCTCGTACGCTTCCCCACGTGGAGGCTAATCATAACATCGCCTCATTTTAAGGGCCTGCCATAGTAACCGCCGCAGTAATTGTCAGTTATCACTGTAGCGCACATCAATCGTGCCTGCCTCCTCGTTAACTGCATCATAACGTCACGTCATGGGATCCGCTGCGCCCTGTGGCCTTCCGTGTGGCTCGATGCTGATTGGTCAATCTGGTTTGTACATGGCCACATGATGTGGCCCGCCGCAAACGCGATCCCACTTCCTCGTTGAGGGAGCAGTTAAATAGGGGAGGGGTGTGCCCCTTGGGTCCTTTCCCCATTTCTTCGCCCCTCTGCCCTTCCTTCTTCCTCGTATTCTCCAGCGACAGCGCCACCGCCACTGCGTTTGAGTAGCAGCGCCGCCGCCGCACTTCTTCCACATGCATCTGCGTCGCCACCGCCGCTGCGCACCTCCTTCGCCATGGGTCCTCGTCTGTCCAGGCCGCTGCCACCCTCCGCCGCTAGCGCCAGTGAGGGCAGCGACCTTGAGATGACAGAAGAAGAGCTCATCATCGCCGAGCAGGAGATGGAAGAAGACGCTGCGACGACGGACCGCGGTGCGTGGGCTGGATCCTGGGTCTGCCAGGATGACCTGGATTGGCTCTACCGCACCAGGCGCATCCCCGCAGGCGTCACCGCATGCCTCGCCTCCGCCGAACTTGCCCCCTCACCCAACCCGGGTGAGTATGTGGTGTTCCTGTCACATTTCCAGCGGGGATTCGGTTTACCAGTTAGCAATTTTCTCCATGACTGGTTGAACACCTACGAACTCCAGCCGCACCACCTTCCTGCCAATGTCATCACATCTCTCTCTGCTTTCGCCTCCACGATCGAAGGCTATGCCGATTATGGCCCACAAAGGAGCTATGGACCCGGTTCTTTGGCCTTCGTCGGAACGTAATTCCGAATGTTGATCTAGAGCCGGAGAACAAACAACTTACGCAGTTCGGCGGTGCGTCCATTTCTCCCCGGAGGTTCTCCGTCTTTCCCCGGGTTACCGGGCTGGACTCCTGCAAGGGATGGGCCCGGACTTTCTTTTATGTTCGGAACAACGGCACCGAAGACCTGATCCGGCTTCGCCCCTATACTCCGGGTCCTCCTAACCCGGAGTTGTGGGACGTTATCCCCAAGAAGCCCACAATCTTGGCCAACCAGGTCAACAAAAGGTTCACAGAGCTGAAGGAGCTCGGGTTGCGCAACGAGAACGCCATGATCACATTCGTCCGCAACCGGATCTCCCGTCTCCAGAAACGCACTCACAAAGTGTGCCATATGAGCTGGGGCCGCGACCCCAACCGGACCTCGTCTTTCGAGTTGAGCAACATAGAGATCTATCGCCGGGTCAAGGCCCTCTTCACCACCCACAAGGACTTCTCCTCTGAGTGGACGTGGGGAATTGAGCACTATTGCCGAGATAGGCTTCCTCCCATGGTAAGCTTCGTGCCACAAACTTTCTCTGAATTAAATCTTATGTCGGTCGCTGTTGTATTTTTAACTCTGTCGTATTTTCTCTCCCTTAGCATTTCCTTCAGCAAACTATCGAGTATGGAACCGATCCCACCCTCAAATGTGCGCCTGACCGGGAGACCTCAGACGAGGAAGAACCGGATCAGGAGATGTTCCTTTTGATGATGGACGCAACCAAGCGACCCACCAGTAAACTCTCTTCCATTAGAGATTGGCCAAACGATGAAGATGACTCGAATGTTGAGGTGATGGAAGCATTTGACGATGTCCCCCTTTCTTATGCTTTTCCGGCATCAGCTAATCTCGGTGGGCAGATCCATGAGGACCCTCCCCTTGCCGTGGGTGATCCTGTTCCGGTTGCGCCGAAGAAGAAAAGGGGAGCCGCATCAACTTCTTCCTCTGGACCTTCTCAGCCAACCAAAAGGCGAAAGAAGTCCAGGGACAAAACTGCCTCCAAGCCCGCAACCAAGGCCCCAGCATGAAGAGCTCGGAAGCCCAAAGAGCCCTTGACCTCGGATGAGTAAGCCTCTTTTCCCTCTGCCATTTACTTGCTCTTCTATTGTTATGGTTTCTCATCCGATGATGTTTGATTCGGCAGGGCCGCGGTGGAGGTCCCACAGAGTGGATCCGGAATTGCCTCCCCGCTCTGACACAACCCTTCTCCCCCTCGTGGCGACGATTCACGCCCGCTGAGCCCCATCCCGGAGGGTTCAGCGGCTGCTCTGGGTTCCAGCCCACCTCGTCAAGAGGAGGGCAACCTTGGAGCGGGGGAGACTGGCTCTGCTGAGGCAGTGGCCCCCACTACTTTGGCTCCGCCGCAACCAGCTACAACCGAGGTTACCTCAGCACCCCCACCGAATAAGAAACTAGCATCAGCACCAGCACCAACTCAAGCACCAACAGCCAAAGCAACAACAGCAACACCAAGCCCCTCCGCCTCGTCCGAGTCTTCTGAGTCTCGGCGAGAAAGCACTAAGGCAGCTTCCAAGGGTAAATCTACTGCAACAACTTCCACTTCTCAGCAGCAGCCTAAGGGCAAGAAGGCCCCTGACGCCACTAGGGCAATGTCCATCGAGGCTGGACAGCGCACACTCGCGTCTATGCTCTCGAAGAAAACTCCACCAGCGAAGGACGTCCCTGCCGACCCAGCTGACGCGCAACTCGTTTTGCACACCAGCCCGGCCCTTGCCCAGGTTGAGAGGAGGGAAGCACATGCCAAGGGGTACTCCCGTTGCTCCTAACGCTGAAGAAATTCCCTATGACATGGAGGACCTATTGGTCAGCCTGTCATCTCGTTTGGAAATCATCAAGAACTATGGCAGGGATATCCTTGACGTTGCAATCCGAATCTTCAACACGTTTTGGCCTGTAGAAGACACTCCGGAGGGAACCGCAGTTCTTGTTGAAAAGTTGATGGAATGCGAGACCCAGCTCGACCTTTGGAGGGAATCCGCTGGACGCGCCGGAGCTGAGACCGTTCTCCACTACGTACTTACGTGGTACGAGAAGATCGACCTCAACCTCCTAGCGCGCATGCGCACCGGATCCAAATGGACCAGTGACCCGGAGTGGGTAGCTCGGCGCAAGGCCTGCGCTCATAGCCTCATCGAATATGCTCCCATTCATGAATGGAATGAGGGACCGAGCTTCCTAGAAGCTGCCGGTGACGAAAACGCTGAGAACGTTGAAGATGGCTCGGATGAAGACGAAGATGATGAGGCTTCGGACGTTGAGGAGGGCGAAGATGACGCCGAACTTCCTCCTGCTGCCCCTTGATCAAAAAAACTTTTAAATTTCATCAGATCCCCGGTATGCCGGTTGCAGTTGTATCGAGTGCACAAGTGATATTTTGCTACTAAGTTTCTATGCTGGATTGACTTGGGTGTAGTCCCCGAGTTTCGTTTTCTCGTTCTTCCAATCTTTTGGCTTGGCTCGCGTCTACCTTGGTTCGGTTTTATGACTTACGAGTTCGAGTTTCAAAAATTGTCTTAACAATACTTGGAAACTTTAGGATTAGCTCAAAATAATTCAGCATAATAAATTTAAAAGTAAATGCAAGGTTAGTCCGAAAAACAAACGTCGGCTCGATTAAGTTCTTTTCCTTAGTCGTTTTTCATGTGCTAGGCAATTCCAAACTTGTTCTCTTGCTTGCCATGAAGCCAATTCTTGTTGGACAGTAGCAAGTCGAAGAGTTGGGTTTTTGGTGCTCACACACTACTAATCCGAGTTAAGTAGAACAACTTACTCCAGCCGACGTACAAACAATAGAAGACAACAAATATTATTAAGGTAGTCCCCGAGTTACTGCTCGAGGTGCCAGCATTTCATTGATAGGCTCATTGCCAACATACATACCGACATATGAGAGACTCGGATACACTTCTTTGCTAAGTGTAGAAAGGACGAAGTAGAGCTACATTCGATGGACGCTTAGATTCCTCGCCGGACCTGTCCGCCTTGTTCTTTTCTTGTGGCTTTGCATCGATAAGATAATAAGAATCATTGTGCAATGCTTTGCTCACAATGAATGGCCCTTCCCATGGGGGGGATAACTTGTGCATGCCAGCGGTACGTTGTACCAACCGGAGTACCAGATCGCCTTCCCGGAAAACTCGGGGGCTTACTTTCCGGCTATGATAGCGTCAGAGATTTTGCTGATATATGGCGAATCTGGACAATGCCAATTCTCTCGCTTCTTCCAGCAGATCAACATCATTTTGTCGGGCTTCTTGCACTTCGGCTTCTGTGTATTGGGTGACCCTAGGCGATTCATGCTCTATGTCGGCTGGTAATGCAGCTTCTGCCCCATATACCAGAAAGAATGGCGTATAGCCTGTTGATCGATTCGGAGTTGTTCTTAAACTCCACAGTACTGTTGGTAGTTCTTCTATCTAGCACCCCGCTGATCTTTGCAGCGGCTCAATAAGCCGGGGTTTTATCCCGGATAATACTAATCCATTGGATCTTTCCACTTGTCCGTTCGATGCGGGGTGGGCTACCGAGGCAACGTCCAGCCGGATCTTCTTATCTCGGCAGAAACGCGCAAATGCTCCTTTCGCAAAATTTGTGCCATTATCAGTTATGATACTGTGAGGATAACCGTATCTCAAGATGATGTCTTTGAGAAATGTCACGGCCGTAGCTCCATCACATTTTCTTATTGGCTTTACTTCAACCCATTTTGTAAAGTTGTCCACCATGACCAAAATGTGAGTCATATTCCCCCTTGCTGGTTTGAACGGGCCAACCATGTCCAAACACCATACGGCGAATGGCCATGTGATTGGTATGGTCTTGACCTCCGACATTGGCATATGTGTCTTGGTAGCGTACCTCTGACAACCATTGTATTTTCTTACCAAATCCTCTTCTTGTTCTAAGGCACTTGGCCAGTAGAATCCATGCCGGAAAGCTTTTGCTACCAAGGCTCGGGACGAGGCATGATGCCCGCACTCCCCTTGATGTATATCTCGGAGGATGTCAAGCCCTTCTTCCGGGTCAACGCATCGTTGGAGGACATTGGTCACACTCCTTTTGTATAGCTCAGAATTGATGATTATGTATGCCTTTGCTCTCCTCTGAGTTTTCCTGGATAGCACCTCCTCAGTGGGTAACGTTCCATATTTCAGGAATTGAAATATAGGCAGTGCCCAAGCTGGTATTGCTCGCACAGGGAACACATCCTCATCAATTTCCATCTGATCCACTGGCATAACTTCAAACGGATCACGCTGAGCAGTCCCTGGGTCCTTCGAGGCAGTCCCCGGGTTCGCTGAGGCAGTCCCCGAGTTTGCTAAGGCAGTCCCCGGGTCTCGCGCACCACCTCCCATGTCAATGTCCATGGGCACAGCTCCGGACTCCGGATCCTCCGGGACGTAAATCGAGTCGGTTTCTAGGGACGGTCTGATGGATGGTTTTCTGAGGTGTTCTAATGCTACACCCGGTGGAATTGCTTGTCGGGTTGATCCAAGCTTCGACAATACGTCGGCAGCCTCGTTTTCCACCCGGGGTACATGGCGAAATTCGCATCCCTCAAAGTAACCAGATATTTTCTGCACATGGAATCTGTATAATGCCATGTTTGGATCAAGAGCGTCCCACAACCCTGACACTTGCTGAACTACCAAATCCGAGTCGCCAAAGCATTAGATCCGACGTATCCCAATTTCTTTTGCCACTTTGAGCCCATGCACAAGTGCTTCATAATCAGCGACATTTTTCGATGCTGCGAAATGGATCTGTAGCACATACTTCAACTGGTCATTCTTTGGCGAGGTAAGCACAACTCCGACACCTAACCCGATTTTTGTTTTTGACCCGTCAAAGTGCATTCTCCAGTAGTTCGGATTGTACCTCGGCCCAGTCCACAAAAAAGTCGACCACGGCCTGAGACTTGATTGCGTCTCTTCTGTCATATTGTGGCGCATAGGGAGCTAGTTCAATTGCCCATTTTGCATTCCTGCCACTTGCATCTTTGTTACTCATTATCTCGGATATGAGAGCTTCACATATTACCTTGATAGGGTGCTCCTCAAAATAATGTTTTAGCTTCTTTGTCGACATGTACACACCATACGCCACTTTCTGATAGTGCGGATAATTTTGCTTTGATGCTGACAATACCTCGCTCAGATAATATACTGGCCTTTGCACTGACTTACCCTCTTCGTCACGCTCTACCACGATTACTGCACTTACAACTCGGTTGGTTGCGGCTATATAGAGCAACATTGTCTCCTTTGATAGTGGGAGGCTAACACTGGTGCAGTGGCTAACATTTTCTTTAATTGTATAAAGGCTTCATTGGCCTGCAGCGTCCAAATTAACTTGTCTGACTTTTTCATGAGTTGATAGAGAGGCAATGCCTTTTCTCCCAACCGACATACAAACCGACTTAACGATGCCAGGAAACCAGTGAACTTCTGGACATCGTTAAGACACTTGGGAAGTTCCATTCATTCAATGGCCCGGATTTTAGTTGGATTAACTTCAATACCTCGGCTGGAGACAAGGAATCCGAGTAATTTTCCAGCCGGGACACCGAAGGTACATTTTTCTGGGTTAAGCTTCATCCGGAACCTTCTTAGGTTCGCGAACGTCTGCCTGATATCGTAAAGGAGCGTTTTGCTTTCCTTGGTCTTGATAACCACATCATCCACATACACCTGTACATTTTGACCAATTTGGTCATGCAAACATTTCTGCATACATCTTTGGTATGTTGCCCCTGCATTACGTAAACCAAACGGCATGGTGCGATAGAAATAAGCCCCATACGGGGTGATAAATGCAGTCTTTATTTGATCATCCAGATTCAGAGGTATCTGGTGGAAACCAGAATATGCATCAATGAATGCCAACAGTTCACATCCAGCAGTTGAGTCTATGACCTGATCTGTCCTTGGCAGTGGAAATGGATCTTTTGGACACGCCTTGTTCAGGTTCTGGTAATCGATACACATACACCAAACCACTGCCACATTCGGATCATCCTTCTTCTTCTCCACCAGCACCGGATTAGATAGCCAATCCGGGTAAAGAACTTCCATGATAAATCCTGCTTCTAGTAACTGAGCTATCTCATCTCCAATGACTTTTCTCCTATCCTCGGTGAAGCGGCGGAGAGGTTGCTTCACCAGCCTTGCTCCGGGTCTCACGTTCAAAGAGTGCTCGGCCAACTCCCTCGGAACACCTTGCAAGTCCTGTGTGGACCAAGCAAAAATATCTCGATTCTCACGGAGGAAGTCGACGAGCTCGCTTTCCTATTTATCATTTAACCCGGCACCAATTGTTACGGTGCGCTCTGGCAACATATCATCAACAGGCACTTTCTTGGTATCCTTTGTGGCTTGGAACGAAACGCTACCATGCGGATTACTCAACATCGGCATATATTGCTGCGCGGACTAAGCCAACGCTGCCACCTCCTGGATTTTTGTTTTCTCTTGCACAATCACGAGTGACTCGGCTAGGTTAGACCCGGCTGATGCACACTCAATGGAACGTTGGAAATCTCCAGCAATGGTAATCACTCCATTTGGCCCGGGCAACTTCATCTTCAGATAACTGATGTGGCAGCTTGCCATGAACTTGTTCAGTGCTGGTCTTCCGAGTAACGCGTGATACACACTTTCCAAGTTCACCACCTCAAACTCCAAATTCTCAGTTCGGCAGTTATCTCTCGTGCTGAACAATACGTCAACCCGGACTTTGCCTATTGGCTCACAAAAAATACCTAGCACAATGCCATGGAAAGTTGTCCTCGTAGCTTGGAGCATGTTCTCCGAGATACCCAACTTGCGCATTGTATCCGCATACATGATGTTAATGCTACTGCCATTGTCAATCAGTACCTTGGAGAACCTTACATTGATGTTAGGCCCAATGAATGTCGGATCCAGCACTAGCGCATACGAACCAGGACTTGGCATAAGCTTGGGATGATCTTTGATGCTCCAGGTAATTTCCTGGTCCAACCAAGGCATATACCTCGTCACTGCTGGCATTACCGCATTGACCTCCATATGTCGGCGTTGCAAGCTCTTTCTATCTGTTTCCTTAGTGGTAAACACACAATAACTCTGATGATGCTCCCTGTACTCATTCCTCCCCTCATTTCCGGGGTACCTTTGATCCGGCTGATGCTGGTCTTCCACTTGATGCACTGCATTCCTTCTCTCATGGTTATCATACCTCGGCAGAGGGGGAGGCAACATTAGCTGTTGCGTGTTCACTCCGGAGAGCAGTTGCTGCCGGGGTAACTCCTGTCGAGGTTGATCGTTCCGAGGTGCCTGAGCATTCCCCGAACCACCTTGTTCTATCTTACGCATCCACTCACATTGCCTCGTTGTATGACCCGCTGGGTTACTCGGATTTGGCGTGTGAAATTTACACGGCTGATCCAACATTGACTCATAAGTATACCTCGGACGGTCCTTCTTCTCCTGCCACTGTTTCTTCTGCTCCGGCGTCCAAGTTTTCTTTCCATCATTTCTCGGTGTCCATTGTTGGCCCCCAGTTTTCTGATGTTGATTTCCCCCTGCTCCGGACTGATCTTGATTTACAGCAGCAACTTCTTGCGAATTATACCGGTAATCCGGTCTATCATCCCTTCTTTTACCCCGGTAATCATTCCTCCGGGATGACCCGGCTCCATCTCTCTGGTAACACTCCTCATTTGACTCGTTTGACACGAGTCTAGGTTGAGTCGGATCACCTAAAGCATACGAGTCCGCAATCCGGATCGTCTCTGCCAATGTAGTTGGCATATCCCTTTGCAATCTTTGCCACAACATGCTCGCGTATCTGCATCCTTGCGCAAACCATGCTATGGCCTGTGACTCTATCACACCCTCACACGAGTTTCTCACGGTACACCACCGGGTTAAAAATTCTTGGTCCGTCTCGTTCGGTCTCTGCTTACACATAGCTAGGGTCTGTGGCCTATTCGGCCTCTGATACGTACTTGAGAAATTGCTGATAAACATTTCCTCGAAATCGATCCAGCAGTTAATACTTCCGGGTGGCAAATTGTTTAGCCATACCCTTGCTGGCCCCTCCAACATCTGGGGTACGTATCTCACAGCCCATCTCAAGTTGCCTGTAGCAATTTTCACAGCCGTAGCATAGTTTATCAACCAATCCTCCGGCTTAGTACTGCTGTCATATGTCTTTGTGCCTCTAGGTAACTAGAAGTTGGGTATCGGAGGCTCCTTCATGATCTGGGGTCCAAAACACGTAGGACCCAGGGGACCTTGACATTCAATCTGCTCCGACCTATACAGCCGATCCAGTTTTAACCTGGCATCATCGGGCATCAAATCCCTGCTTCCCAATCTTGACCCTATCACATGATAGTCCGGCCTTGGGTATCCTGCGTTTACCATTTCCGAATCTCCATCGTTATACCGGTCTTGCTCTTGTGGAGCACCTCTCTGTTGCATACCTCAGCCGGCACTCTGCTCTTGCCTCGGTATATTCCGCTGTTGCGATTGTTCTACCGAGTTGCGCTGTCCGGCATTGCCATTTACAACATTTACTTGACCGGCATTGCCTTGGTCGCGGTTACCTCGGCCAGCTTCACCTCGGCTCACACTTCGTCGATCATCGTTTCTTTGTACTTCTTTTGCTTTCCCTGCCCTTGTCGGGTCATACGGGACGATCTGTTTGTTTCTCCTGGCCGAGGTTACCACCTCTTCTCTCCTAGGTCCACCATGAGGAGACGATGCAACTCCATCAGATTTCTCCGGGTTACTCATCGCCGAATGAACAATCTTGGAGGCCCCAGCTCTCTCCGGGTTAGCCCTGAGCAATTCCTCATTTTGCCTGTTCGCAATCCGAACCAACTCATTGACCCTATCTTGCTGTCTCTGACGGGCTTCACCCGTTAGACCCTCTAACTCGGACGCAGCTGCATCCGCTGCTCTGAGGTTTTTCGCCGGGGTACTATACTTCGGTAGCCCCATGGATAAACAGTTCTCTGACTCCTCAATCCTAGTATCATCCTCTTTGTTCATTTCACTCATGAGATTTCTCCCCTTTACTTTTACAGCATCTACTTTATTTGCCTTTGCGTACTCACGCAGCGTCATGTTCAACAACTGTTGAGCCGTGGCTATCATTTTCGCTCCCTATAGAATTTTTTGCCTAGTTTCCTCTAGCTCGGCCTGTGCCTGAGCCGGATCTACCACTGCTGCTACCGGGTTTGCTAAGCTATCCATCGCTTCCCGCAACACATTCTCAGGCCTCTCTAGTGGAGGACCTCTACCTTTCCTCGGTGCCTTAGGCGTTACCTCCGGATCTGGTGTCGGATCCTTGCTTGCGCCTGCACCAGGCGCAGTCATCATCACCTCAGCACGGTTCGGGGAGCGAGTGATACGCGCCCCGTGAACCACGCTAAGGGGTGGCTCCCCTACCTCAATGACGTGCCAGGGATGAACGCACGACACATCGACAGCAACGTAGACCTTGTGAGCGCCGAGCTTGACGAAGAGGCCGTTGCGCGGAAGAGGGCACGTGCTGAAGCAGCCAGCGTTGTCGCTGACAAAGTCCAGCGCTCCAAAGAGCTGAACGAGCCCGGAGACGATGCGTTCGCCGGTGCCGATGAGGTTTCCCATCTGGATCTTGACCCCTGCTATTGCCGCTAGCCCCACGGTGGGCGCCAACTGTCGTGGTGGTGTCATGGCAGATGCCATGGATAGGCTAAAGGTGGGGACTAAATGCACTAGGGGAATCCAGGGAGGGATAGTGAGGTGATTCCACACACAGAAGCTTTGTATTTGATTCACTTCCAAGGTTTACAAGTGCTCCTCGAGCTGTATTGGAGAGAGGAGGAAGAAGGAACTCTCTTACTCCCGCCACTAGCTAGCCCTCAGGAACCAAGTAAAATCTAGCCAGTAGAGATCAACCCTTTCTACAGAGGCCCTAGCCCCCCCTTATATAGGGGTGGCTAGGTCTCCAATTAGGCCATACGTGGAGGCATATTCTAGGGAATATGCCTCCTCCTAAAATAGTAAGCCGACCGGGTCGCTTTCCTCGCGTCATCCATGCAGAGGCTACGTGAGCCTCTGCGGTGCATGCGTCAGCCGACATTGGCGTCGTCACCTCTATCGGCCACGCCTCGGTGGTCCTGCCTCTGTCCGCTTCGCTCATGCTATGCGTACCGGGGTTACCTTTGACCAGCGAGATACCTTCCTTCTCCTAGAAGCTTGATATGACCCGGATCGTAGTTGATCCGGCCACACCTGTTCCTGCATACAAGTTAGATTCATCTATCCGACTTACGGCTTAAGTCGGTTGAGACCCAGTTAGGTGGACATCCCCTGGTCTGGGTTACCCCGAGATTCGGCCTGCCTTGAGGTGACTCGGCCAGCATTCGCTTTGACCTTGCCGTACCTCGGCTAACTCGGCCTTTATACCCCGGCATGACCCTACCCGGGGGTATCCCCCCAACAGCTGGAGGGGGATACCCTCACGAGCTGCCCGTTGAGCCTCCCGAGGGGAAGACCATAGGGCAAATGCTTATCCTGTTGGCCCCCTCCGAGGAGGATACCGTAGGTCCAGCACAAATTTTGGCCACTGGAGGGGATACCCTCATGAGCCACCCCGTAAACTTCTTGGGGGGAAGGCTGTGGGACAAATGGGCACAACTAGGCTTCTCGGTGAGTGTCGCGCGAGTGTCCCTAATTACGGGTCGTGGGTGGCTCATCGCCAAGCTGGCCTTCAAGTTCAGCGCTCGACACTTTAGGTCCTGGTTCAAAAGGGGATGGCCCATTCGTGCGCCAAGAACTATGAGTGAGTTGACTTGATGCTGAAACCTCCCCTCTCGAGCACCAGGTACCATGGGTGAGTTAACTTGTAGTCGGATCCAGTCGTTAAGTTCATAGCTCCACTCTTTAGGCCCTAGGTCGATGAGGCATGGCCTCCTTCGAGCACCAGGCACCGTGGGCAAGGTGAAACATTACCGGGGTCGCTCCGCAAGTTTAGTGCTCGAGACTTTAGGCCATGGGTCAATAGGCGGTAGCCCTACGATAGGCACCATTCCTAGCCCCCCACTCACGTGGTAGTCATCAAGGAATCCTGCAACACGCAACTTCAGAAAACATTTTCTCAAGAAAGGTGATAAACCAATCGGCAAAATCGGTGGCTGGCAAGAAACCCGCAAAAAGAGGGAATGGAAAATAAGTCCAGCTCCTTACAAAGCCTCCAAAAACCAAGGATGTACTCCAAGGCGGGGAGCAGCAAAGGCGATAAAACAAGGGGGGTCACCTTCACAAATCAGTAATGACGGCTTGCGGACGGACACAGTGTCTAGGCCGGGGGCATCATAGGATGGGCGCTGGAGTGACTGCCCGAGCCTTGTGGGGGTAGCCCCTCGGGTCCCCGTCCTCAACATCGTCTGGCTGGGAGACGGGGCATACCAAGGGTGGGTGTTGTAGCCCTCGGGTCCCCGTCCTCAAAAGCGTCTGGCTGGAAGACAGGGGCATACCGAGGGAGGGTGTTGTAGCCCTCGGGAGCCCCCGGGTCCCCGTCCTCAACAACGTCTAGCTGGAAGACAAGGGCATACCGAGGGTAGGTGTTGTATCCCTCAGGAGCCCCCGGGTCCCTGTCCTCAACAACGTCTGGCTGGAAGATGGGGGCATACCGAGGGTGGGATCCCGAGGCTCCAGGAATCCCCCATGCCTATCGCGGCAAAGCACCCACCCTAATCGCCGTGTCGACATCAGGGCGACCCGGCCCGGTGTTTTCCTTCTGGTCCCTAGCTGAGTGGGCGCCTAACCGTCTGACTTGGACATTGGCGTGCTTGCGCTTCTTTAGGCCTTCATGTTCCATTCGGATCGCCTTGAGCTTGAAACACTGGCTAGTGTCATGCACCCTGATGCGGTGGAAAATGCAGTAAGGCTGCTTCGCGTCATCTTCATTCTAGTTCTACCCACGGGGGCGCTTCTACCCGACTCCTTTCTAGCGGGTGCCCGTGGTCCCTCCTTCAAAGTTGATGGGTGTTGCGGCTCCGGCCCTGCCGCCGCCCTTGTCGCGAGTGTGTGGGCGCCCGACACGCAGACGGGGGCACGGGCAAGGGCGCCGCAGGGGTTCATAGCGGGCGTGGACATACTCCTCCGGATCTCTAAGCGGGGCAGCAAGCAAAGAGTGGGAAGTCGTCCAAGATTCACGGGCCCTCGCATGATGCCTATTCTTCGACCCTCGGTCGCATCTTCCCATGTCTCGGGCAAGTAGTTTGTCCCGACGCAGCCGTCTGTTCCCGCCGCCTAGATGTCAGCGGGGTAGCCCGCTGGGATCTCACAAAGGCAGGGTGCTCTTTCCCAACCTGGTGGCGGAGTGCTTCGATGGCTAGGCCTAGACCAGGGAACGACATCGTGACGCCCGAGGCACCAACGGCGTGCCAGGTCATGCAGCCATCCTCGGCTCTAGTAGACTCATTCCCGAAGTGAGCCACCGGCCGTGGGAAAGCAAGGGCAGTGACGCCGAGGAGCCCAGCGAGGTATGTGGTCCACCTTTCTTGGTCTAGTTGGGTTAGCGGGTGGGGGGGTCGTGCTCGCGCCACAAGCTCGGTCGTCTCTAGTGCGGACCAGATGAACCAGTCGTGCGGAGGTACAGCATGGAGGGTCGCCACGTCCCCACCGGGGGAAACCATGTCCCCCATGGCAGATGAAAGGGGGACCCAGTTGATCCCTCACCCATGCAGCGGGTACTGCAGTTAGGCACAGTGGGGTTGGGTCCATCCTTGGCCGGATCATGGACTCGCGCCCCGCTTGCTGCCGTCCTGGCCTTGACACTGTGCGGGCCATCATGCCGATGGAATTGGCGAAGGTCATCGGAGCATGCCCCATCCCCCTACCAGGCACGCCAAATATCGAAGATGTGTCCCGCAAAGGAACAGGGGTCCAACAAGCCCTGGTTCGAGGGGGCTGAATTGCGCATTCTGAGCGGCTCAACGACGGCGAGGACAGCGGCGCACACACACACGGCAGAGAGGTTGACACTGGTTTTTTTTACCCAGGTTCGGGACCCTCGTGAGGAGGTAAAGCCCCTACCACTGCTTGGTTATATTGCTCGTTGTGCTTCGCAAGGGTACAATGGAGAACCAATGTCTAGGGTTACAAGTTCTAGGACTCAGCCCCTTCCAAGGTAGGAGAAGGCCTTCTTTTATAGGGCAGCTGGGCCTCTTCCCCCGAATGTTGGGCGGGAAGGGTTACCACACTGCCGTCCCTCGAGGACCCGGTCTACGGGACAACTTTCGGTGGACTCGGTCCTCCTTGCCTTGATCACCCACCAGTCCTTCATAAAGCCGCTCCATCTGACACCGTCCTTCGCTTCCTGACATTGCTCTTGTCCCCTTAGCACCAAAGTAGCCAGGGACAGCTGTCTTGGCTCCACTGACGTTCTTGGTGTCCTTACAGCAGTCGGTGGATGGCCCTGCCTTTCTTTACCAAGGCAACCCGTCCGGGATGGTCTTCCCTGTGGACTCTTTTCTTCTTCTTCTTTCGTATCATGGCAGGATTGTAGGTGCACACCTGGGCGCACCCTGGCCCTTTTGAGACCTCTTTTGAGACCCGGGAGAGTCGTACTTCATGTGAGGTAGAGGTTAGGGCACAGAAACGCCCTTGTGAGGCGCCAGCTTTGAACTTCCCTCGTGAGGCCTTCTACCCGTCTCATCACCATGGGGAAAAGCGATGGCCCCTTTGTTGGGCCCGTCGTCCGCAGGATCAAGGTACTCCGGGTACCAGGACTCTAACATGTCGGCCTTCTCCACGGAGGAGGAGGCGGGCCTAGAAGCCAAAGGCGGTTGGGGTGGTGGTGCGTCGGGTTGATCGCAAGAGCTACTAGGGCGGTGGCGGCCGTTGTATAGTGTAGTGACCATGGTGGTATCCCTGCGTCGGGGTGGAGGTGGGGATCTCCAGTAGAGACGATCTGGCGGTGGCGACGTGTGTCCTTGGCCAGGCCATGGCGGCTACCTCGTGGTGGATGCTTCCAGCCTTGATCTGGCTATGGAGTTGGGTTCCCTTGGCCGTGCCGTGGCGGCTACCCCTTGGTGGCCTCTCCCGCGATGAAGATCTAGTCATGGAGGTGCGTCCCCTTGATCGGGCCATGGCCACTACCTTTTGGTGGCCACCGGGAGGTCATGGCGTAGGCTGCCATGGCCCATCTGGCCGTCACCTAGCACAAGCTGGAGAGGCGAGGAAGAGGTGAGTGGTGCATCGTTCGCACTATTTTTCTAGTGATGGCGGCAGTCGAGCGGAGCCATGATGGTTTTCTCCTCGGTTGTTCTGATTGGCGGCGTGGAGGCCTATAGTTTTTCTTGCATAATGGTGGTGGCCCTAGGGTTCCTCCGGCACCGAGATGAAGAACTAGTGGTTGTATGTCCTTGTTGATCTAGCTTGGAGTGGCGTGTTCCGGAAGGCTCCGCTGGTGAACTCCCATGGGTGCATAATGCCTGGAGATTGCTGGATCAGAAGAAATTTGGTGATGTGCACCCATGTTTTCTCTGACCATTTGGTTTCAGAGGGAGCATTGCGAAGCTCTGCTATGTGTTACCATCATGTGTCATGTCTTCGAAGATCCATGGTGAAGTCAGAGGTGGAGAATGTCATGAAAGCAGGAACATGGGGGGCTAGCGATGGTGGATTGGGTCTTTGTGGCAATGAGGAATGCGCTTGGTGTTCTGTGACGTGCAGTAGTGACTATTAGAGGAGGCAATGGTACAGGAGGAGTTCACAGCCTTACCTTGCAGGGTGAAAACCCAAGGTCTTACCTTAATTGGTTGTGCCTGGCAATGACCTTGTTGAAGGCATTGTTTTTGCGAACGAGGACTTTCTCCAGGGTTAAAACATATGATCTTTGATCCGGTGACGATGGTGCTTGAGCATTGTTTCCTTCTTGAAGGAACGAACTGTTGTAGCTGGACTTTTCTTTTTTGTAATTCTTCTTCTTTTGTTGGTTGTATGCATCCATAAGGCCGCTAGGGCAAAGCATTGTTGTAGGGGCTGGGTGTAATTGGTATCTTCGCGATATTAATATATGCTCCTTCAAAAAAAGACTCCATCCAATTTATAAGGGAAATTGGGTTAAATATCTCACCAAAAAAGTTGGAACCCCGTCACCTACATGGCAAAGGACCAACACAAAACCTGTTGAAAGATCGGTATAAGCGACTAGAGGGGTGAATAGGCGCTACTCAACTTTTAGCTTATTTTCAAATCAAGGCTTGACACAAAGTAAGTTATCTAGATATGCAACTAGGTGAGAGAACCTATATTACAAGCAAGCATGCAAACAACAATAGTAGAGAGTAAAGGATAGAAATAACCGAGAGTATACATGGACATATTTTCCTGAAGTTCCTTCCTTTTGAGGGGAAGTACGTCTCCGTTGGATGGGTGGGTGGTACTAACACCACCAGTGCCAAAGAAGGAGTCACCCTATTCTCCCGCGCACCCGCCTCACGACAATCACACGATCCACTATACGGTGGCCTTGAAGAGCAGCGACCAAAACCTTTACAAACTTGTTGAGTAGACCTCCACAACACTTGGAGTCTCCCAACACGATCCCGAAGCTTTACAATGCCCGAGCTCCGAGACTGACCTCTTCCGTCTAGGGTTCAAAGAACCCAAGAGTAACAAGATCAACAAAGGAAAACAGGGGGAATAAAATTTGCTTTGGTGAAACCCTCATCCACCAAATCCCAAAGTATTAAGGAGATTGGAGCACTAAGGGAGGAGATCTAGGGAAATATTAGCTCAAGAACAATGGAGGAGAGAGATAAAAGAGACAACCTTCCCGTTGGGGAAGAATGGCCCTTTTATACCCCTGAGAGGAAATGTCCATGTTGTTGCATGTTACGACCGGTACTACTAGAACCAGAAGAGGTAGTACCAGAAATAACCGGTACTACCAGACTAGTACTAGGAGTGGTACCGGGAGAAAATGAGCCAAGGTGAAAATACCTCAGACGCCACCGGTAGACACGCTACACGACCTGGTACTATCGCCTGCAGCGGTAGTGCCGGAAGTTGGTACCGGGCGAGTCTAAGGAGGAGCCACGGCTCGCATCCACACCTAGATGCGTGCGGTACCGCTGGATGGAACTACCAGTTCCAAGCGATAGTACCGGATGGTACAGACTGCATGGGCAATAGCAACAGGGACAAAATTCTCGCTCAGTTCTCTACCATTGAGGAAAGCTCGATGGTCCAACAAAGATGCCGAGTTGATTCCACCCAACTTTCCAACATGAACCCCCTCTTGATAGTACGGTTTTCCTACGACACAAATAAAGGACCTAGGAAAAAATATGTCTTGCTATTGACCTTTTTGAGGGGCATCGAATTCCATGCAAACATAGAGAGCCTGAAACGCACTTAGCAAACGATTAGTCCGACATGTGTGTCATCATCAAACATCAAAACCACTTAGGGAGGAAAAATCCCTTTCAATCTCCCCCTTTTTGGTGTTTGATGAAAACACAGACATTTGCATAAAATATATATTATAATGCGTCAGGTTTGGAAAATAGAGACGGGCTCCCCTAGATATGTGCAAAACAATAGCAAGAACACATTATGATCAACACTCCTCCTCAATTTTACGAACCAACAAAAGGTGCAAGGAAAAGAAGAATTTGACTTGTAACTCATACCTTGCACAAACCTATGTGATGAGAATTTTAAGGGCAATAATTAGATAGCTTCATCACATAAGGTAGATCTACATAATGCATAACCACAAAGTCTTCACTTACATAGAGCACAAATAGGTCACACATAGAGTTCACAAATAATATGAGGCGAATAAAGTTCACAAGCAACCAAATATCAAACAAAGACCGATCTTGTGACTTTCCCATGCAAATCCCGCACACCCTATGTTGCAACTTCTCCCCCTTTGGCATCAAGACGCCAAAAAGGGACAAGAGAAAGACCAATGTCCCAAATATCACTCCTCATCACAATCATCATCATGGAACCTCGGGGCACGAAAGGAGGAAGTGGCATCATCCGTATCCCAGTTGCTATGCTGTGGAGATCCATTGCTCTTCTGAGCCTTCAGATATTGTCAAACCTTGGGCCTCCATCATCTCTTTTTGACGAGAGCATGCTTTCTTGGCATAGACATGAGCTTCACACATGCGCTTTTGATTGTCGGTTTGGAGGCAAAACACCTTATTGAGCTTGGCTTCAATCCTCTTGGCCCATGAGGGTAGAGCATCCACGCTATGAGACATAACGAATCCATGACCACCATGACCACTCTCGTCTTCACTAGATCCCTCTTCAACCACGTTACCTTCCTCATCAATCTCTTGACCATTCGCAATACGAGGTTTAGCATTCTTCTTGATCAATAAGGACTTGTGTTTGTTAGAAACAAGTTGGTGGTTGGCAAGACTATTGGCAATGGGGGACATTTCAAGATGATAAGTGCCATAACATATGGAGCAAACAGAGGCACTCTCCTAGTGTACAAGGAAATGACCATATCATTCCAAATGAAGTCCATCACATCTAGTGGGGTGCTGGTATCACGGTTTACATAAGAGTTGACATGAGGTTAACCATGAAACCATGCATCTCATCAAAATTGCATGCCCGAGGAGAAACAACCTCGCGGAAGATACGATTCAATATGTCATAGGTGGGTAAAAGATCCTTGATCTTGCCAACAACACCTCTGCCTCGAATATAGAGAGGATCCAGAACCTCCTTCTTCATGGGTCTACCGATGGTGTGACAACGAAAGCCATAGGGTTGGCCAAGCCACGGTCCTCATAACCAAGAATGTTCCCAAACTCTGCCAAAGTGGCTTCTTGGATAACCCCTTGAGTCATCCCTATCATTTTCCTTGACTGAGATTTTCCAAAGTTCACGGTGGCATAGAATTGAGCCACAAGAATGGGGTCATAATCTTGCTTGAACTCCATGATTGGAAGCAAGCCAATGTTGGTGTAAATTTTCTTGGCCTCCCCAAAGTAGTCAGCATGCTTGTTCATGTGAGCCACATCAATCTACTTCTGAGGCACAACCAACTTATCATTGTGTAAGAGAACCTCCTTGTACACCCTTTCTTGGAAGTCGGTGAAGAACAAGCTGCCTTCCTGGCCATGGTCACGAGCACAAAGGTAGCGGTTCTCGCTCCTCAAAGCAACGAATTCCTCATCAGATATATCAGATAGGATCTTTGGCCCTGATGTCCCAAAACTCATACACTTGGTGAGCACAGAGGGAGGAGGAGCACTACCATGATCAGATGTCCGCTTGGTAGCTCCTCCATGACCACCCCGAGTGGACTTGAGCCTCATACGGTTGCTAGGCTAGGGCATGACTTCCTCTTCAAACTCAGATTCCTCCTCAATCTCATGACGAGCCTTTGATCGCTTCCCAACACCTGAGCCACTGTTGTGAGCTCGGATCGTTAAAGATCCTAAGTCCATGTGATTATCATGCTAGTCCCTGGATCAATAGCTAACACTTCACAGTCGATGAATATCATCTAAAACACAAGTCATTATTATGCTAGCTCAAATAAGACAGCGGAAGCTTAATAAAACTTGAGTCCATCAACACCTCAGGCTAGTTGCGTGAAGACCCGTGATCCCTACGCACCTCTCAATCTTCAGATTCTACACATAAGACGTGCATCCAACAAGTTGGGTCAATACTTTGAATGTATTGGCAAATTACACCAAGGAAAGAATAATACTAACTCTACATGCAAGGCTGGTAGTAGGCTTTGGGGTTCATTTGCATTAAGCCAATTTTCTCTAAGTAAGAAGAAAAGAGGGAGAGTTTTACCCTACTTTGTAAACATTGTTTAAGTAGTATAGGGTCGAGTGGAAGACAAGGATATTACTCACCAAGTGTCCAATCAACCTAGCACATGGATATTACGCACCAAGTCCCCAAAATCCCACCCAACAGTGATATTACTCACGCCCTGGGTTTTAAAAAAAGTTTAAGTTTGGAAACGAGAGAGGAAGATCTTCTAGAGGCTCCATCCTTCAGATGCTCAAAGTGTTCTTTTCCGTGAACTCGGCTGATCAATCAGATTGCAATACTCTCGAGAGGTCGTGCACTTTCCCCACAATCCACGATCAAGTCTTTTTAGAGACAAGACCATGGCGAGGCCTTCCCTTAGTAGCCTGTATACCAACTAGATCCAACTGTGCTAAGAACCTCCAATTGTTGGTACCCCGGCGAGGTTTCCCACTAAGTACTAAGCCAAGATAGAGCCCATATGTATTATGGTTGCACTGGAAGCTTCTGAATTCTGAAACATGGCAGACTTCTTTGAGTCCTGGGTGGCCGTCCTCCACCAAATTTCCACTCGTTGTCTCGACAACCAATCCGCCCAAAAGAAAACTTAGTTTTTATTTTGAAGGGGTTTTTGAGAAGAAAAGGTTCGCTCGAGAGAGATCTTAAATTTAGAAAATATTTGAGTCTTTCGAAGCCCCCAACGGTACTTGATATATATAAATATATAGCATAGCAAACATAACTTAGCAAAACAGGATAACCTATTGGGATGGAAAAATCCTAAGCATAGAGCTACTCATGACACACTACAAAACCGCACTTGCAAAAATAATACTAAGAAAATCTACTAAAAACCTAGACATGCATACTACAAGATTTGAAGAGTAAAACATGCATAGTCAAAAACTAGGACATTAAACATGAACAAGTGGTGTAACTTGCCTTGATTCGAGCAGCACTCTACACAATGGTACTCCTCAGCGCACTCCGAACAATCTAACGAAACACAAATATAGATCCAATCACAATTTGCACAAAACAATGCCACAAAGGTAAATGCATGCATGCTACATGGTAATATGCAAGGATGGGTTTAAATTTGACCAAGGATATTATTTAGGGGTGTTATTGAGTTTTGGATGTCATTAGTATCGATTTCCCACATATTTTAAGTGTTTTGGGTTATTAATTAATTAAATATGCCCATAAATAGATCTACACTTCCAATCTACCTCGAAACAGATCTAAACATTCTAAACACAATATACCAATTTTACACAATAGATCTCGTAGATACAAAGACAACGCAAAAAGAATCAACTAAAACGGAGTTACGATTATTTTCCTATAATTAAAATACTCCAAACTAAACTTTAAATTCTACCACAAGATCAGTAGAGTAAACTGGCAATATTATTGTAGATCTGTGTTCTAATAAATTTTATGAATCCAACGGTATATTATACGTAATTTTTGGCCAAGTATTTGATTTACTACGAATTTTACGAAATAAAACAATTTCTACCTAATTTAAAAACAAAACGCAGTCAGCACACCCACGCGGCGACAAGTGGAAGCGCGGGGTTGGGCCAGCGGGGCACGCGGTGCTGACACGGCACGTTGACGTGACACGTGCCATGCAGCACAACACGATAGGCCGATACCGATTCGCTAAGCAGATCTAATCGACACCGTCGATTTCAGATCGGACGGGTGAGATCGAGCCTGACTTACGGACGGCGGGCGGCAACGACGTTGGCGGTGACGACAGCGGGCGGCAGGTGGCGGTGCTTGTGGACGTTCCGGTGAGCTCCCAGCTGCGCGAAGTAGACGATGATGTGGCCCTCCTCCTCGCGGTTCCGCTCACGGGATCGCCGTCGATCTTCTCCTCCTCTGCTTGCTGCAACACCCGGTTGGTCCCCGCGAGCTCCGGCGACTTGACGGCGACGAATTCCCGGTGCTCCGACGATCTGCTGAGGGGGGAAATAGGGTTAGGTGGCGGAGAAGAACGAGAGGAAGCGATTTGGTACGGAGAGAGGGGCAGAGGAGGCTCGGAACCTCAACTTCGAGCTCAGAGGCGGTACAACTCCGGCGAACCTCGAATAACGGCAGCCCGGTGGCGCTTCGGCGAGAAAAAGTTAGGGTTTAGGGGCGGCGTGGCATGGGGGTTATATAGGCGGTGCGTCATGGCGCGGGGGACACGAAACCGGCTCCGATTTGGCAGGGGAGGTTGTTCCCGACGGGGCGGCGTTGTTCGAGTTCGTTCTGAACTCGACGAGCGGGATGACAGGTGGTGCCAGGCGGTCAGTGGCTGCAGGGCGTGGGTGGGCTGCAGCATTGGCCGGCCCAACTAGGCGACGCGGTAGTTAGACGCGGGCTGGCTCGGCCGGCCCGCCTAGGTAGTTGTTTTTTGTATTTAACCTTTTCTTTTCTGTTTTACTAATTGTTTAATAACTTTTGCATATTAACTCCAAATTTAATGAAATTGGTTTCTAAAATTTTGTAAAAAGAAGGAGATTACCATGGAATTATAAAATAACACTTTTGCAAGGATTTAGAAGGTTATGTTTTGTATAACCCCTTTTTGTCTTTATATGACTATAGGGTTTAGGGAAAAGTGTTTGATGCAACTTTTATTGTGTGATGCCATGATGCATATGATATGATGCATGCTTCTAGTAACATCTGAAATTGTAAAATTTGGGATGTTACAAACCTACCCCCCTTAAGAAGAATCTCGTCCCCGAGATTCATGTTGGTTAGCAAATAGGTGTGGGTGTTCTGTCTTCAGGTCTTCTTCACGTTCCCATGTGGCCTCTTCCTAGGAATGGTGATTCCATTGAACTTTGCAAAACCTGATAGTCTTGGTACGAGTAATCCTCTCGACTATTTCCAGAATCTTGGTGGGTTTTTCCTCATAGGTGAGATCGTTTTCCAGTTGAACCTCATCCAAGGGAACCGTATCCTTTAGCGGTGTTTCAGCCATTTCTGGGTGACACTTCTTTAGTTGTGACACATGGAATACATCATGAATAGTCAAAACTTCAGGCAATTCCAACTGATAGGCAACCTCCCCTCTACGAACCAAAATCTTATAGGGCCCTATGAATCGAGGTGCCAACTTACCCTTGATTCCAAATCTCTTAACTCCTCATAGTGGTGAAACTCGGAAGTATGCACGGTCTCCCACTTCATAAGTTACATCCCTGCGCTTGGAATCAGCATAACTCTTTTGCCTGGATTGGGCTACTTTTAACCTATCTTGAATCTGCCTTACCTTTTCTTCGGCATCCTTGATTAGCTCAGGTCCAAACAAACTATGTTCTCCAACTCCATTCCATAGCAGCGGAGTTCTACACTTCCTGCCATATAGAACTTCAAATGGAGCCATCTTGATACTAGTTTGATAACTGTTATTGTATGAGAACTCCGCATATGGAAAGTTGTCATCCCAACTAGACCCATAGTCTAGGGCACAAGCTCTCAACATGTCCTCCAAGATCTGGTTAACTCTTTCTGTTTGGCCATCTGTTTGTGGGTGGAAAGCAGTACTAAACTCCAGTCGTGTCCCTATAGACTTGTGTAACTGTCGCCAAAACTTCGAGGTGAATTGGGTACCCCTATCAGAGACAATCCCCTTGGGTACACCATGCAGACTCACAATCCTTGACATATAAATCTTGGCGAGTTTAGCACTCGTATAGGTGGTCTTTACAGGAATAAAATGGGCCACCTTTGTGAAGTGATCGACCACTACCCATATGGAATCATACCCAGAACGAGTCCAGGGTAGTCCTGTGATAAAATGCATGCCTACCTTGTCCCACTTCCAATCAGGCACAGGTAATGGCTGCAGCAGCCCTGCTAGTTTTGATGTTCGGCCTTGACTCTGTTGCACACGTCACACAAAGAGATGTACTCGGAAATTTCTCTTTTCAAGTTATTCCACCAGAATCTATCCTTCACATCCATGTACATCTTTGTATTTCTAGGATGAATTGAGTAAGGTGAATCGTGAGCCTCCTAAAGGATTAACTTCCTGATATCGAGGTCATCGGGAACGCACAAACGCTTCTCATACCAAAGTGTCCCTTGTTCATCCGTATGGAACCCTTTTTCTTAACCCTTGCTTATATTAACTTTTATTTCTTCCAACTCTTTGTCCCCCTTCTGGGCCTCTTTGATTCGGTCTAGAAGCGTTGGCACTATCTCCATAGTCGCTAAGTATCCTTCCGGGACTATTTCTAACCTGAGATCCTTGAACTGTTTGCACAAATCCTGAAGTTCTCCCACGGTAAGTCCATTTACATAGACTTTTCGGCTTAAGGCATCAGCCACAACATTGGCCTTTCCAGGATGGTACTGCAGGTCCAGGTCATAGTCCTTGATGAGCTCAAGCCATCTCCTTTGCCTCATATTTAACTCATTTTGGGTGAAGATATATTTAAGACTCTTGTGATCCGTGAACACATCACAATGTTTGCCCATGAGGTAATGTCTCCATACCTTGAGCGCATGCACAAATGATGCTAATTCCAAATCGTGGGTGGGGTAGTTATTCTCATGGTTCTTAAGTTACCGAGAGGCATATGACACTACCTTCCCATCTTGCATTAGTACACTACCAAGTCCTTGCCGAGAAGCGTCGCAATAGACTTGGAAGTCCTTCTGGATATCAGGCAAACACAAAACTGGTGTTGTTACTAGGCGCTTATTCAATTCTTGAAAACTCGCTTCACATGCCTCGGTCCATTGGAACTTCTTTTCTTTCTTCAACAATTTGGTCATAGGCTTTGCTATCTTGGAAAAGTTTTCAATGAACCTTTGGTAATATCCTGCAAGGCCCAATAAACTCCTGATATCACCGACATTCTTAGGTGACTCCCATTCCGTCACGGATGCTACCTTACTTGGGTCCACGACAACTCCTTTAGCTGACACAATATGACCAAGGAATCCCACTTCATTAACCAGAACTCACATTTGCTGAACTTGGCATACAATTTGTGTTCTCTCAACTTTTCCATAATTAGGCGCAGATGCCTATCATGTTCCTTTTCATCCTTGGAGTATATGTGTATGTCATCGATGAACACCACAATAAACTTATCCAAGTACTCCATGAACACCTTGTTCATCATAGTCATGAAGTATGCCGGGGCATTGGTTATGCCAAAGGAAATCACGGTGTACTCATATAACCCATATCTTGTGGTGAAGGCGGTCTTGGGTACATCCTGTTCTCGGATCTTTAACTGGAAGTAACCTGATCGGAGATCAATCTTAGAGAACACACTAGCTCCCTTTAATTGATCGAACAGATCGTTGATATTGGGTAGGGGGTACTTATTCTTGATTGTCACTTCATTCAACGACTAGTAGTCCACGACTAGTCTCTTGGTTTTATCCTTCTTCCCCACGAATAAGACAGGCGCTCCCCAAGATGACGCACTTGGTTGAATGAAGCCTTTGTCCAATTGCTCTCTAAGATGTTTCTTAAGTTCCTTCAACTCATCGACATCCATCTTGTACGGTCTTTTGGCTATCGGTCCCGTCCTAGGCATCAAGTCAATGAGAAACTCGATGTCTCGATCAGGATCCATCCCTGGTAATTCTTCTGGAAAGACATCTATATATTCCTTCACAACTGGCACATCCTCCATGCTAACCCCCCTTAAGAGAGTTCACCATACTTCCCTTGAGTGCAAAAGCTGACTTAAAGGGGATTCTTTTCTTATTCGGAGTTGTGAGTGCGACGGTCCTTTTGGCACAATCAATGACTCCCTCATATTCAGTCATCCAATTCATGCCCAAAATTATGTCTAAGCCTTGTGACTCCAGAACGACTAGACTTGTGGGAAAGATGTGTGCCCCAATCCTTAGTTCTAACCCACGGCATACAGAGTTTGCCACTATTTCTCCTCTAGGAGAACTTACCCTTAGAGGAGTACTAATAGTCTCCATAGGTATCTTGCCTCTATCCACAAATACCCTTGATATGAATGAATGCGATGCACTAGTATAAAAAAGAACAATTGCGGGGATGGAATTAAGCTTCAACTTACCAATCACGGAGTTAGGGGCCTCACGAGCATCCTCCACGAAGACATGGTTCACCGTGGCTTTGACGAATGGATTCAGCTTCTTCCCATTTCCATTACCATGGTTGTGTCCGTTGTTTTTACCATTGCCATTCCCATTCTTCATCTTTTCGGGGCAAGTAGTTGCATAATGCCCTGTCTTGTTACACTTAAAGCATGTCACTTCACTCAAATCCTTCCCATTGCCATTTCCATTGCGGTACTTATGGCCATTGTGGTTATGTCCCCCATGACGATGACCATTGTGGTTGTGGCCATTGTGGTTGTGGGGCGGTGGTGACGAAGTGCGTTGCTTCTGGTATGGGGCTGAGTTTTGCTTGTGTGAGGTG
This sequence comes from Avena sativa, assembly GCA_916181665.1. Taxonomy (NCBI): domain Eukaryota; kingdom Viridiplantae; phylum Streptophyta; class Magnoliopsida; order Poales; family Poaceae; genus Avena; species Avena sativa. The sequence goes on from OV702287.1 coordinate 343,546,406, forward strand.
GACTTTCTCTTGCGGTTCTCTATACTCCTTTGCTTTGCTTCAACCACAACTGCATTGTCCAGAAGTTCTTGATAGTTATCAAACTTCAGAGCCACAAGCTGAATGGATATCTCATCATTAAGTCCCCTTAGGAACTCTTCCTGCCTCTTGGCATTAGTGAAACATCATCAGGTGCATAACGTGCCAGCTTGTTGAAAAGGTCCCCATACTCGGAGACAGAACGGTGCAATTGCTTCAAGTCGCGGAACTCACGTCTCTTCAGTGACATGACACACAAAGCTACATGATGAGTGCGAAAGGCCCCCTCAAACTGGTTCTAGGTGATAGCATCAATATCAGGGTGGGTGACTTGGTAGTTATCCCACCATTCAGAAGCAGGTCCCTCGAGTTGGTGCGTGGCAAAGCGCACCCTGTCAGCTCCAACAACTTGGACGGTGTCTAGCTTCTTGTTGGTGGTGCGGAGCCAGTCATCTGCCACAATTGGCTCAGAACTACTTGAGAAAGTAGGAGGGTTCAACCTCAAAAACCGAGTCAGGCGATCCTATTGGGACGGCGGAGGTGATGGAGGCGGCGGGTTGTTGTTGTTTTGCATGTTTTGAGTGAGGAGTTGGATCAGCTGATTCTGGGAGTTCAGAAGTTGTGCCATCTCTAGAGGCATATTGTTGTTCCCACGTCTCGCCATCTGTGGGGTTGGGGAAACAAGATAAGAAATAGATAGAAAGACTAAGGAATAAACTCCTACCCTTATGTAAACACAAGAAAAACACACGAGAAACACAAAAGGCACACATAGCACAAAGTTTAACACAACTCATCCAAGTTTAACTAAACCAATATAGTTTTGGTACTTATTACAATCGCGAATAATGTTTGTCTATAGAAATAAAGGTGGTCCAACTATCTACCCTACTGTACTCCTCATCCACTTCCTCGTCCTCAATAGAGAAGCCTTCCTTCTCCAGCATTGACTTGTATAGCTCCATGTCCTTTGTCGTGGCTTCGAGCTTCTCCTAAAGTTCCTTCACCTCATTCGGCTCCTGTGTAGCAGCTCCGAGTTTCCCTTGAAGTTCCTTTACCTCTTACATCTCCTGCGTAGCAGCTTCGAGCTTCTCTTGAAGTTTCTTCTTCTCCTTTTGCAACTCCTTGATCAAGTTTGACTCCTTAGTCATAGGAGCGATCTTCTCCTCCAAGCTCCTCTTGGTGGCTTGCAGCTCCTTCAACATGAGAGAAAATTTCTTGAACTCCATCTCGTTTCTCGCGAGTAATAGACTCTGTTCCCTAATTCTCTTGTTCTTATCCTACACCCTCTTCTCTTGATTAGTGAACTTCTTGTTTTGGGATGTGATGTTCCCTTCTAGAGACTTGATCTTCTCTTCTAGCTCTTGGATCTTCTCGTCCTTCTCCTCGACTAGGGCGCATAACTCGTTATTCCTCATGATCTCAAAGCAGCTCCTCTCCTCAAGATCGTTGATGTGGCACTCCAAGTCTTGGTATTGGATCCTTCAACGCTTGGATGTCACCCTTTCCTCCGAGGTTAACTCGATTGGAACTCCTTTCTCATCACGCCTTCCAAAGAGATTGATGTAGTGGCCTACAACCTCTTCATGGTGGTGTCCACATAGGCGTCCAATGAGATCTTGCATGATGGTGCTAAGTCCTTTCTCCTTGGAGTCGCTGACGATGTTGAGCACAATGGTCTCCATCTTGGGTTCAGTCTCCCTTCGACCCAGTTGGATGACTTTGATTGCCCAGCATCCTTCCTTGTGCATCTTCCTCAACTCGCTCCCCTTGATCGACGGCATGGGCATCCCCAACATCTTGAGAATGTCCATAAGGCATTCCCCAAAGCGCAGGTACTTGATGTCTTTGGTGGTGTCATAGTAGAAGATCGTCATATTTAAGTTAGGAGATTGAAGATTAGATACAAAGCGACAAGGAAAAGAATTTACTAGAAGAGCATAAATAACTTAGAAGAATATAGAAAGCAAAGCACACAATGCTAAAGGTGGTTTCCAATCCTAGGGGTCACGTCCTATAGGCAACTTTGTGCTCTGATATCATCTGTTGTGACCTCGGATCGTTAAAGATCCTAAGTCCCTATGATTATCATGCTAGTCCCTGGATCAATAGCTAGCACTTCACGGTCAATGAATATCATGTAAAACATAAGCCATTACTACACGAATAATCCAAATTATATTTATTACAACTTGCATAGCTTATAGCTAGCTCAAATAAGACAGCGGAAACTTAATAAAACTTGAGTTCATCAACTCCTCAGGCTAGTTATGTGAAGACCCGCGATCCCTACGCACCTCTCAATCTTCGGATTCTACACATAAGACGTGCAGCCAACAATTTGGGCCAATACTTTGAATGTATTGGCAAATTACGCCAAGGAAAGAATAAGACTAACTCTACATGCAAGGTTTGGAGTAGGCTTTGGGGTTCATTTGCATTAAGCCAATTTTTCCTAAGTAAGAAGGAAAGAGGGAGAGTTTTACCCTACTTTGTAAACATTGTTTAAGTAGTATAGGGTCGAGTGGAACACAAGGATATTACTCACCATGTGTCCAATCAACCTAGCACTTGGATATTACACACCAAGTCCCCAAAATCCCGCCCAACGGTGATATTACTCACGCACTGGGGTTTTATAAAAACTTTAAGTTTGGAAGAGAGATAGGAAGATATTCTAGAGGCTCCATCCTTCAGATGCTCAAAGTGTTCTTTTCCGTGAACTCGGCTGATCGATCAGATTGCAATACTCTCGAGAGGTCGTGCACTTTCCCCACAATCCACGATCAAGTCTTTTTAGAGACAAGACCATGGTGAGGCCTTCCCTTAGTAGCCCCTCTACCAGCTAGATCCAACCATGCCAAGAACCTCCAAATGTTGGTACCCCGGTGAGGTTTCCCACTAAGTACTAAGCCAAGGCAGAGCCCATATGTATTGTGGTTGCACTGGAAGCTTCTGAATTCTGAAACATGGCACACTTCTTTGATTCTTGGGCAGCCGTCCTCCACCAAATTTCCACTCGTTGTCCCGACAACCAATCCGCCCAGAAGAAAACTTAGTTTTTATTTTGAAGGGGTTTTTAGAAGAAAAGGTTCGCTCGAGAGAGCTCTTAAATTTAGAAAATATTTGAGTCTTTCGAACCCCCCAACGGTACTTGATATATATAAATATATAGCATAGCAAGCATAACTTAGCAAAATAGGATAACCTATTGGGATGGAAAAATCCTAAGCATAGAGCTACTCATGGCACACTACAAAACCGCACTTGCAAAAATAATACTAAGAAAATCTACTAAAAACCTACACATGCATACTACAAGATTTGAAGAGTAAAACATGCATAGTCAAAAACTGGGACATTAAACATGAACAAGTGGTGTAACTTGCCTTGATTCGAGCAGCACTCTACACAACAGTACTCCTCAGCGAACTCCGAACAATCTAACGAAACACAAACATAGATCCAATCACAATTTGCACAAAACAATGCCACAAAGGTAAATGCATGCATGCAACATGGTAATATGCAAGGATGGGTTCAAATTCGACCAAGGATATTATTCAGGGGTGTTATTGAGTTGGAGATGTCACTAGTATCTATTTCCCACAGATTTTAAGTGTTTTGGATTATTACTTAATTAAATATGCCCATAAATAGATCTACACTTCCAATCTACCTCGAAACATATCTAAACACTCTAAACACAATATACCAATTTTATACAGTAGATCTCGTAAATACAAAGCCAACGCAAAAAGAATCAACTAAAACGGAGTTACGATTATTTTCCTATAATTAAATTACTCTAAACTAAACTTTAAATTCTACCACAATATTAGTACAGTAAAATGGCAATATTATTGCAGATCTGTGTTCTACTCAATTTTATGAATCCAATGGTATATTATACGTAATTTTTGGCCAAGTATTTTATTTACTATGAATTTTACGAGATAAAACAATTTCTGCCTAATTTAAAAACGAAACGCAGTCAGCACGCCCACGCGGCGACAAGAGGCAGCACGGGGTTGGGCCAGCGGGGCACACGGTGCTGACGCGGCGCGTTGACACGGCACGTGCCACGCGGCGCAACACGATAGGCCGATACCGATTCGCTAAGCAGATCTAATCGACACTGTCGATTTGAGATCGGACGGGTGAGATCGAGCCTGACTTACAAGGGACGGCAGGCGGTGGCGACGTTGGCGGCGGGCGGCAGGTGGCGGTGCTTGCGGACGTTCCAGCAAGCTCCCAGCTGCGCGAAGTAGACAACGACGTGGCCCTCCTCCTCGCGGTACCGCTCACGGGATCACCGTCGATATTCTCCTCCTCTCGTTGCTGCAAGACCCGACTAGTCCCCGCGAGCTTCGGCGACTCGACGGCGAAGAATTCCCGGCGCTCCGACGATCTGCTGAGGGGGAAAAGAGGGTTAGGTGGCGGAGAAGAACGAGAGGAAGCGATTTGGTGTGGAGAGAGGGGCAAAGGAGGCTCGGAATCTCGGCTTCGAGCTCGGAGGCGGTACAACTCCGGCGGACCTCGAAAAACGGCAGCCCAGTGGCGCTTCGGCGATAAAAAGTTAGGGTTTAGGGGAGGCGTGGAATGGGGGTTATATAGGCGGCACGGAGTGGCGCGGGGGACATGAAACCGGCTCCGATTTGGCCGGCGGGTTGTTCCCGATGCGGCGGCATTGTTGGAGTTTGTTGCGAACTCGACGGGCGGGATGATAGGTGGGGCCAGGCGGTCAGTGGCTGTGGGCTGCGGGTGGGCCGCGGCATTGGCCGGCCCAACTAGGCGACGCGGTAGTTAGACGCAGGCTGGCTCGGCCGGCCCGCCTAGGTAGTTTTTTTTTGTATTTAACCTTTTCTTTTCTGTTTTACTAATTGTTTAATAACTTTTGCATATTAACTCCAAATTTAATGAAATTGGTCTCTAAAATTTTGTAAAAAGAAGGAGATTACCATGGAATTATAAAATAACACTTTTGCAAGTATTTAGAAGGTTAGGTTTTGTATAACCCCTTTTTATCTTTATATGACTATAGGGTTTAGGGAAAAGTGTTTGATGCAACTTTTATTGTGTAATGCCATGATGCATATGATATGATGCATGCTTCTAGTAACATCTGAAATTGTAAAATTTGGGATGTTACAGCCACCGACACCTGTGAAAGCAATAGGGAGAATAGTAGGGGATAAGGGCACAAGATCCAGGAAAAAGGAGTACCGGATTTTTCAAGCGGTAGTACTGCACACGACCGGTAGTACCGGGGATGGCGAAGCAACACACATATTCGGTGAGGATGGGCCACGGAACAAACACAAAATCTGGTAAAAAGGTGATTCCCTGGTACTAGAGTGTGTATGAGACTAGATGAATAAAGTAGAACCACTCTCGTTGAGGATTTGAACAAGAATCCAAGCAAGATCTAGATTCGTGGAGAAAACAAGGAGAGGGAGAGGAATGGCGGCTGTACCAGGATCCATGGCGGTGAGAAGCGAAGAGGAGGGTGCTAGGAATCCGGACCCGGTGGAATTCTAGCGGAGAGGGGCGGCGGCGTGGCTCCCGGTGGCATTTTCCTTTAGGCGATGGGCGAGGTTGGTAGGGGAGACGGGAGGGAGAGAAAGAGGCACTGAGGGGTCACTCCACTCCCGACCCGCACTTAACTAGGAAATGTCGTTCGGTAGTACCGGATTTGTGCCCAGTAGTACCGAACACCGGTAGTACTAGAGAAATACCCGGTCCATGATATTCCCGCTCGGACTGCAGGGGGATGTCAGCCTACTGGATGCTACTTTGGTTTATCTCCAGTCTGACCGTCCTCGATGTTCTAGTTGTTCACGGCGCTACCACTACGACTGTGGGGGGCGTGTTAGAGTATTAGGCATATACAGTTGTTATGGTAGTTTAAATAGAGTTAGGATTTGTTTACATATAATCCTAACTTGACTCGTACTCTAAGATGATCCCCTATACGCCTATATATACTCGCCCATGAGGCTCAATAATACAAGCATCATATTCCGTCAAACTCATACTCTTTCACTACCGGAACCAAAAGCAGTAGTACCGGAAATGATCGGTACTACCGTACTAGTACCAGGAGTGGTACCAGGTGAAAACAAGCTGATGTGAAAACACCTCATACACCACTCGTAAACACGCTGCACGACTCGGTACTACCGCCCGCAGCGGTAGTGCCGGAAGTTGGTACCGGGCGAGTCTTAGGAGGAGTGATGTCTACGCACTTCTATTCATGTAGACAGTTGTTGGGCCTCCAAGTGCAGAGGTTTGTAGAACAACAACAAGTTTTCCCTTAAGTGGATCACCCAAGGTTTATCGAACTCAGGGAGGAAGTGGTCAAAGGTATCCCCTCTCAAGCAACCCTGCAATCAAGATACAAGTCTCTTGTGTCCCCAACACACCCAATACACTTGTCAGGTGTATAGGTACACTAGTTCGGCGAAGAGATAGTGAAATACAAGTGGTATGGATAATTATAAGTGGTAACGGTGATAGAAAATAGCTTGATGGCTTGGAAAAGACTAAAGGAAAACTGAAATAAAGATGGAAGCAAGCAAACATGTAACAGATCTAGTAGAAAACGGTGTATCAATGCTTAGAAACAAGGACTAGGGATCATACTTTCACTAGTGAACACTCTCATATAAATATATTCTTCTTTATGATACTACTCTTAACTACTCTCCGGTTGGACACTCTAATCCATCATAGGGCTATAACAGCACACCTCAAAGTTCATCTTTCCCATCTAGATAACCCCACACTGTCACCTTGAGTACTAGATAAGTCCAACAAACACCATAATTTCATAAAGACATCAAACTCCAAATATAACTCATAACAAGTATTTGTAATCTCTACCCTAAGTGCCATCATGGTGTGCACGCTGTCACTTTCACACACATGGGGAGAGCAGAGATCTATTAAAGCACTTGAGTAGCAAGGTAGATCTATAGATTACAAGCTCATGATCACAATATGATCACGCATAGAAAGAGAGATGCACACATAGCTACCGATAGAACCCTTAGCCTCAAGAGAGAACTACTCCCTCCTCATCATGGGAATCAGCAATGGTGATGGAGATGGCGGTAGAGATCGATGGAGATGGCTCCAGGGGCAATTCCCCGTCCCGGCAGGGTGCCGGAACAAAGACTTTCTGTCCCTCGAATCTCCCCTTCGGTGGCAGCGGCGCTGCGGAACTTTTTGTGGATTTCTGATTGGGTACTTAGGGTTTTGGTCCCGAGGGAAATATATAGGCGGAAGGAGAGGCCGAGGGGGTGCTGGGTCGGCCAGACCACCCCCTGGCGCAGGCCAGGCCTGGCCGCGCGGCCAGGTGGTGTGGCCGGCCCCCAACCCTTCTCCGTCTCGTATTCTGGCATCTGATGACTTCCGGAAAAATAGGCACTTTGGCTTTTGTCCCGTCCAATTCCGATAATATTCATTTTCTGACTTTCCTGGAACCAAAAACAGCAGAAAACAGGCAGCTGGCACTATGGCTCTTGTTAATAGGTTAGTCCAAGAAATCATATGAAAAGTACTTCAAAGTGTGGACAAAACACAAGAAAGTGGATTAAACCAAGCATGGAACATCAAAAATTATAGATACATTTGCAATGTATCAAGGAGCCACGGCTCGCATCCACCCCCAGATGCGTGCGGTACCGCTGGGCGACACTACCGGTTCCAAGCGGTAGTACTAGATGGAATATTCGATACTACCGGTTGGTACAGACTCAACAGCAACAGGGACAGAATTCTCGCTCAGTTCTCTACCATTGAGGAAAAGATGGATGGTCCAAAAAAGATGTCAAGTTGATTCAACCCAAACTTTTCAACATGAACCCCCTCTTGATAGTACGGTTTTCCTACGACACAAATAAAGGACCTAGGAAAAACTATATGTCTTGCTATTGACCTTTTTGAGGGGCATCGAATGCCATGCAAACATAGAGAGCCTGAAACGCACTTAGCAAACGATTAGTCTGATACATGTGCCATCATCAAACATCAAAACCACTTAGGGAGAGAAACGCCCTTTCACCCGTGACAAATTTCAAGTCACTGCCTAGATATCTACTGAAGTTTGATCCAAATTCATAAAAAAAACTAACTTCTGACGAGCGGAGCAAAATCCATTGCCAATAGGCTTGGGCCGAAATCTTGCATTATTTTGTTTTGTGACAGTCAAAGTGACATATACCTTACAAAGGACCAGATGTTTCATGAGAACTAAACACATTGATGTCAATTACTCCCTCCATTCACCAATGTAAGACCTTCTGGATATTTTAAAGTAGACTAGATTAAAGCTAAAATGGATGAACCTAAACAATAAAACATATTTAGAAACATTTATTTCCAAAAAAGATTCAATGTCTTACATTAGTGAACGGAGGGAGTACCATTTTGTTCGAAATATTTTTGCTCAAGGTAAATTAAAGGTATGCAAGATCAACATTCATGATAATCCTGCTAATATGATGTCTATTCTTGTTGCTAAGTTTGTGCTCAAACTTAGTTGTTTAACTAATTATCCAAGTGGCTACTGGTGCTGAAAGTATTTTTTTATTGTTCAGGGAGATGTTGCTACAAGAAGGAAAACTCGAACTTGGTTGATTTAACTAATTAGTCGAAATGACTATTGGCACCGAAATTGTTTTATTATTATTTAGGGATATGTTGCTATTGATGCTACGAGAGGAATTTGTCTCAAGGTAAGTTTGTTAAAGTTAAAGTTTGATCCTGATTCATAAAGTAGTCTAACCTGTGACGAGAGCGGGACAAGAGCCGTAGCTGGTAGGATTGGGCCGAACTCGCCGACCAGAACTCGTTGGCATATTAAGCTCGCTACTAAGTTTCGGACAGCCGTCTATGGCTGGAACCCATGATGAGCAGTTGAGCATTATCTAAAGTCTTAAGCCTAAACAAAACCAAGCGTTGTGAGGCCATTTGTGGGATGTTTTGCCAATCTTGTGCCCCTGCATGTGGGCCTCCGTTGCTTCCTATCCTATCACTGTCGGTGGACCTGGTATGTTGCCATTCTGGAGCAGGTCCTCTCACCCGTAGGGTTTCTCATGCGGCGGCTGGTCCTCCCTCCCATCGTGCCTTCTCCCCCTTCTGGCGTCCTCCTCCTTCCACTGCGCGGCCAGCCGCCAGCCTCCTCTCCGCCCCTACTTCTCGCTGCAGGAAACCACGTCCGCCGTTGTGCCGCACGAGGTGGCCTGGACTTCACCATCCTCCAGCTCTGCAATTACCCGCTAGCGACTTGTGGCCGCCGAGCAATATCCCTCAAGATGAATCAAGGAGCAAAGCGATGCAGAGGCTGGGAGGGTGGAGAGCGACCCACGCTGTGGCAGGACGGATCGGGATCGATGCGAAGCGGGGAAGGAGGAGAGCGGCCGAGGGGATAAGGCACCTGCGCCCATGCGACCCATGCCTGGATCTGTTCCATGGAGAGGGCCATCGGCAGCTGATGCGGCAGGGAACACACCTGCACTCGCCATTGATGGTGATGAGCTGATGCATTGCTCGTGATAAATGTGAGTAATTTTCAGTTCCTGCAAACCCCTAATGGCATCAATCGTGCACAAATCGACCGTTACTAAATGACTCTTCTGCCTATAAAACTTGTTGTCTTATATTTTCTCCATATCACTTCTACTCGAGCACAACATCCAAGTTCAGTAGTGTTCCACTAGATTGATTCTCTGTCCTGCCAAATCCCCATTTTCTCTAGATATCAATTGTCGCTGTTTCTAATTCAGAATTTAACCGTTGTGCAGGTTGTGTTCATCTTGGTTCAGTTTTTTTCATTCTGTTAAATCTTGGAGTTTGGTCCAATTTATTGGACTGTGGAATTCTTCACCTCAGTTTTTGTAATGGCTGCTGGCTAGGTGAGTTCTTAGATTACCTCATCTATTTCTTTCATAGTATATGCCTGCTTGTAACGTTTGCCATTGCTAGACCTACATCCATGTGTTGTCTGTTCTATTCGCTTGCTCATAGTTAGATAACTTTTCTGACGAATATGAACATTAGAAACACGCAATGAAATCCCATCATAATATCAATTATGATTGATGTTGTGTTTACCTGGTCAGCTTGAACAATAAAACCAAATACGGAAACTTAATTGGGCTTTTGTAAAGGGGGCTGAAGCATCCATGTTGCGGAAACATAATCGCCATGTTATTAGAGGAGTCTAAAGCCGGCCTCCACGTCGCAGAAACAAAATAAGATGGTTGTAGAGGGGGCTGAAGCCACCAAATTGAAACATAATCAGGATGTTGTAGAGGGGGATGAAGCCTCCACGTCACATACTGATTCTCTGCCCAAACAATAATGATTTTGTACAGATTTATTTCCTAAATACAGGACACAACGTGAAAGAGAAAAATATTTGGCATGAATTACATGCAGGAGACAGGAAAGAATTGTACAATCGGGTCCATTGCGTGAAGCCAATAGCCTCTAGATGAGAAGTACACAAATACCCTTAAAGGTAACCTCTGTACATTGGATAATACTTATTATATAACCAACTGTAGTTAAGTATTCTTCCAACCCATTTTTAATAAGCAGCTACATATAATGGTCAAATACGCCTATGAGCACCTTGTTATATATGCCACCACTGTGATGCATTCTTCTGGTGGAACCAGCGTATACACTTACCAAAAAATTCAGACCCACCTCCAGAACTATCAAACCTTATGCACTTTAGTGGTGGCTGTGAAAGCCTTCAATTTATGTACCATATTAGACAGTAAAATTGTCTGTTTAATTTTACTTCTTTGGAGCACAAATTGACAAGAAAATCAATGAAAGTAAAGCTTCATATGCTTACCGGGCGAGTGGTCAATTATCCCATAAGACGGTTGCAATAAAACCTCTAGATGGTAAGCCAAATTTTGCTCAGTTGTACATACATGACACTGATCATGAAATCAAAAATAGTATTAAAGCACTCTGCAAAGATGATGATGATGATGATAGATTGAAGGTGAGTTGGATCGTAAAATAGTCACCAAGTTGATGCACCCCAAGAGGAAGGTATGATGAGCACAACAGTAAGTTTTCCCTCAGTTATGAAATCAAGATTTAATTGAACCAGTAGGAGCAAGGAAACACTCTAAAGGTGTTGCTAGCTGAGCTTTGGCAGGGCGCACTACCGGTGCTAGTAGCAACGTGGAGACCTGCACAACACAACCACAGAACTTTGTCCCCAACTTGCGATGAGGTTGTCAATCTCACCTTATTTTGCGGAAAACAAAGGATTAAACGTATCGAATAGAAAGAAGTAATAGTTTGCAGAAAGTAAACACAAAGCAGAAACAGTTTATAGATTGTATGTAAAGAAAAAGGACCGGGATCCATAGTTCACTAGAGGTGGCTCTCCTTAGATAGATAACATGCTGGGTGAACAAATTACAGCGGAGCAATTGACAAACACCGAGAAAGCAATACATGCATATACTAATCATCTTGACTCCTCTGAGACTTGATTGGACATTACAACATAATACATAGACCGCCATCCAACTGCATCTATGACTAATAATCCACCTTTAGGTTATCATCCGAACCCCCTCTAGTATTAAGTTGCAAGCAACAGATTATTGCTTTACGAACTGCATATAAAGTAAACAATACAATTGTTCTATGAACAAAGGATTGTTGTTTTCTCCCTAGTAGCAACAGCACATCTAGTACCTTAGAGATTTCTGTCATTTCCCCAGATTACCAGAGGCATGAACCCACTATCGAGCATAAATACTAACTCTTGGAGTTGCTAGCATCTACTTGGCCAAGATAGCTACTAACAACGGAAAGCATGCAAGATCTCAAATAACAAAGACATGATAGAATCAATAATCAATCTGAAATAGCATCTCAATATCCATCGGATCCCCACAAACACAACATGTATGCATTACAAATAGATGATCTTGATCATGAACGGAGCTCACAAGATCTAAACATGAAAGCACAAAGGAGGAGAACCAGCCATCTAGCTACTACATGGATCCGTAGTCCAAGGATGAACTACTCACGCATCACACCGGAGGCTTGCATGGTGATGAAGGCCTCCAGGGTGAATTCCCCTCTCCGGCAGGGTGCCAGGAAGAGCTTTAGATCCCTCCCAATCTAGGGATGGAGATGACAGCGGCTACAGACTCTTTCGTGGATTTTTGATCGGGTACTTAGGGTTTTCGTCCCGAGGGAAATATATAGGCGGAAGGAGAGGCCGAGGGGGTGCCTGGGCTGGACACACCACCCCCTGGCATGGGCCAGGCCTGGCCGCGCGGCCAGGTGGTGTGGCCACCCTCTGGCCCTTCTCCGTCTCGTATTCTGGCACTTGATCCCTTTCGGAAAAATAGGCACTTTGGCTTTTGTCCCGTCCAATTCCGAGAATATTCATTTTCTGACTTTCCTGGAACCAAAAACAGCAGAAAACAGGCAGCTGGCACTGTAGCTCTTGTTAATAGGTTAGTCCAAGAAATCATATGAAAAGTACTCCAAAGTTGGAACAAAACACAAGAAAGTGGATAAAACCAAGCATGGAACATCAAAAATTATAGATACATTTGCAATGTATCAACGTGGAGGTCCATGGAGCTTGTTGATGAATTGGTAAAATCATTGGATTTAGAGACATCAATTGTCCTGCTACAGTAACTGAAGATGTTAAATGACGTTGACCTGAAATTGAGTCGATTAAACTTAATATTGATGGTTCTATTGACATACGCTCAATTTATGTAGTGTTTGGAGTTGTTGCATGAATGATGCTGGACACTTGGTTGCAATGGAATGCAGGAAGTAATATGAATGTCAGTGACCCATTTATAGCTGAAGTTCTTGCATGCAAAGATGTTATTCTGTTGGTCACCTCATTAAGAAATAGTAAAATCTGCCTATCTAGGAGCCTCCACAGCGATTCAGACTCTTGAGCCATCAGATCAGATTATCTAAGGGTCTGTGATGGCCCAAAATATATCGAGCTCGTTGGGGAGCCCCAAGAGAAGGTATGATGAGCACAGCATCAAGTTTTCCCTCAGTTATGAAATCCTGCACAACAAGGTTATTGAACCAGTAGGAGCAAGGAAACACCTCCAAGGTGTTGTTTCCAACTTGGAATCCTGCACAACACAACCACATAACTTTGCCCCCAACTTACAGTGAGGTTGTCAATCTCACCGGTTTTGCTGAAAACAAAGGATTAAACGTATTGTGTGGAAGATAGTAATAGCTTGCAGAAAGTAAACAGAAAACAGTAAATAGTAGATTGTAGATTGATGGTAAAAGAAAGGACCAGGCTCCATAGTTCACTAGTGGTGCTTCTCCTTAAGATAGATGACATGTTGGATAAACAAATTACAGCGGGGCAATTGATAAACATCGAGAAAGCATACATGCATATACTAATCATCTTGACTCCTATGAGATTTGATTAGGCATTACAACATTGTACATAGACCATAATCCAACTGCATCTATGACTAATAATCCACCTTCAGGTTATCATCCGAACCCCCTCCAGTATTAAGTTGCAAGCAACAGATAATTGCATTAAGCATTGCGTGTAAAGTAAACAATACGATTGTTCTATGAACAAAGGATTGATGTTTTCTCCCTAGTAGCAACAGCACATCTAGTACCTTAGAGATTTCTGTCACTTCCCTAGATTACTAGAGGCATGAACCCACTGTCGAGCATAAATACTCCCTCTTGGAGTTGCTAGCATCTAATCGGCCAATATAGCTACTAACAACGGAGAGCATGCAAGATCACAAATAACAAAGACATGATAGAATTAATAATCAATCTGAAATAGCATCTCAATATCCATCAGATCCCCACAAACACAACATGTAGGATTCCAAATAGATGATCTTGATCATGAACGGAGCTCACAAGATCTAAACATGATAGCACAAAGGAGAAGAACCAACCATCTAGCTACTACATGGACCCATAGTTCAAGGATGAACTACTCACGCATCACACCGGAGGCTTGTATGGTGATGAAGAAGGCCTCCAGGGTGAATTCTCCCCTCCGGTAGGGTGCCAAGAAGAGCTTCAGATCCCTCCCGATCTAGGGATGGAGATGACGGTGGCTACAGACTCTTTCGTGGAATTTTGATCGGGTACTTAGGGTTTCTGTATCGGAGGCATCTTATAGACGAAAGGGGAGGCCGAGGGGGTGCCCTAGGCGGCCACACCACCCTCTGGCGCAGGCCAGGCCTAGCCGCGCGGCCAGGTGGTGTGGTCGGCCTCTAGCCCCTCTCCATCTTGTCTTCTGACTCTGTGTCCCCCTCGGTGAAATATTAACTTTGGCTTTTGTCCCGTCCAATTCTGAGAATATTCATTTTCTGACTTTCCTGAAACCAAAAACAGCAAAAAACAGGCAGCTGGCACTATGGCATCTTGTTAATAGGTTAGTCCAAGAAAGTGTATAGAAATACTCTAAAGTGTGGATAAAACATAAGAAAGTAGAAATAAAACAAGCATGGAAAATAAAAAATTATAGATACGTTAGCAACATATCAACATCCCAAGCTTAACTCCTGCTCGTCCTCGAGTAGGTAAGTGATAAAAAGAAATAATAATTTTTGAGGTGACATGCACCATCATAAACTTGATCAAAGTATTTGTAAAACAATGATAGCTGGGATCATAGTACTTTAACATAGCATGAAAGATATAGTTCTAACAATAAGACATAGCAACTATGTTGTAACATGAAAAGGTATAAACAAAAGATTCATGAATAACAATGCTTTGAAAGACGTTTGTTTGTTTCACATATAGAAAACATAATAAGAATGGTATTCAGCTTGTCCCTCCTTGTATAGCAAAACATAAATGCATAGGACACCTTCAAAGTTCATAAGGGTGACAAGATACAAATAATTTAGGAACAAGAAATATCATAGTTATGAATCAATTAACAAGTTTTCAGACAATGCACATTAAACTAAGAATGGTCATTATTCTCTCTCAATTGGTGCATAAATATAGAAGATGGAGACTCAACATAAAAATAAAAAAGAAAGGCCCTTCATAAGAGGGAAGCAGGGATTTCCAGTTTCATAAAGAGCTTCCAAAAATTATGGTACTTATTAGCTTTCAGCTCTCATTACCTCTATCATAAACATCTTTAGGTGATTCAGGTTAAAGTGAACAAATATGAGGATATGCTTGACAAGTTATAAGTCAAAATCTCATGCCCCTTGCCTATGAGTATCGGACCTCGTGCTACTCAACTTTAGTCACAAGTAAGTTCTTGTCATTCTAAGTACATGTGTATCATGAAGAACCACCAACGGGGTACCCATTTCCCCATGATATAGGAGCTATCCCATATCAAAATGACAAGGCAACAGACAATGAGCATCTCAGCGATCTTTTTATTTGCATAGGTTTTCATTGAGGATGCTTCACAGAATGCTCACTATGGTTATGCTGCAGGTTTCCACCATGATTAGGCATGGATTAGGCTGGCCGCCCAGGCGTTTATCTAACACATATACAAACTCCATGAGCTTACAAGTTCCCCTTTTATTTCACACCGTCGGGATCCATAAGCAAAAGAATCATGATATCAACAGAATATAAGTGCAATGTTAAAAGCGTTCTCTATGATACATGGTTCTGCTAACTTCAACTTATAAAGCACAAGCATATACGCAACAAAGATGAACACAATGGTTCAAGTTTATTAAGTGCAAGAAAATAAAGTGTGCCATCAAGTTCGTCAGAGCTTTAATCACTAATTTTCACATAACAAGTTTAATTCAGAAGGTAGATAAAAGCATGGATATACTTGGAATAGAAAATGCTAATAGGTAGGTATGGTGGACTCTTTGGGATAACTTGGTTTCATTTGGGGTTGGATGCATGAGTGGAACTCATACTTGGTTATGGAGGCTAGCAAAAGACTGGGAGCGACCAACTAAGAGAGTAATAATGGCCATAATCATGCAAAGCGACAAAACATCATTAATTAAAGCATAAAGTGATATTACAAGTTGAAAACTAAAGGATCATAAAGGCTATGATGACTTGGGATAGTCATAACATGGTGTGAGCATGCGCCAAGTCAACCCAAATAAAGCATCAAAGGAGAATACCACAATACTATGTTTTAATATGCTAAAACTACGCATGATTCTTTCAAGGCACATTAAGCAATCTCAATTGTTTATAACATGTAATGCTACAACAAAAATCACTAAGCATAAGGCCAAAACAATATCAAGCATCACATGACAAAGCATAGGCCATAGTCAAAAACAAGCTCCTTTTGCCACTTAAGCATGAACTTTTCCTACTCTTTTCCAATCCAAACCAAACTTATTTGAAAACTGATGTATGAAAGAGGGGGTCCAACCAATTTATTCAAGCAAACTAAGCAAACCAAGCAAACAAAAACCAAAATCAAAAAATGAAGACGCTCCAAGAACAACACAACTGCGCATGAAACAATAAAAATGAAGTGTTTGGAAGAAACCTGAGATTTTTATTGATGGAGAAGAGGATGCCTTGGGCATCCCCAAGCTTTGACGCTTGTACTTCTTGGATATTTCTTGGGGTGACACGAGTAGCATCCCCAAGCTTGAGCTTTAGTCCATTCTTCATCTCATTACATCATTGTTTCCTTACACCTGAAATTTTTCCTTCATACAAAACTTCACACAATTAGTGTATTCAAGATAATAAGTCTTTGGGTTCAGTTTAAACACCAATAAAACTTTCATTAAAACACAAGCTATTGTAGTACTTCCCTCAAAAAGCTCAATTCCCCAAAAAGAACCCAAAAAGGAATCAACAAGAAGCAAATGCAAATAATGCCAGAAAATCTGTCAAAACAGATCAACGGGTAAAAACAAATTTTTTCTAAGACCTTATGTTGCTCAAATAGAAAAGTGTTGAACTAACAAAAGTTGGATAACAACCTGGGGCAGAAGCACCAAAAATCACAGCTAAAACTGACGTACCGATATTTTACACGAATTTTTACAGCGAAGCACAAAAATCTGTTTCAGGACAGCAACTTTCCCAAGCATTACTTCTCTCTCATTAGAGGTTACTCTTGGCACAAAAAGCAAAAATAAAAAGGATAAGGAGATGTTATTAATAACTTCCAAGGCTCAACTAAAACTTTTGGGTTATCTCCCAATAAGTACTTTTCTTTAACGCCTTTAAGTTAGGCATAAGAAGCAAGAAAAGCATCAAGTATTCTCAAATGAAGAAGCATTAAGAGCAAATTTTGTTTTCATAGGAGAGGCAAAAGGAATTTTCTCTCTCTTCTTAGGAAAGTGTTTTATACCTTTCTTGAGTGGGAGTTGATATTTAATGGTGCCTTCTTTCACATCAATAATGGCACCAACAGTTCTAAGAAAAGGTCTTCCCAAAGTAATAGGACAAGAAGCATTGCATTCAACATCCAAAATATAAAAATCAACGGGGACATAGGCATTGTTAACCATAATAAGGACATCATTAATACTCCCCATGAGTTTCTTTTTAGCATTATCATCAAGTTGGACATTTAAATATCAATCTTCCAATGGTGGCAAATCAAGCATATCATAAATCTTTCTAGGCATAATAGAAACACTACTATCAAGATCACATAAGGCTTTGAGATCAAAATCATTCACTTTCATATTAATGATGGGTTCCCAACCATATTCTAGTTTCATAGGAATAGAAGCTTCATGTTTCATCTTTTCTTCTTTAATTTTTATGAGAGCATCAGTAATGTGTTTTGTAAAGGTCATATTCATAGCACTAGCATTAGGACTTTTAGCAAGATTTTGTAGGAACATAATAACTTCAGAGATGTTGCAACCATCAATATCAAAATCATAATTATCATCTAAAGTAGTGGAGCTATTGTTTCCCATATTTTGCAGAATTTTAGCATTTTTATTAGAAAAGGTTCCATTGGGTTTACTAGCTTCAACATTAGTGGTAGTGATAGTAGAAATACTAATATTTCTAGCAATTTCATCTTCTCTTTCCCACTTAGCATGCAATTCAGCTAATAGTCTAACATTTTCATCAATTCTAACTTGTATGGCATTAGTAGCAACAAAGGGATTTTCAATAGTTTCAGGTATAGCAGCCATTTTATTAAAAGAAGATTATACTTCAGCCAATGATGCTATATTTCTTTCAGCATTAGAGAGTTTTTCCTCAATAGTTTTATTGAAAGCAGTTTGTTTACTAATAAAATCTTTAAGCATAACTTCAAGTTCAGATGGTGCACTCCTATTATTGTTGTAGGAATTTCCATAAGCATTACCATTATTGGGAGGATATGGCCTATAGTTATTATTACCAAAATTATTCCTGTAGGCATTGTTGCTAAAATTATTATTTCTTATAAAGTTCACATCAACTTGATCTTCTTGAGCAACCAAGGAGGATAGGGGAACATGATTTGGATCAATATGACCTTTCCCATTAACAAGCGTAGACATAATAACATCAATTTTATCACTCAAGGAGGAGGTTTCTTCAACAGAATTTACCTTCTTACCTTATGGAGCTCTCTCGGTATGCAATTCAGAATAGTTAACCATCATATTATCCAGAAGCTTTGTTGCAGCACCCAAAGTAATGGTCATAAAGGTACCTCCAGCAGTAGAATCCAGTAGATTTCTTGAAGAATAGTTCAATCCTGCATAAAAGGTTTGGATAATCATCCAAGCAGTCAGTCCATGAGTGGGACAATTCTTTATCAAAGATTTCATTCTTTCCCAAGCTTGAGCAACATGTTTATTATCAGATTGTTTAAATTTCATTATTTCACTTCTCATAGATATAATCTTAGCAGGAGGATAGTATTTTCCAATGAAAGCATCTTTGCATTTAGTCCAAGAATCAATACTATTTCTAGTTAGGGATTGCAAACATTCTTTAGCTTTTCCTCTCAAAGAGAAAGGAAACAATTTAAGCTTAATAATATCTCCATCTATATCCCTATGCTTTTGCATCTCACAAAGTTCAACAAAGTTATTTAGATGAGCAACAACATCTTCAGTACCAATTCCAGAAAATTGTTCTCTCATAACAAGATAGAGTAAAGCAGGTTTAATTTCAAAGAAAGTAGCTTCAGGAACAGGTGGAGCAATAGGTGTGTGCATGAAATCATTGTTGTTGGTGCTAGTGAAGTCACATAACTTCGTGTTTTCAAGAGTAGTCATTTTTTGTGTTTTTAATAAAGAAGACAAACTAGTACAACTAATTTTTGTGTGTTTTTGATAAAGAACCAAGCAAACAAAGCAAAAATAAACTAAGCAAAACAAAAACAACAAAGTAAAGAGATTGGTTATGAGGGACTCCCCTTGTGAAGATGTCCTTGAGTCCCCGGCAACGGTGCCAGAAAAATACTTCATTGCCCAAAATATATCGAACTCGTTGGGGAACCCCAAGAGGAAGGTATGATGAGCACATCAGCAAGTTTTCCCTCAGTTATGAAACCAAGGTTATCGAACCAGTAGGAGCAAGGAAACACCTCTAAGGTGTTGTTTCCAACTTGGAATCCTGCACAACACAACCACATAACTTTGCCCCCAACTTACAGTGAGGTTGTCAATCTCATCGGTTTTGCTGAAAACAAAGAATTAAACGTATTGTTTGGAAGATAGTAATAGCTTGCAGAAAGTAAACATAAAACAGTAAATAGTAGATTGTAGATTGATGGTAAAAGAAAGGACCGGGGTCCATAGTTCACTAGTGGTGATTCTCCTTAAGATAGATGACATGTTGGGTGAACAAATTACAGCGGGGCTATTGACAAACATCGAGAAAGCATACATGCATATACTAATCATCTTGACTCCTATGAGATTTGATTGGGCATTACAATATTATACATAGACCGTAATCCAACTGCATCTATGACTAATAATCCACCTTCAGGTTATCATCCGAACCCTTTCCAGTATTAAGTTGCAAGCAACAGATAATTGCATTAAGCATTGCGTGTAAAGTAAACAATACGATTGTTCTATGACTAAAGGATTGTTGTTTTCTCCCTAGTAGCAACAACACATCTAGTACCTTAGAGATTTCTGTGACTTCCCCAGATTACTAGAGGCATGAACCCACTATCAAGCATAAATACTCCCTCTTGGAGTTGCTAGAATCTACTCGGCCAAGATAGCTACTAACAACGGAGAGCATGCAAGATCACAAATAACAAAGACATGATAGAATCAATAATCAATCTAAAATAGCATCTCAATATCCATCGGATCCCCGCAAACACAACATGTAGGATTCCAAATAGATGATCTTGATCATGAACGGAGCTCACAAGATCTAAACATGATAGCACAAAGGAGAAGAACCAACCATCTAGCTACTACATGTACCCGTAGTCCAAGGATGAACTACTCACGCATCACACCGGAGGCTTGCATGGTGATGAATAAGGCCCCCAGGGTGAATTCTCCCCTCTGGTAGGGTGCCAGGAAGAGTTTCAGATCCCTCCCGATTTAGGATGGAGATGACGGCGGCTACAGACTCTTTCGTGGAATTTTGATCAGGTACTTAGGGTTTCTGTATCAGAGTTATAGGCGAAAGGGGAGGCTGAGGGGGTGCCCTAGGCGGCCACACCACCCCCTGGCGCGGGCCAGGCCTGGCCACGCGGCCAGGTGGTGTGGCCGCCCTCTAGCCCCTCTCCGTCTCGTCTTCTGACTCCGTGTCCCCTCGGTGAAATATTAACTTTGGCTTTTGTCCCGTCCTATTTCGAGAATATTCATTTTCTGACTTTCTTGGAACCAAAAACAGCAGAAAACAGGCAGCTGGCACTGTGGCATTTTGTTAATAGGTTAGTCCAAGAAAGTGTATAAAAATAATCCAAAGTGTGGACAAAACATAAGAAAGTAGATAAAACAAGCATGGAACATCAAAAATTATAGATACGTTAGCAACATATCAGTCTGCATCTGCTTGTTGTTACCGAAACGTCTAGGAAACTATTGGTTCGATCGCTGAAACAGTCTAGCATCGATATCGGGCTGCTACTCCTCAAATTGGAATAGCCCACACCTGATTTGTCGGGATGCAAGACGATCGTATGGGCCTAACGGTTGGGCCTTTGTACAGTAGCAAAACGCCGAGGGAAGATGGGGTCAATGCTCGCTTAGATCCATGGTGTTGGGACGGCCCATTGAGCTTTCTTTTTTTTGTTTTCCTTTTTTACTCTACTTTTTTGTTTTTCTCGAACAATGTTTATTAGGACATCTTCATCGAGACAATCCAACCCGTCCGAGCGCGTCTGCGCAGACGTGCGGGATGTGCACGGTCTCCCAACAACACGACCCAACTGGACAGACGTGTTCGGCTTGACCCATCTGTGCATCAAATTTGGGCAACGGTTGCATCGGTCCGGACAGCGCACGGACCGCGCGGATGTCCGCCTGTCGGCAGCTCTGAGCCCATATGTAAGTGAAACATTAGTACTTAAACTTGCTTTTTATTAGATTATGCCCTGCAAGTTACAAAAATGCACATTTGAACAAAATAAAAAAAAGTACTATTGCTACTTCTGGAGGAGGCTGTTCCTACGGCTACTCATCGCGGTTATCACTGTTGCTGGCCCCGTCGATCGCCGCCTAGATGGCCTGCTACTAAAGACGCTCGCGGTAATGATCGCACGCTCGGCCACAGACTCCATCTTGCCAACCGTCTTCATGCGGTCCACTGCCGCCCGGTTGGCCAGGGTTTTCTCCATCTCGGCCGCCCAGTGGTCCCTCGCCTTCTGGTCGGCCATCTTCGTCGCCGTCGCCGCCCTCGATACCAAGGGGGTCACCCTCGCCAGAGCTCCGTTGGGGCCGAGGCCTAGCGCCTGCGTGCTGCAGGGGGACGACGATCGCCTCCTCCTCTGCCTCCGCCTGCTCCACCTCCTCCCCCTCCTGGTCGTCGTCCTCCATCTCCGTCTCGTCCCCGTCGACTAGAGCCCACGCGGTCGCCACCTCGGCGGCCATAGCCACGCGCAGTTAGGAAATGTTCCGGAGTATTTGTATGGGGATTCTAGAAGGTTTCGGAATGTTCCGGAAGGTTCTAGGAGATTTCTTGGAGTTTGCTTGAAAACCAAGAAAGGATCAAGGAGTCCTTGTGGGGCAAGACACGGATTCGTGGGGGAGGAGGATTCCTCCCCCCTCCCAATCTGTCGGCCAAGGAAGGGAGGGGAGTCCTACTAGGACTCCCCCTCCCATGGCACCTCCCTCCTTTAAATAGAGGGGTGGGGGCGCCACCCCCTTGCACCCTCCATAACAAACCCTAGCCGCCGCCTCTCTCCTCCTCCTTCCCTCTGCTCCGGCTTAGGCGAAGCCCTGCAGAATTCTCTACTCCACCACCACCACCACACCGTCGTGCTTCTGGGATTCCGTGGAGAAGATCTACTACCTCCGCTGCTTGCTGGAACAGGGAGAGGAAGGTCTGCTTCGACTCCGCACGTGTGACCGACTGCGGAAGCGCTGCCGGAACGCGGCGTCGGAAGGATCGTCCACTCGATCTTTAGATCGGCAAGTGATCGATTACATCAACCACGAGATCCGATCTCGAACAAGGCTTTGGAAACTACGAGGGTTTATCTAGATTAGATCTGGGTTTTGTTCGTTCTTGCGGTAGCATTTTGTTTGTTTTACATGCTACGAACCCATCAGTGGTATCAGAGCCGTGTCTATGCGTAGATCTGTTGCACGAGTAGAACACAATGGTTTTGTGGGTGTTGGAGCTCGTGCCGTCTTTTGCTTTGTGTACTTTGCATCTTGCGGTATGGTGGGATGAAGCGGCTCGGGCTAACCTTACATGTCATCGCACATGAGACTTGCTCCACGCTTGACGTGTAACTTGCTTTGCACAAGTGGCTTTGCGGGTGTCTGTCTCTCTCACCATAGTATAGATCCAATCTACACTTTGCACTTTATAGCACTTGTTCAGTTTCGTAGGTAAGATCCGTTCTTATTCGAAAGCCCTAAACCACGTAAAACATGCAAAGAAAGTTAGAGGCGTCTAACTTGTTTTTTGCAGGGTTTTTGTGATGTGATATAGCCATCATGTGATTGTGATTATATTTGATGTATGCAATGATCCTTGTTGTAATACGGCAACCGGCAGGAGCCTAATGGTTGTCTTTAATTCTGTTAAGACCTGCGTGTCTATTCATCTTGTAATAGCTTTGTTCCAAGTAGTTGTAATAGTTGCTAGTGATGATGGACAACCATGAAGCGGCGCCACTGACCTTGACGCAATGCTGGTGATGATGGAGATCATGTCCGTGCTTTGGAGATGGAGATCAAAGGCATAAGAAAGAAGGGTCATATCATATCACACTAATTATGAATTGCCTGTGATGTTAATCCTTTATGCATATTGTATTACTTAGATCGCGACGGTAGCATTATAAGATGATCCCTCTCACTAAATATCAAGTAATAAAGTGTTCGTCCTTAGTTGGCACCGTTGCTAAGACTCGTCGTTTCGAAGCATCTCGTCATGATCGGGTGTGATAGATTCTACGTGTGCATACGACGGGTGCAAGCCAGATTTGCACATGCGGAAACTAAGGTTAATCTTGACGAGCCTAGCATGTACAGACATGGTCCCGGAACACAGAATACCGAAAGGTAGAGCATGAGTCATATATATGATATGATGAACATGATGATTGTTCGCCATTGAAACTACATCATCTCACGTGATGATCGGACTTGGTGTAGTGGATTTGGTTCGTGTAATCACTAAAACAAATCGAGGGATGTTGTTTTGAGTGGGAGTTCATATAGTAATACGATTAAGTTGAACACAATTTATCATAAACAAAATCAAAGTGAATTTGCATAGTTTGTTGTAGTCATTGGCATCCGTTCACCACCTTATGCTTAGTTATAGTTGAGATAGTGGAACTATAGAAATTCTGGATATTTGCTTTACGAACTGGTATCGTATTGTTTTGAGTGTCAATCTAAAGTTTAAAAGTCATATTGCAAACTTTCAGCAAACTCCGTTTACTCTGTGAAGTTTAATAAACAGTATTAAAACAAGAGTAACAATTCCAGTGTTAATATCTAATGTATCATGTTTGCCTCCATGATTCTTGATACTCAAAATATTGTTTTTAATATCAAGTTTATCTAAGAGCTGAAAGCAATGTTTCAGAAACCATCATATGTGAAAGGTATTGCGATATCTAAAACAATGTATTGGTTACAACATGATAGAGTATATGTCCTCATATTTGATGAGAATTTGTGAAGGTTGGAGACGCCAGTCGTCCTAATCCTCCAAAAGTTTTTGGAAAAGAAAGATTATACTCGCAATTCACCTTTATAAGCTATAGCAGCTTGATCATGAAAATTGTCATGATAAGGATGAATAGAACATGTAAGTAAAATGTTTACTACACTAAAAGATTACTAAAGAATGGAACTTTGAAAGAATGCCAAACATTTGATGAAGGTGATCCACTTCAAAGTGCAAGTCCAAAGGTATTAGTATTTGAATATACACACTTTGTACTATGTGTCATGTGAATGACATCACTATTGATGTTGATAGATTCTTTTAAAAGAAAAGGAATTGTTGAAAGAGAATTTATAAAATATTTGGCGGAAAAGAAAAGATTGGAGATGTCCAACTTAGGTATATAGAAGATACATGTTATGGCTGTATTCCTTGCTTGTTAAACAATGTAGTTCTGTGGTATTGGATACCGAATTGGTTGGTATGAAGTGTCATACAAGACAACACAATTCATGAACTGCAATGGCCTAAGTAACTAGCAAGAGAATATGTGATGATGTTCATCGAAAACAAACAAAGGGTTGTTGTGTTGCTCGTTAACATCAAAGCTTGCCTTCAAGATTTGTTTCAATAATTGTTATTTTGATCAGGTATTATGACGACAAAAAGGTTGTTCAAATAATTACCGTATTCCATAATAGATGGATGATATACAAGTCTGGTTAGAGAAATAACGACCATAAAACTAATGCTAAAATGTCGCAAGACAAATGATTACTTGCGAAGTGACATCGCCGTTTCAATTATATTGAAAGAGATACATGAAGAAACTCCATGTTGATGGATTTTTGGAGTCTTTGATTTTGATCAAATGACGCTTGTGATACTTTCCTGGAGATAATTAAAACTCCGTTCGTAGGCCAAAAGACGAACGGACGACTAACTGATTGGAATTTGTACATATTGATGTATGTAGTCCATTATGTGTAGTCGTAGGCGATGGATTTCAACTTCATATGCTTTCTCCGAAGATTTGAGTAAGTATATGTATATACTTACTCAATAAGGAAGAAGTATGAAACATTTGAAAATGTTCAAAGACTTTCAAGATGAAGTGGGAAATTATTGTAACAAGAAAATAAAAAGTTTATGATTGGATCATAAAGATGTTTGAGTTACAAGTTTAGCAAAACACCTAAGATTTGAGGAATCGTTCCATGGATTTGCATTTCCCAAAACACCATAGGAGTATGGAGTGTTCAAGATATGTAATGAAACCTTGTTTGACATGGTAAGATCAAAGGTGTCATTTATAAAACTGCCATTATATTTTAAAAGATTAAAGCTTTAGTGACTACCGCTTTTACACTAAAAAGAGCTCCATCGTGATCCGTTGAAATGACACCATATAAGTCATGGTTTGGGATAAAACCCAGGTTGTCCTTTCTTAAATTTTTGGTATGCTAGGCATAAGTAAAGTGTTTACAACCAAAGTCGGATGAGCATGTCTTTGTAGGTTATTTCGAATAACCATTGGGTATTCCTCCATAACACCGAAGACAAAATTGTTTGTCGCTTAGAGTGTCGAGTTTCTTGAGAAGGAATTTTTGGTGAAAAATCAAGTGGGAGGACAATAGAACTTTGACAAGGTTGTTGAATCTTGGCTAATAAGTGCTGAGTTGCGCAGCATCGGTAAGTGTCCCGGAGGCAGCAACAATGCTCATGGCTCACGTGCCTCAAAGGTTGTGGTCACGGAGATCTAAGTTCCTATTGGACCAAGAAGGTCGGGTAAGTAATCAAATGCCAAGATTTGAGAGTTAAATCATTGTTGTTTGACAATGATGAACCGACTACATGCAAAGAAGCAATGATGGGCCCTGACTTTGTTAAGTGGCTTGAAGCCATAAAATCCGTGATAATTCCATACACGAGAAATCAAGCTTTGAATTTGAAAGACCCTCTGGAAAGGTGTAAGACCTTACAGTCGTATATGGATCTATAAAGAAATAGACATGGATGTTTCACATCTATGAAATAGTCGACATGTCAGAAAGAGTTTACGACAATGTTCAAGGAATTGACTATGATAAGATTTGATCTTTCATAGCGATATTTAGTCTGGACGGATTAATGTAGCAACCACTACATATATTTTGGTATATGGTAGTTGAACAAACAAAACAAGTTCTTCTAATAGAATGGTTACCTAGGACGTGTACATGACACGATCCAAAGGGTTTTGTTAATTCAAAGGATGCTAAAAGAGTATGCAAAACTTCAATGGTTGAAGTGAGCATCGCGGAGTTGGAATCTTCACCGTGATGAAACCGTTAAAAGGTTTAATTTCATCAAAGACGATGAAGATGTTTGCATTTTGCAAGAAATTAAGTGGGAGCGCTAAGACATATTTTTAATACATTATGCGAAAGACATATTGTTAATTAGAAATGATATATCTTTTATTGACACAGGTTAAGAATTTCATTTCGATGAAAGACTTAGGCATAACCCAAGAATTAGGCATCAATGTCTATATGGATAGATTGAGGCGCTAATATGGTTTTGCCAAATGTACATAGATAAGATGTTGAATGAGTTCAATATGGAAACAACAAGAAAGGTTCTTGACGCACGGAAAGGACTGAATCAAGATTCAAGTGTTTTGACACTTGGTGAAATCACAAGAATATTTTGATCAATCATTCTTTGAGATGTACACATCCAGATATGTCCTATGCTCTAAATGTTATGAGCATATACCAGAATGACTCATAAGATGATCATTGGACAATAGTAGGGATATTCCTATGATCTTTGGAAGAACTAAGAATATATTATTTATATAGTGGTGACAAATAGTTCATTGTAAATTGTTGCATTGATACTAGTTTTGTCACAAATTAAGTTTATCTCAATTTAAACTATGGGTGGCACAATGTAATGGAAAGGAAGTTCCATAATGGATTTGGTTAAGTACCAAAGTTAAAACATTGTGACAGATACTACAACAAAAGGCTAAGTATATGACTGCTATTGTAGCAGCAAATGAGGGCATTTGCGTCAAGTAGTTTGTTATCAAACTAGGTGTGTTCATAGCGGGATAATACTATGAAGATACATTGTATGACAATTGTATCAACATAATTAATCCCAAGGAACTAAAGGTCTCACCAAAGGAGCAAATTTATACAATGCCATCTCATTGGAGAATGAGTAATGCGTAGAGACACAAGGAAATGCAAATACACACGGACCTGGAAGTGTCAGATCCGAAGATTATGTTTACCACTAGCAATAGTGTCTATACAACACCAGAAAGCCATAGGTGTTGAATGCACAAGTTTTTAACTAGATTATTGACTCTAGTGCAAGTGGGAGACTGTTGGAGATATGCCCAAGAGGCAATAATAAAGTAGTTATTATTATATCTTTATGTTTATGATAAATGTTTACATCCCATGCTATAATTGTATTAACTGGAAACATTAATACTTGTGTGTTTTGTAAACATAAAAGAGTCCCTAGTAAGCCTCTTGTTAAACTAGCTTGTTGATTAATGGATGATTATGGTTTCCTGATCATGGACATTGGATGTCGTTAATAACAAGATCATATCATTAGGAGAATGATGTGATGGACACACACCCATAGTAAGCATAGCATAAGATCAAGTCATTAAGTTCGTATTGCTACAAGCTTTCAAATGCATAGTAACCTAATCCTTCGACCATGAGGTTATGTTAATCACCATCACCGGATGGGTACTTTGATGACATCAAACACCGCTTCGTAACTGGGTGGTTATAAAGGTGTCATTGGGTATTCTGAAAGTATGTGTTGAAGCGCATGGACCAAGATTGGGATTTGTCCATCCATATGATGGATAGATATGCTCTGGGCCCTCTCGGTGGAATGTCATCTAGTTAGCTTGCAAGCATGTGACTAGGTCACAAGGGATGACATATCACGGAACGAGTAAAGAGTACTTATCAGTAACGAGGTAGAACTAGGTATGGAGATACCGACGATCAAACCTCGGATAAGTAGAATATCGCGTGACAAAGGGAATTGGTTTCGTATGTTAATGGTTCTATCGATCACAAAGTCATCGTTGAGTATGTGGGAGCCGTTATGGATCTCCAGATCCCGCTGATGGTTATTGATCGGAGAGGTGTCTCCATCATGTTTGCATATTCACGAACCGTAGGGTGACACACTTAAGGTTTGAAGTTGTTTTAAGTAGATATGGAATGTGCGTTGGAGACCGAATGTTGTTCGGAGTCTCGTATTGGATCCGGGACATCATGAGGAGATCCAGAATTGTCCGGAGAATAAGATTCATATATTGGGGATCATTTTCTAAGTTAGGAAATGTTCCGGAGTATTTGTATGGGGATTCTAGAAGGTTTCGGAATGTTCTGGAAGGTTCTAGGAGATTTCTTGGAGTTTGCTTGAAAACCAAGAAAGGATCAAGGAGTCCTTGTGGGGCAAGACACGGATTCATGGGGGAGGAGGATTCCTCCCCCCTCCCAATCCACCGGCCAAGGAAGGGACTGGCGCCTACCTCCTTTAAATAGAGGGGTGGGGGCGCCACCCCCTTGCACCCTCCATAACAAACCCTAGCCGTCACCTCTCTCCTCCTCCTTCCCTCTGCTCCGGCTTAGGCGAAGCCCTGCAGAATTCTCTACTCCAACACCACCACCACACCGTCGTGCTGCTGGGATTCCGTGGAGAAGATCTACTACCTCCGCTGCTCGCTGGAACGGGGAGAGGAAGGTCTGCTTCGACTCCGCACGTGTGACCGACTGCGGAAGCGCTGCCGGAACGCGGCGCCGGAAGGATCATCCACTCGATCTTTAGATCGGCAAGTGATCGACTACATCAACCACGAGATCCGATCTTGAACAAGGCTTTGGAAACTACGAGGGTTAGTACAGATCTATCTCGTTGCACATGTCTAATAGATTAGATCTTGGCTTTTATCTAGATTAGATCTGGGTTTTGTTCGTTCTTGCGGTAGAATTTTTTTGTTTTACATGCTACGAACCCATCAGTGGTATCAGAGCCGTGGCTATTTTGTTGAATTTGCTCCCACCATAATTAATAAGAATGACTATGCTTATGTGGAGAGTAATAATCATTTTATGCATGTGGCTCATGATAAGAATGTTTCATGTGATTGTTATATTGTTAATATTATTCATGATGCTACTGAAAGTTATTATGAGAGAGGGAAACATGGTTTTATGCATCTCAATAATATTAAGTTTCCTCTCTTTATGTTGAAAGTCTTGAAGTTGCACTTGTTTTGCTTTTCTATGCTTGTTGCTTTGTGCTTTCATGACTTGTTTATTTACAAGATTCCTATGCATAGGAAGTGGGTTAGACTTAAATGTGTTTTGAATTTGCTTCTTGATGCTCTCTTTTACTTAAATTCATATTTCTTATGTGAGCATCTTCTCAAACTATCATGTCTAACTTAAAGGCGTTAAAGAAAAGTACTTATTGGGAGATAACCCAAAAGTTTTAGATAAGTCTTGGAAGTTATTACTTCTGTAATAACCACTCCTTATCCTTTTTATTTGCTTTTTGTGCCAAGAGTAACCTCTAATGAGAGAGAAGTAATGCTTGGGAAAGTTGCTGTCCCGAAACACATTTCTGTGTTTCACCGTAAAAATTCGTGTAAAATCTCTGTATGTCCATTTGAGGCGTGAATTTTTGTGCTTCTGCCCCAGGTTGTTATCTAACTTTCGTTAGTTCAACACTTTTCGATTTGAGCAACAGAAGGTCTTCGAAAAAATTCGTCTTTACCTGCTGGTCTGTTTTGACAGATTTCTGCCATTATTTGCATTTGCTTCTTGTTGGTTCCTTTTTGAGTTCTTTTGGGGAATTGAGCTTTTTGAGGGAAGTGCTACAGTATCTAGTATTCTAATGGAAATTTATTTGGTGTTAGAACTAAACCTTAAGACTTATTTATCTTGAGTGCACTAATGTTGCTAATAAAGATTGTGTGAAGTTTTGTATGAAGGAAAATTTTCAGTGTATGGAAGGAATGAGTAATGAGATGAAGGATGGACTAAAGCTCAAGCTTGGGGATGCCACGCGTTTAACCCCAAGAAATATCCAAGAAGTACGAGCGTCAAAGCTTGGGGATGCCCAAGGCATCCCTTTCTTCATCAATAAAAATTTCAGGTTTCTTCCAAACGCTTCATTTTTATTGTTTCATGCACAGTTGTGTTGTTCTTGGAGCGTCTTCTTTTTCATTTTCATTTTGGTTTTTAGTTTGCTTGGTTTGCTTAGTTTTCTGAATAAATTGGTTGGACCCCCTCTTTCATACATTGGTTTGCAAATAGTTTGGTTTCGTTTGGAAAAGAGTAGGAAAGTTCATGCTTATGTGGTAAAAAGAGCTTGTTTTTGACTGTGGCCCATGCTTTGTCATGCCATGCTTGATATTGTTTTGGCTTTATGCTTAGTATTCTTTGCTGTAGCATGCCTTGTTATAAACAATTGAGATTACTTAATGTGCCTTGGATGAATCATGCATTGTTTTAGCATATTAAAGCATATTATAGTGGTATTCTCCTTTGATGCTTTATTTGGGTTGACTTCGCGCATGCTCACACCATGTTATGACTATCTCAAGTCACCATAGACTTTATGATCCTTTAGTTTTCAACTTGTAGTATCACTTTATGCT
This sequence comes from Avena sativa, assembly GCA_916181665.1. Classification (NCBI taxonomy): domain Eukaryota; kingdom Viridiplantae; phylum Streptophyta; class Magnoliopsida; order Poales; family Poaceae; genus Avena; species Avena sativa. The sequence goes on from OV702287.1 coordinate 343,577,418, forward strand.
TTGATCAATGATGTTTTGTCGCTCTGCATGATTATGGCCATTATTGCTCTCTTAGTTTGTCGCTCCCAGTCTTTTGCTAGCCTCCACAACCAAGTATGAGTTCCACTCATGCATCCAACTCCCTAAATCAAGTTATTCCAAAGAATCCACCATACCTACCTACTAGCTTATGCTATTCCAAGTATATTCATGCTTTTGTTTACCTTCCAAATTAAACTTGTTATGAGAAAACTAGTGATTAAAGCTCTCACGAACTTGATGGCACACTTTAATTTTCTTGCCCTTAATAAACTTGAACCATTGTGTCATCTATGTTGCATATGCTTGCACTTATTTGTTGGGGATTAGCAGAACCATGCTGTCATGGGGAACGCTTTCAACATTGCACTGGTACTTTGTACCTAGTTGATATCATGCTCTTTTGTCTATGGATGTCGTCGGTGTGAAATGAAAGGGGAGCTTGTAAGTCCATGGAGTTATGTATATGTGTTAGAGAAACGCCTGGGCCGCTGGTCTAATCCATGCTGACATGGTGGAAACCTGCAGCCTAACCATAATGAGCTGTCTATGAAGCATTCTTCTTATAAAAAAGAGAGTCCTATATAGAAAAAAAGAGAGAAAAGAGAAAAAAAGATACTATGAAAAGAGGAAAGAGAGAAAAAAGCACCATATTCCCATGGTAAATAAGAAGAATGCTGAGATGCTCGTTGTCTGCTTGCCTTGTCATTTTGATATGGGGATTCTTCCGTATCATCGGGCAAGGGGTACCCCGTTGGCGGTTCTCTATGATACACATGTACTTACAATGACAAGAACTTACCGGTGACTAAACTTGAGTAGCATGAGGAGCGGCCCTCGTATACAAGGGACATGAGATTTCTGACTTATACTTCGTCAAGCATGTACACCATAGTTTGTTCACTTTAACCTTAATCACTTCAAGATGCTTATGATAGAGGCAATGAGAGCTGAAAGCTATAAGTACCATAATTTTTGGAAGCTCTTTATGAGACTTGAATCCCTACTTCTTTTTATGAAGGCCTTTCTTCCACCATTATATTGAGTCTCCACCTTCTACCTTTATGCACCTACTTTGAGAGCATAGTGGCCATTCTTAGTTCTATGTGCATTGTCCCAAGACTAGTTGATTGATGCATAACTTGATATTGCTTGTTTTAAACTAATTGTATCTAGTCACTCTTATAGACTTTTAATGTGTCCTATGCATTTATATTTGCTACTCTATGAAGGACAAGCTGAATGCCATTATGCTATGTTTTCTTTATGTGAAACAAACAAACGTCTTGCAAAGCATTGTTATTCATGAATCTTTTATTTGTGCATTTTCATGTTGCATCATAGTTTCTTTGCTTATTGCTAGAACTTTGTCTTTCATGTTATGATTGAAGTACTATGATCCCAGCTTTGAATGTTTTACAAATACTTTGATCAAGTCTTTGATGGTGCATGTCACCTAAAAAATTATTCTTTCTTTTTATCACTTACCTACTCGAGGACGAGAAGGAGTTAAGCTTGGGGATGTTGATACATTGCAAATGTATCTATAATTTTTGATGTTCCATGCTTGGTTTTATCCACTTTCTTGTGTTTTGTCCACACTTTGGAGTACTTTTCATATGATTTCTTGGACTAACCTATTAACAAGAGCCACAGTGCCAGTTGCCTGTTTTCTGCTGTTTTTGGTTCCAGGAAAGTCAGAAAATCAATATTCTCAGAATTGGACGGGACAAAAGCCAAAGTTCCTATTTTACCGGAAGACTCACGGAGCCAGAAGCAGAGACGGAGGAGGGCCAGGGCCTGGCCACACCATATGGTGGCGCGTGCTAGCCCTGGCCGCGCCACCAGGTGGTGTGGGCCCCCTGGCACTCCACCGACCTTGCCTCTTCGCCTATAAGAAGCCTCCCGATGCATAAACCCTAGATCATCAAGCCTCCAGCCACGAAAAGTTCCACAGCGCTGCCGCCACCAAAGGGGAGATTCAGGGGACAGACAGTCTCTGTTCCGGCACCCTGCCGGGACGGGGAAGTGCCCCCGAAGCCATCTCCATCGATCTCCACCGCCATCTCCATCACCATTGCTGATTCTCATGATGAGGAGAGAGTAGTTCTCTCTCGAGGCTAAGGGTTCTACCAGTAGCAATGTGTTCATCTCTCTCTCTATGCATGATCTTATTGAGATCATGAGCTTCTAATCTATAGATCTACCTTGCTACTCAAGTGCTTTAATAGATCTCTGCTCTCCCCATGTGTGTGAAAGTGACAGCGTGCACACCATGGTGGCACTTAGGCTAGAGATTACAAATACTTGTTATGAGTTATATTTGGAGTTGGATGTCTTTATGAAATTGTGGTGTTTGTTGGACTCATCTAGTATTCAAGGTGACAGTGTGGGGTTTTCTAGATGGGAAAGGCTTACTTTGAGGTGTGTTGTTATAGCCCTACCATCGATTAGAGTGTCCAACCGGAGAGTAGTATCATAAAGAGAAGATATTTATATGAGAGTGTTCACTAGTGAAAATATGATCCCTAGGCCTTGTTTCTAAGCATTGAAACTTTGTTTGCAACTAGATCTGTTATATGTTTGCTTGCTTCCATCTTTATTTCAGTTTTACTTTAGTCTTTTCACACGCCATCAAGTTATCTTCTATCACCATTACCACTTATAATTATTCATACCACTTGTATTTCACTATCTCTTCGCCGAACTAGTGCACATATACACCTGACAAGTATATTGGGTGTGTTAGGGACACAAGAGACTTCTTGTATCTTGATTGCAGGGTTGCTTGAGAGGGAATACCTTTGACCACTTCCTCGCTGAGTTCGATAAACCTTGGGTGATCCACTTAAGGGAAAACTTGTTGTTGTTCTACAAACCTCTACACTTGGAGACCCAACAACTTTCTACAAGAATAGAAGTGCGTAGACATCAGCCACCACCTCCATCACCTCCTTGGCGACGACGTGGTGAATCTCACGCATGACCCATTAGACCGCCACATGTGCAGCCGCCTCCACCAACTGCTACAGCGCCGCCTCGGCCACACGGCATTCCTCCTCGAAGGCCACCACCTCCGTCTTGGCCATGCGTTGGAGGTCGACAACGTTGATGTCGGCCTCCTAGAAGCGGGTGAGGCACATCTTCCTAATTTTGGTCTAGTACGATGAAGACGCTTGTGCATCCACCAACCGAGCAGTACATTTAGACCCACATCACAGGAAGTCCAAAACGAAGCTAGATTCGGTCATTCGGTGGCATGCACTCTAAATGTTTTGGAAGAGAGTAATCATTTGCTCCTACGACCATCTCATGTTTTCTCAGGTTAATCAAAAAAAAAGTATCCACTGTAAATGTTTCTTAATCGAGATTACTTACTACTAGCCGTCTGTAATAATATAATCCATGGCCGAGGTTGCTAGGTTCTGCAGATTTGTCACTTCTTGAGGCCTACACGTAGTGCACTCATGTCATGTGACAATGTGAACCGTGAGAGATTTGGCAATGAAATCAAAACCTGTTTCGTGTGATCTCTAGGTTTTAATCAGCTGTCGTCCAGCTCGTGGCCTGACACGTGAGTGAGATGCTTCCCGTTTTATTTTCCTTGTGTTTGATTAACTTCTGCAGTATCGTGGTTCTGGGGCTAATTTCTACAAATAAAAAGAGGTTTCTGGTTCAAAATTGACTACAGATAAAAACACAGGAAGGCGCCATGTGCAACAAAATACTGTGGCATGCTTATTAATTATGTTGTTGAACGAGTTTATACGGTCAATCATATTACACAAAAACACTGGAAAAAAACCATTTTGGAAGTGCCTTCTGAAGATAACTTGTGAAATATCACTGGCACTGGTGGAAATTAGCATGAATTAGGTTCCAGGATGCAGGGCCACACAATGGCACTTCAAACAAAGTTTCCTATGCAGATCACATAAGTTTCACATAAAAGTCAGAACAAACATAACTGATAAGTACAAGAAAGCAAAACAATTTACGATCTCAAAAGTTAACTGTTGCGAAATAAGATTCCCGAACACACAATACCAGTGCAAACACATTCAGCAACAAGGTCCCAGACACAATGAAACAGGCTAAACATGTCCCTAGCTTAACGACCAACAGTTAAAACAAGCTTCGGCCTCTCTACGGTACATTGCATCGAAAAACAGTCCATCTCCTCCAATCAAAAGCAAGAATGATATGCTGTCGACGGCTTTTCTCCCTTCTCAAGACAATCCTCCATAGGTGGGATAGGTAAGAACCATACCTGGGAGGACATTGAACATTCAGTAATGAACATGTGTCAGAACCAAACAAGTGAAGTCAGTTCAACATAATAAGATATAATGACGAATGTAAGGAGTCAAGTCGAAAACCTACAACTATGCTAATATTGTAAGGAGTCAACTTCAAACTGTTTATACATACATACATATATGAGAGCAGATTGCATCGAGTGTCTACCATCCCTGTAGGCTAGCTATAAGCATTCTTCTTCATGGTTAAAGGTGTTCCTATGAGTTGCATGAGCATGTTATTAAATATCTCCCTCTGACCTATCACTATAGAATGATAAAAGGTTTATGCATAAAAAGATTGAAAAAAAAGATGGCACCAGCACCACATTCAAATTGCTGATTAATAAGTAACGTAAAACTTAATTGTCGCATGAATTTCATTGGCACACTACAACAATCAACTATAGAAAAACAGAGCAAGTACTAAATACGTTGCCCAAAACACTTTTTAGCTGCTATTAATGTAATTGTGATAGCAACATCACATTGCTCCTAACAAACATTACAACAAAGAGTTCCATTCATTTGTATTAGCTCCTACATTCTAAAAATCTGTTAATAATAAGAGACAATTAGTACTATATCAAATTTCAGTCTTCGCTCCTAACCTGCTAAACTTTTAATGATTTAAGATAAATATCTAATACTAGTAAGCTCAGTTAAACATAAGCCAACATGTGATTCATGAAAGCACATACAATGGTTGATGTAGTTCCATCTCATTACAGAGCATAAATGATTTAAATTATTTAGTACTCCCTCCGTCCCATAATATAAGATGTTATTACAAACAATATAGGTTGTAGATGGTCATAGTAACATCTTATATTACAACAGGATGGAGGGAGGGTGACTCATGAAAGCACAAACATGGTTGTTGTAGTTTCATCTCATTACAGAGCACAAAATGATTTAAATTATTTAGTACCCCTCCTTCCCATAATATAAGATGTTATTACAAACTATATAGGTTGTAGTTGGTCGTAATAACATGTTATATTACAACAGGACAGAGGGAGTACCAGCAAGTGAGCATACAAAAGTCATGTTCAGCACAGACAATTTAATATTGTTTCTCAAAGTTCTACAACTAACTGAACACAAATTAAACTATACAAAACTGCTAGGTGGAGAGCCAGAAGCGATGGCACTAAATAAACAGAGATAGCAACTATCAAGTTGTATATACACCAGATGGATCTCATCAGCTAAGGATTGTGCACGCACTACAATCTGCAAAAGAGCATGAGCAGAACACTAAATGCAAACTACAACACATCATACGGTTCATCCATCACGCCTTAGAATTCGACGGCAGCGCAGAAGTTCATACATCACATCTGGGCTAATTGAACACAAGAACTTGACATCCACATCATTTTTGCTTGCCCCCGCTAGTCTTCAGTCTCCTTTTCATCCTATTCGATCTTTGCTTTCTTTTTGGATCTCCCCCATTTCCTCTTCGATCTCGCTCTCTCTCTCTCTCTCTTTGATCCCTTCCTTGTCCTCTCTGCTCCCTTTGATCTCTTTGCTCCCTTCCTTTTCCTCTCCGCTCCCTTTGATCTCTTTGCTCCCTTCGTTTTCCTCTGCGCTCCCTTTTGGTGCCAGGAAATATCTGATGTAGCCCATCTGTCCGATTTTGCATTCGACCATCAGGGGTTGCGTTGTTGAGAGACAGATCTTCACTTGATTAAACAGGGTAGACGCCTTGGAGAAGGAGTTCATGTACTTCAGGTCCAAGGTCAAGGAAACTGGTGCTCGCATAGTTACAACGGTAGTAGCAGTAGCTTCTTCTGGCTGCATTGATACAAACATGAAACGCATAAACATGATCCATTCTTCAGTATTTTCTTAAAATAGTAGTTGAATGGCACAAGATACTAAAGATGTTACTCCATATGATAGAACCAATTGAAATTTATAGAATAAACAGATGTTAATTTGCACTGCAGAGTAGTTAACCACCTCACCCAGATTTTACAGTTAAGGAGGAAATAAACAATAACTAAAAAACCAAACGTCTAATTCAACCCCATTTACCAATACCAATGTAATCAACCAAATGAAGAGCCATGTTCTGCTTTATGAAATATGTAGCTTCTGCTCTAGACAAATTAACATATCCAGTTATGCAGAGTAAACTAAGACCCCAAACACAAAAGAGCAACATTTAGCAAACAAAGTGAATTAGCAACTCAACACAGTATAGTGAGACAATGAAATTCTATGGCAGTATGTACCCATGTTCTGCTAATCTGGTGCCTATCCACCAGACAGGCTAAAAGGTAACCTAGGTGAGGAACCAAGAATGCACACTTGCTAACAACATTAGGGCATTAAGAATCTGCAACACATGACTGATATGATTGTTCACTGCATTTCATGTTAGAGTCACATACAGATATTCAGAGGATGATACCCATTCCAATTTGAGGGGCTAAGAGGGTCAAACCATTAAGTACCTGCATGTACTTGATGTTCACGCGCCCACTTTTTCCCGAAGCAAAGAAGTTGAGGCCCTTCTCAGTCACCGAGATGTGACCTACAACAGGAGATGGAAATGATTGTACAGAACTAGAATCCTCCATGCTCCAGTAACAGTAAGCCTTATAAATCACCAGGTAAAATCTATGTACCATCGCCCGCCGCTGATGTTGCTGAGGTACTTGCATACACGCATAAACTCCGCAGAGGGCATTTGGACAAAGGCCTGGTACATGGAATCCAAAAGCTGCCAATCCAGGATTTGGAAGCGCTGGCTATTGGCATCCACAAGCCGCAAATCGTAATCCGTAGTGTTATTCTCCTCTGTTCATTTCCACAAACACAAAACCAGCACAGGGTCAGGGCGAAGAGCAGGTAGCGCAAAAGACGTGCGGGCACTTACTGGGCGACTCGAATGATAAGGTAATGGTGTCGAAGTTTTCGTGGCCGACCTTGATGGTGATGGTGTCGTCGTTGTCGGCGCAGCGGATGGCCTTGACCAGGTCGTCGATTGGGATGCCCATGGTGATGTATTCGTCGCAGTGGTAGTGCTGGAAGTCCTCGGCGGGGAAGAGGAGCTCGATGATCGCGTGTTCGGTGTCCACGGCCTGGAGCTTCAAGCCCGTGCTGGAGCAGTCGACGCTGGCCATATCGACCAGGTCGAGGATCGCCTTCAGGACATTGAGGAAGAGGCTCTCCTTCACCAGCTTCAGCTCCAACATGGTGGCTGCGCTCCCCTCTTGGACGGCGGCGGCGTAGATAGGATCTGGGCGGGTGCGAGGAGGGGTTTGGGAGGGGAGAGCGGCGGAGGGGGATGGAGGAAGGGGAAACGGAGATTAATCGAGGATCGACGTTATGTCTAGAACTGCAGACGGACGTAGACGCGTGCGGTTCGCTGGATGCGCATCGGACGGGAGGATTAAAAAAAAAGGCGCAAGGATACAAAAAAAAAGGCGTGAGAAACGAGTAGGGAAGAAACGGTGGGAGAATCAGATCGCTAGAACCTGGAGCCGACATGCTGCTCTGATCGGCAATGCAACTCTCTCCTCGTCAATCTCAGGTAAGTCTCTGTAGCATGTCTTTCTGATCCTTAAACCAAACAGCACAGATCTGAGGCCATCTCTACATCCAGTGTCGAAGACGGGTCAAACTTAAAACTGGTCTTAATCAGTGCACAGGTTCGACTTAGGCCCAAAATATATAAGTTGTAGCACATGGTCAGACCTTTCCAATGGTATCTCATTTGCACGATTTGGATCACCAGAGTAACAGTTTTATCCCAAATAATATTCTGTCCAAATGACCATTGTTAGCTGTTTTGGAGGTTGATTTTGTCAGAATTAAACAGTGTACTGAATGCTGTAGCGATTTCCATGAAGTTGTAGTGATTTCTCTGCTCATATCCATAAAGTTGTAGTGATTTATCTGCTCACATCCATCAAGTGCGTTGAAGTTGTAGGGCATAATCTTCTCATTGTCATAAGTAGTTTCTTAAGTGTGGTTTCCTTCCAGGTTTGGAAAGCTTTGGTGCATAGTCCATGGAAGAAGAAACCGAGAAGGATGAAGAGATTAACACATCGCAACATGATCCTCATTCCAATCGGTAAATTTCGTGTCCCACACTTTCGCATGAGATCTCTTAGTACTTCATTGGTTCCAACATTTTCTTCGCATTTGCACAACTCCCATGCTTAATTTATTTTTACACTGCAGGGTTGAACTACTTGGTTTGGTACCTCATGTTGGAATGGAATTTAGAAATTCAGATGAAGCTTGGGCATTTTGCCTAAGCTATAGTGGGCAGACAAGCTTTGAGGTTACGAAAAGGTATACAAACAAAAGACGATCAGATGGCAAAGTTACCTCATGCAAATTTGTTTGTGCAAATGAGGGTCTTCGGTCGCAAGAAAAAAGGGATCATTTAACGAAGTGTCCTCGAGCTGAAACTAGAAGATTGTAAAGTCTACATGAATGTTAAAATGGACCGTAAGAAGGAAAATCTCAAAGTGTCTGAGCTGGTTTTAGACAGGGTTTAAAAATTCACGAAATTTCGTTCGTTTCGCGGGTCAGCGAAATATTTGAATTTCGCTCAAAAAATTTCGTGCCATTTGAACTTCCCTAGTAAAAAAGGTACGAAACCATTTCTATTCGATAAGAAATTGTTAACCGGGCTTGTTAGGAATCCTCTTTATCATCTACTTTTTTGTTTCAGTTTCACTTTTATGCTAATATAAAGAAAAAACTGCTAAAAAATTAAATACGGCAAGACTCGAAACCGAGAAACAATAGCGGATTGCAATTGTGGACAAACCACTAGGATAGCAAAGGTTCTTAGTACGCGTGGTAGTGTATTGTATTATATCCATTAAAATAAGTTCGAATTTATTCAAAATCAAATAAAAATTTCGTTATTTTGTGCGATTTTTTTTACGAAATTTCAGAAATTTCATAACTTTCGTGAGTCAGCGAAATTTTTGCGCAAACGAATTTTTTTCCCTTGGTTTTAGAACACAATCACACATTACACCTGCTAGAAACTTTACACTTAATGGTGTCACAGAGGAAAATTTCCGAGTTACAATCTTTTAAAATTGAAATGGCAGATGATGCAGGTATTCGGTCAAAAGCCGCACATGAGTTGGCTTGTCGCCAAGTTGGTGGACTACCCAATCTTTGTTATACCCTCCGTGATCACAAGAATTATTTGAGGACCAAGCGCCAATGTGAAATGGCATATGGCCAAGCAGGTAGCATGCTCAAATATTTCCAAGACAAGATTGTTGAAAACCCATCATTCCAATATGCATTGCAAATGGATTGTGAAGAACAAATAGTAAATATATTTTGGGCTGATGCTAAAATGATCTTGGACTATGCACATTTTGGTGATGTTGTTAGTTTTGACACTACTTTTGGAACGAACAAGGAGAGCAGGCCCTTTGGTGTTTTTATCGGATTCAATTACTTTAGAGAAACTGTAGTTTTTGGTGTTGCTCTCATGTATGATGAAACCTTTGCATCCTTCAAGTGGTTGTTTGAAGCCGTTCTAAATTCTCACAAAGGTAAAAGTCCTAAAACATTCTATATAGATCAAGATGTTGCAATGGAAAAGGCAGGTGGAGAAGTATTTGTAGAAGCATGGTATGGATTATGCACCTTTCACATTATGCAAAATGCTGTCAAGCATCTACATGAAGAGAAGGATGAAGATAAGAAAAATAAGAAGAAAGAGAAGAATGAAGAGAAGGAAAAAGAGGAGAGTGAAGAAACAAGTATTCTATCAGATTTTAGCGCATGCATGTTTGAGTACGAAGACGTGGAGAAATTTGAACAAAAGTTTGACCTCATGAGGAAGAAGGTGATCAAGCAAAGTTGGCTGGATAGTATATATAAGTTAAAAGAAAAATGGGCTGAATGTTACATGAAGGATGTTTACACATTAGGAATGAGAAGTACACAATTGAGTGAGAGTCTGAACAATGACTTGAAAATCCATTTCAAATCTGATTTTGATATCATCCGGTTCTTTAAGCATTTTGAAAGGGTGATGCAAGGAAAAAAATAATAATAACAAACTGAATTCAGAATTTGAATCGAGGAAAAAGCTGCCTAAACTATGTATGAGGAGACCACCACCTATGTTGGTGCAAGCTAGAAATCTGTATACACCTAGTATATTTGAAGCTTTTCAAGGTGAATATGAAAGATCATTGCATCTTGCACAAAGACATTGGATGTCTATAATGAATATCTAGTAGGAGATTATACCTTTGAGGAAGAGTATAAAGTTATTGGCTTCAAAACAAATAATTGGGATATTGTGTGGTCATGCTCTTAAAGTTCTTGATTTAATGAATATCAAGTCACTACCACTACATTATGTGTTAAAGCGATGGACACATGAGGCAAGAAGTGGAACCGTACAAGACAAAGATGGAAGAAATATAATCGAGAATCCAAATATGGATGCCATGCTTAGCTACAGATACATGTCCCACAAATTTCATAATTTGGCGAATCGAGCATCTAACTTTCCAGAATGCGTTGTGTTGGTAGATAGTACACTTGACATCCTTGGTAAGCAGATTGAAGAAAAAATCAATGCATGTACAAGCACACCTCGCTATCCAAGTACAACATCCGCAGATGCTAGCCCACCAAATGACTTGTTGATCAATGCATGGCTAAAGAAAAAAGGAGATCAAAACAAAACTTCGAAACAAAAAAGAACTTGGCTCGATAAGAAGCACAAGATCAGGAAAAAGAGGGCAAGATCAGGAACAAGAGGGAAAAGGCATGTTGCTAAATAAAAGATGTATTTTCAATGTTATCATTATTTCCATCAATTCTCATGACCCTTCTACTTCCTTTCATTACAGGCCCTTGTACTTTCTTTCATTACAGGTAGAAGAGGTGGGGGAAGAGGCAGGTAGTGGTAGTGCACAAGCACATGTACAAGCTGCAAATGATAGTGTTTGTAGTGGCAAAGGGAAGGAACCTGGGAACGTTCCGGAATCTGAAGTTCACAGGGATAATCTTAGCTACACTCAATTATTAATGGTAATCTTATTCATATAGTTAGTTCATGACTACATATATCATAATTGTGTAAGAAATCTTACTTCTTTATTTAATTTACAGGGACCAATGACAGATGAATTTCTTACTGGGTTGTGGTGAAATATTTCAGTTTTTGGACTATGATGTTCTGTAGTGAATTATGTAGGTCAGTGGCAAAAGAATTCGAAAACTGATGTACATAGGGACTCTTTACTTAGTTCTGAAAGTTATACTGTCCATTTACTTCAGCCCAAGTTCAGTTGTCGGTTCCATTTTGTGCAGCCTTTTAGTTTAGTTAAATTATGGGCAACGGTTGCCATTTATTTCATTCAAGTTTCAGTTCTAGGTTCCACTTTGTTCAACTCAGTTCAGTTCAGAATTCTTTACATGTACTTTTGTCCAATTTGCATATGCACAACGTAGCAACTGGATGTTTTGAGTGGTCTCAATCTTTCAGTTCAGTTCAGAATTCTCATTACAAGTTATTCAGTTCAATTGGAATTTATTCTGTTCTACAAATGTACAAGTAGAAACTGGGTTATTTATTCACTCATAAGTCATAACATCCAATCAACAATAATATTTGAGTGATCTCAATCTTCCTACCAATTCCAGATTCAGCTAACAACAGTACACCACGGACGCTTTCTACACTTTGCAATTCCTAAGCTGTTGACAGTACATAATGGACATTTCCTGCAGTTTACAATTCCAAATTCAGTTGACAGTATATCTGGACAGCAGCACGGCAACACGGGCTCCTGCTCCTCCGCTTGGGGACGCGGCCGACCTGCGCCACAAAGCAGCATCGCAGAGGTCGTGCGGGGCGACTAGATCAACGACATGGGCTGACGGGACGGGCATGCGCCAGGGCAGCGGCAGCGCTGAGGTTGACCACGCCAACTTGGACGACACGGTCGCTGGCTGAGAGAGACCTCGACGGCGTGCTGGAATGATAGACATGGTAGTAGTCGCCGTGTTTGTGGTTTGGGAAGGTCGGGCTGTGAGCGGGAATGATAGACATGGTAGTATGGTTGAGATGTGTGATAATATATCTGCCCTTTAGGCCTCGTTTGGTAGAAGAGGTTTGTAGTGGTTTACCGAGTATTTATCCGGCCGGGATTTGGTGAAAACACCTCCTTCACTCGATCCCCTTCTAAAACCCAACCTACCTCTCCATCATCAAGTTTAGGGGTTTGGCGCACTGAGATTTCATTATTAAAGCAATAAAAATGGGATTCCTAGCGTTTGCGTGTGTGCTAGCAAAAGAAGCACAGGTCAGAAAGTAAAATCAATCGGCGGACGCAGAGTTTAGCTTAGCTAGAGAAGAACCGATCAGCTTCATGTACATGCATGCGTCCCGTTGCGAGTTCTTACTTGAGCTAGTAGCCTGGTACACGCGGCCCTCGACGAAGCTATCTAGGTCAGCGCCTACACGGGCCTTCAGTTCCGCCTCCATCGCCAACACTGTGTCGAGCGTTGCCGGATCGTGTGAGTCTCCGATGCCCACCGCGTCCATGCCGCTGGCGTTCGCGGATAGCTGCAGCTTGCCCTCGCCACCGTAGCTTCTGTCGGCGGCGGCGTCCTAGCGGCTTGTCTCACGTGTCGGAGGAATTGAAGGTGTCCTGCGCTGTCAGTCCGGGGCCTAGGCCGCGGTAGGAGAAGGCAAGCTGCCGTTGGTTTTTTTCTCCTTCGAACAGGACAAGGCAGAGAGGGTAAAGAACGTCGTTAAAACAGATGTAAATGACATCAAACTCATATAGATCCATAGTACTCACTCCGTTTAAAAAAAAGGATGTTCTAGTTTTGTTTCTGAAACATGCAGCGTTATCGTGCCTCCTATATAGATCAGGCATCGTGTTGTGGCTATGTGTGATGTAAGTGCAGATTGATGATGCCTTCAACCAATGTTTCGTTTGAGGTCCGAAATTGGTAATGGCCATTCTGTGACATGCCTTACTCTGATGTAGTTGTTCTTTCTTTTATAAGAACGGTGTTCATATACCTTTGCAGGTCTATTTTTGAATGCTCTTTTTGTTTGTGATCATTCTTTCGTGTTGATTCAGAAAGTACAACTGAATCTATATATTTCAGATAAATTAGACTATACAAATCAATTTAATTAGAGTAATTCTGTGGTACACAGGTGCTGGCGATTAGGACACGGCCAGGAGCTGAACGCGGCCGGCATCACACGACGAGCGGGGCAGCGGAACGACTCCATCGTCCTGCACTCGCTGAGCTATACGTGGCCAGGAAATTGGCACCGGTGAGCTCGAATGCGCAAGCGTCACACGACGATGGGGCAGCCGAACCCCACGGGATACCTCCAACGGCAACCAGGGCCAGGTGGGGCGACCCACAACGGCGACAAGGGCCAGGTGGGACGACCCACACGAGAACCCTCCAATGGCCACCGGAGCGGCGAACACCGGGAACGCTGGGGACTGCAGGGCAGCGGCGGATTGCAGAGACAGACAAGATTTGATTTTCAATAGGCAAAATTTGAAACAATTTGACTATATTTGGGGTATTTTTTGCAAAATCATTTTTTTAAACAAGGCAAAAGACTTGCCATTTTATTAAAAAAGGAAAGGTTTAAGATGTCTTACAAACCAACATTCTTGACCAAGGTCAAAACAAAACAAGATAGCCTACTCTCGCGGTATGTAAATACTCAAGGCCTTAGCACCAGCTGAGCTCCACAAGGCCACTTCTTCTTTAATTTTGGTTACAAGCATGTTCTGAGAAGAGGCATAGTTTCGGAAGACACGAGCGCTTCTTTCCTTCCATATTTCCCAAGACACCAACATTGCTAGGGAGGTCATGGCCTTCCTAGATTGTCCTCTCTTGTGGGCCATCTCTTTCCACCATTCTTTAACACTTTGCATGGTGTGCCAATTATTTGGGTCAACGTCATAAAAGACAAGACTTGATGGTAGACCAAATACGGATAGTGAAGCGACACTTGAAAAGAAGATACGCCGCAGTCTCTTGCACTTGGTTGCAAAGCTTGCATCGCCCACAATTAGGCCATCTTCTCTTTTCTACCCTATCTGCCGTCCAAACTCTATTTTAAAGGATCAACCAAGCAAAGATTTTACATTTCGGAGGCGCCCAAGGTTTCCACACCAAGGAAGACATGGTGGAGGTAGTTTGTCCCAAAAATTGCATTTTGTAGGCCGACTTGGATAAATAGCATCCATCGCTTGTGAGCTTCTATATAATAGAGTCCGGAGTGCTTGCATCCAAATGCACCGATTGTAGCATTTCCCAAAGGTTGGAGAATTGTACAATATGGTCAACTGAAAGTCCACCTTGGGTATTGATTTGGGTCACCCACGAGTTGTCCCCCAAAGCTTTGTTGACAGTGCATCTTTTTTGTTTTGAGCAATCGAAGATGAGAGGGGCGATGTCTTTTGGTCTTGCACCATTGAGCCATGAAGCATGCCAAAAAAGAGCTTTTTTCTGTCCCCAATGCTTACATTTGTTGCCGCCGCGAAGAGGTTAGTGTCTCGAGAGGTGCAAGGCGTTCCAAGCCCTAGCCATGGCTTATCCTCCTCGCTCCATTCTTGCCATAACCATCTCATGTGAAGTGCAGAGGCAAACTTGGAGAGGTTGAGGATTCCGAGCCCTCCAAAATCTTTAGGCTTGCACACGGTCTCCCAATTGACCTTGCACTTTCCCCCGGTTACTTTCTCACAAGCTGCCCAAAGAAAAGATCTTTGGATACTATCGATCTTTAAGAGGACTTCGATCGGGATTTGGAGCACGGTGATGAAGTAAATAACAGTGCTAGTAAGCACCGACTTCACAAGCTTCGGGCGACCATCAATAGTGATATGCTTCCAAAGCCACGACACAAGTTTGTTGGCCACCTTGTCTTCTAACAGTTGGAAGTGGATTCTCTTTAGTCTTGTGACTGGCAGAGGCAATCCAAGATATTTCATTGGGAAGGATGTGCGGGAGGCTGGGAAGGCTTGAAGGATATTGTCAAGATCATTCGCATATCTAATGGGGGCGACTTGACTTTTGGAGAAATTTGTGACAAGCCCGGTGGCGTCACCGAAGTGGTGCAAAGTGGAGGCGAGGAAGTTGATGTCGTCTTTGATTAGAGCTATAAATATGGCGGCATCGTCGGCATAAAGAGACGTCCGAAGCATGGGAGCCCTCCCACGGAGCTTATGAAGGTGCCCTTGGCTAGTGGACTTACGGAGAATGTGGTGTATAGGGTCAATGGCAAGCACAAAGAGCAGCGGAGAGAGGGGATCTCCTTGCCTAAGCCATCTTCCATGCTTGATTATGTCACCGACAATGCCATTGAGGAGCACTCTTGACCAGGAGGTGGAGAGAAGTGTAGGGGTTCCGCGTATGAAAACAATAAAAAAAATTACCCTATGCCCCTAAACCCCTGATGTTGCCAGGACCTATCTATTTGTAATGCAGTAACGAGAGGGGCTTTTCGCGAACTTACCCTTGAAGACTGAAAAGCGTTGTCAATGCTCAGGAGAGCGTGGTTGATGTAGACGAGCCGAAGCCAGCCTCAAGGTCGTGATGAAGTCCTTGCGCTCCTGTGGCTCCAACGACTTGAGTGCCTCAAGTGTGACACCTCGCGGCGAGTTACACACGTTCGGTGCCTGACAATGACTCCTGCTTCCCTGATCTAGCAGCAGTTACGAAAGTAGAGCTCCTGGATCCGAATCCCGCAGCGTGACGGTGCTCCGCGGTGAAGATGCCTCTCGTTCGCGCAGTTCGAACTTGGGACCACGATCACGAGAGAGAGAGAGAGAGAGAGAGAGAGAGAGAGAGAGAGAGAGAGAGAGAGAGAGAGAGAGAGAGAGAGAGAGAGAGAGAGAGAGAGAGAGAGAGAGAGAGAGAGAGAGAGAGAGAGAGAGATAGAGAGAGAGAGAGAATATCAATTGGAGGTCTTCCTAAAAGTGAGAAGACCATTATTGAATATTGTGTGTATTTATCTGGCCAAATACCCCCACTATATATAGGGGAAGGGGAGGTACTACCTCCCTCAAAGTCCCAGGGTGGGACTAAAGGAGAGAAGAGGGGGAGAGGTTGCGCCGCCGGCCACCCCCATGGGCCCAGCGTGGGGGGGGGGGGGGGCTGTCCCACTAGGGCGCCGACCACCCCCTCTGGCCCTTCTCCCTCTTACCTTTCCCTAATGGGCCCTCTTTCCTCCGGAATTGGCCCATTAAGCCTTTTGACCTTTAAATTGATTTTCTCTTTTATTAAATAATTATGAATAAATGATTAAATCAATATTTAACATTCATTCATATATTATTCAATCTCCGTGGCTATGGAACACCTTCCACCTCCACTCCGGACATCCTCCGGACTTACCGAAACCCTTCCGGTTTTCTCTCTACTATTCTTCGGTGATTCTTCCGATCCTATAAACACTCTCTAAGCATCATCAAACCCTTAAGCGTGATACCCTATGGTTCGGGAACACTCCAGACATGGTTGGGACACTCCCGTACTAATGATCGACAGAGGGACCTGGATGGCCATGTGACCCTTGTGCGTTCCACGAAGATCTTTCGTCGTTTGAACCGGGACGGTCGTGTCTTAATCCCTTTTTCTCTCGATACTTGCATTGCCCGAGATCTGATAAATGACATCACCATGTCGTGTTTAATCTCGTTACTGAACAATGCTACTTGACTCGTTCCGACAAGTGATATCCCTGTGATCAAATCACACGTTGCGCAGCTATTGGATATAACTTCTCTGAGTGGGCCGTTGAGTATGTTTCCGTCACATGGACGGACAAATCCCGCTCTTGACATATATTCCCTCTATGGTTTCCTCCGAGTACCTGAACACACCTTTATAACCATTGTATTACCAAGTGGCGCTTGATGCTATCTAAGCACTCTCGGGAGACAGTGATTGACATAGCCTCACGGTCTAAGGAATAGTCTACGAGGATCCATTTCTAATCATCGTAACTTGAACTTCGTGACATGATCGGGTCACGATGTTTAGGTTGGGTATTGGTTCATCATCTCATTCTCAGAATGAGTTAACTCCATTTCTAACTGGCATAAGTTCTACATGATCAGGAAACTTGATCATTCGTTGACCAATGAACCAGTGACTAGAGTTTCACTAGGAACCCCTGGTTGTTTATATATCACACGTGTATTGATGTTTCCACTCAATACAGTTATATCATGATATAAAACTTAATCATAAACTTTATGAAATATGATAATAGTCCTTATTACTATTTTTCTCCAGGGCATATTTCCAACAGTCTCCCACTTGTACTAGAGTACAAATAAACTAGCTGCATTTGTTCTTAATTTTTGGCACCATATATCTGGTACCCTGAACATGCTTGCTCATGGAAGAGGTTGAGTCTTGGGTATGTACTTTACAGTCCCAAATCCTTTGCAACTTACTAATGTCACCTTGATTGACATTAATACTTTATCATCACATGATAACATCTGTGTGTATGCATCGTTGCTATGGAAGCAGAACGAGGCCTGATTCTAGGAGCCTACAATGACTTTAGATCAACCTCGAGGGCTTTCTCATGGGCACTGTGCCCTAGGACACATCATTCTATGTTAAAAGCGAACTATCCCCACCATACCATTATACAACACTTTAGATGGTACCCTTATCTATTATTATAAATGTATTAATCGAAACACTAGTACACTCTGTGCAACTTTCGATGTTTTTGTTCACCTCGCTTCCTACCTGACTTTAATCGGTATTTACAGGAGTTTCCAACATATTCCCTTATAACATAACTCTTTATGTTTTAAGATATGTCATCCTTTATGGATTTGGAAAATATGCCTATGGTTCTCTATTAGACACTGTGGAAAAACTTAGCTCAATGTTTTGTGATTCGAACTTAATCACCTTTTTAAACGTTTTTTCTTGGATCGTATATTATGTTAAGTTACTATCATGGTTTTCTAAGATAGAACCTATGTTTAAACATAGTGGATAATGATCATCATTTTATTTCTTTCAACCATTGATGTTAAACTTAATACTATTCCTAACTTGAGTTATTAAGGACTAGTTCCTTAATTAATTTCTATTCTGAAACCCTTTTCAGAATCCCTTAAGGAATACTACATAATATCATAATACACTTATTATTAACTTCTACACCTTATAAATCATTATTTATCGGTATTTGCGCTTTTATTCTTAACACACTTAAGAATCACTCCTATAAGCTCCCACTCAAAATATGTTAACATATTTGGGTATGAGTCACTACTCTTACTCAAACTATATTCCTACATATTTGAATTTGAGACTTACATTGCTCCCACTCAAAAATATGTCATACAAATATTGTTTTAGGAAGACTTTCATAGCTCTTACTCAATTTCATGCAAATTGCATATCCACTCACTATTTTGAACAATTTCAAAATCCTTTGATCCAATATCAAACTTGGAGTTTTACTATGAGATACTAGTACTTTTATTAGTTTTAAATCCACTAGACATTTAGCACACTTGAATCAAATTCATTTGAATTCATCCAATACTTGACAAATTGTGCTTTTGTCATTCACCCCCTTTTCCACTATGGCTTTGCAGTCATTTGGGAAAATTCAAGTAACTCCTTTTACTTGTGAGATTCAGCAACGAATTGCTTTCTAATCTCAAGGGAATTCTGCTTCTAGGATTTCTCATAATTCTAGTTTACCATTATTTCCTTAGTAGTTCGTAGGTATGTCATATTCTGGTAATCATGACAAATGATTCATAAATGTCTCTATACAAGATATGGGATGCATTTTGAATCCTACTTTATGTAGTGAAAACACCAGTGGGGAAAACACAATGATCATTATCATTGATTATTTCCTTTGTGAAGAGTATCATTTAGGAACGTTTTCCGTTGCGCTTCTCAACACTCTAATGCAGGGTTTTGAATCCTTATCGTGTTTTTCACTTATCTTCCATTTGCTCCATAATCGAGAAATATCACTGAAAGCGAACTTTCTCGAAAATGTACCAAAATCCAAGCAATAAAAGTTTTGCTTCTCTTTTGGTTCTAGCTATGGATTTCGTATTCAAAGTTTCCAATGAATACTCTACAAGGACTTATTAGCTGTTGTTTTGGTTATATCGAATAACTCCAAAACTTTTACGATGATCCATACTAGATATGGCGCCGATCTCACAAATTCATATGGTTCTCTATATGTTCTAATTGAGTGCTAACTATTTCTATCTAATGGTCTCTACATCTACACTACAACAATTTATTGGGTGCCTTCTATTCACCCATTTTGATATCAAATATCATATTGTGATGCTTTGCATTTTGACGTTTCAAAACGCTTTACATTCCACAATTTTTCTTTTATGCCAATCTTATAAAGTTGAATTTCATTACTATTGATCAAATTGTAGTAATTAGATTCTCTTTTATATTTATACCCTTTGTTGATGAAACACTTTGATCACATCAAATAGTTTCATACTCATGTTTCCTTTGGTAAACTTGTTGGGGATATACTTTCCGGGTATCCTCACAGTTCCTCACTGACCAGGGTGGCCCACTTCGGGTTAGAGCTTTGCTTCACGGGCGGCCTAGTCAGGGAGAAAGACGAAGTCTAATCCGGCTATGGGGAGGCCCAGAAGACTTACCGACTTAGGCCCATAAATGTTACTTGTAGTTCAAGATGTACTCTATAACCAACTCTTAGTCGTAGCCAGATAGATCTCTCCTGTAAACCCTAGGCCGGATATCTATATAAGCCGTCCTAGGGAGAGCCTTTAGGGCACAACCCAATTCTTTAGACCCTCAACTCGCATAGGCGAAACCCTTGTAACCCATATTCTAGCTCTGCCGTATTACTGGATTGCTAGCAGGAGTAGGATCCGTCCAAAGCCGGCGGATTCGAACCTTGGTAAACTTGTGTGCTCACCGTCCCGGAATACCGTACGTCTCACACCCCTCTCTTCCGCACGCCTCGAGGACCCCCTCATGGCGTACTTGTCCTTAATCCGCCGACAGTTGGCGCCCACCGTGGGGCAAGTGAGATTCGGATCTGCGTTCCGAGCGGAATCTGCAAGAATTGGAATCGGCGAGACTATCGCCGTCGGTCGCATCCTCTACACCAGCGACGTCCCTCTCATCGTTCTCGACGAGACTTGGATTCCGGCTAGGGAGGCCGTGACTGCTTACACAATCATGTCTTTTGGCGAGATCAATGTTTACATCGGTTTCGCTGAACCTGCCCAACCCACCCCAGCGGTGATGATAGAGGTAGAAGAATCTTCCGGGTCCCCTTTGTCCGCGGAGGCGGCAGAGTTCTGGATCTCAGAAAACCCTAATCCCACCCAGCCCGCACCAGTTGCGGACATAGTGGAGAAATCCGAGCCTGAAGAAGACCTAGCGGTCCAAGTCGAATCTGGAGTGGATCTCCCTGGAGAAGCCGGATCCTAGATCGACCCACCCGTGGAAGTCGAAATTCAGGAGGAACATATCAACGACACTGATTCTGGCTCTGACGACGCCGGGACAGACAGACCTTTCCTGAGGTACACACTAAGACGTATGATACTGCAAGGCGAAAGCGCAGATGCAATCCTCGAGACCATCAAAAGTTTCGACATGGCTGATCGCGAAAGCCGCAGGTACCTCAGGAAGCACGCGTCGCACTTTGTCAGATATGTGGGATCCGGATCCGGCTCTACCAATGCTGGAGAAAACACCGACTCTGTGCTGGAGGCAATTGGAACAAACGCCGATGTTCCCGCATCCTCGGATGAATCGATGACGTCAGCGGATTTCCGAAAGTTCTCCGCGGAATATGAAGAGGAGTATAACTCCAAAGCTGCAGAAGAAGGAGAAGCCATGGATGAAGGATCCGGAGAACACTCTCCCAAAGCGCAGGATGATATGGACGTCAGAGATAATCCCGAGGTCCAGATGTCCGAAAGTACCGATCAGAGCTTGACTCCGGGAAATGGACCCAAAGCTGTGTTTGCTACCGGCGCTGCCAAGAAGGCAAAGAAGAAGAACAAGAAGAACAAAACCCCGGCAAAATACCCTCTAACAGAAGAGGTGATTGCCGAGGAATACGAGGAAGACTTGGATGGAGCACTTATCCCAGAAGAGCCGAAAAAAGAAGAATCAGTGGATGGACACGTGATCACCGAAGGTGCGTAAACTCATCGATGCTGCATTAACCATACCTATCCCTACAGCTGCAGAACTTACTGCTGAAGAGCTGGACGAAAGGGCTCAAGACCTAGAAGCGCGTCGTCAACAACTCCTCGATGAAGCCAAAAACATCGAGGTGGAGAAGAAACGCATGGCAACTAAGAACTACATGTCCCGGTTGCATCAGAAGACATGGAAGCGTCACACCGATGACGACCAATTCCCACATGTCTGTGCCGTACTTTTTGGAGATGAGATGGGGAAGCCACGGAAATATAGCAAGGGAGATTGGGTATACCCAACCCCAGTACATAATACCATGGCGGCCCGAGAAATTCTATCGGCTAATCCAGGACCGGAGGAGATCCGTTTGGGTATCAAGCTACTCAACAAGAGACTGGAGCAGCAAAAGGTCGCCCTGTCCGGAAGTCAAAAACTTGTCTCGGATTCGGACCAATGTCGCACAGATCCGGCATGGGCTGGCGTAATATCCCATTACGTCCGGGCGCAGTATTATCACCCTGAACGTCGGGAAGACAATTATTCAAGAACCGGATCGTCAGGATAGCATCACAGAACTTCGTGTAACTGGAGCAACGTCGCTCCAGCGGCCGAGAAAGATGCCATCGCTGCACTGAATCCGAGGAACCCTCCCCGACGAGAATCTAACGATCGAAGGGGAGAAGATAAAGAGAAACGTAGGGAGGAGGATTGTCAAAAAATGCCACCTCCTAAACGTGCAAGCCGTCCGGCTGAGCCTCACCATGGTGGGAACGACGGACGAAGGAACGACGGAAACCATGCTGGAACAAGCCGGCAGGGGGCTCGTCGTAGTCAAGATCCTCCCCGGAACCGGAATAATGACACTCCGGACGAAGGCCGGCGATCAGCCGGAAACAATTCAGCTGCCCCACCCTCTCCACCAAGCAGTCATCACAACAGCTCCCAAGGAGGGCAAGGAGGATGACGATGTGGAGGAGGTGGTGGCAGAAGCCGAAATCCGGCTCCAAGGCACCGTAGCCATAGCCGGCATTCGAGACGATCTCTATCCCCGAACGACGCAAGGCACGGGATCAATTCCAACATAGAGGCGCGACGCTACGAAAACGATGACATGTACGTGGGCCCAAAGTGCTTCGGACCATGCATCAGAGCTACAAAAATCCTGGAAGGATTTGGTATCTCAAGGCACATCCAAGCCTACGACGGCATTGCTCGGCCAGATACTTGGCTACAGGATTTTTTCCAAGCTTGCTGCATCGCTAAAGGCGGAAACAGCCTGGTCGCAACCCGATATCTCCCACTTATGTTGCGGAAGACGGCGTGATCATGGCTCAATGAACTTCCGGAGAACACCATCCATAACTGGTATGACATGCAAAGTGCGTTCTTTCGGAATTTCGAAGGCACATATCGGAGGCCCTGTTCGGTCGGAGACCTACATCGTTGCACCCAGAAAGCCGGAGAAACTTGCCGGGATTACCTCAGATGATGGATCGACACCAAGAACTCCTGTGAAGGAGTAAACGATCAAACCACGATTGAAGCTTTCATCGCAGGGCTCCCAATTGGTCTACTACGTCACCGCTTGAAGTGTGACAAGGTCACTGATTTGGGAGAGATGATAGAAACAGCGAGCAAGTATGCAGATGCTGACGATGATGCAGAAGGATTACTCAACGTCCTAGCTGTGCCTCAGTCGGCTAGAAAACCAAAGCAACAAGCTCAGAAGCGCAAAAATACCTCGGAAGAAAAACCCAACACGGAAACAGCGGTGGTTACTACTGTTTCTAGGTCTGGAGGACGAGGAGGACGTGGCGGAGGCCGCGGGCGTGGCCGTGGGACTTCAAGGGTCTAAGGTAGAGGAGAACAGCAACCAGGCAAAACCTACTCTTGGGCCGACATTGCCAATAACCCATGTGTGCATCACCTAGACGCCAATGGGGGCTCGTCCCACACCAACGCTGAATGTCGTTTCAATGACGACATCAAAAGAGATGATACCGCGGGCTACAAAGCTATGCGGAAGAAGGGAAAGAAAAATCCCGAAAAGGACAAAGAGACCAAGGAAGATTCTGACATGGAGGAGGCTGATGCTTCAAATCCCAAGCCGGAAGGGAAGAAGACTTTTCCCACCAAGAAGGACACTTACGTCACTTTCCTCGGATCTCAACCAGCAAAGGTCAAGAAAGTAGTTATCCATGAGCTCAATGCAACAGTTCCGACTGTCCCTCAATATCTGGACTGGTCGGAAGTGGCAATCATATTTGACCGCGCTGATCATCCGCCTAAGTTGCACAGGCGAGGAAAATACGCCTTAATTGCCAATCCACTTATTGACGGTTATGGTTTCTCTAAGACCCTCATGGACGGTGGTAGCAGCATTAATATTCTCTATGTCGAAACGCTACGCCGGATGAAGATCTCGGAAACCCAGCTGAACCATAGCTCTGTGATCTTTCACGGAGTTGTCCCAAGAAGACAAGCTAATTCCCTGGGAGAGATTACTTGGATGTTACCTTTGGAACTCCAAAAAACTATCGGACGGAGGCACTTTCCTTCGAAGTGGTCCCGTTCAAGAGCGTGTACCACGCTATATTCGGACGTCCGGCTTACTGGGCTTTTATGGCCCGTCCATGTTACATTTACAATATGATGAAAATTCCAGGTTCCAACAGCGTGATCACCATCAGGGGAGACCCGAAGAAAGCGCGAGAGTGCGAGGATGGAAATGCCGCCTTTGCCGAAACCGTGTTGCACGCCCAAGAGTACCAGGAGATCAAGAAGAGCATAGATTCGTCCGAGATGCCCGCAACGAAGAAGGAGGTGACAAAGCCAAATCCGGAGTTCAAGGCATCAGAAGAGACGAAGAAAGCGCCGTTGAAGGATGATGACCCCTCCAATTGAAGGGTTCGTAGCATGGAAAACAAAAAAATTCTACTGCAAGAACGAACAAAACCCAGATCTAATATAGATAAAAGCCAAGATCTAATCTATTAGACATGAGCAACGAGATAGATCGGTACTAACCCTCGTAGAACCGAAAGCGTTACGAGATTAGATCTCGTGGATGATGTAGTCGATCACTTGCCGATCTCAAGATCGTGTGGACGATCCTTTCGGCGCCGCGTTCCGGCAGCGCTTCCGCAGACGGTCACACGTGCGGAGTCGAAGCAGACCTTCCTCTCCCCGTTCCAGCGAGCAGCGGAGGTAGTAGATCTTCTCTACGGAATCCCAGCAGCACGACGGCGTGGTGGTGGTGGAGTATAGAATTCTGCAGGGCTTCGCCTATGCTTGTGCAGAAGAAAGGTGGAGGAGAGAGGCGGCAGAGATTGGGTGTTATGTGAGAGTGCCAAGAGGGGGCGCCCCCTCCCTTCTATTTAAGGGAGGGAGGCGCGCCTGGGGAGGGGGAGTCCTAGTAGGACTCCCCTCCTAGGGCCGGCGGTGGGAAGGGGGAGGAGTCCTCCTCCCCCACGAATCCGTGTCTTGCCCCACTTGGACTCCTTGATCCCTTCCTTGGTTTTCAAGTAAACTCCAAGAAATCCTCTAGAACCTTCCAGAACATTCTGAAACCTTCTAGAATCTCCATACAAACACTCCGGAACATTTCCTAACTTAGAAAATGATCCCCAATATATGAACTTATTCTCCGGACCATTCCGGATCTCCTCGTGATGTCCCGGATCCATTCCGAGACTCCGAACATCATTCGGTCTCCAACGCATATTCCATATCTACTTAAAACAACTTCGAACCTTAAGTGTGTCACCCTACGGTTCGTGAATATGCAGACATGATGAAGACACCTCTCCGATCAATAACCATCAGCGGGATCTGGAGATCCATAACGGCTCCCACATACTCAATGATGACTTCGTGATCGATAGGACCATTAACATACGAAACCAATTCCCTTTGTCACACGATATTCTACTTATCCGAGGTTTGATCGTCGGTATCTCCATACCTAGTTCTAACTCGTTACTGATAAGTACTCTTTACTCGTTCCATGTTATGTCATCCCTTGTGACCCAGTCACATGCTTGCAAGCTATCTAGATGACATTCCACCGAGAGGGCCCAGAGTATATCTATCCGTCATATGGATGGACAAATCCCAATCTTGGTCTATGCGCTTCAACACATACTTTCAGAATACCCAATGACACATTTATAACCTCATGGTCGAAGGATTAGGTTACTATGTATTTGAAAGCTTACAGCAATACGAACTTAATGACTTGATCTTATGCTACGCTTACTATGGGTGTGTGTCCATCACATCATTCTCCTAATGATATAACCTTGTTATTAATGACATCCAATGTCCATGATCAGGAAACCATGATCATCATTTAATCAACAAGCTAGTTCAACAAGAGGCTTACTAGGGACTCTTTTATGTTTACAAAACACACAAGTATTAATGTTTCCGGTTAATACAATTATAGCATGGGATGTAAACATTTATCATAAACATAAAGATATAATAATAACCACTTTATTATTGCCTCTTGGGCATATCTCCAACAGTCTCCCACTTGCACTAGAGTCAATAATCTAGTTAAAAATTTGTGCATTCAACACCTATGGCTTTCTGGTGTTGTATAGACACTATTGCTAGTGGTAAACATAATCTTCGGATCTGACACTTCCAGGTCCATGTGCATTTGCATGTCCTTGCGTCTCTACGCATTACTCATTCTCCAATGAGATGGCATTGTATAAATTTGGTCCTTTGGTGAGACCTTTAGTTCCTCGGGATTAAATCATGTTGATACAATTGTCATACAATGTATCTTCATAGTATTATCCCGCTATGAACCACACCTAGTTTGATAACAAACTACTTGACGCAAATGCCCTCATTTGCTACTACAATAGTAGTCATATACTTAGCCTTTTGTTGTAGTATCTGTCACAATGTTTTAACTTTGGTACTCAACCAAATCCGTTATGGCACTTCCTTTCCATTACATTGTGCCACCCATAGTTTAAATTGAGATAAACTTAATTTGTGACAAAACTAGTATCAATGTAACAATTTACAATGAACTATTTGTCACCACTATAAAAGTAATATATTCTTAGTTCTTCCAAAGATCATAGGAATATCCCTACTATTGTCCAATGATCATCTTATGAGTCATTCTGGTATATTCTCATAACATTTAGAGCATAGGACATATCTGGATGTGTACATCTCAAAGAATGATTGATCAAAATATTCTTGTGATTTCACCAAGTGTCAAAACACTTGAATCTCGTGTCAATACACTTGAATCTTGATTCAGTCCTTTCCGTGCGTCAAGAACCTTTCTTGTTGTTTCCATATTGAACTCATTCAATCATTTTATCTATGTACATTTGGCAAAACCATATTAGTGCCTCAATTTATCCATATAGACATTGATGCCTAATTCTTGGGTTATGCCTAAGTCTTTCATCAAAATGAAATTCTTAACCTGTGTCAATAAAAGATACATTATTTCTAATCAACGATATGTCTTTCACATAATGTATTAGAAATATGTCTTAGCGCTCCCACTTAATTTCTTGCAAAATGCAAGCATCTTCATCGTCTCTGATGAAATTAAACCTTTTAACGGTTTCATCACGGTGAAGATTCCAACTCCGCGATGCTCACTTCAACCATTGAAGTTTTGCATACTCTTTTAGCATCCTTTGAATTAACAAAACCCTTTGGATCGTGTCATGGACACATCCTAGGTAACCATTCTATTAGAAGAACTTGTTTTGTTTGTTCAACTACCATATACCAAAATATATGTAGTGGTTGCTACATTAATCCGTCCAGACTAAATATCGCTATGAAAGATCAAATCTTATCATAGTCAATTCCTTGAACATTGTCGTAAACTCTTTCCGACATGTCGACTATTTCATAGATGTGAAACATCCATGTCTATTTCTTTATAGATCCATATACGACTGTAAGGTCTTGCACCTTTCCAGAGGGTCTTTCAAATTCAAAGCTTGATTTCTCGTGTATGGAATTATCACGGATTTTATGGCTTCAAGCCACTTAACGAAGTCAGGGCCCATCATTCCTTCTTTGCATGTAGTCGGTTCATCATTGTCAAACAACAATGATTTAACTCTCAAATCTTGGCATTTGATTACTTACCCGACCTACTTGGTTCAATAGGAACTTAGATCTCTGTGACCACAACCTTTGAGGCACATGAGCCATGAGCATTGTTGCTACCTCCGGGACACTTACCGACACTGCGCAACTCAGCACATATTAGCCAAGGTTCAACAACCTTATCAATGTTCTATTGTCCTCCCACTTAACTTTTCACAAAAAATTCCTTCTCAAGAAACTTGACGTTCTAAGCGACAAACACTTTTATCTTAGGTGTTATGGAGGAATACCCAATGGTTATTCAAAATAACCTACAAAGACATGCTCATCCGACTTTGGTTGTAAACATTTTACTTATGCCTAGAATACCAAAATTTTAAGAAAGGACAGCCTGGGTTTTATCCCAAACCATGACTTATATGGTGTCATTTCAACGGATCACGATGGAGCTCTTTTCAGTGTAAAAGCGATAGTCACGAAAGCTTTAATCTTTAAAATATAATGGCAGTTTTATAAATGACACCTTTGATCTTACCATGTCAAACAAGGTTTCATTACATATCTTGAACACTTCATACTCCTATGGTGTTTTGGGAAATGCAAATCCATGGAACGATTCCTCAAATCTTAGGTGTTTTGCTAAACTTGTAACTCAAACATCTTTCTTTATGATCCAATCATAAACTCTTATTTTCTTATTACAATGATTTTCCACTTCATCTTGAAAGTCTTTAAACATTTTCAAATGTTTCATACTTCTTCCTTATTGAGTAAGTATATACATATACTCACTCAAATCTTCGGAGAAAGCATATGAAGTTGAAATCCATCGCCCACGACTACACATAATGGACTATATACATCAATATGTACAAATTCCAATCAGTTAGTCGTCCGTTCCTCTTTTTGGCCTACGAACGGAGTTTTAATTATCTCTAGGAAAGTATCACAAGCGTCTTTTGATCAAAATCAAAGACTCCAAAAATCCATCAACATGGAGTTTCTTCATGTATCCCTTTCAATATAATTTAAACGGCGATGTCACTTTGCAAGTGATCTTTCAATCATATGGCTTGCGACATTTTAGCATTAGTTTTATGGTCGTTATTTCTCCAACCAGACTTGTATATCATCCATCTATTATGGAATACGGCAATTATTTGAACAACCTTTTGTCGTCATAATACCTGATCAAAATAACAATTATTGAGACAAATCTTGAAGGCAAGCTTTGATGTTAATGAGAAACACAACAACCCTTTGTTTGTTTTTGATGAACATCATCACATATTCTCTTGCTAGTTACTTAGGCTATTGCAGTTCCTGAATTGTGTTATCCTGTATGACACTTCATACCAATCAATTCGGTATCCAATACCGCAGAACCACATTGTTTAACAACCAAGGAATACAGCCATAACATGTATCTTCTATATACCTAAGTTGGATATCTCCAATCTTTTCTTTTCTGCCAAGTATTTTATAGATTCTCTTTCAACAATTCCTTTTCTTTTAAAAGAATCTATCAACATCAATAGTGGTGTCATTCACATGACACATAGTACAAAGTGTGTATAGTCAAATACTAATACCTTTGCACTTGCACTTTGAAGTGGATCACCTTCATCAAATGTTTGGCATTCTTTCAAAATTCCATTCTTTAGTAACCTTTTAGTGTAGTAAACATTTTACTTACATCTTCTATTCATCCTTATCATGACAACTTCCATGATCAAGCTGCTATAGCTTATAAAGGTGAATTGTGAGTATAATGTTTCTTTTTCCAAAACCTTTTTGGAGGATTAGGACGACTAGCGTCTCCAACCTTCACAAATTCTCATCAAATATGAGGACATATACTCTATCATGTTGTAACCAACACATTGTTTTAGATATCGCAATACCTTTCACATATGATGGTTTCTGAAACATTGCTTTCAGCTCTTAGATAAACTTGATATTAAAAACAATCTTTTGAGTATCAAGAATCATGGAGGCAAACATGATACATTAGATACTAACACTGGAATTGTTACTCTTGATTTAATACTGTTTATTAAACTTCACAGAGTAAACGGAGTTTGCTGAAAGTTTGCAATATGACTTTTAAACTTTAGATTGACACTCAAAACAATACGATACCAGTTCGTAAAGCAAATATCCAGAATTTCTATAGTTCTACTATATCAACTATAACTAAGCGTAAGGTGGTGAACGGATGCCAATGACTACAACAAACTATGCAAATTCACTTTGATTGTGTTTATGATAAATTGAGTTCGACTAATCCAAATTACAAATGAACTCCCACTCAAAACAACATCCCTCGAGTTGTTTTAGTGATTACACGAACCAAATCCACTACACCAAGTCTGATCATCACGTGAGATGATGTAGTTTCATCGGCGAACAATCTTCATGTTCATCATATCAATCATATGACTCATGCTCTACCTTTCGGTATTCCGTGTTCCGAGACCATGTCTGTACATGCTAGGCTCGTCAAGATTAACCTTAGTTTCCGCATGTGCAAATCTGGCTTGCACCCGTGGTATGCACACATAGAATCTATCACATCCGATCATCACGAGATGCTTCGAAACGACGAGTCTTAGCAACGGTGCCAACTAAGGACGAACACTTTATTACTTGATATTTAGTGAGAGGGATCATCTTATAATGCTACCGTCACGATCTAAGCAATACAAGATTCATAAAGGATTAACATCACGGGCAATTCATAATTAGTGTGATATGATATGGCCCTTTCTTCTTATGCCTTCGATCTCCATCTCCAAAGCACGGACATGATCTCCATCATCACCAGCATTGCGTCAAGGTCCGTGGCGCCGCTTCATGGTTGTTCATCTTCACTAGCAACTATTACAACTACTTGGAACAAAGCTATTACAAGATGAATCGACACGCAGGTCTTAACAGAATTAAAGACAACCATTAGGCTCCTGCCGGTTGCCATATTACAACAAGGATCATTGCATACATCAAATACAATCTCAATCACATGATGGCCATATCACATCACAAAACCCCTGCAAAAACAAGTTAGACGCCTCTAATTTTCTTTGCAAGTTTTACGTGGCTTGGGGCTTTCGACTAAGAACGGATCTTACCTACGAAACTAAACCACAACGTTGATACAAGTGCTATCAAGTGCAAAGTGTAGATTTGATCTATACTATGATGGGAGAGACAGACACGCGCAAAGCCACTTGTGCAAAGCAAGTTGCACGTCAAGCATGGAGCAAGTGTCATGTGCGATGACATGTAATGTTAGCCCGAGCCGCTTCATCCCACCATACCGCAAGATGCAAAGTACACACAGCAAAAGACGGCACGAGCACCAACGCCCACAACATCATTGTGTTCTACTCGTGCAATAGATCTACACATAGACAAGGCTCTGATACCACTGAAGGGTTTGTAGCATGGAAAACAAAAAAATTCTATCGCAAGAACGTACAAAACCCAGATCTAATCTAGATAAAAGCCAAGATCTAATCTATTAGACATGAGCAACGAGATAGATCGGTACTAACCCTCGTAGAACCGAAAGCGTTACGAGATTAGATCTCGTGGATGATGTAGTCGATCACTTGCCGATCTCAAGATCGTGTGGACGATCCTTCCGGCGCCGCGTTCCGGCAGCGCTTCCGCAGACGGTCACACGTGCGGAGTCGAAGCAGACCTTCCTCTCCCTGTTCCAGCGAGCAGCGGAGGTAGTAGATCTTCTCCACGGAATCCCAGCAGCATGACGGCGTGGTGGTGGTGGTGGAGTATAGAATTCTGCAGGGCTTCGCCTATGCCTGTGCAGAAGAAAGGTGGAGGAGAGAGGCGGCAGAGATTGGGTGTTATGTGAGAGTGCCAAGAGGGGGCGCCCCCTCCCTTCTATTTAAGGGAGGGAGGCGCGCCTGGGGAGGGGGAGTCCTAGCAGGACTCCCCTCCTAGGGCCGGCGGTGGGAAGGGGGAGGAGGACTCCTCCCCCACGAATCCGTGTCTTGCCCCACTTGGACTCCTTGATCCCTTCCTTGGTTTTCAAGTAAACTCCAAGAAATCCTCTAGAACCTTCTAGAACATTCCGAAACCTTCTAGAATCTCCATACAAACACTCCGGAACATTTCCTAACTTAGAAAATGATCCCCAATATATGAATCTTATTCTCCAGACCATTCCGGATCTCCTCGTGATGTCCCGGATCCATTCCGAGACTCCGAACATCATTCGGTCTCCAACGCATATTCCATATCTACTTAAAACAACTTCGAACCTTAAGTGTGTCACCCTACGGTTCGTGAATATGCAGACATGATGAAGACACCTCTTCGATCAATAACCATCAGCGGGATCTGGAGATCCATAACGGCTCCCACATACTCAACGATGACTTTGTGATCAATAGAACCATTAACATACGAAACCAATTCCCTTTGTCACACGATATTCTACTTATCCGAGGTTTGATCGTCGGTATCTCCATACCTAGTTCTAACTCGTTACTGATAAGTACTCTTTACTCGTTCCATGTTATGTCATCCCTTATGACCCAGTCATATGCTTGCAAGCTATCTAGATGACATATGGATGGACAAATCCCAATCTTGGTCTATGCGCTTCAACACATACTTTCAGAATACCCAGTGACACCTTTATAACCGCCCAGTTACGAAGCGGCGTTTGATGTCATCAAAGTACCCATCCGGTGATGGTGATTAACATAACCTCATGGTCGAAGGATTAGGTTACTATGTATTTGAAAGCTTACAGCAATACGAACTTAATGACTTGATCTTATGCTACGCTTACTATGGGTGTGTGTCCATCACATCATTCTCCTAATGATATAACCTTGTTATTAATGACATCCAATGTCCATGATCAGGAAACCATGATCATCATTTAATCAACAAGCTAGTTCAACAAGAGGCTTACTAGGGACTCTTTTATGTTTACAAAACACACAAGTATTAATGTTTTCGGTTAATACAATTATAGCATGGGATGTAAACATTTATCATAAACATAAAGATATAATAATAACCACTTTATTATTGCCTCTTGGGCATATCTCCAACACCAAGGTGACCCAGATAGGCGTAGGCCTAGGTAGCGCATAGGAAAGCGCGCTCGTCAAGTTCCTCCAAGCAAATCAAGATATCTTCGCATGGCAGCCATCTGACATGACCGGAGTACCTAGGGAACTTGCCGAGCACTCTCTAAATGTAAACCTGAATGCTAAACCCGTCAAACAGTCCTTACAACGGTTTGACGACGAAAAGCGTAAGGCAATAGCTAAGGAACTAGCGCGGCTCGAGTTAGCCGGATTCATAGAAGAGGTCATCCACACTGAGTGGTCGGCCAATCCTGTAATGGTCCCTAAAAAGGACACCACTGATTTAATGATGTGTGTTGATTATACTGCCTTGAACAAGGCTTGTCCAAAAGATCCGTTCGCTTTGCCTAGAATTGATCAAGTTATCGATTCTACGGCAGGCTCGGAACTCCTCTGTTTTCTCGACGCATATTCCGGTTATCACCAAATCCGGATGAAGGAATCTGACAAAGTCAAAACTTCATTCATAACCCCCTTCGGAACCTTCTGTTTTGTTACGATGCCCTTTGGGCTGAAAAACACAGGAGCTACGTACCAACGCACGATGCAGCGTTGCCTCCATGACCAACTCGGACTCAATGTGCATGCATACGTGGATGATATCGCGGTGATGTCCAAAAAGAAGGAAACGCTGATTTCCGACTTGGAGGTAACATTTGCCAATCTACAAAAATACAACATCATGCTTAACCCGAAGAAATGTTTCTTTGGAATACCAGCCGGAAAATTGTTAGGTTTCATCGTGTCTCAAAGAGGCATAGAGGTGAACCGAGACAAAATCAAGGCTATACTCAATATTTCCAGGCCAACTCGCCTGAAGGACGTACAAAGATTAACTGGTTGCATCGCTGCGGTCAGTCGATTTGTAAGTCGGCTTGGTGAAAGAGCCGCACCATTATACAAACTCCTGAAAAAACCAAGGATTTTGTCTGGACTGATGAAGCTGAAGCTGCACTGCAGGACCTGAAGAGAGTACTCTCATCTGCTCCAGTCCTTGCAGTGCCGGAACCTAAGGAACCGATGTTGCTCTACCTTGCTGCGACAAATAAGGTCGTTAGTATCATCATGGTGGTGGAGAGACCAGAGGAAAATCAGGAACACCTGGTGCAGCGTCTGACTTACTTTGTCAGCGAGGTCTTGACATAATCAAAACAGCGGTATCCACACTATCAAAAGTTGGCTTATGGTGTTTTTCTAGCATCTCGTAAGTTACGACACTATTTTCAGGAGCATCCAATTATCGTGGTGAGCACAGCTTCCATGAGAGATATAATCAACAACAGTGATGCCACAGGACGCGTCGCCAAATGGGGCATAGAGCTTTCAGCTTTCGATATTGAGTATAAACCTCGGACAGCAATCAAATCCCAGATCCTTGCTAACTTTGTCGCTGATTGGACAGAGACGAAGGAGAACATGATCCTCCCTGAGTCGGAATATTGGACCCTCTTTTTCGATGGGTCTAAGGCTCGAGGGGGCTCGGGGGCTGGCGTGGTGCTCAAATCACCCCAAGGAGATAAACTTTTATACGTGTTGCAGATCCACTTCATAGCGACAAACAATATTGCCGAGTATGAAGCACTACTGCATGGAATCCGGATTACTAAGGATATTGGCATCCGACGTTTGATGTGTTACGGAGATTCGGATCTTGTTGCTCAGCAAGTGTCGGATATTTGTAATGCAAATAAACACATGGCAGCATATAAAGCTGTCGTGGATGATCTATCTAAATCGTTCGAAGGGTTTGAAGTTTAACACATCCCTCAAGCAGAAAATGAGGAAGCAGATGCACTATCTCGGATAGGTTCTGCACGGAAAGAGGTCCCGGATGGCGCTTTTTTAGAGCACCTCAAAGTTCCCTCAATAAAGGGAGTAGATGAGGAATATCCGACCAAATCCGACTCACCTTTGATAGCAGTTCTGGCTGTTATTCCCAGCTGGACTCAACCCTACCTCGATTATTTGGTAGATGGCAAATTACCCGAAGACGAGGTGCTGAGCCGGCAGATTATCCGACGAGCAAAAGCCTATACTATTGTTAAAGGTGAGCTCCATAAACGGAGTGTTTCTGGGGTCTTTCAGCGTTGTGTATCTCTGGAAGAAGGAGTGGAAATCTTAAGAGAAATTCACGAAGGCGAGTGTGGTCACCATGCTGCAGCCAAATCTTTAGTGGCAAAAGCTTTTAGACACGGATTTTTCTGGCTTACAGCTCAGGCAGATGCCGAACGATTAGTCAAGACGTGCAAAGGCTACCAAAAGTACGCCAAAAAGCTCATGTTCCGGCTGATCAGCTGCGAACAATAGCTATAACATGGCCCTTTGCGGTATGGGGGCTTGATATGGTAGGACCTTTTAAACGAGCTCCAAGTGGATTTACTCACCTCTTAGTGATGGTGGATAAATTCACCAAATGGATTGAGGCTAAACCTATCACTAGTTGTGATGGAGCAACAGCCAAAAGATTTGTCGAGGATGTTATAATCCGGTATGGTTATCCGTATAGCATTATCACGGATAGCGGGAGTAACTTTCCTTTGGGAGAATTGGCTAAATTTTGCAACGAGCAAAATATCCGGCTTGACATTGCGTTAGTCGCACATCCACAGGCTAACGGACAAGTCGAAAGAGCAAATGGTTTAATCCTACAAGGCCTAAAACCGAGACTCGAAGCACCACTACGACGTGCTACGGGGGCTTGGGCAGAGGAATTACCTTCTGTAATTTGGAGTTTACGAACAACTCCAAACAGGTCAACATGATACACACATTTCTTCTTGGTATATGGCGCAGAAGCAGTTCTTCCTAGTGATTTGATTCATACTTCTCCTAGAGTGGTCGCGTATATCGAAGAGGATGCCGAGATTTCTCGACAAAATAATCTTGACTTAGTGGAAGAAGTTTGCGTCATTGCTGAAATGATATCTACAGCCTATTAGCAGAAGTTACGCAAGTATTATAGCCAGAGAGTCTGAGATAGATCTTTCAATAAAGGTGATTTGGTTCTCCGGCTTGTGCAACAAAGAAAGCACAAACTTTCCCCAGTATGGGAAGGGCCCTTTTTAGTTAGTCGAGTATTGCACAATGGATCGTACTACTTAACTGACATGAGGTCAGTCAAAGAAAGACCTGCTACTAAGAAGAGAAAGAGAGCTGGAGACAGTACAAATCCGGATGAGTTAGACAGACCGTGGAATATTGCTCAGCTACGTCCCTTTTATTCTTAGTTTATCCTTCTTTGTAATCATATATATGTACATGTTCTGTGAGAAATAAAAAGTTTTGGTTGCCTCAAGATTTTTCTGAGAAGTTTTTACCATCTTATTTCCGAATGATCATGTCATAGTCGAAAATCCCAGAATGCTTGAAAGTACTTTATGCTCATGTTCGTTCTGGTCTAGATTTCCGATTCTAAAATTACTACCTTCGGGTATAACTCTAAAATTTCTAGTCTTTACTTTGGTTATTTGTCTGATTGCTGGATGCGGGCATTTTCCGAGTAGTGAATTGTTGGTACTGGAAGCCGGCTTTGTTTCTGAGTTTAAACTGGTTTAGCAATTGAGCTCCGTTGCTCGGCAAAGTTTCCGGCGGAAGGTTTAGCCGGCTCACGAAAGGGATGAGGCGGAAAGCCAGATAAACGATAAGTAGAGACGAAAAAGTACAAGTGCTTATGTAAACATTTCAGGCACACAAAAATAACTCAAAACCAAAAAGTGCTGAATAGATCAAAAGCTTAGCACTATCAAAAGTTAAAGTACTGCATATTTACAAACGCATCATGTTTTTCCGGAATAAACCAAAAATTTCTGATCTATGATGCAGGAGGAGATGAAGGAGCTGCCGGCTCGCTGGTTACGCCGCCTTGGTATCGTTCTGAGATGTCTGCATCCGAGGTGGTGCGTTCATCGTCGGAAACTTCTGCGGATTCTTCTGGAGGAGGAGGCGGAGTATCCACGCGGGTGAAGAAAGGGGTCTCGTAGCTGGTCAGGTCGGCCACGTGACACCCATATCCGGCGTAGGAGTGCATGATGGCTTGAAGGTCCTACTCCTAGCCATCCTCATTTGCTTTGCAGTATCCTCTGGTCACTTGCTATATCTCCATGTTTCCATGATGGCTCATGACCATGGTGAGAGCGTTCTGCGCAGCAGTCCGCGTGTAGGACATGTTCCAGTCCCGAACAAGTTGCGGCATCTCCTTTGCCTTGTCCCGCACCTGAAAATCCAACATGCTATGCATGTCCGGAATCCTAAGAGCTTCGCCAATGTCCTCAAGGGATTGGCGGAAGTCATGAAGCAGGTCACCGACTTGGGTAAGCTGGTGGGTACGGGGCTCGGTGGAGGAAGAGTCCGTCAAGTTCAGAGGACCTATAAACAAAACAAGTTAAGGAAATCCGACATTGATAGAAGTCGAAGAAAAAGACAAGTCAGACAGATGGAACGTACCGAAAATGACGTCATCAATTTTGGTCTTCTCCTCCCGAAGACTCTGGAGTTCATCCCAGAGCGCCTGGGAAAGATCCCTCTCTATGCTAAGCTCATTCTTGAGGTTCGAGATTATTTTATCTTGAGTAGCGATCTTGCGATCACGCTCTTCAGTAGCCATGGAGGAGGATTCAAGGACTTGAGCTATACCCTTTTCATGATTTGCCTTGAGCTGGTCCAGCTCTTGGTGAAGCTCCTTGTTCTCCACCACCAAGGTCTTGAGGTTCTCGGCCTCTTCGATCATGGTGCAGGATTGTTTCACCAGCGCTGTAAGTCAAAAATAACAACAATTCAGAAAAATTCGACATTGAAAATAACAAAGACAAAGTTTGAGCCTCGGAATGTTTACCTTCGGCCTCATTTTTGGCAACTTTAAGTTCAACATTTTTAAGCCGGAGAGCTTTGATCTCTCTCCGCTTATCACAGACAGTCTTTAGTAAATCCTGGTTATAGGAACATACTTTCTGTAAGTCAGAATACCCAAAGTCAGAAAGCTACTTAAGACTCAGGCTAATATTTTTGCTAATATCAGCACGAGCCTTGGGGGGCTACACTAGTTCGTTATTTGGCATCCTAATGAAGCATAAACCCGGATTATATATCCTACTTCATGCTTGGGGGCTAGAGGATATGATATAAAATAATGGAAAAAACAGGAGTTGGAATTCCGACTTACATATTGTTCACGGGTAAGTTTATCCAAACCCGTGTTCACTTCAGCAGCCACCTTTTCGGCGAGAGTTAGAGGAATCACTGGAGCTGTTGGAAGCTCACCGGTCCTAATCCTCTCGTTGTGAAGGCGCACCTGGGCGAGAAGGTCAGAGAACTTGATGTCCTCTGCTTCTTGCGCTTCTTCTTCGGCAGATAGAGTACTTTTCTCCAGGCATTGCCTGGCGAGCCGCTGGATTTCTTCAGCAGATTTCCGAGACAGGCCAAACTTGGCAAGTCCCCGGATTGCTGATGAGGTTTTCGGCGAAGGTTTCTGCCGAGGGATCATTATCCAAAGAGGGTTCACCCTTATCTAGACCTGACTCACCCATGGTGACGTCAGTTTGTGATTCAGGGATCATAGGCTCTGTTGAAGGAGCCGGATCTTCTGTGACGACTGGGGAAGGAATGGTCGCCGGCATTGCAGAAGGTTGAGGGGCAGGAGTCGGAGGAGCCACGGCGGGGGAAGCTATGGTGAGCTTCGTCTGTCGCAGGGGCTTCGAAGAAGTTCCCTTCCCCTTGCCCTTGATGAGCGGCTTTGCTCTGAGAATGTAGTAAAGTCGGAAACATTACATCTCGGAAGGAAATTCGAATAAAGTACAAAGGCGGAAGTTGTGATTGAAAGTTACCTCTTCACGACGGGCACCTCCTTTGTGCCAACAGCCACTGTCGGAGCTTTGCGCTTCTTGAGCGCAAGGTCTGGCAATGGGACCACTTCTGTCTCCTGAGAAAACTCAGGAGGATATCCTTCGAGCGGAGCAAGTTCTGACTCGGGGAGGTCAGCAAGCTGAAAACAAAGAAAACATATCAGCATTGCAGTACAACTCAAAGATTGAAACGCATAAAAAGTGTACTGATGGAAGCTTACCAGCACTACGAGGTTTTCCGCCGTGTGCATATCCAGAGAAACCTCCGGGATTCTCTTCTCGATCCGCTCCCGGATCAGCCACTTGATCTGGCTTATGTAGCCTTGAGTGGTGTAGGATTTGGGGCTGATGCGGACGGAGTCTTTTTTGGATGATGTGATGGAGTGCATCAGTCGATCCCCATGGTACTGAAGGGGCTGGATCCGGCGTGAGACCCAGCATTGGATCAAGTCGGATCCCTTCAGACCCTTGTGTTTGATCAAGTATCCGATCCTCCTCTTAGCGAGGATCAGATCGTCGGAGAGAGCCGGAACAGACTCGTCCCAAGAAGGTTGGGTCGTGGCAGCTCCGTCAACAAAAGCCGGCAAAGCAGTAGCTTTGCCAGGAGCCGGAATATCCCTATGATAGAAAAATGTGGCTGGCCATTGTTTGACCGAGTCACTGGCTAGAATTTTGGGATACGCGCGCTCGCCTCTAAGCGAAAAGCTAATAGTGCCGGTGATGTAAGGAACACCGGCGGTAATGGAGTTTCTCCGGACATGAAAATAGTACCGGAAAAGAGTCAAACTCGGCCTAATGCCGAGAAAGCCCTCACACAACGAAGCATACGCGCTCATCTCTAAGAGAGAGTTAGGAGGAAGATGATGGAGTTGAACTCTGTAATGATCGATCACCTCGGAGAAGAACTCCGGGGGAGGAAATGACAAACCTCTATCGAGGTGGGTGCCGAAGTGGACCCGCTCGCCGTTGCGCGGGTTGGGGACGGTTTCCTCGAAGCCGCTCCGCCAGTCGCCGGCGGCAAGAAGCCCCTCCTTCCCCACGTTCTTGAGGCCCTCCTCGTTGAGCGCGCAGGGAATCCAGATCCCGCGAAAGCTCTCTTTTTCCGCCACCGCTTCCGCTGTCGCCGCCGCCGCCGCTGCCGCCAAGCCGGAGGAAGAAGATGAAGACATTTCTCCGGCGAGAAGTTGAACTAAAAGGGGCGGCGCTGGGAGTTCTGTGGGGGGAGGAACGGGGAGCTTTGTGCGCACAGGGAGGTTGGGAGGAGAGAAAAAGGCAAAGGACTGGTGGAAGGAGAAGGAGAAAATCCTAACCCCTCATATCCACCTAACTGCGCCAAGATTCTTGCAAATGCTACAGTGTAACTGCCACACGTCGTGGAAGGAACTGGGAAGGACCCACGTGATGATTACGTCGCCTCGATCTCCATGCACGCATTGAAACGGCGCCTCGGTTCCGCGAACCGCGGACCCACCAACGGTCGTGCTGACGGAATGCCTATCAGATGACGTGACTTGACCATGACTTGTGTTAGGTGGCGTTAGGAACCAAGTTCCGGCTTAGTTTGAAATCAAGCTAGAAAATCCGAGTAACCTGTTGATAGGCCCGACTTATTTTTAAGACCCGGGTCGTATTTTTTATTGTGAAGTTTCAGGAACCCTTCAAGATTCTGCAAGCCGAAGATCAAGCTAGACAATGATAAATCCGACTTTGGATCTTGGAGGCCTCCGGGGGCTGCTGTTGGGAATATACTTTCCGGGTATCCTCATAGTTCCTCACTGACCAGGGTGGGCCACTTCGGGTTAGAGCTTTGCTTCACGGGCGGCCCAGTCAGGGAGAAAGACAGAGTCCAATCCGGCTTCGGGAAGGCCCAGAAGACTTACCGACTTAGGCCCATAAATGTTACTTGTAGTTTAAGATGTACTCTGTAACCAACTCTTAGTCGTAGCCGGATAGATCTCTCCTGTAAACCCTAGGCCGGATATCTATATAAGCCGTCCTAGGGAGAGCCTTTAGGGCACAACCCAATACTTTAGACCCTCAACTCGCACAGGCGAAACCCTTGTAACCCATATTCCGGCTCTGCCGTATTACTGGATTGCTAGCAGGAGTAGGATCCGTCCAAAGCCGGCGGATTCGAACCTGCGTAAACTTGTGTGCTCACCGTCCCGGAATACCGTACGTCTCACACCCCTCTCTTCCGCACGCCTCGAGGACCCCCTCATGGCGTACTTGTCCTTAATCCGACGACAAAACTACTTTACACATTTAAACAATCATATAATGATAATTACTATTTTGTTAAAACATAATACATCGAATATGGATCTCCTAGATCTGAATCCTGCAACGTGACGGCGCTCTGCGGTGAAGATATCTCTCGTTCGCGCAGTCCGAACTTGGGACCACGGTCACGAGAGAGAGAGAGAGAGAGAGAGAGAGAGAGAGAGAGAGAGAGAGAGAGAGAGAGAGAGAGAGAATATCAATTGGAGGTCTTTCCAAAAGTGAGAAGACCTTTATTGAATATTGTGTGTATTTATCTGGCCAAATACCCCCACTATATATAGGGGGAGGGGAGGTACTACCTCCCTCAAAGTCCCGGGGTGGGACTAAAGGAGAGGAGAGGGGGAGGGGTGGCGCCACCGGCCACCCCCTTGGGACCCGTGCGGGGGGGAGGGCTGGCCCACTAGGGCGTCGACCACCCCCGCTGGCCCTTCTCCCTCTTACCTTTCCCTAATGGGCCCTCTTTCCTCCGGAATTGGCCCATTAAGCCTTTTGACCTTCAAATTGATTTTCTATTTTATTAAATAATTATGAATAAATGATTAAATCAATATTTAACATTCATTCATATATTATTCAATCTCCGTGGCTATGAAACACCTTCCACCTCCAC
Organism: Avena sativa; assembly: GCA_916181665.1. NCBI lineage: Eukaryota > Viridiplantae > Streptophyta > Magnoliopsida > Poales > Poaceae > Avena > Avena sativa. The sequence goes on from OV702287.1 coordinate 343,618,924, forward strand.
TCCGGACATCCTCCGGACTTACCGAAACCCTTCCGGTTTTCTCTCTACTATTCGTCGGTGATTCTTCCGATCCTATAAACACTCTCTAAGCATCATCAAACCCTTAAGCGTGATACCCTATGGTTCAGGAACGCTCCAGACATGGTCGGGACACTCCCGGACCAATGATCGATAGAGGGACCTAGATGGCCATGTGACCCCTGTGCGTTCCACGAAGATCTTTCGTCGTTTGAACCAAGACAGTCGTGTCTTATTCCCTTTGTCTCTCGATACTTGCATTGCCCGAGATCTTATCAATGACATCACCATGTCGTGTTCAATCTCGTTACCGAACAATGCTACTTGACTCGTTCCGACAAGTGATGTCCCTGTGATCAAATCACACGATGCGCAGCTATTGGATATAACTTCTCCGAGTGGGCCCTTGAGTATCTTTCCATCACGTGGACGGACAAATCCCGCTCTTAACATATATTGCCTCTACGGTTTCCTTCGAGTACATGAACACACATTTATAACCACTATATTACCAAGTGGCGCTTGATGCTATCTAAGCACTCTCAGGAGACAGTGATTGATATAGCCTCACGGTCTAAGGAATAGTCTACGAGGATCCATTTCTAATCATCGTAACTTGAACTTTGTGACATGATTGGGTCACGATGTTTAGGTTGGGTATTGGTTCATCATCTCATTCTTAGAATGAGTTGACTCCATTTCGAACTAGCATAAATGCCACATGATCAGGAAACTTGATCACCCGTTGACCAATGAACCAGTGACTAGAGTTTCACTGTGAACCCCTGGTTGTTTATATATCACACATGTATTGATGTTTCCACTCAATATAGTTATAGCATGATATAAAACTTAATCATAAACTTTATAAAATTTGATAATAGTCCTTATTACTATTTGTCTCTAGGGCATATTTCCAACAAGAAGTGCAGCAATCCAATCACAAAACTTGGTAGGGAAGCCCAAATGTTGTAGAAACTCCATCAAAAAGTCCCATCGAACGGAGTCTAATGCCTTTTTAATGTCAAGCTTGATTAGGAGCATGGGCTTTTTTGATTTGTGGAACTTCCTCGCCATGCTTCTCACATAGTGGAAATTATCATGGATGCTTCTCTTCTTTATGAAGGCACTTTGAGCATTGGAGACAAGCTTGTTCATGTGGGGAGCGAGTGTAGCAGCCATCATCTTGGAGATTAGCTTTGCAATGGCATGGATGAGGCTAATTGGGCGAAAGTCGGTGACCTCCTCTGCTCCCTCTATTTTGGGAATCAGAGCAATGTTGGCGAAGTTGAGCCAATGGAGATGGTTGTTGCGAAGGCTCGAGAATTGATGAATCGCCGCCATGATGTTCCCTTTTATTACGCTCCAACAAGTCTTGAAGAAAGCACCGGTGAAGCCATCTGGGCCTAGAGCTTTATCACTAGCCATATTGTCCACTGCGGCCTTTACCTCTTCTTCCGTGAAGGCAGCACTAAGCCCACTAAGGTCACATAGTGGGATTGGAAATGCCCCCCAATTGACGTTTTTGGTGTGAGGTTGTCCTATTTTGATAACGCTCTTGAAGTGATTATGAATGATGCCCTTCTTTTGATCGTGCTTCATAACCCATCCGCTATTGTTCTTGAGGCGGAGGATGTGATTCTTGCGCCTCCGTCCATTGACACAAAGGTGGAAATACCTCGTGTTGGCGTCTCCTTTGAGAATAGTAATCCTAGATGTTTGTCTCTTCCTTGTCCTCTCGAGGGCCGCCAAAGCGACAATCCTTTTCTTTAGTCTTGATCTCAGGTCTCTCTCATCATTGCTGAGATCTCTACTCTCCTGCGCCACATCCAAGCGTAAAATAATCTCAAGAGCCATGTGGAGCTCAACTTTTGCCTTGGAGAAAAGGCTTTTGCTCCAAGCCTTCAGCTTCTTGCCGATGTTTTTAAGCTTATGGTATAGGCGTTGGCAAGGTTCCCTATGGATGATATCTTCATTCCATTCTTTAATCTCCACTTCCATAAAGCCCGACATCTTGGTCCAAAAGTTTTCGAAGCGGAAGAGCTTGGATTTCTTTGGACCACTATCACTTGCGAGAAGTAAAGGGCAATGGTCAGACAAGGAAGACGATAGGGCGTGGAGAATATGGTTGGAGAAGGTGATGTCCCAATCCTCATTGCAAAAGAACGTGTCAAGCTTGCTCATCGTTGGGTCTTGTTGTTCGTTGCTCCAAGTGAATTTTCGGTTATGAAGGTGAACTCCTTAAGATCACAAGCATTGAGGGCATTGCGGAATCTCACAATTCGGCTTTTATTGGCGTTAGCTCTGTTCTTGTCTCTTGATCTACAGATTTGGTTGAAATCGCCATTAACAAGCCATCGTGTTCCATCAATTGGTTTGGCCGCCACCAATTCTGCGAAGAAGGCATCCTTGAGGTTCCCTCTAGTTGGCCCATAGACCGAAGTTAACTTGAAAGCGATGCCCGTGACATTGCCAACATGAACTTCAGTTTCGTCCCATAGCATTAAAATGCCTCCCTTGGTACCATCAGCAGGCTTGTAGACGAATTGTTTCAGCTTCTGACCGCCAAGTTGAGCAGCGATGAAGGAGTCAATATGTTGCAGTTTCGTTTCTTCTAAGCAAACAATTTGGCAAGAGGACGAGGCAACCAGGTCCCCAACAACATCACGACGCTTGGTGCAATTAAGGCCTCGAGGGTTCCAGCTAATACAAGAAATATTGTTCTCTAACATTGAAACAGAGGCATACATTCAGAACATAGCAGCCTTGGCTGAAACGGAAGTCATAATAGACCTTGCCAGGGTCAACACCCACAACCTGGGTCAGGTTGCAAACAGGCAAACAGGATGAACTGGAGACCTTAACCTGCAAGCCACGATCCAGAGAAACAAACTGAAGGAAATAAAACGGGGGCTTGCAGATGAGTTCTTTCAACATGGCGCACTTGACTACATCTTGGGCTGCTAAACTTATCAGGTCTAGGCATCAACCTCCACCGCCGTGTCTCCAGCTTGGTAAACAGCTGATGCTCCTCCATGGGCCACCAAAGCATCCTCGACAGCCGTCGCGAAGTCGCAATCAAGGCGGAACAAGGCTCGCAGGGCCATGATGGCAATGTCAGGGAGGCGCCCATCGAACATCTGGATGAATTTTGCAATGGCAGCTTCCGTAACCTGGTCTCCTCCCATGATCCCTAGACGCTGGCAGAGCACCTGCTCAGCAAGCTTTGACATGGGAAGCTTCCTCCCCTTGGCCTTGAGTCTTGGGCTGGAGCGCTGGACAGGGAAGCCGACAAACCCAGTAACGCCAGCCAGAGTCTTCCTTCTAATCTTCGGAGGTCGTGGTGGAGTTGACCCTGGAGCCTACAGCAAAGGGGCAATGATAGGAACCGACAGGGGCATAGTGGCATCAGGAAATGACATCTCAACATTGGCATTGGGCGTGGGCAAAGCAGGCACATGTACCAGCGTCTCCGGCTCGTCTCTGATCGGCTGGGGAGTTGCAGCGGCCGTCGCAATCAGCGGTGTCTCCGACCCATCCTTCCCAGTAGCAGAGGAAGCCAGCGGCGTCGTTGGGACATGGCTGAGGTGAGCGCCGCTCGGCTCAGCAGGGGAGCGAGACGGCTCGGCTAAGCAGGGGAGCGAGACGGCGAGGCCAGGGGCGATACCAACCCGCATCCATAGACTGAGGCTGCACAGCCAGGGAGCGGCGCAGGATGGTCGGCGGCGAGGAGCTTGATGGCACGAACATACGAGTTGGCATTGGGCCTGTCAACGGGAGCGGAGGTGGAGGAGGCAGAACGTCTAGCTCCGACTGGACTTGGGGCCTGAAGCAGGGTGAAGGGACCCATCTCATCATCGAGGGCGTCATGCGTGGGAAAGGCAGAGGGCCACGCACTAGGGGGATGAGTCACGACATCTTTTCTGGGACAGAGGGAGTAAAATAGTGTGGTTCTAGGACTTATTTCTAAGACCTCGGACATTGGATAGACGTTTCGGGTTCAAAATTGACTGTGGCATGCTTATTACGAAAAAAAGTTGAAAACGTTACTATTTCAACCTGTAACCAAATTTCAAAGTTGAAAACGTGCCTTCTGAAGATAACTTGCGTGCTTCTAATTTTTATGGTACCAGCTAAATATCACTGGTGGAAATTAGCCCAAGTTAGGTTCCAGGATGCATGACCACAAATGGCACTTCAAAGTTTCCTGTGTAGATCACGTAAGTTTCACATAAAAGTCAGAACAAACATAACTGATACAAGAAAGCAAAACAATTTACGATCTCAAGTTAACTGTTGCGAAATAAGATTCTCGGACACAAGATACCAGTGCAAACACATTGAGTAACAAGGTCCCGACACAATGAAACAGGCTAACCATGTCCCTAGCTTAACGACCAACAGTTAAAACAAGCTTCGGCCTCTCTACGTACATTGCATCGGAAAACAGTCCATCTCCTCCCATCAAAAGCAAGAATGATATGCTGTCGACGATTTTTCTCCCTTCTCAAGACAATCTTCCATAGGTAAGAACCATACCTGGGAGGACATTGAGCATTCAGTAATGAACATGTGTCAGAACCAAACCAGTGAAGTCAGTTCAAATTAAGAGGATCTAATGAGTGCAACGAGTCAGGTTGAAAACCTAGAACTATGCTAATACTGCTCTTATGTTCCAGAATGAATGCCCTTCAAACTGTTTATACCTACATATATGTGACAGGAGATTGCATCGAGTGTCTACCATCCCATAGGCTAGCTATAAGCATTCTTCTTCATGGTTAAAGGCGTTCCTATGAGTTGCAGGAGTATGCTATTAAATAATATATCCCTCTGACCTGTCCGCTACAGAATGATAAAAGGTTTATGCATAAATAAGATTGCAAGAAAATATGCACCAGCATTCACCACAGACAAACTAAATGTACGATCGAAAGTAAAATCAGATAGCTAGGAAGATGGCACTAGGACCACATTCAGATTGCTGATTAGGGAGTAACATAAAACTTAATTGTCATATGAATATATTCATTGGCACACTACAACAATCAACTATGGAAAAACAAGCAAGTACTAAATAAGATGCCCACAACACTTTCTAGTTGCTATTAATATAATTGCGATAGCAACATCACATTGCTCCTAGCAAACACTACAACGAAGTGCTCCATTCATTAGTATTAGCTCCTACATTCTAAAAATCTATTAATAATAAGAGACATTTAGTACTATATCAAAGTTCGTCCTTTGCTCCTAACCTGCTAAACTTTTAATGATTTAAGATAAATATCTAATGCTAGTAAGCTCAGATTAAACATAAGGCAAAAGGTGTACAATGGGCCGCATGATCTGCTGTAGTTCCAACTCATTACAGAGCACAAAACGATTTAAATTATTTAGTAATCCCTCCGTCCCATAATATAAGATGTTATTACAAACAATATAGGTTGTAGTCGGTCACAATAGCATCATATATTCCAACAGGGTGGAGGGAGTACCAGCAAGTGAGCATACAAAAGTCATGTTCAGCACAAACAATTTAATATTGTTTCTCAAAGTTCTAAAAGTAACGGAACATAAATTAAACTATTCCATATAAAACTGCTAGGTGGAGAGCCAGAATCGATGGCACTAAATAAACAGAGATAGCAACTATCAAGTTGTATATACACCAGACGGATCTCATCAGCTAAGGATTGTGCACGCACTACAATCTGCAAAAGAGCATAAGCAGAACACTAAATGCAAACTACAGCACATCATACGGTTCATCCGTCTCAAAGCATCAGTAACATATAATTGCATGACCCCAATTAGAGATTCTATTCAGCAAACTTGAGGATTAAGATGCAAGAAATTGCAGCATTCAACCTTACCTGAAAGGTTCTATTACTGGGGGTTCTGTCCAGGCTGCTGTGGACCAGGTGGCGGTGGTGGCATCCCATGCCTGGGCGGTTGCCCAAACTGTGGCGGCGGCATCGGTGGCCTCATCCCTGGTGGCGGCGGCATGCCAGGCATCCCTGGCCTCACTGGTGGTGGTCCCATCGGTGGTGGTCCCCTCATGAACTGCGGCGGCGGGCCCCCAGGGTATGGCTGCGGCGGCCCAGGTGGGCGCTGGAACTGCATCTGCATAGGTGGCGGGCCACCAGGGCCGCGCATGGGTGGCATACCCATCGGCGGGCGAACGACCTGCGGGTATGCCATCGGCGGAGCCGAGAGGTTCGGCATCGGGGGCCGCGAGATCTGCGGCTGCATCATGCCAGGGGCGGGACCGCCCACGCCCCGAACAGGGCCAGAGAGGCCGGGCTGGGCCTGGAGGAGCGGGCCAGTGGGCACACCGCGACCGGCGGCGCGTCCGACGCCAGTGCCGGAGAGCGCGCCACCGCCAGCGGAGGCCTTGACGCGGGACTCGTCAGGCGGGGGTGGGCCCTCGACGGTCATGGAGACGACCTCCTCGCCGCGGAGGAGGAGGAGGCCGAGCGTCCTCCGCTCCTCGCGCTCGCCGGTGGTCTTGGAGGACTTGGAGGGCGGGAGCTTGCGGAACTCCTCGCAGTCGCCGAGGACGAGGTTCATGTGGCGATCGAAGGCCATGAATTTCCCCACGAGCTGTCGTCCGTCCTGGATGGTCACGCGCATCCGGTAGTTGACGAACTGGAGCATCTTCGACCCCTTGGGGTTCGACATGGCGGCTGGTGCGCCGACGGCGGCGCGGCGAAGAAAGCTAGGTTAGGGTTTCCGCGAAGAGGAAGAAGCGGAGAGGAGAGAGGGGTTATCGTGGGGTTTGTTTGAGTTTGTATGGATCGGGTCGAAGGGGCCGAAGGATAGTCGGTTTAGTGTTGGACTCGGAGGTACGTGTATAGGGAGACACGAGCTTGGGCCGTCTAAATGGGCCTGCGCTTGTTCAAGCTGACAAGGGATTTGGCTACCGGAGTATTCTGGGGGTTGTCAAATACCGGGCTGGATTCCCTCAAAAAAAAAAAAACGGACTGGATTTTCAAACAAATTTTAGATTTTGGACTCGATTCAAACATTTCAACTCGGGTTACGAAGAAGGAGGAGGAGTAAGAAATTTAAGATGGAAGAGTTGGGCGTGGAAAGACATCAATGGACAAATATGATTTATATTGGACTAACCATCCAAATTAAACCGTTTACAATGTTTCCATTGCAGCGGGGGAGAAATGCATTGAAGGGCTGTGGAGGGAGAGGATCTGGGAATTCCGCTTACAGGCGGGTAACGACTAACGATGGTATTTCTCTTGGTACCGAATTCTCCTTACGACATCATTCAAGTGGGATTTTGTTAAAACATTGAAGTGGGTTCAGTTTGGGAAGATGTTATCCTCAAAGAAAAGAGCAGGGTAAGATGCTACCCTTCAAAAAAATTGAGTGAAATGAATATATAGTCATCAAACTTGTTGAGAAATTTCGGTTTAGTCCTCAAAACTAAATAACTCAAACTTGCCAAGTGGGCCGTACAGCTAATGCGGCATACCATTACGGTCCGCACAGACGCAGTATTGGGATCATGGGTATTTGGATAGTATCACGACACACACAAAATAATTGGGAACAACTTCAAGGACCAATAAAATTACTAATCTAAAGTTCATAAAAAAAGAAAGAGCTTGACCACCCAAGTAAAAAATCTTGGCTTAGCTGCTGATTGGAATAATTTCGGTTTAGTTTACTTCTACTGCAGTACATGAAGATCCATTGACCAATTTCATCGCACACATTAATCTATTGTCTTAAACCAATTCTGTCTTAAATCAATTCTGCAGGACATACCAGCTCAAGAGGATCTGAAGGTTGCATCAGCCATCCAGGTTGCTCAAGAGGATCTGCAGGTTGCAGCGGCCATCCAAGTTGCTCAAGAGGATCTGCAGGTTGCAGAGTTCCCGGCTCTTGGCGCCTCGCCGCCTGCGGCAGAGTGTTCAATTCGAGGACGACGGAGCAGCGGTGAGGTGGGCGACCCTGGCGGGAGCCCTCCAACGGCGAGCAGAGCCGCGGGCGCGGTCCTACGCGCGCTGGGCTACGGGAGCTCGGAGCAGGACGACGTCCGCGAGCTCGGGACGGGGACGAGAACGATCGCATGCGTGACGGTGCTCGCAGGAGATATGGTCTCCTCTGCGCGGGTCTTCTTCGTGCGACGCGAGCTCAGGACGGGGGACGACAACGAGCTCGGGATAGGGGACGACAGCGATCGGAGGCGTGAAGGTTCTCGCAGGAGAGAGGGTCTCCTCGGCGCGGGTCTTCCTCCACGCAATTCTTCCTCCGCGCGAGATCAGGACGGGGACGGCAGCGATCGAAGGCACGATCGTGGTTGCAGGGCGCACGGGAATAATCGAGCTTGGCGTTGGGTCGAGGCAGGTGGGGCTGCTGGGAGGTGCAGGCTAATCGGAGGTGCTTGGGGGTGGCGCGAGTGGCAGCGGACGGTGGGGGAGAGATGGATGGCGGACGGCGGACGGTGGTCGGCGAGGAGGATGAAGGCGGAGAAGTTTTCAGTTTGAATTTGATTTTACATGTCAAATTTAAAACGCTTTAGATGTTTTCCGGTTCTTTTGGCAAAAGTGTGTTTGTGCTGTAGCTGCGACATGTATTTCAGGCCGGAGAGAGTACCTTCTGAGCAGAGTATATACTAGCGTCACTGTGCCACCTTATTTATCCATTTAGAGAATGAAAATGTCAATGCGCGCACCAGAACTATCTCCCTTTTTTTTCATACGCACGATGGAACTATATTATAGCATGATACCACTATCATCTTTTGTTAGGGCATCTCTAACCGATCCCTTAAAATCGATTAGAGGAGTAAATTTACTCATCCGCGGCACCTAACCGAACCCTAAAACGATTAGAGGAATATATTTTTACTCATCAGAGGAGTAAACTTGGCCTCCGACTCCTAAATTTACTTCTCCAAAATCAATTCCGAGAAAACCTCCCGCCTCGGCGCCTCCTCTTCCCGCCCTCCGCCGTTCTTTCTCGCCCGCCTCCCCGCCGGCGCCGATGTCGCCGACTCCTCCCGGGATCGACGCGCAGCTCCCCGGCGCACCTTCTCCGACCATCCCCAGCACCGGAGACGCCCCGACGCCGCAATCGGAGATCTCCGCCGCGTCCGGGGCCGGAAAGAGGTTGGGGGCAAACAACGTGGTGCGGCCGGCCGACACGGCCGTCAAGGCCTCCGGTAAGGCCGGCGGCAAGCGCGTGGAGGCTCTGGCGCGTCCTCCCGTTGCTCCTGTGGCCGGCCGGCGGCAGAGCAAGCCGACTCCGGCCAAAGTCGCGCTCGCGGAGGCGAAGGCGGCGAAGAATAGGAAGAAGGCCGAGGCGTCGCTTCCGAAGGCTGCAGCAGCCTCTTCGACGCACCCTCCTCGAGGACGGCCACCGCGGGCGGGTGTCGTCAACGTCGACAACCGCGAGGTGTTCGATGTATCGTCGCCAAGGTAAAAAACTCCCTTTTCTCCTCTCCTCTCATCGGTTGGGCATTTGTACACTCACGGTGACACGGTGATGTTCGTTTGATCATAGTCCGGTGGAGGAGGAGGTGGTCACCTTCATGAGCCAATTGGAGGATAGCCACACCGCCGGTATCGACGACATCAACTTCGATGAGCATGAGGATGATCCCACCACCGAGCAAGGAGAGGTGGAGGAAGAAGAGGTTGAGGAAGTCGAGGTGGAGGAGACACAAGCAAAAGAGAAGAAGAGCCGAGCCTCCAACTATAGCGAGAAGGAGGACGTCGCATTGTGCTATGCATGGATGAATGTCTCTCTCGATGCATCGGTTGGCACGAACCAATCGAAGGAGAAGTTTTGGGCACGCATCGAGGACTACTACAACAACACCATGGAGGTGTCGATCACTCGCACACAAGGCTCTCTCGCCCACGGTGGGGAGCCATTCTTGAGTGTTGCAACCAGTGGGCCGGTTGTGTTGAGACCATGACCACCAACCCGCCAAGTGGAGTGCCCGTGACGGAGCATGGTCCACTCATCCAAGACCTCTACAAGATACGCAACAAGAAGAATGGAGGCAAAGCATTCACCTTGCACCATTGCTTCAACAAGCTTACCGGCAATGAGAAGTGGGTGCGGAGGAATTGGGAGACCACTCCAAAAAGATCAAGGGTTAGCATCTCCATTGATGCCAATGATGAGGAAGACGAAGACCCACACAAGAGGCACGAGGGGCAAAATCTTGCAAATGAGAGGAAGAGGAGAGGTACCCAAGTTGGAGGCTACAAAGAAGAACTATGTGCCATGGTTGAGACGAAGAAAGCCTTGGCGGCTGAGAGGAGGGATGAGAAGGCGGCAAGGTGGGCCGAGCTCAAGGCAATGGAGAAGGAGAAGTGGAAGAAGAAGATGGAGGCCAAGAAGAGGAGGGCCCTTGCCGAGGAGAGGAGGGTGAAAATTGAGGAGGAGAGGATATCAAAAGAGAAGGAGATCGATGAGCGTGCTATCATGTTCATGGACCCTAGCAATATGGATGCCACGGCTAGGAAGTATTGGGAGCTCACTCGAGCAAAGATCCTTCAAAGATATTTTGGTGGAGATGCTCATGGTGATGGTGGCCGAGGAGGAGGTGGTGATGGTGATGAGTTCTTCGGAGATGGTCTTTGAGATCTTCGATGGTGGTCCACAACATATGAGGTGATATGTTGGTGGCATTTTGGATCAAACAAGGTCGATGGCTTCTTTTTGGTGACCTTGATCGATGGTGTTGATAGAGTCTACTTTTGAATGAACTCTATGCATGTTTTATTTCGATGACCTCAAATTCGATGAACTATGTTTATGTGAACCGCAAAAGTGATGGATTGCATGTGTTTGAATTCTCCGTATGTTTTTATTGTTTGTTTGAACTATATATGAGATGTGTGGATGCATATGTGGAGTTGTGGAAAGAAATGGGGCAAAAAAAAGTTTACTCCTCTAAGTTTAGGAGATTAGTTCCATGCCGCCAATCTTTAGAGGAGTAAATTTACTCCTCTAAGTTTTAAGAGTCGGTTTACTCCTCTAAAGTTTAGGGGATCGGTTAAAGATGCCCTTAGTTACAGTATCACATCATCTTTTTTCTCACATTTCCATGCATAATACTCCCTAAGAGCATCTCTAACCGTGATCCCTTATATTTAGATGAGTCCCTATTAGTTAGAGGAGTATATTTGCTCCGTTAAAAAAAAGGAGTTCCTATCAGTTAGAGCAGTATATTTGCTCCGTTAAAAAAAAGTTTAACAGTTGAACCCTTATACTTAAATCGTTCTAAGAAAAAGCGTATCAAATTGAAGCTAGTAACCAATCTAACATGGAAGTATTGAATAGGAGCTAGTAACCACTCCTTAAACTTAACGGCCATGCACGCCACCAGTCGCGAGCTCGGCGGTGGCCTGACCCTTGCGTAGGCGGCAGGTGTAAACACACGTGCCAGGGCCGAGCACGCGCGAAGACGGAGCTGGTGTGCGGACGCTAAGTCCAGCGACGCCCGTGGCCATTAAGAGCACCTCCGCGTTCCGGACTGAAATCCGGCACTATTCAGTATAGAACGGATGTAATTTTTATCTGAAAATAGTCTTTTTATCACGTGCTCGTTCCTAGCCCGAGTTCTTAGGTTCGACCGAATTTTGATCAAACTCGACGAAAATTAGACGAATATATGTGATTTTAATTAAATAGAGGTGAATTCGTACATAGTAGGCCAAATTCGGACATGTACCCGAAGTTTGGCTACATTAAGCTAAAAGAAAAACAGAAAAATATAAAAAAATAGCGTGAGGAGATGCCGATGCCGATGCTGACGCCGCTCATATGTCGAAGTTACGGTAGAACACCGTGTAGTCGGGGTCGGCCTTGCCGTCGTCGTCGTCGTCGCTCGGCGGCTGTGGTGGACGCGAGCTGCCCTGGCCTGCGTCGTCGCACCGCCACGGCTGGGACGAAGGGCTGGAGTCATCGTCGTCTTCGTCGAGGACGATGAGCGGCGCGCCCTGGTAGGCGCGCTGGCGGCGAGACCTACGGGCGGCCGCGTGCTCGGCCTCCTCCTGGTGGCGCCGAATTCGGGCGGCCTCCTCCTGCTCCCAGTCGGCCCGGGACCAGGCGAGGGCGTCCGGCTCTGGCATCGGCAGCACGTCCCGTAGAGATTGCTCCATCGCCATCCTCATGGCGAAGGAGTCCTCGTCGACGGGGACCGCCCATTCCGACGGCTTCGGTTGGCGCAGGCGAAGACGGCCGGTCGGCGGCGATGGCGTGTGGGCTTCGTTGATGATGATGCCACGCGATCTCGTCCTCGGCGGTGAGGCCTCCCGCTTCATGGTGTGCAGTGCCTTGCCTGACAAGCACGAGGCCGACGCGGACGAGCGCGAGGCCGAGGTGGCGGTGGCTGAGCCAGACGAACTTCGGTTATCCATCCTCCTGGGCAGCCAGTTCGCCGGAAGGACGCGCCTCACCGTCGCCGCGGGAACCGTCGAGCGTGGGAAGCCCAGCCTCAGGCGGTTGCCGGCATGGATGTGCTCCAGGACGGTGTTGAGCATCCGTCCCGGCGCACTCCACGAGCGACGGTGCCCCGCCGCGTTGTTGCACTTCGGCGGCGTGCGGAGTGGGCCTTTGTGGGCGGCAAGCTCCCGATTTCTTCGCTCGACGAAGAACTGCTCCCAGTAAATGAGGTTACCGGGGTCTTTGGCGAGCTCCGGATCCGACATCGCCGCGTTGGCGGCCTGGATCTCCTCGACCATCTCATCGTCCTCGGGCACCGGCAGCACCAACACACTGATACTTCATAAACATATCTATAATTTTTGATATTTCATACTTGTTTTATATCTACTTTATTATGTTTTGTCCATACTCTAAAGTTTTTTACGCATTTTCTGCAACTAACCTATTAACAAGATGCCACAGTGCCAGTTGCCTGTTTTCTGCTGTTTTTGGTTTCAGAAAAGCTAGTAAGAAAATATTCTCGGAATTGGACCGGACAAAAGCCCAAATCAATATTTTACCCGAAGCAACACGGAGTCGAGAGGGGAGACGAAGAGGGGCACCAGGGCGGCCACACACTAGGGTGGCGCGGCCAGCCCTAGGCGTGCGCCACCTAGTTTGGCCCCCCTGGTAGTCCACCGACCTAGCCCTTCCGCCTATAAAAGCCCCCTAGGACGAAAACCCTAAGTGTCCGATCAAAATTCCACGAAAGAGTCTGTAGTCGCCGTCATCTCCATCCCTAGATCGGGAGGGATATGAAGCTCTTCCCGGCACCTTGCTGGAGGGGAGAGATCACCTTGGAGGCCTTCTTCATCACCATGATTGTCTCCGGTGTGATGTGTGAGTAGTTCATTCCTAGACTACGGGTCCATGTAGTTGCTAGATGGTTGGTTCTCCTCCTTTGTGCTATCATGTTTAGATCTTGTGAGCTCCGTTCATGATCAAGATCATCTATTTGTAATCTCACATGTTGTGTTTGCTGGGATTTGATGGATATTGAGATGCTATTTCAGATTGATTATTGATTCTATCATGTCTATGTTATTTGTGATCTTGTATGCTTTCCGTTGTTAGTAGCTATCTTGGCCAAGTAGATGCTAGCAACTCCAAGAGGGACTATTTATGCTCGATAGTGGGTTCATGCCTCTAGTAATCTGGGGAAGTGATAGGAATCTTTAAGGTACTAGATGTGTTGTTGCTACTAGGGAGAAAACAACAATCCTTTGTCCATGGGAGAATTGTATTGTTTACTTTACACACTTTGCTTAATGCAATTATCTGTTGCTTGCAACTTAATACTAGAGGGGGGTCGGATGATAACCTGAAGGTGGATTATTAGTCATAGATGTAGTTGGATTACGGTCTATGTATAATATTGTAATGCCCAATAAAATCCCATAGAAATCAAGATGATTAGTATATGCATGTATGCTTTCTCGGTGTCTGTCAATTGCCCCACTATAATTTGTTCATCCAACATGTCATCTATCTTAAGGAGAATCACCTCTAGTGAACTATGGACCCTGGTCCATTCTTTTACCATCAATCTACCATCTATTTACTATTTACTATTTACTTTCCGCAAACAATTACTATCTTCCACACAATACGTTTAATCCTTTGTTTTCAGCAAAAACGGTGAGATTAACAACCTCATCGTAAGTTGGGGCAAAGTTTTGTGGTTGTGTTATGCAGGATTCCAAGTTAGAGACAACACCTTGGGGTTGTTTCCTTGCTCCTACTGGTTCGATAACCTTGGTTTCATAACTGAGGGAAAACTTGATGTTGTGCTCATCATACCTTCCTCTTGGGGTTCCCAAAGAGCTTGATATATTTTGAGCCATCAAGCCTTTTTTCTGGCGCCGTTGCCGGGGAGTCAAGGGCAGCTTCACAAGGGGAGTCCTTCATAACCAATCTATTTACTTTGTTTTTCTTGTTTTGCTTAGTTTATTTTTGCTTTGTTTGCTTGTTTCTTTTATCAAAAAGACAAAAAAAAATAGTTGTTCTGGTTTGCTTCCTTTATTAAAAACATAAAAAATGAATACTCCTAAAAATACTAAGTTGTGTGACTTCACTAGTACCAACAACAATGATTTCATGTGCACACATATTGCTCCACCTATTCCTGAAGCTACTTTTTTTTGAAATTAAACCTGCTTTGCTCAATCTTGTTATGAAAGAACAATTTTCTAGTGTTGGTACTGAAGATGCTGCTGCTCACCTTAATAACTTTGTTGAACTTTGTGAGATGCAAAAACATAGGGATATAGATGGAGATATTATTAAGCTTAAATTGTTTCCTTTCTCTTTGAGAGGAAAAGCTAAATAATTGTTGTTATCCCTAACTAGAAATAGTATTGATTCTTGGACTAAATGCAAAGATGCTTTCATTGGAAATACTATCCTCCTGCTAAGATTATATATATGAGAAGTGAAATGATGAAATTTAAACAATCTGATAATGAACATGTTGCTCAAGCTTGGGAAAGAATGAAATCTTTGGTAAAGAATTGTCCCACTCATGTACTGACTGCTTGGATGATTATTCAAACCTTTTATGCAGGACTGAATTATTCTTCAAAAAATCTGCTGGATTCTGCTGCTGGAGGTACCTTTATGACCATTACTTTGGTTGCTGCAACAAAGCTCCTTGATAATATGATGGTTAACTATTCTGAATGGCACACTGAGAGAGCTCCACAAGGTAAGAAGGTAAATTATGTTGAAGAAACCTCCTCCTTGAGTGATAAAATTTATGTTATTATGTCTATGCTTGTTAATGAGAAAGCTCATATTGATCCAAATCATATTCCCTTAGCCTATTTGGTTGCTTAACAAGAGCAAGTTGATGTGAACTTTATTAGAAATAATAATTTTAGCAACAATGTCTATAGGAATAATTTTGGTAATAACAATTATAGGCCATATCCTCCCAATAATGGTAATGCTTATGGAAATTCCTACAACAACAATAAGAGTGCACCCTCTGAACTTGAAGTCATGCTTAAAGATTTTATTAGTAAACAATCTGCTTTCAATAAAACTATTGAGAAAAACTCTCTAATGTTGAAAGAAATATAGCATCGTTGTTTGAAGCACAATCTGTTGGGTTCGCAGCATAGAAAACAAAAAAATTCCTACGATGGGAACTATACGCCAAGATCTATCTATTAGATACAAGCAACGAGTGGATATACATCCATAGAGAACTTACCCTCAAAGACAACAAAGCTTTGTTAACAAGTTGAAACTCGTGGATGATATAGTCGTACACTTGCCGATCTCAAGATCGTGATGAAGTCCAGCAGGTCCGGCTCCAGCACGTCCATCAGATCTAGCTCCAGCAAGTCCAGCACCACCAAGTCCAGCACCGCAAAGCAGCAATGCATTCGTGATCGCACACACGTCTGGTACCCCGACAACCTCCGTCCCTCACTCCAGCAAAGCAGCGGAAGCAGCAACTCCTTTCCAGATAAAGCCACCGAGAACATGTATCTCGCTAATCCGAGACCATGGGGAATAACTAGAGGGGGAGAGAGATCCTTCACAAGGAGGTGTGTGTTGTGAGGAGGAGAGGGGGTCCTTTTATAGGGAAGAGGGGGGAAACCAAGGGCCATGGCGTGGCAGCCATGGTGGTGCCCCCACCTCTTCCATCATTCATGTGGTGGATGCTCCACTCACATAAATATGCCTCCACTCACACTTCCACTCACATGCATTAAATTTCCACCAAATTTAATGCAAGCTCTCATTAAATAAAACTATTTTATTTATTTTATTCAGATTTTTTTCAATTATATTTATTAACAAACATTCACATAAACCCCCCTGCAACATTTCAATATCACATGCAGAACCAGTTTTTGCAATTTCACCCGAAACAATTCCGGTTTCCATCAAAATGATTCCAGCGCTTTCTTAAATCTTTATCTGAAATATATTTGCTCCAAATGGTGTCGGTATCCCTTAAGTGTGTCACCCTACGGTTTGCGAATAATGCAGACATGATCGAGACCCCTCTCTGATCAATAATCAACAGCGGGACCTGGAGATCCGTACTGACTCCCACATATTCAACGATGACTCTTGTGATCATGTGAACCTTTAACGTTGTAACTAAATCCCTTTGTCTCGTGATATATTACATGTCCGAGATTCGATCATTGGCATCCAAATACCTAGTTTGATCTCGTTACCGACATGCACTCTTTTCTTGTTCCCATGATATAACATTCTAGTGATCACATCACTTGCTTGCAAGCTATTTCAATGTCATATCACCGAGAGGTCCCAGAGTATATCTATCTGTCATCGGGATGGACAAATCCCACTCTTGATCCATGAGCCTCAACATAACACCTTTGTAGCACTGAACCCACCTTTATAGTCACCCTGTTACGGTGTGACGTTTGATGTTATCAAGATACTCTTCCGTTTTTAGCAATTAACATGATCTCATGGTCTAAGGACTAAGATTACTTCGTATGATGTTATAGCAATATAAACATAATGACTCTGATCATAATGCTATACTTCGGATGAATGTTCATCACATCATTCCACCAATGTTGTGACCTCGTTATTAACAACATCCAATGTCCATGATCAGGAAACCTTGATCATCTTGTTAATCAACGAGCTAGTTTATATGAGAGGCATTACTAGGAACTTTGTATTTTCTTTATTAAACACACATGTATTAACGTTTCCAATTAATACAATTATAGCATGCAAAATAAACATTTATCATAAACAAGGAATAAGATAATAACCACTTTATTATTGCCTCTCGGGCATATTCCCTTCACAATCCTCTTTGATTAATAAAATGGCTGCTAAACCTAAAACTATTGAAAATCCCTTTGCTGCTACTAATGCCATACAAGTTAGAATTGATGAAAATGTTAGACTGTTAGCTGAATTGCATGCTAAGTGGGAAATAGAAGATAAAATTGCTAGAAATAGTAGTATTTGCACTATCACCACCACTAATGTTGATGTTAGCAACCCACATGAAGTCCCCATTCCTTTTGCAACAATGCCTAAAACCAATGGAACCTTCTCTAATAAAAATGCTGAAATTCTTTGAAATATGGGGAACAATAGCTCTACTACCTTGAATGGTAATTATGATTTTGATCTTATGGTTGCAATATCTCTAAAGTAATTATGTTCCTACAAAAACTTGCTAAAAGTCCTAATGCTAGTGCTATGAATATGGCCTTTACAAAACACATTACCGATGCTCTCATAAAAATTAAAGAAGAAAAGATGAAGCATAAAGCTTCTATCCCTATGAAATTAGAAGATGGTTGGGAACCCATCATTAATATGAAAGTGAATGATTTTGATCTAAAAGCTTTATGTGATCTTGATAGTAGTGTTTCTATTATGCCTAGAAGAATTTATGAAATGCTTGATTTACCACCATTGGAAGATTGTTATTTAGATGTCCAACTTGATGATAATGCTAAAAAGAAACTCATGGGGAGTATTAATGATGTTATTATTATGGTTAACAATACCTATGTCCCCGTTGATTTCTATGTTTTGGATGTTGAATGCAATGCTTCTTGTCCTATTATTTTGGGAAGACCTTTTCTTAGAACTGTTGGTGGCATTATTGATATGAAAGAAGGCACCATTAAATATCAATTCCCACTCAAGAAAGGTATAGAACACTTCCCTAAGAAGAGAGAGAGGATTCCTTTTGCCTCTCTTATTAAAACAAAATTTGCTCTTAATGCTTCTTCATTTCAGAATACTTGATTCTTGCTTCTTGTGCCTAGCTCAAAGGCGTTAAAGAAAAGCACTCATTAGGAGATAACCCAAATTTTTAGTCAATAAATTTTTCTTTTGTTGAGTCTTAGAAGTTATTGCCTCTGTAATAACCTATCCTTATCCTTTTTGAGTGGTTTTTGTGCCAAGAGTAACCTCTAATGAGAGAGAAGTAAGACTTGCGAAAGTTGCTGTCCCGAAACAGATTTTTGTGCTTCGCTATAAAAGTTCGTGAAAAATCTCTGTACGTCGGATTGAGATATAATTTTTTGTGCTTCTGCCCCAGGTTGTTATCCAACTTTTGTTAGTTTAACACTTTTCGATTTGAGCAACAGAAGGTTTTTGAAAAAATTGGTTTTTACCTGCTGGTCTGTTTTGACAGATTTCTGCCATTATTTGCATTTGCCTCTTAATCTCTTTCTCTTTGAGTTCTCTTTGATCACTTGATCTTTTAAAATGACTTGCTACAGTTTCTTGTGTTTTAATAGAAGTTTTACTTGTTTTGAAACTGAACCAAAATACTTATTATCTTGAGTACACTAATGTTGCTAATGAAGATTGTGTGAAGTTTTGTATGAAGGAAATTTTAAAGTGTAGGGAAGAACAATGTGATAAGATGAAGTATGGACAAAAGCTCAAGCTTGGGGATGCCATCCATGTCACCCCAAGAAATATCCAAGAAGTACAAGCGTCAAAGCATGGGGATGCCCAAGGCATCCCCTTCTTCATCAATAAAAATCTCATGTTTTCTTCCAAACACTTCATTTTTATTGTTTCATGCACAATTGTGTTGTTCTTGGAGCGTCTTCGTTTTTGTTTTTAGTTTTCGTTTGCTTGGTTTGCTTAAATAAGTTGGTTGGACTCCCGCATTCATACATAGTTTCAAATAAGTTGATTTGGATTGGAAAAGAGTAGGAAATTTCATGCTTATAAGTGATATAAAAGGAGTCTTGTTTTTGACTGTGACTTAGACTTTACCAATTCATGCGTGATATTGCTTTGACTTTATGCTTAGTGATTATTGCTTTAGCATGACTTGTTACAAACAATTGAGATTGCTTAATGTGCCTTGAAAGAATCATGCATTGTTTTAGCATATAAAGGAAAAATATTGTGGTATTCTTCTTTGATGCTTTATTTGGGTTGACTTGGCGCATGCTCACACCATGTTAAGACTATACCAAGCCACCATAGCCTCTATGATCATTTCGTTTTTGACTTTTAATATCACTTTATGCTTTAATTAATAATGTTTTGTTGCTTTGCATGATTATGACCATTACTGCTCTCTTAGTTGGTCGCTCCCAGTCTTTTGCTAGCCTCCGCATGTACCAAGTATGAGTTCCCCTCATGCATCCAACTCCGATTAAAACCAAGGTATTCCAAAGAGTCCACCATACCTACCTATTAGCATTATTGCTATTCCAAGTATATTCATGTTTTTATCTACCTTCCAAATTAAACTTGTTATGTGAAAATAATGATTAAAGCTCTCACGAACTTGACGACACACTTTACTTTCTTGCACTTAATAAACTTGAACCATTGTACCCATCTATGTTGCGTATATGCTTGCACTTTGTAAGTTGTGAATTAGCAGAACCATGTATCATGGGGAACGCTTTCAACACTGCACTTTATTTAATTGATATCATGTTATTTTGCTTATGGATCCCGATGGTGTGAAATGAAAGGGGAGCTTCTAAGGCTCATGGAGTTCGTATATGTGTTAGAGAAACGCCTGGGCGGCTGGTCTAAGCCATGCCTAATCATGGTGGAAACCTGCAGCATAACCATAGTGAGCAATCTGTAAATCATTCAAAAAAAATATAAAAAAGAAAAAAACAAGCAAAAAGGTAAATCCCTACGCAAATAGCATACAAAAAGATTGCTGAGATGCTCATTGTCTGCTTGCCTTGTCATTTTGATATGGGGAATCTTCCGTCTCATTAGGCAAGGGGTACCCTATTGGCAATTCTCTATGATACACATGTACTTACAATGAAAAGAACTTACTTGTGACTAAAGGTGAGTAGCATGAGATTCGGTACTCGTAAGCAAGGGTCATGAGATTTTCAGATTATAACTTGTCAAGCATATCCTCATATTTGTTCACTTTAACCTTAATCACCTAAAGATGCTTATGATAGGGGCAATGAGAGCTGAAAGCTAATAAGTACCATAATTTTTGGAAGCTCTTTATGTGACTTGAATCCCTGCTTCCTTCTATGAAGGGACTTTCTTTTACTTCTATGTTGAGTCTCCATCTTCTATCTTTATGCACCTATTGAGAGAGCATAGTGGTCATTCTTAGTTTAATGTGCATTGTCCCAAAACTTGTTGATTGATTCATAACTTTGATATTGCTTGTTCTTAAACTATTTGTATCTAGTCACCCTTATGAACTTTGAAGGTGCCCTATGCATTTATGTTTTGCTACACTATGAGGGACAAGCTGAATACCATTCTCATTATGTTTTCTATATGTGAAACAAACAAACGTCTTTCAAAGCATTATTATTCATGAATCTTTTGTTTGTACCTCTTCATGTTATAACATAGTTGTTATGTCTTATTGTTAGAACTATATCTTTCATGCTATGTTAAAATATTATGATCCCAGCTATAAATGTTTTACAAATACCTTGATCAAGACTGTGATGGTGCATGTCACCTTAAAAAATATTCTTTTCTTTATCACTTACATACTCGAGGACGAGCAAGAGTTAAGCTTGGGGATGTTGATACGTCATAAACGTATCTATAATTTTTGATGTTCCATGCTTGTTTTATATCTACTTTCTTATGTTTTGTCCACACTTTGGAGTATTTTTACACATTTTCTGGAACTAACCTATTAACAAGATGTCACAGTGCCAGTTGCCTATTTTTTGCTGTTTTTGGTTTCACAAAAGCTAGTAAGGAAATATTCTCAGAATTGGACCGAACAAAAGCCCAAGTCAATATTTTACCCGAAGCAACACGGAGTCCGGAGGGGAGACGAAGAGGGGCACCAGGGCGGCCACACCCTAGGGTAGCGCAGCCAGCCCTAGGCGTGCCGCCACCTATTGTGGGCCCCCTAGTACTCCACCTACCTAGCCCTTCCGCCTATAAAAGCCTCCCGGGACGAAAACCCTAAGTGCCTGATCAAAATTCCACGAAAGAGTCTATAGCCACTGTCATCTCCATCCCTAGATCGGAGGGATCTAAAGCTCTTCCTAGCACCCTGCTGGAGGGTAGAGATCACCCTAGAGTCCTAATACATTGCAAATGTATCTATAATTTTTGATGTTCCATGCTTGGTTTTATCCAGTTTCTTGTGTTTTGTTCCAACTTTGGAGTACTTTTCATATAATTTCTTGGACTAACCTATTAACAAGAGCCACAGTGCCAGCTGCCTGTTTTCTGCTGTTTTTGGTTCCAGGAAAGTCAGAAAATGAATATTCTTGGAATTGGACGGGACAAAAGCCAAAGTGCCTATTTTTCCGGAAGTCATCAGATGCCAAAATACGAGACGGAGAGGGGCCAGAGGCCGGCCACACCACCTGGCCACGCGGCCAGGCTAGGCCCGCGCCAGGGGGTGGTGTGGTGGCCCCTGACACCCCCTAGGCCTTCCCTTCCGCCTATAAGATGCCCTCGGGACGAAAACCCTAAGGGCCCGATCAAAAATCCACGAAAGAGTCTATAGCCGCTGTTGTCTCCATCCCTAGATCGGGAGGGATCTGAAGCTCTTCCCGGCACCCTACCGGAGATAGGAATTCACCCTGGAGGCCTTCTTCATCACCATGCAAGCCTCCGGTGTGATGCGTGAGTAGTTCATCCTTGGACTACGGATCCATGTAGTAGCTAGATGGCTGGTTCTCCTCCTTTGTGCTTTCATGTCTAGATCTTGTGAGCTCCGTTCATGATCAAGATCATCTATTTGTAATTCTGCATGTTGTGTTTGCGGGGATCCGCTGGATATTGAGATGCTATTTTAGATTGATTATTGATTCTATCATGTCTTTGTTATTTGTGCTCTTGCATGCTTTCCGTTGTTAGTAGCTATCTTGGCCAAGTAGATGCTAGCAACTCCAAGAGTTAGTATTTATGCTCGATCGTGGGTTCATGCCTCTGGTAATCTGGGGAAGTGACAGAAATCTCTAAGGTACTAGATGTGTTGTTGCTACTAGGGAGAAAACAACAATCCTTTGTTCATAGAACAATCGTATTGTTTACTTTACACGCAGTTCGTAAAGCAATAATCTGTTGCTTGCAACTTAATACTGGAGGGGGTTTGGATGATAACCTGAAGGTGGATTATTAGTCATAGATGCAGTTGGATGGCGGTCTATGTATAATGTTGTAATGCCCAATCAAGTCTCAAAGGAGTCAAGATGATTAGTATATGCTTGTATGCTTTTTCGATGTTTGTCAATTGCCCCGCTGTAATTTGTTTACCCAACATGTTATCTATCTTAAGGAGAGCCACCTCTAGTGAACTATGGATCCCGGTCCTTGTCTTTTACATACAATCTATAAACTATTTACTGCTTTGTGTTTACTTTCTGCAAACTTTTACTTCTTTCCATTCGATACGTTTAATCCTTTGTTTTCCGCAAAACACGATGAGATTGAAAACCTCATCGCAAGTTGGGGACAAAGTTCTGTGGTTGTGTTGTGCAGGTCTCCACGTTGCTACTAGCACCGGTAGTGCGCCCTGCCAAAGCTCAGCTAGTAACACCTTTGGGGTGTTTACTTGCTCCTATTGGTTCGATTAAACCTTGGTTTCATAACTGAGGGAAACTTGCTGTTGTGCTCATCATACCTTCCTCTTGGGGTTCCCAACAAGCTCTACATCAACACCGCTCTAGCATTTTTCTAGGCACCATATTCAGAGCCATCAAGCATTTTTCAGGCGCCGTTGCTGGGGATTCAAGGACATCTTCACAAGGGGAGTCCCTCATAACCAATCTCTTTACTTTGTTGTTTTTGTTTTGCTTAGTTTTCTTGTTTCTTATTTAAAAAATCCCCCAAAATTAGTTTTACTAGTTTGCTTTCTTATTTCGAAAACACAAAAAAAAATTAGTTCCTATCCTAAGTTTCCATTATGTCTAGCATTGCTCCAATCACTATGTCACCCGAGGAAATGATTTTCACTTTTAACAAGGAATTGAGGAAAGTTTTAAGGAAGCTTGGTCTAGAATCTCTGATCTACATGAAAAAACTGAGCCTAAAATGACTCAAAGCTTGTTCCTTAGCAGTTTTTACCTTGGGATTGCTCTTTGCTATAGATATGCTTTAGATGATATTGTGGGAGGAGATTTCCTCCAATGTAATGAGGATGATGCTATTAATGCTATAAAGAAATTGATCCTCACTTACAACATGCCTAGCCAAACTGATATTTCTTTCGCAAAAATATTTGCTAGGTTGAACACTCTTGAGACTAGCACTACTAGCTTAGAAAATTGCTATAATACGCTTAGGGAGCATCACAATTATGTTCCAATAAATTCTGAATCATAAAAGTGGCTCCCTACAGTAAAGATTGAGATAAACACTGAAACTTTTCAAGCTCGCTGTGATATCATGTCTGAATTTTGTCTTATGCGCAAAGATATTTATAAATCTCTAAATACTTGGGGGCTTATTGAAGCAGGAAAAGAAATATCTCTTGCTAATAATACTACCATATTACCTCTTGGAATAGCTGAAGGAGTGTTTACAAAGATCCTTGGGAAAATGATTTTTACTGATTATCTTATTATTGAATGTACAGGAAAAGGACAAATTACACTTGGAAGATCCCTATTAGAACTCCCTGGAACAATAATAGATGTGGGAAAGGGGACCATGCACCTTTCTTCTCCACCAAATAATCATATTTTCCCCAAGGTTAAGAATAAAAGTAAGAGAGGTAAGGGCAAGAAATTTGGTCTTAATGCTTCTTCATTTGAGAACACTTGATTCTTTCTTGCTTCTTATGCCTAACTTAAAGGCGTTAAAGAAAAGTACTTATTGGAAGATAACCCAAAAGTTTTAGATGAGTCTTAGAAGTTATTACCTCTGTAATAACCTCTCCTTATCCTTTTTATTTTCTTTTTGTGCGAAGAGTAACCTCTAATGAGAGAGAAGTAATGATTGGGAAAGTTGCTGTCCCGAAACAGATTTATGTGCTTCACCGTAAAAATTCGTGTAAAATCTCTGAACGTCTTTTTGAGGCGTGAGTTTTTGTGCTTCTGTCCCAGGTTGTTATCTAACTTTCTTTAGTTTAACACTTTTTGATTTGAGCAACAGAAGATCTTCGAAAAAATCCGTCTTTACCTGCTGGTCTGTTTTGACAGATTTCTGCCATTTTCTGCATTTGCTTCTTGTTGGTTCCTTCTTGAGTTCTTTTAGGGAATTGAGCTTTTTAAGGGAAGTGCTACAGTAGATAGTGTTCTAATGGAAGTTTATTTGGTGTTAGAACTGAACCTTAAGACTTATTTATCTTGATTGCACTAATGTTGCTAATAAAGAATGTGTGAAGTTTTGTATGAAGGAAAAATTTCAGGTGTATGGAAGGAATGAGTAATGAGATGAATGATGGACTAAAGCTCAAGATTGGGGATGCCACGCGTGTCACCCCAAGAAATATCCAAGAAGTACAAGCGTCAAAGCTTGGGGATGCCCAAGGCATCCCCTTCTTCATCAATAAAAATCCCAGGTTTCTTCCAAACGCTTCATTTTTATTGTTTCATGCACAATTGTGTTTTTCTTGGAGCGTCTTCTTCTTCGTTTTTGTTTTGGTTTTCGTTTTCTTTGGTTTGCTTAGTTTTTCTGAATAAATTGGTTGGACCCCCTCTTTCATACATTGGTTTGCAAATAGTTTGGTTTGGTTTGGAAAAGAGTAGGAAAGTTCATGCTTATGTGGTAAAAAGAGCTCGTTTTTGACTGTGGCCTATGCTTTGTAATGCCATGCTTGATATTGTTTTGGCTTTATGCTTAGTATTCTTTGCTGTAGCATGACTTGTATAAACAATTGAGATTGCTTAATGTGCCTTGGATGAATCATGCGTTATTTTAGCATATTAAAGCATAGTATAGTGGTATTCTCCTTTGATGCTTTATTTGGGTTAACTTGGCCCATGCTCACACCATGTTATGACTATCTCAAGTCACCATAGCCTTTATGATCCTTTAGTTTTCAACTTGTAGTATCACTCTATGCTTTGATCAATGATGTTTTGTCGCTCTGCATGATTATGGCCATCATTGCTCTCTTAGTTTGTCCCTCCCAGTCTTTTGCTAGCCTCCACAACAAAGTATGAGTTCCACTCATGCATCCAACTCCCTAAACTAGTTATTCCAAAGAGTCCACCATACCTACCTACTAGCTTATGCTATTCCAAGTATATTCATGCTTTTGTTTACCTTCCAAATTAAACTTGTTATGAGAAAACTAGTGATTAAAGCTCTCACGAACTTGATGGCACACTTTACTTTTCTTGCCCTTAATAAACTTGAACCATTGTGTCGTCTATGTTGTATATGCTTGCACTTATTTGTTGGGAATTAGTAGAACCATGTTGTCATGGGGAACGCTTTCAACATTGCACTTGGTACTTGTACCTAGTTGATATCATGCTCTTTTGTATATGGATGTCGTCGGTGTGAAATGAAAGGGGAGCTTGTAAGTCCATGGAGTTATGTATATGTGTTAGAGAAACGCCTAGGCCGCTGGTCTAATCCATGCTGACATGGTGGAAACCTGCAGCGTAACCATAATGGGCTGTCTATGAAGCATTCTTCTTATAAAAAAAGGAGTCCTATATTGAAAAAAAGAGAAAAATAAAAAAAGATTATATTCCCATGGTAAATAAGAAGAATGCTGAGATGCTCGTTGTCTGCTTGCCTTGTCATTTTGATATGGGGATTCTTCCGTATCATCGGGCAAGGGGTACCCCGTTGGCGGTTCTCTATGATACACATGTACTTACAATGACAAGAACTTACCGGTGACTAAACTTGAGTAGCATGAGGAGCGGCCCTCGTATACAAGGGACATGAGATTTTTGACTTATACTTCATCAAGCATGTACACCATAGCTTGTTCACTTTAACCTTAATCACTTCAAGATGCTTATGATAGGGGCAATGAGAGCTGAAAGCTATAAGTACCATAATTTTTGGAAGCTCTTTATGAGACTTGAATCCCTACTTTCTTTTATAAAGGCCTTTTTTCCACCGTTATATTGAGTCTCCACCTTCTACCTTTATGCACCTACTTTGAGAGCATAGTGGTCATTCTTAGTTCTATGTGCATTGTCCCAAGACTAGTTGATTGATGCATAACTTGATATTGCTTGTTTTTAAACTATTGTATCTAGTCACTCTTATGAACTTTGAAGGTGTCCTATGCATTTATATTTGCTACTCTATTGAGGGACAAGCTAAATACTTCTATGCTATGTTTTCTTTATGTGAAACAAACAAACGTCTTGCAAAGCATTGTTATTCATGAATCTTTTGTTTGTGCCTTTTCATGTTGCATCATAGTTTCTTTGTCTTATTGCTAGAACTTTGTCTTTCATGTTATGATTGAAGTACTATGATCCCAGCTTTGAATATTTTGCAAATACTTTGATCAAGTCTTTGATGGTGCATGTCACCTCAAAAATTATTCTTTCTTTTTATCACTTACGTACTCGAGGACGAGCAGGAGTTAAGCTTGGGGATGTTGATACATTGCAAATGTATCTATAATTTTTGATGTTCCATTTTTGGTTTTATCCAGTTTCTTGTGTTTTATTCCAACTTTGGAGTACTTTTCATATGATTTCTTGGACTAACCTATTAACAAGAGACATAGTGCCAGCTGCCTGTTTTCTGCTGTTTTGGGTCCAGGAAAGTCAGAAAATGAATATTCTCGAAATTGGACGGGACAAAAGCCAAAGTGCCTATTTTTCCAGAAGTCATTAGATGCCAGAATACGAGACGGAGAGGGGCCAGAGGCCGGCCACACCACCTGGCCGCGCGGCCAGGCTGGGCTCATGCCAGGGGGTGGTGTGGTGGCCCCTGGCACCCCCTCGGCCTCCCCTTCCGCCTATAAGATGCCATCGGGACAAAAACCCTAAGGGCCCGATCAAAAATCCACGAAAGAGTCTATAGCTGTTGTCATCTCCATCCCTAGATCGGGAGGGATCTAAAGCTCTTCTTGGCACCCTGCAGGAGAGGGGAATTCACCCTGGAGGCCTTCTTCATCACCATGCAAGCCTCCGGTGTGATGCATGAGTAGTTCATCCTTGGACTACGGATCCATGTAGTAGCTAGATGGCTGGTTCTCCTCCTTTGTGCTTTCATGTCTAGATCTTGTGAGCTCCGTTCATGATCAAGATCATCTAATTGTAATTCTACATGTTGTGTTTGTGGGGATCCGTTGGATATTGAGATGCTATTTCAGATTGATTATTGATTCTATCATGTCTTTGTTATTTGTGCTCTTTCATGCTTTCCGTTGTTAGTAGCTATCTTGGCCAAGTAGATGCTAGCAACTCCAAGAGTTAGTATTTATGCTCGATAGTGGGTTCATGCCTCTGGTAATCTGGGGAAGTGACAGAAATCTCTAAGGTACTAGACGTGCTGTTGCTACTAGGGAGAAAACAACAATCCTTTGTTCATAGAACAATCGTATTGTTTACTTTACACGCAGTTCGTAAAGCAATAATCTATTGCTTGCAACTTAATACTGGAGGGGGTTCGGATGATAACCTGAAGGTGGATTATTAGTCATAGATGCAGTTGGATGGCGGTCTATGTATAATGTTGTAATGCCCAATCAAGTCTCAAAGGAATCAAGATGATTAGTATATGCTTGTATGCTTTCTTGATGTTTGTCAATTTCCCCGCTGTAATTTGTTTACCCAACATGTTATCTATCTTAAGGAGAGCCACCTCTAGTGAACTATGGATCCCGGTCCTTGTCTTTTACATACAATTTATAAACTATTTACTGCTTTGTGTTTACTTTCTACAAACTTTTACTTCTTTCCATTCGATACGTTTAATCCTTTGTTTTCTGCAAAACACGGTGAGATTGACAACCTCATCGCAAGTTGGGGACAAAGTTCTGTGGTTGTGTTGTGCAGGTCTCCATGTTGCTACTAGCACCGGTAGTGCGCCCTGCCAAAGCTCAGATAGTAACACCTTTGGGGTGTTTCCTTGCTCCTACTGGTTCGATTAAACCTTGGTTTCATAACTGAGGGAAACTTGTTGCTGTGCTCATCATACCTTCCTCTTGGGGTTCCCAACAAGCTCTACATCAACACCGCTCCAGCATTTTTCTGAGCGCCATATTCAGAGCCATCAAGGCCTTCTTCATCGCCATGCCTGCCTCCGATGTGATGCGTGAGTAGTTCATCCCTAGACTACGGGTCCATGTAGTAGCTAGATGGTTGGTTCTCCTCCTTTGTGCTATCATGTTTAGATCTTGTGAGCTCCGTTCATGATCAAGATCATCTATTTGTCATCTTACATGTTGTGTTTGCGGGGATCCGATGGATATTGAGATGCTATTTCAGATTAATTATTGATTCTATCATGTCTATGTTATTTGTGATCTTGCATGCTTTCCATTGTTAGTAGCTATCTTGGCCAAGTAGATGCTAGAAACTCCAAGAGGGAGTATTTATGCTTGATAGTGGGTTTATGCCTCTAGTAATCTGGGGAAGTGACAGGAATCTCCAAGGTACTAGATGTGCTGTTGCTACTAAGGAGAAAACAACAATCCTTTGTCCATGGGACAATCGTATTGTTTACTTTACGCACTTTGCTTAATGCAATTATCTGTTGCTTGCAACTTAATACTGGAGGGGGTTCAGATGATAACCTGAAGGTGGATTATTAGTCATAGATGCAGTTGCATTACAGTCTATATATAATCTTGTAATGCCCAATAAAATCTCATAGGAGTCATGCATGTATGCTTTCTCGGTGTCTGTCAATTGCCCTGCTGCAATTTGTTCACCCAACATGTCATCTATCTTAAGGAGAATCGCCTCTAGTGAACTATGGACCCGGTCCATTCTTTTACCATCTATTTACTGTTTACTGTTTACTGTTTACTTTCCGCAATCAATTACTATCTTCCACACAATATGTTTAATCCTTTGTTTTCTGCAAAACCGGTGAGATTGACAACCTCACTGTAAGTTGGGGCAAAGTTCTGTGGTTGTGTTGTGTAGGATTCCAAGTTGGAGACAACACCTTGGGGTTGTTTCCTTGCACCTACTGGTTCGATAACCTTGGTTTCATAACTGAGGGAAAACTTGCTGCTGTGCTCATCATACCTTCCTCTTGGGGTTCCCAACGAGCTCGATATATTTTGAGCCATCACACTCCGCCGGCGCTGAGCTTCCAGCCGGGTGGGCACCGGAAGTCTGGCGGCACCATGTAGCCGGCGTCGTGTAGCATGCGGGCCTCCCACGGCTGGAGGGTGCGCCGGACAAAGCCGTTCATCTCCGCGGGATCGCATGGGTACCTCTCCACCATCGTTAAAGCTTCTTCTTCTCACTAGAGGTGGAGTTCGTGGGCGAAATGGGGAGGCTGAGAGTGTGTGCTGTGAGCTGGCGAGGGCGCCGACTTTTATAGCCAAAATGGGCGGCGAAGGCGGGAGGGGTGTAGCAGCGTGGGCAGGAAAAAAGAAATGGCGCGAAGGCGAGCCGGCGGTGGCGCACCATTATGGTGACACGTGGCCAACATGACGGACAGTTATTTCCCGACGGTCCATCACGGGAGCCGAGGCGGGAGGATGAGGACGACTCTCCTTCACTCGCTGACACGGCGGGGCCACATGCGAACGTGTTTTTTTTGGCGTTTCCTCAGTGTCTAGTGTTCCTAGGCGGTTCCCAGCTCCCTGGGTTCGGCCTAGGATCGCTGGATGAAAGTTGGGCCAAATCCGGACCAAGTTGGTGCCTTGGGAACGCGACTGGGCTATTTTTCGCTGTCCGGATGAAAATTTTGCCCTGAGAACGTCCTTCTAGGAACACGAGTGGAGATGCTCTCACAAGGACAGAATAGATGGTACCTTGCACTGGTGGCCCTCGTGGGAGAGGACACCGTGCAGGCTAGAGACGAGGTAGTCACAACTTGCTGCAAGCACGTGCGCAGGAGTGGAGAGCGGCATCTACGAGTCGGCGCGCCGGGAGGCGAGGATGTAGTTGTGTAATGTTATTACCCCCTCCACTGCATATTAATAGCCTCAACTTTATCAAGATTCGTATGTATCTAGTTAAGTATTTAGACCAGATGTATTCATATCTAGAAGAAGTTGAGGTTATTAATATGGACCAGTGGGAGTACTAGAATATATTAAACTTTAATACTCTTTCTGTCCAGAAATAGCTAATTTGGGTTTGTCTAGATTCAGATGTATCTAGAGGAATTTTAGTGTGTAGATACATCCGAATCTAGAAAAATCCAAGTCAGTTATTTTTGAACGGATGGAGTACATAGTATATATGTATATGTCTGTAGGAGTGGAGAGCGGCATCTACGGGTCGGCGCACCAGGAGGACAGGAGGCGGGGATTCTATATCTTCTTCTACTCCAACTCTCAGGCGTTGTGTACTTCTATATATATACCCCACGAGGGTCACGATAATACTATACAAACTAGAAATTAGAGATTTATCTATTTTCACATGGTATCAAAGTGGTTACTCTCGTGACACCGATCCTAGATCTCTCTCCAGTTCCGCGATGTGCCGTCTCCAGGGAGATCAACTCCTCTCTTTGAGACGCCACAAATTTGAGTCTCTTTAGTAGTTCTTTTAATTTCCATTAATAACGTTATGTAATTATTTCCTGCAATGTTTTGTACTTCATTAGTTCAGTGAATTTGGGTGTCATGCTTATTATGAATTGATAAAAATTATTTTGGGTGTCATGCTTCATTAGTTCAGTTAATTTGGGTGCCATCTAGTAATTATTTTCTGTCATGTTGCTGTTGTAGAAGCCTGCTGATCCTCTCATCCAACGAACATGCAACCAATAAGAGAGAGTGCTGCATTACAGGCACATCCAGCCTTAGGAAAGAGGCGTGCATACAACAAATCCATGCGTTCAAGACATCTGCTTTACTCAGTATTTCTGCAACTAAACTGGGATCTTGACAACCGACAACAATGACATCATTGCAGCCAGCAACAACAACTTCTCCACCACAAAAAGCAATTCTTGATGTTTCATGTTTGTATTGTCTTCTCCACTACTATGTGTACTGCCTTGAATTCTTGGTGTTTCATGTTTTTGATACCCATAAATGTCTCATGTTTGCAGCCTCAAACAATTGAGTCCGACACAGAGGAAAATTCTTTTGAGAAGAATGATGACATGTCCGAAGATGATGCATTTGTTGATGGTCATATTGACATATCCGATGATGGGAATTCTGTGGATAATGATGGTGTGGTTTCTCAGAGAGGGAAGAAGCGACTAAAGGGAATGAAGGTTAATCCGAAGGTTATTATCCAACCAAGTGGCAAGTCTAAGTCAAAGGTATGGGACCACTTCGAGAAGGTTCCTCAACTATCCAAAGAGGATCCCAGTGTTGAGGTGATTATGGCACAATGCAACTATTGCATGGAGTTCTTCTCCTACAAAAAGGAGCATGGCGGGGCCACTTCACATATGTTGCGACACTACAACAAAGTATGTCCCGATTACAAGATTGTAATGTCAAAGGTGTCTACTCAAACCCTTCTCAACCTTCAACCATCTAATGCAAGTGATACCGATATTCCTATTTTGCAATGTTGTAGCGAGTATAGTCAAGAGGAAGTTAAAAATTTAATTGCTAAGATGATGATTTGTCATGATTATCCATTTAAGATGGTAGAGCACACATGGTTCAACATAGTGATGAAATATTTAAATCCTCGGTATGAGTTTATTGGTAGAAAAACCATTAGAAAGGAATGCTTGAAGGTGTTTGAATTTGAGAGAGATAACCTTATGAAGGTTCTTAAAGGTGTGCATAACATAGCTTTAACTACTGATTTGTGGACATCCAACCAAACACTTATGTATATGTGTTTAGTTGCACACTTCATTGATAAGAATTGGAACATGCAATGTCATGTGCAGAATTTCGTGGAGTTGGACCCTCCACATAGTGGAAATGTGATTTCTCAAGCTGTGTTTGAGTGTGTGGCTGCATGTAAGATAGAAGATAAACGCATCTCATTTACTCTAGATAATGCAGCCAACAATGATGTAGCAATCCACAATTTGAAGGCTATGTTTTCTGCTAGAAGCTCCTATTGTTTTGTTCCAAAATATTTCCATGTTCGTTGTTGTCCTCATATTATTAATTTGGTGGCGACCAATGGGACTACAACCATCTCCCCTTATGCGGACAATGATGCAAACTATAAATGGAAGCCCTGAAATGCTGAATGGGCATTGTTCAATACCATTACACCAATACTTGCTTCTTTGGTTGAGGTTTCTCCTGCATTCTCTAGCTCTACTTCCAATATATTTTATCCTCACATTGTGAATGTCAAGTTTGCACTTGGAGGGGCATGTGACTCCGACATTCCAACTTTGAAAGTTATGGGAGAGCTAATGATGGACAAATTCAACAAGTATTCGGAAGGGCCCAATAATGTCATGGTAATTGCTACCATTCTTGACCCAATGTACAAACTAAAGTACATTAAGTGGGGGTTTAAAATGATCTATGAACAAGACAAAGCTCTCAATGAATATAATTTGATTGCCATCGAGTTAACAAAGTTATATGAAACTTATGATATGCATAACCATCATGGGAAAGCTGATTCTTATAGATCAGGTGCATCGTCATCTTCAACCATGGATATAAGTTCCTCTCTACTCTCAAGTGCTACCAAGTTTACCTCGTACTTAAATAAAACTTCTTTGGAGACATCAAAGAATGAGCTTGTCAAGTATCTTGATGAGGAGAATGAGAGATTGCTGAACAATTTTTTTGATGTGCTATTGTGGTGGAGGCTAAATGCACATATATACCCTGTTATAGCAAAGATAGCAAAGAATTTCTTGTCCATACCAGCCACTTCTCTGTCTTTGGAGTCAACTTTCAACTCCGGGGGTCGAGTTCTCGATGACTACAAGAGTTCTCTAAAGCTGGCTATGGTAGAGGCATTGGTGTGTGCTTCTAGCTGGATTAAGGGTTCCCACAATGACAACAAAGTTTCGTTGGGTCTGGTATGTGTGTTCTTGTTGATGATTTAATTTTGTGTCATATTTCTTATGCATATCTATCATTACCATTTCACTCTTTTAGGAACCAGATGACGTGGATGGTGTCGATTCCATTCCATTTCCAAAAAGCATGGTGGGGAGCAACTAGTAAGTATTAATACAAACTACCACACCATCATTAAAACATAGATTATATGCTTTTCCCCTCTATTTAGTTCCTGTAATATTTTGTACAACACCATAATTGATGCAAAATGGAGTAAATAGTGCTTTTGGTATGTTTACTTGCTGATAGTTTTTGTACAATAGTATAGTTGATGCAACATGGAGTAACTAGGTCTCAAATGGTCTCTTAAGTTGGCGAAACTTGTTGTACACTTGTCCAACAACAAAACTGAAGCAAAATAGAGTAAATAGTAATTTTTTGTTCTCTTTAGTTGCTGGAACTTTTTGTACAGCAACTAAACTTAGTCAAAACTGAGTAATTGTTCCTTATTTGATCTGTTTGATTGCTGGAACTATTTACACGTCAACAAACAATGTAAAAATAGAGTAATTTTTGATTTTCTTGTGTTTGTTTGTTGCAAATTTGACATAGTAGTTTACGTAGTGATGAGCGACCGTAATAAGGATCAAGGGAGATGGAGCGATGTTTCTTTTGTGGATGAAGTTGATGTTAATACTTGCCTTTGATTGAGCTATGTGTCATGTTCTATTTCTGAAGCTAAACTACGTTCTTTTGTGATGGTTGAAGTTCATGTTCTACTTGTCGTTTGTGATTTGTGAACCTATATGACACTATCTATTATATGTTTGTGTTGTGAACTTGTAATGTTACTTCTGTTATTTTTATTTGTATGTTGTGAAACTTGCTATGCTTTGTTATGGATATATTCATGTTGAACTGTTATTTACAATTGTGAATTGTTACATTTTAAAAGAGGTCATGGTGATTTTTTAATTTCATCGAGCCTTCGAGCCGGCTTGCGAGCTTCACCAAGCAGGCTTGTTGAGCCTCGAGCCTGAGTTGCAAAGTTTAGGCTTGGCTTGCTATGAGCAGAGCAAGCCTTGTCGAGCCCGAGCCGAGCCAAGCCCCGAGCCTCATGTTTTGTGTCCACCCCTAATACATCACACATGTTGCTCCATCACCGACACATCATCGTCAAGGTCTACATCAATGTTGTCTTCACATCTTCATCAACACACCACCACTGCCGATATACCATCCACATGATGTACATACATCTACAATGCGTTTTACAGTATTACTGCAAGGCATTATGATAGCATGACACCAACGATGGCATTGACCGCGTACAACGACTAAGACTATATTGACACACCGACATCACAATTGTGATGACCTACGACCGCACATATGGTTCTAGCTAAACTGTAGTGTGATGGGTGGGCTTCCTTTAGTCCTGTTAAAATTGGTGGTCTTACCTACGACCACATCCACGAGACACCCTCGCCGATACCTCTACAAGGTACAAAACATCCACAGTTGCAGTTTCGTACAAAAAACTGTGCAACTTTTTTTTGCCTCTGGTACTGGCGGCTGCACCACTATGATGACTACGACATTGAACACATCTACCTCAATGATGTCTACGCACTTCTATTCTTGTAGACAGTTGTTGGGCCTCCAAGTGCAGAGGTTTGTAGAACAGCAGCAAGTTTTCCCTTAAGTGGATCATCCAAGATTTATCGAACTCAGGGAGGAAGTGGTCAAAGGTATCCCTCTCAAGCAACCCTGCAATCAAGATACAAGAAGTCTCTTGTGTCCCCAACACACCCAATACACTTGTCAGGTGTATAGGTGCACTAGTTCGACAAAGAGATAGTGAAATACAAGTGGTATGGATATAAGACAACGGTGCCAGAAAATAGCTTGATGGCGTGGAAGAGACTAAAGGCAAACTGAAATAAAGATGGAAGCAAGCAAACATGTAACAGATCTAATTGCAAACGATGTTTCAATGCTTAGAAACAAGGCCTAGGGATCATACTTTCACTAGCGAACACTCTCATATAAATATCTTCTCTTTATGATACTACTGTGAACTACTCTTCGGTTGGACACTCTAATCCATGGTAGGGCTATAACGGCACACCTCAAAGTTCGCTTTCCGCATCTAAATAACCCCACACTGTCACCTTGAGCACTAAATGGTTCCAACAAACACCACAATTTCATAGATACATCCAACTCCAAATATAACTCATAACAAGTATTTGTAATCTCTAGCCTAAGTGCCACCATGGTGTGCACGATGTCACTTTCACACACATGAGGAGAGCAGAGATCTATTAAAGCACTTGAGTAGCAAGGTGGATCTACTTGATTACAAAGGTCACGATCACAATATGATCATGCATAGAGAAAGAGATGAACACATAGCTACCGATAGAACCCTTAGCCTCGAGGAAGAACTACTCCCTCATCATCATGGGAATCAGCAACGGCGATGGAGATGGTGGTGGAGATCGATGGAGATGGCTCCGGGGCACTTCCCCGTCCCAGCAGGGTGCCGGAACAGAGACTTTCTGTCCCCCGAATCTCCCCTTCGGTGGCTGCGGTGCTGTGGAACTTTTCGTGGCTGGAGGCTGGACGATTTAGGGATTTTGCATCGGAGGCTTCTTATAGGCGAAAGGGCAAGGTCATTGGGTGGACCAGGGGCCCACACCATCTAGTGGCGCGGCCAAGGCTAGCCCGCGCCACCACATGGTGTGTGTCGTGGTGGTCTCACGGCAGATGCCATGGATAGGCTGAAGGTGGGGACTAATATGCGCTAGGGGAATCTAGGGAGGGATAGTAGATTGATTCTCTACACAGAAGCTTTGTATTGATGTTCAGTCTCCAAGCCTACAAGTGCTCCTCGAGCTGTTTTGACTAGAGGAGGAAGAAGTGGCTCTCTTACTCTTGCCTATCCTCTAGTCCTAGAACTCAAGACCCACAAGTATTTCCCTTGCTCTGTATCCAAAAAGACCCAACCCCCTTACCAGAACCCCAACCCCCCCTTATATAGGGGTGGTTCGGTCCTGGCCTAGGGCATACGTGGAGGCATATTCCTAAGAATATGCCGCCTCCCAAACTAGTAACCCGACAGGGGTGCTTTTCCCCCACGTCACTCTTGCTTTAGTGACGTTGCCTCTGCAGCGCCCGCGTCAGCCGACGTGAGCGTCGTCACCCTTGTCGTCCATGATCCGGTGGTCCTGCCCTTGCTTTACTCGCTCATCCAGTACGCACCGGGCCTTCTTTTTGACCAGAGATATTCCTTCCTTCTCCTAGAAGCCAAACGAGGATCCGGATCACAGTTGATCCGGCCACACCTGTTCCTGCATATAGGCTAGACAGGTGCCTCCGACTCACTCCTTGAGTCGGACGAGACAATGTTAGGCGACCTCCCTGGTCCGGGTTACTCCGTGATCCGGCCTGCCTTGAGGTGACTCGGCCAGCATCCGCTTTGACCTTGCCGAACCTCGGCTAGCTCGGCCCTTATACCCCAAAGTGACCCTACCCGGGGTTATCCCCCCAACATTAGTCCCTGAAGCTGGTGCGGCCTTGGCAGCCTTGGTCGCTAAGGCCACATCAGTTTCAATCGTATCCAAGCTTCGGACGTTCGTCCCGGATTATATGGATTTATGTTCCCTTCGCACGCTCCAAGTTGTCACTTGCAGGCCGGATCACCACTTTGGCTCGGATCGTTTGGTTTTACTTTCCCTCCGCACGGTTCAAGTTTTCACTCACCGGCTGGGTTACCACTATGGCTCGGATCCGGGTAGTGCTTCCTTCTCTCATACGCTAACCCACGTAACGGTTAATCATTACGTTGCCTTACTTTAAGGGCCTGCGCAGTAACCGCCGCAGTAAATGTCAGTGATTACTGTGCGGGGGTTACGTCACGCCTGTCTCCTCGTTTACCGCAACTGCACGTCGTGTCATTGGATCACATTCACTCCGCGGCCCCCAGTGTGGCTCCTCTCTGATTGGTCGACGTTAGTGATACACGGCCACATCGTGTGGTTTTCCTGTGTAGCACGATCCCACTCGTTGATGACTGGGGGCAGTTAAATAGGGGAGGGGCGTGCCCCTTAGAACTTTTCCATCTCCACGCCCCCTCGCCTGTTCCTGTTCTTCTTCTTCGCAACCGTGCCACCGCCAGTGCCCGTTGCAGCAGCGTCGCCGCCGCATTTTCTTTGTTCCTCCGCACCACAATCACCGTTGCGCCTCTGTTCAGCCACGGGTCCTCGTCAGTCTAGACCGCAGGGCTCCGCCGCCGCCAGCTCCAACGAAGACACCGGAATTGAGATGACGGAGGAAGAGCTCGCCGTTGTTGAACAAGATATGGAGGAGGACGCCGGCGCGGCGGACCGCGGCGCGTGGGCCGGCTCCTGGGTCTGCGAGGATGACCTCTCTTGGCTCTACTGGACCCGGCGCATCCCCGCCGGCATCGCTGCTCGTCTCCCCTCCTCGGAGCTGGCCCCCTCACCCAATCCGGGCGAATTTGTTGTTTTCTTATCCCATTTCCAACGAGGATTCGGGCTTCCAGTGAGTGATTTCTTCCGAGACTGGATCCGGACCTATCACTTGCAACCACATCATCTCCCGGCGAATGCCATCACCTCTCTGTCCGCTTTCGTTTCTTCGATTGAGGGCTACACCGGGCTATGGCCTACGAAGGAGCTGTGGATCCAGTTCTTTGGCCTCCGTCGCAACGTGGTCCCCAATATCCATGTCGAGTTAGAGGACAAACAGCTAACTCAGTTCGGAGCTGCCTCGATCTCGCCCCGGAGGTCTTCAATCTTTCCCCGGGTCACCGGGCTTGACTCCTGCAAAGGGTGGGACCGGACCTTCTTCTACGTCCGGAATGAAGGCACGGAAGATTTGATCCAGTTGCTGCCCTATGCTCCGGGTCCCCCTGACACGGATTTTTGGGAGGAGGTTGCCAAGAAGCCTACAGCCCTGGCCAACCAAGTGAACAAAAGGTTTGCGGAGCTGAAGAAGCTCGGATTGCGCAACGAGGATGCCATGATCACGTTCGTGCGCAACCGAATCTCTCCCCTTCAGCGGCGCACTCACAAGTTGTGCCATATGAGCTTTAGTCGCGACCCCAACCGAACCTCCTCATTCGAGTTGAGCAATACGGAGATCTTCCGCCGGGTCAAGGCTCTTTTCACCACCCATAAGGACTTCTCCGCCGAATGGACGTGGGGAATCGAGCATTACTGCCGTGACAG
The DNA here is from genome assembly GCA_916181665.1 of Avena sativa. Lineage (NCBI taxonomy): Eukaryota > Viridiplantae > Streptophyta > Magnoliopsida > Poales > Poaceae > Avena > Avena sativa. Next base: position 343,657,645 of record OV702287.1, read on the forward strand.
GCTCCCTCCCGCGGTAAGCTTCGCGGGGTAAACTTGTCTCGGATCAATTTCATGTCGGCTCTTATCACATTCTTGACTTTGCCCCTTGTGCTTTTTTATCAGCTGTTTCTCCAGCAAACCCTCGAGGATGGCCCGGATCCGACCCTTAAGTGGGCCCCGGACCGAGAAATTCCGGACGAGGAGGAGCCAGACCAGGAGATGTTCCTCCCCACCCCCGATGCCACCAGATGACCTAGCGGTAAATTCTCTTCTCTTAGAGATTGGCCCGACGATGAGGATGACTCGGATATCGATGTGATTGAACCCGTTGAGGCTGTCCCTCTGTCTTTTGCTTACCCGGCATCATCTAACCCCGGTGGGCACATCCACGAGGATCCTCCCCTTGCCACGGGCAAGCCTGCTCCGGCGGCGTCAAAGAAGAAACGCGGAACCGCGTCGAGTTCTTCTTCCGGACCTTCTCAGCTTTCCAAAAGGCAAAAGAAGGCTGGAGACAAGATTGCCTCCAAACGGGTAAGCAAAGCCCCGGCAAGGAGGGCCCGGAAACCTAAGGAGGCAGAGACCTTGGATGCGTAAGTACGCTCCTGACATTATTGCGCAACACACTTCTCCCTGCTTCAGGGTAATTTCACTCCTGACATTATTTTCTCTTGCAAGGCTCCTATGGAGGTCCCTCAGAGCGGATCGAGCATCTCCTCCCCTCTTCGGTCTAGTCTTTCCCCTCCCCGTGACGACGAGTCACACCCGCTGAGCCCTATTCCAGAAGGCTCTGTGGCCGCTCCGGGTTCCGCAGTACCTCCTTCAGAGGGATGCGACCTCGGATCAGGAGGGGTTGGATCGGCCGAGGCGATGGCGTCCGGCACTTCGGCATTGCCGCAACCAACAACAATTAAGTCTACCGCAACTCCAGCCCCAGCAGCAGCTCTAGCACCAGCCACCGAACCAGCGCCTGTCCCGGTTCCGAAGAAACCAACAGCAGCTCCAACGCCAGCCACCAAAGCTCCTGCGCCAAGCTCATCTGCCTCGTCCGAGTCATCTCAAGCTCGGCGAGGACCCACTCCAGTGGTTTCCGGGGGAAATCCACTACGGTCACTTCCTCCAAGCAAGCCAAAGGCAAGTTCACCTCCGCCGAGGCTGGGCAGCGAACCTTGTCGTCGATGCTTCCAAAGAAGAAGTCATCAGGCTCGACGGATCCTCTCGCCGAGCCAGCTGATTCGCAGCAGATGGTTCTTCACACTAGCCCGGCTCTTGCCCTGATTGAAAGGAAGGAAGCTCACGCCAAGGGCTTGGTGGCACCTCACATGCCCACCGGCGAGCGGTACCCTCCGAGCCTCATCGAGTTTGTCATGAACTGGAATAAGGCGGAGTTCGTCTACAACGACGATCTCCCGGAAAAGTTCGGCCCAGCTGAATTTTCCGCTCAGATGAATACCGCCGCCAAGGCCATTAACCTCGTTGGGCGTATGATGGAGGTACGTTGTTTCTTCTTTACATGCTTTAGATAATAACCATTAGTCCCCGAGCCTCCGGCGGAGTAACCTGTTATTCGGCCGGATGCTCTTTAGAAGATCAACGTAGCTGCATGTAAACTTCAAATATGTACACACCTAGAGCCGGGTTAAGTTCCGCTTGCCCGGATCTTGTATACTTCGAATATGCACACACCTAGAGCCGGGTTAAGTTCTGCTTGGCCCGGATTTTGTACACTTCAAATATGCACACACCTAGAGCCGGGTTAAGTTCCGCTTGGCCCAGATCTTGTACACTTCGAATATGCACACACCTAATTTTACACGCCTGTGCCTTTGTCAGGTAACTACCAACCGTCGGAGCGCCGAGTTTCAGTGCCTGCTTGATACCCATAAGACCTTGCGCGCAAAACACGTTGCACTTGGCGCGGAGCATGAAAAGAGGGGTAATTTCCTCTCTTAACACCTCATCGTTTCGTTTGTTTCTGCCGGATTAACCTCCTTATTCGGTTTTTTGCAGCTGGGGTGGAGGCTGAAAACAAGATTATGCGAAAAAAACTTGGAGGAAATCCGAGGTATGTCCCCTTTCGGTCAACATCGTTGTGCTCTCCATTCTTTCTTTTTCTTGGCTCGGCAAACATTCACTCCTCGGCTTTGCCGGGTCAACACATCATTTCAGCATTGCTTGAGGATAGTGTGCCCGTGCCTGATATGATGCTGCATTTTCTCGAACAAGTAGGACAACATCAAGCCGAGCTGAAGAAGAAGGACGACGAAATAGCCAAACTCAAGGCCGAGATGGAGACGATGAAGGCCCAACACAAAACCGAGCTCCAGAAAGTTGTCCAGAACTACACCGAAGAGCGTGAGCGCTTTACCCTTCAGATCTCCAAGGACCAGGATCTGCTCAAGGAATCCGAAGTCCGCCTTGGGTCGGCGCTCACCGAGCTTGAACAACTTCGGCAGAGACGCGATAGTTGTATCCAGGAGTTGACCCGGATCCATTACCATATCTCACGTAAGTTGCTTTCTCTTGCCCGACGCAGTTTTCCGGGTTAACTCATATGCCGGTGCTTCAGCATCCTCCTTTCCCTATTTTCAGATAACTTTCCGGAGGGTACTGCTATTGCCAGCGCTGCCGTTGCCAAGTTTCGCCAGGAGAGGGGTACTCCCATTGCTCCTGATGGTGAGAGTATCCCTTTAGACCTGGAGGACCTGTTAGTTAGCGTGTCAGACCGGGTGGAAACTATTAAGAACTATGGCAAGGATCTCCTCGACGTTGCGGTCCGGATCTTCAACACATTCTGGCCAAGCGAGGACGCTCCGGAAAGGGTCACACTTCTTGCGGACAAGCTAATGGAGATTGAGACTCAACTCGACCTCTGGAGGGAATCCGCTGGGCGGGCCATGGCAGATACCCTTCTCCATCATATCCTTTCATGGTACGAGAAAATCGATCTGAGCCTTCTCACCCATCGGCGCACCGGATCCAAATGGACTGATGATCCGGAGTGGGTAGCTCGGCGCCAGGCTTGCGCCTACAGCCTCATCGAATATTCTCCAGTCCATGACTGGGTTGAGGGGCCGAGCTTTCTGGAATCCGGCGAGGAGGAACAGATGGAGAACGTGGACGATGGGTCGGGCGATGACGGAGAAGATGCTGCTTCAGATATCAAAGACAGTGATGATGACGCCAAACTTCCTCCTCCTGCTGCTCCTTAATTCTAAAAAACTTGAAAATTTATCAGATCCCCGGTATGCCGGGTCCACTTGTATGCTGGATATATGACATTTTGCTAGTACATTTCTATGCCAGATTAACTTGGGCATAGTCCCCGAGTTTCATTTTCTTGTTCGTCCAATTCTCTGGCTCGGTCCGTGTCTACCTTGATTCGGTTTTACGACTTACGAACCCAAGCTTCAAAAATTGTTTTAACAATACTTAGAAACTTTTAGGTTTAGCTCAAAATAATTCAGCATAGTAACTTGAAAATAAATACAGGGTTAGTCTGAAAAACAAACATTAGCTCGAATAAACTCGTTTCCTTAGTTGTTTTTCATGTGCCACGCAATTCCAAACTTGTTCCCTTGCTCGCCATGAAGCCAATTCTTGTTGTACAGCAGCGAGTCGAAAGGTTGGGTTTTTGGTGCTCACACATTACTAATCCGGGTTAAGGGAAACGAGTCATTCCAGCTAATGCATAAAAAATAACCACAATCATTTGTTAAGGCAGTCCCCGAGTTACTGCTCGAGGCCCTGCTATTTCATTGATAGGCTCATTGCCGACAGACATACCGACATATGAGGATGACTCGGGTACATACACTCTTTAGCTAAGTGTAGAACGGACGAAGTAGTGCTACATTCCACGGTCGCTTGGATTCCTCTCCGGACCTGTCCGCCTTGTTCTTTTCCTGTGGCTTTGCATCTATGAGATAGTAAGAGTCATTGTGCAATGCTTTGCTCACGATAAATGGTCCTTCCCAAGGGGGGGATAATTTATGCATGCCAGTGGTACGCTGTACCAACCGGAGCACCAGATCGCCTTCCCGGAAGACTCGGGGGCACACTTTCCGGCTATGATAGCGTCGGAGATTTTGCTGATATATGGCGGATCTGGACGGTGCCAGTTCTCTCGCTTCTTCCAGCAGATCAACATCATTTTGCCGGGCTTCTTGCACTTCGGCTTCTGTGTATTGGGTGACCCTAGGCGAATCATGCTCTATGTCGGCTGGTAATACAGCTTCTGCCCCATATACCAGAAAGAACGGCGTGTAACCCGTTGATCGATTCGGAGTTGTTCTTAAACTCCACAATACCGCTGGTAGTTCTTCTATCCAGCACCCCGCTGATCTTTGCAGCGGCTCAATGAGCCGGGGTTTTATCCCGGATAGCACTAATCCGTTGGATCTTTCCACTTGTCCGTTTGATGCGGGGTGGGCTACCGAGGCTATGTCGAGTCGGATTTTCTTATCTCGGCAGAATCGTGCAAATGCTCCTTCAGCAAAATTGGTGCCGTTATCAGTTATGATACTGTGAGGATAACCGTATCTCAAAATGATGTCTTTGAGAAATGTCACAGCTGTAGCTCCATCACACTTTCTTATAGGCTTCACTTCGATCCATTTTGTAAACTTGTCCACCATGACCAGAAGGTGCGTCATGTTCCCTTTGGCTGGTTTGAACGGGCCAACCATATCCAAGCACCACACAGCAAATGGCCATGTAATTGGTATGGTTTTGAGTTCCGACATAGGCATATGTGTCTTGTTGGCATACCTTTGGCAACCATTGTATTTTCTCACCAGATCCTCCGCTTGCTCCAAGGCGCTTGGCCAGTAAAATCCATGCCGGAATGCCTTTGCCACTAAGGCCCGTGATGAGGCGTGATGCCCGCATTCTCCTTGGTGTATATCTCAGAGGATGTCAAGTCCTTCTTCCGGATCAACACACCGCTGGAGGATATTGGTTACACTTCGCTTGTACAGCTCGGAATTGATGATTGTGTAAGCTTTGGCCCTCCGCTGAGTTTGCCTGGCTAGCACTTCCTCAGTGGGTAACATTCTATCTTTCAAGAACTGGTATATAGGCAGCGCCCAAGCTGGTACTGCTCTCGCAGGGAACATCTCCTCGTCAATTTCCATCTGATCCACCGGCATAACTTCAGCCGGATCATGCCGAACAGTCCCCGGGTCTGGTGAGGTAGTCCCCGGGTTTGCCGAGATATTCCCCGGGCTTGCCGAGGTAGTCCCCGGGTTCGGCGTACTACTTCCCACGTCAATGTTCATGGGCTCAGCTCCGGATTCCGCGTTTTCCGGGACAAAGATTGAATCGGTTTCTAGGGACGGCCTGATAGATGGCTTTCTGAGGTGCTCCAATGCAACACCCGGTGGAATTGCCTGTCGGGTCGAGCCGAGCTTCGACAGCATGTCGGCAGCTTCATTTTCCACGCGAGGTACATGATGAAACTCGCATCCCTCAAAGTAACCCGAGATTTTCTGCACATGAAATCTGTATAATGCCATGTTTGGATCCAGGGCGTCCCACACTCCGGACACCTGTTGTATTACTAGATCCGAGTCGCCAAAGCAGATTATTCGACGTATGCCAATTTCCTTTGCCACTTTTAGACCATGCACGAGAGCCTCGTACTCGGCGACATTGTTTGATGCTGCGAAATGGATCTGCAACACGTACTTGAGCTGATCCTTCTTTGGCGAGGTGAGCACAACCCCGGCACCTAATCCGGCTTTGGTCTTCGATCCGTCGAAGTGCATCCTCCAGTAGTTCGGATCCGGTGGCGGTGGTTCGTATTGTACCTCGTCCCAATCCACGAAAAAGTCCGCTACAGCCTGGGACTTGATCGCTTCTCTTCTATCGTATTGGGGTGCGTATGGTGCTAGCTCAATTGCCCATTTCGCGATTCTGCCGTTCGCATCTTTGTTACCCATTATCTCGGATATGGGGGCTTCGCATATCACTTTGATGGGATGCTCTTCAAAGTAGTGCTTTAACTTCTTTGCCGCCATATAAACTCCGTATGCCACCTTTTGAAAATGCGGGTAGTTCTGTTTTGAGACAGACAATACCTCGCTCAAGTAATACACTGGCCTCTGCACCGACTTACCCTCTTCATCTTGTTCCACTACAATCACTACACTTACAACTCGGTTGGTTGCGGCTATGTAGAGCAACATTGGCTCCTTCGACAGTGGAGAAGCTAACACTGGTGCAGTGGCCAACATCTTTTTTAAGTGGGCAAAAGCTTCATCGGCCTGCGGCGTCCAAACGAATTTATGTGATTTTTTCATGAGTTGGTAGAGAGGCAGTGCCTTTTCCCCTAACCGACATACAAACCGACTCAGCGATGCCAGGCATCCGGTGAACTTCTGGACGTCGTTGAGACACTTCGGCAGTTCCATTCGTTCGATGGCTCAGATCTTAGTTGGATTAACCTCGATACCTCGGCTAGAGACGAGAAATCCGAGTAATTTCCCAGCCGGGACACCGAAGGTACATTTCTCCGGGTTAAGCTTCATCCGGAATCTCCTCAAGTTCGCGAATGTTTGCCCTATGTCGTCAAGGAGCGTTGCACTTTCCTTGGTCTTGATAACCACATCGTCCACGTAAACTTGCACATTTTGACCTATTTGATCGTGCAGACACTTTTGCATACACCTTTGGTACGTTGCTCCGGCGTTTCGTAAACCAAACGGCATAGTGCGATAGCAATAAGCCCCGTATGGGGTAATAAAAGCAGTTTTTATTTGATCGTCCGGGTTCAGGGGTATCTGGTGGAAACCAGAATAGGCGTCAATAAATGACAACAGTTCACATCCCGCGGTAGAGTCGATGACCTGATCTATCCTTGGCAGCGGAAATGGATCTTTCGGACATGCCTTGTTCAGGTTCGTATAATCGATACACATACGCCAAACCACTGCCACGTTCGGATCCTCCTTCTTCTTTTCTACCAGTACCGGGTTAGAGTTCCAATCCGGATATAGCACTTCCATGATAAATCCTGCTGCTAGCAACCGAGCTATCTCGTCACCAATGACCTTTCTCCTATCTTCGGCGAAGCGTCAGAGAGGCTGCTTCACCGGCCTTGCTCCGGGTCTTACATTCAAAGAGTGCTCGGCCAACTCCCTCGGAACACCTTGCAAGTCCTGTGTGGACCAAGCAAAAATATCCCGATTCTCACGGAGGAAGTTGACGAGCTCGCTTTCCTATTTGTCAGTTAATCCGGCTCCAATTGTCACGGTGCGCTCCGGAAACACGTTATCCACCGGTATCTTCTTGGTGTCCTTCGCGGCTTGAAATGAAACGCTTCCATGCTGGTTAATTAACGCCGGCATATACTGCTGCGCGGACCGAGCTAATGCCGTCACTTCTTGGATTTTTCTTTTCTCTTGCGCAATTACGAGTGACTCGGCTAAGTTAGACCCGGCTGAAGCACACTCAATAGAACGTCGGAAATCCCCAACGATAGTAATTGCACCATTTGGCCCGGGCAACTTCATCTTCAGATAACTAACGTGGCAACTTGCCATGAATTTGCCCAGCGCTGGTCTCCCGAGTAATGCATGATACGCGCTCTCCAGGTTTACCACTTCGAACTCCAGATTTTCGGTTCGGCAGTTATCCCTTGTACCGAACAGCACGTCGACCCGGACTTTGCCTATTGGTTCGCAGGATATGCCGGGAACGATACCGTGAAAAGTTGTTCTCGTAGCCTAGAGCATGTTCTCCGAGATGCCCAACTTGCGCATCATATCCGCATACATGATGTTAATGCTACTGCCATTGTCGATCAGTACCTTGGAGAACCTCACATTAATGTTTGGTCCAATGAACGTCGGATCCAACACTAGTGCATACGAGCCCGGACTTGGCATAAGCTTGGGGTGATCTTTGATGCTCCAGGTAATTTCCTGGTCCGACCAAGACATGTACCTGATCACTGCAGGCATAACCGCGTTAACCTCCATATGTCGGTGCTGCAAGCTCTTCCTATCTGTTTCTTCTGTTGTGAACACACAATAGCTCTGGTGATGTTCCCTGTACTCATTTCTTCCCTCGTTTCTGGAGTATCTCTGATCCGGTTGTTGCTGGTTTTCCACTTGATGCACTACATCCCTTCTCTCACTGTTGTCATACCTCGGCTGAGGGGGAGGCAACATCAGTTGCTGCGTGTTTGCTCCGGAGAGCAATTGCTGCCGGGGTAACTCCTGCCGAGGTTGATCATTCCGAGGTGACTGAGCATTCCCCGAACCACCTTGCTCTATCTTGCGCATCCACTCACATTGTCTCGTCGTGTGACCCGCCGGGCTGCTCGGATTCGGCGTGTGGAACTTGCACGGTTGGTCCAACATTGACTCGTAGGTATACCTCGGACGATCTTTCTTTTCTTGCCATTGCTTCTTCTGCTCCGGAGTCCATGTTTTCTTGCCATCGTTTCGAGGAGTCCATTGCCCTCCCGTTTTTTGGCGTTGGTTGCTCCCTGCCCCGGGCTGGTCTTGATTCACGACCGCAACTTGTTGCGAGCCATACCGATGATCCGGTTTATCGTCTCTCCTTTTTCCCCTGTAATCGTTCCTCCAGGATGACCCGGATCCGTCCCTCGGATAGTACTCGTCATTTGACTCGTTCGAGGCGATCCTAGGTTGAGTTGGATCACCCAAAGCATAAGAATCTGCGATCCGGATCATCTCTGCCAACGTGACTGTCATTTTCCTTTGCAATTTCATCCACAACTCGCTACCATATCTACATCCTTGTGCGAACCATGCTATAGCCTGTGACTCTATGACTCCCTCACACGAGTTTCTCACGGTACACCACCGGGTCAAGAATTCACGATCCTTTTCGTTAGATCTCTGCTTGCACATTGCCAGGGTCTGCGGTCTGTCCGGTCTCTGATACGTACTTGAGAAGTTGCTGATGAACATCTCTTCAAAATCTATCCAGCAGTTGATGCTTCCGGGTGGCAAATTATTCAGCCAAACCCTAGCTAGACCTTCCAACATTTGGGGTACATATCGTACAGCCCACCTCAAGTTGCCAGTTGCAATTTTCACAGCTGTTGCGTAGTTTATTAGCCAATCCTCCGGCTTTGTACTGCCGTCATATGTCTTCGTGCCCCTGGGTAATTGGAAATTGGGTACCGGCGGTTCCTTCATGATCCGGGGTCCGAAGCACGCTGGACCCGGAGGACCTTGACATTCGATCTGTTCCGACCTATACAAGCGGTCTAATTTTAGCCTAGCGTCATCCGGCATCAACTCTCTGCTTCCTAATCTTGACCCTATCACATGATAGTCCGGTCTTGCATATCCCGCATTCATCATCTCCGAGTCTCCATCATTGTATCGGTTTTGCTCCCGTTGTGGTCCTCTCTGTTGCATACCACGGCCGGCACTTTGCTCTTGCCTTGGTGCATTCCGCTGCGGCGGTTGATCTGCTCCTGTGGAGTTTCGCTGTCTGGCGTTGCGGTTGGCGGCGTTCCCTTGACCGGCATTGCCTTGATCATGGTTACCTCGGCTCACACTTCGTCGATCATCGTTTTTCCATATCTCTTTTTCCTTTCCTGCACGCTTTGGGTCATACGGGACGATTTGCTTGTTCCGTCTGGCCGAGGTTACTACCTCTTCTCTTCTAGGGCCACCATGAGGTGATGATGCGGCTCCAGCGGATTTATCTGGGTTACCCATCACCGAATGGACGATTTTAGAAGCTCCAACTCTCTCCGGATTACTTCTCAACAGCTCCTCATTCTGCCTGTTCGCGATCCGAACCAGCTCGTTAACCCGGTCTTGCTGTCTTTGGCGAGCTTCACCCATCAGACCCTCTAGCTCGGACGCCGCGGCATCTGCTGCTCTGAGGTTCTTCGCCGGGGTACTATACTTCGGCAACCCCACAGACAGACAGTTTTCCGACCCTTCTGGTCCATCATCACCCTCTCTGTTCATCTCACTTATGAGGTTTCTCCCTTTTACCCTCACTGCATCAACCTTGTTCGCTTTCGCGTACTCACGCAGCGTCATGTTCAATGACTACTGAGCCGCTGCTATTTTCTTTGCGCCCTCCAGTATCTTTCGCCGGGTCTCCTCTAGCTCGGCTTGTGCCTGAGCCGGATCTACCACTGCTGTCACTGGGTTAGCCAAGCTATCCATAGCTTCCCTCAGCACGTTCTTGGGCCTCTCCAGCGGAGGACCCCTAGCTTTCCTTGGTGCTTTGGGTGTTGCCCCCGGGTCTGGCGCTGGATCCCTGCTCACGCCCGCGCTCGGTGCGGTCATCATCACCTCTGCATGGCCCGGGGAACGGGCGATACGCGCCCCGCGAGCCACAGTGAGGGGTGGTTCCCCCGCATCGATGACGCGACGCGGATGGACGCCAGACACGTCCACAGCTACATAGACCTTGTGTGCGCCGAGCTTGACGAAGACGCCGTTGCGCGGAAGGGGGCGTGTGCCGAAGCATCCAACGTTGTCGCTGACGTAGTCCAGCGCGCCGAAGCGCTGAACGAGCCCGGAGACGATGCGTTCACCGGTGCCGATGAAATTTCCCGTCCGGATCTTCACCCCTGCTAGCGTCGCTAGCCCCACGGTGGGCGCCAACTGTCGTGGTGGTGTCACGGCAGATGCCATGGATAGGCTGAAGGTGGGGACTAATATGCGCTAGGGGAATCCAGGGAGGGATAGTAGAGTGATTCTCTACACAGAAGCTTTGTATTGATGTTCAGTCTCCAAGCCTACAAGTGCTCCTCGAGCTGTTTTGACTAGAGGAGGAAGTGGCTCTCTTACTCTTGCCTATCCTCTAGTCCTAGAACTCAAGACCCACAAGTATTTCCCTTGCTCTGTATCCAAAAAGACCCAACCCCCTTACCAGAACCCCAACCCCCCCTTATATAGGGGTGGTTCGGTCCTGGCCTAGGGCATACGTGGAGGCATATTCCTAAGAATATGCCGCCTCCCAAACTAGTAACCCGACAGGGGTGCTTTTCCCCCACGTCACTCTTGCTTTAGTGACGTTGCCTCTGCAGCGCCCGCGTTAGCCGACGTGAGCGTCGTCACCCTTGTCGGCCATGATCCGGTGGTCCTGCCCTTGCTTTACTCGCTCATCCAGTACGCACCGGGCCTTCTTTTTGACCAGAGATATTTCTTCCTTCTCCTAGAAGCCAAACGAGGATCCGGATCACAGTTGATCCGGCCACACCTGTTCCTGCATATAAGCTAGACAGGTGCCTCCGACTCACTCCTTGAGTCGGACGAGACAATGTTAGGCGACCTCCCTGGTCCGGGTTACTCCGTGATCCGGCCTGCCTTGAGGTGACTCGGCCAGCATCCGCTTTGACCTTGCCGAACCTCGGCTAGCTCGGCCCTTATACCCCGGAGTGACCCTACCCGGGGTTATCCCCCCAACAGTGTGGCCAGCCCCTGGCCCCTCTCCGTCTCGTCTTCTGGTTCCGTGAGTCTTCCGGTAAAATATCGACTTTGGGTTTTGTCCCGTCCAATTCTGAGAATATTCATTTTCTGACTTTCTGGAACCAAAAATAGCAGAAAACAGGCAACTGGCACTGTGGCATCTTGTTAATAGGTTAGTTCTAGAAAATGCATAAAAGTACCTCAAAGTGTGGAAAAAGCAAAGCAAAGTAGATACTAAACAAGCATGGAACATCAAAAATTATAGATATGTTAGCAACGTATCAACATCCCCAAGCTTAACTCCTGCTCGTCCTCGAGTAGGTAAGTGATAAAAAGAAAGAATAATTTTTGAGGTGACATGCACCATCTAGTATCATAATGCTTCAACATAACATGAAAGATAAAGTTCTAACAATAAGACATAGTAACTATGTTGTAACATGAAAAGTCACAAACAAAGGATTCATGAATAACAATGCTTTGCAAGACGTTTGTTTATTTCACATAAAGAAAACATAACATAGTGGCATTCAGCTTGTCCCTCATAGAGTAGCAAACATAAATGCATAGGACACCTTCAAAGTTCATAAGGGTGACTAGATACAAATAGTTTAAGAACAAGCAATATCAAAGTTATGAATCAATCTACAAGTCTTGGGACAATGCACATTAAACTAAGAATGACCACTATGCTCTCTCAATAGGTGCATAAAGATAGAAGATGGAGACTCAACATAAAAGTAAAAGAAAGGCCTTCATAGAAGGAAGCAGGGATTCAAGTCTCATAAAGATCTTCCAAAAATTATGGTACTTATTAGCTTTTAGGTCTCATTGCCGCTATCATAATCATCTTGAAGTGATTAAGGTTAAAGTGAACAAACTATGGAGTATATGCTTGACAAAGTATAAGTTGGAAATCTCATGTCCCTTGAATACGAGGGTCGCACCTCATGCTACACAAGTTTAGTTACCGGTAAGTTCTTGTCATAGTAAGTACATGTGTATCATAGAGAACCGCCAACAGGGTACCCCTTGCCCGATGATACGGAAGAATCCCCATATCAAAATGACAAGGCAAGCAGACAATAAGCATCTCAACAATCTTCTTATTTACCATGGGAAAATGGTGCTTTTTTCTCTCTTTCCTCTTTTCTCATATCTCTTTTTTCTTTTCTTTTTCTCCTTTTTCTCAATATCTGACTCTCTTTTTTATAAGAAGAATGCTTCATAGACAGCTCATTATGGTTACGCTGCAGGTTTCCACCATGATTAGGCATGGATTAGACCAGCGGCCTAGGCGTTTCTCTAACACACATACATAACTCCATGGACTTACAAGCTCCCCTTTCATTTCACACCGACGACATCCATAGACAAAAGAGCATGATATCAACTAGGTACAATGTACAAGTGCAATGTTGAAGGCGTTCCCCATGACAGCATGGTTCTGCTAATCCCTAACATATAAGTGCAAGCATATACAACATAGATGACACAATGGTTCAAGTTTATTAAGGGCAAGAAAAGTAAAGTGTGCCATCAAGTTTGTGAGAGATTTAATCACTAATTTTCACATAACAAGTTTAATTCGGAAGGTAGATAAAAACATGAATATACTTGGAATAGAAAATGCTAATAGGTAGGTATGCTGGACTCTTTGGAATAACTTGGTTTTATTTGTAGTTGGATGCATGAGTGGAACTCATACTTGGTTATGGAGGCTAGCAAAAGACTGGGAGCGACCAACTAAGAGAGCAATAATGGCCATAATCATGCAAAGCAACAAAACATCATTGATTAAAGAATAAAGTAATATTACAAGTCAAAAACTAAATGATCATAGAGGCTATGGTGATTTGGGATAGTCTTAACATGGTGTGAGAATGCGCCAAGTCAACCCAAATAAAGCATTAAAGGAGAATACCACAATACTATGCTTTAATATGCTAAAACAACGCACGATTCTTTCAAGGCACATTAAGCAATCTCAATTATTTGTAACAAGTCATGCTACAACAATAATCACTAAGCATAAAGCCAAAACAATATCAAGCATGACATGATAAAGTCTAGGCCACAGTCAAAACAAGCTCCCTTTTGTAGCACTAAAGCATGAACTTTCCTACTCTTTTCCAATCCCAACCAAACTATTTGAAAACCAATGTATGAAAGAGGGGCTCCAACCAATTTATTCAGGCAAACTAAGAAAACCAAGAAAACTAAAAACCAAAATGAAAACGTAAAAGAAGACGCTCCAAGAACAACACAACTGTGTATGAAACAATAAAAATGAAGAGTTTGGAAGAAACCTGGAATTTTTATTGATGAAGAAGGGGATGCCTTGGGAATCCCCAAGCTTTGACGCTTGTACTTCTTGGATATTTCTTGGGGTGACACGCGTGGCATCCCCAAGCTTGAGATTTATTCCATTCTTCATCTCATTACTCATTCCTTCCATACACCTAAAAAAAATTCTTCATACAAAACTTCACACAATCTTTATTAGAAACATTAGTGCAATCAAGATAATAAGTCTTTGGGTTGAGTTTCAACACCAATAAAACTTTCACTAAAACACAAGCTACTGTAGCACTTCCCTCAAAAATCTCAATTCCCCAAAAGAACTAAAAAAGGAACCAACAAGAAGCAAATGCAAATAATGGCAGAAATCTGTCAAAACAGACCAGTAGATAAAAACCAATTTTTTCGAAGACCTTCTGTTGCTCAAATCGAAAAGTGTTGAACTAACAAAAGTTAGATAACAACCTGGGGCAAAAGCACAGTGAAGAACAAAAATCTGTTTCGGGACAACAACTTTCCCAAGCATTACTTCTCTCTCATTAGAGGTTACTCTTGGCACAAAAAGCAAATAAAAAGGATAAGGAGCGGTTATTACATAGGTAATAACTTCCAAGACTCATCTAAAACTTTTGGGTATCTCCCAATAAGTAATTTTCTTTAACGCCTTTAAGTTAGTCTTGATAATTTGAGAAGATGCTCACATAAGAAATATGAATTGAAGTAAAAGAGAGCATCAAGAAGAAAATTCAAAGCACATTTAAGTCTAACCCACTTCCTATGCATAGGAATATTGTAAAGAAACAAGTCATGAAAGCACAAAGCAACAAGCATAGTAAAGCAAAACAAGTGCAATTTCAAGACTTTCAACATAAAGAGGGGAAACCTAATATTATTGAGATGCATAAACCATGTTTCCCTCTCTCATAATAACTTTCAGTAGCAACATGAATAAAATTAACAATATAACTATCACATAAAAAATTCTTATCATGGGCCACATGCATAAAATGATTATTACTCTCCACATAAGCATAGTCATTCTTATTAATCGTAGTGGGAGAAAATTCAACAAAATAGCTATAATTATTATTCTCATCACTATAATCATCAAATATAGGAGGCGTATTATAATCGTAATTAATTTTCTCCTCAATAGTAGGTGGACTGAAAATATCATATTCATCATTGTAATCATCATATATTGGAGGCATAGTATCATCAAAGTAAATTTTCTCCTCCATGCTCGGGGGACTAAAAATATCATGTTCATCAAAACCAGCTTCCCCAAGCTTAGACTTTTCCATAGCATTAGCAATAATGGTGTTCAAAGAATTCATACTAATAACATTGCTATTAGCATGCAAATAAAGTTCCATAAGTTTTTTAATTTCCTCTTCAAACAATTCATGTCCTAACTCAAGATAAATACTATAAAGCTCCCTAATTTTGTTGTTGTTTTCCATTAAGCCTACCTAGTGAAAACAAGAAAAAAGACAAAATTGCAGAATCTAAAGGAAATAACTTCGAGCACTCACACCGGAGGATGTGAGTACCTTTTACCTTACCTCCCTGGCAACAGCACCAGCAAATACTTGCTGGCGCGTTGTTGACGTGGGAGCTTCTTCTTCTTTTAGTCCTTGGCAACGGCGCTAGAAAATATCTTGATGTCTACGCACTTCTATTCTTGTAGAAAATTGTTGGGCCTCCAAGTGCAGAGGTATGTAGAACAGCAGCAAGTTTTCCCTTAATTAGATCACCCAAGGTTTATCGAACTTAGGGAGGAAGTGGTCAAAGGTATCGCTCTCAAGCAACCCTGCAATCAAGATACAAGAAGTCTCTTGTGTCCCCAACACACCTAATACACTTGTCAGGTGTATAGGTGCACTAGTTTGGTGAAGAGATAGTAAAATACAAGTGGTATGGATATAAGATAACGGTGCCAGAAAATATCTTGATGGCGTGGAAGAGACTAAAGGCAAATTGAAATAAAGATGGAAGTAAGCAAACATGTAACAAATATAATTGCAAACGGTGTTACAATGCTTAGAAACAAGGCCTAGGGATCATACTTTCACTAGTGAACACTCTCATATAAATATCTTCTCTTTATGATACTACTCTGAACTACTCTTCGGTTAGACACTCTAATCCATGGTAGGGCTATAACAACACACCTCAAAGTTCGCTTTCCGCATCTATAAAACCCCAGACTATCACCTTGAGCACTAGATGGTTCCAACAAACACCACAATTTTATAGAGACATCCAACTCCAAATATAACTCATAACAAGTATTTGTAATCTCTAGCCTAAGTGCCACCATGGTGTGCACGCTGTCACTTTCACACACATGGGGAGAGCAAAGATCTATTAAAGCACTTGAGTAGCAAGGTAGATCTACTTCATTACAAAGCTCATGATCACAATATGATCATGCATAGAGAAAGAGACGAACACATAGCTACCGGTAGAACTCTTAGCTTCGAGGAAGAACTACTCCCTCATCATCATCATGGGAATCAGCAACGGCGATGGAGATGGTGGTGGAGATCGATGGAGATGGCTCTGGGGGCACTTCCTCGTCCCGGTAGGGTGCCGGAACAGAGATTTCTATCCCCAAATCTCCTCTTCGGTGGCTGCGGCGCTACAGAACTTTTTGTTGGGGATCGCAGCAGAAAACAAAAATTTCCCTACGATGTAACCCCAAAACTTGCCTAGGATCTATCTATGTAGTATTGCGATAACGGCCGATGCGTAGAGAATACATACCCTTGTAGTATGTACGCCGTTAACGTTTCGCGGGGAACGTGGTTGATGTAGTCGTACTCGAAGCTGACCTCAAGGTCGCGAAGGTCCTCGCAGGTCACCCCTTGCTCCTTCTTGATCTTCATCATCTTCATCGTGCAACAGCTCCGGCTCACCACATTCTAGCGCCCCAAGTGTTGCGCCTCGTGTCTTCGTACACATCCGGTGCACGATGAGACCTCCGGCTCCCCGATCCTGCCGGGAGTGAGGAAGTTGATATCCGGCTAGGAATCCCAGCAGTGCAACGGCGTACTGCAGGTGTGCCTTGATCGCACAGCCCAGACTTGGGGCCATGGTCACAAGGTGTAGAGAGAGGGAGGAGGAGAAAGTCAACCAAAAGACTTCTCCAATTGTGTGTTTAATCCCACCCATGGGCACCCCTTTATATAGGCGGAGGGGGTGTGCCTTTCTCAAAGGCTAAGCCATGTGGGACTAATACTAAAAGTAAAAGGCAGAAGATTTTCGTTCAGCCAAATGGGCCAAAAGTACTCAGCCCAAATAGCAAACAGAAAATAGCTAAATAAAAAGAAAAAGAGAAAAGGCAGCAGCAGCAGCCAGCCAGCCGGGCGGGCCGACCTGCCCCCGCGGCCCAGCGCAGCAGCTACTGCTGCCAGCGCCCGGGTGGGCCAGCCACCTTCCCCGTGCGAGGCCCAGCTCGCCAGCCAGGCAGCATTGGCAGCCAGGCACCCGGGTGGGCCGCTGCTCGCCGGCCGGGTGGCCTGGCCGGCTCCCCCGCGAGCCCCACATGGGCCGGGGTCGAGCCAGGCCGGCCTCGCGGCTGGTAGCTGGCGCCCGCCCCTGTGCGGCGCGATTTATTCGTCGCCTAGAGGCGGCCTGGTAGCGGCGGTGGGTACAGGCTGATGCCCCCGTGCGGCGGTAACTTATCTACCGCCCACATGGGTTGTTCCTTTTATCTTTTTCTGTAGATTTTATCTTTAGGCCTTTCCCTCTGGGATTTGGCCTAATATAAAAGTTGACTTTATAAATCTTAATCTAAATATTATTTATAATATATTAATTCATAATTAACATATAATAAATATATATTTAAATTCCCATTTATCTGAAAACACTTTTCGGGGCTTTTCCTTTATTCTTTCTCCGAACAACTTCGGATCTCTCCGCGGAACGATTCCGGCTTTCTCTCTTTCTCTACTATGATTCCATCTTATGAATGATCGCTCTCATCGTACCCTTAAGTGTATCCTCTCACGGCTCGGGAATGCTCTAGACATGATCTGTATCAATGATCAACAGAGGGACCAGGGATGTCCATGTGACCCCTATGCATTCCTGATGACAATTTCGTTTGAACCGTCTAAATGTAGCATCCTCTTCCTTTTGTTTCTCGATACAACTTGTCTGAGATCCGATCATTGGTATCCCATACCTTGTTCAATCTTGTTCACAACAAGTTATGTTTTCTTGTTACCGTGATATTACATCCCCATTACCTAGTCACATGTTGCAACATTTATAGATGTAATCTCACCAAGTCGGCCGTATGTATCTTTACCTATCATGTGGGTGAACAAATCCCGGTCTTGCAGTCACATGTCATCTACTGTTCCTTCGGAATACCCAACATACACCTTTATGGCCACCGTATTACCAGATGACGGTTGATGCAATCTAAGCAGCCTAGGGAAACAGTGAGTAATATGAGCTCACGGTCTAAGGAGAAGGAGTCTAGGTATAGCTGTTGCAACAATGAACTATGTGACTTGATCGTGTTGCAATCCTTTGAGAAATGTCCAATCACATCATTCTCCAATGATATGATCTCGTTGTCAGTCGGCATAAATGCCCATGATCTTGAAACCCAGATCATATTCGTGACCAACGAACTAGTATGAATAGAGGCTACTAGGGACTTGGTTGTTTCATACCACACCTGTACCAATGTTTCTACTTGGCACAGTTATAGCACAATATGAAACTATTATAAACTAATTGAGATATGACAATAAAAACCTATTTATTATTTGCCTCTAGGGCATATCTCCTTCAGTCTCCCACTTGCACTAGAGTACAAATAATCCAGCTTGCATTTTACTCATATAAACCATATACCATATGCGTTTACAGATCATGCATGCTCATGGGAAACGTCATGTCCATGTTCTATTTTACCAGATCATTATGTCTTTTGCAAATCATTAATGTCTTCCTCACTTTGATATTCACACCATTATCTTATAATGGGTCGAAGCATTTGTTTAGCGACAAAGTGAGACTTTGTTTCTAGTGTTTATGATGACAGTCGTTTTCACCGTTGTCATATAAACTTCAAAACACACTTTGCTATCCTTTGTGTATATACTATAGTCATGGCAGCAGAATGAGGCCGGATTCCAGGAGCTTACAGTGACGTTATATCAACCTCGAGGGATTTCTCATGGGCACTAGTCCCTAGGACACATCATTCTACGTTAAAGGCGAACTAGCCCCGCCACAACATTATACATCACATTAGATGTAGCCTTTATACTTCTATATCTATGTAGATCCTAGTGCATGAAATGCATCTATGCCACTTACGTTGCTTCTTGCTACTTAAGTACAAACTTAATTCTGGTTCAGTGATCAACTCAGGAATCACTTAAAGAAATGTTCTTATAGTTAAGACTTTGTCCTTCCAACCAGAACCTTGGGTCACATTATGTCGAGTATACAATATGGTCATATGGAAGAACCTATGATTGAGGCATAGGAGATGCAACACATCTCTTTCTTTCAATCATAGCTGCAATACTCAGTGCTTCATACAGTAAGAACTACTTTCTTACCTTGTTCCATTCTGAGCTACTTCAGAATCTTGTCTTAGGACATTCTAAACATCTTTCAGAATCAAGTCCAGGAGGCATTCAACATTCAGTGTTTATTAAACTCACCAATCTATGTCAATAGATTTTATTGTTTAATAACTTCAACTTCATCCTAACTTAAATATTTTTAACACCGATCACATCATTCACATATGTCGTCCACATATCCTAGAATGATTTCACGCTCCCACTCAAATATGACATTCATGTTTGAGATCCAGGGACTTCATTTAGCTCCCACTCAAAACTAGGTCCTCTCAATAATCTTGGACATTCCAAAATTCTTTGATCATCATCAAATCGAGAATTCCACTATCGAGATTTCAATGACCATTCATTTCTTGTACTTAGGTCCATCACGCTTCTTTGTAATTTGTAGGTATGTCTTGTTCAAAACATGACAAGTGAATCAATAATATAATTCCACAAACTTGTAGAATATATAGTTGAATCCTACTTTTGTTTAGTAAAAGTATTCACTGAAACTTTATGATCATTATCATTGGTTTCTCCTCTATTTGTAGAGTTTGGTTTCACGAAACAAATTCCGCTGCACCACTCAACAATCCGGAGGTAAGGTCAAATACCTTGTTTTGATCTTTTACTTTCTTCCACATGTATCTTTATCAAGACACATCAACTTAGGACAACATCAGGTTTGCCCCTTGTGGAAGATGCATTCATAGCTTCCTAAGAATGCTTTACAAAGACTTGTTTATTCGCCACGACTTCGACTTGTCGAAATCTCCAGAAACTCGAACTTGCCATAACACTTATGGTGTTGTTTCCACGAATCTTTTAGATGTTCCTCTGTATTTTAAATGAGTGTTTGCTTATTTTGATCTTTAACTCTAAACGATAACTATAACCCCGATAAGAGATAATATGTATCTAATACAAAATGATTATGATGTTTGGATATTTCAACATAGTTTGAATTCGTCCAATTATCATAATTTGTGAAACATCTTTCACAAGTTCCTTTTATGCTAAACTTAACTTGAATACTTTAGTCATGTCGATCAAATCGAAGAGACTTGTTAATTCAGTTAATTCAATATCCCATTTAGTTATGAACTCATTTGAACAATTCAAATCATTTCAAACTTCATGTTTTATTAAGTAAATACACTTATTCACTTAAGTCCACAATAAATGATTTCTACTACTTGTTGAAAATATGATACATCATTATGTATAAGTTTCAACATTTCTTCGCATATCACCTTTTTACCAGAATGCGGAGTTTTGGTCATTCTGCCCAAGAGGCATGGTTTTGCAAAGTCTCTAGATTAAGCATCTAGGACCCTGATCTTTCATAAAGAACCTGCAATAACCAAAATAACTTAAACTATAGTGTCATTTCATTATTAAACTTTGGATATCTTTTAGCATTCTAATCCTCTTATAAATGTTTAAACTATTATCATTAACATAGTGATAAGAATAACTTGTTTGTAATCGTAATGTGACCATACCGGTATTGTTCATAAGAATAGTACAAACTAGCTTGTAACTTGTTCATATGAATAATCGTCTTGCCAAAAGCAAGACACACAAACTAGGATTACAAATTATATTCAAGTCCACTAATCCAAATGATAAACTTTGAGGAAAGTGGTGATGTCGGCCATCAACTGATTTGCTTGCCGTCATCAAGTCACGTTGCCTCAAAACCAGCAATTTTCTCAAGCAGATCATCCTGTTTTCACAAAACGGGATAAGTATCAAATACTTTGCAAACTGCAATGAGTTCTGCAAGAACCACGTTTATAATTTGTATATATTATATATACCTTTTCATCCATGACCTCCATTTGCAATCAAGCCCTTCCAAGAGTTCTTAACTCTAATGCAAGATCGCTGAGTGTTTTTCCAAACATTCCGGAGTCATCAAATTATCTCCTAATGGTTATTGTATCAAGAAGAGAAGATCGCCTTTTACGAGGATATCCCTCAGGCGTGGGTATTAATCTATGAAGTTGGACCCTTTTGCTAAGTACCAAATCAAGCAATATATTCCCATGGTCGTAAAGGACCTCAATGGGATAGGCCAAGATCTAATAAGATATTTGCAAACAGACATCTAGACTTTGTTTATAATAAGAGATCAATTTATAATTGGTCTCCACTAAAACGGTCATCCCCTGGACGATTTAGTGATCGCATGATCCCTATCCTCTGCACCTCCCCCGTGTTACACAGCCATCAGTGCATTATCAAAGGTAGACATTCACTAATGCCAATCACATCATCCATGTGACTCATGCTTGATCTTTCGATCTCTTGTGTTCCGAGGCCACGCTTCTGTGGTGTGCTAGGCTCGCCAATTCTAACTTGTGTGTATTCGCTGTGCAACATGGCTTACACCCACTGTATGCGAACGTAGATATCTCTGACACCCAGGCCTGTAACCCTGGATCGCCTCATACCGAAGAACTTTCTTGGTGGTGCACACACAAGGGGAACACGGAACATTGGAATTAAATAGGGATTATCTTATTTGCTACCGTTGAGTATCTAAATACTAGCACACAATAAGATGTAAAACTGGTATCAACATCATATGTATAATGTGATATGATATGGTCTTTCTTGCGCCTTGATCTCCATCGAGCGCTCCGCCATGATCTCCATCTTGCCCTTGGTTTGACGCCAAGTCCACGACGCCTCCACCAGGTCGTTCATCGGAACGATGACTATTACTATACTACTTAGCAACAGAAAAGTAAACTAATTTACCTTTGTAACGACCAATGCCATATCATAATCACATGCCCCCCTGCAAAATAAAGTTAAACGCCTATACTTTATCTATTGCAAGTTCTACGTGGTTGTTAGGGCTTTCACACTAGAACCGTTTCTAAACTACGAACTTTCCAACCACAACATGGATCCGACAATTGTCTCTACTACACCCTTTCAGGGCCCTACGTTATAAATGCTATATCAACTATTGAATGAGAGACAGACACCCGCTAGCCACTTATATGGTACAAGCCATATGTTGAGCGTGGAACCAGTCTCGCGTACGAATACGCGTAAGGTCGGTCCGGCCCGCTTCATCAAACAATACCGTGATATAAACAAGTACACATTACAGGGTAACAACTAAGGGATCAATGCCCGCACACAACTTGTGCATACTGGCCGTACAACACTCCTACGCATAGATCGGCTCTGATACCACTGTTGGGGATCGCAGCAGAAAACAAAAATTTCCCTACGATGTAACCCCAAAACTTGCCTAGGATCTATCTATGTAGTAATGCGGTAACGGTCGATGCGTAGAGAATACATACCCTTGTAGTCTGTACGCGGTTAACGTTCCGCGGGGAACGTGGTTGATGTAGTCGTACTCGAAGCTGACCTCAAGGTCGCGAAGCTCCTCACAGGTCACCCCTTGCTCCTTCTTGATCTTCATCATCTTCATCGTGCAACAGCTCCGGCTCACGACATTCTAGCGCCTCAAGTGTTGCGCCTCGTGTCTTCGTACACATCCGGTGCACGATGAGACCTCCGGCTCCCCGATCCCGCCGGGAGTGCGGAAGTTGATATCTGGCTAGGAATCCCTGAAGCGCAACGGCGTACTGCAGGTGTGCCTTGATCGCACAGCCCAGACTTGGGGCCATGGTCACAAGGTGTAGAGAGAGGGAGGAGGAGAAAGTCAACCAAAAGACTTCTCCAATTGTGTGTTTAATCCCACCCATGGGCACCCCTTTATATAGATAGAGGGGGTGTGCCTTTCTCAAAGGCTAAGCCATGTGGGACTAATACTAAAAGAAAAAGGTAGCAGATTTTCGTTCAGCCAAATGGGCCAAAAGTACTCAGCCCAAATAGCCAACAGAAAATAGCTAAATAAAAAGAAAAAGAGAAAAGGCAGCAGCAGCAGCCAGCCAGCCGGGTGGGCCGGCCTGCCCCCGCGGCCCAGCGCAGCAGCTACTGCTGCCAGCGCCCGGGTGGGCTGGCCACCTTCCCCGCGCGAGGCCTAGCTCGCCAGCCAGGCGCCCAGGTGGGCCGCCGCCCACCGGCCCAGTGGCCTGGCCGGCTCCCCCGCGAGCCCCACATGGGCCGGGGTCGAGCCAGGCCGGCCCCACGGCTGGTAGCTGGCACCCGCCCCTGTGCGGCACAGTTTATCCGTCGCCCACAGGCGGCCTGGTAGCAGCGGTGGGTACAGGCTTCCGCCCCCGTGCGGCGGCAACTTATCTGCCGCCCACGTGGGCTGTTCCTTTTATCTTTTTCTGCAGATTTTATCTTTAGGCCTTTTCCCTCTAGGATTTGGCCTAATATAAAAGTTGACTTTATAAATATTAATCTAAATATTATGTATAATATATTAATTCATAATTAGCATATAATAAATATATATTTAAATTCCCATTTATCCGAAAACACTTTTCAGGGTTTTTCCTTTATTCTTTCTCCGAACAACTTCAGATCTCTCCGCGGAACGATTCCGGCTTTCTCTCCTTCTCTACTATGATTCCATCTTACGAATGATCACTCTCATCGTACCCTTAAGTGTATCCTCTCACGGCTCGGTAATGCTCTAGACATGATCTGTATCAATGATCAACAGAGGGACCAGGGATGTCCATGTGACCCCTATGCATTCCTAATGACAATGTCGTTTGAATTGTCTAAATGTATCATCCTCTTACTTTTGTTTCTCGATACAACTTGTCCAAGATCCGATCATTGGTATCCCATACCTTGTTCAATCTCATTCACAACAAGTTATGTTTTTTTGTTACCATGATATTACATCCTCGTGACCTAGCCACATGTTGCAACATTTATAGATGTAATCTCACCAAGTCGGCCGTATGTATCTTTACCCGTCATGTGTGTGAACAAATCCCGGTCTTGCAGTCACATGTCATCTACTGTTCCTTCGGAATACCCAACATACACCTTTATGACCACCGTATTACTAGATGACGGTTGATGCAGTCTAAGCAGCCTAGGGAAACAGTGAATAATATGAGCTCACGGTCTAAGGAGAAGGAGTCTAGGTATAGCTGTTGCAACAATGAACTATATGACTTGATTGTGTTGCAATCCTTCGAGGAATGTTCAATCACATCATTCTCCAATGATATGATCTCGTTGTCAGTCGACATAAATGCCCATGATCTTGAAACCCAGAACATCTTCATGACAAACAAACTAGTATGGATAGAGGCTACTAGGGACTTGGTTGTTTCATACCACACCTGTACCAATGTTTCTACTTGGCACAATTATAGCACAATATGAAACTATTATAAACTAATTGAGATATGACAATAAAAACCTATTTATTATTTGCCTCTAGGGCATATCTCCTTCACTTTTCGTGGCTGGAGGCTGGAGGATTTAGGGTTTTTTCATCGGAGGCTTCTTATAGGCGAAAGGGAAAGGTCGGTGGGTGGACCAGGGGCCCACACCACCTGGTGGATGATACGTTGCTAACGTATCTATCATTTTTCATGTTCCATGCTTGTTTTATATCTACTTTCTTATGTTTTGTCCATACTTTGGAGTATTTTTATACACTTTCTAGGACTAACCTATTAACAAGATGCCACAGTGCCAGATGCCTGTTTTCTGCTGTTTTTGGTTCCAGAAAAGCCAGAAAATGAATATTCTTGGAATTGGACCGGACAAAAGCCAAAGTCGATATTTTACCAGAAGACTCACAGAGCCAGAAGACGAGACGAAGAGGGGCCATAGGGTGGCCACACCATGTGGTGGCGCGGGTCCACCCTTGCTGTGCCACCAGGTGGTGTGGGCCCCCCTGGCCGCCCACCGACCTTGCCTCTTCGCCTATAAGATGCCTCCTGATGCAAAAACCCTAATTCGTCCAGTCTCCAACAACGATAAGTTACGCAGCACCGCCGCCACCAAAGGGGAGATTCAGGGGACAGAAAGTCTCTGTTCCGGCACCCTGTCAGGATGGAGAAGTGCCCCCGGAGCCATCTCCATCTATCTCCACCACCATCTCCATCACCGTTGCTGATTCCCATGATGGTGAGAGAGTAGTTCTTCCTCGAGGCTAAGGGTTCTACTGGTAGCTATGTGTTCATCTCTCTCTCTATGCATGATCATATTGTGATCATGAGCTTTGTAATAAAGCAGATCTACCTTGCTACTCAAGTGCTTTAATAGGTCCCTGCTCTCCCCATGTGTGTGAACATGACAGCGTGCACATCATGGTGGCACTTAGGCTAGAGATTACAAATACTTATTATGAATTATATTTTGAGTTGGATGTCTTTATGAAATTGTGGTGTTTGTTGGAACCATCTAGTGCTCAAGGTGATAGTGTGGGGTTATCTAGATGGGAAAAGCGAACTTTGAGGAGTGCTATTATAGCCCTACCATGGATTAGAGTGTCCAACCGGAGAGTAGTTAAGAGTAGTATCATAAAGAGAAGATATTTATATGAGAGTGTTCACTAGTGAAAGTATGATCCCTAGGCCATGTTTCTAAGCATTGAAGCACCGTTTGCAACTAGATCTGTTACATGTTTGCTTGTTGCCATCTTTATTTCAGTTTAATTTTAGTCTCTTCCACGCCATCAAGCTATTTTCTTGCACCGTTACCACTTATAATTATCCATACCACTTGTATTTCATTATCTCTTCGCCGAAGTAGTGCACCTATACACCTGACAAGTGTATTGGGTTTGTTGGGGACACAAGAGACTTCTTGTATCTTGATTGTAGGGTTGCTTGAGAGGGGATACCTTTGACGACTTCCTCCCTGAGTTCGATAAACCTTGGGTAATCCACTTAAGGGAAAACTTGTTTCTGTTCTACAAACCTCTGCACTTGGAGGCCCAACAACTGTCTACAAGAATAGAAGTGCGTAGACATCAAACTATTTTCTGGCGCCGTTGCCGGGGAGGTAAGGTAAAAGGTACTCACATCCTTAGGTGTGAGTGCTCGAAGTTATTTCCTTTAGATTCTGCAATTTTGTCTTTTTGTTTCTTGTTTTCACTAGTTAGGCTTAATGGAAAATAACAACAAAATTAGAGAGCTTTATAGTATTTATCTTGAGTTAGGACATGAAGTGTTTGAAGAGAAAATTAAAAATACCTATGGAACTTTATTTGCATGCTAATAGCAATGTTGTTAGTATGAATTCTTTGGAAACCATTATTACTAATGCTATGGAAAAGTCTAAGCTTGGGGAAGCTAATTTTTATGAAAATGATCTTTTTAGTTCCCCAGCTTTGGAAGATAGCTATTCTATTGCTTATGATGATACCAAACCTCCAATATATGATGATTACAATGATGAATATGGTATTATCAGTCCACCAACTATTGAGGAGAAAATTAATTATGATTACAATATGCCTCCTATATTTGATGATTATGGTGATGAGAATAATAACGATAGCTATTTTGTTGAATTTGCTCCCACTATGATTAATAAGAATGCCTATGTTTATGGAGAGTATTAATTCTTTTAAGCATGTGGCTCATGATAAGAATGTTTTATCTGATAGTTATATTGTTAATTTTATTCATGATGATACTGAAAGTTATTATGAGAGAGGGAAACATGGTTTTATGCATCTCAATAATATTAGGTTTCCCCTCTTTATGTTGAAAGTCTTGAAGTTGCACTTGTTTTGCTTTACTATGCTTGTTGCTTTATGCTTTCATGATTTGTTTCTTTACAACATTCCTATGCATAGGAAGTGGGTTAGACTTAAATGTGCTTTGAATTTTCTTCTTGATGCTCTCTTTTACTTCAATTCATAATTCTTATGTGAGCATCTTCTCAAACTATCATGCCTAACTTAAAGGCTTTAAAGAAAAATACTTATTGGGAGATAACCCAAATGTTTTAGATGAGTTTGTAATAACCGCTCCTTATCCTTTTTTATTTGGTTTTTGTGCCAAGAGTAACCTCTAACGAGAGAGAAGTAATGCTTGGGAAAGTTGCTGTCCCGAAACAGAATTTTGTGCTTCACTGTAAACATTCATGTAAAACTTTTGTAAGTCGTTTTGAGGTGTGAATTTTTGTGCTTCTGCCTCAGGTTGTTATCTAACTTTCGTTAGTTCAACACTTTTCGATTTGAGCAACAAAAGGTCTTCTAAAAAATTGGTTTTTGCTTGCTGGTCTGTTTTGACAGATTTCTGCCATTATTTGCATTTGCTTCTTGTTGATTCCTTTTTAGTTCTTTTTGGAGAATTGAGCTTTTCAAGGGAAGTGCTACAGTAGCTTGTGTTGTAATGGAAGTTTTACTTGTGTTGTAACTGAACCAAAAGACTTATTACCTTGAGTACACTAATGTTGCTAATAAAGATTGTGTGAAGTTTTGTATGAAGGAAAAATTTCAGGTGTATGGAGAGAATGATGTAATGAGATGAAAAATGGACTAAAGCTCAATCTTGGGGATGCCACTCGTGTCACCCCAAGAAATATTCAAGAAGTACAAGCGTCAAAGCTTGGGGATGCCCAAGGCATCCCCTTCTTCATCAATAAAAATCTCAGGTTTCTTCCAAACACTTCATTTTTATTGTTTCATGCACAGTTGTGTTGTTCTTGGAGCGTTTTTGTTTTTGTTTTTAGTTTTATTTTGCTTGGTTTGCTGTAATAAGTTGGTTGGATCCCAACACACTTCTTTTGGAGAGATACACACCCCGTTATTCATTGCCTAGAACACTCTAGTTTTCATTCTTATTGTTTTGTGAGTGTTCTCTTTTGCTAGCACTGTGTTTAGCCTTAGTTTTCTTGTGCTTTTAGATTAGAACTTTTTAGTTCTTCTTTGTGGATTTGTGAGACAAGCTCACTGATCTTTATTGATTATTATCTTTATGAGTTGTTTCAAATAAGTCGATTGGTGTTTGAAAAGAGTAGGAAGTTCATGCTTATAAGTGGTATAAAAGGAGCTTGTTTTTGACTGTGACTTAGACTTTATCATGTCATGCTTGATATTGTTTTGTCTTTATGCTTAGTGATTTTTTTTGTAGCATGACTTGTTATAAACAAGTGAGATTGCTTAATGTGCCTTTAAAGAATCATGCGTTGTTTTAGCATATTAAAGCATATTATTGTGGTATTCTCCTTTGATGCTTTATTTGGGTTGACTTGGTGCATGCTCACACCATTTTATAACTATCCCAAGTCACCATAGCCTCGATGATCATTTAATTTTCGACTTGTAATATCACTTTATGATTTAATTAATGATGTTTTGTCGCTTTGCATGATTATGGCCATTATTGCTCTCTTAGTTGGTCGCTCCTAGTCTTTTGCTAGCCTCCATACCAAGTATGAGTTCCACTCATGCATCCAACTCCAAATAAAACCAAGTTATTCCAAAGAGTCCACCATACCTACCTATTAGAATTTTCTGTTCCAAGTATATTCATGCTTTTATCTACCTTCCGAATTAAACTTGTTATGTGAAAACTAGTGATTAAAGCTCTCACGAACTTGATGGCACACTTTACTTTCTTGCACTCAATAATCTTGAACCATTGTGTCCATCTTTGTTGCGTACATGCTCGCGCTTTATAATTTGAAGTTAGCAGAACCATGTATCATGGGGAACGCTTTCAACATTGCACGTGTACATTGTACCCCGTTGATATCATGATTCTTTTGCTTATGGATCCCAGCGGTGTGAAATAAAAGTGGAACTTGTAAGATCATGGAGTTTGTATGTGTGTTAGAGAAACGCCTGGGCCGCTAGCCTAAGCCATGCCTAATCATGGTGGAAACTTGCAGCATCACCATAGTGAGAAATCTATGAAGCATACTTCTTATAAAAAAGAGATAGAGATTGAGAAAAAGAAAAAAAAAAGAAAAAAATATGAGAAAAGAGGAAAGAGAGAAAAAAACACCATTTTCCCATGGTAAATAAGAAGATTGCTGACATGTTCATTGTCTGCTTGCCTTGTCATTTTGATTATGGGATAGCTCCTGTATCATGTGCAAGGGGTACCCCGTTGGAGGTTCTTTATGATACATATGTACTTACAATGACAAGAGCTTACTTGTGACTAAAGTTGAGTAGCATGAGGTTTGGTCTTCGTAAGTAAGGGGCATGAGATTTCGGCTTATAACTTGTCAAGCATATCCTCTTAGTTGTGTCACTTTAACCTTAATCACTTAAATATGCTTATGATAGGGGCAAGGAGAGCTAAAAGCTAACAAGTACCATAATTCTTGGAAGCTCTTTACGAAAGTTGAATCTCTACTTCCTTCTATGAAGGCCTTTCTTTTACTTTTATGTTGAGTTTCCACCTTCTATCTTTATGCACCTATTGAGAGAGCATAGTGTCCATTCTTAGTTTAATGTGCATCGTCCCAAGACTTGATGATTGATGCACAACTTTGATATTGCTTGTTCTTAAACTATTTGTATCTAGTCACCATTATGAACTCTAAAGGTGTCCTATGCAATTATTATTTGCTACATTATGAGGGACAAGCTTAATGCCACTATGCTATGTTTTCTTTATGTGAAACAAACAAACGTCTTGCAAAGCATTGTTATTCATGAATCTTTTGTTTGTACCTTTTCATGTTACAACGTAGTTGCTATGTCTTATTGTTAGAACTATATCTTGCATGCTATGTTAAAGTACTATGATCCCAGCTAACAATGTTTTACAAATACTTTGATCAATTTTATGATGGTGCATGCCACCTCAAAAATTAATCTTTCTTTTTATCACTTACCTACTCGAGGACGAGCAGGAGTTAAGCCTGGGGATGTTGATACGTTGCTAACGTATCTATAATTTTTGATGTTCCATGCTTGATTTATATCACTTTCTTATGTTTTGTCCATACTTTGGAGTATTTTTATACACTTTCTGGGACTAACCTATTAACAAGATGCCACAATCAAGTTGCCTGTTTTCTGCTGTTTTTGGTTCCAGAAGAGCTAGAAAATGAATATTCTCGGAATTGGACCGGACAAAAGCCAAATTCGATATTTTATCGGAAGACTCACGGAGCCAGAAGACAAGACGAAGAGGGGCCATAGGGTGGCCACACCATGTGGTGGCACGGGTCCACCCTGGCCGCGCCACCAGGTGGTGTGTGCCCCCTGGCTGCCCACCGACCTTGCCTCTTTGCCTATAAGATGCCTCTCGATGCGAAAACCCTAAATCGTCCAACCTCCAGCCACAAACAGTTCCGCAGCATCGCCACCACCGAAGGGGAGATTCGGGGGATAGAAAGTCTCTATTCCAGCACCTTGTCGGGACGGGGAAGTGCCCCTAGAGCCATCTCCATCGATCTCCACCACCATCTCCATCACCGTTGCTGATTCCCATGATGATGAGGGAGTAGTTCTTCCTCGAGGCTAAGGGTTCTACCGGTAGCTATGTGTTCATCTCTTTCTCTATGCATGATCATATTGTGATCGTGAGCTTTGTAATCAAGTAGATCCACCTTGCTACTCAAGTGCTTTAATAGATCTCTGCTCTCCTCATGTGTGTGAAAGTGACAGCGTGCACACCATGGTGGCACTTAGGCTAGAGATTACAAATACTTGTTATGAGTTATATTTGGAGTTGGATGTATCTATGAAATTGTGGTGTTTGTTGGAACCATTTAGTGCTCAAGGTGACAGTCTGGGGTTATTTAGATGCGGAAAGCGAACTTTGAGGTGTGCTGTTATAGCCCTACCATGGATTAGAGTGTCCAACCGAAGAGTAGTTCACAGTAGTATCATAAAGAGAAGATATTTATATGAGTGTTCGCTAGTGAAAGTATGATCCCTAGGCCTTGTTTCTAAGCATTGAAACATCGTTTGCAATTAGATCTGTTACATGTTTGCTTGCTTCCATCTTTATTTCAGTTTGCCTTTAGTCTCTTCCACGCCATCAAGCTATTTTCTGGCACCGTTGTCTTATATCCATACCACTTGTATTTCACTATCTCTTTGCCGAACTAGTGCACCTATATACCTGACAAGTGTATTGGGTGTGTTGGGGACACAAGATACTTCTTGTATCTTGATTGCAGGGTTGCTTGAGAGGGGATACCTTTGACCACTTCCTCCCTGAGTTCGATAAACCTTGGGTAATCCACTTAAGGGAAAACTTGCTGCTGTTCTACAAACCTCTGCACTTGGAGGCCCAACAACTGTCCTCAAGAATATAAGTGTGTAGACATCAGTGGGCGGCCAAGGCTAGCCCGCGCCACCACATGGTGTGGCCAGCTCCTGGCCCCTCTCCATCTCGTCTTCTGGCTCCATGAGTTTTTCGGTAAAATATCGACTTTGGCTTTTGTCCCGTCCAAGAATATTAATTTTCTGACTTTCTGGAACCAAAAACAGCAGAAAACAGGCAACTGGCACTGTGGCATCTTGTTAATAGGTTAGTTCTAGAAAATGCATAAAAGTACCTCAAAGTGTGGACAAAGCAAAGCAAAGTAGATACTAAACAAGCATGGAACATCAAAAATTATAGATACGTTAGCAACGTATCACTCAACCATGGCTACATCATGATTGGCTACCTCGACATCGACATCAAGAATAACATCTACATGATCTCAAGAACTCTAGTCAACAATGTTCCAATTGTGACCGCGGGAGGGAATGGAGGTACTAGACGGGGAAACAGTCACCGCCCCTAGGTGCAAGCCACATGCAAGTCCATCAGAGACGCAACTAATGATGGCAAGGCAGATAATACGACAGAAGCGTAAGACTTCAAATCCAGGCGCAAACGTCTGATTCACTCCCGCTACAACTGAGCGAGAATATTAGATATGTATACGTATTAGATTAGGATTCTGCATCTCCCTGTACTCCAAGTCTCCCCCTCTGTGTACTTCTATATATACCCCATGAGGGTCATGGCAATACTATATGAACTAGAAATCAGGGATTTATCTATTTCCACACGAAAGATGAAGTAATCGTTGGGGATGGTGGCATTAGGGGATGCAAAGATGGTGTACTCGGCTGACAATAGCTCGTCGATTGGAAATCATAGGGAGAGCACGATGAGCGCCTCTGTCTATGACATGGGCATGACTTGTCAGGTCCCCGTGAGCAACTACCCTAGGCATACAAAGGCCTACGGCCCACAAAGCCCATGAACAATAAGAGAAGTCCTAGAAGCATCCGATGGATAAAAGCGTGTCTTTGCAATCAAGAAAGAAATAGGAACCGACATAATATTAGTGTTGTAATTGTAACTTGTAACCTATCTGTATACGGCTTTGGGACCTAGCCAATTATATAAAGGCTGGGAGGAGCCAACGGAGAAGTACCAAAGCTTTAAGCAATCTGTAACCACACTTTCCTCAATAATTAGATGATCTCGACTCCCTCATTTTTTTGGTCAGCCAACAAAATCCCTAGCATTCTATTTTCCACGAAACCCTAAGTCCATAACCATGGAATTGCCGAGGTTACCCCTTGTCAATTGGCGCCATTTATGGGAAATCTGAATGCTAGAGTCATGGATTTGGTGGCCCCCTCTTCACCAAAGAACAACCCGATGATTGAGGTTGGTGAGACCCACCATGATCTCGCCAATCCACACTCGCCCACCCCTGTTCTGGCTCCCGTCAACTTCAATGGGGAAACTGATCTGATGATCCGGTGCTTCTACCTTCGTGTGGGAGAACCCGGAAACCTCTGCCTTTCGGCCCCGATCTACTTGGGTCTGTTAGTCACAACAATAGCGCCCACGGCGATACCTGCATCTTCTGTCGGCTCATCTGGAGAAGCCATACCTCAACTAATGAACGTCGAAGAAAGCAGCGGAAACTCTGTAGATCCAGGGGATTTGGCTGATCTATACGACAGTCTCTCCTTTGGGCCAGATTCTCAATTAATGCCACCACATAGATCAAGCCCAACAAATGTTGAACTCGACAAAACTGAGGAAAGCGTCAACTCCAGAATCTAAAAGGCTGAATCTTACCTAGAGCAAGATCCGTGGGATTTCACTGGTTTCCAAGATAGTGTCTCCTATGGATCCGATAATGATAGCAACAACATGTACATGACGCATCATCAATTATGCGTGATCATTGGAGAAGGAACCTCAACACCTCGAGACTCCAACGGAATAGGGAAGATACATCCAATAATCGCATCGTACAAGGAAGGGAAGAGCACATGACAGTGAGTGGCTAACACTTCGGCTGCCACCGGAAACATGGCAGAAGGAAAGAGATGTTGTATCAGGTAGAGTACCAATGACGAGAGATGCCACGCGTGAAGAACTCATGCCCTATCAGTACCTCCTCCACTACAAAAGAAAGGATCTTCTCAGATTGCAAAGGAAAATCGAGGAAAGAAAAATACTAGCCGATGAATCTAGTCTCCGACGAGCGCATCTAAGATCCACCTACGGATCCGGCAGCATAAGCTGAGGGGCACTGCCAAGGAGAGGAACTTCGCGGTTGCAGCGCAACCCGGAGGCCTGGGGAGTCAATACGAGCATTCATCCAAAGATGGAGCATCATCACGAACTTAGCCGCAAGTGGATGACAGGGCAATCGATGCCTTTAACGATGGCCTTTGCCGAAAATAATTTATTGAGGATTTGGGACAGGTGAAACCCAAAACAATCTCACAGTTAATGGAATGGCCAATATTTGTGCGGACAGTGAAGATGCGGTAAACAACAAGCATGCGCGCTCACTCGAGGAAGAACGAGATATGTGTAAAAATGATAACAGGAGAAGGCAAAGCAAGGATGGGTACATCGGGCCGAGTTATGTTGCGGCTGGCTTCACCAGAGAGGACAATCAAAGAAACAACAATCGCAATAGCGGATACCGCAGTAATAGAGATGACATCGGAGGGAGCAGAACAACATAGCAGTACCGACCAAGGGCTCGGGAGCCCCCAATGTCTCCAATGCAGCTGCTCAAGGGACCATGCAATATGTACTTTTACGTTGATTCCAAGGGAAGGAGGCGCTCAACTCACCTCATTAAGGAGTGCCGCATGTTCCTAGGTACACAAGAATTCTATAATGCCAAGGAAACAGATGCGGCAAACCGGGTACACTACCGCCCCAGGAACCCTAGCCCTCAACGCACCACCACAACAAGGGCCACTGGTGGCAGGCCATCCCAACCCGCAGCAAATAGAAACCAGGAGGACGAGTAGCGAGTTCTAGGGGCAATGTCGATGATCCAAAAAGGGCGTCCATCCAACAGAATCCAGAAGTTGATCACGCGACAACTCAATATGGCAGTAACATCACCACCGCCAACACCCGAATATCTCCATTGGTCCGAGCAAGAAATCACATTCAGTAGGGCGAATCACCCGCTTTGAGTCCCACGATCAAGTCATTCGGCTTTGATAGTTTAGGCCCAAATCGGCGGGTTCGACATGAGTAAGGTTATCATGGACACAGGAAGCAGCATCAACCTCATCTACGCCAAAAATTTGCCTGCAATTGATGTCTACGCACGCTTCTATTCTTGTAGACAGTGTTGGGCCTCCAAGTGCAGAGGTTTGTAGAACAACATCAAGTTTCCCTTAAGTGGATCGCCCAAGGTTTATCGAACTCAGGGAGGAAGTGGTCAAAGGTATCCCTCTCAAGTAACCCTGCAATCAAGATACAAGAAGTCTCTTGTGTCCCCAACATACCCAATACACTTGTCAGGTGTATAGGTGCACTAGTTCGGCGAAGAGATAGTGAAATACAAGTAATATGGATGATTATAAGTGGTAATTGCAATCTGAAATAATAGTGGAAGCAAGCAAACATGTAACATGACTGATTATAATTGGTGTTTCAATGCTTAGAAACAAGGACTAGGGATCATACTTTCACTAGTGGACACTCTCATATAAATATCTTCTCTTCATGATGCTACCCTAAACTACTCTATGGTTGGACGATGTAGGGCTATAACAGCACACCTTAAAGTTCACATTCCCCATCAAGATAACCCCTCACTGTCACCTTGAGCGCTAGATGGTTCCAACAAACACCACAATCTCATAGAGACATCCAACTCAAATTATACTCATGATAAGTATTTATGTAACCTTAGCCAAAGTGCCACAAGGTGTGCACACTGTCAACTTCACACACATGGGGATAAGCAGAGATTAATTAAAGTACTTGAGTAGCAGAATAGATCTATTATAAAGTGCATGATGTAAATAAGATCATGCATAGAGAGAGATGAACACATAGCTATCGGTAGAGCCCTTAGCCTCAAGATAGAACTACTCCCTCCTCATCATGGGAGTCAGCAACGACGATGGAGATGGCGGTGGAGTCGATGGAGATGGCTCCGGGGGCACTTCCCCATCCCGACAGGGTGCCGGAATAGAGACTTTTGTCCCCCGAATCTCCTCTTCGGTGGCGGTGGTG
The DNA here is from genome assembly GCA_916181665.1 of Avena sativa. Lineage (NCBI taxonomy): Eukaryota > Viridiplantae > Streptophyta > Magnoliopsida > Poales > Poaceae > Avena > Avena sativa. The sequence goes on from OV702287.1 coordinate 343,693,297, forward strand.
CCGTGGAACTTTTTGTGGAATTCTGATCTTTTGTCTAGGGTTTTCATCCCAGGAGGCTTATATAGGCGAAAGGGCAAGGTCGGTGGAGGCCCAAGGGGCCCACAACACCTGGTGGCGTGGCCAGGGGGTACTCGCGCCACCATAGGGTGTGGCCAACCCCTGGCCCTCCTTTGGATGCCCTCTGGACTCCGTGTTGCTTTGGGTAAAATTTGACTTTGGCTTTTGTCCGGTCCAATTCCGAGAATATTTCCTTACTAGCTTTTCTAATACCAAAAATAGCAGAAAACATGCAACTGGCACTGTGGCATCTTGTTAATAGATTAGTTCTAGAAAATATATAAAAATACCTCAAAGTATGAACAAAACATAAGAAAGTAGATACTAAACAAGCATGGAACATCAAAAATTATAGATACGTTTATGACGTATCAACATCCCCAAGCTTAACTCCTGCTCGTCCTCGAGTAGGTAAGTGATAAAAAAGAATTATTTTTTAGGTGACATGCACCATCACAATCTTTATCAAGGTATTTGTAAAACATTGATAGCTGGGATCATAGTACTCTAACATAGACATGAAAGATATAGTTCTAACAATAAGACATAGCAACTATGTTATAACATGAAGAGGTACAAACAAAAGATTTATGAATAACAATGCTTTGAAAGATGTTTGTTTGTTTCACATATAGAAAACATAACGAGAATGGTATTTAGCTTGTCCCTCATAGTGTAGCAAAACATAAATGCATAGGACACCTTCAAAGTTCATAAGGGTGACTAGATACAAATAGTTTAAGAACATGCAATATCAAAGTTATGAATCAATCAACAAGTTTTGGGACAATGCACATTAAACTAAGAATGACCACTATGCTCTCTCAATAGGTGCATAAAGATAGAATATGGAGACTCAACATAAAAGTAAAAGAAAGGCCCTTCATAGAAGGAAGCAGGGATTCAAGTCTCATAAAGAGCTTCCAAAAATTATGGTACTTATTAGCTTTCAGCTCTCATTGCCCCTATCATACGGATCTTTAGGTGATTAAGGTTAAAGTGAACACATATGAGGATATGCTTGACAAGTTATAAGCTAAAAATCTCATGCCCCTTACTTACGAGTACCAAACCTCATGCTACTCAACTTTAGTCACAGGTAAGTTCTTGTCTTGTAAGTACATGTGTATCATAGAGAACCGCCAACGGGGTACCCCTTGCCCGATGATACAGAAGCTTTCCAATATCAAAATGACAAAGGCAAGCAGACAATGAGCATCTCAGCAATCTTTTTGTATGCTATTTGCATAGGGTTTTCCCTTTTACTTTTTTCTCTTTTTTAGGATGCTTCACAGATTGCTCACTATGGTTATGCTGCAAGTTTCCACCATAATTAGGCATGGCTTAGACTAGCCGCCCAGACGTTTTTCTAACACATATACGAACTCCATGAGCCTTACAAGCTCCCCTTTCATTTCACAACGCTCGGATCCATAAGAAAAAGAACATGATTTCAACTAAATAAAGTGCAATGTTAAAAGCGTTCCCCATGGTAACATGGTTCTACTAATTCACAACTTACAAAACACAAGCATATACGCAACATAGATGGGCACAATGGTTCAAGTTTATTAAGTGCAAGAAAGTAAAGTGTGCCATCAAGTTCGTGAGAGCTTTAATCACTAATTTTCACATAACAAGTTTAATTTGGAAGGTAGATAAAAACATGAATATACTTGGAATAGCAGTAATGCTAATAGGTAGGTATGGTGGACTCTTTGGACTAAGTTGGTTTTATTTGGAGTTGGATGCATGAGTGGAACTCATACTTGGTACATGTGGGGGCTAGCAAAAGACTGAGAGTGATCAACTAAGAGAGCAATAATGGCCATAATCATGCAAAGCGACAAAACATTATTAATTAAAGCATAAAGTGATATTACAAGTCGAAAACTAAATGATCACAAAGGCTATGGTGACTTGGTATAGTCTTAACATGGTGTGAGCATGCGCCAAGTCAACCCAAATAAAGCATCAAAGGAGAATACCACAATATTATGCTTTTATATGCTAAAACAACGCATGATTCTTTCAAGGCACATTAAGCAATCTCAATTGTTTGTAACAAGCCATGCTACAACTATAATTACTAAGCATAAAGTCAAAGCAATATCAAACATGACATGATAAAGTCTAGGCCATAGTCTAAACAAGACTCCTTTTGTACCACTTATAAGCATGAAACTTCCTACGCTTTTCCATCACCAATCGTAAACTAAAGCTAAACGCAGTGCTAGCAAAGGAGAACACTCACAGAACAATAAGAGTGAAAACTAGAGTGTTCTAGGCAATGAATAACGGGGTGTGTCTCTCTCCAAAAGATGTGTTTTGGGATCCAACCAACTTATTGCGGCAAAGAAAGAAAAATAAAACTAAAAACAAAGACGAAGACGCTCCAATAACAACATAATTATGCATGAAACAATAAAATGAAGTGTTTGGAAGAAAACCTGAGATTTTTATTGATGAAGAAGGGGATGCCTTGGGCATCCCCAAGTTTGATGCTTGTACTTCTTGAATCTTTCTTGGGGTGACACGGGTGGCATCCCCAAGTTTGAGCTTTTGTCCATACTTCATCTCATCACATTGTTCTTCCCCACACTTGAAAATTTCCTTCATACAAAACTTCACACAATCTTCATTAGCAACATTAGTGTATTCAAGATAATAAGTTTTTGGGTTTAGTTTCGACACAAGTAAAACTTCCATTAAAGCACAAGCTACTGTAGCAATTCCTTTTAAAAGTTTAAGTGATCAAAGATAACTCGAAGAGAAAGAGATTAAGAGGCAAATGCAAATAATGGCAGAAATATGTCAAAACAGACTAGCAGGTAGAAACCGATTTCTTCGAAGACCTTCGGTTGCTCAAATCAAAAAGTAATAAACTAACGAAAGAGGGATAACAACCTGGGGCAGAAGCACAAAACATTACAGCTCAATCCGATATACAGAGATTTTTCTCGAATATTTACAATGAAGCACCAAAAATCTGTTTCATGACAGTAATTTTCCCAAGTCTTACTTCTCTCTCATTAGAGGTTACTCTTGGCACAAAAACCACACAAAAAGGATAAGGAGAGGTTATTACAGAGGCAATAACTTCCAAGACTCAACAAAAGAAAAATTTATTGACTAAAAATTTGGGTTGTCTCCCAATAAGTGCTTTTCTTTAACGCCTTTGAGCTAGGTATGATAATTTCGATGATGATCACATAAGAAATATGAATTGAAGTAAATGAGAGCATCAAGGAGAAAATATGGAACAAATTTAAGTCTAACCCACTTCCTATGAAAATAATCTTGTAAAGAAACAAGTCATGAAAGCACAAAGCAACAAGCATAGGAAAGCAAAACAAGCGCAACGTCAATTTTTTAACATAAAGAGGGGAAACTTAATATTGTTGAGATACATAAAACCATGTTTCCCTTGCTCGTAATAACTTTCATTAGCATCATGCATAAAATTAACAATATAAATATCACATAAAACATTCTTATCATGAGACACATGCATAAAAGAATTAATACTCTCCACATAAACATAGTCATTCTTATTAATTGTAGTGGGAGCAAAATCAACAAAATAGCTATCATTATTATTCTCATAACCATAATCATCAAATATAGGAGGTATATTGTAATCATAATTAATTTTCTTCTCAATATTAGGTGGACTGAAAATATCATATTCATCATTGTAATCATCATATATTGGAGGCATAGTATCATCTAAGTAAATTTTCTCCTCCGTGCTTGGAGGACCAAAAATATCATGCTCATCAAAACCAGCTTCCCCAAACTTAGACTTTTCCATAGCATTAGCAATAATGGTGTTCAAAGAATTCATACTAATAACATTTCTATTAGCATGCAAATAAAGTTCCATAGGTGTTTTAATTTTCTCTTCAAACACTTCATGTCCTAACTCAAGATAAATACTATAAAGCTCTCTAATTTTGTTGTTGTTTTCCATTAAGCCCAACTACTGAAAATAAAAACAAGAAACAAAAGGTTATAATTGCAGAATCTAAAGGAAATAACTTCGAGCACTCACACACCAGCAACCACACTAGAAGATAGCTTAGTAGCCAGAGGATGTGAGTACCTTTTACCTTACCTCCCCGAAAATGGCGCTAGAAAATAGCGTGATGTCTACGCATGCTTCTATTCTTGTAGACAATGTTGGGCCTCCAAGTGCAGAGGTTTTTTAGAACAACATCAAGTTTCCCTTAAGTGAATCACCCAAGGTTTATCGAACTCAGGGAGGAAGTGGTCAAAGGTATCCCTCTCAAGCAACCCTGTAATGAAGATACAAGAAGTCTCTTGTGTCCCCAACACACCCAATACACTTGTCAGGTGTATAGGTGCACTAGTTCGGCAAAGAGATAGTGAAATACAAGTAATATGGATGGTTATAAGTGGAAATTGCAATCTGAAATAATAGTGGCAGCAAGCAAACATGTAACATGACTGATTATAAACGCTGTTTCAATGCTTCGAAACAAGGCCTAGGGATCATACCTTCACCAGTGGACACTCTCATATAAATATCTTCTCTTCATGATGCTACCATGAACTACTCTCCGATTGGACGATGTAGGGATATAACAGCACACCTTAAAGTTCACATTCCCCAACTAGATAACCCCTCACTGTCACCTTGAGCGCTAGATGGTTCCAACAAACACCACAATCTCATAGAGACATCCAACTCAAATTATACTCATGATAAGTATTTATGTAACCTTAGCCAAAGTGCCACACGGTATGCACACTATCAACTTCACACACGTGGGGATACGTAGAGATTACTTAAAGTACTTGAGTAGCAGAATAGATCTATTACAAAGCTCATGATCTCAATAAGATCACGTATAGAGAGATAGAGATGAACACATATCTACTAGTAGAGCCCTTAGCCTCGAGACATAACTACCCCTCCTCATCATGGGAGTCAGCAACGGCAATGGAGATGGCGGTGGAGTCGATGGAGATGGCTCCGGGGGCACTTCCCCGTCCCGGCAGGGTGCCGAAACAGGGACTTCTGTCCCCTAAATCTCCTCTTCAGTGGCGGTGGCGCCGTGGAATGTTTTGTGGAATTCTGATCTTCTGTCTAGGGTTTTCGTCCCGGGAGGCTTATATAGGCGAAAGGGCAAGGTCGGTGGAGGCCCGAGGGGCCCACACCACCTGGTGGTGCGGCTTGGGGGTACCCGCGCCACCATAGGGTGTTCCTAGCCCATGGCCCTCCTTCGGCTGCCCTCCGGACTCCATGTTGCTTCAGGTAAAATATTGACTTTGGCTTTTGTCCGGTCCAATTCCGAGAATATTTCCTTACTAGCTTTTCTAAAACCAAAAACAGCAGAAAACAGGAAATTGGCACTGTGCCATATTGTGAATAGGTTAGTTCCAGAAAATGTATAAAAATACCTCAAAGTATGAAGAAAACATAAGAAAGTAAATACTAAACAAGCATGGAACATCAAAAATTATAGATACGTTTGTGACATATCAGCAATGAACTGCTCCCTGATGAACCTAGTGCCAACAAAAAAATCCTTCCATGGCATAGTCCCAGGTAAAGCCGAATTTCCTTAAGGAAAAATCTACCTTCATGTTTTCTTTGGATCGAGGGAAAATCTTAGGCGTGAAAAGCTCAAATTCGAAGTCATGGATTGGCCATCACAGTACCACGTGATCCTGGGACGCCCAGATTTCGCACGATTCATGGTAGTACCGCGTTACATGTACTTAGTAATGAAGATGCCGGCACCCAACTGAATTATAACCATGAGAGGAAGTTTTACCCGCTTCGATAACTGCGATCGGGAATTCAACAAAATCTCCGAATCTTTCTGTATGGAAGCAGAGTTCGAGCAGCTAAAGATCTCATTAGACACAGATCCCCTGCCGGTGGCACGGGCCACACCTGATCAAGCTTTCGACACCAGAAAGGACACCAGAGAAATCTAGTTTCACCCTAAGGACCCGAACAAAACAACCTTTGTGGCTCCCAATCTTGGTACCGCATAGGAAAGCGCGCTCATCGAGTTCCTTCGTGAGTGCTAGGAGATTTTTGCACGGGAACCAGCTGACATTCCAGGAATCCCCAGGGAACTCACTAAGCACGCACTTAACTTATATTCTGATGCCAAACCTGTGAAGCAATCACTTCGCCATTTCGCATAACCCAAGCGCAAGGCCATTGGATGAGAGTTCCATTGCTTCATAGATGCCAAGTTTATAAAAGAGATCAAGAAAGCAATGTGGATCGCTGATAACCCCCTAGTGTAGGGGATCAATATAGTACGTCTCAATGTGGAAGTAGGGTATCGATCCACAAGAGCAAGAAGGAAAATCTATCTATTGTTTACAACTAAAGTGTCACAAGTTTTAGTTGATTATGCACTAAACAAGTTAAGGAACAAGATGGTTGATTTAATAGATGCAAATTTAATGTAACAAAACAAGAATGTAAAAGTGTCCCAATCCTCTTCAATGTAATAGGATAAGACAAGGGTTTTCTATTATGGGAACAATGGACATGGGTTCATGGGTTCACTTAATCTCTCTTCTCAATATATGGTGATTATCATGTTATAGATAGTAAAGGTACACACAATTGCAATGTTTTAATGGTACTTTTATGGTGGCTACATGTCACAAAACACATAGGTGAAAGAAGTACTCCTTTGTGTTGCTAGGTCACCCTTGCAATAAGGCTAGCATTTGGTTTGTGTCACACCATACATCATACTTCTCCCTTTTTACCCCTAGATAAAGGATGTTGGGCTACATTGCTGTCACTCAATACATATGCCACTGTCACTCGGCCACCCATTACCTACATACATCATGCTTCTTAATGGAAAACATTCTAAACACTAGTGCAATGATTCATATGTTGTGATATGTTGTGAATATTATCACATCTCTCTCATCTACCCCCACTTGGTGGTGTCAATCACCTCATGATATGGATAAACAAGGCATTATGTATAGATCTAAACTATTACATGCATCATAGAATATTCCCAAAGTATGACAAACCATACAAGATCCAACACCATGGTAAATGAATAATAAATACTATCTCATAACACAATATCCACCATAGGAATTACATAGATAGATCCGTACGCATTCAAGGCACATCATATGGACTTCAACAATGATCATACATGGAGATATTAGATCAAGTTACCACCATAAACCCAAAGTCCAGGGGGTGTAATAGTCCCTCTTCATCATGGTGATGATGTTGGAGATGTTGGAGAAGGTGGAAATCCCTCTAGAGGCAGCTCCAGCAGAGTTCCCCTCCAATCTTCATTGAATCTGACTCTATTTGGTGGTGTTTTCATCTCTAGTGTGCTCGCCCTCGAGGACTCCCTAGTGGGTCCTTATATAGGGGTTTTTAGGTCAAGAAAACTCTCTAGGCGAAAGAATCAAGGCAATCGGACGAACGAGGAGGAAAAGGGGGCATGGCGCACCCACCTAGGCTAGACGCACCCTCTAGGATCTTTTGTGCCTCCTGGCCCTTCTCCCGAGGTTCTTGTGCTCCATATGCTTCTCGTGGGAAAGTATTGACATCCCCAAAAGCTCAGGTCCATTTGACTCTAAAACAGGCTTTTCCTGCCCTGCAGGGTTATAACCAAAATAAAGGGGATCATTGGTAAATCCCCAAAATCAATGTAATACATGGATATAACATTATATATGATGCAAATATGTGGGTAATCATGTCAACAAACTACAAAGTCCATGTATGCATTTTACATGCATCAACATCCCCAAGCTTAACGTATGCTCGCCTCGAGCATAGAGGTGATAAAAATAAACATGGAGTTTGGAGTTTGTTACTTTGCGTCTTTCATTATCATACAAAGTTCATAGGTTCACATATTTTCAATGAAATATGATAAGCAAGTGTACTATCAATTTGTATGTTTTGCACATCGATAAATATGTTAAACAATAAGTAATGGTGTGCTAAAACAAATGAGGAACAAAACAAACCTTCATGCACACTTTGATGAACCTATAGAATAAGAGACTCTTCCTATCATCGGCATTAGTGTTTTATGCCTCTACTCTTATTTTTGGGTCCACTTCTTAGTTTAACACCCGACTAGAAGACTCACTTCTTAGTTTCATGTCTTCCATTGAGATGTTTTGCATCTCGTACCGAAAGTAAGCATTGAATACATATGTTAACCCTCCATAAAGAATGTAAAATAAAGTTTTGAGCTATGTAGTTCAGGTCAACAATACTAATAAGGATGGGGTTCCAAGTAGCTTTTATTTCAAAAGTTGCATATGGTTCATGTGTCAAACATTTTACAAGTTGAATATCTCATGCACCTTTACCAATGAACTGATACTACAACATGTCATTGCATATCATAGGTTGTCATAAAAATTGCATCACTGAGGTACCTCTTGCCCCTGTGTGACTATATGCCTAACATACGTTTGGTAGCTAAGAAGCAAGCTTCTTTTGCGTTATTTTCATAAGGGGCATATATCCACATTTAAGAAGACAAGACAAACATACATATGAGTCGTCTTGGCAAATTTCTTTTGAAAAGAGCGTCATTGATTGTCATGCTGTAAGTTTCCACCATGTCATGCATGGGTTTGGCTAGCGGCCCAGGAGCATTTTCTCTTTTCTTATGCTTAATCCAGTGTGTAGTAAAGGACAAAGCAAGAACAAACATGATATTTAAATAACAGATATTGTAAGCTTGTTCCATGACAACATGGTTTATCCAACAAACGACTTATAAAATGTAAAGCACATAAAGTTCCATAGTGGTATCACCCTAAGCCTTACTTCCTTAAGAGCTTTAAATTACACAAAAGAGATGCTTTTGAATATTTTGGAGGATCAACATGCATATTATACTTGTAAGTAGCTTTTGCCACAAATAGGTAGATATGCCTAATCTAGTTTAAGGGGTTTGCAACAAGTCTTAGCTTGCATTGTGAAGGCTTAGCAAAAAGAGATCTAAAGAGTGTGCCATCTAGTTCATAATGCCAAAATTTATTTTCTCACCTTGCTCCTTATGGTTGAACATAGATACACATGAGAAAATGGTACAATTTAATAGGCACAAACAAATCATACTTCATGTAAAGTATTTGAGCTTAGTAACTAGGCATAACATGAATTTCCTCTTTATGCTTTTATCCCCCCTTTTCTTTTATTTCAAGGCATTCATATTAAGTTTTAATCTCATCATGGCAAAGTATCTTTTCAGTATCTTAATCATAAACATGCATAATGATTCTTGACGGTGGTCCTTTTATTTCAAACAAAAGTAGAGTAAATAAAACAGACACTCTAAGTATCTATGATAGTCTTATGTTGCTCAAAAACAAAGTTTAGAGGTTTGCAAACCGAGATTTTAATAGGTACAGTGGGGTGCCTTGGGAATACCAAAGCTTATGGTTTTCACCATTCTTGGATTTCTCTTGGTGTGGTGTTCCTCTATTTCCTATCAAAAAACTTCAACACAAAACTTTTCTCCCATCTCTTTTCTGAGTGGTGACATTAGTGGCACAAAATCATAATAGTTGCTGCATATATATCAAAGAAAAAATTCTTTATAAATGTTATAGTAAGAATATAATGTTTCTACACATCCCTAGCATATAATATGGCTCATAGCAATCATTTTAGGACACTTTGGAGTGGTTAAAACAAAACATGGCAGAATCGGTCCAGATTTTCAGCAACAGCAAAACGAATTTATTTCGGACACGTAAACATGTCAGGAATTTTAGCCAATTTTTGTGCATATAGAGGATGAAAAGTTGTAAATGATATGTAAATATGAGTGCAAATGGAGTTACATATCAGAGAAGTTTTCTACTAAAAAATGTTCTGCATGAATTTGCTACTCCATATATTTATCAAATTTTTAACATCCAAAATGGGTTCCACTTGGTACTTTATTACTAAACTACAGCAAAGACACTAAGAAAATACTCTTTAACTACAGCAATCATGTATACAAAGAAATCCCCGTGTTGCCTCCCGAAAAGCGCTTTCTTTATAGCCATATAGCTAGGCTTTACTTACTTGATTCAAGTGATGTGGAGATCATATGGTAGCTTGGTGCTATCTCCTTTATCATCTATCAGAGGTTCCCCTACATACCAGAGCTTAGTTTGGACCATTTCTTTTTCTTCTTCATTATTCTCTCCTTCATTGTGGTGCATGGACATCCCCAAGCTTGGGCTTTTATCATCTTGTTTCTGCAAAATATGAGTGCTTCCCGTGGCACTTTCAACTTCATGATGGTTATCATTATAACATGAAAATACATTCGCAGGGATCATTGTTTCACAACTATGATCATTATATTGAGTACTATCATACAATGGCTCATGTTCTATGGAGGCAATAACACTACTATATTCATCTTTAAACCAAGAATTCTTTGTACCCATCTATCATATGAATCATCATAAAAAGCATGTAAATCAATAGAATCATCAAGTATATGGTTTTCATCATAGAGATCTTTGTTACTTGAAATAATAATTTTATCTGCCCATGCCAGAGGTATTATTGTTACACACAGAGGGTCATCCAAAGATTTATCAAACATCATGCCAAAGCCATATTCATCATCACTTTCAAAACTATTATCAATAATAATATCATTTTGCATGTGTTGATCATCATCAGAATCAAAATCAAAACCAAAAGAGCATGGCGAGTGAGGATATGGAGGATCCTCTAATATCTTTTCCTCTTCTATATATTCTTCTTCTTGTTCCTGCAAGCCATTATATCTCTCCTTGATAGCAATAATATTGTTATAAAATATTCAAGGATATAGGTATTCTTACAAAAAAGTTTCAAGAGTTGTTCAAGCGTTGTAGCAAGTTTTGGTGTGAGGCTATGAGTTTCATTTGCTACCAACATAACTCTCTCAAGAAATCCCATTACAATAGTAAATTCTTCAGATGCCTTCATATCAGTGTTCATGAATTCATTATTATGGTAGGAAGCAATTATAGGCATACTCTCAAGCTTGCATTGGAAATTTAGATGCTTAGGATATTGATCTATGCAACATGATAAATTATACCTATCACATAATTCATGACCAATTTCATTCAATGCTTCCATTACTAACTTTGTTTGATCGACATTAATTGATTCAACCATAGGGGGTTGCATAAGTACGTGATTCATACATTCCATGAACATAACAAATGAACTATTTTTTTGTGTTTTTCAAATAAGGAGAGTCAAAACTGATACATAACTGAAAGTAAATCTAACGAGAAACTCACAACAAAACAAGTTAAAGAAACCTCCCCAATCTTGGATGATTGCAAGACATAAAACAAATGAAAACAAATCTAAAGTCTAGTGCACACAAGAATATAAACTTAAGCACTACGCTCCCTGGCAACAGCGCCAGAAAGGTATCTTGATAACCCCAAGTGCAGGGGATCACTGTAGTACCTCTCAATGTGGAAGTAGGGTATCGATCCGCAAGAGCAAGAAGGAAAAGCTATCTATTCTTTACAACTAAAGGGTCACAAGTTTTAGTTGATTATGCACTAAACAAGTTAAGGAACAAGATGGTTGATTTAATAGATGTAAATTTAATGTAACAAAACAAGAATGTAAAAGTTTCCCAATCCTCTTCAATGCAAGAGGACAAGACAAGGGTTTTCTATTATGGGAACAATGGACATGGGTTCATGGGTTCACTTAATCCTTTCTTCTCCATCTATGTTGATTATCATGTTATAGATAGTAAAGGTACACATAATTGCAATGTTTTAATGGTACTTTTATGGTGGCTACATGTCATAAAACACATAGGTGAAAGAAGTACTCCTTTGTGTTGCTAGGTCACCCTTGTAATAAGGTTAGCATTTGGTTTGTGTCACACCACACATCATACTTCTCCCTTTTTACCCCTAGATAAAGGATGTTGGGCTACATTGCTATCACTCAATACATATGTCATTGTCACTCAGCCACCCATTACCTACATACATCATACTTCTTAATGGAAAACATTCTAAACACTAGTGCAATGATTCATATGTTGTGATATGTTGTGAGTAATATCACATCTCTCTCATCTACCCCCACTTGGTGGTGTCAATCACCTCATGATATGGATAAACAAGGCATTATGTATAGATCTAAACTATTACATGCATCATAGAATATTCCCAAAGTATGACAAACCATACAAGATGCAACATGATGGTAAATGAATAACAAATACTATCTCATAACATAATATCCACCATAGGAATTACATAGATAGATCCGTACTCATGCAAGGCACATCATATAGACTTCAACAATGATCATACATGGAGAGATTAGATCAAGTTACCACCATAAACCCAAAGTCCAGGGGTGGAATAATCCCTCTTCATCATGGTGATGATGTTGGAGAAGGTGGAGATCCCTATGGAGGCGGCTCTAGCAGAGTTCCCCTCCAATCTTCCCTGAATCTGACTCTATTTGGTGGTGTTTTCATCTCCGGTGTGCTCCCCTCGATGACTCCCCCGGGGGGGGTCCTTATATAGGGGTTTTCAGGTCAAGATAACTCCATGGGCAAAATAATCAAGGCAATCAGACGACCGAGGAGGACAAGAGGGCAGGGGTACGCCCACCAGGGCTGGTAACACCCTCTGGGCTGTTTTGGGACTCCTGGACCTTCTTCCGAGGTTCTTGCTATCCAGATGCTTCTCGTGGTAGAGTATTGACATCCCCAAAAGCTCAGGTCCATTTGACTCCATATAGGTCTCGAAACATCAAAAACATAGAAAACAGGGTTTTTCTGCCCTGCAGGGTTATAACCAAAATAAAGGGGATCATTGGTAAATCCCCTAAAATTAATGTAAAACATGGATATAACATTATATATGATGCAAATATGTGGGTAATCATGTCAACAAACTACAAAGTTCATGTTTGCATTTTACATGCATCAGTCGCCAACCCATTGTGCGTCCCGAAGAAAAACACAAAATAACTATGCATGTTCATTGACTTCATCGCGCTGAACAAGCACCGTCCAAAGGATCACTTCCTGCTCCCGCGAATCAATCTAATTATCGATGCCACTACCGGATGCGAGCGTGTTTCTTTTCTGGACACATACTCTGGCTACCACCGGATTCGGATGAAGGAGGACGATCAAGAGAAAACAACATTTATAACACTTGATGGTATATTCTTCTACACCACAATGCCCCCCGAACTAAAAAACACGGGTGCTACGTACCAGCGGATGATGCAAAACTGTCTTGGAAGCCAAATTATTACAAATGCCCAAGTCTAAATTAATGATGTCATAGTCATGACAAGGCATGAATCTACCTTTATCGATGATCTCCGTGGAACATTCGATAATCTCGACAGATATCGCATCAAGCTCAACCCGACAAAGTGCTCCTTTGGAGTCCCTACGGGGCAACTCTCGGGTACCTCGTATCGGCAAAAGGAATAGAGTCAAACCCTAAGAAAATACAGGCGATCCTCACAATGAAAAACCAACAAATCTTCATGGTGTGCAGCAGCTAGCTGGATGCGTAGCAACACTGAGCCGATTAATCGCTTAGTTGGGCGAAAAAGCACTTCCGTTCTACACTCTCAAGAAGAAATCAGAACAATTCGAGTGGATAGACAAAGCCCAACGAGCCTTTGAAGCTATCAAGAAAACGCTTTCAACACCCCTTGTCATTGTGTCGCCAAAAGAGAAGGATCCCCTGCTGCTCTACATCGCCGCCACCAATTAGGTGGTCATCATAGTTCTGGCCGTCGAGCAACCCAAAGAAGGGAAAACTCATGGTGTCCAAAGGCTAGTCTATTACCTCAGCGATGTCCTATCTCCATCGAAACAAAGGTACCCGCATATGAGTCCAAAATTGAAGCATATTTACCTTTTGTTTTTGCATAAATAGAATAGGGATTGTCATGGCGTGGAACACGGCAGTGCCATCGGGGATGGCATGAGAGGGGACAATCAGGATGCTATCAGTGGCTACTCGTAACGGGTTGGGCACAAATACTGCAGACACAGTGATGTATCCAGGTTTGGAGCCCTCTTGGCGAGGTAACACTCCTACTCCTGCAAGGATCTACTATGTTGGGGGCGAATGCCCATTACAGGTGCTCCTTGAGCTGTTTCCCTAGATGCTATTAAGAGCTAGAAGAAGAAGATGAACTAACTGAACTATGAGGATGAACTTGAATCTACTTGAGCTTACCTAGAACCCTAGCTCTACCCTCCCTTATATACTGGCTGGGAGAGGTAGGTTACAATGTGGGTTCTAGGGTTTACTGTTTGGGCTTTGGGTTTACAAAGCGGGCTGGCTAGCAGGGTCTGGCCGGTGGGCCAGGACCCAGTCAAGCCTCTAGTACAGGGGAAAGCGCTACAGTGTCCCAGCGCCGGTGCTTTGGGCATAACCCAGTGCTTTTAACGGTTAGCTAGAGCTTTAGCGGTCAGCCGACAGCGCCTCGCTCAGCTTCCCACTTTGGTGCTTTGGTGCAGTTGTCTTGTAGCGCCGGTAGGGGCAGCATGCTAGCCTATTTGATGATGCAAGAGTCAGGGGCACACTTAGCAAGGAGCGTCACCCACTCCATAGCCTTGCCACTGAATTCAAGGCGGCCGGGTGGAAGCGGCCACCCAGCCGGTTCTTCTAGCCATCCGGCTAGACGGGCCAGCCAGGAAATCTTGAGGGAGGACCGGTTGGAGCATTCCACCCAGTTGTGGTTCTCTGTCTTGTGGCCATCCGGCCAAGCGCTCCTAGAGCCGGCCCGTTGGGGCTGGCTTGGCCTACCCAGGGGTCATCCCCCCGACACTAGTATTCGAGCGCGTTGGGACTTCTCCTCATGGAGAAGTTCTTGCATGCTCATTGACTGAACTGAAATGGTTAGTGATGAAAAAAATGGTTGTAGATTTTAGCTTAAAGTGTTTGTCATTTGATGGCTTGAGATGCTTGTTGTTTTCTAGTTGGAGTTTACCGGCTACGGAATCAGTGGCCACCCACTGGGTGTAAGCGATGATTGCATCGACCGGCTACCACAACCGGAAGAGGAAATGAATCGCCTGGTCGCTGAGGCCACTGCTTACGCCAGCCAGGTCTAGAAGTTCTGACACACGCCGCGTTGCCTTGACCATTTTCTCTGCGGTGGCAGTTTTTGGTAACCGAGCGCACGTATGATCATTGCGGTTTCTCGGGGATCATACGCACGCCTCTCCTCCCGCAGTAACGCCCGCGGGATTTTCTATGGGGAATGCGCTGGCGCATCGGATTCGTAGTTGAACCATCATGCGGTAGTGGAGCAGTTGCGTGCCATTTGGCGGAAGGGAGCGTAGGGGGTGCGCTCGACCCGCGGTGGTAAATAGGGCTGCGGGGATGGGGTTTTCCCTACATCGTCTTTCTCTTGCTGCTTGATTCTCTTGTTCCTTGCGCTTTGCCTCCTTTCTGATCTTCCGCCACCAGTTTTAGGTTGTCGGTGCAGCCGCACCTCCTCGCAACAATGGGACCCCATTTCTTCGCCACGGCAACCTTGTCTGAAGACATGCTTCCAAGCAGGGCGGCAGATGGTGCGGTTCCAACATCACCGAGGACCTCATCCAGAAATACCAGTGGGGGAGGTTCATTCCGTCGGAGCAGGTGGTGAAGAACCGCCTCGTGCCGGAGGGGGACCGCATGCCTAACCCCTAGCCCGGCAAGGCCGTCGTCTTCCTTGCATACTTCGCCTGGGGCTTCGGCTTGCCAGCGAGCAACTTCCTCTCGAGATCTTCGGCATGTTCGACCTCCAGCTTCACCATCTGGGGGCGAATGCCATCGCCAAGCTATCACATCATGCGGCCTACTGCGAATCCTACTTGGGGGTTTGCCCGGACGCGGTGAACTTCCTCAAGTTTTTTAACTTCAAGGCCAGACGCTACAGAAAGATGCCCACTGGTGGAGGCCGGCTGCTGCGCGATCTACCCACGACCGTCGTCCACCATGCCGCGGCTTGAGATCCCCGACACGGTGAAGCTGTGATAGTGCTCATACTTTTATGTGCACAATGCCATGGCGGTCGACTGGATCCGGCTTCCGGTCTTCGCCAACGTTGCCTCCACCCAAAAGGGCTGGACCGTGAGGGGGTTGGGCGCCCAGGCGGACATCGACCCGATGGCCGCCCGGGCGAATGAGCTAAGGGAGAGGGAGGGGCTGACCGGCCAGGATGTTGCCCTGTCCTGGAAGGCCCACTGGGTTCTTCCGCTGCAGAAGCGGTCACACAAGATGTGCCACATGTCCGGCCCCAACGAACCCACGCGGGTTTCCCGGCTGGAGGTGTCATACAAGGCCCTTCTAGATTGGATCGCCACCATCTCGAAGGAGGCCCTAGAGGAGGGGTGGCGCTACCCCGTCGAGCCATATCACAAGGGCCGCCTGCCGACTAAGGTTAGTCTTCTATTCTTGTCGGTGGATTCTTCCCGTAGGATTTCTTCTCGTCTCTTATCCGTCCCCTTTGAGTAGCTTTTTACGGCATAGCTAGCGAAGGATGGAATGGGTGACAATGAGCTCCCCAGCTTCTCGGCCAACCTCAAGCCACTGAAGTACCCGGTGACGGATCCTGAGTGCTTCCCCATCCAGGCCAACGAGGGATGTGAGGATCCACCCGGTGAGTATTTTATTCTTGCACCCATTTGGTGGTCTATCTCCTCAGCCGGATGCTGAAATTTCATTTATGTTTGTGTAGCTGCACGTGGTGAGGATGGTCCTTCTGCTCCCGGTGCCGCGACCAGGGCCAGGGGAAAGCGTGCGGCATCATCCAGCGCCGCTCCAGCTGCCGGCGACATGAAGAAACTTCGCCGGCTGAGGCCGCACCGAGCGTTCCAGGGTATGTGCCTTCACTTTTCTCAGTACATTTTTTGACTTGTCCTTCATTGCGCTTAACCTTGTTTTATTCATCCAGGGAGGCGATGTCGCTGGACAACTTTGCCATCAAGGCCACCGCGTCCGTCCCAGCTCCGGCTGCATCCGAGGGGCCGATTGGGCCAGCTGCACCCTCCGTTGCCACGTCGACTCAAGCCGCCGCAGCTGCAGTGGAGCCATATCTTCCGGCTACCTCCGTGCCTCTGCACCATGTCCCAGCCACATCTAGACTTGCTTAGATGTTCGCGGCTGGGAGTGATGCCGCTATTCCTCCACTCCAGCTGACGAAGGGCGCGGACCCAGTAATGAGCGATGCTTAAACGGGTCCGGCCACGTACCGGGTCGAGAAGCCGGTGGAGGTGGCACCGGATGCTTCCGCGCAGGCGGTGGCGGGCAGCCACGCGCGGGCGACTGCCTCTGGCTCCCGCGGTGTTGGAGACGGGGCCGAGGCGATCGTGGCGAGGACTCTGCAGGCCGCTGCCAACAATGAGGAGGAGGTGCTGGTGATCGGCTACAAGTCGGCCCTATCCATGCTGACACTGGGAACCATTCTTGCCTAGCTCGCCGAATTGGCGCCTATCTTCCTCGACCAGGCGTGCCACCTGGTGGAGGTGATGGAGCAAGGGCTTGGGGAGGCGAAAATGCTAGGCATTTCTCTAGAGGTAAGCATCCTTCTAGGCCTTTTCTCCTTTGTCTTGGTTGTTTCACTCATTCCCTTTTTCATTTCTTTCCTTCCGCAAAAAGCTTTTTGCTGAGATGACCAAGAAAATGCAAGACCTAGGGCATACGATTGCTTGCTCTGCCATGTCTTCCTAGTTGTGCGATTTTCACGGATTTTGTTGACTATCGGGTACCCTCCTACAGCCATGATAGTGGATAGGGAGCGGGAGGTGGATCGGCTGAAGGCGGAGGTACTCTGACTGCAGACCTCCAATGATACACGTCGGCATCAAATTAATGACCCGGTGGAGCATTAGAAGAAAATGGAGATTGCATCCAGCCAAGCCAAGAAGACCACCGACATCCATGCCGATGCTCTTAAGAACCTTGAGGCCATTTCTAAGAAGCAAGAGGAGGCGCTGAAGGAGGCAAAGGTGCGGGAGAAGGATATGGAGGCAGAGCTAAAGAGATCACTAAGATTGTTATCAGTAAATGATCCTTTTTCTCTCCTAATTTCTTTCCATCCACTGTAGCCGGTTTGTAATGGTTGCTATCTGGCTGGGTGCAGCTCATTATCCTGAGGCGACTGATGAAGCCCTCGCCCGCGTGCCTGAGGAGGAGGCCGGATACGACCTGTGTCCTGACGAACTGGTTGCGGTGGCGAGTGAGGAAGTCAACCTGCTGCTCCAAGCTAGCCTGGATGTCTCCGCCGACCTCTGTCCCGACGCCGCCGCACCCGGCACCATCGGCGCACTAGCTACCCATCTCAGGACTGCTGCTGATCTCATCGAGGTGTTGCGGGAGTGGGCTGCATGCGGGGGCTCAGAGATGGTGCTTGCACTACTCCAGTCTTGGTATCCGGCTGCGGATCTTCAGAGCCTTTCCCGAGGATTCTAGTAAGGGACCAACTATGATCAGCTTCATGCCTATGTTCCTAATATCCGGTCTTGTGGTGTCAGGATGTCGAGCTTTGTCCAGCTAGACCGGGACTACAACGATCCAGCTGAGCCAGAGCAGTTTTGCTGGGCCTCGGCTCCGGCTCCGTCGCAAGCTGCTGCGCCAAGCTTCGACCTGGCCGCCATCGACCTTGCCTCCTGCAGCTAGCCTCCTACAGATGCCTTTGATCCTTCTACTGAGCCCCAGGCTTTATCCTTGGAATGCCAAGCGAATTTGTACTGTCTAAAACTCTTCCTTGTGTTTCGTGTGTGAACAACTTAGTCTTTGTGATATGCTGAATTGTGATGGGAGGTTTGTCTCCCTTTTGTGTTATATTATTGCCTTGTTCTCTTGGGTATGCACTTTTTTGATTGCTTGATCTTCTTTCGTTGTTTGCTGGTTTTTGTGTGGGGACGCGGGAGCGCACCAACTGGGTGTAGTCACCGAGGTTTGGGCTGGCTGGAGGATCTAGCCAGGTCGAAGCTCCTTTCTAATGTTGCCATTTGTAGGTCTTTGTGTGGGAGCGCGGGAGCGCACCCACTGGGTGTAGTTCCCGAGGTTCAGGTCGGCTGGAGGATCTAGCCGGGTCAAAGCTCCCTTCTGCCGTTTGTGGGGGTGATCAACACCCGACTATAGTACTTGGCGGGGTTTTGACTCGTGCAAAAACAAACACAAACAGTAGTTTTCGCATTAGATATGTATAAGGGAAACATAGTTCACATTTCATTCATTGTGGTGGGAAAATTTGCCATTTCATGCTAGGCCAACAACTTTGTCCTTCTCTCAGTGAGCATTGGTTGTTAAGCTGTATCCTTGCCGGCTGCGAGCCGGGTTGCGGTCTGCAGCCGGAACCGAAGGAGTATCTAGTGAGCATACTGCACGATACTTTGAATTTCTATTATCAGTGTCGAGCGAGCGAGTGCAACCGGAACGTCCAGATGTTTTTGTCTTCCTTATGACTTTTCGTGTAGGGGTCCTTGGGTTTTTTGCTCTTGCCATACTAGCAGCCGAGTTGTGGTCTATAGCCAGAACCAAAGAGTGAGCCCTTAGAGCCACGTATAGTACTTCGCCACTCGGAATTCACGGCCATCTGGGCCAGCTGGCGAGTCCCCAGGATAGATCGCCAGAGCCGGGGTAAAAAATGCAGCAAGAAATGCCAAATGATGCAGCCAGAAATGCCAAATGGTTACGAAGTCCCCAAGACTATATCGAGTCTCCTTAGCTTGTTCATTACATAAAAGTAAGATACATACACTTCTCGCTTAAGTGTAAAATGCGTGAAGCAGGTTCACATTCTATGGGCCCTCAGTTTCTTCATCGGAACGATCCATCTTGTTCCTTGTCGGCAGTTGGGCATCGATGAGGTAGTATGAGTAGTTTTGCAGCACTTGGCTAACAATGAATGTCCCCTCCCAAGGGGGAGACATCTTGTGCATCCCCTTGGTGTTTTGTACCAGTCGCAGCACTAGGTCACCCTCTCAGAACGAGACATGGCAGATCCGGCTAGCGTGGTAGAGGTGCAGGTTCTGCTGGTAGATGGCAGACCTAGACAGCTCACGTGCCTCTTCGAGGAGGTCAACTCTATCCTCGCGCCCTTCCTTGGCTCATTGTTCTATGAATAACAGCTTGCGAGGTGCATCGAATTCGATGTCAGTTGGCAGGACTGCCTCTGACCCATAGATGAGGAAGAAGGGTGTGTAGCTGGTGGAGCGGTTTGGCATGGTGTGCAAGCTCCACGGCACAGTGATACCTTCGATCCAGATTCACAGATGTAGTATAATAGCTTTTTCCCTAGAAGACTGATGTCTACACACTTCTATTCTTGTAGACAATTGTTGGGCCTGCACACCAAGTGCAGAGGTTTGTAGAACAACAACAAGTTTTCCCTTAAGTGGATCACCCAAGGTTTATCGAATCAGGAAGGAAGTGGTCAAAGGTATTCCCTCTTGTGTCCCCAACCATGCAATCAAGATACAATAAGTCTCTTGTGTCCCCAACACACCCAATACACTTGTCAGGTGTATAGGTGCACTAATTCGGCGAAGAGATAGTGAAATACAGGTGGTATAGATAATTATAAGTGGTAATGGTCCTAGAAAATAGCTTGCTGGCGTGTGGTTGACGTGGGAAAAGACTAAAGGCAAACTGAAATAAAGATGTAAGCAAGCAAACATGTAACAGATCTAATTACAAACGGTGTATGAATGCTTAGAAACAAGGCCTAGGGATCATACTTTCACTAGTGAACACTCTCATATAAATATATTCTATTTATGATACTACTCTTAACTACTCTTCGGTTGGACACTCTAATCATTGGTGGGACTATAACAACACTCCTCAAAGTTCGCTTTCCGCATCTAGATAACCCCACACTGTCACCTTGAGCACTAGATGGTTCCAACAAACACCACAATTTCATAAACACATCCAACTCCAAATATAACTCATAACAAGTATTTGTAATCTCTAGCCTAAGTGCCACCATGGTGTCCACTGCTGTCAACTTCACACACATGGGGAGAGAAGAGATCTATTAAAGCACTTGAGTAGCAAGGTAGATCTATAGATTACAAGCTCATGATCACAATATGATCATGCATAGAGAGAGAGATGAACACATAGTTACCGGTAGAACCCTTAGCCTTGAGGAAGAACTACTCCCTCCTCATCATGGGAATCAGCAACAGTGATGGAGATGGTGGTGGAGATCGATGAAGATGGCTCCGGGGGCACTTCCCCGTCCCGGTAGGGTGCCAGAATAGAGACTTTCTGTCCCCTGAATCTCCCCTTCGGTGGCAGCGGCGCTGTGGAACTTTTCATGGATTTCTGATTGACGACCTAAGGTTTATGCATCGGGAGGCTTCTTATAGGAGAAGAAGCAAGGTCGGTGGCTAGCCAGGGGGCCTACACCATGCCCTGGCGCGACCTAGGGTTGCCCGCGCCTAGGGGTGGTGTGGCCACCCTGTGGCCCCTCTCCGTCTCGTCTTCTGGCTCCGTGAGTCTTCCGGTAAAATATCGACTTTGGCTTTTGTCGAGTACAATTCCGATAATATTGATTTTCTGACTTTCCTGGAACCAAAAACAGCAGAAAACAGGCAACTGGCACTGTGGCATCTTGTTAATAGGTTAGTTCAAGAAAGTGTATAAAAATACTCCAAAGTATGGACAAAACATAAGAAAGTAGATATAAAACAAGCATGGAACATCAAAAATTATAGATACGTTAGCAACTTATCAAATACCTAGGCTTAATCGAACCTTGGAAAGCGATGCTAAAAGGAAATAAAAAGGACATGTCTACAAGACTTTGTTTCTTTGTTTTACCTTAGTTTACCGGACCAATTTAGTTTACTTTATAATGGGTTGAATCAATGAATGGAGATAGGCTAGGGTTGAAGATCCACCTGTAGCTGCACATCATATGGGATAAAAGATAATAATAAACATAGTCATGTGTAATGTTTGAAAGGAGATAATATCTTGTGAGAAACACATCCTAATATACCAGAGCCCCCGTGATGTAGCAGGTATAACAATAGTCTTTTAATCCAACCGAGTGCACACCGAAGCAACATGCTACAAAAGATTATTAAGTGTAAAACATAGATCAAAGCTTTAAGTGGTGATGTTGTTGTGATCTCGAATGGGTCGCTAAGAGAAGAATGAAATACCCTTTCTGTCACTAGGGTTCCTATGAGATCACTGCTAGCCAAGTATCTCACCTCAAGCCTTTATCAATATATGGGATCTTGGGTACCTACAAGTACACAGATCAAGAAAAGAAACAAAGAAACAAAAGATACAAATCTCAATTGCAAACCAAATACAATACTCCCATGTATTAGATGAACATAATTGTTGTGAGGTTTCTCCCCAACCCGTAGCCCGTGAGGACTACTCATTCATAACAAGTAGATCAGAGATAGAAAACATCGTAGAAATACTTAAATTGAAATCAAATATTCTTACAATGGTCGCCAAATCATAAGTAGATCTAAAGTACAAAGCAATAGCTATGGCTAATGGAGGGGATAGATGATGGAAGTGATGAACAATGTCGTGGACCTCCTTTGGTGGTGTTGTGATGTAATATGAGAATGGCAGCTCTCTAGCTGGCGGTTGGAGCCTCAAAATATATAGGCGTCTTCACGAAAGTCGTAGGGTTTGACGAGACGAGGCCAATGCCACCTGGTACAGGTGGATGGTAAGGGTGGGCTCTGCCCGTACCAGTGGTCGTTAAGCTTGCTGACGCCTGGGAAAGACTCCCCAATTATTTCGCCGTGTGGACTTCCTCAGAAACCTTCATTTTGACTCCTCATTTCGCATTAAAAAGCGTGTTTTTCTGCACAACACAACACAATTCAAAGCAAGTTTTGCATATCTTTGTACTAATTAGTCATTAGTGGCAAGGATTGAGAGTTTCTTATCAATTTATTGACCAAAAACAATGTTTAAACATGGTGGAAGATAGCTAATTTTGGAGCCATCAACTTCCCCAAAGCTCAAACCTTGATCGCCCTTGAGCAAGAAGAAACAAAAGAACTATAAGGAATTCAACGTTTAAACTTGAAACAACGAGAATACGAATTCACTTATGGTTGGTAGTCATATGCGGTCAGCACTTCATTCATTTGCGAGGCTTATCAAAGTTAGAGAGATGACAAGAGTACTATACAAGCTTCGTAAGTCAAGACAATCAAAGTAAAGTTTAATATAAGTATAGATAACTAGAAGTGTAGCAATCAATCCAATTCTTCTGGTTAACTCTCAGCTTGCCAAGGAACACTAGGATGTTTAAATAGCATAATTAAGTAGGAGATTTTCATGTCCTAAGTAGTATACAATGAAGTGTCTTAATTACGAGAATATCATTTTGCGGCCCGAAAGTTGGGGTGTCCAGGCAACGCGGTACCCAAGTTCCCTGAAATCATCCACGATGACTACAGTTGGTGTGCCAAATACTCAGAGGGTCTTTTTTTGGCATGAATTCAACTTTATGTTTCAATACAAAAAATCAGGCTAACAGCCATCAAGTTGGGCCCCCCTATCAGTTCTCGCTGTTATGTCGCTCCTGTCGCTCCCGTCGCTTAGGTGTCAATTAGGCTTGCAGCGTTGGCGCCTGCATCCATTATGCGTCTTCTTCTTCCCCAGAGCGGCAATCTGTCGGGCGTCGCAGCCATGGCGTGGAGCTAGGACGTGGACGAACCTGCTCGGCCCAGCTCTCCTCCCTGTAGGCTTGCAACATTGGCGCCTCCATTACTCGTCTTCTTCCTCGGAGCGGCAATCTGTGGTCGCAGCCATGGCGCAGAGCTGGGAAGTGACGAAGCTGCTCGGCCCCGCTCTCCTCCCCATCCCGAGTCGGAGCTCTCCCTCACCGTGGACGCACCCATGGCACGGTCGGGGACGAGAATTGGTTCCCGGTGAGATCTATCACCTTGTCGACCATGCTCGGTTCTATTTTCCTCCTCTAGAATCCGAGCTCACCGTCGTCGTGGTTGCACCCACACCAATTCTGCCACCTCTTCTGAGGTCTCTGGGGTAGCTCAAGTTCTGGGGCTCTCCAAGTTCTGCCATGTTGGGCCTGTAAGTGTTGTTGTATGTTAAACTAGCAAATCTCTTTTGTTCAAATCTCTTGGGCTGTACCAACTTCATTGTGTTTAATTATGAAAGACAAAATATAAATGACTTCTCTCAATTTCTCGCATAGAAAAATGCACAGCTAATTTCATATTCTCGCAGGAACTGGCCCCACTTGTTGAACCGGCAGCACTGCCACGATCTCCACATAACCATGGTGAGTTCTCGAACCGAAAGTTGCAGTTACCATGTTTCTTCTGCAGTCATTCCTCTTCCTCAGTCATTCCTCTGCAGTTTTTCCTGGGCACTTCTTCTTCCTCTGTTCTGGAACCTTCAGTTCATCTTGTTCTTCCTCTCGTAGGCAGTTCCTTGCAGGCAGTTCCTTTCACCCATTTCCTTGCAGGCATGGACGATGGGAAACGCACAACAGAGACCCACTTGGTCCCTGCCCATGGCACCACGAATTTGACAGTGGTGTACACAAATGATGAAGCGACTGTGGAGACAACTCTCGCCAGGTTTGTGCAATTGCTTGAGAAAGAGAAGCACAAGTTTGTGGGGCTAGACTTGGAGTACACCCGTGCAAATAAGCGAAAAATCCTCCACAAGAGATTGCTGTCGTGCAAATCACCATACATGAGGAGGTCCTCGTTTACCACTTCTACAGGTATGTGAAATTTAAATTTGAGATCACCACTTCTGCATCCCTTGTTCCCTTACATCCCTAGAACCATCTAAGTGTAGGAATAAACCAACTGAGATGCGTTGTCTGGCTCTAGTCGAGTTCTTGTGTATGAAAGGGATAACTTTCACTAGCGTGGATATCACAAATGACACAATTATGCTTTCTCGTGCGTTGATAAAAATCCCAGAGGGGCACCACATCGACATCCAAAATCTGTACAAGATCAAATCATACCCAGTGAAGGATGGCATGGGTGATCTGGCAGCGGAAATCATCAATAAATCCTATGAAAAACTGAAGAAATTGAAGCGACTCGATCACGACTACTGGGAGTGGAAGCCGATGAGCCAGGTACGCCTCGAGTATGCAGCCAGAGACGCCTACATGGCGTACGAGTTGTACAGTAAGCTCATTACCATGAAAGATGGGATGGTTAAGGCGGGGTTTTTCGCGAGAGAGCTATGCCCTGGTTGCAAGCTAGCCCAGGAGAAGAAGCGCGAGGAGGACAGAAAGCGGTTTCAGGACGAGCAGGGATCTTGGGACAGTGGCGACATCAAGCGGCTGAAGGGGAAGCAAGTCAAGGACGACAACAAGTGGTGGTGATACATTATGTGTTTGAACTAGATTTTAGTTTCTAGTTTATTATGTGTGTGATACATTTAGTTACTTCAATATAAAATTTCGACCAATTTAACTTGTTGATGTATTTCTTGACAATTATAATATAATCGAGCACTAGAAATATTTTGTAGTGTGCATGAGCATGATAAGTAAATATAATTGAACACTAGAAACTTGAAGGCACTCCATATAAAGGAGTAGATTAATATATAAGGTTCACCAGAGACACCACGGATATATTGTCTTACATGCCACACACAGGTAATAATTAACTAGAACAAAATAAAAGCAGGGGCTGCAGCAGGAGGTCGGGACACGAAGACGCCTAGCAGGGCAGGGGTTTATCAGTAGGAGGCAGCGACAACCTAGTCGATGGGATACACGTCAGTCCTGACATACTCCCGGAGGAATTTGCCGTAGGCTGCGTGCCGTGCCAAGGTAATCGGCCTATGGCTTCTGCCTCTGCCTCTGCCAACGCCCTCCGTGTGTTGGATCATGCCGTTGAGGTCCATGTTGATTGCTCTACCATAGAATGGGCAAAACAGTCTCCCCCTACGGTGGAAACGGATTAGCCCACACCTTAACCGCCTCAGCACGTAGCGGCTCTTGTTGTCCCTGGATTCCTTGCTATCATCCACTTCATCATCATCCTCCTGTTGATTTTTAAGAACATAACTTAGAACTCGTACATATGATTGAATTGTATTACAACTCAAGAATTGACAACATATATATGTAAGACAATATATTCGTGGATATCAAAAGATAAAGCATCTCAGCAATAGTTTGATCGGTTCATATATCATTTCATCTCAACACAATGACAAATAATTGCATCAGATTGCAGCCTCATAAGTTTCTTTAGGGATGGAGTCAACGAACCAAGTAACAATTGCACAACCTGTAATGTTGTTGTACATCGTCCCAGGTTCACTAACTCATCCCTGAAAAAATCTGACACCAATGTGTCTACCTCTCTTTTGGGACAAATTTGAATCATTGGCCATAATAAGAAATTGAAATGTAATCGTACAAAACATTATCCAGGGATATACATAGTCAGGTACAAAAATAAGCCTAAATATTGTAATTATAAATAAAAAACCAATAAGATAATATTCAGGTGCATGTTAAAAATACTTATGATCAAAACCATTCATATACATATGCATCATACCAATCATTAAAAGATCAGAAACAATTCAAGGATCATATATGTAGTTCCATATGATAATAAATCTAGGGCCTCATAATTTGTTTCAGAGATGGAGTAGGCGAACCAAAGTACCAACAGCACAACCTATATTGTTTGTGTGCATTGCTGCCTCAGGTTCACCAACCCATCCCTAAAACACGACACCATCATATGTGTGTCCCCTTGAACTCTTTTGGGGCAAATTTCAATCATCAGCCCCAGTGACAAACTAAAATGTAATTCTTATACACTATGAATGCATGGAATAGATAATTCGAATATCATAGTTCTATGAATGTAGAATAAAGATTGCGGCCTCATAAGTTTATTCAGGGACAACGTGAGTGAACCAAGTAACAATTGCACAGCCTATATTATTGTTGTACATCGCCCCTGGTTCACTAACTCGTCCCTGAAAAAATCTGACACCAATGTGTCTGCCTCTCTTCCGGGGCAAATTTGAATCATTGTCCATAATAAGAAATTGAAATGTAATCGTATAAAACATTATTCAGGGATATACATAGTCAGGTACAAAAACAAGCCTAAATATTGTAAGTATAAATAAAAAACCAAACAATTAATCTTCAGGTGCATGTTAAAAATACTTATGATCAAAACCATTCATATACATATGCATCATACCAATCATTAAAAGATCAGAAACAATTCAAGGATCATATATGTAGTTCCATATGAGAATAAATCTAGGGCCTCATAATTTGTTTCAGAGATGGAGTAGGCGAACCAAAGTACCAAAAACACAACCTATATTGTTTGTGTGCATTGCTGCCTCAGGTTCACCAACCCATCCCTAAAACACGACACCGTCATACGTGTGTCCCCTTGAACTCTTTTGGGGCAAATTTCAATCATCGGCCTCGGTGACAAACTAAAATATAATTCTTATACACTATGAATGCATGGAATAGATAATTCGAATATCATAGTTCTATGAATGTAGAATAAAAATTGCGGCCTCATAAGTTTATTCAGGGACGGCGTGAGTGAACCAAGTAACAATTGCACAGCCTATATTGTTGTTGTACATCGCCCCAGGTTCACTAACTCGTCCCTGAAAAAATCTGACACCAATGTGTCTGCCTCTCTTCTGGGGCAAATTTGAATCATTGGCCACAATAAGAAATTGAAATGTAATCGTACAAAACATTATTCAGGGATATACATAGTCAGGTACAAAAACAAGCCTAAATATTGTAATTATAAATAAAAAACCAAACAATTAATCTTCAGGTGCATGTTAAAAATACTTATGATCAAAACCATTCATATACATATGCATCATACCAATCATTAAAAGATCAGAAATAATTCAAGGATCATATATGTAGTTCCATATGAGAATAAATCTAGGGCCTCATAATTTGTTTCAAAGATGGAGTAGGCGAACCAAAGTACCAACATCACAACCTATATTGTTTGTGTGCATTGCTGCCTCAGGTTCACCAACCCATCCCTAAAACACGACACCGTCATATGTTTCTCCGCTTGAACTCTTTTGGGGCAAATTTCAATCATCGGCCTCGGTGACAAACTAAAGTGTAATTCTTATACACTATGAATGCATGGAATAGATAATTCAAATATCATAGTTCTATGAATTTAGAATAAAGATTGCAGCCTCATAAGTTTCTACATAGATGGCGTAAGCGAACTAAGTAACAATTGCAGAGCTTATATTGATCTTGTACATGGCCCCAGGTTCGCTCACTCATCCCTGTAAAAATTTGACACCAATGTGTCTGCCTCTCTTTGGGGCAAATTTGAACCATTGGCAACAATAAGAAATTGAAATGTAATCGTACCAAACAATATTCAGGGATATACAAATGCATCATACAACACATTCATAGATCGGAAACAATAAAAATATTATATATTTAGGTTCCATATGAGAGAAAAAATTAGGGCCTCATTTTTTTCAGCGATGGAGTCAGAGAACCAAAATACCAACAGCACAACCTATATTGTTTATGTGCATTGCTGCCTCAGGGCCACTAACCATCCCTAAGAAAACGAGACCATCTGATGCCCTTGCACTATTTTGGGACAAAATTGAATCATTGGGCTCAGTAAGGAATAGAAATGTAATGTTATAGGCCTGCTGTTTATCGAAATCAACACTCAACTAGCAAACTCAACTAGATGGCAGATGCATCAGATTGGGGTTTTGTGACTAGATGGCAGATGCATCAATCAAATGATCGAATCATATATATACTACCCTACTTCAAGAGCAAAAGAATCTATACACGATTGAGCAAATCCTATGTATGAATAGTGAAAACTGCGGCTGTGACTAGAGAAGCTAGCAATTTAGTACCTCGGACTCCTCATCAGGGACCTCCTCCTCGAACGCATCATTCTCCGTGATTGCGTCAAAGATTTCTTGAACGGAGATGGGGTCGTCGATGTAGATCACCGGATTGCCTCCGCCTGCCGCCTGCCCCCATCCAGATCTGCCGCTGGAACCACGACGTTGTCGGCCACGATGTTGTCGGCCACCTGCTGCTCGGCAGCGACGGCTACTACCGGCTGCTCGGCAGCGATGGCTACCACCTGCTGCTCGGCAGCGACGGTTACCAACTGCTGCTCGGCGGTGACGGCTACTGGCTGGACGGATGAGTTCGCACCCTCAACGGCACGGCGAGGAGCGGCGTTCGTGCCCGGAGAAGACGCCTCCGTCTGCTTGGCAACGACCGAGCCATCTGCTGTTGCGCCTTCAACTGGCTTCACCTCTGGATCTTCTCCACGCGTACGCTTCATGGTGCACCAAGGGAAGGTGGTAGTGCAAACGAGGGAGATTCGGCACACGCGGCAGGTGTAGATTGGGGTCTTGGGACTAGACAGACTGGGGGGAAATGACACGAGCTCATGGAAGAAGAAGGTCGAGGGGGGTTATAAACACCGGACCATTCGTAGTCCTCGAGTGGACACGTGTGGTGGGCGAGGGGCGGGGGGGGGGGGGCTACCACGATCTCCACCCTTTTTTCGGTTCCCTTTTTTTGAAACAGCCACGATCTCCACTTTAGAGCTGCATTGAAAACACGCTCATGGCAGACCTCGATTCTACTTCATGCAAGTGGCGCGGAACTAATTTCTAGCAACGTTAGATCTACTCGAGGGGGGCCCTTGACTCATGGAATTTACTAGCGGTAGGGCCCAGTTGGAATTGAGATTGAGAGCGTTGCGTATAAATGCGATATGTCTGATTAAAATCAAGTGGCAATAAATTGCAGCGTCCCGTCGACAACCGTGCACTCGATGACCCTGTTGCCCTGTGCATGAGTTGCAGTAGCAGTAGTAGGCTTTTCAGACTTGATTAAACTTGACATGACCGCTCGACGACTTTTTCCATGGACGGCATCGTGTTCCTTCCTATAGAAGTCTCGCGGAGGGAGACGTCCGTGCTGTCTCACGCTGTACTGTGAAGGGCACAAGGTGTGCAACGATCATTGTTGGATCGCACAAAATCAACGGTTGGTGCGCACGATCCGCGTAACAACTGTGACAACCAATCAGGGAGTAGCAGACACGGTGAGCATAGTTTTGGGCTTCTACGAAAGATAGAGAGGGGGTTGGGCAAAACTAAGTAGTACCACATAAAACCAAGGGCAAAACTGAGTAGTATAAAAATGGAAAGTGTCTTGTACAATGAAATACATCGTCGAATACATCAAATTATGCCAAGATAGATCCACTAGAGTTCATTGGATGTGTGTTCTTCTCATAAACCACACATGGATCCACCAGTGGCATTGCATGTGTGTTCTTCTAAACAAACCACATAAGGATCCACTAGTGTCATTGCATGTCTGTTCTTTTCATGAACCACACCCAGTGTCATTGCATGTCTGTTCTTTTCATGAACCACATAAGGATCTACCAGTGTCATTGCATGTCTGTTCTTTTCATGAACCACACCCAGTGTCATTGCATGTGTGTTACTTCCATAAACCACATATGGATCCACCTAGTGTGATTGCATGTTTGTTCCTTCCATAAACCACATAAGGATCCACCAGAGTTATTGCATGTTTGTTCTTTTCATGAACCACTCCTAGTGTCAGTGCATGTCTGTTCTTTTCATGAACCACACCTAGTGTCACTGCATGTCAGTTCTTTTCATGAACCACATAAGGATCTACCAGAGTCATTGGATCTGTGTTCTTCTCATGAACCACACGTGGATCCACCGGTGTCATTGCATGTCTGTTCCTCTAAACAAACCACATAAGGATCCACCAGTGTCATTGCATGTGTGTTCTTTTCATGAACCACACCCAGTGTCATTGCATGTGTTTTCTTCTAAACAAACCACATAAGGATCCACCAGTGTCATTGCATGTTTGTTCTTTTCATGAACCACATAAGGATGGGCCCACCAGTGTCATTGCATGTCTGTTCTTTTCATGAACCACACCTAGTGTCAGTGCATGTCTGTTCTATTCATGAACCACACCCAGTTTCACTCCATGTCTGTTCTTTTCATGAACCACATAAGGATCTACCAGTGTCATTGGATGTCTGTTACTTTGTGTTCTTCTAAACAAACCACATAAGGATCCACCAGTGTCATTGCCTGTCTGTTCTTTTCATGAACCACATAAGGATCCACCAGTGTCATTGCATGTCTGTTCTTTTCATGAATCACAGCTAGAGTCATTGCATGTCTTTTACTTCCATAAACCACATATGGATCCACCTAGTGTGATTGCATTCCTGTTCCTCTAAACAAACCACATAAGGATCCACCAGTGTCATTGCGTGTCTGTTCTTTTCATGAACCACACCTAGTGTCATTGCATGTGTGTTCTTCTAAACAAACCACATAAGGATCCACTAGTGTCATTACCTATCTGTTCTTTTCATGAACCACACCCATTGCCATTGCATGTGTGTTCTTCTAAACAAACCACATAAGTCATTGCATGTTTGTTCTTTTCATGAACCACACCCGGTGTCATTGTATGTCTATTGTTTTCATGAACCACGGCTAGAGTCCACCAGAGTCATTGCATGTCTGTTCTTCCCATGAACCACACATGGATCCACCGGTGTCATTGCCTGTCTGTTCTTTTCATGGATCACAGCTAGAGTCATTGCATGTATGCTACTTCCATAAACCACATATGGATCCACCTAGTGTGATTACATGTCTGTTCCTCTAAACAAACCACATAAGGATCCACCAGTGTCATTGGATGTGTGTTCTTCTCATGAAGCACACCCGGTGTCATTGCATGCCTATTCTTTTCATGGACCATATCTAGAGTCATTGCATGTTTGTTCGTCTAAACAAACCACATAAGGATCCACCTGTGTCATTGCATGTCTGTTCTTTTCATGAACCACACCCAGTGTCATTGCATGCGTGTTCTTTTCATTAACCATAGCTACAGTCATTGCATGTATGTTCTTTTCATGAACCACACCCAGTGTCATTGCATGCGTGTTCTTTTCATTAAGCATAGCTACAGTCATTGCATGTATGTTCTTTTCATGAACCACACATAAGGATCCATCGATGTCATTGCATGTATGTTCTTTTAATGAACCACACCCAGTGTCATTGCATGTGTGTTCTCCTGATAAACCACATATGGATCCACCAATGTCATTGCATGTCTGTTCTTTTCATGAACCACAGCTAGAGTCCACCAGTGTCATTGGATGTCTGTTCTTCCCATGAACCACACATGGATTCACCAGTGTCATTGCCTATCTGTTCTTGTCATGAATCACAGCTAGAGTCATTGCATGTCTGTTACTTCCATAAATCACATATGGATCCACCTAGTGTGATTGCATGTCTGTTCCTCTAAACAAATCACATAAGGATCCACCAGTGTCATTGGATGTGTGGTCTTCTCATGAACCACACCCAGTGTCATTGCATGTGTGTTCTTCTAAACAAACCACATAAGGATCCACCAGTGTCATTGCCTGTCTGTTCTTTTCATGAACCACATAAGGATCCACCAGTGTCATTGCATGTCTGTTCTTTTCATGAATCACAGCTAGAGTCATTGCATGTCTTTTACTTCCATAAACCACATATGGATCCACCTAGTGTGATTGCATGTCTGTTCCTCTAAACAAACCACATAAGGATCCACCAGTGTCATTGCGTGTCTGTTCTTTTCATGAACCACACCCAGTGTCATTGCATGTGTGTTCTTCTAAACAAACCACATAAGGATCCACCAGTGTCATTGCCTATCTATTCTTTTCATGAAACACACCTACTGTCATTGCATGTGTGTTCTTCTAAACAAACCACATAAGTCATTGCATGTATGTTCTTTTCATGAACCACACCCGGTGTCATTGCATGCCTGTTCTTTTCATGAACCACGGCTAGAGTCATTGCATGCCTGTTCCTCTAAACAAACCACATAAGGATCCACCAGTGTCATTGCATGTCTGTTCTTTTCATGAACCACATAAGGATCTACTAGTGTCATTGCATGTCTGTTCTTTTCATGAACCACACCCAATGTCATTGCATGTGTGTTACTTCCATAAACCACATATGGATCCACCTAGTGTGATTGCATGCTTGTTCCTTCCATAAACCACATAAGGATCCACCAGTATCATTGCCTGTCTGTTCTTTTAATGAACCACTCCTAGTGTTAGTGCATGTCTGTTCTTTTCATGAACCACACCCAGTGGCACTGCATGTTAGTTCTTTTCATGAACCACATAAGGATCTACCAGAGTCATTGGATGTGTGTTCTTCTCATGAACCACACGTGGATCCACCAGTGTCATTGCATGTCTGTTCCTTTAAACAAACCACATAAGGATCCACCAGTGTCATTGCGTGTGTGTTCTTTTCATGAACCACACCTAGTGTCATTGCATGTGTGTTATTCTAAACAATCCAGATAAGGATCCACCAGTGTCATTGCATGTCTGTTCTTTTCATGAACCACATAAGGATGGGCCCACCAGTGTCATTGCATGTCTATTCTTTTCAGGAACCACACCTAGTGTCAGTGCATGTATGTTTTATTCATGAACCACACCAAGTTTCACTGCATCTCTGTTCTTTTCATGAACCACATAAGGATCTACCAGTGTCATTGCATGTCGGTTACTTCCATAAACCACATATGGATCCACCTAGTGTGATTGCATGTTTGTTCCTCTAAACAAACCACATAAGGATCCACCAGTGTCATTGGATGTGTGTTCTTCTCATTAACCACACCCAGTGTCATTGCATGTGTGTTCTTCTAATCAAACCACATAAGGATCCACCAGTGTCATTGCCTGTCTGTTCTTTTCATGAACCACATAAGGATCCACCAGTGTCATTGCATGTCTATTCTTTTCATGAGTCACAGCTAGAGTCATTGCATGTCTTTTATTTCCATAAACCACATATGGATCCACCGATGTCATTGCATGTCTGTTCCTCTAAACAAACCACATAAGGATCCACTAGTGTCATTGCATGTGTGTTCTTTTCATCAACCACACCCAGTGTCATTGCATGTGTGTTCTTCTAAACAAACCACATAAGGATCCACTAGTGTCATTGCCTATCTGTTCTTTTCATGAACCACACCCAGTGTCATTGCAGGTGTGTTCTTCTAGACAAACCACATAAGTCATTGCATGTCTGTTCTTTTCATGAACCACACCCGGTGTCATTGCATGTCTATTGTTTTCATGAACCACGGCTAGAGTCCACCAGAGTCATTGCATGTCTGTTCTTCCCATGAACCACACATTGATCCACCGGTGTCATTGCATGTCTGTTCTTTTCATGGATCACAGCTAGAGTCATTGCATGTATGTTACTTCCATAAACCACATATGGATCCACCTAGTGTTATTGCATGTCTGTTCCTCAAAACAAACCACATAAGGATCCAACAATGTCATTGGATGTGTGTTCTTCTCATGAACCACACCCGGTGTCATTGCATGTCTGTTCTTTTCATGAACTATATCTAGAGTCATTGCATGTCTGTTCCTCTAAACAAACCACACAAGGATCCACCTATGTCATTGCATGTCTGTTCTTTTCATTAACCACACCCAGTGTCATTGCATGCGTGTTCTTTTCCTTAACCATAGCTACAGTCATTGCATGTATGTTCTTTTCATGAACCACACATAAGGATCCACCGATGTCATTGCATGTCTGTTCTTTTCATGAACCACACCCAGTGTCATTGCATGTGTGTTCTCCTGACAAACCACATATGGATCCACCAGTGTTATTGCATGTCTGTTCTTTTCATGAACCACAGCTAGAGTCTACCAGTGTCATTGGATGTCTGTTCTTCCCATGAACCACACATGGATCCACTAGTGTCATTGCCTGTCTGTTCTTTTCATGAATCACAGCTAGAGTCATTGCATGTATGTTACTTCGGTAAACCACATATGGACCCACCTAGTGTGATTGAATGTCTATTCCTCTAAACAAACCACATAAGGATCCACCAGTGTCATTGGATGTGTGTTCTTCTCATGAACCACACCTAGTGTCATTGCGTGTGTTTTCTTCTAAACAAACAACATAAGTATCCACCAGTGTCATTGCCTGTCTGTTCTTTTCATGAACCACATAAGGATCCACCACTGTCATTACATGTTTGTTATTTTCATGAATCACAGCTAGAGTCATTGCATGTCATTTACTTCCATAAACCACATATGGATCCACCTTGTGTGATTGCATGTTTGTTCCTCTAAACAAACCACATAAGGATCCACCTGTGTCAGTGCGTGTCTGTTCTTTTCATGATCCACACCCAGTGTCATTGCATGTGTGTTCTTCTAAACAAACCACATAAGTCATTGCATGTATGTTCTTTTCATGAACCACACCTGATGTCATTGCATGCCTGTTCTTTTCACGAACCAAGGCTAGAGTCCTTGCATGTCTGTTCCTCTAAACAAACCACATAAGGATCCACCAGTGTCATTGCATGTCTGCTCTTTTCATGAACCACATAAGGATCTACCAGTGTCATTGCATGTCTATTCTTTTCATGAACCACACCAAGTGTCATTGCATGTGTGTTACTTCCATAAACCACATATGGATCCACCTAGTGTTATTGCATGTTTGTTCCTTCCATACACCACATAAGGATCCACTAGTGTCATTGCCTGTCTATTCTTTTCATGAACCACTCCTAGTGTCATTGCATGTCTGTTCTTTTCATGAACCACACCTAGTGTCACTGCATGTCAGTTCTTTTCATGAACCACATAAGGATCTACCAGATTCATTAGATGTGTGTTCTTCTCATGAACCACACGTGGATCCACCGATGTCATTGCATGTCTGTTCCTCTACACAAACCACATAAGGATCCACTAGTGTCATTGCATGTGTGTTCTTTTCATGAACCACACCCAGTGTCATTGCATGTGTGTTCTTCTAAACAAACCACATAAGGATCCACCAGTGTCATTGCATGTCTATTCTTTTCATGAACCACATAAGGATGGGCCCACCAGTGTCATTGCATGTCTGTTTTTTTCATGAACCACACCCAGTGTCAGTGCATGTCTGTTCTATTCATGAACCACACCCAGTTTCACTGCATGTCTGTTCTTTTCATGAACCACATAAGGATCTACCAGTGTCATTGCATGTATGTTACTTCCATAAACCACATATGGATCCACCTAGTGTGATTGCATGTCTGTTCCTCTAAACAAACCACATAAGGATCCACCAGTGTCATTAGATGTGTGTTCCTCTAAACAAACCACATAAGGATCCACCAGTGTAATTGGGTGTGTGTTCTTTTCATCAACCACACCCAGTGTCATTGCATGTGTGTTCTTCTAAACAAACCATATAAGGATCCACTAGTGTCATTGCCTATCTGTTCTTTTCATGAACCACACCCAGTGTCATTGCATGTGTGTTCTTCTAGACAAACCACATAAGTCATTGCATGTCTGTTCTTTTCATGAACCACACCCGGTGTCATTGCATGTCTGTTGTTTTCATGAACCACGGCTAGAGTCCACCAGAGTCATTGCATGTCTGTTCTTCCCATGAACCACACATTGATCCACCGGTGTCATTGCATGTCTGTTCTTTTCATGGATCACAGCTAGAGTCATTGCATGTATGTTACTTCCATAAACCACATATGGATCCACCTAGTGTTATTGCATGTCTGTTCCTCAAAACAAACTACATAAGGATCCACCAATGTCATTGGATGTGTGTTCTTCTCATGAACCACACCCGGTGTCATTGCATGTCTGTTCTTTTCATGAACTATATCTAGAGTCATTGGATGTCTGTTCCTCTAAACAAACCACACAAGGATCCACCTATGTCATTGCATGTCTGTTCTTTTCATTAACCACACCCAGTGTCATTGCATGCGTGTTCTTTTCCTTAACCATAGCTACAGTCATTGCATGTATGTTCTTTTCATGAACCACACATAAGGATCCACCGATGTCATTGCATGTCTGTTCTTTTCATGAACCACACCCAGTGTCATTGCATGTGTGTTCTCCTGACAAACCACATATGGATCCACCAGTGTTATTGCATGTCTGTTCTTTTCATGAACCACAGCTAGAGTCTACCAGTGTCATTGGATGTCTGTTCTTCCCATGAACCACACATGGATCCACTAGTGTCATTGCCTGTCTGTTCTTTTCATGAATCACAGCTAGAGTCATTGCATGTATGTTACTTCGGTAAACCACATATGGACCCACCTAGTGTGATTGCATGTCTATTCCTCTAAACAAACCACATAAGGATCCACCAGTGTCATTGGATGTGTGTTCTTCTCATGAACCACACCTAGTGTCATTGCGTGTGTGTTCTTCTAAACAAACAACATAAGTATCCACCAGTGTCATTGCCTGTCTGTTGTTTTCATGAACCACATAAGGATCCACCACTGTCATTACATGTTTGTTATTTTCATGAATCACAGCTAGAGTCATTGCATGTCATTTACTTCCATAAACCACATATGGATCCACCTTGTGTGATTGCATGTTTGTTCCTCTAAACAAACCACATAAGGATCCACCTGTGTCAGTGCGTGTCTGTTCTTTTCATGATCCACACCCAGTGTCATTGCATGTGTGTTCTTCTAAACAAACCACATAAGTCATTGCATGTATGTTCTTTTCATGAACCACACCTGATGTCATTGCATGCCTGTTCTTTTCACGAACCACGGCTAGAGTCCTTGCATGTCTGTTCCTCTAAACAAACCACATAAGGATCCACCAGTGTCATTGCATGTCTGCTCTTTTCATGAACCACATAAGGATCTACCAGTGTCATTGCATGTCTATTCTTTTCATGAACCACACCAAGTGTCATTGCATGTGTGTTACTTCCATAAACCACATATGATCCACCTAGTGTGATTGCATGTTTGTTCCTTCCATACACCACATAAGGATCCACTAGTGTCATTGCATGTGTGTTGTTTTCATGAACCACACCCAGTGTCATTGCATGTGTGTTCTTCTAAACAAACCACATAAGGATCCACCAGTGTCATTGCATGTCTATTCTTTTCATGAACCACATAAGGATGGGCCCACCATTGTCATTGCATCTCTGTTTTTTCATGAACCACACCTAGTGTCAGTGCATGTCTGTTCTATTCATGAACCACACCCAGTTTCACTGCATGTCTGTTATTTTCATGAACCACATAAGGATCTACCAGTGTCATTGCATGTATGTTACTTCCATAAACCACATATGGATCCACCTAGTGTGATTGCATGTTTGTTCCTCTAAACAAACCACATAAGGATCCACCAGTGTCATTAGATGTGTGTTCTTCTCATTAACCACACCCAGTGTCATTGCATGTGTGTTCTTCTAAATAAACCACATAAGGATCCACCAGTGTCATTGCCTGTCTGTTCTTTTCATGAACCACATAAGGATCCACCAGTGTCATTGCATTTCTGTTCTTTTCATGAATCACAGCTAGAGTCATTGCATGTCTTTTACTTCCATAAACAACATATGGATCCACCTAGTGTGATTGCATACCTGCTCGTCTAAACAAACCACATAAGGATCCACCAGTGTCATTGCGTGTCTGTTCTTTTCATGAACCATACCCAGTGTCATTGCATGTGTGTTCTTATAAACAAACCACATAAGGATCCACCAGTGTCATTGCCTATCTGTTCTTTTCATGAACCACACCCAGTGTCATTGCATGTGTGTTCTTCTAAACAAACCACATAAGTCATTGCATGTCTTTTCTTTTCATGAACCACACCCGGTGTCATTGCATGTCTGTTCTTTTCATGAACCACGGCTAGAGTCCACCAGAGTCATTGCATGTCTGTTCTTCCCATGAACCACACATGGATCCACCGATGTCATTGCCTGTCTGTTCTTTTCATGGATCAAAGCTAGAGTCATTGCATGTCTGTTACTTCCATAAACCACATATGGATCCACCTAGTGTGATTGCATGTCTGTTCCTCTAAACAAACCACATAAGGATCCACCAGTGTCATTGGATGTGTGTTCTTCTCATGAACCACACCCGGTGTCATTGCATGTATGTTCTTTTCATGAACAATATCTAGAGTCATTGCATGTCTGTTCCTCTGTCACATCCCAAGATTTTCCAAATCTTGTAATGTGAAAAATAAATTAAACAAAATAAATCTTTGTTGAAAATCAGGGTGAAAAGAAACTTTTGTTTCAAAAAGGAGATTTAAAATCCCATCTTGAACAAACTTGGTCAAAGTTTGAATTCAACAAAAACCCAAATCAAGGGAAAAGCATTCCTCAATGAATGTATCTGGAAATTTGAACACTTGGAAAAATAAATCCAAATCCCTAAACCCTAATGGAAGGAAATCATTTTCCAAAGTTACCCCAAATCCATGGATTTAATCCATACCAAGTTGATCAACAAATAATCACAAAGGATCAAGAAAGACCTTAGAAGTTGGTTTCACTCAATTTGGAACCATAAGCAAAATCTTAGAAGTATAATAAGATAAGGAAATTGAATTTCCAAAGTCAATAAAGCCCTTACCAAAAGCCCATACCCTTTGGTGAACAAATAATCCTAAAGGGATTTAAAAAGTAAAACGTTTATCAAAGGAAAATAAATTGTTTTGGAAACACTGTTTTAGATCTTTTAATAAAAGACTTTGGTTTCAAATGAAAAGATAAGCCAAATTAATTTTGGCCAAACTTTTGAAATAAAATATTTTGTTTTGAAAAAATGAGTAAAGGTTTATTTAAATAAAATAAAGGATTTAAATATCCAATTTTATTTAAGTAAAAGCTTTTCCCATTTTAAATGAACACCAAGTATTTTATTACTACTTTGAAATCTTTTATTAAAAGGTTTTGCTTTGATTAAAATGAGAAAAGGATTATTTAAATAAAATAATAAGGATTTAAATATCCAATTTTATTTAAGTAAAGGCTTTCCCATTTTAATTAAAACACCAAAACTTATTTATTTATTTAAATAAGTTTCCAAGTATTCCTTATTTTCAAAATAAAACCTTCTGGTTTGGTTTTGGAA
The DNA here is from genome assembly GCA_916181665.1 of Avena sativa. Classification (NCBI taxonomy): domain Eukaryota; kingdom Viridiplantae; phylum Streptophyta; class Magnoliopsida; order Poales; family Poaceae; genus Avena; species Avena sativa. Next base: position 343,733,528 of record OV702287.1, read on the forward strand.
ATAATTGGATTTCAACTGGAAATTTTATTTAAATAAATCAAACACTATTAAACAACTAAAGATCCATTTTATTTAATTATTAAATGGATCCTAAAATAAATAAAAATAATATTTCATTTTGAGATTTGGAATATGTTGATAAACAGAACCAAATTCAAATGAAAAGTTGAGTGTTTGTTTGAATTGTTTGAAATTGTTTGAATGTGTGAATAATTGATTGAAATTCAAAACAGAAAAAGAATTAGAAAAAGAAAAAATTTAAACAGAAAAAAATAAGAAAACAGACCCAGCCCACTAGGCCCATTCCAGCCCAGCTCCTCTTCCCCCGAAGAAACCTTTTCTTACTCAGAAATTGACCCACTCAGTCACAGACAGCGTGGACCCACTTCTCCTCTCTCCCTCTCGCTGACAACAGACCCCACCTGTTCCCACACCCGAACCGTTTTTCCTCACCGACTAAACAACCCGCAAAGAGACTGACAAGTGGACCCCTCCCTCCTTTCTTTTCCCACTGACCAGAGGACCCCACCGACAGCTGTTCATCGTCCTCCCCGCGACTCCTTCTCCCCTCACCGCGGGCCGTTTTCTGCTTTGATTCCGTCGATTAAATTCGCGTTAACGCTGCGTTAATCTCTCGTCGCGACGACACCTACTTAAACGCCAGTGACTCCTCCTCCCTTTTCCCTAGACCACTCTTCCTCTCGGCCACTAGGCTGTCGCCAATTCTCTCTGTACCGCCGCAGCTCCGACCACCGTCTCCGAGCAATTCCGGCGAAACCAGACCTCCCCTTACCTCGCCGACCTAGCACCCTTACTCCACGCATCCAGACGCATCTATCCATACCACCCATTCATCCGCGGGCGCCCCAGAGCAACGCCTGCATCAAGCTCTGAGCAACACCGCCGTCCGCTCCAACTCCGGCGAACTCCACAGGTAGCTTCCAGCCGCCCCTCTTCTTTTCGATGATGCGCCTAAGACCAGTGACTTTTTCCGCAACTAACGCCGTCGTTCTCGTGACCTAGCTCGCACCGTAGCGTCGCCTCCATTGTCGACAGAGAGCGCCGCCGTCTGCTTCTTCTCCGACGAGTTTCCCCGGTAAGCCTCGACCGCCCCGACCCCTCTCGTTCACACCCACAGCTCCGCCGAGATCTCCTGCGACTAACCCAGACCTCCGTTTGTCTTCTCGTGATCCACAGCACTGTCTTTGACCGTGGACAGAGCCGCCCGACGCCGTCCTCTACTCCGGCGAGCAATCGCAGTCGCACCCGAGCGCCCCTCGTCCGACCAACACCTCCCCGAGCACCACCGTGACCTCCTGAGCCCGGTGAGCAACCCCTCCTTCTCTCTCGCTTCCTGTATCGCCGGCACCGTCATCGACCGATCACTCCGCCGCCAGCAGCCGCCGCATCGCCGCTCCTTTTAGGTCAAGCAAGCAGCGACCGTTGGATGCATATCCATCGGCTACGATAGTTTCATTTAACGCCGAAGAGGTACGCTACCTAAGCCGCACGATCTAACTTAGATCTAACGCTCCACGTTGCCGATCCACACCGAACCGGTACGGGCGAATTAAAACACGCCGCGTGGCCAGTATTAGATCTGAACTAGAATTTGAAAACAGAAGTTTTTGCAAACTTCAAACCCATGTATCTTTTGATCCACACGTCCAAATTTTACAAATTTGATGTCGTTGGAATCAGCAAGACAAGCCCTAACCAACCCTACCCTTAGTTTAGCAAATAGTATCTGTTAGCTTGTTTGATTTTGCAGATTCTTTTGAGTGCTTGCTAACATTAGAAAAATCATTTAAAAATGATTTTTAGGTTAAAACCTTTGCAAATTAGTTTGTTGTGACCTTACTGACCCTAGGAACCAACCCATAGTTTGGAAAATGATTTTGGAAAAGAATAGGATGGATTAATAAGTTTAGTCCATTTCTAGCTAACTAAAACTAATTGTTTTGTTTATGAAAATGCTTTCATAAAGAAAACTTTGGAGAAAATGTTTTGAACCAAACCTACTGACCCAAAACACCAAGTTTTGCAATAGCAACTCATTTGGTGAACCCTATAGACTAAAGCCCTAGTAGACATATTTCTTCACCACATAAAATGACCAAATAGGTGCCTTGTTTGAAATTGGTTTTTAAGTGAAACCCTCTTTCTAACAACTTTGCCACTTTGGTAAATGACCAATTTGGATCTCACAAAGTTTAGAAATCTAATAGAGACCCTCTTTTCAAATGACTTTTCCATTTTGGTAAATGACCAAATTGGAACTTACAAAGTTAGAAGCCTAGTGGAGACCACCTTTGCAATTGGAACCATCTTTTGCATGCTTGCATGCATTGCCTTGACTTTGTTACTTTATGTGTGTTGTTTTGCTTGATTGGTGGATTGAATTTGTGTTTGCTTGATTGACTTGTAGTGAAGTTAGAGAAGAGTGAGTCTAGCAAGATCAAGGAGTAAACCTATACCCTCTACCAAAAAGGCAAGTGATGCTTCATATCTTATATCCCATTATTTTCACTATGCATTAGTGTTTTCTCTAAATAAAACTTGCATGGTTTTTATTTTGCTAAGTATAGACCTTGCTATAGGAAAACTAGTAGAAAGAATCCTTAGTAGGATTTCCCTAAGTTTAGAATCCCACTACTCTCAAGCTTAGCCTAGCTAATAGTAAACTTGGGTGGGATATATATATTCACACTATGGAAAATATTCTAAGTCTAAGGACTTGTGTTTTGTTTAAATAAAACAACTAAATTAATGAATCACCTGGGTGGAATGGAAGGAATGGTTTATGTTGAGTGGTTACACAAGGCCAGGGGTACTGGTGAACCTTGTGTATCTCACTTGTGGATGGCCACCCAGGAAACAAAGAGATTTGAGATGTCAAATGTTGAGAAGCTTCAAGTGCAACCACTTGGCAATATGGGCTCTGCCATGATCATATAGGTTGCAAGAACTTAGCCACATGGACAGTGGGTGGTAGTGTTTGATAGGTTGGAACGCGTCCATGTTGGTCTAAGAGAAGGCTTCTGAAAGATCTTGTCTTGGGAAACCAAGTCTTGTGGGGAAAGTGCACCACCTCTGCAGAGTGTAAAACCTAAGTACTTAGCCATGTCCCTGGTAAAGGACATTTTGAGCATCAAGACATGGAAGAAATCAAGAATCTCATCACTCCAATTTCTAAATTAAAACTTGTGGGTGAACAAGGGTTGTGTGAAATTCTTCAATCTTTGATGGAGAGATGGCTTGGTACAAGGATCTCAAAATCTTAGATTGGGAAATTGTTTTTTTCCAAGAAAATCTTCAATCTTGATTGGAAGATGCCTTGAGAGGATCTTCAGTCTTGTTGATAGATGCCTTGGTGGTTTTTGTCAAAATAAAACTTACTACTTTCAAAATGTTAGGGAAAAATCTATTTTGAGCAATGCAAGCCTCAACTCCACTTAGCCAAATGCATATAGATGATAGACTCCACTATACTACCAAAGTATCACTTGCCAATACAATTCAAATGTATTGACCCTTGTGGCTGTAACTTATTATGTTGCAGGTTTGATTGTTTTAGTGAAGATTGATTGATTAGGATTACAAAGTCTACAACCAACATCTGCCTGTGGCACTTTGAAGATGAAGGACCCATGACTATAGTTATTCCGCTGCAATGTAATGTAAATAGCCAATGAGCTATGTTTGATGTAATAAAACTATTTTATTCCTGGTTATAAAGTTGTATTATGACCTTTGTTTCTCGATATTACATCTGAACTGTGGATGCTAGCTATTGATCCAGTGACTAGCATTGTAAACACAGGGAACTCAATCTTATTAAAGGTTGGGGATGCTACATCCTCTAAACAAACCGCATAAGGATCCACCTGTGTCATTGCATGTCTTTTCTTTTCATGAACCACACCCAGCTGCATGCATGTTCTTTTCATTAACCATAGCTACAGTCATTGCATGTATGTTCTTTTAATGAACCACACATAAGGATCCACCGATGTCATTGCATGTCTGTTCTTTTCATGAACCACATCCAGTGTCATTGCATGTGTGTTCTCCTGACAAACCACATATGGATCCACCAGTGTCATTGCATGTCTGTTCTTTTCATGAACCACATAAGGATCCACCACTGTCATTACATGTCTGTTCTTTTCATGAATCACAGCTAGAGTCATTGCATGTCATTTACTTCCATAAACCACATATGGATCCACCTTGTGTGATTGCATGTTTGTTCCTCTAAACAAACCACATAAGGATCCACCTTCGTCATTGCGTGTCTGTTCTTTTCATGATCCACACCCAGTGTCATTGCATGTGTGTTCTTCTAAACAAACCACATAAGTCATTGCATATATGTTCTTTTCATGAACCACACCCGATGTCATTGCATGTCTGTTCTTTTCACGAACCACGGCTAGAGTCCTTGCATGTCTGTTCCTCTAAACAAACCACATAAGGATCCACCAGTGTCATTGCATGTCTGCTCTTTTCATGAACCACATAAGGATCTACCAGTGTCATTGCATGTCTATTCTTTTCATGAACCACACCAAGTGTCATTGCATGTGTGTTACTTCCATAAACCACATATGGATCCACCTAGTGTGATTGCATGTTTGTTCCTTCCATAAACCACATAAGGATCCACTAGTGTCATTGCCTGTCTATTCTTTTCATGAACCACTCCTAGTGTCATTGCATGTCTGTTCTTTTCATGAACCACACCTAGTGTCACTGCATGTCAGTTCTTTTCATGAACCACATAAGGATCTACCAGATTCATTAGATGTGTGTTCTTCTCATGAACCACACGTGGATCCACCGATGTCATTGCATGTCTGTTCCTCTACACAAACCACATAAGGATCCACTAGTGTCATTGCATGTGTGTTCTTTTCATGAACCACACCCAGTGTCATTGCATGTGTGTTCTTCTAAACAAACCACATAAGGATCCACCAGTGTCATTGCATGTCTATTCTTTTCATGAACCACATAAGGATGGGCCCACCAGTGTCATTGCATGTCTGTTTTTTTCATGAACCACACCCAGTGTCAGTGCATGTCTGTTCTATTCATGAACCACACCCAGTTTCACTGCATGTCTGTTCTTTTCATGAACCACATAAGGATCTACCAGTGTCATTGCATGTATGTTACTTCCATAAACCACATATGGATCCACCTAGTGTGATTGCATGTCTGTTCCTCTAAACAAACCACATAAGGATCCACCAGTGTCATTAGATGTGTGTTATTCTCATTAACCACACCCAGTGTCATTGCATGTGTGTTCTTCTAAATAACCACATAAGGATCCACCAGTGTCATTGCCTGTCTGTTCTTTTCATGAACCACATAAGGATCCACCAGTGTCATTGCATTTCTGTTCTTTTCATGAATCACAGCTAGAGTCATTGCATGTCTTTTACTTCCATAAACCACATATGGATCCACCTAGTGTGATTGCATACCTGTTCGTCTAAACAAACCACATAAGGATCCACCAGTGTCATTGCGTGTCTGTTCTTTTCATGAACCATACCCAGTGTCATTGCATGTGTGTTCTTCTAAACAAACCACATAAGGATCCACCAGTGTCATTGCCTATCTGTTCTTTTCATGAACCACACCCAGTGTCATTGCATGTGTGTTCTTCTAAACAAACCACATAAGTAATTGCATGTCTGTTCTTTTCATGAACCACACCCGGTGTCATTGCATGTCTATTCTTTTCATGAACCACGGCTAGAGTCCACCAGAGTCATTGCATGTCTGTTCTTCCCATGAACCACACATGGATCCACCGATGTCATTGCCTGTCTGTTCTTTTCATGGATCAAAGCTAGAGTCATTCCATGTCGGTTACTTCCATAAACCACATATGGATCCACCTAGTGTAATTGCATGTATGTTCCTCTAAACAAACCGCATAAGGATCCACCAGTGTCATTGGATGTGTGTTCTTCTCATGAACCACACCCGGTGTCATTGCATGTCTGTTCTTTTCATGAACCATATCTAGAGTCATTGCATGTCTGTTCCTCTAAACAAACCACATAAGGATCCACCTTGTCATTGCATGTCTTTTCTTTTCATGAACCACACCCAGTGTCATTGCGTTCATGTTCTTTTCATTAACCATAGCTACAGTCATTGCATGTATGTTCTTTTAATGAACCACACATAAGGATCCACCGATGTCATTGCATGTCTGTTCTTTTCATGAACCACATCAAGTGTCATTGCATGTGTGTTCTCCTGACAAACCACATATGGATCCACCAATGTCATTGCATGTCTGTTCTTTTCATGAACCACAGCTAGAGTCCACCAGTGTCATTGGATGTCTGTTCTTCCCATGAACCACACATGGATCCACCAGTGTCATTGCATGTCTATTCTTTTCATGAATTACAGCTAGAGTCATTGCATGTCTTTTACTTCCATAAACCACATATGGATCCACCTAGTGTGATTGCATGTCTGTTCCTCTAAACAAACCACATAAGGATCCACCAGTGTCATTGGATGTGTGTTCTTCTCATGAAGCACACCCGGTGTCATTGCATGTCTGTTCTTTTCATGAACCATATCTAGAGTCATTGCATGTTTGTTCCTCTAAACAAACCACATAAGGATCCACCTGTGTCATTGCATGTCTGTTCTTTTCATGAACCACACCCAGTGTCATTGCATGCGTGTTCTTTTCATTAACCATAGCTATAGTCATTGCATGTATGTTCTTTTCATGAACCACACCCAGTGTCATTGCATGCGTGTTCTTTTCATTAACCATAGCTACAGTCATTGCATGTATGTTCTTTTCATGAACCACACATAAGGATCCATCGATGAAATTGCATGTCTGTTCTTTTAATGAACCACACCCAGTGTCATTGCATGTGTGTTCTCCTGACAAACCACATATGGATCCACCAGTGTCATTGCATGTCTGTTCTTTTCATGAACCACAGCTAGAGTCCACCAGTGTCATTGGATGTATGTTCTTCCCATGAACCACACATGGATCCACCAGTGTCATTGCCTGTCTGTTCTTTTCATGAATCACAGCTAGAGTCATTGCATGTTTGTTACTTCCATAAATCACATATGGATCCACCTAGTGTGATTGCATGTCTGTTCCTCTAAACAAACCACATAAGGATCCACCAGTGTCATTGTGTGTCTGTTCTTTTCATGAACCACACCTAGTGTCATTGCATGTGCGTTCTTCTAAACAAACCACATAAGGATCCACCAGTGTTATTGCCTATCTGTTCTTTTCATGAACCACACCAGTGTCATTGCATGTGTGTTCTTCTAAACAAACCACATAAGTCATTGCATGTCTGTTCTTTTCATGAACCACACCCGGTGTCATTGCATGTCTGTTCTTTTCATGAACCACGACTAGAGTCCTTGCATGTCTGTTCCTCTAAACAAACCACATAAGGATCCAACAGTGTCATTGTATGTCTGCTCTTTTCATGAACCACATAAGGATCTACCAGTGACATTGCATGTCTGTTCTTTTCATGAACACCACCCAGTGTCATTGCATGTGTGTTACTTCCATAAACCACATATGGATCCACCTAGTGTGATTGCATGTTTGTTCCTTCCATAAACCACATAAGGATCCACCAGTGTCATTGCCTGTCTGTTCTTTTCATGAACCACACCTAGTGTCATTGCATGTCTGTTCTTTTCATGAACCACATCCAGTGTCACTGCATGTCAGTTCTTTTCATGAACCACATCCAGTGTCACTGCATGTCTGTTCTTTTCATGAACCACACCCGGTGTCATTGCATCTCTATTGTTTTCATGAACCACGGCTAGAGTCCACCAGAGTCATTGCATGTCTGTTCTTCCCATGAACCACACATGGATCCACCGGTGTCATTGCCTGTCTGTTCTTTTCATGGATCACAGCTAGAGTCATTGCATGTATGCTACTTCCATAAACCACATATGGATCCACCTAGTGTGATTGCATGTCTGTTCCTCTAAACAAACCACATAAGGATCCACCAGTGTCATTGGATGTGTGTTCTTCTCATGAAGCACACCCGGTGTCATTGCATGCCTGTTCTTTTCATGAACCATATCTAGAGTCATTGCATGTTTGTTCCTCTAAACAAACCACATAAGGATCCACCTGTGTCATTGCATGTCTGTTCTTTTCATGAACCACACCTAGTGTCATTGCATGCGTGTTCTTTTCATTAACCATAGCTACAGTCATTGCATGTATGTTCTTTTGATGAACCACACCCAGTGTCATTGCATGCGTGTTCTTTTCATTAACCATAGCTACAGTCATTGCATGTATGTTCTTTTCATGAACCACACATAAGGATCCATCGATGTCATTGCATGTCTGTTCTTTTAATGAACCACAACCAGTGTCATTGCATGTGTGTTCTCCTGACAAACCACATATGGATCCACCAGTGTCATTGCATGTCTGTTATTTTCATCAACCACAACTAGAATCCACCAGTGTCATTGGATGTATGTTCTTCCCATGAACCACACATGGATCCACCAGTGTCATTGACTATCTGTTCTTTTCATGAATCACAGCTAGAGTCATTGCATGTCTGTTACTTCCATAAATCACATATAGATCCACCTAGTGTGATTGCATGTCTGTTCCTCTAAACAAATCACATAAGGATCCACTAGTGTCATTGGATGTGTGGTCTTCTCATGAACCACACCCAGTGTCATTGCATGTGTGTTCTTCTAAACAAACCACATAAGGATCCACCAGTGTCATTGCCTGTCTGTTCTTTTCATGAACCACATAAGGATCCACCAATGTCATTGCATGTCTGTTCTTTTCATGAATCACAGCTAGAGTCATTGCATGTCTTTTACTTCCATAAATCACATATGGATCCACCTAGTGTGATTGCATGTCTGTTCCTCTAAACAAACCACATAAGGATCCACCAGTGTCATTGCGTGTCTGTTCTTTTCATGAACCACACCCAGTGTCATTGTATGTGTGTTCTTCTAAACAAACCACATAAGGATCCACCAGTGTCATTGCCTATCTATTCTTTTCATGAAACACACCTAGTGTCATTGCATGTGTGTTCTTCTAAACAAACCACATAAGTCATTGCATGTATGTTCTTTTCATGAACCACACCCGGTGTCATTGTATGCCTGTTCTTTTCATGAACCACAGCTAGAGTCATTGCATGTCTGTTCCTCTAAACAAACCACATAAGGATCCACCAGTGTCATTGCATGTCTGTTCTTTTCATGAACCACATAAGCATCTACCAGTGTCATTGCATGGCTGTTCTTTTCATGAACCACACCCAGTGTCATTGCATGTGTGTTACTTCCATAAATCACATATGGATCCACCTAGTGTGATTGCATGCTTGTTCCTTCCATAAACCACATAAGGATGCACCAGTATCATTGCCTGTCTGTTCTTTTAATGAACCACTCCTAGTGTTAGTGCATGTCTGTTCTTTTCATGAACCACACCCAGTGGCACTGCATGTTAGTTCTTTTCATGAACCACATAAGGATCTACCAGAGTCATTGGATGTGTGTTCTTCTCATGAACCACACGTGGATCCACCAGTGTTATTGCATGTCTGTTCCTTTAAACAAACCACATAAGGATCCACCAGTGTCATTGCGTGTGTGTTCTTTTCATGAACCATACCAAGTGCCATTGCATGTGTGTTCTTCTAAACAATCCAGATAAGGATCCACCAGTGTCATTGCATGTCTGTTCTTTTCATGAACCACATAAGGATGGGCCCACCAGTGTCATTGCATGTCTATTCTTTTCAGGAACCACACCCAGTGTCAGTGCATGTATGTTTTATTCATGAACCACACCCAGTTTCACTGCATGTCTGTTCTTTTCATGAACCACATAAGGATATACCAGTGTCATTGCATGTCTGTTACTTTGTGTTCTTCTAAACAAACCACATAAGGATCCACCAGTGTCATTGCCTGTCTGTTCTTTTCATGAACCACATAAGGATCCACCAGTGTCATTGCATGTCTGTTCTTTTCATGAATCACAGCTAGAGTCATTGCATGTCTTTTACTTCCATGAACCACATATGGATCCACCTAGTGTGATTGCATGCCTGTTCCTCTAAACAAACCACATAAGGATCCACCAGTGTCATTGCGTGTCTGTTCTTTTCATGAACCACACCTAGTGTCATTGCATGTGTGTTCTTCTAAACAAACCACATAAGGATCCACTAGTGTCATTGCCTATCTGTTCTTTTCATGAACCACACCCATTGCCATTGCATGTGTGTTCTTCTAAACAAACCACATAAGTCATTGCATGTCTTTTCTTTTCATGAACCACACCCGGTGTCATTGCATGTCTATTGTTTTCATGAACCACAGCTAGAGTCCACTAGAGTCATTGCATGTCTGTTCTTCCCATGAACCACACATGGATCCACCGGTGTCATTGCCTGTCTGTTCTTTTCATGGATCACAACTAGAGTCATTGCATGTATGCTACTTCCATAAACCACATATGGATCCACCTAGTGTGATTGCATGTCTGTTCCTCTAAACAAACCACATAAGGATCCACCAGTGTCATTGGATGTGTGTTCTTCTCATGAAGCACACCCGGTGTCATTGCATGCCTGTTCTTTTCATGAACCATATCTAGAGTCATTGCATGTTTGTTCCTCTAAACAAACCACATAAGGATCCACCTGTGTCATTGCATGTCTGTTCTTTTCATGAACCACACCCAGTGTCATTGCATGCGTGTTCTTTTCATTAACCATAGCTACAGTCATTGCATGTATGTTCTTTTCATGAACCACACCCAGTGTCATTGCATGCGTGTTCTTTTTATTAACCATAGCTACAGTCATTGCATGTATGTTCTTTTCATGAACCACACATAAGGATCCATCGATGCAATTGCATGTCTGTTCTTTTAATGAACCACACCCAGTGTCATTGCATGTGTGTTCTTTTCATGAACCACAGCTAGAGTCCACCAGTGTCATTGGATTTCTGTTCTTCCCATGAACCGCACATGGATCCACCAGTGTCATTGCCTGTCTGTTCTTTTCATGAATCACAGCTAGAGTCATTGCATGTCTATTACTTCCATAAATCACATATGGATCCACCTAGTGTGATTGCATGTTTGTTCCTCTAAACAAATCACATAAGGATCCACCAGTGTCATTGGATGTGTGGTCTTCTCATGAACCACACCCAGTGTCATTGCATGTGTGTTCTTCTAAACAAACCACATAAGGATCCACCAGTGTCATTGCCTGTCTGTTCTTTTCATGGACCACATAAGGATCCACCAGTGTCATTGCATGTCTGTTCTTTTCATGAATCACAGCTAGAGTCATTGCATGTATTTTACTTCCATAAATCACATATGGATCCACCTAGTGTGATTGCATGTCTGTTCCTCTAAACAAACCACATAAGGATCCACCAGTGTCATTGCGTGTCTGTTCTTTTCATGAACCACACCCAGTGTCATTGTATGTGTGTTCTTCTAAACAAACCACATAAGGATCCACCAGTGTCATTGCCTATCTATTCTTTTCATGAAACACACCTAGTGTCATTGCATGTGTGTTCTTCTAAACAAACCACATAAGTCATTGCATGTATGTTCTTTTCATGAACCACACCCGGTGTCATTGCATGCCTGTTCTTTTCATGAACCACAGCTAGATTCATTGCATGTCTGTTCCTCTAAACAAACCACATAAGGATCCACCAGTGTCATTGCATGTCTGTTCTTTTCATGAACCACATAAGGATCTACCAGTGTCATTGCGTGTCTGTTCTTTTCATGAACCACACCCAGTGTCATTGCATGTGTGTTACTTCCATAAACCACATATGGATCCACCTAGTGTGATTGCATGCTTGTTCCTTCCATAAACCACATAAGGATCCACCAGTATCATTGCCTGTCTGTTCTTTTAATGAACCACTCCTAGTGTTAGTGCATGTCTGTTCTTTTCATGAACCACACCCAGTGGCACTGCATGTTAGTTCTTTTCATGAACCACATAAGGATCTACCAGAGTCATTGGATGTGTGTTCTTCTCATGAAACACACGTGGATCCACCAGTGTCATTGCATGTCTGTTCCTTTAAACAAACCACATAAGGATCCACCAGTGTCATTGCGTGTGTGTTCTTTTCATGAACCACACCAAGTGCCATTGCATGTGTGTTCTTCTAAACAATCCAGATAAGGATCCACCAGTGTTATTGCATGTCTGTTCTTTTCATGAACCACATAAGGATGGGCCCACCAGTGTCATTGCATGTCTATTCTTTTCAGGAACCACACCCCGTGTCAGTGCATGTATGTTTTATTCATGAACCACACCCAGTTTCACTGCATGTCTGTTCTTTTCATGAACCACATAAGGATCTACCAGTGTCATTGCATGTCTGTTACTTTGTGTTCTTCTAAACAAACCACATAAGGATCCACCAGTGTCATTGCTTGTCTGTTCTTTTCATGAACCACATAAGGATCCACCAGTGTCATTGCATGTCTGTTCTTTTCATGAATCACAGCTAGAGTCATTGCATGTCTTTTACTTCCATGAACCACATATGGATCCACCTAGTGTGATTGCATGCCTGTTCCTCTAAACAAACCACATAAGGATCCACCAGTGTCATTGCGTGTTTGTTCTTTTCATGAACCACACCTAGTGTCATTGCATGTGTGTTCTTCTAAACAAACCACATAGGGATCCACTAGTATCATTGCCTATCTATTCTTTTCATGAACCACACCCATTTCCATTGCATGTGTGTTCTTCTAAACAAACCACATAAGTCATTGCATGTCTTTTCTTTTCATGAACCACACCCGGTGTCATTGCATGTCTATTGTTTTGATGAACCACAGCTAGAGTCCACTAGAGTCATTGCATGTCTGTTCTTCCCATGAACCACACATGGATCCACCAGTGTCATTGCCTGTCTGTTCTTTTCATGGATCACAGCTAGAGTCATTACATGTATGCTACTTCCATAAACCACATATGGATCCACCTAGTGTGATTGCATGTATGTTCCTCTAAACAAACCACATAAGGATCCACCAGTGTCATTGGATGTGTGTTCTTCTCATGAAGCACACCCGGTGTCATTGCATGTCTGTTCTTTTCATGAACCATATCTAGAGTCATTGCATGTTTGTTCCTCTAAACAAACCACATAAGGATCCACCTGTGTCATTGCATGTCTGTTCTTTTCATGAACCACACCCAGTGTCATTGCATGCGTCTTCTTTTCATTAACCATAGCTATAGTCATTGCATGTATGTTCTTTTCATGAACCACACCCAGTGTCATTGCATGCGTGTTCTTTTCATTAACCATAGCTACAGTCATTGCATGTATGTTCTTTTCATGAACCACACATAAGGATCCATCGATGAAATTGCATGTCTGTTCTTTTAATGAACCACACCCAGTGTCATTGCATGTGTGTTCTCCTGACAAACCACATATGGATCCACCAGTGTCATTGCATGTCTGTTCTTTTCATGAACCACAGCTAGAGTCCACCAGTGTCATTGGATGTATGTTCTTCCCATGAACCACACATGGATCCACCAGTGTCATTGCCTGTCTGTTCTTTTCATGAATCACAGCTAGAGTCATTGCATGTTTGTTACTTCCATAAATCACATATGGATCCACCTAGTGTGATTGCATGTCTGTTCCTCTAAACAAATCACATAAGGATCCACCAGTGTCATTGGATGTGTGGTCTTCTCATGAACCACACCCAGTGTCATTGCATGTGTGTTCTTCTAAACAAACCACATAAGGATCCACCAGTGTCATTGCCTGTCTGTTCTTTTCATGAACCACATAAGGATCCACCAGTGTCATTGCATGTCTGTTGTTTTCATGAATCACAGCTAGAGTCATTGCATGTACTTTACTTCCATAAATCACATATGGATCCACCTAGTGTGATTGCATGTCTGTTCCTCTAAACAAACCACATAAGGATCCACCAGTGTCATTGCGTGTCTGTTCTTTTCATGAACCACACCCAGTGTCATTGTATGTGTGTTCTTCTAAACAAACCACATAAGGATCCACCAGTGTCATTGCCTATCTATTCTTTTCATGAAACACACCTAGTGTCATTGCATGTGTGTTCTTCTAAACAAACCACATAAGTCATTGCATGTATGTTTTTTTCATGAACCACACCCGGTGTCATTGCATGCCTGTTCTTTTCATGAACCACGGCTAGAGTCATTGCATGTCTGTTCCTTTAAACAAACCACATATGGATCCACTAGTGTCATTGCATGTCTGTTCTTTTCATGAACAACATAAGGATCTACCAGTGTCATTGCATGTCTGTTCTTTTCATGAACCACACCCAGTGTCATTGCATGTGTGTTACTTCCATAAACCACATATGGATCCACCTAGTGTGATTGCATGCTTGTTCCTTCCATAAACCACATAAGGATCCACCAGTATCATTGCCTGTCTGTTCTTTTAATGAACCACTCCTAGTGTTAGTGCATGTCTGTTCTTTTCATGAACCACACCCAGTGGCACTGCATGTTAATTCTTTTCATGAACCACATAAGGATCTACCAGAGTCATTGGATGTGTGTTCTTCTCATGAACCACACGTGGATCCACCAGTGTCATTGCATGTCTGTTCCTTTAAACAAACCACATAAGGATCCACCAGTGTCATTGCGTGTGTGTTCTTTTCATGAACCACACCAAGTGCCATTGCATGTGTGTTCTTCTAAACAATCCAGATAAGGATCCACCAGTGTCATTGCATGTCTGTTCTTTTCATGAACCACATAAGGATGGGCCCACCAGTGTCATTGCATGTCTATTCTTTTCAGGAACCACACCCAGTGTCAGTGCACGTATGTTTTATTCATGAACCACACCCAGTTTCACTTCATGTCTGTTCTTTTCATGAACCACATAAGGATCTACCAGTGTCATTGCATGTCTGTTACTTTGTGTTCTTCTAAACAAACCACATAAGGATCCACCAGTGTCATTGCCTGTCTGTTCTTTTCATGAACCACATAAGGATCCACCAGTGTCATTGCATGTCTGTTCTTTTCATGAATCACAGCTAGAGTCATTGCATGTGTTTTACTTCCATGAACCACATATGGATCCACCTAGTGTGATTGGATGCCTGTTCCTCTAAACAAACCACATAAGGATCCACCAGTGTCATTGCGTGTCTGTTCTTTTCATGAACCACACCTAGTGTCATTGCATGTGTGTTCTTCTAAACAAACCACATAAGGATCCACTAGTGTCATTGCCTATCTGTTCTTTTCATGAACCACACCCATTGCCATTGCATGTGTGTTCTTCTAAACAAACCACATAAGTCATTGCATGTCTTTTCTTTTCATGAACCACACCCGGTGTCATTGCATGTCTATTGTTTTCATGAACCACAGCTAGAGTCCACTAGAGTCATTGCATGTCTGTTCTACCTATGAACCACACATGGATCCACCGGTGTCATTGCCTGTCTGTTCTTTTCATGGATCACAGCTAGAGTCATTGCATGTATGCTACTTCCATAAACCACATATGGATCCACCTAGTGTGATTGCATGTATGTTCCTCTAAACAAACCACATAAGGATCCACCAGTGTCATTGGATGTGTGTTCTTCTCATGAAGCACACCCGGTGTCATTGCATGTCTGTTCTTTTCATCAACCATATCTAGAGTCATTGCATGTTTGTTCCTCTAAACAAACCACATAAGGATCCACCTGTGTCATTGCATGTCTGTTCTTTTCATGAACCACACCCAGTGTCATTGCATGCGTGTTCTTTTCATTAACCATAGCTACAGTCATTGCATGTATGTTCTTTTCATGAACCACACCCAGTGTCATTGCATGCGTGTTCTTTTCATTAACCATAGCTACAGTCATTGCATGTATGTTCTTTTCATGAACCACACATAAGGATCCATCGATGCAATTGCATGTCTATTCTTTTAATGAACCACACCCAGTGTCATTGCATGTGTGTTCTCCTGACAAACCACATATGGATCCACCAATGTCATTGCATGTCTGTTCTTTTCATGAACCACAGCTAGAGTCCACCAGTGTCATTGGATGTCTGTTCTTCCCATGAACCACACATGGATCCACCAGTGTAATTGCCAGTCTGTTCTTTTCATGAATCACAACTAGAGTCATTGCATGTCTGTTACTTCCATAAATCACATATGGATCCACCTAGTGTGATTGCATGTCTGTTCCTCTAAACAAATCACATAAGGATCCACCAGTGTCATTGGATGTGTGGTATTCTCATGAACCACACCCAGTGTCATTGCATGTGTGTTCTTCTAAACAAACCACATAAGGATCCACCAGTGTCATTGCCTGTCTGTTCTTTTCATGAACCACATAAGGATCCACCAGTGTCATTGCATGTCTGTTCTTTTCATGAATCACAGCTAGAGTCATTGCATGTCTTTTACTTCCATAAACCACATATGGATCCACCTAGTGTGATTGCATGTCTGTTCCTCTAAACAAACCACATAAGGATCCACCAGTGTCATTGCGTGTCTGTTCTTTTCATGAACCACACCCAGTGTCATTGCATGTGTGTTCTTCTAAAAAAAACACATAAGGCTCCACCAGTGTCATTGCCTATCTGTTCTTTTCATGAACCACACCCAGTGTCATTGCATGTGTGTTCTTCTAAACAAACCACATAAGGATCCACCAGTGTCATTGTCTATCTATTCTTTTCATGAAACACACCTAGTGTCATTGCATGTGTGTTCTACTAAACAAACCACATAAGTCGTTGCATGGATGTTCTTCTCATGAACCACACCCGGTGTCATTGCATGCCTGTTCTTTTCATGAACCACGGCTAGAGTCATTGCATATCTGTTCCTCTAAACAAACCACATAAGGATCCACCAGTGTCATTGCATGTCTGTTCTTTTCATGAACCACATAAGGATCTACCAGTGTCATTGCATGTCTGTTCTTTTCATGAACCACACCCAGTGTCATTGCATGTGTTACGTCCATAAACCACATATGGCTCCACCTAGTGTGATTGCATGCTTGTTCCTTCCATAAACCACATAAGGATCCACCAGTATCATTGCCTGTCTGTTCTTTGAATGAACCACTCCTAGTGTTAGTGCATGTCTGTTCTTTTCATGAACCACACCCAGTGGCACTGCATGTTAGTTCTTTTCATGAACCACATAAGGATCTACCAGAGTCATTGGATGTGTGTTCTTCCCATGAACCACACATGGATCCACCAGTGTCATTGCATATCTGTTCCTTTAAACAAACCACATAAGGATCCACCAGTGTCATTGCGTGTGTGTTCTTTTCACGAACCACACCTAGTGCCATTGCATGTGTGTTCTTCTAAACAATCCAGATAAGGATCCACCAGTGTCATTGCATGTCTGTTCTTTTCATGAACCACATAAGGATGGGCCCACCAGTGTCATTGCATGTCTATTCTTTTCAGGAACCACACCTAGTGTCAGTGCATGTATGTTTTATTCATGAACCACACCCAGTTTCACTGCATGTCTGTTCTTTTCATGAACCACATAAGGATCTACTAGTGTCATTGCATGTCTGTTACTTGCATAAACCACATATGGATCCACCTAGTGTTATTGCATGTCTGTTCCTCTAAACAAACCACATAAGGATCCACTAGTGTCATTGGATGTATGTTCTTCTCATTAACCACACCCAGTGTCATTGCATGTGTGTTCTTCTAATCAAACCACATAAGGATCCACCAGTGTCATTGCCTGTCTGTTCTTTTCATGAACCACATAAGGATCCACCAGTGTCATTGCATGTCTGTTCTTTTCATGAGTCACAGCTAGAGCCATTGCATGTCTTTTATTTCCATAAACCACATATGGATCCACCGATGTCATTGCATGTTTGTTCCTCTAAACAAACCACATAAGGATCCACTAGTGTCATTGCATGTGTGTTCTTTTCATCAACCACACCCAGTGTCATTGCATGTGTGTTCTTCTAAACAAACCACATAAGGATCCACTAGTGTAATTGCCTATCTGTTCTTTTCATGAACCACACCCAGTGTCATTGCATGTGTGTTCTTCTAGACAAACCACATAAGTCATTGCATGTCTGTTCTTTTCATGAACCACACCCGGTGTCATTGCATGTCTATTGTTTTCATGAACCACGGCTAGAGTCCACCAGAGTCATTGCATGTTTGTTCTTCCCATGAACCACACATTGATCCACCGGTGTCATTGTCTGTCTGTTCTTTTCATGGATCACAGCTAGAGTCATTGCATGTATGTTACTTCCATAAACCACATATGGATCCACCTAGTGTTATTGCATGTCTGTTCCTCTAAACAAACCACATAAGGATCCACCAATGTCATTGGATGTGTGTTCTTCTTATGAACCACACCCGGTGTCATTGCATGTCTGTTCTTTTCATGAACTATATCTAGAGTCATTGCATGTCTGTTCCTCTAAACAAACCACATAAGGATCTACCTATGTCATTGCATGTCTATTCTTTTCATTAACCACACCTAGTGTCATTGCATGAGTGTTCTTTTCCTTAACCATAGCTACAGTCATTGCATGTATGTTCTTTTCATGAACCAAACATAAGGATCCACCGATGTCATTGCATGTCTGTTCTTTTCATGAACCACACCCAGTGTCATTGCATGTGTGTTCTCCTGACAAACCACATATGAATCCACCAGTGTCATTGCATGTCTATTCTTTTCATGAACCACAGCTAGAGTCTACCAGTGTCATTGGATGTCTGTTCTTCCCATGAACCACACATGGATCCACCAGTGTCATTGCCTGTCTGTTCTTTTCATGAATCACAGCTAGAGTCATTGCATGTATGTTTCTTCCGTAAACCACATATGGACCCACCTAGTGTGATTGCATGTCTGTTCCTCTAAACAAACCACATAAGGATCCACCAGTGTCATTGGATGTGTGTTCTTCTCATGAACCACACCTAGTGTCATTGCATGTGTGTTCTTCTAAACAAACCACATAAGTATCCACCAGTGTCATTGCTTGTATGTTCTTTTCATGAACCACATAAGGATCCACCACTGTCATAACATGTCTGTTCTTTTCATGAATCACAGCTAGAGTCATTGCATGTCATTTACTTCCATAAACCACATATGGATCCACCTTGTGTGATTGCATGTTTGTTCCTCTAAACAAACCACATAAGGATCCACCTGTGTCATTGCGTGTCTGTTCTTTTCATGATCCACACCCAGTGTCATTGCATGTGTGTTCTTCTAAACAAACCACATAAGTCATTGCATGTATGTTCTTTTCATGAACCACACCCGATGTCATTGCATGTCTGTTCTTTTCACGAACCACGGCTAGAGTCCTTGCATGTCTGTTCCTCTAAACAAACCACATAAGGATCCACCAGTGTCATTGGATGTCTGCTCTTTTCATGAACCACATAAGGATCTACCAGTGTCATTGCATGTCTATTCTTTTCATGAACCACACCAAGTGTCATTGCATGTGTGTTACTTCCATAAACCACATATGGATCCACCTAGTGTGATTGCATGTTTGTTCCTTCCATAAACCACATAAGGATCCACTAGTGTCATTGCCTGTCTATTCTTTTCATGAACCACTCCTAGTGTCATTGCATGTCTGTTCTTTTCATGAACCACACCTAGTGTCACTGCATGTCAGTTCTTTTCATGAACCACATAAGGATCTACCAGATTCATTAGATCTGTGTTCTTCTCATGAACCACACATGGATCCACCGATGTCATTGCATGTCTGTTCCTCTAAACAAACCACATAAGGATCCACTAGTGTCATTGCATGTGTGTTATTTTCATGAACCACACCCGGTGTCATTGCATGTGTGTTGTTCTAAACAAACTACATAAGGATCCACCAGTGTCATTGCATGTCTATTCTTTTCATGAACCACATAAGGATGGGCCCACCAGTGTCATTGCATGTCTGTTTTTTTCATGAACCACAACCAGTGTCAGTGCATGTCTGTTCTATTCATGAACCACACCCAGTTTCACTGCATGTCTGTTCTTTTCATGAACCAGATAAGGATCTACCAGTTTCATTGCATGTATGTTACTTCCATAAACCACATATGGATCCACCTAGTGTGATTGCATGTCTGTTCCTCTAAACAAACCACATAAGGATCCACCAGTGTCATTAGATGTGTGTTCTTCTCATTAACCACACCCAGTGTCATTGCATGTGTGTTCTTCTAAATAAACCACATAAGGATCCACCAGTGTCATTGCCTGTCTGTTCTGTTCATGAACCACATAAGGATCCACCAGTGTCATTGCATTTCTGTTCTTTTCATGAATCACAGCTAGAGTCATTGCATGTCTTCTACTTCCATAAACCACATATGGATCCACCTAGTGTGATTGCATACCTGTTCGTCTAAACAAACCACATAAGGATCCACCAGTGTCATTGCGTGTCTGTTCTTTTCATGAACCATACCTAGTGTCATTGCATGTGTGTTCTTCTAAACAAACCACATAAGGATCCACCAGTGTCATTGTCTATCGGTTCTTTTCATGAACCACACCCAGTGTCATTGCATGTGTGTTCTTCTAAACAAACCACATAAGTCATTGCATGTCTGTTCTTTTCATAAACCACAACCGGTGTCATTGCATGTCTGTTCTTTAGATGAACCACAGCTAGAGTCCACCAGAGTCATTGCATGTCTGTTCTTCCCATGAACCACACATGGATCCACCGATGTCATTGCCTGTCTGTTCTTTTCATGGATCAAAGCTAGTCATTGCATGTCTGTTACTTCCATAAACCACATATGGATCCACCTAGTGTGATTGCATGTCTGTTCTTTTCATGAACCACACCCGGTGTCATTGCATGTCTATTGTTTTCATGAACCACGGCTAGAGTCCACCAGAGTCATTGCATGTCTGTTCTTCCCATGAACCACACATTGATCCACCGGTGTCATTGCCTGTCTGTTCTTTTCATGGATCACAACTAGAGTCATTGCATGTCTGTTACTTCCATAAACCACATATGGATCCACCTAGTGTGATTGCATGTCTGTTCCTCTAAACAAACCACATAAGGATCCACCAGTGTCATTGGATGTGTGTTCTTCTCATGAACCACACCCGGTGTCATTGCATGTCTGTTCTTTTCATGAACCATATCTAGAGTCATTGCATGTCTGTTCCTCTAAACAAACCGCATAAGGATCCACCTGTGTCATTGCATGTCTTTTCTTTTCATGAACCACACCCAGCTCCATGCGTGTTCTTTTCATTAACCATAGCTACAGTCATTGCATGTGTGTTCTTCTAAACAAACCACATAAGGATCCACCAGTGTCATTGCATGTCTATTCTTTTCATGAACCACATAAGGATGGGCCCACCAGTGTTATTGCATGTCTGTTCTTTTCATGAGCCACACCCAGTGTCAGTGCATGTCTGTTCTATTCATGAACCACACCCAGTTTCACTGCATGTCTGTACTTTTCATGAACCACATAAGGATCTACCAGTGTCATTGCATGTATGTTACTTCCATAAACCACATATGGATCCACCTAGTGTGATTGCGTGTCTATTCCTCTAAACAAACCACATAAGGATCCACTAGTGTCATTGGATGTGTGTTCTTCTCATTAACCACACCTAGTGTCATTGCATGTGTGTTCTTCTAAATAAACCACATAAGGATCCACTAGTGTCATTGCCTGTCTGTTCTTTTCATGAACCACATAAGGATCCACCAGTGTCATTGCATGTCTATTCTTTTCATGAATCATAGCTAGAGTCATTGCATGTCTTTTACTTCCATAAACCACATATGGATCCACCTAGTGTGATTGCATACCTGTTCGTCTAAACAAACCACATAAGGATCCACCAGTGTCATTGCGTGTCTGTTCTTTTCATGAACCACACCCAGTGTCATTGCATGTGTGTTCTTCTAAACAAACCACATAAGGATCCACCAGTGTCATTGGATGTGTGTTCTTCTCATTAACCACACCCAGTGTCATTGCATGTGTGTTCTTCTAAATAAACCACATAAGGATCCACTAGTGTCACTGCTTGTATGTTCTTTTCATGAACCACATAAGGATCCACCAGTGTCATTGCATGTCTGTTCTTTTCATGAATCACAGCTAGAGTCATTGCATGTCTTTTACTTCCATAAACCACATATGGATCCACCTACTGTGATTGCATACCTGTTCCTCTAAACAAACCACATAAGGATCCACCAGTGTCATTGCGTGTCTGTTCTTTTCATGAACCACACCCAGTGTCATTGCATGTGTGTTCTTCTAAACAAACCACATAAGGTTCCACCAGTGTCATTGCCTATCTGTTCTTTTCATGAACCACACCCAGTGTCATTGCATGTGTGTTCTTCTAAACAAACCACATAAGGATCCACCAGTGTCATTGGATGTGTGTTCTTCTCATGAACCACACCCGGTGTCATTGCATGTATGTTCTTTTCATGAACCATATCTAGAGTCATTGCATGTCTGTTCCTCTAAACAAACCACATAAGGATCCACCTGTGTCATTGCATGTCTTTTATTTTCATTAACCACACCCAGTGTCATTGCATGGGTGTTATTTTCATTAACCATAGCTACAGTCATTGCATGTATGTTCTTTTCATGAACCACACATAAGGATCCACTGATGTCATTGCATGTCTGTTCTTTTCATGAACCACATCCAGTGTCATTGCATGTGTGTTCTCCTGACAAACCACATATGGATCCACCAGTGTCATTGCATGTCTCTTCTTTTCATGAACCACAGCTAGAGTCCACCAGTGTCATTGGATGTTTGTTCTTCCCATGAACCACACATGGATCCACCAGTGTCATTGCATGTCTATTCTTTTCATGAATTACAGCTAGAGTCATTGCATGTCTTTTACATCCACAAACCACATATGGATCCACCTAGTGTGATTGCATGCCTGTTCCTCTAAACAAACCACATAAGGATCCACCAGTGTCATTGTGTGTCTGTTCTTTTCATGAACCACACCCAGTGTCATTTCATGTGTGTTCTTCTAAACAAACCACATAAGCATCCACTAGTGTCATTGCCTATCTGTTCTTTTCATGAACCACACCCAGTGTCATTGCATGTGTGTTCTTCTAAACAAACCACATAAGTCATTGCATGTCTGTTCTTTTCATGAACCACACCCGGTGTCATTGCATGTATGTTCTTTTCATGAACCACGACTAGAGTCCTTGCATGTCTGTTCCTCTAAACAAACCACATAAGGATCCACCAGTGTCATTGCATGTCTGCTCTTTTCATGAACCACATAAGGATCTACCAGTGACATTGCATGTCTGTTCTTTTCATGAACCACACCCAGTGTCATTGCATGTGTGTTACTTCCATATACCACATATGGATCCACCTAGTGTGATTGCATGTTTGTTCCTTCCATAAACCACATAAGGATCCACCAGTTTCATTGCATTTCTATTATTTTCATGAACCACTCCTAGTGTCATTCCATGTCTGTTCTTTTCATGAACCACTCCTAGTGTCATTGCGTGTTTGTTCTTTTCATGAACCACACCTAGTGTCATTGCATGTGTGTTCTTCTAAACAAACCAGTTAAGGATCCACCAATGTCATTGCCTATCTGTTCTTTTCATGAATCACAGCTAGAGTCATTGCATGTCTTTTACTTCCATAAACCACATATGGATCCACCTAGTGTGATTGCATGCCTGTTCCTCTAAACAAACCACATAAGGATCCACCAGTGTGATTGCGTGTCTGTTCTTTTCATGAACCACACCTAGTGTCATTGCATGTGTGTTCTTTTATACAAACCACATAAGGATCCACAAGGGTCATTGACTATCTGTTCTTTTCATGAACCACACCCAGTGCCATTGCATGTGTATTCTTCTAAACAAACCACATAAGTCATTGCATGTCTGTTCTTTTCATGAACCACACCCGGTGTCATTGCATGTCTGTTCTTTTCATGAACCACGGCTAGAGTCCTTCCATGTCTGTTCTTTTCATGAACCACACCCGGTGTCATTACATGTCTGTTCTTTTCATGAACCACGGCTAGAGTCCTTGCATGTTTGTTCCTCTGAACAAACCACATAAGGATCCACTAGTGTCATTGCATGTCTGCTCGTTTCATGAACCACATAAGGATCTACCAGTGTCATTGCATGTCTGTTCTTTTCATGAACCACAACCAGTGTCATTGCATGTGTGTTACTTCCATAAACCACATATGGATCCACCTAGTGTGATTGCATGTTTGTTCCTTCCATAAACCACATAAGGATCCACCCGTGTCATTGCCTGTCTGTTCTTTTCATGAACCACACCTAGTGTCATTGCATGTCTGTTCTTTTCATGAACCACATCCAGTGTTACTGCATGTCAGTTGTTTTCATGAACCACATAAGGATCTACCAGAGTCATTGGATGTGTGTTCTTCTCATGAACCACACATGGATCCACCGATGTCATTGCATGTCTGTTCCTCTAAACAAACCACATAAGGATCCACCAGTGTCATTGCGTGTGTGTTCATTTCATGAACCACACAAAGTGGCATTGCATGCGTGTTCTTCTAAACAAACCACATAAGGATCCACTAGTGTCATTGCATGTCTGTTATTTTCATGAAACACATAAGGATGGGCCCACCAGTGTTATTGCATGTCTGTTCTTTTTTTGAACCACACCCAGTGTCAGTGCATGTCTGTTCTATTCATGAACCACACCCAGTTTCACTAAATGTCAGTTCTTTTCATGAACCACATAAGGATCTACCAGAGTCATTGGATGTGTGTTCTTCTCATGAACCACACGTGGATCCACCGATGTCATTGCATGTCTGTTCCTCTAAACAAACCACAT
This sequence comes from Avena sativa, assembly GCA_916181665.1. Taxonomy (NCBI): domain Eukaryota; kingdom Viridiplantae; phylum Streptophyta; class Magnoliopsida; order Poales; family Poaceae; genus Avena; species Avena sativa. The sequence continues at coordinate 343,758,611 of OV702287.1, forward strand.
AAGGATCCACCAGTGTCATTGCGTGTGTGTTCATTTCATGAACCACACCCAGTGTCATTGCATGTGTGTTCTTCTAAACAAACCACATAAGGATCCACCAGTGTCATTGCATGTCTGTTCTTTTCATGAACCACATAAGGATGGGACCACCAGTGTCATTGCATGTCTGTTATTTTCATGAACCACAACCAGTGTCAGAGCATGTCTGTTCTATTCATGAACCACACCCGTATTCACTGCATGTCTATTCTTTTTGTGAACCACATAAGGATCTATCAGTGTCATTGCATGTTTGTTACTTCCATAAACCACATATGGATCCACCTAGTGTGATTGCATGTCTATTCTTCTAAACAAACCACATAAGGATCCACCCGTGTTATTGGATGTGTGTTCTTCTCATTAACCGCACCCAGTGTCATTGCATGTGTGTTCTTCTAAATAAACCACATAAGGATCCACTCGTGTCACTGCCTGTATGTTCTTTTCATGAACCACATAAGGATCCACCAGTGTCATTGCATGTCTGTTCTTTTCATGAATCACAGCTAGAGTCATTGCATGTCTTTTACTTCCATAAATCACATATGGATCCACCTAGTGTGATTGCATACTTGTTACTCTAAACAAACCACATAAGGATCCACCAGTGTCATTGCGTGTCTGTTCTTTTCATGAACCACACCTAGTGTCATTGCATGTGTGTTCTTCTAAACAAACCACATCAGGTTCCACCAGTGTCATTGCCTATCTATTCTTTTCATGAACCACACCTAGTGTCATTGCATGTGTGTTCTTCTAAACAAACCACATAAGGATCCACCAGTGTCATTGGATGTGTGTTCTTCTCATGAACCACACCCGGTGTCATTGCATGTCTGTTCTTTTCATGAACCATATCTAGAGTCATTGCATGTCTGTTCCTCTAAACAAACCACATAAGGCTCCACCTGTGTCATTGCATGTCTTTTCTTTTCATGAACCACACCCAGTGTCATTGCATGCATGTTCTTTTCATTAACCACAGCGACAGTCATTGCATGTATGTTCTTTTCATGAACCACATATAAGGATCCACTAATGTCATTGCATGTCTGTTCTTTTCATGAACCAATCCTAGTGTCATTGCATGTCTGTTCTTTTCATGAACCACACCAAGTGTCACTCCATGTCAGTTCTTTTCATGAACCACATAAGGATCTACCAGAGTCATTGGATGTGTGTTCTTCTCATGAACCACACGTGGATCCACCGATGTCATTGCATGTCTATTCCTCTAAACAAACCACATAAGGATCCACCAGTGTCATTGCGTGTGTGTTCTTTTCATGAACCACACCCAGTGTCATTGCATGTGTGTTCTTCTAAACAAACCACATAAGGATCGACCAGTGTCATTGCATGTCTATTCTTTTCATGAACCACATAAGGATGGGCCCACCAGTGTCATTGCATGTCTGTTCTTTTCATGAACCACACCCAGTGTCAGTGCATGTCTGTTCTATTCATGAACCACACCCAGTTTCACTGCATGTCTTTTCTTTTCATGAACCACATAAGGATCTACCAGTGTCAATACATGTCTGTTACTTCCATAAACCACATATGGATCCACCTAGTGTGATTGCATGTCTGTTCCTCTAAACAAACCACATAAGGATCCACCAGTGTCATTGGATGTGTGTTCTTCTCATGAACCACACCCGGTGTCATTGCATGTCTGTTCTTTTCATGAACCATATCTAGAGTCATTGCATGTCTGTTCCTCTAAACAAACCGCATAAGGATCCACCTGTGTCATTGCATGTCTTTTGTTTTCATGAACCACACCCAGCTCCATGCGTGTTCTTTTCATTAACCATAGCTACAGTCATTGCATGTGTGTTCTTCTAAACAAACCACATAAGGATCCACCAGTGTCATTGCATGTCTATTCTTTTCATGAACCACATAAGGATGGGCCCACCAGTGTTATTGCATGTCTGTTCTTTTCATGAGCCACACCCAGTGTCAGTGCATGTCTGTTCTATTCATGAACCACACCCAGTTTCACTGCATGTCTGTACTTTTCATGAACCACATAAGGATCTACCAGTGTCATTGCATGTATGTTACTTCCATAAACCACATATGGATCCACCTAGTGTGATTGCGTGTCTATTCCTCTAAACAAACCACATAAGGATCCACTAGTGTCATTGGATGTGTGTTCTTCTCATTAACCACACCTAGTGTCATTGCATGTGTGTTCTTCTAAATAAACCACATAAGGATCCACTAGTGTCATTGCCTGTCTGTTCTTTTCATGAACCACATAAGGATCCACCAGTGTCATTGCATGTCTATTCTTTTCATGAATCATAGCTAGAGTCATTGCATGTCTTTTACTTCCATAAACCACATATGGATCCATCTAGTGTGATTGCATACCTGTTCGTCTAAACAAACCACATAAGGATCCACCAGTGTCATTGCGTGTCTGTTCTTTTCATGAACCACACCCAGTGTCATTGCATGTGTGTTCTTCTAAACAAACCACATAAGGATCCACCAGTGTCATTGGATGTGTGTTCTTCTCATTAACCACACCCAGTGTCATTGCATGTGTGTTCTTCTAAATAAACCACATAAGGATCCACTAGTGTCACTGCTTGTATGTTCTTTTCATGAACCACATAAGGATCCACCAGTGTCATTGCATGTCTGTTCTTTTCATGAATCACAGCTAGAGTCATTGCATGTCTTTTACTTCCATAAACCACATATGGATCCACCTACTGTGATTGCATACCTGTTCCTCTAAACAAACCACATAAGGATCCACCAGTGTCATTGCGTGTCTGTTCTTTTCATGAACCACACCCAGTGTCATTGCATGTGTGTTCTTCTAAACAAACCACATAAGGTTCCACCAGTGTCATTGCCTATCTGTTCTTTTCATGAACCACACCCAGTGTCATTGCATGTGTGTTCTTCTAAACAAACCACATAAGGATCCACCAGTGTCATTGGATGTGTGTTCTTCTCATGAACCACACCCGGTGTCATTGCATGTATGTTCTTTTCATGAACCATATCTAGAGTCATTGCATGTCTGTTCCTCTAAACAAACCACATAAGGATCCACCTGTGTCATTGCATGTCTTTTATTTTCATTAACCACACCCAGTGTCATTGCATGGGTGTTATTTTCATTAACCATAGCTACAGTCATTGCATGTATGTTCTTTTCATGAACCACACATAAGGATCCACTGATGTCATTGCATGTCTGTTCTTTTCATGAACCACATCCAGTGTCATTGCATGTGTGTTCTCCTGACAAACCACATATGGATCCACCAGTGTCATTGCATGTCTCTTCTTTTCATGAACCACAGCTAGAGTCCACCAGTGTCATTGGATGTTTGTTCTTCCCATGAACCACACATGGATCCACCAGTGTCATTGCATGTATATTCTTTTCATGAATTACAGCTAGAGTCATTGCATGTCTTTTACATCCACAAACCACATATGGATCCACCTAGTGTGATTGCATGCCTGTTCCTCTAAACAAACCACATAAGGATCCACCAGTGTCATTGTGTGTCTGTTCTTTTCATGAACCACACCCAGTGTCATTTCATGTGTGTTCTTCTAAACAAACCACATAAGCATCCACTAGTGTCATTGCCTATCTGTTCTTTTCATGAACCACACCCAGTGTCATTGCATGTGTGTTCTTCTAAACAAACCACATAAGTCATTGCATGTCTGTTCTTTTCATGAACCACACCCGGTGTCATTGCATGTATGTTCTTTTCATGAACCACGACTAGAGTCCTTGCATGTCTGTTCCTCTAAACAAACCACATAAGGATCCACCAGTGTCATTGCATGTCTGCTCTTTTCATGAACCACATAAGGATCTACCAGTGACATTGCATGTCTGTTCTTTTCATGAACCACACCCAGTGTCATTGCATGTGTGTTACTTCCATATACCACATATGGATCCACCTAGTGTGATTGCATGTTTGTTCCTTCCATAAACCACATAAGGATCCACCAGTTTCATTGCATTTCTATTATTTTCATGAACCACTCCTAGTGTCATTCCATGTCTGTTCTTTTCATGAACCACTCCTAGTGTCATTGCGTGTTTGTTCTTTTCATGAACCACACCTAGTGTCATTGCATGTGTGTTCTTCTAAACAAACCAGTTAAGGATCCACCAATGTCATTGCCTATCTGTTCTTTTCATGAATCACAGCTAGAGTCATTGCATGTCTTTTACTTCCATAAACCACATATGGATCCACCTAGTGTGATTGCATGCCTGTTCCTCTAAACAAACCACATAAGGATCCACCAGTGTGATTGCGTGTCTGTTCTTTTCATGAACCACACCTAGTGTCATTGCATGTGTGTTCTTTTATACAAACCACATAAGGATCCACAAGGGTCATTGACTATCTGTTCTTTTCATGAACCACACCCAGTGCCATTGCATGTGTATTCTTCTAAACAAACCACATAAGTCATTGCATGTCTGTTCTTTTCATGAACCACACCCGGTGTCATTGCATGTCTGTTCTTTTCATGAACCACGGCTAGAGTCCTTCCATGTCTGTTCTTTTCATGAACCACACCCGGTGTCATTGCATGTCTGTTCTTTTCATGAACCACGGCTAGAGTCCTTGCATGTTTGTTCCTCTGAACAAACCACATAAGGATCCACTAGTGTCATTGCATGTCTGCTCGTTTCATGAACCACATAAGGATCTACCAGTGTCATTGCATGTCTGTTCTTTTCATGAACCACAACCAGTGTCATTGCATGTGTGTTACTTCCATAAACCACATATGGATCCACCTAGTGTGATTGCATGTTTGTTCCTTCCATAAACCACATAAGGATCCACCCGTGTCATTGCCTGTCTGTTCTTTTCATGAACCACACCTAGTGTCATTGCATGTCTGTTCTTTTCATGAACCACATCCAGTGTCACTGCATGTCAGTTCTTTTCATGAACCACATAAGGATCTACCAGAGTCATTGGATGTGTGTTCTTCTCATGAACCACACATGGATCCACCGATGTCATTGCATGTCTGTTCCTCTAAACAAACCACATAAGGATCCACCAGTGTCATTGCGTGTGTGTTCATTTCATGAACCACACCCAGTGGCATTGCATGCGTGTTCTTCTAAACAAACACATAAGGATCCACTAGTGTCATTGCATGTCTGTTATTTTCATGAAACACATAAGGATGGGCCCACTAGTGTTATTGCATGTCTGTTCTTTTTTTGAACCACACCCAGTGTCAGTGCATGTCTGTTCTATTCATGAACCACACCCAGTTTCACTAAATGTCAGTTCTTTTCATGAACCACATAAGGATCTACCAGAGTCATTGGATGTGTGTTCTTCTCATGAACCACACGTGGATCCACCGATGTCATTGCATGTCTGTTCCTCTAAACAAACCACATAAGGATCCACCAGTGTCATTGCGTGTGTGTTCATTTCATGAACCACACCCAGTGTCATTGCATGTGTGTTCTTCTAAACAAACCACATAAGGATCCACCAGTGTCATTGCATGTCTGTTCTTTTCATGAACCACATAAGGATGGGACCACCAGTGTCATTGCATGTCTGTTATTTTCATGAACCACAACCAGTGTCAGTGCATGTCTGTTCTATTCATGAACAACACCCGTATTCACTGCATGTCTATTCTTTTTGTGAACCACATAAGGATCTATCAGTGTCATTGCATGTTTGTTACTTCCATAAACCACATATGGATCCACCTAGTGTGATTGCATGTCTATTCTTCTAAACAAACCACATAAGGATCCACCCGTGTTATTGGATGTGTGTTCTTCTCATTAACCGCACCCAGTGTCATTGCATGTGTGTTCTTCTAAATAAACCACATAAGGATCCACTCGTGTCACTGCCTGTATGTTCTTTTCATGAACCACATAAGGATCCACCAGTGTCATTGCATGTCTGTTCTTTTCATGAATCACAGCTAGAGTCATTGCATGTCTTTTACTTCCATAAATCACATATGGATCCACCTAGTGTGATTGCATACTTGTTACTCTAAACAAACCACATAAGGATCCACCAGTGTCATTGCGTGTCTGTTCTTTTCATGAACCACACCTAGTGTCATTGCATGTGTGTTCTTCTAAACAAACCACATCAGGTTCCACCAGTGTCATTGCCTATCTATTCTTTTCATGAACCACACCTAGTGTCATTGCATGTGTGTTCTTCTAAACAAACCACATAAGGATCCACCAGTGTCATTGGATGTGTGTTCTTCTCATGAACCACACCCGGTGTCATTGCATGTCTGTTCTTTTCATGAACCATATCTAGAGTCATTGCATGTTTGTTCCTCTAAACAAACCACATAAGGCTCCACCTGTGTCATTGCATGTCTTTTCTTTTCATGAACCACACCCAGTGTCATTGCATGCATGTTCTTTTCATTAACCACAGCGACAGTCATTGCATGTATGTTCTTTTCATGAACCACATATAAGGATCCACTAATGTCATTGCATGTCTGTTCTTTTCATGAACCAATCCTAGTGTCATTGCATGTCTGTTCTTTTCATGAACCACACCAAGTGTCACTCCATGTCAGTTCTTTTCATGAACCACATAAGGATCTACCAGAGTCATTGGATGTGTGTTCTTCTCATGAACCACACGTGGATCCACCGATGTCATTGCATGTCTATTCCTCTAAACAAACCACATAAGGATCCACCAGTGTCATTGCGTGTGTGTTCTTTTCATGAACCACACCCAGTGTCATTGCATGTGTGTTCTTCTAAACAAACCACATAAGGATCGACCAGTGTCATTGCATGTCTATTCTTTTCATGAACCACATAAGGATGGGCCCACCAGTGTCATTGCATGTCTGTTCTTTTCATGAACCACACCCAGTGTCAGTGCATGTCTGTTCTATTCATGAACCACACCCAGTTTCACTGCATGTCTTTTCTTTTCATGAACCACATAAGGATCTACCAGTGTCAATACATGTCTGTTACTTCCATAAACCACATATGGATCCACCTAGTGTGATTGCATGTCTGTTCCTCTAAACAAACCACATAAAGATCCACCAGTGTCATTGTTTGTCTATTCTTTTCATGAACCACATAAGGATCCACCAGTGTCATTGCATATCTGTTCTTTTCATGAATCACAGCTAGAGTCATTGCATGTCTTTTACTTCCATAAACCACATATGGATCCACCTAGTGTGATTGCATACCTGTTCCTCTAAACAAACAACATAAGGATCCACCAGTGTCATTGCGTGTATGTTCTTTTCATTAACCACACCCAGTGTCATTGCATGTGTGTTCTTCTAAACAAACAACATAAGGATCCACCAGTGTCATTGCCTATCTGTTCTTTTCATGAACCACACCCAGTGTCATTGCATGTGTGTTCTTCTAAACAAGCCACATAAGTCATTGCATGTTTGTTCTTTTCATGAACCACGGCTAGAGTCCACCAGAGTCATTGCATGTCTGTTCTTCCCATGAACCACACATGGATCCACCGGTGTCATTGCATGTCTATTCTTTTCATGGATCACAGCTAGAGTCATTGCATGTCTATTCTTTTCATGAACCACATAAGGATGGGCCCACCAGTGTCATTGCATGTCTGTTCTTTTCATGAACCACACCCAGTGTCAGTGCATGTCTGTTCTATTCATGAACCACACCCAGTTTCACTGCATGTCTGTACTTTTCATGAACCACATAAGGATCTACCAGTGTCATTGCATGTATGTTACTTCCATAAACCACATATGGATCCACCTAGTGTGATTGCATGTCTGTTCCTCTAAACAAACCACATAAGGATCCACCAGTGTCATTAGATGTGTGTTCTTCTCATTAACCACACCCAGTGTCATTGCATGTGTGTTCTTCTAAATAAACCACATAAGGATCCACCAGTGTCATTGCCTGTCTGTTCTTTTCATGAACCACATAAGGATCCACCAGTGTTATTGCATGTTTGTTCTTTTCATGAATCACAACTAGAGTCATTGCATGTCTTTTACTTCCATAAACCACATATGGATCCACCTAGTGTGATTGCATACATGTTCGTCTAAACAAACCACATAAGGATCCACCAATGTCATTGCGTGTCTGTTCTTGTCATGAACCACACCCAATGTCATTGCATGTGTGTTCTTCTGAAAAAAACACATAAGGCTCCACCAGTGTCATTGCCTATCTGTTCTTTTCATGAACCACACCCAGTGTCATTCATGTGTGTTCTTCTAAACAAACCACATAAGTCATTGCATGTCTATTCTTTTCATGAACCACACCCGGTGTCATTGCATGTATGTTCTTTTCATGAACCACGGCTAGAGTCCACCAGAGTCATTGCATGTCTGTTCTTCCCATGAACCACACATGGATCCACTGGTGTCATTGCCTGTCGGTTCTTTTCATGGATCACAGCTAGAGTCATTGCATGTCTGTTACTTCCATAAACCACATATGGATCCACCTAGTGTGATTGCATGTCTGTTCCTCTAAACAAACCACATAAGGATCCACCAGTGTCATTGGATGTGTGTTCTTCTCATGAACCACACCCGGTGTCATTGCATGTCTGTTCTTTTCATGAACCATATCTAGAGTCATTGCATGTCTGTTCCTCTAAACAAACCACATAAGGATCCACCTGTGTCATTGCATGTCTTTTCTTTTCATGAACCACACCCAGTGTCATTGCGTGCATGTTCTTTTCATTAACCATAGCTACAGTCATTGCATGTATGTTCTTTTCATGAACCACACATAAGGATCCACCGATGTCATTGCATGTCTGTTCTTTTCATGAACCACATCCATTGTCATTGCATGTGTGTTCTCCTGACAAACCACATATGGATCCACCAGTGTCATTGCATGTCTGTTCTTTTCATGAACCACAACTAGAGTCCACCAGTGTCATTGGATGTCTGTTCTTCCCATGAACCACACATGGATCCACCAGTGTCATTGCATGTCTATTCTTTTCATGAATCACAGCTAGAGTCATTGCATGTCTTTTACTTCCATAAACCACATATGGATCCACCTAGTGTGATTGCATGCCTGTTCCTCTAAACAAACCACATAAGGATCCACCAGTGTCATTGCGTGTCTGTTCTTTTCATGAACCACACCCAGTGTCATTGCATGTGTGTTCTTCTAAACAAACCACATAAGGATCCACTAGTGTCATTGCCTATCTGTTCTTTTCATGAACCACACCCAGTGTCATTGCATGTGTGTTCTTCTAAACAAACCACATAAGTCATTGTATGTCTGTTCTTTTCATGAACCACACCCGGTGTCATTGCATGTCTTTTCTTTTCATGGATCACAGCTAGAGTCATTGCATGTCTATTCTTTTCATGAACCACATAAGGATGGGCCCACCAGTGTCATTGCATGTCTATTCTTTTCATGAACCACACCCAGTGTCAGTGCATGTATGTTCTATTCATGAACCACACCCAGTTTCACTGCATGTCTGTTCTTTTCATGAACCACATAAGGATCCACCAGTGTCATTGCATGTATGTTACTTCCATAAACCACATATGGATCCACCTAGTGTGATTACATGTCTGTTCCTCTAAACAAACCACATAAGGATCCACCAGTGTCATTAGATGTGTGTTCTTCTCATTAACCACACCCAGTGTCATTGCATGTGTGTTCTTCTAGATAAACCACATAAGGATCCACCAGTGTCATTGACTGTCTGTTCTTTTCATGAACCACATAAGGATCCACCAGTGTTATTGCATGTTTGTTCTTTTCATGAATCACAGCTAGAGTCATTGCATGTCTTTTACTTCCATAAACCACATATGGATCCACCTAGTGTGATTGCATACATGTTCGTCTAAACAAACCACATAAGGATCCACCAATGTCATTGCGTGTCTGTTCTTGTCATGAACCCCACCCAATGTCATTGCATGTGTGTTCTTCTAAACAAACCACATAAGGCTCCACCAGTGTCATTGCCTATCTGTTCTTTTCATGAACCACACCCAGTGTCATTCATGTGTGTTCTTCTAAACAAACCACATAAGTCATTGCATGTCTATTCTTTTCATGAACCACACCCGGTGTCATTGCATGTATGTTCTTTTCATGAACCACGGCTAGAGTCCACCAGAGTCATTGCATGTCTGTTCTTCCCATGAACCACACATGGATCCACCGGTGTCATTGCCTGTCTGTTCTTTTCATGGATCACAGCTAGAGTCATTGCATGTCTGTTACTTCCATAAACCACATATGGATCCACCTGGTGTGATTGCATGTCTGTTCCTCTAAACAAACCACATAAGGATCCACCAGTGTCATTGGATGTGTGTTCTTCTCATGAACCACACCCGGTGTCATTGCATGTCTGTTCTTTTCATGAACCATATCTAGAGTCATTGCATGTCTGTTCCTCTAAACAAACCACATAAGGATCCACCTGTGTCATTGCATGTCTTTTCTTTTCATGAACCACACCCAGTGTCATTGCGTGCATGTTCTTTTCATTAACCATAGCTACAGTCATTGCATGTATGTTCTTTTCATGAACCACACATAAGGATCCACCGATGTCATTGCATGTCTGTTCTTTTCATGAACCACATCCAGTGTCATTGCATGTGTGTTCTCCTGACAAACCACATATGGATCCACCAGTGTCATTGCATGTCTGTTCTTTTCATGAACCACAACTAGAGTCCACCAGTGTCATTGGATGTCTGTTCTTCCCATGAACCACACATGGATCCACCAGTGTCATTGCCTGTCTATTCTTTTCATGAATCACAGCTAGAGTCATTGCATGTCTTTTACTTCCATAAACCACATATGGATCCACCTAGTGTGATTGCATGCCTGTTCCTCTAAACAAACCACATAAGGATCCACCAGTGTCATTGCGTGTCTGTTCTTTTCATGAACCACACCCAGTGTCATTGCATGTGTGTTCTTCTAAACAAACCACATAAGGATCCACCAGTGTCATTGCATGTGTGTTCTTCTAAACAAACCACATAAGGATCCACCAGTGTCATTGCCTATCTGTTCTTTTCATGAACCACACCCAGTGTCATTGCATGTGTGTTCTTCTAAACAAACCACATAAGTCATTGCATGTCTGTTCTTTTCATGAACCACACCCGGTGTCATTGCATGTCTTTTCTTTTCATGGATCACAGCTAGAGTCATTGCATGTCTATTCTTTTCATGAACCACATAAGGATGGGCCCACCAGTGTCATTGCATGTCTGTTCTTTTCATGAACCACACCCAGTGTCAGTACATGTCTGTTCTATTCATGAACCACACCCAGTTTCACTGCATGTCTGTTCTTTTCATGAACCACATTAGGATCCACCAGTGTCATTGCATGTATGTTACTTCCATAAACCACATATGGATCCACCTAGTGTGATTGCATGTCTGTTCCTCTAAACAAACCACATAAGGATCCACCAGTGTCATTAGATGTGTGTTCTTCTCATTAACCACACCCAGTGTCATTGCATGTGTGTTCTTCTAAATAAACCACATAAGGATCCACCAGTGTCATTGCCTGTCTGTTCTTTTCATGAACCACATAAGGATCCACCAGTGTTATTGCATGTTTGTTCTTTTCATGAATCACAGCTAGAGTCATTGCATGTCTTTTACTTCCATAAACCACATATGGATCCACCTAGTGTGATTGCATACATGTTCCTCTAAACAAACCACATAAGGATCCACCAATGTCATTGCGTGTCTGTTCTTGTCATGAACCACACCCAATGTCATTGCATGTGTGTTCTTCTAAACAAACCACATAAGGCTCCACCAGTGTCATTGCCTATCTGTTCTTTTCATGAACCACACCCAGTGTCATTCATGCGTGTTCTTCTAAACAAACCACATAAGTCATTGCATGTCTATTCTTTTCATGAACCACACCCGGTGTCATTGCATGTATGTTCTTTTCATGAACCACGGCTAGAGTCCACCAGAGTCATTGCATGTCTGTTCTTCCCATGAACCACACATGGATCCACCGGTGTCATTGCCTGTCTGTTCTTTTCATGGATCACAGCTAGAGTCATTGCATGTCTGTTACTTCCATAAACCACATATGGATCCACCTGGTGTGATTGCATGTCTGTTCCTCTAAACAAACCACATAAGGATCCACCAGTGTCATTGGATGTGTGTTCTTCTCATGAACCACACCCGGTGTCATTGCATGTCTGTTCTTTTCATGAACCATATCTAGAGTCATTGCATGTCTGTTCCTCTAAACAAACCACATAAGGATCCACCTGTGTCATTGCATGTCTTTTCTTTTCATGAACCACACCCAGTGTCATTGCGTGCATGTTCTTTTCATTAACCATAGCTACAGTCATTGCATGTATGTTCTTTTCATGAACCACACATAAGGATCCACCGATGTCATTGCATGTCTGTTCTTTTCATGAACCACATCCAGTGTCATTGCATGTGTGTTCTCCTGACAAACCACATATGGATCCACCAGTGTCATTGCATGTCTGTTCTTTTCATGAACCACAACTAGAGTCCACCAGTGTCATTGGATGTCTGTTCTTCCCATGAACCACACATGGATCCACCAGTGTCATTGCCTGTCTATTCTTTTCATGAATCACAGCTAGAGTCATTGCATGTCTTTTACTTCCATAAACCACATATGGATCCACCTAGTGTGATTGCATGCCTGTTCCTCTAAACAAACCACATAAGGATCCACCAGTGTCATTGCGTGTCTGTTCTTTTCATGAACCACACCCAGTGTCATTGCATGTGTGTTCTTCTAAACAAACCACATAAGGATCCACCAGTGTCATTGCATGTGTGTTCTTCTAAACAAACCACATAAGGATCCACCAGTGTCATTGCCTATCTGTTCTTTTCATGAACCACACCCAGTGTCATTGCATGTGTGTTCTTCTAAACAAACCACATAAGTCATTGCATGTCTGTTCTTTTCATGAACCACACCCGGTGTCATTGCATGTCTTTTCTTTTCATGGATCACAGCTAGAGTCATTGCATGTCTATTCTTTTCATGAACCACATAAGGATGGGCCCACCAGTGTCATTGCATGTCTGTTCTTTTCATGAACCACACCCAGTGTCAGTACATGTCTGTTCTATTCATGAACCACACCCAGTTTCACTGCATGTCTGTTCTTTTCATGAACCACATTAGGATCCACCAGTGTCATTGCATGTATGTTACTTCCATAAACCACATATGGATCCACCTAGTGTGATTGCATGTCTGTTCCTCTAAACAAACCACATAAGGATCCACCAGTGTCATTAGATGTGTGTTCTTCTCATTAACCACACCCAGTGTCATTGCATGTGTGTTCTTCTAAATAAACCACATAAGGATCCACCAGTGTCATTGCCTGTCTGTTCTTTTCATGAACCACATAAGGATCCACCAGTGTTATTGCATGTTTGTTCTTTTCATGAATCACAGCTAGAGTCATTGCATGTCTTTTACTTCCATAAACCACATATGGATCCACCTAGTGTGATTGCATACATGTTCCTCTAAACAAACCACATAAGGATCCACCAATGTCATTGCGTGTCTGTTCTTGTCATGAACCACACCCAATGTCATTGCATGTGTGTTCTTCTAAACAAACCACATAAGGCTCCACCAGTGTCATTGCCTATCTGTTCTTTTCATGAACCACACCCAGTGTCATTCATGCGTGTTCTTCTAAACAAACCACATAAGTCATTGCATGTCTATTCTTTTCATGAACCACACCCGGTGTCATTGCATGTATGTTCTTTTCATGAACCACGGCTAGAGTCCACCAGAGTCATTGCATGTCTGTTCTTCCCATGAACCACACATGGATCCACCGGTGTCATTGCCTGTCTGTTCTTTTCATGGATCACAGCTAGAGTCATTGCATGTCTGTTACTTCCATAAACCACATATGGATCCACCTGGTGTGATTGCATGTCTGTTCCTCTAAACAAACCACATAAGGATCCACCAGTGTCATTGGATGTGTGTTCTTCTCATGAACCACACCCGGTGTCATTGCATGTCTGTTCTTTTCATGAACCATATCTAGAGTCATTGCATGTCTGTTCCTCTAAACAAACCACATAAGGATCCACCTGTGTCATTGCATGTCTTTTCTTTTCATGAACCACACCCAGTGTCATTGCGTGCATGTTCTTTTCATTAACCATAGCTACAGTCATTGCATGTATGTTCTTTTCATGAACCACACATAAGGATCCACCGATGTCATTGCATGTCTGTTCTTTTCATGAACCACATCCAGTGTCATTGCATGTGTGTTCTCCTGACAAACCACATATGGATCCACCAGTGTCATTGCATGTCTGTTCTTTTCATGAACCACAACTAGAGTCCACCAGTGTCATTGGATGTCTGTTCTTCCCATGAACCACACATGGATCCACCAGTGTCATTGCCTGTCTATTCTTTTCATGAATCACAGCTAGAGTCATTGCATGTCTTTTACTTCCATAAACCACATATGGATCCACCTAGTGTGATTGCATGCCTGTTCCTCTAAACAAACCACATAAGGATCCACCAGTGTCATTGCGTGTCTGTTCTTTTCATGAACCACACCCAGTGTCATTGCATGTGTGTTCTTCTAAACAAACCACATAAGGATCCACCAGTGTCATTGCATGTGTGTTCTTCTAAACAAACCACATAAGGATCCACCAGTGTCATTGCCTATCTGTTCTTTTCATGAACCACACCCAGTGTCATTGCATGTGTGTTCTTCTAAACAAACCACATAAGTCATTGCATGTCTGTTCTTTTCATGAACCACACCCGGTGTCATTGCATGTCTTTTCTTTTCATGGATCACAGCTAGAGTCATTGCATGTCTATTCTTTTCATGAACCACATAAGGATGGGCCCACCAGTGTCATTGCATGTCTGTTCTTTTCATGAACCACACCCAGTGTCAGTACATGTCTGTTCTATTCATGAACCACACCCAGTTTCACTGCATGTCTGTTCTTTTCATGAACCACATTAGGATCCACCAGTGTCATTGCATGTATGTTACTTCCATAAACCACATATGGATCCACCTAGTGTGATTGCATGTCTGTTCCTCTAAACAAACCACATAAGGATCCACCAGTGTCATTAGATGTGTGTTCTTCTCATTAACCACACCCAGTGTCATTGCATGTGTGTTCTTCTAAATAAACCACATAAGGATCCACCAGTGTCATTGCCTGTCTGTTCTTTTCATGAACCACATAAGGATCCACCAGTGTTATTGCATGTTTGTTCTTTTCATGAATCACAGCTAGAGTCATTGCATGTCTTTTACTTCCATAAACCACATATGGATCCACCTAGTGTGATTGCATACATGTTCCTCTAAACAAACCACATAAGGATCCACCAATGTCATTGCGTGTCTGTTCTTGTCATGAACCACACCCAATGTCATTGCATGTGTGTTCTTCTAAACAAACCACATAAGGCTCCACCAGTGTCATTGCCTATCTGTTCTTTTCATGAACCACACCCAGTGTCATTCATGCGTGATCTTCTAAACAAACCACATAAGTCATTGCATGTCTATTCTTTTCATGAACCACACCCGGTGTCATTGCATGTATGTTCTTTTCATGAACCACGGCTAGAGTCCACCAGAGTCATTGCATGTCTGTTCTTCCCATGAACCACACATGGATCCACCGGTGTCATTGCCTGTCTGTTCTTTTCATGGATCACAGCTAGAGTCATTGCATGTCTGTTACTTCCATAAACCACATATGGATCCACCTAGTGTGATTGCATGTCTGTTCCTCTAAACAAACCACATAAGGATCCACCAGTGTCATTGGATGTGTGTTCTTCTCATGAACCACACCCGGTGTCATTGCATGTCTGTTCTTTTCATGAACCATATCTAGAGTCATTGCATGTTTGTTCCTCTAAACAAACCACATAAGGATCCACCTGTGTCATTGCATGTCTTTTCTTTTCATGAACCACACCCAGTGTCATTGCGTGCATGTTCTTTTCATTAACCATAGCTACAGTCATTGCATGTATGTTCTTTTCATGAACCACACATAAGGATCCACCGATGTCATTGCATGTCTGTTCTTTTCATGAACCACATCCAGTGTCATTGCATGTGTGTTCTCCTGACAAACCACATATGGATCCACCAGTGTCATTGCATGTCTGTTCTTTTCATGAACCACAACTAGAGTCCACCAGTGTCATTGGATGTCTGTTCTTCCCATGAACCACACATGGATCCACCAATGTCATTGCCTGTTTATTCTTTTCATGAATCACAGCTAGAGTCATTGCATGTCTTTTACTTCCATAAACCACATATGGATCCACCTAGTGTGATTGCATGCCTGTTCCTCTAAACAAACCACATAAGGACCCACCAGTGTCATTGCGTGTCTGTTCTTTTCATGAACCACACCTAGTGTCATTGCATGTGTGTTCTTCTAAACAAACCACATAAGGATCCACCAGTGTCATTGCCTATCTGTTCTTTTCATGAACCACACCCAGTGTCATTGCATGTGTGTTCTTCTAAACAAACCACATAAGTCATTGCATGTCTGTTCTTTTCATGAACCACACCCGGTGTCATTGCATGTCTTTTCTTTTCATGGATCACAGCTAGAGTCATTGCATGTCTATTCTTTTCATGAACCACATAAGGATGGGCCCACCAGTGTCATTGCATGTCTATTCTTTTCATGAACCACACCCAGTGTCAGTGCATGTCTGTTCTATTCATGAACCACACCCAGTTTCACTGCATGTCTGTTCTTTTCATGAACCACATAAGGATCCACCAGTGTCATTGCATGTATGTTACTTCCATAAACCACATATGGATCCACCTAGTGTGATTGCATGTCTGTTCCTCTAAACAAACCACATAAGGATCCACCAATGTCATTAGATGTGTGTTCTTCTCATTAACCACACCCAGTGTCATTGCATGTGTGTTCTTCTAAATAAACCACATAAGGATCCACCAGTGTCATTGCCTGTCTGTTCTTTTCATGAACCACATAAGGATCCACCAGTGTTATTGCATGTTTGTTCTTTTCATGAATCACAGCTAGAGTCATTGCATGTCTTTTACTTCCATAAACCACATATGGATCCACCTAGTGTGATTGCATACATGTTCGTCTAAACAAACCACATAAGGATCCACCAATGTCATTGCGTGTCTGTTCTTGTCATGAACCACACCCAATGTCATTGCATGTGTGTTCTTCTAAACAAACCACATAAGGCTCCACCAGTGTCATTGCCTATCTGTTCTTTTCATGAACCACACCCAGTGTCATTCATGCGTGTTCTTCTAAACAAACCACATAAGTCATTGCATGTCTATTCTTTTCATGAACCACACCCGGTGTCATTGCATGTATGTTCTTTTCATGAACCACGGCTAGAGTCCACCAGAGTCATTGCATGTCTGTTCTTCCCATGAACCACACATGGATCCACCGGTGTCATTGTCTGTCTGTTCTTTTCATGGATCACAGCTAGAGTCATTGCATGTCTGTTACTTCCATAAACCACATATGGATCCACCTAGTGTGATTGCATGTCTGTTCCTCTAAACAAACCACATAAGGATCCACCAGTGTCATTGGATGTGTGTTCTTCTCATGAACCACACCCGGTGTCATTGCATGTCTGTTCTTTTCATGAACCATATCTAGAGTCATTGCATGTCTGTTCCTCTAAACAAACCACATAAGGATCCACCTGTGTCATTGCATGTCTTTTCTTTTCATGAACCACACCCAGTGTCATTGCGTGCATGTTCTTTTCATTAACCATAGCTACAGTCATTGCATGTATGTTCTTTTCATGAACCACACATAAGGATCCACCGATGTCATTGCATGTCTGTTCTTTTCATGAACCACATCCAGTGTCATTGCATGTGTGTTCTCCTAACAAACCACATATGGATCCACCAGTGTCATTGCATGTCTGTTCTTTTCATGAACCACAACTAGAGTCCACCAGTGTCATTGGATGTCTGTTCTTCCCATGAACCACACATGGATCCACCATGGTCATTGCCTGTCTATTCTTTTCATGAATCACAGCTAGAGTCATTGCATGTCTTTTACTTCCATAAACCACATATGGATCCACCTAGTGTGATTGCATGCCTATTCCTCTAAACAAACCACATAAGGATCCACCAGTGTCATTGCGTGTCTGTTCTTTTCATGAACCACACCCAGTGTCATTGCATGTGTGTTCTTCTAAACAAACCACATAAGGATCCACCAGTGTCATTGCCTATCTGTTCTTTTCATGAACCACACCCAGTGTCATTGCATGTGTGTTCTTCTAAACAAACCACATAAGTCATTGCATGTCTGTTCTTTTCATGAACCACACCCGGTGTCATTGCATGTCTTTTCTTTTCATGGATCACAGCTAGAGTCATTGCATGTCTATTCTTTTCATGAACCACATAAGGATGGGCCCACCAGTGTCATTGCATGTCTATTCTTTTCATGAACCACACCCAGTGTCAGTGCATGTCTGTTCTATTCATGAACCACACCCAGTTTCACTGCATGTCTGTTCTTTTCATGAACCACATAAGGATCCACCAGTGTCATTGCATGTATGTTACTTCCATAAACCACATATGGATCCACCTAGTGTGATTGCATGTCTGTTCCTCTAAACAAACCACATAAGGATCCACCAGTGTCATTAGATGTGTGTTCTTCTCATTAACCACACCCAGTGTCATTGCATGTGTGTTCTTCTAAATAAACCACATAAGGATCCACCAGTGTCATTGCCTGTCTTTTCTTTTCATGAACCACATAAGGATCCACCAGTGTTATTGCATGTTTGTTCTTTTCATGAATCACAGCTAGAGTCATTGCATGTCTTTTACTTCCATAAACCACATATGGATCCACCTAGTGTGATTGCATACATGTTCGTCTAAACAAACCACATAAGGATCCACCAATGTCATTGCGTGTCTGTTCTTGTCATGAACCACACCCAATGTCATTGCATGTGTGTTCTTCTAAACAAACCACATAAGGCTCCACCAGTGTCATTGCCTATCTGTTCTTTTCATGAACCACACCCAGTGTCATTCATGTGTGTTCTTCTAAACAAACCACATAAGTCATTGCATGTATATTCTTTTCATGAACCACACCCGGTGTCATTGCATGTATGTTCTTTTCATGAACCACGGCTAGAGTCCACCAGAGTCATTGCATGTCTGTTCTTCCCATGAACCACACATGGATCCACCGGTGTCATTGCCTGTCTGTTCTTTTCATGGATCACAGCTAGAGTCATTGCATGTCTGTTACTTCCATAAACCACATATGGATCCACCTAGTGTGATTGCATGTATGTTCCTCTAAACAAACCACATAAGGATCCACCAGTGTCATTGGATGTGTGTTCTTCTCATGAACCACACCCGGTGTCATTGCATGTCTGTTCTTTTCATGAACCATATCTAGAGTCATTGCATGTCTGTTCCTCTAAACAAACCACATAAGGATCCACCTGTGTCATTGCATGTCTTTTCTTTTCATGAACCACACCCAGTGTCATTGCATGCATGTTCTTTTCATTAACCATAGCTACAGTCATTGCATGTATGTTCTTTTCATGAACCACACATAAGGATCCACCGATGTCATTGCATGTCTGTTCTTTTCATGAACCACATCCAGTGTCATTGCATGTGTGTTCTCCTGACAAACCACATATGGATCCACCAGTGTCATTGCATGTCTGTTCTTTTCATGAACCACAACTAGAGTCCACCAGTGTCATTGGATGTCTGTTCTTCCCATGAACCACACATGGATCCACCAGTGTCATTGCCTGTCTATTCTTTTCATGAATCACAGCTAGAGTCATTGCATGTCTTTTACTTCCATAAACCACATATGGATCCACCTAGTGTGATTGCATGCCTGTTCCTCTAAACAAACCACATAAGGATCCACCAGTGTCATTGCGTGTCTGTTCTTTTCATGAACCACACCCAGTGTCATTGCATGTGTGTTCTTCTAAACAAACCACATAAGGATCCACCAGTGTCATTGCATATCTGTTCTTTTCATGAACCACACCCAGTGTCATTGCATGTGTGTTCTTCTAAACAAACCACATAAGTCATTGCATGTCTGTTCTTTTCATGAACCACACCCGGTGTCATTGCATGTCTTTTCTTTTCATGGATCACAACTAGAGTCATTGCATGTCTATTCTTTTCATGAACCACATAAGGATGGGCCCACCAGTGTCATTGCATGTCTGTTTTCATGAACCACACCTAGTGTCAGTGCATGTCTGTTCTATTCATGAACCACACCCAGTTTCACTGCATGTCTGTTCTTTTCATGAACCACATAAGGATCCACCAGTGTCATTGCATGTATGTTACTTCCATAAACCACATATGGATCCACCTAGTGTGATTGCATGTCTGTTCCTCTAAACAAACCACATAAGGATCCACCAGTGTCATTAGATGTGTGTTCTTCTCATTAACCACACCCAGTGTCATTGCATGTGTGTTCTTCTAAATAAACCACATAAGGATCCACCAGTGTCATTGCCTGTCTGTTCTTTTCATGAACCACATAAGGATCCACCAGTGTTATTGCATGTTTGTTCTTTTCATGAATCACAGCTAGAGTCATTGCATGTCTTTTACTTCCAGAAACCACATATGGATCCACCTAGTGTGATTGCATACATGTTCGTCTAAACAAACCACATAAGGATCCACCAATGTCATTGCGTGTCTGTTCTTGTCATGAACCACACCCAATGTCATTGCATGTGTGTTCTTCTAAACAAACCACATAAGGCTCCACCAGTGTCATTGCCTATCTGTTCTTTTCATGAACCACACCCAGTGTCATTCATGTGTGTTCTTCTAAACAAACCACATAAGTCATTGCATGTCTATTCTTTTCATGAACCACACCCGGTGTCATTGCATGTATGTTCTTTTCATGAACCACGGCTAGAGTCCACCAGAGTCATTGCATGTCTGTTCTTCCCATGAACCACACATGGATCCACCGGTGTCATTGCATGTCTGTTCTTTTCATGGATCACAGCTAGAGTCATTGCATGTCTGTTACTTCCATAAACCACATATGGATCCACCTAGTGTGATTGCATGTCTGTTCCTCTAAACAAACCACATAAGGATCCACCAGTGTCATTGGATGTGTGTTCTTCTCATGAACCACACCCGGTGTCATTGCATGTCTGTTCTTTTCATGAACCATATCTAGAGTCATTGCATGTCTGTTCCTCTAAACAAACCACATAAGGATCCACCTGTGTCATTGCATGTCTTTTCTTTTCATGAACCACACCCAGTGTCATTGCGTGCATGTTCTTTTCATTAACCATAGCTACAGTCATTGCATGTATGTTCTTTTCATGAACCACACATAAGGATCCACCGATGTCATTGCATGTCTGTTCTTTTCATGAACCACATCCAGTGTCATTGCATGTGTGTTCTCCTGACAAACCACATATGGATCCACCAGTGTCATTGCATGTCTGTTCTTTTCATGAACCACAACTAGAGTCCACCAGTGTCATTGGATGTCTGTTCTTCCCATGAACCACACATGGATCCACCAGTGTCATTGCCTGTCTATTCTTTTCATGAATCACAGCTAGTCATTGCATGTCTTTTACTTCCATAAACCACATATGGATCCACCTAGTGTGATTGCATGCCTGTTCCTCTAAACAAACCACATAAGGATCCATCAGTGTCATTGCGTGTCTGTTCTTTTCATGAACCACACCCAGTGTCATTGCATGTGTGTTCTTCTAAACAAACCACATAAGGATCCACCAGTGTCATTGCCTATCTGTTCTTTTCATGAACCACACCCAGTGTCATTGCATGTGTGTTCTTCTAAACAAACCACATAAGTCATTGCATGTCTGTTCTTTTCATGAACCACACCCGGTGTCATTGCATGTCTGTTCTTTTCATGAACCACGACTAGAGTCCTTGCATGTATGTTCCTCTAAACAAACCACATAAGGATCCACCAGTGTCATTGTATGTCTGCTCTTTTCATGAACCACATAAGGATCTACCAGTGACATTGCATGTCTGTTCTGTTCATGAACCACACCTAGTGTCATTGCATGTGTGTTACTTCCATATACCACACATGGATCCACCTAGTGTGATTGCATGTTTGTTCCTTCCATAAACCACATAAGGATCCACCAGTTTCATTGCCTGTCTGTTATTTTCATGAACTACTCCTAGTGTCATTGCATGTCTATTCTTTTCATGAACCACTCCTAGTGTCATTGCGTGTCTGTTCTTTCCATGAACCACACCTAGTGTCATTGCATGTGTGTTCTTCTAAACAAACCACTTAAGGATCCACCAGTGTCATTGCCTATCTGTTCTTTTCATGAATCACAGCTAGAGTCATTGCATGTTTTTTACTTCCATAAACCACATATGGATCCACCTAGTGTGATTGCATGCGTGTTCCTCTAAACAAACCACATAAGGATCCACCAGTGTCATTGCGTGTCTGTTCTTTTCATGAACCACACCTAGTGTCATTGCATGTGTTTTCTTCTATACAAACCACATAAGGATCCACCAGTGTCATTGCCTATCTGTTCTTTTGATGAACCACACCCAGTGCCATTGCATGTGTATTCTTCTAAACAAACCACATAAGTCTTTGCATGTCTATTCTTTTCATGAACCACACCCGATGTCATTGCATGTCTGTTATTTTCATGAACCACGGCTAGAGTCCTTGCATGTCTGTTCTTTTCATGAGTCACACCCGGTGTCATTGCATGTCTGTTCTTTTCATGAACCACGGCTAGAGTCCTTGCATGTCTGTTCCTCTAAACAAACCACATAAGGATCCACTAGTGTCATTGCATGTCTGCTCTTTTCATGAACCACATAAGGATCTACCTGTGTCATTGCATGTCTGTTCTTTTCATGAACCACAGCCAGTGTCATTGCATGTGTGTTACTTCCATAAACCACATATGGATCCACCTAGTGTGATTGCATGTTTGTTCCTTCCATAAACCACCTAAGGATCCACTAGTGTCATTGCCTGTCTGTTCTTTTCATGAACCACACCTAGTGTCATTACATGTCTGTTCTTTTCATGAACCACACCCAGTGTCACTGCATGTCAGTTCTTTTCATGAACCACATAAGGATCTACCTGAGTCATTGGATGTGTGTTCTTCTCATGAACCACACGTGGATCCACCGATGTCATTGCATGTCTGTTCCTCTAAACAAACCACATAAGGATCCACCAGTGTCATTGCGTGTGTGTTTATTTCATGAACCACACCTAGTGTCATTGCATGTGTGTTCTTCTAGACAAACCACATAAGGATCCACTAGTGTCATTGCATGTCTGTTATTTTCATGAACCACATAAGGATGGGCCCACCAGTGTCATTGCATGTCTGTTCTTTTCATGAACCACACCCAGTGTCAGTGCATGTCTGTTCTATTCATGAACCACACCCAGTTTCACTGCACGTCAGTTCTTTTCATGAACCACATAAGGATCTACCAGAGTCATTGGATGTGTGTTCTTCTCATGAACCACACGTGGATCCACCAATGTCATTGCCTGTCTGTTCCTCTAAACAAACCACATAAGGATCCACCAGTGTCATTGCGTGTGTGTTCATTTCATGAACCACACCCAGTGTCATTGCATGTGTGTTCTTCTAAACAAACCACATAAGGATCCACCAGTGTCATTGCCTATCTGTTCTTTTCATGAACCACACCCAGTGTCATTGCATGTGTGTTCTTATAAACAAACCACATAAGTCATTGCATGTCTGTTCTTTTCATGAACCACACCCGGTGTCATTGCATGTCTGTTCTTTTCTTGAACCACGGCTAGAGTCCACCAGAGTCATTGCATGTCTGTTCTTCCCATGAACCACACATGGATCCACCGGTGTCATTGCCTGTCTGTTCTTTTCATGGATCACAGCTAGAGTCATTGCATGTCCGTTACTTCCATAAACCACATATGGATCCACCTAGTGTGATTGCATGTCTGTTCCTCTAAACAAACCACATAAGGATCCACCAGTGTCATTGGATGTGTGTTCTTCTCATGAACCACACCCGGTGTCATTGCATGTCTGTTCTTTTCATGAACCATATCTAGAGTCATTGCATGTCTATTCCTCTAAACAAACCACATAAGGATCCACCTTGTCATTGCATGTCTTTTCTTTTCATGAACCACACCCAGTGTCATTGCGTGCATGTTCTTTTCATTAACCATAGCTACAGTCATTGCATGTATGTTCTTTTCATGAACCACACATAAGGATCCACCGATGTCATTGCATGTCTGTTCTTTTCATGAACCACATCCAGTGTCATTGCATGTGTGTTCTCCTGACAAACCACATATGGATCCACCAGTGTCATTGCATGTCTGTTCTTTTCATGAACCACAACTAGAGTCCACCAGTGTCATTGGATGTCTGTTCTTCCCATGAACCACACATGGATCCACCAGTGTCATTGCCTGTCTATTCTTTTCATGAATCACAGCTAGAGTCATTGCATGTCTTTTACTTCCATAAACCACATATGGATCCACCTAGTGTGATTGCATGCCTGTTCCTCTAAACAAACCACATAAGGATCCACCAGTGTCATTGCGTGTCTGTTCTTTTCATGAACCACACCCAGTGTCATTGCATGTTTGTTCTTCTAAACAAACCACATAAGGATCCACCAGTGTCATTGCCTATCTGTTCTTTTCATGAACCACACCCAGTGTCATTGCATGTGTGTTCTTCTAAACAAACCACATAAGTCATTGCATGTCTGTTCTTTTCATGAACCACACCCGGTGTCATTGCATGTCTGTTCTTTTCATGAACCACGACTAGAGTCCTTGCATGTCTGTTCCTCTAAACAAACCACATAAGGATCCACCAGTGTCATTGTATGTCTGCTCTTTTCATGAACCACATAAGGATCTACCAGTGACATTGCATGTCTGTTCTTTTCATGAACCACACCCAGTGTCATTGCATGTGTGTTACTTCCATATACCACATATGGATCCACCTAGTGTGATTGCATGTTTGTTCCTTCCATAAACCACATAAGGATCCACCAGTTTCATTGCATGTCTGTTATTTTCATGAACCACTCCTAGTGTCATTGAATGTCTATTCTTTTCATGAACCACTCCTAGTGTCATTGCGTGTCTGTTCTTTTCATGAAATACACCTAGTGTCATTGCATGTGTGTTCTTCTAAACAAACCACTTAAGGATCCACCAGCGTCATTGCCTATTTGTTCTTTTCATGAATCACAGCTAGAGTCATTGCATGTCTTTTACTTCCATAAACCACATATGGATCCACCTAGTGTGATTGCATGCGTGTTCCTCTAAACAAACCACATAAGGATCCACCAGTGTCATTGCGTGTCTGTTCTTTTCATGAACCACACCTAGTGTCATTGCATGTGTTTTCTTCTATACAAACCACATAAGGATCCACCAGGGTCATTGCCTATCTGTTCTTTTCATGAACCACACCCAGTGCCATTGCATGTGTATTCTTCTAAACAAACCACATAAGTCATTTCATGTCTGTTCTTTTCATGAACCACACCCGATGTCATTGCATGTCTGTCATTTTCATGAACCACGGCTAGAGTCCTTGCATGTCTGTTCTTTTCATGAGTCACACCCGGTGTCATTGCATGTCTGTTCTTTTCATGAACCACGGCTAGAGTCCTTGCATGTTTGTTCCTCTAAACAAACCACATAAGGATCCACTAGTGTCATTGCATGTCTGCTCTTTTCATGAACCACATAAGGATCTACCAGTGTCATTGCATGTCTGCTCTTTTCATGAACCACAGCCAGTGTCATTGCATGTGTGTTACTTCCATAAACCACATATGGATCCACCTAGTGTGATTGCATGTTTGTTCCTTCCATAAACCACATAAGGATCCACTAGTGTCATTGCCTGTCTGTTCTTTTCATGAACCACACCTAGTGTCATTACATGTCTGTTCTTTTCATGAACCACACCCAGTGTCACTGCATGTCAGTTCTTTTCATGAACCACATAAGGATCTACCTAAGTCATTGGATGTGTGTTCTTCTCATGAACCACACGTGGATCCACCGATGTCATTGCATGTCTGTTCCTCTAAACAAACCACATAAGGATCCACCAGTGTCATTGCGTGTGTGTTCATTTCATGAACCACACCCAGTGTCATTGCATGTGTGTTCTTCTAAACAAACCACATAAGGATCCACCAGTGTCATTGCCTATCTGTTCTTTTCATGAACCACACCCAGTGTCATTGCATGTGTGTTCTTATAAACAAACCACATAAGTCATTGCATGTCTGTTCTTTTCATGAACCACACCCGGTGTCATTGCATGTC
This sequence comes from Avena sativa, assembly GCA_916181665.1. Lineage (NCBI taxonomy): Eukaryota > Viridiplantae > Streptophyta > Magnoliopsida > Poales > Poaceae > Avena > Avena sativa. The sequence continues at coordinate 343,785,270 of OV702287.1, forward strand.
TGTTCTTTTCATGAACCACGGCTAGAGTCCACCAGAGTCATTGCATGTCTGTTCTTCCCATGAACCACACATGGATCCACCGGTGTCATTGCCTGTCTGTTCTTTTCATGGATCACAGCTAGAGTCATTGCATGTCCGTTACTTCCATAAACCACATATGGATCCACCTAGTGTGATTGCATGTCTGTTCGTCTAAACAAACCACATAAGGATCCACCAGTGTCATTGGATGTGTGTTCTTCTCATGAACCACACCCGGTGTCATTGCATGTCTGTTCTTTTCATGAACCATATCTAGAGTCATTGCATGTCTGTTCCTCTAAACAAACCACATAAGGATCCACCTTGTCATTGCATGTCTTTTCTTTTCATGAACCACACCCAGTGTCATTGCGTGCATGTTCTTTTCATTAACCATAGCTACAGTCATTGCATGTATGTTCTTTTCATGAACCACACATAAGGATCCACCGATGTCATTGCATGTCTGTTCTTTTCATGAACCACATCCAGTGTCATTGCATGTGTGTTCTCCTGACAAACCACATATGGATCCACCAGTGTCATTGCATGTCTGTTCTTTTCATGAACCACAACTAGAGTCCACCAGTGTCATTGGATGTCTGTTCTTCCCATGAACCACACATGGATCCACCAGTGTCATTGCCTGTCTATTCTTTTCATGAATCACAGCTAGAGTCATTGCATGTGTTTTACTTCCATAAACCACATATGGATCCACCTAGTGTGATTGCATGCCTGTTCCTCTAAACAAACCACATAAGGATCCACCAGTGTCATTGCGTGTCTGTTCTTTTCATGAACCACACCCAGTGTCATTGCATGTTTGTTCTTCTAAACAAACCACATAAGGATCCACCAGTGTCATTGCCTATCTGTTCTTTTCATGAACCACACCCAGTGTCATTGCATGTGTGTTCTTCTAAAGAAACCACATAAGTCATTGCATGTCTGTTCTTTTCATGAACCACACCCGGTGTCATTGCATGTCTGTTCTTTTCATGAACCACGACTAGAGTCCTTGCATGTCTGTTCCTCTAAACAAACCACATAAGGATCCACCAGTGTCATTGTATGTCTGCTCTTTTCATGAACCACATAAGGATCTACCAGTGACATTGCATGTCTGTTCTTTTCATGAACCACACCCAGTGTCATTGCATGTGTGTTACTTCCATATACCACATATGGATCCACCTAGTGTGATTGCATGTTTGTTCCTTCCATAAACCACATAAGGATCCACCAGTTTCATTGCATGTCTGTTATTTTCATGAACCACTCCTAGTGTCATTGAATGTCTATTCTTTTCATGAACCACTCCTAGTGTCATTGCGTGTCTGTTCTTTTCATGAAATACACCTAGTGTCATTGCATGTGTGTTCTTCTAAACAAACCACTTATGGATCCACCAGTGTCATTGCCTATTTGTTCTTTTCATGAATCACAGCTAGAGTCATTGCATGTCTTTTACTTCCATAAACCACATATGGATCCACCTAGTGTGATTGCATGCGTGTTCCTCTAAACAAACCACATAAGGATCCACCAGTGTCATTGCGTGTCTGTTCTTTTCATGAACCACACCTAGTGTCATTGCATGTGTTTTCTTCTATACAAACCACATAAGGATCCACCAGGGTCATTGCCTATCTGTTCTTTTCATGAACCACACCCAGTGCCATTGCATGTGTATTCTTCTAAACAAACCACATAAGTCATTGCATGTCTGTTCTTTTCATGAACCACACCCGATGTCATTGCATGTCTGTCATTTTCATGAACCACGGCTAGAGTCCTTGCATGTCTGTTCTTTTCATGAGTCACACCCGGTGTCATTGCATGTCTGTTCTTTTCATGAACCACGGCTAGAGTCCTTGCATATTTGTTCCTCTAAACAAACCACATAAGGATCCACTAGTGTCATTGCATGTCTGCTCTTTTCATGAACCACATAAGGATCTACCAGTGTCATTGCATGTCTGCTCTTTTCATGAACCACAGCCAGTGTCATTGCATGTGTGTTACTTCCATAAACCACATATGGATCCACCTAGTGTGATTGCATGTTTGTTCCTTCCATAAACCACATAAGGATCCACTAGTGTCATTGCCTGTCTGTTCTTTTCATGAACCACACCTAGTGTCATTACATGTCTGTTCTTTTCATGAACCACACCCAGTGTCACTGCATGTCAGTTCTTTTCATGAACCACATAAGGATCTACCTAAGTCATTGGATGTGTGTTCTTCTCATGAACCACACGTGGATCCACCGATGTCATTGCATGTCTGTTCCTCTAAACAAACCACATAAGGATCCACCAGTGTCATTGCGTGTGTGTTCATTTCATGAACCACACCCAGTGTCATTGCATGTGTGTTCGTCTAAACAAACCACATAAGGATCCACCAGTGTCATTGCCTATCTGTTCTTTTCATGAACCACACCCAGTGTCATTGCATGTGTGTTCTTATAAACAAACCACATAAGTCATTGCATGTCTGTTCTTTTCATGAACCACACCCGGTGTCATTGCATGTCTGTTCTTTTCATGAACCACGGCTAGAGTCCACCAGAGTCATTGCATGTCTGTTCTTCCCATGAACCACACATGGATCCACCGGTGTCATTGCCTGTCTGTTCTTTTCATGGATCACAGCTAGAGTCATTGCATGTCCGTTACTTCCATAAACCACATATGGATCCACCTAGTGTGATTGCATGTCTGTTCGTCTAAACAAACCACATAAGGATCCACCAGTGTCATTGGATGTGTGTTCTTCTCATGAACCACACCCGGTGTCATTGCATGTCTGTTCTTTTCATGAACCATATCTAGAGTCATTGCATGTCTGTTCCTCTAAACAAACCACATAAGGATCCACCTTGTCATTGCATGTCTTTTCTTTTCATGAACCACACCCAGTGTCATTGCGTGCATGTTCTTTTCATTAACCATAGCTACAGTCATTGCATGTATGTTCTTTTCATGAACCACACATAAGGATCCACCGATGTCATTGCATGTCTGTTCTTTTCATGAACCACATCCAGTGTCATTGCATGTGTGTTCTCCTGACAAACCACATATGGATCCACCAGTGTCATTGCATGTCTGTTCTTTTCATGAACCACAACTAGAGTCCACCAGTGTCATTGGATGTCTGTTCTTCCCATGAACCACACATGGATCCACCAGTGTCATTGCCTGTCTATTCTTTTCATGAATCACAGCTAGAGTCATTGCATGTGTTTTACTTCCATAAACCACATATGGATCCACCTAGTGTGATTGCATGCCTGTTCCTATAAACAAACCACATAAGGATCCACCAGTGTCATTGCGTGTCTGTTCTTTTCATGAACCACACCCAGTGTCATTGCATGTTTGTTCTTCTAAACAAACCACATAAGGATCCACCAGTGTCATTGCCTATCTGTTCTTTTCATGAACCACACCCAGTGTCATTGCATGTGTGTTCTTCTAAAGAAACCACATAAGTCATTGCATGTCTGTTCTTTTCATGAACCACACCCGGTGTCATTGCATGTCTGTTCTTTTCATGAACCACGACTAGAGTCCTTGCATGTCTGTTCCTCTAAACAAACCACATAAGGATCCACCAGTGTCATTGTATGTCTGCTCTTTTCATGAACCACATAAGGATCTACCAGTGACATTGCATGTCTGTTCTTTTCATGAACCACACCCAGTGTCATTGCATGTGTGTTACTTCCATATACCACATATGGATCCACCTAGTGTGATTGCATGTTTGTTCCTTCCATAAACCACATAAGGATCCACCAGTTTCATTGCATGTCTGTTATTTTCATGAACCACTCCTAGTGTCATTGAATGTCTATTCTTTTCATGAACCACTCCTAGTGTCATTGCGTGTCTGTTCTTTTCATGAAATACACCTTGTGTCATTGCATGTGTGTTCTTCTAAACAAACCACTTAAGGATCCACCAGTGTCATTGCCTATTTGTTCTTTTCATGAATCACAGCTAGAGTCATTGCATGTCTTTTACTTCCATAATCCACATATGGATCCACCTAGTGTGATTGCATGCGTGTTCCTCTAAACAAACCACATAAGGATCCACCAGTGTCATTGCGTGTCTGTTCTTTTCATGAACCACACCTAGTGTCATTGCATGTGTTTTCTTCTATACAAACCACATAAGGATCCACCAGGGTCATTGCCTATCTGTTCTTTTCATGAACCACACCCAGTGCCATTGCATGTGTATTCTTCTAAACAAACCACATAAGTCATTGCATGTCTGTTCTTTTCATGAACCACACCCGATGTCATTGCATGTCTGTCATTTTCATGAACCACGGCTAGAGTCCTTGCATGTCTGTTCTTTTCATGAGTCACACCCGGTGTCATTGCATGTCTGTTCTTTTCATGAACCACGGCTAGAGTCCTTGCATGTTTGTTCCTCTAAACAAACCACATAAGGATCCACTAGTGTCATTGCATGTCTGCTCTTTTCATGAACCACATAAGGATCTACCAGTGTCATTGCATGTCTGCTCTTTTCATGAACCACAGCCAGTGTCATTGCATGTGTGTTACTTCCATAAACCACATATGGATCCACCTAGTGTGATTGCATGTTTGTTCCTTCCATAAACCACATAAGGATCCACTAGTGTCATTGCCTGTCTGTTCTTTTCATGAACCACACCTAGTGTCATTACATGTCTGTTCTTTTCATGAACCACACCCAGTGTCACTGCATGTCAGTTCTTTTCATGAACCACATAAGGATCTACCTAAGTCATTGGATGTGTGTTCTTCTCATGAACCACACGTGGATCCACCGATGTCATTGCATGTCTGTTCCTCTAAACAAACCACATAAGGATCCACCAGTGTCATTGCGTGTGTGTTCATTTCATGAACCACACCCAGTGTCATTGCATGTGTGTTCTTCTAAACAAACCACATAAGGATCCACCAGTGTCATTGCCTATCTGTTCTTTTCATGAACCACACCCAGTGTCATTGCATGTGTGTTCTTATAAACAAACCACATAAGTCATTGCATGTCTGTTCTTTTCATGAACCACACCCGGTGTCATTGCATGTCTGTTCTTTTCATGAACCACGGCTAGAGTCCACCAGAGTCATTGCATGTCTGTTCTTCCCATGAACCACACATGGATCCACCGGTGTCATTGCCTGTCTGTTCTTTTCATGGATCACAGCTAGAGTCATTGCATGTCCGTTACTTCCATAAACCACATATGGATCCACCTAGTGTGATTGCATGTCTGTTCGTCTAAACAAACCACATAAGGATCCACCAGTGTCATTGGATGTGTGTTCTTCTCATGAACCACACCCGGTGTCATTGCATGTCTGTTCTTTTCATGAACCATATCTAGAGTCATTGCATGTCTGTTCCTCTAAACAAACCACATAAGGATCCACCTTGTCATTGCATGTCTTTTCTTTTCATGAACCACACCCAGTGTCATTGCGTGCATGTTCTTTTCATTAACCATAGCTACAGTCATTGCATGTATGTTCTTTTCATGAACCACACATAAGGATCCACCGATGTCATTGCATGTCTGTTCTTTTCATGAACCACATCCAGTGTCATTGCATGTGTGTTCTCCTGACAAACCACATATGGATCCACCAGTGTCATTGCATGTCTGTTCTTTTCATGAACCACAACTAGAGTCCACCAGTGTCATTGGATGTCTGTTCTTCCCATGAACCACACATGGATCCACCAGTGTCATTGCCTGTCTATTCTTTTCATGAATCACAGCTAGAGTCATTGCATGTGTTTTACTTCCATAAACCACATATGGATCCACCTAGTGTGATTGCATGCCTGTTCCTCTAAACAAACCACATAAGGATCCACCAGTGTCATTGCGTGTCTGTTCTTTTCATGAACCACACCCAGTGTCATTGCATGTGTGTTCTTATAAACAAACCACATAAGGATCCACCAGTGTCATTGCCTATCTGTTCTTTTCATGAACCACACCCAGTGTCATTGCATGTGTGTTCTTCTAAACAAACCACATAAGTCATTGCATGTCTATTCTTTTCATGAACCACACCCGGTGTCATTGCATGTCTGTTCTTTTCATGAACCACGACTAGAGTCCTTGCATGTCTGTTCCTCTAAACAAACCACATAAGGATCCACCAGTGTCATTGTATGTCTGCTCTTTTCATGAACCACATAAGGATCTACCAGTGACATTGCATGTCTGTTCTTTTCATGAACCACACCCAGTGTCATTGCATGTGTGTTACTTCCATATACCACATATGGATCCACCTAGTGTGATTGCATGTTTGTTCCTTCCATAAACCACATAAGGATCCACCAGTTTCATTGCATGTCTGTTATTTTCATGAACCACTCCTAGTGTCATTGCATGTCTATTCTTTTCATGAACCACTCCTAGTGTCATTGCGTGTCTGTTCTTTTCATGAAATACACCCAGTGTCATTGCATGTGTGTTCTTCTAAACAAACCACTTAAGGATCCACCAGTGTCATTGCCTATCTGTTCTTTTCATGAATCACAGCTAGAGTCATTGCATGTCTTTTACTTCCATAAACCACATATGGATCCACCTAGTGTGATTGCATGCGTGTTCCTCTAAACAAACCACATAAGGATCCACCAGTGTCATTGCGTGTCTGTTCTTTTCTTGAACCACACCTAGTGTCATTGCATGTGTTTTCTTCTATACAAACCACATAAGGATCCACCAGGGTCATTGCCTATCTGTTCTTTTCATGAACCACACCCAGTGCCATTGCATGTGTATTCTTCTAAACAAACCACATAAGTCATTGCATGTCTGTTCTTTTTATGAACCACACCCGATGTCATTGCATGTCTGTTATTTTCATGAACCACGGCTAGAGTCCTTGCATGTCTGTTCTTTTCATGAGTCACACCCGGTGTCATTGCATGTCTGTTCTTTTCATGAACCACGGCTAGAGTCCTTGCATGTCTGTTCCTCTAAACAAACCACATAAGGATCCACTAGTGTCATTGCATGTCTGCTCTTTTCATGAACCACATAAGGATCTACCAGTGTCATTGCATGTCTGTTCTTTTCATGAACCACAGCCAGTGTCATTGCATGTGTGTTACTTCCATAAACCACATATGGATCCACCTAGTGTGATTGCATGTTTGTTCCTTCCATAAACCACATAAGGATCCACTAGTGTCATTGCCTGTCTGTTCTTTTCATGAACCACACCTAGTGTCATTACATGTCTGTTCTTTTCATGAACCACACCCAGTGTCACTGCATGTCAGTTCTTTTCATGAACCACATAAGGATCTACCTAAGTCATTGGATGTGTGTTCTTCTCATGAACCACACGTGGATCCACCGATGTCATTGCATGTCTGTTCCTCTAAACAAACCACATAAGGATCCACCAGTGTCATTGCGTGTGTGTTAATTTCATGAACCATACCCAGTGTCATTGCATGTGTGTTCTTCTAAACAAACCACATAAGGATCCACTAGTGTCATTGCATGTCTGTTTTTTTCATGAACCACATAAGGATGGGCCCACCAGTGTAATTGCATGTCTGTTCTTTTCATGAACCACACCCAGTGTCAGTGCATGTCTGTTCTATTCATGAACCACACCCAGTTTCACTGCATGTCAGTTCTTTTCATGAACCACATAAGGATCTACGAGAGTCATTGGATCTGTGTTCTTCTCATGAACCACACGTGGATCCACCAATGTCATTGCATGTCTGTTCCTCTAAACAAACCACATAAGGATCCACCAGTGTCATTGCGTGTCTGTTCATTTCGTGAACCACACCCAGTGTCATTGCATGTGTGTTCTTCTAAACAAACCACATAAGGATCCACCAGTGTCATTGCATGTCTGTTCTTTTCATGAACCACATAAGCATGGGCCCACCAGTGTCATTGCATGTATGTTATTTTCATGAACCACACCCAGTGTCAGTGCATGTCTGTTCTATTCATGAACCACACCAAGTTTCACTACATGTCTGTTCTTTTCATGAACCACATAAGGATCTACCAGAGTCATTGGATATGTGTTCTTCTCATGAACCACACGTGGATCCACCGATGTCATTGCATGTCTGTTCCTCCAAACAAACCACATAAGGATCCACGAGTGTCATTGCGTGTGTGTTCATTTCATGAACCACACCCAGTGTCATTGCATGTGTGTTCTTCTAAATAAACCACATAAGGATCCACCAGTGTCATTGCCTGTATGTTCTTTTCATGAACCACATAAATATCCACCAATGTCATTGCATGTCTGTTCTTTTCATGAATCACAGCTAGAGTCATTGCATGTCTTTTACTTCCATAAACCACATATGGATCCACCTAGTGTGATTGCATACCTATTCCTCTAAACAAACCACATAAGGATCCACCAGTGTCATTGCGTGTCTGTTCTTTTCATGAACCACACAAAGTGTCATTGTATGTGTGTTCTTATAAACAAACCACATAAGGATCCACCAGTGTCATTGCTTATCTGTTCTGTTCATGAACCACACCCAGTGTCATTGCATGTGTGTTCTTCTTGACAAACCACATAAGGATCCACCAGTGTCATTGGATGTGTGTTTTTCTCATGAACCACACCCGGTGTCATTGCATGTCTGTTCTTTTCATGAACCATATCTAGAGTCATTGCATGTCTGTTCCTCTAAACAAACCACATAAGGATCCACCTGTGTCATTGCATGTCTTTTCTTTTCATGAACCACACCCAGTGTCATTGCATGCGTGTTCTTTTCATTAACCATAGCTACAGTCATTGCATGTATGTTATTTTCATGAACCACACATAAGGATCCACCGATGTCATTGCATGTCTGTTCTTTTCATGCACCACATCCAGTGTCATTGCATGTGTGTTCTCCTGACAAACCACATATGGATCCACCAGTGTCATTGCATGTCTGTTCTTTTCATGAACCACAACTAGAGTCCACCAGTGTCATTGGATGTCTGTTCTTCCCATGAACCACACATGGATCCACTAGTGTCATTGCCTGTCTATTCTTTTCATGAATCACATCTAGAGTCATTGCATGTCTTTTACTTCCATAAACCACATATGGATCCACCTAGTGTGATTGCATGCTTGTTACTCTAAACAAACCACATAACGATCCACCAGTGTCATTGCGTGTCTGTTCTTTTCATGAACCACACCAGTGTCATTGCATGTGTGTTCTTCTAAACAAACCACATAAGGATGCACCAATGTCATTTCCTATCTATTCTTTTCATGAACCACAATTAGTGTCATTGCATGTGTGTTCTTCTAAACAAACCACATAAGTCATTGCATGTGTGTTCTTTTCATGAACCACACCCGGTGTCATTGCATGTCTATTCTTTTCATGAACCACGGCCAGAGTCCTTGCATGTGTGTTCCTCTAAACAAACCACATAAGGATCCACTAGTGTAATTGTATGTCTGCACTTTTCATGAACCACATAAGGATCTACCAGTGTCATTGCATGTCTGTTCTTTACATGAACCACACCCAGTGTCATTGCATGTGTGTTACTTCCATAAACCACATATGGATCCACCTAGTGTGATTGCATGTTTGTTCCTTCCATAAACCACATAAGGATCCACCAGTGTCATTGCCTGTCTGTTCTTTTCATGAACCACTCCTAGTGTCAGTGCATGTCTGTTCTTTTCATGAACCACACCTAGTGTCACTGCATGTCAGTTCTTTTCATGAACCACATAAGGATCTACCAGAGTCATTGGATGTGTGTTCTTCTCATGAACCACATATGGATCCACATAGTGTGATTGCATGCCTGTTCCTCTAAACAAACCACATAAGGATCCACCAGTGCATTGCGTGTGTGTTCTTTTCATGAACCACACCCAGTGTCATTGCATGTATGTTCTTCTAAACAAACCACATAAGCATCCCCCAGTATCATTGCATGTCTGCTCTTTTCATGAACCACATAAGGATGGGCCCACCAATGTCATTGCATGTCTGTTCTTTTCATGAACCACACCCAGTGTTAGTGCATGTCTGTTCTATTCATGAACCACACCCAGTTTCACTGCATGTTTGTTCTTTTCATGAACCACATAAGGATCTACCAGTGTTATTGCATGTATGTTACTTCCATAAACCCCATATGAATCCACCTAGTGTGATTGCATGTATGTTCCTCTAAACAAACCACATAAGGATCCACCAGTGTCATTGGATGTGTGTTCTTCTCATGAATCACACCCAGTGTCATTGCATGTGTGTTCTTCTAAACAAACCACATAAGGATCCACCAGTGTCATTGCCTGTCTGTTCTTTTCATGAACCACATAAGGATCCACCAGTGTCATTGCATTCTGTTCTTTTCATGAATCACAGCTAGAGTCATTGCATGTCTTTTACTTCCATAAACCACATATGGATCCACCTAGTGTGATTGCATGTCTGTTCCTCTAAACAAACCACATAAGGATCCACCAGTGTCATTGCATGTCTGTTCTTTTCATGAACCACACCCACTGTCATTGCATGCGTGTTCTGTTCATTAACCATAGCTAGAGTCATTGCATGTCTGTTACTTCCATAAACCACACATGGATCCACCGAGGTCATTGCATGTCTGTTCTTTTCATGAACCACACCCAGTGTCACTACATGTCAGTTCTTTTCATGAACCACATAAGGATCCACCCAGTTTCATTGGATGTGTGTTCTTCTCATGAAAAACACGTGGATCCACCGATGTCATTGCATGTCTGTTCCTCTAAACAAACCACATCAGGATCCACCAGTGTCATTGCATGTATGTTCTTTTCATGAACCAGACCCAGTGTCATTGCATGCGTGTTCTTTTCATTAACCATAGCTAGAGTCATTGCATGTTTGTTACTTCCATAAACCACGCATGGATCCACCGATGCCACTGCATGTCTGTTCTTTTCATGAACCACACCCAGTGCCATTGCATGGGTAGCCGTTAGACCGAGTCTTCTAGATGGCACGCCCTAACACAGTTGTTCTGCTTGACAATTGTTACATACTGTTGGATTGGGGCGCTTGGACGATTGGGATGGTCTTCGTGAGAGCGATCCGCGAGTAGGCTGTTCTGTGGCATGATTGGCCATGCTTGCTCTGGACAAACTGGCAACACCAGGCGCTCCCCTGTTGCGAGTGTCACGTCTCACGAGTTCAGTGGGCCACATCCTAGTGTCACGTCCCCATTACTTCTCTTCCTCCCCATACTTCTCTTCCTTACCCTTGAAGCCACTTTCCCCACTTCACTCACATCCTGTCGTAGCCGCAAGCCGACGGCACCTCCATCCCAATCCCCTCTCTGGCAGCCACCCCCTACCCCTCTCGCCATGGGTTCAAGGGGAGACGGCGAGGAAACGCGTCGTGACGACAGGGACGGTGATTTTGATGTGAGTCGTCTCATCTCTATTTCTATCATTTGTGGCCAGTTATCTATTTTTTGAGCTAGATCTAATCTGTTTACTCATGCGTGTATGATGTGTTAGGCCAACCAGACGATGTATGACTCTGACTATCACGGTTTAGAGGATAAAGACAGTCCTTTGGTATGTAAACATGGATATGTGCCTGCTAAAGTTGTAGCCTTCGAAGGACGAAACACAGGTAGGAGGTTTCTACGGTGTCAAGGACATCGTGCAATGATGCAAGGCGGAAGTTGCGGTGTTGTCAAATGGGTAGATCTAGAGTGGCCCAAATCGATGCAGAAAACGCTGGACAAACTATGGGAAATGACTGTCGAGTTGAAAGAATCCGTATTCAGCTCACTCCTTGAAAGTGTTGAGATGAAGCTATGGAAACCAGTTGACACGACCAAGCATAAGCGAGATCTCAGGCGGGTGCAAGACAAGGTTATCAAAGTCGAGAAGGAGAGGGACGCGGCGTTGGCCCTGAAGGCTAAAGCAGAGCAAGAACTGACTCAAGCAAGGAACGATCTCCACCAGGCCAAAGTCCTATAGTACACAACTACGAGTATTGACAAGTGCATGAGGAAAAATGCAGAGAAACAATTGAAGTTGTGCAAGGAAGATGCTAAAAGGAAGGAGCAGACAATTCGATCCTTGCTCTTGTAGGAAGATGCGCATCGGGCCAAGATTAGGAAGATCAAGGAGATGTGTGATAACTAGTTCTATTTAGCTTAAGCTCCGTGCCTTTTTAAGTTATAATATTTGTACTTGTTGACCTAGCGGTCTGAACTATTGGTCCCGGATTCCAGGGAGGAAAAAAATTGCTCTAACCCTGCATTAATTTGTGGAAGAATTTGTGATTTAGATCAATTTCTACCTCGATTTAGATCTTTGTCCCGGATTGGGAACGTAACTGTGGACCAAAGACACCTTTTCTACTAGTGTATTCTAACATTGGTGGTTTGTTTAAATGTAATCTACGTGGATTGTGCCGCATGCAAATGGCACAACCATAATTTATAAAGTGGAAGCACGTACACCCGGTTACTGGAGATCCGGGAGCTTCGTCAGATGCAGGGGATGCAAGAGCAGAGAGGCGGTGAGATAGACGGGCTCAAGATTAGGCCAGAAAGTGGTACCCATTTCCTCATCATCTGGGAATTATCGGTGAGAATATTGCTGTTTATGTTGCCACGTCGTTGTGCAGCATCTGAAATAAGTTGCTGCTTCGTGGAGTGTGGCAGCTTAAATAATTTATTTATGTGCCACTTACATTCCATCGTATTTGGAGACCTCCTGCCCCTCAGCAATCGTGGAACCGGTGGATCCTTGTTTTCAAATAGCAGTGGCACAATCACAATTTCGGATTCAACTACTGACTCGGGCATTTCCAAACCCTAAGTAACGGTACATTTTACTCAGAGAACGTGGGTAGATTGTTTCGCCCAGCAACGTGCCACACACAGAGTAATCAGAATTTAACATAATTACATATATAGGTTCAAGTTCAACACATTACTATGCATCTTCATTGCCAGCAGCCTTCTTCCGCAGCCTAGGTGCCAAGCCTTCATGTCCAATGGCTTCTTCATTTCCTGCCTTCTTCCTCTTCCTCGGTGCCAATTTTCTTAGCTTCACGTACTCTGCATCGCCGGGACAATGGGCACCATAATCGTGTCCAGCATCATCTTTCCACTTGTTTTTGAATTTCTTCGGGCAGCAAAATGACATCTTTCCACTCGTTTTTAATTTCTTCGGGCAGCAAAATGACTGACCCGACAGTCATGTTTCTAACCTTGCGGCGCTTCCTATCAAAGAAACAAGACTGTTGCATAACTGCCCAATATCTACAGAGTAAATAAAGAAAAAATTACAATTCACCACAAACATGCGAACCCAAGAGACCTTTGCTTACCAAGAGCTAACTGGGTTCAAGCAACCACCCTGTCCAAGAATAGAAGGGCGACTCCCAGTTGCAGCAGCTTCCACATCCAGTACATCACATTTCAGCTCAAACATGGCAGCCGAAGCATACCTTTTCATCAACCCAATTAGCTGACTGTCACACGTTATAGGAACCATGATGCCACGTTCATCCATGAAGTTGAACTTTGCAGTCTGCTTTGGCCATAATTCAACATGATTACGCAGAGCAGCAACCATACCAGATATAGTGCAGATCTGCGCAGGCGCTTCTTCCATCGTGAAACAATGGTGTCCATACCTCTTGCCCTTAGAGTCGTACCTATAGAGGACTACCGTAACCAGGTAAGGGGGTCCACACAGATCCCACTTGACAGAAAACTGTGGACAAAATATGTTTGTCAGCGTTGGGCTACCAAACAATTTGAGGTTCAGTAGCCAGTTAGCAGTTGTAACTAGTGCAAATAGCAAAGAGAAGGGTAGATCACCCGCTTGTAGACAGAACTTCTTCTTTCTTGATAGTAGGATCTGCCATCCTCCGAGCTGCTCGGCTTGTCGGCGGCGGAGGCGGGCTAGAGCCTCACAACAACGGCTACGACATGCACCATTGGAGCTCGGGATCAGCGACTAGGCGCAGCAACTTGGCACCGGAAGTCAAATGTCCGAAGGGATCGTCCTGCCTGGAGGGTGGATTCCGACGCCGCCGGTGCTAGGGGAAAGCTGGGAATGGATTTGTGAAATTGGTGAACGCATCCAATCCACTTAGCTGATCGATTTGCCTAAGAGGTTGCCGTGTTGGCGCCCGCGTCACGGACAGATGACCGACATGAGGGTCCCGACCGTCTACTTCACGGGGCAGTTTAACGGAATGTTGGAATTTGGCAGGGGTGAGATGAGTTTGCCTCGAAATGGCCCCTCTCAGTAGTTGGCGGTCCAACTTTTCAAAACGCGGTAATTTCAGGCAACTTAGGTACCGCCATGCACTGGCCTGCCAACTTTGGTACCGTAGGCGAACAAGCCCCTTATTTACACCCACATCAATAAATCAAGTCTATCAAAAACACTCCTAATGCAATCATTGTTTTTCAAGAAAAAATCGTAGAGTAGTAATGATACCATGCTAAGGACTTGTTATGTGGATCCTCATAGATATCTTTTTTTCTTTCAAGGATCGTTGGCTATTTCTTGTGCAAGCTCTTGCACAACCTTTGAGAGTACCAGTACTTTTTCCCATATATTGACATGTATGCCACTCATGTCATCAACTCATAGCCAAAATTTGGGGTTATACCATAGATCGTTCAAAAGCTAACGGAATTGTTGGCATCCCAAAGGTGTGCATTAGAAACATAAAACAAAATTATCTCTTTTTTTTGAGATAGTACCGCGGTTTGATCCACAAGGTTAGCTTTGGCATGCATCACCATTACCACTAGACTTTATTTCAATCAAACAACTCCTTTCATGAGTTCTGTCAAGACTACCAAAATATCTATGGGGTTAAGTATCTTCAAGGGTATACTCTCAAGACAATCATTCATCAAACAAGTCACAAATTTCAGACCTTTTCTTATTGTACTTGTTTGGCAATATTATTTCCAAGGCAAGACTCGGTTAGCTAAAGGAACTAGAGCAAGAGCTTCAGCAACTAATCATCATACTACTAAAAAGCTTTACTCTAACCATATTAAATTACACCCACAAGCATGGCATCTTAGCAAATCAACCAACTAATATAAACAACTCAAACTTCAAAAGTGGGAGACATAGGCTATACCTCTCATAAGTGACTTCATGATTCTCTTCCTTACAGGGATGTGTTCATTCAAAACTCAAACACGATTATTCTCATTGTAATATTAAAGAAAAGACGCAAAGTGCGAATCCACATTTACGAAAAAGGAAGAACGGAAAAATCTTTTTGTATTTTTTTGAGGATAGGTATTAAAGAATAGAAAAGAACTTGTGACCAAGCAAGGGTTTTAAGAAAATAAAAACAAACGAAAGACAAAAGCAAACTGAAAAGCAAAGGAAAAAAGAAAAGTGTTGGAATGGGCCAACACAAATGTTCCAAAGCTCCCAAGGAGTTGGAGTATAACCTCATTATTACACAAATAAATTTGTCGGGAGAACACAACCCTAAGATCAGCATTTTGCAATCCCTTTTGTTGCTCATTGTGGTGGTTATGGATAGTTTCCCATGTTCCATTGGCTGCTCCAATCATGGAACTAGGTGGCGAGGCTTGTAGTAGTATCTCGAAGGTTGATGGAGAGGTTGTTCATGTTTTGAATATTTCCTTCGAGTGCATAGATGTCTTCATAGGTGGTGTAGTAGTTTGGTTGCTGCTCATCTTGTTCGGGTCCTCCTTGTTCTACTTCTTCATCTTCTCCTCCTCCTCCCATGGGTATTTCTTGTTGGGGTAGATTAGCCTCAACCTACGCGTCAAAATGCAAACGTCCATCCTCGATAGAGAATAGACCATTAGGCAAAGGAGACGGGAACAAGTGATCTCCTCCAGGTATACCAAGGAAGTATCTACCATGAGTTTTATAAACAATACCACATGCTCTTAGAGTGGGGAGACCGAGACGATAACTTCCTATCAATGGCTGGATGTTACCTAGGTTGATGTGAAGTTCGTGTGCAAGAACGGTCACAACTCCCCCTCCGCATATGGGTCCTCGAGATTAAAGAGCTTGATGCTTAAGGTAAAATACAAGAGGAGCTCCCAAATTAAGCATTAAGTTACAATTAATAATAGCAACCTTTGCGAGGATCAACATGTCCTCCTCATTAACTCTAGTAAACTCACCACGTGCATGCAGGGTGTTAGCCATTACATAAAATAAATTGCGAATAACAAGATGGTCAATTTGGTTTCCCTTGGGTGTGTTTCCACGAATTCTTATTAAATTAAAGTACTCCCAAGGTCCAGGATTTAAAACAAAAGTAGTTGTGCACACATCGGTGGTGTTGTTGGTAAACCCAAAACATTGAGCCCATTGGTCGAGTGTTAGGATGTACTCACGGTTCATAAGGCGGAATTTGATGCGATCAACTCCGGGCCTTTGTTCGTCAGTACAACAGTAAGGGCCCACTGTATGTGTCAAGGTGCTGAAGAACTCAAGCATCAAGCGGCGATACGTGGAAACATCCTAAAAGACAAAGTCATTCAAACCAACATTGTTGCAAAGTAAATCAACACAAATGCCAAGTTGGTTCAGGATATAGGGACACACCCACTTGGTGGACTTGATTTCTCGGAGCTTGAGACGATTGAAATAGTTTAGCTGAAACTCCTCGATGAACTCGATACCAAGTGACTCAGGGGTCAACGTATCAACGGGTGGTGTAGAGGACTCCACAGCCATCTCACGTGTATGGCTCCTCGTGTTCATCTAAAAATAATAAGATAAAGTAAATAAAAATTGCTAATAATTTTTTTAGTCCAATAGAGACATAGCATTAGTGATTCTCTACACTAATTACAAAAGAAACTCCTCTAAAACAATACTAAGCATGCTTAATATCAAGATTGAATCAAGAACAATACCTAAGTCTAGATTAACAATGATGAAAGATTGAGTGAAGCTTTTGTACAAATAAGTTGAGGATCGGAGGAGAATCATACCTTAGATCGATTGAGTGTGAGGAATCAAAGAAAGATTGAGTAAATTTGAAGATTCAATGGAAGTAGTTTCGAGTTTGGAGAAGAAAGAGAGATTTGTTTCTTTTTGGGATTTTTAGGTTACCTCCTCGGGCTGGATATGATGGACGCGTACATGGTACGGGCAGGCGGTACGGCTGGATCCCGCCCGTACCTGGTGACATACCTTGGGGCGACGACTCCCTTCTGGTATTGCACTAGGTACGGGTGCACAGTACGGTCGCACGCGCCCGTACTACTGGTCGTTATCGATGCGGTAACTGTTGAGGGCAAACCTCTAGGGTGGCATGATCTTTCACGAATCCCTCTCAAATTGAGGATGGAGTGCGGGAGGGGAGGAGGGGATGAACACGACGAACTCATGCACAAAGAACGTGATGAACACACACACGCAAAACCACAATACACACCAATAGCTCATGCCAGCGGTGATCGGTCCGGCAGAATCCCTAGGATCAGCGTCGAGCGGAGGACTCTCTCTCAAACCGGCACGGCGAGGAGGGATACTCGGTGAGATTTTGACGTTTAGGCAAATGGACTCTGCTTCCTAGGCCTTGTACAACGCGGAGGCATGATACAAACTCCAATGAGGTTTGGGATATTTGGTGCTCCTTTGTCAAAGGAGCATGAGGCAAGAACTAGATAGATCCACAAGGGGTTTCCACTAATTCCAAATATCATGCCTAGGGTTTACAATAGAGGTGGGGGACTATATATAGGCCAGCCACAAGTTCAGGGGTAATTTAGGCATTAAAGTAGATTTCTAGGCGAAGTAGAGGGGTACATGGGCCATAGGCCCCAGCTATGGCTCGCATGCCCATCTTCAGGCCGGATAGTCTGAGTCAGGTGGACCGGATAGTCCGAGGTGGCCAGACACTCCGGGTAGTGTCCGGGTAGTGTCCGAAGTGGCATTCTGAATATCCGCGCCAAGATGGAGCTAGGGTAGGCCGGACATTCTGGCTGAGTCGCGTCGGACACTCCAGCTGCACCGGACACTCCGGCTGGATTGCCGCGGACACTCCGGCTTAGGCAACTTCAGGTGTAGCTTTAGGGCTCGTGGGTTGACGTGGCGGGGTTTTGTACCTGATAATGCACAGAGTAGTGGTATGAAGTAGTAAGCCATCCAAGTGTATGTCAAAGTCACATGATGAGAGGAGTGAATTCACCTTAGCTTGAAGGAGCTTGGCTCGGGCACGGGTCATTGGTCCACTTGGGGGACTTGGTGGTGTAGATGTAGGAGCGTCCGTAGGACGGGCTGCATCAGCTCCCCCCTTGGGAAAGAGTCGTCCTCGACTCTTCATGGTTGTCATCTTGAACATCTCCATGGTAGGGTGAGATATCCTTGACGTTGAATGTATTGCTTGCAAGGTAGTTGGATGTCGGTATGTCGATGATGTAGGCGTTGTTGTTGATTCTCTTGAGGACCTTGAAGGGACCATCTCCTCTTGGCTTGAGCTTGGAGTCGCGTTCCTTGGGGAAGCGGTCTTTTCTTAGGTGTATCCACACAAGATCACCTTCTTCAAAGATTATCCCCTTCTTGTCCTTGTTTAACCTTGAAGCTTGGTGAAGGACTTGTTGCTCGATAGTAGCTCTAGTTTCTTCATGAAGATTCTTCACAACTTGTGCATGTTTCTCAACATCCATATTGGTGTGCTCATGGAGAGCTAGGGGTAGTATGTCGAGCACGGTGAGGGGCTCGAAACCATAGACGATCATGAAGGACTCATCTTGGTTGTTGAGTGCTTGGCTCGGTTGTAGGCAAACTCAGCGTGGGGAATGCATTCCTCCCAATCCTTCAAGTTCTTCTTGATCAACACACATAGAAGAGTTCCGAGGCTTCGGTTGACAACCTCGGTTTGTCCATTGGTTTGAGGATGCGACGCGGATGAAAAGAGGTGCTTGACGCCGAGCTTGGCCATGAGGGTCTTTCATAAGTAGCTCATGAATTTGACGTCGCGGTCGGAGAGGATTATTCTTGGCACATGATACATTGCAAATGTATCTATAATTTTTGATGTTCCATGCTTGCTTTTATCCACTTTCTTGTGTTTTGTCCACACTTTGGAGTACTTTTCATATGATTTCTTGGACTAACCTATTAACAAGAGCCACAGTGCCAGCTGCCTGTTTTCTGCTATTTTTGGTTCCAGGAAAGTCAGAAAATGAATATTCTTGGAATTGGACGGGACAAAAGCCAAAGTGCCTATTTTTCTGGAAGTCATCAGATGCCAGAATACGAGACGGAGAAGGGCTGGGGGCCGACCACACCACCTGGCCGCACGGCCAGGCCTGGCCTGCGCCAGGGGGTGGTCTGGCCGACCCCAGCACCCCCTCGGCCTCTCCTTCCGCCTATAAGATGCCCTCGGGACGAAAACCCTAAGTACCCGATCAAAAATCCACGAAAGATTCTGTAGCCGCCGTCATCTCCATCCCTAGATCGGGAGGGATCTGAAGCTCTTCCCGACACCCTTCCGGAGAGGGGAATTCACCCTGGAGGCCTTCTTCATCACCATGCAAGCGTCCGGTGTGATGCGTGAGTAGTTCATCCTTGGACTACGGATCCATGTAGTAGCTAGATGGCTGGTTCTCCTCCTTTGTGCTTTCATGTCTAGATCTTGTGAGCTCCGTTCATGATCAAGATCATCTATTTGTAATTCTGCATGTTGTGTTTGTGGGGATCCGGTGGATATTGAGATGCTATTTCAGATTGATTATTGATTCTATCATGTCTTTGTTATTTGTGATCTTGCATGCTTTCCGTTGTTAGTATCTATCTTGGCCAAGTAGATGCTAGCAACTCCAAGAGTTAGTATTTATACTCGATAGTGGGTTCATGCCTCTGGTAATCTGGGGAAGTGACAGAAATATCTAAGGTACTAGATGTGCTGTTGCTACTAGGGAGAAAACAACAATCCTTGTTCATAGAACAATCGTATTGTTTACATTACACGCAATTCGTAAAGCAATAATCTGTTGCTTGCAACTCAATACTGGAGGGGGTTCGGATGATAACCTGAAGGTGGATTATTAGTCATAAATGCAGTTGGATGGCGGTCTATGTATAATGTTGTAATGCCCAATGAAGTTCCAAAGGAGTCAAGATGTTTAGTATATGCATGTATTTCTTTCTCAATGTTTGTCAATTGCCCCGCTGTAATTTGTGTTGGGTCCGCAGCATAGAAAACAGAAAATTTCCTACGATGAGAACTACATGCCAAGATCTATCTACTAGGTACAGAGCAACGGGTGGACATACATCCATCGAGAACTTACCCTCGAAGACAACGAGTTTTGTTAACGAGTAGGAACTCGTGGTTGATGTAGTCGTACACTTGCCGATCTCAAGATCGTGTGGAAGTCCGAGCGCCGCAAATCAGCAGCGCATCCGTACTCGCACACATGTTCAAGCCACCGGACAACCTCCACCTCCTCACTCCAGCGATCCAGCGGAAGCAGCAACTCCTTCCAGACGAAATGCCACCGGGAACATGTATCTCGCTAATCCGAGACCATGGGGAATAATTCTACAGGGGGAGAGAGATCCTTCACGAGGAGGTGTGTGGAAGAAGGAGGAAGAGGGGGGCCTTTTATAGGAGGAGGGGGGTACCCCCACCATGTCCGGCGCCTCATGGAGGTGACCCCTCACCTCCTCCATTCATGTGGTGGTAACTCCCTCCACATTAAAATGCCTCTTCACATTCCCTTTTAAAGTCCCCACTTTAAATGCATTAAAATTCTCTAAGTTTAATGCTCTCTCATTTAATAAAACTCTTTTATTAAATTTATTTAGAATTTTGTTAATTACTTTAATTAACAAACATTAACATATAACCCCTTGCAATATTTCAGTATCACACGCAGAACCACTTTCTGCAATTTCACCCGAAACAATTCCGGTTTATATCGAAACAATTCCTGCGCTTTGTAATTCTTTCGTCTGAAACATATGTGCTCCAAAATGGTGTCTGGTAACTCTTAAGTGTGTCACCCTATGGTTCGTGAATAATGCAGACATGATTGAGACTCCTCTCAGATCAATAATCAGAAGCGGGACCTGGAGATCCATACTGACTCTTACATATTCAATGATGACTTCTGTGATCATGAGAACCTTTAACGCTAGTAATTTAATCCCTTTGTCTCATGATATAATACATGTCCGAGATTCGATCATCAGTATCCAAATACCTAGTTTGATCTTGTTACCGACATGCACTTTTTTCTCGTTCCCGTGATATAACATTCTAGTGATCACATCACTTGCTTGCAAGCTATGTTAATGTGATATCATCGAGAGGGCCCAGAGTATATCTATCCGTCATCGAGATTGACAAATTCCACTCTTGATCCATGAGCCTCAACATAACACCTTCGTAGCACTAAACCCATCTTTATAGTCACCCTGTTATGGTGTGATGTTTGATGTTATCAAGATACTCTTCAGGTGTTAGCAATTAACATGGTCTCATGGTCTAAGGATAAAGATTACTTCGTATGATGTTATAGCAATGTAAACATGATGACTTGATTGTAGTGCTATACTTCGGATGAATGTTCATCACATCATTTCACAAATGCTGTGATCTTGTTATTAACAACATCCAATTTCCATGATCAGGAAACCTTGATCATCTTGTTAATCAACAAGCTAGTCTATAAGAGAGGCATAACTAGGAACCCTTTTTGTTTATTAAACACACATGTATTGATGTTTCCGATCAATACAATTATAGCATGCAAAATAAACATCTATCATATACAAGGAATACATAATAACAACTTTATTATTGCCTCTCAGGGCATATTTCCTTCAGTCTCCCACATGCACTAGAGACAATAATCTAGTTCACATAGTGATAAATCTAACACCCATGGAGTTCTGGTGTTGATCATGTTTTGCCCTAGGGAGAGATTTAGTCAGTAGATCTGCTACATTTAGGTTCGTGTGTACTTTACAAATCTTTATATCTCCATCCTTGACATGCTCGCGGATGGAGTGAAACCGGCGCTTAATATGCTTGGATTCTTGTGAGACCTCAGTTCCTTGGCGTTGGCTATGGCTCCATTGTTGTCACAATAGATCACCATTGGGTCCAATGCACTAGGAACCACACCTAATTCCGTAATGAAATCTTCCATCCAAACCGCTTCATGTGCCGCTTCTGAAGCAGCAACATATTTCGCCTCCGTCGTTGATCCAGCCACCACAGGTTGTTTGGAACTCTTCCAACTAACTGGTGCTCCGTTCAAGAGAAATAAGTATCCAGATTGAGACTTAGAGTCATCCGGATCGGTGTCAAAGCTAGCATCGACATAACACTTAGCGACTAGCTCTTCTTCACCTCCGTATATAAGAAACATATCCCTAGTTCTTCTCAAGTACTTGAGGATATTCTTGACCGCTATCCAGTGTTCCGAACTTGGATCAGATTGGTACCTACTAGTCAAACTAATAACATGTGCCACATCCGGTCTTGTACATAGCATGGCATACATAATAGAGCCTATGGCCGAGGCATAGGGGATCTTATCCATTATCTCTCTTTCTTCCGCCGTAGCCGAACTTTGAGTCTTGCTCACTGTCTTGCCTTGCAACATAGGTAAGAACCCCTTCTTACTTCCGTCCATATTAAACTTCTTTAATATCTTATCAAGGTATGTACTCTGCGATAGCCCAATTAGACGCCTTGATCTATCTCTATAGATTTTAATGCCTAATATATATGATGCTTCACCAAGGTCTTTCATCAAAAATTTGCTGTTTAGATAACTTTTAACACTGTTTAAAAGATCTATATCATTTCCAATCAATAATATGTCATCCACATATAATATCAGAAATGCCACATTGCTCCCACTCACTTTCTTGTAAACACAAGCCTCTCCATAAGTTTGGACAAATCCAAACTCTTTGATCACCTATCAAAGCGGAGATTCCAACTCCGGGATGCTTGCTTCAGTCCATAGATGGATCGCTGAAGTTTGCATACCTTATTAGCATCCTTAGGATCGAAAAAACCCTTAGGTTGTATCATATACAACTCTTCTTCAATATTACCATTGAGGAACGTAGTTTTTGACATCCATCTGCCATATTTCATAATTGAAATATGCAGCAATTGCTAACATAATCCTAACCGACCTAAGCATCACTACGAGAGAGAATGTCTCATCGTAGTCAACTCCTTGAATTTTTCGAAACCCCTTTGTGACAAGTCGAGCCTTATAGATGGTCACATTACCATCAGCATCGGTTTTTCTTTTGAAAATCCATTTATTCTCAATGGCCTTTCGATCGTGAGGTAAGTCCACCAAGGTCCAAACCTGGTTCTCGTACATGGATTCCATCTCGGATTTCATGGCTTCTAGCCATTTGATGGAATCTGGGCTCATCATCGCTTCTTCATACGTCGCAAGGTCATCCATTTCATCAACCATGAAATTCACAACAGGATTACCGTACAGTTCAGGAGCTGCACGTGTCCTACTTGACCTGCGAGGTTCAGTAGTGTCCTATTTCGGAGTTTCATGATCAATATCATTAGCTCTCTCTTCATTAGGTGAAGTCAACTCCGAAACAATTTCCGGTGTTGCGCTACTCGCCATTTCATGAAGAGAAGGTTCAATAACCTCTTCGAGTTCTACCTTCTGACTACTCACACCTTTCGCGAGAAACTCCTTCTCAATAAAGGATCCATTCTTGGCAACAAAAACCTCGCCCTCGGATCTGTGATAGAAGGTATACCCAATCGTTTCCTTAGGGTATCCTATGAAGACAGATTTTTCCGCTTTGGGTTCGAGTTTATCCGGCTGAAGTTTCTTCACATAAACATCACATCCCCAAACTTTAAGAAATGACAACTTAGGTTTTTTTCCAAACCATAATTCATACGGTGTCATTTCAACGGATTTAGATGGTGCCCAATTTAAAGTGAATGCAGTTGTTTCCAGTGCATAACCCCAAAATGGCAGTGGAAAGTCAGTCAGAGACATCATAGATCGAACCATATCCAATAAAGTACGATTACGACGTTCCGACACACCATTACGTTGTGGTGTTCCGGCAGGCGTGAGTTGTGTAACTATTCCACACTCTTTCATGTGTGTGCTATACTCACCTCCACGGTCAGACCGAAGAAATTTGATCTTTCTATTACGATGATTTTCCACTTCATTCTGAAATTCCTCGAACTTTTCAAAGGTTTCAGACTTGTGTTTCATCAAATAGATATACCCGTATCTACTCAAATCATCTGTGAAAGTAACAAAATAACGATATCCACATCGCGCCGACACACTCATTGGTCCACACACATCAGTATGTATGATTTCCAATAAATCTGTCGCCCATTCCATTGAACCAGAAAACGGCGTTCTAGTCATCTTGCCCATAAGGCATGGCTCACATGTATCAAATGATTAAAAATCAAGTGATTCCAAAAGTCCATCAGAATGGAGTTTCTTCATGCGTTTAACGCCAATATGACCTAGACGGCAGTGCCACATATATGAAGATATATCATTATCAAGTTTAATCTTTTTAGCATTAACATTATGAATATGTGTAATATTACTATCGAGATCCAACAGAAATAAACCATTCAACACAGGTGCATGACCATAAAAGATATCATTCTTATAAATCGAACAACCATTGTTTTCAGATTTAAAGGAATAACCACTTTGCATAAAACACGATCCGGATACAATGTTCATGCTCAATGCAGGCACCAAATAACAATTATTTAGATTTATCACTAATCCCGATGGCATATGGAGAGGCAGCGTCCCTACGGCGATCACATCAACTCTTGATCCATTGCCGACCCGCATCCTGACATCATCCCTTGCTAGTTGTCGCTTGTTCCGCAGCCCCTGAACCGAGTTACATATATTAGCAACCGATCCCGTATCAAATACCCAGGTGCTACTGCGAGTACTAGTCAAGTACACATCAATAACATGTATATCACATATACCTTTGTTTGCCTTGCCGGACTTCTTGTCCGCCAAATACTTGGGGCAATTGCGCTTCCTATGGCCAGTCCCCTTGCAATAGTAACACTCGGTGTCAGTCTTAGGGCCAGCTCGGGGTTTCTTTTCAGGTGTGGCAACAGATTTTCCACCCTTCTTTCCCTTGTGCTTGCCTTTCTTGTCCTTCTTGAAACCGGTGGTCTTATTGATCATCAACACTTGATGTTCTTTCCTAATCTCCACTTCTGCAGTCTTAAGCATTGACAGAAGCTCGGGAAGAGACTTCTTCATGCCCTGCATATTATAGTTCATCACGAAGCTCTTGTAGCTAGGTGGCAGAGATTGGAGAACACGATGTATGCCTAAGTCAATGGGAATCGTTATTCCCAAGGACACAAGCTTATCGGCATACCCAGACATTTTGAGTACGTGCTCACTAACGGAGCTGTTCTCCTCCATCATGCAGCTAAAGAACTTTTCAGAAGCATTATAACTCTCTACGGCAGCATGGGTATCGAAAATCATTTTCAATTCTCCCATGGTATCAAAGGCATTGCCATTTTCGAAACGCTTTCGAAGTTCTGGCTCTAGCCCATATAGTATGCCGCAATGAACTAAGTTGTGGTCCTCCTGACGAGTCATATAGACATTCTTTTCCTCGTAAGGGGCATCAGGAGCTGGTGGGGGGGCCTAGCAGCGCCTCTAGCACAAATTTCTTTTGTGCAGCATTGAGGAGAATCCTCAAATTCATAGCCCAGTTGGTGAAGTTGCTACCATTCGCAACAAGTTTCTCTTTCTCCATGAACACATTCAAATTAAAAGCAGGTGGTGCCATCTACAACAAAATTTGTAAAGTTTATTTAGACTAAGTTTATGATAGAGTGAGTTCAACTAATCCAAATTACTAATGAACTCCCACTCAAAAACGACATCCCTCGTGTCCTTTTGGTGATTACATGAACCAAATCCACTACACCAAGTCCGATCATCACGTGAGTTGATGTAGCTTCAAAGGCGAGCATCTATATGGGCATCATATCAACTATATGACTCGTGCTTAACCTTTCGGTCCGTGTTCCGAGGCCATGTATGTACATGCTAGGCTTGCCAAGTAAGAACCTTAGTATTCGCATGTGTAAAACTGTCTTACACCCGTTCCTATGAAAGCGTAGATTCGAGTACACCCGATCATCACGTGATGTCTCGAAACACGATCCATAGAACGTTGCATACTTAAGGAAGAACACATTTTTATCTTGATATCTAAATGAGGGATCATCTTACAATGCTACAAAAAGCGCCAAACTAGCAGTATAAGATGCAAACATCTAATGTGTAAAGTGAGATGATATGGTCCATGCATTTGATCTCTATCATTTGCATCATGGTATGATCTCTATCATTCCTTTGTGTGTAAGGCCAAGGTCTATGGAACTTACACGTTGAATGTGTTGTAAGAGTATCTATCATACATCTACTTACAACAATACCATATCAAGACACTAGCCCAGCAACGATCTAAACTAGATGCCTCTAATTTATCAATTGCAAGTTTTACGTGGCTTAGGGCTTTCGGAGATAGAACCGTTCTTACCTACGAACATGAACCACAACGAGGATAACCAAGTTATTAGAAACTCGTTGTAAATCAGATAGTGACTATAGTAGGAGAGACAGACACCCGCCAGCCACTTATGCAAAACAAGTTGCATGTTAGTCATGGAACCGGTCTCATGTACGATGACATGTAAGGTTGGTCCGGGCCGCTTCATCCCACTATGCCACCAATATCCAAAATACATTGAAGATACAATAACGTGATCATCATCGCCCACATATAAACATATGTGTACTACCTGTGCAAAGCACCTACGCATAGATCAGGCTCTAATACCACTATTGGGTCCGCAACATAGAAAACAAAAAAATTCCTACGATGAGAACTACACGCCAAGATGTATCTACTAGGTACATAGCAACAGGTGGACATACATCCATCAAGAACTTACCCTCAAAGACAACGAGTTTTGTTAACGAGTAGGAACTCGTGGTTGATGTAGTCGTACACTTGCCAATCTCAAGATCGTGTGGAATTCCGAGCGCCGCAAATCAGCAGCGCATCCGTACTCACACACACGTTCAAGCCACCGGACAACCTCCACCTCCTCGCTCCAGCGATCCAGCGGAAGCAGCAACTCCGTCCAGACGAAATGCCACCGGGAACATGTATCTCGCTAATCCGAGACCATGGGGGAATAATACTAGAGGGGGAGAGAGATCCTTCACGAGGAGGTGTGTGGAAGGAGGAAGAGGGGGGCCTTTTATAGGAGGAGGGGGGGTACCCCCTCCATGGCCGGCGCCTCATGGAGGTGACCCCTCACCTCCTCCATTCATGTGGTGGTAACTCCCTCCACATTAAAATGCCTCTTCACATTCTCTTTTAAAGTCCCCACTTTAAATGCATTAAAATTCTCTAAGTTTAATGCTCTCTCATTTAATAAAACTCTTTTATTAAATTTATTCAGAATTTTGTTAATTACTTTAATTAACAAACATTCACATATAACCCCTTGCAATATTTCAGTATCACATGCAGAACCACTTTCTGCAATTTCACCTGAAACAATTTCGGTTTTATCGAAACAATTCCTACGCTTTGCAATTCTTTCGTCTAAAACATATGTGCTCCAAAATGGTGTCTAGTAACTCTTAAGTGTGTCACCCTATGGTTCGTGAATAATGCAGACATGATTGAGACTCCTCTCAGATCAATAATCAGAAGCGGGACCTGGAGATCCATACTGACTCCTGCATATTCAACGATGACTTCTGTTTTCGTGAGAACCTTTAATGCTAGTAATTTAATCCCTTTGTCTCATGATATAATACATGTCCGAGATTCGATCATTGGTATCCAAATACCTAGTTTGATCTCGTTACCAACATGCACTCTTTTCTCGTTCCCGTGATATAACATTCTAGTGATCACATCACTTGCTTGCAAGCTATCTTAATGTGGTATCACCGAGAGGGCCCAGAGTATATCTATCCGTCATCGGGATTGACAAATTCCACTCTTGATCCATGAGCCTCAACATAACACCTTCGTAGCACTGAACCCATCTTTATAGTCACCCTGTTATGGTGTGACATTTGATGTTATCAAGATACTCTTCAGGTGTTAGCAATTAACATGATCTCATGGTCTAAGGATAAAGATTACTTCATATGATGTTATAGCAATTAAACATAATGACTTGATCGTAATGCTATACTTCGGATGAATTTTCATCACATCATTTCACAAATGCTGCGATCTTGTTATTAACAACATCCAATGTCCATGATCAGGAAACCTTGATCATCTTGTTAATCAACAAGCTAGTCTATAAGAGAGGCATAACTAGGAACCCTTTTTATTTATTAAACACACATGTATTGATGTTTACGATCAATACAATTATAGCATGCAAAATAAACATCTATCATATACAAGGAATACATAATAACAACTTTATTATTGCCTCTCAGGGCATATTTCCTTCAATTTGTTCACCCAGCATGTTGTCTATCAAGGAGAGCCACCTCTAGTGAACTATGGATCTCGGTCCTTTTCTTTACATACAATCTATAAACTGTTTACTGCTTTGTGTTTACTTTCTGCAAACTATTACTTCCTTCCATTCGATATGTTTAATCCTTTGTTTTCAGCAAAACACGGTGAGATTGACAACCTCGTCGCAAGTTGGGGACAGAGTTCTGTGGTTGTGTTGTGCAGGTCTCCACGTTGCTACTAGTACCGGTAGTGCGTCCTGCCAAGGCTCAGCTAGCAACACCTTTGAGGTGTTTCCTTGCTCCTACTGGTTCGATTAAACCTTGGTTTCATAACTGAGGGAAACTTGCTGCTGTGCTCATCATACCTTCCTCTTGGGGTTCCCAACGAGCTCTACATCAATACTGAGCCATCAAGCACTTTTCTGGCGCCGTTGCCGGGGAGTCAAGGACATCTTCACAAGGGGAGTCCCTCATAACCAATCTCTTTACTTTGTTATTTTTTTTGCTTAGTTTATTTTTGCTTTGTTTGCTTGTTTCTTTATCAAAAACACAAAAAAATTAGTTCTACTAGTTTGCTTTCTTTATTGAAAACACAAAAAAATGACTACTCTTGAAAACACTAAGTTGTGTGACTTCACTAGCAAATCAACAACAATGATTTTATGAGCACACCTATTGCTCCACCTATGCTTGAAGATACTTTCTTTGAGATAAAACCTGCGTTACTCAATCTTGTTATGAGAGAACAATTTTATGGTATTGGTAATGAAGATGCTGCTGCCCATCTAAATAACTTTGTTGAACTTTGTGAGATGCAAAAGCATAGGGATATATATGGTGATATTATTAAGCTAAAATTGTTTCCTTTCTCTTTGAGAGGAAAAGCTAAAGAATGGTTGAATTCCTTAACTAGGAATAGTATTGATTCTTGGACTAAATGCAAAGATGCTTTCATTAGAAAATATTATCCTCCTGCTAAGATTATATCTATGAGAAGTGAAATAATGAAGTTTAAACAATCGGATAATGAACATGTTGCTCAAGCTTGGGAAAGAATGAAATCTTTGGTAAAGAATTGTCCCACTCATGGACTGACTTCTTGGATGATCATCCAAACTTTTTATGCAGGATTGAACTATTCTTCAAGGAACCTATTGGATTCTGCTGCTGGAGGTACCTTTATGACCATCACTTTGGGTGCTGCAACAAAACTTCTAGACAATATGATGGTTAATTATTCTGAATGGCACTGAGAGAGCTCCACAAGGTAGGAAGGTAAATTCTGTTGAGGAAACCTCCGCCTTGAGAGATAAGATTGATATTATTATGTCTATGCTTGTTAATGGGAAAGCCCATATTGATCCAAATAATGTTCCTTTAGCCTCTTTGGTTGCTCAAGAAGAGCAAGTTGATGTGAACTTCATAAGAAATAATAATTTGGGCAATAATGCTTATAGGAGTAATTTTGGTAACAATAAGCCATATCCTCCCAACAATGGTAATGTTTATGAAAATTCTTACAACAATAATAGGAGTGCACCCTCTGAACTTGAAGTTATGCTTAAAGACTTTATTAGTAAACAAACTGCTTTCAATAAAACTATTGAGGAAAAACTCTCTAATGATGAAAGAAATATAGCATCTTTGGCTGAAGCTCAATCTTTTTTGAATAAAATGGTTCCTAAACCTGAAACTAATGATAATCCCTTTCGAGCTACTAATGCCATACAAGTAAGAATTGATGAAAATGTTAGACTATTAGCTGAATTACATGCTAAGTGGGAAAGAGAAGATGAAATTGCTAGAAACATTATTGTTTCTACTATTACCACCACTAGTGTTGATGCTAGTAATAATTCTACTACTTTAGATGATCATTTTGATTTTGATCTTGATGGTTGCAACATCTCTGAAGTTATTAAGTTCCTACAAAAGCTTGCTAAAAGTCCTAATGTTAGTGCTATGAACATGGCCTTTACAAAACACATTACTGATGCTCTCATAAAGATTAAAGAAGAAAAGATGAAATATAAAGATTCTATTCCTATAAAACAACAAGATGGTTGGGAACCCATCATTAATATTAAAGTGAATGACTTTGATTTCAAAGCTTTATGTGATCTTGATAGTAGTATTTCTATTATGCCTAGAAGGATTTATGATATGCTTGATTTGCCTCCTCTTGAAGATTGTTATTTGAATGTCCCACTTGATGATAATGCTAAAAAGAAACTCATGGGGAGTCTTAATGATGTCCTTATTATGGTTAACAATGCCTATGTCCCCGTTGATTTCTATGTTTTGGATGTTGAATGCAATGCTTCTTGTCCTATTACTTTGGGAAGACCTTTTCTTAGAATTGTTGGTGCCATTATTGATATGAAAGAAGGCGCCATTAAATATCAACTCCCACTCAAGAAAGGTATAGAACACTTCTCCAAGAAGAGAGAGAAGATTTATTTTGCCTCTCCTATGAAAACAAAATTTGGTCTTAATGCTTCTTCATTTGAGACCACTTGATTCTTTTTCTTGCTTCTTATGCCTAACTTAAAGGCGTTAAAGAAAAGTACATATTGGGAGATAACACAAAAGTTTTAGATGAGTCTTGGAAGTTATTACCTCTGTAATAACCGCTCCTTATACTTTTTATATGCTTTTTGTGCCAAGAGTAACCTCTAATGAGAGAGAAGTAATGATTGGGAAAGTTGCTGTCCCGAAACAGATTCCTGTGCTTCACCGTAAAAATTCGTGTAAAATATCTGAACGTCTTTTTGAGGCGTGATTTTTTTTGCTTCTGCCTCAGGTTGTTATCTAACTTTTGTTAGTTCAAAACTTTTTGATTTGAGCAACAGCAGGTCTTCGAAACAATTCGTCTTTACCTGCTGGTCTGTTTTGACAGATTTCTGCCATTTTCTGCATTTGCTTCTTATTGGTTCCTTTTTGAGTTCTTTTGGGGAATTGAGCTTTTTGAAGGAAGTGCTACAGTAGCTAGTGTTCTAATGGAAGTTTACTTGGTGTTATAACTGAACCTTAAGACTTATTTATCTTGAGTGCACTAATGTTGCTAATAAAGATTGTGTGAAGTTTTGTATGAAGGAAAAATTTCAGGTGTATGGAAGGAATGAGTAATGATATGAAGGATGGACTAAAGCTCAAGATTGGGGATGCCACGCGTGTCACCCCAAGAAATATCCAAGAAGTACAAGCGTCAAAGCTTGGGGATGCCCAATGCATCCCCCTCTTCATCAATAAAAATCCCAGGTTTCTTCCAAACGCTTCATTTTTATTGTTTCATGCACATTTGTGTTGTTCTTGGAGCGTCTTCTTTTTCGTTTTTGTTTTGGTTATTTGTTTACTTGGTTTGTTTAGTTTGCTGAATAAATTGGTTGGACCCCCTCTTTCATACATTGGTTTGCAAAAAGTTTGGTTTGGTTTGGAAAAGAGTAGGAAAGTTCATACTTATGTGGTAAAAAGAGCTCCTTTTTGACTGTGGTCTATGCTCTGTCATGCCATGCTTGATATTGTTTTGGCTTTATGCTTAGTATTCTTTGATGTAGCATGAATTGTTATAAACAATTGAGATTGCTTAATGTGCCTTGGATGAATCATGCGTTGTTTTAGCATATTAAAGCATAGTATAGTGGTATTCTCCTTTGATGCTTTATTTGGGTTGACTTGGCGCATGCTCACACCATGTTATGACTATTACAAGTCACCATAGCCTTTATGATCCTTTAGTTTTCAACTTGTAGTATCACTTTATGCTTTGATCAATGATGTTTTGTCACTCTGCATGATTATGGCCATTATTGCTCTCTTAGTTTGTCGCTCCCAGTCTTTTGCTAGCCTCCACAACCAAGTATGAGTTCCACTCATGCATCCAACTCCCTAAACCAAGTTATTCCAAAGAGTCCACCAAACCTACCTACTAGCTTATGCTATTCCAAGTATATTCATGCTTTTGTTTACCTTCCAAATTAAACTTGTTATGAGAAAACTAGTGATTAAAGCTCTCACGAACTTGATGGCACACTTTACTTTTTTGCATCTAATAAACTTGAACCATTGGGTCCTTCTTTGTTGCGTATATGATTGCGCTTTATAAGTTGAAATTAGCAGAACCATGTATCATGGGGAATGCTTTCAACATTGCACTTGTACTTTGTACCCCGTTTATATCATGTTCTTTTGCTTATGGATCCCGACGGTGTGAAATAGAAGTGGAACTTTTAAGATCATGGAGTTTGTATGTGTGTTAGAGAAACGCCTGGGCCGCTAGCCTAAGCCATGCCTAATCATGGTGGAAACTTGCAGCATCACCATAATGAGCACTCTATGAAGCATCCTCAATAAAAACCTATGCAAATAGCAAATAAAAAGATCGCTGAGATGCTCATTGTCTGCTTGCCTTGTCATTTTGATTATGGGATAGCTCCTGTATCATGTGCAAGGGGTGCCCCGTTGGCGGTTCTTTATGATACACATGTACTTACAATGACAAGAGCTTACTCGTGACTAAAGTTGAGTAGCATGAGGTTCGGTCTTCGTAAGTAAGGGGCATAAGATTTCGGTTTATAACTTGTCAAGCATATCCTCTTAGTTGTGTCACTTTAACCTTAATCACCTTCAATATTCTTATGATAGGGGCAATGAGAGCTGAAAGCTATAAGTACCATAATTTTTGGAAGATCTTTATGAGACTTGAATCCCTACTTCCTTTTATAAAGGCCTTTCTTACACCATTATATTGAGTCTCCACCTTCTACCTCTATGCACCTACTTTGAGAGCATAGTGGCCATTCTTAGTTCTATGTGCATTGTCCCAAGACTACTTGATTGATGCATAACTTGATATTGCTTGTTTTAAAATATTTGTATCTAGTCACTCTTATGAACTTTGAAGGTGTCCTATGCATTTATATTTGCTACTCTATGAGGGCCAAGCTGAATACTATTATGCTATGTTTTCTTTATGTGAAACAAACAAACGTCTTGCAAAGCATTATTATTCATGAATCTTTTGTTTGTGCCTTTTCATGTTGCGTCATAGTTTCTTTGTCTTATTGCTAGAACGTTGTCTTTCATGTTATGATTGAAGTACTATGATCCCAGCTTTGAATGTTTTACAAATACTTTGATCAAGTCTTTGATGGTGCATGTCACCTCAAAAATTATTCTTTCTTTTTATCACTTACCTACTCGAGGACGAGCAGGAGTTAAGCTTGGGGATGTTGATACATTGCAAATGTATCTATAATTTTTGATGTTCCATGCTTGGTTTTATCCACTTTCTTGTGTTTTGTCCACACTTTGGAGTACTTTTCATATGATTTATTGGACTAACCTATTAACAAGAGCCATAGTGCCAACTGCCTGTTTTCTGCTGTTTTTGGTTCCAGGAAAGTCAGAAAATGAATATTCTCGGAATTGGACGGGACAAAAGCCAAAGTGCCTATGTTTCCAGAAGTCACCAGATGCCAGAATACAAGACGGAGAAGGGCCGGGGGCCGGCCACACCACCTGGCCACGCGGCCAGGCCTAGCCCGCGCTAGGGGTTGGTCTGGCCGACCCCAGCACCCCCTCGGCCTCTCCTTCCGCCTATAAGATGCCCTTGGGACAAAAACCCTAAGTACCCGATCAAAAATCCACGAAAGAGTCTGTAGCCGATGCCATCTCCATTCCTAGATCGAGAGGGATCTGAAGCTCTTCCCGGCACCCTGCTGGAGAGGGGAATTCACCTTGGAGGCCTTCTTCATCACCATGCAAACCTCCGGTGTGATGCGTGAGTAGTTCATCCTTGGACTACGGATCCATGTAGTAGCTAGATGGCTGGTTCTCCTCCTTTTTGCTTTCATGTCTAGATCTTGTGAGCTCCGTTCATGATCAATATCATCTATTTGTAATTCTGCATGTTGTGTTTGCGGGGATCCGATGGATATTGAGATGCTATTCCAGATTGATTATTGATTCTATCATGTCTTTGTTATTTGTGATCTTGCATGCTTTCCATTGTTAGTAGCTATCTTGGCCAAGTAGATGCTAGCAACTCCAAGAGTTAGTATTTATGCTCGATAGTGGGTTCATGCCTCTGGTAATCTGGGGAAGTGATAGAAATCTCTAAGGTACTAGATGTGATGTTGCTACTAGGGATAAAACAGTAATCCTTTGTTCATAGAACAATCGTATTGTTTACATTACATGCAATTCATAAAGCAATAATCTATTGCTTGCAACTTAATACTGGAGGGGGTTCGGATGATAACCTAAAGGTGGATTATTAGTCATAGATGCAGTTGGATGGCGGTCTATGTATAATGTCGTAATGCCCAATCAAGTTCCAAAGGAGTCAAGATGTTTAGTATATGCATGTATTGCTTTCTCGATGTTTGTCAATTGCCCCGCTGTAATTTGTTCACCCAGCATGTTATCTATCAAGGAGAGCCACCTCTAGTGAACTCTGGATCCCAGTCCTTTTCTTTACATACAATCTATAAACTGTTTATTGCTTTGTATTTACTTTCTACAAACTATTACTTCCTTCCATTCAATACGTTTAATCCTTTGTTTTCAGCAAAACACGGTGAGATTGACAACCTCATCGCAAGTTGGGGACAGAGTTCTGTGGTTGTGTTGTGCATGTCTCCATGTTGCTACTAGCACCGGTAGTGCGCCCTACCAAGGCTCAGCTAGCAACACCTTTGAGGTGTTTCCTTGCTCCTACTAGTTCGATTAAACCTTGGTTTCATAACTGAGGGAAACTTGCTGCTGTGCTCATCATACCTTCCTCTTGGGGTTCCCAATGAGCTCTACATCAATACTGAGCCATCAGCACCCCGTGAAGACAGATGATTTCCCTGAAAAACAAATTGGCAACATGTGAAGCATCGTCGGTCTTATGGCACGGTATGAAGTGTGCCATTTTGGAAAAGCGATCCACAACAACAAATATAGAGTCATGACCATGCTTAGATCTAGGCAATCCTAACACAAAATCCATGCTAATGTCAGAGCAAGGTGAATGAGGAATAAGCAATGGCATATAAATACCATAAGGGTTAGCTTGCAACTTAGCTTGAACACATGTCGTGCATCGTTGAACGTAGCGCTCCATGTCGCGCTTAATCTTGGGCCAAAAGTAGTGAGTGGAGAGCATGTCCAATGTCTTGTCACGGCCAAAGTGACCCATGAGGCCTCCACCATGAGATTCTTGGAGAAGCAAAAGTTGGAGCGATGACTTCGGAATGCAAAGCTTGTTTTGTTTAAAAAGAAAGCCCTTATGCAAATAGAAATCATCAACTCCTTTATCAATGGAGCACTTTGCGAAAATTGGTTCAAAGAATGGGTTGGAAGCATACAAAGTTTTTATTTCCTCAAGACCGAACACGTTGATTTCAAGTCTCGTAAGAAGGCTTGTGTGTTTGCGAGACAAAGCGTCCGCAACTACATTATCTTTGCCCTTCTTATACTTGGCAATGTATGGAAAAGACTCCATAAAATCAACCCACTTAGCATGTCTCTTACTCAAGTTGGCTTGGCCTTTGAGATATTTCAACGACTCATGGTTAGAATGTATGATAAATTCCTTCGGCCATAGGTAGTGTTGCCAAACTTGAAGGACACAAACTAAGGAAAAAATCTCTTTGTCATAAATTGGATAATTAAGGCGAGCACCATCAAGTTTCTCGCTATGGTAGGCTATAGGACATCCATTTTGCATAAGGACTCCTCCAATGTCAATACCACTAGCATCACACTCTATCTCAAAAGTTTTAGTGAAATCTGGTAACGCAAGAAGAGGGCTTCGGTGAGCCACTTTTTAAGTTCATCAAAAGCTTTTTGTTGAGCTTTTCCCCACACGAAGGTGACATTCTTTTTCGTCAACTTGTTGAGAGGACAAGCAATGGTTGAAAAGTCTTTCACAATGCGACGATAGAAACTGGCCAACCCATGAAAACTTCGGAGTTCACTCACATTTGTTGGGATGGGCCAATCTCGTATGTCCTTTACCTTGGACACATCAACTTCAATGCCCTTCGAAGAAACGACAAATCCAAGAAAAATCAACTTGTCTTTAGCAAAAGTACACTTGGGAAGATTATCATAAAGCTTTTCATGTCGAAGTATTTGCAAAACTTCCTTGACATGTGTAATATGGTCCTCAAGTGACTTGCTATAAACAAGTATATCATCGAAATAGACAACAACACTCTTGCCAATGAGAGAACGCAAAATATGATTCATGAGGCGCATGAAGGTGGATGGGGCATTAGATAAACCAAAGGGCATAACCAACCATTCATAGAGACAAAGTTTGGTCTTGAAGGCGGTTTTCCACTCATCACCTTTAGCCATGCGTATTTGATGGTAACCACTACGAAGATCAATTTTCAAAAAAAATAGTGGCTCCACACAAGTCATCAAGCATGTCATCGAGACGTGGTATGGGATGTCGATAACGCACGGTGATAGCATTGATTGGACGGCAGTCCATGCATATCTGTAACGTATCATCTATTTTTGGAACAAGAATCACGGGTACGACACTTGGGCTAGTGCTAACTTGGACCAAACCTTTGGAGACGAGTTGATTGATTTGACATTCAATCTCCTTTGTCTCCTCCGGGTTCGTGCGGTAGGCGGAACGGTTTGGAAGGGGTGCGCCGGGGATGAGGTCAATCCGATGTTCGATGCCGCGAAGAGGAGGTAGTCCATGTGGGAGGTCTTCGGGGAATACATCCTTGAATTCCTGCAAAACACTCATCAAAGATGGAGGAACATTGGTTAATTCATTAGTTCCTTGCGCTAGTCCTTTGCAAAGGAGGACATAGTGCAAGATGGATGGGTTGTTTCGAACATCTCTCATCTCACTTTTGGTGGCAAGGAGAACACTCTTAGTTTTTCCACTCGAGTTTGGCTTGTGACTCTCACTCACTATGAGGTGGTTCTCTCTCCCGCCGCTCTTCTCACAAGTAGGTGTTGTGCTTTGCACCCTTGCTAAAGCCTTTGCATTATCCGCAATTATTTGGGTAGGAGTCATTGGTTGCAAAACACATGTTTTGTTGAGCCATTTGAAGGTGTACACATTGGTGCGACCATCATGTAGAGCAGCCTTATCAAATTGCCATGGTCGACCAAGAAGCATGTGGCAAACTGTCATAGGAACCACATCGCACTCCACCGTGTCTTTGTAAGGACCAATGGCGAAGGAGACCGATACAGTATGCTTGATCTTCACGACGCTTGGTCACTTAGCCATTGCACGTGGTAGGGGTGCTTGTGTAGATGGAGGGTGAGGTTGAGCTTCTCACACAACTCGGTGCTAGCAAGGTTGTGGCAACTCCCTCCATCGATGATCACTTTGATAGACTTGCCATTGATGCCTGCTCGTGTTTGGAAGATACTTGAGCGTTGATCTTCATGCTCTTGTGTTTGAGTGGTCAAGATCCTTGTGACGACAAGCGATGGACTTGCGTCATGTTCATACATGAGGAGTTCTTGGTTATCTTCCACTCGTTGCCTTGACATTTCTTCCTTGACACGGGCATCAAATTCATCTTCACTCAAGTACTCTTCCTCGCCATTATCATGGATGAACAATACCTTCTTGTTTCCACATTCGCCCGACTTGTGTCCTTTGCCTCCACACTTGTAGCATTCACCGTTGAAAGGTGTATCACTCTTTGCTTGTTTGCCACTTGGGGGCAATTTTCCTTGAGGAAGTGTGGGCTTGAAGGAAGGCTTGCAGGTACTTGAGGAGCTTCCATTGAAGGTTGTTGGCGTCGCGGTTGAAGCTTTCTTGTAGGTGAAATACGTCTTGGGCTTGTTGTACTTGATGTCCTCTTGCACTTGACGTTCGACCTTTGTTGCGATGTGCACAAGCTCAACCATGGTGTTGTATGTTTGGAACTCGATGATGCGCTTGATTGGGTGGTTCAACCCAATAAGGAAGCGTGCCATAGTTTGCTCCATGCGCTCGTCAATGTTGGCGTGAATGAAGTTGAGTTCCATTTCCTTGAAATACTCTTCCACGGTATTTGTCCCTTGACGAAGCGATTGAAGGTTGTTGAAGAGGTCACGCGTGCAGTGCACAAGGACAAAGCGGGATCTCATATGAGCCTTCATGTCACGCCAAGTTGTGATTGGCGGCTCTTGCCTTACGTCACAAGCAACTTGAGCTTGTTCCCACCAAAGGTTGGCATAATCATCAAACTCAAGCGAAGCCATGGCAACCATCTTATTATTGCTATAATTGTGCATGCGGAAGATCTTGTCGACTTTGAGTGCCCATGAGAGGTATTCTTCGGGGTCATTGGATCCGGTAAACTTGGGCATTGTGAACTTGCCGAAAGTTTCTTCATCGTTGCGGTCATTGCGACGAGCTTGGTGACATGGTTGATGATCTTGTGGTTGAGGCGGTGGAACTTGGTTCTCGTGACCTTGTTGTGGAGCTTTCTCTTGATATTGTTGTTTTGGAGCTTTCTCTTTCTCTTGGCGTGGTTGTTGATGACGTTGGGGCACTTGGGCCTCACGAGGGTGTTGAGGATGTGGAGCCTCATGACATGGTTGATGATGAAGAGGAGGCTCGTTCCTCGGTTGGTGATGTTGGTTAGACACATGGGCCTCACAACGAAGATCATGGTCTTGAGCCTCTTGACGTGGTGGGTGTCACTCAACTTGTACCACTTGACGCTCCATGTTTTGGTGTGGTGGAGGAGGCGCCTCGTGATGACCATGTTGTCGGTGTGAACGTTCATGACGAGGAGGAGGATCTTGGAGAGCTTCATGTCGATGGCGAGCTTGATTTGCCAAATTGGAGTCATCACTTGTTGTGTCAAGTACGTGTCGCGGACGATGGTGGTAGACTTGTGTTTGCACTTGCGGTTCTTCTTGCAGTTGCTCTTGTTGGATCAACAATGCCCTTGCGTGATGACTGTGTGCTTCTTGCCTTGCTCGTGGTCTTGAAGAGAAATCACCATCATAACTTGACGTTGCAACGTGCCGTGGGGAAGGTACATAGTTCGAAGAACTTCCATCTTCAACCACGGGGGCGTCATTGCGTCTTGGAGCACTTGGATGTAGATCTTGTTGAAGAGGTTCATAACAACGCGAAGAGCTTGAAGAGCTTTATGCATGTGAACATGGTCTTGCCATTCCATCGATGAGGCGTCAAAGATTGTCATTTGTTTTGGCGACAGAGCATTGAAGCGCTTCATTTTGGTGGCCGAAGTTGTGATGCGTTGCATGCATTTGTCGTTCGAGGCCGTCGAAGCGGTTGTCGATGTTCTTGAACTCGGCTTGCGTGTCGCCAAATTGTTCATCTTGTTGCGTCTCAAGGGCTTGGCAACATTCACGGAACTCTTGTCGGACAATGAAGTGACTTGCGCGGGTCATGTATGGTCCTTGTTCTTCTTCTTGGGGAGGTGGTTGGCTCGACTCACCGTGCCTATCCATCGTGCAAAACACACCAGTATTGTATATGGAAGTGGAATATGGTGGTGTTAGCCTTGTACCTCGCCTTGGGGATTGCACCAAACTATAAACCACAAGTGAGAGCTATAAGCGTGTAAAGTGGAATTGCAAAGAAAACTCACACTAAAGAAAGAACTAACTCTCGAAAGCTTGTTGGTGGTAGGTTAGGGTTGTGGAATGCCAAAGAACCAACCAAAAAAAGGGATAGTCAAAGTGGGTAAAATCCAACAAAACTCAAGTCAAAGGCGAAGGTCAACAACTCAAAGGGGTGACGGGAACCTACGACTATATACACACACGTGGAGATTGTTGGGATTGACACGACTATGAAAATGAGCAACCAAAATGTCCTAATAAAGACTAAGCCCTATGTCGTGCCAATGCAAGGAGAGACCGTGTGTAACACCCTCGAATCGGCGTTATGCAAGTTTTAGCACTTCCTGCCAAACCCGCATAGAAACGATTCAAGGAAGCCCACCAGGCACTTGCGTGCGGGTGGAAAACGAAGTAATACCATTACACCATAGTTCACGATGGAACCCACAGAACAGATATATACAACAACGACTCCATGAGTCAAGGTTATATATATACAATACAAAGATCCAAATCACCTTGAAAATGATACAACGTCCGAGTACGGACAAGATGCAAATTGGGCTAAGAGCCCTAAAGAATAACCAATGGCGTCCATAACCCTGCCCAGGCCAAGCCGGAAGGGTAACCCTGCTAACGACGTCGAACTCAAACTTGTCAAACAAAAGGGGTGCCAACAAAGGGCAAAGGAAAAAGGGAGCGGTTAGTACTGAGGCCAGTACACGGCGAGTCTGGAATTCGGTGGCTCTCGCCTACATAGGTATGGTGGACTGAAGCGGCAGCGAAGCATCACTAAAAAACCTATATAGAGTCGATACAACTGTCGGCTATCAGAGAGAGATAAGAAAGACCTGTGCGGGACCAACCTGATACTAACACCAATCATACCCATCCTGGTCTTTCCCCCTCGAGACCAAACGAGGAAGTCAAACCAAGAAACTCACACAGTTGGCAGTTTTAATCATTCCATTATAGTTGCAACATTTACTAGTCAGATATAGATAGCACTGGTCATCCTAATAGCATAAGTAGTGGGCAGTTTTAGTTAACTGTTCCGTTGCAGTTGCAATACTTACTAGGCAGGTATAATATGAGATGATGCACCCCAATACCACCAGTTGTTGGCAGTTTTATTTACTCATTCTATTGTAGTGAAACTGATTACTAGACATATAAAAGTCAAATTTATAGCACTACTTTAGTTATGCTTGTCTATGATCAAGATACTGTGCTCGAAGTCGTCCATAACCGCGGACACGACTTTCAGAAAGATTTACCCTGCAGGGGTGCACAAATAGCAACACACACACGATCAACCTCGGGAAGAACCAAATAAAACGCAACGAGGCCTCACGATAATGCACTCATCGGATTCATAAATTATTTTAGGGGGCCACCCCACTAAGCTACCCGCAACGAAGTTGGCCAGCTCCAGAACGGACCCGGCTTTAAACGACTGGGAACCCAAAAGTGTGACTGGGCTTGTTGATACCGCGAAAACATGGCACGATCCAAAACAGTACAGGTGCTCCACGCACAATCGTAAATAAAGCAGTAAAGCATGGCATAAGTACAGGATAGTAATAAAGCCCCAAACTAGTTTGTGGCCCCAATAAATAAAGTGTGAATCAAGCTCAGGCAAAGGGGGATTCATAGAGTCTCCTGTATGTGGATAGTGCGAATAGTCAAGGAACATGTATCAAGTACTCGGGGCCTACAGGACACAAGTGAGCTTGGAAAAACCAAATATTATCTATTGCCCACCGGTGCCTCTGCATTAGTTATATCTATTCCCAGCATTTTAATATCAAGTTGTAATTAAAGTCATGATCCTCTCCACCATTAAGCATGTGCCAACCTTCCAACAACGGTGGAACAACAACGACACGAAGCAACACCTGAGCAAGAA
Organism: Avena sativa; assembly: GCA_916181665.1. Classification (NCBI taxonomy): domain Eukaryota; kingdom Viridiplantae; phylum Streptophyta; class Magnoliopsida; order Poales; family Poaceae; genus Avena; species Avena sativa. The sequence goes on from OV702287.1 coordinate 343,827,385, forward strand.
ACTACGACTCGCAAGGCCGACTATCTATCAAACAACAGGCAATAGGATGTGTCCAAGACAATATAGAGGCTGTAAGGAATATAAATGGCACGGAAACTAAAGCATCGCAACACGGATAGCAATAGATCAATAGGAGGAAATAAAGACTATAAATGCAAAATAGGTAGAAAGGGGGAGAATGCTCGCCTGGGAAAACTGCCGAAGTTACATATCTGAAGGACTTGTCGATACTCGCATCAACTCAACGGCCTAATCCGCGAATAACCAAAGCACTAAAGAAACACCGGATGCACTATTTAATACTACGGCAGAAGATCTGGCATGATTATGATATGATGCATGGCATGTCAAAGATATTGTGCAACTAGGCAATATTAAACGGAACCGGGATCCCGACGATTAATTAAGAGGTTCATGTTGTTTAGCTACCCCGCAATTTAAATGTTGTATTAATAAGACAAAACATGGCATCAGTTCTCTACACAAATTTAAATGGAGCCAATATAAGACTAGAAAAAGCCCGCATATAGTCTCCATATTTAATTTAGGTGAAGCGTCGAAATAACCCCAAACATCCAAAATATGCATGCAAGTATGAACAATTTAATATGCAATAGTATAGATCGCAATTTATAAAATAGAGGTCTCGAAAAAGGGGCCACACATCGGATCGATGGTCTTTGGGTTCCGAGGGTTCGACGAGGTTTGAGCTCGGCGAGATCGGTCTTCGGATCGAGGCTTTGGGGTTTCGGCCATCGAATCCGTGATGGAGAACTTGTCATCCTTATTGAAGTTCTCAGGGGACGGTGCTGGACTCGGGTTTGCCGATGGATCATCGGATTTGTTCGGGTTGGTGTTGATCTTGAATGCACGCTTCTTTAGCCTTGTTGACGAGAAGACCTCGAAAACTTATCGCACACTCAGGTGAGCGGAGATCTTGCCGGGGTCTTGATCTTGTATAGCTACGGGAATCGGTAGCGCAACCACACGAGAGATGCACATAGAAGAAAGTATCAGAACTGTCGCCACAAAACTTGTCAAGGAAACTTGGGAACGCACGGGTCCTCGACTTCATCTTGAGCAGCACCAAAACACGAGAAGAACAAGTGAACGAAGACCACGACGACAACCTCGGGAAGACCCTGGCAGTGGTCGATGCCCGAGCGGTGGTCGAGCGAGAAGGGGCCTGCGACGACGAGGAGGCCGGGCGCGCTCACAGCAACGCGGCACAGATGTGGCAATGCGCGCTGACGGCAGGACGAGGCAGATGAGGGGAAAACCAGAGGCAGCGCCTAGGTCGAAGCAGAGGCAACGACCGGAGGCGAGAGGGAGGGCGGCGCGACCTGGAGCTTGCAGGGAGAGAGCGCGACGGCAAAGTAGAGGCGCGCAGGGCCGACGAAGGGCGCGAGGATGGTGGCAGTGGCCCATGCAGGGGCAACAGAGCTTGGCGGAGCACCTACAGCTGACGGAGATGAGGCCCGGCTGCGCTCGAGCTGCGGCCGGAGAGGGAGCCCGTGAGACAGGGTGATGGCGGGGCGAGGTACCATGCAGGGCAGCGGCTCCACGGTAGGGAAGCGGACAGGGGCGATGCCGGTGCAGACGAGGATCCGCGCATCGGCGGCGGCGGTCGACGGCCTTCGGGGCCGAGCGGCCCGACGGGGAATTGCAGGGCACGGAGACAGCAGTCGAGGAAGACAGGGCTCGGGGAGGGTCGCTAGTGGCGGCGGCGCATGGCGGAGCTTGCTCAGCGAGGCGGTGACAGAGGTTGCCGTCGTGGCCGCGGCAGCGGGGCGAGGAGAAGCGGTGGGAGCACTGCTGGCGGTGGCGGGAGCCCACCAAGGAAGACAGGAGGTAGAGGCGGCCATCGATCGCGAGGTTGGTGGGGACTCGATGGGATCGAAGGAGGAGTCTCGGGCTCGCTCGGGCCTCGAGGGCAAAGGAGATCGAAGCAAGGTGGGGTGGATGGGGTAGGTGGCGACACACTGGCTCACGTGCGGGAGAGGTGCGGGGGTTTGGGGGTTGCCTCACGAGGTGGGGGACTTGGTCATCGGGGTGAGGCTGGGCTCGCGTGGCTGCTACGATAGGTAGCGGGGCGGGCCTATGTGTGTGCACGCGTACGTCAGCGGTGTACGTTGCGATAGTGTGTTTGCTCGCGCGTTGTGTGCTACATCGCTTGCTCGCGTGCGGCCGTGCGTGTTTGGTTAGGTAGGTGTGTGTCTGTTGTGTGCATTAGCCGAAGCTAGGGTCGGTCTCGGGTGGGTGGCGGTTGTGGTTGGGTGGGCTAGGGTTTGGTTAGAACTAGGGTTTGGTCTAGACTTAGATCTAGGGTTAGGATTAGCTGGGATGGTAGGCTTCTACTAGCTGGGCCCTTTGGGCTTGGCCGATGGCGGTCTCTCCCGGTACAAAATAGTTTTATTTATTTTAATTTAAAAAGGCTATCAAAAATAATTTCTTTTTAGAGAAACAAAATATCCAGACGGACGAGGATTATACTTTGAAATAAAAGGGAGGGATTAATGTAGAAAACAAAATAGGGGTTTTAGTAAAATAGTTTTAGACAAACCATGCATGATGTTATGATGATGTTCAAATGCAATGTGGCGTGATGAAATAAGCATGCAGTCATGATGATGCACAAAATAAAAACAACAAGTGATTTTCTCGTAGTGGTTTTAGCGGGATGCTACACCGTGGCTTGTTTGCAAAGAAGAAAAATGAGCAACAGATTTGTGCACTTGCCTTGGGTGCACTTTTTTCTCTCTTGCTTACAAGCTTTGAGACTCTCTTCGGCAATGGGAGACTATTTTTCTTTTTCTTTTGCTTTGTATATTTTTTTGCTCTCCCTTGATGCTACCAAGTCACTCTTGCTATTGCTTTTACACTCTCACTTTCCAAGGAAAAGTGTACAATGCTCAAGCAAACACAAGATGAGCCACTCTCGTGGGATAGGTACACACAAAGGAAGATAGGGGTTAACAAGATGACACAAGTTATACCTTCGTTGGTGATGATGAACTTGCCGTAGGTGGTGCAGGATGATGTTTGTGAGCCATGGTGTCGATGAGCGTGGAATTTGTCGATGCGGAAACTTGTTGTTAGTTAACGACACACACACGGGACACGAGCAAACAAAGAAAATTAGACAATGCGAAAAAAATGAGGCCAAACTGGTGTTCTGGCCAGACACTCCGGTATGTTTATGCCGGACACTCCGGTCTGGTTCGGCCGGACACTCCGGTCAGGCCAGATACTCCGGTTGGTTTGGGCTAGACACTCCGGTGTGGATTTCCTGCTTGTGTTCTTGAGCGGAAATCCACGCCTTAAGGCCTCAAATCCGCAAAAAACTGGCCAAATTGGGCTAGGAAAATGCAGGAGAAAGCTGGACCAATGCCTAAGACAAGGTTTGGTCGGATCAAAACCACAAATAACACTCCAAATCAAGAGATCGATCCAAAGGCAAATTTGGGCTGTTTTTTGGGGATTTTCAAATTTTTGGTGGATAGAAGAAAAATTTGTAGGGGAATTCGTGAGCAATGAAGCTCTTGATACTAATATGTTGAGGGCAAACCTCTAGGGTGGCCTGATGTTTGACGAATCCCTCTCAAATCGAGGATGGAGTGCGGGAGGGGAGGATGGGATGAACACGACAAACTCACGCACGTAGAACGTGATGAACACACACACGCAAAACCATGATACACACCAATAGCTCACGCCGGTGGTGACCGGTCCGACGCAATCCCTAGGATCAGCGTCGGGCGGAGGACTCTCTCTCGAACCGGCACGACGAGGAGGGAGACTCGGTGAGATCTTGATGTCTAGGCATAGGGACTCCGATGCCTAGGCCTTGTACAACGCGAAGGCACGATGCAAACTCCAACAAGGTTTGGGATATTTGGTGCTCCTTTGTCAAAGGAGCATGAGGCAAGAACTAGATAGATCCACAAAGGGTTTCCACTAAATTCCAAATATCATGTCTAGGGTTTACAATAGAGGTGGAGGACTATATATAGGCCAGCCACAAGTTCAGGGGTAATTTAGGCATTAAAGTAGAGTTCTGGGCGAAGTAGAGGGGTACATGGGCCACAGGGCCCAGCTATGGCTCGCAGGCCCATCTTCAGGCCGGATAGTCCGGGTCGGGTGGACCGGATAGTCCAGGGTAGCCAGACACTCCGGGTAGTGTCCGAAGTGGCATACTGAATGTCCGTGCCAGGATGGGGCTGGGTAGGCCGGACACTCCGGCAGAGTCGTGCCGGACACTCCGGCTGCACCGGACACTCCGGCTGCACCGGACACTCCGGCTGGATTACGGCGGACACTCCAGCTCAGGCAGCTTTAGGACAGGTGCAGCTTCAGGGCTCGTGGGTTGACGTGGCGAGGTTTCGTACCTAATAATGCACAGAGTACTGGTATGAAGTAGTAAGCCATCCAAGTGTATGTAAAAGTCACATGATGAGAGGAGCGAATTCACCTTAACTTGAAGGAGCTTGGCTCGGGCACGGTCATTGGTCCACTTGGGGGACTTGGTGGTATAGATGTAGGAGCGTCCGTAGGACAGGCTGCATCAGTATCTTTGCTTGAAATATGTTGGTTTGCTCGAGGGTACGGTACAGACGGGCGGTATGGGCGCATCCGACCGTACCATTGGTCGTTAAGAGCATTGTTTCCTGCGACAAAAAAATCAGAGTTTCTATTTTCCTATGGTTCGAGGTGGTACGGCCGCACGGTATGGTCGTTCCGGCCATACCACTGGTTGTTAAATAGCCTATGAGCTGTAGAACTCAAATTGTTTATTAGTAGATAAGTGCGCCCTTGCACATCTTATTACAAGGCAAAATAACAACAAACATACTTTATAAAATATTTAGCAATACTTCTTAGGCCATGTGTTAGTAAAATAAAAGATCGAGAATTACCTTATTTCTTCTCCTCTCTCCAAAGGTCTCTTGAACATTCTTTATTAAAAAAACAAAAACTAACAAGACTAACACAAAAGAAAAACTTTATTTAACATGGGTTGTCTCCCATGAAGCGCTTCTAGTTATGGTCAATTAGCTTGACCTCGATGGCAATCATTTAGGTTTAAGAAGTGGAATACCCACTCCAAAATAGTTGGCTTTTAAAGTAATTATACCATTATCATCATTAGGGTTGGCCTTCTTTTTCCTAAGAAAGTGGACTATAAAAGGATCTGTAGATGGTAGCTCTATTCTCACATTCCTCTCATGTAAATTAATTAAAGGCTTAATAGTTCTTAGCAATAGTCAGGAAATCGATAATCGTTAACTGCTCAATCGGCTTGAGTTTATGGATCAATGGAAATCGGCCAATTAACTGATTTAATCGGTTGACTATTAATCATCGAGGTTTTATCAAAATTACATGTTCCGAACAATAAAATATGTTATATTCAACAAACAAACATGCAAAAGAATACAAAAGGAATAATTGACACAAGTATTACCATGAAAGCTTGAATTGTACGTGACACCACACTCTGTAGTATGTACTACTATACTAGTTTAACCTCACTCTGTACTAGTTCGACACCACACTCTGTACTATGCATTACTATCTCTGTTTGGGATTATTAGTCTTAAAGGCCAAGTTAATAATACCAAGACACTCCATAGTCTCTCTCATTAATATATGTTGCACCAATAGTTTTACATGCATGACATAAGTGAGAAAAAAAAGAGCATACATTGGATGAGACAACTAATAAATGAGATAGCCCTTATAATTTCAAACAATATAAAAAAGCTCTTAGGACTAATAATACCAAACAGAGGTAGTACTATACTCCCTCCGTTCGGGATTATAAGTCCCGCGCGGATAACTAGGTTGTTAATTTGACCAATAAAATATAAGTTATATATTTTAAAAATTATACCATTAGAAAATATATCATCTAAAGTTTCTAATGATATAATTTTTATAATATATTATTTATATTTTGTTAGTTAAATTTATAACCTAGTTATCCGCGCGGGACTTATAATCCCGAACAGAGGGAGTACTAGTTTAACCAATATTGTATTCAACACTTGACTAGATAAGGAGAGGAATAGGGTGTAGGTGGACATCATACCGTGGAGGTGAGAGAAGCTCCTATAGCAGCTGAGCTGGAAGAGAAGATTCTATCGCCGGCTGGCCGGAGAGCAGCTGGACCAACCGAGTGGACTAGTGGTGACGGAGCTAAGCTCTAGGCATCGGTCCTCGTGCTCCTGGATGAACTAGTATTGATGGGGGGAGAAGCTGGACCAATGGATCAATGAAGGGAGATGGATAATAGTTCTAGGCGCCGGTCCTCATGCTTGAGGACATGCGCCGCCTTGCGAGAGAGCATCTGGATCAATGGAGGATGGAAAGGCAACGAAGAGCACCTCCAAGCGCCGGTCCCCCTTCTCCTATGGATGGCGACAAGGAGGGCTGGAGCCAGGCAAGATCGCTTTCTAGCGATGCGCTACCTCTGCCCGTAGAACACGAATATTTGGGCAACGGCGGCAGATTAAATCGGCACCTGTGGCGGCGCCGGAAATCATGGCAATGTCCAACCCTAATCGAGGGCGGGGAAAGAGTGCGGGAGGTGGCTGGGTCGGGTGAAGGGCCAAATTTTGTGTCTTGCGCTAGACGAGTTAATCGAAAGATTCCCATTTAATCGCTTGTAAGACCGATTAAACAGCCCAGCGACTAACACTGCTGATTCTACCTATTCGACACGGTCTACCTACGAGTACCAATTACACGGACAGATTAATCGGCTAATCAGACGATTTTTTCAACACTGCTAAGTTAGGAATGGCCTACCTAGAATTATAGGTGCTATGGGATCTTCGGGCATGTCCACAATAATAAGATCAATAAGAGCAGGACTACCTTTAATTTTAACAACTATATTTTCTTTTATCCTAACAACTCGTTTATAAGTTGAATCTTTTAGATGGAGGCTCAGTTTAGTAGTGACAAATGGCCCAAATTTAATTTGTCAAATAATCTCTTGGAAATTGTTGAGACGCTCGTACCAAGATCACAAAGTTGGGATATCTCATTGACTCCCAACTTAACTTTAATAGTAGGCTCAAATATATCATCTAGCTTAGCAGGAAGCTTATCAGCTAGTCTTTTATAATCCATCTCTAACTCGCGAACTTTAGATGCTACTTGTTGTATAAATTGTTGGTACATAGCATCATTACCTTGTTCTATATCGGGGTTCTTCACGGTGATCATCTTTAGTAGATCTTCCACGGTATATTCCGGTGTCGGCGCGTTGCTATAATCCAGTTCTTCAGGTTTCTCTTCATTGGTTACCACCCTCATCATCTCAAGGTCTTCTACCGGGTTTGGCTTGGGCTTTCCAGCAAAGTTTGCTAGTATGAGAGCTTGGCTCTCAGCTACTTTACCCAGCTGCGCCTCCACGGTCTTTGTCCTTTTTTGTAGAGTATGCACATCATTTCTAATCGCAATGGCCTAATTACATAATTTTTCTATACTACTTTTATGGTTCTCCGTGATTTTTAATAAGCATATTGTTTTTCTTGGTTTGAGCTTGTATGAAGGTTTTAACAGTTTGCTCAAACGAGAGATTGCCATGATTTGCTCCATTATTATTATCATAATTGTTGCAAGGACCTCCTACAGGATTAGGATAATGTTTTTGAGAATTAGAAGCATAATTATTTTTCCATACAGGATTAAAAGGAGTGTGAGCTATAAAATTGATATCATTAATATCAGTAGCGATAACACTAACTTGGGTATCTTCTTTACCTTTTCCTATACTAAGCAGCTCGTCTGCTTTAGATGTAAGCTCTTCATTATTTACCTCGGTGATTGAACTTACTCTCTTCGAGATTCTTTCCACATGCCATTGGCCATGATTATCCTGCATATCATCAAGTAATTTCTTTGAAACACTCAGTTGCTTTCCCATGATTGTTCCTCTTGATACAGTATATCTAGCATAGACCTAAACATTAGGTTAAGACCATTATAAAACAAATGTAATATAAGCCATTCTTCCATCCCATGACTAGGACAGTTCATTACAGCTTCTTTCATCCTTTCCCACACAAGCGCTAGTGGATCACGGAGTTCTTGTCTAAAACTTATAATGTTGGATCTTAGCTGCATAGTTTTAGCTAGGTGAAAAAAATTAGTCATAAAGAAATTAGTATATTCCTCCCAAGATTTAATAGTGCCCTTTGGTAGAGCTAGCAACCAATCCTGAGCCTTTCCTCTAAGAGAGAAAGGAAAGAACCTTAATTTAACAACATTTGAATCTACATCCTTAATACGCATCATGTCGCAAATTTCAGTGAAAGTGATTAAGTGCAAACCCGAATCTTAAGAAGATGAGACCCAAAATTGGTTTTGTTGAACCAAGCTTAAAAGGTTAGGCTTTATTTCATATATTTCCGCATCAATAGCGGGCTGCGTGATAGGTGCAAGAATAAAATCATCAGTGGGAGTAGCATACTCCCCTAGTCTCTTTTCAGCCATGACTCTTATATTTTTGGTAATTTTTAAGTAATGAAAACAAATAATAAGTAACTTTTTTTTTGGGTTTTCAAATAGATAACAAGAAAGTAAACTAATAACAAGAAATAAACTACAAACTAATAATAAAACTAAAAACTAGGTCTCTAGTGACCTCACCAGGATAGCGAAATTGCTTCCCCAGCAACGTCGCTAGAAAAAGGGTTGATACCTTCGATCCGGATTCACGGATGTAGTATAATAGCTTTTTCCCTAGAAGACCTAGGCTTAATCGAACCTTGAAAAGCAATGCTAAAAGGAAATAAAAAGGACACATCTACACGACTTTCTTTTTTTGTTTTACCTTAGTTTATCTGACTAATTTAGTTTACTTTATAATGGTTTGGATCAATGGATGGAGATAGGCCAGGGTTGAAGATCCACATGTAGCTGTACATCATATAGGATAAAAGATAATAATAAGCATAGTCATGTGTAATGTTTAAACAGAGATAATCTCTTGTGGGAAACACATCCTAATATACTAGAGCCCTCGTGATGCAACAGGCAAAGAAATAGTATTTTAATCCAACCGAGTGCACACCAAAGCAACGTGATACAAACGATTATTAATTGTAAAGCACAAATCAAAGCTTTAAGTGGTGATGTTGTTGTGATCCCGAATGGGTCGCTAAGCGAAGACCGCACTACCCTTTCTATCACTGGGATTCCTATGAGATCGCCGCTACCCAAGTATCTCACCTCAAGCCTTTATCAATCTATGGGATCTTGGGTACCTACAAGTCCACAGATCGAGACAAGAGACAAAGAAACAAAAGATACAAATCTCAATTGCAAACAAAATACAATAATCCCATGAATTAGATGCACATAATTGTTGCGACGTTTCTCCCCAACCCGCAGTCCGCGAGGACTACTCACTCGTAACAAGTAGATCGGAGATAGAAAACATCGTATAAATACTTAATTTGAAATCAAATATTTTTACAATGGTCGCCAAATCATAAGGAGATCTAAAGTACAAAGCAATGGCTATGGCTAATGGAGGGGATGGATGATGGAAGTGATGAACAATGGCGTGGATCTCCTTTGGTGGTGTTGTGATGTAATATGAGAATGGTGGCTCTCTAGCCGGTGGTTGTAGCCTCAAAATATATAGGCGTCTTCATGAAAGTTGTAGGGTTTGACAAAACGAGGCTAATGCCACCTGGTAAGGGCGGACGGTACGGGCGGGCTCTGCCCATACCAGTGGTCGTTAAGCTTGCTGACGCCTGGGAATGACTCCCCAATTACTTGGCCGTGTGGACTTCCTCAAAAACCTTCATTATGACTCCTAATTTCGCATTAAAAAGCGTGATTTCATGCACAACACAATTCAAAGAAAGCTTTTGCATATCTTTGCAATTACTTGAGAGTTAATTTTGGCAAGGATTGAGAGTTTCTTATGAATTGCTTGACCAAAAACAATATTTAAACGCGGTGGAAGATGGTTAATTTTGGAGCCATCACATAGCCGACAACTTTTCTATCCAGCATCTAGGGATCTCATCAGTGGCTTGATACGTTGCTAACGTATCTATAATTTTTGTTGTTCCATGCTTGGTTTAAATCTACTTTCTTATGTTTTATCCACACTTTGGAGTATTTTTATACACTTTCTTGGACTAACCTATTAACAAGATGCCATAGTGCCAGCTGCCTGTTTTCTGCTGTTTTTGGTTCCAGGAAAGTCAGAAAATGAATATTCTCGGAATTGGACGGGACAAATGCCAAAGTCAATATTTCACCGAGGAGGGAAACGGAGCCAGAAGATGAGATGGAGAGAGACCAGAGGCCGGCCACACCACTTGTTCGCGGGGCCAGTCCTAGCCCGTGCTAGGGGGTGGTGTGGCCGCCTAGGGCACCCCCTCGGCCTCTCCTTTCGCCTATATATCGCCTCCGATACAGAAACCCTAAGTATCCGATCAAAATTCCACGAAAGAGTCTGTAGACACCGTCATCTCTATCCCTAGATCAAGAGGGATCTGAAGCTCTTCCCGGCACCCTACCGAAGGGGAGAATTCACCTTGGAGGCCTTCTTCATCACCATGCAAGCCTCTGGTGTGATGCCTGAGTATTTCATCATTGGACTATGGGTCCATGTAGTAGCTAGATGGTTGGTTCTTCTCCTTTGTGCTATCATGCTTAGATCTTGTGAGCTCAGTTCATGATCAAGATCATCTATTTGTAATCCTACATGTTGTGTTTGTGGGGATCCGCTGGATATTGAGATGCTATTTTAGATTGATTATTGATTATATCATGTCTTTGTTATTTGTGATCTTGCATGCTCTTCGTTATTAGGAGCTATCTTGGCCGAGTAGATGCTAGCAACTCCAAGAGGGAGTATTTATGCTCGATAGTGGGTTCATTCCCCTAGTAATCTGGGGAAGTGATAGAAATATCTAAGGTACTAGATGTGTTGTTGCTACTAGGGAGAAAACAGTAATCCTTTGTTCATAGAACAATCGTATTGTTTACTTTACATGCAATGCTTGATGTAATTATCTATTGCTTGCAACTTAATACTAGAGGGGGTTCGGATAATAACCTGAAGGTGGATTATTAGTCATAGATGCAGTTGGATTACGGTCTATGTATAATATTGTAATGCCCAATCAAATCTCATAGGAGTCAAGATGATTAGTATATGCATGTATGCTTTCTCGATGTTTGTCAATTGCCCTGCTGTAATTTGTTCACCCAACATGTCATCTATCTTAAGGAGAATCACCACTAGTGAACTAAGGACCCCTATCCTTTCTTTTACCATCAATCTACAACTATTTACTGTTTTCTGTATACTTTGTGCAAGCTATTACTATCTTCCACACAATACGTTTAATCCTTTGTTTTCAGCAAAACCGGTGAGATTGACAACCTCACTGTAAGTTGGGGGAAAAGTTCTATGGCTGTGTTGTGCATGATTCCAATTTGGAAACAACACATTGGAGGTGTTTCCTTACTCCTACTGGTTTGATAACCTTGGTTTCATAACTGAGGGAAACTTGCTGCTGTGCTCATCATACCTTCCTCTTGGGGTCCCCCAACGAGCTCGATATATTTTGGGCCATCAAGCTATTTTTCTGGCGCCATTGTTGGGGAGTCAAGGACATCTTCACAAGGGGAGTCCCTCATAACCAATATCTTTACTTTGTTATTTTTGTTTTGCTTAGTTTATTTCTGCTTTATTTGCTTGTTTCTTTATGAAAAACACACAAAAAATAGTTGTACTAGTTTGTTTTCTTTATTAAAAACACAAAAAAATGACTACTCTTGAAAACACTAAGTTGTGTGACTTCACTAGCACCAACAACAATGATTTCATGTGCACACCTATTGCTCCACCTGTTCCTAAAGCTACTTTCTTTGAAATTAAACCTGCTTTACTCAATCTTGTTATGAGAGAACAATTTTCTGGTATTGGTACTGAAGATGCTGCTGCTCATCAAAATAACTTTGTTGAACTTTGTGAGATGCAAAAACATAGGGATATAGATGGGGATATTATTAAGCTTAAATTGTTTCCTTTCTCTTTGAGAGGAAAAGCTAAAGAATGGTTGAAATCCTTAACTAGAAATAGTATTGATTCTTAGACTAAATGCAAAGATGCTTTCATTGGAAAATACTATCCTCCTACTAAGATTATATCTATGAGAAGTGAAATAATGAAATTTAAACAATCTGGTAATGAACATGGTGCTCAAGCTTGGGAAAGAATGAAATCTTTGGTAAAGAATTGTCCCACTCATGGACTGACTGCTTGGATGATTATCCAAACCTTTTATGTAGGACTGAATTATTCTTTAAGAAATCTACTGGATTCTGCTGCTGGAGGTACCTTTATGACCATCACTTTTTTGGGTGCTACAACAAAACTTCTGGATAATATGATGGTTAACTATTCTGAATGGCATACTGAGAGAGCTCCACAAGGTAAGAAGGTAAATTCTGTTGAGGAAACCTCCTCCTTGAGTGATAAAATTGATGTTATTATGTCTATGCTTGTTAATGGGAAAGCTCATATTGATCCAAATCATGTTCCCTTAGCCTCTTTGGTTGCTCAAGAAGAGAAAGTTCATGTGAACTTTATAAGAAATAATAATTTTAGTAACAATGCCAATTTTGGTAATAATAATTATATGCCATATCCTCCCAATAATGGTAATTCTTATGGAAATTCCTACAACAATAATAGGAGTGCACCCTCTGAACTTGAAGTTATGCTTAAAGATTTTATTAGTAAACAAACTGATTTCAATAAAACTATTGAGGAAAAACTCTCTAATGCTAAAATAAATATAGCATCATTGGCCGAAGCACAATCTTCTTTTAATAAAATGGCTGCTAAACCTGAAACTATTGAGATTCCTTTTGCTGCTACTAATGCCATACAAGTTAGAATTGATGAAAATGTTAGACTATTAGCTGAATTGCATGCTAAGTGGGAAAGAGAAGATGAAATTGCTAGAAATATTAGTATTTCTACTATCACTACCACTAATGTTGAAGCTAGTAAACCCAATGGAACCTTTTCTAATAAAAATGCTGAAATTCTTCTAAATATGGGAAACAATAGCTCAACTACTTTAGATCATAATTATAATTTTGATCTTGATGGTTGCAACATCTCTAAAGTTATTATGTTCCTACAAAACCTTGCTAAAAGTCCTAATGCTAGTGATATGAATATGGCCTTTACAAAACACATTGCTGACGCTCTCATAAAAATTAAAGAAGAAAAGATGAAACATAAAGCTTCTATTCCTATGAAACTAGAAGATGTATCTATAAATTTTGATGTTCCATGCTTGGTTTATATCTAATTTCTTATGTTTTATCCACACTCTGGAGTATTTTTATACACTTTCTTAGACTAACCTATTAACAAGATGCCACAGTGCCAGCTGCCTGTTTTCTGCTGTTTTTTGTTCCAGGAAAGTCAGAAAATGAATATTCTCGGAATTGGACGGGACAAAAGCCAAAGTCAATATTTCACCGAGGGGGACATGGAGCCAAAAGACGAGACGGAGAGGGGCCAGAGGCCGGCCACACCACCTGGCCGCACGGCTAGGCCTAGCCCGCGCCAGGGGTGGTGTGGCCGCCTAGGGAACCCCCTCGGCCTCCCCTTTCGCCTATATATCACCTTTGATACATAGGCCAGAGGCAGAAGATGAGATGGAGAGAGACCAGAGGCCGGCCACACCACTTGTTCGCGGGGCCAGTCCTAGCCCGTGCTAGGGGGTGGTGTGGCCGCCTAGGGCACCCCCTCGGCCTCTCCTTTCGCCTATATATCGCCTCCGATACAGAAACCCTAAGTATCCGATCAAAATTCCACGAAAGAGTCTGTAGACACCGTCATCTCTATCCCTAGATCAAGAGGGATCTGAAGCTCTTCCCGGCACCCTACCGAAGGGGATAATTCACCTTGGAGGCCTTCTTCATCACCATGCAAGCCTCTGGTGTGATGCCTGAGTATTTCATCATTGGACTATGGGTCCATGTAGTAGCTAGATGGTTGGTTCTTCTCCTTTGTGCTATCATGCTTAGATCTTGTGAGCTCCATTCATGATCAAGATCATCTATTTTTAATCCTACATGTTGTGTTTGCGGGGATCCGATGGATATTGAGATGCTATTTCAGATTGATTATTGATTCTATCATGTCTTTTTTATTTGTGATCTTGCATGCTCTACGTTGTTAGTAGCTATCTTGGCCGAGTAGATGCTAGCAACTCCAAGAGGGAGTATTTATGATCGATAGTGGGTTCATGCCTCTAGTAATTAGGGAAGTGACAAAAATCTCTAAGGTACTAGATGTGCTGTTGCTACTAGGGAGAAAACAACAATCCTTTATTCATAGAATAATCATATGGTTTACTTTACATGCAATGCTTAATGCAATTATCTGTTGCTTGCAACTTAATACTGGAGGGGGTTTGGATGATAACCTGAAGGTGGATTATTATTCATAGATGCAGTTGGATTACGGTCTATGTATAATGTTGTAATGCCCAATCAAATCTCATAGGAGTCAAGATGATTAGCATATGCATGTATGCTTTCTCGATGTTTGTCAATTTCCCCACTGTAATTTGTTCACCCAACATGTCATCTATCTTAAGGAGAATCACCACTAGTGAACTATGGACCTCGGTCCTTTCTTTTATGATCAATCTACAACTATTTACTATTTTCTGTTTACTTTCTGCAAGCTATTACTATCTTCCACACAATACGTTTAATCCTTTGTTTTCAGCAAAACCGGTGAGATTAACAACCTCACTATAAGTTGGGGGCAAAGTTCTATGGTTGTGTTGTGCATGATTCCAAGTTGGAAACAACAGCTTGGAGGTGTTTCCTTGCTCCTACTGGTTCGATAACCTTGGTTTCATAACTAAGGGAAAACTTGCTGCTGTGCTCATCATACCTTCCTCTTGGGGTTCCCTAATGAGCTCGATATATTTTGGGCCATCATGGCCCGATTAGCCGGGGCTTGATTCTAGCTAGGACCAAACCATTTGCTTGTCTGCACTGCCTATTTGACTAGGGGTGCACGACGGAACCGAGGTCCAGGTGGATGCCCTTTTTACCACAGAACCGTGTGAAGGCCCCTTTGGCGAAGTTTGTGCCGTTGTTGGTGATGATGTTGTTGGGGTAGCCGAAGCGCATGATGATGTCTATAAAGAACTTGATCATCATGGCTCCATCCAGCTTTTTGATAGGCTTGGCCTCAATCCACTTGGTGAACTTGTCCACTGCCACCAGCAAGTGCGTCATGCCGGATCGCGCTGTCTTGAAGGGGCCGGCCTTGTCTAGCCCTCAATCAGCGAATGTCCAGGTAATGGGGATTGTCTTGAGGGCCGCATCCGGAGTGTGTTTTTGCTGGCTGAAACATTGGCATCCATTGCATGCCTTCACCATTGGTCAGAGTCCTCTAGCGCAGTGGGCCAATAGAATCCGTGGCGGAACACCTTGGACACTATGGCTCGTGATGATGCATGGTGGCCGCATTCTCCCTGGTGAATGTCCACCAGCAGCCAGATTCCTCCGTCTTAGCTAATGCAGCACTGATAAATTCCTCCCACACTACGCTTATACAACTCATTGTTTATGATGGTATAAGCACTTGCTCTACACTTTACTTGCCTTGCCTCAACCTCTTCGTCTGGCAATTCTCCTTTGGCCAGGAAGTTCATGAACGGTTTGGCCCATGCGAGATTTCCCCGGATGGCGTACACGGTTTCCATGATCAGCTTGATTTCTTTGCGCACGACCGGCTCGGGCTCGTCAGGTGGCCTGCCGGGTGGAAGGGAGGAGCCGACAGTCCCTCAGTTGCTGGAGCTGGTTTAGGGTGTCGGGGCCTTTGACACAGGAGTCCCCGGGTTTGGCGTGGCAGTCGTCGGGTCCTTTGCGACAGCTTTTGGCCACTTGGAGCCGGAATTCCCCGGGTCCACGTCTAGGATGATGGAGTCGGAATCCGGAGACAGTGTGTTGGACGGCTTGCGAAGGTGCTCAAGGGAGACCCCAGGCGGAATTGCTTGCCTTATTGAACCAACACGGGCGAGTGCATTGGCAGCCTCGTTGTTGGCTCGAGGAACATGGTGGAACTCGCACCCCTCGAAGCAGGCACATAGCTGCTGGACGAAGAAGTGGTATAGGTCCATGTTTGCGTCCTTGTCATCCCAATCACCTGACACTTGTTGCACCACTAGGTCCGAGTCACCGAAGTAGAGGATCCGGCGGATGCCAATTTCTTTTGCCATTTTGAGGCCATGGACTAGCGCTTCGTACTCGGCGATGTTGTTGGATGCACAAAAGTGGATTTGCAACATGTACTCCAGTCGGTCTCCTTTTGGAGAGGTGATGATGACTCTGACACCGAGCCCCCCATACATCTTGGAGCCATCAAAGTGTAGCTTCTAGTGTGTGGAGTCCACAACCGGCGGTAGGTACTAGGTTTCTGCCCAGTCAACTAGGAAATCCGCCAGCGCTTGAGATTTGATCACCGTTCTTGGCTCGTATCGGATGTTGTGGGAGGCGAGCTCTATTTCCCATTTCACCACCCGACCCGTGGCATCCTTGTTGCCGATGATCTCCAAAGTGGTGCTAGCGCCACCACCCGGATGGAGTGCTCTTGGAAGTAGTGCTTCAGTTTCTTGGCGGCCATGTATACGCCATACACCAGCTTCTGGTAGTGGGGGTAGATCTCCTTCGAGAGCAAGAGTACCTCACTTAGGTAGTACACCGGGCGCTGGACTGGCTGCATCTTTCCTTCTTCTGGCCTCTCAACCACGAGTACGACGTTGACGACTCGGTTGGTAGATGCAATGTACATTAGCATTGGTTCCTTTGTAGCAGGGGTCGCTAGTATTGGTGGGGAGGAGAGCATGCACTTGGGGTCGCGGAAGGCCTCATCCGCCTGCACCGTCTAGACGAACTTGTCCATTTTATTCATGAGCTGGTACAATGGGAGTGCTTTCTCGCCCAGCCGGCTGATGAACCGGCTGAGGGATGCCAGGAACCCGGTGAACTTCTGCATGTCGTGCAGGTTCTATGGCGGCTGCATGCACTTGATCGCATCTATCTTCTCCAGGTTGGCCTCAATTCCTCATTCAGAGACGAGAAAACCAAGGAGTTGGCCGGCTAGGACGCTGTACACGTACTTCTCTAGGTTCAGCTTCATCTAGAACCGACGGAGGTTGGCGAATGTCTCCTTCAGGTCCTCGAGGAGTGTTTGTTGTTACTTCGTCTTAACCACCACATCATCGACGTAGGTGTGTACGTTTCTGCCGATCTGCATTTGGAGGCATTTCTACATGCAGCGCTGGTATGTTGCCCCTGCATTTTTCAGTCCAAAAGGCATGGTGATATAACAGTAAGACCCATATAGGGAGATGAATGCTGTCTTTATTTGATCAATAGGGTTTGGCCAAATCTGTTGGTAACCTGAATAGGCATCTAGAAATGACAACAGTTCGTAGCCAGCCGTGGAGTCGATCACCTCATCTATCCTTGGCAGGGCGAATGGATCTTTGGGGCATGCTTAGTTGAGGTTGGTGTAGTCAACACACATGCGCCAAGTTTTGTTCTTTTTTAGCACCAGCACTAGGTTTGCTAGCCATTCTAGGTGGAAAACCTCCATGATGAATCCATCTGCAAGGAGCGACGTGATTTCTTCACCAATCATTCTTCTCTTTTCTTCTGTGAATCGGCATGAGGACTACTTGACTGGCTTTGCATCCGGCCTAACATGTAAAGAGTGCTCGAAAATCTCCCTCGGAACACCAGGCATGTCCTTGGTGGACCATGTGAAGATATCCCGATTCTCACGGAGGAAGTCGATGAGCGTGTTTTCCTATTTGCTATCAAGGTCGTCTCTGACTAGGACGAACTTTTCCGGCTCAGCCTTGTTGAGAAAAATATTCTTGGTGCCCTTGAATGCCTCCTCGAAGTCGACCCAGGCGTTGATGCTGTTGTCGGGGAGACTGTTCAGCCAGGTTCTGGCCGAGTCGAGGAGCATGAGGGGGATGTAGCGCACTGCCACTATCCGATTGCCGGTGGCTATGCCCACCACGGTGACGTAATCCACTAGCCAGTATTCCAGCTTGACCGAGATTTCTTACTTTGGCATGTCTCTTGGGAGCAAAAATCCCTTTGGAAACAGTTCATTCTGGATGCGCGGTCCGAAGCATCTTGGACCGGCTAGACTTTCCTCCTCCAATGCACGCGATTGTATCAGGAGATCAATGTGTATGCACGTATCGCGCGCTTCCGGCTCGCGTGGGCCGAGCCTCCCTATCAGGTGGGACTTGGGCGGCACGAGGATTCTTTCGGCTTCGTCAGCCGGTTGGTGACGTTACCCTTGTCCGGCTCCATCAGCCAGAGCACGGTTCCTACTAGTGACTACTGTAGCATCATGCGGGTGGTGCCCACGGCTTGCTGATCCGCCGTGTGGACGGCTATTCTGCCTAGCTCCGTTTTGAGAGGAGGCTTTGCTTCCACCAGGTGCCGGATCCACCATCCGGCGAGGTGGCTGGCTCTTGCTGTTCCCCCAGACTGAGTCCTGCCTCAGCTTGCTGCTTGTTGGTTGTGGCCACAAGGAGCTGGACGCGCGCCTGCTGGTGACAAGGTTCTTCGCCCTCAAGGTGGCTCAGCTCAACGGTGGCTGCCTCTGCAGCCCTCATGTTCTTGGCGAGAGTACTGTAAACTGGCTGAACCGCGAGAGTACGCGGGTCAATAGCATGGTCCACCTCCGAAACGAGGTTTCGGTCCTAGGGCAGAATCTTCCGGTTGGAACCGGGCAGGCAGGCGAAGCCGTGAGTGGTGTTATACTCATGCATGGTCGCGTTCAGCCGGTGCTAGGCTCCATCGACCTTGTTGTCTTCCTCCAGAAGGTTTTGGTGGATGGCCTCCAGCGCAACTGCAGCCGTTGTTGGATCCGCCTCGGGGATGACGGGGTTACGGAGGTGCTAGATGGAGGTGGCCAGTGTATCTTGATCTTGTTCGCGCATGGTGGAGCTATTTCCTCCCATGTTGCGCTCTAGAGGCATACGACAGCCTTCGTCTGAGCCGGCCATCATGACCTCGAAGCTGCTGCTGGCAACGCGTGGAACGGCGAAACCAGGCGGCGCGCCAGAGATGGTGATGACTCCACGAGGGAAGGCCTCGGTGACAGTTGCGACGTATACGTGGTGGTCGCCGAAGTTAATGATGGAGCCGCCGCTGGGAAAGGTTTCCCCAATGAAGCACGACGTGTTGTCAATGATGTAGTCGAAGGAGCCGAGATTGAGGATGAGGCCGGAGGCTACTCGTTCACCGGCGACGAGCGGAAGTCCCGTGCGAAAGATGACCCCAGCCAAAGCGTTGTGCCCCATGGTGGGTGCCAACTGTCGTGGTGTGGAACACGACATCGCCATCGGGGATGGCATGAGAGAGGACAATCAGGATGCTATCGGTGGCTACTCGCAATGGGTTGGAAACAAATACTGTAGACATAACAATGTACCCAGGTTTGGAGCCCTCTTGGCGAGGTAAAACTCGTACTCCTGCAAGGATCTACTATCTTGGGGGCGAATGCCCTTTACAGGTGTTCCTTGAGCTGTTTCCCTAGCTGCTATTGAGAGCTAGAAGAAGAAGATGAACTAACTAAACTATGAGGATGAACCTGAATCTACTTGAGCTTACCTAGAACCCTAACTCTACCCTCCCTCATATACTGGCTGGGAGAGGTAGGTTACAATGTGGGTTCTAGGGTTTACTATTTGGACTTTGGGTTTACAAAGCAGGCTGGCTGGCAGGGTCTAGCTGGTGGGCTAGGACCCAGTCAAGCCTCCAACACAGAGGGACAACACTACAATGTCCCATCGTCGGTGCTTTGGGCGTCACCCAGTGCTTTTAACGATCAGCTGGAGCTTTAGCGATCAACCAACAATGCCTCACTCAGCTTCCCACTTTGGTGCTTTGGTGCAGTTGTCTTGTAGCGCTGGCAGGGGTGGCGCGCCATCCTGTTTGATGATGCAAGGAGTCAGGGGCATGCTCAGCATGGAGCGTCACCCCCTCCGTAGCCTTGCCACCGAATCCGAGGAGGCTGGGTGGAAGCGGCCACCCGGCCGATTCTTCTAGCCATCCGTCTAGACCGGCGAGCCGGGAAATCTTGAGGAAGGACCGCTTGGAGCGGTCCACCCGGTTGTGGTTCTCTATCTAGTGGCCATCCGGCTAGGTGCTCCTGGAGGCGGCAAATTGGGCCTGGCTTGGCCTACTTGGGGGTCATCCCCCTGACTGAGATTTTTGTGTTTTCACTGCGTTTGCACGCACATGTTTGTCCTTGTTTCAACAGGATCCCAAATTACTAAGTCTCTTATGAACATATCAATTGGAACTATCATTGATGAGGGTTTAACTCATCAATGCCATTGTTATGGACTTGGGTTTTGGAGAAGGAGGGAGCACTGGAGACATCTATCGGCTAGCAAACAAGCACACAGGGGACTCGAAGATTTACCCAGGTTCAGGCCTCGTAGAGGTCCCTACTCCTGCTTGTCTGCTCGTGGAATTATCAAAGGAATCGAGGATTACAATGGTGCGCAGATGCAATCTGGCGAGGGTTGTGGAAACTAGGGTTGCGTGTGTCCTCCTCGCTGCCCCCTCCTAGCCTATATATAGATAGGCTAGGTATCGGGTAGCAGGTCGAGTCGGTTACATGTTAGGGTTTTCCCCTTTTAACTTTCTTTCTTTAGCTTCTTCTTGTTCTTCAAGCAATCGAGAGTCCGTAGGTTACTCGAGTTCTTAATTTGGGCCTTGGCGACACCGTGGGCCTCTACGTGTTCAGGCCGTATGTACCAAGCTCGAGTACCTATAGAGTATACCCATGTCAGTAGCCCCCGAGTGTCTAGTGGAATCACAGATTCGACTGGAGACTTTATGAAGCCTTTCGAGTGCATGACTGAGTATGTTTTTTGACCGCTCTGTTCATGTCATAGGGATTGTTGATGAGTGTGCCTGATTTAACCGATGTACCGGTATCAGTTAACTACCTTAGGGTAAAACAACGCCATCTACTCAAACTCGAGTCCCCGGACTCGAATCTGGAAAAGTGCTGGTGTAATTCGACTCAAGCCGCGGAGGTCTTATAGGAGTCGAATTCCAGTATATCGGTGTGAGCACTCGACGCGTCTGTCAAGGCATGTTCATCGTACCTGTAGGCACGGATATATTTTTGGTAGTGCGCAGCTAATGCGTTGCCAGGCCTTATTCAGGTCTTATCTTCACGCTGTAAGCACGACATCCGAAATTTATCACTGCGGAGACTATTCGGGTGACCCAGAAGACGCAGTCTCTTTGTAGGGAAAAATTATGAGGCAGTGTCGCCATAAACTTCGAGTGTGGATGTTGTCAACACACAGTACTTTGTACAAATAATCATAGGGTGCGCGACCAGCGCTCCCTATGGGAGTATCCCCTGAGTGCCTGGTTGAGTCGAAGACTCAGGCAGGGACTAAAGAACTTTTGCGACTGCTGTCATCTTTTGTTTGCTTGTTTGAGTCGAATTTGCTTTCGGCCCTCCCTATGGGAGTAACCCATGTCTATAGTCGAACCGTGTTTCGAGTGATTGGGTTTTGCTTTGATTGTTCATGTTCCTGTAAAATAAGAAGAAAAATCATAGGGTGCGCGACCAGCGCTCCCTATGGGAGTAGCCCCCGAGTGCTTGGTGGAGTCGAAGACTCGAGCGAGGACTAAAGTAGTCAAAGTCTTCTGCTGCGTAGTTTTTGATGACGTCAGTGCTGACGATTTCATGACCTCATTTGCCCACGTGAGCGAGTTTGACGGGACGTGACGAGCGGTGGGTCCGACTCCCTAACTCTGATTTGACCGGGCGTGCGTAATCTTTATTTTAATTGTGTCTCCTCGATTTCCGTGCGTAATGGGAGTAGTAGGGGGACGGTTCGTGTTTCAGCTCCTCCACGTGTCGAGCACGATGAACGCCGCGCGTCTGGTAGGGTTTTTCTAAGCCGTTGGATTGCATCTTCCAGGGGTTAAGTAGTGACGCTGCGACGATAAAATTCACATCTACTTCCATTCATCCTTTGCCTTCATCGCCATTGTTGTTGCTCCTCTGCTTTCTCTACGCTCTTTTCCCTCCGCGGCGTTGGACCAGCTCCGCACATGTCCCAGATACTTCCTCCGGTCGCTTCGCCGCCGCGTAATAGGGAAGAAGAAAGGAGGTGTTGCGGCCGATTCCGCTGCTGCCACTGCTGCAATGAAGAAGAAGGGCGGCTCCGCCGCTGCGGGCACCAGCACCGTCGGCGGCGGGAAGAAGAAGGGCACGGGCACCCGCGTCACAAATGGCACGTGGCGTCCATCTGTGATCAAGTCCTCGGATCTTCGTATTCTTTGCCAAGACGGAGTGTTGTCCGCCGCAGTCGCCGACGCGCGTGTCCCCGCCGGCGAGGTAATCCCCTCTCCTCCTGCCGGTTTTCGAGTGATGTTCCTAGCGTTCATCATTCGTGGCCTCTCGTTGCCCTTCCATCCTTTCTTCAGGGGCCTTCTTTGTTTTTATGGGCTCCAGCTCCATCAGCTATCCCCCAATTCCATCCTCCATGTAGCTTGCTACATCACCCTTTGCGAGTGCTGGCTCAGAATCGAGCCGCATTTCGGCCTCTTCAAGCGCCTCTTTAAGTTGAAGCGTCAATCGGTGTCTGGCTCCGTAGTCTACGATGTAGGCGGCTGCGGAATCCACGTCGATCCATCCGCCACATACTTCGACATCAAGCTGGTGATGTCCGTCCAAGGGTGGAGGGACAAGTGGTTCTACATCCATGATGAGAAGGCTGACGGAGAACACTTCGGACTCGCACCCTTTGACCCCGCGACGCCGTGCCAGAGGAGGCGCTTCTAGAAGAATGTGATCATGCCCGGCGAGTCCGCGGAGACAGATGTGCTGTACGAGCGTGTCTGCGACCTCGAGAGTCGCATAGGTAAATAGGAGGGAGGTTGTGCCCTCATTTGCACGTGGCTGCACCATCGCGTCCAGCCCCTGCAGGCCAGAGTCCATCCCATGTTTCAGTGGGCTGGCGCTGACGATGTCACTCACGTGTCTACCGATGGCATGTCTGCAAGTGAGGTAGATAAAAGGGTTCGACTGGTCACCAAGTACACCGTCAAGGATGTGCTCCCTAGTGAACCAGTCGTTCCTCCGTTCGATGCTGCTAATCCTCCCCCTGAGGTATAGTTGTGCTACGCAGTAGGTTAGTTTGTTGATTGCTTCTTTGTTGTTTCTTTACTTTGTGCTAAATTGTGATCTGTATGCAGCATTGGGCGGTGTCACCCTGTATGCCCCCTCTTCTTGAGGGGGTTATCCCTCGTGAATCCTTGGAAGAGGACGAGTCAGAGTCGACCGTCCCATCTGATGTGGAGGAGGAAGCCCCCCGAGTCGGGTAGTCCGGATACTCGCAAGCGCTCGCGCAACGAGGATTCCGATGCGTCGTCTCCTTCGACTCCGGAAGGTGCATGCGTTGGTGCGGAGTCGCCGATCCCTGCCATTCCTGTGAGTGCCGTGGCACCCTCTTCTCGCAAGAAGATGCGACTGCCAAAGGAGTCCTCATCAGAGTCGGGGGAGCCAACCTTTGACTTTGATAAGTTTGATTGGTAAGTATTTGAGTTGTCCTTTTTGGTTCTTCTTTGGATTTGCCCTTTCTTGATGTTGGTTTTGTCTTGCAGTCAGCAGGCGTCGTCATCTTCTGGCGATGTCCAATTTTTGAAAGAATCTGGAGTCGCAACCTCGAGGGCCAAGAAAGAGGTTGAGCGTGCTCCTTCCCCTCCACTGGCGGCCCACTCCGGGCACAACTCATCTAGTTCTCCACATGATGGGGAGCATCGGATGGTTGCCCGGATGACTGCACACCAATCGACTTCGGAGTCATTGGAGGATCATGTAAGTGTAGTATCTCTTCTTTTGATGTTGCAGTCGATTTTATCTATGGCTTCTCCTGATCTTCTAGTGTTTTTCTTTTTTCTACAGCTCCTTGTGAAGGAAGCCGCTCATCTGGCGGAGCAAGTGCTTGCGATGGGTCGCCAGCATGCCATGCTGGATACGCGCTATCGCATGGTGGAAAGTAAGTGCCATTTACTTATTCTTCTTCTGTTGCCTCGCTGTTGTGTAGTCGACTGATAGTCTATCCTTGTTGTTCTTTTTTGCAGCTGAACATAATGCTCTTCTTCGTGACGCCGCCACCATGGAAAAGACACTTGCTGCGGCTGTGAAGAGTCGCGATGAGGCGATCGCGGCGCATGACGAGGCGCAAAAGCGCGAAGAGGATCTGCGTGCCTCCATCGCAGCTAGGGAGAAGTTGTTCGAAGAACAGCTTTTCTTGATTGCCAAGACCCTCTCAGGTACCTTGCTTGGATATCATTATCGTTCTCTGTTCAATTTGGTCGTTGGCGCTGACTTTCGTGCCCATGTGTGGGTTTATGTACAGATGCTGGCGATTTGAGCTTCGACCCTCAGGCCCTCCATCATGACGATGCCTTGGCGGGTGCTCTTTCAGCAGTCGAGAACCGCAGCACCGCCGTGCAATATATGCTCTCCAAGGCCAAGGGCATGCTCAGTCGCCTCCGAGAAGAGCGGATTCCCAAGGCAGAGCTGATCGGGAACATAGACGAGCTGGTGGAGTCCCACGCTGGTGGTGTCCCTGCAAGTTTCAAGAACTCGCTCCGTGCGGCTGGCGCGTCAATGTCACTCGCTATGGTGCAGGCCCACAGAGTCAAAGTTGATCCTATAGCGGTCTCAAAGGCGATGCCCGTTAGCCGGATGACCAGCAGGTAGTGTTTGCTCCCTTCGCGACTGCCTGTGGCAAGTATGGGCCGCAGCTGATTAACAAAGTTGCAAAGTACTCTGAGGAGCTACAGCAGGCCAAGAAGGCTGCAAAGGCTGCGGCGTCAGGGGCTGGCAGAAAGTCAGTGGCATCTGATACCGCCACTGACTCGATGAGGCCCCCAAAGCCATCCAAGTCGAAGAAACCAGTTGCTCCTCAGTAGCTTTGTAATAGTTGAAGTAGCTTATGTCTTTTGTGAAGAACATGCCTTTTTGGCGAATGTATCTGCTGATACTTTTGCTGGTCCTTGAATACACTCGAATCTTTTGTCTGTGCGTCGATTTGGTCTTCTTATTGCTGCTTGCTTGGCTTGTGATAGGGCACGTCAAGTGATCCTTTGAGGGAACCTCAGGATTCGCCACCCCTTGATGATACTTCAGCGCCACCGTGCTCAAGGGTGGATGAGCTGTCTCTGATCTCGCGACTTCGTGATCGCGTGAAGCAGTTGGAGCGTGAATTGCCCATACTCCGCGGTAATGCAGATGTATGGAAATCGAAGGCAGAGAAAGCCGTCGCCCGAGAACAATATCTGTTGGGGGAGATGACGCAGCTAGGCGACCAATTTAAATGTTAGTTTGCTTACTCTTATCTTTTCCTTGTAATCACTCGCAATGGTGTGCTATTCTCACACTTCCGTTGTTCTTTTGTATAGTTGTCAGCGCTCGCCATCCGCAGGATGAGAAAGATAGGATTGCCATTCGCATGCATGACCTGACCCAAGAGCAACTTCAGGAGAGTGGATACTTCTGGGTGGATCATGATCGTGCGATCGCACTGGCGACCCTGCAGGATCGTGCGTCGCGAGTGCTGCACTTTCTGAAGAAGTCGCAGTCATGCTTGAAGAACATTTATCGGACGATGTTTCCTCTGGATGTTGTGCCATCGAGCCTGCTGGCCCTCCTGCGATTCGTGAGTGTGTAAGACAACAGTTGGTGGCTGGTGCCAAGGCCGCTCTGTTGCTGGTGCGACTGTATAGGCCTGATGTAGACGTTGCGGCTGGTCCACCTGCGCCACCAGCGGGTTCTGCTTGGAATATGGTGTCGCACTATCAGGCGGTGGATCGCCCAACAGAGGAGATCGTCAGTTCTTCGAGGAGCAAACCAATGTTCTGTTGTTGCAATAGTAGTTTAGTTTGTATCCTGCACATAAGCATACCAATGCTGTAAAGTTCGTATGTAATGATGTGCATAATTGATTGTTGATGATGTATAAAGAGCTTGTTAGCGTGTATGTTTTGTGAGTGCGTTGCACTATGCGACTCCTTTTCGTTAGCTTGGCCATGCGCTTATCTCAGTCCCTTGTCAACCTATCAGGTGCGTTGCAACTGGGTTGATGTGTGTCAAGGGTTTCGATTGGTGTGCCAGCTACTCAGGATATCGCGTTTTAGTTCGTAGAACAGATGTGCATAGGGTGGCACAGCCCCCGAGTGGATAAGTTGCGGAAAAATAAAGAAGAACACCGAGTTTTGGGGCACTTAGCTTTATTTATTCATGAGACAGTACGAAGTACAATGTGTGGCTAAGTAGCCTTGGCTGAGTGGCCTTATTTGTAATGTAAAAGTAAAAACGACTAAGGTAGAAGCATCGCAGCTGCGCGACGTTCCAGGGGATGGAGTATGCGACTCCGGTCTCTAAATCTTGAAGGCGATAGGCGCCACCTGGGATTACTTCTGTAATCACGTATGGTTCCTCCCAGGGGGACTCGAGCTTGAGATGTCCTTGCTGCTTCAGTCGCAGGACGAGGTCGCCTTCGACGAAGGATCTGGGGCGTAGCCTCCTACTGTGGTAGTTGTGCAGGTTCTGCTGGTAGATCATTGATCTTTCCGTGGCGATTTCCCTTGCCTCGTCAAGGAGGTCAACAGAGTCTTCGAGTGCCAGGGTTGACTCCTGCTTGCTGTAAGCGACCATGCGCGACGCTTTGTACCGTACCTCAGCGGGTAGCACCGCTTGAGCCCCGTGCACCATAAATAACGGGGTGTAGCCTGTAGCACTGTTTGGAGTTGTGCGTAGGCTCCAGAGTACTGATTGTAGTTTGTCTGGCCAGCAACCCGCGGCTTGTTCGAGTGGCCGGAGGAGTCACTTCTTGATGCCGCCGCAGACGAGCCCATTTGCCTTTTTGACCTAACCGTTGGTCTGTGGATGCACTACCGAGGCGTAGCTGATGTTGATCCCCAGATTCTCGCAGAATTCTTGGAACTCCTTGGATGTGAAGTTCGTTCCATTGTCTGCGATGATGCTGTGTGGCACTCTGAAGTGGAAGACGATGGACTCGAAGAACTTGACTGCGCTGTGCCCTGATTGATTGGTCACTGGCATGGCCTCTATCCACTTGGTGAACTTGTCGACTGCGACCAGGAGGTAGACGTAGCCTCCTCGCGAGGACTTGGGGAGTTTGCCGACCATGTCGAGTCCCCATTGCGCGAAGGGCCAGGCCAATGGAATTGGCCGGAGCTCTGCGCCAGGTGCGTGCGGCTTGTCCGCGAATCGCTGGCACGCGTTGCATTTCTGGACGATGTCCTTGGCATCACGCATGGCCGTAGGCCAGTAGAACCCAGCTCGTAGAGCTTTGGCCACAAGGGCGCGACTGCCAGCGTGGTGTCCGCAGGTTCCCTCATGGATGTCGAGGATAACAGCTCTTCCATCGGCAGTGGAGACGCATTGCTGGAGTACTCCTGTGATGCTGTGCTTGTATAGTTCGCCGTTGATAACAGCGAATGCCTTGGATCGCCGCGCAATGTGCCGTGCATCAGTTGGATCGTCCGGTAGCCTTTTGCTGAGGAGGTACATGATGTACGGCTGAGTCCAGGATGATTCGATCATCATGACGCTCATTGGTCCTTCGAGTCCTGTATCTAGCTCCAGGTCGTCGAGTGCCATTGGCTCATTGGGTGGCGTAGCCCTCGAGTCCGTTGCTGCGCTTATTTTCTTCTCTGCTGCCTTTGGCTTGATGGAGCGTTCGCAGATGCGCTCGAGAAATTCCCCAGGTGGTATGGGGGCGCAGGTAGAGCCTATGTTGGCGAGTGCGTCCGCCTCTTCATTGCTTTCGTGGCCTACGTGTTGCAGCTCGCAGCCGTCAAAGTCCCCTTCGAGTGTGTCGTAGAGGTCGCAGTAGGCGATCATGTTGTTGTTCAGTGCATGGCACTCATGCATTGTTTGGTTGACAACCAACTTGGAGTCGCCGTATATAATGAGCCCTCTTGGCGCCGCAGGCTTTTGCCATCCTCATCCCGCGTAGTTGGGCCTCGTATTCAGCTTCGTTGTTGGAGGCGGTGAACTACATTCGCAGGATGTACTTCAGCTTGTCCCCTTGGGGCGATGTCAGTATGACACCTGCACCTACTCCGTCCTTTCGCTTGGATCCATCGAAGTGCATTGTCCAGAGGTAGGACATATCTGGTTTTTCAGGGAGTTGGTTTTCCATCCAGTGCACAAGGAAGTCAGGAAGAACTTGCGACTTGATTGCGTCGCTCTTTTCGTATGTAATGTCTCGTGGAGACAATTCGATTCCCCAAAGCGCGACTCGTCCCGCGGCGTCGGGGTTATTGAGGATATGCCCCAGCGGGGCGTCGTTGACCACCACGATTGGGTGTTCCTGGAAGTAGTGGCGCAGTCGTCGGGCGGTCATGAAGACGCCGTACGCCAGCTTCTAGTAGTGCGGGTACCGCTGTTTTGTTGGCGTGAGGACCTCACTGAGGTAGTAGACTGGGCGCTGTACCCCGTGGACCTTGTTTTCTTCGGCTCGTTCGACCACGAGCACTGTCCTGACCACCTGGTTGGTGGCAGAGATATATAACAACAACGGTTCCCTTTCTCGTGGGGTCACCAGTACTGGCGAAGTGGATAGCAGGCGCTTGAGGTCTTCGAATGCTTCCTACACTTCGCTGGTCCACTCGAACTTTTCGGCTTTGCGGAGGAGTTGGTAGAAGGGTAGTGCCTTTTCACCCATCCGACTGATAAATCGACTAAGGGCCGCGATTCGCCTAGCCAGCTGCTGGACGCCTCTAATTATTTTTGGCTTCTCCATGGCCAGTATGGCTTTTATTTTCGATTCCTCTCGCGGAGATGAGATACCCGAGTAGTTGCCTAGATGGTACGCCAAAGGCGCATCTGTCCGGATTGAGCTTGATCCGGTAGCGGTCGAGGTTGGCGAAGGTTTCACGTAAATCACCGATTAGGGAGGCTTCCTCCTTGGTCTTGATTACTATGTCGTCGACATAGACTTGAATGTTGCGACCAAGTTGATCCTTGAGGCAAGCCTTCATGCACCGCTGGTAGGTGGCTCCTGCGTTTTTTAGCCCGAAGGGCATTGTGTTGTAGCAGAATACCGAAGGGTGTTGTAAAAGCTGTTTTTTCTTGATCTTCCTCCTTCATTCGAATCTGATTATAGCCTGAGTAGGCATCGAGCAAGCAGAGGCGCTCGCATCCCGCGGTGGAGTCGATGATCTGGTCGATTCGCGGTAACGGGAAGTGATCCTTTGGAAAATGCTTATTCAAAGAGGTGAAGTCCACACACATCCGCAGGATATCCGTGTCCTTTTTTGGTACTAGCACCGTGTTGGTGAGCCAAGTGCTTTGCTTGATCTCGCGTATGAATTTGGCGTCGAGGAGTCTGTTGATCTCCATTCCGACTGCCTTTGCTCTTGGCTCAGATAATCGCCGGATTGTTTGCTTGATTGGCCTTGCGTCTGGGTTGACGTTGAGTGCGTCCTCGGCGAATTCCCTGGGAACTCCTGGCATGTCCGCTGGACACCAAGCGAAGATTTCCCAGTGCTCACGGAGGAATTCGACGAGCGCGAGTTCCTATGCGGGACACAAGTTGTTGGCGATGAGGGCCATCTTGGCGGGATCCGATGGATGGACCTGCACTTTCTTTGTGTGCACCGATGAGTCGAAGGATAGATCGGGCGAACATGGCCGGCTTAGGGGAGGCAAACTGTTGTCTGTCAACTCCTTTAGTCTCGCTAGTTCTTCCTGCATGCCGAAGGACTGGGAAATTCTGTTTTATTCCCTGTCGCAACTGTCGGATCTTTCGAAGTTCCCGTTGACTATGATGACGCCATTGGGACCTGGCATTTTCATCTGCAGGTAGGCGTAATGTGGCACAGCCATGAACCTAGCGAACGCGACGTGCCCAAGGATGCAGTGGTACTGTGAGGGCCAGTCGACGACCTCAAAGTCGATGCGCTCGCGCCGAAAGTTTTTCGGCGTGCCGAAGATGACGTCGAGGTTGATTTTGCCCAGGGGATACACGCCTTTTCCTGGGACGATGCCGTGGAATGTTGTGTCTGAGGCTTCTAAGCAAGTCAGAGGGATCCTCATTGCTCGCAAGGTACTCGCGAATATAAGGTTGATGCCACTTCCGCCGTCCATGAATACGTGGCTCATGTCGAAACCTCCAATTTGCGCCTCGAGCACGAGGGGACAATGGCCTGGACGAGGTACCTGTGGTGGATGATCGCGTTTGTCGAAGGTGATGCAGGACTCGCTTCTGCTGGTAGATGGTGGCGAGTTTGTGGCCAAGTTGACTTGGCGAGTGATGGCCTTCGGTACCCTGTTAGAGGGGCGTCCCTTTTGGATCATCATGGTACCCATGGCTCGTGGGTATGGTTCGCCTCGTGTAGCTTGAGGAACTCGCGGCAGTCCTTGAGGAGGTGGCTGGACTTCTTCTTTCCATCATGCTTGTCGATGTAGAAGTGCACCGTACATGGCCCGGACAGTTTGTCTTCAATGGATGTCGGGGGTGCCTCATCACGATTGCGGTGTTGCCATAGTTGCGTGGTTTTCCCGGAGTCGTGGTATCTACCGCTGCGGTATCCGCTGTTGCGGTTATCGTCGCGTCTGTCGGCATAGCCAGCTGTGACCATATTGACGTCGTCGCGGTCATCGTAGATGTGCATGCGGCGTTTGCCCCGGAGGTCGCGTCTGCGCTCGAGTTCTGCCTCCTCGTCGGAGTGGACGCAATTTTTCACCGAATCTTCTCCATCGGCCCACCGATTCGCGATTTCCATCAGGTCTTGGGCTTTGAGCAGCCCAGCTCCTCTCTGAGCTCTATGCGGCAGACGCCGCCATTGAATGCGTCAATCGCGTGATCCTCCGAGATGTTCTCCGCGGAGTTCTTGATGATGGACCACCTTTGGATGTAGGAGCGTAGCGATTCGCCTGATCTTTGCTGGTAGCATCTCAGCTCTTCGATTGATGCATGCCGCTTGTATGTGCCCTTGAAGTTGCGCACGAAGCTGTAGACCAGCTCATCCCAACTGCGAATGGATCCGCGTGGGAGGTTGTTGAGCCATGCTCGAGTGGCGCGTTGCAGATGTAGCTGTAGACATTGCATGGCCATGCTTTGACTGCCGCCGTGGAGCCTGACGGAGGAGATGTGGTCCTCCAGCCAGATCTTCGGGTCCTGTAGGCCGTCAAACTTCGGGTTCTCCGACGGGAGTTTAAACCCCTTGGCCATTCACTTTTGCCTAATGGACCTGCTGAAGCATCTGGCGCCACAGAGCTCCACATCTTCCTCTTCCGAGTCAGTCGACCAAGCACGTCGCTCCCTTGATCTGTCGATCTTGCGCTGCGTGAGGTCATCGCGCGCATCATAGTCGTGGTCGTGTCGTCGTGAGCGGCGGCGTCAAGAAAGGTCGTGACTGTCATCGCTGGATGAGGGCGAGGAGTAGCGCTTTGCCTTTTTTGGCTCTGGTGTTGGTTCCTTGTCGAGGGCAGTTTCGACTAGTCCCAAGCCCTCGATCGTAGATTGGTGCATGGCGGCTCGGGGATCTCCAGCTGGCGGCTGGTTGTTGAGGAGGTACATGGTGGCTGCTGTCACCGCGGCCTGTGGCGTCTTGGGGACCACGTTGCCCCGTGTGTCGACTGCAATGAGCTGAAGTCGAGGACCTTTGCAGCTTCTATGCGTTCTTGCTCGATGAGATGAGCCATCCGAGATCGCCTCTTGTTTGTGAGGTACTCGTTGCCCTTTGAGGAGGATCCTCCATGGAAGGAGAGCCCGGCACGTCGAAGGCTCGACTCGTCTCCCTCCTTTTTACGCGCCTCGAGTTGCGCGATTATTTACACTTGGCGCTTGAATTCTTCCTTCAAGAGCCAGTTGTAGCCCATTAGCAGTTCTTGCGGAGATCCGGAGGGTAGAGGGTTGCCTCGTAAGGCCTCGCGGCAGCGAGCCCACTCTTGTTCGTTGAGCCTGATCGTGACGCACTCGCTGGTTTGCTCGTTTGTTATGGTTGGAGGTTCGATTGCTCCTCCATTGTTGACGGGGGCGCGATTGCCACCATTGCCACCGTTACCGCCGTTGGGCGGGTCGGTTTCGTTTCCACGGTTGCCCGTGTTGTTGCGGTTGGCGGAGGTATCACCTGCGTTGATAACGGTGCACATGAAGTGATTGGGGAAGCTGCTGCTCCTGCAGCTCTCAGATCCGGAGCCGTAGGCTCCATCTTCAGTTGCGAAATCGCTCAGATCGGATTCGCGACTGCTGTCGCTGACCATGTTCTCGACTGTTGTCGGGGCGTTGAGCTCACTGAGTGTGCCGATCGATGGAGGGAACCAGGATGCTAGGGAAATAGATGGCACCGTCGGCTGGTCGGACATGCGAAGCGTGCCCATCTGACCAACTTGGAAGCGAAAGCTCCCGATTGCCAGCCTGATTCCGTTGCCCACGGACTCGAAGGCGGGGCGAGTGGCTGGCGTGTGGACGGTGAAGTCGAACGCGCCGAAGAGCTGGCAAATCTCCGCTGTTGCAGAGTTGTAGATCGCGGTTGATGGGGCCGAAGAAGCCGCAACATTAGCACTCCAAATTCCCATAGACGGTGCCAATTGACGAGGGTTTAACTCATCAATGCCCATTTTTATGGACTTGGGTTTTGGAGAAGGAGGGAGCGCTGGAGACATCTATCGGCTAGCAAACAAGCACACAGGGGACTCGAAGATTTACCGAGGTTCAGGCCTCGTAGAGGTCCCTACTCCTGCTTGTCTGCTCGTGGAATTATCAAAGGAATCGAGGATTACAATGGTGCGCAAATGCAATTTGGCGAGGGTTGTCAAAACTAGGGTTGCGTGTGTCCTCCTCGCTGCCCCCTCCTAGCCTTTATATAGATAGGCTAGGTCTCGGGTAGCAGGTCGAGTCGGTTACATGTTAGGGTTTTCCCCTTTTAACTTTCTATATTTAGCTTCTTGTTCTTCAAGCAGTCGAGAGTTCGTAGGTTACTCGAGTTCTTCATTTGGGCCTTGGCGACACCGTGGGCCTCTACGTGTTCAGGCCGTATATACCAAGCTCAAGTACCTTTAGGGTATACCCATGTCAATCATATTATGTTATAATATGATATTTTTAAGTTATAAAAGTCATTTTATTGATTTACCTTTGATGGTTGTGAAATACCACCTCTTTTAGCCATATAAAATGAGCCATTTATCTCTCATATCATGTTTCTTCCAACTATAGCTATGCCTTATATGCATGACTTCTAGTTCTTATTTACTTTCATATGAACTTTGCACATTTAGTAGTTTAGGTAGAATTTTATCACTTTCCTTATGTATGACATGTGTGTAGGTGTTGATGATGATTATGGATAAAAGAAAAGCAAAAAGAATAGAGAGAACATAGTATGGAGAAGCTGCAGGGACCAGACTTAGCCATTTGGGTGTTGGAGAAAGTGATTTTTTTCTGACTTCTCAAAATAAATATCCAAGACCACTGGATTGTAGCCCTCATTGATACGAGTCCAACAAGCCCAAGAACACCCAAATCAGAGTTCGTATGAAGAAACGACGGCGAAAACACTATGAAACCTGAAGGTTTGACGAGCAACTATACGGCGGGAAGCATTTTTCCGGCCGTATAGTTCCTATCGTATAGTTGCGAAAATGGTCGCAAACAACAGGATTTCTTCCCAGAGAAGCTTCAGAACCTTGCCTAAGTCATATGACTGTATTGGGGGAACCCTAGGGCATCCCCGAGGCCTATATAAAGGAGGGAGGACCCAAGAGAGAGCCACCAAGCCAAATCCTCCACCATGACGGAGCCCTCCGGCCGTGCCACCACCATAGCGGCCTCCAATCAGATCTACACCATCACCATCACACAAGAGGAGAATGGACTAGGATCTTGAAGGCCTCCACATCTATCTACATCGTCATCTTCATCAACAACGTCTCCATCATCGATCCCCTTTGGTTACTTGTTGTAATTCTAGATTGAATCTTGTAATTGCACTTGTCTTCAATTGTATCATCATACTTCATCCATATTCTATCCATGATGTTGATTGCCTTCATGTGTGAGTAGTTCCCTTTGTTCTTGGAGAGATGGATAAACCCTAGTATGAGATTGAATTGAGATAAAGATTATTATGTGATATTGTTCATTATGTGTCTGTGTTAGATTTCCATCATCTTGACGTTGGGTGAAGCATGCCACTCAATATTTGCCTCACTGAGGACTAGATGGAAGGAACTACTTGTTGGTAGACGGAGGGATGATAGCACTTATGGTGACTATAAAGCTGTTGTCATTCCTTAGGTATCAACTTGGGAACAGAGGATAACTCACGGAACATTGTCCATGCCATGGGATACATCCTACGGGGTAAAGTCCCTCAATAGCACAGTAATCGATTGATGTTGATTGTTGTCTGTTGTGGTTATGACAGATCATGTGTGCAATGGTTGCTTCCTATTTGTCCATATAGGGAGCTCTTCCCACACGTATCATAAATGGACTTATTCATTATAATAATTTTGACCACT
Organism: Avena sativa; assembly: GCA_916181665.1. Taxonomy (NCBI): domain Eukaryota; kingdom Viridiplantae; phylum Streptophyta; class Magnoliopsida; order Poales; family Poaceae; genus Avena; species Avena sativa. The sequence continues at coordinate 343,862,051 of OV702287.1, forward strand.
CTTTCTAATTACTAGCGATGGATCCACTACTCCCTGAGAACTCTTTCCATCATCTTGCAGACTTTCGTAATCATACTTGCATGCTCTTGTTTACTTATAGCGTTAGTTTACTTATTGTTCTCTTATTTGAAAACCCAAAAATATCTTTTACACAAAACTCACATTTTATCTTGTTACTTAGAACATTATTTAGCATTACTATTTCAGTATTTAGTTCAAAGAGTTATTAGACTTCAGACTCCTGCTCCTTGTGGGATCGATATCTTTATTTCGAAACTAGCTACAAACGATCTGTGCACTTGCAGTCATCAAGCTATTTTCTGGCGCCGTTGCCGGGGAGCTAAGAGTTTTAGGTCTTTTAGCTTTTGTTTATTTATTTTAGTTTTGCTAGATTTTGTTTTAAGCTTTCTTTATTTGCTGCATTTGTATTTTTGCTTTTTTGTTACAAACCAAAAAAACATAAAAATGTTTGTTACTAATCATGTCTTCCGAGATAACTACCTTTCAACAGATGAAATCTATAATGGAGGAGTCAAAGGGAAGGACTTTGGTAGATATTCATAAGAGGCAAGGCATATTAAAAGAATGGTTAACTTGGGTGGACAAGTATTCATCCACACTATGTGCCTCTTATCAATTATGTTGTGATTGTTGCCAATCTCCAGATCACCTCAATTATCAATGTAAGTATAATTTTGATACCGAACTAGCAGACTATAATAGAGATGAGTTTAAATGCCTTGCTGGGGAGGACACATTACAATTTGTGCTTTTTACTGGTTGCAAAGAGTTTTTATTTTATTTAAGAGATATACAGGTAGAAAGTAAACCAATCGATATGATCTATAAAGAAGTTCACCTTATATTTTGCTATTGCCAAGATAACTTCCACGATAATGAATTTATTGTTGGGCGGATGAAAGCTACCATGGAAGAATCTAACCTTTTGCAGGGTGCTCCAAAAGATAATGTAGAGGGAACTCCACTCAAAGAGCCTCCACCTAAACCACCGAAACATGTTGTTAATAAAGAGGTGGCACTTGATGTTGCACCTTCTCAACTAGTGGAAGGTAAGCCCGAAGGTAAGACTATCGCTGAGCTACTCGCAAATTATCTTAGTAAGAATGAAGAGGAGCAACTTGATTAACCACTTGAATCTCCTACTTCTGAAAATAACTTTCCACACACAAATGGTATGCATGCAAACTATATCTCATTATCTAGTAATGATTTCTATAAGTCCCAAACTTATGATGGTTGTTTTGAGGAGGATTCATGCCTAGAAATGATTTTGGGGACTTTGGTGAGGAACTAGAAAATGAATCTTTCTATGAATATTGTGATGCTATTAACATGGGACAAGAATCCTCATTGGAAGAGGAGGATGAGTATTTTGAAGAAAAAAAATGAGCAATATGATGGTAAGAGAAATGTATTCCGAAATAGTGGAATATGCTAAAAAGTTAATTTCTTCGGATACGATAGATGATCCAATAATATGTCCTCAATGTATGAAACTTGGGCACTACTTTCGTTTTCAATGCTCTCATACCTTTAATCAATCTTTATTGTCTTATAATAATGGTGATACCACTAGTGAAGTATTAGAGTATGTTATCTTTGAAGGTGCTCATGAGCTGATAATACATGTTATATCATGTATTAATAGTGAAGATAGTGTTTTCGTAAAAATGGCTTATAGAATCCTGCAACATATTTCTTGGTATTGTCAAGACATTTTAGTGAGAATGCACTTATTACGAAGGCATGGCATAGAACCATAGTGCCCTATGTTAATCGTTTGCAGGAAATCCCATTGGAGAAGGGTGAAGTTCCTTCCCAAGAAGAGGATGAATACGAAGAAGAACTGCTAATCCTTGAGGATATGCAACTACTGGACATGTGGGAGCAGGTGGAATACTGTTCTGGTAATTTGTCAAATTTATTCGAAGGGATGAGGCAATATAATGGTAAGCCTAGAAAGCTTTATGATTCTGAATGCATTCCTATCTTTAAAGAATTTTTATCAACCAATACTCACATGAACGGTAATAATGTAAAACTCTTGGAATACATAGTTTATGAAGGGTCTCATGAGCTGCTTAGGAAAGTTGGTATTATTATGAAAAGTAGCAATAATGAGGATTTAGCAAGGTATCATAATATTATGGATTATATTGTCAATTATTGTCAAGAACATTTTAGTAGGAATGGACTTGTGATAAAGAGTAAGGATCTATGTAAAACAATAGTTCCTGAAACTAACATTCTGTAGGAACCACTAGATAACAAGGAGGAACACCAAAAAGGTGAGGTTGAAGACAAACATCATTCTACTAATAATAAGTTTGTTTATGATGCCTCAGTCTCTAGTAATGATTCTTATTGTGTTGAAACTGAAGATAATTTATCTGCGAAGGCTTTATGCCTAGATACTCATTTGGAGAACACTAATAATTATGAACTAGAGATAAACCCTTGTAGTATTAATGAGTAGGTTTCGGGAGAGCACATCTTTGATGAAATATTTGTTGATGATGCTTCTTTTTGTGAGTGGATTGATAACTCTAGAACTGATGAACTTGATAGCAAGGGTGATGAACTAGAGAATAGGGACACTTTTGAATTTTTCCCTGCTGCTAAAGATGAGTATTATGAAGTGTTCCCTCGTGATAGTGTAGCCCAAGAAGAGTACTATGAATTTTATCCCGATGATGCTATTAAAGGTTAAAGGTTTGAATTTATATGTAAATATCTAATCCTTTTGTTGAAGCTATCTAGGGAGGTATGCTCACCACACATGGCGCATTAATCATCATTTGTGAGCAATAACGCATTTATCTACATGACCCCGATGCACCGTAAGAGGGTGAGACTTCGACCAGGCTATAATAGTAAGTGCTCCAAACCTCTTTTGGAGGTAAGAATAAATAATTTCTCTAGCTCCTATCTATTGAAATAATAATGGAGAAAAACCTGGCTACTTGGTTATCAGAAAGCGCTTCCCGGGAGGCAACCCAAAAGTCATTAGGTGTCTTTCTTAGTTTTGCGTCTTTAGTCTTGATGCATTCATGTTGGATTGGCATTTTTATTATTTGCATGATTTGCTATTAGAGTTATCTTGTTGTAGTTTTCAAAAGGTAGAATTTATTGTTACTATGTGTTGCATAACTAGGTTGTACTTAAATCTCGTTTTATACATGTTGTTGTTGGTCAAAAATTAAATTTTTTATTTTACTGTCAAAACATGGTGTTTCTCTAAGTTTCAGGATAAGAAAGAATTCTTGAAGAAATATAATTTTTTTGATGTCTACTGAAGGTTTAACGACCAACTATACGGCGGGATAAAAAATTATGGCCGTATAGTTTGGTCGTATAGATATCTTTGCCATAGACAAATTTTCTTTCTTAGGTATAGAAGGTTTAATGACCAACTATACAGCGAGAATAAAAATTCCAGCCGTATAGTTATCGTTGCCTTTGTAAAATTTCTTTTCCAAGGTACAGTAAGTTTAACGACCAACTATATGGCAGGAAATTTTTGGTCCGGCCGTATAGTTGTGCCCATATAGTTGGGAAAACCCCTCAAACGCCAACTCGAAGGTAACCATTGCCCAAAATTTTATTCTTTCTTCTTCTAAAAACCTCGAAACACCACCTGGAAGCTTCTCCCATGATCTAGAGAAGTCGAGCATATGTAAGCAATAAAATTCTACCTTAGAAACCTCCTAGACTGTAATTCTCTATAGAAGTTCATGTTTTCTTTTTACTTTATTTTGTCGGTTGGGTGACCGAACTTCGTTCGTACTCCAAAACATGACTTTTATTTTGTGTGTTATTTTCGCAAGGATTTGAACCTTGTGTGACGATGTGTACGGTAGTGTCGACCATGCAAACACTCACATGAGCCACTTGGTTGCTTCAAATCAACATGCTTACATATTAATGGCTGGTGAAACCTTCCAAACACGAACCTCTCCAAAATAAGCACATAGGGATTGCACACTCGTGTTTCATATTTTGTCTCACTTGCAGTTCATCAAAATCTGGGAGTATGTACAACTCTTAGACTTAGTTTGTTGACTTAAGCGTGGTGCTTAGGTTGATGAACCAACTTAGTGGGACTTGTATTTTTATCACTTTGATCTAATCCCCGTGCCTTCAAAAACACAAAGTGTTTTATTTTCTTCTTAGTTTCCAAGCAGGTTCTCAAGGAAGGCAGCCACCAGGCTATATCAAGAAATATACGTTAAAGCAAAGGTTCTTTGTCCATCAAAAGAGAGGTTACTTGTACCTCAACGGTAAAGTGTTTCACCCTTGTTTTCAACTAAGCTTGGGGAGATAACCACTTATCGCACTCTCTTTTGGAAATTGTATTTTCTCTTTTCTTTTGGTGATATACTCAAGTTTGGTTCTTGCAAACTTCTAAGCTTGGGGAGGTCACTTCTGCATGTGTAGAGTCTTGTGCAATGTTCGTATTCAATGAAGGTTTAATGCAATCATGTATCCCACTATTTTTGAATGCTTTTTTAAGTGAGTCTAGTTCTGTATTCATATGGGGATACACTTGCTCATGATAGGCACCATAGGAGTTGACTTAGAGCTTGTATGCATCTTGCAAAATTGTTTATCAATCTTGTGACACTATTTGTGATCCTCTAGAAAACATTGCAACAATCTCTACACTTGGAAAGAATGAATACTTGATCAAGATATTTTGAAATTTGTTGGTTGTCACTAAATAGCTTTGTCTTAAATGAATAGGTTATGCTCAATCCCATAATGTCAAAGCAATAGACTTGATAATTTGCTTATGGAAGGAGTTGTCAATTGGAAATGATATTTCGAAGTTTTGAGTTCTATGATAAATAAGGTGTTGTGTAATTGTCTTAAGAGTTTAGCCTTAAAGATACTCAACACCATAGATGTGATGATCGACTTGATAGTACTCTTTGAAAGGATTTGTTTGAAGAAACTAATATTTAGCGGTAATGGAGATGCATGTCAAATCTTGACATGTTGATTAAAGTATGATATTGCTTTATGCGTGTCTGCACCACTATCGCACAACATGAGATGCTAACAACTCCGATGGCCTTTGAATAGTCCAAAAAGATGAAACTCTTGGAGTTTGGCTATGAGTTGCCCAACATATGTAGCATAAATGTTATGTTTGGGTATGCATTGGTATTCTCATGGGCCTGCGTTCAAATAAAAACAGGGAATACTCCTCTGAACGTTATGAGAAATCATTATACCTAAAAGGGAAAACCTTGGTAATGGTCACGAGTATCCATTCTTATCCTGCATAGTATGATTAAACACACTAAGTTTTGGCATGTTCTCATTACTGATGAACTGAAATTTTAGAAAGACAAAGAATAGAAAATGAGTGTTTGATAGCCATGATTCATTGATGTGGATGACCAAATGATACACTCTAATGCTATGCTTCTTTTGACACGTTCTCGCATTTACTTTTGGAATAAATCTCGTTACTAAGAGATAAACTTTCTGAAAGCTCAGTAACTGATGTTTGCACTTGAGAGCCTTAACTAGATGACATGATTTAGTAGAATCGATAAACTTTATTCCTATTTATGCTCGACATCTATTTGTGACTAAGTTTTGCCTCATACATAATAATGATATGAAAAGTTATACAAAAGGTGTAATAAGAGGATTGCAAGTTTGTCTGCAAGTTAGATTCACTATTGACATGGATCATATAAGTTTTGATGAATTTCTAGTGGTCTTTATAATTGAGCTTGTGTTGCCTTGTATGAATACATGTTTTCTCTCTTCAAGCCTGTAGAAAAAATAAGGATGCATGGCATTGATTTCCAATTATAAGCTATTTCACAACCATTAATTTATTATTGACCCTTCCTGCTCGAGGATGAGCAAGGTCTAGCTTGGGGAAGTTGATGGCTGTAAAATATCACCTCTTTTAGCTATATAAAATGATCCATTTATCTCTCGTATCATGTTTCTTCCAGCTATAGCTATGCCTTATATGCATGACTTCTAGTTCTCATTTACTTTCATATGAGCTTTGCACATTTAGTAGTTTAGGTAGAATTTTATCACTTTCCTTGTCTATGACATGTGTGTAGGTGTTGATGATGATTATGGCTAAAACAAAGGCAAAAGGAACAGAGAGAACATAGTATGGAGGAGCTACAGGTACCAGACTTAGCCATTTGGGTGTTGGAAAAAGTGAAATTTTCCAACTTCGCAAAATAAATATCCAAGGCCACTACATTGTATCCCTCGTAGATATAAATCCAACAAGCCCAAGAACACCCAAATCGGAGTTCGTATGAAGAAACAGCGTCCAAAACACTGTGGAACCTAAAGGTTTGACAAGAAACTATATGACAGGAAGCATTTTTCCGGCCGTATAGTTTCCGATAGTTGTGAAAAAGGTCCGAAACGATGGGATTTCACCTAGAGAAGCTCCAGAATCTTTCGTAAGTTGTATGGGGGTATTTTGGGAACCCTAGGGCACCCCCAAGGCCTATATAAAGGAGAGAGGGCCCAAGAAAGAGCCACCAAGCCATATCCTCCACCACGGCAGAGCCGCCTCCAATCAGATCTACACCATCACCATCACACAAGAGGAGAAGGGACTAGTATCTTGAAGGACTCCACATTGATCTACATTGTCATCTTCATCAACAACGTCTCCATCACCGATCCCCTTTGGTTACTTGTTGTAATTCTAGATTGAATCTTGGATTTGCACTTGTCTTCAATTGTATCATCATACTTCATCCATATTCTATCCATGATGTTGATTTCCTTCATGTGTGAGTAGTTTCCTTTGTTCTTGGGGAGATGGAGAAACCCTAGTATGAGATTGAATTGAGATAACGATTATTATGTGATATTGTTCATTATGTGTCTTTGTTAGATTTCCTTCATCTTGATGTTGGGTGAAGCGCGCCACTCAATATTTGCCTCACTGAGGACTAGATGGAGGGAACTACTTGTTGGTAGACGGAGGGATGATAGCTCTTATGGTGACTATAAAGTTGTTGTCATTCCTTAGGTATCAACTTGGGAACCGAGGAGAACTCACGGAACATTGTCCATGCCATGGGATACATCCTACAGGGTAAAGTCCCTTAATAGCGCAGTAATTCGATTAATGTCGATTGCTGTCTACTGTGGTTATGATGGATGATGTGTGAAGTGGTTGCTGCCTATTCGTCCATATATGGAGCTCCTCCCACACGTATCATAAATGGTCTTATTCATTATAATGATTTTGATCACTCTTCCTAATTACTAGCGGTGGATCCACTACTCCCTGAGAACTCTTTCCGTCATCTTGCAGACTTTCGTAATCATACTTGCATGCTCTTGTTTACTTATAGCTTTAGTTTACTTATTGTTCTCTTATTTGAAAACCCAAAAATCGTATTTTATCTTGTTACTTAGAATGTTATTTAGCATTAATATTTTGGTATTTAGTTCAAAGAGTTATTAGACTTCAGACTCTTGCTCCCTGTGGGATTGATATATTTATTTCGAAACTAGCTACAAACGATATGTGCACTTGCAGCCATCAACCTTCGCACTTGGGAGAATACCAAACATGGGGGAAGCATCTGCAATGATAACGACCAGTGGTAGGGGCGGAGCCTGCCCTTACCGTCCGCCCATACCACGTGGCAGCGCGTCCGCCTTATCAAATACTTTCTCCCAGCGAAGAAAGCAGGGAGATCCGACATTCACAACAACCTAGAACCATGAAAAACCACACCACAAAGGGATCTGAAGGAGGAACTTAGAGAAGGGAAAATATCTGCTGGTTCACGGATCATTGGAGGACATCGCATCATCCCCTTCATCATGAACCGCTGCATCCCCATCACCATTACTACCCCCTCTGTCATCTATTAGATCTTGTTGTAATTTTAGATTCAATTGTGGTTTGCACTAGATTTATCCCCGTACTTTTATCCATCCATTTGATTATGATGATGTCGTTGATTACTTCGATGTGTGAGTAGTTTTCCTCGTTCTTAGGGATATGGAGAAACCCTAGCACTATATGAAGTTGCAATAAATATGATCTATTCTTGTGTCCATGTGACTTGTTGATCTATGATAGATTTTTGATTTGTGTTTGATCTCTCTCTTTAGATGGTATGTGTAGTCGGCCACATATCATTTGCCTGCGGTACTAAAGATGAGTGAGACATTCTTTGGACATGTTTGGAAGTGTGCCCAACAAGCTTCGTGACAATTGGCACCGGCTAGCAACCTACACGGTCAGAGGATAAGGGAGAGTCCCTAAGCTAATTATGATATCCATGGGGATACCCTTCATTGCGGTGGTCTGTATGGGGTGATTTCTCTCAGACATCGCAGTGGTTATTTAGAGGTGACCTCATTCTTGGCTCAACAAAGTGGCTTCCTACGAGCCTTCTAGTGAACATCTTATTATGGAGCTCTCTCCACACATACCATGACACAAGAAGTATGTTATCTTAATTATGATTAATAATATCATGCTAGTGGTGTATCCTACACCCCTGAGAATGCTTTAGCCCTATTGAGTTCAACCACGTTTCCAAATGCTCTTGTTACTTGCTTTCTTTTACTTGTTTTTGTTACTTTCCTGCACTCAACCAAAAACCTTTCCAACACCCTTTACTTGAGATCAAAGGCAGCTTGTAAGTATCCTTTTGTGGATAGTGACGAGGGGCATTAAGACCTTAACCAAATAGCTCTCCGTGGGTATGATACTCTTATTTTGAAACTAGCTACGATTGATCTGTGCACTTGTAGCATTCAAGCTATTTTCTGGCGCCGTTGCTGGGGAGCTAAGTGCTTTTGGTCTTTATTCTTAGTTGATTATTCTACTAATTGTTTTAGTAAAGTTGTTTACTAGTTTCAGGTAAACACTATGACTTCACTCGGACTTATGAATCAGCTCGATGCAAATAAATACCTCGGGAAGTTCAATAGAGGACTCATCAAAGAATTCCTGAGTGTGAGCGAACCATAATACGAGGTCAACCCTCGCTTTATCGCTATTATTAAAGAGAAATAGATACATGGGAAAAACTCAAAGGAAAATTTGTATTCCGATTCTTTCCCAAGGTAAAGACTGCTAAAGTAAGAAGGGAAATCACAAACTTCAAGAACTGCCCAGATGAAGGCTTGGTAAGGGCCTTCAAAAGGTATAAGTCCCTACTTAATAAATGTCCCCATCATGATTTACCTGAATGATATGTTTTACAAATTTTCTATGGAGGACTTAATCAAGAAATTAAACATGAGCTTGACACAAATTTCGGAGGCTCTTTTATGGAGATAACTATAACTAAGGCTTGTGAACTTCTAGAACAAATTCACCGTAATCGAGAGACATGGGGATTTGATTTAAGCGGTGAAGGAGGTATAAAAATTTAATATGACTGTCTCAATGCTTATAGAGAATCCGGTAAAGTGAAAGAAATTGTTGATGAACTTCAACTTGATGATGATATTATTTTTCAAATCCTTCAGTCTTTTATAGAACACATTGAAGCCCCTAAGAAATATTGGCTTCAATATATCGCTCCACCTGAGCCAGTTGAAGAAGATGAGTCAATGATTGTAGCTCATGTTGAGCCATTAGGGGAGATAACCCAATATGTTGAACCCCTTCCTTTTCTAAGGACGACGAGAAAACATATGATGGCTCCGCAGCTCGAAGATCAACACAAAGAAGAAAGGTTATTCCTCAAGATGCTAGAAGAGGAGGCACACACAAGAAAAACTGACGAAGTGTAACATCCTAGGATTAGCACCAAGAAATAGACAGGACACAGGGTTGTGCATTGCATTCATGCATAAGAAAATCCGGGGATTTTTCACGCAAAATTAAAATACATATAGAGGAATCGAGATCTCTCTTGTTCTGATGGAAACGTTAATGCAAGTGCTATGGATTTCGACATGACCTCTACTGTACTTTTGTGTTTTGGGGAAACCATTCAATTTATGTTTCAATTTGAGATTTGAATTTCAAATTTGAATTCAAATGAATTTAGAAAGAAATTCACAAAGTGAATTATGAAATATGTATATACTCACAAAAATGGAACTTAGAAAAGAAAGAGAAGATCTTATAACTCCATAATATTTTATAATACAAGAATATGAGTTATATAACAATTATTAAATAGGATAATTTACAATAACAACATAAAAGGAATTCTTTATTCCATACACACACATATTACATTGTGTTCAAATCAATAAAGAATAAAAGAGAAATAGAATTATTGGATGAAGGATATCTTTATTGAATGATATATATTACATTGTTCTTTAATCACAAAAGAATAGAAAAATATTACAATAAATAAATATTATACAAGAATGAATAAAAGAATATCTTTATCACATAAACAATATTATAGTGTTTTTACAATCGAATTAAAGATTATAGAATTTACACTCTAAATTAAATATTATATCTAGTCCGGAGCTTTTCATCTTAATTGGTTCCTACAAACAAACAACTAAAGATAAGACAACATGATTAGTGTTAGTATTTAGTGCTCTCAGATTTATAGTGTAATGCATTGTTTATTGTCATCACTAAGCTATCTAAATAGGGGAAAGTTTCACCAGGGGTAGTATCTGGTCTTATCATCCAAGAAAGCTTCAGCCTAAGCATCATTAGAAAAGGGGCAAATTTCACCAAATTAGATATAGTAAAAAGATAAACAACTAGGAAATATTAACTTTTCAATTGATCTGATCCTCAATTCCAACCAAGCAAAACATTGGTACTTGCACTCTGAGGGTCCACCTGCAGTAGCTTAGTCACCACATGTAGCTGATGTGTTGTCAACACCACAAGGGAGCACCAAGTAGAGAGAGAAGCCAGCCGAAGCTAACTAGCTCAATATCAGTTTCTCCACAGCACACTAGCCAAACCCTGCACAACCACATCCATCATTTCTATCTCCATGCTAACAGAACACACTATTCTTACACACCACCGGGAACTACCCTACTTACCACCCAAGTAATCATATAGATCAAATCCACCATATATTCGGCCTCTGGTTGCTCAGTGGATCGATCAAAGAGTTAGAAGGAGAGGAGATCCATGTCAGGAGCACAAGGAGGAGGTCTAGGTGACAAAAAGCACATCAACAGTAGCTACATCAGAAGGAGGAAGGAAAGAAGACCACCAAATTAGCAGTTGCTAACCCAGATTAACATCAAGCACACCCACATGTTAGCAATTTGTACTGTGCTATCACAGGTGATCTTTAAGATCCCACTCTAGCAGTTACTATTAATATTTTAAATAGTGATATTAGTGTTAGAGATCCTGCTCACAGGCCTGCACACAAATACATGTCAAGCTCATACTTGAGCCAGTAAAGTAGTAGCTATAATTGCATCTGTTCCTTTATAAAATGTTAGCCTTAGTCATTGCATCATAGGCAGGAGACTAAATTGCATGTAGCAACTTATAGCAGAGCAAAAGGTCATGCTTTCCAAGTTTTTACTATGCACACTCCAATACTGGAAGCACCACAGTAACAACTTAAGGCCGCAGAAGCCACTCAATCGTATATACACCAGCATCAGTTAACCACTTTATCCACTAATAACAATTATTCTTATAAAGGTTTAATGCCTCAGACCTTGCACCATTGGCAACCAAATTTTAATCCTTTGAGAAAGGAATCTTTATAGCAAATCATGCCACTTTAGGGAGTAATTCTGATGAGGAAATCCCTATACTTACACCCACCCCAATTACTACTAAAGATGATCTAGCTGTTGCAAGGAAGGATCAGTCCAATGAGATTAGAATTGGACCCATTACAAGAGCTCGTGCTAAGCTACTTGAACAACAGGTGAATTCACTCCTAAACGAATATGGTACTTTAATTGATGAGAACTTTATACTACCTAAGTCTATGCATTTATGTATTATTAGGTTCATTGGAGAAACAAGCATGGTGCCAGGAGAAGGGTTACAAGAGAAGCCGAGCATGATGATCAACCATGGATGCACGATGGGGGAGCGGGAGGAAGGCATAAGAGAAGATCATCAAGACAGAGGCAAGAAACTCTACAACGACCGAAGTGTCCGACCGAGTCCACCCGGATTGTCCGGTCTGCCTGAGAGAAGAATTGGTGTGGATAATCAGTACACCAAATCAGACACTACCCGGACACCACCCAAAAACTTTGAAGTTTCTGGCCGGACCGAACTGTCCAGCTGATTCCACCCGGAGTGTCCGGCCCGACCAGAATCTCCGCCCCGTTTCCACCAGACTGTCCACCCGCTGACCGAATCTGGTCCGAGTCGGCATGTATCAGTTTGGGTTATATGCGTCTTAGTTTCGGTTTCTGGCCGCCCCAGCCGCCCTTATAAGCCCTGGGATGCCCCAAAGTTAGAGTCTAGACCACGTTAAAACTATTTTGGAGTTGTTTATTTTAAATAACCTCTATTACCCTGTGATCAAATTATCTACTGCAATTGAGTGTGATCTCTTGTTCCATTGGGAATTAGTAGATTGCAAACTACCGTTCGTGGTCGAGGGCTACGTGCGCAAGAGCGTGGTATTGTGAATATTTTGAATAAAACCTAGATGAACTTACACAACAAAATGACTCTAGATTCACTCCTTTCACAAAGCTAAAACATCTTATATTTTGAAACGGAGGGAGTAGAATTACCAAAATACCCATAAACTTTATTTAGCTCTAGAAAGTATAGAAAATCCTAAAAATATATGTGATATATCAAAATGATCACAAAAATAATATATAACTAGGAAAAATATAACATTATTTGTTTGAGTTACATAAAATGTAAATAAATATTAACCCCATTAAATCCTAAATGAAATTTTATAAAATAAGGAGAAGTCCTAAAAATGAATAAAAATCATTTTTGCTTACAAAAATAAATCTACTATTTTATAAAAATACAAACTAAATTTTTTACAAATAAAACTTGAAACTAATATCTAAGAACATTTAATCATGTGTGGATTTTTATAAAAGTAAGAACACTTCTTAAAAATAAATAAATAACCATTTTTAAGAACTTAAATAACTATCTTTTACTAAATATATTATTCCAAAGGTTTTTAAGATTTTAAAGTAATAAATACTTATCTATTTTATAATATACCTAGTGTGTAAATTCTTTAAAAACTTTTCTTAAGTAAGAAATAATCATAATTCTATATGAAACCTTAAGTCCTTTATATCTGAATACTAATTCCAAAACCATAACTTAGATCTATAATAAAACTTAAGTGTAACTTATTAACCTTATTAAACTATTTTAAAACCATAAATCCAAACTACACCGACAATTTTAAGTAAACATCATTCACTTATAATAAAAGTGAATGCTCTTTATCTTTTAACCATTCTTAGCATGACTTCAAATTCTAATAGGTTCATAAGATCATCCAAATTTGTTTTCCTTAATAAGTGAAATTATCTTCATAACAGGAAATCACATTTAAACTCATCATTCACTTTGAATGATCTCACACTCTTGATCATACCTACCATAACACTAAAAACTTGATAATAGTTTAGAGACATCATACCTAAATCTATTTATGTTACTAAAGTTAACTTTGGTCTACAAAATTACAAATGCATAATGTCTAAAGTATATTTATGTTTTTATAGTTAACCTAGGTATGTTCCAATTAAGTCATAAATCATCTCAAGTCCAAGCTTATCGAATAAGCGCAAACGACATCGATCACATTCTATTAACCATATAGATTGTTTAAACCTTACCGAAGAAATCTTTTCTTCAAAAGTTATTCGTTTTTCCACTTCAAGCATTAACCTTGTAAATAGGTCCTTTAACTGTTAACAACTTAACACAATAACTTCCATCATAATTACCAGATAGCAATTCACCTCAACCTTAGAATGTTATTATACTTCACTTATATACCTTGCATGTTAAACACATAAATGATTTTTATATATATTTACTTATGGAGTAAACATGATAAATAGCTAAATCTTAAAAGCATCACTTGAATTTAACTCATTCAAATTATTAGTGGATTATCTCAGGATTCGAGTTTATCCAATTGCATTACATTACTTATGCATAATTACATCTTGTTTCTTTAAACATTAGTCCTTACCGGACCAATGATGCTATTTCCAGATTTTGGATCTTCTATTGTCTCAAAGACCGTGAGTGCATAATATTGCAAGCACAAAAGGCAAGTTCACACTTGCTCATGTCCTTTGGTTATTTTCTACCAAATACTTGTAACTCAAATGTTGTCATCACCTGCACTTTAAAAAAGGCCCGAAAACATTATTTTCATAATAATATGATTATGGATTATTTACCAAATGATAATAATCTACTGATACAATTCCAGTGGTAAAGGAACATAATGTCAAGGACTTAACAACCAATGTCGCTAGTGATTCTTGCACCATAAAATACTCGTTAACCATGAGATCTATAATGGCTCTAGGGAATTCATCTAGATCTTCTTCCTTTCACATGGACATATGACCATATCGTGGCGCTGGTTACCTTTCAAGGACCAGCATATGGATGGTACCCCTCAGTTCCCCGCGATCTTCGTATCTAGACTATCTAGAGAGACGATCCTTGGTAGGTCCACCAACTCGTTGGGTCGACTAGGATATGTCTACTCACTAGAGTCCTCAATGTAGTCAACCATAGTTATATATGCATATAGATTAATAGAGGTCGTTCTGCTTGGGGGGTCGTGTCTTCATGTGGGGTCGTGGAGAAGGGAAATGATCGGCTTGGGTCCTTATACTGGGCCCCATACCAAGCAAGTATGTACAAGCTCATGACTTGGATGTGCAACATGGATAAGGATCTCTCATGGGTAAAGCAACGCACCTCTGCAGAGTGTATAAAAGTGTGACATGTTACTCCCTGTTCTTGGAAGGAGCTGTGAACGCTGCAGGAATGGAACTCCACGAAGTTCTAATCAACCTGTAAAGGCTGACGGACATAGTTTTTCAAAATAAAAGCAACCTTTGAATAAATGTTTTCGAAAACCTGCATAGCCTATGACCTATGGTCGATGGCTGTAGATAGTGCATCAAACAGACCTTTTTAGTGAACTTTCTGAGTACGCTCGTACTCAAACGTATCTTGTTAACACTTTCTATTTTCTGAAGCCAACAAAGATGACGTCTACATCAACGTATGCTCAAGGGAATCGTCACCAAAAGCTCAAGTTCTTCAATGAAGCCAAGGAAGTCAGCATATACATCAATTGAAGTGAAAACGAAGTTATTGATTAAATAGGGGTATAGTATCTAGCCATAGAACCTACTTATGTAGAGCAATTGAATAGCGGCATTTGCTAGCCAGTTAGTTTAGGTACTAGTCTATTAGTATGCTATTTGTGAGTTGTTATTTCTGGTTCTTCTTTGCAAGAAATTGCTTTGTCTCTCTATAACCTAGAGTGTTCGCTAGATCTTTTGCAAAGAGTCGAGTTGTAACCTATAGTCATGTCTTGGACCTACTATGTTTCTATTGTACCACTCTGAGGGATGTAATACTAGTGGATAGGTGTTTCATTGGTGTTATGTCAACGACTATAGTGTACTACATCATGCAGTGGTATGCTGGGTCACCGCAGCTAGTACCAGAGCATATGCTTTGACCTTAGGATTAAAACCCTTTTAGGAGATCTATAGGTTGGATAGGGACTATAGGAAGCCATCTTATCCAAACATATGTTCTTATGACTTGTGATGAGTATCCACTTGAGGATCATCTTGTCACACTTAAGTTGGATACTTTGGTCATCTTTCTTAGGAGTAGTTACCCATCTCTTCCTGGGGTAGTGTTAATTCTAAGAAGATAGAACACCATTAATATGTCTTAAGTGAGTTAAAGTATCGAAGTAGTTTACGACTAAGCTTAGGATAACATGTGTAGTAGTTTAAATGGTGTAGTCTAACCATAGAATCCATTTAAGGCAGCATAATATTGCCATTAGTTGATGACAGTAGAAAACCTAATGAAGACCATTAGAACATGTATAGATACAATGGGAAGTAAATCATGTGGGATTCACTTGAGAACTCTACGTGATGGAGTAGAATTTTGTTAGGAATCAACTATAGTAAGTTAATAATAAGAGTCATCATGATGAGATTAGTTCTTAAATCATGAGGGATAGGTAAATCATAACAAGATCATGGTGAGAGTAGCTCCAAAACCATGATATAGGCATAAAAATGACAAGTGTATAGTAAATAATCATGAAGGAGTTAGTAAAGAACAATGTAAGACCATGGTAGAAGTTATAGATGTTATAAATATTCGGTAATCTTTAATTTAAGGTAGTAAATGGAGTTTTGTTAGCCATCTAAAGAGATTATGTGAGGATAGTATACGATAAAATGTAAATTTGGTAGTCTTTAGTAGTCCCAAAAGAAAGGCAAGAAGTTAGTAAAATCCAAGTTGAAACCACTTTGCTCAAAATTGTCCAATTGCAATTGAGCAATTTGGGTAAATACTGAGACAAAGTATAGTATGAAACCTAAGTGCTAAGTTACCTATACTAGGAGGTGTCATATATTACACAACTAAGCCTGAATTCTAGAGATGTTTTACTCAACTACTATATTTTGGGCTTAGAGTAATGTGTGTTATATGTAACACATTTGGATTTCTTGGTTTTTGTTGGATCTTCTTGAGTGACTAGATCTTTACATGAAGTTTTACTTGGTGTGCAAATGCATGTTGCATCATCAAGTTATTACTTGATGTTATAAACCTATATAGAAAAGCGAATTCGTGGTAAGGGAGTGATGAGTTTCAAAAGTCAAGATGAAGACTTGCATGCCGAAGGAAGCAAATATAAGGAGTATCAATCCTATTGTGAAGGATGAGTCAATTCCAGATCATTTTTAGTCGACAACAAGAAGGAAGTTTAGTGCAAAAAAGTTATGGAGCAACAAGAAGGAATGAACTTTCGTTCACTCAAAGTCAGTGATGTTGCTAAAGAACTAATGAAGTAGTAATAACTAGGGTCATGGAAGTGTTATGCAATAATATAAAGAAGAAGCATTGGAACAAGAATGGTATTCAAGCTTTGAAATCTTAGAGAGAATGCCAGGAGGAAGTTCAAAAATCTATAGGGTAATCTATAAACCATACACCCTAGGAGGACCCATAACAGGTATCCTATTGGTTATAGTTAGCTGAATTCTAAATCTATATCTTATTCTAGAAATAATTTTTTAGAACTCAAACCTTTCTCAAACAAATGTCTTAATCCTTAGACACTCAAAACTACATGATTAGGGTAGGAGTGTTGAACTCAAAGAAATCCTTGTTTCAAAAAGAATGGACAGTTGCCCAGTGTCAAGATAGAAGAGGATTCAAGGAAAAGTTTGAATGAAGATACACCAATTACCTTCATCATGGATTTAAAGAACTACCAGGATCTGAAGTAGTCCATCTTATCTTTTGAAACATAAGAGAGTACGAACTTCGGGGACAAAGTTGAATTTAAGGGGGGAGACTATAACGTCCCATGATTAGCACCTAGAAATAGACAGGACACAAGGTTGTGCATTGCATTCATGCATAAGAAAATTTGGGGAATTTTCACGCAAAACTAAAAGACATATAGAGGAATCGAGATCTCTCTTGTTCTGATGGAAACATTAGTACAAGTGCTATGGATTTCGACATGACCTCTACTATACTTTTGTGTTTTGGGGAAACAATTCAATTTATGTTTGAATTTGAGATTTGAATTCAAATGAATTTAGAAAGAAATTCACAAGTGAATTATGAAATATTTATATACTCACCAAAATGGAACTTAGAAAAGAAAGAGAAGATATTATAACTCCATAATATTTTATAATACAAGAATATGAGTTATATAACAATTATTAAATAGGATAATTTACAATAACAACATAAAATGAATTCTTTATTCCATACACACACATATTACATTGTGTGTACAAATCAATAAAGAATAAAAGAGAAATACAATTATTGGATGAAGTAAATCTTTATTGAATAATATATATTACATTGTTCTTTAATCACAAAAGAATAGAATGAAATATTACAATAAATAAATATTATACAAGAATGAATAAAAAATATCTTTATTACATAAATAATATTATAGTGTTTTTACAACTGAATTAAAGATTACAGAATTTACATCCTAAATTAAATATTATACCTAGTCTGGAGCTTTTCATCTTAATTGGTTCCTGCAAAACAAAAAACTAAAGATAACACAACATGATTAGTGTTAGTATTTAGTGCTCTCAGATTTACAGTGTAATGCACTGTTTATTGTCATCACTTGACTAATATAAATAGGGGCAAGTTTCACCAAGGGTAGTATCTGGTCTTATCATCCAAGAAAGCTTCAGCCTAAGCATCATTAGAAAAGGGGAAATTTCACCAAATCAGATATAGTAAAAAGATAAACAACTAGCAAATATCAACTTTCACTTGATCTGATCCTCAATTCCAACCAAGCAAAACATTGGTACCTGCACTCTATAGGTCCACCTGTAGTAGCTTAGTCACCACATGCAGCTGATGTGTTGTCAACACCACAAGGGAGCACCAAGTAGAGATAGAAGCCAACCGAAGCTAACTAGCTCAATATCAGTTTCTCCACATCACACTAGCCAAACCCTGCACAACCACATCCATCATTTCTATCTCCATGCTAAGAGAACACTCTGTTCTTACCACACCACCAGGAACTACCCTGCTTAGCACCCAAATAATCATATAGATGAAATCCACCATATATTCAGCCTCTGGTTGCTCAGTGGATCCATCCAAGAGTTAAAAAGGAGAGGAGATCCATGTTAGGAGCACAAGGAGGAGGTCTAGGTGCCAAAAAGAACAGCAACAACAACAGTAGCTACATCAGAAGGAGGAAGGAAAGCATACCACCAAATTAACAGTTGCTAACCCAGATCAACATCAACCACACCCACATGTGAGCAGTCTGTACTCTGCTATCGCAGGTGATATTTAATATCCCACTCTAGTAGTTACTATTAATATTTTAAATAGTGATATTAGTGTTAGAGATCCTGCTCTCAGGCCTGCACACAGGATACATGTCAAGCTCATCCTTGAGCCAGTAAAGTAGTAGCCAGAATGGCATCTGTTCCTTTATAAAATGTTAGCCTTAGTCATTACATCATAGGCAGGAGACTAAATTGCATGTAGCAACTTATAGCAGAGCAAAAGGTCATGCTTTCCAAGTTTTTACTGTGCACACTCCAAAGCTAGAAGCACCACAGGAATAACTTAAGGCTGCATAAGCCACTCAATTGTATATACACCAGCATCAGTTAACCACTTTATCCAGTAGTAAAAATTATTCTTATAAAGGTTTAATGCCTTAGACCTTGCATCATTGGCAACCAAATTTTAATCCTTTGAGAAAGGAATCTTTATAGAAAATCATGCCACTTTAGGGAGTAATTCAGATGAGGAAATCCCTATACTTACACCCACCTCAATTACTACTGAAGATGTTCTAGATGTTGCAAGGAAGGATCAGTCCAATGAGATTAGAATTGGACCCATTACAAGAGCTCGTGCTAAGCTACTTAAACAACAGGTGAATTCACTCCTAAACAAATCTAGTACTTTAATTGATGAGAACTTTATACTACCTAAGTCTATGCATTTATGTATTATCAGGTGCATTAGAGAAACAAGCATGGCACGAGGAGTAGAAGGGTTACAAGAGAAGCCCAGCATGATGATCTCCCATGGATGCACAAGGGAGGAGTGGGAGGAAGGCACAAGAGAAGATCATCAAGGCGGAGGCAAGAAACTATAAAATGACTGGAGTGTCCGGCCGAGTCCACCCGGACTGTCCGGCCAGCTTGAGAGAAGAATTGGTGCGGACAATCAGTACACCAAATCAGACACTACCCGGACACCACTCGGAAACTTTGAAGTTTTCGGCCGAACCGGACTGTCTGGCTGATTCCACCCAGAGTGTCCGGCCCAACCGGAATGTCCGGCCTGTTTCCACCGGACTGTCCGCCGGCCGGGCGAATCTGGTCCGAGTCGGCATGTATCAGTTTGAGTCGTACGCATCTTAGTTTCAGTTTCTAGCCGCCCTAGCTGCCCTTATAAGCCCTGGGATGCCCCAAAGTTAGGGTTTAGACCACGCTAAAACTATTTTGGAGTTGTTTCTTTTAAAGAACCTCTTGAATTACCCTGTGATCGAATTATCTACTGCAATTGGGTGTGATCTATTGTTCCGTTGGGAATTAGTAGATTGCAAAGTACCATTCGTGGTCGACGGCTACGTGCGCAAGAGCATGGTGTTGTGAATAACCCACAGGGTTCGAGAGATGTTGCATTGGCATCAGGGTTCGAGCGGGAGAGTTCATAGCTACAGGATATTTATCTATCCACCATTATCATCATTGACAAGTGCTTGCTGAGAAGATCGGGCCACCCCATATCATCTTGGTATCATATTTCCTTGTTTACTTGGTGAGCATCCACAAATCCATCCATAGATTAGTTTTTGTTTTGTCCTATACAGAAAAATCCTCACAAAAAGATTTGCCATAGCCTAGATTACATCATTTTCAAGTTTTAGTTTCTAATCGTGTCTTGTCGTAGATCCGATCTACAAGTTTTTCTCGTAGAAGTCTAGTTTTCTTTTGTGTCTAGGTTTAGGGTTTGATCTGGTTTTCTGCCGTGTCCACCATCACCGTTTTCCGCAAGTTTTCCTTGTTTGTTCAAGTCCACATAGAGTACCTTTCTTTGCATACCGTAGGCACAGCCTATCTATAGCATCTGTGCCTAGGAACGTACCCGCGAGACTAGTTGCTTTGCTCCGACATGCTACTCATTAGGGTTTCGAAGTGGAGAAATTTTTGACAGCCAAAACTGGACTATCTGGCATATATACATCGGACTATCCGGCCCGACCGGAGTCTCCGGCGCGAATCATTCACACTATCTGGCCTAGTTTGTTCTAAGTTGCTGCGCTCGTGTCTACATTGACTCATATAGTTGAAAAATAAAAATAAAAAGAGAGAAAAGAAAATAGAATCAATATCAAAAAAAGGAGAAAAGAGTTACATGCGTGACAAAAAAAGAGATATCAAAGTGTGCATTATTGGAGGCCTAGTTGATCATAGAACTTGTAGATTGAGAAATCTTGTGCCTGTTTAATTTGAGCTTTTACTAGCGTCTCTCTTGTGTATTGCAATATTCCTTTTTCATAAGTTGCTTTGCCACGTTTATCTCCACCGTGTGTGTTTCTTGGGTTTTTGTACGATCAGCACTAGGACTTGTTTGCGGTGTACTTAGGATACCATACCTAGAGCTACACCATAAATAACCTGTGTGCCCTGTGATTGTTCTCTATACCCTTGATATTCACTTCATGACATCAGTGCATAAGTCTGTGATTTTGTTTTGGTAAAGCATCTCTATTCACTTTGGAACGGTAAGATCTGCTTTCTTGTCAGTTGTGAGTGACTTGTGAGTGTTCCACCAAACAGATTTTGATTTTTTCACTAACCTATTAATCATGTCTCTTAGTGATATTGATGTTGTGTCATAGAAAAAGAATGATGAAGATCCTGTCAATTGGCGAGAATATGAAGCTTTAAAATCTCATTTAACAGATGTGTTTACTAACATGATAGATGCCATTGACAAGACTAATCAAGACATGCAAGTGACATTGAGAGACAATGTAGACGCAGTCACTAGTATTCAAACACAAGTGACCATGATCAATACCAATGTCGCAGTTTTGCAGCGTTCAATGGATGCTTTGACAGTAGCACTTGGGCAACAACAACAACAACCATTTGATGATGTTGTTGTTGATGATGATGATGAAGGTAGTGCTACTGGTGCTGCCCCAAATCTTGGCAGGGGACGTGCTAATCCCCCTGCGCCTGCGCCTACTGCTGCACCTGCATATGCACGCGGTTTTTCTCCTATTGGACGTGCTCAACGTGTCCCTAACCAAGCTATTGATGAGGGATTGGGCAAGCCAAAATTCTCAATTCCCAAGTTTGATGGCTCACTTGATCTTGAAGATTACCTCACATGGGAGTTCAAGATTGAGAAGCTCTAGTGTTTGTTTGACTATACAGAAGACAAGAAGGTAAAGCTTGCAGCGTCAAAATTTGATGGATATGCTTTGCGTTGGTGGGATGCGCTTGTGAAAAATAGAAGGGATGACAATGACCTTCCTATTATGACTTGGAACAAGATGAAGCGCATCATGAAGGACCATTTTGTACCCACCAACTACTTGCGTTCAGTTTTTGACAAGTTGACATAATTGAAGCAAGGAACCATGTTAGTTGATGAGTACTACATGGAGATGGAGATGCTTATGCAGCGTGCTAGAGTTCGTGAATCCCTTGAGATGACCATGCATCGATTTCTCAACAATTTGAAGTTACCTATCAATAGCATTGTTCATCATCACAAGTACGAGACTATGAATGAACTTTTGCATCATGCTAGAGAGGCTGAGTCACAATTAGCTGAAGAAACTAAGGCATGTGTGAGGTACCCATCTACTAGTTGTTTTCTAGCCAGGTCTACACCGCCAATTATGGCACCACCTGCAACGGCTGCTATCCACCCTTCACCATCACCCAAGCCTGCTCCCACGACATCTTATGGTTCTAATGCTAAGAAACCTGCTGCTCCTGCTGCTAGCTCGGGTTCCAATATGTCAACCGCGCGTACTCGTGATGTGGTGTGTCATACTTGTGGAGGAAGAGGCCACTACAAGCATGATTTCCCAAACAGCAAGGTTATGTTTGTTAATGAACAAGGTGATTATGAGAGTGGAGATGAAGTTGAGCTTACTTGTGATGATGGTTATGACAACGAGGAAGATACGGATGTTTTCCCTGAGTGTGCACCAACCAATGTGGTGTTTCCACGAATACTTAGTGTGTAGCCTATTGTTGATTCTCAGCGCTGCAACTTGTTCCAAACAAAAGCTCTAGTTGGCCCTAACAAAACTTGCAAGGTAATCATTGGTGGAGGTAGCTGCAGAAATTTGGCAAGCAAGGAGTTATGTGTCAAGCTGAATTTGACTTATTTGCCTCATCCCAAGCAATACTACATCCAATGGTTAAGTGACAATGTTGAGATGAAGGTAAATCATATGGTACGTGTGAATTTTGAAATAGGGCCATACAAGGATTCTATTGAGTTTGATGTGGCTTTATGATCGCCATGTGCAAAACAATGGCCGTGCAAATACTTATCACATGGAATTCAAGGGCAAGAAAATTAATATGCAGCCGATGACACCACAACAGATTGTGAATGAGTCTCGTCAAAAGATAGAAGTGAACTTGAAGGATGAATCTATCGATAGGTGAGATAGTGTTGCAGCTGTACATGATGTAATAGAGCCCAAAAAGAGTGATATAACGAAAAGTGAGAGAGTGCCTAATCTTTTGATATTAGCCACGAAGGAAGATATGAGAGAGTTTTGTGAGGATCCTACAGCCATGCCGCTTGTGCTCATGTATAAGGGCGAGGTATTGGTTTCTAATGACATGACCCCTATTTCTCGTGGTGTATCTACTGTTTTGCAGGATTTTGGCGATGTGTTTCTAGAAGATGTACCCGCAGGATTGCCTCCATTGCGTGGTATTGAGCATCAAATAGACTTGATACATGGCGCCACATTACCAAACCGTCCACCCTACAGGACCAACCTCGAAGAAACAAAGGAGATACAGAAACAAGTACATGGGTTGGTGGATAAAGGGTACATTCGTGTTTCTCTTAGCCCTTGTGTTGTTCCTGTTATTTTAGTGCCTAAGAAAGATGGTACATGGCGCATGTGTATAGATTGTAGAGCTATTAATAACATCACGATTCAATATCGTCATCCTATTCCATGCTTAGAGGATATGCTAGATGAATTGAGTGGTGCTGCTATTTTCTCTAAGATTGATTTGCTTAGTGGTTATCATCAAATTAGGATGAAAGAAGGGGATGAGTGGAAAACTGCTTTCAAAATGAAATTTGGTTTGTATGAGTGGTTAGTTATGCCATTTGGTCTTACTAATGCACCTAGTACTTTCATGCGATTAATGAATCATGTTTTGAGAGAATTTATTGGTCGTTTTGTGGTTGTTTATTTTGATGATATACTTATCTATAGCCACAATGAAACTGAACATTGTAGTCATATCCGACAAGTTTTGCAAGTGTTGCGTGATAATAAATTGTATGCTAATCTTGAGAAGTGCACATTTGCAAAAGATAAGGTCATATTTCTAGGATATGTGGTATCTAAGCATGGGGTAGAAGTAGATTAATCTAAAATTGAATCAATTCAGAATTGGCCTATTCCCATGAATGTGAGTCAAGTGCGTAGTTTCCATGGATTAGCTGGTTTTTATAGGCGCTTTGTGAAGGATTTTAGCACTATTGCTGCACCATTGAATGATTTGACTAAGAAAGGTGTGCCATTTGTGTGGGGCACATCCCAAGATATTGCTTTTGATACATTGGAATTTTTGCTTACTTCTGCACCATTACTTGCATTACCTGATTTTTTGAAGCAATTTGAAGTTTAATGTGATGCTAGTGGTATAGGTATTGGTGGCGTTTTGATGCAAGAGGGTCGGCCTATAGCATATTTTTCTGAGAAACTTACCAGCACTAGATTGAATTATCCTATTTATGATAAAGAATTGTATGCACTTGTTAGAGTTCTTGAAGTTTGGCAACATTATTTGTGGCCAAAAGAATTTATCATACATTCCGATCATGAAGCATTGAAGTATTTGAAAGCTCAATCAAACTTGCATAGAAGATTAGCTAAATGGGTTGAGTTTATTGAATCTTTTTCTTACATCATTAAGTATAAGAAGGGAAAGGAGAATGTAGTTGTTGATGCTTTGTCTAGGAAAAACATGCTATTAAGCAATCTTGATGTTAAAATTCCTAGATTAGAGAGTATTTGTGCACTTTATGCAACTAACCATGATTTTGTTGAACCATATCATTTGTGTGATCTTAGAAACGCATGGGATAAGTATCACATACATGATGGATATTTGTTTAGAGCTAACAAACTACGTATTCCAGAATCGTCGTTGCGTTTGCTCTTAGTGTAGGAATCACATGCTGGTGGTTTGATGGATCACTTTGGGCATGAGAAGACATTGCTCATGCTTGCTGATCACTTTTATTGGCCCAAGGTGAGGTGTGATATGTACAGATTTGTGAGCCGTTGCATTACATGCCACAAGTCCAAATCAAAGTTGAAGCCTCATGGTTTGTATACACCTCTCTTTGCACCTACTACACCATGGGAAGACATTAGTATGGATTTTGTGCTAGGTCTACCTAAAACACAGAGAGGTCATGATTCTATTTTTGTGGTAGTGGATAGGTTCTCTAATATGGCTCATTTTACTGCCTGCCACAAAAGCGACGATGCGTCCCACGTTGCTAACCTATTTTTCAGGGACATCATGAGATTACATGGAGTACCCAAGACGATTGTTTCTGACCGTGATGTGAAGTTCATGAGCTACTTTTGGAAGACCTTATGGGGGAAGTTGGGAACAAAGCTCATGTTCAGTACTACATGCCATCCCCAAATAGATGGTCAAACGGATGTGGTGAATAGAACTTTGTCACTATTGTTGAGGACTATGATAAAGAAGAATCTACGGGACTGGGAAGAGTGTTTGCCACATGTTGAGTTTGCATACAACAGGGCTATGGATTCAATTACTCAGCTTTGTCCTTTTGAGATGGTGTATGGCTTCAAGACATTGGCGCCACTTGATTTGTTGCCTTTGCCATTACATGAGAGAGTTGATATGGAGGCATCAAAGCGTGCTGAATATGTGAAAAAGATTCATGAGAAGACTCGAGAGGCTATTGAGAAGAAAGGTAAGAACATTGCTGCTGCAAGGAATCAAACATGGAAGGAAGTTTTGTTCAAGCCTATCGACATGGTATGGGTGCATCTGCGCAAGGATAGGTTCCCACTACTTTGACAATCAAAATTGAAGCCACGTGGTATTAGTCCTTACAAGGTGTTAACCAAGATAAATGATAATGCCTACTCGATTGATATAGCTATTGATGAGTTTGGTCGAGTTAGCAATAGCTTCAACTTTGCTGATCTATCACCATATGATGGAGAAGACCTTGGAGCGTCGAGGTTGACACCTTTTGAAGGGGGCGAGATGATGAGGACATCCGTATACTTACACCCACCCCAATTACTACGGAAGATGTTCCAGCTATTGCAAGGAAGGATCAGTCCAATGAGATTAGAATTGGACCCATTACAAGAGCTCGTGCTAAGCTACTTGAACAACATGTGAATTCACTCCTAAATGAATCTGGTACTTTAATTGATGAGAACTTTATACTACCTAAGTCTATGCATTTATGTATGATCAGGTTCGTTGGAGAAACAAGTATGGCGCGAGGAGGAGAAGGGTTACAAGAGAAGCCCAACATGATGATCGCTTAAGGATGCGCGAGGGAGGAGCGGGAGGAAGGTGCAAGAGATGATAATCAAGACGTAGGCAAGAAACTCTACAACGACCAGAGTGTTCGATCGAGTCCACTCGGACTGTCCGGCCTACCTAAGAGAAGAATTGGTGTGGACAATCAGTACACCAAATCGGACACTACCTGGACACCACCCGGAAACTTTGAAGTTTCTGGCCGGACCGGACTGTCTAGCCTGACCGGAATGTCTGGCCTGTTTCCACCGGACTGTCCGCCCGCCGACCGAATCTGATCCGAGTCAGCATGTATCAGTTTGAGTCGTACGCGTCTTAGTTTTGGTTTCTGGCCGCCCCAGCCGCCCTTATAAGCCATGGGACGCCCAAAAATTAGGGTTTATACCACGTTAAAACTATTTTGGAGTTGTTTCTTTTAAAGAACCTATGGAATTACCCTATGATCGAATTATCTACTGCAATTGAGTGTGATCTGTTGTTCCATTGGGAATTAGTAGATTGCAAACTACCGTTCATGGTCGACGGCTATGTGCGCATGAGCGTGGGAATATCCCACAGGGTTCAAGAGCTGTTGCATTGGCATCAGGGTTTGAGCGGGAGAGTTCATAGCTATAGGCTATTTATCTATCCACCGTTATCATCATCGACAAGTGCTTGCGGAGAAGATCGGGCCACCCCATATAAAACTCTAAGCACACTTTCAGATAAAAGAAGGCACCACAGCAGTAACCCTAAAATGGGATGAAGGTATTATCCCATTAAACAAATAGAAGGGCCCTAGGGGATTTACAACACCATAGAACATGTTCCCCAAATGAAATCATCTTCTTAGCCACATGGCTAGGAATCATTTAAATTGTTGCTGCCATATGGTACAATACTCATATTAGTCATCCATTTCCACTTACTAATGATACCCAAATAATCCTTATCATTTTCCTAGTAGTAGATCTAGGAATCAAAGATACACACTATTACTCTGTCAGTTGGGCAGAGAACAAATCATTTTACTAGAAAGTATTTCTAGGAATCATTTCAGTGTAGTTTCCATGGTCACATAATAGCAAAGCTGGGCTAGGGCACCATACCAATTTAATTAGTCCGAGAACTCTCTAGGAATCTTATATAATTCCACTGTCATATGGATAATATTTTGGACAAAACAAAATCACAGTATTATATATACCACCATGAAAATATATGCACCACAAAGACACATATTTAGATAATAGAGATTGTTATTTAACTGGGCACATCCTGCATCAAAGGTACAGGTCAAGGGAACACCTGCAAGCAATTTCACAGTACCAACATCACGAAAGGATCAAAGCATTCAATCAATTATGGTCATGTTGGAAACCTATTTTACATCAAAACCAAATTAAGTCACAAATTTTATCAAATTGATCTATACCATCCTCCTAAGTGCAATTCAAATAGGAATGAGGGTTAATACTACCTCACTATGCTAATACTACCTCACTATCAAATTTGACAGTCACACAAATTCAATGAACATCATACTAAAGCAAGCTTCAGGTAAATTTTACCAACAACACAGGCAGAGTAAAGTAGGGGAAATCTTCAGCTAGATTAGGGGCTTGTAGGAACGCTAAAATATTTAATCTTATGCAAAGAGTGCTCACGATAGTAGCCTATATTGACTACTAAGCCAAAGAAAAGATTAGGCAGAAGAGGAAGAAATAGTGGGGAAGGGGTTGACTTACCCAGAAGTCCTTGCTCACCAAGAAGAGGAAGCAGACCCTAGCGGCAACAATGGCACGGTGGCACGAGGAGCACTAACAACGCTCAACTCGCTGATACGTTGCTAACTTATCCATAATTTTTGATGTTCTATGCTTGGTTTTTATCTACTTTCTTATGTTTTGTTCCAACTTTGGAGTACTTTTTAGACACTTTCTTGGACTAACCTATTAACAAGATGCCAAAGTGCCAGCTGCCTGTTTTCTGCTATTTTTGGTTCCAGGAAAGTCAGAAAATGAATATTCTCGGAATTGGACGGGACAGAAGCCACAGTCAGTTTTTCACCGAGGGGGATACGGAGCCAGAATACGAGATGGAGATGGGCCAGGGGCGGCCACACCACCTGGCCGTGCGGCCAGGCCTGGCATGCGCCAGGGGGTGGTGCAGCCACCCAGGGCACCCCCTAGGCCTCCCCTTCCAACTATAAGATGCCTCCGATACAGAAAGCCTAAGCACCCGATCAAAATTCCATGAAAGAGTATGTAGCCGCCGTCATCTCCATCCCTAGATCAGGAGGGATCTGAAGCTCTTCCTGGCACCCTATCGGAGGGGATAATTCAGCCTAGAGGCCTTCTTCATCACCATGCAAGCCTCCGGTGTGATGTGTGAGTAGTTCATCCTTGGACTACGGGTCCATGTAGTAGCTAGATGGCTGGTTCTTCTCCTTTGTGCTATCATGTTTAAATCTTGTGAGCTCCTTTCATGATCAAGATCATCTATTTGTAATCCTACATGTTGTGTTTACAGGGATCCGATGGATATTGAGATGCTATTTCAGATTGATTATTGATTCTATCATGTCTTTGTTATTTGTGATCTTGCATGCTTTCCATTGTTAGTAGCTATCTTGGCCAAGTAGATGGTAGCAACTCCAAGAGTTAGTATTTATGCTTGATAGTGGGTTCATGCCTCTAGTAATCTAGGGAAGTGACAGAAATCTCTAAGGTACTAGATGTGCTATTGCTACTAGGGAGAAAATAGCAATCCTTTGTTCATAGAACAATCGTATTGTTTACTTTACACGCAATGCGTAATGCAATTATCTTTTGCTTGCAAGTTAATACTGGAGGGGGTTCGGATGATAACCTGAAGGTGGATTATTAGTCATAGATGCAGTTGGATTACGGTCTATGTATAATGTTGTAATGCCCTATCGAATCTCAAAAGAGTCAAGATGATTAGTATATGCATGTATGCTTTCTCGATGTTTTTTAATTGCCCCGCTGTAATTTGTTCACCCAACATGTTATCTATCTGAAGGAGAACCACCACTAGTAAACTATGGACCATGGTCCTTTCTTTTACAATCAATCTACAATTGTTTACTGTTTTCTATTTACTTTCTGCAAGCTTTTACTTTCTTCCACACAATACGTTTAATCCTTTGTTTTCAGCAAAACCGGTGAGATTGACAACCTCACTGTAAGTTGGGGGCAAAGTTCTGTGGTTGTGTTGTGTAGGATTCCAAGTTGGCAACAACACCTTGGAGGTGTTTCCTTGCTCCTACTGGTTCGATAACCTTAGTTTCATAACTGAGGGAAACTTACTGATGTGCTCATCATACTTTCCTCTTGGGGTTCCCCAACGAGCTCGTTATTACATGAGTCAGCAAGTATTTTTCTGGCGCCGTTGCCAGGGAGTCAAGGACATCTTCACAAGGGGAGTCCCTCATAACCAATCTCTTTACTTTGTTTTTTTTGTTTTGCTTAGTTTATTTTCTTGCTTTGTTTTCTTGTTTCTTTATCAAAAACAAAAAACAAATGGTTTCACTAGTTTGCTTTCTTTATTAAAAACACAAAAAATGACTACTCTTGAAAACACTAAGTTGTGTGACTTCACTAGTATGAACAACAATGATTTCATGTGCACACCTATTGCTCCACCTGTTCCTGAAGCTACTTTCTTTGAAATAAAACCTTCTTTACTCAATCTTGTTATGAGGGAACAATTTTCTGGTATTGGTAATGAAGATGTTGCTTCTCATCTAAATAACTTTGTTGAACTTTGTGAGATGCAAAAGCATAGGGATATAGATGGGAATATTATTAAGCTTAAATTGCTTCCTTTCTCTTTGAGAGGAAAAGCTAAAGAATGGTTGAATTCCTTAACTAGGAATAGTATTGATTCTTGGACTAAATGCAAATATGCTTTCATTGGAAAATACTATCCTCCTGCTAAGATTATATCTATGAGAAGTGAAATAATGAAGTTTAAACAATCTGGTAATGAACTTGTTGCTCAAGCTTGGGAAAGAATGAAATCTTTGGTAAAGAATTGTCCCACTCATGGACTAACTGCTTGGATGATTATCCAAACCTTTTATGCAGGATTGAACTATTCTTCAAGAAATCTATTGGATTCTGCTGCTTGAGGTTCCTTTATGACCATTACTTTGGGTGCTGCAACAAAGCTTCTGGATAATATGATGGTCAATTTTTCTGAATGGCACACTGAAAGAGCTCCACAAGGTAAGAAGGTAAATTCTGTGGAAGAGACCTCTTCTTTGAGTGATAAAATTGATGTTATTATGTCTATGCTTGTTAATGGGAAAGCTCATATTGATCCAAATCATGTTCCTTTAGCTTCTTTGGTTGCTCAAGAAGAGCAAGTTGATGTGAACTTTATAAGAAATAATAATTTTAGCAACAATGCCTACAGGAATAATTTTGGTAATAATAACTATAGGCCATATCCTCCCAACAATGGTAATGCTTATGGAAATTCCTACAACAATAATAGGAGTGCACCCTCTGAACTTGAAGTTATGCTTAAATATTTTATTAGTAAAAAAACTGCTTTCAATAAAACTATTGAGGAAAAACTCTCTAATGCTGAAAGAAATATAGCATCATTGGCTGACGCACAATCTTCTTTGAATAAAATGGCTGCTAAATCTGAAACTAACGAGAATCCCTTTGCTGCTACTAATGCCATACAAGTTAGAATTGATGAAAATGTTAGACTATTAGCTGAATTGCATGCTAAGTGGGAGAGAGAAGATGAAATTGCTAGAAACATTTGTCTTTCTACTATCACTACCACTAGTGTTGAAGCTAGTAATAGCTCTACTACTTTAGATGATAATTATGATTTTTATCTTGATGGTTGCAACATCTCTGAAGTAATTAAGTTCCTACAAAAGTTTGCTAAAAGTCCTAATGGTAGTGCTATGAATATGGCTTTTACAAAACATATTACTGATCTCTCATAAAAATTAAAGAAGAAAAGATGAAAAATAAAGCTTCTATTCCAATAAAACAAGAAGATGGTTGGGAACCCATCATTAATATGAAAGTGAATGATTTTGATTTCAAAGCTTTATGTGATCTTGATAGTAGTGTTTCTATTATGCCTAGAAAGATTTTTGATATGCTTGATTTGCCACCATTGGAAGATTGCTATTTAAATGTCCCACTTGATGATAATGCTAAAAATAAACTCATGGGGAGTCTTAATGATGTTCTTATTATGGTTAACAATGCATGTGTCCCCGTTGATTTCTATGTTTTGGATGTTGAATGCAATACTTCTTGTCCTATTACTTTGGGAAGACCTTTTCTTAGAACTGTTGGTGCCATTATTGATATGAAAGAAGGCACAATTAAATATCAACTCCCACTCAAGAAAGTTATAGAACACTTCCCTAAGAAGAGAGAGAAGATCTCTTTTGTTTCTACTATGAAAACAAAATTTGCTTTTAATGCTTCTTCATTAGGAATACTTGATTCTTTTTCTTGCTTCTTATGCCTAACTTAAAGGCGTTAAAGAAAAGTACTTATTGGGAGATAACCCAAAAGTTTTAGATGACTCTTGGAAGTTATTACCTATGTAATAACCGCTCCTTATCTTTTTTTTGCTTTTTGAGCCAAGAGTAACCTCTAATGAGAGAGAAGTAATGCTTGGGAAAGTTGCTGTCCCGAAACAGATTTTTTTCTTCACCGTAATTTTTTTTTGTAAAATCTATGTAAGTCGGTTTGAGGCGTCAATTTTTGTGCTTCTGCCCCACGTTGTTATCTAACTTTCGTTAGCTCAACACTTTTCAATTTGAGCAACAGAAGGTCTTCGAAAAAATTCGTCTTTACCTGCTGGTCTATTTTGACAGATTTCTGCCATTATTTGCATTTGCTTCTTGTTGGTTCCTTTTTGAGTTCTTTTGGGGAATTGAGCTTTTTTAGGAAAGTGCTACAGTAGCTTGTGTTTTAATGGAAGTTTTATTGGTGTTGAAACTGAACCCAAAGACTTATCATCTTGAGTGCACTAATGTTGCTAATAAAGATTGTGTGAAGTTTTGTATGAAGGAAAAATTTTAGGTGTATGGGGAGAATGAGTAATGAGATGAAGAATGGACTAAATCTCAAGATTGGGGATGCCACCCCGTGTCACCCCAAGAAATATCCAAGAAATACAAGCGTCAAAGCTTGGGGATGCCCAAGGCATCCCCTTCTTCATCAATAAAAATCTCATATTTCTTCCAAACACTTCATTTTTATTGTTTCATGCACAGTTGTGTTGTTCTTGGAGCGTCTTATTTTTCGTTCTCGTTTTGTTTTTAGTTTGCTTGAATAAATTGGTTGGACCCCCTCTTTCATACATTGGTTTTCAAATAGTTTGGTTTGGATTGGAAAAGAGTAGTAAAGTTCATGCTTAAGTGGTAAAGAGAGCTTGTTTTTGACCGTGGCCTATGCTTTGTCATGCCATGCTTGATATTGTTTTGGCTTTATACTTAGTGATCTTTGCTGTAGCATGACATGTTGTAAATAATTGAGATTTCTTAATGTGCCTTGGAAGAATCATGCGTTGTTTTAGCGTATTAAAGCATAGTATTGTGGTATTGTCCTTTGATGTTCTATTTGGGTTGACTTAGCGCATGCTCACACCATGTTATGACTATCCCAAGTCACCATAGCCTTTATGATCCTTTAGTTTTCGACTTGTAATATCACTTTTTGCTTTAATCAATGATGTTTTGTCACTCTGCATGATTATGGCCATTATTGCTCTCTTACTTGGTCGCTCCCAGTCTTTTGCTAGCCTCCATAACCAAGTATGAGTTCCACTCATGCATCCAACTCCTAAAACCAAGTTATTCCAAAGAGTCCTCCATACCTACCTATTAGCATTTGCTATTCCAAGTATATTCATGTTTTTATCTACCTTCCGAATTAAATTTGTTATGTAAAAATTATTGATTAAAGCTCTCACGAACTTGATGGCACACTTTACTTTCTTGCATTTAATAAAGTTGAGCCATTGTGTCCATCTTTGTTGCGTATGTGCTTGCACTTTATAAGTTGAAATTAGCAGAACCATGTATCATGGGGAATGCTTTCAACATTGCACTCGTACATTGTACCCCGTTGATATCATGTTCTTTTGCTTATGGATCCCGGCGGTGTGAAACAAAAGTGGAACTTGTAAGATCATGGAGTT
Source organism: Avena sativa (assembly GCA_916181665.1). Classification (NCBI taxonomy): domain Eukaryota; kingdom Viridiplantae; phylum Streptophyta; class Magnoliopsida; order Poales; family Poaceae; genus Avena; species Avena sativa. Next base: position 343,895,804 of record OV702287.1, read on the forward strand.
TGTATGTGTGTTAGAGAAACGTCTGGGCCGCTAGCCTAAGCCATGCCTAATCATGGTGGAAAGTTGCAGCACAACCATAAGGAGCACTATATGAAGCATCCTCAATAAAAACCTATGCAAATAGTAAAGAAAAATATCGCTGAGATGCTCATTGTCTGCTTGCCTTGTCATTTTGATTATGGGATAACTCCTGTATCATGTGTAAGGGGTACCCTGTTGGTGGTTCTCTATGATACATATGTACTTACAATGACAAGAGCTTACTTGTGACTAAAGTTGAGTAGCATGAGGTTCGGTCTAAGGGGCATGAGATTTCGGCTTATAACTTGTCAAGCAAATCCTCTTAGTTGTGTCATTTTAACCTTAATCACTTAAAGATGCTTATGATAGGGGCAATGAGAGATGAAAGCTAACAAGTACCATAATTTTTGGAAGCTCTTTATGAAACTTGAATCTCTACTTCCTTCTATGAAGGCCTTTCTTTTACTTTTATGTTGAGTCTCCACCTTCTAACTTTATGCACCTACTTTGAGAGCATAGTGGCCATTCTTAGTTCTATGTGCATTATCCCAAGACTTGTTGATTGATGCATAACTTGATATTGCTTGTTCTTAATTTACTTGTATCTAGTTACTCTTATGAACTTTGAAGGTGTCCTATGCATCTATGTTTGCTACTCTATGAGGGACAAGCTGAATGCCACTATGCTACATTTTGTTTATGTGAAACAAACAAACGTCTTGCAAAGCATTGTTATTCTTGAATCTTTTGTTTGTGCCATTTCATGTTGCAACACAGTTGCTATGTCTTATTGTTAGAACTTTATCTTTCATGCTATGTTAAAGTACTATGATCCTAGCTATCAATGTTTTACAAATACTTTGATCAAGTTTATGATGGTGCATGTCACCTCAAAAAATATTCTTTATTTTTATCACTTACCTACTCGAGGACGAGTAGGAGTTAAGCTTGGGGGTGTTGATATGTTGCTAACGTATCCATAATTTTTTATGTTCCATGCTTGGTTTTTATCTACTTTCTTATGTTTTGTTCCAACTTTGGAGTACTTTTTATACACTTTCTTGGACTAACCTATTAACAAGATGCCACCGTGCAAGCTGCCTGTTTTCTGCTGTTTTTAGTTTTAGGAAAGTCATAAAATGAATATTCTCGGAATTGGACGGGACAAAATCCAAAGTCAGTTTTTCACCGAGGGGGATACAGAGCCAGAATACGAGACAGAGAGGGACCAGGGGGCCGCCACACCACCTTGCCACGTGGCCAGAACTGGCCCACGCCGGGGGGTGGTGCAGCCACCCAGGGCACCCCCTCGGCCTCCCCTTCTGACTATAAGATGCCTCCGATACAGAAACCCTAAGCACCCGATCAAAATTCCACGAAAGAGTCTTTAGCTACCGTCATCTCCATCCCTAGATCGGGAGGGATCTGAAGCTCTTCCCGGCACCCTGCCGGAGGGGAGAATTCACCCTGGAGGCCTTCTTCATCACCATGCAAGCCTCCAGTGTGATGCGTGAGTAGTTCATCCTTGGACTACGGGTCCATGTAGTAGCTAGATGGCTGGTTCTTCTCCTTTGTGCTATCATGTTTAGATCTTGTGAGCTCCGTTCATGATCAGGATCATCTATTTGTAATCCTACATGTTGTGTTTGCGGGGACCCGATGGATATTGAGATGCTATTTCAGATTGATTATTGATTCTATCATGTCTTTGTTATTTGTGATCTTGCATGTTTTCCGTTGTTAGTAGCTATCTTGGCCAAGTAGATGGTAGCAACTCCAAGAGTTAGTATTTATGCTTGATAGTGGGTTCATGCCTCTAGTAATCTAGGGAAGTGACAGAAATCTCTAACGTACTAGATGTGTTGTTGCTACTAGGGAGAAAACAGCAATCCTTTGTGCATAGAACAATCGTATTGTTTACTTTACACGCAATGTGTAATGCAATTATCTGTTGCTTGCAACTTAATACTGGAGGGGGTTCAGATGATAACCTGAAGGTGGATTATTAGTCATAGATGCAGTTGGATTACGGTCTATCTATAATTTTGTAATGCCCAATCGAATCTCAAAGGAGTCAAGATGATTAGTATATGGATGTATGATTTCTCGATGTTTGTCAATTGCCCCGCTGTAATTTGTTCACCCAACATGTTATCTATCTTAAGGAGAACCACCACTAGTGAACTATGGACCCCGATCCTTTCTTTTACAATCAATCTACAAATGTTTACTGTTTTCTGTTTACTTTCTGCAAGCTTTTACTTTCTTCCACACGATACGTTTAATCCTTTGTTTTCAGTAAAACCAGTGAGATTGACAACCTCACTGTAACTTGGGGGCAAAGTTCTGTGGTTGTGTTGTGTAGGATTCCAAGTTGGCAACAACACCTTGGATGTGTTTCCTTGCTCCTACTGGTTCGATAACCTTGGTTTCATAACTGAGGGAAACTTACTGCTGTGCTCATCATACCGCCCTCTTGGGGTTCCCCAATGAGCTCGTTATTACATGAGTCAGCACCCGCACCAAGACGCACCAGCATCAGGCATCCAAGGATCTGGCGGCGATAGATGATCACCATCTCATCACCACACTAACACCACATCACTCGAACAACCAAACACCACCTCAACGTCATAGGAGCACAGCAAGGTCAACCCACCAAAACCCTAGCACCAATCGGTTGGTGATGGCGAGCGAGATAGCGCAGGAGAATCACATCAAATTGGGTAGGCATGTGGAGCTTGACGAGGCGCGTCGATTAGGACCAACAGCACCAGCCGGAGTTCACCAGAATTTGGGGTGACAATGGAGGCGCCATGGCGTCGCCCGAGTGTGGTCGAGAGAGGAGAGAGGGGTTCAAGATTGAGGATGAGAGAGTGAGGGGCTGACATGGCCACGTCTTGGGCCAGGGTTGGGATGAACCCAACCATTGGGCTTTGATATGGGTCGGGCTAGGTTGGCCAAAAGACCAGGCCAAGTTCTAATTAAAAAGAAAATAAAAAGTAGAATTACCAAAATACCCCTGAACTTTATTTAGCTCTAGAAATACATAGAAAAATCCTAAAATATATATGATGTATCAAAATGATCACAAAAATAATATATAACTAGGAAAAATATAAAATTATTTGTTTGAGTTAAATAAAATACAAATAAATATTAACACCATTAAATCCTAAATGAAAATTTATAAAATAAGGAGAAGTCCTAAAAATGAATAAAAACATTTTTGCATACAAAAATAAATCTACTATTTTATAAAAAAATACTAACTTAACTTTTTACAAATAAAACTTGAAACTAATACCTAAGAACATTTAATCCTGTGTGGATTTTTATAAAAGTAAGAACACTTCTTAAAAATAAATAAAAACCATTTTTAAGAACTTGAATAACTATATTTTACTAAATATATTATTCCAAAGGTTTTTAAGATTTTAAAGTAATAAATCCTTATCTATTTTATAAAATACCTAGTTTGTAAATTCTTTATAAACATTTCTTAAGTAAGAAATAATCACAATTCTATATGAAACCTTAAGTCATTTATATCTGAATACTAATTCCAAAACCATAACTTGGATCTATAATAAAACTTAAGTGTAACATATTAACCTTATAAAACTCTTTAAAAACCATAAATCCAAACTAAACCAACAATTTTAAGTAAACATCATTCACTTATAATAAAAGTGAATGCTCTTTATCTTTTAACCATTCTTAACATGACTTCAAATTCTAACAGGTTCATAAGATCATCCAAATTTGTTTTGCTTAATAAGTGGAATTATCTTCATAATAGGAAATCACATTTAAACTGATCATTCACTTTGAATGATATCACACTCTTGATCATACCTTCCATAACCCTAAAAACTTGATAATAGTTTAGACACATCATACCTAAATCTATTTATGTTACTAAAGTTAACTTTGGTCCACAAAATTACAGATGCATAATGTCTAAAGTATATTTATGTTTTATATTTAACTTTAGTCTGTTCCAATTAAGTCATAAAGCATCTCAAGTCCAAGCTTATCGAATAAGCGCAGACGACATCGATCACATTCTATTAACCATAAAGATTGTTTAAACCTTACCAAAGAAATATTTTCTTCAAAAGTTATTCGTTTTTCCACTTCAAACATCAACCTTATAAATATGTCCTTTAGCTCTTAACAACTTAACACAATAACTTCCATCATAATTACCAGATAGCAATTCACCTCAATCTTAGAATGTTATTATACTTCACTTATATACCTTCCATGTTAAACACATAAATGCTTTGTAGATATATTTACTTATGGAGTAAACATGAGAAATAGCTAAATCTTAAAAGAATCACTTAAATTTAACTCATTCACAATATTGGGGAATTATCTCGGGATTCGAGTTTATCAAATTGCATTACCTTACTTATGCATAATTACATCTTGCTTCTTTAAACATTAGTCCATACCAGACCAATGATGATATTTCTAGATTTTAGATCATCTATTGTCTCGAAGACCGTGAGTGCATAATCTTGCAATCACAAAAGGCAAGTTCACACTTGCTCATGTCCTTTGGTTATTTTCTATCAAATACTTGTAACTCAAATGTTGTCATCACTTGCATTTTAAAAAAGGTCTAAAAACATTATTTTCATAATAATATGATTATGGACTATTTACCAAATGGTAATAATCTACTGATATAGTTCTAGTGGTAAGGGAACATAATATCTAGAAATTAACAACCAATGTCGCCAGTGATTCTTGCACCGTAAAATACGCGTTAACCCTGAGATCTATAATGCCTCTAGGGAAGTCAACTGGATCTTCTTCCTTTCACATGGACGGATGACCATATCGTGGCGCTGGTTACCTTTCGAGGCCTAGCATATTGGTGGGACCTCTGAGTTCCCCGCGATCTTAGTATCTAGAATATCTAGAGAGACGATCCTTGGTAGTTCCACCAACTCGTTGGGGCAACCAGGATATGTCTACTCACTAGAGTCCTCAATGTAGTCAACCATAGTTATATCCGCATACGGATTAATAGAGGTCGTTCTTCTTGGGGGCTCGTGTCTTCATGTGGGGTCACAGAGAAGGGAAGTGACCGGCTTGGGTCCTTATATCGGGCCCCATACCAACGAAGTATGTACAAGATCATGACTTGGATGTGCAACATGGATAAGGACCTCTCATGGGTAAGGCAACGCACCTCTGCAGAGTGTATAAAAGTGTGACATGTTACTCCTTATTCCAGGAAGGAGCTGTGAACACTGCAGGAAAGGAAGTCCATGAAGTTTTAATCAACCTGTGAAGGCTGACAGACATAGTTTTTTAGAATAAAAGCAACCTTTAAAGAAATGTTTTCAAAAACCTGCATAGCCTACGATCTATGGTCGACGGATATAGATAGTGCATCAAATAGACCTTTTTAGTGAACTTGCTGAGTACGCTCGTACTCAACCGTATCTTCTAAACCCTTGCTAGATTCTGAAGCCAACAAAGATGATGTCTACATCAACGTATGCTCAAGGGGATCATCACCAAAAGCTCAAGTTCTTCAATGAAGCCAAGTCAGCATATACATCAATTGAAGTGAAGACAAAGTTGTTGATTAGATAGGGGTATAGTATCTAGCCATAGAACCTAGTTCTGTAGAGCAATGCAATAGCAGCATTTGCCAGCCAATTAGTTTAGGTACTAGTCTATTAGTATGATATTTGTGAGTCGTTATTTATGGTTCTTCTTTGTAAGAAATTTCTTTCTCTCTCTATAACCTAGAGTGTTCTCTGGATCTTTTGTAAAGAGTTAAGTTGTAACCTATAGTCATGTCTTGGACCTGCTATGTTTCTGTTTTACCACTCTAAGGGATGTAATACTAGTGGAAAAGTGTTTCATTGGTGTTATGCCAACGACTATAGTGTACTACATCATGTAGTGGTATGTGGGTCACCACACGAAGTAAGTATACATGACACTGGGAACCAATGAAGGAGGGTATTTTAACCATGTTTGCACATTGCTACGTGATAGAGCTAGACACCAAAGTTTCATAGTTCCTTGATGGAAAGGTAAAGGCCAAAGAAGTTGGTAAACCTATTCTTCCTTGTACGTTCGGAGGAACTTCTTATTATGGCCTCTATGACATTGGAACAGCTGTTAATGTAACCCCTTTTAATTTTTATTTGAAAATCCAAAATGAACTAACCCCAACTGAACTAGAGGATACTGACATAACTATAATGCTTGTATATAAGACATTCCAAGTTCCTATGGGAATAATTAGAGATGTTCCTATCTATATTGGACCATATAAATATCCCATTTATATTGTGCTTATTGATATGCCTACTGATGTTTATTGTCCAATTATTCTCGGAATAACTTTCTTAAACACCACAGGAGCAAACATTGATTGCAAGAGATAAACTGTATCTCTCAAGTTTGGTGAAGAGAAAATAGACTTTCACATCTCTAAATTTGACCACAAGCCGACTATCGAAGATTTGGACGATTATGAGTATGAACAAGAAGAGGAAGGTAATATCATAAGTCTTGCTTTAGTAGTTTTTGAGATGTCTGATGATAATTTAGCGAGGATTTTAGCCAATAATAATAACATTCTTCAAGGCATAGAAAAAATGGAAATGGACGATTATCTTGACTCCACACATGAGGTGGATCCCGAGATTAATCAAAAATATGAAGAACCTATAAGAAAAGGAGATGAGGTACCTCCACCTCCTACTCTCAAAACTTTACCCAAGGAATTGAAATATAGGTTTCTTGATGGAACTAATAATTTCCCTATTATTATAAGTTCTAACCTTGTAGAAAAAGAGGAGTAAACTTTAATGATGGTTCTCCGGATGCATCTGAATGCTCTTGGGTATTCAATGAGTGACCTGAAAGGGATCAGTCCCTCGATAGCCACCCATAGAATATTTATGGAAGAGGGAGCCCAACCGGTTCTAGACTTTCAGAGACGAATCAAACCTCACATGAAAGAAGAGGTAAGGAAGGAAGTAGTACATTTATTAGATGCAGGGATCATCTTTCATGTGGAGGAAAGTGAATGGGTAAGTCATGTTCATTGTTTTCCTAAGAAAGGTGGATTTATTGTTGTTGAAAATGAACACAATGAGATGATACCTACTAGAACCGTTGTTGGTCACAGGATGTGTATGTTGGATATATGCCCAAGAGGCAATAATAAAGTGGTTATTATTATATCTTTGTGTATATGATAAATGTTTACATCCCATGCTATAATTGTATTAATAGGAAACACTAATACTTGTGTGTTTTGTAAACATAAAAGAGTCCCTAGTAAGCCTCTTGTTGAACTAGCTTGTTGATTAATAGATGATCATGGTTTCCTGATCATGGACATTGGATGTTATTAATAACAAGATCATATCATTAGGAGAATGATGTGATGGACACACACCCATAGTAAGCATAGCATAAGATCAAGTCATTAAGTTCATTTTACTACAAGCTTTCAAATACATAGTAACTTAATCCTTCGACCATGAGATCATGTTAATCACCATCACCGGATGAGTGCTTTGATGACATCAAACGCCACTTCATAACTGGGTGGTTATAAAGGTGGCATTGGGTATTCTAAAAGTATGTGTTGAAGCGCATGGATCAAGAATGGGATTTGTCCATCCAAATGACGGATAGATATGCTCTGGGCCCTCTCGGTGGAATGACATCGAATTGGCTTGCAAGCATGTGACTAGGTCACAAGGGATGTCATATCATGGTACAAGTAAAGAGTACTTATCGGTAACGCGGTTGAACTAGGTATGGAGATACCGATGATCGAACCTTGGATAAGCAAAGTATCGTGCGACAAAGGGAATCGATATCGTATGTTAATGGTTCTTTTGATCATGAAGTCATCGTTGTATATGTGGGAGACATTAAGGATCTCTAGGTCGCGCTATTGGTTATTGATCAGAGAGGTGTCTCAATCATGTCTGCATAGTTTGTGAACCGTAGGGTGACACACTTAAGGTTCGATGTTGTTTAAAGTAGATATGGAATGTGAGTTGGAGACCGAATGTCATTTAGAGTCTTGGATGGGATCCAGGATATCACGAGGAGGTCTAGAATGGTCCGAAGAATAAGATTCATATAATGGAAGTCATCTTCCGGGATTTGGAAAAGTTTTCAGTATTTTGACTAGAGCTTCTAGAAGGATCTAGAGGGCCACCAGTGGGCCCACCACCCTGGGAGGGGCCACATGGGCCGAGGGAATGCTGTGGGGCCCCATGGGCCACCCGCACCAGGCCCAAGAATCCCAATCGGCCAAGCCCCATAGGGATAAGATCAAATCCCTAAAAAATAGGGGATAGATTTGGGGGAGGGGAAGAAATCTTTCCCCCCTCCCCATGCACTGGCCCTAGGAGGAGGTAGGCCAAGGGCCAACCCTAGCCACACCATCCCTCTATAAATAGAGGGGAGGGGTGGCCGGCCCCCTTGCCCACTTCCCAAACCCTAGCCACCACCTCTCCTCCCTTCTCCTTCTTCCTGTGTCGGCTTAGGTGAAGCCCTATAGGAATTCTCCTCCACCACCACCACCACACCGTCATGCTACTGGGATTCCTAGGGTATCTACTACCTCTACTGACCGCTGGAATGGGGAGAGGAAGGTTTTCATTGACTCCGTAGGTGTGACCGATTGCAGAAGCGATGTCGGATCATAGCACCGGAAGGATCATCTTCATCAACCACGGGATTAGATCTCGTTAAGGCTTTGTATCTTCGAGGGTTAGTTCTCATCTATCCCATTGCACCTATCTCATAGATTAGATCTTGGCTTTTCCATAGATTGGATCTTGGTTTGGTTCGTTCTTGCAGTAGATTTTTTTTGTTTTCCATGCTAAGAACCCTACTGTGTATTGACTATAGAAAACTTAATAAAGAAACTAGAAAGGATCATTATCCTTTATGGTTTATAGATCAAACTTTAGAAAGGCTTGCTATGCATTCTCATTTTTGCTACGTAGACGGTTATTCCAGCTTTTCTCAAATTGTTGTTCGCCCTGATGACCAACTAAGAACAACCATTATTTGTCCTTTCGGTTTCCATGCCTATCGACCTATGCCTTCTGGTCTATCGAATGCCCCTGCCACCTTTAAAAGGTGTATGACTGCTATATTTGCCAATTATGTTGAAAGCATTATGGAAGTATTCATGGATGACTTTTCTGTTTATGGAACTTCCTTTAATCATTGTCTCCATAACCTTCATAGAGTTTTGCAGAGATGTGAAGACACTAACCTAGTCTTGAATTAGGAAAAATGTCATTTTATGGTTCAAGAAGGTATAGTGCTTGGTCACAAAATATCAGGTAAGGGTATAGAAGTTGATAAAGCAAAGATTGAAGCATTACTAAGGCTACACCCTCCTCGAGATATAAAAGGTATAAGGAGTTTCTTAGGCCATACTAGATTTTATAGAATATTCATTAAGAACTTCTCAAAGACTACGAGACCATTAACTAACCTTCTTCAAAAGGATGCTGTTTTTAATTTTGATGAAAATTGTCTCACCACTTTAAATATATTAAAACAAGCCCTTCTTGAAGGTCCCGTTATAAAACCACCTAATTGGAAGAACCCTTTTGATCTATTCTGTGATGCTAGCCACGAATATGTGGGAGAAATTCTTTGCCAGTATGATGGTGATGACATCAATATCATTCATCATGCTAGTCGCACCTTAAACGGCACCCAAAAGAATTACCCTATGACAGAAAAAGAATATTTCACTGTGGTTTTCTATTGTGACAAGTTTAGATCTTATATTATTGACTCTAAGGTAAGGGTGGACACTAATCGTCTTGTCTTAAAAGATATTCTTGAAATGACTGACGTTATGCCAAGAATGATTCATTAGACTTTACTTTTGCAAGCATTTGATTTATAGATTCCCCAAAGAAACGAAGAACATGAGGAAGCATCCATGAACATTGAGGAGACTGACCCACCTGGGATAGTGTCATCCATCTGCATACCCTTAGGAACTACAATTCCTAAAAGTAAATTATCGATTTCTCTTTGCAAAGGTTTTAGCAATTTTTTGTGACCGCCCTTGTTCAAAGGAAAAAGAAAAAGTTGATCCAAGAATTAAAAGAAGGTGAAGGTACCTGAATAAACTCATTCCCTCTCGATGAACAAGATCTTTGAAATCTCGAAAACATCTCTATTCTGGATGGTTATTTGCCATTTATTTTTGCATTTTTGTTTTTTTGAGTTTACTGCCGGTCTTACGAGCTCAGTACGTGCGGGCGGTACGACCGGAATAGCCCATGCCACTAGTCGTTAAGGCGGCATTAATCCTTTCTGGGTTTTCCACATATCGGTACAACCACGCAATACGGACGTGTCCGCCCGTACAGCTAGTTGTTACCTGCTCCGTGTTTCCCTGTTCATTTCTTATTTGTTTGATAAAAAAAGGAGAACGAACTCGGTAACAATCAGTACGGACGGATCGTACGGGCAGCTCCTGCCCATACCACCTAGTCGGTTGATTATTTACCATCTTCAGTTTGGCGAGTTTTTGGAAAAGACCTGGTACGGGCGCGCTGTACGGGCGTCCGCCCGTATCAAGTGGTCGTTACAATCGGATTTCTTCCTTTTTACTTATTTCTTTCCTTATTTATTGGGATTCTTTTCTTGGCTGACCCTTTTCCTTCTAGTATGAAGTTTTCCTTGTTTCTAACCCTTAATAAGCCTCCCTACAGGTCTTCCTCCCTCTTATATCAACATATCTAATCTACTTGATGCGCTACCCTGTCCTAGGCAAAGACAAACCTCTAAACCTCATGGCTCCTTCGTGGGATAGTTTCCAAACCTCCTCCACTGAAGCTGATGACTGCGAAGCTCAAGGCCTAAGCCCGAAGAACAAGCGGTATGCCTATGAATCTGATGATGAGGAGGAGGAATTCGATACCTTCATAGAGCAAATGAAGAGGGCATAGAAGCAGCCGAATTACCTGGTTATGGTGAAGCCTGAAGACGAGGAATGTAACTACCTCGGTGAATTACGCTCCTAGTTACAAGCCTAGATGAGCAGAAATGGTTAAAATAGTATGGTGGGGCCCAAATGCCACTCACAGGTAGACCTTTCGGCCGTCCTAACCATTTCCAAACATCGGGACAAGAACGGGCGGCGTAATCGGCAGGCGAAGGGATCAACTACATACACAAATGAGTATGTATGCAAGCCACCATACAACAGTCCTCAGAGCCATTCCATCTAAAAGAAATAGAAATATTGCAACGCCATACGGCAAGATCCAAATATCCTAGATAGATATAATAGTTTAGGATATCTCCTCATACATCAAACATCAGAGTATCAGGCGGAAGCGGAAAACAAGATCCGAGTACGGATAAGAAGCAAATCGGCATAAGATGCCCCCTAAATAAACACATCCCGCCCACAGATCTCGCGGATCCCCGTTCCCGGAATCTCTACACCGAATGATTGTTGCCAACATCGTCCGTATCCTCCACCCAGTATCCATCTTGCGAGCTTACCTGTTCATCTGAATCAAACAATTTATCGTGTGAGACCCTAGGGGTACTCAGCAAGTCTTTATGCCTCTAAAGGGGACACAACCTGGGGTGACGCAATTGCAGCAAAAGATAATACCTAACAATTCTATAGATACTCGCTAACCATCCACCTAACCATAGATATATGGATGTCCGTGAATTAATGTCAACAGTTATAACGGTAATTTTAACAGATCCATCCTCCTCCTCGCTTACCAACAAGAAAGCGGACGAACAACCCCCCCCCCATTCATTGGCAGTTTTATTATCCATTCCATGAGTGTTGCACTATTTACTAGTCAGGTACTTAGTCAAGTTAAAAGCGGTACTTTAGTTATACTTGTCTATGTTCGAGAAACTGTGCTCCAAGTTGTCCATAACCGCGGACACGGCTTTCAGAAAGTTTTACCCTGCAGGGGTGCACAAATAGGAACACACACTCGATCAACCTCGGAAAAACCAAATCAAAACCCAACGAGGCAGTCACGACAAAGCGATCACAGGATTCAGAAATATTTCAGGGGGCCACCCCATTAAGCTACCCGCGACGAAGTTGGCCGTCTCTGAGACGGACTCAAGGTTTGTGTGGACGGCTGTAAACGACTGGGAACCCAAAAGTGTGACTGGGCTTGTCGATACAGCGAAAACGTGTCACGGCCCTAAACAGTACAGGTGCTCCTCGCACAATCGTAAATAAAGGAGTAAAGCATGGCATAGGTACAGGATAGTAATAAAGCCCCAAACTAATTGTGGCCCCAAGAAATAAGAATGAATCAAGCTCTGGCTCAGGGGGGTTCATAAGCCTCCCGGATGTGGATAGCGCGAATATTCAAGGAACAGGAATCAAGTACTCGGGGTCCTACGGGACACAAGTGAGCATGAAAAACCAAATAGCAGATATTGCTCACCGGTGCCATTTTCATTAGTTATCCTATTACTACTCAGGTTAAGTTGTTTAGGTACCTCGTTATCCATCAGACACTCACATACCCTACACATGCTGTTCTACGACTCGCATGGCTCAAACAACTCCTATAGTAATGGCTCATGGGATGGAGGAACAAGCTTCGGTGGGGTTTAAAAGTAAAAGCTATGCAGTACTTGGGATTCAATTTAATGCAATCACGACTCAATGATGCAAGAATAAGATAGAGGCAATAGGTACTGTATGTATGCAAGCATGTGGTAGTGCTTGCCCTGGCAGCTCAGTTGAAGCGAGAGAAGGATCTGGGTAGTGCTCCTGGTTTTCTTGATAGATCCCCTGCTCAGCGTCTATTCGAAGAAGAACCAAACACACAAGGGCCAACATAAATAAAGTGCACAAGTATATAAATAAAATGCGACAAGCAAACAATCATGCCATGATGAATGATGCACAATTTGCATGGCAATAATGCAGCATGGCATGGGTGAGGTGTGGAATACAAGAATAAAGCCTTTTATTGAGTTTTAGTCACCTTTTATCCTCAAATAAGTTGCTGTATACTTTATATTTATATGATGCATGCTGCAATTCAGAACATGGAATGCATAAACAGAAAGGTCTCGTCGCGCTGATCGATTTAGACATATTATTTGTCAAATTTGGAGTTATGAAACAAAAGTTATTAATTAATTAAGATAAAGGGCATTTTACTGTAATTTTAATAAACTTGAACTTTAAAGTGTTCAAACATTATTTTGCATAGCATATTTGAATTCCTCACATTTTTCTGATTTCAAAACATATATTATTTGTATTATTTGGATTTATATTTCAAAAGTTATTTTAAAACAGATTTGAATTTAAATTTAAAACAAATTTGAAAAGTTAAATTAAAATAGAAAAGCACAGAAACTTTTGTTACTCAGCCTGTTACAGACCCAGTCACTGACGGGTGGGCCAGCTGCTGACTGGGACATCACGCGCACAGAAAAGTTTTTCTCACCACGTCGCTTCCTAGCCACAGAGGGTGACAGATGGGCCCGGTGGCTACGGGCCCACGTGACAGCGACTAAACCGCAGTGACTGACAAGCAGGGACGTGATGGAGTGCGGGTTGGGTGTTCAAAACTGCAGGGATGTTTTTGTAAAAAGGGCACAGAGGCTGACTGGTGGGGCTCCGCGGACCGCGGGTTGAGCGAGAGAACACAGAAGGGGTTTTCTGCAAAAATAGATCGCGACACTGTTGTTCTTCTCTAAATTTACTGACGACCGATCGGTGCTCGCCCGCGCGGAGCGCGGCGCGTTGGGGATCGAACTGGGGATCTGGCGTGCGCGGGCGGCGGCGGCTACCGCTGGGCTAGGGAGGGGTAGTTGATAGGGGGTTAGGCGCGGCCTAGTTATGGCGCTATGCGGTGCGGGAGCGAGCAGACAGTAGCGAGCGGCGGCGCACTGAGGGCGCTCGTCGAATCGACTGACGTGGCCAGGGCGGTCCGGTGAGGCGGAGCATGTCAGGGAGAGAGGGAGGCTCACCGCGGGGCTGTTGACGGTGGTGGTTCGGGCAGCGGAGCGAGCGGTCGTCGACGAAGCAGGCGCCGGGCAGAGCTAGGGTTTCGTCGGAGCGGCGACGGTCCTGGCGAGCCTGGGGTCCTTCTCCTCCTCGCTGGTGCGGTCCAGGGTGAAGCAGGGGTACTCCTCGGTCTCTTCGGTCACCTCCACGACGTGCTCACCGGCTGGATCGACGGGGGCGGCGCGGTGCTGGCGGTGGCCGGCGAGAGAGGGTGGCATCGGTGGAGAGGAAGGAGAGGAGATGCAGGGGCTCTGGGATGGATCTGGGCGAGGCAGAGAGGTTGTGGGGCGGAGGGTAAAGCGAGGGAGAGGGAGGAGGTGCCGTGCGGGAGTGGGTAGGGTTAAAGGTGGCTTCGGCCGCTTTTTTCCTCCTGTCCTTCACGTGCACGAGCTGGGGCTCGGCATGGGCAGGCACGGGCGCATGCAGGTGGGCCAGGGGTGGCAAGGCAGGCAGGCTCGGGCTGGTGGGGTCGCACAGCAAGGAGAGAGGGAGAGGGAGAGGGAGGCTCGGTTAGAGCTAGGGTTAGAGGGAGGGTAGGTAGCTAGGTTAGGATGGAGAGGCTCGGGTTAGGGTTTGATGGTGGCCTCGGGTTAGCTAGGTGGAGGGCTTGGTTAGGGTAGAGGGGGCGGTATGGTAGATGGTGATAGAGGTGTAGGTGATTAGGGTTAGGGTTTGGATAGAGAGGAGGGATTAGAGAGAGATAGGTGTGGTGGTAGCTATGGTTTGAAACATGACCAAAACAAGAGGTGTCAAAAGAGAGGAGAGAGGGATAGGGAGAGGGATTAGGGTTTTTAGAGATAATGGTGGAAAGGCCCACACATGGCTTGCATGGATGGGGGATGGGTGTAGGGTTTTGCCATGAACCAAAAATGAAGGAAAGCAAAAAGGGGATATGGGTGATGGAAAGAGGGTGAGGTTGCAAGGTCAAAACAAAGGAATAGGGCCAACATGAGTAGACTCTCAAAGATCCATGCTTCACTTGCAACCACATATGAAAAACCCAAAGGAGGGAAAGATGGTGAGGTTTGCATGGCCCATGCATGGGTATTAAATGCCATGTTTATTATTGTGAAAACAAAAATAATAGCATGGCATTATTCTTATGCATTCCCAAGAAGTGGAATAAAGGCCAAGCAAAAGAATTTGTAGAAGTAGATCCATCCTATCTCCCATGAGCTAGATTAAATACCAAAAGAAAATAAAATACAAGCTCATGGATAATGGGATGGTGGAATTATAAGGTGGTGAAAGAAAGGGTAGTGGAGTGGAATAAAAGATATGCCCCCAACTCAACTTGGGCATTTAAACAATATATCAATAACCAAATACAATATCAAGAGGCAATTACAATTAATGATGCATATGAGAGAAGAACCAAAACAAAAAGGGTTTTATATGATGCTCAAATGCAAGGTGGCATGATGGCATGAGCATGATATAATTATGATGCAACAATTATATATAGGAAGTAGCATATATATAGACTAGGCTAGTAGCATTGCAATTGTTAGACAATTGGGATGCTACAACTCTCCCCCACTAAACAAGAATCTCGCCCCGAGATTCCTAGGAAAAGGAAAACAACACAAAGAGAGGCGGTTGTTCGGAATGAAGGTGATCCTTGCGTTCCCAAGATGATGAAGAACGGAGTGGTGCGAACACTACACCTTGCAAAACTTGCTAGACTTGTTGCGAGTCTTGCGTTTTGCTTGAGAAACAACGGTTAGAAGAGCTGAAGGATTGTCGTGAGACAAGAAGGATAGGATGGACATAGCTCCGGTTTTCTCAAGAAACATGATAAAAGAATATAACCACTTGTGAAAGAAAGGACACGATGATGTATCATGGATAAAGAAAGGACACACCGTTAAGATTAAAGATTCACCGATACTAGAGAGGATGAATCTTTATCTCGCCGGAAGAAAAAGAGTTAGATTGGAGAGGTTTTGAACCACTATGACAATAGCATCGTATCTTCTCTCGGATTTGAGAAATGAAGTACGGAAACAATATTGCCTTCAAACAATAGAGTCCCTTGATATCAACAGAAAGATTTAGTTAGACATCGTCTGATTAGATTCTTGTTGCGCCGGTAAGACCCAAAGGATCACGCAATTGAGGTGCGCGGATATAACTTCTAGGGACGGATGTGAAGCCAGATCATGGTGGAATCCCGAGAAGCAAAGAATATGGAGGATCTGGAGTTTATTGTAGAGATACTTATTGCTTTCTTTAGCCTTGAGGCTAACGCAATAGATTTGCGGCTGATGGCATCAACCATAATTGGCTTTACCACAGAAAAAGAATTGATGAAACAAAGAGAGACAGTTTCCTTTCATCTTGTTTGGAGATGTCGAGCATCGGTAGAAAGACGAGGAACGAAAGGAGTTTGTGTCTGTTTCCACCAGATAATTGAAGATTTTGCTACATCTAGAATAGACAGACCACCAACAGGAGATTATTGATTACTATCTTCGAGAGAGCACTGCGGAAAAACAAGGACGGAAGTAAAAGTATCGAGGGATAAAGGCCACTTCTAACTTCCGTGGAATGAGTGAAATCACATTAATTCACCAATTCAATGTACAAGAGCGAATGATAAGAGTAGTGGTATGGTAGCTACTCCATCCCGCACTCAAAGCATTACTCTGCACATGAATAAGAAAACCATGCAACCCAACTACCGAAACAGACTGAAGGTATTGACAATAACTCATGGAACTTCGTTAGAAAACAAGGATAGATGCAAACGATTCGCCGGATTCATAGATAGATAAAGATGATGATGTTGTCGTCATGTCGGAAGTACCAACCCACCAGAAAGATATGAAGGAAGATTACGGAGAACAACTGCAAGATTCAACAGCTACAGAAAAGATAGCACCAACTTGAACGGAAGGAATACAAGATCTGGAAGGTCTTCATGGCCTCCGGTGGATTGAGCATAGACGACAGAGCGAGAGGGTTTCAAGAGATTACTTGACGAGACTGAGGTGAAAGAACTCCATGTTCTTCTTGAAATGATTGAGAGAGGTTTAGCGGTCTTGAGGAAAATCTTTAGCGGAACGACGATGATAACTTGCCAACAAGGAAAACTCCGGGTTTGATTGAAGATGGAAGATGGAATTAACAATGAACTTGCTGATTCCAGAATTGAAGCGATCTATTTAGCAGAAGGACGTGGTCGAGATAGGTGACTTCAAGAAGCCAGAATTCACGCTTTGAGAACTTTGCACACAGGCAGTGTTCTCGAAGCTTGAGAGAAAGAGACATAGATGATCTTCCATGTCCTTCCATTGATATCGAATAGGCAAGCATATTATCAACATATACCACCATGGATTAACAAGATATTCCCAGAATATCAAGTTCAAAAGGCGAGAGAAACGAACAAATGCTCGAACACTTCCTGAGCTCAACGCTCTTAGAAAGATCAATATTAAGAGCACGGGTTCGTGTTGAAGAAGATGCACTAGAAGAATAGATTATCTGGTCCTTCGGAAAAGAACAAGAAGTGCCACTTGGTTCACATTGTCGATTGGATCGCCGGTTACAAAGATAAAGAGATCTTGGATAAGAAACGATGATAGCTCATACCTTAAGCAAAGCTATCAGAAGCGAAAAGATGCAATTCCCTCGTATCCAGGAGAATTGTGCAGATATGGGGTTCAAAAGATGTGTAGCATGATGAACAGATGATAAACCGCCGTAGTGCCTTGAGAAACTCTGGATTGCCAAAGATGCTTGATTATGCATAGATATGATCACGGTGTACTCAAAATCACAGGAGATAACCGTCACCATTTGGAGGATAGTGTTGATAGCATTTTCCATATTCCACTCATGATAAGTGTCCTATAGCTAAGCTGAGAACCAAATTACAATCACCAACATCGGATCGACACATGTTATGTAATTAGCCCAAGAGAATTGGAGATGAAATAAAACTCCAGGATTAAGCGTCGGTGACAAAAGAATGAGTTAGCATGGACATGCTAATAAAAGGAAGATAGATAATGTTTCACACACGACTGGAAAGGAGTGTGGAAACACAGATGTATCAAAGAAAAATTTTCCGCATTTTTCGGCATTAAAATACCAATAGATGCGCAAAATCAGTTATCAGGTAGAGATTAGCAACTCCACATTCTGTGAAAGCATGCTGGAAGGAAGAACAACCCTTAAGAAGATGGCACCGGTTAACAAGGAGTCAGATAGATCGCGCCGGTTTTCAAAAGCCTGTCAGTATGGAATGTACCAACAGTTGATAACCAAAGGCAGATTGTGATGACAAATTGGATGCAACAGATAGACAAGGAATTACACACACACACACACTCTCTATGGTACTACGGAAACCCAGAACACGTGAATCCTAGTTTGAATTTTAAGAAGAGGATTGAAAACGTTACACTTCCTTACCAGAAAAGGGTGGGTGGGTGGATAAGAAGAAAAGTGGAAGCAGTCCTACGCTCGCGTTTTGTTTTTCCCTAGTATACATAGCTACCAAAATATTTGCTAGACTGACAACGACCATTTGGCTGATACCCTGAAGGGCGGGATGGCTCTGATACCAATTGTAACTACCTCGGTGAATTACGCTCCTAGTTACAAGCCTGGATGAGCAGAAATGGTTAAAATAGTACGGTGGGGCCCAAATGCCACTCACAGGTAGACCTTTCGGCCATCCTAACCATTTCCAAACATCGGGACAAGAACGGGCGGCGTAATCGGCAGGAGAAGGGATCAACTACATACACAAATGAGTATGTATGCAAGCCACCATACAACAGTCCTCAGAGCCATTCCATCTAAAAGAAATAGAAATATTGCAACGCCATACGGCAAGATCCAAATATCCTAGATAGATATAATAGTTTAGGATATCTCCTCATACATCAAACATCAGAGTATCAGGCGGAAGCGGAAAACAAGATCCGAGTACGGATAAGAAGCAAATCGGCATAAGATGCCCCCTAAATAAACACATCCCGCCCACAGATCTCGCGGATCCCCGTTTCCGGAATCTCTACACCGAATGATCGTTGCCAACATTGTCCGTATCCTCCACCCAGTATCCATCTTGCGAGCTTACCTGTTCATCTGAATCAAACAATTTATCGTGTGAGACCCTAGGGGTACTCAGCAAGTCTTTATGCCTCTAAAGGGGACACAACCTGGGGTGACGCAATTGCAGCAAAAGATAATACCTAATAATTCTATAGATACTCGCTAACCATCCACCTAACCATAGATATACGGATGTCCGTAAATTAATGTCAACAGTTATAACGGTAATTTTAACAGATCCATCCTCCTCCTCGCTTACCAACGAGGAAGCGGACGAACAACCTTCCCCCCCCCATTCGTTGGCAGTTTTATTATCCATTCCATTAGTGTTGCACTATTTACTAGTCAGGTACTTAGTCAAGTTAAAAGCGGTACTTTAGTTATACTTGTCTATGTTCGAGAAACTGTGCTCCAAGTCGTCCATAACCGCGGACACGGCTTTCAGAAAGTTTTACCCTGCAGGGGTGCACAAATAGCAACACACACTCGATCAACCTCGGAAAAACCAAATCAAAACCCAACGAGGCAGTCACGACAAAGCGATCATAGGATTCAGAAATATTTCAGGGGGCCACCCCATTAAGCTACCCGTGACGAAGTTGGCCGGCTCCGAGACGGACTCAAGGTTTGTGTGGACGGCTGTAAACGACTGGGAACCCGAAAGTGTGACTGGGCTTGTCGATACAGCGAAAACGTGTCACGGCCCTAAACAGTACAGGTGCTCCTCGCACAATCGTAAATAAAGCAGTAAAGCATGGCATAGGTACAGGATAGTAATAAAGCCCCAAACTAATTGTGGCCCCAAGAAATAAGAATGAATCAAGCTCTGGCTCAGGGGGGTTCATAAGCCTCCCGGATGTGGATAGCGCGAATATTCAAGGAACAGGAATCAAGTACTCGAGGTCCTACGGGACACAAGTGAGCATGAAAAACCAAATAGCAGATATTGCTCACCGGTGCCACTTTCATTAGTTATCCCATTACTACTCAGGTTAAGTTGTTTAGGTACCTCGTTATCCATCAGACACTCACATACCCTACACATGCTGTTCTACGACTCGCATGGCTCAAACAACTCCTGTAGTAATGGCTCATGGGATGGAGGAACAAGCTTCGGTGGGGTTTAAAAGTAAAAGCTATGCAGTACTTGGGATTCAATTTAATGCAATCGCGACTCAATGATGCAAGAATAAGATAGAGGCAATAGGTACTGTATGTATGCAAGCATGTGGTAGTGCTTGCCCTGGCAGCTCAGTTGAAGCGAGAGAAGGATCTGGGTAGTGCTCCTGGTTTTCTTGATAGATCCCCTGCTCAGCATCTATTCGAAGAAGAACCAAACACACAAGGGACAACATAAATAAAGTGCACAAGCATATGAATAAAATGCGACAAGCAAACAATCATGCCATGATGAATGATGCACAATTTGCATGGCAATAATGCAGCATGGCATGGGTGAGGTGTGGAATACAAGAATAAAGCCTTTTATTGAGTTTTAGTCACCTTTTATCCTCAAATAAGTTGCTGTATACTTTATATTTATATGATGCATGCTGCAATTCAGAACATGGAATGCATAAACAGAAAGGTCTCGTCGCGCTGATCGATTTAGACATATTATTTGTCAAATTTGGAGTTATGAAACAAAAGTTATTAATTAATTAAGATAAAGGGCATTTTACTGTAATTTTAATAAACTTGAACTTTAAAGTGTTCAAACATTATTTTGCATAGCATATTTGAATTCCTCACATTTTTCTGATTTCAAAACATATATTATTTGTATTATTTGGATTTATATTTCAAAAGTTATTTTAAAACAGATTTGAATTTAAATTTAAAACAAATTTGAAAAGTTAAATTAAAATAGAAAAGCACAGAAACTTTTGTTACTCAGCCTGTTACAGACCCAGTCACTGACGGGTGGGCCAGCTGCTGACTGGGACATCACGCGCACAGAAAAGTTTTTCTCACCACGTCGCTTCCTAGCCACAGAGGGTGACAGATGGGCCCGGTGGCTACGGGCCCACGTGACAGCGACTAAACCGCAGTGACTGACAAGCGGGGACGCGATGGAGTGCAGGTTGGGTGTTCAAAACTGCGGGGATGTTTTTGTAAAAAGGGCAGAGAGGCTGATTGGTGGGGCTCTGCAGACCGCGGGTTGAGCGAGAGAACACAGAAGGGGTTTTCTGCAAAAAGAGATCGCGACACTGTTGTTCTTCTCTGAATTTACTGACGACCGATCGGTGCTCGCCCGCGCGGAGCGCGGCGCGTGGGGGATCGAACTGGGGACCTGGCGTGCGCGGGCGGCGGCGGCTACCGCTGGGCTAGGGAGGGGTAGTTGATAGGGGGTTAGGCGCGGCCTAGTTATGGCGCTATGCGGTGTGGGAGCGAGCAGACAGTAGCGAGCGGCGGCGCACTGAGGGCGCTCGTCGAATCGACTGACGTGGCCAGGGCGGTCCGGTGAGGCGGAGCATGTCAGGGAGAGAGGAAGGCTCACCGCGGGGCTGTTGACGGTGGTGGTACGGGCAGCGGAGCGAGCGGTCGTCGACGAAGCAGGCGCCGGGCGGAGCTAGGGTTTCGTCGGAGCGGCGACGGTCCTGGCGAGCCTGGGGTCCTTCTCCTCCTCGCTGGCGCGGTCCAGGGTGAAGCAGGGGTACTCCTCGGTCTCTTCGGTCACCTCCACGACGTGCTCACCGGCTGGATCGACGGGGGCGGCGCGGTGCTGGCGGTGGCCGGCGAGAGAGGGTGGCGTCGGTGGAGAGGAAGGAGAGGAGATGCAGGGGCTCTGGGGATGGATCTGGGTGAGGCAGAGAGGTTGTGGGGCGGAGGGTAAAGCGAGGGAGAGGGAGGAGGTGCCGTGCGGGAGTGGGTAGGGTTAAAGGTGGCTTCGGCCGCTTTTTTCCTCCTCTCCTTCACGTGCACGAGCTAGGGCTCGGCATGGGCAGGCACGGGCGCATGCAGGTGGGCTAGGGGTGGCAAGGCAGGCAGGCTCGGGCTAGTGGGGTCGCACAGCAAGGAGAGAGGGAGAGGGAGGCTCGGTTAGAGCTAGGGTTAGAGGGAGGGTAGGTAGCTAGGTTAGGATGGAGAGGCTCGGGTTAGGGTTTGATGGTGGCCTCGGGTTAGCTAGGTGGAGGGCTTGGTTAGGGTAGAGGGGGCGGTATGGTAGATGGTGATAGAGGTGTAGGTGATTAGGGTTAGGGTTTGGATAGAGAGGAGGGATTAGAGAGAGATAGGTGTGGTGGTAGCTATGGTTTGAAACATGACCAAAACAAGAGGTGTCAAAAGAGAGGAGAGAGGGATAGGGAGAGGGATTAGGGTTTTTAGAGATAATGGTGGAAAGGCCCACACATGGCTTGCATGGATGGGGGATGGGTGTAGGGTTTTGCCATGAACCAAAAATGAAGGCAAGCAAAAAGGGGATATGGGTGATGGAAAGAGGGTGAGGTTGCAAGGTCAAAACAAAGGAATAGGGCCAACATGAGTAGACTCTCAAAGATCCATGTATGAAAAACCCAAAGGAGGGAAAGATGGTGAGGTTTGCATGGCCCATGCATGGGTATTAAATGCCATGTTTATTATTGTGAAAACAAAAATAATAGCATGGCATTATTCTTATGCATTCCCAAGAAGTGGAATAAAGGCCAAGCAAAAGAATTTGTAGAAGTAGATCCATCCTATCTCCCATGAGCTAGATTAAATACCAAAATAAAATAAAATACAAGCTCATGGATAATGGGATGGTGGAATTATAAGGTGGGGAAAGAAAGGGTAGTGGAGTGGAATAAAAGATATGCCCCCAACTCAACTTGGGCATTTAAACAATATATCAATAACCAAATACAATATCAAGAGGCAATTACAATTAATGATGCATATGAGAGAAGAACCAAAACAAAAAGGGTTTTATATGATGCTCAAATGCAAGGTGGCATGATGGCATGAGCATGATATAATTATGATGCAACAATTATATATAGGAAGTAGCATATATATAGACTAGGCTAGTAGCATTGCAATTGTTAGACAATTGGGATGCTACAAGGAAGAAGCAAGGAAACCTCAGGGTAACGGGTACATGGAGTTAGTAAAGTTCATCGCCACCAACTACTCTTCACCTAAGCATAAGAAAGCTAACCGACATGATGCATGAACTTATCAGGAGACTATGATGCATACTTCAAGAACAAAGAAGATTACCATGAACGCGCATATGAGTGTGAAGCCACAAGAGGATTGGGGGTTCGACCTTCTAGACATGCCCATCAACACGCATGTTCCAGAAACTAAACATCGTCTTCACAAGATATAGAAGTGTTAGAAGGAAGAACTCCTCCACATGGAGATCGTGCGCAAGCACCTCTTGGATCTTGAAAGCAAGAAGGAACTCAATGACATGATGAGCAAGATCAATGACGGGATGTTCTGCTTGCATTCGGATCTGCAGAAGTGTCTTCGTCGCATATCTATCCTAGAAGAGACAAACAAGAAGCTTTGTGCATCGGTTTCCAACAAAACTACCTCACCATGAAGAACGCCATGGTATCGAATAATCGCAAGGGATTATTTGATCCCGCCAGCCTGATTCCAAGCATGGGGGATCTGTGAACACCCTGTAATCTATCTTACAGTTTTAGCATGTCTACTTTCCTACATGCATGTTAAGTTTTCATTCCAAAATTTGCATTAGTTGCATCAACTTCAAACTCCTTTCTGTTCAAGAGAAGATTTATATCCGTTGAGTTTCGAGACTTTATGATATTTGAATTTATCTTTTGATTCATGATTATTATATTAGATGATTGAATTAGGCTGAGTGTTATGATACTTGTACAACTATCATGATTTTAGGGACGTCCAAACCAATAAAAGTATTGATTAAATTATGGGAAGAAGAATTTTGGTAGCATATTATAGTCACGAGTTTCAAAAGCCATAAAAGTAGTGAGCATGATCAAGTGGCTGTACTTAAGAAAAAATAGAGATAAAAGAACATCTATCAAAAGAATCCCAAGGCAAAATAAAGATACAAGAAAAAGAATGATCATGAATCTTCACTACTGAAATCAAGTGCTCAATTAGTTTAACTTTATGGTATATAATATGTTGAATCACTAAAATATTCTTATAACTTCATTGATACTAAAAATGTGTGGAAGCCTCTAAGTCATGTGACGTGTAAGGGTATGATAATACCCCGAAGTAACTTTACATCTGATATTGTATTCCAGTTTCAATTTCTGCCTCATTTATTGTAACGACTCGTGCCTCATGAACATGATGATCTTGTCCATAAGCCACCATCTTGCTCGGGGACGAGCAAGAGTCTAGCTTGGGGTAGTTGATGAGTCCAAAATTAAAGCATATTTACCTTTTCTTTTTTGCATAAATAGAATAGGGATTTTGGTATTTCACTATGTTTGCACGCACCTTTTTATCCTTGTTTTAATAGGATCCCGAATTACTAAGTCTCTTATGAAAATATCAATTAGAACCGTCATATTATGTTATAATTTGATATTTTTAAGTGATAAAAGTAATTTTAGTGATTTACCTTCGCACCTGGGAGAATACCAAATGAGGGAAAAGGATCTGCAGCGATAACGACCAGTGGTACGGGCGGAGCCGCCCGTACCGTCTGCCTGTACCACGCGGCAACGCATCCGCCTCGACAAATAAATTCTCCTGGCAAAGACGACAGGGAGATCTGGCATTCATAGCAACCTAGAACCATGGAAAACCACACTAGAAAGGGATTTGAAGGAGGAACTTGGAGAAGGGAAAATCCTTGATGCTTCATGGATCATTGGAGGACATCGCATCATCCCCTTCATCATCAACCGCTGCATCTCCATCACCATTACTACGTGTAATTCTAGATTCGATTATGCTTTGCACTAGATTTATCCCCGTACTTTTATCTGTCCATTTGATTATGATGATGTCATTGATTGCTTCCATGTGTGAGTAGTTTTCCCTCGTTCTTGGGGAGATCGAGAAACCCTAACACTATTATGAAGTTGCAATAAATATGATCTATTCTTGTGTCCATATGACTTGCCAGACTATGATAGATTTATGATTTGTGTTTGATCTCTCTCTCTCTCTTTAGATGGTATGTGTAGTCGGCCACATATCATTTTCCTTCGGGACTAAAGATGAGGGAGAAATCCTTTGGACGTGTTTGGAAGTGTGCTCGGCAAGCTTCGTGACAATTGGCACCGACTAGCAACCTACACAGACAAAGGAGGATAAAGAGATACTCCCTAAGCTAATTACGATATCTATGGGGAGACCCTTAATTGCGGTGGTATGTATGGGTGATTTCTCTCAGACATCGCAATGTTAATTTAGAGGTGACCTCATTCTTGGCTCAACAAAATGACTTCCTACTATCGTTGTAGTGAACATCTTATTATGAAGCTCACTCCATACATATCATGACACAAGAAGTATGTTATCTTAATTATGATTAATAATATCATGCTAGTGGTGTATCCTACACCCTCGAGAATGATTTAGCCCTATTGAGTTCAACCACGTTACCAAACTCTCTTGTTA
Source organism: Avena sativa (assembly GCA_916181665.1). NCBI lineage: Eukaryota > Viridiplantae > Streptophyta > Magnoliopsida > Poales > Poaceae > Avena > Avena sativa. The sequence continues at coordinate 343,921,524 of OV702287.1, forward strand.
CTTACTTTCTTTTACTTGTATTTATTACTTTCCTGCACTTAATCAAAAACCTTTCAAACATCCTTTACTTGAGATCAAAGGCAGCTTATAAGGCCGACTTCTTTTTAGCTTGTGATTCTAGAGAAGCTAGTTTTTGGCAGATTTTGGGGAGAAGCTGTGGTGGGGAGAAGCTCACAGAATCTGGTTCCTTCTATTCATTTTGGCTTCTAAATATTTGGCTTGTTTGACGTGTTGAGTTGTGAAATGTCTATAATGCTCCTAAATTTTATATGTATACTAGTTTTTAAGTACCCTCTCCGGTCCAAATTAGCTGACTCAGATTTTTCTAGATTCAAATGTATCTAGACTTGTTTTAGTGCTAGATACATCCAAATTTAGACAAAACTAAATGAACTAATTTATAATAATAATATTTTAGGATAATAAAATTTATGATAACTCACATGCATCCGCCATTAACTAGAAATACATTACGAATCACTAGTAGATAATTGAAATTTTTACAATGATGTAGTACAACTGATGACTTGTTGCAGACGTGCGTGGTCTTGCGTGGAGTCCTGAAAGAAAGCATGCGGCCAATTTCATGTATGCGGTGGCAGTCTGTGTAAATTCCACAGGCAGCAAGGGCATCTCAAGGTACCGTTTCGCTTTTCAGCTGAGAATCTCGGGAATCACTTGGGAAGCAGGTTGGAGGACGCTTCTCGTTTTACAAAGGAAAGCAGATTCACGGTGGAAATAAGCAGGCCAAAATCTAGACCCTTCTTTTAGGCTTCTGCTGTTCTGGCCTCGAATCTTTTTTAGAAGCTGAAAAGAAGGGGACATAAGTATCCTTTGGTGGATAGTTAAGAGGGGCATTAAGACCTTAACCAAAGATCTCTCTGTGGGTATAATACTCTTATTTCGAAACTAGCTACGATTGATCTGTGCACTTGCATCCATCATCGCACCACGAGAAACTCACATAAGGAGTCTTCATGACAGCACGCAAGCTACGCCACTACTTCTTAGAGCACCCGATAGTGGTGGTAAATGAGGCCCCCTCTCCAACATACTCAACAATCCATAAGCCACATGACATGTTTCCCTTTGGGGCATTGAGCTATCCCCTCTGGACATCATGTATGAGAAGTGAATGATAATCAAGTCTTAGGTTTTTCCTGACTTCGTCACTGAGTGGATAGAACTCCAACGTGTGGATCCTCCATAGCTCTCCAGCGCGTAGACTATGTACTTCGACGGCTCCAAGAGAACAGAAGGGGCAAGATCCAGAGATATACTGGTGTCACCATAAGGCGATAAAATGTGCTACGTATTTCAGATGAGCTTCCCGAACGCATCGAAAAACGAAGCCGAGTATGAGGTCGTATTGCACGGCATGCGTATGGCTAAGGATGCGGTGCAACTCGCCTCAAAATATTTGGTGATTCAAACCTTATCGCAGAACAAGCAATGAACAAATGTGACACCGTCAGCGACAACATGATCGCTTATCAGGGCATGTACAATATCATGGAGGACCACTTTGACAGGTGCGAGGTATCCCGCATAGGCATGGCAAGCAACGAGGAAGCTGGCAATTTAGCAAACATCGGATCCCTATGCTTGCCCGTGCCACCCAAGTTTTCTGGGAATAAATAACGGAGCACTCCATCAAAGTTAAAAGGTGCCTGAAGTCACAACACCCAAGGCGCGCAAGAAGGTCAAGCCGAAAGGATACTCGAGGGATGCACCCGCATCAGGGAGCAAAGCAGACGCCCTCGACAAAGAACTAGAGCCCGAAGAAGTTGTGATGATAGACCCCACATGGATACAGCCATACGTAGCATACATGATGAGAGGAAATCTCCCCGATGATACAGTCGAAGCACGATAGATCACATGATGGTCCAAAGCCTTCAGAATCTTCAAGGGCGAACTCTACAAGATAAGCATCTCTGGGTGTACTGCAACGATGCATCACACCCGAAGAGGGGAAGATCATCCTCAAGGATATACACGAAGGAGTATGCGACCATAATGCCAGCAGCCGAGAAATTGTGGCCAAGGCCTTTCGAGCAGGATTTTACTAGATCATAACGGTCCAGTATGCAAAAGTTATCGTGCGAACATGCGAGGCATGCCAATGTTTCGCGACAAAACCAAACGCACCCGCGGCAGAGCTGTCTCCCATACCTCTGGCTTGGTTGTTTGCCCAGTGGAGACTAGACATGGTAGGAAAGGTCCACAAATCGTTGCCTGGAGGACATGTCTTTTTGCTAGTGACAGACGACAAATTTACAAAGTGGATTGAAGCAGCGCCTGTCACCAGCCAAGATGCAACTTCGGCTGTGAACTTCATCTAATCGATAGTGTTTCTCTTCGGGGTGCTACATAGGATCATCACGGACAACAAAACCAACTTCACCTCTAATGAGTTCAAGGACTACTACAATGAGATGGGCATAAAACTGAGCTACACTTCGGTTTCCCACCCGCAAACCAACAGCCAGGTGGAAAAGGTCAATGGTCTCGTAACCAATGGAATCAAAAAAAGGTTGTTGGTACCACTCGATAGAGTAAAAGGCTCTTGGGTAGATGAGTTACCCTCCATCCTATGGAGCCTACGCACCACACCAAACAATGTCACACAAGAAAAACACCTTTCTTTCTGGTCCACGGCGCGGACACCGTCCTTCCAGTTGAAGTAACTCATAATTCTCCTCGGATCGTCGAATACGACAAATAATGACGTAGACGCACTCGACAAAGCTCGAGACATTGATCTACAAAGAGGGACCATATACCAGCAGAACCTGCGCAATTATCATAGCCGTCGACTGCGTCCCAGGTCCTTTGTCGTAGGGGACCTGGTGCTTCGCCTCAAACAAGATGGCCACCACAAGTTGAAGTCACCATGGGAAGGACCCTACATCATCACAAAAGTAATACCTGGCGGAGCATATCAACTCCAAGACAAAACGACCGGAGTCAAGTACTTCAACCCGTGGAACATTGTGCAGCTGTGACGTTTCAATATGTCCATTGGCCAGGCTTCTCAGCCAAAATACTTCGTACTTTACTTCCAATAAGGCCAATGTCCAGATGATCACGCCAAAACATGTACCTCCATATTTGACGATAAATAAAGCTCAGTTCTCGAAACTCAGCCTCAGTCCTTTTTTCTGTTATTTTCAATTTTCACCCAATACCCGGGGGCTTAAGCAATATTTATCCGAATAAAAGTATACACTCGATACTCGGGGGCTTCGCCAATAGAGAGATACAAAAATTCAGCCTCGCCGAAAGATGCACAATGCTTTGACCTGAATAGCCGACTCGGCCCCACCAGGGCATTAGGCAAACAAAAGTGTCTCACAAAATGCAACTATGCATCAAACGAAACATACAAAAATATATACTCTCTCGAGATTAAAATAAAGCTTTACGTAGTTTACATGTTTTTTTGTAGGGGCACATTATGAGTCACACTGCAAAATTAAGGAAAAATGCTTCGCATTCTTCGAGACATCGACGGATGATCCTAATCAGAGGTTTATGAGAAGCCACATAATGGGTCTTCAAGCTAATCATCCTACCTCTAGGAGTAGGCAACCCTCGCGACACAAAATCTAAGTCCAGCATAGGATAATGCACATGCACCCATGAAAGTGCAAGTTTCGCGCCTATAACAGCTTCACAAAGTGATAAATCCTCTCGCCTTGCTGAAACTTTTCCATCAATTCTGCAAGACTATGAGGCTGAGGATCTCGAGGAAACATGGCATTATACACAATAGCCAGTGCCCGACGGCAGTACTCGACAAATTCATCCACCTCAAACACCCAATCCTGGAGAAGGGCCAATGTATAGGCAAAATGGTGGTCAGTCCAGAACTCGCTACTCGCACCTTGATAAGCCTCCATCAAAGCGTTCATTCGATTCCGTAGGCACTGAGTTTCTTTCTTCTTACATAATCGTATACCTGGGAAAATGCAAAAGATTACTTTCCGCGGCTGGAAAATAAGACTCGGGGGATCTGCGGGAAGCTTAGAGAGCATTTTCTCGCTCGCCCTAGAGATTTCTTCCAAGATATACACTTCATGATCCAAAGTCCTACGCATCTTCCACTACGATACATCTACCATTGCCTGCACAACCAGAAGATCTTTCTCGAACCCATTTATTCATTGAATTTTCTCGGCATATAATGGTGGATCCACATTGCGGGCCATAGCAGTTTTAGGCGTGGCCGTTTCAGATAACTTGGGTTGCACACCTAAGGAATAGGGAGCCTCCGAGGAATCAGATGGATCAGTGAGTATCTGGCAGGACAAACGACAAAGAACAAGAGTTTCAGCAAAAAGTACGGAAGCGCACACAAGATGATAAACTTGATGCAAGCAAGGCATGTATACGTACAGAGAGAAAATGTTTTTCTTCAACCCGAAGGCCAGATAAGCATATATCGTTAATTCATTACATTCAGGGAAAACAAAAAAGATGCAACTAGACTACCATGTAGATTTTTTGGCCGAGAGCATGGCGCTGGCCGAAGGAGTTTCAATAGAAGGCTTGGTCACAGGAGTAACACTACCAGAGTGTCGGTTGCAGGTTTGACAGGAGGAATCTCTTGACCCGCACATATCGCTAAAAGGAGGCCACGAAGGAACTCGTGAGACGAAAGAGAGATACCACATAAAAGGAAGGAGAGAAATATTACCCACCATCCTGTTTAGGCATTGGAATGACTTCATCCCCAAGAACCTTGAAGGAACCATCCACCATGAGGCCAACATGGTGCGCCTCGCGTAGCTCCCGCTCGATGCACCTGGAGGGATCCCATCCAATGGCTCTCTTCCTCATCGCGTTGGCGGAAGCAGTGGAAGGGCCGCCCTGGCTCCTTCCCATGGTGGCTCGAAAGTGAGGCACAAGTGCGCACATGAGAAAGGAAGAACCGAAGGCAATGACAAATGTGGCACGAGGAGGAACAAGAAGTGCGCAACGAAGGGGAATAGTGAGTAGTAAAAATCTCCCCTTTAGCTTATAAAGAAAAGGAGCGAAAGGATCATCCGTCGGATGAGGGCGGCGAAACGTCAAGATACAGAGGATGATGACACGTGGCAAGCTCCGCCGAAGGGATAAAAATCGTGGGCAGTAATTACCATGCTAAAAGAGGAAACAAATCTGCACGGCGCCTCGATTTTTGTGCAAGAGTGGGGGTCATGCGGTCAAACAATCACCGCTACCGCGTCGCTTACGCGTCATCATTACTGCAACAAGGGCCCACCACTGCAATGTCCCATCTTGTTTTTCAGCAACTATGACACACCATCTTCGTCAACACTGATGTCATGTGTGGCCTGGGAAGAAGAAATATTCGGGTGAATAAGGAAAAACAAACCAAGGCTTACTTTCTTCAATAATTGACTCTGGGCCTATGCTCCGGTGCAAACAGCTGAACATAGCCTCGGGGGTACTCCCATCGGGAGCACTGGTCGCGCACCCGATACAATTTTAATAGATTGACTAAGTCAAGGCCTGAGTTGAGTACCTCCTCGGATGAAGACTATGTTGTGAGTCTATGCTCCGGTGTAAGCACCCGAACATAGTCTCGGGGGCTACTCCCATCGGGAGCACTGATCGCGCACCCGATAGAAAAATACTCCTATATGGTGTTGACAGAAAAAAATACTAATGGTAATTTTAAGCCTACATTCGGATGCAAGAATTCAGGTGTAGTATCGGGGGCTACTCCCATCGGGAGCACTGAACGCGTATCCAATAAAAAACACAATCCTCTAACGAAGTCGAAAAGTAAAAAACCTATAAGTATTACAACTTTAGCAATTCCAACATTCAAACAAGACAATCGACAAAAAATCAAAAATTATCAGACTGTGTCCACCGCGATAACATGTCTGAATGCCGTGTCCACGACATGAAGATAAGACCCCATGATCCATCGTGTAAGGTCTGGTAACTGCACACGAATGCGCTCTGCCTGTATCTTATCTGTATCTATGATACAATGAAAAATCTTGACAGACGCGTTGGGTATCCGAAATAAAACACTGGAATTCAGTATTCGATAAGAACTTCGTGGCCTGAACTGAATTACGCCAGCAAATACCGAGTTCGAGTCCGGGGACTTGAATTTGATGTAGGTTTAAGGTGTTTTTGCCCAAGAGCAATTAACTGATTCCTGATCCATCGGATGTATTAGGACCGTTATACCAAATTCCTATGACAATGAATACATGAAATATTAAATTACTTATCTACAAGAATCTTTGACTAACAGTTAAAATAATCTTTGAGACTCAACCCAAATCTACGATTCGGATGAAGTCTCAGGGCCTACTGACATGAGCATGACCTTCCGGGTCCCCGTGATCAACTACCCTAGGCATACAAAGGCCTATGGCCATGAAGCCCATGAAGAATAATAGAAGTCCCGGAAGCATCCAACAGACAAAACTGTGTCTTGACAATCAAGAAAGAAATAATAACCGGCATAATATTAGTGTTATAATTGTAACTTGTAACCTATAAGTATATGGCTTCGGGACCCAGCCTATTATATAAAGGCTGAGAGGAACCAACGGAGAGGTACCGAAGTTTTGAGCAATATGTAACCACACTTTCCCCAATAATCAGACGATCTCGACTCCTTGCTTGTCTGATCAGCCAACAAAATCCCAGCGTTCTCTTTTCCATAAAACCCTAAATCCATAACCATGGGCATTGTCGAGATTACCCCTCGTCAGTCTCCATCTCCATCTCCCGCTAACACTCATTCAGGGAGAGGCGACGCAACCGCTGGATGCTGCGTGATGTGGCAAGTTCTTGCAAGGTGTGGAGCTCCTGGTCGCGTGCAACCTCCAACTTCTCATGCCAACGAGGTCTGTAGTGGTCGGCAGACACCGGGGCGAGGACATATTGGAGGTTGGAAGTGAGGACCAGGACGCTGCTGCGGGGACAAATTTGTTTAACAATTTTGAGGATTCGGCTAGGTGCGGTGTATAGAAGTAAAACCAAAATTTTACTCCTCTAACCAGTTATTAGGGATCATCTAGAGATGGTGGAGCAGTTTGTTGAGAGGCCTTACATCGCACCTATTTGATGTTGAATTGGACATGGACAACAATTGGTGTGTTTCTCAAGAAAACAGATTGTTGTGAAATTGTCTTTCTTTTTACATATTCAAATAGAATAGCGGTAAATCAAATACGTACATTTGCTGCTAGAAGTAGTTTCATAATCCCTCAATTTTATCTATCTTTTTTGTGAGATTTAATTTTATTTATCTTTATAAATGTGATAGTACCAATTGTTGATTAACTTAGGTGTTTGAGACATATTGGCAGCCAAAACAATCACTTCTGTAGACATGAGCTGACAGACAAGGTATACGTCCTAAACAAGAGGGGCTTAACTTGATGAAAGAAAATTCAAGGTATTAGAAGAATCTCTTTGTTCATGCCAAAAATATATTTCATAAATGATGAGGAGAGAACTAAAAAAGTATAGTAGTACAAAAGTTTCCCGCAGAAGACTCCACACAAAACTCACGGTTGATCATAAACATGAGAAGCAGAGAGAGGGAGAAAAATCGGAGAAGAGTGACTTATAGACAATAAAGAAGGAGAATCTGAACACCAGTGGTAAGTGGTAACATAGCACCAAAAAAAATTAAGTAGTACGGAGTACACAAAAATAGACTTGGCAAGAGCCGAGCGACGGTCTAAATAGCACCGGCCGGCAATACAGAGTACGTAGATCGCAGCGCGGTCGTATCGTGTCATGCGCAGTGATCAATCTAGCTAGAACAAGAGCGCGGCCGCGGCGCCGGCGACCAGCGCGGCCGCCCCGGCACCAGCATTATAGTTCAGAGAGGCCGAGGACGCTTTGCTGTCGACCACGGTAACGGCGAGGAGTTTCATGCCCTGCGCGCAGTGGTTGCCTACGTTGCAGACGAACCACCTCCTCCCCGCCTTGTCGAGCTTGACAGTGTCACTGCCGGAGAACCAGAAGCCTAGTACCTTGTTCCCGTTAGCGTCGCAGTCCTTGAACCCGGCGCCGGTCACCTCCACCACCGTGTGCTTGCCGGCAGGGTAGTTGAACGCTGCAAAATAACATCAGAGTCTAGTTATTGGAGGTTCTCACTTCTCAGACGACGGCGCCGGAAGTACGTATAATACGGAGTACTGTACTAGCTAAGAGTTGTGGGGAGGTGAGGCATGCATACTTAGACTGTCGCCAACGGTGAAGTTCTTGCTGTCGGTCCAGCCGGAGGGGTATTTGAGGGTCCAGCCAGCGCTGTCGCCGACCGTGTAGACCTCGGCCGAGGCTAGCGCCGCTAGGGAGGCGACGGCGATCGCCGTGGCGGCCAAAAGCAGTACTTGCTTGGAAGCCATTGAGTGTATTAGCGGTGAAGCTATATTTGCACCTTAGATCGGCTTCTCTCAACTGGTTTTATAGGAGTAGCTGGAGCTAGCTATTGGGCTTGATAAAAAGAGTCTCAAGCCGATCGTGTTTTATAGGCATAGTGACAACAGATATGGACAACTATAGCTAGTTGGAGAGAGTGGCACGCTGAACTAGTCAAATTTAGGACAAGTGCCGTGAGGTGCAGGCTCACGGCGGCATTAGCAAGAGCATCTCTCAATGGAGCCTCGTTTCAAAAAAACAAAAATCTCTCAATGGAGCCCCAAACCGCTTCTCCCATCTGCGGACCGCAACCCAGGACCCGCGCATTGTGGTCCCAATCTGGAGCACGATTGTACTCGCGCGTTTTTTTTCTTTTCAAAATGGGGAACGAAACCCCGATCTCAGCATCGCACAGAATTTATTTATTATTAGAGCAACGAAGTATGACAACAACCATTAAAAGATCATACAAACCGGAACCGTAAACTAAAATATCGAGCAAGACGATAACCATATCGCCAGCTCCCCGACGAGATCTAGCAAACACCTAGCTGCCTCATGCACTTCAGGAGACAGATTCTTCCATCCTATCCACGAAACAGTGGCCACGCACACGCTCCGGATGTCGCCGTCTCCACTATCTTCCGCCAAGCCGCCTTCAGCCCCACAGCCGGCGCTCCCTGGCCGCCACCACGACGCCATCACTGCCACCACCGCTCGAGTCCAAGGCCACCGCCACCATGATCTAGATCAGATCAGGACGCGAGGATGAGATCCCGCCGTCGCCGAGCCACGAGACTTTGCCTAGCGACGGTGCTGGCGGCAGCGGGAGGGGTGGCTCTAGGTAGTAGGTGAGGAGTGGCCGGGAGGGAGGATATCCGCCCAGTGCGGCCCGACGGCGGCCGCACTGGGTCGGGAGGGAGGATTCTCGTGCTCTAGGTGGGATTGCACTCATGCGTGTCCGTGACGAATGGATTTGCGTCCACATTTTTTCCTTCCCGACTCGCTCATCAGCGTTAACTCCCCACTCCGCCCCGCATCCAACCCCTAGGCCGACCCCTCCCTCACGTTGCCGCCGGCCGCTGCCACCACTCGCACTAGTTTCGGGCTACCCCTTCCTCACGACACCGTCGGACGCTGCCGTTCGACCCAGATCCATTCTCTCGCCAGCGTTTTGAGACCCCAGCTTGGACCAGGAACATTCCAATAATTCCTCCATAGCCACCATGATATTTGCAATCGAGTAACCCACAATGCACTCCATGTAGATATCGTCAAGCACATGTGGACGCATCTAGGCCAACACTAGTTTTATTGTTATGTGTTGGACTATTCAATATGTACAACTATTTGTATTGTGACAATTCTTGTGTGAACGGCTTTGTATTATGTAAGAGGTTTGTGTTAATTGTTTTTTCTCTTAAAAATGGTTCTTTTTGAGACAAAAAACTATGCAAAATGGCATCTGTAGCCACGCATGCGTAAATCCCAAGCTGAATTGGCGGAAGTGACCGATTTGGAGGAAGAAATGCTCCTACTATTAGGTGCATGCGCTGACAGAGCCGGACACCGCGGACCGCTCCAAATGGACCGAATCGACCGATTCGGTGTCCAATTTGCGACGGCCGTTGGGATGCTCCGTCCGTATCAGTTGTCCGGGGAGGGACAGGACTTTTGGCCAAACTTGGACCAGAATGGGCGCGTGGACAGTGTCTGCCGTCCACAAGTGTCTGTGCAGGGCCCAGCCATCAGCCACCTGCAGCACCACGTCACTAATTAGGAACGTGTTTTTTAAACGAATTTTATCATTTGGTGTATTGTAGTTATCTTTTTGAATCGGCATGATTTACACCCCTCAACTCTTGTGGACATATATACCCATGTTATAGTCCAAACTACGTACGTCCATAGTTTCAAAATTGTCCTCAAACTATTGAAGTATTATTTCCCAGGTATTTTTTTGAGAAAATATCGCTGCGGTTTTTTTATTCAGGGGACATGTCCGGTACAATTTGGTCCTTTACACAATCTGATGCAATGCTAAACCAAGTATTACTACACTTATTAAAGCAGCCTTCCTTTGCTAAAATGTGTGTCACTTCATTAGCCGATCGCCGCACCGCCTAAACTGAAAAATCATCAAAACCTTTTAACAGGAACTTGACTTTTTCCACCAAGGACGCATTCAGAGACCGATCTCTGCCATCCTTAAGCAACATTGCAGCCACTCCCGTGCTATCCGTTTCCAACAACACCTTCGTAACCTGTGTTTCACAAGCTAACTGAAGACCCCTTCTGCAGGCTAGCAGCTCCGCACATTTAGCATCTGCTGTGTAGGGAAAAATTGGCATGCCCCCGAGACAAACGCACCATGGCGATCTCTATTAATCACCCCAGATCCACCACAGCCACAGTCAGAATGGAACGCTCCATCACATTGACCTTAGTACATGTATCATCAGGAGGGAGCCAGTGCTCCATCGGTCTCATCATGGGAGTAGCAGGGTTGGCATGTAATGAACACCACTCCTCCACCTCAGCCACAGATTTTGCTCCTATAACCCTTGGGTCCTCAAGCCTCTTTGTATTACGAGCGCATCGTTCCTTGCAGTCCACAGGTTATACGGCATCATAAGAACCACCGCCACTTGGTGTCCGTCCGCTTTTCCGATCCAATCCAGAAGCCGGCCCTTGAGTTCAGAATGACAACTGAGATTTTTTGGAGGTTGCTCCAAGCCGACGATTGCCCGTTCCTTCAGTGACGACCACGCAGTTGTAGAGTGAGGACATGACAGATGACACCGTCTTTAATTTGCCTTCTAATTAATTTGGTGCCAACTGCTAGGCCATTCTGAATAAACCGCCACATGTGAACTTTCACCTTTCCCGGAACATGTGTTGCCCAGAGGGAGAGCCAGCCTTTATGCTCGACATAGGAGCCCGACCATTCAGCAGCGCCCCTCCCCAGCCTCTTCTATTGAACCGCAAGATGGTAGGCTGACCTAACTGAAACAATTCTAGTTTTTGTGCAGTTCCATGATAGAAAATTAGCCATGCCCGCCCTTCCTACACGAATCTGCAGAATAACTTGAACATCTGGTTCCGCCAGATGAAGCCTTAGCTTTTCCTCATCCCAACCAGCTCCATTAGTTAATAAGAAATCACCAACAAAATCTGGGCACTCCTCTGTCAGTCGTCCTAGTGGATGCTGAGCACTTGATCGAGGGATCCGGTTATCCTCCCATAGATTTATACTCCCGCCGTCCCCCACCCGCCAAATCAGTCCCTTGCGCAAGAGATCTCTCCCATGGATGATGCCACTCCAAGTGTAAGAGGCTCTTTTGGGGCACCCAGCCGCTAAGAAGGACCCCTCATGGAAAAAACGTGCCTTGAGCACCCGTGCGCACAACGAACTAGGATCAGTGAGCAGCCTCCAACCCTGTTTGGCTAGAAATGCTTGGTTGAAACAGCTATAATCGCTAAAGCCCATACATCCTTGTCTCTTACTCTTGCACATCCGTCCCAGAAGATCCAATGCACATTTTTCTTACCCTCGGCCTCACCCCACCAGAAGTTAGATGACACCATACTCAGCTTCTTACATTGCTTCTTGGTAAGCTGAAAACAACTCATCGCATACGTCGGAACAGCTTGGAGAATTGATTTAACAAGAATGCTTCTCCCTTCCTTAGATATCCCATGTCCTTTCAGTCCTTTAATTTTATTCCAAGTCCGATCTGTTAAATATTGAAAAGATCCGTATCGCAATCGACCCACTACCATGGGCAGTCCCAGGAAGCGTTCAGACAGCGCCTCAGAAGCAATACCAATCTCCATTTTTAGCTGCCCCTTCAGATCATCATTACAGCCTGGTCCAAAGTAAATAGAAGATTTTTGTAGAGTTACCTTCTAACCGGAACTCACTTCATAGGCACGTAGAACACGCCGTAAGGTTTGTATGCTCAATTGTGACGCCTCCAAGAAAACCACACTATCGTCAGCAAAGAGGAGATGAGTAATATGGGGGTCGTCCACACCAAATCTCACACCTCTGATCTCGTTGTCACGTTGGGCTTCTTTTAACAGAGCTGAGAACCCCTCCACGCAGAATAAGAATAAGTACGGGCTAAGCGGGTCCCCCTACCGAAGCCCCCTTGTAGGAGAGAAAGACTTGGATAAACCACCATTAAGTTTTACAATAAACCTCACCGTTGAGATACACCGTACGATCATGGTCACCCATTGCTGACAGAACCCCAACTTGAGCAACATTCTTTCCAAAAAATCCATTCTACCATGTCTTAAGCCTTCATCATATCCAATTTCACCATGCACAGCGAAGTTTTCCTTTTCCTGGTCCTTATCACATGTGTGCATTCATAGGCCACAAAGACATTGTCCATTATCAGCCTGCCCGGTACAAAAGTGCTTTGCTCCTCGGATATCACAATTGAAAGAATTTGTTTTAGCCGATTTGCCACACTTTAGAAGCCAGCTTATATAGGACAATGCACAAGCTTATCAGTCTGAATTGCGTTAGATCTTCTGGATTGTTGACCTTTGGGATCAGAACCAGGACAATATTGTTGAAATCAAGAGGACTATCCCCCCTCCAGAAATTCTCTCACAGTAGCACACACATCCGTACCTATCAACACCCAGTGGCGCTGATAGAAAAGGGCAGGGAGCCCATCTGTCCCAGAAGATTTCTTCGGGCCCATTTGGAAGTGTCGCCTCAATTTCCTTATCCATGACCGGTGCTAGCAACATATCATTCATCTCCGCCGAGACAAGCAGCCCCACACGATTGAGGATACGATCCATATTGGCAGCGCCTTCTGAAGAGTAGAGATTGTGGTAGAAAGAATGTGCTAACTCCCGCATCCCCTCATCTGTATCACATCGGCTTCTATCCTCGCGGCGCAAGAACCTTACTGTATTCTTCCTCTTGTGATGAGTGGCCCTGTTCTAGAAAAAAATTGTATCTCGATCACCCGCTTTTAGGCAGTCTTGTCTAGACCTCTGCTTGTACATAATCTCCTCCTTCTCATAAAGGTCATGGAGCTGCCTCTCAATAACCTTCACCTCAGACAACGAGTTCGAGACAAGGGCATGTGCTTTTGCCTCCTCATGCGCTGCCCTTAGGCGTTTTATTTCTTTACGTACCGACCCAAAAGTGCTGGCACTCCATGCCTTAAGTCCTCCTGAAACACTATGCAAGCGATTCCAGACACCATGCACGACAGACCCTAGGTAACCAGTGTTATCCCAGGCCATTGCAACAGTTTCATCATATGAATCATGAGTCGTCCACATTTCCTCAAACATGAAACGTCGAACACTTGGCAGTTTAGGTTGTCGCGTTTTAGCCGCCACCTGAATTAGTAAAGCCGAGTGGTCTGATTCCTTCGTAGATATATGCTCAACTGCAGTCTAACTAAAAAAGTTCAGAAAGTTCTCATCCCCCACTGCTCTATCTAGCCTCGCCTGAACATTAGCTGGGCCATTGCGGTTATTATTGAAGGGTTCGCATCATAGAATTTTTTTTCTATGATGGGAACTATACGCCAAGATCTATCTACTAGATACAAGTAACGGGTGGATATACATCCATAGAGAAGTTACCCTCGAAAACAACAAAGCTTTGTTAACAAGATGGAACTCGTGGATGATGTAGTCGTACACTTGCCGATCTCAAGATCGTGATGAAGTCCAGCAGGTCCAGCTGGTCCAGCTCCAACACTTCCATCAGATCCATCTCCAGCAAGTCTAGCACCACCAAGTCCAGCACCGCAAAGCAGCAGTGCATCCGTGATCGCACACACGTCCGGTACCCCAACAACTTCCGTCCCTCGCTCCAGCAAAGCAGCGGAAGCATCAACTCCTTTCCAGATAAAGCCACTGGGAACATGTATCTCGGTAATCCGAGACCATGGGGGAAAAATACTAGAGGGGGAGAGAGATCCTTCACGAGGAGGTGTGAGTGTGAAGGTGTGAGAGGGGGCCTTTTATAGGAGGAGGGGGTGCCCCTCTCCATGGCCGGCGCCCCAAGGGGTGACCCTTCACCTCCTCATTCATGTGGTGGTAACTCCCTCCACATAAATTTGCCCCTTCACATTCTCTTTTAAAGTCCCCACTTTAAATGCATTAAATTTCTCCAAATTTAATGCTCTCTCATTTAATAAAACTCTTTTATTAATTTTATTCAGAATTTTGTTAATTACTTTAATTAACAAACATTCACATAAAACCCCCTGCAATTTTCAATATTACATGCAGAACCAATTTCAGCAATTTCACCCGAAACAGTTTCGGTGTCTATTGAAATAATTCCAGCGCTTTCTTAAATCTTTATCTTAAACATATTTGCTCCAAATGGTGTCGGTATCTCTTAAGTGTGTCACCCTACGGTTCAGGAATAATGCAGACATGATCAAGACCCCTGTCCGATCAATAATCAGCAGCGAGACCTGGAGATCCGTACTGACTCCCACACATTCAACGATGACTTATGTGATCGTGAGAACCTTTAACGCTAGTAACTAAATCCCTTTGTCTCGTGATATATCACATGTCCAAGATTCGATCATCGGTATCTCCGTAGCTAGTTTGATCTCATTACCGACATGTACTCTTTTCTCGTTCCCGTGATATAACATTCTAGTGATCACATCACTTGCTTGCAAGCTATTCTTAATGTAATATCACCGAGAGGGCCCAGAGTATATCTATCCGTCATCGGGATGGACAAATCCCACTCTTGATCCATGAGCCTCTACATAACACTCTCGTAGCACTGAACCCATCTTTATAATCACCCTTTCACGGTGTGACGTTTGATGTTATCAAGATACTCTTCCAGTGTTAGTGATTGACATGATCTCATGGTCTAAGGACTAGGATTACTTCGTATGATGTTATAGCAATATAAACACAATGACGTTGATCGTAATGCTATACTTCGGATGAATTGTCATCACATCATTCCACTAATGTTGTGACCTCGTTATTAATAACATCCAATGTCCATGATCAGGAAACCTTGATCATCTTGTTAATCAATGAGCTAGTTTATAAGAGAGGCATAACTAGGAACTTTCCTTTTGTTTATTAAACACACATGTATTAACGTTTCCAAATTAATACAATTATAGCATGCAAAATAAACATTTATCATAAACAAGGAATAAGATAATAACCACTTTATTATTGCCTCTCGGGCATATTCCCTTCAATTATTCCATGTGAAGGGATAAACCGAGAAGCCTAGGTCTGATAGGCGGCAGTCCACCAAACAGTTCCTAAAGAAAGTCATCTGATCTTCGCTTCTATCATGCTCACCGAGTTGCTCATCTTGACTGACAATTTCGTTAAAATCTCCGGCACATAGCCACGGCAGGTCATCTTGAGCCCGCAGGTAACATAGGGCGTCCCAAGTCTTCTCCCCCAGCTCCGTCCTTGGTTCGCCATAGATCTCGGTGAAACACCATGCTACTCCATCGGAAGTGATTTTTGCATCAATAAAGTATTGGCACCACGGACGAACCGAAACCTCCACCCCATCTCTCCACCATATGCAAGACGTCCCTTTTTCCTTTCCCCTCTACACAAACCCCATGTCTGAAACCTAGACTCCACTACAAACGTTCCATCGTTCTTTTCTTTTGCTTGGTTTCACACAGAAATACCTCCGTTGGGTTGTAGGACCTTATCAAGTCCCGGAGTTTACCCACCGCCTCGTCTAACCCCAGTCCGTGGCAGTTCTGGGCCAACAGATTCATTGATCTTGGCGGCCCTGAGCCTCGGGGTCCACCGATGAGGGATTTGGGTTTTGAATCTTGTTAAACACCGAGCCTGTCCTCTGTCTCTTGCCTCCCAAACCAGAGTGGCCATCTTCAGTTATCTTCTCCACTGGAACCCATACCGTCTTCTGTCCCCTCTTCCTGTTTTTTACACCCTGAGCCGAGGAGGAGGTACCCACTCCCTTAGCAGCTGTCTGCTATCGGGCATGGCGGGCATAAATACCCCTCTTTGATTGCCTCAGAACCTGATTCACAGGTACATTGTACATCTGCTTCTCCTGCACACGCACCCCGTGGCCTTTGTTTGGACTAGTCACTTCCACGCCCTCAAAATTCCGCTCCCCTCCTCCAATGCAGGAGGAGCTAGAGTAGGCATAGTTGTGCCCATAGTTTCGCTGCGGTGGAATATCACGGATCTTCACACCACCTTGATAGATTCCTTTAGAGCCTACTGACCGACTACTGAAACTAGTCGATGACCACGTCAAACGAGTAGGTAAAGTTGCATTTCTGTATTTCTTTGGCTCTACACGCAACCACTCACCTCATTGCTCGGCCTCTCCCTTCTCCGCAGAACATGCAACATCAGGATGAACAAGGCGCCCACAATAAAAGTAGAAGTGAGGTACTTTCTCGTACTGTAGATCAAACCATTTACCCTCTACATCCTCATTCGATTCCTTCAGAGTGACACCTCGTAACAGAGGTTGATCAACTGTAACCGCAACCCTAATCCCCAGTTCCTCCCCCCATGCCATCCCTTCCTCGATATAAACTTTCCTATCCATCATCCAATTAGTTCCCTGTAAACTCTGTTCATGTAATCCATGGGGCGATCGAGAACTCTGACCCAAACCTCCATGGTGTCAAAAACCATGTCAGATGGCCGGACTACTCCATCAAAATCCTTCACGAGCACAACACTAAAATCAAATTTCCAAGGTCCATTCATAAGGACATGCTTCTAATCCCCCTCTGAACTGAAACGGACCACAAAGTGATTATCACCAATATCCTTAAACTGGGCTGGCCTGTGGAGATCCCACGCTCGCTCTATAGCCCTCTCAAGAGCACCCGAGATCAGCCTGCAAGACGAACAAACTATGCCCACCACCACCCATCATAGCCTTGGAACAGCAGCATAATTAATCTTCTTGATCATGATTCCCGTTGCTTCCTTGTCCGTCAGCAAGAGATCTCCCAGTTTCGCAGATAGTCCCGCCGCCAGATCTTCCACTCCTCCCTTCGCCAGTGACTTTGACGTAGACCTAGAAGATCCCCTGTCTCTTGCCCCCGCACGTGGTGGAGAAGCCATGAAAACTCCTCCTCGCGTACTCCCAAGTACCAAGACGCCCAACACCGCACCCATCCAACCAGTAGAGCGGACACTCGCTGTCGAGATCATCCCCGCCATCGGAGAAAACACCACCCTCAAACGGAAAACCCTAGCTAGATCGCGGTCGCCCCAGGAATTACTTTCGCTATTTTTGGTGGACCCTCCGCATTATTATTATTTCCCAGGTTGTAACTGGGTTTTCACCCTGTGACAGCCTTAATTGGGGCCACATGTCGTGCTAAACATTGATAAAAGCCGAACAACCATTTTGGTTTCGAGGTAAGGAGGTTCGACGCAGCTTTAATTTGCGCATTGAAGGGTTTGCATCACACATTCTTAGAGTTCAGGGTGAAATTGGGGTTTAACAACATTTGTTGTGGTAAATGATTTATTCTAGTATATTTTTTACTTATTCATGGACAGCTCGAAATCATGGAAGTACTCTTATAGTTCCAAAAGTTATCTATATTTATGAATGTATATAATATAAAGTGACCATTTTCCGTGGTGGAGACCCGTGATCATTTTTATAGATCGAATATTGCAGATACTTTGATATTTGTGATAGCAAAGTGGCACTGCCAAAATAAATTTATTTTTCTTGAAATGAGGCAAAAAAAGCTTTTGTCTTATATTGATATAGTAGAAGCAAAGAAAGTTCTGGCCCGAGCCAAAAAGAAAGAAAGAGAGAAAGGGGCCACAAGGGCCCCAAGAAAGAATGGAAAAAGTTAACCAACGAGCTCTGCCAGGTTTTTGCCCCGGCAAAAATCCAGTCCTTTCCTTCCTGCCTGATCTTGTGCATGATGACTGCAAGAAGAGAATATTTAGGGCGTGTTTGGTTGGGCCGATGCTCATTTCTCGCAGGGTACGGGAACAAATAAACCTGTTTGACTAGCTCTGTGACATGGAACTCTTGCATGGCACGAGATTTAAAGCATGCCAAAAGTTGGCCCACTGGGAATGCCAAAATCGGTCGTTTCCACACAGTTAGTGTCACGCGCCGACCCTTTGCACGCGTGGGGAAGCGCAGGAGCCGTGATATTTTCGGCTTAACTCCTAGGTGAAATGGATCGTATGGGCACCTAGAGAGGGGGGATGAATAGGTGCTACTCCAAATTTTGATTCTTTTTCAATTTTAGGATTGACACAAAGGTAAATTCTCTAGATATGCAACTACGGATAATTTCCCTATATGTAAACCTAACTACTAAGAAAGTAAAGTCGAGTAAAGGCGAGGAACAAGAAAACCATAGTGGAGCACACGGAGACACAAGATTTGTTTGACCGCAGTTCCTTCCTTGTTAAGGGAAGTACGTATGCGTTGGAGGGGTGGGTGGTACTAATACCACCACGCCACAATAGGCCTCACGCTGTTCTCGCCACCAAAGGCCAGATCCACCTTTCCACTTTTGGTTCCCTTCGACACGGAAACCGGTGCCTTTACACAACTAGCGGGGCACATATCCACAACTGAATTGGAGGCTCCCGTGATGACTACAAGCTTCCACAAGAACAAGTATAATCAATAACCAAAAATAAGATCTAGATATTTGCAAGAAATACTAGATCGAAAATCCTCCAAGTGAATGGAGGGCAATTGATGCGCTTGATTGGTGTTGGTGAAGATTGAAGCCTCCTCCTTCGATTCCGCAAAGATCGGAGCCTTCGGGTGGTCGAAGAGGGAGATCTCGGTTTAGAGTTTGAAGAATAGTATAACACTTTTTTGACTGAATCAAGAGCTCTGACAGGAGGAGCAATTGGGGTATTTACCCCTGTCAAAACTCATCCGTTGGAGATTTTTGGGGCCAGATTATCAGTCCCAAGTGGGGGCCAGATTACCGGGGCGGGGCAAAGCTCCGCCCAGAGTCAGATTATCTAGACCGGGCAAAAACTCTGGCCCTCGCCGGACAATCCGAGGGAAAGTCCGCCCCATACCACGTGACGCGCCTTGGCTCCCTTTATCATTCGAGCCAGGGCAGATAATTCGGCCCCTGGCTGGGGCGGATAATCCGCCCCCCAAAATTCTATTTTGGTTGCCCTTTAAATGGACAATTATCTACATCACTCAACACACATTAAATATTCCTTGGTATTGTTATATAACACACAAAAATCTAGGGATCAAGAAATGTTCTTTCAATCTCCCCCATTTTGGTGTTAGATGACAATACTAGGATTTGCATAAATGATCTACTAACAACATCATTTCAAGAATGAAAAAGACTCCCCCTAAATGTGTGTATATAAGAAATTTGCATTTGAATACAAATGCACACACGAAGGTACAAGGCTTTTCATTGAATTGAAAACTAGAAACAAACGATGAGTTCGACGAAATCATCAAACCATCGAGGGGGTGAAGTCCTCAATAGTATATAGATAGCCAATATAATCATCACTCATTTAGACTTTGAAGCATAATACCATTTGGATGCAGCCATAGAGATAATACCATAATTCCATAGCATTTAGATGAATCCATACTTCTCGAGAGATAAATCCATAATAACAATTCCAGTGATGACCGAGATAAATCCAAAGTACCACACAAACCACATAGTCTCATACAAACTAAATAGCAAATTTAAAGTTCAACCCTAAAATGGTCACAAGCAAGGATAAAACAAAACGATAGAAGTGCAAATGCTTGCGCCCGACCCATGCAAATCCACGATAGCCTAATAGAACTACTTCTCCCCATTTGGCATCGAAACTCCAAAAAGGAAGAAGAGTGATGCTAACGCACCAAGGAATCACTCCTCATCCTCGTCCTCGGCATCATCATCATACTCCTCTTCATCTTCCTCATCATCAGCAGTCGGAGGAGTACGCTCCCTCTCAAAGGTGGGGAACAAGTGACGCTCAAGCTCCCCATAGTTGGTGTTGGAGGTGTTCCACTGAGCATGTGGTCTGGGAGCTGAAGGAGTAGGAGGAGGGCCTGATGCCCTTGAGACACGGTGGAGAATGACCTTCTGGGTGTGAGCCATATTATGGTTCTGCCTGTAGGCTTCATACTGCCCCTTGTGAGTGTCCATACCCATGCATAGAATGTTCCGCTGGAACCAATTGAGTTTCTTCACCTCACGGGCAATAGACGGTATAGGGGGCCTCCACCCACTAGAATGAGCATCTCTCATGAGACCTTCCAGAGTAGAAGAAGGATGGGAGGTCTTCCTTGACTTGTTATAAATCTTCTTCACTTTATGCTCACCATCATAGTTGAAGTTCTCAAGAGGAAGCATCTGCTTGTTAGCATCATGATGTAAGGATCATAAGGAATGGAGAGACTGTTGAACATGGCATCAGTCATCTCATGATAAATAAAATCCATCACATCCAGCCGGTAACTCACATGAGGATATTTAGCGTTGGCACATTCATGAGCAAAAGCAAGCAGCTGAATAAGGTGGCCACGAATGCTGTCATTATTGCTCCCACTAGGAGTAATGGAGTCACGAAAAACACTGACCAACTGAGCGTAGAGAGGGTAGAGACTGGCAACCTTTCCCACAACACCATTGGGACCACAACAGGGACAAAGCAACGTATATTTGTTTGGATTGATGGGAGTAATGATGCGATGTCCACAAGCATGATCATGACCATTGAAGAGATAGCCAGGCACCTAAGAGAATACCCAGAAATCAGCTTGAATAAGAGTGTCACCAGTCATCCACTTCATAGTGCGTCGGTCATCGCCACAAATCACAAGAGTGGAGAAGAATTGCTTCACCACTATGGAGTCATAGGAGCACTAAAGAGACATGAGATGGTGCAGCCCCATCCGTTTAGCCACAGCCAAAGTATCAACCAGTTGGGGCTTCACCTTAGCCTTAGAAATAACCATGGGATGCATAGGACGGATCTTCATAGAGGAGTAGATGTTCTCAAAGATAAACTTGTGATCAGTACACAAAAAACGGGAATCCCAAAGATCTTCATCAGGCTCCTCCTCAGTATACAGATCACGGTGATGAGTAGAAGCATAAGTAATAACATCCATCTGCTTATAGTTGACCCTGGTTTGCTTACCCTTCCTCTTGGAACTTGCCCGAGTGGCCTTTTCTTTCCTTGCATGTTCAGCCCTTCTTTCAGCTTCTCTCTTCTGCCTACGCAACTCAACCTCATCAACAAGAACTCCTTCGTTGGGTCGGAAATAGCGAGCACAAGGATGGCGCTTGTAGGTTTGAGTAGGACAAGAGCCACCTGTGAAGAGAATAAGATGGGTAGCAATAAGATATGCACACACACAAGCTCAGGAGGAATACTAAAAAGAGTAGAAAAGCAATCCACAAGCCAAAATCACATGATACCAGAAGCTATGAAATTTTGAACCAGGTGCAACCCTTCCAGGCCGGATAATCCAGGCTTGGCAAAAAATGTCAGAATCGCCACAGATTGAAAGCATCAATGCAGATCCGGCAAAAGGGTTAATAGTCTATGATTCCTAGCATGCATATGAAACAAAAGGAAACTTATAGAACAAGTTCCACCAACACCCAATCAACATCTATACAAAAGATGATAGTGGGCAATTTACCCTCACTCATTGGAGGAAGAACACGGAGGAGAAGGTACCCGGATGGTTGGGGAAGAAGATCCGGGGGAGGGCCGGAGAATCTGGTGGCTGGAACGACACCGGGGAGGTCCATGACGACAGACGGAGGCTGGGGAAGATGCAGGTGTCGGGGAGGAAGTATTGCTCTGTTTGAGCCCTCCCCCCGTCGCCCTGACCTTAATAGACAAAACCGCCAGGGGCGGATTATCCGGCCCTTCTCTGAATCTGTTGTTACACACAGATTCAGGCCAGCACATCCCAAACAAAACCCTCACAAGAGTAACAAAGGACTTGTGTGCAAGAGAAAACATGGCTCGGGGATGGAGAAAGGCTTGGGTTTAGACAACCAAACTGAGATGGTACTACACACCCAAAATTGCAAGAGACAAATAAAATAAAAGCCAAAATTGAGTGTGTTTTCCATAAGAACACAAGATATGCAAGAAAATCTAAAAGATCCACAAGGAACCAACTCTTCTCAAAGATGAGGGTGGTGGTCAAAGCCACCATGTTGGAGTGAATGGTATGACACCATGAAGATATATCTTGGGTTCATGACCAATACTCATCAATAAGCTCACATATCACAAAATGATATTAAGAGAAATGATTGTTCTTGCTTTTGGCATTATGGGGGATGGTTAGCCCAATGAATTAGGACTACACTCCCCTATGTATATGCCCACACCTAAACTAAACAAAGGAAGAGATGTAAGTGGGTATGCATGGGTAATCAAGCAAAGCTCCTTGAATCCACGATATTTAGCTCATTCCTCAAATAACAAAACCTTGCTTCATCAAGTGGCTTCGTGAATATATCAGCAATTTGGTTCTTCATGCTCATAAAGGATAGATCAATATCACCACGAGCAACATGATCTTGAATGAAGTGATTGCGGATCTCAATATGTTTTGTCCTTGTATGCTACACCGGATTATAAGAAATTTTGATAGCACTCTCATTATCACACAAAAGAGGCACTTTATCACAATTGACACCGTATTCCTTTAAAGTTTGCCTCATCCATAAGAGTTGAGTGCATGCACTAGCAGCAACCACATACTCAGCTTTGGTGGTGGATAGAGATATACAATTTTGTTTCTTCGAAGACCAACATACTAAAGATCTACCCAATAATTGACAAGCTCCAGAAGTTGACTTCCTGTCATCCTTGTCACTAGCCCAATCAGAATTCGTATAACCACATAAAGAGAAATTAGAGCCCTTGGAATACCATAAACCAAAATTAGGGGAATGAACCAAATATCGAAAGATTCTCTTGACCGCCACCAAGTGGCTTTCTTTAGGAGCCACTTGATACCTTGCACACACACCTACACTCAACACAATATCGGGTCTAGATGTGCAGAGGTAAAGGAGAGAGTCGATCATGGACCAGTATACCTTTTGGTCCACATATTTACCATTGGGATTAAGCTCAAGATGGCATTTAGTTTGCATTGGTGTATCAACTCCATTAAGATTTGTCATCTTGAACCTCTTGAGCATGTATTGGATGTATTTTGCTTGATTGATGAAGGTTCCTTCTCTAAGTTGTTTGATCTCAAATCCAAGAAAGAACCTTAATTCCCCCATCATAGACATCTCAAACCTGTTAGTCATAAGCTTTGAAAATTCATCATTAAAAGCTTGATTAGTAGAGCCAAAGAAAATGTCGTCTACATATAGTTGGCATACGAAGAGCTCCCCCTTAACCTTCTTAGTAAAAAGAGTGGGATCAATCTGCCCAACCTTGAAGCCACGGTCTAACAAAATCTCTTTAAGGTGCTCATACCATGCACGTGGGGCTTGTTTAAGGCCATAGATCGCCTTATAGAGTTTGTAGACATGGTTCGGGAAGTTGGGATCCTCGAATCTCGTGGGTTGCTTTACATATACCAACTCATGTAGAGGACCATTAAGGAATGCACTCTTAACATCCATTTGATGTAGTTTAAAGTTATGATGAGCTACATAATAAAGGAGGATACGGATAGACTCAAGGAGAGCCACTGGAGCATTTGTTTCACCAAAGTCGATGCCTTCCACTTGAGAGAAACCTTGTGCTACCAATCTTGCCTTGTTTCTTACGACAATTCCATTCTTATCTTGCTTGTTCTTCAAAATCACTTGGTGCCGATAATGTTGCGGCAATCTTTGGGATTCTCTACTAACTTCCAAACCTTGTTGCACTCGAAATTTTTTTGTTCTTCATGCATAGCAACAACCCAATTTGGATCTTCAAGGGCTTCAAAGACCTTTTTAGGTTCCACCATAGATATATGAGCTTGATGATCACTAAAGCTTGCAAGCTCGCTTCTTGTGGACACCCTTCTTCTTAGGTCGCCTACAAATTTATCGAGTGTATGTCCTCATAGTTCAAGATTTCTATCAGCATGACATTTGCGACGAATTTCAATCTCCTTGTTGTTTCTTGGAGGAATTTCTTCATCATTAGAGTCTTCGTCTTGACCTTGATCAACAGTTTGTTCAGCACGGACATGTGATGAAGAAGCTTGCCCTTGATCTTGATCAGCAGCCATAACAGGAAGCTGCTGAACTGAGTTCTCAGGGCTGGATAATCTGACCGAGGGAGGGGCCGGATAATCCGTCTTGGGATTTTCTGCTTCTCCCTCAGTTTCCTGGACGACTCTAACATTTGATGGCGTAGGGACGGAAAATCTGGCCTAGGATTTTCTGCCACTTCCTGAGCTTCCTGCTCCTTCCTGGCAGATGATGGAGAAGGGCCGGATAATCCAGCCTGGGGTGGATAATCCTGCCTGGGACTCCTAGTTTCTTTAGTTGATGGATGAACTTCAGGAGGTTGTTGTGTTGGTGCAGTAGTTTCTCCAGAAAGTGGAGCTTGTCGATCTTGTGAAGATGAGGGCTCTACTTGAGTAGAGCATTTACCTTCCCGATCCGCCACAAGGTGTTCCTCAATGGGAGGAAAAATCTCACGCCCATTCTTCTTATGGCATCTTGGGGTATTTCAACATCTGCATCACAAACATCAACTTGCCCCACATGGGAGTCATCATTTTCCTCGAACACCACACTACAAGATTCTACAACAGTTCTGGAGAGCTTATTGTAGACTCTATAAGGGTGGGATTCAACACCATAACCAACAAAAATACCTTCTAAAGCCTTAGACTCAAATCTAGATAAATTAACTCCTTTAATGAGAAAGAAACACTTATAACCGAACACCCGGAAATATGAAATGTTGGGCTTGTTACCGGTAACTATCTCATAGGGTGTCTTGTCCAAGATTTTTCGAAGGTAAAGCCGGTTGGATGAGTGACATGCGGTGGAAATGGCTTTAGCCCAAAATTTGTATGGTGACTTGAATTCAGCCAACATAGACCTTCCCATGTCCATAAGAGTCTGCTTTTCCTCTCGGCAACACCATTTTGTTGAGTGGTGTACACAGCGGAATATTGGTGTCTTATCCCCTCTTCACTTAGGAATTCATTGAGAGTGTAATTCTTGAACTCGGACTGTTGTCTCTTCTAATTGCCAATATTGGAACATTGTGTTGATGCTGGACCTCGTTGGCAAAGTCGATAACTATTTTTTGAGTCTCACTTTTCTGCTTGAAGAAGTAGACCCATGTATATCTTGAGTAATCATCGATAATGACGAGATAATATTTCTTCCCATCAAGGCTTGCATGAGATGGAGTACCAGAGAGATCCACATGAAGGAGCTCCAAAATCCTCTTTGATGAAATAATCGTCTTCCTTCGATGGGGAGAGTCATGCATCTTTCCTTCAACACAAGCCCTGCAAACATGATCTTTGGAAAAGGAGACATTTTCTTTTAGTCCAAGAATGTGGCCACCTTGTGGAGACTTTGCAAAGTTCTCATATTGACATGGGCTACCGGCGATGCCATAACCAACCCATATTGGCCTTTTCGAATAGACACATCGGACCCACAGTGGTTTTCCCTGAAAATTCCACCACATACAGGTCATTTTCGACGTATCCAATGAAAGTGACCTTTAGAGACTTGTTCCACAAGAGTACCACAATATCATCATCAATGAAAACCGCAAAGCCCATCTTACCAAGGGCACGAACAAAAAGTAAATTGTAACCAAGAGTCTCATCAAGCATGACGTCCATGAGTGAGATATCGTGAGCAACCACAACCTTGCCAAGATCCAATACCTTTGACTTCGATTTATCACCATAGGAGACGGTTATTTGATCATGATTTTGCCTCATCTCCGTGATGATCTCCTTGCTTGCGGTCATATGACTTGTGCAACCACTATCGAGCACCCATTTTGATCCACCAGAAGCATTCCCTACAGAAAAATTACTTCTTGGTTTTAGGTACCCATTTTTCAATGGGTCCTCTCGTGTTAGTTACAAGAGTCTTTGGGACCCAAATAGACAAAGACGTATAATTATCAAAAGGACCAACACAACTAGCATTGAAATCACCATAATAATCATGAAATAATTCATAATGAGGATTGTTAGACCCTGCAAAACCATAATAATCAGTTTTGTCCCTTATTATGTTCTTTTCTGTGGTGCTTGTCTTTGCTTGGGAGTTCTTGTCCTTCTTCTTCTTGGTCTTTTGAACATAACCAAGTCCCTCTTTTCCATTATTCATCCTTTTCTTACTAAGGACCTCATTTATAACTTCCTTACCTTTGGGTAGAGGTGCCTTGGCTAGCTCATCTTTCAACCTAGCATTTTCTTCTAGAACTTCTTCATGTCCACATGTTGGAGAAGAAGTGCTAGGCACATCATACTTGTTCAATCGAGTTTGGAGCTGATCATGAGACTCATTGAGAATATAGTATTCACTCTCCAAAGCCTTGTGAGCAATGTTGAGTGCCTCATACTTCTCGGAAAGTCTAGCATGAGCAGCCCCAAATTCAACCTTTTCCTTCTTTAATTTCTTTGCCTTGGCAATGGCATTATCACATTACTTCGCAAGCTTGGCCACGACCTCGTCCTGTGACTCCTCAATTGACTCAAGTATCTCCTCTAGAGAGACTTGAATCTCTTCTTCTTCTAGAGCATTCTTCAAGGATGCAATTTCCATTGCATCCTCTCTCTCAATTCTGCCCTTTTCTCCGAGCATCTCTTCAGAGTGGACAAGTCGACTCATAAGAGCCTCGAAATGCATTTTGTGCTCACCTTGCAAGTTAGTGATAAAATAATCCAAAGCAATAACTTTTTCTTTAAATTTAAGACTAGTATAATCATCCATATTACCATCCATAGTAGTCTTAGTAAAAGAAGTGGTAGAAGATGATACTTCGGAACCTCTTTCCATAAGGCAAGTGACGTTCTTATTGATGAAATTTTCATTAGGAGAGTCGAAGAGAGATGTTAGTGTAGATGTGGTGGCTATTACAGCCACCTCTCGTGAGCTATCATCATACTCTTCGTCTTCACTTGCGGACGAGTACTCCTCTTGTGCTACCAAAACAATATTCAATTGCTTCTTGTAAGGAGTATTTTTATTGACAAATGGCTTCTTCCGAGGCACCTTTGATTTTTCCTTGAGAATGAGCATGCCCGCATTGTCTTCTCTATTTTGATAGGGACATTCAGCTACAAAGTGAAAACGATCTCCACAATTGTAACAAGTTCTCATCTTTGGACCATTTTCCTTTCACCCATTTGAACCATTCTTGTGCTCAAGTTCAGATTTTTCCTTGGCTAGGTTCTTCCAAAACTGTCTTGCATAGAAGGCCATGTACTCACCATGAGCACGCTTGACCTCCTCGGGACATCTCATCAAGATGGTGTCAAAGCCCCTCTCATCTTCATCTTGATCAATGGTATTGGCCTTCAATGCAACATTCACGCCTTTTTGCATTCCAATTGCTTAGGCACGAGCATCTTTGGCGTTCTTTGCTGCACTTTGAAAGCAACAATTTCTTGCATGACTTTGTTGGAAGTCATTTGGTGATAGTTGTGTCGACCATGTAAGCTCTTCAAATCAGTGGGCTCAAAAGGCATAAGAGCACTCACAAACTTCCTCTTGATCCATGCATCATCAACATGTGCGGCACCATGCTTTCTAAATGTAGTGGCAATGCCTTTGAGACTTCTATACATGTCTTCGTGATAACCATCCAACATATAGAACCCTTCGGCTTCATTGCTTAGAGCATCATACGTATTTCTTCTCATGCTCTCATTTCCAATGAATATGTGAGTGAGTGCATCCAAATCTTCCTTGGCGGTGTTGAGATGTTGAATGTGTGGCATGTCCTAGGGACCCACACCAAGCTGAATCATGTGAAGAGCGGTTGCATTGAGTTGGCTGTCAACGACTTCCCTTCTTGTCAAGTTGTTGGAATCTCCAATGTGGAGGCCATCTTCAATGATCCTCCAAAGCTCAATGGACGAACTGCACACATGAGATTTCTTTAAGAATTTCCATTGAATAAATGAAGATGCTGTAAGATTGCGTGGATCACCCCTATTATTTATGTGAGGGTAAGGTATTGGTGGATCAGGTGAATATAAGTGAGAGGCCTCACTATATTCCTCCTTACAACTTCCCTTTTTGGAGGAGTAGCCATTATGTTTGTCACCCACCACCCCGTCTTTCTTGGAGTTAGCATTAGCTTTCTCCTTAGAGAGCGGAGTGGTAGCCTCAGAGGTGGATGGAGGTGGGGCTGTAGATGGAGAGAGATGAGCAATCAATTGATGCATCTCTTCCATTTTGTTCTCTATGGATTTCGGCAAGGTTGTTTCCAACGTCTTGAGATCATCCATAGTGACCTTGTCCACAGCCTCACTACCATCTCCCTTAGTACCCATACTATCTTAGTCGGTAAAGCCCGAATAAAGAGCCGAGGCACTGATACCAATTGAAATGGATCGTATGGGTACCTAGAGGGGGTGAATAGGTGCTACTCCAAATTTTAATTCTTTTTCAATTTTAGGCTTGACACAAAGGTAAATTCTCTAGATATGCAACTACAGAGAATTTCCCTATATGTAAACCTAACTACTAAGGAAGTAAAGTCGAGTAAAAGTGAGGAACGAGGAAACCATAGTGGAGCACGTGGAGACATAGGATTTGTTTGATCTCAGTTCCTTCCTTGTTAAGGGAAGTACGTCTGCATTGGAGGGGTGGGTGGTACTAAGACCACCACGCCACAATAGGCCTCAGCCTGTTCTCCGATGGATCTCGCCACCAAAGGCCTGATCCACCTTTCCACTATTGGTTCCCTTCGACGTGGAAACCGGTTCCTTTACACAACTAGCGGGGCACATATCCACAACTGAATTGGAGGCTCCCGTGATGACTACAAGCTTCCACAAGAACAAGTATAATCAATAACCGAAAATAATATCTAGATATTTGCAAGAAATACTATATCAAAAATCCTTCAAGTGAATGGAGGGGAATTGATGTGCTTGATTGGTGTTGGTGAAGATTGAAGCCTCCTCCTTCGATTCCCCAAATATCGGAGCCTTCAGGGGGTGGAAGAGGGAGATCTCGGTTTAGAGCTTGAAGAACAATACATCACTTTTTCGAATGAATCAAGAGGTCTGACAGGGAACCAATTGGGGTATTTATACGCCTTGTCAAAACTCAGCTGTTGGAGATTTTTGGGGCCGGATTATCCGGATGGGGCAAAGCTCCGCCCCAGACTCGGATTTTCTGGTGGAAAATCCGCCCCCATACCACATGACGTGCCTTGGCTGCCTTCGTAAAAATTCATGCGGGGTGGATTATATGCCCCCCTTGGAGAAAGGGGCGGATTATCTAGACCGGGAAAAAACTCGGGCTCTCGCCGGATAATCCGAGGGAAAGTCCACCCCCATACCGTGTGACACGCCTTGGCTCCCTTTGTTGATCGAGCCAGGGCAGATAATCCGGCCCCTGGCTAGGGTGGATAATCCGCCCCCCAAAAGTTTGTTTTGGCTGCTCTTTAAATGGACAATTATCTGCATCACTCAACACACATGAAATATTCCTTGGTATTGTTATCTAACACACAAAACTCTAGGTATCATGAAATGTTATTTCACTAGGCCACTCTTCTCACCGCCCACTTCACTCCCTCTGTCCCTCACCCTGATCCACAACCATGGCCATCGCTCCTCCTCCTCCTCCCCCTCTGTTCCGTGGCCCCAACATCAGCGAGGTGAGTACGCATGGGTGGTGGGCGGCTGTCCAACTAGAGAAGCTTGCCATCGGTGGCGAGGCAGCCTTGACGAGGGTGCTCAGGGCTGTGGCACCCTTTTGCACACGCACAACACAGGCGGAAACAGTGGTGGCCGCTGAGGCGTCAACGTCTTCTACAACTGAGGAGGAAGCTGCATCTACTACAAAGGCGGCCGGGAAAGCCTCCTCCAGTGTCGGGTTTTCCCTTGACGAGTTGGATAGGGTTTTTCTGCTCGTGCCGGCATCCCCAACCCCCAGGTCATGGGCGTCTTCTATCGCCCCGACGACCACTGCTACTGCTCCATCTTCATCGATGGCACCATCGCCGACTAGGGTAAGTTCCTGATCTACGTAGCGGTTAGGGTTTGGTACTAAATCAACAATAGTTAGGACTCGATCTAGGTTGTTAGAGATGTGAACGAGCAATTTGGGGCTTTTTCCGCACTATGTAATTACGGATTTCATAATGTGCGGTGAAATTGGGGATTCAATTTAGCGAAATCCTCAAATTGGATGATGTCCTGGTACTTAGCGCGATTGGGGATACAAATCCAATCTTCTATAATGTGCATTGCCCAATTGGGGATACAAATCCAATCTGCTATAGTACTTCTAGTCCTTGTTACTTTTCCCATGTTCATGTCCATTGCCAAATTGGGCAATGGTTCTATCATGTGCATTGCCTGATTGGGCAATGATAGTAGTTCTAGTTCTTGTTACTTTGCCCATGTGCATGTCCATTGCCAAACTAGGCAATGTTTGTATCATGCGCATTGCCCAATTGGGCAATGCTAGTAGTTATAGTCCTTGTTACTTTGCCCTATTGTACTTTGCTACTGACCTCGTTTTGCTTCATGTCAAGGTGGTTAAGTTCGAGTGTGAAACTGTGGGTAGGGCCTGGCACCCCCACCGGGTTTTTAAGATGTGCTCCCAATCAACCTCTGGGCAAAGAAGCCCATGGTCATCGGCAGGGTGGAGGCGGCTTCGCAGGCGCAGAGCAAGAAGGGCCAGCAGCCAAAGCTTGGCCACCACCAAATCGACGAGGTCCCTCACTAGTTCATCATCCAATTGGATGCTGCGGACCTCCACATGCTGGTGATCCCGCCGGCGTTCCAGCTTGGACTGAGGAACTGGATCAGGACCCCCTGCCACGCGTCGTGCTAGTCACTGCTTGCCGCTGGTGCACTGAGTGGGTGCAGGTGGACTGGTTCGCTAGCCAGGTCATGTTCAGGAAGAACTGGTCCGAACTGGTGTACAAGTATGAACTGGAGCGCGACGACGTCGTGGAGTTCAAGCTTAAGTCCTTCATCGTCAAGATGACAATCTACAAAGCAGGATCCTCCAACACCAGGCAGTACACCTGCCCTGACCATGGCTAGACACTGGCGGCCTTGATGTTAGAGTTTGTTAGTTTGTAAGTAGTACTAGTAGTTGCTGATGGAGAACTCATGACGGTGAGCTATGGCTAATCTATTTTGATATGGGGTTAAAATCCCTAGTGGTTCATGGGCATGCGATGCCACTGTTGATGTTTCATCAGGGGTTAAGCCTTTGGTTGTTGATGGTTATTTTGACTAGGGGTGTAATTTAGAACCCCTGATTTTTGCCTGTATGGTAGTATATATATATGTGTTGTAGCTTGTAATGTTGTGTGTGCACCTACATTGTGATCATGTTTTGTGTGTGGTAAGATTACCCAATTTAAAGGGGTGATCATAACCCATGTGATCAGATGTAAAGCACCACACCAAACACTTGTAAAATGCATCAGCAGGGAAAATAATCTAGAATCTGGGAAACCAAACAATTGGGCAAATTTGTAGGAAACCTAAAATGCAGGAAGCCAAACCAAATGCCCAAGTTGGCCCAAGCCCAATCTCCCCTCATGTAGCACCTAGCGGGCCAAGTAGGGAAAACAGGAAATTTGGGCCCGAGCAACCAAACACGCCCTTATTGTTGAAGACTCTTTCTTTCCAGATCTCCAGAAATTAAAATGATGGCGGTCCGCAGCCCTTTGGGAGTAGAGGAAGGAATCTTTGCGAGGGCATGCCAGTATTCTAGCACCTTAGATCTTTGGGTCTCCACACCACGGGGGAGGTCAGGGCAGGATAGCCAAGTAGCAGCAGCAGTCCAAATCCTTTTGGAAAAATGACACTAGAAGAGGATGTGACCCGCAGTTTTGGGACTACACCCACACAGCTGAAAAGTGGGCTGGTGTGGCCACCCTCTCTTCGCAAGCAAGTCGGTGGTCCAAAGACGGTTTTGAACTGCGAGCCACGAGAAGAAGCGGCATTTTGTAGGGTACAAGTTTTCCAAAAAACTTTCCCAAAGGAGCAAGGCAAAGAGGCCTGGAACTGGGTCTTGTAGGCGGAGCTAGTCGAATAGCAGCCATTGGGTGTCATGGTCCAAGTTATGGAGTCCGACATATTGGGAGAAAGTTGAACGGTCGAGTGACGAACCCATAGGCGAAAGTATTGGTGAAGGTGCTCGACGGTGAATGAGTTCACATTAATGTCAGAGGCCTAATTATGACCCTCCAGAGCATCCTGAACCATCCTGTTCTTTCTCCTAGAGGGTTTGAAGATCAGAGGAGCTAGATCTTTTGGTGGAGAACCATCAAGCCAGGAGGAGGACCAGAAGGAGGCTTTAGCACCATTTCCAATGGTAACCCGGGTGGTGGCATTGAAGAGTTCTTTGTCGGTGGCATCATTTGGGGTTTCGGAGCCCACCCAAGGTTTTTCTGGGGCTGTCCACTCATACCACAGCCAGCAAAGGCTGAGGGTGCAGGAGAACTCTTTTCCAAGTCAAGGATCCCAAGACCACCAAGCTCCTTGGGGCGACAAACTTTTTGCCAGTTGACCTTGCACTTCCCTGCACTGACAACTTCCTTGCAAATCCAGAGCATACCACGACTGATCCTTGCAAAGACCTTAAGGATGTTTTTGTCAGCTTTCAGAATAACAGGAAGATAGGCAAGGAGGAGAGGAGAGACTTCACCAGTGTAGTGCAGCCCGCACGGTTCAGGAACCAGCCCTTCCAGGGGTTTAGACTGGAAACCGCCTTATCAATAAAAGGTTGGAGATCAACCCGTCTTAATCTGCCGAGCGAAAGGGGCAAGCCAGGTACTTCGGAGGAAACTGAACAGTAGCGGCAGGAAAGTTTGCCAGGAAGAGGTGTTTAACTTGTTGAGAGAAAATACCATGTATTATACGGTTTTGTTCTTCCCAAGTAATAATTTCCCGCAGAACATTCAGTCCAAAAGACACTTTATAATTATGAGACACGCTAGTAGAAAGGGGGAAAATTTCAAAGAAGAGAGACTTAAAAAACAACTGATTATTCATTCCTAAAATTATTTCCATTCGATGGATCGCAACATATTGTTGATAATGTGGGAGAACGATGCCCCGGATGAGGGGATCAGTTACGTGTTATATTGCGGTGGAATAGCCCCACCGGTGGCAATTACAGTAAGCGTTTACAGGAAGAGGAACCGAACAGACTTCCCACTACACAGTCCGTTCAGTACCAGAAGAGGAAAGAAAAAGGTACATGCAATAACGTTTGACACCCTCCCTTAATCCAAACCTTGGAAACTCTGGAAAGATTTAGATTACGCCTAAACTCCTGAAGATCCTTGATTGGAAATGGTTTAGTAAAACCATCCGCAATTTGATCTTTGCTGGATAAAAACCGAACATCAAGAAGTTTGTTTGCAACTCTTTCTCGAACAAAATGGAAGTCAATTTCAATGTGTTTGGTGCGGGCATGAAATACCGGATTAGCAGACAAGTAAGTAGCACCAAGGTTGTCACACCATAGACATGGTCGTTCTTTTACTTGAACATCAAGTTCTTTAAGTAGAGCCTCAATCCAAATGAGTTCAGCAGTGGCATTCGCCAAGGCTTTGTATTCAGCTTCAGTGCTGGAACGAGAAACAGTTGCTTGTTTGCAGGCACTCCAAGATATCAAGTTTGGCCCAAAAAATATTGCAAATCCGCCAGTAGAGCGTCTATAATCTAGAGAACCAGCCCAATCCACATCTGAAAACGCACTAATAAGTGTAGAAGATGCCTTCTGAAAAGTGAGTCCAATCCTCAAGGTACCTTTAACATATCTGAGAATTCTTTTCGCAGTTGTCCAGTGTGTCGTGGTTGGAGCATGAAGGAACTGACATACTTTATTGACTGCAAAAGATAAATCTGGGCGTGTGAGAGTTAAATATTGTAAGGCTCCAATGACACTTCTATAATGTGTGTTGTCCTCGGGACCAAGAGGATCTCCATCTGTTAAGGATAAGTTATCAGTGGAAGACATGGGTGTAGGAACCGGGGTACAATTTGTCATGCCAACTTTTGCAAGAATATCAACAGCATATTTCTCTTGTGTCAGAATGAGTTCACCGTGTACTCTCTTGACTTCAATACCCAAAAAGAAATTTAAGTCCCCGAGATCTTTGAGAGCAAAATTTGAACTTAGATCATGTAATAAAGCAGAAATAGCTTTATCATAGGAGCTGGTCACAATAATATCATCAACATATATCAATAGAAAAATTGTGACATCCTTCTTGTGATAAATAAATAGAGATGTGTCTGCTTTAGATGATTTGAAGCCAAGATCATGTAGTTTGGAGCTCAGTTTGGAGTACCATGCTCAAGGAGCTTGTTTTAGACCATAGAGAGCTTTGCCAAGCTTACATACATAATGCGGAGTTTGTGGATTTTCAAACCCAGGTGGTTGCTTCATATAAACCTCTTCTTCCCGAATGCCATGAAGAAACGAATTCTTGACGTCTAGTTGTCGTAAACTCCATCCCCTTGAAACAGAAAGTGCTAACACAAGACGGATAGTAGCAGCTTTTACAATAGGGCTGAAAGTGTCCTTATAGTCAATACCGTATCGTTGCTTATATCCTTTAGCAACTAGACGTGCTTTATACCTTTCAATCGTACCATTTGATTTTTTCTTAATGCGAAAAACCCACTTACATTCAATCAAGTTGTTTGTGGAGTTGGGAGGTACAAGGTGCCATGTTTTGTTATGCATGAGTGCATCATATTCTTCTTGCATAGCGTGATGCCAATGTTTATTGCCAAGAGCTTCGGGAATATTACGTGGTTCTCCTGTGGTGGTGAGCATGCCATAGAGAATAGTCCCATCGGTATAAATTTTTGGGTTTCGGATACCTTTTTGGAGACGCGTACGTGGTTCAGCCGCAGGAGGGGCCACAGGATTGGCTGGTACATGCGATCCTGGAAAATCTACAGCAGGGGACAGAGAATCTCCAGTGCTGGAGTTTTGTGACGCAGGAGATCTGACCGAGCCATCGGTGTGGTCAATATTAGTTGAGCAGGGCACAGAAGATCTTGTTGCAGGGGACAACACGGTCCCAGGAGAGGAAGACGTGGGCGACGTGGCATCCGTGGACACGCCCGGGGAGGCGTCACGGCGCGGAATCCCCGTGGTCTCCTGGGTGGACGCGACAGGGTCCACGACCGGACAATGATGACGCGCAGGGGAATTTGGCACCAGATCCGAGATTGATTCCTCTCCAGAGTTGGCAGGTGTATCAGCACCGGGATTGGCAAAGGAAAAAATGCTAGGTGTACCCGGTGCTGATGTATTTTGACTTGTATTTGCTGCAGAATTTTCACTTTGCATTGCATTGTTGTCTTCTGAATTTTCAATATGTTCCTGTAGAGGGTTAGAGGTAATGGGTACAAAAACATGTGGTTATCAATATGCTCACCCTCATTATTTGATGTAGATGAAGGAAAAAGGAGGATTTCTTCACTAAGTCGTCTATCCGCATTAGGATTGAGACGAACAAAAGGAAAAACACCTTCATCGAAAACAACGTCACGGGATATGTAAACACGTCCACTAGAAATATCCAGGCATTTTACCCCTTTATGGTGAGGGCTATATCCTAAGAAGACGCATTGTTTGGAGCGAAAAGATAACTTGCGAGTGTTATAGGGACGAAGGTTGGGTCAGCAAGCGCACCCGAAAACACGAAGTGACCCGTAGTTTGGCTTGATGCCAAAAAGTTTTTCTGTAGGAGTCATATGATTCAATACTTTGGTAGGAAGTAAATTAATGAGTAAGGTGGCTGTGAGAAAAGCTTCGTCCCAAAATTTGAGAGACATGGATGCATTTGCAAGTAGCGCAAGACCAACTTCTACAATGTGACGATGTTTTCGTTCGGCGGAGCCATTTTGTTGATGGGCATGAGGACAAGAGACATGGTGGGTTATGCCAACTTTTTGGAAGAAAACATTGAGTTTTTCATATTCACCACCCCAATCGGTTTGCATAGTAATTATTTTCCGACCGAATTTTCGTTCAACAAGTTGCTGAAAATTAAGAAATACTTGATAGACATCAGATCGTTTCTTAAGCAAATATATCCAAGTAAATTTTCTGAAGTCATCAATGAAGCTTACATAATACTGATGTCGCCCAACAGAGGCAGGAGCCGGTCCCCAAACATCAGAGAAAACTTGTTCCAAAGGAACTGTAGACACACTAGTAGACACCGAATATGGCAGTTGGTGACTCTTGTCTTGTTGACAGGGGTCAAAAATATATGGATTTATTTCTAGAGAGTACTCAAGTTTATTTTTCCGAAGCACTTGTTGAACAACAAGGGATGACAGATGCCCTAGACGATTATGCCAGATCAATGAAGAGGGTTTGGTGGTGATAAAGGCACTCTTGGAAGATCTCGTGGAGAGTGGTACAATAGGATATAAGCCATCATGACAGGGTCCTTTAAAGAGAGTTTTCTTCATGACCTGGTCCTTAATAAAAAAGAAGAATGGGTGAAACTCAAGAAAAACATTATTGTCTAGGGCAAGTTTATAAACAGATAATAGATTTTTAGATGCATTAGGAACATGCAAAATGTTATTAAGAGAAAATGAATTATGAGGGGTGTGCAAAACTGAATCACCAACATGTGTAATTGTCATACCATTACCATTAGCTGTGTGTATTTGATCACGTCCCATGTACTTCTCTTGAGTTGTTAATTTTTCTAGCTCACTTGCCACATGATTCGTGGCACCCGAATCGGTGTACCAATTTGTATCCACTCCATAAGAGGCCATATGAGCATTCTTGTCACCTGACATGGAATCATCATCATCATTATCTGAGTAACGCCACCAACATTCACTTGCGGAATGACCATATTTCTTGCAAATTTGGCAAGTAACATCTTGGCGTGGTGAAAGAATGCGACCACGACCACGGCCACGACCTCCTTTGTTGCCACCACGGTTTTGATGATATTGGCGTTGTTGATTCCCATGTTGGCGACCAATTTGACGACCATGATTGCGATCATATCCACCACCATCTTGGCGATTGTTGTAGAAGGGGCGACGACCACGAGAGGCAATATTTGCAGATGATGTAAAAGAACCAGAGTCTTCACCAGACTCGGCCAACATCTTTTGGCGATAATCATACGCTGAAAGTTGAGCGCATAAATCTTGGAGAGTAGTTGTAGGAACAGCGTTGATAGAAGCGACAAAGGAATTATAATGACCATCAAGACCTCCCAATATGTATTCTTTTAACTCCTCATCAGAGATCATACGGCCAGTAGCGGCCAATTCAGAGGCAAACCCCTTCATTTTTTAGATGAATTGGGAGGCAGATAAGTCCCGTTTCTTAGTGCTAATTAGAGCAGTTCGCAGCATAGACACTTTTGCCTTAGATTCAGAGGCAAACAAGGCTTCAAGAGCCTCCCAGATTTCAGAGGCATGGTGAAGGCCAAACATCTGAGAGAGAATGTCCTTGTTCATTGCTTTTCTGAGATAGCTCACCACCTGTTGGTCTCGTGCAAGCCATGCGCTGTAGTCCGGATTTGTAGCAGGGGAACCCTCAACCTCAATTGTTTTGGGCAGAGCTGGGTCGGAGCCCTCGAGGAGCTCCATGACCTGCGCTCCACGCAGAGTCGGGAGGACCTGCATCTTCCAGTACAGGAAATTTTCCCGTGACAGTTTCTCGGAAGGAGGAGTCCCGAGCGTAGCCGCTAGGTTCGACGCTGCCGAGGAAGAACCCATCGGGAGGCAGGAAGGGAGGGGCGAACAGAGATCGTAATCCCGTCGGCCGAAAAAACTATGGGAATTGGTGATCTTAACCGCGCTAATTCTGGAGCTGTAGTTTTGGAATTAGATCAACGACCAAGGGGGACGAATTTTGGAGGGGAACAGACTAGACGGAGGAAGAAGTTGCTCTGATTACCATGTTGATAATGTGGGAGAACGATGCCCCAGATGAGGGGATCGGTTACGTGTTGTGTTATATTGCGGTGGAATAGCCCCACCGGTGACAATTACAGTAAGCGTTTACAAGAAGAGGAACCGAACAGACTGCCCACTACACGGTCCGTTCAGTACTAGAAGAGGAAAGAAAAAAGGTACATGCAATAACGTTTGACACATATGACATTAGCTAAGGAGAATCTAAAAATGAGTGATAACTTAGGAGCAGGAATCTAAGTTTACAAGAACGTACTATGCAGCTAGCCGATAATAAATGAGACCAGAAGTGTCAGATCGACGGTCTTATATATGACGCCCGCGCGACGATCAACCTAGCTAGAACATGAGCGCGGCGGCGGCTCCGGCGACCAGCGCGGCCGCCCCGGCACCAACATTATAGTTCAGAGAGGCCGACGACGCTTTGCTGTCGCCGCTGGTGACGACGAGGAGCTTCATGCCCTGAGAGCAGTGGTTGCCTACGCCGCACACGAACCACCTCTTCCCCGCCTTGTCGAGTTTGACGGTGTCGCTACCAGAGCTCCAGGTGCCCAGCACCGCGTTCCCCGTCGCGTCGCAGTCCTTGAACCCTGCACCGGTCACCTCCACCACCGTGTGCTTGCCGGCGGCGTAGGTGAACACTGCGAAACAACATGAGAATTTAGTTAGTGAGGTTCTCAGACGACGGATGTACGCATACAATGCTAGCTAAGCATTGTGGAGAGGTGATGCGTGCATACCTAGGCTGTCGCCAGTGGTGAAGTTCTTGCCGTCCGTCCAGCCGGAGGGGTACTTGAGGGTCCAGCCAGCGCTGTCGCCGACCATGAAGTCCTTCGCGGAGGCTTGCGCCACTAGGGAGACGATGGTGATCGCCGCCACGGCCAAGAGCAGTACTTGCTTGGAAGCCATTGAGTGTCTATGCGATGAAGCTATATTTGCGGCTTAGATCGGCTTCTCTCAGTTGGTTAATTGTAGCTCTAGC
Source organism: Avena sativa (assembly GCA_916181665.1). Lineage (NCBI taxonomy): Eukaryota > Viridiplantae > Streptophyta > Magnoliopsida > Poales > Poaceae > Avena > Avena sativa. The sequence continues at coordinate 343,961,051 of OV702287.1, forward strand.
TATCTGGCTTGACAAGTGGAATGCCAAAGCGATGTATTTATAGGGAGATATATAGTGGCAGGTCTGGACAACTACTGTAGTTTTCTTCTTCTCTGATCTCGATGTGCACAACTACTTAGACAGAGTAGCAAACTGAACTAGTCAAAAGTAGAACAATAATATAGCTGTATCCTGTATATGTAGCTGCAGGCTCATGGGCGGCATTAGCTGGTTCCTTACATTCTTTTTCTGTTTATGAGAGGACAGGGATAGCATGCCAAAAGACAACGTTTGGCACATTGTATTTCCTCTGCTTCAGGGTTTGAAAATTTCTCCGGTGACTTGGTTACGGAGTATTGGCATGTATCATGGATCCTTTTATCTACCGGTGTACCAACATCCTATGTGTTCCTGCATTGCGTGGAGTTTCACAACCTTTTTTCGAAGGTGTGTACATGGCTGGAGAATACGGCGTGAGATTTATTTACCCGCCATGGATGACAGCATAATTTTGGATTAGTCCTCCTTCATCATCTTAGACGTTTGTTTCTGCTACAACCTTAGATTGGACTTTTATCGACTGTGTGCATCTTAGCTATGTAGAGACCGGGTGTAATACTTAAACCATTTGAGTAATAAAGCGTCCTCTATCGAAAAATGTTCTTAGAAACTGAGCTAGGTCCAAGCAGTATTATTTAACTAACAATTAGTAAGAATCATGTACCGTAATTCAAATCGGCATCCATCAGCATTGGCTACAAGGTGAAACAAATGATGTTTGTTAATAGAAGAACAATTCTGAAAAGAAAACCTGTGTATGTTCATGTCCCATGTGTACATATAAATTTCATAGGAAAAAGACAAGTATGTAGCTTGTGTAAATAAAACAAGATTGGTGTTTGAAAACTGCATTCCAAAGCATATTGTTTATCATTTTCTTTTCCCAGGGCACAACATATGTCTCTTGTTCATGAAAAATACACATCAATGAAAGACACCAACATGTATGTTGTAAGAAAAAAAATCAGAATAAATGTGTTGATTGTTTTAGCAATTTTCCTAGAAGCATATGCTCCCACGAGCCTAGGTTAGGGATGGGTATGCATGATGCTTAATTGTTGAAGTGTGATCCAAATTCAATTAAGGAGGCTAACTTCTGATAAGCGGAACGAGACCTGTCGCCGGAGGCTTAGGCCGGAGCAGAGGAATTTGCCGTGGCAGTCAGTACCCCACAAACCCTAAAAGGATTTGCTAGGCAGTTATCGGATCTGGGCCACCTAGCCCGGATCTGCCCCCTGCCACCCATGGTCAGGGTAGATGCGTGTAGCCCCCAGGCCAAAGATAAGGACGTGGCAATCCCTCACCGGCCCAGACCTGGCACATCACCTGGCCACAGCTGCGCGCATTGCCGTCCCTCGCTGTGTCTCATCAGACGCCCACCATCACCACCGCCAGGCTGCCGCCGCGACTGACCACCGCCGTCGAGCCGAGCTCGTCTGTCGCCAGCACACCGCTGCAGAACGGGAGCCCCCATGGCTCCCTATCAGCGAGCGGGTAGAGGCAGTCCCGCTGTCACCGGCACTGCCCAGGCTTTGTCCGACGGATCTCGCCGCTGGAGATGGCGGGGGAGGAGGGTAAGAGAGAGGGTAGGAGAGGAGGAGGTAGGGTTGCCCCGTGGCTCGCGGGAAGCATATGTAAGTGGAGCGTTTTGGATGGGTCGAGGTTTTATTGATAAGGATGCATGAGATGTAATTTATAATCATATTTGCTGCGATCCAGAGCTTTGTGGTCTTTTTGCTACTTGTAAGATTTTTGAAAAATATGAATCAAATATAGTTGTGTACATCAATCGAAGTGTAGTTCGATATGCATGACAAGGCATATGTCGCACGCAAAACAAGCGAGGTGGGCAGAACATGTATTCCACTTATAACGGAACAAAATTCAAAACAATTAGCTGTGGCAGCACAAATTTATTCGAAGTAGACTTTTGCTAGCCTAGCTAATAGCTCAAAGCCTCAAACGGTTACGAGTGAAAACATAATAATGACAATATAATCCAGAAACAGAAGGTGCATGCAGCAGAGGCCGGGGCCACGGTTCATCGATCACAGGACAAGCACGTGCCGGTCAATCGACAATCGTATCTCCGCTGTCAAGAACGATCACTCAGAGCATGAGCACGGCCGCGGCCACGGCTCCGGCCGCCGCCATTGCCTGTGAAACCGCTCCGCCAACAAAAGAGGCCGAATTGGATGGCGGGCCAGCCGGGGCTTGAGCAGCGTCGGCGGTGACGACGAGGAGCTTCATGCCCTGGGCGCAGTGGTTGCCCACGCTGCAGACGAACCACCTCCTCCCGGCCTTGCTGAGCGGGACGGTGTCCTGGCCGGAAGTCCAGGTGCCGAGGGCCTGGTTCCCCGTCACGTTGCAGGCCCTGAAGTCCGGGCCGGTCACCTCCATCACCGTGTGCTTGCCGGCGGTGTACATGAACGCTGCGAACAAGCACCAAGATGTTAGCATCAATTCCGATACAAGAGTTGAGGATCCAAGGTGCGTGCACGGAATCATACTCAGGCTGTCGCCGACCACGAAGGTTTTGCCCTCGGTCCAGGTGGCAGGGTAGCTGAGGGTCCAGCCGGCGGAGTCTCCGACCATGAAGTCGTCGGCGGAGGCCGGCGCCAGGAGGAAGGAGACGGCGACGGCCGCGGCAGCCAAGAGCAGCACTTGCTGGGAAGCCATTTGGTATATGGTGATGTTCTCTGTTCCTCTTAATTAGTTCGTTGCAAATCGACTCGTGGTGGGCTGTAGCTATATGGCTTGCAGGATGAGTGCCATCTCGAATGTATTTATAGGGAAGAGATCATAGCGAGTTAGCGACCTAGCTAATCAGTCCTCCGCTGATTTCGAGGCAGAAGAAGCTGCAGGTTCCGGGCGGTATTTGGGGGTGAATGACACAGGGATGCTTATACCGTGAGAAAAGACAACGTTTGGCACATTGTTGTTTCCCCTGACCGCCTGCCGGCGAGCGTCCGTACGCGGTTTCTACGGTTAGGGTTGACATGTTCTTCTGCTTATATTGGTTCTAGAGTAGAATATGTCTTTCTTTTTCTAGCTTAGAGCAAAGTATGTACAAGCAGGCAACCCCGAGGGGCGAGGGGTAAAAGAAAAGATTAAAAAAGCGTAGCCCAAAAACACACCAATGCATCCATCGCTGCTCCTCTCCTGGATCATCGGCATAAGGGCAACTCTAACGGCGCCCCCATTTCGGACACCAAGAGTGTTCGATCTGGTCCGTTTGCGGTGTCCCTCGAACAGGCACATGTCCGTCCACAATTAGTTTGTGTTGCCTACCAGGGCCAGAATTAGTTCGTGTTTTCTTTATATTCTATACGTAGGCCATGTTTACTATTTTGTTTCTGGGGAAGCAATTACTATTATGTACTGTTTAGGAGCAGAATATTTTCGCAATATGGACACGTATAGTCACACTTTTGGGCTTCTAAGATCTCATCGTCTCGTTGGCGCAAAACTCTGGTCCATTTTGGAGCTTAGAATATCGGCCCCATGCGCTTGATTTGGTTATGGAAAACATCGTGTAGGATGCCCCGCTGGTAAACTAACAGTGTGTTATTGCTAGCGGTAAAAAAGTATGAAGTGCATGTGGATACTTTGTTACACCCCTAAAGGGTTAATCTTTTAGAAAAATTATGTCCACGGTTATAAACAATTTGGATCATAGTTACCACTCATTTTCTCCCGTGGACAATCTTTGGCTCGTCAACAAGTATGGGATCTGTGGCGTTAGCAAGGTTGCCTTTCCGGCTTGGTCTAGGTAGGGTTATAGATGTCACTTGGTTATTTTCAAGCCTCTTAGGCTCAATGTATTCTCGTCCGTATGCTCATATGCTATTTCTCTTTCGATGTGATTTGTATCTTTGTAATGTATCCATTTAGATTTGAAATGTATCCATTTATATTCTTCGCTCGAGTTGGATTCGTTGTTGTATATATATGGTTCTTATGGGTTCCGTCGTGAACTTTTGTAATTGTAATATTCTATTCTCCACATGCACACAATTGCTTGGTGGGCATCTCTGAATCACTTCTATGCAATTTTGGCGGGAATTGCTAAAACTACATAGTGGGTGTTATACATTGCATATGAAAGTTTAGTGGGGGTTCATTAGAGATTTGTATACACGATTTGATTTCACACATTACTTCCATTGAGAGCCACTCTTGATACGAGTTTCCTATGGCTGAAACACAAACAAAATCAATTGAAACATTCCTTGATCTTTTCAGTTTTGAGGTGTCGATCACCATATTGTGATTTTCATCAAAAGTACCTAAAACACTTATCACAAGATAAGATCACACTCGTGTTGTCAATAAACACCCAAAATACACTTAGGGAGGGAAATACCATCTCACCATCCATGGTCATCTTGGCAGAGTTCTCGCCATCTTATGACATGAGTACGAGGGATCGTTTCAGTTTTGGTTAAAAAGTGTTTACCCTAATTTCATATTCAACATGATGAGAGCGGGATGATATCAGTAAGAATTTAGAAACTAAGACTCGCCCTCAAGCACACCTACTTTTATGATACTCTGTACTTGATAGATCTTTGATGAGTAGTGATAACCCAAAAAAAATTAACAACATCAAAATAAATGAAACGTCAACATATTTCCAATAGTTTACCAGAATGTAACTTTTTTAACGGATAAGGTCCTAAAGGACCAGGAGTTTAATTCCAGCGGTGGGTGCACAATTACATGGAGGTACAAAAAAGGGAAATTACAAACAGACCCTAGCTTTTAGCAGGAGAAACCCTAACAAAGATTACAAACAGGGTGTTCGATCCAGTCCGTTTGCGGTGTCCCTTGGACAGGCACATGTCCGTCCAGGATAGGCCACTGCCCTCAACAACTTCCCTCATTTGTATGAGGTTATGCATTTTTCCTTTTTTTGGTTTGCACAATTCACAGACATAAATAGTCTTAATTGAATTAAAACATCCTCGCCATAAAGCGAAGTGATCGAGTGAATCACACATCTTGATCATGGATCATATTCTTCTTCTTCAATCATGCTCGTGGAATTGGATCCATGTCCTAGGTCAAGGGAGTCATTATGATCTTGACCTCATCGGTGTGTTGGGGGAGCACCAATTCCTTTTGCTTGTTATCTAACTATATGACTCGATGCTTCGCTGACGCCGAGGTCAAATATAGTGAAGGAAAACAATTCACTTTCTTATTACCTACTCCATCCTTCTCATCACATATATTGCAGAGAGACTAGTTTTCACTGACTTTCAATACTCACATTGTACTAAGCAGTTCCCGGGAACAATTCAATGGTCAAATGATGAGCTTGTGCTCTTGTTTCAGTAGAAAGTTGATGTTTACCTCTGTAAAGTGACATCTTCTTGTTTTTAGTAAATGGCATTCGAGTCACAAACACTACAACACGGAGCTCGCGCCCTGGCGCTTATAGATGCCAAGGCACAACTGTCGTCGGATTGATGACAAGTACGCCATGAGGGGGTCCTCGAGGCGTGTGGAAGAGAGGGGTGTGAGACGTACGGTATTCTGGGACGGTGAGCATACAAGTTTACCCAGGTTCGAATCCGCCGGCTTTGGACGGATCCTACTGCTGCTAGCAATGCAGTAATACGGCAGAGCCGGAATATGGGTTACAAGGCTTTCGCCTGTACGAGTTGAGATTGTAGACTATTGTGAGGGTGCCCTAAAGGCTCTCCCTAGGATGGCTTATATAGATATCTGGCCTAGGGTTTACATGAGAGATCTATCCTACTATGACTAAGAGTCGGCTACAGAGTACATCTTGAATTACAAGTAACACTATGGGCCTATGTCGGTAAGTCTTCTGGGCCTTCCCGTAGCCGGACTGAACTCCGTCTCTTCTCTCTGACTGGGCCGCCCGTGAAGAAAGCTCTAACCCGAAGTGGGTCACCCTGGTCAGTGAGGTACAGTGAGGATACCCGGAAAATATATCCCCAACAGCAGCCCCCGGAAGCCTCCAAGATCCAAAGTCGGATTCATCATCTTCTAGCTTGATCTTCGGCTTGCAGAATCTTGAAGGGTTCCTGAAACTTCAAAAGAAAAGATACGACCCGGGTCTCAAAAATAAGTCGGACCTATGAATATGTTACTCGGGTTTCTAGCTTGAATTCCAAACTAAGCCGGAACCTGGTCTCTGACGTCATCTGACACCAGTCATGGTCAAGTCACGTCACTGACAGATATTTCCTGTCAACACGACCGGTGGTGGGTCCGCCTTTCGTGGAACCAAGGCGCCGTTTCAATGCATGCGTGGAGATCGAGGCGACATAATCATCGCGCGGGGGTTTCCCAGTTCTTTCCATGACGCGTGGCATGTTTACTGTAGCGTTTACACAAATCTTGACGCGGCCGGTGGATATAAGTGTTGAGGATCCTTTTCCTCATCTCCTTCACCAGCTCCTTGCGCCGTTTCCTTCTCCCCTACATCTCCCACGAACCCAGAGCTCCTCTGCTCCCCAGAAATCCCCAGCGCCGCCCATCCAAGGTCACCGGCACACCGGCAAAATGGCTTCTGCATCATCTTCCGGCACGGCAGTGACGGCAGCGACGGTAGCAGCGACGGAGAAAGAGAGCAATCACGGGTTTTGGATCCCGTGCGTCCTCGACGACGCCAAGCTCCGTGGCGTGGAAGAAGAAGGGCTCCTCTGTGCCGGCGACTAGCGGAGCGGCTTTGGCGAAACCATCCCCAACCCTCACGACGGTGAGCGAGTGCACTTCGGCACTCACCTTGACAGAGGAATGAGCTTTCCTCCCTCAGATTTCTTTTCCGAGGTCATAGATCACTATGGAGTTCATCTCCATCATCTTCCCCCAAACTCTCTCTTAGAGATGAGTGCGTACGCATCTTTGTGCGAGGGGTATCTCGGCATTAGGCCAAGCCTTACTCTTTTCTGGTACTATTTTCATGTTCGGAGAAATTCCATCACTGCCGGTAATCCTTATATTACCAGTACTATTAGTTTTTCTGTTAGAAGAGAGCGCGTCTATCCCCGGATTATGGCCAGTGAGCTCAAGCAATGGCTGTCCACTTTCTTCTATCACAAGAATATCCCTGCTCTCGGCAAAGCTACTGCTTTGCCGACTTTCGTCGCCAGAGCCGCCACGCCCCGAGAATCCTGGGATGAGGTCGCTCCGGCTCTCAGTGACGATCTGCTACTCGCCAAGAGGCGGATCAAGTATTTGATGAAACACAAGGGCCTGAGAGGGTCTGAGTTAGTCCAATGTTGGGTGGCACGCCGGATCCAGCCTCTCCAACATCATGGAGATCGACTGATGCACTCCATCATGTCGTCCAAGAAAGATACACTCCGAATCAGTCCCAGGGCCTACTTCGAAAAGGACTATGTATGTCAAATCAAATGGCTGATAAGGGAGCGGATTGAGAGGAAAATTTCGGAGCTGTCTCTGGACATGCACACGGCAGAAAACCCCATGGTGCTGGTAAGCTTCAGCAGCAACTTGTTTTATGTGTTCATCTTTATATTATTTTGCAATACTGAAATACTTTCTTCTTTTTAGCTTGCTGACCTCCCCGAGTCGGAGCTTGCTCCTATCGAGGGATATCCTCCTGAGTTTTCTCAGGAGGAAGGAGAATTGGTTCCACTGTCGGACATTGTTCCTCGGAAGCATAAAGCTCCGACAGTGGCCATTGACACAAAGGAGTTTCCAGTTGTGAAGAGGTATTCTTTCCTCACAAGGTCTCTGTATTTTGTTTGTAATTCTTTCTGAGATGTAATGTTCTTTGTTCTATTACCTTCTCAGAGCTAAACAGCTCATCAAGGGCAAGGGGAAGGGAATCACATCGAAGCCCCTACGCCAGTCGAAGCTGAACTTGACTTCTCCTGTCGTAGCTCCTCCGACTCCTGCCCCTCAACCTTCTGTCGCCTCTGCACCTCAGTCTTCCACGGTGCCAGAGATTACTTCATCTTCGGCTATCGTAGAAGATCCGGCTCAATCAGCAGAGCCAACGATCTTTGAGTCGCAAACTGACATCACCATGGGTGACTCAGGTTTTGATAAGGGTGAACCCTCTTCGGGTAATGATCCCTTGGAAGAAATCTTTGCTGAGAACCTTCTCAACAATCCAGGTCTTGCCAAGCTTGGCATTACCCGGAAATCAGCAGAGGAAATCCAGCGGCTCGCATGACAATGCTTGGAGAGCCGAAATATTACTACCATGGAGGAGGCACAAGAAGCGGAGGATATCAAGTACTCCAAACTCCTCGAGCAAATTCGTCTTTGTGACGAGGGATTAAGAGCCGGTGTGCTTCCTCCACCACCAATTATTCCACTCACCCTCGCTGAGAAGGTTTCTGCAGAAGTGAACATGAGCCTGAGCAAACTCACTCACGAACAACATGTAAGTCGGAATTCCAACTCACATTTTTTCTTATGTTATTTTATATAATATCCTCTATCCCCCAAGCATGAAGTTGGATAGATAAATCTGGATTTATGCTTTATTAGGATGCCAAAGAATGAACTAGTGTAGCCCCCAAGGCTCGTGCTGATATTAGTTATAGTATTAGCCCGAGTCTTTAGTAGACTTCTAACTCTGGGTAGACTTCTAACTCTGGGTATTCTAACTTACAGAAAGTTAATTCATATAACTAGGACTTCTTGAAGAATAACTGCAACAAGCGGAGAGAGATCAAAGCTCTCCGGCTTGAAAATGCTCAATTGAAAGTATCCAGGGATGAGGCTGAAGGTAATCATTTCAGTACTCAAACCTTGCTTTTTATTTCATAGTCGAATTTTTGTTCAACTGTTGTTCCTTTGACTACAACACTAGTAAATCAGTCCTATGCAATGATTGAAGAGGCCAAGAATCTTAAAACCCTGGTGGTGGAAAACAAGGATCTCCACCAAGAGCTGGACAAGCTTAAGGCGGATCATGGGAAGAGTATTGCTCAAATTATCGAATCCTCCTCCATGGCCACCGAGGAGCGTGATCGTAAGATTGTGCTCCGGGATAAGAAAATATCGGATATTAGCAATGAATTGTTCAGAGAGAAGGATATCACCGAAACACTTCGGGCTGAACTCCAGAGTCTTCGAGAGGAGAAGACCAAAATCGACGATGTCATCCTTGGTATGTTTCCATCTTTCTGACTTTTCTGCATCTTTCGACTCTTTCAAGGTCGGATTTCTTTTATTAACCATTTTGCATTACATGCATAGGTCCTCTAAACTTACTGGACTCAGCCTCTGCCGAGTCTCGCACCAGCCGGCTTACACAAGTCGGCGATCTACTTCATGACTTCCGCCAATCCTTTGAGGATATTTTTGGCGAAGTTCTCAAGGTTTCGGACATGTATAGCATGTCCGGCTTTGAAGTGCGAGACAAGGCCAAGGAGATGCCGCAGATTGTCCAGGACTGGAACATGTCCTACGCGCGAACCGCAGCACAGAACGCTCTCACCATGGTTATGAGCCACCATAGAAACATGGAAATCTGGCAAGTAACCAGAGGGTACTACAAAGTGGATGAAGACGGACAGGAGTAAGACATCAAGGCTATCATGGACTCCTGTGCCAGATACGGGTGTCACGTAGCTGACTTAACCACCTACGACACTCCTTTCTTCACCCGCGTGGACACGCCACCTACGCCTGCCGAAGAAATAGCAGAAGTTTCCGACGATGAACAAACTGCATCAGATTTAAACATATCAAAATGTTATCAAGGCAAGGCTGATGTATCCAGCGAGCCGGCAGCTCCTACCTCTCCCCCTGCATCATAGAGTATCAGAAAGAACAATGTGTTTTCTAAAAACAATTGGGTCTGTAAATAAGTAGTATGATACTTCTGCTGGTGCCAAGTTTTATTTTATCTATTTAGCACTTTTGGCTTTAATGTTATGTGCCTGAAATGTTTGCATAAGCACTTGTGTTTTTTGTCTGCACTTATCGTTTATCTGGCTTTCCGTCTCGTCCCTTTCGTGAGCCGACCAACCTTTAGCATGGAAATTTTGTCGAGCAACGGAGCTCAATTGCTAAACCAGTTTAAACTCGGAAACAAAGCCGGCTTCCAGTACCAACAATTCACTACTCAAAAAAATGCCCGCATCTGAAAATCAGACAAATAACCAAAGCACAAAGTATAAAATTTAAATTTATACCCGAAGGTAGCAATTTTAGAATCAGAAATCTAAACCAGAACAAACATGAGCATAAAGTACTTTCAAGTATTCTGGGATTTTCGACTATGACATGATCATTCAGAAATAAGATGGTAAAAAACTTCTCAGAAAAAATTTGAGGCAACCAATACTTTATTTCTTTTTGAGCATGTACACATATATGATTACAAAGAAGGATAAACTAAGAATAAAAGGGAGCTGAGCAATATTCCATGGTCTGTCTAATTCTTCCGGGTTTGTATTGCCTCCATCTCTCTTTCTCTTCTTAGTAGCAGGTCTTTCTTTGACTGGCCGCATATCAGTTAGGTAGTATGAACCATTGTTCAATACTCGACTAACCAAAAAAGGCCCTTCCCATACTGGGGAAAGTTTGTGCTTTCTTTGTTGCACAAGCCGAAGAACCAAATCTCCCTTATTGAAAGACCGATTTCTGACTCTCTGGCTATGATACTTGCGTAACTTCTGCTGATAGGCTGTTGATCTCATTTTAGCAACGACGCGAACTTATTCGACTAAGTCGAGATCATTTTGTCGAGAAATCTCGGCATCCTCTTCGATATACGCGGCAACTCTAGGAAAATTGTGAATCAAATCACTAGGAAGAACTGCTTCAACATCATAGACCAAGAAGAAAGGTGTGTATCCGGTTGACCTGTTCGGAGTTGTTCACAAGCTCCATATTACAGAGGGTAATTCCTTTGCCCAAGGCCCCACAGTAGGTCTCAGTGGTGCTTCAAGTCTTGGCTTTAGGCCTTGTAGGATTAAACCATTTTCCTATTCAACTTTTCCATTAGCCCGCGGATGTGCCACTGACGGAATGTCAAGCTGGATATTTTGTTCGTTGCAGAATTTGGCAAGCTCTCCCATAGAGAAGTTACTCCCATTGTCCGTGATAATGCTATGCGGATTATAACATCCTCAACAAATCTTCGAGTTGTTGCTCCATCACAACTAGTGACGGGTTTAGCCTCAATCCATTTGGTGAATTTATCCACTATCACTAAGAGGTGAGTAAATCCACTTGGAGCCCGTTTAAACGGTTCTACCATGTCAAGCCCCCAGACCGCAAAAGGCCATGTTATAGGTATTGTTTGTAGTTGATCAGCCGGAACATGAGCTTGTTTGGCGTATTTTTGGAAACCTGTGCACGTCTTGACCAGCCGTTCGACATCTGCCATGGCTGTAAGCTAGAAAAAACCGTGTCGGAAAGCCTTTGCCACTAATGATTTGGTTGCAGCATGGTGACCACACTCGCCTTCATGGATTTCTCATAAGATTTCCACTCCTTCTTCCGAAGATACACAGTGCTGAAAGACCCTAGACGCACTCCGCTTATAGAGCTCACCACTAATTATAGTATAGGCTTTTGATCGTCGGACGATCTGCCGGCTCAGAACCTCGTCTTCGGGTAATTTGCCATCTACCAAGTAATCAAGATAGGGTTGAGTCTAGCTGGGAATTACAGCCATAACTGCTACTAAAGGTGAGTCGGATTTGGTCACATATTCCTCGTCTACTCCTTTTATAGAGGGAACTTTGAGATGCTCTAAAAAAGCGTCACCCGGGACCTATTTCCGTGCAGAGCCTATTCGAGATAATGCATCTGCTTCCTTATTTTCTGCTCGAGGGATGTGTTGAACCTCGAATCCCTCGAACGTTCTAGATAATTCATCCACGACAACTTTATATGCTTCCATGTGTTTATTTGCATTACAAATATCCGACACTTGTTGAGCAACAAGATCCGAATCTCCGTAACACATCAAACGTCGGATGCCGATATCCTTAGCAATCCGGATTCCATGTAGTAGTGCTTCATACTCGGCAATGTTATTTGTCGCTGTGAAGTGGATCTGCAACACATATATAATTTTATCTCCTCGGGGTGATTTGAGCACCACGCCATCCCCCGAGCCCCCTCGAGCCTTAGACCCGTCAAAATATAGGGTCCAATATTCCGACGCCGGCAGGGTCATATTCTACTTTGTCTCTGTCCAATCAGCAACAAAGTGAGCAAGGATTTGGGATTTGATTGTTGTTCAAGGTTTATACTCAATGTCGAAAGCTGAAAGCTCTATGCCCCATTTTGCGACGCGTCCTGTAGCCTCGCTATTATTGATTATATCTCTCGTGGGAGCTATGCTCACCATGCTAATTGGGTGTTCCTGAAAATAATGACGTAACTTATGGGATGCGAAAAACACACCATAAGCCAGCTTTTGATAGTGTGGATACCACTGCTTCGATTCAGTTAGGACCTCGCTGAGGTAGTAAGTCGGACGCTACACCAGGTGTTCCTGATTTTCCTCTGGTCTCTACACTACCATGACGACACTAACGACCCTGTTTGTCGCAGCGAGATAGAGCAACATTGGTTCCCTTGGTTCCGGTGCTGCAAGGATAGGAGCAGACGATAGTTGTTCTTTCAAGTCTTGTAGTGCAGCTTCAGCTTCATCAGTCCAAACGAATTTTTTGGTGTTTTTTAGGAGTTTGTAAAGTGGTGCGGATCTTTCTCCGAGCCGGCTTACAAACTGACTGACTGCAGCAATGCAACCAGTTAGTCTTTGAACGTCCTTCAGGCGAGTCATCCTGGAAATATTGAGTATAGCCTTGATCTTGTCGTGGTTCACCTCTATGCCTCTTTGAGACACGATGAAACCTAACAATTTTCTGGCTAGGATTCCAAAGAAACATTTCTTCGGATTAAGCATTATGTTGTATTTTCGTAGATTGGCGAACGTTTCCTCCAAGTCAGAAATTAGTGTTTCCTTCTTTTTGGACATCACCGCAATGTCGTACACATCTGCATGTACGTTGCGTCTGATTTGGTCATGGAGGCAATGCTGCATAGTGCGCTGATACGTAGCTCCTGCGTTCTTGAGCCCAAAGGGCATCGTAATGAAACAGAAGGTTTCGAAGGGGGTTATGAATGAAGTTTTGATTTTATCAAATTCCTTCATCCGAATTTGGTGATAACCGGAATATGCGTCGAGAAAACAGAGGAGTTCCGAGCCTGTCGTAGAATCGATAACTTGATCAATTCTAGGCAGAACGAAAGGATCTTTGGGACAAGCCTTGTTCAAGGCAGTATAATCAACACACATCCTTAAATTAGTTGTCCTTTTTAGGGACCATTACAGGGTTGGCCGACCAATTAGTATGGATGACCTCTTCTATGAATCCGGCTAACTCGAGTCGGGCTAGTTCCTTAGCTATTGCCTTACACTTTACGTCGCCAAAACATCGTAGGGACTGTTTGACGGCTTTAGCGTTCGGGTGTACATTTAGAGAGTGCTCGGAAAGTTCCCTAGGTACTCCAGTCATGTTAGATGGCTACCATGCGAACATATCTTGGTTTGCTTGGAGGAACTTGACGAGCACGCTTTCCTATGCGCTATCTAGGCCTACGCCTATCTGGGTCACCTTGGAGGGGTCATCATCTTTCAACAGCGTCTTCTTTGTCTCTTCCGATTCCTTGAACACCGGATTCGTCTTTGTCACCTCCTTCTTCGTTGTGGGCATCTCGGATAGATCTATGATCTTCTTGATCTCCTGATACTCCTAGGCGTGCAACACGGCTTCAGCAAAGGCGGAATTTCCATCCTCGCACTCTCGCGTTTTCTTCGGGTCTCCCCTGATGGTGCTCGCGCCATTGGGACCTGGAATTTTCATCATATTGTAAATGTAACACGGATAAGCCATAAAACCCCAATAAGTCGGACGTCCGAATATAGCGTGGTACGCGCTCTTGAATGGGACCACTTCGAAGGAAAGTGGTTCCATCCGATAGTTCTTTGGAGTTCCAAAGGGAACATCCAAAGTGATCTCTCCCAGGGAATTTGCTTGTCTTCCTAGGACAACTCCATGAAAGATCATAGAGCTGTGATTCAGCTGGGTCTCCGAGATTCGCATTCGGTGTAGCGTTTCGACATACAGAATATTGATGCTGCTGCCACCGTCCGTGAGAGTCTTGGAGAAACCATAGCCGTCAATAAGTGGATTGATGACTAAGGCGTATATTCCTCGCCTGTGCAACTTAGGCGGATGATCAGCACGGTCAAATAAGTGACTTGAGCTCTCTAATTTTCTCTACATGGTTAGTGTCAACAACAATAGTATAGGAACTAGATGCAACATTGTTAGAGCAACAAGGCATGGAATGTAATTCATCACAAGATGTAGCAATAGCATGAGTGGATGAATTACAAGGACTAACACATGGCAATATCACATTAGGAGTAGAAGTAGTGCTAATGTCCACATGAGGCCCACTATATATTACCTTTGACAAAATGGCCTCATGAGATAACTTTAGCTTATCATGGGAGACTAGAAGATCCTCATGTGAGCTTGAGAGCTTAACATGACTTTCTTCCAATATCCCATATTTGCTAGTTCACAAAGCAAGTTGAGCCCTTAGCTCAATATTCTCCTTCAAAATAGATGCTTCACAAGAAGTAGAGTTAGTAGCACAAGCATCATTATTAATGGCTAGAGGTGAGGGCAACTTAGCAAGATCTTTTGAATATGAAGCTTTAAGTTGCTCATGTGACTCGGTGAGTTTGATGAGCTCACTCTTAACGACCCGAGAGCCATTTTTGAGGTGCTTAAAATCCTCAACGAGTTTAGCATGGGGAACTACAAGTTCATCATTTTTAGTTTTGAGAGAACATGCCACCACAAGTTCTCTATCATGGTTTTCCTTTACTCTAGATAATTGTAGAGCAAAAGTCTCCTCAAGAGATTCCTTGGTGGTTTGTTCTTCCAAATAAGCTTTTCTTAGATCATTAGAGAGGCTTTGAAGTTTTTCAATGGTGTGCTCTTGCTCCTCATCTTGAGCTTGCAATTGCTTAATAATTTTCTTGCTCTCCATAGCAAGAGTTAAGATTTCAATGAAGTTAGAGCAAGCAATGTTATTATTAACAAGAGAACGATAAACAACCTCACCCTTTTCACCTAAAGAGGAAATCTCATCCT
Source organism: Avena sativa (assembly GCA_916181665.1). Classification (NCBI taxonomy): domain Eukaryota; kingdom Viridiplantae; phylum Streptophyta; class Magnoliopsida; order Poales; family Poaceae; genus Avena; species Avena sativa. The sequence goes on from OV702287.1 coordinate 343,976,245, forward strand.
CATCGTCCTCACTATCATCATCCACAACAACATCATCATCATAATTATGAGATGCCATGAGATCTAAAGAGGTTACCTTAGTTCCCTTAGCCATAAGGCATATGTGAGAACCGGAAGAAGATGAAGGTGACATTGAACTTGAAGCTCCATCCAAAACCTTGTCTTGACCCATATAATCTTCGGTTTCCTCTACATGGTTAGAAACACAAGCACTAGAGGAAATACAAGCATTTTTATCATGGCAACAAGACAAAGCAACCATATCATCATGTGAATTATTTAAGCCATTTCTACAAGATATGCACGGACTATCAACAGTAACATATGAGGAGTTTTGAGTGCCACAAGTGTTGGAGTCCAAAGATAGACCATTGCAACTAGATAGAGATGAAGGATTACAAATATTATGCACACTATCCACATTGCAATTTCTATCACCACTCACCATATCATTACCTTGTGAAAAATCACATGTAGGTGAAGTGGTAGACGATGAGAACTCATCACGGCTGGAGGTGGAGGGAACACAATCAACCTCAATAATGTTGGACACACTATATTTATCTTGAAGCTTTGTCCATATCTCATGAGCACTCCAATAAGGCATGATTGAAGATTTAACTACATTGCTCACAACAAGTAAAAGCATTTTAGTAGCTTGGGAATCTATATAAGAGTTCATCTTCTCCTCTAAAGATTAGTTTTGGGGATCCATAGGAGAAGAGAAACCCATATATAGAATTACTTCAATAGATGGGTGAATGTCCTGAAAGTAATCTAGCATGCGAGATTTCCGAACATCATAATTTGTGCCATCGAATATATAATAGGAATCGTGCACTACTCCACTAGACGACATCTTAACTCTCAAGGCGGTGAAGCCTAAAAGCGAGAGACCTTGCTCTGATACCAATTGAAAGATCAAGGATGTCGCCTAGAGGGGGGTGAATAGGCGATTAAAACTTCTATGAGATGGGCTTAACAATGGCGGAATAAAACTAGCATTTTCTTTTGTTAAGCATAAAGCCTAAATATACTAAGGTTCACATATGTGCACCAACAAATTATGCTAAGCAAGACAAGCAACAATATGATAGCAATAGATTACTTCAAGCACGATGGCTATCACAATGTAAAGTGCATAAGTAAAGATCTCGGGTATAGAGATAACCGAGGCACGCGGAGATGACGATATTTTACCGGGTTCCTCAATAAGGGAGTACGTCTTATTGGAGGGGTGGGCGGTACTAAGACCACCAACGCCACAAAGGCCTCACCCTATTATCCCGAGCACCCACCACACGGGAAAGCATCCGTTCCACTATGTGACACTTAAGGGTGGTCACCGAACCCGTACAAGATTGGGGCTATCTCCACAACTTAATTGGAGGCTCCAATAGTCGCCACCAAGGCCTCAATCTTGGGGGAGCTTCACAACTTAATTGAAGACCCCAAGAACACGCCACAAAGGCCACACAACCGTCTAGGGTTCCAAGAACCCAAGAGGGACAAGTAACAATGAATATCACCAACCAAATTCTCCGGAGAGAACACAAACCGATGCACCTAATGCAAATGGCAAGAACACCACAAAGATGCTCCAATACTTCACTCTCAAGTTTCAACAATGCTACTAAAGAAATTGGGGGAACAAGAGAGGAAGAACACAAAGGGGAACACAAAATCCCCCAAGATCTAGATCCCAAAGATACACTCCACAAAGAGGTGATTTGGTTTGGTCAAATTGTAGATCTAGATCTCCTGAATCTTCCTCTCAAATATTGGCAAGAATCATTCGAGGGGGAAGATTAAATCAAGCTAGAAATGAGTCAAAGCAATAAGGAAAAAGCTTGAAGAAAGAGGGAGAAGAAGCAACCCTAAAAAGAAGAGAAAGAAGGCTATTTAAAGGGATAGGCCGGATCTGCCCGTTGGGGCCAAAATAGCCAGGTTGGGCCGGTAGTACCGCAGTGACCGGTACTACCGGTCCTGGGTCAACCAGCCCAACACAGCAGGGGATTGGGGCAAGCCCGCCCGCGCTAGAGCAGAGGGCAGCGCTGGCGAGTGAGGAAGTCAACGCGTGGGAGGAGCGGGGCGACACTTGCGCAGCAAGTGGGAGCGAGGCGGGAGCACGGTGCAGGGAGAGTGGAGCGGATTGGGCTGGGGAGCTGGGAGGCGGCCCAGTAGAACCGGTCGGGCCAGGCGGTAGTACCGCACAGAGAGCAGCGCAACGATTCAGGCACGACCGGTAGCGGGCCAGTACTCGTCCCGGTAGTACCGGATGGCCTAGAAAACAGATTTTCCTTTTTCATTTAAAATAAAGAGGCAAATTCCAACTGCGATAACTTTTGCTAGGAGACTCCGATTGACCCGAATCCAATTGCGTTGGAAAAAGGACGACAAGAGCTACACAAATAAAGGTGGAAATATTGGATATCACCAAGTGAGAATGTATCAAGTAGTATAATGTGAGATACCTCACTCGGTGAGAATCCGGAAAACCTCCAACAACAAAATCGCAACAAGATATAAAAGGGAGATCCGATTTTGATGAACAAGAGCTTGTTAAGAATATTACCACAAGCTCTATATACTCACATGGATAAGACAAATAAACAACCAAATACGATAGTGCAAGTATGCAAATGTTTGATCTCTCTCCGAACGATATGATCGAGACACTCACTCGAGAGCCTCCCTTGATAGTACATCTATCTATCCTAAACCCGGTCTCTCAACTACCAATACAAGACTGGCAAAAGAGAAAACCTATCAAGGATACCTTTGCCTTGAGCATAATTGATCTTGTCTTCATCGATCCATGAACACCGAGGATGGCAAGCAATAAACATGAGATCTTCTCGGGATGAAGCCTTTTGAGCTTGCACACCACATCTTCTTCCTCATATCTTCCACCTTGGAGCCAACACATGCTCCAAGCGATGCCAATGGACACATCCTACAAGTGCAACTTAATACACGCATTAGTCCATAAAGATTGTCATTAATTACCAAAACCACACACGGGGGCCCACATGCTCTTTCATCTACGATAGAAGCAGGGCGCAAGAAGACAAACCATTAGCAACATGCTATGGAAAAAATCTTTGATAGGATACCAAAAAGAGATGCACCAAGATATTTATATAGAAGAGGGAAGTGTAAGGTCTAAGCTATAGGGCCATCGTAGACCACAACATATTTTTGTGGCGCAGAGTCTACGCTACCAGTTGTGCTATCGGCTGTGAGAAACTGCTGACGTCTAGAGCCTATGCTGCCAGCTCGGCCCTCTGCCGCGAAGAACCGCGTCCGGCTAGACCCTACGATGCCACATCGGATGTACGAAGGCCCCTCTGCTGCAAAAAACCATAGTCGTCTAGGGCCTACGATGCCATATCAGATGTCCGCGGACCCCTCCACTGCGCTGAACCACGAACGGCTATAGTCTACGATGCCACGTCAGCTCTAAACAGGCCCCGCATACGCGAGAAACCACAGTCGTCTAGGGTCTACGCTTCCGCCTCGGCTCCGTGCAGGCCCCATGACCTCGATCCGGCCTACCAGCTCATCTCTCCACCGTGAGAACCAACATCCACCCATGCCTTCTGATGCCACCTCGGCTGCCAGCTCGCCTCTCCATTACGAAAACTCGTGTCCGTCAAGGTCCCATGGTGGCACGTCTGCTCATAAAGGGTCCCATCATCCGACGGGTGTGTAGGTGTGGCGTGCCCGAAACAACTCTCACTGTGCGCAATCCTGCCTTCATACGCTGACGGTGGGCCCATGGCGCCCTCGTGACCCATTCCAGCGACGCGGGGTATGACGTCGCACGGCACACATGAACGGTAGGGAATCCTTCGCCCTGGCCTGCAACGGTTCCTGCCTCGCAGGATAGAAGGGATCAGTTGCGACGTCGCCGCATGTCCTTTTTCGCGTCCATCCCACGACCGAAAAGAATCGGGACCACGTGGGTAGCAGTTTGGACCAAAATTTTGTAGCGCTATTATTTACTCCGATTATGTACTTATGCCATGTTTACTATTTTGTTTCTCGGGGAGAATTTACTATTATGTACTATTTAGGAGCAGAAAATGTCCGTGATGTGGACACGCCTAGTCACGCTTTTTGGGCCTCTAAGCTTTCATCATCGTTGGCGCAAACCTCTGGGTCCATTTTGGATCATGCCGACTTTGTTACGAGTAGCTTAGGGGCATGGACCCATGTGCTTGATTTGGTTCTGGAACCATCGTGTCGGATGCCCCGTCGGTACACTAACATAGTGTGTTATTTCTAGAGGCAAAAATATATGAGGTGCATGTGGATACTTTGGTGCGTCCCTATAAGATTAAATCTTTTTAAAAAGTCATGTCCACGATTATAAATGTCTTAGAGCATAGTTTCTTGATCATATATAACTTGTATCTAATTAATAATAACTTGCCTAGTAAGATAGCACTCCTACAATAATAACCTATAAAATTGCCAACTGTGTAAATGTATCTAATATTTCTCCGCCGTGGGTTACGTGAAAGGTTATGTTTGATGATAGTATCTAGTCGGTTCTGAATAAACTCTCTTACCTTTCTGTAGTAGAAGGAAGTTATATCGTGTATCTCTTGGTCATTTTAGTGTATGCTTTGCTGCCGCTTAACCCCACCGTACCATGTAGGAGAGGTAGCCGAGTTCTAAGTCTCGCAATCATGTTCATCATTACTTACCGCTCTTTTTCTCCTGTGGGAAATCTTTGGCCCATCAGTAGGTATGTGATCGGCGGCGTTAGCAAGGTTGTCCTTTCGGATTGGTCTGGGCAGGGTTACGGATGTCACTTGGTTGTCTTCAAGCCTCTTAGGCCCAATTATATTCTCATCCATATACTCGAATGCTATTTCTCTTTCTATGTGATTTGTATTTTTGTGATGTATTCATTTATATTCTTGGCTCAATGGAGTTGTTGTTGTATATATATGGTTTTTGTAGGTTTTGTCGTGAACTTTTATAATTGTACTATTTTGTTTTCCACATGCACACAATTGCTTGGTGGACGTCTTCGAATTATTTCTATGTGAATTTGGCAGGAATCGCTAAAGCTGCATAGTCCCGATTCGTGGGAGTTACGCATTACATATGGAAGTTTAGTGGGGGTTCATTGGGGTTTTGTAAACATGATTTGATTTCACATCGTACCTTCCACTGAGCGCCCCCTCTTGGTACGAGTTTCCTATAACTAAAACACAAACAAAATCTATGGATACATTCCTTGATCTTCTCAACAAAAGTAGGAGTTGATCACCAAGCAACAAGATCACACTCATGTTGTGATAACCGCAACAATAGGGTAGGAGTTGATCACCATATTGTGATTTTCATCAAAAGTACCTAAAAAAATTAGCACACAACAAGATCACACTCATGTTGTCAATAAACACCCAAAATACATTTAGGGAGGGAAATACCCTCTCACCCATGGTCATCTTGACGGACTTCTCGCCATTTCACTACTAGGAAACAATCTATAGATAGACAAGATGTTCAGTGGCGCATAGGCCAATTTGTGCGTCACAGGAAGACATCAGTGGCGCACTGGAAAGAATGCACCACAGAAGTTTGGAAGTTCTGTGGCGCATTTTTCAGAGCATGTGCCACAGAAGATTGGTGGGACCCGCCGGCGGGGGGATGATCCAAGTTCTGTGGCGCATTCTGTAATATGCGCCACAGAACATCGAGGAGGGCCCCACCACGGAATCTAATTCACCCAAGTTCTGTGGCGCACGTTGACATATGCGCATATGTCAACGTGCGCCACAGAACTTGGGGGTGGGCCCCACAAAGGGAATCTTATTCACCCACTTCTGTGGCGCACATGGTAGAAATGCGCCACAGAAGTTTCAGCATATGTGGCGCATTTCCTCCATATGCGCCACAGATGAGGGCGTCCAGATCCATATGTTAAAAAGGTGACATGAGCTAGCTTTCTTATCTATCTATCCCACCACCACCCATTTCACATCTCTACCTCCTCCCAACTCGTCTTCCTCCTCCCTCACACCCCATCTTGCCCATAGTTTCTCCATTTTCTTATATCTAAACCTATTTTAATCCATAGATTGGTAAGTAGAAGCTTCGCTCCAACTTCTAGATCTAAAAGTTCCTTACTTTTCCCTCTCACATCTCTCTATTTGTTTACTAATTTCCTCTCCACCAACTTGCATTGTAGATCTATTTGTCCATACTCTCTCATCGTGCGGTCTCGTCTCGCTATTATTTTGTCTACTATAGCTAGGTGAGTACTTGGCCATCATGAACATGTAGGTGAAGCTTGTCGCGCGGGCGGTGTGTGTGTGCGATCCATGGCGAGACGATGCTTGTGTGTGGTGCATGAATGTTTGCAATGGGAGGAAGTTATTTGTTGTTTTCTTGTTGTTGTCGGGCCCGGCCGGTGTGGTTGCATCGATGTTTGCCGAAATGTTGATTCATTTCCATTTTGGCAAATTTTTGCACTACCCATATGTCCTAATTTTAGGAAAGGTCATGCCGAAATTTTTCCGGCTAGCATTCATGCATGTGTGTGTTCATATGGTGTGGTTCTCACCTATATTCTCTATTTTGACCGCTCAGGCAACCATGGTCCTCACGATGAGCGAAGGTCGAATTGCTAGGTACAAGAAAGGCGCGAAGGAGGACATGATTCTGAACAACAAGACCATGATAAGATGTCCATGTCGAACATGCAAACTGCAGCGCTAGATCGACCCTGAATCTGGACAATTAGAGGGTCACCTGCTTAGGCGCGGTTTCATGCGCGACCTCAATGAGGCACCGGCAGGACATGGTGGTGGTCACGAAGACGTGGGCGGGCGAGAAGACGAAGAGTCTACCGGGCATGATCATCATGACGAAGGAGATGCCAGCGGGCATGATCATCATGACGAAGGAGATGCCGGTGGGCATGATCAGCATGGAGAAGGAGATGGCGACGGGCATGATCATGAAGAAGGAGAAGACGCGAACACACAGACGCTCCTAACTTCGATCTTGCAGGACCCTCATGTTCAAGAACTGCTCCTCAAGGAGACGAGCAACGACAAAGCTGCAGCCAGAGAGAAAGCCAAGCTGGCCCAAATGGAGGTAGACGGGATGACTCCATTGTATCCTGGGTGTCGCCCCGAGGATACACGTTTGAGTGTAACGCTCAAGGCTCTAGAGATGAAGGCCGAACACAAATGGACCGATGTGAGCTTCAACGCAAACATGGAATACTGGCACGACCGACTTCCTAAGGGGAACACATTGCCAACAAGTATCGAGGAGGCCAAGAAAATCATGTGCCCTCTCGACCTACCACACATTAAATACCACGCATGCATCAATGATTGTGCACTTTATCGGAACGAGTACGCGGATAGAACCACTTGTCCGTTGTATGGCCAAGGACGGTACAAGAGAGGGAACAAGAAAGTTCCTCGAAAAGTGGTATGGTACTTTCCTATCACCCCTCGTCTACAGCGATATTTCGTAGATCCTAAGGAAGCAAAGCTCATGCAATAGCACGCGGAAAGAGAGAAACCCGAAGATGATCCAGAGAAGGGCAAGATCCTGACACACCCTTCAGACGCTAGCTAGTGGAACGCATTAGACATCGAGTTTGAAGAGTTCGGGGGCGATGCAAGGAACGTCAGGCTGGGTATGAGCACCGATGGACTCAATCCTTTTGGAAACCAGAGTAGCACGCATAGCACCTGGCCTGTGTTTGTATGGCCATACAACCTCCCCCCGTGGCTATGCACGAAGCAAAGGTATGTACACATGAGCATTCTTATTCAGGGGCCGAAACAACCAGGTATCGATATGCATCTGTATCTCGGGCTATTGAGAGAGGAGTTAGCCATCTTGTGGGAGACGCCGGCTCGTACGTGGGACGCCTACACTAAAGAATATTTCCATCTGAGAGCCGCATTGCTCACGACCGTGCAGGACTATCCTGGTTACGCATATGTATCGGCCCAGGTGAACCACGGACACAATGCATGCGTCAAGTGCATGGATGAGACACCGCATCTCCAGCTACCAAGGGATCCCGGGTCTTCGAAAACCGTGTTCCAAGGTACTCGAAAGTGGCTCCGCATGGATCACCCGTGGAGAAAACATGGTGACCTGTTCAATGGTAAGGACGAGCTCGAAAGAGCCCCGCGTCCGAGGAGCGGCGAAGAAATCGAGGAGCTTTTGAATAATTGGGTAGATTGCCCTGCGCCTGGAAAAAAATGACCGAGGACAAAGCCGCTGCTGGGTGTATGGAAAGCAAGGTCTGTTTTCTGGGACCTGCCGTATTGGAAGGTCCTTCACACTCCCCATAGCCTCGATGCAATGCACATCCCAAAGAACGTTACCGAGAGTCTGCTTGGCACTCTACTGAACATGCCGGAGAGGATCAAGGATGGGCCGAAAGCAAGAAAGGACCTTAAATTGCTTGGCATAAAGAAAGATCTTCAGTACCCTGATGGTGATGATGATGATGATGATGAAGGGACTCAAGGTTGCCGCAAAAGAGTTAAGAAGAATGAGGTGGTGCTTCGCGCTGCCTGCTTCACTCTGAGTCTGGAGGAGCTCGAGCAGTTTTTCAGGTGCCTCTTAGGAGTGAAAGTTCCTCACGGTTACTCGGGGAAGATAAGCAGATATCTGGACGTGGCGAAGAAGAGGTTCAGCGGTATGAAGTCTCACGACTGTCACGTGCTGATGACGCAGATACTCCCTATTGCGATCCGTGGGATAATGGACGAGCATGTCCGTGAGACGTTGTTTGGCCTCTGTAACTTTTTCGACATCATATCTAGGAAGTCGAACGATGTGAAGCAGCTCGATAGGCTACAGGAAGAGATCATGATGATACTATGCGAGCTTGAGATTTACTTCCCGCCCGCATTCTTCGACATCATGGTGCATCTGCTTGTACATGTCGTGGACGACATCATCCAGCTCGGGCCGACATTCCTGCACAACATGATGCCATTTGAAAGGCTAAACGGTGTCATCAAAGGATTCGTTCGCAACAGGTCTCGTCCAGATGGAAGCATAGCCAAGGGCTTTCTGATCTACGAGTGCATCTCCTTCTGCCAGATGGAAGCATAGCCAAGGCGGTGGACCAAAAAATGGTGGACAAGTTAGTGGAAGAGAAGCTCCGCTCGATGATCCCCCCTGAGTTTTTCGAGGGGCTTACTGCCTGGAATGCGGGAGATCGACAGGGGCCGATACATCTGCCCAGCTTAAGCGGCAGCAACTCTGGCATCAATGTTACCGTGTCGCCGGACCTGGTGACCCCGCCGGCCATCAACATCAGGACGCAGCCCCTCGTTTTGGTCACACCGACGCCCCCTCCCGCGAAAGATACCAATAAGGCGCAGCTGACGGCGGCGGTGCTTCGTGAGGCACCCGAGTGGGAGATTGCAGATGATGATAGGCCGGCCGCCGGCATCCGCCGTGTCTCTACATTAGCCGAGATCCACGCCATCACCAAGGTAACTAATTAGTTAGTGCACGTCATCTTCTTTATGCCTTTGATGCATGACTGTTGCCATCTCATGACGCCCAACAACATGTTTTTGCCTCAGGACACTTCTTGCGTACTCCTGCTTAAAGATGTCGGTGGTGAGTTGAAGGATGTTGCCAAGGGCACTCTTATACAACCGGCGAGCCGCACGATGCACAACAATCCAATGGATGATGACGTGATGAAGGTCAGGTTGGCTCGGGTGTTGCCAGGGTGCGACGACATGGACCCCCCCATTCAACCTCAGGGAGCCGACGAACACAAGACCCTTGGGGAATGCTACAACTGGCCCTTGACATGGCCGAAGACCCAGATTCGTCTTGCAGGGGGGAGCACCGGCGCCACCTCTCGACCGATCATCGCCCGGCCACCACCTTGGAAGCCAGTAGCCGCCGTTGTCGCCACCACCAGCCGTCACCATCAACTCTTGGCAGCGTGTGCACCGCCACATGGCAAAGACGTTGTGCCGCAACCGCCGTCGCCCCCGCTACCACCACCGCATGATGGCACCCATGAAGATGATGATGAATTGGTCAACATTGACGACTTCAACACCGGTGCCGCCAAAGGATTGTATATGCCTTCTGTGGATGAAGAACCCTTCGCAGCTCGCGACGACCATCAAGCTGATCGGCCCAATACATGCACGCATCACCTGGTCTTCCATGGTCTTTCTCAAGAGACGCCTCCGGCCGCTGATCCACCACAAGAGAAACCGGGATTGGTTTTCAGCCCCAACACACTCCGAAAGGCGACTAATGAGCAGATGGCAATGGCTGACACTATTGTGAAGAAGAAGCACTACAGGAAGAGAGGTAATAATAATAAGAAGGGTGCGAGCCAGCCTCTTCCGAAGAGGATCCGGGGTCAGGACGTCGTCGTCATACCATCCACACAATTTGGCTTGCCCCGAGTGCATGTAGCTGGTGATCCGATATTGACTCCGGATATGATCCACATTGCGGTTGGAGCCATGTTAACTTTGCACGAGGGTGTCAAGACACTAGAGGCCCTCCTTCTTAAAGAGGACGATCCAAATTACCCGGTTTTCACGGCCAAGGTGCCATTGGACGTGGGCTTCATCGATGAACCCCCCGCGGATATATTCTTCATAGCGTTCGAGGACATATTCAAGCTGTTTCTCACGAAACGGCTGGACTATAACTTGGTCCGCCTATACGCGCTCAATCTGGCGCTCACGATCAAGAGAGAAAGTACCCCGGAAATCGCGATAGTGGATCCCTACTACATGCGGGACAGCCAGTTGGTCGAAGGATCAGAGGCACGGACCAAGGCGACGGCGTACCTCGAGAAGTTCATAGTGGACAACAAGAGGAAGGGCACACTTCTTTTGCCTTTCTTTCCCGAGTAAGTACACACACTCGCTCATCGTCACCGTAACTTATGCATTTCTTATAGATTTCTTTCCTTTGCTCTTTTTCCAACATTCCGTTCCAATTGTGTTGCGCAGAGACAAATACTGCATGCTCATCGTCCTTGCCTCGAGGTATTCGCTAGCCACGTATTTCGACTCGGGGAGTTTGACGAAGAAGAAAGACTACACTAGAATAAGGGGTGTTCTCAATGAGGCTCTTGAGGGCTACACCAAGAAGGGATGCACCTTCGTAGATAGGGGGATGTATCAAGGATGGCAAACACGTGTTCAAGCACGTGCTCGACTTCCCCTGCGTCAAGCAGTCGACTGCTGGTGCCAAGGAGGCCTTCTACGTCCTCCATCACCTTAAAGGCTATGTTCGGGATTGCCATAACCTAACGCTGCCATCTAGTCTCCGAGGATGGGCCGAAACTTTGGCGAAAATCGACGATGCTGATCCTAGAGAAGACTTCCATCGCATTCAGATGAAGTTGTCACAAATTATCATTGAAGATGTCAACACAAGGGGCGGTGCCCTACAACAAGCCAGAGGGTTGAGTAAGAGGGAGATCGAAGAACGCCTCCGTAAGCAGGGTGACACAAGGACGTGGATGACGAAAGAGGGCTATCTACCGTTCCCGAAGCCGTGCCAGAAGAGGAAGTCTTCATCGTGATCGATGTGTGCCTCTAGCATGATCCAGTGTGTGTATATTCTTGATGGACGCCTGCTGTATTAGTGTGTGTGTGTCATAAACTTTACTATCTTGTGGTCGAAATGGTCATTGTTGTTAGACTTAAACTACCTTGTGGTCGTGCTGTCGTTGAACTTATTGCTTCTATGATGATCTAACTTTTAGGTTTATGGATCCTTTGTTTTATATTCTATGAACATATATATATATGGATGTGAACCCTTTATTCATTATTTTCATTGTATTTTTACTAATATGCCTTGTCGTCTATAGAGATGGCGATGAGGTGGTATGTGGTGTACATGGGTAGGGTTCCAGGAGTCTACGAGGAGTGGGAGGATTGCCACAAACAAGTGAACAAGTTCAGCGGCAACATCTACAAAGGATACGCGACTAGAGAGGAGGCGATAGCCAAGTGGAGGAACCACTTGTGGAAGAAGAACCGGATGAAGATATTGGTCGGGCTAATGCTCTTGCTCACCATTATCACAGTTGTATTCTATTTGATCCTAGTGTAGGCGGCGGTGGCCACTTCATATTTGTAATGTGAGATGATATGAACTTTGTATTCGGCGCTTGTGTAAAAATTTGGCACTTGACACTATATATGTATCTCGATCGGGCTCTAAGTGTTTGTATTATATATATATCGGTTTTCATGCATCTACTACTTGTGCAATGTATTTTATACTCATCTGGATAAATCCTGTATAAATCATGTATAAATACCTGATTATACACCAGGAAAGTATTTTACTTCGAATACATGTTACACAATCAGTGACGCATATAATTATATAGTTAGTGGTGCATGGCATATCTGTGGCGCATACACGTAAATGCGCCACAGAATTCTTCCTATGGCGCATCTGAAGGAATGCGCCACAGAAGTCTGGAACTTCTGTGGCGCATATCCATATGCGCCACAGGAAGTAGTTATCAGTGGCGAGGTAACAACGGCGACAAAGATATGCGCCACAGAAGTCCCCTTTTCATGCGCCACAGATAGGCTGTTTCCTAGTAGTGTTTTATGCCACGAGTACGAGGGGTCGTTTCAGTTTTGGTTAAAAAGTGTTTTACCCTAATTTTATATTCAACACTATCAGAGTTGGACGTACTGTTGGGGAGATAAATATACTGCTAGTAACTTTTACACTCACATACACGCCCACATGACTGCTCTAAAGGTTTATCATTGGTTATGGAAGTCGGCTTGTATAATGAAAACTAAATTGTTTGCGTGGTTGCTGCTCTCGGATAGGCTAAACACAAGAGACATGCTACAGCGTCGACACTGGAGGGTTACTGATGATACTCACTGTGTGTTATGTATTCTGAGGGCTCATGAGGATAGGATCCATTTGTTCTTTGAATGTAATTTCTATGTCAGGATCTGGAACTACCTTCAAATCGATTGGTCTCATGGCACTGGGATCTACAAAGTGCGGTGGGCTTTGCAAAGAGGAGCTTTGGGAAACCGTTCTTCATGGAGGTCATGATCACAACTTGTTGGAATATCTGGCTCTTGAGAAATGGGAATTTTTTTAAAAATGACAGGCCATCCCTTTACTAAATGGAAAGCTCAGTTTGTGCATGACATACTACTTCTGTAGTATAGAATCAAAGCAAAGCACAAGGACCAGCTGCTTGACTGGATTGGACACCTGCCATAGATTTCTCCTTTCATTCCATGTATATATTCTTAGATGGGTTTGCCTCTCAGCAAACTCTCTCTTGTGCATATTGTAATTAGAACTTTTTTGTTTTATTAATAAAATGTTGTGGGGCTATTGTCCCACAGTTCCGGGTCAAAAAAAAAACTGAGACTCACCCTCAACCACACATGCTTATACGATATTCCGTACTTGACAGATCTTTGATTAGTAGTGATAACCGCAATAAATTTGACGACACCAAAATAAAATGAAACAACAACATATTTCTAGTAGTTTACTAACTAGTAGCAGTATTAAAGCGTAGACACGGTGTGGGCAATGGGACACGTTGCATGGATGGATACATTCATATCATGATGATGAAATAAACAACCATTATCTAACATACTAGCTCTAGTTCGAAAAGCCATTATAGACATATGTTGCTAAAACCGCCGGAGTCATCCAAAGAGAACCCAACAATATACCCTATTGCCCCACCCCTCAATTCACCAAGGCATAAAGAAACTAGTAAAGAAGATTAAGAATGTTGGTTTCCATACAATTTAGCATTTGCGAACACATGTAATCCTCAGATTACAACACTCCCACGTACCTAGATGTCCCTGTAAACACAAATCTATGTGAAGGACGGCACACAGCAAAATCGAGGTGGCCGAAAGACGTACTCCGTTTAATTAATGAATAAATTTACCCGCAGTGACGAACTGAAGATACAAACTTATTCGAAGGCATTTGCTAGTCTAGCTAGCTCAAACAATCCAATCGAAAGAAAAAAAAGGGTACTCCTCCCGAGCCCCAGCACACTGGTGATCGATCACACGACACGCACGTGCCGAGACGACCGTATCTCCGCTGTCAAGAACGATCACTCAGAGCATGAGCACGGCCGCGGCCACGGCTCCGGCCGCCGCCATTGCCTGTGAAACCGCTCCGCCAACAAAAGAGGCCGAATTGGATGGCGGGCCAGCCGGGGCTTGAGCAGCGTCCGCGGTGACGACGAGGAGCTTCATGCCCTGGGCGCAGTGGTTGCCCACGCTGCAGACGAACCACCTCCTCCCGGCCTTGCTGAGCGGGACGGTGTCCTGGCCGGAAGTCCAGGTGCCGAGGGCCTGGTTCCCCGTCACGTTGCAGGCCCTGAAGTCCGGGCCGGTCACTTCCATCACCGTGTGCTTGCCGGCGGTGTACATGAACGCTGCGAACAAGCACCAAGATGTTAGCATCAATTCCGATACAAGAGTCGGGGATCCAAGGTGCGTGCACGGAATCATACTCAGGCTGTCGCCGACCACGAAGGTTTTGCCCTCGGTCCAGGTGGCAGGGTAGCTGAGGGTCCAGCCGGCGGAGTCTCCGACCATGAAGTCGTCGGCGGAGGCCGGCGCCAGGAGGAAGGCGACGGCGATGGCCGCGGCAGCCAAGAGCAGCACTTGCTGGGAAGCCATCGGTGATGCTGTTGTATATGACAGCCTATGTGTCCCTCTTAGTGCGTTGCAACTCGACTTGTGGGCTGTAGCTATATGGCTTGGCAAGATCAGTATCAATTCGAATGTATTTATAGGGGAAGAGATAGCGACCTAGAGAATCAGTCCTGTGGTGATTTCGAGGCCGAAGAAGCTGCAGGTTCATGGCGGCATTTGGTGGTGAATGACAGGATGCTTATACCACCAGAAAAGACAACGTTTGGCACATTGTTGTTTCCCCTGCCGGCCTCTGTTTCAGGCTTGACATTTTCTATGGTTAGGGTTGACATGTTCTCCGGTTATTGAGAAGCGTCCCCTGACCCGTAGATTGAGTATTTTTTGATAAATAGTACTCTCTCAGATCCAAACCAATAGTTGAAGATTCAGGTAAAATGTTGGCTAAATCTATATAGGTTTATTGAACCCGCGACAACTAATTTGGATCAGAGTTACTACATATGTTCCCATATATAAGATGTTTACGGAGGTTTAAACCGAACTCCTAGAATATTTTATACTATTTAGGAACAGAGTGAATAATGTATAAACATTAATGTGGCACCAATTACAACTAATCGCTCTAACAACATAATGGTAAGGACTAGTTGTTATATTAACAATGCACACACTTAAATTATTGAGAAAAAACATAGTCCTCACAAAGTGATCGACTACTCGCAGCAACCGAAGACAACCATCACCGTTCACTACACCTAGACTGCAAAATAGGTTCTCGAACGATACGCCATTTCCAACCATCAAAGTCGGATCACGAGTTTCCACACCCAGAGCAAGTCTGAGCAATGTCTAGACAATACTTTAAAAAAAAAACAGCTATAAGTTCGCCATTGCCACGTACAACCAATGAAGTTCAGACCTAGGTTTTTTACACCGAGAAATCAAGACATGGTACTTGAAGAGCCATCAAAACAAAGACATCATGTATTGCTACCCCACTTGCCTAAGATCACTCCTGGAAAGCAACCGATCGCCGGGCACACAGCTTTCACCATGCACGGTTTCAACATGAAGATCGTCATGCAAACGAAACCAAGTTTGCGCCGAACATCGTGCCAAGCAACATCTTCGACCGATGACTCATCTTGCAAGAAACCAACCGATGACATATATGATGACATGATGTCCACTGCCAATGTCAAGTCAAGCCAGGTGGCTACCCAGGTCATATCGAGCATAATCACTACTGACAGGTTATTGCTATCTCAGACAACTTCATAGACAATGAGCACTCCGATGCTTGCACCCAAACCGAATAAGCATGGAACACCCATGAATGAATGACATGCCTATAGGCCAAAGCCCGCCGCACGTGCGCTCGCCTAAGACTCCAATGAATAGTCTCGAGTGTGCACATCTGGGTGGAGGCACCTCAAATCATGGTGCGGCAACCTCACCCATCTTGGGTTGGTGCGCCATAGGATTGTTGTGGGGCGCAAAAGGATATCCAACTGCGGACCACCATCACCCGTAGCCCTTGAGCGGCTCCATGGAGGCACGGCACCATATGGACAAACTTGGGCGACTCCATGGAGACACGACGCCAGATGCCCGAACATATGGGGCACTCGGATGCAACCATTTGGACGTGCACTCACCTGCGTAAGAGACCTTCGTGCTAAGAAACTCATGGTAGAGACTCAACTAGGGTTTAGGTCGAAGTTGGGTGGTAGGGGGCATGAGGCAGGGGTGGGCCAAAGTGTTCTACTGTCCCCATTAGCAGTTGGATGGCCGCCTTTGCTGGAGGAAAGCGGGATCATAGAAGTCGGGAAAGGTTTCCCTGTGGCATCGGGGTCTCAAGAATTTCCCTGAGAGCGCCCGGGAGGCATGGTTTTAATCCATAGCTTATGCCTACTTAACCTTCTTATTATATAAGGGCGACTATAGAGATTGGTTCTTAATCTGGCAAGTAGTGAAATTGGTTATCTGGATGGGAGATAAGGAGGACAAATAATGAAAGTAACTCTTTGTTAAGAGTTAGAAACTTAATAAAATTCTGGTAAATAGTCTTCCTTATCAACTTTGTAAAATGTCTATTTAATAACTCGTTGTATAGAGTCGGTCTAAAGATACACCCCATTGCATAAACTAAGTTCTATAGACTCTAAACAATCGAAAAGAGACAACACGTGGCTCTACCTTTTTGGGTGATCAAACCGCCAGCGTTGGAATGTCTCATATTCCCTCTATTGTTTTGTTTGGTATTATTGTATCTTCTTTGCAAATGACACAAACTTTTATAAGGGAATTAAGTGGATACACGCGGGAGTAGCCAACGCATGCATTTTTTTAGAAGAGATGTGTTTGCCCCACTATTTTTCCTGGCCCCACTTTACGAACATACTTCCTCCATCCGTAAGTAAGTGGGACATACTACCTCCGTCCACAAATAAGTGTACTTCTAGCTATATATGAAAACGTAACAATATTTATGGCTCTAAATTGGTACTACTAGCTATATTTTCAAATTCCATAATATGTCAATTTGATGCAATATATCTTTGTATATTTATTTATAAATTTGGTTAATTTTTTTAATGTATATTTATTAGGCTCTCTTGTCCAATGCATGTTTTTCTTTTACTCTCACTTCTTTTATGCATGTAGGCCTATTGGTGTATGCATAGATTAATGAGAGAGAGTTATGAAGTGTCTTGGTATTAGCAACTTGGCCCTTAGGCTAGTCCTAGTGGGAGTATCATAAAGAGTATCATGCATGCCACCTTGGCAAAAATCTGATGTGGCACCACAATTAATAAAGAGAGAGGTGTTAGTAGTATCATAATATGATACCGTATCATAGCTCGTAAAACTAGGTAATTTAATGACCAATACATCTCATACACACAATTGCATTGAGATTGTAGAAAAAATTAAATACAATGGTATTATGATACTACTAGATGATACTAACTACTACAGAGGTACTGTCATACACTAGTATCATATGCATGATACTAATAATATGATATTCCCACTATGATCAGCCTTAGGACTAATAATCCTAAATAAAGGGAGTACTAAATGTATTGCCAATTAAGCATTTAGATGACATGGCATGCAATTAAATGATGAGAGAGAGTTTTGTGGTAACTATCTATATTACATAACATTACATATTTCAAGATAAAATGAATCTATATTGCAATAAATGATACTTTGCATGATATCAGACCTATGTTATTTTCCACTATGAAGGTAATAACTTAGACTAATAACATATGCATATTACTACTCTAAGTTACCTCCCACTATGACCTGCCTAACGTGTCCTTTATAGACCCACTTAATTTCCAGCTATCAAATACTCCATGTGAATCCGACGGTATCTAGTACTATGGCACATTACACCTATGTGGACTCGGTTAATATTCTTGATTAAAATCTAAAGTTACATCAATATCCTTTGAAGACACTATTCTAAGACATGTGAATATTTTATTGTCTCCACTGTGCCTGATGGATGAGTTTTTTTTTGAACGAGATGGGTCAGAAGGCCCCGAAAGCTTTCATTAAACCAAGCGGTGATACACAATTACAGCCATGCCCCTAAGAATAGGGGGAAACTTAGATAAGGCTAGACCTTTTACATAGAAGACCCTAGAACAAAAGACCGAAACGCAATCAAGTCCTAGGTCTTCTTCACCGCAACGGAGAGATCTGTAAGCATATGGGACAACATCGCCGCCGGGGAACATGCCACTTGGGGAGGCGCCGACCATGGATCTCGTGCTGAGGACAGAGTAGATCCTCCGAAACTAGAGGAATAAGCTCGGGCTACGCTTGCTTCCAAGCCTGGATTGGCTCCTTTTGCCAAACATAGCGGCGACCTCCAGTCATCGCTGGAAAACTCCGGTGAACGTAGCTCCTGGGCCGAAGCTCCCCATTACACCCAGGAGAGCAGATAGCACCGGCCCTCTTGCCGGGAGATGGCACTCTTGGAAAATCGCGAGCCACCAACCCCATCCAAAACCTGTCTCGCCCAAGCAGTCGCGGTAGGGCCTCCACCCTCTCCCCCACCGCCACGACCGACCGAGAGGAGGAAGATCAACACCACATCGCCAGGAGGAAGACAGGGACACATCCATCATGCAGCAGAGTCAGAGTGCACCACACCGCTCCCCCTCCCTCGCCACCAAGGCCGGCCAAGGGGGAACCGAAATAGAAACACCCTCTTGCAGCACACTGCGCCGCTCCTCCTTGCCACCATGGCTAGCCAGGAGCTTCACTGTGACTGCATCACCACCACAATGGTGACCCAAATTGGCTTTATTGAAGGAGAGGACTAGCAACTCTGCCTCCATTGCCTCTGGATCCAACCACTAGAGCTCCGTCACGGAGGAGAGGAGGAGCGGCCAGATCGAGATCTTGCCGGCAAGATCCCGACTTATCTCCTCGGTATGGCGCCAAACGGTGGCAAATAGCCGGCAACCTACCACTAAACAGCAAAAGGAAACCTAGAACTACTCCGGTGCTGTCCCTCGGCTGCCACTCACCAGCTAATATGGAGAGGGTGCCATGGGAGAGGAGAATATCATTTTGCGGTCCGAAAGTTGGGGTGTCCAGGCAACGCGGTACCCAAGTTGCTTACAATCAGCTGCGTTGCCCAAAGTTGGCGTGCCAAATACTCAGAGGGTCTTTTTCGGCACGAATTCAACTTTACGTTTCAATACAAAATATCAGGCTAACGGCCGTCAAGTTGGGCCCCCTATCAGTTCTCGCCGTTATGTCGCTCCCGTCGCTTAGGCGGGGTGGCTGTCACGTAGGCTTGCAGAGCTGGCACAGTGGATAGGACAACACCACCGACCCAGTGTATTGACGTGACAAAACAGGGCATGTATATCGTTGTTATAATTATTTTTTGTTTACTCAGAAGCTGGAACGGCCACCGCCACGTGTCTCTCCTTGGACTTCCGTCCCCGTCGTTAACCACTACCTTAAAAGTGCATTGATGGTTCCACCGTTCCCCTGCCTCGCAGAAACCACTCTTCTTCTTCCTGTCATCTATCTTCTTCCCGTCTTCTCCTTGCCACCATGGAAGTTCGTCGCACTCTAGGGACAAGCTTCACTACCCATGACAATAAGAAGATAGACGTTGTCTACACCAACGAGGAGGAGACAGTGGTGCGAGTCCTGAGGATGTACGAGGGTTGGCTTGAGAAAGACGAGGACAAGTTTGTGGATTGGACCTCGAGTACACCCCGGAGGACCCATATGAAGGGAGTGAAGTCGTCGTCGTTCAACTGGCCATGAGGAAACACGTCCTCGTCTACCACTTCTCCCGGTTTGTAGATCTGCTCTCTGTAGCTAACCGTTTTTAGGGTTTTCTCCTCTTGTTCTTTATCCATTTGCTCATCTTGCAACTACTAGATTTTATTTAGGACCAAATAAATTATGACAAGACAATGTTGAGAGTTTTGATCTTGCTCGAAAGGGGATTTCTCCGTTCCCCTAGCCATCGAGCAACTGCGAGAAACACCGCGCCCGTGCCCCCGTCGCTCACCGGAGCAGCCGTGCGTGGCGTACCAATTTCTTATCTGGTGGATCTTGTCTGTTCTTTCGAAAGTGTTTCTACAAACGAGTGAGGTAAACCCATCTCAGTCGAATAATTCATATCTTTAGACCATTCAGAGCCGTTTGCATTTACTAAACTTTTTAAAATTATATTCAGATGATGATCTTGTATTGACAAAATATTTGTACTTACAAATTTTGGTGATGACAAACTACGTACTTTCAGGACTGACAGGAATTGTCCGGCGCTGCGCCAATTCCTTGTAGAAAAGGGAATTGTTTTCTACACTATCGATAATACAACTGATTTTTCGAAATTTTATCGAGAGGGAATTACAATTCCTGCGCACAACTGGATCTATATTCAGAGTCTTGTCAAGATCCTAGGGGGCTCGAGGAAGGATGAAATGGCATCACTCACAACTAGAATCCTCGATGAGTTGTACGATAGAATGAAGGCAGATGTCCCTACGGATAGGCACGATTTCTGGGATGAGTGGGCGCTGTCTGATATAAACCTGAAGTATGTAGCCATAGATGCTTACGTGACCTACCATTTGTACAAGAAGATCCATTTTTTCTACGTTACCTCGTGTTTTTCTCTATTTGCAAGAGGAAAGACAAGCTTAGGAGAGCCCTTTGTAGAAAATGTAGAATATCTGAGTTTGAAGCTGCATATGCAAAGAAAATGACTGCATCTGAAGCAGCTCGCAGAGAGGCTGCAGAAGCAGCTGAAAGAGAGCTTGTATCTGAAGTTGAAGCAGTTGACAGAGAGGCTGCAGCTGAAGCAACTAACAGAGAGGCAACATCTTCTAGCGGCAACAGTCGAGCCTGTGATGCACCGCTAATTGTGCCGCAGGACGCTGAAGATAGGGAAGGCAAGTCAGATCCCAGGTGGGACGAAGCATTTCGTGAGCTATGGAGTGCAAATAATGTAAGATCCACCTGGAATGATCGCAGTTGGTTGCGTAGGAATGATGGCAAGCGCCTCAAGTGGGCTGATGAGAAGTAAATTAAATTTTACTCCTTTGTGTTATGTTTCTATTTTGTGGAACTCATTTATCTTATCAAGATGTCTAGCGCCTCAAGTGAGAGTAGTAAAATAAATTTAACCCTCTTTGTGTTATGTTTATGTATGTGTCTTGTAGATTGTCAATATGGTAGCTCGTTAACTGGCTGTTTGAAAGAGTACCTTTTTTCTCTCTCGCTAAACAAATATGTTTCATTTTGCCCAAATTGGTAGCAAATCTAGAGAAGATTCTCTCTTTGATAATTCGTTCCATTTTGGATATCTTTTTTCCTCCGATCTAGTAGCAAATCTAGAGCAACAAATCACACCAGGTAGAATACATTCATTCAGAAAACAAAACAAATATAGATATAGTTGTGCGCAGCTAAATAGGATATAGCGATAGAAAGTAGGTTGCTTAATGAGGTTCGATGCATTCAACCAGAAATAGGATGCAAGCAAAATATGGAAAATCAAAAGAAGATGCTTAGCAGCAGCAGTAGACACATTCAACCCCTCCTTGCATGCGCTTGCGCCTTCGCCTCCTCCCTCCGGCGCTTCCTCCACTTCTTGTTGCCCAGTCCCTTGATCTTGGTGGCCTTGGGCTTGATTGGAGGCATGTGACCCTCTTCGATGGCCACCCGCTGAAGGTTTCGGAGGTGAATGCCGAGATCCTGGTGTTCGGCGATGTAGGCATTAACGTTCACGGTCTGGCCGCCTTTGTGGATGCCGGAGCCCAGGCCCTCTGCATGCTTCAGTAAGGAGTTGAAGTCGGTGCCGGCGATACTTACCCAGCAGAAGGCGATCCCCTTGCAGAAGGGACAGCTGTAGTTGCCACTAGTGAAGAAGGCGTCATACTGGCCGGCCTGCAGCCTCCTCACCACCTGACGAGTCTTGGTATGCCTGGACTCGTCATAGCTGCAGACGTCGCTGCCTGAAACCTATTGGAAGAAAAGGAAAATGGGGGAGTAGATGATGTAAGAAGATCGAGCAATCAAAATACGAACAAGCGAATCCTAATAAACCAAGATCTAGCATCCAACGATGGGAACAGTAGAAGAACCAGGGAAGGGGAGCAAACCCTAGTTACCTCTGACCATGGGTCGTCGATAACGGTGTCATAGGGGTTCAGCGGAGCGATGTACTCATATGGATCATAGGGGCCCCTAAAGAGCTGGATCTGCTCGTGACCGGCGGGAGCCTCCTCACCGGCGGGGGCTCCTCGTCGGCGGCTATGTCGGTAGCGGGGACGGGGGCCTGACAGGAACGGCGGCATCCATCGATGCCTCGACTAGGGCCTGGACAGGGACGACGGCTGCTTTCAACGTGTTGAGGGGACCGGCAAGGAGACAGGGGCCTCGTCGGCGGCTACATCGATAGCGGGGACGGGGGCCTGGATGGGAACGACGGCTGCCATCGATGGCTCAACTCGGGCCTGGACCGGGATGGCGGCTGCTTTCAACACGCCAAGAGGGACCGGCGAGGAGATGGGGGGCTCCTCGCCGGCGGCCTTGGAGGCGACGATGGCCACCGTATCCTCCTCCGCCATCGCCAGCATGGACGGGGTATTCTCAGGAGTTTGCAGATGCTGGTGGGACAGTGGAGAGGGTTGTGTGAGGAGAATGAGCGAGAGTGAGAGTGGGTGTGCAGAGAGGGGCTCTATAGTTAAGGTGAATGGAAGCAAGGCATGTTTCGTTGCACCACCCTACAACGCGCCGTGTAGTCTACTAGACCGTGCACCGTGACACGTGCACGGTACATCACGTTTTTTTTCCGGGCCACGCATGGCAATTCTGTATTGAGCCGCATGCAAAGGGCACATACACAATTTCTATGTACGAACTTTGACACGGCATTAAAATTGGCAATAATTAAAAGTGGAAATGTAGAGGGAAAGGTAGGTGGTTGTACAGCGAGATTTGTGGGGTTGTGCTAGATCGGGTAGAGGGATGTGTTAATGACTGCGAGTGACTCGATGAAGGCGGAGACATTAGGTCTCGTCGAGCTCAGCTCTTCGGCCTCCGGCTAGCGCGTGCAAGTTTCTTCCGATGGGGCCCAGTTAGAAGTGAGATTGAGAGCCGCTGCGTAAAAAATGGGATATGTCTTATTAAAATCAAGTGGCAATAAATTGCAACTGTCCATCGACGACCGTTCACTCAATGACGCATGTGTTGTGGCGTAGTAGTAGCAGTAGTAGGCTTTTCAGACTTGATTAAACATGACATGACCAGTCGACGACCTTTTCCATGGATGGCTTCGTGAGAATATCATTTTGTGGCCCGAAAGTTGGGTCGCCCAGGCAACGCGGTACCCAAGTTGATTTTTATCACCGTGATTCGAAAAGTTGGGGCGCCAATTGCTGAGAGGGGTCTTTCGAGTGAATGATGGCCAAACCCAATATTTTCAAATCGCGCCCATTAAGTCAGGATATTCCGTTACACTAGTTCCAGTTGTGCCCCTCCTTCACCGGTCACTCTTCTTAGCCACCCTGCACGTGTCGTAGGGGCAAATCCATTACTGTACTTTCCTAACTCTCGACACTGAATCTTGCTGCGGCGACGGTGGTCCCTTTTCTTCCCTTCCTCGACCCTAAATCTACCGGCGGCGGAGGACCTTTTTTCTCCCTCCCCCGACACTGAATCCGACGGCGGCGACCCAGCATGTCTTGCAAGGCGAAGGTTGTAGCTTCGTCACCGACTGATTCGGGTCCGTCAGGGCCCAAGTCCGGGGCTCAACGCGTAGCAGCGGTGAGGTCTTCAACCCCGGTTAGCGAGGAGGCCAGCAAGGATTCTTCTCCCAAGGTACCTACGAGCAGCGAGTTGAAGAGAAAAGCAAGGTCGGCGGCGGATTGTTCGGCTCCGGTGGGCGGATGCAACACGCAGATCTCAAAGAAAAAACCCGGGAGAAGAGCGAGAGGTGAATTTTTCTTATCTGTGCCGTATCTTGCAAGTAGATTAGTTACGGCATAATAGAATCGAATGAACTGAAATGTTCCCCTTTTTAATCAAATTAGGCACAAGTTTGATACAAGGGACCTATATGAGTTCACAGTTCATGTTCAACAGTACACTTCAAAACTTGATTTTGGTTGCGAGAGGGTTGTGTTCGGGCAAGATGTGCATCTGCTTATGAATTGCAAAGAGGTTGTGTCTGTTTCGCAGCTGGTAGATATGCTTGCCGCTAGAATTCCCTGGGGTTCTAGACAGAGGACAAAATTGGTGTGGCGCAACATGAATGATACCTATCAGCAAATTGAGCACTCCCATGAGCTTCAGATGGTTTGGGAGTGTTGTGCAGCTGATCGTAAGGTGAAAGTTGAAGCGATGATTGATGATATGTATGTAGATGCTGGAGATCTTGCTACCAGAGCTTCTGCTCCTAGAGAATATGGACCAATAGATGCTGATCTAGATAAGTTCAGTATACGCATAGAGGTGGATTCATACATGGCAAAACTTGATGAGGGAGTTAATAAGCCAGTTTCGTCATGTACTGTGGAGATCACTATCGATTCCAAAAACATAACTCTTGATGAAATGAGAGAGATGATCGGTAAGGAAATCAGTATTGGCCCTAAGCAGATGGCAAAAATCCGGTGGTGGCATCATAAGAAGCAGCTATTCATAGATGTTTTGGATACAAAAGATCTTATGCAGATTATGCGGCGAAAGAAGCGAACCAGGAAGGTGTTCTTCCTTGGTACCATTTTTGATGTTGTTGAACAGGTTATAGTGGATGTAGATGCCCCTGTAGTGGCTGAACAGAATGAGGTGGTCGACGTTGATGAGATCTGATGAGAGCTGCTACCCTGGGCTTGTCATATGGACCGCGGGGTTCCCCTACCTGTATTTGTAATATTGACTGTTGTTGCATTTAGAGCATGTTTCTGTGATTATGTTTGTTGAGAGATTGCGATATAATGTTGTGCGAGCTGTTGAGATTTTCAGACATGTCACTCACTGAAACCATCATTGTTGTAATAAGACATAAGTACATTGTAGTTGAAATGATTATGTTTCTTAAGATGACGTACCATACTTGTTTCTGTTATTATGTTTGTTGGGACATTGTAATGTAATGTTTTGTGAAACCATGACTGGACTAGTGATGCATAAATACATTGTAGTTGACATGATTATGTTTCTTGAGATGATGTATTGTACTTGTTTCTGTTATTTTTTTTGTTGAGAGACTATAATGTAATGTTTTGCGAAACCATGACAAGATAAGTGATGTGTAAGTACCTTGTAGTCGACATGATTTTGTTTCTTGAGTTGATGTAATATACTTGTTTCTGTGATTACGTTTGTTGAGAGATTGTAATGTGATGTTTTTTGAAACCATGTTGTGATTATGTTTGTTGAGAGATTGTAATGTAATGTTTTGTGAAACCATGACTGAAGAAGTGATGCATAAGTACCTTGTAGTTGAAATGATTTTGTTTCTTTAGATGATGTAATATACTGGTATGTTTTCGTTAGGCAATGAAATTGGGATGGAGAGAGTGCAGGTTTAATATTTGAAATGAGAATGTGTGAAGAGAATCCATATCAGGCAGGAGACAGTAATCCAGGGAAAGGGCATGGTATCCATTAAACTATTGTAGCATGCCAATTTATTCATTGTTGCAGCGGTAGAAGGGCTACTCTCTCTCTCTCTCTCTCTCTCTCTCTCTCTCTCTCTCTCTCTCTCTCTCTCTCTCTCTCTCTCTCTCTCTCTCTCTCTCTCTCTCTCTCTCTCTCTCTCTCTCTCTCTCTCTCTCTCTCTCTCTCTCTCGCCGACGCTGACGCCGACGCCGTCGCCCGTGATGACGCATTCGCCATGCTATCCTTGAAAGGCGAGGACGACCAGTCAAGCAGCGACAGCCTTCTCTCCGACATCGAGTATTCCTTCCATGATGTGAGTTCCTCTGTTTTCTCGAGCTAGGGTTAGGCAATGGTAAATCTCTCGATCTGAGCTCCATATGTGCATGCAATCGTGTTTGATATCAGCTTTGTGTTTACCTATAGGTACCACAGACGATCTATGACTCCGAATGGGAGGGCCTAGATCTCGATGGAGAAGTGTCATGTGACCATGGGCTAAAACTGAGGAGATATGTTGCATTCGAAGGCAGTAACACTGGGAGAAGGTTTTTGGGCTGTACAAATCAGGTCTGTTTACATTATGTGCAATTGTGACATGAAGTAAAATGTATCGTGCATGTTCATAACACTATAGTGTGTGTGTTTTTAGGTTGGCCCGGTGTGTAAAGCAGTAGAGTGGGTGGATCTTGAGTGGCCAGATGCACTTAAGAAATGTTTGGCACAGTTATGGGAGATGTATGAGTTGGAAAGGTCGGGGAGATTTACTGATGTAAGTGATGCAGCTGAAAAAAATTACAAGCTATCGGTACGAAATAAGGAGTTGGAACAAGAAATCGAGAATTTGCAGTCAGAGCTAACTGACGGAATCGATGGGAGCTTGGTTGTTGGAACTGCAAAGAAGCTTTAGGATAGTCACAGGTTGCTGATTCATAATGCAGAAAAGGAGATGGATCAGCTCAGGGAAGACAAGAAGAAGCTAGAGTACTGCATTGCGGATCTGTTGAAGGAACTGAAGAAGGCGCGCGAGGGTGAACAAGGACAGACTATAGAGGATAAAGGAAATTCGAGATGAATAATTTATGTTGTGCCAATGCCTGAAACTAGTTAATTGTAAGACTTGTAGTTACGCTTTCTGAACTAAGCCAAACTCAATCCTCAAGCAAACTAATTTCAAATGAACACACATATCGTGCATAGAGTTAAGTTCACGGTTACAAAATCACCACTGCAGAGGATAAACCAGGCAGTTCAGTACTAAATAAACATGTTGTGTTCAAGCAAGCCTGGCCCGGAGCTGCCTGTTTTCCTCCCTAAGATTGGCCAGCTCCTTCAGTACTATGTCGTGCTTCAGCTGTAGGTTCTAGCGCTCCATCACAGATTGGAGAATTTTGTCTGTAGCCATACGATTTTCCTTCAAGATCCCTTTCATGATCTCCGTCTGCTTCCTAGCCGAGGCGCGACCTTCACTGTGTAGCTTCGCCCAGTCGGCGTTTAACTCCTTCAGTTTCTAGCACTTGTTAGAAAGTACCGCGAGTTCAGCGCGTAGTTGGTCAAAGGCCAGTTTCTGGGAATTCTTCTTCTCCCTTTGGATTGCTATCTTGTCATTTAGCCAGGTCGCCAGGTCCTGGTCGATCATTCGCCTCTTTCCCTGCAACAAAAATACATAGTATGGTGTGTTCAGTTCACCAGGACAAGCTGGTTAGTTTCCATAAATAACTGAATCGACTAGTGGCACTGTCATAATTTCAATGAAGAAGCAATCTAGGACTAATCAACATTTTATGAATCGACTAGTGGCACTGTCATAATTTCAATTTCAAAGACAAATAAGATTTATCTGCATTTTAGTGTGCTGTGAGTTTTTCCCAATATCACCAAATAGTAGTGGGAGAGTGGCAAACTCATAATGCAGAAACCCATGTCCAGATACATAATGGAAAGAGCACATGGTGTCCATTCATGAACACGAACACCAACACATGTCCAGATATATAAGGAGTTGCCCTAGGATTCTTATTGCACCCTATAATGGGAAGCAAACTTGGGCATTGCTCCCTGAACCCTAAACATTACAAAAGGAGTGGAGGATGAACTGATATTCGTGTCCCCGCTAACGGGAATCAGACTTGGGCATTGCTCCGGTACGCCTCCAGACATGCCCTTAGCTCCTCGTTCTCTTTCCAAACACCCTCAAGTACGGTGATCCCTCTGCTCATGTCCGGCTTCATCTCCTTGACTGCATCTAGGCAACGGTTCCTGTCATGGTAGGCTCGGATGGTAGCCTTGGTTTCCTCGACGTGTCCTCTGAGTGCCTCGGTGACTTCGTCCTGCAGGAGAATGCACCTTTCCACGAGATTCTTCTTCTCCTCCGTGAGCTCGTTGGTTATTTTGATGGCCTGTTCTTACCTGTTCAAGTTACGGTCGAGCACTTTCTGCAGCCTCACGACGTCACGTGCAAAATCTAGCGAGATCTCCTTCTGCATAGATAATTGCTTGTGTAGGATCTCATTAGCTTGGGTGAGGGAGCGTGCAAGCTCATGTTGGTTGGCAATCTTGGAACTGATCGTGGCCACCTTGTCATGGTAGTCGGCCTTCGATCGCTGCATCGTTCATGTTAATTGAAATAGGAAGTCTATAATTACACTCCAGGTCCCAGGTGAATACTAATACAGATCAAAAAAATCCCCGTTGAATCTATTGGCTGCAATGTTAAAAAATGGACCTAGAGATCTATTCATGACCACGATAAACTAATCTAATCACAAAAAATCCATAGTGAATCTATGAACAGTGGTATTAAGGAAAGACCAAGAGATCCAGTCATATTCATGAAAACTAATACAACTCGCAAAAGAAGAAGAAAAACCAACGCGGGGTGGACAACATCTAAGAAATCCACATCATAACTCAGAGAAATAACAGCGTGGAGGTTTGCTACCTTGCTGAGACATGGAACGGTGTCGAACGGGTCCTGCAACGCCTCCGTCATGGTGGATTCGGGCTCCACGGCTGGCCTATAATACGTAGAAGAGGAAGATCCAGAAGAAGAAGAAAAACAAGAAGAAGCTGATTAAGATCATGATGGAGAGGGAGAGGGAGAATAAGTAGAACAAGAAGACCATACCGGGAGGAGCCCTCGCCTGCTAGAACATTCGGCACCATTGTCGGGGGAGATTGGGCCTCGATGAGAGGGTGGGATTGAGCGGCTGGTAGAGCAAGAAGTGCCTCACGGCGATTTCTCTCCCTTTTCTCCGCGAGGATCGTCGACCGGCCTCTCCCCCTCCTCAGTGGAGCCATGGCTTGCAGGGTGAGTGTGGCGGCGGCAGGAGGAAGGAGATAGTGATTAGTGTGGGAGAAGAGTCAAAGAGTACAGGCCGTGGTCCAGTAGTACTAGTACTATTATACAAGACCACCGTGTACGGTCTACCTTCTCAAAGAAGCCAGGGAGGCAGGGGTAGGGAATCGATGGGATTTGTCTTTATTGCGATGGACACTTCAATGGTCTTTGGCTCCGCCCAAAATCCAGTATATAATAAGGGGAGTGCCAGCCGGGTGGTCATCACGGGAATCGGCGCACACATCCCGCGTGCATGTGTCACGTGTTGATGGGGCAATGACGCACGCAACTGCTGCACAATCACGTCGGCACGTCGAACTCCGTCGAACTCCACGTGACAGGCACACACGGGATATTTACGAGTCTAGAATACGTTGTGCCACTTTTGTTGTGATCAAATTATGTTCAGTACGCGAGATATTACTTTTTTTTATAATCGACAAATGCATGCGTGGACACGATGCATGAAACCACTGCTCGTCCTTGATCAGATCGGCACCCCACTCTGTGTACCCGTCATCGACCATCCGGAGCAACTACCTCGAGCACGATGCCTCGTCGCCGTGGCAATGGCAGGTCCAAGCCGTCTACTGACCGTCCTACGTCCCTGGCTCTTCGCTGGATCGTCCGCGCTCACGAGTCGCCTGCTGAGGCAGCACATCATGTCCGACCATGCCAGGATCCATCAACATCGGCACTCGAGGACACCGCAACGTCGAAGCTCGTACCGGCCACGCAGGAGGAGCGTGGGGTACCTGCAGCGTCGGACGAGCGTAAAGCAGCAGCCAGGACGGGGGCGCGTGTTGCACCGGCGAGTATAGACAAGAAGAGGAACGAGAAGAAGACCAGGAAGAAGAGAGGAGATAGCTATTTGGACGAGTCCGACTTGGCCAATGAGGAGGCGTTCATCGATTAGTTGGAGGCAGAAGCGGAGGAGAGTGACATGGACCCATGGGACTACGAAGAGGAGGAGGAGGACTCTGACGAGGAGATAGTGCGCTTATTCGAGGAAGGGGCGGTGTCGAGTCGTTAGAGGAGGACACCAACGACGGTGATGGCAGGGACCATGGCGTTGACGAAGACGAGGACGAACCAGAAGATGAAGACGATGGCTTCTTCGAAATATGATCATTTATTTTAGTTAGATAGATGGATTTTCACTTTTTTATGGAGGTAAAGTATCGGTGGCACGGATAGAGAGGTGGCACGGATTGACCATGCATAAAAAAATTGGAGAAGGGAGGGGTTATCCTGCCCGTTGGATCACATGGGATCAACGGTTGGTGGAGACGATCCGCGTGACATCTGTGTCAGCTAATCAGGGCATAGCACCCATAGTGAGCACATATTTGGGATCTCCACACATTTGGGTTTCGGTGAGATTTG
Organism: Avena sativa; assembly: GCA_916181665.1. Taxonomy (NCBI): domain Eukaryota; kingdom Viridiplantae; phylum Streptophyta; class Magnoliopsida; order Poales; family Poaceae; genus Avena; species Avena sativa. The sequence goes on from OV702287.1 coordinate 344,006,836, forward strand.
TGACCGAGGGAGAGGGAAAATCTCTTTCCACAATCCGCCTATGGATCCACCAGTATCATTGAAATGTGTGCTCTTTTTACTAACAACAACCAGAGTCATTGCATGTGTGTTATCTTTAGAGACCACACATGGATCCACCAGTGTCCTTGCATGTGTGTTCTTTTTACTAACAACAACCAGAGTCATTAAAATATGTGTTCTCTTCAGAGACCACACATGGATCCACCAGTGTCAATGCATGTGTGTTCTTGTTACTAACAACAACCAGAGTCATTGCATGTGTGCTCTTTTCACATACAACATATGGATCCACCAGTGTCATTCCATGTGTGTTCTTGTCACAATCTACCTATGAATCCACCAGTGTCATTGCATGTGTGTTCTTTTTACTAACAACAACTGGAGTCATTTCACGACTGTTCTTTTCACATACCACATATGGATCCACCAGTGTCATTGAAATGTGTGTTCTCTCCAGAGACCACACATGGATCCACCAGTGTCATTGCATGTGTGTTCTTTTTACTAACAACAACTGGAGTCATTGCATGTGTGTTCTTTTCACATACCACATATGGATCCACCAGTGTCATTACGTGTGTGTGCTCTTTTCACAATCCACCTATGGATCCACCAGTGTCATTGCATGTGTGTTCTTTTTACTAACAACAACCAAAGCCATTGCATGTGTGTTCTTTTCACATACCACATATGGATCCACCAGTATCATTGCATGTGTGTTCTTTTCACAATCCACCTATGGATCCACCAGTGACATTGCATGTGTGTTCTCTTTACTAACAACAACCAGAGTCATTGCATGTGTGTTATTTTCACATCCCACATATGGATCCATCGGTGTCATTGCATGTGTGCTCTTTTTACTAACAACAACCAGAGTCATTGCATGTGTGTTCTCTTCAGAGACCACACATGGATCCACCAGTGTCATTGCATGTGTGTTCTTTTTACTAACAACAACTAGAGTTATTTCATGACTGTTCTTTTCACATACCACATATGGATCCCCCAGTGTCATTGCATGTGTTCTCTTTTCACAATCCACCTATGGATCCACCAGTGTCATTGCATGTGTGTTCTTTTTACTAACAACAACCAGAGTCATTGCATGTCTGTTCTTTTCACATACCACATATGGATCCACCAGTGTCATTGCATGTGTGCTCTTTTTAATATCCACCTATGGATCCACCAGTGTCATTGCATCTGTGTTCTCTTCAGAGGCCACACATGGATCCACCAATTTCATTGCATGTGTGTTCTTTTTACTAACAACAACTAGAGTCATTGCATGTGTGTTCTCTTCAGAGACCACACATGGATCCACCAGTGTCATTGCATGTGTGTTATTTTTACTAACTACAACTAGAGTCAATGCATGTGTGTTCTTTTCAAATACCACATATAGATCCACCCGTGTCATTGCATGTGTGCTCTTTTCACAATCCACCTATGGATCCACCATTGTCATTGCATGTGTGTTCTTTTTACTAACAACAACCAGAGTCATTGCATGTGTGTCCTTTTCACATACCACATATGGATCCACCAGTGTCATCGCATGTGTGCTCTTTTTACTAACAACAACTAGAGTCATTGCATGTGGGCTCTTTTCACAATCCACCTATGGATCCACCAGTGTCATTGCATTTGTATTCTTTTTACTAACAACAACCAGAGTCATTGAAATGTGTGTTCTTTTCACATACCACATATGGATCCACTAGTGTGATTGCATGTGTGTTCTTTTTACTAACAACAACCAGAGTCATTGCATGCGTGTTCTCTTCAGAGACCACACATGGATCCACCAGTGTCATTGCATGTGTGTTCTTTTTACTAAGAACAACCAGAGTCATTGAAATGTGTGTTCTCTTCAGAGACCACACATGGATCCACCAGTGTCATTGCATGTCTGTTCTTTTTAGAGACCACACATGGATCCACCAGTGTCATTGCATGTGTGTTCTTTTTACTAACAACAACTGGAGTCATTGCATGTGTGTTCTTTTCACATACCACATATGGATCCACCAGTGTCATTGCATGTGTGTTCTTGTTACTAACAACAACCAAAGTCATTGCATGTGTGATCTTTTCACATACCACATATGGATCCACCAGTGTCATTGCATGTGTGTTCTTTTCACAATCCACCTATGGATCCACCAGTGTCATTGCATGTGTGTTCTCTTTACTAACAACAACTGGAGTCATTTCATGACTATTCTCTTCACATACCACATATGGATCCACCAGTGTCATTGAAATGTGTGTTCTCTTCAGAGACCACACATGGATACACCAGTGTCATTGCATGTGCGTTCTTTTTACTAACAATAACTGGAGTCATTGCATGTTTGTTCTTTTCACATCCCACATATGGATCCACCAGTGTCATTACGTGTGTGCTCTTTTCACAATCCACCTATGGATCCACCAGTGTCATTGCATGTGTGTTCTTTTATTAACAACAACCAGAGTCATTGCATCTGTGTTCTTTTCACATACCACATACGGATCCACCAGTGTCATTGCATGTGTGTTCTTTTCACAATCCACCTATGGATCAACCAGTGTCATTGCATGTGTGTTCTCTTTACTAAAAACAACTAGAGTCATTGCATGTGTGTTCTTTTCACATACCACATATGGATCCATCGGTGTCATTGCATGTGTGCTCTTTTTACTAACAACAACCAGAGTCATTGCATGTGTGTTCTCTTCAGATACCACACATGGATCCACCAGTGTCATTGCATGTCTGTTCTTTTTACTAGCAACAACTGGATTCATTGCATGTGTGTTCTTTTCACATACCACATATGGATCCACCATTGTCATTGCATGTGTTCTCTTTTCACAATCCACCTATGGATCCACCAGTGTCATTGCATGTGTGTTCTTTTTACTAACAACAACTAGAGTCATTGCATGTGTGTTCTTTTCTCATACCACATATGGATCCACCAGTGTCATTGCATGTGTGCTCTTTTTACTATCCACCTATGGATCCACCAGTGTCATTGCATGTGTGCTCTTTTTACTAACAACAACTAGAGTCATTGCATGTGTGTTCTCTTTAGAGACCACACATGGATCCACCAGTGTCATTGCATGTGTGTTCTCTTCAGAGATCACACATGGATCCACCAGTGTCATTGCATGTGTGTTCTTTTTGCTAACAACAACAAGAGTCATTTAAATGCGTGTTTTTTTAGAGACCACACATGGATCCACCAGTGTCATTGCATGTGTGTTCTTTTTACTTACAACAACTAGTGTCATTGCATGTGTGTTCTTTTCACAATCCACCTATGGATCCACCAGTGTCATTGCATGTGTGTTCTTTTCACAATCCACCTATGGATCCACCAGTGTCATTGCATGTGTGTTCTTTTTACTAACAACAACTGGAGTCATTTCATGACTGTTCTTTTCACATACCACATATGGATCCACCAGTGTCATTGAAATGTGTGTTCTATTCAGAGACCACACATGGATCCACCAGTGTCATTGCATGTGTATTTCTTTTTACTAACAACAACCAGAGTCATTGAAATGTGTGTTCTTTTCACATTCCACATATGGATCCACCAGTGTCATTGAAACATGTGTTCTTTTCACAATCCACCTATGGATCCACCAGTGTCATTCCAAGTGTGCTATTTTTACTAACAACAACCATAGTCATTGCATGTGTGTTCTTTTCAAATACCACGTATGGATCCACTGGTGTCATTGCAGGTGTGCTCTTTTTACTATCCACCTATGGATCCACCAGTGTCATTGCATGTGTGCTCTTTTTACTAACAACAACCAGAGGCATTGCATGTGTGTTCTCTTCAAAGACCACACATGGATCCACCAGTGTCATTGCATGTGTGTTCTTTTTACTAACAACAACTAGAGTCATTGCATGTGTGTTCTTTTCACATACCACATATGGATCCACCAGTGTCATTGCATGTGTGCTCTTTTTACTAACAACAACTAGAGTCATTTCATGTGTGCTCTTTTCACATACCACATATGGATCCACTAGTGTCATTGCATGTGTGGTCTTTTTACTAACAACAACCAGAGTCATTTCATGTGTGCTCTTTTCACAATCCACCTATGGATCCACCAGTGTCATTGCATGTGTGTTCTTTCTACTAACAACGAGAGTTATTGCATGTGTGTTCTTTTCACATACCACATATGGATCCACCAGTGTCATTGCATGTGTGCTCTTTTTACTAACAACAACCAGAGTCATTGCATGTGTGCTCTTTTCACAATCCACCTATGCATCCACCAGTGTCATTGCATGTATGTTCTTTTTACTAACAACAACCAGAGTCATTGAAATGTGTGTTCTTTTCACATACCACATATGGATCCACCAGTGTGATTGCATGTGTGTTCTTTTTACTAACAACAACCAGAGTCATTGCATCTATGTTCTCTTCAGAGACCACACATGGATCCACCAGTGTCATTACATGTCTGTTCTTTTTACTAACAACAACCGGAGTCATTGAAATGTGTGTTCTCTTCAGAGACCACAGATGGATCCACCAGTGCCATTGCATGTGTGTTCTTTTTAGAGACCACACATGGATCCACCAGTGTCATTGGATGTGTGTTCTTTTTACTAACAACAACTGGAGTCATTGCATGTGTGTTCTTTTGACATACCACATATGGATCCACCAGTGTCATTGCATGTGTGTTCTTGTTACTAACAACAACCAAAGTCATTGCATGTGTGTTCTTTTCACATACCACATATGGATCCACCAGTGTCATTGCATGTGTGTTCTTTTCACTATCCACCTATGGATCCACCGGTGTCATTGCATGTGTGTTCTTTTTACTAACAACAACTGGAGTCATTTCATGACTGTTCTTTTCACATACCACATATGGATCCACTAGTGTCATTGAAATGTGTGTTCTCTTTAGAGATCACACATGGATCCACCAGTGTCATTGCATGTGTGTTCTTTTTACTAACAACAACCAGAGTCATTGAAATGTGTGTTCTTTTCACATACCACATATGGATCCACCAGTGTCATTGAAACGTGTGTTCTTTTCATAATCCACCTATGGATCCACCAGTGTCATTGCATGTGTGCTCTTTTCACTAACAACAACCAGAGTCATTGCATGTGTGTTCTTTTCACATACCACATATGGATCCACCAGTGTCATTGCATGTGTGCTATTTTTACAATCCACCTATGGATCCACCAGTGTCATTGCATGTGTGTTCTCTTCAGAGACCACACATGGATCCACCAATTTCATTGCATGTGTGTTCTTTTTACTAACAACAACTAGAGTCATTGCATGTGTGTTCTCTTCAGAGACCACACATGGCTCCACTAGTGTCATTGCATGTGTGTTCTTTTTACTAACAACAACTGGAGTCAATGGATGTGTGTTCTTTTCACATACCACGTATGGATCCACCAGTGTCTTTGCATGTGTTCTCTTTTCACAATCCACCTATGGATCCACCAGTGTCATTGCATGTGTGTTCTTTTTACTAACAACAACCAGAGTCATTGCATATGTGTTCTTTTCATATACCACATATGGATCCACCAGTGTCATTGAATGTGTGTTCTTTTTACTATCCACCTATGGATCCACCAGTGTCATTGCATGTGTGCTCTTTTTACTAACAACAACTAGAGTCATTGCATGTGTGTTCCGTTCAGAGACCACACATGGATCCACCAGTGTCATTGCATGTGTGTTCTTTTCACAATCCACCTATGGATCCACCGGTATCATTGCATGTGTGTTCTTTTTACTAACAACAACTGGAGTCATTTCATGACTGTTCTTTTCACATACCACATATGGATCCACTAGTGTCATTGAAATGTGTGTTCTCTTTAGAGATCACACATGGATCCACCAGTGTCATTGCATGTGTGTTCTTTTTACTAACAACAACCAGAGTCATTGAAATGTGTGTTCTTTTCACATACCACATATGGATCCACCAGTGTCATTGAAACGTGTGTTCTTTTCATAATCCACCTATGGATCCACCAGTGTCATTGCATGTGTGCTCTTTTCACTAACAACAACCAGAGTCATTGCATGTGCGTTCTTTTCACATACCACATATGGATCCACCAGTGTCATTGCATGTGTGCTATTTTTACGATCCACCTATGGATCCACCAGTGTCATTGCATGTGTGTTCTCTTCAGAGACCACACATGGATCCACCAATTTCATTGCATGTGTGTTCTTTTTACTAACAACAACTAGAGTCATTGCATGTGTGTTCTCTTCAGAGACCACACATGGCTCCACTAGTGTCATTGCATGTGTGTTCTTTTTACTAACAACAACTGGAGTCAATGGATGTGTGTTCTTTTCACATACCACGTATGGATCCACCAGTGTCTTTGCATGTGTTCTCTTTTCACAATCCACCTATGGATCCACCAGTGTCATTGCATGTGTGTTCTTTTTACTAACAATAACCAGAGTCATTGCATGTGTGTTCTTTTCATATACCACATATGGATCCACCAGTGTCATTGGATGTGTGTTCTTTTTACTATCCACCTATGGATCCACCAGTGTCATTGCATGTGTGCTCTTTTTACTAACAACAACTAGAGTCATTGCATGTGTGTTCTGTTCAGAGACCACACATGGATCCACCAGTGTCATTGCATGTGTGTTCTTTTTGGAAACAATAACCAGAGTCATTGAAACGTGTCTTCTTTTTAGAGACCACACATCGATCCACCAGTGTCATTGCATGTGTGTTCTTTTTTCTAACAACAACCAGTGTCATTGCATGTGTGTTCTTTTCACAATCCACCTATGGATCCACCAGTGTCATTACATGTGCGTTCTTTTAACTGACAACAACTGGAGTCATTTCATAACTGTTCTTTTCACATACCACGTATGGATCCACCAGTGTCATTGAAATGTGTGTTCTCTTCAAAGACCACACATGGATCCACAAGTGTCATTGCATGTGTGTTCTTTTTACTAACAACAACCGGAGTCATTGAAATATGTGTTCTTTTCGCATACCACATATGGATCCACCAGTGTCATTGAAATGTGTGTTCTTTTAATAATCCACCTATGGATCCACCTTTGTCATTGCATGTGTGCTCTTTTTACTAACAACAACCAGTGTCATTGCATGTGTGCTCTTTTTAATAACAACAACCAGAGTCATTTCATGTGTGCTCTTTTCACAATCCACCTATGGATCCACCAGTGTCATTGCATGTGTGTTCTTTTTACTAACAACAACTAGAGTCATTGTAGGTGTGTTCTTTTCACATACCACATACGGATGCACCAGTGTCATGGCATGTGTGGTCTTTTTACTAACAACAACCAGAGTCATTGCATGTGTGTTCTCTTCAGAGACCGCACATGGATCCACCAGTTTCATTGCATGTGTGTTCTTTTTACTAACAACAACCAATGTTATTGCATGTGTGTTATTTTCACATACCACATATGGATCCACCAGTGTCATTGCATGTGTGCGCTTTTTACTAACAACAACCAGAGTCATTTCATGTGTGCTCTTTTCACAATCCACCTATGGATACACCAGTGTCATTGCATATGTGTTCTTTTTACTAACAACTACCAGAGTCATTGCATGTGTGTTCTTTTCACATACCACATATGGATCCACCCGAGTCATTGCATGTTTGCTCTTTTCACTATCCACCTATGGATCCACCAGTGTCATTGGATGTGTGTTATTTTTACTAGCAACAACCAGAGTCGTTAAAATGTGTGTTCTTTTCACATACCACATATGGATCCACCAGTGTGATTGCATGTGTGTTCTTTTTCTAACAACAACTAGAGTCATTGCATGTGTGTTCTCTTCAGAGACCACACATGGATCCACCAGTGTCATTGCATGTGTGTTCTTTTTACTAACAACAACCAGAATCATTGAAATGTGTGTTCTCTTTAGAGACCACACATGGATCCACCAGTGTCATTGCATCTTTGTTCTTTTTACTAACAACAACCAGTGTCATTGCATGTGTGTTCTTTTCACAATCCACCTATGGATCCACCAGTGTCATTGCATGTGTGTTCTTTTTACTAACATCAACTTGAGTCATTTCATGACAGTTCTTTTCATATACCACATATGGATCCACCAGTGTCATTGAAATGTGTGTTCTCTTAGGAGACCACACATGGATCCACCAGTGTCATGCATGTGTATTCTTTTTACTAACAACAACCAGAGTCATTGAAATGTGTGTTCTTTTCCCATACCACATATGGATCCACCAGTGTCATTGAAACATGTGTTCTTTTCACAATCCACCTATGGATCCACCATTGTCATTGCATATGTGCTCTTTTTACTAACAAGAACCATAGTCATTTCATGTGTGCTCTTTTCACAATCCACCTATGGATCCACCAGTGTCATTGCATGTGTGTTTTTTACTAACAACGAGAGTCATTGAATGTGTGTTCTTTTCACATACCACATATGGATCCACCAGTGTCATTGCATGTATCCTCTTTTTACTAACAACAACCAGAGACATTGCATGTGTGCTCTTTTCACAATCCACCTACGGATCCACCAGTGTCATTGCATGTGTGTTCTTTTTACTATCCACCTATGGATCCACCAGTGTCATTGCATGTGTGCTCTTTTTACTAACAACAACCAGAGTCATTGCATGTGTGTTCTCTTCAGAGACCGCACATGGATCCACCAGTTTCATTGCATGTGTGTTCTTTTTACTAACAACAACCAATGTTATTGCATGTGTGTTATTTTCACATACCACATAGGGATCCACCAGTGTCATTGCATGTGTGCGCTTTCTACTAACAACAACCAGAGTCATTTCATGTGTGCTCTTTTCACAATCCACCTATGGATCAACCAGTGTCATTGCATATGTGTTCTTTTTACTAACAACTACCAGAGTCATTGCATGTGTGTTCTTTTCACATACCACATATGGATCCACCCAAGTCATTGCATGTTTGCTCTTTTCACAATCCACCTATGGATCCACCAGTGTCATTGCATGTGTGTTATTTTTACTAGCAACAACCAGAGTCACTGAAATGTGTGTTCTTTTCACATACCACATATGGATCCACCAGTGTGATTGCATGTGTGTTCTTTTTCTAACAACAACCAGAATCATTGAAATGTGTGTTCTCTTTAGAGACCACACATGGATCCACCAGTGTCATTGCATGTGTGTTCTTTTTACTAACAACAACCAGAATCATTGAAATGTGTGTTCTCTTTAGAGACCACACATGGATCCACCAGTGTCATTGCATCTTTGTTCTTTTCACAATCCACCTATGGATCCACCAGTGTCATTGCATGTGTGTTCTTTTCACAATCCACCTATGGATCCACTAGTGTCATTGCATGTGTGTTCTTTTTACTAACAACAACTTGAGTTAATTCATCAGTGTTCTTTTCATATACCACATATGGATCCACCAGTGTCATTGAAATGTGTGTTCTCTTCAGAGACCACACATGGATCCACCAGTGTCATTGCATGTGTATTCTTTTTACTAACAACAACGAGAGTCATTGAAATGTGTGTTCTTTCCACATACCACATATGGATCCACCATTGTCATTGAAACATGTGTTCTTTTCACAATCCACCTATGGATCCACCATTGTCATTGCATGTGTGCTCTTTTTACTAACAAGAACCATAGTCATTGCATGTGTGTTCTTTTCAAATACCACGGATGGATCCACTAGTGTCATTGCATGTGTGCTCTTTTTACTATCCACCTATGGATCCACCAGTGTCATTGCATGTGTGCTCTTTTTACTAACAACAACCAGAGTCATTGCATGTGTGTTCTCTTTAGAGACCGCACATGGATCCACCAGTTTCATTACATGTGCGTTCTTTTTACTAACAACAACCAATTAAATTGCATGTGTGTTATTTTCACATACCACATATGGATCCACCAGTGTCATTGCATGTGTGCTTTTTTTAGTAACAACAACCAGAGTCATTTCATGTGTGCTCTTTTCACAATCCACCTATGGATCCACAAGTGTTATTGCATGTGTGTTCTTTTTACAAACAACGAGAGTCATTGCATGTGTGTTCTTTTCACATACCACATATGGATCCACCAATGTCATTGCATGTGTGCTCTTTTTATTAACAACAACCAGAGTCATTGCATGTGTTCTCTTTTCACAATCCACCTATGGATCCACTAGTGTGATTGCATGTGTGTTCTTTTTACTAACAACAACCAGAGTCATTGCATGTGTGTTCTCTTCAGAGACCACACATGGATCCACCAGTGTCATTGCATGTGTGTTCTTTTTATTAACAACAACCAGAGTCATTGAAATGTGTATTCTCTTAAGAGACCACAGATGGATCCACTAGTGCCATTGCATGTGTGTTCTTTTTAGAGACCACACACGGATCCACCAGTGTCATTGCATGTGTGTTCTTTTTACTAACAACAACTGGAGTCATTGCATGTGTGTTCTTTTTACATACCACATATGGATCCACCAGTGTCATTGCATGTGTGTTCTTGTTACTAATAACAACCAAAGTCATTGAATCTGTGTTCTTTTCACATACCACATATGGATCCACCAGTGTCATTGCATGTGTGTTCTTTTCACAATCCACCTATGGATCCACCAGTGTCATTGCATGTGTGTTCTTTTTACTAACAACAACTGGAGTCATTTCATGACTATTCTTTTCATATACCACATATGGATCCACTAGTGTCATTGAAATGTGTGTTCTCTTCAGAGACCACACATGGATCCACTAGTGTCATTGCAAGTGTATTCTTTTTACTAACAACAACCAGAGTCATTGAAATGTGTGTTCTTTTCATATACCACATATGGATCCACCAGTGTCATTGAAACATGTGTTCTTTTCACAATCCACCTATGGATCCACCAGTGTCATTGCATCTGTGCTCTTTTTACTAACAACAACCATAGTCATTGCATGTGTGTTCTTTTCAAATACCATGTATGGATCCACTAGTGTCATTGCATGTGTGCTCTTTTTACTATGCACCTATGGATCCACCAGTGTCATTGCATGTGTGCTCTTTTACTAAAAACAACCAGAGGCATTGCATGTGTGTTCTCTTCAAAGACCACACATGGATCCACCAGTGTCATTGCATGTGGGTTCTTTTTACTAACAACAACCAGAGTCATTGCATGTGTGTTCTTTTCACATACCACATATGGATCCACCAGTGTCATTGCATGTGTGCTCTTTTTACTAACAATAACCAGAGTCATTTCATGTGTGCTCTTTTCACAATCCACCTATGGATCCACCAGTGTCATTGCATGTGTGTTCTTTTTAGTAACAACAACTAGAGTCATTGTAGGTGTGTTCTTTCCACATACCACATATGGATCCACCAGTGTCATTGCATGTGTGGTCTTTTTACTAACAATAACCAGAGTCATTTCATGTGTGCTCTTTTCACAATCCACCTATGGATCCACCAGTGTCATTGCATGTGTTTTTTTTACTAACAACGAGAGTCATTGAATGTGTGTTCTTTTCACATACCACATATGGATCCACCAGTGTCATTGCATGTATCCTCTTTTTACTAACAACCAGAGACATTGCATGTGTGCTCTTTTCACAATACACCTACGGATCCACCAGTGTCATTGCATGTGTGTTCTTTTTATTATCCACCTATGGATCCACCAGTGTCATTGCATGTGTGCTCTTTTTACTAACAACTACCAGAGTCATTGCATGTGTGTTCTCTTTAGAGACCGCACATTGATCCACCAGTTTCATTGCATGTGTGTTCTTTTTACTAACAACAACCAATGTTATTGCATGTGTGTTATTTTCACTTACCACATATGGATCCGCTAGTGTCATTGCATGCGTGCGCTTTTTACTAACAACAACCAAAGTCATTTCATGTGTGCTCTTTTCACAATCCACCTATGGATCCACCAGTGTCATTGCATGTGTGTTCTTTTTACGAACAACAAGAGTTATTGCATGTGTGTTCTTTTCACATACCACATATGGATCCACCAGTGTCATTGCATGTGTGCTCTTTTTACTAACAACAACCAGAGTCATTGCATGTGTGCTCTTTTCACAATCCACCTATGGATCCACCAGTGTCATTGCATGTATGTTCTTTTTACTAACAACCAGAGTCATTGAAATGTGTGTTCTTTTCACATACCACATATGGATGCACCAGTGTGATTGCATGTTTGTTCTTTTTACTAACAACAACCAGAGTCATTGCATGTGTGTTCTCTTCAGAGACCACACATGGATCCACCAGTGTCATTGCATGTGTGTTCTTTTTACTAACAACAACCGGAGGCATTGAAATGTGTTTTCTCTTCAGAGACCACAGATGGATCAACCAGTGCCATTGCATGTGTGTTCTTTTTAGAGACCACACATGGATCCACCGGTGTCATTGCATGTGTGTTCTTTTTACAAACAACAACTCGAGTCATTGCATGTGTGTTCTTTTGACATACCACATATGGATCCACCAGTGTCATTGCATGTGTGCTCTTGTTACTAACAACAACCAAAGTCATTGCATGTGTTTTCTTTTCACATACCACATATGGATCCACCAGTGTCATTGCATGTGTGTTCTTTTCACAATCCACCTATGGATCCACCAGTGTCATTGCATGTGTGTTCTTTTTACTAACAACAACTGGAGTCATTTCATGACTGTTCTTTTCACATACCACATATGGATCCACCAGTGTCATTGAAATGTGTGTTCTCTTCAGAGACTACACATGGATCAACCAGTGTCATTGCATGTGTGTTCTTTTTACTAACAACAACCAGAGTCATTGAAACGTGTGTTCTTTTCACAATACACCTATGGATCCACCAGTGTCATTGCATGTGTGCTCTTTTTACTAACAACAACCAGAGTCATTGCATGTGTGTTCTTTTCACATACCACATATGGATCCACTAGTGTCATTGCATGTGTGTTCTTTTTACTAACAACAACCAGAGTCATTGCATGTGTGTTCTTTTCACATACCACATATGCATCCACTAGTGTCATTGAATGTGTGTTCTTTTTACTATCCACCTATGGATCCACCAGTGTCATTGCATGTGTGCTCTTTTTACTAACAACAGCCAGAGTCATTGCATGTGTGTTCTGTTCAGAGACCACACATGGATCCACCAGTGTCATTGCATGTGTGTTCTTTTTGCTAACAACAACCAGAGTCATTGAAATTTGTGTTCTTTTCAGATACCACACATGGATCCACCAGTGTCATTGCATGTGTGTTCTTTTTACTAACAACAACCAGTGTCATTGCATGTGTTTTGTTTTCACAATCCACCTATGGATCCACCAGTTTCATTGCATCTGCGTTCTTTTAACTGACAACAACTGGAGTCATTTCATAACTGTTCTTTTCACATACCACGTATGGATCCACGAGTGTCATTGAAATGTGTGTTCTCTTCAGAGAGCACACATGGATCCACAAGTGTCATTGCATGTGTGTTCTTTTTACTAACAACAACCGGAGTCATTGAAATGTGTGTTCTTTTCACATACCACATATGGATCCACCAGTGTCATTGAAACGTGTGTTCTTTTCACAATCCACCTATGGATCCACCTGTGTCATTGCATGTGTGCTCTTTTTACTAACAACAACCAGAGTCATTGCATGTGTGTTCTTTTCACATACCACATATGGATCCACCAGTGTCATTGCATGTGTGCTATTTTTACGATCCACCTATGGATCCACCAGTGTCATTGCATGTGTGCTCTTTTTACTAACAACAACCAGAGTCTTGGCGTGTCTGTTCTCTTCAGAGACCACACATGGATCCACCATTTTCATTGCATGTGTGTTCTTTTTACTAACAAAAACCAGAGTTATTGCATGTGTGTTCTTTTCACATACAACATATGGATCCACCAGTGTCATTGCATGTGTGCTCTTTTTACTAACAACAACCAGAGTCATTTCATGTGTGCTCTTTTCACAATCCACCTATGGATCAACCAGTGTCATTGCATATGTGTTCTTTTTACTAACAACAACCAGAGTCATTTCATGTGTGCTCTTTTCACAATCCACCTATGGATACACCAGTGTCATTGCATATGTGTTCTTTTTACTAACAACTACCAGAGTCATTGCATGTGTGTTCTTTTCACATACCACATATGGATCCACCCGAGTCATTGCATGTTTGCTCTTTTCACTATCCACCTATGGATCCACCAGTGTCATTGGATGTGTGTTATTTTTACTAGCAACAACCAGAGTCGTTAAAATGTGTGTTCTTTTCACATACCACATATGGATCCACCAGTGTGATTGCATGTGTGTTCTTTTTCTAACAACAACTAGAGTCATTGCATGTGTGTTCTCTTCAGAGACCACACATGGATCCACCAGTGTCATTGCATGTGTGTTCTTTTTACTAACAACAACCAGAATCATTGAAATGTGTGTTCTCTTTAGAGACCACACATGGATCCACCAGTGTCATTGCATCTTTGTTCTTTTTACTAACAACAACCAGTGTCATTGCATGTGTGTTCTTTTCACAATCCACCTATGGATCCACCAGTGTCATTGCATGTGTGTTCTTTTTACTAACATCAACTTGAGTCATTTCATGACAGTTCTTTTCATATACCACATATGGATCCACCAGTGTCATTGAAATGTGTGTTCTCTTAGGAGACCACACATGGATCCACCAGTGTCATGCATGTGTATTCTTTTTACTAACAACAACCAGAGTCATTGAAATGTGTGTTCTTTTCACATACCACATATGGATCCACCAGTGTCATTGAAACATGTGTTCTTTTCACAATCCACCTATGGATCCACCATTGTCATTGCATATGTGCTCTTTTTACTAACAAGAACCATAGTCATTTCATGTGTGCTCTTTTCACAATCCACCTATGGATCCACCAGTGTCATTGCATGTGTGTTTTTTACTAACAACGAGAGTCATTGAATGTGTGTTCTTTTCACATACCACATATGGATCCACCAGTGTCATTGCATGTATCCTCTTTTTACTAACAACAACCAGAGACATTGCATGTGTGCTCTTTTCACAATCCACCTACGGATCCACCAGTGTCATTGCATGTGTGTTCTTTTTACTATCCACCTATGGATCCACCAGTGTCATTGCATGTGTGCTCTTTTTACTAACAACAACCAGAGTCATTGCATGTGTGTTCTCTTCAGAGACCGCACATGGATCCACCAGTTTCATTGCATGTGTGTTCTTTTTACTAACAACAACCAATGTTATTGCATGTGTGTTATTTTCACATACCACATATGGATCCACCAGTGTCATTGCATGTGTGCGCTTTCTACTAACAACAACCAGAGTCATTTCATGTGTGCTCTTTTCACAATCCACCTATGGATCAACCAGTGTCATTGCATATGTGTTCTTTTTACTAACAACTACCAGAGTCATTGCATGTGTGTTCTTTTCACATACCACATATGGATCCACCCAAGTCATTGCATGTTTGCTCTTTTCACAATCCACCTATGGATCCACCAGTGTCATTGCATGTGTGTTATTTTTACTAGCAACAACCAGAGTCACTGAAATGTGTGTTCTTTTCACATACCACATATGGATCCACCAGTGTGATTGCATGTGTGTTCTTTTTCTAACAACAACCAGAATCATTGAAATGTGTGTTCTCTTTAGAGACCACACATGGATCCACCAGTGTCATTGCATGTGTGTTCTTTTTACTAACAACTACCAGAATCATTGAAATGTGTGTTCTCTTTAGAGACCACACATGGATCCACCAGTGTCATTGCATCTTTGTTCTTTTCACAATCCACCTATGGATCCACCAGTGTCATTGCATGTGTGTTCTTTTTACTAACAACAACTTGAGTTAATTCATCAGTGTTCTTTTCATATACCACATATGGATCCACCAGTGTCATTGAAATGTGTGTTCTCTTCAGAGACCACACATGGATCCACCAGTGTCATTGCATGTGTATTCTTTTTACTAACAACAACGAGAGTCATTGAAATGTGTGTTCTTTCCACATACCACATATGGATCCACCATTGTCATTGAAACATTGCTTCTTTTCACAATCCACCTATGGATCCACCATTGTCATTGCATGTGTGCTCTTTTTACTAACAAGAACCATAGTCATTGCATGTGTGTTCTTTTCAAATACCACGGATGGATCCACTAGTGTCATTGCATGTGTGCTCTTTTTACTATCAACCTATGGATCCACCAGTGTCATTGCATGTGTGCTCTTTTTACTAACAACAACCAGAGTCATTGCATGTGTGTTCTCTTTAGAGACCGCACATGGATCCACCAGTTTCATTACATGTGCGTTCTTTTTACTAACAACAACCAATTAAATTGCATGTGTGTTATTTTCACATACCACATATGGATCCACCAGTGTCATTGCATGTGTGCTTTTTTTAGTAACAACAACCAGAGTCATTTCATGTGTGCTCTTTTCACAATCCACCTATGGATCCACAAGTGTTATTGCATGTGTGTTCTTTTTAATAACAACGAGAGTCATTGCATGTGTGTTCTTTTCACATACCACATATGGATCCACCAGTGTCATTGCATGTGTGCTCTTTTTATTAACAACAACCAGAGTCATTGCATGTGTTCTCTTTTCACAATCCACCTATGGATCCACTAGTGTGATTGCATGTGTGTTCTTTTTACTAACAACAACCAGAGTCATTGCATGTGTGTTCTCTTCAGAGACCACACATGGATCCACCAGTGTCATTGCATGTGTGTTCTTTTTATTAACAACAACCAGAGTCATTGAAATGTGTATTCTCTTAAGAGACCACAGATGGATCCACTAGTGCCATTGCATGTGTGTTCTTTTTAGAGACCACACATGGATCCACCAGTGTCATTGCATGTGTGTTCTTTTTACTAACAACAACTGGAGTCATTGCATGTGTGTTCTTTTTACATACCACATATGGATCCACCAGTGTCATTGCATGTGTGTTCTTGTTACTAATAACAACCAAAGTCATTGAATCTGTGTTCTTTTCACATACCACATATGGATCCACCAGTGTCATTGCATGTGTGTTCTTTTCACAATCCACCTATGGATCCACCAGTGTCATTGCATGTGTGTTCTTTTTACTAACAACAACTGGAGTCATTTCATGACTATTCTTTTCATATACCACATATGGATCCACCAGTGTCATTGAAATGTGTGTTCTCTTCAGAGACCACACATGGATCCACTAGTGTCATTGCAAGTGTATTCTTTTTACTAACAACAACCAGAGTCATTGAAATGTGTGTTCTTTTCATATACCACATATGGATCCACCAGTGTCATTGAAACATGTGTTCTTTTCACAATCCACCTATGGATCCACTAGTGTCATTGCATCTGTGCTCTTTTTACTAACAACAACCATAGTCATTGCATGTGTGTTCTTTTCAAATACCATGTATGGATCCACTAGTGTCATTGCATGTGTGCTCTTTTTACTATGCCCCTATGGATCCACCAGTGTCATTGCATGTGTGCTCTTTTACTAAAAACAACCAGAGGCATTGCATGTGTGTTCTCTTCAAAGACCACACATGGATCCACCAGTGTCATTGCATGTGTGTTCTTTTTACTAACAACAACCAGAGTCATTGCATGTGTGTTCTTTTCACATACCACATATGGATCCACCAGTGTCATTGCATGTGTGCTCTTTTTACTAACAATAACCAGAGTCATTTCATGTGTGCTCTTTTCACAATCCACCTATGGATCCACCAGTGTCATTGCATGTGTGTTCTTTTTAGTAACAACAACTAGAATCATTGTAGGTGTGTTCTTTCCACATACCACATATGGATCCACCAGTGTCATTGCATGTGTGGTCTTTTTACTAACAACAACCAGAGTCATTTCATGTGTGCTCTTTTCACAATCCACCTATGGATCCACCAGTGTCATTGCATGTGTGTTTTTTACTAACAACGAGAGTCATTGAATGTGTGTTCTTTTCACATACCACATATGGATCCACCAGTGTCATTGCATGTATCCTCTTTTTACTAACAACCAGAGACATTGCATGTGTGCTCTTTTCACAATACACCTACGGATCCACCAGTGTCATTGCATGTGTGTTCTTTTTATTATCCACCTATGGATCCACCAGTGTCATTGCATGTGTGCTCTTTTTACTAACAACTACCAGAGTCATTGCATGTGTGTTCTCTTTAGAGACCGCACATTGATCCACCAGTTTCATTGCATGTGTGTTCTTTTTACTAACAACAACCAATGTTATTGCATGTGTGTTATTTTCACTTACCACATATGGATCCGCTAGTGTCATTGCATGTGTGCGCTTTTTACTAACAACAACCAAAGTCATTTCATGTGTGCTCTTTTCACAATCCACCTATGGATCCACCAGTGTCATTGCATGTGTGTTCTTTTTACGAACAACAAGAGTTATTGCATGTGTGTTCTTTTCACATACCACATATGGATCCACCAGTGTCATTGCATGTGTGCTCTTTTTACTAACAACAACCAGAGTCATTGCATGTGTGTTCTCTTCAGAGACCACACATGGATCCACCAGTGTCATTGCATGTGTGTTCTTTTTACTAAACACAACCGTAGTCATTGAAATGTGTGTTCTTTTCACATACCACATATGGATCCACCAGTGTGATTGCATGTTTGTTCTTTTTACTAACAACAACCAGAGTCATTGCGTGTGTGTTCTCTTCAGAGACCACACATGCATCCACCAGTGTCATTGCATGTGTGTTCTTTTTACTAACAACAACCGGAGTCATTGAAATGTGTGTTCTCTTCAGAGACCACAGATGGATCCACCAGTGCCATTGCATGTGTGTTCTTTTTAGAGACCACACATGGATCCACCGGTGTCATTGCATGTGTGTTCTTTTTACAAACAACAACTGGAGTCATTGCATGTGTGTTCTTTTGACATACCACATATGGATCCACCAGTGTCATTGCATGTGTGCTCTTGTTACTAACAACAACCAAAGTCATTGCATGTGTTTTCTTTTCACATACCACATATGGATCCACCAGTGTCATTGCATGTGTGTTCTTTTCACAATCCACCTATGGATCCACCAGTGTCATTGCATGTGTGTTCTTTTTACTAACAACAACTGGAGTCATTTCATGACTGTTCTTTTCACATACCACATATGGATCCACCAGTGTCATTGAAATGTGTGTTCTCTTCAGAGACTACACATGGATCAACCAGTGTCATTGCATGTGTGTTCTTTTTACTAACAACAACCAGAGTCATTGAAACATGTGTTCTTTTCACAATACACCTATGGATCCACCAGTGTCATTGCATGTGTGCTCTTTTTACTAACAACAACCAGAGTCATTGCATGTGTGTTCTTTTCACATACCACATATGGATCCACTAGTGTCATTGCATGTGTGTTCTTTTTACTAACAACAACCAGAGTCATTGCATGTGTGTTCTTTTCACATACCACATATGCATCCACTAGTGTCATTGAATGTGTGTTCTTTTTACTATCCACCTATGGATCCACCAGTGTCATTGCATGTGTGCTCTTTTTACTAACAACAGCCAGAGTCATTGCATGTGTGTTCTGTTCAGAGACCACACATGGATCCACCAGTGTCATTGCATGTGTGTTCTTTTTGCTAACAACAACCAGAGTCATTGAAATTTGTGTTCTTTTCAGATACCACACATGGATCCACCAGTGTCATTGCATGTGTGTTCTTTTTACTAACAACAACCAGTGTCATTGCATGTGTTTTCTTTTCACAATCCACCTATGGATCCACCAGTTTCATTGCATCTGCGTTCTTTTAACTGACAACAACTGGAGTCATTTCATAACTGTTCTTTTCACATACCACGTATGGATCCACGAGTGTCATGGAAATGTGTGTTCTCTTCAGAGAGCACACATGGATCCACAAGTGTCATTGCATGTGTGTTCTTTTTACTAACAACAACCGGAGTCATTGAAATGTGTGTTCTTTTCACATACCACATATGGATCCACCAGTGTCATTGAAACGTGTGTTCTTTTCACAATCCACCTATGGATCCACCTGTGTCATTGCATGTGTGCTCTTTTTACTAACAACAACCAGAGTCATTGCATGTGTGTTCTTTTCACATACCACATATGGATCCACCAGTGTCATTGCATGTGTGCTATTTTTACGATCCACCTATGGATCCACCAGTGTCATTGCATGTGTGCTCTTTTTACTAACAACAACCAGAGTCTTGGCGTGTCTGTTCTCTTCAGAGACCACACATGGATCCACCATTTTCATTGCATGTGTGTTCTTTTTACTAACAAAAACCAGAGTTATTGCATGTGTGTTCTTTTCACATACAACATATGGATCCACCAGTGTCATTGCATGTGTGCTCTTTTTACTAACAACAACCAGAGTCATTTCATGTGTGCTCTTTTCACAATCCACCTATGGATCAACCAGTGTCATTGCATATGTGTTCTTTTTACTAACAACTACCAGAGTCATTTCATGTGTGTTCTTTTCACATACCACATATGGATCCACCCGAGTCAATGCATGTTTGCTCTTTTCACAATCCACCTATGGATCCACGAGTGTCATTGCATGTGTGTTATTTTTACTAGCAACAACCAGAGTCATTGAAATGTGTGTTCTTTTCACATACCACATATGGATCCACCAGTGTCATTGCATGTGTGCTCTTTTTACTAAAAACAACCAGATTCATTGCATGTTCGCTCTTTTCACAATCCACCTATGGATCCACCAGTGTCATTGCATGTGTGTTCTTTTTACTAACAACAACCAGAGTCATTGAAATGTGTGTTCTTTTCACATACCACATATGGATCCACCAGTGTGATTGCATGTGTGTTCTTTTTTCTAACAACAACCAGAGTCATTGCATGTGTGTTCTCTTCAGAGACCACACATGGATCCACCAGTGTCATTGCATGTGTGTTCTTTTTACTAACAACAACCAGAGTCATTGAAATGTTGTGTTCTCTGCACAGACCACACATGGATCCACCAGTGTCATTGCATGTGTGAACTTTTTAGAGACCACACATGGATCTACCAGTGTCATTGCATGTTTGTTCTTTTTACTAACAACAACTGGAGTCATTGCATATGTTCTTTTCACATACCACATATGGATCCACCAGTGTCATTGCATGTGTGTTCTTGTTTCTAACAACAACCAAAGTCATTGCATATGTGTTCTTTTCACATACCACATATGGATCCACCAGTGTCATTGCATGTGTCTTCTTTTTACTAACAACAACGAGAGTCATTGCATGTGTGTTCTCTTTAGAGAGCACACATGGATCCACCAGTGTCATTGCATGTGTGTTATTTTTACTAACAACGACCGGAGTCATTGAAATGTGTGTTCTCTTCAGAGACCACACATGGATCCACCAGTGTCATTGCATGTGTGTTCTTTTTACTAACAACAACCAGAGTCATTGCATGTGTGTTCTCTTCAGAGACCACACATGTATCCACCAGTGTCATTGCATGTGTGTTCTTTTTATTAACAACAATTGGAGTCATTGAAATGTGTGTTCTCTTTAGAGACCACACATGGATCCACCAGTGTCATTGAATGTGTGGTCTTTTTACTAACAACAACCAGAATCATTGCATGTGTGTTCTTTTCACATACCACATATGGATCCACCAGTGTCATTGCATGTGTGTTCTTTTCACAATCCACATATGGATCCACCAGTGTCCTTGCATGTGTGTTCTTTTTTCTAACAACAACTAGAGTCATTGATGTGTGTTCTTTTCACAATCCACCTATGGATACACCAGTGTCATTGCATGTGTGTTCTTTTTACTAACAACACCAGAGTCATTGAAATGTGTGTTCTTTTCACATACCACATATGGATCCACCAGTGTCATTACATGTGTTTTCTTTTTACTAACAACAACCAGAGTCATTGCATGTGTGTTCTCTTTAGAGACCACACATGGATCCATCAGTGTCATTGCATGTGTGTTGTTTTTACTAACAACAACCAGAGTCATTGCATGTGTGTTCTTTTCACATACCACATATGGATCTACTAGTGTCATTGCATGTGTGTTCTTTTTACTAACAACAACCAGTGTCATTGCATGTGTGTTCTTTTCACAATCCACCTATGGATCCACCAGTGTTATTGCATGTGTGTTCTTTTTACTGCAACAACTAGAGTCATTTCATGACTGTTCTTTTCACATACCACATATGGATCCACCAGTGTCATTGAAATGTGTGTTCTCTTCAGAGACCACAGATGGATCCACCAGTGTCATTGCATGTGTGTTATTTTTACTAACAACAACCAGACTCATTGAAATGTGTGTTCTTTTCACATACCACATATGGATCCACCAGTGTCATTGAAACGTGTGTTCTTTTTACAATCCACCTATGGATCCACCAGTGTCATTGCATATGTGCTCTTTTTACTAACAACAACCAGAGTCATTGCATGTGTATTCTTTTCACATACCACATATGGATCCACCAGTGTCATTGCATGTGTGCTCTTTTTACTATCCACCTATGGATCCACCAGTGTCATTGCATGTGTGCTCTTTTTACTAACCACAACTAGAGTCATTGCATGTGTGTTCTCTTCAGAGACCACACATGGATCCACCAGTGTCATTGCATGTGTGTTCTTTTTACTAAACACAACCAGAGTCATTGAAATGTGTGTTCTTTTCACATACCACATATGGATCCACCAGTGTGATTGCATGTTTGTTCTTTTTACTAACAACAACCAGAGTCATTGCATGTGTGTTCTCTTCAGAGACCACACATGGATCCACCAGTGTCATTGCATGTGTGTTCTTTTTACTAACAACAACCGGAGTCATTGAAATGTGTGTTCTCTTCAGAGACCACAGATGGATCCACCAGTGCCATTGCATGTGTGTTCTTTTTAGAGACCACACATGGATCCACCGGTGTCATTGCATGTGTGTTCTTTTACTAACAACAACTGGAGTCATTGCATGTGTGTTCTTTTGACATACCACATATGGATCCACCAGTGTCATTGCATGTGTGCTCTTGTTACTAACAACAACCAAAGTCATTGCATGTGTGTTCTTTTCACATACCATGTATGGATCCACTAGTGTCATTGCATGTGTGTTCTTTTCACAATCCACCTATGGATCCACCAGTGTCATTGCATGTGTGTTCTTTTTACTAACAACAACTAGAGTCATTTCATGACTGTTCTTTTCACATACCACATATGGATCCACCAGTGTCATTGAAATGTGTGTTCTCTTCAGAGACCACACACGGATCCACCAGTGTCATTGCATGTGTGTTCTTTTTACTAACAACAACCAGAGTCATTGAAACGTGTGTTCTTTTCACAATCCACCTATGGATCCACCAGTGTCATTGCATGTGTGCTCTTTTTACTAACAACAACCAGAGTCATTGCATGTGTGTTCTTTTCACATACCACATATGGATCCACTAGTGTCATTGCATGTGTGCTATTTTTACGATCCACCTATGGATCCACCAGTGTCATTGCATGTGTGCTCTTTTTACTAACAACAACCAGAGTCATTGCATGTGTGTTCTCTTCAGACACCACACATGGATCCAACAGTTTCATTGCATGTCTGTTCTTTTTACTAACAACAACTAGAGTCATTGCATGTGTGTTCTCTTCAGAGACCACACATGGCTCCACCAGTGTCATTGCATGTGTGTTCTTTTTACTAACAACAACTAGAGTCAATGCATGTGTTTTTGTTCACATACCACATATGGATCCACCAGTGTCTTTGCATGTGTTCTCTTTTCACAATCCACCTATGGATCCACCAGTGTCATTGCATGTGTGTTCTTTTTACTAACAACAACCAGAGTCATTGCATGTGTGTTCTTTTCACATACCACATATGGATCCACTAGTGTCATTGAATGTGTGTTCTTTTTACTATCCACCTATGGATCCACCAGTGTCATTGCATGTGTGCTCTTTTCACATACCACATATGGATCCACCAGTGTCATTGCATGTGTGTTCTTTTCACAATCCACATATGGATCCACCAGTGTCCTTGCATGTGTGTTCTTTTTTCTAACAACAACTAGAGTCATTGATGTGTGTTCTTTTCACAATCCACCTATGGATACACCAGTGTCATTGCATGTGTGTTCTTTTTACTAACAACACCAGAGTCATTGAAATGTGTGTTCTTTTCACATACCACATATGGATCCACCAGTGTCATTCCATGTGTTTTCTTTTTACTAACAACAACCAGAGTCATTGCATGTGTGTTCTCTTTACAGACCACACATGGATCCACCAGTGTCATTGCATGTGTGTTGTTTTTACTAACAACAACCAGAGTCATTGCATGTGTGTTCTTTTCACATACCACATATGGATCTACTAGTGTCATTGCATGTGTGTTCTTTTTACTAACAACAACCAGTGTCATTGCATGTGTGTTCTTTT
Source organism: Avena sativa (assembly GCA_916181665.1). Taxonomy (NCBI): domain Eukaryota; kingdom Viridiplantae; phylum Streptophyta; class Magnoliopsida; order Poales; family Poaceae; genus Avena; species Avena sativa. The sequence continues at coordinate 344,031,544 of OV702287.1, forward strand.
CACAATCCACCTATGGATCCACCAGTGTCATTGCATGTGTGTTCTTTTTACTGCAACAACTAGAGTCATTTCATGACTGTTCTTTTCACATACCACATATGGATCCACCAGTGTCATTGAAATGTGTGTTCTCTTCAGAGACCATAGATGGATCCACCAGTGTCATTGCATGTGTGTTATTTTTACTAACAACAACCAGACTCATTGAAATGTGTGTTCTTTTCACATACCACATATGGATCCACCAGTGTCATTGAAACGTGTGTTCTTTTTACAATCCACCTATGGATCCACCAGTGTCATTGCATATGTGCTCTTTTTACTAACAACAACCAGAGTCATTGCATGTGTATTCTTTTCACAGACCACATATGGATCCACCAGTGTCATTGCATGTGTGCGCTTTTTACTATCCACCTATGGATCCACCAGTGTCATTGCATGTGTGCTCTTTTTACTAACCACAACCAGAGTCATTGCATGTGTGTTCTCTTCAGAGACCACACATGGATCCACCAGTGTCATTGCATGTGTGTTCTTTTTACTAAACACAACCATAGTCATTGAAATGTGTGTTCTTTTCACATACCACATATGGATCCACCAGTGTGATTGCATGTTTGTTCTTTTTACTAACAACAACCAGAGTCATTGCGTGTGTGTTCTCTTCAGAGACCACACATGCATCCACAAGTGTCATTGCATGTGTGTTCTTTTTACTAACAACAACCGGAGTCATTGAAATGTGTGTTCTCTTCAGAGACCACAGATGGATCCACCAGTGCCATTGCATGTGTGTTCTTTTTAGAGACCACACATGGATCCACCGGTGTCATTGCATGTGTGTTCTTTTTACTAACAACAACTGGAGTCATTGCATGTGTGTTCTTTTGACATACCACATATGGATCCACCAGTGTCATTGCATGTGTGCTCTTGTTACTAACAACAACCAAAGTCATTGCATGTGTGTTCTTTTCACATACCATGTATGGATCCACTAGTGTCATTGCATGTGTGTTCTTTTCACAATCCACCTATGGATCCACCAGTGTCATTGCATGTGTGTTCTTTCTACTAACAACAACTAGAGTCATTTCATGACTGTTCTTTTCACATACCACATATGGATCCACCAGTGTCATTGAAATGTGTGTTCTCTTCAGAGACCACACACGGATCCACCAGTGTCATTGCATGTGTGTTCTTTTTACTAACAACAACCAGAGTCATTGAAACGTGTGTTCTTTTCACAATCCACCTATGGATCCACCAGTGTCATTGCATGTGTGCTCTTTTTACTAACAACAACCAGAGTCATTGCATGTGTGTTCTTTTCACATACCACATATGGATCCACTAGTGTCATTGCATGTGTGCTATTTTTACGATCCACCTATGGATCCACCAGTGTCATTGCATGTGTGCTCTTTTTACTAACAACAACCAGAGTCATTGCATGTGTGTTCTCTTCAGACACCACACATGGATCCAACAGTTTCATTGCATGTCTGTTCTTTTTACTAACAACAACTAGAGTCATTGCATGTGTGTTCTCTTCAGAGACCACACATGGCTCCACCAGTGTCATTGCATGTGTGTTCTTTTTACTAACAACAACTAGAGTCAATGCATGTGTTTTTGTTCACATACCACATATGGATCCACCAGTGTCTTTGCATGTGTTCTCTTTTCACAATCCACCTATGGATCCACCAGTGTCATTGCATGTGTGTTCTTTTTACTAACAACAACCAGAGTCATTGCATGTGTGTTCTTTTCACATACCACATATGGATCCACTAGTGTCATTGAATGTGTGTTCTTTTTACTATCCACCTATGGATCCACCAGTGTCATTGCATGTGTGCTCTTTTCACATACCACATATGGATCCACCAGTGTCATTGCATGTGTGTTCTTTTCACAATCCACATATGGATCCACCAGTGTCCTTGCATGTGTGTTCTTTTTTCTAACAACAACTAGAGTCATTGATGTGTGTTCTTTTCACAATCCACCTATGGATACACCAGTGTCATTGCATGTGTGTTCTTTTTACTAACAACACCAGAGTCATTGAAATGTGTGTTCTTTTCACATACCACATATGGATCCACCAGTGTCATTCCATGTGTTTTCTTTTTACTAACAACAACCAGAGTCATTGCATGTGTGTTCTCTTTACAGACCACACATGGATCCACCAGTGTCATTGCATGTGTGTTGTTTTTACTAACAACAACCAGAGTCATTGCATGTGTGTTCTTTTCACATACCACATATGGATCTACTAGTGTCATTGCATGTGTGTTCTTTTTACTAACAACAACCAGTGTCATTGCATGTGTGTTCTTTTCACAATCCACCTATGGATCCACCAGTGTCATTGCATGTGTGTTCTTTTTACTGCAACAACTAGAGTCATTTCATGACTGTTCTTTTCACATACCACATATGGATCCACCAGTGTCATTGAAATGTGTGTTCTCTTCAGAGACCATAGATGGATCCACCAGTGTCATTGCATGTGTGTTATTTTTACTAACAACAACCAGACTCATTGAAATGTGTGTTCTTTTCACATACCACATATGGATCCACCAGTGTCATTGAAACGTGTGTTCTTTTTACAATCCACCTATGGATCCACCAGTGTCATTGCATATGTGCTCTTTTTACTAACAACAACCAGAGTCATTGCATGTGTATTCTTTTCACAGACCACATATGGATCCACCAGTGTCATTGCATGTGTGCGCTTTTTACTATCCACCTATGGATCCACCAGTGTCATTGCATGTGTGCTCTTTTTACTAACCACAACCAGAGTCATTGCATGTGTGTTCTCTTCAGAGACCACACATGGATCCACCAGTGTCATTGCATGTGTGTTCTTTTTACTAAACACAACCATAGTCATTGAAATGTGTGTTCTTTTCACATACCACATATGGATCCACCAGTGTGATTGCATGTTTGTTCTTTTTACTAACAACAACCAGAGTCATTGCGTGTGTGTTCTCTTCAGAGACCACACATGCATCCACCAGTGTCATTGCATGTGTGTTCTTTTTACTAACAACAACCGGAGTCATTGAAATGTGTGTTCTCTTCAGAGACCACAGATGGATCCACCAGTGCCATTGCATGTGTGTTCTTTTTAGAGACCACACATGGATCCACCGGTGTCATTGCATGTGTGTTCTTTTTACTAACAACAACTGGAGTCATTGCATGTGTGTTCTTTTGACATACCACATATGGATCCACCAGTGTCATTGCATGTGTGCTCTTGTTACTAACAACAACCAAAGTCATTGCATGTGTGTTCTTTTCACATACCATGTATGGATCCACTAGTGTCATTGCATGTGTGTTCTTTTCACAATCCACCTATGGATCCACCAGTGTCATTGCATGTGTGTTCTTTTTACTAACAACAACTAGAGTCATTTCATGACTGTTCTTTTCACATACCACATATGGATCCACCAGTGTCATTGAAATGTGTGTTCTCTTCAGAGACCACACACGGATCCACCAGTGTCATTGCATGTGTGTTCTTTTTACTAACAACAACCAGAGTCATTGAAACGTGTGTTCTTTTCACAATCCACCTATGGATCCACCACTGTCATTGCATGTGTGCTCTTTTTACTAACAACAACCAGAGTCATTGCATGTGTGTTCTTTTCACATACCACATATGGATCCACTAGTGTCATTGCATGTGTGCTATTTTTACGATCCACCTATGGATCCACCAGTGTCATTGCATGTGTGCTCTTTTTACTAACAACAACCAGAGTCATTGCATGTGTGTTCTCTTCAGACACCACACATGGATCCAACAGTTTCATTGCATGTCTGTTCTTTTTACTAACAACAACTAGAGTCATTGCATGTGTGTTCTCTTCAGAGACCACACATGGCTCCACCAGTGTCATTGCATGTGTGTTCTTTTTACTAACAACAACTAGAGTCAATGCATGTGTTTTTGTTCACATACCACATATGGATCCACCAGTGTCTTTGCATGTGTTCTCTTTTCACAATCCACCTATGGATCCACCAGTGTCATTGCATGTGTGTTCTTTTTACTAACAACAACCAGAGTCATTGCATGTGTGTTCTTTTCACATACCACATATGGATCCACTAGTGTCATTGAATGTGTGTTCTTTTTACTATCCACCTATGGATCCACCAGTGTCATTGCATGTGTGCTCTTTTCACATACCACATATGGATCCACCAGTGTCATTGCATGTGTGTTCTTTTCACAATCCACATATGGATCCACCAGTGTCCTTGCATGTGTGTTCTTTTTTCTAACAACAACTAGAGTCATTGATGTGTGTTCTTTTCACAATCCACCTATGGATACACCAGTGTCATTGCATGTGTGTTCTTTTTACTAACAACACCAGAGTCATTGAAATGTGTGTTCTTTTCACATACCACATATGGATCCACCAGTGTCATTCCATGTGTTTTCTTTTTACTAACAACAACCAGAGTCATTGCATGTGTGTTCTCTTTACAGACCACACATGGATCCACCAGTGTCATTGCATGTGTGTTGTTTTTACTAACAACAACCAGAGTCATTGCATGTGTGTTCTTTTCACATACCACATATGGATCTACTAGTGTCATTGCATGTGTGTTCTTTTTACTAACAACAACCAGTGTCATTGCATGTGTGTTCTTTTCACAATCCACCTATGGATCCACCAGTGTCATTGCATGTGTGTTCTTTTTACTGCAACAACTAGAGTCATTTCATGACTGTTCTTTTCACATACCACATATGGATCCACCAGTGTCATTGAAATGTGTGTTCTCTTCAGAGACCATAGATGGATCCACCAGTGTCATTGCATGTGTGTTATTTTTACTAACAACAACCAGACTCATTGAAATGTGTGTTCTTTTCACATACCACATATGGATCCACCAGTGTCATTGAAACGTGTGTTCTTTTTACAATCCACCTATGGATCCACCAGTGTCATTGCATATGTGCTCTTTTTACTAACAACAACCAGAGTCATTGCATGTGTATTCTTTTCACAGACCACATATGGATCCACCAGTGTCATTGCATGTGTGCGCTTTTTACTATCCACCTATGGATCCACCAGTGTCATTGCATGTGTGCTCTTTTTACTAACCACAACCAGAGTCATTGCATGTGTGTTCTCTTCAGAGACCACACATGGATCCACCAGTGTCATTGCATGTGTGTTCTTTTTACTAAACACAACCATAGTCATTGAAATGTGTGTTCTTTTCACATACCACATATGGATCCACCAGTGTGATTGCATGTTTGTTCTTTTTACTAACAACAACCAGAGTCATTGCGTGTGTGTTCTCTTCAGAGACCACACATGCATCCACCAGTGTCATTGCATGTGTGTTCTTTTTACTAACAACAACCGGAGTCATTGAAATGTGTGTTCTCTTCAGAGACCACAGATGGATCCACCAGTGCCATTGCATGTGTGTTCTTTTTAGAGACCACACATGGATCCACCGGTGTCATTGCATGTGTGTTCTTTTTACTAACAACAACTGGAGTCATTGCATGTGTGTTCTTTTGACATACCACATATGGATCCACCAGTGTCATTGCATGTGTGCTCTTGTTACTAACAACAACCAAAGTCATTGCATGTGTGTTCTTTTCACATACCATGTATGGATCCACTAGTGTCATTGCATGTGTGTTCTTTTCACAATCCACCTATGGATCCACCAGTGTCATTGCATGTGTGTTCTTTTTACTAACAACAACTAGAGTCATTTCATGACTGTTCTTTTCACATACCACATATGGATCCACCAGTGTCATTGAAATGTGTGTTCTCTTCAGAGACCACACACGGATCCACCAGTGTCATTGCATGTGTGTTCTTTTTACTAACAACAACCAGAGTCATTGAAACGTGTGTTCTTTTCACAATCCACCTATGGATCCACCACTGTCATTGCATGTGTGCTCTTTTTACTAACAACAACCAGAGTCATTGCATGTGTGTTCTTTTCACATACCACATATGGATCCACTAGTGTCATTGCATGTGTGCTATTTTTACGATCCACCTATGGATCCACCAGTGTCATTGCATGTGTGCTCTTTTTACTAACAACAACCAGAGTCATTGCATGTGTGTTCTCTTCAGACACCACACATGGATCCAACAGTTTCATTGCATGTCTGTTCTTTTTACTAACAACAACTAGAGTCATTGCATGTGTGTTCTCTTCAGAGACCACACATGGCTCCACCAGTGTCATTGCATGTGTGTTCTTTTTACTAACAACAACTAGAGTCAATGCATGTGTTTTTGTTCACATACCACATATGGATCCACCAGTGTCTTTGCATGTGTTCTCTTTTCACAATCCACCTATGGATCCACCAGTGTCATTGCATGTGTGTTCTTTTTACTAACAACAACCAGAGTCATTGCATGTGTGTTCTTTTCACATACCACATATGGATCCACTAGTGTCATTGAATGTGTGTTCTTTTTACTATCCACCTATGGATCCACCAGTGTCATTGCATGTGTGCTCTTTTCACATACCACATATGGATCCACCAGTGTCATTGCATGTGTGTTCTTTTCACAATCCACATATGGATCCACCAGTGTCCTTGCATGTGTGTTCTTTTTTCTAACAACAACTAGAGTCATTGATGTGTGTTCTTTTCACAATCCACCTATGGATACACCAGTGTCATTGCATGTGTGTTCTTTTTACTAACAACACCAGAGTCATTGAAATGTGTGTTCTTTTCACATACCACATATGGATCCACCAGTGTCATTCCATGTGTTTTCTTTTTACTAACAACAACCAGAGTCATTGCATGTGTGTTCTCTTTACAGACCACACATGGATCCACCAGTGTCATTGCATGTGTGTTGTTTTTACTAACAACAACCAGAGTCATTGCATGTGTGTTCTTTTCACATACCACATATGGATCTACTAGTGTCATTGCATGTGTGTTCTTTTTACTAACAACAACCAGTGTCATTGCATGTGTGTTCTTTTCACAATCCACCTATGGATCCACCAGTGTCATTGCATGTGTGTTCTTTTTACTGCAACAACTAGAGTCATTTCATGACTGTTCTTTTCACATACCACATATGGATCCACCAGTGTCATTGAAATGTGTGTTCTCTTCAGAGACCATAGATGGATCCACCAGTGTCATTGCATGTGTGTTATTTTTACTAACAACAACCAGACTCATTGAAATGTGTGTTCTTTTCACATACCACATATGGATCCACCAGTGTCATTGAAACGTGTGTTCTTTTTACAATCCACCTATGGATCCACCAGTGTCATTGCATATGTGCTCTTTTTACTAACAACAACCAGAGTCATTGCATGTGTATTCTTTTCACAGACCACATATGGATCCACCAGTGTCATTGCATGTGTGCGCTTTTTACTATCCACCTATGGATCCACCAGTGTCATTGCATGTGTGCTCTTTTTACTAACCACAACCAGAGTCATTGCATGTGTGTTCTCTTCAGAGACCACACATGGATCCACCAGTGTCATTGCATGTGTGTTCTTTTTACTAAACACAACCATAGTCATTGAAATGTGTGTTCTTTTCACATACCACATATGGATCCACCAGTGTGATTGCATGTTTGTTCTTTTTACTAACAACAACCAGAGTCATTGCGTGTGTGTTCTCTTCAGAGACCACACATGCATCCACCAGTGTCATTGCATGTGTGTTCTTTTTACTAACAACAACCGGAGTCATTGAAATGTGTGTTCTCTTCAGAGACCACAGATGGATCCACCAGTGCCATTGCATGTGTGTTCTTTTTAGAGACCACACATGGATCCACCGGTGTCATTGCATGTGTGTTCTTTTTACTAACAACAACTGGAGTCATTGCATGTGTGTTCTTTTGACATACCACATATGGATCCACCAGTGTCATTGCATGTGTGCTCTTGTTACTAACAACAACCAAAGTCATTGCATGTGTGTTCTTTTCACATACCACATATGGATCCACCAGTGTCATTGCATGTGTGTTCTTTTCACAATCCACCTATGGATCCACTAGTGTCATTGCATGTGTGTTCTTTTTACTAACAACAACTAGAGTCATTTCATGACTGTTCTTTTCACATACCACATATGGATCCACCAGTGTCATTGAAATGTGTGTTCTCTTCAGAGACCACACATGGATCCACCAGTGTCATTGCATGTGTGTTCTTTTTACTAACAACAACGAGAGTCATTGAAACGTGTGTTCTTTTCACAATCCACCTATGGATCCACCAATGTCATTGCATGTGTGCTCTTTTTACTAACAACAACCAGAGTCATTGCATGTGTGTTCTTTTCACATACCACATATGGATCCACTAGTGTCATTGCATGTGTGCTATTTTTACGATCCACCTATGGATCCACCAGTGTCATTGCACGTGTGCTCTTTTTACTAACAACAACCAGAGTCATTGCATGTGTGTTCTCTTCAGACACCACACATGGATCCAACAGTTTCATTGCATGTGTGTTCTTTTTACTAACAACAACTAGAGTCATTGCATGTGTGTTCTCTTCAGAGACCACACATGGCTCCACCAGTGTCATTGCATGTGTGTTCTTTTTACTAACAACAACTGGAGTCAATGCATGTGTTTTTGTTCACATACCACATATGGATCCACCAGTGTCTTTGCATGTGTTCTCTTTTCACAATCCACCTATGGATCCACCAGTGTCATTGCATGTGTGTTCTTTTTACTAACAACAACCAGAGTCATTGCATGTGTGTTCTTTTCACATACCACATATGGATCCACTAGTGTCATTGAATGTGTGTTCTTTTTACTATCCACCTATGGATCCACCAGTGTCATTGCATGTGTGCTCTTTTTACTAACGACAGCCAGAGTCATTGCATGTGTGTTCTTTTTACTAACAACAACCAGTGTCATTGCATGTGTGTTCTTTTCACAATCCACCTATGGATCTACCAGTTTCATTGCATCCGCGTTCTTTTAACTGACAACAACTAGAGTCATTTCATAACTGTTCTTTTCACATACCACGTATGGATCCACCAGTGTCATTGAAATGTGTGTTCTCTTCAAAGAGCACACATGGATCCACAAGTGTCATTGCATGTGTGTTCTTTTTACTAACAACAACCGGAGTCATTGAAATGTGTGTTCTTTTCACATACCACATATGGATCCACCAGTGTCATTGAAATGTGTGTTCTTTTCACAATCCACCTATGGATCCACCTATGTCATTGCATGTGTGCTCTTTTTACTAACAACAACCAGAGTCATTGCATGTGTGTTCTTTTCACATACCACATATGGATCCACCAGTGTCATTGCATGTGTGTTCTTTTCACAATCCACATATGGATCCACCAGTGTCATTGCATGTGTGTTCTTTTCACATATCACATATGGATCCACCAGTGTCATTGCATGTGTGCTCTTTTCACAATCCACCTATGGATCCACTAGTGTCATTGCATGTGTGTTCTTTTTACTAACAACAACTAGAGTCATTGATGTGTGTTCTTTTCACAATCCACCTATGGATACACCAGTGTCATTGCATGTGTGTTCTTTTTACTAACAACACCAGAGTCATTGAAATGTGTGTTCTTTTCACATACCACTTATGGATCCACCGGTGTCATTACATGTGTTTTCTTTTTACTAACAACAACCAGAGTCATTGCATGTGTGTTCTCTTTAGAGACCACACATGGATCCACCAGTTTCATTGCATGTGTGTTGTTTTTACTAACAACAACCATAGTCATTGCATGTGTGTTCTTTTCACATACCACATATGGATCTACTAGTGTCATTGCATGTGTGTTCTTTTTACTAACAACAATCAGTGTCATTGCATGTGTGTTCTTTTCACAATCCACCTATGGATCCACCAGTGTCATTGCATGTGTGTTCTTTTTACTGCAACAACTAGAGTCATTTCATGACTGTTCTTTTCACATACCACATATGGATCCACCAGTGTCATTGAAATGTGTGTTCTCTTCAGAGACCACAGATGGATCCACCAGTGTCATTGCATGTGTGTTATTTTTACTAACAACAACCAGACTCATTGAAATGTGTGTTCTTTTCACATACCACATATGGATCCACCAGTGTCATTGAAACGTGTGTTCTTTTTACAATCCACCTATGGATCCACCAGTGTCATTGCATATGTGCTATTTTTACTAACAACAACCAGAGTCATTGCATGTGTATTCTTTTCACATACCACATATGGATCCACCAGTGTCATTGCATGTGTGTTCCTTTTACTAACAACAACGAGAGTCATTGCATGTGTGTTCTCTTTAGAGATCACACATGGATCCACCAGTGTCATTGCATGTGTGTTCTTTTTACTAACAACGACCAGAGTCATTGAAATGTGTGTTCTCTTCAGAGACCACACATGGATCCACCAGTGTCATTGCATGTGTGTTCTTTTTACTAACAACAACCAGAGTCATTGCATGTGTGTTCTCTTTAGAGACCACACATGTATCCACCAGTGTCATTGCATGTGTGTTCTTTTTATTAACAACAATTGGAGTCATTGAAATGTGTGTTCTCTTTAGAGACCACACATGGATCCACCAGTGTCATGGAATGTGTGGTCTTTTTACTAACAACAACCAGAGTCATTGCATGTGTGTTCTTTTCACATACCACATATGGATCCACCAGTGTCATTGCATGTGTGTTCTTTTCACAATCCACATATGGATCCACCAGTGTCATTGCATGTGTGTTCTTTTTTCTAACAACAACTAGAGTCATTGATGTGTGTTCTTTTCATAATCCACCTATGGATACACCAGTGTCATTGCATGTGTGTTCTTTTTACTAACAACACCAGAGTCATTGAAATGTGTGTTCTTTTCACATACCACATATGGATCCACCAGTGTCATTACATGTGTTTTCTTGTTACTAACAACAACCAGAGTCATTGCATGTGTGTTCTCTTTAGAGACCACACATGGATCCACCAGTGTCATTGCATGTGTGTTGTTTTTACTAACAACAACCAGAGTCATTGCATGTGTGTTCTTTTCACATACCACATATGGATCTACTAGTGTCATTGCATGTGTGTTCTTTTTACTAACAACAACCAGTGTCATTGCATGTGTGTTCTTTTCACAATCCACCTATGGATCCACCAGTGTCATTGCATGTGTGTTCTTTTTACTACGACAACTAGAGTCATTTCATGACTGTTCTTTTCACATACCACATATGGATCCACCAGTGTCATTGAAATGTGTGTTCTCTTCAGAGACCACAGATGGATCCACCAGTGTCATTGCATGTGTGTTATTTTTACTAACAACAACCAGACTCATTGCAATGTGTGTTCTTTTCACATACCACATATGGATCCACCAGTGTCATTGAAACGTGTGTTCTTTTTACAATCCACCTATGGATCCACCAGTGTCATTGCATATGTGCTCTTTTTACTAACAACAACCAGAGTCATTGCATGTGTATTCTTTTCACATACCACATATGGATCCACCAGTGTCATTGCATGTGTGCTCTTTTTACTATCCACCTATGGATCCACCAGTGTCATTGCATGTGTGCTCTTTTTACTAACCACAACCAGAGTCATTGCATGTGTGTTCTCTTCAGAGACCACACATGGATCCACCAGTGTCATTGCATGTGTGTTCTTCTTGCTAACAACAACCGGAGTCATTGAAATGTGTGTTCTTTTCAGAGACCACACATGGATCCACCAGTGTCATTGCATGTGTGTTATTTTTACTAACAACAACCAGACTCATTGAAATGTGTGTTCTTTTCACATACCACATATGGATCCACCAGTGTCATTGAAACGTGTGTTCTTTTTACAATCCACCTATGGATCCACCAGTGTCATTGCATATGTGCTCTTTTTACTAACAACAACCAGAGTCATTGCATGTGTATTCTTTTCACATACCACATATGGATCCACCAGTGTCATTGCATGTGTGCTCTTTTTACTATCCACCTATGGATCCACCAGTGTCATTGCATGTGTGCTCTTTTTACTAACCACAACCAGAGTCATTGCATGTGTGTTCTCTTCAGAGACCACACATGGATCCACCAGTGTCATTGCATGTGTGTTCTTCTTGCTAACAACAACCGGAGTCATTGAAATGTGTGTTCTTTTCAGAGACCACACATGGATCCACCAGTGTCATTGCATGTGTGTTCTTTTTACTAACAACAACCAGTGTCATTGCATGTGTGTTCTTTTCACAATCCACCTATGGATCTACCAGTTTCATTGCATCTGCGTTCTTTTAACTGACAACAACTAGAGTCATTTCATAACTGTTCTTTTCACATACCACGTATGGATCCACCAGTGTCATTGAAATGTGTGTTCTCTTCAGAGAGCACACATGGATCCACAAGTTCCATTGCATGTGTGTTCTTTTTACTAACAACAACCGGAGTCATTGAAATGTGTGTTCTTTTCACATACCACATATGGATCCACCAGTGTCATTGAAATGTGTGTTCTTTTCACAATCCACCTATGGATCCACCTATGTCATTGCATGTGTGCTCTTTTTACTAACAACAACCAGAGTCATTGCATGTGTGTTCTTTTCACATACCACATATGGATCCACCAGTGTCATTGCATGTGTGTTCTTTTCACAATCCACATATGGATCCACCAGTGTCATTGCATGTGTGTTCTTTTTACTAACAACAACCAGAGTCTTTGATGTGTGTTCTTTTCACATATCACATATGGATCCACCAGTGTCATTGCATGTGTGCTCTTTTCACAATCCACCTATGGATCCACTAGTGTCATTGCATGTGTGTTCTTTTTACTAACAACAACTAGAGTCATTGATGTGTGTTCTTTTCACAATCCACCTATGGATACACCAGTGTCATTGCATGTGTGTTCTTTTTACTAACAACACCAGAGTCATTGAAATGTGTGTTCTTTTCACATACCACATATGGATCCACCGGTGTCATTACATGTGTTTTCTTTTTACTAACAACAACCAGAGTCATTGCATGTGTGTTCTCTTTAGAGACCACACATGGATCCACCAGTGTCATTGCATGTGTGTTGTTTTTACTAACAACAACCAGAGTCATTGCATGTGTGTTCTTTTCACATACCACATATGGATCTACTAGTGTCATTGCATGTGTGTTCTTTTTACTAACAACAACCAGTGTCATTGCATGTGTGTTCTTTTCACAATCCACCTATGGATCCACCAGTGTCATTGCATGTGTGTTCTTTTTACTGCAACAACTAGAGTCATTTCATGACTGTTCTTTTCACATACCACATATGGATCCACCAGTGTCATTGAAATGTGTGTTCTCTTCAGAGACCACAGATGGATCCACCAGTGTCATTACATGTGTGTTATTTTTACTAACAACAACCAGACTCATTGAAATGTGTGTTCTTTTCACATACCACATATGGATCCACCAGTGTCATTGAAACGTGTGTTATTTTTACAATCCACCTATGGATCCACCAGTGTCATTGCATATGTGCTCTTTTTACTAACAACAACCAGAGTCATTGCATGTGTATTCTTTTCACATACCACATATGGATCCACCAGTGTCATTGCATGTGTGCTCTTTTTACTATCCACCTATGGATCCACCAGTGTCATTGCATGTGTGCTCTTTTTACTAACCACAACCAGAGTTATTGCATGTGTGTTCTTTTCACATACCACATATGGATCCACCAGTGTCATTGCATGTGTGCTCTTTTTACTATCCACCTATGGATCCACCAGTGTCATTGCATGTGTGCTCTTTTTACTAACCACAACCAGAGTCATTGCATGTGTGTTCTCTTCAGAGACCACACATGGATCCACCAGTGTCATTGCATGTGTGTTCTTTTTACTAAACACAACCAGAGTCATTGAAATGTGTGTTCTTTTCACATACCACATATGGATCCACCAGTGTGATTGCATGTTTGTTCTTTTTACTAACAACAACCAGAGTCATTGCATGTGTGTTCTCTTCAGAGACCACACATGGATCCACCAGTGTCATTGCATGTGTGTTCTTTTTACTAACAACAACCAGAGTCATTGAAATGTGTGTTCTCTTCAGAGACCACAGATGGATCCACCAGTGCCATTGCATGTGTGTTCTTTTTAGAGACCACACATGGATCCACCGGTGTCATTGCATGTGTGTTCTTTTTACTAACAACAACTGGAGTCATTGCATGTGTGTTCTTTTCACATACCACATATGGATCCACCAGTGTCATTGAATGTGTGTTCTTTTCACAATCCACCTATGGATCCAGCAGTGTCATTGCATGTGTGTTCTTTTTACTAACAACAACTAGAGTCATTTCATGACTGTTCTTTTCACATACCACATATGGATCCACCAGTGTCATTGAAATGTGTGTTCTCTTCAGAGACCACACATGGATCCACCAGTGTCATTGCATGTGTGTTCTTTTTACTAACAACAACCAGAGTCATTGAAACGTGTGTTCTTTTCACAATCCACCTATGGATCCACCAGTGTCATTGCATGTGTGCTCTTTTTACTAACAACAACCAGAGTCATTGCATGTGTGTTCTTTTCACATACCACATATGGATCCACTAGTGTCATTGCATGTGTGCTATTTTTACGATCCACCTATGGATCCACCAGTGTCATTGCATGTGTGCTCTTTTTACTAACAACAACCAGAGTCATTGCATGTGTGTTCTCTTCAGACACCACACATGGATCCAACAGTTTCATTGCATGTGTGTTCTTTTTAGTAACAACAACTAGAGTCATTGCATGTGTGTTCTCTTCAGAGACCACACATGGCTCCACCAGTGTCATTGCATGTGTGTTCTTTTTACTAACAACAACTGGAGTCAATGCATGTGTTTTTTTTCACATACCACATATGGATCCACCAGTATCTTTGCATGTGTTCTCTTTTCACAATCCACCTATGGATCCACCAGTGTCATTGCATGTGTGTTCTTTTTACTAACAACAACCAGAGTCATTGCATGTGTGTTCTTTTCACATACCACATATGGATCCACTAGTGTCATTGAATGTGTGTTCTTTTTACTATCCACCTATGGATCCACCAGTGTCATTGCATGTGTGCTCTTTTTACTAACGACAGCCAGAGTCATTGCATGTGTGTTCTGTTCAGAGACCACACATGGATCCACCAGTGTCATTGCATGTGTGTTCTTCTTGCTAACAACAACCAGAGTCATTGAAATGTGTGTTCTTTTCAGAGACCACACATGGATCCACCAGTGTCATTGCATGTGTGTTCTTTTTACTAACAACAACCAGTTTCATTGCATGTGTGTTCTTTTCACAATCCACCTATGGATCTACCAGTTTCATTGCATCTGCGTTCTTTTAACTGACAACAACTAGAGTCATTTCATAACTGGTCTTTTCACATACCACGTATGGATCCACCAATGTCATTGAAATGTCTGTTCTCTTCAGAGAGCACACATGGATCCACAAGTGTCATTGTATGTGTGTTCTTTTTACTAACAACAACCGGAGTCATTGGAATGTGTGTTCTTTTCACATACCACATATGGATCCACCAGTGTCATTGAAATGTGTGTTCTTTTCACAATCCACCTATGGATCCACCTATGTCATTGCATGTGTGCTCTTTTTACTAACAACAACCAGAGTCATTGCATGTGTGTTCTTTTCACATACCACATATGGATCCACCAATGTCATTGCATGTGTGCTATTTTTACGATCCACCTATGTATCCACCAGTGTCATTGCATGTGTACTCTTTTTACTAACAACAACCAGAGTCTTTGCATGTGTGTTCTCTTCAGAGACCACACATGGATCCACCAGTTTTGTTGCATGTGTGTTCTTTTTACTAACAAAAACCAGAGTTATTGCATGTGTGTTCTTTTCACATACAACATATGGATCCACCAGTGTCATTGCATGTGTGCTCTTTTTACTAACAACAACCAGAGTCATTTCATGTGTGCTCTTTTCACAATCCACATATGGATCCACCCGAGTCATTGCATGTTTGCTCTTTTCACAATCCACCTATGGATCCACCAGTGTCATTGCATGTGTGTTATTTTTACTAGCAACAACCAGAGTCATTGAAATGTGTGTTATTTTCACATACCACATATGGATCCACCTGTGTCATTGCATGTGTGTTCTTTTCACATACCACATATGGATCCACCCGTGTCATTGCATGTGTGCTCTTTTTACTAAAAACAACCAGATTCATTGCATGTTTGCTCTTTTCACAATCCACCTATGGATCCACCAGTGTCATTGCATGTGTCTTCTTTTTACTAACAACAACCAGAGTCATTGAAATGTGTGTTCTCTTCAAAGACCACACATGGATCCACCAGTGTCATTGCATGTGTGTTCTTTTTACTAACAACAACCAGAGTGATTGAAATGTGTGTTCTCTTCACAGACCACACATGGATCCACCAGTGTCATTGCATGTGTGTTCTTTTTAGAGACCACACATGGATCTACCAGTGTCATTGCATGTGTGTTCTTTTTACTAACAACAACTGGAGTCATTGCATGTGTGTTCTTTTCACATACCACATATGGATCCACCAGTGTCATTGCATGTGTGTTCTTGTTACTAACAACAACCAAAGTCATTGCATGTGTGTTCTTCTCACATACCACATATGTATCCACCAGTGTCATTGCATGTGTGCTCTTTTTACAAACAACAACCAGAGTCATTTCATGTGTGCTCTTTTCACAATCCACCTATGGATCCACCAGTGTCATTGCATGTGTGTTCTTTTTACTAACAACACAAGAGTCATTGAAATGTGTGTTCTCTTCAGAGACCACACATGGATCCACCAGTGTCATTGCATGTGTGTTCTTTTTACTAACAACAACCAGAGTCATTGCATGTGTGTTATCTTCAAAGACCACACATGTATCCACCAGTTTCATTGCATGTGTGTTCTTTTTATTAACAATAATTGGAGTCATTGAAATGTGTGTTCTCTTTAGAGACCACCTATGGATCCACCAGTGTCATTGAATGTGTGGTCTTTTTACTAACAACAACCAGAGTCATTGCATGTGTGTTCTTTTCACATACCACATATGGATCCACCAGTGTCATTGCATGTGTGTTCTTTTCACAATCCATATATGGATCCACCAGTGTCATTGCATGTGTGTTCTTTTTTCTAACAACAACTAGAGTCATTGATGTGTGTTCTTTTCACATATCACATATGGATCCACCAGTGTCATTGCATGTGTGCTCTTTTCACAATCCACCTATGGATCCACTAGTGTCATTGCATGTGTGTTCTTTTTACTAACAACCAGAGTCATTGAAATGTGTGTTCTTTACACATACCACATATGGATCCACCAGTGTCATTGCATGCGTGTTCTTTTCGTAATCCACCTATGGTTCCACCGGTGTCATTGCATGTGTGTTCTTTTTACTAACAACAATTGGAGTCATTGCATGTGTGTTCTTTTCACATACCACACATGGATCCACCAGTGTCATTGCATGTGTGCTCTTTTCACAATCCACCTATGGATCCACCAGTGTCATTACATGTGTGTTCTTTTTGCTAACAACAACCAGAGTCATTGAAATGTGTGTTCTTTTCAGAGACCACACATGGATCCACCAGTGTCATTGCATGTGTGTTCTTTTTACTAACAACAACCAGTGTCATTGCATGTGTGTTCTTTTCACAATCCACCTATGGATCTACCAGTTTCATTGCATCTGCGTTCTTTTAACTGAGAACAACTAGAGTCATTTCATAACTGTTCTTTTCACATACCACGTATGGATCCACCAGTGTCATTGAAATGTGTGTTCTCTTCAGAGAGCACACATGGATCCACAAGTGTCATTGTATGTGTGTTCTTTTTACTAACAACAACCGGAGTCATTGGAATGTGTGTTCTTTTCACATACCACATATGGATCCACCAGTGTCATTGAAATGTGTGTTCTTTTCACAATCCACCTATGGATCCACCTATGTCATTGCATGTGTGTTCTTTTTACTAACAACAACCAGAGTCATTGCATGTGTGTTCTTTTCACATACCACATATGGATCCACCAATGTCATTGCATGTGTGCTATTTTTACGATCCACCTATGGATCCACCAGTGTCATTGCATGTGTACACTTTTTACTAACAACAACCAGAGTCTTTGCATGTGTGTTCTCTTCAGAGACCACACATGGATCCACCAGTTTTGTTGCATGTGTGTTCTTTTTACTAACAAAAACCAGAGTTATTGCATGTGTGTTCTTTTCACATACAACATATGGATCCACCAGTGTCATTGCATGTGTGCTCTTTTTACTAACAACAACCAGAGTCATTTCATGTGTGCTCTTTTCACAATCCACATATGGATCCACCCGAGTCATTGCATGTTTGCTCTTTTCACAATCCACCTATGGATCCACCAGTGTCATTGCATGTGTGTTATTTTTACTAGCAACAACCAGAGTCATTGAAATGTGTGTTATTTTCACATACCACATATGGATCCACCTGTGTCATTGCATGTGTGTTCTTTTCACATACCACATATGGATCCACCCGTGTCATTGCATGTGTGCTCTTTTTACTAAAAACAACCAGATTCATTGCATGTTTGCTCTTTTCACAATCCACCTATGGATCCACCAGTGTCATTGCATGTGTCTTCTTTTTACTAACAACAACCAGAGTCATTGAAATGTGTGTTCTCTTCAAAGACCACACATGGATCCACCAGTGTCATTGCATGTGTGTTCTTTTTACTAACAACAACCAGAGTGATTGAAATGTGTGTTCTCTTCACAGACCACACATGGATCCACCAGTGTCATTGCATGTGTGTTCTTTTTAGAGACCACACATGGATCTACCAGTGTCATTGCATGTGTGTTCTTTTTATTAACAACAACTGGAGTCATTGCATGTGTGTTCTTTTCACATACCACATATGGATCCACCAGTGTCATTGCATGTGTGTTCTTGTTACTAACAACAACCAAATTCATTGCATGTGTGTTCTTCTCACATACCACATATGTATCCACCAGTGTCATTGCATGTGTGCTCTTTTTACAAACAACAACCAGAGTCATTTCATGTGTGCTCTTTTCACAATCCACCTATGGATCCACCAGTGTCATTGCATGTGTGTTCTTCTTACTAACAACACCAGAGTCATTGAAATGTGTGTTCTCTTCAGAGACCACACATGGATCCACCAGTGTCATTGCATGTGTGTTCTTTTTACTAACAACAACCAGAGTCATTGCATGTGTGTTCTCTTCAGAGACCACACATGTATCCACCAGTTTCATTGCATGTGTGTTCTTTTTATTAACAACAATTGGAGTCATTGAAATGTGTGTTCTCTTTAGAGACCACACATGGATCCACCAGTGTCATTGAATGTGTGTTCTTTTCACAATCCACATATGGATCCACCAGTGTCATTGCATGTGTGTTCTTTTTTCTAACAACAACTAGAGTCATTGATGTGTGTTCTTTTCACATATCACATATGGATCCACCAGTGTCATTGCATGTGTGCTCTTTTCACAATCCACCTATGGATCCACTAGTGTCATTGCATGTGTGTTCTTTTTACTAACAACCGAGTCATTGAAATGTGTGTTCTTTACACATACCACATATGGATCCACCAGTGTCATTGCATGTGTGTTCTTTTTGCAATCCACCTATGGTTCCACCGGTGTCATTGCATGTGTGTTCTTTTTACTAACAACAACTGGAGTCATTGCATGTGTGTTCTTTTCACATACCACACATGGATCCACTAGTGTCATTGCATGTGTGCTCTTTTCACAATCCACCTATGGATCCACCAGTGTCATTACATGTGTGTTCTTTTTACTAACAACAACTAGAGTCATTGAAATGTGTGTTCTCTTTAGAGACCACACATTGATCCACCAGTGTCATTGCATGTGTGTTCTTTTTACTAACAACAACCAGAGTCATTGCATGTGTGTTCTCTTCAGAGACCACACATGGAGCCACTAGTGTCATTGCATGTGTGTTCTTTTTATTAACAACAACTGGAGTCATTGAAATGTGTGTTGTCCTCAGAGACCACACATGGATCCACCAGTGTCATTGCATGTGTCTTCTTTTTACTAACAACAACCAGAGTCATTGAAATGAGTGTTCTTTTCACATACCACATATGGATCCACCAGTTTCATTGAAATGTGTGTTCTTTTCACAATCCACCTATGGATCCACCAGTGTCATTGCATGTGTGCTCTTTTTACTAACAACAACCATAGTCATTGCATGTGTGTTCTTTTCACATACCACATATGGATCCACCAGTATCATTGCATGTGTGCTCTTTTTACTATCCACCTATGGATCCACTAGTGTCATTGCATGTGTGCTCTTTTTACTAACAACAACCGGAGTCATTGCATGTGTGTTCTCTTTAGAGACCACACATGGATCCACCAGTGTC
This sequence comes from Avena sativa, assembly GCA_916181665.1. Taxonomy (NCBI): domain Eukaryota; kingdom Viridiplantae; phylum Streptophyta; class Magnoliopsida; order Poales; family Poaceae; genus Avena; species Avena sativa. Next base: position 344,052,209 of record OV702287.1, read on the forward strand.
ATTGCATGTGTGTTCTTTTTACTAACAACAACCAGAGTCATTGCATGTGTGTTCTTTTCACATACCACATATGGATCCACCAGTGTCACTTCATGTGTGCTCCTTTTACTAACAACAACCAGAGTCATTTCATGTGTGCTCTTTTCACAATCCACCTATGGATCCACCAGTGTCATTGCATGTGTGTTCTTTTTAGTAAGAACAATCAGAGTCATTGCATGTGTGTTCTTCTCACATACCACATATGTATCCACCAGTGTCATTGCATGTGTGCTCTTTTTACTAACAACAACCAGAGTCATTTCATGTGTGCTCTTTTCACAATCCACCTATGGATCCACCAGTGTCATTGCATGTGTGTTCTTTTTACTAACAACACCAGAGTCATTGAAATGTGTGTTCTTTTCACATACCACATATGGATCCACCATTGTCATTACATGTGTTTTCTTTTTACTAACAACAACCAGAGTCATTGCATGTGTGTTCTCTTCAGAGACCACACATGGATCCACCGGTGTCATTGCATGTGTGTTGTTTTTACTAACAACAACTAGAGTCATTGCATGTGTGTTCTTTTCACATACCACATATGGATCCACCAGTGTCATTGCATGTGTGCTCTTTCTACTAACAACAACCAGAGTCATTTCATGTGTGCTCTTTTCACAATCCACCTATGGATCCACCAGTGTCATTGCATGTGTGTTCTTTTTAGTAAGAACAATCAGAGTCATTGCATGTGTGTTCTTCTCACATACCACATATGTATCCACCAGTGTCATTGCATGTGTGCTCTTTTTACAAAACACAACCAGAGTCATTGCATGTGTCTTCTTTTCACAGACCACACATGGATCCACCAGTGTCATTGCATGTGTGTTCTTTTTAGAGACCACACATGGATCTACCAGTGTCATTGCATGTGTGTTCTTTTTACTAACAACAACTGGAGTCATTGCATGTGTGTTCTTTTCACATACCACATATGGATCCACCAGTGTCATTGCATGTGTGTTCATGTTACTAACAACAACCAAAGTCATTGCATATGTGTTCTTTTCACATACCACACATGGATCCACCAGTGTCATTGCATGTGTGTTCTTTTTACTAACAACAACGAGAGTGATTGTATATGTGTTCTATTTAGAGAGCACACATGGATCCACCAGTGTCATTGCATGTGTGTTCTTTTTACTAACAACGACCAGAGTCATTGAAATGTGTGTTCTCTTCAGAGACCACACATGGATCCACCAGTGTCATTGCATGCGTGTTCTTTTTACTAACAACAACTAGAGTCATTGCATGTGTGTTCTCTTCAGAGACCACACATGTATCCACCAATGTCATTGCATGTGTGTTCTTTTTATTAACAACAATTAGAGTCATTGAAATGTGTGTTCTCTTTAGAGTGCACACATGGATCCACCAGTGTCATTGAATGTGTGGTCTTTTTACTAACAACAACCAGAGTCATTGCATGTGTGTTCTTTTCACATACCACATATGGATCCACCAGTGTCATTGCATGTGTGTTCTTTTTACAATCCACATATGGATCCACCAGTGCCATTGCATGTGTGTTCTTTTTTCTAACAACAACTAGAGTCATTGATGTGTGTTCTTTTCACATATCACATATGGATCCACCAGTGTCATTGCATGTGTGCTGTTTTCACAATCCACCTATGGATCCACCAGTGTCATTGCATGTGTGTTCTTTTTACTAACAACAACCACAGTCATTGAAATGTGTGTTCTTTACACATACCACATATGGATCCACCAGTGTCGTTGCATGCGTGTTCTTTTCAGAATCCACCTATGGTTCCACCGGTGTCATTGCATGTCTGTTCTTTTTACTAACAACAACTGGAGTCATTGCATGTGTGTTCTTTTCACATACCACACATGGATCCACCAGTGTCATTGCATGTGTGCTCTTTTCACAATCCACCTATGGATCCACCACTGTCATTACATGTGTGTTCTTTTTACTAACAACAATTAGATTCATTGAAATGTGTGTTCTCTTTAGAGACCACACATGGATCCACCAGTGTCATTGCATGTGTGTTCTTTTTACTAACAACAACCAGAGTCATTGCATGTGTGTTCTCTTCAGAGACCACACATGGAGCCACTAGTGTCATTGCATGTGTGTTCTTTTTATTAACAACAACTGGAGTCATTGAAATGTGTGTTCTCCTCAGAGACCACACATGGATCCACCAGTGTCATTGCATGTGTGTTCTTTTTACTAACAACAACCAGAGTCATGGCATGTGTGTTGTTTTCACATACCACATATGGATCCACCAATGTCGTTGCATGTGTGTTCTTTTCACAATCCACATATGGATCCACCAGTGTCATTGCATGTGTGTTCTTTTTACTAACACCAACCAGAGTCATTGCATGTGTGTTCTTTTCACATACCACATATGGATCCACTAGTGTCATTGCATGTGTGTTCTTTTTACTAACAACAACTAGAGTCATTTCAGGACTGTTCTTTTCACATACCACATATGGATCCACCAGTGTCATTGAAATGTGTGTTCTCTTCAGAAACCACACATGGATCCACCAGTGTCATTGCATGTGTGTTCTTTTTACTAACAACAACCAAAGTCATTGAAATGAGTGTTCTTTTCACATACCACATATGGATCCACCAGTTTCATTAAAATGTGTGTTCTTTTCACAATCCACCTATGGATCCACCAGTGTCATTGCATGTGTGCTCTTTTTACTAACAACAACCATAGTCATTGCATGTGTATTCTTTTCACATACCACATATGGATCCACCAGTGTCATTGCATGTGTGATCTTTTTACTATCCAGCTATGGATCCACTAGTGTCATTGCATGTGTGCTCTTTTTACTAAGAACAACCAGAGTCATTGCATGTGTGTTCTCTTTAGAGACCACACATGGATCCACCAGTGTCATTGCATGTGTGTTCTTTTTACTAACAACAACCAGAGGCATTGCATGTGTGTTCTTTTCACATACCACATATGGATCCACCAGTGTCACTGCATGTGTGCTCTTTTTACTAACAACAACCAGAGTCATTTCATGTGTGCTCTTTTCACAATCCACCTATGGATCCACCAGTGTCATTGTATGTGTGTTCTTTTTAGTAAGAACAATCAGAGTCATTGCATGTGTGTTCTTCTCACATACCACATATGTATCCACCAGTGTCATTGCATGTGTGCTCTTTTTACTAACAACAACCAGGGTCATTTCATCTGTGCTCTTTTCACAATCCACCTATGGATCCACCAGTGTCTTGCATGTGTGTTCTTTTTACTAACAACACCAGAGTCATTGAAATGTGTGTTCTTTTCACATACCACATATGGATCCACCAGTGTCATTAAATGTGTTTTCTTTTTACTAACAACAACCAGAGTCATTGCATGTGTGTTCTCTTTAGAGACCACACATGGATCCACCAGTGTCATTGCATGTGTATAGTTTTTACTAACAACAACCAGATTCATTGCATGTGTGTTCTTTTCACATACCACATATGGATCCACTAGTGTCATTGCATGTGTGTTCTTTTTACTAACAACAACCAGTGTCATTGCATGTGTGTTCTTTTAACAATCCACCTATGGATCCACCAGTGTCATTGCATGTGTGTTCTTTTTACTGACAACAACTAGAGTCATTTCATGACTGTTCTTTTCACATACCACATATGGATCCACCAGTGTCATTGAAATGTGTGTTCTCTTCAGAGACCACAGATGGAGCCACCAGTGTCATTTCATGTGTATTATTTTTACTGACAACAACTAGAGTCATTTCATGACTGTTCTTTTCACATTCCACATATGGATCCACCAGTGTCATTGAAACGTGTGTTCTTTTTACAATCCACCTATGGATCCACCAGTGTCATTGCATACTAACAACAACAACCAGAGTCATTGCATGTGTATTCTTTTCACATACCACATATGGATCCACCAGTGTCATTGCATGTGTGCTCTTTTTACTATCCACCTATGGATCCACCAGTGTCATTGCATGTGTGCTCTTTTTACTAACCACAACCAGAGTCATTGCATGTGTGTTCTCTTCAGAGACCACACATGGATCCACCAGTGTCATTGCATGTGTGTTCTTTTTACTAAACACAACCAGAGTCATTGCATGTGTCTTCTTTTCACACACCACATATAGATCCACCAGTGTCATTGCATGTGTACTCTTTTTACTTACAACAACCAAGGTCATTTCATGTGTGCTCTTTTCACAATCCACCTATGGATCCACCAGTGTCATTGCATGTGTGTTCTTTTTACTAACAACAACCAGAGTCATTGCATGTGTGTTCTCTTCAGAGATCACACATGTATCCACCAATGTCATTGCATGTGTGTTCTTTTTATTAACAACAATTGGAGTCATTGAAATGTGTGTTCTCTTTAGAGACCACACATGGATCCACCAGTGTCATTGAATGTGTGGTCTTTTTACTAACAACAACCAGAGTCATTGCATGTGTGTTCTTTTCACATAACACATATGAATCCGCTAGTGTCATTGCATGTGTTCTCTTTTTACTATCCACCAATGGATCCACTAGTGTCATTGCATGTGTGCTCTTTTTACTAACAACAACTGGAGTCATTGCATGTGTGTTCTCTTTAGAGACCACACATGGATCCACCAGTGTCATTGCATGTGTGTTCTTTTTACTAACAACAACCAGAGTCATTGCATGTGTGTTGTTTTCACATACCACATATGGATCCACCAGTGTCACTGCATGTGTGCTCTTTTTACTAACAACAACCAGAGTCATTTCATGTGTGCTCTTTTCACAATCCACCTATGGATCCACCAGTGTCATTGTATGTGTGTTCTTTTTAGTAAGAACAATCAGAGTCATTGCATGTGTGTTCTTCTCACATACCACATATGTATCCACCAGTGTCATTGCATGTGTGCTCTTTTTACTAACAACAACCAGGGTCATTTCATCTGTGCTCTTTTCACAATCCACCTACGGATCCACCAGTGTCATTGCATGTGTGTTCTTTTTACTAACAACACCCGAGTCATTGAAATGTGTGTTCTTTTCACATACCACATATGGATCCACCAGTGTCATTACATGTGTTTTCTTTTTACTAACAACAACCAGAGTCATTGCATGTGTGTTCTCTTTAGAGACCACACATGGATCCACCAGTGTCATTGAATGTGTGTTGTTTTTACTAACAACAACTAGAGTCATTGCATGTGTGTTCTTTTCACATACCACATATGGATCCACTAGTGTCATTGCATGTGTGTTCTTTTTACTAACAACAACCAGTGTCATTGCATGTGTGTTCTTTTCACAATCCACCTATGGATCCACCAGTGTCATTGCATGTGTGTTCTTTTTACTGACAACAACTAGAGTCATTTCATGACTGTTCTTTTCACATACCACATATGGATCCACCAGTGTCATTGAAATGTGTGTTCTCTTCAGAGACCACAGATGGATCCACCAGTGTCATTTCATGTGTGTTATTTTTACTAACAACAACCAGACTCATTGAAATGTGTGTTCTTTTCACATACCACATATGGATCCACCAGTGTCATTGAAACGTGTGTTCTTTTTACAATCCACCTATGGATCCACCAGTGTCATTGCATGTGTGCTCTTTTTACTAACAACAACCAGAGTCATTGCATGTGTATTCTTTTCACATACCACATATGGATCCACCAGTGTCATTGCATGTGTGCTCTTTTTACTATCCACCTATGGATCCACCAGTGTCATTGCATGTATGCTCTTTTTACTAACCACAACCAGAGTCATTGCATGTGTGTTCTCTTCAGAGACCACACATGGATCCACCAGTGTCATTGCATGTGTGTTATTTTTACTAAACACAACCAGAGTCATTGCATGTGTCTTCTTTTCACATACCACATATGGATCCACCAGTGTCATTGCATGTGTGCTCTTTTTACTTACAACAACCAAGGTCATTTCATGTGTGCTCTTTTCACAATCCACCTATGGATCCACCAGTGTCATTGCATGTGTGTTCTTTTTACTAACAACAACCACAGTCATTGCATGTGTGTTCTCTTCAGAGACCACACATGTATCCACCAGTGTTATTGCATGTGTATTATTTTTATTAACAACAATTGGAGTCATTGAAATGTGTGTTCTCTTTAGAGACCACACATAGATCCACCAGTGTCATTGAATGTGCGGTCTTTTTACTAACAACAACCAGAGTCATTGCATGTGTGTTCTTTTCACATACCACATATGGATCCACTAGTGTCATTGCATGTGTGCTCTTTTTACTTACAACAACCAAGGTCATTTCATGTGTGCTCTTTTCACAATCCACCTATAGATCCACCAGTGTCATTGCATGTGTGTTCTTTTTACTAACAACAACCAGAGTCTTTGCATGTGTGTTCTCTTCAGAGACCACACATGTATCCACCAGTGTCATTGCATGTGTGTTCTTTTTATTAACAACAATTGGAGTCATTGAAATGTGTGTTCTCTTTAGAGACCACACATGGATCCACCAGTGTCATTGAATGTGTGGTCTTTTTACTAACAACAACCAGAGTCATTGCATGTGTGTTCTTTTCACATACCACATATGGATCCACCAGTGTCATTGCATGTGTGTTCTTTTCCCAATCCACATATGGATCCACCAGTGTCATTGCATGTGTGTTCTTTTTTCTAACAACAACTAGAGTCATTGATGTGTGTTCTTTTCACATATCACATATGGATCCACCAGTGTCATTGCATGTGTGCTCTTTTCACAATCCACCTATGGATCCACCAGTGTCATTGCATGTGTGTTATTTTTACTAACAACAACCAGAGTCATTGAAATGTGTGTTCTTTACACATACCACATATGGATCCACCAGTGTCATTGCATGCGTGTTCTTTTCATAATCCACCTATGGTTCCACCGGTGTCATTGCATGTGTGTTCTTTTTACTAACAACAACTGGAGTCATGGCATGTGTGTTCTTTTCACATACCACACATGGATCCACAAGTGTCATTGCATGTGTGCTCTTTTCGCAATCCGCCTATGGATCCACCAGTGTCATTACATGTGTGTTCTTTTTACTAACAACAACTAGAGTCATTGAAAATATGTGTTCTCTTTAGAGACCACACATGGATCCACCAGTGTCATTGCATGTGTGTTCTTTTTACTAACAACAACCAGAGTCATTGCATGTGTGTTCTCTTCAGAGACCACACATGGAGCCACTAGTGTCATTGCATGTGTGTTCTTTTTATTAACAACAACTGGAGTCATTGAAATGTGTGTTCTCCTCAGAGACCACACATGCATCCACCAGTGTCATTGCATGTGTGTTCTTTTTACTAACAACAACCAGAGTCGTTGCATGTGTGTTGTTTTCACATACCACATATGGATCCACCAATGTCGTTGCATGTGTGTTCTTTTCACAATCCACATATGGATCCACCAGTGTCATTGCATGTGTGTTCTTTTTACTAACACCAACCAGAGTCATTGCATGTGTGTTCTTTTCACATACCACATATGGATCCACCAGTGTCATTGCATGTGTGTTCTTTTTACTAACAACAACTAGACTCATTTCAGGACTGTTCTTTTCACATACCACATATGGATCCACCAGTGTCATTGAAATGTGTGTTCTCTTCAGAGACCACACATGGATCCACCAGTGTCATTGCATGTGTGTTATTTTTACTAACAACAACCAGAGTCATTGAAATGAGTGTTCTTTTCACATACCACATATGGATCCACCCATTTCATTGAAATGTGTGTTCTTTTCACAATCCACCTATGGATCCACTAGTGTCATTGCATGTGTGCTCTTTTTACTAACAACAACCTTAGTCATTGCATGTGTATTCTTTTCACATATCACATATGGATCCACCAGTGTCATTGCATGTGTGCTCTTTTTACTATCCACCTATGGATCCACTAGTGTCATTGCATGTGTGCTCTTTTTACTAACAACAACCAGAGTCATTGCATGTGTGTTCTCTTTAGAGACCACACATGGATCCACCAGTGTCATTGCATGTGTGTTCTTTTTACTAACAACAACCAGAGTCATTGCATGTGTGTTCTTTTCACATACCACATATGGATCCACCAGTGTCACTGCATGTGTGCTCTTTTTACTAACAACAACCAGAGTCATTTCATGTGTGCTCTTTTCACAATCCACCTATGGATCCACCAGTGTCATTGTATATGTGTTCTTTTTAGTAAGAACAATCAGAGTCATTGCATGTGTGTTCTTCTCACATACCACATATGTATCCACCAGTGTCATTGCATGTGTGCTCTTTTTACTAATAACAACCAGGGTCATTTCATCTGTGCTCTTTTCACAATCCACCTATGGATCCACCAGTGTCATTGCATGTGTGTTCTTTTTACTAACAACACCAGAGTCATTGAAATGTGTGTTCTTTTCACATACCACATATGGATCCACCAGTGTCATTACATGTGTTTTCTTTTTACTAACAACAACCAGAGTCATTGCATGTGTGTTCTCTTTAGAGACCACACATGGATCCACCAGTGTCATTGCATGTGTGTTGTTTTTACTAACAACAACCAGAGTCATCGCATGTGTGTTCTTTTCACATACCACACATGGATCCACTAGTGTCATTGCATGTGTGTTCTTTTTACTAACAACAACCAGTGTCATTGCATGTGTGTTCTTTTCACAATCCACCTATGGATCCACCAGTGTCATTGCATGTGTGTTCTTATTACTAACAACAACTAGAGTCATTTCATGACTGTTCTTTTCACATACCACATATGGATCCACCAGTGTCATTGAAATGTGTGTTCTCTTCAGAGACCACAGATGGATCCACCAGTGTCATTTCATGTGTGTTATTTTTACTAACAACAACCAGACTCATTGAAATGTGTGTTCTTTTCACATACCACATATGGATCCACCAGTGTCATTGAAACGTGTGTTCTTTTTACAATCCACCTATGGATCCACCAGTGTCATTGCATGTGTGCTCTTTTTACTTACAACAACCAGAGTCATTGCATGTGTATTCCTTTCACATACCACATATGGATCCACCAGTGTCATTGCATGTGTGCTCTTTTTACTATCCACCTATGGATCCACCAGTGTCATTGTATGTGTGCTCTTTTTACTAACCACAACCAGAGTCATTGCATGTGTGTTCTCTTCAGAGACCACTCATGGATCCACCAGTGTCATTGCATGTGTGTTCTTTTTACTAAACACAACCAGAGTCATTGCATGTGTCTTCTTTTCACATACCACATATGGATCCACCAGTGTCATTGCATGTGTGCTGTTTTTACTTACAACAACCAAGGTCATTTCATGTGTGCTCTTTTCACAATCCACCTATGGATCCACCAGTGTCATTGCATGTGTGTTCTTTTTACTAACAACAACCAAAGTCATTGCATGTGTGTTCTATTCACATACCACATATGGATCCACCAGTGTCATTGTATGTGTGCTCTTTTTACTAACAACAACTAGAGTCATTGCACGTGTGCTCTTTTCACAATCCACCTGTGGACCCACCATTGTCATTGCATGTGTGTTCTTTTTACTAACAACCAGAGTCATTGAAATGTGTGTTCTTTTCACATACCACATATGGATCCACCAGTGTCGTTGCATGTGTGTGTTCTTTTTACTAAAAACAACCAGAGTCATTGCATGTGTGTTCTCTACAGAGACCACACAAGGATCCACCAGTGTCATTGCATGTGTGTTCTTTTTACTAACAACAACCAGAGTCACTCCATGTGTGTTCTCTTCAGAGATCACACATGGATCCACTAGTGTCATTGCATGTGTGTTCTTTTTATTAACAACAACTGGAGCCATTGAAATGTGTGTTCTCTTTAGAGACCACACATGGATCCACCAGTGTCATTGGATGTGTGTTCTTTTTACTAACAACAACCAGAGTCATTGCATGTGTGTTCTTTTCACATACCACATATGGATCCACCAGTGTCATTGCATGTGTGTTCTTTTTACTAACAACAACCAGAGTCATTGCATGTGTGTTCTTTTCACATACCACATATGGATCCACCAGTGTCATTGCATGTGTGTTCTTTTTACTAACAACAACTAGTGCCATTGCATGTGTGTTCTTTTCACAATGCACCTATGGATCCACCAGTGTCATTGCATGTGTGTTCTTTTTACTAACAACAACTGGAGTCATTTCATGTCTGTTCTTTTCACATACTACATATGGATCCACCAGTGTCATTGAAATGTGTGTTCTTTTCACAATCCACCTATGGATCGACCAGTGTCATTGCATGTGTGCTCTTTTTACTAACAACAACCATAGTCATTGCATGTGTATTATTTTCACATACCACATATGGATCACCAGTGTCATTGCATGTGTGTTCTTTTTACTATCCACCTATGGATCCACCAGTGTCATTGCATGTGTGATCTTTTTACTTACAACAACCAGAGTCATTGCATGTGTGTTCTCTTTTGAGACTACACATGGATCCACCAGTGTCATTGCAAGTGTGTTCTTTTTACTAACAATAACCAGAGTCATTGCATGTGTGTTCTTTTCACATACCACATATGGATCCACCAGTGTCATTGCATGTGTGCACTTTCTACTAACAACAACCAGAGTCATTTCATGTGTGCCCTTTTCACAATCCACCTATGGATCCACCAGTGTCATTGCATGTGTGTTCTTTTTACTAACAATAACCAGAGTCATTGCATGTGTGTTCTTCTCACATACCACATATGGATCCACCAGTGTCATTGCATGTGTGCTCTTTTTACTAACAAGAACCGAAGTCATTGCATGTGTGCTCTTTTCACAATCCACCTATGGATCCACCGGTGTCATTGCATGTGTGTTCTTTTTACTAACAACAACCAGAGACATTGAAATGTGTGTTCTTTTCACATTCCACATATGGATCCACCAGTGTCATTGGATGTGTGTTCTTTTTACTAACAACAACCAGAGTCATTGCATGTGTGTTCTCTTCAGAGACCACACATGGATCCACCAGTGTCATTGCATGTGTGTTATTTTTCCTAACAACAACCAGTCATTGAAATGTGTGTTCTCTTCAGAGACCACACATGGATCCACCAGTGTCATTGCATTTGTGTTCTTTTTACTAACAACAACAAGAGTCATTGGATGTGTGTTCTCTTCAGAGACCACACATGGATCCACCAATGTCATTGCATGTGTGTTCTTTTTATTTACAACAATTAGAGTCATTGAAATGTGTGTTCTCTTTAGAGACCACACATGGATCCACCAGTGTCATTGCATGTGTGGTATTTTTACTAACAACAACCAGTGCCATTGCATGTGTGTTCTTTTCACAATCCACCTATGGATCCACCAGTGTCATTGCATGTGTGTTCTTTTTACTAACAACAACTGGAGTCATTTCATGTCTGTTCTTTTCACATACCACATATGGATCCACCAGTGTCATTGAAATGTGTGTTCTCTCTAGAGACCACACATGGATCCACCAGTGTCATTGCATGTGTGTTCTTTTTACTAACAACAACCAGAGTCATTGAAATGAGTGTTCTTTTCACATACCACATATGGATCCACCAGTGTCATTGAAATGTGTGTTCTTTTCACAATCCACCTATGGATCGACCAGTGTCATTGCATGTGTGCTCTTTTTACTAACAACAACCATAGTCATTGCATGTGTATTATTTTCACATACCACATATGGATCACCAGTGTCATTGCATGTGTGTTCTTTTTACTATCCACCTATGGATCCACCAGTGTCATTGCATGTCTGCTCTTTTTACTAACAACAACCAGAGTCATTGCATGTCTGTTCTCTTTTGAGACTACACATGGATCCACCAATGTCATTGCAAGTGTGTTCTTTTTACTAACAACAACCAGAGTCATTGCATGTGTGTTCTTTTCACATACCACATATGGATCCACCAGTGTCATTGCATGTGTGCTCTTTCTACTAACAACAACCAGAGTCATTTCATGTGTGCTCTTTTCACAATCCACCTATGGATCCACCAGTGTCATTGCATGTGTGTTCTTTTTACTAACAATAACCAGAGTCATTGCATGTGTGTTCTTCTCACATACCACATATGGATCCACCAGTGTTATTGCATGTGTGCTCTTTTTACTAACAAGAACCGAAGTCATTGCATGTGTGCTCTTTTCACAATCCACCTATGGATCCACCGGTGTCATTGCATGTGTGTTCTTTTTACTACCAACAACCAGAGACATTGAAATGTGTGTTCTTTTCACATTCCACATATGGATCCACCAGTGTCATTGCATGTGTGTTCTTTTTACTAACAACAACCAGAGTCATTGCATGTGTGTTCTCTTAATAGACCACACATGGATCCACCAGTGTCATTGCATGTGTGTTATTTTTCCTAACAACAACCAAAGTCATTGAAATGTGTGTTCTCTTCAGAGACCACACATGGATCCACCAGTGTCATTGCATTTGTGTTCTTTTTACTAACAACAACAAGAGTCATTGGATGTGTGTTCTCTTCAGAGACCACACATGGATCCACCAATGTCATTGCATGTGTGTTCTTTTTATTAACAACAATTAGAGTCATTGAAATGTGTGTTCTCTTTAGAGACCACACATGGATCCACCAGTGTCATTGCATGTGTGGTCTTTTTACTAACAACAACCAGTGTCATTGCATGTGTGTTCTTTTCACAATCCACATATGGATCCACCAGTATCATTGCATGTGTGTTCTTTTTACTAACAACAACCAGAGTCATTGCATGTGTGTTCTTTTCACACACCACATATGGACCCACCAGTGTCATTGCATGTGTGCTCTTTGCACAATCCACCTATGGATCCACTAGTGTCATTGCATGTCTGTTCTTTTTACTAACAACAATCAGAGTCATTGAAATGTGAGTTCTTTTCACATACCACATATGGACCCACCAGTGTCATTGTATGTGTGTTCTTTTCAGAATCCACCTATGGTTCCACCAGTGTCATTGCATGTGTGTTCTTTTTACTAACAACAACTGGAGCCATTGCATGTGTGATCTTTTCACATACCACATATGGATCCACCAATGTCATTGCATGTGTGCTCTTTTCACAATCCACCTATGGATCCACCAGTGTCATTGCATGTGTGTTCTTTTTACTAACAACAACCAGAGTCATTGAAATGTGTGTTCTTTTCACATACCACATATGGATCCACTAGTGTCATTGCAGGTGTGTTCTCTTTAGAGACCACAGATGGATCCACCAGTTCATTTCATGTGTGTTCTTTTTACTAACAACAACCAGAGTCATTGCATGTGTGTTCTTTTCACATACCACATATGGATCCACTAGTGTCATTGCATGTGTGCTCTTTTTACTAACAACAACCAAAGTCATTTCATGTGTGGTCTTTTCACAATCCACCTATGGATCCACCAGTGTCATTGCATGTGTGTTCTTTTTACTAACAACGACCAGAGTCATTGCATGTGTGTTCTCTTTAGAGACCACACATGGATCTACTAGTGTCATTGCATGTGTGTTCTTTTTATTAACAACAATTAGAGTCATTGAAATGTGTGTTCTCTTCAGAGACCACACATGGATCCACCAGTGTCATTGCATGTGTGGTCTTTTTACTAACAACAACCAGAGTCATTGCATGTGTGTTCTTTTCACATACCACATATGGATCCACTAGTGTCATTGCATGTGTGTTCTTTTCACAATCCACATATGGATCCACCAGTGTCATTGCATGTGTGTTCTTTTTACTAACAACAACCAGAGTCATTGCATCTATGTTCTTTTCACATACCATATATGGATCCACCAGTGTCATTGCATGTGTGCTCTTTTCACAATCCACCTATGGATCCACTAGTGTCATTGCATGTGTGTTCTTTTTACTAACAACAACCAGAGTCATTGAAATGTGTGTTCTTTTCACGTACCACATATGGATCCACTAGTGTCATTGAAATGTGTGTTCTTTTCACAATCCACATATGGATCCACCAGTGTCATTGCATGTGTGTTCTTTTTACTAACAACAACTAGAGTCATTCCATGTGTGTTCTTTTCACATACCACATATGGATCCACCAGTGTCATTGCATGTGTGCTCTTTTCACAATCCACCTATGGATCCACCAGTGTCATTGCATGTGTGATCTTTTTACTAATAACAACCAGTGTCATTGAAATGTGTGTTCTTTTCACATACCACATATGGATCCACCAGTGTCATTGCATGTGTGTTCTTTTGACAATCCACTTATGGATCCACCAGTGTCATTGCATGGGTGTTCTTTTTACTAAAAACAACCAGTCATTAAAATGTGTGTTCTCTTCACATACCACATCTGGATCCACCAGTGTCATTGCATGTGTGTTCTTTTAACAATTGACCTATGGATCCACCAGTGGCATTGCATGTGTGTTCTTTTTACTAACAACAACCAGAGTCATTACATGTGTGTTCTTTTCACATACCACATATGGATCCACAAGTGTCATTTAAATGTGTGTTCTCTTCAGAGACCACACATGGATCCACTAGTGTCATTGCATGTGTGTTCTTTTTACTAACAACAACCAGAGTCATTGAAATGTGTGTTCTTTTTCAAAGACCACATATGGATCCACCAGTGTCATTGCATGTGTGTTCTTTTTACTAACGACAACCAGTGTCATTGCATGTGTGTTCTTTTCACAATCCATCTATGGATCCACCAGTGTCATTGCATGTGTTGTCTTTTTACTAACAACAACTGGAGTCATTTCATGACTGTTCTTTTCACATACCACATATGAATCCACCAGTGTCTTTGAAATGTGTGTTCTCTTCAGAGACCACACATGGATCCACCAGTGTCATTGCATGTGTGTTATTTTTACTAACAACAACTGGAGTCATTGAAATGTGTCTTCTTTTCACATACCACATATGGATCCAGCAGTGTCATTGCATGTGTGTTCTTTTCACAATCCACCCATGGATCCACCAGTGTCATTGCATGTGTGTTCTTTTTACTAACAACAACTGGTGTCATTTCATGACTGTTCTTTTCACATACCACATATGGATCCACCAGTGTCATTGAAATGTGTGTTCTCTTCAGAGACCACACATGGATCCACTAGTGTCATTGCATGTCTGTTTCTTTTACTAATAACAACCAGAGTCATTGGATGTGTGTTCTTTTCACATACCACATATGTATCCACTAGTGTCATTGCATGCGTGCTCTTTTTACTAACAACAACCAGAGTCATTGCATGTGTGCTCTTTTCACAATCCACCTACTAATCCACCAGTGTCATTGCATGTGTGTTCTTTTTACTAACAACTAGAGTCATTGAAATGGTTGTTCTTTTCACATACCACCTATGGATCCACCAGTGTCATTGCATGTGTGTTCTTTTTACTAACAACAACCAGAGTCAGTGCATGTGTGATCCACTAGTGTCATTGCATGTGTGTTCTTTTTACTAACAATAACCAGAGTCATTGAAATGTGTGTTCTTTTCACATACCACATATGGATCCAACAGTGTCATTGCATGTGTGTTCTTTTTACTAACAACAACCAGTGTCATTGCATGTGTGTTCTTTTCACATACCACATATGGATCCACCAGTGTAATTGCATGTATTTTTTTTAACTAACAACAACCAGAGTCATTTCATGTGTGCTCTCTTCAGATACCACATATTGATCAACCAATGTCATTGCATGTGTGTTCTTGTTACTAACAACAAGAAGAGTCATTGGATGTGTGTTCTTTGCACATACCGCATATGGATCCACAAGTGTCATTGCATGTGTGTTATTTTTACTAACAACAACCAGTGTCATTGCATGTGTGTTCTTTTCACAATCCACCTATGGATCCACCAGTGTCATTTCATGTGTGTTATTTTTACTAACAACAACTGGAGTCATTTCATGACTATTCTTTTCACATACCACATATGGATCCACCGGTGTCATTAAAATGTGTGTTCTTCTCATTAACCACAACTAGAGTCATTGGATGTGTGTTCTCTTCACATACCACATATTTATCCACCAGTGTCATTGAAATGTGTATTATTTTCAACTACAGCCGTTGGCCATAAACTATTGGGACGCAAAGCTAAGAAGCAACCACTCTGGGCTTCTAGAAGACCCGATCCCCGATTGTTAGGCGCCGTTGGATCGGGGTGCGTGGACGATAGTGATGTCCTTCGCAAGGGCGATCTGCGAGAAGTCTGTTCTGCGAACTGATTAGCCGTGGCAACTATGCTGGGCCTACGTCCTTGCCCTTATCCCCTTAACCTCGGGGCCGAAGATCGGACCGTGTTACTTCATCGCCATGGAGAGGGAGAGGCCCAAACTCAGCTTGCACGAGGCTCAGATGTTCGCCGACTATGACATACTCACGGCGCTGTTCGCGAGGCTTCCGACAGGCTTTGATCTCAGCTACACCGGGGTTCCTGTCGCGCCGCTCTTGTGCAACAACGCGTTGGCGATGCAGATCGAGGAGCGCCGCCGCCATCTGTCGGAGCGGAAGAGGGCAATGGCGCGGTACTCGCGTATGAGCGCGTACTGGCGAAAGCTGTTCAAGAAGGAGCGGGCTGTGTTGATTGGGCTATGTGGAACCCACCGGCAGGAGATCCACCCGGATATGCGCAACCCTGAAGGGAGGCAGCGCTTCTAGGTAGTTCCTGGGCGTACGACCTCCACCGTTATCGATGCAGCGCGCCATGAGGAATCCATGAGGAGGAGGAACGCTGCCGAGAACGTCGGCATCGATTCCGATGTGGAGGAGGCTGGTGGCGACGCGGACAACATCGTCAATGATGGACACTGCGTGAGCGTCATGGTCGATTAGGGCCACTTAAGCATAAATTAAATCTATGTACGGTATCTTAATGCGCTCTTTGGATCTGGGTCACTTGAGTCATGGTCGATTATCATCAGAATCTATATATGTTGGCCATGTTTTAGTTGTCTTTGTCTTTGAAACTAGTCAATCAAAACTCGTTCGATCCTGAAAATAAACTTCGCGCGTTTCTGGCATATCTGATGGGACAATACGCTGACTCTGCTCCCAGCACTTGATGGCACAGTCATAATTTGGAGTGCGCCAGAGGAGAAGGGATCGAGCGTGTTGTAATAGTGTACTACTCCTATCCAGATATAACTGACTTAGTTTTTTTTAGATATTTAATAAATGTGTCTATACCCAAAACATGTCTAGATACATGTTTTAGGTTTCTCTGTCTTTCAAACAAATCAAAAGTCGTCAAATTCTGAACAAACAAAGTCATTGCGTTTACACCTGATGGGACAATACGCTGACTCGGCTACTTGATGGCACGGCCATAATTCTGGAGTGCGCCAGAGGAGATGGGAACTAGTAGCCGCGTCCAAACGCAGGTAAAAAATTAATGTAATAATATTTAAAAAAATTGTAATCTGGTCCACATGACCCCATCACAGACACGTTGCACGCGCCAAATATAAATAAAGACGACACAACTAGTTTAGTTTCAATGATGTAATTCAACATACGACGTTACTGTGCCCGCATCTTTCTGCTCCTCTTATTAGTCTGCTAGCCCACGCTGCATTAAGCATCAGTTGATGAGGATAAAAAAATGATAAAATGGCAAATAAAACAATTTTTAAGCTTACCTTTCATCCGGAGAATCGTACAAAGATGAAATTGGTAGGGATTTATTATTTCTCATGTAGTTAGCTGAAAGATCCTCAAGAACATCCTCAATCACCCCTGCAACTTCTTCATATTCTAATACACCTCCATTATTTGCCCTTTCCTCCCTGTTCCGCTTACCCTTTTGTTTCTTTTCACACCCTTTTCTCGTCGGCACCTCCATTTCTTCATAAATTGGCTGCTTATGTACGTTTTCCTCCGAGTGATCATCACCGTCTTCGCGCTTCTCTTCCACCAGTTCTGGCTGAGAAGCCTCATTTTCTGCCACCGGGGTGTGAACAGGGAGAATATCATGTGTAACTGGGTTTTTGCACAACCTCTTGATATGGCCGAATCCGCCACAACGTTTGCATTTCCTTTTCCTAGCTCCCAGCCTTAGACCTTTATCGGTGGAGGATTCGATCCTTAGCTTTCTAGGACTCCCAGGCGGCCTCCTAAGAACCGGTGGTTGAAGTTTGAACCCTGGATTGACAATCTCCCAATCATTTTCATCGGCCATAGGTGGTACGTTTTCTGCATAAGTTGCAGCAAACTTGTCCACGGAGAAATAGTTGTCGACATAGTTCTCTATTTTAGCTTCGTTACCTCTAAGCTTTAAGATGAAGTAAATTGCATGGTGACATGGTAGACTAGTAATCTACCACTGCCTGCATGAACAAGTCTTGTTTCCAATGTCTACAGTGTACCTCCGTTCACTTCCGCGCTTGTATTCTACATAAACCTCAGCCAATATTCTGGAACTTCTGACCATCCTCATCTTTCTCGTTCTCATTGCCCTGGTTCTTGCATTCAGTAACATAACCACCTTTGGAACTATTTTATGGCCTAAAAATTTTCTTGCACAAATTCTTTGCCTTAAATCTATCTTCACCATTATGCACTGTCTTATTGCATCCAACAAAATAACAATTCCAAGTGTCTTCATGCCCGAAATCTTATCATTGAAACTCTCTGCCAAAATATTGCAAACAAAATCCACCTTGCTTAACTCACCAAACTTGCTTCTGGCCCATAGCTTGGTGTGATGTTCTTCAAGGTATTTTTTCACCTTTGGCACTACATACATGTTCTGCAAGTAAGTAGCATGCGTGCTTGGGGTGTATGTGTATGCTAATCGCCATAAGTCCTCTTCAAAGATCTTTCCTTTGAACTTCTTCGTGAAGTTAGTAGCGAGGTGCCGTATGCATTCCCTATGCTCAACCCTAGGAAACACAACATCAACAACATTCTCAAGACCCTCGCATGCACCGGTGTGTATCACCAAGCCTTTAGGGTGACCAATTACTTCCCGTAGTCTCTGCATGAACCATGTCCAGCGTTCATTTGATTCACCCTCAAGAACAGCATAAGCTACGGGTAGAAGCCAATTATGCGCGTCCAAAGCACAAGTAGAAGCAACATGTCCCCTGAACTTCCCTGTTAAAGAAGTTGCACCTATTGCCAAGTATGGCCTGCAGCCGTCTAGGAACCCCTTCCAGCATGCCTTCAGGCAGACAAAACATCTCCTGAAGCATATCTTATTTGCCTGCTTATACCTGACCCCCCTCGAGACCTTTTCTCTCCCTTTCACAACCTCGTAATCAATGTCAACAACACTACCAGGTGATGTTTTCTCTACCTGAGCTTTGAAACTATACAACATATGAAAACTGTCATTCCACTTGCCTTGAATGAAGTCTAGAGCCATCTCCTTCCCATCAAAGACTATGTGGTAAGGAATTAGAATGTTAAACTTTTTGCTAATCTTTGCTCTGAGTTCAGTAGGTCTAATGTTATGATCCTGCCTCACCCAGTCAAGTATAGTAGCAGCAATCCACTTGGTAGTTGCCGGTCTAATTTTACCACTTAAAGAAGTATTAGGGCAGTTGTGTTTCTTCGTGTTTACTTTGATCTGCATTTGATAAGAATCCAAATAATTCAGAGCTAGTTATCAGCAGAATAAATATGAGAAAGACTGAAACTAAATGTAGCTATTGCAACCTGAAATGGGTGTCCACCCCGCATTGGAGATGCATGTAATCTCCATTTACACACATTACTTTCCCTATAGTGCACCCTAAATCTCTTTTGGTCCCTCTTTTCAATGATAAATTCGAACCCAACTCTGGTTGCATAGGTTGCAACTGCATATCTGCAGTCCTCCACATTATCAAAGACAGTCCCCTCATCAATTGTAGGATTGTCCCTGTCAAAGTGTATCACTGGCCTGTCCACGTCTTCGTCATCGTATCTACATCCCATTTCCACATCTTCACATTCCTCTTCCTCATCAGTCCCATAGTCAGGCTCAAAGTTCGAATCAACCAAATATTCCCTACTCTCCATCCTATCAGGGTCAGTAGCCACGTCTGGATATGCTTTCTCATCATCATCCACACCGCCACACATTTCAGTGCCTTCATGCTTGCTTGACAAAGCATCATGCTCAAGGACAAGCTGTACAGACGTCCTGCGGTTACCAACACATATCCTTGCCATCACCACGGGACTAGAAACGCTAATTGGGGTATGCAGAAAAGGAATCACAGTTCTTACCCTTCAATGTGGACGCATTGCACCTTGTCCGGGCTCCATACCTCCAAAGCTTTGCACCCTGCTTCCTCTCCCCCTGTTTTGTTGTCCTCTATGCTCTCTAGACTTGAAGGAGATTCCGTGCTCTCCAGCCGTGCAGGACCCATATCCGTGCTCTCAAGCCTCGCAGGATCCATCTCCGAGCGGGATCCGGATCACCAGCGTCGTTGGGCCCCTAACCAAACGGCCGACTCTCGGTTTTCGTTTCCAGATGCGCCTGGGCGGTTGGCGGCGGCAAGGAGACAGGGCAGCGAGGGGAGAGGACGTGAGGGGATGGTAGGGAGGGGAGGGTGGGAGGACGACGGCCCAAGGGGACGACGAGAGCAGTGCACGACTGAGCGGAGTGGCGGCGGCAGGAGCAGAGGAGTGGAGCGGAGCGGAGCTGGTTGTGACAAAGCATGGAAAATTGCACAATAATGTGTTGGTGGGCGGCACCAGCCCTCGAACCTGGGACGTGCGCCGTCGAAGGTGGAGGAGGCGGGCCCGCCAGTCAAAAAACATGCCACCTGTCAGCGCACTATGCATGGGGAGCACTTCACGGAATTTTTAGCAGGTCCCACATGTCAGTCTGTTTGATCAAAACTTGCATGCAGTGCATGGCTGGTTGACACGCTAGTTTCGAAAAAAAGCCCGTTGATGCAAACTTGAATTGGCAGTTCTGCTTCTTCTCCCCCGTCTCCTCGTCTCCTCGCAGTGGCAGTTCCGCTTCGTCCCCCTCATCTGTTATCCTCTTCTTCTTCTCCTCGCAGTGGTAGTTCTTCTTTCTTCCTCGATCAAAACATTCCTGCACGTAAGCCATGGCCAGTAGCCGGATGAAGAGGAACTGGTCCCATCTCCCGGCCGACCCACTTCGCAAGATCACCGACTACTTGTTGGAGAAAGAGGAGTACGTCGACACCTATGCTGCTTGTCGGGAAGTCTGCACCGATTGGCGCCGCACTTTAAAGGTGCCCGAATTCCATCTCAACAACTGGATCATGATAGATCACACACTTCCAGACGATGGCAACGTCACCTTCCTCAACCTCGCCACTGGTCATTGCTTCAGGACAAATCTAATGGATGTCCATCGCAGGTTCACATTCACATCTGATATTTATTGGTATTTTCCATTGTAAACATCTTAGTGCTAACTGATGCCCTCTTCTTCGAAAATATTCTACTTCGTCGGTGTTTCTCGTGGTGTCATCGTGCTTGCTCAGAGGGTGGAGCCGTACCAGATTTGGCTTCTGAACCCAATCACTCATAAGTCTAACACTGAGTTTCAAGCACACATACCATCTGATCTTCTGCAATCTGTCATCGTGACGAAGTCCCCGGCGATGGTGTTCGTTTGCACTGATTATCCAAATCATATTGCATGGGCCGATGAGAGCACCCCAACGGGGCAAATCAATGGATCATTTGGAGAAGGATTGTATTCGCCACCTCCTGATACGCTTCTGGTCTGCATGACGGAATTCTGAGGGGAAGTATATGTATTACTTGAGAATGGAGACATCTTGTCGACCAACATCCAGTTAGAGCAGCGCGTGAGCACTGTCACGATGGCCAAAATAATTTCGGCCGCAGTCTTTGAACAGGTACACGGAACCTACAAATTTTACCTTGTGGAGTCAGATGGTGATCTGCTTCTTGTGTTGAATGGGGATTTCACCAAAGGGCAACCGGTGTTGTACTGGGTGGACACGGAGAACTGCTCTCTCGAGGCCGTCGATGACATTGGAAGTCGTGCCCTCTTTGTTGGTTACAATCGGTCTATCTCCATTGACACTAGGTTACACCCCACAGTCAAACCCAGTTGCATGTACTACAGGAATTTTATCAGACTGTACGATCATGAGGTTCAAGCCTGGGAAGAGGAACCAACAATGGTAATGTATGGCTTAAGTCTGGAACATACACCGAGGCCTTATCCTCTGGACGAGATACTAGCAGCACATTACAGACGAAGAGAGTTCTCTGAACATGTGTTGCAGCACGCGTTAGCCGCCCCTGACAAAATATATAGGGGAGAATGAATCCTATATTCATCCTAGGTTATTTGCTAGCATTTTCAGGTCTATTTTTCAAAGTAGAAATTTTTACTGTATTTATATTATTTCGATCAGCAGTATGCATATTACCTTTCAGACAAAATTGTAATGTACTTAATTTTAGTACTCTCAGAATTCAAAGTATTTATTTTTAGTAGCTTCTTTCAGAATTCTCTGTGTTCGACATGGGCATTAGCTCAGCGCCGGAATTTAGGTTCCACATGGAAAATTGCACAATAATGTGTTGGTGAGCGGCACCAGCCCTCGAACCTGGGATGCGTGCCATCAAAGGTGGAGGGGGCGGGCCCGCCAGTCAGAAAACATGCCATGACGGCATCCCCTGTTTCTGATGCCCTTTAAAAAAAGAAAACACGCCATGTCGTTATCCCCTGTTTCTGATGGTGTTGCTACAATTGACAGTACATGGTGGCATATAAATAATATCGTATAAACATAAGGGCACAGTCGTCAACATTTCTAAAATGAAACCTGCTCCCCTCTCCTACCTGTCCTGGTACATTGCCCGATGAGGTGGATAGCCATGACCGGTCTTTTTAATACGTTCACACTCTTATGCTAAGAAGGGAAATAAAGATTGAGTTGTTAATGCAACGAGTGTCGAATTATTACCCTCTAAAGAAATGGGAAATGGTTATTTTCACGCGTGCCCGTAGTCCAAACCTACTGTCAGTCTTTCACTCCCCTTCTCCGACTAACCACAGTTCACCTTGCGTAGCTCCTCCGTGCCGCACCAACTAGGGTAACATGGCCCCGCCTAAGCAGCCGCCGCCGCCGTGACAGCCGCCGAAACTGGGGTATTTAGCCCCTCTAAGGCAGGCCATGAAGCTCTACTTCAAGGCCGGTCTCCCATTGCCCTGCCAGGCGGATGATTTCTCCGAATGTGCCGAATCGGCCGCGGCAGCGACTGCGGTGTCGTCGGCACCAGATGCGGCAAGAAGGGCCAAGAGAGCGATGTGGAGAAATCGTGCTGCGGCATTACGACATGCTCTAGGCAGTGGGAATAAGGTACGTATCAAATCGTTCACAAGAGCATGCCGCCGAGGGTACACACCCTCGAACAGGGCAGCGCCAAGGTCTAGGAACTCTCGCATCCACGCTTCGGCGCAGACTACCTTACCTCAGTGGGGGGAGGCTGGGAGCACGCCTTCTGCGGCAAAGACGCTCCATCCTATGCACCGTCGGAGGCCGTACCGTGGCGGCAACCAAGCGTCTACACTCAGCATGCTGGATTGTTCGACAGCCGGAGCCGGCGGCGGGCATCAGCTCAGCCTCGGAATTCAGGTTTGAGTTCACACCGACCTACGATCCCGAGAAGGAGATGCCGAATTTCAGTTTTGAAGAAATCGTTGCGGCGGCGTGGATGGTCCAACTGAACCGGGACTGGTGCACACAAATCGCTCGTGCATGAACGATGCAGATTTCTTGTAGTTTGGCGGGAAAGCAATAGATCAGTTTGGGATAAATGATCAAAGAACTTATGTCCTCTCAAGGCAATTGGCCAGCCAACTTTTCTGGTGGAGATCTATAGTTTCTTCAGTGTAGAATAGTTAAGTTCAGACTAAAGAATGGCTTTTGTAGATGAAATGCTGACGAATTGTTCTATAAACTAGTAGGAAGTTTAGCCCACTTTTGTGCAGGTATAAGACCCTTTTGTATGGAAGTACTAATGTTGTAAGCAAATACTATCAAGTATCTATTTCCCTCAATTACTAGTCGTGGTTCAATCCAGTTAACTGGCATCTTTTTATCCCAGACTATAGATTTTGCGTCTGCTGTCTGTGCTACCATTTTTCCTTTGTCTTATGTTGCCTGCAAAATGGTCCTGCAGTTCAACGTGTTACAAATGTAGCTACCTTGTACTTGAAGAGGAGATGGACTACATTTTCCTGGCATCCACAGAATTGACATTTCTCATTGCCAGACCACCCTCTTTTCATGAGGTTGTCCTTGGTTATTCACATAAATAATAAAGTACGGTGTTCAACTACATCGATTCAAACTATTACACACACACACTACATCAAATTCATTACCCACACATACTACATCGATTCAAACTATTACACACATACTACTTCAAACTATTACACACACGTACTACATCGATTCAAACTATTACACATTTTTAGTCATGCTAACTTCCTGGTACGCTCTCCATACTACAAATTCATTAGCCACACATACCACGACAATTCACTAGAGATCTGTCTTCACTCGAGGCAAATCAGAACCACCAGCTCGTCCAAGCCCGGTTCCCCCACCGAAACTGTGTGCGCCGTCGCGAAACAATGGTGGTCCTGTGCCATTGATCCTTCCAGGACAACACTGCAGGCGACGAGGACGCTTTCTGGCAGCCTCTTCGGGGCCCTGAATGCCATGTACCGATTCCAGAACCTCCTCCAGGTGGATGATGACTGGGTGTTTCCAGCAAAGTTGTCGCCCTGCCCTGCTTGGAATCTGCACCTCGTACATCTTAGGAACGGCGTCAGGATCTTTCGGCCATGCCTTTACCTCGATGACCCATCTATCGCTCGGTGGCACGATTTCCACCTGCTCGCTGCCAAGGCTATTGACGACCTGCTTGAGGGCCTCCGGCTCCCAAGCATCCAATGGGAGGCCGTCAAAGCCGAGTTTGGAGAAGAAACGAAGCTGCCCCAAGCGATCGTCCCACCCACAGGCGCAATGCCAATGCATGAAGCTCATTTTCTCCCCGCAGCACTCGAAAGAACGGGAAGAATGCAGAACACGCTCGGTGTCTGAGCTGTGCTCGAACCGGACGAAAAAATCGAATGGCGGCGCGCATACCTCAATGTTGACCTCATTTCGTCTGATCCCAAAACGAGACCTGAAAGCCGATAGCAACTCTGCCGGTGACACAGCGGGATGGACACCCAGCACGGTGGCCATGAGAGCATGGTCGTCGAACTGCTGTGCCAGGGCTACCATGCCTGGGGTGCGCGGCAGCACGCAACTTCGTGAGGCCGGTCGCCGGCCTGGATCGCCCGACGGGACGCACTCCGCCGTGCGAGAAGGACTAGCCATAGGCGAGATATTAGTCCGAGGACACGAAGCTCCGATACGGCAGACGATGCAACAGCGACGGCTACGAGCTTCGATTAGAGGCGTGGGAGGTTGACCGTACATGGCGGGGACGCAAATTAGAGCAAGTGCGAGCTCCGATCTGAGACGAGCAGCCGGAGCTGAGCAAATGTTATGGGGAGGGGAGCAGGGGAGAAGACCAGAGCAAAGAAATAGATCTGGTCCACTCAGGGATCTGGTCCATGCAGGGGTAAGCTAGTCCACGACCGCAAAAGATAATGGGGAATACTGACATGGCGGGCTAAGAAGAGTTGACCTAACGGCGATATTTGAGTTCAATCGTTTTTAGTCTGGTTCAAACGACCATTTGGCCGTTAGATTTGTATTCACCCCCATTTGGCCATACTGGACAATTGGCGATTCTACTATGGCCCTCCGCGCGATTGATGACAACTCGGGTGCCGCGGTGCGCTCACCCACCAAGTTTGGTACCGCAAAAGAACATTCCCCGACTTCGTGTTGCTTCTTGTAGAAGTCTCGCTGAGGGAGACCTTCGTGCTGTCTCATGCTGTACTATGAAGGGCACGACGTGTGCAACGATCATCGTTGGATCGCACAGAATCAATGGTTGGTGCGCACGATCCGCATGACAACTATGACAACCAATCAGAGAGTAGCAGACAGAGTGAGCACAGGTTTGGGATTCTACGAAAGATAGAGAGAGAGAGGGGCAAAACTGAGTAGTATCAAAAAACCAAGGGCAAAAATGAGTAGTATAAAAATGGAAAGTGAGTGTCTTGTACAATGAAATACATCATGGCATACATCAAATTATGCCAAGATAGATCCACTAGAGTTCATTGGATGTGTGTTCTTCTCATAAACCACATGGACCCACAAGAGTTCATTGCATTTGTGTTATTGTCATAAACCACATGGATCCACCGGTGTCATTGCATGTGTGTTCTTTTCACAAACCACATGTTGATCCACCAATGTCATTGCATGTGTGTTCTTTTCATGAACCTCATATGGATCCACCAGTGTCATTGAATGTGTGTTCTTTTCATCAACCAGATATGGATCCACCAGAGTCATTGCATGTTTGTTCTTTAATTAAACTATAGCTAGAGACATCGCATCTCTATTCTTTTCATTAACCACACCCAGTGTCATTGCATGTGTGTTCGTCTCACAAACCACACATGGATCGAGCAGTGTGATTGCATGTGTGTTCTTTTTCATGAACCACAGCCAGAGTCATTGGATGTGTGTTCCTCTAACAAACCACATAAGGATCCACCAGTGTCATTGGATGTGTGTTCTTTTCATGAACCACACCCACTGTCATTGCATGTGTGTTCTTCTCACAAACCACACATGGATCCACCAGTTTCATTGCATGTCTGTTCTTCTCACAAACCACATAAGGATACACCAGTGTCATTGCATGTGTGTTCTTTTCACAAACCACACATGGATCCACCAGTGTCATTGCTTGTCGGTTCTTTTCAAAAACCATAGCTAGAGTCATTGCATGTCTGTTCTTTCCACAAACCACATATGGAACCATCAGCATCATTGGATGTGTGTTCTTTTCATGAACCACACCCAGTGTCATTGCATATGTGTTCTTCTCACAAACCACACATGGATCCACCAGTGTCATTGCATGTCTGTTCTTCTCACAAACCACATAAGGGTACACCAGTGTCATTGCATGTGTGTTCTTCTCACAAACCACACATGGATCCACAGTGTCATTGCATGTCTGTTCTTTTCACAAACCATAGCTAGAGTCATTGAATGTATGTTCTTTCCACAAATCACATATGGATCCACCAGTGTCATTTGATGTGTGTTCTTTTCATTAACCACAGCTAGAGTCATTGCATGTGTGTTCTTTCCACAAACCACATATGGATCCACCAGTGTCATTGGATGTGTGTTCTTTTCATGAACTACACCCAGTGTCATTGCATGTGTGTTCTTCTCACAAACCACTAATGGATCCACCAGGATCATTGCATGTTGATGTCTACGCACTTCTATTCTTGTCGACAATTGTTGGGCCTCCAAGTGCAGAGGTTTGTAGAATAGCAGCAAGTTTTCCCTTAAGTGGATCACGCAAGGTTTATCGAACTCAGGGAGGAAGTGGTCAAAGGTATCCCCTCTGAAGCAAACCTGCAATCAAGATACAAGAAGTCTCTTGTGTCCCCAACACACCCAATACACTTGTCAGGTGTATAGGTGCACTAGTTCGGCGAAGAGATAGTGAAATACAAGTGGTATAGATAATTATAAGTGGTAATGGTGATAGAAGATAGCTTGATGGCGTGGAAAAGACTAAAGAAAAAATGAAATAAAGATAGAAGCAAGCAAACATGTAATAGATCTAATTGCAAACGGTGTATCAATGCCTAGAAACAAGGCCTAGGGATCATACTTTCACTAGTGAACACTCTCATATAACTATCTTCTCTTTATGATACTACTCTTAACTACTCTCCGGTTGAACACTCTAATCGATGGTAGGGCTATAACAACACACCTCAAAGTAAGCCTTTCCCATCTAGAAAACCCCACACTGTCACCTTGAGTACTAGATGAGTCCAACAAACACCACAATTTCATAGAAAGATCCAACTCCAAATATAACTCATAACAAGTATTTGTAATCTCTAGCCTAAGTGCCACCATGGTGTGCACGCTGTCACTTTCACACACATGGGGAGAGCAGAGATCTATTAAAGCACTTGAGTATCAAGGTAGATCTACTTGATTACAAAGCTCATGATCACAATATGATCATCCATAGAGATAGAGAGATGAACACATAGCTACCGGTAGAACCCTTAGCCTCGAGAGAGAACTACTCCCTCCTCATCATGGGAATCAGCAATGGTGATGGAGATGGCGGTGGAGATGGCTCAGGGGACACTTCCCCGTCCCAGCAAGGTGCCAGAACAGAGAATTTCTATCCCCCGAATCTCCCCTTCAGTGGCAGCGTTGCTACGGAACTTTTCATGGATTTCTGATTGATGATTTAGGGGTTTTGCCTCGGGGGAGATATATAGGCGAAAGAGGCATGGTCGGTGGCCGGCCAGGGGCCCACACCATGCCCTGGCGTGGCCTGGGGGTACCCACGCCTGGGGGGGGGGGCCAGGCCCTGGCCCTCCTCCGTCTCATATTCTGGCTCCATGAGTCTTCCGGTAAAATAGGAACTTTGGCTTTTGTCCCGTCCAATTCCGAGAATATTCATTTTCTAACTTTCCTAGAACCAAAAACAGCAAAAAACAGGCAACTTGCACTATGGCATCTTGTTAATAGGTTAGTCCAAGAAATCATATGAAAAGTATTCCAAACTTGGAACAAAACACAAGAAAGTAGATAAAACCAAGCATGGAACATAAAAAATTATAGATACATTTGCAATGTATCACATGTCTGTTCTTTTCACAAACCACACATGGATCCACCAAGTGTGATTGCATGTCTATTCTTTTCACAAACCACATAAGGATCCACCAGTGTCATTGGATGTATGTTCTTTTCATGAACCACACCCAGTGTCATTGCATGTCCGTTCTTTTCATAAACCGCACATGGATCCACCCGTGTCATTGCATCTCTACTCTTTTCATGAAACACACTAAGTGTCATTGCATGTGTGTTCTTCTCACAAACCACACATAGATCCACCAGTGTGATTGCATGTGTGTTCTTTTCATGGACCACAGCTAGAGTCATTTGCATGTGTGTTATTTTTCACAAACCACACATGTATCCACCGGTGTCATTGCATGTGTGTTCTTTTCATTAACCACAACTAGATTCATTGCATGTGTTCTTTTTCACAAACCACATAAGGATCCACCAGTGTCATTGGATGTGTGTTCTTTTCATGAACCACAACCAGTGTCATTGCGTGTGTGTTCTTTTCACAAACCACATATGGATCCACCAGTGTCATTGGACGCGTGTTCTTTTCATGAACCATACCCAGTATCATTGCATGTGTGTTATTTTCACAAACCACACATGGATCCACCAATGTCATTGCTTGTGTGTTCTTTTCATGAACCAGATATGGATCCACCAGAGTCATTGCATGTGTGTTCTTTCAATAAACCATAGCTAGAGACATCGCATCTCTGTTCTTTTCATGAACCACACCCAGTGTCATTGCATGTGTGTTCTTCTAACAAACCACACATGGATCCACCAGTGTGATTACATGTGTGTTATTTTTCATGAACCACAGCCAGAGTCATTGGATGTGTGTTCCTCTCACAAACCACATAAGGATCCACCAGTGTCATTGGATGTGTGTTCTTTTCACGAACCACACCCAGTGTTATTCCATGTGTGTTCTTCTCATAAACCACACATGGAACCACCAGTGTCATTGGATGTGTGTTCTTTTCACAAACCACACCAGGTGTCATTACATGTGTGTTCTTTTCATAAACCACATGTTGATCCACCAATGTCATTGCATGTGTGTTCTTATCAAGAACCACATATGGATCCACCAGTGTCATTGAATGTGTGTTCTTTTCATGAACCAGATATGGATTCAACAGAGTCATTGCATGTGTGTTCTTTCAATAAACCACAGCTAGAG
Source organism: Avena sativa (assembly GCA_916181665.1). NCBI lineage: Eukaryota > Viridiplantae > Streptophyta > Magnoliopsida > Poales > Poaceae > Avena > Avena sativa. The sequence continues at coordinate 344,082,367 of OV702287.1, forward strand.
ACATCGCATTTCTATTCTTTTCATTAACCACACCCAGTGTCATTGCATGTGTGTTCTTCTCACAAACCACACATGGATCCACCTGTGTGATTGCATGTGTGTTCTTTTTCATGAACCACAGCCAGTGTCATTGGACGTGTGTTCCTCTCACAAACCACATAAGGATCCACCAGTGTCATTGGATGTGTGTTCTTTTCACGAACCACACCCAGTGTCATTGCATGTGTGTTCTTCTCACAAACCACACATGGATCCACCAGTGTCATTGGATGTGTGTTCTTTTCATGAACCACACCTAGTGTCATTGCATGTGTGTTCTTTTCACAAACCATATAAGGATCCACCGGTGTCATTGGATGTGTTTTCTTTTCATGAACCACACCCAGTGTGATTGCATCTCTGTTCTTTTCATAAACCATATATGGATCCACCAGTGTCATTGCATGTGTGTTATTTTCATGAACTAGATATGGATCCACTAGAGTCATTGCATGTGTGTTCTTTCAACAAACCACAGCTAGAGACATCACATCTCTGTTCTTTTCATTAACCACACCAAGTGTCATTGCATGTGTGTTCTTCTCACAAACCACACATGGATCCACCACTGTTATTGCATGTGTGTTCTTTTTCATGAGCCACAGCCAGTGTCATTGGACGTGTGTTCCTCTCACAAACCACATAAGGATCCACCAGTGTCATTGGATGTGCGTTATTTTCATGAACCACACCCAGTGTCATTGCATGTGTGTTCTTCTCACAAACCACACATGGATCCACTAGTGTCATTGGATGTGTGTTCTTTTCATGAACCACACCCGGTGTCATTGCATGTGTACTCTTTTCATAAACCACATGTTGATCCACCAATGTCATTGCATGTGTGATCGTTTCATGAACCACATATGGATCCACCAGTGTCATTGAATGTGTGTTATTTTCATGAACCAGATATGGATCCACCAGAGTCATTTCATGTGTGTTCTTTCAATAAACCACAGCTAGAGACATCGCATATCTGTTCTTTTCATTAACCACACCTAGTGGCATTGCATGTGTGTTCTTCTCACAAACCACACATGGATCCACCTATCGGATTTCATGTGTGTTCTTTTTCATGAACCACAAACATAGTTATTGGATGTGTGTTCCTCTGACAAACCACATAAGGATCCACTAGTGTCATTGGATGTGTGTTCTTTTCATGAACCACAGCCAGTGTCATTGCATGTGTGTTCTTCTCACAAACCATACATGGATCCACCGGTGTCATTGGATGTGTGTTCTTTTCATGAACCACACCCGGTGTCATTGCATGTGTGTTCTTTTCATAAACCACATGTTGATCCACCAATGTCATTGCATGTGTTTTTTTTTCATGAACCACATATGGATCCACCAGTGTCATTGAATGTGTGTTCTTTTCATGAACCAGATATGGATCCACCAGAGCCATTGCATGTGTGTTCTTTCAATAAACCACAGCTAGAGACAGCACACCTCTGTTCTTTTCATTAACCACACCCAGTGCGATTGCATGTCTGTTCTTTTCACAAACCACATATGGATCCACCAGTGTCATTGGATGTGTGTTCTTTTCGTGAACCACACCCAGTGTCATTGCATGTCTGTTCCTTTCATAAACCACACATGGATCCACCAGTGTCATTTCATCTCTGTTCTTTTCATGAAACACACCCAGTGTCATTGCATGTGTGTTCTTCTCACAAACCACACATGGATCCACCGGTGTGATTGCATGTGTGTTCTTTTCATGGACCAAATCTAGAGTCATTTGCGTGTGTGTTCTTTTTCACAAACCACACATGTATCCACTGCTGTCATTGCATGTGTGTTCTTTTCATGAACCACATCTAGAGTCATTGCATGTGTGTTCTTTTTCAAAAACCACATAAGGATCCACCAGTGTCATTGGATGTGTGTTCTTTTTATGAACCACACCCAGTGTCATTGCATGTGTGTTCATTTCACAAACCACATATGGATCCACCAGTGTCACTAGATGCGTGTTCTTTTCATGAACCACATCCGGTGTTATTGCATGTGTGTTCTTTTCATAAACCACATGTTGATCCACCAATTTCAATGCATGTTTGTTTTTCATGAACCAGATATGGATCCACCAGAGTCATTGCATGTGTGTTCTTTCAATAAACCACAACTAGAGACATCGCATCTCTGTTCTTTTCGTTAACCACACCCAGTGTCATTGCATGTATGTTCTTCTCCCAAACCACACATGGATCCACCAGTGTTATTGCATGTGTGTTCTTTTTCATGAACCACAACCAGAGTCATTGGATGTGTGTTCCTCTGACAAACCACATAAGGATCCACCAGTGTCAATGGATGTGTGTTCTTTTCATGAACCACACCCAGTGTCATTGCATGTGTGTTCTTCTCACAAACCATACATGGATCCACCAGTGTCATTGGATGTGTGTTCTTTTCATGAACCACACCCGGTGTCATTGCATGTGTGTTCTTTTCATAAACCACATATTGATCCACCAATGTCATTACATGTGTGTTCTTTTCATGAACCACATATGGATCCACCAGTGTCATTGAATGTGTGTTCTTTTCATGAACCAGATATGGATCCACTAGAGTCATTGAATGTGTGTCCTTTCAATAAACCACAGCTAGAGACATCGCATCTCTATTCTTTTCATGAACCACACCTAGTGTCATTGCATGCGTGTTCTTCTCACAAACCACACATGGATCCACCAGTGTGATTGCATGTGTGTTCTTTTCATGAACCACAACCAGAGTCATTGGATGTGTGTTCCTCTCACAAACCACATAAGGATCCACCAGTGTCATTGGATGTGTGTTATTTTCATGAACCACACCTAGTGTCATTGATGTGTGTTCTTATCACAAACCACACATGGATCCACCAGTGTCATTGCATGTCTTTTCTTCTCACAATCCATAGAAGGATACACCAGTGTCATTGCATGTGTGTTCTTCTCACAAACCACACATGGATCCACCAGTGTCATTACATGTCTGTTATTTTCACAAACCATAGCTAGAGTCATTGCATGTCTGTTCTTTCCACAAACCACATATGGATCCACCAGTCTCATTTGATGTGTGTTCTTTTCATTAACCATAGCTAGAGTCATTGCATGTGTGTTCTTTCCACAAACCACATATGGATCCACCAGTGTCATTGGATGTGTGTTATTTTCATGAACCACACCTAGTGTCATTGATGTGTGTTCTTATCAAAAACCACATATGGATCCACCAGTGTCATTGAATGTGTGTTCTTTTCATGAACCAGATATGGATCCACCAGAGTAATTGCATGTGTGTTCTTTCAATAAACCACAGCTAGAGACATCGCATCTCTGTTCTTTTCATGAACCACACCTAGTGCTATTGCATGTGTGTTCTTCTCACAAACCACAGATGGATCCACCAGTGTGATTGCATGTGTGTTCTTTTCATGAACCACAACCAGAGTCATTGGATGTGTGTTCCTCTCACAAACCACATAAGGATCCACCAATGTCATTGGATGTGTGTTCTTTTCATGAACCACACCCAGTGTCATTACCTGTGTGTTCTTCTCACAAACCACACTTGGATCCACCAGTGTCATTGCATGTCTGTTCTTCTCACAAACCACATAAGGATACACCAGTGTCATTGCATGTGTGTTCTTCTCACAAACCACACATGGATCCACCAGTGTCATTGGATGTCTGTTCAGTTCACAAACCATAGCTAGAGTCATTGCATGTCTGTTCTTTCCACAAACCACATATGGATCCACCACTGTCATTGGATGTGTGTTCTTTTCATGAACCACACCTAGTGTCATTGCATGCGTGTTCTTCTCACAAACCACACATGGATCCACCAGTGTGATTGCATGTGTGTTCTTTTCATGAACCACAACCAGAGTCATTGGATGTGTGTTCCTCTCACAAACCACATAAGGATCCACCAGTGTCATTGGATGTGTGTTATTTTCATGAACCACACCCAGTGTCATTGCATGTGTGTTCTTATCACAAACCAAACTTGGATCCACCAGTGTCATTGCATGTCTGTTCTTCTCACAATCCATAGAAGGATACACCAGTGTCATTGCATGTGTGTTCTTCTCACAAACCACACATGGATCCACCAGTGTCATTACATGTCTGTTATTTTCACAAACCATAGCTAGAGTCATTGCATGTCTGTTCTTTCCACAAACCACATATGGATCCACCAGTCTCATTTGATGTGTGTTCTTTTCATTAACCATAGCTAGAGTCATTGCATGTGTGTTCTTTCCTCAAACCACATATGGATTCACCAGTGTCATTGGATGTGTGTTATTTTCATGAACCACACCTAGTGTCATTGATGTGGTTCTTATCACAAACCACACATGGATCCACTAGTATCATTGCATGTCTGTTCATTTCACAAACCAGACATGGATCCACCCAGTGTGATTGCATGTCTGTTCTTTTCACAAACCACATATGGATCCACAAGTGTCATTGGATGTGTGTTCTTTTCGTGAACCACACCCAGTATCATTGCATGCCTGTTCCTTTCATAAACCGCACATGGCCACCGGTGTCATTGCATCTCTATTCTTTTCATGAAACACACCCAGTGTCATTGCATGTGTGTTCTTCTCACAAACCACACATGGATCCAATGGTGTGATTGCATGTGTGTTCTTTTCATGGACCACAGCTAGAGGCATTTGCATGTGTGTTCTTTTCACAAACCACACATGTATCCACCGGTGTCATTGCATGTGTGTTCTTTTCATGAACCACAGCTAGAGTCATTGCATGTGTGTTCTTTTTCAAAAACCACATAAGGATCCACCAGTGTCATTGGATGTGTGTTCTTTCATGAACCACACCTAGTGTCATTGCATGTGTGTTCGTTTCACAAACCACATATGGATCCACCAGTGTCATTGGATGCGTTATCTTTTCATGAACCACACCCAGTATCACTGCATGTGTGTTCTTTTCATGAACCAGATATGGATCCACCAGAGTCATTGCACGTCTGTTCTTTCAATAAACCACAGCTAGAGACGTCACATCTATGTTCTTTTCATTCACCACACCCAGTTTCATTGCATGTGTGTTCTTCTCACAAACCACACATGGATCCACTAGTGTTATTGCATGTGTGTTCTTTTTCATGAACCACAGCCAGAGTCATTGGATGTGTGTTCCTCTGACAAACCACATAAGGATTCACCAGTGTCATTGGATGTGTGTTCTTTTTATGAACCACACCCAGTGTCATTGCATGTGTGTTCTTCTCACAAACCATACATGGATCCACCAGTCTCATTGGATGTGGGTTCTTTTCATGAACCACACCCGGTGTCATTGCATGTGTGTTCTTTTCATAAACCACATGTTGATCCACCAATGTCATTGCATGTGTGTTCTTTTCATGAACCACATATGGATCAACCAGTGTCATTGAATGTGTGTTCTTTTCATGAACCAAATATGGATCCACCAGAGCCATTACATGTGTGTTATTTCAATAAACCACAGCTAGAGATATCACATCTCTGTACTTTTGATTAACCACACAGTGTCATTGCATGTGTGTTCTTCTCACAAACCACACATGGATCCTCCAGTGTGACTGCATGTGTGTTCTTTTTCATGAACCATAGCAATAGTCACTGGATGTGTGTTCCTCTCACAAACCACATAAGGATCCACTAGTGTCATTGGATGTGTGTTCTTTTCATGAACCACACCCAGTGTCATTGCATGTGTGTTCTTCTGACAAACCACACATGGATCCACCAGTATCATGGCATGTCTGTTCTTTTTACAAACCACACATGGATCCACCCAGTGTGATTGCATGTTTGTTCTTTTCACAAACCACATATGGATCCACCAGTGTCATTGGATGTGTGTTCTTTTCATGAACCACACCCATTGTCATTGCATGTTTGTTCCTTTCATAAACCACACATGGATCCACCAGTGTCATTGCATCTCTATTCTTTTCATGAACCACACCTAGTGTCATTTCATGTGTGTTCTTCTCACAAACCACACATGGATCCACCAGTGTGATTGCATGTGTGTTCTTTTCATGAACCACAGCTAGAGTCATTGCATGTCTGTTCTTCTCACAAACCACATAAGGATCCACGAGTGTCATTGGATGTGTGTTGTTTTCATGAACTACACCCAGTGTCATTGCATGTGTGTTCTTCTCACAAACCACACATGGACCACCAGTGTCATTGCATGTCTGTTCTTCTCACAAACCACACATGGATCCACCCGTGTGATTGCATGTGTGTTCTTTTCACAAACCACATATGGATCCACCAGTGTCATTGGATGCATGTTATTTTCATGAACCACACCCAGTGTCATTGCATGTGTGTTCTTTTCACAAACCACACATGGATCCACCAGTGTCATTGCATGTGTGTTCTGATGGGTTCGTAGCATGTAAAACAAAAAATTTCTACCGCAAGAACGAACAAAACCCAGATCTAATCTAGATAAAAGCCAAGATCTAATCTATTAGACATGTGCAATGAGATAGATCTGTACTAACACTTATAGTTTCCAAAGCCTTGTTCGAGATCGGATCTCGTGGTTGATGTAGTTGATCACTTGCCGATCTCAAGATCGAGTGGACGATCCTTCTGGCGTCGCGTTCCGGCAGCGCTTCCGCAGACAGTCACACGTGCGGAGTCGAAGCAGACCTTCCTCTCCCTGTTCCAGCGAGCAGCGAAGGTAGTAGATCTTCTCCACGGAATCCCAGCAGCACGACGGTGTGGTGGTGGTGGTGGAGTAGAGAGTTCTGCAGGGCTTCGCCTAAGCCGGAGCAGAGGGAAGGAGGAGGAGAGAGGCGGCGGCTAGGGCTTGGAGTGGAGGGGGCCAGGGGGTGGCGCCTCCACCCCTCTATTTAAAGGAGGGAGGCGCCATGGGAGGGGGAGTCCTAGTAGGACTCCCCTCCCTCCTTGGCCGGTGGATTGGGAGGGGGGAAGGAATCCTCCTCCCCCACGAATCCGTGTCTTGACCCACAAGCACTCCTTGATCCTTTCTTGGTTTTCAAGCAAACTCCAAGAAATCTCCTAGAACCTTCCGGAACATTCCGAAACCTTCTAGAATCCCCATACAAATACTCCGGAACATTTCCTAACTTAGAAAATGATCCCCAATATATGAATCTTATTCTCCGGACAATTCCGGATCTCCTCGTGATGTCCCGGATCCAATCCGAGACTCCGAACAACATTCGGTCTCCAACGCACATTCCATATCTACTTAAAACAGCTTCGAACCTTAAGTGTGTCACCCTATGGTTCATGAATATACAGACATGATGGAGAGACCTCTCCGATCAATAACCATCAGCAGGATCTGGAGATCCATAACAGCTCCCACATACTCAACGAGGACTTCGTGATCGATAGAACCATTAACATACGAAACCAATTCCCTTTGTCACGCGATATTCTACTTATCCGAGGTTTGATCGTTGGTATCTCCATACCTAGTTCTACCTTGTTACTGATAAGTACTCTTTACTCGTTCCATGTTATGTCATCCCTTGTGACCTAGTCACATGCTTGCAAGCTAACTAGATGACATTCCACCGAGAGGGCCCAGAGCATATCTATCCGTCATATGGATGGACAAATCCCAATCTTGGTCCATGCGCTTCAACACATACTTTCAGAATACCCAATGTCACCTTTATAACCACCCAGTTACGAAGCGGCGTTTGATGTCATCAAAGTATCCATCCGGTGATGGTGATTAACATAACCTCATGGTCGAAGGATTAGGTTACTATGCATTTGAAAAGCTTGTAGCAAAACGAACTTAATGACTTGATCTTATGCTATGCTTACTATGGGTGTGTGTCCATCACATCATTCTCCTAATGATATAACCTTGTTATTAATGACATCCAATGTCCATGATCAGGAAACCATGATCATCTATTAATCAACAAGCTAGTTAAATAAGAGGCTTACTAGGGACTCTTTTATGTTTACAAAACACACATGTATTAGTGTTTCCCTATAATACAATTATAGCATGGGATGTAAACATTCATCATAAACATAAAGATATAATAATAACCACTTTATTATTGCCTCTTGGGCATATCTCCAACAGTCTCCCACTTGCACTAGAGTCAATAATCTAGTTAAAAACTTGTGCTTTCAACACCTATGGCTTTCTGGTGTTGTATAGACACTATTGCTAGTGGTAAACATAATCTTCGGATCTGACACTTCCAGGTCCGTGTGTATTTGCATTTCCTTGCGTCTCTACGCATTACTCATTCTCCAATGAGATGGCATTGTATAAATTTGGTCCTTTGGTGAGACCTTTAGTTCCTCGGGATTAAATCATGTTGATACAATTGTCATACAATGTATCTTCATAGTATTATCCCGCTATTAACCACACCTAGTTTGATAACAAACTACTTGACGCAAATGCCCTCATTTGCTGCTACAATAGCAGTCATATACTTAGCCTTTTGTTGTAGTATCTGTCACAATGTTTTAACTTTGGTACTCAACCAAATCCGTTATGGAACTTCCTTTCCATTACATTGTGCCACCCATAGTTTAAATTGAGATAAACTTAATTTGTGACAAAACTAGTATCAATGCAACAATTTACAATGAACTATTTGTCACCACTATATAAATAATATATTCTTAGTTCTTCCAAAGATCATAGGAATATCCCTATTATTGTCCAATGATCATCTTATGAGTCATTCTAGTATATGCTCATAACATTTAGAGCATAGGACATATCTGGATGTGTACATCTCAAAGAATGATTGATCAAAATATTCTTGTGATTTCACCAAGTGTCACAACACTTGAATCTCGTGTCAACACACTTGAATCTTGATTCAGTCCTTTCCGTGCGTCAAGAACCTTTCTTGTTGTTTCCATATTGAACTCATTCAACATCTTATCTATGTACATTTGGCAAAACCATATTAGCGCCTCAATCTATCCATATAGACATTGATGCCTAATTCTTGGGTTATGCCTAAGTCTTTCATAGAAATGAAATTCTTAACCTGTGTCAATAAAAGATACATCATTTCTAATCAACAATATGTCTTTGACATAATGTATTAGAAATATGTCTTAGCGCTCCCACTTAATTTCTTGCAAAATGCAAACATCTTCATCGTCTCTGATGAAATTAAACCTTTTAACGGTTTCATCACGGTGAAGATTCCAACTCCGCGATGCTCGCTTCAACCATTGAAGTTTTGCATACTCTTTTAGCATCCTTTGAATTAACAAAACCCTTTGGATCGTGTCATGTACACGTCCTAGGTAACCATTCTATTAGAAGAACTTGTTTTGTTTGTTCAACTACCATATACCAAAATATATGTAGTGGTTGCTACATTAATCCGTCTAGACTAAATATCGCTATGAAAGATCAAATCTTATCATAGTCAATTCCTTGAACATTGTCATAAACTCTTTTCGACATGTCGACTATTTCATAGATGTGAAACATCCATGTCTATTTCTTTATAGATCCATATACGACTGTAAGGTCTTACACCTTTCCTGAGGGTCTTTCAAATTCAAAGCTTGATTTCTCGTGTATGGAATTATCACGGATTTTATGGCTTCAAGCCACTTAACGAAGTCAGGGCCCATCATTGCTCCTTTGCATGTAGTCGGTTCATCATTGTCAAACAACAATGATTTAACTCTCAAATATTGGCATTTGATTACTTACCCGACCTACTTGGTCCAATAGGAACTTAGATCTCCGTGACCACAACCTTTGAGGCACGTGAGCCATGAGCATTGTTGCTGCCTCCGGGACACTTACCGATGCTGCGCAACTCAGCACATATTAGCCAAGGTTCAACAACCTTGTCAAAGTTCTATTGTCCTCCTACTTGATTTTTCACCAAAAATTCCTTCTCAAGAAACTCGACACTCTAAGCGACAAACAATTTTGTCTTCGGTGTTATGGAGGAATACCCAATGGTTATTCGAAATAACCTACAAAGACATGCTCATCCGACTTTGGTTGTAAACACTTTACTTATGCCTAGCATACCAAAAATTTAAGAAAGGACAACCTGGGTTTTATCCCAAACCATGACTTATATGGTGTCATTTCAACGGATCACGATGGAGCTCTTTTCAGTGTAAAAGCGGTAGTCACTAAAGCTTTAATCTTTTAAAATATAATGGCAGTTTTATAAATGACACCTTTGATCTTACCATGTCAAACAAGGTTTCATTACATATCTTGAACACTCCATACTCCTATGGTGTTTTGGGAAATGCAAATCCATGGAACGATTCCTCAAATCTTAGGTGTTTTGCTAAACTTGTAACTCAAACATCTTTATGATCCAATCATAAACTTTTTATTTTCTTGTTACAATAATTTTCCACTTCATCTTGAAAGTCTTTGAACATTTTCAAATGTTTCATACTTCTTCCTTATTTGAGTAAGTATATACATATACTTACTCAAATCTTCGGAGAAAGCATATGAAGTTGAAATCCATCGCCCACGACTACACATAATGGACTACATACATCAATATGTACAAATTCCAATCAGTTAGTCGTCCGTTCCTCTTTTGGCCTACGAACGGAGTTTTAATTATCTCCAGGAAAGTATCACAAGTGTCATTTGATCAAAATCAAAGACTCCAAAAATCCATCAACATGGAGTTTCTTCATGTATCTCTTTCAATATAATTTAAACGGCGATGTCACTTCGCAAGTAATCATTTGTCTTGCGACATTTTAGCATTAGTTTTATGGTCGTTATTTCTCCAACCAGACTTGTATATCATCCATCTATTATGGAATACGGTAATTATTTGAACAACCTTTTTGTCGTCATAATACCTGATCAAAATAAAAATTATTGAAACAAATCTTGAAGGCAAGCTTTGATGTTAACGAGCAACACAACAACCCTTTGTTTGTTTTCGATGAACATCATCACATATTCTCTTACTAGTTACTTAGGCCATTGCAGTTCATGAATTGTGTTGTCCTGTATGACACTTCATACCAACTAATTCGGTATCCAATACCGCAGAACCACTTTGTTTAACAACCAAGGAATACAGCCATAACATGTATCTTCTATATACCTAAGTTGGACATCTCCAATCTTTTCTATTCTACCAAATATTTTATAGATTCTCTTTCAACAATTCCTTTTCTTTTAAAAGAATCTATCAACATCAATAGTGGTGTCATTCACATGACACATAGTACAAAGTGTGTATAGTCATATACTAATACCTTTGGACTTGCACTTTGAAGTGGATCACCTTCATCAAATGTTTGGCATTCTTTCAAAGTTCCATTCTTTAGTAATCTTTTTGTGTAGTAAACTTTTTACTTACATCTTCTATTCAGCCTTATCATGACAACTTTCATGATCAAGCTACTATAGCTTATAAAGGTGAATTGCGAGTATAATGTTTCTTTTCCAAAACCTTTTGGAGGATTAGGACGACTAGCGTCTCCAACCTTCACAAATTCTCATCAAATATGAGGACATATACTCTATCATGTTGTAACCAACACATTGTTTTAGATATCGCAATACCTTTCACATATGATGGTTTCTGAAACATTGCTTTCAGCTCTTAGATAAACTTGATATTAAAAACAATCTTTTGAGTATCAAGAATCATGGAGGCAAACATGATACATTAGATACTAACACTGGAATTGTTACTCTTGATTTAATACTGTTTATTAAACTTCACAGAGTAAATGGAGTTTGCTGAAAGTTTGCCACAGGACTTTTAAACTTTAGATTGACACTCAAAACAATACGATACCAGTTTGTAAAGCAAATATCCATAATTTCTATAGTTCCACTATCTCAACTATAACTAAGCGTAAGGTGGTGAACGGATGCCAATGACTACATCAAACTATGCAAATTCACTTTGATTTTGTTTATGATAAATTGTGTTCAACTTAATCATATTACTATATGAACTCCCACTCAAAACAACATCCCTCGATTTGTTTTAGTGATTACACGAACCAAATCCACTACACCAAGTCCGGTCATCACGTGAGATGATGTAGTTTCAATGGCGAACAATCATCATGTTCATCATATCATATATATGACTCATGCTCTACCTTTCGGTATTCCGTGTTCCGAGACCATGTCTGTACATGCTAGGCTCGTCAAGATTAACCTTAGTTTCCGCATGTGCAAATCTGGCTTGCACCCGTCGTATGCACACGTAGAATCTATCACACCCGATCATCACGAGATGCTTCGAAACGACGAGTCTTAGCAATGGTGCCTACTAAGGACGAACACTTTATTACTTGATATTTAGTGAGAGGGATCATCTTATAATGCTACCATCGCGATCTAAGCAATACAAGATGCATAAAGGATTAACATCACAGGCAATTCATAATTAGTGTGATATGATATGGGCCTTTCTTCTTATGCCTTTGATCTCCATCTCCAAAGCACGGACATGATCTCCATCATCACCAGCATTGTGTCAAGGTCAGTGGCGCCGCTTCATGGTTGTCCATCATCACTAGCAACTATTACAACTACTTGGAATAAAGCTATTACAAGATGAATAGACACGCAGGTCTTAACAGAATTAAAGACAACGATTAGGCTCCTGCCGGTTGCCATATTACAACAAGGATCATTGCATACATCAAATATAATCACAATCACATTATGGCCATATCACATCACAAAAACCCTGCAAAAACAAGTTAGACGCCTCTAATTTTCTTTGCATGTTTTATGTGGTTTGGGGCTTTCGAATAAGAATGGATCTTACCTACGAAACTGAACCACAATGTTGATACAAGTGCTATCAAGTGCAAAGTGTAGATTGGATCTATACTATGATGGGAGAGACAGACACCCGCAAAGCCACTTGTGCAAAGCAAGTTACATGTCAAGCATGGAGCAAGTCTCATGTGCGATGACATGTAAGGTTAGCCCGAGCAGCTTCATCCCACCATACCGTAAGATGCAAAGTACACAAAGCAAAAGACAGCACAACAACCAACGCCCACAACACCATTGTGTTCTACTCGTGCAACAGATCTACGCATAGATATGGCTCTGATACCACTGATGAGTTCGTAGCATGTAAAACAAAAAATTTCTACCGCAAGAACAAACAAAACCCAGATCTAATCTAGATAAAAGCCAAGATCTAATCTATTAGACATGTGCAACGAGATAGATCTGTACTAACCCTTGTAGTTTCCAAAGCCTTGTTCGAGATCGGCTCTCGTGGTTGATGTAGTCGATCACTTGCCGATCTCAAGATCGAGTGGACGATCCTTCCGGCGCCGCGTTCCGGCAGCGCTTCCGCAGACGATCACACGTGCGGAGTCGAAGCAGACCTTCCTCTCCCTGTTCCAGCGAGCAGCGGAGGTAGTAGATCTTCTCCACGGAATCCCAGCAGCACGACGGTGTGGTGGTGGTGGAGTAGAGAGTTCTGCAGGGCTTCGCCTAAGCTGGAGCAGAGGGAAGGAGGAGGAGAGAGGCGGCGGCTAGGGCTTGGAGTGGAGGGGGCCAGGGGGTGGCGCCTCCACCCCTCTATTTAAAGGAGGGAGGCGCCATGGGAGGGGGAGTCCTAGTAGGACTCCCCTCCCTCCTTGGCCGGCAGATTGGGAGGGGGGAAGGAATCCTCCTCCCCCACGAATCCGTGTCTTGACCCACAATCACTCCTTGATCCTTTCTTGGTTTTCAAGCAAACTCCAAGAAATCTCCTAGAACCTTCCGGAACATTCCAAAACCTTCTAGAATCCCCATACAAATACTCCGGAACATTTCCTAACTTAGAAAATGATACCCAATATATGAATCTTATTCTCCGGACAATTCCGGATCTCCTCGTGATGTCCCGGATCCAATTCGATACTCCGAACAACATTCGGTCTCCAACGCACATTCCATATCTACTTAAAACAGCTTCGAACCTTAAGTGTGTCACCCTACGGTTCGTGAATATGCAGACATGATGGAGACACCTCTCCGATCAATAACCATCAGCGGGATCTGGAGATCCATAACGGCTCCCACATACTCAACGATGACTTCTTGATCGATAGAACCATTAACATACGAAACCAATTCCCTTTGTCACGCGATATTCTACTTATCCGAGGTTTGATCGTTGGTATCTCCATACCTAGTTCTACCTCGTTACTGATAAGTACTCTTTACTCGTTCCATGTTATGTCATCCCTTGTGACCTAGTCACATGCTTGCAAGCTAACTAGATGACATTCCACCGAGAGGGCCCAGAGCATATCTATCCGTCATATGGATGGACAAATCCCAATCTTGGTCCATGCGCTTCAACACATACTTTCAGAATACCCAATATCACCTTTATAACCACCCAGTTATGAAGCGGCGTTTGATGTCATCAAAGTATCCATCCGGTGATGGTGATTAACATAACCTCATGGTCGAAGGATTAGGTTACTATGCATTTGAAAAGTTTGTAGCAAAACGAACTTAATGACTTGATCTTATGCTATGCTTACTATGGGTGTGTGTCCATCACATCATTCTCCTAATGATATAACCTTGTTATTAATGACATCCAATGTCCATGATCAGGAACCCATGATCATCTATTAATCAACAAGCTAGTTCAACAAGAGGCTTACTAGGGACTCTTTTATATTTACAAAACACACATGTATTAGTGTTTCCTTATAATAAAATTATAGCTTGGGATGTAAACATTCATCATAAACATAAAGATATAATAATAACCACTTTATTATTGCCTCTTGGGCATATCTCCAACATGTTCTTTTCATGAACCACAACCAGAGTCATTGCATGTGTGTTCTTCTCACAAACCACATATGAATCCACAAGTGTCATTTGATGTGTGTTCTTCTCATGAACCACAGCTAGAGTCATTGCATGTATGTTCTTCTCACAAACCACATAAGGATCCACCAGTATCATTGGATGTGTGTTCTTTTCAGGAACCACACACAGTGTCATTGCATGTGTGTTCTTCTCACAAACCACACATGGTTCCACCTGTGTCATTGCATGTCTATTCTTCTCACAAACCCCACATGGATCCACCAAGTGTGATTGCATGTCTATTCTTTTCACAAACCACATATGGATCCACCAGTGTCATTGGATGTGTGTTCTTTTCATGAACCACACCCAGAGTCATTGCATGTCTGTTCTTTTCACAAAACACACATGGATCCGCAAGTGTCATTGCATGTGTGTTCTTCTCACAAACCACACATGGATCCACCAGTGTGATTGCATGTGTGTTCTTTTCATGAACCACAACCAGAGTCATTGGATGTGTGTTCCTCTCACAAACCACATAAGGATCCAGCAATGTCATTGGATGTGTGTTCTTTTCATGAACCACACCCAGTGTCATTGCATGTGTGTTATTCTCACAAACCACACTTGGATCCACCAGTGTCATTGCATGTCTAATCTTCTCATAAACCACATAAGGATACACCAATGTCACTGCATGTGTGTTCTTCTCACAAACCACACATGGATCCACCAGTGTCATTGGATGTCTGTTCTGTTCACAAACCATAGCTAGAGTCATTTCATGTCTGTTCTTTCCACAAACCACACATGGATCCACCAGTGTGATTGCATGTGTGTTCTTTTCATGAACCACAACCAGTCATTGGATGTGTGTTCCTCTCACAAACCACATAAGGATCCACCAATGTCATTGGATGTGTGTTGTTTTGATGAACCACACCCAGTGTCATTGCATGTGTGTTCTTCTCACAAACCACACTTGGATCCACCAGTGTCATTGCATGTCTGTTCTTCTCACAAACCACATAAGGATACACCAGTGTCATTGCATGTGTGTTCTTCTCACAAACCACACATGGATCCACCAGTGTCATTGGATGTCTGTTCTGTTCACAAACCATAGCTAGAGTCATTGCATGTCTGTTCTTTCCACAAACCACATATGGATCCACCAGTCTCATTTGATGTGTGTTCTTTTCATTAACCATAGCTAGAGTCATTGCATATGTGTTCTTTCCACAAACCACATATGGATCCACTAGTGTCATTGGATGTGTGTTATGTTCATGAACCACACCTAGTGTCATTGATGTGTGTTCTTCTCACAAACCACACATGGATCCACTAGTATCATTGCATGTGTGTTCATTTCACAAACCACACATGGATCCACCCAGTGTGATTGCATGTCTGTTCTTTTCACAAACCACATATGGATCCACAAGTGTCATTGGATGTGTGTTCTTTTCGTGAACCACACCCAGTATCATTGCATGACTGTTCCTTTCATAAACCGCACATGGATCCACCGGTGTCATTGCATCTCTGTTCTTTTCATGAAACACACCCAGTGTCATTGCATGTGTGTTCTTCTCATAAACCACACATGGATCCACCGGTGTGATTGCATGTGTGTTCTTTTCATGGACCACAGCTAGAGGCATTTGCATCTGTGTTCTTTTTCACAAACCACACATGTATCCACCGGTGTCATTGCATGTGTGTGCTTTTCATGAACCACAGCTAGAGTCATTGCATGTGTGTTCTTTTTCAAAAACCACATAAGGATCCACCAATGTCATTGGATGTGTGTTATTTTCATGAACCACACCTAGTGTCATTGCATGTGTGTTCGTTTCACAAACCACATATGGATCCACCAGTGTCATTGGATGCGTTATCTTTTCATGAACCACACCCAGTATCACTACATGTGTGTTCTTTTCATGAACCAGATATGGATCCACCAGAGTCATTGCAAGTGTGTTCTTTCAATAAACCACAGCTAGAGACATCACATCTATGTTTTTTTCATTAACCACACCCAGTGTCATTGCATGTGTGTTCGTCTCACAAACCACACATGAATCCACCAGTGTTATTGCATGTGTGTTCTTTTTCATAAACCACAGCCAGAGTCATTGGATGTGTGTTCCTCTAACAAACCACATAAGGATTCACCAGTGTCATTGGATGTGTGTTCTTTTTATGAACCACACCCAGTGTTATTGCATGTGTGTTCTTCTCACAAACCATACATGGATCCACCAGTCTCATTGGATGTGGGTTCTTTTCATGAACCACACCCGGTGTCATTGCATGTGTGTTCTTTTCATAAACCACATGTTGATCCACCAATGTCATTGCATGTGTGTTCTTTTCATGAACCACATATGGATCCACCAGTGTCATTGAATGTGTGTTCTTTTCATGAACCAAATATGGATCCACCAGAGCCATGACATGCGTGTTATTTCAATAAACCACAGCTAGAGATATCACATCTCTGTTCTTTTCATTAACCACACACAGTGTCATTGCATGTGTGTTCTTCTCACAAACCACACATGGATCCACCAGTGTGACTGCATGTGTGTTCTTTTTCATGAACCATAGCAAGAGTCACTGGATGTGTGTTCCTCTCACAAACCACATAAGGATCCACTAGTGTCATTGTATGTGTGTTATTTTCATGAACCACACCCAGTGTTATTGCATGTGTGTTCTTCTCACAAACCACACATGGATCCACCAGTCTCATTGGATGTGGGTTCTTTTCATGAACCACACCTGGTGTCATTGCATGTGTGTTCTTTTCAAAAACCACATGTTGATCCACCAGTGTCATTGGATGTGTGTTCTTTTCATGAACCACACCCATTGTCATTGCATGTATGTTCCTTTCATAAACCACACATGGATCCACCAGTGTCATTGCATCTCTATTCTTTTCATGAACCACACCTAGTGTCATTGCATGTGTGTTCTTCTCACAAACCACACATGGATCCACCAGTGTGATTGCATGTGTGTTCTTTTCATGAACCACAGCTAGAGTCATTGCATGTCCGTTCTTCTCACAAACCACAAAAGGATCCACGAGTGTCATTGGATGTGTGTTGTTTTCATGAACTACACCCAGTGTCATTGCACGTCTGTTCTTCTCACAAACCACACATGGACCACCAGTGTCATTGCATGTCTGTTCTTCTCACAAACCACACATGGATCCACCCGTGTGATTGCATGTGTGTTCTTTTCACAAACCACATATGGATCCACCAGTGTCATTGGATGCATGTTCTTTTCATGAACCACACCCAGTGTCATTGCATGTGTGTTCTTTTCACAAACCACAGATGGATCCACCAGTGTCATTGCATGTGTGTTCTTTTCATGAACCACAACTAGAGTCATTGCATGTGTGTTCTTCTCACAAACCACATATGGATCCACCAGTGTCATTTGATGTGTGTTCTTCTCATGAACCACAACTAGAGTCATTGCATGTATGTTCTTCTCACAAACCACATAAGGATCCACCAGTATCATTGGATGTGTGTTCTTTTCATGAACCACACCCAGTGTCATTGCATGTGTGTTCTTCTCACAAACCACACATGGTTCCACCTGTGTCATTGCATGTATATTTTTCTCACAAACCCCACATGGATCCACCAAGTGTGATTGCATGTCTATTCTTTTCACAAACCACATATGGATCCACCAGTGTCATTGGATGTGTGTTCTTTTCATGAACCACACCCAGAGTCATTGCATGTCTGTTCTTTTTACAAAACACACATGGATCCACAAGTGTCATTGCATGTGTGTTATTCTCACAAACCACATAAGGATACACCAGTGTCATTGTATGTGTGATCTTCTCACAAACCACACATGGATCCACCAGTGTCATTGCATGCCTGCTCTTTTCATTAACCACGGTTAGAGTCATTGCATCCCCATTGCATGTGTGCTCTTTTCACAAACCACATATCACCAGTGTCATTGCATGTGTGTTCTTCTCATAAACCACATATGGATCCTAACCTTAGGAGAGCCCTAACCTTAGCGAGATCCCAACCTTAGCCCCCCAATGGTGGTCGTTAGACCGAGTCTTTTAGAAGGCACGCATAACACAGTTGTTCTGCGTGACGATTGTTACATACTGTTCGATCGTGGCGCTTGGACGATTGGGATGGTCTTTGTGAGAGCGATCTGCGAGTAGGCTGTTCTGCAGCATGATTGGCCAGGCTTGTTGCCCGCTTGCTCTAGACAAACTGGCAACACTGGGCACTCTCCTATTGCGAGTGTCACGGCTGATGAGTTCAGTGAGCCCTATTCCAGTGTCACGTCCCCATTACTTCTCTTCCTCCCCATACTTCTCTTCCTTCCCCTCGAAGCCACTTTCCCCACTTCACTCCCATCCCGCCGTAGCCGCAAGCCGACGGTGCCTCCATCCCAATCCCCTCTCCGGCAGCCACCCCCCCTCTTGCCATGGGTTCAAGGGGAGACGGCGAGGAAACTCGTCGTGACGATAGAGACGGTGATTTCAATGTGAGTCGTCTCATCTCTATCTCTATCATCTATGGCCAGTTATCTATTTTGAGCTAGATCTACTCTGTTTACTCATGTGTGTATGATGTGTTAGGCCAACCAGACGATGTATGACTCCGACTATCATGGTTTAGCGGATGAAGACAGTCCTCTGCTATGTAAACATGGATATGTGCCTACTATATTTGTAGCGTTCGAAGGACGAAATGCAGGCAGGAGGTTTCTACGGTGTCAAGGACATCGTGCAATGGTGCAAGACAGAAGTTGTGATGTTGTCAAATGGGTAGATCCAGTGTGGCCCAAATCAATGTAGAAAACACTGGACAAACTATGGGATATGACTATTGAGTTGAAAGAATCCGTACTCAGCTCACTTCTTGATAGTGTTGAGATGAAGCTATGGGACCTAGTTGACATGACCAAGCTTAACCGAGATCTCGGGAGGGTGCAAGACAAGGTTAGCAAAGTCGAGAAGGAGAGGGACATGGCGTTGGCCCTGATGGCTAAAGCAGAGCAAGAACCGACTCAAGAAAGGAATGATCTTCACTAGGCCAAAGTCCTGTAGTTCACAACTACGAGTACTGACAAGTGCATGAGGAAAAATACAGAGAAACAATTGAAGTTGTGCAAGGAAGATGCTAAAAGGAAGGACTAGACGAATCGATCCTTGCTCTCGCAGGAAGATGCGCATCGGGCTAAGATTAGGAAGATCAAGGAGATGTGTGATAACTAGTTCTATTTATCTTGAGCTCCGTGCCTTTTTAAGTTGTAATAGTAGTACTTGACCTAGCGGTCTAAACTAGTGGTCCTGGAGTCCTGGGAGGAAAAAAATTGGTCTCCCGATAATCTGTCTTAACCCTGCATTACTTCCTTTTGTCTGATCATGGTGGTATTCTGACATTGGTGGTTTGTTTAAACATAATCTATGTGGATTGTGCGGCATGCAAATGACACAACCACAATTTATAAAGTGGAAGCACATACACCCGGTTAATGGAGATCCGGGAGCTTCGCCAGACGCAGGGGATGCAGGAGCAGGGAGGCAGTGAGATAGACGGGCTCAAGCATCTGGGCATTATTGGTAGCCATTGCTATTTATGTTGCCACGTTATTGTGCAGCATCTGAAATAAGTTACTGCTTCGTGGAGCGTAGCATCTTAAATAATTTATTTCTGTGCCACTTCCATTCCATCGAATTTGGAGACCTCCCGCCCATCAGCAATCATGGAACCAGTGCTGCGTGTTTTCAGATAGTAGTGGCACAATCATAATTTCGGATTCAACTACTGACTCGGGTGTTTCCAAACCCTAAGTCGCAGTACATTTTACTTAGAGAACATGGGTAGATTGTTTCGCACAGCAAAGTGCCACACATAGAGCTCTAGAATTTAACCAAATTGCATATATAGGTTCAAGTTCAACACATTACTATGCATCTTCATTGCCAGCAGCCTTCTTCCGCAGCCTGGGTGCCAAGCCTTCACGTGCACTGGCTTCTTCATTTCCTGCCTTCTTCCTCTTCCTCGGTTCCAATTTTCTTAGCTTCACGTACTCTGCATCGCCGGGACAATCAGCACTAGAATCGTGTCCAGCATCATCTTTCCACTCGTTTTTACCTTCTCCGGGCAGAAAAATGACTGACCCGGCAGTCATGTTTCTAACCTTGCGGCGCTTCCTGTCAAAGAAACAGGATTGTTGCATAACTGCCCAATATCTACAGAGTAAATGAAACAAAAATTACAATTCAGCACAAACATGCGAACCCCAAGAGACTTTTGCTTACCAGGAGCTAATTGGGTTCGAGCAACCACCCTGTCCAAGAATAGAAGGGCGACTCCTAGTTGCAGTAGCTTCCACATCTAGTACATCACAATTCAGCTCAACATGCAATCCGAAGCATACCTTTTCATCAACCCAATTAGCTAATTGTCACACGTTAGAGGAACCATGATGCCACGTTCATCCATGAAGCTGAACTTTGCAGTCTGCTACAGCCATAATCCTTCATGATTATGCAGAGCAGCAACCATACCAGATATAGTGCAGATCTGTGCAGGCGTTTCTTCCATCGTGATACCATGGTTTCCATACCACTTGCCCTTCACCCTTGCTGATTTAGAGTTGTACCTGAAGAGGACTACCGTAACCAGGTAAGGGTGGTCCGCGGAGATCCCACTTGACAGAAAACTATGGACAAAATAAGTTTGTCAGCGTTGGGCTAACAAACAATGGTAGGTTCAGTAGCCAGCTAGCAGTTATAATTAGTGCGAATATCAAAAAGAAGGGTTGCTCACCCGCATGTAGCCAGAACTTCTTCTTCCTTGGTAGTAGGATCTGCCATCCCCCAAGCTGCTCGGCTCGTCGGCGGTGGTGGCGGGCTAGAGCCTCGCAACGATTGCTATGGCATGCGCCATTGGATCTCGGGATCAGCGACTGGGCGCAGCAACTTGGCACCGGAAGTCAAATGTCCGAAGGGATCGTCCTGCTTGGAGGGTGGATTTCGATGTTGCCGGTGCTAGGGGAAAGGAGGGAATGGATTTGTGAAATTGGTTAACGCATCCAATCCACTTAGTTCCTCGATTTTCCTAAGAGGTTGCCGTGTTGGCGCTCGCATCACCGATAGATGACCGACATGTGGGTCCCGACCGTCTACTTCATGGGGCAGTTTAACATAATGTTTGTATTTGGCAGGGGTGAGATGAGTTTGCCTCGAAATGGCCCCTCTAAGTAGTTGGTAGCCCAACTTTACGAAACACGGCAATTAAAGGCAACTTGGGTACCTCCATGCACTCTCCCATGAACTTTTGGGCCACAAACAAACAATCCGATGGGAGAGGCCCGACACGCACGAGAGGGCGCTCAACTACTGTAGCGGGGAGGAGAGGACGAGGGACTTTTTGCCGTCTCCCCATTCCACTATAGTGATGGGTGAGTTGAGAGATAGGAGGTGAGAGAGGTTCTCACCGATGAGATGTCACTTTCCCTCTTGTCTTGGACACCGTGTGTCCGCCTTTGGTCGATGTGGTGGAAGACGATGAAGAGGGGAGGTCGTTGGGTTTCTAGACACCCGTTCCATGGTCCATTCATGGTGATCTTACCGAACTTCTCGCCATCTTATACCACAACACAATAGGAACAAGACAAGGTGCCGACAACTAGGGTGTACGCGGATGGCGATTTGTTAGGGCCATCGGCATAGGCCCCATGCCAGCCCCCCAAATCGGCCGTCGGCACAAGAAAGCCGTCGACATAGGGCACTATGGGCCAAGGGCAGCCATCGGCGTAGGGACTTGGCCATGACGGCGATGCGACGATGTCAAAACTATGCTGATGGCAATGCCCTCGGCATATGTTTCACAGCTATGCCAACGTCAATGCTCTCGACATAGCTATTTTTCATTTTACCATATTAATCTTAGAAAATCATTCTAATTTAGAAAAATATAAATAATATATCAAAATTTGCACAAAATAAGATCTATATATGTACACTACAAGAAAAGTTTCCTTGCACAACGACTTGGCCCAACGGTCGTTGTAGAAGGCGTGTCTTCCGCGACGAAATACTCGGCTGTGGCCGATGGAATTTTTTTTCCGGTTTTGTGGCCCTATACTACGACAGAACCACTAAAAACGTGGAGGAAGGTCGGCCAGCGTGTGGCAGAAGCAAGATTTTCGTTTCCTCGCGCGATGTTGACTCGCTAAAGTCCTTTGAGGCATGTGGGTCCCGGACGTCAGTGTCTCTAGCAGACCATACTTTTTGGTCGTGCCTCTCTGATTTGAACTCGATAATGTTGCTCGATGTGTTTGCCATTTAGTCAGGCTGCTAGGTCCCACATGTCAGCCTCTTATTAGAAGAATCGTGTGTATGATGGAATTTTTTTGCTTCGCCCGTGCTACCCTGGTCTGAACTTGATAGCGTTGCTCGATACATCTGCCATTTAATCACGCTGCTGGGTCCCACATGTCATCCTCTCATTAGAAGAGACGTGTGCATGATGGAATATTTTCCCCTGGCTATTGCCTCCCTGATTTTAACTCGATTATGTTGCTCGATCTCTCTGGCGTTTAGTCACACTGATGGGTCCCCATGCCAGCCTCACATTACAAGAATCGTGTGTATGATGGAATTTTTTTCTTCGCTCGTGCTACCATGTTCCGAACTTGATAGCGCTGCTCGATGCATCTTCTGTTTAATCAAAGTCCTGGACCCCACATGTCATCCTCTCATTAGAAGAAACGTGTGTATGATAGAATTTTTTCCCTCGCTCGCCCCTCCGTGTTACGAACTTGATAGCGTTGCTCGCTGCATCTACAGTTTAATCATGCTGCTGGGCCCCACATGTCATCCACTCATTAGAAGAAATGTGTATGCTGGAATTTTTTCCCTCGGTCACGCCTCCGTGTTTCAAACTTGATAGCGTTGCTCGATGCAACAACCATTTTTCCAGGCTGCTGGGTCCCCCATGTGAGCCTCTCATTAGAAGAAACATGTGCATCCTGGACTTTTTTTATGTTAAGCACAGAGAATCGAACTCAAGACTTCAAAACACATATTAACCATGTGTGTTGCCACTATGATAAACAAATAAGATGAACATTCTCATTAAAAAGCTTTATAGTACCTATAACTTATATATTAGCCTTCTTAAAAAGATTTTATATGTCCATGTTATCTCTCTTAGTAAAATAAAAGGGAAGATATCCTGGTATCTCAATTTATTAAATGCCAGATAATGGAGTAGTTTCTTAAAAACATGGGTAGGCGGTTTTTTTTATTTTAAAGGGCAAACATTTTGAGCTATTCTACATCTACTATACTCAATGGGCTATACTCCATTCGCTATTATCCATGGGCTCCTTGATAAATATTTAAATGGGCTATTATCAGCAAGTCCCCTGACCCCTACAAGGCCGAATTAAATTATTCTGGGCTAAAGAGGGGCCAAATGGGCTAGATTTTACCTCCTCTTTAGTGAAATTTGCATTGTGTTGTGGCTCGGTCGGACTCGGAGCACAGACCTCACTACTGGAGGAAAAAAAGCGATAATTATTTTGACATATATTCGTGTAAAAATATCTAAAGAACAAGGGATATAGACCGCTTGCGCCAGAACTAGACTGGTATCCAATGACTTCACTTGGTACCCTCTTATTTCTGTCGAAAACACATCCAACCGTTCTAATGACACAAAGGCAAAAGCTCTAGTACAAGCAGCCCAACAGTAGGGACAGAACTTTTTTATAAATTCAATAGCATTTGAAAGATCTAGTAGTACAAAATAAGTCAGAAAAATATCGATAGATTCCTAGTTCATATTCAGCAGCACTTGACTGATTCTACAACATTCCGAAGTGACTGTTTTAGCTATACAGACACTGAAACTCAATAGGAGTACAGAGAGAACCCGTTCATGTTTCAGCTCTAAAACCTTGTCGCACGAACAGTTTTCCCTTTTCTCCAAACACGAACAAGAAAAACTGACGATCAAGTATGCTTTTGTGTGCATACCTCCTTTTCACATCAATACCAGTGTGACCCCCATATATGCATCCCAAAATGCCCAAGCCTCATCTAGACTGTGACAAAGCCAAGTTTAAAAAGGAAAGATAGACCATCTACTGCACTTGATCTAAACAAGTACTAGTACATCAATATTAGTTTTAGAAAGTACCTTAGTAATAGTAACGACATAACACTTGACAAATTGAGTAGAATTTGAAGATTGAGTAGTACAGAATAAGACAGAAAAAATATCTACAGATTCCCAATTTATATTCAGCACCACTTGACAGATTCAGCAGTATTTCAAAGTGACTGATTCAGCAGTACATACAATGGCCAAAATAAATGATAGATTCAGCAATGCAGACATTGAAACTCAATAGTTGTAGCAAGGCCATGACTCAAAAGGAAAGAGAGTCCATATTCATTACTCAATCGGTCGATTTGAACAAGTACTAGTACATACGTATTACTACAAAATAGATTAGCAGTAGCAAGTTAACACCTCCATACAAAATACTCGGCATAACGCAACAACGTGTCAAGTGCTGGCTGGGTAGCACTTTCTTTCCTACCTGCTATGCTTTCCTTGTCACACCGTCACCTGTGGGCCCACTATGTCAGCAGCATACATTGGAAATGGGTATACATTGCCGCAATCTTGTTCCACCTCTCCCCATACAAATTGAATCTGTCACCAACATAAAGTAGTAACTAATTAGTATGATGTTACATATCTTAACATTAGGATCATCACAAAGAAGATTTAGATGTTTTATCTCACTTTTTAAACTTGTCGATGCAATATTCCTAATCCATAGGGAATTCCGACGAACGGTTCAGAAGCTTCCAGGTAACACCATGGCTGCGATAGGTACGACTTGATCCCTTCCAGGGCGACTTTGGCCGACGATGGCCTACTCGTCATCTCAGATGTCGCCACCACTTCGACCGCATGGAGATCATGCCATAGAGACAGTGACCAAAGCTTCACCTTGTATCACGGCGATTTGCACGCCCCTAAACTAACAAACCTGGGGGATATGACGATGTCCGTGGTGTGGCCATCAATTTGGGCGACGAACACGGTGCCCTCTTTCCCGATGTCGATGATATCCTCTCTCCGCGAGCCTCTTGTGGGCACCGGCTTAGATGGCTCCCAGTGTTTGTGGCTATAGGGCATTATGGGCGTAGTCCTTGAGTGGGAAACTCTGAGGTGGTGGACAAGCTCTACCATAGGTGTTAGCTCTACCGACAAGGTGATGAACTCACATCCAGGCTCCGTGCAGACTTGCTGGCCGTGAAAGCACCAGATTATGTGGTTGTAGACATTGTTGTAGGGGGCGCATGTCCCGCAGTGGTTGTTGGGGCATCTGCTACCTTTTCTGGCCGTGACTTGGTGGTACAGCTCCTTGGAGCATGCGTCCAGCCGGGCGGTGCTGGTAGTGTCCAGACGCATAGCGATTTCGTTGAAAACATCGTTGCCGACCTTGCTCCAGATGCCGTGCAGTGGGTTGTGCATCGATTGCGACATCTGGATGGATTGAGGGAAGAGGTCGAACCAGAGTATGACTGTCGGGGGACTTTTGGAGAGGGGTGGTGTGACCTGCAAGATCCGATGCAGCGGGCAAGATGGCGAGTTAAATGTGTGAAGCACGCACTGGAGATGATCCCAAATGCGGGGCCAGGCGGCGTTGGCGAGTGGAGATAAAAACAACCGAGATGGCGAAGACAAGATGGCTCTTTGAACGAGGTTTTTTTGCAAGGCCTCTAGAGCTGCATCCAGGACGCTGATTAGCTTGGTGATAGCTGTGAGATTCAACACATTTTTTATGGCTTTTATTGTTGGTTTTCTATCGGACTTGATCGTTTTCTGGCTTTACCTAACGCTAATACTTCGGTAGCAAAGAAAAATTGAATTTTAATGTGTGTTTCAGGTTCTGGATGTCAACAGAAGGATTTAACTAGAGAAATACAATATTCTCGAGAAAACAAGCAAGTCCCACTTTGGAAGCACGCAAGGGGAGCTCACAGACGGTTTAACGACTAACTATACAGCGGGAATGGCCATCCAGTTGCTGCCGCCTCTGTCTTGTCAAAAGGGACAACTTGCGTGAAGGGATGGGGGACGAAAACACAACGCAGCAGCCGCCACACCATCTAGAAGGGAGAAAGAATGGATCTGGAGAAGAAGGAGAAGACGTTCTTCATGTCACTCCACGATCTTCGACCTCCTAGACAATACACCTCCATAGCCACTACTTGAGAGAGAGAGGGATATCCACCTTGCAAGACTAGGGTTTGAGATTGTTTCTTCCCATCTTAAACTGTGTTGGATATTTTTCCATTCTTATTGTGGATCTCCATGGTAATACCAAGACAAATTCCCTTTATTTGATTATATTGATGATCCGTTCTTCTCTCATGTGTGAGTAATTCCCGTGGGCATGGGAGATGTAGGGGATTGGTGAGATGTGATGTGCCTTCATATATTTTCCATTAGTTTGTGATTGATTCTAATTACTATATTATGTGCTTGACTATCTATGGGATGCTTAATTCTTGTTGTCCAATTAAGGGCCCAGACAACATGATACCTTGTTCTACATTAATAAGATCTTGTACGCTAGTGGACCGGTGACCCCTGGGTGACACAGGGATATCAATGGAAAGCTAGTTGACTCGAGGATAACGAGTAACCATTGTGCTTATTGCATTAGTCCGATCCAAGGAGCTTAATCGCTAAGCGACCTGAAGGGTCTTAATCTTCTAGTGTCTGACCATGGTTTTGGTAGCAGGCTAGTAGGATTATTGAAGTTGGGATGAAATATACCAAGAGGAGGTCCGGCTAATTATGGGCTGCTCGCCTCCACACATATCTATAAGATTATAATTGTTACATTTACCACTCATGCACCTGGCATATTCACTATCACCATGAACTGAATCTCCCCGCGCCTTCTTTCACCATCTGCAGAAAACAACAAACAAGCAAAGTCGTTATTTACTTTTATGCATTTTATTTCTAAAGTTTACATTTTAGTTCTATTTAAATCTATTCCATTTAATCAAAACCCCATCTTATTTCAATACTTGTAGTCTATTGACTCGAAGACCTGTGACAACTTTGGGTGTGACAAAGACTTCACCAATAAACACTTACCTTTGGGCTCCCTGTGGGATCGATATCTGAACTTCGAAACTAGCTACAAATGATCTGTGCACTTGTAGGCATCAAGCTATTTTCTGGCGCCGTTGCCGGGGAGCTAAGCGCTAAGTGTTTGTCTTTTGAGATTTCAGGTGTTGCTACTACAAAATGTTCTCCCTAGGAGACAAAGGGTCTACATGCTCTGGTAGGACCTACCTACCGGATTATATTGAGCGCGCGTCTGCTCAGTGGTGCGAAGTAATTATTGAAAAAAATTAAGATCAAATAAAGTTGAAGTTGAAAAACTGAGTGATATTATGGAAATCATGTCTATTTACAGGACAACTCCTCTGAAACCTGAGAAAACTCTTAGGGAATATAGTTCTCCAAGTTCTAAATTTCTTAAACAACCAATAGAGTTCCCTAATACTGGAGTTAGAGAATACGGATTTGATGGTGGAATTATTAAAATTTTGCAGGAAAAGCCTTCAGTGGAAGGGAAGATGAAGACCAGGAAGGCATATTAGAGAGTTTGACGATGTCATAACATCGCTTGGACCAAAAGGTTTGCCAAGAGACTTCTCTCATCTTAAATTATTTTGATGGTCCCTTAAAGGTAAAGCACTGACTGGTTATATTCTCTCCCTCGCCATTACATTAAATGTTGGGAAAACTGCATTACTAAATTCATAAATAGGTTTCTTCCTTTTGAAAAGGTAACTGAACTAAGAACGAACATAGGCAACTTTGGTCAGAACGTGGGAGAAAACTACCCACAAGCCTGGGAAAGATTCTTTGGAATGATCAATAGTATTCCTGATCATGGATATTATGAACTAACAATTTTCCATTTATTTTACCATGGTCTCAACACTCAATGTAGAGAAGTTCTTGACTTTTCAGCAGGAGGATCAATAAATACCTTAACTATTAAAGAATGTTTGGAATTAGTGTCTACTAGGGCTAAGAATGATTCTTTATATAATCCTGATTTTGGCACTAAGCCGAAAAAATGGATACTTCAGATAAATCCTGATCTTATGCCTGAGGTATGTAAAACTATGAAAGAAAAAGGTATACCTTATGAACTTGCTAAAGAAAATAAAGAGGATTTGTTACAATTTTTAACTGAAGAAGATGAAAATATAAAAGTTTTTCAAGAATTAAAACATTGACAAGTAAAATCTCATAATAACTTGCATCAGCATTTCCAAAAACACAAAAAGATTTTGGCAGAACTCACTGAAAATTATGATGAGATTGGCTAAGAAATAAAACTATTTCATAAGTATCTTAGTATGATTGAAACCCAGTGTGAACAAATAGCATCTGGTTATCAAATTTTTCTTCGTGATGATAAAGATATTCCTGTTTCTACTAATGTTGTCACAAGAAGGGGTGCAATTGTCACAGGACCCTTAGGACCACTGGAATACGAAGCTGAAAAAGAGCACAAGGAAAAAGCCTTGCTTGAAGCAAGTCAAGAATATGATACGTTGGTGGATCCTCAAGATGAAACTGGGACGCAAGAGCAAACCAAGGAGGATCACAATGATACATAGGATGATCATTATGATTCTGATGTAGAGACGGTTGATCCAAGGGAAGATAAAGAAACAAGTAAAGAGGATGAAGTTGTTGTAGTAGAGAAGAAGAAAAGCAATAAGAAACAACAAAAGAAAGCAACAAAAGAGCCCGACCCCCTAAAAAAGGTAAAAGACAAGAGTAAGTCAGGTGAGAAAAAGCTTCCTTATCTAGATCGAAAAAAGAAAGCACCGGATGAGGTAATTTATAATTGTTTTACAAAGGCACTTAGTGACCCTCGTCTGGACTTCCATTTGCGGATGCAATCAAAGTGCATACTTATGGTAAATTCCTTCGTGATATTCTTAGTAGAAAGAAACAACTGAAACTGTTGCCATGGTAACTAGCTATCCTACTAATGGAAAGTTGTTGTCTAAGTATGGAGATCCTGGAATACCAATTATTTCATGCTCAATAGGTAAAATAGATATTCATAATGCCTTATGTGATATTGGGGCAGGAGTTAGTGTAATGCCATACTCCCTCTATAAAAGGTTAGGATTAGGGGAGTATTCTCCTACTATTATCACTTTATAGATGGCTGACAAGTCCACTAAACAACATGTTGGTATGATTGAGGATGTCTTACTTAGGATATATGAGCATGTTATTCCCACTGATTTTATCATTCTTGAAATTCCAGAAGATGAAAGATCATCTATAATACTTGGAAGACCCTTCCTCAGTACTGCAGCTATGTCAGTAGATTGTGCAGAAGGGATGATAATCTTCAATGTTTATGATGCTAAAATCATCCGGTATTTTCCAAAGAAGCTAGAAGCAGGGGAAAGATATGTTCCACCGGCAAAACGAGTCCATGTGGTAAGTGCCATTGATAAGGGGCAACCAAAGGTAAGAATTCGAGAAGAGAGAAAAGGTTGAGTTATTCAACCACTCTTAATAAGGTATCCCATAATTCGAGTTCATGTTGGTCTAGAGTTTTTACTATTAATTATCTGTTAAAAACTTGGTATGTCACTAAGTTATGGGATAAGAAGGTATCCTCGAAGAAATAGAATTTTTTTGATGATTAGTGATGGTTTAACGACCAACTATACATCGGGAATAAAAATTCCGACCGTATAGGTCCGGTCGTATAGTTATCTTTGCCATCAACAAATTTTCTTCGAAGGCACAGACAGTTTAACGAACAACTATACGGCGGGCACAAAAAATTCGGGCCGTATAGATATCGATGCCTTCATACAAAAATTTCTAAAAGATTCTAAGAGTTTAACGACCAACTATACGGCGGGAATAAAAATTCTGGCCGTATAGTTTCGGCCGTATAGATACTGATGCCTTCGTACAATTTTATTCCACAAATACTGGGAGTTTAACGACCAACTATATGAAGGGAATGGAAATTCCATCCATATAGCTCCGGCCATATAGATATCGATGCCAGTTTTAGAAATCTATCTCGAGAGACAGACAGTTTAACGACCAACTACACGGCGAGATCACTTTGATCTGGCCGTATAGTTGCGCCCGTATAGTTGTTTCCCTATATAAAGAAACCCTAGTTGGCGGCACCGCCGCAACTATACGGGCGGAGCACCATCACCCGCCTGTATAGTTCCGGCCGTATAGTTCGGTACGACCACAAAATCGCATCGGGACGGCTAGAACTCATTATTTCTCTCATATTCTCTCTCCAAACCTCTCAAAATCCACATAGAACTCTTGATTCTTCGTAGATTTTGTTTGATTGAGTGGGGGAATCAATAAATCAGTATGTTTCTCTCCCTATCCATGCTTTATTTTCAAATTTCCATGGTTGAAACTTTCACATTAATCTAGTGGATGAACTCAAGCTTATTTAGTTTTCCCTATTAAATTCTCACGTTAGGATTGAATTTTTCCATGTAGAATCATTCATATATCATATAGAAACTATATGCCTAAGGATTTATGGTGAAATTTTTGAGTGCATAACAATGAACAAAATTGGTAGCCTCTTTCGTTCGAGCAAGCGCCAACGGGGAGAGGGCTCAAGTTCGGGGGCCCGAGCCTTGTTGGTGCTTTCTCGAACGAAAGAGGCTACCGATTTTGTTCATCGTGATTCCCGAGCCCCGTGCAACTCCAAGATGGACATTGTCGCATCGAGGAGGGTGCTGCCCACACATTGGGCCGACCATAACTTTCTCACCACGGCTTGGTTGAAGATGGACTTCGACCTCATGTGTAGCAGGTCGGGGTTGGCGGTACTTGGCTTTGCAAGCCACAACACCTACACCAAGCTCACCCATGAGTTCCTTGTCTCCTTTTACGACGACCACAAGGAGAAAGGTAACATGTGCACCATAAGCTTCACCATGAACCGTACGTGCTATGATGTGAGTTTCGAGCAATTTTGCAATGCTTCTAGCTTCCCCCATACTAGGGAGCCCAATATTACTAACCTCTACAGCGACACGAGTGGAGAGACCTGGGAGGTTATTTCTGTTAATGCTGGTAGTCACTTCTATCAAAAGAAGATGTCCACCATTCAGAACCCAACCATTTGCTTTGTTCCTTGCCAACACGATGTTGGGAAGGGGTGATACTGGATCCATGGCCAATGCGGACATGGCAATGATCACCAAGGCCCTCTTTCCCAATGCCACGCAAAGCCCCATTCCTGCAACTCTACTCATTCAGCACTTTCACCACCAAAGCAACAATACTAAAGGTGATATTCGCATTGGTGGATTGGTACCCCACCTTGCCTATGCATTAAACATTGCACTGCCTGTTATGGAACCTGTTGACAGCTCCAATCTTATGGACGTCAAATATTTGGCTGCTTGTGGCTTCCTTGTGTTTACCATGCTAACCGAGGCTCCACGCATATCAATTTAGTTATCTTGATGATACATAGATTGAGCAGGTTCAGTTGCAATGCCCCGAAGCCTTCTCGATTATGGAGAAGGACACTTGGATCCTCACCAACGACCAAGTGATGGAGATCTTGGCCGAGCACCAGGCCGAGGAGGAGGAAGATGAAGGGCAGCAGGATGAGAAGGAGCAGGAGCAGGAGGGAGA
The DNA here is from genome assembly GCA_916181665.1 of Avena sativa. NCBI lineage: Eukaryota > Viridiplantae > Streptophyta > Magnoliopsida > Poales > Poaceae > Avena > Avena sativa. The sequence goes on from OV702287.1 coordinate 344,115,086, forward strand.
GCAGGGGAACAACCCTGCTTGGGAAGGATAGCAACAGTAGTATCTAGGAGGAGCCTAGGAACCGTGGCCTAACCATCCACATCAGGGGTACGACTACATCCCCTACCAGGAGTTCCAGCAGCTCAACCAGCGTGTTGGGGAGATCTACCAAACTCTTCAGGATGTGAATGAAGATGTGAACACTTTGACTCACAACTTCAGTCACTTCATGACCCACTTCCCCAAATTCTACCAGCAGTACCTGTAACATCCCAAAAATATTAATCAAGCTTATCAAGCTCTAATCACCCAAGTTTAGGGTTAACAAAAACTTTTATTATTAAAATAGATATGAGTGTATGTGTGAATGGTATTAGTATATGAATGATGGCAATGGCCATGTTTGATTGCTACGAATGATAAGGATTGGTTTAAAGCTGAATACTACATCATCTAAATCAAACCCAAGCAGAATCAAATAAAGGAAAAATCAAATATAAGATATATAAGCAAATGGTCATTTTGGCCAAACTAATCCACGAGACCACTTTGAGTGTTCCTAGTAAATAAATTTCAATAGAAACAATTCTAACTCTTTTCACCCCTTGCTAGACCAAGTAAAAGTGAATCCAAGGAAACTTTACAAAGTAGCAAAAACTAAATTCAAATCTATTTAAGAGGCCGTGCAAAATTGAATCAAGATCATATGTATAGATCACCCTTTCTCAAAAACCACTCAAATAAATTCCCCTTGACAAATCCCGGCAACCAGAGTCTACCAAGCAAACAACAAGATCACTCACCAAAAATCTTTGAAAAATTTGAATTATAAATTAATGCGGCCATTGTGTCGAACACTTGGCATGTACAGTACAACCTCATCAACTATTCACTATTTGGAGTTGTCAATTGCTCACAAATTGTACTGCAATCAACCCAGTGAATTGTCCTAGATCATCACTGGCACTTTGTCGTGCAGTGGAGAGCCCTTTGCCCACCATTGCACCAGTGCCATGCCCATGCAAAACTGTCCATGCCGGTCGAGCACGAGCCAGTCGCTGCGCGTCGCGCCGCCCTCTACCACGACCCCCACAAGGTAGGCGTGACCTCACCACCACCCACTGACCACCCCTGGACCAATGGCGAGGCGAGAAGGAGCCAGACCAGCCGCGCCCATTTAACCCCTAGCCATGCCGAGAGCATGAGAGAGCGCCGCAACCGCCTCGCTCGCACACATTGCGCCTCACTCTCTCCACCCGTACCCATGTTTGTCGTGGCACCAGTAAACTGCCAGACATGATCGTCGTCGTCTCACGCCTCGTGACCATTGTACCATGTGACGAACACGTGCGTACCCACCCAGAGCACTGACGTACCCCGGCCAATGGAGAGTGCACCTTACCGTGCCATCACTTCCATGACGACCGCCATAGTCCACTACTTCGACCCATGCCCTCCACCGTGACGACTGCAACCTGTAGCAGCGTCGCCAGAGTAGCCCGACCATGCCGCCCAACCTCCACACTGGGTGTACAAATAGAGACCACCCCAGCCCTCAATCTCCACACCATTCCACTCCCTACTCACCAAAGAACCTCACCATCCCTTCCCCGGAGCCAGGCAAGCACCACATCGCCGGAATTTAGCCGGAGTACGCTACTATAGAGGAGGAAGGAGCCCGTTTATTGTGACCACCCCAGGAGCCGCCGTGACCGCGCCTCGAACCGCCATCGATGACAACCCCATTCGCCCCCATCGCTGACCTTAGCTGGAGCCCAGGTGAGCCTTACGTGACCCCCACCACCGTGTTAGGGTTCAGTTCTCGCCGGAGCCGTTCGACGTAGAAGATGAACCTCAGCCGTTAGATCGTGTTCTAATCATAGGGCTAAGATTGAAACTTACCGTTTCGGGTTAGTTAAGTCACTAACGAGTAGGAACCACCTGTCAGTAGCCAGTTGCGCTAGCGCTGTGCAGTTGGGCCGGCCCGTTTAGTTTCCCACGCAGAGCCCACCAATTCAAATAGTCTTTTTCAAGTTTAGTTAAAACTAGATACTTTCAGTAGATTCAAAAATCAATTCAAAGAGATTCACTAAACCAAAATGCATGATTTCAATTTTGTTGGAAAGGTATGGAAATTATCTAATCACTCCTGTTGGATGCAAACCAATTGGAATTATAGATCACCTATACCAAAAAAAAAAGACAGAGACTTTTGACACTTCAAACATTTCTCTAAAATAAACTATAAATGCTTTTGAGATGATTCAACCTCTCAAAAATCACATTTTCCATGCTCTACATGAATATGTAAAAAGATTTGATTTTACAAATATTAAACTTAGACTAGTATTAAAACAAGGCTATATAGCCTTTTCTAGTCATTTAAATCTTATTAAATCGTAATATTAAATCTTGTAATGCTTAACCACCTTTTTAAATCACATTCCCAAGCTTGAGAATATATGGTGAGGAAATGGTCCATATGAACCTATATTCTAGTTGGAGAATATTAAATCTTAAACAATTTCAATGAGTAGAAATTACCTTTCTCATTAAAGAGAAATAAAAATGTGCCATTATAACATGGAATGATTGAGATGATATTAGATCATCTAGTATGAGCCTTGTGAGCTAAATAGGAGTAGTGAAGTGTTGTTTGGTGATTGTGTACATTGGATGTATTTATAGACGCTAGTATCGACCCAAGATTCAACAAAGAGGAGTACTTCGAGGAGGAGGAGGAAAACTTCAACGACTGTAACAACTGCTCTGCTCAAGGCAAGCCCACTATGCAAGCTATCTATGCAAGCCAGCACTAAATGTAAGCTAGAACTATGTATACTATATATGCAAGCCCCTTATACTAGATGCACTAGGCATATCTGGTTGTGCAACTTTACCAATTCCTAGTTTTTACTCCAAGCTTTACTTTCCCCTTTACTATAGTTATTACTTAGTTAATGAATCGTGACTAGTGGAAAATAGAATGGATCCTATCAAGATCTTAGGATTAGTCTTGGATACTTGTACCAGATTAGCACCCCCAATAGTGAATACCCTCAACTTTAGTGGCTAGTGCTAAGCATAAAACTTGATCACTTTAGATGGGAATACTTGGTGAAAATGATTATGAAAACCTTGGAATGATGATTAATTCTATTGAAATGTTTTGAGAAACACAATGGTTGATGATGAAAATGTTGAGGCATGATCCTTGACACTTTATAAAAACTGATGGTTGTGTTCGGATGTGATACCATTCTAATTTTACCCTACAACCACAATACCTGAGTTGGGTAGGGCTTGACTGGAAGTTTATATGTCTTAGTATGGGTTCCCTTGCGGAAGAGGTTGAGCTGAGGCTACCTTGTGATGAATGTCCACATATGCAGTACCCAAGATGACAGATGGTCATGGTTGGGAGGCCAAACTCATAGGGGAGGTGCCTATACTAGGGTGTGTAACTGAAAGGTTAAGATTGATTATCCGCATACCAAGTATGATGATTCAGGATTATTCCTGACGGATGTATCGAATTTTGTGGTGAAAGTGTACAATCTCTATAGAGTGTCAAACTATTCGAATAGCCACGTCCGCGGTTATGGACAGTTGGAGTGGCCATACTGTTCCGTTGTCAGATGTTTTCAAAATGATTTGTGACTTGAAAGATGACCTTGAATTGACCACAACAGAGTTGTGGACATGAAAACTAGTTCCCCCTTAATTGATATAGAGAACTAAATTAGGTCTTTTCTCTTGAAAACCCTTATGAAGTAAATCTGGCTTTTTGCAAACAAACCTAGAGCTTAAGGTTCCTATTAGCTTTTACCTTAGTTATGCTAAGTGGTTAGTTTGCAAGTACTTAAAGAGTACTCATGGCTTTGTCCCTAGCTATTCCCATGGCCATACTATGAGGAGGATTACCCAGAAGATGGACAGCGGGAGGTCTATGACAACTAGGATCATCTCCCATCGTCAGCATTGCCTGTGACCCTGAATATGAAGCCCCGCTACATTTACTTTCCACTGCTTTGATTGTGTTAAAGACTGGATCATGAGATCCTTTGTTTGTAAGAACCTTATTATGGTTTGTAATGGATGATGCACTGTAGTACCACTTCTGTTATGTCTCGCAAAAATGGTAATCCTGGGATTGCGATGTACGGCATAACATGCATCTGGACTTAAAAATCTGGGTGTTGACAAGTTGGTAGCAGAGCCATCTTGACCATAGGAGACCCTAGTTAGAATGGACGCCTGAAAAACCTAGCTTCAAAACAAAAAAGTAAGTATTTACAAAAACCTATTTTCATTCTTATCTCCAAGATTCTTTCAAAAAGAGATCACTTGTTACTCAAATATCTTACAAAATTTACCTAAAATTTGACACACTTGAAACACTCCACTAACTTACTCATCTTACCTTCTTGTAGATGGAGGTCAGATACACTAAGTTCTATCAGCTGGGCAACGGAGGCCACCTGATCTTTGATAGAGATCTTGATGCACTCGCAGAGTATCTCGAGCGCCCGCACTCGGAATTCTTCGGGGCGCAACTCAATGATCACGTGGGAGGAGAGCTATAGTGGTTGATCATTACCGACCTGAGAGGCAGGATGGAGCCACCTCTTTCCGACAAGATCCAATTCAGCGTTCGTGAGAACAATTTGCTAGATGGATTAGCCAGGGCGATGCAAGAAGCTCTTGCTCGCTTATGTGCTCAAAACATCAATCAGATCATTGGAACCCGTTTTGCACACTATGCAAGACGTGACTCTTGAAGACAGCCTGTATCCGTGCCAGCCCATCCAGAACTAAGGCATTACGTGGATCACATGGACTTCATGCTCCATGGGACACAAAAGGAGTTAGACAATGCCCGTGATCACGTCAACTAGAGCAATGCTGAAGCTATTGAGAGAAAGCAAACCATCGCCATGCTCGCCAAGGATCACAAGTCTCTTTGTTAACAACGTGGCAAGAAGGATCATACCATCGCCCGTCTTCATCAGAAGATAGCTACCTTGGAGGAGACCGTCCATGACCAGGAGATCTAGCTGGAGGATCAGCAGGAGGAGGAAGGTGAAGACATCCGAGGGGATATTCACTCTTACCTTAGTGATGACAATGACTACCTGGAGGATGAGGCCATGGAGGATCACACTGATGAGGATGATGCTGACTTCATAGATGATGATTAGTCGCACCTGAGCACTACCGTAGGAGTGAGATGTACCCGGTCCCATTGTATCGTAGTTTCATAGAATGGTTCTTGGTGTTTGTTTGTATGGTGTGCTATTAATGAATGAATGAACAGAGGTTGTTAGTTTGCAAAACCTGAGTCAAACTCAAAGTTTAAACTTTTGAAAACAAACCCATGAACCCTAGAAAATTTCCTTCTTGTCTCACTATCTATCTCAATATTCAGATGACTCGTGGAAATCCCGGAGGGAGCAGTTCATCTCAGGACCCAATGTTGCAGATTCTGCAAATGTTAGTTTCTGATCGTGAAGCTGGTAGAGCTGAACGTCAAGCCAACTTAGCCACTCTTCAATAGATAGCCCAGATGGCTCACAATAATCAAGGCCATGGAAACCAAGATCACCATGGATCCAAACTTAACAACTTCCAAAACACCAACCCACCCATGTTTAGCAAGTCTGAGGACCCCTTAGATGCAGATGATTAGCTACAGACCATGGAAAACAATCTAGAAGTTGCAGAAGTTGATGCAAATGAGAAGGTGCTATTTGCTACCCACTATTTGTCCGGCTATGCCAGATCATGGTGGAATAGTACCCGAACAATGCATGAAGGTCAGATGATGACTTAGGAGGAGTTCAAACTCAAGTTCAGCAAAACCCATGTGCCCCCAGGTTTGATCAAGAGGATGAGAGATGAATTCCGAGAACTGAAGCAAGGACGGATGACAGTAGTTGAGTACCGTGACAAAGTTTTGTCATTAGCCAGATATGCCCCTAATGAGATTGACACAGAAGCCAAGAAGAAAGAAAGATTCATGAACGGTCTGCATGATGAGATGCAGATAGTGCTAGTCAACATCCCCTTTGACGATCTAGAAGCCTTAGTGGATTCTGCAATCCAGATGGAAGGCAAGATTAACCAAGCCAGTGAGAACCGCAAGCGTCGAATGGTGCATCAACCAGGACCCCACCATACCCCGAAGTATCATCCCAACTCGTTTACAGGGTATGCACCCCGAAACAACAACAGACCCCCAATGAACCGCCCAAACTATCCCAACCATGGAGGAGGAAACCCAAGGCCCGGAGGAAACCACAACAACAACCCCGAAAGCTCCAACAATTTCAACCGTGCACCGCCCAAGTCCAACAACAACAACAATACTGCCCTAAGGACTGGAAGCAATGTTGTGCCTGTCGCAGGAAAAGACAAGTCAATGATCACTTGTTTTGAATGCGGAGTCACGGGTCACTACTCCAACGAGTGTCCCAAGAAGCTTGCTGCAACAACCAATGTGAATGCACCTGCCTAGCAGCAACGTCGTGTCCAGCTTGGAAAGAGATTTTCCCCAGGAAACCCGCACAACCGTAATGGCCGTCTGTTTCACATGAATGCTGAGGAACCCCAGGAAGCACCAGATGTCGTGTTGGGTATGTTTTCTGTTAACTCAGTATTAGCCAGAGTGTTGCTTGATTCTGGAGCATCACACTCGTTTGTTACAGAAGAATTTGCATGCACTAGTAAGATTCAACCCACAAATCTGAAGCATGTTATGATAGTCCAAATCCTTGGTTCCACCACCAAAGCTAGAAAAGTTTGCAAATCGGTACCTATCAGAATCCATGGGATAGATTTTTATGCTAATCTAATAGTAGAACCAAAGGTTTGGAAGTAGTACTAGGAATGGATTGGATGTCGAAACATCAAGGATTAATCGACTGTGCTAAGAAAGCCATAACCATGACCAGTAGCATCGGAGTATCAGTAGAACATGTATCTGAGACCTTACCACGCCAATTCAAGTGCAACAAGAGTCTAGCCAAGACCACCATTGACCAAGTCAGAGTAGTCTGTGAATACCCCGATGTGTTCCCAGATGAATTGCCCGGTATGCCCCCAGATCGGGATATCGAGTTCATCATTGAACTAATCCCTGGAACCGGACCCATAGCTTAGAGACCTTATAGTATGAACCCATCTGAACTAGTGGAACTAAAGAAGCAACTTGATGATATGCTGGGAAAAGGACTAATTCAACCAAGCGCACCGCCATGGAGATCACCTGTTTTGTTCGTTGATAAGAAGGATGGAGCCAACCGTCTTTGTATGGATTATCGGAAGCTGAATGACGTCACCATCAAGAACAAATACCCCTTGCCAAAGATAGAAGATTTGTTTGATCAACTGACTAGTGCCAGTGTGTTTTCTAAGATTGATCTTAGAACTGGTTATCATCAATTGAAGATTCGTGCAACAGATATCCCGAAGACTGCCTTTACCACCAGATATGGATTGTATGAGTTCAATGTCATGTCTTTTGGATTAACCAATGCCCCCGCTTATTTCATGAACCTCATGAGTCAGATTTTCATGAATTTCCTGGATAAGTTTGTCGTTGTTTTTACCGATGACATTCTGATATATTCCAAGTCCGAAGCAGACCATGAGCAACATCTTAGAACTATACTTGAAACCCTTAGGGAACATTAGTTATATGCCAAGTTCAGCAAGTGTGAATTTTGGTTAAAGAAGTAGGATTCCTAGGCCATATCCTGTCAGTAGGAGGAGTCGCTGTTGATCCCGCCAAGATCAAAGATGTTGAAGAATGGAAAGCCCCAACCACCCAAATAGAAGTCCGTGCTTTTCTTGGATTAGCCGGATACTATCACAAGTTTTTTGCAGGATTCTCCAGCATCGCAAGACTGATGACCCAGTTGTTGAAGAAAGATAAGAAGTTTGAATGGACTGACAAATGTGAAGCAAGTTTTCAAGACCTCAAGAAGAGATTAGTTTTAGCCCCAGTTTTGATCATGCTCGATATCAAGAAGCCTTTTGATGTGTATTGTGACGCATCCAAGATTGGTCTTGGATGTGTGTTGATGCAAGAAGGCAAAGTTATATCCTATCTATCTAGACAATTGAAACAACATGAACAGAACTACCCCACCCATGACCTAGAACTAGCTGTCGTAGTTTTAGCTTTGAAGACATGGCGTCATTACCTCATGGGTAATCGCTGTGATATTTATTTAGATCACAAGAGTCTGAAGTATATTTTCACCTAGAAGGAGTTGAATATGAGGCAAAGGAGATGGATTGAGTTAATCAAGGATTATGACCTTGACATTCACTATCACCCCGGCAAAGACAATGTGGTAGCGGATGCTCTTAGCAGATTGTCGTGTAGATTAAACACCATTATTAAGGAAGCCCAACCAAGTCTGCATGTGGAGATGGAGAATTTCAGAGTGGAGCTAGTTAGCGAAGGATTCTTAGCTAGCATAGAACTCCAACCCACTTTGATTAGTCAGATAAAAGAAGCCCAGAAAGGAAACACAAGTATCAATGGAATCAAGCATCGTATCGGAACAGGAAAAGTACCTGGATTCACCGAACATGAGGAAGGAATTTTGTGGTACACAGGACGTATCTATGTTCCAGCAGATTCAGACTTGAAACAAGTCATTATGAAGGAAGCTCATGATACTCTTTATTCTATCCACCCGGGTGGAACGAAGATGTATCAGGATTTGAAGGAGTAATTTTGGTGGCACAAAATGAAGAGAAGTCGGAAGCTACAGAGCCAAGTGTGATATCTATCAGAGAGTCAAAGTGGAACATCAGAGACCCATAGGACTTTTGCAACCATTGCAGATTCCGGAATGGAAATGGGATTCCGTCGTAATGGACTTTATCACTGGTTTGCCTACATCTAGTAGGGGAAATGACTCTATTTGGGTCATAGTCGATAAATTATCTAAGGTAGCCCATTTCATACCCGTGAAGACAACCTACCAGAGTTCAAAGCTAGCAGAGTTGTATATCGCTAGAATAGTCAGTTTGCATGGAACCCCCAAGACCATAGTATCAGATCGAGGAACCCAGTTTACCTCAAGATTTTGGCAGAAGGTCCAAGAAGGATTAGGAACCAAACTGCATCTCAGCACCGCTTATCACCCGCAAACCGACAGACAAACTAAAAGAGTCAACCAGATCTTAGAAGATATGTTGAGAGCTTGTGTGTTAGAATATGGATTTAAATGGGAAGATTGTCTGCCTTTCGTGGAATGTTCTTACAACAATAGTTATCAAGCCAGTTTGCAAATGGCCCCCTTTGAATTTCTGTATGGAAAAAAGTGTCGTACCCCTTTGAATTGGTCTCAAGTAGGAGAGAGTCAGATCTTCGGACTCGGCATCCCACGAGAAGCTGAAGATAAGGTTCACAAAGTCCATGAGCACCTCAAGACCGCTCAATCCAAACATAAGAGTTATGCGGATAAAAGATGTCGAGACCCGACCTTCAATATCGGAGATTTCGTGTATCTCAAAGTATCACCACTGAAAGGAATGCAACATTTTCATCTGAAAGGAAAGTTAGCCCCCAGGTATATTGGACCCTTCAAGATTTTGAATCGCAGAGGTGAAGTATCGTATCAATTGGAACTACCTGGAGAGATGTCAGCCGTTCACAATGTGTTCCATATCTCGTTACTTCGCAAATGCTTGGAAGTCCAGAGAAGACCGACGTGTTCAAAAACATCGATCACAGAGCCATAGATATCGACAAGGATCTAACCTATCGTGAAGTGCCCATCCGTATTTTAGAAGAAGCATTTATAACCTCCCGGACCAGAAGTATCAAGTTTCTCAAGATTCAATGGAGTAACCATACCGAAGAAGAAGCCACCTGGGAACGAGAAGATTACATTAGGACTGAGTATCCCAGTCTCTTTAGTTCCTAGTTTTTTTCCTGAATCTCGAGACGAGATTCTGTTTAAGGAGGGAAGGTTTGTAACATCCCAAAAATATTAATCAACCTTATCAAGCTCTAATCCCCCAAGTTTGGGGTTAACAAAAACTTTTCTTATTAAAATGGATATGAGTGTATGTGTGAATGGTATTAGTATATGAATGATGGAAATGGCCATGTTTGATTTCTACAAATGATAAGGATTGGTTTAAAGATTGAATACTACATCATCTAAATCAAATCCAAGCAGAATCAAATAAAGGAAAAACAAATATAAGATATATAAGCAAATGGTCATTTTGGCCAAACTAATCCACTAGACCACTTTGAGTGTTCCTAGTAAAGAAATTTCAACAGAAACAATTCCAACTCTTTTCACCCCTTTCTAGACCAAGTAAAAGTGAATCCAAGCAAACTTTACAAAATGGCAAAAACTAAATTCAAATCTATTTAAGAGGCAGTGCAAAATTGAATCAAGATCATATGTATAGATCACCCTTTCTCAAAAACCACTCAAATCAATTCCCCTTGCCAAATCCCAGCAACCACAGTCTACCAAGCAAACAACAAGATCACTCGCCAAAAATCTTTGAAAAATTCGAATTATAAATTCATGCGGCCATTGTGTCGAACACTTGGCATGCACAGTACAACCTCACCAACTATTCACTGTTTGGAGTTGTCAATTGCTCACAAATTGTACTGAAATCAACCTAGTGAATTGTCCTAGATCATCACTGGTACTTTGCCGTGTAGTGGAGAGCCCTTTGCCCACCGTTGCACCAGTGCCATGCCCATGCCGAGCCATCCATGCCGGTCGAGCACGAGACAGTCGCTGCGCGCCGCGCTGCCCTCTACCACGACCCCCACGAGGTAGGCGTGACCTCACCTCCACCCACTAACCACCCCTAGACCAACGGCGAGGAGAGAAGGAGCCAGACAAGCCGCGCCCATTTAACCCCTGACCATGGCGAGAGCACGATGGAGCCCGCAACCGCCTTACTCTTTCTGCCCGTACCCACATTCGCCGTGGCACCAGTAAGCCGCCAGACATGATCGTTCGCCGTCTCACGCCCTGTGACCACCGTACCAAGTGACGAACGCCTGCATACCCGCCTAGAGCACCGACGTACCCTGGCCAATGGAGAGCGCCCCTTGTCGTGCCATCACTTCCATGACGACCGCCATAGTCCACTGCTTCGACCCATGCCCTCCGTCGTGACGATTGCAACCTGTAGCAGCGTCGCCAGAGTAGCCCGACTATGCCGCCCAACCGCCACACTAGGTGTATAACTAGATACCACCCCAACGCTCAATCTCCACACCATTCCACTCCCCACTCAACACAGAACCTCACTGTCCCTTCCCCGAAGAAAGGCGAGCAGCAGATCGCCGGAATTTAGCCGGAGTCTTCCGCTGCAAAGGAGGAAGGAGCCCGTTGATTGCAACCACCCCAAGAGCCGTCGTGACCGCGCCTCGAACCGCTGTCAATGACAACCCAATTCGCCCCCATCACCGACTTTAGCTGGAGCCCAGGTGAGACTTACATGACCCCCACCGCCGCGTTAGGGTTCAGTTCTCGCCGGAGCCATTCGACGTAGAAGATGAACCTCAACCGTTAGATCGTGTTCTAATCGTAGGGCTAAGATTGAAACTTACCGTTCCGGGTTAGTTAATTCACTGACGAGTAGGACCCATCTTTCAGTAGCCAGCTGCGCCAGCGCTGTGTAGTTGGGCCAGCCCGTTTAGTTTCCCGCACAGAGCCCACCCATTCAAATAGTCGTTTTGCATTTTAGTTAAAACTAGATTTTGTCAGTAGATTCAAAAATAAATTCAAAGAGATTCATTGAACCAAGATGCATGATTCCAATTTTGTTGGAAAGGTATGGAAATTATCTAACTACTCCCGTTGGATTCAAGCCAATTGGAATTATAGATCACCTATACCAAAAAAAACAAGACAGAGACTTTTGACACTTCAAACATTTCTCTAAAATAAACTATAAATGCTTTTGAGATGATTCCACCTCTCAAAAATCACATTTCCCATGCTCTACATGAATATGTAAAAATATTTGATTTTACAAGTATTAAACTTGTACTAGTATTAAAAGAAGGCTATATAGGATTTTCTAGTCATTTAAATTTGATTAAATAGTAATATTAAATCTTGTAATGCTTAACCACCTTTTTAAATCACATTCCCAAGCTTGAGGATATATGGTGAAGACTTGGTCCATATGAAACTATATTCTAGTTGGAGAATATTAAATCTTAAACAATTTCAATGAGTAGAAATTACCTTTCTCATTAACGAGAAATAAAAATGTGCCATTATAACATGGAATGATTGAGATGATATAAGATCATCTAGTATGAGCCTTGTGAGCTAAATAGGAGTAGTGAAGTGTTGTTTGGTGATTGTGCACATTGCATGTATTTATAGACGCTAGTACCGACCCAGGATTCAACAAAGAGGAATACTTCGAGGAGGAGGAGGAAAACTTCAACGACTGCAACAACTGCTCTGCTCAAGGAAAGCCCACTATGCAAGCTAGCACTAAATGCAAGCTAGAACTATGCATACTATATATGCAAGCCCCTTATACTAGATGCACTAGGCATATCTGGTTGTGCAACTTTACCAATTCCCAGTTTTTACTCCAAGCTTTACTTTCCCCTTTACTACAGTTATTACTTAGTTAATGAATTGTGACTAGTGGAAAATAGAATGGATCCTATCAAGATCTTAGGATTAGTCTTGGATACTTGTATCAGATTAGCACCCCCAATAGCGAATACTCTCAACTTTAGTGGCTAGTGCTAAGCATAAAACTTGATCACTTTAGATGGGAATACTTGGTGAAAATGATTATGAAAACCTTGGAATGATGATTCATTCTATTGAAATGTTTTGACATGTGTTGAGAAACACAATGGTTGATGATGAAAATGTTGAGGCATGAGCCTTGACCCTTTATAAAAACTGATGGTTGGGTTAGGATGCGATACCATTCCAATTTTACCATACAACTACAATACCTGAGTTGGGTAGGGCTTGACTGGATGTTTATATGTCTTAGTATGGGTTCCCTTGCGGAAGAGGTTGAGCTGAGGCTACCTCGTTATGAATTTCCAACTATGTAGTACCCAAGATGACAGATGGTCATGGTTGGGAGGCCAAACTCATAGGGAAGGTGCCTATACTAGGGTGTGTAATTGAAAGGTTAAGATTTATTATCCGCATACCAAGTATGATGATTCAGGATTATTCCTAACAGATATATCGAATTTTGTGGTGAAAGTGTATAATCTCTGTAGAGTGTCAAACTATTCAAATATCCACGCTCGCGGTTATGGACAGATGTATCGAATTTTGTGGTGAAAGTGTACAATCTCTGCAGAGTGGCCATACTGTTCTGTTGTCAGATGTTTTCAAAATGATTTGTGACTTGAAAGATGACCTTGATTTGACCACAATAGAGTTGTGGACATGAAAACTAGTTTCCCCCTTAAGATGAGGCCCCACTACGTTTACTTTCCGCTGCTTTGATTGTGTTAAAGACTGGAGCATGAGATCCTTTATTTGTAAGAACCTTATTGTGGTTTGTAATGGATGATGTACTGTGGTACCACTTCTGTTATGTCTTGCAAAAATGGTAATCCTGGGATTGCGATGTACGACATAACATGCATCTGGACTTAAAAATCTGGGTGTTGACAGTACCCGCACCAGCCCCCAAATGATGGCAATAACTGAGCATGGCAATAGCCTAAGCTTGGGGGAGGTTTGAAAACCTCCAAACTTTGCATTCATGTTTTTATTTCTTCTTTTGATTTATTTCTTCAAAAATTGCGTGTTTATTTTCAGTTTTGCATTCCTAAACCAAAATACAAAAAAAATTAGTTGTAATTTTATTTGCAAGTTTGTTCTTTGTTTCTCTCAGAGATTGCTTAATTTCAGGTGATTTGGCAATATGGAAATATAGGAGTGGTTCGACTCGAATATAAGAACTAAGCAAGCAAGAGGAGGTATCACATTCCTTTCATCACACTCCTTGCAACCTTAAATTTATCCTACAATTATTTACTTGCTTGCACTGGAGTCTCTCCCCACTTAGCTTATTATCCTACAAATTCTATTCCTTTACTAGTGTCTCCTTTTTATCTTTGAAACAATGAGCAATGAACTTGGTTAAAATATTTCCTACATTTTTACAACAAGAAAAAGCATCTGAAAGATGACTTGAGTCCATGTTTAGCTCAAAAGAATTTGATTTTAGAACTACTCCATCACAATTGTGCTTAATATAAATAGACTCGATAGTACCCTTGATTGAAATTATTTGCTTAAATAGATGCTTTGAAGTAGTAGAAGTTATGCCACTACTTTTTCTAATAATTACTGTAAGATATTTCTTTACGCGTGTCATTACAACTCTGTCGTGCTCCATGGGGAACTATTAACTCTGCTGGCCAATGAACGATCTAAATGTGGGAAACCACTTGATTTCGGCTATTGAGTTATGTAAACGTCTGTAGCAGCAATGCTATGACGTGTAAATATTTTAGTCTCCTCATGGTTTCACGTTCCAAGTGAATTTGTAGTACTCCTCTGGCCCATTATTGCTCAACATCATTTATTGGCATGGCCACGAGTGCACAACACAACCCCAATTAACGTGTTAAAAATAGTGGTATGATTTCTTTATGAAAGTGCTGAAGTTTTTGAAAAACAAGAGAAAGAAAAAGGTGCTTTGAGAGTCTTGAAATTTTGACATGGGAGTAGATGAGTCATTCTTAAATTAAATATTTTGATGCCAACTTGAGTACTCTTAATTGGTTAAGTGAACAAGAACAAAAAGTTTTCATCTCTCCACAAAGAGAGGCACCAAAAGAATTTGTCTCACCTTCCTAGCTAAACTTTCGACACTTGCTTGGGCATATGATTTATTTGCTAGCAAGATATACGTGGTTAGGAAGTGGACTCAGTGCAATCTTGTGAATAATTGTATGATCATATTTCAGATTGCAGAAATTGTGAAGAAAAGAATTTGACACCAATTCAAGCTTGTGAGTTCCTTTATTTTCAGTCTCGAATCTTTGCTATTCTTCCTTATTTCCTTGTCACTTGAGGGAGAGCGACTTGTAAGCTTGGGGGAGTTGATAGCTGTGATATTCGACACATTTTTGATGGCTTTTATTGATGGGTTTCTCCTGGATTTGATCGTTTTGTAGCTTTACCTAATGCTAATACTTCGGTAGCGAAGAAAACTTAGATTTTAATGTGTGTTTCAGGTTCTGGACATCAACAGAAGGATTTAACTAGAGAAATACAATATTATTGAGAAAACAAGCAAGTCCCACTTTGGAAGCACGCGAGATCTCACAGATGGTTTAACGACCAACTATACGGCGGGAATGGCCTTATAGTTCCCGTCGTATAGTTGCCGCCGCCTCTATCTTGTCAAAAGGGACAACTTCCATGAAGGGACGGGGGACGAAAACAAAACGCAGCAGCCGCCACACCATCTAGAAGGGAGAAAGAAGGGATTCAGAGAAGAAGGAGAAGAAGTTCTTCATCTCACTCCACGATCTTTGACATCCTATCCAATACACCTCCATAGCCACTACTTGTACTTGAGAGAGAGAGAGATCTCCATCTTACAAGACTAGGGTTTGAGATTGTTTCTTCCCATCTTGAATTGTGTTGGATATTTTTATATTCTTATTGTGGATCTCCATGGTAATACCAATATAAATTCCCTTTATTTGATTATATTGATGATCCGTTCTTCTCTCATGTGTGAGTAATTTCTGTGGGCATGGGAGATGTAGGGGATTGGTGAGATGTGATGTGCGTTCATATATTTTCCATTAGTTTGTGACTGATTCTAATTACTATATTATGTGTGCTTGACTATCTGTGGGATGCTTAATGCTTGTTTTCCAATTAAGGGCCCAGACAACATGATACCTTGTTCTACATAGACAAGATCGTGTACGCTAGTGGACCGGCGACCCCTTGGTGACACAGGGATATCAATGGAAAGCTAGTTGACTCGAGGATAACGAGTAACCACTATGCTTATTGCATTAGTCCAATCCAAGGAGCTTAATCTCTAAGCGATCTGAAGGGTCTTAATCATCTAGTGTCGGACCATACTTTTGGTAGCAGGCTAGTAGGATTATTGAAGTTGGGATGAAATCTACCAAGAGGAGCTCTGGATAATTATGGGTTGCTCGTCTACACACATATCTATAAGATTATAATTGTTACATTTACCACTCATCCACCTGGCATATTCACTATCACGATGAACTGAATCTCCCCGTGCCTTCTTTCGCTATCTGCAGAAAACAACAAACAAGCAAAGTCGTTCTTTATTTTATGAATTTTGTTTCTGAAGTTTACATTTTAGTTCTATTGAAATATATTGCATTTAATCAAAACCTCATTCTTATTTCAACACTTGCAGTCGATTCACTCGAAGACCTGTGACAACTTCGGGTATGGGAAAGACTTCACCAATAAACACTTACCTTTAGGCTCTCTGTGGGATCGATATCTGAACTTCGAAACTAGTTACAAACGATTTGTGCACTTGCAGACATCACTTGGCTGACACGCTGCAGTTCACTAAATTTACCATCTAAAATCTTGGCGCATTTTATAGCTAGGCTGGCACGCTGCCGTACGCTAAATTAACCATGTCACAACCTGGGCCATTACAGCTAGACCGGCACACTGCCGTGTACGCCGACTAGAGTTACTACAGTTGTCATGTTTGACTAGATGATGTTTATTAACAACTTCTATTTTCCTAAAAAATAGTACTCCTACCTAGTTGCAATACACTTGTACTAGTACAATACGTACTACTACTAGCAGTAGAGTACAACGGACAATCATCTCAGTAGTTTTGCTGTATACATGAGTTGTACTACACCTACCCACTTGATTGTTAGGTACACAAACACGACACGACTCTTGTATGCAATCGAACTAACAAGATGATTGTTTAGTTTGCTAAAAAGGATTATACTGTGGAACAGGAGGTAGTACAATACTAGCAGTAGTACACTAGATGTTTATTTTGCAGTTTTGCTACAAACATAGTACAGTAAATACCTCCACATTGGAGCCTAGATCGATCAAGTACCACGGTGTTCCAACACGATGCATGATAACAAAAGGTGTTCAAGCACCTCTTTACAGAATAGTTATAATTAGAAGCGAACAATCACTACATTAACATACCTACGATATAGTAAATTGTCCATCAAATGATGAGTGATAACCTGCACTTCTCATCATCTTCTCGCAGTTATCATGATCAAATACTATCACCTCAAAGGAAGTGGTGGCATGCTTCTTGAAAGTCATGTGCTTTGACAAAATCTAGCCATCCTTCATCAAGGATTACCTTGTCATCTTGCTTCTTCAGCTCGACATCCCAGCTGCAGGCTTTGCATATCTTCAGCTTGATGGCCTCTGGATACTCACCGCCAAACGTTGGCAAAAAGGAGCTGGGTATGCTCCGCACGTCTAACCCTCTCGGTATTAACATTATCTTGTAGAACGCGTCACAGGTGTTCTCCAAGTGGGTGTTACTGGGTCGCCCCTCCATCCAGACTACACATGTCTCTCTTGTCTTTTTTGATGGTGAGTCTCTCCAAGCTTGAGCTTCTTGCCCGAACACTGCAAAAAAAATCCCGTGGACAGATAATGTCTCTACCAACTTTCGATAATTATGAAATAGTACATTATTAGCTGATATAGTACAATACAAGATTAGCTAAGAAAGTAAAGTGGAGCAATTTTCTTATCAAATTACACAAATTAAAGTCTTAACTCTAGCTAGCATGAACGCCGGTTATATTAGTACTAATTCCAAGGTCTAGGCATCACATTAGTGCAATTCTTTATCGAGCAGTACATATACCGAACACCTAGGAACAGACGAACGAACGAACATGATGAGCTCTATCTACTACCAATACTAGAGATGCATACGTATACTTGAAATTTTGGCAAAAATCAAAGTAGGTCAGCAGCTGCCCTAACTTGCCCAAATTAAAGGGACCTCCACCCCTGAGACTAATATACAGCAAAACATATCGAGTGGCCTCCCAAATCATCATCAGTCGTGGATCAATGAATATAAAATTTGAAATTATTATTAAAGTTCACCGTAGATATAGCCCTGGAACTAGCTTGCATGTGTAAAACTGAACAGTAGTATACAAATAGGTTAAATACACTATATGATAACTATACTCAACACCAACCCAATGTTAACCAAGCGCTAATAAAAGCTTGACCGCATCTCATCATCAAGATCAAGGTTTCGGGGATTATGTACATACCGCACTACCACCACGATGTATGAGGGATGTGAAGGATCTATAGATGAGGTTGCAGGACCCGCCGCTCGCAACCGACCAGCCTAAGACGAGTAAGTTGCGGCGGAGGTGGTCGTCAATGGAGGGAAGCACAATGGCGATTAAGAAGTGCTATGTGAGAGAGAGCTGGGACTGGGGCTGGTGAGGGAATAAATGCGGTGAGGTTAGACGAATGGTGTGGACAAAGCAAACCTTGGCAACAATACAGTACTACTAATTGTCATGCCTAAATTAACAGCCTAGAAAATTGGGCACGACAGCTTGAGTGCTTGAATAGGGAAACACCAAACACATACTATGGAAGTATATTATTATGTACATGGTGCCTAGTACAAGCAATGGTAGAAATGATGTTGCAAGTACTCATACTACAATAAAGTATGAAAGTACTATGTACGTAGTACTGTACATTACATGGTGACAAGTATTAGCTATATAAATGATGTTATGAGTGCTCATAATCAGCTTTTTGGTATTATGGTCAAACTTCACATAGTTCTGACGAGGCAGGGTTGGTACGAACCACATTGGCACCTCGAACATTTGCTCCCTATGTTCCGCTCTAGTGTAGTTAAGTGAAGAACCTATGGCAGCCCCCTATTGACGTGCATGTGACTCCAATCTGGAACTGGCTATGGGAGATGTTTGCAGCGCACATGTGTAGCAAAAACAAAGTCTCCTCTGAATAGTAGCAAAGCTTCATCAACGTCAGCAGCACTAGGTTCGGGGTTTTTAGGGGGCTCGAGAATGAATGGATGGTTGATTCCCACAAACACTGACCTCCCTTCAAGATTATCCCTTCTGATCCAGTCTAGTGCTACAGGGTCATCCGAATTAAAGGCCCTCTAGAAAACATGGTAGTAGAGCGAGGGATAAGAGAGTAGTTCTCTACCCATGTATGATATAAGATCACCATGGCTGCTGGTTCATGCACCCTGGTGTAAATCCATAGGATATCCCAGCCAAGCTCTACCAAGTACCAGCTGCGTAATTCAATATCTTCAGCCTCGGCATCATCACCGGCTTGGACGTTTGCCGACTCTTCAATTACTGGAGCCAGTATGACACGCGGGCCTGCAAGTATACTTGTGTGTGCATTTCAGTTACCAAAAGTATCACAAACAATACAGTTGTAAGTAATTTATAAATTTTACTTTTAAATAACCGGACTCACTCCACTTGTTTGGTTCCCAGACAAGAACATCTCCTCGCGGTTCTGTCACCGTGCATAGGCGATCAATAGAACCACTGATTAGACACGTGGCAATGGCATCGACATACGTTCCTGGTGCAAGATAGTCGTTTCAAAGAATAATCCAGTCCCTATCACAAGGAAAATTTATGGTAGCAATGAATTTTTCAAACACCGTCATCGCGCTGTAGTGCCATTGGTTGTCCAATCTATACGGTTTGTTTGCTATTTGTATCTTCAGTAGCTCAATATTCGCGTGCTTGTAGAGGTAAGTGCACGGGGGGCCGGGGAAATACTGGTTACCCGATGGATAAATATCAACACGCTGCACACGTGGCAGCTTGATAAACACAATACTGTAGACGTTTTGGAGGTACCAGCGCCCTGGATGCTTTTCAATCGCAATCCATTCTCCGTTGGCACCAACCCAATGACCCTTGTTTTCAAATCCTTCATCATCCCATGTTCCGGGTATGTCATCATCAACTGGTTCAAATGCTTCTACTGTTGGATTGTCTAGTGGCATTAGCAACACATCAATGCCCTGCAATAGATTTTATTTATATCTAGGGGCATGCAAGGTGTTTGACAAAGGGGGAGTGCTAGCTAGCTTTGTGGAAAAACTACTATCTAAAAGATGCAGAAACGTGATGAATAAATCATGAATGCATGCAGAAAAACACACCAAGGAATAAGGTCTTGTTTGCATTAAAGAAAAGTGTAGGAATAGTTAAGTTTCCTATGCTGGTACTATTCAGAGGAATGGACTAGAGGAAAAAACGCAGGCAATTTTCATATGATTGATTAACAAGATTAGGGGGGCTCTTTCGATCAATGGTTTTTAAAAAACGTAGGAATAGGAAAAACATAGGATTGGCATGGTAGGTATAGTAAATTCATATTAGGAATTAAAAATGCAGGAATTTTGTAACAGGTGTCTTTGGATGGTGAATAGGAAACAAACACAGGAGTTTTGCAGGAATATAGTGTGAGCACATTGGACTTCTCAAAGGATAAATAGAATGAGGTTGGAGCTCATCTTTAGATTCTTATGGAATGGAGGGCATATGAACTATGAAGGGACTCCATAGGAATTTGATATCTTCTAAAATCCTTATGGGTTAGAATCCTCCAAAACTCATATGTGATTCTTCATATCAAACTTGGACCTTATTTTCAAATTCCTACGCACGCAAAGAACAAGAATGAGGTCCCAAGAGACACGATAACATCATAAATATACTCTCCCGTGAGGTTTGACTTTGATTTTACCATGTTTTAAAGTAATCCTATGTTTTTGTATTAAACCAAACAACCAACTTTTTACAGAAATCTTGTGTTTGTAAAACACATGAAACTTAAAATATAACGCTAGCTTTGATTGGCCAATACACCTTCCGTTACAGGTATCAACAATCCTGGTCGTTCTTGTGTTTTCAGATTAGTATGTTTGGAGGAGAGGGGGGACAGTGAAGCAAAAGTCTTGGGCCTCTTTCGATCGCAGGATTGAGAACACAGGAATTTCACAGGTTTGCTGGTGAAAAACAGGCGATTATAAAATGTATGAAAACTACCTACGTGAATGGCATGTTTCGATCCTACGCACGTGATGATAGTTGAGCCTCAAGTAGATGTTCCAATTCCAACAGGATTTAAGCATGGGTGGGGGTTGTAGTTCAAAAGAATTTGCATATGTAACATCCCAAAACTTTAATCCAAGGTTATTAAGATCCAAATCACCAAATTTAGAGTTAATAAAACCTTTTTCATTTAAAAATATTAAAGCATTCATATGTGTGTGCATTTAAATTAGGAGTTGATTTGAATTGCCATGATTAAGTGATCCATTGCTTGTAAAATGATTCTTAGGTGAAATAAACATCATCTAGATCATTCCCAAACAAATCCCAAAGAAAAACAAATCAAAATAAATAAAATAAACAAATGGTTATTTGTGCCATTTTAATCAACATGCCTACTTTGGCTATTCCTAGAACTCAAAACCTAACAGAAACAAATGTGGATCTTTGCACCCCTTGCTAGTACATGTAGTGATGTACCAAGGCCCACTTTGTGATCTACCAAAAACTTGTAAACACTAATTTTAAATGGAATTTGAAAATTGAATGTAGTTCATATGAGAAGATCCCACTTATTCAAAAACCACTCAAATGAGCTCCATTTTCAAATCCCAAGCAACCACAGATGCTCAAGCTGAAGGGAATATGCCCGAGAGGCAATAATAAAGTGGTTATTATCTTATTCCATGTTTATGACAAATGTTTATTTTGCATGCTACAATTGTATTGATCAGAAACATCAATACATGTGTGTTTAATAAACAAAAAGGGTTCCTAGTTATGCCTCTCTTATAGACTAGCTTGTTGATTAACAAAGATGATCAAGGTTTCCTGATCATGGACATTGGATGTTGTTAATAACAAGATCACATCATTTGTGAAATGATGTGATGAACATTCATCCGAAGTATAGCATTACGATCAAGTCATTATGTTTATATTGCTATAACATCATACGAAGTAATCTTTATCCTTAGACCATGAGATCATGTTAATTGCTAACACCGGAAGAGTATCTTGATAACATCAAACGTCACACCGTAACAGGGTGACTATAAAGATGGGTTCAGTACTACGAAGGTGTTATGTTGAGGCTCATGGATCAAGAGTGGAATTTGGCAATCCCGATGACGGATAGATATACTCTGGGCCCTCTCGGTGATATCACATTGAGATAGCTTGCAAGCAAGTGATGTGATCACTAGAATGTTATATCACAGGAACGAGAAAAGAGTTCATGTCGGTAACGAGATCAAACTAGGTATTTGGATACCGATGATCAAATCTCGGACATGTATTATATCATGAGACAAAGGGATTAAATTACTAGCGTTAAAGGTTCTCACGATCACAGAAGTCATCATTGAATATGCAGGAGTCAGTATGGATCTCCATGTCCCGCTTCTGATTATTGATCTGAGAGGAGTCTCAATCATGTCTGCATTATTCACGAACCATAGGGTGACACACTTAAGAGTTACCGGACACCATTTTGGAGCACATATGTTTCAGACGAAAGAATTGCAAAGCGCAGGAATTGTTTCAATAGAAACCGGAAATTGTTTCGGGTGAAATTGCAGAAAGTAGTTCTGCATGTGATATTGAAATATTGCAAGAGGTTATATGTGAATGTTTTTTAATTAAAGTAAATAACAAAATTCTGAATAAATTTAATAAAAGAGTTTTCTTAAATGAGAGAGCATTAAACTTAGAGAATTTTAATGCATTTAAAGTGGGGACTTTAAAAGGGAATGTGAAGAGGCATTTTAATGTGGAGGGGTTACCACCACTTGAATGGGGGAGGTGAGGGGTCACCCCCATGCGCCGGCCATGTGGAGGGGCACCCCCCTCCTCCTATAAAAGTCCCCCCTCTTCCTCCTTCTTCCTCACACCTCCTCGTGAAGGATCTCTCTCCCCCTCTAGAATTATTCCCCCATGGTCTCGGATTAGCGAGATACATGTTCCCGGTGGCATTTCGTCTGGAAGGACTTGCTGCTTCCGTTGGATCGCTGGAGCGAGGAGGTGGAGGTTGTCCGGTGGCTTGAACGTGTGTGCGATTACGGATTTGCTGCTGAGTTGTGGCGCTCGGACTTCCTCACGGTCTTGAGATCGGCAAGTTTACGCCTACATCAACCACGAGTTCCTACTCGTTAACAAAACTTGTTGTCTTCGAGGGTAAGTTCTCGATGGATGTATGTCCACCCGTTGCTCTGTACCTAGTAGATAGATCTTGGCATGTAGTTCTCATCGTAGGAAATTTTTTGTTTTCTATGTTGCGGACCGAACAGTGGTATCAGAGCCTGATCTATGTGTAGTTGCTTTGCATGGGTAGTACACATATGTTTATATGTGGGCGATGATGATCATGTTATTGCATATTCTATGTATTTTGGATATTGGTGGCATAGTAGGATGAAGCGGCCCGGACCAACCTTACATGTCATCGTACATGAGACCGGTTCCACGACTGACATGTAACTTGTTTTGCATAAGTGGCTGGTGGGTGTCTGTCTCTCCTACTATAGTCAATATCTGATTTACAACGAGTTGCTAATGACTTGGTTATCCTCGTTGTGGTTCATGTTCGTAGGTAAGAATGGTTCTATCTCCGAAAGCCCTAAGCCATGTAAAACTTGCAATTGATAAATTGGAGGCGTATAGTTTAGATCGTTGATGGGCTAGTGTCTTGATACGGTATTGTCGTAAGTTGATGTATGATAGATACTCTTACAACACACTCAACGTGTAAGTTCCATAGACCTTGGCCTTACACACAAAGGAATGATATAGATCATACCACGATGCAAATGATAGAGATCAAATGCATGGACCATATCATCTCACTTTACACATTAGATGTTAGCATCTTATACTGCTAGTTTGGCGCTTTTGGTAGCATTGTAAGATGATCCCTCATTTAAATATCAAGATAAAATGTGTTCTTCCTTAAGTATGCACCGTTCTGTGGATCGTGTTTCGAGACATCACGTGATGATCGGGTGTACTCGAATCTACGCTTTCATAGGAACGGGTGTAAGATAGTTTACACACGCGAATACTAAGGTTCTTACTTGGCGAGCCTAGCATGTACAGACATGGCCTCTGAACATGGACCGAAAGGTTAAGCATGAGTCATATAGTTTATATGATGCCCATATAGATGCTCGCCTTTGAATCTACATTAACTGACGTGATGATCGGACTTGGTGTAGTGGATTTGGTTCATGTAATCACCAAAAAGGCACGAGGGATGTCGTTTTTGAGTGGGAGTTCATTTCTAATTTGAATTAGTCGAACTCAATTTGTCATAAACTAAATTGAAGTGAATTTGCATAATTTCTTGTAGCCATTAGCGTTTGTTTACTACCTTATGCTTAGTTTTAATTGAGGTAACAGAACTACAGAATTCTGGATATTTACTTTACGAACTGGTATCGTATTGTTTTGAATGTCAATTTAAAGTTTATAAGTCCTATTGCAAACTTTCAGCAAACTCTATTTACTCCATGAAGTTTAATAAGTAGTATTAAATCAAGAGTAAGAATTCCAATGTTAGTATCTAAAATATCATGTTTGCCTCCATGATTATTGATATTCAAAAGTTGTTTTAATATCAAGATTATATAGGAGCTGAAAATTGTTTCAGAAACCAACATGTGTGAAAGATATTGTGATATCTGAAATAGTGTTTTTGGTTGCATTATGATAGAGTATAATTTAGCAAAATACATGTTTTCATATTGTATGATAATTTGTGAAGGATGGAGATGTTAAGCATCCGGATCTCCCAAAAAGGTTTTGGGAACTAACATTATACTCGCGATTCTTCCTTACAGGCTATAGTAGCTTGATCATGAAAGTTGTCATGATAAGGATGAATAGAAGATGTAAGTAAAATGTTTACTACACTAATAGATTACTAAAGAATGGTTTTTTGAAATAATACTAAACATTTTATGATGGTGATTCACTTCAAAGTGCATGTCCAAAGGTATTAGTATTTAACTATATACGCTTTGTACTATGTGTCATGTGAATGACACCACAATTGATGTTGATAGATTCTTTTAAAAAGAAAGGGAATTGTTGAAAGATAATCTATGCAATATTTGGCAGAAAAGAAAAGGTTGGAGATGTCCAACTTAGGTATATAGAAGATATACATGTTATGGTTGTATTCCTTGCTTGTTAAACAATGTGGTTCTTAGGTATTGGATACCGAATTGGTTGGTATGAAGTGTCATACAGGACAACGCAATTCATGAACTACAATGGCCTAAGTAACTAGCAAGAGAATAAGTGATGATGATCATCGAAAACAAATAAAGTGTTATTGTGTTTTTCGTTGTCGACAAACCTAGCCTTCAAGATTTGTTTTAATAATTATTATTTTGTTCCGGTATTACGAGAACAATGGTTGTTCAAATAATTACCGTATTCCATAAAGGATGGATGAACTTTTACAAGTCTAGTGGGAGAAATCACATCCATAAACACTATTGCTAAAATGTTGCAAGACAAATGATTAAAATATCACTTTTGAAGTGACATCGCTATTTTAAATTATATTGGAAAGAAATCGTGAAGAAACTCCATGTTGATGGAATTTTGGAGTCTTTGATTTTGATCAATTGACACTTGTGACACTTTCCTCGAGATAATTGAAACTCCGTTCATAGGCCAAAGAGGAACGGATGACTAATTTATTGGATATTATGCATGTTGATGTATATAGTCCATTATGTTTAGCCATATGCGATGGATCCTTTTGCTTCATATGCTTTCTCCAGAAATTTAAGTGAATATATCTATATATTTACTTAATAAGGAAGAAGTATGAAACATTTGAAAAATGTTCAAAGACTTTCAAGATGAAGTGGAAAATCATTGTAACAAGAAAATAAAGAGTTTATGATTCGATCATAAAGGAAGATATTTGAGTTACATGTTTAGCAAAAACACCTAAGACTTTAGGAATTGTTCCATGATTTGTGTTTTCCTGATAAACCATAGGAGTATGGCATATTCGAGAGATGAAATCAAACCATGTTTGACATGGTAAGATCAAAGGTGTCATTTATAAAACTGCCATTATGTTTTAAGGATTGAAGTTTTAGAGACTACCGCTTTACACTGAAAAGAGCACCATCGTGATCCGTTGCAATGACACCATATAAGTTATGGTTTGGGATAAAACCCGAATTGTCTTTTCTTAAATTTTGGTATGCTATGCATAAGTAAAATGTTTACAACCAAAGTCGGATAAGCACGTCTTTGTAGGTTATCCCAAAGAATTTGTTGGGAATTTCTCCATAACACCAAGGACAAAAGAGTTTATTACTTGGAACGTTAAGTTTCTTGAGAAGGAAATTTTCATGAAAAGTTAAGTGGGAGGACAATTGAACTTTGATAAGGTTATTGAACCTTAGCTATATATGCTAACTAGCCCAGTGCCGGAAAGTGTCCCGATGGCGGCCACAATGCTCATGGCTCACGTGATTACAAAGGGTGTGATCTCGGAGATTAGAGTTCCTATTGAACCGTGTCGGTCGGTAAGAATCAAATAGTGTGATTTGATAAGAAAGTCGTTATTGTTTTGACAATGATGAACCGACTACATGCAAAGAAGCGATGATGGGCCCTGACTCCATAAAATAACTAGAAGTCATAGAATCCGTGATAGTATCCATACACGAGAAATCAAGTTTCTAAACTTGGAAGACCCTCCGGAAAGGCGTGAAGCCTATCGGTCGTGTTTGGATCTATAAAGAAATAAGACATGGATTTTTAACATCTATGAAATAGTCGACATGTCGGAAAGAAGTTTACGACAATGTTCAAGGAGTTGACTATGACAAGATTTGATCTTTCATAGTGATATTTAGTCTTGACGGATTAATGTAGCAACCACTACATATAATTTGATGTATGGTAGTTGAACAAACAAAACAATGTTCTTCTAATAGAATGGTTACCTAGGACGTGTACAAGACACAGTTCGAAGGGTTTTGTTAATTCAAAGGGTGCTAAAAGGGCATGCAAACTTCAATAGTTGAAGTAAACATAGCGGAGTTGGAATCTTCACCATGATGAAACTGTTAAAAGAGTTTAAATTCATCGGAGATGATGAAGATGCTTGCATTTGCAAAAATTAAGTGGGAGCGCTGAGACATATTTCTAATACATTATGTAGAGGACATATTGTTGATTGGAAATGATGTATCTTGTATTGACACAAGTTAAGAATTTCATTAAAATAAGATTTTGATGAAAGACTTGGGCAAACCCAGAATATTTGGCATCAATATCTATATGGATAGATTGAGGCGCTAATATGGTTGTGCCAGACATACATATATGAGATATTGAAAGGGTTCAATATGGAAACAACAAGAAAGGTTCTTACAGCATGGAAATAATTGTATCAAGATTCAAGTGTTTCAACACTTGGTGTGTAAAATCACATGAAGATTTTGATCGATTATACCATGATATGTATATATCCAAAATGTCCTATGCTCTAAATGTTATGAGCACATACCAGAATGATTCACAAGATGATCATTGGACGATAGTAAAGATATTCTTATGAGCTTTGGAAGAACTAAGAATATATCATATATAAGTGACAAATAGTTAAAGGTAGTTCATTGTAAAGTGTTACATTGATACTATTTTTGTCACAAGATACAAATTAAATTTATCTCAATTTAGACTATGGGTTGCACAATGTAACGGAAAGGATGTTACATGATGGATTTGGATGAGTTCTAAAGTTGAGACATTGTGATGGATACTACAACAAAAGGCTAAGTATATAAATCCTATAGTAGCAGCAAAGGAGGGCATTTGTGTTAAGTAGTTTGTTATCAAACTAGGTGTGGTTCAAAGTGGGCTAATACTATGAAGATATATTGTGTAACAATAATATCAACATATTTTAACCCGAACGAACTAAAGGTCTCACCAAAGGACCAAATTTATACAATGCCATCTCATTTGAGAATGAGTGATGCGTAGAGACGCAAAGACATGCAAATACACACGGACCTGAAACTGTCAGATCCGGAGATTATGTTAACCACTAGCAATCGCATATATGCAACACCAGAAAGCCATAGGTGTTCAATACGCAAAGTTTTTCAAACTAGATTATTGACTCTAGTGCAAGTGGGAGACTGAAGGGAATATGCCCAAGAGGCAATAATAAAGTGGTTATTATCTTATTCCATGTTTATGATAAATGTTTATTTTGCATGCTATAATTGTATTGATCAGAAACGTCAATACATGTGTGTTTAATAAACAAAAAGGATTCCTAGTTATGCCTCTCTTATAGACTAGCTTGTTCATTAACAAAGATGATCAAGGTTTCTTGATCATGGACATTGGATGTTGTTAATAACAAGATCACAACATTTGTGAAATGATGTGATGAACATTCATCCGAAGTATAGCATTATGATCAAGTCATTATGTTTACATTGCTGTAACATCATACAAAGTAATCTTTATCCTTAGACCATGAGATCATGTTAATTGCTAACACCGGAAGAGTATCTTGATAACATCAAACGTCACACCGTAACAGGGTGACTATAAAGATGGGTTCAGTACTACGAAGGTGTTATGTTGAGGCTCATGGATCAAGAGTGGAATTTGTCAATCCCGATGACGGATAGATATACTCTGGGCCCTCTCGGTGATATCACACTGAGATAGCTTGCAAGCAAGTGATGTGATCACTAGAATGTTATATCATGGGAACAAGAAAAGAGTGCATGTCGGTAACGAGATCAAACTAGGTATTTGGATACCGATGATCGAATCTCGGACATGTATTATATCATGAGACAAAGGGATTAAATTACTAGCGTTAAAGGTTGTCACGATCATAGAAGTCATCGTTGAATATGCAGGAGTCAGTATGGATCTCCAGGTCTCGCTTCTGATTATTGATCTGAGAGGAGTCTCAATCATGTCTGCATTATTCGCGAACCATAGGGTGACACACTTAAGAGTTACCGGACACCATTTTGGAGCACATATGTTTCAGACGAAAGAATTGCAAAGCGCAAGAATTGTTTCGATAGAAACCGGAAATTGTTTCGGGTGAAATTGCAGAAAGTAGTTCTGCATGTGATATTGAAATATTGCAAGGGGTTATATGTGAATGTTTGTTAATTAAAGTAATTAACAAAATTCTGAATAAATTTAATAAAAGAGTTTTATTAAATGAGAGAGCATTAAACTTAGAGAATTTTAATGCATTTAAAGTGGGGACTTTAAAAGGGAATGTGAAGAGGCATTTTAATGTGGAGGGGTTACCACCAGATGAATGGGGGAGGTGAGGGGTCACCCCCCATGCGCCGGCCATGGGGATGGGCACCCCCTCCTCCTATAAAAGGCCCCCTCTTCCTCCTTCTTCATCACACCTCGTGAAGGATCTCTCTCCCCCTCTAGAATTATTCCCCCATGGTCTCGGATTAGCGAGATACTTGTTCCCGCTGGCATTTCGTCTGGAAGGAGTTGCTGCTTCTGCTGGATCGCTGGAGCGAGGAGGTGGAGGTTGTCCGGTGGCATGAATGTGTGTGCGAGTACGGATGCGCTGCTGAGTTGCGGCGCTCGGACTTCCTCACGATCTTGAGATCGGCAAGTGTACGACTACATCAACCACGAGTTCCTACTCGTTAACAAAACTCGTTGTCTTCGAGGGTAATTTCTCGATGGATGTATGTCCACCTGTTGCTCTGTACCTAGTAGATAGATCTTGGCGTGTAGTTCTCATCGTAGGAAATTTTTTGTTTTCTATGCTGCGGACCCAACACAAGCGTATGATCAACAACTCCACCAAAATTGAACCAAAAATTCAAAAAAATTCTCATGCGGCCATTGTGTCGAACATGTGGCATGCAGAAATGAAATGGCCTAACTATTACTATTTCTACTTAAAAAATTGTCCCCCATTTGACCCTCTTTACTCTCCCTTGCCACGCCTGAGTCCAACCAATTGATCACCGGCCTACCCCTAAGCCGCAGCAGCAGTGGAGCGCCACCCCTTTTTGGTCATTGCCGGCCAGAAGAGGGAAATGTGCCACAGACCATGCCGCGCTGTTCCAGCACCACCACTAACTCTGCCTAACCCTATCACACCTCCCTGCCCCTTCCCCAAGCCCAACCAGGCCCTGGACCACACCCCAGCACCGCCGCCCATTCTCTCTGCGCCGTGCTCAGCGCGCGCCAGAGCGCGATCGTTGCCAGCACGCAGCAGACCGCCACTGGACACAAAATCCTGCACACCGCTCCGCCTCGACCCTAGCACCCTGCGAGACATGGCCGTGCACCGCCGCACGACCCATAGTCGTCGTGCGTCGCGTCGAGCACCGCCTCTGTCTCCCAGAGCGCGGGACGCTCCCGACCAAACGCCACCGCCCCTAGCAGCGCATTAACGCCATAGAGCATCACCAGGAGGCAGGCCACCGCCTGCCTACGCCGCCCATGCCTCTAGCCGCCTGTATCAACGTCACCAACGAGCTCGCCGTCGTGCCGCTCGGTCCCCCTGTCGCCCTATAAAAGGAGCCCTCCCCAACACAAACTCCTCACACCACTCCACTCCCCTCTCCTCACTGATCCTTCCACCCCATCGCTGGAGCCGCTTGAGCCGTAGTTCGCCGGAATTGCGCGAGGAGCCCGCTTCAGAGGAGGAGAAGGCGCCGTCGATTTCGTCCACCCCAGGAGCTGTCATGACCTCGCCTGAGCTCGCCGTTGTCCACCAGTTTGTTTGCACACCTCGCCGTAGTAGCTAGAGCCCTGGTACGTCCCCGGTAGACCCCCGCTGGCCGTTTAGGGTCCGGTCTCGCCGGCGACGAGTCCGTCATCGACAACGACTGTGAGTCGTCGATGTCTGTTCTAATCGTAGCGCCCAGATTGCCCCGTACCATTTCGGGTTTTAAGTCTCGCTGACAAGCAGGACCAACCTATTAGCCGCCCTCTGCGCCGCTGAGCGCCACTGGGCCGGCCCATTTCCTTTCCCGTGCTAGCCCGTGAATTCAAATATAGATTTTTCTATTTTAGTTTGAACTCACTTCTGTCCCTTAGTTTAAAAATCAATTCCAGGAGATTTACTGAACCAAATTGAGTGATTCAAATTTTCTTAGAAAGCTACTAAAAAGATCTATCCAAGCCGGTTGGATGTAATTAATTTAGAGTTAGAGATCTCTCCTAGTAAAAATAACAAGACAGAAGCTTTTGCACATTCAAACATTTTATAAAATCAACCATAATAGCTTTTGAGTTGATTCCAACTCCAAAAAATCACATTTAACCATACCTATCTGAATATGTAATAATATTGAGGTTTGCATGCAGTGACTTTGGACTAGTACCAAAATAATGCTATATAGGCATTTCTAGTCACCTTAAATCATTAATTTCTAAACTTAAACTTATTAAAAGGTGATCCAACCCTTAAATCACATTCCCACATGTTAGAATATGTGGTGAGGACATGTGTCCACATGATCCCATATTTTAAGTGGTGAATATTAAATCTTAGTTATTTTCAATGAGTAGAAATTACTTTTCTTAAATAAAAAGAATGAAACTAGTAAATAAAACCTTGTGATGGTTGTGATGATAATAAATCATCAAATGTGTGCATTAGTGTGCTAAGTAGACTAGTTAAGTATTGCCTGGTGATTGTGTACTTCGTATATATTTATAGACGATAGTAACGACGAAGCATTCGAGGAGGAGGAGTACTATCAAGAGGAGGAAGAAAACTTCAACCACTACACCAACCAAGGCAAGCTACTGTTAGCAAGTTAGAATTAAGCTAGAGGACTTAAGCAATATGCATTAGGCATGCTTTGGTTATACCACTTTGACTAGTATCTATTCCAAGTTTACTTTCAAGCTTTTACTTTCTTTACTTTACCAAAGTCCTTTACTTGTTTTGAAGGTAGCATAAAAAGTATAAAACTTGACCTATCTAGATAACCTTAGATGTCATTCTATGGCCTAAGATTGATCCTATCTTTCCACCTTAGTGAACACTCTTAACTTAGTAGCTTAGAGCTAGACAAAAACTTGAGTCACCTTAGATGGGAACACTTGGTGAAAATGAATTGTGAAAACCTTGGAATGATGAGTCATTCTATTGAGATGTTTTGACATGTGTTGAGAAACACAAATGGTTTATGATGATGAAAATGTTGAGGCATGAGCCTTAACCCTTTTACAAAACTGATGGTTGGATTCAGATGCGATACCATTCCAATTTTACCGTACAACCACAATACCTAAATTGGGTAAGGCGTAGCCGGAAGTTTATATGCATTAGTATTAGTTCCCTCACGGGAGAGGTTTGAGCTGAGGCTACCTCTCAATGTTGTCCACCTATGCAGTTGCCAAGATGACAGATGGTCATGGTTGGGAGGCCATGCTCATAGGAGAGGTGCTTATACTAGGGTGTGTAAAGGAAAGGTTATGTTTGATTATCTCCATACTAAGTATGATGATTCAGGGTTATCCCTGACAGATGTATCGAATCTTGTGGTGAAAGTGTACCATCTCTACAGAGTGTCAAACTATTCGAATAGCCGTGTCCGCGGTTATGGACAGTTGGAGTGGCCATACTATTTCGTTGTCAGATGTTTTCAAAATAACTTATGAAATGAATGATGAATCTTGACTTGACCACAATAGAGTTGTGACTATGACACTAGCTTCCCAACTTAAGTGATTCTAGAACTTTACTTTATCTTTCTTTGTTTTTGAACTCATCTTAGGTTTCAAAATTAACTTTGTAGTTAAACTTAGAGTTAGCACTTTACTTTAGAACTATACTACTTGCTAGTGGTAGTTTGTGAGTACTTAAAGAGTACTCATGGCTTTGTCCCTGGCTATTCCTATGGCTAGACTTGAAGGAGACTACCAAGATGCTGGCCAGCAGGACGGCTATGATAACTAGGACTATCTGCCTTCGTCAGCAATGCCTGTGCCCCTGAAGATAGACCCCACCGCTACGCTTATTATTTATTCCGCTGCTTTTTGTATTAAGACTGGATCATGAGATCCTTATTCGTGTAAGACCTTATTATGGTTTGTAATGGATGATGTACTGTGATATCCAATCTGTTATGTCTCGCAAAAATGGTAATCCTAGGATTGCGATGTATGACATAATAGGCATCTGGGATTAAAAATACGGGTGTTGACAAGTTGGTATCAGAGCCATCCTGACCAGAGGAGACCCTAGTTAGAATGGACGTCCGAACAAAAACTTAATTTCAAAACCAAGTGAGTATTTATGAAAAACTATTTCCTCTCTTACCCTTGGGAATTCATTCTTTCTCAAAAATTCATGTTCCTCAAATTCTTACATTACTACTTAAAATTTGACACACTTGATCACTTCACTAACTTCCTCATCCATAATTATTGTAGATGGAGACTCAGTTCAGCAAGTTCTACCAGTTGGGCAATGGAGGCCAACTGATCTTCGAGAGGGACCTAGATTCACTATCGGAGTTACTGGGACGCCCACATTCGGAGTTTCTTGGAGCACAACTTCCAGGACCCCTAGGAGGAGATTTACAGTGGCTAGTCACCGCCGATATTCGAGGAAGCATAGAAGCACCAACGTCCGGGAGAATCTAGTTCTCCGTAAGAGAGAACAACTGGCTATATGAATTAGCCAGGGCAATGCATGAAGCTCTCGCATGTCTATGTGCCCTTAGCGTCAACCAAATCCAAGGAACCCGTTTTGCTCACTATGCAAGACGTGACTTCATGGGAATGCCGATGGAGATGCCAAGTCACCCGGAGTTGAAGCGTCAAGTGGAGAACCTTGACTTCCTGTTGTACGATCGCCAGAAGGAATTGGACAATGCTAGGGAGTTTGCCAACTACAACTGCGCCATTGCTGACCAGAAGGCCCAGACTTTCTCACTGCTAGTCAAGGACCGTCAGTCTCTTCGCCTCTAGCACGAGAAGAAGGACCGCACCATCGCCTGTCTTCGCATGAAGGTGGCCGACCTCGAGAAGACCGTCAAGGAGCAAGAAGCTCAGCTTGTAGCAAAGGAGGAAGAAGAGGAGGGTGAAGACATCCAGGGAGACATGGATTCTTACCTCAGCAATGATGATGACTTTCTGGAGGAGGATGCCATGGACTTCTACACTGACGATGAGGTCTCCGACTTCATCGACGATGAGTAGATGCACTAGAGCACTGTCGTAGCATGGGATGTATCGGTCCCACTTTATCATAGCTTGCAGAATGGTTCTTAAAACCATCTGTTTTCCTTGTTGTGGTGTGTGTGTGTGTGTGTGTTTGTATCGTGTGCTTGTTGGAGTGAATGAAATGGAGTTAGTTGCAAAACCTGAGTGAAACTCAAAGTTTTAGATTTGAAACCAAAACCATGAACCTTAGAACTTTCCCTCTTACCCCTTTATCTACATCAATCTTCAGATGAATCGTGGGAACCCAGGAGGGAGAAGCTCATCGCAAGACCCAATGCTGCAGATTATGCAGATGTTAGTTGCAGACCGTGAAGCAAGCAGGGCAGAGCGCCAGGCAAACTTAGCAACATTGCAGCAGATAGCTCAGATGTCCCAAAACAACCAAGGGCATGGAAATCAGGATCACCATGGATCCAAACTCAAAAACTTTCAGAATACCAATCCCCCAATCTTTAACCAGGCTGAAAACCCACTAGATGCTGACGACTGGTTACAGACAATGGAAAACAACTTAGAAGTAGCAGGCGTTGATGACAACGAGAAAGTTCTCTTCGCCACCCACTACCTAGTAGGAGATGCAAGAGCTTGGTGGACTAGTATCCGTAACATGAACCATGGTCAAGTGATGACATGGGAAGCCTTCAAAATCAAGTTCAGCCGCACCCATGTGCCGCAGGGTCTAGTCACTAGAATGAGGGATGAGTTCCACGACTTGAAGCAAGGCAGAATGACTGTGGTGGAGTACCGTGACAGATTTCTGTCGCTTGCAAGGTACGCCCCTGATGAGATCAACACAGAGGCCAGGAAGAAGGAGAGATTCCTGAACGGACTGCATGACGAGATGCAGATTGTCCTCGTCAACATCCGCTTCGAGGATCTCGAAGAACTAGTCGACTCTGCCATCAAATGGAAGGAAAGATTAACCAAGCAAACGACAACCGCAAACATCGTATGATGCAGCAATCTGGATTCAACAGTCACCAGAAGTACCGTCCCAACCCCTCACCAGGATATGCACCCAGAAACAACCGACCTCCAATGTCTCGCCCAAGCTACCCCAACCGTAGCGGAGGCAATGTGAAGTCCGGAGGAAACAACAACCACTCCGGCAACACCAACCATTTCAACCGTGCCCCTCCCAAGAGCAACAACAACAACACCGCACCCAGAACTGGCAGCAATGTTGTGCCTGTCACAGCAAAAGACAAGTCTCAGATAACTTGTTTCAAGTGTGGAGTGAAGGGCCACTATTCCAATGAGTGTCCTAAGAAGACTTTTGCCACTGCCAATGTGAATGCCCCAGCTCAACAGCAGCGTCGTGTTCAACCAGGGAGAAGGTTTGCCCCAGGAAACCCTCACAACTACAACGGTTGTCTCTTCCACATGAACGCCGAAGAAGCCCAAGAAGCGCCAGACGTAGTGCTGGGTATGTTTTCTGTCAACTAAGTTTTAGCAAGGGTATTGTTTGATTCGGGAGCATCGCATTCATTTGTCACCGAAGAATTTTCATGCACTAGTAAGATTCACCCAACCAACTTGAAGCATTTCATGATAGTTCAAATCCCCGGTTCAACTACAAAAGGTAGAAAAATTTGCAAAGTTGTGCCTATCAGAATACATGGGATAGATTTTTATGCCAACCTAATTGTATTCGGAACCAAAGGATTGGAAGTAGTACTAGGTATGGACTGGAAGTCAAGGCATAAAGGACTGATAGTCTGTGCTAAGAAAGCCATCACCATGACCAGGAGCTCTAGAGTAATAGTAGAGCATATCTCTGAAACCTTACCCCGTCAATTCAAGTGCAACAAGAGTCTAGCCCTACCCACCATACACCAAGTCAGAGTAGTCTGTGAATACCCCGACGTATTCCCAGATGAATTGCCAGGTATGCCCTCGGATAGGGACATTGAGTTCATTATCGAACTAATCCCCGGAACCGGACCCATAGCCCAGAGACCCTATAGCATGAACCCCTTAGAGTTAGTGGAATTGAAGAAGTAGTTGGATGCCATGTTAGCAGCAAGCTTGATTCAACCAAGCGCATCGCCATGGATATCACCAGTGTTATTCGTCGACAAAAAATATGGAGGCAACCGTTTGTGCACAGATTATAGAAAACTGAATGACGTCACCATCAAGAACAAGTACCCCTTGCCAAAGATAGAGGATCTATTTGATCAGTTGACTGGAGCCCAGGTATTATCGAAGATTGATCTTAGGGCTGGTTATCACCAACTTAAGATTCTTGCAATGGATATTCCGAAGACTGCCTTTACTACTCGTTATGGTTTATACGAGTATATGATCATGTCTTTTGGATTAACCAATGCCCCTGCTTATTTCATGAATCTCATGAATAAGATCTTTATGAATTTTCTAGATAAGTTTGTCGTGGTGTTTATCGATGATATCCTTATCTACTCCAAGTCAGAAGAACATCATGAGCAACCTCTGAGAATCATCCTAGAAACCCTGAGAGAGCATCGGTTATATGCCAAGTTTAGCAAGTGTGAGTTTTGGCTGAAAGAAGTAGGATTCCTAGGACATATTGTGTATGTTGGAGGAGTCTCTGTTGATCCCGCCAAGATCAAAGATGTCGAAGAATGGGAAGCCCGAACCACTCACACCCAAGTCCGTGCATTTCTCGGATTAGCGGGATATTACCGCAAGTTCGTAGAAGGATTCTCAAGCATCGCCAGGCCCATGAACCAATTGCTAAAGAAGGACAAGAAGTTTGAATGGACTGACAAATGTGAAGCCAGTTTTCAAGAGCCGAAGAAGAGATTGATATCAGCCCCAATATTGATCGTGCCAGATATCAAGAAGCCATTTGATGTGTATTGTGATGCATC
Source organism: Avena sativa (assembly GCA_916181665.1). Taxonomy (NCBI): domain Eukaryota; kingdom Viridiplantae; phylum Streptophyta; class Magnoliopsida; order Poales; family Poaceae; genus Avena; species Avena sativa. Next base: position 344,152,295 of record OV702287.1, read on the forward strand.
CAAGATTGGTCTTGGATGTGTATTGATGCAAGAAGGCAAAGTCATCGCTTATCTGTCTCGGCAATTGAAGCAGCATGAGTAGAACTATTCGACCCATGATCTTGAATTAGCTGCCGTAGTTTTGGCATTGAAGACATGGCGTCATTATCTGATGGGTAATCGCTATGAGATTTACTCAGATCACAAGAGCTTGAAGTATATTTTCACTCAGAAAGAGCTGAATATGAGGCAAAGGAGATGGATAGAGTTAATCAAGGATTATGACCTTGACATTCACTATCACCCTGGCAAAGCCAATGTGGTAGCGGATGCTCTTAGCAGATTGCCATGTAGGTTAAACACCATGATCAAGGAGAAGCAGCCAAGTCTGTATGAGGAGTTGGAGTAGTTCAGAACTGAGCTAGTTAGCGAAGGATTCTTAGCTAGCATTGAACTTCAACCCACTTTGATTAGCCAAATCAAGGAAGCCCAAAAGGGGAATGAAAGTATCGACGGAATCAAACATCGTATTGGTACAGGAAAGGTACGTGGATTTAGTGAAGACGAAGAAGGAGTTCTGTGGTACAAAGGACGTATATGTGTTCCAGTGGATTCGGAGCTGAAGCAGGTTATCATGCAGGAAGCTCATGATACTCTTTATTCTATCCACCCCGGAGGAACGAAGGTGTATCAAGATTTGAAACAGCAATTTTGGTGGCACAAGATGAAGAGAGAAATCGGAAGCTACATCACCAAGTGTGACATCTGTCAAAGAGTCAAAGCAGAGCATCAGAGACCCGCAGGACTATTGCAACCATTGCAGATTCCGGAATGGAAATGGGATTCTGTTGGAATGGACTTTATCACCGGTTTGCCTACTTCTAGTAGGGGAATGACTCAATCTGGTTCATCGTTGATAGACTATCCAAGGTAACCCACTTTATACCAGTCAAGACAACCTACCAGAGTTCAAAGCTAGCAGAGATGTATATTGCTAGGATTGTTAGTCTGCATGGAACCCCTAAGACCATAGTATCAGATCGAGGAACCTAGTTTACCTCGAGATTTTGGCAGAAAGTCCAGGAAGGATTAGGAACCAACTTTAACTTCAGTACCGCTTATCACCCGCAAACTGATGGACAAACTGAGAGAGTTAACCAAATCTTAGAAGATATGTTGAGAGCTTGTGTGTTAGAGTATGGATCAAAATAGGAAGACTGCCTGCCTTTCATAGAATTCTCATATAAGAACAGTTATCAAGATAGTTTGCAAATGGCACCATTTGAGTTCCTATACGGAAGAAAGTGTCGTACCCCTTTGAATTGGTCACAAGTAGGAGAGAGTCAGATTTTTGGACCCGACATTCTCCGAGAAGCCGAAGAGAAGGTTCACAAAGTCCGTGAGCACCTCAAGACCGCCCGATCCAGACAGAAGAGTTATGTTGACAAGAGAAGGAGAGACCTGACTTTCAATGTCAGAGATTTTGTATATCTCAAGGTTTCACCATTGAAGGGAACACAACGCTTTAGTCTGAAAGGAAAGTTAGCCCCCAGATATATCGGACCTTTCAAGATTCTGAACCGTCGAGGAGAAGTATCGTATCAACTGGAACTACCTGAAGAGATGTCAGCCATCCACAATGTGTTCCATATCTCGTTACTTCACAAATGCCTAGAAGTGCCAGAGAAGACTGATGTTTTCAAAAACATCGATCACCAAGCTATTGAGATCAACAATGACCTGACATATCGTGAAGTGCCCATCCGTATCTTGGAGGAAGCTTACAGAACCATCAGAACCAGGAGTATCAAGTTCACATGTGTGTGCATTTAAATTAGGAGTTGATTTGAATTGCCATGATTAAGTGATCCATTGCTTGTAAAATTCAACCAAAAATTCAAAAACTTTTCTCATGCGGCCATTGTGTTGAACAGGTGGCATGCAGAAATGAAATGGCCTAACTATTACTGTTTCTACTTAAACCATTGTCCCCCATTTGACCCTCTTTACTCTCCCTTGCCCCCCCTGAGTCCAACCAAGTGATCACCGGCCTACCCATAAGCCGCAGCAGCAGTGGAGCGCCACCCCTTTTTGGTCACCGCCGGCCAGAAGAGGGAAATGCACCACAGACCATGCTGTGCCGTTCCAGCACCACCACTAGCTCCGCCTAACCCTACCGCACCTCCCTGCCCCTTCCCCAAGCCCAGCCAGGCCCTGGACCACACCCCAGCACCGCCGCCCATTCTCTCTGCGCCGTGCTCAGCACGCGCCAGAGCGCGATCATCACCAGCACGCAGCAGACTGCCACTGGACACAAAACCCCGCATGCCGCTCCGCCTCGACCCCAGCACCCCGCCAGACATGGCCGTGCACCGCCGAGTGACCCATAGTCGCCGTGCGCCGCATCGAGCACCGCCTCTGTCTCCTAGAGCGCGGGACGCTCTCGACCAAACGCCACCGCCCCTAGCAGCGCATTAATGCCATAGAGCATCGCCAGGAGGTAGGCCACCGTCCGCCTACGCCGGCCATGCCTCTTGCCGCCTGTATCAGCGTCACAGACGAGCTCGCCGTCGTGCCGCTTGGTCCCCTCGTCACCCTATAAAAGGATCCCTCCCCATCACAAACTCCTCACACCACTCCACTCCCCTCTCCTCACTGATCCTTCCACCCCATCGCCGGAGCCGCTTGAGCCATAGTTTGCCGGAGGAGACCGCTGCAGAGGAGGAGACGGCACCGTCAACTTCGTCCACCCCAGGAGCTGCCGTGACCTCGCCTGAGCTTGCCGTCGTCCACCAGTTTGTTTGCCTGCCTCGCCGCAGTAGCTGGAGCCCTGGTACATCCCCGATAGACCCCCGCTAGCCATTTAGGGTTCGGTCTCGCCAGCGACGAGTCCGTCGCTGACGACGACTGTGAGCCATCGATCTCTGTTCTAATCGTAGCGCCTAGATTACCCCGTACCGTTTCGGATTTTAAGTCTCGCTGACAAGCGGGACCAACCTGTCAGCTGCCCTCTGCGCCACTGGGCTGGCCCATTTCCTTTCCCACGCTAGCCCGTGAATTCAAATATAGATTTTTCTATTTTAGTTTGAACTCACATATGTCCCTTAGTTTAAAAATCAATTCCAGGAGATTTACTGAACCAAATTGAGTGATTCAAATTTTGTTAGAAAGCTACTGAAAAGATATATCCAAGCCCATTGGATTTAATTAATTTAGAGTTAGAGATCTCTCCTAGTAAAAATAACAAGACAGAAGCGTTTGCACATTCAAACATTTTTATAAAATCAACCATAATAGCTTTTGAGTTGATTCCAACTCTTGAAAATCACATTTAACCATAGCTATCTAAATATGTAATAATATTAAGGTTTGAATGAAGTGAATTTGGACTAGTACCAAAATAATGCTATATAGGCATTTCTAGTCACTTTAAATCATTAATTTCTAAACTTAAACTTATTAAAAGGTGATCCAACCCTTAAATCACATTCCCACATGTTAGAATATGTGGTGAGGACATGTGTCCACATGATCCCATATTTTAAGTGGTGAATATTAAATCTTAGTTATTTTCAATGAGTAGAAATTACTTTTCTTAAATAAAAAGAATGAAACTAGTAAATAAAACCTTGTGATGGTTGTGATGATAATAAATCATAAAATGTGTGCATTAGTGTGCTAAGTAGACTAGTTAAGTATTGCCTGGTGATTGTGTACTCCGTATACATTTATAGACGATAGTACCGACCAAGCATTCGAGGAGGAGGAGTACTATCAAGAGGAGGAAGAAAACTTCAACAACTACACCAACCAAGGCAAGCTACTATTAGCAAGTCAGAATTAAGCTAGAGGACTTAAGCAATATGCATTAGGCATGCTTTGGTTATACCACTTTGACTAGTATCTATTCCAAGTTTACTTTCAAGCTTTTACTTTCTTTACTTTACCAAAGTCCTTTACTTGTTTTGAAGGTAGCATAAAAAGTATAAAACTTGACCTATCTAGATAACCTTAGATGTCATTCTATGGCCTGAGATTGATCCTATCTTTCCACCTTAGTGAACACTCTTAACTTAGTAGCTTAGAGCTAGACAAAAACTTGAGTCACTTTAGATGGGAACACTTGGTGAAAATGAATTGTGAAAACCTTGGAATGATGAGTCATTCTATTGAGATGTTTTGACATGTGTTGAGAAACACAAATGGTTTATGATGATGAAAATGTTGAGGCATGAGCCTTAACCCTTTTACAAAACTGATGGTTGGATTCAGATGCGGTACCATTCCAAGTTTACCGTACAACCACAATACCTAAATTGGGTAAGGCGTAGCCGGAAGTTTATATGCATTAGTATTAGCTCCCTCACGGGAGAGGTTTGAGCTGAGGCTACCTCTCAATGTTGTCCACCTATGCAGTGCCCAAGATGACAAATGGTCATGGTTGGGAGGCCATGCTCATAGGATAGGTGCTTATACTAGGGTGTGTAAAGGAAAGGTTATGTTTGATTATCTCCATACTAAGTATGATGATTCAGGGTTATCCCTGACAGATGTATCGAATCTTCTGGTGAAAGTGTACCACCTCTGCAGAGTGTCAAACTATTCGAATAGCCGCACCCGCGGTTATGGACAGTTGGAGTGGCCATACTATTTCGTTGTCAGATGTTTTCAAAATAACTTATGAAATGAATGATGAATCTTGACTTGACCACAACAGAGTTGTGACTATGACACTACCTTCCCAACTTAAGTGATTCTAGAACTTTACTTTATATTTCTTTGTTTCTGAACTCAGCTTAGGTTTCAAACTTAACTTTATAGTTAAACTTAGAGTTAGCACTTTACTTTAGAACTATACTACTTGCTAGTGGTAGTCTGCGAGTACTTAAAGAGTACTCATGGCTTTGTCCCTGGCTATTCCTATGGCCAGACTATGAAGGACACTACCAAGATGATGGCCAGCAGGACAACTATGATAACTAGGACTATCTGCCTTCATCAGCATTGCCTGTGCCCTTGAAGATGGACCCCACCGCTACGCTTATTATTTATTCCGCTGCTTGTTGTATTAAGACTGGATCATGATATCCTAATTCGTGTAAGACCTTATTATGGTTTGTAATGGATGATCTACTGTGATATCCAATCTGTTATGTCTTGCAAAAATGGTAATCCTAGGATTGCGATGTATGACATAACAGACATCTGGGATTAAAAATCTGGATGTTGACAGCGTACCACGATTCCTTTGATCCAAATGCAATCCATAGGAAAGAATCTAAGGATTCGAATCCTACAAAAATCATGCAAAACTGATTTTTACCTGCTCGTCACGGTCTAATGGCCATGTCTGTGGGTCAGAGTGAAGTAGGCAGGGCAAACCAAACGGGAGACCAGGATCTTCGGCAATCCCTCGACGCATGCCAACCATGCCGCAAGCTAGGCTAGCGGTGCTCATAAGATCAGCGCAACTGGTGATGTTGCTCAGCGGTCCATAGTGGAGGTTGCCAAATCTGATTGCCTAGCTGTAACGCTCAGATATCTTACGCTTCATCGCTCCAAATGTCGTTCCGGAGAAGAGTACTGTGGAAGATTAGTCAGGATGGGTTGGCGGTTTCTACCTTTCTACAAGGGATGGAGAGGGGACACGATGGTGCACAAGAGGCCAGAGCAGCAGAGGAAGACGATGTGGGGCATGCGGTTTTTCAGCCCAAAAAAAGAGGGGGCGGGGGGGTGGGGGGTGGGCGGTTCTCCTCCGGTTGTCGGAGCGACTACTCTGGCCCTGTTCTGGAAATGGCCACGACAGTCGCTGCTATGAGCAGTGATTGATTGAATCGGGGGCGAGAGCTGGCGGCCATCTATGGTGCGAGATGGGGGTGGATGCACATGGTTTACCCAGGTTCGGCCCCCCGAAGGGTAAAGACCTACTCCTGCTAGATTAGATTGATGGAGAGCGAGTTACAGGGGCGGCGAGCTCGGCGTCTATGCAGCGAGTCACTTGAAGGGGCGTATGATGGAACGTAAGTCCTTAGAGTACCCTAGGGAGGTTTATATAGGAGGCACCTCGCTAGGGTTTACAGTTTACAGCCGAACAAGATTTGGATTCAGAGGCTTTGACCTAATCCGACTAGGCTTCGAGTACGCTTATGGGCCTCCGGTCTCCAGTCGCTAGGCCTTCTCCTTAGTCGCATTCCAGTCGCCGTTCTTCTTGGCCCACTCGCCAAGCCTTTGACCCAATCGGAACGTCCTGCTAGGCATACCCCATTCGGCATATCCCTATCAGTAGTCCCCGAGGCCATCGTTGATTCAGACGTAGGTGTTCATTTGGCGGTTGGGGTAGGCGAGTCCAATTTGGACGCCCAGTCGAATCGACGATGGACTCCACCAAAACCAAGGAAATTTTCCACCAGGTTTCCAGTCGCTGCTTCGGCGAATGCAACAGCTATCAAGTCGCTGCTTCGGCAAATGGACAGGGCACAGTTGTAAGCGAGTCGAGTGAAGGAGTTGGACCGTCAACTTGGTTAAAACTATCCGTTGGGTAGTCCAACGGTAACATCAGCGCAAGTCCCGCGGGTAACGACTACCCCGAGATTGGCAGGCAGCGCTCCTTTATAAGGGGAGTGACATCTCAGTCTTGCGGATCCTTCCTCATGTTCTTCATTCTCGCGCATTCATTCCTTCTGTCTTCCCTCGATCCAAACTCTCCAAACCAAGCGACCCGGCCTTCTTCCCGGATGGCACCTCCGAAAGGCTCTTGGGGAAAATCCAAGTGCACCACAGCACAACTCAGGTCCTTCGAGGACGCCGGGTTCCTCCACAAAGGGAATTGGTGAATCACCGCGTCTTCCGAGATCGAGCCGAAGCCACGCGCGGGCGAATTCATCTGCTTCCCAAGCCATTTGGAGAGGGGCTTGGGGTTCCCTACCTCACTATTCTTACGGCGGTTCTGCGCATATTATGCGATCAAGCCGTCGGATCTTGGCCCGGACAACATCGAGCAGCTGGCAATCTTTGTCGCCTTCTGCAAGTATTACCTTGGCTGCAGGGCGTACTTCCCATTGTGGCTGGAGCTTTTCCACAGCCGCATCGGACGCGAAGGGTCCGGCAGCCCAATCTTGGTGGCCAGAGGCGTCACCTTTTAGCTGAAGCCGAAGGCCAACTTCGTCAAGCTTATGATGCCGAAGAAGGCCGCGAGCGAGTGGAAGAGGAGTTGGTTCTATGTGAAGGAGTCCACCCCCTCCGGTGAAGTGGCATTGCCAGAATTCGTCGCGGAGAGAAGCGAACCCCGTCGGCTGGCAACGGACAGGCTCCCTGATGATCAAAGGATGGCTGTCGCTGAAATGATGGACCAGACCTAGAAGCTGAAGAGCCAAGGGTTGTCCTCGATCAACCTGTATAACTGCTGGCTCGGGCGGCAACTGGTTCCATTGGTGGCCCGGCCGCACTGGATGTACGAGTACAGCAGGAAGAATGATCCTTCCCGAACCAGCAAGGAGTCATGGGACACTGAAGACTACAAGGCTGCCCTGAAGAAGATCACCGACGTGGAATTTACAACCACGTCGGCTAGGCTCACTCCGTACATGCCTGTGAAGAACGAAGCCCCCACAGTAAGTCCTTTTCTCCGAATTTATCTTCAGTCATAATTCTTGCGGTACGATTTGCAGCCGCATCGTTTGAAATTTATTTGTGTCCACTCTCAGTTGATCCAGGTTTTGGAAGGCTGGCTCCCCCCACTCGACGAAGAGGTTCCCCACGAGTTCGAGGAGGGTGCCGCAGGAGAATCTTCTGAGGATGAAGAGGAGGAAATGGAGGTTCCTCCCCCAGTGCACGCGGCCTGCAAGACTCGCATGCAGAAGCAGCGCGAGTTCGAGGCGAGCCGTAGTCTCGAAGAGCGCGAAGAAGGCGATGAGATCTTGCAAGAGCACACTTCTCGGTGAACAGCCACGCTGGTGAAGCCCGCACGCAAACCGAAGTCGCCAGCGAAGAAGCCGGTGTCACCGCCTAGGTCAGCGATGGTGTTCGAGTCAGATGACGAATCTGACGATGATGCGGCTGAGACCTCATGCAAGATCCTGGAGGGCACGATTCCGATGACGGGATTGGAGGCTGAGGGCACCGAAGCGGCAGTGGAAGTTCCTCTTGTGGTGATCGCGCCAATAATTTTGACAGCGTCAGGTCAAGAAGCAGCTGAGGCTGCGGCGTCGAAGTCGCCGCAACCTTCGGGAATGGCCGTGTCTTCGGAGCCGGAGATTCCGGCAACCGTGGCTTCATCATCAAAGAAGCCCGCGGTGTCGTGGGCTTCAGATGTTTTCGAGAGAGGCCTCATGCAAAAGCTGGGGCCGGAGTTAGACAAGCCCGCCCACATCAGCACGGGGTTACGTGTTCTTCCGGTCACCAAGTAAGCCTCGAGTTCTCCCTTCTAATTCTTGATCCGTTTTTGTGTGATTTCTATGCTGACTTTGGAGGTTTGGCAGGTCTAGCGTCAAGAAGATTGGTTGCCCTTCAGTGGCGAAGATTCCACCAATCGCCACCGCAGGGGAAGGTGATCTCCCCAAAAGAGGAAGCCTGCTATGGACGTCGCGCCTGCGGAGGCTGCAAAGAAGCAGAAGGGAGGTGCCGGCGATGCTGCGACAGGAGACAGCACCAAGGGGACTGATCCTGCCGCAGGCGCCGAGGAGGTAGCGCTTACCCGATCGGAGCCAGCCAAAGGGGCTCTGATGACGGAACCATCGGCCCCGGCGACTAGTGCCCCGGCTAGGGCCTCTGTGACATTTCCGTGCGTCATGGCGAAGGGTTTTCTGGGCGTGGCCGAAAACCAGTCTCCGCAGTTGCCGGAGATTGTTGACAAGGACATTGGGTCTCGTCGTGACCGTACCTCCTTCGTGGTCCCTTCGACGAACGCGAAAGAACTTCACAATATGCTTGGCGCCGCCATTCAGGTACGTCCAGTCCCCGAGTGTCTAGTCGCTGAATTTCAGTGGCTAGGCACTGAGTTTCTTCTAGTCGCTAGTCCCCGAGTGTCTAGTCGCTGATTTCAGCGGCTAGGAACTGAGTTTCTTCTAGTTGCCAGTCCCTGAGTGTCTAGTCGCTGAATTTCAGCGGCTGGATAGTGAATTTGTGTTTTTGCACTTTCTAATTTTTTGTTCTACTTGTAGGGCTTGCAGAGGGAGTCGGCTGATCGGCAGGCCACAAAAGAGCGTCTGGAACATGATCTGCGCGTGGCGCAGGAGGCAAACCGGCGACTCCAGGAGACTTTTGGAGAGTACTTGATTCATTTTAGGGCCGCGAGCTGCTGCTGTTCCGGAGTGCTGACAGTCATTTTTGTTCTGTTCAGATGGTCTTTCGGCTGCGATTGCCAAGGCCCGAGAAGGATATGTCCCAGTTGCCGAGATGAATGTGGCGAATGGGCGTATCGACTCGCTAGTCAAGGAGTTGGAGGTGGCGAAGGCGGCCTTGATCTCTTCTAAGGATAGGGCGAAGGCCGTAGTTGCTGCGGCTGAAGAGGAGCAGAAGGCTGCGGACTCAATCATCCTTGGGCTATAGAGCGATCATGCTGCCTTGGAGAAGCACGTCACCGAGAACTGCCGGAAGCTCCTTGGTGAGTCACTCTTTTCTTTTTGATATATCCGGTGAGTCCCCGAGTGGGGGAATCCGTAGTGGCACTAACGTCTGAAGTTGCAGTTGTGATAGGGCAAAGCGACCCGGTGGTGCAGAACTTCAATGCCTCATAGTGTGTGACTGCAGTGGTGAACGCGGCCACCACCTCGGCATTGTGCGTCTAGGCAATTCTTTAAGGAATATCCCCCACCGAGGTTATACCTGGGGGACTAACTAAAGTATGGCGCTATTTAGAGGAGGTGCCCAGCGTCGTAGAATGGATGGCGCTTGGCTTTCAGGCGCGAGGCCACCACGGCGTTGAGCCTCGGGCTTGCTCACTTCCCCGATGACTTCGATCTCGATGACATCACCAGCGGCTACCCTTCGGTGACTGGTATGGTGGAGATGTTGGAGGTGTTGAAGCTGACTGCCAAGGCCGTCCCCTTCGCTGATCGGGTGTTGGCGATGGGGGATTTGCTGCCATACTAGGAGATGGTGGGGGCGCCAAGCGACCCCGAGCCGGAGCATCCTGACCTAAAGTCGGAGTAGCCCTTTCGGTCAGCGCTGTCGAAGTCGCTGTCGACCTACCCGACAAACCCATGTCATCCATTCGTTCATGTCAAGGGTGGTGGCAGCGCTTCGTCATCAGGTCCTGCAAAATAGATAACTGCCCTAGGGCAATTTGTAAGATATGCCAAGCGGCGACTTTTGTAATATGAACAATGGTTGTAAGAGGATTCAATCGACTCGCAATGCCTGTTTGATTATGTGGTATGTTTATATTTTGTTTGAGTGAGTCCCCAAGCGTGTCCTCCCTTTAGTGGGGTATAACTCGTTTGTGTACATATGTGTTTTCTTTGGTTTTTGTGTTGGTTGTCCCTTGCGTCTCTGAAGGGGCGAGTCCCCGAGCGCAAGTAGGATTATTTTTAGGCGAGTTCCCAAGTGTAGTACTTAACCTTTTTGGGTGCGTGCCTATTGTGGGTTGCTGGTGCGTTGTTTGTAACGCGTCTCTTCCCCTGGTTCGAAGAGCCAGTCGCTGGGCGAGTCCAAGGCAGCTCTCTTGGTGTGTTCCCGAGCCTCGTGGGGGTTTCCATTTGCAAAGTCCCCGTGTGTGGTACTTAACCATTCGAGTCGCTTTGCACGAGGATGGGAAGGACAGGTCGCTGTGGGAAGCGTATGTCGGTCATCTTGGCCCATTGGGCCAGTCGAGCTGGGCGAATCCGATGGTGGCTCCGGGTTGGCGTTTTCATGGACGACACAAGGCACGAATATTTTAGGTGCCCTTGGGCCGCACTACTTAGCCGTGCTGGTCGCTCGACCAAGGGTTGACTTCCGTAGGTAGCATATTGCTAAATGTACGAGGGCGAGTGGCACAAGAGTATGTCGAGTAGACACAATTTGTGTGGTCCGAATGCACTTCATTATATATCATCTGGGTACAAGTTTGAGTTCAATGTATAAAAATTTCGGAGAAGGTTTACATTCCATGGCCTCCCGACCTCGAGCTGGCCATCACCTTGTATGTCAATGAGGTAGTAGGCATCGTTGCCGAGGACTTGCCCTATGGCGAATGGCCCCTCCCAAGGGGGGAGACCTTGTGCATGCCCTTCTTGTCCTGAGCCAGTCGTAGGACCAAATCGCCCTCCTGGAAGGTGCGGTTCCGGACTCGGCGGCTGTGGTAGTGGCGCAGTCCCTGCTGGTAGATGGCGGTGCGGGAGCGAGCCAGGTCACGTGCCTCGTCGATCTGGTCGATGTTGACTTAGCGGGCGATCTCGTTTGTCTCCTCGACATAGTTGGCGACTCAAGGTGAGTCGTGCTCCAGGTCGGTTGGCATTACGGCTTCGGCACCGTACACCATGAAGAAGGGTGTGAACAACGTGGAGCAGTTGATGGAGGTGCGGATCCCCCATATTACAGAGGGGAGCTCTTCAGCCCAGCATCCTGGGGTGCGCTCGAGGGGCACTTGGAGTCGCGGATTGAGCCTGTGGAGGACGCTTTGATTGGCGCATTCTGCATGGCCGTTTGACTCCGGGTGGGCGACTGAGGCGAGGTCGAGTCGTATGTCGTGTTCTTCACAGAATTCTGCCATGGCACCCTTGGCGAAGTTAGTACCGTTGTCCGTTATGATGCTACGCGGGTAGCCGTACCGGTAGATGAGCTCGCATAAGAACTTGGTGGCTGTCTTGCCGTCGCACTTTTTGATCGGCTTGGCCTCGACCCATTTGTTGAACTTGTCGAGCGCGACCAGGAGGTGGGTGAAGCCGGATGGGGCCTTCTTGAACGGGTCTACCATGTCCATGCCCCATACAGCGAATGGCCATGTGATGGGGATGGTCTCGAGTGTTGAACCATAGAGGTGTGTCTGGTTGGCATACTTCTGGCACCCGACGCATCGTTGGACGATATCGGTGGTGTCGGCGTGCGCGGTGAGCCAGTAGAAACCGTGTCGCATGGCCTTGGCGACCAGCGACTTGGTGCCAGCGTGATGGTCGTAGTCGCCGGCGTGGATGTCCTGAAGGATCTTGCGGCCTTCTTCTGGTTGTACGCAGCGCTGGAACACGCCAGTCATGCTATGTTTGAGGAGCTTGCCGTTGATGATGACAAAGCATTTGCAGCGGCGCACAATCATTCGCGCTTCCGTCTCATTGCTTGTGAGGATCTTGTGCTCGAGGAAGGCAACATATGCTGCCGTCCAGTCGCTGGGCTCCACGATCATGGCGACTAGGGCCGGCTCGGGTTGTAGTGGTATCCCGATGTCGATTTCCTTCGGTGGAGAGATCGAAGGTTTATGGATGATGTCGAGGAAGACGCCTGCGGGTGGCGTTTGCCGAGCCGACCCGATACGGGAAAGGGCATCTGCCTCCTCATTCTTTCGCATGTCGATCCACTCGACTGAGTAGCCGTCAAAGTGTCATCCCAACTGGTCTACCGCTTGGCGGTACGCTATCATTGTCGGGGAGACAGCGTCACAAGTTCTGGCGACTTGGCCGGCGACTAGGTCGGAGTCGCCGTAGCACCATAGGCGGTTGATGTTCATCTCCTTGGCGGCCCGCATGCCATGAAGGAGGGCTTCATATTCCGCCATGTTGTTGGTGCAGGGCTTGAAGTTGAGGTGGAGCATGTAGTGGAGATTGTCTCCCTTAGGGGAGGTCAGTATCACCCCGGCCCCAGCGCTGTCGGTGTTCTTGGACCCATCGAAGTGGAGCGACCAGTAGTGGAGATATGGGAGCTTCTCCGGCAGCTGTGCTTCTTCCCAGTCTGCGAGGAAATCAGCCAGGGCTTGCGACTTTATCGCTTTGCAGGGCTCGTATTTGATGTTGTGGACGTCGATTTCGACGTCCCACTTGGCGACTCTCCCAGTTGCTTTGCGGTTGCATATTATGTCCTGCAGCGGTGCGGAGGAGACGACCGTGATTGGGTGCTCCTGGAAGTAATGGGGGAGTCGCCGTTGAGCTCGGAATACCGCGTATACCAGTTTCTGGTACTGCGGGTAGCGCTGTCTTGAGTCCGTCAGGACTTCGTTGATGTAGTAGACGGGACGCTGTACGGGGCACACCTTTCCCTCCTCTGGCCGTTCGACGACCATCACGGCGCTGATGACTCGTGTGGAGGCTGCCACATAGACGAGCATTGGCTCTTTGTCGATTGGGGCGGCAAGGAGTGGAGCCGCGAGTAGCACTTCTTTGAGCGCTTTGAGTGCGTCGTCCGCCTCTGTGTCCCATTGGAACATGGGGTTCTTGCGCATCAGGCTGTAGAGGGGCATTGCCTTCTCGCTGAGCCAGGGAATGAAGAAACTGAGAGCCGCGACTCGCCCGACCAACTTATGGACGTCGTGCAGGCACTCGGGTTTTCCGAGTTGCGCGATGGTGTCGATCTTGGTGGGGTTGGCCTCGATGCCTCACTTGGATATGATGTATCCCAAGAGCTGTCCGGTGGGGACGCCGAAGGTGCATTTTCCTGGGTTTAGCTTGATGTTGTATCTCCGCAGGTTTGCAAAGGTTTCGGCCAGGTCGGCGAGCAGGTCATCCTGGCGGGTGGATTTTACCACCACGTCATTGATGTAGACGTGAATGTTGCGGCCAATTTGGCTCGCAAGGCACTCCTGCATGCACCTTTGGTATGTGGTGCCGGCGTTCTTGAGTCCGAACGTCATGGCCGTGTAGCAGAAGGCGCCGAATGGCGTGATGACCACCGTCTTCTCCTCATCCTCGACCGCCATTTTGATCTGGTTGTAACCAGAGTACGCGTCGAGGAAGCATAGCGACTCCGATCTCGCGGTCGAGTGGCTGATCTGGTCGATACGCGGTAGGACGAACTCCTCCTTCGGGCAGGCGCTGTTGAGGTTGGTGCAGTCGATACACATTCTCCACGTGTTGTTCTTTTTCAGGACCAGGACTGGGTTTGCCAGCCACTTGGAGTATTTTATTGGCCAAATGAAGCCTGTGGCTAGAAGGCGCTGTACTTCTTCGGCGATTGCTCGACGGAGCTCTTCATTGAAGGGCTGCAGCGACTGCTTTACTGGTTGCACTTTGGGGTCGGCGTTGAGTTTGTGCTCAGCGAGTTCCCTCGGGACACCTGGCATGTCAGATGGTTTCCATGCAAAGATGTCGCGATTCTGACGGAGGAACCCGATGAGCACGCTTTCCTATGCAGGGCTCATGTGCGCCCCAATGGTGATCATCTGGCTGGAGTCGCCCGGGACGAGCTCGACGGTGCGGGTATGCGTGGTCGCCTCAAACGTGGAACTCGCGGTTGTTGGCTTCTTCAGTATGGTGGGGTCATCCTTGTTGATGTTGCCCGCGTATTTCGCGAGTTCTTCCGTGTGGTCGGTCTTCGCCGTGATGACGGTGTCAGCGAGCTCAACGCCTTTATCCTCGCATTCCACGGCCATATCGGGGTCGCCGCGGACGGTGATGATGCCGCTTGGCCCTGGAAGCTTCATCATGTTGTAGGCGTAGTGGGGGGTCGCCATGAATTTGGAAAATGTTTGGCATCCCAGGACGCAGTGGTAGGGGCTGCGGAAGTTCACCAGCTTGAACACGATCCTCTCCGTCCGGTAGTTTGCCAGTGCGCCGAAGGTCACTAGCAGCATCACTTTTCCAATCGGGTATGCCTTTCGACTGGGGACGATGCCGTGGAATGTTGTCAGGGTCGGCTCGATTGTTGTTTCTAGGAGCTGGAGCCTCTTGAACGTGTCCAGGTACATGATGTTGATGGAGCTCCCGCCGTCCATCAGTGTCTTGGGTAGCCAGTAGTCGGCCACCTTGGGCCTGACCACCAGGGCGACTCGCCCTGGATATTCGATCCTGGGTGCGTGATCCTAGCGACTCCAGGTAATGCTTTGCTCGGACCAGTTGAGGAAGCAGGGGATGTCAACTTGGGTCACCGCATTGACGGTGACCGCATGGGCGAGGACCTTGATACATTGCAAATGTATCTATAATTTTTGATGTTCCATGCTTGGTTTTCTCTACTTTCTTGTGTTTTGTTCCAACTTTGGAGTACTTTTCATATGATTTCTTGGACTAACCTATTAACAACATGCCACAGTGCCAGTTGCCTGTTTTCTGCTGTTTTTGGTTCCAGGAAGTCAGAAAATGAATATTCTCGGAATTGGACGGGACAAAAGCCAAAGTTACTATTTTCCCAGAAGACTCACAGAGCCAGAAGGAGAGTCGGAGAGGGGCCACAGGGTGGCCACACCCTCCTTGGCGCGGGCCAGCCCAGGTCGCGCCAGGGCATGGTGTGGGCCCCTGGCTGGCCACCGACCTTGCCTCTTTCGCCTATAAGAGCCTCCCGAGGCAGAAACCCTAAATCATCAATCAGAAATCCACGAAAAGTTCCACAGCGCCGCCGCCACCGAAGTGGAGATTCGGGGGACAGAAAGTCTCTGTTCCGGCACCCTGCCGGGACGGGGAAGTGCCCCCGGAGCCATCTCCATCGATCTCTACCGCCATCTCCATCACCATTGCTGATTCCCATGATGAAGAGGGAGTAGTTCTCTCTCGAGGCTAAGGGTTCTACCGGTAGCTATTTGTTGATCTCTCTCTATGCATGATCTTACTGAGATCATGAGCTTGTAATCTATAGATCTGCCTTGCTACTCAAGTGCTTTAATAGATCTCTGCTCTCCCCATGTGTGTGAAAGTGACAGCGTGCACACCATGGTGGCACTTAGTCTAGTGATTACAAATACTTGCTATGAGTTATATTTGGAGTTGGATCTCTCGATGAAATTGTGGTGTTTCTTGGAACCATCTAGTACTCAAGGTGACAGTGTGGGGTTATCTAGATGCGGAAAGGCTTACTTTGTGGTGTGCTGTTATAGCCCTACCATGGATTAGAGTGTTCAACTAGAGAGTAGTTAAGAGTAGTATCATAAAAAGATAATATTTATATGAGAGTGTTCACTAGTGAAAGTATGATCCCTATGCCTTGTTTCTAAACACTGAAACACCATTTGCTATTAGATCTATTACATGTTTGCTTGCTGCCATCTTTATTTCAGTTTGATTTTAGTCTCTTCCACGCCATCAAGTTATTTTCTATCGTCGTTACCACTTATAATTATCTATACCACTTGTATTTCACTATCTCTTCGCCGAACTAGTGCACCTATACACCTGACAAGTATATTGGGTGTGTTGGGGACACAAGAGACTTCTTGTATCTTGATTGCAGGGTTGCTTGAGAGGGGATATCTTTGACCACTTCCTCCCTGAGTTCGATAAACCTTGGGTGATCCACTTAAGGGAAAATTTGCTGCTGTTCTACAAACCTCTGCACTTGGAGGCCCAACAACTGTCTACAAGAATAGAAGTGCGTAGACATCAGACCTTCTTCTCGCGTTTGGTGTCGAGCCCGTTGAAGTTGTGTAGCAAGCCGGCGGCGTATCCAAACCCGTCGGCTTTGCCATTGTCCCTTGGTGGGTTGTTGTTGGGGTCCTCCCTTGCTCGCCTTGCCTTTTCGATCTCTTTGAGAGAATGGAAGTCCGCGGTGGTGTGGGTGGCGGGTTTTCCCTCCCTGTTATGGTGCCCGTTATGCCATACCTCGCAATCCTAGGATTACCATTTTTGCGAGACATAACGGATTGGATATCATAGTACATCATCCATTACAAACCATACGTAAGGTCTTACACAAATATGGATATCATGATCTAGGTCTTAATACAACAAGCAGCGGAAATAAAAGATAGCGTAGCAGTGGGGTCCATCTTCAGGGGAACAGGCAATGCTGACGAAGGCAGATAGTCGTATTTATCATAGCCGTCCTGCTGACTATCATCCTGATAATCTCCTTCATAGTCTGGCCATGATAATAGCCAGGGACAAAAGCCATGAGTACTCTTTAAGTACTCGCAAACTACTACTAACAAGTAGTAATATCCTAAATTAAAATACTGAATCTAAGTTAACTATCAAGTTATGTTTGAAGACTAAGCTAAGTTCAGAAGCGAAGAAAGATAAAATAAAATTCCAGAGTCACTTAAGTTGGGAAGCTATTATCATCAACACAACCCTGTTGTGGTCAAGTCAAATATCATC
This sequence comes from Avena sativa, assembly GCA_916181665.1. NCBI lineage: Eukaryota > Viridiplantae > Streptophyta > Magnoliopsida > Poales > Poaceae > Avena > Avena sativa. Next base: position 344,169,421 of record OV702287.1, read on the forward strand.
ATTCATTTCAAGTTATTTGGAAAACATTTGACAACGAAAACAGTATGGCCATTCCAACTGTCCATAACCGCGGACGCGGCTATTCGAATAGTTTGACACTCTACAGAGGTGGTACACTTTCACCACAAGATTCGATACATCTGTCAGGGATAACCCTGAATCATCATACTTAGTATGCATATAATCAAACATAACCTTCCCTTTACACACCCTAGTATAAGCACCTCTCCTATGAGCATGGCCTCCCAACCATGACCATCTGTCATCTTGGTCACTGCATAGGTGGACAACATTAAGAGGTAGCCTCAGCTCAAACCTCTCCCGTGAGGGAACTAATACTAATGCATATAAATTTCCAGCTAAGCCTTACCCAATTCAGGTAATGTGGTTGTACGGTAAAATTTGGAATGGTATCGCATCCGAATCCAACCATCAGTTTTATAAAAGGGGTTAAGGCTCATGCCTTATCATTTTCCACATCATAAACCAGTTGTGTTTCGCAACACATGTCAAAACATCTCAATAGCATGACTCATCATTCCAAGGTTTTCATAACTCATTTTCACCAAGTATTCCCATCTAAAGTGACTCAAGTTTTTGATCTACTCTAAACTACTAAGTTAAGAGTGTTCACTAAGGTGGAAAGATGGGATCAATCTCATGCCATAGAATGATATCTAAAGGTTTCTAAGTAGGTCAAGTTTTATACTTTTTATGCTACCTTCAATTTTAAGTAGAGAACTTTGTATAATCTAAGGTGGGGTAAAACTTGTCCATGAGACTTGGGGCATTAATAGTGAAAAGGGGTGTGATTAAAGCATGCTTAAGGCATCTTTGCTAAACCATCTAGTTTATTCTAGCTTGCTAACCATACCTTGCTAAGGTAAGTTTGCAAGGGTTAGCTTGCCCTGCTAATAGTGGCTTGCCTTGGTTGGTGCAGTGGTTGAAGTTGTCTTCTTCTTCTTCCTGGTAGAACTCCTCCTCCTCGAGAGTTTGGTCGGTGCTATCGTCTAGAAATACACAGGGAGTGCACAATTACCAAACAATACTTAACTAGGCTAAGTAGCATTCTAAAGCACACAATTGATGATCTATTATCATCACAAACATTACAAGTTTTAATTCAATAGTTTTAATCTTTTTATCTTAGAAAAGTAATTTCTACTCATTGAAATGTTAACTAAAATTTAATATTCACCACCAAAATATGAGATCATGTGGACACATGTCCTCACCACATATTCCACAGGTGGGAATGAGATTTAAAGGTTGCATCAATATTACTTTAGTTTAAGTTTACTATTTAATGATTTAAAGTGACTAGAAATGCCTATATAGCATTATTTTGGTACTAGTCCAAAGTCACTGCATGTAAACCTTAATATTATTACATATGTGGATAGATATGATGAAATGTGATTTTTGAGAGTTGAAATCAACTCAAAAGCTAACTTGGTTGATTTTATAAAAATGTTGCAAGTCGTAAAAGCTTCTGTCTTCTCATTTTTATTAGGAGAGATCTATAAATCTAATTGAATTAAATCCAACGGTCTTGGATAGAGCATTTCAATACCTTTCAGACAAAATTAGTTTCATGCAATTTGGATTTGTCAAACTCACAGAATTGATTTTTGAAACACACGACAGAAACTATATTCTAACTAAAAAGAAAAATCCTAATTTGAATTTCCAACGCGCGCGGGAACGAAATGGGCCGGCCCACTGCGCTCCGCGCGGCGTCGCGGGATGACTTAAGCGAGGACCCCACCCGTCAGTGGCTCAGGGGGGTGCGAAGCGGTATGGGCGAACGGTGGCCGTGCGATCTGGTTCTAATCCAACGGCTGAGGGTCATCATCGACGTTGGGCAACACCGGCGAGACAGAACCCTAGCGCGGCCAGTGGGGGTCGTTTGGGGCTCACCGGGGTTCAGGCGAGGGTCGGCGAGGCGGGCGAACGACGAAGTCGACGACGGCGAACCTCCTGGTACCGGCAGCTTCTCCTGGGGCAGCCTGGATCAACGACGCCCTTCTCCTCCCGAGGCGGCGGCTCCGGCTGCAATTCCGGCGCTCTAGTGCTCGAGCGGCTCCGGCTGCAATTCCGGCGCTCTAGTGCTCGAGCGGCTCCGGCTGGCGGTAGGGAGTGAGTGTGAGAGGTGGTGAGTGAGATGGTGTGCTCAAATCGGCTGGGGGTGGCCTCTATTTATAGTGGCGAGAGGGGACCGACAGGGTGCACGGTGAGCTCGTCATGGTCGATGGTCTAGACGGCTATCGGCATGGGCGACGGTAGGGGGCAGTGCGGTGCTCCCTGGCGATGCTCAACGACACGGTGGCGAGACGTGGGGCGGTGCAGTTTGGTCTGGAACACGCGATGCTCTGCGCGGCAGAGGCGTCGTCTTCGACGACGAACGGTGGCTGTGCGCCATGGGGCGGCGAACGGGGATGTCTGACGGTCTCCTGGGTCGGTGGCGATCATGTATGCAAGCGGCAAGGGCGGCGCGCGGTCTGTGGGCGTCGGTCGAGGGTGGCGCTCTAGCGCATGCTCGGCATGGTTGCTAGCGGGCTGGGCGCGGTCCGTGCTCTGGTCCAGGGGTTGGCAAGGTTCGGGCGCTGGACAGGGAGTGGCGGTGGATGGTGGGCTGCCTCCTAGACAAGGTTGGCACGGCTAAATCTCCTCCTAGCTTCCTGTGTCCACTAGGATGGCATGGTGAGCTTCGGCTGTTCACCATTGATGTCATTGCCCAGCTTACAGTGAGTCTAGTGCTTGGTTTAACTTGCTAGATGATCTACTGAGATGGTTGTGAGCTAGAGAGGGAACAAGTTAGGCTTCAATCACTACTCGTAATAGTGTTTGGTTTTTGTTTGATTTGTGTCTGCCACCTGTTCGATGAAATGGCCGCAAGAACTCAAGTTTTGAATTTTGAAAAGATTTTTGGTGGGTGTGCTAAGTTGGTGCTGGTGAGTCTGCAGATGCTTGGGTTTTGAAAGTTGAGCTTGTTTGAGTGGTTTTTGAAAAAGTGGGATCTTCCCATATGATAAAGATTCAATTTTGAATTGTTATTTAAAATAGTTTACAAAAGGTTTTTAGAAGATCAAAAGGTGGGCCTTGGTACCTCATTATGTGTACTAGCAAGGGGTGCAAAGATCAAGAATTGTTTCTGTTAATTTTTGAGTACTAGGAATAGCCAAAGTAGACATGGGAGTTAATTTTGGCAAAATGACCATTTCTCCATTTTAAATCTTTTTGATTTGATTTTATTTATAAAAAGTTTGGGAATGATGTAGATGATGTTTAAATCACCTAAGAAACATTTTACAAGCATTGGATCACTTAATCATGGAAATTCAAACAACTCCTATTTAAATGCACATAATATGAATGCTTTCATTTTAAAAATGGAATTTTTTTTGTTAACCCTATTTTTTGATGATTGGATCTTTGATAAACTTGGATTGAAGTTTTGGGATGTTACAAACCTTCCCCCCTTAAACAAAATCTCGTCCCGAGATTTACAAAGAAAACTAGGAACTAAAAAGATCTAGGAACTCTGTCCTAATGTAATCTTCGCGTTCCCAAGTGGCTTCCTCCTCGGTATGGTTGCTCCACTGAATCTTGAGAAACTCGATACTCCTGGTCCTGGTGGTACTGTAGGCCTCTTCTAAGATACAGATGGGCACTTCCCGATAGGTCAGGTCGTTGTTGATTTCCACAGCTCTGTGATCGATGTTCTTGAAAACTTCAGTCTTCTCCGACACTTCTAGGCATTTGCGGAGTAACGAGATATGGAACACATTGTGGATGGCTAACATCTCTTCAGGCAATTCCAGCTGATACGATACTTCTCATCGACGGTTCAGAATCTTGAAAGGTCCGATATATCTGGGGGCTAACTTTCCCTTCAGACTAAAGCGTTGAGTTCCCTTCAAGGGTGAAACCTTGAGATATACGAAATCTCCGACATTGAAAGTCAGATCTCTCCTTCTCTTGTCAGCATAGCTCTTCTGTCTGGATTCGGCGGTCTTGAGGTGCTCACGGACTTTGTGAACTTTCTCTTCGGCTTCTCGGAGAATGTCGGGTCCAAAGATTTGACTCTCTCCTACTTGCGACCAATTTAAGGGGGTACGACATTTTCTTCCGTATAGGAATTCAAATGGTGCCATCTGCAAACTAGCCTGATAACTGTTGTTATATGAGAACTCTGCGAATGGTAGGCAGTCTTCCCATTTTGATCCGTATTCCAACACACAGGCTCTAAGCATATCCTCAAGAATCTGGTTGACTCTCTCAGTCTGTCCATCTGTTTGCGGGTGATAGGCGGTACTGAAATTTAACTTGGTTCCTAAACCTTCCTGGACTTTCTTCCAAAATCTTGAAGTAAACTGGGTTCCTCGATCTGATACAATGGTCTTGGGGGTTCCATGCAGACTAACAATTCTAGCAATGTACAGCTCTGCTAGTTTTGCACTTTGGTAGGTTGTCTTGACAGGTATGAAGTGGGCTACCTTAGATAGTCTATCAACTATGACCCAGATTGAGTCATTTCCCCTACTAGAAGTAGGTAAACCTATGATAAAGTCCATCCCGACGGAAACCCATTTCCATTCCGGAATCTGCAATGGTTGCAACAATCCTGTAGGTCTCTGATGCTCTGCTTTGACTCTTTGACAAATGTCACACTTGGCGATGTAGCTTCCGATCTCTCGCTTCATCTTGTGCCACCAAAATTGCTCCTTCAAATCTTGATACATCTTTGTTCCTCCGGGGTGGATAGAATAAAGGGTATCATGAGCTTCCTTCATGATAACTTCTTTCAGTTCTGAATCTGCTGGAACACAGATACGTCCTTTGTACCACAGTACTCCTTCTTCGTCTTCGGTGAATCCAGGTACTTTGCCTGTACCAATACGACGTTTGATCCCGTTGATACTCTCATTTCCCTTCTGGGCTTCCTTGATCTGGCTAAACAAAGTGGGTTGAAGTTGAATGCTAGCTAGGAATCCTTTGCTAACTACTTCAGTCCTGAACTGCTCCAGCTCCTCATACAAACTTGGTTGCTTCTCTTTGATCATGGTGTTAAGCTTACACGGCAATCTGCTAAGAGCATCCGCTACCACATTGGCTTTGCTGGGGTGATAGTGAATGTCAAGGTCATAATCCTTGATTAACTCTATCCATCTTCTTTGCCTCATATTTAGCTCCTTCTGGGTGAAGATATACTTCAAGCTTTTATGATCTGAGTAAATCTCACAGCGATTACCCATCAAATAGTGACGCCATGTCTTCAACGCCAGAACCACGGCTGCTAGCTCAAGATCATGGGTCGGATAGTTCTGCTCATACTGCTTCAGTTGTCGCGACAGATACGCGATGACTTTGCCTTCTTGCATCAATACACATCCTAGGCCAATCTTGGATGCGTCACAATACACATCAAACGGCTTCTTGATGTCTGGCATGATCAAAATTGGGGCTGATACCAATCTCTTCTTTAGGTCCCGGAAACTGGCTTCACACTTGTCTGTCCATTCAAACTTCTTGTCCTTCTTCAACAATTGGGTCATTGGTCGGGCTATGCTCGAGAATCCTTCTACAAACTTGCGATAATATCCCGCTAATCCAAGGAATGAACAAACTTGGGTTTGATTGGTTGGGGCTTCCCATTCTTCTACATCTTTGATCTTGGTAGGATCAACAGAGACTCCTCCGGCAGACACATAATGACCTAGGAATCCTACTTCTTTCAGCCAAAACTCACACTTGCTGAACTTGGCATATAACTGATGCTCTCTCAGGGTTCCTAGGATGATTCTCAGATGTTGCTCATGCTCTTCTTTGGACTTGGAGTAGATAAGGATGTCGTCGATAAACACAACTACAAACTTATCTAGGAAATTCATAAAGATCTTATTCATGAGATTCATGAAATAAGCAGGGGCATTGGTTAATCCAAAAGACATAACCGTATACTCGTATAAACCATAGCGAGTAGTAAAGGCGGTCTTCGGAATATCCGTTGCACGAATCTTAAATTGGTGATAACCAGTCCGAAGATCAATCTTTGAGAATACCTGAGCTCCAGTCAACTGATCAAATAGATCCTCTATCTTTGGCAAGGGGTACTTGTTCTAGATGGTGACATCATTCAATTTTCGGTAATCTGTGCACAGACGGTTGCCTTCATCTTTCTTGTCGACGAATAACACTGGTGATCTCCAAGGCGATGCGCTTGGCTGAATCAAGCCTGTTGCTAACATGGAATCCAACTGCTTCTTCAGTTCCACTAACTCTGAGGGGTTCATGGTATAAGGTCTCTGGGCTATAGGTCCGGTTACGGGGATTAGTTCGATAATGAACTCAATATCCCTATCCGGGGGCATACCTGGCAATTCATCTAGGAATACGTCGGGGTATTCACAGACTACTCTGACTTGGTCAATGGTAGGCAGGGCTACACTCTTGTTGCACTTGAATTGACGGGGCAAGGTTTCAGAGATATGTTCTACTGTTACTCCAGAACTACTGGTCATGGTGATGGCTTTCTTAGCACAGTCTATCAGTCCTTGATGCCTTGACATCCAGTCCATGCCTAGTACTACTTCCAATCCTTTGGTTCCAAGTACAATTAGGTTGGCATAAAAATCTATCCCATGTATTCTGATAGGTATAGCTTTGCAAATTTTTCTAGCTTTGGTAGTTGAGCCGGGGATTTGAACTATCATGACATGCTTCAAGTTGGTTGGGCGAATCTTACTAGTGCATACAAATTCTTCGGTGACAAAGGAATGCGATGCTCCAGAATCAAACAATACTCTTGCTAAAACTGAGTTGACAGAAAACATACCCAGCACTACATCTGGTGCTTCTTGGGCTTCTTCTGTGTTCATGTGGAAGAGACGACCGTTGTGGTTGTGCGGGTTCCCTGGGGCAAACCTCCTTCCTGGCTGAACACGACGCTGCTGCTGAGCTGGGGCATTCACATTGGCATTGGCAGCAGCCTTCTTGGGACACTCATTGCAGTAGTGACCTTTCACTCCACACTCGAAATAGGTGATCTGGGACTTGTCTTTGGCTGCGACCGGTATAGCATTGCTGCCAGTTCTGGGTGCAGTGTTGCTGTTGTTATTGTTGTTGCTCTTGGGAGGTGCACGGTTGAAATGATTGGCATTACCGGAGTTGTGATTGTTTCCTCCGGACTTCACATTGCCTCCGCTACGGTTGGGGTAGCTTGGGCGAGAATTCGAGGGTCGGTTGTTCCTTGGTGCATATCCTGGTGAAGGGTTGGGATGGTACTTCTGGTGACTGTTGGATCCAGACTGCTGCATCAGACGACGCTTGCGGTTGTCGTTTGCCTGGTTAAGCTTTCCTTCCATCTGAATGGCAGAGTCGACTAGCTCTTCGAGATCATCGAAACGGATGTTGACGAGGACAGTCTGCATCTCATCATGTAGTCCGTTCAAGAATCTCTCCTTCTTCTTGGCCTCCGTGTTGATCTCATCGGGTGCATATCTGGCAAGTGACAGGAATTTGTCACGGTACTCTACCACCGTCATTCTTCCTTGCTTCAACTCACGGAATTCATCTCTCATCCTGTTGACAAGACCTTGCGGCACGTGGGTGCGGCTGAACTTGACCTTGAATGCTTCCCAGGTCATCACTTGACCTTGGTTCATAGTGCGGATGCTATTCCACCAAGCTCTTGCATCTCCTGCCAGATAGTGGGTGGCAAATAGAACTTTCTCATTTGCATCCACTCCTGCAACCTCTAAGTTGTTTTCTATGGTCTACAACCAGTCATCAGCATCTAGTGGGTTCTCAGATTGGTTGAAGATTGGGGGATTTGTGTTCTGAAAGTTTTTGAGTTTGGATCCTTGGTGATCCTGATTTCCATGCCCTTGGTTGTTGAGAGCCATCTGGGCGATCTGCTGTAGTGTTGCTAAGTTGGCTTGACGTTCCGCCCTGCTTGCTTCATGATCCGCTATGAGATTATGCAAGATCTGCAACATTGGGTCCTGCGACGAGCTGCTTCCTCCTTGGTTTCCACGAGGCATCTGGAGATTTAGATAGATATAGGGGTAAGAGGGAAATTCTAAGGTTCATGGTTTTGATGTTTTCAAAGCTAAAACTTTGAGTTAGACTCAGGTTTCTCAACTAACTGCTTTTTCATTCATGCAAACAAGCACACGATACAACACACACCACAACAATAAAAGGGAAAACAGGTGGTTTGAAGAACCATTCTGCAAGCTACGATACAATGAGATGATACATCTCATGCTACGACAGTGCTCTAGTGCATCTACTCATCGTCGATGAAGTCAGAGTCTTCATCTTCAGTGTAGAAGTCCACGGCATCCTCCTCCAGAAAGTCATCATCGTTGCTGAGGTAAGAATCCATATCTCCTTGGATATCTTCACCCTCATCTTCTTCTTCTTTTGCTACTAGCTGAGCTTCCTGCTCCTTGACGGTCTTCTCGAGGTCTGCCACCTTCTTGCGAAGACGGGTGATGGTGCGATCCTTCTTGGCACATTGTCGACAAAGAGACTGGCGGTCTTGGACAAGCAGTGCGAAAGTCTGGGCCTTCTGGTCGGCAATGGCACGGTTCTGGTTGGCTAACTCTCGGGCATTGTCCAGTTCCTGCTGTCGGTCATGAAGCAAGAAGTCAAGGTTCTCCACTTGACGCCTCAACTCGGGGTGACCTGGCATCTCCATTGGCATTCCCATGAAGTCACGTCTCGCATAGTGGGCAAAACGGGTTCCTTGGGTCTTGTTGACGCCGAGGGCACATAGACGTGCGAGAGCTTCATGCATTGCCCTGGCTAATCCATCTAGCCAGTTGTTCTCTCTCACAGAGAACTGAATTCTCCCGGAAGTTGGTGCCTCGATGCTTCCTCGAAGGTCTGCGGTGACTAGCCACTGTAGGTCTCCTCCTGGGGGTCCTAGAAGTTGAGCTCCAAGAAACTCCGGGTGCGGGCGTCCCAGTAACTCTAACAGTGAATCGAGATCCCGCTCGAAGATCAACTAACCTCCGTTTCCCAACTGGTAAAACTTGCTGAACTAAGTCTCCATCTACAAGAATTTAGGATGAGGAAGTTAGTGAAGTGATTAAGTGTGTCAAAATTTTAAGTAGTAGTGTAAGAATTTTGAGTAACATGAATTTTTCGAGAGGAAGAAAATTCCAAAGGTAAGGGAGGAGATAGTTTTTCATAAATACTCACTTTGGTTTTGAAGCTAAGTTTCTGGGTTTGACGTCCATTCTAACTAGGGTCTCCTATGGTCAGGATGGCTCCAATACCAACTTGTCAACACCCGGATTTTTAATCCCAGGTGCCCATTATGCCATACTTCGCAATCCCAGGATTACCATTTTTGCGAGACATAACGGATTGGATATCATAGTACATCATCCATTACAAACCATACATAAGGTCTTACACAAATATGGATCTCATGATCCAGGTCTTAATACAACAAGCAGCGGAAATAAAAGATAGTGTAGCAATGGGGTCCATCTTCAGGGGCACAGGCAATGCTGACGAAGGCAGATAGTCCTAGTTATCATAGCCGTCCTGTTGACCATCATCCTGATAATCTCCTTCATAGTCTGGCCATGATAATAGCCAGGGACAAAAGCCATGAGTACTCTTTAAGTACTCACAAACTACTACTAACAAGTAGTAATATCCTAAATTAAAATACTGAATCTAAGTTAACTATCAAGTTAAGTTTGAAGCCTAAGCTAAGTTCAGAAGCGAAGAAAGATAAAATAAAATTCCAGAGTCACTTAAGTTGGGAAGCTATTATCATCAACACAACCCTGTTGTGGTCAAGTCAAAGATCATCATTCATTTCAAGTTATTTGGAAAACATCTGACAACGAAAACAGTATGGCCATTCCAACTGTCCATAACCGCGGACGCGGCTATTCGAATAGTTTGACACTCTGCAGAGGTGGTACACTTTCACCACAAGATTCGATACATCTGTCAGGGATAACTCTGAATCATCATACTTAGTATGCAGATAATCAAACATAACCTTCCCTTTACACACCCTAGTATAAGCACCTCTCCTATGAGCATGGCCTCCCAACCATGACCATCAGTCATCTTGGGCACTGCATAGGTGGACAACATTAAGAGGTAGCCTTAGCTCAAACCTCTCCCGTGAGGGAACTAATACTAATGCATATAAATTTCCAGCTAAGGCTTACCCAATTTAGGTAATGTGGTTGTACGGTAAAATTTGGAATGGTATCCCATCCGAATCCAACCATCAGTTTTATAAAAGGGGTTAAGGCTCATGCCTTATCATTTTCCACATCATAAACCATTTGTGTTTCGTAACACATGTCAAAACATCTCAATAGCATGACTCATCATTCCAAGGTTTTCATAACTCATTGTCACCAAGTATTCCCATCTAAAGTGACTCAAGTTTTTGATCTACTCTAAACTACTAAGTTAAGAGTGTTCACTAAGGTGGAAATATGGGATCAATCTCATGCCATAGAATGATATCTAAAGGTTTCTAAGTAGGTCAAGTTTTATACTTTTTATGCTACCTTCAATTTTAAGTAGAGAACTTTGTATAATCTAAGGTGGGGTAAAACTTGTCCATGAGACTTGGGGCATTAATAGTGAAAAGGGGTGTGATTAAAGCAGGCTTAAGGCATCTTTGCTAAACCATCTAGTTTATTCTAGCTTGCTAACCATAGCTTGCTAAGGTAAGTTTGCAAGGGTTAGCTTGCCCTGCTAATAGTGGCTTGCCTTGGTTGGTGCAGTGGTTGAAGTTGTCTTCTTCTTCTTCCTGGTAGAACACCTCCTCCTCGAGAGTTTGGTCGGTGCTATCGTCTAGAAATACATAGGGAGTGCACAATCACCAAACAATACTTAACTAGGCTAAGTAGCATTCTAAAGCACACAATTGATGATCTATTATCATCACAAACATTACAAGTTTTAATTCAATAGTTTTAATCTTTTTATTTTAGAAAAGTAATTTCTACTCATTGAAATGTTAACTAAAATTTAATATTCACCACCAAAATATGAGATCATGTGGACACATGTCCTCACCACATATTCCACAGGTGGGAATGAGATTTAAAGGTTGGATCAATATTACTTTAGTTTAAGTTTATTATTTAATGATTTAAAGTGACTAGAAATGCCTATATAGCATTATTTTGGTACTAGTCCAAAGTCACTGCATGTAAACCTTAATATTATTACATATGTGGATAGATATGATGAAATGTGATTTTTGAGAGTTGGAATCAACTCAAAAGCTGACTTGGTTGATTTTATAAAAATGTTGCAAGTCGTAAAAGCTTCTGTCTTCTCATTTTTATTAGGAGAGATCTATAAATCTAATTGAATTAAATCCAACGGGCTTGGATAGAGCATTTCAGTACCTTTCAGACAAAATTAGTTTCATGCAATTTGGATTTGCCAAACTCACAGAATTGATTTTTGAAACACACGACAGAAACTATATTCTAACTAAAAAGAAAAATCCTAATTTGAATTTCCAACGCGCGCGGGAACGAAATGGGCCGGCCCACTGCGCTCCGCGCGGCGTCGCGGGCTAACTTAAGCGAGGACCCCACCCGTCAGTGGCACAGGGGGGTGCGAAGCGGTATGGGCGAACGGTGGTCGTGCGATCTGGTTCTAATCCAACGGCTGACGGTCATCATCGACGTTGGGCAACGCCGGCGAGACAGAACCCTAGCGCGGCCAGTGGGGGTCGTTGGGGGCTCACCGGGGTTCAGGCGAGGGTCGGCGAGGCGGGCGAACGACAAAGTCGACGACGGCGAACCTCCTGGTACCGGCAGCTTCTCCTGGGGTGGCCTGGATCAACGGCGCCCTCCTCCTCCCGAGGCGGCGGCTCCGGCTGCAATTTCGGCGCTCTGGTGCTCGAGCGGCTCCGACTGGCGGTGGGGAGTGAGTGTGAGAGGTGGTGAGTGAGATGGTGTGCTCAAATCGGCTGGGGTGGCCTCTATTTATAGTGGCGGGAGGGGACCAACGGGGCGCACGGTGAGCTCGTCGTGGTCGATGGTACAGACGGCTATCGGCATGGGCAACGGTAGGGGGCGGTGCGCTGCTCCCTGGCGATGCTCAACGACATGGTGGCGAGACGTGGGGCGGTGCGGTTTGGTCTGGAACACGCGATGCTCTGCGCGGCAGAGGCGGCGTCTTCAACGACGAACGGTGGCTGTGCGCCATGGGGCGGCGAACGGGGATGTCTGGCAGTCTCCTGGGTCGGTGGCGATCATGTATGCAAGCGGCGAGGGCGGCACGCGGTCTGTGGGCGTCGGTCGAGGGTGGCGCTCTAGCGCATGCTCGGCATGGTTGCTGGCGGGCTAGGCGCGGTCCGTGCGTGTGGTCCAGGGGTTGGCAAGGTTCGGGCGCTGGACATGGAGTGGCGGTGGACGGTGGGCTGCCTCCTAGACAAGGTTGGCACGGCTAAATCTCCTCCTAGTTTGCTGTCTCCACTGGGGTGGCATGGTGAGCTTCGGCTGTTCACCATTGATGCCATTGCCCAGCTTACAGTGAGTCTAGTGCTTGGTTTAACTTGCTAGCTGATCTACTGAGATGGTTGTGAGCTAGAGAGGGAACAAGTTAGGCTTCAATCACTGCTCATAATAGTGTTTGGTTTTTGTTTGATTTGTGTCTGCCACCTGTTCGATGAAATGGCCACAAGAACTCAAGTTTTGAATTTTGAAAAGATTTTTGGTGGGTGTGCTAAGTTGGTGCTGGTGAGTCTGCAGATGCTTGGGTTTTGAAAGTTGATCTTGTTTGAGTGGTTTTTGAAAAAGTGGGATCTTCCCATATTATAAAGATTCAATTTTGAACTGTTATTTAAAATAGTTTACAGAAGGTTTTTAGAAGATCAAAAGGTGGGCCTTGGTACCTCATTATGTGTACTAGCAAGGGGTGCAAAGATCAAGAATTGTTTCTGTTAATTTTTGAGTACTAAGAATAGCCAAAGTAAACATGGGAGTTAATTTTGGCAAAATGACCATTTCTCCATTTTAAATCTTTTTGATTTGATTTTCTTTAGAAAAAGTTTGGGAATGATGTAGATGATGTTTAAATCACCTAAGAAACATTTTACAAGCATTGGATCACTTAATCATGGCAATTCAAACAACTCCTATTTAAATGCACATAATATGAATGCTTTCATTTTATAAATGGAAATTTTTTGTTAACCCTATTTTTGGATGATTGGATCTTTGATAAACTTGGATTGAAGTTTTGGGATGTTACACAAAGGCATCCCGCATCTCCTCCCAGGAGTCGATGCTATCGGCGGGGAGGGTTTTGATCTGTTGCCGGGTCGCACCCTCCATCATCAGGGGGAGGTAGCGAGCGGCTAGCACGTCGGTGTGGCCGGCGATTCGCATCGCCATGAGGTATGTGTCCAGCCAGACCGTTGGATCATACGTCGGATCGTACTTTCCGATCTCCTTGGGCGCCTTGAAGTTGGCGGGGTACTTCTCTCCTCGGATCATAGGACCGAAGCACTGGGGGCCGACTCGGCTGAGCGAGCCCCTTGGTTCGGGGTCGCCACGGTTAGTAAGGGTGTGCCTCAAGTCGTTGGGCTGGCGCGCCCGCCAAGCCTGGTTGTTGACGATGTGTGTTCGGGCTCGATGGGCGTGGGGTTGGCGACTGTGTTGTTCACAGTTGCGGCTCGTTGGTGGAGAGTGCGGGGTTGGCGGCCCGTGGCTGGTTCGCCAAGGGCTTCGGTGGTGGGCAGGTCACGGCGTTGGCGATGGTGGGGTGACCGCTTGAGGCTGCCCTGCTTGCCGAGGAGCAGGAATACATCTGCCCTCGAGGGTCGACTCCCGCGGCTTGCTGCTCGACGGCCCTGGTGGGTAGGGCCTTGGCATACTGGATCTGTAACGCGCCTTCTCCTTGGACATCGAGGTTTGTGACTGCGGTGTTGGCCGTGATGATGTTGTCCATCGGGGTGGAGTATAGTGGGAGTCCGTTGGCGTCACGGGCCTGTGGCGAGATTATGATCCGCGGCTGGTCCGGCGGGGGCGCGCGACCAATGGGTGGTGGTGGGGCCCCAGTCGCCGGTGCGCCGGGCGGTGGTCCGTTGCTGCCACCTGGTGGCGCGTTTTCGAGCTCGGCCGCGCGTGCGGGGTCGCCTTCGTCATTGAAGTTCAGGACGCGGCCCTGAACGTTGGCGTTCAGGCAGGTCCTGATGCGGCGCTGGTGGTAGAGCGACAGCTCCTGCGCCGTTGCCCGCTCGAGGCGGAATTTCTCGCGCTCAGCCAGCTCCCTGCGCTGCGCCTCCTCCAGTCGCATGCGGGCTTCCTCTACCTCCGTGGCCGTGGCGGTTGGCAGGATCGGCATGGAGAATGGATCTGGCGGGGCGACCATGCTGCCCGCCATGTAGATCATGTTGAAGCGACTGGATCTGGTGCAGAAGTCCTCTGGGGACTCCGAGCCGGAGTCAGAATAGAAGATCCCGATGATGGAGGAGTCCTCGAAGTCCTCAGTGTTGGAGACCCGCGTGATGGAGCCGGCGAAAAGGTTGATGGTGCCGACCGGCATTATCGCGCTGTGGGTGATCGGGCACGACACCGGGATGTAGCTGCTGGGCACGATCTGTAAGATCCCGCTGATGGCGATCATGCGGCCGGTGGCGATCTCCCGATCGATCGGCGAGTAGGGTCTCACCACAGAACTCAGGCCAGTCCGGCTAGGCCCAACGGTGGGCGCCACTATCGTGGAAATGGCCACGGCAGTCGCTGCTACGGGCAGCGATTGATTTAATCGGGGGCGAGAGCTGGCGGCCATCTGCGGTGCAAGATGGGGGCGAATGCACATGGTTTACCCAGGTTCGCACCCCCGAAGGGTAAAGACCTACTCCTGCTATATTAGATTGATGGAGAGCGAGTTACAGGGGCGGCGAGCTCGGCGTCTAAGCAGCGAGTCGCTTGAAGGGGTGTATGATGGAACGTAAGTCCTTAGAGTACCCTAGGAAGGTTTATATAGGAGACACCTCGCTAGGGTTTATAGTTTACAGCCCAACAAGATATGGATTCGGAGGCTTTGACCTAATCCGACTGGGCTTCGAGTACGCTTCTGGGCCTCTAGTCTCTACTCACCAGGCCTTCTCCTTAGTCGCATTCCAGTCGCCGTTTTGCTTGGCCCACTCGCCAAGCCTTTGACTCAATCGGAACGTCCTGCTAGGCATACCCCATTCGGCATATCCCCATCAGACCCGGTATATTAGGGAAAAACTAACGCGGGACGTTTACATAGACGCTTATGCAAAAAGAAATAATAACAGAAAATTAGATATATTTCTTAAACGCTCTAGCCCGCAACACTGGCCCCTAGTTTGAGGCGCTACTGTTTTTGTCCGCTAGGTAGCTAGGGATAGCAAATCACACCATGCCGAAGAAAAAAAGTTCAAAACGTCCTCAAATTTGTTTCGCGTGTGGCGATCGTGATGCCACACTGAAGGAGAGAGAAAACACAATTCGTTTTGAATGCATATATACTACTCCCTCCGATCCATATAATGTTCTCAAATTTATCTAGATTACAATGTATATAGTCATGTTTTAGTGCTAGATTTATCTAATGGTTAGAAACTCCGATTGGCAACATTGTTACCATGCCATGATTCACACCCATTTTACTCCCAAATATGGGACCATCACGGAAGATGGGAGTACAAGTTACATCAAGGACCTAAAAATAGAAAAACTTACATAGAGGTCCTGACATGTAGCACAAAGCACCATAAAATTAAGAAATGGAAATAGTCAGGTGCGGCTCCTTCTCGAGAGAGCAGCTGATCGAGCCATACTCTTCATACTACTTTCTCTTCATTTTTTTCGAAATATATAGCGAAATTTGGCGGCATGCAAATTATTCGATATGGGATCATGAATCACCAGCATAAAGTATGATGTAGATATGTCCATTACCCTGGTCATTCGGCTTGAAATGCAAGAATGTTCATATTCATTGACAACTAATAAGCTTAAATATGTTTAAAATTTACCACTTTCTTTTATATTTGAATTTTACACAGACGGTGGGAGTATATTTTATAGCAAGGACATAAAAAGGTAAAATTACATCGAGGTTCATACATTTAACACGAAGCACCCTAAAATTAAGCATGGAAACAATCGGGTTCGGCTCCTTCTCAAGGGAGAAGCTAGTCGAGCCATACTCTTGATACTACTTCCCATTCGTTTGTTTTCAAAATATGGCCCAATTTGGTGGCATGCAAATTCTTTGATATGGGATCATGAATCATCGATATAAAGTATAATGTAGATATGGCTATGACCTTGGTCGTTTGGCTTGAAATCCAAGATTGTTCGTACTCATTCACAACTAAGCTTAAATACGTTTAAATTTTACCACTTGCTTTTATCTTTGAATTTTACACATACAGACGGTGGGAGTATATTTTACATCAAGGACCTAAAAAAGGTAAAAATACATTGAGGTCCATACATTTAGCACGAAGCACCCTAAAATTAAGCAAGAAAAGTAGTCATGTTTGACTCCTTCTTGAGAGAGAAGCTGATCAAGTCATACTCTTTATACTACTTTCTCTTCGTTTGTTTTCAAAATATATGGCTAAATTTGGCGGCATGAAAATTCTTGGACATGCGACCATCGTCAGCATAAAGTATGATGTAGATATGGTCATGACTTTGGTTGTTCGGCTTGAAATCCAAGAATGTTCATACTCATCGACAACTATCTTAAATACGTTTAAATGTTACCACTTGCTTTTAGGTTCAAATTTTACATGTACGGACGGTGGGAGTACATTTTATGTCAAGGACCTAAAAAAAGGTAAAATTACATCGAGGTACATACATTTAGCACGAAGCACCCTAAAATTAAGTAGGGAAAACAGTCATGTTTTGCTCCTTCTTGAGATAAAAGCTGACCGAGCCATACTCTTCATACTACTTCCTCTTTGTTTATTTTCAAAATATGGCCAAATTTGGGGGCATGCAAATTTTTGGATCTGGGATCATGAATCATCAGCATAAAGTATGATGTAGGTATGGGCATCACCTTGGTTGTTCGTCTTGAAATCCAAGAATATTCATACTCGTCGATAACTAATAATCTTAAATATGTTTAAATTTTACCATTTTCCCTTAAGTTCAAATTTTACACGTACAGACGGTGGGAGTACATTTTACATCAAGGACCTAAAAAGGTAAAATTACATCGAGGTCCATACATTTAGCACGAAGCACCATAAAATTAAGCACGGAAAATAGTCATGTTTTGCTCCTTCTCGAGAGAAAAGATAATCAAGTCATACTCTTCATAATACTCCCTCTTTGTTTGTTTTCCAAATATGGCCAAATTTGGCGGCATGCAAATTCTTTGATATGGGATCATGAATCAATAGCATAAAGTATGATGTAGATATGTCCATGACCCTGGTCGTTCGGCTTGAAATGCAAGAATGTTCATATTCATTGAAAACTAATAAGCTTAAATACGTTTAAATTTTACCACTTGATTTTATATTTGAATTTTACACAGACGGTGGCAGTATAGTTTACATCATGGACCTAAAAAGGTAAAATTACATCGAGGTCCATAGATTTAGCATGAAGCACCCTAAAATTAAGCAAGGAAAACAGTTGGCTGGGAAGCTTGAGAACTCATAAAACTTGGTAATCAATCGTAAGTGTATCAAGGTCCACGCTTTATCTGAAAACTAGGGTTGTTGTTGTGGTACTCTGAGCCATTTTGCGTACTTGCTTACATAAAAATATTGTCGCTTTCAGTTTTATTGTTCCTCTAAGTTGGAAATTGTGGTTGCCACCATTTTTCACCTTGCCAAGATGCACACATCTACCAAATATGGGAACATTACAATACAATATTATGTGCATATGGTTGTTACCTTTGTCATTCGTCTTGAAACCCAAGAGTGTTCATACACCGTGGGCCATATATATATTGTGTAACTATTTTTTTAAAATTTTTGATGACTCGTGGTTATTAATTATTTTTCAGTGCAAATATACATGCTAGAGGGCGCTAGGAAGAAGGCTTTATTTTTAGGGTTTTCATCATTTTCGTTCATATCTAGTGAAGATCAAATTGTCAACATGCATATTCATAGCAAGAATTTTAATCCTACAGAACTCTCGTTGGTTTTTGTAGTATTGACCTCCTCGGTACCATCAAGACTCAAATGATGTTTGTAACTTTTTAAGAGCATTCTATCATGTTTACTTGTAGTTCAAATTTGAAAATGATTTTTATTCCTAAATTTTGGAAACTCCCAGTACTGGTAGCATTATTGTTCACCATGCCAAGATGCACTCATCTACCAAATATGGGAACAATACCATAAAGTATGTTGTACATATATAAGGCTATTTAGCTTGTATTTTGGCCTGAAGCCTAAGGATATGTTCATACATGGCAAGCCATATTTTCAATTAGTTTGTTTTTTATATGTGAACTCTCTTGATAATAATCATTTTTCACAGCAAGTAGTACAAGTCAGTCGTCACCGTGCAATTTTTTTATTGTTTTCAAATAAAATTCAAATTTTGTACATGCAAATTTTTAGCAAAAAGTTGAATTCAACAAATTCCTTGGTTTCTGATATATTGACAGCCTAGGTGTGGGTACCTTCAAAAGATACGTGTATAACTTTAAGAGCAATCTACTACTTACTCATAGTTCAAATTTTATCTAACATTGATAAATCAGCTTAAATTAGTTTAAGAATGTGAAGTTTGCTAGGAAACCTTGAGAACTCAAAAAAGTTTGTAATCATAAGTGAAACATGTATAAACTTTGTCTGGAAACTAGGCTTATGGCATTCCGAGGCATATTCACCGTCCTTGCTCTCAAGAAAATAAATCCTGGGAAAATAATTATCTGCTTAAAGTTTATGATAAATTGGGGTGTTTTTTATGTGAGGTGTAATAAACATACATATATCGTTCATCTGAGACTTTAAAATAAACTGTTCGATGTACATTTGGATATGTGAATGAAACGTCAAATCTTATGTACAAACAATCTATGTTCAAAAACAAGTTTATTATGACCAAATAAAGCCTTCACAAATTCAATATGCGACGGACTGATATGTTGGTACCTTCGTGTAAACATTGATGTTTCATATGAAATAAGTCTCTTACATCCCAGGTACATGCATCCAAAAAGTATTGTGGGTGATAAATATCGTTAGTATCCAGTTTTTAGTATCATTTAAATCTTTGTCTGTGAATGGGAGCAATGACATTCGGGGACCACTTGTCAGTATTGCTACCAATGAGGTTAAATCGGTCTTTACACGACTAACTGGCCAAATTTCCTATCTAAAAAGTGTTTTGTGCAAAAGTGCGATGAAAAGATGGTGGAACGTGCAATTTCCTCTATCTAAAAAAATTTTATACTACCATGGAGGGTAATACAAAGTATTGTACTGTACTTACTACTAGCAAAATAGGTACCAGATGGAAGTTTAAAACCTAAAGGGTACCCACTATTTTAGTTGGTTCAATGAAATGAACTAGTTCGTCAAAAAGAGATGATATGTGAAATGTACTTTTTCTTTGTAGTACGGTACTACTAAAGAGTATAGAGGGTTACCCACTCCCATTATCTAACTCCTCCCCCACCATTCCCTCTCTCGCTATCACATTCCCACACTCACCTCACAACTCTCAGTTGTTAACCCAGCCATTGCTTAGATGAAACCAACACCAAAACCTTTGTCTGTGGTTGAGCTGGCTTTAGAGGTGCAGGTGGCTTGTTCAATTCCACCGGCAGCAACGCCCTTTCTGAAGCATTCTTCGCCTTTCGCATGTGTGTGGATCATGCCCAAGGTGAGGCATCCGTCGCCCTTAGGGTTACGGTCGGCCACGCCAAAACCCTCATCGCCCGTTGAGCGGTCGTCCAAGCCTCTGGCGCCACGTGCTTTGGGACCAAATGCTCGTGCGGCGGCGGGCGCATCCTTTTCATCTCTAGGTTGGACTCTCATTCCCAATGTGCCAAATTTTAGAGTGTACGCGGTGAAACCCCTATCGGTGGCTCCCCCTTCATCAGTGATTGTTTGTGCCTCTTCGGTATATGTGGTTGGTTCTTCGTTAGTGTCACCCTATTCATATGCTCAACCCATCGACCCCTGTGAAAGTTCGTGCCCCCAACTATAAAAAGGTTAGATCTGGAGGATTGGGGCTTTAACTCAAATCTGACGTGCATCTAGTCAGATTTTTGCAACGTGTACTTCAGGTCCTTTGTTGAACTGCTTAGTTGTATGTCATATTCTTGATAATTGTCTTTTGTGCTGTTCTTTATACTCCCTCCATCCAAAAATAACTAACTTGACTTTTCCTATATTCGAATGTATCTATATTTGTCTTTTGTGTTGTTCTACTTAGTTATGGAATATTCTTGATGACGATGATGCAGGGTTATGTTTTGGTACTTAGATGATGCATTGTGCTGTTTAGGAATTTTCCATGATGCGTTGTGCTGTTTTGGTATTTTTTATGATGCATTGTGTCCTGTCTCCTCACTGTGTTGTTTCGTCCATTTTGATCTGCATTCTGCTGTTTAGGATTAAATGATATGCCTTCTAGCTATTCGGATTATTTCAATGACCCATCAGTTTAGGTAATTTTGATTGTGTAGACACTGTTTATTAAATTTAATTACATGATACCTTGTGTTGTTTTGGTATTTTTGATGATGCGCTGCATATATGCTGTTTTGTCTATCCAGATAATGCATTGTGCTATTTTAGCCATTCAGATTATGCATTGTGCTGTTTAATCAATCTAATTAAATGGTATGCCTTCTAGTAGTTGTTCAGATAATTTTGAGGACCCATCGGGTTAGGTCATTCTGATGATGCATTGTGCTCTGTAGGAAATTTAATTTACTAGATACCTTGTGCTGTTTAGGTAATTTTGATGGTGCAATGACGCATTGTGATCTTTAGTCAATTTATACAATGCATTGTGGTGTTTTGGTAATTACAAAGGACTGACACACTGGTAGTTTTCATGTAGGAAAACCCAGTTGTAATGACGAACTTAAACTACATTCTTGACCGGACTGCTCCAGCTCCAGGTGGCTATGAATATTCTCTCCCCGTCAACCAAGGGAGTTGAAGCTGCTAGGCAGGAGAGTGGAAGCCTTGGCAAGGGCAAGTGCTGCCAGGTCGGTCGCTAGTTCTGCCAAACCAAGAAGACGCCCTAGGTCGGTTGGACACCATGCCAAGGTGCATTGTCCTAGGCCCTTCTACATCCAGTTAGTCCAACATGACTTGTATATGCTTATCATCTCGACTTACTTCAAGCCTTACATTAAGGGACACCCCTACCCACAACTAGTGGTGGTCGAAGCATGCGAGGAATGCGAGTGGGTTGTCCATGCCAACCGCAACAAAGACGAAATCGTCCTGAACAAAGAGTGGGCTACCTTTGCTACTTTCCATGAGTTGAAGGAGGGTGACTGCCTTATGTTCAAGGTCACCACAGACGGGTTCAAGATAAAAATCTACGACAACATCACCTCCTGCCGGAAGGTGTTCGTCTGTCGTGAGCATGCACATCTTGATTAAGTGCCAATTTGTATCGAAGGATTTTCAAAGGAATTTTGGAGGAATTCGACCCATAGGATTTTTTTCATAAGGAGGCCCTTTGGACGAAAGGAATCATACCTCCAAAATACATATATATTGCATTTCTACACCCCAATCCCATAGGAATTTCAACATCCTCTTTTTTACACTCATTCGCGTAGGATTGAGGCAATTTTTCTCCGTGTTTACTGTGTTTCATTGAAATGACTTTAAGCCTGCAGATTTCCTCTGGTTTGTACCTCCGACCCTGTTATCCTGTGTCTTGAAATTCTGTGATCCAAAGAAAGCTGTTTCCTCTGTTTTGCAATCCATTGTTTTGTACCTGCGACCGAGTCAAATTCCTGTGTTTTTAAATCCTGTTATCCAAAGAAGCCCTAAGTTATCTTTAAGTTTGCTATTTGATTTTTTGGTGACCGTTTGTGATGCTTATGCGTCAAGCCCTAAGGCCTATTTGATTTGTAGGATAGGAAAAACATAGGAATAGGAAAACCATAGCATTGTAATGTCATGCCCACTTCAATCCTATAGAAAACCATATGTAAGGAACTTTGTTTGATTCCATCACAGGAAAAGCAAAGGATTCTAAAAAAGAGCTTTGAGTGGATGCTAGATTTCCTATGCAATCTAGTGAAAAGGATTCCCTAGGAAAATTCCCTATAGGAATCAATCCTACAAATCAAACAACCATCGTAGGAAAATATCCTATAGGATACAATCCTACAAATTTCCTATGTAAATCCAAACATGCCCTAAAGTATATTCAATGTGACTACTAATACTACTACTCCCTCTGTTTCATTGCTAGATAGATCCAATTCAGCAACCAGTAATATGGATCGGAGGGAGTACTAGTACTACGAACAAGCACAACGTGAGCCGTTCCTAGACGTGGCTAAGAAATGTACGTACTATACTTTTTTTCTGAATCTACTAGAAATTTACTAGACTGGCCGGCAAAAACCAATCCTAAAGATCGGACCCACTTAGTACAGCATAAGCCAATTGATTGCACCACTATGTATCTAGCCAAATTTCTCCATAAACTTTGGGTGGGACGTAAATATTTGCAGCTAGTAGCTCGATCGCTTGATGGACCAACGAGATTTCTCGAAGGCCAGCGACATGACCTAGACCTTGATGTTTTTCTTCCACTATTCACTCTCCTCTCTCCTCCTACTAGTACTACCTCGCTCCGCCTTCACAGAAACCATTTTCTTCCACTGCTCCTCCCTTTATTCTCTACTTCTTCATCAAACAATGTCACAAAATATCCTGTCTCATCGAAAGAACATCAAGATGCCGATGGTTATAGCCGTGGAGAAATCCCGCTGGCAGGGTGACCTACAGGCTCAGACCGAGAAAGGAGACCAGCCATGGGCGAGGGCTCGTCTTCACGCATGTATCCGAAGAGCGGCTATCATGGGGACCAAGAGTCTGGGTAGGTTTGTACTTCCGTTAATTCATGGGTTGTCTACTCCTACTATTGAATAGTCTATGTACATCTTCTAGGGAAGGCGGCTCGAGCGTCAAATTTTCCACCCCACGAGTCGATAGCACGATGGATATCTCTGACGCGTACGATGCCCTCATGCCCTCTCTCGGTCGAAGAAGAGGTACTATAGTCACTATACATGTACTAACATTTTATGTTCTTCTCTGCATGCACTCCATGCTCTCTTACTAATGATCCATTTTCCATGCAGGAAATTAGGGCGAGAATCTCGACCAAAGTAGGTGAAATCTACAACCATCATATCAACATTTTGCAGAAAAACTTTGAGCTCAACCTAGAGTGTGATCGCCTCCGAGCCGATTTGGCTTTTCAAATGAAGCTTGCACGATCTTACAAGCGTGACTCATCGATGCTTCGCACTGAGTGCGAAAATTTGAAGAAGGAAGTCACCGAGCTCCGCAGCCAGCAGCTACCATTGCAGAGATCGTCCAGGTCACGCCCCGCTAAGTAGGAAAAGAGAAGCCATCTCAGGTTGGCCATCGAGGTCGTGACCATTGCGGAAGGTCGTCGAGGCCCTGCCTCCGCAGGGCGGCCACAGTGTGGCAATCGCCGAATCTTGGAGTAGGAACTAGGAAGGAGGAGGAATTGCTGACGTGGCCCTCTTTTTTCTTTCTTTTGGGTGCATGTATCATTTTTTCTCATCCTTCTTCGCATAATTATACTGCACTCTTAGCGATCGAATGCGCGATGCGGAGCTTTTGTAACGATATACTTGTCGTATAGTATTCATTGTTTAGTGTACATATACATTCAAATTTAGTCAAATATGTGACATCCTTTTTAATTAGGTTGGAGGGTATTTTTAGAAAAATTAGGATGGAGGGAGAGTATGTCTGATAAATCAAAATAATTAAATCATAAATAAGTGATCTTTAAATTTGGTCATACTTTCTACTTTTTCAGATGTGTAGGGATCCGGTGTCTAGTATACTTATCAACTGTTCTGTCTTCCCTTTATGTGGCCCCTACGTCGTTGAGTGAGTTATTTGGTGATTTTTTTTGCTCTTTCTATTAAAATATTGTGGTTAAGATATAGGGGAGATAATATAGGGTTCCTGCTGAAGATAAGCAAAATTTAGGAGAAGGATACTTTTAGGCTAGTCATAGTGCAAATAACTTCATGAGTAACTAAGGGTCCTACTCAGTAAAATTGCTTATGTGGTAGTGAGTTATTCACACATACTAAGCTGAAATTAGTCTATTACCTAATAAATGAACTACTCCGGTACTAACATAGACTAATAACGTATGCATGTTATGGTCTATGTTTAAGTTACAAGTTTTGTTCAACCTTGTTCTCTTCTCTGGTTCCTTTTGCATTTCTTTATTGCTGTAGACATTGTGTAGTACTAGACTCACGTCAGGGAATCTTTCTTACTCAACTGCGCTCCACCATTTAGACAGTATATACTATTAGGAGGCGCAGTGTCTATCTAGAAAAGAAAATGCACCGTCAGCGTCAGTGACACCCAACTATTGTCTAGAGTACTTTGGGTCACAAGCACAACTACCCCTATAGTCTACCCACGGACACCCAACGATTCCTTGCATAGGCATTCCCGCCAGAACCTTCACAGGGAAGGTATCCGCTTTGACCCGTTGAATTCAGATTGGACAGACAAGATTGCTAGACGCTGAACTCTGTCTCCCTGGATGATGTTCCTACTACTACTACATAAAATACACTTCTAAAACAACAAATGTAACTGTTCTTATGAGTTACTAGTCTGATTTCATTAGAAGTCTGTTTATGACTGCAAACTATAGTATGTGTGAGCTAGGTTGATTACTGAGGGTCATCAGCGGACGGGGGCCTCGAACGCACAAAAAAAGGTTTGTCACTCAATAAATTGTGCTCACATCCATGCAACTCAGTAACTAGACTGTGATCAACATATATACGGAGAGAGAATACGAGTAATACAATGATCAACCCAATAGAATCCACTCATTACTACATGATGCATGCAACTCAGTATACTAATAATATCATGCACGTAATCATGTAAGTACCTTTTTTTGAGTTGCATGCATTCATTCCTAAACACCATAAGTAAAAGTTTGAACTCGTGGAGCACTAAAATGACATCGTGCCAGCTAGCCCGATTAATGGTCTTCTACTACAGTAACCTACACATCTACCCATATAGTCTACTCTGGGACACCCAATGATTGCTTGCATAGGCATCCGTGTCAGAGCCTTCGAAGGGAAGGTATCCCCTCTGGCCCATTGATTTGGGATGGACGGACAAGATTGCTAGACGGCCAAAATCACATGGTCCCCACTCCCTCGCGCCCCTCCATTTCAAACACTACAAATTTTTTTGGCGCCCCACCGTTTCAAACGATACCAAAATCACGTGGTCCCCACTCCCTCACGCCCCTCCATTTCAAATACTGCAAAATTTCTCGCGTCCCTCCGTTTCAAACAATACCAAAATCACATGGTCCGCATTCCCTCGCGTTCTTCATTTCAAACACTGCAAAATTTCTAGCACCCCTCCATTTCAAACGATACCAAAATCACGTGGTCTCCACTCCCTCGTGCCCCTCCATTTCAAACACTGCGAAATTTCTCGCGCCCCTTCGTTTCAAACAATACCAAAATCATGTGGTCCCTAATCCCTTGCGCCCCTCCATTTCAAACACCACGAAATTTCTAGCGCCCTTCCGTTTCAAACGATACCAAAATCATGTAGTCCCTTCTCCCTCGCACCCCTCCATTTCAAACACTGCGAAATTTCTCGCGCCCCTCCGTTTCAAACAATACCAAAATCATGTGGTCCCCCACTTCTCATGCCCCTCCATTTCAAACACCTCCCGCAGTACTTCTCTGGCTGGCTATGCCCGCCGAAACTCGACACCATGCACCCCTTGATGACTGCAAGTGCATAGATCATTTGTAGCTAGTTTTGAAAAAGATATCGATCCCACAGGGAGCAGTAGGCGAAAGACTAAAATGCTTTTAACTAAAACTAAACAAAGTACTTGTGGAATAACTTTAAGATGCGGGAAAAGTAGAACTGTTTTTGGGTTTTTGGTTGAATGAAGCAATTTAAAGTAAAGAAAAACTTAATCCAGAAAGTAAGAATCGCGTGTGTAAAACAGCTCGGAACTGCAATAGGGAAAAGGCGTTTTCAGGGAGTGGTGGATACGCCGCTAGCAATTTAGACTAAGCAATCACGATTATTATAACAAATATTCTCATGATATGTATGTATGTGGGAGGAGCTCCATATATGGACAAATAAGTAGCAACCACTGCTCACATCATCCTTCATAACCACTGCTGGCGGATAAACGACATCAATCGTATTAACCCGCTATTAAGGGATTTCACCCGTGGCATGGACATGGATTTATGAGTTCTCCTTGTTTCCCCAAGTTAGTATGTAAAGAATGACAATAGCTTTATAGTCACAGTAAGTGATATCATCTCTCTGTCTACCAACAAGTAATCACCTTCATCGAGTTCCCATAAGAGGCAAATATCAAGGAGGTGCACAATTCCTAACATCAAGATGAAGAAAATTAACACATACACATAATGATGTATAACATAATAATCTCTATCTTATCTCAATCTTATGCTAGGATTTCTCCATCTCCCCAAGAACTAAAGATCTACTCAGACATGGAGGCAATCAACATCATGGCAATGGTAATGGAAGCAACTGTAAATGAATAGTTCTTGTATAAATCCACAATGAGTATGGAAATTACAATAAGATCTAGATGGGATGAAGATGGGATGGATGGAGATGATGGTGGTGCAGCTGTTGATGAAGATGAAGATTGATTCCTTGGCCTCCTAGATTTGCATAGGGCGAAGATGGATCCCTTGGGCAAGTTCCTTCTCCAGATGCCTTCCAGAGGTGAGGTTTCGGTGATTTTTGGATGTTCTGTATGTCGTCTCTCTGATCCAGTTGCACGGGGTAAAACTATTTGAGGAGGCGGTGGTGGCGCCAACTATATGACCGGAACTATACGGCCGAAAAATTTATTCCCGCCATATAGTTGGTCGTTGAACCATATGTATGCCTTGATCGCTTCGGGTTTTCTTCAGGTGTTATTGATATTTCCCAAATACACGATTTACGTTGTTTTTTACTCCTTTTCTCCCTAATACAACTGCTCCAAGAGTTGTGTCCATTGTATCCATCAGCTGTCCTGATCCTCATGAAAATAGACATAAAACATGCGCACGAGCACCGTAAAATACCAAGATCCTACCACTATAATGCAAAACAATAATATAAAACATGATGCAAATATGCACTCATCAACTTCCCCAAGCTTAGACTCTTGCTCGTCCTGAGCAAGGCTGGCTTAGTGAATGTGATCCTCATATTCATGAAGCTGAGTCCATAAAATAAATGAGGCAATTGCAGCATGTGTTTATCCTATATGATACATAAGAATGAGTTGATGAATAGTACCTTACTCAAACCATTTGAATAGTATTAGCAGGCTTCCACACCTTAGTGATCAACAGTTCACAAAAGATGAATCTCAACATGATCTAAAAGTATCCCGTTCAACCGAATGAGTTAGCTAGGTAGTACCAAGTGTTTTAGGATTAACATTTTCACTTGGGATTTAAAATCTCAAAATGTCTCTCTGTCTCACTACAATATAGTGGTATATTCCTATTTTCTCTTTGCAGATTCACTCTTTTTATTTTGTTTTTTTATATATATGCTCACACTTTTGTTTAAGTGTTGTGCAAAGGAGCAAGCCATACTTTCCACTTCATGTAGGAATTCAAAGTTTAACGATATCAATTACCAAATTCCAATTGTATATGAAGCATCTTTATGACTTGAAGATTCTACCTCGACTTGTTCTCACTCTATTTTGATAGCACTTTTAATTTCATTTTGTTTAAGGTTTCTTTCTCAACTCGACTAATCAGATTATTTTTACTTCTGTAAATCAAACCCTGAACTTACAACATGTCGATTTAAATTATCTTTATATGTTCCATTAATACCAATATTGTGGAAAACTCCTATTGCTATCATCAAGTGCAATTAAAATTATACTGGAGCCATTCATATATCCAATAATACAAACACAAACTCAATAATGCTCCATATATGATAAAAACTTGGAATTTCACAAATGGGATCGACTATTCCTTAAGGGAATTCAATTAATGCAAACTTTATTTCTAAGCTCGACCTAATGCAAAACTAAAGTAATAATATAAAACTTATAAGATAATTTACAGGTCTTAAAGATCTCCCCAAGCTTGGAATCAAGCCAGGCAGGATCAAATAACTCCTTGTTGATACCTATTCCTCCTCCTGGGTAAGAAGAGTATTGCCTTCTTCCTCTGTGTCGCAATCTTTAGCCGTGCTTGCGAGGCGAATTCTGAGCTCAGCCATGTCGTATTGAAGCATCAAAATTTTCTTATAGAGAAATTTGTTCTCATCTGTTAACTCAAAAATAGTTTTAATCAAGAAACCAACTCTACCATCGATTTCATTGACCTTTTTCTCAAGGTCTCTGCTCATCATCCAGTAGGAGTCAATCCCTTCTCCAGTTGTTTCAACACATGCTTTCGAAGCTTTTTCCAACTCATTGATCTTATCATGAATCTCATATTTCCGCACCTTCTTAGGCTTAAGAGGCTGATACGTTGAAAATGTATGTATAATTTTTGATGTTCCATGCTTGTTTTATATCTACTTTCTTATGTTTTGTCCACACTTTGGAGTATTTTTACACATTTTCTGGAACTAACCTATTAACAAGATGCCACAGTGCCAGTTGCATGTTTTCTTCTGTTTTTGGTTCTAGAAAAGCCAGAAAATGAATATTCTCGGAATTAGACGGGACAAAAGCCAAAGTCAATATTTCACCGAGGGGAACACGGATCCAGAAGACGAGACGGAGAAGGGCCTCGAGGGGGCCACACCCCTGGCCGTGCAGCCTGGCCTGGCCCGTGCCTGGGGGGGTGCAGTCGCCTCGGGCACCCCCTCAGCGTCCCCTTTCGCCTATAACAAGCCTCCAATGCAGAAACCCTAAATCATCCAGGAGAAAGCCACGAAAACCTCCACAGCACCGCCGCCACCGAAGGGGAGATTCAAGGGACAGAAAGTCTCTATTCTGGCACCCTGCCGGGACGAAGAAGTGCCCCCGGATCCATCTCCATCGACTCCACCGCCATCTCCATCGTCGTTGCTGACTCGCATGATAAGGAGGGAGTAGTTCTCTCTCGAGGCTGAGGGCTCTACCGGTAGCTATGTGTTCATCTCTCTCTCTATGCATGATCTTATTGAGATCATGAGCTTTGTAATCTAGATCTATTCTCCTACTCAAGTGCTTTAATTAATCTCTGCTATCCCCATGTGTGTGAAGTTGACAGTGTGCACCCCGTGTGGCACTTAGGCTAAGGTTACATAAATACTTATCATGAGTATAATTTGATTTGGATGTCTCTATGAGATTGTGGTGTTTGTTGGAACCATCTAGCGCTCAAGGTGATAGTGAGGGGTTATCTAAATGGGGAATACGAACTTTAAGGTGTGTTGTTATAGCCCTACATCATCCAACCGGAGAGTAGTTTAGAGTAGTATCATAAAGAGAAGATTATATGAGAGTGTTCACTAGTGAAAGTATGATCCCTAGGCCTTGTTTCTAAGCATTGAAACACCATTTGCAACTAGATCTGTTACATGTTTGCTTGCTTCCATCTTTATTTCAGATTTCCTTTAGTCTCTTCCTACCCATCAAGCTCTTTTCTGGCACCGTTACCACTTATAATTATCCATACCACTTGTATTTCACTATGTCTTTGCCGAACTAGTGCACCTATACACCTGACAAATGTATTGGGTGTGTTGGGGACACAAGAGACTTCTTGTATCTTGATTGCAGGGTTGCTTAAGAGTGATACCTTTAACCACTTCCTCCCTGAGTTCGATAAACCTTGGGTAATCTACTTAAGGGAAACTTGTTGCTGTTCTACAAACCTCTACACTTGGAGGCCCAACAACTATCTACAAGAATATAAGTGCGTAGACATCTAGCTATTTTCTGGCGCCGTTTCCGGGGAGGTAAGGTAAAAGGTACTCACATCCTCTGGCTACTAAGTTATCTTCTAGTATTGTTGTTGGTGTGTGAGTGATCGAAGTTATTTCCTTTAGATTCTGCAATTATATCTTTTTGTTTCTTGTTTTTAGTTTCACTAGTTAGGCTTGATGGAAAACAACAACAAAATTAGAGAGCTTTATAGTATTTATCTTGAGTTAGGACATGAAGTGTTTGAAGAGAAAATTAAAAAACATATGGAACTTTATATGCATGGTAATAGTAATGTTATTAGTATGAATTCTTTGAACACCATTATTGCTAATGCTATAGAAAAGTCTAAGCTTGGGGAAGATGGTTTTGATGAGCATGATATTTTTAATCCCCCAAGCACGGAGGAAAATATTTACTTTGATGATACTATACCTCCGATGTATGATGATTACAATGATGAATATGATATTTTCAGTCCACCAACTATTGAGGAGAAAATTCATTATGATTACAATATGCCTCCTATATTTGATGACTATGGTGATGATAATAATAATGATAGCTATTTTGTTGAATTTGCTCTCACTACAATTAATAATAATAACTATGCTTATGTGGAGAGTAATAATGATTATATGCATATGGCTGATGATAATAATGTTTTATGTGAAAGTTATATTGATAATTTTATTCATGATGCTACTGAAAGCTATTATGAGAGAGGTAAACATGGTTTTATGTATCTCAACAATATTAAGTTTCCCCTCTTTATGTTGAAATTTTTGAAGTTGCACTTGTTTTGCTTTCCTATGCTTGTTGCTTTGTGCTTTCATGACTTGTTTCTTTACAAGATTATTTTTCATAGGAAGTGGGTTAGACTTAAATCTGTTCTATATTTGCTTCTTGATGCTCTCTTTTACTTCAATTCATATTTCTTATGTGAGCATCATCGAAATTATCATGCCTATCTTAAAGGCGTTAAAGAAAAGCACTTATTGGGAGATAACCCAAATTTTTATTCACTAAGTTTTTCTGTTGTTGAGTCTTGGAAATTATTACCTCTGTAATAACCTCTCCTTATCCATTTTTGTGGTTTTTGTGCCAAGAATAACCTCTAAAAAGAGAGAAATAATGCTTGGGAAAGTTGCTGTCCCGAAACAGATTTTTTGTGCTTCGCTGTAAAAATTCATGAAAAATATATGTACGTCGGTTTGAGCTGTAAGTTTTTGTGATTCTGCCCAGGTTGTTATCCAACTTTCGTTAGTTCAACACTTTTCGATTTTAGCAACAAAAGGTCTTCGAATTTTTTTTGTTTTTACCTGCTGGTCTATTTTGATAGATTTCTGCCATTATTTGCATTTGCCTCTTAATCTCTTTCTCTTTGAGTTCTCTTTGATTATTTGAACTTTTTAAATGAAGTGCTACAGTAGCTTTTGTTTTAATGGAAGTTTTACTTGTGTTGAAACTGAACCAAAAGACTTATTATCTTGAGTGCACTAATGTTGGTAATGAAGATTGTGTGAAGTTTTGTATGAAGGAAAATTTTCAGGTGTAGGGAAGAACAATGCGATAAGATGAAGTATGGAAAAAATCTCAATCTTGGGGATGCCACCCGTGTCACCCCAAGAAATATTCAAGAAGTACAAGCGTCAAAGCTTGGGGATGCCCAAGGCATCCCCTTCTTCATCAATAAAAATCTCAGGTTTCTTACAAACACTTGATTTTTATTGTTTCATGCACATTTGTATTGTTCTTGGAGCGTCTTTGTTTTTGTGTTTGATTTTCGTTTGCTTAGTTTGCTTAGTTTTCTTGAATAAATTTGTTGGACCCCCGTATTCATACATTAGTTTTCAAATAAATTGGATTGGATTGGAAAAGAGTAGGAAAAGTTCATGCTTAAGTGGTATAAAAGGAGTTTGTTTTTGACTGTGGCTTAGGCTTTGTCATGTCATGTTTGATATTGTTTTGGCTTTATGCTTAGTGATTATTGTTGTATCATGACTTGTTACAAATAATTGAGATTGCTTAATGTGCCTCGAAAGAATCATGCGTTGTTTTAGCATATAAAAGCATAATATTGTGGTATTCTCCTTTGATGCTTTATTTGGGTTGACTTGGCGCATGCTCACACCATGTTAAGACTATACCAAGTCACCATAGCCTTTATGATCATTTAGTTTTCAACTTGTAATATCACTTTATTCTTTAATTAATGATGTTTTGTCGCTTTGCAGGATTATGGCCATTATTGCTCTCTTAGTTGGTCACTCCCAGTCTTTTGCTAGCCTCCATACCAAGTATGAGTTCCACTCATGCATCCAACTCCAAATAAAACCAAGTTATTCCAAAGGGTCCACCATACCTACCTATTAGCATTTGCTATTCCAAGTATATTCATGTTTTTATCTACCTTCCGAATTAAACTTGTTATGTGAAAATTAGTGATTAAAGCTCTGACGAACTTGATGGCACACTTTACTTTTCTTGCCCCTAATAAACTTGAACCATTGTGTCATCTATGTTGTATATGTTTGCACTTATACGTTGGGATTAGCAGAACCATGTTGTCATGGGGAATGCTTTCAACATTGCACTTGTACATTGTACCCAGTTGATATCATGCTCTTTTGTTTACGGATGTCGTCGGTGTGAAATGAAAGGGGAGTTTGTAAGTCCATGGAGTTATGTATGTGTGTTAGGGAAACTCCTGGGCAGCTGGTCTAATCCATGCCTAATCATGGTAGAAACCTGTAGTGTATCCATAATGAGCAATCTATGAAGCATTCTTCTTATAAAAAAAGAGATAGAGATTGAGAAAAAAAGAAAAAGATAAAAAAGATGAGAAAAGAGGAAAGAGAGAAAAAAGCACCATTTTCCCATGGTAAATAAGAAGATGCTGAGATGCTTATTGTCTGCTTGCCTTGTCATTTTGATATGAGAATTCTTCCGTATCATCGGGCAAGGGGTACCCAATTGGCGGTTCTCTATGATACACATGTACTTACTATGACAAGAACTTACCGGTAACTAAAGTTGCGTAGCATGAGGAGCGACCCTGGTATTCAAGGGACATGAGATTGCCAACTTATACTTTGTCAAGCATATACTCCATAGTTTGTTAACTTTAACCTTAATCACTTCAAGATGCTTATGATAGGGGCAATGAGAGCTGTAAGCTAATAAGTACCATAATTTTTGGAAGCTCTTTATGAGACTAGAATCCCTACTTCCTTCTATGAAGGCCTTTCTTTTACTTTTATGTTAAGTCTCCATCTTCTATCTTTATGCACCTATTAAGAGAGCATAGTGGCCATTCTTAGTTTAATGTGCATTGTCCCAAAACTTGTTGATTTATTCATAACTTTGATATTGCTTGTTCTTAAACTATTTGTATCTACTCACCCTTATGAACTTTGAAGGTGTCCTATCCATTTATGTTTTGTTACACTATGAGGGACAAGCTGAATACCATTCTCTTTATGTTTTCTTTATGCGAAACAAACAAACGTCTTTCAAAGCATTATTATTCATGAATCTTTTGTTTGTACCTTTTCATGTTACAACATAGTTGCCATGTCTTATTGTTAGAACTATACCTTTCATGCTATGTTAGAGTACTATGATCCCAGCTATCAATGTCATAAATACCTTGATCAAATGGTGCATGTCACCTCAAAAATTCTTCTTCTTTTATCACTTACCTACTCGAGGACGAGCAAGAGTTAAGCTTGGGGATGTTGATACGTTGCAAATGTATCTATAATTTTTGCCGTTCCATGCTTGTTTTATATCTACTTTCTTATGTTTTGTCCACACCTTGGAGTATTTTTACACATTTTCTGGAACTAACCTATTACCAAGATGCCACAGTGCCAGTTTCTTGTTTTCTTCTGTTTTTGGTTCCAGAAAAGCCAAAAAATGAATATTCTCGGAATTGGACGGGACAAAAGCCAAAGTCAATGTTTCACCGAGGGTAACACGGAGCCAGAAGAAGAGACGGAGAAGGGCCTCGAGGGGGCCACACCCCTGGCCGCGTGGCCTGGTCTGGCCCGCGCTTGGGGGGTGCAGCCACCTCGGGCACCCCTGGCCTCCCCTTTCGCCTATAAGAAGCCTCTGATGCAAAAACCCTAAATCATCCAGGAGAAAGCCACGAAAACCTCCACAACGCCGCCACCACTGAAGGGGAGATTCGGGGGATAGAAACTCTCTGTTCTGGCTCCTTTCCAGGACAGGGAAGTGCCCTCGGATCCATCTCCATCGACTCGACCGCCATCTCCATCGCCGTTACTGACTCCCATGATGAGGAGGGAGTAGTTCTCTCTCGAGGCTAAGGGCTCTACCAGTAGCTATGTCTTCATCTCTCTCTCTATGCGTGATCTCATTGAGATCATGAGCATTGTAATCTAGATCTATTCTGCTACTCAAGTGCTTCAATTAATATCTGATATCCCCACATGTGTGAAGTTGACAGTGCCGCGTGGCACTTAGGCTAAGGTTACATAAATACTTATCATGAGTATAATTTGAGTTGGATGTCTCTATGAGATTGTGGTGTTTGTTGGAACCATCTAGCGCTCAAGGTGATAGTGAGGGGTTATCTAGATGGGGAATACGAACTTTAAGGTGTGTTGTTATAGCCCTACATCGTCCAACCGGAGAGTAGTTTGGAGTAGTATCATAAAGATAAGATATTTATATGAGAGTGTTCACTAGTGAAAGTATGATCTCTAGGCCTTGTTTCTAAGCATTGAAACACCGTTTGCAACTAGATCTGTTACATGTTTGCTTGCTTCCATCTTTATTTCAGATTGCCTTTAGTATCTTCCTACCCATCAAGCTCTTTTCTGGCACTGTTACCACTTATAATTATCCATACCACTTGTATTTCACTATCTCTTTGCCGAACTAGTGCACCTATACACCTGACAAGTGTATTGGGTGTGTTGGGGACACAAGAGACTTCTTGTATCTTGATTGCAGGGTTGCTTGAGAGGGATACCTTTGACCACTTCCTCCCTGAGTTCGATAAACCTTCGGTAATCCACTTAAGGGAAACTTGCTGCTGTTCTACAAACCTCTGCACTTGGAGGCCCAACAACTGTCTACAAGAATAGAAGTGCGTAGACATCAAAGGAGACGAACCTAGAGGAGGTTTGTAATAGGATCCTATGTTGTGACGATAGGGATTAGGGAGATACTCATCCTTGATCTTTCACCGCTCCGCTTGCCTCACCATCTCCATCCTTTGCAGGAACATGTCCTCCCAATTTGGGAGAGGCTTGATCTCCGGGCTGGATGATGACAATGATCCTTTAGGTTCTACTTCTTCGATCCTCTTCACGGGTTTGTCTTCTTTCTTCCTCCAGATCTTGTTGACATGGAAGGGTTGCATGGCTTCGTTGCATGAATGTTGTTAGAAGGGGATTGTATAGGGATGGCGGGGATTTTTCAAGGCTAGAGGCTGTAGCTCTATGAAAACTTAATTACAAAGATTAGATGCGATCAACTTTAAAAGGGAAGGTCGAAAACCCTAGCCGTCGTTCGTAATGAGCAACTATATGGGCGCTTCCCGTATAGATCCCGTCGTATAGTTATGAACCGACTATAGATTTCCTTCTATGATGGAACCAACTATATGACCGGAACTATACGGGCGGGAATTTTTATTCCCGCCGTATAGTTGGTCGTTAAACCTTCAGTACTCTTGATAATTTTTTTGGAGATGGTTCGATAACTATAAGACGGTAATTATACGGCTGGAATTTTTATTCCTGCCATATAGTTGGTCATTAAACTATTAGTATCCTAGAAAAGAATTTTGACAAAGGCATTGATATCTATATGATGACAACTATAGGGCCGAAATTTTTATTCCTGCCGTATAGTTGGTCATTAAACCTTCTGTACCTTTTATAAACGAAAAAGGTGATGTCGAAGCATCTATACGACCACAACTCTATGGCCAGAATTTTTATTCCCGCTGTATAGTTGGTCATTAAACCTTCTAGATCCACCAAAAATTACCTGCTTCTCCAAGAATTCTTTATTGATCTGAAACTTAGTGAAATATCAAGTTTTACAGAAAAATGACAGCTTAAATTTTCGACCAATATTAGCATTATCAATCTTCTTTTTATTCTCTAGAGCTTTAAATGTTCCTTATTCAACACAATCTCAACTAAAACTTCATTGAAAATTTAAAAACTTACTCAAACCTTTATTTCACATGGGTTACCTCCCATGAAGCGCTCTTTGATGGTCAATAGCTTGATTCTATCATTCTTGAAGTTGCCATTCCTTGTATATCTTTGCTTAATCATCTCTTCTAGGGTGATCACTTGTATGGTGACTGCACTTATATCTTCTTTTAGCCGATAATGCTTCAAGCGTTGTCCATTTACCACCCATGAAAGATATAGTGTTTTTCCCTAGAGCTTCACTGCTCCCGATGAATAAGCTTCTTCAACTATATAGGGACCTTCCCACTTTGATTTGAGCTTTCCTAGAAACAACTTAAGACGAGAGTTATAGAGCAACACCTTGTCTCCGCTTTTAAAGGTCTTATTTTCTATTTTTCTATCATGCCATATTTTTACTTTTTTTAAACAATCTAGAATTCTCATAAGCCTCACTTCTAAAATCATCTAAAGCATGAATATCTAATCAACGTTTTTCTCCCGCTGCTTTAAGATCATAGTTTAGGTTCTTGATTGCCCAAAAAGCATTGTGTTCCAATTCTAAAGGTAAATGGCATGCCTTACTGTATACCATCTTATAAGCTGCCATACCCATTGGATTTTTAAACGCAGTATGGTATGCCCATAGAGTGTAATTTAACTTGTATGACCAATCTTTTCTTGATTTGTCCACCGTCTTCTTGAGTATGGTCTTTAATTCTCTATTGGAGAGTTCCACTTGACCACTCATTTGAGGATGATATGGTGAAGCAACGCGGTGAGTTACTCCATATTTGCTGAGGATTTTCCTGAAAGTTCCTTTCATAAAATGAGAACCACCGTCAGCGATTAAAAATCTAGGAACTCCAAACCTATGGGAATATAACATCCTTGATCATCTTCACTGAGGCGGTTGAACTGCATGGCTTGTTGGAATAGCTTCAACACATTTAGTAACATAATTCACAGCAACAAGAATATGAGTATAACCATTTGATTCTATAAAAGGTCCCATGTAATCCATTCCCCATACATCAAAGGGTTCGATTATAAGACTATAATTCATTTCCATTTCTTGTCTCCTACCTATATTACCTCTTCTTTGGCAAGCATCACAGTGTTCAACATACTTGTGTGTGTCCCTAAGCAAGGTGGGCCAATAGAATCCGGATTGAAGTACCTTCGCTAAAGTTCGCTTACCTGCATGATGTCCTCCATACGGGCTGTCATGACAATCTTGCAAAATTGCATTCATTTCATGGTTAGGAACACACTTTCGAATCATTCCGTCAGGTCCATGATGATATAGATATGGATAATCCCAAAATTAATAGTTAAGATCATTAAAGAATTTCATCCTTTGCTTTCTTGTCATACCAGGAGGTATAAATTTTACTGCGAGATAGTTGGCATAATCCGCAAACCAAGGATCAGCAATTTCAACGTTTGCTAAATATTCTCCTGGAAATGACTCATTTATAGGTACGGGGTTAGTAATTATTCTCTCCATGCCAGAGAGATGATCTGCTACCGGATTATCCTTACCTCTCCTATCTACTATTTGTAGATCATATTCCTATAGTAATAAGACCCACCTAATCAACCTGGGCTTCACATCCTTTTTAACAAGGAGGTGACACAAAGCTTGGTGATTCGTATGAACTATTACCTTAGAATTAATGATGTAAGATCTAAATTTGTCACAAGAAAAAATGATAGCTAGGAATTCTTTTTTTGTAGTAGCATAATTTTTCTGAATCTTATTAAGAGTCCTACTAGCGTAATAAATAACATTTAAATTCTTTCCGTCTCGCTGACCTAACACAACCCCTAAAGCATAGTCACTAGCATCACACATGATTTCGAAAGGTTCATCCGATTTTGGAGATTGCATGATGGGTGCTGAAACTAATTTGTTTTTAAGGTTCTCAAAAGCTACAATGCAGTCATGATCTAAGTAGAATCGAGTTTCTTTATCAAGAAGGTTGGTGAGAGGCATAGATATTTTAGCAAAATCTTTTATAAAATGCTTATAAAAACCTGCATGTCCCAGAAACATTTTTAAGTTTTTTATGTCCTGAGGTATTGGAAGATTCTCTATAGCATCTATATTAGTTTTGTCTATTTCTATGCCTTTCTCCGCAACCTTATGCCCGAAAACTTTACCTTCTCTTTCCATGAAACGGCATCGTTCCCAATTCAAAACTAATTTGATTGCCCGCATATCTGCAAAACTTTGGTTAAATTGTAGAGGCAACTATCAAATGTTGTTCCACAAACAACAAAATCATTTGTTAGAACTTCCATGGTTTTATCTACAAGATCATCGAAGATTTTTAAAACACATTCTTGAAAAGTCGCAGTTGTGTTACATAAGCCAAATGAAATTAATCTATAAGCATATGTGCCATAAGGGCAAGTGAAATTTTTTTCTCTTGATCTTCCGATTGTATAGCAATTTGAGAATATCTAGAATAACCATCAAGAAAACAAAAATAAGAATTATTACTAAGCCTTTCTAGAATTTTATCCATCAATGGATAGATTTATGATTTTTTAGTGTCTCACGGTTTAATTTCCTAAAATCAATGCACATGCGATATCCAACAATAGGTTTTAGAGGAACTAGCTCACCATCCTCATTCATAGCGACATTAAGACCACCTTGTCTTGGTATGCAATGAGCTGGGCTAAACCACTTACTGTCAGAAATAGGATATATTATGCCTGCATCTAATAAGCGTAAACTGATGTCTCTGAAATATAGCCATCTACGTCCACATTTAAACTGGATATTATTCATATTTTTGATGAAATATCTCTCTAAACCCTGCCACTAATGCCTAATATTCAAAGGGGTATGCAATCCTTTCTTTCTATTTTTTCCTGCGCAGATAATGTCGTTTGAAGATGGGAATCACTACATTAAAGTCAAATATACGAGATTTACGACAACCAAAAGAAACCAGGAATCGTGAAGCGGAGGCAGACGCTTTAACGACCAACTATACAACTAGAGCAAAATTCCGGCCGCATAGTTACGTTCGTATACTTGGCTCCACCACCGTTAGGTCAAACAGAACAACTTTCGTGAAGGGACCCCTATATAAAGAAACCCCTATATGAGAAAACCTCTCTCAACCAAGCCAGCGTCGCCCAAAAGTCTCTGCCCCAGATCACCAGCCGCCTCCAGATCTCAAAACTCTTCTCCATCTCCATAGCCATATTCGACCACTTGTAATAGTAGACCTCTTCTTCGATTGGCGACATTGTAAGACTATTGCTATCAATCTTATGATTTCATTACAATGGTTGTGATTGTTGATATCATCTCTATGTGTGAGTAATTCTCCTTGGGCTAAGGGCTTCGGCCTAGCCATGTACGTTTGTCCATGTTATTTATCATAGATGGGATCATGTATTAGTTTGTATGACATGATGATTATTGTATCCTATCTTTCCACAATATAAGGACTTGTCAGGTACCCAAGACCCCGAGGGTTGAGCCGGGTATAGGGAGTATGAGTAATGACAGATCTGCAGGTTGGGAACCCTAGTGACAGAAGGCGTAGTACGAATGTATGTGAGGGATTTACTTGGGATTAACAGTGACAGCACTATGCATATCAATAGTTCTCTTTCTTCTATGGATGAGACTAGTAGGTTATTGCTATAAGTGGTTGTGGAGGCAATAGCAATTATGGATGCACTGCCCACATATAATTTATCTTGCTCTAATAAGTACATGCATACTTTATTTTTATCTTTTATTCCCATCAGATGTTTTCATAGCTACAGGTGAAACCGAACGCCCTAGGCCCTCTCTATCCATCATCGACAACAACAAAAATATGCAAACTAATGGTCCGGTAAAAACACAAAAGGAATTCTAAAACTCCTGAAGGTCCGTTAAAGTAACTTCACTATGCATCTGCTTCCCGAGGATTCGATAACCTAGGTCTACTAGGGAAAAAGAAGCTATACTACATCCGTAGTCCGAATCGAAGATATCAACCCTTTTTCTGGTGCCGTTTCCTGGGAAGCAATAGCTACCCTGGTGAGGTTATTAGGAACCTTGCTAGTTTTAATTCTTGTTTTTAATTTTGTTAGTTTGCTTTCAGTCTTTATTTGATAAACCAAAAAAATTAGTTAGCCTTTAAATTCTTGCTTTTACTATTATAATTCTTTGTTTAAGAAAACCCAAAAACATAGGAAATATGGCTGAAAAGAATCTTGGGGAGTTTACTACTCCCAACGGTGATTATTTGTGTACTCCTATTACTCAGCCAACAATTGCTGCTGATGACTATGAAATTAAGCCCCATTATTTAGGTTTGGTTCAACAGAATCAATTTGGAGGATCTGCTGTTGAAGACGCAGGTATGCACTTGAATAATTTCACTGAAATATATGATATGATGCGTATAAAAGACGTTGACCCCGATGTGGTAAAATTGCTTCTATTTCCTTTCTCTCTTAGAGGAAGAGCAAAAGAATGGTTGCTATCTTTGCCTAAAAATACTATTACATCATGGGTGGGATGTACTTCTTTATTTATGACTAAATTTTTCCCACCTGCAATGCAACTAAGATCTAATATTACTGGTTTTAGACAAGAAGAGCGTGAGCCATGATGACCCACAAGTATAGGGGGTGTATCGCAGTATTTTCGATAAGTAAGAGTGTCGAACCCAACAAGGAGCAGAAGGTGTTGACAAGTGGTATGGATCAGGAATTCTCCATAAATACTTAGCAAACAGATTTTTAGGGGTTTTTGATAATGCAGATAAATAAAGTGCGAGTAAATAAAAGAAAATAATAATAATTGCAGAAAGTGGCCCAATCCTTTCTTTAGCAAGGGACAATCTGGTTGTATTACTTAAGATGGCCAAACGTTCTCGAGGACACATGGGAATATCGTCAAGTGTTTTCGCTTCATATAGTTGATTAATCATCTTTAGTTTGACAAGTCTTGTGTGGGTGAACCTGTGCTAATGTACTGACCTTCCTAGGACTAATACATACTTGTGATTATACCCCTTGCAAGCATCCGCAAGTACAAGAAAGTAATTAAGATAGAAACCTAACGACAACTTTAAACTCTGAGATCCTACACTCCCTTGTGCAAAGGTTTCCTAACGGGGGTTCAGATTTCTATCACTCCGGCAACCCCTACGATTAATAGCCAAATACACAATGCATTCCCCTATTCCCATAAAGGTGAAGTGTCATGTAGTCGATGTTCACATGACACCACTAGAAGAATAACACCACAACTTAAATAATCAAACCATTGAATCTTTCTCAACACAATTCCACTACTAACAACATGACTTCTCCCATGTCCTCAAGAACTAAACAAACTACTCACGAGACATGATATGGATCAAGACCATAGATGAAATAATGATAAATAACAATCTGAACATGAACGATAATT
The DNA here is from genome assembly GCA_916181665.1 of Avena sativa. Lineage (NCBI taxonomy): Eukaryota > Viridiplantae > Streptophyta > Magnoliopsida > Poales > Poaceae > Avena > Avena sativa. The sequence continues at coordinate 344,211,213 of OV702287.1, forward strand.
CAATGGTTCCACTCAATAGTATCAACTACAACAAGTAATCAACACCGGGAAAGTTTCCCCTAAGAACTATGCAAGATTCAACCCAATTGTTTTAGCGGTATGAAGTGGTGATGCTGGTGCTGGTGAAGATGATGATGGACATGATGATGATGATGATCCCAATGAAGTCCAGCGTGATGACGGTGTTGATGGAGATGATCTCCCCTCTTCGGGAAGGAATTTCCCTGGCAGATTTGTACCTGCTAGAGAGCTCTTTCTCTCTCTGCAGTTTTCCGCCCCGCAGAGGCGCCGAAAACTTTCTGTGGTTGCTACCCGAGTCTTAGGGTTTTGGGAGGATTATATACGCCAAAGAGCAAAGCCAGAGGTGGTCCAGGGTGGCCACACCACATGGTGGCGCGGCCTAGGGTGGCCCGCGCCAGGGGGTGGTGTGGGCCCCTGTGGCCCATCTCCGCCCCCCTTCTGGCTTCCTTTGACTTCTGGAAAAATAGGATTTTCCATATATTTTCCAAACTATGCCTTTTCCATCAGAATCCCGACTTCAGCGGTCCATCCACCAAAAGTCATCAACCATGCAAAAACAGATGAAATAACATAAGTATGACCTATTAATATGAAATATATCAATGAATTATAGTAAATTATGATATAGAATAGTGATGCAAAATGGACGTATCAACTCCCCCCAAGCTTAGACTTCGCTTGTCCCCAAGCTAAAACTGATCTTAATAAACATGACCTCAGGTTTATGGAGTGAAATGTTGATAAAAGAATACAGACAAGAAGCATCACATTCATCAATACACAAATAATAATAGAAGACAACTCACTATTATATAACTTAACTTGCAATAAGTAAAGGAAACACAATAAAGACACACAAAGTAAATCATAATTGCTAATGGCAAACTTTGTTCTTGGTCAAAGAATAGTTAACAATTTTGCAGGAGTTCAAACATGATAGGGTTTTCAATGATAGCTTTTAAAGTAATATTCACTAAGATAAGAGCAGTGTGCAAATCAAGGAACATAAGAAACATGATTGAATAAATCATCATATGAATGAATGAAACACAACAACTCAAAATACTTGCTGAGATAGAAAGGAATAGGTTTACTGACTCAACTAAAAAGTAGAAGATAGGCCCTTCGCAAAGGGCAGCAGGGATTTCAAGTTTCATAAAGAGCTTCCAAAAATTATGGTACTTATTAGCTTTCAGCTCTCATTACCCCAATCATAAGTATCTTTAGGTGATTAAGGTTAAAGTCATCAAATATGAGGATATCATTGACAAGTTATAAGCTGAAAATCTCATGCCCCTTACTTACGAGTACCGTTCCTAATGCTACTCAACTTTAGTCACAACTAAGTTCTTTTCATTGTAAATACATGTGTATCATAGAGAACCGCCAAGGGGGTACCCCTTGCCTGATGATACGGAAGATTCCCCATATCAAAATGACAAGGCCAGCAGACAATGAGCATCTCAGCAATCCTTTTATTTCCTATTTGCATAGGGTCTCTTTTTTCCCTATTTGCATAGGGGTTTTTATTCTTCTTTTATTCTTTTTTATTGAGGATGCTTCATAGATTGCTCACTATGGTTATGCTGCAGGTTTCCACCATGATTAGGCATAGCTTAGACCAGCCGCCCAGGCATTTCTCTAACACATATACGAACTCCATGAGCCATACAAGCTCCCTTTTCATTTCACACCGCCGGGATCCATAAGCAAAAGAACATGATATCAACCAAATAAAGTGCAATGTTGAAAGCGTTCCCCATGATAACATGGTTCTGCTAATTCACAACTTACAAAACGCAAGCATATACGCAACATAGATGGGCACAATGGTTCAAGTTTATTAAGTGCAAGAAAGTAAAGTGTGCCATCAAGTTCGTGAGAGCTTTAATCACTAATTTTCACATAACAAGTTTAATTCAGAAGGTAGATAAAAACATGAATTTACTTGGAATAGCAATAATGCTAATAGGTAGGTATGGTGGACGCAAATGGCATAGGTTTTGGTTTAAGGATTGGATGCACGAGACGCATTCCCTCTCAGTACAGGTTTTTGGCTAGCAAGGCTGAGCATAAGAGTTCAAGGAAACAAACAAACATACAAGTGATAAAAACAAACATGTAATCTTCCTTGGAAACACAAAAGATCTTAACTAGAGAATACTAAGCTTATGAGCCAATCAAGAAAGAAAGATGATGAAATTATAATTCGTACTTTTATCTTTTTCATTCAATTCTCATAATAGTGTTGCTACTGATCGAGCCAGGTTTGCCAAAACCAACTAAATTTACTCCATGATCCCAAAGTGATACCAATACTAACAACAAGATCAATCATATAATAGAAATTTAAACTAATATAAGATGTGCAAAAAGTAAATGATAGAACTTCTCATTAATATTCCATAACGGCAACTCACACCAAGGGATACATAGATATCTAACTAGAGGAGAGATACTTCCATAATGCAAACCATCCTATATGATAACTTCTCTATTCATGATATGACTCTACTAAAAAGGTAAAAATATAAAAGATAATCATATGATACCGCGACACTCCCCCAAGCTTGGAACAAAACAAGGGGATGCCAAAACCTGATGACGAATTACTCCTTCGGTGGTGGTGTCCTCTCGATCGGAGTGAGAAAATCTTCCAGCATCTTGCAAAGCCTGTTATTATCCTCTTGAAGTATATCCACCTTCCTCCTCAGGACTCCGTACTTATCGTAGAACTCATCAGTTGCTCGTAGAGCTTCCACTGCTGCAGGGCAGGAACTGAGGTCTAGAGTTGGTGGTATCAGCCCCTTCATGCCTGCTGACATGTTCTTTACTTCCTCCCGACTGACATGGGTATACCCTACAAGTACTCAAGTTTGGTATATATGGTCCAGATATGGTGGAAGCTCACGGCGTTGCCACGGCCCAATGAAGACTTCGAGTGGCCCACAGACTCTCGATGACTTGTGATACAAGAAGAAGTCTAAAGATAGAAAGTTTGAAGGGAAACCCTAATCTGTAACCGACTCGACCTGCTACCCGAGACCTGGCCTATCTATATAAAGGCTAGGAGGGGCAGCGAGGAGGACACACGCAACTCTAGTTTCCACAACTCTTGCCAGATTGCATCTGCGCACCCCTGTAATCTTCGATTCCCTCGTTAATTCCAAGAGCAGATAAGCAGGAGTAGGGACCTCTACGATGCCTGAACCTGGGTAAATCTTGCATCCATGTGTGCTTGTTTGCTAGCTGATTGATGCTTCCAGCGCTCCCTCCTTCTCCAAAACCCAAGTCCATAACAATGGGCATTGATGAGTTAAACCCTCGTCAATTGGCGCGGTCTATGGGAATTGGGAGTGTTGATGTTGCGGCTTCTTAGGCCCCATTAACCGCGATCTACAACTTTGCGACAACGGATATTCTCCAACTCTTCGGTGCGTTCGACTTCATCATCCACACGCCAGCCACGCGCCCAGCTTTCGAGTCCGTGGGCGATGGAATCAGCCTGGCGATCGGGAGCTTCCGCTTCCAAGTTGGTCATATGGGCACGCTTCGCATGCCTCACCAGCCAACAGCATCCGCGATTGCTCCAGCATCGTGGTTCCCACCACCGATCGGCACCCTCAGCGAGCTTAACACCTCAGCAGCAGCTGAAAGCACGGATAGCGACAGCAATCGTGAATCCGATCTGGGTGACCTAGCAACTGAAGATGGAGCCTACGGTTCCAGATCTGAAAGCTGCGGGAGCAACAACTTCCCCAACCACTTCATGTGCGCCGTCATCAACGCTGGCGAAACCAGTGCCAATCGCGAAAACGACGGCAATGGGCCTGATCCGCCCAGCAGTAGCACACCTAATGGTGGGCCGCCGAATGGTGGCCCGACTAACGGTGGCACTGGCATGCCCGTCAACAATGGAGAGGTAGTCGAGCCTCCAACCATGGTACATGAACACACTAGCGAACGCGTCGTGATCAGACTCAACGATCTCGAGTCGGCCCGCTACCGAGAAGCTCTGCGAGGCAAAACTTTGCCCCTGGCACGTCACAAGAACTACTGATGGGCTACCATTGGATACTAAAGGAGGAGTACAGACGCCAGCTACAAACGATCGTGCAACTCGAAGCGCGTAAAAAGGTGGCGGATGAGTCGAGCCTTCGAAGGGCCGGGCTCTCCTCCCATGGAGGATCCTCCTCCAAGGGCAACGACTACGTGGCCAACAAGAGGCGATCTCGTATGGCCCATCTCACCGAGCAGGACCGCATAGAAGCTGTGAAAGTGCTCAACTTCAGCTCTATGACAGTTGACACCTGGGGCAACATGGTCCCAAAGATGCAGCAAGCAGCGGTGACAGCGCCCACCATGTACCTACTCAACAACCAGCCGCCGGCTAGAGATCCCCGAGCCACCATGCACCGATCTACAATCGTGGTCTTGGGGTTAATCGAGGCCGCTCTCTACAAAGAGCTGACACCGGAGCCGAAGAAAAACAAGGCTCTGGCAAAACGCTATTCCTCACCCTCGTCCAGCGACGACAGTCATGATCTGTCTCGACATCGCCGCTCACGGCGACACGACCACGACTACGATGCGCGTGATGACATCACGCAGCACAAAATCTACAAGTCAAGGGCACGATGTGCCCGATCGACCGATTGAGAGGACGAAGACGTAGAGATCTATGGCGCCAGATGCTTCAGCAGGGCCATCAGGCAGAAGAGAATGCCCAAAGGGTTCAAGCTCCCAAAATTTGACGGCCTCTAGTACCCGAAAAACTGGTTGGAGGACCACATCTCCTCGGTCAGGATCCACGACAGGAGTCGAAGCACGACCATGCAATTTCTGCAGCTACAGCTGCAGGGCGCCGCCCGAGCATGGCTCAACAACCTCCCACGTGGATCCATTCGCTGCTGGGAAGAACTTGTCTACAGCTTTGTGCGCAACTTCAAGGGCACCTATAAAAGGCCTGTGTCAATCGAAGAACTGAGGTGCTGTCAGCAAAGGTCGGGCGAATCGCTACGCTCATACATCCAGTGGTGATCCATCATCAAGAACTCCGCAAAAAATATCTCGAAGGATCACGCAATCGACGCATTTAATGGCGGCGTTCGCCGCATAGAGATCAGGGAGGAGCTAGGTCCCTCGAAGCCTAAAACAATTGACCACCTGATGGAAATCGCGAATTGGTGGGCAGATGGTGAAGACTTGGTGAAAAACCGCGTTCACTCCGACGACGAAGCAGAACTTGAGCGCAGACGCGATCGCCAGAGCAAACGTCGAATGCGCATCTATGATGATCACGGCGACGTCAACATGGTCGCAGCCGGCTACGCTGACAGGCGCGACGACAACCGCAACAGCGGCTATCGCAGCGGTGGATACCGCGACTCCGGGAAAACCACGCAGGTAAGGGAGCACCGCACTCGCGAAGATGCACCTCGCAACAACAATCGAGGAAAAACTGTCTGGGCCGTGCAACATACACTTCTACATCGACAGGCACGACGGCAAGAAGAAATCCAGCCACCTTCTCAAGGATTGCCACGAGTTCCTCAAGCTCCACGAGGGTTTGGCTCGGATGAATTGCGACGCAGTCAACAGGGGCTACGGAGTCGCCCCAGGCGCTATAGCACATGGAGCTCCTCCACCACCACCTAGAGTGCCACCACCCGTGCCCGCACCGGTCCATGATCAAGGCGGCGAGCCATACCCACGGGTTGTAGGCAACATGATGATCCAAAAGGGACGCCCCTCGAATCGGGTGAAGAAGGCCATCACTCGCCAAGTCAACTTAGCGACAAACTCACCACCATCCACCACTGAGTACCTCAGTGGAAGCGATTGATGCATCACCTTCGACAAGCGCGACCACCCGTGCCAAGTACCTCGCCCAATCCACTGTCCCCTCATACTCGAGGCATAGATCAGAGGCTTCGACATGAGTCGCGTCTTCATGGATGGTGGAAGCGGTATTAACCTCATGTTCGCAAGTACCTTGCGAGCAATGAGGATCCCTCTGACCTGCCTAGAGGTCTCGGACACGACATTCCACGGCATCGTCCTAGGCAAGGGCATATATCCCCTAGGCAAAATCAACCTTGACGTCATCTTTGGCACACCAAAAAACTTTCGATGCGAGCGCATCAACTTCGAAGTCGTCGACTGGCCCTCACAGTACCACTACATCCTCGGACGCGTCGTGTTCGCCAGGTTCATGGCAGTACCGCACTACACCTACCTGCAGATGAAAATGCTAGGTCCAAACGACGTCATCACAATCAACGGGAACTTCGAGAGGTCCGACAACTGCGACAGGGAATTCAACAGAATTTCCCAGTCCTTCGGCATGCAGGAGGAACTCGCAAGACTGAAGGAGTCGACAAACAACAGTCTGCCTCCTCTGAACCGGCCAAGTTCACTGACCTGTCCTTCGACTCGTCGGTACACACAAAGAAAGTTTATGTTCACCCATCAGACCCGACCAAGACGGCCCTCATAGCAAACAACTTGAGTCCCGGATAGGAACTCGCGCTCGTCGAATTCCTCCGTGAGCACTGGGAAATCTTCGCCTAGTGTCCAGCGGACATGCTAGGGGTTCCCAGGGAATTCACCGAGCACGCACTCAATGTCAACCCAGACGCAAGGCCAATCAAACAAACAATTCGGCGACTATCTGAACCAAGAGCAAAAGCGGTCGGAATGGAGATCAACAGACTCCTCGACGCCAAATTCATACGCAAGATCAGGGAAAATACCTGGCTCGCCAAAACGGTGCTGGTACCCAAAAAGGACACGGATATCCTATGGATGTGTGTGGATTTTACCTCCCTGAATAAGCACTGCCCAAAGGATCACTTCTCACTGCCGCGAATCGACCAGATCATCGACTCCACCGCGGGATGTGAGCGTCTCTGCTTCCTCGACGCCTACTCAGGTTACAATCAGATTCGAATGAAGGAGGAAGATCAAGAGAAAACGGCGTTTACAACGCCTTTTGGTGTGTTCTGCTACAACACAATGCCCTTCGGGCTAAAAAATGCAGGAGCCACCTATCAATGGTGCATGCAGGCTTGCCTCAAGAACCAACTTGGTCGCAACATCCAAGTATATGTTGACAACATTGTCATCAAAACCAAAGAGGAAGCCTCGCTAATCGACTATTTACACAAAACCTTCGCTAACCTCGATCGCTACCGAATCAAGCTCAATCCGGACAAATGCGCCTTCGGCGTACCATCTGGGCAACTACTCGGGTATCTCATCTCCGCGAGAGGGATCGAGGCAAACCCGAAGAAAATAAAATCCATACTAGCCATGGAGAATCCAAAGAACGTAAGAGGCGTCCAACAGTTGGCTGCGCGAATCGTGGCGCTTAGTCGATTCATCAGTCGAATGGGCGAAAAGGCACTACCTTTCTACCAACTTCTCTGCAAAAATGACAAGTTCGAGTGGACCAATGAGGCGCAGGAAGCATTCGAAGACCTCAAGCGTCTACTGTCTACCTCACCAGTACTAGTAACCCCACGCAAAAGGGAACTACTGTTGCTATAAATCTCCGCCACTAACCAGCTGGTCAGCACGGTGCTCGTGGTAGAGTGAGCCGAGGAAAACAAGGTCCACGGGGTGCAGCGCCCAGTCTACTACCTCAGCGAGGTGCTCACGCCAACAAAACAGCGGTACCCGCACTACTAGAAGCTGGCATACGGCGTCTTCATGACAGCCAGGCGACTGCGCCACTACTTCCAGGAGCACCCAATCGTGGTGGTCAACGACGCCCCGCTTTGGCACATCCTCAACAACCCCGACGCCACCGGGCGAGTCGCTCTTTGGAAAATCGACTTATCTCCACGAGACATTACATATGAAAATCGCGACGCGATCAAGTCGCAAGTTCTTCCTAATTTCCTCATTCACTGGATGGAGAATCAACTCCCCAAAAACCAGATATGTCTTACCTCTGGACAATGCACTTCGATGGATGCAAGTGAAAGGACGGAGCTGGCGTAGGTGTCATACTGACATCGCCCTAGGGAGACAAGCTGAAATATATTCTACAAATGCAGTTCACCGCCTCCAACAACGAAGCTGAATACGAGGCCCTACTGCACGGGATGCGGATGGCGAAAGCCTGCAGCGCCAAAAGACACATCATCTATGGCGACTCCAAACTGGTCGTCAACCAAACGATGCACGAGTGCGATGCGCTGAACGACAATATGATCGCCTACCACGACCTCTACGACTATGAGCAGCGGCACTGATGGCCCAAATTATATCGAGCTCGTTGGGGAACCCCAAGAGGAAGGTATGATGAGCACAGCAGCAAGTTTTCCCTCAATACGAAACCAAGGTTATCAATCCAGTAGGAGCAAGGAAACACCCCAAAGGTGTAGCTAGCTGAACGTTGGCAGGGCGCACTACCGGTGCCAGCAGCAACGTGGAGACCTGCACAACACAACCATAGAACTCTGTCCCCAACTTGCGATGAGGTTGCCAATCTCACCGGTTTTGCTGAAAACAAAGGATTAAACGTATCGAATGGAAGGAAGTAATAGTTTGCAGAAAGTAAACACAAAGTAGTAAACAATTTGTAGATTGAATGTAAAAGAAAGGACCGGGATCCATAGTTCAGTAGAGGTGGTTCTCCTTAAGATAGATAACTTGCTGGATGAACAAATTACAGCGGGGAATTAACAAACATCGAGAAAGCAATACATGGATATACTAATCATCTTGACTCCTTTGGAACTTGATTGGGCATTACAACATTATACATAGACCGCCATCCAACTGCATCTATGACTAATAATCCACCTTTAGGTTATCGTCTGAACCCCCTCCAGTATTAAGTTGCAAGCAACAGATTATTGCTTTACGAATTGCGTGTAAAGTAAACAATACGATTGTTCTATGAACAAAGGATTGTTGTTTTCTCCCTAGTAGCAACAACACATCTAGTACCTTAGAGATTTCTGTCACTTCCCCAGATTACCAGAGGCATGAACCCACTATCGAGCATAAATACTAACTCTTGGAGTTGCTAGCATCTACTTGGCCAAGATAGCTACTAACAACAGAAAGCATGCAAGATCACAAATAACAAAGACATGATAGAATCAATAATCAATCTGAAATAGCATCTCAAATATCCATCGGATCCCCGCAAACACAACATGCAGAATTACAAATAGATGATCTTGATCATGAACGGAGCTCACAAGATCTAAACATGAAAGCACAAAGGAGGAGAACCAGCCATCTAGCTACTACATGGACCCGTAGTCCAGAGATGAACTACTCACGCATCACACCAGAGGCTTGCATGATGATGAAAAAGGCCTCCAGGGTGAAATCCCCTCTCCGGCAGGGTGCCGGGAAGAGCTTCAGATCCCTCCCGATCTAGGGATGGGGATGACAGTGGCTACAGACTCTTTCGTGGATTTTTGATCGGGTACTTAGGGTTTTGGTCCCGAGGGCAATATATAGGCGGAAGGAGAGGCTGAGGGGGTGCTAGGGTCGGCCAGACCACCCCATCGCGCGGGCTAGGCCTGGCCGCGCGGCCAGGTGGTGTGGCCGGCCCCCAGCCCTTCTCCGTCTCGTATTCTGGCATCTAATGACTTCCGGAAAAATAGGCACTTTGGCTTTTGTCCCGTCCAATTCCGAGAATATTCATTTTCTGACTTTCCTAGAACCAAAAACAGCAGAAAACAAGCAGCTGGCACTGTGGCTCTTGTTAATAGGTTAGTCCAAGAAACCATATGAAAAGTACTCCAAAGTGTGGACAAAACACAAGAAAGTGGATAAAACCAAGGATGGAACATCAAAATTTATAGATACATTTGCAATGTATCAGGCATGTAGGCCACGAAAGCAATGAAGAGGCAGATGCACTCGCCAACATTGGCTCCAATTGCACCCCCATACCACCTAGGGTATTTCTCAAGCGTATGTGCGAACTCTCCATCAAGCCAAAGGTCACAGAGATGAAAACAAGCGCAACAACGGACTTGGGGGCTATGCCGCCCAATGAGCCAATGGCACTCGATGACCTAGAGCTTGACACAGGACTCGAGGGACCAATGGGGGTCATGATGATAGAGCCATCTTGGACTCAACCCTACATTACATATCTTCTCAGCAAGAGGCTACCAGACGACCCAACGGATGCGTGGCACATCGCACAGCGATCCAAAGCATTCGCCGTCATCAACAGCGAACTATACAAGTGCAGCATCACAGGAGTACTCCAACGGTGCGTTTCCAACGTAGATGGAAGGGTCGTCCTACTCGACATTCACGAAGGGACTTGTGGGCATCACGCCGGCAGTCGTGCCCTCGTCGCCAAAGCTCTACGAGCTGGATTCTACTGGCCCATGGCCATGCGCGATGACAAGGACATCCTCCAAAGATGCAATGCTTGCCAGCGATTCGCGGACAAACCGCACACACCTGGCGTGGAACTCCGGCCAATACCACTAGCTTGGTCCTTTGCGCAATGGGGACTTGACATGGTCGGCAAGCTCCCAAAGTCCTCAAGAGGAGGCTACGTTTACCTCTTGGTCGCAGTCGACAAATTCACCAAGTGGATAGAGGCCATGCCGGTGACAAACCGATCAGGAGCCAGTGCAGTCAAGTTCTTCGAGTCCATTGTCTATCGCTTCGGAGTGCCACACAGCATCATCACGGACAATGGAACAAGCTTCACCTCTAAGGAGTTCCAGGGTTTCTATGAAAACCTGGGAATCAATGTAAGCTATGCCTCTGTAGCTCATCCACATACCAACGGTCAAGTCAAAAAGGCCAACGGGCTCGTCTGCAGCGGAATCAAGAAGTGACTACTCAGGCCACTCGAACAAGCCGCCGGTTGCTGGCCAGATGAACTGCAATCCGTACTCTGGAGCCTACGCACAACCCCAAACAGTGCCACGGGATACACCCCGTTCTTCATGGTGCATGGTGCTGAAGCGGTGCTACCTGCAGAGGTACGCTACAAAACCCCGCGAGTAGTCACTTACAGCAAGCAGGAGTCAACTCTCGCACTCGAAGACTCCGTCGACCTCCTTGATGAGGCACGGGAAATCGCAGTAGAAAGATCGACGATCTACCAGCAGAACCTGCACAGTTACCACAGCAGAAGGCTACGCCCCAGATCCTTCGTCGAAGGAGACCTAGTCCTGCGACTGAAGCAGCAAGGGCACCTCAAGCTCGAGTCCCCCCGGGAGGGACCATACGTGATTATAGAAGTAATCCCAGGTGGCGCCTATCGCCTTAAAAACTTTGAGACAGGAGTCGCATACTCCAACCCCTGGAACGTCGCGCAGCTGCGGTGCTTCTACCCTTAGTCGTTTTTCTTTCTCTACATTACAAATAAGGCTTTTTTAGCTAGGATACTTAGCCATACATTGTACCTTGTACTGTTCTACGAATAAATAAAGCTAAGTGCCCCAAACTCTGTGCTTTTCTATTATTTTTCGCCATCTATCTACTCAGGGGCTACGCCACCCTTTACACATCTGTTCTACGAACCAATCACGATATCCTGAGTAGCTGACGCAATAATCGAACCCTTGACAAACACCAACCCAGCTGCAACGCACCTGACAGGTTGGCAAGGTGCTGAGATAAACACAAGTCGGGCTAACGAAAGGGAATCACATAGTGCAACGCACTCGCAAAACATACGAGCTAATAATCTCTTCACACATCAATGCCAATCAATTATACACAACATATACATATGAACTTTACAACACTGGTACATTTATGTGCAGGATACAAGTTAACACTACTGTCGCAATAGAAGAACGTTTGTCTGTTCCTCGAAAAAGTCGACAATCTCCTCCGCTGGGTGATCAACCACCTGGTAATGAGGAACCATATTCCAGGTCGAACCTGCCGGCGGAGTCGGTGGACCAGCAGCAACAGCTGCAATATCTACATCAGGCCTATCCAGTCACACCAGCGATAAAGCAGCCTTGGCACCAGCCACCACCTGCTGCCGCACGCAATCTCGAACTGCACTCAAGTCTTGAAACTTAGCAAGGAGAGCCAACAGGCTCGAAGGAACGATGTCCAGCGGAAACATTGTTTGATAGATGTTCCTTAAGCATGATTGCAATTTCTTCAGAAAATGAAGCACTCGCGAGGCACGATCCTGCAGGGTCGCAAGTGCGATTGCGCGATCATGATCCACCCAGAGGTACCCACTTGCCTGAAGCTGTTCTTGGGTCAGGTCGTTCATGCGAATGGCTATCCTGTCCTTCTCATCCTGCAGATGACGTGTGCTGACAACTATACCAAGCAAGAGGCAAAAGTATGAAGACAACGAACTACCGCGATTTACTACGAGAAAAGATAAGGAGGCAGAAAGCTAACACTTGAACTGGTCACCCAGCTGCGCCACCTCCCCTAGTAGATATTGCTCTCGGGTGATGGCCTTCTCCACTCTCAACTTCCATACATCCGCGTTACCACGAAGGACGGGCAGTTCGCGTTCCATCTGCTTAACGCGATCGCGCAGTCGTGAAAGCAAGGACAACTCATCCACCCTTGAGTGCGACTGTGCTAAGGTATCACCAGCAGATGGTGGATCCCGAGGATCATTCGAAGGACCACTCGATGTGCCCTATCACAAGCCAAGCAAGGGATAATAAGAAGACCAAGCAACACATGGACAAAAACTCAAGTGCATTCGAACATAACAAAGTATCAACAGAGACACCTACCAACGGCATGTTCTAAACAAAAGGGGTCGAGCTATTAACTATTACAAATATAAACTACTGAGGAGTAGCTTGCTTCTTCGACTTTAACTTTGGCTTCGGAGGCCTCATCGAGTCCGTGGCAGTGTCAGATGCCACAGACTTCCCGCCGTCCCTGACGCCGCAACCTTCGCCACCTTCTTGGCTCGCTGTAGCTTCTCAGAGTACTTGGCGACTGTGTTGATGAGTTGCGGCCCATACTTGCCACTGTCAGTTGCAAAAGGAGCAAAAGCTACCTGTTGACCATCTGCGCCGACAGGCATCGCCTTGGAGACCGCAGCGGGATCCACCTCCATGCCATGGGCTTGAACCATCGCGAGTGACATGGAAGCGCTAGCCGCACGAAGCGAGTTCTTGAAGCCTACAGGAATACCTCCAGCATGGGACTCCACCAGGTCATCCACATTCTCGATCAGCTCAGCTTTGGGCGCCAGCTCCTCGCGGATGTGATTGAGTACACCCTTAGCTTTGGTCAGCGTTCCCTGAATGGAAGCGATGTGGTCTTCGACTGCCGCGATGGCGCCTGCCAAAGCATCATCGTGACGAAGCGCCTGGGCGTTGAAGCTCATACCACCAGCATCTACATAGAGCAAAGTGTTAGCAAAAAGTCAGCACAATAACAAAGTCAAAGAAAGGAAACAACGGAAATCCAGACGAAAGAATACCTGAAAGAGACTTGGCAATCGAGAAGAGTTGTTCTTCGAACAACTTCTCCCTAGAAGCGATGGAGGCATGCAAATCCTCTTCGCGTTTCCGGATTCATCAAGCGCAACGACTGCCTCATCGTGACTTCACCGCTGCAGCGATCGTCTTTTCAAGGGAGGCGGCTTCATGAAGAAGCACGTTATGTTCAGCTGCAAAACACACAAGATGGACCGTCAGTCGAGTATATAAAAATATCACAAAGATGAAGAAGAATAAGCAAAACACTAACTTTCAACCACGCGATGGCGATTGTCCAACAATGCATGCTGGCGACCCATTGCAAGTACTTGCTCCACCAAGCAAGCAGCTTCCTTCATAATAAGCTGTAACAGGAAAGAAACAAAAGGATCAGAAGATAGCATGGATGACTAATTCCACTACAAGTAAAAGCAACATCATAAATACGTGCTCCTCTAGAGACTCCGAAGTCGATTGCCGCGCAGTCGTCCGGACAACCATCTAGTGCTCCACAGCGTGTGGAGAACTTGATGAATTGTGCCCGGAGTGGGCCGACAATGGAGGAGAAGGAGTTTGCTCAGCCACTTCCTTGGCCTTGGAGTCCGCGACTCCAGATTCCTTCAACAATTGGACATCGCCAGAAGATGACGATGCCAGTTGACTACGAAACAAAACCAACATCAGGAAATGCAACCCCAAAAAGAACCAAGATGAGAATTGCATACTTACCAGTCAAACTTATCAAAATCGAAGGTTTGGTCCTCCGACTCTGACGACTCCTTCGGCAGCCGCATCTTCTTGCGGGCAGATGGCGCCATGGAACTCACAGGAATAACAGGAGTTGGCGATTCCGCACCAATAGCTGTGCCTCCTGGAGTTGAAGGAGACGATGCATCCAAATCTTTGTTGTGCGAACGCTTGCGAGTGTCCGGACTGCTGGACTCAGGGGCTTCCTCCTCATCTTCAAATGGGACGGTCGATTCTGACTCGTCCTCTTCATCTACTTTGCGAGGAATAACCCCCTCAGGAAGAGGGGGCAAACTGGGAGACACCTTCCAATCCTGCATACAGAAAAAAAAGTCAGCACACGTCAAGAAAATCAGAAGCACTTGACAAATAAAGCTACTTCGTAGCACAATCATACCTCAGGAGGAGGGTTAGAAGCATCAAATGGAGGCACGACTGGTTCACTAGGGAGTACATCCTTAGAAGTGTACTTGGTCAAGAGCCGCACCCTCTTATCTACCTCACTCGCGGAAATGCCATCGGCAGATACGTGAGGGACATTGTCCGCACCAGCCCATTGGAACATGGGGTGGATTCTGGCCTGCAGGGGCTGGATGCGACGGCGCAACCATGTGCGAATAAGGGCTCAACCTCCCTCTTCTTTACCCATGCGACTCTCGAGGTCGCAGACGCGCTCGTACAGCACTTCTGTCTCCTCAGACTCGCTGGGCATCACCACTTTCTTCCAAGAATGCCTCCTCTGGCACGGCGTCGCGGGATCAAAAGCCGCGAGTCCGAAGTGTTCTCTATCGGCCTTCTGGTTGCGGATGTAGAACCACTTGTCCCTCCACCCTTGGGCGGACGACATGAGCTTGATATCGAAGTATGTGACGGAGGAGTCGACATGGATCCCGCAGCCTCCTACGTCATACACTACGGAGCCAGATGTCGACTGACGCTTCAGCTTGAAAAGCCGTTTGGAGAGACCAAAGTGTGGCTCGACTCCGAGCCAACACTCGCAAAGTGTAATATAGCAGGAGATGTGGAGAATAGAGTTGGGGGATAGCTGATGCAGCCGGAGCCCATAGAAACAAAGGAGCCCCCTAAAGAAAGGATGCAGGGGCAGAGACAAACTGCGGATGATGAATGCTAGGAACATCACCCGAAAACCAGCAGGAGGACAAGGAGTTACCTCACCGCCCGACACTCGCGAGTCACCTACCATGGGAGACAGAACTCCATCCTGACGAAGAAGACGGAGCTCAGACTATTTGATGATGGATGCCCGCCACGCGCCATTGGTGACGCGGTTGCCCGCACCCTTCTTCTTCCCGGCGACGGCGGTGCTGGTGCCCGCAACGGTGCAGCCGCCCTTCTTCCTGATAGCAGCAATGGCGGCGGCGGACTCAGCGGAAACACCTCCTTTCTTCTTTCCCATCTTGTGGTGGCGATGCGAGTGAAGAAAATAACTCGGAAACACATAGAGTTGGTCCAGCGCCGTGAAAAGGGACGAAACTCTAGGAGGCAGAGAACAGTAGCAATGGCGATGGAGGCAGAAAGTAGAGGAAAGAGCATATGAGAAATTACCGCAGCTGCGCTGCTACTTAACCCCCCTGGTAGATGCAATCCAACGGCCAGCAGAAACCCTATTGGACGCGTGGCGCACATCGCGATCGACACGTGGAGAGACTAAAACACGAACCGTCCCCCACTACCTCCATTACGCACGGAAATCGAGGAGGCGCAGTTAAAACGAAAGATTATGCACGCCTGGTCAAGTCAGGGTCAGAAAATGGGACCCACCGCTCGTCACGTCCCGTCAAAGCCGCTCACGCTGGCAACTAAGGTCATCAGATCGTCAGCACTGATGTCATCAACGATTGAGCACTAGAAGATTTCGACTACTCTAGTCCTTGCTTGAGTCTTCGACTCCATCAAGCACTCGGGGGCTACTCCCATAAGGAGCGCTGGTCGTGCACCCTATGATTTTCTTTACTGCAGGAATATGGACATTCAAAATATACCCAACCACTCGAATCTACAATTCGACTATGGATCATGGGTTACTCCCATAGGGAGCACCGGAAATAAATTCGACTGAAACAAGCAAACAAAAGACGACAGCTGTCGCAAAAGTTCTTTAGTCCCTGCCTAAGTCTTCGACTCAACCATGCACTCGGGGGCTACTCCCATGGGAAGCGCTGGTCACGCACCCTATGGTTGTTTGTACATCGTACTGTGTGTTGATAACATCCACACTCGAAGTCTATGGTGACACCGCCTCATATTTTCCCTACAAAGAGACTGCGTTTCCTAGGTCAGCTGATTCATCTCCGCGATGACAAAATTCGGATGCCGCGCTTGCAGCGTGAAGAGAAGACCTGAATAAGGCCTGGCAACGCATTCGCTTCGCACTACCAGAAATATATCCGTGCCTACGGGTACAATGAACATGCCTTGACGGACGCGTCGAGTGCTCACACCCATTACTGGAATTCGACTCCTGTAAGACCTCCGCGGCTTGAGTCGAATTACACCAACACTTTTTCGAATTCGAGTCTGAGGACTTGAGTTTGAGTAGATTGCGTTGTTTTGCCCTAAGGTAGTTCACTAATACCGATACATCGGTTAAATCAGGCACGCATATCAACAATCCCTATGACATAAACAGAGCACTCGAAAAATACTTAGTCATGCACTCGAAAGGCTTCGTAAAAGTCCCCAGTCGAATCTGCGATTCCACTGGACACTCGGGGGCTACTGACATAGGTTTACCCTACAGGTACTCGAGTTTGGTATATACTGTCCAGATACGGTGGAAGCTCACGGCGTTGCCACGGCCCAATGAAGACTTCGAGTAGCCCACGGACTCTCGATGACTTGTGAGACAAGAAGAAGTCTAAAGATAGAAAGTTTGAAGGGAAAACCCTAATCTGTAATCGACTCGACCTGCTACCCGAGACTTGGCCTATCTATATAAAGGCTAGGAGGAGGCAGCGAGGAGGACACATGCAACCCTAGTTTCCACAACTCTCGCCAGATTGCATCTGCGCACCCCTGTAATCTTCGATTCCCTCATTAATTCCAAGAGCGGACAAGCAGGAGTAGGGACCTCTACGAGGCCTAGACCTGGGTAAATCTTGCGTCCCTGTGTGCTTGTTTGCTAGCCGATCGATGCTTCCAGCGCTTCCTCCTTCTCCAAAACCCAAGTCCATAACAATGGGCATTGATGAGTTAAACCCTCATCACCGACGCTCTGATCCATGTCTTCGCACCTAGTTGCGATCATTTCTTCTTTCGCTCATCCCACGAAAGTCTCCTGCTCAAGATTGCGATGGAGCTCGTGCCAGCGTCGTAGCTCGTAGCCCATTGAAGACAAATCCTGGAACGATATCTGAATAGAACAGATCGAAACAAAAACACAACAAGAACACGATATACGAACCTCAGGGCATCCGAGGGATTATATATTACGAAGATTAACAATAAAAAGAAGGTACTGGGAGAAAACGGGTCGGAGGCGGGCTCCGGGGCAGCCACACCCCCTAGTGGCGCGGCCAGGTGGGCCCATGCCACGTGGTGCTGTGAGCCACCCGGGCTCCGTTTCTGTCCCCATTTCTACTTTTTTCTTTCCATGTTAGATAAAAACTGCAAAAATATAAATTGACGGATTTTTCACGGACCTTTTCTTACCAGAACTGTTACCTATTCTGAAATTGACTCTGCAGGTCTCTGAATTTGGTCTTTGATAAATTTTTCCAGAGTCACCGCTTGAATAACATCAATATCTTCATCTTAATAAACACGTTGCTTGAGTCTTTTAACCGTTCACCATTTTATTACACCATTTTCTCCTACAACTTGGAAATTTCTTTCACACAAAACTTCACACAATTCTCATTAGCAACATTAGTGCATGCAAGGTAATAAACCTTTTAAGTTTAATTTCAACTGAAATCCATCAAAACATAAGCTACTGAAACAACTCCTCTCGAAAGCCCAAAAGGAATTGAAAAAGGAAATCAATTTAAGAGGCAAATGCAGAAATGGCAAAAATCTGGCAAAACAGACCAGCAGGTAAAGATCATTTTTTCGAAAATCTTCTGTTCCTCAAATCAAAAAGTGCAAAACTAACGAAAGTTAAATAATAACCTGGGGCATGCACACAAAACATTATAGATCAGTATGGCATTCTGGGATTTTTAACGATTTTTTATAGTGAAGCACAAAAATTCTGTTTTGGGACAGCAACTTCCCCAAATATTACTTCTCTCTCATTAGGAGTTGATCTTGACACAAAAACCAAACAAAAGGATAAGGATAGGTTATTGCAGAAGAAATAACTTCCAAGACTCAAATAAACAAAAACAAACTGAAAGCACAAATATATTTTGTTGTCTCCCAAAAAGCTCTTTCTTTGTAGCCATTAAGATGGGCATGATAATTTCAATGATGCTCACATAAGGATATGAATTGAAGTAAAAGAGAGCATTAAGAAGCAAAAATACACATGTTTAAGTCTAACCCACTTCCTATGCATGGGAATTTCGTAAGAAAATAAATTGTTGAAACCAAAGGCTGCTAGCATAGGAAGGCAAAATAAGTGCACCATAAAGACTTTCAACATAAAGCAAGGAAACTTAATATTATTGAGATGCATAAGAACAATGTTCCCTCTCTCATAGTAACTTTCAGTATCGTGCATAAATTTAACGATATAACTATCACATGAACCATTGTAGCAATGATCACTTATTCTAACAGAAAACACAGGGACACTAGCTCTCATAACACTACTTTGTGAGACAATATTAGAAGTATCCTTATAGAGGATAGTGTGTCCATCTTCTACATATTTAGTGACAAAGTCTTCCACATTTGCTATTACAGGTTCAATAGCTATTTGTTCATCAGGTTCAATAGCTTTATTTGTACTTTCATTAATCATACTATCCATCATAGAATGTTCCTTTACCTTGACTGGGAAAGGCATTTTCTCAATGTAAGGTTCAGGTAAAATATGATTAGCAGTATAAACTTCAGTATTTCTTCCAGGAACACAATTAGCAATATCTTTATATGGCTCATGATACTTATTCCATTTCTTGTTAGGAATTTCAATATAAGAAGCAAAAGCCTTAAAATAATTTGCAATACTTTGAGAGTCTAGACCATAAGCATTACTAATATTATGAAAGTCATCAATTCCCATAAAAGATTTAATGCATTCATAATCATAATTTATACTTGACTTTCTTCCTTTATCATTCTCCCATCTTCAGCATTGTCTCGAAAATGGTCTAGAAGATCCGATTTAGCTTCTTCTTCCATGCGTGTAAATGATCCAGCATAAGAAGCATCCAATAGATCCTTATCATGAAGAGAAAGTCTTGCATAAAACTTATTGATAATAATATTGTTAGGGAGCTCATGAATAGGACATTTGAGCATTAGTAACTTCAATCTCCCCCAAGCTTGAGCTGTACTCTCTCCATCACGAGGCCAAAAGTTGTATATTTGATTCCGATCTTTATGAATCTCACTAGGAGGATAAAATTTTGAATAAAAGAGAGGTACTATTTCCTCCCATTCAAGAGATTGGTGATTCTTCGGCAGCTCATACCATTCCTCAGCTCTTCCTTTTAGTGATAATGAGAATAACTTTTTCTTGACTTGATCTATTGTAATACCTACACACTTGACCAACCTGCATAATTCGTGTATAAAGAGAAAATGATCACCGGGATGGACAGTTCCATCTCCAAAATAGTAGTTATCCATAACACGATCAATAATTCTTGTAGGTATCTTAAAAGTATCATTTTCAGCAGGTGGTGGTTCATCTACTACCTTAGCGGTGGTAGTAGCATTACGAAATAAGAAACTAAGTGAATTATCCATATTGAAATAAAGTAACTAACAGAAATAAACAATACTCATAGTAGAACTTTCATTTACCAGTTCCATTTTTCAATAGCGCTTCACTCCCCGGCAATAGCGCCAGAAAATAGTCTTGATGACCCACAAGTATAGGGGGTGTATCGCAGTATTTTCGATAAGTAAGAGTGTCGAACCCAACGAGGATCAGAAGGTGTTGACAAGTGGTATGGATTAGGAATTCTCCGTAAATACTTAGCAAACAGATTTTTAGGGGTTTTTGATAATGCAGATAAATAAAGTGCGAGTAAATAAAAGACAATAATAATAATTGCAGCAAGTGGCCCAATCATTTCTTTAGCAAAGGACAAGCCGGTTGTATTACTTAAGATGACCAAACATTCTCGAGAACACATGGGAATATCATCAAGTGTTTTCGCTTCATATATTTGATTAATCTTCTTTAGTTTGACAAGTGTTGTGTGGGTGAACCTGTGCTAATGTACTGACTTTCCTAGGACTAATACATACTTGTGATTATACCCCTTGCAAGCATCCGCAAGTACAAGAAAGTAATTAAGATAGAAACCTAACCACGGCTTTAAACTCTGAGATACTACACTCCCTTGTGCAAAGGTTTCCTAACGAGGGTTCAGATTTCTATCACTCCGGCAACCCCTACGATTAGTAGCCAAATACACAATGCATTCCCCTAGGCCCATAAAGGTGAAGTGTCATGTAGTCGACGTTCACATGACACCACTAGAAGAATAACACCACAACTTAAATAATCAAACCATTGAATCTTTCTCAACACAATTCCACTACTAACAACATGACTTCTCCCATGTCCTCAAGAACTAAATGAACTACTCACGAGACATCATATGGATCAATACCAGAGATGAAATAATGATAAGTCACAATCTAAACATGAACGATAATTCAATGGTTCCACTCAATAGCATCAAATCAACACCGGGAAAGTTTCCCCTAAGATCTATCCAAGATTCAACCCAATTGTTTTAGTGGTATGAAGTGGTGATGATGGTGCTGGTGAAGATGATGATGGAGATGATGATGATGATGATCCCAATGAATTCCAGCGTGATGACGATGTTGATGGCGATAATCTCCCCTCTCTGAGAAGGAATTTCCCCAGCAGATTTCTGCCTGCCGGAGTGCTCTTTCTCTCTCTGTAGTTTTCCGCCCCGCAGAGGCAGCAGAAACTTTCTGTGGTCACTACCCGAGTCTTAGGGCTTCAGGAGGATTATATACGCCAAAGAGTAGAGCCAGAGGTGGGCCAGGGTTTCCACACCACCTGGTGGCACGGCCTAGGATGGCCCGCGCCAGGGGGTGGTGTGGGCCCCCTGTGGCCCATCTCCGCTCCCCCTTCTGGCTTCCTTCGTCTTCTGGAAAAATAGGATTTTCCATATATTTTCGGGATTTTCTGATCTTCACGAATTTCGCCTCCTAACTGTGCCTTTTCCATCAGAATCCTGAGTTCAGCGGTCCATCCTCCAAAAGTCATCAACCATGCAAAAACAAATGAAATAACATAAGTATCACCTCTTAATATGAAATATATCAATGAATAACAGTAAATTATGGTATAGAATAGTGATGCAAAATGGACGTATCAAGCCACTAGCGCTTGCATGGAAGAGGATGAAAGAATGCATGAAAAAGTGTCCTAGTCATGGTGTGGCCAGCCCAGGCACCCCATCGGCCTCTCCTTCCGCCTATATATTGCCCTCATGACGAAAACCCTAAGTATCCGATCAAAAAATCCACTGTAGCCACCGTCATCTCCATCACTAGATCGGGAGGGATCTGAAGCTCTTCCCGGCACCCTGCCGGAGAGGGGAATTCACCCTGGAGGCCTTCTTCATCACCATGCAAGCCTCCGGTGTCATGCGTGAGTAGTTCATCCTTGGACTACAGATCCATGTAGTAGCTAGATGGCTGGTTATCCTCCTTTGTGCTTTCATGTTTAGATCTTGTGAGCTCCGTTCATGATCAAGATCATCTATTTGTATTCTGCATGTTGTGTTTGCGGGGATCCGATGGATATTGAGATGCTATTTCAGATTGATTATTGATTCTACCATGTCTTTGTTATTTGAGATCTTGCATGCTTTCCGTTGTTAGTAGCTATCTTGGCCAAGTAGATGCTAGCAACTCCAAGAGTTAGTATTTATGCTCGATAGTGGGTTCATGCCTCTGGTAATCTGGGGAAGTGACAGAAATCTCTAAGGTACTAGATGTGTTGTTGCTACTAGGGAGAAAACAACAATCCTTTGTTCATAGAACAGTCGTATTGTTTACTTTACACGCAGTTCGTAAAGCAATAATATGTTGCTTGTAACTTAATACTGGAGGGGGTTCGGATGATAACCTGAAGGTGGATTATTAGTCATAGATGCAGTTGGACGGCGGTCTATGTATTATGTTGTAATGCCCAATCAAGTCTCAGAGGAGTCAAGATGATTAGTATATGCATGTATTGCTTTCTCGGCGTTTGTCAATTGCCCCGATGTAATTTGTTCACCTGGCATGTTATCTATCTAAGGAGAGCCACCTCTAGTGAACTATGGATCCCGGTCCTTGTCTTTTACATACAATCTACAATCTTTTACTGCTTCGTGTTTACTTTCTGCAAACTTTTACTTCTTTCCATTCGATACGTTTAATCCTTTGTTTTCCGCAAAACACGATGAGATTGACAACCTCATCGCAAGTTGGGGACAAAGTTCTGTGGTTGTGTTGTGCAGGACTCCATGTTGCTACTAGCACCGTAGTGCGCCCTGCCAGGGCTCAGCTAGTAACACCTTTGGGGTGTTTCCTTGCTCCTACTGGTTCGATTAAACCTTGGTTTCATAACTGAGGGAAACTTGCTGCTGTGCTCATCATACCTTCCTCTTGGGGTTCCCAACGAGCTCTACATCAACCACGAGCCATCAACACTTTTCTAGGCGTCGTGCATTGAGCCATCAGCAACCTCTTAGGCAAATCAAGTAACTAAGTGGATTGGATGTCTTGACCAATTTCACAAATCCATTCCCACCTTTCCCCTAGCACGGGCGGTGTCAGAATCCACCCTCCAGGCAGGACGATCCCTTCAGACATTTGACTTCTGGCGCCAAGTTGCTGTGCCTAGTTGTTACGCCCAGTCGCTGATCCCGAGCTCCAATGGCACACGCCGTAGCCGCCGTTGCGAGGCTCTAGCCCGCCTGTGCCGCTGACGAGCCGAGCAGCTCGGAGGATGGCAGATCCTACTACCAAGGAAGAAGAAGTTCTGGCTACAAGCGGGTGAGCTACCCTTCTCTATGCTATTCGCACTAATTATAACTACTAGCTGGCTACTGAACCTCAAATTGTTTGTTAGCCCAACGCTGACAAACATATTTTGTCCACAGTTTTCTGTCAAGTGGGATCTCCGCGGACCATCCTTACCTGGTTATGGTAGTCCTCTTCAGGTACGACTCTAAGGGAAAGTGGTATGGACACCATTGTATCACGATGGAAGAAGCGCATGCGCCGATCTGCACTATATCTGGTATGGTTGCTGCTCCGTGTAATCATGATGAATTATGGCCGAAGCAGACTGCAAAGTTCAGCTTCATGGATGAACGTGGCATCATGGTTCCTCTAACGTGTGACAGTCAGCTAATTGGGTTGATAAAAAGGTATGCTTCGGCTTGCATGTTTGAGTTGAATTGTGATGTACTGGATGTGGAAGCTGCTGCAACTGGGAGTCGCCCTTCTATTCTTGGACAGGGTGGTTGCTCCAACCCAATTAGCTCCTGGTAAGCAAAGGTCGCTTGGGGTTCGCATGTTTTGCTGAATTGTAATTCTCGTTTTATTTACTCTGTAGATATTGGGCAGTTATGCAACAGTCTTGTTTCTTTGACAGGAAGCGCCGCAAGGTTAGAAACATGACTGTCGGGTCAGTCATTTTGTTGCTCGAAGAAATTAAAAACGAGTGGAAAGATGATGCTGGACAGGATTCTGGTGCCCATTGTCCTGGCGATGCAGAGTACGTGAAGCTAAGAAAATTGGCACCGAAGAAGAGGAAGAAGGCAAGAAATGAAGAAGCCAGTGGACGTGAAGGCTTGGCACCCAGGCTACTGGCAATGAAGATGCATACTAATGTGTTGAACTTGAACCTATATATGTAATTTTGTTAAATTCTAGAGCTCTGTGTGTGGCATGTTCCTGGGCGAAACAATCTACCCATGTTCTCTGAGTAAAATGTACCGCGACTTAGGGTTTAGAAACGCCCGAGTCAGTAGTTGAATCTGAAATTGTGATTGTGCCACTACTATCTGAAAACACGCATTACCGGTTCCACGATTGCTGAGGGGCAGGAGGTCTCCAAATACGACTGAATGTAAGTGGCACAGAAATAAATTATTTAAGATGCCACACTCCACGAAGCAGCAACTTATTTCAGATGCTGCACAACGACGTGGAAACATAAACAACAATGGCAACCGATAATGCCCAGATGAGGAGGAAATCGGTACCACTTTCTGGCCTAATCTTAAGCCCGTCTATCTCACCGCCTCTCTGCTCCTTCATCCCCTGCATCTGGCGAAGCTCCCGGATCTTCAGTAACCGGGTCTACATGCTTCCACTTTATAAATTGTGGTTGTGCCATTTGCATACGGTATAATCCACGTAGATTACGTTTAAACAAACCACCAATATCAGAATACACTTGTAGAAAAGGGGTCTTTGGTCCACGGTCATGTTCCCAATCCGGGACAGAGATCTAAATCGAGTCAAAAATTGATCTAAATCACAAATTCTTCCACAAATTAATTGAGACAGGGATCTAAATTGAGGCATTTCATTAATTCAACCACAAATTCTTCTAAACAAAGGTGCGATTTCACATCCTACATTAATTCAACCACTAGTCAACAATTTCACTTCCGCTGCCACTGTCCTCCGAGTCGCCGGCTTCCTCGTCGTCGTCGGACGGAACCTCCACGATTTCCGCATTGTTTGCAAGACGGAGCACCTCTTCGCAGCGAGCGGCGGTGATGACGGTGTACTTGGTCCGTCCAGGGACGGACCAGAACCTCTCCTGCCCTTCTCGGTTGCGGAGATCCCGGTGCACCACACGCCCGTCAATGATGTGGTTGCCAATCTTGGCCTTCCGCTCCTACTTGAACAGCGTCGGCCAGTACGGGCTGGCCGCCGCGTACCGGGGTAGCTCCCTCTTCCACGCGGGCATATGGCGGTGGCGTGCCACGATTTCACTCTCCATCTCGGCTCGGCTAGGGAGCGGAGCCACCGGCACCCCCGCATAGCTGATGCGCCATCCGTGGGGCACCGTCGCGGCCGGCGGTGTGAGGATGTCGAAGTGCACGAACATCACCGCCTCATAGAAGTTCAGCGAGGGCATCTCCATGGAGGCGTGGTGGAGATTGGAGAGGGAGCAAGGGGATGGATTACGAAGCGACGGCGCGGTGGAGATTGGAGAGGACGAGGGGATGGACGACGAAGCGACGCGCTGTGGCACCTCCTATTTGTACACGAGGACGACGAAGAGACGTGCGGAATATCCAAGGGGCATTGGTCAGACAAAAGGAAGTAATGCGGGGTTAAGACAGATTAACGGGTGACCAATTTTTTTCGTCCCAGGACTCCAGGGCTAATAGTTCAGACCGCTAGGTCAACAAGTACAACTATTACAACTTAAAAAGGCACGGAGCTTAAGCTAAATAGAACTAGTTATCACACATCTCCTTGATCTTACTAATCGTAGCCCGATGTGCATCTTCCTGCGAGAGCAAGGATCGAATCGTCTTCTCCTTCCTTTTAGCATCTTCCTTGCACAGCTTCAATTGTTTCTCTTCATTTTTCCTCATGCACTTGTCAATACTCGTAGTTGTGAACTGCAGGACTTTGGCCTGGTGAAGATCATTCTTGCTTGAGTCAGTTCTTGCTCTGCTTTAGCCTTCAGGGCCAACACCATGTCCCTCTCCTTCTTGACTTTGCTAACCTTGTCTTGCACCCTCTTGATATCTCAATTAAGCTTGGTCGTGTCAACTGGGTCCCATAGCTTCATCTCAACACTGTCAAGAAGTGAGCTGACTACAGATTCTTTCAACTCAACAGTCATATCCCATAGTTTGTCTAGCATTTTGTGCATCGATTTGGGCCACTCTGGATCTACCCATTTGACAACACTGCAACTTCCGCCTTGCACCATTGCACGATGTCCTTGACACCGTAGAAACCTCCTTCCTGCGTTTCGTCCTTCGAACGTTACAAATTTAGTGGGCACATATCCATGTTTACATAGCAGAGGACTGTCTTCATCCGCTAAACCGTGATAGTCGGAGTCATACATCGTCTGGTTGGCCTAACACATCATACGCGCATGAGTAAACAAAGTATATCTAGCTCAAAAAATAGATAACTAGCCACAGATGATAGAGATAGATATGAGACGACTCACATCAAAATCACCGTCCCTATCGTCACGACGCGTTTCCTCACCGTCTCCCCTTGAACCCATGGCGAGAGGGGAGGGGGTGGCTGCCGGAGAGGGGATTGGGATGGAGGCGCCGCCAGCTTGCGGCTACGGCAGGATGGGAGTGAAGTGGGGAAAGTGGATTCGAGGGGAAGGAAGAGAAGTACGGGGAGGAAGAGAAGTAATGGGGACGTGACACTGGGATATGGCCCACTGAACTCGTCAGTCGTGACACTCGCAACAGGGGAGCGCCCGGTGTTGCCACTTTGTCCAGAGCAAGTGTGGCCAATCATGCCGCAGAACAGCCTACTCGCGGATCGCTCTCACGAAGACCATCCCAATCGTCCACGCGCCCCGATAGAATGGTATGTAACAATCGACAAGCAGAACAACTGTGTTAGGGCGTGCCTTCTAGAAGACTCAGTCTAATGGCCACCCATTGGGGGGCTAAGGTTAGGGCTATCCTAAGGTTAATTAGGATCCATATGTGGTTTGTGAAAAGAGTAGACATGCAATGACACTGGTGGATCCATATGTGTTTTGTGAAAAAAACACACATGCAATCACACTGGGTGGATCCATATATATGTGATTTGTGAAAAGAACACACATGCAATGTCATTCGTTGATCCATATGTGGTTTGTCAAAATAACACACATGCAACGACTCTAACTGTGGTTAATGAAAAGAGCAGACATGCAATGACACTGGTGGATCCATGTGTGGTTCATGAGAAGAACACACATCCAATGACACCGGTGGATCCTTATGTGGTTTCTGAGAAGAACAGACATGCAATGACTCTAGCTGTGGTTCATGAGAATAACACACATGCAATGACACTAGTGTATCCTTATGTGGTTTGTGAGAAGAACAGACATGCAATGACTCTAGCTGTGGTTCATGAGAAGAACACACATGTAATGACACTAGTGGATCCTTATGTGGTTTGTTTAGAAGAACACACATGCAATGACTCTAGTTGTGGTTCATCAGAAGAACACACATGCAATGACACTGGTGGATCCATGTGTGGTTCATGAAAATAACAGACATGCAATGACACTGGTGGATCCTTATGTGGTTCATGAGAAGAACACACATGCAATGACACTAGTGCATCAATGTGTGGTTTGTGAAAAGAATAGACATGCAATCACACTGGTGGATCCATGTGTGGTTTGTGAAAAGAACAGACATGCAATGACTCTAGCTGTGGACACTGGGTGTGGTTCATGAAAAGAACATACATGCAATGACACTGGTGGATCCATGTGTGGTTTGTGAGAAGAACAGACATGCAATAACACTGGTGGATCCTTATGTGGTTCATGATAAGAACACACATGCAATGACACTGGGGGTCCTTATGTGGTTTGTTTAGAAGAACAGACATGCAATGACACTGGTGGATCCTTATGTGGTTTGTGAGAAGAACAGAGATGCAATGACACTGGCTGTGGTTCATGAGAAGAACACACATGCAATGACACTGGTGGATCCATGTGTGGTTTCTGAAAAGAACAGACATGCAATCACACTAGGTGGATCCATGTGTGGTTTGTGGAAAGAACAAACATGCAATGACTCTAGCTGTGGTTCATGAAAAGAACACACAAGCAATGGCACTGGTGGATCCATGTGTGGTTTGTGAAAAAGAACAGACATGCAATGACACTGGTGGATCCATGTGTGGTTTGTTTAGAAGAACAGACATGCAATGACACTGGTGGATCCTTATGTGGTTCATGAGAAGAACACACATGCAATGACACTAGTGAATCCATGTGTGGTTTGTGAAAAGAACAGACATGAAATCACACTAGGTGGATCCATGTGTGGTTTATGGAAAGAACAGACATGCAATGACTCTAGTTGTGGTTCATGAGAAGAACACACATGCAATGACACTGGTGGATCCATGTGTGGTTTCTGAAAAGAACAGACATGCAATCACACTAGGTGGATCCATGTGTCGTTTGTTTAGAAGAACAAACATGCAATGACTCTAGCTGTGGTTCATGAGAAGAATAGACATGCAATGACACTGGTGGATCCATGTGTGGTTCATGAAAAGAACAGACATTTGCAATCATACTGGTGGATCCTTATGTGGTTTGTTTAGAGGAATAGACATGCAATGACACTGGGTGTGGTTCATGAAAAGAACAGACATGCAATGACACTGGTGGATCCATGTGTGGTTCATGAGAAGAACACACATGCAATGACTCTAGCTGTGGTTCTTGAAAAGAACACACATGCAATGACACTAGGGATCCTTATCTGGGTTTTTTAGAAAAACAGACATGCAATGACACTGGTGGATCCTTATGTGGTTTGTGAGAAGAATAGACATGCAATGACACTGGCTGTGGTTCATGAGAAGAACACACATGCAATGACACTGGTGGATCCATGTGTGGTTCCTGAAAAGAAAAGACATGCAATCACACTAGGTGGATCCATGTGTGGTTTGTGGAAAGAACAGACATGCAATAACTCTAGCTGTGGTTCATGAAAAGAACACACATGCAATGACACTGGTGGATCCATGTGTGGTTTGTGAAAAGAACAGACATGCAATCACACTAGGTGGATCCATGTGTGGTTTGTGAGAAAAATAGACATGCAATGACACTGGCTGTGGTTCATGAGAATAACACACATGCAATGACACTAGGGATCCTTATGTGGTTTGTTTAGAAGAACAGACATGCAATGACACTGGCTGTGGTTCATGAGAAGAACACACATGCAATGACACTGGTGGATCCATGTGTGGTTTGTGAAAAGAACAGACATGCAATCAAACTAGGTGGATCCATGTGTGGTTTGTGGAAAGAACAGACATGCAATCAAACTAGGTGGATCCATGTGTGGTTTGTGGAAAGAACAGACATGGAATGACTCTAGCTTTGGTTCATGAAAAGGACACACATGCAATGACACAGGTGGATCCATGTGTGGTTTGTGAAAAGAACAGACATGCAAACACACTAGGTGGATCCATATGTGGTTTGTTTTGAAGAAGACACATGGAATGACTCTAGTTGTTGACACTGGGTCTGGTTCATGAAAATAACAGACCTGCAATGACACCGGTGGACCCATGTGTGGTTTGTAAGAAGAACAGACATGCAATGACACTGGTGGATCCTTATGTGGTTCATGAGAAGAACACACATGCAGTGACACTAGGGGATCCTTATGTGGTTTGTTTAGAAGAACACACATGCAATGACTCTAGTTGTTGACACTAGGTGTGGTTCATGATAAATACATACATGCAACGATACAAGTGGATCCTTATGTGGTTCATGAGAAGAACACACATGCAATGACATTGGGGGATCCTTATGTGTTTTGTTTAGAAGAACAGACATGCAGTAACACTGGTGGATCCTTATGTGGTTTGTGAGAAGAACAAACATGCAATGACACTGGCTGTGGTTCATGAGAAGAACACATATGCAATGACACTGGTGGATCCATGTGTGGTTTCTGAAAAGAACAGACATGCAATCACAGTAGGTTAATCCATGTGTGGTTTGTGGAAAGAACAGACATGCAATGACTCTAGTTGTGATTCATGAGAAGAAAACACAAGCAATGACACTGGTGGATCCATGTGTGGTTTCTGAAAAGAATAAACATGCAATCACACTAGGTTGATCCATGTGTCATTTCTTTAGAAGAACACACATGTAATGACTCTAGTTGTGGTTCATGAAAAGAACACACATGTAATGACACTAGTGGATCCATGTGTGGTTCATGAAAAGAACACACATGCAATGACACTGGTGGATCCTTATGTGGTTTGTTTAAAGGAACAGATATGTAATGACACTAGGTGTGGTTCATGAAAAGAACAGACATGCAATGACACTGGTGGCTCCATGTGTGGTTTGTGAGAAGAACAGACATGCAATGACACTGGCTGTGGTTCATGAGAAGAACACACATGCAATGACACTGGGGGATCCTTATGTTGTTTGTTTAGAAGAACAGACATGCAATAACACTGGTGGATCCTTATGTGGTTGGTGAGAAGAACAGACATGCAATGACACTGGCTATGGTTCATGAGAAGAACACACATGTAATGACACTTGTGGATCCATGTGTGGTTCATGAAAAGAACAGACATGCAATGACACTAGGTGGATCCATGTGTGGTTTGTGGAAAGAATAGACATGCAATGACTCTAGCTGTGGTTAATGAAAAGAACACGCATGCAATGACACTGGTGGATCCATGTGTGGTTTGTGAAAAGAACAGACATGCAATCACACTAGGTGGATCCATTTGTGGTTTGTTTTGAAGAAGACACATGCAATGACTTTAGCTGTGGTTCATGAGAAGAACACACATGCAATGACACTGGTGGATCCATGTGTGGTTGATGAAAAGAACAGACATGCAATGACACTGGTGGATCCTTATGTGGTTCATGAGAAGAACACACATGCAATGACACCGGTGGATCCATGTGTGGTTTGTGAAAAGAACAGACATGCAATCACACTAGGTGGATCCGTGTGTGGTTTGTGAGAAGGACAGACATGCAATGACACTGGTTGTGGTTCATGAGAAGAACACACATGCAATGACACTGGGGGATCCTTATGTGGTTTGTTTAGAAGAACAGACATGCAATGACACTGGTGGATCCTTATGTGGTTTATGAGAAGAATAGACATGCAATGACACTGACTGTGATTCATGATAAGAACACACATGCAATGACACTTGTGGATCCATGTGTGGTTCATGAAAAGAACAGACATGCAATAACACTAGGTGGATCCATGTGTGGTTTGTGGAAAGAACAGACATGCAATGACTCTAACTGTGGATCATGAAAATAACACACATGCAATGACACTGGTGGATCCATGTGTGGTTCCTGAAAAGAAAATACATGAAATCAAACTAGGTGGATCCATGTGTGGTTTGTGGAAAGAACAGACATGCAATGACTCTAGTTGTGGTTCATGAAAAGAACACACAGGCAATGACACTAGTAGATCCATGTGTTGTTCATGAAAAGAACACACATGCAATGACACTTGTGGATCCTTATGTGGTTTGTTTAGAGGAATAGACATGCAATGCCACTAGGTGTGGTTCATGAAAAGAACAGACATGCAATGACACTAGCGGATCCATGTGTGGTTTGTGAGAAGAACAGACATGCAATGACACTGGCTATGGTTCATGAGAAGAACACACATGCAATGACACTGGGGGATCCTTATGTTGTTTGTTTAGAAGAACAGACATGCAATGACACTGGTGGATCCTTATGTGGTTGGTGAGAAGAACAGACATGCAATGACACTGGCTATGGTTCATGAGAAGAACACACACGTAATGACACTAGTGGATCCATGTGTGGTTCATGAAAAGAACAGACATGCAATGACACTAGGTGGATCCATGTGTGGTTTGTGGAAAGAATTGACATGCAATGACTCTAGCTTTGGATCATGAAAATAACACACATGCAATGACACTGGTGGTTCCATGTGTGGTTTGTAAAAAGAAGAAACATGCAATCACACTAGGTGGATCTATTTGGGGTTTGTTTAGAAGAACACACATGCAATGACTCTAGCTGTGGTTCATGAGAAGAACACACATGCAATGACACTGGTGGATCCATGTGTAGTTCATGAAAAGAACAGACATGCAATGACACTGGTGGATCCTTATGTGGTTCATGAGAAGAACACACATGCAATGACACTGGTGGATCCATGTGTGGATTGTGAAAAGAACAGACATGCAATCACACTGGTGGATCCATGTGTGGTTTGTGAAAAGAACAGACATGCAATGAATCTAGCTGTTGACACTTGGTGTGGTTCATGAAAATAACATACATGCAATGACACTGGTGGATCCATGTGAGTTTGTGAGAAGAACAGACATGCAATGACACTTGGGGATCCCTATGTGGTTCATGAGAAGAACACACATGCAATGACACTTGGGGATCCTTATGTGGTTTGTTTAGAAGAATAGACATGCAATGACACTGGTGGATCCTTATGTGGTTTGTGAGAAGAACAGACATGCAATGACACTGGCTGTGGTTCATGAGAAGAACACACATGCAATGACACTGGTGGATCCATGTGAGGTTTCTGAAAAGAATAGACATGCAATCACACTAGGTGGATCCATGTGTGGTTTGTGGAAAGAACAGACATGCAATGACTCTAGTTGTGGTTCATGAAAAGAACTCACATGGAATGACACTGGTGGATCCATGTGTGGTTTGTGAAAAGAATAGACATAGAATCACACTAGGTGGATCCATGTGTGGTTTGTTTAGAAGAACACACATGCAATGACTCTAGTCTTGGTTCATGAAAAGACATGCAATGACATTGGTTGTGGTTCATGAGAAGAACATACATGCAATGACACGGGGGATCCTTATGTTGTTTGTTTAGAAGAGCAGACATGCAATGACACTGGTGGATCCTTATGTGGTTTGTGAGAAGAACAGACATGCAATGACACTAGTTGTGGTTCATGAGAAGAACAGACATGCAATGACACTGGTGGATCCATGTGTGGTTTCTGAAAAGAATAGACATGCAATCACACTAGGTGGATCCATGTGTGGTTTGTGGAAAGAACAGACATGGAATGACTCTAGCTGTGGTTCATGAAAAGAACACACATGCAATGACACTGGTGGATCCATGTGTGGTTTCTGAAAAGAACAGACATGCAATCACACTAGGTGGATCCATGTGTGGTTTGTTTAGAAGAACACACATGCAATGACTCTAGTCTTGGTTCATGAAAAGAAGAGACATGCAATCACACTAGGTGGACCATGTATGGTTTGTGAGAAGTAGAGACATGCAATGACACTGGTGGATCCTTATGTGGTTTGTTTAGAGGAACATACATGCAATGACACTGGGTGTGGTTCATGAAAAGAACATACATGCACTGACACTTGTGGATCCATGTGTGGTTTGTGAGAAGAACAGATATGCAATGACATTGGCTGTGGTTCATGAGAAGAACACACATGCAATGACACCGGGTGATCCTTAAGTGGTTTGTTTAGAAGAACAGACATGCAATGACACTAGTGGATCCTTATGTAGTTTGTGAGAAGAATAGACATGCAATGACACTGGATATGGTTCATGAGAAGAACACACATGTTATGACACTGGTGGATCCATGTGTGGTTTCTTTAAAGAACACACATGCAATCACACTAGGTGGATCCATGTGTGGTTGGTGGAGAGAACAGACATACAATGACTCTAGTTGTGGTTCATGAAAAGAACACACGTGCAATAACACTGGTGGATCCATGTGTGGATTTTGAAAAGAACAGACATGCAGTCACACTAGGTGGATCCATGTGTGGTTTGTTTAGAAGAACACACATGCAATGACTCTAGTTGTGGTTCATGAAAAGAACACACATGCAATGACACTGGTGGATCCATGAGTGGTTCATGAAAAGAACAGACATGCAATGACACCGGTGGATCCTTATGTGGTTTGTTTAGAGGAAAAGACATGCAATGACACTGGGTGTGGTTCATGAAAAGAACAAACATGCAATGACACTGGTGGATCCATGTGTGGTTCATGAGAAGAACAAACATGCAATGACTCTAGTTATGGTTCATGAAAAGAACACACATGCAATGACACTAGGGGATCCTTATGTGGTTTGTTTAGAAGAACAGACATGCAATGACACTAGTGGATCCTTATGTGGTTTGTGAGATGAATAGACATGCAATGACACTAGTTGTGGTTCATGAGAAGAACACACATGCAATGACACTAGTGGATCCATGTGTGTTTTCTGAAAAGAACAGACATGCAATCACACTTGGTGCATCCATGTGTGGTTTGTGGAAAGAACAGACATGCAATGACTAGTTGTGGTTCATGAAAAGAACACAAATGCAATGACAATGGTGCATCCATGTGTGGATTGTGAAAAGAACAGACATGCAATAACACTAGGTGGATCCATGTGTGGTTTGTTTAGAAGAACACACATGCAATGACTCTAGCTGTTGACATTGGGTGTGGTTCATGAAAAGAACAGACATGCAATGACACTGGTGGATCCATGTGTGGTTTGTGAGAAGAACAGACATGCAATGCCACTGGTGGATCCTTATGTGGTTCATGAGAAGAACACACATGCAGTGACACTAGGGGATCCTTATATAGTTTATTTAGAAGAACACACATGCAATGACTCTAGCTGTTGTCAATGGGTGTGGTTGATGAAAAAAACAGACATGCAATGACACTAGCGGATCCATGTGTGGTTTGTGAGAAGAGCAGACATGCAATGACACTGGTGGATCCTTATGTGGTTCATGAGAAGAACACACGTGCAATGACACTAGGGGATCCTTATGTGGTTTGTTTAGAAGAACAGACATGCAATGACACTGGTGGATCCTTATGTGGTTTGTGAGAAGAACAAACATGCAATGACACTTGCTGTGGTTCATGAGAAGAACACACATGCAATGACACTTGTGGATCCATGTGTGGTTTATGAAAAGAACAGACATGCAATCACACAAGGTGGATCCATGTGTGGTTTGTGGAAAGAACGGACATGCAATGACTCTAACTGTGGTTCATGAGAAGAACACACATGCAATGACACTGGTGGATCCATGTGTGATTTCTGAAAAGAACAGACATGCAATCACACTAGGTGGATCCATGTGTGGTTTGTTTAGAAGAACACACATTCGATGACTCTAGCTATGGTTCATGAAAAGAACACACATGCAATTACACTGGTGGATCCATGTGTGGTTCACGAAAAGAACACACATGCAATGACACTGGTCGATCCTTATGTGGTTTGTTTAGAGGAACAGACATGCAATGACACTGGGTGTGGTTCATGAAAAGAACAGACATGCAATGACACTGGTGGATCCATGTGTGGTTTGTGAGAAGAACAGACATGCAATGACACTGGCTGTGGTTCATGAGAAGAACACACATGCAATGACACTAGGGATCCTTATGTGATTTGTTTAGAAGAACAGACATGCAATGACAGTGGTGGATCCTTATGTGGTTTGTGAGAAGAACAGACATGCAATGACACTGGCTGTGGTTCATGAGAAGAACACACATGCAATGACACTTGTGGATCCATGTGTGGTTCATGAAAAGAACAAACATGCAATGACACTAGGTGGATCTTTGTGTGGTTTGTGGAAAGAACAGACATGCAATGACTCTAGCTGTGGATCATGAAAATAACACACATGCAATGACACTGTTGGATCCATGTGTGGTTTGTGAAAAGAATAGACATGCAATCACACTAGTTGGATCCATTTGTGGTTTGTTTAGAAGAACACACATGCAATGACTAGCTGTGGTTCATGAGAAGAACACACATGCAATGACACTGGTGGATCCATGTGTGGTTCATGAAAAGAATAGACATGCAATGACACTGGTGGATCCTTATGTGGTTCATGACAAGAACACACATGCAATGACACTAGTGGATCCATGTGTGGTTTGTGAAAAGAACAGACATGCAATCACACTGGTGGATCCATGTGTGGTTTGTGAAAAGAACAGACATGCAATGAGTCTAGCTATTGACACTGGGTGTGGTTCATGAAAAGAACATACATGCAATGACACTGGTGGATCCATGTCTGGTTTGTGAGAAGAACAGATATGCAATGGCACTGGTGGATCCTTATGTGGTTCATGAGAAGAACACACATGCAATGACACTGGGGATCCTTATGTGGTTTGTTTAGAAGAACATACATGCAATGACACTGGTGGATCCTTATGTGGTTTGTGAGAAGAACAGACATGCAATGTGAAGGAAATATGCCTGAGAGGCAATAATAAAGTTGTTATTATGTATTCCTTGTATATGATAGATCTTTATTTTGCATGCTATAATTGTATTGATAGGAAACATCAATACATGTGTGTTAAATAAACAAAAGGGTTCCTAGTTATGCCTCTCTTATAGACTAGCTTGTTGATTAACAAGATGATCAAAGTTTCCTGATCATGGACATTGGATGTTGTTATTAACAAGGTCACAGCATTTGTGAAATGATGTGATGAACATTAATCTAAAGTATGGCATTACGATCAAGTCATTATGTTTATATTGCTATAACATCATACAAAGTAGTCTTAGTCCTTAGACCATGAGATCATGTTAATTGCTAACACCGGAAGAGTATCTTGATAACATCAAACGTCACACCGTAACAGGGTGACCATAAAGGTGGGTTCAGTGCTATGAAGGTGTTATGTGGAGGCTCATGGATCAAGAGTGGAATTTGTCAATCCGGATGACAGATAGATATATTCTGGGCCCTCTTAGTGATATCACATTAAGATAGCTTGCAAGCAAGTGATGTGATCACTAGAATGTTATATCACGGGAACAAGAAAAGAGTGCATGTCGGTAACGAGATCAACTAGGTATTTGGATACCGATGATCGAATCTCGGACATGTATTATATCATGATACAAAGGGATTAAATTGCTGACGTTAAAGGTTCTCACGATCACAGAAGTCATCGTTGAATATATAGGAGTCAGTATGGATCTTCAGGTCTCGCTTCTGATTATTGATCTGAGAGGAGTCTCAATCATGTCTGCATTATTCGTGAACCGTAGGGTGACACACTTAAGGGTTGCCGAACACCATTTAGGAGCACATATGTTCCAGACAAAAGGTTTGCAAAGCGCAGGGAATGTTTCGATAGAAACAGGAATTGTTTCGATAGAAACCGGAATTGTTTCGGGTGAAATTGCAGAAAGTGGTTCTGCATGTGATATTGAAATGTTGCAAGGGTTTTATGTGAATGTTTGTTAATTAAAGTAATTAACAAAATTCTGAATAAAATAAATAAAAGAGTTTTATTAATTGAGAGTTGCATTTAATTTGGTGGAAATTAAATACATGTGAGTGGGATTTTGGGTGGAGGCCATGTTTATGTGAGTGGCGGTTCACCACATGAATGAAGGAGGGGAGGAGTCCCCCCCTCATGCGCCAGCTATGGGAGGGGAGGGGTCTCCCTCCCTCCTATATAAAGCCCCCCTCTCCCCTCTCACAAAACACACCTCCTCGTGAAGGATCTCTCTCCCCCTCTAGATATTCCCCCATGGTCTCGGATTAGCGAGATACATGTTCCCGGTGGCCTTGCATCTGGAAGGAGTTGCTGCTTCCGCTGATTCGCTGGAGCGAGGAGGTGGAGGTTGTCCGGTGGCTTGAACGTGTGTGCGAGGATGGATGCGCTGCTGATTTGCGGCGCTCGGACTTCCACACGATCTTGAGATCGGCAAGCGTATGACTACATCAACCACGAGTTCCTACTCGTTAACAAAACTCGTTGTCTTCGAGGGTAAGTTCTCCATGGATGTATGTCCACCCGTTGCTCGGTATCTAGTAGATAGATCTTGGCGTATAGTTCTCATCGTAGGAAAATATTTGTTTTCTATGCTGCGGACCCAACAGTGGTATCAGAGCCTGATCTATGCGTAGGTGCTTTGCACGGGTAGTACATATGTTTATATGTGGGCGATGATGATCATGTTATTGCATATTCTATGTACTTTGGATATTAGTGGCATAGTGGGATGAAGCGGCCCGGACCAACCTTACATGTCATCGTACATGAGACCGGTTCCACGACTGACATGCAACTAGTTTTGCATAAGTGGCTAGCGGGTGTCTGTCTCTCCTACTATAGTCAATATCTGATTTACAACGAGTTGCTAATAATTTGGTTATCCTCATTGTGGTTCATGTTCATAGGTAAGACCGGTTCTATCTCTGAAAGCCCTAAGCCACGTAAAACTTGCAATTGATAAATTAGAGGTGTCTAGTTTAGATCGTTGCTGGGCTAGTGTCTTGATATGGAATTGTTGTAAGTAGATGTATGTTAGATACTCTTACAACTCACTTAACGTGTAAGTTCCATAGACCTTGGCCTTACACACAAAGGAATGATAGAGATCATACCACGATGCGAATGATAGAGATCAAATGCATGGACCATATCACCTCACTTCACGCATTAGATGTTAGCATCTTATATTGCTAGTTTGGCGCTTTTTGTAGCATTATAAGATGATCCCTCATTTAGATATCAAGATAAAATGTGTTCTTACTTAAGTATGCACCATTTTGTGGATCGTGTTTTGAGGCATCACATGATGATCGGGTGTTCTCGACTCTACGCTTTCATACAACGGGTGTAAGACAGTTTTACACACACGAATACTAAGGTTCTTACTTGACGAGCCTAGCATGTACAGACATGGCCTCGGAACACGGACCGAAAGGTTAAGCATGAGTCATATAGTTGATATGATGCCCATATAGATGCTCGCCTTTGAAGCTACACCGACTCACGTGATGATCGGACTTGGTGTAGTGGATTTGGTTGATGTAATCACCAAAAGGACACGAGGGATGTCGTTTTTGAGTGGGAGTTCATTAGTAATTTGGATTAGTTGAACTCAATCTATCATAAACTTAGTCTAAATATATTTTACAAATTCTGTTGTAGATGGCACCACCTGCTTTTAATTTCAATGTGTTCATGGATAAAGAGAAACTTGCTGCAAATGGTAGCAACTTCACCAACTGGGCTATGAATTTGAGGATTCTCCTCACTGCTGCACAAAAGCAATATGTGCTAGATGCGCCGCTAGGCCCCCCACCAGCTCCTGATGCCCCTGACGAGGAAAAGAACGTCTATATAACTCGTCAGGAGGACCACAACTTAGTTCATTGCGGCATACTGTATGGGCTAGAGCCAGAACTTCGAAAACATTTCGAAAATGGCAATGCCTTTGATACCATGGGAGAATTGAAAATGATTTTCGATACCCATGCTGCCGTAGAGTTATAATGCTTCTGAAAAGTTCTTTAGCTGCATGATGGAAGAGAACAACTCCGTTAGTGAGCATGTACTCAAAATGTCTGGGTATGCCGATAAGCTTGGGTCCTTGGGAATAACGATTCCCATTGACTTAGGCATACATCGTGTTCTCCAATCTCTGCCACCTAGCTACAAGAGCTTCGTGACGAACTATAATATGCAGGGCATGAAGAAGTCTCTTCCCGAGCTTCTGTCAATGCTTAAGACTGCAGAAGTGGAGATTAGAAAAGAACATCAAGTGTTGATGATCAATAAGACCACCGGTTTCAAGAAGGACAAGAAAGGCAAGAAGAAGGGAAAGAAGGGCGGCAAATCTGTTGTCGCGCCTGAAAAGAAACCCCGAGCTGGCCCTGAGTCTGACACCGAATGCTACTATTGCAAGGGGACTGGCCATTGGAAGCGCAACTGCCCCAAGTATTTGGCGGACAAGAAGGCCGGCAAGGCAAACAAAGGTATATGTGATATAGATGTTATTGATGTGGACTTGACTAGTACTCGCAGTAGAACCTGGGTATTTGATACGGGATCGGTTTCTAATATATGTAACTCGGTTCAGGGGCTGCGGAACAAGCGACAACTAGCAAGGGATGAGGTCACGATGCGGGTCGGCAATGGATCAAGAGTTGATGTGATCGCCGTCAGAACGCTGCCTCTCCATATGCCATCGGGATTAGTTATAAACCTGAATAATTGTTATTTGGTGCCTGCACTAAGCATGAACATTGTATCCGGATCATGTTTGATGCAAAGTGGTTATTCGTTTAAGTCTGAAAACAATGGTTGTTCTATTTATATGAATAATATCTTTTATGGTCATGCACCTGTGTTGAATGGTTTATTTCTGTTGGATCTCGATAGTAGTATTACGCATATTCATAATGTTGATGCTAAAAGGATTAAACTTGATAATGATATATCTGCATATATGTGGCACTGCCATCTAGGTCATATTGGCGTTAAACGCATGAAGAAACTCCATTCTGATGGACTTTTGGAATCACTTGATTTTGAATCATTTGATACATGTGAGCCATGCCTTATGGGCAAGATGACTAGAACGCCGTTTTCCAGTTCAATGGAACGGGCGATAGATTTATTGGAAATCATACACACTGATGTGTGTGGACCAATGAGTGTGTCGGCGCGAGGTGGATATCGTTATTTTGTTACTTTCACGGATGATTTGAGTAGATACGGGTATATCTATTTGATGAAACATAAGTCTGAAACCTTTGAAAAGTTCAAAGAATTTCAGAATGAAGTGGAAAATCATCATAACAGAAAGATCAAATATCTACGGTCCGACCATGGAGGAGAGTATCTTAGTTACGAGTTTAGCACACATATGAAAGACTGTGGAATAGTTTCACAACTCACGCCTACCGGAACACCACAACATAATGGTGTGTCAGAACGTCGTAATCGTACTTTATTGGATATGGTTCGATCTATGATGTCTCTGACTGACTTGCCTCTGTCATTTTGGGGTTATGCACTGGAAACCGCTGCATTCACTTTAAATAGGGCACCATCTAAATCCGTTGAAAAGACACCGTATGAATTATGGTTTGGAAACAAACCTAAGCTGTCATTTCTTAATGTTTGGGGATGCGATGTTTATGTGAAGAAACTTCAACCGGATAAACTCGAACCCAAAGCGGAAAAATGCGTCTTCCTAGGATACCCTAAGGAAACGATTGGGTATACCTTCTATCATAGATCCGAGGGAAAGGTCTTTGTTGCCAAGAATGGATCCTTTCTTGAGAAGGAGTTTCTCGCGAAAGGTGTGAGTAGTCGGAAGGTAGAACTCGAAGAGGTTATTGAACCTTCTCTTCATGAAATGGCGAGTAGCGCAGCACCGGAAGTTGTTTCGGAGTTGACTTCACCTAATGAAGAGAGAGCTAATGATATTGATCATGAAACTCCGAAAGAGGACACTACCGAACCTCGCAGGTCAAGCAGGACACGTGCAGCTCCTGAACTGTACGGCAATCCTGTTATGAATTTCATGATTGATGAAATAGATGACCCTGCGACGTATGAAGAAGCGATGATGAGCCCTGATTCCAACAAATGGCTAGAAGCCATGAAATCCGAGATGGAATCCATGTACGAAAACCAGGTTTGGACCTTGGTGGACTTACCTCACGATCGAAAGGACGTTGAGAATAAATGGATTTTCAAAATAAAAACTGATGCTGATGGTAATGTAACCATCTATAAGGCTCGACTTGTCGCAAAGGGGTTTCGACAAATTCAAGAAGTTGACTACAATGAGACATTCTCTCCTGTAGCGATGCTTAAGTCGGTTAGGATTATGTTAGCAATTGTTGCATATTTCGATTATGAAATATGGCAGATGGATGTCAAAACTGTGTTCCTCAATGGTAATATTGAAGAAGAGTTGTATATGATACATCCTAAGGGTTTTGTCGATCCTAAGGATGCTGATAAGGTGTGCAAACTTCAGCGATCCATCTATGGACTGAAGCAAGCATCCCGGAGTTGGAATCTCCGCTTTGATGAGGTGATCAAAGAGTTTGGATTTGTCCAAACTTATGGAGAGGCTTGTATTTACAAGAAAGTGAGTGGGAGCAATGTGGCATTTTTGATATTATATGTGGATGACATATTATTGATTGGAAATGATATAGATCTTTTAAACAGTGTTAAAAGTTACCTAAACAGCAAATTTTCGATGAAGAACCTTGGTGAAGCTTCATATATATTAGGCATTAAAATCTATAGAGATAGATCAAGACGCCTAATTGGGCTATCGCAGAGTACATACCTTGATAAGATATTAAAGAAGTTTAATATGGACGGAAGTAAGAAGGGGTACTTACCTATGTTGCAAGGCAAGACATTGAGTAAGACTCAAAGTCCGGCTACGGCGGAAGAAAGAGAGATAATGGATAAGATCCCCTATGCCTCAGCCGTAGGCCCTATAATGTATGCCATCCTATGTACAAGACC
Source organism: Avena sativa (assembly GCA_916181665.1). Taxonomy (NCBI): domain Eukaryota; kingdom Viridiplantae; phylum Streptophyta; class Magnoliopsida; order Poales; family Poaceae; genus Avena; species Avena sativa. The sequence goes on from OV702287.1 coordinate 344,253,710, forward strand.
GGATGTGGCACATGCTATTAGTTTGACTAGTAGGTACCAATCTGATCCAGGTTCGAAACACTGGATAGTGGTCAAGAATATCCTTAAGTGCTTGAGAAGAACTAAGGATATGTTTCTTGTATACGGAGGTGAAGAAGAGCTAGTCGCTAAGTGTTATGTCGATGCTAGCTTTGATACTGATCCGGATGACTCTAAGTCTCAATCCGGATACGTATTTCTCTTGAACGGAGCAGCAGTTAGTTTGGGGAGCTCCAGACAACCTGTGGTGGCTGGATCAACGACGGAGGCGGAATATGTTGCTGTGTCAGAAGCAGCGCAGGAAGCGGTTTGGATGAAGGAGTTCATAACGGAACTAGGTGTGGTTCCTAGTGCGTTGGACCCAATGGTGATCTATTGTGACAATAATGGAGCCATAGCCAACGCCAAGGAGCCAAGGTCTCACAAGAATTCCAAGCATATTAAGCGCCGGTTTCACTCCATCCGCGAGCATGTCAAGGATGGAGATATAAAGATTTGTGAAGTGCACACGGACCTGAATGTAGCAAATCCGTTGACTAAAGTACTCCCTAGGGCAAAACATGATCCACACTAGAACTCCATGGGTGTTAGATTTATCACTATATAAACTAGATTATTGTCTCTAGTGCAAGTGGGAGACTGAAGGAAATATGCCCTGAGAGGCAATAATAAAGTTGTTATTATGTATTCCTTGTATATGATAGATGTTTATTTTGCATGCTATAATTGTATGATAGGAAACATCAATACATGTGTGTTTAATAAACAAAAGGTTCCTAGTTATGCCTCTCTTATAGACTAGCTTGTTGATTAACAAGATGATCAAAGTTTCCTGATCATGGACATTGGATGTTGGTAATACCAAGGTCACAGCATTTGTGAAATGATGTGATGAACATTCATCCGAAGTATAGCATTACGATCAAGTCATTATGTTTATATTGCTATAACATCATACAAAGTAGTCTTATTCCTTAGACCATGAGATCATGTTAATTGCTAACACCGGAAGAGTATCTTGATAACATCAAACGTCACACCGTAACAGGGTGACCATAAAGGTGGGTTCAGTGCTATGAAGGTGTTATGTTGAGGCTCATGGATCAAGAGTGGAATTTGTCAATCCCGATGACAGATAGATATACTCTGGGCCCTCTCGGTGATATCACATTAAGATAGCTTGCAAGCAAGTGATGTGATCACTAGAATGTTATATCACGGGAACGAGAAAAGAGTGCATGTCGGTAACGAGATCAAACTAGGTATTTGGATACCGATGATCGAATCTCGGACATGTATTATATCATGAGACAAAGGGATTAAATTGATGACGTTAAAGGTTCTCACGATCACAGAAGTCATCGTTGAATATGCAGGAGTCAGTATGGATCTCCAGGTCCCGCTTCTGATTATTGATCCGAGAGGAGTCTCAATCATGTCTGCATTATTCGTGAACCATAGGGTGACACACTTAAGGGTTGCCGGACACCATTTAGGAGCTCATATGTTCCAGACAAAAGGTTTGCAAAGCGCAGGAAATGTTTCGATAGAAACAGGAATTGTTTCGATAGAAACCGGAATTGTTTCGGGTGAAATTGCAGAAAGTGGTTCTGCATGTGATATTGAAATGTTGCAAGGGGTTTTATGTGAATGTTTGTTAATTAAAGTAATTAACAAAATTCTGAATAAAATAAATAAAAGAGTTTTATTAATTGAGAGTTGCATTTAATTTGGTGGAAATTAAATACATGTGAGTGGGATTTTGGGTGGAGGCCATGTTTATGTGAGTGGAGGTTCACCACATGAATGAAGGAGGGGAGGAGACCCTCCCCCTCATGCGCCGGCTATGGGAGGGGAGGGGTCTCCCTCCCTCCTATATAAAGCTCCCCTCTCCCCTCTCACAAAATGCACCTCCTTGTGAAGGATCTCTCTCCCCCTCTAGATATTCCCCCATGGTCTCGGATTAGCAAGATACATGTTCCCGGTGGCCTTGCGTCTGGAAGGAGTTGCTGCTTCCGCTGATTCGCTGGAGCGAGGAGGTGGAGGTTGTTCGGTGGCTTGAACGTGTGTGGGAGGACGGATGCGCTGCTGATTTGCGGCGCTCGGACTTAAACACGATCTTGAGATCGGCAAGCGTACGAATACATCAACCACGAGTTCCTACTCATTAACAAAACTCGTTGTCTTCGAGGGTAAGTTCTCCATGGATGTATGTCCACCCATTGCTCCGTATCTAGTAGATAGATCTTGGCGTATAGTTCTCATCGTAGGAAAATATTTGTTTTCTATGCTGCAGACCCAACACAATGACACTGGTTGTGGTTCATGAGAAGAACACAGATGCAATGACACCGGTGGATCCATGTGTGGTTTCTGAAAAGAATAGACATGCAATCACACTAGGTGGATCCATGTGTGGTTTGTGGAAAGAACATACATGCAATGACTCTAGCTGTGGTTCATGAAAAGAACACACATGCAATGACAATGGTGGATCCATGTGTGGTTTGTGAAAAGAACAGACATGCAATCACACTAGGTGGATCCATGTGTGGTTTCTGAGAAGAACATGCATGCAATGACACTGCTTGTGGTTCATGAGAAGAGCACACATGCAATGACACTGGGGGATCCTTATGTGGTTTGTTTAGAAGAATAGACATGCAATGACACTGGTAGATCCTTATGTGGTTTGTGAGAAGAACAGACATGCATTGACACTAGCTGCGGTTCATGAGAAGAACAAACATGCAATGACACTAGTGGATCCATATGTGGATTCTGAAAAGAACAGACATGCAATCACACTAGGTGGATCCATGTGTGGTTTGTGGAAAGAATAGACATGCAATGACTCTAGCTGTGGTTCATGAAAAGAACACGCATGCAATGACACTGGTGGATCCATGTGTGGTTTGTGAAAAGAACAGACATGCAATCACACTAGGTGGATCCATTTGTGGTTTGTTTTGAAGAAGACACATGCAATGACTTTAGCTGTGGTTCATGAGAAGAACACACATGCAATGACACTGGTGGATCCATGTGTGGTTGATGAAAAGAACAGACATGCAATGACACTGGTGGATCCTTATGTGGTTCATGAGAAGAACACACATGCAATGACACCGGTGGATCCATGTGTGGTTTGTGAAAAGAACAGACATGCAATCACACTAGGTGGATCCGTGTGTGGTTTGTGAGAAGGACAGACATGCAATGACACTGGTTGTGGTTCATGAGAAGAACACACATGCAATGACACTGGGGGATCCTTATGTGGTTTGTTTAGAAGAACAGACATGCAATGACACTGGTGGATCCTTATGTGGTTTATGAGAAGAATAGACATGCCATGACACTGACTGTGATTCATGATAAGAACACACATGCAATGACACTTGTGGATCCATGTGTGGTTCATGAAAAGAACAGACATGCAATAACACTAGGTGGATCCATGTGTGGTTTGTGGAAAGAACAGACATGCAATGACTCTAACTGTGGATCATGAAAATAACACACATGCAATGACACTGGTGGATCCATGTGTGGTTTCTGAAAAGAACAGACATGCAATCACACTAGGTGGATCCATGTGTGGTTTGTGGAAAGAACAGACATGCAATGACTCTAGCTGTGGTTCATGAAAAGAACACACATGCAATTACACTGGTGGATCCATGTGTGGTTCACGAAAAGAACACACATGCAATGACACTGGTGGATCCATATGTGGATTCTGAAAAGAACAGACATGCAATCACACTAGGTGGATCCATGTGTGGTTTGTGGAAAGAACAGACATGCAATGACACTAGTGAATCCATGTGTGGTTCACGAAAAGAACACACATGCAATGACACTGGTGGATCCTTATGTGGTTTGTTTAGAGGAACAGACATGCAATGACACTGGGTGTGGTTCATGAGAAGAACACACATGCAATGACACTAGGGATCCTTATGTGATTTGTTTAGAAGAACAGACATGCAATGACACTATTGGATCCTTATGTGGTTTGTGAGAAGAACAGACAAGCAATGACACTGGTCGTGGTTCATGAGCAGAACACACATGCGATGACACTTGTGGATCCATGTGTGGTTCATGAAAAGAACAGACATGCAATGACACTAGGTGGATCCATGTGTGGTTTGTGGAAAGAACAGACATGCAATGACTCTAGCTATGGATCATGAAAATAACACACATGCAATGACACTGGTGGATCCATGTGTGGTTTGTGAAAAGAACAGACATGCAATCACACTAGGTGGATCCATTTGTGGTTTGTTTAGAAGAACACACATGCAATGACTCTAGCTGTGGTTCATGAGAAGAACACACATCCAATGACACTGGTGGATCCATGTGTGGTTCATGAAAAGAATAGACATGCAATGACACTGGTGGAACCTTATGTGGTTCATGAGAAGAACACACATGCAATGACACTAGTGGATCCATGTGTGGTTTGTGAAAAGAACAGACATGCAATCACACTGGTGGATCCATGTGTGGTTTGTGAAAAGAACAAACATGCAATGACTCTAGCAGTTGACACTGGGTGTGGTTCATGAAAAGAACATACATGCAATGACACTGGTGGATCCATGTCTGGTTTGTGAGAAGAACAGATATGCAATGACACTGGTGGATCCTTATGTGGTTCATGAGAAGAACACACATGCAATGACACTGGGGATCCTTATGAGGTTTGTTTAGAAGAACAAACATGCAATGCCACTAGTGGATCCTTATGTGGTTTGTGAAAAGAATAGACATGCAATGACACTGGTTATGGTTCATGAGAAGAACACACATGCAATGACACTGGTGGATCCATGTGTGGTTTCTAAAAATAATAGACATGCAATCACACTAGGTGGATCCATGTGTGGTTTGTGGAAAGAACAGACATGCAATGACTCTAGCTATGGTTCATGAAAAGAACACACATGCAATGGCACTGGTGGATCCATGTGTGGTTTGTGAAAAGAATAGACATGCAATCACACTAGGTGGATCCATGTGTGGTTTGTGAGAAGAACAGACATGCAATGACACTGGTTGATGTTCATGAGAAGAGCACACATGCAATGACACTGGAGGATCCTTATGTGGTTTGTTTAGAAGAACAGACATGCAATGACACTGGTGGATACTTATGTGGTTTGTGAGAAGAACAGACATGCATTGACACTAGCTGTGGTTCATGAGAAGAACACACATGCAATGACACTGGTGGATCCATGTGTGGATTCTGAAAAGAACAGACATGCAATCACACTAGGTGGATCCATGTGTGGTTTGTGGAAAGAACAAACATGCAATGACTCTAGCTGTGGTTCATGAAAAGAACACACATGCAATGACACTGGTGGATCCATGTGTGGTTTCTGAAAAGAACAGACATGCAATCACACTAGGTGGAGCCATGTGTGGTTTGTTTATAAGAACACACATGCAATGACTCTAGCTGTTGACACTAGGTGTGGTTCATGAAAATATTAGACATGCAATGACACTAGTGGATCCATGTGTGGTTTGTGAGAAGAACAAACATGCAATGACACTGGTGGATCCTTATGTGGTTCATGAGAAGAACACACATGCAGTTACATTGGGGGATCCTTATTTGGTTTGTTTAGAAGAACACACATGCAATGACTCTAGCTGTTAACACTTTATGTGGTTCATGAAAAGAACAGACATGCAATGACACTTGTGGATCCATGTGTGGTTTGTGAGAAGAACAGACATGCAATGACACTGGTGGATCCTTATGTGGTTCATGATAAGAACACACATGCAATGACACTGGAGGATCCTTATGTGGTTTGTTTAGAAGAACATACATGTAATGACACTGGTGGATCCTTATGTGGTTGGTGAGAAGAACAAACATGCAATGACACTGGTTGTGGTTCATGAGAAGAACACACATGCAATGACACTAGTGGATCCATGTGTGGTTTCTAAAAAGAACAGACATGCAATCACACTAGGTGGATCCATGTGTGGTTTGTTTAGAAGAACACACATGCAATGACTCTAGTTGTGGTTCATCAAAAGAACACACATGCAATGACACTGGTGGATCCATGTGTGGTTTCTGAAAAGAATAGACATGCAATCACACTAGGTGGATCCATGTGTAGTATGTTTAGAAGAACACACACGCAATGACTCTAGCCGTGGTTCATGAAACGAACACACATGCAATGACACTGGTGGATCCATGTGTGGTTCATGAAAAGAACACACATGCCATGACATGGGTGGATCCTTATGTGGTTTGTTTAAAGGAACAGACATGCAATGAGACTGGGTGTGGTTCATGAAAATAACAGACATGCAATGACACTAGTGGATCCATGTGTGGTTTGTGAGAAGAATAGACACGCAATGACACTGGCTGTGGTTCATGAGAAGAACACACATGCAATGTCACTCGGGGATCCTTATGTGGTTTGTTTAGAAGAACAGGCATGCAATGACACTCGTGGATCATTATGTGCTTTGTGAGAAGAACATACATGCAATGACACTGGCTGTGGTTCATGAGAAGAACACACATGCAATGACACTAGTGGATCCATGTGTGGTTCATGAAAAGATCAGACATGCAATGACACTAGGTGGATCCATGTGTGGTTTGTCGTAAGAACAGACATGCAATGTCTCTAAATGTGGTTCATGAAAAGAACACACATGCGATGACACTAGTGGATCCATGTGTGGTTTGTGAAAAGAACAGACACGCAATCACACTAGGTGGATCCATGTGTGGTTTCTTTATAAGAACACACATGCAATGACTCTAGCTGTGGTTCATGAGAAGAACACACATGCAATGACACTGGTGGATCCATGTGTGGTTCATGAAAAGAACAGACATGCAATGACACTGGTGGATCCTTATGTGGTTCATGAGAAGAACACACATGCAATGACACTGGTCGAACCATGTGTAGTTTGTGAAAAGAACAGACATGCAATCACACTGGTGGATCCATGTGTGGTTTGTGTAAAGAACAGACATGCAATGACTCTAGCTGTTGACACTGGGTGTGGTTAATGAAAAGAACATACATGCAATGACACTGGTGGATCCATGTGTGGTTTGTGAGAAGAACAGACATGCAATGACACTGGTGGATCCTTATGTGGTTCATGAGAAGAACACACATGCAATGACACTGGGGGATCCTTATGTGGTTTGTTTAGAAGAACATACATGCAATGACACTGGTGGATCCATATGCGGTTTGTGAGAAGAGCAGACATGCAATGACACTAGTTGTGGTTCCTGAGAGGAACACACATGCAATTACATTGGTGGATCGATGTGTGGTTTCTGAAAAGAACAGACATGCAATCACACTAGGTGGATCCATGTGTGGTTTGTGGAAAGAACAGACATGCAATGTCTCTAGCTGTGGTTCATGAAAAGAACACACATGCAATGACACTGGTGGATCCATGTGTGGTTCGTGAAAAGAACAGACATGCAATCACACTAGGTGGATTCATGTGCTATTTGTGAGAAGTATAGACATGCAATGATACTGGCTGTGGTTCATGAGAAGAACACACATGCAATGACACTGGGGGATCCATGTGTGGTCCATGAAAAGAACAGACATGCAATGAGACTGGTGGATCCTTATGTGGTTCATGGGAAGAACACACATGCAATGACACTGGTGGATCCATGTGTGGTTTGTGAAAAGAACAGACATGCAATCACACAGGTGGATCCATGTGTTGTTTGTGGACAGAACAGACATGCAATGACTCTAGCTGTGGTTCATGAAAAGAACACACATGCAATGACACTGGTGGATCCATCTGTGGTTTGTGAAAAGAACATACATGCAATCACACTAGGTGGATCCATGTGTGGTTTGTTTAGAAGAACACACATGTAATGACTCTAGCTATTGACACTGGGTGTGGTTCATGAAAAGAACAGACATGCAATGACACTGGTGGATCCATGTGTGGTTTGTGAGAAGAACAGACATGCAATGACACTGGCTGTGGTTCATGATAGGAACACACATGCAATGACACTAGGGGATGCTTATGTGGTTTGTTTAGAAGAAGAGACATGCAATGACACTGGTGGATCCTTATGTGGTTTGTGAGAAGAACAGACATGCAATGACACTGGCTGCGGTTCATGAGAAGAACACACATGCAATGACACTGGTGGATCCATGTGTGGTTTCTGAAAAGAATAGACATGCAATCACACTAGGTGGATCCATGTGTGGTTTGTGGAAAGAACAGACATGCAATGACTCTAGTTGTAGTTCATGAAAAAAACACATGCAATGACACTGGTGGATCCATGTGTGGTTTATGAGAAGAACACACATCCAATGAACTCTAGTGGAACTATCTTGGCATAATTTGATGTATGCCATGATGTATTTCATTGTACAAGACACTTTCCATTTTTATACTACTCAGTTTTGCCTTTGGTTTTATGTGGTACTACTTAGTTTTGCCCCCCTCTCTCTATCTTTCCTAGAAGCCCAAACCTGTGCTCACCCTGTTTGCTACTCCCTGATTGGTTGTCGTAGTTGTCACGCGGATCGTGCGCACCAACCGTTGATTCTGTGCGATCCAACGATGTTCGTTGCACACGTCGTGCCCTTCACAGTACAGTGTTTGACAGCACAAATGTCTCCCTTGGCGAGACTTCTATAGGAAGGAACATGATGCCATCCATGGAAAAAGTAATCGAGCGGTCATGTCAAGTTTCACCAAGTCTGAAAAGCCTACAACTGCTACTATAACACATGCCTAGGGCAACAGTGTCATCGAGTGCACGGTTGTCGATGGGACGCTGCATTTATTGCCACTTGATTTTAATAAGACATATCCCATTTTTACACAACGCTCTCAATCTCACTTCCAACTGGGCCCTACCGCTAGTAACTTCCATGAGTCAAGGTGCCCCCTCGAGTAGATCTAACATTGCTAGAAATTGGTTCCACGCCACTTGCATGCAGTGAAATCGAGGTCTGACATGAGCGTGTTTTCAATGCAGCTCTAAAGTGGAGATCGTGGCTGTTTCAAAAAAAAAGAGAACCCAAAAAAAGGGTGGAGATCGTGGTAGCCCCCCGCCCCCGCCCACCACACGTGTCCACTCGAGGACTACGAACAATCCGGTGTTTATAACCCCCCTCGGCCTTCTTCTTCCATGAGCTTGTGTCATTTCCCCCCAGTCTATCTAGTCCCAAGACCCCAATCTACACCTACCGCGTGCGCTGAAGCTCCCTCGCTTGCACTACCTCCTTCCCTTGGTGTGCCATGAAGCGTACGCGTGGAGACGAGCCGGAGGTGAAGCCAGTGGAAGGCGCAGCAGCAGATGGCTCGGTCGTCGCCAAGCAGGCGGAGGCGTCTTCTCCGGGCACGAACGCCGCTTATCGCCGCGCTCTCGAGGGTGCGAGCTCATCTGTCCAGCCAGTAGCCATCGCCGCCGAGCAGCAGGTGGTAGCCATCACCGCCGAGCAGCAGGTGGTAGCCGTTGCCACCGAGCGGCAGGTGGTAGCCGCTACTACGGAGCAGCAGGTAGTAGTCGTCGCCGCCGAGCAGCAGGTGGTCGACAACATCGTGGTGCCAGCGGCAGATTTGGATGGGGGCAGGCGGCAGGCGGAGGCAATCCGGTGATCTACATCAATGACCCCATCGACGTACAAGAAATCTTCGAAGCAATCGCGGAGAATGATGAGTTCGAGGAGGAGGTCCCTGATGAGGAGTCCGAGGTACTACATTGCTAGCTTCTCTAGTCACAACCGCAACTTTCATTGTTCATACATAGGATTTGCTCAATCGTGTACAGATTCTTTTGCTCTTGAAGTAGGGTAGTATATATATGGTTCGATCGGTCGATTGATGCATCTGCCATCTAGTCACAAAACCCCAATCTGTCTAGTCACAAAACCCCAATCTGCTCATCTGCCATCTAGTTGAGTTTGCTAGTTGAGTGTTGATTTAGATACACAACAGGCCTATAACATTACATTTCTATTCCTTACTGAGCCCAATGATTCAATTTTGCCCCAAAATAGTGCAAGGGCATCTGATGGTGTCATTTTCTTAGGGATGGTTAGTGAACCTGAGGCATCAATGCACATAAACAATATAGGTTATGCTGTTGGTATTTTGGTTCTCCGACTCCATCGCTGGAAAAAAATGAGGCCCTAACTTTTCTCACATATGGAACCTATATATATAATCTTTGTATTGTTTATGATCTATGAATGCATTGTATGATGCATATGTATATCCCTGAATATTGTTTTGTACGATTACATTTCAATTTCTTATTGTGGCCAATGATTTAAATTTGCCCCAAAGAGAGGCAGACACATTAGTGTCAGATTTTTTCAGGGATGAGTGAGTGAACCTGGGCCATGTACAAGATCAATATAAGATGTGCAATTGTTACTTGGTTCGCTTACGCCATCTCTATAAAAACTTATAAGGCCGCAATCTTTATTCTACATTCATAGAACTATGATATTTGAATTATCTATTCCATGCATTCATAGTGTATAAGAATTACATTTTAGTTTGTCACCGAGGCAAATGATTGAAATTTGCCCCAAAAGAGTTCAAGGGGAGACACGTATGATGGTGTCGTGTTTTAGGGATGGGTTGGTGAACCTGAGGCAGCAATGCACACAAACAATATAGGTTGTGATGTTGGTACTTTGGTTCTCCAACTCCATCTCTGAAACAAATTATGAGGCCCTTGATTTATTCTCATATGGAACTACATATATGATCCATGATTTGTTTCTGATCTTTTAATGATTGGTATGATGCATATGTATATGAATGGTTTTGATCATAAGTATTTTTAGCATGTACCTGAAGATTAATTGTTTGGTTTTTTATTTATAATTACAATATTTAGGCTTGTTTTTGTATCTGACTATGCATATCCCTGAATATTGTTTTGTACGATTACATTTCAATTTCTTATTATGGCCAATGATTCAAATTTGCCCCCAAAGAGAGGCAGACACATTGGTGTCAGATTTTTTCAGGGATGAGTGAGCGAACCTGGGGCCATGTACAAGATCAATATAAGCTGTGCAATTGTTACTTGGTTCGCTTACGTCATCCCTGTAGAAACTTATGAGGCTGCAATCTTTATTCTACATTCATAGAACTATGATATTCAAATTATCTATTCCATCCATTCATAGTGTATAAGAATTACATTTTAGTTTGTCACCGAGGTCGATGATTGAAATTTTCCCCAAAAGAGTTCAAGGGGAGACACGTATGATGGTGTCGTGTTTTAGGGATGGGTTGGTGAACCTGATGCAGCAATGCACACAAACAATATAGGTTGTGTTGTTGGTACTTTGGTTCGCCAACTCCATCTCTGAAACAAATTCTGAGGCCCTAGATTTATTCTCATATGGAACTACATATATGATCCTTGAATTGTTTCTGATCTTTTAATGATTGGTATGATGCATATGTATATGAATGGTTTTGATCATAAGTATTTTTAACATGTACCTGAAGATTAACTGTTTGGTTTTTTATTATAATTACAATATTTAGGCTTGTTTTTGTACCTGACTATGTATATCCCTGAATAATGTTTTGTATGATTACATTTCAATTTCTTATTGTGGCCAATGATTTAAATTTGTCCCAAAAGAGAGGCAGATACATTGGTGTCATATTTTTCAGGGATGAGTTAGTGAACCTGGGGCAATGTACAGCAACATTACAGGTTGTGCAATTGTTACTTGGTTCACCTACTCCATCCCTAAAGAAACTTATGAGGCCCCTAGATTTATCCTACATTCACTCTGATGCAATTATTTGTCGTTGTGTTGAGATGAAATGATATATGAACCGACCAAACTATTGCTGAGATGCTTTATCTTTGATATCCACGGATATATTTTCTTACATATACATGTCAATTCTTGAGTTGTAATACAATTCAATCATATGTATGAGTTCTAAGTTATGTTCCTAAAAATCAACAGGAGGATGATGATGAAGTGGACGATAGCAAGGTATCCAGGGACAACAAGAGCTGCTACGTGCTGAGGCAGTTACGGTGTGGGCTAATCTATTTCCACCGTAGGGGAGACTGTTTTGCCCATACTGTGGCAGAGCAATCAACGTGGACCTCGACAACATGATCTAGCACGCGGAGGACGTTGGCAGAGGCAGAGGCAGAAGCCATAGGCCGATTGCCCTGGCGCGGCACGCAGCCTACCCTTCTGCCTCCGCCTCTGCCAAGGCAATCGGCCTATGGCTTCTCCAGGATTATGTCAGGACTGGCCTGTATCCCATCGACTAGGCTGTCGCTGCCTCCTGCTGATAAACCCCTGCCCTGCTAGGCGTCTTCGTGTCCTGGCCTCCTGCTGCCGCCCCTGCTTTTATTTTGTTCTTGTTAATTATTACCTGTGTGTGGCATGTAAGACAATATATCCGTGGTGTCTCTGCTAAACCTTCTATATTAATCTACTCCTTTATATGGAGTGCCTTAAAGTTTCTAGTGTTCAATTATATTTACTGATCATGCTCATGCACACTACAAAATATTTCTAGTGCTCGATTATATTATAATTGTCAAGGAATACATCAACAAGTTAAATTGGTCAAAATTTTGTATTGAAGTAACTAAACATATCAAACACATAATAAACTAGAAACTAAAATCTAGTTCAAACATAATGTATCACCACCACTTGTTGTCGTCCTTGACTTGCTTCCCCTTCAACCGCTTGATGTCACCACCGTCCCAAGATCCTTGCTCATCCTGAAACCGCTTTCTGTCCTCCTCGTGCTTCTTCTCCTGGGCTAGCTTGCAACCAGGGCATAGCTCTCTCGTGAAAACCCCCGCCTTAACCATCCCATCTTTCATGGTAATGAGCTTACTATACAACTCGTACGCCATGTAGGCGTCTCTGGCTGCATACTCGAGGCGCACCTGGCTCATCGGCTTCCACTCCCAATAGTCATGATCGAGTCGCTTCAATTTCTTTAGTTTTTCATAGGATTTATCGATGATTTCCGCTGCCAGATCACCCATGCCATCCTTCGTTGGGTATGGTTTGATCTTGTATAGATATTGGATGTCGATATGGTGCCTATCTGGGATTTTTATGAACGCACAAGAAAGCATAATGGTGTCATTTGTGATATCCACGCTAGTGAAAGTTATCCCTTTCCTAAACAAGAACTCGACCAGAGCCAGACAATGCATCTCAGTTGGTTTACTCTTGCACTTAGATGGTTTTAGGGATGTAAGGGAACAAGGGATGCAGAAGTGGTGATCTCAAATTTAAATTTCACATACCTGCAGAAGTGGTAAACGAGGACCTCCTCATGTATGGCGATTTGCACGCCAGCGATCTCTTGTGGAGCATTTTTTCGCTTATTTGCACGGGTGTACTCCAAGTCTAGCCCCACAAACTTGTGCTTCTCTTTCTCAAGCAATTGCTCAAACCTGGTGAGAGTTGTCTCCACAGTCGCTTCATCATTTGGGTACACCACTATCAAAGTCGTGGTGCCATGGGCAGGGACCAAGTGGGTCTCTGTTGTGCGTTTCCCATCGTCCATGCTTGCAAGGAAATGGGTGAAAGGAAATGCCTGTAAGGAACTGCCTGCGAGAGGAAGAAGAACATGAACTGACGGTTCCAGAACAGAGGAAGAAGAAGCGCCCAGGAAAAACTGCAAAGGAATGACTGAGGAAGAGGAATGACTGCAGAAGAAACGTGGTAACTGCAACTTTCGGTTCGAGAACTCACCGTGGTTACGTGGAGTTCGTGGCAGTGCCGCCGATTCAACAAGTGGGGCCAGTTCCTGCAAGAATATGGAATTAGTTGTGCATTTTTCTATGCGAGAAATTGAGAGAAATCATTTATATTTTGTCTTTGATAATTAAACACAATGAAGTTGGTACAGCCCAAGAGATTTGAACAAAAGAGATTTGCTAGTTTAACATACAACAACACAAAAGTTTCTGAGCATGTATTCTTGAAATTTAAATTCTGATGATTTATTCAAAAGTTCTGAGCTACAACCGACATTACAGAGCCAACGCTCTCGTCTTCGTCCTCCTCGTGCTGCTCGTCGTTGTCGTCTTCCACATCCTCTTGTTTCCTCTGCCGGACCGGTGACCACCTCAATAATTAGCTTGATATAGTGCCTCATCACCTTGACCTGGACGACGAGCAGATCATCAAGGCAAATTCTATTTTTAGCATAGAATTCAGCCTAGGGGTCGGTGAACTCAATGCAATCTTCATATACTTCCGATATGCGATATTGCCCCAAGATTTTCAGGCCTTTGTTACAATTATTCTTCATGCATACACAATAGAACCCTTACAGGTCCAACATGGCAGAACTTGAGCTACCACAGAGACCTCGGAAGAGGTGGCAGAACTGGTGCGGGTGCAACCACGGCGACGGCAAGCTCGGGTACTAGAGGAGGAAAACAGAACCAAGCATGGTCGACACGGTGATAGATCTCACCGGGAACCAATTCTCGTCCCCGCACCGTGCCATGGGTGCGTCCATGGTGAAGGCGAGCTCTGACTCGGGATGGGGAGGAGAGCGGGGCCGAGCAACTTCGTCACGTCCCAGCTCTGCGCCATGGCCGTGACCACAGTTTTCCACTCCAGGGAAGAAGACGGTAATGGATGCAGGCGCTAATGCTGCAAGCCTACAAGGAGGAGATCTAGGCCGAGCAAGTCCGTCCATGTCCCACCTCCGCGCCATGGCTGCGACGCCCCACAGATTGATGCTCCGGGGAAGAAGAAGACGCGTAATGGATGCAGGCGCCAATGCTGCAAGCCTAATTGACACCTACGCGACGGGAGCGATAGGAGCGACATAACAACGAGAACTGAAAGGGGGGCCCAACTTGATGACCGTTAGCCTGATTTTTTGTATTGAAACGTAAAGTTGAATTCGTGTCGAAAAAGACACTCTGAGTATTTGGCACACCAACTGTAGTCATGGCGGCTGATTTCAGGGAACTTGGGTACCGTGTTGCCTGGGCGACCCAACTTTCGGGCCGCAAAATGATATTCTCCTTCACTTGTATGGCTTGAATAATAACATGAAACCAAATTCCACTGAGGACTGCTGAGCCCTGCAACAAACTCACAAAACCAAAGAAGAACAAAAAATATTTTTGGTGTTTTCGATTTTTTAAAAACAAGAACCAAAAAGGGAAGAACAAACAAAGAAAAATCTTTTTGAGTTTTTCGAATAGTTCAAACAAAGCAAAGAGGGAAAAGCAAACCAAGGCAAAAAGAAGCAAACAAAGAGAAACAATAGAAATATTTTTGGTCTTTTTGTGTTTTAGGAAGCAAAAACAAAGAGAGAACAAAAACTAAAAAGAGAACCAAACATGAATATACAAAGTACCGACGAAACATGATATGGAAATGAGTGTGATGTCGGTGTACCTCCCCCCAAGATTAGGCTTTTGGCCTAAGTGGGTATCAATCCCAAGTTGGCCAAGATGGAGCGCCTCCATAGTACGGCGAGGATGTACCCTTGTCCTGGTGCGAGCTTGAGGACGCCCCACCATAGTGCGCAGAGTAATCGTAGGAGGGCACATCCTCCTGGTGTTGCCTGTGGAAACCGAGCAAGCGGAGCTGCTCGTCCACCTCCTCCTTGGAGCACGACCATGGCCTCCTGTGAACACTGAACAAAGTAGATTGTGGCAAAGGAATCTCCCTTTCATCCCCGTCAGTAAACAACATCATGTATACTAAACTGTCCATATCAGAGTCAGCAGTAACGAAGTGATGTGTTTTCATGGAAGCAAGATCAAGCCTTTGTGGTGCCAATATAGTATCATTAGGATCCATAGAAAGCTCTAATGCAGTGACCATACGTGAAGCAATAATGCCCCCATCAATATGTCCCCTAGAAGCTAGGCGGCGAGCAATGAGAGAGCCAAGATTGTACCGAGTATCATTATTAAGTGCAGCAGCGAGGAAGGGTAAATGATAATTGGAGATATTACTCGTTTTCTCCCTACCAAGAATGCTAGTAGAAAGATAATAAGCAAAGTATCTAAGAGCTGGGAGTTGGATGTTTCTTATCTTCCCGCGCTGAGCTACGCGGTCATCGTCGTTGGTCACACCTCGATAGAGCTCCAGCAAATCAGCGGGTCGCCCTTGGATCTTCTTCACAGTCCCTATCATGCCTATACCTATAATGCTGCAAAATCTTTCCAATGGCATGGTAAACGGCAGATTATAAATTCTGAAAGAAACAGTTGACTGATAGGGGGTGTTAGTCAAACCAACCCTCTGAATCAATAGTAAGAAATATCGAGAATCCCTGCAGCTCGTAAGAAGGTATAACAAGGAAAAATAGATGGGTGAGCATACCCCTCATCTCCTTCATTGCCAAAGCGTGGTGCAATGAGATCTTCGTTGTATGAAGGCCTAAACTGAGAGGCTGATCTTGAGGGCCTTGACGTCCTAGGTGTGTCCCTTTCAAATATTTCTCCAAAGGTGTGGTTGTTCATCTTTGGTATTCGGAGAACAAATGGTCCAAATTTCAGCAGCAAAGATGGGCTGAGCAAGGAGATCGAAAAAATCGAGGGCAAGAACAACAAGAATGCGATTTTGAGCAATGAACTGGTGTTTTCTCGGGAGAGAGAGCAGTGGCAAGTGAGAGAGTGAGTGGAGGGCCAGGGGTGGCCCACACCATGGCCAGGCGCGCCCCTGGGCTCGCCGCGCTACCAGGTGGTGTGCCTGCCTGGTGGGCCCCCCTAGTACTATCCAGGCACTCCTCTACCCCTTTTTTCCCGTAAAAATTTAATATGAATTTTCTAGAATTTTTCGAGACACTTTACTTTTGAGCAATTTTCAGGCATGGAAGAATGATTTTCTGACAGAAAAAGGTTTCTGGAAAGATGCAATGACAAAACAAAACTAAAGCTTCAGAAGTTCTAAGACACTCTAACAAGCAAACAACTAACAACAGAAAAGTAAACTAAATGAAAGCTAAAACTAAAATGGATAAAATGGAACTAAACAAAGATAATCATGGTGAAAACATTGTTTTGTTCATTAAAATCCCTTTGTTAACAAGGTTGATCAAGTCTTGTTACCAAAAAAATTATATGAAACAAACTTTATATTCCACTAATGATTATGTTACCTCAACCTTGATAGCAATGGTCCCAATCATAATAGTTTCATATTTTTCTCGTGGTATGGGACAATATATTTCTCCAACTTGAATGCCCTCAACATGTTCAATTGAGTTTAAACCATAAGTCCTATCAATCTTCTTGGGGAAATAGACAGTATGTTCCTTGTCATTGACATTGAAAGTCACCTTTCCTTGATTACAATTAATAACAGCTCCTGTAGTATTAAGAAAAGGTCTCCCAAGAATAATAGACATATTATCATCTTCAGGCATTTCAAGCACAACAAAATCAGTTAATATCAAGCAATTATGAGCCACTTGAACAGGTACATCCTCACATATACCAACAGGAATAGTGGTAGATTTATCAGCCATTTGCAAAGATATATCAGTTAGTATTAGTTTTTCCAGTTGAAGTCTCTTGTAAAGAGAAAAAGGCATGACACTAACTCCTACTCCCAAATCACACAAAGCAGTTCTAACATAACTATTTTTTAATAGAGCAAGGAATAGTTGGAATCCCTAGGTCTCCAAGTTTCTTTGGAACCTTACCATTAAAATAATAATTAGCAAGCAAAGTAGAAATTTCTTCATTAGGGATCCTCCTTTTATTCAAGACAATATCCTTCATATACTTTGAATAAGGAGGCAATTTAATAGCATCAGTCAAGGGAATTTGCAAGAATAAAGGTTTCATCCACTCACGAAACTTATTATAGTGTTCATCTTCCTTTGACTTGTGTTTCTTATCAGGGAAAGGCATAGGTTTTTGGACCCAAGGCTCTCTTTCACTACCATGTTTCATAGCAAAAAATCTTCTTTGGTGTATTTAGTATTCTTAGTGTGCCTTTCAGGTTCTTCTTCAACTTTTTCTTCATCGAGAACATCATTTTCCTCATTACCACTTTCAGTTTCAGCATCAGAGACAGATATACTATTAGGAACTTTAGCAGGTTCAGAAGTTTCTTCAATAGTTTTATGTTTCTTTTTTCTTTTCTTACGAGTAGTACCACTATTTTCAGCTTGTTGAGAGTCCTGCTCAATTCTTTTAGGATGCCCCTCACGATATAGAGGATCCTGGGTAGCAGCACCACTTCTAGTTCTAATTTCATAAGCATGTTTTTCTTTCGCAGCATTAACTAGCAAGTCTTTTTGTACCTTAATAAGCTGATCAATTCGAGTTTGAACCATTTGAAAATGTTTAACAAGCATTTTAACATCATTAGAGGTTCTTTCCACAATATCTTTTAACTCAACAATAGCTCTAGAGTTTTCCATTAGATGATTTTGCACCCTTTTATTGAAATTATCTTGCTTAACAATAAAAATATCAAATTCTTCTAAGCATTGATCAGGAGGTTTAGAGTAAGGGATATCACCTTCATCAAAGTGTTGGAGAGAGTGTACATCAATAGTGGATGAGTGGGGGATAGGCTTACATAATTCTTCTATAGGAGCTAAATTCTTGACATCAGCAGCTTTAATTCTCTTCTCCTTAAGACATCTCTTAGCTTCCTTCATCACTTCATCATTTAGTTCAATAACTCCCCTCTTCTTAGATGATGGTATAGGCGCCGATATAGCTGGTTCAGGTATAATTGTTTTAGGTTTAGCTGGTTCAGGAGGAGTCCAGTCTTCATAATTTTTGCTTATTTTAGCCATTAATTCCTCAGCTTCCTTGGGAGTCCTATTCCTGAAAACACAATTAGCACAACTATCCAGGTATGTCCTAGATTCTTCAGTTAGTCCATTATAAATTATATCAAGAAGTTCATTCTTAGGTAATGGACATCCAGCATGTGCATGAATCAAAGCACAAAACCTTGCCCATGATTCAGGCAATGTCTCTTTTTCTCCCTGTTTAAAATCAAAAAGTTCCTGCAAAATAGCATGTCTAGCACTTGGAGGAAAATATTTCTACAGGAAAGTACTAATCAAGCAATCAGGGCTATCAATAGATCCAAAAGGTAAATTATTAAACCAAGTTTTAGCTTCTCCTTTCAGTGAAAAAGGGAAAATTTTAGCAACAAAGTAGGTGGACATCTTAATATCATCAGAAAATAAGCCACTCATGGTAGAAAGCTCAGTCATATGTGCTACCGCACTTCCATTCTTAGTCCCAAAAAAAGGTTCTTTCTCAACAATAGCTATGTAAGATAGATCAAGAGAGAAATCATAATCCTTATCTTTAATGTTTATGGGAGATGCACCAAACTTAGCATTAGGAGACAATTTGGGTTTAATAGTACGCCTCTCAAGGAGACTCTTAGCAGCACTCCTATCATGGGTGTTTTAACATTCTTCAATAAATTCATCAGTCATCTCAATATAACCGTCTTCAATATCATAGCTCTCTCTAGACTCAAGTGAACTAACAGGCGTAGTAGTGTCTTCATTAGGAGTTTCAGTATTTCCAGCTATAGTTCTAGCAATCGTAGCATCTAGGAAAGGACCTAATGAACCACTCTTATCAAGCACAGTAGAAGCAGCATCATAAGTATCAGAAGTTTCAGATTCAGCAGTAGTAGCATTGTGTATAGCATGTGTATGTGGTGGTGTAAGGAACTTACTCATAACGGATGGTGAATCAAGAGCAACAGAGGTGTTTAGAACCGTACCTCTTCTTGTAGTGGATGGTAAAAAGGAACCTTGCCATCACGAGACTTACCCATGATCGATGGATGGCAGCGAACAATAGTGATTCCAAGTGAACTTGATAAATAAAGCTATGCTCCCCGGCAACAGCACCAGAAAATAGTCTTGATGACCCACGAGTATAGGGGGTGTATCGCAGTATTTTCGAGGGAAGTGAAACCCAATTTATTGATTCGACACAAGGGGAGCCAAAGAATATTTATAAGCCTTAACAACTGAGTTTTCAATTCAGCTGCACATGGAAACAATCTTGCTCACAGAAGTTTATCAGTAGCAACAGTTTTGTAGTAGCAATAGTAAAGTAATAGCAGTAGTAAAAGTAAAGACAGTAGTAACAATTGCAGTAAACAGTAGGATGAAAGCGCGGTACGCATAGGGATGGATGGACGGGTGTTGCATGGACAAGACAATTCATATAGCAATCAGAACATAGGACATTTGCAGATAAATAAGATAAAGCATCCAAGTACTAAATAATCATAGGCATGTGTTCCATATATAGTCATACGTGCTCGCAATGAGAACTTGCACAACATATTTTGTCTTGCCAGCCCGTTTGCAGCAGGGCCTCAAGGGAACTGCTGGCAATTAAGGTGCTCCTTTTAATAGAGCATCGGAGCAAAGCATTAACACTCCGTGAACACATGTGATCCTCACATCAAAGCCATTCCCTACGGTTATCTCGATTGCTGTCACTTCGGGGCCATTGGTTCCATATAACAACGTGTGTATACAACTTGCAGGTAAGACCATAAACAATACTATCATAATGAATCAATAACATATTCAGATCTGATATCATGGCACTCGGGCCCTAATGACAAGCATTAAGCATAACAAGTTGCAACAAAGTCAAAAAGCACTAATAATAGATACTAGGCACCATGCCCTAACAATCTGATGCCATTACATGAACGATCTCATCCAATCCCTACCATCCCCATAGCCTATAGTGGGGGATTACTCACTCATAGATGAGGGAAACATGGATGGTCGATGGAGAAGCGATGGTGATGATGATGGCGATGATCTCCTCCAATTCCCCATCCCGGAAGGGTGCCAGATCGGAGTTTTTTGGTTCCGAATCGCAGAATCTGGTGGTGGGGGTGGAGCGGAACTCTTTCTGGAAAACATCGACCCCCTGGGTTTTTAGGTCAGAGGCAACTAATAGGCGAAGAGAGAGGCCGAGGGGGTGCCTGGAGCGGCCACAACACCCCTAGGCGCGGCCTGGCCTGGCCCGCGCGGCCAGGTGGTGTGGGCCCCTTGTGGCCCTACTCCGCCTCGTCTTCTGGCTCTGTGAGTCTTCTGGTGAAATAGGATTTTTGGCATATTTTTCGGGATTTTTCCTGATAGTTGATTTTCTGCACAAAAACTAGACACCAAAGTAATTCTACTGAAAACAACGTCAGTCCGTGTTAGTTGTGTCCAAATCACACAACTTTAGAGGAAAAACAATAGCAAAAGTGTTCGGAAAAGTAGATACGTTTTGGACGTATCAACACGGCATTCGGATTTTTGTCGCGTTTGGTCGCGATCCGAGATTTTTGGCTTTTTTAGCGGTTGCCCTGCTGGGCTGATTTGTCAAATAGTTTTAATGCTTTATACTGGCTCCCGATGGGAGTAATCTTTCTTTTGAGGATACCTTTTTTGAGGATACATTGATGTAAAACTCAAAGGTATTTTGAGTCATGAATATTTTTGTTTTATACACAATTGGATTTTTAGTGGGTACGTGCCAGTGCTCCCAATGGGAGTAGCCCCCGAGGCTATGTTCGGATGCCTGTATCTGGACATAGGCTCATAGTTGTTGTTAGCTTAATGGAAAACATAGATCTTTTGAACAATAATAAAGAGCTTAAGGCGCAAAAAACTTATCTCTTTATACATAAGGCAAAAAATCGATGATACATTATTCTTTGGGCGGATGGCATCTAGCCGTTGGCCTGGATATTCTGACTTAAGAAGCCGACTTGTAACTCTTATCATATTGTAAGTAATATTATACGTAAAAGCGTTGTAGCTATGCTGTGTTCCATGGATTTGAGTAATTTACTCATGTCTTCTTGTCTTTTAGTCGATATGCTCCTCCGGAAATAACTTCTGTGACGATGTATGGTCCTTCCCATGGCAATTCTAACTTCTTGTGGCCATCTTGCTTGAGGCGAAGAACTAGGTCCCCTATTGCGAAGGACCTAGGCCGCAATCTTCTGCGGTGGTAATTGCGCAAGTTTTGCTGGTACATAGTTGCTCTTTGTAGGGCTTCATCTCGAGCTTCATCAAGTGCATCCACATCATCTTCAAGTGCTTCTCTTGATTCCTCTTCATCATATGCAGCTACTCTTGGGTATTCATGTGACACCTCAACAAGAAGTACGGCTTCTGCACCATGGACCAAAAAGAAAGGTG
Source organism: Avena sativa (assembly GCA_916181665.1). NCBI lineage: Eukaryota > Viridiplantae > Streptophyta > Magnoliopsida > Poales > Poaceae > Avena > Avena sativa. The sequence goes on from OV702287.1 coordinate 344,275,982, forward strand.
TCTCTTGTGTTGAATTATTTGGAGTCGTACGTAAATTTTATAAGACATATGGCAATTCATCAACCCATGCTCCTTTTGCTCTGTCAAGTGGTGCTAGTAGTCTTTTCTTGAGTCCAACAACAACTAGTCCATTGGCTTTTTCTACCTGTCCATTTGTTTGTGGGTGAGCTACCGAAGCGTAGCTTACTTTGATACCCATCTCCTAGCAATACTCCTTGAACTCATTGGAAGTGAGGTTAGTCCCATTGTCTATGATGATGCTGTTTGGTACGCCAAACCGAAATACTATAGATTTAATAAAATTCACATCCAAAGTTCTGTCTTGGGTGATGAAAGGCATTGCTTCAATCCATTTAGTAAATTTGTTGACTGCTACTAGCAGAAAGACGTGTCCTCCTGGCGATAATTTGTGAAGTTTTCCCACCATATCGAGTCCCAACTGAGCAAAAGGCCAAGCCAAAGGTATAGGATTTCAACTCAGCGGCGGGTGCTCCAGGCTTTGTTGCGAATTGTTGACATGCTTCACATGTTCTGGTGATATCTTTTGCATCTTGAACTGCAGTGAGCCAGTAAAATCCTGCCCTGAACGCTTTCGCAGCAATTGCTCGGCTACTAGCATGGTGACCTATCGGGGGGATGATCCCCAGATACCCCAACTGGATAAGAAACAGGGCAGTCGGATCGCGTCCGGCTAGCCCGATGCAGCCGGACAAGGCAAGTCAGGCCGGCTACCGCATGGTAGCCGGATCGGCAAGAAACAGTCGGCTACAGCGACATAGCCGGAACCAATCAAGGAGACAGGACGACGTGTGGATCAGTGCACGGTACGCCCTGTACGATGACAAGACCGGCAACTACCCGGCCATACCGAAGACTTTGCGGGGTGACGCAGGAACAATGGCCCGATGCTGACGATAGGCTCGCACGGCGTCCACTGTGCATACGACAGCCATACCGCTCATACTCCGATGGGATATATCGTACCGGATACTATAGATGACCAGTCGGTTGGGACCCGCCTGTGGGGCCCGCCAGTCGGACTGGCCAGTGAGACCGTTGCCTCTCTGCCTATATAAGGAGAGGCAAGGCCTCAGTAGTAAGGGTTGGTCTCAGTGCATTTAAGACAGTAGCTAGAGAATACAGCTCGTGGAGCACTTGTAATTCGTATATCCCTCATAGTCATATCCGGCAGGAGTAGGAGTTTTACCTCATTGTGAGGGCTCCGAACCTGGGTACTTCCTGCGTCCAGCTACGCTTTCTTGTATCCAATCCCACCTGCGGATTCCGTCGATAGCTTCCCTGCTAGTCCCCACACGTCTATCTAACCTTCTTAGGTACTACCGTTCCCAATACAACGACATGACCACAAACTCCTTCATGTATATCATTGAGTATGATTTTTCTTTATTCGGGTGTTACGCAACGCTTGATCTCCTTCTCTTGGTCCTTGTTCTGGGCCTCGAGAAGGTTGAAGGCTTCAATCCGGCTGGCGAGCGAGGCGTCGTGCTCCTTAATGGTGGCCTCCAGACCATCTACCTTCGCGTGCCAATCCTTGTTCTGCAGCCGCAGAGTGGAGTTGGACTTGCTCAGCCGGTCGTTCACTTTCTTCAAGCGATCGATCTTGCGCTGTGCGCACACGAGGATAGCTGCGACAAAGCCGGCTATCAGAAAAAAAAAGGAGGCAAGCCGGATAAAGCAAACTTACTCTAGGAGGTTCCATTGGCGGCAGCAAGCTTCTGCTCCAAGGACCGGTTCCTGCCGGGTGCGGCCTCCAGTAGCCGGATCTCCTTCACCGCCAGTTCAAGGGTGGCAGCGAGGTCCGTCAGCTAGGCGGCGGAGGAGGCGTCGTCATCCACGGCGTTGATGGCCAGGGACTCCTTCGCGTTAACCACCGCTGTCCTCCACTCCTCTCCCGGCTCGTCGTCGGAGTTGTCGTCGCCGACAACCACGAGTTCCTTGTCGGTTGCGGCCCCCCGCGCGCTTGCAGAGGAACCACCCGGCTGAGAACCTTCCGCTTCCGGCTGGTCCACCACGTCTGGCTGTGGACCCTCCGCTCCGGCTAAGGCAGCCGGTTCAACTCGAGGTGGCGGCGGAGGCGGTGCCGCGGGAGAAGGAGGGGCACTAGCAGACGTGGTCAGGGCGCGGGGTGGCGACCCGGTCGGCGCTAGCGCCGGGCTCGCGGCTCCAAAGGAGAACAACATGCTAAAAAGACAGAAGAGGAGAAGAAGGAAAGAAAGGCAAATAAGCCAAAGGCAGAAAGGGAGCAAAAGAAACAAACAGAGGATGGTGAAAGAAAAAGGAAGAAGGACGTACCCCTGCACAACCGGAGGCGGCCCATTCTTCCGGCCAAGGCGGCTCGGCGGAAGGGCACTGGTCCGGCTCCTCTTGGGGGCCGGCTCCTCCGCGGCAGGCCGACTAGAATTGGAACGGCTGGAGCCGCTCCCGCCAGCGTCGCCATCCGTTGCAGGGCGCTGCTCCAGATCGGAGGCCGGCGCGGCCTCCTCCTCCTTGTTAACCTCCGCGTGGGGGTCGGTGGCCGGTTCGTCATTCCGGCTAGGGAAGGCATCCCTGTCCCCGTCCGACTCCTTGCCAGACCGCCGAGCACGCGGCTCGGGCAAGTCAGGCGTGAAGGTCTCAAGGGGGGCCTCACCCTTCTCGCGAAGGATGCAAGGGAAGATCTGCCAGATACAAGAGATCAGTCGGATAAAACAAAAAGAAAGACAAGAAATACGAAAGAAAACTCCGGCTAAAAGGACCTACACGGGGCGCGCGGTTGTCCCGGTAGTAGGGCGCCAGGCTGAAGGTCCAGCCCTCCGGCAGCAGCTCCTTGGTGATCGTCCACACCCACTCCTTCAGGTTGTGGTAGCGGGGATCACGGCACGATAGCCGGGTCGGGTCCAGTCGGTCGGAGTAGAAACACATCTTGTGTGCTCGCTGCTGCAACGACATCATCTGTCAACACCCGGATTTTTAATCCGAGATACCCGTTATGCCATACCTCGCAATCCCAGGATTACCATTTTTGCGAGACATAACGGATTGGATATCAAAGTACATCATCCATTACAAACCATACATAAGGTTTTACACAAATAAGGATCTCATGATCCAGTCTTTAATACAACAAGCAGCGGAAATAAATGATAGCGTAGCGGTGGGGTCCATCTTCAGGGGCACAGGCAATGCTGACGAAGGCAGATAGTCCTAGTTATCATAGCCGTCCTGTGGACCATCATCTTGATAATCTCCTTCATAGTCTGGCCATGATAATAGCCAGGGACAAAAGCCATGAGTACTCTTTAAGTACTCGCAAACTACTACTAGCAAGGAGTATAATTCTAAATTAAAATACAAAATCTAAGTTAACTATCTAGTTAAGTTTGAAACCTAAGCTGAGTTCAGAAGCAAAGAAAGATAAAATAAAGTTCTAGGATCACTTAAGTTGGGAAGCTATTTTCCTCAACACAACCCTGTTGTGGTCAATTCAAAATTCATCATTCCTTTCAAGTTATTTAGAAAACATCTGACAACGAAACAGTATGGCCATTCCAACTGTCCATAACCGCGAACGCGGCTATTCTAATAGTTTGACACTCTGCAGAGTTGGTACACTTTCACCACAAACATCTGTCAGGGATAACCCTGAATCATCATACTTGGTATGTAGATAATCAAACATAACCTTCCCTTTACACACCCTAGTACAAGCACCTCTCCTATGAGCATGGCCTCCCAACCATGACCATCAGTCATCTTGGGCACTGCATAGGTGGACAACATTGAGAGGTAGCCTCGGCTCAAACCTCTCCCGTGAGGGAACTAATACTAATGCATATAAATTTCCAGCTAAGCCTTACCCAATTTAGGTAATGTGGTTGTACGGTAAATTTGGAATGGTATCGCATCCGAATCCAACCATCAGTTTTATAAAAGGGTGAAGGCTCATGCCTCATCATTTCCATCATCATAAACCAGTTGTGTTTCTAAACACATGTCAAAACATCTCAATATAATTACTTATCATTCCAAGGTTTTCATAATTCATTTTCACCAAGTGTTCCCATCTAAAGTGACTCAAGTTGTTGATCTATTCTAAAATACTAAGTTAAGTGTGTTCACTAAGGTGGAAAGATGGGATCAATCTCATGCCATAGAATGACATCTAAAGGTTTTTAAGTAGGTCAAGTTTTATACTCTTTATGCTACCTTCAAAATTAAGTAAAGAACTTTGTTTAAAGTAAGGGAGGTAAAACTTGTCAATAAGACTTGGGGTACTAATAGTTAAAGGGGTGTGATCAAAGCATGCTTAAGGCATCTTTGCTAAAACATCTAGTTTTATTCTAGCTTGCTAACAATAGCTTGCTAGAGTGGGTTTTTCAAGGGTTAGCTGGCCACTAATAGCTTGCCTTGGTTGGTGCAGTGGTTGAAGTTTTCTTCTTCTTCTTCTTCTTCTTCTTCTTCTTCTTGGTAGAACTCCTCCTCCGCGAAAGCTTGGTCGGTACTAGCGTCTATAAATAAATACGGAGTAGACAATCACCAAACAATACTTAACTAGGATAAGTAGCATTCTAAAACACACAATTGATGATCTATTATCATCACAAGCATCACAAGTTTAATTTCAATAGTTTCATCCTTTTTATTTTAGAAAAGTAATTTCTACTCATTGGAATATTAACTAAAATTTTATATTCACCACCAAAATATGGCATCATGTGGACACATGTCCTCACCACATATTCTAACATGTCGGAATGAGATTTAAAGGTTGGATCAATATTACTTTGGTTTAAGTTTATTATTTAATGATTTAAAGTGACTAGAAATGCCTATATAGCATTATTTTGGTACTAGTCCAAAGTCACTGCATGTAAACCTTAATATTATTAAATATTTAGATAGATATGATGAAATGTGATTTTTGAGAGTTGGAATCAACTCAAAAGCTAACTTGGTTGATTTTATAGAAATGTTGCAAGTTGCAAAAGCTTATGTTTTGTTATTTTTATTAGGAGAGATATATAACTCTAATTGAATTAAATCCAATGGGCTTGGATAGATCATTTTAATACCTTCCAGGCAAAATTGGTTTCATGCAATTTGGATTTCTAAAACTCTCTGGATTGATTTTCAAACTAGTGGACAGAAACTAGATTCAAACTAAAAGAAAAATCCAGATTTGAATCTGTGGGCTAACGCGGGAAAAGAAATGGGCCGGCCCAGTGGCGCTCCGCAGCGCGGGGCTCAGCTGACAGGGGGTCCCGCTTGTCAGCGGCACTTAAAACGCGAAACGGTACGCGCGCTGTGGGTCGTGCGATTAGAGGCTAGATCTACGGCTGAGGGTCGTCGTCGACGACGAACAGGTCGCCGGCGAGCTCGAACCCTAGCGGCTCGGTGGGAGTCTACTGGGGGCATACCAGGGCTCCAGCAGGGTCGGCGAGGCGGGCAAACGAAGTGGAAGACTACGGCGAGGGGAGGCATGGTCGCGGCTGAGCTTGGGGCAGTCGAAATCAACAGCACCCTTCTTCTCCAGAGGCGGCGACTCCGGCTCCAATTCCGGCGAGCTGCTGCACAGAGGGTGGCTGGGCTAGCAAAGGGTAGGGCTGGTACTGAGGGAACAAGGGGACAAGGTTAGGCACAAATAGTGACCAAGATCACTGCTCAAAACAGTATTTTAAATTTGGCCAGATTTGTGCACACAAGCTGTTTGATGAAATGGCCGCAAGAGAAAAAGTTTTGAATTTTGAGTTCAAATTTTTTGAGTGATCTCCACTAGTGATAGGTAGTCTCTGGTTGCAAGGGTTTTGAAAATGGAGCTCAAATAGGTGGTTTTTGAAATAGGGGTGATCTATGCATATGCATTAGATTCAATTTTAAACTGTCTTTTAAAATAGCTAACATAATGTTTTTAGCAAATCAAAAGGTAGGCCTTGGTACCTCATTATGTGTACTAGCAAGGGGTGTAAAGATCAAGAATTGTTTCTGTTAAGAATTTAGTACTAGGAATAGCCAAAGTAGGCATGAGAGTTAAATTTGCCAAAATGACCATTCCTTCATTTTAATTCTTTTTTATTTGATTTTCTTTAGGAAAAGTTTGGGAATGATGTAGTTGATGTTTAAATCACCTAAGAAACACTTTACAAGCATTGGATCAATCAATCATGGCAATTCAAACAACTCCTATTTTAAATGCACACATATATGAATGCTTTCATTTTAAATTTGGAAAAGTTTTTGTTAACCCCATTTTTGGATGATTTGATCTTGATAAGCTTGGATTAAAGTTTTGGGATGTTACATCATCAGCCGGGACATCCAGCTGAGGGTGATGTTAGGTCGGTTAGCCGGTAGGTGACGAGGGAGCCGGCAGCAGAGCCCGAGATCCGGCTGGATCCCAAGATAGCTCTCGCAGAATGCCATGAAGTGCGCCAGCTTAACGACGCGGGCGTCCTTGTACCAGGAGAGCATGAGGGCCAGAGCCATCTCCGCTCCGGCTCGCGCCGCCAAGTTCCGCAGCCGGCACCTCCCCACCTTCGCAGCCAGCTGCGCCATCGTCTCTGGAACCGGAGCATCCAGCCACAGAAACGAGAAGATGTCCCACGCTTCTTGACGAAGCTTGGCAGCTTCCTCGCCAAGGATGACGAGCTCCTGGGTGGTCGGCTGCGCTCCCGGCCAGTTCTCCTGCAGCCGGTTGTACGCCAGCAGGTCTATGCCGAGATAAAATGCTGTCAGAGAAAAGATAGTTAGATCCGGCTACCGGATCTGGAAAGAAAGTAAGACGAAAAAGGGAACTTACCCTTAGCCGTGTGGCCAACTTGCATCAGCTCCTCCACCAGAGCCTTCTCCTTTGTCGTCAGCCGCTTGATCTCCTTCTCTTGGTCCTTGTTCTGGGCCTCGAGAAGGTTGAAGGCTTCAATCCAGCTAGTGAGCGAGGCGTCGTGCTCCTTGATGGTGGCCTCCAGACCATCTACCTTCACGTACCAATCCTTGTTCTACCTTGCAGCCGCAGAGTGGAGTTGGACTTGCTCAGCCGGTCGTTCGCTTTCTTCAAGCGATCGATCTTTCTTAAAGCAAACTTACTCTGGGAGGTTCCATTGGCGGCAGCAAGCTTCTGCTCCAAGGACCGGTTCCCGCCGGCTGCGGCCTCCAGCAGCCGGATCTCCTTCATCGCCAGTTCAAGGGTGGCGGCGAGGTCCGTCAGCTAGGCGGCGGAGGAGGCGTCGTCATCCACGGCGTTGATGGCCAAGGACTCCTTCGCGGTAACCACCGCTGTCCTCCACTCCTCTCCCGGCTCGTCGTCGGAGTTGTCGTCGCTGACAACCACGAGTTCCTTGCCGGTTGTGTCCTCCCGCGCGCCCGCAGAGGAACCACCCGGCTGAGAACCTTCCGCTTCCAGCTGGGCCACCACGTCCGGCTGCGGACCCTCTGCTCCGGCTAAGGCAGCCGGTTCAGCTCGAGGTGGCGATGCAGGCGGTGCCGCGGGAGAAGGAGGGGCACTGGCAGACGTGGTCGGGGCGCGGGGTGGCGACCCGGTCGGCGCTCGCGCCGGGCTCGCGGCTCCAAAGGAGACCAGCATGCTAAAAAGACAGAAGATGAGAAGAAGGAAAGAAAGGCATATAAGCCAAAGGCAGAAAGGGAGCAAAAGAAACAAACAGAGGATGGTGAAAGAAAAAGGAACAAGGACGTACCCCTGCACAACTGAAGGTGGCCCGTTCTTCCGGCCAAAGCGGCTCGGCGGAAGGGCACTGGTCCGGCTCCTCTTGGGGGCCGGCTCCTCCGTGGCAGGCCAACTAGAACTGGAACGGCTGGAGCCACTCCCTCCAGCGTCGCCATCCGTTGCAGGGCGCTGCGCCAGCTTGGAGGCCGGCGCGGCCTCCTCCTCCTCGTCAACCTCCGCGTGGGGGTCGGCGGCCAGTTCGTCGTTTCGGCTAGGGAAGGCATCACTGTCCCCGTCCGACTCCTCGCCAGACCGCCGAGCACGCGGCTCGGGCAAGTCAGGCGTGAAGGTCTCAAGGGGGGCCTCACCCTCCTCGCGAAGGATGCAAGGGAAGATCTGCCAGATACAAGAGATCAGTCGGATAAAACAAAAAGAAAGACAAGAAATATGAAAGAAAACTCTGGCTAAAAGGACCTACCCGGGGCGCGCGGTTGTCCCGGTAGTAGGGCGCCAGGCTGAAGGTCCAGCCCTCCGGCAGTAGCTCCTTGGTGATCGTCCACACCCACTCCTTCAGGTTGTGGTAGCGGGGATCACAACACGATAGCCAGGTCGGGTCCAGCCGGCCAGAGTAGAAGCACATCTTGTGCGCTCGCTGCTGCAACGACATCATCAGCCGGGACATCCAGCTGAGGGTGATGTCTAGGTCGGTTAGCCGGCAGGTGACGAGGGAGCGCATGCGCTGCAGCATCACATCCGACTCCGCCTTGTCGCCATAAATCTTCAGCTCCCAGTGCTGCCGTCTGGACTCGACATCCTGGAAGGCCGGAATGTTATTTCGGTCCATGTTGGTGACGTTCTTGACGTAGAAGTACGACTGCTGCCACAGTCGTACCGTGTCATGCAGCCGGAACTTCGGGTAGCCGGTTTGCGTGCAGGAGTAGATGGAGGCGCCGCCATAGACAACTAGCGGCCCCTTCGTAAACTGCACCTGCGGCCGGACTCGGAAGAGCCGGCAGAAGAGCCTGAGATCCGGCTGGATCCCGAGATAGCTCTCGCAGAACGCCATGAAGTGCGCCAGCGTTCCGATTGCGTTGGCACCGAGATGGTGGAGGCGGAGGTCGAAGAAGGCCAAGAACGTGAGGAAGAACGGGTGCACCGGCAACACGAACCCGTGCGCCAGATGCGAAAGGAAGATGACCCGCTCTCCCTCTGCCAGGTGCAGCGACACCTCTCCCGCCGGCGCTAGCCGCACCGCTACTTCCTCCTCTAGCAGAAGGACGCGGGTAGCGCGGTATTTCTGAATGTGGTCTTCCGTAACGGAGGAGCCGCACCAGGCTCCGCGCTCGGCTGCCATCTCCGGCTGACAGGAAGACACGGCGGTGGAGGAGTGGCGGTGGCCCGTACCACCGACGACGACGAACGGGCGGCGCAACGGGCTACACCGATAGCAAAGGAAGAGCGTAGAGGGCAGGAGCGTGAAAGGGAAGAGGGCAACTGGGAGCGGGGGAGCGAAGGAAAGGAACTGCTCCCCCCGCGGCATCCCTTTAAAGGGTCAGAAGAGCAACCGTCCACGACGCCACGTGGCATTCATCCAGGCAGCCCTCACCCCAACCGCCGCCCAGATCCCGTGTGCCGACGCGGGGCGCGCAGAAGATTCTGGAGAGGGAACCGAAACGCCATGCAGCAGTTTCCCGAGGCGACGGGCGACGGGACGTTACGCTGCCTGCCGCAGAGCAATGATGGCACGTGTGCACGCGACCAGCGTTAGCACTGACATCACGGGTAGCGCAACCGCCAGGCGTAGCCGGTCACAAATTCAAAACCAAGAGGGAGCACGCGCACATTTCACCTAAGGGCGGAATCCACACGTGCTCGGGGGCTAGTGTCGGGGGGATGATCCCCAGATACCCCAACCGGACAAGAAACAGGGCAGTCGGATCACTTCCGGCTGGCTCGATGAAGCCGGACAAGGCAAGTCAGGCCGGCTATCACATGGTAGCCGGATCGGCAAGAAGCAGCCGGCTATGGCGACATAGCCGGAACCAATCAAGGAGACAGGACGACGTGTGGATCAGTGCACCATATGCCCTGTACGATGACAAGACCGACAACTACCCGGCCATACCGAAGACTTTGCGGGGGTGACGCAGGAACAGTGGCCCAATGCTGACGACAGGCTCGCACAGCGTCCACTATGCCTACGACAGCCATACCGCGCATACTCCGATGGGACATATCGTACCGGATATTGTAGATGACCAGTCGGCTGGGACCCGCCTATGGGGCCCGCCAGTCGGACTGGCCAGTGAGACTGTTGCCTCTCTGCCTATATAAGGAGAGGCAAGGCCTCAGTAGTAAGGGTTGGTCTCAGTGCATTTAAGACAGTAGCTAGAGAATACATCTCGAGGAGCACTTGTAATTCGTATATCCCTCATAGTCAGATCCGGCAGGAGTAGGAGTTTTACCTCATCGTGAGGGCTCCGAACCTGGGTACTTCCTGCGTCCAGCTACGCTTGCTTGTATCCAATCCCGCCTGCGGATGCCGTCGATAGCTTCCCTGCTAGTCCCCAACGTCTATCTAACCTTCTTAGGTACTACCGTTCCCAATACAACGACATGACCACAAACTCCTTCATGTATATCTTTGAGTATGATTTTTCTTTCTTCGGGTGTTACGCAGCGCTGTAACACGCCTAAAATACTTCTCTTATACAACTCCCCTTTGATTATTCTGAAGGCCTTTGATCTTCGGGTGACTCGTCGGGCTTCTAACACATCTTCGAGTTGTTCTCCCATAGTCATATATGCTATATACTGCTGCATCCAGGTAGGCTCGATTAGCATGACCTCTCCAATTTCCTGCTCTTCTTCTTCGATGGCCTCTTCTATACTCTTGGTTTCTGATGGAGCCCCCGGGTCTTTTTGTGGATGTTTCTTTTTTCCTGTTTTTGGTGCTACAACCTCGGAGACTCTTTTTGCTTTGATCAATCGCTCTGTTATTTCTTCCCAAAAAACTCTAGGTGGTATTGGTACGCATAAGGATCCGATATTTGTTGTCGGCTTCTTCATTGCTTGCTCTCCCTATATGCGATACTTCGCACCCATCAAATTGAGCTTCCATGACGCCATATAAATTGCGATAAGCTATCATATTTTCACTGACGGCGTTGCACTTGTTCATTGCTTCTTGTGCCACAAGATTGGAATCTCCAAAGATCTTGAGGTGAGTTGCATCACAAACTTTGGCAATTCGCATGCCATGCAATAAGGCCTCGTATTCAGCTTCGTTATTGGATGTGTTTGCAAAGCTCATCCGAAGTATATAGCGCATTTTGTCGCCATGTGGTGATATTAGTATGACTCCTGCTCCTGCTCCTTCCGTTCTTTTTGATCCATCAAAGTACATTGTCCAGGCACTAGAAAGGTCTGGTGGACCCGCACATTGCAACTCTGTCCATTCTGTGTTGAAATCCGGCAGAACTTGCGACTTGATTGCTTTGTGCTTCTCATATGTGATATTTCGAGGGGATAATTCGATGCCCCATAGAGAGACACGCCCAGTTGCTTCTGGATTCTTGAGGATGCTCGACAAAGGTGCTTCATTGACCACTATGATCGGATGTTCCAAAAATAATGCATAGTTTTCGCGCTGTCATAAATACCCCATATGCTAGTTTTTGGTAATGTGGGTACCTTTGTTTGGATGGCGATAATACCTCGCTTAGGAAGTAGACTGGCCTCTGCACACCATGGGTTTTCCCTTCTTCGGGTCACTCCACGACCAAGACCGTGCTGACCACCTGATTTGTGGCGGTAATATAAAGTAGTAAAGGCTCTTTCTCTTTTGGCGACACGACGATAGGAGATGTCGAAAGTGTCCTTTTAAGATCTTCAAATGCACGCCGAGCTTCTTCTGTCCATTCGAATTTTTCTGATTTCCTCATGAGGGCGTAAAATGGCAATGCTTTTTCTCCTAACCTTGCAATGAAACGACTGATTGCCGCTACTCGACCTACCAGCTGTTGTACACCACGTAGGTTTGTTGGCTTTCTTCATTGTGAGGATTGCTTGTATTTTCTCGGGATTAGCCTCGATTCCTATGGCTGATACCAAATATTCGAGGAGTTGCCCTACCAGGACTCCAAAGGAGCATTTCTTCGGGTTCAGTTTGATGCTAAACTTGTTGAGATTTTTGAATGTTTCTTTGAGGTCCTTTATGAGCGCAGATCCTTGTCTTATTGTAACTATAACATCATCGATATATACTTGGATATGTGTGCCTATTTGGCTTCCCAAACACTTCTGCATCATCCGCTGATATGTTGCTCTAGCGTTCTTGAGGCCAAAAGGCATTGTTGTGTAGCAGAATACACCATAGGGCATGATAAACGCTGTTTTCTCCTGATCTTTTTCCTTCATCCTAATCTGGTGGTATCCTAAGTAAGCATCCAAGAAAGAAATATGTTCGCATCCTGCAGTTGCATCAATTATTTGGTCGATTCGCGGGAATAGGAAGTGATCTTTTGGACAATGTTTGTGAAGTGCAGTAAAGTCGATGCACATCCGAAGTTCTATAGTATTTTTCTTTGGAACACATACTGGGTTTGTGACCCACTCTGCTTTTGTTAGTTCTTTGATAAAATTGGCATCAGTAAGGCGACAGAGCTCCTTTCCAATGGCTTTACGCTTTGGTTATGTGAATCGACGAATTGGTTGCTTTACTGGCTTCGCCTTTGGATCCAAATTTAATGCGTGCTTAGTGAGTTCCCTGGGAATCCTCAGCATGTCAGAAGGTAGCCATGCGAAGATCTCCCAGTGCTCACGGAGGAACTCGAGGAGCGCGCTTTCCTATGCGGGATCAAGGTTGGAAGCCATAAATGTTGTTTTTGTCGGGCCAACGGGGTGGATCTATACTTCTTTTGTGTCCTTTGCCATGTCAAAAGCCTGATCGGGATTGACACGCGCTACTTCCAGTGGTTCTGCGTTTGCTGAAGTTTTGAGTTGTTCAAACTCCGTTGCCATCCCGAAAGATTCAGAAATTTTTTTGAACTCCTGATTGCAATTGTCGGCACATGTGAAGCTTCCTTTTACCATGATGATTCCCTTTGGTGCTGGCATTTTCATGATTAAGTATGCATAATGCGGCACTGCCATAAACCATGCGAAGGCTGGTCGTCCTAGGATCGCATGATATTGTAATGGCCAATCAGTGACTTCGAATTCGAGTTTTTCCCGCCTGAAATTTACTTTGGAACCAAAAACAACGTTAAGAAATACTTTTCCTAAAGGAATTTCGGCTTTACCTGGTACTATTCCGTGGAAAGATGTTTCTGTTGGCGCGAGATTGTCTAGGGGGTAGCCCATTGTTCTCAGTGTTTTTGCGTAGATAAGATTTATGCTGCTTCTTGCGTCCATGAACACCTTGCTCATATCGAACCCACCAATTTGTGCTTCGACTATCAAGGCTAAGTGACCCGATCGTGGGACCTGAAGCGGGTGATTGGCTCTGCTTAATGTGATTTCTAACTATGACCAGTGGAGGTATTCGGGTGTGGTTGATGTTTTGTTTATGCCATATGAATTTGTCTTGTGATGAGCTTCTGAGTTCTGTTGGATGGGCGCCCCTTCTGAATCATGGACATTGCTCCTTTTGACCTAGGGTACTCATTGCTTTGATCATTTGTGTTTTGTGGTGGTGCCGTTGGTGGTGGTGGTGCACCAATGGCTAGTGTGCCAGGCGTAGATGTGTATCCTCGATTTGCTGCTTCGGTTGCCTTTGCATTACATAGCTCCTGCATCTTCAGGAATGTTCAGCAGTCTTTCATGAGGTGGTTAGATTGTCGTCTACCTGCTGAGTCGATGTAAAAATGCATATTGCAGGGTCCTTCCAGCATTTGCATTGCGGACATGGGTGGGTCTCGTGCTCTTGGTTGATACCTTTGTGTTGACTGGATTCCTCCGATGTCGTCCCTTCTCGGGGAGTATCCACCATTGTGGTCGTTGCTTCTGTTGTTACCTTCACCCAAAAAACGGCTACGACATAACTTGGTCCCGTGTTTCCATCACTATTCCTTCTTCTTCTATCATTGCCGCGTTTATCCCTGTATTCTTTGGGTGATCGAGTATGCTTATTATGTAGCGTGTCCTCCCCATCAGCCCAGCGATTTGTTATTTCCATTAGCTATGAGATTGATTTGGGTTTAACCCGTCCTAGTTCTTCTATGAATTCTCGGCAACAGAGGCCGTCGTTTAAGGCGTCGATGGCCCTTTTGTCGGATATGGACTCAGCTAAGTTTTTGATGATATTCCATCGTTGGATGAATGCTCTTATTGATTCCCCAGATTTTTGTTTGAATGCTCGCAACTGCTCCAAGGATGCTGGTCGTTTAAACGTGGATTGGAAGTCTCGGATGAACTTATCTTCCAGGTCGTTCTAGCTACCGATAGAATCTTCGGGTAACTGCCTGAGCCATGATCTTGCGGCGCCGGTGAGATGTCGTTGTAGGCTTTACATTGCGGTAGTTGTGGAACAGCCTTGTAATTTGATAGTGGCCAAATAATCTTCTAACCATGCTTCGGGTTCCTGGAGTCCATCATACTTGTGGCGGTCATGTGGAAGTTTGAAGTCCTTGGGTACTGAGGTTTTGCGGATCCGCTGCGTAAAACAGCTGGCCCCGCATAGCTTGTGATCGTCTTCATTGTATCCATCATGATATCGTCGGCTACGGTTTTCATCTCTTGATCCATCGCTCCTGTGTTGTGTGTTGTCGTTTCTTGTGTTGCTTCGCGGCTCGGGTCCTACGAGATGCGCCTAGTGTGGCGATCGAGATCATCAGGTGTGTCCCACTTGCCGAGGACTGCTGTGACGGCGTGGGGCTCTATCGGGTTGTCGCGTGATTCCTTGCTCTTCATCCGTGAGAGAGGCTCCCACCATGCCAAGGTTCATCAGGGTGGAGCGGTGGAGGGTCGCACGTGGATCGTCGGGTGCAGGCTGAGTGGTGATTAGATATGTTTGTGCGGCCACAATGGCTTCCTAAGATGTTTTTTCCTTGATGTTTCCTGCTTGGTCAATTGACATGAATGATAGGTCAAGATCTCGGATGAGTCCACTTCTTTTTGCTTCAAGGATATGCTGCAGTCGAGATGTTTCCCTTCTTGGTGGTGGTCCTCTTGTTACACTCCCTGATCCTCGAGTAGAGCTTAACTGTGCCCATAAGCTAGATTCATCGGCTAACATATTTCTTTCGTCAAGTTGTCTCTGCATCCTAAGTAGGTCTCTCTTATTGTGGTGAAGCAGATACTGGTATGCTAATAGATCCTAATGTGAAGCATCCGCTGTCATCGGAACTGCTCCCAAAATTGCTTCCCTTGGTTTTTGCCATGCCGATGCTGGTAGTCGAAGTCTTTGCCTCTCCCCTCCGTGCAGTTCTCCGCCTCTTCCTTTGACTATGCGATTATCTGTTGTTTCTCCTCTATTTCCATGGTCTCCTTCATTTCCGTGGTTTCCTGCATTGTCATCTGATAAAATATCATCGGGGTTGAGGATATGGTTATTGTTAGGGTCGCATGGTGTTGATGTATCCCCATTGATCATGCACACTTGGTGGCGTGTTATGGGTGGGACAACGGCGTCATCTTCTGCTTCAAAGGATGTGCTGATAGTATTCCGAGATTGTAGTTCTGGATAGATCTTCGCCATCCTTTCTTCCAAGTTGACATTTTCGCTGCTTTCTTTAGGTTCTGAGTTTGTTGGGTTTTCTTCGCGTTGTAGAGTTGGCTGAGGACCTGACCCGAGGGAGAGATTACCATGAAGAATGTCAAGGTCCCCCAGATCCATCTCGATTTGCTCGCCTTCTTCGCCTGCTTCGATCAGTGTTGTGACGTCCGTGGAGGATCCGACGGAAGATGCTGGTTCCGCCGTAGGCGTAGATTTTTTCATCAATAGTTCTGATGTGATCAGGGCCAAAGGGTGCGATTCTTGCGGATCCTCTACTTGGAAGTGGAAGCTCCTGATGATTAGATCGGAGCAACCGTTGAAATCGGCGGGTACCAATACAGGGGTGGGTGGGCGTGGATCTGCTTTCATCGGGTTGATGCTTGGTGGACAGCGGTCCGCCGAATCCATGTTTCCAGCATTTAGGTTTCCCATAGATGGCGCTAATTGACGAGGGGTAACCTCGACAATATCCATGGTGAGGGACTTAGGGTTTCGTGGAAAACAGAATGTTGGGGATTTCGTCGGATGTCAGGAAAACAATGAAGTCAAAGTCGTCTAAATATTGGGAAATCGCACTATTACAAGTTGTCTTCTAGGTTTCGATACCCTCGCTTGGGCTTCTCCCGTCCTATATATAATAGGCTGGGTCTCAAAGTTGTATGCGGATAGGTTTCATACACGCGTAATTATAATACCAATACAATGTCGGTGCATAGTATCTTTCCTAATACAATCAAAGCCTTTGTCGGTTGCTTCCTTGGGCTGTCATCTGAAACCTTCATGGGTCATAAGCCTTTTATCCAATATAGGGTAGCAAATCATAAGCATCCGAGTAATCATACCTATGTCACTAATTCAATTATATTTTTTTTGTTGCTATCTGGTTCTTCAAAAGCTGCAACACTAAATATTTCCTTTTGCATAGAGCCCAGAATGGAACAATGAACAGGATGGTTTGCACAACCTCTTCTACAGGTTCACAAGCGACGTCATTATTTCCTTATCTGGTGCTAGTTTGTCCTATGCAATGGCAAACTGTCCTCTACTATGTAGTTCACTCGTGGTTTGCATTCCTGCTCTAGAAGTTCTCTTCTGATGCCATTATATTTCTATTTGGTTGATTATTATCTATGATAGAAACTGCATAACATTGTCTAGCTCACCGTAAATTCTGAGTCACCGAATGTCTCTTGCATTCCAGGAAATACCAGTGCTTCCATATATATTTGCTTGTATGACCTGGCTAGTTTATATTTGCTGAAATTCTAAAAAACACTTTGTTTGATTACTCATTTCATTATAGGCACACTTGTCTAATGATTATTTGTTTTGTTCTACAGATTCACTTGCGACACTACTATATCTCGCACCTTGTTCTGGTTTGTCCTAAGCAATGACATAACTATCCTCTACAATATATAGTTCATTCCTCGTTTGCATTCCTGCTATACAAGTTCTCGTATGATGCAATTATAATTTCTATCTGGTTTATTCTTAGCTATGAGTAGTTTATCTTGTTTGCTATATTAATTTGTTATTACTTAGTTTAAGACTGCAATTATTGCTATTGCCACCAAAGAGGGGGCTGCAAAATCATGTCTCAAGGTGGTTTTCCAATGTAGCTATCACACACAAAGGGAGATGCAGTTGATGGATTGAGAAAGCAAATTGAGGACAATGCTATCAATTTGATTGTCAACTGAAATGCTGAATTTTCTTTCCTAAGTGTTGATATTATGTAATATTTTTCAGAAGTTTGCAGCTAATGTTATATCTAGATAACTCGCACATGCCATGTAGGATTTTTTTTAGCTGGGCCATGTAGGCATTTAGTTGACAACGTCCATGCATGGCGGTAGGAAGTATCATAACTGCGCCAGCCAGGTCGATCAGGTAATAGTTTAGGGCTTTGTTATTTTCCCTTATTGTATTAGGCCTACCATGAACAGTAAAAGATGCTCGCTAATTATACTCCTTTTATGATATTTGCGTGGGCTTCAGAAAGGCCAAAACTGTAGGTGTCCATGATTGTAACGGGCCTACCCTCAGGCGGCAACTAGTAACAGTAACAGGCTAGAACAGTAACAGGCCAAAACAGTAACATGCCAAAATAGTAACAAGCCAAAACAGTACCAGGCCAGAACACCAGCATGCCAAAACAGAGGCAACCCAGCACAGTACGGGCCAGAACAGTAACAACCTAGAAAAGTGGCAGGCCAGAACAGTAAAGGACCACAACAGTAACGGGCCTAAACAGTAGATGGCAAGAATAGTAATGAGGTAGAACAGTAGCAGGCTGAAAAATTTACCAGACAGGAACAGTAATAGGCCAAACATATTGCTAGACCAGAATAGTACCGGATTAGAACAGTTGCAGGCCGCCGATGGGCCCGAAAGTTGACGGTGGTACAGTAGAAGGCCAGAATAGTATCAGACCTTCTCAAAGGTGGGACGTTAGTAGCAGGGCCAGGACGAGCTATGCGAACAGTGATGGGCCGACCCTAGGCCTTAATAGTACCGGGCCGACTTGACGCAGGTTGTTAACGGGCCACACAGTATTCGAACAATGTGTACTTATGTAGGCCGAAACAATAACGGGTCTGACATTCATGGGTCGCTGTTGGCTGCATCTTTTGGGCCCATTTTAAACAGTGCCCAACGAAACAGTCACTGGCCATAATATTATTGGGCTCCCCTCATGGGCCAGCCCACTTAACATTTAGCAGGCCTTGGCTCGGCCTGTCTTCTACCATGATTTCTTTGTCCATTAACGGCAGTAACTAGGCGTTAACGGTGTTTGCCACGTGGCATTTTGCATAACGTCAGCAGTCACGCGGCTGGCAAATAGATCTATGACGGAAAAAGTTTTTGTGGCTGAAGGGTATGACCTGTCACGGTTAGGGAAAAAACCGTGGTAGAATCTTTTGTGACGGGATTTTACCATGAAAGGCATCCGTCGTAAAAGACTTTTTAGCTACAAAAAACGGGCCTTCAACCATGAAAATCATCCGTTGTAAAAGCCAACTTTTCTTGTAGTGGTACACTCAAATATTACACATTTGTGCTGAATAAAAATTAAGTAAAACATAAAAATATTACATATAATTTCACATAACACATTTTAAAAGATATTCAAAATAGAAAATATGGTGCAATACCTCAAAAAATCCTACTACGGAAAACCGGAGTGAATCTTGTGGTAAAATAGTCACACACTTTGTTTTCACTACAAGTTTAGCGAGGTTCGGACTCGAGCTAAGAATCTTCATACCCATCATTTTGAACATAGTTTGAAATGGACATAAGAAATTCGAAAACGATTCAAACAATATAAAACCTTTGTGTGGTGTCATATTATGTGATGTAGTTGCAAGGAAAAATACCAAACTTGGAATATTGCAAATATCTCAATAAAACCTTCTCAGCAATGAGCTACCATGTTCGAGGTTTCATGGCTTTCAGGCTAAACGACCAATATTATTGTTAGAATCGTGGTATGGTTTGTGATAATGTGCCCATATTATGCACTCATGTGTATCCTAGGATAGAAAACAATGTTGTGGTAGTAAGTTTTCCTTTTTGTCGCACCAAAAAGACATTTTCCATTTTCCGAGTGCAAAAAATGGGGTATTTTGTGAAGCAACCACCAAATGAAAGATTCAAAATTGTACCAACCTAGACCACCTTTCATGGACAATGTCTCAATCGGATTATCTTAAACCTTTATGTCCACCCCTCATGAAAAAGACAAATTCCAACCGAATTGGTAGGAAGTCAGATAGATTTGAACTACAGGTACATGATCTAATGCTCATGATTTTTTGAAAAAAATCATTTTTAGGTTCACAATATGCTATTTTATCAGAGATCCACTGCAAGTTTAGTGACGCTCAGTCCCGAGCTAAGAATCTACATGCCCGCCGTTTTAACCATAATTTCAAACAGGCACAAAAATTCAAAAACGATCCAAACAATGTAAAATCGTCATGTGATGTCATATTATGTGACATAGTTGCAAGAGAAAATACCAAACTTGGAATATTGCAAATATCTCAAAAAAACCTTCTCATAAATGAGCTATCATATTCAAGGTTTCGTGACTTTTAAGCCATACGACCAATGTTATGGCTAGAATCGCGTCAGAGTTTGTGACAATGTTCCCATATTGTGTACACATGTGCATCTTGGGATGGCAAACAATATTAAAGGAGCAATTTTCCCTTTCGTTGAACCAAAATGCCATTTTCTATTTTCCAAGTGCCAAAAACAGGATGTTTTGTGAAGCAACCATCAAATGAAAGATTTAAAATAGTACCACCCCATTTAAAAAAAATACTAGACCACCTTTCATGGAAAATTTCCAAAATGGGGTATCTTAAACCTTTATGTCCACCCCTCGTGAAAAGACAAATTTCTGCCGAATCGGTAGAAGGTCAGTTAGATTTGAACTACAGGTACATGATCTAATACTCATGATTTTTTGGAAAAATAATTTTTAGGTTCACAAAATGCTATTTCATCAAAGATCCACTACAAGTTTAGCGAGGCTTAGTCTCGAGCTAAGAATCCTTCATGCCCGTCGTTTTGTCCATAGTTTGAAACACGTATAAGAAAATAAAAAATGATCCAAACAATATAAAACCTTCGCGTGGTGTCATAACATATGACATAGTTGCAAGAAAAATATCAAATTTGAATTATTGCAAATATCTCAAAAAACACTTCTCAGAAATGAGCTAGCATATTCGAGGTTTCGTGGCTTTCAACCCAAACGACCATTATTATGGCTAGAATCATGACATAGTTTGTGATAATATTCTTATATTACGCACACATGTGCATCTTGGGGTGGAAAACAGTATTGCAGGAGGAAGTTTTTCCTTTCGTCGCACCAAAAATCTATTTTATATTTTCCGAGTGCCAAAAACAAGGTGTTTTGTGAAGCAACCACCAAATGAAAGATTCAAAATAGTACCACCCTATTTTTAGAAAATACTACACCACTTTCCCTAGAAAATTTCCAAACAGGGGTATCTTAAACCTTTCCGTCCACCCCTTATAAAAAGACAAATTTCTACCAAATCGGTTGGAAGCCGGTCAGATTTGAACTAGATGTACATGATCTAATGCTCATGATTTTTTGACAAAATCATTTTAGGTTTAGAAGATGATATGGTGTCATATTTGGTTTCCTATCATATTTCCAATCGATTTAGACATATTATTTGTCAAGTTACGATTTACTGAAAAGATATTAACTATTCCATACTAAATAGAAAAGGACAAAAAAAGTAAAATCATTTTATTGTTATTTGAATTCAAGATTATTACTTATTCATTGATGTTTACTTAAGTATTTGCTTGTAATAAAAAATAAAGAGTTGTGACATCACCGTCCAAGGGTTAATAGGATTGATATAGTAGTATTATCAACAAGGTATAATTTATTTCTTGGAAGCACATTTAGAAGGAACAAAGAAGATAAGCATGTTGGGGCTAGCATAGTGTGAGGATGGGTGACCGACCATGAAGTTTACCATGAGTGCAATTTGACCTAAGAGTAAGTATGATTAAAGTTAAAAAATATCCAATGTGCAATTAACGAGTCAACAATTCAAAAAAATGAAATATTTTTTTGAAAACAAACTAGGACGATGGTTTTGCCATCGACGTAGTCAAACGGCCGTTAGCCGTCTATGTGGGGCCCATCTGATATATGCCGAGGACAAAGTCGTCGACATAGGCTGTGCCGACAAGGTGCTATGCCGGTGGGCCTACGCCGACGGCTTATGGCCGCCCACACCTCATATCGTTCTTGTAGTGTAAGTATAAGGGATTGTCTCATTTTTTGTCAAAAGATATTTTACCTTGATATATATTCAACATGATAGGACTGAAATAGATATCTATAATACTTTAATAATTAAGGCGTTACCCTCAACCACACATGCTTATATGATACTTGATAGATCTTTGATAAGTAGTGATAACTGAAATGAAATTAACAACAGCAATCTTCTAAGAGCTCTAAGCTCCCTAGAAACCACGTGTTGTGAGCACTCCCTGGGTTCGTGCGGAGTGATTCAGTTGGGGCAGATATTTTGAATATGCTGCATATGTCTCCTTATTATCGACAATGCACAGTTAGGCGGTTCCCTTTTTTTAACATAAGGCAAAGCCGCGTGTCGGTTCTGCTTAGCTGCGGGTTAGTCGGTCAACTCATCTTCCTATCTCCAAATCCACCACCTTCATCCTAAATTCCCCACTGCGGTGGCTCTTTGACTGGGAAAAGCCGCAGCTCATTCCTTCTCTGCCTCCTCGCCTCTACCTCCTCTGGCTGCATCCCATCAAGGCGCAAGGCTGGACTCCGATCAAGCCTCCGTCGACATCTTGTTATTGGCGGTGATGACAGAGGTAAATTCCCAGTTAGTTAGAAGATAGATTTTCTAGAAACTCGCAATCAGATTTACTGGTTTAACTCACAGTGACACTATCCATGGCGCATCGAAGGGATGGTGGAGCTGGAAGGGTCAATGTGGCGGATGGTCACGGAAGGGCTCGGGATGACCGAGGCGTAGAGCTAACCCGTGTAGCACCCGTTCCGTATGGTGCACCCACTCCCGATGGGAGAGACGAGGGAGGTGAGTTATGGATCCCACCAGAACACTAACTCCCTCAAAATCTTTTGCCAGTACGAGGTCGACAGACTGGAGATGCAGGCTAGGGACGACCACTGGATCCTCATCCGACCATCGCCGACATGGATGGAAAGTAGCAACGCCCTCAGACTCAGTGTGAAACTGCCATTTGACTCCTCAGCATCCATCTTTGTGCATGTCTTCTTCCTCTCGTTGATTTGCTCCTCGTGCCACAGGCGTGGTCAAACGACCGTGTGCAAGCGGTGTTCCACTAGATAGGTGTGGGCGGGGACGCGACGAGGTACTCCGCCATCCTTCTCCAGCAAAGCGGACCATCTATAACCTGATGAATTCATTTTTATTTTGTTAAATAAGATCTTACCAGGTTTCCTTCCTGTCACCATTGACGTTTATTCCATCTCCATGTGCTCCTTTCCTCCCATCCTCTAGATATTTGTTGAAATTTGTACTGTACTTTCATAAATATCTGTGAGCTTCAGTGACACTTTGATAGAAGGTAATTACAAATCTTGTTAGTTATGTCAATTTTAGTGTGGCGAACAGTTTATTACAGTTTTACTTGCATATACGCCTTGAACTAAAAGCAAGTCATTCATCCCTTCAAGCCTTATAGTGGTGTCATGGACAGATTAACTTGATTTTGTTGGGAATATGCCCTAGAGGCAATCATGTATGATGTTATTTCCAATGTATTCATAAAGTTATTGTCCATGTATGAACTACTGATATATATCATTGAATATGTGATTCGATTGTGGAACTATATATTCATGTTGTTTATACTAATTGTCCTTGGTCGTTGAGGTTGTGCTGGACACACAAATTAGAGTAATGTGAAAGTCGGCGGATGACTCGGTTCCACTTGTCATGGGCATAAAGATGCTATTCCGACTTACACGGATTCGGCTAAAGAGTTTAGCGAGTCGTACTGATCCATATTGAGATACAACGAATAAGTCGTCATTTGTATATCTCAATCAATGTAATCCTTAGACCTGAGGTTGTTGTACAATCCGAGTTGAGGATCGCCGACTTAGGTTCTGTCAAACACTGTTCCATCACTGGGCAGTTATAAAGGCGGAGTTCGGGTCGACTGAGAATCAAGCTGCGTGATGTGAATAACCAAGATGGGATTTTGCCCCTCCGTTTGGAGAGATATTCTCTGCACCCTTTCGGAAGATATGATTCGGAAAGCATGGCCATGTGTGACTCGGTTAAGTGTTAACTGAGGCGATCGACTAAGAGTTAGTCGGATGAATCACTTATCTCGGATCGAGAAAGAGAGTCGAACTATTCAAGGGATGACAATTATTCGCCTATAGTTCGACAAGGTATATCGTGAGGCAAAAGGGACTCAGACGAAAGTCGCATTGGAAGGTATGTCGTCTTGACTCTTCGGTACTTGGGAGTTGGCACGTTCTGCTAGGAGCTTCTACCAACTGATCGGTCACGAGTGAGACTCGGATCGTGTCCGGGTCACCATGAGCCTGTCGGGTCACACACTTAAGAGCGGGAGCATATTTGGGTTGGACCCAAAAAGGAAACGGACAGAGTCAGTGAGTTGGACTCGCAGTAACTAATATAGGCATTTTAGTGAATGGGCCACAAGTGAGTGGAGCCCACTTTCACTTCCTATATAAGCTGGGGCGCAGTTGCTTAGAGCACACAGTTAGGTCACTCCATGTGTTGGAAACCCTAGCTCCAGTCCAGTCCTGTCCTGTCGCCGCCGTACCGGACCTAGCAGTCCATCGCCGGCGCTCCTCCTCGTACGTGTGGATACTGGCGGAGGTGCTGTGCGTTCAGCACTTCGACGATCGTGGATCGGAACGGATCGTGAGGACTGCACTGCATCAAGCGACGTGCTTCATCGATTCCGCAACCGCGCGTCTAGTAGTAATTCCCGTGGCCTACTGCCTCAGCTAGATCTTGGGTTCACTGCGTAGGAAAAAGTTTTGTTTTTCTCTGCGTGGCCCAACAGTGGTATCAGAGCGTTAGCTTCTGGTGTTAGGCTCGAGATCATGCATATGTGATATGCGGTTGGCGTTAGATTGGATCTAATTGCAGTTTTGGTGGTCGATCTATGAGATAGATCGGTTTTGTACAAAGTTGATTAGATCAACTGTACTCGGGGGAATGGATGATCTGGTTTCCGTGATCTAACTGCTAAGGTCGTGGAACGACATACCTCTACTGGTCGGCTTCCGCCAGCAGGACCGCCGGCTTCGCCCTATGCATAACTTGTTTTGCAGGATGATGTTGTGAATGGTATGGCTTATGTGCATGTGATGTGTGTAATCCATACGTGATCTGCGTATCACGGTTTTTGTCAGTCGGCTGGAGCCTAGGTGCTATCATCTTATTGTATAACGACATGCGTGTCGGATTCTCTGTGTAATTTACATTACTAGCTAGTGTATCTGTTTGGAGAACCCAGATGGCATGCAAGTCGGTGTACAAGTCGGCTACATGGAGTAAGACGGCACGTGACAAGAGTTGACACGAGTCGGATTACAGGTTTTGTGGAGATGGAGATCACCATGAAGAGAGCCATACCATTTCACATTATAATTGCTTTATTTTGTGTTATTGTTATGTCTCTGTTTTACCTCTATTAGATAGTTGGTAGAAAGTAATCCCTCAAAGAAGGTCTAGTCGGTTTCCCTGCCAGTGCCGCACCATCACAAGTCGGACATTTTTGGTAGTAGGCTCATAAAATTGAGGTGCTATCAGTTCTTTCCGACTAGGTGGGTTCGAGTCGGACTCTTACAGCGGAAGCACTTGGTAATCTAGACGGGTCTATCACAATGGTTGTGGGACTCGGGGAAAAGTTGGATGGGAGCCGGGGCATGTGATGCCACCCATCCAACAGGAGTCGTATAAGATACGATTGGCAAGGAGTTGTCTACCTACATCACTGGACGTCTAGCGGTGATGCTAAAGCTCACTAGTCGACTTGCTTATTTAGGGTCCTGAATCACTAAGTAACCATCGAAGGGGTGTTGGTTCTAGTGGGAGCATAAGTATTAAAGTGTGTAATATGCTTGCTCTTTTATGGATACATGTCTTATGTGTTTTGCATATTTTTCTGTTGTAGATCAATGGCACCTAGCAGTCTTCCTCAGATTTCCAGTTTTGCTTTGAGAACCATCTTAGAGAAAGATAAGCTAAATGGAACTAACTTCACCAACTGGTATCGTAATCTGAGAATTGTTCTCAAGCAAGAAAAGAGGGACCATGTCCTAGACAACCCACTTCCAGATGAGCCGAATGAGAATGCGACTGTCGCAGCCACCAATGCCTACTGTCGGATTTGTGATGAATCCATGGAGATTAGCTATCTTATGCTTGCTCACATGGAACCAGACTTGCAGCAGCAGTTCGAGAATGTTGAGGCCTACGATATGATCGAAAGCCTCAAAAGTATGTTCCAGGCTCAGGCAAAGACTGAGAGGTATCAAATCTCTCAGGCCTTGTTGAGTTGCAAGCTTAAGGATGGTGATCCACTGAGTCCGCATGTGATCAAGATGGTTGGTTACGTGCAGTCTCTAGAAAGGCTGGGCTACCCCATTAGCGAAGAGTTCGCTACGGACATAATTCTGAACTCTCTTCCTAGTGTGTATGGTCAGTTCATATCGAACTACCACATGCATGGTATGGATAAGAAGCTCACTAAATTACATGGGATTCTCAAGCCGGCTGAGGCGGATCTCAAAAAAAGTGCTAGTCAAGTGTTGATGGTACAGAATAAGACTATGTTCAAGAAGAGTTCTTGGACTAAGAAGAAGAAGGCTAAGTCAGGAGGTAAGGCTGAGGACTCGGTCCAAAGCGCTTCCTCAGGGACTAAGCCATCTCCTGCAGCCGGATCCACTTGCTTCTACTATAAGGTGGATGGCCACTGGAAGAGGAATTGCAGAAAGTATCTGGCTGATAAAGCCAAGAGTGGAGGTGTGACTTCCGGCTCAGGTACGCTTGTTTGTAATGTTATAGACATTTATCTTGCTGACGCACCTGGTAGTTCTTGGGTATATGATACCGGATCAGTTATTCACATCTGCAACTCGTTGCAGGGACTGGTAAGAACTAGGAGCGTGGCGAGAGGCGAGGTTGACATTCGAGTCGGCAACAAAGTGAGAGCCGTTGCGTTGGAAGTCGACACAATGCAACTTCATTTACCTTTCGGATTCTTAATGGAGCTGAATAATTGTTATTATGTTCCAGTGCTTAGTCGAAACATTATTTCTGCCTCATGTTTGATCAGACAAGGCTATGAGTCGAATATTAAGAATAATGGTTGTTCTTTATATTTGAATGATATGTTTCACGGCTTTGCTCCTGTCCAAGATGGGTTATTTATTTTGAATCTTGATAATGAATCTATCTATAACATAAATGTGAAAAGGTTAAAACGAAATCATCTGAATATGACTTACTTTTGGCATTGTCGGCTTGGTCATATAAGTTGGAAACGCATGAAGAAGCTCCATGATGATGGACTCCTAACTTCGTTTGACTTGGAGTCGTCCGAGACATGTGAATCCTGCCTACTCGGCAAGATGACCAAGACACCTTTTGCAAAGAGTTGTGAAAGGGCATCCGACTTATTGGGACTAGTACATAGTGATGTATGTGGCCCGATGAGCACGACAGCCAGAGGTGGTTATGAGTACTTCATTACATTCACTGATGATTTGAGTAGGTATGGATATATCTACTTGATGAAACATAAGTCGGATGCCTTTGAAAAGTTCAAGGAATTCCAGAATGAGGTATAGAATCAACTTGGCAAGAAAATAAAGTTTCTTCGGTCGGACCGAGGAGGCGAGTACATGAGCCATGAGTTTGATGACCATCTGAAGAGTTGTGGAATAGTTCCCCAGCTCACTCCTCCAGGAACGCCGCAGAGAAACGGTGTGTCGGAAAGGAGAAATCGGACCTTGTTGGACATGGTACGATCAATGATGAGTCGGACAGATCTCCCTTTATCATTTTGGGGTTATTGTCTAGAAACTGCAGCATTCACACTAAACAGAGTACCATCAAAGTCGGTAGAGAAGACACTGTATGAGATGCTGCCTTTATCATTTTGGGGTTATTGTCTAGAAACTGCAGCGTTCACACTAAACAGAGTACCATCAAAGTCGGTAGAGAAGACACCGCATGAGATGTGGGCTAGCAAGAAGCCGAGTTTGTCTTTTCTTAAGATTTGGGGTTGTGAAGCTTTTGTCAAGCGACTTCAGTCGGACAAGCTTACAGCCAAGTCGGACAAGTGTATTTTCGTAGGATATCCGAGGGAAACCTTGGGTTACTACTTCTACAACCAAGAAGAGGGCAAAGTGTTTGTCGCTCAGAACGGTGTCTTCCTTGAGAAAGAGTTTCTCAATTAGGGAGTCAGTGGGAGCACGGTGCAACTCGAAGAAATTCGAGAGGTACCGGCTAGTAGCGAGTCGGCAAAAGCCTTGGAGGTTGAGCCGGTCGTGGTACCTGAGCCGAAAACAGCACCGACACTGCGAAGATCGGCCAGATTGAGAAGTGTTCGTGATGTGTTACTGTTAGACAGTGATGAGCCGACAACTTATTCGAAAGCGATGGTGGGTTCTGATTCTGAGTCATGGCTTGGAGCCATGAGATCCGAGTTAAAGTCCATGGATGAAAATCAAGTTTGGAACTTGGTTGATCTGCTAGACGGTGCAAGACCCGTCGAGTGCAAATGGGTCTTCAAGAAGAAAACTGATATGGATGGAAATGTTTCTATCTATAAAGCACGACTTGTCGCAAAGGGATTCCGACAAGTTCAAGGAGTTGACTACGATGAGACTTTCTCTCCCGTGGTGATGCTTAAATCAGTTCGGATCATGTTAGCTATAGCAGCCTATTTCGACTATGAGATATGGCAGATGGATGTCAAGACGGCTTTCCTTAATGGAAATTTAACCGAGGACGTGTATATGATACAGCCCGAGGGTTTTGTTGATCCGGCTAATGCTGACAAGGTATGCAAACTTCGGAAATCTATTTATGGGTTGAAGCAAGCATCTCGGAGTTGGAACATTCGCTTTGATGAGGTAGTCAAATCGTTTGGCTTCATCAAGAGTGATCATGATTCTTGTTTATACAAGAAGTTTAGTGGGAGCAAAATAAACTTTCTGATCTTGTATGTGGATGACATATTACTGATTGGAAATGATGTGATGTTGCAAGAGACCAAGGAATCATTGGAAAAGAGTTTTTCGATGAAAGACTTGGGTGAGGCGACTTACATACTAGGAATCCGGATCTATAGAGATAGATCAAGGAGGCTCATTGGATTGAGTTAGAGTACATACTTGGACAAAGTGTTGAAGAAGTTCAACATGGAATCGTCTAAGAAGGGGTTCTTACCGATGTCCCATGGTGTAAAACTTAGCAAGACTCAGTGTCCTTCGACAAGTGATGAGTGCGATTTCGTATGCTTCTGCAGTCGGATCCATCATGTACGCTATGATTTGTACTAGGCCGGATGTTTCCTATGCTCTAAGTGTTGTGAGCAGGTACCAGGCTGACCCTGGAGAAATCCACTAGGCAACGGCTAAAAGTATCCTCAAGTGCTTGAGAAGGACTAAGGATATGTTCATGGTTTATGGACGTGAGGATGAACTCAGTGTAAGGGGTTACACGGATGCGAGTTATCTCACTGACTCCGATGATTCTCGTTCGCAATCCAGATATGTGTTTGTGATAAACGGAGGGGCTGTGAGCTGGAAGAGTTCCAAGCAAGATACGGTGTCTGCATCTACGATAGAGGCTGAGTATATTGCTGCCTTATGTCAACACCCAGATTTTTAATCCCAGATGCCCGTTATGCCATACCTCGCAATCCCAGGATTACCATTTTTGTGAGACATAACGGATTGGATATCAAAGTACATCATCCATTACAAACCATACATAAGGTTTTACACAAATAAGGATCTCATGATCCAGTCTTTAATACAACAAGCAGCAGAAATAAACGATAAGCGTAGAGGTGGGGTCCATCTTCAGGGGCACAGGCAATGCTGACGAAGGCAGATAGTCCTAGTGATCATAGCCGTCCTGCTGACCATCATCTTGATAATCTCCTTCATAGTCTGGCCATGATAATAGCCAGGGACAAAAGCCATGAGTACTCTTTAAGTACTCGCAAATTACTACTAGCAAGGAGTATAATTCTAAGTTAAAGTGCTAAATCTAAGTTTAACTATCAAATTAAGTTTGAAACCTAAGCTAAGTTCAGAAGCAAAGAAATATAAAATAAAGTTCTAGAATCACTTAAGTTGGGAAGCTATTTTCATCACACAACCCTGTTGTGGTCATGTCAAAGTTCATTCATTCATTTCAAGTTATTTACAAAACATCTGACAATGAAACAGTATGGCCATTCCAACTGTCCATAACCGCGGACGCGGCTATTCGAATAGTTTGACACTCTGCAGAGGTGGTACACTTTCACCACAAGATTCGATACATCTGTCAGGGATAACCCTGAATCATCATACTTGGTATGCAGATAATCAAACATAACCTTCCCTTTACACACCCTAGTAATAGAACCTCCCCTATGAGCATGGCCTCCCAACCATGACCATCAGTCATCTTGGGCACTACATAGGTGGACATCATTGAGAGGTAGCCTCAGCTCAAACCTCTCCCGTGAGGGAACTAATACTAATGCATATAAATTTCCATCTAAGCCTTACCCAATTCAGGTAATGTGGTTGTACGGTAAATTTGGAATTGTATCGCATCCAATCCAACCATCAGTTTTATAAAAGGGTTAAGGCTCATGCATCATCATAACCAGTTGTGTTTCTCAACACATGTCCAAACATCTCAATAGAATGACTCGTCATTCCAAGGTTTTCAAAATTCATTTTCACCAAGTGTTCCCATCTAAAGTGACTCAAGTTTGATCTATTCTAAAATACTACGTTAAGAGTGTTCACTAAGGTGGAAAGATGGGATCAATCTCATGCCATAGAACGACATTTAAAGGTTTCTAAATAGGTCAAGTTTTATACTCTTTATGCTACCTTCAAAATTAAGTAAAGAACTTTGTGTAAGCTAAGGGAGGTAAAACTTGTCAATAAGACTTGGGGTATTAATAGTTAAAGGGGTGTGATCAAAGCATGCTTAAGGCATCTTTGCTAAACCATCTAGTTTTATTCTATCTTGCTATCAATAGCTTGCTAAAGTATGTTTTGCAAGGGTTAGCTTGCCACTAATAGCTTGCCTTGGTTGGTGCAGTGGTTGAAGTTTTCTTCTTCTTCTTCTTCTTGGTAGAACTCCTCCTCCTCGAAAGCTTGGTCGGTACTAGCGTCTATAAGTACATAGGGAGTAGACAATCACCAAACAATACTTAACTAGGCTAAGTAGCATTCTAAAACACACAATTGATGATCTATTATCATCACAAGCATCACAAGTTTAATTTCAATAGTTTCACCCTTTTTATTTTAGAAAAGTAATTTCTACTCATTGAGATAATAAATAAATTTCATATTCACCACCAAAATATGGGATCATGTGGACACATGTCCTCACCACATATTCTAACATGTGGGAATGAGATTTAAAGGTTGGATCAATATTACTTTGGTTTAAGTTTATTATTTAATGATTTAAAGTGACTAGAAATGCCTATATAGCATTATTTTGATACTAGTCCAAAGTCACTGCATGTAAACCTTAATATTATTACATATTTGGATAGATATGATGAAATGTGATTTTTGAGAGTTGGAATCAACTCAAAACCTAACTTGGTTGATTTTATAAAAATGTTGCAAGTTGCAAAAGCTTCTGTTTTGTTATTTTTACTAGGAGAGATCTATAACTCTAATTGAATTAAATCCAATAGGCTTGGATAGATTATTTCAATACCTTTCAAACAAAATTGGTTTCATGCAATTTGGATTTCTAAAACTCACTGAATTGAATTTTTAAATAGGGAACAGAAACTAGATTCAAACTAAAAGAAAAATCCAGATTTGAATCTGTGGGCTAACGCGGGAAAAGAAATGGGCCGGCCCAGTGGCGCCCCGCGGCGCGGGGCCCAGCTGATAGGGGGTCCCGCTGGTCAGTGGCACTTGAACGCGAAACGGTACGCGCGCTGTGGGCCGTGTGATTAGGGGCTAGATCTACGGCTGAGGGTCGTCGTCAACGACGAACAGGTAGCCGACGAGATCGAACCCTAGCGGCTCGGTGGGGGTCTACTGGGGGCGTACCAGGGCTCTAGAGGGGTCGGTGAGGCAGGCAAACGAAGTGGAAGACGACGGTGAGGCGAGGCGTGGTCGCGGCTGAGCTTGGGGTAGTCGCAATCAACGGCACCCTTCTCCTCCAGAGGCGGCGGCTCTGGCTCCAATTTCGGCGAGTTGCTGCTCCATTTGCTCCAGCGAGAGGTGGGTGAGGTTCAGAGAGGTGAGGGGAGTGGAATGGTGTGGAGAAGAATGGCTGGGGAGGGCTCCTTTTATAGGCCCGACGGTGAGACCGAGCGGGATGGGCGGTCGACGGTGGCGAGATGGCTACGGCAAGCTAGAGGCATGGCTAGGGATGGTGATTGACGGGCGGTTCCCTGGCGGTGCTCTAGGACTTAAATGCGGCCGTAGGGGCGGTGGCATGCGGTCTGGGCGAGGTGGCGTTCTGAGCGGCCGAAGCGGCGGTGTCCACGGCGAGCGGTGGCTGTGAGGCTTTGGGCGGCGAGCGGGGATGTCTAGGGTGTTCTCCAGGTCGAGGCAGGCGGTGGGAGCGGCTGTGGTCAAGCGGCTTGTGCACGCGGGGACAGTGCCCGCTCTGGGGCGGCATCGGCATGGCGCGGTGGCATTGGGCACGGTTTATCCTCGGTGGTCCACGGCTGCTCTTGGCTCGGGCAAGGGACAGAGAGGGGCGGTGCGGCGTTGGATACCTCTTAGACATGGCGAGGGAAGGGGGAGTGGTCTGCTGCGGCGGTTGCAAGGTTGGCCGGCAAGGATGGTGCTCGGCATGGCATGGCATTGCCACTAGGGTGTAGGGGATGGGTTGCAATTGGCATGGTTTGATCAAAGGAGGACAGAGAGATTAAATGGAGATCAAATGGGGGCAAAACCTTGTTCAAAACAGTGAGCTAGGATTAGAGGTATGATTAAGCCTGCCAAGTGTTTGATGAAATGGCCGCAAGAGAAAAAGTTTTGAATTTTGAGTTTAAAATTTTTGAGTGATCTCCACTAGTGATAGGTAGTCTCTGGTTGCAAGGGTTTTGAAATGGAGTTCAAAAAGATGGTTTTTGAAATAGGGTGATCTATGCATATGCATTAGATTCAATTTTAAACTATCATTTAAAATAGTTAACAGAATGTTTTTAGCAGATCAAAAGGTGGGCCTTGGTACCTCATTATGTGTACTAGCAAGGGGTGCAAAGATCAAGAATTGTTTCTGTTAAGAATTGAGTACTAGGAATAGCCAAAGTAGGCATGAGAGTTAAATTTGCCAAAATGACCATTCCTTAATTTTAATTCTTTTTTATTTGATTTTGTTTAAGAAAAGTTTGGGAATGATGTAGATGATGTTTAAATCACCTAAGAAACATTTTACAAGCATTGGATCAATCAATCATGGCAATTCAAACAACTCCTATTTTAAATGCATACACATATGAATGCTTTCATTTTAAATTTGGAAAAGTTTTTGTTAACCCCATTTTTGGATGATTTGATCTTGATAAGCTTGGATTAAAGTTTTGGGATGTTAAAAACCTTCACCCCTTAAACAAAATCTCGTCCCGAGATTTACAAAGAAAACTAGGAACTAAAGAGATCTGGGAACTCTGTCCTAATGTAATCTTTGCGTTCCCAAGTAGCTTCCTCCTCGGTATGGTTGCTCCACTGAATCTTGAGAAACTTGATACTCCTGGTCATGGTGGTTCTATAGGGTTCCTCTAAGGTACGGATGGGTACTTCCCGATAGGTTAGGTCATTGTTGATTTCCACCGTTCTGTGATCGATGTTCTTGAAAACTTCAGTCTTCTCAGGCACTTCCAAGCATTTGTGAAGTAATGAGATATGGAACACATTGTGGATGGCTGACATCTCTTCCGGCAGTTCTAGTTGGTACGATACTTCCCCTCTGCGGTTCAGAATCTTGAAAGGTCCGATATATCTGGGAGCTAACTTTCCTTTCAGACTAAAGCGTTGGGTTCCCTTCAATGTTGAAACCTTGAGATATACGAAATCTCCGACATTGAAAGTGAGGTCTCTCCTTCTCTTGTCAGCATAGCTCTTCTGTCTGGATTAGGCAGTCTTGAGGTGCTCACGGACTTTGTGAACTTTCTCTTCTGCTTCTTGGAGAATGTCGGGTCCAAAGATCTGACTCTCTCCTACTTGCGACCAATTCAAAGGGGTGCAACACTTTCTTCCGTATAGGAATTCAAATGGTGCCATCTGCAAACTAGCCTGATAACAGTTGTTATATGAGAATTCTGCAAAAGGCAGGCAGTCTTCCCATTTTGATCCGTATTCCAACACACAAGCTCTAAGAATATCCTCCAGGATTTGGTTAACTCTCTCAGTCTGTCCATCTGTTTTCGGGTGATAAGCGGTGCTGAAGTTCAACTTGGTTCCTAAACCTTCCTGAACTTTCTGCCAAAATCTTGAAGTAAACTGGGTTCCTCGATCTGATACGATGGTCTTGGGGGTCCCATGCAGACTAACAATTCTAGCAATATACAGTTCTGCTAGCTTTGTACTCTGGTAGGTTGTCTTGACTAGTATGAAGTGGGCTACCTTGGATAGTCTATCAACTATGACCCAGATTGAGTCATTTCCCCTACTAGAAGTAGGTAAACCAGTGATAAAGTCCATTCTGACAGAATCCCATTTCCATTCCGGAATCTGCAATGGTTGCAACAATCCTGCAGGTCTCTGATGCTCTGCTTTGACTCGTTGACAGATGTCACATTTGGCGATGTAGCTTCCGATTTCTCTTTTCATCTTGTGCCACCAAAATTGCTCTTTCAAATCCTGATACATCTTTGTTCCTCTGGGGTGGATAGAATAAAGAGTATCATGAGCTTCCTTCATGATAACCTCCTTCAGCTCCGAATCTGCTGGCACACAGATACGTCCTTTGTACCACAATACACCTTCTTCGTCTTCGGTGAATCCAGGTACCTTTCCTGTACCAATACGATGTTTGATTCCGTCGATACTTTCATTCCCTTTCTGGGCCTCCATGATTTGGCTAATCAAAGTGGGTTGCAGTTCACTGCTAGCTAGGAATCCTTTGCTAACTAACTCAGTCTTGAACTGCTCCAACTCCTCATACAAACTGGGTTGTTTCAACTTGATCATGGTGTTAAGCCTGCACGACAATCTGCTAAGATCATCTGCTACCACATTGGCTTTGCCGGGGTGATAGTGAATGTCAAGGTCGTAATCCTTGATTAACTCGATCCATATTCTTTGCCTCATATTCAGCTCCTTCTAGGTGAAGATATACTTCAAGCTCTTATGGTCCGAGTAAATCTCACAACGATTACCCATCAAATAATGACGCCATGTATTCAATGCTAAAACTACGGCTGCTAGCTCAAGATCATGGGTCGGATAGTTCTGCTCGTGCTGCTTCAGTTGTCGAGACAGATACGCGATGACCTTGCCTTCTTGCATCAATACACATCCTAGGCCAATCTTGGATGCATCACAATACACATCAAACGGCTTCTTGATGTCTGGCATGATCAAAATTGGGGTTGATATCAATCTCTTCTTGAGCTCCCGGAAACTGGCTTCACACTTGTCTGTCCCAAACTTCTTGTCCTTCTTCACCAATTGGGTCATTGGTCGGGCTATGCTCGAGAATCCTTCTACGAACTTGCGGTAATATCCCGCTAATTCGAGAAATGAACAGACCTGGGTTTGATTGGTTGGGGTTTCCCATTCTTCGACATCTTTGATCTTGGTGGGATCAACAGAGACTCCTCTGGCAGACACAATGTGTCCTAGAAATCCTACTTCTTTCAGCCAAAACTCACACTTGTTGAACTTGGCATATAGCCGATGCCCTCTCAGGGTTTCTAGGATGATTCTCAGATGTTGCTCATGCTCTTCTTCTGACTTGGAGTAGATATGGATGTCGTCGATAAACACAACTACAAACGTATCTAGGAAATTCATAAAGATCTTATTCATGAGATTCATGAAATAAGCAGGGGCATTGGTTAATCCAAAAGACATAACCGTATACTCGTATAAACCATAGCGAGTAGTAAAGGCGGTCTTCGGAATATCCGTTGCACGAATCTTAAGTTGGTGATAACCAGTCCTAAGATCAATCTTTGAGAATACTTGAGCTCCGGTTAACTGATCAAATAGATCCTCTGTCTTTGGCAAGGGGTACTTGTTCTTGATGGTGACATCATTCAACTTTCTGTAGTCTGTATACAGACGGTTGCCTCCATCTTTCTTGTCGACGAATAACAGTGGTGATCTCCATGGCGATGCACTTGGTTAAATCAAACCTGTTGCTAACATGGCATCCAACTGCTTCTTCAATTCTACTAACTCTGAGGGGTTCATGGTATAGGGTCTCTGGGCTATGGGTCCGGTTCTGGGGATTAGTTCGATAATGAACTCAATATCCCTATCCGGGGGCATACCTGGCAATTCATCTGGGAATACGTCGGGGTATTCACAGACTACTCTGACTTGGTCAATGGTGGGCAGGGCTACACTCTTGTTGCACTTGAATTGACGGGGTAAGGTTTTGGAGATATGCTCTACTGTTACTCCAGAACTACTGGTCATGGTGATGGCTTTCTTAGCACAGTCTATCAGTCCTTTATGCCTTGACATCCAGTCCATACCTAGTACTACTTCCAATCCTTTGGTTCCAAGTACAATTAGGTTGGCATAAAAATCTATCCCATGTATTCTGATAGGTATAGCCTTGCAAATTTTTCTAGCTTTTGTTGTTGAGACGGGAATTTGAACTATCATGGCATGCTTCAGGTTGGTTGGGTGAATCTTACTAGTGCATACAAATTCTTCTGTGACAAATGAATGCGATGCTCCAGAATCAAACAATACTCTTGCTAATACTGAGTTGACAGAAAACATACCCAGCACTACATCTGGCGCTTCCTGGGCTTCTTCTGTGTTCATGTGGAAGAGACGACCGTTGCGGTTGTGAGGGTTCCCTGGGGCAAACCTCCTTCCTGGTTGAACACGACGCTGCTGCGGAGCTGGGGCATTCACAGGGGCGTTGGCGGCATTCTTCTTTGGGACACTCATTGGAGTAGTGACCCTTCACTCCACACTCGAAACAGGTGATCTGGGACTTGTCCTTGACAGCGACAGGTACAGCATTGCTGCCAGTTATGGGTGCAGTGTTGTTGTTGCTCTTGGGAGGGGCACGGTTGAAGTTGTTGGCGTTGCCGGAGTTGTGATGGTTTCCTCTGGACTTCACATTTCCTCCGCTACGGTTGGGGTAGCCTGGGCGAGAATTTGGGGGTCGGTTGTTCCTTGGTGCATATCCTGGTGACGGGTTAGGACGGTACTTCTGGTGATTACTGGATCCAGACTGCTGCATCATACGGCGCTTGCGGTTGTCGTTTGCCTGGTTAATCTTCCCTTCCATCTGAATGGCAGAGTCGACTAGCTCTTCGAGATCATCAAAACGGATGTTGACGAGGACAGTCTGCATCTCATCATGCAGTCCGTTTAAGAATCTCTCTTTCTTCTTGGCCTCCGTGTTGATTTCATCCGGTGCATATCTGGCAAGTGACAAGAATTTGTCACGGTACTCTACCAAAGTCATTCTTCTTTGCTTCAATTCGCGGAATTCATCTCTCATCCTGTTGACAAGACCTTGCGGCACATGGGTGCGGCTGAACTTGACCTTAAATGTTTCCCAGGTCATCACCTGGCCATGGTTCATATTGCGGATGCTATTCCACCAAGCTCTTGCATCTCCTGCCAGATAGTGGGTGGCGAAGAGAACTTTCTCATTTGTATCAACTCCTGCAACTTCGAGGTTGTTTTCCATGGTTTGTAACCAGTCATCGGCATCTAATGGGTTCTCATATTGGTTGAAGATTAGGGGATTAGTGTTCTAAAAGTTTTTGAGTTTGGACCCATGGTGATCCTGATTTCCATGTCCTTGGTTGTTGAGAGCCATTTGGGCGATCTGCTACAATGTTGCTAAGTTCGCTTGACGCTTGGCCCTGCTTGCTTCACGGTCCGCGATGAGATTCTACAAGATCTGCAGCATTGGATCCTGCGATGAGCTGCTCCCTCCTTGGTTTCCACGAGTCATCTGAAGATTGAGATAGATATAGGGGTAAGAGGGAAATTCTAAGGTTCATGGTTAGGGGTTTTCAAAGCCAAAACTTTGAGTTAGACTCAGGTTTTTCAACTAACTTCTTTTTCATTCATGCAAGCAAGCACACGATACAACACACACCACAACAATCAAAAGGGGAAAACAAATGGTTGGAAGAACCATTATGCAAACTACGATACAATGAGATGATACATCTCATGCTACGACAGTGCTTTAGTGCATCTACTCATCGTCGATGAAGTCGAAGTCTTCATCATCGGTGTAGAAGTCCACAACATCCTCTTCCAAAAAATCATCATCGTTGCTGAGGTAAGAATCCATATCTCCCTGGATGTCTTCACCCTCATCATCTTCTTCCTTGGCGGCAAGCTGAGCTTCCTGCTCCTTGATGGTATTCTTGAGGTCGTCCACCTTCTTGCGAAGACGGGCGATGGTGTGATCCTTCTTGGCACGCTGGCGACGAAGAGACTGGTGATCTTGGACGAGCAGTGCGAAAGTCTAGGCCTTCTGGTCGGCAATGGCACGGTTCTGGTTGGCTAACTCTCTAGCATTGTCTAGTTCCTGCTGTCGGTCATGAAGCAAGAAGTCAAGGTTCTCCACTTGACGCCTCAACTCTGGGTGACTTGGCATCTCCATCGGCATTCCCATGAAGTCACGTCTTGCATAGTGGGCAAAACGGGTTCCTTGAATCTTGTTGACGCTGAGGGCACATAGACGTGCGAGAGCTTCATGCATTGCCCTGGCTAATCCATCTAGCCAGTTGTTCTCTCTCACGGAGAACTGAATTCTTCTAGAAGTGGGTGCTTCAATGCTTCCTCGAAGATCTGCGGTGACTAGCCATTGTAGGTCTCCTCCTGGGGGTCCTGGAAGTTGAGCTCCCAGAAACTCCGGATGTGGGCGTCCCAGTAATTCTGACAGCGAATCCAGATCCCTCTCGAAGATCAGCTGACCTCCGTTTCCCAACTGGTAAAACTTGCTGAACTGAGTCTCCATCTACAAGAATTTAGGATGAGGATCAGTTAGTGAAGTGATCAAGTGTGTCAAATTTTAAGTAGTAATGTAAGAATTTTGAGGAACATGTATTTTTGAGAAAGGAATGAGTTCACAAGGGTAAGAGAGGAAACAATTTTTCATAAATACTCACTTTGGTTTTGAAGCTAAGTTTTTGGTGTGGACGTCCATTCTAACTGGGGTCTCCTATGGTCAGGATGGCTCTGATACCAACTTGTCAACACCCGGATTTTTAATTCCAGATGCCCGTTATGCCATACCATGCAATCCTAGGATTACCATTTTTGCAAGACATAACGGATTGGATATCAAAGTACATCATCCATTACAAACCATACATAAGGTTTTACACAAATAAGGATCTCATGATCCAGTCTTTAATACAACAAGCAACGGAAATAAACGATAAGCGTAGAGGTGGGGTCCATCTTCAGGGGCACAGGCAATGCTGACGAAGGCAGATTGTCCTAGTGATCATAGCCGTCCTGCTGACCATCATCTTGATAATCTCCTTCATAGTCTGTCCATGATAATATCCAGGGACAAAAGCCATGAGTACTCTTTAAGTACTCGCAAACTGCTACTAGCAAGGAGTATAATTCTAAGTTAAAGTGCTAAATCTAAGTTTAACTATCAAATTAAGTTTGAAACCTAAGCTGAGTTCAGAAGCAAAGAAAGATAAAATAAAGTCCTAGAATCACTTAAGTTGGGAAGCTATTTTCATCACACAACCCTATTATGGTCAAGTCAAAGTTCATTCATTCATTTCAAGTTATTTAGAAAACATCTGACAACGAAACAGTATGGCCATTCCAACTATCCATAACCGCGAACGCGGCAATTCGAATAGTTTGACACTCTGCAGAAGTGGTACTCTTTCACCACAAGATTCGATACATCTGTCAGGGATACCCTGAATCATCATACTTGGTATGCAGATAATCAAACATAACCTTCCCTTTACACACCCTAGTAATAGCACCTCTCCTATGAGCATGGCCTCCCAACCATGACCATCAGTCATCTTGGGCACTACATAGGTGGACATCATTGAGAGGTAGCCTCAGCTCAAACCTCTCCCGTGAGGGAACTAATACTAATGCATATAAATTTCCAGCTAAGCCTTACCCAATTCAGGTAATGTGGTTGTACGGTAAATTTGGAATGGTATCGCATCTGAATCCAACCATCAGTTTTATAAAAGGGTTAAGGCTCATGCCTCATCATTTTCATCATCATAACCAGTTGTGTTTCTCAACACATGTCCAAACATCTCAATAGAATGACTCATCATTCCAAGGTTTTCAAAATTCATTTTCACCAAGTGTTCCCATCTAAAGTGACTCAAGTTTGATCTATTCTAAAATACTACGTTAAGAGTGTTCACTAAGGTGGAAAGATGGGATCAATCTCATGCCATAGAATGACATTTAAAGGTTTCTAAATAGGTCAAGTTTTATACTCTTTATGCTACCTTCAAAATTAAGTAAAGAACTTTGTGTAAGCTAAGGGAGGTAAAACTTGTCAATAAGACTTGGGGTACTAATAGTTAAAGGGGTGTGATCAAAGCATGCTTAAGGCATCTTTGCTAAACCATCTAGTTTTATTCTAGCTTGCTATCAATAGCTTGCTAAAGTATGTTTTGCAAGGGTTAGCTTGCCACTAATAGCTTGCCTTGGTTGGTGCAGTGGTTGAAGTTTTCTTCTTCTTCTTGGTAGAACTCCTCCTCCTCGAAAGCTTGGTCGGTACTAGCGTCTATAAATACATATGGAGTAGACAATCACCAAACAATACTTAACTAGTCTAAGTAGCATTCTAAAACACACAATTGATGATCTATTATCATCACAAGCATCAAAAGTTTAATTTCAATAGTTTCACCCTTTTTATTTTAGAAAAGTAATTTCTACTCATTGAGATAATAACTAAAATTTCATATTCACCACCAAAATATGGGATCATGTGGACACATATCCTCACCACATATTCTAACATGTGGGAATGAGATTTAAAGGTTGGATCAATATTACTTTGGTTTAAGTTTATTATTTAATGATTTAAAGTGACTAGAAATGCCTATATAGCATTATTTTGATACTAGTCCAAAGTCACTGCATGTAAACCTTAATATTATTACATATTTGGATAGATACGATGAAATGTGATTTTTGAGAGTTGGAATCAACTCAAAACCTAACTTGGTTGATTTTATAAAAATGTTGTAAGTTGTAAAAGCTTATGTTTTGTTATTTTTACTAGGAGAGATCTATAACTCTAATTGAATTAAATCCAACGGGCTTGGATATATTATTTCAATTCCTTTCAGACAAAATTCGTTTCATGCAATTTGGATTTCAAAAACTCTCTGAATTGAATTTTTAAATAGGGAATAGAAACTAGATTCAAACTAAAAGAAAAATCCAGATTTGAATCTGTGGGCTAACGCGGGAAAAGAAATGGGCCGGCCCAGTGGCGCTCCCCGGCGTGGGGCTCAGCTGACAGGGGGGTCCCGCTGGTCAGCGGCACTTAAACGCGAAACGGTACGCGCGCTGTGGGCCGTGCGATTAGGGGCTAGATCTACGGCTGAGGGTCGTCCTCAACGACGAATAGGTCGCCGGCGAGCTCGAACCCTAGCGGCTCGGTGGGGGTCTACTGGGGGCGTACCAGGGCTCCAGCGGGGTCGGCGAGGCGGGCAAACGAAGTGGAAGACGATGGCGAGGCGAGGCGTGGTCGCGGCTGAGCTTGGGGTAGTCGCAATCAACGGCACCCTTCTCCTCCAGAGGCGGCGGCTCCGGCTCCAATTCCGGCGAGCTGCTGCTCCACTTGCTCCGGCAAGAGGTGGGTGAGGTTCAGAGAGGTGAGGGGAGTGGAATGGTGTGGAGAATAATGGCTAGGGAGAGCTCCTTTTATAGGCCCGACGGTGAGACCGAGCGGGATGGGCGGTCGACGGTGGCGACATGGCTACGGCGAGCTAGAGGCATGGCTGGGGATGGCGATCGACAGGCGGTGCTCTAGGACTTAAATGCGGCTGTAGGGGCGGTGGCATGCGGTCTGGGCGAGGTGGCGTTCTGAGCGGCCGAAGCGGCGGTGTCCACGGCGAGCGGTGGCTGTGAGGCTTTGGGCGGCGAACGGGGATGTCTGGGGTGTTATCCAGGTCGAGGCGGAGCGGCGGGCGCGGGCTGTGGTTGAACGGCGGCTTGTGCACCCGGGGACAGTGCTCGCTCTGGGGGCGGCGTCGGCATGGCGCGGTGGCATTGGGCGCGGTTTATCCTCGGTGGTCCACGGCTGCTCTTGGCTCGGGCAAGGGACAGAGAAGGGTGGTGCGGTGTTGGCTACCTCCTAGACATGGCGAGGGAAGGGGAAGTGGTCTGCTGCGGCAGGCGCAAGGTTGGCCGACAAGGATGGTGCTCGGCATGGCATGGCATTGCCACTAGGGTGTAGGGGATGGGTTGCAATTGGGATGGTTTGATCAAAGGGGGACAAAGAGATTAAATGGAGATCAAATGGGGGAAAACCCTGTTCAAAACAGTGAGCTAGGATTAGAGGTATGATTAAGCCTGCCAAGTGTTTGATGAAATGGCCGCAAGAGAAAAAGTTTTGAATTTTGATTTCAAAATTTTTGAGTGATCTCCACTAGTGATAGGTAGTCTTGGTTGCAAGGGTTTTGAAAATGGAGCTCATAAAGATGGTTTTTGAAATAGGGGTGATCTATGCATATGCATTAGATTCAATTTTAAACTGTCATTTAAAATAGTTAACGGAATGTTTTTAGCAGATCAAAAGGTGAGCCTTGGTACCTCATTATGTGTAATAGCAAGGGGTGCAAAGATCAAGAATTGTTTCTGTTAAGAATCGAGTACTAGGAATAGCCAAAGTAGGCATGAGAGTTAAATTTGCCAAAATGACCATTCCTTCATTTTAATTCTTTTTTATTTTATTTTCTTTAAGAAAAGTTTGGGAATGATGTAGATGATGTTTAAATCACCTAAGAAACATTTTACAAGCATTGGATCAATCAATCATGGCAATTCAAACAACTCCTATTTTAAATGCATACACATATGAATGCTTTCATTTGAAATTTGGAAAAGTTTTTTTAACCCCATTTTTGGATGATTTGATCTTGATAAGTTTGGATTAAAGTTTTGGGATGTTACACCTTAGAGGCGGCAAAGGAAGCCGTTTGGATGAGGAATTTCCTCATGGATCTTGGTGTGTTTCAGGGCTCGTCCAATCCGTTAGACGTGTATTGTGACAACAATGGTGCTATTGCACAAGCCAAGGAACCTAGACAACACCAGAAGAACAAACATATACTCATGCGGTACCACCTTATTCGCTAGTTCGTGGATCAAGATGGTATCAAGTTATGCAAGGTACACACGGATGCAAACATTGCGGATCCATTGACAAAACCACTTCCACAGCCGAAGCATGAGGCGCACCTGAGAGCTATGGGCATTAGATGCCTAGACATGTGATGTCGGATGATTGACTCTAGTGCAAGTGGGAGACTCTTGGGAATATGCCCTAGAGGCAATCATGTATGATGTTATTTCCAATGTATTCATAAAGTTATTGTCCATGTATGAACTAATGATATATATCATTGAATATGTGATTCGATTGTGGAACTATATATTCATGTTGTTTATGCTGATTGTCCTTGGTCGTTGAGGTTGTGCTAGACACACAACATAGACTAATGTGAAAGTCGGCTGATGACTCGGTTCCACTTGTCATGGGCATAGAGATGCTATTCCGACTTACACGGATTCGGCTAAAGAGTTTAGCGAGCCGGACTGACCCATATTGAGATACAACGAATAAGTCGTCATTTGTATATCTCAATCAATGTAATCCTTAGAACTGAGGTTGTTATATAATCCGAGTTGAGGATCACCGACTTAGGTTCTGTCAAACACTGTTCTGTCACTGGGCAGTTATAAAGGCGGAGTTCGGGTCGACTGAGAATCAAGCTGCGTGATGTTAATAACCAAGATGGGATTTTTCCCCTCCGTTTGGAGAGATATTCTCTAGGCCCTCTCGGAAGATATGATTCGGAAAGCATGGCCATGCGTGACTCGGTTAAGTGTTAATCGAGGCGACCGACTAAGAGTTAGTCGGATGAATCACTTATCTCGGATCGAGAAAGAGAGTCGAACAATTCAAGGGATGACGATTATTCGCCTATAGTTCGACAAGGTATATCGTGAGGCAAAAGGGACTCAGACGAAAGTCGCATTGGAAGGTATGTCGTCATGACTCTTCGGTACTTGGGAGTTGGCACGTTCTGCCAGGAGCCGCTACCATTTGATCGGTCACGAGTGAGACTCGGATCGTGTCCGGGTCACCATGAGCCTGTCGGGATACACACTTAAGAGAGGGAGCATATTTGGGTTGGACCCAAAAAGGAAACGGACAGAGTCAGTGAGTTGGACTCGCAGTAACTAATATAGGCCTTTTAGTGAATGGGTCACAAGTGAGTGGAGCCCACTTTCACTTCCTATATAAGTTGGGGCGCAGGTGCTTAGAGCACACAGTTAGGTCACTCCATGTGTTGGAAACCCTAGCTCCAGTCTAGTCATGTCCTGTCGCCGCTGTACCGGACCTAGCAGTCCATCGTCGGCGCTCCTCCTCGTACGTGTGGATACTGGCGGAGGTGCTGTATGTTCAGCACTTCGACGATCGTGGATCGGAACGGATCATGAGGACTGCACTGCATCAAGCGACGTGCTTCATAGATTCCGCAACCGCGCGTCTAGTGGTAATTCTCGTGGCCTACTGCCTCAGCTAGATCTTGGGTTCACCGCGTAGGAAAAAGTTTTGTTTTTCTCTGCGTGGCCCAACAGATTTTGTAATGCACATGTGAAGCCTGTAATGGATAGATATTTTTGACATAGATCAAATTACTAACCAGGTTTGTGGGGATACAGTTCAAAAGAATTAAAATAAAGATTAGCGGATGCACTACTGCCAATTACACAGAACTGTTATTTGATGCCTCGTTGTGGTGTGGAAGGTAGTAATGTTGTGTTGTGAAGTTTTGTTTGGCAACTCTTTAATAACCATTTACTTATTTACTCTCGGATATTTTGATCAAATTGTTTGGTATGAGCTTACGAAAAATGCTAATTAATTGTTAATTATTATGACCTTAGTCAAATTCACATCGTTCAAGAATCAACATCCAACATGGAATTTTTAGTTTTGAGAAATTATTCAAGGTGTTTTATTTTTTGCAATTGGAGGTATTTGAGAAGCGGTTGATCATGAAATCACTTAGTGAAGAAGTAGTTGCTCCAACCCGCGAATTGGCTGTCATCGATGCCCTCTAAGCCAATTCGATTTTTATCAATATGTAGTTTTTGTTGTTTTGTTCAAATAGAGGCCAAAACTGTGTGCAAGATGTATGTATGTACTTGAGATGCTAAAATGACCAACACAATAAAGTTCTCTCATAAAAGCTAAAACTTTAGTAGTCTTGGACTTGATTTAGCATTGCAGTTGGTGTGTAAATGCTTTGATTTAGTCTTGGATTGGAATTTCATGCTGACTAAAACCATGGCTTGTGTGAGGAATACGGCACCATGGCACAGCTTCGTGGTTGGTCTTG
Organism: Avena sativa; assembly: GCA_916181665.1. Taxonomy (NCBI): domain Eukaryota; kingdom Viridiplantae; phylum Streptophyta; class Magnoliopsida; order Poales; family Poaceae; genus Avena; species Avena sativa. The sequence continues at coordinate 344,320,972 of OV702287.1, forward strand.
GGGGACACACATATGGACTTGCAAGTTGGAATGGGGATAATAGGTTCATGGATACTTTTTTCATGGCCATTGTAGTAAACAAACGTGTTATCTGAATGCTAGATTAGTGTTTGGACCTATTTTCATGGCTATTGTAACACTAAAGGTTATTTTGGAATAAAGATATTGCAGAAGTATATGCTTTTTGTACCTGCTTAATGCATGCCATTTGTGTTTGTTTATTTTTGGTTAGCAAGGCTATGATATCTAAAAATAAAGTTAGGACCGTAGATAATTTCTTACGCCATGCATTGATTCAATAGTCCAACTTGCTATGAGGACATCTTGATCGGCCTAGGGTTATAACGCCAAAATAAGGCAACAAAGGAACAATCGTTCGTGTCGAGTTGGCATCGACCTTATCGGTTGTGTCCGCCTCAAGTGCTCTGCTTGCTGGCCCACTACGTCCTCCGTTGGTGTATTATTTCATGATTTCCACGTTGACTAATTGATGGATGTCATTTCCTAACTACTGCAACTAATCTGGCACTAATCTGGCTTTTAGGTGGTCGATGATTATGTAGTGCGGAGGTCCAATGAAAATCAATTACTACCATTCATGGATGTATAGCATGCGGTGTGCTCCGTTGCATGCTTAGTATTTTTGTGTAGATGAGCTGCTTGATTGTGCAAGGAAAATCAATTCCTTGATTACATGTAAGACACATTGTGGTTGTTATCACTGTTGTTTTATGTGCCTATTTGACGTGAGCTTCAAATGGTTTGTGTATATCATGAGTCATAGCCGTTAGGAGTTCAGTCATGTACATTCTCCGGCTTCTTATTTTAAATGTCAAGTTTGTACCCAAACTCTAATGAGATGTCATGTGCAGTTATAACCCGACCAAAGATGTATAGATCGCACAAAAAAATTAAGCTACAACACCAAAGAATGGCGCAGCAAAGCGCATTGGATCCTTCTAGTATAATGAAAAGACAATAGGATTCGATTAGTTTGCTAGAAAGTAACTAGTAATAGTGTTAAAGCGTAGACAGGAGGTGGGCAATGGGACATTGCATGGATGAACACATTTGTATCATGATGATGAAATAAAGAACCATTGTCTAACATAACAGATCTTGTTAGAAAAGCGATTATAGGCATGCTCTCTTAAAACTATCGAGTCATCAAAAGAAAACCCAACAATATATCCTATGGCCTGGTTCCCTCAATTCACCAGGCACAAAGAAACTAAAGAAGATTTTTTTCCAAACGGGGATAAAGCCCCGGCCTCTACATCGGTTGATGTATATAGCATTTATTATATTATTAAGTTTATTACAATGAGTTTGAAAAGTAGTTCAGCTCATGGGTCACAAAGACTTGATACATACCCAACCATCTAAATAAGGCAAATAATAAACACATCCAGCATAGTGATCCTATTATGAAAACACCAACCGCATCATATCGGCTGAATAATTCATGTGCAACTATTTTCAAACGGTTGCACTTAATAACCATGTCTAGCATGCGCTCCTCCTGCTGAAGAAAAGACCGCATACGGATCCAGTGTGTGGTTAAGGGAATAACCTACATAAAAAAGATTTCGTAACCCTGTTAAAAACCATATCATTCCTTATATGCCATATAGCCCAGAGTAAAGCGCAAACACCCGCTCGTATTTGAACTGTCTCATATTTGTCAACTCCATGTAACCAGTTCCCCAAAAGATTCTTAATATTTTTTGGGGTACTAAATTAAAAGCCATATAAACAACACACCATGCAATTCTTGCAAACGGATATTCAATAAATAAATGTTGGCTGGTCTCATTTTTATCACAAAAGCAACACTTCTGCCATTTAGGAACCACATAAAAATCCTAATTTTCAGTGGTACTTTCAATTTCGAAAAATACTTACAAAGGTACCTTGTGTGCCTTTTTAGTAACTCCATGTACATCGATTTAACTGTGAAAACCTTTGATGCGGTTAGAGCCGATCTAAACTGATCTTCTCCCTCAGTTATGTGAATATACATTAGTTTGTTGACTAAATGAAGACATCTTACCCTTTTAGTTCCATTTAGTGTTCTACAAAAGACTATATTCGGCGGGTTATTGGATAAAACTTGTGCAATCGAAACTTCTTTTCGTCGCACAATGTTATAAAGAGGTGGATATTGTTGAGATAAACGAGTTTTTCCCAACCAAGTATCTTCCCATAAGCGAGTATTTTGTCCATTTCTAACACAAAATGACCCTCTAATGAAAAACACATTTTTCACACGCATAATACCTTTCCAAAAAACCGAATCCGATGGCTTAGCTTGGACTTGTGATAGAGTTTTGGAATGCAAGTATTTATTGTTAAGTAGCTCTTCCCACACCCCTTCCTTGTTTAAAAGTTTGAACAACCATTTGCGGAGTAAACATTTCTTTTTTAATTCTAATACCTCGACGTCAAGACCACCTTGATCCTTTGGTCGACAAATAATATTACACTTGGTTAGGCTGTATTTTCTTTTGTGTTTGTCACTTTGCCAAAAGGAGCAAGATCCAAAGAAGTCTAATCTCTTCCAAACCCCCTTAGGAATCTCCATAAAAGACAAGATAAGAGATGAACCACAAGTATAGGGGTGTATCGTAGTATTTTCGATAAGTAAGAGTGTCAAACCCAACGAGGAGAGAAGGTGTTGACAAGTGGTATGGATCAGGAATTCTCTGTAAATACTTAGCAAACATATTTTTAGGGGTTTTTGATAATGCAAATAAATAAAGTACGAGTAAATAAAAGACAATAACAATAATTGTAGCAAGTGGCCCAATCCTTTCTTTATAAAAGGACAAGCCGGTTGTATTACTTAAGATGACCAAACGTTCTCGAGGACACATGGAAATATCGTCAAGTGCTTTCGCTTCATATAGTTGATCAATCTTCTCTGGTTAGATAAGTGTTGTGTGGGTGAACCTATGCTAATGTACTGACCTTCCTAGGACTAATACATACTTGTGATTATACCCCTTGCAAGCATCTGCAACTACAAGAAAGTAATTAAGATAAAAACCTAACCACGGCCTTAAACTTTGAGATCCTACACTCCCTTGTGCAAAGGTTTTCTAACGGGGGTTCAGGTTTCTGTCACTCTGACAACCCCGCGATTAGTAGCCAAATACACAATGCATTCCCCTAGGCCCTTAAAGGTGAAGTATCATCTAGTCGACGTTCACATGACACCACTAGAAGAATAACACCACACCTTAAATATCAAACCATTGAATCTTTCTCAACACAATTCCACTACTAACAACATAACTTCTCCCATGTCCTCAAGAACAAAACAAACTACTCATGAGACATCATATGGATCAAGATCAGAGATGAAATAATGATGAGTAACAATCTGAACATGAACGATAACTCAATAGTTTCACTCAATAGTATCAACTACAACAGGTAATCAACACGGGGAAAGTTTCCTCTAAGAAATATGCAAGACTCAACGCAATTGTCACAGCGGTATGGAGTGGTGGTGATGGTGTTGTGGAGATGATGATGAATATGATGATGATCCCGATGAAGTCCATCTTGATGATGGTGTTGATAGCGACGATCTCCCCTCTCCGGGAAGGAATTTCCCCAGCAGAATTCTGCCTGCCGGAGAGCTCTTTCTCTCTCTGTAGTTTCCGCCCCGTAGAGGCGGCGGAACCTTTCTATGGTCACTCCCCTAGGTATTAGGATTTCGAGGGGAACATATACGCCCGAGGGCGATGCCAGAGGTGGGCCCGGATGGCCACACCACCTGGTGGCGCGGCCAGGGCTGGCCCACGCTAGAGGGTGGTGTGGGCCCCCTATGGCCCATCTCCTCTTCCCCTTCTGGCTTCCTTCGTCTTCTAGAAAAATCAGAACTTCCATATATTTTCTTGAATTTTCTGTTCTTCGCTAAAATTGCATTTGGATAGTGCTTTTTCCGTCAGAATCCTGACTCTAGTGGTTCCTCCTCCAAAAGTCATCAACCATGCAAAAATAGATGAAATAACATAAGTTCCATCTCTTAATATGAAATATATCAATGAATACAGTAAATTATGGTATAGAATAGTGGTGCAAAATGGACGTATCAACTCCCCCAAGCTTAGACCTCGCTTGTCCCCAAGCGAAAACTGAGCTCTATAAACATGACCACAGGTTTATGGAGTGAAGTGTCGATAAAAATAATACGGACAAGAAGCATCACATTTACCAGTACACAAATTATAATAGAAAACAACTCACTATTATATAGCTTAACTTGCAATGAGTAAAGGAAACACAATAAAGATACACAAAGTAAATCATAATTGGTGATGGCAAACTTTGTTCTTGGTCAAAGAACGGTTAACAAATTGCAGCAGTTAAACATAATGGGGTTTTCAATGATAGTTATCAAAGTAATACTCATTCAAATTAGAGCAGTGTGCAAAACAAGGAACATAAGAAACATGATTGAACAAATCATCATATGAAAGATTGAATCACAACAACTCAAATGCTTGCTCAAGATAGAAAGGAATAGGTTTACTGACTCTACTAAAAAGTAAAAGATAGGCCCTTCATAAGAGGGAAGCAGGGATTTCAAATTTCATAAAGAGCTTCCAAAAATTATGGTACTTACTAGCTTTCAGCTCTCATTGCCCCTATCATAAGCATCTTTAGGTGATTAAGGTTAAAGTGAACAAATATTAGGATATGCTTGCAAGTTATAAACCGAGAATCTCATGCCCCTTTCCTACGAATCCCGAACCTCATGCTACTCAACTTTAGCCATGAGTAAGTTCTTGTCATTGTAAGTATATGTGTATCATGGAGAACTGCCAATGGGGTACCCCGTGCCCCATGATACAGGAGCTATCCCATATCAAAATGACAAGGCAACAGACAATGAGCATCTCAGTGATCTTTTTATTTGCTATTTGCATAGGTTTTTATTGAGGATGCTTCATAGAATGCTCACTATGTTTATGCTGCAAGTTTCCATCATGATTAGGCATGACTTAGTGTCAACACCCGGATTTTCAATCCCAGATGCCTATTATGCCATACCTCGCAATCCTAGGATTACCATTTTTGCGAGACATAATAGATTGAATATCACAGTACATCATCCATTACAAACCATAATAAGGTCTTACACAAATAAAGGATCTCATGATCCAGTCTTAGTACAAACAAGCATCGGAATAATAAGCGTAGCGGTGGGCTCCATCTTCAGTGTCACAGGCAATGCTGACGATGGGAGATGATCCTAGTTGTCGTAGCTGTCCTGGTGTCCTTCTTCCGGATAGTACTCATCATAGTCTGGCCACGGGACTAGCCAGGGACAAAGCCATGAGTACTCTTTAAGTACTCGCAAACTATCACTAACAAGTAAGTCAAGGTAGTTCTAATAGGAATGCTAAGCTCTAAGTTTATTTGCAAGGTTAAGTTTGAAACCTAAACTGAGTTCAGAAGTAAAGAAAGCTAAAATAAAGTTCTAAAATCACTTAAGCGGGGACCTAGTTTTCATAGTCACAACCCTGTTGTGGTCAAGTCAAAGTCACAAATCATTTCATAAGTCATTTTGAAAACATCTGACGACGGAACAGTATGGCCACTCCAATTGTCCATGACCACGGACACGGCTATTCGAATAGTTTGACACTCTGCAGAGGTGGTACACTTTCACCACAAAATTCGATACATCCATCAGGGATAACCCTGAATCATCATACTTAGTATGCGGATAATCAATCATAACCTTTCCTTTAAACACTCTAGTATAGACACCTCTCCTATGAGCTTGGCCTCCCAGCCATGGCCATCTGCCATCCTGGGCACTGCATAGGTGGACAACATTGAGAGGTAGCCTCAGCATAAACCTCTCCCGCGAGGGAACCCATACTAATGCATATAAACTTCCGGCTAAGCCTTACCCAATTCAGGTATTGTGGTTGTACGGTAAAATTGGAATGGTATCGCATCCGAACCCAACCATCAGTTTTTATAAAGGGCTAAGGCTCATGCCTCAACATTTTGATCATCATAAACCATTTGTGTTTCTCAACACATGTCAAGACATCTCAATAGAATGACTCATCATTCCAAGGTTTTCATAATCATTTTCACCAAGTATCCCCATCTAGAGTGACCAAGTTTTTGGGTTTAGCACTAACCACTAAGTTAAGAGTGTTCACTATGGTGGGATGCTAATCTTCAATCTCATGCCATAGAATGACATCTAAGTCTAACTAGATAGGCCAAGTTTTATACTCTTTTTCTATCTATAAGAAGAATAAATAACTTTGGTATAAAAGAAATTAAAGCTTGCAAGTAAAACTTGGGATGATTATAACTCAAAAAGTATAACCAAGCATGCTTAAGGCATTTTGCTTAGGTTATCAAGCTTGCAACGGTTAGCTTGCATTGTTAATGATGGATTGCAAGTATTAGCTTGCTAGTAATAGCTTGCCTTGATTGGTACAGTGGTTGAAATTCTCCTCATCTTCTTCGGGGTAGAACTCCTCCTCCTCGTAGACTTGGTAGGTACTATCGTCTATAAATACATACGGGATACACAATCACCAAACAATACTTAACTAGTCTAATTAACACACTAAGGCACACACTTGATGATCTAGTATCATAACAATCATCACAAGATTTAAGGAACTAGCTTCATTATTTTATTTGAGAAATGTAATTTCTACTCATTGAAATTAATTAAGATTTACTATTCTCCAATTAAAATATGGGATCATGTGGACACATGTCATCAGCACATATTCTAATACATGGGAATGCGATTTAAAGTGTTGGTCACATTTTATAAAGTTTAAGTTTATTATTTATTCAATTTAAAGTGACTAGAAATGCCCTAATAGCATTCTTTTGGTACTAGTCCAAAGTCACTGCATGCAAACCTAAATATTATTACATATTCAGATAGATATTGTTAAATGTGATTTTTGAGAGTTGGAATCAACTCAACAGCTAGTATGGTTGATTTTAGAAAAATGTTTGAATACAGAAAAGTCTCTGTCTTGTTATTTTTGGTATAGATTATATCTAACTCCAAATGACTTAAATCCAACAGGCTTGGATAGATATTTTAATTATCTTTCTAGCAAAATTCGAATCATGCATTTTGGTTAAGTGGATCTCTCTGAAATGATTTTTAAACAAGTGGATAGAATCTAGTTTATATCTAAATAGAAAAACATCTATTTGAATTTGTGGGCTAGTGCGGGAAACTAAACGGGCCGGCCCAGTGGCACTCCGCTGCACAGAGGGCAACTAATAGGGGGGTCTGCATGTCAGCGGCTGATCCTAACGCGAAGCGGTACGGGGCGATATCAGCCGTGCAACTAGAACAGAAATCGACGGCCGACGTTCATCGTCTCCGTTGAACAGCTCCGGCGAGAACTAACCCTAACGCGGCACGATGGGGGTCTATTGTGGGCTTACTAGGGCTTCAGCTAACATGGCGATGGGAGCGGTCAAACTGGTGGATGACGGCGGTTCCAGGCGTGGTCGCGGCGGCTCCTGGGGCGATCGCAATCAGCGGCGCCTCTTCTCCTCTGCTGCGGCCAGCTCCGGTGGAATTCTGGCGACTAAGGGCTCGATTGGCTCCGGTGAGAAGTGGGGAAGGCTCAGTGGTGAGAGGGGAGGTGAGTGGTGTGCAAAATGAGGCTGGGGGAGGCCTCCTTTTATAGGCTCGACGACAGGACAGCACGGCGTGGGCAGGCGGCGGTGGCGACATGGCTACAGGTTGCTAGCGGCGTGGCTGCGACCGGCGATCGATGCGTGGTCTCCTGGCGGTCCTCTACAGCGTAAAGGCACTGCTAGGGGCGGTGGCATTTGGTCGGAAAATGGTCAACTCTCTGCGCAGCAGAGGCGGCGTTCGACGCGGCATGCGGTGGCTGTGGGTCAATCAACGGCGAACGGGGATATCTGAGGGCATGCTTGTGTTAAGGCGAAGCAGCACGCGGGTGCTATGGTCGAGGTGTGGCGTGTGCTGGCCTGTCGGGCGCGGTGCTCTGGCGCATGCTCGGCATGGTGTGGACACGGTGGGCGCGGGGTTGTCTGAGGTGGTCCAGTGCGTGGCATTGCTCGAGAAAGGGACAAGGGGCGGCGGTGTGATCGCGCCTACCTCCCAGGGACGGCAGAAGGGGGCTGGGTGGTCTCCTGCGACTTGGGCCTGGTCGGTCGGCGACGACCATCTTTGGGCGGCGCGGTACTAGCGCAGCTGTGAAGGGGGTGTTGTCTGGGGCTGGGTTAGGATAAGAGGGGATAGAGGAGAGATGAGAGGGTCAAATGGGGGACAAAGCTTTGATTAATCAACAGTATTAGTTAGGCAGTTTGTTTGATGATCACCATGTGTTCGACACAATGGCCGCATGAGGTTTATTTTTGAATTTTTAAAAGATTTTTGGTGGGTGTGTTAGTCATAAGCTTGATCATCTGTGGTTGCTTGGGATTGTCAAGGTGAACTCATTTGAGTGGTTTTTGAAAAAGTGGGATCTATGCATATGTAATGGATTCAATTTTCCAATGTCAATTAAAATTAGTGGTTTAATGGTTTTGTAAGATTTAAAAGTGGGCCTTGGTAGATCTTTACTTGTAATAGCAAGGGGTGCAAAGATCTAGAATTGTTTCTGTTTGAAATTAACTTCTAGGAACACCTAAAGTGACTTAGTGGATTAAAATGGTCAAAGTGACCATTTGCATTATTTAATCTTATTTGATTTCTTTTTATTTGGATTTTGTTTTTGAATGATCTAGATGATGTGGCATTCACCCTTGAATCATTTTACAACCATTAGAACAACCAAACATGGCATTTCCAAACAATGCTATATTAATACACACACATGCATTCATAATTATGTTAATGATAAAAAGTTTTTGTTAACCCTAAATTGGGTGATTTGGATCTTGATAACCTTGATTAAAGATTTAGGATGTTACACTTAGGCTAGCTGCCCAGGCGTTTTTGTAACACACATACAAAATCCATGAGCTTACAAGCTCCCCTTTTATTTCACACCGCCGGGATCCATAAACAAAAGAACATGATATCAACTGATTAACAAGTGCAATGTTGAAAGTGTTCCCCATGACAGCATGGTTCTGCTAATTCTCAACTTATAAAGTGCAAGCACATACACAACATAGATGGACACAATGGTTCAAGTTTATTAAGTGCAAGAAAGTAAAGTGTGCCATCAAGTTCGTGAGAGCTTTAATCACTAGTTTTCACATAACAAGTTTAATTTGGAAGAAAGATAAAAGTGTGAATTTACTTGGAATAGCAATAATGCTAATGGGTAGATAAGATGGATACAAATGGCGTAGGGTTTAGTTTTAGGAATGGTTGCACGAGAAGCATTCCCTCTCAGTACATGTTTTTGGCTAGCAAGGCTGGGTAGCAAGCATAAGAATTGAAGGAAACAAACATACTAATGATAGAAACAATCATGCAATCTTCCTTGGAAACACAAAAGATCTTAACTAGAGAATACTTTGCTTATCAGCCAAGCAAGAAAGGAAGTTAATGAAATTATATTTCTAAAAGTACTTTTCTCTTTTCCATTCAATCCTCAAATAGTGTTACTACTGACCAAAGCTAAGCTTGCCAAAACCAACTAAATTTACTTAATGATCCCAAAGTGATACCAATACTAACAACAAGATCAATCATATGACAGAAATTGCAAACTAAAATAAGATGTGCAAAAAGTAAATGATAGAACTTCTCATTAATATTCCATAACGGCAACTCACACCAAGGGACACATAGATAACTAGCTAGAGGAGAGATACTTCCACAATGCAAACCATCCTATATGATAACTTCTCTATTCATGATATGACTCTACTAAAAAGGAAAAAAGATAAAACATAGTGATGTGATACCACGACACTCCCCCAAGCTTGGAACAAACCAAGGGGATGCCAAAACCTCATGACAAATTACTCCTTCGGTGGTGGTGGTGTTCTCTTGATAAGCTTTTCAATCAATTTCTTCAAGTCCTCAATCTCGAAGGTGAGGGTATGAATCAACTCCGAATTTTGCTCAATGCAGTTCATGATCATGCTGGGTTGTGAATCCTAGCCCTCGTGATTCTTACCCCACTCTTCCTCCTTGAAGTATTCTTTTCCTATATGGTTAGAACGAGGCATATCCCAATTGGAGGGTAATTTTCCTTTGGGCATCTTTTGGAACTGCTGCTCATGAATAAGGTTATGGAAAGGATTCTTGTCATGTGGAGGAAGTGACCGTGGAGCTTCAGTGGACATTTGTGCAGTCCTTTTTAGCTTGATAGGGCGTGCCATAACTCCAATGCTTGCGATGGTGGTGCTGGTGCACGGATGCTGGTCTTCCTTCACTTCCTCTTCAACTTCTCCATTGACCTCCTCCTCCCGGTTGGGGTCTTGGAGATCATCTTCCACAGGTTTCTTGCCCTTATCGTTGGTGCAGACCATCGTGCTTCTAAACTTGAGATTAGATCCTGACAGAAACAGATCGAAACAAAAACACGAAGAGAACACGATATACGAACCTCAGGGGATCCGGGGGATTATATTACAAAGTTTAACAACAAAAGGAAGGTACTATGAGAAAAACGGGTCGGAGACAGGCTCCGAGGTGGCCACAACCCCTGGTGGCGCGACTAGGTGGGCCCCCGCCACGGGGTGGTGTGCGCCCCCTGAGCTCTGTTTCCGTCCCTTTTTCGACTCATAGTCTTCTGTGTTAGATAAAAACTGCAAAAATATAAATTGATAGTTTTTCGCGGACCTTTTCTTACCAGAAATGTTACCTATTTGAAAACAGACTCTGCAGGTTTCTTAATTTGGTCTTTGATAAAAAAAATCGGTGTCACCACTTGAATAACATCAATATCTTCATTGTAAGAATCTCCAGCAATATAGTGCTTGAGTCTTTGACCATTCACCTCTCATTACACCCTTATCTCCTAACACTTGAGAATTTCTTTCACACAATCTTCATTAGCAACATCAGTGCATGCAAGAGAATAAACCTTTGGGTTCAATTTCAACTGAAATCCATCTAACCATAAGCTACTGAAACAACTCCTTTCGAAAGCCCAAAAAGAATTCAAAAAGGAAATCGATTTAAGAGGCAAATGCAAAATGGTAGAAATCTATCAAAACAGACCAGCACGTAAGGATCAATTTTTAGAAAATCTTCTGTTGCTCAAACCAAAAATTGCAAAACTAACAAAAGTTAAATAATAAACTGGGGCATGCACACAAAACATTACAGATCAGTACGACATTTTTAGATTTTCACGATTTTTTACAGTGAAGCACAAAAATTTGTTTCGGGACAGGAACTTCCCCAAATCTTACTTCTCTCTCATTAGAGGTTGATCTTGACACAAAAACTAAACAAAAAGGATAAGGAGAGGTTATTGCAGAAGCAATAACTTCCAAGACTCAAATAAACAAAAACAAACTGAAAGCAAAAATATATTGAGTTGTCTCCCAAAAAGCTCTTTATTTATAGCCATTAAGATGGGCATTATGATTCCAATGATGCTCACATAAGAATATGGATTGAAGTAAAAGAGAGCATCAAGAAGCAAAAATGCACATATTTGAGTCTAACCCACTTCCTATGCAAGGGAATTTTGTAAGAAAATAAGTTATTGAAACTAGAGGCTACCAGCATAGAAAGGCCAAACAAGTGCAACATAAAGTCTTTCAGCATAAAGCTAGGAAACTTAATATTATTGAGATACATAAAAGCACTTTTCCCTCTCGCATAATAACTTTCAGCATCATGAATAAATTTAACGATATAACTGTCACCTGAACCATAATAGCAATGATCACTTATTCTAACAGAAAACACCGGGCACTAGTTCTCCTAATGTTACTATGTGCAGCAATATTAGAAGTATCCTTACAAAGGGTAATGTGTTCATCTTCTACATATTTAGTGACAAAGTCTTTCACATTTGCTACTGCGGGTTCAACATCTATTTATTCATCAGGTTGCACAGCTTTATTTGTACTTTCGTTAACCATAATAGCTATCATATAATGTTCCTTTACCTTAACAGGGAAAGGTATTTTCACGATATAAGGTTCAGGTAAAATATGATTAGTAGTATAAACTTCAGTATTTCTAGCAGGAACACAATTAACAATATCTTTATATGGCTCATGATACTTGTTCCATTTCTTTTTAGGAATTTCAATATAAGAGGCAAAGGCCTTAAAACAATTTTCAATACTTTGAAAATCAAGACCATAAGCAGCACTAATATTATGAAAGTCATCAGTTCCCATGAAAGATGTAATGCATTCATAATCATAATTTATACCTGACTTTCTTCCTTTATCATTCTCCTATGCTTCAGCATTTTCTTGAATACGGTCTAGAAGATCCCATTTAGCTTCTTCTTCCATACGTGTAAATGATCTAGCACAAGAAGCATATAATAAATCTTTATCATGAAGAAAAAGCCTTGCATAAAAGTTATTGATAATAATATTATTAGGGAGCTCATGAATAGGACATTTGAGTATTAGTAACTTCAATCTCCCCCAAGCTTGGGCGGTACTCTCTCCATCTTGAGGCCAAAAGTTATATATTTGATTCCGATCTTTATGAATCTCAGAAGGAGGATAAAATTTGGAATAAAAGAGAGGTACAATTTCCTCACATTCAAGAGTTTGGCCATTCTTCAGCAGCTTAAACCATTCCTCAGCTCTACCTTTCAATGATAAAGAGAATAACTTCCTCTTAACTTGATCTATTGTAATACCTGCACACTTAAACAATCTGCATAATTCATGTATAAAGAGCAAATGATCACCGAGATGAGCAAATCCATCTCCAAAATAGTAGTTATCCATAACTCGATCAACAATTTTTGTAGGTATCTTAAAAGGATGAATTTTAGCAGGTAGTGATTCATCTACTACCTTAGCAGTGGTAGTAGCATTACAAAATAAGAAACTAAGTGAACTATCCATATTGAAGTAAAGTAACTAATAGAAATAAACAATACTCATTGTAGAAGTTTCATTTACCAGTTCCACTGTTCAATAACGCTTCACTCCCCGGCAACGGTGCTAGAAAATAGTCTTGATGACCCACAAGTATAGGGGGTGTATCACAGTATTTTCGATAAGTAAGAGTGTCGAACCCAACGAGGAGCAGAAGGTGTTGACAAGTGGTATGGATCAGGAATTCTCTATAAATACTTAGCAAACAGATTTTTAGGGGTTTTTGATAATGCAAATAAATAAAGTATGAGTAAATAAAAGGCAATAACAATAATTGCAGCAAGTGGCCCAATGATTTCTATAGCAAAGGACAAGCCGGTTGTATTACTTAAGATGACCAAATGTTCTCGAGGACACATGGGAATATCGTCAAGTGCTTTCACTTCATATAGTTGATTAATCTTCTCTGGTTAGATAAGTGTTGTGTGGGTGAACCTATGCTAATGTACTGACCCTCCTAGGACTAATACATACCTGTGATTATACCCCTTGCAAGCATCCGCAACTACAAGAAAGTAATTAAGATAAAAACCTAACCATAGCCTTAAACTTTGAGATCTTACACTCCCTTGCGCAAAGGTTTCCTAACGGGGGTTCAGGTTTCTGTCACTCCGGCAACCCCGCGATTAGTAGCCAAATACACAATACATTTCCCTAGGCCCTTAAAGGTGAAGTATCGTGTAGTCGACGTGCACATGACACCACTAGAAGAATAACACCACAACTTAAATATCAAACCATTGAATCTTTCTCAACACAATTCCACTACTAACAACATGACTTCTCCCATGTCCTCAAGAACTAAACAAACTAATCACGAGACATCATATGGATCAAGATCAGAGATGAAATAATGAAGAGTAACAATCTGAACATGAATGATAATTCAATGGTTCCACTCAATAGTATCAACTACAACAAGTAATCAACACCGAGAAAGTTTCCCCTAAGAACTATGCAAGACTCAACCCAATGCTTACAATGGTATGGAGTGGTGGTGATGGTGCTGGTGGAGATGATGATAGAGATGATGATGATGATCCCGATGAAGTCCATCTTGATGACGGTGTTGATGGAGACTATCTCCCCTCTCCGAGAAGGAATTTCCTCGGCAGAATTCTGCCTGTCGGAGAGCTCTTTCTCTCTCTGTAGATTCCGCCCCGTAGAGGCGGCGGGAACCTTTCTGTGGTCGCTCCCCAAGGTCTTAGGGTTTTGAGGGGAACATATATGGCCGAGGGCGGTGCCAGAGGTGGGCCAGGGTGGCCACACAACCTGGTGGCGCGACCAGGGCTGGCCCACGCCAGGGGGTGGTGTGGGCCCCTGTGGCCCATCTCCACTTCCCCTTCTGGCTTTCTTCGTCTTCTGGAAAAATAGGAACTTCTATATATTTTCTGGGATTTTCTAATCTTCTCCAAAATGGCATCTGGATAGTGCTTTTTCTGTCAGAATCCTGACTCTAGTGGTTCCTCCTCCAAAAGTCATCAACCATGCAAAAATAGATGAAAAAACCTAAGTTCCATCTCTTAATATAAAATATATCAATGAATCCAGTAAATTATGATATAGAATAGTGATACAAAATGGACGTATCAATAAGCATTGGCAAGCTTGTTAGGACAACATTACTTAGAACCAAACAATCTCTATCTGATAATAATTTTCCTAACCAACACGCTAATTTTTTCGCAAAACGATCCTTGGTTGGCTTCTATTCGCCATTTTTTAGCTTCCTATAGTTTATGGGAATTCCCAAGTATCTAAAAGGTAAATACCCAATTTCGCAGGAAAACAACTCCATATATTGATATTCTACCTCTTTAGCTTTTCCAAAACACAAGACCTCACTCTTGTGAAAATTAATTTTTAGCCCCGGAAGTTGCTCAAAGAATACATAAAATTAATTTCATATTCAATGATTTTTTGTAGATCGTGTTCCATGAAGATAATTGTATCATCGGCATACTCTAATATAGATACTCCACCCACAACTAGATGAGGTATAAGACACTCTACTTCGCCATCTTCCTTTGCTCTTGCAATTAAAATGGCTAACATATCTGCGATTAAGTTGAAAAGAATCAATGAAAGCAGATCCCCTATCGTAATCCTTTTTTAGTTTGAAAGTGGGTGACCAATATCATCATTTACACGAATACTCACACTCCCTTTTTAACGAAATCATCAATCCAATTTCACCATAGCAGATCAAAACCTTTCATACGCAAAGTCTGTTGTAAGAAAGGCCATTTAACCTTGTCGTATGCCTTCTCAAAATCTATTTTAAGAAGAACTCTGTCTAACCTCTTTGAATGCATCTCATGAATAGTTTCATGGAGAACCACAACTCCTTCCAGGATCTGTCTCCTAGGCATAAATGTCATTTGCGTTGGCTTAATTACCGTGTGAGCCATGGATGTTATTCTGTTGGTACCCACCTTTGTGAATATTTTGAAGCTCACATGCATAAGAGAGATAGGTAGGTATTGCTGAATTTGAGTTGCATTATATATTTTTTGGAAGGAGAATGATGTTACCAAAATTCAGCTGGAATAATACTAGCTCTCCTCGATAGAATTTCGCAAACATAGCCATCATATCATTCTTAATAATACGCCAAAACTTCTGATAAAACTCTGCGGGTAGCCCGTTTGGCTTTGGTGCTTTATTCTTTTTCATCTGCAAGATAGTATCCCAAACTTCTTTATCGTGAAGTCGACCGTGAAAATTCTATTCTCTTCCTCAGATATTTTATGGGATATCCTCCTTTTCAGATTCTACCATTGAAAAAAAGTTTTGAGCCAGTTCCCCAAATACTTTCTTATAATATTCTAAGATGAAAACTTTAAGGTTTTCTTGTCCAATTATAGTACCTTCATCTTGTTCCAATTGGAAAATATTCTTCCTCCTATGTTTTCCATTATCAATGAGATGAAAGTAATTTGTGTTATTCTTCCTTCTTGAATATGTTTGACTTTAGCCCGTTGCGCCCACTTGGACTCCTCATTGCGCCTCAGCTTTGCTAAGTCATCATTAGCTTTATTCATTATATCTCTCTCTAAGGAAGTAAGTGGAACTATTTCAGCTTTGTGATCTAAAGAATCAATAATGTTGGAAATACGTTCTTTTTCTTTCTTATAAATAGTACTCTGATTTTTCGCCCACCCACGCAAGAAATTCTAGAAATGGTGGATATTATTTCGCCATATCTCCATCAAGGTGTCTCCATATGATATGGATGCCCACACTTGTGCAACCATTTGATGAAAACCTTCCTGACACAGCCAAGATAACTCGAAGAAAAAAGTGCTTTGTTTCCTAGATGAGCCTGTTTACCGGAATCAACCAACAACGGAGTATGATCTGGCCCTAAACTTGTCAGAGCTCTAACACTTACTAGAGGGGATTTTACTTCCCACTTAGTAGTTGCCAAAGTACTATCCAACTTCTCATAAGTCAGACTCTCTCTTCTATTCTCCCATGTAAATTGTCGTCCCGAGAGAGCTATTTCTCTTAGATTCGTACTTTCAATAATTGCGTTAAAAATAAAAAGCCACCTAGCATTAAAATTATCATTATTTTTTCTCCTGGAAACGAGTAATATTAAAATCGCCTCCAACAAGCATAGAAAGTGTTCTCTCCTCACATATACGGACTAACTCCGCCAAAAACTCAGGTTTTTTGGCATCTTGAGCCGCCCCATATACTGGCACTAAAAACCACTCAAAACTATCCATCCTGGAAACCATGTGAAACTTAACACATCTATCACCGGTGACCACGTTTTTCACTTGGAGAGTGGACTTATTTATGCCGACAAGCATCCCCCGACCTCCCAATAGGTGGTAGGCAATACCACTCTAAATCCATTCCTCCAGAAATAATATTAAGGAAATAGCTACTAAAGTTTGAACGTCTTGTCTCTAAAATTTGGAAGAATGAGGGTGTTATTAAAGATGATTAAGATTGTATTTTGCCAAACATCGGCAGCAACACATTAACCATTTGTAAACACATGTGTAATCATCAGATTGCAACAGTTCTATTAGATGTCCCTATTTTTTTTGCTAGGCGTCTCCCGGGATCAAATCCCTGGATTCTCGGTTCCTCCATGCAACAAGTGTCCAATTTTTTTGCTTCAAATCATGCTTTTGGTACATAAAGTCTCACTTTTGCTATATTTGATCATTTTGTAGCAAAAATGGTTTGTCCCAAAAAATAACAAAAAAGACAGACCTTGCCGGAGACTTTGTAGCAAAACATTTGTGTTAATATAGCAAAAACAAATTTCGTCGGAGACATCACCGGAGACTTCATAGCAAAAACCTTAAACTACTGTAACAAAACCACAGAATGATTGTAGCAAAAGAATTATGCTAACGTAGCAAAATCGACTTTGCCAGAGACATCGTAGCAAAACCTTTGTACTATTGTAGCAAAACTTCGGAACTTAGCAAATAAAAAATATATTGTTTTAGCAAACCAAGACATCATCGTAGACTCTCACCGGACAGATCATAGCCAAACATTTATACTAATATAAAAAAACTACAATGTTTGTAGCAAAAAGCATATTCAGTTGTAGCAATGGAATCCCAGGCTTTTAGCACCACTAGCAACTCCATCAGAGCAAGGCCAACTCCACCGGTGCGAGGCCATGGCACAGGAGGTGGCGGGAACTCAGTAGGCTCATGGTCGTTTCACATAGGAGGGGAAAGATGCTCGTGCACCGCTGGGTTCATGGACGGCCAGGAGGGACGTCGTGTTGGTGAGGCCAAGTCATAGGCAAGCATGTCATCCTCGACAAGAGAAACGGGAGATTTTCAGGGCGGCAGCGGTGTATGGCTAGGCGTCGGGTGGTGTGCGGGCAGGGGCAGTGGCAATGCACGGCGGTGCGCGGCCAGGGCAATGGCGACGCGCGCCTAGAAGCAGGGTGGCACACGTGGCTTTGCTCCATGGTTGTTACGGAAGAACACGAGGTGGGAGGAAATTGGGAACCGTGTGGTGGAAGGTGAAATGGTTCACGGGGCCCACCCACAACTCAGCAGCACACGTTCATCACGAGACCTGGACGATGGAAGCCATAGACCCCCCGGGGGAGTAGTACCATTTACCAAAGAAAAATCTATGTCGAGGAGGGCACACAACACACAATCAAGGTGGTCGAACAACATAATCTATTTTTTAACAAAAAAGTCTACCAAAGTACCAATCTATTAATAATCATCAGTAGCAGCACAAAGAGCCACAAAAGTAATACACCAATTAGAGGTTTGATCCGGTGCTACCCCTTCACCCAAACTCGTACAAATCCGTTCACATACGTGTACAAGCTCATATTCAAACCCGTATTTTCATGTATAGGTATATGTCATTATTCCCATAGGCCATACACGCACACGCGTCCAGCCCACCACCATGCTTCTCCGCCGCCACATTCAGTCACATACTCGTCGCCCTTCCATGCTCGAGGAGGTCGCCGGAGGAGGTGGTCCCTTTTCCTGATAGCCGCGCGGCAGATCACCATGTTAGTTGCTTCGACGAACTGTTCGGATATGACAAGGCCAGCCTATAGTCAGTCCAACAAACTAGAAGCCAGCATGTCCGGCGCCACCAGATAGTCCGGTGAACTAGGGCCTAGCCAAGGTGGCGGCCCTCACGGGCGCCATCAACACTGACAAGGCGGTCTACGACATGAATGTAACACCCCAAAAATATTAATCAAGATTATCAAGTTCTAATCACCCAAGTTTAGGGTTAACAAAAACTTTTCTTATTAAATCTAATATGAGTGTATGTGTGAATTGCATTAGTGTATGAATGAGTGCAATTGCCATGTTTGATTGCTACAAATGATAAGGAATGGTTTAAAGATAAATACTACATCATCTAGGCCATTTACAAACAAAATCAAAAGAAAAGAAATTCAAATATGAATCATATAAGCAAATGGTCATTTTGATCAAAATTACCCACTAGACCACTTTGAGTGTTCCTAGTAAAAGATTTCTAATAGAAACTTCCCAATTCTTTTCACCCCTTGCTAGACCAAGTAAAAGTGAACCCAAGCCTACTTTACAAACTACCAGAAACAAATTCCAAATCTATTCAAAGGACATTGCAAAATTGAATCAAGTTCATATGCACAGATCACCACTTTTCAAAAACCACTCAAATCAATTCACCTTGGCAAACCCAAGCAACCATAGACTATCAAGAAAGTACTCAGAACGCTCACCAAAATTCATGCAAAAATTAAAATCTTAACTTCATGCGGCCATTTGGTCGAGTACCTTGCAGACACAGAAAACACTTACCTAACTTCTACTGTGTAGCATCTCATTTGTCTAACAAAGGTTATGCTACATGGCTTAATAATATAATGGCTACTTCCTACATATAATTGTTGCATCATAATTATATCATGCTCATGTCATCATGCCACCTTGCATTTGAGCATCATATAAAACCCTTTTTCTTTTGGTTCTTCTCTCATATGCATTATTAATTGTATTTGCCTCTTGATATATTGTAGTTGGTTCTTGATATATTGTTTAATGCCCAAGTTGAGTTGGGGGCATATCTTTTATTAACTCCACCACCTTTCTTGTCACCACCCCATAGTTCCACCATTCCACCAAATGTGAGCATTGCATTTTATTTGGGTTTATCTCTAGCTCATGTTGTTTGGAATGGACCCTTTTTCTATTCTACCTGCTTCCATATGGAATGATATGGGAAGGTTGTTCATGATGGAATATTTTGAGGATAATATGCACATAGTGGAATATACACACTAGCATGTCCAAAAAATATTCAAATATGGTCATCTCCATTCACTCCACATGGAACATTCCTTCAATCCTTAGCTTGGCCCTTACTCCATCTTTTGAGGATGCACATAAATAAATGCCATGAGATTTTATTTTGTTTTCACAAGATTAACACATGGCATAAAATACTTGCATGGGCCATGCAACCATCACCATCTTTTGTCCTCCTTTGGTTTTATTTGATTTTGAGTGGATCATCTTCTCATCTCTCTCTTTCTCTCAATCCTTTCTACCTTGCTTTGTTTCTTGCCTTGTGCCATCAAACCTCATCCACCTCTCTTGTGTAGTGCCATGCATGATCTTACAAGACCATCCCCATGACCATATCCTACCCTTCATGCTTGCTCATGCTCATGTGGTTACACCATTTCCCTCTCTCACCTCACCTCTCCCTCTCTTTCTCTCTCTCTACCATGAGGGCCACCTGACCTCCTCTCTCTCCCTGGCCCACACCCCAGCCACCCCTCTCTCTAACCCTAAACAAAACCCTAACCCAAGACTACCCCATCTACCTAGCCGAGCCACCCCCTCTCCTCTCTCTCTTCTTCTACCTGCCATGCTGGCCCCAGCTGCTGCGCCTCCCCCTCACCCTGGTCCACCTGCAGCCTCCCCCGCCGTGCCCTACCTTCCCCCAGCCCGAGCCAGCACATGAGGAGGGAGAAAAAGGTGACAACCGAGCCACCTTTATTCCCCCGTGCCACGGTTGCCTCCCTCTCTCTCCCTCTTGCTTTACCCTCCTCCATATGCCTCCTGGCAGCTCCCAGATCTGCCCCGAGCCAGCCCTCCTCTACTCCTTCTTCCTCTTTGTCGCCAAGACCTGCCGCCATTCGCCGCCAGCACCGCGTCGCCCCCGTCGCTCCAGCCGGTGAGCACGTCGTGGAGGTGGCCTGGGCGACCGAGAAGACCTCACTGCCTCGCCCTGGACACGCCAACGCGAAGGAGGAGCCCCAGAACCACCGGTACCGCCGCCACCCGACGCCAAACCCTAGAACTCCGGCCGCCAGCCTCGTCGTCGATCCTCTGTGCTCCGGCCTGATCCGACCACACCAACCCACCCGCGGTGAGTCCCTCGACCGCCCTGACATCCTCCGCTTCATCGTCACCGTCTAGCGCCGCCGTTCTTTTCGTCGAACGACGTCAGTGCGTCGAGCTCGCCGGTGTCTACCAGTTTCCCACGCCACCTAGAACCTCACCTAGGCCCCATCCCCCCTCCTGTCAGCTCCTCTAGCCACCGCACTGGTACCGCCTCCCTGCGTGCGAACCCCAGGTCGCGGGATCGAATCCCCCGCGCCGCGCGTGCTGCCGCCGTCAGTTTCGTCAGAGAAGAGAGGAAGAGAAACAGTGCACGTGACGACACTTTGCGCTTACCCCCCCACCTTTTTGACTCCTACAACCCGCGCTCCTAGAGGTCCCACCTGCTAGCCTCCTTCTCCTTTTTGCAAAAACGCCCCGCATGTTTGTGCAACTAACCCGCGCTCCAGCCCTAGCCCCCACCTGTCAGTCGCTGCAGTCCCCACCCCTGGCATGTGGGCCGTAGCCGCTGGGCCCGCTTGTCAACCGCGTGGGCTAGCCAGAGCCGCGGTAGAAAAAGGATTTTCTGCGCGCGTGGCCCCATTCCGTTTGGCCCCACCCGTCAGTGGCTATGGCTGGGACGGGCTGAGTAAGAAAAGTTTTTCCTGTGTCTGTTTTAATTAAACCTTTTCCAAAATTGATTTAAATTCAAATCAGATTTAAATAACTTTTAAAATACAAATCCTTATAATACAAATAATATATGTTTTGGAATCCGAAAAATGTGAGGAATTCAAATATGCCATTCAAAAAAAATTGAACACTCTAAATTTTTGAGATGATTAAAATTATATTAAAATGCCCTTTTCCTTAATTAATTAATAACTTTGGTTTTATAACTCCAAAATTGACAAATAATATGTCTAAATCGATCAGCACGACGAGCCCGTTCTATCTATGCATTCCATGTTCTGAATTGCAGCATGCATCATATAAATATAAAGAATACAGCAACTTATTTGAGTATAAAATATGAGTAAAACTCAATAAAATACTTTATTCTTGTACCCCACACCTCACCCATGCCGTACTACATTATTGCCATGCGAATTGTGCATCATTCATCATGGCATGATTGTTTGCTTGACGCATTATAATTCATATGCTTGTGCATTGTATTTATGTTGGCCCTTGTTTGTTTGGTTCTTCTTCGAATAGACGCTGAGCAGGGGATATATCAGGAATCCCAGGAGCACTACCCAGATCCTTCCCTCGCTTCAACTGAGCTGCCAGGCAAGCACTACCACATGCTTGCATACATATAGTACCTATTGCCTCTATCTTATTCTTGCATCATTGAGTCGCGCTTGCATTAAAAATGAATCCCAAGTACTGCATAGCCTTTACTTTTAAACCCCACCGAAGCTTGTTCCTCCATCCCATGAGCCATTACTACAGGAGTTGTTTAAGCCATGCGGGTCGTAGAACAGCATGTGTAGGGTATTTGAGTGTCTGATGGATAACGAGGTACCTAAACAACTTAACCTAAATAGTAATGGGATAACTAATGACAGTGGCACCGGTGGGCAATATCTGCTATTTGGTTCTTCATGCTCACTTGTGTCCCGTAGGACCTCGGGTACTTGATTCCTGTTCCTTGACTATTCGCACTATCCACATCCGGGAGGCCTTATGGACCCCCCTGAGCCAGAGCTTGATTCATTTGTTATTTCTTGGGGCCACAAAGTAGTTTGGGGCTTTATTACTATCCTGTACTTATGCCATGCTTTACTGCTTTATTTAAGATTGTGCGTGGAGCACCTGTACTGTTTAGGACCGTGACACGTTTTTGCTGTATCGACAAGCCCAGTCACATTTTCGGGTTCCCAGTCGTTTACCGCCGTCCACACAAACCCTGGGTCCGTTTCGGAGCCGGCCAACTTCGTTGCGGGTAGCTTAGTGGGGTGGCCCCCTGAAACATTTCTGAATCCTGTGATCGCTTTGTCGTGAATGCCTCGTTGGGTTTTGATTTGGTTTTTCCGAGGTCGATCGAGTGTGTGTTGCTATTTGTGCACCCCTGCAGGGTAAATCTTTCTGAAAGCCGTGTCCGCGGTTATGGACGACTTGGAGCACAGTTTCTCGACCATAGACAAGTATAACTAAAGTACCGCTTTTAATTTGACTAAGTACCTGACTAGTAAATAGTGCAACACTCATGGAATGGTTAATAAAACTGCCAATGGATGGGGGGCTGTTCGTCCGCTTCCTCGTTGGTAAGCGAGGAGGAGGATGGATCTGTTAATATTACTATTACAACTGTTGCTATTACTTCACGGACATCCGCCTATCTTTGGTTAGGCGGATGGTTAGCGAGTATCTATAGAATTGTTAGGTATTATCATTTGCTGCAATTGCGTCACCCCAGGTTGTGTCCCCTTTAGAGGCATAAAGACTTGCTGAGTACCCCTAGGGTCTCACACGATAAATTGTTTGATTCAGATGAACAGGTGTACCCGCAAGATGGATACTGGGTGGAAAGACAGATGATGTTGGCAACGACCACTCGGTGTAGAGATTCCAGGAACAGGGATCCGTGAGATCTGTGGGCGGGATGTGTTTATTTATGGGGCATCTTATGCCGATTTGCTTCTTATCCGTACTCGGATCTTGTTTTCCGCTTCCACCTGATACTCTGATGTTTGATGTATGAGGAGATATCCTAAACTATTATAACTATCTAGGACATTTGGATCTTGCCATATGGCGTTGCAATATTTCTATTTCTTTTAGATGGAATGGCTCTGAGGATTGTTGTATGCGGCTTGCATACATACTCATTTGTGTATGTAGTTGATCCCTTCGCCTGCCGATTACGCCGCTCGTTCTTGTCCCGATGTTTGGAAATGGTTAGGACGGCCGAAAGGTCTACCTGTGAGTGGCATTTGGCCCCACCGTACTATTTTAACCATTTCCGCTCATCCAGGCTTGTAACTAAGAGCGTAATTCACCGAGGTAGTTACATACTATTCTGAGCACAGATCACTCCCCACTAGCCCCTCATTTCTCTCCCCTGGTCTCCCCCGGCACCTAGCATTGTAGTGACACACTTACCCCTTTGCCGTTCGCACCATTGTCGTGCCGCCCGAGCTCGTCGTGCCGGTCGACCATGCCCCACTTGCCATAGACCGCGTCGCCCTCTCCCATGATGTCCAGGAGACAGGCAACCATCCACCGCCACCCTTTGTCCATCCCTCGACCGCAGGCAAGCCATGGACCACCCGCAAACGCCGCGCCCATTTCTATTCCTGCCATGCCGAGAGCGCGCCAGAGCGCCGCAGCCGACACGCGTACACACATCGCGCCTCGCCCTCTCAGCGTGTGCCCGCACTCACAGTGACCTCAGCTACCCCCCAGACACGCCTGTTCACCGCCGCGCAGATCGTAGCCACTGTGCGCCATCTCGAACGCTACCGTTCCCGCGTAGAACACCGACCGTTCCCGACCATTCTCGACCGCCCCTTGCCGTGCCATCACTCGCACGACCACCGCCCCTAAGCACAGCGTCAACCCCTACCCTCAGCCATGTCGATAGCCCCCTATAACGACGTCGCCGATGAGCCTGAGCCATGCCGCTCTATCCCTCTCGCCGGTGTATAAATAGAGGCCACCCCATCCCTCATTCACCACACCATTCCACTCCCCTCTCTCTCACAAACCTTTCACACCTCTCCCTGGAGCAAGGCAAGCACCAGCCCGCCGAATTTTCACCGGAGCCCGCCGCTACAGAGGAGAAGAGGAACCGGAGCTAGGAGCCGCCCTAGGAGAAGTCGCGACCACCATTTGACTTGTCATCCTCGACACGTTTGATCGCCCCCATCGCTGACCCTAGCCGGAGCCCTGGTGAGCCCCCATGTACCCCCACTGTTCGCGTTAGGGTTCAGTCTCACCGGAGCTATGCGACGGAGACGACGATGCCCAGCTGTCGATCGCTCTCTAGTCGCACGACCCAGATTGAAAGATACCGTTTTGGTTTAGTTTAGTCGCTGACCAGTGCGACCGTCCTGTCAGCAGCCCGCTGTGCCAGCGCAGTGCAGCTGAGCCGGCCCAATAAGTTTGCCATGCAAGCCTGTTGATTCAAATAAGCTTTTTCCATTTTAGTTAAAACTATATTCTATCAGCAAATTCAAAAATCAATTCAAAGAGATTCATTGAACCAAATTGCCTGATTCCAATTTTGTTAGAAAGATATTCAAATTATCTATCCAAAACCGTTGGATTCAAACCATTTGAAATTATAGATCACCTATACCAAAAATAACAAGACAAAGGCTTTTTCCACTTCAAACATTTTTCAAAAATCAACCATAAATGCTTTTGAGTTGATTCCAACTCTCAAACATCACATTTGACAAGATCTCTCTGAATATGTAAAAATATTTAGGTTTACATGCAGTGATCTTGGACTAGTACTAAAAGAATGCTATATAGGCATTTCTAGTCACTTTAATTGTATTAAATACTAATTTTAAACTTTATAAAATGTGACCACCACTTTAAATCACATTCCCAAGTGTTAAAATATGTGGAGATGACATGTGTCAACATGATCCCATATTTTAGTTGCAGAATATTAAATCTTAAGTATTTTCAATGAGTAGAAATTACTTTTCTAAAATGAGATAAATAAGACTAGGTCTTTATTTCATGTGATGTTTGTGATGATGCTAGATCATCAAGTGTGAGCCTTAGTGTGCTAAATAGAAGTAGTTAAGTATTGTTTGGTGATTGTGTACCTTGTATTCATTTATAGACGCTAGTACCGACCAAGAATATGAGGAGGAGGAGTACTACGAAGAAGAAGAAGAGAACTTTAACCACTGCACTACTCAAGGCAAGATTAACACTACAAGTTAACTATGCAAGCCATCCTTGGAAGATAACCTATGCAAGATGCATTATGCATGCTTGGTTATGCCACCTTGATTATACCAATCCCAAGTTTTACTTGCAAGCTTTATTCTTTTTGTTTTACCAAAGTTCTTTACCTTTAGTTAGTGATTTGTGAGTATTGGAAAAATAGGATAGATGCTATAAAGAGTATAAAACTAGGCCTAAGTAGTTTTACTTAGATGCCATTAAAAAGCATAAAACTAGATTTGGATAGTTATACTTGAGTAGCACCCCTTATTAGTGAATACCCTCAATTTTAGTGGCTAGTGCTAAGCATAAAAGTTACTCACTTTAGATGGGAATACTTGGTAAAAATGATTATGAAAACCTTGGAATGATGGTTCATTCTATTGAAATGTTTTGACATGTGTTATGAACACAAAATGATTTGATGATGAAAATGTTGAGGCATGAGCCTTGGCCCTTTTTAAAAATTGATGGTTGGGTTTGGATGTGATATCATTCCAATTTTACCGTACAACCACAATACCTGAACTGGGTAGGGCTTAACTGGAAGTTTATATGCCTTAGTATGGGTTCCCTCACGGAAAGAGGTTGAGCTGAGGCTACCTCATGAATGTGAATGTCCACCTATGCAGTGCCCAGGATGGCAGATGGCCATGGCTGGGTGGCTAAGCTCATAGGGGAGGTGCCTATACTAGAGTGTGTAATTGAAAGGTTATGATTGATTATCCACATACTAAGTATGATCATTCAGGGTTATCCCTGACAGATGTATCAATTTTTTTGGTGAAAGTGTACCACCTCCGTAGAGTGTCAAACTATTCGAATAGCCGCGTCCGCGGTCATGGACAGTTGGAGTGGCCATACTATTCCATTGTCAGATGTTTTCAAAAATTACTTGTGAATTGAACTATGACTTTGACTTGACCACAACAGGATTGTGGACATGAAAACTAGGTTCCAACTTAGGTGATGTAGAACATTAAATTAGTTTCTTTACTTTTGAACTCAGTATGAAATAAACCTGGCTTTTTGCAAATAAACCTAGAGCTTAAGATTCCTACTAGAACTACCTTACTTGTTAGTGATAGTTTGCGAGTACTTAAAGAGTACTCATGGCTTTGTCCCTGGCTATTCCCATGGCCATACTATGAGGAGTACTACCAAGAAGATGGACAACAGGAGGTCTATGACAACCAGGATCATCTCCCATCGTCAGCATTGCCTGTGACCCTGAAGATGGAGCCCCTACTGCGTTTACTTTTCGCTGCTTTGATTGTATTAAGACTAGATCATGAGATCCTTTATTTGTAAGACGTTTATTATGGTTTGTAATGGATGCTGTACTGTGGTACCAATTATGTTATGTCTTGCAAAAATGGTAACCTAGGATTGCGATGTATGGCATAAGAGGCATCTGTGATTAAATATCCGGGTGTTGACAAGTTGGTATCAGAGCCATCCTGACCATAGGAGACCCTAGTTAGAATGGACGCTTGAACCAAAAACTTAGTTTCAAAACGAAAGAAGTGAGTATTTATGAAAAACTATTCCCACTCTTATCATTGAGATTCTTTCAAAAAAATCATGTTCCTCAAAAGTTCTTGCAATCCTACATAAAATTTGACACATGTGATCACCCCACTAACTTGCTCACCCTAAATTCTTATAGATGGAGGTCAAGTATAGCAAGTTCTACCAGCTAGGCAACGGAGGCCACCTGATCTTTGAGAGGGATCTAGACGCACTCGCAGAGTATCTTGAGCGCCCGCACCCGGAGTTCTTCGAGGCCCAACTCAATGATCAAGTGGGAGAAGAACTATAGTGGCTGATAGTTGTAGATATCAGAGGCAAGATGGAAGCACCCAGTTCAGAGAAGATCCAATTCAGCTTGAGGGAGAACAACTGGCTAGATGGATTAGTCAGGGCTATGCATGAAGCGCTTGCCCGTCTGTGTGGGCAAAACATCAACCAGATTTGTGGAACTCGTTTTGCTCACTACGCAAGGCGTGATTCTATGGGAATACCCTTGGAGATGTCGGGACACCCAGAGCTGAAGCACCAGGTGGATAATCTTGACTTCATGTTGTATGATAGATAGAAGGAGTTGGACAACACCCGTGCCTACGCTAACCACAACCATGCCATTGCAATCAGGAAGGACCAGACCCTCGCCATCCTCGCCAAAGAGCGCCATTCACTTCATCGTCAGTGTGACAAGTCGCATCATCGATCGTCTTCGCAAGAAGGTGGCCACTCTCGAGAAGACCATTCGTGAATAGGAGATCCAGCTTGAAGCAAAGGAGGGGGAAGGGGAAGATATCCGTGGAGATCTCTACTCTTACCTCAGTGATGATAACGACTACCTGGAGGACGAGGCCACGGAGTTCCACACTGATGATGATGATTCCGCCTTCATTGATGATGATTAGATGCACTTAAGCACTACCGTAGGAATGAGATGTACCCGGTCCCACTGTATCGTAGTTTCACAGAATGGTTCTTAAAGCCATCTATTTTCTATTTTGTGTTGTGGTGTGTGTTTGTATTGTGTGCTTGGAGTGAATGAATGAATGAGAGAAAGTTGTTAGTTTGCAAAACCTGAGTCAAACTCAAAGTTTAAAGCTTTTGAAACCAAACCATGAACCTTAGAGATTTCCCTCTTATCTTGTTATCTATCTCAATCTTCAGATGACTCGCGGAAATCCTGGAGGAAGCAGCTCATCTCAAGATCCAATGTTGCAGATTCTGCAAATGTTAGTTTCTGACCGTGAAGCTAGTAGAGCCGAATGTCAAGCTAACTTATCCACTCTTAAACAGATAGCTCAGATGGCACACAATAATCAAGGTCACGGAACCTAGGATAACCATGGATCCAAGCTCAAGAACTTTCAGAATACCAACCCACCTATATTTAGTAAGTCTGAGGATCCCTTAGATGCTGATGACTGGCTGCAAACCATGGAGAACAATTTGGAGGTCGCAGGAGTTGAAGCCAATGAAAAAGTATTGTTTGCCACCCATTATCTAGCAGGTGATGAAAGAGCCTAGTGGAATAGCACTCATACCATGAACGAAGGGCAAATGATGACTTGGGAAGCATTCAAGATCAAGTTCAGTCGGACCCATGTGCCCCAAGGTTTGGTCACTAGGATGAGGGATGAGTTCAGCAAATTGAAGCAAGGGAGAATGACTATGGTGGAATACCGTGACAAATTCTTATCTTTAGCTAGATATGCCCCTGATGAGATTAGCACCAAAGCAAAGAAGAAGGAAAGGTTCCTGAATGGATTACATGATGAGATGCAGACAGTGTTAGTCAACATCCGTTTTGCGGATCTAGAAGAACTAGAGGACTCTGCTATCCAGATGGAAGGAAAGATGAACCAAGCCAATGACAACGGTAAGCTTCGCATGATGCACCAGCCTAGATCCCACCATACACTGAAGTATCGCCCCAACCCGTCTGCAGGATATGCCCCAAGAAACAACAGACCCCCTATGTCCCGTCCAAACTATCCCAATCGTAGCGGACGAAACTTGAAGTCCGGAGGAAACCACAACAACAACCCCGGCAACTCCAATAACTCCAATCGTGCATCGTCCAAGTCCCACAACAACAATACTGCCCCCAAGGACTGGAAGCAATGTTGTGCCTATTGTAGGAAAAGACAAGTCCATGATTACTTGCTTTGAATGCGGAGTCTAGGGTCACTACTCCAACGAGTGCCCCAAGAAGCTTGCATCAACCACCAATGTGAATGCACCCGCTCAGTAGCAATGCCGTGTTCAGCCTGGAAGGAGATTTCCCTAGGGAACTCGCTCAACCGCAACGGCCATCTGTTCCACATGAATGCTGAAGAAGCTCAGGAAGTGCCAGATGTCGTGCTGGGTATGTTTTCTGTTAACTCGGTACTTGCAAGAGTGTTGTTTGATTTTGGAGCATCGCACTTGTTTGTTACAGAATAATTTGCATGCACTAGTAAGATTCAACCAACAAAACTGAAGCATGTTATGATAGTTCAAATACCTGGTTCAACCACCAAAGCTAGAAAAATTTGCAAGGTTGTACCTATCAGAATCCATGGAATAGATTTTTATGCTAATATAATAGTACTTGGAACCAAAGGTTTGGAAGTAGTACTAGGAATGGATTGGATGTCGAAACATAAAGGATTAATCGACTATGCCAAGAAAGCCATAACCATGACCAGTAGCAATGGAGTATCAGTAGAGCATGTATCTAAGTCACTGCCCAATTCAAATGCAACAAGAGTCTAGCCCAACCAACCCTCGACCAAGTCATAGTAGTCTGTGAATACCCCGACATGTTCCGAGATGAATTGCCCGGTATGCCCCCAGATCGAGATATCGAGTTCATCATTGAACTATTTCCTGGAACTTGACCCATAGCTCAGAGACCTTATAGTATGAACCCATCTGAATTAGTGGAGTTTAAGAAGCAACTTGATGCTATGCTGGAGAAAGGTTTGATTCAACCAAGCGCATCGCCATGGAGATCGCATGTTTTGTTTGTGGATAAGAAAGATGGAGGTAACCGTTTGTGCACGGATTACCGAAAGCTGAATGATGTCACCATCAAAAACAAGTATCCACTACCGAAGATAGAAGATCTATTTGACCAGTTGACCGGTGCCAGAGTGTTTTCTAAGATTGATCTTAGAACTGGTTATCATCAACTTAAGGTTCGTGCAACGGATATCCCAAAGACCACCTTTACCACCAGATATGGATTGTATGGGTACATTGTCATGTCTTTTGGATTAACCAATGCCCTCGCTTATTTCATGACTCTCATGAATAAGATTTTTATGAACTTCCTGGATAAGTTTGTCGTTGTTTTTATCGACGATATTCTGATCTATTCCAAGTCAGAAAAAGACCATGAGCTACACCTGAGAACCATCCTTGAAACCCTTAGAGAACATTAGTTGTATGCCAAGTTTAGCAAATGTGAGTTCTGGTTAAAGGAAGTAGGATTCCTAGGACATATTGTGTCGGCAAGAGGAGTCGTTGTCGATCCCGCCAAGATCAAAGATGTTGAAGAATGGAAAGCCCCAACCACTCAAACCCAAGTCCGTGCATTTCTCGGATTAGCGGGATACTACCGCAAGTTTGTTGAAGGATTTTTGAGCATCGCAAGACCAATGACCCAGTTATTGAAGAAAGATCATAAGTTTGAATGGACGGACAAATGTGAAGCAAGTTTTCAAGAGCTCAAGAAGAGATTGATTTCAGCCCCAATCCTGACTATGTCAGATATCAAGAAGCCTTTTGATGTGTATTGTGATGCATTCAAGATTGGACCAGGATGTGTGTTGATGCAAGAAGACAAAGTCATATCATATCTGTCTAGACAACTGAAGCAACATGAGCAAAACTACCCTACCCATGACTTAGAACTAGCAGCCGTAGTTTTAGCTTTGAAGACATGGCGTCATTACCTTATGGGTAACCGCTGTGAGATTTATTCAGATCACAAGAGTCTGAAGTATATTTTCACCCAGAAGGAGCTAAATATGAGGCAAAGGAGATGGATTGAGTTAATCAAGGATCATGACCTTGACATTCACTATCACCCCGGCAAAGACAATGTGGTAGCGGATGCTCTTAGCAGATTGCTGTGTAGATTAAACACCATGATTAAAGAAGCACGCCAAGTTTGCATGAAGAGTTGGAGCAGTTTAGAACGGAGCTAGTTAGTAAAGGATTCCTAGCCAGTATTGAACTTCAACCCACTTTGATCAGTCAGATCAAGGAAGCCCAGAAAGGAAATGCAAGTATCGACGGAATCAAGCATCGTATCGGTACATGGAAGGTACCAGGATTCACCGAAGATGAAGGAGTTTTGTGGTACAAAGGACATATCTGTGTGCCCGCAGATTCCGAGATGAAACAAGTCATCATGCAGGAATCTCATGATACTCTTTATTCTATCCATCCTGGAGGAACAAAGATGTATCAGGATTCGAAGGAGCAATTTTGATGTCACAAGATGAAGAGAGAAATCGGAAGCTACATAGCCAAGTGTGATATCTATCAGAGAGTCAAAGAGGAACATCAGCGACCCGTAGGACTTTTGCAACCATTACAGATTCCAGAATGGAAATGGGATTCTGTCAGAATGGATTTATCACCGGTTTGCCTACCTCTAGTAGGGGAAATGACTCTATTTGGGTCATAGTTGATAGACTATCCAAGGTAGCCCATTTTATACCTGTCAAGACCACCTACCAGAGTTCAAAGCTAGCAGAGTTGTACATTGCTAGAATCGTCAGTTTGCATGGAACCCCTAAGACCATAGTATCGGATCGAGGAACCCAGTTTACCTCAAGATTTTGGCAGAAAGTCCAAAAAGGATTAGGAACCAAGCTGAACTTTAGCACCGCTTATCACCCGCAAACCGATGGACAAACTGAAAGAGTCAACCAAATCTTAGAAGATATGTTGAGAGCTTGTGTTCTAGAATATGCATCAAAATGGGAAGATTGTCTGCCTTTCGTAGAATTCTCATACAACAATAGTTATCAAGCTAGTTTGCAAATGGCCCCCTTTGAATTTATGTATGGAAGGAAGTGCTGAACCCGACATCCTACGAGAAGCTGGAGAGAAGGTTCACAAAGTCCATGAACACCTCAAGATCGCCCAATCCAGACAGAAGAGTTATGCTGACAAAAGACGTTGAGACCTGACCTTCAATGTCGGAGATTTTGTGTATCTCAAAGTATCACCCTTGAAAGGAATGCAACGTTTTCAACTGAAAGGGAAATTATCCCCCAGATATATTGAACCCTTCAAGATTTTGAATTGCCGAGGAGAGGTATCATATCAACTGGAACTGCCAGAGGAGATGTCATCCATACATAATGTGTTCCATATCTCGTTACTTCGCAAATGCCTAGAAGTTCCGGAGAAGACCGAAGTGTTCAAGAACATCGATCACCGAGCCCTAGATATCAACAAGGATCTAACCTATCGTGAGGTACCCATTCGTATTTTGGAAGAATCCTTCAGAACCACCAGGACCAGGAGTATCAAGTTTTTCAAGATCCAGTGGAGCAACCATACTAAAGAAGAAGCTACTTGGGAGCGAGAAGATTACATTAGGACTGAGTTTCCAAATCTCTTTAGTTCCTAGTTTTTCCTAAATCTCGGGATGAGATTTGTTTTCAGGAGGGAAGGTTTGTAACACCCCAAAAGTATTAATCAAGATTATCAAGTTCTAATCACCCAAGTTTAGGGTTAATAAAAACTTTTCTTATTAAATCTAATATGAGTGTATGTGTGAATTGCATTAGTGTATGAATGAGTGCAATTGCCATGTTTGATTGCTACAAATGATAAGGAATGGTTTAAAGATGAATACTACATCATCTAGGCCATTTACAAACAAAATCAAAAGAAATTAAAATATGAATCATATAAGCAAATGGTCATTTTGATCAAAATTACCCACTAGACCACTTTGAGTGTTCTAAGTAAAAGATTTCTAACAGAAACTTTCCCAATTCTTTTCACCCCTTGCTAGACCAAGTAAAAGTGAACCCAAGCCTACTTTACAAACTACCAGAAACAAATTCCAAATCTATTCAAGGACATTGCAAAATTGAATCAAGTTCATATGCATAGATCACCACTTTTCAAAAACCACTCAAATCAATTCACCTTGGCAAACCCAAGCAACCATAGACTATCAAGCAAGTAGTCAGAACAAAATTCATCCACAAATTCAAGTTTTAACTTCATGCGGCCATTTGGTCGAGCACCTGGCAGACACAGAAAACACTTGCCTAACTTCTACTGTTCTGAGCAGTGATCACTCGCCACTAGCCCCTCATTTCTCTCCCCTGGTCTCCCCCAGCACCTAGCATTGCAGTGACACACTTCCCCCTTTGCCGTTCGCACTAGTGTCGCGTGGGTCGACCATGCCCCACTCGCCACAGACCGCGCCGCCCTCTCCCACGATGTCCAGGAGACAGGCAACCATCCACCGCCACCCTCTGTCCACCCCTCGACCGCAGGCAAGCTGTGGACCACCCGAAAACGCCGCGCCCATTTCTCTGCCTGCCATGCCGAGAGCGCGCCAGAGCGCCACAGCCGACATGCGCACACACTCCGCGCCTCGCCCTCTCCGCGCGTGCCCGCACTCACCGTGACCCTAGCTACCCCCCAGACATGCTCGTTCGCTGCCGCGCAGACCGTAGCCACTGTGCGCCGTCTCGAACGCCGTCGTTCCCACGTAGAACACCAACCGTTCCCGACCATTCTCGACCACCCCTTGCCGCGCCATCAGTTGCATGACCACCTCCCTGAAGCACCGTGTCGACTCCTACCCTCAGCCATGTCGATAGCCCCTCTCGCTGACGACGTCGCCAACGAGCCCGAGCCTGTAACGACGTCGCCGACGAGCCCGAGCCATGCCGCTCTGTCCCTCTCGCTGGTGTATAAATAGAGGCCACCAGAGCCCTCATTCGCCACACCATTCCACTCCCCTCTCTCTCACAAACCTCTTACACCTCTCCCCGGAGCAAGGCGAGTACTAGCCCGCTGGAATTTCACCGGAGCCCGCCGCTGCAGAGGAGAAGAGGAACCGGAGCTAGGAGCCGCCCCAGGAGCAGCCGCGACCACCATTCGACATGCCATCCTCGACACGTTCGATCGCCCCCATCCTCGACCCTAGCTGGAGCCCTGGTGAGCCCCCACATACCCCCACCGTTCGCATTAGGGTTCAGTCTCGCCGGAGCTGTGCGACGGAGACGACGATGCTCAGTCGTCGATCACTCTCTAATCACACGGCCTAGATTTAAAGATACCCTTTCGGTTTAGTTTAGTCGCTCACCAGTGGGACCGTCCTGTCAGTAGCCCGCTGCGCCAGCTCAGTGCAGTTGGGCCGGCCCAATTACTTTGTTGATTCAAATAAGCTTTTTCCATTTTAGTTAAAACTAGATTCTGTCAGTAGATTCAAAAACCAATTCAAAGAGATTCACTAAACCAAATTTCCTGATTCCAATTTTGTTAGAAATATATTCAAATTATCTATCCAAGCCCGTTGGATTCAAACTATTTGAAATTACAGATCACCTATACCAAAAATAACAAGACACAGGCTTTTGCTACTTCAAACATTTTTCAAAAATCAACCGTAAATGCTTTTGAGTTGATTCCAACTCTCAAAAATCACATTTGACAAGATCTCTCTGAATATGTAAAAATATTTAGGTTTACATGCAGTAATCTTAGACTAGTACTAAAAGAATGCTATATAGGCATTTCTAGTCACTTTAATTGTATTAAATAGTAATTTTAAACTTTATAAAATGTGACCACCACTTTAAATCACATTCCCAAGTATTATAATATGTGGTGATGACATGTGTCAACATGATCCCATATTTTAATTAGAGAATATTAAATATTAAATATTTTCAATGAGTAGAAAATACTTTTCTAAAATGAGATAAATAAGACTAGGTCTTTATTTCATGTGATGTTTGTGATGATGATAGATCATCAAGTGTGAGCCTTAGTGTGCTAAATAGAAGTAATTAAGTATTGTTTGGTGATTGTGTACCTTGTATTTATTTATAGACGCTAGTACCGACCTAGGATACGAGGAGGAGAAGTACTACGAAGAAGAAGAAGAGAACTTCAACCACTGAACTACTCAAGGAAAGCCTAATACTACAAGTTAACTATGCAAGCCATCCTTGCAAGATAACCTATGCAAGATGCATTATGCATGCTTGGTTATGCAACCTTGATTATACCAATCCCAAGTTTTACTTGCAAGCTTTATTCTTTTACTTTTACCAAAGTTCTTTACCTTTAGTTAGTGATTTGTGAGTATTGGAAAAATAGGATAGATGACATAAAGAGTATAAAACTAAGCCTAAGTAGTTGTACTTAGATGCCATTAAAAAGCATAAAACTAGATTTGGATAGTTACACTTGAGTAGCACCCCTCATTAGTGAATACCCTCAATTTTAGTGGCTAATGCTAAGCATAAAAGTTGATCACTTTAGATGGGAATACTTGGTAGAAATGATTATAAAAACCTTGAAATGATGGTTTATTCTATTGAAACGTTTTGACATGTGTTATGAACACAAAATGATTTGATGATGAAAATATTGAGGCATGAGCCTCGGCCCTTTTTAAAAACTGGTGGTTGGATTCGGATGCGATACCATTCCAATTTTATCGTACAACCACAATATATGAATTGGGTAGGGCTTAATTGGAAGTTTATATGACTTAGTATGGGTTACCTCGCGGAAAGAGGTTGAGCTGAGGCTACGTCGTGAATGTGAATGTCCACCTATGCAGTGCCCAGGATGGCAGATGACCATGGCTGGGAGACCAAGCTCATAGGGGAGGTGCCTATACTAGAGTGTGTAATTGAAAGGGTATGATTGATTATCCACATACTAAGTATGATGATTCAGGGTTATCCCTAACGGATGAATCAAATTTTGTGGTGAAAGTGTACCACCTCTGTAGAGTGTCAAACTATTCGAATAGCCGCGTCCGCGGTCATGGACAGTTGGAGTGGCCATACTGTTCTGTTGTCAGATGTTTTCAAAAATGACTTGTGAATTGAACTATGACTTTGACTTGACCACAACAGGATTGTGGACATGAAAACTAGGTTCCCACTTAGGTGATGTAGAACATTAAATTAGTTTCTATACTTTTGAACTCAGTATGAAATAAACCTGGCTTTTTGTAAATAAACCTAGAGCTTAAGATTCCTACTAGAACTACCTTACTTGTTAGTGATAGTTTGCGAGTACTAAAAGAGTACTCATGGCTTTGTCCCTGGCTATTCTCGTGGCCAGACTATGAGGAGGACTACCAGGAAGATGGACAGCAGGAGGTCTATGACAACTAGGATCATCTCCCATCGTCAGCATTGCCTGTGACCCTGAAGATGGAGCCCCTACTACGTTTACTTTCTGGGATCATGAGATCCTTTATTTGTAAGACATTTATTATGGTTTGTAATGGATGCTGTACTGTGGTACCAATTCTGTTATGTCTCGCAAAAATGGTAATCCTGGGATTACGATGTATGGCATAACAGGCATCTGGGATTAAAAATCCGGGTATTGACAATGAAGGATCTGCTAGCCAAGCACGAAACAGGCGGTGGGGCGCTGGGCAGTTCCAGGAGTTGCACGACGACATGGGGTTCTCTTTCGTGGAGGCGCACGACGACATCAACTACCGTGACTATGTCGGGGGAAGGAAAAAGGCCGGGGAAGCTGTAGCTCTGGCGCACCGGTGCGACGACGCGTTCACCACGGTCGGTGTCCCGTCTCCAGTCACGCAATATATCGACTACTACCTGTAGATATTTGTCGTCTGTTCGGCCATCACCAACCTCATCCAGTGAAGAACGTCGTCCAAGACTAAATGGTCGGTCCAAGATTATGTGTCATTATAGTACTATATTAGTGCTACTAAGAGCGTTTGGTTTACTATAATTTCGACGTATTGTTGTTTTGATTTCATCGCACAAGAGGGCGATACATCCTTTTGCAATATTTTTTGCCGGACAAGTTTTCATACTTGTCCGGCCAATTGTGCGGCAACATGTCCGGCGATCCACAGTAGCTCATGTTAAAGCCGTAGCTGCGAACTACACATCGAACAAGTACACGGACAATGTACTGGACTGGACTGGACTGTCTGGCAGCTCGCCGGACAACGTGTCGGACAGTCCAGCCAACCGCCGCCACAAGGCAAGTTTTTCACGCCGGACTGTCCGGCGGCCGCCGCCAAGCTTGAGCGTCGTCGAGCTTGTGCGCCGCCGATGGGCTGCCACGCCTACAAGGCTAGGCCGAGGCCGAGTCACCGACTCATCAGACTCATATGTCGTTGTACTGTTTTCTTTGTTCGCGAAAAGATGTATGCGCTTGCCAGAAAACCGTATAATTTAGTTGAATTTATACAGGTTTTATATAATATTTGTTTATACTAATTATAAAGGGGTATCAAACGATCTAATCCATCCTTATGTTTGAGATTATACGAGTTTAGGGGGAAGAGATAGCACCGGATCAAACGCCAATTCTAAATAGATATCTGGATCAACGAGTACAAACACTAACGCGTGTCGAAGATGCTCCGCTGTCATCGCCCTCCATCACTAAAGCTGAGCAAAGGTTGTATTAGTAGAGTACTCCATTTAATGAAGGAATTTACCCGCAGTGACGATACAAACTTATTCGAAGGCTTTTGCTTGTCAAGCTAACTCAAATAATTACGAGATAGTGTATATAAAATCCAATCGAAGAAAAACCAAAAGGTACTCCTCCCAGGCTCATCGATCAAACGGCACACCGTATCTCAGATTCTCAGCTCAGCTGTCAAGAAGGGTCACTCAGAGCATGAGCACGGCTGCGGCCAGGGCGCCGGCCCCCGCCATTGCCTGTGCAACCGCTCCGCTAACAAAAGAGGCCGAATTGGATGGCGGGCCAGCCGGGGCCTGAGCTGCGTCGGCGGTGACGACGAGGAGCTTCATGCCCTGGGCGCAGTGGTTGCCCACGCTGCAGACGAACCACCTCCTCCCGGCCTTGTCGAGCGGGATGGTGTCCATGCCGGACGTCCAGGTGCCGAGGGCCTGGTTCCCTGTCACGTTGCAGGCCCTGAAGTCTGGGCCGGTCACTTCCATCACCGTGTGCTTGCCGGCGGGGTACATGAACACTGCGAAGGAACATCAAGATGTTAGCAATTCCGACACGAGCAGTGGCTAAGAGTTGAGTACCGAAGGTCCGTGAATGCATGGAAGCATACTCAGGCTGTCGCCGACGACGAAGGTTTTTCCCTGGGTCCAGGTGGCAGGGTATTTGAGGGTCCAGCCGGCAGCGTCGCCAACAGTGAAGTCGTCGGCGGAGGCTGGCGCTAGGAGGAATGCGGCGGCGATGGCCGCGGCAGCCAAGAGCAGCACTTGCTGGGAAGCCATTGGGTGTATGGTGATGCTCTTGTTTACGAGAGCCTCTCTGTTTCTCTTTGTTCGTTGCAGACTTGAGGCTGTAGCTATATGGCTTGGCAAGATCAGTATCAATTCGAATGTATTTATAGAGACAGAGATAGTGACCTAGCCAATCCATCAATCCTGTGGCGATTACTAAGCGGAAGCAGCTGCAGGCGCATGGCGGGATTAGCTGGTAGATGAAAGGGATGCTTATACCTAGAGAAAAGACAACGTTTGGCACATTGTAGTTTCCCCTGCCGGCGACGCTACACTTGGTCAGGGTTGACGATTTCTCCGGCTATTTGGTTCCAGAGTAGAAAACGTCTACTGACCCAGAGATTTTTTATACTTAACCTCCAAATGTACATAAAAACGCCAGGTTTCGAAAATTGCCGGCTTCATCCAGTGATTAGCAGTCCCGTATCTTGGTTGTTTGCAAATGATCCGACTTCACTAGCGTCAGATCAAACTAAGTCACGAACAACATAGATCTTGGATAGAAATTAAAACTTACAATTGTTAAGATAGGTCTAGTGTATATACTTGTCATGTATTCTTATACATATTGTACATGTAAGTGTATGCTGATCATTATATATAGAGAGCCACCGTGGAGAGGTATTGCCCCATGGAACCCTAAAAATAAACTTGGTATTAGAGCCTAGCGAGTCCTTCGCCGCCACCGTGTGAACACGCCGCCGCCGCGATGACTACCAGCTCCGCCCTCACGCTCTCCGCAGCCCCAGCCATGTCCTCCACCCCATCCCCCGTCATCGCTCCACCCCCGGCCACGGCAGCTCCACCCGTCATCCCCACGATCGCCGTCCGCCTCGACGGGAGCAACTTCATGCTCTGGAGGGCGTTGATCTTCCCCAACTTCTCTGGTGCCCGTCTCCATGGCTTCCTCGATGGCACGGCCGTTGCGCCACCACGGACGGTGAGGTAGGGCACCGGCACCGATGCTCGGTTGTCAGCAATCCCGACTTCGAGCAGTGGTGGACCCTTGATCAAAAGGTCCTCGGCCACCTTCTCGGATCAATCTCCGAAGACATTGCAGCACAGCTGATCGGCTGCACCTTAGCCACTGCGGCATGGGCGGCTATCCACGCATGTTCAGCGCGCAGAACATCATGGGCGTTTCGACATCTCCGGTGGCAGATCCACGCTAAGGAAGGAAGACAGGACAGTCGGTGAGTACATGCAAAATGTGAAGGCGCTTGTCGACGCCATGGCTGCCGTTGGCTCCCCTCTTCGCGATGACAAGATCATCGACTACATGCTGACCAAGCTCGGCGCGGCGTTCAACCCTATTGCTGCCTCCATGAACTTCGCAGGGGTGCCAGTAACTCTCGCGCACTTTTACTCTAACGTGCTCAACTCTGAGGCCCTTCAGAAGTAGCATGAGGAGGCTGCGGACTTTACGTCCTCGGCAAACATCGTGTCGCGGCCGGTCTACCCCACCAATGCTGGCTGCGCAAACGACTTCGGTCGGACGAGTGGTGGTCCTCCCGCCGGCGACAACTTCTCGTCGGCGCAGGGCGGCCAAGGCCAAGGCGGTCAAGGACAAGGTAGTCAGGGCCAGGACCGTCGTTGTAATGGCGGTGGTAACGGTGGCAACGACCGCAATGGAGGAGGAGGAGGCGGCAGCGGCCGCAATCGGCGCTGGCGTCCCAGTGTCAAATTTATAAAAACTGGAGGCATGAGGCGGTGGACTGCCGCAACCGCTACGACCGTGGCCCTTGCTCCGGAAACTCCGCGTCGACCTCCTCCCATGAGCAACCTGACTGGTACATGGACAGCGGCTCTAGTGAGCACTTCACCAACGACCTAGAGCGTCTTCATGCTCATGAGCGCTATGGCAGGAAGGATCAAGTGCAAGTCGCTAACGGTGCAGGTCTGTCTATTTTGCATATTGGTCATTCTACTTTAACCGGTTCATCTCTTCGCTTGCAAAACGTCCTTCATGTACCGCATATTAGCAAGAATCTCTTGTCCATTTATCGTCTTGTCTGTGACAATGATGTCCTTGTTGAATTTCACTGTTTCTTTTTCCTTGCTAAGGACCGGGCCACGAGGAAAATTCTTCTTCACGGTAGAAGCCGCGGTGGGCTCTACCCCATCCCATTTAGACGAGCATCGTCCTCATCATCCCCTCAGGCGTCGTCCAGTGTCAATACCACTTCGTCCCAGTGGCATCAGCGTCTCGGTCATCCCACAAATAAAGTCGTACAAAACATTATTAGGCAAAATGATCTAGTGTGTTCTTCCAATAATTAGACTTCAGTTTATGATGCTTGTCAGCGTGCTAAGAGTCGAAAATTGTCTTATAATGCTCTGATCGTGTTTCTACTATGCCTCTTGAGTTAATTTATTCTGATGTTTGGGGTCCTGCCATTGCATCCTCGGGAGGGTTTAAGTATTATGTTACTTTGTCGATGATTATTCCTGTTTTTGTTGGATTTATCTTCTCAAGCATAAGTCTGATATTGAGCAGGTTTTCTATGCTTTCCTGGCTCATGTTGAGTGTCTTTTAAACACTAAGATCAAAAATTCAGTCGGATTGGGGTGGCGAGTATCACAAGCTGCATAGCTATTTTCAGCGGACATGCATCTCGCATCGCGTCTCGTGCCCTCATACCTCGCAGCAAAACGGGGTTGCCGAGCGCAAGCATCGCCATTAGTAGAGATGGGTCTTGCCTTGCTGGCGCACTCTTCTCTTCCATTGCGTTTTTGGGATGAAGCTTTCCTCACTGCATGTTATCTTATCAATCGCATGCCTACCCCCATGTTATGTCAGGACACACCCCTTCATCGTCTTCTTAGGATCAAGCCAAACTATTCCTTTCTTCGCACTTTTGGCTGCGTTTGCTGGCCGAGTTTGCGCAAATACAATACCCATAAATTGGCGTTCCGATCCATCATGTGTGTTTTCTTGGGGTATAGTCTGATGCATAAGGGGTATAAGTGCCTCGATCGCTCCACGGGACGTATTTATATTTTCCGTGGTATCATCTTTGATGACTCCGTCTTTCCCTACTCAACACCAGGTGTTCATGTTGATGTCTCCACCCTTGAGGCTGCGATTTCCTTCCCATCCGATGAACCGGTTTCGAGTAGTGGTCATATGTGCAAATACGACCTCTCTTATTTGTCCACTAATGCGCCTATTCCAGGCAGTGATTCTCCTGTGCAGGTCGCCTCCACACCAACCGACGCGGAGCCAGAGATCGACATGCATGCGTCGTCAGCGCTAGACGTGCATGCCTCGACTCCCGAGGCCCCCAGCACACGCGGGCCTGCTAGTCTGCCCCGGGCGACACCGCCTCCAACTTCCGCCGGCTCTCCTAGCCTGGCTCCGTCTTCGGCTTCCCAGCCCGCG
Source organism: Avena sativa (assembly GCA_916181665.1). Lineage (NCBI taxonomy): Eukaryota > Viridiplantae > Streptophyta > Magnoliopsida > Poales > Poaceae > Avena > Avena sativa. The sequence continues at coordinate 344,363,148 of OV702287.1, forward strand.
TCGCCATCTGTCGGGGACGGCATTCCCCCGACCGCGACGCCTCTGGCTGATGCTCCTGCGACCACGACACCTGGTCATAAGATGGTCACGCGTGCACGTGACAATACGAGGAAGGACAAACAGTACACGGACGGTACTATGCGCTATGACCCTCGCCAGCACGCCTTCCTTGCCACACTGGTGTCTCATCGCGACGCTCTTCGCAGGACAGCTTGGCGAGCAACTATGGCTGACGAGTTGGCTGCTCTACATCACACCAAGACCTAGGTGCTAGTTCCTCGACCTCCTGGTGTCAACATCATCGGAAGTAAGTAGATCTTTAAGACCAAGCAGCGCCCTGATGGTTCTGTTGATAAATACAAGGCACGCTTGGTAGCTCGAGTATTTACTCAACAACATGGTATCGATTATGGTGATACGTTCAGCCCGGTGGTCAAGCCATCTACAGTCCAACTGGTTCTTTCTCTAGCAGTATCCAGAGGCTGGAGTCTCCGACAAGTTGATGTGAGTAATGCGTTTCTCCATGGGTTTCTAACTGAGTATGTGTATATGCAGCAGCCACCTAGTTTTGAGGATGAGCGGTATCCCTCATATGTGTGCAAGTTGCAGCGGGCTCTCTATGGACTGAAGTAGTCTACTCGTGCCTAGTATGCTCGGTTGAGCGTTCTTCTTACTGAGCTTGGTTTTGTTCCATCCAAGGCCGACACATCTCTATTTATTTTCTCTCACAATGGTGTTCAGATCTACATGCTCGTATATGTTGATAATATAGTTATTGTTGGGTCTACTCTAGGAGCAGTTGATGGACTTGTTCGCTCACTTGCTGCCAGTTTTCCTATTAAGGATCTTGGTAAGTTGGAGTACTTTCTAGGATTATAAGCGTCCTATAATTCATGGGGCGTGACATTGACTCAATGAAAGTATGCACTTGATCTCTTGCACCATGTGAGTATGGAGAATTGTCGATCCAGTTTTACCCCGTTGGCAACAACAGAGTGCCTTGCTCGTGAGTCTGGAACTCCACTGAGTACTAATGACTCTTTCCGGTACCGAAGCATTGTTGGAGGATTACAATATTTGACTCTCACACGTCCAGACATTTTCTTAGCGGTGAATAAGGTATGTCAGTTCCTCCCACAGCCTACAGATGTTCATTGGGAAACTGTGAAATGCATTCTGCGTTATGTTAAGGGGACACTGAGTACAGGACTGAGTTTTCGTAAGTCTACTTCTACTGGTATTAGCATTTTCACTGATGCGGATTGGGCAAGATGTGTTGATGATCGCTGATCCACGGGAGGTTTTGCTATATTTGTTGGACCGAATCTCATTTTTTGGAGTTCGAAGAAACAGTCTAACGTCTCAAGATCTAGTACTGAGGCAGAGTATAAAGCTTTGGCAAATAGAGCAGCTGAAGCTATATGGGTAGAGGCTCTACTCAAGGAGTTAGGCGTTGTCCAGCAGCGCACCCCCATATTACAGTGTGATAATTTAGAGGCTACATACTTGACCGCTAACCCGGTTTTCCATGCTCGGACCAAGTACATTAAGATCGATTTCCATTTTGTGCGTGAGCGTGTTGCTTCTAGAGCTCTTCAGGTCAGGTTTATTTCGTTTGATGATCAGTTGGCTGATGTGTTCACTAAACCAGCCACTCGACAGATGCTAGACCGTTTCAAGACCAATCTAAATCTTGTTCATAGTAGTAGTTCAGATTAAGGGGGAGTGTTAAGATAGGTTTAGTGTACATACCTGTCATGTATTCTTATACGTGTTGTACTTGTACGTGTATGCTGATCATTATATATATACAGCCCCTGTGGAGAGGCATTGCCCCACGGAACCCTAAAAATAAACTACATCAACATCCTTAGATATTTCATATTTAGCTCCACCTTTTGGATCTTGACGTTCGTCATGATGTCTCCACTCTGGATATCACATAAGATCGATGGATTAACCTCAAAGGTTTTCATATTTAAACACTCGCATGACCAGTGGCGGACCTTGGGCCAAAATTCAGGAGTGGCAAATGGGATGTAAGGCTAAAATGGGCTTTCCACTGACTTTTAATTCGAAAATGGGCCAAATATCTGTAAATAGTAAGCAGTTTTGTCATGGGCTGGGGGCGACGGCCCAGCTTCGCCCCCATGATGGTCAGCTAGTGCGCATGGCCCCTCCTTCCCAATATGTGGGAGTTCTTGCTAGGGACATGCACACGCCCTTACATGGGGGAGAGGTTGCCGAAATAGATAAAATAAGAAGACCAGTGAGATCAAAATAAAATAGGAGGTTGCCAGTACTGTCTAGTAAATATTTTTGGCAAGTGCTTATGTTGTTATATCGTATGAGTATAGATATATAATTGACAAATCAATTGGATTGCACGACAGGGTATCTTTTCTCCCAATGTGCCAAGCTATTTGAAACTAAATTTTGGGAAATACTGATCAGATCTGCACATGAAATAAAATGTTAGAGTTTGTCTAAATAAATCAAGACTATAGTGGAACACGAATTTTATAGCCCGATAAAAAATTACATCTACATGTGGAACAAAATTTAGACCAAGTGAAACAAAATTTGGGACCCCGAAACAAACCATGAATACAAGGGAACAAGAATCTAGGTCAACTAAAACAAAGTTTTAGCATCCAAGGAAGTGCATATTTGGAAAGGAAACATACTTTGACAGAGGAACAAACCACGGCTACACTTAGAATACAATATTTTGGTGTCAAAGGTACAAATCACATCTAAATGTGAACAAAATGTTAGACCAAGTGGAAAAAATTATAGCCGCCATAGCAAGTCATGACCACATGAGGGATACAATTTTCGATCAGATGGAACAAAAGTTTAATGCCTGAGAAAACAAAAATAATAATGCTTGGGAAACAAATCATGAGAACAAGCAGGACATTTTTTTGGACTATGTATAAAAAATGTGTAACCGTCCATGGAACAAATCACAACTAGGAGAACAATTTTTAGCTAAGTGGAACAAAACTTTAGCATCCTCAATTATAAGCTAAAATAAAATCATGACTAAAAAGGTAAAAATGTAGAGTAAGTGGAACAAAAATTTAGAAATTTAGAAAAAATTTTTAGAGATTCTGAAAGTATGAAGCATTTACCACATTAATCTGGCTATGAACCATATGTAAAAAGAATCACGAAGAAAGAAAAAAATCACGAAAATACAAAGAGGGACACTTGAGGTGAACGTCAAATACTATAGTTGATTTCCAAGGAAAAGGGAGACGACGTGCTTACTCTAGTCTGAGCAGAGTCTCTCTTGTCAAACATTTTGGTCATGTATTTGTACTTAGCCGTTTGCAAGTGATTCCTCGGTACGAGTCTTTCTGTGCGAGATGCATACCAAATTCCCACACCCCACAGGTCTACTATTTGGGTGACTTACTTTTTGGTAAAAACATGCCACCCACCTACATATGGATGAAATCTCACTACCATCAACACACATGCCACGGTATGGGATAATGACATCATCTCTTCCCTTCCATGATCACCACAAACATGGAAAAACGTGACACGACCTCTTCCCACCCACTGATCCACCCATCATGTTGATACATGTCGTAGTTGCGCATTTGTTTTTGGCCAATTGTGTAAACAATCATCAAATCGATGAGATAGAGGTGTACAAGAATAAAGATCAATGAAGAACACACGACACAATATGACACCATCTCTCCCCACTCACCACCACCGACAAACTCCACAATTGTGTTTGACGATTGTAAGAGCATCTCTAACAGATGCCCCATTTTGGGGTGTGCCCCATAAAAACTACCAAATGGGGCACTTTAGGGGCATAAACAACCTCCAACAATTGCCCATTCCGGTGTTGCTGCCCCATTTTTTGGGGGGCACTTCCGCCTCATGTTGCATATTTGCAGCACCGTGGGCGCTGCCCATTTTCTCTCCCCTGTCACGCCCGCACACAACTGCTACACTGAAATTTCTTCTCGGCTGTCGCCGCTGTCACCTTCCACTCCCACCACTGGCACCTATCACACTTGCCGCTGCTGCCGGCCACGAATCCACCACCACGAGCTCCCACGCCACGCCCAGTCGAGCCCCACCGAGCCATCCCCGCAGAAGATTAACCCCGCCGCATACCTGATTTCACCATGGTTTTGTTGTCGATTTGGCCACTCCGTGGCCTGTTCACCGACGAGCATCTGCCTAGCTGACAACCGTCTATTTGCCCCTTGACCAGTTGCCTTCCACCAGCGCTTCTCGCAACAACGACCAGTGTGACGCACCGAAGATGTTCGAACTTTGGCTTTCCAATTTTTGTTTTGTTTTAGTTTAAATTTTTGAAACCATCTATTATGTTTGTAGATGGTTTCAATTTCCAATACAGCTTCCCATGATGAGAAGTACGACATGGATGAGGATGAAGACATTACAATGATTTTGATGATGCACAAGAATAAGTGGCCGAAGAACGGTTGTTCGGTATTCGGCCATGAGGTGATTTATCATGAGTGGATTGAAGCTGATGAAAGGATCATGTGCAACGAATTCAACCCGAATCTGATTTATCCCAATCGTGGCTGGGGCCGGGATTCAGATCACTAGTAGAAAATGGGCCTTTGGTTCGGGCCACTAGTCCCGACCGTGGCTGGGGCCGGGACTAATGGTCCGAACCAGACGGCCCGAGGAGGCCGAGGTACTTTGTCCCGGTCCGTAAGGAACCATTAGTCCCGGTTTGAGATACAAACCGGGACAAATGGGTCTGGACCAGTGCGCGTGCTCCTGGCAGAACCTTTAGTCTCGGTTTATATCTCAAACCGGGACTAATGGCCTGGCCCTATATATATGCACCCAGCCCTCCACTCTCTCCTGTTTTTTTTCCTATGTGAGAGGTGGGTATTTAACTTTGTGCTGACTTTTTTTCTTCATGTGCACTAGAGGTGTTCGGTGAAATGCCTGTTAGAGCAATGCCACTTGAGTTCACACAAGACAAAATATGATATGAGGTGCCAGAGCGACACTTAAGGTTTCTCCTCTTTGTTTTGAAGTGTCCTAAAAGGTTAGCAACTATTTTCTCGTTTGGACCACGCGGTACTAATTTAAGCATCGTGATTGCGTTTGATATATATGCATGGTTGTATCATGCAGATGAGCTACCCATGGATGTACGGTGACCGACGCTCTGACGCTTACAGAGAAGGCGTGCGTTCTTTTCGCCTTGTGGCCGAGGCGAACAAGCGGCGGGATGGTTTTATGTGTTGTCCATGTGTTGAATGTCGGAATGAGCAGGCTCACACTTCCTCAAGAGTCATTCAGAGCCACCTGCTTCGGTCCGGTTTCATGTCCGGCTATAATGTTTGGACCAAGAACGGAGAAAGAGGGGTTATGATGGAAGACGGAGATGATGAAGAGAACGATGATGACAACTACCGATCTATGTTCCCTGAATACGATGATACCGCAGTTGAAGATAATGAAGAAGAAGGGGGTGAAGAGCGGGAACCAGATGCGCCCGTTGATGATTTTGGTCGGGTCATTAGTGATGCAAGGCGAGACTGCGACACCGAAAAGGAGAGGTTGCAGTTCGAGCAGATGTTACAGGACCACAACACACTGTTGTATCCAACTTGTGAAGATGGCCATAAGAAGCTGGGTAGCACACTGGAATTGTTGAAGTGGAAGGCAGAGACCGGTATGACTGACTCGGGATTTGAAAAGTTGCTGGTAATAATGAAGAAGCTGCTTCCAAGAAATAACCAATTGCCCTCCAGTACGTACGAAGCAAAGAAACTTATCTGCCCTCTAGGATTAGACGTGCAGAAGATACATGCATGCCCTAATGACTGCATCCTCTACCGCGGTGAGAAGTACGAGAATATGGATAAATGCACGGTATGCACTGCATTGCGGTATAAGATCAGAAAAGATGACCCTAGTGATGTTGAGGGCGAGCCACCCAGGAAGAGGGTTCCTGCCAAGGTGATGTGGTATGCTCCTATAATACCATGGTTGTAACGTTTGTTCACAAATAAAGAGCATGCCAAGTTATTGCTATGGCACATGGAAGACCGTAAGAAATACGGGATGTTGAGGCACCCTGCTGATGGTCGGCAGTGGAGAAAAATCGAGAGAGACTTCCCGGACTTTGCTGGTGACGCAAGGAACTTATAGTTTGGTCTAAGTAACGATGGCATGAATCCTTTTGGGGAGCAGAACTGCAGTCACAGCACCTGGCCCATGACTCTATGTATCTACAACCTTCCTCCTTGGTTGTGCATGAAGCGGAAGTTCATTATGATGCCAGTGTTCATCCAAGGCCCGAAGCAACTCGGCAACGACATTGATGTGTATCTAAGGCTATTAGTTTATGAACTTTTACAGTTGTGGGCCAAACCAGTTGTACGTGTGTGGGATGAGCACAAACAGCAGGAATTTGACCTACAAGCGTTGATGTTCGTAACCATCAATAATTGGCCTGCTCTTAGTAACATTTCAGGACAGACGAACAAAGGATACAATGCATGCACGCACTGTTTAGATGAGACTGAAAGTATATATCTGGATAAATGTAGAACGAATGTGTACCCGTACAATCGTCGTTTTCTTCCGCCCATTCATCCCTTAAAGAAGAAAGGCAAGCATTTCAATGGCAAGGCAGAAACCCGGACGAAGCATGTCCCCCGTAGTGGTGCTGATGTATTTGGTATGGTCAAGGATTTGGATGTAATCTTTGGAAAGGGTCCTAGGGGACAACCTGTTCTGAAAGACCCCATTACCGGACACGCACCCATGTGGAAGAAGAAATCTATATTTTGGGAGCTACCCTATTGGAAAGTGCATGAGGTCCGCTCTGCAATCGACGTGATGCACCTGACGAAGAATCTTTGCGTGAATATTCTAGGCTTCCTGGGCTTGTATGGGAAGTCAAAAGATACCCCGGCAGCACGGGAGGACCAGCAACATCATAAAGGACGAGACGGCAAGCATCCAGGGCAGTTTCAAGGGCTTGCCAGCTACACTCTTACCAAAGAAGAGAAGGAAATCTTTTTTGAAGTCCTTTTCAGTATCAAGGTCCCGTTTGGCTTCTCGTCGAATATAAAGGGAATAGTAAATATGAAAGACAAAAAATTTCAAAACCTAAAGTCTCATGACTGCCATGTGCTTATGACGCAATTGCTTCCGGTTGCATTGAGGGGAATTCTACCAGAAAATGTTCGACTAGCCATTGTGAAGGTATGTGCATTCCTCAATGCAATTTCTCAGAAGGTAATCGATCGAGAAAGTCTATCAGGGTTACAGATTGATATGGTCCAATGTCTGGTCAGCTTCGAGTTGTTGTTCCCGCCATCCTTCTTCAATATTATGACGCACCTCCTAGTTCACCTAGTCGAAGAGATTAGAATTCTCGGTCCTGTGTTTCTACACAATATGTTCCCCTTCGAGAGGTTCATGGGAGTCTTAAAGAAATATGTTTGTAATCATGCTAGGCCAGAAGGAAGCATCTCCAAGGGCTATGGAACAGAGGAGGTCATTGAGTTTTGTGTTGAATTTCTTCCTGACCTTAAGCCGATTGGTGTTCCTGAATCTCGGTATGAGGGGAGGATGACTGGAAAAGGCACACTAGGAAGGAAATCAATGGTATGTAGGGACGGGCATTCTTTCACTCAAGCACACTACACAGTTCTACACAATTCCACCGTGGTGGCTCCGTATATAGAGAAACATAAGAATATTCTACGCTCCGAAAACCCGGGGAAGCCTGAAACCTTGATTAACGGGGAACACGAGAAGAATTTTGGCAATTGGTTGCAGACACATCTCATGAATAACACCACTATTGGAGATGAGTTGTACTCATTGGCCAGGTTACCATCTTCGACTATATGTACTTTCCAAGGGTACGAGATAAATGGGAATACATTTTACATGATCGCCCAAGATAAAAAGAGCACCGACCAAAACAGTGGTGTCCGCTTTGATGCAACAGATGACAATGGGCAGAAGGACACATATTATGGGTACATAGAGGAGATATGGGAACTTGACTATGGACCTACTTTTAAGGTCCCTTTGTTTCGGTGCAAATGGGTTAAGCTGACAGGAGGCGGGGTACATGTAGACCAAAAGTACGGCATGACAACAGTGGATCTCAACAATCTTGCGTACATGGATGAACCATTCATCCTAGCCAACGATGTGGCTCAGGTTTTCTATGTGAAGGACATGTCTACCAAACCGAGAAAAAGGAAAGATAAGCAAAAGAGTACATAATACGATGAGCCAAAGCGCCACATAGTTCTTTCAGGGAAAAGAAACATCGTGGGAGTGGATGACAAGACAGACATGTCAGAAGATTACAATAAGTTTCATGAAATTCCGCCCTTCAAAGTGAAAACTGACCCAAGCATCCTGTTAAATGATGAAGATTCTCCATGGCTACGGTGCAGAAGAAAACCACAACACTAGATGTTGGTGATGTGTAATAATGTATTAAACCTTTTATTTGAGACATAAATCTATGTAATGTGTTAAACCTTTTATTTGAGACATAAAGGTCCCCTTTCATGTAATACATCTTGCTCAATCAAACTAGACGTTGACGACCGGGTTCTGAGCCGCGGGAGGTGATCACCCAAAGAGAAGGAACCATCACAAGAGAAGGAACCCACAAACACTAAGGATACATAGCACAACTGAAAATTAAGATACATAGCACAACTAAAAATTAAGAAACATGCCTAATGTTGGAGTGATTCAGTCATGATCCTGCCTAGCGCTATAATACGCGCCACTATAGTCGTCGTAGTCGCCGGCGCCGTCGTCGCTATCGTCGTCGGGGTCGCCGTAGTCGAACCTTGAAGGTTGGGCACGCGTGGGCTGGATTTGAGGGTACCGCAGGCAGGGGTTATTGCCGGTCGTGTTGTAGCCATGACACTCTGGAGAGTCCGACCGCGCCACCACAGCCGACGGCCGGCCTCGTTGAAGTTCAAAGGAGGTGGACCGTACTCGTGCATGGCGAGTGCCCTCTCACGCCGATTGATGAAGAAGGCTTCCCAAGTCGGGAAATAGTCGGGATGCCAGTTGGGATTCCTCCGCTGCTCTGGTGTGAGCTCGAGGTAGTAGTGGTTCGTGATGGCCATCCGGTGCTCCACACCTAGAGGGACAGGAGGGACCGACACGCCTCCGGCGCTCAGCATCCAGCCGGTGGGGACGCGGTAGCCCGGTGGGCAGGGGTAGTTCGAGGCACAAAGCGCCTCCGCCTCCCGGGTGGTTAGAGATACGCTGGAAGCCATGGGAAGAGAATGATGAGTCTAGATGTGATATGTAAATGGAGGCCAAGCGTACATATATATACTAAAAAATGGCGGGAAGACAGAGGTGGGAACCAGTGGAAAGCGCGGGAACACAGTGGTGCGGGAAACTTTCATCCCGGGTGGGGGCTCAAACCGGGACAAAAGATGGGGGGGCCTTATCTGGGGGAGGCTTATCTGGGAGGGCCTTATCTGGGGGGTGGCTAACCTTTAGTACCGGCTGGTGGGTGCAACCGGGACTAAAGGTGGTTTTTGTGTCATCTAACAAAACTGTCGGTGGGATAAGGACGCGTGGGTAACCTTTAGTACCGACTGGTGGGTGCAACCGGGACTAAAGTTGTCGGCAGGATAAGGACGCGTGGGTGGACGCACTGCTCGATGAGATAAAGCATGTAGCGCACGACGCCCTATCGGAGGAAGAAGACAAAGTAGAAGCGGCGTCGTGCCTATAAAAGGAGCATCGATACACCATGGTAAGCAACTCAACAAGCCAACATGGATGGAGAGTTTCATCCCCATGGATGGAGGAAAGGGTTGGGAAATCTCCCGTGGAGTAACTTCTCGAAGATGCCCTTGGTGCACACGCCCTATGGCATCTTCGGAAGTTCCGCCTCGGAAAATATTTTCCTGCTAGCCCGTGAAAGACTCCATCTCCGCCTCCCTGGGGTTAGAGGTATGGTGGAAGCCATGGGATAGAGTGGAGAGAGGCGGCAGATATGAGTCTAGATGTGCTATGGCAATGACCAAGCCTACATATATATAGTGAGAAATGGCGGTGTAACATCCCAAAACTTTAATCCAATCTTATCAAGATCAAATCATCCAAAAAATGGGGTTAACAAAAACTTTTCCAAATTTAAAATGAAAGCATTCATATATGTGTGCATTTAAAATAGGAGTTGTTTGAATTGCCATGATTGATTGATCCAATCCTTGTAAAATGTTTCTTAGGTGATTTAAACATCAACTACATCATTCCCAAACTTTTCCTAAAGAAAATCAAATAAAAAGAATTAAAATGAAGGAATGGTCATTTTGGCAAATTTAACTCTCATGCCTACTTTGGCTATTCCTAGTACTCAATTCTTAATAGAAACAATTCTTGATCTTTACACCCCTTGCTAGTACACATAATGAGGTACCAAGGCCCACCTTTTGATCTGCTAAAAACATTATGTTAGCTATTTTAAAAGACAGTTTAAAATTAAATCTAATGCATATGCATAGATCACCCCTATTTCAAAAACCACCTATTTGAGCTCCATTTTCAAAACCCTTGCAACCAGAGACTACCTATCACTAGTGGAGATCACTCAAAAAATTTGAACTCAAAATTCAAAACTTTTTCTCTTGCGGCCATTTCATCAAACAACTTGTGTGCACAAATCTGGCCAAATTTAAAATACTGTTTTGAGCAGTGATCTTGGTCACCATTTGTGTCTAACCTTGTCCCCTTGTTCCCTCAGTACCAGCCCTACCCTTTGCTAGCCCAGCCACCCCATGTGCACACGACCAAATGGTCATGGCCATTAAGGCCGAGCACAATGAGCACCCCCACCGGCGACACCGCGCCACCGCAGACGCCAACCCCTCTCGCCATGTCTAGCACATCGCTTGTGGTCCACCTCCACCGCCCAACTAGTCCCAGGCCAGAGACAGAGGGCAGAGCGTCCAGGAACCGCCGCGCTCGGAGCTTGTCGAGCATGCCGACCCTGCCCCCAGAGCGTCCACTATCCCCGCGTGCACAAGCCGCCGCTCGACCATAGCCCGCACCCGCCGCTCTGCCTCGACCTGGAGAACACCCCAGACATCCCCGTTCGCCGCCCAAAGCCCCACAGCCACCGCTCGCCGTGGACACCGCCGCCTCTGCCTCTCAGAGCGCCACCTCGCCTAGACCGCATACCACCGCCCCTACGGCCGCATTTAAATCCTAGAGAACCGCCAGGGAACCGCCCGTCGATCGCCATCCCCAGCCATGCCTCTAGCTCGCCATAGCCATGTCGCCACCGTCGACCGCCCATCCCGCTCGGTCTCACCGTCGGGCCTATAAAAGGAGCCCTCCCCAGCCATTATTCTCCACACCATTCCACTCCCCTCACCTCTCTGAACCTCACCCACCTCTCGCCGGAGCAAGTGGAGCAGCCGTTCGCCGGAATTGGAGCTGGAGCCGCCGCCTCTGGAGGAGAAGGGCGCCGTTGATTTCGACCGCCCCAAGCTCAGCCGCGACCACGCCTCGCCTCGCCGTCGTCTTCCACTTCATTTGCCCGCCTCGCCGACCCCGTTGGAGCCCTGGTACGCCCCCAGTAGACCCCCACCGAGCCGCTAGGGTTCGAGCTCGCCGGCGACCTGTTCGTCGTCGACGACGACCCTCAGCCGTAGATCTAGCCTCTAATCGCACGGCCCACAGCGCGCGTACTGTTTCGCGTTTTAAGTGTCGCTGACAAGCGGGACCCCCTGTCAGCTGAGCCCCGTGCCACGGAGCGCCACTGGGCCAGCCCATTTCTTTTCCCGCGTTAGCCTACAGATTCAAATCTGGATTTTTCTTTTAGTTTGAATCTAGTTTCTGTCCACTAGTTTGAAAATCAATTCAGAGAGTTTTAGATATCCAAATTGCATGAAACCAATTTTGTCTGAAAGGTATTAAAATGCTCTATCCAAGCCCGTTGGATTTAATTCAATTAGAGTTATAGATATCTCCTAATAAAAATAACAAAACAGAAGTTTTTGCAACTTGCAGCATTTTTATAAAATCAACCAAGTTAGCTTTTGAGTTGATTCCAACTCTCAAAAATCACATTTCATCATATCTATCTAAATATGTAATAATATTAAGGTTTACATGCAGTGACTTTGGACTAGTACCAAAATAATGCTATATAGGCATTTCTAGTCACTTTAAATCATTAAATAATAAACTTAAACCAAAGTAATATTGATCCAACCTTTAAATCTCATTCCCACATGTTAGAATATGTGGTGAGGAGATGTGTCCACATGATCCCATATTTTGGTGGTGAATATAAAATTTTAGTTAATATTCCAATGAGTAGAAATTACTTTTCTAAAATAAAAAGGATGAAACTATTGAAATTAAACTTGTGATGCTTGTGATGATAATAGATCATCAATTGTGTGTTTTAGAATGCTAATTATCCTAGTTAAGTATTGTTTGGTGATTGTCTACTCCCAATATATTTATAGACGCTAGTACCGACCAAGCTTTTGAGGAGGAGGAGTTCTACCAAGAAGAAGAAGAAGAAAACTTCAACCACTGCACCAACCAAGGCAAGCTATTAGTGGCAAGCTAACCCTTGCAAAACCCACTCTAGCAAGCTATTGTTAGCAAGCTAGAATAAAACTAGATGGTTTAGCAAAGATGCCTTAAGCATGCTTTGATCACACCCCTTTAACTATTAGTACCCAAAGTCTTATTGACAAGTTTTACCTCCCTTAGTTTAAACAAAGTTCTTTACTTAATTTTGAAGGTAGCATAAAGAGTATAAAACTTGACCTACTTAGAAACCTTTAGATGTCATTCTATGGCATGAGATAGATCCCATCTTTCCACCTTAGTGAACACTCTTAACTTAGTATTTTAGAATAGATCAACAACTTGAGTCACTTTAGATGGGAACACTTGGTGAAAATGAATTATGAAAACCTTGGAATGATAAGTCATTATATTGAGATGTTTTGACATGTGTTTAGAAACACAACTGGTTTATGATGTTGAAAATGATGAGGCATGAGCCTTCACCCTTTTATAAAACTTATGGTTGGATTCGGATGCGATACCATTCCAAATTTACCGTACAACCACATTACCTGAATTGGGTAAGGCTTAGCTGGAAATTTATATGCATTAGTATTAGTTCCCTCACGGGAGAGGTTTGAGCCGAGGCTACCTCTCAATGTTGTCCACCTATGCAGTGCCTAAGATGACTGATGGTCATGGTTGGGAGGCCATGCTCATAGGAGAGGTGCTTGTACTAGGGTGTGTAAAGGGAAGGTTATGTTTGATTATCTGCATACCAAGTATGATGATTCAGGGTTATCCCTGACAGATGTTTCGAATCTTGTGGTGAAAGTGTACCACCTCTGCAGAGTGTCAAACTATTCGAATAGCCGCGTCTGCGGTTATGGACAGTTGGAATGGCCATACTGTTTCGTTGTCAGGTGTTTTCTAAATAACTTGAAAGGAATGATGAATTTTGACTTGACCACAACAAGGTTGTGTTGAGGAAAATAGCTTCCCAACTTAAGTGATTCTAGAACTTTATTTTATCTTTCTTTGCTTCTGAACTCAGCTTAGGTTTCAAACTTAACTGGATAGTTAACTTAGATTCAGTATTTTAATTTAGAATTATACTCCTTGCTAGTAGTAGTTTGCGAGTACTTAAAGAGTACTCATGGCTTTTGTCCCTGGCTATTATCATGGCCAGACTATGAAGGAGATTATCAAGATGATGGTCTGTAGGACGGCTATGATAACTAGGACTATCTGCCTTCGTCAGCATTGCCTGTGCCCCTGAAGATGGACCCCACCGCTACGCTATCGTTTATTTCCGCTGCTTGTTGTATTAAAGACTGGATCATGAGATCCTTATTTGTGTAAAACCTTATGTATGGTTTGTAATGGATGATGTACTTTGATATCCAATCCGTTATGTCTCACAAAAATGGTAATCCTGGGATTGCGAGGTATGGCATAACGGGCATCTGGGATTAAAAAACCGGGTGTTGACAAGTTGGTATCAGAGCTATCCTGACCATAGGAGACCCTAGTTAGAATGGACGTCCAAACCAAAAACTTAGCTTCAAAACCAAAGTGAGTATTTATGAAAAACTATTTTCTCTCTTACCCTTGTGAACTCATTCTTTCTCAAAAATACATGTTCCTCAAAATTCTTACCTTACTACTTAAAATTTGACACACTTGATCACTTCACTAACTTCCTCATCCTAAACTCTTGTAGATGGAGACTCAGTTCAGCAAGTTTTACCAGTTGGGAAACGGAGGTCAGCTGATCTTCGAGAGGGATCTGGATTCGCTGTCCGAATTACTGGGACGCCCACATCCGGAGTTTCTTGGAGCTCAACTTCCAGGACCCCCAGGAGGAGACCTACAATGGCTAGTCACCGCAGATCTTCGAGGAAGCATTGAAGCACCAACTTCTCGAAGAATTCAGTTCTCCTTGAGAGAGAACAACTGGCTAGATGGATTAGCCAGGGCAATGCATGAAGCTCTCGCACGTCTATGTGCCCTCAGCATCAACAAGATTCAAGGAACCCGTTTTGCCCACTATGCAAGACGTGACTTCATGGGAATGCCGATGGAGATGCCAGGTCACCCTGAATTGAGGCGTCAAGTGGAGAACCTTGACTTCTTGCTTCATGACCAACAACAGGAACAGGACAATGCCAGAGAGTTAGCCAACTAGAACCGTGCCATTGCCGACCAGAAGGCCCAGACTTTCACACTGCTCGTCCAAGATCACCAGTCTCTTCGCCACCAGCGTGCCAAGAAGGATCACACCATCGCCCGTCTTCGCAAGAAGGTGGCCGACCTCGAGAAGACCGTCAAGGAGCAGGAAGCTCAGCTTGCCGCCAAAGAAGAAGATGATGAGGGTGAAGACATCTAGGGAGATATGGATTCTTACCTCAGCAACGATGACGATTTTCTGGCAGAGGATGCTGTGGACTTCTACACTGATGATGACGACTCCGACTTCATTGATGATGAGTAGATACACTAGAGCACTGTCGTAGCATGATATGTATCATCTCATTGTATCGTAGCTTGCAGAATGGTTCTTCAAACCATCTGTTTTCCCCTTTGATTGTTGTGGTGTGTGTTGTATCGTGTGCTTGCTTGCATGAATGAAAATGAAGTTAGTTGAAAAACCTGAGTCTAACTCAAAGTTGTAGCTTTGAAAACCCAAAACCATGAACCTTAGAATTTCCCTCTTACCCCTATATCTATCTCAATCTTCAGATGACTCGTGGAAACCAAGGAGGGAGCAGCTCGTCGCAGGATCCAATGCTGCAGATCTTGCAGAATCTCATCGCGGACCGTGAAGCAAGCAGGGCCGAGCGTCAAGCCAACTTAGCAACATTGCAGCAGATCGCCCAAATGGCTCTCAACAACCAAGGACATGGAAATCAGGATCACCATGGATCTAAACTCAAAAACTTTCAGAACACAAATCCCCCAATCTTCAACCAATCTGAGAACCCATTAGATGCTCATGACTGGTTACAGACCATGGAAAACAACCTCAAAGTTGTAGGAGTAGATGCAAATGAGAAAGTTCTCTTCGCCACCCACTATCTGGCAGGAGATGCAAGAGCTTGGTGGAATAGCATCCGCAATATGAACCATGGCCAGGTGATGACCTGGGAAGCATTCAAGGTCAAGTTCAGCCGCACCCACATGCTGCAAGGTCTTGTCAACAGGATGAGAGATGAATTTCGTGAACTGAAGCAAGGAAGAATGACTGTGGTAGAGTACCGTGACAAATTCTTGTCACTTGCCAGATATGCACCAGATGAAATCAACACGGAGGACAAAAAGAAAGAGAAATTCTTAAACGGACTGCATGATGAGATGCAGACTGTCCTTGTCAACATCCGTTTCGATGATCTCGAAGAGCTAGTCGACTCTGCCATTCAGATGGAAGGGAAGATTAACCAGGAAAACGACAACCGCAAGCGCCGTATGATGCAGCAGTCTGGATCTAGTAGTCACCAGAAGTACCGTCCCAACCCTTCACCAGGATATGCACCAAGGAACAACCGACCCCCAAATTCTCGCCCAAGCTACCCCAACCGTAGCGGAGGAAATGTGAAGTCCGGAGGAAACAATCACAACTCCGGCAATGCCAACAACTCCAACCGTGCCCCTCCCAAGAGCAACAACAACAACAACACTGCACCCAGAACTGGCAGCAATGCTGTACCTGTCGCAGTTAAGGACAAGTCCCAGATCACCTGTTTCAAGTGTGGAGTGAAGGGTCACTACTCCAATGAGTGTCCCAAAAAGACTGCCGCCAACGCCCCTATGAATGCCCCAGCTCAGCAGCAGCGTCGTGTTCAACCAGGAAGAAGATTTGCCCTAGGGAACCCTCACAACCGCAACGGTCGTCTCTTCCACATGAACGCAGAAGAAGCCCAGGAAGCACCAGATGTAGTGTTGGGTATGTTTTCTGTCAACTCAGTATTAGCAAGAGTATTGTTTGATTCTGGAGCATCGCATTCATTTGTCACCGAAGAATTTGTATGCACTAGTAAGATTCACCCAACCAACCTGAAGCATGTCATGATAGTTCAAATCCCCGGTTCAACAACAAAAGCTAGAAAAATTTGCAAAGCTGTACCTATCAGAATACATGGGATAGATTTTTATGCCAACCTAATTGTACTTGGAACCAAAGGTTTGGAAGTAGTACTAGGTATGGACTGGATGTCAAGGCATAAAGGACTGATAGACTGTGCTAAGAAAGCTATCACCATGACCAGTAGTTCTAGAGTAACAGTAGAGCATATCTCCGAAACCTTACCCTGTCAATTCAAGTGCAACAAGAGTGTAGCCCTTCCTACCATTGACCAAGTCAGAGTAGTCTGTGAATACCCCAACGTATTCCCAGATGAATTGCCAGGTATGACCCCGGATAGGGATATTGAGTTCATTATCGAACTAATCCCTGGAACCGGACATATAGCCTAGAGACCCTATACCATGAACCCCTCAGAGTTAGTAGAACTGAAGAAGCAGTTGGATTCCATGTTAGCAACAGGTTTGATTCAACCAAGTGCATTGCCATGGAGATCACTAGTGTTATTTGTCGACAAGAAAGATGGAGGCAACCATCTGTGTACAGACTACAGAAAGTTGAATGATGTCACCATCAAGAACAAGTACCCCTTGCCAAAGATAGAGGATCTATTTGATCAGTTAACCGGAGCTCGGGTATTCTCAAAGATTGATCTTAGGACTGGTTATCACCAACTTAAGATTCGTGCAACGGATATTCCGAAGACCGCCTTTACTACTCGCTATGGTTTATACGAGTATACGGTTATGTCTTTTGGATTAACCAATGCCCCTTCTTATTTCATGAATCTCATGAATAAGATCTTTATGAATTTCCTAGATAAGTTTGTAGCTGTGTTTATCGACGACATCCTTATCTACTCCAAGTCAGAAGAAGAGCATGAGCAACATCTGAGAATCATCCTAGAAACCCTGAGAGAGCATCGGTTATATGCCAAGTTCAGCAAGTGTGGGTTTTGGCTGAAAGAAGTAGGATTCCTAGGACATATTGTGTCTGCCGGAGGAGTCTCTGTTGATCCCACCAAGATCAAAGATGTCGAAGAATGGGAAGCCCCAACCAATCAAACCCAAGTCCGTTCATTTCTCGGATTAGCGGGATATTACCACAAGTTCGTAGAAGGATTCTCGAGCATAGCCCGACCAATGACCCAATTGTTGAAGAAGGACAAGAAGTTTGAATGGACAGACAAATGTGAAGCCAGTTTCCGGGAGCTGAAGAAGAGATTGATATCAGCCCCTATTTTGATCATGCCAGACATCAAGAAGCCGTTTGATGTGTATTGTGACGCGTCCAAGATTGTCCTAGGAGGTGTATTTATGCAAGAAGGCAAAGTCATCGCGTATATGTCTCGACAACTGAAGCAGCATGAGCAGAACTATCCGACCCATGATCTTGAGCTAGCAGCCGTGGTTCTAGCATTGAAGACATGGCATCATTATTTGATGGGTAATCATTGTGAGATTTACTCGGACCATAAGAGCTTGAAGTATATCTTCACCCAGAAGGAGCTGAATATGAGGCAAACAAGATGGATAGAGTTAATCAAGGATTATGACCTTGACATTCACTATCACCCTGGCAAAGCCAATGTGGTAGCGGATGCTCTTAGCAGATTGCCGTGCAGGCTTAACACCATGATCAAGGAGAAGCAACCAAGTTTGTATGAGGAGTTGGAGCAGTTCGGGACTGAGTTAGTTAGCAAAGGATTCCTAGCTAGCATTGACCTTCAACCCACTTTGATTAGGCAAATCAAGGAAGCCCAGAAGGGGAATGAAAGTATCGACGGAATCAAACGTCGTATTGGTATAGGAAAGGTACGTGGATTCACCGAAGATGAAGAAGGTGTACTGTGGTACAAAGGACGTATTTGTGTGCCAGCAAATTTGGAGCTGAAGGAGGTTATCATGAAGGAAGCTCATGATACTCTTTATTCTATCCATCCCGGAGGAACAAAGATGTATCAGGATTTGAAAGAGCAATTTTGGTGGCACAAGATGAAGAGAGAAATCGGAAGCTACATCGCCAAAGGTGACATCTGTCAAAGAGTCAAAGCAGAGCATCAGAGACCTGCAGGATTGTTGCAACCATTGCAGATTCCGGAAAGGAAATGGGATTCCGTTGGAATGGACTTTATCACCGGTTTACCTACTTCTAGTAGGGGAAATGACTCAATCTGGGTCATAGTTGATAGACTATCCAAGGTAGCCCACTTCATACCAGTCAAGATAACCTACCAGAGTGCAAAGCTAGCAGAACTATATATTGCTAGAATTGTTAGTCTGCATGGAAACCCCAAGATCATCGTATCAGATCGAGGAACCCATTTTACTTCAATATTTTGGCAGAAAGTTCAGGAAGGTTTAGGAACCAGGTTGAACTTCAGCACCGCTTATCACCCGCAAACAGATGGACAGACTGAGAGAGTCAACCAAATCTTGGAGGATATGCTTAGAGCTTGTGTGCTGGAATACGGATCAAAATGGGAAGACTGCCTGCCTTTCACAGAATTCTCATATAACAACAGTTATCAGGCTAGTTTGCAGATGGCACCATTTGAATTCCTATACGGAAGAAAGTGTCGCACCCCTTTGAATTGGTCGCAAGTAGGAGAGAGTCAGATCTTTGGACCCGACATTCTCCGAGAAGCAGAAGAGAAAGTTCACAAAGTCCGTGAGCACCTCAAGACCGCCCAATCCAGACAGAAGAGCTATGCTGACAAGAGAAGGAGAGACCTGACTTTCAATGTTGGAGATTTCGTATATCTCAAGGTTTCACCATTGAAGGGAACTCAACGCTTTAGTCTGAAAGGAAAGTTAGCTCCCAGATATATAGGACCTTTCAAGATTCTGAACCGCCGAGGAGAAGTATCGTACCAACCGGAACTGCCGGAAGAGATGTCAGCCATCCATAATGTGTTCCATATCTCATTACTTTGCAAATGCTTGGAAGTGCCTGAGAAGACTGAAGTTTTCAAGAACATCGATCACAGAGCTGTGGAAATCAACAATGACCTAACCTATCGGGAAGTACCCATCCGTATCTTAGAGGAAGCCTACAGAACCACCAGGACCAGGAGTATCAAGTTTCTCAAGATTCAGTGGAGCAACCATACCGAGGAGGAAGCTACTTGGGAACGCGAAGATTACATTAGGACAGAGTTCCCAGATCTCTTTAGTTCCTAGTTTTTTTTGTAAATCTCGGGACGAGATTTTTGTTTAAGGGGGGAAGGTTTGTAACATCCCAAAACTTTAATCCAAGCTTATCAAGATCAAATCATCCAAAAATGGGGTTAACAAAAACTTTTCCAAATTTAAAATGAAAGCATTCATATATGTGTGCATTTAAAATAGGAGTTGTTTGAATTGCCATGATTGATTGATCCAATGCTTGTAAAATGTTTCTTAGGTGATTTAAACATCAACTACATCATTCCCAAACTTTTCCTAAAGAAAATCAAATCAAAAAGAATTAAAATGAAGGAATGGTCATTTTGGCAATTTTAATTCTCATGCCTACTTTGGCTATTCCTAGTACTCAACTCTTAACAGAAACAATTATTGATATTTACACCCCTTGCTAGTACACATAATGAGGTACCAAGGCCCACCTTTTGATTTGCTAAAAACATTCTGTTAGCTATTTTAAAAGACAGTTTAAAATTGAATCTAATGCATATGCATAGATCACCCCTATTTCAAAAACCACCTATTTGAGCTCCATTTTCAAAACCCTTGCAACCAGAGACTACCTATCACTAGTGGAGATCACTCAAAAAATTTGAACTCAAAATTCAAAACTTTTTCTCTTGCGGCCATTTCATCAAACAGCTTGTGTGCACAAATCTGGCCAAATTTAAAATACTGTTTTGAGCAGTGATCTTGGTCACCATTTGTGCCTAACCTTGTCCCCTTGTTCCCTCAGTACCAGCCCTACCCTTTGCTAGCCCAGCCACCCCCTGTGCACACGACCAAATGGTCATGGCCATTAAGGCTGAGCACAATGAGCACCCCCACCGGCGAGACCGCGCCACCGCAAACGCCAACCCCTCTCGCCATGTCTAGAACATCGCTTGTGGTCCACCTCCACCACCCAACCAGTCCCAGGCCAGAGACAGAGGGCAGAGCGGCCAGGAACTGCCGCGCCCGGAGCTTGTCGAGCATGCCGACGCCGCCCCCAGAGCGCCCACTGTCCCCGCGTGCACAAGCCGCCGCTCGACCACAGCCCGCGCCCGCCGCTCTGCCTCGACCTGGAGAACACCCCAGACATCCCCGTTCGCCGCCCAAAGCCCCACATCCACCGCTCGCCGTGGACACCACCGCCTCTGCCTCTCAGAGCGCAACCTCGCCCAGACCGCATACCACCACCCCTACGGCCGCATTTAAATCCTAGAGCACCGCCAGGGAACCGCCCGTCGATCGCCATCCCCAGCCATGCCTCTAGCTTGCCGTAGCCATGTCGCCACCGTCGACCGCCCATCCTGCTCGGTCTCACCGTCGGGCCTATAAAAGGAGCCCTCCCCAGCCATTCTTCTCCACACCATTCCACTCCCCTCACCTCTCTGAACCTCACCCACCTCTCGCCGGAGCAAGTGGAGCAGCAGCTCGCCAGAATTGGAGCCGAAGCCGCCGCCTCTGGAGGAGAAGGGCGCCGTTGATTTCGACCGCCCCAAGCTCAGCCGCGACCACGCCTCGCCTCGCCGTCGTCTTCCACTTAGTTTGCCCGCCTCGCCGACCCCGTTGGAGCCCTAGTACGCCCCCAGTAGACCCCCACCGAGCCGCTAGGGTTCGAGCTCGTCGGCGACCTGTTCGTCGTCGATGATGACCCTCAGCCGTAGATCTAGCCTCTAATCGCACGGCCCACAGCGCGCGTACCGTTTCGCGTTTTAAGTGCCGCTGACAAGCGGGACCCCCCTGTCAGCTGAGCCCCGCGCCGCGGAGTGCCACAAGGCCGGCCCATTTCTTTTCCCGCATTAGCCCACAGATTCAAATCTAGATTTTTCTTTTAGTTTGAATCTAGTTTCTGTCCACTAGTTTGAAAATTAATTCAGAGAGTTTTAGAAATCCAAATTGCATGAAACCAATTTTGTCTGAAAGATATTAAATCATCTATCCAAGCCCATTGGATTTAATTCAATTAGAGTTATAGATCTCTCCTAATAAAAATAACAAAACAGAAGCTTTTGCAACTTGCAACATTTTTATAAAATCAACCAAGTTAGCTTTTGAGTTGATTCCAACTCTCAAAAATTACATTTCATCATATCTATCTAAATATGTAATAATATTAAGATTTTACATGCAGTGACTTTGGACTAGTACCAAAATAATGCTATATAGGCATTTCTAGTCACTTTAAATCATTAAATAATAAACTTAAACCAAAGTAATATTGATCCAACCTTTAAATATCATTCCCACATGTTAGAATATGTGGTGAGGACATGTGTCCACATGATCCCATATTTTGGTGGTGAATATAAATTTTTAGTTAATATTCCAATGAGTAGAAATTACTTTTCTAAAATAAAAAGGATGAAACTATTGAAATTAAACTTGTGATGCTTGTGATGATAATAGATCATCAATTGTGTGTTTTAGAATGCTACTTATCCTAGTTAAGTATTGTTTGTTGATTGTCTACTCCCAATGTATTTATAGACGCTAGTACCGACCAAGCTTTCGAGGAGGAGGAGTTCTACCAAGAAGAAGAAGAAGAAGAAAACTTCAACCACTGCACCAACCAAGGCAAGCTATTAGTGGAAAGCTAACCCTTGCAAAACCCACTCTAGCAAGCTATTGTTAGCAAGCTAGAATAAAACTAGATGGTTTAGCAAAGATGCCTTAAGCATGCTTTGATCACACCCCTTTAACTATTAGTACCCCAAGTCTTATTGACAAGTTTTACCTCCCTTAGTTTAAACAAAGTTCTTTACTTAATTTTGAAGGTAGCATAAAGAGTATAAAACTTGACCTACTTAGAAACCTTTAGATGTCATTCTATGGCATGTGATTGATCCCATCTTTCCACCTTAGTGAACACTCTTAACTTAGTATTTTAGAATAGATCAACAACTTGAGTCACTTTAGATGGGAACACTTGGTGAAAATGAATTATGAAAACCTTGGAATGATAAGTCATTCTATTGAGATGTTTTGACATGTGTTTAGAAACACAACTAGTTTATGATGATGAAAATGATGAGGCATGAGCCTTCACCCTTTTATAAAACTGATGGTTGGATTCGGATGCGATACCATTCCAAATTTACCGTACAACCACATTACCTGAATTGGGTAAGGCTTAGCTGGAAATTTATATGCATTAGTCTTAGTTCCCTCACGGGAGAGGTTTGAGCCGAGGCTACCTCTCAATGTTGTCCACCTATGCAGTGCCCAAGATGACTGATGGTCATGGTTGGAAGGTCATGCTCATAGGAGAGGTGCTTGTACTAGGGTGTGTAAAGGGAAGGTTATGTTTGATTATCTGCATACCAAGTATGATGATTCAGGGTTATCCCTGACAGATGTATCAAATCTTGTGGTGAAAGTGTATCACCTCTGCAGAGTGTCAAACTATTCGAATAGCCGCGTCCACGGTTATGGACAGTTGGAATGGCCATACTGTTTCGTTGTCAGGTGTTTTCTAAATAACTTGAAAGGAATGATGAATTTTAACTTGACCACAGCAGGGTTGTGTTGAGGAAAATAGCTTCCCAACTTAAGTGATTCTAGAACTTTATTTTATCTTTCTTTGCTTCTGAACTCAGCTTAGGTTTTAAACTTAACTAGATAGTTAACTTAGATTCCGTATTTTAATTTAGAATTATACTCCTTGCTAGTAGTAGTTTGCGAGTACTTAAAGAGTACTCATGGCTTTTGTCCCTGGCTATTATCATGGCCAGACGATGAAGGAGATTAGCAAGATGATGGTCCGCAGGACAGCTATGATAACTAGGACTATCTGCCTTCGTCAGCATTGCCTGTGCCCCTGAAGATGGACCCCACCGCTAAGCTATCGTTTATTTCCGCTGCTTGTTGTATTAAAGACTGGATCATGAGATCCTTATTTGTGTAAAACCTTATGTATGGTTTGTAATGGATGATGTACTTTGATATCCAATCCGTTATGTCTCGCAAAAATGGTAATCCTGGGATTGCGAGGTATGGCATAACGGGCATCTGGGATTAAAAATTCGGGTGTTGACAGGCGGGAAGTCAGAGGAGGGAAGCCTAAACCCTAAACCCTAAAGGGGTTACCCTCGTACGGAGAAAGCTATAGGGGTAGACGATCCGGGGCCCCGGGTCTAGGCTTTCACCGGAGGAAGACCACCAGAGCGTCGGAATCACATGAAAATGGCAAAATGGTTAATAGTTTGACTAGTTAGAATAATTATTTTATAAAACAGAAAATGGATTTAAATCTCATATTCAAATTCAAGCACTTTTTATGTTAAAAATTTAGTGAGATTCAAAAATATGCAAAATATAATAGTTAATGCATTTTTAAATTGGAAATGGCAAAATAGTTATTAGTTTCACTAGTTAGAATAATTATTTTATAAAACAGAAAATAGATTTGGATTACTTATTCAAATTCAAAAACTTTTCATGTTAAAAATTTAGTGAGATTCAAAAATATGCAAAATATAATAGTTAATGCATTTTTAAATTGGAAATGGCAAAATGGTTATTAGTTTCACTAGTTAGAATAATTATTTTATAAAACAGAAAATAGATTTGGATTACTTATTCAAATTCAAAAACTTTTCATGTTGAAAATTTTCTCAAATTTATAAGTATGCAAAAACTGTATAATTCAAATGTTTAAAAAATCTAATAGTTATAAATTATAATATTTAAAAAAACAGGCGCCAACATAGGTCCAGCGTGTGCAAATTTGGGCCTTTAGTCCCGGCCCAGAACACCATCCGGGACTAAAGGCTCTGTAGGCGAAAAGGCATCCAAAGCCTTTAGTCCCGGTGTGTGGCTGGAACCGGGACTAAAGACGGGTGGGGGGTATTTAATGCGCCGCCTTCTTCCCCGGTCGAATCCATCGACCGGAGCGAGGAGTAGCACTACGCCGCCAGGCTGCCGAAATACCTTGTTGCGCCTCTCCGCCTGTCTGCGTACCCCGCCGTGTTGCCGCGCCGCGCCGCCGCCTCTCGAGACGCGCGCTCGTCCGCCCCGCTGCTGGGAGGTAATCCCTCCCCCCCACCGCGCGCTCTGCCTCCTCTCCGTCCCCGGCCCCAGCGAGCCCGGGCGGCGCCCCGTGACCGCGCGCTGCCTCCATCCCCCCAGTGAGCCCGGGCGGTGCCTCGCGACCGGCGAGCCCGAGCGGCACCCTGCCGACCACTTCTTGTATTTTTTGTATATTTTTTGTATTACTAGTATTTCTAGTGTATGTTTTTTGTATTACTAGTATCTTTTTTGTAATAGATAGATAGAATTATTACTTGTATTACTAGTATTACTAGTATGTTTTTTGTAATAGATAGATAGAATTATTACTAGTATTTTTTGTATATTTTTTATATTTCTAGTGTATGTTTTTTTATTAATTTCTAGTATAGTATATATTAATTTCTAGTATAGTATATATTTCTAGTATAGTATATATTAATTTCTAGTGTATGTTTTTTATTTCTTGTATCTTTTTTAATTGTAATATTTATTACTAGTATATAAATATAGTATATATATGTTTGTGTATATATATTTATTACTAGTAATAATATATATAGTAGTATATTATATAGTATGTAGTATTATAGTGTCGATTGAGACAGACAAGCATTAGTGCTAAATAAAGATAAGCTAAAGAAATAACTACCCTAAGTCCGGTAGTGCTCGCGGGCCCCCGGACTTAGGGTTAGGGTGGTGGTGCTCGCGGGCCACCGGACTTAGGGTTAGGGTGGTCGTGCTCGCGGGCCCCCGGACTTAGGGTTAATGTGGTAGTGCTCGCGGGCTCCCGGACTTAGGGTTAGGGTGGTAGTGCTTGCTGGCCCCGGGACTTAGGGTTAGGGTGGTAGTGCTCGCGGGCACCCGGACTTAGGGTTAGGGTGGTGGTGCTCGCGGGCCCCTGGACTTAGGTTTAAGGTGGTAGTGCTCGCGGGCCCCCGGACTTAGGGTTAGGGTGGTGGTGCTCGCGGGCCACCGGACTTAGGGTTAGGGTGGTAGTGCTCGTGGGCCACCGGACTTAGGGTTAGGGTGGTAGTGCTCGCGGGCACCCGGACTTAGGGTTAGGGTGGTGGTGCTCACGGGCCCCCGAACTTAGTTTTAATGTGGTAGTGCTCGCGGGCCCCCAAACTTAGGGTTAGGCTAGTGGTGCTCGCGGGCCACCAGACTTAGGGTTAGGGTGGTAATGCTCGCGGGCCACCGGACTTAGGGTTAGGGTGGTGGTGCTCATGGGCCCTGGACTTAGGTTTAATGTGGTAGTGCTCATGGGCCCCCGGACTTAGGGTTAGGGTGGTGGTGCTCGCGGGCCACCGGACTTAGGGTTAGGGTGGTAGTGCTCGCGGGCCAGCGGACTTAGGGTTAGAGTGGTGGTGCTCGCGGGCCCCCAAAGATAGGGTTAGGGTGGTGGTGCTCGCGAGCCCCCGTACTTAGGGTTAGGGTTAGGGCATCACTAGAATTTTGCTATTGTTTAGTATTATTGTAGCAAATTGCGTGTTCATATTATTGTTTAGTATTATGTTATGCAGCAATATTGAATGAAAAATGTTATTGTGTGCATTTTGTAGAAAACTATGGATCCAATCCAGAGAGACCTAGCACAGGAAGAAATTCTCGAGGATATGATCAACGACACCCCCCATGTTGATCCACCCGAATCTCCATCGATTTATCTGAACCCCTCCGGTGAGGGATAGGAGCTCGACCGAAATGATCAAGGAGAAGCCGACGGCTCCGGTGGTGGAGAAGCCGACGGCGAGGTATATATATGAAGTCTGGTGATCAGTAGATGCATTAACTGAGTTGTATATATATATAAATTGACGAATGTTTCTTCTCTTAGGCCTCCACATCGAGCAAAAAATATTCCAAACGAGGCCCGGCCAAAAAGCTGGACGCATCTACGCATTATACAATTACGCGGGTATGACCACGGGGTGAACCGTTGGAACCCAAAAAGGCTAAAACTGTATTTAAACAACAATGCGGAGTTATGGTTAGGGATCGCATCCCGATCACCGTCTGAGAGTGGAATAAGACCAAAGGGGCGAAAGAGGGTGAGTATGTCGCCGACAGGTGCAAAGAGGGTCTTTGGAATGACCTCATGACACATTTCACCCTGCCAGAATGTGAGGATGATGCCTACACAGCTGCATTGAGGAAGAAAGTCAAGCAGTGGACACTTACGAAGATGGCCGAACTATTCAAGAACTGGAAGAAAGCATTATCGCAAAAGTATCAGAAGACGAAGACTCCTCCTAAATTTGAATGCTATCTAACGAAGCAGCAGGCTAACTGGGATGCATTTGTGAAGTACAAGGAGTCACAACCTGCTATGGAAATGTCGAAAAAAACAAGAAAAATGCCGCGATGAAGAAAATATCACCATCACCTGGGGCCAGGGGGCTACGCGGCTGCCATGCCAAAGTGGGATGCTAAAGAGAATGTGCTGCTTGCTAAAGGGATCACTCCAGAACCAATACGCGAAGAATGGGATCTGAGGGCAAGGAATTGGTTCCTTGGGAATGGGAGTGAGTATGACGAAAGTACAGGGGACCTTATTTGCAGTGACGGGATTAGGATACCCCAGGATACATGGCAGAAAGTGGTGAAGGAGATTAAAGCGGGGACAACAAAGTTCTGTCCCGGTAGAGAGAAAGACTTGCTGACAAAGGTCCTCGGGAATGACGAACGCGGAGGACGTGTACAAGGCCTTGGCCCTAGTTATACGTGGGAGATGGGGTTTCCCAAAGACAGAGATACTTATAGGAACCGAGAGAGAGCAAAGAGGCTACAGCAGGAGGAGGAGGGAGACAGGTTCACCGAGTTGCTAGGAACACTTCGAATGCATCAGCAACAGATTGACGAACTTTGAGGAGCAGCGCGCCTGCAAGATCCTGTACTCGATATTACCGCCATCCCATCTCAGCGGAGAAGCAGCGTGGCTGAATCAGAGGTCCCTTCTGACGATGCACGTATGGTAGATGGCGGTCCCGGCTACCCTGTGGATGGAATCAAGGAGCAGGCATCTTGTGAGATCCATCAGAAGGTGAAGAACCTATCCATCAAGGTGGCGGTCGGATGTGCTTTACCTTGTCCACCTGGCGCACGCTGGCATGGCCGTGAGATTCCAGCTGGCTATGATAAAGTTGCTGTGGATGAAATCGCAATGGGGTGGGACTCAATGGAGCTTGACATCCCTGGACCTGAAGGTGAGAGGACACTCGGAGAAGTACTGGGTGGTATCATTCTATGGGACAAGAACAACATCAAGCTTCCAGGCTGGACGCCAAAGCCAACACCGCCTCCGAGTGGTCGTATGTCACCTTCACCTCCATCACCTCCAAGAAGCCCACCCCATGACTACGACCACCACAGCCTGAGTCAATCTCGATCTCCGCCGCCGCCTCCGATTAGTACTAAACAACACAGGAGCCCAAAATGACAAATGTCGCCCCTCCCAAGAGTACCTCATAAGAATCTTCCTATCAGACCTTACGATCGTACTGACGAGGAAACCGACATGATCGTAAAGGCTGAATGTGTTGTGCAGCTTCAAAAGAAGAAACCCGAGCCCGCCCCGGTATACACCGAGAAGCAAAAAGCGTATGCACTTTCTTTTCTGAACACAAAATCGCAATATGACTTGCACCATAAGCCAGATGACTATCGACGCACACTTCAGAAGGAAGTGAAGAAGAGCAAATCAAGTAGAAGTGCAAGCGGGAGCAAATCATCAAGTCAAAGTGCAACCGGGAAAAGAAAGGACGTCCCCCAGCTCGGGGAACAGGCCAAAAAATCGACCCCACCCCTCAAGGTGGTATCCCATGACATTCCCCAGCAGAATATGGAAGAAGCTGCGAAGCTTGCGGCCTCTATGAATGTGACTGTTGAGGAATTGCTAGGTTCCCAGGACGACAAGTTACCCAAGGCTCAGGTAGTCCCTACATATGTCCCAGGGAAGCCTCTGGTCAGCTTTGAGCAGTTCCAACAACTGCCAACACAAATGCGGAGTTTACATAAATGGTACTTGAAAGCCGTAAAGCAGGAGAGAATAATGATTGTGGCGAAAGTCCCACATGACTACTACTTCCGAGAAGAAGAGGTCCATGTTGAGTTTCCGGAACTCTTCCAGTTATACATTTTCGACGCCCTCGACAAATGTCTCATGAGTTGCTATTGTCTGTAAGTTGTTGAATTCATTGTCTATATATAAGTTGTTCATTTTTTTCAGTTGTTTAGTCCATTGCATGTAATTATCCTAATTATATCCTTTTGTACTCTATTATTATGCAGAATGAAGATCATGGAATGTAAAAGAAGGTCAATCTTTAGTGTTGGGTTCATTGACCTAGATAAAATACATGTACAGACGCTAACGACAAAACCCGAGGACACGCAGGAAAACCTTCTAAGGTTTCTAACGGAGCAAAATTTCTGTGACCACATACTGTTTCCTTAAAATTTCGTGTGAGGGTCTTACTCTATTGTACACATTCTCTTTTGCTTAATCGATGTTAAGTGTAATTGATGAGTTACTGATGTATATATAAACGTGTACAGTTTCCACTGGATTCTCATGAACATTCAACTTGATAAGGGAAGAGTTGAAGTCATGGACCCATTAAAGAGACCCCTGGAAATGTTTAGGCACATGCAGGACATGCTCCAAAGTAATTTTCGCGCTACATCGGTCTCTTTTGTTGATTTCCTGAGATATCATGTAATAAATAACTCATTCATTTTCTTTACTGGGTAAGGTTTGGAACCAGTTCAAGAGTGCGGTTACGGGTGAATTTAGTGAAAAGCTGACGTTTAAGCCGGTCTCGGTAAGTAGTACGCGCATCTCTTTACTTCTAGTTTCAATACAATTATGATGCTGGATTATTATTTTGATTGAATTCTATTCTCGTAAAGTGCGCGAGGCAGCCACCGAAGACGAATCTATGTGGATTCTACGTTTGCGAGTTCATTCGCACGTTTACCAGTGAGCTGAATGATTATACAGTCGATGTAAGCAATACATTCATAACATTATTTTTATTACCGTCACTTTTTGTTATCATGATTGATATTCATATTGATCTCCTTTTCTTATATAGTTCGAGAAAATGCGGGATCAGCTCCTACCAGAGCAACGCGTAGTAGCAATTGCTGAAGAAGTGGTAGGAGTCTTGATGAACAAGATGATAGATGACGCCGGAGAATTTAGTGTGAATAGGCGCCGATGATCCCCGGCCGTGTAATTGAATAGATGAGCTCTAGTCCCGATAATTGTGATCTCCATGTGTAACTATCATGTATATATTTGTATGCTCGATCTTAAGAGAAGTTATCTTATGTATGCACGAACATGTACGGTATGTGGTAGCGTAGAAAACTATTTTGAAATGAAAAAAAGGATACAAATTGAATTCTCTGCCGCGGCAAAGAAAGTGCCTAAAATTCTGCCGCGACAGAGAACCATTTGTCCTGGTTCGTAATACGAACCGGGACTAATGGGGGGCACCCAGCGCCCGCAGAGACAGCCACGTGGATGCCCATTGGTCCCGGCTGGTAAGAGGGCCGGGACTAGTGGGTGGGCCTTTAGTCCCGCCCCTCCAGTCCCGGTTACCAGGACCGGGACTAAAGCCCCTTACGGGCCGGGACTGGAGGCCCGTTTTCCACTAGTGGATGTATCAAGTTGTCCAAAGATATTTCCAAGCGGATGAATATGCAAGATCGTTTCTTCAAGCAAAGGAAGAATGCCGCTGGACAACTTGGTCATAACACCTACCAAAAAGGTGATTGTTGTATCAACTTGGTATTTGAAATCGACTCTCATAGGCAAATCTTCTCGATGACACGGACATGTTCATACTTTGGCTGCCCTATTTGTATTTCACTTGAAGTTCACCTTTGAGTATTAAGATCTCGCACCCTCCTCTTATAGGTGGTTTGCAATAAATGTCCTTCTTTGATTTTTTAACACCCACCTCGGTATCATCGACAACTTACCCTTAGAGCATCTCTAACACCTGCCCCATATGGGGTAACAAATTTGGGAAATGGGGAAATTGTTCTGCGAAAATGGGGCACCAAAACGGCCTCCACTTTATCAGCTGCCCCATTTTGCAGCACCGGCTGCTCCAGCGGCTGCCCCAAAATGGGGCACGGCTGCCGCACCACCACCTCTCATTTTCACAACGATTTCATGCATATGAACATAAACTTGCAATAAAATAATAGTAAATAAATAAAATTAAAGCAACACTTAATTATTACATGCAAATACAAATAGTTCATCAAATGGTTCATCAAGTAGCACACAAATCATCGAACAACAACATGGAGTTCATCTCAAACAATGTCAACAACAAACATACAAATGACGAAAGAACTAGTTGTTTTGTCAGCCATTCCAACTCCACCACTCCTCGATGAGGTCCTTTTGAAACTCCTCATGCACATCCAAGTCCCTAATATCATGGTAGGATTTTAGGAAACGAGCAATGCGGTCTCTTTTCCTTTGTGGATGTTCTTGTCTCCCCATCAAGTCATAGACACCGTAGACCTTACCTCTACCACGCCCATCTTGAATGATCATGTTATGCATGATCACACAAGCAATCATGATGTACTAGAGTATATCTTGATCCCAAAACCATGCAGAGCCTCTAATAATAGCAAACAGAGCTTGCAAAATGCCCAATGCCATCTCTACGTATTTCTTAGCCTCTGCTTGAGCATTGTGGAATTGAAATTGTTTATTACCTTCAGATGTAATAAGGGGCTTCACAAATGTTGTATACTTCGGATAGATGCTATCCGCGAGGTAGTAGCTCATCTTGTATGCGTGGTTGTTGGCTACAAACTCTACCGTGGAGACTCACCATTGGCTAGCTTGGTAACAAGTGGTGATCGTTGAATAACGTTGATGTCGTTGCAAGAACCGGGCATCCAAAAAGAAGCATGCCGTATCCAAGTCTTGTAATCCGCCACAACCTCCAAATAATGGTGAATCATTCTTGTTCCCTGTAAACTGACCATGACATGCCGTAGGGCAGTTCTTCCACCTCCAATGCATTCAGTCGATTGAGCGTAGCATACCTAGAAATCCATTAGCCTTGTTTGCCTCCAAGATCCTTGCGGTGTCTTCAGCATTGGGGGATCGCAAATACTCATCACCATACTCTTGTACTATTGCAATAGAAAAGCATTTGATGCACTTGATACTCTGGCTCTCACTCATTGCCGATCGTCCACAAGATCAGTCGGGATGCCATATGCCATTTGCCTCAATATCATTTTATAACCATCAAATCTCACCCCTTATACACATGATTAAATTGATGTTAGTATAAGATATGAGACTTGCAAATCTATTAGTTAGACATGTCCTTGTCGTACCGAATAAATGACTATTTTCAAGACACGATGTTGATCCACATAGTAATCTAAATTATTTAGATTGTTAGATGTGTAATAAATGACTGTGGTTTACACGTAACTCCTACAGTTCGTGTCTAAGTAACAAATGTGTTGTCCATATAGCGTTTCAAAGAAAATGAGAGCTTGTGCACAACAAGCCGTGCATCTCTATGAATTTGTGGCTCTGTGCGAAATGCAGAATGAGGCCCTAAACTTCAAAATTTCACATAGCAATAATAACTAAATAGACTTTCACTTTATTATACAGTTGCAATTTATGTTACTTTGTACAATATATAGAAATGTATCAAACATTAATTCCACATGAATGTACCACTAAAGCAATAAACAACCCTCATGTTTCATTGAAAACCATTATTTATCAAACATTTATTGAAAGAGCTAATTACCTCAGCCATCCTATAACTATTCCCGTGCGAGCAGATTGGTCCTACAACTATCCACGTGTGAAATCGCCATCCTAGAACTAATCGATTTGAAATGCGTTGGTCCAGCTCTCTCCGAAACGTGCAACATGGTGCCACATATGAGATACGTTTTGCATTTTAGTCTATAGGAGAAGCACAAAACATTGGCCTGGAACGTGCTCACGATCGTTGTCGACGCCGTCGTTTGCACCGCAATGCCGCCGGAGCTGCACTACCGGACGTGGAACAAGGAGCTGTCGGACTATGGTACCCCTGAAATCTCTCTCTTGATGGCGGTTCTGGTCATGGAGGATGGGTTTAACTAGGATCCATGGGAGGTTATGATCGGCAGCGAGCTATTCTGATTTTTGAGTGAAATGGAGTAGTATTGATGCACTGGTTCTATTCTAGCACTGATTCATCGGTTTCTTATCGAATTGGTCGAATTTGGTGATGCCCTATTTTGCCATGTTGATAGTAGCACTGTTTGACTCTATTTAGTTTGAATCCATACAGGAGTCGATGGTGAAGTACTGAAGTAAAGCGCTGCACTGATTAGTTTTCATTTGTTTGGGCAAAGTAGTGAAGTAAAGTAATTTTTTGCAGTACTAGTGCATGGTAAAGTATGAATTTTGTGAGTGTTAAAGTCTGAATTTGTAAGTGTTAACTGAATTTGTGAGTGTTCAAATCTGAATTGTGTTAAGTCTGATTACTCTTAAGATTTTCTTGTCTACGAGCAAGTGGTACTAGGATGTTTCTTGTGGATACATGTGGGCTCTAGGCTATTGAGCGTGAACCTTGTGTGCTTGTAGTTATGTGTCTCTGATTCCTCCATACCACATCACCTCATCTAAAATATGGAGCAATTACGTCCAGCTATTACTCCTTTCATAAGCATTGAACAAGAAGATTTAGGGAACAAAAAAGCACCCAAGACCTTTGTTTTCATATGATAGGAAGCTGACTTCTTCATCTACAATTATTCGTGTCATTTGAGATCTGATTATTGTGTTTCAAAGAAGCTGCTAAATGTTGGATTTCCTGTATGCACGGAAGTCGTTTAATTGGCTTATTTTGTACTGCTTGTTGATCCTATATATTTTTTTATCACCGTTTTCAATATTTAAATTCATAAGAAGTAAGGATATGTCCATTTTTGTGATGCATTGATTTGTTTCATTTGTTTCGACAAAGTAGTGAATTAAAGTCATTGTTTGTTGCAGTATATGTGCATGTTAAAGTCTGAATTGTGCAACAGTAGTTACTCTGAATTGTAAGCTATGCATGGTCTTGAGTAGTTGTAGTAGTAGTATGAATTAGTAGGTACATAAGTTTATATAGTAGTATTCTAAATTTTTGCATAGTCTGATTAGCATTCTCTATATGCTTGACCCCCATGTTATGGTAAAATCATCCCTGCCAACTTGGTGATACAAAAGTTATTTTATATGGTTAAATGAACTTGGTGACATATTTCAGTCTTTATTTTTGACTTCCATCAAAATTGTTCTGATAGTTCTTGGTATCTCATTGATGTTTGCAATATAATTATCAGTTTTTTGCTCTTTCATTATAGTTCTGAACTTTTGAATTGTTTGCAATAGTGTTGAATGTGTTGGATACTTCTGAACTTTTCTCTATGGAAGTATGCCACAATGGACTTTTCTGCGGCTTAGGTTCCAACTTGTCATATGTGACAGCATCTACTGTAGTATTTGACAATTGTTCAATTGAAACCTGCTTGTGGATAGATGAGATTCTTGAACGAGTTGACATGCTATTAAACAGTCATTCAGAAGTTTTCAACAGCTACATCTTGTTGGCCAGACAAAACCTAGTGCTTTCAATGCTAGAAATGTTTTTGACGAGGGGTTAACCCGTCAATGCCCATAGATGATGGACTTGGATTTGAGGAAGTGGGGAGCGCCATAGGAATCAATCGGCTAGCAAACAAGCACATCAGGGACACGCGTTTTACCCAGGTTCAGGCCCTCGGAAGGAACCCTACTCCTGCTTGTCTGCTCTTTGTTATCGATGAAATCGAGAAGTACAAGGGTGCGCAGATGCAATTTGGCAGTGTGTGAACTAGGTTGTGGATTGTCCTCCTCGACGCCCCCTCCTAGCCTTTATATAGGGAGGCTAGGTCTTGAGATAGTAGGTCGAGTCGGTTACAGATTAGGGTTTTCCCTTTAAGTTTCATATCTACACTTTGCCATGTTCTCCAAGGAGTCGCATCTCCCTAGACTTGGGCCACCCGAACCTCCTTGGGATTTACCATGGGCTACACCGTATAGGCTAAACCCAAGTGTCCGTCTGAATCGTAGATTCAGAGGCAGACTATGACGTCTTCGAGTGCTCATCTGAACGTTATATCGGGTGTCTGCTTATGTCATAGGGGTAGTTGATATACGTGTCTGATTCATCCGAAGGATCGGGATCAGTTAACTACCTTAGGGCAAAACAACGCTATCTACTCAAACTAGAGTCCCCGGACTCTAATTCGGAAAGTTGCTAGCTGAATTTGACTCATGCCGTGGAGGCCTTACAGAGTCGAATTCCAGTATTTTATGTGTGCATTCAACGCGTTTGTTGAGGCTTTTTAATCGTGCATGTAGGCACGACATGTTTCTGGTAGAGCGTAGCAGGTGCGTTGCCAGGCCATTGGATTGTATCCATAGGTCTTATCTTCATTTTGTAAACGTGGTATCTGAAATTTTATCACCACAGAGGTGTTTTGGGTGGCCCAGGAGACGTTGTCTCTTTGCAAGGCAATTTGTGGTTCATAAGAGGCGAAGTCGTTGAATGCTTCGAATGCTTACGATGTGGACATGATCAACGCGTGTTTTCATGAGTAATTTATTTTCCTTTTTATAGGGTGATAACGTATCCATAATTTTTGATGTTCCATGCTTGGTTTTATCTACTTTCTTATGTTTTGTCCATACTTTGGAGTACTTTTCATACGATTTCTTGGACTAACCTATTAACAAGAGCCACAGTGTCAGCTGCCTGTTTTTTGCTGTTTTTGGTTCTAGGAAAGTCAGAAAATGAATATTCTTAGAATTGGACGGGACAAAAGCCAAAGTCAGTTTTTCACCGAGGGACACCCGGAGCCAGAATACGAGACGGAGAGGGGTTGGGGCCTGGCCACACCACCTGGCCGCGCGGCCAGGCCTGACCCGCGCCAGGGGGTGGTCTAGCTGCCCCAGGCAGCCCCTTGGCCTCTCCTTCCGCCTATAAGATGCCTCTGATACAGAAACCCTAAGGACCAGATCAAAATTCCACGAAAGGGTCTGTAGCCGCCGTCTTCTCCATCCCTTGATCGGGAGGGATCTGAAACTCTTCCCGACACCCTGCCGGAGAAGGGAATTCACCCTCGAGGCCTTCTTCATCATCATGCAAGCCTCCGGTGTGATGCGTGAGTAGTTCATCTCTGGACTAAGGGTCCATGTAGTAGCTAGATGGCTGGTTCTCCTCCTTTGTGCTATCATGTTTAGATCTTGTGAGCTCCGTTCATGATCAAGATCATCTATTTGTAATTCCTACATGGTGGTTTGCGGGGATCCGATGGATATTGAGAT
Source organism: Avena sativa (assembly GCA_916181665.1). Classification (NCBI taxonomy): domain Eukaryota; kingdom Viridiplantae; phylum Streptophyta; class Magnoliopsida; order Poales; family Poaceae; genus Avena; species Avena sativa. Next base: position 344,399,389 of record OV702287.1, read on the forward strand.
GTTATTTCAGATTGATTATTGATTCTATCATGTCTTTGTTATTTCTGATCTTGCATGCTTTCCATTGTTAGTAGCTATCTTGGCCAAGTAGATGCTAGCAACTCCAAGAGTTAGTATTTATGCTCTATAGTGGTTTCATGTCTCTAGTAATCTGGGGAAGTGACAGAAATCTCTAAGGTACTAGATGTGTTGTTGCTACTAGGGAGAAAACAACAATCCTTTTTTCATAGAACAATCGTATTGTTTACTTTACACGCAATTCGTAATGCAATTATCTGTTGCTTGCAACTTAATACTGGAGGGGGTTCGGATGATAACCTGAAGGTGGATTATTAGTCATAGATGCAGTTGGATGGCGGTCTACGTATAATGTTGTAATGCCCAATCGAATCTCAAAGGAGTCAAGATGAGTAGTATATGCTTGTATGCTTTCTCGATGTTTGTCAATTTCCCCGCTGTAATTTGTTCACCCAACATGTCATCTATCTTAAGGAGAGCCACCTCTAGTGAACTATGGACCCCGGTCCTTTCTTTTACCATCAATCTACAATCAACTATTTACTGCTTTGTGTTTACTTTATGCAAACTGTTACTTTCTTCCACTCGATACGTTTAATCCTTTGTTTTCAGCAAAAACCGGTGAGATTGACAACCTCATCGCAAGTTAGGGCCAAAGTTTTGTGTTTGTGTTGTGCAGGTCTCCACGTTGCTGCTGACGCCGGTAGTGCGCCCTGCCAAAGTCCAGCTAGCAACACCTTTGGGGTGTTTCCTTGCTCCTACTGGATTGATAACCTTGGTTTCATAACTGAGGGAAAACTTGCTGTTGTGCTCATCATACCTTCCTCTTGGGGTTCCCCAACGAGCTCGATATATTTTGGGCCATCACGCTCCTTATTGGAGTAGCCCCTGAGTGCCTATCCGAGTCATAGACTTGAGTGGGGACTTTGAATTTTTGCGACTGCTATCGGTGGCCATAGTTCATAGATTATGTTTCCAATGCTCCCTATGGGAGTAGCCCCCGAGTCTGTAATTGAATTGTATATTCAAAGAAGGGATCAAGGCATAGTAGTCCTGGACATGCATTTGAATGGCGTAACACTGGGCCCGGAAGGTCTTCGGGTGTGCGACCAGCGATCTTGTTAGGAGTAGCCCCCGAGTATTTGGTCGAGTTGTAGACTCAAGCAAAAACCGAGTGATTCAAAAAAGTTACCGTTGTATAATTCCATGTCGAACTTCTGATAGTGTGATCGTTGATGACGTCAGTGCTGACGATTTGATGAGATCAGCCACCGGTGTGAGCGGTGTTGATGGGACTAGACGGTTGTGGGCCCTAATGTCTGACCGGGATTTAACTAGTCACACATAAATTGGGGTTTTTAACCGTGTCTCCTCGATTTCCACGCTGAGTGGGGATCGTGCGACAATGGTTTGGTTGATCCTGCCACGCGTAAGCATCAATGTATGCCACGCAGCAGAATTGGGGATTTCTGACCGTAGGATAGCATCTCCTCGGTGCTTAAGTATCAATATGCGACTGTAAGTTTAACGCTTTGCCTCTTCTTCCTCCTTGCGTCACTGCCATTGTTGCTCTGCTCCTCTGCATTCCCCGTCACCTATTCGTTGCACTGGACGTGCTTAGGGCATTCCCGAGCTACTTCCTACAGTCTCTACGCCGAAAGAGAATGGGGAAGAAGAAGTCCACCATTGCTGCTCCCAAGAAGAATGGGACTGGATCACGTGTTACCAACGGGTCCTAGCAGCGCTCAACATTGAGGTCCCACGAGCTCCATCCTCTTCGCCAGGCCGGCATCATTCTGGCCAAGGAGCATGACTGCTGAATCCCTGGACCGGAGGTAATCCCTGATCCTCACGCTGGATTTCACGTCATGTTTCTTGCTTTTATATTTCGAGGTCTCTCTGCCTCTCCACGACTTCGTGCATGGATTGCTTTGCTTCTACGGGATTTAGCTTCACCAGCTGAGTCCCAACTCTGTTCTTCATATCGCTTGCTTTATCACCTTTGTGTGAGTGTTGGCTCGGTATCGAGCCACACTCTGGCCTCTTCAAAAAGTTATCAACATGAAGAGGCATCAGGGTCGAAATTTGTAGTGTATGACCTTGGCGGATGCGGTATATCCATGATTCCCCATGTCCAGTACTTTAGCCTCAACTTCATCGACTCTGCTCAAGGATGGAGGGACAAGTGGTTCTACATCCGAGACCAGAAGGTGGGGGAGCAAAGATTCGGTCTTTCTCCTTTTGACCCGAATGCGGAGCTGAAGAAGAAGAGGTCCTGGAAGAACATCGTGATGCCTGGTGAAGCCAACGATGTGGAGATCTTGTACAAGCGGGTGCAGGATCTTCAGCTCATCCAAGGCAAGGAGGTGACTACCATGGACCTCATTTGAACCTGGCTACGATGTCGGGTGCAGCCTCTGCAGGCGAGGGTGTATCCGATGTTCCTCTAGACTAGCGTGTTGGATCTAACACACATTTTCTCGGGAGACATGTCCTCGGTGGAGATCGAGAATAAAATTAGGTCATTGACTAGACTCACCAAGAAGGACGCTCTTCCTCTGGAGTCGAACATGCAGCCATTCCACGCCACATATCCTACACCTGCGGTAATTTTCTGTTGCAATTTTCCTTTGTCTGTAGGACAGCTTTAGTGTAGACCTGATCGCGCTTGTTGCTGCAGGAGTGGAAGGTTGAAGGCTCAATGCCTCCTCAACCGAAGGGAATAGTTCCTCCTGAGGCTAGAGAGGAAGAAAAATCAGACTCGACTGTGTCTGTGACAGAGGTACAGGGAGCCCCTGAGTCCAGTGAGGATGGGACTCGCAAGCGAGGGCAGAGCGAATATTCAGACACTTCCATGCCCGGGACACCAAAGGACCTTACTCCTGAAGCATATGATGCGAGTCCAATCCCTGCGGTGCCCGTCCGTAGCATGCCTCCCCAGCATTGGAAGAAGCAGAAGAGAGATGAGTATTTTGACCTCGACAGATTTGACGGGTGAGCATCTGCCCCTTCGTGATGTTTGGATTGCTCTTCCTACAACTTTTTCTTATGTTGTGCTTCTTTGTATTCGTTAAAGTGTTATGGTGTCATCCTCCTCCAACACCGTCCGAGACCTGGAGGACGAAGGAGTCATGGACTCCAAGGGTAAGGGTGCGGAGAAATCCGAGCCTTCCCCGAAGACAGTGGCCACCTACGGCGCAAGCTCCTCAAGTTCCTCCAAGATGAAGGGACATAGGTTCTCACCCGTATGACCAGAAGAGAAACTTTGGAGTCTTCGGGTGATCATGTAACTATTTGTTTGGTTATTTGAGGGAGCCCCCAAGTCCTTTGCTTCGTCTGACATGGATTATTCTTCAGCCCTTCCTGCAGAAGATGGTTCGCCTTGGCCAAGAGCATGTGCGGTTAGATGCGGATCACCGACAGCTTCAGAGTAAGTTTTTCTCCTTTTATGCGACTTGTCTGAATAAGAGGACTGTTGCCGATTGATACGTTATTTATTGTGCCAGAGGAGAACAATCAAGCTCTTTGTCGACTGAGCTCACTTGAGAAGAGTCTCAGTACGGAGGAGACAAAGAGGAAGGACGTGGTCGAAGCCCTCGAGTGCTATAAGATGGAGTCACAACACCGCGTGGAAGAATGGGTGGTGGCTACAACTGAAAGAGAGAGGGGGGTTCACAGAACAACTCCTGGCAGCTGCCCAGGCTCTATCCGGTGGGTTTTCTTGTTTGACTTGCCTTTCATGTTGTGTCTTCTTTGACTTCTTTTCTCCTTGACCATTAACTGCTATGGTTTCGCAGATACGACCGATATTGATTTCGACCATCAGGCGCTAACCCGCGAGGACCTCTTGGCTGGTGATACGTTGCAAACGTATCTATAATTTTTGATGTTCCATGCTTGTTTTATATCTACTTTCTTATGTTTTGTCCACACTTTGGAGTATTTTTACACATTTTCTGGAACTAACCTATTAACAAGATGCCATAGTGCCAGTTGCCTGTTTTCTGCTGTTTTTGGTTTCAGAAAAGCTAGTAAGGAAATATTCTCGGAATTGGACTGGACAAAAGCCCAAGTCAATATTTCACCAGAAGGAATACGGAGTCCGGAGGGGAGACGAAGAGGGGAGCCAGGTCGGCCACACCTGGTAGTGGCGTAGCCACGCCACCAGCGGGTGTGGGCCCCCTGGCACTCCACCGACCTTGCCCCTTCACCTATATATTGCCTGCAGGACAAAAACCCTAAGTACCCGATCAAAATTCCACGAAAGAGTCTATAGTCGCTGCCATCTCCATCCCTAGATCGGCACCCTGTTGGAGGGGAGAGATCACCCTGGAGGCCTTCTTCATCACTATGCCTGCCTCTAGTGTGATGCGTTAGTAGTTCATCCATGGACTACGGGTCCATGTAGTAGCTAGATGGTTGGTTCTTCTCCTTTGTGCTACCATGTCTAGATCTTGTGAGCTCCATTCATGATCAAGATCATCTATTTGTAATCATACATGTTGTGTTTGCGGGGATCCGATGGATATTGAGATGCTATTTCAGATTGATTATTGATTCTATCATGTCTATGTTATTTGTGATCTTGCATGCTTTCCGTTGTTAGTATCTATCTTAGCCGAGTAGATGCTAGCAACTCCAAGAGAGAGTATTTATGCTCGATAGTGGGTTCATGCCTCTAGGAATCTGGGGAAGTGACAGAAATCTCTAAGGTACTAGATGTGTTGTTGCTACTAGGGAGAAAACAGGAATCCTTTGTTCATAGAACAATCGTATTGTTTACTTTACACACTTTGCTTAATGCAATTATCCGTTTCTTGCAACTTAATACTGGAGGGGGTTCGGATGATAACCTGAAGGTTGATTATTAGTCATAGATACAGTTGGATTACGGTCTATGTATAATGTTGTAATGCCCAATCAAATCTCATAGGAGTCAAGATGATTAGTATATGCATGTATGCTTTCTCGGTGTCTGTCAATTGCCCCGCTGTAATTTGTCCACCCAACATGTCATCTATCTTAAGGAGAATCACCTCTAGTGAACTATGGACCCTGGTGCATTCTTTACCATCAATCTACAATCTATTTACTGTTTTCTGTTTACTTTCTGCAAGCAATTACTATCTTCCACACAATACGTTTAATCTTTGTTTTCAGCAAAACCGGTGAGATTGACAACCTCACTATAAGTTGGGGCAAAGTTCTGTGGTTGTGTTGTGCAGGATTCCAAGTTGGAAACAACACCTTGTAGGTGTTTCCTTTATCCTACTAGTTCGATAACCTTGGTTTCATAACTGAGGGAAAACTTGTTGTTGTGCTCATCATACCTTCCTCTTGGGGTTCCCCAACGAGCTCGAATATATTTTGAGCCATCAAGCTCTTTTTCTGGCATCGTTGTCGGGGAGTCAAGGACATCTTCACAAGGGGAGTCCCTCATAACCAATCTCTTTACCTTGTTTTATTTGTTTTGCTTAGTTTATTTCTTCTTTGTTTGCTTGTTTCTTTTATCAAAAACACAAAAAATTAGTTATACTAGTTTGCTTCTTCTATCAAAAACACACAAAAAATAGTTCTTTCTATAGTTGTTACCTAGTTCCTAGCTCACCATGTTGATCCCTAAGTTCACCCTTAAATACGTTTTAATAGGTAGCGGCTCAATAATTGGGAAAGATAATATTGAAGAATTTTTTAATCATGTTAGCAAGCATGAGGATATTGAGGATAGATCCCTAGCAGAACTTGCTCCAAATTATGAAATTGCTGCAGCTTCTTTAGTTCACATGTTGGAAGCTAGGTTTGTTAACCTTAACCCCATAATGCAAGTAATGTTTCTTAAACTTAAAGATATTGAGGACCCTGAAAAGAGAGATTTTATTCTGGAAACCTTGCTTAAAGAATTCTATGATGTTGCTAAAGAAGCTAGAAAAGTCTTCAATCGTTTTAATATGCTAGGATCATTGATACGTCCATTTTGCATCACTATTCTATATCATAATTTACTGTTATTCATTGATATATTTCATATTAAGAGGTGATACTTATGTAATTTCATATGTTTTTGCATGGTTGATGACTTTGGAGCATGGACCGCTGTAGTCAGGATTCTGATGGAAAAGGTGTTGTTTGGAGGCAAAATTTGCGAAGATCAGAAAATCCAGGAAAATATATGGAAAATCCTATTTTTCCAGAAGACGAAGACTGCCAGAAGGAGGAGTGGAGATGGGCCACAGGGGGGCCACACCACCCCCTGGCACGGGCCACCCTAGGCCGCGCCACCAGGTGGTGTGGCCACCCTGGTCCACCTCTAGCTCTCCCCTCTGGCGTATATTATCTCCACAGAACCCTAATACCTAGGGAGCAACCACAGAAAAATTCTGCCACCTCTGCGGGGCAGAAAACACCGAGAGAGAAAGATCTCTCCAGCAGACAGATTTCTGCCGGGGGAATTCCTTCCCAGAGAGGGGAGATCGTTGCCATCAACACCACCATCAAGCTGGACTTCATCGGGATCATCAGCATCACCATCATCACCACCATCATCATCAGCAGCACCTTCATCACCATCTTCATACCGCTGTAACAATTGGGTTGAATCTTGCATAGTTCTTAGGGGAAACTTTCCCGGTGTTGATTACTCTTTGTAGTTGATGCTATTGAGTGGAACCATTGAATTATTGTTTATGTTCAGATTGTTATACATCATTATTCCATTTCTGATCATGATCCACATGATGTCTTGTGAGTAGTTCGTTTTGTTCTTGAGGACATGGGAGAAGTCATGTTGTTAGTAGTGGAATTGTGTTGAGAAAGATTCAATGGTTTGATATTTAAGTTGTGGTGTACTTCTTCTAGTGGTGTCATGTGAACGTCGACTACATGACACTTCACCTATATGGGCCTAGGGGAATGCATTGTGGATTTGGCTACTAATCGTAGGGGTTGCCAGAGTGACAGAAACCTGAACCCCCGTTAGGAAACCATTGCACAAGGGCCGTCAAGGTCTTAGAGTTTAAAGTTGTGGTTAGGTTTCTACCTTAATTACTTTCTTGTACTTACGGATGTTCGCAAGGGGTATAATCACAAGTATGTATTAGTCCTAGGAAGGTCGGTACATTAGCACAGGTTCACCCACACAACACTTAGCAAGCTATAGAAGATTAATCAACTATATGAAGCGAAAGCACTTGACAGTCTTCCCGTGTGTCCTCGAGAACGTTTGGTCATCTTAAGTAATACAATCGGCTTGTCCTTTGCTGAATAAAGGATTGGGCCACTTGCTGCATTTATTCTTATTGTCTTTTATTTACTTGTACTTTATTACTTGCATTATCAAAAAACCAGCATTCAACGGATTTTTAGAGGTTTTTTGATAATGCAAGTAATAAAGTACAAGTAAATAAAAGACAATAAGAATAAATGCAGCAAGTGGCCCAATCCTTTATTTTGCTGGAAGCAAGTTTTAATTTCACTCATCGTCGATGTATGGAAATAATATACTACTAACAATCTTGTGGGCTGCTATTTTGTGCTGCTTGCTTCCAACTTTTTTTGTGCTCATTATGCGATCACACACCATGCTACTAGTTGCTACTACTAGTTGTTTCCACCATGCTTATTATGCGATCGCACACTATGCACACCATGCTACTAGTTCCTACTGCTTGCTTCCAACAATCTTGTGGACTTTTTTAATCCTACTAGTTGCTACTACTAGTTGTTGCTAATATTTGTGTTAGTTAGTTCACATTAGTAGTTAATGGTACCTAGTAGCTAGATAGTACTGGTTCGGGACTAGGCTCTGGATCTTTTATTCATGCTAATTTTCCTGCTACTATACTGCAAAATGTTGCTATTTTATTACAGACCTTGTTTGGTTGATGTTGCTCTCTAGCTGATGTGTAGATCTGAGATTTTATTGCTCTACTTAGTTTCCCTTATTGTATGTATTGTAGTTGGAAGATCAACCACTAGATTTATATCATGAGAGGAGGAAGAAAAGGAAGAGGGCAGCAGCTGGTTTCTTTGTTAGTGTAGTAGCCATTGCTCAACACATCTATTGTAGGAGAAGGATTGTAGAACTTGGAGATTTCAGTGAGGAAGAGGCTGAGACTAGAATTAGGAAACAAATGCTTAGAAATATCTATATGGGTCCAAGTCAATATTGCTATGATACTCTAAGGTTTACCAAAAGGTTCTTTTTTGACCTTTGTGTTATCTTACGTGAAAGGGCTGGACTGAAAGACACTTTTTACATGACTGTTGAAGAAGCCGTAACAATCTTCTTGCTTGTTCTTAGCCATAGCATGAAGTTCAGGTTAATACGTAGCACCTATAGATGGACACTTGAGCCAATTTGCAGACACTTCAATGAGGTGTTAGGAGCCGTCCTATCTTTATCGCACGAGTTCATCAAATTGCCAAACCCCGCAACTGAACTACCCGAGGATAACCGGTGGAAGTGGTTCCCAGATGGGCTTGGAGCTTTAGATGGCACACACGTCGATGTTCGTGTTTCACTACGCAAGCAAGGAAGATATAGGAACAGAAAACACGAGATAACTACAAATGTGCTGGGTGTTTGTGACCGTAGCATGAAGTTTGTGTATGTGTTGGCGGGCTAGGAAGGTTCTGCATCAGATTCACGTGTGTTGCGAGATGCAATGTTTAGAGAAGATGCTTTCAGAGTTCCAAGTGGTATCTTTTTATCTTAGTATTATATAACTTTGGACTAGGTATTTGAAGTTCTGAATAGAAATCTAATATGGGCTATTTTTCACATACTTTAGGAAAATACTACCTTGTAGATGTCGGATACACAAATGGTCCGGGCTTCCTTGCTCCATTCAGGAATACACGGTATCACTTGAAAGAGTGGGCTACCAATGAAAATAATCCACAAACTCCGAAAGAGTTCTATAACTTGCGACATGCATGTGCTAGGAATGTAGTTGAGAGGATATTTGCTTTCTTAAAGATGAGATGGGTTATTCTCAGGACTAGTTCCTTTTTTGGGATTAAAAATCAGGTATAATCTATGTTAATTGCATCCTACTAGGTTCTTTTGGATTTGTGTATTAACATGCCATATATTAACTTATTGCCAGATTCGAGTCATCAATGCGTGTTGCATCTTGCATAACTTTCTAGTTGATAGGCAAAGAGAGATGGACGACTTAATGTTACATGAAGTGGATAATCAACTAAATAATGCTGCTATTGAAGTCCAAGAGGAACCTGATATGATTAGGCACATTCAGATGACTCACGAGTGGAACAACAAGAGAATGACTCTAGCTAATCAGATGTGGACAGATTATCAAGCTAGACACGGACAAGCAAACGCTTGACTTTGCTTGATTGTTGTACAGTATTTGTGTATATATATTTTTTCAATTTGGTACGTTTCATATCTATCAAGTTAGTTACTCCCTCTCATACACATACTTGCCACTAACTCATGATATTCTTGTTGATATAGTCATGGCCTCCACGAAAAAAGGTAGAAGCTACTTGACTTGGACAGATGAAATGGACAAAGCTATGTTGGATGTCTTTATCGATCATTATAACAAGGGAGATCGCGCTCAAAATGGGTGGAAACCCCATGTCTACACTGCTGCCGTGAAGAATGTGAGAGAGAAGTGCGAGAAAGAAATTACAAAAGACAACATCATATCCAGGAGTAAGACTTTTGACAAGCATTATATTGTTGTCAACAAGATGCTCTCTCTCAAAGTGGATTTGGTTGGGATGATGATAGCCACATGATCTCTGTTGATAGTGATGATGTGTGGAACAATTACATGAAGGTAAATCTTACCTCTATACTACAAGGTCCATTTGTTTTCTATTCAAGTTGTGGCTCGAGTTGTAACATGTTCCAGTTTCTATCATTTGCAGGCAAACAAAGATGCAACTTCATATAGATACAAGGTTATCAAGTATTGGGACATGATCAGCACACTCTACTCAAGGGACCGCGCTACTGGAGCAGGAGCACAGACTGCAACTGAGAGCAGGGCAGAAATGGCGGAGGAGAATGCTAACAATAACAAAGACAATGATGATGAATCATCTACTCAAACTGACGAAGATCGCAAAAGGGAAAGGTACAAGTCAGATGATTCAGTCGCTTGCATGCTTGGGGAGAAGCTGGACAACTTCACCGCCGCCTTTCGAGCGGGTGTGTACGAGGCTCCTCCAAAACCGTCATCTCCTGAAGAGATACTTGTTGCACTTAATGCAATAGAACTAGAAGAAGATGATCTTCTTGCAGCCTATGACATTCTTGTCTCTGACGATCGCAAGTTTAAGTCACTTCAGGCCTTGCCGGCGGGAATGCAAAAGAAATGGGTCATGAAGCAAATCAAGACTTAATCTTCCTTGTTGCAATTAGGTACTCAATTTTCGATGAAACTTGGTTGTTCTTGAACCTGTCATAATGTGGAACTGTGATCACAAGCTGTGGCCTTTTTGCTTCTAGAACTATTGTTGTATGTCAAATCATATTGTGTTATGATCTGTTTGTGAACCTGGACATATATTTGTGTTATGAGATCATGTTTTATGTACTGCAACTTATCAAGGATCATGTTTTTATTATTATGCAGTTCATTTCTAAGCTAGATCTGGGGTTGAATTCATGCTGCCAAACAATATTAGTAAATCATTTCATTTCACAATTCTGTGTGGTTGCCAAACGACGAATTTTGGATTTGGAATTTAAGTTTTGCCAAATGAAATGACTCGAGTAATGTCATTTCATTTCATTTGACGAAATGAAATGAATTCAGGGGATCCAAACGAGCCCATACTTATCGAAAATACTGCGATACACCCCCTATACTTGTGGGTCATCAAGACTATTTCCTGGCGCCGTTGTCGGGGAGTGAAGCGCTATTGGAGAGTGGAACTGGTAAAGGAAACCTCTACTATGAGTATTGTTTATTTCTATTAGTTGATTTATTTTCAATATGGATAATTTGCTGAGTTTCTTATTTCGTAATGCTACTACCACCGCTAAGGTAGTAGATGAACCACCACCTGCTGAGAATGATACTTTTAAAATACCTACGAGAATTATTGATCGTGTTATGGATAACTACTATGTTGGGGATGGAACTATCCATCCTGGTGATCATTTACGCTTTCAAGCTTGGGGAGATTGAAGTTACTAATGCTCAAATGTCCCATTCATGAGCTCCCCAACAATATTATTATCAATAACTTTTATGCAAGGCTTTCTCTTCATGATAAGGATTTATTGGATGCTTCTTGTGCTGGATCATTCACTCGCATGGAAGAAGAAGCTAAATGGGATCTTCTAGACCATATTCAAGACAATGATGAAGCATGAGAGAATGACAAAGGAAGAAAGTCAGGTATAAATTATGATTATGAATACATTGAATCTTTTATGGGAACTGATGACTTTCAAAATATTAAAAATGCTTATGGTCTAGACTCTCAAGCTATTGCAACTTATTTTAAGGCTTTTGCTTCCTATATAGAAGATCCTAAAAAGAAGTGGAATAAGTATCATGAACCTTATAAAGATATAGCTAAGAGTGTTCCTACAAGAAATACTGAAGTTTATACTACTAATCATGTTGTACCTGAACCTTACATTGAGAAGATGCCTTTCCTAGTTATGATAAAGGAGCATTCTATGATAGCTAGTATGGTTAATGGAAGTACAAATAAAGCTGTTGAACCTGATAAACAAATGGATGATGAACCTATAATAGTAAATGTGAAAGACTTTGTCACTAAATATGTGGAAGAGGGACACACTATCCTTTGTAAGGATATCCCTAATATTGTTTCACAAAGTAGTGTTAAAAGAACTAGTATTCCTGTGTTTTCTGTTAGGATAAGTGATCATTGCTACATTGGTTCTTGTGATAGTTATATTATTAAGTTTATGCATGATACTGAAAGTTATTATGAAAGAGGGAAGACTGTTCTTATGCATCTCAATAATATCAAGTTTCCTCGTTTTATGTTTAAAGTTTTTATGTTGCACTTCTTTTGCCTTCCTATGCAAGTAGCCTCTGGTTTCAGCAACTTGTTTGCTTACAAAATTCCCTTGCATAGGAAGTGGGTTAGACTTAAACGTGTGTATTTTTTGCTCCTCAATGCTCTTTTTCACTTCAATTCATATTCCTAAGTGAGCATCTTCAAAATAATCATGCCCATCTTAATGGCTATAAAGAAAGAGCTTTTTGGGAGACAACCCAATTTATTTGTGTTTTCCGTTTGTTTTTGTTTTTCTTTGAGTCTTGAAAGTCATTACTTCGGTAATAACCTCTCCTTATCCTTTTGTTTGGTTTTTGTGTCAAGATCAAGCTCTAATGAGAGAGAAGTAAGATTTGGGGAAGTTGCTGTCCTGAAACAGATTTTTGTGCTTCACCGTAAAAATTCGTGAGAGATCTCTGTATTTCGGATTGAGCTGTAATTATTTGTACTTCTGCCCCAGGTTGTTATTTAACTTTCGTTAGTTTTGAATTTTTTGATTTGAGCAACAGAAGATTTTCGAAAAAATTGATCTTTACCTGCTGGTCTGTTTTGACAGATTTTGCCACTCTTGCATTTGCTTCTTTAATCGATTTCCTTTTTGAATTCTTTTTGGGTTTTTGGAAGGAGTTGCTACAGTAGCTTATGGTTTGATGTATTTCAGTTGAATTTGGACTCAAAAGGTTTTATCACTTCACTTATACTAATGTTGCTAATGAGAGCTGTGTGAAGTTCTATGTGAAAGAAATTTCCAGATTAGTGGAGATAATGGTGTAATAAGAAAGTGAAAGGTTTAATGACTCAAGCAATAAGTGTATGAAGATGGAGATATTGATGTTATTCAAGTGGTGACTCCGGAAGATTCTACTAAATACCAAATTCAGAGACCAACAGAGTCCGTTTTCGAATAGGTAACAATTCTGGTAAGAAAAGTTTCACGAAAGATCTGTCCAGTTATATTTTTGCAGTTTTTAGCCAACAAGGAAAGCTACAAAGTGAAAGAGGGACGCAAACGGAGCCTAGGTGGCTCACACCACCCTGTGGCATGGGCCCACCCCTGGCTGCGCCACCAGGTGGTGTGCCCACCTCGGACTCCGTCTCCGACCTTTTTCTCCTAGTACCTTCCTTTTGTTGTGAAACTTCGTAATATATAATCCCCCGGATCCCCCGAGGTTCGTATATCGTGTTCTCGTCATGTTTTTGTTTCGCTCTGTTTCTACCAGGAACTATTCTTGAAAGTTTAGAAGCACAATGGTGTCTGCCAAGGATAAGGGAAAGGAGCCTATGGAGGAAGATCTCCAAGACCCCGGGCAGGAGAAGGAGATCAAGAGTGAAGGAGAAGAGGAGACAAAGCAAGGCCAGCATCCTCACGTCGGCACTACCATTGCCAGTATTGGAGTGTTGGCAAGATCTGTCAGGGTCAGGAGGACTGCAAGGATGCTAACTGGAGGGAAAAATCCGCGTCACTGTTTGGCTCCATGATCACTCCTTCCACACGCCAAGAATCCTTTCCACACCCTTATTCATAAGCATCAACACCAGAATATGCCCAAGGAAAAATTACCCTCCAATTGGGATTTGCCTCGTTCTAGCCATGCAGGAAAAGAAGACTTCAAGGAGGAAGAGTGGGAAAAGAATAGCAAGAGTTGGGACCCACAATCTGACATGATCATGCATCGCATCGAGCACAACTCGGAGTTGATTCGTACTCTCACCTTCGAGTGAGGACTTGGGGAAACTGATCAAAGAGCTCATCGAGAGAATACCACCACCGAAGGAGTAAATCATCATCAGGTTTGGCATCCCCTTTGTTTGTTCCAAGCTTGGAGGAGTGCCGCGGTATCACATCACTATCTTCTATATTTTTACCTTTTTAGTAGAGTCATATCATGAATAGAGAAGTTATCATGTAGGATGGTTTGCATTATGGAAGTGTCCCCTCTCTTGTTAGATATGTATCCCTTGGTGTGAGTTGCTGTTATGGAATATTAATGAGAAGTTCTATCATTTACTCTTTTGTATATCTTATATTAGTTTTCAATTCATGGTTATATGATTGATCTTGTTGTTAGTATTGGTATCACTTTGGGATCATTGAGTTAATTTAGTTGGTTTTGGCAAACCTGGCTTGGTCAGTAGCAACACTATTTTTGAGAGATTGAATGAAAAAGATAGAAGTACTCTTAAATAAATATAATTTCATCATCTTTCTTTCTTGATTTCCTCATAAGTTTAGTATTCTCTTGTTAAGATCTTTTGTGCTTCCAAGGAAGATTGCATGTTTATCTTTATTACTTGTATGTCTGTTTGTTTCCTTCAACTCTTATACTTGCTACCCAGCCTTGCTAGCCAAAAACCTGTACTGAGAGGGAATTCTTCTCGTGCATCCAATCCTTAAACCAAAACCTATCTCATTTGTGTCCACCATACCTACCTACTAGCACTATTGCTATTCCAAGTAAATTCATGTTTTTATCTACCTTCCAAATTAAACTTGTTATGTGAAAATTAGCGATTAAAGCTCTCACGAACTTGATGGCACACTTTGCTTTCTTGCACTTAATAAACTTGAACCATCGTGCCCATCTATGTTGCGTATATGCTTGCACTTTGTAAGTTGTGAATTAGTAGAACCATGTTGTCATGGGGAACGCTTTCAACATTGCACTAGTACTTTGTACCTAGTTGATATCATGTTCTTTTGTCTATGGATGTCATCGGTGTGAAATGAAAGGGGAGCTTGTAAGTCCATGGAGTTATGTATATGTGTTAGAGAAACGCCTAGGTCGCTGGTCTAATCCATGCTGACATGGTGGAAACCTGCAGCGTAACCATAATGAGCTGTCTATGAAGCATACTTCTTATAAAAAAAGAGTCCTATATTGAGAAAAAAAGAGAAAAAGAGAAAAAAAGATTATGAAAAGAGGAAAGAGAGAAAAAAGCACCATATTCCCATGGTAAATAAGAAGATTGTTGAGATGCTCGTTGTCTGCTTGCCTTGTCATTTTGATATGGGGATTCTTCCATATCATTGGGAAAGGGGTGCCCCGTTGGCGGTTCTCCATGATACACATGTGCTTACTATGACAAGAACTTACCGGTGACTAAACTGGAGTAGCATGAGGAGCGGCCCTCGTATTCAAGGGACATGAGATTTTCAATTTACAACTTGTCAAGCATATTGTTGGGGGGATACCCCCGGGTAGGGTCACGCCGGGGTATAAAGGCCGAGTTAGCCGAGGTACGGCAAGGTCAAAGCAGGTGCTGGCCGAGTCACCTCAAGGCAGGCCGAATCACGGGGTGACCCAGACCAGGGGATGTCCACCTAACTGGGTCTCAGCCGACTTATATCATAAGTCGGTAAGATGTATCTAACTTGTATGCAGGTACAGGTATGGCCGGATCAACTAGGTACGATCCGGGTTATATCAAGCTTGTAAGAGAAGGAAGGTATCTCGCTGGTCAAAGGGTGACCACTGTATACAGAGCATGAGCGAAGCGGATAGAGGCTAGGACCACCGAGGCGTGGCCGACAAAGGTGACGATGCCTGTGTTGGATGACGCGGGCGCCGCAGAGGCTCACGTAGCCTCTGCATGGATGACGCTGAGCAAAAGTGACCTGGTCGGCTTACTATTTATGCCTCCATGTATGCCCTAATTGGAGACCTAGCTACCCCTATATAAGGGGGGATATGGCCTCTATAGAAGGGGTTGATCTCTAGAGGGTTGTGTTTTACGAGTGTGTTTCTGAGGGCTAGTTAGTGGTAAGAGTAAGAGAGTTTCTTCTTCCTCCTCTCCCCAATACAGCTCAAGGAGCACTTGTAAACTATGGAAGTGAATCAAATACCAAACGACTGTGTGTGGAATCACCACACTATCCCTCCCTGGATTCCTCTAGTGCATCTTGTCCCCACCTTTAGCCTATCCATGGCATCTTCCGTGACACCACCACTACAGTTGGCGCCCACCGTGGGGCTAGCGGCGCTAGCAGGAGTGAAGATCCGGATGGGAAACTTCATCGGCACCGGCGAACGCATCGTCTCCGGGCTCCTTCAGCGCTTTGGTGCGCTAGATTTTGTCAGCGACAATGCTGGCTGCTTCGGCAAGCGTCCTCTTCCGTGCAACGGCCTCTTCGTCAAGCTCGGCACGCACAAGATCTACGTTGCTGTCGATGTGTCATGCGTTCACCCGCGGCATGTCGTCGAAGGGGGCGAGCCACCCCTTAGCACGGTCCGTGGGGCACGTATCGCTTGCTCCCCAGACCGTGCCGAGGTGATGATGACTGCGCCAGGCGCTGGTGCAAGCAAGGATCTGGCACCAGATCCGGAAGTAACACCCAAGGCAACGAGAAAAGGTAGAGGTCCTCCTCTAGAGAGGCCAGAGAATGTGTTGCAGCAGGCGATGGATAGCTTGGCAAACCCAGTAGCAGCAGTAGTAGATCCGGCTCAGGCACATGCCGAGCTAGAGGAGACTAGGCAAAAAATACTAGAGGGTGCAAAAAAGATATCTGCGGCTCAGCAGTCATTGAACATGACACTGCGTGAGTACGCAAAGGCAAATAAAGTAGATGCTGTAAAAGTAAAGGGGAGAAACCTCATGAGTGAAATGAACAAAGAGGGTGATACTAGGATTGAGGAATCAGAGAACTGCTTGTCCGTGGGACTGCCGAAGTATAGTACCTCGGCGAAGAACCTCAGAGCAGCAGATGCAGCTGCGTCCGAGTTAGAGGGTCTGACGGGTGAAGTCCGTCAGAGACAGCAAGATAGGGTCAATGAGTTGGTTCGGATCGCGAACAGGCAAAATGAGGAATTACTCAGGGCTAACCCGGAGAGAGCTGGGGCCTCCAAGATCGTTCATTCGGCGGTGGGTAACCTATAGAAATCCGCTGGAGCTGCATCGTCTCCTCATGGTGGTCCTAGGAGAGAAGAGGTAGTAACCTCGGCCAGGAGGAACAAACAGATAGTCCCGTATGACCCGGCAAGGGCAGGGAAAGGAAAAGAAGTGCAGAGAAATGAGGATCGACGAAGTGTGAGCCGAGGTGAAGCTGGCCGAGGTAACCGCGACCAAGGTAATGCCGGTCAAGGGAATGCTGTAAACGGCAATGCCAGACAATGTAATTCGGTAGGTGCAGGGCAACCGCAGTAGCGGAATATACCATGGCAAGAGCGCAATGCCGGCCAAGGTATGCAACAGAAAGCAGCTCCACAGGAGCAAGATAGATACAATGATGGTGATTCAAAAATGGTGAACACTGGGTATCCCAGGCCGGATTATCACGTGATAGGGTCAAGATTGGGAAGCAGGAATTTGATGCCTGACAATGCCAGGTTAACACTCGATCGACTGTATAGGTCGGAGCAAATTGAATGTCAAGGTCCTCTAGGTCCTGTGTGTTTTGAGCCCCGGATCATGAAGGAACCTCCAGTACCTAACTTCCAGCTACCTAGAGGCACTAAGACATATGACGGCAGCACAAAGCCAGAGGATTGGTTAATTAACTACGCTACAGCAGTGAAAATTGCTACAAGCAACTTGAGATGGGCTGTGAGATATGTACCCCAGATGTTGGAAGGGCCAGCGAGGGTATGGCTAAACAATTTGCCGCCCAGAAGTATTAACTGTTGGATCGATTTTGAGGAAATGTTTGTCAGCAATTTCTCAAGTACATATCAGAGGCCGAATAGGACATAGACCCTAGCAATGTGCAAGCAGAAACCGAATGAAACAGACCAGGAATTCCTAACCCGGTGGTGTACAGTGCGAAACTCCTGTGAGGGTGTAATTGAGTCACAGGCCATAGCATGGTTTGCGCAAGGGTGCAGATATGCAAGTATGTTGTGGCAAAGATTGCAAAGGGATATGCCAACTACATTGGCAGAGACAATCCGGATCGCTGATTCGTATGCCGTGGGTGATTCGACTCAACCTAGGTTAATGCCAAGTGAGTCAAACAAGGAATACTACCAGAGAGATGGAGCCGGGTTATCCCGGAGGAATGATTATCGAGGTAAAAGAAGAGATGACAGACCGGATTACTGGTACAGTTCGCAACAAGTTGCTGCTGTGAATCAAGATCAACCTGGTGCAGGAACCAACCAACGTCAAAAAACTGGAGGACAGCAACAGACTCCAAGAAATGATGGCAAGAAAACTTGGACGCTAGAGCAGAAGAAACAGTGGCAAGAAAAGAAGGACCGTCTGAGGTATACTTATGAGGCAATGCTGGATCAGCCGTGTAAATTTCACACGCCAAATCCGAGTAACCCAGTGGGTCACACAACCAGGCAGTGTCAGTGGATGCGAAAGATAGAACAAGGTGGTTCAGGGAATGCTCAGGCACCTCGGAATGATCAACCTCGGCAGGAGTTACCCCGGCAGCAATTGTTCTCCGGAGTGAACACGCAATAGTTAATGTTGCCTCCCCCTCCGCCGAGGTATGACAACCATGAGAGAAGGGATGCAGTGCATCAAGTGGAGGACCAGCATCAACCAGATCAGAGGTACCCTGGAAACGAGGGGAGGAATGAACACAGAGAGCATCATCAGAGTTACTGTGTGTTCACCACAGAAGAGACAGACAAAAAGAGTTTGCAGCGCCGACACATGGAAGTTAATGCGGTAATGCCAGAAGTGACGAGGTATATGCCTTGGTCAGACCAGCAAATTACCTGGAGCATCAAAGATCATCCCAAGCTTATGCCAAGTCCTGGTTCGTATGCGCTAGTGTTGGACCCAACATTCATTGGGCCAAATATCAATGTGAGGTTCTCAAAGGTGTTGATTGACAATGGCACTAGCATAAATATCATGTACTTGGACACGATGCGCAAGTTGGGTATCTCGGAGAACATGCTCCAAGCTACAAGGATAACTTTCCATGGCATTGTGCCAGGCATTTCTTGCGAGCCCATAGGCAAGGTCCGGGTTGATGTATTGTTCGGCACAAGAGATAACTGTCGGACTGAGAATTTGGAGTTCGAGGTTGTCAATTTGGAGAGCGCATATCACGCGTTACTCGGCAGGCCAGCTCTGAACAAGTTCATGGCAAGTACTCATATCAGTTACTTGAAGATGAAGCTGCTCGGGCCAAATGGTGTGATTACCATAACTGGTGATTTCCGACGTTCCATTGAGTGCGCGTCAGCCGGGTCTAACCTGGCCGAGTCACTTGTGATTGCGCAAGAGAAGAGAAAAATCCAAGAGGTGGCGGCATTGGCTCAGTCCGCGCATCAGTATATGTCGGCGCTAAGTAACCCGCATGGTAGTGTCTCATTCCAAGCCATGAAGGATACCAAGAAAGTGCCTGTTGATGATATGTTCCTAGAGCGCACCGTAACAATTGGTGCCGGGTTAAATGACAAATAGGAAAGCGAGCTCGTCAACTTCCTCCGTGAGAATCAGGATATTTTTGCTTGGTCCACATAGGACTTGCAAGGTGTTCCGAGGGAGTTGGCCGAGCACTCTTTTAACGTGAGACCCGGAGCAAAGCCGGTGAAGCAACCTCTCCGCCGCTTCGCCAAAGATAGGAGAAAAGTCATAGGAGATGAGATAGCTCGGCTGCTAGCAGCTGGATTTATCATGGAAGTACTTTACCCGGATTGGTTGTCTAATCCGGTGTTGGTGGAGAAGAAGAAGGACGATCCAAACGTGGCAGTGGTTTGGCGCATGTGTATCGATTACACGAACCTGAATAAGGCGTGTCCGAAAGATCCATTCCCACTGTCAAGGATAGACCAGGTCATAGATTCCACTGTTGGGTGTGAACTGTTGTCATTCATTGATGCATATTCTGGTTTCCACCAGATACCTCTGAACCCAAGTGATCAAATAAAGACCGCGTTTATCACCCCATATGGGGCTTATTGCTATCAAAGATGTATGCAAAAATGTTTGCACGACCAAATTGGTCAAAATGTGCAGGTGTATGTGGATGATGTTGTTATCAAGACCAAGGAAAGCAAAACGCTCCTTGACGATATCAGGCAGACATTCGCAAACCTAAGGAGGTTCCGAATGAAGCTTAATCCGGAAAAATGCACCTTTGGCG
This sequence comes from Avena sativa, assembly GCA_916181665.1. Classification (NCBI taxonomy): domain Eukaryota; kingdom Viridiplantae; phylum Streptophyta; class Magnoliopsida; order Poales; family Poaceae; genus Avena; species Avena sativa. Next base: position 344,419,472 of record OV702287.1, read on the forward strand.
TCCTGGCTGGAAAATTACTTGGATTTCTTGTCTCTAGCCGAGGTATCGAAGTCAATCCAACTAAAATCCGGGCCATAGAGCGAATGGAACTGCCGAAGTGCCTTAACGATGTCCAGAAGTTCACTGGTTGCCTGGCATCCTTAAGTCGGTTTGTATGTTGGTTGGGAGAAAAGGCACTGCCCCTCTATCAACTCATGAAAAAGTTGGACAAGTACATTTGGACGCCGCAGGCCAATGCAGCCTTTATCCAACTAAAGAAAATGTTAGCCACTGCACCAGTGTTAGCCTCTCCACTATCAAAGGAGCCAATGTTGCTCTATATAGCCGCAACCAACCGAGTTGTAAGTGCAGTAATTGTGGTAGAGCACGATGAAGAGGGTAAGTCGGTGCAAAGGCCAGTATATTACCTGAGCGAAGTGTTATCCACATCAAAGCAAAATTATCCGCACTATCAGAAAGTGGCGTATGGTGTGTACGTGTCGGCTAAGAAGCTAAAACACTATTTTGAGGAGCACCCCATCAAAGTAATATGTGAAGCTCCCATATCCGAGATAATGAGTAACAAAGATGCAAGTGGCAGGATTGCAAAATGGGCAATTGAGCTAGCCCCTTATGCGCCATAGTATGACAGAAGAGAAGCAATCAAGTCTCAGGCTGTGGCCGACTTTTTTGTGGACTGGGCCGAGGTGCAGTATGAACCACCATTACCAGATCCAAATTATTGGAGAATGCACTTTGATAGATCAAAAACAAAAACCGGGTTAGGCGTCGGAGTAGTACTTACCTCGCCAAAAAATGACCAGCTGAAGTATGTGCTGCAGATCCATTTCGCAGCATCAAACAATGTCGCCGAATATGAGGCACTTGTACATGGGCTCAAAGTGGCAAAAGAAATTGGGATACGTCAGATCCAATGCTTTGGTGACTCGGATTTGGTAGTTCAGCAAGTGTCGGGGCTGTGGGACGCTCTTGATCCAAACATGGCATTATACATATTCCATGTGCAAAAGATATCTAGTTACTTTGAGGGATGCGAATTTCACCATGTACCCCGGGTGGAAAATGAGGCTGCCGACATATTGTCGAAGCTCGGATCAACCCGACAAGCAATTCCACCGGGTGTAGCATTGGAGCACCTCAGAAAACCATCTATCAGGCTGTCCCCAGAAACCAACTCAATCTACGTCCCGGAAGATCCGGAGTCCGGAGCTATACCCATGGACATTGACATGGGAGGTGGTACGCGAAACCCGAGGACTGCCTCGGCAAACCCGGGGACTGCTTCGCAAGACCCGGGGACTACTCAGCGCGATCCGGCTGAGGTTATGCCGGTGGATCAGATGGAAATTGATGAGGATGTGTTCCCAGTGCAAGCTATACCAGCTTGGGCATTGCCCATATTTCAATTCCCGAAAGATGGAACCTTACCCACTGAGGAGGTGCTTTCCAGGCAAACTCAGAGGAGAGCAAAAGCATACACGATCATCAATTCCGAGCTATACAAAAGGAGTGTGACTAATGTCCTCCGGTGATGCATTGACCCAGAAGAAGGGCTTGACATCCTCCGAGATATACATCAAGGGGAATGTGGGCATCATGCCTCGTCCAGAGCGTTGGTGGCAAAAGCTTTCCGGCATGGGTCCTACTGGCCAAGTGCCTTAGAACAAGCAGAGGACTTGGTAAGAAAATGCAATGGTTGTCAAAGGTATGCTACCAAGACACATATGCCAATGTCTGAGCTCAAGACCATACCAATTACTTGGCCATTTGCTGTATGGTGTTTGGACATGGTTGGCCCATTCAAACCTGCGAGGGGGAACATGACCCACATCTTAGTCATGGTTGATAAGTTTACAAAGTGGATCGAAGTAAAGCCAATAAGGAAATGTGATGGAGCTACGGCCGTGACATTCCTCAAGGATATCATCTTGAGATACGGTTATCCTCACAGTATCATAACGGATAATGGCACGAATTTTGCTGAAGGAGCATTTGCACGATTCTGCCAGGATAAGAAGATCCGGCTAGACGTAGCCTCGGTAGCTCACCCCGCATCGAACGGACAAGTGGAAACATCCAACGGATTGGTATTATCCGGGATAAAACCCCGGCTCATTGAGCCGCTGCAGAGATCAGCGGGGTGCTGGATAGAAGAACTACCGGCGGTACTGTGGAGTTTAAGAACAACTCTGAATCGATCAACATGCTATATGCCATTCTTTCTGGTATATGGGGCAGAAGCTGTACTACCAGCCGACATAGAGCATGACTCGCCTAGGGTCACCCAATACACAGAAGCCGAAGTGCAAGAAGCCCGGCAAAATGATGTTGATCTGCTGGAAGAAGCGAGAGAATTGGCATTGTCCAGATCCGCCATATATCAGCAAAATCTCCAATGCTATCATAGCTAGAAAGTAAACCCCCGAGTTTTCCGGGAAGGTGATCTAGTACTCCGGTTGGTACAACGTACTGCTGGCATGCATAAGTTATCCCCCCATGGGAAGGGCCATTCATCGTGAGCAAAGCATTGCACAATGACTCATATTATCTCATCGATGCAAAACCACAGGAGAAGAACAAGGCGGACAGGTCCGGCGAGGAATCTAAGCGTCCATGGAATGTAGCTCTACTTCGTCCTTTCTACACTTAGCAGAGAAGTGTGTGTATCCGAGTCACTCATATGTCGGTATGTATGCCGGCAATGAACTTATCAATGAAATCTTGGCACCTCGAGCAGTAACTCGGGGACTGCCTTAATAATGTTTGTTGTATTTGGTATTTATTATTTATACGTCGGCTGGCATAAGTTGTTTCTGCTTAAACCGGATTAGTAGTGTGTGAGCAACAAAAACCTAACTCTTCGACTTGCTGCTATCCAACAAGATTTGGCTTCATGGAAAGCAAGAGAACAAGTTTGGAATTGTGTAACACATGAAAAACGACTAAGGGAACGAACTTAATCGAGCCGATGTTTGTTTTTAGGACTAACCTTATGCTTATTTTATGTTTACTATGCTAAATTATTTTGAGCTAATCCTAAAGTTTCCAAGTATTGTTAAGTCAATTTTTGAAGCTCGGACTCGTAAGTCATAAAACCGAACCAAGGTAGACACGAGTTGAGCCAAGAAATTGGAGGAACAAGAAAATGAAACTCGAGGACTACGCCCAAGTCAATCCAGCATAAAAACTTAGTAGCAAAATATCACTTATGTGCTTGATACAATTGCACCCGGCATACCGGGGATCTGATGAAATTCAAAGTGTTTATAATCAAGGAGCAGCAGGAGGAGGTAATTCAGCGCCAGCGGGTGCAGCCCTAGCCTCGGCTTCAGAGTCATCTTCATCTTCTTCGACGTCCGAAGCTTCATCCTCTTCGTCCTCACCCGAATCATCCTCAGCATTTTCAGCATTTTTGTCATCGGCGGCGCCTAGGAAGCTTGGTCGCTCGTTCCATAGATGAACGGGGGCATATTGAATGAAGCTATGGGCACAAGCCTTGCGACGAGCTATCCATTCCGGGTCAGTGGACCACCTTGATCCGGTGCGCATGCGCTCAAGGAGATCGAGGTTGATCTTCTCATACCACGTAAGCATGTAGTGGAGGACAATTTCAGCTCCGGCATGTCCAGCAGATTCTCTCTAGAGATCGAGTTGAGTCTCGCACTCCATAAGCCTGGCAAAAAGAGCAGTGGCACCCTCTGGAGTATCTTCTTCAGGCCAAAAGGCATTGAAGATCCGGATTGCTACATCCAAAATATCCTTGTCGTAGTTCTTCACAATTTCGACACGAGAAGACAAGCTGACAAGCAAGTCCTCCATGTCATAAGGAATTTCTCCAGCGCCAGGAGCAAGTGGGGTACCCCTCTTGATCACCTTAACCTTAATCATCTAAAGATTCCTATGATAGGGGCAATGAGAGCTGAAAGCTAATAAGAATCATAATTTTTGGGAGCTCTTTATTAAACTTGAAATCCCTGCTTCCCTCTGCGAAGGGCCTTTCTTTTACTTTTTAGTTGAGTCAGTAAACATATTCCTTTCTATCTCAGCAAGTATTTTGAGTTGTTGTGTTTCATTCATTCATATGATGATTTATTCAATCATGTTTCTTATGTTCCTCGTTTTGCACATTGCTCTTATCTTGGTGTTTATTACTTTGAAAGCTATCATTGAAAATCAGTTATTTGTGAACTCCAGCAAATTGTCAACTATTCTTCGACCAAGAGCTAAGTTTGCCATTACCAATTATGATTCACTTTATGTATCTTTATTGTGTTTCCTTTACTTATTGAAAGTTAAGTTATATAATAGTGAGGTGTCTTCTATTATGATCTATGTATTGATGAATGTGATGCTTCTTGTCCATATTCTTTTATCGACTCTTCACTCCATAAACCTGGGGCCATGTTTATTGAGCTCAGTTTCGCTTGGGAACAAGCGAAGTCTAAGCCTGGGGGAGTTGATACGTCCATTTTGCATCACTATTCTATATCATAATTTACTGTTATTCATTGATATATTTCATATTAAGAGGTGATACTTATGTAATTTCATATGTTTTTGCATGGTTGATGACTTTTGGAGCATGGACCGCTGCAGTCAGGATTCTGATGGAAAAGGTGTTGTTTGGAGGCAAAATTTGCGAAGATCAGAAAATCCAGGAAAATATATGGAAAATCCTAATTTTCCAGAAGACGAAGACTGCTAGAAGGAGGAGTCGAGATGGGCCACAGGAGGGCCCACACCACCCCTTGGCGCGGGCCACCCTGGGACGCGCCACCAGGTGGTGTGGCCGCCCTGGTCCACCTCTAGCTCTCCCCTCTAGTGTATATTATCTCCATGGAACCCTAATACCTGGGGAGCAACCACAGAAAGATTCCGCCGCCTCTGCGGGGCAGAAAACACCGAGAGAGAATGATCTCTCCGGCAGACAGATTTCTGCCAGGGGAATTCCTTCCCGGAGAGGGGAGATCGTTGCCATCAACACCACCATCAAGCTGGACTTCATCGGGATCATCATCATCATCACCATCATCATCATCAGCACCTTCATCACCATCTCCATACCGCTGTAACAATTGGGTTGAATCTTGCATAGTTCTTAGGGGAAACTTTCCCGGTGTTGATTACTCTTTGTAGTTGATGCTATTGAGTGGAACCATTTAATTATTGTTTATGTTTAGATTGTTATACATCATTATTCCATCTCTGATCATGATCCACATGATGTCTTGTGAGTAGTTCATTTTGTTCTTGAGGACATGGGAGAAGTCATGTTGTTAGTAGTGGAATTGTGTTGAGAAAGATTCAACGGTTTGATATTTAAGTTGTGGTGTACTTCTTCTAGTGGTGTCATGTGAACATCGACTACATGACACTTCACCTATATGGGCCTAGGGGAATGCATTGTGTATTTGGCTACTAATCGTAGGGGTTGCCGGAGTGACAGAAACCTGAACCCCCGTTAGGAAACCATTGCACAAGGGACGTCAGGGTCTTAGAGTTTAAAGTTGTGGTTAGGTTTCTACCTTAATTACTTTCTTGTACTTACGGATGTTTGCAAGGGGTATAATCACAAGTATGTATTAGTCCTAGGAAGGTCGGTACATTAGCACAGGTTCACCCACACAATACTTAGCAAGCTAAAGAAGATTAATCAACTATATGAAGCAAAAGCACTTGACAGTCTTCCCGTGTGTCCTCGAGAACGTTTGGTCATCTTAAGTAATACAACCGACTTGTCCTTTGCTGAATATAGGATTGGGCCACTTGCTGTATTTATTATTATTATCTTTTATTTACTCGTACTTTATTTACTTGCATTATCAAAAAACCTCTAAAAATCCGTTTGCTAAGTATTTGCAGAGAATTCCTGATCCATACCACTAGCCAGCACCTTCTGCTCCTCGTTGGGTTCGACACTCTTACTTATCGAAAATACTGCAATACACCCCCTATACTTGTGGGTCATCAATCATGTGTAGATGTTATTGGTACCCGAGAAAATATGGATAAAACCAAACCTAAAATTGGAGAGGAAATTAAAATACCGATACCCTTTAAACTTGTAGGAATACATGAAGCCTTAGAGAAGAATTTCAATTGGATTGTTCCCTAAAACCCATTTGATTAAAATAGTGAACCCAAGAGTAGTGAGAAAGGATCCTCTAGGACTTATTTGGATGACATACCTTGCCTTGTTGAAGATATTTCTGGTATTGTTCTTAATGCTTCTTCATTTGAGAATACTTGATTCTTTTCTTGCCTCTTATGCCTAGCTCAAAGGCGTTAAAGAAAAGAACTTATTGGGAGATAACCCAAATTTCGTTAGGAATCTTTTGTTGAGTCTTGGAAGTTATTGCTTCAGTAATAACCTCTCCTTATCATTTTTGTGTGGTTTTTGTGCCAAGAGTAACCTCTAATGAGAGAGAAGTAAGATTTGGCAAAGTTGCTGTCGCGAAACAGATTTTTGTGCTTCACTGTAAAAATTCGAGAAGATTCTCTGTACATCGGTTTGAGCTGTAATTTTTTGTGCTTCTGCCCCAGGTTGTTATCCAACTTTCTCTAGTTCAACACTTTTCGGTTTGAGCAACAGAACATCTTCGAAAAAATTGGTTTTTACCTGCTGGTCTGTTTTGACAGATTTATCATGTCATGCTTGATATTGTTTTGGCTTTATGCTTAGTGATTTTTGCTGTAGCATGACATGTTATAAACAACTTAGATTGCTTAATGTGCCTTGAAAGAATGATGCGTTGTTTTAGCATATTAAAAGCATAGTATTATGTTATTCTCCTTTAAATGCTTTATTTGGGTTGACTTGGCGCATTCTCACACCATGTTAAGACTATACCAAGTCACCATAGCCTCTATGATAATTTAGTTTTTGACTTGTAATATCACTTTATGCTTTAATTAATGATGTTTTGTTGCTTTGCATGATTATGGCCATTATTGCTCTCTTAGTTGGTCGCTCCCAGTCTTTTGCTAGCCTCCATACCAAGTATGAGTTCCACTCATATATCCAACTCCAAATAAAACCAAGTTATTCCAAAGAGTCCACCATACCTACCTATTAGCATTTGCTATTCCAAGTATATTCATGTTTTTATCTACCTTCCGAATTAAACTTGTTATGTGAAAATTAGTGATTAAAGCTCTCACAAACTTTACTTTTCTTGCCCCTAATAAACTTGAACCATTGTGTCATCTATGTTGTATATGCTTGCACTTATACGTTGGGATTAGCAGAACCATGTTGTCATGGGGAACGCTTTCAACATTGCACTTGTACATTGTACCCAGTTGATATCATGCTCTTTTGTTTATGGATGTCGTCGGTGTGAAATGAAAGGGGAGCTTGTAAGTCCATGGAGTTATGTATGTGTGTTAGAGAAACGCCTGGGCCGCTAGCCTAAGCCATGCCTAATCATGGTGGAAACTTTAAGCATCACCATAGTGGGCAATCTATGAAGCATTCTTCTTATAAAAAAAGAGATAGAGATTGAGAAAAAGAAAAAAAAAGATGAGAAAAGAGGAAAGAGAGAAAAAAGCACCATTTTCCCATGGTAAATAAGAAGATTGTTGAGATGCTCATTGTCTGCTTGCCTTGTCATTTTGATTATGGGATAGCTCCTGTATCATGTGAAAGGGGTACCATGTTGGCGGTTCTCTATGATACACATGTACTTACTATGACAAGAACTTACCGGTAACTAAACTTGAGTAGCATGAGGAGCGGCCCTCGTATTCAAGGGACATGAGATTACCAACTTATACTTTGTCAAGCATATACTCCATAGTTTGTTCACTTTAACCTTAATCACTTCAACATGCTTATGATAGGGGCAATGAGAGCTGAAAGCTAATAAGTACCATTATTTTTGGAAGCTCTTTATGAGACTTGAATCCCTGCTTCCTTCTATGAAGGCCTTTCTTTTACTTTTATGTTGAGTCTCCATCTTCTATCTTTATGCACCTATTGAGAGAGCATAGTGGCCATTCTTAGTTTAATGTGCATTGTCCCAAGACTTGCTGATTGATTCATAACTTTGATATTGCTTGTTCTCAAACTATTTGTATCTAGTCACCCTTATGAACTTTGAAGGTGTCCTATGCATTTATGTTTTGCTACAGTATGAGGGACAAGGTGAATACCATTCTCATTATGCTTTCTATATGTGAAACAAACAAACGTCTTTCAAAGCATTGTTATTCATGAATATTTTGTTTGTACCTTTTCATGTTATGACATAGTTGCTATGTCTTATTGTTAGAACTATATCTTTCATGCTATGTTAAAGTACTATGATCCCAGCTATCAATATTCTACAAATACTTTGATCAAGATTATGATGGTGCATGTCACCTCAAAAATTATTCTTTCTTTTTATCACTTACCTACTTGAGATTTTGATCAAGATTATGATGGAGTTAAGCTTGGGGATGTTGATACGTTGCAAACATATCTCTAATTTTTGATGTTCCATGCTTGTTTTATATTTACTTTCTTATGTTTTGTACACACTTTGGAGTATTTTTACACATTTTCTGGAACTAACCTATTAATAAGATGCCATAGTACCAGTTGCCTATTTTCTGCTGTTTTGGTTTTAGAAAATCTAGTAAGGAAATATTCTCGGAATTGGACCGGACAAAAGCCCAAGTCAATATTTCACCAGAAGGAATATAGAGTCCGGAGGGGAGACGAAGAGGGGAGCCAGGCCGGCCACACCTGGTGGTGGCGCGGCTAGCCCTAGCTACGCCACCAGGGGTGTGGCCCCCTCGGCACTCCACCGACCTTGCCCCTTCGCCTATATATTGCCTCCGGGACGAAAACCCTAAGTACCTGATCAAAATTCCACGAAAGAGTCTGTAGTCGCCGCCATCTCCATCCCTAGATCAAGAGGGATCTGAAGCTCTTCCCGGCACCCTGTCGGAGCGGAGAGATCACCCTGGAGGCCTTCTTCATCACTGATGGCCCAAAATATATCGAGCTCATTGGGGAACCCCAAGAGGAAGGTATGATGAGCACAGCAGCAAGTTTTCCCTCAGTACGAAACCAAGGTTATCAATCCAGTAGGAGCAAGGAAACACCCCAAAGGTGTAGCTAGATGAACGTTGGCAGGGCGCACTACAGGTGCCAGCAGCAACGTGGAGACCTGCACAACACAACCACAGAACTCTGTCCCCAACTTGCGATGAGGTTGTCAATCTCACCGGTTTTGCTGAAAACAAAGGATTAAACGTATCGAATGGAAGGAAGTAACAGTTTGCAGAAAGTAAACACAAAGCAGTAAACAGTTGATTGTAGATTGAATGTAAAAGAAAAGACCGGGGTCCATAGTTCACTAGAGGTGGCTCTCCTTAAGATAGATAACATGCTGGGTGAACAAATTACAGCGGGGCAATTGACAAACATCGAGAAAGCATACAAGCATATACTAATCATCTTGACTCCTTTGAGATTCGATTGGGCATTACAACATTATACATAGACCGCCATCCAACTGCATCTATGACTAATAATCCACCTTCAGGTTATCATCCGAACCCCCTCCAGTATTAAGTTGCAAGCAACAGATTATTGCATTATGAATTGCGTGTAAAGTAAACAATACGATTGTTCTATGAACAAAGGATTGTTGTTTTCTCCCTAGTAGAAACAGCACATCTAGTACCTTACAGATTTATGTCACTTCCCCAGATTACCAGAGGCATGAACCCACTATCGAGCATAAATACTAACTCTTGGAGTTGCTAGCATCTACTTGGCCAAGGTAGCTCCTAACAACGGAAAGCATGCAAGATCACAAATAACAAAGACATGATAGAATCAATAATCAATCTGAAATAGCATCTCAATATCCATCGGATCCCTGCAAACACAACATGCAGAATTACAAATAGATGATCTTGATCATGAACGCATCTCACAAGATCTAGACATGAAAGCACAAAGGAGGAGAACCAGCCATCTAGATACTACATGGATCCGTAGTCCAGAGATGAACTACTCACGCATCACATCGGAGGCTTGCATGATGAAGAAGGCCTCCAGGGTGAATTCCCCTCTCCGACAGGATGCCGGGAAGAGCTTTAGATCCCTCCCGATCTAGGGATGGAGATGATAGCGGCTACAGACTCTTTCGTGGTTTTTGATCGGGTCCTTAGGATTTCCGTATCAGAGGCAATATATAGGCGGAAGGAGAGGCCGAGGGGGTGCCTGGGGCAGCCAGACCACCCCCTGGCGCAGGCCAGGTGGTGTGGCCAGGCCCCAGCCCCTCTCCGTCTTGTATTCTGGCTCCAGATGTCCCCCGGTGAAATAATAACTTTGGCTTTTGTCCCGTCCAATTCCGAGAATATTCATTTTCTGACTTCCTGAAACCAAAAATAGCAGAAAACAGGCAGCTGGCACTGTGGCTCTTATTAATAGGTTAGTCCAAGAAATCATATGAAAATTACTCCAAAGTGTGGACAAAACACGAGAAAGTAGATAAAACCAAGCATGGAACATCAAAAATTATAGATACATTTGCAATGTATCAACATCCCCAAGCTTAACTCCTGCTCTTCCTCGAGTAGGCAAGTGATACAAAGAAAGAATAATTTTTAAGGTGACATGCACCATCATAAACTTGATCAAATTATTTGTAAAACATTCAAAGTTGGGATCATAGTACTTTAATCATAACATGAAAGACAAAGTTCTAGCAATAAGACAAATAAACTATGTTGCAACATGAAAAGGCACAAATAAAAGATTCATGAATAACAATGCTTTGCAAGACGTTTGTTTGTTTCACATAAAGAAAACATAGCATAGTAGCATTCAGCTTGTCCCTCATAGAGTAGCAAACATAAATGCATAGGACACCTTCAAAGTTTATAGGAAGGACTAGATACAAATAGTTTAAAACAAGCAATATCAAGGTATGCATCAATCAACTAGTCTTGGGACAATGCACATAGAACTATGAATGGCAACTAAGCTCTCAAAGTAAGTGCATAAAGGTAGAAGGTGGAGACTCAATATATAAGTGGAAGAAGGGCCCTCATAGAAGGAAGCACAGATTCAAGTTTCATAAAGATCTTCCAAAAATTATGGTACTTATAGCTTTCAGATCTCATTGCCCCTATCATAAGCATCTTGAAGTGATTAAGGTTAAAGTGAACAAACTATGGTATACATGCTTGACGAAGTATAAGTTAGAAATCTCATGTCCCTTGAATACGAGGGCCGCTCCTCATGCCACTCAAGTTTAGTCACCGGTAAGTTCTTGTCATTGTAAGTACATGTGTATCATAGAGAACTGCCAACGGGGTACCCTTGCCCGATGATACGGAAGAATCCCCATATCAAAATGACAAGGCAAGCAAACAACGAGCATCTCAGCAATCTTCTTATTTACCATGGGAATATGGTGCTTTTTTCTCTCTTTCCTCTTTTCATAATCTCTTCTTTTTTCTTTCTTTTTCTCTTTTTTTCTCAATATAGGACTCCTTTTTTATAAGAAGAATGCTTCATAGACAGCTCATTATGGTTACACTGTAGGTTTCCACCATGTCAGCATGGATTAGACCAGCGGCCAGGTGTTTCTCTAACACATATACATAACTCCATGGACTTACAAGCTCCCCTTTCATTTCACACCGACAACATCCATAGACAAAAGAGCATGATATCAACTAGGTACAAAGTACCAGTGCAATATTGAAAGCATTCCCCATGACAGCATGGTTCTGCTAATCCCCAACAAATAAGTGCAAGCATATACAACATAGACGACACAATGGTTCAAGTTATTAAGGGCAAGAAAAGTAAAGTGTGCCATCAAGTTCGTGAGAACTTTAATCACTAGTTTTCTCATAACAAGTTTAATTTGGAAGGTAAACAAAAACATGAATATACTTGGAATAGCATATGCTAGTAGGTAGGTGTGGTGGACTCTTTGGAATAACTTGGTTTAGGGAGTTGGATGCATGAGTGGAACTCATATACTTGGTTGTGGAGGTTAGCAAAAGACTGGGAGCAACAAACTAAGAGAGCAATAATGGCCATAATCATGTAGAGCGACAAAACATCATTGATCAAAGCATAAAGTTATACTACAAGTTGAAAATTAAAGGATCATAAAGTCTATGGTGACTTTGGATAGTCATAACATGGTGTTAGCATGTGCCAAGTCAACCCAAATAAAGCACCAAAGGAGAATACCACAATACTATGCTTTAATATGCTAAAACAACGCATGATTCATCCAAGGCACATTAAGCAATCTCAATTGTTTATAACAAGTCATGCTACAGCAAAGAATACTAAGCATAATGCCAAAACAATATCAAGCATGGCAAGACAAAGCATAGCCCACAGTCAAAAACAAACTCTCTTTACCACTTAAGCATGAGCTTTCCTACTCTTTTCCAAACCAAACCAAACTATTTGAAAACCAATGTATGAAAGAGGGGGTCCAACCAATTTATTCAGAAAGCTAAGCAAACAAAGCAAACAAAAAACCAAAACGAAAACGAAAAACAAGATGCTCCAAGAACAACACAACTGTGCATGAAACAATAAAAATGAAGCGTTTGGAAGAAACCTGGGATTTTTATTGATGAAGAAGGGGATGCCCAGCTTTGACGCTTGTACTTATTGGATATTTCTTGGGGTGACATGCGTGGCATCCCAAGATTGAGCTTTAGTCCATCCTTCATCTCATTACTCATTCCTTCCATACACCTGAAATTTTTCCTTCATACAAAACTTCACACAAATTTTATTAGCAACATTAGTGCACTCAAGATAATAGGTCTTAAGGTTCAGTTCCAACACCAATAAAACTTCCATTAAAACACTAGCTACTGTAGCACATCCCTCAAAAAGCTCAATTCCCCAAAAGAACTCAAAAAGGAACCAACAAGAAGCAAATGCAGAAAATGGTAGAAATCTGTCAAAACAGACAGGCAGGTAAAGACAAATTTTTTGAAAGACCTTCTGTTGCTCAAATCAAAAAGTGTTGAACTAACCAAAGTTAGATAACAACCTGGGGCATAAGCACAAAACTTCACGCCTCAAAATGACGTACATATAGTTTACACGAATTTTTATGGTGATGCACAGAAATCTGTTTCGGGACAGCAACTTTCCCAATCATTATTTCTCTCTCATTAGAGGTTACTCTTGGCACAAAAAGCAAATAAAAAGGATAAGGAGCGGTTATTACAGAGGTAATAACTTCCAGGACTCATCTAAAACTTTTGGGTTATCTCCCAATAAGTACTTTTCTTTAACGCCTTTAAGTTAGGCATAAGAAGCAAGAAAAAGAATCAAGTATTCTCAAATGAAGAAGCATTAAAACCAAATTTCTTGCCCTTACCTCTCTTACTTTTATTCTTAACCTTGGGAAAGATATGATTATTTGGTGGAGAAGCAAGGTGCATGGTCCCCTTTCCCACATCTATTATGGTACCAACGAGTTCTAATAGGGACCTTCCAAGTGTAATTTGTCCTTTTCCAACACAATCAATAACAAGATAATCAGTAGAAATCATTTTCCCAAGGATCTTTGTAAACACTCCTTCAGTTATTCCAATAGGTAATATTGTGGCATTATTAGCAAGAGATATTTCTTTTCCTCTTTCAGAAAACCCCCAAAGATTCAAAGATTCATAAATATCTTTGGGCAAAAGACAAAATTCAGACATGATATCACAGCGAGCTTGAAAAGTTTCATTATTTAAATCATCTTTACTGTGGGAGCCACTTTGATTGTTCAGAATTTATTGGAACATAATTATAGGCTCAGTTTAGGCTCAGTTTGTTCATGTAGATCAGAGATTCTAGACCAAGCTTCCTTAAAGCTTTCCTCAATTCCTTGTTTAAAAGTAAAAATCATTTCCTCAGGTGACATAGTGATTGGGGCAAGGCTAGACATAATGACAACTTAAGATAGGAACTAATTTTTTGTGTTTTCAATAAAGAAAGCAAACTAGTAGAACTAATTTTTTTTGTTTTTGATAAAGAAGCAAGCAAACAAAACAAAAGTAAACTAAGCAAAACAAAAATAACAAAGTAAAGAGATTAGTTATGAGGGACTCCCCTTGTGAAGATGTCCTTGACTCCCCGGCAACGGTGCCATAAAATATGCTTGATGTCCCAAAATATATTGAGCTCGTTGGGGAACCCCAAGAGGAAGGTATGATGAGCACAGCAGCAAGTTTTCCCTCAGTACGAAACCAAGGTTATCAACCCAGTAGGAGCAAGGAAACACCCCAAAGGTGTAGCTAGCTGAACGTTAGCAGGGCGCACTACTGGTGCCAGCATCAACATGGAGACCTGCACAACACAACCACAGAACTCTATCCCCAACTTGCGATGAGGTTGTCAATCTCACCGGTTTTGCTGAAAACAAAGGATTAAACGTATTGAATGCAAGGAAGTAATAGTTTGCAGAATTAAACACAAAGCAGTAAACAGTTGATTGTAGATTGAATGTAAAAGAAAGGACTGGGGTCCATAGTTCACTAGAGGTGGCTCTCCTTAAGATAGATAACATGCTGGGTGAACAAATTACAGCGGGGCAATTGACAAACATCGAGAAAGCATACAAGCATATACTAATCATCTTGACTCCTTTGAGATTCGATTGGGCATTACAACATTATACATAGACCGCCATCCAACTGCATCTATGACTAATAATCCACCTTCAGGTTATCATCCGAACCCCCTCCAGTATTAAGTTGCAAGCAATAGATTATTGCATTATGAATTGCGTGTAAAGTAAACAATACGATTGTTCTATGAACAAAGGATTGTTGTTTTCTCCTAGTAGAGACAGCACATCTAGTACCTTACAGATTTATGTCACTTCCCCAGATTACCAGAGGCATGAACCCACTATCGAGCATAAATACTAACTCTTGGAGTTGCTAGCATCTACTTGGCCAAGATAGCTCCTAACAACGGAAAGCATGCAAGATCACAAATAAAAAAGACATGATAGAATCAATAATCAATCTGAAATAGCATCTCAATATCCATCAGATCCCCGCAAACACAACATGCAGAATTACAAATAGATGATCTTGATCATGAATAGAGCTCACAAGATCTAGACATGAAAGCACAAAGGAGGAGAACCAGCCATCTAGCTACTACATGGACCTGTAGTCCAGAGATGAACTACTCACGTATCACACCGAAGGCTTGCATGATCATGAAGAAGGCCTCTAGGGTGAATTCCCCTCTCTGGCAGGGTGTCGGGAAGAGCTTCAGATCCCTCCCGGTCTAGGGATGGAGATGACGGTGGCTACATACTCTTTCATGGATTTTTGATTGGGTACTTAGGGTTTCCGTATCAGAGGCAATATATAGGCAGAAGGAGAGACCGAGGGGGTGCCTGGGGCGGCCAGACCACCCCCTGGCGCGGGCCAGGCCTGGTCCCGCGGCCAGGTGGTTTGGCCAGGCCCCAGCCCCTCTCCGTCTCGTATTCTGGCTCCAGATGTCCCCCGGTGAAATAATAACTTTGGCTTTTGTCCCGTACAATTCCGAGAATATTCATTTTCTGACTTCCTGAAACCAAAAATAGCAGAAAACAGGCAGCTGGCATGGCTCTTGTTAATAGGTTAGTCCAAGAAATCATATGAAAAGTACTCCAAAGTGTGGACAAAACACAAGAAAGTAGATAAAACCAAGCATGGAACATCAAAAATTATAGATACATTTGCAATGTATCAATCACCATGCCTGGCTCCGGTGTGATGCGTGAGTAGTTCATCCCTGGACTACGGGTCCATGTAGTAACTAGATGGTTGGTTCTTCTCCTTTGTGCTACCATGTCTAGATCTCTGGAGCTCCCTTCATGATCAAGATCATCTATTTGTAATCATACATGTTGTGTTTGCGGGGATCCGATGGATATTGAGATGCTATTTCAGATTGATTATTGATTCTATCATGTCTATGTTATTTGTGATCTTGCATGCTTTCTGTTGTTAGTAGCTATCTTGGCCGAGTAGATGCTAGCAACTCCAAGAGGGAGTATTTATGCTCGATAGTGGGTTCATCCCTCTAGGAATCTGGGGAAGTGACAGAAATCTCTAAGGTACTAGATGTGTTGTTGCTACTAGGGAGAAAACAACAATCCTTTGTTCATAGAACAATCGTATTCATGCCATGTGCTCTTTTAAAGTCCCTTTAACAATTTTTACCCATTTCGAAAAGGGTGGCAGACAGTTCCTCTGGGCAGGAAAAGATATCCACAAACATGGCAAATGTCTTGCTAAATGGGACTTGGTATGTAGACCAAAAGAACAAGGAGGTTTAGGTGTCATAACCCTCAGGGTTCAAAATCAGGCCCTTTTACTGAAGAATATTCATAAATTCTACAACAAGGCTGATATACCATGGGTTGATCTCATTTGGAAAGCTTACTATCAAGGTGATTCTGCCCCACATTCAATGAATCATATTGGATCATTCTGGTGGAGAGATTGTATGAATTATGTTGATATTTACAGAGATCTGACTCACTGCAAAATTGGCAATGGAAAAACTATTCTACTATGGAAGGATCTATGGAAAGGTGAATGCTTTGAAGATAGATAACCACACCTACACTCTTTCTGCCACAATGATACCTTGACCATGGCCAAGGCCATCTCTGCAGCTGATAATGATTTCTATGAACTTTTTCAACTCCCCTTATCCATTATTGCTCATGAGGAATTTACTGATATGTTGGAGAATATCAGAAGCATAAACCACACAGATGACCATGATTCATGGCATTTTTCCTGGGGGGACTTCCAAAACCAGAAATATCTACAGAGCACTCATTAGGGCACACCCAACACCAAAACCCATACTGGATATTTGGAAATCATGTTGTCTACCAAGACACAAATTTTTTGCTTGGCTGCTACTGAATAAGAGATTAAACACCAAGGATTTAATGACAAGAAAAAACTTCTTTGTGGAATTCAATGATTGTGTAATATGTGACACCTGTCCTCAGGAAACCCTGCAGCATCTATTTTTGAATGCAGCTTCAGCCAAGGGTTCTGGTGGGCCTTGGGACTTGAATGGAACACATATATGGAGATTCATCAGATGATCAATGATGCTAGAAGTAGATTCAGTCCCAATTTTCTTATGGAAGTTATCATCACTGGATGCTGGAGTATATGGGAGCAAAGAAATGGTTATATTTTTAGGGATCTAAATCCCTCCATCACTAGATGTATTTCTTTTTTTAAAGCAACCTTCACCTTGACTATGCATAGAGCTAAGCCTAGTCTCAAGGAAGGTATGCAAGAGTGGCTTGACACGCTATGAATGTAACCATCTGTAACATAGATTGAGCCTGGCTCAATCTTTTTTACATTATAAAATTTATAAAATGACACAGTAGGGGACTTCCCTACTGTTTTGTCAAAAAAATAGAACAATCGTATTGTTTACTTTATACGCAATTCGTAATGCAATTATCCGTTGCTTGCAACTTAATACTGGAGGGGGTTCGGATGATAACCTGAAGGTGGATTATTAGTCATAGATGTAGTTGGATTACGGTCTATGTATAATGTTGTAATGCCCAATCAAATCTCATCGGAGTCAAGATGATTAGTATATGCATGTATGCTTTCTCGGTGTCTTTCAATTGCCTCGCTATAATTTGTTCACCCAACATGTCATCTATCTTAAGGAGAATCACCTCTAGTGAACTATGGACCCCAGTCCATTCTTTACCATCAATCTACAATATATTTACTATTTTCTGTTTACTTTCTGCCAGCAATTACTATCTTCCACACGATACGTTTAATCCTTTGTTTTCAGCAAAACCGGTGAGATTGACAACCACACTGTAAGTTGGGGGCAAAGTTCTGTGGTTCTGTTGTGCAGGATTCCAAGTTGGAAACAACACCTTGGAGGTATTTCCTTGCTCCTACTAGTTCGATAACTTTTGTTTCATAACTGAGGGAAAACTTGCTGTTGTGCTCATCATACCTTCCTCTTGGGGTTCCCCAACGAGCTCGAATATATTTTGAGCCATCAGCTGGTGCTGTGGCGGTGATCAAAGATCGCAGTGTTTCCGCCAAGGATGTGCTCCAGAAGGCCAAGTCCGTGCTTGGAATAAATGACCGTCGTGGGGGGATGAGATGGCTCATGGAGCTTTCCTTCAATACAAGCCCTACGCCATGATCTTTGGAAAAACAAACAATATCGGTTAGTCCAAGGATGTGACCTCTCGTGTGGTTACTTTGCAAATACTTCATATTGACATGGGGTAAACAACGATGCCAAAGCCACCACAAGTACGCTTTAGCCGTTAGACAACTCGTGGTAGGTGTGGGTTTCTTCGCAAAGTCTACCACATACAAATAGTTTTTGGCATGCCCAACAAAGGCTATAAAGAGAGTCTTGCTCCACATGAGAATCACAGCCTTAGGGTCAAAGTAGTCCACAAATCCCATAAGTGTAAGTTTATAAATGGAAGGTAAATTGTATGAAAGGGTTTTGAAAAGCATAATGTCCACAATGGAAATATCTGGTGTGACCACTACCTTACCCAAACCCAATACCTTAGAGGTTGATCCATCTCCATAAGTGACACACATGTTGGAAGTATTTGGTTTCTTCTCATCAAGCATCTCCTTTCTTCCGGTCATATGACTAGGGGCACCACTATTAACCACCCATTTTCTCTCACCGGAAGCGTAGTCCTGCAACAAATCAATGCTTGGTCTTAGGTACCCATTGTTGAATGGGTTCTCTTTTGTTAGTCACAAGTATCTTAGGCACCCAAATAGCCCAATGGTAATCATGACCATAAGAGGTGCCTACAAATTTAGCAAAGACAACATAGGATGGGTGTTATTTTCTATCAGGGCAGCAAGTTGTTGCAGCATCCTGAACCTAGTGGTGACTCACACCCAACCAATCAAATTCATCATCTTTTTTCTACTCCAATGTTATGGTAAAAGCCAGTTGTAGTTTCGGTCAATCCATATCCCTTTTGCAATTTAAAGTTGACTCATTGTTAGTATCCATAATCAAGAATCTCAGATTGATGCTAGAGACAAAAAAGCAATTATCAGTTATCCCAAATTTTAGTACGAAGATAATAGTTTTAAGGGGGCACGATATGATCACTAGAGCAAGACATGCTTCAGTATATAGGAGTAGAAAAGTTAACCTATGAAACACAAATACGGGGAAATTTATGCGAGAACCGCCGCATATGCTCGGGGATGTGCTGCCATGGAGCACCGCCAGTAGCGCCGCCGTACTGGCGGTCACGCTCTCTTTGCCCTTAGCCATCCACGCAATCATCAGCAACGTCGGTGATGCCAGAGCTGGCCGCATCACCCGGAACGTCCCCACTACTTCCAGCACTGCCCTGGCATCAAACCGTCTATAGTACCAACGTGTTTTCCCCCATCACAGGCCTAAGGGAGAACACGGACACGTATATGTGGAAGACCGGTACGATCAGCAATAGGACCTCAGGTGTGGGTGCAGACGGTGCCAAAGCAGCCATGACGCACGAGATCATGATGTTTCGATGTGTCAGCATGACCGCCTTGGCGAGCCCGATGGTGCCGGAGGAGTAGAGTATCGCCGTCGTGTCCGACTGGTGAATCACGACCGCGTGCGTCGCCGGGTCTGGGTGAAGGGTAGGAATCTCAGGGACTCGAGGAGGTTGATGGCTCAAAATATATTCAAGCTCGTTGGGAACCCCAAGAGGAAGGTATGATAAGCACAGCAGCAAGCTTTCCCTCAGTTATGAAACTAGGGTTATCGAACCAGTAGGAGCAAGGAAACAATTGCAAGGTGTTGCTAGCAACTTGTAATCCTGCACAACACAACCACAGAACTTTTCCCCAACTTATAGTGAGGTTATCAATCTCACCGGTTTGCTGAACACAAAGGATTAAACATATAGTATGGAAGATAGCAATTGCTTGCAGAAAGTAAACAGTAAATGGTAAACGGTAGATGGTATATCAATGGTAAAAGCATGGACCAGGGTCCATAGTTCACTAGAGATGTTTCTCCTGAAGATAGATAACATGCTGGGTGAACAAATTACAGCGAGGCAATTGACAGATTTGAGAAAGCATAACAATACATATACTAAACATCTTGACTCCTATGAGATTTGATTGGGGATTACAACATTATACATAAACCATAATCCAACTGCATCTAATCCAACTTCAGGTTATCATCCTAACCCCCTCCAGCATTAAGTTGCAAGCAACAGATAATTGCATTAAGCAAAGTGTGTCAAGTAAACAATACGATCGCCCCATGGACAAAGGATTGTTGTTTTCTCCCTAGTAGCAACAGCACATCTACAACCTTAGAGATTTCTGTCACTTCCCTAGATTACTAGAGGGATGAA
The DNA here is from genome assembly GCA_916181665.1 of Avena sativa. Lineage (NCBI taxonomy): Eukaryota > Viridiplantae > Streptophyta > Magnoliopsida > Poales > Poaceae > Avena > Avena sativa. The sequence goes on from OV702287.1 coordinate 344,439,883, forward strand.
CCCACTATCGAGCATAAATACTCCCTCTTGGAGTTGCTAGCATCTACTTGGCCAAGATACCTACTAACAACGGAGAGTATGCAAGATCACAAATAACATAGACATGATAGAATCAATAATCAATCTGAAATAGTATCTCAATATACATCGGATCCGCGTAAACACAACATGTAAGATTACAAATAGATGATCTTGATCATGAACGGAGCTCACAAGATCTAAACATAATAGCACAAAGGAGGAGAACCAACCATCTAGCTACTACATGGACCCATAGTCCAAGGGTGAACTACTCACGCATCACACCAGAGGCTTGCATGGTGATGAAGAAGGCCTCCAGGGTGATCTCTCCCCTCTGGCAGGGTGCCGGGAAGAGCTTCGAATCCCCTCCCGCCGATCTAGGGATGAAGATGGTGGTGGATATAGACTCTTCCGTGAAATTTTGATTGGGTACTTAGGGTTTTCGTCCCAGGAGGCTTTTATAGGCGAAGGGGCAAGGTCGGTGGAGCACCAGGGGCCCACACCCCCTGGTGGCGCGCCCCCCTTAGCCGCGCGGCCACCAGGTGTGGTCGCCCTGGTGCACCACTTCGTCTCCCCTTCGGTCTCTGTATTGCTTCGGGTTAAATATTGACTTTGGCTTTTGTCCCGTCCAATTCTGAGAATATTTCCTTTTTAGCTTTTCTGAAACCAAAAATAGTAGAAAACAGGCAACTGGCACTGTGGCATCTTGTTAATAGGTTAGTTCTAGAAAATGTACAAAAATACCTCAAAGTGTGAACAAAACATAAGAAATTAGATATAAAACAAGCATGGAACATCAAAAATTATAGATACATTTACGACATACCAACATCCCCAAGCTTAACTCCTGCTCGTCCTCGAGTAGGTAAGTTATAAAAAAGAATAATTTTTGAGGTAACATGCATCAACATATTTGTAAACCATTGATAGCTGGGATCAAAGTACTCTAAACATAAGCATGAAAGATAGAGTTCTAACAATAAGACATAGCAACTATGTTGTAACATGAAAAGGTACAAACAAAAGATCATGAATAACAATGCATTGAAAGACGTTTGTTTGTTTCACATATAGAAAACATAATAAGAGTGGCATTATGCTTGTCCCTCATGGTATAGCAAAACATAAACGCATAGGACACCTTCAAAGTTCATAAGGGTGACTAGATACAAATAATTTAAGAGCAAGCAATATCAAAGTTATGAATCAATCAACAAGTTTTGGGACAATGCACATTAAACTAAGAATGGCCACTATGCTCTCTCAATAAGTGCATAAAGATAGAAGATGGCGACTCAACATAGAAGTAAAAGGAAAGCCCTTTCACGAAGGGAAGCAGAGATTCAAGTTTCATAAAGAGCTTCCAAAAATTATGGTACTTATTGATGGCTCAAAATATATCGAGCTCGTTGGGGAACCCCAGAAGGAAGGTATGATGATCACAGTAGCAAGTTTTCCCTCAGTTATGAAACCAAGCTTATCGAACCAGTAGGAGAAAGGAAACACCTCCAAGATGTTGTTTCCAACTTGAAATCCTGCACAACACAACCACAGAACTTTGCCCCCAACTTACAGTGAGGTTGTCAATCTCACCAGTTTTGCTGAAAACAAAGGATTAAATGTATTGTGTGGAAGATAGTAATTTCTTGCAGAAAGTAAACGGTAAACAGTAAATAGTAGATGGTAGATTGATGGTAAAAGAATGGACCGGGGTCCATAGTTCACAAGAGGTCATTCTTCGTAAGATAGATGACATGTTGGGTGAACAAATTATAGCGGGGCAATTGACAGATACCGAGAAAGCATACATGCATATACTAATCATCTTGACTCCTATGAGATTCGATTGGGCATTACAACATTATATATAGACCATAATCCAACTGCATCTATGACTAATAATCCACCTTCAGGTTATCATTCGAACCCCCTCCAGTATTAAGTTGCAAGCAACAGATAATTGCATTAAGCAAAGTGTGTAAAGTAAACAATACGATTGTCCCATGGACAAAGGATTATTGTTTTCTCTCTGGTAGCAATAGCACATCTAGTACCTTAGATATTTCTGTCACTTCCCCAGATTAATAGAGGTATGAACCCACTATCGACATAAATACTCCCTCTTGGAGTTGCTAGCATCTACTTAGCCAAGATAGCTACTAACAACGGAAAGCATGCAAGATCACAAATAACATAGACATGATATAATCAATAATAATTCTGAAATAGCATCTCAATATCCATTGGATCCCTGCAAACACAACATGTAAGATTACAAATAGATGACCTTGATCATGAACGGAGCTCACAAGATCTAAACATGTTGGCACAAAGGAGGAGAACCAACCATCTAGCTACTACATGGACCCGTAGTCCAGGGATGAACTACTCGCGCATCACACCGGAGGCAGGCATGGTGATGAACAATCTAGGGATGGAGATGATGGCGGCTATAGACTCTTTCATGGAATTTGGATTGGGTACTTAGGGTTTTCGTCCTGGGAGGCTTTTATAGGCGAAGGGGCAAGGTCAGTGGAGTACCAGGGGGCCCACACCCCCTGGTGGTGCCCCCCCAGGCCGTACCACCACCAAGTGGGGCCGCCCTGGTGCGCCACTTCGTCTCCCCTCCGGGCTATGTATTGCTTGAGGTAAAATATTGACTTTGGCTTTTGTCTGGTCCAATTCCGAGAACATTTCCTTACTAGCTTTTCTGAAACAAAAAATAGAAGAAAACAGGCAACTGGCACTGTGGCATCTTGGTAATAGGTTAGTTCCAGAAAATGTGTAAAAATACTCCAAAGTATGGACAAAACATAAGAAAGTAGATATAAAACAAGCATGGAACATCAAAAATTATAGATACGTTTACAACGTATCACTTATTAGCTTTTAGCTCTCATTGACCCTATCATAAGCATCTTGAGGTGATTAAGGTTAAAGTGACACAAATATGAGGATATGCTTGAAAAGTTATAAGTTGAAAATCTCAAGCCCCATGCTTACGAGTACCGAACCTCATGCTACTCAACTTTAGTCACGAGTAAGTTCTTGTCATTGTAAGTACATGTGTATCATAGAGAACGGCCAATGGGGTACCCCTTGCCCCATGATACATGAGCTATCCCATATCAAAATGACAAGGCAACAGACAATGTTCATCTCGGTGATCTTTCTATTTGCTATTTGCATAGGTTTTTATTGAGGATGCGTCAAAGAATGCTCACTATGGTTATGATGCAAGTTTCCACCATGATTAGGCAAGGCTTAGGCTAGCCGCCCAGGCGTTTCTCTAACACACATACAAACTCCATGAGCTTACAAGCTCCACTTTTACTTCACACCGTCGGGATCCATAAGCAAAAGATCATGATATCAACTGAATAATAAGTGCAATGTTGAAAGCATTCCCCATGACAGCATGGTTCTGCTATTTCACAACTTATAAAGCGCAAGCATATACACAATATAGATGGACACAATGGTTCAAGTTTATTAAGTGTAAGAAAGTAAAGTGTGCCATCACTTTGTGAGAGCTTTAATTACTAATTTTCTCATAACAAGTTTAATTTGGAAGGTAGATAAAAGCATGAATATACTTGGAATGGTGTAACACACCGTGCATAGGAATTTATGGTGGACTATTTGGAATAACTTGGTTTTATTGGGAGTTGGATGCATGAGTGGAACTCATACTTGGTACATGTGGAGGCTAGCAAAAGACTGGGAGCGACCAACTAAGAGAGCAATAATGGCCATAATCATGCAAAGCGACAAAACATTATTAATTAAAGCATAAAGTGATATTACAAGTAATAAACTAAATGATCATAGAGGCTAAGGTGACTTGTTCATAGTCTTAACATGGTGTAAGCATGCGCCAAGTCAACTCAAATAAAGCATCAAAGGAGAATACCACAATATTATGCTTTTGAATGCTAAAACAATGCATGATCATTTCAAGGCACATTAAGCAATCTCAATTGTTTGGAACAAGTCATGCTACAACAATAATCACTAAGCATAAAGTCAAAGCAATATCAAACATGATATGATAAAGTCCAGGCCACAGTCTAAACAAGCTCCTTTTTGTACCACTTATAAGCATGAAACTTCCTACTCTTTTCCAATCACCAATCAACTTATTTGAAACCACATATGAATGAGGGGGTCCAACCAATTTATTTAAGAAAACCAAACAAAAGAAAAATAAAATCAAAAACAAAGACGCTCCAAGAACAACACAATTGTGCATAAAACAATAAAAATGAAGTGTTTGGAAGAAAACCTGAGATTTTTATTGATGAAGAAGGGGATTCCTTGGGCATCCCCAAGCTTTGATGCTTGTACTTCTTGAATATTTCTTGGGGTGACACGGGTGGCATCCCCAAGCTTGAGCTTTTGTCCATACTTCATCTCATCACATTGTTCTTCCCTACACTTGAAAATTTCCTTCATGCAAAACTTCACACAATGTTCATTAGCAACATTAGTGTATTCAAGATAATAAGTCTGTAGGTTCAGTTTCAACACAAGTAAAACTTCCATGAAAACACAATCTACTGTAGCAATTCCTTCTAAAAGCTCAAGTGATCAAAGAGAACTCAAAGAGAAAGATATTAAGAGGCAAATGCAAATAATGGCACAAATCTGTCAAAACAGACCAGCAGGTAAAAACCGATTTTTTCGAAGACCTTCTTTTGCTCAAATCAAAAGGTGATAAACTAACGAAAGTTAGATAATAACCTGGGGCATAAGAACAAAAATTACAGCTCAATTCGATGTACAGGGATTTTTCACGATTTTTACAGTGAAGCACAAAAATCTGTTTCGAGACAGCAACTTTCCCAAGTCTTACTTCTCTCTCTCATTAGAGGTTATTCTTGGCACAAAAACCACACAAAAAGGATAAGAATAGGTTATTACTAAAGCAATAACTTCCAAGACTCAATAAAAGAAAAACATAGACTCAACAAAAGAAAAACATACTAAATAAAAATTCGGGTTATCTCCCAATAGTGCTTTTCTTTAACGCCTTTGAGCTAGGCATAGGAAGCAAGATTCAAGCATTTTCAAATGAAGAAGCATTAAGAGAAAATTTTGTTTTAATTGAGAGGTAAAAGGTATCTTCTCTCTCTTCTTAGGGAAGTGTTCTATACCTTTCTTGAATGGAAATTGATATTTAATGGTGCCTTCTTTCATATCAATAATGGCACCAACAGTTCTAAGAAAAGGTCTTCCCAAAATAATAGGACAAGAAGCATTACATTCAACATCCAAAACATAGAAATCAATGGGGACATAGGTATGGTTAACCATAATAAGAACATCATTAATACTCCCCATGAGTTTCTTTTTAGCATTATCATCAAGTTGGACATCTAAATAATATCTTACAATGGTGGCAAATCAAGCATTTCATAAATATTTCTAGGCATAATAGAGACACTAGAACCAAGATCACATAAAGCTTTGAGATCAAAATCATTCACTTTCATATTAATGATGGGTTCCCAATGATACATTGCAAATGTATCTATAATTTTTAATGTTCCATTCTTGGTTTTATCTAATTTCTTGTGTTTTTTCCACACTTTGGAGTACTTTTGATATGATTTCTTGGACTAACCTATTAACAAGAGCCACAATGCCAGCTGCATGTTTTCTACTGTTTTTGGTTCTAGGAAGTCAGAAAATGAATATTCTCGGAATTGGACGGGACAAAAGCCAAAGTTATTATTTTACCGGGGGACACTTGGAGCCAGAATTGATGGGTTCGTAGCATGGAAAACAAAAAAATTCTACCGCAAGAACGAACAAAACCCAGATCTAATCTAGATAAAAGCCAAGATCTAATCTATTAGACATGAGCAACGAGATAGATCGGTACTAACCCTCGTAGAACCGAAAGCGTTACGAGATTAGATCTCGTGGATGATGTAGTCGATCACTTGCCGATCTCAAGATCGTGTGGACGATCCTTTCGGCGCCGCGTTCCGGCAGCGCTTCCGCAGACGGTCACACGTGCGGAGTCGAAGCAGACCTTCCTCTCCCTGTTCCAGCGAGCAGCGGAGGTAGTAGATCTTCTCCACGGAATCCCAGCAGCACGACGGCGTGGTGGTGGTGGTGGAGTATAGAATTCTTCAGGGCTTCGCCTATGCCTGTGCAGAAGAAAGGTGGAGGAGAGAGGCGGCAGAGATTGGGTGTTATAGAAGAGGGCCAAGAGGGGGCGCCCCCTCCCTTCTATTTAAGGGAGGGAGGCGCGCCTGGGGAGGGGGAGTCCTAGTAGGACTCCCCTCCTAGGGCCGGCGGTGGGAAGGGGGGAGGAGTCCTCCTCCCCCACGAATCCGTGTCTTGCCCCACTTGGACTCCTTGATCCCTTCCTTGGTTTTCAAGTAAACTCCAAGAAATCCTCTAGAACCTTCCAGAACATTCCGAAACCTTCTAGAATCTCCATACAAACACTCCGGAACATTTCCTAACTTAGAAAATGATCCCCAATATATGAATCTTATTCTCTGGACCATTCCGGATCTCCTCGTGATGTCCCGGATCCATTCCGAGACTCCGAACAACATTCGGTCTCCAACGCAAATTCCATATCTACTTAAAACAACTTCGAACCTTAAGTGTGTCACCCTACGGTTCGTGAATATGCAGACATGATGAAGACACCTCTCCGATCAATAACCATCAGCGGGATCTGGAGATCCATAACGGCTCCCACATACTCAATGATTTCTTCGTGATCGATTGAACCATTTAACATACGAAACCAATTCCCTTTGTCACGCGATATTCTTCTTATCCGAGGTTTGACCGTCGGTATCTCCATACCTAGTTCTACCTCGTTACTGATAAGTACTCTTTACTCATTCCATGTTATGTCATCCCTTGTGACCTAGTCACATGCTTGCAAGCTATCTAGATGACACTCCACCGAGAGGGCCCAGAGCATATCTATCCATCATATGGATGGACAAATCCCAATCTTGGTTCATGCTCTTCAACACATACTTTCAGAATACCCAATAACATCTTTATAACCACCCAGTTACGAAGCGGCGTTTGATGTTATCAAAGTACCCATCCGGTGATGGTGATTAACATAACCTCATGGTCGAAGGATTAGGTTACTATGTATTTGAAAGCTTACAACAATACGAACTTAATGACTTGATCTTATGCTACGCTTACTATGGGTGTGTGTCCATCACATCATTCTCCTAATGATATAACCTTGTTATTAATCACATCCAATGTCCATGATCAGGAAACCATGATCATCAATTAATCAACAAGCTAGTTCAACAAGAGGCTTACTAGGGACTCTCTTATGTTTACAAAACACACATGTATTAGTGTTTCCTAATAATACAATTGTAGCATGGGATGTAAACATTCATCATAAACACAAAGATATAATAATAACCACTTTTATTATTGCCTCTTGGGCATATCTCCAATAGTCTCCCACTTGCACTAGAGTCAATAATCTAGATTACATGGTAATATACCTAACACCCATTGCGTTCTGGTGTTGGTCATGCTTTTCTCTAGGGAGAGGTTTAGTCAACGGATCTGCTACATTCAGATCAGTGTGTACTTTGCAAATCTTTATGTCACCATCTTGGACATACTCGCGAATAGCATGGAAACGTAGCTTGATGTGCTTCAGCTTGCTATGTGACCTTGGCTCCTGTGCATTAGCTATGGCACCTGTGTTGTCACAGTAGATGGCCATCGGGTCCAACACACTCGGAACCACGCCAAGTTCAGTAATGAACTGCTTCATCCATATGGCTTCTTGTGCAGCCTCCGAAGTAGCTATGTATTCCGATTCAGTTGAAGATTTCGCCACAACGCTCTGCTTGGCACTCCTCCAGCTCACTGCAGCACCATTCAAAATAAATACGTATCCAGACTGTGACTTCGAGTCATCTGGATCGGTGTTCCAACTAGCATCAGTGTAACCATTTACAACAAGTTGTTCATCACCTCCATAAGAAAGAACCATATCCTTAGTCCTATTCAGGTACTTTAGGATATTCTTGACCGCTGTCCAGTGTTCCATTCCAGGATCACTTTGATATCTGCTAGTCAGACTAACAGCATGTGCTATATCCGGTCTCGTACACAGCATGGCATACATGATAGAACCTATGGCCGAGGCATAGGGAATTTTATTCATTTTTTCTCTATCTTCTGCCGTAGCTGGACTTTGAGTTTTACTCAAGGTCTTACCTGACAACATGGGCACGGACCCTTTCTTGCTCTCTTCCATTCTAAACTTCTTTAGAACTTTGTCTAAGTATGTACTTTGTGAAGGCGCTATTAGGCGTCTTGATCTATCTCTATAAATCTTGATGCCTAGAATATATGCCGCTTCGCCAAGATCCTTCATTGAAAAACTATTATTCAAATAGGTTTTGACGCTATTAAGAAGTTCTATATCATTCCCAATCAACAATATGTCATCTACATATAGTACTAGGAATGCTACAGAGCTCCCACTCACTTTCTTGTAAATACAAGCTTCTCCATAAGTCTGTATAAATCCAAAGTTTTTGATTACTTTATCAAAACGTTGATTCCAACTCTGGGATGCTTGCTTCAGTCCATAAATGGAGCGCTGAAGTTTGCATACCTTATCAGCATCACTAGGATCGACAAAACCCTTGGGTTGTACCATGTACAACTCTTCCTCAATGTCTCCATTAAGGAACGCCGTTTTGACATCCATCTGCCAAATTTCATAATCGAAATATGCAGCGATTGCTAACATAATCCTCACAGACTTTAGCTTCGCTACTGGTGAGAAAGTCTCATCGTAGTCAACTCCTTGAATTTGTCGGAACCCTTTCGCGACAAGTCGAGCTTTATAGACGGTAACATTACCATCAGCATCTGTTTTTCTTTTGAAAATCCATTTGTTCTCGACAGCCTTACGGCCATCCGGTAAGTCCACCAAAGTCCATACTTGGTTTTCGTACATGGATCCCATTTCGGATTTCATGGCTTCTAGCCATTTGTTGGAATCTAGGCTCACCATAGCTTCTTCATAAGTCGCAGGGTCATCAGTGTTGTCCACTAACATGACGTTCAAGGCAGAGTCATACCACTCAGGAGTGGTACGAACCCTTGTTGACCTGCGAGTTTCAGTAGTAACTTCGTTCGAAGTTTCATGATCATCATCATTAGCTTCCTCTCCAGTTGGTGCAGGCGGCACAAAAACATCTTCCGGTGTTGCGCTACTCTCAACTCCGAGAGAAGGTTCAATAACCTCGTCGAGTTCTACTTTCCTTCCAGTCACTTCTTTCGAGAGAAACTCCTTCTCCAGAAAGGATCCATTCTTAGCAACGAAAACTTTGCCTTCGGATCTATGATAGAAGGTATACCCAATTGTTTCTTTAGGGTATACTATGAAGACGCATTTTTCCGCTTTGGGTTCAAGCTTATCGGGTTGTAACTTCTTTACATATGCTTCGCAACCCCAAACTTTAAGGAACGACAACTTAGGTTTCTTACCAAACCACAATTCGTACGGTATCGTTTCAACGGATTTAGATGGTGCCCTATTTAAAGTGAATGCGGGTGTCTCTAATGCATAGCCCCAAAATGATAACGGTAAATCTGTAAGAGACATCATAGACCGAACCATATCTAAGAGAGTTCGATTACGACGTTCGGACACACCATTACGCTGTGGTGTTCCCGGCGGTGTCAACTGTGAAAGTATTCCACATTTCTTTAAATGCATGCCAAACTCATAACTCAGATATTCACCTCCGTGGTCAGTTCGCAGAAACTTAATCTTCTTGTTACGATGATTTTCCACTTCACTTTGAAATTCCTTAAACTTCTCGAAAGTTTCGGATTTATGTTTCATAAAGTAGACATGCCCATATCTACTCAAGTCATCCGTGAAAGTGAGAACATAACGATATCCACCACACGATGCTACACTCATTGGACCGCACACATCGGTATGTATTATTTCCAGCAAGTCCGTAGCTCACTCCATTATTCCAGAGAATGGAGTCTTAGTCATTTTTCCCATTAGACATGCTTTGCATCTTTCAAGTGATTCAAGAAGTCCATCAGAATGGAGTTTCTTCATACGCTTCACTCCAATGTGACCAAGACGACAGTGCCACATGTATGTAGAATTATCATTCAATTTTATTCGTTTAGCATCTATGTTGTGAACATGTGTATCACTACTATCGAGATTTAATAAGAATAAACCATTCATCTCAGGTGCATAACCATAAAAGATATTACTCATATAAATCGAACAACCTTTATTCTCAGACTTAAAAGAGTAACCGTCTCGCAATAAACAAGATCCAGATATAATGTCCATGCTTAACGCAGGCACCAAATAACAATTATTTAAATTTAAAACTAATCCCGACGGTAGATGTAGAGGGAGCGTGCCGACAGCGATCACATCAACCTTCGAGCCATTTCCAACGCGCATCGTCACCTCGTCTCTCGCCAGTCTTCGTTTATTCCGCAGCTCCTGTTTCGAGTTACAAATATGAGCAACCGAACCGGTATCAAATACCCAGGCACTACTACGATTACTAGTAAGATACACATCTATAACATGTATATCGAATATACCTTTCTTCTTGATGTTGCCATTCTTCAGATCCGCCAGGTATTTGGGGCAGTTACGCTTCTAGTGACCAGCACCCTTGCAGTAGAAGCACTCAGTTTCAGGCTTAGGACCAGCCTTGGGCTTCTTAGCAGGTGCGGCAGCTTTCTTGCCGTCCTTCTTGAAGTTGCCCTTGTTCTTAGGCTTGCCCTATTTCTTGAAATTGGTGGTCTTATTGACCATCAACACTTGGTGCTCCTTCATGATCTCCACTTCAGCAGTTTTCAGCATGGACGATAGTTCAGGCAACGTCTTGTTCATGCAGTGCATATTGTAGTTCATCACAAAGTTCTTGTAACTTGGTGGCAGTGATTGGAGGACACGGTGAATCCCCAATTCATTAGGAATCGGTATCCCCAACTCTCGGAGTTTGTTTGCGTTCCCAGACATAGTGAGCACGTGCTCGCTAACGGAGCTACCCTCTTCCATCTTGCAGGTAAAGAACTTCTCGGAAGCTTCATAGCTTTCCATGGCCGCGCGAGTCTCAAAAATGAGTTTGAGCTCCTTAATGATCTCAAACGGGTCATGGTGCTCAAAACGTTTTTGAAGTTCCGATTCTAAACCATACAGGATGGCACACTGAACTGTGGAGTAGTGATGTTTCCGAGTGGCATAAACATTCTTTACGTCATCGGTGGCATCTTCTGCAGGCGGGTCACCTAGCGGTGCTTCGAGCACATAGGTCAACTGACCAGCCCTGAGGACGATCTTCAGTCCACGGAACCAGTCCGTGAAATTGCTTCCATTGTTTTTAAGCTTTTCTTTCTCTAGGAACGCATTGAAATTGATGGAAACGTTCGCCATAATCTACAACAAATTTTCAAGTAGTTTAGACTAAGTTTATGATAAATAGTGTTCAAATTTAATTCTTAAATTAACTAGGTGAACTCCCACTCAAAACAACATCCCTCGATTTGTTTTAGTGATTACATGAACCAAATCCACTACATCAAGTCCGATCATCACGTGAGATGATGTAGCTTCATCGGCGAATAATCTTCATGTTCATCATATCAATCATATGACTCATGCTCTACCTTTCGGTATTCTGTGATCCGAGACCATGTCTGTACATGCTAGGCTCGTCAAGATTAACCTTAGTTTCCGCTTGTGCAAATCTGGCTTGCACCCGTTATATGCACATGTAGAGTCTATCACACCCGATCATCACGAGATGCTTCGAAACGACGAGTCTTAGCAACGGTGCCAACTAAGGACGAACACTTTATTACTTGATATTTAGTGAGAGGGATCATCTTATAATGCTACTGTCGCGATCTAAGCAATACAAGATGCATAAAGGATTAACATCACAGGCAATTCATAATTAGTGTGATATGATATGGCCCTTTCTTCTTATGCCTTCGATCTCCATCTCCAAAGCACGAACATGATCTCCATCATCACCAGCATTGCGTCAAGGTCCGTGGAGCCGCTTCATGGTTGTCCATCATCACTAGCAACTATTACAACTACTTGGAACAAAGCTATTACAAGATGAATAGACACGCAGGTCTTAACAGAATTAAAGACAACCATTAGGCTCCTGCCGGTTGCCATATTACAACAAGGATCATTGCATACATCAAATACAATCACAATCACATGTAGGCCATATCACATCACAAAACCCCTGCAAAAACAAGTTAGACGCCTCTAATTTTCTTTGCAAGTTTTACATGGCTTGGGGCTTTCGACTAAGAACGGATCTTACCTACGAAACTGAACCACAACGTTGATACAAGTGCTATCAAGTGCAAAGTGTAGATTTGATCTATACTATGATGGGAGAGACAGACACCCGCAAAGCCACTTGTGCAAAGCAAGTTGCACGTCAAGCGTGGAGCAAGTCTCATGTACGATGACATGTAATGTTAGCCCGAGCCGCTTCATCCCACCATACCGCAAGATGCAAAGTACACATATAGCAAAAGACGGCACGAGCACCAACGCCCACAACCTCATTGTGTTCTACTCGTGCAATAGATCTACGCATAGACAAGGCTCTGATATACCACTGATGGGTTCGTAGCATGGAAAACAAAAAAATTCTACCGCAAGAACGAACAAAACCCAGATCTAATCTAGATAAAAGCCAAGATCTAATCTATTAGACATGAGCAACGAGATAGATCGGTACTAACCCTCGTAGAACCGAAAGCGTTACGAGATTAGATCTCGTGGATGATGTAGTCGATCACTTGTCGATCTCAAGATCGTGTGGACGATCCTTTCGGCGCCGCGTTCCGGCAGCGCTTCCGCAGACGGTCACACGTGCGGAGTCGAAGCAGACCTTCCTCTCCCCGTTCCAGCGAGCAGCGGAGGTAGTAGATCTTCTCCACGGAATCCCAGCAGCACGACGGCGTGGTGGTGGTGGTGGAGTATAGAATTCTGCAGGGCTTCGCCTATGCCTATGCAGAAGAAAGGTGGAGGAGAGAGGCGGCAGAGATTGGGTGTTATAGAAGAGGGCCAAGAGGGGGCGCCCCCTCCCTTCTATTTAAGGGAGGGAGGCGCGCCTGGGGAGGGGGAGTCCTAGTAGGACTCCCCTCCTAGGGCCGGCGGTGGGAAGGGGGGAGGAGTCCTCCTCCCCCATGAATCCGTGTCTTGCCCCACTTGGACTCCTTGATCCCTTCCTTGGTTTTCAAGTAAACTCCAAGAAACCTCTAGAACCGTCCAGAACATTTCGAAACCTTCTAGAATCTCCATACAAACACTCCGGAACATTTCCTAACTTAGAAAATGATCCCCAATATATGAATCTTATTCTCCGGACCATTCCGGATCTCCTCGTGATGTCCCGGATCCATTCCGAGACTCCGAACAACATTCGGTCTCCAACGCAAATTCCATATCTACTTAAAACAACTTCGAACCTTAAGTGTGTCACCCTACGGTTCGTGAATATGCAGACATGATGAAGACACCTCTCCGATCAATAACCATCAGCGGGATCTGGAGATCCATAAAGGCTCCCACATACTCAACGATTTCTTCGTGATCGATTGAACCATTTAACATACGAAACCAATTCCCTTTGTCACGTGATATTCTTCTTATCCGAGGTTTGATCGTCGGTATCTCCATACCTAGTTCTACCTCGTTACTGATAAGTACTCTTTACTCGTTCCATGTTATGTCATCCCTTGTGACCTAGTCACATGCTTGCAAGCTATCTAGATGACACTCCACCGAGAGGGCCCAGAGCATATCTATCTGTCATATGGATGGACAAATCCCAATCTTGGTTCATGCGCTTCAACACATACTTTCAGAATACCCAATAACATCTTTATAACCACCCAGTTACGAAGCGGCGTTTGATGTTATCAAAGTACCCATCCGGTGATGGTGATTAACATAACCTCATGGTCAAAGGATTAGGTTAATATGTATTTGAAAGCTTACAGCAATACGAACTTAATGACTTGATCTTATGCTACGCTTACTATGGGTGTGTGTCCATCACATCATTCTCCTAATGATATAACCTTGTTATTAATCACATCCAATGTCCATGATCAGGAAACCATGATCATCAATTAATCAACAAGCTAGTTCAACAAGAGGCTTACTAGGGACTCTCTTATGTTTACAAAACACACATGTATAGTGTTTCCTAATAATACAATTATAGCATGGGATGTAAACATTCATCATAAACACAAAGATATAATAATAACCACTTTTATTATTGCCTCTTGGGCATATCTCCAACAAGAATACGAGACGGAGAAGGGCCAGAGAGCGGCCACACCACCTGGCCGTGTGGCCAGGCTTGGCCTGCGCCAGGGGATGGTGTGGCCAGCCTAGGCACCCCCTCGGCCTCTCCTTCCGCCTATAAGATGCCTCGGATACGGAAACCCTAAGTACCCAATCAAAATTCCACGAAAGAGTCTGTAGTCGCCGTCATCTCCATCCCTAGATTGGGAGGGATCTGAAGCTCTTCCCATCACCCTGCCGGAGAGGGGAATTCACCCTGGAGGCCTTCTTCATCATCATGCAAGCCTCCGGTGTGATGCGTGATTAGTTCATCTTTGGACTACGGGCACATGTAGTAGCAAGATGGCTGGTTCTTCTCCTTTGTGCTATCATGTTTAGATCTTGTGAGCTCCATTCATGATCAAGATCATCTGTTTGTAATTCTGCATGTTGTGTTTGCGGGGATCCGGTGGATATTGAGATGCTATTTCAGATTGATTATTGATTCGATCATGTCTTTGTTATTTGTGATCTTGCATGCTTTCCATTGTTAGTAGCTATCTTGGCCAAGTAGATGCTAGCAACTCCAAGAGTTAGTATTTATGCTCGATAGTGGGTTCATGCCTCTGGTAATCTAGGGAAGTGACAGAAATCTCTAAGGTACTAGATGTGTTGTTGCTACTAGGGAGAAAACAACAATCCTTTGTTCATAGAACAATCGTATTGTTTACTTTACACGCAATTCGTAATGCAATAATCTGTTGCTTGCAACTTAATACTGGAGGGGGTTCGGATAATAACCTGAAGGTGGATTATTAGTCATAGATGCAGTTGGATGGCGGTCTATGTATAATGTTGTAATGCCCAATCGAATCTCAAAGGAGTCAAGATGATTAGTATATGCTTGTATGCTTTCTAGATGTTTGTCAATTGCCCCGCTGTAATTTGTTCACCCAACATGTTGTCTATCTTAAGGAGAGCCACCTCTAGTGAACTATGGACCCCGGTCCTTTCTTTTACATACAATCTACAAACTGTTTACTACTTTGTGTTTACTTTCTGCAAACTATTACTTCCTTCCATTCGATACGTTTAATCCTTTGTTTTCAGCAAAACTGGTGAGATTGAAAACCTCATCGTAAGTTCGGGATTTCCTCCAATGCAATGAAGATGATGTTGTTAATGCTATAAATAAATTGATCTTTACTTACAACTTGCCTAGCAAAACTGATATTTCTTTCACAAACATATTTGCTAGATTGAACACTATTGAGACCCGCACTACTAGTTTAAAAGATTGTTATAACACGCTTAGAGAGCATCATAATTATGTCCCAATAAATTCTAAATAATCAAAGTGGCTCCCCATAGTAAAGATTGATATAAATAATGAAACTTTTCAAGCCCGCTGTGATATCATGTCTGAATTTTGCCTTATGCCCAAAGATATTTATGAATCTCTGAATCTTTGGGGGCTTACTGAAGGAGGAAAAGAAATATCTCTTGCTAATAATGCTACAATATTACCTATTGGAATAGCTAAAGGAGTGTTTACAAAGATCCTTGGGAAAATGATTTCTACTGATTATCTTGTTATTGAATGTGCTCGAAAAGGACAAATTACACTTGGAAGGTCCCTATTAGAACTCCTTGGTACCATAATAGATGTGGGAAAGGGGACCATGCACCTTGCTTCTCCACCAAACAATCATATTTTCCCCAAGGTTAAGAATAAAAGTAAGAGAGGTAAGGGCAAGAAATTTGGTTTTAATGCTTCTTCATTTGAGAACACTTGATTCTTTTTCTTGCTTCTTATGCCTAACTTAAAGGCGTTAAAGAAAAGTACTTCTTGGGAGATAACCCAAAAGTTTTAGATCAGTTTTGGAAGTTATTACCTCAGTAATAACCGCTCCTTATCCTTTTTATTTTATTTTTGTGCCAAGAGTAACCTCTAATGAGAGAGAAGTAATGGTTGGGAAAGTTGCTGCCCCGAAACAGATTTTTGTGCTTCACCGTCAAAATTCGTGTAAAATCTCTGTGCGTCCTTTTGAGGCATGAATTTTTGTGATTCTGCCCCAGGTTGTTATCTAACTTTTGTTGATTCAACACTTTTTGATTTTACCAACATAAGGTCTTCGAAAAAATTCATCTTTACCTGCTGGTCTATTTTGACAGATTTTTGCCATTTTCTGCATTTGCTTCTTGTTGGTTCCTTTTTTAGTTCTTTTGGGGAATTGAGCTTTTTGAGGGAAGTTATACAGTAGCTAGTGTTTTAATGGAAGTTTTATTGGTGTTAGAAATGAACCTAAAGACTTATTATCTTGATTGCACTAATGTTGCTAATAAAGATTGTGTCAAGTTTTGTATGAAGGAAAAATTTCAGGTGTATGGAAGGAATGAGTAATGAGATGAAGGATGGACTAAAGCTCAAGCTTAGGGATGCCACATGTGTCACCCCAAGAAATATCCAAGAAGTACAAGCGTCAAAGCTTGGGGATGCCCAAGGCATCCCCTTCTTCATCAATAAAAATCCCAGGTTTCTTCCAAACGCTTCATATTTATTGTTTCATGCACAGTTGTGTTGTTCTTGGAGCGTTTTGTTTTTCGTTTTCGTTTTGGTTTTTCGTTTGCTTTTGTTTTCTTAGTTTTCTGAATAAATTGGTTGGACCCCCTCTTTCATACATTGGTTTTCAAATAGTTTGGTTTGGATTGGAAAAAGAGTTGAAAAGCTTGTGCTTAAGTGTTAAAGAGAGCTTGTTTTTGACTATGGCCTATGCTTTGTCATGCCATGCTTGATATTTTTTTGGCTTTATGCTTAGTATTATTTGATGTAGCATGACTTGTTATAAACAATTGAGATTGCTTAATGTGCCTTGGATGAATCATGCGTTGTTTTAGCATATTAAAGCATAGTATAGTGGTATTCTCCTTTGATGCTTTATTTGGGTTGACTTGGCGCATACTCACACCATGTTATAACTATCCCAAGTCACCATAGCCTTTATGATCCTTTAGTTTTCAACTTGTAATATCACTTTATGCTTTGATCAATGATGTTTTGTCGCTCTGCATGATTATGGCCATTATTGCTCTCTTAGTTTGTCGCTCCCAGTCTTTTGCTAGCCTCCACAACCAAGTATGAGTTCCACTCATGCATCCAACTCCCTAAACCAAGTTATTCCAAAGAGTCCACCATACCTACCTATTAGCTTATGCTATTCCAAGTATATTCATGTTTTTGTTTACCTTCCAAATTAAACTTGTTATGAGAAAACTAGTGATTAAAGCTCTCACGAACTTGATGGCACACTTTACTTTTCTTGCCCTTAATAAACTTGAACCATTGTGTCGTGTATGTTGTATATGCTTGCACTTATTTGTTCGGATTAGCAAAACCATGTTGTCATGGGGAACGCTTTCAACATTGCACTGGTACTTTGTTCCTAGTTGATATCATGCTCTTTTGTCTATGGATGTCGTCGGTGTGAAATGAAAGGGGAGCTTGTAAGTCCATGGAGTTATGTATATGTGTTAGAGAAACGCCTGGGTCGCTGGTCTAATCCATGCTGACATGGTGGAAACCTGCAGCGTAACCATAATGAGCTGTCTATGAAGCATACTTCTTATAAAAAAGAGTCCTATATTGAGAAAAAAAGAAAAAGAGAAAAAAGAGATTATGAAAAGAGGAAAGAGAGAAAAAAGCACCATATTCCCATGGTAAATAAGAAGATTGATGAGATGCTTGTTGTCTGCTTGCCTTGTCATTTTGATATGGGGATTCTTCCGTATCATCGGGCAAGGGGTACCCCGTTGGCAGTTCTCTATGATACACATGTACTTACGATGACAAGAACTTACCGGTGACTAAACTTGAGTAGCATGAGGAGCGGCCCTCATATTCAAGGGACATGAGATTTCTAACGTATACTTCGTCAAGCATGTAGACCATAGTTTGTTCACTTTAACCTTAATCACTTCAAGATGCTTATGATAGGGGTAATGAGAGCTAAAAGCTATAAGTACCATAATTTTTGGAAGCTCTTTATGAAACTTGAATCTCTGCTTCCTTCTATGAAGGCCTTTCTTCCACTTATATATATATTGAGTCTCCACCTTCTATCTTTATGCACCTACTTTGAGAGCATAGTGGCCATTCTTAGTTTTATGTGCATTGTCCCAAGACTAGTTGATTGATGCATAACTTGATATTGCTTGTTTTAAACTATTTGTATCTAGTCACTCTTATAAACTTTGAAGGTGTCATATGCATTTATATGTGCTACTCTATGAGGGACAAGTTGAATGCTATTATGCTATGTTTTCTTAATGTGAAACAAACAAACATCTTACAAAGCATTGTTATTCATAAATCTTTTGTTTGTGCCTTTTCATGTTGCAACATAGTTTATTTGTCTTATTGCTATAACTTTGTCTTTCATGTTATGATTGAAGTACTATGATCCTAGCTTTAAATGTTTTACAAATACTTTGATCAAGTTTATGATGGTGCATGTCACCTCAAAAATTATTCTTTCTTTTTATCACCTACCTACTTGAGGACGAGCAGGAGTTAAGCTTGGGGATGTTGATACATTGCAAATGTATCTATAATTTTTTATGTTCCATGCTTGGTTTTATCTACTTTCTTGTGTTTTGTCCATACTTTGGAGTACTTTTCATATGATTTCTTGGACTAACCTATTAACAAGAGCCACAGTGCCAGCTTCCTGTTTTCTGCTGTTTTTGGTTCCAGGAAGTCAGAAAATGAATATTCTCGGAATTGGACGGGACAACAGCGAAAGTTATTATTTTATCGGGGGACACTTGGAGCCATAATACGAGACGGAGAAGGGCCAGAGGGCGGCCACACCAACTCGCCGCACAGCCAGGCTTGGCCCGCGCCAAGGGGTGGTGTGGCCAGCCCAGGCACCCCCTCGGCCTCTCCTTCCGCCTATATATTGCCTCTGATACGGAAACCCTAAGTACCCGATCAAAATTCTGCAAAAGAGTCTGTAGCCGTTGTCATCTCCATCCCTAGATCGGGAGGGATCTGAAGCTCTCTCGGCACCCTGCCAGAGACGGGAATTCACCCTGGAGGCCTTCTTCATCATCATGCAAGCCTCCGATGTGATGCGTGAGTAGTTCATCTCTGGACTATGGGTCCGTGTAGTTGCTAGATAGTTGGGTCTCCTCCTTTGTGCTACCATGTTTAGATCTTGTGAGCTCTGTTCATGATCAAGATCATCTATTTGTAATCTTACATGTTGTGTTTGCGGGGATCCGATGGATATTGAGATGCTATTTCAGATTGATTATTGATTCTATCATGTCTTTGTTATTTGTGATCTTGCATGCTTTTCGTTGTTAGTAGCTATCTTGGCCAAGTAGATGCTAGCAACTCCAAGAGTTAGTATTTATGCTCGATAGTGGGTTCATGCCTCTAGTAATCTAGGGAAGTGACAGAAATCTCTAAGGTACTAGATGTGTTGTTGCTACTAGGGAGAAAACAACAATCCTTTGTTCATAGAACAATCGTATTGTTTACTTTACACGCAATTCGTAATGCAATAATCTGTTGCTTGCAACTTAATACTGGAGGGGGTTCGGATAATAACCTGAAGGTGGATTATTAGTCATAGATGCAGTTGGATGGCGGTCTATGTATAATGTTGTAATGCCCAATCGAATCTCAAAGGAGTCAAGATGATTAGTATATGATTGTATGCTTTCTCGATGTTTGTCAATTGCCCCGCTGTAATTTGTTCACCCAACATGTTATCTATCTTAAGGAGAGCCACCTCTAGTGAACTATGGACCCCGGTCCTATCTTTTACATACAATCTACAAACTGTTTACTGCTTTGTGTTTACTTTCTGCAAACTATTACTTCCTTCCATTCGATACGTTTAATCCTTTGTTTTCAGCAAAACCGGTGAGATTGACAACCTCATCGTAAGTTGGGGATAGAGTTCTGTGGTTGTGTTGTGTAGGTCTCCATGTTGCTGCTGGCACCGGTAGTGCGCCCTGCCAACATTCAGCTAGCTACACCTTTGGGGTGTTTCCTTGCTCCTACTGGATTGATAACCTTGGTTTCATACTGAGGGAAAACTTGCTGCTATGCTCATCATACCTTCCTCTTGGGGTTCCCCAACGAGCTCGATATATTTTGGGCCATCACCCAACCATCTTCTAATTTCCTAGGAATAGAAGCTTTATGTTTCAACTTTTCTTCTTTAATTTTTATGAGAGCATCTGTAATGTGTTTTGTAAAGGCCATATTCATAGCACTAGCATTAGGACTTTTAGCAAGCTTTTGTGGGAACATAATTACTTCAGAAATATTGCAACCATCAAGATCAAAATCAACATTACCATCCAAGGTAGTAGAATTATTGTCTCCCATATGAATGGGGACTTCATGCGGCTTGCTAGCATCAATATTAGTGGTGGTGATAGTACAAATACTACTATTTCTAGCAATTTCATCTTCTCTTTCCCACTTAGCATGCAATTTAGCTAACAACCTAACATTTTCATCAATTCTAACTTGTATGGCATTAGTAGCAGCAAAGGGGTTTTCCATAGTTTCAGGTTTAGCAGCCATTTTATTAATCAAAGAGGATTGTGCTTAAGACAAAGATGATATATTTTTGCAGCATTCGAAAGTTTTTCCTCAACAGTTTTATTGAAAGCAGTTTGTTTACTAATAAAATCCTTAAGCATGACTTCAAGTTTAGAGGGTGCACTTCTATTGTTGTTGTAGGAATTTCCATAAGCATTGCCATTATTGGGAGGATATGGCCTATAATTATTACTACCAAAATTGTTCCTATAGGCATTGTTGCTAAAATTATTACTTCTTATGAAGTTCACATCAACTTGCTCTTCTTGAGCAACCAAAGAGGCTAAGGGAACATGATTTGGATCATGAGCTTTTCCATTAACAAGCATAGACATAATAACATCAATTTTATCACTCAAGGAGGAGGTTTCTTCAACAGAAATTACCTTCTTACCTTGTGGAGCTCTCTCAGTGTGCCATTCAGAATAGTTAACCATCATATTATCAAGGAGCTTTGTTGCAACACCCAAAGTAATGGTCATAAAGGTGCCTCCAGCAGCAGAATCCAATAGATTTCTTGAAGAATAATTCAGTCTTGCATAAAAGGTTTGGATAATCATCCAAGTAGTCAGTCCATGAGTGGGACAATTCTTTACCAAATATTTCATTCTTTCCCAAGCTTGAGCAACATGTTCATTATAAAATTGTTTAAATTTCATTATTTCACTTCTCATAGATATAATCTTAGCGGGAGGATAGTATTTTCCAATTAAAGCATCTTTGCATTATTTAATCCAAGAATCAATACTATTTCTAGGTAGGGATAGCAACCATTATTTAGCTTTTCCTCTCAAAGAGAAAGGAAACAATTTAAGATTAATAATATCTCCATCGATATCCCTATGTTTTTGCATCTCACAAAGTTCAACAAAGTTATTAAGGTGAGCAGCAGCATCATCAATACCAGCACCAGAGAATTGTCCTTTCATAACAAGATTAAGCAAAGCAAGTTTAATTTCAAAAAAGTAGCTTCAGGAACAGGTGGAGCAATGGGTGTGCACATAAAATCATTGTTGTTTGTGCTAGTGAAGTCACACAACTTAGTGTTTTCAAGAGTAGTCATTTTTTGTGTTTTTTGATAAAATGAAGCAAACCAGTACAACTAACTTTTTGTGTTTTTGATTAAAAAAACCAAAACAAAGCAAAAATAAACTAAGCAAAGTAAAGAGATTGGTTGTGATAGACTCCCCTTGTGAAGTTATCCTTAACTCCCCGGCAATGGTGCCAGAAAAAAGACTTGATGGCTCAAAATATATTCGAGCTCATTGGGAAGCCAAGAGGAAGGTATGATGAGCACAGTAGCAAGTTTTCCCTCAGTTATGAAACCAAGGTTATCAAACCAGTAGGAGCAAGGAAACAACTGCAAGGTGTTGCTAGCAACTTGGAATCCTGCACAACACAACCAAAGAACTTTTCCCCAACTTATAGTGAGGTTATCAATCTCACCAGTTTTGCTGAACACAAAGGATTAAACGTATAGTATGGAAGATAGTAATTGCTGGCAGAAAGTAAATAGTAGATGGTATATCAATGGTAAAAGCATGGACCGGGGTCCATAGTTCACTAGAGGTGTTTCTCCTTAAGATAGATAACATGTTGGGTGAACAAATTACAACGAGGCAATTGACAGATTTGAGAAAGCATAGCAATGCATATACTAAACATCTTGACTCCTATGAGATTTGATTGGGCATTACAACATTATACATAGACCGTAATCCAACTGCATCTATGACTAATAATCCACCTTCAGGTTATCATCCTAACCCCCTCCAGTAGTAAGTTGCAAGCAACAGATAAAATTTTTTTGACTTTAGGACTGTGAGGCAGAAGCCCCACGGTAATTTATTAATAACTAAAAAAAGAAGGAAATAAGAGTCTGAGGAGTAAGGTACCACCTATACAAACTAAATACAATAACACAAAGGCCAACTATACATTTCACTATAAGCAAAAGGAGAAAAGGGGTAGCGCCATACTAATGCAATTGAGCAACCCATGAGAGAAGGGATTCTTTGTGTTTGTTCTTGATCCTGTACTGAAGTAGGTTGATATCATGTACAAAACTAGATCTCCATTTAGAAAAAGTAGGTCTCTGGTGGTTGAATATTTTATCATTTCTAACGAGCCAAATATTCCAACAAGCAGTGATAAGAACCTCCATAAAGAAAGGGTGTCCAAAGGATCTTCTGGTCTCGCTAACAATGTGTTGAATATCTGAATGTGGCTGCCAAGTAATCTGAAGGTAATTCCAGATGCGGACACTAAAGTTGCAATCAAAGAAAAGGTGAACTCGGTCCTCATATGCATGTGTGGGGCACAATTCACAGTGCATATCATCTGTTACATACCAGCACCGTCTCTGAAGAAGATCCCGCATGTTTAACCTATCTCTTAGTAATAGCTAAGCAAATACTTTTGTCTTCATCGTACAACTAGATTTCCAGATTCAGGAGTAAACTTTAGGAACCTGAATGTGATCATGAATCAACTTGTAGAATTTGCTGGAGACGTAGGATTCCCCCCCCCCATTTGTAGGACCAAACATCATCTTGATTGGATAGCGGATTGTTGGACATGATCATCTGAAGCTCACCATACTCCTGGTATGCCTCCACCGATAGAGGTAGATAAAACAAACTTTCAAAGTCTTGTACAGAGTAAACTTGGGCTACAGAAATATTCTCATTCAGCACATAGGAATGAAGTCTAGGAAAGCGATCTTTAAGAGGCAGAGAACTGCCATCCAGAGCCCAATTATTAGACCATAAAAGAAAGGTATCACCCTTCCCATGGTTTACCACAGCCACACCATGAAAATTATCAACTTCCTTGAGAACGTCTCTCCACCAAAATGAGCCACATAAATTTTCAGCATGAGGAACCATGTCCGTATAATAAGCATTCTTTACCAATTGAACCCAAGGGATATCTTTGTTGTTATAATATTTGTCCAGAAACTTGACGAGAAGAGATATATTCTTTTTCTGAAAATCCACAATATTGAGGCCCCCTTTATCCTTGGGCAAACACACAATATCCCAGGCAGCCAGAGCAGGCTTAGGCTCATCATGTTTTCTTCTCCAAAGACATTGCCTCAAGATACAATCAAATTGAGCAGTGAGACCCTTAGCTAGCTGCAGCGAGCACAAGAAATGCAAGGGCATTGAGGCTAGTGCAGAGTTGATGAGCTGCAGTCTAGCCCCCTGTGATAGAAAACTAGAGCTAAAAGTGAGCTTTCTTTCAAGACGACAAACAAGCGGCTGCATCTCGGCAATTGTAGGTCTAGTCGTCCCCAAGAGTAGCCCCAAATATGTAAATGGCATTACCCCCAACCTGACAGCCAAAGTCTTTGGAGAGATCAATAATTAGATCATGAGAAACATTTATAGGCACCATTTGGGATTTATTGTAATTGATTTTCGGACCCGTTGACAAAGAAAAATTATGAAGTAGTCTTTTAAGAGCTCTCAATTGGTCCAAATCCACGGGCATGATCAACAATATGTCGTTGGCATACTAAATGATAGGAAAGTCATCATCATTGGTATTAATAGGTCTGCTAATATCCCCCAACCTCACCATATCATTAATAGTTGTCTGCAGCAAATTAAAACCCAAGGTATACAAAATCGGAGACAAAGGATCCCCCTGTCGGACACCACGTTTACACACAAACTGCTAGCCTGGAATTCCATTCAGAAGTACCGCGGATGTACCAGATGAAAGAATGGACCTCATCCAACCAATCCAATGTTGATTAAAACCTTTATACTTCATGATCTCCAAGATTGCCTCATGTTCAATTGTATCCAAGGCTTTAGCAAAGTCTAGCTTTAGAATAATTATAGGTTTTTTGGATGTATGGCAGAGGAAAAGATACTCAAATGCCCACGCCAAACAGTCCTGTATCGATCTCGACCTGAGAAACCCATATTGATTTTGTAAATACATTCTAATATTCTGTCTTGCAGGCGATTTGCAACCAACTTGATCAAAAACTTTAAATAGACATCAGTCAAAGATATTAGCCTAAAGTCATTCACTTCAGCAGGGGACTGTTTTTTGTGTACTAAAGTAATATACGACCCATTTATGTTTTCCAGGTTCAGATTACCTGCATGGAAGTCATTCGCTAGGCAGTAAAAATCAGTTTGAATGATGGGCCAGCAGTGTTTGACAAAAAGGCCGTTAAAACCATCAGGCCTAGGAGCACGATCCGTTGGCATTGTAGTTACCACATCATCCATCTCTTTTTTACTAAAGGGTTTAGTAAGATCATCAAGCCCATCCACTCTATTTAACAGCTTGGGTAAATAAAATTGCATCGAAATACCATCAGTACATCCCATTTTCTTTTTATAGTTGTTCCAGAGCAGACCCGCCATAGACTCATGATCAGAGTACTCAGTACCACTCTCATCCTTGAGCATAGCAATATTATTCCTCCGAAATCTTTCAGTCGCCATAGCATGAAAAAATTTAGTATTATCTTCCCCCCGCTGAATCTATCGTATAGTGCAACACTTACGCCAATAGTTACACTCAGCAAGGAGCAAACCATCCAGATGGATTTTCACAATCTTTCTGAAATTGAATTCAGCTCTAAAAAGAGGTTTGTGCTCCTCAAGCGTGTCCAAGAATAAAATAACTTTATTGCAGTCATGAATAAGTTTCTTTAATTTAGATAAACCAGTATGCCACTTCTTCAAGTCAAATCTCAAGGTTTTAAGCTTATCCACCAATATAACCGAACTATACGATTTCTTAGACCGCTTTTGCCACTGAGTCACTAACACATTTAGTGAAACCTGGGAGATCCACCCAGTAATTGTCGAAATGGAATAAATTCATCTTTGGTATAGTTGTATCAATATTCACTACACATGGTACATGATCAGAGCCAGTTTTAGCTAGAGGCAGCACCAAAGAATTTGGAAAATCCGCGATCCAATTCGAACTGGTGAAGAACCAGTCAAGTTGCTCTAACAAAGGGTTGGACTGCATATTTGACCAAGTAAAAGAGCGACCTTTCAAAGGTAATTCCAAAATTCCCAAATGACCAATGATTTCATTCAATAAGAAGATATAATTAACATTGCCCCCGGGCCTATTCCGATTATCTTGAGATCGAATGAAATTGAAATCTCCTAGCAACAGCCAATTTTCATCTGAAGGGATTTGTAAATTATATAACCATGACACAAACACTGCTCTTTCCCCACCATCACATGGCCCATAAACACAGACCAGAACCCATCTGTCATTATTATGTACTGAAGTGAAATTAATAACCACTCCAAAACGTTGAGTATCCATTAGTACACCCTGGAACACAGCAGAATTCTAGAGAACAATAATCCCTCCTGAGGCTCCAATCGAAGGTGAGTATGCAAAATTATCAAAATGCTTGGGACAAAACTTTCTAATAGAGCACCAATCAAAGAATTCACACTTGGTATCTTGTAAACATATAACATCACACTCACTTTCATTAATTTTGCTAAAAACTTCTCTCTGTCGAATTTCAGAATTAAGGCCACGCACATTCCAGCAAAGCACACGCCATTTACGCTTAGTAATTCGATACATTAAAAACCAAGTACCTGAGACATAGTTCCAGACATTCATGACAAAAATCACCAGACCAACAAGTACTACTGATAAATAAAGACTCTAACAACACTTCCACACCCAAGACCTTAGAGCATACTAATACGGGCCATTTATAAGGTGAGGCCCTGTCACCAAAAGACTAGACTTACTCATCATTACAAGCATCATCAGTTTTCTTCTTCGGATTGGTTTCAAGCTTCTCCTTAGTCAATCTCACTGGGTCAATACCGAGTTGAACGCCCACAGACTGCATCACCCTGATCGGAGTCGGAGGAATAGGAATATTCTCTCCATGGCAAGTGTTATCAGTGCCGCTGTCACCCTGAGCGTGTTGCTGTTGGTCCTCAGCCTCAGTCTGAATAACTAAAAGCTTAGCACGACATTTATTTTTTGGGCGAGCCGATACATCTGTGACAGGTTTAGGAAGTTTTCCATCCTTTACCAGACTGCTCCTAGTGAAACGACGTGCAGCAGGTTGGACAATTTGTTTTTTTTAGCCACACAATTCTTGTCATTAGCATTAGAAAGTGCCACAAAGATGGGTACATCTTCAACTTGCTGAGCAACAAATGTGACCTTAGTGACTGCCTAAAATTGCTTATCCTTGACCAGAGTCATATCCCTAGTTGGCTGAGCAGGTGAAATATTCCATTCTTTGGAAAACACTCGATTCCAAGGCAAGAAAGCATCTGACCAAGATCTCTTACTTGATAGCATCTGAAAAGGTGAGATCTGCATAGCCACAGGTAATTTGGAAGACAGCAACATAGGCATCATATTTTCAAATACACGACGCCACATCATATCTGGCGGTATAACCAGCCCAATGACATGTTGAACATGACCAACATGCATAAAATCAAAGAACATAGGCCCAGGCCTAGTATTACCATTAGGAGCCAAAGGCAGATTCCCTAGATTAAGACCCAGTTGCACCTGATTCTGAACTTGCACCTCCATAGGTGAATCAGCCTGGATTGAATCATCAACCACAAAAGATTCTTGAGAATCCACATCCTCCTGCTCTTCCTGTATATTATCCTCATGCTGCCGATCATTATCCTGCCCACTAGGGTTATCCTGATGACCATGACCCTGAATTGCATCCCATCCAATTTCTGGAAATTGTGGCCCCACCCACAAATTGTCATTCACATGCAGATGACCAGGTAAAGGGTGCGGATTACCATCAAACGGCATTGGGTCCTTAGCAGGTGGCATTGCATCTGTGAAGTTTGCAGACAGGATATACACAGCAGCAGTCCAAGACTCTATAGCACCACCCACATTTGCAAATTTCTCAAAGTACACATCACGAGGCACAAGAGCAGACGAAGGAAAAGAAGCATAAACCAACACCCTATCCTTGATTGGATCATTGTGATTACAAAACTGATATTTTCTAAAGGTAGAGACTGCATTAGCAATATTTAATTCATCATGATAATCAGGAGAATCCCAAGAAACATCAGCCATCCATGCCTAAACCTTTGCTCAGATCTATGATTCTCAGGGTCGCTTGCATAAACAAATCTGACAAATCTACCATGTAGTTGATAATGCCCGTGTTGAACTAGTGCATGACAAGCATTGGGGCCACTTAACTGGAACAATCTGACACCAAAAACACTAGGTTAATCCTCTACAACATGACGATTCAGGGTCCCCTGCAAGAATTCATGAACCTGATCCCTCCATTGCTCTTCTAGAGGCGCTGACGGCATTGGCTCCACAATGGCAACACACTAGGCCTGATGTTGTGGAATAGGGTCTTGGGAAGCATAGTAGTACGTACGCGGTAAACACGTCACACCACCGTCGATGATATCATGGCCCCAAGGCAACCATCTCTGTGGATAAACCGCCCAATTGGCCATTGCGACTGTACGATCTGGTGGAGGAGGAGGCGGAGGAGGCGGAGAGTTCAGTTTGGGGGAAGGGCTGGAGGCTAAACAAACTCCAGAAGTTGTAACGACAGGGGTAGGCAACGAAATCTTCTCCGTATATGTATCGATATTACCTACATCAGCCTTTTTGGGAACCCACTTCTGTTTATTATTGGAAAAGCAATAAAAGCAGGCCTTCTTGATATGCCCATAATGAAAGCACTATTTGCACCGCACTTTACCTGTGCAAGCCTCAACCGAGTGGCCCATACTTAAACATTTACTACAGTCCCAGAATCTGAAAGCTATATCATCGACAACCTCTTCCAATCCAATGGGCTCAGGTTGGGCTTCATCCTCAGAATCAACAAACACCGAATCCATAGTTGAATTTAGAGAGGTCGCAACTTCCTGAACAGGCACATGAGATAAGCTAGCAGTAACTGCACTAACCTAGGAGGGACTCACCAAATTCATCTTGGGATTACAATCCGTATTAGAAGAGTATCCTTTACAAGCCGGATAAGACTCAGCAAAAATAAGCTTTTTCTTCAATCCTGGATTTACCTTGATAATGGGTTTTGGCTTGAAATTTTGCATAGCAGCAAAACCCAACTTAACTCAATGTTTAGATGGGCTAATTAGAGTCCATTCATCATCAACTTCACATTGCCATTGAGAAAACTCTCGTTTCTAGTTAGGCCCTCATCTACCCCACAGATGAAAGAAACATTTGAACTGCTTGCAAAAAAAATTGTGAAGTTTAATAATATGGAAACCGACATGTTTAGATGCCACACAGAAGGAGAAAGCCCAATCATGAAGTAAAGACACTTTTAAATCTCCACAAAACCCTCCAAGTACTAATTCCAAAGCAATGCTGACATTACTATCATCAAGTCCAAAAATCTCTCTACCAAAAGAAACAACCATCATAAAATGTCCAGACTCAACAGAAGGGTGAACCTCAGAGCCAAACTTTGATTTAACATCTTTAGAGAAATTAATACCATGAGAGAAGTCCAGTCCCAATAGAATAGCATCACGCTCAGAACAAAAATTGTCCTCGCGGTGAGAATAACATCTTTCTGAAGATGATTCAGAGTTAAAAACATGAGATGAGTCATCCACAATAGGGGCTCTTGATTCCTCTATCACCCCACAAGAACTCTGATTGATCACTCTAGAAATCTGAGCACTACAAAATTTAGGCTTCTCAACAGTATCATGCAATCTAGTGCCAATTCTTACCACATGGTCACCAAAAATCAGCTTAGCCCCCAAACTGGACTTTGATCTAGACTGAACAAATAACTGGCCAATACGTGTACCCTTAGAATTATAGAGATAAGCATTCCAATTATTCAAATAAACATCAAGAGTGCCATCATAGGCTTTCATCCTGCCATGATCTAGATCCTTAAAAGTGGAATATGAAATCTTCCAATGCATGGCAAGACATTTAGGAGCAACGGGTGCAGGCTGAACCAACGGGAGATCTCTGTCCGAAGGATCCCGAACAGAAGTATTGTCCAGATCTGAGCTAGGATTATGTACTATAGAAACCACAGACGGAAGTACCTCGGGATTCACAGCCATGCATGAATGATCCCCATTCGGCAAAATAGTGCAAGGTCCAACAGTAGCGACGTGCGTTTGAAAATTTACCTAAGATCCCAAAGATATCAATTCACCATCAACTAGTGGCCTCCCAATGATCCAAAAACCTTTAGAAGTTTGAAGAGCAATCCAATTTGACCAAATACAGAGGGCTCCTTGTTGAGGCGTAACATTCTGATCTAGATCCAAAATGGGCGTATAGGACGCCAGCCAACTCCAGGTAGGGGGCACCATGATCGCAAGGGGAAGTGAGGCTGGAGGCAAACAGGGGAAGGTAGGCCAGCGAGGGAGATTGCCGGCGAAGGAGATCAGGTGGACTTACGGTGGAGGAGGAGAGGGCGACAACATCTCTCTAGTCCTAGGATAGCAACAGATAATTGCATTAAGCAAAGTGTGTAAAGTAAACAATATGATTGCCCCATGTACAAAGGATTGTTGTTTTCTCCCTAGTAGCAACAACACATCTATAACCTTAGAGATTTCTGTCACTTCCCCAGATTACTAGAGGCATGAACCCACTATCGAGCATAAATACTCCCTCTTGGAGTTGCTAGCATCTACTTGGCCAAGATAGCTACTAACGACAGAGAGCATGCAAGATCACAAATAACATAGACATGATAGAATCAATAATCAATCTAAAATAGTATCTCAATATCCATCGGATCCCCGCAAACACAACATGTAAGATTACAAATAGATGATCTTGATCATGAACGGAGCTCACAAGATCTAAACATGATAGCACAAAGGAGGAGAACCAACCATCTAGCTACTACATGGACCCATAGTCCAAGGGTGAACTATTCACGCATCACACCAAAGGCTTGCATGGTGATGAAGAAGGCCTCCAGGATGATCTCTCCCCTCTGGCAGGGTGCCAGGAAGAGCTTCGGATCCCCCTCCGATCTAGGTATGGAGATGGCGGCTACAGACTCTTTCATGGAATTTTGATCAGGTACTTAGGGTTTTCGTCCCGGAAAGCTTTTATAGGCGAAGGGGCAAGGTCGGTGGAGCACCAGGGGGCCACACCCCTAGTGGCGCCCCCATAGCCGCGTAGGCCACCAGGTGTGACCGCCCTGGTGCGCCACTTCGTCTCCCCTTCGGTCTCCGTATTGCTTTGAGTAAAATCTCCCGTCCAAATATTTCCTTTCTAGCTTTTCTGAAACCAAAAACAGCAGAAAATAGGCAACTGGCACTGTGGCATCTTGTTAATAGGTTAGTTCCAGAAAATGTATAAAAATACCTCAAAGTATGAACAAAACATAAGAAAGTAGATATAAAACAAGCATGGAACATCAAAAATTATAGATACGTTTACGATGTATCAGAGGCCAGATTGCGAGCTAGGGATCTCACCTGCAGGCTGCGTGTGGCAAACTCAACACCGATGGTGGACTTACACTCAAGGTAGAACTTGTTGCGGGTGAAGCGGGGGAGGATGTTGGACTTGCCGACGCCGGAGTCGTCGATGAGCACGATCTTGAAGAGGTAGTCGTACTCATTGTCCACACACTGTACCATCTTCATCGCCTCCCCTTGCCCCTCCTCACCCGATCACTCGGACAATGATCCGATCAGCAGATCGATCTAGACCTAAAAAATCTCTCTCCTCCTTACAGAGATGCAGCGCGGACGAACAGGAGGAAGATCACCTGGCGGTTCCTTCCTAGGATCTCGTGCTGAGCTGGCCTGGCCGCATCCGCTCCTGCATCAACTCAGCACGAGGAGGAGGAGTGATGATAGTGGAGACAGAGGATTTGGGAGACAAAATTAAAGTGTGGATGCATCGGTAGAAATCGATAAGATAGATAGAAGAGACAAAAGGAGGCACGAGCATATTCCAGATCAGATCAACGTGGCAGAAAGAAAAATAGCCCACGCGCCACACCAGGCCCATGTAACCACACATGTGTCAACCTGGCAAGCATAGATAACGTGTCAATTAGCACATCCACAACGTGGTGACGAACAACCACGAGACGCGTGCACAGTCGACACACCACACCATGCGTTCATAACCGACACACCATGCAACATGAGTCAAATGTACCGCAAGAAGGAAAGAACAAGTAAGCAACATCACACAAAGACAAAAATACAATCAATACACATAAAAAAGACAATGATCAATGAGAGAGGCAGAGAACAGACACCAACTTGCCTGGAGATAAACAATCACATGTAGATCCAAGATAGGAAATGATGAAAAGAAATACAATCAGGCCAAGATAGGTAATGATGGAAAGAAAGAAAGAACAGTCACAAACCTGCCAGAGATAGACAATTACATGTAGAGCAAAGATAGACAATGATGGAAAGAAAGACAATGACATATGGAGCCAAAATAGGTAATGATGGAAACAAAGAAAAGAGACCTCAACCTCGGTCAAGTGCAACACGAAAGTGATAAAGAGCAGGCCGCTCGCTGCTATAGCCACCACGATGCACCAAGGAAAAACAGCAGACGAACAGTACAAGACGATGACACATGGGACTGATGGTTGTGAAATATAGCCATCTACGTCCACATTTAAACTAGATATTATTCATACTTTTCATAAAATATCTCTCTAAACCCTGCCACTAATGCCTAATGATCAAAGGGGTATGCAATCCTTTCTTTCTATTTTTTTCCTGCGCAGATAATTACGTTTGGTGATGGGAATCACTACATTAAAGTCAAAGATACAAGATTTCCAATAACCTAAAGAAACCAGGAGTCGTGAAGTGGAGACAGACGCTTTAACGACCAACTATACGTCGGGAATAAAATTCCGGCCGTATAGTTCCGGTCGTATAGTTGCCGCAACCACCGCTAGGTCAAACAGAACAACTTTCATGAAGGGACCCCTATAAAAAGTGGCCTCGGGCAACGAGAAACAGCCTGGCCCCCTGCTCTGCTCGATCTGTCTTTCGTCAAGCCACCGCATCCACAACACCGAAGATCCACTGGAGGAATATACTTAGATCTAATCTCCAAACTCTACTCCACCACATAGCCATATTCCACCACTTGTAATAGTAGATCTCATTTTTGATTGACGATATTGTAAGACTATTTGCTATCAATCTTATGATTTCCATTGCAATGTTTATGATCGTTGATTTTATCTCTATGTGTGAGTAATTCTTATTGGGCTAAGGGCTTCGGCCTAGCCATGTAGCTTTTGTGCATGTTATTTATCATAGATGGGATCATGTATTAGTTTGTATGACATGATGATTATTGTATCCTCTCTTGCCTCAATCCAAGAACTTGTCAGGTACCCAAGACCCAGAGGATTAATCCAGGTATAGGGAGTATGAGTAATGACTAATCTACAGGTTGGGAACCCCAGCAATAGAAGGGGTAGTACGGCTGTATGTGAGGGATTTACTTGGGATCAACGGTGACGTCACTATGCATATCATTAGTTCTCTTTCTTCTATAGATGAGACTAGTAGTTTATTGCTATTAGCGGTTGTAGCAATTATGGATGCACTGCCCACATATAATTATCTTGCTATAATAATTACATGCATACTTTATTATTATCTTTTATTCCCATCAGATGTTTTGCACAGCTATAGGTGAAACCGAAATCCCTAGACCCTCTCTCTCCATCATCGACAACAACAAAAGACAGCAAAATCTTGGTCTGGTAAAACACTAAAAGAATTCTAAAACTCCCAAAGGTCCGTTAAAGTAACTTCACTACGCTTTCTGCTTCCCGAGGATTCGATAACCTAGGTCTACTAGGGAAAAAGAGCTATACTACATCCGTAATCCGGATCAAAGGTATCAACCCTTTTTCTGGCGCCGTTGCCAGGGAAGCAATAACTACCCTGGTGAGATTAGTAGGAACCTTGCTAGTTTTAATTCTTGTTTTTAATTTTATTAGTTTGCTTTCAGTCTTTATTTGAAAAACCAAAAAAATAGTTAGTCTTTAAATTCTTGTTTTTACTATCATAAGTCTTTGTTTAAGAAAACCCAAAAACATACGAAATATGGCTAAAAAGAAGCTTGGGGAGTTTGCAACTCCCAACAATGATTATTTGCGTACTCCTATTACCCATCCAGCAATTACTGCCGATGATTATAAAATTAATCCCCACTATTTAATTTTGGTTCAACAGAATCAATTTGGAGGCTCTGATGTTGAGGACGCATGTATGCACTTGAACACTTTCACTCAAATATGTGATATGATGCGCATAAAAGATGTTGACCCTAATGCGGTCAAATTGCGCTTATTTCCTTTCTCTCTAAGAGGAAGAGCAAAAGAATTGTTGCTATCTTTGCCTAGAAATACTATTACATTATGGGTGGAATGTACTTCTTTATTTATGACTAAATTTTTCTCACCTGCAAAGACTATGCAACTAAGATCTAATATTACTGGTTTTAGACAGGAAGAGCATGAGCCACTAGCGCTTGCATGGGAGAGGATGAAAGAATGCATGAGAAACTTTCCTAGTCATGGGATGGAAGATTGGTTAATCCTCCATTTATTTTATAATGCTCTTAACCCTGTGTCTAAGTCTATGCTTGATACTGCAGCTGGAGGAACATTTATGAGCAAACATATTACCGAAGCAAAGCAGCTGCTAGACAATATGTAAGACAACCATGCCCAGTAGCATGTGGATAGATCAAACACGAAGAAGGTGAACTCCGTCTCACCACAAGAAAATGAAGAACTCAATGCTAAGCTGGATGAGCTCATATTAGCCGTAAAAACTAAGAAAACAGGTAAGAGCTATCCTAGAATCAAATATTAAAGAAATAGACTTCATAGCTCGTAGTGATAATAACCCTACTTGGAAGAAGAATTATAATTCTAATTTTCAGAAACAGTATTCTAGTCCTGAAGGTAACTCTAATAACAATATGATAACTAGTAATGGTAGTCTCCAAGAAACACTTAAGTCCTTTATAGACTCACAAAATGAGCAAAACGGTATCCTTGTTAAAATTACGGAGAACCGTGATGTGATGCTTGGTAAATTATCTAACCAAGTTGTAATTTTGAGGACTGATTTATAGGCCCTCTAAGAAAGAACAAGGATTATTGAGGCATATCTAGGTAAGATAACCTAGAGTCAAACTTTCATTCTAGCTAAATTTGCAGGTAAAGCTGAGCCCAATCCTGTTGAAGACATCAAGATGATAAGAATCCAAAGGGAGAAGCCTGAAGAACTCGATTATAGTAATGCTCCTTCACCAAATTACACCGTTGAAGATCTTGTAAAAAGGATCAATGTCAAGATTCCGGTAAGTGAAGGAAATGAGGAAGCCATGTACCAACAAT
This sequence comes from Avena sativa, assembly GCA_916181665.1. NCBI lineage: Eukaryota > Viridiplantae > Streptophyta > Magnoliopsida > Poales > Poaceae > Avena > Avena sativa. Next base: position 344,475,301 of record OV702287.1, read on the forward strand.
TCGTTAATCAGGTAGCAATAAAGGCACGTGAGCTTGAGGAAGAATATAAGAAAATTGCTGAAAATTTACCTATGAAGCTTGATGATATATTTGAGCCTACAATTAAGATTAAAATTGGGACCAATGAGATAGCTGCACTTTGTGATCTTGGTGCAAGCATTTCAACAATTTCAAAAAGTCTTTTTAATAAGTTAAATCTTAGATCCTTTGAAATCACTGAGTTGAAATTGCATCTAGCAAATTCCATCTATAAACAAGCTGTAGGGATTAAAGAAAATACTTTAGTATACATTAGAGGTTGTCCTGCTCTTATTGATTTTTTTATTGTTGACATGCCTGAAGATGCTACTGCTCCTATTATATTAGGTTGTCCATTCTTAAGAACTATTAAGGCTTTAATTAATCTACATGAAGGGAACGTGAAGCTTCAATTTCCTTCGCGGGATCCTTTTGTTATTCATTTTCTTAGGAAGAAGAAAGCCAAGCATGATGAAAACAAGGTCATCACTTTGAAGGCCAATTATTTTGGAGTGGATGTTCCACTCATCTGGCCTAAGTGAGCAACATCAAGGTCAAGCTATTGACCATAAAAGACCACTTCATGGGAGGCAACCCATGTGAAATAAAGGTTTGAGTTAAATTTCTAAGTTTTAGTTTATGTTTTATGTTCAATAAAGAGTGCTAGAAAATTCCAATTGAGGAGAAGAAGTTCGGTAGTACTAAAAATCCTGCTTTATACATGTTGATGTTGGTCGACAATATTTACTGTCATTTTTCTATCAAAAACAAGATGTTTCGCTAAGTTTTAGGATAAGAAATAATTCTCGAAGAAATAGAATTTTTTTTGATGTCTACAGAAAGTTTAACGACCAACTATATGGCGGGAATAAAAAATTCCGACCGTATAATCTGGCCATATAGATATCTTGGGCATCGACAATTTTTCTTTCTTAAGTACTGAAGGTTTAACGACCAACTATACGGCGGGAATAAAAATTCCGGTCGTCTAGTTCCGGTCGTATAGATATCGATGCCTTTGTGAAATTTCTTTTCCAGGTACAGAAGGTTTGACGACCAACTATACGGAGGGAACAAATTGTTCCGGCCGTATGGTTCTGGCCGTATAGCTGCGCCGCCAGGTGGAAACCCTAATTTTTTTACTTCAGACCAACTATACAACGGAAACAAATTGTTCTAGCTGTATAGTTTGGCCGTATAGTTGCGTCCGACCATAAAATCGCCACGGGGGGTACCTCCAACCCCAAAACATCAATCCTTTTTCTCTCTTCTACCACCAAACTCTCTCGAAACCTCAAGAGATCTTCATCTCTACTCAATTTCGTTCGATTTCCTCGCACACAAGTGATCTACGATATGTTTCTCCTCCGGTCCTCCAATTATTTTTTGCAAATTCATCTTCGGTCTATTATCATTATCAATCTAGGGTGAGACCTACTATGAACTAATTACTATGATTCTCTTGCCTAGATTATTATTTTGAGGGGACTTTTTAGTGTGCTATGATGAGGAATATGTTATGCTTATTATTTTCGGATCAAAAAGTTTTATTTTTGTCTTTATTTATTATTTTAGATGATGAACACAAGGAGCCAAACTCGTGCTCGTGCCGTAGCTAGCGCTTCTCGGGCTGCCGCTCAAGAACGCATGGGGATACGGTTCAGGGAGGAGCTCAAACGTGATCGCTTCAACAATGTCAAGAACCGAGAAGTGAAGACAACCAAGTGGGCTTGCCCCCATTATATTGAATCAACTTGGTATTTCCAATGACTTCAATTTACTTTGCAATAGGGTTGGCCTGCAAAACTTTGTATTCAATGATGTGCCTACTTATCGTCGGTTAACTCTTGAATTCCTAAGCTCTTTGCAAAGCACCGTTAAACTATGGCATGGAGAGGACATGATTTGTTTCCGACTTATGAACAACAATTATGCTTTATCACTAGATTAATGGTGTGCATGTTTTAATTTTCCAAACAATGATCCTAATGCCTTATGCGCATCCTTTATTGGCTTAGACCCTTCCCGGAACTTTATTATAATGGAATTAGTTTTACTTCTAGAGTAAGCAAGGGGAAGAATATTCAACATCCTGCAATTTGCTATTTGTTCTATGTTATTGCTAACACCTTGCAGGCACGAAACAAGTTCACAAGACTCAATGAGGAGGACATCTTAGTCCTCGCAAAAGCTGCTTTCAACAACTGCGACTTGTCACTCAACTTGGGTGCAATTCTTGTGCGCTACCTGGAGCACCAATCCTCCCAAAGCCAAGGACCAATCATAGGTGGAGGCATCATCACTGTGCTTGCCATTACCCTAGGCATCGACCTAGGTGAGTTACAACCTATGCTAGGTGAGCGACGTGTTGGTTTCTCTACTTTAAAAGCTTGTGGAATGCTCACTAGGAGAGGTAGTGTTTATTACTTGCATATTGCTCGAGTTGGGCGTCTCTACCCCGCTCCTTTTCCTAATGGTCTTTTCTCTATCAAGGAAGAATGTTTGCTATATGACTTGCAGGTTGAGTAACACCAACCCAAGGAGGAGATTCCTGATGAGGATGAGGACTAAGAAGAGGAGCAAGAAGTTCCTTATCAAGAGGAGCAGCCACCAACCCGGTTCGCTACATACCAAGACTTCCAAGAACTTGGAGGGACTGTGGAGAGGATGCATAGACTCTCCTTGAACCTCCGAGGAACAACTAGCAATTTATCAACTCAATTTGTAAACTAGAGTAACGACTTTTTCCCGCCACCGCAATGATTTGAAGGGCTTGCGAAAGCCTAAGCTTGGGGAAGTTTCCTCATTATCTTTATTTGGTGTTCATTTGCTTTCCTTTATTTCGAGTTTATGTTTTTAATTCGAGTTTATAAGCACTCGTGTTAGTTTCTCCAACACTTTATCTTTAGTTATTTCTTTTGTTTTCAAGATGTCGAGCTTTGCTGCCAATTTTCTATTCTTTAATTCCTTCTCTTAAAAACAACAAAAATATTTCTCCATTTATCTTTATTCTCCCTCTTTATTTTCTTTTCGCCTCGAGGTTCTCATGTATTTGCAGGAAGAGTGATTGACTTCGAGTTTCCAAGAAGCAAATCAAAAGGGAAGAGAGAAGTGGAACCAAACATGAGAGGTATGCCTTATGACTCCCCACTTTTGAAGTTTGAGAAACCCATGCTAGTTAGTAGTAAATGTTAAGATATTATATTGGTGGAATGAGTCTTTATATTGTAGTAAAGTTTTGTTTGCATCGACATTTAGTTTAGTATGTTTTGTTCCAGTTATTGTAGTTAACCAAGTCTTGCCTGAAAATTTGCTAAAAAATTGTAATAAGAAAAAGTCTCATAATTGAAGGTTTGGGTGTTGTAGTGTTTAGTCTTGAAGGCTATTTCTAGAGACACTCAACACCACAGAAAATGATGATTGACTTGATAGCTCTCTTTAAAAGGATTTGTTCAATTAAATTAATGTTTAGCGATTTTTGTGAGCATGCCAAAGTTTGACTTGTGAATCATAAGAATGATATAGCTTTATGTGTGTCAAACTTCATAGGATGCCAACAACTCTGCTAGCCTACGAACGATCTTCATGGAGGAAACTCCTAGATTTCTATGAGTTGATTAAACATATGTAGCAGCAATGCTATAATGGGTAAGATTCTTGGTACTCTCGGGTAGCTGTGTTCATGATGGAATCACTCCTCTAGCTGATATGAGTAATCATTGTGCAAAAGGAACAAAAACCTTAGTGATGCACGAGTGTCCATCACAGCCCGATAAACTAGTTAATTTTTTGGCATGCTCTCAATTACTTAAGAACTGGATTTCTTGAAGGACAATGAATAGAAAAGTAGTGCTTGAAAAGTCTTGATTTATTGATGTGGGAGAATTGAGATACTCTAGTGTATATGTTTTTCATGACAACTCTCACACTCTTAATTTTACATGATTACACTTTATTGTTCAAAGGCATGCCTATGAGTTGATTACATGACATGGGATAAGATTTACTCATTTGAATCATCCATGTTAACAATAATTTTGCTGCGCTATAAGGATGCATAAAAAGCCGTATGATATGCTTGCCATTATTCTATCTATGCTGAAGTTTTTTAGATTTATAAAATGGAGGAAACATGAGACTACCAATCATGAGTAAGATTATCATCTTGTTGTTTCAGTTTAGATGTTGCGTTCCTTTTTGATTTTGGTTTTCTTGCTCGAGGACGATCAAGTTTAAACTTGGTGAGGTTGATGGCTGTAAAATATAGCCATCTACGTTCACATTTAAACTAGATATTATTCATATTTTTGATAAAATATCTCTCTAAACCCTGTCACTAATGCCTAATGATCAAAGGGGTATGCAATTCTTTCTTTCTATTTTTCACTACGCAGATAATGACATTTGATGATAGAAATCACTATATTAAAGTCAAAGATACGAGATTTCCAACAACCCAGAGAAACCAGGAGCCGTGAAGTGGAGACAAACTCTTTAACGACCAACTATACGGCGGGAATAAAATTCTGACCGTATAGTTCCGTTCGTATAGTTGCCGCCGCCACCGTTAGGTCAAACAGAACAACTTTCATGAAGGGACCTCTATAAAAAGAGGCCTCGGGTGACGAGAAATAGCCTGCCCCCTGCTCTGCTCGATCACTCTCTCGTCAAGCCATCGCATCCACAACACCGAAGAGCCACCGGAGGAATAGACTTAGATCTAATCTCCAAACCCTTCTCCACCACCATAGCCATATTCCACCACTTGTAATAGTAGATATCATCTTCGATTGGCGATATTGTAAGATTATTTTCTATCAATCTTATGATTTCCATTGCAATGTTTATGATCGTTGATTTCATCTCTATGTGTGAGTAATTCTCCTTGGACTAAGGGCTTCGGACTAGTCATGTAGCTTTTGTGCATGTTATTTATCATAGATGGGATCATGTATTAGTTTGTATGACATGATCATTATTGTATTCTCTCTGGCCTCAATCCAATGACTTGTCAGGTACCCAATACCCCGAGGATTGATCCAGGTATAGGAAGTATGAGTAATGACTAATCTACAGGTTGCGAACCCCGATGACAGAAGGGGTAGTACGGCTGTATATGAGGGATTTACTTGGGATCGACGTCACTATGCATATCATTAGTTCTCTTTCTTCTATAGATGAGACTAGTAAGTTATTGCTATAAGCGGTTGCGGAGGCAATAGCAATATGGATGCACTGTCCACATATAATTATCTTGCTCTAACAATTACATGCATACTTTATTATTATCTTTTATTCTCATCAGATGTTTTGCACAGCTATAGGTGAAACCGAAAGCCCTAGGCACTCTCTCTCCATCATCGACAACAACAAAAGACAGCAAACTCTTGGTCCGGTAAAACACTAAAAGAATTCTAAAACTCTCGAAGGTCCGTTAAAGTAACTTCACTACGCTTTCTGCTTCCCGAGGATTCGATAACCTAAGTCTACTAGGAAAAAAGAGCTATACTACATCCGTAATCCGGATCAAAGGTATCAGAGACCCACAGCACATATCAATGCCACGTGCACGCACACATCGGCGCCACATAGGACCGGCAGGCCACAAGGAAATACTGCATGGCACCAGGAACGCACATAGGAAGATAACACGAGAATGCAAACCATCTAAATAGAACACGTGTCGGCAAATCCTAAATCATCAAGGCAGCCCAAAATTCCCACAAAAAAAGAGAAACATGAAAGTTTAGGATTTTACATATATAGACTAATATAAGCTTATTACACCTGCTGCTTTAATAATCATTCAATGTATGCCCCATTCTAAAAGAAGTTACCAGTACAACAACATCAAAATCAAAACAATATTGGAGCTAACCGCTCTGCTTGCCAGGACAGGGTCGAATTGCTGAAAGAAACATGCGTCAGGAAACAACCACTACCGAACTCAGCCGCCGCCTCCACCGTAGATTGGTTCCCCCTCCTCTAGCTGGCCTCACTAGCGTCCGGAGGTGTGGGAGACCAGTTTATGTGTGGAGTTTTTAATAGAAGTAGTGTGCTCAGTAGATTAGTTTTAGAGTTTTGCTAGTCGTCTTACTCTTGTCCTGGGCCATCAATGGATATGTTATTTTCTATAATAAGTGAACTTTGGCACTTCGTTCGACAACGAGATTTCCTTCCCGGCATCAATGGTGGTGTTTTAGGTATGGATCTTCAGATTTTGCTTCGCTAGATCTATTTTGATTTGGAAGATTTAAGTACGGGTCTTCAGATCTTACTTCACCAGATCTATTTTGGTTTTTTCCTCTTGGTTACCGCGAGGAGGATCGTGCTCGTGATATTTGTCCTGGCTGCTACACCATCAACAATGGTGATTCGTACTCTTGACTCCCCAGCGACGTCGACCTAGCTATCCGGTTGGTTTTTCCTAAAATACTGGTGTTGATGCTCTTGCCGATGTTGGTTGATTACTTTAATGATTGCGTACATGCACGTAGCCTTGGGCACTGCCGCTGGAATTAAAATTATGGGAAACCCTCGTTGTATTTTCAAGTTTGTGGTTTGGTTTCTATGTCATTGTGTAGCTACCTAAGGAAAAGTACAAGATTGTGTGAAGGAAGAAAAAAGAGTCCGAAGATCTCAAAGAGTTACTCGTTTTCTTTAGGCTTTATTTTGTAATCGCTGAAGACAAGTTATTCTGTATTACTACCATGTACTATTTGCTAATATAAATATATCATGGTTTTTATCAAAAAAAATCAAAACAATATTGACTAATTTAGGAAGTGCAAGCTGTTAAAGAATGAAAAGAAGATACCGGTACATCGCTGACTGGTTTTCTATGGTTACATATTTCTCTCCTAAGCAGAGCTAATTCGAGCTAGGAATTTTAGAATAACTCAAGTTTCCAGCAAAAGCTATAGTATCTGTCTGATCCAAGATGACATTCATAACCACTGACGAGCCCAAACTAACATAGTCAACGACCCAATCCATTATTCTCCCTTGTCATTTGGGGGCATAGACCTCCAGATCCCAGCTAAAATGCTACCATAAACGGAGTGGCAGATGCTTGAAACAGCACATGGAACTGCTGTGAGAGGATTGCCAAAATGCTTGACTGCGAGAACTAAACCCAGTACCGAATTCTGCAATGACAAGAAATTAGTACGTCATACAAAATGAAACTTCTCTGAAAATAATTACTCCCTCCGTTCCACTATATAAGATGTTATTACAACCAATATAGAAGTATTGGTTGTAATAACATTGGGACGGAGGGAGTACTACACATAATGGAACTGCGGTGTGCAATGGGAGAAAGAGCATATCGTCCATTATGTGCTTCCTTGGTTCCAGTGGTAAATGGACAGACATATTCTTATGGTTCACCAGCAAAGGATGCAAAACTTAGATGCTATTACATGGTTCTTTCAAGCACGAGTTGCGTTTTACTATATGAAGATTAGATAATAATAATATGATACTCCCTCAGTTCCATATAACTGTCGCGGATGTGTCTAGTATCTAGACGCGTTTTAGTCTCTATAAATCTGCGTCAGTTAATATAGAACGGAGGTAGTACATGATACATAATTTTCATATTAGAGATATATTATAAATAAATGGAGGATTGGCAAAGTTGTTATAACTGTTTTTACATTTTCTCTTAAGAAACAAGGTTACAGGGTTATTCAGAATGTAGATAACATCTCAGACCTGTAAATGACAACAGGGGAAATTAAACATCTTCTATCTACATTACGAATCCATGACTTGGCTGCAAAAGCCAAAATTAAACCTTTTTTACTCCCTCCGTCTCAAAATAGATGTCGGAGATTTGTTAAAATTTGGATGAATCTATATACTTGTCATCCAAATTTTAACAAATCTACGGCATCTATTTTGAGATGGAAGGAGTATTATTCATTTGTGGTTGTAAAAATAATTAAATTTGGTTTGGAATTCTTAAAAGAAAAATACTCACAGAAGAAAAACACTCATGCACTAGTATAATCTCATATGTCGAATAACTAGAGACCGCTTTTGCTTTAACATTGTACTGTTATGTGGCGTGGTGGGATAATGTCCATAAGGCCGGTATGAGGCCTGGAAAACAGGAGGCAGCCCGTAAATGCAGCCACACCCCAAGAGCAGGAAGCCAGGAAGACTAGGAATTAGATTGACTTCTTCTTGCTTGATTAATTCCTCATAAATGGTCATCTATAATTCTATATATAGACAACAGAGGCCTAACGACCCGGCTAAAAATAGCAACCAGTCATCCATTTTGTCACCTCATACTCTACTTGGTAGCAGGCTTCACAGGCTGTAGTTGGGAGAGAAATGAAAAAAGAAATCACTTTCTCATCCTCCCTCTATCTCAACACTTCACCATCACCTCCTCTACCTCCACACCACTGACTCTTCTCCATGTCGACCGCTGTTGCTTCATCTAGTCTGAGATGGCTAAATTAATGATATGGCAGCCAAGCCACTCAAAACCATACATGAAACCAACTTGGGGCCAAATTTGAGTGGTTCCGGTAGTTGAGAGGCGTAAATTAAATGGTTTTGGAGCTACTTGTGAAATTAAACTAAGGCAACGATCGAGACCAAAAGTAGTGCTTGCGTGCGTGCGTGCGTGCGTGCCCGTGTGTGTGGGGCGGGGCAAAATTAAACTACAATATGAACATTTTCCTGTTTGAAAATTCATGTAAAATAAACATCTTGTACATTGCACATATAACATATTAGCTTCTATTCTAGGTAGACAATGTATAGTAAAATCTGTTTAAAATACCCAATAGAAATTACCTGCATGCCAACCTCGATTGATATTGTTCGTGACGAAGCGATATCAATGCCAAGCATTCTTGAAAGAACAAAGCCAAAGAAAAAGCCAGATGCATGCAAACAGCAAACAGATAGTACCACTTGTAGACCAGATGCTAGGATGGCTGAAGCATTCTGTGCAATCGCATTGCCACAAAGAACAGCCACTGTTGCTACAGCAATGAATGGCATCAAAGGAGAAACCAACTCAACCAAAGGATTGAAGTACTGATTAAGTAGAGCACCCAAAAGAACAGGCGCTAGGACAACCTGCATTCAGATACATCAACCTTAGCCCGAACCAAGGGATTTTAAAGTTTTATAGAAACTGGCATCACCTGAGATGTCGACAAAAACAGTCCCATGGGATCTACTGCGACGTATTGCCCAGCCAGTTTGGATGCCAAAAGAGGAGTCATGAACTGCATCGCAGAAAAACATTATTCAGCTCTGCTGGATTATAGTAATTGGTGTATGTGGATCATTACCGCTGCAGCGAAAGTGCTTGCTGCTGTCATCAGCACTGAAAGAGCTACATTTGCCCTGCAACACAAGGATACAAATTTGTTGTTCATTCTGATGCTGATAAAATCAAAAAGATATATAGAGTTGCGTTCTCTTTCATCTTATACATATGGGTAGCAATGCATCTACTTTCAGATTCACTTTGACAATAAGCATTCCACTGAAGAAATCGAGATATTCAACACTATAAGTTGATGAGAAAACTATTTGTTTAGCTGATACTTCTTGATCACCAAGTATTCAGTTCAACCATATAATTAGTATGCTGGGGATAACTTAATAGTAATAGATTGTGATGCACTGGATGGTTCACTTGATCATTTATTGCTAGGCAGTAAAAGTTGTTTTTAAGTTCTAAAGATTACAAAGATAATGTTGCAATCAAGCAGAAGTATATGGCCATGTGGTCCCTGTTTCCACCTTAATGTGTCTTTCAGAGCAAAAATAAGAACCACATTGTCATAAGATTTTATTTGCAACTTTAATCAGGAATCTTGCATAATGTCCCACACGACCAAAATATGATCTGGATCAGATAGTTTTACACCTCTTAGTCGGTTGGATCAGCATAGGTGGGACAGGCTTGTTAGCTGGTGTGCACTCCTATTGGGGAAAGAAAGCACTATCAGAGCGCAGAGAGACAAAGTCATGCTGGTTCGGCAGATGAACAGACATCTGTTGGCTGAGTCGGTTACTTGTCAAGTAGTACGAGTCTGTGGTAGCAGTGTGAGCTGGAGATGGAATAAGATGTGAAGTGTGAACTGGGTTCTGTTTAGCAGTACAGAAGGAAACGAGCTCGAAGCCAAGAGGTTCATGAGGAATCCAGTTAGAAGCCAGAAGATCCGTAGGAGTAAGTTGGTTCTGTCATTACAAGTTAGTAATAATAGGAGTCCTAAGTTAGAGGAGCCCTAAGTTAGAGGAGTCCTAAGTTAGAGGAGCCCTAAGTTGGTTTATGTCGGTTGGTTCTCAATTAGAAGTGGGTTGATTCAAGCTCTATAAAAGGAGCAGTGTGCAACCTCTTGAAAGCTAAGGAATGAATCATATGATCATATGTTCCCTACACACGCTTCACCTCTACCCTTTATTGCTGTCTAATCCTCTAAGCTTCACCCACAGCACTTCTTCAATAACTACAGTGCCATAGGCGGAGCACGGTTACAGCATTACTAGTAGATTTCAGACGATTCCGTGGCAAAAAAATGATGTTAACGATTTTAGTCACATGCAGCCAATTTCTGCAGTCAACACTACACATTCCAGCTTGAGACTTGGTTATTCAACAATCTTGAGAAGAAATACTCACAAGAATTCATATAAACATCATAACTTTACGAACAAGCTCAGTTCATTTTATTTTTCAACTAGAGGCCAGAACTTTGTTCCAGCATGCTCATTGTCAGATTCTCAGCATAACAATATATGTTTTTCTCATTACCTTGCTAAATAAGTAACAATGTTGCTTGCTGTGCCTGCAGATAGTAGTTCCCATTCAGTTTAACTAGCAGACAATCTATAAACAAAAAGAAGGAAATGCATGCGCACCTCCAGGGCAACAGGAAACCAAAATCAGTCCAGCAGCATAATGGGATGGCAGGTTCAATAGCTTGCTGATAAAGTATCCTGACAGTGGCATCACCTGTATTGTAGATAAATAACTCACTTCGGATTTTTTGAGCGAATAGAGTAATTCTAAACTGAAAACGCTCAAGTAACAGTAATGGAGTAATTCTAAATACACCACCCACTCCAACATTTCAGATAAGATTTTTTTATGGTTTATCTAAATGGACAACCTTTCAGCTGAGTCACAAGTGAAGATAAAAACCCTTTTTAGTATCTACTAGGATCAAAAGATATTCCTACGTAATCTGTAAGACTGTAACAGAAAAGCTTAAGAGCACATGTAACATGGAAGAGTGAAAATATGGGGCTACAAGGACTGTGGCCTCATAAAATAAAACACTAAGTAAGTTGGAGCACTGACCGAGTACTGAAGTACAAATCCAGCAGCTAACTCCTTGGGCATCAATAGTGCGCCTCTCAGGTCATCCAGCGTCAATGTCATCCCCATTCCTGTACAAATAAGATTGCAACTATATGTCAATTATAAAATTCAGCTAGTGTGCTATCTCTGAACGCCCTAACCTCATAAGCACATACTAGTCTCTTCGATAGAATCCCATAGGTATCACTTCCACAATGTAAATTGAGCTAAGAACTCTACACCTAGTACATAGTTTGAGTTCACTCAATGGTGAGAAAAGACATGGGGGGAATGGAGCCATGGAGGGTACGTACCAAGCATGGTGAATGACAAGCCGATCATCTGGGCTGTAGAACTGACCCATAGGAAGGTCGCCGGCCGCCACAGCGCGAGCGCGCAGGCCGACGCGACCCACACCGGGAAACCGAGTGACAGCGCCTCTCCAATTCGCACCATGGCGGCCCGTGCGCTGCCGTATCCAGGTACCGGGGAAGGCACCGGATCTCCTGCCGCATGGCACCGGCTCGACGGAATGCCGCGGAGGGGACGGATCGAGGGGGCGGGGCAGATGCGGAGGCGGGTAACGGCAAGCGAGGAAGGAAGGGTTCTGAGGGGTTTGTGCGGAGTGACAAGGTGGACATGCTGGTGGGAGAGGGCTGCGGTGGTGCTGGGAACGGGAGGCAACCGCCGGAGGAGAGGCATGGTGTCCTAGTGGAGTGTGGCGAAGTGGAGATGGAGTGGGCTGGGCTCGCGGCGAGTACTCTGACGGTCTGACTAGGACGATGCCGAAAGCAGGAAGAGACAAGTCCACTCGAGAACGTACTCCCTCCCTCTCAAAACAAGTGACAAGTGACTTGGTTTTAAGTATGTTTTAGCTTTGTGAAAAGAGAGTATCTAGATGTATTTAGTGTCTAGGTTCACTCCAAATCTAGATAAACCTAGACGAGGTTCATTAGGGTCGAAGCCCTCCTCGCGTCGCCCCCTCCTGGCGACCGGGGGGCCAAACCCTAACCCCGCCGCCACCTCCTCCCCATCCATCCTTCTCCCTCCTCGTCGCCCCTGGAGGGCTGCCGGCCTAAGTGTGCGGCGTCGGTGATGGGGGCGGCGGGGATCTGGCCTCCCGGCCCCAGAGAACGCCGGTGCTGGACGGCCCCCCTCGCCATCGACGTCTTCGCGGCTCCGGCCGACGATGGCTTCGTGGGAGCTCGGATCTGGAGACGGCGGCCTCTACCGGCGTGGGGCGGGTGGCGATCTGGTGGAGGAGGTGCCGGCGATAGGATTCCGTTGGAAGACCTAGATCGGCTCTCTATCCCTAATTGCCTACTCGCTTCATTCTCCGGGAACCGACCGGCGGTGTGGGGATCGCTGTGTCGGATCTAATAAAGGTGGTGGTCCTTTGGTTTCTTTCGCATGAAGACGAAGATCTGCTTGATGTCTGCCCTCGTTGATCTGGTCTAGAGAGGCGTGTTCCGGAAGGCTCCGCCGGCGAACTCCCATGGGCGTATCATGCCTGGAGATTGCTGGATCGGAAGGTATTCGATCGTGCGCACCGTTTTTTCTAGCCGTTTGGTTTTAGCGAGAGTGTTGCGAAGCTCTGTTGTTTTTTCCCACCAAGTGCCATTCTTTGAGTCATGATAAAGTCAGATGTGGAGAATGTCAGGAAAGCAGAAATATGAGGGTAGCGATGGTCATTTTAGTTCTTGTGACGACGGAGAACTGGTTGCGTGATCTGGGACTCGTTGCAGCGACTGCTGGTGCGGAAAGACAACACAGGGGGAGTTCCCAGTCTTACCTTGCAGGGTGAAAATCCAAGGTATGGCCTTAACTGGTTGTGCGTGGCAATGACCTTGTTGAAGGCATTGTTTTGTGAGCGACGACTTTCTCCAGGGTGAAAACCTATGATCTTTGATCGGGCAACGACGGCGTTTGGGCACTGTTTCCTTCTTGAAGGCGTTGTTATTGGAGTGAGGACTACTGATGTTGTTCTGATGGTGTCAGTGTCGTTGCTTTGAGGATTAGTTCTCTGTAGCGGTACTTTTCTTTTTTTAATTCTTCTTTCTTTTTTCTGGGCTGTGTGCATCCGTAGAGCCGCTAGGGCATGCGTTGTTGCAGAGGCTGGGTGTAATTGGTATCCATATGATATTAATATATACTCTTTTTCAACAACAAAAAAGATGAACCTAGACACTAAAAGAGGCTTAGATACACTTTATTCAAAAAGCTAAAACAACTTATATTTTGAAATGGAGGGAGTATCTATATACTAAAACGTATCTAGATACATCCGAATCTAGACAAATCGAAGTATGTACTGAAGGAACCTGATCAAACATGTAATTCGAATACTTTGTTGCTATGTTACCTCTCATCTATGTCTATGCCAACTCAGCATACATGTCCGGTCCGCTACGAGGAGAATCGAAGGAAGATTGAAGTAAATGGATGCCTTTATTTATAGGCACCGTAGGTATTTATAGTGCTTGAATAGTTGCGAGTACAATATTGGTTACAATGTTGGCATTCCGTCGGACGGACGCGTAGTACCTGTTCGGTGTGTTTGGCGGTTACAATCTCTACTACTTAAAAAAGACGAAGTGTTCCGTCTCCTGTCCTCCCAGCGTTTCGCTCCTCGCTTCGTCGCGCTTCATCGCGCACTCGCGGCTCTTTGATCTGGTCCCACCCCAATGCTAACCCGTGAGGACGTGACTACCCTGCCCTCCCGCACCACAGCCTCCACCCTCGGCGCCCCTCACGCCTCCTCACCCCGACCACCGAATTCGGCCGCCTCATGACCGTAGCCACCATGTTATCCAGTCTCCACCGCGCGGATCCGGTCAGAACCGCCTCCCCCTCCAATGTCCCTGACCTCCACCGCACTTCTCAGGGGCATGGAGGACTGACGCCCTCCACAGATGGCGACCACGAGGAGCAGCACGGAGGCGATCTGGGCATGGAGGCCCGGATCTGACCTTCCCCGGCCCTCCTCCTCCCCTCTCTCTAATCTATTCTCTCATATTGCAGGTCAATTTCATTCTTGCTTTAGCAAATCTGGAGCAATCAGACCATTTACCATGTGTTAGGATTCGAAGCATGGTTTCTGAAATTTTAGCATGTGTTCTGTACTCTGAATTTTGTAGAAAAGGTAGCGATTTGAGCAGCGAGCCCCATCTTCTATGCCAGTCTCAATAGCTTCAACACCATCCCTCTGCTGCAGATTGACATCAGCTTGTTTCCCCCCTCTAAGTTTTTTGAACTAGATCGATGGTACAGTGGAGATTTTTTATATTTGTATACTTGCATGATGATGGGTATTTGCTGTTGTGCAAAATCTCAGCCATGCTTACTTCACATGGAGATTGACCAGTTGAATAATTTTAATTTACTACCCATGTATCAACCATGTTTATTGACCATGTTGTTGCTATAGTTTTGGTATAGATTAGTTTTGAAAAGAGTCAAGAGTTACACCTACTGACTACTGCTATTTTCTCGGCTGTGACCGCGATTCTTGTTCATAGGCTTTTCCTTTTCTTGGTTTTTTTCGCCATGTGCGTGGCTGGCTGTCATCTTCTATTTGACATGATCATGATCTTTGTGCAGTGCGGTTCATTGGTCCTTAAGTTGAGCAGTGAGTATACAAGAATTGGATAGCAGAATCTTCAAAGGTGGTTCTGATCTTGCAGGTATGTGTGTCTTTTCTTTTTTGTGCTTCCACCTTCTGTTTGCCTTCCTGACTATATTCTTCCGCAGCAGCAAAATTTTCGTTGGATCAAGCTTCCCTTGGGTGGTGTCACAGCCATCGACGATGTCATCCTCTACGCCAATTAGTCAGTGCGCACGCACCATGGTTGGTTACTACTGATTGTTTGTGTTCTTGGTTTATTGATGTTTCTTCACACTTGATACTTTGACACCATGTCAGAATCTTAGGCATAAAATTAGCATTTAGATGCAGCTGAACAGCTACTTTTCCCCTTTTTTTCAACAATACCGAGTGTTATAATGAGTAGCAAAGCACAACAGAGAAGAATCAAAATTGATGATCTGTATGTACTTAAGTGGGACTTGCATGCTCTTTCTTCATATATACAGTTGAAGCTTGATTGCCTGAGCATATACAGAGAGTTGTTTCAGCATAATTTTTTTAATTTATCATATCATATTGACCTTTTGAGGACTTGAGGTGGCTGCTAAATACTATACCATTTCTTACAAGACCCAACGACAACAGTAAGCTGCAACTTTTGTTTGATTTATCATTTAGGTTAACCTATTTAAATTAACATTTTATTGTGCTCCTAGCATAGTTGGTCTATCATTC
The DNA here is from genome assembly GCA_916181665.1 of Avena sativa. Lineage (NCBI taxonomy): Eukaryota > Viridiplantae > Streptophyta > Magnoliopsida > Poales > Poaceae > Avena > Avena sativa. The sequence goes on from OV702287.1 coordinate 344,490,984, forward strand.
GGATTTCCTATAGATATTAGCACCATTCTTTCTCATTTGTGCTTCCATTCTGCTTTAGAATAAGTTAACGGTACCATAGCTCTTTAGAATCTATGCTATAAGATATCCTCGCTAGCATGCAATTAATATTTCTGTAATATCTTCGATGAGAAATTAGCTTGCTAAAAATGCTTAGATATCCAGACGGAGTAGGTGTTAGTTTGTATATAATTAAGGTTAGATATCTAGCGAGAAATTACGTGGTGTAAATATTTCACTCTGGAAAAGATATACTCTTAAATTTGAAATACTTATTTAATGTCAATCAGAACCATTTTTAGCTCAATAACAGTTTCATTTATATTATCCAGGTTTGCATGTCTTGATATGTGACGGATTTTTTAGAAGTTAAATGTCATGTCTTTAATTTGATGGGAAATTTCTGGCGTTGTTGGAGCGGATGATTGAACGAGCACCATGTATCCACATTCTGACTCCTTCCCTCATGATTTTCAGGCTTCCTATGCTTTCTCTACTCTTTGACCCCGAGGGAGGCGGAGACCGTTGCAAGGGTGAGGTCGTGATGGGACACATGAATCTACGGGCACTTGTGCATCTTGGACATGCTATTTTCTGCAACACGATATGACTATGCAAACAAGGAGTCACTTTGGGAGCCTCTCTGGCATAATGTTTTCAATCCCGTTGCAACTTGCATGGTTGCCAAGAATATGGATCTGTACAAATATGGAAATTTAATTTTATGAAAGAAGTAAGTTGTCTCTGCTTTATTAGGAATTTTCTTGATCATCGGAATAATCTTTTTGAAAAGGTAAGAAATTGTTGATGTATTGATGTATCTTATTTCAACTTGCAGTTTGCTTGATCCTCTTTAAGAAGCTTATAGACGTTGGTTCTGCACATTATGCTTGATTCGTGAAAGCCAAGGTATCATATTACCAGTAAATCCCTCAACGGCTCACTTCACATTACCTGGCAGATGGCAGTTCAGAATTAAAGGAAGGGTCACATATAAGGTAATTGTTTGATGGCTTTAATCACTTGTTTTGTCTCCAATACTGTAGCTTAATCTTGCTAACAATGTGCGTATATTCAAATGTCGAGTAAACTTTGGATTTTCCCCAGACTCGCGGGTTCTGGTTTTGATTTTGGGGCAGACGAATTTGCAAGTTAGGACCTGATGTGTTAGTCTTTTGTCCTGATTTTTTATCTAACAGCAGCAGCAGTATTTGCGTGTGTCGTTTCCATTTAGACCATCAATTTGTTTACTCATTTTCCTGTGCTATTACCATGAGAATAGATGGTTGGTACATGCAGATGGTAGCTCATTTTGGATCTATCAGCATAGAAAAATTGGTGTCGGTTCTCAATATATTCCTACCTTTTTGTCTATAGTTTGTACCCACATTTTCCCTCCTGGTGATTTGTGCTTACCATTTTCTTGTACGATTGTAAAAAACTGTATCCAGGAGCAGGAAGCCACATTTGATGTCATGAGTAGAACATACTATCAGAATTTTAGGCATATTAACACCTTTGATGAACCTGTCGGATGACAATGTAGATTCGATTATGTGTTTACAAAAATGGTATGCGACTTGGATTCATCTTTTCCAGTAGCACTAGAAAATATCACAAATTTATCTCGACTTACTTCACTTGCTTTCACCTATCTATTGTATGCCGACTATTGTGCAAATCTATTCTGAAGATGGCGTCATAAGCTGTACATTTTTTTTGTAATACTACCTGTTGATTTCATTGCAAACTTGGTTCACTATTGTTAGCAGTTGTGTTTCACCTACAATATCAGAATTCCTTGGTTCCATGTTTCAGAGGTGTCAAAAAGCAGAGGACTAACTGATGTGGCAGGTGACAATGCTTTGATCAAACCAAGTTCATTAATGCAGCTTGGTATATTGAATTCACATTAACACGATGGTGTGAGGACGTGTTAGTTCTTGGAATGAAAAATCTACATGTACTTCAGAAGAGATAAATCAATATAGAGAGTTTAGATCATAATGGTTGATTAGATATCTACAGTTATATCTATCCTTAACACATTTGATGCTCTCTCCGGGGATTATCTAAAGAACAATATGAAGTGGCAGGAGCATTCAGAAGAACCTTCTATATATCCAGGGCCATCATAGAATCTTCAGGGTACAACCGCCGATGACCACATCTTTCCAAACTCCCCGGACTGCTTTGCGTCGTTGCTATCTTGGAGGATGGATGGGATGTGAGGAGAAAAAGTGGTGCTGGTGGTTGCAGGGACGGGGAAGGGAGGTCGATGATGAGTTGGGCTAGGCTGGGAAGATAGGGGAGGAGCAACGGTAAAATCTAGCACTACTCAGTTTCCCTCTGCGTCCCTACATAGGACGCCAGGTTCCAAAACGATCCTCATCAATAAATGATTCTTCTTTCTGACCAATTTTGGAAAGATGTGGCGTGGAACTGGTGGTCAAGAGTATTCATTCTTAATATCTTCTTAACTGTTATGATCTATAGTGGACTATGCCTTCATCTTACTTCCATTTGTAGTCTGATGATTTATGTTATTCTGATTAAGTTTAGGTTAAGTTGCTTGGATTGTACCCGCCACCACAGGAGATATGGTATGGAGAGAGAAATAGGAAGGATGAGGCGTTGCTAGGATCATGGGGGTAGGGAAGTGGAAGCAGGCAAGCAGCGTCTCAGCCATGCCCAACCCCAAACTGGTTGAGTAAACAATTACCAGGAAAATTTTGAGAAGTAATAACCTTTTGCTCTGAACCATTTACATGCACATAGATGACATCCCAGGTCTAAACTGGACAGAGATTTAGTAAAATCTAATTGATCAATTTGCATGTCTTATATTGAGTGTTTTTCTTATAACAAGCAAATCAAATAACGAGTCAAGGATATGTAATATTAAAGATTTTGAATTCTGTCCTTTGAGAAAATTAGATGGTTAAATGGAAAAGTCTGATAAGTTGAAAAAATTACAGAAAAAAAATGTCTGGCAAGCATTGAAAGTTTGAAAAGGAGAACTGAACAAGGCAAAAGTAAAAGATATAGTGTGCCGAGTAGTTTGGATGTCTTCACGACACAAATTTTATTCTCCTGTTGTAACGCACGGGCATGTTTCCTAGTAAGTACAAAGATTCTAACAGCCAGTTAAAATATTCTAAAAAATCTATTAACTACCTAGTTAACATAAAACTAACACTAATAATTGATTCCTACTCCCTCTTGAACAACTTTGTTTCCTTTCTTCATTGTCTTGGGAATCGTCATGTATTTTGGACGCTAGAGATTCTTGAATTTCTTGTTAATCTTTGAACTTGAAACTTCGAACTTGTACTATTTGTCCTCCAAAAATCCGGTGGAAAATATAAAGAGAAATATGGAATTGAAAATATAAGGAGAAATATGGAATTGAATATACCATTGGTACATTAATTGTCTCATTAAAGTCCATACGAGGAATGTGTTGAAAAACTGTAGGCACAACCGAATTATATACCACGTAAAAAAACAGAACTTATATATTATTATCTAATGATAATTAAAAGTTCAGTGCTAGGAGATTTCTCCCCCTACTTTGCAAATTTTGTAGTCATCTCATACAAATGCCATTCGTTTTCATACAAATGCCATGGAATGCATTTTTCAAATGCAGCTTTTGGTAAAAAAAATAGTGAACAAATTTGCAAGATTGTCACATGTTTTTGTTTGCAAAATATCAATTTCTTCAATGTAATTCATGAGAAATGAACATTTTTGGAGTAATATGTTTTATGATATTACTTTTAATATACCCCCATGCATTTGAGCTACACATGTTGTATTAATTTCATAGATAATGGTTGGTGATTCTAATGAACTTATAAGTATGATGTTTGGATATGATTAATTACTCTAGGAAGCAATACACACTCTCGTGAGGCTTTATATAATGCAATTATTTCAGAGTGGTTAGTGAAAGTTGCGACTAGTCTGTTTTGTTGACTTGCATGAAATAGCAGTTTCACCATATAAAAATACAAATCATGTTTGTGACCTGGCGTTATGAGGATAATAGAGATAGCTAGCATCAGTATAATCAATTAGGGTCACTTCTTGATTTTTCCAGTAGAATAAATCAATATTTTTTGTACCATGCAAATATCGAAAGATATTGTTTACTCCTATCCAATGGTGTTTTGTTTGAGCTGCACTATGTCTAGCCAATAAATTACTGGAAAGGCAATGTCTGGTCTAGTAAATTTGCAAGGTACATTAGTGCACCTATGATACTAAGGTATGGAAACTCATGTACTAATACCTCTTCGTTATCATCCCTAGGTCTAAAATTATCCTTCTCCATATCAAGGGATCTGACAACCATGGGTGTTTTCTATGGATATAAGTTATCCATATTAAATTTTTCCAAAACTTTTTGAATATAAGGGGGCGATAAACGAGTATTTCTGAGGGAAGGTGCTCAAGTTGTAAACCTAAACATAATTTTGTTTTTTCCAAATCCTTCATATCAAATCCCATCATTAAATGATTGTGTGCTACATGTATGTCTGCTGCGTTACCAATAATGTTGAGTTCATCAACATAAACTGAGATGGTGCAAAATCCTCTGAGGATTTCTTTATGAAAACGCATGGACAATCATCATTATTTGTGTGTCCTTTATGAAGAAGGAACCCACTAAGCTGGTTATACCATATTTTACCCGACTGCTTTAAGTCAAAGAGTGACTTTTGTAATTTTACAAAATACATGTTGCAATTTGTTTCTAGATTCAGAATTTTAAGTCCATGAGGGACTTCCATATAAATATCTGCATCAAGTGAACCATATAAATAGGGGGTCACTACATCCATTAAATGTATTGATAATTTCATTTATATTGTCAATGATATTAAATATCGAAACGTAATTCCACTTACTACAGGAGAATATGTATCGTCGTAGTTGATACCGAATGTGTAAACTCTTCACCTACTAGTCTCGCTTTATATCTCACTATCTTATTATTTTAATTCATTTCTCGAATGAAAACTCATCTAGCTCTCACCAAGAAGACTTTATAAGGAGTAGGAATTAATCTAGAGAATACGTCTCTTTTATTAAGAGAGTGTGATATCTATGCACTTCTATTTTTGTAGACAGTTGTTGGGCCTCCAAGTGCAGAGGTTTGTAAAACAGCAGCAAGTTTCCCTTAAGTGGATTACCTAAGGTTTATCGAACTCGGGGAGGAAGTGGTCAAAGGTATCCCTCTCAAACAACCCCGCAATCAAGATACAAGAAGTCTCTTGTATCCTCAACACACCCAATACACTTGTCAGGTGTATAGGTGTACTAGTTCGGCGAAGAGATAGTGAAATACAAGTGGTATGGATATAAGTCAACGGTGCCAGAAAATAGTTTGACGGGAGAAAAAGACTAAAGGAAAAAAGATGGAAGCAAGCAAACATGTAACATATCTAATTGCAAACGGTGTTTCAATGTTTAGAAACAAGTCCTAAGGATCATACTTTCGCTAGTGAACACTCTTATATAAATATCTTCTCTTTATGATACTACTCTGAACTACTCTCTGGTTGGACACTCTAATCAATGGTAGGGCTATAACAACATACCTCAAAGTTCGCTTTCCCCATCTAGATAACCCCACACTGTCACCTTGAGCTCTAGATGGTTCCAACAAACACCACAATTTTATAGAAACATCTAACTCCAAATATAACTCATAACAAGTATTTGTAATCTCTAGCCTAAGTGCCACCATGGTGTGCATGCTATCACTTTCACACACATGGAAAGAGCAGAGATCTATTAAAGCACTTGAGTAGCAAAGTAGATCTACTTGATTACAAAGCTCATGATCACAATATGATCATGCATAGAGAGAGATGAACACATAGCTACCAATAGAACCCTTAGCATCGAGGAAGAACTACCCCCTCATCATCATGGGAATCAGCAACGGCGATGGAGATGGTGGTGGAGATCGATGTAGATGGCTCCTGGGGCACTTCCCCGTCCCGGCAGGGTGCCGGAATAGAGACTATCTGTCCCCCGAATCTCCCCTTCGATGACGGCGACGCTGCGGAACATTTCGTGGCTGGAGGCTGGAGTTTTTATGGTTTCTGCATCAGAGGCTTCTTATAGGCGAAAGGGCGATGTCAGAGGGTGGACCAGGGGCCCACACCACCTGGTGGCGTGGTTGGGGGACCCGCACCACCACATGGTGTGGCCAGCCCCTGGTCCCTCTCCGTCTCGTCTTCTGGCTTCATGAGTCCTTCGGTAAAATATCGATTTTGGCTTTTGTCCGGTCTAATTCCAAGAATATTCAGTTTCTAGCTTTTCTGGAACTAAAAACATGTTGGAATTATGCCCTAGAGGCAATAATAAAGATGTTATTATTATAATTCTTGTTCATGATAAAGTTTATATTCCATGCTAGAATTGTATTAAGCGGAAACTTTAATACTTGTGTGGTTTGTGAACAACACCGTGTCCCTAGTACGCCTCTATGGACTAGCTCATTGATCAATGATGGTTAAGGTTTCCTAACCATAGACATGAGTTGTCAATTGATAATGAGATCATATCATTGGAGAATGATATGGTGGATAGACCCAAACTAAGCGAAGCAATTAGATCGTGTCATCGTGTTCGTCTTTGCGAAGTTTTTCTTATGTCAAATATTGTATTCCTTAGACCATGAGATAATACAACTCCCTGGTATCGGAAGAAAGCTTTGAGGTCATCAAACGTCATCCTATGAGAGGGTGATCATAAAGGTGTCTCTCAGGTAATCGGAAAGTATCTGTTGGGTTGTATGTATCGAGATGGGATTTGTCCCTCCCAAGTCGGAGAGATATACTTCGGGCCCACTCGGTAATCGATATCAACACCGCTTGCAAGCATGTGGTTAAGGAGTTAATCACAAAGTGATATCGGATTACGGAACGAGTAAAGTACTTGCTGTGAACGAGATTGAACTAGGTATGACGATACCGACGATCGAATCTCGGGCAAGTAAAATATCGCGAGACGAAGGGAATATATATATATGGGATTGATTAAATCCTGGCATCGTGGTTCATCCGATATGATCATCGATGAATGTGTGGGAGTCAATATGGGTGCCCAGACCCCGCTGTTGATTATTGATAGAAGATCATGTCTGCATATTCTCAAACCCGCAGGGTCACACACTTAACGTGTCTCGACGCTAGGATAGATTGGATAATTGGTTTATGAAATTTTTTTCGGAGTCTCGGATGGGATCCGGGACATCACGAGAGGTTCCAGAATGGTTCGGAGAATAAGATTCATATAAGGTAGTGCAGTTTTTGGAGTTCGGAATTGTTCCGGATTAATCGGTATTGTACCGGAAGCTTCTAGAACCTTCCGGAAGGGGGCCAACGTGGTCCCACCTTCCGGGAGGGGGCATGGGCCTATGAGGGAGTGTCCTGGCCGCATTGGGCCAGGGGCACAAGGCCCATAGGGCCCAGCCGATCCTAGATAAGTTTAAACTCGTTTAAACTAGAGATAGGATTTCTAGATAAGGGAGAGTTTAAATTGTTTAAACTAGAGATAGGATTTCTAGATAAGGGAGAGTTTAAATTGTTTAAACTAGAGATAGGCTTGGAGGATGGGCAAGGGCTGGCCGCACCCCCCCTCTATATATAGAGGGCTGGTGCGCCCCCTCCCCCCAACCTCACACACCTTCCTCCAAACCCTAGTTACCCTGCTGCCCTCCTCTCTCCCTCCCGACTGTTTGTAGGCGAAGCCCTGCTGCAGAAATTCTCCACCATATACACCGCGCCGTCGTGTTGTAGATCCAATCCATCTCTCCACCATACTTGCTGGTCCGAGGAAGGAGGAGACGTCGAGGTGCCGCACGTGTGCATCTCACGGAGGCACCGCCACTTGTGGTGCTGGATCGGATCGGATCGCGAGGAGGAGAAGCGAGTATGACTACATCACCCACGTTCCGACGAACGTTCCGCTGTGCGAATCTTTAAGGGTATGAAGATCTAATCCAATCTCTCTCGTTGTTTGCATCTCCTAGATTAGATCTTGGCTTTCCCTCTGTTCGCTTCCGTAGAAAATTTTGATTTACTATGCCGCGAAACCCTTCAGTGGTATCAGAGCTAGATCTATGCGTAGATGTGTTTCACGAGTAGAACGCAACATGGTTGTTGCGGGCATTGATGTTTTCTGTTGCAAGCCTCTTGTTTGTGTTCTTCTTATGACGCGGGATAGTGAGATTGAAGCGGTCCAGGCCAACCTTACGCGACGTCGTTCGCGAGACCGGCTCCGCACTTGACGTGTGGCTTGTACCACACATGCGGCTGGTGGATGTCAGTTTCTCTCACTATAGTTGTCATGGGATTAACACCGGAGTTTGGCAACCATAATATCACCGTTGTGGCTTTTCGTAGGTAAGAATCGTTCTTAGCATCTACTCCCATAAGCCACGTAAAACATGCAACAACAAAGTAGAGGCGTCTAACTTGTTTTTTGCAGGAAGTGTTTTCTGTGATATGGTATGGCCCAAGATGTGATGTGTATAATGTATGCGATGATCATGTTTTGTAATATTTCACGACTTGCATGTCGATGAGTACACAACCGGCAGGAGCCATATGGTTGTCTTTATAATTGTGTATGACCTGCGAGTCAACTTCTTATACGCCATGTAATAGCTTTACTTTATCGCTAAGTAGTTAGCAATAGTTGTAGTTGCTATTCGTGGTGGAGGCAATCATGGTGAAGTGATGGAGATCATGCCGGAACGCACAAGATGGAGATCATTGCGCGAAGATTGGCTATACCATGTCACATAAAGTTATATGCATGTGATGTTATCCTTTTATGTATCTTATTATGCTTAGATCGCGACGGTAGCATTATAAGATGATTCCTCACTTAAAGATCAAGATAAAAACTGTGTTCTCCCCAAGTATGCACCGTTGCGAAAGTTCGTCGTGTCCAAGCATCACGTGATGATCGGGTGCTATAGACTCTACGCTCACATACAACGGGTGCAAGCCAGTTTTGCACACGCGGAAATACTTGGGTCTAGCTTGACGAGCCTAGCATGTACAAACATGGCCTCGGAACACAAGAACTGAAAGGTTAAGCATGAGTCATATGAATGATATGATCGACACTTTGTTGTCCACCATTGAAACCACATCTCTTCTCGTGAAGATCGGATTAGGTGTGGTGAATTTGGATCGTGTTCACTAAACAACTTAATGGATGTTGAATTTAGTGGGAGTTCATCTAGTAATTTGATTAAGTTGAACTATTTATCATGAACATAGTCTAAATTGTACTTGCAAATATTGTAGATCACATGGCTAAGTCCAACTTCAACTTCAACGTTTTTGCTGAGAAAGAAAAGCTTAAGAACAATGGGTCTAACTTCACCAATTGGTTCCGCAATTTGAGAATCATTCTCTCTGGCGGTCAAAAGGACTATGTCCTTGAGAAAGCGTTAGGTGACGCCCCTGCTGCAACTGCGCCGGCTGATGAGAAAGCTGTCTATCAGTCGCGCAAAGATGATTATGGTGTGATTAAGAGCACCATGTTGTTTGCTATGGAACCGGAACTTCAAAATCGTTTTGAAAACTATCCCAGGCCCTTTGAGATTCTCGAGGAGCTGAAAACCATGTTTCAGACTCAGGCCCGTTCTGAGAGATATGAGATCTCTGAGAAGTTCTTTAACTGCAAGATGGAGGAAGGGAGTTCCGTTAGTGAGCACGCCATTAAGATATCGGGCTACACTCAACGCCTTGAGCAACTGGACTGCAAGATTCCAGAGGAGCTCAAGATTGACAGGGTTCTGCAATCACTCCCTCCTAGCTACAAAAGTTTTGTAGTGACTCATAATCAGATTGGTTCCACTGATACGATCACCGAGCTCTTCGCAAAGCTGAAGGCTGCGGAGGTGGACATCAAGAAGGATAATCATGTGTTGATGGTCAACAAGCCCTCCTTTAAGAAAGGTAAAGGTGCAAAGAAGCCCTTCAAGAAGGGCGGCGGCAAGCGCAATGCCCCTGCTGAGAAGAAGCTCAGGTCTGGTCCCAAGCCAGGAACTGAGTGCTTCTATTGCAAGGACAAGGGTCACTGGAAGCGCAACTGTCCGAAGTACTTAGCGGACAAGAAGGCTGGCACCATCAAAGGTATATTTGATATACATGTTATTGATGTTTTCCTTACTAGCCCTCGTTGTAGTGCCTGGGTATTTGATACCGGTTCAGTTGCTAATATTTGTAACTCAAAACAGGAGCTACGGAATAGACGGCGGCTTGCGAGGGATGAGGTGACGATGCGCGTTGGCAACGGATCAAGAGTTGATGTGATGGCCGTCGGCACGCTCTCCTTAGTTTTACCTTCGAGATTAGTTTTAAACCTTAATAAATGTTATTATGTGCCTGCGTTGAGCATGAACATTATTTCTGGATCGTGTTTATTGCAAGACGGTTATTCATTTAAATCGGAGAATAATGGTTGTTCTATTTATATGAGTAACATCTTTTATGGTCATGCACTTCTTGTGAGTGGTTTATTTCTTCTAAATCTCGAAAGGGATGAAACACACATCCATAACATTGAGGCTAAGAGATGCAAAGTAGATAGTGATAATACTACTTATTTGTGGCACTGTCGTCTAGGTCATATTGGTGTAAAGCGCATGAAGAAACTCCATTCTGATGGACTTTTGGAGTCTCTTGATTTTGAATCATTTGACACATGCGAACCATGCCTCATGGGCAAGATGATCAAAACCCCGTTCTCCGGCATGATGGAGCGAGCAACGGACTTGTTGGAAATCATACATACCGATGTATGCGGACCGATGAGTGTTTCGACGCGCGGTGGATATCGCTATTTTCTCACTTTTACCGATGACTTAAGTAGATATGGGTATATCTATTTAATGAAACATAAATCTGAAACGTTTGAAAAGTTCAAAGAATTTCAGAATGAAGTGGAGAACCATCGTAACAGAAAGATTAAGTTTCTACGATCCGATCGTGGGGGCGAATATTTGAGTTATGATTTTCTCACGCATCTCAAAGCAAGTGGAATCGTTTCACAACTCACGCCACCCGGAACACCACAGCGCAATGGTGTGTCCGAATGCCGGAATCGAACCCTATTAGATATGGTCCGATCGATGATGTCTCTTATTGATTTGCCGTTATCATTTTGGGGTTATGCATTAGAAACCGCTGCATTCACTTTAAATAGGGCTCCATCTAAATCCGTTGAGACGACACCGTATGAACTATGGATTGGTGCTAAACCTAAGTTGTCGTTTCTTAAAGTTTGGGGATGCGAAGCTTACGTCAAGAAGTTGATGCCGGACAAGCTCGAACCCAAAGAGGAGAAATGCGTCTTCATAGGATACCCTAAGGAAACTATTGGGTATACCTTCTATCACAGAACCAAAGGCAAAGTGTTTGTCGCAAAGAACGGTTCCTTTCTTGAGAAGGAGTTTCTCTCGAGAGAAGTGAGTGGGAGGAAAGTAGAGCTAGACGAGGTTATTGAACCTTCTCTTGAATTGGAGAGTAGCGCAGCACCTGAAATTGTTCTAGTGCCGCCTGCACCAACAATAGAGGAAGCTAATGACAAGGATCATGAAGCTTCGGACGATGCTGCTACTGAACGTCGCAGGTCGACAAGGTCGCGTGCCCCTCCTGAGTGGTACGGCAACCCTGTCTTGACTGTCTTGTTAGTAGAAGACAGTGAACCTACGAACTATGAGGAAGCGATGATGAGCCCAGACTCTGAGAAATGGCTAGAAGCCATGAAATCCGAATTGGGATCCATGAGCGAAAACCAAGTATGGACTTTGGTGGACCCTCCTAGCGACCGAAAGGCCGTTGAGTGCAAATGGATCTTCAAGAAGAAAACGGACGCGGATGGTAATGTTACCGTCTATAAAGCACGACTTGTCGCGAAAGGTTTTCGACAAGTTCAAGGTGTTGACTACGATGAGACTTTCTCTCCCGTAGCGATGTTTAAGTCTATTCGGATTTTATTAGCAATTGCTGCGTTTCATGATTATGAAATATGGCAGATGGATGTCAAGACTGCGTTCCTCAATGGCAACATTGATGAAGAGTTGTATATGATGCAACCCGAAGGTTTTGCCGATCCTAAGGATGCTGATAAAGTATGCAAACTTCAGCGTTCCATTTATGGACTGAAGCAAGCATCTCGGAGTTGGAACCTTCGTTTTGATCAAGTGATCAAGAGCTTTGGATTTGTTCCAAATTGCTACGAAGCTTGCATCTACAAGAAAGTGAGTGGGAGCTCGGTGACGTTTCTGGTACTATATGTGGATGACATATTGATTATTGGAAATGACATCAACATGCTTAACGATGTGAAGAGTTATTTGAACAAGTGTTTTTCAATGAAAGACCTAGGTGAAGCTGCTTATATATTGGGCATCAAAATATATAGAGATAGACAAAGACGCCTGATAGCTTTAAGCCAAAGTACATACCTAGACAAAGTTCTGAAAAGGTTCAGAATGGATAAGGCATTGAAAGGTTCAGTGCCTATGTTGTCAGGTAAGATATTGAGCAAGGCTCAGTGTCCAGCTACGGTAAATGATAGGGAAGCTATGAGCAAAGTGCCTTATGCCTCGGCCATAGGTTCCATCATGTATGCCATGCTGTGTACTAGACCGGATGTGTCCAATGCTCTTAGTTTGACGAGCAGATATCAAAGTGATCCAGGAGTGGAACACTGGACAGCCGTGAAGAACATCCTAAGGTACCTAAATAGGACTAAAGAAATGTTCTTAGTCTATGGGGGTGATGAACAGCTCGTCGTAAAAGGTTACGTCGATGCTAGTTTCGACACCGACAAGGATGATTGTAAATCTCGGACAGGATACGTGTATATTTTGAATGGAGGAGCTGTGAGCTGGAGAAGCTGCAAGCAAAGCGTGATCGCGGGATCTACAGTAGAAGCGGAATACATGGCTGCTGCAGAAGCGTCAAGTGAAGGAGTCTGGATCAGGAACTTCATCACTGAGCTTGGCGTGGTTCCAAGTGCATTGGACCCACTGGAGATATTGTGTGACAACACTGGCGTCATAGCACTCGCTAAGGAACCAAGATATCATCCAAAGACCAAGCATATCAACCGCAAGTTTCATATAATCCGAGATTATATAGCAGATGGAGATCTGAAGATTAGCAAAGTACATACAGATCTGAATGTCGCAGATCCATTGACTAAACCTCTTCCACGTGTAAAACATGATCAGCATCTAAGTGCCATGGGTGTGAGATTGTTGCCAGATGTAAACTAGATTATTGACTCTAGTGCAAGTGGGAGACTGTTGGAATTATGCCCTAGAGGCAATAATAAAGATGTTATTATTATAATTCTTGTTCATGATAAAGTTTATATTCCATGCTAGAATTGTATTAAGCGGAAACTTTAATACTTGTGTGGTTTGTGAACAACACCGTGTCCCTAGTACGCCTCTATGGACTAGCTCATTGATCAATGATGGTTAAGGTTTCCTAACCATAGACATGGGTTGTCAATTGATAATGAGATCATATCATTGGAGAATGATATGGTGGATAGACCCAAACTAAGCGAAGCAATTAGATCGTGTCATCGTGTTCGTCTTTGCGAAGTTTTTCTTATGTCAAATATTGTATTCCTTAGACCATGAGATAATACAACTCCCTGGTATCGGAAGAAAGCTTTGAGGTCATCAAACGTCATCCTATGAGAGGGTGATCATAAAGGTGTCTCTCAGGTAATCGGAAAGTATCTGTTGGGTTGTATGTATCGAGATGGGATTTGTCCCTCCCAAGTCGGAGAGATATACTTCAGGCCCACTGGGTAATCGATATCAACACCGCTTGCAAGCATGTGGTTAAGGAGTTAATCACAAAGTGATATCGGATTACGGAACGAGTAAAGTACTTGCTGTGAACGAGATTGAACTAGGTATGACGATACCGACGATCGAATCTCGGGCAAGTAAAATATCGCGAGACGAAGGGAATATATATATGGGATTGATTGAATCCTGGCATCGTGGTTCATCCGATATGATCATCGATGAATGTGTGGGAGTCAATATGGGTGCCCACACCCCGCTGTTGATTATTGATAGAAGATCATGTCTGCATATTCTCGAACCCGCAGGGTTACACACTTAACGTGTCTCGACGCTAGGATAGATTGGATAATTGGTTTATGAATTTTTGTTCGGAGTCTCGGATGGGATCCGGGACATCACGAGAGGTTCCGGAATGGTCCGGAGAATAAGATTCATATAAGGCAGTGCAGTTTTGGAGTTCGGAATTGTTCCGGATTAATCGGTATTGTATCGGAAGCTTCTAGAACCTTCCGGAAGGGGGCATGGGCCTATGAGGGAGTGTCTTGGCCGCATTGGGCCAGGGGCACAAGGCCCCATAGGGCCCAACCGATCCTAGATAAGTTTAAACTCGTTTAAACTAGAGATAGGATTTCTAGATAAGGGAGAGTTTAAATTGTTTAAACTAGAGATAGGATTTCTAGATAAGGGAGAGTTTAAGTTGTTTAAACTAGAGATAGACTTGGAGGATGGGCAAGGGCTGGCCACACCCCCCTCTATATATAGAGGGCTGGTGCGCCCCCTCCCCCCAACCTCACACACCTTCCTCCAAACCCTAGTTACCCTGCTGCCCTCCTCTCTCCCTCCCGACTGTTTGTAGGCGAAGCCCTGCTGCAGAAATTCTCCACCATATACACCGCGCCGTCGTGTTGTAGATCCAATCCATCTCTCCACCATACTTGCTGGTCCGAGGAAGGAGGAGACGTCGAGGTGCCGCACGTGTGCATCTCACGGAGGCACCGCCACTTGTGGTGCTGGATCGGATCGGATCGCGAGGAGGAGAAGCGAGTACGACTACATCACCCACGTTCCGACGAACGTTCCGCTGTGCGAATCTTCAAGTGTATGAAGATCTAATCCAATCTCTCTCGTTGTTTGCATCTCCTAGATTAGATCTTGGCTTTCCCTCTGTTCGCTTCCGTAGAAAATTTTGATTTACTATGCCGCGAAACCCTTCAGTCCGGTATAATTCCGAGAATATTCAGTTTCTAGCTTTTCTGGAACTAAAAACAGCAAAAAACAGGCAACTGGCACTGTGACATCTTGTTAATAGGTTAGTTTCAGAAAGTATATAAAAATATTCCAAAGTATGGACAAAACATATAAAAGTAGATATAAAACAAGTATGGAACATCAAAAATTATAGATACCTTTGTAACGTATCAGAGCATGGTTCTGCCTCAATTGCTTCTTTCCATTTAAACCAATCAAAACTCGTAATTGCAAATAAAAGGGGGAGAAAATCTGATCACAAGAAAAAAGGCTTCTCCAAAGCCACCGCGAAAACAAAGAAAATCAAAATCTACGACGATAAATGCAAATCAACCTAAAGTTAAGAAGTTTTATTTGGTACTTCTATTCATTAAGGTGCATTAACTATATGGATATATGATTTAGTGACACCTTTTGTGATCAGTAAATGTGTCCGGCAAGTTGTTTGCAAAGTGTTGCAATTCTATTATTCTCTAAACTTATGATTGTGATTCTTTAGTACGTGAATCTAAGGACTGGATGCTTGCAACATTCTAATTTATTTCCTAGCATTCTTTGTGGTTTGTTTCTCTCACTAATACCGAGAATGGTCCTCATAAAAAATGAATCAGCATGCCTGGATGTAAACAAGTCTGCTGTTAGGGTTCTAAATATTTTATAATTGAGGAAAATTATATCTCATATAGATTTCTAATTTTATATGGGGCCTATGGAGGTATGCTACAATGGTGATATCGGTACGTATATAGCGCAACTGAATTTTCGCACATGGGAAATACCTGGTTGATTGGCTTTAACTATTTAAAACAGGGAAGTTTTATGATATGCAGTTGGTCTGACTTGTATCAAATCGGTGGCGTGTAAAACCACGTGTTCCCAACAAGAGGTTGGTAAATTGCAATTCTGCAATAATGGTCCGATAATTAGTTTTAATCTTTTGATTAAAGATTCTTCACATTCCATGTTGAGTATGAGCATAAGTTACTAAATGTTCTACATGGATACCTAAAGCCATTTAATAATAATTGAATGCACATGAACTAAATCCAGCCGCACTATCCATTCTTATTGTTCTTATCATGTGTTGATACAGGGTGGCCTTCAGACCTATATCCTTTGGCACTACTAAGTCCCCCAAATGATCACATGACTCATGCCTGAGCCAAGCTCCTTCAAGGTAAGGTGAACTCACTCCTATCATCTTGTGACTTTTATTTGCCTTTGAATGGTTTGCTACTTCATTCGAATACCTTATGCATTCTCAGCTATGAAACCCTAAGGAATACGTCAAGTCGGGTCATCGAGTGGAGGAGTCAAGTACGAGCGTGGAGGAGTAGCTGACCAAACCAGTGCCAGAACTATCCTGCCAAGTCTCTGCCGAAACCACCAACGCAAACCGGCGCCTTCTTTGGCCCGTCGAGCCCGCGCCGATCGAAACATGGGCTACCAGTTTCAAACTGACGCCAACCGAACCAAAGTCCAGGTACGCAAACTGGCCGATCACCGAACCATCTACCACCAGAATCGGTGCCACCGGACTTACTGGCGAAATGCATTGTCTGCACACAGATTTCGGTTTGATGCCCTGAAATGTTTCTGTTACCTACTACTTTGCCCATAGTACTAGCCTTTGTTCATTAGACATGGATGATAGACTAGAAACCCGAAATTGGATATTTCTAGTTGTGTCTCACCTTCCTTCCGAGGGAGCCCCTTCTATCATCACCGATTAGTACCTGTCGGTAGTTCAACTACTGATGAGTACTTGTCGGTGGTTCGAGGCCGTGCTACTTTTCAAAATTCCTAATTCTGTATATTATTCGTAATATTGATTAAATATTTCGTATTATTTAAAAAAAAATAGCTATGTCACGCATGGAGGCATCATTCTGTGTCACGGCTGCAAGATGCAAGAAAGCACAAAATGATGTGTGTCAACAGGGGTGACATATACTATCGGTGCCAACGGGGTGACATACCATAAATCATGGTATTTTTACGTTTATCCATTATTGCATTTTCTTTTGTACTAGTGGAGGTGTTGCACAAGAAGAGATTGGCGCGCTTGAACCGGGTTTTCTTCACCTGCAATGATATCACGTGATGCAACCTATACGTGGTTGTATTTGTGCTAGTAACATTTTTTGGGGGTAATTTTCGCTAGTAACATTGACTTCATTAATAACTTCATGCCTTTATTTATCTCACTTTGCTCTAAAAAATAGTCCCTCCGTCCAGAAATAACTGACTTGATTTTGTCTAGATTCAAATGTATCTATATACTAAAATGCGCCTAGATACATTCAAATCTATACAAATCTATATCAGTTATTTCTGGATGGAGGGAGTATCATCTTGCGCATTCCACAGAATATTGGTGCCCCGTAATGTTTCAAATCCATCTTCATTTACTTGTCTATCAATTTTTAGCAAAAACCGCAAAAAAAATTCAGAATTCAGATCGCAAAGAAGTTGGAGGCGAACTGTTGTGAAAAATAAGCGCGTATACATGCATGGGGGATCAATATGATTCAGTTGGTGAGGAAGAATTCACAGAAGCTAAAAGAAAAACCAATTACAGCCCGGATTTGCATTACTAGATACACACATGCATGTCGCCTCGATTCTTTCCTCTCCACCGATCAACCCGCGCGTACGCATGCATGCACAAAGGTACCGTCGCTTGATTCACTCTGCTCTAGTTGGACTCGAGCTGCGCGTACCACACACCCTGGATCTTGACATCCTTGGGCGCCTTGGCGCCGAGGTCGGTGTCGGACGGCTGCACGCTCTCGAAGACGCCGATGACCTCGCCGGTGTCCGGGTTGCTCTTGGTGACACTGAGGGTGATGTTGCCCGTGGACGAGGAGGCGTTCTTCACGTTCTCCTTGGCGAGCTCCTCCTCGTCTCCCCTTCCTCCGGCAGGCAGCGCCACGGCGTTGTCGTAGCCAGTAGAGCCACCACGGCCCTTTGGGTCGAGGAAAGAGGAGCCCCTGTAGCTGGGCACGAGGAATGGTCCGCTGAAGCTCTCGGGCTTGCCCGTGGCGACGAGCTGCTTGACGGTGAAGAGGAAGGGCACGCGCTCGCCTCCCGGGAGCTGCACGGTGACGGCGGCGTAGTCGATGCCGTCCTTCTCTTCGAACTTGAGGCTGCCGTCGGCGCCGACCTCCAGGGGCCCCTCCATCTCGTCGAGGGTGTAGGTGAGGCGGGTCATGAGCTTGGTCTTCTGGAAGGCCGGCGGCTCGTTCTTCTGGATGCCCTCCGCCTTGACGGTGAAGGAGGTGGGCTCAAGGCAGAACTTCTTGACCTCGTACTTGCCGGCCTTGAAGGGGAAGGTGTCGACGCCGCCGTCGATGGTCGGGCACTGGTTGGCCGTGCCGGTACCCTTGACCTCCATGTACGTCTTGCTCTGGATCTCGTCGAAGGTCAGCCTCTTGGGGGCACCCTCCGCGCTCGCGCCCTGTCAGTCAGTCACCATGCCACGTTAATCCTTGACTAGCTAGCTAAACGTACACGTCTATGGACATAAATAGGCCCATGAACTTACGGAGACGAGGAGAGCGGAGGTGGCGAGGGCGAAGCCGGCCATCTTGGCGGCGTCGGCGCACTTGCTGGCAACCTCCCTGATGTCGGACTGGAGGGAGCATGTGACCCTTGCGACGTGCGACGACGGCCGCGCGGAGGAGGGCAGCATGACGGAGGAAGCCCGGCCGCCGATCTTGGCCGGCTGCATCAGGGTGGCCGCGGCTTGGAGAGACGCTGCCATGTCTGGTGTGTTGGGTCTGCGCAGCGAGAGCAAGCTAGGCGTTTTGTCAGGGGCGGGGCAAGTGTTTGTTATCTATGCGCTGCGCAGATCAGCAGGGTGGATAAGAGACGCCTCCCATTGGTGGCTTCCGGATAAGGGCATCACCTATGTTTGTTGCCAAACCAAACCACAAGCTGGGGCCCACTGGGTAGTCTTATGGCAAAGGGAGTACTACACTATGTATGTTACACAAGCATACCTTAAGATGGGCTCCACATGTCAGAAAAAGTAGTCAAAAAGTGAACCTTATAGCCAATAGTAGATAGGGCAGCTCTAAAAGAAGTATTTATATATTTCTTATGGTAGTCCACAAGCTTGTAGGTCACCCACAAGATTTTGAGCTTGTGGATAGCTTGTAGATAGGTTCCACTATGTATATAGAAGTCCATAAGGTACACTTTTTGCTTGTAGACATCCTTATAGACAACATAGTGGATGCCCTAAAGAGTATCATCCATCTGTTCCCGTGGCCACCAGCCAGCCATTTTTAGTGGCCCTTGTTGCTTCAGTCGATCTCCTCTGCCGAATCAACCACAGGCTCGGCGCCGCGCCGGCACACTTGGCCAGTCGCTGTCACCGTGCCAGTAGCTCTAGCATCAGCAGCTTGACTTGCTGCCAAACCGCTACTGTGAGGCGTCGGCACCAGTGCAAAGCTGCCCGATAAGTTGCCTCGCCGGCATGAACTCACCGCCGCCGAGCTCCGCTGACCACGGCCGCCCAGCACGACGCACTGCGTGTTCGCTTGCACCACGAACGCACTTGTACGAGACCTGAACATCTGCCATGGCCAATCGTGTACAGAACCACCATATGCTTCCTTCCACTGTAAACAATCCAAGATCTGAAACGGCCTTGCTTTAGGGTCTCCGATCCGTCGTCACTTCGCCACGCGCAATTAAGGATGTGAACGAGTTAGCAAACCCATAATAGTACTGAACTACAATATGAGCACGCACAACCACGCATTGCTAAGCAGTCATGATCCGCACATTCAATCAAATCAATCCAATATACACTACACCAACACCAACATGGACTCTGAAGCTCCAAAATTTCTGCCTGAACCATCGTCAGCCCGCCGAAGAGCTGCCATCATCGGCGGCGGAACAGTGGCCGCGGCAAAAACAGAGGACTCTGTTTTGACAGGCAGCACAGAGCGTGTTACTTTTCTTTTGGGGAGGGTAACAGAGCGTGTTACTACTGGTCCTTTCAACTGGGCCCACGGCCCCACCCCAGGTCCGCAGTGCACCCCACAACGCCAGGTGTTCTAAGGTCAAAGCAGCACAAGCAAGAAATTGTCCTGAGCCAAGATAAACGCGGGGAGACCTCTAATCCGCATCCAAGGACATTGACCGATTATCGCCAGCATATACACGTCTATGTACATGTCTTGCGTGCCATTTTTATTACCAGTCTCCCACTCGATATCTTTCGTCTATCGATCGGAGCCACGTACTAATACCAAGGCTCGTCTTAGGGCGTTTAGGGTGCGCTCACGCTTTGCTGCACATGCGGCTGGTCAGCGTGACGACGTATTCTTGGATTTCTAAACATCATGTGTCAATCGCTATGTCATCAAACATGTAGCACCGGGGGGCAATGATGTTTATATGTTTTACACGGATCTTTGCGGGTTTTTTACTTTCCTTTGTTGCCTCCTTGTGTTTTGACCTTACCATCAGCCTTCTACGACCGTGTCAGCACTCTGGGTTGTAAGCTACGCCCGCGGGGGGAGGGGGGCGAAGAGAAATCTAGTAATCTACACTAACACTTGGCCTTTAATACATACTTGCAACACATCAAAATATAATTTGATACAAAATATACAACCACCAATTTCATAATCAATGAATCAATCAACATCCAATCATGACTAGCAATACTAACAATGAGGCTTTAATACATAATCAACCTATATCTATATGTGCATAATTTGTATACACATGATCATATTCAATTATGAAATCGAGGGGAGGAGGGGGGGAGGTGGTACCTCTACCTGCAGACGGGGTCAGGGAAGCTCGGGACACGGCCGTCGACGGGACATGGACAGAAAGGGGAGGCGATGGGGACACGGGACTGGTATGGGGATGGATGGCGATGGGAACGAGGGATGGGTCGGGGACCGAGGCGCCGCCGGCGGATAGCTGCACAGGTGTGGCTGCCGGGGGTAGCCGGCTAGCGACCTAGGGTGTGCGGGTTTGTTGAAGAATGAAACGGATCGGGGACAGCGACCCATGCGCTTGCTATTTTACCCTAGGTTTGGTGCCATATCGAGCGATGCCGACCTAGCGACCAAAAGTCAGTTGGAAAAGCTACGTCAGAGCGCCGACCTAGCCGCCATGTTGGATTGTCGGGGTCACCCGTCGATCCCTTCGGCGCACCGACATGAACATATTCGGCTTGGTTTCAAATGGCACCGACGTTGAGGATCAAATTTTGAAATAATTCCTGAAAGGGGTCAAACCCGTAATTAGTTCTCCAAACGCGACGGATTTGTCAAAAAAAATACAAAGTTTGGCACGGTCAATTATCGTGTGGACTGGTCGATTTTTTGCCAAATTTTGTCAGGCCAATTACTTGCGTCAACTTGGAACCGTAATCCTCGCTACCTTGAAACGATCGCAAACGCGATTTGTGGCATTTGCTTCCATCTACTGTATATATATCTACCCGGTGTTGGCGTGCCACACCGGCCGCACTAAATACTGCAGCTCTCCATCCCGCGACAGGTCAAGCGAGATCTAGCCGGACATGGCATCGACATCATCTACCAGCCCGCCGGAGAACGTGAACAAACGGCATCTCCGGCGCCGCACCAAGCGCGCACGCATCGGCGATGGACCATGCACCGCGTCCGTGGCAGAGCCGTCAACGGCCCCTGGCTGGTAAGATCTCGATCCTCCCCTTCGCTCGCACTCTCGATCTGGCCCGATAACCTTTTTCATCTGCGGCCGCATGTAGGAGGGACTGGGGGAGCCTGGCGTGCGGGCCGGCAATGCTGATCGCAGACCGCGTGCTCTCCGCCGACGTCGCCGACTACATACGCTTCCGCGCGGTGTGCAGTGCGTGGCGGCGATGCACCGCGGATCCGCACGACGACGCCCTGGACCGCCGGTTCCACCCGCGTTCTTGGGCCATGCTCCCGGACATTGTACGCCGTCGCCGTGGCGCCCCGCCTCGCTACCAGTACAGCCGCTTCGCCAACGTCTCCACCGCCGAGCAAATCCGGATGACGATCCGAGGGCTGGACGGCCGCGACGGCCGCACGTACCTCGCGCGTACGTCCCAGGGACTTCTCGTCCTCCTAAGCAAGAACACCGACGACGTCTGGGTAGTGAACCCGATCACCGGCGCCTGCGCCCATCTCCCGCCGGTGACCACGCTCCTGGACGGCTACTCGCGGGATCTAATTTTCTTCAGAAGGCCCGAAGAGGTTCACTTCAGCGCGGAGCTGACCAATGATTCGGCCGTGGTGATCAATATCGGCGGGCACAAGCGGCTTGGCGTTGCGAAGCCCGGTGATGAACACTGGACCAAGGTGGAGAGCGAACGACGAATTAGCAGCTTTTTGGTGTTGGCAGGCCGCGTGTACTGTATGTCGGGTAAAACTGCGATGGTGCTAGAGACCTCGCCGGACCATTCGCCAAGGCTGGTGGAAGCTGATCATCCTTTCAGTTACTAATGTAATCGAGACTTTATCTAGTTGTACAACAGCAAGCAGTAAACTTGAAACTTGAAGGATTTCGTGTTTTCTGAATATGTCCACTTCTTTGGCAAGAACCATCGATGGTAGTTCTCTGCTTTTAGCCTGCATCATGATCGACGCGTCGATCTGATATTATGCAACGCACGTCTACGTAAGCTTAAAAAAAATGAAAATCCCAAATTAACATGAACAATAATAAATGTAAATTTGCCAAAGCATAGTTTCACCAAACTTATAAAATTTAATGAGGATACAACATAGTCATACTAACCAATGTATACCACATAAAAACTATGCAAATACTTGCGCACAAAAATATGTTTTGAAACAAATAGATAAATACTTACACCAATTCTAGATATTTATCTATAGCTTAAGTGTGGTGAGCTAGGTTGAGCGTGTGCTTTGCCCTTTTTTTTGGTTTCTGCCGGTGGCTGATGTTGACTGGATAGTGAGACCATCTGTCGACGATCGACCATGTGCTACTTCCATGTGGGCCTAGCATCGATGTGTGGACCCGCCCAAGACCCGGAGGCAGCCAAGACCAAAAAATATTTCTCATCTCGCGCAACCAGTCTTACGCAGAGATGCTCCTAGCCCCTAGGCTTTCGTCGTTGTCCCTCGCGCCTACGCCGTCGCAGTCCCTCTCCTCATCGCCCACAGTCGCTCACGCTTCATGTCACTCTCGTTCGAGTTCCAGATCACGTCCAACTTCTCCTCGATGTCCGTATCTTAGCCCCCACCTCCACGTTCGCCTCTCTATCCGAGCAAGTTGTCGTTGTTGTCGTCGTCCACCTCGAATAGCAAGTAGGGAGGAGTGGCGTTAGCAAGCTGGCAGCTGGAAGGGCGGCAGGGACAAAATCCTTGACAGCAAAGTTGGTTGGGAGAATAGCTTTCGTCAACAGAATGTTGGTCGGGAATATCTTTTGCCGACCGACAATGTTTGTCACTAATAGTCTGGTCGGGAAAGATCTTTCCCGACCAACATATTTGCCGACCGACAATCTATCGGCAACGCAAAAGTTTTTCCGACTAACATATTTTTCCTGACCGACGTTCACTTTCCCGACCAATATTTTTTCCCAACCGACAGCCTGACATTATTGGTTATGCCGACCAACTCTCGATTGGGACTGCCAGAGCCTTTCCCAAGCAACAGTCTAACCGTAATTTATTTGCTGACCAATGTCACTCATTTCATCAACTATTTCAGATCTTTGACCATGGCCATATTTCACAAGTATACATTTGACTCATAAACATGCATATCATTCAAAATATTATAGGTCAACCCATGAACAATAATGGCTTGCATTAATTTTTAGACGTACAAATTGTTCATCTGTTCTCAGGTTTACAAATTGATAGCTAAAAGGTGCATGTTCAATTAAATTTACATAGAAGAACTACTTGATGTAAAAGCCAGCTACTTGGTCGAGTACATGCTGCAAAACAAATTTCGCAAACACCTGTGAAAGGATATTGATTTCTCCTTGTATTTTGGTGTTGATGACAACTAACCATGTGTCTAAGTTGCATGTTTTATTTACGAACGGTTTAGTTGGTGGACTCTTCTCTTGAAGGAGCTTGAAGACGGTGTCTCTTATTTGCACCTTCTCTTTTCTTTGTTTTAGGAGACCATACTATCAAGAGGGGGTCCACCTAGGAAGGTTGTGGGAAAAAACGCTTTCATGCATAGACCATACCAGCACATCCACAGTCTTCCCATGTTTTCAGTGAGATAGAGATCTTTGGAGGTGGTAGAGTGTTTTCTGTCCTGACCGGAAGTACCGGCCAGGCTCCGGTAGTACCGCCCAAAGGATTTTGGGGGGCTGATCGAGCAGTACTTCCGGCTCTAGTTCCGGCACTAATTCCGCTCAGCTTCAGGATACTTCTGTATCCAATTATTCTATTTGACGGAATTAGCTTTGGAACTGGACCGGTAGTACCGGCTAGAAGGTTTGGTCCTTTTGGATTGGAACTTCCGGCCAACATTACCTGACTCCAATCCCTTTGAGCGGTAGTACTGCTGCGACCCGGTAGTACCGTTCAGAACCTCGTGACTATGTATTTTCGGCGCTAGTTCCGCTCTAGCTTTTGGCTAGCAATTTTTCACTTATGTATACTTCCATCTCAAAGTGACATTTTTGCCGGAATTTGGAGTGGAACTTGTGGCGGTAGTACCGGTCAGAAAGTGGTGCTCACTGACCGTTCCGAGGAGCGGCTCCGGATCATTGGGGCCCTCCTCACTAGAAGTATCGGCCTGCCACCGGTAGTACCGGTGGTGTCGTGGGGGCAGAAAATTGCTCGTTTTGAAGGATCCTATTTAAGGCACCCTTCTTCCTCCTCTCCTCTTATCTCTTTGTTTTCTCTCTCCTCCATTAATACAAGAGCTTCATTTGCCTAGATCTCTCTCCCTACCCACTCAAACCTCTTGATCTTTTGAGGATTGGGAGAGGTGACCTAGATCCACACTTCCACCAAAGGAATCGCGATTTCCCCCACCCATCCTTAGTGGATCTTGTTACTCTTGGGTTCTTCGAACCCTAGATGGTGTAGGACATCCTCGGAGCTTGGGAAATTGTTGTGAAGCTTCGTGGTGTCGTTGAGGGCCTCCAATTGAGTTGTGGAGTTTCTCCTCAACCTTGTTGTAAAGGTTTCAGTTGGCGCCTTCAAGGTCACTGGTTAGTGGATTGTGAGGCCGCCTTTGTGGTGGTGCTCACCGGAGAAGAAGGTGAGGCCTTTGTGGCGATCATGTGACCTTGTGTGACCCCGACACTTCTCCAACATAGACATAGCTTATTTGGAAGTGAACTACGGGAATTACATATCCGTATCCCCTTATTGGTTTATCTGTTCCTCTCCTTTACTTCTTGCAATTGCCATCTTGTTTACTTGTTGTATCGTTTGCCATATAGGTTGTTCATCTAGTTGCATCTCTACTGAACTTTATTTTGTGCAAAGCCTAAAATTGCAAGAAAAGAATAAAAATTGGTTGTCTCATATTCACTCCCCCTCTAGTCGACCAAAGTTGGACCTTTCAATTGGTATTAGAGCCAAGGCTCTTACTTCAGGCTTTACCGCCTAAGAGACAATGGCCAAGATGGGAGTGTGGGTGCAACCACCAAGAACTTGGCCTCCATGGATGACCTCAATCATTTGGAGACATCCATGATGACCAAGTTTGAGGAAATGATGACCCTTTTGCAATCCATCAAGTCTAAACCCATGGTAGCCACTCCTCATGATGCATCCCAAACCACCGAGGCCCCTCCTGCTATTGTGCAAGTCGTCGCCCCCGGGGTGAATCCCGTGGTCGCCCCAAAACACTTGGGCTTAGGCTTTGTGGCTCAAAATACCAAGCCCCCAAGCGAGAGCACCGAGGGGCTAGGTGACTCCTCCTCCAAAGAGGGAAAGGAGGGAAAGGACTACTCGGCGGTGCCACCACCACCGAAGTACACTCTGGAACCACCCATTCTCATGCCGCATATCATACCGTAAGGAGCACCTCCCATACTAGATACTTCAAATTTCGCCAATTGGCAATATCTAATGTAATCTCACATTTCCAGCTCTTCTATTGAATTGATGAGGATTGTGGAAGAAGGATTCCCACCATATGATGCAAAGAAGTTGACCCAGGCCGAGGTCGTGGACAAGTAGCTCAATGCCACCACTTTGGGCATGATCCAAAAGGTATTGACTCCCAAGGACTTTGCTCACATTCGCCAATTCTCCACCGCCAAAGAATCTTGGGATCATCTCACCGAGTTGTATGTCGGGAATGCTAGCATTCAAAGCTCCAAGTTTGATAAAGTCAACAATGAGTCCGATGAATTTACAATGCAAGATGATGAGACTCCCGAAGACATGTATCGAAGACTCAAGGTTCTTTGTTGCACTATGAGGGACCTTGGTGCTACTATGTTGATGACAAGTTCATGAAGAGGAAGTTTGTTCAATCCCTCCTTCCCTTTAAGGAAGAAAAACTCAATTCTATCAAGGGGAGAAGCAACTATCACATCATGTCCTCTCAAGATGTGTTGAGTGAAGTTATTATCATGACTATTGCCAAGAAGAATGTGGAGTCCGCTCGTGCTCGTGCCTATGTGTCTCAAAAGGTGAACCTAGCCTTGAAGGCCCAAGTGGTGGATGTTGATGAAGAAGAGGACACTAGTGAGTGGTCTCAAGAGGAAATCAAGTACGCCTTCAATGAGCACTTGGCTCTCGCATCAAGGGACTTTTGGAACAAGTCGGGCATGAGGTCAAGGTCAAGGGACAACTCAAGATTCAACTCAACCATGAAGACTCCAAAGGCAAGATCTTGCTACGATTGCACCGACAAGAGTCACTTCATGGCCCAATGTCCCTTCGAGAATAGAGAGGACAATGGAGGTTGTCTCATTCGCAAGAGCAAGCCAAGACCTCCTCACCCCATGAACAAGAACTTCCAAAACAAGAACCTTCCAAACAAGGAGAGGGTGATGGTGGTCCATGAAGAGTACTTCTCGGGTGCGGATGATGATGAGAGTGAAGGTCAAGGTGGAGAGATCATGGGAGTTACCACTATTGCTACATCTTCTACTCCACGAGTGTCTCTCTTTGTCTTGTTGAATGAGAACATCATCAACTGCAACCAAAAGTGTCTCATGGCCAAGGCCACCGAGGTAACACCCGTTTCCAAGTCTCCCTCAAATGAACTTCCTTTGCATGATCTAGATGGTCTAGAGGTTAAGAAAGATATGGTAAGCATATGTAAATCCATGGAGCATCTAGATGATGATACTAGAATGTGCTTTGAAACTCTTGTAAACCAACTTGACCATGCTAGGGAAATGCTAGATGAGAAGGAAGATCTAATTTACATGCTAGGTAAAAATGAAAGAGAGGCCACCGATGAAATTGCCTCTCTATCACAATCTCTTGAAGATGAACATAATATGAGAATAACTCTTGAGGAGAGTGTTATAAGCTTTTAGATGACCATAATGCCTTCATGTCACAACTTGTTAAAGAACAAGATCATGCTCTTGCTTCATTGAATGCCCTTAAAAATTAAAAGGTTGAGTTTGGTGTTGGTCATGAATGTCTAAAGGACTTTGAGAAACTCAAAGAGGAACATCATGCCTTGGAGAATAAATTCTCAAGTCTTTTTGAGGCTCATGAGCGACTTAAAACTCAATTGAATAATGAACAATCAAAGTCTTCCGCTATGCCTATTATACATTTGCCTTGTTCTTCTAACCCTTGTTGCAAGCATGTGAATCTTGTTGAGGAAAACAAGGAGTTGAAAAACAACTTGCAAAAGGATAGGTTTACAAGAAGGGTATTGGGCACACCCCTAGGCCCAAGAAGAAGAATAAGAAGAAGAAGAACAAGAAAAAGAAGAAAAGCAAGAGCTTTACTCAAGGACCCCCGTATGCTTCTACCTTTGTGCAAAGTGATAACTTTGTTGGGAAGAACTACCCTTCCTATATTCTTTGCAAATCTTTTGATAGTCATGTTTATGCAAAGTATATTGGCACATCTTACACTCATGATTATCATTGGACTATTTGGGTACCAAACACCCTCGTGACAAACAAAAGGGGACCCATTGCAAAATGGATACCTAAAATCAAAGCTTGATTTTCTTATAGGACTTTGCTTCCGGGGAGCTAAATGGGTGCTTGATAGTGGAGCTACAAGCCATATGACCGGAAGCAAGTCTATCATGTCAGAGATTAGGCCTAATTTTTCCTACTATGGTCTCCTACAGCGATAAAACAAGTTCTCAAGTATTGGTTTTGGTAAGGTGGTAGTAAACCCAAATGTATCATTGGTTAATGTCATGCTTGTCAAAACCCTTGGGTATAATCTCCTTTCTATTTGTGCTTTAGCCATTATGGGTCTTTCGTCTTTCTTTAATGAGCATTCTGTGGTCCTAATGTGGAGCAAGACTCTCATGGTGGCTTTTGTTGGATACGTAGAGCATGACTTGTATGTGGTGGATTTCTCTAGAAAGCCCTCTACACATGCTATATGTCTCTATGCGAAAGCCGACATGGGCTGGTTGTGGCATCACCGCTTGGCCCATGTAAACATGAAGTCTTTGCAAAGTATCTACACGGGGGGCCACATCCTTGGACTAAAAGACATTTCCTTTGCCAAAGATTGTGTGTGTTGGGGGTGTATTGAAGGAAAGATGCATGAGAAGCCTCATAAGATCCTTAATCAAATAACCACCGAGCAGTGCTTGGAACTTCTTCACATGGATCTTTTTGGGCCTCCTTCTCATGATAGTCTTGGAGGGAAGAAGTATTGTTTAGTGATTGTTGATGGCTTCTCAAGATACACATGGGTCTACTTCTTCAAGTTCAAGAGCGGGACTCAACAAATCGTCATCGACTTTTCTAATCAAGTTCAATGGAAACACAATGCTACAATTCTTACGATTCAAAGTGACAATGGGACCGAGTTCAAGAACTACACTTTGGATGGGTTTCTTAGTGATGAGGGGATCAAGCATAAATATTCAACTCCATACACCCTTCAACAAAATGGCGTTGCCGAAACGAAGAAGTGTACTTTGATGGATGCGGCCCGGACAATGTTGGCCGAATTCAAGTCCCCCAACAACTTTTGGGCCGAAGCCATTTCCACCGCTTGCCATCCAACCAATCGCCTCTACTTACGCAAGAAGAAGAACATGACTCCATATTAACTTCTCACCAGACACAAGCCAAATGTCAAGTACTTCCGGGTGTTTGGTTATAGATGTTTCATTCTTAATAAAGGTGTCCGCTTGTCAAAGTCCAAGGCTAGGGCACAAGAAGGATACTCTCAAGTTGAGGGCATTGACAATGGTGAAACTTATGCCCTCGTTGCTCGTCTAGAATCCATTCACATGCTTCTTTCTTATGTTACCCATCATAACTTTAAATTCCAACAAATGGATGTCAAGAGTGCTTTTCTTAATGGTCCCTTAAAGGAATTGGTCTATGTCAAGCAACCTCTGGGCTTTGAGGATCCCCTCTTCCTGGACCATGTCTACAAACTTGATAAGGCACTATATGGTCTCAAACAAGCCCCACGTGCATGGTATGAGTGCCTTAGAGAGCTTTTGTTAGACTACTGTTTTGAAGTAGGCCTCATTGGTCCCACTCTTTTTACTAAGAAAGTTGGAGAAACTTGTTCATTTTCCAAATCTATATTGATGACATTATTTTTGGGTCTACTAACAAAGCTTTTAATGAGGATTTTGTTAAGCTCATGACCGACCACTTTGAGATGTCTATGATGGGGGAGTTGGAATTCTTTCTTGGTTTTGAAGTCAAGCAATTGAGGAAGGGAACCTTCATAAACCAAGCCAAATACATTCAAGACATGCTCAAGAAGTTCAACCTTGATCAAGTAAATGGAGCCAAAACTCCCATACCCACAAAGGTTAATCTTGATCTCGATCTGAAGGGTAAGGATGTGGATCAAAAACTTCATCGCTCAATGATTGGTTCTTTGCTTTATCTTTGTGCATCTCAATCGGATATTATGTTGAGCGTGGGTATGTGTGCACGATTCCAATCCGCACTAAAGGAAAGCCACATGTTGGCGGTCAAGAGAATCTTTCGTTATTTGGTTCATACCCCAAACTTTGGGTTGTGGTACCCCAAGGGAGCTTGACCTCATTGGATACATGGATTCAGATTGGGCAGGAGACAAGGTAGAAAGGAAGTCAACCTCCGGTGCTTGTCAATTTGTTGGAATATCCTTAGTGTGTTGGTCCTCAAAGAAGCAAAACTACGTGTCTATGTCCACCGCTAAAGCCGAGTACATCTCCGCCGCAAGTTGTTGTGCTCAATTGTTATGGATGAAGCAAACTTTGAAGGATCTTGGACTCTCTTTCAACAAGGTGCCCCTTCTTTGTGACAATGAGAGTGCCATTTCTATTGCTCACAACCCGGTGCAACACAACAAAACCAAGCACATTGATATTCGCCATCATTTCATTCGTGATCATGTTGCAAGAGGAGACATTTAATTGGAGTATGTTCCTACCAAGGCTAATTCACGAAGCCTCTTGATGAAGCAAGGTTTCGGGAGTTAAGGCGTGAGCTAAATATCATAGATTCGACCAATGTGGTTTGAGTTTCTTGCACACCTACTCGTGTCTCAAAGAATATCTTGTTTGGATGTACGCGTGGATTTAGGGGGAGTGTAGTTCCTCATATGAACCAACACTCTCCCTATTATGCACACATTAACATATTCATTCTCTATGGTCTCTCAAGGAGACAAAATGAGCTTCAATGATGAGTTTTGGTAATGAACCCAAGATATATCTTCACGGTGTCAAGCCAAATATACTCATATATGGTGGCCTAGGCCACCAACCTTGTGTTTTTTTTGTGTTCATTCGAGTTGTTTTCCCTTGTTTTTTGGTGTTTTTGGTCATTTTGGATCTTTATTTGGTTCTTATAGTTTGTGTTATCTATCCCAAGGCTTTGCTTCTCCCCATAAACCACTCTCTTTCTTGCACAAGTTCATTCCTTGCCACCTTCCATACCTGGAGAACTGATTTTGGCGTCACCGGTAGTTCTGGCCGGAGCCGGTAGTACCGGCCCTAGCTCAACTTCACGGAAGTTTTTCCCAGAATGGTACTACCGCCCGTGTCTGCACTACTCGCATCACGGGTAGTTCTGGCGCCTAGCCGGTACTACCGATCGGGTTGTTCGACCTATAAGTTGCGGGCTAGGGAGCCCACGGGGTCTTCTTCCCCATTTGATTTCCCAACCCACCTCTTACAGGAACCGACACCAGGAGCAGTTCCCCTGCGGTGGCGGCACCGACACCATCGTTTCTGTCTGCCCCACCCAGATCTGCTCCGTGGGGTCCCTCCTCACCTCGATCCCCCTCCATGGACCCTGGTACTTGCCCCTATCTCCCTCATTCATGGAGATTTGGCTTCTTCTTTGCTTGAGTTAGGGCATACCTTGTCTAGGGTATTCTATTTGGCTAGAGTTGTCTCAGGGATCCTGGTAGGGTCTAGGCCTCTTGTTTAGGGAGATTGTGTCAATACATTGGTTGAATCATCTGGTGTGTGCACTCAGATCTGAGGATCTGCCCCGTTCGTGCTCTCGCCGGTACTACCGGTGGGGCACGACCAGTACTTCCGGTGGGCTCCGCTCCACAGGTAGTTCCGTCGGCTCACCAGAACTACCGCTGCACACGTTTTTGTACTCTACCTCTATATTTTCTCAATCTCTCTTTGTTTTTCCTTTCGAACTTGTGCACTTAACCTCCCTTCCCTCCCTATCATGTGCTTTCTTCTCAGGGCAAGGTGGTTCCCGTGGTGGCTCCAAGCGGTCTCGTGCTTACCCTCGTGGTCCTCCGGAAGTTGATGAAGATGATCTCGAGGTTGTGATCCCTCCTAGTCACACTGCCCGTCAGAGAGCTGCTGCTGAGCGTCGCGCTGCTGCGGCTGAAGGAAAGCGACCTGTTCTGGCCAGCCAGAAGAAAACCGCCACTGGGCTCGACACCAACAAAAATAAGATCTCCTCCTAGCCTTAGTCCGCTTATGAGTAGTTTCGCAAGTTGGATCCCTATGCTGCTCCCTGTGACCATCTGTGTCAAGACCACTTCTTCCACACGAAGTGTCAAGAAGATATCTATCTTGAAGAGTATGCTATGAAGAAGAAACATGTTGTTGCCCCTCTGAAACACATCAATGTGGCTCACATGGAGAGCAAGCCTGAGTATTTTGGTGAGGCTCTTGAGATGTGCAGGAAGTTTGGGATCGTCAAGCTTATGGAGCATCATCAAGATTATGATGAGATGGCCATTGCATAGTTCTACTCTACACTTTACATTGATACTGATCATTAGGATAGAACTATGAAGTGGATGACTCTCAACAGGTTACTGACTGCCAAGTGGTCTGAGTTTGCTGATCTCCTTGGATATCCCATTCTGCAAGGCTCGCGTGCTAATGGGTGGCACATTCATAGGTCCAAGGCCTCTGCTCCTGAAGTTTTGGAGCCCTTGTACATTGAGGGTTGGGGTGTCAGGTAGCTAATCTCCTTCCTACCTATGATATCATGCGCAGATTTTACCAAAAAACCATTGCTCCTAAGGTAGGTAACTTCGATTAGCTCCATGCCTTCTAGATTGATCTCATGTATCAGACTTATCGCCACAAAAATTCTCAAGAACGTCTTGATGTTATGGATTATCTGTTTAAAGAGATATGGTCTACCCTAATTGAGAAGAGGTCGTGTCCTTATGCTCCTTACATCCAGACCCTCATCAATGCCAAGTGGCTAGCTGCCACAAACACTCCCTTTCCTCAGGATGGCTGCATTATTCATGAGGAGAAGACCCTCCGTGTGATGAAACACGAGAAACCCCGCTCTCAAGCTGAGAGGGAAGCTATTGCGTTGAGGGTTACCAGAGACAATGCTGAGGCATCAGGCCATGCTAGTGATGGGGACCGTGCTGAGGCTTCTCCTCCACCCCGACTTGAGAGACATCCATCTTGGGCTAAGAAGCAAGCTGTTGAGGAAGGTGAAGAAGACCTTCTGCTTTATTGAGGACCGTGAGTATCAATCCTATGTTGCTCAGAGGCATAGTGTCAACAGGGAGAAGGCAATCATGAGGAAGCTCGAAATTGAGGTATCTCCTAAGTCCAACTCCGTCACCACGCCCAAGGATCAGTGGGTCAATGCTCATTGCAGGTGGACAAATAGTGATGATGAGTCTGAGGTCACCGGTCCTTATCCGCCCGCTTGGAACAATGCCTCATGGGACCCCGAGCCTCCTCCTCCGTATGTTGGTGGGTGGGGTGCTTAGTTTGTCTTCTTTGTCCCTTTTTGGCGTCTTGATGCCAAAGGGGGAGAAAGTGTTCTTCTAGGGCTACGGGATTTGCATGGGTTATGTCACGAGCTCGCTCCTTCTTTGATCTTTTTATTCTCGTGCACACTTTTCTTCCTTTATGTATGCTTGTGGACCTCTGTTACCTATCTATCCATGGACCTCTAATATGTATGCTACTACGTTGGTGAGACTATGTGTTGTGGTATCTATGTGATGTTCTAGTGGTTGGTTATTCTGGGCGGAGTTATCTTATTTTATCTCATATTGTCTCACCACATTGGTATTGGTGCAAGGTATGATTATCTTTCTCTTGTATCCTTTTCCTTGCACCCTTGTTGTTTTGTTTTAGAAAGGGGGAGATCTCTCGCATGTGTGCCTGTTGTATTCCAGAAGCAATTTTTTATATCTTACACACATCTAGGGGGAGCTACTTCTTTCTTTCTTTCATAAGGCTTTACCATGTAGATATATTTTATGCAAATCTTATGGGGTTGTCATCAAACACCAAAAAGGGGGAGATTGAAAGGATATTGATTTCTCATTGTATTTTGGTGTTGATGATAACTTCAATTGTGGTTTAACCATGTGCCAAAGTTGCAGGTTTTATTTACGGATGGTTTAGTTGGTGGACTCTTCTCTTGGAGGAGCTTAAAGACGATGTCTCTTATTTGCACTTTCTCTTCCCTTTGTTTTAGGAGACCGTACTATCAAGAGGGGGTCCACCTAGGAAGGTTGTGGACAATCACGCTTTCATGCACAGACCATACCAGCATATCCACAGCCTTTCCATTTTTCAGCGAGAGAGAGATCTTTGGAGGTGGTAGAGTGTTTTATGTCCTGACTGGAAGTACCGGCCAGGCTCCGGTAGTACCCCCCAAAGGATTTTGGGGGGGTGATCGAGCAGTACTTCTGACTCTAGTTCCGACACTAATTCCGCTCAGCTTCAGGATACTTCTGTATCCAAGTAATCTATTTGACGGAATTAATGTCGGAACTAGACCGGTAGTACCGGCTGGAAGGTTTGGTCCTTTTGGACTGGAACTTTCGGCCAGCGCTACCCGGCTCCAACCCCTTTGAGTGATAGTACCGTTGCAGCCTAGTAGTACCATTCAGAACCTCGCGACTCTGTATTTCCGGCGCTAGTTCCGCTCCAGCTTTCGGCCAGCAATTTTTCACTTATGTATACTTCCATCTCAAAGTGACATTTTTGTAGGAATCTGGACTAGAACTTGTGGCGGTAGTATCGGTTAGAAAGTGGTGCTCACTGAGATGGCATTTTTACCATTCTGAGGAGCGGCTCCGGACCGTTGGGGCCCTGCTCACCGGAAGTACCGGCCCGCCACTGGTAGTACCGGTGGTGTCGCGGGGTGGGGGGGCAGAAAACTGCTCATTTTGAAGGAGCCTATTTAAGGCACTCTTCTTCCTCCTCTCCTCTTATCTCTCTGTTTTCTCTCTCCTCCGTTAATACAAGAGCTTCATCTGCCTAGATTTCTCTCCCTACCCACTCAAATCTCTTGATATTTTGAGGATTGAGAGAGGTGACCTAGATCCACACTTCCACCAAAGGAATCATGATTTCCCCCATCCATCCTTAGTGGATCTTGTTATTCTTGGGTTCTTGGAACTCTAGACGGTGTAGGGCATCCTTAGAGTTGGGGCAATTGTTGTGAAGCTTCATGGTGTCGTTGAGGGCCTCCAATTGAGTTGTGGAGTATCCCCTCAACCTTGTTGTAAAGGTTTTGGTTGGCGCCTTCAAGGTCACCAGTTAGTGGATTGTGAGGCCGCCTTTGTGGTGGTGCTCACCGGAGAAGAAGGTGAGGCCTTTGTGGCGCCTGCGTGACCTTGTGTGGCCCCTACACTTCTCCATCATAGACATAGCTTCCTTGGAACTGAACTACGGGAATTACATCTCCGTGTCCCCTTGCCGGTTTATCCGTTCCTCTCCTTTACTTCTTACAATTATCGTCTTGTTTACTTGTTGTATCGTTTGCCATATAGGTTATTCATCTAGTTGAATCTCTAGTGAACTTTATTTTGTGCAAAGCCTAAAATTGCAAGAAAAGAATAAAAATTGGTAGTCTCCTATTCACCCCCCTCTAGTCGACCAAAGTTGGACCTTTCAACATGCATACACACATACCATACAAATATGAGATTTAATATACAACAATTTGCAATGTACTAAAATTTGGTGATTTATGTGTTTTTGGGGTTGTATCGATACCTAGAGATCACTTACATTATGGTCAAATAATAGTATCAGTTATCTATTTAAAAGCAAAAGCAAAAGTTTAGAAAAATGCAAAAGAATTTCACCTGAGAAAAAGAGAGAGCATGCAGCTGCATACACTTTCTTTGCCTCTCATGCATATGCAAATACAAAAATCAAAAAGCAAAAAAGAAAAGGAGAAAAAATAGGGAAATAAAAGTGCTACATTATAGGTTAGTTGTATGAATTTTTTTTGGGATTGAGGATGACATTGGATTGAAGTGTTATCCAAATCCATGCTATCGTGAGAGGAGGTTTTCACTTGATCTTAAAAAGATCGTGATGTCATGCTATTCTTGCTGTGTCTAGTCAGTCCAGTTAGTATGAGACCTATCAATCTCAATGGTATCCTTAAGATTACTTAAATTATCTATGCAACGCCTAATGGCAGACATTTAAAAAAAGAGTGCCAAAAGAAGCAAAAAGTGTCAAAAACAAGAATGGCAAAAAGAATCAGGTAATGAGGGGCGATGGAACAAAACACTAATGATGAACTATGATTTAACCATAAACTTAAGGGATAGTGTTTGGAAGATATCTTGTTTCTCACATATGATATTCTCTACTTGCTAGCTATACACTTTTTCAACCTTCTTTGCCAATATTTTGACCATAGGACTGCCACTATATATATAATTATACTTTTCTCTATGCAAAGAGTGAAACAATTGTTTCATGGTACTATATGCATTTGTGTTAGTTAATATACATTGCGTTATCAAGTATGATATTATGAGAGGTAACACTTTATGCTATGCTTGCTTGTTGTTATTCTATAATGAATGAACCATTTAACTTTTGTGATACTTGCTAGTGAAAAGAAGCACCAAACTCCAAAGTCCATGTTAGTTTTATCACCTTCATGCTCGAGGACAAGCATAGGTTAAGCTTGTTGAGGTTTAGCGCCTGAAAATAATAATTTTTCCTACACCAAGAACCCTAATGCCAGGATATATCTATTAGTAATGCAGTAATGAGAGGGGCCTTTCAAAAACTTACCAAGTTGAAGATCAAAAAGCCTTGTCAACATTCGGGAGAACATGGGTGATGTAGTCATACCGACGCTAACCTTAAGGTCATTCTGAACTCGAACAGATCCACTAGCTCCAATGACTTCAATGGCTCGAACGACTCGAGCGCCACTAGTGTAGTGCCTCGTAGGGGGTCACACACATATGGTGTTTGACGATGACTCCCGGACCCTGATCCAGCAGAGGTTGCAGAAGTAGATCTCTTGGATCCAGAATCCCCACAGCGGGATGGTGCTCCCGGTGAAGAACACTCTCATTCGTGCATCCCTTACAGTGGGGCCACACTCACAAGATAGAGGGAGAGAGTAGGGCACTTGGAGGGAAAGCCTCAAAGCTTGGGATCAATTGGTGTGTTTAAATCCCTCCATATGCCCTCCTTTATATAAGGGGAGGGGATCCCCCAAGTCCCTTCGCCTAGCCATGTGGGACTAAAGGAGAGGAGGAGGTGGGATGCCACCTTGGCCTTCAGCCAAGGCCCTCTTGGGCGAGAATGTCATTTTGCGGCCCGAAAGTTGGGGTGTCCAGGCAACGCGGTACCCAAGTTGCTTACAATCAGCTGCGTTGCCCAAAGTTGGCGTGCCAAATACTCAGAGGGTATTTTTCGGCATGAATTCAACTTTACGTTTCAATACAAAATATCAGGCTAACGGCCGTCAAGTTGGGGCTCCCTGTCAGTTCTCGCCGTTATGTCGCTCCCGTCGCTTAGGCGGGGTGGCTGTCACGTAGGCTTGCAGCGCTGGCACAGTGGATATGACAACACCCATGCCCAGTGTATTGACGTGACAAAACAGGGCACATGTATTGGCGTTATAATTATTTTTTGTTTACTCAGAAGCTAGAACGGCCACCGCCACACGTCTCTCCTTGGACTTTCGTACCTGTCGTTAACCACTACCTTAAAAGCGCATTGACGGTTCCACTGTTCCCCTGCCACGCAGAAACCACTCTTCTTCTTCCTGTCATCTGTCTTCTTCCCGTCTTCTCCTTGCCACCATGGAAGGTCGTTGCACTCTAGAGACAAGCTTCACTACCCATGACAATAAGAAGATAGACGTTGTCTACACCAACAAGGAGGAGACAGTGGTGCGTGTCCTGAGGATGTACGAGGGTTGGCTTGAGAAAGACGAGGACAAGTTTGTGGGATTGGACCTCGAGTACACCCCAGAGCACCCATATGAAGGGAGTGAAGTCGTCGTCATTCAACTGGCCATGAGGAAACACGTCCTCATCTACCACCTCTCCTGGTTTGTAGATCTGCTCTCTGTAGCTAACCACTTTTAGGGTTTTCTCCTCTTGTTCTTTATCCATTTGCTCATCTTGCAACTACTGGAATTTATTTAGGACCAAATAAATTATGACAAGACAATGTTGAGAGTCTTGATCTTGCATTTACTAAACTTTTAAAAATTATATTCAGATGATAATCTTGCATTGACAAAATATTTGTAGTTACAAATTTTGGTGATGACAAACTACATACTTTCAGGACTGACAGGAATTGTCCGGTGCTGCACTATTTCCTTGTAGAAAAGGGAATTGTTTTCTGCACTGTCGATAATACAACTGATTTTTCGAAATTTTATCGAGAGAGAATTATAATTCCTGCGCACAACTAGATCAATATTTAGCGTCTTGTCAAGATCCTAGGGGGCTCGAGGAAGGATGGAATGGCATCACTCGCAACTAGAATCCTCGATGAGTCGTACAATAGAATGAAGGCAGATTTCCCTACGGATAGGCACGATTTCTAGGATGAGTGGCCGTTGTCTGGTATAAACCTGAAGTATGCAGCCATAGATGCTTACGTGACCTACCAGCTATACAAGAAGATCCACTTTTTTCTATGTTTCCTCGTGTTTTGCCCTATTTGCAAGAGGGAAGACGAGCTTAGGGGAGCCCTTTGTAGAAAATGCAGAATAGCTGAGTTTGAAGCTGCATATGCAAAGGAAATGGCTGCATCTGAAGCAGCTGACAAAGAGGCTGCAGAAGCAGCTAAAAGAGAGATTGTAGCTGAAGCAGAAGCAGCTGATAGAGAGGCTGCAGCTGAAGCAGCAAACAGAGAGGCAACATCTTCTAGTGGCAACAATCAGGCATGTGATGCACCGCTAATTGTGCTGCGGGATGCTGAAGATAGGGAAGCCAAGTCAGATCCCAGGTGGGACAAACTTGCATTTCGTGAGCTGTGGAAAGCCAATAATGTAAGATCCACCTGGAATGATTGCAGTTGGTTGCCTAGGAATGATGGCAAGCGCCTCAAGTGGTCTGATGAGAAGTGAATTAAATTTTACTCCTTTGTGTTATGTTTCTGTTTTGTGGAACTCAGTTAGCTTGTCAAGATGGCTAGCGCCTCAAGTGAGAGTAGTAAAATAAATTTTACTTCTTTGTGTTATGTTTCTGTATGTCTCTTGTAGCTTGTCAAGATGGTAGCTCGTTAACTGGCAGTTTGAAAGAGTACCCTTTTCCTCTCTTGCTAAACAGATATGTTTCATTTTGCCCAAATTGGTAGCAAATCTAGAGAAGATTCTCTCTTCGATAATTCGTTCCCTTTTGGACCTCTTTTTGCCTCCGATCAGGTAGCAAATCTAGAGCAGCAAATCACACCAGGCAGAATACATTCATTCAGAAAACAAAACAAATGTAGATATAGCTGTGCGCAGCTAAATAGGATATAGCGATAGAAAGTAGGTTACTTAACGAGGTTCGATGCATTCAACCAGAAACAAGATGCAAGCAAAATATAGAAAATCAAAAGAAGCTGCTTAGCAGTAGTAGTAGACACATTAAACCCCTCCTTCATGCGCCTGCGCCTCCGCCTCCTCCCTCCGACGCTTCCTCTACTTCTTGCTGCCCAGTCCCTTGATCTTGGGGGCCTTGGGCCTGATTGGAGGCATGCGACCCTCTTTGATGGCCACCCGCTGGAGGTTTCGGAGGTGAATGCCGAGAGCCTGGTGTTCAGCGATGTAGGCGTTGACGTTCACAGTCTCGCTGCCTTTGTGGATGTCGGAGCCCGGGGCCTCTGCATGCTTCAGTAAGGAGTTGAAGTCGGTGCCGGCGATACTCACCCAGCAGAAGCCGATCC
Organism: Avena sativa; assembly: GCA_916181665.1. Lineage (NCBI taxonomy): Eukaryota > Viridiplantae > Streptophyta > Magnoliopsida > Poales > Poaceae > Avena > Avena sativa. The sequence continues at coordinate 344,530,870 of OV702287.1, forward strand.
CCTTGCAGAAGGGGCTGCTATAGTTGCCGCCAACGAAGAAGGCGTCGTACTGGCGGCCTGTAGCCTCCTCAGCACCTGACGAGTCTTGGTGTGCCTAGACTCATCATCGCTGCAGACATCGCTACCAGAAACCTATTGGAAGAAAAGGAAAATGGGGGAGTAGATGATGTAACAAGATCGAGCAATCGAAATGCGAACAAGCGAATCCTAATAAACCAAGATCTAGCATCCAACGATGGGAACGATAGAAGAACCAGGGGAGGGGAGCAAACCCTAGTTACCTCCGACCATGGGTCGTCGATGCCGGTGTCGTAGGGGTTCAGCGGAGTGATGTACTTATCTGGATCGTAGGTTCCCATGAAGTGATGGATCTGCTTGTGACCGGTGGGAGCCTCCTCGCCGGCGGGGGGATCCTCTTTGGCGGCTACGTCGGTAGCGGGGACGGGGGCCTGGACGAGAACGACGGCTGCCATCGGTGCCTCGACTGGGGCCTAGATAGGGATGGCAGCTGCTTTCAATGCGTCGAGGGGGACCGGCGAGGAGACGGGGGCCTCATCGGCGGCTACATCGGTAGCGGGGACGGGGGCCTGCATGGGAACGGCGGCTGCCACCGATGGCTCGACTGGGGCCTAAACAGGGACGGCGGCTACTTTCAACGCGTCGAGAGGGACCGGCGAGGAGACGGGGCCCTCCTCACCGGCGGCCTCGGAGGCTACGATGGCCATCGTATCCTCCTCCGCCATCGCCGGCGCGGACGGGGTATTCTCGGGAGTTTGCAGATGCTGGTGGGACAGTGGAGAGGGTTGCGTGGGGTGAGTGAGTGAGAGTGAGAGTGGGTGTGCGGAGAGGGGCTCTATAGTTAAGGTGGATGGAAGCAAGGCATTGCACCACCGTGCAACGCGCCGCGTAGTCTACTGCACCGTGCACCACGACATGTGCATGGTATGTCACGTTTTTTCCCGGGCCATAGATGGCAGTTCTGTATTGAGCCGCATGCAAAGGGCACATACACAATTTCTATGTACGAAGTTTGACACGGCCCTAAAATTGGCGATAGTTAAAAGCGGAAATGTAGAGGGGAAGGTAGGTGGTTGTACGGCGAGATTTTTGGGGTTGTGCTAGATTGGGTAGAGGGATGTGTTGATGGCTGCGAGTGACTCGATGAAGGCGGAGACGTTAGGTCTCGTCGAGCTCAGCTCTTCGGCCTCTGGCTAGCGCGTGCAAGCTTCTTACGGTGGGGCCTAGTTGGAAGTGAGATTGAGAGCCGCTGCGTAAAATATGTGATATGTCTTATTAAAATCAAGTGGCAATAAATTGCAGCTGTCCATCGATGACCGTACACTCGATGACACATGTGTTGTGGCATAGTAGTAGCAGTAGTAGGCTTTTCAAACTTGATTAAACATGACATGACTGCTCGACGACTTTTTCCATCGACGGCTTTGTGTTCCTTCTTGTAGAAGTCTCGCTGAGGGAGACGCCCGTGCTGTCTCACGCTGTACTGTAATTGTCACGACGTGTGCAACGATCATCGTTGGATCGCACAGAATCAACGGTTGGTGCGCACGATCCGCGTCACAACTGTGACAACCAATCAGGGAGTAGCAGACAGAGTGAGCACAAGTTTGGGCTTCTACGAAAGATAGAGAGAGGAGGGCAAAACTGAGTAGTATCAAAAAACCAAGGGCAAAACTGAGTAGTATAAAAATGGAAAGTGAGTGTCTTGTGCAATGAAATACATCATGGCATACATCAAATTATGCCAAGATAGATCCACTAGAGTTCATTGGATGTGTGTTCTTCTCATAAACCACACCCACTGTCATTGCATGTTTGTTCCTCTCACAAACCACACATGGATCCACCAGTGTCATTGCATGTGTGTTCTTCTCATGAACCACATCTAGAGTCATTGCATGTCTGTTCTTCTCACAAACCACATAAGGATCCACCAGTGTCATTGGATGTGTGTTCTTTTCATGAACCACACCTAGTGTCATTGCATGTGTGTTCTTATCACAAACCACACATGGATCCACCAGTGTCATTGCATGTGTGTTCCTCTCACAAACCACACATGGATCCACCAGTGCCATTCCATGTGTGTTCTTCTCATGAACCACATCTAGAGTCATTGCATGTGTGTTCTTTTCACAAACCACATATCACAAGTGTCATTACATGTGTGTTATTCTCATAAACCACATATGGATCCACCCAGTGTGAGTGCATATCTGTTCTTTTCACAAACCACATATGGATCCACCACTTTCATTGCATGTCTGTTCTTTTCATGAACCACAGCTAGAGTCATTGCATGTTTGTTCTTCTCACAAACCACATAAGGATCCACCGGTGTCATTGCATGTTTGTTCTTCTCATGAACCACACATGGATCCACCTAGTGTGATTGCATGTCTGTTCTTTTCACAAACCACATATGGATCCACCAATGTCATTGCATGTTTATTCTTTTCATGAACCACAACTAGAGTCATTGCATGTGTGTTCTTTTTACAAACCATAGCTAGAGTCATTGCATGTGTGTTCTTCTCACAAACCACATAAGGATACACAAGTGTCATTGCATGTGTGTTCTTTTCATGAACCAGACCTAGTGTCATTGCATGTATGTTCCTCTCACAAACCACACATGGATCCACCATTGTCATTGCATGTGTGTTCTTCTCATGAACCACATCTAGAGTCATTGCATGTCTGTTCTTCTCACAAACCACATAAGGATCCACTAGTGTCATTGGATGTGTGTTCTTTTCATGAACCACACCCAGTGTCATTGCATGTGTGTTCTTCTCACAAACCACACATGGATCCACGAGTATCATTGCATGTCAGTTCTTTTCATGAACCACAACCAGTGTCATTGCATGTGTGTTCTTCTCACAAACCACACATGGATCCACCAGTGTCATTGCATGTCTGCTCTTTTCATTAACCAAAGTTAGAGTTATTGCATGTGTGTTGTTTTCACAAACCACATATCACCAGTGTCATTGCATGTGTGTTATTCTCATAAACCACATATCGATCCACCCAGTGTGATTGCATGTGTGTTTTTCTCACAAACCACATAAGGATCCACCAGTGTCATTGGATGTGTGTTCTTTTCATGAACCACACCTAGTTTCATTGCATGTGTGTTCTTCTCACAAACCACCCATGAATCCACCAGTGTCATTGCATGTCTATTCTTTTCATGAACGACATCTAGAGTCATTGCATGTCTGTTCTTCTCACAAACCACATAAGGATCCACCAGTATCATTGGATGTGTGTTCTTTTCATGAACCATAACTAGAGTCATTGCATGTGTGTTCTTTTCACAAACCACATATGGATCCACCAGTGTCATTGCACGTGTGTTCTTTTCATGAACCACACATGGATCCACCCAGTGTGATTGCAGATCTGTTCTTTTCACAAACCACATATGGATCCACCACTGCCATTACATGACTGTTCTTTTCATGAACCACACCCAGTGTCATTGAATGTGTGTTCTTCTCACAAACCACACATGGATCCACTAGTGTCATTGCATGTGTGTTCTTCTCATGAACCACATCTAGATTCATTGCATGTCTATTCTTCTCACAAACCACATAAGGATCCACCAGTGTCATTGGATGTGTGTTCTTTTCATGAACTACACCTAGTGTCATTGCATGTGTGTTCTTATCATGAACGACATCTAGAGTCATTGCATGTCTGTTCTTCTCACAAACCACATAAGGATCCACCAGTGTCATTGGATGTGTGTTCTTTTCATGAACCACATCTAGAGTCATTGCATGTCTGTTCCTCTCACAAACCACACATGGATCCACCTGTGTCATTGCATGTGTGTTCTTCTCATGAACCACATCTAGAGTCATTGCATGTCTGTTCTTCTCACAAACCACATAAGCAGATCCACCAGTGTCATTGGATGTGTGTTCTTTTCATGAACTACACCTAGTGTCATTGCATGTGTGTTCTTCTCATGAACCACATTTAGAGTCATTGCATGTGTGTTCTTCTCACAAACCACATAAGGATCCACCAGTGTCATTGGATGTGTGTTCTTTTCATGAACCACACCTAGTGTCATTGCATGTGTGTTCTTCTCACAAACCACACATGGATCCACCAGTGTCATTTTGCATGCGTGTTCTTTTCATGAACCACACATGGATCCACCCAGTGTGATTGCATGTGTGTTCTTCTCACAAACCACATATGGATCCACCAGTGTCATTGCATGTCTGTTCTTTTCATGAACCACACCTAGTGTCATTGCATGTGTGTTCTTCTCACAAACCACACATGGATCCACCGGTGTCATTGCATGTGTGGTCTTCTCATGAACCACATCTATAGTCATTGCATGTCTGTTCTTCTCACAAACCACATAAGGATCCACCAGTGTCATTGGATGTGTATTCTTTTCATGAACCACAGCCAGTGTCATTGCATGTGAGTTCTTCTCATAAACCACACATGGATCCACCAGTGTCATTGCACGTCTGTTTTTTTCATGAACGACATCTAGAGTCATTGCATGTGTGTTCTTCTCACAAACCACATAAGGATCCACCGGTGTCATTGGATGTGTGTATTTTTCATGAACCACAGCTAGAGTCATTGCATGTGTGTTCTTTTCACAAAGCACATATCACCAGTGTCATTGCATGTGTGTTCTTCTCATAAACCACATGTGGATCCACCTAGTGTGATTGCATGTGTGTTCTTCTCACAAACCACATAAGGATCCACCAGTGTCATTGGATGTGTGTTCTTTTCATGAACCACACCCAGTGTCATTGCATGTGTGTTGTTCTCTGTCAACACCCGGATTTTTTATCCTAGATGCCCGTTATGCCATACCTCGCAATCCCAGGATTACCATTTTGCGAGACATAACGGATTGGATATTACAGTACATCATCCATTACAAACCATACATAAGGTCTTACACAAATAAGGATCTCATGATCGAGTCTTAATACAACAAGCAGCGGAAATAAAAGATAAGCGTAGCGGTGGGGTCCATCTTCAGTGGCACAGGCAATGGTGACGAAGGCAGATAGTCCTAGTTATCATAGCCGTCCTGCTGGCCATCATCTTGATAGTCTCCTTCATAGTCTGGCCATGAGAATAGCCAGGGACAAAAGCCATGAGTACTCTTTAAGTACTCGTAAACTACCACTAACAAGTAGTATAGTTCTAAGTTAAAGTGCTAACTCTATGTTTGTGAAAATTTGGAATGGTATCGCATCCGAATCCAACCATCAGTTTTATAAAAGGGTTAAGGCTCATGCCTCAATAGTTTCATCATCATAAACCATTTGTGTTTCTCAACACATGTCAAAACATCTCAATAGAATGACTCATCATTCCAAGGTTTTCATAATTCATTTTCACCAAGTGCTCCCATCTAGAGTGACTCAAGTTTTTATCTACTCTAAACTACTAAGTTAAGAGTGTTCACTAAGGTGGAAAGATGGGATCAATCTCATGCCATAGAATGACATCTAAAGTTTATCTAAATAGACCAAGTATTATACTCTTTATGCTACCTTCAAAACAAGTAATGAACTTTTGGGTAAATTAAAGGAAGTAAAGCTTGTAAATAAGACTTGGGGTAAATACTAGTCAAAGGGGTATAACTCAAGCATGCCTAAAGCATCTTTGACAAACCATCTAGTTTAATCCTAGCTTGCTAAGCATTATACTTGCAAGTGTTAACTGGCATTGTTAATGGTGACTTGCTAGAGTACGTTTTGCAAGGGTTAGCTTGCCAATAATAGCTTGCCTTGGTTGGTGCAGTGGTTGAAGTTTTCTTCTTCTTCTTGGTAGAACTCCTCCTCCTCGTAGACTTGGTCGGTACTATCGTCTATAAATACATACAGAGTACACAATCACCAAACAATACTTAACTAGTCTAATTAGCATTCTAAGACACACATTTGATGATCTATTATCATCACAAGCATCACAAGTTTTATTAACTAGTTTCATCGTTTTTATTTTAGAAAAGTAATTTCTACTCATTGAAAAATTAACTAAGATTTAATATTCACCACCTAAAATATGGGATCATGTGGACACATGTCATCACCACATATTCTAACCTATGGAAATGTGATTTAAGGGTTGGATCATAATTACTTTGGTTTAAGTTCATTATTTAATGATTTAAAGTGACTAGAAATGCCTATATAGCATTATTTTGGTACTAGTCCAAAGTCACTGCATATAAACCTTACTATTATTACATATTCAGATAGGTATGGTGAAATGTGATTTTTGAGAGTTGGAATCATCTCAAAAGCTATCTTGGTTGATTTTATAAAAATGTTGCAAGATGCAAAAGCTTCTGTTTTATTATTTTTACTAGGAGAGATCTATAACTCTAATTGAATTAAATCCAACGGGCTTGGGTAGATCTTTTCAGTAGCTTTCCAACAAAATTGGAATCACTTCATTTGGATTTGTAAATCTTTCTGAAATGATTTTCAAACTAGGGGACAGAACTAAGTTTAAACTAAAAAGAAAAATCCTAATTCAAACTAACTGGGTCGCGCGGGAAACGCTAACGGCCCGGCCCAGTTTCACTCCACAGCGCAGGGCTCAGCTGACAGGGGGTCCACCAGTCAGCGGCTCATAACGCGCGAAGCGGTACAGGGCAATGTGGGACGTTGGATTAGAGTGGGGATCAACGGCTGGGGATCGTCGTCGACGACGGACCTGTCGCCCGACGAGCTCTAACCCTAGCGGCTCGGTGGGGGTGCATAGGGGGCGTACCAGGGCTCCAGCAACGACGGCGAGGCGGGCAACCGGACTGGTGGTTGACAGCGAGTGCAGGGACGGTCGAGGCAGCTCTAGGGGTGGTCGCAATCAGCGGCGCCCTTCTCCTCTAGAGGCGGCCTGCTTCGGCGCAATTCCGGCGAACTGCTGCTCCCCGTGCTCTGGCTAGAGGTGTGGGACGATCAGTGAGGTGAGGGGAGTTGGGTGGTGTGCTGCAAATGGCTGGGGGTGCCCTCCTTTTATAGGCTCGACGACGAGACCGAGAGGGATGGGCAGGCGACGGTGGCGACATGGCTACGGGCTGCTAGTGGCATGGCTGAGGGTGGCGATCGACGCGCGGTCTCCTGGCGGTGCTCTAGGACTTTAATGCGGGCTTAGGGGCGGTGGTATGCGGTCAGGCGGAGCTGGCGCTCTGAGCGGCAGAGACGGCTGCTTCGACGGGGAGCGGTTGCTGTGAGGTGTTGGACGGCGAATGGGGGTGTCTGGCGTGCTCCCTGGGTCGTGGCGACGCGGTGGGCGCGGGCTGCGGTCGAGCGGCAGCTTGTGCACGCGTGCCGGGTGCGGCGCTCTAGCGCGTGCTCGGCATGGCGCGGTGGCACTGGGCGCGGGGGTTTGGCGGTGGTCCACGGCTTGGCCTGGCTCGGGGAGGGGACAGTGGGGGCGGTGAGGTGCTGGCTATCTCCTAGACATGACAAGAGAGGGGGAGGTAGTCTGCTGGGGTGATGGCATGGTCGGACGGCGAGTTGGGGCTCGGCTTGGCATGGCCATGTTGCTAGGGGGTAGGGATGGGGTAGTTAGGTCCTGGTTAGGTCATTAGGAGACAATGGGAGCAATTGGGGGTCAAATGGGAGACAAGTTAGACCAGAACACTATTCAAAATAGTGAATTTGGTTTTGTTTGAAATCTGTCTGCCAAGTGTTTGATAAAATGGCCGCAAGAAAATTCTTTTTGAATTTTGAAAAGATTTTTGGTGGGTGTGCTAGGTATAAGCTTGAGACTCTGTGGGTGCTTGGGTTTTGAAATTTGAGCTCATTTGAGTGGTTTTTGAAATAGTGGGACCTTCCCATATGAAATAGATTCAATTTTAAACTGTCATTTAAAATTAGTATTTGAATGTTTTTAGCAGATCACAAATTGGGCCTTGGTACCTCATTATGTGTACTGGCAAGGGGTGTAAAGATCCACCTTTGTTTCTCTTAGGTTTTGAGTACTAGGAATAGCCAAAGTAGGCATGGTAGTTAATTTGGCCAAAATGACCATTCACTTCAATTATTCATTTTGAGTTGTTTTTCTTTGGGAAAAGTTTGCGAATGATTTAGATGATGTTTATTTCACCTCAGAATCATTTTACAAGCAATGAATCACAGAACCATGGCAATTCAAATCAACTCCTAATTTAAATGCACATACACATGAATGCTTTCATAATCTTAATTGGAAAAGTTTTTGTTAACCCTAATTTTGATGATTTGGATCTTAATAAACTTGGATTAAAGTTTCGGGATGTTATATTCTCACAAACCACACATGGATCCAAGGTGTCATTGCATGTGTGTTCTTCCCATGAACCACATCTAGAGTCATTGCATACCTGTTCTTCTCACAAACCACATAAGGATCCACCAGTGTCATTGGATGTGTGTTCTTTTCATGAACCACACCCAGTGTCATAGCATGTGTGTTCTTCTCACAAACCACACATGGATCCACCAGTGCCATTGCATGTGTGTTCTTTTCATGAACCACACCCAGTGTCATTGCATGTCTGTTCCTCTCACAAACCACACATGGATCCACCAGTGCCATTGCATGTGTGTTCTTCTCATGAATCACATCTAGAGTCATTCATGTGTGTTCTTTTTACAAACTACATATCACTAGTGTCATTGTATGTGTGTTCTTCTCATAAACCACATATGTATCCACCTAGTGTGATTGCATGTATGTTCTTTTCACAAACCACATATGGATCCACCAGTCTCAATGCATGTGTGTTCTTTTCATGAACCACAGCTAGAGTCATTGCATGTCTATTCTTATCACAAACCACATAAGGATCCACCGGTGTCATTGCATGTTTATTCTTTTCATGAACCACACATGGATCCATCCAGTGTGATTGCATGTCTGTTCTTTTCACAAACCACATATGGATCCACCAGTGTCATTGCATGTCTGTTCTTTTCACGAACCATAGCTAGAGTCATTGCATGTGTGTTATTTTCACAAACCACAGCTAGAGTCATTGCATGTGTGTTCTTCTCACAAACCACATAAGGATACACCAGTGTCATTGCATTTGTGTTCTTTTCATGAACCACACCCAGTGTCATTGCATGTGTGTTCCTCTCACAAACGACACATAGATCCACCAGTGTCATTGCATGTGTGTTCTTCTAACAAACCACATCTAGAGTCATTGCATGTCTGTTCTTCTCACAAACCACATAAGGACCCACCAGTGTCATTGGATGTGTGTTGTTTTCAGGAACCACACCTAGTGTCATTGCATGTGTGTTCTTCTCACAAACCACACATGGATCCACCAGTATCATTGCATGTCTGTTCTTTTCATCAACCACATACAGTGTCATTGCATGTGTGTTCTTCTCACAAACCACACATGGATCCACCAGTGTCATTGCATGTTTGCTCTTTTCATTCACCACAGTTAGAGTCATTGCATGTGTGTTCTTTTCACAAACCACATATCACCTGTGTCATTGCATGTGTGTTCTTATCATAAACCACATATGGATCCACCAAGTGTGATTGCATGTGTGTTCTTCTCACAAACCACATAAGGGTCCACCAGTGTCATTGGATGTGTGTTATTTTCACAAACCACACTTGGATCCACCGGTGTCATTGCATGTGTGTTCTTCTCATGAACCAAATCTAGAGTCATTGCATGTGTGTTCTTCTCACAAACCACATAAGGATCCACCAGTGTCATTGGATGTGTGTTCTTTTCATGAACCACACCCAGTGTCATTGCATGTGTGTTCTTCTCACAAACCACAAATGGATCCACCGGTGTCATTGCATGTGTGTTCTTTTCATGAACCACACATGGATCCACCCAGTGTGATTGCATGTCTGTTCTTTTCACAAACCACATATGGATCCACCAGTGTCATTACATGTCTGTTATTTTCATGAACCACACCCAGTGTCATTGCATGTGTGTTCTGCTCACAAACCACACATGGATCCACTGGTGTCATTGCATGTGTGTTCTTCTCATGAACCACATCTAGAGTCATTGCATGTTTGTTCTTCTCACAAACCACATAAGGACCCACCAGTGTCATTGGATGTGTGTTCTTTTCATGAACCACACCCAGTGTCATTGCATGTGTGTTCTTCTCACAAACCACCCATGGATCCACCAGTGTCATTGCATGTCTGTTCTTTTCATGAACGACATCTAGAGTCATTGCATGCCTGTTCTTCTCACAAACCACATAAGGATCCACCAGTGTCATTGGATGTGTGTTCTTTTCATGAACCATAACTAGAGTCATTGCATGTGTGTTCTTTTCACAAACCACACATGGATCCAGCAGTGTCATTGCATGTGTGTTCTTTTCATGAACCACACATGGATCCACCCAGTGTGATTGCATGCCTGTTCTTTTCACAAACCACATATGGATCCACCAGTATCATTACATGTCTGTTCTTTTCATGAACCACACCCAGTGTCATTGCATGTGTGTTCTTCTCACAAACCACACATGGATCCACCAGTGTCATTGCATGTGTGTTCTTCTCATGAACCACATATAGATTCATTGCATGTCTGTTCTTCTCACAAACCACATAAGGATCCACCAGTGTCATTGGATGTGTGTTCTTTTCAGGAACCACACCTAGTGTCATTGCATGTGTGTTCTTCTCACAAACCACACATGGATCCACCAGTATCATTGCATGTCTGTTCTTTTCATCAACCACAACCAGTGTCATTGCATGTGTGTTCTTCTCACAAACCACACATGGATCCACCAGTGTCATGGCATGTTTGCTCTTTTCATTAACCAAAGTTAGAGTCATTGCATGCGTGTTCTTTTCACAAACCACATATCACTAGTGTCATTGCATGTGTGTTCTTATCATAAGCCACATATGGATCCACCAAGTGTGATTGCATGTGTGTTCTTCTCACAAACCACATAAGGGTCCACCAGTGTCATTGGATGTGTGTTCTTCTCACAAACCACACTTGGATCCAGCGGTGTCATTGCATGTGTGCTCTTCTCATGAACCACATCTAGAGTCATTGCATGTGTGTTCTTCTCACAAACCACATAAGGATCCACCAGTGTCATTGGATGTGTGTTCTTTTCATGAACCACACCCAGTGTCATTGCATGTGTGTTCTTCTCACAAACCACACATGGATCCACCAGTGTCATTGCATGTGTGTTCTTTTCATGAACCACACATGGATCCACCCAGTGTGATTGCATGTCTGTTCTTTTCACAAACCACATATGGATCCACCAGTGTCATTACATGTCTGTTATTTTCATGAACCACACCCAGTGTCATTGCATGTGTGTTCTGCTCACAAACCACACATGGATCCACTGGTGTCATTGCATGTGTGTTCTTCTCATGAACCACATCTAGAGTCATTTCATGTTTGTTCTTCTCACAAACCACATAAGGACCCACCAGTGTCATTGGATGTGTGTTCTTTTCATGAACCACACCCAGTGTCATTGCATGTGTGTTCTTCTCACAAACCACCCATGGATCCACCAGTGTCATTGCATGTCTATTCTTTTCATGAACGACATCTAGAGTCATTGCATGCCTGTTCTTCTCACAAACCACATAAGGATCCACCAGTGTCATTGGATGTGTGTTCTTTTCATGAACCATAACTAGAGTCAATGCATGTGTGTTCTTTTCACAAACCACACATGGATCCACCAGTGTCATTGCATGTGTTTTCTTTTCATGAACCACACATGGATCCACCCAATGTGATTGCATGCCTATTCTTTTCACAAACCACATATGGATCCACCAGTATCATTATATGTTTGTTCTTTTCATGAACCACACTCAGTGTCATTGCATGTGTGTTCTTCTCACAAACCACACATGGATCCACCAGTGTCATTGCATGTGTGTTCTTCTCATGAACCACATCTTGATTCATTGCATGTCTGTTCTTCTCACAAACCACATAAGGATCCACCAGTATCATTGGATGTGTGTTCTTTTCATGAACCACACCCAGTGTCATTGCATGTGTGTTCTTATCATGAACGACATCTAGAGTCATTGCATGTCTGTTCTTCTCACAAACCACATAAGGATCCACTAGTGTCATTGGATGTGTCTCCTTTTCATGAACCATAGCTAGAATCATTGCATGTGTGTTCTTTTCACAAACCACAGCTAGAGTCATTGCATGTCTATTCTTTTCACAAACCACATATGGATCCACCAGTGCCATTGCATGTCTGTTCATTTCATGAACCACACCTAGTGTCATTGCATGTCTGTTCCTCTCATAAACCACACATGGATCCACCCAGTGTGATTGCATGTCTGTTCTTTTCACAAACCACATATGGATCCACCAGTGTCATTGCATGTCTGTTCTTTTCATGAACCACATCCAGTGTCATTGCATGCCTGTTCCTCTCATAAACCATGCATGGATCCACCGTGTCATTGCATGTGTGTTCTTCTCATGAACCACATCTAGAGTCATTGCATGTCTGTTCATCTCACAAATCACATAAGTATCCACCAGTGTGATTGGATGTGTGTTCTTTTCATCAATCACACCCAGTGTCATTGCATGTGTGTTCTTCTCACAAACCACACATGGATCCACAAGTGTCATTGCATGTGTGTTCTTTTCATGAAACACACCTAGTGTCATTGCATGTATGTTCCTCTCATAAACCACACATGGATCCACCAGTGCCATTGCATGTGTGTTCTTCTCATGAACCACATCTAGAGTCATTGCACGTGTGTTCTTTTCACAAACCACATATCACCAGTGTCATTGCATGTGTGTTCTTCTCATAAACCACATATGGATCCACCTAGTGTGATTGCATGTCTGTTCTTTTCACAAACCACATATGGATCCACCAGTGTCATTGCATGTCTGTTCTTTTCATGAACCACAACTAGAGTCATTACATGTCTGTTCTTCTGAGAAACCACATAAGGATCCACAGGTGTCATTGCATGTGTGTTCATCTCATGAACCACACATGGATCCACCCAGTGTGATTGCATGTCTGTTATTTTCACAAACCACATATGGATCCACAGTGTCATTGCATGTGTGTTCTTTTAATGAACCACAGCTAGAGTCATTGCACGTGTGTTCTTTTCATGAACCACAGCCAGAGTCATTGCATGTGTGTTCTTCTCATAAACCACATAAGGATACACCAGTGTCATTGCATGTGTGTTCTTCTCATGAACCACATCTAGAGGCATTGCATATCTGTTCTTCTCACAAACCACATAAGGATCCACCAGTGTCATTGGATGTGTGTTCTTTTCATGAACCACACCTAGTGTCATTGCATGTGTGTTCTTCTCACAAACCACACATGGATCCACCAGTGTCATTGCATGTGTGTTCTTTTCATGAACCACACATGGATCCACCCAGTGTGATTGCATGTTTGTTCTTTTCACAAATCACATATGGATCCACCAGTGTCATTGCATGTATGTTCTTTCCATGAACCACACCCAGTGTCATTGCATGTATGTTCCTCTCATAAACCACACATGGATCCACCGGTGTCATTGCATGTTTGTTCTTCTCATGAACCACATCTAGAGTCATTGCATGTCTGTTGTTCTCACAAACCACATAAGGATCCACCAGTGTCACTGGATGTGTGCTCTTTTCATGAACCACACCCAGTGTCATTGCATGTGTGTTCTTCTCACAAACCACACATGGATCCGCTAGTGTCATTGCATGTGTGTTCTTTTCATGAACCACACCTAGTGACATTGCATGTCTGTTCCTCTCACAAACCACACATGGATCCACCAGTGCCATTGCATGTGTGTTCTTCTCATGAACCACATCTAGAGTCATTACATGTGTGTTCCTTTCACAAACCACATATCACCAGTGTCATTTCATGTGTGTTATTCTCATAAACCACATATGGATCCACCCAGTGTGATTGCTGTTGGGTCTGCAGCATAGAAAACAAAAAAATTCCTATGATGAGAACTACACGCCAAGATCTATCTACTAGGTACAGAGCAACGGGTGGACATACATCCATCGAGAACTTACCCTCGAAGACAACGAGTTTTGTTAACGAGTAGGAACTCGTGGTTGATGTAGTCGTACACTTGCCGATCTCAAGATCGTGTGGAAGTCCGAGCACCGCAACTCAGCAGCGCATCCGTACTCGCACACACGTTCAAGCCACCGGACAACCTCCACCTCCTCGCTCTAGCGATCCAGCGGAAGCAGCAACTCCTTCCAGACGAAATGCCACCGGGAACATGTATCTTGCTAATCCGAGACCATGGGGGACTAATTCTAGAGGGGGAGAGAGATCCTTCACGAGGAGGTGTGTGGAAGAAGGGGTGTGAGGGGGGCCTTTTATAGGAGGAGGGGGTACCCCTCCCCCATGGCCGGTGCCCCATGGGAGGGTGACTCCTCACCTCCCCATTCATGTGGTGGTAACCCCTCCACATTAAAATGCCCCTTCACATTCTCTTTTAAAGTCTCCACTTTAAATGCATTAAATTTCTCCAAATTTAATGCTCTCTCATTTAATAAAATTCTTTTATTAATTTTATTCAGAATTTTTTTAATTACTTTAATTAACAAACATTCACATAAAACCCCCTGCAACATTTCAATATTACATGCAGAACCAATTTCAGCAATTTCACCCGAAACAGTTTCAGTGTCTATTGAAATAATTCCAGCGCTTTCTTAAATCTTTATCTGAAACATATTTGCTCCAAATGGTGTCGATATCCCTTAAGTGTGTCACCCTATGGTTCACGAATAATTTAGACATGATCGAGACCCCTCTCTGATCAATAATCAGCAGCGGGACCTGGAGATCCGTACTGACTCCCACATATTCAACGATGACTCTTGTGATCGTGTGAACCTTTAATGTCGTAACTAAATCCCTTTGTCTCGCGATATATTACATGTCCGAGATTCGATCATTGGCATCCAAATACCTAGTTTGATCTCGTTACCGACATGCACTCTTTTCTCGTTCTCGTGATATAACATTCTAGTGATCACATGACTTGCTTGCAAGCTATTTCAATGTGATATCACCGAGAGGGCCAAGAGTATATCTATCCGTCATCGGGATGGACAAATCCCACTCTTGATCCATGAGCCTCAACATAACACCTTCGTAGCACTGAACCCACCTTTATAGTCACCCTGTTACGGTGTGACGTTTGATGTTATCAAGATACTCTTCCAGTGTTAGCAGTTAACATGATCTCATGGTCTAAGGACTAAGATTACTTCGTATGATGTTATAGCAATATAAACATAATGACTCTGATCGTAATGCTATACTTCGGATGAATGTTCACCACATCATTCCACCAATGTTGTGACCTCATTATCAACAACATCCAATGTCCATGATCAGGAAACCTTGATCATCTTGTTAATCAAGGAGCTAGTTTATATGAGAGGCATTACTAGGAACTTTATATTTTGTTTATTAAACACACATGTATTAACATTTCCAATTAATACAATTATAGCATGCAAAATAAACATTTATCATAAACATGGAATAAGATAATAACCACTTTATTATTGCCTCTCGGGCATATTCCCTTCAGTCTCCCACTTGCACTAGAGTCAATAATCTAGTTGAAAAACTTTGCGTATTGAACACCTATGGCTTCTGGTGTTGCATATACGCGATTGCTAGTGGTTAACATAAAAACCGGATCTGACAGTTTTAGGTCTGTGTGTATTTGCATGTCTTTGCATCTCTACGCATCACTCATTCTCAAATGAGATGGCATTGTATAAATTTGGTCCTTTGGTGAAACCTTTAGTTCGTTCGGGTTAAAATATGTTGATATTATTGTCATACAATATATCTTCATAGTATTAGCCCACTTCGAACCACACCTAGTTTGATAACAAACTTCTTAACACAAATGCTCTCCTTTGCTGCTACTATAGCAGTCATATATTTAGCCTTTTTTGTAGTATTTGTCACAATGTTTCAACTTTGGAACTTATCCAAATCCATCATGGAACATCCTTTCCATTACATTGTGCCACCCATAGTCTAAGTTGAGATAAATTTAATCTGTATCTTGTGACAAAACTAGTATCAATGTAACACTTTACAATGAACTCTTTTTAACTACTTGTCACTTATACATGATATATTCTTAGTTCTTCCAAAGCTCATAAGAATATCTTTAATATCGTCCAATGATCATATTATGAATCATTCTGGTATGTGCTCATAACATTTAGAGCATAGGACATATCTGGATATATACATATCATGGTATAATCGATCAAAATCTTCATGTGATTTTACTCACCAAGTGTTGAAATACTTGAATCTTGATACAATCCTTTCCATGCAGCAAGAACCTTTCTTGTTGTTTCCATATTGAACCCTTTCAATATCTCATATATGTATGTCTGGCACAACCATATTAGCGCCTCAATCTATCCATATTGATATTGATGCCTAATATTCCGGTTTTGCCCAGGTCTTTCATCGAAATCTTATTTTAATGAAATTCTTAACTTGTATCAATACAAGATACATCATTTACAATCAACAATATGTCTTCTACATAATGTATTAGAAATATGTCTCAGCGCTCCCACTTAATTTCTTGCAAATGCAAGCATCTTCATCATCTCTGATGAATTTAAACTCTTTTAACAGTTTCATCATGGTGAAGATTCCAACTCCGCTATGCTTACTTCAACTATTGAAGTTTGCATCCCCTTTTAGCACTCTTTGAATTAACAAAACCCTTCGGACCGTGTCATGTACACGTCCTAGGTAACCATTCTATTAGAAGAACCTCATTTTGTTTATTCAACTACCATATACCAAATTATATGTAGTGGTTGCTACATTAATCCGTCAAGACTAAATATCGCTATGAAAGATCAAATCTTGCCATAGTCAACTCCTTGAACATTGTCGTAAACTTCTTTCCGACATGTCGACTATTTCATAGATGTTAAACATCCATGTCTATTTCTTTATCGATCCAAACACGACCGATAGGCTTCACGCCTTTCCGGAGGGTCTTCCAAGTTCAGAAACTTGATTTCTCGTGTATGGATACTATCACGGATTCTATGACTTCTAGTCATTTTATGGAGTCAGGGCCCATCATCGCTTCTTTGAATGTAGTCGGTTCATCATTGTCAAAACAATAACGACTTGTTTATCAAATCACACTATTTGATTCTTACCGACCCACACGGTTCAATAGGAACTCTAATCTCCGAGATCACACCCTTTGTAATCACGGGAGCCATGAGCATTGTGGCCGCCACCAGGACACTTTCCGGCGCTGCGCTACTTAGCACATATAGCTAAGGTTCAGCAACCTTATCAAAGTTCTATTGTCCTCCCACTTAACTTTTCACGAAAAATTCCTTCTCAAGAAACTTGACGTTCCAAGTAACAAACTCTTTTGTCCTCGGTGTTATGGAGAAATTTCCAACAAATTCTTTGGGATAACCTACAAAGACATGCTTATCCGACTTTGGTTGTAAACATTTTACTTATGCATAGCATACCAAAATTTAAGAAAAGACAATTCGGGTTTTATCCCAAACCATGACTTATATGGTGTCAGTTCAACGGATCATGATGGTGCTCTTTTTAGTGTAAAAGCGGTAGTCTCTAAAGCTTCAATCCTTAAAACATAATGGCAGTTTTATAAATGACACTTTTGATCTTACCATGTCAAACATGGTTTGATTTCATCACTCGAATATGCCATACTCCTATGGTTTATCGGGAAACATAAATCATGGAACAATTTCTCAAATCTTAGGTGTTTTGCTAAACATGTAACTCAAATATCTTCCTTTATGATCGAATCATAAACTCTTTATTTTCTTGTTATAATGATTTCCACTTCATCTTGAAAGGTTTTTGAACAATTTTCAAAAGTTTCATACTTCTTCCTTATTAAGTAAATATATAGATCTATTCACTCAAATTTCTTGAGAAAGCATATGAAGCAAAAATATCCATCGCATATGGATACATATAATGGACTATATACATCAATATGTATAATATCCAATAAATTAGTCATCCGTTCCTCTTTGGCCTATGGACGGAGTTTCAATTATCTCGAGGAAAGTTTCACAAGCGTCAATTGATCAAAATCAAAGACTCCAAAAATCCATCAACATGGAGTTTCTTCATGTTTTCTTTCCAATATAATTTAAACAGCGATGTCACTTCATAAGTGATCTTTCAATCATTTGTCTTGCAACATTTTAGTAATAGTGTTTATGGATGTGATTTCTCCCACTAGACTTGTAAAAGTTCATCCATCCTTTATGGAATATGGTAATTATTTGAACAACCATTGTTCTCGTAATACCGGAACAAAATAACAATTATTAAAACAAATCTTGAAGACTAGGTTTGACGACAACGAAAACACAATAACACTTTATTTGTTTTCGATGAACATCATCACTTATTCTCTTACTAGTTACTTAGGCCATTGTAGTTCATGAATTGCGTTGTCCTGTATGACACTTCATACCGACCAATTCGGTATCCAATACCGGTATCCCATACCTCAGAACCACATTGTTTAACAAGCAAGGAATACAGCCATAACATGTATATCTTCTATATACCTAAGTTGGACATCTCCAACCTTTTCTTTTCTGCCAAATATTTTATAGATTCTCTTTCAACAATTCCTTTTATTTTAAAAGAATCTATCAACATCAATAGTGGTGTCATTCACATGACACATAGTACAAAGTGTATATACTCAAATACTAATACCTTTGAACTTGCACTTTGAAGTGGATCACCATCATCAAATGTTTGGTGTTCTTTCAAAAATCCATTCTTTAGTAATCTATTAGTGTAGTAAACATTTTACTTACATCTTCTATTCATCCTTATCATGACAACTTTAATGTTCAAGCTACTATAGCCTGTAAGGAAGAATCGCGAGTATAATGTTAGTTCCCAAAACCTTTTTGGGAGATCCGAATGCTTAGCATCTCCATCCTTCACAAATTCTCATACAATATGAGAACATGTATTTTGCTAAATTATACTCTATCATAATGCAACCAAAAACATTGTTTCAGATATTACAATATCTTTCACACATGATGGTTTCTGAAACAATTTTTTAGCTCCTAGATAATCTTGATATTAAAACAACTTTTGAATATCAATAATCATGGAGGCAAACATGATACTTTAGATACTAACATTGGAATTCTTACTCTTGATTTAATACTACTTATTAAACTTCATGGAGTAAATAGAGTTTGCTGAAAGTTTGCAATAGGACTTATAAACTTTAAATTGACATTCAAAACAATATGATACCAGTTCATAAAGTAAATATCCAGAATTTTATAGTTCTATTATCTCAATTAAAACTAAGCATAAGGTAGTGAACAGACGCCAATGACTATAACAAATTATGCAAATTCACTTCGATTTAGTTTATGACAAACTGAGTTCGACTAATCCAAATTAGAAATGAACTCCCACTCAAAAACGACATCCCTCATGCCTTTTTGGTGATTACATGAACCAAATCCACTACACCAAGTCCGATCATCACGTGAGTTGATGTAGCTTCAAAGGCGAGCATCTATATGGGCATCATATCAACTATATGAGTCATGCTTAACCTTTCGGTCCGTGTTCCGAGGCCATGTCTGTACATGCTAGGCTCGCCAAGTAAGAACCTTAGTATTCGCGTGTGTAAAACTGTCTTACACCCGTTATATGAAAGCGTAGAGTCGAGTACACCCGATCATCACGTGATGTCTCGAAACACGATCCATACAACAGTGCATACTTAAGGAAGAACACATTTTTATCTTGATATTTAAATGAGGTATCATCTTATAATGCTACTAAAACGCCAAACAAGCAATATAGGATGCGAACATCATATGTGTAAAGTGAAATGATATGGTCCATGCATTTGATCACCATCATATGCATCGCGGTATGATCTCTATCATTCCTTTGTGTGTAAGGCCAAGGTATATGGAACTTACATGTTGAGTGTGTTTTAAGAGTATCTATCATACATCTACTTACAACAATACCATATCAAGACACTATCCCAGCAACGATCTAAACTAGACGCCTCTAATTTATCAATTGCAAGTTTTACGTGGCTTAGGGCTTTCGAAGATAGAACCGGTCTTACCTACGAACATGAACCACAACGAGGATAACCAAGTTATTAGCAACTCGTTGTAAATCAGATATTGACTATAGTAGGAGAGACAGACACCCGCCAGCCACTTATGCAAAACTAGTTGCATGTCAGTCATGGAATCGGTCTCATGTGCGATGACATGTAAGGTTGGTCCGGGCCGCTTCATCCCACTATGCCAATAATATCCAAAGTACATATAAGAAGCAATAACATGATCATCTCCGCCCACATACTCTTATGTGTTCTACCCGTGCAAAGCACCTACACATAGATCAGGCTCTGATACCACTGTTGGGTCCGCAGCATAGAAAACAAAAAAATTCCTACGATGAGAACTACAGGCCAAGATCTATCTACTAGGTACAGAGCAACGGGTGGACATACATCCATCGAGAACTTACCCTCGAAGACAACGAGTTTTGTTAATGAGTAGGAACTCGTGGTTGATATAGTCGTACACTTCCCGATCTCAAGATCGTGTGGAAGTCCGAGCGCCTCAACTCAGCAGCGCATCCATACTCGCACACACGTTCAACCCACCGTAAAACCTCCACCTCCTCGCTCTAGCGATCTAGCAGAAGCAGCAACTCCTTCCAGACGAAATGCCACCGGGAACATGTATCTCGCTAATCCGAGACCATGGGGGAATAATTCTAGAGGGGGAGAGAGATCCTTCATGAGGAGGTGTGTGGAAGAAGGGGTGTGAGGGGGGCCTTTTATAGGAGGAGGGGGGGTACCCCTCCCCCATGGCCGGCGCCCCATGGGAGGGTGACTCCTCACCTCCCCATTCATGTGGTGGTAACCCCTCCACATTAAAATGCCCCTTCACATTCTCTTTTAAAGTCTCCACTTTAAATGCATTAAATTTCTCCAAATTTAATGCTCTCTCATTTAATAAAATTCTTTTATTAATTTTATTCAGAATTTTTTTAATTACTTTAATTAACAAACATTCACATAAAACCCCCTGCAACATTTCAATATTACATGCAGAACCAATTTCAGCAATTTCACCCGAAACAGTTTCAGTGTCTATTGAAATAATTCCAGCGCTTTCTTAAATCTTTATCTGAAACATATTTGCTCCAAATGGTGTAGGTATCCCTTAAGTGTGTCACCCTACGGTTCGCGAAGAATGCAGACATGGTCGAGACCCCTCTCTGATCAATAATCAGCAGCGGGACCTGGAGATCCGTACTGACTCCCACATATTCAATGATGACTCTTGTGATCGTGTGAACCTTTAACGTCGTAACTAAATCACTTTGTCTCGCGATATATTACATGTCCGAGATTCGATCATTGGTATCCAAATACCTAGTTTGATCTCGTTACCGACATGCACTCTTTTCTCGTTCTCGTGATATAACATTCTAGTGATCACGTCACTTGCTTGCAAGCTATTTGAATGTGATATCACCGAGAAGGACCAGAGTATATCTATCCGTCATTGGGATGGACAAATCCCACTCTTGATCCATGAGCCTCAACATAACACCTACGTAGCACTCAACCACCTTTATAGTCACCCTGTTACGGTGTGACGTTTGATGTTATCAAGATACTCTTCCGGTGTTAGCAGTTAACATGATCTCATGGTCTAAGGACTAAGATTACTTCATATGATGTTATAGCAATATAAACATAATGACTCTGATTGTAATGCTATACTTCGGATGAATGTTCACCACATCATTCCACCAATGTTGTGACCTCGTTATCAACAACATCCAATGTCCATGATCAGGAAACCTTGATCATCTTGTTAATCAACGAGCTAGTTTATATGAGAGGCATTACTAGGAAATTTATATTTTGTTTATTAAACACACATGTATTAACGTTTCCAATTAATACAATTATAGCATGCAAAATAAACATTTATCATAAACATGGAATAAGATAATAACCACTTTATTATTGCCTCTCGGGCATATTCCCTTCAATTGCATGTCTGTTCTTTTCACAGACCACATATGGATCCACCAGTGTCATTGCATGTCTGTTCTTTTCATGAACCATAGCTAGAGTCATTGCATGTGTATTCTTCTCACAAACCACATAAGGATCCACCGGTGTCATTGCATGTGTGTTCTTTTCATGAAGCACACATGGATCCACCTAGTGTGATTGTATGTCTGTTCTTTTAAACCACATATGGATCCACCAATGTCATGGCATGTCTGTTCTTTTCATGAACCACAACTAGAGACATTGTATGTGTGTTCTTTTCACAAACCATAGCTAGGGTCATTGCATGTGTGTTCTTCTCACCAACCACATCAGTATACACCAGTGTCATTGCATGTGTGTTCTTTTCATGAACCACACCCAGTGTCATTGCATGTGTGTTCCTATCACAACGCACATGGATCCACCAGTGTCATTGCATGTGTGTTCTTCTCATGAACCACATCTAGAGTCATTGCATGTATGTTCTTCTCACAAACCACATAAGGATCCACCAGTGTCATTGGATGTGTGTTCTTTTCATGAACCACACCCAGTGTCATTGCATGTGTGTTCTTATCAAAAACCACACATGGATCCACCAGTATCATTGCATCTCTGTTCTTTTCATGAACCACAGCCAGTGTAATTGCATGTGTGTCCTTCTCACAAACCACACATGGATCCACCAGTGTCATTGCATGTCTGCTCTTTTCATTAACCACAGTTAGAGTCATTGCATGTGTGTTCTTTTCACAAACCACATATCACCAGTGTCATTGCATGTGTGTTCTTCTCATAAACCACATATGGATCCACCCAGTGTGATTGCATGTGTGTTCTTCTCACAAACCACATAAGGATCCACCAGTGTCATTGGATGTGTGTTCTTTTCATGAACCAGACCCAGTGTCATTGCATGTGTGTTCTTCTCACAAACCACACATGGATCCACGGTGTCATTGCATGTGTGTTCTTCTCATGAACCACATCTAGAGTCATTACATGTCTGTTCTTCTCACAAACCACATAAGGATCCACCAGTGTCGTTGGATGTGTGTTCTTTTCATGAACCACACCCAGTGTCATTGCATGTGTGTTCTTCTCACAAACCACACATGGATCCACCAGTGTCATTGGATGTCTGTTCTTCTCATGAACGACATCTAGAGTCTTTGCATGTCTGTTCTTCTCACAAACCACATAAGGATCCACCAGTGTCATTGCATGTCTGTTCTTTTCATGAACCACACCCATTGTCATTGCATGTCTCTTCCTCTAAACAAACCACATATGGATCCACCAGTGTCATTGCATGTGGTCATTGCATGTGTGTTCTTCTAAACAAACCACACATGGATCCACCAGTATCATTGCATGTCTATTCTTTTCATGAACCACACCCAGTGTCATCACATGTCTATTCTTCTCACAAACCACATAAGGATACACCCGTGTCATTCCATGTCTGTTCTTCTCATGAACCACATCTAGAGTCATTGCATGTCTGTTCTTCTCACAAACCACATAAGGATCCACCAGTGTCATTGGATGTGTGTTCTTTTCATGAACGACACCCAGTGTCATTGCATGTGTGTTCTTCTCACAAACCACACATGGATCCACCAGTGTCATTGCATGTGTGTTCTTTTCATGAACAACACATGGATCCACCCAGTGTGATTGCATGTCTGTTCTTTTCACAAATCACATATGAATCCACCAGTGTCATTGCATGTCTGTTCTTTTCATGAGCCACACCCAGTGTCATTGCATGCCTGTTCCTCTCATAAACCACACATGGATCCAACGGTGTCATTGCATGTTTGTTCTTCTCATGAACCACATCTAGAGTCATTGCATGTCTGTTCTTCTCACAAACCACATAAGGATCACCAGTGTCACTGGATGTGTGCTCTTTTCATGAACCACACCCAGTGTCATTGCATGTGTGTTCTTCTCACAAACCACACATGGATCCACTAGTGTCATTGCATGTGTGTTCTTTTCATGAACCACACCTAGTGACATTGCATGTCTGTTCCTCTCACAAACCACACATGGATCCATGTAACACCCCGTCCACTCCTAGGCCCGGGGGGTGTCACTCCTGGCAGCTTAATAGGATTTCTAGACTGGCCCCACAGACCAACACTAGTCTTTTCTACGCACTTTGTCCTCACTCGTGCGCACCCGGTTACCCACTTCCCGGTCGGTCACCCATCCTAGAATTGCTCTAGGCCAAGCACGCTTAACCTTAGAGTTCTTTTCGAATGAGCTTCCGGAAAAGAAGTTGCAACTTGTTGATATGGGTATCCTATCAATCCTATTAAGCCATGTGCCTGGATCTCACATACACCCACCCTTTAGAAGATCGATGCCCTCATCGATCAAGCACACCCCAGGAACGTTCCCTCTTGGCACGCGTCTGTGTGTCCAGTGCCGGCACATGTGTCATGCCATGTCCACTCCGGGCCACACGCGCCATGCTCCACATGTCCCGCCACTGACCCGCACACACCCGTGTAATCGCAAGGGTCGGCTCTGATACCACTTGTAACACCCCGTCCACTCCTGGGCCCGGGGGGTGTCACTCCTGGCAGCTTAATAGGATTTCTAGACTGGCCCCACAGACCAACACTAGTCTTTTCTACGCACTTTGTCCTCACTCGTGCGCACCCGGTTACCCACTTCCCGGTCGGTCACCCATCCTAGAATTGCTCTAGGCCAAGCACGCTTAACCTTAGAGTTCTTTTCGAATGAGCTTCTGGAAAAGAAGTTGCAACTTGTTGATATGGGTATCCTATCAATCCTATTAAGCCATGTGCCTGGATCTCACAATCCACCAGTGCCATTGCATATGTGTTCTTCTCATGAACCACGTCTAGAGTCATTGCATGTGTGTTCTTTTCACAAACCACATATCACCAGTGTCATTGCATGTGTGTTATTCTCATAAACCACATATGGATCCACACAGTGTGATTGCATGTTTGTTCTTTTCACAAACCACATATGGATCCACCAGTGTCATTGCATGTCTGTTCTTTTCATGAACCACAGCTAGAGTCATTGCATGTTCGTTCTTCTCACAAACCACATAAGGATCCACCGGTGTCATTGCATGCATGTTCTTTTCATGAACCACACATGGATCCACCCAGTGTGATTGTATGTCTGTTCTTTTCACAAATCACATATGGATCCTCTAGTGTCATGGCATGTCTATTCTTTTCATGAACCACAACTAGAGTCATTGCATGTGTGTTCTTTTCACAAACCACAGCTAGAGTCATTGTGTGTGTGTTCTTCTCACAAACCACATAAGGATACACCAGTGTCATTGCATGTGTGTTCTTTTCATTAACCACACCTAGTGTCATTGCATGTGTGTTCCTCTCACAAACCGCATATGGATCCACCAGTGTCATTGCATGTGTGTTCTTCTCATGAACCACATCTAGAGTCATTGCATGTCTCTTCTTCTCACAAACCACATAAGGATCCACCAGTGTCATTGGATGTGTGTTCTTTTCATGAACCACACCCAGTTTCATTGCATGTGTGTTCTTCTCACAAACCACACATGGATCCACTAGTGTCATTGGATGTTTGTTCTTCTCATGAACGACATCTAGAGTCTTTGCATGTCTGTTCTTCTCACAAACCAAATAAGGATCCACCAGTGTCATTGCATGTCTTTTCTTTTCATGAAACACACCCATTGTCATTGCATGTCTGTTCCTCTAAACAAACCACACATGGATCCACCAGTGTCATTGCATGTGGTCATTGCATGTGTGTTCTTCTAAACAAACCACACATGGATCCACCAGTATCATTGCATGTATATTCTTTTCATGAACCACACCCAGTGTCATCGCATGTCTGTTCTTCTCACAAACCACATAAGGATACACCCATGTCATTGCATGTCTGTTCTTCTCATGAACCACATCTAGAGTCATTGCATGTCTGTTCTTCTCACAAACCACATAAGGATCCACCAAGGTCATTGGATGTGTGTTATTTTCATGAACCACCGCTAGAGTCATTGCATGTGTGTTCTTTTCACAAACCACAACTAGAGTCATTGCATGTGTGTTCTTCTCACAAACCACATAAGGATACACCAGTGTCATTGCATGTGTGTTCTTCTCATGAACCACAAGTAGAGTCATTGCATGTGTGTTCTTCTCACAACCCACATAAGGATCCACCAGTGTCATTGGATGTGTGTTCTTTTCATGAACCACACCCAGTGTCATTGCATGTGTGTTCTTCTCACAAACCACACATGGATCCACCAGTGTCATTGGATGTGTGTTCTTTTCATGAACCACACCCAGTGTCATTGCATGTCTGTTCTTTTCATGAACCACACCCAGTGTCATTGCATGTGTGTTCTTCTCACAAACCACACATGGATCCACCAATGTCATTGGATGTTTGTTCTTCTCATGAACGACATCTAGAGTCTTTGCATGTCTGTTCTTCTCACAAACCACATAAGGATCCACTAGTGTCATTGCATGTCTTTTCTTTTCATGAACCACACCCATTGTCATTGCATGTCTGTTCCTCTAAATAAACCACATAAAATATGTAAATAATCAATATTATTATTTGTCTCTAGGGAATATTTCCAACAAAGCTTGGGGATGCTTGATGCATGTAAAATGCATCCATAAACTTTGTATTTTATTGTGCCAAAATCCCCATTACCTTATAAATTTTTTATATTTATTGGGACTAACCTACTAATAGTTGCAAAAATTCATAAATTCTTTTCAAACTTTTTGTGTAGTAAATACATGAATATGGAAGGAAACCACGGGGAAATTCGAAGTTTCCTGAAATCTATCCATGCAGAACAGTTTTCGAAGATTGCAACGGTAGCCCCTAAAGATGGCATCAAATGGAAAACGTCAAAACATGAAAGTTGTGGGGAATTTTACGATGATGATTCTAGACATAAAATTTCCTCAAACGGAGACTGGATACAACTTTTTGCCCCAAAATACTGAAGGGTATATAAGCAGTTTGGGGATTCCGAGTGTTTGTGACGTGATTGATTCCAACTCTTTCTATACTTGATGGATTTGGCCAAGTCACGATCCAAGTAGCTCCAAAAAGCCAGAGGAGAGCCCTATGAAGGTTCTAGAGATGTCCAAGAGCCGTTGGATCAAAGGGCTATCCATCCCATGGTCTAGATTGTAGCCTCAACTCTATATATTGAGGGGAAACCCTACTTTTGGAGGCATCCACCCATAGCCACGAAAATCATCCTCCTTGGCACCTCAAGATCAGCACCATGGCCAAGGAAGAAGAAGGGCCAAGGGGCCTCCGCCCCCTAAGGCAGCCGCCACCCTAGGAGGGGTGTGGGGCGCCGTCACCTCCTCCACGCCAGCGCCGCCTCTCCCCCATGGGGAGGCTCATCTCCATCACTATCTACAACAACTCTCCATCATCCCCCACTGTAATCTCTTTGCAAACATGATGTATGATGCAATATATTATTTTCCCATGATCTATTGTATCTCTATGTTGATGTTTGAGTAGTGACTTCTTTATGACAACTATGATATAGTTTGCTGTTGGTTGCATACAAGTATATGTTATCTTATATGATGATCTTGGTGTACAAACATATGAGTGCACACATATGTTGGGGGATGCACAAGGTTGACACTGTTGCATGTTGATAGGATGAGAAATAGCCAGAGTTTGACAGAAACTGAATCCCAAATCTTAGAGATACATGTTGTATTAATTCATGGTTAATCAACGAGGGTAATATCATGGGGACCTTAAATCTGAGATGCGGTGGTTGGACTTTACGTCTTAATAATTCCCTTGTTTAATTGCTCTTAGTTGGCCTTGGTATCAACCACTAGGGGTGTATTTGCTCATGTATATTGTTGCACCTATCCATGGCTCCTTATTAGAAGAAACAATAAAAAAACTACCTTTGTGGTTCACTAATTGTGACAACCAACCAAATAAAATAGCAATTTTCCTAAGCACTTGCTCCCTTGGGTTATACACCTCCACTTCACTAGCTCCATTTTACTTATTGTATTTGCTTCCAAAAACTTTAGTGTTTTCTAGTTAATACCAAAAAACAACCACACACACACTATAGTTCCTAGCTTTGCATAGAAGGCCATATAAGTGGGTTATAGGGCTTTAGAGAATAGATAGTTTACCTTCATCTCCTCGTGGGTTCGACACTCGAATACTTATCGAATGGTACTACTGTGATCCCTTGCACTTGGGGGTTATCACAAGGATACAATAATTGTTTGACCAAGTCAAAGGAGAAGGAGTTTTCTCCAAAATTGACTTGAGGTCAGGATATCATCAGATTAAAATAAAGGAAGAAGATATTCCTAAAACTGCATTCATATCTCAATATGGTCACCATGAATACTTGGTTATACCATTTGGATTGACCAATGCACCAACAATATTCAAGAACTTGATGAACAAGATATTTATGCCATATCTAGAAAAGTTCGTGATCGTCTTTATTGATGATATACTAGTGTATTCCAAAAACAAGTCTGGTCATGTTGAACATCTAAGTATAGTTCTACAAACTCTAAGGGAGCATCAGCTTTGTTACAAATTCAGTAATTGTGAATTCTGGTTAGATAGAGTATAATTTCTTGGACATGTGATAACCAAGGGAGGGATTGCTGTAAATCGGAACATAGTACAATCTGTATTGGATTAGAAACCACCCAAGAATATCAAGGAAGTTAGAGGTTTCTTAGGAATGACAAGTTATTATCTGAGATTCATAGAAGGATTCTCTACAAAAGTCGAAACCATGCCAAAATTGTTAAGGAAGGATGTGCCATTTGAATGGATAGAAAATTGCAAGAAGTGTCTCCAAACGCTAAAGGAGAATTTAACCACAACAAGTGTGTTAGCAGTACCAGAAACCAGAAAATACTATACAATGTATTGTGATGCATCCAATAAATGGACCTTGATGTGTTTTTATGCAAGATCGAAAGGTTGTTGCATATGGGTCTAGATAACCGAGACCACATGAAGTGAACTACCCAACCCATGATTTGGAATTAGCAATCGTAGTATTTGCACTTAAAAGTTGGAGACATTTTTATATGGATCCAAGTGCAAATTATTCACGGATAATAGGAGTTTGAAGTATTTATTCACTCAAAAGGAGTTAAACATGAGATAACAGAGATGGTTGGAGTTAATAAAATACTACAATCTAACAATCAACTATACTCCTAGAAAGGCTAACATTATAGAATATGCTCTAAGCAGAAAGGCCACATGTAACATGTTGGTAGAAAGGAAACTACCGAAGGAGTTACAGAAGGAAGTTGAACAAATTCAATTGGAATGGTGCAAAGACAAGACGTCAAACCGAGTTTGCCAGACCCAGGGACGCATTAAGGACGAAGGCACGTGGTGATGTTGCCAATACCCATCATGTGAGGGCATGGACCATCGTGAACTTTGCGCCATGTTTGGGATACTAGTAGAGGAGGCTTCCGAGCAGCTGCTAGGCACTGAGCGGCGAAGAGGAGAGGTCATGTTGGGTGCCTAGACTGAGGCGATGGCGTGGTCGGCAGGAGCTGCGTTGGCCTAAAGTGGCCATGCAGGTTATCTATGGAAGCACGGCGGTGATGCTCAAAATTGGTGAGGAAGAACCCAAACGGCATGACGAAGCACGAGTGGTAGCGACACGCGCCATGGGTGGTGGCATCATGGGACCGAGGACGTCAGTGTGTAGGGACAATGAAGGTGACCGCGTGCAGCGACATTGCGACAGGAGGGGGCGACATCACTGTAGGGCGTGAGTCGATGCAGCGGATTGAAACCACTAGCGACGTACTGATACATTGCAAATGTATCTATAATTTTTGATGTTCCATGCTTAGTTTTATCTACTTTCTTGTGTTTTGTCCACACTTTGGAGTACTTTTCATATGATTTCTTGGAATAACCTATTAACAAGAGCCATAGTGCCAGCTGCCTGTTTTCTGCTGTTTTTGGTTCCAGGAAAGTCAAAAAATGAATATTCTTGGAATTGGATGGGACAAAAGCCAAAAATCCTATTTCACCAGAAGCCTCCCGGAGCCAGAATATGAGACGGAGTGGGGCTGGGGCCCAGCCACACCGCCTGGCCGCGCGGGCTAGGCCTGGCCGCGCTAGGGGGTGGTCTGGCCGCCCCAGGCACGCCCTCGGTCTCCCTCTTCGCCTATAAGAAGCCTTCTAACCTAAAAACTCTGGGGGGGTCGACGTTTTTCCAGAAGGAGTTCCGCTCCGCCGCCACCACCAGATTCCACGAAACAACACCATAAACTCCGTTATGGCACCCTGCCGGGACGGGGAATTGGAGGAGATCATCGCCATCATCATCACCATCGCTTCTCCATCGACCATCCATATTTCCCCCATCTATGAGTGAGTAATCACCTGATGTAGGCTATGGGGATGGTAGGGATTGGATGAGATCATTCATGTAATGGCATCAGATTGTTAGGGCATGGTGCCTAGTATCTTTTATTAGTGCTTTATGACTTTGTTGCGACTTGTTATGCTTAATGCTTGTCACTAGGGCCCGAGTGCCATGATTTCAGATCTGAACATGTTATTGATTCATTATGATAGTATTGTTTATGGTCTTATCTGCAAGTTGTATACACATGTTGTTGTCCGGAACCAATGGCCCCGAAGTGACAGAAATCGGGATAACCAGAGGGAATGGCTTTGATGTGAGGATCACATGTGTTCACGAAGTGTTAATGCTTTGCTCCAGTGCTCTATTAAAAGGAGCACCTTAATTGCCAGTAGTTCCCTTGAGGCCCCGCTGCAAACGGACTGGCAGGACAAAAGATGTTGTGCAAGTTCTCATTGCGAGCACACATGACTATATATGGAACACATGCCTAGGATTATCTAGTACTTGGATGCTTTATCTTATTTATCTGCAATTGCCCTATGTTCTGATTGCTATGTGAATTGTCTTGTCCATGCAACGCTCGTCCATCCATCCCTATGCCTACCGCACTCGAATCCTACTGTGTACTGCAATTGTTACTATTGTCTTTACTTTTACTACTGCTGTTACTTTACTATTCCTACTACAAAACTGTTGCTACTGATAAACTGTTGTGAGCAAGATTGTTTCCAGGTGCAGCTGAATTGACAACTCGGTTGTTAAGGCTTATAAATATTCTTTGGATCCCCTTGTGTCGAATCAATAAATTGGGCTTCACTTCCCTCGAAAATACTGCGATACACCCCCTATACTTTCGGGTCATCAAGACTATTTTCTAGCGCCGTTGCCGGGGAGCATAGCTTTATTTATCAAGTCCACTTGGAATCACTATTGTTCAAGCTTAGTTTATTTCCGCCTTGTTTGCTTGTTTCTTTATCAAAAATACAAAAAAATTAGTTCCTACTCTAGTTGTTATTTTCGTTGGTCTGTTATTGTCTTGCTTTATCATGCTTCCTATCAATGGTTGTTTTCTTTGAAACTGAATCTTATTGGCAAGGTGGGTTCACGGAAGATCAAAAATATTATTATAAGGAACATGGCTTGTCACAAAAAGGGGAACACTTATGGGAATAAATTGATAAATTGTATACCATTGCTAGAAACGTGTGCTCTACTTATAATGTTACTTATTGCTTTGATAAATCTTGTTGTTGTAAGAGGTATAAACACCTCCCTTTTCAATGTGAGTATAATGATAATGTTACCATATCTTCTTATGTTAAAGGAAATTATGACTTTTATGATGTGGAACAAATTGAAGAATTTATTGCTTGGAAGGGTGCATTTGAACTTGCTAGTTTGCTTGAAAATATTGATGATTCACCTTATAAATATGAGGTTTATGATATACTTAAATTTTGCTTTGATAATTACAAGGAAGAAAATGGCTATATTCTTGAATATATTAATAGATGCTTTCCACAAATGGAAGAGACTAATGCCTTGCAGGATCTTATGGAAGAAGAAATTGATGAACCTGAAAGCTCATTAGATGAAAAAGAGGAGGAGAGTGATGAACAAAAGGAGGAAGAATGGATTAGCTACCCATGCCTACCTTCTGATGGCTCGGTGTTGATGTAGAGCTCGTTGGGAACCCCAAGAGGAAGGTATGATGAGCACAGCAGCAAGTTTCCCTCAGTTATGAAACCAAGGTTTAATCGAACCAGTAGGAGCAAGGAAACACCCCAAAGGTGTTGCTAGCTGAGCCTTGGCAGGGCGCACTACCGGTGCTAGTAGCAACGTGGAGACCTGCACAACACAACCACAAAACTTTGTCCCCAACTTGCGATGAGGTTGTCAATCTCACCGTGTTTTGCTGAAACAAAGGATTAAACGTATCGAATGGAAAGAAGTAATAGTTTGCATAAAGTAAACACAAAGCAGTAAACAGTTTGTAGATTGTATGTAAAAAAAAGGACCAGGATCCATAGTTCACTAGAGGTGGCTCTCCTTAAGATAGATAACATGCTGGGTGAGCAAATTACAGCGGGGCAATTGACAAACATCGAGAAAGCAATACATGCATATACTAATCATCTTGACTCCTTTGAGACTTGATTGGGCATTACAACATTATACATAGACCGCCATCTATGACTAATAATCCACCTTCACGTTATCATCCGAACCCCCTCCAGTATTAAGTTGCAAGCAACAGATTATTGCTTTACGAATTGCGTGTAAAGTAAACAATATGATTGTTCTATGAACAAAGGATTGTTGTTTTCTCCC
Source organism: Avena sativa (assembly GCA_916181665.1). NCBI lineage: Eukaryota > Viridiplantae > Streptophyta > Magnoliopsida > Poales > Poaceae > Avena > Avena sativa. Next base: position 344,563,874 of record OV702287.1, read on the forward strand.
TAGTAGCAACATCACATCTAGTACCTTAGAGATTTTTGTCACTTCCCCAGATTACCAGAGGCACGAACCAACTATCGAGCATAAATACTAACTCTTGGAGTTGCTAGCATCTACTTGGCCAAGATAGCTACTAACAACGGAAAGCATGCAAGATCACAAATAACAAAGACATGATAGAATCAATAATCAATCTGAAATAGCATCTCAATATCCATCGGATCCCCGCAAACACAACATGCAGAATTACAAATAGATGATCTTGATCATGATAGGAGCACACAAGATCTAGACATGAAAGCACAAAGGAGGAGAACCAGCCATCTAGCTACTACATGGATCCGTAGTCCAAGGATGAACTACTCACGCATCACACCGGAGGCTTGCATGGTGATGAAGAAGGCCTCCAGGGTGAATTCCCCTCTCCGGCAGGGTGCCGGGAAGAGCTTCAGATCCCTCCCGATCTAGGGATGGAGATGACGGCGGCTATAGACTCTTTCATGGATTTTTGATCGGGTCCTTAGGGTTTTCATCCCGAGGGCAATATATAGGCGGAAGGAGAGGCCGAGGTGGTGCTGGGGTCGGCCAGACCACCCCCTAGCGTGGGCCGGGCCTGGCCGCGCGGCCAGGTGGTATGGCCGGCCCCCAGCCCTTCTCCGTCTCGTATTCTGGCATCTGATGACTTCCGGAAAAATAGGCACTTTGGATGTTGTCCCGTCCAATTCCGAGAATGTTCATTTTCTAACTTTCTTGAAACCAAAAACAACAGAAAATAGGCAGTTGGCACTGTGGCTCTTGTTAATAGGTTAGTCCAAGAAATCATATAAAAAGTATTCCAAAGTGTGGACAAAACACAAGAAAGTGGATAAAACCAAGCATGGAACATCAAAAATTATAGATACATTTGCAATGTATCACCTTCTAATGAGAGTAACTCTTTATCCCTTACATTATTTGATTGTCCCCCATGCTTACCAAAGGAGGATGTATGTTATGCTCATGTTATCTGTGATAATCCTTTATTTGTGCCTAACTTCGAGATGCATGGTACTAAAGAGTTTTGCTTAGAATTTTTTTATGATAAAGCTCTAGACGATGGTCCTATATTGAATGATCAGTCATCTTGTTATAGAATTGTTAAAAGTGGGTTTGAAGGCTTTAATCCCACTATTTTTGAGCTTGATAAAAATTATGTTTTTGTAGAACATGAAAAGCATGCTTTATGTGATAGTTATATTGTTGAGTTTATTCATGAGGCTACTGAAAATTATTATGAGAGAGGAAAATATGGTTGTAGAAGTTTTCATGGTATTGAAACACCTCTCTATGTGCTGAAAGTTTTGAAGTTACTCTTGTTTTATCTTCCTATGCCTATCACTTTGTTCTTTGCGAATTTATTTGCATATAAGATTCCTATGCATAGGAAGTGGGTTAGACTTAAATGTGTTTTGAATTTGCTTCTTGATGCTCTCTTTTACTTCAATTCATATTTCTTATGTGAGCATCCTCTCAAACTATCATGCCTAACTTAAAGGCGTTAAAGAAAAGTACTTATTGGGAAATAACCCAAAAGTTTTAGATGAGTCTTGGAAGACTGCTTCTTATCATTTTTATTTGATTTTTGTGCCAAGAGTAACCTCTAATGAGAGAGAAGTAATGATTGGGAAAGTTGCTGTCCTGAAACAGATTTCTGTGCTTCACCGTAAAAATTCGTGTAAAATCTCTGAAAGTCTTTTTGAGGCGTGAATTTTTGTGCTTTTGACCCAGGTTGTTATCTAACTTTCCTTAGTTCAACACTTTTCGATTTGAGCAACAGAAGGTCTTCGAAAAAATTCGTCTTTACCTGCTGGTCTGTTTTGATAGATTTCTGCCATTTTCTGCATTTGCTTCTTGTTGGTTCCTTTTTGAGTTCTTTTGGGGAATTGAGATTTTTGAGGGAAGTGCTACAGTAGCTTGTGTTTTAATGGAAGTTTTATTGGTATTAGAACTGAACCTAAAAGATCTATTATCTTGAGTGCACTAATGTTGCTAATAAAGATTGTGTGAAGTTTTGTATGAAGGAAAAATTTCAGGTGTATGGAAGGAATGAGTAATGAGATGAAGGATGGACTAAATCTCAAGCTTGGGGATGCCACCCGTGTCACCCCAAGAAATATTCAAGAGGTACAAGCGTCAAAGCTTGGGGATGCCTTGGGCATCCCCTTCTTCATCAATAAAAAATTCCAGGTTTCTTCCAAACACTTCATTTTTATTGTTTCATGTACAGCTGTGTTGTTCTTGGAGCGTCTTCTTTTTCGTTTTTGTTTTGGTTTTTCGTTTGCTTGGTTTTCTTAGTTTGCTTAATAAATTGGTTGGACCCCCTCTTTCATACATCGGTTTTCAAATAGTTTGGTTTGGTTTGGAAAAGAGTAGGAAAGCTCATGCTTAAGTGTTAAAGAGAGTTTGTTTTTGATTGTGGCCTATGCTTTGTCATGCAATGCTTGATATTGTTTTGGCTTTATGCTTAGTATTCTTTGCTGTAGCATGACTTGTTATAAACAATTGATATTGCTTAATGTGCCTTGGATGAATCATGCGTTGTTTTAGCATATTAAAGCATAGTATTGTGGTATTATCCTTTGATGCTTTATTTGGGTTGACTTGGCGCATGCTCACACCATGTTATGACTATCCCAAGTCACCGTAAGCCTTTATGATCCTTTAGTTTTCAACTTGTAATATCATTTTATGCTTTGATCAATGATGTTTTGTCGTTCTGCATGATTATGGCCATTATTGCTCTTTTAGTTGGTCGCTCCCAGTCTTTTGCTAGCCTCCATAACCAGTATGAGTTCCACTCATGCATCCAATTCCTAAAACCAAGTTATTCCAAAGAGTCCACCATACCTACCTACTAGCATATGCTATTCCAAGTATATTCATGTTTTTTGTTTACCTTCCCAATTAAACTAGTGATTAAAGCTCTCACGAACTTGATGGCACACTTTATTTTTCTTGCCCTTAATAAACTTGAACCATTGTGTCGTCTATGTTGTATATGCTTGCACTTATTTGTTAGGGATTAGCAAAACCATGTTGTCATGGGGAACGCTTTCAACATTGCATTGGTACTTTGTACCTAGTTGATATCATGCTCTTTTGTCTATGGATGTCGTCAGTGTGAAATGAAAGGGGAATTTGTAAGTCCATGGAGTTATGTATATGTGTTAGAGAAACGCCTGGGCCGCTGGTCTAATCCATGCTGACATGGCGGAAACCTGTAGCGTAACCATAATGAGTTGTCTATGAAGCATTCTTCTTATAAAAAAGAGTCCTATATTGAGAAAAAAGAGAAAAAGAAAAAAAAGATTATGAAAAGAGGAAAGAGAGAAAAAAGCACCATATTCCCATGGTAAATAAGAAGATTGCTGAGATGCTTGTTGTCTGCTTGCCTTGTCATTTTGATATGGGGATTCTTCCGTATCATCGGGCAAGGGGTACCCCGTTGGCGGTTCTCTATGATACACATGTACTTACGATGACAAGAACTTACCGGTGACTAAACTTGAGTAGCATGAGGAGCGGCCCTCGTATTCAAGGGACATGAGATTTCTAACTTATACTTTGTCAAACATGTACACCATAGTTTGTTCACTTTAACCTTAATCACTTCAAGATGCTTATGATAGGGGCAATGAGAGCTGAAAGCTATTAAGTACCATAATTTTTGGAAGCTCTTTATGAAACTTGAATCTTTGCCTCCTTCTATGAAGGCCTTTCTCCCACCATTATATTGAGTCTCCACCTTCTATCTTTGTGCACTTACTTTGAGAGCACAGTGGCCATTCTTAGTTCTATGTGCATTGTCCCAAGACTAGTTGATTGATGTATAACTTGATATTGCTTGTTTTAAACTATTTGTATCTAGTCACTCTTATGAACTTTGAAGGTGTCCTATGCATTTATATTTGCTACTCTATGAGGGACAAGCTGAATGCCATTATGCTATGTTTTCTTTATGTGAAACAAACAAACGTCTTGCAAAGCATTGTTATTCATGAATCTTTTGTTTGTGCCTTTTCATGTTGCAACCTTGTTTCTTTGTCTTATTGCTAGAACTTTGTCTTTCATGTTATGATCAAAGTACTATGATCCCAGCTTTGAATGTTTTACAAATACTTTGATCAAGTTTATGATGGTGCATGTCACCTAAAAAATTATTCTTTCTTTTTATCACTTACCTACTCGAGGACGAGCAGGAGTTAAGCTTGGGGATGTTGATACATTGCAAATGTATCTATAATTTTTGATGTTCCATGCTTGGTTTTATCCACTTTCTTGTGTTTTGTCCACACTTTGGAGTACTTTTCATATGATTTCTTGGACTAACCTATTAACAAGAGCCATAGTGCCAGTTGCATGTTTTCTGCTGTTTTTGGTTCCAGGAAAGTCAGAAAATGAATATTCTTGGAATTGGACGGGACAAAAGCCAAAAATCCTATTTCACCTAGAGACTCCCGGAGCCAGAATATGAGACGGAGTGGGGCTGGGGCCCAGCCACACCACCTGGCCGCGTGGGCTGGGCCTGGCCACGCCAGGGGGTGGTCTGGCCGCCCCAGGCACCCCCTCGGTCTCCCTCTTCGCCTATAAGAAGCCTTCTAACCTAAAAACTCTAGGGGGGTCGATGTTTTTCTAGAAGGAGATCCGCTCTGCCGCCACCACCAGATTGCATGAAACAGCACCAGAAACTCTGTTCTAGCACCCTGTCGGGACGGGGAATTGGAGGAGATCATCGCCATCATCATCACCATCGCTTCTCCATCGACCATCCATGTTTCCCCCATCTATGAGTGAGTAATCCCCCGCTGTAGGCTATGGGGATGGTAGGGATTGGATGAGATCGTTCATGTAATGGCATCAGATTGTTAGGGCATGGTGCCTAGTATCTTTTATTAGTGCTTTATGACTTTGTTGTGACTTGTTATGCTTAATGCTTGTCACTAGGGCCTGAGTGCCATGATTTCATATCTAAACATGTTATTGATTCATTATGATAGTATTTTTTATGGTCTTATGTACAAGTTGTATACACATGTTGTTGTCCGGAACCAATGGCCCCGAAGTGACAGAAATCGGGATAACCGGAGGGAATGGCTTTGATGTGAGGATCACATGTGTTCATGGAGTGTTAATGCTTTGCTCTGGTGCTCTATTAAAAGGAGCACCTTAATTGCCAGTAGTTCCCTTGAGGCCCCGCTGCAAACGTGCTGGCAGGACAAAAGATGTTGTGCAAGTTCTCATTGCGAGCACGTTTGACTATATATGGAACACATGCCTAGGATTATCTAGTACTTGGATGCTTTATCTTATTTATCTGCAGTTGCCCTATGTTCTGATTGCTATGTGAATTGTCTTGTCCATGCAACGCCCGTCCATCCATCCCTATGCCTACCGCACTCGAATCCTACTGTTTACTGCAATTGTTACTACTGTCTTTACTTTTACAACTGCTGTTACTTTACTATTCCTACTACAAAATTGTTGCTACTGATAAACTGCTGTGAGCAAGATTGTTTCTAGGTGCAGCTGAATTGACAACTCAGTTGTTAAGGCTTATAAATATTCTTTGGCTCCCCTTGTCCGAATCAATAAATTGGGTTTTACTTCCCTTGAAAATACTGCGATACACCCCCTATACTTGTGGGTCATCACGTACACACCAGGAAAGGCACGATGGAAGCCAATAGCATGGACCAAGGACGATGGTGTTGTGGCTCGATGCAGTGACGCAGCAACAACCCGATGCTCGATCGGTGGTAGGCGCATGCTCAGGGACATGCTTGATGGAATTCATAGCATATTTCCAACAGTGTTTGGCAGACTGAAGGTGGCTGATACGTTGCTAACGTATCCATAATTTTTGTTGTTCCATGCTTGGTTTTATCTACTTTCTTATGTTTTGTCCACACTTTGGAGTACTTTTCATATGATTTCTTGGACTAACCTATTAACAAGAGCCACAGTGCTAGTTGCCTATTTTGTGCTGTTTTTGGTTCAGAAAGTCAGAAAATGAATATTCTCGGAATTGGACCGGACAAAAGCCAAAGTCGATATTTTACCGGAAGACTCACAGAGCTAGAAGACGAGACGGAGAGGGGCCACAGGGTGGCCAGACCATATGGTGGCGCGGGCTAGCCCTGGTCGCGCCACTAGGTGGCGTGGGCCCCCTGGCCGCCCACCGACCTTGCCTCTTTTCCTATAAGAAGCCTCCCGATGCATAAACCCTAAATCGTCAAGCCTCCAGCCACGAAAAGTTCCGCAGCGCCACCGCCACCGAAGGGGAGATTCGGGGGACAGAAAGTTTCTGTTCCGGCACCCTGCCGGGATGGGGAAGTGCCCTCGGAGCCATCTCCATCAATCTCCACCGCCATCTCCATCACCATTGTTGATTCCCATGATGAGGAGGGAGTAGTTCTCTCTCGAGGCTAAGGGTTCTACCGGTAGCTATGTGTTCATCTCTCTCTCTCTATGCATGATCTTATTGAGATCATGATCTTGTAATCTATAGATCTACCTTCCTACTCAAGTGCTTTAATAGATCTCTGTTCTCCCCATGTGTGTGAAGTTGACAGTGTGCACACCATGGTGGCACTTAGGCTAGATATTACAAATACTTGTTATGAGTTATATTTGGGGTTGGATGTTTCTATGAAATTGTGGTGTTTGTTTGAACCATCTAGTACTCAAGGTGACAGTGTGGGATTATCTAGATGGGGAAAGGCTTACTTTGAGGTGTGATGTTATAGCCCCACCATGGATTAGAGTGTCCAACCGAAGAGTAGTTCAGCGTAGTATCATAAAGAAGAATATATTTATATGAGAGTGTTCACTAGTGAAAGTATGATCCCTAGGCCTTGTTTCTAAGCATTGATACACCGTTTGCAACTAGATCTGTTACATGTTTGCTGCTGCCATCTTTATTTAAGTTTGCTTTTAGTCTTTTCCATGCCATCAAGCTATTTTCTATCACCGTTACCACTTGTATTTCACCATCTCTTCGCCGAACTAGTGCACCTATACACCTGACGAGTGTATTGGGTGTGTTGGGGACACAAGAGACTTCTTGTATCTTGATTGCAGGGTTGCTTGAGAGGGGATACCTTTGACCACTTCCTCCCTGAGTTCGATAAACCTTGGGTGATCCACTTAAGGGAAAACTTGCTGTTGTTCTACAAACCTCTTCACTTGGAGGCCCAACAACTGTCTACAAGAATAGAAGTGCGTAGACATCAAGCTATTTTCTGGCGCCGTTGCCGGGGAGGTAAGGTAAAAGGTACTCACATCATCCGGTGTGAGTGCTCGAAGTTATTTCCTTTAGATTCTGCAATTTTGTCTTTTTGTTTCTTGTTTTCACTAGTTAGGCTTAATGGAAAACAACAATAAAATTAGAGAGCTTTATAGTATTTATCATGAGTTAGGACATGAAGTGTTTGAAGAGAAAATAAAAAAACCTATGGACCTTTCTTTGCATACTAATAACAATGTTGTTAGTATGAATTCTTTGGACACCATTATTGCTAATGCTATGGAAAAGTCTAAGCTTGGGGAAGCTAGTTTTTTTGAAAATGATCTTTTTAGTTCCCCAACTTTGGAAGATATCTATTCTATTGCTTATTATGATACCAAACCTCCAATATATGATGATTACAATGATGAATATGATATTTTCAGTCCACCTACTATTGAGGAGAAAATTAATTATGATTACAATATGCCTCCTATATTTGATGATTATGGTGATGAGAATAATAATGATAGCTATCTTGTTGAATTTGCTCCCACTACAATTAATAAGAATGACTTTGTTTATGTGGAGAGTATTAATTCTTTTATGCATGTGGCTCATGATAAGAATGTTTTATGTGATAGTTATATTGTTAATTTTATTCATGATGCTACTGAAAGTTATTATGAGAGAGGGAAACATGGTTTTATGTATCTCAACAACATTAAGTTTCCCCTCTTTATGTTAAAAAAATTGAAGTTTCACTTGTTTTGCTTTCCTATGCTTGTTGCTTTATGCTTTCATGACTTGTTTCTTTACAAGATTCCTATGCATAGGAAGTGGGTTAGACTTAAATGTGCTTTGAATTTGCTTCTTGATACTCTCTTTTATTTCAATTCATATTTCTTATGTGAGCATCTTCTTAAACTATAATGCCTAACTTAAAGACGTTAAAGAAAAGTACTTATTGGGAGATAACCCAAAAGTTTTAGTTGAGTCTTGGAAGTTACTACTTCAGTAATAACCGCTCCTTATCCTTTTTATTTGCTTTTCGTGCCAAGAGTAACCTCTAATGAGAGAGAAGTAATGATTGGGAAAGTTGTTGTCCCGAACCAGATTTATGTGCTTCACCGTAAAAATTCCTGTAAAATCACTGTACGTCTTTTTGAGGCATGAATTTTTGTGCTCCTGCCCCAGGTTGTTATATAACTTTCGTTAGTTCAACAATTTTTGATTTGAGCAACAGAAGGTCTTCGAAAAAAATTCGTCTTTACCTGCTGGTCTGTTTTGACAGATTTCTGCCATTATTTGCATTTGCTTCTTGTTGGTTCCTTTTTGAGTTCTTTTGGGGAATTGAGCTTTTTGAGGGAAGTGCTACAGTAGCTTGTGTTTTAATGGAAGTTTTATTGGTGTTGAAAATGAACCTAAAGACTTATTATCTTGAGTACACTAATGTTGCTAATAAAGATTGTGTGAAGTTTTGTATGAAGGAAAAATTTCAGGTGTAATGGAAGAATCATGTAATGAGATGAAGAATGGACTAAATCTCAAGCTTGGGGATGCCACCCCATGTCGCCCCAAGAAATATTCAAGAGGTACAAGCGTCAAAGCTTGGGGATGCCCAAGGCATCCCCTTCTTCATCAATAAAAATCACAGGTTTCTTCCAAACGCTTCATTTTTATTGTTTCATGCACAGTTGTGTTGTTTTTGGAGCGTCTTCTTTTTCATTTTTGTTTTGGTTTTTCGTTTGCTTTATTTTCTTAGTTTGTTGCATAAATTGGTTGGACCCCCTCTTTCATACATTGGTTTTCAAATAGTTTGGTTTGGATTGGGAAAAGAGTAGGAAAGTTCATGCTTAAGTGGTAAAGAGAGCTTGTTTTTGACTGTGGCCTATGCTTTGTCATGCCATGCTCGATATTGTTTTGTATTTATGCTTAGTATTCTTTGCTATAGCATGACATGTTATAAACAATTGAAATTACTTAATGTGCCATTGAAGAATCATGCGTTGTTTTAGCATATTAAAGCATAGTATTGTGGTATTCTCCTTTGATGCTTTATTTGGGTTGACTTGGCACGTGCTCACACCATGTTATGACTATCCCAAGTCACCATAGCCTTTATGATCCTTTTAGTTTTCAACTTGTAGTATCACTTTATGCTTTGATTAATGATGTTTTGTCGCTCTGCATGATTATGGCCATTATTGCTCTCTTAGTTTGTCGCTCCCAGTCTTTTGCTAGCCTCCGTAACCAAGTATGAGTTCCACTCATGCATCCAACTCCTAAAACCAAGTTATTCCAAAGAGTCCACCATACCTACCTACTAGCATATGCTATTCCAAGTATATTCATGTTTTTATCTACCTTCTGAATTAAATTTGTTATGAGAAAACTAGTGATTAAAGCTCTCACGAACTTGATGGCACACTTTACTTTTCTTGCCCTTAATAAACTTGAACCATTGTGTCGTCTATGTTGTATATGCTTGCACTTATATGTTGGGGATTAGTAGAACCATGCTATCATGGGGAACGCTTTTAACATTGCACTTGTACTTTGTACCTAGTTGATATAATGCTCTTTTGTCTATGGATGTCGTCGGTCTGAAATGAAAGGGGAGCTTGTAAGTCCATGGAGTTATGTATATGTGTTAGAGAAACGCCTGGGCCGCTGGTCTAATCCATGCTGTCATGGTGGAAACCTGCAGCGTAACCATAATGAGCTGTCTATGAAGCATTCTTCTTATAAAAAAGAGTCAGATATTAAGAAAAAAGAGAAAAAGAAAAAAAAGAGATATGAGAAAAGAGGAAAGAGAGAAAAAAGCACCATTTTCCCATGGTAAATAAGAAGATTGCTGAGATGCTCGTTGTCTGCTTGCCTTATCATTTTGATATGGGGATTCTTCCGTATCATCGGGCAATGGGTACCCAGTTGGTGGTTCTCTATGATACACATATACTTACAATGACAAGAACTTATCGGTGACTAAACTTGAGTAGCATGAGGAGCGGCCCTCGTATTCAAGGGACATGAGATTTCCAACTTATACTTCGTCAAGCATATACTCCATAGTTTGTTCACTTTAACCTTAATCACTTTAAGATGCTTATGATAGGGGCAATGAGAGCTGAAAGCTAATAAGTACAATAATTTTTGGAAGCTCTTTATGAAACTTGAATCCCTACTTCCTTCTATGAAGGCCTTTCTTTTACTTTTATGTTGAGTCTCCACCTTCTATCTTTATGCACCTACTTTGAGAGCATAGTGGCCATTCTTAGTTTTATGTGCATTGTCCCAAGACTTGTTGATTGATGCATAGCTTTGATATTGCTTGTTTTAAACTATTTGTATCTAGTCACTCTTATTAACTTTGAAGGTGTCCTATGCATTTATGTTTGCTACTCTATGAGGGACAAGCTGAATGCCACTATGCTATGTTTTCTTTATGTGAAACAAACAAACATCTTGCAAAGCATTGTTATTCATGAATCCTTTGTTTATGCCTTTTTATGTTGCAACTTAGTTGCTTTGTCTTATTGTTAGAACTTTGTCTTTTATGTTATGATTGAAGTACTATGATCCCAGCTATCAATGTTTTACAAATACTTTGATCAAGTTTATGATGGTGCATGTCACCTTAAAAATTATTCTTTCTTTTTATCACTTACCTACTCGAGGACGAGCAGGAGTTAAGCTTGGGGATGTTGATGCGTTGCTAACGTATCCATAATTTTTGATGTTCCATGCTTAGTTTTATCTACTTTCTTATGTTTTGTCCACACTTTGGAGTACTTTTCATATGATTTCTTGGACTAACCTATTAACAAGAGCCACAGTGCCAGTTGCCTGTTTTCTGCTGTTTTGGTTCCAAAAAGTCAGAAAATGAATATTCTCGGAATTGAACCGGACAAAAGCCAAAGTCGATATTTTACCGGAAGACTCACGGAGCCAGAAGACGAGACGGAGAGGGGCCACAGGGTGGCCACACCATATGGTGGCGCGGGCTAGCCCTGGCCACGCCACCAAGTGGTGTGGGCCCCCTGGCCACCCACCGACCTTGCCTATTCGCCTATAAGAAGCCTCCCGATGCATAAACCAGAAATTGTCAAGCCTCCAGCCACGAAAAGTTCCGCAGCGCCGCCGCCACCAAAGGGGAGATTCAGCGGACAGAAAGTCTCTGTTTCGGCACCCTGCCAGGACGGGGAAGTGCCCCCGGAGCCATCTCCATCAATCTCCACCGCCATCTCCATCACCATTACTGATTCCCATGATGAGGAGGGAGTAGTTCTCTCTCGAGGCTAAGGGTTCTACCGGTAGCTATGTGTTCATCTCTCTCTCTATGCATGATCTTATTGAGATCATGAGCTTGTAATCTATAGATCTACCTTGCTACTCAAGTGCTTTAATAGATCTCTGCTCCCCCATGTGTGTGAAGTTGACAGTGTGCACACCATGGTGGCACTTAGGCTAGAGATTACAAATACTTGTTATGAGTTATATTTGGAGTTGGGTGTTTTTATGAAATTGTGGTGTTTGTTTGAACCATCTAGTACTCAAGGTGACAGTGTGGGATTATCTAGATGGGGAAAGGCTTACTTTGAGGTGTGCTGTTATAGCCCCACCATGGATTAGAGTGTCCAACCGGAGAGTAGTTCAGTGTAGTATCATAAAGAAGAATATATTTATATGAGAGTGTTCACTAGTGAAAGTAATGATCCCTAGGCCTTGTTTCTAAGCATTTAAACACCGTTTACAACTAGATCTGTTACATGTTTGCTTGCTGCCATCTTTATTTCAGTTTGCCTTTAGTCTTTTCCATGCCATCAAGCTATTTTATATTATCGTTACCACTTATAATTATCCATACCACTTATATTTAACTATCTCTTCGCCGAACTAGTGCACCTATACACCTGACGAGTGTATTGGGTGTGTTGGGGACACAAGAGACTTCTTATATCTTGATTGCAGGGTTGCTTGAGAGGGGATACCTTTGACCACTTCCTCCGTGAGTTCGATAAACCTTGGGTGATCCACTTAAGGGAAAACTTGCTGCTGTTCTACAAACCTCTGCACTTGGAGGCCCAACAACTGTCTATAAGAATAGAAGTGCGTAGACATCAGTGGCCATGTATGGCATGGAAGACGCACAGATCAGATTCGATGTCGGCGTTGTCGGTGAAGTCCTGGATGATGATGATGAAGACGTAACGACAATGGAGACCGCACAAATGAGAGCAACCGGCTGTGACACATGAAGGCGTCCCTTGTGCGGCATGTTCGGTTGTGCCACACGGTTAGTGAAGTTGAGCCGATCGATGCGGAGTCAACATTGGCGAGTCAGTCGCCGTAGCCTATCAAGGAAGGTGTAGCAATAGGGAGAGTAGTCGTGATAGCTGGCGTAGGGAAGCTAGCCAGTGCGGAGTCGGGGCCAGCAAGTCGGCCGTGACAACTAGGAAGATGAGTCGGACAGTGCGGAGTCGACGCTGTTGTCGGGGTAGAGGCCCGTGAGGAGAGATGGTGGGTGACGCAATCCAACCTATGATCATTGAATCAATAAAGAAGAGCTAGCCAAGCGATCAATGGAGAGAAAAACCGATCTAGAGATCGAAAAAGACTCACCAGGGTGGCTAATCACGGATCGGCGGATAAACCCTATGACACGCCGTGCGGCCCCCGATGGAGATCAGCCTCCCGGGAGCGGCGCAATATGGAAACGTGTTTGGTGGCTAGATCAAGGATCACGCCGTTGTGATACCATGTAGAATTATGAAATTGGTGTAATATGTCAGGTGTTTTATTGAGGCTCTCAGACGAGTATATATAGACATACAAGGATCAATATGGAGTGCAAGATAAGAAATAAATCCTATCTCTATCTAATCTTTCCTTAACCGAATACTCTAACACACCATTCGTTCAAAGTTAATTGAAATTCTAGAATCGTCCTAAGTCAAACTATTCTAAGTTTGACCAAATTTGTCAAAAATACATTTAACATCTACCATATAAATTTGATGTTATAGATATTAACATGTTTCTTATAATTTCGGTCAACCATATAAATTTGATGTTATAGATGTTATATTAACATGTTCTTATAATTTTGGTCAACCGTAAAGCCGTTTGACTTAGAATCATCCTTGAACTTCATTACTTTAGAACGGATGGATTATATTATATCATCAACCCTACAAGAATCAGCTCTTGTTGTACACCAAGGACTATACAAAATTAACATATGTTCTGTAATTTCTTATACTCTCTCTGGTTCATATTAATGTTCTCAACTTTGTCTAGATACAAGTACATCTAGTCTAAATACTTAACTAGGTATATCCGAATTTAGATAAAGTTGAGAATAATAATATGGACCGGAGGGAGTATAATAATTTTGTGAGATATGCCGAGGATGACTATACATGCACTTAGATATGAGTTACCCAAAACTTAATTCCTAGCTGTCCCTATCTCGGATATCGGATAATTTAGAGTTAATTTGTACCTTCACGACATATACACCAAGTTGTGGAGTTTTATTCCCTAAAAAAAAGGCTTTGATTTCTTAGATCCAACTGGCCTAAGGAAATGTGGCTACTATATATATTTATGTAATGAATTGGCTCCGGATCACTGACCTCGTTGGGATCTACTGACCTAGCTGGTAGCTAGCTAGTGCCGTATTTCAACGATCATAGCTAAGCTTAGCGTGCGGATCATAACGTTAGGATCAAGTGCATATATAGGTTTGCTTGTTCAATCCATCTCCTTGCGTATATCTGCACAAGTTTGCCAAACCCTCCTATTTTTTGACTTGTGTGTACACCTTGTTCTACGGACCTAGTGAGTAACTTCCGTAAGATATACTCCTTCCGTTTCGAAATATAAGATGTTTTAGCTTTATGAATAGAGTGTATCTAGACCCATTTTAGTGTGTAGGTTTATATAGATTTGGAGTGAACCTACATACTAAAAAATGTCTAGATACACTTTTTTTTCCGCAAATCGCTTGTTCGATCCATCTCCTTGCGTATATCTGCACAAGTTTGCCAAACCCCCCTATTTTTTGACTTGTCTGTACACCTTGTTCTACGGACCTAGCGAGTAATTTCCGTAAGATGTCTAGATACATTTCTTTCACAAATCTAAAACATCTTATATTTTGAAACGGAGGGAGTACTCCACAAATGTTTAGGAGTACCTAGAAATGCTCGATTTGGTGTCAGGCGTTCATCTCTAGTCGTCCCTCACCCGGTGGTCGAAATATATACTCCATCTGTCCAGAAATAACTGATTTGAGGAATCTAGACAAACCCAAATCAGCAGGGAGTACAACTCTAAGGCCTTGTTTGGCACAAGAGTTTTGTAGGGGTTTCTTGTGTATTATCCCAAGGGAATTTAGTGAAAACACCCACCTCATCCAATCCACGTCCCCCATCCAATCCCCTTCCTCATAAACCCCCTATCACTAAAACACATTGTTTGGGACAAGGGGTTAGCACACAAGTGTTTCGGTAATAAAAAGCTGACTTTTTTCACAACACATCAACACATGAGAACAAGAAATACTTTTGGCATATGACGAATAAAAATCTAATTCTTATGGCACTTCAGCACACGGTTTCAACAATGATTTTTTTAGCATGTCAAGCATGATTACAGGAACACGAACACCTCATCATTTTGTTACGAAATGATTTTGCCTACGAACAAGAACATCTCAGGCATAACTACGGGAACAAGACATATAAAACTCTCACATAGTATTACAAGAATAAGAACTCACTTTCTCACAAAAAATGGTTTTAACCCTCATAACTAGAAGTCTCACTTTTACTGTCTAACCGAACAAAGCTTTCGCGCACAAACTGGTACTTGATCGGCCCATGCACATGTTTAGCAAGTTGGACACCTGAGCAAGGAAGGTAGGCATTTTAGTTATCAGCAATTAAAAGACAAGAAAAAAGACAGTAGGCAGAACAAACACCGCATGTTCGATGACCACACGTAACTAATCATGCATGGGCTACCAAACTATTATTCCATTATAACTGAATCGTGCTCAGTGGTTAAATGTGATCAGTTTGTTGCAAGGTATGTAAAGGATCAATCTAACAATTATTCCATTATAACAAAACATATACATGACAAGGGAGAGAAAATGTGATCAGTTTGTTGCCAGGTATGTGAAAACTGAAGGTGTTTTACAACCAGGACCTACTGTCCTAGCTGATTGAAATGAGACACTATCATCTACATTACCAAAGAAATTGCTCATGTCATGTTTGTTGTAGTCCTCGTCAGATGGACCATGCTCAAAACAAGATGGGTCAAATACTATGTGTGTCTCTCTCTCACACTCTTCTACAACCCTACCACCTGAGCCAATCCATCCTAAATATAGAAACGACTTGAAGGAAGAAGAATTCAGCGCAATGATAGCAGCGAAAAAGAGGGAACTCTTCTAGCTGCTCGCCCAGCCGGAAGAGGAACAACGCTGCAAGAACGACCGCACGGAACAACAATTCAAAGCAAGAACTGCCTTTCTTAGAACAATGTCTAGAGGCAAATTAACAGATCCAAAAGAAAATGCAGCGGAACACGAATCATATATTAGTAGAGGCAACTAACAGATCCAAAAGGAAATACAGTGGCATCATGAACTATATGCATTTAACTATAGGCAAACACTGTAATCATGTATTACTTCAATAATTGACAGATGCAAAAGGAAATGCATTGGAACACAAATCTGAATTCGTAGCCACTGGTTCAGTGTAGGCATGAAGAACTAGAAACAATTAATAGGATCTCCCGGGAGGCATCAAGAACCATAGGGCATTCATATAACATTTGGATCTAGCACTAGATAGGGAGGGGAAGGGGTGAGGAGAAAGAGAACTTACAGGAGAGGAGGAACGACCGAAGGAGCAGGAACCTCGACGGCAGAGGGTGCTCGGGTGGCGGCCGCATCGGGTGCGAGGCGGCGGCGACATCAGGTGCTGGGACGGCTGCGGCGGCAGGTGCTAAGGCGACGGCGGAGGAGGAGTCGCCGGTGCTGAGGAGGAGTAGTCGGAGGTGTGGACTTTTTGTCTACGGGGCAGCGGAGCCGCCGACATCGCCGCGAGAGGAGATTGGGCGTCACCGCGAGGTGCGTGCAACACCAAAACCGGCAAAAATGCGAGGGGTGTGCAGCGTCTCGGAAAACACTTCGACCCGACGTGTATCGAACGGTTTACTCGGGCTGACATCGGCCAACACCGGCCTGCCAAACGGCTCGCTTGTGGTTTCACGTGTATTAGGATTAGACCGGGATAATATACCACAAAACTGGTTAAAACTCCTGTGCCAAACAAGGCCTAACCGGTAAGTTTCTCTAGTGCGTGCAGATGCAACCACGTTCTAGTTTGTTTTTCTGGGTACTGTGACGACCGACGATCGACGACGATGGGTTTCACAAGCAACTTGCCCATATATACATGATAGTCTGGCCATGTGCAGCGACCAAACTTGTGTGTACGGGTACCCTGAAATTGATGGAAGGCTATCTGATCTACTGATCCGAGCTAGGCCAAAGTTCAATTTAAGCTATAGCTATGGTTGCTACCAGAGCTTAATAGTTAGGTCAATCGGCTTAACCACACACCCAAGCACACCATTATCAACTCAAACAAAATAAAAAAATACACCATTATCAGCTGGCTACCCTGCTGCGTGCAGATGCCTAGCTAGTCTGCTAGGCCACCGACTAATAATAGTTAAGGCCACAATGAACAAATTTTAACTAATAGTAAGAATAACCGGCTTGGCATCTCTCCCTGGTTTCTTGCTGGTGATCGCTTCACGCAGGCATGGCCAGTCTGTCCATCGATCCATATCGCAGATCCAGATTTAGGGCACCGCGTGCACGTGCTCCCTCAAATGGAAAACGAAGATAAAGACTTCCCCCGACTAGCTAATCTTAGTCTAAACTTTCATACTCTGAATTTTGTCTAAATCCGTGACAATCAAAAATAGGATTGGAGGTTGTAACACGGTTACGGATTTATGATGTATGTAAGCGTGATTCCGCACGGCCCTCTCAGGTATACAAACCCGAGCATATAATTCTGATAGTCCAAAGCCAATACTGTAACCTTGGCCTGAAATGTGGGGCTACCTTTCTTTTCTCCAATATTGCCGTGCAGATTTTGATATTATTTTTTAAATATCAAAAGATATAATTCTCACCATAATTGCGTGCAAAGGTGGTATACATAAAGCAGAGCACAAAGACGAGGGCGATCGAGGGAACTTCGAGTTTAAAAAGATACACGAGTCCACGATGTTCTTCTCTAGCAGGAAAGGGCGCACAGGACTTTTCTTCTCTTTGACTTGTATAACTAACTAAAACATATTTTTCAAATAAAGGACAAGACATGTTGCTATTAGAAAGGTTTCTTTAAAAAAAGAATATGTAAGAGCATGACACATGTAAGCACATTTGTTTAGAGTGTGATATGGACGAGGTATGCAAAATTTGAGTGCTTGCCGGTGCAATTTTTAAAATAAAATATGAAGGGACAAATAAGAGGCTTTTGATGGCCCGTTCTTCATAAAAGGATATGTGTATCACTTGATGCAGAGGCCGGAGTTTTACCCCTTTTCGAAGGAAAAACATGTGAAGCGCCACAATCTATAGGATATCAATCAGACAATGCATGTCCTTGGTGGGAGCACCGACTTCAAAATGATATACACTACATACGAGACCATAAAGGAAAAATAGGAAACATGGAAATATGAAAAGAAAGGAAGAGAACAATGCAAATGGTTATCTGTGTGCAAGTCACCAAGACTCCAATGAATTACGGCACACTTATCGTAGACGGTTTGTAGTTTCCCTAGATTTTGCTTTCACTCACGTCAACTCTTGTTGTTATACTTTGTCACGTTTTATCCATGTTCTCTCGCTTGATGTCAATGCGGCCATTTTAGATCCACAAAAAGATAAGCTATTTTAAGTTTCTTCTACACTATTGATAGAGTACATAGTTGTACATAAACGAATAAGATTTCAGATGCTATGATCTAAGGTCAGTTAGATATATTACCAATCCATGTAATCCAAAGGCTTCGTCCCTCTGGTTTGGTTAAGAATAGCAACTTTACATAAGGACTTATGTGTATGATTACACCCTCCTATTTTTCTCTAGTGGTTATTCTCTATTTAATAAGTTCTGTTAGACATTCAAGAAGTCGATAAGGTGAGAACACATGACCACATTATCTAAACAATATTGATTCTCTGAACCTTTAGATCGACCTATGCACCTAGAACTTAGGCTAGGTAAAATCCTTACCGAGACACGGGAATTCACTCTTGATCCCAGGTACATGTGCTCTCTTGTCAAAAAAAAAAGTCACATGTGCATTTCCACAATATATATGCTCACATAAAGCTTTGAGAAAAACAATATTATTTGTGGTTTGTGTAAAAGACAAATAATTATCTCGTGATAAGCCTTATTTTGATACATAATTTTTCCTTTTTTACAATGTCCGCAGAAAAAGGTGATTTTCGTGAAACGACCTTTTACTCACATAGAATGTGAAGACGTACATTTTCGGGGGATTTTTTTGATATTTTAAAATACATTTCAAATAAAGAAAATATATGCACCCAAGAGCAAGACACCGCTAATATTTTTGTTGAGAGTAGAGTCCTTACAAAGATTTTTTTTAATTTGTAGACCTTACGTTGAGCTACAAGCAAAACCGTAGGCTTGGCTATTACCATATCAGGTCTATGAAATATAGCCCAGTCATAGCAACTTTAGTTTGTTTTGTTTTCAAGGTTGGATTTTTCTCGATACAAAAGGATCTACCTAGTACTGAAAGCTCTCACACATTGAAATTCTTCTCAATCCCTTTGTAAAATGAAACAAATAAAATTTCTGCTGATGTACTATTCTTTTAGACCTTTGTTACATATGTCGGATATTGAAGGTCGGAAAATAAATAACACACATTACAGAAGAATGAAAATACAATCATCTATGATGAATAACCAAAACAATTCATATTCAAAGGCATATAAATCCCTAAAAAAATGAAGAACAAAAGAGTGACTATCTATGCAATACACGGATACAATTTTCCATAGGATCTCCCTACAAAAAAGGGAAAAGTAATCTATAAGAGTCCCTAAGATGTTGGAATTGCTACAAAGAACAATTTAGGCATTTGATCCCCTCAAAGAATCCCCTTTTGATTCCTTTAGCGTGCACGGCACTGCTCCATCTGACGGTTTGTAAAGCACTTATGTGGCAATGCAAACAATCTCGAGGGCTATATTGCAAACCACAAAATCCCCAACGAAAAAACGAACAAACTCGTGAATGACGTACCGTGGAATAAAAGATTTCCCCGGATATCCATTTTCCCGTGAGATCACCACGTATCTCACCGCTCTTCCCCCCATCTCACAGAGAGAAACCACGCGCACCAGAAACCAGGAGAGTTTGGGAGCAGTTCCTCCTCCTGCGTCGCGCCCGAACCGGAGCATATTCCACGCCGGGATCCCCTCCCTCCCTCCCACATAAACGCAGCCCTTCCCCGGGGAGATAGAGAGGAGATAGGACAGCATGTGTTCTTGACGGGGAGTCCAATCCAATCCAAGGTCAGTGGATTCTTCCATTTTCTTCCTACTGGATTCATCTTCTCCTGCACGAGAGAGATAGAGATACTGATTGATGCCGCTCGGGGCGTCGGTTTTGCGCGGAGAGAGATTGGATTTGGTTTCCGTGGCGCTATGCGCGGCTCTGTTATCGTAGATCCCTTTCTTGGTAGGAGAGGGAGGATTTCGACGGCGGTTGCTCGGCGCAATGCCGGTCCGGTCCGGTTGTTTGACCCGATTTGCGCGGCAGTTTCTGCAGTTGTAAATGCGCGATTGTTTGCTTTGTGATCGGTTACTCATATTGTGGTGTGAAGGATGAGAATTTCATTTTAGTTTGGTATATTCCGATGTTCAATTGCTCTTCATTTGGGCTTTCCTGGAAGTTCCAGTAGAGATTCCTGGGTTTCCGGGAGGCGTTTGATGATTTCCGGTTCTGTTTGATGCAGTGTCCGATTCATGTGTAGGTGCAGATGCTGATATGCCCCCTTATGTTTCTGTGTGAACTTTGCTTTTGCTGTTAATTTTTTGCTTGACCTTTTTTCTTTGGCAATGTGATACTACATCTGGTGTTCCTCACCATTAATAAGGTAGCATATGTTTGGGGTGAAATGTCGTATTCTGAGTGGATCACATTTATTTGGGTGATGGTGTGCATTGTTGATCATTTTGCTAGAAGTGATCTCATTGGTTTTTATGTTCTTTAGCCGATCATTCAAACATTACCCAGGACTCATTGGATCCTGTTGAATTAGTCAGTAATAAACTTGAAATGTGTCATGTTTGTATGTATACCTTTACATGCCATAAGATGGTTTTTTGGTTAGTTGCTTGTTCTGTGTATACCATTGTTTTGTTTTGTCTGAAGCATTCTTACTAGTTCAAGCCTGGATCAGTAGATGACTCTTTTGATATGAACTACTAGTATAGTCCTTTTTCTAGTTTCACTATAGGCTGAGTTTACAGTTTCTATCATTATCTTTAAAGCTCGAATGAAGAAAGAAGCCGCGGAAAGTCTTCCTCCATCTGGTACTTTGGTAAATCAGATCAATTTCGCTAATGTTGTCCAATCACGGTCCTCTCATATTTCACCTCATATGTAGTGGCACACTAATATATTCTTTTGCAACTTTGTAAGACAAAAGCTACTGGACAAACAACAGTTATACCAAATGAGATATATATAACCTACCGCATTGCTAACTGGAGCTTTAAAATGACCTCCAGGTCACCTATACTTTTTAGATGGAGCAATCGATGTGCTACATTGTAATTTTTACTAGGATGGGATGGTTCTTTTCCTTAAAAACAAGAATGCAAGAATGCAAGGGGTCAGTGCTCAGGGGAAATTCTATTCCTATGTTGTGTTGGATACAATTTTCTAATGTTTTTTTGGTAGGTTGACTTCTAATCCAAATATAAATTTGCGTATGACCAAATACTCCTGCTATTTGATTCTACACTTCAACGTGATTTTTTTTATGCTGCCCTTTTTCTCATTAAACAGCAGTATTCTTGGCAATTAGCAATCTCACACTATTATATTGTCTGTTTGTTAATACCTATTCTGTTACTTGATGCTATTTTCAAACTGAGCTATATCAATTCACAAGATCTGATACTTTTCCTGTAACTTAAAGAGCCAGTTCCATTACTCAACTTATCTACAGTGGAACTCAGTGCACAGTCTTTCATATATACAGCAGTTTGCACATCAGATCCTTTTACTAATTTACATCCATTTTACTTTGCAGGTTGATCTCTATTCTATGGATGCTTCATTATCTAGCATCCCATTTTGACATGGAATAGCGTCCTAACCTTATTAAACTCTAATAAAGTAATTGGACTCAGGATGAAGATCTAGTGCCATGCTGTCCTAGGTCACTTGGTTAGTTTTTAGGATAGAAGAACAGTCCTAGATACTGGAGATGATATTCATCCAAGTTTTCTGCCAGTTCTCCTTGCAGAGATAGAGCTGTGATTATACCAGACTTGTATTTTGTTTAGAATCAACATATACTTTGTTGTCATTAGTCAAACACAGTACTGGAACAGTGTTGCTGTGTTGAAATACTTGTGGCAAGCAGTTCAGCAGCCGAGCTGCCGTTCTAGGTACCTTGACATTTTAAATTAAAGAAATGTTATCGTCTCATGTTGTTGTGACATATTACTAATTTGCCTCAGTAACCTTGTAGATATTTTTGTGTTCCTGAAGTGTCATGGAGACTTCCGTATCTCCGCCAGGCACATCGAAGCAAGCTGCTCGTAGACCTTGTCCTGGAAGCTCTCTGAAGGATCTGTGCCTTGTTTCGAAACAAGGTTCAATAGCTGAAGTGGAATCTGCTTTGGTCTTGTTGAAAAAGAGTGGTGCAAGCATTGATGGTAGAAATGCATTTGGCCTTAGTGCCCTCCACCTTGCAACATGGAGAAATCACCTTCCAATCGTCAGGCGGCTCCTAGATGCTGGTGCTGATCCAGATGCAAGGGTATGTACAACTGTCTTTCTGTAGTCTGTTTCGTATCCTTTTGATTGAACATTTGTTCACCTAGCCCGAATTCATCAAATTACTGTGTTATTGAATTGGGCATTCGACAAACTCTATTCCTTATCGAGTGGAGCTTAGTGCAGAGACCACAAAAGAATTGTAAGAAATGATTTTCATCGAGAAAGACATTGAAAAACATATGTGCGTAACATCCACATTGTTTTGAGTTTGAAGTAGAATCTATCTATGCTTAGTACATTTTGATTGCATTATTAAATGTAATATTAGTTTTTTCTCTAAAACACCCGTTTTTGCAGGATGGAGAGTCTGGCTGGAGCAGCCTTCACAGAGCACTTCATTTTGGCCACTTGTGTATTGCTGGTGTTCTTCTGCAGTTTGGTGCATCCCTGAACTTGGAGGACAGCAAGGGTCGTACACCTATTGATCTTCTCTCTGGCCCTGTATCACAGGCCAATGGGGATTCTCCCGATTCAGGTAGCGTAACTCTCCTTTGGTTTCAAGGGACAGTTAATTCGTCTCTAATTTTGTTCAGTACTTGCAGTTCCCACTAGTTTCTGTTTGGGTTTCATATCTAGCCTACCCCAACTTGCTTGGGGCAAAAGGCTTAGTTTTTGATGTTATTGTTGTTGTTGTTGTTGTTTATCCAGTACTTTCGTACTGACATGATTATGTCCTTTTGGCAATTTCTTTAGGGTATGCTTTACAAAATCCTTTAAATCTTTTTCATTTTAGTTGCAACGGAAGTCTTCAGTTGGGGAAGCGGAACAAACTATCAACTGGGAACTGGCAATGCCCACATACAGAAACTACCTTGCAAAGTAGATGCCCTGCATGGGTCATACATCAAAACAGTTGCTGCATCAAAGTTCCATAGTGTAGCACTTAGTTCTGATGGTGAATTATACACATGGGGATTTGGTCGAGGTGGTCGTCTTGGTCATCCAGATATTCAGAGGTAAGCAGTTCCACGGTATTCTAAAAGAAGTTTTTCTATTGAAAGGACAAAAATGAGTATCCCTACATGAATTTATATGTAATTTATCTTATGTATAGATTTTAAAGGGCAACAATGAAACCTAAAGTTGCTAAAATTAATTTTAAAATAGTTGAGCACCAAGGTGGCAGGCATTTTTGTGTTGGAGTTCACATTCCTCATGCTGTTTGTGAAGTTTATTTTGCGTTGCTACAACTACTGTTTTGTTGCAGTGGCCAGACAACAGCTGTGATTACCCCTCGCCAAGTGACAATAGGATTAGGCCGTAAACGAGTCAGTGTTGTTGCCGCAGCTAAACATCATACTGTGATTGCTACAGAGTCCGGGGAACTATTTACCTGGGGATCGAACAGAGGTATGTGTGATGCATCTTGAATGCATTTCTAGCAACAAGGAACTTCAAAGATTAGAGCAGCACACGCATGTTATGTTGTTTTAGTCCTTGATACTGCTCTGGTGTTCTGATGGCCTATAACAAAATGTTCATGATGCAGAGGGTCAGCTTGGTTACCCTTCGGTCGATACCCAACCGACACCAAGGCGTGTTAGTTCGCTCAAACAAAGGATAATTGCTGTAGCCGCTGCAAACAAGCACTCAGCAGTGGTTGCTGAGACTGGAGAAGTGTTCACATGGGGTTCCAATAAAGAGGGTCAGCTAGGCTATGGCACTTCAAACTCAGCATCCAATTGCATTCCAAGGATGGTAGAATATTTGAAAGGGAAAATATTGAAAGGTGTATCTGCAGCAAAATACCATACACTAGTTTTAGGAGCTGATGGTGAGGTAAGTTGATACTTGTTGGAGCTCTGCATTTTATACACATTTTTCTAACACCAAGAAAGTTAACAGTCCTTGCGATGTCATCCTCTTTTCTAGGTGTTCACTTGGGGCCATCGGCTTGTGACCCCTCGCCGTGTTGTAATAGCTAGATGTCTTAAGAAGGGTGGGAATACAAACGTGAAGTTTCATCGTATGGAGCGACTTCAGGTGATATCAGTGGCTGCTGGAGTGATGCAGAGTACCGCTCTAACAGCGGATGGTGCTCTTTTCTACTGGAATTCATCGGATCCTGATTTAAGATGCCAACAGGTTCAGTTGTTACATGTTGACTTACTACCTCTAAAGCTAAACTATGTGTTCCATATTTACATTTAAACTGTGTCGGCACAGATATTCTCAATGTGTGGAAGAAATGTTGTGAGCATCTCGGCTGGAAAGTACTGGACTGCACTGGCTACATCAACTGGTGATGTTTTCATGTGGGATGCAAAGAAACGAAAGGACGAAACTCCAGTGTTTACTCGAGTGAATGGTGTTAAGCGAGCATCATCAGTTTGTGTTGGTGAAACACATATGCTTGTGCTTTCTAGTATTTACCATCCCGAGTATCCGCCCAAACCCAAAATCCAAGTTAAAAAGTCCTCATTAGAATGCAGTGGTATGATGGAAGAGTTGGATGAAGACATCCTGTTCAATGATGTCCAGCCTGAAACTGATCCATCTGGAAACAACTGTGCAATGAGCAAAGGTGTACCCAGTCTAAAAAGCCTCTGTGAAAAAGTTGCTATTCAGTGTATAATGGAGCCAAAGAATTCTATACAACTTCTTGAAGTTGCTGATTCTCTGGAAGCCAAGGAGCTCAAGAAGCACTGTGAGGTAATACATTGGTGTGCTGCAGCTTGCATGCACTATACAGTTGTCACATGCCGATATGTATTCATCTTTTGTCTATGCTTGTTTATTTTCATAGAGTGATTTCTCTTACTCTGTTGTTCAATGTGATGCAGGATACAGCTATTCGCAACCTTGATTACGTTTTGACAGTGGCAACTCCTTCAATTATGAATGCCTCTCCTGACATTCTTGCGAACTTGGAGAGGTTGCTGGACGAAAAATCCTCAGAGCCCTGGAGTCACCGTCGTCTTCCCACAATGACAGCTACTTATCCTGCTGTCATTGACAGTGATGCAGAGGGAGATGGTGCTGGAGGATTCCCTAGGCTCAGGGACAGTCAGAATCCTGCATTGAAGTCATATGGAATCTCAAGTTATGGTAACTTCCTTCAGAAAGAAAGCAATGCTGAACAAGCTGTCTCTAAGCAGATCAGAGCACTTCGCAAGAAACTGCAGCAGATTGAAATGCTTGAGGCTAAACAACTGGATGGTCATAATCTTGACGATCAACAGCTAGCAAAGCTTGAGTCTAGAGCTGCCCTTGAAAGTGAGCTTGCTGAGCTTGGCTTTCCATCGGAAGCGTTCTCAAGACCTTCGGTTTATGTGCCAGAAGGAAGGTCAAACAAAAAACAGGAGGGTTCTAAGAAACAGAAGAAAAGCAAGCCGGCATCACAATCTGATACCTCCTCTATAAAAGATGAGGACAAGGAGCAAAGCCATATTAAGGAGCTTTCAGAAGTCTTGGCAGCCCAGGGCTCTTCAGAAAAGGTTTGTGCACATTTATCTGATGATATCTATATGGCTTCATGTTTCTTATGTTCGTTCAGAATCATAGATTGTGTCTATGCAAATGTGCTTAATATAAAGTCTCATTCCTGAATCCTAGCCAGTGAAAGATCTCAGTGCAAGTATCATCTACTTCATATTGACTGGCCGTAGCGGTGTGTGCATTTCTGTGCAAGTATCATCTACTTTTTCATCTCCATTCATGTATTATATTTTATAACTTGTCCACAAAACAAAACAAAATTCACTAGGCTTCAAATTTGAGGTCAGAAAAGAAGTTCAGGTTGTACTGGCCAATGGTCCTACTGGTGAGCCCTGGTATAATTTTGGAACTGATAGTATCCCTGATCCTAAGTTGCTAGCATCATTTCAGTATATGTTGGCTGTTTTGGTGTGTTCGTTTGACTAAGATTTTGCATCATTGCTTTTCTTGATGGCAACTTTATATTTTGTGGTCTTATTGACACCTAGTGCTGAGAAAGTGAGAAGCCATGCCTAACTTTATTCTTTTGGTACCTGTTCTGTGTGTTGCTTCCATGGGAGGCCAAGTATTTGATCCTGCAGAGCATCTTGTTTCTTTCTTTTAAGTAGGATCCTATCTTTGTTGGTATTGCATTGTAGTACTCTTTTTAATCATCCTTTGTCTATTACTTTTAAAAAGCAATGTTACTGATAAAAGTATATATTCAAGCAGGAAGCGCGTGCTACTGATCCAATCAAACCATCTGAGGATGTCACTTTCAGTAACACAAAAGCCACATCTTGTCCATTAGGGAATAAAGCTTCCCGGCCAACTTCCTCAAAGAAGAAGAATAAGAAAGGTGGTTTGTCTTTGTTTCTGAGTGGTGCTCTTGATGACACCCCAAAACCAATACCGCCTACTCCTGTTGTGCTTGTCACGCCAAAGCAAGAAGGACCTGCCTGGGGTGGGGCTAAGATAACAAAGGGACCTGCTTCCCTTCGGGATATTCAAAGTGAGCAGAAGTCGAAAACGACTGATCTCATGACAAGCAAACCAAAAGATCGCCATGAGGATTCACCTGACAGTACTGGGCGTGTGCGACTTTCTTCGTTCATGCCAGATGCATGTTCAAGTCCAATATCTGTTACCTCTGCTCGTGCATCTCCTGCTTATGAAGGTGACAAGAGCACACCACCCTGGTCATCTTCAGCTACCTCGCCGATAGTATCTCGGCCTTCACTCAGGGACATACAGATCCAGCAGGTTGAGCTGATGTTACCTAGCGCTAATATGATACGCCCTCTGTTTCAAAATATAAGATGTTTAGTTTTGTGAGAGGAGTGTATCTAGACTCTTTTTAGTGTGTAGGTTCATGTAGCTTTGGGGTGAACCTACACACTAAAAGTGGTCTATATACACTCCTTTCACAAAGCTAAAACATCTTATATTTTGAAACGGAGGGAGTAGTTCTTAAATTTTTGGAGATCAAAGAAATAGCAAAAGCACTCACATTTTCATCGACATGCCTCTGATCCAAAACCGTTTATTTTTTTTGAGCAGGAGAAACGGCACCATGGCATTGTCTCCCACAGCCCGAAAACACGGACATCAGGCTTTGCCATACCATCCCAGGGCACAGCGGCAGAGGTTGGTGGCATGAAGGACAACGTCCCTAACCGCTGGTTCAAGCCAGAGACCGACTCCCCATCCTCCATTCGCTCGATCCAGATTGAGGAGCAGGCGATGAAGGACTTCAAGCGCTTCTACACCAGCGTGAGGATCATGAAGCCACAGGTCTAAAGTAGCGATGGCCTTCGATCTCCAAAGAGAGTTACTGATCTTGTTTAGGCTCACCATCATGTTGCAGTGTACATTCAAAGTGTACAGTCAGTCTCTAAATTAACTGTAGGCTCATACCGTCAAATAAAGTTCCGAAGCTTCTCCCGGCTCTTGTTTTTTCGCAGAAATCAAACTCATTTAGCTGTGAGATCTGATCACCCTGCTTGGCTGGTGTAATCCGTCAGGAAATGTTCATAAACTGGTGCTGTTTTGCACTCGGCCTTTCATCTATTTCAAGTCTCGCTTTGGCCACCCCCTTTGGTTTTGGTTGCTGTGAACTGTTGATCAGGTTTAACATTCTTAACTTCTTTCTTGTCATGCTGGGAAAGTGTAAAAGCAACGATGACTTTGCTTTTCCTGTTGGATGGTCGGGTCTATATGCGTGCCTTTCTTTGTACTGTATCTTTTTGACATGAAAGTGAAAGCCACAAAGACATATCATTTGCTCCTATAATTTCGCGTACAGATGCTAACCTAACCTACGGTCCATAATTTACCGGCTGGTGAGCAACAGCCCTAGCTCTGTCGGTGTTCGTCTTGTTTTGGGTCCAATCGAACAGGGCTAGAACGCCATGTGATTATTCATCTTTTACAACATTTTTCCTTTTTGGGTAACCGCCGGCAAGAGCGTTCCCTTATCATCAAGTCAAAATAGAGTTCATCTAAAAAAAAGTCAACATGGAAAATTTGAAAACTATTCGCTTCGTTTCAAAATATAAAATGTTTTACCTTTATGAAGATAATGTATCTAAACGACTTTTAGTGTGTTGGAATCTGTACGGGCGACGCGTGTCCTAGGCCGTACCATGGCGGCTACCTCACGGTGGCTGCTCTCGGTGCCGATCTGGCTATGGAGGTGCGTGCCCTTGGCCTTGCCATGGCGACTACCCCTTGGTAGCCTCTCCCGCGGCGAAGATCTGGCTATGGAGGTGCGTCTCCTTGATCGGGCCATGGCCACTGCCTTTCGGTGGCCACCGAGAGGTCGTGGCGCAGGCTGCCATGGCCCATCTGGCCGGTGCCTAGCGCGAGCCGGAGCGGCAAGGCAAGGACGAGTGGTACGTCGTCCACACTGCTGTTCATGGCGTCGGTCGAGCGGCACCACGATGGCTTTCTCCTCGGTTGTTCTGATCGATGGCGTGGGGGCCTGCCGATGTTGCTTGCATAATGGTGGTGGTCCTAGGGTTCCTCCGGCGCCAAGATGAAGATCTACTGGCTGCCTGTCCTCGTTGATCTTGTCGGACTGTCGAGTTCCAGAAGATTCCGCTGGCGAACTCCCATGGGTGCATAATGCCTGGAGATTACTGGATTAGAAGGAATTCGGTCGTACGCACCCATGTTTTTCTGACTGTTTGGTTTCAGAGAGAACGTTGCGAAGCTCTGCTATCTGTTACCATCATGTGTCATGTCTTCTAAGATCCATTGTGAAGTCAGAGGCAGAGAATATCACGAAAGCAGGAACAAGGGGGCTAGCGATGGTGGATTGAGCCTTTATGGCGATGAGGAATTGGCTTGGTGATCTACGACTTGCAGCAGTGACTGTTAGAGGAGGCGGAAGTACATGAGGAGTTCACAGTCTTATCTTGCAGGGTGAAAACCCAAGGTCTGTTTAATGGGTTGTGCCTGACAATGACCATGTTGAATGCATTGTTTTGTGAGTGAGGACTGTCTCTAGGGTGAAAACCTATGATCTTTGATCGGGCGACGACGATGCTTGTGCACTGTTTTCTTCTTGAAGGCGTCGCTATTGGAGAGGTTGGACTTCTGGTACTATTTTGGTGGTGTTAGTGTTGCTTCTACAAGGAACAGACTGCTGTAGCGGGACTTTTCATTTTTGTAATTCTTCTTCTTCTGTTGGTTGTGTGCATCCGTAAGGCCGCTAGGGCAATGCATTGTTGCAGAGGCTAGGTGTAATTGGTATTTTCGTGATATTAACATATGCTCCTTAAGCTAAAACATCTTATATTATGAAACAGAGGGAGTACAGTATTAGTACTACTGAGAAAAAGTGGCTTGAAGTGACGCACCTACACCCGAACTTTGAAGCTCTACGTCAACGTCAGTTAGTCACCACTCTACCAACCCAAGCACCCAGAGTTAATAATTTTTAGACGGAAGGCACAACAGTGCCTGATTTTAAATTAATAAAGCCCATAGACAAATGGCAGCAACACATGCTGGAGATACCAGCTTAAAGTTTTACAAACCGCCCACAAGCAACAACCTAACCAGAAACTACACTGGGCGATCAGCAGCAAGTGGTGACGAGGTGACCATGTAGATGCACTGTTCAAAAACTCGTCCGAATCAGCGATTACTAGGCCGATTAATCGCTACTAGGGATCTAACCGTGTCGATTACCACTAATTGTTCGTGTTAATCCTTTAGCCCGATTAATAGCTCTGACAGACCGATTACTAGGTATATTCCCGATTAACTACCACACTTGGTCAAAAAAGTTACAAAATTATCAACGCATATCGCCTGTCCAGCCACTAGCCCTCCCTAATGAAGTAGGTTTTGCCAAGCTCCACCTCAATTCCTACCTCCAAGAGCTCGATTCCTGTAGTCACCAACCAGTACCCTGGGTAGGTGGTGGGAGAAGAGCAACTTCAGAGGTCAGAGGAGGATAACCGGAAGGAGGGCACATGGTGTTAGCTGGTGGATCCTGAGTCTCTTGTGATTTAAAGATTAGGTCAGGGAGGAAAAGCGTACATGTTTTAATGGGCTTTTGGCCTCAATAGAAGTAGGGTCAGGCATATAGAGACCCATATACTATTTATTTCTTATATACACGTGTTTTAGGTGCTAAGCGTAGGTTGCACCGATTAATAGTCGACCGATTAAATCAGTTAATCATCCGAATTCCGATTAGTCGCTACTCCCAAGCCGACCGAGCAGTTAACGATTACCGATTTCCTTACCATTGTGTAGATGTTCTTAAGCGGCTTGTTCAACTCGTCCAGTCTTGCATGCAAGCTTGTTTTGCTTATGGGCCTCCATTATTACAACACAATCATAGATTTGTAAATGCAGTAATGGTACACTTGTTTCGCGTTGTCCAAAGCATCCAGCTTTGGGGAACAAACAAAACCGAAAGGGTATGTTTAGTTTTTCCTCTAAACCTCAAAGAGATCGCAAAGAAATCAGCAAAGGTAGAAGGGTTCCATGAAACCCCTAGCATAGTGCGGATTGCACTCCAACCAAATTGGGGTAAAACACAATCGAAAAAATTGTGGTTCGCATCTTCGAGTACCTCAACTGGGCACATAACCCTTTAGACGGACCATGACGTTTCAGTAGTTAGCCGTTTGAAGGTAAGCGTCCTCTCGCAAGCTGCCAAAGGAAAATCTTGATTTTGAGGGGAATAGGAATTTTTGAGATGTCGTTGGCATGTATCACCCTGCCCCTGACAAAGTTTAAGATATAGAGAGTGGGTAGAAACTGCTTTAGATGGCTCAAGACCCAGGAGACTGTATCCTGTTGTAGGGATGGGAGGCACAAAGCCAGCTCTTGGAAGAGTAGGTCCGAAGCATGCCTCTCCTCATTCCCAAAGGATTGCCTGAACGGAATGTGCCAACCCTCACTTTGATGGGCGTGGCACACCCGCAGCTCAAGGTTATACGATGGTGAAGAATGTAGGGAAATAAATATAGAAGGGGCTCTCTCCTGATCACCAGTCAGTCCAAAATTTTATTCTAGACCCGTTTCCAAGATGAAATTTATCCCCTAGCTTGAAGTACTCCTTAATTTTATGGATGCTATGAAAGAAATGCAAGCCCCCAGAGGGGTTCGAGGAGAAGATATTATTCGCTCCTAGGTATTTGGCTTTGATAATCTGTAGCCACATGCTCTTATGGGGAGATTCAGTGTACAAGCGCCAAAACCATTTCACCATGAGGGAAATGTTCATAAGTTTAGAATTGAGGATTCCTAGACCACCCTAGTCATGAGGTTTTCACACCTCCGTCCATCTCACCTAGTGGAATTTTCATTTACCCCTTGCCTTCCCCCAAAAATCTCCCTCTATGTTTGGCGAAGCCTGAGTGGATTCCATTTGCTAGCAGGAAGAGGCCCATGGTGAAGAGGGGTAGACTTGAGATGAAGGCATTGGTAAGGACAAGTCTAGCAGCAGACGACATGAGTCTACCTTGCTATGGATCCACACTAGATCCCATTGTGGCCACAAGGGCTTCCGTGCCAGCGATGGTAAGCATTTTGTCACTCATAACAAACCCTAGATATTTGAAAGGGAATGCTCCTTATTGGCAATTGAGAAAGTTATCCATTCTGGTCTTCTCTGCAGCATAATCACCCATTACTACGTCCTCACTTTTGTGGTAGTTTATTGGTAGTCTAGATAGGAGCTCAAAGCATAAGAATTTTAAATTAGTAATTCCCAGCTCTGAGTTCTAAATCATGATCATGGTATCATCAGTGTATTGAAGGTGGGTTACACTACCCCGAATAAGATGTGGAACCACCCCTGGATATGACTAGCCTAGTTGGCTTTAGAGAGGATGTCAGCAAGAGCATCTCCAATCATATCGAAGAGTAGAGGAAATATAGGGTCACCCTAACACACCCCTCTTTTGTTCCTGAAATACGGGCCCACTTTCCTGTTGATGGAGATGAAAGTTTGGCCTCCCACCACTAGTTGGGTAATACGGTGAACATAGCTTATATTAAATCCCTTCCTAATCAAGACTTCCTAGTGTATTTTTTAGTTAACTCCGTTGTAGGACTTATCAAAATCTAGCTTTAACCACATGACCCCTTGACTCTAGGCCTTCAGTTCATGGATAATATCATGTAGGGAAAGTGATCTATCAGTGATGGGTGGACTCAGGCCTGTACCCGACATGGGCCTAAACCCACGATTCCTTCCCACGATGACCTCTAATGATCAAGAACCTAGAGGCCTGCATCTAGAAACTCTCAAACCGACCTAACCTCAACCGAATTGACCTGTGGGGCTACAAGATGGCTCTCTAGAGATCCCGAAGACTGGACGTACATACAAGGGATATTGGAGATCACATATACGTGCAAGACAAGGTGAAGACTTAACGTGACTGTTAAAGACTCGGCTACCATCGACGCCTATAAGTACTCGAAGACATTCACCCTAGAAGGACATGCCATAATGCAGTGCTTGATACTGCAGTGTTCGAGAATCCGGAAGGACCGGTCAAGCATTTGAAACCTATTTTCCTAAAGGGCATATAGATGGAAAGTTGGTTAACCGAATGTTGGTTGATAGTGGTGCTATAGTCAATTTAATGTCGTACTCGGTTTTTAAGAAACTGGGTCTAGAGGATAGCCGGCTGATGAAGACCAACATGGTGCTGAGTGGATTCAAAGTAGGAGATGGACTTAAGGCTAGATGTATGATCATTCTAGAGCTGACTATCAGAAGAAAACTTTTGCCACAACCTTCTTCATAGCGGATGTTCAGGGAAACTATAACATATTACTCGGTCATGACTAGTTGCATGCTAATCAGTGTGTGCCATATACCTTACATCAGTCTTTGGTGCAGTGGGTAGATGATAAGGTGGAGGTGGTGCATGTTGATGAATCGATATGTATAGTGACTTCCATTGTTCTCACAGAGTGGCAGCACCCTGGTGCCGTCTATTTATTTGGATGGAACTTTTCCGGGTATGACTTCATGATTACTACCATAAACTATTTCATGCCGGTTTCACTAGGGCCAATTAATTTATATTGGCTAGCGAATATGTCCACTAGATGAACCACAACGACGAGTGGCTCCAGAAGAGGTCAGTGGAATATTAGGCCAATAAGATGATATGTATGAATCCATAGAGGATCTAGACGACATGGAAAAGTTAGGACAAGGCTTTAAGTCGGCCGGTCCGCTAGAAGAAATATATAGGTGATGGAACAATCCCTAGGCAGACTTATGTAAAAAAAACCTAAAAGACGATTACAAGATTGATTTAATCGGTTTGATTCGAGAATACATTGATTTTTTTTGCCTAGGAGTATCATGAGATGCATGGTCTTTATAGGGAATTTGTGAAACACCGACTGCCAATCAAGGCTAGTTTTCATCCTTACAAGCAAGCTCGGGGAAAATTCAATCCAATTATGTATGATCGGATCAAAGAAGAGATAGGCCAATTATTGAAAGCCAGATTTATTCAGATTTGAAGATATGCTAATTGGATTTCAAACATCGTGTCAGTAAACAAGAAAGGGTCTGATAAGCTTCGGGTCTGCATTGATTTTAGAGATCTTAATCGAGCTACGCCCAAAGATGAGTATCTTATGCATGTAGCCAATATAATCATAAATAATGCGTCTGGTCATCAGGTCATCAACTTCTTGGACGGAAATACCGGCTATAACCAAGTATTCCTGCTTGAAGAAGATTCGGTGAAAACTATGTTTTGTTGTCCAGGTTTTGTTAGTCTGTTTGAGTGGATAGTGATGGCCTTCATCTTAAAGAATGCCAGAGCAACATATCATAGAGCTTTGGATTTGATCTTCCATGATCTGCTGGGAGTCATACTAGAGGTTTACATAGATGATGTCGTTGTCAAGTCGACTTCTCAGCATAATCATTTAGCCGATTGGTTTGAGAGGATGAGAAAGTATGGGATCAATATGAATCCTTTGAAGTGTGCCTTTCGTGTATCAGTCCGCAAGTTTTTATGCTTCATCATACATCAGCATGGCATAGAGATTGACTCAGAAATGTGCTACAATTTAGGAAGTATAGGTGCCGACTTACAAAAGGGAGATGTAACAGTTTCTTGGAAAGGTAAACTATCTTCGACGATTCATCGTGAATTTGTCTAGAAAGATAGATGCCTTCACCGATATTCTTCGGATCAAGAAATAAGAAAACTTCAACTAGGGAGGGGGGCAGCAAGAAGCGTTCGAGGAGATCAAGACCTTCCTGTCCACATCTCCACTTTTAAGAGCACCAGAGAAAGGAGAACCTTTCTGGTTATACATAGGTTCCGAATCATGGGCCATTGGTGCTTCTCTTGCACATACAATCAGCAGTAAGGAACACACCATTTCTTATTGAAAGGGTAAGATGGTTAACCTAGAGGGGGTGAATAGGTTTCTACAAATTTCTTTATAATCTTTTGCAAGTTTTAGGCTTTGTGGAATATAAGTGGGCCTAAATACAAACTAGGGGAGGAAACCTAGATGATGATACAAGATACTTCAAGATCGAAGGCTATCACAAGGTAAATAACACAAGAGATTTGGGTTAGGAATAATCGAAGCACACAGAGACGAAGATGTATTATCGTGTGCACTCCCTTGGGGGGGATACGTCACGTTGGAGAGATGTGAGGTCCACGAAGGATTCCCCAATTCCACAAAGGCTCACCTTCTTATCCGAGCCTATCCCACGAAGAAATACTCACTTACTCGTGGTAGACTTTAAGGTAGTCTCCAAACCCTCACAAACTTTCCACAGGGCAAATCACAAGCCAAATGCCTTTAGGAGACCCTAGCCTCCTAGGGTTTCGCACAAACCCAAGAGTAACAAGAAATCTTGATGAACTCAAGGGGGAATTAACATTGGCTTGGTGGAAACGTAGATCGAGACCTCCTCTTGCTTTCTACCAAAGGGATTTGACTTTGGTTGGGTAGAATGGGAGATCCTCGAGCTTTACAATAGAGAGTGTGAGAGAGAGAGATCAAAGAATGAATATGAATGGTTCACCTAACTTCTGAGTGGATAAGAAAGGGGTACTATTAGTCTAGGTGGAAAACTAACCATTTTGGGGTGACTGCGACGGAACCGGCGATATGTTCGGCATCACCGAATTCCATGCTCGGCGGGCCAGAAACATGACCAGACAGTTCAGGTGCCAGCCCGGCATGCCAGAAACCTCACCAGAAATTTTTGGTGGCTGCCAGAAATTCCGGTGGCCAGCCGAACCACTAGTCAACACAGTGATTCGACGGGCACCAGAAATTTCCAGTGGCTGTCGGATTTTTTCGGGGGCATCGGATTTTTTGTCGGTTTTGTAGAAACCCTTCCTGAGCTATTTTTCCATCTTAACTCTTGGCTCAACTTAGGTAGGTGTGATGGCTATTAGGTATTAGGATGTGTATTTGATGTTTTGCATCCCCAAAGAGCTCATTGAGACCACCCCTCTTAATAGTGCGGTGTTTCCTAAATGACTCAATAGATAAAAGGAGAGAAATGTAACAAAAACACTGGCTCTTCTCATGATTAGCGAATGGGTGTGTCACACCACCTCTCATCATATCTTGTGAACTATAACCTATGTAAAAAACTAGTAGGTAACATTATTCCACACTCTAGCTCTGATGTTAACATTAACCAAAATAATGGATAAGGGCATTTTTCCCTTACAATCTCCCCTCTTTGGTTAACGATGACTAACCGAGATAGAGTCACAATAGGATATTAAGATAAGATGAAAAATAGTGTTTCCATGGAAGATTACATCACACCACACACAAATAAAAAGGTTTGATAGGAATAGCAAATAGTCACACAAGCCATAAGAACCAAATAAAGTAGCAAGGCAAGGCTTGTGCAAATGGAGAACCCCGGAAAACCCCGGCAAGGAACCCATATCCTAAGTAGATTCTACTCTCTTCTCCCCCTTGGCATAGAAACACCAAAAAGTGATAAGAGAGTAGACGATGCTAGCGCTCAAAACTAGAAGTGAGAGTCATCGTGAGCATGAGCGATCTGAGTATCTTATTCGTCCTCGTCATCACCACCATCATCTTAACCATCCTCCTCCTCCTC
Organism: Avena sativa; assembly: GCA_916181665.1. NCBI lineage: Eukaryota > Viridiplantae > Streptophyta > Magnoliopsida > Poales > Poaceae > Avena > Avena sativa. Next base: position 344,600,337 of record OV702287.1, read on the forward strand.
CTCATCATCCTCCTCCTCCTCATCATCATCAGCAGCAGCAACACGGGCATAGGCTATAGGGTGGCAAGGTTGAAATCTGGCAAACTGAGAGAAGTCATACCCCTAGAACATGTCGCCGTGGATGGGAGGCATGACATGGTTCACATAGGGAACCAGAACCAAGTCGGTGCCATCATCAGGAACTGGAAGACCCCTCTCCTCCACAAAAGCATTGTGGCACTTCCAGTTCTCTTAGCTGATCTCAAAACTCTTGTGTGCAACATCATAGGAGCTATGTCACACAACAAAGAGAGAACCGAAATATCTGACAAGGCCCTTCTTGCAAGGAGGAGCAGCACGGCTAGAGGAACTGGGGCCAGAACCCATATGAGGATCATGAACAAACTTGGTCTTGTGCTCAGAGGGATGCATGTGAGAGAGATCCACAAGATAGCCACGAAGAGGAATAACAAACATCACCACCGACACATGTTGTCCTTTGGTCATGCTCATGTAATTGAAGGTGTTGAGCACATGCTGGATGAACTGACAATAGTTGGGGGTCATGTGCTTCTCTATGGCCCGCTAGATCTCTCAAAAAATAAAGTCACATCCATTGATCTTGTGCAGACGATCAGGGTGGCAATAGTATAGAAAGTGGTGATGATAGCCACAGACACTCGCATCATCACCCCGCCTTTCTCACAAGGTTGTACTGAAAGAGCTTGGAGAGAGCATAGTAATAGTAGTACATTCCAGGCAGACTGGGTGGAGCCATGACTAGTTCTCATGATAACAATGAGCAATGTCAGTAGCATTCACGTTCTTATTTGAGTGAAGAAACAAACCAGCAACCCTGCCATCCCCATAGCCCAAGGCATCACAAAACTGAGCGAAATTGATGGAATATGGTGAAGTGTTTGTCATCCAAGTGATAGTGCGCGTGGCATCCGAGTTAAAGAACATCATGCAGTGAAACTGGTGAATAAGCCATGACTGAAGAACCTCATTGATGGTGATAAGATCAGATTGATCCATCTTCTTTAGAGCATCATCAACATAACGAAAAACCCCATTGCCATGTTGTTGATAGTGATCCACATTGAGAGACTTGGGGGTGACATAGAGTCCTTTCTTCATGAGATCCTTTTGGCTGTAGAAATCATCCCAAAAGCAACACTGGGTTTCAGTCCAGAACTCCTGATCAACACTAGTATAGGTCCGTTCGGTGGAGCGATTGGAATTGATCCTCCTAATCCTCCTCCATCCTGAATGCTGACCACATAGTGTGTGTGTCAATTGGTATATCTTCTTCAATAGTGGGACCAAGGCTCTTTCCCTTCTCAGCCTTAGACTTTTTTTGGCACTAGCTTTCTGTTTAGAGGTGGGGGCACTCCCTCCTGCATGGGAGCCACTAGGTGTTGATGCAGCTTTCTAAGCTTGCTTAGTAGAGATACTGTCACTAGTACACCCCCTTGGTGGTGGAGGAACAAGCTTCCTTTTCTTGCCATCACCCTGACGTGCCTCAGACCCCACTATGCTCACTTTCCTCAGACTCCGACATGATGCTCCTTTCCACAACTTGGCAAAGAGAGGAGCCTCAAGGGAGAACTTGGAGAAGATCCCTGATCTCCCAATGCGGTCCAAGGAACAATTTTTGCTTCGGTGGAGAGCTTGCCAGAGGCTCGATCTATCATTGTGTGGATTTTTGAGGATTTTGGGTGGTTGGAAGAGGCTAGGGAAGGGTAGATCTGCAAGAGGCAGTGACCATGGCAGCTAGGGGCGTGGGTAAGAAGGAAAAAAGACCAACTTCCGCCCACACACAAGGGGTGAGAATATATAGGAGGAGGTGTTTTGGTGAAAGTTTGGCATCACCGGGTTTGACGCCAGAAATTTCCGGTTGTCTCCAAAGAATTCCGGCGATCACCCAAATGCCGGTCAGTATCCCACTTCGGTGGAGACCAAAAATTTCTAGCAGCCGCCAAAAATTTCTAGCACCAGATCCGGTGTCGCTAAAACACGCAGGAACAAGGGAAACGACATAGATTTGATTGTGTATTTGTGAAGAGATTGTGACATGTACGTATAGACAAAATACAAGTAATCTAGGGATCCTCAATGGAGTATAAACAAATAAGAAGGTAATAGAAAAACGAGAATGTGTTCAAAAAATATCAAGATCCACAAGAAATGGCAAATGAGCTCGTCAAGCCTGAAGAGGTTGGGAACACTAAGATGCATAGGAGGCAAATGTTTGGCGGGGGATTTATCCCCCTATGTTTAAGCACACATGACATGTCGCCTAAAATATAGATGATTGGACCCATATCATGACATGATATCAATTGATGTTGCACACATAGATATGCATCATACCAAGGCATGTTAAGAGAAAGACCATAGCATGTTAAGAGAAAGACCATAGTGTGCGACTAAGCTACATAGCATGTTAAGAGAAAGACCATAGTGCAAGAAGTAAATCAATCCAAGTTTTTAGGATCTAGAATACCGAGTTCTCGCCTCAACATGACAAAACGGGATTCATCCAAAGGTTTCGAGAAAATATCCGCCAATTGGAACATCGTTACCGCATGAGTGACATTGATGTCACCATTTGCGACATGTTCATGTAGGAAGTAGTGGAGGATGTCAATATGTTTGGTGCAACAATGTTGGACAGGGTTATTGATGATATTTATTGCGCTTTCATTATCACATAGAAGAGGCACCATACCAAGAGACACACCATAGTATTTCAAGGTTTTCTTACCATAACAATTGAGCGCAACAAGATGCAACAAGATGGTATGGATATATGTTCAGCTTCGATAGTGGATAGGGTGGTGGATTTTGTTTCTTAGATGACCAACGATCGACCAAGGAATTGGTAAGCCCCAGAGGTCGACTTACGGTCAACCTTATCACCGGCCCAATCGAAATCCGAATAGCCAACAATCTCAAAGGTTGACTCCTTTGGATACCAAACCCCGAAGGTAGGAGTGAGAACAAGGTATCTAAAAATCCGTTTGACCACTGTCAAATGGCACTCCTTGGGAGCATATTGAAAACAAGCACACTTTCCAACACTTAACATGATATCTGGCCTAGAAGAACAAAGGTAGAGCAAGGAACCAATCATGGAGCGATATACCTTTTGATCCACATCCTTATCATCTTCTCCAAGACCAAGTTGCTCATTTAGTGGCATGGGTGTCTTTCCGAGATTGGCATTGGTAATATCATACTTCTTGAGCATGTCCTTCACATACTTCTCTTGGGAGAGGAAGGTGCCTTGAGCAAGTTGCTTCACAATGAAGCCTAGGAAGTACTTCAACTCCCTCATCATGGACATCCTAAATTTCATAGTCATCAACTCGATGAAAGCTTTGTTATGAGCTCCGTTAACTCCACCAAAGATAATATCATCAACATAAATTTGAACTATGAACAAGCCACCCCCTTTAACCCGGTTGGTGAAAAGGGTGGAATCTACCTTACCCACGCTAAACTCTTCCATGAGTAAGAAATCCCTAAGGTGATCATACCAAGCACGAGGAGCTTGCTTTAGTCTGTAGAGTGCCTTATGGAGTAGATACACATGGTTGATATAGCGTGAGTCTTTGAGACCCGGGGGTTGAGCTACATATGCAACCTCTTTCAAGGGACCACTAAGAAATGCACTTTTCACATTCATTTGATAAAGCTTGAAGTTATGAAAAGATGCATATGCAAGCAAGAGATGAATAGCTTCAAGGAGAGCAACGGGTGCAAAGGTGTCTCATAGTATATACCTTTTATTTGGGCATACCCTTGTTAGGAATGATGCCCTAGAGGCTCACATTCCGCCTTGTATTTGTAACCCGAAATCTGGCTTAGAGATAGTTGTATGTGTCACTGCAATTGTTGCAGGTGTGGAACCACATACTCATATCTAGCTCTAGCCAGTTTGTCCTTAGTTGTTTGAGGTTGGGAGGGAAACCCACTGACGAGACTAATTTGTAAGTTGGAAGATGACAATGTTTCATGTGTCATGAGCATGGAGATGCTATCCTCCTTGCATTGGCTAGTCGGAAGAGGTACGATAGCCAGACCGATCCAAAGTTTAGTAGGACGTGAGCTCACTGTCATACGCTCCGACTAACACAATGGAATCCTTAGACCTGAGGGGATCACATGATCTGAGTTGTCAAAAAGATGGCTTTGACTCCATCTAACACTCACCGTAAGTGGGAGAAATAAGGGTGGTCTTGGGCCAACTTCGAAACAAGCTGCATGACGTGGATCAGCCAAGACGAAATTTTCCCCTCCATCTCAAAGAGATATTTTCTGGGCCCTCTCGTGTGATATGATTCAGAAGCATGGCCATGCGCTACTTGATCAAGTGTTGATCGGGGTAGTCTGACTTAGTGAAGCCGGAGGGAATCAATTATCACTGGAACAAGAAGAGAGTAAACCAGCACTAGGATGACAGAATCTCCCCTGTGGTTTATCACCAATATCGTGAGGCAAAGGGACTTGGACAGATCGTCACATTGAGGGCACTTGCGGAAACTGGGAGTCGGCAAGTCTTGCTAGAGGCTGCTACCAACTATCAGCTCTAGTCGGAAAGTCACTGAGCTACGGCTCTAACTGAATGATTATTGAGTTGTGTACGACTTACCGTAAGCCTACGGGATCACTTAAGAGAGTGGGACTAGGCGGATGTTGATCCGATTATCACAAGCTGGCAAGTTGGACTTGTTCGGACAGGGACACATGTCAATGGGTTGGACCCACTTTGACTAGGGTTAGGGTTTAGGACCGAGATACACAAGCGTTGTGTGCCCTCACCTACTCACCTATATAAAGGAAGGTGGGTGGCAGCGGACATACAAGAATCTAGTGCTGCTTCCTAGGGTTTCGCTAGACTTGGCAATTCCACCTTCCTATCCCGCGGCGGCAAGAACGAGACTAGCATCTTAGTTACTGCTGTTCCACCTTGTACGTGTGTGTGACAATAGAGGCACCACACCTGCGGTGCTTGTTAGCGACGTTAGGCGCCGGTGAAGTCGGAGGCAAGGAGGAGCACGGAGCCGGCGACTAGGTGGTCCCAGGACCGAGAAGTTCGCCGGAGCTGTACCAGACAAGGGGAACATACGTCACCACCGTGACATGCTTCATGAGCTTTCGCACCTGCACGTCGAGAGGTATAGACTATTGTGTTTGACCTTAGCCGGATCTTGGGGTGGCTTTTCGGAGACCTCACCGGAGCAGAAAAGTTTTTGTTTTTGGCCTGGCTCTGAGCGTAGCCCTACAGTGGTATCAGATCATTGACTCTAGTTTTTGGCCTAGTTCTTACGCATGAGATGCGCTAGTAGGAAAGATTGGATCTTTCTCGTTGTTTTTGTTTTGCCTTTTTATTTGTTTTGATCTAGGGCAGTGGCTAGATCTGGTTTCTCTTGGCCAAGAAGTTGGTCAAAATTGGTCTAGATCTAAGTGGGAAGTCACGTGGCTGACGTCCATGATCAACCACTAAAGTTGCTTTTCTTGTTGGACAAGAATAGGACAGTTGTACCCTATCAAAAGTTACAGCTAAGAGTTAACTGGTGTGAGTCGAAAAGGTTCTAACTTGCAAGTTTTATTTTCTTCTTTTTCCCTCAAAGAATATCTAGTCGGATTATCCCGCCATTTGTTGCAACACTACAAGTTAGACATTTTTGGTTAGTGGGCTCATATTGTTAGGGCACTTGGTAGCTAGACGGAGCTATCACAATAGTTGTGGGCTTCGGGGTAAGGAGGGTTGTCGGACAATCCAACAGGAACCAGATAGAGATCTGATTGGTAAGGTGTTGCTGATGAGTGCATATTTGCATCATGGTTTACATTACTATCTTGCATTGTAGATGTAGGATCTTGGTATTTTACGATGTTCACATGCACATTTTATGTCTGTTTTCACCAAGATCAGGACAGATGATGGATCCAATGGATACAATTATTGGAGCAGTTGTACTATGGAGAAAAGGAGTCAAAAACAACGTAAATCGCTTATTTGGGAAATATTAATAATACTAGAAGAAAACCATAAGCGAACAAGGGAGGCAGAGAGTTCAACGGCCAACTATACGGGCGGAGCAACTTTTCCGGCCTTATAGCTCCAGCCGTATAGTTGGCGCCGCCACCGCCTCGTCAAATAGTTTCACCCCGTGCAATTGGTTTGGGGAGACAACATACAGAACACCAGAAATTGCAGAAACCTCACCTCAGGAAGGCACCTGGAGGGGGAACTCATCTGCAAGGGATCCATCTTCGTCCTGCGCAGATTCGGGAGGCTAAGGCATCGATATTCATCATCCACCGCTGCATCTCCACCATCTCCATCCATCCCATCTACATCTTGTCTAGATCTTGTTGTAATTCCTATACTCGTTGTGGATTTATACAAGTTTCATCTATGATTGTTTCCATTACCATTGCTATGATGTTGATTGCCTCCATGTCTGAGTAGATCTCTAGTTCTTGGGGAGATGGAGAAACCCTAGCATATGACGGAGATGAGATAGAGATTATTATGTTATACATCATTATGTGTACATGTTAATTATCTTCATCTTGATGTTGGGAGTTGTGCACCTCCTTAACATTTTCCTCTTGTGGGGACTCGATGAAGGTGATTACTTGTTGGTAGACGGAGGGATGATAGCACTTACTGTGACTATAAAGATGTTATCAGTCTTTACGTACTAACTTGGGGAATTAAGGAGAACTCACAAAGCCATGTCCATGCCATGGGAGAAATCCCTTAATAGCGCAGTAATTCGATTGATGTCGATTGCTGTCTGCTGTGGTTATGAGGACGATGTGTGCAGCAGTTGCTGGCTAGCCGTCCATATATGGAGCTCCTCCCACATACATACACATTATGAGAATATTCGTTATAATACTCTCGATTACTTAGTCTAAATTGCTAGCGGTGTATCCACTATTCCCTAAGAATGCCTTTCCCTATTGTAGTTCCAAAGTTCTATTACTCACGCGATTCTTACTTTCTGCATTAAGTTTTGTTTTACTTTAAAACACCTTGTTCAACCAAAAACCCCAAAACAACTCTACTTTACTTGCATCTTAAAGTTATTTCTTAAGTACTTTATTCAGTAATAGTTAAAAGCATTTTAGTCTTTCGCCTACTTCTCCCTGTAGGATCAATATCTTTATTTCGAAACTAGCTACAAACGATCTGTGCACTTGCAGTCATCAGTTTCCTACTCGGAAGGTTCTCCGGCTAGCAGTGATGCAAAGGCTCACACTAACCGGGATCCTGAATCACTGTTGACTGTCGAAGGGATATCAGTATCAGTGGGAGTGTGCACGATTAAAGAGTTTAATCTGCCTTCTCCTTCTATAGATACATTGTCTTAAGTGTTTTGCATCTTTCGTTTGTAGATGGCACCAACTAGCACCATTCAGATTTCTAGTTTTGTACCGCGTATGATCCTTGAGAAGGATAAGCTGAATGGAACAAACTTTACCAACTGGTATCATAACTTGAGAATCGTTCTCAAGAAAGAAAAGAAGGAACATGTCCTGGATAATTTGATTCCAGACGAGCCAGGCACTGATGAGCCTAACGCTGTAAGAACCGCCTTTCGCTGGGCTCAGGATGAGTCGACGGAAGTCAGCTGCCTCATGCTTGCTCACATGGAGCCGGAACTGCAGCAAAAGTTCGATAATGTTGAGACGTATGATATGATCGTTGCCCTCAAGAGCATGTTTGAGACACATGCTAGGATGGAGAGGTACAATTGATGGGGTTCGTTGCATAGAAAACAAAAAAAAATCATACGGTTGCAACCACCAAGATCATATCTAGAAGATACATGTAACAGTTTCAGATGGACTCACCCTCAAAGACCGTAACATGGGATAACATTCTCACAAACAAACGTGGTTATTGTAGAGTGTACACAATTGTCCTCAAGGATGCGATGACAGTACCACAAGTGCAGCACCTCCGTAATTGGTCACACGTACGGTGTGCCGACGACTTCCGTCCCTCGCTCCAGTGCGGCAGCGGAAGTAGTGGATCCCCGGGAACTCTGCAACACTATGACATGGTGGCGATGGTGGTGGATAAGATCTTGAGCAGGGCTTTGCCTAAGCGCCATACTCGTTATAATGGACAAGGCTAGAGGGGGAGGAAGATGCCAACCAAAGGGCTTATGAGAGGAAGGGTGAATGGTGTGTGAGAGAGATGAGAGGAGGGGGGCCTTTTATAGGTGGGGGAGCAGCCCAAGGGGGAATGGAGCACAGCCATGAGGCTGCCCCCACCTCTTCCCCAATTATGTGGGGGAACTCTCCACTCACATAAAAACACTCTCCACTTTCTCCCATTTATTCTCCACTCAAAAATCAAGAGTCTCTTCATTAAAACCACTTTTAATTCACTTGATTTAATGTCACTCATTTAAAACACTTCATTTAATGAACACATTAACAATTCAATCCCCGATGATATTCCGATACACCAAAACTATTCCGGCGTTTTATCAGAACAATTCCTACGATGTCCATTATCTTCTCCGGTGTTCCCTATCCACTCAAATGCGTTGACTACCCTTAAGTGTGTCTCCCTACGGGTCGCGAACTATGTGGATATGATCGAGACATTCTCTGATCAATAATTATTAGCGGGACCTGGAGATCCATAATGACTCCCACTAGTTCATGCGATGACTTAGTGATCGCGTGAACTTTTATTCGCAGTAACCAATTCCTTTTGTCTCGCGATATTTTACTTGTCCAGGATCTAATCATTCGGTATCATTCATACCTAGTTCGATCCCATTACTGACAAGTACTATTTTCTTGTTCCCGTGATATAACATTCTTAGTGATCATTATCACTTGCTTGCAAGTTATGTCAATGTGATATCACCGAGAGGGCCCTGAGTATATCTCTCCATCATCAAGATGGACAAATCCCATTCTTGATCCACGAGCATCAACTAACACTTTCCAAGTATCTAACGACACCTTTATAATCACCTAGTTATGAAGTGACGTTTGATGTAATCAAAGTACTCTTCCCGAGTCAGTGATTGATGTGATCTCATGGTCTAAGGATTTGAGTTACTTTGAATGATGTTATAGTAGTGTAAACATAATGGCATGATCGTGTTACTATACTTTGGGAGTATGTTCATCACATCATTCAATCAATGTTGTGACCTTGTTATTAACAACATCCATTGTCATGATCAGGAAACCTTGAGCATCCGTTAATCAACAAGCTAGTGTAATGAGAGGCATTACTAGGAACCTTTCTTTGTTTATTAAACACACATGTATTAACGTTTTCGGTCAACACAATTATAGCATGCTAAATAAACATTTATCATAAACATGGAATATAATATAATAACCACTTTATTATTGCCTCTCAGGCATATTCCTTTCAGTCTCCCACTTGCACTAGAGTCAATAATCTAGTTTGAAAAAACTTGCGCATTCAACACCTATGTCTTTCTGGTGTTGTATATATGGGTTTTCTAGTGGCAATCATAATCTCCAGATATGACACTTTCAGGTCATGTCTTTGCGTCTCTACGCATCACTCATTCTCAAATGAGATGGCATTGTATAAATTTGGTCCTTTGGTGAGACCTTAGTTCCCCGGGGTTTAAAACGTGTTGATGCTATTGTCGTACAATAGATCTTCAAATTACTAGCCCATGGAGAACCACACCTAGTTCCTTTGCTGCTACTATAGTAGTCTTATACTTAGCCTTTTGTTGTAGTATCCGCCACAATGTTTTTAACCTTTTGGAACTTATCCAAATCCATCATGGAACTTTCTTCCATCAAATTGTGCCACCTTAACCTATAGCCTAAATTGAGATAAACTTAATTTATATCTTGTGAAAATACTAGTACCAATGTAACACTTTATAATAAACTATATGTATAGTGTCAATGTAACATTTTACAATGAATTATCTGTATAGTGTCAATATAACACTTTAGAATAAACTATCTGTCACTTCTACATATAGAATATATATTCTTTGTTCTTCCAAAGATCATAAGAATATCCTTACTATCGTCCAATGATCATCTTATGAGTCACCCTGGTATATGCTCATAACATTTAGAGCATAGGACATATCTGGATATGTACATATCATGGTATGATTTATTAAGATATTCATGTGATTTTACTCACTAAGTGTCAAAACACTTGAATCCCGTTTATTAAGATATTCATGTGATTTTACTCACTAAGTGTCAAAACACTTGAATCTCATTTATCAAGATATTCATGTGATTTTACTCACCAAGTGTCAAAACACTTGAATCTTGATTCACCCACCAAGTATCCATAAACTTGAATCTTGATTCAACCTTTTCCATGTGGCAAGAACCTTTCTCGTCGTTTCCATATTGAACTCATTCAATTTCATCTATGTACATTTGGCATAACCATATTAACGTCTCAATCTATCCAAGTAGACTTTGATGCCAAATATTCTGGTTTTACCCAAATCTTTCATTTAAGTCTAATTTTAATGAAATCCTTAACTTGTGTCAATAAAAGATACATCATTTCCAATCAAAAATATGTCTTATACACAATGTATTAGAAATATGTATCAACGCTCGCACTTAATTTCTTGCAAATGCGAGCATGTTCATCGACTCTGATGAAATTAAACATTTTAATATTTTCATCACGGTGAAGATTCCAACTCCTCTATGCTTATTCCAACCATTGAAGTTTGCATGTCTTTTTTAGCATCCTTTGATTTAACAAAACCCTTCGAACCGTGTCATGTACACATCCTCGGTAACCATACTTTTAGAAGAACGTTTTTTGTTTGTTCAACTAGCATACACAACAATTAACATATGTAGTGGTTGCTACACTAATCCATCCAGACTAAATATTGCTACGAAAGATTGAATCTTGTCGTGTTCAACTCCTTGAACATTGTCGTAAACTTTTTACTGACATGTTGACTATTTCATAGATGTGAATGATACGTCCATTTTGCATCACTATTCTATATCATAATTTACTGTTATTCATTGATATATTTCATATTAAGAGATGATACTTATGTTATTTCATCTGTTTTTGCATGGTTGATGACTTTTAGAGGATGGACCGCTGAAGTCAGGATTCTGATGGAAAAGGCACTGTTTGGAGGCGAAATTCGCGAAGATCAGAAAATCCCGGAAAATACAGGGAAAATCCTATTTTTCCATAAGATGAAGGATGCCAGAAGGGGGAGCGGAGTTGTGCTACAGGGGGCCCACACCACCCCCTGGCATGGGCCACCCTTGGCCGCGCCATTAGGTGGTGTGGCCATCCTGGACCACCTCCGGCTCTCCTCTTTGGCATATATTATCCCCACGAAACCCTAAGACTCGGGGAGGGATCACAGAAAGATTCCGCCGCCTCTGCGGGGCATAAAACTGCAGAGAGAGGAAGAGCTCTCCGGCAGGCAGAAATCTGCTAGGGAAATTCCTTCCCAGAGAGGGGAGATCGTCGCCATCAACACCACCATCAAGCTAGACTTCATAGGGATCATCATCATCATCTCCACCAGCACCATCATCACCACTTCATACCGCTGTAGCAATTGGGTTGAATCTTGCATAGTTCTTAGGGAAAACTTTCTCGGTATTGATTACTTGTTGTAGTTGATGCTATTGAGTGGAATCATTGAATTATTGTTATGTTCATATTGTTACTTATCATTATTTCATCTCTGATCTTGATCCATATGATGTCTCGTGAGTAGTTCGTTTAGTTCTTGAGGTCATGGGAGAAGTCATGTTGTTAGTAGTGGAATTGTGTTGAGAAAGATTCAATAGTTTGTTATTTAAGTTGTGATGTTATTCTTGTAGTGGTGTCATGTGAACATCGACTACATGACACTTCACCTTTATGGGCCTAGGGGAATACATTGTGTATTTGGCTACTAATCGTAGGGGTTGCCAGAGTGACAGAAAGCTGGACCCCCGTTAGGAAACCTTTGCACAAGGGAGTGTAGGATCTCAGAGTTTAAAGCTGTGGTTAGGTTTCTATCTTAATTACTTTCTTGTACTTGCGGATGCTTGCAAGGGGTATAATCACAAGTATGTATTAGTACAAGGAAGGTCAGTACATTAGCACAGGTTGACCCACACAACACTTATCTAACTAAAGAAGATTAAACTATATGAAGCGAAAGCACTTGACGATATTCCCGTGTGTCCTCGAGAACGTTTGGTCATCTTAAGTAAGACAACCGGCTTGTCCTTTCTAAAGAAAGGATTGGGCCACTTGTTGCATTTATTATTATTGTCTTTTATTTACTCGCACTTTATTTATCTGCATTATCAAAAACCCCTAAAAATTCGTTTGCTATGTATTTACAGAGAATTCCTGATCCAAGCCACTCGTCAACACCTTCTGCTCCTTATTGGGTTCGACACTCTTACTTATCGAAAATACTGCGATACACTCCCTATACTTGTGGGTCATCAAGACTATTTTCTAGCACCGTTGTCGGGGAGTGAAGCGCTATAGAGAGTGGAACTGGCAAAGGAAACTTCTACTGTGAGTATTGTTTACTTCTATTAGTTACTTTATTCTCAATATGGATAATTCACTTAGTTTCTTATTTCGTAATGCTACTACCACTGCTAAGGTAGTAGATGAACCTCCACCTGCTGAAAATGACACTTTTAAGATACCTAAAAGAATTATTGATTGTGTTATGGATAACTACTACTCTGGAGATGGAACTGTCCATCCCGGTGATCATTTGCTATTTATACACGAATTATGAAGGTTGTTCAAGTGTGCAGGTATTACAACAGATCAAGTCAAGAAGAAGTTATTCTCATTATCACTTAAAGGAAGAGCTAAATAATGGTACAAGCTGCTGAAGAATGATCAAGCTCTTGAATGGGAGGAAGTAGTACCTCTCTTTTATTCAAAATTTTATCCTCCTAGTGAGATTCATAAAGATCGGAATCAAATATATAACTTTTGGCCTCGTGATGGAGAGAGTACAACTCAAGCTTGGGGGAGATTGAAGTTACTAATGCTCAAATGTCCTATTCATGAGCTCCCCAACAATATTATTATCAATAACTTTTATGCAAGACTTTCTCTTCATGATAAGGATCTATTGGATGCTTCTTGTGCTAGATCATTTACACGCATGGAAGAAGAAGCTAAATGGGATCTTCTAGACCATATTCAAGACAATGCTGAAGCATGGGAGAATGATAAAGGAAGAAAGTCAAGTATAAATTATGATTATGAATGCATTAAATCTTTTATGGGAACTGATGACTTTCATAATATTAGTAATGCTTATGGTCTTGATTCTCAAAGTATTGCAACTTATTTTAAGGCTTTTGCTTCTTATATCGAAATTCCTAAAAAGAAATGGAATAAGTATCATGAGCCATATAAAGATGTTGTTAATTGTGTTCTTGCAAGAAATACTGAAGTCTATACTACTAATCATGTTTTACCTGAATCTTACATTGATAAAATGCCTTTCCTAGGTAAGATAAAGGAACATTCTATGATAGCTAGTATGGTTAATGAAAGTACAAATAAAGCTATTGAACCTGATGAACAAATAGTTATTGAGGCTGTAATAGCAAATATGAAAGACTTTGTCAATAAATATGTAGAAGATGGACACACTATCCTTTGTAAGGATACTTCTAATATTGTCTCACAAAGTAGTGTTATGAGAGCTAGTGTCCCTGTGTTTTCTATTAGAATAAGTGATAATTGCTACAATGGTTCATGTGATAGTTATGTCGTTAAATTTATGCACGATACTAAAAGTTATTATGATAGAGGGAATATTGTTCTAATGCATCTCAATAATATTAAATTTCCATGCTTTATGCTAAAAGTCTTTATGTTGCACTTGTTTTGCCTTCCTATGCTAGCAGCCTCTGGTTTCAACAATTTATTTTCTTACAAAGTTCCCTTGCATAGGAAGTGGGTTAGAGTTAAACATGTGTATTTTTGCTTCTTGATGCTCTCTTTTACTTCAATTCATATTCTTATGTGAGCATCATTGAAATTATCATGCCCATCTTAATGGCTATAAAGAAAGAGCTTTTTGGGAGACAACCCAATATATTTTTGCTTTCAGTTAGTTTTTGTTTATTTGAGTCTTGGAAGTTATTGATTCTGCAATAACCTCTCCTTATCCTTTTGTTTTGGTTTTTGTGTCAAGATCAACCTCTAATGAGAGAGAAGTAAGATTTGGGGAAGTTGCTGTCCTGAAACAGATTTTTGTGTTTCAGTATAAAAAATCATGAAGAATCCTAGAACATCATACTGATCTATAATTTTTTGTGTGCATGCCCCAGGTTATTATTTAACTTTTGTTAGTTTTGCACTTTTCGATTTGAGCAACAAAATTTTTTCTAAAATATTGATCTTTACTTGCTGGTCTGTTTTGACAGATTTTTGCCACTCTTGCATTGCCTCTTAAATCGATTTCCTTTTTGAATTCCTTTTGGGATTTCGGAAGGAGTTGCTATAGTAGCTTATGTTTTGATGGATTTGAGTTGAAATTGAACTTAAAAGGTTTATTATCTTGCATACACTAATGTTGCTAATGAGAATTGTGTGAAGTTTTGTGTGAAAGAAATTTCCAGGTTGTAGGAGAAAATGGTGTAATAAGGTGGTGAATTATTAAATGACTCAAACAATATGTTTAAGAGGATGAAGATATTGATGTTATTCAAGCGGTGACTCCGGAATAATTTATTAAATGCCAAGTTCAGAGCCCTGCAGAGTCTGTTTTCAAAAAGGTAACAGTTCTGGTAAGAAAAGGTCCGTGAAAAATCTGGCAATTTATATTTTTAAAGTTTTTATCTAACATGGAAAGCAATGAGTAGAAACAGGGACAAAAACAGAGCCCGGGTGGCTCACACCACCCCCTGGAATCAAGTTTGTATCTACTTTCTCATGGTTCCCCGGCAACGGCGCCAGAAAAAGTGCTTGATGGCTCAAAATGTATTGAGCTCGTTGGGGAACCCCAAGAGGAAGGTATGATGAGCACAACAACAAGTTTTCCCTTAGTTATGAAACCAAGGTTATCGAACCAGTAGGAACAAGGAAACACCTCCAAGGTGTTGTTTCCAACTTGGAATCCTGCACAACACAACCACAGAAACTTTGCCCCTAACTTACAGTGAGGTTGTCAATCTCACCGGTTTTGCTGAAAACAAAGGATTAAACATATTGTGTGGAAGATAGTAACTGCTTGCGGAAAGTAAACAGAAAATAGTAAATAGCTTGTAGATTGATGGTAAAAGAATGGACCAGGGTCCATAGTTCACTAGAGGTGATTCTCCTTAAGATAGATAACATGTTGGGTGAACAAATTAAAGCGAGGCAATTGACATATTTGAGAAAGCATAACAATGCATATACTAAACATCTTGACTCCTATGAGATTTGATTGGGCATTACAACATTATACATATACCGTAATCCAACTGCATCTATGACTAATAATCCACCTTCAGGTTATCATCCGAACCCCCTCCAGTATTAAGTTGCAAGCAACAGATAATTGCATTAAGCAAAGTGTGTAAAGTAAACAATACGATTGTTCTATGAACAAAGGATTGATGTTTTCTCCCTAGTAGCAAAAGCACATCTAGTACCTTAGAGATTTTTGTCACTTCCCCAGATTCCTAGAGGCATGAACCCACTATCGAGAATAAATACTCCCTCTTGGAGTTGCTAGCATCTACTCGACCAAGATAGCTACTAATAACAGAAAGCATGCATGATCACAAATAACATAGACATGATAGAATCAATAATCAATCTGAAATAGCATCTCAATATCCATCGGATCCCCGCAAACACAACATGTAAGATTACAAATAGATGATCTTGATCGTGAACAGAGCTCACAAGATCTAAACATGGTGGCACAAAGGAGGAGAACCAACCATCTAGCTACTACATGGACCCGTAGTCCAGGGATGGACTACTCACGCATCACACCGGAGGCAGTCATGGTGATGAAGAAGGCCTCCAGGGTGATCTCTCCCGTCCAGCTAGGTGTCGGGAAGAGTTTCAGATCCCTTCTGATCTAGGGATGGAGATGGCGGCTACAGACTCTTTCGTGGAATTTTGATCGGGTGTTTAGGGTTTTCGTCCCGAGGGGTCTTTATAGGCGAAGGGGCAAGGTTGGTGGAGCGCCAGGGGGCCCACACCACACTTCGTCTCCCCTCTAGACTCCGTGTTGCTTCGGGTAAAATATTGACTTTGGCTTTTGTCCGGTCCAATTCCGAGAATATTTCCTTACTAGCTTTTCTGAAACCAAAAACAACAGAAAACAGGCAACTGGCACTGTGGCATCTTATTAATAGGTTAGTTCCAGAAAATGTGTAAAAATACTCCAAAGTGTGGACAAAACATAAGAAAGTAGATATAAAACAAGCATGGAACATCAAAAGTTATAGATACGTTTCCAACGTATCAACATCCCCAAGCTTAACTCCTTCTCGTCCTCGAGTAGGTAAGTGATAAAAAAGAATAATTTTTGAGGTGACATGCACCATCATAATCTTGACCAAGGTATTTGTAAAACATTGATAGCTGGGATCATAGTACTTTAACATAGCATGAAAGATATAGTTCTAACAATAAGCCATAACAACTATGTTGTAACATGAAAAGGTACAAACAAAAGATTCATGAATAACAATGCTTTGAAAGACATTTGTTTGTTTCACATATAGAAAACATAATGAGAATGGTATTCAGCTTGTCCCTCATAGTGTAGCAAAACATAAATGCATAGAACACCTTCAAGGTTCATAAGGGTGACTAGATACAAATAGTTTAAGAACAAGCAATATCAAAGTTATGAATCAATCAACAAGTTTTCGGACAATGCACATTAAACTAAGAATGACCACTATGCTCTCTCAATAGGTGCATAAAGATAGAAGATGGAGATAAAAGAAAGGCCCTTCATAGAAGGAAGTAGGGATTCAAGTCTCATAAAGAGCTTCCAAAAATTATGGTACTTATTAGCTTTCAGCTCTCATTGCCCCTATCATAAGCATCTTTATGTTCCCCCAAAAATTAGAATGGTATTGAGCAGGATTCTCAACAAACTTATCTAGTTTGTTAAGAATGGTATTGAGCTCGATGCATTTTGAGCCGTCATTTTGAGCCATGAAGCACTAATCACCCAAAGATTCATGAATTGAGCAGGATTCTCAACAAACTAAAAATAGAGGTACTTCTCCTAAGAGAAAGAAAAAGAAATATAAAACAATTGTAGAATCTTCTGAACCTGCTAAAGATCCTAATAGTATATCTGTCTCTGATGCTGAAACTAAAAGTGGTAATGAGAAAAATGATGCTCCTGATAAAGAAAAAGTTGAAGAAGAACCTGAAAGGCACACTAAGAATACTAAATACACTAAGGAAGATTTTGTTGCTAAGAAACATGGTAGTGAAAGAGAGCCCTGGGTTCAAAAACCAATGCCTTTCCCTGATAAGAAACACAAGTCAAAGGAAGACGAACACTATAATAAGTTTTGTGAGTGGATGAAACCTTTATTTTTGCAAATTCCTTTAACTAATGATATTAAATTACCTCCTTATTCAAAGTATATGAAGGATATTATCTCTAATAAAAGTAAGATCCCTAATGAGGAAATTTCTACTTTACTTGCTAATTATTCCTTTAATGGTAAGGTTCCAAAGAAACTTGGAGATCCAGGGATTCCAACTATTACATGTTATATTAAAAATAATTATTTTAGAACTGCTTTGTGTGATTTGGGAGCAGGAGTTAGTGTTATGCCTTTTTCTCTTTACAAGAGACTTCAATTGGATAAATTAATACCAACTGTTATATCTTTGCAAATGGCTGATAAATCTACCACTATTCCTGTTGGTATATGCGAGGATGTTCCTGTTCAAGTGGCTCATAATTTCTTGATATTAACTGACTTTGTTGTGCTTGAAATGCCTGAAGATGACAATATGTCTATTATTCTTAGGAGACCTTTTCTTAATACTATAGGAGCTGTTATTAATTGCAATCAAGGAAAGGTAACTTTTAATGTTAATGACAAGGAGCATACTATCTATTTCCCCAAGAAGATTGATAAGACCTATGGACTAATATCAATTGAAAATATTGAGGGCATCCAAGTTGGAGAAATATATTGTCCCATACCACAAGAAAAATATGAAACTATTATGATTGGGACCATTGCTATTAAGGTTGAGGTAACATAATCATTTAGTGAAATGCAAAGTTTTGTTACATATAAAATTGTTTTGGTAACAAGACCTGATCAACCTTGTTAACAAAGGGATTTTAATGAACAAAACAATGTTTTCACCATGATTATCTTTGCTTACTTTTAGTTTATCCATTTTAATTTTTTGCTTTCACTTAGTTTACTTTTCTATTGCTAGTTGCTTGCATATTAGAGTGTCTTAGAACTTCTGAAGTTTTAGTTTAGTTTTATTATTGCATCATTCCAATATTATCTTTTTGTCAGAAAATCATTCATCAATACCTAAAAATTGCTAAAAAATAAAGTATCATGAAAAATTCCAGAAAATTCATATTGAATTTTTACATGAAAAAAGGGGCAGAGAAGTACCTAGAGTGACCGAGGGGGCCCACTAGGCAGGCACACCACCTGGTGGCGCAGCCACACCAGGGGCGTGCCTGGCCATGGTGTGGGCCACCCCTGGCCCTCCACTAATTCTCCCTCCTGCCACTCCTTTCTCTCTCCCGAGAAAACATCAGTTCATTGCTCAAACCCGTGTTCTTGTTGTTCTTGCTCACGATTTTCGATCTCCTTTCTCAGCCCATCTTAGCTGCTTAGATTTCAAGCATTTGTTCTCCGGTATGTGACTCCTCCGCTTGTCCAAGTAGATTTGTGATTAGTGGATTATATCTTGAGTATTTTGCTACTATAGGTGACAGGTTATGTGAGCTTGTAGGCTTGTTCAATGCTTAGAGAAATTGTTTTGATGCATGCTTAGGCCCTCTTACAAGTCCCTATAAGTAGTTCCTTTCATTATGTAATCACTTTGCAATCACTTGTATGATGGTTATCTAAAATTTCAAAAAAGGAGATGAATGAACACCAACTCAACCAACATGAATTAAGGGTGCTCAATGTTATGAAGGTTCACCGTGAGGAAGAAGTTTTCCCTTCTATTTATCCATGCCCCGAATTCATGAAGGCTGCAGGGATTTCTCAAGATTTCCACACTTCAATTTCTAATGCGGGATTGGAGCATTTTGTGGGAGATGAACCTTACCAATATGTGAAACTAACTATGTCTGTGGTGCAGGATTTTCGATTTAGTTGCTCCTTGCCTAACCCCATGGTTCATTACAAAATTTACAATATAGCTATCGATCTTCCTTTTGATGATTTTTGTGCAGCTATTAAAGTACCACAGTGGGGTTCATGTGAAAGAATTAGAGAGCGACCTACACCACTCATGGACTTGTATGCAGATCTTTGCCAAGGGAGTAGCTTCTCAAAGGAAAGTGGTAAAATTCATAATATTCACCTCCCGTCTATTCGATACTTTGCCTACTTTATTGTCAAGTGTGTTCTTGCTAGGAAAACTGCTAGTGTTATCCTCATATGATCTAGACTTAATCTCAGCTGCCTTAAAACAAGATAGGACTTATAATTTGGGTGCTTTGATAGCTTTCCGTCTTGCTGCTAACCGCGAGAAAGGTGGAATTTGTGGAGGCCTCATTGCCTCTTGGTTATTATCTTTGCATGGTGTAGTGCCTCATCATTCAGACCTACAGTTTCCCATAGAGAGGCTTGATCTTAATTCCATGATACAACATAAATCTGTTTCTTCTTGGGCTAATTTGAGTGATTTATCTTATGAAATAACCTTTCTCAAGGCTGGTTGGAGAAGGGGTAAGTCCGAGCGTGTTGTTCTTTTGCCTGCGCCTGTTTTGTTTAACCTTGATGCTAGGGTAGGATGGTCACTCACTGAGGAAGAACTCGATACATATCTAGGGGAGCTCTCCCCGCAAGAGCAGGATGAGTTGATACATCCAAAATGTATCTAATTTCCCGAACACTTTTTCTATTGTTTCTCCTCTAATTTGTGTGATTTGGATACAACTAATGCGGACTAACACTATTTTCAACAGAATTGCCTTAGTGTCTCATTTTTGTGCAGGAAATCAACTTTTAGGAAAAATCCCGGAAAATATCGCAAAACTCCTATTTTACCAGAAGACTCACGGAGCCATAAGAAGAGACGAAGAAGATCCACGAGGGGCCCACACCACCTGGCCACGCGGGCCAGGCCAGGCCGCGCCAGGAGGTGGTGTGGCCGCCTTGGACTCCGCCTCGACCTCTCCTTTCGCCTATAAAATCCCTCTGACCTAAAACAGTCAGGGGGTTTGACATTTTTCCAAATAGAGTTCCGCTGCGTCGCCACCACCAGATACCGCGATTCGGAACCAGAAACTCTATTCTGGCCCCCTGCCGAGACGAGGAATTGGAGGAGATCATCGCCATCATCATCACCATCTCTTCTCCATCAACCATCCATGATTCCCCCATCCATGAGTGAGTAATCCCACGCTGTAGGCTATGGGGATGGTAGGGATTGGATGAGATCGTTCATGTAATGGCATCAGATTGTTAGGGCATGTTGCCTACTATCTATTATTAGTGCTTTTGACTTTGTTGCAACTTGTTATGCTTAATGCTTGTCACTAGGGCCCGAGTGCCATGATTTCAGATCTGAATATGTTATTGATTCATGATGATAAGTATTGTTTATGATCTTACCTGCAAGTTGTATACACATATTATTGTCCGGAACCAAAGGCCCCGAAGTGACAATAATCGGGATAACCGGAGGGAATGGCTGTGATATGAGGATCACGTGTGTTCACGGAATGTTAATGCTTTGCTTCGGTGCTCTATTCAAAGGAGCAGCTTAATTGCCAGTAGATTCCCTTGAGGCCCCACTGCAACAGGCTGGCATGACAAAAGATGTTATGCAAGTTCTCATTACGAGCACGTATGAGTATATATGGAACACATGGCTATGATTATTTAGTACTTGGATGCTTTACCTTATTTATCTACAAATGCCCTATATCTTGATTGCTACATGAATTGTCTTGTCCATGCAATGCCCGTCCATCCATCCCTATGCCTATCGCGCTTTAATCCTACTGTTTACTGCAATTGTTACTACTATCTTTACTTTTTCTATTGCTATTACAAAATTGTTCCTACTAATAAAACTATTGCGAGCAAGATTGTTTCCAGGTGCAGCTGAATTGACAACTCAGTTGTTAAGGCTTATAAATATTCTTTGGCTCCCCTAATGTCGAATCAATAAATTGGGTTTTACTTCCCTCGAAGACTGTTGCGATCCCCTATACTTGTGGGTCATCAAGACTATTTTCTGGCACCGTTGCTGGGGAGCATAGCTCTATTTATCAAGTTCACTTGGAATCACTATTGTTCGCTTCCATCTATTCATCATGGGTAAATCTCGTGATGGAAAGGTTCCTATATTGCCATCCATTACAAGGAGAGGTACAGTTCTGAACACCTTTGTTGCTCTTGATTCGCCATCTGTGATGAGTAAGCTCCTTACACCACCACCACATACACATGCTACACATACTGCTACTTCTGCTGAATCTGAAACTTCTGATACTTATGATGATGCTTCTACTATGCTTGATAAGAGTGGTTCATTAGGTCCTTTCCTAGATGCTACGATTGCTAGAACTATAGCTAGAAATACTGAAGCTCCTAATGAAGACACTACTACACCTGTCAGTTCACCTGAGTCTATAGAGAGCCATGATATTGAAGACGGATATATAGAAATGACCGATGAATTTATTAAGGAATGTCAAAATACTCATGGTAAAAGTGCTATTAAGAGTCTCCTTGAGAGGCGTACTATAAAACCCAAATTATCTCCTAATGCTAAGTTTGCTACATCTCCCATAAACATTAAAGATAAGGAATATGATTTCTCTCTTGATTTATCTTACATAACCATTGTTGAGAAAGAACGTTTTTGTGGGACTAAGAATGAAAGTGCTCTAGCACATATGACTGAGCTTTCCACCATGAGTGGCCTATTTTCTGATGATATTAAGATGCACACCTACTTTGTTGCTAAATTTTTCCCTTTTTCACTGAAAGGAGAAGCTAAGGCTTGGTTTAATAATTTACCTCCTGGATCTATTGAAAGCCCTGATTTCTTGATTAGTACTTTCTTTCAGAAATATTTCCCTCCTAGTGCTAGACATGCCATTTTGCAGGAACTTTTTGATTTTAAACAGGGAGAAAAGGAGATATTGCCTGAATCATGGGCAAGGTTTTGTGCTTTGATT
Organism: Avena sativa; assembly: GCA_916181665.1. Taxonomy (NCBI): domain Eukaryota; kingdom Viridiplantae; phylum Streptophyta; class Magnoliopsida; order Poales; family Poaceae; genus Avena; species Avena sativa. The sequence continues at coordinate 344,622,740 of OV702287.1, forward strand.
CATGCATAGCCTGGATGTCCATTACCTAAAAATGAGCTTCTTGATATGTATTATAATGGACTAACTGAGGAATCTAGGACATACCTGGATAGTTGTGCTGATTGTATTTTCAGGAAGAGAACTCCCAAAGAAGTCGAGGAATTAATGGCTAAAATAAGCAAAAATTATGATGACTGGACTTCACCTGAGTCAACTACACCTGAGTCAACTACACCTGAGTTAGCGGTGCTAGAGACAACATCAAAGAAGAGGGGAGTGATTGAACTAAATGATGAAGTGATGAAGGAAGCTAATAAATGTCTTAAGGAGAAGGGTATTAAATCTAAAGATGTGAAGAATTCACCTCCTATAGAAGAATTATGTAAGCCAATCTCCCACTCATCCACTATTGAGGTACACTCTCTCCAACATTTTGATGAAGGTGATATTCCTTATTCTAAACCTCCTGATCAATTGTAACACCCCAAAAATATTAATCAAGATTATCAAGTTCTAATCACCCAAGTTTAGGGTTAACAAAAACTTTTATTATTAACTTTAGTATGAGTGCAATTGCCATGTTTGATTGCTACTAATGATAAAGAATGGTTTAAAGATGAATACTACATCATCTAGGCCAATTACAAAAAAAATCCAAAGAAAGGAAATTCAAATATGGATCATATGATCAAATGGTCATTTTGACCAAAGTTAACCACTAGACCACTTTGAGTGTCTCTAGTAAAATATTTCTAATATAAATTTTCTCAATTCTTTTCACCCCTTGCTAGAACAAGTAAAAGTGAACCCAAGCCCACTTTAAAAAACAAACAGAAACAAATTCCAAATCTATTTAAAGGACAATTCAAAATTGAATCCAGTTCATATGCTAAGATCACCATTTTTCAAAAACCACTCAAATCAATTTACCATGGCAAACCCAAGAAACCATAGACATTCAAGCATGTGACAAACACACTCCCCAAAATTTAGCCAAAAATTCAAATCTTTATCTAATGCGGCCATTTGGTCGAGCACCTCGCAGACACAGATTAAACCTTGCCTAACTTCTACTGTTTGAGCAGTAATTGATCACCCCATTTGTCCCCTCTTCATCCCACTCACTCACCCTAGTGCCCAGTAGCGCAGGACACGCTTCCCCCTTTCCCGTTTGGGCCAGTGCAGCGCCGCCCAAAGCCGTTGCGTCGGTCGACCATGGACAACACGCAGCAGCCAGCACCGCCCTCTCCCATGATGTCTAGGAGACAGGCAACCGTCCACCGTCACCCTCTATCCACCCCTCGATCGCAGGCAAGCCATGGACCAGCCACATTAGCCGTGCCCACCTCCCTGTCTGCCATGCCGAGAGCGCGCTAGAGCGCCGCAGCCGACACGTACCCACACGCTGCACCTCGCCCTCTACGCATGTTCCCGCACTCGCCGTGCCCCTAGTTACCCCCCCAGACATGCCCGTTCGCCGCCGCGCGACCCGTAGCCCCTTTGCGCCGTCTCGAACGCCGCTGTTTCCGCCCAGAGCACTGACCGTCCCCGACCGTTATCGCCCGCCCCTTGCCACGCCATTACTCGCACGACGACTACCCTGAAGCACCGGCCCGAACCCTACCCGCAGACATGCCAATAACCCTCTGTATCACCGTCACCAACGAGCTCAAGCCATCCTGCTATGTCCCTCTCACCGGTGTATAAATAGAGGCCACCCCGGCTCCAATTCGCCACACCATTCCACTCCCCTCTCTCTCAGACACCTCTCACACCCTTCCTCGGAGCAAGGCGATCACCACGTCGCCGGAATTCCACCGGATCCCGCTGCTCCAGTGAAGGAAGGGCGTCGTTGATTGGAGCTGGCCTAGGAGCCGCCATGACCACCATCCGAACCACCGTCGTCTACAACATTGTTCGCCCCCATCGCCGACCCTAGCTAGAGCCCAGGTGAGCCCCCACGTACCCCCACCATCGATGTTAGGGTTCAGTCTCGCCGGAACTGTTCGTCGTAGACGATGCATGTCAGCCTTAGATCCTAGTCTAATCACACAGCCTAGATTGAAACTTACCGTTTCGGTTAGATAGAGTCACTGACCAGTGGGACCGTTCTATCAGTAGCCTGCTGCGCCAGCGCAGTGTAGCTGGGCCGGCCCATTTAGTTTCCCGCGCAGAGCCCGTAGATTCAAATAAGCTTTTTCCATTTTAGTTAAATCTAGATTCTGTCAGTAGATTCAAAAATCAATTCAAAGAGATTCACTACACCAAATTGCATGGTTCCAATTTTGTTAGAAAGGTATTCAAAATATCTATCCAAGCCCGTTGGATTCCAACCATTTGAAATTATAGGTCACCTATAGTAAAAATAACAATACAAAGACTTTTCCAACTTAAAAGATTTTTCAAAAATCAACCATAAATGCTTTTGAGTTGATTCCAACTCTCAAAAATCACATTTGACAAGATCTATCTGAATATATAAAAATATTTAGGGTTACATGCAGTGACATTGGACTAGTAATAAAAGAATGCTATATAGGCATTTCTAGTCACTTTAATTGTATTAAATGGTAATCTTAAACTTTATAAAATATGACCAACACTTTAAATCACATTCCCAAGTATTAGAATATGTGGTGATGACATGTGTCAACATGATCCCATATTTTAATTGGAGAATATTAAATCTTAAGTATTTTCAATGAGTAGAAATTACTTTTCTAAAGTAAGATAAATAAAATTAGGTCTTTATTTCATGTGATGATTGTGATGATGCGAGATCATCTAGTGTGAGCCTTAGTGTGCTAAATAGAAGTAGTTAAGTATTGTTTGGTGATTGTGTACCTTGTATTCATTGATAGAGGATAGTACCGACCCAGGATACGAGGAGGAGGAGTACTACCAAGAAGAAGAAGAAAACTTCAACCACTAAAATACTCAAGGCAAGCTAGAACTATGCAAGCTAACACTTGCAAAATTGATAACCTATGCAAGATGCATTAGGCATGCTTTGGTTATGCAATTTTGATTATACCAATCCCAAGTTTTACTTACAAGCTTTATTCTTTTACTTTTACCAAAGTTCTTTACTTTTAGTTAGTGAATTGTGAGTATTGGAAAAATAGTATAGATACCATAAAGAGTATAAAACTAGGCCTAAGTAGCTATACTTATATGTCATCAAAAGGCATCAAATTAGAGTTGGATAGTTACACTTGATTAGCACCCCTCATTAGTGAATACCCTCAACTTTAGTGGCTAGTGCTAAGCATAAAAGTTGATCACTTTAGATGGGAATCCTTGGTGAAAATGATTATGAAAACCTTGGAATGATGATTCATTCTATCGAAATGTTTTGACATGTGTTATGGACACAAAATGATTTGATGATGAAAATGTTGAGGCATGAGTCTTGACCCTTTATAAAAACTGATGGTTGGGTTCGGATGCGATACCATTCCAATTTTACCGTACAACCACAATACCTGAATTGGGTAGGGCTTAACTGGAAGTTTATATGCCTTAGTATGGGTTCCCTCGCGGAAAGAGTTTGAGGTGAGGCTACCTCATGAATGTGAATTGTCCACCTATGCAGTGCCTAGGATGGCAGATGGCCATGGCTGGGAGGCTAAGCTCATAGGGGAGGTGTCTATACTAGAGTGTGTAATTGAAAGGTTATGATTGATTATTCACATACTAAGTATGACGATTCAGGGTTATCCCTGACGGATGTATCGAATCTTGTGCTGAAAGTGTACTACCTCTGTAGAGTGTCAAACTATTCGAATAGCCGCCTTCGCGGTTATGGACAGTTGGAGTGGCCATACTGTTCCGTTGTCAGATGTTTTCAAAATGAGTTGTGAAGTAAACTATGACTTTGACTTGATCACAACAGGGTTGTGAACATGAAAACTAAGTTCCCACTTAGGTGATGTAGAACATTAAATTAGTTTTCTTTACTTCTTAACTCAGTATGAAATAAACCTGCCTTTTTGCAAATAAACCTAGAGCTTAATATTCCTACTAGAACTACCTTACTTGTTAGTGATAGTTTGCGAGTACTTAAAGAGTACTCATGGCTTTGTCCCTGGCTATTCCTGTGGCCAGACTATGAGGAGGACTACTAGGAAGATGAACAGCGGGAGGTCTATGACAACTAGGATCATCTCCCATCGTGAGCATTGTCTGTGACCCTGAAGATGGAGCCCCTACTACGTTTACTTTCCGCTGCTTTGATTGTATTAAGACTGGATCATGAGATCCTTTATTTTTAAGACCTTTATTATGGTTTGTAATGGATTATATACTGTGGTACCAATTCTGTTATGTCTCGCAAAAATGGTAATCCTGGGATTGCGATGTATGGCATAACAGGCATCCGGGATGAAAAATCCGGGTGTTGACAAGTTGGTATCAGAGCCATCCTGACCATAGGAGACCCTAGTTAGAATGGACGTCTGAACAAAAACTTAGTTTCAAAACAAAAGAAGTGAGTATTTATGAAAACCTATTCCCACTCTTATCCTTGAGATTCTTTCAAAAAAATAATGTTCCTCAAAAATTCTTACAATCATACATAAAAGTTGACACACTTGATCACCCCACTAACTTGCTCACCCTAAATTCTTACAGATGGAGGTAAAGTATAACAAGTTCTACTAGTTGGGCAACGGACGCCACCTAATATTTGAGAGGGATCTAGATGCACTTGCAGAGTACCTTGAGCGCCGGCACCTGGAATTCTTCGGTGCCCAACTCAATGATCACCAAGGAGGAGAGCTATCATGGCTGATAGTTGCAGATCTCAGAGGCAAGATGGAAGCACCCACTTTGGAGAAGATCCAATTCAGTGTTCGGGAGAACAACTAGCTAGATGGATTAGCCAGGGCTATGCAAGAAGTTCTTGCCTGTCTGTGTGGGCAAAACATCAACCAGATCCAGGGAACTCGCTTTTCTTACTACACAAGGCGTGATTCTATGAGAATGCCTTTAGAGATGCAAGAACACCAGGAGCTGAAGCACCAAGTGGATAATCTCGACTTCATGTTGTATGATAGACAGCAGGAGTTGGATAACGCTCGTGCCTACGCCAACCACAACCATGCCATTGCAGTCAAGAAGGACCAGACCCTCGCCAGGGAGCGCCAATCACTTCGTCGTCAGCGTGACAAAAAGGATCGCATCATCGATCGTCTTTGCAAGAAGGTGGCCACTCTCGAGAAGACCATCTATGAGCAGGAGATCCATCTTGAAGCGAAGGAGGAGGAAGGTGAAGATATCCGTGGAGATCCCTACTCTTACCTCAGCGATGATGATGACTACCTAGAAGACGATGACATGGAGTTCCACACTGATGATGATGATTCCGCCTTCATTGATGATGATTAGATGCACTTGAGCACTACCGTAGGAATGAGTTGTACCCAGTCCCATTGTATCGTAGTTTCACATAATGGTTCTTAAAACCATCTGCTTTCTATTTGTGTTGTGGTGTGTGTTTGTATTGTGTGTTTTGAATGAATGAATGAGAGGAAGTTGTTAGTTTACAAAACCTGAGTCAAACTCAAAGTTTAAAGGTTTTGAAATAAAACCATGAACCTTAGAAATTTCCCTCTTATCTCATTATCTATCTCAATCTTCAGATGACTCGTGGAAATCCCGGAGGAAGCAGTTCATCTCAGGACCCAATGCTGCAGATTCTGCAAATGCTAGTTTCTGACCGTGAAGCTAGTAGAGCCGAACGTCAAGCCAACTTAGCCACTCTTCAATAGATAACTCAGATGGCCCACAATAATCAAGGCCATGGAAACTAGGATAACCATGGATCCAAGCTCAAGAACTTTCAGAATACCAACCCCCTATCTTTAGTAAGTCGGAAGAGCCCTTAGATGTTGATGACTGGCTGCAAACCATGGCGAACAACTTAGACATTGCAGGAGTTGAGGCCAATGAAGAAGTATTGTTTGCCACCCATTATCTGGCAGGTGATGCAAAAGCCTAGTGGAATAGCATCCGTACCATGAACGGAGGTCAGATGATGACTTGGGATGAGTTCAAAATCAAGTTCAGCAGGACCCATGTGCCCCCGGGTCTGATTAAGAGGATGATGGATGAGTTCAGAGAAATGAAACAAGGAAGAATTACTGTGGTGGAATACCGTGACAAATTTCTGTCACTAGCTAGGTATGCCCCTGATGAGATTAACACAGAAGCAAAGAAGAAAGAGAGATTCCTGAACGGACTGCATGATGAGATGCAAACCGTGCTAGTCAACATTCCCTTTGATGATCTTGAAGCTTTAGTGGATTCATCCATCTAGATGGAAGGCAAGATAAACCAAGCCAATGACAATCGCAAGCGCAGGATGATGCACCAGCCTGGATCCCACAACACCCAGAAGTATCGCCCCAACCCGTCTGCAGGATATGCCCCAAGAAACAACATACCCCCTATGTCCCTTCCAAGCTATCCCGACCGTGGAGGAGGAAACCCAAGGTCTGGAGGAAACCACAACAATAACCCTGGCAACTCCAATAACTTCAACCGTGCAACACCCAAGTCCAACAACACCACCACCAACAATACTGCCCCAAGGACTGGAAGCAATGTTGTGCCTATCGCAGGAAAAGACATGTCCCAGATTACTTGCTTTGAATGTGGAGTCAAGGGTCACTACTCCAACGAGTGCCCCAAGAAGCTTGCAGCAGCCACCAATGTGAATGCACCCGCTCAACAGCAACGTCGTGTTCAGCTTGGAGGAGATTTGCCCCAGGGAACTCGCTCAACCACAACGGCCGTCTGTTCCACATGAATGCTGAAGAAGCTTAGGAAGCGCCAGATGTCATGCTGGGTATGTTTTCTGTTAACTCAGTACTTGCAAGAGTGTTGTTTGATTCTGGAGCGTCGCACTCATTTGTTACAGAAGAATTTGCATGCACTAGTAAGATTCAACCAACAAAATTGAAGCATGTTATGATAGTTCAAATACCTGGTTCAACCACCAAAGCTAGAAAAATTTGCAAGGCTGTACCTATCAGAATCCATGGGATAGATTTTTATGCTAATCTAATAGTACTTGGAACCAAAGGTTTGGAAGTAGTACTAGGAACGAATTGGATGTCGAAACATAGAAGATTGATCGACTGTGCCAAGAAAGCCATAACCATGACCAGTAGCATTAGAGTATCAGTAGAGCATGTATCTGAGACTTTGCCCCGTCAATTCAAATGCAACAAGAGTCTAGCCCAACCAACCCTAGACCAAGTCAGAGTAGTCTGTGAATACCCTGACGTGTTCCCAGATGAATTGCCCGGTATGCCCCTAGATCGGGATATCGAGTTCATCATTGAACTAGTTCCTGGAATTGGACCCATAGCTCAGAGACCTTATAGTATGAACCCATCTGAATTAGTAGAGCTGAAGAAGCAACTTGATGCTATGCTGGAGAAAGGTTTGATTCAACCAAGTGCATCCCCATGGAGATCGCCTGTTTTGTTTGTGGATAAGAAAGATGGAGGTAACCATTCGTGCACGGATTACCGGAAGCTAAATGATGTCGCCATCAAGAACAAGTACCCACTACCAAAGATAGAAGATCTGTTTGACCAGTTGACTGGTGCCAGAGTGTTTTCTAGGATTGATCTTAGAACTGGTTATCATCAACTCAAGATTCGTGCAACGGATATTCCAAAGACCGCATTTACCATCAGATATGGATTGTGTGAGTACATGGTCATGTCTTTTGGATTAACCAATGCCCTCGCTTATTTCATGAATCTCATGAATAAGATTTTTATGAACTTCCTGGATAAGTTTGTCATTGTTTTTATCGATGATATTCTGATCTATTCCAAGTCAGAAGAAGACCATGAGCAACACCTGAGAACCATCCTTGAAACCCTTAGAGAGCATCAGTTGTATGCCAAGTTTAGCAAATGTGAGTTTCGGTTGAAGGAAGTAGGATTGCTAGGACATATAGTGTCGGCAGGAGGAGTTGTTGTCGATCCTGCCAAGATTAAGGATGTTGAAGAATGGAAATCCCCAACCAGTCAAACCCAAGTCCGTGCATTTCTCGGATTAGCGGGATATTACCGCAAGTTCGTAGAAGGATTTTCAAGCATCGCAAGACCAATGACCCAACTGTTGAACAAAGATAAGAAGTTTGAATGGACGAACAAATGTGAAGCAAGTTTTCAAGAGCTCAAGAAGAGATTGATTTTAGCCCAATTTTGATTATGCTGGATATCAATAAGACTTTTGATGTGTATTATGATCCATCCAAGATTGGTCTCGGATGTTTGTTGATGCAAGAAGGGCAAAGTTATATCATATATGTCAGAGTCAAAGCGGAACATCAGAGACCCACAAGACTTTTGCAACCATTGCAGATTCTGGAATGGAAATGGGATTCTGTCAAAATGGACTTTATCACCGGTGTGCCTACCTCTAGTAGGGAAAAATGACTCTATTTGGGTCATAGTGGATAGAATGTCCAAGGTAGACCATTTTATACCTGTCAAGACCACATACCAGAGTTCAAAGCTAGCAGAGCTGTACATTGCTAGAATCGTCAGTTTGCATGGAACCCCTAAGACCATAGTATCGGATCGAGGAACCCAGTTTACCTCAAGATTTTGGCAGAAAGTCCAAGAAGGATTAGGAACCAAGCTGAACTTCAGCACAACTTACCACCCGCAAACCGATGGACAAACTGAAAGAGTCAACCAAATCTTAGAAGATATGTTGAGAGCTTGTGTGCTAGAACATGGATCAAAATGGGAAGATTGTCTACCTCTCGCAGAATTCTCATACAACAATAGTTATCAAGCTAGTTTGCAAATGGCCCCCTTTGAATTTCTGTATGGAAGGAAGTGTCGTAACCCCTTAAACTGGTCACAAGTAGGAGAGAGTAAAATTTTCGGACCCGACATCCTACGAGAAGCCGAAGAGAAGGTTTACAAAGTCCGTGAACACCTCAAGACCGCCCAATCCAGACAGAAGAGTTATGATGACAAGAGACGTCGGGACCTGACCTTCAATGTCGGAGATTTTGTGTATCTCAAAGTATCACCCTTGAAAGGAATGCAACATTTTCAACTAAAAGGAAGTTAGCCCCTAGATATATTGGACCCTTCAAGATTTTGAATCGCAGAGGAGAAGTATCATATCAACTGGAACTGCCGGAGGAGATGTCATCCATACATAATGTGTTCCATATCTCGTTTCTTCGCAAATGCTTAGAAGTTCCGGAAAAGACCAAAGTTTTCAAGAATATTGATCACAGAGCCATAGATATCAACAAGGATCTAACATATCATGAAGTACCCATTCGTATTTTGGAAGAAGCCTTCAGAACCACCAGGACCTGAAGTATCAAGTTTCTCAAGATCCAGTGGAGCAACCATACTAAAGAAGAAGCTACTTGGGAGCGAGAAGATTACATTAGGACTGAGTTTCCAAACCTCTTTAGTTCCTAGTTTTTCTTAAATCTTGGGACGAGATTTTTTTTAAGGAGGGAAGGTTTGTAACACCCCAAAAATATTACTCAAGATTATCAAGTTCTAATCACCCAAGTTTAGGGTTAACAAAAACTTTTATTATTAAATTTAGTATGAGTGCAATTGCCATGTTTGATTGCTACAAATGATAAAGAATGGTTTAAATATGAATACTACATCATCTAGGCCAATTGCAAACAAAATCCAAAGAAAGGAAATTCAAATATGGATCATATGATCAAATGGTCATTTTGACCAAAGTTAACCACTAGACCACGTTGAGTGTCTCTGGTAAAAGATTTCTAATATAAACTTTCTCAATTCTTTTCACCCCTTGCTAGACCAAGTAAAAGTGAACCCAAGCCCACTTTACAAACAAACGGAAACAAATTCCAAATCTATTTAAAGGACAATTCAAAATTGAATCAAGTTCATATGCTAAGATCACCATTTTTCAAAAACCACTCAAATCAATTTACCTTGGCAAACCCAAGCAACCATAGACATTCAAGCATGTGACAAACACACTCCCCAAAATTTAGCCAAAAATCTAAATCTTTATCTCATGCGGCCATTTGGTCGAGTACCTGGCAGACACAGATTAAACCTTGCCTAACTTCTACTGTTTGAGCAGTAATTGATCACCCCATTTGTCCCCTCTTCATCCCACTCACTCACGCCAGTGCCCAGTAGCACAGGACACGCTTCCCCCTTTGCCGTTTGCGCCAGTGCAGCGCCGCCCGAAGCCGTCGCGCCGGTCGACCATGGACAACTCGCAGGAGCCAGCGCCGCCCTCTCCCACAATGTCCAGGAGACAGGCAACCATCCACCGCCACCCTTTGTCCACCCCTCAATCACAGGCAAGCCATGGACCAGCTGCATTAGCCGCGCCCACCTCCCTATCTGCCATGCCGAGAGTGCGCTAGAGCGCCGCAGCTGACACGCACCCACACGCCGCACCTCGCCCTCTCCGCGCGTGCCTGCACTCGCCGCGACCCTAGCTACCCCCCAGACATGCCCGTTCGCCGCCGCGCGACCCGTAGCCCCTGTGCGCCGTCTCGAACGCCGCTGTTTCCGCCCAGAGCACCGACCGTCCCCGACCGTTCTCGACCGCCCCTTGCTGCGCCATTACTCGCACGACGACCACCCTGAAGCACTGCGCCGAACCCTACCCGCAGCCATGTCAATAGCCCTCTGTATCGCCGTCACCGACGAGCCCGAGCCATCCTGCTATGTCCCTCTCACCGGTGTATAAATAGAGGCCACCCTAGCTCCAATTCACCACACCATTCCACTCCCCTCTCTCTCAGACACCTCTCACACCCTTCCTCGGAGCAAGGCGATCAACACGTCGCCAGAATTCCACTGGAGCCCGCTGCTGCAGTGAAGGAAGGGCGTCATTGATTGGAGCCGCCCCAACAGCCGCCGCGACCACCATTCGAACCACCGTCATCTACAACATCGTTCGCCCCCATCGCCGACCCTAGATAGAGCCTAGGTGAGCCCCCACGTACCCCCACTATCGCCGTTAGGGTTCAGTCTCGCCGGAACTATTCGTCGTAGATGATGCATGTCAGCCGTTAGATCCTAGTCTAATCACACGACCTAGATTGAAATTTACCGTTTTGGTTAGATAGAGTCACTGACCAGTGGGACCATTCTATCAGTAGCCCACCGCGCCAGCGCAGTCTAGCTGGGCCGGCCCATTTAGTTTCCCACGCAGAGCCCGTAGATTCAAATAAGCTTTTTCCATTTTAGTTAAATCTAGATTCTGTCAGTAGATTCAAAAAATCAATTCAAAGAGATTAACTGAACCAATTGCATGATTCCAAATTTTTTAGAAAGGTATTCAAAATATCTATCCAAGCCCGTTGGATTCCAACCATTTGAAATTATAGATCACCTATAGTAAAAATAACAATACAAAGACTTTTCCAACTTCAAACATTTTTCAAAAATCAACCATAAATGCTTTTGAGTTGATTCTAACTCTCAAAAATCACATTTGACAAGATCTATCTGAATATATAAAAATATTTAGGTTTACATGGAGTGACATTGGACTAGTAATAAAAGAATGCTATATAGGCATTTCTAGTCACTTTAATTGTATTAAATGGTAATCTTAAACTTTATAAAATATGACCAACACTTTAAATCGCATTCCCAAGTATTATAATATGTGGTGATGACATGTGTGAACATGGTCCCATATTTTAATTGGAGAATATTAAATCTTAAGTATTTTTACTGAGTAGAAATTACTTTTCTAAAGTAAGATAAATAAAATTAGGTCTTTATTTCATGTGATGATTTTGATGATGCTAGATCATCCAGTGTGAGCCTTAGTGTGCTAAATAGAAGTAGTTAAGTATTGTTTGGTGATTGTGTACCTCGTATTCATTGATAGAGGATAGTACCGACCCGGGATACGAGGAGGAGGAGTACTACCAAGAAGAAGAAGAAGAAAACTTCAACCACTGCAATACTCAAGGCAAGCTAGAACTATGCAAGCTAACACTTGCAAACTTGATAACCTATGCAAGATGCATTAGGCATGCTTTGGTTATGCAATTTTGATTATACCAATCCCAAGTTTTACTTGCAAGCTTTATTCTTTTACTTTTACCAAAGTTCTTTACTTTTAGTTAGTGAATTGTGAGTATTGGAAAAATAGTATAGATACCATAAAGAGTATAAAACTAGGCCTAAGTAGCTATACTTAGATGTCATCAAAAGGCATCAAATTAGAGTTGGATAGTTACACTTGATTAGCACCCCTCATTAGTGAATACCCTCAACTTTAGTGGCTAGTGCTAAGCATAAAAGTTGATCACTTTAGATGGGAATCCTTGGTGAAAATGATTACGAAAACCTTGGAATGATGATTCATTCTATCGAAATGTTTTGACATGTGTTATGGACACAAAATGATTTGATGATGAAAATGTTGAGGCATGAGTCTTGACCCTTTATAAAAACTGATGGTTGGGTTCGGATGCGATACCATCCAATTTTACCGTACAACCACAATACCTGAATTGGGTAGGGCCTAACTGGAAGTTTATATGCCTTAGTATGGGTTCCCTCGCGGAAAGAGTTTGAGGTGAGGCTACCTCGTGAATGTGAATTGTCCACCTATGCAGTGCCTAGGATGGCAGATGGCCATGGCTAGGAGGCCAAGATCATAGGGGAGGTGCCTATACTAGAGTGTGTAATTGAAAGGTTATGATTGATTATCGGTACCCGGCAGCGAAGGCGGTGTGGATGACGCGGGTGCGGAGGTTCTTCAAGCGGTGATCTTCGAGACGAAGGTAGGCGACAACATGCCCGAACATGGGCTTGGCCATGAGGGTGAGGTTGGAGGCGCATCGAACTCGCCCTGAATGGCTGCAAGCCACAGTGGGTCGCGAAGAGCCGCCCGAGCCGAGGTGGGCAGTGGAGATGTCGCCGGAGGTGGCGATGGAGCTGTCGCGGCGTTGCAGACATATGAGTCCGCAGGGTACCGCGTCGATGGGCGGAAGACGCCAGCGCGTGCGCGGGTGACAGTACCCGGAGGGGCAGGTGCGACATCACCCGAGTGTCCACTCGAGGGTGATGCGATCGACGTAGCGGCGCCCGGGCTAGAGCTCGAGGGCGACACAGGCGATGTCGGCAGGGTGGCACCCGAGCTATGGCTTGAGGGTGCGGCAGCTGGGGATAACGGAACGGCGCCCGAGCTAGTGCTCGAGGACGACGCGGGCGGTGTCGATGATGCGGCACCCGAGCTAGGGCTCGAGGGTGCGACAGGCGGGACGGCGCCCGAGCGAGGGCTCAAGGGCGACAACGGCGGAGTCGACGAGACGGCGTCCGAGCTCGAGGGCGGGGTCGATGTGACCGGAGCAGGTGCACCAACTGGTGCACGACGCCGCGGGGAAGCATCCATTGGAGGAGAGGAGGACACCACCTATTCCTATGCAAACAGGAAGCAACACTCATCAAAGTAAATGTGTCTCGAGGTGATGACCCGATGGGATTCAGGGTCGTAGCAGCGATATCCTTTAGTGTTAGCCGGGTAACCGAGGAAGACACACGGGATGGAGCGTGGAGTGAGTTTATGAGGAGCGGTGGCGACGACACTAGGGTAACAACGACAACCAAAAATCCGTAGGCTGTCGTAGGAGGAAGGAGAACCAAAGAGGAGGTGGTGTGGTGCATAGTTCCAGCGAGTACGACATGGTCGGAGGTTGACGAGGAGGGTGGCAGTGGCTAAGGCGTCGGGCCAGAAGGTGGGTGGAACGTGACCGTGGAAGAGAAGGGTGCGTACACAGTCGTTGAGGGTGCGAAGGACGTGCTCGGCACGACCGTTTTGCTGCGAGGTATACAGACAGGTTAGACGGAAAATAGTGCCATGAGAAGAAAGGAGAGTGCGGACAGCAAGATTGTCGAATTCTTTTCCGTTGTCAGTTTGTAAGGCATGTATAGGACGACCGAACTGGGTAGACACATAGGCGTAAAAGGAGGTAAGAGTGGTGGCGACCTCAGACTTTTTACGAAGAGGAAACGTCCACACAAAGTGAGAGAAATCATCGAGAATGACTAAGTTGTAAACAAAACCAGAGTTACTTGGAATGGGAGAGGTCCATACATCACTATGAATTAATTCAAACGGAAAAGACGCAACTGTGGAAGAATTGCTAAAAGGAAGACGAACATGTTTGCTGACACGATAGGCTTCACAACTATGCGTAGCCTTTTTATTACAAGAAAACGAAAAAAACCTCCTTATTTGATGGAGCGTGTTGGCACTAGGATGTCCAAGACGAGCATGCCAAAGATCAATGCCAGTGGAGAAAGCACGAGGACCGGCGCTGGGAGTGGAAGACGCCTGGACCGGGTAGAGGTCGCCGGGGCTCTCACATCGGTGGAGTACCATCCGGGTACGGGCGTCCTTAACAGAAAAACCAGAAGCGTCAAATTCCATAGTTACAGAATTGTCACGAGAAAGAGTTTTAACGGAGACCAAATTCTGAATAAGATGGGGAGAAACAATGACATTATTTAGAGACAGTGGTTTGGGAGAAGATGGAAAATTAGCAGAACCAATGTGAGAAATAGGAAGACCAGCGCCGTTACCGACGATGATGCGAGACTCAGTGGAAGTGGGGAAGGAATGAGAGAGGTTACCCGGGTGAGTGGCCATGTGAGATGATGCGCCTGTGTCCATGAAACAATCTCCACCACCGGCGTAGGAGCCAGGCGCAAGCGCCTGCTGGAGCGCGGCAAAGCAAGCCGGATCCCATGTCGGCTGCTGAGGCGTGTAGGTCGAGGTGCCACCGAAAGCCGGAGTGTAGGTCAGTGGAGCGGTGTTGTAGGCTGGGGCGGCATTGTAGGCCGGGGCTTAAGGTGGTGTCGCAGCGAAGAGAGCCTAATGAGTCGGGGGGGCGCGGCCCAAGTAGTCCGGGGGCAGGAGGACGTGCACCGGCATGGTGTAGGCATGGACGACCCCCGTCCACAGGTTGTGGCCGCCACTCCATGGGTGTGTCGGCTGCTGGTTGCCACTGCCACCACCGCCGTTGCCGCCACCACCACCGCCACCGTTCGCGCCGCCATTATCGCCACCATTGTTACGGCCACCACCGCGATGACAACGGCCGCCGTCGTTGCGCTGCTGCTGCGGCTGCTGGAAGGGCGCGGCGGCTGCTGGAAAGGTGCGGGGACCGGGGCGCGGTACCCGGCAGCGAAGGCGCTGTGGACGGCGCGGGTGCGGAGGTTCTTCAAGCGGCGATCTTCAAGACGAAGGTAGGCGACAGCATGCTCGAAGCTGGGCTCGGCCATGAGGGTGAGGTTGGAGGCGGTGTTGCTGAGATCTCCGTTGAGGCTGGCGATGAGGGTGGAGAGGAGTAGATCTTCCCCGATCGTGAAGCCGAGATCCTGGAGCTCATCGGAGATCGCCTTGAGGCGCAGGCAGTAGGCGTCCAGGGTCTGGTCGTTCTGAGGCGAGCCGAAGAGTTCCTGCTGCAGGAACACGATCTGCTAGAGATTGTTGTCGGTGAAGAGCTCGTTAATCTTCATCCACACCGTGCGAGCATCATCGCCCTCGCGGACGACGGTCTTGAAGATGTCCGGTGAGATGGTGAGGAGGAGCCAGCGGATGATGGTGGCATTGATGGCGAGCCAATCGGGGTCGCGGCTGTTGAATAGATCGACAGAGCCGTCGACGTGATCGTGCAGGTGGTACTCGCGGAAGAGGAGGTAGAAGTACGTCCTCCAGGCGTGGTGGTTCTTCTCGGTGACGGAGAGCTTGACGGGGACGTGCTCGGCGATGTGGACCTCGCGGATGACCACGAGAGTCGGCGGAGCGGTGCCGTCGGAGGAGTCGGTGGAGCCGTCGAAGGGATTGGCGGAGGAGAGGGACGACATGGTGGCAGCACACGGGAGAGGGAGGGCGCGGCGGCACGACAGAGGCTGTGGTGGCAGCGCGAGGTGGGGCGGCGGCGACGCACGGGGGAGGTGGCGCGGCGGCGGCTAGGGTTAGGGTCGAGGTGAATCTGATACCATGTAGAGGAGTTGTAACACATGTTGTATTACTGTGGTGCGAACCGCACGTATATATAGGTACAATGGGAGGCCTCCATACCCTCAGACATAAAATAGAGGAGGGGCCTAATCGCTAATGTACTATACACAAATATCTACTCAACAATCTGCATACTAAGTATGATGATTCAGGGTTATCCCTGACGGATGTATTGAATCTTGTGGTGAAAGTGTACTACCTCTACAGAGTGTCAAACTATTCAAATAGCCGCGTCCGCGGTTATGGATAGTTGGAGTGGCCATACTGTTCCGTTGTCAGATGTTTTCAAAATGACTTGTGAAGTAAACTATGACTTTGACTTGACCACAACAGGGTTGTGAACATGAAAACTAAGTTCCCACTTAGCTGATGTAGAACATTAAATTAGTTTTCTTTACTTCTTAACTCAGTATGAAATAAACCTGGCTTTTGCAAATAAACCTAGAGCTTAAGATTCCTACTAGAACTACCTTACTTGTTAGTGATAGTTTGCGAGTACTTAAAGAGTACTCATGGCTTTGTCCCTGGCTATTCCCGTGGCCAGACTATGAGGAGGACTACCAGGAAGATGGACAGCAGGAGGTCTATGATAACTAGATCATCTCCCATCGTCAGCATTGCCTGTGACCCTAAATTTGGAGCCCCTGTAACATTTACTTTCTGCTGCTTTGATTGTATTAAGACTGGATCATGAGATCCTTTATTTGTAAGACCTTTATTATGGTTTGTAATGGATGATATACTATGGTACCAATTCTGTTATGTCTCGCAAAAATGGTAATCCTGGGATTGCGATGTATGGCATAACAGGCATCTGGGATTAAAAATCCAGGTGTTGACATCAATGCTTAGAAGAATTTGATATTTTTATTGTTAAGCAAGATAATTTTAATAAAAGAGTGCAGAATCATTTGATGGAAAACTCTAGAGCTATTATTGAGTTAAGGGATATTGTGGAAAGAACCTCTAATGATGTTAAAATGCTTGTTAAACATTTCGAAATGGTTCAAACTCAAATTGATCATCTTATTAAGGTACAAAAAGATTTGCTAGTTAATGCTTCTAAAGAAAAACATGCTTATGAAATTAGAACTAGAAGTGGTGCTGCCACCCAGGATCCTCTATATCCTGAGGGGCATCCTAAAAGAATTGAGCAGGATACTGGAAGGGAGGTATGCTGACATCACACTCATCTACATATCATGTTCAGTCGGTACTTTGCATATCCATGTTTCACTTTATTTTTAGTTTTCGTTCTTGCTTTATTTCTGCTTTCCAAAACACAAAAAGACCAAAAATATTTCCGTTATTTCTCTTTGTTTGCTTCTTTATCTATTAGCCTTGGTTTGCTTCACCCTTTTCAGCTTTGTTTTGATTATTTGAAAAACCCCAAAAGATTTCGCTTTACTTGTTTTTCCCTTCGATTCTTGCCTTTAAAAAATTAAAAACCCAAAAATATGTGTTGTTCTTCTCTGGTTTTGTAAAGTTCGTTGCAGGGTTCAGCGGTCCTCAGTGACTCCTTGGAGTTTGGTTTTATCTTATTATTAAAGTCACACAAGTGAAAGGCAATGATGATTTATGACAACTCGAGGTGTGGTAAGAGGCTGGTATGAACTCTATTTGTTTTTCATTTTTGTACATATACTCATCATTGTGAGCATGTTTAGTCTGTTTATGTAAGGAGTATGTTATTTAATGGATGCTTAGTAGTTCTTGCTCTCTTATGATCAGTTCCAATCCATTACTAGTTCGTAGCATGTCATGTAAATATTTGCTTGCATTGTTCTATTCATAACTTGGTATGACATTGTGGTATCCTCCTCTGAATGTTTTATTTGAATCGACTTGGCACATGCTCACGCATGCATATGACTAAACAAAAGCCTCAATGATTTATTCTGCTTCAGAGTTCTTGTGTCACTTTTATGCCACTATTTATTTTGTTTTGTCGCAAGCATGATTATGACAGTTACTGCTCTCTCGATTGTCCCTCCCTTTCTATTGCTAGCCTTCACTTGTGCTGTGTATAAGCTTTACTCGTGCATCCAACTCCCCAAAACCAAAATTGTCAACAAGAGTCCACCATATCTACCTATTAGCATCATTGCTATTCCTTGCATGTTTATTATGCTCTGTTTTCTTCCAATAAAAATGTTTGCTTGTTATGAGAAAATTAGTTAGTAAAGCTCTCACAAACTTGATGGCACACTTTACTTTTCTTGCACTTAATAAACTTGAACCATTGTGCCCATCTATGTTGCGTATATGCTTGCGCTTTATAAGTTGTGAATTAGCAGAACCATGTTACCATGGGGTACGCTTTCAACATTGCACTTTATTTAGTTGATATCATGTTCTTTTGCTTATGGATCCCGGCGGTGTGAAATAAAAGGGGAGATTGTAAGCTCATGGAGTTTGTATATGTGTTAGAGAAATGCCTGGGCCGCTAGCCTAAGCCATGCCTAATCATGCTGAAAACTTGCAGCATAACTATAGTGAGCAATCTGTGAAGCATCCTTAATAAAAACCTATGCAAATAGCAAATAAAAAGATCGCTGAGATGCTCATTGTCTGCTTGCCTTGTCATTTTGATATGGGAATGCTTCCGTATCATCGGGCAAGGGGTACCCCTTTGGCGGTTCTCTATGATACACATGTACTTACAATGACAAGAACTTACTCGTGACTTAAGTTGAGTAGCATGAGGTTCGGTCTTCGTAAGTAAGGGGCATGAGATTTCAACTTATAACTTGTCAAGCATATCCTCATATTTGTTCACTTTAACCTTAATCACATAAAAGATGCTTATGATAGGGGCAATGAGAGCTCAAAGCTAATGAGTACCATACTTTCAGCATTTGGAAGCCTTTCAAACTTTTAAATCTTTTCCCTTTCACTTTTATGTTGAGTCACCATTTATTCTTTGAGCACCTTCCCGAGAGCATAGTTGTCATTCTTAGTGTAATGTGCTTG
The DNA here is from genome assembly GCA_916181665.1 of Avena sativa. NCBI lineage: Eukaryota > Viridiplantae > Streptophyta > Magnoliopsida > Poales > Poaceae > Avena > Avena sativa. The sequence continues at coordinate 344,641,748 of OV702287.1, forward strand.
TCCCAAAACACGGTTAATTGTGACATAACTTTGACACTTGTATCTTTGATATTTTTATTTCTAGTCTTCGCTTAAAACTTCAGAGGTGCCTTGGCATTTATTTTTTGCTCCGAAAAAAGGCAAGCGAGATACCACTCTATCATATCTTGTTATGAGCACTACAATCCTGCACATGCTTATGTGTCATGTTGCTTATTATTAATGGGTTGGAATCTCTTCATAGCTTGCATGGATACTAGTTAAACTTATTTGCATACTCTTTATTATGAATTGCCTAAGTATTTGATCATATGCTGAGAATATATACATCTTATGAAGCAAATGTGTTCGTGAAAGTTTCTTTTATCGCACTTAGTTTTCAACGTAGATATAAAACAAACATGGAACATCAAAAATTATAGATACGTTTCCAACGTATCAACATCCCCAAGCTTAACTCCTTCTCATCCTCGAGTAGGTAAGTGATAAAAAGAATAATTTTTGAGGTGACATGCACCATCATAATCTTTATCAAGGTATTTGTAAAACATTAATAGCTGAGATCATAGTACTTTAACATAGCATGAAAGATATAGTTCTAACAATAAGACATAGCAACTATATTGTAACATGAAAAGGTACAAACAAAAGATTCATGAATAACAATGCTTTGAAAGACGTTTGTTTGTTTCACATATAGAAAACATAATGAGAATGGTATTTAACTTGTCCCTCATAGTGTAGCAAAACATAAATGCATAGGACACCTTCAAGGTTCATAAGGGTGACTAGATACAAATAGTTTAAGAACAAGCAATATCAAAGTTATGAATCAATCAACAAGTTTTGGGACAATGCACATTAAACTAAGAATGACCACTATGCTCTCTCAATAGGTTGATAAAGATAGAAGATGGAGACTCAACATAAAAAGTAAAAGAAAGGCCCTTCATAGAAGGAAGCAGGGATTCAAGTCTCATAAAGAGCTTCCAAAAATTATGGTACTTATTAGCTTCCAGCTCTCATTGCCCCTATCATAAGCATATTTAGGTGATTAAGGTTAAAGTGAACAAATATTAGGATATGCTTGACAAGTTATAAGTTGAAATCTCATGCCCCTTACTTATGAAGACCGAACCTCATGCTACTCAACTTTAGTCACGAGTAAGTTCTTGTCATTGTAAGTACATATGTATCACAGAGAACCGCCAACGAGGTACCCCTTTCCCGATGGTACGGAAGCATTCCCATATCAAAATAACAAGGCAAGGAGACAATGAGCATCTCAGTGATCTTTTAATTTGCTATTTGCATAGGTTTTTATTAAGGATGCTTCATGGATTGCTCATTATGGTTATGCTGCAAGTTTCTACCATGATTAGGCATGGCTTAGGCTAGGGGCCTAGGCGTTTCTCTAACACATATACAAACTCTATGAGCTTACAAGCTCTCCTTTATTTCACACCGCCAGGATCCATAAGCAAAAGAATATGATATCAACCAAATAAAGTGCAATGTTGAAAGCGTTCCCCATGGTAACATGGTTTTGCTAATTCACAACTTATAAAGCGCAAGAACATACGCAACATAGATGGGCACAATGGTTCAAGTTTATTAAGTGCAAGAAAAGTAAAGTGTGCCATCAAGTTTGTGAGAGCTTTAATCACTAATTTTAACATAACAAGTTTAATTCGGAAGGTAGATAAAAACATGAATATACTTGGAATAGCAAATGCTAATAGGTAGGTATGGTGGACACTTTGGAATAACTTGGTTTTATTTGGAGTTGGATGCATGAGTGGAACTCATACTTGGTATGGAGGCTAGCAAAAGACTGGGAGCGACCAACTAAGAGAGCAATAATGGCCATAATCATGCAAAGCGATAAAACATCATTAATTAAAGCATAAAGTGATATTACAAGTCGAAAACTAAATGATCATAGAGGCTATGGTGACTTGGTATAGTCTTAACATGGTGTTAGCATGCGCCAAGTCAACCCAAATAAAACATTAAAGGAGAATACCACAATATAATGCTTTTATATGCTAAAACAACGCCTGATTCTTTCAAGGCACATTAAGCAATCTCAATTGTTTGTAACAAGTCATGGTACAGCAATAATCACTAAGCATAAAGTCAAAACAATATCAAGTATGACATGATAAAGCCTAGGTCACAGTCAAAAACAAGACTCCTTTTATACCACTTATAAGCATGAACTTTCCTACTCTTTTCCAATCCAAATCAACTTATTTGAAAACCATCATATATGAATGCAGGGGTCCAACCAATTTATTTAAGAAACTAAGCAAACAAACACTAAAAACTAAACGAAGACACTCCAAGAAGAACACAATTGGGCATGAAACAATAAAAATGAAGTGTTTGGAAGAAAACCTAAGATTTTTATTGATGAAGAAGGGGATGCCTTGGGCATCCCCAAGATTTGACGCTTGTACTTATTGAATATGTATTTGGGTGACATGGGTGGCATCCCCAAGCTTGAGCTTTTGTCCATACTTCATCTTATCACATTACTCTTCCCTACACTTAAAATTTCCTTCATACAAAACTTCACACAATCTTCATTAGCAACATTAGTATACTCAAGATAATAAGTCTTTTTGGTTCAGTTCCAATACAAGTAAAACTTCCATTAAAACACAAGCTACTGTATCACTTCCTTTAAAAAGTTCAAGTGATCAAAGAGAACTCAAATAGAAAGAGATTAAAAAGCAAATGCAAATAATGGCAGAAATCTGTCAAAACAGACCAGCAGGTAAAAACCGATTTTTTCGAAGACCTTCTGTTGCTCAAATCAAAAAGTGTTGAACTAACTAAAGATGTATAACAACCTGGGTCAGAAGCACAAAACATTACAGCTCAGACTGACGTACAGAGATGTTTCACGAATTTTTACAGCGAAGCACAAAAATCTGTTTCGGGACAGCAACTTTCCCAAATCTTACTTCTCTCTCATTAGAGGTTACTCTTGGCACAAAAACCACACAAAAGGATAAGGAGAGGTTATTACTGAAGCAATAACTTTCAAGATTCAACAAAAGACTCCTAACAAAATTTGGGTTATCTCCCAATAAGTGCTTTTCTTTAACGCCTTTAAGTTAGGCATAAGAAGCAAAGAAAGAATCAAGTGTTCTCAAATGAAGAAGCATTAAGAGCAAATTTTGTTTTAATAGGAGAGGCAAAAGGAATCTTCTCTCTCTTCTTAGGGAAGTGTTCTATACCTTTCTTGAGTGGGAATTGATATTTAATGGTGCCTTCTTTCATATCAATAATGGCACCAACAGTTCTAAGAAAAGGTCTTCCCAAAATAATAGGACAAGAAGCATTGCATTCAACATCCAAAACATAGAAATCAACAAGGACATAGGTATTGTTAACCATAATAAGAACATCATTAATACTTCCCATGAGTTTCTTTTAGCATTATCATTAAGTTGGACATCTAAATAACAATCTTCCAATGGTGGCAAATCAAGCATTTCATAAATCTTTCTAGGCATAATAGAAACACTACTATCAAGATCACATAAAGCTTTGAGATCAAAATCGTTCACTTTCATATTAATGATGGATTCCCAACCATCTTCTAATTTCATAGGGATAGAAGCTTTATGTTTCATCTTTTCTTCTTTCATTTTTATGAGAGCATCAGTAATGTGTTTTGTAAAGGCCATATTCATAGCACTAGCATTAGGACTTTTAGAAGCTTTTGTAGGAACATAATTACTTCAGAGATATTGCAACCATCAAGATAAAAATCATAATTATCATCCAAGGTAGTAGAGCTATTGTTTCCCATATTTCGAAGAATTTCAGCATTTTTATTAGAAAAGGTTCCATTGGTTTTAGGTGTTGTTGCAATAGGAATGGGGATTTCATGAGGTTTGCTAGCATTAACATTAGTGGTGGTGATAGTACAAATACTACTATTTCTAGCAATTTCATCTTCTCTTTCCCACTTAGCATGTAATTCAGCTAATAGTCTAACATTTTCATCAATTCTAACTTGTATGGTGTTAGTAGCAGCACCGGGATTTTCGATAGTTTCAAGTTTAGCAGCCATTTTATTAATCAAAGAGGATTGTGCTTCAGACAAAGATGATATATTTCTTTCAGCATTAGAAAGTTTTAATTGCAAACTAGGAATTCCCCTATTTAAACTCTCAAGTTGATGACTAATATTTTTCAAAATAGTAGATTGTTCCTCCATGGTTTTAGTAAATAATTTATTCTGCTCATATTGCATCTGCATGAAGTTTTTAGTGGCTCTCCCAACTTCTAAAATTCTTTCTTCACTTAGCATTCCAGGTTTACCATGATAACCATAAGTATTATTAGGAGGGTAAGGCCTATAATTATTATTACCAAAATTATTCATGTAGGCATTGTTACTAAAATTATTATTTCTAATAAAGTTCACATCAACTTGCTCTTCTTGAGCAACCAAAGAGGCTAAGGGAACATGATTTGGATCAATATGAGCTTTCCCATTAACAAGCATAGACATAATAACATCAATTTTATCACTCAAGGAGGAGGTTTCTTCAATAGAATTTACCTTCTTACCTTGTGGAGCTCTCTCAGTGTGCCATTCAGAATAGTTAACCATCATATTATCCAGAAGCTTTGTTGCAGCACCCAAAGTAATGGTCATAAAGGTACCTCCAGCAGCAGAATCCAGCAGATTTTTTGAAGAATAATTCAATCCTGCATAAAAGGTTTGGATAATCATCCAAGCAGTCAGTCCATGAGTGGGATAATTCTTTACCAAAGATTTCATTCTTTCCCAATCTTTAGCAACATGTTCATTATCAGATTGTTTAAATTTCATTATTTCACTTCTCATAGATATAATCTTAGCAGGAGGATAGTATTTTCCAATGAAGACATCTTTGCATTTAGTCCAAGAATCAATACTATTTCTAGTTAGGGATAGCAACCATTCTTTAGATTTTCCTCTCAAAGAGAAAGGAAACAATTTAAGCTTAATAATATCTCCATCTATATCCCTATGTTTTTGCATCTCACAAAGTTCAACAAAGTTATTAAGGTGAGCAACAGCATCTTCAGTTCCAACACCAGAGAATTGTTCTTTCATAACAAGATTAAGCAAAGCAGGTTTAATTTCAAAGAAAGTAGCTCTAGGAACAGGTGGAGCAATAGGTGTGCACATGAAATCATTGTTGTTGGTGCTAGTGAAGTCACACAACTTAGTATTTTCAAGAGTAGTCATTTTTTGTGTTTTTAATATAAAGAAGTAAACTAGTACAACTATTTTTTTGTTTTTGATAAAGAAACAAGCAAACAAAGCAGAAATAAACTAAGCAAAACAAATAAAACAAAGTAAAGAGATTGGTTATGAGGGACTCCCCTTGTGAAGATGTCCTTGACTCCCCGGCAATGGCGCTAGAAAAAGTGCTTAATGGCTCAAAATGTATCGAGCTCGTTGGGGAACCCCAAGAGGAAGGTATGATGAGCACAACAACAAGTTTTCCCTCAGTTATGAAACCAAGGTTATCAAACCAGTAGGAGCAAGGAAACACCTCCAAGGTGTTGTTTCCAACTTGGAATCATGCACAACACAACCACAGAACTTTGCCCTCAACTTACAGTGAGGTTGTCAATCTCACCAGTTTTGCTGAAAACAAAGGATTAAACGTATTGTGTGGAAGATAGTAATTGCTTGCAGAAAGTAAATAGAAAACAGTAAATAGCTTGTAGATTGATGGTAAATGAATGGACCGGGGTCCATAGTTCACTAGAGGTGATTCTCCTTAAGATAGTTGACATGTTGGGTGAACAAATTACAGCGGGGCAATTGACAGACATCGAGAAAGCATACATGCATATACTAATCATCTTGACTCCTATGAGATTTGATTGGTCATTACAACATTATACATAGACCGTAATCCAACTGCATCTATGACTAATAATCCACCTTCAGGTTATCATCCAAACCCCCTCTAGTATTAAGTTGCAAGCAACAGATAATTGCATTAAGCAAAGTGTGTAAAGTAAACAATACGATTGTTCTATGAACAAAGGATTGCTATTTTCTCCCTAGTAGCAACAACACATCTAGTACCTTAGAGATTTCTGTCACTTCCCCAGATTCCTAAAGGCATGAACCCACTATCGAGCATAAGTACTTCCTCTTGGAGTTGCTAGCACCTACTCGGCCAAGATAGCTACTAACAACGGAAAGCATGCAATATCACAAATAACAAAGACATGATAGAATCAATAATCAATCTGAAATGGCATCTCAATATCCATCAGATACCCACAAACACAACATGTAAGATTACAAATAGATGATCTTGATCATGAACGAAGCTCACAAGATCTAAACATGGTGGCACAAAGGAGAGAACCAACCATCTAGCTACTACATGGACCCGTAGTCTAGGAATGAACTACTCATGCATCACACTGGAGGCAGTCATGGTGATGAAGAAGGCCTCCAGGGTGATCTCTTCCCTCCGGCTGGGTGCCGGGAAGAGCTTCAGATCCCTCCCGATCTAGGGATGGAGATGGCGGCGGCTACAGACTCTTTCGTGCAATTTTGATCGAGTGTTTAGGGTTTTCGTCCCGAGGGGTCTTTATAGTCGAAGGGGCAAGGTCAGTGGAGCGCCAGGGGACACACACCCCCTGGTGGCACGCCCCCTAGGCCGCACCGCCACCAGGTGTGGCTGCCCTGGTGCGCCACTTCGTCTCCCCTCTGGACTCCGTGTTGCTTCGGGTAAAATAATTGACTTTGGCTTTTGTCCGGTTCAATTCCGAGAATATTTCCTTACTAGCTTTTCTGAAACCAAAAACAGCAAAAAACAGGTAACTAACACTATGGCATCTTGTTAATAGGTTAGTTCCAGAAAATTTGTAAAAATACTCCAAAGTGTGGACAAAACATAAGAAAGTAGATATAAAACAAGCATGGAACATCAAAAATTATAGATACGTTTCCAACGTATCAACATCCCCAAGTGTAACATCCCCAAGTGATAAAAAAGAATAATTTTTTAGGTGACATGCACCATCATAATCTTGATCAAGGTATTTGTAAAACATTAATAGCTAAGATCATAGTACTTTATCATAGCATGAAAGATATAGTTCTAACAATAAGACATAGCAACTATGTTGTAACATGAAAAGGTACAAACAAAAGATTCATGAATAACAATGATTTAAAGACGTTTGTTTGTTTGACATATAGAAAACATAAAGAGAATGGTATTCAGCTTGTCCCTCATAGTGTAGCAAAAGATAAATGCATAGGACACCTTCAAGGTTCATCAGGGTGACTAGATACAAATAGTTTAAGAACAAGCAATATCAAAGTTATGAATCAATCAAGAAGTTTTGGGACAATGCAAATTAAACTAAGATGACCACTATGCTCTCTCAATAGGTGCATAAAGATAGAAGATGGAGACTCAACATAAAAAGTAAAAGAAAGGCCCTTCATAGAAGGAAGTAGGGATTCAAGTCTCATAAAGAGCTTCCAAAATATATGGTACTTATTAGCTTTCAACTCTCATTGCCCCTATCATAAGCATCTTTAGGTGATTAAGGTTAAAGTGAACAAATATGAGGATATTCTTGACAAGTTATAAGTTGAAATCTCATGCCCCTTACTTATGAAGACCGAACCTCATGCTACTCAACTTTAGTCACGTGTAAGTTCTTGTCATTGTAAGTACATGTGTATCATAGAGAACCGCCAACGGGGTACCCCTTGCCCGATGATACGAAAGCATTCCCATATGAAAATGACAAGGAAAGCAGACAATGAGCATCTCAGTGATCTTTTTATTTGCTATTTGCATAGGTTTTTATTAAGGATGCTTCACAGATTGCTCATTATGGTTTCCACCATGATTAGGTATGGCTTAGGCTAGCGACCCAGACATTTCTCTAACACATATACAAACTCTGTGAGCTTACAAGCTCCCCTTTTATTTCACACCGCCAGGATCCATAAGCAAAAGAACATGATATCAACCAAATAAAGTGCAATGTTGAAAGTGTTTCCCATGGTAACATGGTTCTGCTAATTCACAACTTATAAAGCACAAACACATACGCAACATAGATGGGCATAATGGTTCAAGTTTATTAAGTGCAAGAAAAGTAAAGTGTGCCATCAAGTTTGTGAGAGCTTTAATCACTAATTTTCACATAACAAGCAGAAAATAAAAGGGGGTGTGGCCACCCCGGAGCCCGTCTCCGACCCATTTTCTTTCAGTACCTTCCTTTTGTTGTAAACCTTCGTAATATATAATCCCCCGGATCCCCCGAGGTTCGTATATCGTATTCTCGTCGTGTTTTCGTTTCGATCTGTTTCTGCCAGGAACTATTCTTAAAGTTTATTAGCAAAATGGTCTCCGCCAATGATAAGGGCAAGGAACCTGCAGAAGAGGATCTCCAAGACCTTGAGCAGCAGGAGGATATCTAGAGTCAAGTTGAAGAGGAGGCAAAGGAAGACCAGCATCCGCACACCAGCACCACCATTGCAAGCATTGGAGTGGTGGCAAATCCCGCCAAGTTCAAGAGGATTGCACGGATGTCCACTGGAGGGAAGACTCCGCGTCATCGCTTGGCTTCACGGTCACCTTCTCCACGCACCAAGAATCCCTTCAATACCCTTATACATGAGCATCAATTCCAAAATATGCCCAAAGAAAAATTACCCTCCAATTGGGATATGCCTCATTCTAACCACGCAGGAAAAGAATACTTCAAGGAGGAAGAGTGGGGAAAGAATCACAAGAGCTAGGATTCATAGCCCGACATGATCATGAACCACATTGAGCACAACTCGGAGTTGATTCGTACTCTGACCTTCGAGATTGAGGATTTGAGGAAATTGATTGAAAAGCTCATCGAGAGAACACCACCACCACCAAAGGAGTCATTCGTCATCAGGTTTTGGCATCCCCTTGGTTTGTTCCAAGCTTGGGGAGTGTCGCGGTATCACATCACTATCTTTTATCTTTTTACCTTTTTAAGTAGAGTCATATCATGAATAGAGAAGTTATCATGTAGGATGGTTTGCATTGTGGAAGTATCCCCCTCTCGTTAGATATGTATGTATCCCTTGGTGTGAGTTGCCATTATGGAATATTAATGAGAAGTTCTATCATTTACTCTTTTGCACATATTATATTAGTTTTCAATTTCTGTTATATGATTGATTTTGTTGTTAGTATTGGTATCACTTTGGGATCATTACGTAAATTTAGTTGGATTTGGCAAACCTGGCTCGATCAGTAGCAACACTATTATGAGATTTGAATGAAAAAGATAAAAGTACTCTTAAGAAATATAATATCATCATCTTTCTTTCTTGATTGGCTCATAAGCTTAGTATTCTCTAGTTAAGATCTTTTGTGCTTCCAAGGAAGATTGCAGTTTATTTTTATCACTTGTATGTTTGTTTGTTTCCTTCAACTCTTATGCTTGCTACCCAGCCTTGCTAGCCTAAAACCTGTACTGAGAGGAAATGCTTCTCGTGCATCCAATCCTTAAACTGGAACCTATGCCATTTGTGTCCACCATGCCTACCTATTAGCATTTGCTATTCTAAGTAAATTCATGTTTTTATCTACCTTCCGAATTAAACTTGTTATGTGAAAATTAGTGATTAAAGCTCTCACAAACTTGATGGCACACTTTACCTTTCTTCCACTTAATAAACTTGAACCATTATGCCCATCTATGTTGCGTATATGCTTGCGCTTTGTAAGTTGAGAGTTAGCAAAACCATGTTACCATGGGGAACGCTTTCAACATTGCACTTATTTAGTTGATATCATGATTCTTTTGCTTATGGATCCCGGCAGTGTGAAAAAAAGGGGGAGCTTGTAAGCTCATGGAGTTTGTATATGTGTTAGTAAAACGCCTGGGCGGCTAGCCTAATCCATGCCTAATCATGGTGGAAACTTGCAGCATAGCCATAGTGAGAAATCTGTAAAGCATCCTCAATAAAAACCTATGCAAATAGCAAATAAAAAGATCGCTGAGATGCTCATTGTCTGCTTGCCTTGTCATTTTGATATGGGAAAACTTCCGTATCATCGGGCAAGGGGTACCCCGTTGACAGTTCTCCATGATACACATGTATTTACAATGACAAGAACTTACTCATGACTAAAGTTGAGTAGCATGAGGTCTGGTACTCGTAAGCACGAGGCATGAGATTTTCAACTTATAACTTGTCAAGTATATCCTCATATTTGTTTACTTTAACCTTAATCACCTAAATATGCTTATGATAGGAGTAATGAGAGCTGAAAGCTAGTAAGTACCATAATTTTTGGAAGCACTTTATGAAACTTGAAATCCATGCTTCCCTCTGCGAAGGGCCTATTTTTTATTTTTAGTTGAGTCAGTAAACCTATTCCTTTCTATCTCAGCAAGTATTTTGAGTTGTTGTGTTTCATTCATTCATATGTTGATTTATTCAATCATGTTTCTTATGTTCCTTGTTTTGCACATTGCTCTTATCTTAGTGAGTATTACTTTGAAAGCTATCATTGAAAACCCCATTATGTTTGAAATCCTGCAAATTGTTAACTATTCTTTGACCAAGAGCAAAAGTTTGCCATTACCAATTATGATTTACTTTGTGTATATTTATTGTGTTTCCTTTACTTATTACAAGTTAAGTTATATAATAGTGCGTTGTCTTCTATTATGATTTGTGTATTGATGAATGTGATGCTTCTTGTCTGTATTCTTTTATCAACACTTCACTCCATAAACCAGAGGTCATGTTTATTGAGCTCAGTTTTCGCTTGGGGACAAGCGAAGTCTAAGCTTGGGGGGAGATGATACGTCCATTTTGCATCACTATTCTATATCATAATTTACTAGTATTCATTGATATATTTCATATTAAGAGATGATACTTATGTTATTTCATATGTTTTTGCATGGTTGATGACTTTTGGAGGATGGACCGCTGAAGTCAGGATTCTGATGGAAAAGGCACTGTTTGGAGGCGAAATTCGCGAAGATAAGAAAATCCTAGAAAATACATGGAAAATCCTATTTTCCCAGAAGACGAAGGATGCTAGAAGGGGGAGCGGAGTTGGGCCACAGGGGGCCCACACCACCCCCTAGCGCGGGCCACCCTTGGTCGCGCCACCAGGTGGTGTGACCACCCTGGCCCACCTCCTTCTCTCCCCTTTGGCGTATATTATCCCCACAAAACCCTAAGACTCAGGGAGGGACCACATAAAGATTGTGCCGCCTCTGCGGGGCGGAAAAATGCAGAGAGAGAAAGAGCTCTCCGGCAGGCAGAAATCTGCTGGGGAAATTCCTTCCCGGAGAGGGGAGATCGTCGCCATCAACACCACCATCAAGCTGGACTTCATCAGGATCATCATCATCTCCACCAGCACCATCATCACCACTTCATACCGATATAACAATTGGCTTGAATCTTGCATAGTTCTTAGGAGAAACTTTCTCGGTATTGACTACTTGTTGTAGTTGATGCTATTGAGTGGAACCATTGAATTATTGTTATGTTCAGATTGTTACTTATGATTATTTCATCTCTGATCTTGATCCATATGATGTCTCATGATTAGTTCGCTTAGTTCTTGAGGACATTGGAGAAGTCATGTTGTTAGTAGTGGAATTGTGTTGTGAAAGATTCAATAGTTTGTTATTTAAGTTGTGGTGTTATTCTTTTAGTGGTGTCATGTGAATGTCTACTACATGATAGTTCACCTTTATGGGACTAGGGGAATGCATTGAGTATTTGGCTACTAATCGTAGGGGTTGCCAGAGTGACAGAAACCTGAACCCCCTTTAGGAAACCTTTGCACAAGGGAGTGTAGGATCTCAGAGTTTAAAGTTGTGGTTAGGTTTCTATCTTAATTACTTTCTTGTACTTGTGGATGCTTGCAAGGGGTATAATCACAAGTATGTATTAGTACTAGTAAGGTCAGTACATTAGCATAGGTTCACCCACACAACACTTATCTAACTAAAGAAGATTAATCAACTATATGAAGCGAAAGCACTTGACGATATTCCCGTGTGTCCTCAAGAATGTTTGGTCATCTTAAGTAATACAACTAGCTTGTCCTTTGCTAAAGAAAGGATTGGGCCACTTGCTGCATTTATTATTATTGTCTTTTATTTACTCGCACTTTATTTATCTGCATTATCAAAAAACCCTAAAATCCGTTTGCTAAGTATTTATAGAGAATTCCTGATCCAAGCCACTCGTCAACACCTTCTGCTCCTCGTTGGGTTCGACACTCTTACTTATCAAAAATACTACGATACACCCCCCTATACTTGTGGGTCATAAGTGAAACATCCATGTCTGTTTCTCTATAGATCCAAATGTGATTGATAGGCTTTATGCCTTTAAGAGGGTCTTCCAAGTATAGTAACTTGGTTTCTCGTGTATGGAAATATCACGGATTTTATGGATTCAAGCCATTTGACGGAGTCATGGCCCATCATCGCTTCTTTGCATGTAGTCGGTCAGTCAAACAATAATGATTTAATCTTAAATCTTAGTATTTTTATTGTTTCTCGACCTACATGGTTCAATAGGAACTTAGATCTCTATGACCACAAGCTTTGAGGCATGGGAGCTATGAGCATTATGGATACCTCCAGGACACTTTCCGGTGCTACGCAACTCTGCACATATAGCTAAGGTTCAATGACCTTACCAAAGTTCTGTTGTCTTCTCACTTAACTTTTTGCGAAAAATTCCTTCTCAATAAACTTGACGTTTTAAGTGACGAACACTTTTGTCGTTGGTGTTATGGAGGAATACCCAACAGTTATTTGGGATAACCTACAAAGATGTGCTTAATCGACTTTGGTTGTAAACATTTTACTTATGCCTAGCACACCAAAATTTAAGAAATGACAACTTGGGTTTTATCCCAATCCATAACTTATATGGTGTCATTCCAACGGATCACGATGGAGCTCTTTTTAGTGTAAAAGCGGTAGTCACTAAAGCTTAAACTTCAAAATATAATGGCAATTTTATAAATAACACCATCAATCCTAGCATGTCAAATAAGGTTTGATTATATCTCTCGAATACTCCATATTCCTATGGTTTATCGAGAAACATAAATCCATGGAACGATTCCTTGAATCTTAGGTGTTTTTGTTAAACTTGTAACCCAAATATTTTCCTTTATGATCCAATCATAAATTCTTTATTTTCTCATTACAATGATTTTCCACTCCATCTTGAAATCATTTGAACATTTTCAAATGTTTCATACTTCTTCCTGATTAAGTAAATATACATATATTCACTCAAATCTTTGGTTAAAGTATATGAAGTTTGAATGATCCACCACATACGGCTACACATAATGGACTATATGCATTAATATGCACAATGTCCAATAATTTAGTCGTTCATTCCTCTTTGGCCTATGAACGAAATTTAAATCATTTCTAGGAAATTCACACAAGCGTCAATTTATTCAAAAATCAAAAAGACTCCAAAATTCCATCAACATGGAGTTTCGTCATGTTTTATTTCCAATATGATTTAAACTGCGGTGTTACTCATAAGTGATCTTCTAATCATTCGTCTTACGACACTCTAGCATCAGTGTTTATGGACGTGATTTATCGAACTAGATTTGTAAGAGTTCATCCATCTCCAATGGAATACGGTGATTATTTGAACAACCATCGTTCTCATAATATCGGAACATAATAACAATTATTAAAATACAAATATCGAAGGGAAGCTTTGATGTCAACGAGAAACACAATAGCACTTTATTTTTTTCGATGAACATCATCACGTATTCTCTTGCTAGTTACTTAGTACATTGCAGCTCATGAATTGAGTTGCTCTGTGTGATATTTCACACCAACTAATTCGGTATCCAATACCCAAGAACCACATCGTTTAACAAGCAAAGAATACACCCATAACGTGTATATCATTCATATACCTAAGCTAGACATTTCCAGTCTTTTCTTTTCTGCCAAATATTTCCAAGATTCTCTTTCAGCATTTCCTTTTCTTTTCAAAAGAATCTATCAATATCAATAGTGGTGCATACATATGACACATAGTTCAAATCATGTATAGTCAAATACTAATACCTTTGTACTTGCACTTTGAAGTGGATCACCATCATCAAATGTTTGTCGTTCTTTCAAATTTCATTCCTTTTAGTAATACTTTTAATGTAGTAAACATTTTTCCTACATCTTCTATCTATCCTTATCATGACAACTTTCATGATCAAGCTATTATAGCTCATAAGTAGGAATTGCGAATATAATGTTAATTCCCAAAACCTTTTGGCTGATCAGGACGCCTAGCGTCTCTAACCATTACAAATTCTCATACAATACGAGAATATGTTTTTATTAAATTATACTCCATCATATTGCAACCAAGATATTGATTCAGATATCACAATATCTTCTACACATGATGGTTTCTGAAACAATTTTCAGCTCCTAGATAACGTTGATATTAAAACAATTTTTCAATATCAAGAATCAGGGAGGCAAGCATGATACTTAGATACTAACGCTGGAATTTGTTACTCTTTATTCAATACAACTTATTGAATTTCATGGAGTAACCGAGGTTTTGCTGAAAGTTTGCAATAGTACTTTAAACTTTAGATTGACACTCATAAAAGAATATGATACCAGTTTGTAAAGTAAAATTCTAGAACTCTATAGTTCAATTATCTCAGTTATAGCTAAAAACAAGGTAGTAAACAAATGCCAGTGACTACAACGAACTATGCAAATTCACTTAGATTTAGTTTGTGATAAATTGAGTTCAAATTAATCCAAAATACTAAATTGAACTCCCACTCAAAACAACATCTCCCAACTCGTTTTGGTGATTACACGAACCAAATTCACTACACCACGTCCGATCATCACGTGAGGTGGTGCAACTCCAATCGCGAGCATCATATGGTCATCATATCATTCATATGACTCGTGCTTTACCTTTCGGTTCATGTTCTGAGGCCATGTCTGTACATGCTAGGCTCGCCAAGTAAGAACCTTAGTACCCGCGTGTGTAAAACTGTCTTACACCCATTGTATGTGAACGGAGATTCTATCACACCCGATCATATCCCAAGCTCTTTTGCAGTATGAATGTCACTAACTTGATCATGAAGAGTGTGGTTGATGGAACTCCGTATTTGTCACAAGCCATAGCATTTAGTTGATGATCATAGTACTCTCCTAGGGTGAGGTCGTTGGGATCATGTGGGTTGAAGCCTTTGCACACAATCTCCTATAGCTCCATATTGCAGCTGTGAAGATGGGATTCCATAGTAGCTTTCCAATGAGAGAAGTGAGTTCCCTCAAATTGGGGTGCGGGATCCAAACCATTAATATGAGGCAGGATGTTCTTTTGCTTAGGACATATATAAGGAAATTGATTAGGAGGCATGGAGACTTTTGAAGGGTCACACTCACAACAATGACCCGCCAATGTTCTCCTTTTCGGTATCCAATGGCCTCCCTTGAGGTACTACCAAAGGACCACCAAGAAGGGCCCCCTCGCAAATCCCCTTAAAACGTCCTTCTAGGAAACTTATTCGAGCAAGGAGGTCAGAATCTGCCTTAGCCTTTTCAAGGGTGTCCTTGGAAAACATTTCACGAATCTCCTTGATCTAATAAGTCTTCCCCTCATCATTATTAGAGAAAACCATATTTTCTCTTAGGTAGTAAAGCCCTTGGCTCTGATACCAATTGAAAGGGTAAGACGGTAAACCTAGAGGGGGTGAATAGGTTTCTACAAAAAAATGCAAGTTTTAGGCTTTGTGTAATATAAGTGTGCTTAAATGCAAACTAGGTGACGCAACCTAGATGATGATACAAGATACTTCAAGCTCGAAGGCTATCACAAGTTAAACAACACAAGTAAGAGATTCGGGTTAGGAATAACCAAAGCACGCGGAGATGAAGATGTATTCCCGTGTTCACTCCCTTGGGGGCTACATCATGTTGGAGAGGTGTGAGGTACCATGAAGGATTCCCAATGCCACAAAGGCTCACCTTCTTCTTTGAGCCTATCCCACAAAGGAATATCTCACTTACTCGTGGTAGACTTTAAGGTAGTCTCCAAACCCTCACAAACTTTCCATGGGGAAAATCACAAGCTGAAGGCCTCCATGCAACCCTAGCCACCTAGGGTTTCCCACAAACCCAAGAGTAACAAGAAAAATCGATGAACTCAAGGGGGAATGAACTTTGGCTTGGTGGAAACATAGATCAGGACATCCTCTTACTTTCTACCAAAGGGATTTGACTTTGGTTGGGTAGAATGGGAGATCCTCAGCGAAAACGATGTTCGGTGTCCAGGTTCCGTTAGTCTGTCTGAGTGGAAAGTGATGGCCTTCGTCTTAAAGAATGCCAGAGCAACATATCAGAGAGCTTTGAATTTGATCTTCCATGATCTGTTGGGAGTCATACTAGAGGTTTACATAGATGATGTCGTTGTCAAGTCGACTTCTCGGCATAATCATTTAGCCGATTCGTTGGAGAGGATGAGAAAGTATGGGCTCAATATGAATCCTTTGAAGTGTGCCTTTCATGTATCAGTCCGCAAGTTTTTATGCTTCATCATACATCAGCATGGCATAGATATTGACTCAGAAATGTGCTGCGATTCAGGAAGTACAGGTGTCTTGGAAAGGTAAACTATCTCCGACGATTCATCATGAATTTGTCTAGAAAGATAGACGCCTTCACCAATATTCTTCGGATCAAGAAATAATAAAACTTCACCTAGGGGAGAGGGGCAAAGCAGCAAGAAGCATTTGAGGAGATCAAGACCTTCTTATCCACACCTCTAGTTTTAAGAGCACCAGAGAAAGGAAAACCTTTCCAGTTATACATAGGTTCTGAATCAGGGGTCATTGGTGTTTCTCTTGCACATACAATCGGCAGTAAAGAGTACATCATTGCTTATTGAAAGGGTAAGATGGTTAACCTAGAGGGGGCGAATAGGATTCTACAAATTTCTTTATAATCTTTTGCAAGTTTTAGGCTTTGCGGAATATAAGTGTGCCTAAATACAAACTAGGTGAGGAAACCTAGATGATGATACAAGATACTTCAAGATCGAAGGCTATCACAAGGTAAACAACACAAGTAAGAGATTTGGGTTAGGAATAACTGAAGTACATGGAGACGAAGATATATTCTCGTGTTCACTCCCTTGGGGGGGCTACATCATGTTGGAGAGGTGTGAGGTCCACGAAGGATTCCCCAATTCCACAAAGGCTCACCTTCTTATCCGAGCCTATCCCACGAAGGAATAGCTCACTTACTCGTGGTAAACTTTAAGGTAGTCTTCAAACTCTCACAAACTTTCCACGGAGCAAATCACAAGCCGAATGCCTCTAGGCGACCCTAGCCTCCTAGGGTTTCCCACAAACCCAAGAGTAATAAGAAAACTTGATGAAATCAAGGGGTAACTAACATTGGCTTTGTGGAAACGTAGATTGAGACCTCCTCTTGCTTTCTACCAAAGGGATTTGACTTTGGTTGGGTAGAATGAGATATCCTCAAGCTTTACAATGGAGTGAGAGAGAGAGATCAAAGAATGAATATGCATGGTTCACCTAACTTCTTGGTGGAGAAGAAAGGGGTGCATATAGTCTAGGTGGAAAACTAGCCATTTTGGGGTGACTACGATGGAACCGCGATATGTTCGGGGTCACCGGATTCCACGCCGGAAATTTCGGTGCTAGACTCAGTAGGCTAGAAACCTGGCCAAATAGTTCCGGCGCTAGACCCGATGTGCTGGAAAACCTTGCCCAAAAATTCTGGTGGCTACCGGAAATTCTGGTGTCCAGCCAAACCACTAGTCAGAATAGTGATTCGGTGGGCACCAGGAATTTCTGGTGGCTGCCGGATTTTTCCAGCGGGATTTCTGGTGGCATCGGATTTCTTGCCGGTTTCGTAAAAACCCTTCTCAAGCTATTTTTCCATCTTGACTCTTGGCTCAACTCAGGTGGGTGTGATGGCTATTAGGTATTAGGATGTGTATTTGATGTTTTGCACCCCCAAAGATCTCATCGAGACCACCCCTTAATAGTGCATTTTTTACTAAACGACTCATAGTAAAAAGAGAGAAATGTAACGAAAACACTAGCTCTTCTCACGATTATCAAATGTGGGGTCTCACACCACCTCTCATCATCTATTGTGAACTATAACCTGTGTAAAACACTAGTATGTTATATTAGTCCAGACTCTTGCTCTAATGTCAACATTAACCAAAATAATGGATACGGGCATTTTGCCTTACACTTATTTTAGACAGCTATTGTTAGAGGCTAAAACATGTTACAGTTTCGTTGAACAGGTATGTTTGTCGCTCTACTATGCATGTGCTAAGTTTGTGACATTATATGCTATCTAATGAGTGCATAGTAGCTTTCTAAGCCGATGTGATCAAACACATGATCCATAAGCCAGTTTTGAGTGGAAGTATCGGCAAATGGGCATACACTCTAATTGAGTATGACTTAACTTCCAAACAATTCAGATCTATGAAGGGTTAGATTGTAGTTGAATTCATACTAGAGCATCAGATCAATAAACAGGATGATTTACATTTAATATCGGCAGTACAATGGAAGTTGTACTTCGATGGCTCAATATGCACCAGTGCATAGGGAGTCGGAATTGTCTGTATGTCTCCTTCAGGGGTTATGTACGAGGCTTCATGCCGACTGGAATATGATTGTACTAATAATCAATATGAATACGAGGCATTGTTATTTGGATTGGAGTTTCTGGTGGCTACAGGAGTTCATTGTATTGAGGCATTTGGTGATTCATTGTTGGTGGTGCAACAAGTTACTAGGATCTCTAGTGCAACGAAGGACCACTCAATCTATATCTCGATAAGTTCCTAGACATAATTTCTAGTTTAGATCATTTTAAACTATCACATGTGTCTAGGCATGACAACTGGTTGACCAATAAGTTAGCACAGCAGGCATCAGGTTACCATGTTAGTCGGGGATGTCCTCCATTGGAGAACAACCGATGCATCTTGATGGCAACTTATGCGTGGCCGGATTAACTAAAGCCGATTGTAATAAATCAGCCCAAGAACAAGGTGTTGGACGAAGATGCAAGGCATATTGGAGGAAACCAATTATGGAGTACTTGCAAGATCAAACCCAAAGGGAAGAAAGAGTTGTTCGGTTACTAGCTTTGAAGTACTGTGTAATCGATAAGGATCTGTATCGCCGGATAGTAGATGGTCTTTTCCTGAAGTGCTTAGATGAATATTAGGCTAGAATCACCACGGGAGAGGTTCATGATGGTTTATGTGGCACACATCAGTCGGCCCATAAGATGAAGTGTATACTTAAAAGAGTAGGATTCTATTGGCTAACTATGATTCAAGATTGCTTCAGATACTACAGAGGGTGCGAAGCCTGGCAAAACTTTAGGGATATATAACTAGCGCCGGCTTCTCTAATGCAGCCAATTATAAAACCATGGCCTTTTCGAGGATGGGCATTATAATTTGTTGGCATGATTCATCCGGGATTGTCAAAATAGCATCATTTTGTCTTGGTTGCTACTGATTACTTCACCAAGTGGTCTGAAGCAGTACCTCTCATGAAGCAGTACCTCTCAGAATATGACCCATAGGGAGGTAATTCAATTTATCACTGAGCATATTATTCATAGGTTCGGCATACCTCAAAATTTTAATAACGGATCAAGGAACATCCTTCATGGCAAAGGAGGTTAAGCAATTTTCCTAATCATTTGGGATCAAGATGCTCAATTCCTCTCCCTACTATGTTCAAGCCAATGGATAAGCTGAATCTACTAACAAAATTCTCATCAAGATTCAGGACTATCCTAGGCGATGGCATGAAGTGTTATCAGAGATATTATGGGCTCACTGAATTTCAAAGCATGGTGCTCCTAAGGTAACTCCTTTTGAGTTAATATATGGATAAGATACCATTTTGCCAGTAAAGGTTAATCTGGATGCTTTGTGATGACTGCAAGTGCACGGATCATTTGTAGCTAGTTTCAAAATAAAGATATCGATCCCACAGGAAGCAAGAGTCTGAAGTCTAATAACTCTTGAAATAAATATTACGGAAGAAATGCTAGATAAAGTTCTAAATGACAAGATAAAATGCGAGTATTGTGTAAAAAGGTGTTTTTGGGTTTTGGGTATAAGAGCAATAATAAAGTAAAGTAAACAACTGAGTACAGAAAGTAAGTATCGCGTATGTAAGAGAGACTGGAGCCGTAGTAGGGAAAAAGCGTTTTCAGGGAGTAGCGGATACACCACTAGTATTGTAAAGATCTAAGATAAAGATTATCATCATGAACATTCTCAACTATGTATGTGTGGGAGGAACTCCGTATTTGGACGAATAGACAACAACCGTTGCTCACATCATCCTCATAACCACAGCAGTCAGCAATCGACATCAATCAAATTACTACGCTATTAAGGGACGTGATCCCGTAGGACGTATCCCATGGCATGGATAGTGTTCCGTGAGTTTTCTCGGTTTCCCAAGTTAATACGTAAGGGGTGCCAACAGCTTTATAGTCATTGTAAGTGCTAGCACGCCTCCATCGACCAACAAGTAGTTTCCTCCATCAAGTCCCCACGAGAGGCAAATATTGAGAGGTCGACTTCTCTCAACATCAAGATGTAGAAAATCTAACACATGGTCACAACGATGAATATCATAATAGACTTTACCTTATTTCAATCTCATATTAGGGTTTCTCCATCTCCCCAAGAACTAATGATCTACTCAGACATGGAGGCAATCAACATCCTGGCAATGGTAATGGAAACAATCATAGATGAATAGTACTTGTATAAATCCACAACGAGTATAGGAATTACAACAATATCTAGACAAGATGTAGATGGGATGGATGGATATGGTGGTGATGCAGCGGTGGATGATGAAGATCGATGCCTTAGCCTCCCGGATCTACGCAAGGCAAAGATGGATCCTTTGTGGATGAGTTCCCCCTCCAGATCCCTTCCGGAGGTGAGGTTTCTGCGATTTCTGGGTGTTCTATATATCGTCTCTTCAAACCAATTGCACGGGATGAAAATATTTAACGAGGCGGAGGTGGCGCCAACTATACGGCCGGAGCTATACAGGGGAAAAATTTGCTCCGCCCGTATAGTTGGTTGTTGAACTCTCTACCTCCCTTGTGCGCTTCTGGTTTTCTTCTAGAATTATTAATATTTCCCAAATAAGCGATTTACGTTGTTTTTTACTCCTTTTCTCCATAGTACAACTGCTCCAAGAATTGTATCCATTGGATCCATCATCTATCCTGATCCTGGTGAAAACAGACATAAAATATGCACGCGAACGCCGTAAAATACCAAGATCCTACATCTACAATGCAAAATAATAATATAAAATATGATGCAAATATGCACTCATCAACTTCCCCAAGCTTGGACTCTTGCTCATCCCGAGCAAGTTTTAGCTTATGGATGTGATCCTCATATTCATGAAGCTAAGTCGATAAAATAAATGAGGCAATTGCAGCATGTGTTTATCATGTAAGATACATAGGAACAAGTTCATGAATAGTACCTTACTCGAACCATCTGAATAGTATTAGTAGGCTTCCACACCTTAGTAATCAACAGTTCATAAAAGATGAATTTCAACATAATGTAAAATTATCTGATTCAACCGAATGAGTTAGCGAGGTAGTCCCAAGTGTTTGTTTAGGATTCACGTATTCACTTGGGATTCAAAATATCAAAAGTGTATCTTTGTCATACTACAATATAGTGGTATATGCCTACTTGCTCTTTGCACACTCGCTCTTTTTTTTCTTTTGTATATATGCTCACTCTTTTTTTTAAGTGTTGTGCAAAGGAGCTAGCCATACATTCCACTTCATGTAGGAATCCGAAGTTTAACGATCTCAGTTATCAAATTCCAAGTGTATATGAAGCATTTTTATGACTTGAAGATTCTACCTCGTCTTATTCTCATTTTATTTTGATAGCATTTTCATTTTCCCTTGTTCAATGTTTCTTTCTCAACTTAACTGTATAGATAGTTTTTATTTGTAAATCAAACCGTAGACTTACATCATATTGACTAAATTATCTTTGGGTGTTCTATTAATTACCAATGGTGTGAAAGACTCCTATTGCTATCATCAAGTGCAAGTAAAATTATACTCAAGCCATTCATATATCAATAAAGCAAACACAAACTCAATATTGCTCCATATATAATAATAAACTCGGAATTTTCATAAAAGGGATTGACTATTCCTGAAGGGAATTCTAATGATGCAAACTTTATTGCTAGTTTGAACTAATGCGAAAACAGTAATAAAAACTTATAGGATAGATTACAAGGTCTTAAAGATCTCCCCAAGATTGAAATCAAGCCAGGCAGGATCAAATAATCCCTTGTGATTATTTGATACCGTGATTGTTGTAGATTACTATGGGGCCATGGCATGTGGTATCTTCTCCTCATGGGCCAGCCTGAGGCGGAGGGATTGATTGACAGCTTCTAATTCTTTAACACCTAGCTTGTAGAAAAGATTATTCCTCTCCAGCACCTTCACTTCTTCTTTAATGAACTCATTGTTATCCTGAAGTGTTTGTAGCGCCTTACGACTCATAGAAAAACCTGCTTCGATTGTCCGCTTGATATCCTCATCTAGTTTATCAAGATAAAGTCACAGCAATCGAAGGTGTTTAGGTGTCTCTGGCTTTTCCTTGTCCAACTCTTCAATCTTTAGCTCCAGGGCCTTCAAATCCCTCTTCTGACACCCATGGTCGATGTCGAGGAACTCTATAGGGATGGCCTTGATCTCCTTGCCTCGCTTGCTATTGCTCCTGGTCTCCATGGGAGCTTTTCTTCTTGACCTCTATCCCTTGGTTGAGAGTCCTTACGTGTGAATAAGGAGTAGATTGGTTCCTGGAGATTATGATTAGAGGAAAAGACAATGGCAGTATATAAGGGGGGTTAGAGGTCAGTAAAACTCGTGAGGAATACCAAATTGTCGCCCAAGAAAAGAATCTGAACAAAACAGGGAAAGAAATCACGGATTTGGAAGTGTCCTGCCGCGTAACGACCAACTATACGGGTGCGGCTCGTATAGCTCCGGCTGTATAGTTGGTTCCGGGCAGATATTCCCAAATATCTCGAGTCCAGGTCGATTAAATCACGACTCAGAACTGACAATAACGTTTTTTAGATGAATAAACGAAAGATCAAACAAAAAAGGTTTCCAAGAGTTTAACGACCAACCATACAGCCGGAATTTTTGTTCCGGCCGTATAGTTGTGACCGTATAGATACAGACATCGAAAATCAAAAAGTGTCTGAGAGTTTAACGACCAACTATATGGCTGGAATTTTTGTTCCGATCGTATAGTTGCGACCATATAGATACATACACCTAGAGCAAAACCATCTGAGAGTTTAATGACCAACTATACTACCGGAATTTTTGGTTTCGGTCATATAGTTGCGACCGAATAGTCTCAAATAGCAAAAACAATTTCACGAAGATGATACAGAGAGTTTAACGACCAACTATACGGCGGGAGCTTTCTCTCTGGTCGTATAGCTCCGCCCATATAGTTGGTAAAACCCCTCTAAATCTTCAGAAAACAAAAGGAATTCAAAGGCAGGATTTTCAAAAGTAAAAATTGTGAAAACCAATCACTTATTTGGGTAAGAACACTTACCTTGTACTTACCATTGTTTATTCGGGGATGAAAAGTTCCTCCCATAAGAAAGACTTCTTCTCTTTTGGAGGAATTGACCTTAGTTCATTGAATAATTCTCGTAAACGAAAATCACCAGGACTAAAGTTCCTCTCAATAAGATTGGTGTCTTGCGAGGCAATCATGGACACTGCATCCAACATCTTTA
The DNA here is from genome assembly GCA_916181665.1 of Avena sativa. NCBI lineage: Eukaryota > Viridiplantae > Streptophyta > Magnoliopsida > Poales > Poaceae > Avena > Avena sativa. Next base: position 344,665,705 of record OV702287.1, read on the forward strand.
TTTCTTGCCTCTGCATAATCTGCAACTCAAATTCTTGAAGTGAAAGAATCCAACGGATCGGTCTTGGCTTATGGTCTTTCCTTTCAAGGAGTTCTTTCAAGCCATCATGATCTATGTGAACTCTTACCTTTGCATCAACTATATAGGAACGAAATTTATCACAAGAGAAAAATACAGCAAAAAGTTCCTTTTCTTCCTTAGGGCAGTTCTTTTGAGCACCATTGAGAGTTCTACTAGCATGATGTATAATATTAAATCTACGACCAATATGTTGTCCTAGAGTTACTCCTACAACATCATCACTAGCTTCACATATTAAATAAAAGGTTGTATCCTAGATAGGTGGTTTAATAATTGGAGCACGAGATAAAGAATTTTTGAGTTTATCAAAGGCTTCAAGACATTTATCATCAAAATTAAATCTCATTCCCTTTTGCAAGAGGTTTGTCAAAGGTTTAGATATTCCAGAGAAATTTCTAATGAACCTTCTATAAATACCCACATGACCAAAAAAACTTTTTATACCTTTAATATCCCTAGGTGGTGGCATTCTCTCTATTGCTTCAACCTTAGCTCTATCAAATTCAATTCCCTTACCTGATACCTGGTGTCCAAGGACTATACCTTCTTTGACCATAAAATGGCATTTTCCCAGTTTAGAACAAGATTAGTTTCTTCATAACACTACAAAACTCTTTTAAGATTATCTAAGCAACTAGTAAACGAAGTTCCATAGACAGAAAAGTCATCCATAAACACTTCCATTATAAGTTCTATAAAATCAGCAAAAATAGCAGTCATGCATCTTTGAAAAGTAGCTGGAGCATTACATAAACCAAAAGGCATACGTCGGTAAGCATGTAAACCATAAGGACTAATGGAAGTTGTTTTAAGTTGGTCATCAGGATGAACAACTATTTGAGAGAAACCAGAGTATCCGTCCAAGTAGAAAAAATGAGTATGGTTTGCTAGCCTTTCTAAAGTTTGATCTATGAACGGTAATGGATAGTGATCCTTCCTAGTCTCTTTGTTTAATTTCCTGAAGTCTATACACATCCTATGCCCAACAACAGTTCTAGTAGGTATCAATTCATTGTTTTCATTAGGAACAATAGTAAAACCGCCCTTCTTAGGAACACAGTGAACAAGACTTACTCATTCACTTTCTTTAATAGGATAAATTATACTGCGTCCAATAGGCATACAATTTCTTTTCTTACCACTTCTTTCATTTTAGGCTTCAGTCTTCTATTGAATTCTGCAACTGGTTTAGCACCTTCTTCCATGAATATTCGATGGACGGCTATCATGGGACTAATGCCCTTCAAGTCATCCATTGAGTATCCAAAGGCCTGGCGATGCTCCTTAAGTATCCTCATGAGTTTTTCTTCTTATTCTCCTAAAAATTTAGCACTAATAATAACAGGGAATTTATTGGTATCATCTAAAAACCTGTATTTAAGATTTTCTAGTAGTCTTCAACTCTAGGGGTGGTAATTCCTCGTCCCCTCTCTTTTCTGGCTCTTCAAAAGCCTCATCGGTTGGAGGTCCCAAAACGGGAAGTGAATTGAATTCATTTTCTAGTTCTCCCAGGGACTTTCCCTCCATAACTATTACTTCGTATTTTGGATCTTCATCTATTTCTTCTGCTTGATTACTAAAGAAAAGAGTCGCCATTTCCTCAATAGTTCTATCTTATTGTTCTTCTTGTATTTGTGGAGGCATGTCTTTAAATTTGGAAAAATGGAATTTATTTTCCATTCCCCCAAGCTTAAGAGACACGATCTCCTTCTTGAAGTTAACATAGGCACCTATATCACCCAAAAAGTTCCTTACAAATATAATTGGGCAAAGAGTGTCAGCTGGCATATCAACAACTAAAAAATCGATAGGAAAGTTTTTATTGCCAATTGTGACAGTTGCATCTTCAACTACTCCTATTGGAATTCTCAGATTTTTATTGGCTGACATAATTGTCATATCAGTATTTTCAATTGTAGCCGGTTCTATTTCTTATTTTATTTCTAAGTATAAATCATAAGATATAACATTAACTTTGGTGCCAAGATCACATAAGCCGTAATGAGAGGTTTCTTTAAATATGCAGGGAAGAATAGGCTTACCCACATCTTTTACCTTTGTTTTACCTTCAACCAATATGGAAGTCTCTTCATCAAGTTCAACTATGTTACAATGTGAGTACATAGCCATAATTGCTTCCTTGGTTATCACTTCATCTTTCGTTTCTTCCAGATGTTCCACGACTTCTGGCATGTTTTTCTCTTCCCTCTTTTCCTGTACTGCTTTGACCTGTTCATGTTCAAAAATATGCTTTTGTGCAGTGTAAGGGAAAGGCACTTCATATATTGGTTCTACGGAGGCCAGTGTTGCTTTATCTTCTATTTTCTTTTATGGTTCGGGTGGTGGATCATACTTGACTAGACCCTCCTTCGGAGCTTTAATATGTTCTATAAAAGCTTTAATAACTTGCAACACAAGATTTGAATCCAAATAAAGTTTTTTAGATAATTCTTTAACATGGCCTTTTTAATTATAGTCATGAATACAATCATGCTCTATTTCTACGTCTCCTTCACTTCCTAGACCAAAATTCCATGAAACTCTATGATCACGAATCCTATTAAGTAAAGCCCAAGCTTTAGGTATAGGAAGATTCATAAAGGCTCCTTCCGCGAAAGAGTCTAGTTCAATTTTATTAGGTTCAATTAAACCACCATAAAAGATATGTAGTAAATACCATTCAGGCAAATCATGATGTGGACATAGTCGTAATAAATCTTTAAATCTAATATAAGATCTTACTAGTACTTCATTAGAACGATTCTTCCAAGTTATTATAAGACGCATGATTCCAAAAGATTTTGATAATGGATAATATTTTGATAGAAATTCACAAGCTAGATTATCCCAAGTAGTAGTGGCTTCGGGGGTAGAGATCTATACCATGAGAGAGCTGTACTTATCAAAGTTTGACTAAAAAGTTTAACCCTTACCTCATCAGCGGTATATCCCGTCAATAGAAAAGTGCCACATATATCTATAAAATATGCAATATGATCATATGGATCGGGATCTTCTTCATCTTCAGCAAATTTCTTCTTATGTAGAATACTAAGTAGTAGAGGATTTATTTCAAACCCCCTTGTCTTCTTATTGGAGTTGTCTTTTTTATAAATATCATAGGGCTTCCCAAAGTGGTTGAGTGGGCTACACTAGTCATATGTTCAAACTCCATCATGTTGGTGGAAACCTGTAAATCAAAACAAAATTTAGCAAGACAAAAATAAATAAGCAAAAACTAAAAGACCTACAGCGCTTAGCTCCCCGGTAACGGCGCCAGAAAATAGATTGATGACTACAAGTACACAGATCGTTTGTATCTAGTTTCGAAATAAAGATATCGATCCCATAGGGAGCAGGAGTCTGAAGTCTAATAACTCTTGAAATAAATATTACGAAAGAAATGGTAGATAAAGTTCTAAGGCTCTGTTTGTTTGAGCTTATGCTTCTGCATTTGGAGCTTTTAGGTTCCAAATGTAGTAGACAAAAACAAACACTAGATATTTGCAAAGCGCTTTTCACAATCGGGTGGGCAAAATGAACTACCAGGCCGGAAACGCGTGAAGCGGCACCAGAGCTGCTTCCCGAGCTTTTCGTATCTTCTCGGGATATAGGTGACCAAACTGCCCTCTGTGGCTTACAAATTTTACAAAATAATTGCCATCCCTAGGTCAGGAGACCCCCATTCCCCAAATCCCCCCGATTTGGCAAGCTCCTCCGGCCGGTCAACAATGCCACCGCCGGGCGCCTACTTCCACTTCCACCAAGAACGCCTCTGGCCATGCGTGTCACGGTTGGCAGGCCTCCTCCTACTTGCCACGGTCTGGCGGCGGCGGCGTCTGGCCATAGGAGCGGTGTGGAAGCCTGGGGGCGATGACACCTGCACATGGGGCGGCGGGGAAGCCTGGGGGCGGTGACGCCTGTGCATGGGGCGGCGCTGCCTGGGCATGGCGGTGGCGGCACCTGGTTGTGGGGGTGGGGGTGAGGTCTGGGGCAGCGAATCATATGCGCGGGCGGCGACGAACCCTGAAGTGTGGCCAGCGGTGAAGCCTGGTGGCTGCCATTTCCCGTCCACTCGGGCTTGTCGCTGGGAAGGAAAGGAGCTGGTCTGGGCATGGGGAGGGCGGCGCTGCCTGGGAATGGGGAGAGCGGCGACTGGGCGTCCCGATGGCAGCGGCGACTGGGCGTGGCGGTGGCGGTGCGTGGGCGTGGGGGCGGCGGCAGTGGTGCCTTGGCGTTGGGCGCCTTCGATTTGTTCCTCTGTACAAAATAGTCTTTGTACAAAATAGTCTTTGTACAAAATAGACATATCTCTGTAGTTTTTTATATACAATTTTGTATATGTGAATAATTTGCAATGGTCTTTTGTAAAAAAGACTACTTTGTGTATCCAATTTGCAATGGTCTTTTGTTAAAAAATATGTTTATAATTATTTTAGCATCAAGAATAGACAATTTGAAATTGACACTTGTAAAACATCTTCTCCGCTCAGGGCATTTTAGACATTTCAGTGCTAAAACCAGCAAGCGAAGCTATCAAAAGCACTACTGCCAAACACCAAATCTCTGCTCTACCAGCTGCTTCCTGCAGCTGCTTTTTCATAGCTGCTTTTTAACAGCCGCAGCCCAAACAAACAGAGCCTAAGTGACAAGATAAAATGCGAGTATTGTGTAAAAAAGTGTTTTTGGTTTTGGGTATAAGAGCAATAATAAAGTAAAGTAAACAAGTGAGAAAGTAAGTATCGCGTATGTAAGAGAGATTAGAACTGCAGTAGGGAAAAAGCGTTCTTAAGAAGTAGCGGATACACCACTAGTATTGTAAATATCTAAGATAAAGATTATCATCATGAACATTCTCAACTATGTATATGTGGGAGGAACTCCGTATTTGGACGACAACAATCGCTACTCACATCATCCTCATAACCACAGCAGTCAATAATCGACATCAATCGAATTACGGCGCTATTAAGGGACGTAATCCCTTAGGACATATCCCATGGTATTGATAGTGTTCTGTGAGTTTCCTCGGTTTCCCAAGTTGATACGTAAGGGGTGCCAACAGCTTTATAGTCACTGTAAGTGCTAGCACGTCTTCGTCTACCAACAAATAGTTTCCTCCATTAAGTCCCCATGAGAGGCAAATATTGAGAGGTCGACTTCTCTCAACATCAAGATGTAGAAAATCTAACACATGGTCATATCGATGAATATCATAATAGACTTTACCTTATTTCAATCTCATACTAGGGTTTCTCTATCTCCCCAAGAACTAACGATCTACTCAGACATGGAGACAATCAACATCATGGCAATGGTAATAGAAACAATCATAGATGAATAGTACTTGTATAAATCCACAATGAGTATAGGAATTACAACAAGATCTAGACAAGATGTAGATGGGATGGATGGAGATGGTGGTGATGTAGTGGTGGATGATGAAGATCGATGCCTTAGCCTCCCGAATCTGCGTAGGGAAAAGATGGATCCCTTGTGGATGAGTTTCCCCTCCAGATCCCTTCCGGAGGTAAGGTTTCTACGATTTCTGGGTGCTCTGTATGTCGTCTCTTCGAACCAATTCCACGGGGTGAAACTATTTGACGAGGCGGAGGCGCCGCCAACTATACGGCCGGAGCTATATGGCCGGAAAATTTGCTCCGCCCATATAGTTGGTCGTTGAACTCTTTACCTCCCTTGTTCGCTTCTGGTTTTCTTCTGAAATTATTAATATTTCCCAAATAAGCGATTTACGTTGTTTTTGACTCCTTTTCTCCACAGTACAACTGCTCCAAGAATTGTATCTATTGGATCCATCATTTGTCCTGATCCTGGTGAAAACAGATATAAAATGTGCGCGCGGACGCCGTAAAATACCAAGATCCTATATCTACAATGCAAAATAATAATGTAAAACATTATGCAAATATGCACTCATCACTTTGAGGCACGAAGCCGAATGACTTGTCAGCCAAAGACTAATATAGTTTGATGATAGATAATCTTGATGAAGTGGCTGAATAATGAGCAGATGCTCTCGGAGGCATCGAGAGACAAAAGTTACAAGAATCCAAGGTCTGCAACAGAAAGGTCCGATTAAAGGATTTTCAAATCGGCGATTTGGTCTGCAAAGTTATACTACTGGTTGGTTCCCGTAGCCGCAGGTTTGGTAAATGGTCGTCGAATTGGGAAGATCCTTACCAAGTTACAAGACTAGTGTTGGGTAACTCATATTTGGGGAAACAATAGAGGGAGATTTGCTTCTTCGAGCACTCAATGGACGATACTTGAAGAAATTCCACCCAAGCATATGGCAATCTACTTAAGCTCGTCGTGAAATGGCCTAAATATCCATATATCACCCTCATACTAAAATATGTACGGCCGTTGATTACATCATCGTCCTTAGAGGATTACACGGAGTATTTCCTAGCACGCAAGTTTTACCAAGAAATATGGGGGGCATCTGTTAGCGCCCATTTTGGGCTGATAAAAAATACAGTAGTTTGATCCAGAGAACAAAGCCATAGATGGATGTATTTTACCGATTTTTAGGATCCTTCTTAGAGTTGCTGGTTGACGGCGAAGGATAGCAGACGCAGAAGGAAGAACCATAGAACTATTCAGAAGCTGGCCCAAATAGTAGGTAAATCCAGCATCGGTAGTCCCATTTAACAGAATATTCTAGAAGCCGGTGGAGGTAGCCAACTCGTGCCCAAAAGAGACCATGACTTAGCTGGAAATAAGCTCAATGTTTATGGAGGCTACGCCAATACAAAAGGAAAGTGATTCTATTACAGAATTACTCGGACACTTGGATCCAGATCGAGTAAGAAGTCGACGTTAGTTGCCTAGTTTATAGTAGCTTTCCTACTAAGGAATCCGTATTATACTCGTGTAATATTGTTTTAGGCTTGTACGAAAATATCAGCCGCCTCATATAAGTTGTAAGGGGTTCTAACCGATTGAATTAAGCACACAATCGACAACTTCAATACAATCTACTTTTATCCTACCCTTACACCCTCAACCCTTGTCCCTGCTTCTGTTTCTTCGGTGACTCCATGTTTCAAAGGATCGACAATCGAGTTATGGCGGTCAGGTTGACTAACTCAGCCAATAGCCGCCGGAATCTCAGACGGAGTCCCTCCCGATAAATGGGGCTTCTGATATAAAAAGTGTTGGCTTACTATCTTGCGTATCGCGCTGTAAGATTGGCCTCCTAGAAATGCATTGAGGTGCATAGCCCTTGCTCTTTCAGGTAATCCGAAGAAGATCTTATATGTTAGTCGGCCAAACCTATTGACGACTCCATAATCTGACTCAGTGGATCCATCCTTACGAGTGTGTGGCCCCGTTTAAGCGCAACAATCGTTGTATAGTCACCGACAAATCACCATGTTGTCTTTCAAAATCAGGGCGACTCTTGACTATTCAGCTACTTAGGACAACTATTCATCGACTTTCTTGGACTAATCACTGAGCGGCAGGACTTGCGACTTGACTACTCAAAAACTTGCTTGTAGGCCTGTGGGTAAATGTCTGATAATATAGAGTATCTGGTAACTGTCTAGTTTAATATATATTGGAGAAGTGTATCTGTTTGTGGACTCACAGCTTTGTCCTGCTAACAACATGGCTAAATCCTATCACCGCATAGGTAATGAATAAAGTTCACTCTATAAAGGCATAGCCTAAGATAAAAGAGCAGTCGCATGACTAACTCAGTAATAATATCTTGTCCACGACAGGAAAAAGAAATGCCCACTATGAAACTATAGGAAACTAACTATGATTAGATTTTGAACTGGTATGACCTTGTCCTGCATGAAGATATTAGATGACCATACCAAAAACACTAACATGCTCTGATAGAATGTAGCTGCATGCTTGTCAATGTCTAGGAAAAACTGGTAGTTAAAATTATACTATTTGTGAAAGCATAGCCAAGAAAAGATGTGCAGATCTACAGGTGCACTCGGCGGCCCGGGGAGCCAAGAATAAACCTTCTGAAGGAGCAGCAATGCACTGAGATAATGGCCTAGAAGAAGAGACAGATGGCAAGTGAAATAAACAGAGCATAAAAAGTTGATTAGCAGGCAGCCATTTCATCAAACAATGGCGCAAGGCAGAGAAAGGATGGAGAACCTGGAGAAAGGATACCCACCAGAATGCCTAAGCAAAAAAGAGCGTAAAAGAACTGCAAGGAGCAATATAGACCTGCACAGAAAGGAAAATAGAAGAATCGTCCGAAACAATTAACAAGAGATTATGAACTGGTATCACCTTGTTCTGTATCAATATGTTTGTGTCATGTGTTAAACATGTGAACTTAAAATACTTGAATGCCGTCCCATAATCATATATAACAGATATTTTTATTGATCAGAAATAGAAAAGCCTCATTTATGGATTGGGAAAACAGTATGTGTCCCGCTGTCTATAGAACGGGTACCAGAGCTGCAAGGATGCTAGAAATTTGAAAACCGAGTCGGAAGCACGTCGAGGCAAGGCTGGTGTCAGCTCGGCCGCGTGGTACTTCACACCTCCTTTTATCTTCCATCCTCAGTCATTCGTCCGATCTTGCCTAAGTGAGTGTTTCTGTAAGCTAGTTTCAAGTACCCTTGATTGGGTACTTCGAATGCCCCTTGGGAAAGTGATAGTTCAGGTTAGCTTTCATCAGGACTTATCAAAAAGGAAAAGATCTACTCGACGTTTAGTCATAACATGCAGCCCAAGGGGAGAGGGGTTAGAAGTGAGTTTGTACTGGTTTCATGGCGTTACCTGACAATAAGTACCACATAACGGTCCCAGTAAAACAGAAATGAGCAATTGCTTGCCTACTACTACCACTATCTCAACATCCAGAGAGAACAGAGCGCCCAACAAATTGCAAGAGAGGCTGGCGGTCAGTTACAGCAACAGAACAGAGAAATCTAAAAGGGCTCCGTTGTGTCCTGTGAGGCTGTGACCGATCAGCTCAAAGAAGCCATGCGATCACACGGGAAGCAGTGTCTTTGTGATGATGTCAAGGCGGTCTTACAGCTAAGGTGGCAAATGTTACCCAGCTCTAGGCATGGTTGCAAAACTCATCTTTTAGGATGTTATTAGAAGCCCATGGCTTAACTTGCATCAGATTTTAAGAAAGATTCTGACTTCAATAAAGCACTGGAGACTGATCTTCAAGGAGGGCATGATGGCGGATCAAGGAGCAAGCTGATGACAGGGGGCTTCAAGACCGCCACCGACATCTTCTTTGGAGGCGACTCTTTCCTTCCCCAGTTTAGTGCTTTCAGCGGGTGTATGCACCTATGGCTTTGTACTTAGCTCTCAGCTCTTTTCTGCCCTTGGGTACTTGTTTTCTCTGCTTTTCAAACTCCTTTTCGTAGTTGCTAGTAACTCTTAGCTCTCAGCTCTTTTCTGCCCTTGGGTACTTGTTTTCTCTCTGCTTTTCAAACTCCTTTTCGTAGTTGCTAGTAACTCTAAGACCTGAGCTCACTGTCAGGTTTCGTTGATAATTCAATGGAACCAGGGACTGGTGTCCCTGTTGATCTAAAAAAATTAGAAGCAGAAGCAACGAGAGGCACGTCGTAACTTCACAACTACATAAAACATTTCAGTTTTGTAGCAGCAACCAAATAACAGGATCCAATATACTTGAAGGCATCAAATCAATTCACATTACCCAGAGGTGACAGCATGATCAGGTCCCAAACCACAGTGCAACTTAACTTAGGCAACATAACAAAACTGCAACCAGTGAAGTACTCATTACACATCCTCCATAGCCTAAAGACAGACACCAATGTTCAAGAACTTGATTGATTCGAAAGCAGTACAATAAGAAGGCAACAGCATTTTACTTCCGAAGACAGGAAAAACAACCGCTCAGCGCAGCCTCCTGGCCTCCCGCTCGGACTCGAGCAGGGTGAGGATGTCACCCTCGCGGACAGGGCCCTTAACGTTCCTCATGATGAGACGGTTCTGGTCATCCAAGAACTTCACTCTCACCTGGGTCACCTGACCCCTGGAGCCGGTGCGGCCCATCACCTTGACCACAACCGCAAGCTTCACCTGGGTGTCCATGCTGCACTGCCTGAACAAACACAAGGATTTGCATTACAAATAGCAGGAGCACCATAAGGAACAGCTGTGTACAATTCAATTCATCTGGTACAAGAACAAGTTTTGAGCTCACAATTCCTTCGAATCACACAGCCAACTGCACAATGTACATGTATGTAGATTAAAATAAAAGTAGAAACAGATGCCTAGATACTAAAAGAGTTCCCTGCTTTGTAAGTGAAAAGGTAATCATATCACGTCAAAGCAGAGAAGTCTTCTGGGAAATCAAGCAATAGATAGCAAATTAAACATCATGTTTACCCTGACTACGGTCGAGTGCCAATATAGCTCCAATTAAACAAATTTTTAGACATAATAGATCCGAGTTCATCCTATATAAAACCTCAACACGAATCTGCAACTGAAATATATCGCAAATTTTGCAAATAAGAACACGACGCCTCTTTGAGATCTAAATAGCAGCTACCCATGTCCGCAAACACATAGAAATACAAGTCGAAACTAAGCGAATGATCTCCCGGGATGATCAAGACGCCCCTAACTAGACAGATTGGAATAAACTACCAACGAAACCGGGTAGCAGCATCGTCAATCACTACAACTAATCAAGCGCACACGGATAGATCTAGACCCTGAATCCGGCGAAGTACGGGAGAAGGGGGACAAGAACCTCTCTTCGGCTGTTGGCGATGGGCGATCGCTGCTTCTGCTACGATGACGGAGGCGGCGGCGCTAGGAGGGCGGAAAGAAGAGGGGGTAAAACCCTAGCGCTTCTCCAGCTGTTATATAGACGATCGCTGCCGGCGGGCTTAGGGTCGTGGTCGTAAGCGAACTGATGGTCTCATGGGCCTAAAGCCCAAGCTGGTGCTACTTTTCTATACATAGTTTTCGTGGGCTTTTATCACTTTTTGTACTAACTTACTAGCTAAACTAGATGATACTCCGCGCGTTGCGGTGGGATAAAAGAACGTTCTTGCTTATTTGACATGGTTTGTTTGAAGTCAAAAAACTGCTAACATTTATAGGTATATTTCGTTAAAATAAAATATTACAAATAACCAGGGTGCACATGAAGGGTAAATTTCTACAAGGACAAAAATGACTTGGTAGCGTTGTCCTTCTCCGTCTATTACGGTTAGGAGATTAGAGACCAAATAGAGAAAGTGGAATTCCAGCCCTCTGTGTTCCCGAAGCATAGATCCTTAATTTATTGGTTAAAAGAAATAAAATAGCATAATAGCTCGAAGTAGTACATCGGATCTTGTAAGTATTATACTTGAACCTGGTAGTTTCATCCTATTCTCTCTCTACTCCAAATTGTTGTTGTCCTCGTGTGACTAACCAAAAGAAGGCAAATAATTCACCGCAAGCATGATGAAAAAATATTGCCGAAAGATCTAGCACAAAGAAACCTCCTAGGAAGCAAATCCCTTGGGTATACTAAAAGTCGGTCATTCATGTTACCAAAGCTGAGGAGAAAAAATGTGATATGAAAATACAAAAAGTTAGTGGATATCATGGTATATAAATTAGCGCAGAACCTGAAGAAACATTTCTCTACTTGTAAAAAACAGAATCACATACATACCCATCCTATAACTTCAGTATAGATAAATGAATATTTAGAACCTTTACCTATGCTAGCTGATGTAAAGAACAGATAACTGGAAAAGATATTTATTTTTCATTCATGAACACCCAATTTTCCTAAACCAACATCAAAGCTCCAACGCTGAAAACTGATTATTGTAGAACCATCAGCTAAGTAATGAATCTCCCGCTTGATGTGCCCCCTATTTGTTATAAGTTGACAAAACATAAAAATGTTAGATAAGATGTACACCAAATTAATCTGTCTTGCCCATCAAAACAAAGCGATATATATAAAAATTAAAAATAAATGATAAACCATGTTTGTAGGTATGCACATGTAAATGGGATGAATAACATGTGTTACTATCTGTAATACGCATGGAAATAGAAATCAGAGGAAAAAATATGCAATACCGTAGCCAAAGACAACTAATATTTTCTTACCAATCGCAGCATAATTTGGAGTCCAGAAGGTTTTATCACACTCTTGGGAGGCAATCAAATGACTGGTTGATGCACACCACCGAGATGGAACCTGAGGGTAGAGATCTTACCATTAAATAAAAACACACGCATGTATGATCCGGAATTTCCAGAATCTCGTCACTGTCCAGTACAGGCCAGAGAGGCTGATGATGCCATGCGGGAGCTTGGGATGACCCAAAGAGGAAATCAAACACATCGCTTTAATACCTGGTCCTCCACCAACGTGCGCTGGCACATGCACCAAAATCTCCGCTGGCATGAAGATCTGTTCCGATCTGTGAAGAAAAGAGAGACACCTCGCCCCTAGCTGCCTCTAGCAGACTGGATGCTCTCAGTCGGGAAGTTCGGGGCACCGCCGAGGATTTAAAGCGACGATTCATCCGCAATCAAAATGCATAATCACTTATTACAGGAGTCCAAGAATCAACACTCACTTCCAGCTGGGGGAAATAACTGAAGGCGGGCAGGATTTGAGGAGCCATGCGGTGGAGGATGACTCTATAATTTCTTGATGGCTTGCTGCAACAAAATAAAAATTATGACATGGCAGGCTGAGGTGGATGGCTTGCATGTCAAAAGAAATATTTAAGTGGGGATGATCTATTTAGATATTATAGATGCCCATGCGTTGCTACGGAAAAATAAAAATATAAAGCTAACTAATTAAGTTTTTCAGTGCCAATTAGTGTGGCCCAAGGTCACTATTAGCAATAATCGATTTTTGAAAAACTCCATCTGGTCTTGTCCTTATGGTTTCACTTATCCTTCTTCTCTAGAGATAATGCATGTATTTTTAATTATTAAAAATCCCTGTCCTAATTCTGATTTCACTACATATCGCTCGTCACACCTGGGACATCCCACTTGCTTTTCCATGGTAGTAAAATGTGACTGCACAGTCAGTTTTTAGAATGAGCAGAACACACCATATGCGTCATTTTAGTGCGGCTTGCTATTATCTTCATCTAATGTGTACTCGTGATTTACAATGTAGAGATGACAATCATAATTACGAATGCACTTTTAGGTTCACCGACATGGAACAAAGCTTTAACAAAGAACGATCCATATGTGTGCCAACAAAACTTTCAATGTCGGTTCGATTCATCACAGATCTTTCACTAAATTTGATTATAATCCCTACTATATGATCCAGAAAATTAGCCAACGTAGATGTTCACCAATCAATACTGCTAATGGCTCTTTTCTAAAATATGTACTAACAGGATCGAAGCACAATTCTGTGGAGATTAACCGAATATATTTAAGAGTGCGTTGAGAAATCAAAAAAGAATAAATCCGTAGGTCATGTTTTTTAGTATTATACAATAATCCAAAACCACAATCATTGTAGGAGATGTGCAATCGGCAGTTAACATATCAAAATTATAGAAGGATTTGTATTCCACCGCTGTAGAAAGCCTCTGCAGTAGTTTGTCAAATCATATTCAACAATATATAAAAATCATAATATATTACAGTATATACTATAACTCATATTTTCACGAGTCCATTGTACAACCTTATAACATTAATTATAGAAGAGGAGGTTGATTACATGCAAACTGAACTATTAGTATCCCTTGAGGCCATCATTACGGTCCTTGCAGACCACCATTTGGCGCCTCTAAGCCTCTAAGGCAAAGACTGAACTACAACTTTAACATAACAATACTCTGCACCTGCACTGCAAGATATGCAAGATACTGTATCCAATTGCTCGGCATTGAATTGTGGCAAAACATGCAAGTAAATTATGGACCGGCATGGTGAGGAAAGTGATGAGGTGTAGACAAACGTTTCAGATGCAGGCACTGCCCAGCAGCTTGCTCTCGTCAGATGGCCGGTGAAGATGTTGAGGCCAGGGAGGCAGGTAGCCAACGCGTGCGGCAGGTATGGCGGTTCCGGCCCTGCTAGCGTTCTGTTGTTGTCTCTGTCGCAGAGCAGTCCTCGGTGGCAGCGGAGATGATTGGTGGCAGCGCCTGCGGTGCTCTGTACCCAACCACTGCGGCAAGAGGCAGCGAATCCTTGCCCAGATCAGGGCCTACAGCAATGGAGGAGGCGCAACAAGGACGCGGGGGTGCTCTTTTTAGGATAGGACGGGAGGGAGTCGTGGGTCACCGTACCTGCCGGCGGGCGGCGAGGACCATCCCCGACGCGGTCGCCTCCCTCTCTAGATCGCCCTCTCGAGCACCGCCGCTGGTCTTCCTCGGCTTCTGCCGCTCAACCACGATCCCACAGCCAGGCTCGCCCCTCTGCGCATGATGCTGTGTTGTCGCCACAAGCTCGTCTGCGCCGCCCAGATCGAGCCCCACGACTTCCGTCGCCACCAGCACGTATCCGCCCCCCTCAAAAAGTTCATCCGACCCGCTCCTCTGCCCGAGCTTAGTGCCGCTGTTCTGGAGCGAGGGCAGAGAGAGTCGCGCCGTTGGGAATTTTTTCTTTACACCGAACAAGTATTCCAATTGGCGTTGGCGAGGGCGTACGGGGAGACGGTGGTGGCGCTGTTTCCGTCGCCGCCGCTCGCCATGCCCAAGCCGGTGCGGCGAGGAGACAGGGAGCCCGTCGGCTCCGAGCGGCCGCGGTCAAGGGAAGGGAGCAGTTGCAGTCTGGAGGAGAGTGTTGAGGATGGAGACGGAGCAGGGTTGGGGATTTTATTTCTCCGGACAGGTACCTCTTGGCGGTGGCAACGGAGGTTATTTCACCAAACAATCAGGGACAAAACCGTAAAATACAGGCAGACGGAATTTCCCTGAGCGACGAATGTACGGTTGTGTAAACTAGTAAACGTGCACGTGCAAATGCACGTTTCTCAAGCATGACATATCTGTTTTGAATCATATTTACTTTTATCTATATGTTTTTTTTTTGAAATTTCACCAATCTATTAATTATCATCAACATTAGTATAAAGAGTCCTAATAAAAATTATAAATAGGTCAATGGACCACCTAGCGACGACTACAAACACTGGCACAAGCCGAAGGCGTGTTGCCGTCCTCGCCCCTCCATCACCGGAGCCGGGTAAACCTTGTCATAGTAGAGCGTGTTGTAGTAGACAGACGGTAAGTCGTCGTGCTAAGACCCTAAAGGACCAACGCACCAGAGCAGCAACCAATATGTACCATAGCCTAACGGTCTAACAGTGCTCGTGCAACGGACGATTCAAAAACACGACACCGGTTAAAATCCACGAAGCACAAAATAAATATTTACCTCAAGAAACAATTAAATACAGTTTAATCATTGTTTAAGAAACAACTATTAAGCAACATTATTCACTATTTCTTAGTATATTTGATAAAGAATCACCTCATTATTTGATCGATAATGTCCATTTTCCATCATTGAACTCTCGGAGAGTTCACTTTGATAATACAATGTTTAACATCTACAACCACATGATGACCTGCATGATTATAGAATTTTGATGTTGAAAATATCTTAACAATCTTAAACTAAAACGTAAAGGAAAATGGATCTTTCAAATTTTCATATTATCCTATCAAAACCTCACATATCAGTCCTTGCTATCGGAAAATGAGTTTAGAGGACGGGCTTGATGGTGAGCCTATTTTGAATTTCTGAAAAACTATCGAATATTTTCAAAAAAATACCTATGTACAACCAACAATATGAAATACAAGTTTGCAAATTTTTAATGAAAAATAACCTACATTTCGAGCGAAGAAAAAAAGATAAATATGACAAATTTTGAAAAAGAGGGCCATTCAAAATTGCATGGTTCAGCTCCCAAAAAATTGCACTATTCATATTCAGATCTGAAATTTTCTCTTTTTTCTAAGGCCAAAATACAAAAAAAATCACATGATTTTTTACACGTGTCTCGGTATTTTTTGAATCTTTAATTTTGAACATTTCAAAAAAAATTAAAGTCCTCTTCACTGAGGACGGGCTCTAGATCGATGATCTCTACGCAGTACACACATCCACACACCCTGACTTGGTGAAAAAAGAGTCGTCAAAGACACATAGTAACACACACCGCCCCGACTCTCACTCTTAATCTCAACTTCCTCTCTCACCTGCACACACGGTACAAGCAGCGTCGCTGCCCTCTCCACTGCCTCCTAGCTGCTAGAACCTTCTCCCTTCTCTGCCGGCGAGCGCTGTTCCGGCGAGTACCGCCACCACCCCTGCCCTTTGACGCAGCCGGAACGACCTTCCTCTCCCCTACCCCCTGCCACACCGTCGCTGCAGCGACGACCACCCTTCCCATGCCTCCCCGACGATAGAGGCAGAGGCGCATGCGCAGACCTCAAATCCACCGAATCCTAGATCGCGAGCCTCCTCGAGTATCCCAAGTACGGCATGCTCCCGGAGTTGATGGTCGACGCCCTCCCCACCTCGCTGACGGCTGGTATTTTATTGTCCCCCCTCCCACTGCTCGATTCGGCTCTGTCCGATGTCATTGCCCCACGCATTGAAGCTGCCAATGTAGCCACGGTTTCATGCCTCGCCGCGCCACCGCCACGGGCCTAGGCCTCGAGCGCTTTAGCTATTGTGCACAAGCTTGACTCTAATAATCACAAATGTTTTTATCTATGAATTGTTACTGCAATTCTGTAGGCCGTGTAAACTGTTCTTACTTCATCAGATATAACATAGGTACACTTCTAGTATTGGTACCCAGTTTGTTCGCCAGATATTTACAAACGAAATTTAGTTTGTAAAGTTGACTTAAATGGTAGCTGCTGCACATGCTTACTTGAATAGAAATTTAGTTTTACAATTTTTAGCATCGACATCTGCTGAAGTGTTTTTGAAATGTGAGATATCGACAATGTCCAAATTGTGCTAGATAATGAGTGTATGTGGCTCTAAGACACCCTCAGCTATGCTAATATCTGCTTCCAAAGGAGAATCACATCTATCATTACATTGCATCACATATGTCGTTGACTGCCCGAGTCACATACTTCGTATTCTCGTGTTGGTTTCTTTCCACAGAAACACCAATTGAGAATGGCGATTGCACTCAATCTTTTATGCTATTGAAGGAATCGAGGCAGTCCAGGCATGTTGGAGTAGACGGATCAAAAGGAACAAGTGACACAGTATTAAAAGGTAAGCCCATCTGCCAACAGTCATTAGAAGTATGTTTCAGTTTGAGTGGTGCGTATTAGTACTCAAGCAACATTACAGGTACAAACTAATTGCATCCATTGATTTCCCATGTTGTGGATGTTCTGCAAGCTGCGATCAGAGCAGCTACGGACCGGGCATCATCTGAATATAACAATATGTTGTGTTTCTTTCTACAACAAAGGAATGAAATAATAACACGTAGAACAACTTTTTGCGAGAATAAACAATCATCATTTTCCAGAAATAGGAACACTAAAAAACTTTTTTTTCACTGAAATAATTCGCGTGCAGTAGGTTGTCCTTTGCTTGCTTGACTTTCATGATTGCTAGCTTGGTGAATTACTTCTTGCAGCTAGAGGTTTACTACTACCTGTGCCGCTTGCATTTGGAGAAATTTTTAAGATACTTGAAAATTGTTTGCCTTGTACTATACTATTGAATATGAAAAGTTGCCCTGAATCAACCTTTGATTTAATGATCTGAATATTCAGGCGTAAAATGGAAATATTGGCATGCCAACTACTGTCTGTTTTATTGTTGTGGAGTACCGTGTTGGAGGTGCAATATAATTTCACGTAGACATGAAGTTAAATGCCCACAAGGCGCAATTCACATAAAAAAAGAACAAAACGAACTCTTACTTGACTAATGGTACCAACGAATCAGTTATATATTGTTTAGGGCAGAGTAGAGATGTATCCACTCTAGACTCTAGCAATATGAATTCTGACCAAAATGTTCTTCACTCTGTTCAGACCAATTCTTTGGCACATGTGTACCAACCGAATTGCTTATATAATAGGATTCATATTCTAGATGCAGCGTCCTCAATTATGTTTGCAAAAACAATGTAGATTGTATTTCATCTAGAACTGAACATTGAAAGTGAACAGGAGGAAATATAGCTAATGTGCAGTATAAAAAGTAAAACATGAACTGTCTTATAAGATTTCCATATGCACATAATATTTATCTGCTAGTTAATTATCTTTTTTTACATTGTAATCCATTTTATTCAAATCAAAGGTACATGATTACAATCTGTATGGAGAATCCGAAGCAAGATTCCAGGTGTTATGTCGAAGCATAAAGAGTCTACGCTAAGTGCTTATTTGGCACAAGTATGAGCTGCACAATTTGCATATATATTTAAATAAAGAAGCTTGAAAGTCTAGAACGAACTACTGAGGGTCTTTAATTCATCTAGAATATGAGTACCCTCCATCCTCACCTGCCAGCACCCTGCCAGAGGGTTATCAAAGAGGTACAATCCATCTGCAGTGCGACTCGGGGGATCTGACGATGAGCTGCCTCTTTCCAGTCCTTCTATACATGCTAGAAGCTCACTGATGAAGGGGTCAATGATATATGAGTGCCACTTGCCGCCTCCTTCGTCAGCTTTCCTTCAGAGTCTCGAGTAACATAGCAGGAACCTACAAATTTATTGATGAGATCAACAGAACCATCAGTATTGACAGTAACCCAATCATGTTGGGGTGGGATCCATGAAACTATCAGTGGTACTGTAATCTTGCGATTTTGGGGGCAACTCCAGGCTTGGGACCAATTCATCTACCAGCATCATCAGCCAGCTATCTTCATGTAGCATGGAAGCAATCAGTTTTTACTGAAAGATTGATCGTCACCGTTTTTACAGGATGGTGAAGGTGGAAGCGGTGCGGGGAGGTGACGGTGTGACGACAGTGAGGAGGTGACGAAGGAGCTGCCGCACACCCGTCGGTGCGATGCAGGAGGGCGAAGGTGCTTCCGAGCACCAAGTTCACCATCCAGGAAGGCACGGTTGCTAGTGGCAGCGAGGGCGCCGTCCACGGAGGCGAGGTGCTGCCGGGCAGCGTCATGCGCGACGGCGTCGCAAGGCCGGGGTTCAGGGGAAGGAAATCATGGGTGCGATCAGTTTCCTCTTTTTTTGGCGTCTGTTAAGCGATGGGTTGTTAATAAGGGATGGTAGACCATGGGTGCGATCCGTTTCCTTTTTTACGTTTCCCGTGCGGGATGAGTGCAGTCCGTTAAAGCTATTTGCTAAGTGCACCAAAGAAAAAAATTGGGCTATTCTTAGTTGTTTGATTGTCTTCGGTTAGCCTGATCGTGGGGATTTAGTATGTCCGTGTGGCTATGTGGGGTGCATGTAGAGAAGTTCAGGTTCTCTCCTTTATAAGTAGTAGAGATTAGTAGATATATATATATATATATATATATATATATTGTTATAAAATACTAGATATTGTTATAAAATAGTAGCACAAAATCCGTGCGTTGCAACGGCGCCAAAAAAGCTAAATGAATGATATTTCATACTATGTTAAAATCCATACCCAAAAAAACATATGACATGGAATGGAGCCTCTTCAACCTTGTTGCTCCATGTATTTTCTTGTTTGAGTTCTTCGAACCGTGAATCGTTTGTGAAATTCGGGCACATCTAAGGCCATGTTCAGTTCAAAGGAATACAAAACAAATGAACTGAAAACGATACAGGTATAGCTATATGGCTCCTTTATCTTCACGTGTTATACAATATAACAGATCTTCATTTTTTTTTGAAATGGGAGATCTTCATGTCTATGTAGTGTACGTCAAAAAGGGTTTTTTGTGCTCAAATATGCCAATGACATACTGTTTTGCTCCCACGGTTCCGGTTCCTGTTCCGGTTTCGGTTGTGCATATTGTGTGCTATTTCTTCTAAGTTGAGGCTGCAATGCTGCAGACATGTTTAGAGTTTTAGGCTGTTCACCCCGGTTCAGAGTTTCCTAGCAAAATTGCAAAAGTCAGGTTCTCCATCGCATTATCTCCTGTTTTGTTACTCCATACCTAGGCCAAGTTAGCATGTGCCCCCCTTGCCCAGTAGAAATCCCCTGCTCGTCAAACACATGGGCCTCGAAGTCGATGGCTGCAGGTGTGTTCCACTGCGGTGGCGGATGTATCTTCGTCGGCTACATCACCGCCCAACCAACAATCGGCGCCGGTGCCACCGCCGTCACCGACCTCCTGACCGTGCCAGTCGTGCAGGCAACAATTCCAATCTCACACCAACATCCAGACTCTAGAGATTAAATTAGGGAGTTGTGGCACTCTCTCAGCACACAGTTTACCTGATAGAAATCATAGCAAGTCGTTGTATTTGCAGGTACATTGCAGGTACCGCGTAAAGCAGAAGCACCTCCAGGACATTTGGCATCTATTCAGCAGACTGGTAGGCCTCAGCCATGGAAGTCGCCACAATTCTGGAAACGGGCGTCGGGGCAAGTCCTATGCAGTCCTCTGGCATCATCTCCTGTGGAAACGCGAGCAGTCTGCCATGGAAAATTCCCCTGCCAATTGCCCACTTCCTAAAGAGCCCAAGGAAGCGCTTAGAATCTGGACTCTACCAACGGACAAAGCCTTATTGGATCAGCAAGGCGCCGTCACCGCCAGGACCTCAGTCGCCCCAGCGCCCCCGACAACCCCTGCCTCGACCTAGTCAGCTCCTCACGCTCGTGGTACTCCGCCTCCAACATGACCACGCCCCGGCGCTCCTCCGGCTCGCCACCCCTACGCGGCCAGTGCCTGCATCTCCGACGCCCAGGTCCTCCCTCCCGACCTCCCCGTGGGTGGGTTGCCGTTCGTGCGTGCTAATTGGAGTAGAGGATGGGAGCCCGCCTTCAGGCTGCAGGTGAACCCGCGCGATGTCCCTGCTCCTTCCAGCAACCTTCCTCAACCCCGGATCCTCCTAGCCCCAGAGAGGGTCAATTAGGAGCTCGCGCCGGTCGGGGCAGGGAGCAGAGGAGAAAGGCCCATACGTGCTCGCGGCAGTCGCAGCGGCGGAGTAGAAGCGACAGGGGTGAAGTAGTTAGGGGGACGAAGACGGGTACTCAACCTTGGAAGGGCCTGGTCCAATTTTCTCCAGGCACGGCGGAGGCGGGGAAGGGGAATCGACCTCAACCGACCTCCCCCTTTTTGAGTTCCTGGACATGGCGGCGCGGTTGTCAAGCGGGTAGCAGCGCGGGGTACTCGAGGGGCACCATCTTGGAAGGGGAGATGGGTGACGCGTGGTGGGGAAGGGCAGGGAGGCACGCCGACGATGGGGGTAGCGTGGAGGCACACCATCTATGGGTCGAGCGCCGGCGGATAGGACCGTGGAAGAAGGGGAGAGCGACAGACGCCGTGGGTTTCGCGTGGACCTGCCGGGCGGGTTGATACCAGTTGGCGGTGGCAGCCCTTGTAATAAGATCGAACCAAAAGGGGCAAAATCGGCAAAAATCAGGCAGACGGAAAAATTTAGGAATGACGAACGACTCGAATCTTTTTAATAATATAGATAGATAGATAGATAGATAGATAGATTAAACTGTTCTTACTAGTTTTTTTTACAATAAACTGTCCTTACTAGTTAGTAGTACTACTTTCTGCCTCAGGTTCGGAAAAGAACATAACCTAAATGTGCTCCCTCAAAAAATAAATGTATTCTTGTATTTAATTTTTTTCCTTTGTGATACTCTAAGGAAGTTTGTTTGGTTCCCTCAGGAAAAAAAAGAAGTTTGCTTGATTTCTTATACCCAATTTGTCGCAACTGCGGATTATGATAACCTTGTTCCGATAAAATATTTTTCAGATATTTTAGTGTTTGACTAATTTATAATTACCTCATGTTCTAGGTTTACTCAAAGTTAAAATTTGTAAACTTTAACTATATATTTAGAAAAAAAAATGACATTAATAATGTAAAATCTATCGAGTTGCATCTATTGTGCCTTACTCAGATCAGTAATGTGTA
Organism: Avena sativa; assembly: GCA_916181665.1. Taxonomy (NCBI): domain Eukaryota; kingdom Viridiplantae; phylum Streptophyta; class Magnoliopsida; order Poales; family Poaceae; genus Avena; species Avena sativa. The sequence goes on from OV702287.1 coordinate 344,687,831, forward strand.
CATGCATGGCAAGTGGTGATCGACCAACTCATCTTCGTCTACGATTCTCCTACATCTGAGCCATCCACTGATTTGTACCATTGGGTACCGAACGCTTTGAACGCTAAGGAATGCAACGCAGTTGATATCTTGGACGTAGTCCGAGAAGTTGTTGTCCACCTCTACGTATCTTTCATAGATACATCGGCGAATTATTCGTCGACTCTTAGTCTAGACAGACAACTGAGTTTTGCATTAAAAATTAAGAAAATTCATTGTTTGTTTAAAGTATTGATAATGCTCTCATATATACCAATCTACCTAGGAACGAAGTTCATAAGTAGTAGATTATTTAGCTATACACCTATCAAATAACAAATGACTTCATGTCATTGCCTGCGAGCCAAGTCTTTATAAGACGCAGGGCTTTCCCTGAGAAATTGATAAATATTATTATTCCTTTGTTTACTTCTACGCATTGGAATATCCAATCCATCATGCACAAATTTATCCTAACTCTACACGGTAAGCACATGAATTTTGATAATTATAGGAATAGAAGGCATTGAGAATTACCGATGGATCACCCCCCCCTCCCCCCCACCCCACCCCACCCCCACCCCCACACGTTGACCTTCTTAATCTCTAAAGAGGTCTAAGCTCCCTTGAATTGAAGGCCTATGGTTGCTCCTTTTTTTCTTCTTGGTTAAACGGGCCACTCCTCGCCTAGAGCGGACGGTGGTGCATCTACTCCTCACCTGGTATTATTTTTTATTTTTCTTAGAAAATAGATTAGATAATAAGAATAAATATATAATTTAATTTCTTGACAATTACACAAAATATTTGATCCGGGAACATGAATAATATTCATATATAAGAATTAAATGGTTCACTTAGTACAAAATAATGTACGCGTATCTTTAAAAATGTTAATCGCTCAAAAAATCACGGGTTGAAAAAAGATGTTAGTGTAATTTCTTAAAATATTCATAAGGTTGAAAAAATATTCATCGTTTTGAAAAAAATCTCACATGTCTGCAAAAAGATGTTCACATAACTTCAAAAATTATTCACGGGTTTAAAAAATGATACTCAAAAATTAATCGCGGGTTTGAAAAAAGGTCATCGGTCTTAAAAATGCTCACGGGTCTTGGAAAAAGATGTAATTTTAGAAATTGTTCATATGTTTGAAAATATTAATCGGATTGAAGAATTTTAATTGGTCTGAAAAACAATATTGGTTGAAAAATGTACATACGATTCATAAGAGTAAAATATGTTCATATGTTCCACAAAAAATATTCATATGTTTTTAAAATCCAAAAATAAATAAGATTATAAAAAGGACATAAGGAAAAGGAAAAAAGGAAAAAGTAAAACATGAATAGAATAAAAAAATGGAGAATGAAAATAAAAGAAAGTAAAAGTTCAGTGGAAAATGAAATGAATTTTTTGAAATTAAAAACCGTGACAAATTGAAGAGAAAAGTTAGCAGAACATTGTAAAATGAGAGGAAGGTAAAAAACAAAGATGTAGTGAAAATAAAAGAAAGAAGAAAACATGCTTACAAAAATTCATGTATGTCCTTCGTTTGTGCAGCTAATGGTTCGGTTGGGTTTGATAGTGCTGCATTGCACCTTTTTGTTGTATTTTTGTTGTTATTGTTGCTGTTTTTTTCCAATGTACTATATTTCTGTGAGATTGGCTGTGGTTGATCCAGACGAACAAACACAATCTAAACGAACCGAATACAAAACCATATATACGTCAGCCATTGAGTATCTAAACGTATAATTCAAATTCCATTAGAAGAGGATGGCGCGGCAGAGCGCGCGAGGTCCATCTAGTTAGCTATTCTATTCAGCAGTACGCTAACCGGGTAGCCCGCATAACTCTCTTGCTTTGGTCATCCTGCATGCCACACTGCCTTCAAGGAACCATGTGAGTTCAAATGGTTGGTTGGGTGGGTATTAGAGGATATTGGTTTGTGTCGGGGTAATGCACAATACAAGTGATAGAGAGCTTGCAGTCGATTATTCTAGAGTAACATGATATCCTCGAAGATGTGAATCAACACAGGTCTGGCAGGACTGACTCGCCTCTCATCTCGAATGGGTTAGCTAGAGAGCCTCTAAATTTGCTTGCTTTTGGCATGTCTTCCAAAACAAATTCATCAAGGTTACTCATATATACCAATTTTAAAATTTCACTCTGTGGTAAACGATGGTTTTTACACCAATTGTAAGATTTCAATAAACATGATATTTTATTAGGACTCATTTATTACGATAGTGATTTTTTACTGAGAGTTAACACAAGTACACATATATGGTTTGGGCTGAACTATTCCTGTAAAAACAACGGCCTTTGTTTAGTTAGACAATTTCGGTTATTATTTTCCACACATATGCTTGTGTACCCACTTCGAATGAATTTCTTGCCAATCCTAATGATTAATGAAAAGTCAATCCCATGTTACCTTAAAACCTATTGCCTCACCTTTTTGGAAAGGTCTGGTGTGAGTGAAAGACGAGTTCTTCTTGTGGGGTCTTTCATGGTGGGGAATGCCTCTAGTACAAGGTTCTGAAATGACTAGTGGGTACGAGATAGGCCTCTTAGTGAAGAGTACCCTGCTTTGTACCTATTGTACAACACATATATGCAATTATGACAGATATATTTGCAATTATAACATTGAATATGAGTTCGCCATGGGTACTCATAGATAATAAATGGACAACCTAGCCACATGTTTGTACCATTTGGTACAACAATTAATGTATGTTGATATTTACTCCGCTACAATCTCCATATGTATGAGTCTTTCTTCGTATATTCTGTTCCAGTTTAAAAACTGTCTTTTCTGTCAATTTTATTGTAGACCATATATCCATGACTTGTGGTGAACCCCTTCATGAATCCTTTCTCACCGAAAACAATTGTTGTCAAACAATGATCAATGAACAATTCTCAATCTGATGTTAATAACCATATCCTTCTTCTTATAATAATTTCCTCAAAAATATGTTAGGTAATTCTAGTGCTTAGCTTTCAGTTGTCCTCTTTCGGCAGCATAAGCTTAATAATGCAGTATCCCCTTGCACTGAAGCTACGTAAAGAGAAGCACAAAGCTCAAGATAGAAAATTAAAGAGGATCTTGATAAGAACCACCTAATCCGGGCTCATGCCCACGATAAATAATTAATACTCCCTCCGATCCTAAATAAGTGTCGGCAGTTTTGAACTTAGGATCGGAGAGAGTAGCATATACTTAAGTATGATACTATCATTGTAGTTCAGGCAAAATAAAAGAAGGTGTGGGAAGACTCACATCCCATAGCGAGCCAAACCATGTTATATATAGTGGATCATGGAGAACGGAGATGAAATGAGATCACCACCTATAATTCTGGCAAAGTGGAAGAGAAGGAAGTAAAACAAAGCAAGTTGGCTGTGATGGATTTTTTGACCAAATTTTTTATGGTTTCGACACGGCCTATGGATGGGAACCAATTAGCAACCGGTGGGATTGGGATTGAGAGACCTGGGGAACCCCTTTCATGCATCTCTGCACTGATATTCTTCTCATGTCTTGTTGCCCTTGCGTGCATGGCTGAGTTGTCTACTTGTCTTGTACGAGGCTTTGGGGCTAGAACATGCCTTTCGGTTTCATCACCTTATGCAGTTGATGAACGTCTTTCTTTTCATAGTAGGAGAGATTCTTATTCATAGATCGGCCGCCATTGGGTCCTTCTTCCTAGTTGAATTAGTGCATGCAGTTCGTATAGTTACACATACCTTGTTGGGTGCATTGTTTGAGATGTAATGAAGTTTACAAACTGAACATATGCAACTGTATACTCTTGCTCTCATATCGAACTAAGCAAGAAAATAGCCAATTAAAAATGAGATAATTGTACCGACATTAAAAAAAAAATCCGTGGAGCAACCTAACATTCCTTTGCAAACATTTGGGTAGTTTAGCTAAAAGACATATACATGTAGCCTGTATCGCATCTACAACCGGAAACAACAAAATGATCGCTTATAATAGATGCAAAGCACCGACTAGCGAGTACTACCTCTGTTTGAGATTATTAGTCCTAAGGGCCAAGTTGCTAATATCAAGACATTTTATAACTCTCTCTCATTAATCTATGCATGACCGATAGTCTTACATGCATGAGAGAAGTGAGAGGAAAAGGAGAACATGCATTGAATGGGACAAACTAATAAATGAGATAGCCCTTATAATCCCAAACAATATAAAAAAGCTCCCTGGACCTATAATCTCAAACAGAGGTAGTACACGGTAAAGAGGGTAATCAAAAAATTAAGCCCCCGCGTCGCCCGGAATTAAGCCCCCGCGTCGCTCCTGAGCGGGCGACTCGGGTGGTGAACCCCGCCGCCTCCCATCGTCTCCTCTTCCCCTCCTCTCCTCCCTTGCCGCCTCCCGTCGTCTCCTCTTCCCCTCCTCTCCTCCCTCACCGCCGCCAAAGGACGCTGTCGGGGAAGCCCGCGTGGTTGAATGCGGCGGCGGGGCCTCTCCCGCACGGCTTCCTCCCCGGGCCGGTGCACCTCGCGTGGCCAGGGGGTCATCATCGTCCCGACCCCTCCAGATCCGACATCGACCGTCCTCGCCCTCCCCCATGCCTCGTCCTCGCCGCCGGTTGGGGCTGGCTGGTGCGAATGGGCTCGAGGTGGATTTGCTGGGTTTGGGACCTTCTGGCGGGGCGTGGGTTGCCGGTGTGCACAAGGGTGCCTTGGCGGTCGGATGCACGCCTCCCTAGGCCCGTCCCGGCTCTCGGCGACGTGGCAACTCGGTGGCCGATGGAGTAGGGGCTCCCCGTCCGCCTAGATCTTGTCCGTCGGAGCCGTCGCGGGCGTGCGGGCTCCCTTGGGCTTTGGCCGGGCTTGGTCGCGGGGCGGCTCTTGGTGCGCCTTGGCGGTGCGGAGGTCGCCGGGGAGGCTCCCTGCATGCCGGTCCTGCATGGTTGGTAGCCGGCAGCGGCCAGATCTGGGCCCGTGGGCCTAGGTCTGGGCTGGTTGGGCCTGAGCGAGGTCCCCACGTCTCCACCCTGTCTGACACCCTGTACTGGGTTGGCTACTGCTGTTCGGCAACGGCCGAGCGTCATCTCTGCCGGTTCGTCTAGAGTGGGTCCCGGGGCCGGCGCATGCTTGCCGGGTAGGCAACATGCTCTCTGTCCGCCCTCGTGTGGGTCGGTGGTGTGGTAATGATCTCTGCTAGGTCCACTCTGCAGCCTCGTGTTGGCGTCCGGTTTTTGGTTTTGGTTGGATCTCGGCGAAAGGTACGCTTGGCTTTGGCTAATGCCGGTGACGGCGTCACCTCCGGGTGTCACTCCTTTGTTGAAGGCGTCCCGATGATGATCCATGGGCCAGCTTGTTGGATTCCATCCCTCCGTCCCAAGTTGTTCCTTTTGGTGGCCTCGCTTCGGGCTAGCCTCTCTAGCAGTGTCCTGTGGATCACCTTGTGACCTCCCGCTGGTGTCCCGGCCCCATTTCGTCGGCCTGGCTGCATTTACACGGGATGGCTACGGTAGCTGATGTCTCCTTTAGTGCCTCGAGGGGCTCTGCTAGGGCGGTGTCTGGTCGTAGCTGTTACCGATGGGCTATTCCCAATGCTAGGGGAAGATGCTATGTTTTAGGTCTGGTCCTAGCCCGAGCTCCAGGGGTGGTGGTTTCGGGTCTGGGTGAAAGCTTTGCAGGACATCGGTCCCTGCCGACGATGATGATGTGTTCTTGCGGCATTCACCTTCTTGGAGGCGTCACCGCAAGCCCCCCTCCTTTGGCTCCCCAAGTTCTGCTAAGTTGCTGACCCATTGTCGAGTTCCCCATGGGCTACAGTCTTGGTGCAGTGGAGGCTTGTCAGAGTGGACCTGGTCGAGATTACTCCAGTGCAACAGAAGACAAGGCTCCCTCATCTTAGCTCAAGCTAGCGCTCCGGCTTACGTTTTTTTGTTTTGTCTTTTGTTGTGTTGTGTGGTGGGCGCTTTGGGCGCATGCGTGTTATAACCCGTGTTGTAACTTCTAGCCGGTTGTTGGCTTCGTTAATTCAAAGACGGACTTATTTCGAGCCTTCGTCTAGTACACAGTTAAGTATTTCAGCGTTTTTGTATGACAAACAATTGAGGCTAAATTTGCACAGTTCATGTAACACTGTCCTCGTTCTTCTCTCTGCTTCACACTTCTGTAGAATTGATCTGTAGAAAATATGCACGTAACTGAAAAAGGATACACATACACTGCATCAAACTTTGCGTCCATATCTATCTCTGCCAGGAATCTAAAGCTGCTTTATATGATTAGCAGAATGCGCTACGATAATGCCAGCTCATGCACAGGGTGATAAAAAATAACCATCGTCATGTGGTTATTGGATATGGTATTTTCGGTTAATTGCCCCGTAACCGCATTTACATGTCCCTGTCAAGAAATGGTGTTAGGCGTGCTAGCTTAGTGCCCGTGGATTGCCATGGTCCAACAAATTTGGATCTTAATATATTAATCAAAACATTTGTACTTTACAATATGTACGAAATACTACACTCTTCTGTGAAAACACTTTATAGACATGTCTAAAAGTTATTGAAATTATTATAAAAAACATCTCTACCTCATAAGGATAAAGTCCACCTTTTTACTCCCTGCCGCTTTGATCACATATTCTATGTCATGTTATAGAAAATTTCTTACTTTTGTACACAGAAGCATTCTCTACCTTAAACATCTTACTATATCGAGGTGTGCAACAGAGTAAAAGCGCGTGCATTGCTAGGGGTATCATTTGTAGAAGAACCAATCAGCCAAGGGTATCACGTGCATTGCCAGGAGTATCACCGGCCAGAGGTTTTCCGTTCACCGGTGTGCCAAGAACCGATAAGCCAAGGGGCAGGCTTAGCAAAGAACGAAAAAACTCTCGCCGGCGAGTTAAAGCGCGTGCATTGCCAGGAGTATCACCTCCTCACCATACTGCAATGACCTGAACATCAGTTCGATCTCCAGTTCTTTTCTTCTGACAACAAACGATACTCGGGAACTAACCTGAAAAAAGATCATACCATCGCGACGGAGGTGACACCGCATACCAAGGGGCGGCAACAAAGATGCTTAAACGAATGAGCAGTAGTGGCCACCATTTATTTCTGTGGTTGATGGCTTGATGCTCCGGCCATCGTCGGATGGGTAGAAGAGGACTCGGGACTGAATACATGCATAACGTATTTTTTAGTGCTAGAATCTTTAGATATTCAGATGCCATGTTCACATACATTCTTACTGAATAATTCCTAGCTAGATAGCAATCAATGTAGCAGTTGTGAATGTAAAACTATTGATTTGTAAAACTATTGATTTGCAATCTCTACTATCTAAAAAGAATTTGGGCATTCCGTACGATGTTCCGACCCTTTCGTCCCGCAGGTGTCAGGCGTCGTTTCGCGTTTCACTGTGTCTGCTGACCGCCTCCTCCCTCCCTACACAAACGCTCCCGATCCAAATCGTCCGACCTTGTCGCCCCATATCTGACGCTGACACCACCACCGCGCCAATCTCCATGTTATCAGATCTAGCCCTGACCAACTTTTCTCGACCTCTTCTTCTCTACTATCTAAAAATGGCAAGTTTTACTGTACCTTTTACTGGTCACCTAGAGGAACCAGTACGATTCCATCCGACGGCGATAGATTAGGCCCAACTGGCCCATTAGCCATAATACCTAGGAAAAAATATTTGATTGTAGGAAAAAAAAGTATGAACAATCACCGATTCTTTCTCTGCCTCGTCTCCCGCACGACAACGCCGCCGCGTGTTGCGTGCACATCGCCGACGCCTCCTCCACCCACCATCGGCCTACCTCCTCGACCCCCACCTGTCGCTGCTACCTCGTCCATCTTGCACACCCCCACAGAAGGGCCGCCGCTGCCTCCCCCAGCTTCCAAGCACCCACAACAGTAGGGGAGGCGCCGCCTCCTCCCCCATCCTCGACCCCCTACCCGCCGCTGCCTTTTCCCGTTCCCACGCCCACATCCCACGTGCCCTGTCTGATGATAGCCTCCACCGACGCCACTCACATGACTCCGGTCCGTCAATGCCCGGTGGTCTGTCACGGGAGCCGAGGCGAGAGGATGAGGACGATTCGGCTTGTCTCGCTGACAGGGCGGGGCCACAGGCGGGCGAGTTTTTTGGCGTTTCAGTTGCGTCCGGCATTCCCAGGCGGTTCCCATCTTCCTGGGTTCGGCCTGGGATAGCCGGATGAAAGTTGGACCAAATCCGGATGATTTCGACATCTTGGAAACGCGACTATGCCGTTTTTCGCCATCCGGACGAAAATTTCTTCCTGGGAACGCCGTCCTGGAAAGCCGAGTGGAGATGCTCTGAGAGCGGAAAGCAATGAGAAAGGTCATTTAATTAAAGTGTAGAATGTGTCACGGCCAGGGCCGACCCATAGGGCGGGGCAGAGGGGCGGTCGCCCAGGGCCTCAAGGAGGTAAGGGCCTTGGTGTAAGACTTATGTGTACCTATATTTGTCTTATACTCTCGAGACCCAGTAATGTTGAATAATTCTAGAAAATATAGATGGCCTAAACTGTAGCTTGCTATGTCTCTACTCTGACTTCTCTTTCTACGAAAAAGTACTTCAAAATTTTGTATAGAAAAGAGAAAAGCGCAAGTTCTATTTAAGAAACCCATAGACGTACATCATTCAATTTCGATCATGGGGAACAACATCAACATCATCCCAATAAATACTCCAGCATTTCTGAATATTTTTTGATGCCACCATTTATGCGGCCTCTCGAAATGTGCAGTTATGCCCTCATGTGCCTCTACAAAGTTGTCAGTATACATCAATGGCGACTAACAACACAATCACATAACTATATTATTCATAACTTTAAGTAATTCTACAAAAAATATTATAAAATTAAAGATATATTTAAAAAAAAATCTAAAATAGGGGGACCATTGCCTCCCTCACCCCCCCCCCCCCCCCACTCAATGACTTTGCCACTTTAAATGAGGGGTCTTTGGTGTCGTGTTGTCCTAGGGCCCCCAAAATCTATGGAACAGCCCTAATCGGGGCATGTAGTTGGATAGGCCTAGGGAATGCCCGTCAGCATGCCACCCTTTCCGGTGTTGGAAATTTAATGATCCCATGAGTTTTTAAAAATAAACCCACCATCCACACGCGCTGGCGCGCGCGCTCGCAAGGTGTTTTTGTCTTCCAGCTCTGTCTTTTTTTGTGTGTGTCCTCCAGCCCTCTCTTGATATAGCACCTGATAGATTGCGGAAGTAGAGATTGTATTGATATTGCAAGAGATGATTACATCGTGAGCCCTTAGGCTGTTTATATAGTACTAGAAGACTTGGGGGATAAGAAGACCAATAGATATAGACTTAGATTACAATCTTAAACTACCAAATATAGTACAAACCGTGATATACTCTAACACTCCCCCATAGTCGGATCGGTAGTGACGCGAACAGCCGGAGCGTCTGATGTCTATGCACTTCTATTCTTGTAGACAGTTGTTGGGCCTCCAAGTGCAGAGGTTTCTAGAACAGCAGCAAGTTTTCCCTTAAGTGGATCACCCAAGGTTTATCGAACTCAGGAAGGAAGTGGTCAAAGGTATCCCTCTCAAGCAACCCTGCAATCAAGATACAAGAAGTCTCTTGTGTCCCCAACACACCCAATACACTTGTCAGGTGTATAGGTGCACTAGTTCGGCGAAGAGATAGTAAAACACAAGTGGGATGGATAATTATAAGTGGTAATGGTGATAGAGAATAGCTTGGTGGCGTGGAAAAGACTAAAGTAAAACTGAAATAAAGATGGAAGCAAGCAAACATGTAACAGATCTAATAGCAAACACTGTTTCAATGCTTAGAAACAAGGCCTAGGGATCATACTTTCACTAGTGAACACTCTCATATAAATATATTCTCTTTATGATACTACGCTGAACTACTCTCCGGTTGGACACTCTAATCAATGGTAGGGCTATAACAGCACACCTCAAAGTAAGCCTTTCCCATCTAGATAACCCCACACTATCACCTTGAGTACTAGATGAGTCCAACAAACACCACAATTTCATAAAGATATCCAACTCCAAATATAACTCATAACAAGTATTTGTAGTCTCTAGCCTAAGTGTCACCATAGTGTGCACACTGTCAACTTCACACACATGGGGAGAGCAGAGATCTATTAAAGCACTTGTGTAGCAAGGTAGATCTATAGATTACAAGCTCATGATCTCAATAAGATCATGCATAGAGAGAGAGAGATGAACACATAGCTACCGGTAGAACCCTTAGCCTCAAGAGAGAACTACTCCCTCCTCATCATGGGAATCGGCAATGGTGATGGAGATGGCGATGGAGATCGATGGAGATGGCTCCGGGGGCACTTCCCCGTCCCGGCAGGGTGCCGGAACAGAGACTTTCTGTCCCCCGAATCTCCCCTTCGGTGGCGGGTGCGCTGCGGAACTTATCGTGGATTTCTGATTGATGATCTAGGGTTTTGGTATCGGGAGGCTCTTATAGGCGAAGGAGGCAAGGTCGGTGGCCGGCCAGGGGGCCCACACCATGCCCTGGCGCGACCTGGGATGGCCCGCGCCAAGGGGGGTGTGGACACCCTGTGGCCCCTCTCCGACTCTCCTTCTGGCTCCGTGAGTCTTCTCGGAAAATAGTAACTTTGGCTTTTGTCCCGTCCAATTCCGAGAATATTCATTTTCTGACTTATTGGAACCAAAAACAGCAGAAAACAGGCAACTGGCACTGTGGCATCTTGTTAATAGGTTAGTCCAAGAAATCATATGAAAAGTACTCCAAAGTGTGGACAAAACATAAGAAAGTAGATAAAACCAAGCATGGAACATCAAAAATTATAGATACATTTGCAATGTATCAACATCCCCAAGCTTAACTCCTGCTCGTCCTCGAGTAGGTAAGTGATAAAAAGAAAGAATAATTTTTGAGGTGACATGCACCATCATAAACTTGATCAAAGTATTTGTAAAACATTCAAAGCTGGGATCATAGTACTTCAATCATAACATGAAAGACAAAGTTCTAGCAATAAGACAAAGAAACTATGTTGCAACATGAAAAGGCACAAACAAAAGGTTCATGAATAACAATGCTTTGCAATACGTTTGTTTGTTTCACATAAAGAAAACATAGCATAATAGCATTCAGCTTGTCCCTCATAGAGTAGCGAGTATAAATGCATAGGACACCTTCAAAGTTCATAAGAGTGACTAGATACAAATAGTTTAAAACAAGTAATATCAAGTTATGCATCATTCAACTAGTCTTGGGACAATGCACATAGAACTAAGAATGGCCACTATGCTCTCAAAGTAGGTGCATAAAGGTAGAAGGTGGGGACTCAATATAATGGTGGAAGAAAGGCCTTCATAGAAGGAAGCAGAGATTCAAGTTTCATAAAGAGCTTCCAAAAATTATGGTACTTATAGCTTTCAGCTCTCATTGCCCCTATCATAAGCATCTTGAAGTGATTAAGGTTAAAGTGAATAAACTATGGTGTATATGCTTGACGAAGTATAAGTTGGAAATCTCATGTTGTTGAGGATATACTTTCCGGGTATCCTCACAGTTCCTCACTGACCAGGGTGGCCCACTTAGGGTTAGAGCTTTGCTTCACGGGCGGCCCAGTCAGGGAGAAAGACGAAGTCCAATCCGGCTACGGGAAGGCCCAGAAGACTTACCGACTTAGGCCCATAGTGTTACTTGTAGTTCAAGATGTACTCTGTAACCGACTCTTAGTCGTAGCCGGATAGATCTCTCCTGTAAACCCTAGGCCGGATATCTATATAAGCCGTCCTAGGGAGAGCCTTTAGGGCACACCACAATAGTCTACAATCTCAACTCGCACAGGCGAAACCCTTGTAACCCATACTCCGGCTCTGCCGTATTACTGGATTGCTAGCAGGAGTAGGGTCCGTCCAAAGCCGGCGGATTCAAACCTGGGTAAACTTATGTGCTCACCGTCCCGGAACACCGTACATTTCACACCCCTCTCTTCCACACGCCTCGAGGACCCCCTCATGGCGTACTTGTCATCAATCCGACAACAGTTGGCGCCCACCATGGGGAAACAAAGCCGGCTTCCAGTACCAACAATTCACTACTCGGAAAATACCCGCATTCAGCAATCAGACAAATAACCAAAGTAAAGACTAGAAACTTTAGAATTATACCCGAGGGTAGCAATTTTAGAATCGGAAATCTAAACCAGAACAAACATGAGCATAAAGTACTTTCAAGCATTCTGGGATTTTCGACTATGACATGATCATTCGGAAATAAGATGGTAAAAACTTCTCAGAAAAACTTGAGGCAACCAAAACTTTTATTTCTCATAGAACATGTACATATATATGATTACAAAGAAGGGTAAACTAAGAATAATAGGGACGTAGCTGAGCAATATTCCACGGTCTGTCTAACTCATCCGGATTTGTACTGCCTCCAGCTCTCTTTCTCTTCTTAGTAGCAGGTCTTTCTTTGACTGGCCTCATGTCAGTTAAGGAATATGAACCATTGTGCAATACTCGACTAACTAAAAAGGGCCCCTGCCATACTGGGGAAAGTTTGTGCTTTCTTTGTTGCACAAGCCGGAGAACCAAATCGCCTTTATTGAAAGATCTGTTTCTGACTCTCTGGCTATGATACTTGCGTAACTTCTGCTGATAGGCTGTTGATCTCATTTCAGCAACGACACGAACTTCTTCGACTAAGTCGAGATCATTTTGTCGAGAAATCTTGGCATCCTCTTCAATATACGCGGCCACTCTAGGAGAAGTGTGAATTAAATCACTAGGAAGAACTGCTTCTGCACCATAGACCAAGAAGAAAGGTGTGTATCCGGTTGACCTGTTCGGAGTCGTTCGTAAACTCCATATTACAGAGGGTAATTCCTCTGCTCAAGCCCCCGCAGCACGTCATAGTGGTGCTTCGAGTCTCGGTTTTAGGCCTTGTAGGATTAAATCATTTGCTCTTTCAACTTGTCCGTTAGCCTGTGGATGTGCGACTGACGCAATGTCAAGCCGGATATTTTGCTCATTGCAGAATTCGGCCAATTCTCCCATAGAGAAGTTACTCCTGTTGTCCGTGATAATGCTATGCGGATAACCATACCGGATTATAACATTCTCGACAAATCTTTTGGCTGTTGCTCCATTACAACTAGTGACAGGTTTAGCCTCAATCCATTTGGTGAATTTATCCACCATCACTAAGAGGTGAGTAAATCCACTTGGAGCCCGTTTAAATGGTCCTACCATATCAAGCCCCTAGACCGCAAAGGGCCATGTTATAGGTATTGTTCGCAACTGATCAGCCGGAACATGAGCTTGTTTGGCGTACTTTTGGCAGCCTTTGCACGTCTTGACTAATCGTTCGGCATCTGCCTGAGCTGTAAGCCAGAAAAATCCGTGTCTAAAAGCTTTTGCCACTAAAGATTTGGCTGCAGCGTGGTGTCCACACTCGCCTTCGTGGATTTCCCTTAAGATTTCCACTCCTTCTTCCGGAGACACACAGCGCTGAAAAACCCTAGAAATACTCCGCTTATAGAGCTCACCTTTAACTATAGTGTAGGCTTTCGCTCGTTGGATAATCTGCCGGCTCAGAACCCCATCTTCGGGTAATTTACCATCTACCAAATAATCGAGGTAGGGTTGAGTCTAGCTAGGAATTACAGCCAGAACTGCTATCAAAGGCGAGTCGGATTTGGTCGGATATTCCTCATCTACTCCCTTTATTGAGGGAACTTTGAGGTGCTCTAAAAAAGCGCCATCCGGGGCCTCTTTCCGCGCAGAACCTATCCGAGATAGTGCGTCTGCTTCCTCATTTTCTGCTCGAGGGATGTGTTGAACTTCAAACCCTTCGAACGATTTAGATAGATCATCCACGACAGCTTTGTATGCTGCCATATGTTTATTTGCATTACAAATATCCGACACTTGTTGAGCAACAAGATCTGAATCTCCATAACACATCAAACATCGGATGCCAATATCCTTAGCAATCCGGATTCCATGTAGCAGAGCTTCATACTCGGCAATATTATTTGTCGTTGTGAAGTGGATCTGCAACACATATAGAAGTTTATCTCCTTGGGGTGATTTGAGCACCACGCCAGCCCCCGAGCCCCCTCGAGCCTTAGACCCATCAAAATAGAGGGTCCAATATTCTGACTCGGGGAGGATCATGTTCTCCTTCGTCTCTGTCCAATCAGCGACAAAGTCAGCAATGATCTGGGATTTGATTGTTGTTCGAGGTTTATACTCAATATCAAAAGCTGAAAGCTCTATGCCCCATTTTCATAGATTGGCATGTACATTGCGTCCGAGTTGGTCATGGAGGCAATGCTGCATCATGCGCTGGTATGTAGCTCATGCGTTCTTCAGCCCAAAGGGCATCGTAACAAAACAGAAGGTTCCAAAGGGGGTTATGAATGAAGTTTTGACTTTGTCAGATTCCTTCATCCGGATTTGGTGATAGCCGGAATATGCGTCGAGAAAACAGAGGAGTTCCGATCCTGCCGTAGAATCGATAACTTGATCAATTCTAGGCAGAGCGAATGGATATTTTGGACAAGCCTTGTTCAAGGCAGTATAATCAACACACATCCTTAAATCAGTGGTGTCCTTTTTAGGGACCATTACAGGATTGGCCGACCACTCAGTGTGGATGACCTCTTCTATGAATCCGGCTAACTCGAGCCGTGCTAGTTCCTTAGCTATTGCCTTACGCTTTTCATCGCCGAAATGTCGTAAGGACTGTTTGATGGGTTTAGCGTTCAAGTTTACATTTAAAGAGTGCTCGGCAAGTTCTCTAGGTACTCCGGTCATGTCAGATGGCTGCCATGCGAAGATATCTTGATTTGTTTGGAGGAACTTGACGAGCACGCTTTCCTATGCGCTACCTAGGCCTACGCCTATCTGGGTCACCTTGGAGGGGTCATCATCCTTCAACAGCGTCTTCTTCGTCTCTTCTGATGCCTTGAACTCCGGATTTGGCTTTGTCACCTCCTTCTTCGTTGCAGGCATCTCGGACGGATCTATGCTCTTCTTGATTTCTTGATACTCCTGGGCATGCAGCACGGCTTCGGCAAAGGCGGCATTTCCATCCTCACACTCTCGTGCTTTCTTCGGGTCTCCCCTGATGGTGATCACGCCGTTGGGACCTGGAATTTTCATCATATTGTAAATGTAACACGGACGAGCCATAAAAGCCCAGTAAGCCGGACGTCCGAATATAGCGTGGTACGCGCTCTTGAATGGGACCACTTCGAAGGAAAGTGTTTCCGTCCGATAATTTTTTGGAGTTCCAAAGGTAACATCCAAAGTAATCTCTACCAGGGAATTAGATTGTCTTCCTAGGACAACCCCGTGAAAGATCACAGAGCTATGGTTCAGCTGGGTTTCCGAGATCTTCATCCAGTGTAGCGTTTCGACATAGAGAATATTGATACTGCTACCACCATCCATGAGGGTCTTGGAGAAACCATAACCGTCAATAAGTGGATTGACGATTAAGGCGTATTTTCCTCGCATGTGCAACTTAGGTGGATGATCAGCGCAGTCAAATGTGATTGCCACTTCCGACCAGTCCAGGTATTGGGGGACAGCCGGAACTGTCACGTTGAGCTCGTGTAGAACTGCTTTCTTGACCTTTGCTGGTTGAGATCCGAGGAAGGTGACATAAGTGTCTTTCTTGGTCAGAAGAGAATTTGAATAAAGTACAAAGGCGGAAGTTGTGATTGAAAGTGACCTCTTCACGACGGGCACCTCCTTTGTGCCAACAGCCACTGTCGGAGCTTTGCACTTCTTGAGCGCAGCATCCGGCAATGGTACCACTTCTGTCTCCTGAGAAAACTCTAGGGATATCCTTCGAGCGGAGCGAATTCTGACTCGGGGAGGTCAGCAAGCTGAAAAGAAGAAAACATATCAGTATTGCAATGTAACTCAAAGATTGAAACACATAAAAAGGTGTACTGATAGAAGCTTACCGGCACTACGGGGTTTTCCGCCGTATGCATATCCAGAGAAACCTCCGGGATCCTCCTCTCGATCCGCTCCTTGATCAGCCACTTGATCTGGCTTATATAGCCCTGTGTGGTGTAGGCTTTGGGGCTGATGCGGAGAGAGTCTTTCTTGGACGACGTGATGGAGTGCATCAGTCGATCTCCATGGTGCTGAAGGGGCTGGATCCAAAGTGACACCCAGCATTGGACCAAGTCGGATCCCTTCAGTCCTTTGTGTTTGATCAAGTATTCGATCCGCCTCTTAGCGAGGATCAGATCGTCAGTGAGAGCCGGAGGAGCCTCGTCCCAAGACGGTTGGGCCGTGGCAGCTCCGTCGATGAAAGCCAGCAAAGCAGTGGCTTTGCTGGGAGCCGGTATATCCTTATGATAAAAGAATGTGGCTGGCCATTGTTTGACCGAGTCACTAGCTAGGATTTTGGGATATGCGTGCTCGCGTCTAAGTGAAAAACTAATAGTACAGGTGATGTAAGGAACACTGGCAGTGATAGAGTTTCTCCGGACATGAAAATAGTACCGGAATAAGGTCAAACTTGGCCTAATGCCGAGAAAGCCCTCACACAAAGAAGCGTAAGCGCTCATCTCTAGTAGAGAGTTGGGAGGAAGATGGTGGAGTTGGACACCAAAATGGTCAATCACCTCGGAGAAGAACTCTGAGGGAGGGAATGACAAACGTCTGTCGAGGTGGGTGCCGAAGTGGACCCGCTCGCCGGCGCACGGGTTGGGGACGGTTTCCTCGAAGCCGCTCCGCCAGTCGTCGGCGCGGAGGAGCCCTTCTGTCTCCATGTTCTGGAGCTTCTCATTGTCGAGTACGCAGGGGATCCAGACCCCGCGGAAGCTTTCCTTCTCCGCCGCCACTTCCGTCGCTGCCGCTGCCACCAAGCCAGAAGAGGAAGAAGAAGCCATTTCTCTGGCAAGCAGTTGACCTAGGATGGGCGGCGCTGGGAGTTTTTTGGGGGAAAGCAGAGGAGCTCTGTGCGCACGGGGGAGATTTGGAGGAGAGGAAAAGGCAAAGGACAGGTGAAGAGAAGAGGAGAAGAATCCTCACCCCTTATATCCACCTAACCGTGCCAAGATTCGTGCAAATGCTACAGTGTAACCGCCACGCGTTGTGGAAGGAACTGGGAAGGACCCACACGATGATTATGTCGCCTCGATCTCCGCGTATGCATTGAAACGGCGCCTCGGTTCCGTGAACTGCGGACCCACCAACGGTCGTGCTAACAGGATGTCTGTCAGGTGACGTGACTTGACCATGACTTGTGTCAGGTGGCGTTAGAGACCAAATTCCGGCTTAGTTTGAAATCAAGCTAGAAAATCCGAGTAACCTGTTGATAGGTCCGACTTATTTTTAAGACCCGGATCGTATTTTTTGTTGTGAAGTTTCAGGAACCCTTCAAGATTCTGCAAGCCGAAGATCAAGCTAGACGATGATGAATCCGACTTTGGATCTTGGAGGCCTCTGGGGCTGCTGTTGAGGATATACTTTCCGAGTATCCTCATAGTTCCTCACTGACCAGGGTGGCCCACTTTGGGTTAGAGCTTTGCTTCACGGGCAGCCCAGTCAGGGAGAAAGACGGAGTCTAATCCGGCTACGGGAAGGCCTAGAAGACTTACTGACTTAGGCCCATAGTGTTACTTGTAGTTCAAGATGTACTCTGTAACCGACTCTTAGTCGTAGCCGGATAGATCTCTCCTGTAAACCCTAGGCCGAATATCTATATAAACCGTCCTAGGGAGAGCCTTTAAGGCACACCACAATAGTCTACAATCTCAACTCGCACAGGCGAAACCCTTGTAACCCATACTCCGGCTCTACCGTATTACTGGATTGCTAGCAGGAGTAGGGTCCGTCCAAAGCCGGCGGATTCGAATCTGGGTAAACTTGTGTTCTCACCGTCCCGGAACACCGTACGTCTCACACCCCTCTCTTCCACACGCCTCGAGGGCCCCCTCATGGCGTACTTGTCATCAATCCGACGACACATGTCCCTTGAATACGAGGGACGCTCCTCATGCTACTCAAGTTTAGTCACTGGTAAGTTCTTGTCATCGTAAGCACATGTGTATCATAGAGAACCGCCAACGGGGTACCCCTTGCCTGATGATACAGAAGAATCCCCATATCAAAATGACAAGGCAAGCAGACAACAAGCATCTCAGCAATCTTCTTATTTACCATGGGAAAGTGGTGCTTTTTTCTCTCTTTCCTCTTTTCTCATATCTCTTTTTTTATTTTTTTTTCTCAATATCTGACTCTTTTTTTATAAGAAGAATGCTTCATAGACAGCTCATTATGGTTACGCTGCAGGTTTCCACCATGATAGCATGGATTAGACCGGCGGCCCAGGCGTTTCTCTAACACATATACATAACTCCATGGACTTACAAGCTCCCCTTTCATTTCACACCGACGACATCCATAAACAAAAGAGCATGATATCAACTAGGTACAAGTACCAAGTGCAATGTTGAAAGCGTTCCCCATGACAACATGGTTCTGCTAATTTCCAACAAATAAGTGCAAGCATATACAACATATACGACACAATGGTTCAAGTTTATTAAGGGAAAGAAAAGTAAAGTGTGCCATCAAGTTCGTGATAGCTTTAATCACCAGTTTTCTCATAACAAGTTTAATTCGGAAGGTAAACAAAAACATGAATATACTTGGAATAGCTTATGCTAGTAGGTAGGTATGGTGGACTCTTTGGAATAACTTGGTTTAGGGAGTTGGATGCATGAGTGGAACTCATACTTGATTATGGAGGCTAGCAAAAGACTGGGAGCGACAAACTAAGAGAGCAATAATGGCCATAATCATGCAGAGCGACAAAACATCATTGATCAAAGCATAAAGTGATAGTACAAGTTGAAAACTAAAGGATCATAAATGCTATGGTGACTTGAGATAGTCATAACATGGTGTGAGCATGTGCCAAGTCAACCCAAATAAAGCATCAAAGGAGAATACCACTATGCTATGCTTTAATATGCTAAAACAACGCATGATTCATCCAAGGCGCATTAAGCAATCTCAATTGTTCATAACAAGTCATGCTACAGCAAAGAATACTAAGCATAAAGCCAAAACAATATCAAGCATGGCATGACAAAGCATAGGCCACAGTCAAAAACAAGCTCTCTTTACCACTTAAGCATGAACTTTCCTACTCTTTTCCAATCCAAACCAAACTATTTTAAAACCAATGTATGAAAGAGGGGGTCCAACCAATTTATTCAGCAAACTAAGAAAACCAAGCAAAACGAAAAACCACAACAAAACCGAAAAAGAAGACGCTCCAAGAACAACACAACTGTGCATGAAACAATAAAAATGAAGTGTTTGGAAGAAACCTGGGATTTTTATTGATAAAGAGGGGGATGCCTTGGGCATCCCCAAGCTTTGACGCTTGTACTTCTTGGATATTTCTTGGGGTGACAGCGTGGCATCCCCAAGCTTGAGCTTTAGTCCATGATACGTCCATTTTGCATCACTATTCTATGTCTTAATTCACTATTATTCATTGATATATTTCATACTGAGAGGTGATACTTATGTTATTTCATCTAATTTTGCATGGTTGATGACTTTTGGAGCATGGAGCTGCAGTCAGGATTCTGATAGAAAAGGTGTTGTTTGGAGGCAAAATTCGCGAAGATCAGAAAATCCGGGAAAATATACGGAAAATCCTATTTTTCCAGAAGACTAAGGATGCCAGAAGATGGAGTGGAGATGGGCCACAGGGGGCCCACACCACCCCATGGCGCGGGCAGGCCTAGGCTGCGCCAGGAGGTGGTATGGCCACCCTGGCCCACTCCAGCCTCTCCCCTCTGGCGTATATCATCCTCCCGAAACCCTAAGACTCGGGGAGCAACCACATAAAGATTCCGCTGCCTGTGCGGGGCGGAAAACACTGAGAGAGAAAGATCTCTTCGGCAGACAGATTTCTGCCGAGGAATTCCTTCCCCGGAGAGGGGAGATCGTCGCCATCAACACCACCATCAAGATGGACTTCATCGGGATCATCATCATCATCACCACCATCACCACCATCACCACCATCACCACCCTCATCACCATCTCCATATTGCTGTAACAATTGAGTTGAATCTTGCATTAGTTCATAGGGGAAACTTTCCTGGTGTTGATTACTCTTTGTAGTTGATGCTATTGAGTGAACCATTAAATTATTGTTTATGTTCAGATTGTTATACATCATTATTCCATCTCTGATCATGATCCATATGATGTCTTGTGAGTAGTTCGTTCTGTTCTTGAGGACATGGGAGAAGTCTTGTTGTTAGTAGTGGAGTTGTGTTGAGAAAGATTCAATAGATTGTTATTTAAGTTGTGGTGTACTTCTTCTAGTGGTGTCATGTGAACGTCGACTACATGACACTTCACCTATATGGGCCTAGGGGAATGCATTGTGTATTTGGCTACTGATCGTAGGGGTTGCCGGAGTGACAGAAACCTGAACCCCCGTTAGGAAACCATTGCACAAGGGACGTAAGGGTCTTAGAGTTTAAACTGTGGTTAGGTTTCTACCTTAATTACTTTCTTGTACTTACAGATGTTTGCAAGGGGTATAATCACAAGTATGTATTAGTCTTGGATGGGGTGGTACATTAGCACAGGTTCACCCACACAACACTTAGCAAGCTAGAGAAGATTAATCAACTATATGAAGCAAAAGCACTTCACAGTCTTCCCATGTGTCCTCGAGAACATTTGGTCATCTTAAGTAATATAACTGGCTTTTCCTTTGCTTCATAAAGGATTGGGCCACTTGCTGTATTTATTCCTACTGTCTTTTATTTACTCGTACTTTGTTTACTTGCTTTATCAAAACCCCCTAAAAATCCGTTTGCTAAGTATTTGCAGAGAATTCCCGATCCATACCACTAGCCAGCACCTTCTGCTCCTCGTTGGGTTCGACACTCTTACTTATCGAAAATACTGCGATACACCCCCTATACTTGTGGGTCATCAAGACTATTTTCTGGCGTTGTTGCCGGGGAGTGAAGCGCTATTGGAGAGTGGAACTGGTAAAGGAAACTTCTACTATGAGTATTGTTTACTTCTATTAGTTGCTTTATTTTTGTTATGGATAATTCGCTGAGTTTCTTATTTGGTAATGCTACTACCACTGCTAAGGTAGTAGATAAGCCACCACCTGCTGAGAATGATGTTTTCAAAATACATACAAGAATTATTGATCGTGTTATGGATAACTACTATGTTGGGGATGGAACTGTCCATCGTGGTGATCATTTACTCTTTATACATGAATTATGCGGGTTGTTCAAGTGTGCAGGTATTACTACAGATCAAGTTAAGAAGAAGTTATTCTCATTATCACTGAAAGGAAGAGCTGAGGAATGGTATAAGCTGTTGAAAAATGGTCAAGCTCTGGAATGGGAGGAAATAGTGCCTCTCTTTTATTTAAAGTTTTATCCTCCTAGTGAGATTCATAAAGATCGGAATCAAATATACAACTTTTGGCCTCTTGATGGAGAGAGTACAGCTCAAGCTTCGGGGAGATTGAAGTTACTAATGCTCAAATGTCCCATTCATAAGCTCCCAACAATATTATTATCAATAACTTTTATGCAAGTCTCCCTCTACATGACAAGGATTTATTGGATGCTTCTTGTGCTGGATCATTCACTCGCATGGAACAAGAAGCTAAATGGGATCTTCTAGACCGTATTCAAGACAATGCTGAAGCTTGGGATAATGACAAAGGTAGAAAGTCAGGTATAACTTATGATTATGAATGCATTGAATCTTTTATGGGAACTGATGACTTTCAAAATATTAAAAATGCTTATGGTCTAGACTCTCAAGCTATTGCTTCTTATTTTAAGGCTTTTGCTTCCTATATTGAAGTGCCTAAAAAGAAGTAGAATAAGTATCATGAACCTTATAAAGATATTGCTAAGAGTGTTCCTATAAGAAATACTGAAATTTATACTGCTAATCATGTTTTACCTGAACCTTATATTGAGAAAATGCCTTTCCCAGTTAGGATTAAGGAACATTCTATGATAGCTAGTATGGTTAATAAAAGTACAAGAAAAGCTGTTGAACCTAATACACAAATGGTTTATGAACCTATAATAACAAATGTGAAAGACTTTGTTACTAAATATGAAAAAGAGGGACACCCTATCCTTTGTAAGGATACCTCTAATATTGTTTCACATAGTAGTGTTATGAGAGCTAGTATTCCCGTGTTTTCTGTTAGAATAAGTGATCATTGCTATGATGGTCCTTGTGATAGCTATATTGTTAAGTTTATGCATGATACTGAAAGCTACTACGAGAGAGGGAAAAGTGTTCTTACGTATCTCAATAATATCAAGTTTCCTTGTTTTATGCTGAAAGTTTTTATGTTGCATTCCTTTTGCCTTCTTATGCAAGTTGCCTCTGGTTTCAATAACTTGTTTGTTTACAAAATTCCCTTGCATAGGAACTGGGTTAGACTTAAATGTGTGTGTGTTTTTTCTTCTTAATGCTCTCTTTCATATCAATTCATATCTCTATGAGAGCTTCTTCAAAATTATCATGCCCATCTTAATGGCTATAGAGAAAGAGCTTTATGGGAGACAACCCAATTTGTTTTTGCTTTTAGTTTATTTTGTTTCTTTGAGTCTTGGAAGTTATTACTTCGGTAATAACTGATCTTTATCCATTTTGTTTGGTTTTTGTGTCAAGATCAACCTCTAATGAGAGAGAAGTAAGATTTGGGGAAGTTGCTGTCCCGAAATAGATTTTTGTGCTTTACCGTAAAAATTCGTGAGAGACCTCTGTCTGTCGGATTGAGCTGTAATTTTTCGTGCTTCTGCCCCAGGTTGTTATTTAACTTTCGTTAGTTTTGCACTTTTTGATTTGAGCAACAGAAGATTTTCAAAAAAATTGATCTTTACCTGCTGGTCTGTTTTGGCAGATTTTGCCACTCTTGCATTTGCTTCTTTATTCGATTTCTTTTTTGAATTCTTTTTGGGTTTTCGAAAGGAGTTGCTACAGTAGCTTATGTTTTGTTGGTTTTTAGTTGAAGTTGGACTCAAAAGGTTTTATCACTTCACTTATATTAATGTTGCTAATGAGAATTGTGTGAAGTTTTGTGTGAAAGAAATTTCCAGGAAGTGGAGACAATGGTGTAATAAGGAAGAGAAAGGTTTTATGACTCAAGTAATAAGAGTATGAAGATGAAGATATTGATGTTATTCAAGTGATGACTCCGGAAGAATCTACTAGATACCAAATTCAGAGACCTGTAGAGTCTGTTTTCAAATAGGTAACAGTTCTGGTAAGAAAAGTTCCGCGAAAATACAATCCAACTATATTTTTGCAGTTTTCAGTCAATAAGGAAAGTTACGAAGCGAAAAAGGGACGGGTGGAGCCAGGGTCGCTCACACCACCCTGTGGCGCGGGCCCACCCCTGGCCGCGCCACTAGGTGGTGAGTCCACCCCGGACTCCGCCTCCGACTCGTTTTCTCCCAGTATCTTCCCTTTGATATGAAACTTCGTATTATATAACCCCCCGGAGCCCCCGAGGTTCGTATATCATGTTTTCATCGTGTTTTCGTTTCAATCTGTTTCTGTCAGGAACTCTCTTTGAAAGTTTAGGAGCACAATGGTGTCCACCAAGGATAAAGGGAAGGAGCCTATGGAGGAGGATCTCCAAGACCCCAAACAGGGGCTGGTACCTTCAGTCTCTTGCCCTGCATCAACGGAAGCCCTACGAGTCACTAAGGAGTTCTGCGATAAGTACCGAGACTTGTAGAGGAAGGTGGACATGCTTCAATGGGAGAATAATAGGCTTCGCAAGATGCTGGAAGATTTCCTCACGTCAACTAAGAAAATATTACCACCACCACCAAAGGAGTAATTCGTCATCAGGTTTGGCATCCCCTTGGTTTGTTCCAAGCTTGGGGGAGTGTCGCGGTATCACATTACTATCTTATATCTTTTTACCTTTTTAGTAGAGTCATATCATGAATAGAGGAGTTATTATGTAGGATGGTTTGCATTATGGAAGTGTCCCCTCTCTCGTTAGAAATGTATTCCTTGGTGTGAGTTGCCGATATGAAATATTAATGAGAAGTTCTATCATTCACTCTTTTGCATAGCTTATATTAGTTTTCAATTCGTGGTTATATGATTGATCTTGTTGTTATTATTGGTATCACTTTGGGATCATTGAGTTAATTTAGTTGGTTTTGGCAAACCTGGCTAGGTCAGTAGCAACACTATTTTTGAGAGTTGAATCAAAAAGATAAAAGTACTCTAAAGAAAAATTATTTCATCATCTTTCTTTCTTGATTTGCTCATAAGTCTAGTATTCTCTAGTTAAGATCTTTTGTGCTTCCGAGGAAGATTGCATGTTTGTCTTTATCACTTGTATGTTTGTTTGTTTCCTTCAACTCTTATACTTGCTACCCAACCTTGCTAGCCAAAAACCTGTACTGAGAGGGAATTCTTCTCGTGCATCCACCTCCTTTAAACCAAAACCTTTGCCATTTGTGTCCACCATACCTACCTAGTAGCATTATTGCTATTCCAAGTAAATTCTTGTTTTTATATACCTCCCAAATTAAACTTGTTATGTGAAAAATAGTGATTAAAGCTCTCACGAACTTGATGGCACACTTTACTTTCTTGCATTTAATAAACTTGAACCATTGGGTCCTTCTTTGTTGCGTATATGCTTGCGCTTTATGAGTTGAAGTTAGCAGAACCATGCATCATAGGGACCGCTTTCAACACTTCATTGGTACTTGTACCTAGTTGATATCATGTTCTTTTTCTTATGGATCCCGACAGTGTGAAATAAAAGTGGAACTTGTAAGATCATGGAGTTTATATGTGTGTCAGAGAAACGCCTGTGCCGCTAGCTTAAGCCATGCCTAATCATGGTGGAAACTTGCATCATAACTATAGTGAGCATTCTATGAAGCATCCTCAATAAAAACCTATGCAAATAGCAAATAAAAAGATTGCTGAGATGCTCACTGTTTGCTTGCCTTGTCATTTTGATTATGGGATAGCTCCTGTGTCATGTGCAAGGGGTACCCCGTTGGCGGTTCTCAATGATACGCATGTATTTACAATGACAAGAACTTGCTCGTGACTGAAGTTGAGTAGCATGAGGATCGGTACTCATAAGTAAGGGGCATGGGATTTCAACTTATAACTTGTCAAGCATATCCTCTTAGTTGTGTCACTTTAACCTTAATCACCTAAAGATGCCTATGATAGGGGCAATGCGAGCTGAAAGCTAGTAAGTATCATAATTTTTGGGAGCTCTTTATGAGACTTGCAATCCCTGCTTCCCTCTTTGAAGGGCCTTTCTTTTACTTTGTAGTTGAGTCAGTAAACCTACTCCCTTCTATCTCAGCAAGTATTTTGAGTTATTGTGTTTCATCCATTCATATGTTGATTTATTCACTCATGTTTCTTATGTTCCTTGTTTTGCACATTGCTCTTATCTTGATGTTTACTACTTTGAAAGCTATCATTGAAAAAACAGCTATTTGTGAACTCCAACAAATTATCAACTATTCTTCGACCAAGAGCTAAGTTTGCCATTACCAATTATGATTCACTTTATGTATCTTTATTGCGTTTCCTTTACTCATTGCAAGTTGAGTTATATAATAGTGAGTTGTCTTCTATTATGATCTATGTATTTGATGAATGTGATGCTTCTTCTCCGTATTCTTTTGTCGACTCTTCACTCCATAAACCTGAGGCCATGTTTATTGACCTCAGTTTCGCTTGGGGACAAGCGAAGTCTAAGCTTGGGGGGAGTTGATACGTCCATTTTGCATCACTATTCTATGTCTTAATTCACTATTATTCATTGATATATTTCATACTAAGAGGTGATACTTATGTTATTTCATCTATTTTTGCATGGTTGATGACTTTTGGAGCATGGACCGCTGCAGACAGGATTCTGATGGAAAATATGCTGTTTGGAGGCAAAATTCGTGAAGATCAGAAAATCCGGGAAAATATACGGAAAATCCTATTTTTCCAGAAGACTAAGGATGCCAGAAGATGGAGTGGAGATGGGCCACAGGGGCCCACACCACCCCATGGCGCGGGCAGGCCTAGGCCGCGCCAGGAGGTGGTGTGGCCACCCTGGCCCACTCCAGCCCCTCCCCTATGGCGTATATCATCCTCCCGAAATCCTAAGACTCGGGGAGCGACCACAGAAAGATTCTGCCGCCTCTGTGGGGCGGAAAGAGAAATATCTCTCCGGCAGACAGATTTCTGTCGGGGAATTCCTTCCCGGAGAGGGGAGATCGTCGCCATCAACACCACCATCGGGATCATCATCACCATCACCACCATCACCACCCTCATCACCATCTCCATATTGCTATAACAATTGAGTTGAATCTTGCATTAGTTCATAGGGGAAACTTTCCTGGTGTTGATTACTCTTTGTAGTTGATGCTATTGAGTGAACCATTAAATTATTGTTTATGTTCAGATTGTTATACATCATTATTCCATCTCTGATCATGATCCATATGATGTCTTGTGAGTAGTTCGTTCTGTTCTTGAGGACATGGGAGAAGTCTTGTTGTTAGTAGTGGAGTTGTGTTGAGAAAGATTCAATAGATTGTTATTTAAGTTGTGGTGTACTTCTTCTAGTGGTGTCATGTGAACGTCGACTACATGACACTTCACCTATATGGGCCTAGGGGAATGCACTGTGTATTTGGCTACTAATCGTAGGGGTTGCCGGAGTGACAGAAACCTGAACCCCCGTTAGGAAACCATTGCACAAGGAACGTAAGGGTCTTAGAGTTTAAATCTGTGGTTAGGTTTCTACCTTAATTACTTTCTTGTACTTACAGATGTTTGCAAGAGGTATAAACACAAGTATGTATTAGTCTTGGATGGGGCGGTACATTAGCAGAGGTTCACCCACACAACACTTAGCAAGCTATAGAAGATTAATCAACTATATGAAGCGAAAGCACTTGACAGTCTTCCCATGTGTCCCCGAGAACGTTTGGTCATCTTAAGTAATACAACCGGCTTGTCCTTTGGTTCATAAAGGATTGGGCCACTTGCTTCATTTAATTCTACTGTCTTTTATTTACTCGTACTTTGTTTACTTGCTTTATCAAAAACCTGTAAAAATTCGTTTGCTAAGTATTTACAAAGAATTCCTGATCCATACCATTAGCCAGCACCTTCTGCTCCTCGTTGGGTTCGACACTCTTACTTATCGAAAATACTGCGATACACGCCCTATACTTGTGGGTCATCAGTCCATTCTTCATCTCATTACTCATTCCTTCCATACAACTGGAATTTTTCCTTCATACAAAACTTCACACGATCTTTATTAGCAACATTAGTGCACTCAAGATAATAAGTCTTTAGGTTCAGTTATAACACCAATAAAACTTCCACTAAAACACAAGCTACTGTAGCACTTCCCTCAAAAAACTCAATTTCCCAAAAGAACTCAAAAAGGAACCAACAAGAAGCAAATGCAGAAAATGGCAGAAATCTGTCAAAACAGACCAGCAGGTAAAGACGAATTTTTTCGAAGACCTTCTGTTGCTGAAATCAAAAAGTGTTGAACTAACGAAAGTTAGATAACAACCTAGGGCAGAAGCACAAAAATTTACGCCTCAAAAAGACGTACAGAGATTTTACACGAATTTTTATGGTGAAGCACAAAATTCTGTTTCGGCATAGCAACTTTCTCAATCATTACTTACCTCTCATTAGAGGTTACTCTTGGCACAAAAAGCAAATAAAAAGGATAAGGAGCAGTTATTACAGAGGTAATAACTTCCAAGACTCATCTAAAACTTTTGGGTTATCTCCCAATAAGTACTTTTCTTTAACGTCTTTAAGTTAGTTTTGATAGTTTGAGAAGATGCTCACATAAGAAATATGAATGGAAGTAAAAGAGAGCATCAAGAAGAAAATTCAAAGCACATTTAAGTCTAACCCACTTCCTATGCATAGGAATCTTGTAAAGAAACAAGTCATGAAAGCACAAAGCAACAAGCATAGGAAAGCAAAACAAGTGCAGCTTCAAAATTTTCAACATAAAGAGGGGAAACTTAATATTGTTGAGACACATAAAACCATGTTTCCCTCTCTCATAATAACTTTCAGTAGCAACATGAATAAATTTAACAATATAACTATCGCATAAAATATTCTTATCATGAGACACATGCATAAAATGATTATTACTCTCCGCATAAGCATAGTCATTCTTATTAATTATGGTGGGAGCAAATTCAATGAAATAGCTATCATTATTATTCTCATCACCATAAGCATCAAATATAGGAGGCATATTGTAATCATAATTAATTTTCTCCTCAATAGTAGGTGGACTGAAAATATCATATTCATCATTATAATCATCATATATTGGAGGTTTGGTATCATCATAAGCTATAGAATAGCTATCTTCCAAAGCTGGGGAACTAAAAAATCATTTTCATAAAACCTAGTTTTCCCAAGCTTAGACTTTTCCATAGCATTAGCAACAATATTGTCCAAAGAATTCATACTAACAATGTTGCTATTAGCATGCAAATAAAGTTCCATAGGTTTTTTAATTTTCCCTTTAAACACTTCATGTCCTAACTCAAGATAAATACTATAAAGCTCTCTAATTTTTTTTTGTTTTCCATTAAGCCTAACTAGTGAAAACAAGAATCAAAAAGACAAAATTGCAGAATCTAAAGGAAATAACTTCGAGCACTCACACCGGAAGATGTGAGTACCTTTCACCTTACCTCCCCGGCAACGGCGCCAGAAAATAGCTTGATGTTTACGCACTTCTATTCTTGTAGACAGTTGTTGGGCCTCCAAGTGCAGAGGTTTGTAGAACAGCAGCAAGTTTTCCCTTAAGTGGATCACCCAAGGTTTATCGAACTCAGGAAGGAAGTGGTTAAAGGTATCCCTCTCAAGCAACCCTGCAATCAAGATACAAGAAGTCTCTTGTGTCCCCAACACACCCAATACACTTGTCAGGTGTATAGGTGCACTAGTTCAGCAAAGAGATAGTGAAACACAAGTGGGATGGATAATTATAAGTGGTAATGGTGATAGAGAATAGCTTGGTGGCGTGGAAAAGACTAAAGTAAAACTGAAATAAAGATGGAAGTAAGCAAACATGTAACAGATCTAATAGCAAACGGTGTTTCAATGCTTAGAAACAAGGCCTAGGGATCATACTTTCACTAGTGAACACTCTCATATAAATATATTCTCTTTATGATACTACACTGAACTACTCTCCGGTTGGACACTCTAGTCAATGGTAGGGCTATAACAGCATACCTCAAAGTAAACCTTTCTCATCCAGATAACCCCACACTATCACCTTGAGTACTAGATGAGTCCAACAAACACCACAATTTCATAAAGACATCCAACTCCAAATATAACTCATAACAAGTATTTGTAATCTCTAGCCTAAGTGCCACCATAGTGTGCACACTGTCAACTTCACACACATGGGGAGAGCAGAGATCTATTAAAGCACTTGAGTAGCAAGGTAGATCTATAGATTACAAGCTCATGATCTCAATAAGATCATGCATAGAGAGAGAGATGAACACATAGCTACCAGTAGAACCCTTAGCCTCGAGAGAGAACTACTCCCTCCTCATCATGGGAATCAGCAATGGTGATGGAGATGGCGGTGGAGATCGATGGAGATGGCTCCGGGGGCACTTCCCCGTCCCGGCAGGGTGCCGGAATAGAGACTTTCGGTCTCCTGAATCTCCCCTTCAATGGCGGCGGCGCTGCAGAATTTTTCGTGGATTTCCGATTGATGATCTAGGGTTTTGGTATCGGGAGGCTCTTATAGGCAAAGGAGGCAAGGTCGGTGGCTGGCCAGGGGGCCCACACCATGCCCTGGCGCGGCCTGGGCTGGCCCGCGCCAAGGGGGTGTGTGGCCACCCTATGTTCCCTCTTCGACTGTCCTTCTGGCTCCGTGAGTCTTCCGGAAAAATAGTAACTTTGGCTTTTGTCCCGTCCAATTCCGAGAATATTCATTTTCTGACTTCCTGGAACCAAAAATAGCAGAAAACAGGCAACTGGCACTGTGGCATCTTGTTAATAGGTTAGTACAAGAAATCATATGAAAAGTACTCCAAAGTGTGGACAAAACATAAAAAAGTAGATAAAAACAAGCATGGAACACCAAAAATTATAGATACATTTGCAATGTATCAGCGTCACGGACGGTCTGACTATAGCACAATCCGAAGGCGCGAACGAAAGAGGTAGCAGGTGGATGCCGATGTCGATGTAGCCGGGTGTGGGGAGCTGTAGTCGTGGTCGTTGGTGCCGTTAGTAATATCATCGCTGTTGATGAAGATGATGATGTCGTTGTGTTGTGGTCGATATTGTCGTTGAGCCTGGAGAATTCACCGTAGTAGTTGAAGTAGACGTAGTTGGATCCAGAGTAGTCGAGTTAGGTGACATGCCCTGCCGAGCTTGCCAAACTCGGGAGCGCACCGGGGACGAAGGCACGCGTGGTGTTGCCAATACCAGATGTGCCAAGATAGGGACCATCACGAGCCATGTGAGCCAGAGCGGGAGGGAGCATCAGAGAAATTCTCCGTGAACGGTCGGTGCGTAGAAGTTGTCCGCTGATTTGTCGGAGTAGATGAAGTAGTTGCAAGACGAAAATTGATTAAGTAAAAAACAAATTAGAATGCGACTCTAGCGGCGAGGTCGTGGTGGACGAAGACGACGAGGTAGTTATTGATGGAGATTTGTTGTAGCGGTAGTGGATTTCGGGGATTAGACCCGTATTTTCCGCTTGTGTGAGCGTGGCGTTGCTCGTGGAGAAGAACTTGTTGGCATTAACGATGACCACGATTGGAGGTGGCGGCGACGATGCGGCGATGTTATTGGTGTAAATGGTGGTCGGCGATGATGACCACGGGTGATGAAGGTGCAGCTCTTTGTTGATGGCGATGCGCGTACTCGAGGACGTGCGTCTCGGTCGATGTTGGCGAAGACAGACTGGCATGGTGACGGCGTGAGGACGGAGAAGCGAACATAGCACGTGAAGGCGTTCCTTGGAGCGTGCGAAGCCTCCTTGGCACGATCGTTGACGATGATTTGCCGAAGTTGAGTCGACGTCGGGGTTAAAGTAGAGGCACGTGACGACATGCGATTATGAACGACGCAATCCGATCTATGATCGGCGAAAGAAGAAGAAACGCCAGTCAAGCGGCAGACGAGAAAATTTTGGCGAAATAAGATCTAATCTACTATTGCGCGGCCCCTAGCTGAGAAGGATCTCCCCGGGACGGCGCGGCGGAAGCGGTGGTGACTAAACCCTAGGCCGAGGAGCGACACGCTCTGATACCATGAAAGATTGCGGAAGTAGAGATTATATTGATATTGCAAGAGGTGATTATATCGTGAGTCCTTAGGCTGTTTATATAATACTAGGAAAATTTATCCATACGTTGTTATGGGTTGATTTTACATCATAGGTCATAAATCATTTTAGTACACGATGTAGCTGTCATTTGCGTAACTCAATCTTTATACTATTTTAAATAAAATCTTTATAGTACTCCATTTGATCGATTATAAGTGTCGTCGATTTTCTGTTGTACTGAATCCAGTGGTGGAGGTAGAAAAATCCTTAGGGGGGCCAACAATTTTTTTCCCTCTTGCCAAGATTTTGATGGGCTCTTAGTACGGAAATCAATGGGTATACTGTAATTTTCTGCATGTTAGAGAGGGGGGGGGGGGGGGGGGCAGGGCCCCAGCTGGTCCCCTTTCTTCGCCACTTACTAAATCAACCATCCTTTATTATGGATTGGAAGGAGTATTATAAATCAAATGTGGCTATCCACTTGACTTTGGCATTCATGTAAGCAACGTGGAGAAGAACATGTGCCACATTAAAATCAGAAGTTTCCCATTAACACATGAATCAGATAAAAGACATAAGAGGGAGAAGAGACAAAACAACATCGTGCATGTGGGCTTGAAGACTGAAGTAGCGAAATTCTATTACTCCCTCCCTCCTAAAATAAGTGACTTGAGTTTGGCTATATTCACATGTATCTATACAAAAAACGCGACTACACATAACCTAAGTGACTTACTTTGGAACGAAGGAAGTATTTCAGATAGCGAGCTGGCAAATTTACATATTTGACTTCTGAAAAGTGAAATATATATAGTTAATGTATCTATTTTTTGTTGGAGCAAGATGAAATAATTATCTGCACCGGTATAGCAGCAAAAGGGAGAAAAAAATCAAAGTAGGAGCACCTGATCCATGCCTGTAGGTCGAGTAGAAGTTCAGAAGCAGCCTCACTGAGACTCAATAGAAGCAGAAGCCGTAAATCACAATTATTCCCAGTTTAGAAGATTTAGATTATACTAGCTTTATTCCAGTCGTGGACTTCCATGCTAATAAAGCTACCACACCAATCTGAAGAACACAAAGCAAAAATGTAAAATTAGTTCACCCCAACCACTACGCCACTCGCATGCGACAAGCAGGGCTGGGAATCACCGGAGGACATTGGGAAGGAAAGTAGGATTCACTTCCTATAGAAAATCGCCTCGTGCTCACATCGCCGATAGCAGGTCGCACCGCTCGAGGCGCTGAATTTCGGCCTCCTGTAGCCTCCAGCGTGGGATTCAGAGCCACGCGGTCTGGAGGTTCAGAGCAAGCGTTCCAGCCGACAAGTTCAGGACGACGCCCGTGAGCGATAGGGGCAGGCGACCCACCGGCTCAAACGACCTCCTCCGCGGCACCCATGGCTGGAGGCAGCCGAGACCCCGCGCGTATGGAGGGAGCCACCCAGTATCGGAGTAGGACAGAGACATCGCCGGCGTCAGGGATCCCCACCTCTAGCCCTCTTTTTGCCCCGCTCGGTCTCCGCCGCCAGGTGCACGTCCTCATCGACCCGGACCCCGCCGCCATACACTCGTGCGCGCGAGCCTATGTCGTCTCCCCATCGAGCTCAAGCGCCACCCACTGCCTCTCTCATCGCATGCGGGCACGACCTTGGGCAAGCTCCGACGCCGCACCAGCCTCTCTCCTAAGGACCGACTTCGGCCGCCCCTGCCTGTGCTTGGACCACGTCGCGATGGGGCTGATCCGGCCGTCGCCAGGGCACGGACGGGAATGGGCGCTCGCCGCCTGCGTGCGCCCGTCCTCGAGCTTCTCCCGTCGTCTCTCGTCGAGGAAAGCACTGAAACGTTTGTTCGGTTTGATTGACTTTGGCGCTGGCAATCCAAGTAATAACTCCAAATTCGGTGGGCAAAATCGCCTCGAAAAGTGACTCGGCGGTGGTGGCAGTGCAGGTAATACATCCCAACGTGCAGGGGCAGAAAGGGCAAAAAAGACAAAAAGCGGGGCAAACCGTAAGAAACCTTACGTCTTTGTTAGTACTCCCTCCTTCCTAAAATAAGTGACATGAATTTATCTATATTTGGATGTATCTAGACACATTTTAGTATATAGATACATGTGAATCTAGACAAACTCAAGTCATTTATTTTGGAACGAAGGAAGTACTAGTAAACGTGCACGTGCAACGCACGTTTAAATAATCCAACTTGCAGCTAATCTAACTACATAATGCAATATGAAAGTTCAGGAGCACATGTACGCACGTCTAGTTATAGTTCAAAATTCGAATATATAAACTACAAAGCTTAAAATCTCACTTCATATCTACTTGTAATCACATGTGCGACAATTTAGAGTACATTACATGTATCATTCCAATTTAAATCTTAACGATATCTACTGCTACTACT
This sequence comes from Avena sativa, assembly GCA_916181665.1. Lineage (NCBI taxonomy): Eukaryota > Viridiplantae > Streptophyta > Magnoliopsida > Poales > Poaceae > Avena > Avena sativa. The sequence continues at coordinate 344,721,732 of OV702287.1, forward strand.
TTGCAATCTTGCCTTGAGCGTTGAGTGTGTCGAGATAATACCATTTCTATCATCCACCGGTCAATCATCTTGATGAATCAGCCATTAGATGCCCTACTCGCCAATGCACATGTATAAGCTCTTCGAAATCCACATTTCAATGTCCACAAGCAAATCACAAAATTTAAAATTTGTTGCCCCATTCATAGTCTCAACTAAAAAACAAAATTACATGCCCACTTTATAAGTGTGAAGAGACACATCTAATGCACAACATCTTTCTATATTATACATTGTAACGTGATGAGGTTTAAATGATGTACAATGCACTTTTAGTACTTGTAGAAAAGCTGGGAAGCATCTATACAAAGAAAATGATAACAAATAAGTAAGTACCAAGAGGTGGAGATCATAAATCATACTCCCTCTGTTTTAAAATATAAGATGTTTTAGCTTTGTGAATAAATTGTATCTAGACCCATTTTGGTGTGTAGGTTCACTCCAAATCTACATGAACCTACACACTAAAATATGTCTAGATACACTCCTTTCACAAAGTTAAAATATCTTATATTTTGAAATGGAGGGAGTAATATCTTCCCGACCATATTAAGAGTCAAATCAGACAGGCTTGAGAATATAACATCAACAAAAACATATTTTTCTTATAAAGCCCCAACAATCAATCGTCTTGATGTACAGATTTAAGAAGAATTTGAAACTATTTTTTTGTATAATTAAGCATGTGCAATGCATATTATACCAAACATAAATACATCCTGGAGTAGCACTCTTGCCCTGCCATAATGCTTTATAAAAAAATCCTGGTCAGATATGCCTTGCTGCATCATAAGATAGCATTGCTGCATCATAAGATAGTTTGTGAGCTTCGCTAGACAAAGTAAATAAGACAACTTCAACAAAATCCAGTAGTTACAAAATAATTTAGTAGGTTATTTTTCTTCTTTTGAAACTGGTATGTCCTAATTTCATACAAAATATAATAAATATAATAGCTCTAGGATCACTGGTCCAGTTTTATACAAGCTCCTTAGGATCTCAAGAAATAAGAATACACTCAATACACAAGATCGTTGCTGTTGGCCTTGACATTCCACTCTCTTCTACAACCTACCTCATACTAAACAACCATTACTGAGTTCATTTCTTGCAGCCCTTGTCAGATTAAGTGGAAGGTCCTAAAGTAGCAAAGTAGGTTTGAACTGAAAGAAAATCAAATACTGAATACGACAGAACAACGTCTGTGTGTTGTTCCTGACATCTGAGATATGACTTATTGCGTTGGTTGGAGCATACACAGTGGGTTTGTCTCTAACAATAATATTTATAGATAAAAGTTGCACCCTGTTGAACAAAAGGCAAACTTGATATGGACGATACAAGCAATTCAAGGCTTAAGTTGCTATGAGTTCACAGCATATATCATTTTTTTTAGAATTTCAGGCCTAAATTTCTGAGTTCTTACCATGGTAAAGACATTCGACTGTACCCTTATTCAGGCCTAAATTGTGTTGGTTGGAGCATACACCAAGATGCCTTTTCTACTCTCAAAATATTACACGCTACACCTTGAGAAAATTTATCAGTACATGAGAAAAATCTATTGCTCATATTACACAATAATGTGTTGACCGAAACAAGAGCTTTATTTAGTAATGCTCAGCTCGTCCTTAATGACTTCACATGAATGTTTTTAGAGGCTCCTCGAGACGACCTGAGCGATCTGATCGGTGTGCACTCACCTGCTACATGCTTGGCATTATCTTGATCAGTGCTCATGAATTAGTGGTCATAAAAATCATGAAGTCCAAAACAAAGCAATATGCTCAAGTTAGGGATAAACCTATAAATGTTTCCTTACTCTTTCCAAGAACATAAATATGCTCATGAAAAATCTAGGACCAGTCAAATAACATTTGATACAGTTTGTTCACAGCTCAAAATTTAAGGGGACAAAAGTCACATCTTTGTTCTTCAAAATGATATTTTATCAAAAACAGCTGTTCATATAAAAGCTTAATACCATTTAGCACTCTCCATGAGATGCTAGGCACATTAAGCAGAACACGATGAATTAACAAGGTATAAAATGCACCTTTGAATCGTCAAAATATAGTTTTTCGTACCTTTCATCCATGAGACTCAGCTCTCACTTTATCTGAATACCTGCGTTCCATAAGAAGATCATACTTAATCAAGGAAGAAATAAGGTATTTGGTTCGTTTTTTGAAATTTTCTTGCACCAAATAAGGGACCAAGGCTGGAAGCACACAAAAGATTAAGATCCGAGCGATATTACATTCAGGAAATAAAATACAATGTTATTTGTAGTTTGTTCTAACTTCTAACATATTTTGCTAGTTTTAAGAAAGGTGACACTTATTATAACATATATATATAGCATGAATCCTAATAATGAAGTGGCATTTGGATTTGCAGGTGGCAAGTGAAATCACTGATAAGAAATTCTTCCGTAGGAATGCTAAAGAGCTAATAAAAATATTGAGTTTGAACGGACTGCAAGTGCATCTGAACATTCAAACATTGGATAAATCAAATTCTGGCCAGCTCAAATACCTCCTTGCCCACTTTCTTCCCATCTTTTCTAGATAATTCGCAACAATGTTAGCCCCCATGAGTTGTTCCAAAAGATTCAGCAACTAACCATGTACCAGTGCGAGCTGCAACCACATGATCTTGACTGTTGACATCAATGCTGCAACAACAAATAAAATGTCTTATCATTGATACAAAAATGGTACTCCCTCCGACCTAATTAGTTGACTCAAATTTGTCAAGATACGGATGTATCTAATACTAAATCATGTCTAGATTTAATCGAATCTAGACAAATCTAAATCAACTAATTAATTTGGGTAGGAGGGAGTACTACATGTATATAGATTCTTCCGGGGAAGAGATGATAGACAGATCAATACACTACCTGTTCACGAATGGAAAACTGAACACACATTTGTTACTTTCCATCTACTCTCGTTTGTGAAAAACGAATGAAGTTGCAGTACCAAATGGGTGGAGACGACACAATAAATTCATCTTCCCGCGCACTACAGAGCCACGGGGATACAACGACTTCTTGGTGCGTTCGCCGGCTCCCCTGAGTCGGTCGACGGAGACGATGGCATGACGGTGCGGGTGCAGTGTCCTGATCCGTGCGTGCGCGACGGATACGCGCCGTGGGCGGCTCTTGGAGGGAAATCAGTTGGACACCGTGAGGAACGGGTAGATGACTCATCTCTCTCCCGCTCGTACACGTAGTCGCCGGATACCCTCTGTACGTCATCGTCGCCGCGTGCCTCGGGGGAGGAAGAGTGAGGAGAAGTGCATGAAGCGACCATGGATAGCCTGGCCCGGATCTCTGCGGTGCGCCATGGGACAAACTGGATATGCGACATGGGCTTGAAGTTGAACCCAAAAGTTCCGGGCGTGGGTGCCATTATCGGGCGGAGGTAGTTGCCGCATGGAAGGTATGGGAATGGAGGAACGGGGCGGGGCGGCGGCGGAGAAAGGGGAAAGTCAGGAGCGGCGGTTTGTTAGGCGAGTTTAGGATCAAAACGGGGGAGTTATACGATAATCGCGCGATTGAAGGGGCTGCGGACGCGGGATAAGTAGGATCCGTCAATGTAAATTGCTAAGTGTACACCAAGAATTCATTAGGCTAACCTAGGCTGTTAGATTGTGTTAAAGAGTCTAATCGTGCGGTTTTAGTTGGTCCAGTGGGGTACATTTAGAGAAATTTGTGTTCACTCATTTATAAATAGTAGAGATAGAAATAGAGATAGAGATAGAGATACTAGCACAAAGCCCATGCACTACGAATCTTTAAAATAATTTTACGATAAAAGAGTTTCCGTTACGAAGACAATCAAGTTTTGATGAAGAATGTTGGTACGTCCCAATTTTTGCGCCCTAGTCGTTGCATAATATAGTACTCCCTCCTACCCATATTAGTCGACTCAGATTTTAAATTAGATACATCTATATCTAGACAAATCCAAGTCAACTAATATGTGTCGGCAGGAGTAGTATTATCTCTCTGTTTGAAAATATAAGATGTTTTAGTTTTTATATAAAAAAATGTATCTAGACCTTTTTAGTAAGTAGGTTCACTCTGAATCTACACAATAAAAAGATCTAGATTTTTATTATATTTTAAAAGGAGTATATTTTAATGAGTGTGGGTTGGTTAGCTTGAGGAATCGGGCACATGGCCATCATCACACCCACACACACACGCGTGCTTTTTTCTTTTTTGAGATGCACACACGGAAGTCAAACTAGGAGCACATCGCTCACAATGATAAACACCTCGCCGAGTTTCTTGGGCTATTTTGCAGTGATCCCTGCCGGCTTTAGCATTCCAAAGCAATCTAGTCCAGAGTCTTCTTTGTAGAATAATGATAATACAATTGCTTAACTCAAAAACAAAGGGGTACAAGGGTTTATATAGTACATGAGGAGACCGCGTGTCCTAACTTGATAAACACGAATTGTAATCTAACATCCCCGCAGTGTCAACGGTGATTTTAACAACGTTGAGACTGGATCGAATATCAGTAAAAGGTGTCCGGATCTCTGCGGTGCGCCATGGGACAAACTGGATATGCGACATGGGCTTGAAGTTGAACCCAAAAGTTCCGGGCGTGGGTGCCATTATCGGGCGGAGGTAGTTGCCGCATGGAAGGTATGGGAATGGAGGAACGGGGCGGGACGGCGGCGGAGAAAGGGGAAAGTCAGGAGCGGCGGTTTGTTAGGCGAGTTTAGGATCAAAACGGGGGAGTTATACGATAATCGCGCGATTGAAGGGGCCGCGGACGCGGGGTAAGTAGGATCCGTCAATGTAAATTGCTAAGTGTACACCAAGAATTCATTAGGCTAACCTAGGCTGTTAGATTGTGTTAAAGAGTCTAATCGTGCGGTTTTAGTTGGTCCAGTGGGGTACATTTAGAGAAATTTGTGTTCACTCATTTATAAGTAGTAGAGATAGAGATAGAGATAGAGATAGAGATACTAGCACAAAGCCCATGCATTGCTACGAATCTTTAAAATAATTTTACGATAAAAGAGTTTCCGTTACGAATTTTTGATGAAGAACGTTGGTACGTCCCAATTTTTGCGCCCTAGTCGTTGCATAATATAGTACTCCCTCCTACCCATATTAGTCGACTCAGATTTTAAATTAGATACATCTATATCTAGACAAATCCAAGTCAACTAATATGTGTCGGAAGGAGTAGTATTATCCCTCTGTTTGAAAATATAAGATGTTTTAGTTTTTATATAAAAAAAATATCTAGACCCTTTTAGTAAGTAGGTTCACAATAAAAAGATCTAGATTTTTATTATATTTTAAAAGGAGTATATTTTAATGAGTGTGGGTTGGTTAGCTAGAGGAAATCGGGCACATGGCCATCATCACACCCACACACACGCGTACTTTTTTCTTTTTTGAGATGCACACACGGAAGTCAAACTAGGAGCACATCGCTCACAATGATAAACACCTCGCCGAGTTTCTTGGGCTATTTTGCAGTGATCCCTGCCGGCTTTAGCATTCCAAAGCAATCTAGTCCAGAGTCTTCTTTGTAGAATAATGATAATACAATTGCTTAACTCAAAAACAAAGGGGTACAAGGGTTTATATAGTACATGAGGAGACCGCGTGTCCTAACTTGATAAACACGAATTGTAATCTAACATCCCCGCAGTGTCAACGGTGATTTCAACAACGTTGAGACTGGATCGAATATCAGTAAAAGGTGTAGTTGCAAGCCCTTTGGTGAAGATGTCGGCAAACTGTGCTGTTGTAGGAACATGGAGAACTCGTACTTGGCCCAGAGCAACTTTCTTCCGAACAAAGTGAATATCAATCTCAATGTGCTTGGTGCGTCGATGTTGCACCGGATTGCCTGACATATAAACTGCAGAAATATTATCGCAATAAACCACGGTAGCCTGATGGAGAGGCCGATGAAGCTCCTCAAGTAGTTGGCGCAACGAAACTGTTTCAGCCACTGCATGTGCAAGAGCCCGGTACTCTGCCTCAGCAGACGAGCGAGTGACCGTAAGCTGTCGTTTTGAAGACCAAGAAATAAGATTGTTACCAAGATAAACACAGTATCCTGAAGTGGATCGACGAGTGTCTGGACAACCAGCCCAGTCGGCATCCGAATTATGCTGTCAATGATGCAAGTGGTGATGGATTAATGTGGAGACCATGATCAATGGTACCTTTGACATAACGAAGAATGCGTTTGATATGATTATAATGTGGGACACGTGGATCATGCATGAATAGACAAGCTTGTTGCACGACATAGGATAGTTCAGGACGGGTAAGAGTGAGATATTGGAGAGCTCCAGTAAGACTACGATAGAGAGTAGGATCGGAAAATATTTCACCGTCGGAAGAGAGTTTAGAGGTTGTATCTACAGGAATGCGAGAGGGTTGACAATCGAGCATACCGGCTTTGTTAAGAAGATCAACAGAATACTAACGCTGAGAAAGAAAGAGACCATGGTCATCACGTGTGACAGCAATGCCCAAAAAATGGTGAAGAGAACCGAGACCAGTCATAGAGAATTCTTGTTGAAGAAGAGCAATAATGTGTTCAAGAAAATCTATGGAGGAAGCTGTGAGAACAATATCATCAACGTAGAGAAGAAGGTAGGCAACCTGATTGGGAGAGTGGTAAACAAAGAGAGAATAATCAGAACGAGAAGGAGTGAAGCCGACAGTTTGAATAAAGTTAGAGAAACATTGAAACCAAGCACGAGGAGCTTGTTTTAGACCATAGAGAGATTTTTGGAGGAGACAGACGTGATTAGGAGAGGTAGAATCTTCAAATCCTAAGGGTTGTTGACAATAAATAGTTTCATTGAGAGAGCCATTAAGAAAAGCATTTTTAACATCCAGTTGGTGAATTGGCCATTTAGAAGATACAGTGATGCTAAGAATAGTGCGAATGGTGCTAGGTTTAACTACTAGAGAAGGTTTCCTCATAGTCTACACCGTGTTGTTGAGAAAAACCACGACAAACCCAACGAGCTTTATACCTAGAAAGACTACCGTCGGAGTGAAATTTTTGTCTAAAAACCCATTTACCAGAAACGATATTAGCACTAGAAGGGCGTGGAACAAGCTGCCAGGTGTTGTTGGAGAGAAGGGCTTGATATTCATCACGCATGGTAGCATCCCAGTTAGGATCTAGAAGAGCAGACTTATAAGATTTAGGTAGAGGAGAAAGATTAGTGGTAACATGGAGATTAAGCTTTTTAGTAGGTACGAAAACCTGATTTGCTACGAGTGCGCATAACATGATCATTAGTGGGTGCAGGAATAGGGATGGCGTGAGGTGGGGGAGCGAGCGTAGGTGACGAATGTGAGGCATCCGGCGCAGCGAAAGAAACGGACACGGGGGTCAGTTGCCGCGAGTCTGCCGCGGCAGGAAAATGGGGTGGTTCTGCTGCCACGGCAGAGGTTGTCTGCCGCGAGTCTGCCGCGGCAGGAAAGTGGGGTGGTTTGGCTGCCGTGATAGAGGTCAGCTGCCGCGAGTCTGCCGCGGCAGGAAAAGGAGGTGGTTTAGCTGCCGTGGCAGAAGAGGGAGGTTCTGCCGCGGCAGAGAAAGATGGTGAATTTGCTGCTGCGACAGCGTGAGGGGGTGAGTGTACAGGTGTGAAAAGATGGATTTTGCTGGGGAAGGGAGAGGGTCTGGGGGAGGGTGGAGGACTACTGGCAGAGGTCGAACGGGTAGAGAAAGGGAAGACCGTTTTGTCAAAGGTTACGTGACGAGAAATATGCACATGACCAGAAACTAGATCGAGACATCTATAACCTTTATGTTCATCAGAATAGCCTAAAAATACACATGGAATGGATCTAGGAGATAGTTTATTTATAGATGTAGCATATACATTGGGAAAACAGTGACAACCAAAGACACGAAGCTCGGAATAGTTAGGATTAGAGAGAAAGAGGGAGAAGAACTGGTTTTGGGATTGACACTTGACGGACGAAAGTTCAGAAGATAGGTAGCCGTGCGAAGAGCTTCAGCCCAAAAAGTGGATGGCATAGATGCTTGAATAAGGAGAGTGCGGATAATATCATTGATTGTTCTAAGAGATCGTTCATCTTTGCCATTTTGAGGTGATGTGTATGGGCAGAAAAAACGAAGAAGAATGCCGTTTTGGAGAAAGAAGTTACGGTTTGCGAGATTGTTAAATTCTTTGCCATTGTCACATTGGATAAATCTAATGGGAAGAAAAAATGAGTTGCAACGTATGATGGCTCTGTGTAAGGTGCCCAGAAAAGTGCTGGTGCGATGATGATGTAGAGCTCGTTGGGAACCCCAAGAGGAAGGTATGATGAGCACAGCAGCAAGTTTTCCTCAGTTATGAAACCAAGGTTTAATCGAACCAATAGGAGCAAGGAAACACCCCAAAGGTGTTACTAGCTGAGCTTTGGCAGGGCGCACTACCGGTGCTAGTAGCAACATGGAGACCTGCACAACACAACCACAGAACTTTGTCCCCAACTTGCGATGAGGTTGTCAATCTCACCGTGTTTTGCGGAAAACAAAGGATTAAACATATCGAATGGAAAGAAGTAAAAGTTTGCAGAAAGTAAATACAAATTAGTAAACAGTTTATAGATTATATGTAAAAAAAAAGGACCGGGATCCATAGTTCACTAGAGGTGGCTCTCCTTAGGTAGATAACATGCTGGGTGAACAAATTACAGCGGGGCAATTGGCAAACACCAAGAAAGCAATACATGCATATACTAATCATCTTGACTCCTCTGAGACTTGATTGGGCATTACAACATAATACATAGACCGCCATCCAACTGCATCTATGACTAATAATCCACCTTCAGGTTATCATCCGAACCCCCTCCAGTATTAAGTTGCAAGCAACAGATTATTGCTTTACGAACTGCGTGTAAAGTAAACAATACGATTGTTCTATGAACAAAGGATTGTTGTTTTCTCTCTAGTAGCAACAACACATCTAGTACCTTAGAGATTTCTGTCACTTCCCCAGATTACCAGAGGCATGAACCCACTATCGAGCATAAATACTAACTCTTGGAGTTGCTAGCATCTACTTGGCCAAGATAGCTACTAACAACGGAAAGCATGCAAGATCTCAAATAACAAAGACATGATAAAATCAATAATCAATCTAAAATAGCATCTCAATATCCATCGGATCCCCGCAAACACAACATGTATGGATTACAAAAAGATGATCTTGATCATGAACGGAGCTCACAAGATCTATAGATGAAAGCACAAAGGAGGAGAAACCAACCATCTAGCTACTACATGGTCACGCATCACACCGGAGGCTTGCATGGTGATGAAGAAGACCTCCAGGGTGAATTCCCCTCTCCGGCAGGGTGCCGGGAAGAGCTTCAGATCCCTCCCGATCTAGGGATGGAGATGACGACGGCTACAGACTCTTTCGTGGATTTTTGATCGGGTACTTAGGTTTTTCGTCCCGAGGGCAATATATAGGCGGAAGGAGAGGCCGAGGGGGTGCGGGGAGCCACCACACCACCCCCTGGAGTGGGCCAGGCCTGGCCGTGCGGCCAGGTGGTGTGGCCGGCCCCTGGCCCCTCTCCGTCTCGTATTCTGGCACTTGATCCCTTCCGGAAAAATAGGCACTTTGGCTTTTGTCTCGTCCAATTCCGAGAATATTCCTTTTCTGACTTTCCTGGAACCAAAAACAATAGAAAACAGGCAGCTGGCACTGTGGCTCTTGTTAATAGGTTAGTCCAAGAAATCATATGAAAAGTACTCCAAAGTTGGAACAAAACACAAGAAAGTGGATAAAACCAAGCATGGAATATCAAAAATTATAGATACATTTGCAATGTATCAACGTCCCCAAGCTTAACTCCTGCTCGTCCTCGAGTAGGTAAGTGATAAAAAAAATTGAGGTGACATGCACCATCAAAGACTTGATCAAAGTATTTGCAAAACACTCAAAGCTGGGATCATAGTACTTCGATCATAACATGAAAGACAAAGTTCTAGCAATAAGCAAAGAAACTATGATGCAGCATGAAAAGGTACAAACAAAAGAATCATGAATAACATGCTTTGCAAGACGTTTGTTTGTTTCACATAAAGAAAACATAGCATAATAGTATTCAGCTTGTCCCTCAATAGAGTAGCAAATATAAATGCATATGACACCTTCAAAGTTCATAAGAGTGACTAGATACAATAGTTAAAAACAAGCAATAACAAGTTATGCATCAATCAACTAGTCTTGGGACAATGCACATAGAACTAACAATGGCCACTATGCTCTCAAAGTAGGTGCATAAAGATAGAAGGTGGAGACTCAATGTAATGGTGGAAGAAAGTCCTTTTGTAAAAGGAAGTAGGGATTCAAGTCTCATAAAGAGCTTCCAAAAATTATGGTACTTATAGCTTTTAGCTCTCATTGCCCCTATCATAAGCATCTTGAAGTGATTAAGGTTAAAGTGACACAACTAAGAGGATATGCTTGACAAGTTATAAACCGAAATCTCATGCCCCTTACTTACGAAGACCGATCCTCATGCTACTCAACTTCAGTCACGAGTAAGCTCTTGTCATTGTAAGTACATGTGTATCATTAAGAACCGCCAACGGGGTACCCCTTGCACATGATACGGGAGCTTTCCCATAATCAAAATGACAAGGCAAGCAGACAATGAGCATCTTAGCGATCTTTTTATTTGCTATTTGCATAGGTTTTTATTGAGGATGCTTCATAGAGTGCTCATTATGGTGATGCTGCAAATTTCCACCATGATTAGGCATGGCTTAGGCTAGCGGCCCAGGCGTTTCTCTAACACACATACAAACTCCATGATCTTACAAGTTCCACTTTTATTTCACACCGCCGGGATCCGTAAGCAAAAGAACATGATATCAACGGGGTACAAAGTACAAGTGCAATGTTGAACGCGTTCCCCATGGTACATGGTTCTGCTAATTTCAACTTATAAAGCGCAAGCATATACGCAACAAAGAAGGACCCAATGGTTTAGAGGCAAAAAGTAAAGTGTGCCATCAAGTTCGTGAGAGCTTTAATCACTAGTTTTCTCATAACAAGTGGAAGGTAAACAAAAGCATGAATATACTTGGAATAGCATAAGCTAGTAGGTAGGTATGGTGGACTCTTTGGAATAACTTGGTTTAGGGAGTTGGATGCATGAGTTAAACTCGTACCTTGTTGTGGAGGCTAGCAAAAGACTGGGAGCAACAAACTAAAAGAGCAATAATGGCCATAAACATGCAGAGCGACAAAACATCATTGATCAAAGCATAAAGTGATACTACAAGTTGAAAACTAAAGGATCATAAAGGCTATGGTGACTTGTGACAGTCATAACATGGTGGAGTGATGGGTTCGTAGCATGGAAAGCAAAAAAATTCTACCGCAAGAACAAACAAAACCCAGATCTAATCTAGATAAAAGCCAAGATCTAATCTATTGGACATGTGCAACGAGATAGATCTGTACTAACCCTTGTAGATCCGAAAGCCTTGTGCGAGAACAGATCTCGTGATTGATGTAGTCGATCACTTGCCGATCTCAAGATCGAGTAGACGATCCTTTCGGCGCCGCGTTCCGGCAGCGCTTCCGCAGTCGGTCACACGTGCGGAGTCGAAGCAGACCTTCCTCTCCTCGTTCCAGCGAGCAGCGGAGGTAGTAGATCTTCTCCACGGAATCCCAGCAACACGACGGTGTGGTGGTGGTGGTGGAGTAGAGAATTCTGCAGGGCTTCGCCTAAGCCAGAGCAGAGGGAAGGAGGAGGAGAGAGGCGGCTAGGGTTTAAGGATTCAGAGGGGGGCAGGGGTTGGCGCCTCCACCCCTCTATTTAAAGGAGGGAGGCGCCATGGGGAGGTCGAGTCCTTGTAGGACTCCCCTCTCCCTTGGCCGGCGGATCAAGGAGGTGGGGGGAGAGTCCTACTCCCCCACGAATCCTTGTCTTGCCCCACAAGGATTCCTTGACCCTTTCTTGGTTTTCAAGCAAACTCCAAGAAATCTTCTAGAACCTTCCGAAACATTCCGAAACCTTCTAGAATCCCCATACAAATACTCCGGAACATTTCCTAACTTAGAAAATGATCCCCAATATATGAATCTTATTCTCCGAACAATTCCGGATCTCCTCGTGATGTCCTAGATCCAATCCGAGACTCCGAACAACATTCGGTATCCAACGCAAATTCCATATCTACTTAAAAACAACTTCGAACCTTAAGTGTGTCACCCTACGGTTCGTGAATATGCAGACGTGATGGAGACACCTCTTCGATCAATAACCATCAGCGGGATCTAGAGATCCATAACGGCTCCCACATACTCAACGATGACTTCGTGATCGATAGAACCATTAACATACAAAACCAATTCCCTTTGTCACGCGATACTATACTTATCCGAGGTTTGATCGTTGGTATCTCCATACCTAGTTCTACCTCGTTACTGATAAGTACTCTTTACTCGTTCCGTGATATGTCATCCCTTGTGACCTAGTCACATGCTTGCAAGCTAACTAGATGACATTCCACCGAGAGGGCCCAGAGCATATCTATCCGTCATATGGATGGACAAATCCCAATCTTGGTCCATGCGCTTCAACACATACTTTCAGAATACCCAATGTCACCTTTATAACCACCCAGTTACGAAGCGGCGTTTGATGTCATCAAAGTACCCATCTGGTGATGGTGATTAACATAACCTCATGGTCGAAGGATTAGGTTACTATGCATTTGAAAAGCTTGTAGCAAAACGAACTTAACGACTTGATCTTATGCTATGCTTACTATGGGTGTGTGTCCATCACATCATTCTCCTAATGATATGATCTTGTTATTAACGATATCCAATGTCCATGATCAGGAAACCATGATCATCCATTAATCAACAAGCTAGTTTAACAAGAGGCTTACTAGGGACTCTTTTATGTTTACAAAACACACAAGTATTAATGTTTCCGGTTAATACAATTATAGCATGGGATGTAAACATTTATCATAAACATAAAGATATAATAATAACCACTTTATTATTGCCTCTTGGGCGTATCTCCAACAGTCTCCCACTTGTACTAGAGTCAATAATCTAGTTAAAAAACTTGTGCATTCAACACCTATGGCTTTCTGGTGTTGTATAGACACTATTACTAGTGGTAAACATAATCTTCGGATCTGACACTTCCAGGTCCGTGTGTATTTGCATGTCCTTGCGTCTCTACGCATTACTCTTTCTCCAATGAGATGGCATTGTATAATATTTGGTCCTTTGGTGAGACCTTTAGTTCTTTGGGATTAAATCATGTTGATACAATTCTCGTACAATGTATCTTCATAGTATTATCCCGCTATGAACCACACCTAGTTTGATAACAAACTACTTGATGCAAATGCCCTCATTTGCTGCTACAATAGCAGTCATATACTTAGCCTTTTGTTGTAGTATCTGTCACAATGTTTTAACTTTGGTACTCAACCAAATCCGTTATGGAACTTCCTTTCCATTACATTGTGCCACCCATAGTTTAAATTGAGATAAACTTAATTTGTGACAAAACTAGTATCAATGCAACAATTTACAATGAACTATTTGTCACCACTATATAAATAATATATTCTTAGTTCTTCCAAAGATCATAGGAATATCCCTACTATTGTCCAATGATCATCTTATGAGTCATTCTGGTATATGCTCATAACATTTAGAGCATAGGACATATCTGGATGTGTACATCTCAAAGAATGATTGATCAAAATATTCTTGTGATTTCACCAAGTGTCAAAACACTTCAATCTCGTGTCAACACACTTGAATCTTGATTCAGTCCTTTCTGTGCGTCAAGAACCTTTCTTGTTGTTTCCATATTGAACTCATTCAACATCTTATCTATGTACATTTGGCAAAACCATATTAGCGCCTCAATCTATCCATATAGACATTGATGCCTAATTCTTGGGTTATGCCTAAGTCTTTCATCGAAATGAAATTCTTAACCCGTGTCAATAAAAATACATCATTTCTAATCAACAATATGTCTTTCACATAATGTATTAGAAATATGTCTTAGCGCTCCCACTTAATTTCTTGCAAAATGCAAACATCTTCATCGTCTCTGATGAAATTAAACCTTTTAACGGTTTCATCACGGTGAAGATTCCAACTCCGCGATGCTCACTTCAACCATTGAAGTTTTGCATACTCTTTTAGCATCCTTTGAATTAACAAAACCCTTTGGATCGTGTCATGTACACGTCTTAGGTAACCATTCTATTAGAAGAACTTGTTTTGTTTGTTCAACTACCATATACCAAAGTATATGTAGTGGTTGCTACATTAATCCGTACAGACTAAATATCGCTATGAAATATCAAATCTTATCATAGTCAATTCCTTGAACATTGTCGTAAACTCTTTCCGACATGTCGACTATTTCATAGATGTGAAACATCCATGTCTATTTCTTTATAGATCCATATACGACTGTAAGGTCTTACACCTTTCCAGAGGGTCTTTCAAATTCAAAGCTTGATTTCTCGTGTATGGAATTATCACGGATTTTATGGCTTCAAGCCACTTAACGAAGTCAGGGCCCATCATTGCTTCTTTGCATGTAGTCGGTTCATCATTGTCAAACAACAATGATTTAACTCTCAAATCTTGGCATTTGATTACTTACCCGACCTACTTGGTTCAATAGGAACTTAGATCTCCGTGACCACAACCTTTGAGGCACGTGAGCCATGAGCATTGTTGCTGCCTCCGGGACACTTTCCAACGCTGCGCAACTCAGCACATATTAGCCAAGGTTCAACAACCTTGTCAAAGTTCTATTGTCCTCCCACTTGACTTTTCACCAAAAATTCCTTCTCAAGAAACTCGACATTCTAAGAGACAAACACTTTTGTCTTCGGTGTTATGGAGGAATACCCAATGGTTATTCGAAATAACCTACAAAGACATGCTCATCCGACTTTGGTTGTAAACACTTTACTTATGCCTAGCATACCAAAAGTTTAAGAAAGGACAACCTAGGTTTTATCCCAAACCATGACTTATATGGTGTCATTTCAATGGATCATGATGGAGCTCTTTTCAGTGTAAAAGCTATAGTCACTAAAGCTTTAATCTTTAAAATATAATGGCAGTTTTATAAATGACACCTTTGATCTTACCATGTCAAACAAGGTTTCATTACATATCTCGAACACTCCATACTCCTATGGTGTTTTGGGAAATGCAAATCCATGGAACGATTCCTCAAATCTTAGGTGTTTTGCTAAACTTGTAACTCAAACATCTTTCTTTATGATCCAATCATAAACTTTTTATTTTCTTGTTACAATGATTTTCCACTTCATCTTGAAAGTCTTTGAACATTTTCAAATGTTTCATACTTCTTCCTTATTGAGTAAGTATATACATATACTCACTCAAATCTTCGGAGAAAGGATATGAAGTTGAAATCCATCGCCCATGACTACACATAATGGACTATATACATCAATATGTACAAATTCCAATCAGTTAGTTGTCCGTTCCTCTTTTGGCCTACTAACGGAGTTTTAATTATCTCCAGGAAAGTATCACAAGCGTCATTTGATCAAAATCAAGGACTCCAAAAATCCATCAACATGGAGTTTCTTCATGTATCCCTTTCAATATAATTTAAACGGCGATGTCACTTTGCAAGTGATCTTTCAATCATTTGTCTTGCGACATTTTAGCATTAGTTTTATGGTCGTTATTTCTCCAACCAGACTTGTATATCATCCATCTATTATGGAATACGGTAATTATTTGAACAACCTTTTGTCATCGTAATACCTGATCAAAATAACAATTATTGAAACAAATCTTGAAGGCAAGCTTTTGATGTTAACGAGCAACACAACAACCCTTTGTTTGTTTTTGATGAGCATCATCACATATTCTCTTGCTAGTTACTTAGGCCATTGCGGTTCATGAATTGTGTTGTCCTGTATGACACTTCATACCAACCAATTCGGTATCCAATACTGGAGAACCACATTGTTTAACAACCAAGGAATACAGCCATAACATGTATCTTCTATATACCTAAGTTGGACATCTCCAATCTTTTCTTTTCTGCCAAATATTTTATAGATTCTCTTTCAACAATTTCTTTTCTTTTAAAAGAATCTATCAACATCAATAGTGGTGTCATTCACATGACACATAGTACAAAGTGTGTATAGTCAAATACTAATACCTTTGAACTTGCACTTTGAAGTAGATCACCTTCATCAAATGTTTGGCATTCTTTCAAAAATCCATTCTTTAGTAATGTTTTAGTGTAGTAAACATTTTACTTACATCTTCTATTCATCCTTATCATGACAACTTTCATGATCAAGCTGCTATAGCTTATAAAGGTGAATTGCGAGTATAATGTTTCTTTTCCAAAACCTTTTGGAGGATTAGGACGACTAGCGTCTCCAACCTTCACAAATTCTCATCAAATATGAAGACATACACTCTATCATGTTGTAACCAACATATTGTTTTAGATATCGCAATACCTTTCACATATGATGGTTTCTGAAACATTGCTTTCAGCTCTTAGATAAACTTGATTAAAAACAATCTTTTGAGTATCAAGAATCATGGAGGCAAACATGATACATTAGATACTAACACTGGAATTGTTACTCTTGATTCAATACTGTTTATTAAACTTCACAGAGTAAACGGAGTTTGCTGAAAGTTTGCAATATGACTTTTAAACTTTATATTGACACTCAAAACAATACGATACCGGTTCGTAAAGCAAATATCCAGAATTTTATAGTTCTACTATCTCAACTATAACTAAGCGTAAGGTGGTGAACGGATGCCAATGACTACAACAAACTATGCAAATTCACTTTGATTGTGTTTATGATAAATTGAGTTCGACTAATCCAAATTAAAAATGAACTCCCACTCAAAACAACATCCCTCGAGTTGTTTTAGTGATTACACGAACCAAATCCACTACACCAAGTCCGATCATCACGTGAGATGATGTAGCTTCAAAGGCGAACAATCAACATGTTCATCATATCATCCATATGACTCGTGCTTTACCTTTCGGTATTCCGTGTTCCGAGACCATGTCTGTACATGCTAGGCTCGTCAAGGTTAACCTTAGTATCTGCATGTGCAAATCTGGCTTGCACCCGTCGTATGCACACGTAGAATCTATCACACCCGATCATCACGAGATGCTTCGAAACGACGAGTCTTAGCAACGGTGCCTACTAAGGACGAACACTTTATTACTTGATATTTAGTGAGAGGGATCATCTTATAATGCTACCGTCGCGATCTAAGCAATACAAGATGCATAAAGGATTAACATCACAGGCAATTCATAATTAGTGTGATATGATATGGCCCTTTCTTCTTATGCCTTTGATCTCCATCTCCAAAGCACAGACATGATCTCCATCATCACCAGCATTGTGTCAAGGTCAGTGGCGCCGCTTCATGGTTGTCCATCATCACTAGCAACTATTACAACTACTTGGAATAAAGCTATTACTAGATGAATAGACAAGCAGGTCTTAACAGAATTAAAGACAACCATTAGGCTCCTGCCGGTTGCCATATTACAACAAGGATCATTGCATACATCAAATATAATCACAATCACATGATGGCCATATCACATCACAAAAACCCTGCAAAAACAAGTTAGACGCCTCTAATTTTCTTTGCATGTTTTACGTGGTTTGGGCTTTCGAATAAGAACGGATCTTACCTACGAAACTGAACCACAACATTGATACAAGTGTTATCAAGTGCAAAGTGTAGATTGGATCTATACTATGGTGAGAGAGACAGACACCCGCAAAGCCACTTGTGCAAAGCAAGTTACACGTCAAGCGTGGAGCAAGTCTCATGTGCGATGACATGTAAGGTTAGCCTGAGCCGCTTCATCCCACCATACCACAAGATGCAAAGTACACAAAGCAAAAGACGGCACGAGCACCAACGCCCACAAAAACATTGTGTTCTACTCGTGCAACAGATCTACGCATAGACACGGCTCTGATACCACTGATGGGTTCGTAGCATGGAAAACAAAACATTTCTACCGCAAGAACGAACAAAACCCAGATCTAATCTAGATAAAAGCCAAGATCTAATCTATTAGACATGTGCAACGAGATAGATCTGTACTAACCCTTGTAGATCTGAAAGCCTTGTGCGAGAACGGATCTCGTGGTTGATGTAGTCGATCACTTGCCGATCTCAAGATCGAGTAGACGATCCTTCCGGCGGCGCGTTCTGGCAGCGCTTCCGCAGGCGGTCACACGTGCAGAGTCGAAGCAGACCTTCCTCTCCTTGTTCCAGCGAGCAGCGGAGGTAGTAGATCTTCTCCACGGAATCCCAGCAGCACGACGGTGTGGTGGTGGTGGTGGAGTAGAGAATTCTGCAGGGCTTCGCCTAAGCCAGAGCAGAGGGAAGGAGGAGGAGAGAGGCGGCTAGGGTTTGAGGATTCGGAGGGGGCCAGGGGTTGGCGCCTCCACCCCTCTATTTAAAGGAGGGAGGCGCCATGGGGAGGTCGAGTCCTTGTAGGACTCCCCTCTCCCTTGGTCGGCGGATCAAGGAGGTGGGGGGGAGAGTCCTACTCCCCCATGAATCCTTGTCTTGCCCCACAAGGATTCCTTGACCCTTTCTTGGTTTTCAAGCAAACTCCAAGAAATCTTCTAGAACATTCTGAAACCTTCTAGAATCCCCATACAAATACTCCGGAACATTTCCTAACTTAGAAAATGATCCCCAATATATGAATCTTATTCTCCGGACAATTCTGGATCTCCTCATGATGTCCCAGATCCAATCCGAGACTCCGAACAACATTCGGTCTCCAACGCACATTCCATATCTACTTAAAAACAACTTCGAACCTTAAGTGTGTCACCCTACGGTTCGTGAATATGCAGACATGATGGAGACACCTCTTCGATCAATAACCATCAGCGGGATCTAGAGATCCATAACGGCTCCCACATACTCAACGATGACTTCGTGATCGATAGAACCATTAACATATGAAACCAATTCCCTTTGTCACGCGATACTATACTTATCCGAGGTTTGATTGTCGGTATCTCCATACCTAGTTCTACCTCGTTACTGATAAGTACTCTTTACTCGTTCCATGATATGTCATCCCTTGTGACCTAGTCACATGCTTGCAAGCTAACTAGATGACATTCCACCGAGAGGGCCCAGAGCATATCTATCCGTCATATGGATGGACAAATCTCAATCTTGGTCCATGCGCTTCAACACATACTTTCAGAATACCCAATGTCACCTTTATAACCACCCAGTTACGAAGCGGCGTTTGATGTCATCAAAGTACCCATCCGGTGATGGTGATTAACATAACCTCATGGTCGAAGGATTAGGTTACTATGCATTTGAAAAGCTTCTAGCAAAACGAACTTAACGACTTGATCTTATGCTATGCTTACTATGGGTGTGTGTCCATCACATCATTCTCCTAATGATATGATCTTATTATTAACGACATCCAATGTCCATGAACAGGAAACCATGATCATCCATTAATCAACAAGCTAGTTTAACAAGAGGCTTACTAGGGACTCTTTTATGTTTACAAAACACACAAGTATTAATGTTTCCGGTTAATACAATTATAGCATGGGATGTAAACATTTATCATAAACATAAAGATATAATAATAACCACTTTATTATTGCCTCTTGGGCATATCTTCAACAGTGAGCATGTGCCAAGTCAACCCAAATAAATCATCAAAGGAGAATACCACTATACTATGCTTTAATATGCTAAAACAACGCATGATTCATCCAAAGCACATTAAGCAATCTCAATTGTTTATAACAAGTCAAGCTATAGCAAAGAATACTAAGCATAAAGCCAAAACAATATCAAGCATGGCATGACAAAGCATAGGCCACAGTAAAAAACAAGCTCTTTTTACCACATAAGTATGAACTTTCCTACTCTTTTCCAGACCAAACCAAACTATTTGCAAACTAATGTAAGAAAGAGGGGGTCCAACCAACTTATTCAGAAAACTAAGAAAATCAAGCAAACTAAAAACCAAAACGAAAATGAAAAAAAGACGCTCCAAGAAAAACACAACTATGCATGAAACAATAAAAATGAAGCATTTGGAAGAAACCTGAGATTTTTATTGATGAAGAAAGGGATGCCTTGGACATCCCCAAACTTTGACGCTTGTACTTTTTGGATATTTCTTGGAGTGACATGTGTGGAATCCTCAAGCTTGAGCTTTAGTCCATCCTTCATCTCATTACTCATTCCTTCCATACACCTGAAAATTTTCCTTCATACAAAACTTCACACAATCTCATTAGCAACATTAGTGCACTTAAGATAAATAAGTCTCAAGGTTCAGTTCTAACACCAAATAAACTTCTATTAGAACACTAGCTACTGTAGCACTTCCCTCAAAAAGCTCAATTCCCCGAAAGAACTCAAAAAGGAACCCACAAGAAGCAAATGCACAAAATGGCCGAAATCTGTCAAAACAGACCAGTAGGTAAAGACGATTTTTTTCGAAGACCTTCTGTTGCTCAAATCAAAAAGTGTTGAACTAATGAAAGTTAGATAACAACCTGTGTCATAAGCACAAAAAATTACAGATCAATCCGACATACAGAACTCTCTCAGGAAGTTTTACGATGAAGCACAAAAGTCTGTTTCGGGACAGCAACTTTCCCAATTATTACTTCACTCTCGTTAGAGGTTACTCTTGGCACAAAAAGCAAATAAAAAGGATAAGGAGCTGTTATTACTGACTTATCTAAAACTCTTGGGTTATCTCCCAACAAGTACTTTTCTTTAACGCCTTTAAGTTAGGCATAAGAAGCAAAGAAAGAATCAAGTGTTCTCAAATGAAGAAGCATTAAGACCAAATTTTGTTTTCATAGGAGAAGCAAAAGAAATCTTTTCTCTCTTTTTAGGGAAGTGCTCTATACCTTTCTTGAGTGGGAGTTGATATTTAATGGTGCCTTCTTTCATATCAATGATGGCACCAACAGTTCTAAAAAAAGGTCTTCCCAAAGTAATAGGACAAGAAGCATTGTATTCAACATCCAAAACATAGAAATCAACAGGGACATAGGAATCATTAACCATAATAAGAACATCATTAAGACTCCCCATGAGTTTCCTTTTAGCATCAAGTGGGACATTCAAATAACAATCTTCAAGAGGAGGCAAATCAAGCATATCATAAATCCTTCTACGTATAAT
The DNA here is from genome assembly GCA_916181665.1 of Avena sativa. Classification (NCBI taxonomy): domain Eukaryota; kingdom Viridiplantae; phylum Streptophyta; class Magnoliopsida; order Poales; family Poaceae; genus Avena; species Avena sativa. The sequence continues at coordinate 344,743,086 of OV702287.1, forward strand.
AGAAACACTACTATCAAGATCACACAAAGTTTTGAAATCAAAGTCATTCACTCTCATATTAATGATGGGTTCCCAACCATCTTCTTGTTTTATAGGAATAGAAGCTTTATGTTTCATCTTTTCTTCTTTAATCTTTATGAGAGCATCAATAATGTGTTTTGTAAAGGCCATGTTCATAGCACTAGCATTAGGACTTTTAGCAAGCTTTTGTAGGAACTTAATAACTTCAGAGATGTTGCAACCATCAAGATCAAAATCAAATTTATCATCTAAAGTAGTAGAACTATTACTAGCCTCAACACTAGTGGTGGTAATAGTAGAAACACTAATGTTTCTAGCAATTTCATCTTCTCTTTCCCACTTAGCATGTAATTCAGCTAATAGTCTAACATTTTCATCAATTCTTACTTGTATAGCATTAGTAGCTACAAAGGGATTCTCATTAGTTTTAGGTTTAACAGCCATTTTATTAATCAATGAAGATTGAGCTTCAGATAGAGATGATATATTTCTTTCAGCATTAGAGAGTTTCAATTGTAAAGTAGGAATTTCCCTATTTAGACTCTCAAGTTGATGGCTAATGTTCTTCAAAATGATAGATTGTTCCTCCATAGTTTTAGTAAATAGCTTATTTTGCTCATATTGCATTTGCATGAAGTTTTTAGTGGCTCTTTCAACTTCTAAAATTCTTCCTTCACTAGGAGGATATGGCTTATAGTTGTTGTTACCAAAATTGTTCCTATAAGCATTATTACCATAAGCATTGTTGCCAAAGTTGTTATTTCTTATCAAGTTCACATCAACTTGCTCTTCTTGAGAAACCGAGGAGGCTAAAGGAACATTATTTGGATCAATATGGGCTTTCCCATTAACAAGCATAGACATAATAATATCAATCTTATCACTCAAGGAGGAGGTTTCCTCAACAGAATTTACCTTCTTACCTTGTGGAGCTCTCTCAGTATGCCATTCAGAATAATTAACCATCATATTGTCTAGAAGTTTTGTTGTAGCACCCAAAGTGATGGTCATAAAGGTACCTCCAGCAGTAGAATCCAATAGGTTCCTTGAAGAATAGTTTAATCCTGCATAAAAAGTTTGGATGATCATCCAAGCAGTCAGTCCATGAGTGGGACAATTCTTTACCAAAGATTTCATTCTTTCCCAAGCTTGAGCAACATGCTCATTATCAAGTTGTTTAAACTTTATTATTTCACTTCTCATGGATATAATCTTAGCAGGAGGATAATATTTTCCAATAAAAGCATCTTTGCACTTAGTCCAAGAATAAATACTATTCCTAGTTAAGGAATTCAACCACTCTTTAGCTTTTCCTCTCAAAGAGAAAGGAAACAATTTCAGTTTAATAATATCACCATCTATATCCCTATGCTTTTGCATTTCACAAAGTTCAACAAAGTTATTTAGATGGGAAGCAACATCTTCATTACCAATACCAGAAAATTGTTCTCTCATAACAAGATTGAGCAAAGCAGGTTTTATCTCAAAGAAAATATTTTTAGCCACAAGTGGAGCAATAGGTGTGCTCATAAAATCATTGTTGTTGGTGCTAGTGAAGTCACACAACTTAGTGTTCTCAAGAGTAGTCATTTTTTTGGGTTTTCAAATAAGAAAGCAAACAAGTAAAACTATTTTTTTTTGTGTTTTTTGAAAAACAAAACAAGTAAACAAAGCAAAAATAAACTAAGCAAAACAAAAACAACAAAGTAAAGAGATTGGTTATGAGGGACTCCCCTTGTGAAGATATCCTTGACTTCCCGCCAACAGCGCCAGAAAAATGTTTAATGCCGTGTAGTTGACGTGGGAGTTTCTTCTTCTTCGTTCCCCGGCAACGGCGCCAGAAAAATGCTTGATGGCTCTGTGTAAGGCGCCCAGAAAAGTGCTGGTGCGATGATGATGTAGAGCTCGTTAGGAACCCCAAGAGGAAGGTATGATGAGCACAGCAGCAAGTTTCCCTCAGTTATGAAACCAAGGTTTAATTGAACCAGTAGGAGCAAAGAAACACCCCAAAGGTGTTACTAGCTGAGCTTTCGCAGGGCACACTACTGGTGCTAGTAGCAACGTGGAGACCTGCACAACACAACCACAGAACTTTGTCCCCAACTTGCGATGAGGTTGTCAATCTCACCGTGTTTTGCGGAAAACAAAGGATTAAACGTATCGAATGGAAAGAAGTAAAAGTTTGCAGAAAGTAAACACAAAGCAGTAAACAGTTTATAGATTGTATGTAAAGAAAAAGGACCGGGATCCATAGTTCACTAGAGGTGGCTCTCCTTAGGTAGATAACATGCTGGGTGAGCAAATTACAGCGGGGCAATTGACAAACACCGAGAAAGCAATACATGCATATACTAATCATCTTGACTCCTCTGAGACTTGATTGGGCATTACAACATAATACATAGACCGCCATCCAACTGCATCTATGACTAATAATCCACCTTCAGGTTATCATCCGAACCCCCTGCAGTATTAAGTTACAAGCAACAGATTATTGCTTTACGAACTGCATGTAAAGGAGAGGCCGAGGGGGTGCCGGGAGCCACCATACCACCCCCTGGCACGGGTCAGGCCTGGCCGCACGGCCAGGTGGTGTGGCCGACCCCTGGCCCCTCTCCGTATCGTATTCTGGCACTTGATCTCTTCCGGAAAAATAGGCACTTTGGCTTTTGTCCCGTCCAATTTCGAGAATATTTATTTTTTGACTTTCCTGGAACCAAAAACAGCAGAAAACAGGCAGCTGACACTGTGGCTCTTGTTAATAGGTTAGTCCAAGAAATCATATGAAAAGTACTCCAAAGTTGGAACAAAACACAAGAAAGTGGATAAAACTAAGCATGGAACATCAAAAATTATAGATACATTTGCAATGTATCAACGTATTGTTAAAAATTGATGAAGATTGTATGCACATCAGATTTATTTATTTAAGGGAAAAGTCCATATAAAGTGCGTGAAATCATCCAATATAACAAGATAATATTTAAAACCCGAAACACTCAAAGTTGGAGATGTCCACAAATCACAATGAAGGAGCTCAAAGGGGAAAGTACTAAAGGAGCTAGATGAGCTAAAGGGTAGACGAACATGTTTTCCGAGTTGACATGACTCACAAGTTGATGGGCTACGAGAATCTTGATTACACGGTATGGAGAAATCACTAAGCAAAGATGACATTGTGGCTTTATTTGGGTGGCCTAGACGTTGATGCCAAAGATCAATGGTGGCGATCATGGATGATGGAGGCGAGGAAGTAGGAGCGCCGTGGATGGAGTAGAGGTCACCGGAGCTATCGAAGCGTGCGATCTTTGCTTTGGTTTGGAAATCCTTCACAGATAAACCAAAGGGATCAAATTCAACAGAAACATGATTACCAGTAGTAAAACAACGAACACAGATAAGATTTTTGATGAGAGCCGGTGCAACTAAGACATCACGAAGAAGAAGTGGTTTGGTGGTGGATGAAAGTTGGGTGTGGCCGACACATGAAATAGGGGTGGAGGAACCATCACCAAGAGTAATCGATGAAAAATAAGATGGAGTGCAATTTGACAGCATATTATTGGATGAGGACATATGACTAGATGCACCAGAATCAAAGATCCAATCAGTACCTGTGTTACCTTGTGCAGCAAAATTATTCATGGCCTGGATAAACGCAGCTTGATCCTAGCTCGGAGCGTTGGCGGGTGGTGGTGCTGTTGGTGGTGCAGAAGCCGGTGCAGGTGGAGGCGCCACATACATAGAGTACATCGGGTAGAAGGCTCCTGGATCAGCATGGTAAAGTGGAGTCGGCATTGGGGCGCCATACTGAATTGGCGGAGTAGCAGTATATGGAGCAGGACTTGGAGCCGCGTAGTAAGCCTGAGCAGGTGGTCGGACGCCGGGACGGCCAGGTGTTCCAGTGTGCGGCCGCATACCCGGTTGCCATGCACCGGAGTAGGCCGGGGGAGCACCAGCAGGAGAGGGTGCAGTCCACGGCATAGACCAAGCCTGGACAAGACCCGTCCACAGATCACGAGGAGGCCGCCATGTCGGAGATGCGGCTGGCGACACCATAGTTGATGTAGAGGTACCAATCGGAGGGGCCGGCGGTGGAGCAGGCCGAGACGATGGAGGCCGATACATAGGGTTTTTGCCCTTATAATTGGGGCTTGGGCGCCATCCTGGGGGAGTCGGGGCCGATGGAGCATGGACCGGCGGGGGAGGCACCGGGGGCCGAAGCGATGCAGCGAAGACCTAGGGGCGAGCATCTTTGTTTGCTTGAGCACGATCTGCCCATTGCAGAAGAGAGCGCACTTCGACGAAGGAGGGGCGAGGACGCATCATGGGGATGAATGACGCCTGCTTCTCGAACTTGTCGGTGAGCCCGGCAAGCAAAGTATTGATGAGCTGCCGATCATCTATGGGATCGCCGAGTTCCCGAAGCTCGTCAGAGATTGCCTTGAGACGTTGACAGTAGATGCCGACGGGGGAATCCCCTTGGATGGTATTGCGGAATTCCGTGTGAAGAGTGGTAAGTCGGGCATCAACATTGTCTTGGAAAAGTTGGCGAAGAGCAGCCCAAAGCCAGGCGGCGGTGGTGGCCTCGCGGTAAACTAGATTAAAATTTTCTATAGAGATCCGCGTGTAGATCCATTGGATAACTGCGAGATCGTCTTTGGCCCATTGTGGATTGTCGGGTTGGGGAATTGAATTGAGGGCGACATGAGAACGTAGATCACGGCGACCTAGATGAATATCGAACAAGTAACACCAATGATAGTAATTATGGGCAGCGAGATCAAGAACAATGGGTATGACGTTGGAGACATCGGTGATAGTATCGGTGAGGGAAATTGGAGGGGGTGGTGGTATAGGGTTTTGGTATTGGGAGAGTTGGTGGAAGGAGGAAGAAGAAGACTGGGTGGCGGCGCAGAGCGGGCGGCGGCGGCCTTGGCCTCGAAATAACCAGGAGGCGGCGGCGGCGGAGGGGTGGGTGGAGGACCCATGACCTAGGAAAGGTAATCTGATACCATGTAGAATAATGATAATACAATTGCTTAACTCAAAAACAAAGGGGTACAAGGGTTTAACTCAACACTCTTCCTCCCGTAAGCTCTCCCATCCCCGATGACCACAGCATCTCCAGGAGCTCGTGACCAACGGGCCACCGGCCACCCCCCCTTGTCGAGCTCGCCTTCCGTTGCTTCTTTTTCTTGCCACGTTAATTTCTGCGACGTTCTGTTCTTTCTCACCCAAATCCTGTTGCTTGGCTTGTCGACAGGTGATCCGAAAGTATATAAGTTGGTCGAATTTATTGTAAGAGAGCAGGGTGGTACTATTCGTCTAGGTGGGGGGAATCGGGGGAATCTGCCGGGCCGTGTTTTGGTCTGCCGCTGCGCGTGGACACAGGTCGCGGGGCCTGTGGGGGTACGGGCTTGTTTAAACAACTAGAAAAATTCCCTGCGCGTTGCGGCGGGAGTTTCTATGAAAACTGTGATGTGAATTCTAATATGTGCAATTGGCACATTGGTAGCCTAATAAATTATAGCATTACCTTTCACTAATCTGGTTTTGCAATGATTAATCAAATTGGACTAAAGTGAAGTGCAAAACATCGAGAGCACATATCGTGTATTTTCAAGGAAATTGGTTGCTAAATTAAAGAGTTACATAAATTATTTTGAGAATGTCTATATAAAGACATTACATCCATTTTCTAAAGAGGTTGTGTCAAGCACAGTTGAGTGTACAAACTATTTTTGTGGTGATCAGAAAGGAGGAAATACTTATTGTTGATGTCTACAGCTTCTTCGGCAAGAATGACTTGCATATGATGTTCTTCCTTCCAAGGATTAGGGGAAGGTGGGAAATGCTTCACACGACAAAGCAAAGCAGAAAAAAGCTGATCAGAATAAACAGATTGCAGGCTACCAAAGTTAGTTTTACCTAACTGCAAAATGCAAGTGCCAAATCTTGATAGAAACAGGTAAAGCTAAACTACGGCAGCAACACAAATTCATTAAGGCGATATGAAAAAGGTTGACATAGGGGCGAAATTAGAATACCATGATTCATGGGAAGCCATCGCTCGTGGACACTCTAGGTGATTACAGTATACGGATACAGCCGATTCGGAATGTGCTTGGACTTGGACTGACCGTTGTTGAAGCAAGCAGAGAGTACCAGACACGGGTGAAAGGGTGCGGGCATAATCGCCGCTGGTAGTTCTTGGAGCATGCACACGGCCGATTGCGGAAGTACCACAAAGCCAATGCCGGCCAGTTCCTGAAATCCAAATTAGAAAATATACTCCGCGTACTTGGTGTTGCTGGTCTGATGATTCTCCGCCCGGAAGATGAGAAGTTCATCCGAGATCTGCTTGGAAGAGAATAGAAATTCGTCAAAACCATGCCACAGCTAAAGGATTTGGAGAACAGATGAAGAAGATACATCAGAATATTATTGAGAGAAGATGACTTCCCAAAGGGATCCGGGAGGATTTAATCCAGCAAACCACTTTATTATTGAAGTTTCGCATCAGGGAGGCGAGGAGACGATGTATTGATGCCTTAATGGCGGGAGGTGAAGGGTGGGCCGTGTGCGGCTTGCATGTGTGGAAAACAAATCCGAGGAAAACAGAGAGAAGGTGTACTGGTCGTGCTGGATTCGGTGAAAAATAAATGAGAGGAAAATGGAAAGAACGTGTACTTTGACTTGGGTCTGAGCATGTGACGATGGAGAGACAACACAAATGGACGGATAGATGATTAGCATCTAACGGCTATGAATAGGCGATGATGTGGATAGACTGCATCTGTAGATAGACTATTTTAAATGACTCTTAGTGGGGCTTTGCTTTATAAAAAAATATAGATAACGAATCGGTACTGTGGCCTTAGAACATACTGTATTATGTATGTGGGTGAGAGGGTAACATGGTCTAAAAAAATATTGGACCACAAGAAACAATCCATTTTTTATTATTAGGTATAGATAATAATATATAGGTATAGACTAGAAAACTTGGGAGACAAAAAGACTAATAGAGATAGACTTAGATTACATCTTAAACTACCAAATATAGTCCAAACCGTGATATACTAATAGCAAAACGTACAACTCCATCCTTGGTAGCAAGCAATCTTCCTGGATCCAACAGTTCATAATCCCAAAAGCTAGACAAGTGACTTAAGATATACCCATCATAACTACATCTGGACTCAGAACCGTCTTTCAGTGTCCTGCTGCAGTTCTCAGTAATTGTGGGAAACAACCACTATTTAGTTTTAGGTACATCTCAAGGGGCAAAAATACATAGCAGCAGTTTGTACCGACGTGCTAATTACATCGCCTTGTAGCATGTAGGAGCATGCAAATTCTTTTTTATTAGACTGGATATAGCAGGATTGTTTAAAATAAATATTCTGGATGTACCTATGAAAAAATTACTATCCAAGGAACAAAGTGCTATTAGAGCCCGCATCGGTCATCATCAGCATGTGTATTTCTACGGCGTGACTCATCGCTGTTCTCTTTTTCTTTTCATTCCTTGCAGTTGTGATTGTTCAAAACAAAGAGGATGTGCCGTTTAGAAAATCCAGGGATCCAACCATGGTTAGTATAAAAGCTCGTGAATGACCGTTCTATGAATTTTGTAGGATTCCCCGTGTGGTTGCATATGCAGTCCAACTTTAGGTTGTGTGTTGAAGGTAAGACACGCCTATTAAAAGATCTGAACTTTACAATCGAGGAGAAGAACAAAGCTGAGGAGGAAAGAAATAGGGCATAAGAGAAGTTGTAGGTAGCGTAAAGGGCAAACAGGAAGATGGAGGAAGAAAAGAAAATGATTGATGAAGAAAAGAATAAAGATTGAAGACGAAAAGATGCATATGGAGCTGAATTTGGCATATATTGTTCATGCATACAAAACGAAGGTAACTGCAACCAAGTTTTTTTTTGAACGGGGAAAGGGTGCAATAATGCACCCTAAATATATATCAGCTCAGAAACATTGTACATCGTGGATTACAAAGCCTAGATGCCGAATCGAGTTGATTGCGGCGATAACAGGGCATGAAGTGTTGCTGTGAGCTGTGTCCCTGCAAGAACTAGTAGGCACAGATGTCAGTGATCTCTTGGCCTGGTGTGCGCAGTTGTGAGAAACTCCATTAACACTAGTGCACCCCCGCCCCCCCTAACACCGGTTTGGAGGGCCCTCTAACAACGGTTGTAGAACCGCTGTTGAGGGTTCGGTGTTAAAGGGTGGCGCACGTGGGGCTGCCGCAGGGCTCAGGCCCCCCCTTAACACCGGTTCGTAACACGAACCGGTGTTAAAGGTTCTGTGCCGTGGCAGGAAAAAGAGATAAATCTCTGCCGCGGCAGAGTTCTGCCGCGGCAGGAAAACAGCCTAAATCTCTGCCGCGACAGAGTTCTGCCCCTGCCCTGTTCTGGGCGTATTTCTGCGGCGCGGCGGGAACGGGGAGGGGGAATCGATCTGGAGCGGTATACACATACATCGTCATCGGTACATACGAGTACATGAATAATTAAGCAACTATTATTATACACGAACCGGTGTTAAAGGTTCTGTGCCGTGGCAGGAAAAAGAGATAAATCTCTGCCGCGGCAGAGTTCTGCCGCGGCAGGAAAACAGCCTAAATCTCTGCCGCGACAGAGTTCTGCCCCTGCCCTGTTCTGGGCGTATTTCTGCGGCGCGGCGGGAACGGGGAGGGAGAATCGATCGGGAGCGGTATACACATACATCGTCATCGATACATACGAGTACATGAATAATTAAGCAACTATTATTATACACAACATCGTCATTGTGTGGTATTCTCCGTAAACGTTGAAGCATCAAGTACAAGACAAACACGTTCAAGCATATATTCAACGTTCATTTTGGTGGATATCTAAAGAGTTCTCCGCCAGGCGTGACGACCTCATCAAGTATGAACCCCGCCAATTCCTCTTGAATGGCTCGTATGCGGTCAAATGGTAGGAGTTGGTCCCGCATCCGTTCGATCTGAATATATATGAAGAATGGGGTCAATATATATAAGAATAAAACTCAACACAATTGATGGTAATAAAATAATGTTGTGTACTTTGTTTACTTACTCTAAGTTGTTCTAGTGCGGCTTGGCCCGTCGCACATATCGTGTTGCGAATGAACTCGCAAACATAGTACCCACATAAGTTATTGCCGTGTCCCTGATGCGCGCACTTTACGAGAATAGAGAGTTCAATCAAAATAATAATCAATAAAGCATGATATAATGGAATTGGAAGCAGAATCAAAGAGATACGCAGACCTAGCTAGCTAGTATTACTTACATTTTGGTCTACAAATTTTAGTTCTTCTGACCATTCACCCACGGCCCTGCCCGTGAACCTTTTCCAAACCCTGTCCGGCAAAGAAAATGGATAAAGGAGTAATTAATTACTTGTTGTCACGAAAGTTGCCGATCTAGTGCGATAATATGATTGAAATTACCTCTGGAGCATCTCTCTAAAGTCTTCCCATAACTCTTTTTCTTTTCGTAACGAGTCCATGACAAGGACTTTTCCTGAGTCAGGTTGAATGACTAGCAGAATAAAGTGGAACCTACACACGCATAACTCATCATCAGTTACACTTAACATCGAGTAAGCCGAAACAGAATGTGTACAAGAGAGGGTAACAGTACTCACGAGAAGTTGTAAGGCAATAGTATTTCCCTTTTGGTTTGTTGTTTCAGTAAAGACCTTAGCAATAAATCTTCTGTTTGCCCGGGTTTGGTTCTTACCACTTCTTCATGAACTCTATTTGGGTCAACAAACCCAATGTCAAAAGGTCCTCCTTTCATGCATTCCATAACCTTTTTCCTGCATAATAGTATATACATATATGGTGATCATATATATATATACATGCAATTAATAAAGTGAATGAGATGAGATAGAAAATACAGAAATAGTACTTACACACAATAAAGGCTGATGGCAGCTTTGTCGAGTTCCTTCTGATTGAATAGAAAATGCAAGTCTTGAATGTTGAAGTCGATCTCGTCGTCTCCGCACAAGAAAATCTCATCTCTTATATGCGTCGTGATCCATTCTTCCTTTCTCGTCTTGCAGAAATCAAGGTACCACTTGTGCAATCTTCGCATCTTTGTTGGTAGATTCTTGAGCTCCTCTTTCTTGACGAGATTCTTCCCATACTTCCATGGCTGTATGGGGTTGGCATCGCATTTGGGCAAGTTGTCTCCCATGATGTTCAAGTATGCAATGTAAGTCATCCCCATCTCATTGGCCTTTATTTGTAGCTCTGCCTCGTAATCATTTATGGGAGGAGCGTCCCGTGTGTCGAATACTTGGAGCGGGGCGCATGATTGGTTTTCCTGCTCTCCGAGCATGGGAACTGTTTTCTGGGTACCGCACGACTGCTACTTTCAGTCTCCCTACGGCGCCTTGCATCCGTCTTCAAAATCTGGCGCTCGTAGTCCGGCACAAGTGGGGTTTCAGGTTTCAAAAGATTTTTGTAAAACTTCTCCACCACCGCCGGATCTATTTTCTCCTTTGGCTCGGCCCGTCTAGGTGCAAAGAATTTCTTGACCTCTTCTTCCGAGATCCTATTGGTCTCCTCGTCGCTGCGATTCCACGGTAAAACCGGAAATGGCTTGGCGGAAGGCTGCGGGACGTAGTTTTTTGAACTCTTTGGCGTACGGTTTCCTGTGGATTTCTTTGTGGCAGTGCTAGTGAAGCTCTTTGTGGCAGTGCTCTTCCGCTTACGCTGAGGAGATGGCTGAAGCGCCGGAGATGGCTGGCGCGCCGGAGATGGCTGTCGCGCAGGAGATGGCTGAAGCGGCTCAGACTGCTGACGCTACGGAGACGGCGGGGGTGCCAGTGGCCTCCAATTTGGAAGCACGATGTGTTCCTTCTTCCAAAGAATGGTTGTTTTCACTGCAAATTTGAGTTGAGTTTCCCCTTCACCTGTAGCATGGTCAAGTTGTGCTTCCTCATATTCCTTCACAACCTCATCCACCCCGACAATAGCATAGCCATCTGGAATCGGTCGGCAGTGGTAAGTTCCACTAGCTACAGGAGGTAAGGCATAGCCGACAGCCACCTTAATGGATAAGCCCATTAATCTCACTTGCAGCTCAGCGTGTTCGCTCTCCGTGATCTCATCCACGGGGTATCGAGGACCTGCCATTTCAAGCGTGGGCTGCACCTTCTCCGTGGAAGCCACGCTGCTTTTCTGCGCAGAGTCTGGGCCGCCGGCAGCTTCCAATGCAGGCTCTTCGTGCCGCTGAGATGGGCCGGTAGCTTGATGGCTCTGTTGTGCATTCACTTGCGCCTGCAACGCCATAAGTGCATGTTCTATTTGTGTCATCCGTTCTGTACGCTCTTTTTCTTTTCTGTCGCGTCATCTGTAAGAGTCGCTCCACTCGGCAAACCCATCCTTCCACGTCATACCCTCTGTGCCTCGTGCATGTCCAGGGTGTTCTTTTTTACCGATGGCGCGTGTGAGCTGGTCATTCTCTCTGTCGGGATGGAAGGTCCTGGCGGCTGTTTCCTCGTATGTCGTGATGAGTTCAGTGACGGGTTTGGCAAGGAGGGTTGGGAAGATACACAATCCTGTTTCTGGGTCCAACCTTGCCCCGATTCCGTAGAACCAAGTATTTGCACGTAGGTCCCACCCATATGTCTGGGGTGTGATCCCTCTGTCGCGCAGGGCCTTCTCAGCTTCCTCCCACTTAGGCCTCTGAGATATGTAGCCACCTGACCCTGTCCTCTGGTGATATTCCTTCTTTTGGGCATTTAGCGTATTGGTTTCTGACCTCTTTGTAGCTATAGCACCTTCCTTGTATGCCACAAATTCGCGCCAGTGAGGTCTTATCTTCGCATAATATGCGTCTTCGAAATCTGGAGTCTCGCGAGCTTTGACAAATTTGTTCAATTTTGTCTTCCAGTTGCGGAAAGCGTCAGCCATCTTCTTTAGAGTCAACTCTTTGACCTTTTCCTTTATAACCGGTTTGTTTTCATCCTCCTCTGGCGGAAGGGTGAAATTTACCAACAGCGAATTCCAAAGCGTTTCTTTGGATCTTTCATCGACAAAGGTACCGTCGCCCTTCTTTGGCTTATTCCAATATTCAATTATGATTGGGATTTGGTACCTAACAAGAACTCCAGCCTGACGTACAAATTTGTCTGCGGCCTTCTTGGGCTCCATCGGCCTGCCATCAACACAGACTGCTTCGATCGTGAACTTTGCACGATCTTTCAACCGATGGCTCGCGCCTCGCTTGCTCTTTTTCGTAGAAGAAGATGGTTGCTGGCTGGTCGATCCAGAGGGCTAAAAGAAGAAAGAAGCGTTAATTAATACATGTAGAAGAAGATTGTTGGTGGAAGTCAGCAGAGGCTTAATCAATGCATATACCTCGCCGGACTTTGTAATCACTAAATTGCGTTCACCGGAGTCTTCATCTTCTCCATGACTACTTGAGTTGTCATCATGTCCCTCCAAGTTCAGATATTGTGAGGTGTCCTCATCGATAATGTTCTCCATTATTTCTTATTCTTCAAGGTTTCTACTAAGTGGATCCATAGTTTCTAAAACAATAATATTATCTAGAGTAAGAGAGTAAACATTTAAGTGAACTTGGATTCATACACAAATATACATATTATTCATACAAAAATACACAAATAAATACACAAATGAAATTAAAACCTTAAGGATGCTTGATCATTTTAAACGAGTTCCGAGGGGTCCAAACCCTAATTCGGAGAAATCTCGGATGCATATGAGAGGGGCTAGCTACAGTGGCTGACCGGAGGATGCTCCAGAAAGCGGCGGCTGGCGGCGCTGGAGAGCGACCTAGGGCGCGCGAGGTAGCGGGTTCGCCTCAGCATGATGCGGCCTACCTAAAACGGGCGGTGCCACTACCTAGGGGTCACCGGAGCGACGTTAACGACGACGGCTAGCGGCGGCGCTTGCAGAGCAGCGAGGTGGCGACCCTAAACTAATACTAACTATAAAATACACTAAATAACCCTAAATTAAATACACTAAACTACACTAAATAAATAACCCTAAACTAAATAACCCTAAACTAAATAAATAACCCTAAACTAAATAAACCCTAAACTAATACTAACACTAAACTACACACTTATAAAATACTAATAACTAATTATATACATATATGCAACAATATATACAACATATATGCAACAATATATATATGCAATTACACACAAATAAAATTATTCATACACAACAATATATATACATATATGCAACATTTATCCAATATACACACAAATAACATTTATCACCAATATCCAATATCTCCAAAACACAAACAGAGAGCTCTCACCGCCGGTGGCGACAACTCTCACGAACGGGGTTGGCGGCAGCGGTCGTGGACGCGGGGTTGGCAGCGGCGGCTCCGAGTTGGCGGAGGCTTCAGTGTTGGCGCGCGACGAATCCGAGCGGCGGCGACGGGGGTGGCGGCCGACGCGGGCGCGCGCGGTGGCGGACGGTGCTGGCGCGGCGGGGGGCGTCGACTGCGACGGCGACGGCTCGCGCGCGGGGAGGGGGCGATGGCGCTCCCGCGGGATGGCAACGGCGAGGGTGGCGACGACGAGGGCTGGACGGCGACGGCTGGACGGCGCCGGCTCTCCTCTGCTTTTATCTGCGTGCGCGCTTTCGATCTGGCTGGGGGGAAGAAGGAAGGGGAAGGCGCGCGTTATAACCCCCCCTTTAACACCGATTCGTGGCTGGAACCGGTGTTAAAGGGGGGGATTCGTTTCGCGCCCGCACCCCCCCTTTAACACTGGTTCCAGCCACGAACCGGTGTTAAATGCCTCCCTTTAACACCGGTTCCAGCCATGAACCGGTGTTAAAGGGGGGGTGTGCGCGCGCGAAACGAAATAAATGCACCCCCCTTTAACACCGGTTCGTGGCTGGAACTGGTGTTAAAGGGGGGCATTTATTTCATGCATTAAAGGGGTGGGGGCATTTATAATTCAAAAAATAGGATATGAATTTAGAAAATTCATATCTTATTCATTTCAACTCAGAAAAATATGAATAATATATCATAATTTTCAGAAAAATAATATCTATCCATTCATGTAAAAACATTTTATATTTACTTTAGATGAAAATTTTCAAAATGATTAAAACACTTACATATAAATTTTGATTATTCAATTCAAACAAAAATAAATTGTCAAATCCTAAAACTTTGAACATAAGAAATATTAAGCATCTAAAAAGGAATCTAACCCTATTTTATTAGAGCAAATCATATTTTATTTTGTATTAACATTTTTGAATTGATTGGATATTTAAATGCCGCATCTTTTGTATACACTTGAATCTGACAAAGCCTCGCTCAACTTGCATTGGATTTTTGATAAAATAGCATATTTTGAACCTAAAAATGATTTTTGTAAAAAATCATGAGCATCGTATCATGTACCTATAGTTCATATCTGACCCACTTCCTACCGATTCGGCAGGAATTTGTCTTTTTTACCAGAGATGGACGGAAAGGTTTCAGATCCCCCTGTTGGTACATTGTCCATATAAGGTGGTCTAGTATTTTTGTAAAATGTGGTGGTGGTTTTTTGAATTAGCCATTTGGTGGTTGCTTCACAAAACCGTCCGTTTTTTATGCTCGGAAAATGGAAAATAGCTTTTTGGTGCGATAAAAAGGAAAACTTCCTCTTGCAACATTGTTTGCCATGCCATGATGCACATGTATGCACAATATGGCCATATTATCACAAACTATGCCTTGATTCTAGCCATAACATTGGTCATTTGACCCAAAAGCCAAGAAACCTCGAATGAGATAGGTCATTTTGTGAAGGAGATAGAACTGGAATTAAAATACAGAATGCAACTAATAGTAAGTTACATAAAGCACGACTGAAAATTAAGATACATAAAAGAACTGAAAATTAAGATACATGGCCAGATTAAGTAACAATCGGCCGAACTTGTTTCAGAATGTTGGAGTGATTCAGTCATGCTCCTGCCTACACCTGTAATACTCGCCACTGTAGTCGTCGTACTCGCCGCCGCCGTCATCGCGGTCGTCGTCGGGGTCGCCGTAATTGAACCTTGAAGGCTGAGTACGCGTGGGCTGGACTTGAGGGTAGCGCAGACGGGGGTTAGAGTCGGCGGCAGTGTCATAGGCCATGACGCTCTAGAGAGTCCGACCGCGCCACCATAGCCGACGGCCGGCCTCGTTGAAGTTCGGAGGAGGTGGGCCGTCCTCCTCGTGCCTGGCGAGCGCCCTCTCACGCCGATCCACGAAGAAGGCTTCCCAAGTAGGGAAATAGTCGGGATGCCATCTAGGATTCCTCCGCTGCTCTGGCGTGAGCTCGAAGTAGCAGTGGTTCGTGATGGCCATCCGGCGCGTCACACCTAGAGGGACAGGAGGAACCGACACACCTCCGGCGCTCAGCATCCAGCCGACAGGGACACAGTAGCCCGGCGGGCAGGGGTAGTTCGAGGCGCAAAGCGCCTCCGCCTCCCTGGGGGTTAGTGCTACGGTGGAAGCCATGGGAAAGTGTGATGAGGTTGCAGATATGAGTCTAGAGATGTGCAATGACAATGGAGGCCAACCCTACATATATATATATAGTGAAGAACTGGCGGGAAGAACTGGCGGAAAAAAATGGCGGGAAGAAAAATTGCGGGAATAAAAATGGTGGGAAAAAATGGCGGGAAGAAAAATGGTGGGAAAAAATGGCGGGAAGAAAAATGGGGGGAAGAAATAGAAGGAAGAAAAATGGCTCATTTAATACATATACTGTTAACAGAAGAAATATGACATTGATTTCCATGTTGAGATACATATGTGTGCCAAAAATGACTCAATTAATACATATAGTCAATCTTATGATCGCGTCGGCCGTAACCATGGAGTATCAACACCGTTTAACAAGATGGTTGGGTTAGTCTTCACTCTGAAAGGCGGAATTTCATCAAACTTATTATAATCTTCTGACATTTCTGTCTTGTCCTCCACTCCCATGATGTTTCTTTTTCCTGAAAGAACTATGTGACGCTTTGGCTCATCGTGTGATGTATCTGTTTGCTTATTTTTTTCTTTTTTTCGATTTGGTAGACATGTCCTTCACATAGAAAACCTGAGCCACATCATTGGCTAAGACAAATGGTTCGTCTAAGTTCTTGTCTACCTTCATAAGATTGTTGAGATCCACCGTTGTCATTTCGTACTTCTTGTCTACCTCAACCCCCCTCCTGTTAGCTTGACCCATTTGCATCGAAACAAGGGGACCTTAAAATTAGGTCCATAGTCAAGTTCCCATATCTCCTCTATTAACCCATAATACGTGGTCTTTTACCCATTGTCTTCTGCTGCATCGAAGCGGACACCACTATTTTGGTTGGTGCTCTTTTTATCTTGGCCTATCGTGTAAAATGTATTCCCATTTATCTTGTACCCTTGGAAAGTACATACAGTCGAAGATGGTGTCCTGGCCAACAAGTACAGCTGATCCCCAACAATGGTGTTATTCGTGAGAAGTCTTTGCAGCCAGCCGCCAAAACTCGCCATGTGTTCACTTATAATCCATTCATCAGACTGTCTCGGGTGTTTGAGGCGTATTAAATTCTTGTGTTCATTGATATACGTGGCAACCAAGATAGATCTTTTGTAAAACCGTGTAGTGTGCTTGATTGAGAGAATGCCCGTCCCTACATATCATTGCTTTACATCCTAGGGTGCCTTTTCCATGCAGTCTTCCCTTATGTCGTGATTCTGGAACACCAATCGCCTTAAGGTCAGGAATAAAATCAACACAGAACTCAATGACCTCCTCTGTCACATAGCCCTTGGAGATGCTTCCTTCTGGCCTAGCACGGTTATGAACATATTTCTTTAAGACTCCCATGTACCTCTCAAAGGGGAACATATTGTGTAGAAATACAGGACCGAGAATGGCAATCTCTTCTACTAGGTGAACCAGGAGGTGCGTCATAATATTAAAGAAGGATGGTGGGAACACCAACTCAAAGCTGACAAGACATTGGGCCACATCTGTCTGTAACCCTGGTAGGCTTTCTGGATCGATTCCCTTCTAAGATATTGCATTGAGGAATGCACATAGCTTCACAATGGGTACTCGAACATTTTCAGGTAGAAGCCCCCTCAATGCAATCGGAAGGAATTGTGTCATAATCACATGGCAGTCATGAGACTTCAGGTTTTGGAATTTTTTCTCTGCCATATTTATTATTCCCTTTATATTCGACGAGAAGCCAGACGGGACCTTGATACTGCTCAGGCATTCAAAAAAGATTTCCTTCTCTGCTTTGGTAAGAGCGTAGCTGGCAGGAGTTAAGTGGCATCGTTTACCCTTCTCGTTCTCAGGATGCATAGGCTCTTCACGGTCTTTCAGACGTTGCTGGTCCTGCCGTGCTTTCGGTGTATCTTTTGTCTTCCCATACACTCCTAGGAAGCCTAGCAGTTTCACGCAAACATTCTTCGTCACGTGCATCACGTCGATTGAAGAGCGGACCTCTAAGACTTTCCAATAGGGTAGGTCCCAAAATATAGATTGCTTATTCCACATGGGCGTGTGTCCGGCATCGTCATTCGGAATAGATAGACTGCCAGGACCTTTTCCAAAGATTACTTCTAGGTCCTTGACCATACCAAATACCTCCTCACCGGTACGGAGGAAAGGCTTCCTCCGGGGTTCTGCCAGACGTTTAAATGCTTGCCTTTCTTTCTTACTGGATGCAGGTTCGGAAGAAATCTACGATACCCTAGGTACACAACCTTCTTACATTTATCCAAATATACACTTTCAGTCTCATCTAAACAGTGTGTGCATGCATTGTATCCCTTGTTTGTCTGCCCTGAAATGTTACTAAGAGCAGGCCAATCATTGATGGTTACGAAAAGCAATGCTCGTAGGTCAAATGGCTCCCCTTTGTGCTCATCCCACATACGTACACCTGGTTTGGCCCACAGCTGTAAAAGTTCTTCAACTAATGGCCTTAGGTACACATCAATGTCGTTGCCAGGTTGCCTCGGGCCTTGGATGAGCACTGGCATCATAATGAACTTCCTCTTCATACACAACCAAGGAGGAAGGTTATAGATACATAGAGTCACAGGCCAGGTGCTGTGACTGCAGCTCTGCTCACCAAAAGGATTCATGCCATCTGTACTTAGACCAAACCTTAAGTTCCTTGCGTCACGTGCGAAGTCCGGGTACTCTCGCTCGACTTTTCTCCACTGTGACCCATCAGCGGGGTGTCTCAACATCGCGTCTTTCTTACGGTCTTCCATGTGCCATCGCAACAACTTGGCATGCTCTTTATTTCTGAAGAGACGTTTTAACCGTGGTATTATAGGAGCATATCACATAACCTTGGCAGGAACCTTCTTCCTAGGAGCCTCGCCCTCAACATCGCCAGGATCGTCTCGTCTGATCTTATACCGCAGTGCAGTGCATACCGGGCATGCATCCAAATTCTCGTACTTCTCACCGCGGTAGAGGATGCAGTCATTAATGCAGGCATGTATCTTCTGCACGTCTAATCCTAGAGGGAAGACAACCTTCTTTGCTTGGTATGTACTGTCGGGCAACTCATTATTTCTTGGAAGAAGATTCTTCATTTTTACCAACAACTTTGAAAATGCGCTGTCAGTCACACCGTTCTCTGCCTTCCATTGCAGCAAATCCAGTGTGGTACCTAGCTTTTTGTGGCCATCTTCGCAAGTTGGGTACAACAATATTTTGTGATCCTTTAACATCTGCTCCAGCTTCTCCTTCTCCTTTTCAGTTTCACATTCTTCCTTTGCATCAGTAATGGCCCGACCAAGATCGTCATCAGCGGGCCCATCTGCTGCCTCTTGATCTCCATTATCTACCCCTGTTGCAGTATCATCATATTCAGGATACATATTATGATAGTTGTCATCATCCTCTTCTTCTTCGTTGTCTTCCATCACAACCCCTTTTTCTCCGTGCTTGGTCCAACAATTATAGCTGGGCATAAAACCGGATCGAAGCAGGTGGGTGTGAATGGTTCTGGTATTTGAGTAGTCTTTCTTGTTCTGACAGTGAACACACGGACAACACATAAAACCATTGTGACCACGGTTTGCATTAGCCACAACGATGAAATTTTGGAGGCCCGTAATGTACTCGGAAGTGCGGCGGTCACCGTACATCCATTACCGGTTCATCTGCATTAATATAAAGTATATATCAAAAAATAATAGGGAGATGACCATTTATATATAGTACATCAATGACACATGAAAGGATAGTTGCCGACCTCGACCGAGAAGGAAAGAGCAACGAGAAAACTTATTTTGAGCTCTCGGGCATTTCACCGAACACCTCTTGTGCATACGAAAAAACACAAACTAGCACACTTCACACCCTCTTGCTAGGCTCCAAAATGAGATAGTGAAAAAATGGAAGAATGGGGTGTGGGCTGCGGTGTCTTATATAGCCTCCCCTTTAACACCGGTTCAAGCCACGAACCAGTGTTAAAGAGGGGGGCTGCGCGGGCCACTGGTGCAGGGGCCTTTAACACCGGTTCGTGCCACGAACCGGTGTTAAAGGGGGGCTCCTTTTTGCTGCACGGGCCACGCTGGTACATGCCCCCCCCCCCCTTTAACACCGGTTCGTAGAAGAACCGGTGTTAAAGCCCATTTCCAGGCTCAACCAAAGGCCTCGTTTCCACTAGTGTAATCTTCCTGGAGATATGATATATCGAAGCTTGTATATCTTGAGCTAGGTTCTGGAAATGAATGGCTTGTCTTCTTATTTTTCAGAGCATATTGTGATCATTTGCTCTAGGTGCCACCACTGCCGTTGCAAAGTTCAAGCTGTCTGTGAAGAAGGTTGGCTTGCTGAATCTCATGGCTGAAGCAAAGTGAGCCGCCAGAACCATCGCATGAGCTTCTGCCTGCAAAGGAGAAACAACATCATTTCTACACGCCAAGATGAACACATCATTTCTGCAACCCGATACGTCGTTGTAATCACAGTTTTTAGTATTATCTAGATGCATTGTTGAGCAAGTTTGCAAAAATATATATTATATTTTGGATATCAAATGGAGCTTGCATGGTCAAAGAAATAAAGAAATGCGGTGATCGAAGACATAGAGAACCAGTTTAGTGTGTCTGAATTTTCACACAAGGGTCTTTGAAAGTGTTCAATACTGTTAAGAAGAGAGTGAATTGCGGGTCCTGAGAGAAGAAAAAGGTGTAACGGGTAGAAGAACCGGTGGCAGGACCCAAAATAAAGATCCGTACATACCTCCCGCCACTTAGAACGATCGTCCGCTTCCTAGGTTTTTATCGTGCCGTATGAATCTCTGAAACACTATGACAATCCCAAAGACGTCTACAAGAACAACCGCGTGATGTGGGGTAGATTAAGCTGGTAGCCACAGCCTAAAAGACAAAAGGGCATGTACTAGCGGTCATTCATAAAAGGTGGAAGCCTAGATGCCATCGTCTTGACAAGATTTTAGCGATTTCAGGATAGGACACAGATTTAGTGGACATGGGTGGGGGAGGGAGGGGGTGGTGAGTAAACCCTTTATCAATAGTAAAATAAAAAATAAAACATACAACATAAATAAAAAAGAATAAACAGATGCACTAAAATACGTCGATATACATGCGATTTAGAAAAATGTCAGAACTTCTTATAATTCAGAACATAAGGTGTAATAAATAATAAAAAATAAAAAAGGTATAAATCATGCATGTAGATAATATATGCAGGCATGTACACAAACTAAAATATAATTGTATGTATCTTGTGCGAGAAAAGACAAAGTGTCCAAGTAACATTAGAAGGACCTGATTTTTAATGCGCAAATATACAAAGTTCCATTTTCGCTAATTTTTTTTAAATAATACGTTTTTTAAATTATTTTCATGAATATTACGCAGATTAAGGAATTTACGGAAGTATTGCACTGTCGTTTTTTCAAACAAAGACTAGCCCGAGTTGTTTTTTCAAACAAAGACGAGCCCAAGTCGTTTTCCCATCCAACGACGAGCCCAAGTAGTGCACTGACATGATCGGCTGGCAGCTAGTCGTTTTTTGAAAAAACGACACACCCGGATCGTTTTTTGAAAAAACGACACGGCTTGTTAGGTATTGAAAAGCAGACGGTTGCATGGATCATGCACACCCTATGTTGGGCTAATCCAGCCACTATTTTGCGTCGTTCTTTTTCCCCGCTAGTATCTCTCCCGCCACCTCTTCCTGCCAGTATTTGTTCCGCTACTTTTTTTGCGCCGTTTTTCTCCCGCCACTTCTTCCCGCTGTTTTCTCCCGCCAATTCTTCCCGCCGTTTCTCTCCCGCCACTTCTTCCCGCCGTTTTTTCCCGTCGCTTTCTCCCGCCAATTCTTCCCGCCGTTTCTCTCCCACCACTTGTTCCCGCTGTTATCTCCCGCCAATTTCTACTAGTTGCCTCTATAAATACTAGCACCGAGATGGTATCTCTCCATCCTGTTATTCCTCTATTTCTTCCATTTCCTTCCCCTTTCCATCATGAGTGTGTCATGTTTGGACCCCGAGTATAGGCCTACGAAGACGAAAGATGCCAGGTTGCCGCAAGGGGTGACACACGAGCGTTGTTGGTGTGGCCATCTCGCGAAGGTCAAGGAGTCGATCGATTTCTCCACCTGCATGGGCATGAAGTTTTTCATGTGTCCCAACTACGACACAAGCCCGCCCCGGCAAGCAATTTCGTCGTACGAGAGGCCTCCGGTATGTTCCCAGAGCAAGGTTAATATGAACCATTCATGTTATCATGATTTCTTTTATTCATTCCATTGATTTGCTTGCAGTCTCCTCCTCCACTTTGCAAGTGGTACCATTGGATTGACACCGAGCAGCCAGTCTGGGCTAAGAAAGAGTGTCATGACAGGAACCGAGCTGCGTGGGCTGCCTTTCATGTAGAGGAACGCGCTGAAAGGATGGCTGAAGAGGCGAAGACGGAACGAGAGAGAGAAATGAAAGAATTCTAAGCAGAGAAAGCTCAAAACCGCGAGCTGAACAGGAAGAGAAGGGAGGAAGAGCAAGCAATCCGCGAGCGCCAGGAAGAGGTGCGCAAGGAGGCCCGTGAGGCGGAAAGGAAGAGATTAAGAGAAAGAGCTGTCGAGGCGCGGGCGGCAGAGGAACGTGGGGACAAGACCAGGAAGTATCCGCGCTGGACTCAGGGAAGGTAGACGTATGTCTCAGTACCGATGTATCTTAATTCCTGTTGTAGTGTCTTGATGTAACTTTATTCAGTTGTAGTGTCCCAATGTATCTTAATTTCAGTTCTAGTGTCTTGATGTATCTTAATTTCAGTTGTAGTGTCTTGATGTAACTTTCTTTTAGTTGTAGTGTCTTGATGTATCTAAAATGTTTCCCACCGAAATGCTTTCCATCAAAAAACATTTCCGCCAGAATGCTTTCCGCCAGAATGCTTCCCGCCAAAATATCTCCCGCCAAAATGCTTCCCGCCAGAATGCTTCCCGCCAAAATATCTCCCGCCAAAATGCTTCCCACCAAAATGCTTCCCGCCATAATGTTTCCCGCCTGATTTTTCCCGCTAGAATGTTACCCTATAAAAACCCCTCCTCGCGCAGTTGTTTAAGCATAGCCACCCCATTTTTAGCCAGTTATTTATTTACCGCAAGTTATGTTGAATTGTGTTGCAAGCTATGCTGTAGTGTTTGTCGAATAAAAAATGTGTCTCATACGTAGACAGATAATTAGACCGATACAAGATACAAGTCTCATACATAAACAGATAACTAGACTGATACAAGATACAAGTCTCATGCATAGGCAGATAACTAGACCGATACAAGATACATAGACAGATACGCAGACAGATATATAGATAGATATCACTGCCACCGGTCACGAGGTTGCCCTGGCGTCGGTGTATCCCATCTGTACCTTCTAGGAGGCACCACATTGCGGGGAGGTAGAGTTGATATTAAGTACTCAACGATTATACACTACATGTAACCAAAATAGATAGGAAGATGCGTACCCTGAGGACGATAGCCCATGAATGGGACTTGCGGCTGCTGCTGGTGCCACTGGTCGAAAGTAAGATGCGGCTGCTGCTGCCACTGGTCGAAATTAAATTGCGGCTGATGCCGCCACGCCGATCCTCCAGCCTGGTCTGGGGGTGGTGTTCTCGGTGTCTCCCGCTGCTTCTGCCACGCTGAGCCTCCAGCCTGGTCTGGGGGTGGTGCTCTCGGTGTCTTCCGGAAGGTGGGACCACGTTGGCCCCCTTCCGGAAGGTTCTAGAAGCTTCCGGTACAATACCGATTAATCCGGAACAATTCCGAACTCCAAAAACTGCACTGCCTTATATGAATCTTATTCTCCGAACCATTCCGGAACCTCTCGTGATGTCCTGGATCCCATCCGAGACTCCGAACAAAAATTCATAAACCAATTATCCAATCTATCCTAGCGTCGAGACACGTTAAGTGTGTGACCCTGCGGGTTCGAGAATATGCAGACATGATCTTCTATCAATAATCAACAGCGGGGTCTGGGCACCCATATTGACTCCCACACATTCATCGATGATCATATCGGATGAACCACGATGCCAGGATTCAATCAATCCCATATATATATTCCCTTCGTCTCGCGATATTTTACTTGCCCGAGATTCGATCGTCGGTATCGTCATACCTAGTTCAATCTCGTTCACAGCAAGTACTTTACTCGTTCCGTAATCCGATATCACTTTGTGATTAACTCCTTAACCACATGCTTGCAAGCGGTGTTGATATCGATTACCGAGTGGGCCCGAAGTATATCTCTCTGACTTGGGAGGGACAAATCCCATCTCGATACATACAACCCAACAGATACTTTTCGATTACCTGAGAGACACCTTTATGATCACCCTCTCATAGGATGACGTTTGATGACCTCAAAGCTTTCTTCCGATACCAGGGAGTTGTATTATCTCATGGTCTAAGGAATACAATATTTGACATAAGAAAAACTTCGCAAAGACGAACACGATGATACGATCTAATTGCTTCGCTTAGTTTGGGTCTATCCACCATATCATTCTCCAATGATATGATCTCATTATCAATTGACAACTCATGTCTATGGTTAGGAAACCTCAACCATCATTGATCAATGAGCTAGTCCATAGAGGCGTACTAGGGACACGGTGTTGTTCACAAACCACACAAGTATTAAAGTTTCCGCTTAATACAATTCTAGCATGGAATATAAACTTTATCATGAACAAGAATTATAATAATAACATCTTTATTATTGCCTCTAGGGCATAATTCCAACAGTCTCCCACTTGCACTAGAGTCAATAATCTAGTTTACATCTGGCAACAATCTCACACCCATGGCACTGAGGTGCTGATCATGTTTTACACGTGGAAGAGGTTTAGTCAATGGATCTGCGACATTCAGATCTGTATGTACTTTGCTAATCTTCAGATCTCCATCTGCTATATAATCTCAGATTATATGAAACTTGCGGTTGATATGCTTGGTCTTTGGATGATATCTTGGTTCCTTAGCGAGTGCTATGGCGCCAGTGTTGTCACACAATATCTCCAGTGGGTCCAATGCACTTGGAACCACGCCAAGCTCAGTGATGAAGTTTCTGATCCAAACTCCTTCACTTGACGCTTCTGCAGCAGCCATGTATTCCGCTTCTACTGTAGATCCCGCGATCACGCTTTGCTTGCAGCTTCTCCAGCTCACAGCTCCTCCATTCAAAATATACACGTATCCTGTCTGAGATTTACAATCATCCTTGTCGGTGTCGAAACTAGCATCGACGTAACCTTTTACGACGAGCTGTTCATCACCCCCATAGACTAAGAACATTTCTTTAGTCCTATTTAGGTACCTTAGGATGTTCTTCACGGCTGTCCAGTGTTCCACTCCTGGATCACTTTGATATCTGCTCGTCAAACTAAGAGCATTGGACACATCCGGTCTAGTACACAGCATGGCATACATGATGGAACCTATGGCCGAGGCATAAGGCACTTTGCTCATAGCTTCCCTATCATTTACCGTAGCTGGACACTGAGCCTTGCTCAATATCTTACCTGACAACATAGGCACTGAACCTTTCAATGCCTTATCCATTCTGAACCTTTTCAGAACTTTGTCTAGGTATGTACTTTGGCTTAAAGCTATCAGGCGTCTTTGTCTATCTCTATAGATTTTGATGCCCAATATATAAGCAGCTTCACCTAGGTCTTTCATTGAAAAACACTTGTTCAAATAACTCTTCACATCGTTAAGCATGTTGATGTCATTTCCAATAATCAATATGTCATCCACATATAGTACCAGAAACGTCACCGAGCTCCCACTCACTTTCTTGTAGATGCAGGCTTCGTAGCAATTTGGAACAAATCCAAAGCTCTTGATCACTTGATCAAAACGAAGGTTCCAACTCCGAGATGCTTGCTTCAGTCCATAAATGGAACGCTGAAGTTTGCATACTTTATCAGCATCCTTAGGATCGACAAAACCTTCGGGTTGCATCATATACAACTCTTCATCAATGTTGCCATTGAGGAAAGCAGTCTTGACATCCATTTGCCATATTTCATAATCATGAAACGCAGCAATTGCTAATAAAATCCGAATGGACTTAAACATCGCTACGGGAGAGAAAGTCTCATCGTAGTTAACACCTTGAACTTGTCGAAAACCTTTCGCAACAAGCCGTGCTTTATAGACGGTAACATTACCATCCGCGTCCGTTTTCTTCTTGAAGATCCATTTGCACTCAACGGCCTTTCGGCCGCTAGGAGGGTCCACCAAAGTCCATACTTGGTTTTCGCTCATGGATCCCAATTCGGATTTCATGGCTTCTAGCCATTTCTCAGAGTCTGGGCTCATCATCGCTTCCTCATAGTTCGTAGGTTCACTGTCTTCTACTAACAAGACTGTCAAGACAGGGTTGCCGTACCACTCAGGAGGGGCACACGACCTTGTCGACCTGCGACGTTCAGTAGCAGCATCGTCCAAAGCTTCATGATCCTTGTCATTAGCTTCCTCTATTGTTGGCGCAGGCGGCACTGGAACAATTTCAGGTGCTGCGCTACTCTCCAATTCAAGAGAAGGGTCAACAACCTCGTCTAGCTCTACTTTCCTCCCACTCACTTCTTTCGAGAGAAACTCCTTCTCAAGAAAGGAACCGTTCTTTGCGACAAACACTTTGCCTTCGGTTCTGTGATAGAAGGTATACCCAATAGTTTCCTTAGGGTATCCTATGAAGACGCATTTCTCCGCTTTGGGTTCGAGCTTGTCCAGCATCAACTTCTTGACGTAAGCTTCGCATCCCCAAACTTTAAGAAACGACAACTTAGGTTTAGCACCAAACCACAGTTCATACGGTGTCGTCTCAACGGATTTAGATGGAGCCCTATTTAAAGTGAATGCAGCGGTTTCTAATGCATAACCCCAAAACGATAATGGCAAATCAGTAAGAGACATCATCGATCGGACCATATCTAATAGGGTTCGATTCCGGCGTTCAGACACACCATTGCGCTGTGGTGTTCCGGGTGGCGTGAGTTGTGAAACGATTCCACTTGCTTTGAGATGCGTGAGAAAATCATAACTCAAATATTCGCCCCCACGATCGGGTCGTAGAAACTTAATCTTTCTGTTACGATGGTTCTCCACTTCATTCTGAAATTCTTTGAACTTTTCAAACGTTTCAGATTTATGTTTCATTAAATAGATATACCCATATCTACTTAAGTCATCGATAAAAGTGAGAAAATAGCGATATCCACCGCGCGTCGAAACACTCATCGGTCCGCATACATCGGTATGTATGATTTCCAACAAGTCCGTTGCTCGCTCCATCATACCGGAGAACGGGGTTTTGATCATCTTGCCCATGAGGCATGGTTCGCATGTGTCAAATGATTCAAAATCAAGAGACTCCAAAAGTCCATCAGAATGGAGTTTCTTCATGCGCTTTACACCAATATGACCTAGACGACAGTGCCACAAATAAGTAGTATTATCACTATCTACTCTGCATCTCTTAGCCTCAATGTTATGGATGTGTGTTTCATCCCTTTCGAGATTTAGAAGAAATAAACCACTCACAAGAGGTGCATGACCATAAAATATGTTACTCATATAAATAGAACAGCCATTATTCTCCGATTTAAATGAATAACCGTCTTGCAATAAACACGATCCAGAAATAATGTTCATGCTCAACGCAGGCACATAATAACATTTATTAAGGTTTAAAACTAATCCTGAAGGTAAAACTAAGGAGAGCGTGCCGACGGTCATCACATCAACTCTTGATCCGTTGCCAACGCGCATCGTCACCTCATCCCTCGCAAGCCGCCGTCTATTCCGCAGCTCCTGTTTCGAGTTACAAATATTAGCAACTGAACCGATATCAAATACCCAGGCACTACAACGAGGGCTAGTAAGGAAAACATCAATAACATGTATATCAAATATACCTTTGATGGTGCCAGCCTTCTTGTCCGCTAAGTACTTCGGACAGTTGCGCTTCCAGTGACCCTTGTCCTTGCAATAGAAGCACTCAGTTTCCGGCTTGGGACCAGACCTGAGCTTCTTCTCAGCAGGGGCATTGCGCTTGCCGCCGCCCTTCTTGAAGGGCTTCTTTACACCTTTACCTTTCTTAAAGGAGGGCTTGTTGACCATCAACACATGATTATCCTTCTTGATGTCCACCTCCGCAGCCTTCAGCTTTGCGAAGAGCTCGGTGATCGTATCAGTGGAACCAATCTGATTATGAGTCACTACAAAACTTTTGTAGCTGGGAGGGAGTGATTGCAGAACCCTGTCAATCTTGAGCTCCTCTGGAATCTTGCAGTCCAGTTGCTCAAGGCGTTGAGTGTAGCCCGACATCTTAATGGCGTGCTCACTAACGGAACTCCCTTCCTCCATCTTGCAGTTAAAGAACTTCTCAGAGATCTCATATCTCTCAGAACGGGCCTGAGTCTGAAACATGGTTTTCAACTCTTCTAGAATCTCAAAGGGCCCGGGATAGTTTTCAAAACGATTTTGAAGTTCCGGTTCCATAGCAAACAACATGGTGCTCTTAATCACACCATAATCATCTTTGCACGACTGATAGACAGCTTTCTCATCAGCCGGCGCAGTTGCAGCAGGGGGGTTACCTAACGCTTTCTCAAGGACATAGTCCTTTTGACCGCCAGAGAGAATGATTCTCAGATTGCGGAACCAGTTGGTGAAGTTAGACCCATTGTTTCTAAGCTTTTCTTTCTCAGCAAAAACGTTGAAGTTGAAGTTGGACTTGGCCATGTGATCTACAGTATTAGCAAGTACAATTTAGACTATGTTCATGATAAATAGTTCAACTTAATCAAATTACTAGATGAACTCCCACTAAATTCAACATCCCTCAAGTTGTTTAGTGAACACGATCCAAATTCACCACACCTAATCCGATCTTCACGAGAAGAGATGTGGTTTCAATGGTGGACAACGAAGTGTCGATCATATCATTCATATGACTCATGCTTAACCTTTCGGTTCTTGTGTTCCGAGGCCATGTCTGTACATGCTAGGCTCGTCAAGCTAGACCCAAGTATTTCCGCGTGTGCAAAACTGGCTTGCACCCGTTGTATGTGAGCGTAGAGTCTATAGCACCCGATCATCACGTGATGCTTGGACACGACGAACTTTCGCAACGGTGCATACTTGGGGAGAACACAGTTTTTATCTTGATCTTTAAGTGAGGAATCATCTTATAATACTACCGTCGCGATCTAAGCACAATAAGATACACAAAAGGATAAACATCACATGCATATAACTTTATGTGACATGGTATAGCCAATCTTCGCGCAATGATCTCCATCTTGTGCGTTCCGGCATGATCTCCATCACTTCACCATGATTGCCTCCACCACGAATAGCAACTACAACTATTGCTAACTACTTAGCGATAAAGTAAAGCTATTACATGGCGTATAAGAAGTTGACTCGCAGGTCATACACAATTATAAAGACAACCATATGGCTCCTGCCGGTTGTGTACTCATCGACATGCAAGTCGTGAAACATTACAAAACATGATCATCGCATACATTATACACATCACATCTTGGGCCATACCATATCACAGAAAACACTCCCTGCAAAAACAAGTTAGACGCCTCTACTTTGTTGTTGCATGTTTTACGTGGCTTATGGGAGTAGATGCTAAGAACGATTCTTACCTACGGAAAGCCACAACGGTGATATTATGGTTGCCGAACTCCGGTGTTAATCCCATGACAACTATAGTGAGAGAAACTGACATCCACCAGCCGCATGTGTGGAACAAGCCACACGTCAAGTGCGGAGCCGGTCTCGCGAACGACGTCGCGTAAGGTTGGCCTGGACCGCTTCAATCTCACTATCCCGCGTCATAAGAAGAACACAAACAAGAGGCTTGCAACAGAAAACATCAATGCCCGCAACAACCATGTTGCGTTCTACTCGTGAATCACATCTACGCATAGATCTAGCTCTGATACCACTGAAGGGTTTCGCAGCATAGTAAATCAAAATTTTCTACGGAAGCGAACAGAGGGAAAGCCAAGATCTAATCTAGGAGATGCAAACAACGAGAGAGATTGGATTAGATCTTCATACCCTTGAAGATTCGCATAGCGGAACGTTCGTCGGAACGTGGGTGATATAGTCGTACTCGCTTCTCCTCCTCGCGATCCGATCCGATCTAGCACCACAAGTGGCGGTGCCTCCGGTGAGATGCACACGTGCGGCACCTCGACGTCTCCTCCTTCCTCGGACCAGCAAGTAGGGTGGAGAGATAGATTGGATCTACAACATGACGGCGTGGTGTATATGGTGGAGAAATTCTGCAGCAGGGCTTCGCCCACAAACAGTCGGGAGGGAGAGAGGAGGGCAGCAGGGCAACTAGGGTTTGGAGAAAGGTGTGTAGGTTGGGGGGAGGGGGCGCACCAGCCCTCTATATATAGAGGGGGGGGTGCGGCCAGCCCTTGCCCATCCTCCAAGCCTATCTCTAGTTTAAACAATTTAAACTCTCCCTTATCTAGAAATCCTATCTCTAGTTTAAACAATTTAAACTCTCCCTTATCTAGAAATCCTATCTCTAGTTTAAACGAGTTTAAACTTATCTAGGATCGGCTGGGCCCTATGGGGCCTTGTGCCCCTGGCCCAATGCGGCCAGGACACTCCCTCATAGGCCCATGCCCCCTCCCGGAAGGTGGGACCACGTTGGCCCCCTTCCGGAAGGTTCTAGAAGCTTCCGGTACAATACCGATTAATCCGGAACAATTCCGAACTCCAAAAACTGCACTGCCTTATATGAATCTTATTCTCCGGACCATTCTGGAACCTCTCGTGATGTCCCGGATCCCATCCGAGACTCCGAACAAAAATTCATAAACCAATTATCCAATCTATCCTAGCGTCGAGACACGTTAAGTGTGTGACCCTGCGGGTTCGAGAATATGCAGACATGATCTTCTATCAATAATCAACAGCGGGGTCTGGGCACCCATATTGACTCCCACACATTCATCGATGATCATATCGGATGAACCACGATGCCAGGATTCAATCAATCCCATATATATATTCCCTTCATCTCGCGATATTTTACTTGCCCGAGATTCGATCGTCGGTATCGTCATACCTAGTTCAATCTCGTTCACAGCAAGTACTTTACTCGTTCCGTAATCCGATATCACTTTGTGATTAACTCCTTAACCACATGCTTGCAAGCGGTGTTGATATCGATTACCGAGTGGGCCCGAAGTATATCTCTCCGACTTGGGAGGGACAAATCCCATCTCGATACATACAACCGAACAGATACTTTCCGATTACCTGAGAGACACCTTTATGATCACCCTCTCATAGGATGACGTTTGATGACCTCAAAGCTTTCTTCCGATACCAGGGAGTTGTATTATCTCATGGTCTAAGGAATACAATATTTGACATAAGAAAAACTTCGCAAAGACGAACACGATGATACGATCTAATTGCTTCGCTTAGTTTGGGTCTATCCACCATATCATTCTCCAATGATATGATCTCATTATCAATTGACAACTCATGTCTATGGTTAGGAAACCTCAACCATCATTGATCAATGAGCTAGTCCATAGAGGCGTACTAGGGACACGGTGTTGTTCACAAACCACACAAGTATTAAAGTTTCCGCTTAATACAATTCTAGCATGGAATATAAACTTTATCATGAACAAGAATTATAATAATAACATCTTTATTATTGCCTCTAGGGCATAATTCCAACAAGATACTCTGTAGTCTTTCGTGGACACGCCTTACGAAGGACTGAACTCCTTGACGTGGTAGTAGTAAAGGAGCGGACGAGAGCGAACGTCCTCACTGTTTCACTTCATTCTGTAGCTCCCATGTCATATCGGCCTGCATTTGTATAGTGGATAAGTACACATTATATAGGCTACCAGGAAAAGTGACAAAGAAAAGTGTATTTACCGCTGATTGTCTGGGCTCCATAGTCGACTGGCTAGGGTATCTTTCGTCATCATGTGCGTGGTGGACGGGATGCAACCGTGTCATGCTCATGTACCTCTGTAAGTATGCACGGAATAGCTCCATATCAAACGCAGGAGCGGTCTACACGTCAGCTGTTGCATTCTGCCAACCATTGATATAAGTATTAACCCGTTGAAGCCACTGATTTGCACTTCTTTTAGTACCCTTCCGAGAGTACCTGCAGTTAGATTTTGTAAGTACACGGTCGGTGTAAAATTATAGATACATAATATATTAACTTACATATGCACGTCCGATGAAAGGGGCGCCTCCGGAGATGGAGGATCTACCATCTGGCAAAGACCGAATTGCCTCATGACCCTCTGTTGAGACATCTCCTCCACCCGACAATCGAAGATGATCTTCGATTTAGTGAGCCAGTAGTCCTCATCTCTACGACACATAATAGATAACCCGCCGGGATATCTTGCGAATGCTTCAACTGTGGTGTACGGCTCCCAAATCACCGATTCCTCCTTCAACGTGTCGAACTGCTCGCTGAACGCCGGGTAGCAGCGGGTTACTTGTTCTCCCGCGAAACGACACTGTTCGATTAAATAGTTGTTAGTTTCCTTCGTAGTGCAATATGGACCATGCAATTAACAGAACCTTTTAAATTACCTTGCGTCGTGTCCAATTTGTTTACTATGGCCTTCAAATATTTATAACATAGTTCCATACGAATTAGGAATAAATGTCTCATACCTCTGCAACCAATAAGAGTGTATCATCCAGTTAGACATGGGAGTGCGAGTGATAAGGTGCTTTAAGCTCCCTGGTTCTGCATCCAATAAAGTTGACCGGTGCTTTCTATCAATATCAGCATTAAGCAAAGATCCCGCCATCTGCATAATTTAGAATATGGTTTCATAAGAATTACAAATTCAAAACATGGTTCCATAAGAATTACAAATTTAACACATAGTTCCATATGAATTACAAATTTACAACATAGTTCCATACAAATTACAAATTTAAAACATGGTTCCATACGAATTACAAATTCAAAACATAGTTCCATACGAATTACAAACTTACAACATAGTTCCATATGAATTACAAATTTAAAACATGGTTCCATACGAATTACAAATTCAAAACATAGTTCCATATGAATTACAAATTTAAAACTATTTTCTTCCTCTGCCTCTTGTTCCTCGCCTGCCACGTCTGCAACGTCCACGAGGAGCCGCTCCTCCAGTCCCGAAGATATGGCAATTGGTGTCTCTATGACCAAAATGATTACATAGAAAACATTGTCTAGTAGGGCCTCCGGCTTCAGATTCATCCATATCATTACGGATCCAAACACATTGTCGCCTTCCTCTGCCTGTCCGCATTAGTTCAGGATCTGGGATGTAAATCCTTTCACCGGGGTTTACTTTGTTAAAATTGCCCCATGCTCTATATCCCATCATCTCGCCAGTCCATGTATTGATCACCGACTCCTTAAGAAAATAAGGAGACACAAACGATCTCGCATCCATACCTAACCGCCCACACGCAGCAAGTACATGAGTGCAAGGCAGATGTAGCAGCTTGGGTTTGTTGCAGGTACACTCACACGTCGGCCAAGCCTTATTGCCTATCCTCACCTCTTGTGTCTTTACCTCTTCTCCAGATCCGATCCTGTTGGAAGGGAGGCGAACCTCAAATCTTCATTCTTGATTACCGATGGCGACGACTTGCATAGACCGAGCCTTTTCCATTTTGGCATTCATGTAATCCATTATCTTTGAACAGTACCTCGTATTTGGGTTGTTCATGATATGCATCTGAGCAAGCTGGAGTCTGTCTCTGAAGTACTTCAATGTTCCGGTGAAAATACACTCCACAATAGCTGTTAATGGCAGAGCCCTGCTTCCTCTCAAGACGAAGTTGTAAGTTTCGGCAAGATTTGTAGTCATGACGCCAAACCTAGCACCATGAGTGTCGTGCAACAGAGACCACCTCTCCACAGGCTCATGCTCTATCCATTCCTGAAAATTCTTAATCTGTCTGCCAGGCCTCCTCCTAGTACCGGGTTGGTCAAATCCCGGCAAATCGCAAAGAGAAATTGGTTCTTCCTCGGGTGGTGCTGCTCCAGCTACTGTTTGTGCAGCTACCGTGGCCGCATGAGCCGCCACAGCTGCTGCTCTAGCTGCTCTCCTCTGCCTAACATGTTTTTTTGTGAATTCATCTAGATAGGCCCGACACTTGATATACTTCCACTCCTGGTTCTGCTTGCAAAGCTTCTTGAATAGGTTCATAAGGGCCTTGTTCCTGAACTGTGAGAAAAAGTTAGCCCCTAGATGCCGCATGCACCAACGACTCTACATGTCTAGCCATGGAGTTGGTTCATCTGGAGCAGGCTGAGTCAGCTTCCTTATCGCGCTGAGTATACCCGGATGCCTGTCATGTAGGACGCATACATTCGGTACATCCCTCACAACTGCTATCTTCAGCTGCCTGAAAAACCATACCCAACTCTCGGTGTTCTCGCTCTCCACGAAAGCAAATGCAGGTGGAACAACTTGATTGTTCCCGTCTTAACCTATAGCAGTCAAGATCTGGCCCCTGTACTTGCCAGTGAGAAATGTTCCATCTACACAAATGACTGGTCGATAGTGAGTGAAAGCTTCTATGCATATAGCAAATGAGAAGAACAATCGATGCAGCACTCTCAAATTGGGTTCTTGAGGCAATGTTAAGTGTTGGATGTCGAGGTATGTGCCTGGATTCCTAGCCTGCAGTGTCTGCAGCATCCGAACAACACAGTCGTATCCATCTCGAAACGAACCAAATCTTGTCTCCAGTGCCCTCTGCTTAGTCCTCCAAGCCTTTCCGTATGATATATTGTAGCGAAATCTGACAACAACTTTGTGGATGATAGCTTTCACCACCATGGCTTTGGTCTCCACTATCTCAGTGTATAACAGTCTAGCCAGGAGGGTTGACGTGAGATTACGATGGTCTTGCAGGACATTGTCAAGTTGACATGTGTGCTGCACAACATCGCTAACCTTCCAGTTGGTGTCATATCGAGGAACATGGGCATGGACCCTGGCAGGACACCCAGCTACCTCGCAAACCAAAGTCAAATATTGCTGGGATGACACCTTTGTTTTGAAAACCCGCTGCGTGGACAATGCCCACTCAACGATTGCTTCCTGTAGATGCCTCTTGCTAGGATATAATGCACCAATGGAGATGCTGTTGGCGTGATAGTGCCACGAGGAATCGTGCCCATCGTTCACATTCATTGCTGCTGTGTGGTCTTGATTCCATGATGCCGGAATAGGTTGGTCCTCCTGATCAGACTCAGCGGAATCATAAGAGCTATCATTGTACCCTTCTGAATCTTCGGCTTCCATCTGATCTTGCAACCAACCGTCGTGTATCTCGTCCTCATCGACCTCACCACTGAAAATATCTTCTCCTGTCCCTTGACTACCTTCAGTTGATTCATGTCCAGTGTGTGCAAAACTACTCTGACCAGGTTCATAACTACCTCCATCGGTGTGTGCATAACTACTCTGCCCAGGTTTATAATAACCACCACCATCTTGGCCTTGACTGCTCTGGTCATTATAGTAGCCACCACCACCTCCGTCTTCGGCTTGACTGCTTTGCTCATGATAATAACCACCACCAACATGGTCTGTCTGACTACTCTGGCCCTGATCATAAACAGGCTCTTTCGCCACGGGAAGCACTAAGACACTGGGTTAACTACCCTATGCAGACATGCTTTCACCCATTTGACCCATTTAGCTTGCTCTTCTATCGGTCTCAAATAAAAATCAGGTTTAATCCTTGACTTTGTCCATAATACATGCACACCGACAGTATGGGTGGGAGGAAGCCCTAAACGAGCACATAACCAATCTTTCAACTCAATAATGGGGATGGTTTCAGGATCCTGGAGCACTTCATTAATACAATTGAAATCTCTCAAATCAACTCCATACTGGTTTGTTTTGACGACACCGTCACCATAGTAGAACCTAAACACTACATTACAAGACATAACTTCAGGCCTAAAAAAATACCACAATTTGTCAAATGACCGTACAGTGGCAGATTTTAGCAAAAAAATATACTAATATTCCTATAGCCGAATAATCTTGCATAGCCCGCAAATATAATTATAATCTTATAGCCGAATAATCTGGCATAGCCCACAAATATACTTATAATCTAACAGTTCATCGCGGAGCGCTAACATACAACATCTAGAACTACCGAGAAGATAAACAAACACAAATGACTGTAGTTAGCAAGAAATTAGAGTTTACCCTTGAAGCGTGCGAAATCCTGCCGTACAGCTGCCTCCACTCAAACGTGTAGCTGCCTCAAGCCCCAGCCCGAGACTCCATCGTGCAGCTGCCTCAAGCCCCCGCCCCAGACTCCACCATAGCCATTGCACCTCAAGAACTCCAAGAAAATCCTCCACGAAAACGCCTCAAATCGCTACACCAGACTATCCCACAAGTAGATCGGGAATCTACTAGCTTCAACAGCAAATTTAGTAGAAAACAGAGCAAAGTGTGACAGCAAATGGAAACAGCTCCATGGGAGAAGCAGCAGCAGGGGAGAAGAGCTAGCAGGGGCTGGGCGGGGAACAAGGAGGCGTGCGAGCTAGCAGGGGCTGGGCGGCAGCAGAGGGAGAGGAAGGAGGCGTGCGCGGCGCGCGTGTATTAAAAAACGCGGCTCGTCGTTCGACCGTTACACGACACGGCTCGTCGTTCTACCGTTAAACGACTCCGGGTTCGTCGTCCTGCCATAAAACGACGCGCGCTGGGTCGTCTTTCCAGGCAACGGCCGGAGCGTCTGTCGCGCTGCAGGCCGACAGGGTGGGTCCCAGGCGCTGCTTTCGGTGCCTAAAAAGACGGCGCGACTGTGTCGTGTCCTCAGAAAAAAACGAGCCCGAGTTGTTTTTTGAAAAAACGACAGTGCAATACTTCCGTAATTTGCTTAGTCTGCGTAATATTCATGAAAATGATTAAAAAACGTATTATTTAAAAAAAATAGCTCCATTTTCACTTACTTGCGTAGCCACCTACTCATTCATTTTTTCTTGAAAAATTGCACGAGTAAGTATCAAGATAAGATGTACACATGGGACTAATTTTAAAATTTCTGAAACTTTGAAATACGGTTTTTGAGGTTCTTTATGAAATCCGGTCCACCTAAACCCATGTTCTCCTGTCTATTTTTGTTTTTTGAGGAAAGAACCATGGGGAAAGATCCCCACTCTAGTTTTTATATATAAATAAAGTGAAGACTGTACAAAGCTAAATGTTTACAAACTAAATGGCTCTCAAGCTTAGAGACAGAAAAGAACCAACAAAAGAGTAAGAAAGCTAGCTATTTAAACTTGAGATTGCAGCCATGATTTATATAGTGCACCACGCTTATTCTTCATCCTGTAGCATAGCAGGTGAAGTTCAGCAAGATATATTTGCTTCCGTCGTCTGAAAGAAGGCCTTGGGTGTTTCAAAATTTTATTGTTTCTGGTGGTCCAAATTGCCCATGCTGCCAGTATAATGATCTCCATGGCAAAGGGCAATTCTAAATTTTTTTTGACATCCTAAAAAACTTCCATGATTGACAAATTTCTGGTTCTTTGAGGGCAGATGAAATCCCAGCATTTATTAGCAAAAGGACAAGTCAAGAAGAGATGGACCAATGTTTCCTCCTGTGGACATTGCAGTGTGGCACAGCTGTATGACTGCAATTGGAAGTTTTTTCTTGCTAAAAGTTTTCTTGTGTTTTGTGTGTCATGTAAAAGTAGCCAGAAGAAATTTTATGCTTTGGCTGACAAGAGCTCTTCCAAATCCATGAGAAATGGGGCTGTACTGGTGTTATCCAATCATTACTTTGTATGCTTTCCTTGATGATAAATTTTGAATCCCCCGTATGTAGCTCCAGACATCATCCTGTCCATTTTGAGTGTTCGACATTGCTGCTTCATAGATTTCTTCTAATTGTATGAATTCTTGATGTGCTTGTTGGGACAGAGGCAGATGAAACAAATCTTCAACGAAATCTTGCTGCAGTGCTCTCTTTACTGTTATGTTTGCCTCTTTCACAAAGAAAAATAAGTGTGGGAAACTGTGATGCAGGCATCTGTCTCCCCATAAATCATGCCAGAAGTAGACAGAATCTCCAGAACAAATTTTGTATCTGGTTGTTGATTTGTAATTGTCAATAATTTTTAATTGAGATTTCCACCAGAAGGATCCTTCCATGTGAGTGCTAGGAATTCTTCCATTGCTAAAATATGTTTTCCAGATCATTTTGGCCCAAGGGACATCCAAATTATTACAAAATTCTTCAGTAGCAGAGATTTGTTTTGAACTTTTAGATTGAGAACACCTAGCGGCCCTCCTTGATATTTTTGGTCGGCATACTGTTTCCCACTTCACAAGTGCTGGTCTTTTGTCTTTTGTCTTTTGTCTTCCATATCCGGCCCCCCTGGCCATTATGGTCCCACATGTCATAGGCAGCGGAGGGGGGTTTATGATAAACATAATCACCAACTGGGGGGTTGTCATCAATTGTCCCGTCTATTTTCGTTCCAAGATAGAGATTGGTGAAAGTTTGACAGTTGATTACACACGATCTCTCCTTGAGAGGAGGACCTACATTTGTAGAGATGCGAGTTGGAAAACTGAGCGATGACCTTCATGATAATCTGTTTCCACTTCACAAGTGCTCGCTCTTGGTATAAATAAGGCGCTGCAGTCGTGAGGCGAGAGAATGAAGCATACACGAAACAATGGCGTCGTCGTCGTTCCCCGTCGTGGTGTTGTGCGTGCTGCTGCTGCTGGCTGCAGGTGACGCGACGAGCTTCCACTTCCGGGTTCCATCTCATTGGATCAATGGTAAGTATCTGAAGAACCTGGTTCTTGTCTGCCTCTGTTTAATTTTCAGTGAAATGAGTTTAATTTGTTTCCTCTTTCTCTCCCTGTTTCCGCTCGAATCTATCTGTACTCCACTTCCTCGCTGAAGATCCAAATGGTAGGTACACCACACCACACCTGAATACCCAAGAAACTAGTAGTACTACCGAGTTAGACATATGCAGGCGTTAATTTTGCACTGACGCATTGACGGCATATATATGCAGGGCCAATGTACTACCGAGGCCTGTTCCACTTGTTCTATCAGTACAACCCAAAAAGGAGAGCGGTGACTTGGGGTGAGCCTGTGTGGGGCCACGCAGTGTCGAAGAACTTGGTGGACTGGAGACTGCTGGAGCCAGCGCTGGTCCCGTCAGAGAGTTTTGACGCGAAAGGATGTTGGTCAGGCTCTGCTGCCCAACGGCGTGCCGGCGGCCCTCTCCTACACCGGCGTTGATATCGACGATCACCAGGTACATAATATAGCCTACCCCACCAACGCTTCCGACCCACTCCTTGGTAGGCATGTGGGAGTGTCCGGACTTGTACCCCGTGGCGGTTACCGGCGGCGGCCGCTACTACCAGCGTGGCGTGGACGTCGCCGAGCTGCAAGACAGCAGTGTGGCCGAGGAGGTCAGGTACGTGCTTAAAGTCAGCCTCGACCTTACGCGATACGAGTACTATACCGTCGGGAGGTACAGCCACCCGACAGACCGGTACGTCTGCTAGCACAGCCCCTGCCGCCCACTAATTTCCGGCGACACCGACGACGAAGTTTCAACGAGACGACACGCATGTCTAATCAATCTGCCGAGATGCACACGTACTGCTAGCCAAACCTTAAACGATCAATGGAATAACTAGTACTACTCAAACCTTGAACGATCAATGGAATAACTAGTACTACTCACACGCACGCACACGAAAAATATTAGATAGCCAAAGACCCTTGTCGGACCTGCTGTTTTTATTGATTCACAACTCACGGTGGTACTACAGTTGCAGGTTACACGTGTATATATACACGGCCAGCGGCCAGCTCTAGTTAGAGTAGAACTCGACACTCCTAGCTAGAGTAGGACTCGGCAGTACATATTCTACTCGGATACATGCATGTATATACTACCCGGAACCTATTCACCGGAAGCACCAGATCCTTGTACGTATACTTTTCGTATACGACTGAGCATAGGACACCCTGCCGAGGTCGGACGTCGTGGTTAATTCCAACAATCACCCTCTAAACACGACGTGCTCTTCACTTCGACCTGGGTCCCAAATACGCCAGCTGCTCCTCGCAGACGTCATCAACAGCATTGCTTTCAGCGCCACCTTCATCAGCACCCATATCACCGACTTTGTTTTTGTCGGCTTCTCCATGGCTTCACGCCGACAGTCCTTTTTGTCCGCGCCCTTATCCACGCCTTCAGACATTATACTTGGTTCGATGAAGTACTTTCTCATCGATGCCTCACATATTTGATCTTCTGTTTGCCGGTATTTTTGGATGCAATAGAACAAATATGTAGGAGTTAGCTCACGTTGGTTAACTAGCAAAGCTAGCTCGTGACTAGCAATTCTGACTTCTACCTGCTCCTGACCAATGCCGTCTTCTGGCTCGTCCGGAGTAGCGATGCACAGGTTGCCTACCTGTAGCGATTCGTCTTTTCTTTTTGAATCTCTTTATGACATGTTTTCTTCTAACTTCTCTATATCACGTGAAAAGCCTCTTGATGGATCTGCACCCCCTATTGTTGGGTCTCCTCCATCTGTCTGGCCACCAGTCCACACTCTTGGACCATCGCCTTTTGGCCTTGCTGGCCTGTTTGCTGGGCTCGCTTCAACTCTCCCTCCTCCTCTAATTATTGGGCCAACAAGTGCAGGTATCACTGCACATGCACACCCTTCCAGCTCTATGTCTTCTGGCCACGGACTAGCCTTATCTCCAGACTCTTTTTCTTCTGGGAGAATCCCTTGCGTTTCTGGCCTGGTGTCCACGCCTGGAGCACCTTCTAGGCCTTCAGCGCCTTCTGGGCTCGAACTTGCCGACAAGGATAATCTTGGTTGATCCATATTTTCTTCATACTCAAGATCCCACGTGACGTGAAAAGTTGGATATGCCGGTTCGTTGGAGCTCCAATTTCATGACTCGCATTCCTCAAAGATTACGTCGCCCCTGACAACCAACTTATTGGTATAAGGATTGCATAAGCGGTATTCCTTTGAGCTTTCATAGCCGTCATGATCATTGGAGTCCTCTGCTCCGCCAATTTACTCTTATGGTCGGACTCCGTCTTGACATGCGCCACACACCCAAAAGTGCGAAAATGATCAACCGAGGGTTTCCATCCGTACCATGCTTCGTACGGTGTTATACCAACTTGGCTCCATGTTCAGCAAATACACAGCCGTATTGACTGTCTCACCCCAGAATTTTCCTGGCAAGCCTTTACTCTTCATCATGCTCTGTGCCATGGTCAACACAGTTTGATGCAGCTCACCCCCTTGATCAATGCGTAGGGCTCTTATCTTCTCCTCCACCTTGAACTCTTCGGCTTCCTTGATCTTCTTGAATGCTTGTTGAGCTTGATTCTTACTTTTCAGCAACACAATCCACATGTATTTACTATGATCATCCACCACAAGCATGAAGAACTTATTGCCGGACGGAGTTGCGGGTGAAATTCCAACGCATAGATCACCATGAACTAGTCCCGAAGCTTCACTTGCCTCAAACGTGGCTTCACATGGTAACGGGGCACTCCGTTCCTCGTGATCCACACACGGTAGATCGTGATCCACTTGCGCCACAATCTCTGTAGCCAGTGATGGAGGATCCTCCTCATCCTTCAGCTCAGTTACTTCGAGCATCAGCATCATCGGTCCATCATCTCCTTCCTGGGCGATGAGAGCCCTCTCCTTCAGCGGTTTCTTGCAATCCTTCTTGAAGTGACCGAGCTCGCCGCAGTTACGACATCTTACTTTCTTAATGTTAAACTTCCTCCGCGGCGGAGCGTTGTCCTCGTCCTCCCCTGCGATATACTTTTTTGCTGGGCGAGAAGCTTCTTTATCACTCTTGCTTCCGGATCCTTGATCGCCCTTTTCTTTGGCGACCACCGCCTGCCACTAGGCACGGGTAAGCATCACGTGCTCTTCCAGTACCACATCACTGTAGGTGATCTTCATCCGCTCGTCATGAGCCTTCAATCGTACAACCAGATCATCCATCGTGAGAGTATTGAGATCAACGCACTGCTCGATCGCCGACACAACGGACAAGTAACGCGGCGGCGCCGCACGAAGGACGTCGAACGACTGAGATCTCTTCGAGCTTCTCGCCGAGCGCGCGAATCCATTGACCAAAGTGGCTACCCTCGAGGCAAACGCGTCCAGCGTCTCGTCTCCTCCCATCTCCAGATTCTCGTACTTCTTCGGCAAGGTTTGTAGGGTTGCCTCGCGGACACGCTCGTGCCCAAGATTTAGCGTCTTGAGCGCCTCCCACGCCTCCTTTGCAGATTTCTTCGAGATCAGGTGCTGCACCACGTCCGTCGGCATCACCGAGCCGATGGCCGTGAGTGCCTGTCGGTCCTTGCGGTACTTTGACGCGCCCTTCTTGAACTCGTTGCCGCCGGGATCGACAGCCTCCCATAGATCGTTGGACTCCAGCGCCCACTCCATCTGGGTCGTCCACATCGTGTAGTTGTCGCGGTTGTATCGTGGGTACTACGTCATCACCTGCGCGGCAAATCCTTTAGCCGCACCGGAATACGCGCTCACATCCATCGTCGCTGTGACCTCCCGTTACGAGGAGATCCTTCACGAGGCTCTGATACCAATTGTTAGCACAACCCCTGCCGCCGACTACTTTCTGGCGACACCGACGACGAAGTTTCGACGAGACGACACACACGTCCCTGATAACCAATCTGCCGAGATGCACACGTACTGCTAGCCAAACCTTGAACGATCAATGGATTAACTAGTACTACTCACACGCACGCACACGGAAAATATTAGATAGCCAAAGGCCCTTGTCGGACCTACTGTTTTTATTGATTCACAACTCATAGTGGTACTACAAGTTGCAGGGTACACGTGTATATACACGGTCAGCGGCCAGCTCTAGTTAGAGTAGAACTCGACACTTCTAGCTAGAGTAGGACTCAACAGTACATATTCTACTCGGATACATGCATGTATATACTACCCGAAACCTATTCACCAGAAGCACCAGATCCTTGTACGTATACTTTTCGTATACGACTGAGCATAAGACACCTTACCGGGGTCGGACGTCGTGGTTAATTCCAACAACGTCCACGACACAGAGTTCCTAGGACTCCGGTACGACTACGGGAACTTCTACGCGTCCAAGTCATTCTACGACCCAGCAAAGGGCCGCCGTGTTCTATTGGGGCTGGGCCAACGAGTCGGACAGTATCCACGATGACAAGCTCAAGGGATGGGCAGGCATTCAGGTCTGCGCTGTCACTCTTCTTCCACTCCACAAACAAATTAAAATCCTTACTCTGCTGCTATAGTTACATAGTAGTAGTGTACTTCCTCCGTTTGCACAATGGTGTACTATATTTTTGAGATATAGTAGTGTACTACATAGTACTATATTTTTGAGATATCAAGGAAGAAGAAATGGGATGTGTCCCCTTTTCAAAAAAAAGAAGAAGAAATGTTTGGTGCAAAATGCTTTGCACAATGACTATTGGGTCACCCAAATCAACATATAAAATGGCTTGTCCGTGGAGCATATTGACTAATTCTACAAGCTTTGGGAGAAGCTTGCCAATGTAACTCTACACCCACAAAGACCGGACGCTATCTCTTGGAAGCACACAAATCGGCGTACAATATGCAATTCTTGGGCTTAACCACCTCATCGATAGCCCCCTGTTTGAAAGCCTTGGGAAACTCCTAAATGCAAGTTCTTGGTTGATTCTACAAAATAGAGTGTGGATGGCGCATAGGCTTGCCCGAAGAGGATGGCCAAATTGTGGGCTATGTAAGCTATGCAACCAAATACAAGAGTCGGCCTCCCACCTCCTATTCAAGTGCCGCTTTTCCATGAGAATTTGGAACAAGTTAAAGACTTGGCTCGGTCTTCATCAAATCAACATGTCTACTTGGCACCAATTCCACCCCATCAAAGAGTGGTGGAAGAAGGCGATCCACAAGAAAGGACCATAAAGGAAGGCTTTGGCTTCACTCGCGATGTTGGTCTCATGAGAAATATGGAAGGAAAGGAATGAAGAGTTCTTCGAGGCCACTCCGCCATCGTTGATATGATGGTAACAAAAATAAAAGAGGAAGCACGCTTGTGGTGCTTTGTGGGGGCAAAAACTCTTACTCCCTCCGACCCATATTAATTGACTTGGATTTATCTAGATTCGGATGTATCTAGTACTAAAACATGTCTAGATACATCCGAATCTAGACAAATTCGAGTCAATTAATATGGGTCGGAGGGA
Source organism: Avena sativa (assembly GCA_916181665.1). Classification (NCBI taxonomy): domain Eukaryota; kingdom Viridiplantae; phylum Streptophyta; class Magnoliopsida; order Poales; family Poaceae; genus Avena; species Avena sativa. The sequence continues at coordinate 344,787,088 of OV702287.1, forward strand.
GTAGTAGTTTAATCTCGCGTGAGTAATTGTTTTGATGTTGGTCTTGGCTTTTGGATTGTGGACGCTGGCATCTGCCAACCTGACAGTTACAGTTACAGTACCAACTTGTAGTACAACTATACTACTAGACTCATGTGTACTACTCATGCCAATCTTCCATACACACCCACCAAACCAAACCAGTCTGCTGCTTCACATCTCTGTTCATGTTGTTCAAATTAGTCCACTCACAAGCAGCATAGTGCCCTCTTTTCTCCTCTAAGCTCTCGCCCCTCTTCCCCCTCCCGTTGAAAGTCGCTGGCCAGGTGCCGGGCCGCCCCCGACTCCTCTCCACCGGCTCTGCTAGCCAGGGTTGGAGAAGGGGGCCGCCGGAGTAGTTAGGTCTAGTGGTAGGTTCAACGTGTTGCTGGTAGTGGGCCTTGTGCCCGGTAGGGGAAGCGGATGGACAGATCTCGGCGTCTAGATCAGGCCAGGCCTAGGGTTCCTCCTCCTTCTCCTTCTGCTCTGATGGCCGGAGTGGGATGCGGAGTGGAGAACCACCACCTCCTGGAATAATTTCGATACTGGTTTCCTGGTGAGGACTAGGTCCCTTGGACAGCGGCTCTTCTCGGTCGGCCGTGGTGGCGAGGGGGACGGCCACCGTTCTGAAGTTCGTGGTGGGTTAGAGTGGCTCCTGGCTGGCCTTCGTGGCGAGGGGGAGTACTCCGGTGACTCTGCGGCCTTGTTCTTCTCTGGGTGGCCCTATCATTGGATTTGCTGCTGCTCCATCTTCTATGGCGTCCTTTCCTAATCTCGGGCAGGAGCTCTGAGGAGGGCGCTCGGTTTCTGGGCGCAGCAACGACAAATCCTGGGAGCTCGTCGATGTTGTTCTTTGGCATCTTCTCTTTTCCTAGGCGCAGTGGTTGTGTCTGCTAGGGAGGGTTCTCCGAGCTGCAGCGGCGATGGGCTCTCTTGGAGAAGTGAAGCCAAATCTTTCTGCAGTTCCAAATCGGAGGCAGGCAGCCAGCCGATTATCCTAGCTATATCGAGGCTATCAAGTTTGCCGACGAAGACCGGAGCACCTTCAACCTCCATCGCGAGGCCAATCAGTTGCAGAGGCGAGCTAGAAGGAGGACCTGATTGCTTTTTTTTGTGTTCTTGGGTTCTCTTTGTAAAGCGTTTGGACCTGGTCATCTTATCTTTTTTCTTAGGGTCCTGCGTGAATATGTGTAGCTCCACCATCTTGTTTTAATGGAAGACGTTCAGCCTCTTCTGGGGCTCTCCTTTTAGAAAAAAACAGCATAATATATACAAGCCGACTTTTGCAGGCTTCGTTGATGTCGACATAGCAAAGACCAAGACAATTGCTCTTCGGACATTGGTACGTACCGTATACATGTGCCTTGTGCCCTGCTGTTTACCTAAAACCGCTACACTAGTGTGTGATGCAATGTTCGCAGATTGACCACACCGTTGTCGAGAGTTTTGGCGCCAAATGCAGGACTTGCATACTATCCAGGGTCTACCCAACACACGCGGTAGGCCACGAGGCACACCTCTTCTTCTTCAACAACGGACAATCGGACATCCAGATTACAACTCCCATGGCTTGGGAGACGAGGAGCGCTAATATTTCTCTATTTTAGGCTTCTCTCTGGATGGATATGTTAAGGTTTATTTAGTCGTTGGATCTATGTGTTTACTCTTCATCATCTCTCGCTGATAACTTTGACCATTATACAAGACTGATCCGTTTATGAAAACCTTGCAAGTGTTCGGACCTATATACTATATATTGCTATTACCTACTGTACTACTCATGCGGCGACAAATTGGATGAAAAATAATAATACAAATCTCTGAAGAACAAATTATTTCTAGGCTTCTCTCTCTGGAGGATGGTATGTTAAGGTTTATTTAGTCTTTGGATCCATGTGTTTAGTCTTCATCATCTCTGACCGATAACTTTGGCCATTATACAAAATTGATCCGTTTATGAAAACCTTGCAAGTGTTCAGACCTATATACTACACTAGCTGGGTATGGCATGGCGCCACGCCGCGCCAAAGCTATGGGTAAGACCAGCTTGATCCTGGGCAATGAGAGATGACCACAAATAATTAGGAGAAAATTTCTCGCATGACCACAAATAATTAGGAGAAAATTTTAGAAAACAGACTCAGAACTCATAAAGTGGTAGACCCAATGATATAGTTGCACTCTTTTTTGTTGTGCGCATGTTATCTATCGGTTTTTATGTTTATCCTACACGACTCGCGCTGGACGTCGCAACCCTCGTCTAGATGTCCGCTCGGTGCCCTTGCGCTTGCCGCATAAAACTAATATTTCATTAAGAGTAATTCTAATAATTATGTAGTAATTGAAATGAAGGAGCTCAAAGTAATTCCACTCGGGCACGTTCAACTTAGTATAGAATGCAAAATAGCTTGCTCGCACCTTTAACCCAGCTGATTTCGATGGGCTCAACATTGATGAAACATATGACGGAGCTACTGTATTTCTCTATCATTTTAACCAACCAGACAATACTCTAACGGTTTTGCTAGTTCTCAGGCGCTTGAGAACATGTTAGTTCTCAGTCGCCTGTATCACCATCGCATATTGCTTTAGGATTCGCGCAGCTGGGCATGTCGGCTTATGATTTGCGTTCGTGTCTCCAGTGCTGGTGGTATTGTGGGCTGTTTTTTTTGTCTTGTGGGCTTGTGTTCTCACTTAGTGGGCTACGAATTTGCAACGTGCAGTTTTTCTTGATCTTTTCTCACGTGGGATGGGGCTTTGCGTGGACTTCTTTTTTTCCGTCTTTTTCTCGTGCATCGTTCTTGTGGCTTGAATTGCATTGTACTGTATGGAGTTGGCCTTTTTTGGGTCAGATTTTTGTTCGTTTTGGTTCTGGTTTTGCTACTGTTTTACTTTGTTGCTGGGCACTTTTCTATGCTATCTAAGACATCCATTTGTCTTGCACCCGAATATACACTTTAATTGTCTTCATGCATTTTGTCTTGCTGCAAGAAATACTTGGGTAGAAATAAAATCCTTTTTTTTGTTGCACCCATTTGTCTTGCTACAAGGAATGCTCGTACAAAAAATAAATCCTCATTTATATTTTTGTGTGTTCACCCATTTGTCTTACTAAAGGGACCGCACTTGCAAAAATTAATACTCATTTATGTTTTTGCCTTTTATCCTCGTCCATTTGTCTTACTATAAGGACTACACTTGTTGAACCAAGTTAGTCGCAACTAGCTTGTAACTGGGCCACGAACAAGACTGATGGTAGCTTGCTTGCAACTAAGCTTGTATTAAAATTGAGCATGTGACCAATGCAACTAACTTGCTACCGAGCGTTGAACAAGACCAAATACAACTCACTTACAACTGATCTTGTGCTAGTTCTTAGGCGCCTGAGAACTTCAGTCGCCTCTTTCACACGTCGATATACTTCTTAGTTCTCAGTCGCCTCTTTCTCAGGCGCCTGTAGAAGGACAATTGCAACTTGCTTGTAACTGTGCCCCTCCTTCCCTCCCCCGTCGAGGGGCCAGTTGCAACTTGATTGCAACTGGGGCCCATCGAGGGGTCAGTTGCAACTTACTTATAACTGAACCCCCGTCGAATGGGGCCAGTTGCAACTTGATTGCAACCAAGTCCCCGTCGAGGGTCCACCTGCAACTTGTTTGCATCTGAGCCCCCGTCGAGGGCTAATTGCAACTGGCTTGCAACTAGGGCCACATCGAGGCGCCGGTTGCAACTTGTAATTGAGTCCCTGTCAAAGGTCATATTATTCCAACTTGCTTACCTTGTAGAACGCCAGTTGCAACTTGCTTGAAACCGAGGCCCCGTCGAGGGGCCAGTTGCAACTTGACTACAATTGGGCACCCGTTGAGGGGCCATTTTGCAACTTGATTGAAATTGGGCCTCCTTCGAGGGGACAATTGCAACTTGATTGTAACTGGGCTCCTGCCGAGGGGCCAGTTGCAACTTGCTTGTAACTGTGCCCCCGTCGAGGGGCCAGTTGCAACTTGCTTGTAACTATGCCTCCGTCGAGGGGCCAGTTGCAACTTGATTGCAACTAGGGGGCCCGTCGAGTGGCTAGTTGCAACTTGTAACTGAGTCCCCGTCAAAGGCCATATTTTTCCAACTTGCTTACCTTGTAAACGCCAGTTGCAACTTGCTTGAAAATGAGGCCCCGTCGAGGGTCCAGTTGCAACTTGATTGCAACTGGGCACCCATTGAGGGGCCATTTTTCAACTTGATTGAAACTGGGCCTCCTTCAAGGCGACAATTGCAACTTGATTGCAACTGGCCCCCGTCGAGGGGCTAGTTGCAACTTGCTTGTAACTGCGCCCCCGTCGAGGGGCCAGTTGCAATTGGGGGGCCCGTCGAGGGGCCAATTTCAACTTACTTGTAACTGAACCCCCGTCGAATGGGGCCACTTGCAACTTGATTGCAACTGAGCCCCCGTCGAGGGTCCACTTGCAACTTGTTTGCAACTAAGCCCTGCTGACTCGTGTAATAATAAGCTCGTTGGGGAACCCCAAGAGGAAGGTATGATGAGCACAGCAGTAAGTTTCCCTCAGTTATGAAACCAAGGTTATCAATCCAGTAGCAGCAAGGAAACACCTTAAAGCTGTTGTTAGCTGGACTTTGGCAGGGCGCACTACCGGTGTCAGCAGCAATGTGAAGACCTGCAAAACACAACCACAGAACTTTGTCCCCAACTTACGATGAGGTTGTCAATCTCACCGGTTTTGCTGAAAACAAAGGATTAAACGTATCGAGTGGAAAAAAGTAATAGTTTGCAAAAAGTAAACACAAAGCAGTAAACAGTTGATTGTAGATTGATGGTAAAAGAAAGGACCGAGGTCCATAGTTCACTAGTGGTGGCTCTCCTTAAGATATATGACATGTTGGGTGAACAAATTACAGCGGGGCAATTGACAAACATCGAGAAAGCAATATGCATATACTACTCATCTTGACTCCTTTGAGACTTGATTGGGCATTACAACATTATACATAGACCGTAATCCAACTGCATCTATGACTAATAATCCACCTTCAGGTTATCATCTGAATCTCCTCCGGTATTAAGTTGCAAGCAACAGATAATTGCATTACGAATTGCGTGTAAAGTAAATAATACGATTGTTCTATGAATAAAGGATTGTTGTTTTCACCCTAGTAGCAACAACACATCTAGTACCTTAGAGATTTCTATCACTTCTCCAGATTACTAGAGGCACAACGGAAAGCATGCAAGATCACAAATAACAAAGACATGATAGAATCAATAATCAATCTGAAATAGCATCTCAATATCCATCGGATCCCCGCAAACACAACATGTAGAATTACAAATAGATGATCTTGATCATGAACGGAGCTCACAAGATCTAATCATGATAGAACAAAGGAGGAGAACCAGCCATCTAGCTACTACATGGACCCGTAGTCCAGAGATGAACTACTCATGCATCACACCGGAGGCTTGCATGATGATGAAGAAGGCCTCCAGGGTGAATTCCCCTCTCCGGCAGGGTGCCGGGAAAAGCTTCAGATCCCTCCCGATCTAGGGATAGAGATGACGGCGGCTACAGACTCTTTCGTGGGATTTTGATCGGTTACTTAGGGTTTCTGTATCAGAGGCAATATATATGCGAAAGGAGAGGCCGAGGGGGTGCTTGGGGTGTCCAGACCACCCCCTGGCGCGGGCCACACCTGGTCACGCGGCCAGGTGGTGTGGCTAGGCCCCAACCCCTCTCCATCTCGTATTCTGGCTCCTAGTGTCCCTCGGTGAAAATTGACTTTGGCTTTTGTCCCGTCCAATTCTGAGAATATTCATTTTCTGACTTTCCTGGAACCAAAAACAGCAGAAAACAGGCAGCTGGCATTGTGGCTCTTGTTAATAGGTTAGTCCAAGAAATAATATGAAAAGTACTCCAAAGTGTGGACAAAACATAAGAAAGTAGATAAACCAAGCATGGAACATCAAAAATTATGGATACGTTTGCAACGTATCAAGCCCCCGTCGAGGGCCAGTTGCAACTTGCTTGCAACTAGGGCCCCATCGAGGACCAGTTGCAACTTGTAACTGAGTCCCCGTTGAAGGACATATTTTTGCAACTTGCTTACCTTGTAGAAGGCCAGTTGCATTTTTCTTGAAACTGAGTCCCCGTCGAGCCCCTTTTCAAATTGGTTTCAACTTTGAAGCCAGTTGCAAGTTGATTGCAACTGAGCCCTATCAAATTGTTTTCAATTTCGAAGCCAGATGCAAGTTGATTACAACTAAGCCCCTCTATCAAATTGTGTTTGAACTTCAAAGTCAGTTGCAAGTTGATTGCAATTGAGCCCCTCTATCGAATTGTTTTGAACTTCAAAGTCAGTTGCAAGTTGATTGCAACTGAGTCCCTCTGTCTTTTGTTTTGAACTTCAAAGCCAATTGCAAGTTGATTGCAACTGATACCCTATCAAATTGTTTTCAACTTCAAAGCCAATTGCAAGTTGGTTGCAATGGAGGCCCTCCATCAAATTGTTTAGAACTTTAAAGCCAGTTGCAAGTTGATTGCAACCGATCCCCTCTATCAAAATGTTTTGAACTTCAAAGCCAGTTGCAAGTTGATTGCAACTGAACCCCTATCATGATGATTCTTCTAATAAGCCAGTTGCAAGTTGATTGCAACTGAGCCCCTATCATGATGATTCTCTCTAATAAGCCCCTATCATGATTATTGTGTACAATTGGAAGGTGGATAATTAAGATGACATTTAACCATGTTTTTTTTGAATATTATCCTTTTAAGCGCAAACAAAACTAATAAGGTACTGATGTAGTCACACATGATTTAACTACTCCCTCCGACCCAAATTAGTTGACTCAAATTTGTCAAGATACGGATGTATGTAATACTTAATCATGTCTAGATACAATCGAACCTAGAAAAATCTAAGGCAACTAATTTGGATCAGAGGGAGTAATATATTATATTACTTTTAAAAAAATAGCTACACTTTTGGGTAAAGTTGCACGTCATTGTACATTCTTTGATTTTTTTATCGGAGAAGTTTTTATGCCTGATGCTATTCGTGGCTATAATTCAAAATTTGGATTGTTCATGTCCAGCTAATTTATTGGGCTGAAAAATATTATGCATGAAGCTCAATGCGATAACATGCGGTATAAAAGCATAAATACCCAAGCCTGCTCAGAATTATCTAACAAACAAAGCCCACTCAAACACAACGGCAGAATAACCAGAGGCCCAACATACATGCACGGGTACGTCTGTACACGAGAAACCTAGACGCATTTAGTAGTTGATTGGACAGATAGGTCGACTGAACTAACTAATTCTGAGTCACCTGAGACCCAGGCGTTCCTATACTCTAAATAGTTGAGCCATCAAAAGTATCAAATCATTAGGTCTCCACAACATTTAATGTGATGTATTCTGATAGAAATCAATCTCACTAAGCAGTTGTCTTTCAGGTTTTCTAACTTATGACGCTCTTCTGCATACAATATGATTGTATATTGATGCCCTGCGACTCAAAGAAGAAAAATGTGAAAAATGCTCCTTGCATACCTATGCTACATAGATGAGCAAGGAGAACTACACCCGGATGTAAACATCTAGACGATCATTAGATCGTTGAATCAGAACACTGAATAGGAAGTTGGCCTCATGTTCAACTCTAAACAAATATCATATTAACCACTCCAGACTTCTCTCGAAAAAAAAAAATGAAAGCAGCAGATGTAACCACAGATGAGTTTGTGGGTGCCTTTAGGGCGACTGCAGTCGCATCAGGCAACTGCACCTTCGACATCCATCAACTCATACCCTGATGCCACATACAAATTAGCAGGGGTGACCGGCTGTTAGAATAAAAGTCCGTTACGACTTGTTTTAGACTTTGCTTGTAATTCAAATTAGGGTTAGCCGCCGGACCTCATATATACCCCTTGTAATCTCCAAACTACAATCAATTAAGAGACAAATATTACTTCACATGGTATCAGACTAAACCGATCTAGGGCATGTCGCCGCCCACCCCGCCACCACCGCCGCCGCCCGGTTACTTCGAGCGGCGTGCAAAGCTCGTCGCCTCCAAACTCGCCGCCGCTATGGCGCAATCCTCCTGCTCTATCCCCACCCAAAACCTCGCAAATCCTACCCCATCCACCATCCAATATGCCGATACAATTCAAGATGTTAGTCATTTTATCCCTGTTACTTTAGATCTTCCCAAGCACAACTACTACTATTGGCGCCACCTCTTCAAAGTTCATCTAGGCCGCTGCAATCTCCTCGGCCACGTCGACGCCAACTCTGTTCCCCAGCCTTCGGATCCTCGCTGGGTAAAGGACGACCTCACCATCATCCAATGGATCTACCAACGGGTGTTCACCGAGATCTTCAATCTTGTCTTCCGCGACGCCTCCAACGTCGCCACGCTTTGGGCGGCCCTCCGTCAACTGTTTCAAGACAACGTCGACGCCTGTGTCAACACCCTGCACACCGAGCTCCGCAACACCGTCCAAGGTGACTCCCCGTGGGGGTTTACTGTCAGCGGCTCAAGTCCCTCGCCGACAAGCTCCGAGAACTCGGCGACCCCATCGACGACCGCCAACTCATCAATGTTCTTCTCGTCGGACTCGGTGAATGTTTTGAGAAGCAAGCCTCCTTTATCCCCATGATGCGTCCGCAACCCTCCTTCTCCGAGGTCCACTCCATGCTTCAATGGGCCGATCGCGCCATCACCACCAAGGAGGCTCGTCCCCATGTCTTTGCGGCCATCCAACGCCCTCCGGCTCCAGCACCACCACCGCCGCCTCCTCCTGCACCGGTGCAACCACCTCCAGGATGGCGCCCCAGCCCCAACTACCGTGGCACACGGCCGATCTACCGTCCTCCACGACCCTCGACACCATCGGCTCCTTCAGGCGCGCCACCAGCTCCGGCTCCTCCACCGACTCCAGCACCTCCAGCATCGCCGAACTACCGCCCACCCCATGACCCGTGGACCGGCCTTGTGCAGGCCTGGCCCATGCCCTGGGCGGCTCCGTCTCTAGTCGGCGCTCCACCCGCTTACACCGGCTCCTGGATGTCGGGCATGCGCCCGCACACCGGATCCCCGGGACTACTTGGTCTACGCCCTCCATCGCAAGCCTGCGTCGCTGCTCCATCCTACTATCCCTACAGCGCACCTCACCAATGAACTACAACACCTCAACAGGCGGCAACTATCCGATGTACCAGCTTCCGCCGCCACCGCTCGCTTTAGCGCCGCCAACTGCACCAACCTCGTTTCCTGCGACAACCCCTAACTGGGAACAAGCCGCGTTCCTCCAGGCCATGAACAACTTTGTTGCTCAAGGAAACTCATGTATGGATTAGATTTTCGATTCTAGTGCATCTAGTCATATGTCTAATTCGCGTAATATGCTGTCATCGTGCACTTCTTCACTTTTTTCCTCTATTACTCTTGGAGATGGTTCTTTAATACCTATCCATTGTGTTGGTCAAACCCATCTTCCATCCACCACCAAACCACTTCTTCTTTGCAATGTTCTTGTTGCCCCTGCCTTAATTAAAAACTTAATTTCTGTTCGCCAATTTACACGTGATAATCCTGTCTCCGTCGAATTTGATCGTTTTGGCTTATCTGTGAAGGATTACATGACCAAGGCGGAGATCGTACGCTTCAATAGTTCCGGAGACCTATACTTTGTCAACGACGCACCCACCACCGCTCAGCCCTCCTCCATGGCTGCTTCGGTGGATTTATGGCATCAACGACTCGGACATCCTCAAGCTGTCACACTATCCAATCTTCTTAGTGAATTTTCAATTTTATGTAATAAAGATTATCATGATATTGCATTTTACGAGTCATGTCAATTAGGCAAACATGTTCGTCTTCCCTTTAGTACCTCCCAATCTTCTAGCACTTTTCCCTTTGAATTACTACATTGTGATTTATGGACCTCTCCAGATTGAAAGTTTTTCTGGTTTCAAATACTATCTTGTTATTCTTGATGATTTCACACACTTTATTTGGACTTTTCCTATGCGCAACAAATCTGATGTCCACACAATATTTCTCAATTTTCAACGATATGTAGCAACTCACTTCATTTTGCCTATAAAATTTATTCAATGCGATAATGGTACAGAATTTGATAATAATCGAAATAGAAATTTCTTCCTTAGTCATGGCATCCTCCTTTATTTTTCCTGTCCCTATACCTCTCCCCAAAACGGCAAGGCCGAACGAGCTCTCCGAACAATTAATGATATTATTCGTACACTTTTAATTCACTCATATATGCTTCCTAGATATTGGGCTGAGGCCCTACGCACTGCAACTTATCTTATCAATATTCGACCAACTAAATCCAATCTCCATAACACTCCCTATTTTTCTCTTTTTAGATGTCATCCCGATTACTCCGAGCTTCGTGTTTTTGGTTGCCTTTGCTTCCCTAACATGTATGACCAATCACTGATGGCCCAATGCATGGCGCCCAGAAAAGTGCTGGTGCATGGTTGATGTAGAGCTCGTTGGGAACCCCAAGAGGAAGGTATGATGAGCACAGCAGCAAGTTTCCCTCAGTATGAAACCAAGGTTTAATCGAACCAGTAGGAGCAAGGAAACACCCCAAAGGTGTTACTAGCTGAGCTTTGGCAGGGCGCACTACTGGTGCTAGTAGCAACATGGAGACCTGCACAACACAACCACAGAACTTTGTCCCCAACTTGCGATGAGTTTGTCAATCTCACCATGTTTTGCGAAAAACAAAGGATTAAACGTATCGAATGGAAAGAAGTAAAAGTTTGCAGAAAGTAAACACAAAGCAGTAAACAGTTTGTAGATTGAATGTAAAAGACAAGGACCAGGATCCATAGTTCACTAGAGGTGGCTCTCCTTAAGATAGATAACATGCTGGGTGAACAAATTACATCGGGGCAATTGACAAATATCGAGAAAGCAATACATGCATATACTAATCATCTTGACTCCTTTAAGACTTGATTGGGCATTACAACATTATACATAGACCGCCATCCAACTGCACCTATGACTAATAATCCACCTTCAGGTTATCATCCGAACCCCCTCCATTATTAAGTTGCAAGAAATAGATTATTGCTCTACGAATTGCGTGTAAAATAAACAATACGATTGTTCTATGAACAAAGGATTGTTGTTTTCTCCCTAGTAGCAACAACACATCTAGTACCTTAGAGATTTCTGTCACTTCCCCAGATTACCAGAGGCATGAACCCACTATCGAGCATAAATACTAACTCTTGAAGTTGCTAGCATCTACTTACCCAAGATAGCTAAAACATGCAAGATCACAAATAACAAAGACATGATAGAATCAATTATCAATCTGAAATAGCATCTCAATATCCATTGGATCCCCGCAAACACAACATGTAGAATTACAAATAGATGATCTTGATCATGAACGGAGCTCACAAGATCTAGACATGAAAGCACAAAGGAGGAGAACCAGCCATCTAACTACTACATGGATCTGTAGTCCAAGGATGAACTACTCACGCATCACACCGGAGGCTTGCATGGTGATGAAGAAGGCCTCCAGGGTGAATTCCCCTCTTCGGCAGGGTGCCGGGAAGAGCTTCAGATCCCTCCCGGTCTAGGGATGGAGATGACGGCGGCTACAGACTCTTTCGTGGATTTTTGATCTGGTGCTTAGGGTTTTTGTCCCGAGGGCATCTTATAGGCGGAAGGGGAGGCCGAGGGGGTGCCGTAGGCGGCCACACCACCCCTTGGCACGGGTCAGGCTGGGTCGCACGGCCAGGTGGTGTGGTGGCCCCTGGCCCCTCTCCGTCTCGTACTGTGGCATCTGATGACTTCCGAAAAAATAGGCACTTTGGCTTTTGTCCCGTCCAATTCCGAGAATATTCATTTTCTGACTTTCCTGGAACCAAAAACAGCAAAAAATAGGCAGCTGACACTTTGGCTCTTGTTAATAGGTTAGTCCAAGAAATCATATGAAAAGTACTCCAAAGTTGGAACAAAACACAAGAAAGTGGATAAAGCCAAGCATGGAACATCAAAAATTATAGATACATTTGCAATGTATCAACATCCCCAAGCTTAACTCCTGCTCGTCCTCGAGTAGGTAAGTGATAAAAAGAAAGAATAATTTTTGAGGTGACATGCACCATCAAAGACTTGATCAAAGTATTTGTAAAACATTCAAAGCTAGGATCATAATACTTCAATCATAACATGAAAGACAAAGTTCTAGCAATAAGAAAAGAAATTGTGATGCAACATGAAAAGGCACAAACAAAAGATTCATGAATAATAATGGTTTGCAAGACGTTTGTTTGTTTCACATAAAGAAAACATAGCATAAAAGTATTTAGCTTGTCCCTCATAGAGTAGCAAATATAAATGCATAGGACACCTTCAAAGTTCATAAGAGTGACTAGATACCATAGTTTAAAACAGGCAATATCAAAGTATGCATTAATCAACTAGTCTTGGGACAATGCACATAGAACTAAGAATGGCCACTATGCTCTCAAAGTAGGTGCATAAAGATAGAAGGTGGAGACTCAATATAATGATGGAAGAAAGGCCTTTTTATAAAAGGAAGTAGGGATTCAAGTCTCATAAAGAGCTTCCAAATATTATGGTGCTTATAGCTTTCAGCTCTCATTGCCCCTATCATAAGCATCTTGAAGTGATTAAGGTTAAAGTGAACAAACTATGGTGTACATGCTTGACGAAGTATAAGTTAGGAATCTCATGTCCCTTGTATACGAGGGCCGCTCCTCATGCTACTCAAGTTTAGTCACCGGTAAGTTCTTGTCATCGTAAGTACATGTGTATCATAGAGAACCGCCAACGGGGTACCCCTTGCCTGATGATACGGAAGAATCCCCATATCAAAATGACAAGGCAAGCAGACAACAAGCATCTCAGCATTCTTCTTATTTACCATGGGAATATGGTGCTTTTTTCTCTCTTTCCTCTTTTCATAATCTCATTTTTTTTCTCTTTTCTCTTTTTTTTTCTCAATATAGGACTCTTTTTTTATAAAAAGAATGCTTCATAGACAGCTCATTATGGTTACGCTGCAGGTTTCCACCCTGTCAGCATGGATTAGACCAGCGGCCCAGGCGTTTCTCTAACACATATACATAACTCCATGGACTTACAAGCTCCCCTTTCATTTCACACCGACGACATCCATATACAAAAGAGCATGATATCAACTAGGTACAAGTACCAAGTGCAATGTTGAAAGCGTTCCCCATGAAAGCATGGTTCTGCTAATTCCCGACAAATAAGTGCAAGCATATACAACATAGAAGACACAATGGTTCAAGTTTATTAAGGGCAAGAAAAGTAAAGTGTGTCATCAAGTTCGTGAGAGCTTTAATCACTAGTTTTCTCATAACAAGTTTAATTTGGAAGGTAAACAAAAGCATGAATATACTTGGAATAGCATAATCTAGTAGGTAGGTATGGTGGACTCTTTGGAATAACTTGGTTTAGGGAGTTGGATGCATGAGTGGAACTCATACTTGGTTGTGGAGGCTAGCAAAAGACTGGGAGCGACAAACTAAGAGAGCAATAATGGCCATAATCATGCAGAGCGACAAAACATCATTGATCAAAGCATAAAGTGATACTACAAGTTGAAAACTAAAGGATCATAGAGGCTATGGTGACTTGTGATAGTCATAACATGGTGTGAGCATGCGCCAAGTCAACCCAAATAAAGCATCAAAGGAGAATACCACTGTACTATGCTTTAATATGCTAAAACAACGCATGATTCATCCAAGGCACATTAAGCAATATTAATTGTTTATAACAAGTCATGCTACAACAAATAATACTAAGCATAAAGCCAAAACAATATCAAGCATGGCATGACAAAACATAGGCCACAGTCAAAAACAAGCTCTTTTTACCACATAAGTAAGAACTTTCCTACTCTTTTCCAAACCAAACCAAACTATTTGCAAACCAATGTATGAAAGAGGGGGTCCAACCAATTTATTCGCAAAATTAAGAAAACCAAGCAAACAAAAAATCAAAACGAAAATGAAAAAGAAGACGCTCCAAGAAAAACACATTTGTGCATGAAACAATAAAAATGAAGCGTTTGGAAGAAACCTGGGATTTTTATTGATGAAGAGGGTGATGCCTTGGGCATCCCCAAGCTTTGACGCTTGTACTTCTTGGATATTTCTTGGAGTGATACACGTGTCATCCCCAAGCTTGAGCTTTAGTCCATCCTTCATCTCATTACTCATTCCTTCCATACACCTGAAAATTTTCCTTCATACAAAACTTCACACAATCTTTATTAGCAACATTAGTGCACTCAAGATAAATGAGTCTTAAGTTTCAGTTATAACACAAAATAAACTTCCATTAGAACACTAGCTACTGTAGAACTTCCCTAAAAAATCTCAATTCCCCAAAAGAACTCAAGAAGGAACCAACAAGAAGCAAATGCAGAAAATGGCAGAAATCTGTCAAAACAGACCAGCAGGTAAATACGTATTTTTTCGAAGACCTTCTGTTTCTCAAATCAAAAAGTATTGAACTGAACAAAGTTAGATAACAACCTGGGGAAGAAGCACAAAAATTCACGCCTCAAAAAGACGTTCAGAGATTTTACACGAATTTTTATGGTAATGCTCAGAAATCTGTTTCGGGACAGCAACTTTCCCAATCATTACTTCTCTCTCATTAGAGGTTACTCTTACAAAAAGCAAATAAAAAGGATAAGGAGAGGTTATTACAGAGGTAATAACTTCCAAGACTCATCTAAAACTTTTGGGTTATCTCTCAATAAGTACGTTTCTTTAACGCCTTTAAGTTAGGCATAAGAAGCAAGAAAAAGAATCAAGTGTTCTCAAATGAAGAAGCATTAAGACCAAATTTTGTTTTCATAGGAGAAGCAAAAGAAATATTTTCTCTCTTTTTAGGGAAGTGTTCTATACCTTTCTTGAGTGGAAGTTGATATTTAATGGTGCCTTCTTTCATATCAATGATGGCGCCAACAGTTCTAAGAAAAGGTCTTCCCAAAGTAATAGGACAAGAAGCATTGCATTCAACATCCAAAACATAGAAATCAACAGGGACATAGGCATTATTAACCATAATAAGAACATCATTAAGACTCCCCATGATTTTCTTTTTAGCATTATCATCAAGTGGGACATTCGAATAACAATCTTCAAGAGGAGGCAAATCAAGCATATCATAAATCTTTATAGGCATAATAGAAACACTACTATCAAGATCACATAAAGCTTTGAAATCAAAGTAATTCACTTTCATATTAATGATGGGTTCCCAACCATCTTCTTGTTTTATAGGAATAGAAGCTTTATGTTTCATATTTTCTTCTTTCATCTTTATGAGAGCATCAATAATGTGTTTTGTAAAGGTCATGTTCATAGCACTAGCATTAGGACTTTTAGCAAGATTTTTAGGAACTTAATAACTTCAGAGATATTGCAACCATCAAGATCAAAATCAAATTTATCATCTAAAATAGTAGAACTATTACTAGCCTCAACACTAGTGGTGGTAATAGTAGAAACACTAATGTTTCTAGCAATTTCATCTTCTCTTTCCCACTTAGCATGTAATTCAGCTAATAATCTAACATTTTCATCAATTCTTACTTGTATGACATTAGTAGCTGCAAAGGGATTATCATTAGTTTTAGGTTTAGAAGCCATTTTATTCAAAGAAGATTGAGCTTCAGCCAAGGATGCTATATTTTTTCAGCATTAGAGAGTTTTTCCTCAATAGTTTTATTGAAAGCAGTTTGTTTACTAATAAACTCTTTAAGCATAACTTCAAGTTCAGAGGGAACACTCCTATTATTGTTGTAAGAATTTCCATAAGCATTACCATTGTTGGGAGGATATGGCTTATAATTGTTGTTACCAAAATTACTCCTATACGCATTATTGCCAAAGTTGTTGTTTCTTATGAAGTTCACATCAACTTGCTCTTCTTTAGCAACCAAAGAGGCTAAAGGAACATTATTTGGATCAATATGGGCTTTCCCATTAACAAGCATAGACATAATAATATCAATCTTATCACTCAAGGAGGAAGTTTCCTCAACAGAATTTACCTTCCCACCTTGTGGAGCTCTCTCGGTATGCCATTCAGAATAACTAACCATCATATTGTCCAAAAATTTTGTTGCAGCACCCAAAGTGATGGTCATAAAGGTACCTCCAGCAGCAGAATCCAATAGGTTCCTTGAAGAATAGTTCAATCCTGCATAAAAAGTTTGGATGATCATCCAAGCAGTCAGGCCATGAGTGGGACAATTCTTTACCAAAGATTTCATTCTTTCCCAAGCTTGAGCAACATGGTCATTATCAAGTTGTTTAAACTTCATTATTTCACTTCTCATAGATATAATCTTAGCAGGAGGATAGTATTTTCCAATGAAAGCATCTTTGCATTTAGTCCAATAATAAATACTATTCCTAGTTAAGGAATTCAACCATTCTTTAGCTTTTCCTCTCAAAGAGAAAGGAAACAATTTCAGCTTAATAATATCACCATCTACATGCCTATGCTTTTGCATCTCACAAAGTTCAACAAAGTTATTTAGATGGGAAGCAGTATCTTCATTACCAATACCAGAAAATTGTTCTCTCATAACAAGATTGAGCAAAGCAGGTTTTATCTCAAAGAAAGTATCTTCAGGCACAGGTGGAGCAATAGATGTGCTCATAAAATCATTGTTGTTGGTGCTAGTGAAGTCACACAACTTAGTGTTTTCAAGAGTAGTCATTTTTTTGGGGGTTTCAATAAAGAAAGCAAAACTTGTAAAACTATTTTTTTGTGTTTTTGATAACAAAACAAGCAAACAAAACAAAAAGAAACTAAGCAAAACAAAAACAACAAAGTAAAGAGATTGGTTATGAGGGACTCCCCTTGTGAAGATGTCCTTGACTCCCCGGCAACGGCGCCAGAAAAATGCTTGATGGCTCAATGCACGACGCCCAGAAAAGTGCTGGTGCGTGGTTGATGTAGAGCTCGTTGGGAACCCCAAGAGGAAGGTATGATGAGCACAACAACAAGTTTCCCTCAGTATGAAACCTGTAACACCCTCGAATCGGCCCTATGCAATTTTTAGCGCTTCCCGACAAACCCGCATAGAAACGATTCAAGGACGCCCACCAGGCACTTTCGTGTGCAGGTGGAAAACAAAGTAATATCATTACACAATAGTCCATGATGGGACCCACAGAACATATATATACAACAACGACTCATCGAGTCAAGGATACAGATATACAGTACAAAGATCCAAATCACCTTGAAAACGATACAACATCCGAGTACGGATAAGAAGCAAATGGGGCTAAGAGCCCTGAAGAATAACCAATGGCGTCCATAACCCTGCCCAGGCCAAGCCGGAAGGGTAACCTTGCTAACGACGTCGATCTCAAACCTGCTAAAACAAAAGGGGTGCCGACAAAGGGCAAAGGAAAAAGAGGAGCGTCAGTACTGAGACCAGTACACGGCGAGGCTAGAATTCGGCGGCTCTCGCCTACATAGGTATGGTGGACTGAAGCGGCAGCGAAGCATGCACCATTCAACCTATAGAGACTCGATATAACTGTCGGCTATTAGAGAGGGGTAAGAAAGACCTATTCGGGACCAACCTGATACTAACACCAATCATACCCATCCTGGTATTCCCCCTCGAGACCAAACGAGGAAGTCAAACCGAGGAACTCACACAGTTGGCAGTTTTATTCATTCCATTATAGTTGAAGCACTTACTAGTCAGATACAATTAGCATGAGTCGTTCTGAAGCATAAGTAGTGGGCCATTTTAATTACCATTTCATTGTAGTTGGAACATTTACTAGTCAGATATAATTGTCCTGAGGAATCCCAAAACCCAACAGTTGTTGGCACTTTTATCACATTCCATTGGAGTTGCAATACTTACTAGGCAGGTATAGCATGGCACGATACATCCCAGTTCCACCAGTTTTTGGCACTTTTATTATCCATTCCATTATAGTGAAGCTGATTACTAGTCACATATTAAGTCAAATTTATAGCACTACTTTAGTTATGCTTGTCTATGATCGAGATACTGTGCTCCAAGTCATCCATAACCGCGGACACGGCTTTCAGAAAGATTTACCCTGCAGGGGTGCACAAATAGCAACACACACACGATCAACCTCGGAAAAACCAACTCAAAACCCAACGAGGCTTTCACGACAAAGCAATCACAGGATTCATAAATCATTTTAGGGGGCCACCCCACTAAGCTACCCGCAACGAAGTTGTCCGGCTCCGAGACGGACCCAGGGTTTGTGACAATGGCTGTAAATGACTGGGAACCTGAAAGTATGACTGGGCTTGTCGATACCGCGAAAACATTCCACGTTCCAAAACAGTACAGGTGCTCCACGCACAATCGTAAATAAAGCAGTAAGCATGGCATAAGTACAGGATAGTAATAAAGCCCCAAACTACTTTGTGGCCCCAAGAAATAAGAAATGAATCAAGCTCTGGCTAAGGGGGATTCATAGACTCTCCCGGATGTGGATAGTGCGAATAGTCAAGGAACATGTGTTAAGTACTCGGGGTCCTACGGGACACAAGTGAGCATGGAAAAACAAATAACATCTATTGCCCACCGATGCCTCTGCATTAGTTATATCTATTCCCAGCATTTTAACAGTTGCATTTAAAGTCATGATCATCTCCACCATTAAGCATATCCACCATTTATCATGTGCCAACTTGCCGTCAACGGTGGAACGACAACGACGCGAGGCAGCACATAAGCAAGCAACTACGACTCGCAAGGCCGACTATCTATCAAACAATAGGCAATAGGATGTGTCCAAGGCAATATAGAGGCTGCAAGGAATATAAAGGGTGCACGGAAACTAAAGTATCGCAACACGGATAGCAATAGATCAACAGGAGGAAGTAAAAACTATAAATGCAAAATAGGTAGAAAGGGGGAGAATGCTCGCCTGGGAAACATTGCCGAAGATACATTGGAGATCGGGTCGACACTCGCATAAACTCATCGGCCTAGTCCACGAAGAAGCAAACACTAGAAGAAACACCGGATGCAATATTTAATACTATGGCAGAAGATCCGGCATGATTATGATATGATGCAGATGCGGTGCAATTAGGCAGTATTAAGCGGAACCGATGTCCCAACAATTAATTAGATGGTTCATGTTGTTTAGCTACCCCGCAATTTAAATGTTACATTAACAAGACAAAACATGGCATTGGTTCGCTACACAAATTTAAATGGAGCCAATATAAGAGTAGAATAGCCCACATATAGTCTCCATATTTAATTATTAGGTGAATCGATAAAGTAACCCCAAACAAATAAACATGTATGCAAGCATGATGATTTATATGCAACAAGTATATGTCATATATTATAAAATATAGGGGTCTTGGATAGGGGTCACACATCGGAGTGACGATCTTGGTGTTCCCCGAGGGTTCGGGGTTCGGTCTTCAGAACCGGGGTCGAGGTCCTTGAATCCGGGATGGAGAACTTGACGCACCGAGGTTCGGTCTTTAGGGTCCATGAAGGAGGTCTTGTCTATCCGTGTCGAAGATCATGGCGTTCCGCTGGGAAGATCTTCATGTGGTCGATGTCCCGGTACAATTCTTCAAATAGCCATACAAGGTTCCATCGGCGGCATCGAGCGATATCACGCGGTTTCGGGTCACGTCATGTTTGTCGCGAAGATCTTGTCGAAAAATCCGGTCAACCTGGTCCATCGGGAGGGTCTCAAACAACCGAGTCAACATCACCTCTCCTTCTCACAGCAACAACATCAGCAAATCTGGACACGATGCAACCCCAAACACGTTTACACCACCGTCACCACTTTTCACCGATGGAGCAGGCACGACCGATGGGAGGCCTTGGCTGCACGTGGGTCGAACCGTGCAGGGCTGGCGCACAGACGGCGGTTGCAGGCGATGCAGAACTCGCAGGAGGGCCACGAGGGCGCAGCGGCCGGAGAGGGTCGCGGGTGGCCTGGGGCAGAGGGAGGAAGGAGAGGCGGGTGTAGGGTGAAGCGCAGCAGCGTCGACGTTGACCTGCAGAGGCAGCCGGCGAGCGGCTGAGGCGGGGCGGAGGAACAACGCGACCACGCGAGGTGGTGGCGTCCGCGATGGGCTCGCAGGGGCGCGGCCGGTGCTGGAGACGGGGGCCTAGGGCCACATCACTGGCGGGGAGGAGCAGGGCGCCAGGGGAGGAGCTTGGCTGGGAGGCGGCGATGGAGGTGGAGTGAGGGCTCGAGATGCAGGGTACGGCGGGGTCGCGTACGCGTCCATGGACGGCGAGGAAGCTCGGGACCGGCGACCACAGAGACGAGCGGAGGGCGGCGGGGTTCGGGGCGACGACGAGCTTGCCACGGAGCGGGGACCCGAAGAGAGGGAGCAGACGGCGGCCACGTCGTGACCCGGGGAGGCGAGATGGGGCAGGACACCGAAGAGGAGGGCCAGGCCGAGGACCAGCAGAGAGGATGGCGGCGGTTGCGCCTGGGATCGGGGAGAGGAGCGTCCGAGGCGAAGAGGACAGAGGAGGGTTCGCGTCAGGGATGGGGATCACGGGGATGGGGAGACAGAGAGCGGGTCATGGGGTGGGGCCGCGTGGCGTGCTCGCGTGCGGGACGAGGAGGGTGTTGTGGGATCTGGGGATCGGCCTGGTTGTGGTTGACCGCGCGGGGTGGGGATCGAGGCTGGGCGACCGGGGTGGCTGCACATGCACATGGCGGGGTAGTGCGGGACTGGGCGTGCGGCGTGAGACGCGGTGGGGCCAGGGCGGCTCTGTCCCGGGGTGGGTGCGTGAAGTTGGTAGCGGCGGGGCGTGTGAGTGTGGAGTGGTGTGGCGGCAAGGATAGCTAGGGTTAGGGTTTCTGCTGCTTTAGGATTAGGTGGTGGTGGGCTTGGGTCGGGCCTGCCGGGTAGTAGGTGGCCTGGCCTAAACGGCTGGGCTGCCTCCCCGGTAGAAAATAGTTTTATTTTATTTAGTTTTTCTTTTAAGAGACTTTTGCAAATAGTTTCTAGGCAAATAAAAAATATCCGGAAGGACCGGGTTTTATCATTTGAAAATAAGAAAGGGATATTTAGAAAACAAAGATAGGCTTTTATAAAATAGTTTTTGGCAAAAAGATGCATGATGACATGACGATGCTCAAATGCAATGTGGCATGATGACATGAGCATGCGGCCATGATGATGCAATGCACAAAAACACAGCGATTTTCTAGTAGTGGTTTTAGCGGGATGCCACAAAACCAAGGTTTAATCGAACCAGTAGGAGCAAGAAAACACCCCAAAGGTGTTACTAGCTGAGCTTTGGCAAGGCGCACTACCGGTGCTAGTAGCAACGTGGAGACCTGCACAACACAACCACAGAACTTTGTCCCCAACTTGTGATGAGGTTGTCAATCTCACCGTGTTTTGCGGAAAACAAAGGATTAAATGTATCGAGTGGAAAGAAGTAAAAGTTTGCAGAAAGTAAACACAAAGCAGTAAACAGTTTGTAGATTGAATGTAAAAGACAAGGACCGGGATCCATAGTTCACTAGAGGTGGCTCTCCTTAAGACAAATAACATGCTGGGTGAACAAATTACAGCGGGGCAACTGACAAACATCGAGAAAGCAATACATGCATATACTAATCATCTTGACTCCTTTGAGACTTGATTGGGCATTACAACATTATACATAGGCCGCCATCCAACTGCATCTATGACTAATAATCCACCTTCAGGTTATCATCCGAATCCCCTCCAGTATTAAGTTACAAGCAACAGATTATTGCTTTACGAATTGCGTGTAAAGTAAACAATACGATTGTTCTATGAACAAAGGATTGTTGTTTTCTCCCTAGTAGCAACATCACATCTAGTACCTTAGAGATTTCTGTCACTTCCCCAGATTACCAGAGGCATGAACCCACTATCGAGCATAAATACTAACTCTTGGAGTTGCTAGCATCTTCTTGGCCAAGATAGCTACTAACAACGGAAAGCATGCAAGATCACAAATAACAAAGACATGATAGAATCAATAATCAATCTGAAATAGCATCTCAATATCCATCGGATCCCCGCAAACACAACATGTAGAATTACAAATAGATGATCTTGATCATGAATGGAGCTCACAAGATCTAGACATGAAAGCACAAAGGAGGAGAAACCAGCCATCTAGCTACTACATGGATCCGTAGTCCAAGGATGAACTACTCACGCATCACACCGGAGGCTTGCATGGTGATGAAGAAGGCCTCCAGGATGAATTCCCCTCTCCGGGAGGGTGCCGGGAAGAGCTTCAGATCCCTCCCGATCTAGGGATGGAGATGACGGCAGCTACAGACTCTTTCGTGGATTTTTGATCGAGTGCTTAGGGTTTTCGTCCCGAGGGCATCTTATAGGCGGAAGGGGAGGCCGAGGGGGTGCCAGGGGCCACCACACCACCCCCTGGCGCGGGCCCAGCCTGGCCGCGCGGCCAGGTGGTGTGGCCGGCCTCTGGCCCCTCTCTGTCTCGCATTCTGGCATCTAATGACTTCCAAAAAAATAGGCACTTTGGCTTTTGTCCCGTCCAATTCCGAGAATATTCATTTTCTGACTTTCCTGGAACCAAAAACAACAGAAAACAGGCAACTGGCACTATGGATCTTGTTAATAGGTTAGTCCAAGAAATCATATGAACAATACTCCAAAGTTGAAACAAAACACAAGAAAGTGGATAAAACCAAGCATGGAACATCAAGCCCCCCGATCCATCCCCTGCGTGTTTCTTGGTTACTCCGATGAACATAAAGGTTTTCATTGCCTTGATCTCCTCTCTGGCCGTATTCACATCTCTCGACACGTCACTTTTGTTGAAAATATTTTTCCTTTTTCACAACATCACACGTCATCTGAGACTGACACTTCTACCACGACTTCCTCACCTCGCCGACCCACCTTCAATCCTCTCTACATCACATCAAATTCAACACCGCCACACTCCTCCCCGACCCCTGCCACGGCAGCCGAAACTGCTGCAAATCCTGCCGCGACAGCATGCGATAACACCGCGGCATCAGGCTCTGCCGCGACAGACTTTCCTGCCGCGCCTCCCGACCCTGCCTCTACAATGCCCGCATCCTCCGATGCGCCGGGCAATTCTTCCCCGTCCCCTCTTCAACCTCCCGCACGTGCTGTTCCTATCACTAAACCCACTAATGAACACGTCATGCGCACACGTGCAAAGTCTGGATTTAAATTTCCTACTCAAAAATTAAAACTTAATGTTGATCCATCTATATCTCCCGTTCCCAAATCTTATAAATCAGCTCTTCTTGATCCCCACTAGACTTATGCTATGCGAGATGAATTTCAAGCTCTTATAGATAATAAAACTTGGCAACTCGTCCCTCGTCCTCCTGGTGCAAATGTTGTTTCTGGTAAATGGGTTTTTCGTCAAAAATTTCGATCTGACGGTTCTCTCTCTCTCTCTCTCGTTATAAAGCTCGTTGGGTCTGTCGAGGCTTCTCTCAACAACACGGTCTCGATTACGATGAAACCTTTTCTCCTGTAGTTAAACCCAGCACAATTCGAATAGTTCTTAGTCTTACAGTCGCTTCCTCTTGGCCTATTCATCAACTTGACGTTAAAAATGCTTTCTTACATGGATCACTCAATGAAACTGTCTATTGCCAGCAACCTTTAGGATTCGAAGACTCCATTAATCCAAATCATGTTTGCCTCCTTAAAAAATCTCTATATCGTCTTAAACAAGCTCCTCGTGCATGGTTTCAATGTTTCTCTACCTTTATTCTCACTATCGGATTTCATCCTTCACCCTCAGATTCCTCTCTTTTTATTTATCACAACAACTCTCAAACTGCCTATCTTCTCTTATATGTCGATGATATAGTTTTAACAGCTTCTTCTCAACAATTTCTTGATCACATCATCTCTTTACTACGATCTGAGTTCTCCATGACTGATCTGAGTTTTTAGTCCCTGCCCGAGTCTTCGACTCAACCAGGCACTCGGGGGCTACTCCCATAGGGAGCGCTGGTCGCGCACCCTATGATTATTTGAACAAAAACTGTGTGTTGATAACATCCACACCCGAAACTCATGGCGACACCGCCTCATAATTTTTTCCCCTACAAAGAGACTGCGTCTCCTGGGTTACCCGAATCATCTCCGCGATGGCAAAAAGTTTGGATGCCGTGCTTACAGTGTGAAGATAAGACCTGAATAAGGCCTGGCAACGCATCTGCTGCGCACTACCAGAGATATATCCGTGCCTGCAGGTACGATGAATATGCCTTGACGGACGCGTCGAGTGCTCACACCCATACACTGGAATTCGACTCCTGTAAGACCTCTGCGGCCTGAGTCGAATTACACCAGCATTTTTCCGGATTCGAGTCCGGGGACTCGAATTTGAGTAGATTGCGTTGTTTCACCCTAAGGTGGTTAACTGATACCGATGCTTCGGTTATATCAGGCACGTATATCAACAATCCCTATGACACAAATAAAAGCAATCGAAATGTACTCATTTAGGCACTCGAAGGCTTCAAAAGTCCCCAGTCGAATCTGTGATTCCAGTAGGCACTCGGGGGCTACTGACATGGGTATACCCTGCGGGTACTCGAGCTTGGTATATACGGTCCAAATACATACAAGCCCACGGTGTCGCCAAGGCCCAGATGGAGGGATTCGAGTAACCTACGGATTCTCGATTGCTTGAAGGACAAGAAGAAGTTCAAGACTAGAGTTTTAATCCAACTTGTAACCGACTCGACCTGCTACCTGAGACCTAGCCTATCTATATAAAGGCTAGGAGGGGGCGGCGAGGAGGACACACGCAACCCTAGTTTCCACAACTCTCGCCAGATTTCGTCTGCGCACCATTGTAACTTTCCACTCCCTCGATAATTCCACGAGCAGACAAGCAGGAGTAGGGACCTCTACGAGGCCTGAACCTGGGTAAATCCTTTGTCCCCTGTGTGCTTGTTTGCTAGCCGATAGATGTCTCCAGCGCTCCCTCCTTCTCCAAAACCCAAGTCCATAACAATGGGCATTGATGAGTTAAACCCTCGTCAATTGGCGCCGTCTGTGGGAATTGGGAGTGTTGATGTTGCGGCTTCTTCGGCCCCATCAACTGCGATCTACAACTCCGCAACAACGGAGATTCGCCAGCTCTTCGGCGCCTTCGACTTCACCGTCCACACGCCGGCCACCCGCCTGGCCTTCGATTCTGTGGGCGACGGAATCAGCCTGGCGATTGGGAGCTTCCGCTTCCAAGTTGGTCAGATGGGCACGCTCCGCATGCCTGATCAGCCGACAACACCGGCGATTGCCCCGGCATCATGGTTCCCTCCATCGATCGGCACCCTCAGCGAGCTCGACGCTCCGGTGGCAGTCGAAAACACGATCAGCGACAGCAGTCGCGACTCTGATCTAAGCGATCTGGCCACTGAAGAGGGAACCTACGGTTCCGGATCTGAAAGTTGTGGAAGCAACAGCTTCCCAAATCACTTCATGTGCGCCGTCATCAACACGGGCGACACCTCTGCCAACCGCGGCAACGGCATCGACCCACCCAACGCCGCCAACGGTGGCAATGGAGGAGCAGTCGAACCCCCCACCATAATCAACGAGCAAACCGGCGAACGCGTCGTGATCAGGCTCAACGAGCAAGAGTGGGAACGCTGCCGCGAAGCCCTACGAGGTACACCTCTACCCTTCGGGTCCCCGCAAGAACTGCTGATGGGCTACCACTGGCTCCTAAAGGAGGAATTCAAGTGCCAGAAACAAGCAATCGCGGAACTTGAGGCGCGTAAAAAGGCGGCAGACGAGTCAAGCCTTCGTCGTGCTGGGCTCTCCTCCTACGGAGGATCCTCCTCAAGAGGCAATGAACATCTCGCCAAGAAGAGGCAGTCGCGGATGGCTCACCTCACCGAACAAGAACGCATAGACGCTGCAAAAATCCTCGATTTCGGCTCTATGACAGTCGATACGAGAGGCAACGTGGTTCCCAGGACGCCGCAAGCCGCAGTGACGGCGGCCACCATGTACCTTCTCAATAACCAGCCACCAGCTGGAGATCCTCGGACGGCCATGCACCGATCTACGATCGCGGGCCTTGGACTAATCGAGGCCACCCTCGACAAAGAACCAGTACCAGACCCCAAAAAGGGCAAAGCGTTAGCAAAACGCTACCCCTCGTCCTCGTCAAGCGACGACAGTCACGACCTGTCTCGACGTCGCCGTTCGCGACGACACGATCGCGACTACGATGCACGCGACGAGCTCACGCAGCGCAAGATCGACAAATCAAGGGCACGACGTGCTCGGTCGACTGATTCGGAAGAAGAAGATGGAGAGCTCTGCGGTGCCAGATGCTTCAACAGATCCATCAGGCAAAAACGAATGCCTAAAGGGTTCAAACTCCCATCAGAGAACCCGAAATTTGACGGTCTACAAGACCCCAAGATCTGGCTGGAAGATCACATCTCCTCAGTCAGGCTGCACGGGGACAGTCGAAGTACCGCCATGCAATGCTTGCAGCTACAGCTGCAAGGCGCCGCCCGGGCATGGCTCAATAACCTCCCGTGCGGATCCATTCGCAGCTGGGATGAGCTGGTCTACAACTTCATACGCAACTTCAAGGGCACATACAAACGCCCCGCTTCAATCGAAGTACTGAGATGCTGCCAGCAAAAATCTGGCGAATCGCTGCACTCTTACATCCAAAGGTGGTCCATCATCAAGAACTCCGCAGAGAACATCTCGGAAGACCGCGCGATTGATGCATTCAACGACGGTGTCCGCCGCATAGAACTCAGGGAGGAGCTAGGACGCTCAAAGCCCAAGACCATCGACCACCTGATGGAGATCGCGAACTGGTGGGCTGATGGAGAAGATTCACTGAAGAACCGCGCTCACTCTGACGAGGAAGCAGAACTCAGACGCGACCACCGGGGCAAACGTCGTATGCGCACCTACGACGATCGCGATGACGTCAACATGGTCGCCGCCGGCTACGCCGATAGACGCGACGACAACCGCAACAGCGGATACCGCAGCGGCGGATATCGCGACTCCGGGAAAACCACGCAAGTATGGCAACGCCGCACCCGCGATGAAGCACCCGCAACCACCATCGAAGATAAATTGTCTGGACTATGCACGGTACACTTCTACATCGACAAGCATGACGGCAAGAGAAAATCCAGCCACCTCCTCAAAGACTGTCGCGAGTTCCTCAAGCTACACGAGGGGTTGGCGCAGATGAATCGCAACGCGGTCGAAAGAGGCTACGAAACCGCTCCAGGCGCAGTGGCACATGGCGCACCACCACCACCACCTGGGCCACCCCTGAATGGGGCTGCACCGGACCAGCACCACGGAGGCGAACTGTACCCACGGGCCATGGGTACCATGATGATCCAAAAGGGGCGCCCCTCCAACAGGGTGCAGAAGGCCATCACTCGCCAAGTCAACTTGGCCATGCACTCGCCACCATCCACCACTGAGTACCTCAGTGGCAGTGAGTCGTGCATCACCTTCGACAAATGCGACCACCCGCCCCAAATACCTCGCCCAGGTTATTGCCCCCTCGTACTCGAGGCACAAATCGGAGGCTTCGACATGAGTCGCGTCTTCATGGACGGCGGAAGCGGCATCAACCTCATATTCGCGAGTACCTTGCGAGCAATGAGGATCCCTCTAACCTGCTTGGAGGCATCGGACACAACGTTCCACGACATCGTCCTAGGAAAAGGCGTATACCCCTAGGCAAAATCAACCTCGACGTCATATTCGGCACGCCGAAGAACTTCCGGCGCGAGCGCATCGACTTTGAAGTTGTCGACTGGCCCTCACAGTACCACTGCATCCTCGGGCGCGTCGCGTTCGCTAGATTCATGGCAGTACCTCACTACGCCTATCTACAGATGAAAATGTCAGGCCCCAACAACGTCATCACGATCAATGGGAGTTTCGAGCGATCTGACAGTTGCGACAGGGAATTCAACAGAATCTCCCAGTCCTTCGGCATGCAGGAGGAACTCGCGCGATTGAAGGAAACGACAGACAACAGTCTGACCCCTCTGAGTAGGCCAAGCTCACCTGATCTCTCCTTCGACTCGTCTGTGCACACAAAGAAGGTGCAGGTCCATCCATCGGATCCCGCTAAAACGGCCCTCATCGCCAACAACTTGAGTCCCGCATAGGAACTCGCGCTCGTCGAATTCCTCCGTGAGCACTGGGAAATTTTCGCCTGGTGTCCTGCGGACATGCCAGGAGTTCCCAGGGAATTCGCCGAGCACGCACTCAACGTCAACCCTGACGCAAGGCCAGTCAAGCAAACAGTCAGGTGACTGTCTAAGCCACGGGCACAGGCAGTTGGAATGGAGATCAACAGACTCCTCGAGGCCAAATTCATATGCGAGATCAACGACAGCACTTGGCTCGCCAATACGGTGCTGGTGCCAAAAAAGGACACGGATATCCTGCGGATGTGTGTGGACTTCACTTCTCTCAACAAGCACTGCCCAAAAGATCACTTCCCGCTACCACGAATCGATCAAATCATCGACTCCACTGCTGGATGCGAGCGCCTCTGCTTCCTCGACGCCTACTCAGGCTATAACCAAATTCGAATGAAGGAGGAAGACCAGGAGAAGACCGCGTTTACAACGCCCTTCGGTGTGTTCTGCTACAACACAATGCCCTTCGGGCTAAAAAACGCAGGAGCCACGTACCAGCGATGCATGCAGGCCTGCCTCAAGGAGCAACTTGGTCGCAACATCCAAGTCTATGTCGATGACATAGTAATCAAGACCAAGAAATAAGCCTCTCTGATCGACGACTTGCGCGAAACCTTCGCCAATCTCGATCGCTATCGGATAAAGCTCAATCCGGACAAATGCACCTTCGGCGTACCCTCGGGACAACTGCTCGGGTATCTCATCTCCGCGAGAGGGATTGATGCAAACCCAAAAAAGATAAAGGCCATACTGGCCATGGAGAAGCCAAAGAACATAAGAGGCGTTCAGCAACTAGCTGGGCGAATCGGGGCCCTCAGTCGATTTATCAGTCGAATGGGAGAAAAGGCGCTGCCCTTCTACCAGCTCCTCCGCAAAGCTGACAAATTCGAGTGGACAAACGAAGCACAAGAAGCATTCGAGGACCTCAAGCGCCTACTATCCACCTCGCCAGTATTGGTAACTCCACGAGAAAGGGAACCACTGCTGCTGTACATCTCCGCCACCAACCAAGTGGTCAGCACAGTGCTCGTCGTCGAACGGGCCGAGGAAAACAAGGTCCATGGCGTACAACGCCCGGTATACTACCTCAGCGAGGTCCTCACACCAACAAAACAGAGGTACCCGCATTATCAGAAGCTGGCGTACGGCGTCTTCATGACCGCCCAGCGACTGCGCCACTACTTCCAGGAACACCCAATCGTGGTAGTCAACAACGCCCCATTGGGACATATCCTCAATAACCCTGACGCCACAGGGCGAGTCGCGCTTTGGGGAATAGAGTTGTCTCCACGAGACATCACATATGAAAAGCGTGGTGCAATCAAGTCGCAAGTTCTCCCGGACTTCCTCGTACATTGGATGGAAAACCAACTCCCGGACAGGCCAGACATGTCCTACCTCTGGACAATGCACTTCGATGGGTCCAAGAGGAAAGACGGAGCAGGATCAGGTGTCATACTGACATCACCTCAAGGAGACAAGCTGAAATACGTCCTGCGAATGCAGTTCACAGCCTCAAACAACGAGGCCGAATACGAGGCCCTGTTACACGGGATGAGGATGGCAAAAGCCTGCGGCGCAAAGAGGCTAATTATATATGGCGACTCCAAACTGGTCGTCAACCAAACAATGCACGAGTGCGATGCACTAAACGACAACATGATCGCATACCGCGACCTCTACGACACACTTGAAGGAGACTTCGATGGTTATGAATTGCGACACATAGGTCACGAAAGCAATGAGGAGGCGGATGCACTCGCCAACATAGGCTCCACCTGCGCACCCATACTACCTGGGGTATTTCTCGAGCGCATATGCGAAGGCTCCATCAAGCCGAAGGCCGCAAAGAAGAAAACAAGCGCAGCAACGGACTCGGGGGCTACGCCACCCAATGAGCCAACACCAATCGATGATATGGAGCTCAACATTGGACTCGAGAGGCCAATGAGCGTCATGATGATCGAACAATCCTGGACGCAGCCGTACATTACGTACCTCCTCAGCAAGAGCCTACCGGACGACCCGACAGATGCGCGACACATCGCGTGACACTCCAAGGCATTCGCCGTTATCAACGGCGAACTATATAAACGTAGCATCACAGGCGTGTTACAGCGATGCGTCTCCCTAGCCGATGGAAGAGCAGTCCTCCTTGACATCCATGAAGGGACCTGTGGGCACTATGCTGGCAACCGCGCCCTTGTCGCCAAAGCTCTACGAGCTGGATTTTACTGGCCCACGGCCATGCGTGACGCTAAGGACATAGTCCAAAAGTGCAACGCCTGTCAACGATTCGCGGACAAGCCACACGCACCAGGCGCAGAACTACGACCTATTCCATTGGCCTGGCCCTTCGCCCAGTGGGGACTCGACATGGTTGGCAAACTTCCAAGGTTCTCGCAAGGAGGCTACGTCTACCTCTTGGTCGCAGTCGACAAATTCACCAAGTGGATCGAAGCCATGCCAGTGACCAAACAATCAGGGCACAGCGCAGTCAAATTCTTCGAGTCCATCGTCTATCGCTTCGGCGTGCCACACAGCATCATCACCGACAACGGAACAAACTTTACATCCAAGGAGTTCCAAGATTTCTGCGAGAACCTGGGGATCAACATCAGCTATGCTTCAGTCGCACACCCACAGACCAACGGTCAGGTAGAAAAGGCCAACGGGCTCGTCTGCAGCGGCATCAAGAAGCGACTCCTTCAACCACTCGAACAAGACGCAGGATGCTGGTCAAACGAACTGCAATCCGTACTCTGGAGCCTGCGTACAACTCCAAACAGCACCACAGACTACACACCATTCTTTATGGTACACGGAGCAGAAGCAGTACTACCCGCCGAGGTATGGTACAGAGCGCCACACGTAGTCTCCTACAGCGAGGAGTCATCCCTCGCACTCGAAGACTCCGTCGATCTCCTTGACGAAGCAAGAGAAATCGCCACAGAAAGATCTACGATCTACCAGCAGAACCTACGCAACTACCATAGCAGAAGGCTTCGCCCAAGATCCTTCGTAGAAGGTGACCTGGTCCTGCGACTGAAGCAGCAGGGGCATCTCAAGCTCGAGTCCCCCTGGGAAGGACCATACGTGATTACAGAAGTAATCCCAGGTGGCGCCTATCGCCTTCAAGATTTAGAGACAGGAGTCGCATACTCCAATCCTTGGAACGTCGCATAACTGCGACGCTTCTACCCTTAGTCGTTTCTCCTTTAATTTTGCATCGCAAATAAGGCTACTTAGCCAAGGCTACTTAGCCGCCACATTGAACTACGTACTGTTCCTCGAATAAATAAAAGCTAAGTGCCCCAAAACTCCGTGTTCTCTTTTCTTTTGTCAATTTCCATACTCGGGGGCTACGCCACCCTATATACATATGTTCTTCGAACAATAACGCAACATCCCGAGTAGCTGGCACATCAATCGCACCCCTTAACACAAACACAACCTAGTTGCCACGCAACTGACAGGTTGACAAGGGAAAGATACAAAGATGGCCAGGATAACGAAAAGGACTCGCATAAGTGCAACGCACCCCACGCTTATAAAGCTATTTGTAAATTATCTACAAACTATATATGAGCTTTACAACACCAGTACACTTGTATGCAGGATACATATTTGGCTACCCTTGCAACAGAAGAACATTAGTCTGTTCCTCGAAGAAGTCGACGATTTCCTCAGCTGGATGATCCACCGCTTGATAGTGCGGCACCATGTTCCAAGAAGATCCTGCTGGTGGCGCTGGTGGCCCAGATGCAATGGCGGCGACATCCACGTCAGGCCTGTGCAAACGCACCATGGAGAGCGCAGCCTTGGCACCAGCCACCAGTTCCTGCCTCACACACTCGCGAACCGCGGGCATATCTTGAAATTTCGTTAGAAGGGCCAGCAGGCTTGATGGAGTATCATCCAGCGGGAACATCGCCCGGTAGATGTTCTTCAAGCATGAATGCGACTTCTTCAGGAAAAGCAGCACTCGCGAGGCGCGATCCTGCAGGGTCGCTAACGCAGTCGCACGATCATGATCTACCCAGAAGTATCCACTCTCCTGAAGTTGCTCTTGGGTGAGATCATGAAGGCGGATGGCAATCCTATCCCTCTCGTCCTGCGAACGTTGCGCGCTAACAACTAAACGAAGCAGCATCAACAGCATGAGTACAACGTACCATTGCGATGATCTACAAAGGAAAAGACGAGGATGAGCAAACTAACACTTAAACTGGTCGCCCAGCTGCGTCACCTCGCCAAGCAGATATTACTCACGGGCGGCGGCTTTTTCAGCCTTCGACTTCCACACGTTCGCACTATCACGGATCACAGGCAACTCACGCTCCAGCTTCTTAACGCGATCACGAAGTCGCAACAGCAAGGAAAGCTCCTCTACTTTAGAGCGAGGTGGTGCCATTGTATCCTCAAGAGATGGCGAGACCGGGGTTCCCCCCACAGGACCACTTGACGTATCCTATCAAAAAATCCAGTCAGAAGCAAAAATAAGGCGACCAACTCAAAAGTCAAAAGTGACAGGTGCATTCAGGATCAATAAAGTATGTACAAACACATTCGCCAACAGGCATGATCTCCAATCAAAAGAGCGAGTTCGTCAGCTATTACAAGAAACTAACTACGGAGTAGCTGGCTTCTTCGACTTCGAGGACCTTGGGGGCTTCATCAAGTCCGTGGCAGTATCAGATGCCACTGACTTTTCACCAGCCCCTGAGGCCGAAGTTTTCGCCGCCTTCTTTGCGTGATTCAGCTCCTCCGAATACTTGGCAACAGTGTTTATCAAGTAATGGCCATATTTGGCACAAGCAGTCGCAAAAGGAGCAAACACTACCTGCTGACCATCCGCGCCAACAGGCATTGTCTTCGACACCGCAGAGGGATCCACTTCGATTCCGTGGGCTTGCACCATGGCAAACGACATGGTCGCGCCAGCTGCGCGGAGGGAGTTCTTGTACGTGGCAGGTACACCCCCAGCGAGTGACTCCACAAGCTCCTCCACATTGTCTACCAGCTCCGCCTTCGGCATCAGCTCCTCCCGGAGGCGGCTCAGGGTGGCCTTGGCTTTAGACAACGTGTTTTGGACAACGGCGCTACGGTCTTCGACTGCAGATACCGCGCCCGCCAAAACGTCATCGCGACCAAGGGCTTGTGGATCAAAGCTCAAGCCACCAGCATCTACAACAAAAATATGTACACGGATCAAACTCCTAAGGCCACCGACACTACAGAGGAAGAGAAGAACATCAATAAAATATCTACCAAGTAGAGGTACCTGAGAGGGCCTTGGCGACTGAGAAAAGTTGCTCTTCAAACAACTTCTCCCTAGCCTCAAAGGAGGCACGCAGATCCTCTTCGCGCTTCTGGGCCTCATCACGAGCCGTGATTGCCTCGTCGCGCCCCTTCACTATTGCGGCCAGCGCCTTCTCCAACGTGGCGACGTCATGCAGTAAAACATTATGCTCAGCTACAAGACAGTCAAAAATCTGGCTGTCAGTCGATAATGCCAAAAATACAGAGAAATCAAAAAGAACAGGTATGGAATACTCACTCTCAACCACGCGGTGACGCTTCTCCAGCATCGCATGTTGGCGACCTATCACCAACACTTGCTCCGCTACCTCCGCGGCTTCCTTTACAAGGATCTGTCGCGCAAAGCAAGGAATCAGCAGAGGGCAACAAAGGGCATTGACTGCCAACTTATAAAAAAAAGAGGAGGAGATATACTTACATGGTCCTCCAGCGACTCCGAAGAAGATTGCTGAACCATCATCCGAGCTACTACTCGATGCTCCCCTACGTGAGGAGAGCTCGAAAAATTGTGCCCGGAGTGGGCCGCCGCCAGAGGAGAAGGAGCACGCTCGACCTCCATCTTGGCCTTCGAGGTCGCGACTTCTGATTCCTTCAAAAATTCGACGTCGCCAGACGATGACGACGCCTCTTGACTGCAAGATAAAATCCGCACTCAAAAAGGACAAACTCCTAGGGCAAAGCCAACAAGAAGAAAGCAAACAAAGAACGAATACATTAGCAAACTTACCAGTCAAATCTGTCAAGATCAAATGTGGCCTCCGTCGATTCCGACGAAGACTCCTTGGGCAATCGCATCTTCTTGCGAGAAGACGGTGCCACAGCCCTCACTGGAACGGCGGGAATTGGCGATTCCGCGCCAACAACTGCGCCTCCTAGATTGGAAGGAGTCGACGCGTCGGAATCCTCGCTGCGCGAACGCTTGCGAGTATCCAGACTCTCGGACTCGGAGGCTTCCTCTTCCACATCGGAAGGAACAGTCGACTCAGACTGGTCCTCTTCCACAGCCTCACGAGGAATAATCCCCTCAGGAAGGGGAGGCATGCAAGGCGACACCGCCCACTCCTGCATACAAAAAGCAAAATAGATAAGCAACAGAAGACGCAATCAAGAAAATATGCTACTACGTAGCACAACCATACCTCAGTGGGAGGATTCGAAGCATCGAAAGGAGGAACGATTGGCTCGTTCGGAAGCACATCCTTGAGGGTATACTTCGTAACCAGTCGCACCCTCTTATCTACCTCACTCGCGGACATGCCATCGGCAGACACGCGAGTGGGATCATCAGAGCCACCCCATTGGAACATGGGATGGACCCTGGCCTGGAGAGGCTGGACGCGACGACGCAACCAGGTCCTGACAAGGGCGCAGCCTCCCTCTTCTGCGCCTATGCGACTCTCGAGGTCGCAGACACGCTGATATAGCACGTCTGTCTCTGCGAGTTCGGAAGGCATGATCACGTTCTTCCAAGAACGCATCTTCTTGCAGGGAGTCGCGGGATCGAAGGGAGCAAGTCCAAAGTGTTCGTCATTGGCCTTCTGATCGCGCACATAAAACCATCTGTCCCTCCATCCCTGGACGGACTTGGTGAGCTTGATATCAAAATAGGTGGCGGATGGATCAACATGGATTCCGCAACCACCTACATCATAAACTAAAGAGCCATATGCGGACTGACGCTTCAATTTAAAAATGCGTTTGAACAGACCAAAGTGCGGCTCGATTCCGAGCCAGCACTCGCAGAGAGTGATGAAGCAAGTGATGTGGAGGAGAGAATTTGGGGACAGCTGGTGGAGCTGGAGCCCATAGAAACACAAAAGACCCCGAAGAAAGGGGTGAAGAGGCAAGGAAAGACCGTGAATGATGAATGCAAGAAACATCACTCGATAACCAGCGGGAGGCACAGGAACGGTCTCACCGCTGGGGACGCGCGAATCGGCGACTGATGCAGAAATCACTCCGTCTTGGCGAAGAAGATGGAGATCCGACGCCTTGATGATGGAAGGGCGCCACACGCATTAGTCACGCGGGTGCCCGCGACCTTCTTCTTCCCGGCGGCGGCGGCGCTGGTGGCCGCAACAGCGGAGCCACTCTTCTGCTTCGCTGCAGCGAGGGTGGCCGCGGAATCGGCGACAGCGCCTCCCTTCTTCTTCCCCATTCCGCGACGGCGATGAGAGCGAAGAAAATAGCTGGGGAACGAGCAGAGTTGGTCCAGCGTCGCGGAGAAGATGGGCGCAGAGAAAAGTAGGAACGACAATGGCGATAGCGGCAGGGAAGAAAGAGCAGATGGAAAATTACCGGCGTAGCATCGCTACTTAACTCCTGGAAGATGCAATCCAACGACTAACAAAAACCCTATTAGACGCGTGGCACGCATCGCGTAAGACACGTGGAGAAGAGGAAGCGCGAACCGTCCCCCCACTTCTACCATTAAGCATGGAAATCGAGGAGGCACAGTTAAAAATAAAGATTACGCACGCCTAGTCAAATCAAAGTTAGAAAGTGGGACCCACCGCTCGTCACGTCCTGTCAAACTCGCTCACGCGGGCAACTAAAGTCATACAAGCGTCAGCACTGACGTCATCAGGGCTATGCAGTGAAGAACTTCGACTATTTTAGTCCTTGCTAGAGTCTTCGACTCCACCAAGCACTCCGGGGCTACTCCCATAGGGAGCGCTGGCCGCGCCCCCTACGATTTTCTTTTCTTGTTGCAGGAACATGGACAATCACGAAGAGCAAACCCAACCACTCGAAACACAGTTCGATTATGAACATGGGTTACTCCCATAGGGAGCGCCGGAAACAAGCAGGCAAAGGACGACAGCAGTCGCGAAAATATTTAACCGCCTGAGTCATCGACTGAAACAAGCAGGCAAAAATGACAACAGTCGCGAAAGTGTTTTAGCACCTGCCTGTGTCATCAACTAAACAAACAAGCAAAGGACGACAACAATCGCAAAAGTTTTTAGTCCATGCCTGAGTCTTCGACTCAACTAGGCACTCGGGGGCTACTCCCATAGGGAGCGCTGGTCGCGCACCCTATGATTATTTGAACAAAAACTGTGTGTTGATAACATTCACACCCGAAACTCATGGCGACACCGCCTCATAATTTTTTCCCCTACAAAGAGACTGCGTCTCCTGGGTTACCCGAATCATCTCCGCGATGGCAAAAAGTTCGGATACCGCGCTTACAGTGTGAAGATAAGACCTGAATAAGGTCTAGCAACGCATCTGTTGCGCACTACCAGAGATATATCCGTGCCTGCAGGTAAGATGAATATGCCTTGACGGACGCGTAGAGTGCTCACACCCATACACTGGAATTCGACTCCTGTAAGACCTCTGCGGCCTGAGTCGAATTACACCAACATTTTTTCGGATTCGAGTCCGGGGACTCGAATTTGAGTAGATTGCGTTGTTTCACCCTAAGGTGGTTAACTGATACCGATGCTTCGGTTATATCAGGCACGTATATCAACAATCCCTATGACACAAATAAAAGCAATCGAAATGTACTCATTTAGGCACTCGAAGGCTTCAAAAGTCCCCAGTCGAATCTGCGATTCCACTAGGCACTCGGGGGCTACTGACATGGGTATACCCTGCCGGTACTCGAGCTTGGTATATACGGTCCAAATACATACAAGCCCACGGTGTCGCCAAGGCCCAGATGGAGGGATTCGAGTAACCTACGGATTCTCGATTGCTTGAAGGACAAGAAGAAGTTCAAGACTAGAGTTTTAATCCAACTTGTAACCGACTCGACCTGCTACCTGAGACCTAGCCTATCTATATAAAGGCTAGGAGGAGGCGGCGAGGAGGACACACGCAACCCTAATTTCCACAACCCTCGCCAGATTTCGTCTGCGCACCATTGTAACTTTCGACTCCCTCGATAATTCCACGAGCAGACAAGCAGGAGTAGGGACCTCTACGAGGCCTGAACCTGGGTAAATCCTTTGTCCCCTGTGTGCTTGTTTGCTAGCCGATAGATGTCTCCAGCGCTCCCTCCTTCTCCAAAACTCAAGTCCATAACAATGGGCATTGACGAGTTAAACCCTCGTCAAATCCTGTACAGCATCGACGGACCAAGCATATCGAGATTGACATACATTTTGTTCGGCAGAAGGTGGCTCTTGGACAAGTTCGAGTTCTATATGTTCCTACTACTGCGTAGTTTGCAGACATCTTCACCAAGGGGCTGCCTACATCATCGTTTACCGACATTCGTTTCAGTCTCAACGTTGGTGAACCCCACGTACTGCGGGGGATGTTAGAATAAGAGTCTGTTACGACTTGTTTTAGAGTTTGCTTGCAATTCAAGTTAGGGTTAGCCGCCGGCCCCTCATATATACCCCTTGTAATCTCCAAACTATGCAATTAATTAAGAGACAAATATTATTTCACACCGGCGGATAACTGTTTAGAAATTTCAGTTCATCTCTACTACTACATCCGTATCTAGACACTAAATTTGAGGGAGTATGAAGTATCTGCACACAGGAAAACAATACCGATTATTAATAATAAAAAGCTACTGATCAACACATGGTAACAGAAACGATAAATGGACAGATGATTCAATGATATAATAATAAAATAAATTCAAGTTAATCACCTGGCGGTCTCTCCACACAGCCGATGGACACACCCTTTGCCTCTAGCTTTGGTTAGCCACACCATGCAAGATTTTCCTCCGAGTCACCAACGATAACTGGACGGGTTGCTTGCCCGATTTAGTCGGGGCCTCGCCATGAAGGCACGCACGGCGGCCACCAGGGCACGCATCATAGCTAGGCAGCGACTCGTGCGTCTCAGGAGCTGCAACACAGGCTTGTACCAAGAGAGGTCGTCGGTGGAAACAACTACCAAGCCGAGGCGAGTGAAATCGGCGGTGGCGCAGGAGCATCAGGAGTGTGAGGGCGTAGGATAGGTGGATGCCGCCTGAGTCCGTGCCTTGGGAGAACTGGGACCGCGAAAGTATACGGTGGCCCGTTGGCCACATCCCTCTGCGTCAGCCCAGTCGCTGGCGCAGGCTCTGGGCTGTGCTGGGGCTCACGCCATCACCCCCATCCCCACATGCTTCTAGCCTGCACACAGGAGAACCAGCGCCGGCCCTGAGCCCGTGCAACCTGTGCGGCTGCACAGGGCCCCAAATCGCTAGAGCCCCACCCAGCTAAGATATATTACGTACTTACGTACAGCTGCTAGGTAAAATTCATTTAGAAATTGATCCAGTGAAATTCAGCCCAAGCAGTTGGGGCTTTTGGAGACACACATACAACCGCACGTGGATGGACCATCCGCACCGCGTGCACCCAGTCCAGTGCTCCAAACTCCAGGTCGCTCTGCATGTCGCATCTAATTCTCGATGTTGTCCGCTCTCACATAGTTCTCTTCTACCTGTCGAGATTTCTTACGGTTTTCACAGAATTTAGGGAGAGTAATGTTGAATGTTTAGGCGTCTACTCCCTTTGTCTAAAAATAATTTATTTGGGTTTGTTTAGATTTAAATATATCTAGACACATTTTAATGTATAGATATATTCAAATTTAGACAAACCCAAGTCAGTTATTTCTGTAGAGGAAGTAGTTTTTTTATACGAAAATTGCTATTAAATTATCAAAAAATAGACGTCCATATTTTCTTATGACAGGGTCCCATTTTTGTTCTTGCACCGGGCCCCTTAAGTATCAGGGCCGGCCCTGAGGAGAACTTAGGGTGGAGATTTAGAAGGTAGATTATCGTCGTCGCTGCCACGCTCACCATCGTCGCCTCTTCTTCATGACCTTCGCCTCAGAACGCAACACCACCTTTAACGTGTCCTGTAATAAGGAACAAAACATCAACAAACAACACAAGTACTGACATACGACAATAAGTAGATTA
Organism: Avena sativa; assembly: GCA_916181665.1. Lineage (NCBI taxonomy): Eukaryota > Viridiplantae > Streptophyta > Magnoliopsida > Poales > Poaceae > Avena > Avena sativa. The sequence continues at coordinate 344,826,655 of OV702287.1, forward strand.
ACAAAGACGGACTTGATTAAACAGATCGAGGTATGTGGAATGGATAGAGACTTGCATGGATCTCGAGCAGGACGATAGAGAAGCCGTAGGCGAAAGCCATGTTCCCAAACGCCTGAAGACTGCGCTAGAGTTTTCGCATCGCCGTGACACTGCCGGCGGCGCTGATGCCACCGGTGACGCCAGTGAGGCTGCCCCGGATTCCCCCCGTTAGCTGCAATTTTTCTCCAAATTTACGATGAGCACTTCAAGTTCCAGCAATTTTATTTTATGGGTCTCAATCGACTGAAATTTTCTTAAGTCTCGATCATTTAAGAAAAGTGCAACCGTAGTTAAAAGAAATGTGCAACTTGTTCCAGTAATTGCATTTTTCTGTCAAAAAAGTACAACTGGGTTTCAGTTGCACTTTTTTTAGACAGACGGTTGCACTTTTTATAGGTGACTGAGACTTAAGAAAATCTCGGTCGACCGAGAAATAGCAAAACCGTTATTTTATTTTACTCTACATATGTATATACGGGTCTAAATTAATGCATTATTATCCATTCCACGTGGACAAGTACCTATAATCTGCGCAGATGCATGCTGAGGGAGATTTCGATGCTGGAGTAGGTTAAGGACATGACGGTGGCGAGGGTGGAGAGCCACCACATTTTGTCCAGGCCGGGGATCTGCAAGAAGGCGATCTCCATGATGCCATAGATCTCCATGCTTGTCCGATGACAGCCCAGGTGTGGGCGTTGGTGCTTCCAATTGCACAACTTCCGCCATGCTTCATGTCGGATCAGAGCCTATCACTGATTGACTGGGTGGACAATACTAGGCTAATGCTGCCACGCAACAGGAGGAAGACCTAGAACTCGCTAACTCAGCTGGTTTGGTGGAGCGTATGGAAGGAGAGAAATAACAGAATTTTTCAGGGCAAGGCGAGTACGATGGCAGGCCTCATAGCAACTATTCTCAAGGATGCGGACAACTGGGCATCAGCGGGAAGACACGGTGCTGCTGACCTTCTAAATAGACCATATGAACCTGACTAGCTGAACGGGTTGCTAGCTAGCTAGAGCAGTTCTTAGTTTACTCTTGAAGTTGAAGTTTTTTCTTTGTTTTCTCTTTTAGCTTTACATATGTATTTTTCTACCTCTATTGATCAATGAAATACAGCGCCGCACTGCCTTTCAGTCAAAAAAAAAAAATAGATGGCAATGTACGGGCTGATAGAGCTGTGGCATTTGCTCTTGTGGCCTTCCTCGTGGTAGCAATAACTCACCCTCTTGATCGCCCTAGCAAAACAAAACGGTGCAAAAATCATAATAATTTATTTGCAGAAACATAAAAAGGCAAGAAGTCGTGGTTGAGTGCGATTTAGTCTGGAGTGAGGACATACAACATTCTTATGGGCGCGGCGATGGTGATGTCGATGCCGAAGAGGTTGTCAAAGTGGATGGCACCGTAGAGATTCACCTTAGACCCTCCTAGGGTGGCACCAGGGGCGGAGCTCAATAGACGGACCATGATGCCCAGGAATACGGGTAATTTTTTTTTACTAGTACCTGCCATCCAAAATTACTTCGTGCATCAGGTAGGGCCAGGATATGTGCATCAGGTTGGCCCGGTATAACTGCCTCGAGGCTGGGCGCATTGCCCGCAGCCCGCAGTTACACGCACACGCACGGCCGCGCCTCTGTGTCCCGGCCACGTCCGACTATAGGAAGTCTCCGCTGGTACGTACAGGTCAATACATGTGGTCGTATTGCACGACTGATTAAAAGGAAAGAAAATAAAGCAGAACGAAACCGTCGCCCTTGACTGTGCGAGCCCTGGCGAGATCGAGACTCGAACAACACAACAGACGACGGCGGCGACGCCCGCCCAACGCGCCGACGCGGGCACGCAGTGCGGCGGGACTTCCAATCAGGCGATCGCCGGTCGGGCCAACGCCAGCCGACCAGTCCGCTCTTCGTTCTTCCAATCTGGTGCAGCCTGCAGTCTCCTTGATCAATTCTATTTCTATATTTCTATTCTACTGTTTGTAGATTGTTTGTCTATTTCAATTGGTACATAGATTATTTGTCTATTCAATTGGTAATTTCGCTATTCTAAAATTAGGTGTAGTCTCGTGGTTAGAATTTGTAGGATACATGTATGAGTAATTAGCCAAATTCTCAAATCTATTCTGAAATGTTCGCTTATCAAGCACAGGTACATAATGGACAGGTTTATTATCAAAAGAAAACATACATCACAAGATGTTCCGGAAGAAATGAATTGGAAAGAGGAGATTCAATATGACCCAGGCAAGAGAAAATTGATAGAACATTATCACCCCAATTTAAAAGAAGTGGTAAGAAGAAAGTACTTGGTTAATGGACCTTGCCAGCCAAAGGAAATTGCTTTTCCATATTCATCATTTGAAGGAAAAAATAGAAGGTTTAATCCTGATTGGTTTGATGAATTTGGAAGCTGGCTTGAATATAGTGAAGAGAAGAACAAAGCATATTGTTTTTGTTGTTTCTTGTTTAGGGACCGTGGCAACAAAAAGGAAGCTGGATACGAGGCATTTGTTGTGAATGGTTGGGATAGCTGGCACATGAAGGTGAGGCTAAAAGATCATGTTGGTGATGTGGGTAGTGTCCATAATCAAGCAATGAAAAATTGTGTTGATTTGCTAAATAGAGATCAACACATTGATGTTGCTATTAACATTCAAAGTGAAGCAACCAAGAAAGCTTATTTTACTCGACTAAATGCATCAATTGACATAGCTAGATTGCTTCTCAAACAAGGATTGCCTTTTCGAGGCCATGATGAGTCAAAGAACTCCCACAATAAAGGTAATTTCTTGGAAGTTCGTGACTTCTTAACTGAGCATGATCCAATTGTAGGCAAGGCTATGGGAATAGATGCTGCGAAGAATGCTATGATGGGGTCTCCAGAGGTCCAGAAAGATATTGCTGAAGGTTTTGCACATGTGATTGTCCAATCTATTCTCAAAGAAGTTGGAAATAATGTGTTTTGTTTGCTTGTTGATGAATCCAGGGATGTTTCTTGCAAAGAACAGATGGCAGTGGCCTTACGGTATGTTGATAGTTTCGGAGATTCTAAAGAAAGTTTTGTTGGTCTTGTTCATGTGAAAGAAACAACTTCTTCGTACCTCAAGACTGCAATTGACACTCTATTTGCAAAATACAAGCTTAGTTACAATCAAGTGAGAGGACAAGGATACGATGGTGCAAGCAATATGCGAGGTCAGTTCAATGGCCTCAAATCATTGATAATGAGAGAAAATAGCACTGCTTATTATGTTCATTGTTTTGCGCACCAGCTTCAGTTAGTTGTTGTGGCTGTGGTAAGAAAGCATAAAGAAGTGAGTAATTTCTTTAGTATGATTACTACCTTGTTAAATATGGTGGGTGGATCTGCCAAGAGAAGGGACATGGTTAGAGATATCAATCTTGAAGAGATGAGTAAAGCTTTAGGGTGTGGGCAACTTACAACGGGTACAGGGCTAAACCAAGAACAATGCCTTCAAAGACCCGGAGACACTCGTTGGGGTTCTCATGCCAAAACACTTAAAAGTTTGGTTGACTTGTTCCGATCGGTTATTAAAGTTTTAGAATTTGTGGGAGAAGAGGACACTGATAGAACAAATAGAGATCAAGCAAATGGTCTTCTAGTGTACTTTCAGTCTTTTGATTTTGTCTTCTATTTGCATCTCATGTTGACAATCCTTACAACTACAAACACATTGTCCTTAGCATTGCAGCGGAAGGATCAAGACATAGTAAATGCCATGAAATGTGTAAAGTCAACTAGAACTGTTTTGAATGATCTTAGAGAACATGGATGGGAATCTCTGCTAGTTGAAGTTCATGGTTTTTGTGAGAAACATGATATTGAAGAGTTAGAAATGGAAGGAGCCTATGTTAATCCAAAAAAGAGAAGACAGGTAACTGGAGTTACCAACAAACATCACTATCAAGTTGATTGCTTTAATGATGTTTTTGATTGGCTAGTTCAAGAGCTTGATGGTCGGTTTAGTGAGACATCCTCCAATTTGCTTGTTTGGTCAGCGGCTTTGAGTCCAAGAGAATCATTTCATGATTTTAATTTGGAGAGTTTGATAAACTTGGCTAAACTATATCCTCAAGATTTTGATTCTGGGGAACCGAGAGATCTTGATAAGGATCTACGCCTCTATATTGCTGATGTACGTACAGATGATAGCTTTTCCAACATAGCAACAATCACCGAGCTTTTTAAAAAAATGGTAGGGACAAGGAGACATATCATGTATCCTTTGTTCTATCGGTTGTTGAAACTAGTAATTGTGTTGCCTGTTGCCACTGCTACAGTTGAGAGGTGCTTTTCAGCTATGAAACTGGTGAAAACATTTTTGCGCAATCGGCTTAATGATGATAGCTTGAGTGATGATGTTATTTGTTATGTGGAGAAAGAAGAAATGAAGAAAGTCACCAATGATCAAGTGGTTAAGTATTTTATGGCTTTGAAGAATCGAATGTACTAAAACAGTAAAAGGTAATATGAAAACTTGAGCTATTTGATTAGTACAATTTTTGTAATTCTACTACATTCCACTTGAGAAGTGAATCTACTTTTTATTTTGCAGGTTATTGAGCCTTGCTGTTTGATGATTTCGTTGGATTTGAAAATGCGAGACATCTTTTCCAAGTAACTTTGCCCCTTGTTTCATAGATATAGTAACCATTTTGATTTCTCATTACTTGCTCTTTTGTATTTATACGTTGTCTCTTATTGTGTCATATTATCTATGTTAAAAAATATAAATAATATCTTTATATAGTAGATTGTTGCTTGAAAGTTTTGTGCCGTAGTAAAGTGGTGCATCGGGGTGTCTCGAGCCCTAGCTCCGCCCGGACGGCGACCATGTAGTAGCAATCGGCCAGGAGCGCAGAGGTGTAGTAGATGACGGTGGCGAACAGGTCATCTAGGCGGGAACGTCCACCCACCCCAGCTACGCGACTCCCCACACCAGCGACAACACGCCGGAGCCTAGCACAGTGGTGATGATGTGCGCGCTCGCCGTCCACGCCGTGCCCGTGCGCCGCAGCTGACCGTCATCGTCGAGGTCGTTGCCACCGAGCCGTTGCGGCTTCGACAGCTCCATGGTGTGGGACATGGCCGGAGTCAGAGAGACCAAGGAATAGAAATTTGTTGGAAAGCAGAGGAGGATCGGTACCTCCTTCGTGAGCCGCCTCCTGGAGGTCCTCCTTCCGTCGGACGCCTCCTGTGATGCCGAGCACCTGATTGCGTTGCCCAAACCGCAAGTCGTCTCCTCGCGCAGTCCTGCGTCGCCGCCACGGACGACACTGCCTCGCCGGCGCATGCGAGCCTCTCCGCCCTTCTCCACTGTCCAAACAACACGACCAGCAACCTCGATTTCACGGCGCGTGTGCGCATCACGCGGGCGTGCGCGGGCATCGCGTTCGTCCATGGCGCCGGCTCATCGCATGACAACATCAAGTCATCCAAAGTCCTGGTCACCAACGTGTGCGAAGGAACATATGTGACCGACTACGGCCTCGTCGGCGCCAGTGTGCCGCTGAAGCGCCTCACCAGGTACAGCCCCGGAGGTCATGGACCTGCGCAAGGCGTTGCAGGAGGCCGACGTGTATAACTGTGGCGTGCTTCTCCTGGAACCTGCTACAATTGGTGCGCACGGTGGTGTAGGAAGAATGGACAGGCGAGGTGTACGACGCCGCCATCGCCAACGAAGCGCGGGTGGAGGAGGAGATGGTGCTGCTGCTGCATCTCGCCACGGACTGCACCGAGTAGCGCCCCGGCGAGGGAGGTTGGAGCCAGCACGTCCGCCACCAGCCCACCACCGTTGCGATATCAAAGAAATCAAAGAATCGAGAGAAAGAAGAAAAAGGAGAAGACGCTATATAGGAGGCAACATCAACGTGTCACCCGCAAATAAAGACAGCAAACACCGTCAACGACACGTCGATACCAACGTGCAACACCATCCAGCACAAATGGGTCATCACGTAGAACAATAGCCAAACAGGTCCCAACAAAATTTCTCGCCATGCCCATACCCGATCATGCAAAGAAAACCAGCGACCTAGGGCGTGTTTGGTTGGCCTAACGGACGTTTCTCGCACGACGCGTGAAAAAATAAGCCTATTTAGAGACCTGAGCTGCATGTAATCTTTGCACAACACGAATCTTAAAACAGGCTAAAACTTGGCCCGCTAGGAAACTGATTTTGAGCATTTCCAAGGTAACATGCCCGCTGCGTGCGAATTCTTCTCCCCACGTGCAACCAGTTATGTGAACGTAACTCTCTAAACGTGGTTAACTTAATTAATTTTAATCTACAAAACCATGCATCGATTTAAGATAAGTTGTATATGAAAAAGATGTGAATCAATGTTGCGAATCCATCCTGATGATCGGTTTCTAGTTTCGTTGACCTTTTAGTGGCTATTTTGTATTTATATTTATACGTTTTGTGAACGAATTTTTCCAAATTCTTTGTACACGGACGACGTTTGAAATTTCTTTTGGGTGTAGCTTCGTCTCACCGAATCATACAACTTTCGTGTCGTGAGTTTTTCGTTTTGACATTCATAACTACGTAGATCTAAACTGTTATATTATACGTACGTACACGTAGATCTATGTGTATAGCAATTTCAAAATAGAAAACTTATAACATCAAAGTCATGTGAAGTGATGAACTGAATCTTCTCTTCAAAGGAAATTTTAAATGATCAGCTATGTGTGGCGAATTTGATAAAATTTATTTAGCAAACTTTAAAAGGGAAAACGATGTAGCGTTTCAAATACTCAACGAAATTACAAATTGTTCACCGCAATGGGTTCGTAACATCGAGGGGCAACCTTTTCATGTACAACTCATCTCGAATGGAAGCATAGTTAGATAGATTAAAGAGAATTAAGATCAATTATATTAGATTAGAGGATTAATATTTATTGCCTACTATGTGCACCAAGGAACCAAACACTGGTCGTTTTGGAGGTAAATGCTGATACAGGGGACCAAACAAGATCCCAAACTTGGCCCATGTCAAATCTCTCCCCATGCAGCATCCCGCGGGCTAAAAGGCAAAAAGGAGAAATTCAGACCCGAGTAACCAAACACGCCCCTAGCCAATCATACGTGCAAACAAAACCTGACATACCTCGCAGAAGAAAGAATGATTGCCTGCCAAGAAAACAGACACCTACCATGTCAAGCCATCGTAGCTAAGGGCACATGAAGAAGCATACGCACAAACCGGTGGTATCTCAAGTGAGCCAAGGCACACACAAAATACTACATGAACCAAAATGATGGACCCAAACAAATGAGGACCAAGAAAACCATACGTATCGTCACCTCCTGAATCAACCAAACTCCACAAAATTCCTAAAAAGAAAGAGAAGTCTCCAGGTTTAAGATCTTTAGATATTGCTATTACGTACAATTCATGCAGAGACAAATTAGATGAAAAATAATAATAATTCAAAACACATTCTCTTGTTGTGAAGAATTATATTGCGACGACTCCATTGGGTACCACTTGACCTATGGCCGGGCTATGTACAAGTCAGAGGGGGGCACCGCCCCCCAAACTTGAAGCAATCTCTGAAGAAGAAATTATTTTTGGCACTTAGATGAGAATTTTTTGAGTCATTTGCTGGGAGATGAGGAGCGCTAGTGTTTCTCTATTCTAGGCTTCTCTCTGAAGAATCGATATGTTAAGGTTTATTTAGTCGTTGGATCCATGTGTACAGTCTTTATCATCTCTCGCTGATAACTTTGACCATTATACAAGACTTATCCGTTTATGGAAATCTTGCAAGTGTTCAGACCTATGTACTATATTGCTATTTTGTACTATTCATGCAGCGACAAATTAGATGAAAAATAATAATAATAATCCAAAACACATTGTCTTGTTGCGAAGAATTATATTGCTACTACTCTATTGAGTACCACTTAACCTGTGGCAGAGCTATGTACAAATCAGAGGGGGCCACCGCCCCTCCAGACTTGAAGCAATCTCTGAAGAATAAATTATTTTTGGCACTTAGATGATAATTTTTTGAGTCATTTGCCCCCTCCCCAAAAAAGACATATACTACCTCCGTTTCGAAATGTAAGAAAAAGCTAAACTAGCTATCTAAGAAGGTTTATATTTTGAAACGGAGGTAGTCCCTATTTATCTTTTGCCCCCAAGACCACAGCGATCCTAGGCTAGCTCCCCCACTGCACTGGACACTGCCTCATGCCTCCGGAGGAGTGTTGCAAGGAGACGAGCGCGGGAGGGTGCAATTAAGGCTTGTTTGGATGTACTGGAATTCTTATCCGGAAAATCAAATCCCGACCGGGAATCCACGAAAACAGTTTAAATCACTAGGATTTTATTCCTCACCTCCCTACTAGTAGATTTATTTTCTTGAAAAAAGGCTGGGTTCTCTCTTACCAAACAAGCCCTTAGTGGTGGCTTACTCCATGATTTTTCTGTTGTTGGTCGCTACTCCCATCAGGAATTTGGGGAACAAGAAGAAAGGATACCGGCCGGCTACGTGCCTCACCACAATACAAAGGTTACAGTAATACTCTACTTTCTTAGCACGTACTCCCTCGCTAATAGACATTTTGGCAATCTATTTTAACATGTCAAAACGTATTATACTAGTGAACAGAGGAAGTCAAAGCTGAAACACTAAATCAAAGCGACGCCACAAGTTAACGGACCATACGCATATTTAATGCAAGATTACTATCATTTGCGCATATTTTTCTGTGTGCTAACAAAAAGATTTTAGCGAAACTCATGGCAATTAGTTGGTATACAATGACAATTAGCGCAATTTTTTCTCATTATTTTGAATTTGTTTGATAGTTTTCAAAAAGAGTAGACCACCCCGGTGGTCCTAAATCTTTTTTGCGTCCCTTCAGTTAGGTCCTAGTTCTTTCAAAATGCATATCTAGATGCTAAACCTTTCGTAAGTGATTTACGCGAGGTGTGTTGACTGGTGCCACGCCGACAGTAGGGCCCGACTAAGCAATTATATTTGTTTTTTTTTTGGCAAAGAAGGTGCTAGAGGCACCACCACATGTATTATAGCTCAACAACAGATTATATCATGAATTACAAAGTCATGCCAATTTGCATTTCTAAAAAAGCTATCCAAGGGCAGGTGGAATGCGAGTGAGTTGTTGAAGAGCAAACTAAGATAGGTACAGGTGAAAGGTTTCTATGTACCTTATGAGCACATGAGTGGGCTACAATGTTATCTTCTCTATAAATGTGATTTACTCTAGCCTTTGTCTTCCTGATAGAGTTTAATATGTTTGCCAAGATGACTTTAGAATTCCAATGCATGTATTCTGAGTCAAATCTGTTGCTGGCAACTGTCTTTGCCAAAAGGTTGCTATCCGTATAGAGCTGGGCCTCTTTAGTGTTCATCTTCTCCGCTATATTTGCTGCCAACAACAAGGCTTTTTTCTCTGCCTGGAGAGGTGAGACAGCATAGGAAGCAGAGGCATGAATTTTTTCTTGGATATAGATATTGTAATCTATTTGTGAAAGGACCCCCATATTGTACTCCTTTCAAATCTCGATCCCTTCTTTTCCTACCCCTCTAGTGATTTAGAAGGTGACCACCGCACGCTTGAGGCGTCCTCGTTGTCCCGTTCGTGCGTCCATCGTGTTCGAGGCATCCGTGTTGTGCCGCTAGTGCGTCGAGCGCATCCATCGTCGAGGACAGCGGGCTTCGAGCCATCCTCGCCGCACCTGAGTGCTATGTCGGTGCTGTCGTTGAGCATGGTAACCTCATGTTCTTTTGGACCTTCCTATATCTCTCTCGTGCTCTCGCGTGGCTTGATCACTTGTCATCGCTCCTATAGCCCTCGACCGCGCTGAGTGAGAACGAGCAACAGTAGGACAACACAAACAAAGAGAGCAGAAATAAACAAAAGGGATCGAACGCGGGACGCTGGCGGGGCTCGCAATATGTGAAGCTGGTGTTCTCAGGAGGATGCATGTACTTGAGATCATGAGGCCAAGATTCAGACGTTGCAACTGTCATCGGCCCTTGGTAAAACCCAAGATTCTTCTGGGCCTCCTGTGGTTTGTAGATTTAGATGAGCAGTGTGAGACGTCATCGACTCAGACGCTGCATCCGCCGTTGACCCTTGGTCCCTGCGCGACCAAATGACCCCATGAACCACAGCCACTCACTGTTGGCAATTAAAATTATAATTTAGGACCGTTGTTTGAAAAAAAATACAACCTAGGGACCTTTTTTGCAAATATATGTGTCCCTCCTAGGCCCTACCATCGACGTGACAGTATTCAAAGTGCCACGTAGGCAGGATCTCGCGTGAATCACTTACGAAAGATTTTGAAAGAACTAGGACCTAACCGAAGGCACGCGAAAAGAATTAGAACCACTGGTGCGGTTTACTCTTTCAAAAAATAGGGTCAAATTTGTTGGTTTGGCCATTCATATCAAACGTTTGAAATTTTCAACTTTAATTGCGCCTACAGCCTAGAATCCTACTCCGGAACCTTCAAATTATTTTATCCCCTTTTTATAAACAAACTATAGTACACATATAGTTCAAGAGTTGTTTTACGGTGATTGGTGCATCACTTTTTGTGCCGTTGGTTCTAATTTTTTCTAATTGTCGATTAAACGTTTGATCAAGATCTACCAAGATTCGATTTAGTTAGAAGTGACATCTAGTTCTGATTTGGACGCACATTAGAGTTGTGAGAAAATTGTATGTATGATCGTCCCCGTCCTACGCCTGATTAACTCGATTGTGAGGCGCTGCCACCATGCGCCCTCTCTTCGAAGCCCAACCTCCAACCACCTGCCAACTCCCCCCTCTTCACGCACCTCCGCCCTTTAAGCCTACTCATGATTGTATGTGTGATCGTCCCCGTCCTACATCCGATAAACCCAATTATCACGATCATCTTGATTGTGAGCCGCCGCTACCACGCGCCCCTCCCCTTCGAAGCCTCACCTCCAACCACCTAGAAACTCCCCTCCTCTTCACGCATCGCCGCCCTTCAAGCCTAGGTAAATACCGTCGCACTAACTTTAGGGTTTCACGAATTGGTCGCGGCTGACCCTAGTCGTTGTATGCGTGCTTGTAGGTTGAGGAATGTAACACCCTCAGAATCGGCCCTATGCAAGTTTTAGCGAAACCCGCCAAACCCGCATAGAAACGATTCAAAGGTGCCCACCAGGCACTTTCGTGCGGGTGAAAAACGAAGTAATAACATTACACAACAGTCCTCGATGGGACCCATAGAACAGATATATACAACAACGACTCCATGAGTCAAGAATACAGATATACAGTACAAAGATCCAATCACCTTGAAAACGATAGAGCGTCCGACTACGGACAAGATGCAAATGGGGCTAAGAGCCTTGAAGAATAACCAATGGCGTCCATAACCCTGCCCAGGCCAAGCCGGAAGGGTAACCCTGCTAACGGCGTCGATCTCAAAACCTGCTTAAACAAAAGGGGTGCCGACGAAGGGCAAAGGAAAAAAGAGAGAGCGGTCAGTACTGAGGCCAGTACACGGCGAGGCTAGACTTCGGCGGTCCTCGCCTACATAGGTATGGTGGACTGAAGCGGCAGCGCGGCATGCACTAATCAACCTATAGAGACTCGATAAAACTGTCGGCTATCAGAGAGGGATAAGAAAGACCTATTCGGATCCAACCTGATCCTAACACCAAACAAACCCATCCTGGTATTCCCCCTCGATACCAACCGAGAAAGTCATCCGAGGAACTCACACAGTTGGCAGTTTTATTTATTCCGTTATAGTTGCGGCAATTACTAGTCAAATGTAGATAGTCATCCTGATAAAATAAGCAGTGGGCAGTTTTATTTAACCATTCTGTTGTAGTTGCGACACTTACTAGTCAAATACAATTAGAAAGAGATAACCCCAAGACCCAGCAGTCGTTGATACTTTTAATTAGCCATTCCGTTGTAGTGAAGCTGATTACTAGTCATATCGGATACAAGTCAATTTATAACAATAAACTTTAGTTATAGTTGTCCATGATCAAGCACTGTGCTCCAAGTCGTCCATAACCGCGGACACGGCTTCTCGAAAAGATTTAACCCTGCAGGGGTGCACCAAAGTATCCACAAGCACTTCGACCCTTTTTGCCAGATCAGTTAACATACACCCATCGGTATGTCGGCGGGGCCTAAGTCAGGACGTTCCCAGACCCAAAGCAAGCACGGGGGGCCACCCCACTAAGTCTACCGCAACGAAGTCGGCCGGTCTCCGAGACGGACTCAGGGTTTGCGTCAGTGGCTGTAAACGACAGCAAATCCCAAAACTGGGACTGTCGATACCGCGAAAACACTCCGCTTCCTAAACAGTACAGTGTGCTCCTCGCACAATCGTAAATAAAGCAGTAAAGCATGGCATAAGTACAGGATAGTAAATAAAACCTCAAACTAGTTTGTGGCCCCCAGTACAATACTTTGAAATCAGGTAATAATCAATGGGGGGCCCATATCTCCCCACCTGTGGTTAGCGCGCTCGATCTCGGAACAGGTGTCAAGAACTCGGGGTCCTACGGGACACAAGTGGGCGGTCGGAAACCAACATTATCTATCACCCACCGATGCCTCTGCTTACTTACTTCAATTTTAGTTGTTAAACAGTAATTAAAGCCATGATCAACTCCAACATTAAACACACGGCAATACTTCAACAACTGTGGTACTTGACGACACACAACAACACTTGAGCAAGCGACTACGACACGCAAGTCCAACTATCTACCAAACAACAGGTAATAGGAGGTGTCCAAGGCAATATATGGCTGCACGGGATATCACGGGTACGAAAACTAGAGCATCGCAACACAGATAGCAATAGATCAACAGGAGGGAATAAATACTATAAAAGTAAGATAGTAGAAAGGGGGAGGTGCTCGCCTGAAAACACTGCCGAAGGTTCACCGGGGATCAGGTCGACACTCGCATCAACTCATCGGCCTAATCCGTGAAGAAGCAAAGCACTAGCAGAAACACCGGATGGACTATTTAATACTACGGCAAAAGATCGGGCATGATGCATGTATGATGTATGACATGGCAAAGGTGCGATGCATCTAGGCCATATTAACGGAACCGGGGTCCCGGCAAATATTTAAGTGGTTCAAGTTGTTTAACTACCCCGCAATTTAAATGTTGGATTAGCAAGACCAAACATGGCTTCGGTTCGCTATGTCAATTTAAATGGGACCAATATAAGACTAGATTTGCCCGCATATGGCCCCATATTTAATTATAAGGTGAATCGGCATAGTGCCCCCAACCCACATGACAAGTATGCATGCATGAACCACTTAATATGCAACAGGTTGTATATATAGCATTTATAAAATAGGGGCTCGGGAAAAGGTTCACACATTAGGGGGTCTCGACGAACTTGGGGTTCTGGGGTTCGGGGTCGGTCTCAGGGTTCAGGGTTCGACGGGATCGTTCTCGGATAGCAGAGGTAGGTCTTGGCGCATCCGGGAGGAAGTACTTGGTCTGGCGTCGGGGCATCGGATTCGCCTCGGTCGATGTCGTTCTTGTTGTCGATGGCGAACTCGAGTGGATCGGGTACCGGGGTCTTCGGATCCGTGAAGTAGATCTTGTCGCACGGTGTTCGGGGTAGACGAACTTGGCGTATTCGCATCGGCGATCTTGGCGTTTGGGTTCTCGACTTCGCATCCTCGAGGGAGTACTTGTCGTTCCGGGCTCTCGACGAATCTTGGCGTCCGAGAAGAAGATCATGTCGCATCCGCGGCCTTCGGGTACGGGTTCTCCGGGCTCCCATGTAGGAGATCTTGTCGTCGCGTCGAAGAACTCGGGTTCGGGGTCGGTGGACTACTTGATGTTTTCCCTTAGAAGATCTTCGGGTTCCGTGAAGGAGGTCTTGGGGTTTCGAGGCTTCAATTGTCGATGGCGAACTTGGACTTAGCAGCGCATGTTCGGGTGGCTTAACGGGGTATTAGTCCGCTTGCAGCTCTTGTTCACCGGACGGATTGTATGCAGAGTTAACATCTGGCAGCATCATCAACACCACCGTAGGACCCCTGCTGACAACACCATGAGAGTGCCCGTGTGTCTTGATGCTGCACACGCACGGCAGTAGTGCGGGCCAGGGAAGGCCGAGACCGTCCAACGCGGCCAGGAACGCGCAGGACTCGGGGCAGCGGGGCCGAGGCGGCTGCGCAGGCGCTCGATGCGGGCTTGAGGATACGCTCGGGGCGCTGCCGACGGGGACACGGCGAGGCGCGGGCCGACGAGGGGGAGACCTGGGGCAGCGGCCGACGACGGCGGAGCTCGGACGGGGACGGTGACGAGGTGCTGGGGCCAAACGGCGTGGTCGGGGCGGAGCCGCGCGACCTTGCCAGCGAAGGAGGAAGGTCAGCGTCGCGGCGGCGACGGGCCAGGGCGGCGGAGGTCGACGAGGGGGCAGCGCTCACTGGGGAAACTCGGGCGTGGCGGCGGGGCACGTGGTTGGGGAGGCTCGGGCGGTGGAGGAGGGGAGGCCGGCGAGGTGCAGAGGAGGCGAGGCGGGCCGGAGGAGGTCGACGACGCGGGCCCGCCGGCGACGGCGGCGAGGCGGGGAAGGGATCCCGGCGAACGGGGCGGCGGCGGCCTTGGCGAGGAAGGAAGGCGCGGGCAGGAGGAAGGCCGGCGAGGCGAGGGGTCCGCGGCGGCGGCTGCAGAGGGGGAGCCGGGCGCGGCGGCGGGGTTGCAGGAAGGGCAGCGTGGGGTCGTCGGGTGAGAGAGGAAGGAGGGAGAGAGAAGCGGGACAGGCGGGGCCAGGGGGTGGGCCAGGTGGTGGGACCCGAGGGCGGTTTGTGGACAGAGAGGGAGAGGTCGGTCTGGGGGAGGTGGAATCCGGGGAGGGGGGAGATGGCGCGTCGGGTGGGTCTGCCGGGTCAGGGAGAGGGGTTGGTGGCGCGTGGGCCAGGTGCGGGTGGGTGAGGTGGAGGGGAGAGGGGGTTTGGGGGGTGAGGTGGCAGCAGGAGAGTGGTTGGGGCGAAGAGAGAGGATGAGGTGGCAGCAGGAGATTGGTGGGGGTGAGGTGGCTGGTTGGGTGGGTAGACTAGGTTGGGTGCAAAAGGGGTTTAGGGTGGACCGATCTGTTTTGTACGGGGGTGGTCGACTGGGTCGAATCGGCCCGTTCGACTGCCCCACTAAAAATAATTAACTATTTTATTTATTTCGAACAGGGCTTTTGCAATCCGATAGCACACAAAACAAAATAATCCGGAGACCCGGGTTTGCGTTTGAACAAAGACGGGGCGTTTAGAAAACAAAAACAGGTTTTTCCGAAAATAGTTTTATGCAAGCAAATGCAAGATGATGACGATGCTCAAATGCAATGTGGCATGATGACATGAGCATGCGGTCATGATGATGCAATGCACAAAATCAACGCGATTTTCTAGTAGTGGTTTTGTGGGATGCCACAATTCGACACCACTAACAATGGATCTCGCCCTCGAGATCCGCCTCATGGTACCGGGAAGAAGGACGGCGACGTGAATCTTCTCGCATCGTGTAGATCCTCGCGACACCACTAACAAGAGGTCGTTGTCCGTGATCGTCAGCGAACACTCCGGGAACAAAGGGCGAAGGTAGAGGTATCCACAAATAAAGCCACCTCTAACTCCGATAGAAAGAGAGAAAAGATGCGGCCTATCCCACTTCAATGTACAAGAGCGAATAGAAAGGGTAGTCGGCATGGGGGCCAATCCATCACGCACCCAAACTATTACTCCGCACAATCAGTAGAAAAGCGTGCAACCATTCTCGGAATCAGACTGAAGATCTCGACAAACAAGGTTCAGGAACAAAGGGGTGATGCAGACTCTGCATCGGATCTGGCGTAGATGATGTCGCCGCGTCGGAAAACACCGGAAGGCACAAACAAGGAACAAAGAATGGTACCACAGACGAAGGATTCCTCGGATAGCATGAAGACCAGATGTAGACACACCGTTACCAAAAGAGGAAGCGAAACCCTGAAGGTACGATAGAACCCAACCACGAGAAATCCTGGACTCGAAGAGAGAGAAGAGAGCGGATTCAAAACACGCAGAGGTGAGAGGAGAGCAGTAGAGGGGTAAGGAGTAAAATTAGACCTAATCAAAACTATCCAACCGATTTTGCGAAAATAGTTTTGACACTCTACTTCGGCCGTTAGCTAGGTTATCCTACAGGCTGGACTTGTGGGGTATCGCAACTGCTGAGCTCTGATACCACTCTGTAACACCCTCAGAATCGGCCCTATGCAAGTTTTAGCGAAACCCGCCAAACCTGCATAGAAACGATTCAAAGGTGCCCACCAGGCACTTTCGTGCGGGTGGAAAACGAAGTAATAACATTACACAACAGTCCTCGATGGGACCCACAGAACAGATATATACAACAACGACTCCATGAGTCAAGAATACAGATATACAGTACAAAGATCCAATCACCTTGAAAACGATAGAGCGTCCGACTACGGACAAGATGCAAATGGGGCTAAGAGCCCTGAAGAATAACCAATGGCGTCCATAACCCTGCCCAGGCCAAGCCGGAAGGGTAACCCTGCTAACGGCGTCGATCTCAAAACCTGCTTAAACAAAAGGGGTGCCGACGAAGGGCAAAGGAAAAAGAGAGAGCGGTCAGTACTGAGGCCAGTACACGGCGAGGCTAGACTTCGGCGGTCCTCGCCTACATAGGTATGGTGGACTGAAGCGGCAGCGCGGCATGCACTAATCAACCTATAGAGACTCGATAAAACTGTCGGCTATCAGAGAGGGATAAGAAAGACCTATTCGGATCCAACCTGATCCTAACACCAAACAAACCCATCCTGGTATTCCCCCTCGATACCAACCGAGAAAGTCATCCGAGGAACTCACACAGTTGGCAGTTTTATTTATTCCGTTATAGTTGCGGCAATTACTAGTCAAATGTAGATAGTCATCCTGATAAAATAAGCAGTTGGCAGTTTTATTTAACCATTCCGTTGTAGTTGCGACACTTACTAGTCAAATACAATTAGAAAGAGATAACCCCAAGACCCAGCAGTCGTTGATACTTTTAATTAGCCATTCCGTTGTAGTGAAGCTGATTACTAGTCATATCGGATACAAGTCAATTTATAACAATAAACTTTAGTTATAGTTGTCTATGATCAAGCACTGTGCTCCAAGTCGTCCATAACCGCGGACACGGCTTCTCGAAAAGATTTAACCCTGCAGGGGTGCACCAAAGTATCCACAAGCACTTCGACCCTTTTTGCCAGATCAGTTAACATACACCCATCGGTATGTCGGCGGGGCCTAAGTCAGGACGTTCCCAGACCCAAAGCAAGCACGGGGGGCCACCCCACTAAGTCTACCCGCAACGAAGTCGGCCGGTCTCCGAGACGGACTCAGGGTTTGCGTCAGTGGCTGTAAACGACAGCAAATCCCAAAACTGGGACTGTCGATACCGCGAAAACACTCCGCTTCCTAAACAGTACAGTGTGCTCCTCGCACAATCGTAAATAAAGCAGTAAAGCATGGCATAAGTACAGGATAGTAAATAAAACCTCAAACTAGTTTGTGGCCCCCAGTACAATACTTTGAAATCAGGTAATAATCAATGGGGGGCCCATATCTCCCCACCTGTGGTTAGCGCGCTCGATCTCGGAACAGGTGTCAAGAACTCGGGGTCCTACGGGACACAAGTGGGCAGTCGGAAACCAACATTATCTATCACCCAGCGATGCCTCTGCTTACTTACTTCAATTTTAGTTGTTAAACAGTAATTAAAGCCATGATCAACTCCAACATTAAACACACGGCAATACTTCAACAACTGTGGTACTTGACGACACGCAACAGCACTTGAGCAAGCGACTACGACACGCAAGTCCAACTATCTACCAAACAACAGGTAATAGGAGGTGTCCAAGGCAATATATGGCTGCACGGGATATCACGGGTACGAAAACTAGAGCATCGCAACACAGATAGCAATAGATCAACAGGAGGGAATAAATACTATAAAAGTAAGATAGGTAGAAAGGGGGAGGTGCTCGCCTGAAAACACTGCCGAAGGTTCACCGGGGATCAGGTCGACACTCGCATCAACTCATCGGCCTAATCCGTGAAGAAGCAAAGCACTAGCAGAAACACCGGATGGACTATTTAATACTACGGCAAAAGATCGGGCATGATGCATGTATGATGTATGACATGGCAAAGGTGCGATGCATCTAGGCCATATTAACGGAACCGGGGTCCCGGCAAATATTTAAGTGGTTCAAGTTGTTTAACTACCCCGCAATTTAAATGTTGGATTAGCAAGACCAAACATGGCTTCGGTTCGCTATGTCAATTTAAATGGGACCAATATAAGACTAGATTTGCCCGCATATGGCCCCATATTTAATTATAAGGTGAATCGGCATAGTGCCCCCAACCCACATGACAAGTATGCATGCATGAACCACTTAATATGCAACAGGTTGTATATATAGCATTTATAAAACAGGGGCTCGCGAAAAGGTTCACACATTAGGGGGTCTCGACGAACTTGGGGTTCCGGGGTTCGGGGTCGGTCTCAGGGTTCAGGGTTCGACGGGATCGTTCTCGGATAGCGGAGGTAGGTCTTGGCGCATCCGGGAGGAAGTACTTGGTCTGGCGTCGAGGCATCGGATTCGCCCCGGTCGATGTCGTTCTTGTTGTCGATGGCGAACTCGAGTGGATCGGGTACCGGGGTCTTCGGATCCGTGAAGTAGATATTGTCGCACGGTGTTCGGGGTAGACGAACTTGGCGTATTCGCATCGGTGATCTTGGCGTTCGGGTTCTCGACTTCGCATCCTCGAGGGAGTACTTGTCGTTCCGGGCTCTCGACGAATCTTGGCGTCCGAGAAGAAGATCATGTCGCATCCGCGGCCTTCGGGTACGGGTTCTCCGGGCTCCCATGTAGGAGATCTTGTCGTCGCGTCGAAGAACTCGGGTTCGGGGTCGGTGGACTACTTGATGTTTTCCCTTAGAAGATCTTCGGGTTCCGTGAAGGAGGTCTTGGGGTTTCGAGGCTTCAATTGTCGATGGCGAACTTGGACTTAGCAGCGCATGTTCGGGTGGCTTAACGGGGTATTAGTCCGGCTTGCAGCTCTTGTTCACCGGACGGATTGTATGCAGAGTTAACATCTGGCAGCATCATCAACACCACCGTAGGACCCCTGCTGACAACACCATGAGAGTGCCCGTGTGTCTTGATGCTGCACACGCACGGCAGCAGTGCGGGCCAGGGAAGGCCGAGACCGTCCAACGCGGCCAGGAACGCGCAGGACACGGGGCAGCGGGGCCGAGGCGGCTGCGCAGGCGCTCGATGCGGGCTTGAGGAGACGCTCGGGGCACTGCCGACGGGGACACGGCGAGGCGCGGGCCGACGAGGGGGAGACCTGGGGCAGCGGCCGACGACGGCGGAGCTCGGACGGGGACGGTGACGAGGTGCTGGGGCCAAACGGCATGGTCGGGGCGGAGCCGCGCGACCTTGCCAGCAAAGGAGGAAGGCCAGCGTCGCGGCGGCGACGGGCCAGGGCGGCGGAGGTCGACGAGGGGGCAGCGCTCGCTGGGGAAACTCGGGCGTGGCGGCGGGGCACGTGGTTGGGGAGGCTCGGGCGGTGGAGGAGGGGAGGCCGGCGAGGTGCAGAGGAGGCGAGGCGGGCCGGAGGAGGTCGACGACGCGGGCCCACCGGCGACGGCGGCGAGGCGGGGAAGGGAGCCCGGCGAACGGGGCGGCGGCGGCCTTGGCGAGGAAGGAAGGCGCGGGCAGGAGGAAGGCCGGCGAGGCGAGGGGTCCGCGGCGGCGGCTGCAGAGGGGGAGCCGGGCGCGGCGGCGGGGTTGCAGGAAGGGCAGCGCGGGGTCGTCGGGTGAGAGAGGAAGGAGGGAGAGAGAAGCGGGACAGGCGGGGCCAGGGGGTGGGCCAGGTGGTGGGACCCGAGGGCGGTTTGTGGACAGAGAGGGAGAGGTCGGTCTGGGGGAGGTGGAATCCGGGGAGGGGGGAGATGGCGCGTCGGGTGGGTCTGCCGGGTCAGGGAGAGGGGTTGGTGGCGCGTGGGCCAGGCGCGGGTGGGTGAGGTGGAGGGGAGAGGGGGTTTGGGGGGTGAGGTGGCAGCAGGAGAGTGGTTGGGGCGAAGAGAGAGGATGAGGTGGCAGCAGGAGATTGGTGGGGGTGAGGTGGCTGGTTGGGTGGGTAGACTAGGTTGGGTGCAAAAGGGGTTTAGGGTGGACCGATCTGTTTTGTACGGGGGTGGTCGACTGGGTCGAATCGGCCCGTTCGACTGCCCCACTAAAAATAATTAACTATTTTATTTATTTCGAACAGGGCTTTTGCAATCCGATAGCACACAAAACAAAATAATCCGGAGACCCGGGTTTGCGTTTGAACAAAGACGGGGCGTTTAGAAAACAAAAACAGGTTTTTCCGAAAATAGTTTTATGCAAGCAAATGCAAGATGATGACGATGCTCAAATGCAATGTGGCATGATGACATGAGCATGCGGTCATGATGATGCAATGCACAAAATCAACGCGATTTTCTAGTAGTGGTTTTGCGGGATGCCACAATTCGACACCACTAACAATGGATCTCGCCCTCGAGATCCGCCTCATGGTACCGGGAAGAAGGACGGCGACGTGAATCTTCTCGCATCGTGTAGATCCTCGCGACACCACTAACAAGAGGTCGTTGTCTGTGATCGTCAGCGAACACTCCGGGAACAAAGGGCGAAGGTAGAGGTATCCACAAATAAAGCCACCTCTAACTCCGATAGAAAGAGAGAAAAGATGCGGCCTATCCCACTTCAATGTACAAGAGCGAATAGAAAGGGTAGTCGGCATGGGGGCCAATCCATCACGCACCCAAACTATTACTCCGCACAATCAGTAGAAAAGCGTGCAACCATTCTCGGAATCAGACTGAAGATCTCGACAAACAAGGTTCAGGAACAAAGGGGTGATGCAGACTCTGCATCGGATCTGGCATAGATGATGTCGCCGCGTCGGAAAACACCGGAAGGCACAAACAAGGAACAAAGAATGGTACCACAGACGAAGGATTCCTCGGATAGCATGAAGACCAGATGTAGACACACCGTTACCAAAAGAGGAAGCGAAACCCTGAAGGTACGATAGAACCCAACCACGAGAAATCCTGGACTCGAAGAGAGAGAAGAGAGCGGATTCAAAACACGCAGAGGTGAGAGGAGAGCAGTAGAGGGGTAAGGAGTAAAATTAGACCTAATCAGAACTATCCAACCGATTTTGCGAAAATAGTTTTGACACTCTACTTCGGCCGTTAGCTAGGTTATCCTACAGGCTGGACTTGTGGGGTATCACAACTGCTGAGCTCTGATACCACTCTGTAACACCCTCAGAATCGGCCCTATGCAAGTTTTAGCGAAACCCGCCAAACCTGCATAGAAACGATTCAAAGGTGCCCACTAGGCACTTTCGTGCGGGTGGAAAACGAAGTAATAACATTACACAACAGTCCTCGATGGGACCCACAGAACAGATATATACAACAACGACTCCATGAGTCAAGAATACAGATATACAGTACAAAGATCCAATCACCTTGAAAACGATAGAGCGTCCGACTACGGACAAGATGCAAATGGGGCTAAGAGCCCTGAAGAATAACCAATGGCGTCCATAACCCTGCCCAGGCCAAGCCGGAAGGGTAACCCTGCTAACGGCGTCGATCTCAAAACCTGCTTAAACAAAAGGGGTGCCGACGAAGGGCAAAGGAAAAAGAGAGAGCGGTCAGTACTGAGGCCAGTACACGGCGAGGCTAGACTTCGGCGGTCCTCGCCTACATAGGTATGGTGGACTGAAGCGGCAGCGCGGCATGCACTAATCAACCTATAGAGACTCGATAAAACTGTCGGCTATCAGAGAGGGATAAGAAAGACCTATTCGGATCCAACCTGATCCTAACACCAAACAAACCCATCCTGGTATTCCCCCTCGATACCAACCGAGAAAGTCATCCGAGGAACTCACACAGTTGGCAGTTTTATTTATTCCGTTATAGTTGCGGCAATTACTAGTCAAATGTAGATAGTCATCCTGATAAAATAAGCAGTGGGCAGTTTTATTTAACCATTCCGTTGTAGTTGCGACACTTACTAGTCAAATACAATTAGAAAGAGATAACCCCAAGACCCAGCAGTCGTTGATACTTTTAATTAGCCATTCCGTTGTAGTGAAGCTGATTACTAGTCATATCGGATACAAGTCAATTTATAACAATAAACTTTAGTTATAGTTGTCTATGATCAAGCACTGTGCTCCAAGTCGTCCATAACCGCGGACACGGCTTCTCGAAAAGATTTAACCCTGCAGGGGTGCACCAAAGTATCCACAAGCACTTCGACCCTTTTTGCCAGATCAGTTAACATACACCCATCGGTATGTCGGCGGGGCCTAAGTCAGGACGTTCCCAGACCCAAAGCAAGCACGGGGGGCCACCCCACTAAGTCTACCCGCAACGAAGTCGGCCGGTCTCCGAGACGGACTCAGGGTTTGCGTCAGTGGCTGTAAACGACAGCAAATCCCAAAACTGGGACTGTCGATACCGCGAAAACACTCCGCTTCCTAAACAGTACAGTGTGCTCCTCGCACAATCGTAAATAAAGCAGTAAAGCATGGCATAAGTACAGGATAGTAAATAAAACCTCAAACTAGTTTGTGGCCCCCAGTATAATACTTTGAAATCAGGTAATAATCAATGGGGGGCCCATATCTCCCCACCTGTGGTTAGCGCGCTCGATCTCGGAACAGGTGTCAAGAACTCGGGGTCCTACGGGACACAAGTGGGCAGTCGGAAACCAACATTATCTATCACCCAGCGATGCCTCTGCTTACTTACTTCAATTTTAGTTGTTAAACAGTAATTAAAGCCATGATCAACTCCAACATTAAACACACGGCAATACTTCAACAACTGTGGTACTTGACGACACGCAACAGCACTTGAGCAAGCGACTACGACACGCAAGTCCAACTATCTACCAAACAACAGGTAATAGGAGGTGTCCAAGGCAATATATGGCTGCACGGGATATCACGGGTACGAAAACTAGAGCATCGCAACACAGATAGCAATAGATCAACAGGAGGGAATAAATACTATAAAAGTAAGATAGGTAGAAAGGGGGAGGTGCTCGCCTGAAAACACTGCCGAAGGTTCACCGGGGATCAGGTCGACACTCGCATCAACTCATCGGCCTAATCCGTGAAGAAGCAAAGCACTAGCAGAAACACCGGATGGACTATTTAATACTACGGCAAAAGATCGGGCATGATGCATGTATGATGTATGACATGGCAAAGGTGCGATGCATCTAGGCCATATTAACGGAACCGGGGTCCCGGCAAATATTTAAGTGGTTCAAGTTGTTTAACTACCCCGCAATTTAAATGTTGGATTAGCAAGACCAAACATGGCTTCGGTTCGCTATGTCAATTTAAATGGGACCAATATAAGACTAGATTTGCCCGCATATGGCCCCATATTTAATTATAAGGTGAATCGGCATAGTGCCCCCAACCCACATGACAAGTATGCATGCATGAACCACTTAATATGCAACAGGTTGTATATATAGCATTTATAAAACAGGGGCTCGGGAAAAGGTTCACACATTAGGGGGTCTCGACGAACTTGGGGTTCCGGGGTTCGGGGTCGGTCTCAGGGTTCAGGGTTCGACGGGATCGTTCTCGGATAGCGGAGGTAGGTCTTGGCGCATCCGGGAGGAAGTACTTGGTCTGGCGTCGAGGCATCGGATTCGCCCCGGTCGATGTCGTTCTTGTTGTCGATGGCGAACTCGAGTGGATCGGGTACCGGGGTCTTCGGATCCGTGAAGTAGATATTGTCGCACGGTGTTCGGGGTAGACGAACTTGGCGTATTCGCATCGGCGATCTTGGCGTTCGGGTTCTCGACTTCACATCCTCGAGGGAGTACTTGTCGTTCCGGGCTCTCGACGAATCTTGGCGTCCGAGAAGAAGATCATGTCGCATCCGCGGCCTTCGGGTACGGGTTCTCCGGGCTCCCATGTAGGAGATCTTGTCGTCGCGTCGAAGAACTCGGGTTCGGGGTCGGTGGACTACTTGATGTTTTCCCTTAGAAGATCTTCGGGTTCCGTGAAGGAGGTCTTGGGGTTTCGAGGCTTCAATTGTCGATGGCGAACTTGGACTTAGCAGCGCATGTTCGGGTGGCTTAACGGGGTATTAGTCCGGCTTGCAGCTCTTGTTCACCGGACGGATTGTATGCAGAGTTAACATCTGGCAGCATCATCAACACCACCGTAGGACCCCTGCTGACAACACCAGGAGAGTGCCCGTGTGTCTTGATGCTGCACACGCACGGCAGCAGTGCGGGCCAGGGAAGGCCGAGACCGTCCAACGCGGCCAGGAACGCGCAGGACACGGGGCAGCGGGGCCGAGGCGGCTGCGCAGGCGCTCGATGCGGGCTTGAGGAGACGCTCGGGGCACTGCCGACGGGGACACGGCGAGGTGCGGGCCGACGAGGGGGAGACCTGGGGCAGCGGCCGACGACGGCGGAGCTCGGACGGGGACGGTGACGAGGTGCTGGGGCCAAACGGCGTGGTCGGGGCGGAGCCGCGCGACCTTGCCAGCAAAGGAGGAAGGCCAGCGTCGCGGCGGCGACGGGCCAGGGCGGCGGAGGTCGACGAGGGGGCAGCGCTCGCTGGGGAAACGCGGGCGTGGCGGCGGGGCACGTGGTTGGGGAGGCTCGGGCGGTGGAGGAGGGGAGGCCGGCGAGGTGCAGAGGAGGCGAGGCGGGCCGGAGGAGGTCGACGACGCGGGCCCGCCGGCGACGGCGGCGAGGCGGGGAAGGGAGCCCGGCGAACGGGGCGGCGGCGGCCTTGGCGAGGAAGGAAGGCGCGGGCAGGAGGAAGGCCGGCGAGGCGAGGGGTCCGCGGCGGCGGCTGCAGAGGGGGAGCCGGGCGCGGCGGCGGGGTTGCAGGAAGGGCAGCACGGGGTCGTCGGGTGAGAGAGGAAGGAGGGAGAGAGAAGCGGGACAGGCGGGGCCAGGGGGTGGGCCAGGTGGTAGGACCCGAGGGCGGTTTGTGGACAGAGAGGGAGAGGTCGGTCTGGGGGAGGTGGAATCCGAGGAGGGGGGGAGATGGCGCGTCGGGTGGGTCTGCCGGGTCAGGGAGAGGGGTTGGTGGCGCGTGGGCCAGGCGCGGGTGGGTGAGGTGGAGGGGAGAGGGGGTTTGGGGGGTGAGGTGGCAGCAGGAGAGTGGTTGGGGCGAAGAGAGAGGATGAGGTGGCAGCAGGAGATTGGTGGGGGTGAGGTGGCTGGTTGGGTGGGTAGACTAGGTTGGGTGCAAAAGGGGTTTAGGGTGGACCGATCTGTTTTGTACGGGGGTGGTCGACTGGGTCGAATCGGCCCGTTCGACTGCCCCACTAAAAATAATTAACTATTTTATTTATTTCGAACAGGGCTTTTGCAATCCGATAGCACACAAAACAAAATAATCCGGAGACCCGGGTTTGCGTTTGAACAAAGACGGGGCGTTTAGAAAACAAAAACAGGTTTTTCCGAAAATAGTTTTATGCAAGCAAATGCAAGATGATGACGATGCTCAAATGCAATGTGGCATGATGACATGAGCATGCGGTCATGATGATGCAATGCACAAAATCAACGCGATTTTCTAGTAGTGGTTTTGCGGGATGCCACAAGGAATCAGACGCATAGGATTCGTTTGGTGTTAGCTAGGATTGTCGGCAAGGATAGGTACATGTGCCTCTCATGCTTCCCCAGGAGATCATGCCCTAGTTCATTTGGGTCGCCGCCATCTCATCGAGGATCGCCAATCACTATTGTTCGAGTATAAAGCCAAGACGGTACCGTCACCGAAGTTCCTACAGACCATCCCGAAGACCGCCAAGCGCTGGACCAGCTGCTTCCGATCGATTGGTATGATTTCTTGTGTCCAATTCTTCGATTTTTTATTTATCCGGTGACCATTCGGGTATTTTTGCAGTTAGCACCTAGCACCAGCAATTTCCTTTTTTATTCAGCCTTTCTCAGTTATGGACATTAGGCTCAATCTATCAATTGTTTAATTAGAACATCGTATTGGTATGTGTGCATGTGACATGCCATTACACCTTTGCACTACCTCTCGCGTTATATCAAGTTCATGTGACATCCTCTTTTATTTATTTTTAGTGCATATGCAATATTATCCCTTTTTCTTACTCACATGAATTGATAGCACCCATCATGTTTAGCCATTCTTCTTATTGTTTCAATATCTTTGGAGCTTGTTCTCCTCATCTCTCTCTTGGTTCAACCATTGGACCATATCATCTAACCAACCTAACCCTATCTAATCTAATTATCCTACCTGAGAGACATACATATGAGAGTAATAATAGAGTTTTTGACATGGTGAGATTTTGGACACATAGTGTAGGAAGTCTGATGCTAGTTAAATCTATTAACTATACACCAAACTTAATGCAAGTTTATTTCTGCTTATGACATATAATTCTGCAGTTTGTTTTTCTAAACTGTAGCTATAGTTTCATCTAGAAAATCACATGTTCAAGCTAAGGGGAATTTTGGCAGCGCATTGTTGCACTCTTGTGCTCCGTACTGGTGTAGCTTAGTAGATGCCTCTACCAGCAAACAATTCTTAGAGTGGCTACCAAACTAATCATTTTTAATTCATTGTATGATTTATTTAATGGTATAATATTATCTTCAATCTTTTTGGCTTTATCCTTGTACTATGATTAAACTTAGTTTTCTATTCCTATGTGGTATCCAGGAAGACATGGCCGATGTATGTGATGATGTTGAGTACTGGGACATTCCCAACATGACGTTTGCTAGCGAAGATGATGGGTTCCAGTTCTATAACAAGTATGCTCTTCAGAAAGGATTTAGTGTGAGTAAAAGCTATGTTGAGTGGGATGGAGCCAATGAGGGGATAATTCTGCGGAAACTTGTTTGTAGTCGCGAAGGTTGTCGTCAAGAGTAGCATAAGAAGAGGAAGAGAGAAGACAGTAACATGAGGCCATGAAACATCAATCATGTTGGTTGTAAGGTGAAATTAGTCATTGCAAGGGTCGAGGAAACACGATAGTGGTTTGTGAAGGATTTCATCGATCAACACACCCATCCTATGGCCCTACCTGATCTTGCTTGTCTGATGCATTCACACAGATGAGTGTGGTGACCTATCATACCACTGCAAGATGTAGTACACTATAGTCATTGACATAACACTCACGGAACACCGTGCTGCAAATGTTACGTTCCTTAGAGTGGTACAACAGAAACAAAGAGGGTCCACAATGCAAACATCTACCATTACATATAAAAATTACATGACGACTTCGAGATCCTCAAAGGTCCATAGAGGTGCTCCCGATGACTCAACTCTAAGATATAACAATTTAAGAACAACTTAAAGAAGTAAAATAAACCTTAATATTATATGAGATTAACACATAGAGGATAGAGTTCTATAATACCATACTCAACTAACTAAATCTAACACTTCTACGCTTCAGATTCTTCGGCCTCAATTCCATAGATGCTTTCGTAGTTGATTCCTTTGATGTTTTCGGATACTTCTAGCTCCTCATAATGGAATTTTGTTTGGTATTGAATTGAGTAGAGTGTTTCCTCTTCTTGGTCTTCGATGTCTTCAGAATCTAGCAAGGGTTAAGAAGGTACAGTTGAGTATGAGCGTACTCACTAAAAAGGAGTGTTTGATGCACTATCTAAGACCACAAACCAAAGGTCGTAGGTTATGAAGGTTTTCGTAAACATTTCTTCAAAGGTAGATTTTATTCTGAAAAGCTATGTCCATCAGTCTTCACAGGTTCATTAGAGCTTCATGGAGTTTCTTTCCTACAACGCTCGTAGCTCCCTCCTGGAACAGGGAGTAACATGTCACACTTTTTTACACTCTGGAGAGGTGCATTGTTCTACCCATGAGAGATCCTTATCCATGTTGCACATGCAATTCATGATTTTCTCCATACTTTCTTGGTGAAAAGGATCATAAGGGCACCTAGAGGAGGGTGAATAGGTTCTACTCCAAATTTTAATATTTTTCAATTTAGGCTTGACACAAAGGTAAATTCTTTAGATATGCAAATAAGGTGAATTTCCCTATATGCCAACCTAGATACTAAACGAGTAAAGGCGTGAGAGGAACGAAGTAACCGAGAGTGGAGAACGCGGAGACATAGGATTTGTTTTAGCGCGGTTGCATCCTTTTTAGGGAAAGTACATCTACATTGCAGGGTTGGGCGGTACTAATACCACCACGCCATAATAGGCCTCACCCTGTTCTCCGATGGATCTCGCCACACCTGGCCTGGTCCACCTTTCCACTATACAATACCCTTCAATGTGGGAACCAGCGCCTTTACAACGAGATTGTGGCACGCATCCACAACTAAATTGGAGGCTCTAGAGATGACAACAAGCTTCCACAATAAACAAGTTTATCAAATAACAAAACCGATATCTAGAAATTCAAATGAAACTCTAGACCAAAGGGCCCTCAAATGAATGATGGGGGAATGAAGATCTCTTTAGTGATGATGTAGATGAAGGCCTTGATACGTCCATTTTGCATCACTATTCTATATCATAATTTACTATTATTCATTGATACATTTCATATTAAGAGATGATACTTATGTTATTTTATCTATTTTTGCATGGTTGATGACTTTTGGAGGATGAATCACCGGAGCCAGGATTCTGATGGAAAAAACACCATTTGGAGGCAAAATTGGAGAAGATCGGAAAATCCCAGAAAATATACGGAAAATCCTATTTTTTCAGAAGACGAAGGAAGCCAGAAGGGGAAGTGGAGATGGGCCATAGGGGGCTCACACCACCCCCTGGCGTGGGCCAGCCCTAGCCGTGCCACCAGGTGGTGTGGCCACCCTGGCCTACCTCTGGCAACGCCCTCTGACTCATATAATCCCCTCGAAACCCTAAGACTCGGGGAGCGACCACAGAAAGATTCCGCCGCCTCTGCGGGGCGGAAAACTACAGAGAGAGAAAGAGCTCTCCGGCAGGCAGAAATCTGCCAAGGAAATTCCTTCCTAGAGAGGGGAGATCGTCGCCAACAACACCATCATCAAGGTGGACTTCATCGGGATCATCATCATCATCATCTCCACCAGCACCATCATCACCACTCCATACCGCTGTAACAATTGGGTTGAATCCTACATAGTTCTTAGGGGAAACTTTCCCGGCATTGACTACTTGTTGTAGTTGATGCTATTGAGTGGAACCATTGAATTATTGCTATATTCAGATTGTTACTTATCATTATTTCATCTCTGATCTTGATCCATATGATGTATCGTGAGCAGTTCGTTTAGTTCTTGAGGACATGGGAGAAGTCATGTTGTTAGTAGTGGAATTGTGTTGAGAAAGATTCAATGGTTTGATAATTAAGTTGTGGTGTTATTCTTCTAGTGGTGTCATGTGAATGTTGACTACATGATACTTGACCTTTATGGGCCTAGGGGAATGCATTGTGTATTTGGCTACTAATCGTGGGGTTGCCAGAGTGACAGAAAGTTGAACCCCCGATAGGAAACCTTTGCACAAGGGGGTGTAGGATCTCAGAGTTTAAGGCTATGGTTAGGTTTTTTATCTTAATTACTTTCTTGTAGTTGCAGATGCTTGCAAAGGGTATAATCACAAGTATCTATTAGTCCTAGGAAGGTCAGTACATTAGCACAAGTTCACCCACACAACACTTATCCAACCAAAGAAGATTAATCAACTATATGAAGTGAAAGCACTTGACGATATTCCCATGTGTCCTCGAGAATGTTTGGTCATCTTAAGTAATATAACCGGCTTGTCCTTTGCTAAATAAAGGATTGGGCCACTTGTTGCAATTATTATTATTGTCTTTTATTTACTCGCACTTTATTTATCTGCATTATCAAAAACCCTAAAAATCCGTTTGCTAATCTAAGCCACTCGTTAACACCTTCTGCTCCTCGTTGGGTTCGACACTCTTACTTATCAAAAATACTGCGATACACCCCTATACTTGTGGGTCATCAAGACTATTTTCTGGCACCGTTGCCGGGGAGTGAAGCGCTATTGGAGAGTGGAACTGGTAAATGAAACTTCTAATGTGAGTATTGTTTATTTCTGTTAGTTACTTTATCTCAATATGGATAATTCACTTAGTTTCTTATTTCGTAATGCTACTACCACTGCTAAGGTACTAGATGAACCTCCACCTTCTGAAAATGATACTTTTAAAATACCTACAAGAATTGTTGATCATGTTATGGATAACTACTATTTTGGAGATGGAACTGTCCATCCCGGTGATCATTTGCTCTTTATACATGAATTATGCGGGTTGTTCAAGTGTGCATGTATTACAACAGATCAAGGTAAGAAGAAGTTATTCTCGTTATCACTGAAAGGAAGAGCTGAGGAATGGTATAAGCTGCTATAGAATAGTCGAGCTCTTGAATGGGAGGAAATTGTTGAAGGGTTCCGTAGTAGAAAACAAAAAAATTCCGACGTTGGAACCGCCTAATACTGCCAAGATCTATCTATGTAGTAATGCGGTAACGACCAAGCGTAAAGAATACATAGCCTTGTAGACTGTACGCGGTTAACGTTTCGAGGGAAACGTGGTTGAAGTAGTCGAACCCGTAGCCGACCTCAAGGTCGTGAAGCTCCTCGCAGTTCACCCCTTGCTCCTTCTTCATCGTGCAGCAACTCTGGCTCACGACATCCAAGGTGCCTCAAGTGAGGCCCCTCGTGGTTATGATGACGACCTTCGGCTCCTTGATCCCTGCCAGGAGTGCGGAAGTAGATCTCCGACTTGGAATCCCTACAGCGCAACGGCGTGCTGCAGGTGTGGTGTCTCTTGCTTGGACAATCCTTACTTGGGACAGTACCAACACATGGAGACGAGAGAGAGGGAAGGAGAAAGTCAACCAAAGGACTTATCCAAATATTGGTGTATCTATTCCCACCCATGGGCACCCCTTTATATAGCGGGAGGGGGTGTGCCCTTCCCTTTGGGTTTCCCATGTGGGACTAAACAAGGGAGAGAGGGGGAGGCGCCATGGGCCTCATGGGCCAGCCGGCCAGGGGTGGGCCCCACCCCACGCACAACCCTAGGCTGGCCGGGTGGGCCCCCTTGAGGCGCCTAGGCCTTGGCCCTTCCCTCCTTCGGGTTTTCCCTCATGGGCCTTTTTTCCCTAGGAAGTTTGTCCCATTAGTGGAATACCCCTTCAAATTAGATTTTAATATTATATTTAAAAATAATTACATTAATTAATATGTAAATACATATTAAAAATCCGATTTGACCCGAAACACCTTTCGGTTCCCTTTCGATTTCCTCCGAACGACTTCAGATCTTTCCCAAAACGATTCCGGTTCTCTCACGGAACTTTTTCGGTTTCCTTCTCTTTCATATGGTGATTCCAACTTACAGAGGATCTCTAGCTCACCGTACCCTTAAGTGTATTTCTCCATGGCTCAGGAATGGCACAGACATGATCTCTATCAATGATCAATAGCGGGACTGAGATGCCCATATTGACCTGTGTGCATTCCACGATGATAATGTCGTTTGAACCGTAAACACTCGTTTCCCATTCCCTTTGCCACTTGATACCTAGTTCACCCGAGATTTGATCTATGGTATCTCCATACCTTCGTTCGATCTCGTTATCGATGAACTTGTTTTCTCATTTCCGTGTTGTTGCATTCCGTGACCCAGTCACACGCTTACAAGCTTCGTTAATGCAACGTCACCGAGATGGCCACTAATGTATCTATCCGTTACATGGATGGGCAAATCCTGGTCTTGATATGTACTCCTCTACATGCTCCTTTGGGAAACCTGAGTGGCACCTTTTCGATCACCTAATCATGGAGTGATACTTGATAACCATCTAAGCTCCCTCCAGAACGGTGATTTGCATTATCTCATAGTCTAAGGACAGGTCGCAAGGTTTCCTTAGTTTTATCATTAATGGTGAACTTTGTAACTAGATCTCATTAAGATACAACTGGTTGGGTTGTTTGTCTATCACATCATTTAACTAATGATGTGACCTCATTGTCAATTGGCATAAATGCCCATGATCTCGAAACCCTAGATCATTCTCATGACCAATGAACTAGTTCGCTAGAGGCAACTAGAGACTTGGTTTGTTTACATACCACACGTGTATTAACGTTTCGTATTAATACCGTTATAGCACAGTATGAAACTATTATGAATTAATTGAGATATAACAATAAAAACCTATTTATTATTTGCCTCTAGGGCATATCTCCTTCAATCTCCCACTTGCACTTGAGTACAAATAATCTAGCTCGCATTTTACTCATCATAAACCATATCACTTATGTGTTTATTGATCATGCATGCTTATGGAAAATGTCCTGTCCATGTTATGTTTTACCAGATCATTATGTCTTTGCAAATCGTTAATGTCTTCCTAACTTTGACATTCACACCATTATCTCATAATGGGTCGAAGTATTTGTTTGGCGACAAAGTGAGACTTTGTTTCTAGTGTTTATAATGACAGTCGTTTTCACTATTGTCATCTAAACTTCAAAACACACTTTGTAATCCTTTGTGTATATACGGCAGTTATGGCAGCAGAACGAGGCTGATTTCCAGGAGCCTACAATGACTTTAGATCAACCTCGAGGGCTTTCTCATGGGCACTGTGCCCTGGGACACATCATTCTACGTTAAAAGTGAACTGGCCCTGCCATAACAATATACATCACATCAGATGGAGCCTTTATACTTCTATATCTATGTAGATCCTAGTGCATGAAATGCAACTATGCCACTTACTTTGCTTCTTGCCATCTAAGTACAAACTTAATTCTGGTTCAGTGATTAACTCAAGAATCACTTCAAGACATGTTCTTACAGTTAAGAGCTTGTCCTTCCAACCAGAACTTCGGGTCACATTACGTCGAGTATACAATATGGTTGTATGGAAGAACCTATGACCGAGGCATAGGAGATGCAACACATCTCTTTCTTCCTTTTAACCATCGTTGTAATACTAAGACAATGCTTCATATAGTAAGAACTACTTTCTTACCTTGTTCCATTCTGAACTTCTTCAGAATCTTCCTTAGGACATTCTGAACATCTTCAGAATCAAGTCCAAGAAGCATTCATCATTCAATGTTTATTAAACTCACCAATCTATCTCGATAGATCTCATTGTTTAATAACTTCAAATTAATCCCAATTTATCTACTTAAATGTTCTTAACACCAATCACATCATTCACATATGTTGTCCACATATCCTAGAATGATTTCACGCTCCCACTCAAATATGGCATCCATATTTGAGATCCAGGGATTTCACTTAGCTACCACTCAAAATATGTTTGATACATATTATGATTTAGCCAAGTTACTTAGCTCCCACTCAAAATATGTCTCTTACATATTAAGATTTGGCCAAGCTACTTAGCTCCCACTCAAAATATATCTCTTACATATTAAGATTTGGCCAAGCTAATTAGCTCTCACTCAAATGCAGGTCCTCTAGATAATCTTGGACATTCCAAAATTCTTTGATCATCATCAAATTGAGAATTCCAGCTACGAGACTTCAGTATCCATATATTGCTAGTGTAAATCCAATAGACTCAAGCATCCCTACATTTGCAGTCAAATCCTTGAATTTGTCCATACTTTGTGACAAATCGAGCTTTTACGCCTCCATTAAGTTTCATTTCCATCTTATGACTTTGAAGTCATTCAGAAATATCAAGTAAACTTCTTTACTTAATAAGATCAAGTAACATATTACTTTGCAATCTTAAATGCAACTTAATATAGGATTTTATGACTCCTGGTCATTTCTCGCACTTAGGTCCATCACGCTTGTAATTCGTAGGTATGTCTTGTTCATAAACATGACAATTGAATCAATAATATATTTCCACGAACTTGTAGAGTATATATTGTTGAATCCTACGTTCTTTAGTAAAAGTATTCACTAAAACTTTATGATCATTATCATTAGTTTCTCCTCTATTTGTAGAGTTCGGTTTCACGAAACAAACTCCGCTGCGCCACTCAACAATTCGGAGGCAAGGTCAAATACCTTGTTTTGATCTTTTACTTTCTTCCACCTGTATCTTCATCAAGACACGTCAACTTTGGACAACAGTAGGTTTGTCCTTTGTGGAAGATGCATTCATAGCTTCCTAAGAATGCTCTACAAAGACTTGTTTATTCGCCTCGACTTTGATTTGTCGAAATCTCCAGAAACTCGAACGTGCCATAACTCTTATGGTGTTGTTTCCACGAATCTTTAGATGTTCCTTTGTATGTCAACTGAGTGTTTGCTCATTTCGATCTCTAACTCTAAACGATAACGATAACCCTGATAAGAGATAATATTATACCATATGTATCTAATACATAATGATTATGATATTTAGACATTTCAATACACTTTGAATTTGCCCTATTATCATAATTTGTGAAACCTCTTTCACATGTCCTTTTATGCCAAAATTAACTTAAATACTTTAGTCATGTCGATCAAATCAAAGAGACTCTGTATTCTTGTTAATTTCAATATCCTCCTTCATTTTGAAATCTTTTGAACAATTCAAAACTGTTTCAAACTTATGTTTAATTAAGTAAATGCTCATATTCACTTAAATCCACAATGAAGTGTGAAATAATGATTTCCACTATTTGTTGAAAATATGATACATCACTATGTATAAGATTCAACATTTCTTCGCATATCACTGTTTTACCAGAATGCGGAGTTTTAGTCATTCTGCCCAAGAGGCATGGTTTTGCAAAGTCTCTAGATTAAGCATCTAGGACCCCGATCTTCATTTAGAATGAAGAACATGCAGTAACCAAAATGACTTAAACTATAGTGTCATGTCATTACTAAACCTTGGATATTTTTTAGCATTCTAATCCTTTATAAATGTTTAAACTATTATCATTAACATAGTGATGAGAATAACTCATTTATAATCGTAATGTGACCATAATGGTATTATTCATAAGAATAGTACAACTGGCTTGTAACTTATTCATATGAACAATCGTCTCGCCAAGAGCAAGACACACAAACAAGGATTACAAAATTATATTCAAGTCCACTAATCCAAATGATAAACCTTTGAGGAAAGGGGTGATGTCAGCCATAAACTGTTTTGCTTGCCGTCATCATGCCACATTTCCTCAATTGCAGCAATTCTCAAGCAGACCATCCAGTTTTTCAGAAAACGGGACAAGTATCCAATACTTATATAAACTGCAAGGAGTTTTGCAAGAACTACATTTATAACTTTGTATATCTAACATATACCCTTTTTTTCATTCATGACCTCCATTGCAATCAAGCCCTTCTGAGAGTTCATAACTCTAATGCAAGATTGCTAAGTGTTACTCCAAATATTCTCCTTTTCATCTATCATGGATGAAAGCTCATCCAACGGCTCATACTTTATGTGCCTGATCTTACTGAATACAAGATTGTAATCCAACTCTCCATCGAATGGAGAATGGCTTATTGGATGATTATGGAGAACACACAAACATTGTGGAGTCATCGGATTATCTCCTAATGGTCATTGTATCAAGAAGAGAATATCACCTTTTACGAGGATATCCCTCAGGTGTGGGTATTAATCTATGAAGTTGGACCCTTTTGCTAAGTTCCACATCAAGAAGTATATTCCCATGGTCACAAAGGACCTCAATGGGATAGGCCATGATCTACTAAGATATTTGCAAACAAACATCTAGACTAAGTTCATAATATGAGTTCAATTTATAATTGATCTCCCACTAAAATTGTCATCCCCTAGATGATTTTAGTGATCACATGATCCCAATCCTCTACACCTCCCCCGATCGTCACAGCCATCAGTGCAGCATCAAAGGTAGACATTCCCCAATGTCAATCACATCAACCATGTGACTCATGCTCGACCTTTCGGCCTCTTGTCTTCCGAGGCCATGTCTACACATGCTAGGCTCGCCAAATCTAACATGTATGTATTTGTTGTGCAACATGGCTTACACCCACTGTATGCGAATGTAGATATGTCTAGCCCCCGATCGTCACGCACGGCTTCATAACGGCAAACTTTCTTGGTGGTGCACACACAAGGGGAACACTATCATTGGAATTATATAGGGATTATCTTATTTGCTACCGTTGAGTATATAATACTAGCATACAATAAGATATAAAGCAGGTATCAACATCACATGTAAATTTGTGATATGATATGGTCCTTCTCTTTGCGCCTTGATCTCCATCGAGCGCTCCGGCATGATCTCCATCTTGCCCCTTGGTTTCATGCCAAGTCCATGACGCCACCACCCTGTCGTCCATCGGAATGATGGTTATCACTACTTAACTTAGTAACATAAAAGTAAACTACTTTACCTTCATAACAACCAATACCATATCATAACACAAGCCCTCCTGCAAAATAAAGTTAGAAATGCCTCTACTTTATCTTTTGCAAGTCTTACGTGGTTGTTTAGGGATTTCGCAATAGAACCGTTTCTAATCTACGAACTTTCTAACCACAACATGGATCCAACAATTGTCTCTACTACACCCCTTTTGGGGCCCTCCGTTGTAAATGCCATATCAACTATTGAATGAGAGACAGACACCTGCTAGCCACTTATACGGAACAAGCCGTATGTCGAGCATGGAACCAGTCTCGCGTACGAATACGCGTAAGGTCGGTACGGGCCGCTTCATCAAACAATACCGTGATATAAACAAGTACACGTTAGAGGGTAAAAACTAAGGGATCAATGCCCGCACAAAACTTGTGCGTACTGGCCGTACAACACTCCTACGCATAGATCGGCTCTGATACCACTAAAGGGTTCCGTAGCAGAAAACAAAAAATTTCCTATGTTGGAACCACCTAATACTGTCAAGATCTATCTATGTAGTAATGCGGTAACGACCAAGCGTAAAGAACACATACCCTTGTAGACCGTACGCGGTTAACATTCCTAGGGGAACATGGTTGAAGTAGTCAAACCCGTAGCCGACCTCAAGGTCGCGAAGCTCCTCGCAGGTCACCCCTTGCTCCTTCTTCATCGTGCAGCAACTCCGGCTCACGACATCCAAGGTGCCTCAAGTGAGGCCCCTCGCGGTTTCGTACACATACGGTGTATGATGATGACCTCTGGCTCCTTGATCCCTGTCGGGAGTGCGGAAGTAGATCTCCGGCTTGGAATCCCTGCAGCGCAACAACGTCCTGTAGGTGTGGTGTCTCTTGCTCGGACAGTCCTTACTTGGGACCGTACCAACGCATGGAGACGAGAGAGAGAGAGGGAGGGAGGGAAGGAGAAAGTCAACCAAAGGACTTCTCCAAATATTGGTGTATCTATTCCCACCCAGGGGCACCCCTTTATATAGGGGGAGGGGTGTGCCCTCCCCTTTGGGTTTCCCATGTGGGACTAAACAAGGGAGAGAGAGGGGGAAGGCGCCATGGGCCTCATGGGACAGCTGGCCACGGGTGGGCCCCACCCCGCGCACAGCTCTAGGCTGGGCGGGTGGGCCCCCTTGAGGCGCCTGGGCCTTGGCCCTTTGGCCCTTGGCCCTTTCCTCCTTCGGTTTTCCCTCATGGGCCCTTTTTCCCTAGGAAGTTTGGCCCATTAGTGGAATACCCCTTCAAATTAGATTTTAATATTATATTTAAAATTAATTACATTAATTAATATGTAAATACATATTACAAAATCCGATTTGACCCGAAACACCTTCCGGTTCCCTTTCGATTTCCTCCGAACGACTTCGGATCTTTCCTGAAACGATTCCGGTTCTCTCATGGAACTTTTCCGGTTTCCTTTTCTCTTTCATATGGTGATTCCAACTTACAGAGGATCTCTAGCTCATAGTACCCTTAAGTGTATTTCCCCACGGCTCGGGAATGGCACAGACATGATCTCCATCAATGATCAATAGCGGGACCGGGATGCCCATATTAACCCCTGTGCATTCCATGATGATAATGTTGTTTGAACCGTAAACAGTCGTTTCCCATTCCCTTTGCCCCTTGATACCTAGTTCACCCGAGATTTGATCTACGGTATCTCCATACCTTCGTTCGATCTTGTTACTGATGAACTTGTTTTCTCGTTTCCGTGTCGTTGCATTCCGTGACCCAGTCACACGCTTGCAAGCTTCGTTAATGCAACATCACCGAGATGGCCACTAATGTATCTGTCTGTTACATGGATGGGCAAATCCCGGTCTTGATATGTACTCCTCTACACGCCCCTTTGGGAAACCTGAGTGGAACCTTTTCGATCACCCAGTCACGGAGTGATACTTGATAACCATCTAAGATCCCTCCAGAACGGTGATTTGCATTATCTCACAGTCTAAGGACAGGTCGCGAGGTTTCCTTAGTTTTATCATTAATGGTGAACTTTGTAACTAGATCTCATTAAGATACAACTGGTTGGATTGTTTGTCTATCACATCATTCCACTAATGATGTGACCTCATTGTTAATTGGCATAAATGTCCATGATCTCAAAACCCTAGATCATCCTCATGACCAATGAACTAGTTCGCTAGAGGCAACTAGAGACTTGGTTTGTTTAAATACCACACATGTATTAACATTTCTTATTAATACAGTTATAGCACAGTATGAAACTATTATGAACTAATTGAGATATGACAATAAAAACCTATTTATTATTTGCCTCTAGGGCATATCTCCTTCAATTGTACCTCTCTTTTATTCCAAAATTTATCCTCCTAGTGAGATTCTTTAAGATCGGAATCAAATATACAACTTTTGGCCTCGTGATGGAGAGAGTATAGCTCAAGCTTGGGGGAGATTGAAGTTACTAATGCTCAAAAGTCTTATTCATGAGCTCCCTGACAATATTATTATCAATAACTTTTATGCAAGGCTTTCTCTTCATGTTAAGGATCTATTGGATGCTTCTTGCTCTGGATCATTTACACGTATGGAAGAACAAACTAAATGGGATCTTCTAGACCGTATTCAAGACAATCTTGAAGCATGGGAGAATGACAAAGGAAGAAAGTCAGGTATAAATTATGATTATGAATGCATTAAATCTTTTATGGGAACTGATGACTTTCATAATATTAGTAATGCTTATGGTCTTGATTCTCAAGTTATTGCAAATTGTTTTAAGGCTTCTGCCTCTTATACTGAAATTCCAAAAAAGGAATGGAACAAGTATCATGCACCATATAAAGATATTGTTGATTGTGTTCCTGTTAGAAGTACTAAAGTTTATACTATTGATCGTATTTTACCTGAACCTTATATCGAGAAAATACCTTTCCCGGATAAGGTAAAGGAGCATTCTATGATAACTAGTGTAATTAACAAAAGTACAAAGAGAGTTGTAAAGCCTGATGAACAAATAAACATTGAACCTGCAATAGCAATTGTCAAAGACCTAGTCACTAAAATTGTAGAAGTTGGACACATTATCTTCTGTGAGGATGCTTCTAATATTGTCTCACATCCTAATAGAACTAGAAAAGCTAGTGTCCCCGTGCTTTATGTTAGAATTGGTGATCATTGCTATTATGGTTTATGTGATATTGGTGCAAGTTCAAGTGTTATTCCTTATGAGTTTACAAAGAAATTATGCATGAAATTGGTCCCTGTGAACTAGAAGAAATTGATGTGGTTATTCACCTTGCCAATAGAGAGACCATCTCTCCAATTGGTATTGTAAGAGATGTGGAAGTTCTTTATGGTAAGATTAAATATCCAGCTTATTTTCTAGTACTTGGTTTAGCTGCTAGTAAAACCTATCCTATCATTTTGGTAGACCTTTCTTGAACACTTGTGGAGCCATTATAGACTGTAAGAGGGAGAAATTTTTAACTAAATTTGATGGAGAATCTTATGAGTTTAATTTTTTGAAATTTGCTAAAGTTCCTTATGAAAATGAACTTCCTAATGAGGATTTTAGAGTTGAATTGCTTCTATTTTCTCTTGCTCCTGACAATGCTTTGTAGCAATTTATGGAAGACCACAAAAGTGAGATCTTCATGGAAGAACGAAATGAGATTGACGAGATTCTCCGTCGTCAACCCAAGATGCTTAAGCATAACTTACCTGTGGAAGATTTGGGTACCACATTACCACCTAAAAAGGATCTGGACTTCGATATGAAACCTTTACCTAACGATATTAAATATGCTTACATCGATGATAAGAAAATATATCCTGTTATTATCAGTTCTAAGCTTTCAGGGAAGGAAGAGGAAAGACTATTAGAAGTATTGAAGAAACACCGAGGAGCTATGTGTTATACCCTTGATGATTTAAAGGGGATTTCTCCTACTATATGTCAGCATGCTATCAATATAGAACCCAACGCAAAACCAGTGGTAGAACATCAACGTCGTTTAAATCCTAATATGAAGGATGTGGTAAGAAATGAGGTATTAAAACTCCTTGATGCTGGTATTATTTATCATATTGCTGATAGTCAATGGGTTAGCCCTGTTCATTGTGTCCCTAAGAAAGGGTTAATTAATGTTGTGCCTAATGAGAATAATGAGCTTATCCCCCAAAGAGTAGTAGTTGGTTATATGATGTGCATTGACTTCATAAAGGTTATCAAAATTACTAAGAAAGATCATTACCCATTGCCTTTTATTTATCAAATGTTAGAAAGGTTGTCTAAAAAGACTCATTTTTGCTTTCTTGATGGATATTCTAGGGTCTCTCAAATTGTTGTTAGATAACAAGATCAAGAAAAAACTACTTTTACGTTCCCTTATGGAACCTATGCTTATAGGCGTATGCCTTTTGGTTTGTGTAACGCTCCTACTACTTTTCAAAGATGCATGCCTGCTATCTTTCATGGTTTTTGTGAGGAAATTGTGGAAGTATTCATGGACGATTTTTCTGTCTATGGAACTTCTTTTGATAATTGTTTGCACAACCTTGATAAAGTTTTGCAGAGATGCAAAGAAACTAGTCTTGTTCTTAACTGGGAGAAATGTCACTTCATGGTTAATGAAGGAATTGTGCTTGGACATAAAATTTCCAAAAGAGGCATTGAAGTTGACAGAGCCAAAGTTGAAGCAATTGAGAAAATGCCATGTCCTAGAGACGTCAAAGGTATTCGTAGTATCCTTGATCATGCTGGTTTCTATAGAAGGTTTATTAAAGATTTCTCTAAGATATCAAAACCCTTTACTAATCTTCTCCAAAAAGATGTACCTTTTGTTTTTGATGATGATTGTTGATACGTCCATTTTGCATCACTATTCTATATCATAATTTACTGTTATTCATTGATATATTTCATATTAAGAGATTATACTTATGTTATTTCATCTGTTTTTGCATGGTTGATGACTTTTGGAGGATGGACCACTGAAGTCAAGATTCTCATGGAAAAGGCACTATTTGGAGGCGAAATTCGCGAAGATCAGAAAATCCCGGAAAATACATGGAAAGTCCTGTTTTTCTAGAAGACGAAGGAAGCCGGAAGGGGGAGCAGAGATGGTCCACGGGGGGCCCACACCACCCCCTGGTGCGGGCCACCCTTAGGCCGCGCCACCAGGTGATGTGGCCACCCCGGCCCACCTCTAGCTCTGCTCTTTGGCGTATATTATCCTCCGGAAACCCTAAGACTTGGGGAGTGACCACAGAAAGATTTCACCGCCTCTGCGGGGCAGAAAACTACAGAGAGAGAAAGAGCTCTTCGGCAGGCAGAAATCTGCTGGGAAATTCCTTCCCGGAGAGGGGAGATC
Organism: Avena sativa; assembly: GCA_916181665.1. Taxonomy (NCBI): domain Eukaryota; kingdom Viridiplantae; phylum Streptophyta; class Magnoliopsida; order Poales; family Poaceae; genus Avena; species Avena sativa. The sequence continues at coordinate 344,868,613 of OV702287.1, forward strand.
GTCGCCATCAAGAGCACCATCAAGATGGACTTCATCGGGATCATCATCATCATCTCCACGATCATCTCCACCAGCACCATCATTACTACTACATACCGCTGTAACAATTGTGTTGAATCTTGCAAAGTTCTTAGGGGAAACTTTCCTGGTGTTGATTACTTGTAGTAGTTGATGCTATTGAGTGGAACCATTGAATTACTATTATGTTCAGATTGTTACCTATCATTATTTCATCTCTGATCTTGATCCATATGATTTCTCGTGAGTAGTTCGTTTAGTTCTTGAGGACATGGGAGAAGTCATGTTGTTAGTAGTGGAATTGTGTTGAGAAAGATTCAATGGTTTGATAATTAAGTTGTGGTGTTATTCTTCTAGTGGTGTCATGTGAACGTCGACTACATGACACTTCACCTTTATGGGCCTAGGGGAATGTATTGTGTATTTGGCTACTAATTGTAGGGGTTACCGGAGTGATAGAAACCTGAACCCCCGTTAGGAAACCTTTGCACAAGGGAGTGTAGGATCTTAGAGTTTAAAGCCGTGGTTAGGTTTCTATCTTAATTACTTTCTTGTACTTGCGGATGCTTGCAAGGGGTATAATCACAAGTATGTATTAGTCCTAGGAAGGTTGGTACATTATCACAGGTTCACCCACACAACACTTATCAAACTAAAGAAGATTAATCAACTATATGAAGTGAAAGCACTTTACAGTATTCCCATGTGTCCTCGAGAACGTTTGGTCATCTTAAGTAATACAACCGGCTTGTCCTTTACTAAACAAAGGATTGGGCCACTTGCTGCATTTATTATTATTGTCTTTTATTTACTCATACTTTATTTATCTGCATTATCAAAAACCCCTAAAAATCCGTTTGCTAAGTATTTACAGGGAATTCCTGCTCCAAGCCACTCGTCAACACCTTCTGCTCCTCGTTGGGTTCGACACTCTTACTTATCAAAAATACCGCGATACACCCCCTATACTTGTGGGTCATCAAGACTATTTTCTAGCGCCATTGCCGAGGAGTGAAGCACTATTGGAGAGTGGAACTGGTAAAAGAAACTTCTACCGTGAGTATTGTTTATTTCTGTTAGTTACTTTATTTCAATATGGACAATTCACTTAGTTTCTTATTTCGTAATGCTACTACCACTGCAAAGGTAGTAGATGAACCTACACCTGCTGAAAATGATACTTTTAAGATACCTACAAGAATTATTGATCGTGTTATGGATAACTACTATTTTGGAGATGGAACTGTCCATCCCGGTGATCATTTTCTCTTTATACACGAATTATGCGGGTTGTTCAAGTGTGCAGGTATTACTACAGATCAAGTTAAGAAGAAGTTATTCTCATTATCACTGAAAGGAAGAGCTGAGGAATGGTACAAGCTGCTGAAGAATGGTCAAGCTCTTGAATGGGAGGAAGTAGTACCTCTCTTTTATTCTAAATTTTATCCTCCTAGTGAGATTCATAAAGATCGGAATCAAATATACAATTTTTGGCCTCTTGATGGAGAGAGTACAGCTCAAGCTTGGGGGAGATTGAAGTTACTAATGCTCAAATGTCCTATTCATGAGCTCCGCAATAATATTATTATCAATAACTTTTATGCAAGGCTTTCTCTTTATGATAAGGATCTATTGAATGCTTCTTGTGCTAGATCATTTACACGCATGGAAGAAGAAGTTAAATGGGATCTTCTAGACCGTATTCAAGACAATGCTGAAGCATGGGAGAATGATAAAGAAAGAAAGTCAGGTATAAACTATGGTTATGAATGCATTAAATCTTTTATGGGAACTAATGACTTTTGTAATAGTAGTAATGCTTATGGTCTAGACTCTCAAGTTATTGCAAATTGTTTTAAGGCTTTTGCCTCATATACTGAAATTCCAAAAAGAGAATGGAACAAGTATCATGCACCGTATAAGGATATTGTTGATTATGTTCCTACTAGAAGTACTGAAGTTTGCACTATTGATCGTATCTTACCTGAACCTTATATCGAGAAAATACCTTTACCGGATAAGGTAAAGGAGCACTCTATGATAACTAGTGTAATTAATAAAAGTACAAAGAGAGCTATAAAGCCTTATGAACAAATAAATATTGAACCTGCAGTAGCAATTGTGAAAGACCTTGTCACTAAAAGTGTAGAGGATGGACACATTGTCTTCTGTGAAGATGCTTCTAATATTGTCTCACGTCCTAATAGAACTAGAAAAGCTAGTGTCCATGTGCTATCTGTTAGAATTGGTGATCATTGTTATTATGGTTTATGTGATATTGGTGCAAGATCAAGTGCTATTTCTTACGAGCTTTACAAAGAAATTATGCATGAAATTAGTCCATGCGAACTAGAAGAAATTGATGTGGTTATTCACCTTGCAAATAGAGAGACCATCTCTCCAATTGGTATTGTAAGAGATGTGGAAGTTCTTTGTGGTAATATTAAATATCCTGTTGATTTTCTAGTACTTGGTTCAGCTGCTAGTAAAACCCGTCCTATCATTTTTGGTAGACCTTTCTTGAACACGTGTGGAGCCATTATAGACTCTAAAAGTGAGAAAATTTTAACTAAATTTGATGGGGAATCTTATGAGTTTAATTTTTCGAAATTTGCTAAAGTTCCTTATGAAAATGAAACTCCTAATGAGGATTTTAGAGTTGAACAACTTGCTTCTATTTCTCTTGCTCCTAAGAATGCTTTGCAGCAATTCATGGAAGACCACGAAAGTGAGATCTTCATGGAAGAAAGAAATGAGATTGACGATATTCTCCGTCGTCAACCTAAGATGCTTAAGCATAACTTGCCTGTGGAAGATTTGGGTACCACATTGCCACCTAAAAAGGATCCGGTTTTCGATCTAAAACCTTTACCTGATGATCTTAAATATGCTTACATTGATGATAAGAAAATATATCATGTTATTATTAGTTCTAAACTTTCAGGGAAGGAAGAGGAAAGATTATTGGAAGTATTGAAGAAACACCGAGGAGCTATGGGCTATACCCTTGATGATATAAAGGGGATTTCTCCTACTATATGTCAGCATGCTATAAATATAGAACCCGATGCAAAACCAGTGGTAGAACATCAACGTCGTTTAAATCCTAAGATGAAGGAGGTGGTAAGAAACGAGGTATAAAAACTTCTTGATGCTGGTATTATTTATCCTATTGCTGATAGTGAATGGATTAGTCATGTTCATTGTGTCCCTAAGAAAGGGGGAATTACTGTTGTGCCTACTGAGAATAATGAGCTTATCCCCCAAAGAATAGTAGTGGGTTATTGGATGTGCATTGACTTCTGAAAGGTTAACAAAGTTACTATGAAAGATCATTACCCACTGCCTTTTACTGATCAAATGTTAGAAAGGTTGTCTAAAAAGACACATTTTTGCTTTCTTGATGGATACTCATGGTTCTCTCAAATTGCTGTTAAACAACAAGATCAAGAAAAAACTACTTTTACGTGCCCTTATGGAACCTATGCTTATAGGCGTATGCCTTTTGGTTTGTGTAATGCTCCTGCTACTTTTCAAAGATGCATGTCTATTATCTTTCATGGTTTTTGTGACGAAATTATTGAAGTATTCATGGACGATTTTTCCATCTATGGGACTTCTTTTGATAATTGTCTGCACAACCTTGATAAAGTTTTGTAGAGATGTGAAGAAACTAATCTTGTTCTTAATTGGGAGAAATGCGACTTCCTGGTTAATGAAGGGATTGTCCTTGGACATAAAATTTCTGAAAGAGGCATTGAAGTTGACAGAGCCAAAGTTGAAGCAATAGAGAAAATTCCCTGTCCTAGAGACGTCAAAGGTATTCGTAGTATCCTTGGTCATGCTGGTTTCTATAGAAGGTTTATTAAAGATTTCTCCAAGATATCAAAACCCCTTACTAATCTTCTTCAAAAAGATGTACCCTTTGTTTTTGATGATGATTGTAAGGAAGCTTTCGAAACTCTAAAGAAAGCTTTAACTATCGCTCCTATTGTCCAACCTCCTGATTGGAACTTACCCTTTGAAATCATGTGCGATGCTAGTGATTTTGCTGTAGGTGTTGTTCTAGGGCAACGGATAGATAAAAAAGTTAAATGTTATCCATTATGCTGGTAAGACTCTTGACGCTGCTCAAAAGAATTATGCTACTACTAAAAAAAGTTCTTAGTTGTTGCCTTTGCTTGTGATAAGTTTAGACCTTATATTGTTGATTCAAAAGTTACCATTCATACTGATCATGCTGCTATTAAATACCTTATGACGAAGAAAGATGCTAAGCCTAGGCTTATTAGATGGGTGTTGCTATTACAAGAGTTTAACCTACATATTGTATACATGAAAGGAGCTGAAAATTCCGTTGTTGATAATTTATCTCGATTAGAAAACATATCTTTTGATTCTATGCCTATTAATGATAGTTTCCCAAATGAACAGTTGGCCGCAGTAGGGGTAAGCTCGCGAGGGAGTCCTTGGTATGCTGATTATGCTAACTTTATTGTTTCCAAGTATTTTCCTCCAACTTTTACAGCCCAGCAAAGAAGGAAGTTCTTTTATGATCTGATGCATTATTTTTGGGATGACCCACATGTATATAAAGAGGGAGTAGATGGTATTATACGAAGATGTATTCCAGAATATGAACAAAAGGAGATATTGCGGAAATGTCATGGTAGTGCCTATGGAGGACATCTTGCGGGAGTTAGAACCAAACAAAAGGTTCTACAATCAGGTTTTTACTGGCCTACCCTTTTTAAAGATGCAAGGAAATTTGTATTATCATGTGATGAATATCAACGTGTTGGTAATATTTCTAGACGCAATGAAATGCCTATGAATTACTCTCTTTTCATTGAACCATTTGATTGTTGGGGATTTGACTTTATGGGTCCTTTTCCCCCTTCAAGAGGTTATACTCATATTCTTGTTGCTATTGACTATGTTACGAAGTGGATAGAAGCCATACCTACGAAAAGTGATGATGGTGAGATCTCTTTAAAAATGCTTAAGGATATTAACTTTACTAGGTTTGGAGTGCCTAGATATCTTATGACTGATGGAGGTTCTCATTTCATTCATGGTGGCTTCAGAAAGACCCTTGCTAAATATGATGTTAATCATAGAATTGCTTCAATCTGTCATCCCCAAACTAGTGGGCAAGTAGAACTATCAAATAGAGAAATTAAATCCATCTTGCAAAAGACTGTTAATAGATCTAGAAAAAATAGGCTAAAAAGTTGAATGATGCTTTATGGGATTATAGAACTGCTTATAAAAATCCTATGGGAATGTCTCCTTACAAAATGGTTTATGGGAAAGCTTGCCACCTGCTTTTAGAATTAGAACACAAAGCTGATTGGGCAGTGAAAGAACTTAATATTGACTTCAAACTTTCTGGTGAGAAAAGATTATTTGACTTAAGTTCGTTTGACGAGTGGAGGAGTGAAGCATATGAAAATGCTAGACTATTTAAAGAAAAATTTAAAAAATGGCATGACAGGAGAATTCTTAAGAGAGAGTTCCATGTTGGTGAGAAGGTTCTATTGTATAGGTCTCGTCTAAGATTTTTTGCAGGAAAACTACTCTCAAAATGGGAAGGACCTTTTGTTATTGAAGAGGTGTATCGTTCAGGTTCAATAAAAATTTCTTCCTTAAAAGATAACACTACACAAGTGGTGAATGGTTAGAGACTCAAGCACTATATTTCTGCAGATTCTTACAATGAAGATATTGATGCTATTCAAATGGTGACTTCGGAAAAATTTATCAAAGACCAAATTGAGAGAACTGTAGAGTCCGTTTTTGAATAGGTAACAGTTTTGGTAAGGAAAGGTCTGCGGAAAATTTGTCAAGTTATATTTTTGCAGTTTTTATCTAACATGGAAAGCAATGAGTAGAAAAAGGGACGGAAATAGAGCCCGGGTGGCTCACACCACCCCGTGGCGCGGGCCCACCTGGCCGCGGCACCAAGCCCGTCTTCGACCCATTTTCTCCCAGTACTTTCCTTTCGTTGTAAAACTTCGTAATATATAATAATCCCATGGATCCCTCGAGGTTCGTATATCGTGTTCTCGTCATGTTTTCGTTTCGATCTGTTTCTGTCAGGAACTATTCTTAAAGTTTAGAGGCACAATGGTCTCCGCCAATGATAAGGGCAAGGAGCTTGCGGAAGATGATCTCCAAGACCTTGAGCAGGAGGAGGAGATCGATTGTGAAGTTGAAGAGGAGGCAAAGGAAGACCAGAACCCGCACACCAGGACCACCATTGCAAGCATTGGAGTGGTGGCAAATCCTACCAAGTTCAAAAGGATTGCTGAAGGGAAGGTTCCGTGTCATTGCTTGGCTTCACGGTCACCTCCTCCACGCACCAATAATCCCTTCCATACCCTTATCCATGAGCAGCAATTCCAGAATATGCCCAAGTAAAAATTACCCTCCAATTGGGATATGCCTCGTTCTAACCATGCAGGAAAAGAAGACTTCAAGGAGGAAGAGTGGGGAAAGAATCGCAAGAGCTGGTATTCACAGCCCGACATGATCATGAACCGCATTAAGCATAATTCGGAGTTGATTCGTACTCTCACCTTCGAGATTGAGGATTTGAGGGAATTGATTGAAAAGCTTATCAAAAGAACACCACCACCACCGAAGGAGTAATTCGTCATCAGGTTTTGGCATCCCCTTGGTTTGTTCCAAGCTTGGGGGAGTGCCACGGTATCACATCACTATCTTTTATCTTTTTATCTTGTCAGTAGAGTCATATCATGAATAGATAAGTTATCATATAGGATGGTTTGCATTATGGAAGTATCTCTCCTCTCGCTAGATATCTATGTATCCCTTGGTGTGAGTTACCATTATGGAATATTAATGAGAAGTTCTATCATTTCCTTTTTGCACATCTTATATTAGTTTTCAATTTCTAATATATGATTGATCTTGTTGTTAGTATTGGTATCACTTTGGGATCATTAAGTAAATTTAGATTGGTTTTGGCAAACCTGGCTCGGTCAGTAGCAACACCATTATGAGAATTGAATGAAAAAGATAAAAGTACTCTTAAGAAATATAATTTCATCATCTTTCTTTCTTGATTAGCTCATAAGCTTAGCATTCTCTAGTTAAGATCTTTTGTGCTTCCAAGGAAGATTGCATGTTGTTTTTTATCACTTGTATGTTTGTTTGTTTCCTTCAACTCTTATGCTTGCTACCCAGCCTTGCTAGCCTAAAACCTATACTGAGAGGGAATGCTTCTCGTGCATCCAATCCTTAAACCAAAACATATGCCATTTGTGTCCACCATACCTACCTATTAGCATTATTGCTATTCCAAGTAAATTCATGTTTTATCTATCTTACAAATTGAACTTGTTATGTGAAAATTAGTGATTAAAGCTCTTACAAACTTGATGGCACACTTTACTTTCTTGCACTTAATAAACCTGAACCATTGTGCCCATTTATGTTTTGTATATGCTTGCGCTTTATAATAAGTTGTGAATTAGCAAAACCATGTTACCATGGGGAATGTTTTCAGCATTGCACTTATTTAGTTGATATCATGATTCTTTTTCTTACGGATCCCGGCGGTGTGAAATAAAAGGGGAGATTGTAAGCTCATGGAGTTTGTATGTGTGTTAGAGAAACGCCTGGGTGGCTAGCCTAATCCATGCCTAATCATGGTGGAAACTTGCAACATAACCATAGTGAGCAATCTGTGAAGCATCCTCAATAAAAACCTATGCAAATAGCAAATAAAAAGATCGCTGAGATGCTCATTATCTGCTTGCATTGTCATTTTGATATGGGAAAGCTTCCATATCATCGGGCAAGGGGTACCCCGTTGGCGGTTCTCCATTATACACATGTATTTACAATGATAAGAACCTACTCGTGACTAAAGTTGAGTAGCATGAGGTCTGGTACTCGTAAGCACGGGGCATGAGATTTTCAACTTATAACTTATCAAGCATATCCTCATATTTGTTCACTTTAACCTTAATCACTTAAAGATGCTTATGATAGGGGCAATGAGAGCTGAAAACTAATAAGTACCATAATTTTTGGAAGCTCTTTATGAAACTTGAAATCCCTGCTTCCCTCTGCGAAGGGCCTATCTTTTACTTTTTAGTTGAGTCAGTAAACCTATTACTTTCTACCTCACCAAGTATTTTGAGTTGTTGTGATTCATTCATTCATATGATGATTTATTCAATCATTTTTCTTATCTTCTTTGCTTTGCACACTTATCTTATCTTAGTGGATATTACTTTGAATGCTATCATTGAAAACCCCATTATGTTTGAACTCGTGCAAATTGTTAACTGTTCTTTAACCAAGAACAAAGTTTTCCATTACCAATTATGATTTGCTTTGTGTATCTTTATTGTGTTTCCTTTACTTATTGCAAGTTAAGTTATATAATAGTGAGTTGTCTTCTATTATGATTTATGTATTGATGAATGTGATGCTTCTTATCCGTATTATTTTATCAACTCTTCACTCCATAAACCTAAGGTAATGTTTATTGAGCTCAGCTTTCGCTTGGGGACAACCGAGATCTAAGCTTGAGGGGAGTTGATACGTCCATTTTGCATCACTATTCTATATCATAATTTATAGTTATTTGATACATTGCAAATGTATCTATAATTTTTGATGTTCCATGCTTAGTTTTATCCACTTTCTTGTGTTTTGTTCCAACTTTGGAGTACTTTTATTATGATTTCTTGGACTAACCTATTAACAAGAGCCATAGTGCCAGCTCCCTGTTTTCTGTTGTTTTTGGTTCTAGAAAAGTCAGAAAATGAATATTCTCGGAATTGGACGGGACAAAAGCCAAAGTGCTTATTTTTCCGAAAGGGATCAAGTGCCAGAATACGAGACGGAGAAGGGCCAGGGAGCCACCACATCACCTGGTAGCGCGGCCAGGCCTGGCCCGCGCCAGGGGGTGGTGTGGCCACTCCCGGCACCCCCTCGGCCTCTCCTTCCGCCTATAAGTTGCCCTCGGGACGAAAACCCTAGGTACCCGATCAAAAATCAACGAAAGAGTCTATAGCCACCGTCATCTCCATCCCTAGATCGGGAGGGATCTGAATCTCTTCCCGGCACCCTGCCGGAGAGGGGAATTCACCCTGGAGGCCTTCTTCATCACCATGCAAGCCTCTGGTGTGATGCGTGAGTAGTTCATCCTTGGACTACAGATCCATGTAGTAGCTAGATGGCTGGTTTCTCCTACTTTGTGCTTTCATGTTTAGATCATGTGAGCTCCGTTCATGATCAAGATCATCTATTTGTAATCCATACATGTTGTGTTTGTGGGGATCCGATGGATATTGAGATGCTATTTCAGATTGATTATTGATTCTATCATGTCTTTGTTATTTGAGATCTTGCATGCTTTCCGTTGTTAGTAGCTATCTTGGCCAAGTAGATGCTAGCAACTCCAAGAGTTAGTATTTATGCTCGATAGTGGGTTCATGCCTCTGGTAATCTGGGGAAGTGACAGAAATCTCTAAGGTACTAGATGTGTTGTTGCTACTAGGGAGAAAACAACGATCCTTTGTTCATAGAACAATTGTATTGTTTACCTTACACGCAGTTCGTAAAGCAATAATCTGTTGCTTGCAACTTAATACTTGAGGGGGTTCGGATGATAACCTGAAGGTGGATCATTAGTCATAGATGTAGTTGGATGGCGGTCTATGTATTATGTTGTATTGCCCAATCAAGTCTCAAAGGAGTCAAGATGATTAGTATATGCATGTATTGCTTTCTCGGTGTTTGTCAATTGCCCCGCTGTAATTTGTTCACCCAGCATGTTATCTATCTTAAGGAGAGCCACCTCTAGTGAACTATGGATCCTGGTCCTTTTTCTTTACATACAATCTACAATCTTTTACTGCATTGTGTTTATTTTCTGCAAACTTTTACTTCTTTCCATTCGATACGTTTAATCCTTTGTTTTCCGCAAAACACGGTGAGATTGACAACCTCATCGCAAGTTGGGGACAAAGTTCTGTGGTTGTGTTGTGCAGGTCTCCACGTTGCTACTAGCACCGGTAGTGTGCCCTGCCAAAGCTCAGCTAGTAACACCTTTGAGGTGTTTCCTTGCTCCTACTGGTTCGATTAAACCATGGTTTCATAACTGAGTGAAACTTGCTGCTATGCTCATCATACCTTCCTCTTGGGGTTCCCAACGAGCTCTACATCAACACCGCCATCAAGCATTTTTCTGGGCGCCGTGCATTGAGCCATCAAGCATTTTTCTGGCGCCGTTGCCGGGGAGTCAAGGACATCTTCACAAGGGGAGTCCCTCATAACCAATCTCTTTACTTTGTTGTTTTTGTTTTGCTTAGTTTCTTTTTGCTTTGTTTGCTTGTTTTGTTCTTTAAAAAAACACAAAAAAATCAGTTCTACTTGTTTGCTTTCTTATTTGAAAACACAAAAAAATTAGTTCCTATCTTGAGTTGCCACTATGTCTAGCCTTGATCCAATCACTATGTCACCCGAGGAAATGATTCTCACTTTTAAACAAGGAATTGAGGAAAGTTTTAAGGAAGCTTGGTCTAGAATCTCTGATCTACATGAAAAGACCAAGCCTAAAATGCTTCAAGGCTTGTTCCTTAGCAGTTTTTACCTTGGGATTGCTCTTTGCTATAGATATGCTTTAGATGCTATTGCGGGAGGAGATTTCCTCCAAAGTAATGAGGATGATGTCATTAATGCTATAAAGAAATTGATCCTCACTTACAATTTGCCTAGCCAAACTGATACTTCTTTCGCAAAAATATTTGCTAGGTTGAACACTCTTGAGGCTAGCACTACTAGATTAGAAGGGTGCTATAATACGCTTAGGGAGCATCACAATTATGTTCCAATAAATTCTGAACCATCAAAGTGGCTCCCTACAGTAAAGATCGAGATAAACACTGAAACTTTTCAAGCCCGCTGTGATATCATGTCTGAATTTTGCCTTATGCCCAAGGATATTTATGAATCTTTGAATCTTTGGGGGCTTACGGAACGAGGAAAAGAAATATTTCTTGATAATAATACTACCATATTACCTCTTGGAATAGCTGAAGGAGTGTTTACAAAGATCCTTGGGAAAATGATTTCTATTGATTATCTTGTTATTGAATGTGCAGGAAAAGGACAAATTACACTTGGAAGGTCCCTATTAGAACTCCTTGGAGCAATAATAGATGTGGGAAAAGGGACCATGCACCTTTCTTATCCACCAAACAATCACATTTTCCCAAAGGATAAGAATAAAAATAAGAGAGGTAAGGGCAAGAAAGTTGGTTTTAATGCTTCTTCATTTGAGAACACTTGATTCTTTCTTTGGTTCTTATGCATAACTTAAAGGCGTTAAAGAAAAGTACTTGTTGGGAGATAACCCAAGAGTTTTAGATGAGTCTTGGAAGTTATTACCTCTGTAATAACCTCTCCTTATCCTTTTTATTTGCTTTTTGTGCCAAGAGTAACCTCTAATGAGAGTGAAGTAATGATTGGGAAAGTTGCTATCCCGAAACAGATTTTTGTGCTTCACCGTAAAAATTCCTGAGAGAGCTCTGTACGTCGGATTGAGCTGTAATTGTTTTTGCTTCTGCCCGAGGTTGTTATCTAACTTTCGTTAGTTCAACACCTTTTGATTTGAGCAACATAAGGTCTTCGAAAAAATTCGTCTTTACCTGCTGGTCTGTTTTGACAGATTTCTGCCATTTCCTACATTTGCTTCTTGTGGGTTCCTTTTTGAGTTCTTTTGGGGAATTGAGCTTTTTGAGGGAAGTGCTACAGTAGCTAGTGTTCTAATGGAAGTTTATTTGGTGTTATAACTGAACCTTGAGACTTATTTTTCTTAAGTGCATTAATGTTGCTAATGAGATTGTGTGAAGTTTTGTATGAAGAAAAATTTTCAGGTGTATGGAAGGAATGAGTAATGAGATGAAGGATGGACTAAAGCTTAAGCTTGAGGATGCCGCGCGTGTCACCTCAAGAAATATCCAAGAAGTACAAGCGTCAAAGGTTGGGGATGCCCAAGGCACCCCCTTCTTCATAATAAAAATTCCAGGTTTCTTCCAAACGCTTCATTTTTATTGTTTCGTGCACAGTTGTGTTTCTCTTGGAGCGTCTTCTTTTTCGTTTTTGTTTTGGTTTTTAGTTTGCTTGGTTTGTTTAGTTTTCTGAATAAGGTGGTTGGACCCCCTCTTTCATACTTTGGTTTGCAAATAGTTTGGTTTGGTTTGGAAAAGAGTAGGAAAGTGTAACTACCTCGGTGAATTACGCTCTAAGTTGCATGCCTGGATGAGCGAAAGTGGTTAAAATAGTACGGTGGGGCCAGGGGCCACTCACAGGTAAACCTTTTAGCCGTCCTAACCACTTCCAAAACATCGGGACAAGAACGAGCGGCGTAATCGGCAGGCGAAGGGATCAACTACATACACAAGTGAGTATGTATGCAAGCCACCATACAACAGTTTGCAGAGCCATTCCATCTAAAAGAAATAGAAATATTGCAACGCCATACGGCAAGATCCAAATATCCTAGATAGAGATAATAGTTTAGGATAGCTTCTCATACATCAAACATCAAAGTATCAGGCGGAAGCGGAAAACAAGATCCGAGTACGGATAAGAAGAAAATCGGCATAAGATGCTACATAAATAAACACATCCCGCCCACAGATCTCGCGGATCCCCATCCCCGGAATCTCTACACCGAGTGATCGTTGCCAACATCATCCATCTCCTCCACCCAGTATCCATCTTGCGAATACACTTGTTCATCTGAATCAAACAATTTATCGTGTGAGACCCTAGGGGTACTCAGCAAGTCTTTATGCCTCTAAAGGGGACATAACCTGGGGTGACGCAATTGCAGCAAAATATAATAACTAACAAGTCTATAGATACTCGCTAACCATCCGCCTAACCAATGATAGACGGATGTCCGTTAATTAGTAACAAGTTATAACAGTATAATTAACAGATCCATCCTCCTTCTCGCTTACCAACGAGAAAGCGGACGAACAACCCATCCGTTGGCAGTTTTATTAACCATTCCATGAGTATTGCACTATTTACTAGTCAAGTACTTAGTCAGATTAAAAGCGGTACTTTAGTTATACTTGTCTATGATCGAGAAACTATGCTCCAAGTCGTCCATAACCGCGGACACGACTTTCAGAAAGATTTACCCTGCAGGGGTGCACAAATAGCAACACACACTCGTTCAACCTCGGAAAAACCAAATCAAAACCCAACGAGGCATTCACGACAAAGCGATCACAGGATTCAGAAATATTTCAGGGGGCCACCCCACTAAGCTACCCGCAACGAAGTTGGCCGGCTCCGGAACGGACCTAGGGTTTGTGTGGACGGCGGTAAACGACGGGGAACCCGAAAGTGTGACTGGGCTTGTCGATACAGCGAAAACGTGTCACGATCCAAAACAGTATAGGTGCTCCACGCACAATCGTAAATAATAGGAAAACATGGCATAAGTACAAGATAGTAATAAAACCCTAAACTAGTTGTGGCCCCAAGAAATAGAAATGAATCAAGCTCGGGCTCAGGGGGTCCATGGCCTCCCGGATGTGGATAGTGCGAATAGTCAAGGAACAGGAATCAAGTACTCGGGGTCCTACGGGACACAAGTGAGCATGAAAAACAAAAAGCAAATATTGCTCACCGGTGCCTCTTTCATTAGTTATCCCATTACTACTCAGGTTAAGTTGTTTAGGTACCTCGGTATCCATCAAACACTCACATACCCTACACATGCTATTCTACAACTCGCATGGCTCAAACAACTCCTGTAGTAATGGCTCATGGGATGGAGGAACAAGCTTCGGTGGGGTTTAAAAGTAAAGGCTATGCAGTACTTGAGATTTAATTTAATGCAATCACGACTCAATGATGCAAGAATAAGATAGAGGCAATAGGTACTATATGTATGCAAGCATGTGGTAGTGCTTGCCTGGCAGCTCAGTTGAAGCGAGAGTCGGATCTGGGTAGTGCTCCTGGGATTCCTGATATATCCCCTGCTCGGCGTCTATTCGAAGAAGAACCAAACAAACAAGGGCCAACATAAATAAAGTGAACAAGCATATGAATTAAAATGCGACAAGCAAACAATCATGCCATGATGAATGATACACAATTTACATGGCAATAATGTAGCATGGCATGGGTGAGGTGTGGGGTACAAGAATAAAGCATTTTATTAAGTTTTAGTCATGTTTTGCTCTCAAATAAGTTGCTGTATACTTTATATTTATATGATACATGCTGCAAATTAGAACATGGAAGGCATAGTTAGAACGGGATCGTCGCGCTGATCGATTTAGACATATTATTTGTCGAATTTGGAGTTGTAGAATTAAAGTTATTAATTATTTAAGAAAAGGCATTTTTATTGCATTTAAACAATTTCGAAAAATTAATTTGCCCAAAAGATATTTTGAATGGCATATTTGAAATCCTCACATTTTTCTGATTCCAAAACATATATTATTTGTATTATTTGGAATTACAATCTAAAAGTTATTAAAAACAGAATTTAATTACATATTAAAACATTTCTGAAATTGTTTTATTAAAACACAAACGCAGTCAGACTTTCGCTACTCAGCCACACCTAGCCACAGCCACCGACATGTGGGGCCGCGCTGAGCTGGCGAAAAACCGCGCGCAGAAACGTTTTGCACCGCGAGCTAAGCTAGCCAAGGCGACTGACAGGTGGGGCCAGCGGGCTCGCAGGGCCACACGACAGCGAGCGAACCAGGGGGTGCCACATGGGGTATCTAGGGGCTGCGGGTTGAGGTTTACAAAAACCCGGGAGCCTTTTTGCAAAACTGCCACGAGAGGCTGTCTGGTGGGCCTGGGGTACTGCGGGTTGAGGCAAAAAGTGTGTGTGGGGGGGGGTATTTGAAAAGTACCCAACTGGTACTGTGGATCTTCTCTGAATTTGTTGTCGACAGGTCTGTGCGCGACAGCGGACAAAGCGCGGCGCGGGGGCTCGATCTGGCGACCTCGTGCGCGCGCGGCGGTGGCTACCGCTGCGGTGGCTTGGGGTTGCTGATAGGGATAGGGGCGCGGCTAGCAGTTCTCTTGCGACGCGACTGCGAGGAAACGCGACGCGACACCGGCGCACAGAGGCTGCTCGACTAGCGGTCCAGCGTGAACAGGAAGCAACAGCGAGGAAGGAGGTGTCAGGGAGGTTTGGGGGCTCACCACGGTGACGTCGGTGGTGATGGATCGGGCCGGGGAGTAGCAGGGCGACGACGAGGCAGAGGCCGAGCGAGCTAGGGTTTCCGTCGGCATCGCGGATCTGCGGCAGGTCTGGGGCCTTTCTCCTGGTTGCTGTGCACGGGAACGATGCAGGAGGTCGCCTTGGTCTTCCCTGACACCAACACACCCACCCGCCGCCGTGGTTTGTCAAGGAGATGGAGGAGACCGACGATGGCCGTCGATGGGGTGGAGAGGGGTGGCAGGTGAGGGAGAAGGGGAGGCGCAGAGGCCAGGGGAAGATCTGGCACAGCAAAGAGACAGGAGGGAGTAGATGAGGACGGAAGAGGAGAGGGGTGCCGTGGGGGATCGGGTGGAGAAAAAGGTGGCTTCAGCCACCTTTTTGCTTCTCCTCCCTCACGTGCTGGGCACGGCTAGGGCATGGGAGGGACGGTCAGGGACTGCCAGGTGGGACCAGGGCGAGGCCAAGGAGGCCAGGCTCGGTGTGGGGGCCTAGTGGTAGAGAGAGAGGGTGAGCTAGGGTTGGGGTAGCTCGGCTAGGGTTGGATAGAAGGGGGTAGCTTCGGCATGGGGAGAGAGGGGCTAGGTGGGCCCTTGCTGGCAGAGAGAGAGGGAGGGGTGCCTCGGCATGGGGGTGGTTAGGGTTAGAGAGGGGGTAGATGGGGGTAAGGTGGCTCGGGTGGTAGAGAGAAAAGGAGAGGGAGACTCGGTTAGGGTTTAGATTAGGGGTAGATGGGGGTGGCATGAGAGATTAGAGTGTAGGTTTTTGTTCATGATCAAGTGCATGTGATATGGAGGAGATGGATATGAGGGGTGAGGTATGATGCACAATGCAAGGAACTAGGTCCAAGATGATGAGGGTTGAGAGAAAAAGGGAGCTCACAAAGATAAATATTCAAACAAAACAAATGAAACCAAAAGAGCACAAGATGGTGGAGACTTGCATGGCCCATTCATAATTAATAAATACCATGATCATTTTGTTAAAAACAATAATAAGGTCTCATGGCATTTATTCACATGCATTCCAAAATATGGAGCTAAAGCCAAGCTACATTGAATTGAAAAGGATGTCCCATGTGGAGTAGATGGAGATGGTCATATTTGAATATAAATGGGACATGCTAGTGTGTACGTTCCACTAGGTGTTTAATATCCTCAACAATATTCCAACATGAGCAACTATCACAAAACAATCCATATGGAAGCTAGAAAAGGGATTCCACTCACCAAGCATGCAAAGGTGGCTCCACATATCAATAATGTGAAAACAACATGATGCTAGTGTGGGAGCATGTAGAATAGTAAGAGGATCCATCCCAACCCATAGGAGCTAGAGGTAAACTCAAATAAGATGCAAAGCTCACATATGGTGGAATGGTGGAATTATGGGGTGGTGACAAGAAAGGTGGTGGAGTTAATAAAAGATATGCCCCCAACTCAACTTGGGCATCGAGCATTTATCAAGAACCAAATACAATATATCAAGAGGCAAATACAATTAATAATGCATATGGGATAAGAACCAAATGAAAAGGGTTTTATATGATGCTCAAATGCAAGGTGGCATGATGACATGAGCATGATATAATTATGATGCAACAATTATATGTAGGAAGTAGCATATATATAGACTAGGCTAGTAGCATTGCAATTGTTAGACAATTGGGATGCTATAGAAAGTTCATGCTTTTGTGGTAAAAAGAGCTCGCTTTTGACTGTGGCTATGCTTTGTCATGCCATGCTTGATATTGTTTTAGCTTTATGCTTAGTATTCTTTGCTGTAGCATGACTTGTTATAAACAATTGAGATTTCTTAATGTGCCTTGGATGAATCATGCGTTGTTTTAGCATATTAAAGCATAGTATAGTGGTATTCTCCTTTGATGCTTTATTTGGGTTGACTTGGCACATGCTCACACCATGTTATGACTGTCACAAGTCACCATAGCCTTTATGATCCTTTAGTTTTCAACTTGTAGTATCACTTTATGCTTTGATCAATGATGTTTTGTCGCTCTACATGATTATGGCCATTATTGCTCTCTTAGTTTGTCGCTCCCAGTCTTTTGCTAGCCTCTACAACAAAGTATGAGTTCCACTCATGCATCCAACTCCCTAAACCAAGTTTTTCCAAAGAGTCCACCATACCTACCTACTAGCTTATGCTATTCCAAGTATATTCATGCTTTTGTTTACCTTCCACTTGTTATGAGAAAACTAGTGATTACAGCTCTCACGAACTTGATGGCACACTTTACTTTATTGCCTCTAATAAACTTGAACCATTGTGTCCTTCTTTGTTGCGTATATGCTTGTGCTTTATAAGTTGAAATTAGCAGAACCATGTACCATGGGGAACGCTTTCAACATTGCACTTGTACTTTGTACCCCGTTGATATTATGTTCTTTTGCTTACGGATCCCGATGGTGTGAAATAAATGTGGAACTTGTATGATCATGGAGTTTGTATGTGTGTTAGAGAAACGCCTGGGCCGCTAGCCTAAGCCATGCCTAATCATGGTGGAAACTTGCAGCATCACCATAGTGAGCACTCTATGAAGCATCCTCAATAAAAACCTATGCAAATAGCACATAAAAAGATCGCTGAGATGCTCATTGTCTGCTTGCCTTGTCATTTTGATTATGGGAAAGCTCCCGTATCATGTGCAAGGGGTACCCCGTTGGCGGTTCTTAATGATACACATATACTTACAATGACAAGAGCTTACTCGTGACTGAAGTTGAGTAGCATGAGGATCGGTCTTCGTAAGTAAGGGGCATGAGATTTCGGTTTATAACTTGTCAAGCATATCCTCTTAGTTGTGTCACTTTAACCTTAATCACCTTCAAGATGCTTATGATAGGGGCAATGAGAGCTGAAAGCTATAAGTATCATAATTTTTGGAAGCTCTTTATGAGACTTGAATCCCTACTTCCACTACAAGAGAAAAGAGTTTTTGTGACAAATCACTTTCGTCACCGAAAATGCCATTTTCGTCACTAAGTACTCCCTCGTGACGAAAACGTGGCGTCACCAGGGTCGTCACGGAAGCTCCGTCACAGATTCTTTTATAGTGACGGAATACAAATTTTCGTCACGCAAGATTGAGCTTCGGTGACGGTCCTTACGGCGTCACCTAAGATAGGTTATCCGTGACGGACCTTCTACGTCACCTAAAATAGGAAAATCTGTCACCGTTTAGCATATTCGTTGACGAAATATGCCGTCACGGAAGATTTATGGCGTCACGAGGATTCTGGCAGGTGGGACCTGCAATCCTGACATGGCAGCTGGCAGGTGGGTCCCACCACGATGACGTGGCATCTGACAGGTGGGTCTGACGATGCTAACATGGCAGCTAGCAGGTGGGTCCGACGATGATGACGTGGCAGCTGGCAGGTGGGTCCGATGATGCTGACGTGGCAGCTGGCAGGTGGGTCCGACGATGCTGACGTGGCAGCTGGCAGGTGGGTTCGACGATGATGACGTGGCAGGTGGGTCCCACCATGATGACGTGGCATCTGACAGGTGGGGCCAATGCGATGACGTGTCACCTTCATGTGGGGCCTGCGGAGATGACGTGGTAGCTGACAGGTGGGTCCAGCGACGCTGACGTGGCAGCATGTAGGTGGGGCCGTCAACGATGACGTGGCGTCTGCATGTGGGGCCTGCGATGATGACGTGTCATTTTTTGGGCCGGTCCATTCGGAACTGCCTTGTGGGCCGGTAGGAATGTGACGCCGTCACCAATTTTTTTGCACGGACAAATTTGATTAAAAATTGAAATTCCACGCAAATTACGAAACAAAATTAAATGGAAGCAAATATTTGAAATGGCAAAAAATTTATAAATATGAATTGTATCACATGCAAACTTTAAAATTCTGGTAGACTGAAACTGCTGTATCAAACTCGAATGACTAAAGGAATAAAAAACAATGTTTCGGCCCACCCGGCCCATTAGTGCGCAGAGATTTTTGGCCCAAGTCACGGGGACTGGGACTGGGAGTTCTGCGACATCCTCAACAGGTAACTAAGCATGCCATCCATTTCCTTCTGCCTCTTCTCAAATGCCAGACGATTCGCTTCGCTGGACTTTTTCACTGCTTCAAGTTCATCATCCTGCTTCTTTCTCATCTCTTCAAATCTCCTTTCCAGCTCTTGCATCCGTTCCTCCATCTCGTGTTGAACCCTTTCAGCTGCATTCAACGATTCTTGCTCCTGACTTGATAACTTTTCTTCTAAATCACGGATGCGGCCAGGTGAGACGCTAGACCTCTTAGAAGCAGATGAAACTCCGATGCTGGAAAGGAAAGTAATTGATCTTGAATTGTTCTGGTCTCTCAGGACTTCTTCAACAATCTCCAGATCAGTTTTGGGAATCCAATCTTCTAGGTGTGGTCCCATTTTCTGAAGCACCGTCTCAGTCTACAATAGGATAAAAAATAGCAAGTCCAGAGTTAGAAGAAATCAAATAATTAGACAAACTAATGAGAAATGCGTAGCACATAAAATAATTTACTTACATAAGCTTCTGCTGATTTCTGGGACATCATACCATCCTTGTTAGTGTGGCTTGCTTTAAAGAAAGCAATCGGGGAGGTATCGACGTTCTCGGTCTTCTGAGATTTCTACAAGAATTATGACACGATGAATTATAAGTGTGTATGGCATGTTCACAAAAAGAAGTAGGTGTTGCATCTGAAGAGTTCGAATACTCACAAGTGCATGGTAATGTGCAACAAAGCTTCTTGAGCCAGTGGTGTGTTTCTTCGTCACAGCATCTCTGTTCTTCTTGTTACTCTTGCAGATTGCCTATGTACAGATGCACGAATTTAGTATTCCACAATACAGTGCGATAGATGTAGCTGAAACAACAGGAATCGTGTACCTTGTAGTGCTCATCATGCCATATATCAAGAAGCTCTGCCCAGCTTTCCTCGTCTACCTCTTTTGGTTTCAACAATAAAGCTTGCTAGCGGGTTAGATCTTTAACATCTTTCTAATAGACCTTTTTCAGCCTCCAACGTTGTTGGCGAATACCTTTCTATAAAATGTCGGTGCAAATGTCTTTGCCAAGGTCACCACTGCTGTCCATTGCAAATTTTCCCTGCAGATAACATGGAACACAAATTCATATCAGCATTGAATGACAGAATTGTTAAAAAACCATCCACCAATGAGACATTTTATATGGAAAATGAATAAGAGGTTAACGGACTTACAGTTATAGACTTAATGGTTTCTGGAATAGTATCTTTCAGACGACCTTCCTTGTCACCATACTGCTTCCAGTGGGTTGCCAGTGGCATCTTGCTGCGTATGTGAATGCCACACTCTGAACTCAGTTTTGCTGCTTGCATAGGATCAGTGGGTCTCCTCATGCCAGGAGTGAAGTTGATCTACATCTTAGCCCCTCCATTCCTTCTAGACCACTCGTGTACCCCATGCCCCATAGTAGGTTTGCGTACATTACGCTTTTCCTTTAGAGCACCCGTGTCTACAATTGCAACTGAAACCAGTGACAAAACGAGAGTCAAGACTTCAATTGAAAATTTTGCAACTAAACCAATGAATAAATTGTAAGACGTGTTGTCAATACCTTCCCGTTCGCTGCGGACAAGTACATTCTCCTCAGGTGAGTTGCTGCCTCTAGAGGTTTGAATTAGCATGGGCGAGGATTCATTTCCATTAGTACCCCATTCCCCTGCTTTCTGGGTAGGGGTCTCTGTTTCACCATCATCTTGAGTCTCTGCATTTGCTGCTGACCTTGTTACAACATTTGGAGGCACAAAGGTTTTTGAGCGCTTCTGCTTCTTTTCTTTTGTAGAACCTTCCGTTACCTGCATTTTAATAGATCAAGCCATAAATATTAAAGCAATATGTACATATCCTACATGTGAAGGCAGGAGAATGCTGCATTTCTTTACCTTAGAGGAAGATTTAACAACATCATGGTCCTCTTCATCCGGAACAAACACATCATCATCAGTGGGCTCGTCGGCAGGATCAGGTTCATAATTAGGGTCCTCGGTGATATCCTTCTCCTGCGGCTGTGCCTCTTTCCGTGTTGTCACTGCCACCGGTTTCTTAGCAGTACCAAACACAAATTCAAGCGCCATCACCGTGAAATCCTCCATTGGCTTGCCATGTTCAATAGCATTCTGCTTCAGTGCTTCAGACATACGAGACACGTTCTCCTCCATCACTTGTTTCCTAACATTTTGATATGCGTCTGCTGTTTTGACTTGAGTAACTGAAAACAATCAAGCAAAAACATCTAGGTACGACCATATATATCATTGTAATTAATAATTTTATGTATAACATGGTTACTGGGAATTGAATGCAACAGTCTCCATAACTAGTATCAAATAGTACAACTGCGTCCTAATATTTTAGTAACGCATTTTCACAAGGTACTAGTCAATATCACTATCAACATCTGAAATGCTCCTCCCAAATTCATCGACAACCGGTTCCAAGTCTTCTTGTTCTTCGTCGCTCAGGTCCATATCATTGTTTACACCATTTTTCCCTGCTAGTTGTCTAACAGTCTGAGAGTCAACAAATATCACATCATCAGAGCGATCAGCCATGTCGTCTTCATGATCATCAACATATTCATCTTCCTCGTCCTCAATTTGGTGAACAATGGGATCTTCCGAGCCTAGGTCTTCCTGGTATGCACCTGCATTTCCTTCATCATCTTTTTCTGGAACATTGTATACATTCCTATGCTTGAAAGTTTGCACCACCTTCCAAGGATCACCCAATTTTGTGTCTTCCAAGTAAAAACAAGTTTCTGCCTGGTGAGCTAATATGAAAGGGGCGTTCTTGTACCACAATACAGACGTATTGATGCTTTTAAAGTATCCATCATCCTTCATCTCCATGGTTTTCCTACTTCCAAGGTCAAACCAATCACAGCGGAACAAGAACACGGATCTGTCGCCGTGCTTGTTTCTCGGGTACTGTAACTCAAGAACCTCCTTCATCACACCGTAGTATTCTTGATCTTGTTCGTCAAAAACGGATCCCCTTGTCATTATCCCCGAGTTTTGAGTCCTCATGTTCTTCTCACGCTCGACGGAACGGAACCTAGTGCCATTTACATTGCACATACGGTGTACAACTACACGAGCATCTGGACCAAGTGCTAGTGATTTTAAATCTTCTGGAGCATTGTCCAAATTACAGACATGTTTTTTAAACCATGCAGGGAATTCTTTCTCTAGTTCCGCCTCAATGTTGTTCACACCCCTGTTCTGTAGTTGTTGTCTAAAATTCCTAAAAACCAAAAACAAATTAGTAATGGTACTGCTATAACACAAAATATTACTGAAAATTTTGAATGATTAATAAAAAGGTAAATAGACCTACCGAATATAATTTTGTGCCTCATCACAGTTCTGAAGTACATACCAAACCATACTGTCAAATTCATTGGGAAAATACTTCAACTTGGATAGTCCTAAACCTCTGGCTCCATCTGAAAAAATATCAAACTCTAGCGGATCAACTCTTTGTTTCTTATCTTGGTTCCTCTCAGGCTTGTTATGTCTGGTTTCTATGACATCGCCCAAAAATTTAGAGCAATGATGCAAGCACTCATCCATGATATATCCCTCGGCAATTGAACCTTCAGGCCTTGATTTGCTACGCACAGTTGATTTCAGGTACCCGAGCCTTCTTTCAACTGGATACATCCAACCATATTGAACAGGCCCCCTCTGAAGTGCCTCATCAGGTAGATGAATAGCCAGGTGCACCATTACATCAAAGAATGATGGGGGAAATAGCAGCTCAAGCTTGCAAAGAATTATGACAATTTTAACCTTCATTCGACGCAGCACAGATGCTCTTAGAGTTTTGGCACACAACTCCCTGAAAAAGTTTCCCAGTTCAGCAATGGTCTCATACATCGCCTTTGATGCAATCCCTCTCAGACCAGCTGGCAACACACGCTGCATAAGTATGTGGCAGTCATGCGTCTTCAGACCGTGCACTTTACCCCCTGGGATGTCCACACATCTTGCTAAGTTTCCAGCAAAACCATCTGTGAACCTAGTGTTGGCCAAATACTTGCACAATTTTTGTTTGCCTTCCTTTTGAAGCGTCCACGGTGCTTTCTCCTTTGAAAAACCCTTGGCCTCAGGTTTCATCCAGAACTTCTTCCTGACATTAAATTTCTCCAAATCCATTCTACCACCAACAGTGTCCTTGTTCTTTCCATCAAGCTCAAGAAGGGTACCAAGGATATTGTCCAATATGTTCTTCTCAATGTGCATCACATCTAGGTTGTGAACAAACTTCAATCTTGACCAGTATGGCAGATCATATAAGCTGATCTTGAGGTGCTAGGTTGGCTCACCAGTCATGCCACGCTTTCTCTTCCTAGTTGATGGATTTTTCCCTGGCCTGTAATCCTGAACTCTTTGTACCCTCTCCTCTCTTTCTGCAAGTGTGAAACTTGTTGGTGCATCCTTAGGTTCAAGTTTTCCATTGAAGGCTCTGCTACTCCTCCACTTGTGATCGTGAGGCAGAAATCGATGATGACCAATATAACCAATTTTATTATGCAAAGACTCGTAGCAAGGATCCTTATCACAGTGCGCACATGCGAAAACCCCTCTTGTGCTATGGCCAGACATCGTGACATATCCAGGATAGTCATGAATCAACCAAAGAAACACATCATGCAACAGAAACTCTCTACCTGTGCACGCACCATATGTGCCCACGCCACTCCATAGCTTCATCATATCTTTTATCAATGGCTGCATAAATAGATGAAAATCCTTTCCTGGTGAATTTTTTCCAGGGATTAGCAATGACATCATGAAGTTAGATTGATCCACGCACATCCACGGTGGGAAGTTGTATGGAATGACAAAAAATGGCCACATACTGTATGAACTACTCATGTTTCCGTATGGGTTGAATCCATCTGTCGCAATACCAAGCCTTATGTTACGGGCATCTGAAGCAAACCATCCAAACTCCTTGTCAAAGTGCTTCCATGCTTCACCATCAGCTGGGTGCCTCAAAATACCCGGTTGTGCAACCCTCTTCTCCTTGTTCCACTTGGTGTTCATCGATGCTTCCTTAGAAACAAAAAATCTCTGTAACATTGGGATTATAGAAAAGTATCGAAGCACCTTGTGGGGAATCTTTCTCTTTGCTTCCGGGTCTTTCCACCTTGAAAATCGACACTCGGGACAATGAGTTTTTTTGGCATGGTCTCCCCAAAACAGAGCACAGTCATACTTGCAAACATGAATTGTGTCATAACCAAGCCCAACCTCAGAAAGAACACTCTTAGCTTCAGCATAGGACTTGGGAAAATTCACTTTTGGCAAACCAGCACATAAGACAGCCAAAAATTGATCAAAAGCTCTATTTGTGACCCGGTTGTATGATTTCATGTAAAGCATCTTCATAATGAATGACAACCTCGTCTCAGTGGTGCATCCCTCGTGAAGCTCTTTCTTAGCTTCTTCGATGACGTTCGCATAGTAATTAGTGTCACTTGGGCCTCTGTCACCATAATCATGCAGCTCATCTAACATCTTGTGAGCATGATCATTATGATTCTCATTTCCATCATCATAATCATCATCGTCATCGCTTTGATACAAACTATGATCATAGTTTTCATTAGGACCATAATCTTCTCCATGACAACTCCACTTTGTGTACGAAACGACCATACCATTGACGTGTAAGTGGTACTCAATAGTGTCCTGAGTCTGCTACATAATATTAAGGCATTTTTGGCATGGGCACAATATTGATGCACCTTCGTTGCAGTTTGCGCGCGCAAACTCCATAAACTCGCGGACACCTTGTATGTAAAAAGGGGTGAACTTGCGCCCATGAGTAATCCACTGTCAATCCATCGCCTACAAAAATATATATAATGTGTTCCACTCGAGTCATGATGCCATTCAATTTGTACTAATCGATGTGAAAATTGTTTACCAAAGTCCAAATAAATCACAATGTGTAACATAAACACCAATCCAAATCAATTTCATAACAGATCTCAAAGGAAATCACATGTGCTTCCTATCTCCGTGCGCCGGCCTGTCGCGAAGCCTCACTAGCTAGGATCGTGATCGATCGTCGTGATCGTGTAGGCGCAAGTCGCCGGGACTTGTAGATGAAGGGCCAGCGAATGTCGTGATCGCCTGGACAAGGGATACCCTTGACAGCGCTCGTTCGCAAGAACAGAGAAGAAAACTGTTTGGAAGATCGCACAAGTCCTAACTATAACGATCCGTGTTTATACATGCCACGTACTGCACATAGAGTTTACAAAATGGTAGGCCAATCAAACAATTCAAAAACCGAACGGTAGCCCAGCGGTAACAAAACGTTTTACTTTGTACTAGGTCCTCGGTTCGAAACCCATCTTTGCCCTTTTATCGTTTTTAACACAATTGCTAAGTCGTTGGTCCCACGAACAATCGGTGACGGCTTAATCTACGACACTCTAAAATCCGTCGTGCGGATAATCGGCGACGGTTTGCCGTGATGCGAAACGCGACCGTCACGCATTATCAAGCATACGTGACGCCCAAAACTAATCCGTCACCTATGGTTACTTTTGGTGACGGTTCTGAATTTTGTCACCAGGTAATTCGTCACCAATTCTAGGATCTGTTGTAGTGTTCCTTTTACTAAAGGTCTTTCTTCCACCATTATATTGAGTCTCCACCTTCTATCTTTATGCACTCTTTTGAGAGCATAGTGGCCATTCTTAGTTCTATGTGCATTGTCCCAAGACTAGTTGATTGATGCATAACTTGTTATTGCTTGTTTGAAACTATTGTATCTAGTCACTCTTATGAACTTTGAAGGTGTCCTATGCATATATATTTGCTACTCTATTGAGGGACAAGCTGAATACATTTATGCTATGTTTTCTTTATGTGAAACAAACAAACTTCTTGCAAAGCATTGTTATTCATGAATCTTTTGTTTGTGCCTTTTCATGTTGTATCATAGTTTCTTTGCTTATTGCTAGAACTTTGTCTTTCATGTTATGATTGAAGTACTATGATCCTAGCCTTGAATGTTTTGCAAATACTTTGATCAAGTCTTTAATGGTGCATGTCACCTAAAAAATTATTTCTTTTTATCACTTACCTACTCGAGGACGAGCAGGAGTTAAGCTTGGGGATGTTGATACATTGCAAATGTATCTATAATTTTTGATGTTCTATGCTTAGTTTTATCCACTTTCTTGTGTTTTGTTCCAACTTTGGAGTACTTTTGTTATGATTTCTTAGACTAACCTATTAACAAGATCCACAGTGCCAACTGCCTGTTTTCTGTTGTTTTTGGTTCCAGAAAAGTCAGAAAATGAATATTCTCGGAATTGGACAGGACAAAAGCCAAAGTGCCTATTTTTCCGGAAGGGATCAAGTGCCAGAATACGAGACGGAGAAGGGCCAGGGAGCCACCACACCACCTGGCCGCGTGGCCAGGCCTAGCCCGCGCCAGGGGGTGGTGTGGCCACTCCCGGCACCCCCTCGGCCTCTCCTTCCGCCTATAAGTTGCCCTCGGGACGAAAACCCTAGGTACCCGATCAAAAATCCACGAAGGAGTCTGTAGCCGCCGTCATCTCCATCCCTAGATCGGGAGGGATCTGAAGCTCTTCCCGGCACCCTGCCGGAGAGGGGAATTCACCCTAAAGGCCTTCTTCATCACCATGCAAGCCTCCGGTGTGATGCGTGAGTAGTTCATCCTTGGTCTACGGATCCATGTAGTAGCTAGATGGCTGGTTTCTCCTCCTTTGTGCTTTCATGTTTAGATCTTGTGAGCTCCGTTCATGATCAAGATCATCTATTTGTAATCCATACATGTTGTGTTTGCGGGGATCCGATGGATATTGAGATGCTATTTCAGATTGATTATTGATTCTATCATGTCTTTGTTATTTGAGATCTTGCATGCTTTCCGTTGTTAGTAGCTATCTTAGCCAAGTAGATGCTAGCAACTCCAATAGTTAGTATTTATGCTCGATAGTGGGTTCATGCCTCTGGTAATCTAGGGAAGTGAAAGAAATCTCTAAGGTACTAGATGTGCTGTTGCTACTAGGGAGAAAACAACGATCCTTTGTTCATAGAACAATTGTATTGTTTGCCTTACACGCAGTTCGTAAAGCAATAATCTGTTGCTTGCAACTCAATACTGGAGGGGGTTCGGATGATAACCTGAAGCTGGATTATTAGCCATAGATGTAGTTGGATGGCGGTCTATGTATTATGTTGTATTGCCCAATCAATTCTCAAAGGAGTCAAGATGATTAGTATATGCGTGTATTGCTTTCTCGGTGTTTGTCAATTGCCCCGCTGTAATTTGTTCACCCAACATGTTATCTATCTTAAGGAGAGCCACCTCTAGTGAACTATGGATCCCGATCCTTTTTCTTTACATACAATCTACAATCTTTTACTGCTTTGTGTTTACTTTCTGCAAACTTTTACTTCTTTCCATTCGATACGTTTAATCCTTTGTTTTCCGCAAAACACGGTGAGATTGACAACCTCATCGCAAGTTGGGGACAAAGTTCTGTGGTTGTGTTGTGCAGGTCTCCACATTGCTACTAGCACCGGTAGTGCGCCCTACCAAAGCTCAGCTAGTAACACCTTTGAGGTGTTTCCTTGCTCCTACTGGTTCGATTAAACCTTGGTTTCATAACTAAGGGAAACTTGCTGCTGTGCTCATCATACCTTCCTCTTGGGGTTCCCAACGAGCTCTACATCAACACCGCCATCAAGCATTTTTCTGGGCGCCGTGCATTGAGCCATCAAGCATTTTTCTGGCGCCGTTGCCGAGGAGTCAAGGACATCTTCACAAGGGGAGTCCCTCATAACCAATCTCTTTACTTTGTTGTTTTTGTTTTGCTTAGTTTCTTTTTGCTTTGTTTGCTTGTTTTGTTCTTTAAAAAAACAAAAAAAAATCAGTTCTACTTGTTTGCTTTCTTATTTGAAAACACAAAAAAATTAGTTCCTATCTTGAGTTGCCACTATGTCTAGCCTTGCTCCAATCACTATGTCACCCGAGGAAATGATTCTCACTTTTAAACAAGGAATTGAGGAAAGTTTTAAGGAAGCTTGGTCTAGAATCTCTGATCTACATGAAAAGACCAAGCCTAAAATGCTTTAAGGCTTGTTCCTTAGCAGTTTTTACCTTGGGATTGCTCTTTGCTATAGATATGCTTTAGATGCTATTGCGGGAGGAGATTTCCTCCAAAGTAATGAGGATGATGTCATTAATGCTATAAAGAAATTGATCCTCACTTACAATTTGCCTAGCCAAACTGATACTTCTTTCGCAAAAATATTTGCTAGGTTGAACACTCTTGAGGCTAGCACTACTAGATTAGAAGGGTGCTATAATACGCTTAGGGAGCATCACAATTATGTTCCAATAAATTCTGAACCATCAAAGTGGCTCCCTACAGTAAAGATCGAGATAAACACTGAAACTTTTCAAGCCCGCTGTGATATCATGTCTGAATTTTGCCTTATGCCCAAGGATATTTATGAATCTTTGAATCTTTGGGGGCTTACGGAACGAGGAAAAGAAATATTTCTTGATAATAATACTACCATATTACCTCTTGGAATAGCTGAAGGAGTGTTTACAAAGATCCTTGGGAAAATGATTTCTATTGATTATCTTGTTATTGAATGTGCAGGAAAAGGACAAATTACACTTGGAAGGTCCCTATTAGAACTCCTTGGAGCAATAATAGATGTGGGAAAAGGGACCATGCACCTTTCTTATCCACCAAACAATCACATTTTCCCAAAGGATAAGAATAAAAATAAGAGAGGTAAGGGCAAGAAAGTTGGTTTTAATGCTTCTTCATTTGAGAACACTTGATTCTTTCTTTGGTTCTTATGCATAACTTAAAGGCGTTAAAGAAAAGTACTTGTTGGGAGATAACCCAAGAGTTTTAGATGAGTCTTGGAAGTTATTACCTCTGTAATAACCTCCGCTTATCCTTTTTATTTGCTTTTTGTGCCAAGAGTAACCTCTAATGAGAGTGAAGTAATGATTGGGAAAGTTATTGTCCCGAAACAGATTTTTGTGCTTCACCGTAAAAATTCCTGAGAGAGCTCTGTACGTCGGATTGAGATGTAATTGTTTTTGCTTCTGCGCGAGGTTGTTATCTAACTTTCGTTAGTTCAACACTTTTTGATTTGAGCAACATAAGGTCTTCGAAAAAATTTGTCTTTACCTGCTGGTCTGTTTTGACAAATTTCTGCCATTTCCTACATTTGCTTCTTGTGGGTTCCTTTTTGAGTTCTTTTGGGGAATTGAGCTTTTTGAGGGAAGTGCTACAGTAGCTAGTGTTCTAATGGAAGTTTATTTGGTGTTAGAACTGAACCTTGAGACTTATTTATCTTAAGTGCACTAATGTTGCTAATGAGATTGTGTGAAGTTTTGTATGAAGGAAAATTTTCAAGTGTATGGAAGGAATGAGTAATGAGATGAAGGATGGACTAAAGCTTAAGCTTGGGGATGCCACGCGTGTCACCCCAAGAAATATCCAAGAAGTACAAGCGTCAAAGCTTGGGGATGCCCAAGGCACCCCCTTCTTCATCAATAAAAATTCTAGGTTTCTTACAAACGCTTCATTTTTATTGTTTCGTGCACAGTTGTGTTTCTCTTGGAGCGTCTTCTTTTTCGTTTTCGTTTTGGTTTTTAGTTTGCTTGGTTTGTTTAGTTTTCTGAATAAGTTGGTTGGACCCCCTCTTTCATACTTTGGTTTGCAAATAGTTTGGTTTGGTTTGGAAAAGAGTAGGAAAGTTCATGCTTTTGTGGTAAAAAGAGCTCGTTTTTGACTGTGGCTATGCTTTGTCATGCCATGCTTGATATTGTTTTAGCTTTATGCTTAGTATTCTTTGTTGTAGCATGACTTTTTATAAACAATTGAGATTGCTTAATGTGCCTTGGATGAATCATGCGTTGTTTTAGCATATTAAAGCATAGTATAGTGGTATTCTCCTTTGATGCTTTATTTGGGCTGACTTGGCACATGCTCACACCATGTTATGACTGTCACAAGTCACCATAGCCTTTAAGATCGGAAAATCCCAGAAAATATACGAAAAATCCTATTTTTCTCGAAGACAAAGGAAGACAAAAGGGGAAGTGGAGATGGGCCACAGAGGGTCCACACCACCCCTGGCGCGGGCTAACCCTGGCCACGCCACCAGGTGGAGTGGCCACCCTGGCCCACCTCTGGCAACGCCCTCTGACACATATAATCCCGTCAAAACCCTAAGACTCGGGGAGTGACCACAGAAAGATTCCGCCACCTCAACGGGGTGGAAAACTACAGAGAGAGAAAGAGCTCTCCGGCAGGCAGAAATCTGCTAGGGAAATTCCTTCCCGGAGAGGGGAGATTGTCGCAAACAACACCATCATCAATCTGGACTTCATCGGGATCATCATCATCATGTCCATCATCATCTCCACTATAACCATCACCACCACTCCATACCGCTGTAACAATTGGGTTGAATCCTGCATAGTTCTTAGGGGAAACTTTCCCGGTGTTGATTGCTTGTTGTAGTTGATGCTATTGAGTGGAACCATTGAATTATTGCTATGTTCAAATTGTTACTTATCATTATTTCATCTCTGATCTTGATCCATATGATGTCTCGTGAGTAGTTTAGTTCTTGAGGACATGAGAGAAGTCATGTTGTTAGTAGTGGAATTGTGTTGAGAAAGATTCAATGGTTTGATAATTAAGTTGTGGTGTTATTATTCTAGTGGTGTCATGTTACTAGGGGAATGCATTGTGTATTTGGCTACTAATCGTGGGGTTGCTGGAGTGACAGAAACATGAACCCCCGTTAGGAAACCTTTGCACAAGGGAGTGTAGGATCTCAAGAGTTTAAGGCTATGGTTAGGTTTTTGTCTTAATTACTTTCTTGTAGTTTGGGATGCTTGCAAGGGGTATAATCATAAGTATGTATTAGTCCTAGGAAGGTCAGTACATTAGCATAGGTTCACCCACACAACACTTAGCCAACCAAAGAAGATTAATCAACTATATGAAGTGAAAGCACTTGACGATATTCCCATGTGTCCTCGAGAACATTTGGTCATCTTAAGTAATACAACCGGCTTGTCCTTTTCTAAAGAAAGGATTGGGACACTTGTTGCAATTATTATTATTGCCTTTTATTTACTCGCACTTTATTTGTCTGCATTATCAAAAAAAACCTAAAAATCCGTTTGCTAAGTATTTATAGAGAATTCCTGATCCAAGCCACTCGTCAACACCTTCCGCTACTCATTGGGTTCGACACTATTACTTATCGAAAATACTACGATACACCCGCTATACTTGTGGGTCATCAGGCCTTCTCCCTCGATCCTCCAAAGATCAAAGACTTCGGATGGATGAATGAGTAGATCTTATGAAATTGAGTCTCATGCAGTACAATGCTTTTTAGAATATTCGAGAGACTCCAGGTTGAAGATGGGGAGGGGTATTTGTACCCCCTCCCGAGATGAACTCGTTGGATTCAGCTAGGGCTAGACTTAGGCCGGATAATCTGGCTAGGGGCAAAAGTGTGGCCTAGAGAAAATACTTTGGTCCAAACATCCGGCCCCCTTCTGCACATCACGTTGTTGGTCCTTGGCAAAAATCCCTAGGGGTCAGATAATCCGGCCCATGGGAATGGGAAGATTATCCGGTCAGGGCAAAATCTCTGACCCTGCACAAAGATCTAGGGGAAAAGTCTGTCTCACTATCCGAGCGTTGCGTACTTGGTCCTTAGTCGATTCTTGGGAGGGACGGATAATCCGGGCATAGCAGGGCTAGAGAATCCGACTTTGGGCAAACATCTGGCCCAGTGCTAAATATACGGCCATTAATATGCTCCCTCTCTGAGTGTCACGCGCTAGGTCCTTAGCCAAAATTTCTACGGGCAGATTATCCGGCCCTAGACAGGGGGGATTATCCGGCCTAGCAAACATGATTCTACTGCATTTTGGCAGAGACTCTTGGTAATATTTTGGTGTGATGTTGTTGGCACAAGGTTAACCTTTGATATCTGTAGCACTCAACACACATTTAAAATATCCTTGGCATTGTTTTCTAACACACAAAACACTAGGGATCATGAAATGCTCTTTCAATCTCCCCTTTTTTGGTGTTATATTACAATACTAGGATTTTCAATATAGTACAAAATTTAACCAACAATAGTTCCAAAATATAAAGAGAGCCCCCCTAATTGTGTGCATATAAGTAATTTGCATTGGAATACAAATGCACAGATATAGGTTCAAAATCCCTTTATCCCAATCATAATGAGGTCTCCCTCACAAAAGGATAATTCCATAGATAAATCCACATTGATAATTCCGTAGATAAATCCATATCATAATTCCATATATAGCGCCATTTCGATAAAACCATATGTCTCGTACCATAGTCTCAAAGAGACATAAAAGGTTCACAATAAAGGGACAACAAAGAGAATGCAAATCCAAAAACCACTTCTTCTCCCCCTTTGGCATCAAAATGCCAAAAAGGGAAAAGGAAGTGGCACTAAATGTCTCAATAAGACCCACAAAGAACCAACTCTTCACAAAGAAGATGGCGGTGTCCGAGTTCACCATGGAGGAGTGTATGGTATGATACCGCGAAGATATATCTTGGGTTCATGACCACTACTCATCAATTAAGCTCACATATCATGAAATGATATTAAGAGTAATGATTTTTCTTACTTTTGGTATTATGGGGGAGGGTTAGCCCAACAAGTAGAACCACACTCCCCCTATATCCATGCCTGCATCTAAATACAATAGAGGTTAAGAAATAGGTGTGTATGCAAGAATATCAAGCCAAGCTCGTTGAATTTATGATATTTATCTCATTCCTCAAATAGAAAAATCTTACTTCATCAAGAGGCTTCGTGAATATATCTACAAGTTGGTCCTTCGTGCTCACATATGATAGCTTAGTATCTCCTCGGGCAACATGATCTCTAATGAAATGATTATGAATCTCAATGTGCTTTGCTATTGTATATTGCATCAAATTGTAGGCAATTTTGATGGCACTTTAATTGTCACATAAAATAGGCACTTTGTAACAAGTGACACCGTGTTTCTTTAAAGTTTTCCCCATCCATAACAATTGAGTGCAAGCACTTGCAGCAGCCACAAATTTGGATTTGGCGGTGGAGAGAGATATACAATTTTGTTTCTTAGAATACCAACATACCAAGGATCTGCCCAAAATTGACAAGCACCAAAAGTTTATTATCTATCATCCTTATCACTAGCCCAATCTGAATCCATGTAGCCACATAGAGAGAAATTTGATCCTTTGGGATACCATAATCATAGTCTGCGGTATGAACTAAGTATCGGCAGATTCTCTTGACTACCACCAAGTGGCTTTCTTTAGGAGCCGCTTGATACCTTGCACAAACTCCTACACTCATCACAATATTTGGTCTATATGCACAAAGGTAAAGCAAAGAACCAAGCATGGATTGGTATACCTTTTGATCCACATCTTTAACATTGGGATTTAATTCAAGATGGCATTTAGTTTGCATTGGTGTAGCAAAGCCATTCAGATCCTTCATCTTCAACCTCTTGAGCATGTCTTGGATGTACTTGGGTTGATTGACGAAGGTTCTTTCTCTCAATTGCTTGATCTCAAAACCAAGAAAGAACCTCAATTCTCCCATCATAGCCATCTCAAACCTGTTAGTCATAAGCTTTGAAAATTCATCATTAAAAGCTTTATTAGTAGAGCCAAAGATAATGTCATCTACATATAATTGGCAGACGAAAAGCTCCCCCTTAACCTTCTTAGTAAAAAGAGTGGGGTCAATCTTCCCAACTTCAAAACAACGGTCTAACGACAACTCTTTAAGATTCTCATACCATGCACGTGGGGCTTGTTTAAGGCCATAGAGCGCCTTATCAAGTTTGTAGACATGGCTCATAAAGTTGGGGTCCTCGAAGCCTGGGGGTTGATTAACATAAACCAATTCATGCAATGGACCATTAAGAAAGGCACTTTGAACATCCATTTGCTGTAATTTAAAATTATGATGTGCAACATATGCAAGAAGGATACGGATAGACTCAAGGAGAGCCACTAGAGCATAAGTTTCTCCGAAGTCAATGCCTTCCACTTGAGAGAAACCTTGAGCCACCAATATTGCCTTGTTTCTTAATATATGTCCATTTTCATCTTGCTTGTTCTTGAATATCCACTTTGTGCTGATAACATTGCGAAACTCTTTGGGCTTCTCTACTAACTTCCAAACCTTGTTGTGCTCGAAGTTGTTAAGCTCTTCATGCATGGAAAATACCCAATACGGATCTTCAAGCACTTAAAACACCTTTTTAGGTTCCACCATAGAGATATGAGCTTGACGATCACTAAAGCTCGCCAACTCTCTTCTTGTGGACACCCTTATTATTAGACCACCAACTGCTTTGTCAAGTGTGTGACCTATGAGTTCAAGATTTCTTTCAGATCTTTCTTTGCAATAAGCTTAGATCTCCTTATTATTCCTTGGTTAGGATTTCTTCAACATTTTGGTCCTCATCTTGACCAATAACATGGCCTTGGTTAACAGTTGGTTCAACATTGTATGTAGAATGAGAGTCTTGGCATTTGTCTTGATCAACAATAATTTCATATGGTTGCTATAATTCTAGACTCGTAGGGCCGAATAATCTAGCCGAGGGGGAGGTCTGATAATCCGACCTAGGAGTTTCTTTTGAGTCTCGCTCTTTACTCGAAGGGGATCTGGAGGGATTTTTAGAGCCGTATGATATGGCCATTGGCAAAACTGGATTATCCGGCCTAAGACTTCCACCCAGATCAGCAGGTAGATGATCTTCATGAAGAGAATATGCTCGAGAGGCAATAATAAAGTTTTCCTTGTCTTATTCAAGTATATGATAGATGTTTATTTTGCATGCTATAAATGTGTTAATTGGAAATGTCAATACATGTGTGTTTAATAAAAAAATATAGAGTTCCTAGTTATGCCTCTCATACAAACTAGCTCATTGATTAACAATATGATCAAGGTTTCCTAATCATGGACATTGAATGTTGTTAATAACGAGGTTACAACATTGGTAGAATGATGTGATGAACATTCACCCAAAGTATAGTAATACATTCAAAGTCATTATGTTTACATTGCTATAACATCATGTGAAGTAACCTTAATCCTTAGACCATGAGATCATGTCAATCACTAACATCGAAAGAGTAACTTGATAACATTAAATGTCACCTCGTAACAGGGTGACAGTAAAGGTGGGTCCAGATACTTCGAAAGTGTTATGTAGAGGCTCATGGATTAATAGTGGGATTAGTCCATCCCGATGACGGATATATATACTCAAGGCCCTCTTGGTGATATCACATTGACATAGCTTGCAAGCAAGTGATAAGATCACTAAGAATGTTATATCACGGGAACAAGAAAAGAGTACTTGTAGGTAACGATATCAAACTAGGTATGGGGATACCGATGATCGAATCTCGGAAATGTAATATATCGTGAGACAACGGGATTTTTTTACGAAGTAAAAGGTTCACACGATCACTAGAGTCATCGTTGAATATGTGGGATTCAGTACGGATCTCTAGATCCTGCTGATGATTATTGATCAAAGAAGGGTCTCGATCATGTATGCATCATTCAAAAACCATAGGGTGACACACTTAAGGTATACCGACACCAATTGGAGCAAATCTAAATACCATATAAAGGATTTGAAAGCGCTGGAATTATTTTGATAGACGCTAGAATTGTTTCGGGTCAAATTGCTGAAAATGGTTTCAGGTGTAATATCAAAGTATTGCAAGGGGGCTTATGCAAATGTTTGTTAATTAAAGTAATTAACCAAATTCTGAATAAAATAAATAAAATAGTTTTATTAAATGAGAGATGCATTAATTTTGGTGGGAAATTAATGCATGTGAGTGAAATTTTGAGTGGAGGCATGTTTATGTGAGTGGAACCTCCACCCACATGAATGAAGGGAGAGGTGGGGGCACCACCTTGGCTGCCGACAATGGGAGGTTATTCCCATCCCCCTATAAAAGGCCTCCTCCTCCATTCTCATAGCTCCTCATGAAGGATTTCTCTCTCCCTATAGATTATTTCCCATGGCGTCGGACTAGCGAAGTACATGTTCTCCGTGGCTTCTCTGGAATGATTTGCTACTTCCTATGCTTTGCTGGAGTGAGGACTCAGAGGTGGTCAGGGTACCAGACGTGTGTACGATCACGGATGCACTGCTGCTTTGTGGTGCTGGACTTCATCATGATCTTGAGATCGGCAAGTGGACGACTGCATCATCCATGAGAGTAATCTCGTAAAGCTTTGCGGGTCTTCGAGAGTAATTTATCTATGGATGTATGTCCACATGTTTATTATATCTTGGTGCTTATTTGTTTATATCGTAGAAAAAAATTATTTTCTATGCTGCGAACCCAATAGTGGTATCAAAGCAGGATCTATGCGTAGATGCTTTGCACGGGTAGAATACATATGGATATATGGGCACTGATGATCATGCCATTGCATCCTTTATGTATTTTGGATATTGGTGGCATAGTGTGATGAAGCGGCCCAGACTAACTTTACATGTCCTCACACATGAGACATGGTCCACGCTTGACATGCAACTAGTTTTGCATAAGACTCTTGCGGGTGTCTGTCTCTCGTACTATAGTCAATATATGATGTGTAAAGGGTTTCTAATAATTTTACTATCATCGTTGTGGTTTCATGTTCGTAGGTAAGAATGGTTCTATCTCCGAAATCCCTAAGCCACATAAGTACATGCAAAAGCTAAATTAGAAGCGTCTAATTTTTGTTTTTGCTGGGCAAGTGTTATGCTGTGGTAATGTTATAATTTGAAGTATGGTATGATACTCTTGGAAATTATAACATACCAAAGTGTAAGTTCCATAGACCTTGGCCTTACACATATAGGAATGATAAAGATTATACCACGATGCACAATATAGTGATCAAGTGTAAGAACTATATGATACCACTTTTTGCATATGATGTTTGCATCTTATTTTGCTTGTATGGCGATTTAATAACATTATAAGATGATCCCTGATTTTAAATATCAATATTAAAATGTGTTATTCCTTTAGTATGCACAGTTAAGAAAGTTCCTTGTTTCGAAACACCATGTGATGATCGGATGTGATAGACTCTAAGTTCACATACAATGGGTGTAAGATAGTTTTACACACGCGGGTACTAAGGTTCTTACTTGACGAGCCTAACATGTATAGACATGGCCCCGGAACACGATCCGAAAGGTAAAGCATGAGTCATATGATTGATATGATGACCATCTAGATGCTCGCCTTTGAAGCTGCACCAATTCACGCGATGATCGGTCTTGGTGTAGTAAATCTAGTTCATGTAATCACCAAAAAGACACGAGGGATGTTGTTTTTGAGTGGGAGTTCATTTGTAATTTAGATTAGTTGAACTCAATCTATCATAAACTTAGTCTAAATAAACTTTGCAAATTCTGTTGTAGATGGCACCACCTGCTTTTAATTTCAATGTGTTCATGGAGAAAGAGAATCTTGCAACGAATGGTAGCAACTTTATCAACTGGGCCCTAAACTTGAGGATTCTCCTCACTGCTGCACAAAAGCAATATGTGCTAGAAGCGTCCCTAGGACCCCACCACCCGATGATGCTTCTGACGATGTAAAGAATGTTTACTTAAGTCATTAGGAGGACTACATCATGGTTCATTGTGGCATACTGTATGGTTTAGAGCAGGAACTCCGAAAGCGTTTCGAGAATGGCAATGTTTTTGATTCCATTGGTGAATTAAAAATGATTTTCGCTACCATGCGGAGCCATCGCTAGGTCGTCGAAGCGCCATAGAAGCAAAGATGTGTGATGTCTCCCCGAGCAAGACGACTACCACCACCGCCATTGCCGCCCCCTCGCCGAGCACGACCCTAGCTACGTACTCTCCTTGTCGCCCACCTCGGGATGATCAGGAAGGGGGAGGACAGCTGATTTATGGGACATGGGAGGGTTCAGACAAGAAAAGGATGATGTTGGAGGGGTGTAAGCGCAAAATAACAGCCACATCACCGCATTGGGTCACTGACAAGCGGGGTCCACACAACGCCACCTCGCCTCGTACGTGCGATGTACTCGCGTCAGTGACCGTGATGGGACATGCACCGTATTCGGTCACCGTATGTTCTGTATTCTGAAGTTCAGTGACAGTATCGATTTTGCATGACAAGTTCAGTTACCACAGGTGCATTTTACTCGAACTTAAAATCCGTTGTATGGTTCGTGGCTTGGGAAGGGAAACTAAGGGAACCTACTTCCTCATGTCTCTTCCCTAGGAT
Source organism: Avena sativa (assembly GCA_916181665.1). Taxonomy (NCBI): domain Eukaryota; kingdom Viridiplantae; phylum Streptophyta; class Magnoliopsida; order Poales; family Poaceae; genus Avena; species Avena sativa. The sequence continues at coordinate 344,907,339 of OV702287.1, forward strand.
TCGTTGCACACTTCTGGGATAGAAAGCACGGGAAAACCCACCAAATTTCTTGTTTATACGTGGGGAAATATGATGCAAATTGTATGGGCTTTATTTTGCATATGTGCATCTTTTCCGTTTGTGCCTATAGATTTAGATTCTTGTAGTATTACCTCCACGGATCCAGTCCCTTTTCTATCCTTGATTTCTTCCTTAAATTGTTCATGTCCAATTTGATTGAGACACGAAGTATGAAGAATTTTCCGTTTCTCGCAGAAGTTGAGCAATATCCTTGAATGATCCATACATCATGATGTCTCATAGTTGCGCCTATGAAGATAACAACAGCAGGTGTGTCCTAAACTGAAATGTGGCATCTCCATATGATGGCAGGTTGAGTTCCATTTGCTCAACATGGCCCTCGAGCTGACTGAACATCACGATCATGTCTTAAAGAGCAAAAATTGATGTAGTTTGCCAACACCATATGTTAAAAGCGTTCGGCATATGACGCTTCGCAAGTATCAGGCCGGTACATGCCGAGCACCTTTGGACGCATCTAAATATATAAATGGTGAGAGCTCACGGGTTCATTTCGATTTTAGGTCGTCTGATGGCGTCTCTCAGCAGATCTGGATCGTTGATTTCTTTCACCATGTCGTATAAAAGGTGTAGCCCGGTGAAAAACCTAGCCGCCGCCGCCCACCCCTTGAGCGTTTGCGGCTCGTCAATCTCCTGGCTTCGCTGCTCCCCCAATCCCCACCAGCGCCGCCAAGGTCCTTCTCCTCCAACCCCTCCATTCCCCTTCTCCTCTCCTACCATGGAACACCGGAAGAGCGAGCGGTGGCTGGAGGGAGAAGCCGAGCCGTGCGCCTTCTCCTCTCCTCCAACCCCTCCATTCCCCTTCTCCTCTCCTACCATGAAACGCCGGAAGAGCGAGCAGTGGCTGGAGGGACCACCGAGCCGCGTGCCTTGTCCTCCAACCCCTCCATTCCCCTTCTCCTCTCCTACCATGGAACGCTGGAAGAGCGAGCGGTGGCTGGAGGCAGCAGCCGAGCCGCGCGCTTTGCCTTCGCCGGGAGAGCCGCTGTGCGCCGTGGCGTCGCCCGAGAGGAGAAACATCATAGCCGTGTCATCTGTGCAAGGATATGCCGCTCGATGTGTCATCGCCGAGAGGAGCAGCAACGAGCCGTACTGTCGGGGTAGGAGCGGCCAGGGGCTGCCCGCAAAATCTGATCCGGGAATGCACCATCACAAGATCTGATGTGGGAGTGTATCATCATCGGTTATATGACCACCTGATTCTATGTTGATTCTTAGGCTGGTAGATAACTATAGATTTATCAAACACGCAAAGACATACCCGTACCATAGCCATGAGTATGTAATTCCGATGCATTACTTGTTTTTAATTGAACATCTGATGTTGCCCTTTTGTTAATGAAGGGGTACCCGAAAGAATATTTCGCAATTGGAGTGTAGAGGCGCAGAGCTCTCATATTCTATGGCAGGCCGGCCAACCTCAACAAAACAACCTACCTTATGTTCGTCATTCCCGAAGTCAAGGTGCATATGCCTCTTTTATTTATATATTTTTTCATTTTGCCTTCTTGATTGAGACTTAGGACTCCAATAACTATAGTAGTATAGGAAAATAGATTCAGATTGTTAGATGCTTGTGTCAATATCTTATGATCATCCTCTGTTTCAAAAAAAATGATGATCCTTGGGTTCTAGTGTATATTAGAGCATGTATATAGTTTAGATTTTGTAATTCAACCTACCCAGAATCATGTGTTGTTTCCTCCAATCTAGCGATAAATTTCAAGATTTAGGACAACACGAATTCAAGTTAGCTATAAACAAGACTCAAGTTTTAATATATCCTATGGAAGATCCAAATTTCATAAAACCAATTGCCCATAGCTCATTGTTTATGGCAATACACTCCAATTTTAGGGCCACATTACGTGTTTCGCACAGGGGCCTCAAATTTCTATAGACAACCCTGCTCCTCGGCCTCTTCATCATCGTTGAGGATGCCAGCCAGCAGTACAACAACTTGTCCACCTCTGCCTCTTCTTCCAAGCAAACCTAGAGGTTCTTTCTTTCAGCTTCGGTTTGTTACAATCTGTGCATATGTAATCTGCCCAACATGAACCAAGGAAAAAATACTGACCTTTTTCTCACATAATTGAAGCTCAAATATTTAATGCTCTTTGTTCAAGGTGGAAGCACATTTGAATCGGATAATAGACCATTGCATTTTTATAGCGAAATGTTTAGATTACATGGCTAATAAGGCAAGATAGTGTGTATGCATGGCTTCTAAATGTGTGTGCAATAATTTTTTCCCTGTGCTCATATTTCCTTGATATGCAGGTTTATTGCTATTTCCTGTTGTCAAACCATTTTAATCTATCTAAACTCAGTTCACTATGTTTACACTTCAGCAAGGTCATTGTCAGCTCCTATTTTTCTAAAGATAAAATAACTGTTTTCTTTCCTACATGGATACAACGTTTATGCAAATCCTGTGATGGCACATGTTCTTGGTGTTTTAATATATCCTAGACATTCTGCACTACTAATCTTGGTATGTCTTTTTGTTTCAGGCAAAGGAGGTGAGAGCTCTAAAATGATTCTGGTAGAAAAAACTGCGATGTTTCTTATCTTTTACCTCCCATGCTTTCTGCATTCTTGACGGATTTTTGTCCCTTGTACTAGCTTCATCACAGATACAAGAATTTCTTATTTCTATTGATGTGTGGTAAGTTTGCTGAAACTTATTTGCGATGTGGACAACTAGATACTAAATAGCATGTTTTTCTAGTGCGCACTTGTATGAAGTATTCCATTATAAGCTACAGTTTTCCTCTAGGGTACAAAAGGCTGAGATCATGATGCAAATAGCCTTATTTGGAATAGATTATCCTGCTTTCGTTTTTGTTTGTGCACTAGGTTCATTCCTGAGTAAATTGGTCCTGGTTCATGCTCATATTTCCCCCATATCGTCCTTCTACATTTTGAATTTAGATATGGTGTTCTTTTAGCTCTTATTACCAGGAATTTCAGCTAGGACATGTTGACACCGATTTCGACTTCAAATATAAATAAGCTATGTCGATTAGAAATATGATGAAATAACTAAATAGCAAAATAAATATTCAAAACAGTTGTACCTTATACGATAAAAAGAAGGTAAATTATCCAACACACATGGGCATTCTATTATCGCTATAAATTCTCACCATCACAAGCAACCCTAAATTTTCAAGATTCTACGGCCGAATAAATATCGGCGCAGTATACAAATACTTGCTAAAATACGCTTTTGATATGACACCAATATTTCTAAAATGTCGACTGCGGACGGCAAACCTATAAAGTACGGTCACAATTATTCTGTATCAAAAGGATAGTCACATATCAACTACAAAATAAAATTATGGGTCATCCCAGATTATCGATTGATATATGCACATATACAATTAAGAAACAGTAAAACTTACCTATCTAGGCCCTCCCACAGCGTTTTGGCGCTCCAAGCCGTCCGATGCAACACTTTGCGATTCAGATCTTCCAAGAACGCCGAAAGGTCACTCGAGCATTTACCATCAGCAGATCATGTCAAATTCGCCAGCCCACCTAACGGGGCAGCTGCTCCGCAGACCGAGTAACACGTTCTGTGGTTAATCGGTCCGAGTAGACTTCAAATGGTCCGATCGGCACCTTCAGCCCTGCCAACAAGGGCATCAGTTCCGCTGAGGATAAAATCTACCTCACCTGGTCGCATCGGCGATGGTGGTGGCGGCGGCAGTCACGTCTTCCAGAAACCCTTGGGTCGACCTGCCTAATCTCCATGTTCCGTCTGCACAGCGGCGACCCTGCCAGCGACATGCAACAGCTGGGCTTATGATCTTGGCGCGCAAATGAGACAGCCAGACAGGTAAGGAGAGATGTTGTGCTGCCGTCGCCATGGTCCTCTGGTCTTTGACCTCTCTCATCACTTCCATCCTCCACTGGGAAGAAAAAGGGCACTAAAGCACACGAGAAAGGTACAAGCCAAGAAAATCTTGTCTTTCTCCTTTCCTCTCACCTCTAATCGGTGGGATTTATATTTGTGTATTTGTGTCAAGCTCAGATTCAGGTTTACAGTTCTGAACACAAATTGAATTCAAACTCTAGAGAAATACGACTACACCTTGATCAGTGGGAATCCATACATAAAGATTCTATCGTGTTCTAAGATTTAGGTCACTGATCATACCCATTTGTTCCTTCGGATATTTTCTTCCCAGGTGTGTGTGCGCTTTTACTTGGAACCCACTCCATAACACGTTTAGTCGATAAGTCTAATGCATACTGTTAATTCTTCAAATAAAGCTAATATGTAAGGTCCAGTCGTTCTTGTTGTAATCTCTTTGTCAGCATCTTCCTGGTATCAGCCATAATCGTCCAGGATGAGCCAATCATACAAGGTCTGATTGAGATATCAACAAATTTTACTTACTGGTAAACTGAAAACTGTAACATTGAGGTAAAAGTGAAGACTGTACCAGGATAGTACACCAAATGTGAACTGATGGAAGGCATTGCAGACTGCAATGCAACTACTTGCTTTGGATTCTTCGGAAAAGAGTATTGTGTTGACTGTTGCATTGCTAACTAGACATACACCCGCATATGGACCAATTCTCGGCAGCAAACATGAGGCTGTCAAACTATACATACAACTCCCATATTTGGTAGCAAAATTTCAGTAGCAAACAAGAGGCTATACTTGCTACCTCAGTCATTGTAAGTTGGTACAACTGAATTTACGTACACCATGAAGATGGTACAGACTGGAATCTTGTCTTTGATGAAGGTATTTTCCTTTCTAATTCTAGCAGATGGTTTGTGCTAGGTCTATCATTTCCATGTTCCTATGTTCTAGGGACTTAGAGGTTGAAGTTCAGGTACTTCTTTTCGTTATTCTAATTTGAGGTAACTATTTTGAATTCGTGCAGTGAGTGATGTTCAACATTTTGTTCATTACCATTGTTATAAGCTTGGATTTTACACCTTGCCAAACCCATGCTTCGGCTGGGTGATGTCAATGGCATCACAGATAGTCGAAGCACTAAAGGAACAAAGCTAGGAGCTGCCTGCAGGACTCTTGGTCGACCTTTTCTAACTTCGACTAGACTTGAAGATACAAGCTGTAAGTTAATTGTATATTTGGTATTGTTAAGCATTCTGCAATAGAATTATTATGATATGATGGTAAGCTATTAACTTTAGTGACAGTGTTCTGATATCTATTTCTCTATGTTTTTTGCATGTCCATGTGTGAGCCTCCAACGGACTAAATTGCCCCAAAATTTAGGGGCAAGTGAACTTATGGCGTTGTTCCCATAGTCAGACAAATGCAAAGAAAGCTTCAAACTTTCCGATGTAAGTTGGTACAATTGAATTTTAATTTATTTGCTCTCTTATTCTTTATTTCTGCTTATAGATGCCTATGTTTGGCTATTTGTCAGCCCCTTACGGGAAGAAGCCTTGAGATTTACCTAATTAATTAGGGGAATCTGTATGTCCTGTGTGTCCGTGCACAAGTATAATTACGGAGAAAATCCCTCAGATGATCCCAGCTTCCTGTTTCGTCTATTGTGAGATTGGTGGCTGGACTAATATAAGTAAACCAGATTTCTTACTCTAATATTATCCTCTTTTTTCTCAGCCTAATGGAAATTTTTGGTAAAAGATCTACGCAAGAGGCATCACATCAGCCTTAGTCAGCTACTTTACATTTTGTTTCGCATCAGTGAGTTGAGGATATCAGAGATTTGCAACACTAAGTTAACTAATTTATAATCTCATTGCCATGTTGATGACACTTGCTTATTGTACAAGGATCAGTCGTGCATTCATTTTTCGTTTACTATAATTCATAGTTTTATTCGGCAGTGTCATACATAATGATTTTGACTTGTTGTAATATTTTGTGTCGCATATTCAATTCTTGAACCTACATGATTTTCAAGATAATGTTCGTATTTACAAAGATAGTATATTGAAACTTGGCATGATGCAACTTTGTTTAAGTAACATGCATCCGACTTAAGGGTGACATATGGCTAGAAGTGGTCACTAGAGTTTATTTCATTTGTTTTGCAATCTACCAATGGGATGAATTAAACAATAATGTGTTTTGTGAATACTTCCTTTAGATTTGGTAGCTAAGGAAGATCTGGTATTTCCATGTTGGGGTTATGCTATTCAACTAAAAACCAATGGAATCCAACCAAACTAAAACATCTATAGGTCATGGAAAAAAATATGTTGACATGCCGCATGATTAAGCCCCAGTCTGCAAGACAATTACCAACATAAAAATAATATACATTTCTTTTTTCCCACAAAGTAATATGCTTGTACACCATATTTATCAATTTTCCAAATATTGACGGGCGTGACAACGAGCGCTTTAATGGTCTAGTTAGCTATTGTAGCTAGCTAGAACAAAGGTTGCACAACGTTTGCATGGAAAGTAAAGGAAGCCTAAGTGCGTGTAGTAATCACATGCATGCATGGATTAACCGGCCCCATTACAAATTGGATCCCTTAAAGTAATTAAGCTCATGCTAATTAATCAGCCCATATCCATATGCTATGGGAAGTGCAGCGGCTACAGGCCCGCATGTGTTAGTTTATCTTGACTAATTAGCCAGGTGATTAAAACCTTAAAATCCATATTAATTATGTACTTAATTAGATTAGCGGTCAAAGCCCATGTGAACGACCAGCTGGTCCGGCCTGGCTTCAAGCCCTTGAGAAACCTGCGTACGTATACAAAGTCCACGGAAAACTTGGCAGACAAATCTGCGGGAGTCACGACGCCCACCTCCGTGCCCACGATCTCCATGACGACCGCGCCGTCACATGCCCTGTGTAAGGAGAAGCGGAGGAACAGAATCGCTCGTACGCCGTATTGCTGAAACTCTGCCCCATTCATTTCGTCGACACACCGCTGCTACCGCTAGTCGCCGTCGCAGCTTAGCTGTTGCACGCCGGCAGCCCGGCCGCTCGTCCTACATCCTATACGCCGGCCGCTCGCCCTACGCCACACACGCTGGCTGCCCGGCCGCACGCGCGCACGCAAGACGCTGGTAGCTGCAAGGTGAGAAACATTAGTATACTTTAGTTCTCTTTTGGTTGGCTCTACATCGACACATGCCATGAATTTTCTCCTCCATTTGCTAGTTTGGTCACATGGACACAAACTAGGGGATTTGCTCTCCTAAATTGATATTCTCTCCGTTCAGAAATATAAGACGTCTTAGTTTTATAAATCGAATGTATCTAGACGTTTTTTAGTGTATAGCTTCATAGAGACTAGGAGTGAACCTATACATAAAAAGCGTCTAGATACATTCATTTCACAAAGCTAAAATGCTTATATTTCTGAACGAAGGGAGTACATGTATATTTGTCCATGGCTTGATCATGTGGGCATATGCTTAATTGCCTTCTTCTCATGATCGTGATAAATTGGCTCTTGTTTTGGTCAAAATTGACACAAACCAAGATGCTATAAACCCATGTATATATGTTACCAAAAATCTATCTCTTGGCTTGCTTATGTTGACACAAGGATTTGCTCTAAAATCATATATCACTAAAATTCGACTCTTGGCTTGGTTACATTGATACAATCCAAGTTGCCTTAAATTAATATAATCATGAAAATTATAGCTCCTTGGTTGACACAAACGAAATTGCTTTTTACATGTGTTGGTTTGATGTGTTTGATCTGTTGATATATGCTAAATTGCCTACTCCTCATAATTATGATAAATTGGCTCTTGTTTTGGTCACATTGACACAAACCAAGATGCTATAAACTCATATATGTGTTACCAAAATTTTGGCCCTTAGCTTGGTTACATTGACACAAGCCAAGTTGCGCTACACATATTAGTAAAATCATACTCTTGGCTTGGTCATATTAACACAAGCCAAGTTGCTCTATATTCATATGTTAATGAAATTTGGTTCTTGGTTCGGCCACATTAACACAAATTGAGATGCTATAAACTCATATATATTACCAAAATCTAGCTCTTGGCTCGGTTATATTGACACAAGCCAATTTGCTCTAAAATCATATATCACTAAAATTTGGCTCTTGGCTTGGTCCCACTAACACAAGCCAAGTTGCTTTAAAGCCACATATTATTAAAATCATGCTTTTGATTTGGTCACATTGATACAAGCCAAGTTGCTCTATATTTATATGTTAATGAAATTTGGTTCTTGGTTTGGTCATATTGACACAACCCAAGTTACTATAAATGCCTAAAAAATCTATACGTTAAGTTCAACCACATATGGTCATTTTGGAATTCGTATTAGATAAACAAATAAATAAACTCTACGGTAGTGGCATGCGTCTCCAACTAGTAGCTAAATACTAGTCTGTAATATATATATGTGAATGAATAAAACAAAGTTGCACTAGTCTGAGTGCTATAGCTAGCTTCATCTGCATGCAGCAAGCAAATTAAATCATCTAGGCCCTCCGTATGGCGCGTACATGTCCACAAATAGACTAGCTCGTGTTGCGTATACTAAGTGTGAGTAAACAAATACCACACTTTTACATAACGTGCGTGTTTCCGAAATCATAAATCTAATCAACCTTTAAAGTTGTTTGCACTGGACTTGATGGAGGAGTGCATGTGCCGGTGCCATTATTCACTATTTAAACCTGCATGTAGAATATATAGATACATGCATCTAGATCTTGGTGTAATAAACCATGCAAAAGTCACACTTCATATGCGTATATCGTGTGTTTAGGACAGGATGCTACTAGTCGGCTGCTTGACCATGGCAATGAAACAGCTTCATGCGCGATTAAACAATATATATGATAACAAAATTCATGTTAGCATCCAATGCATAATTTTTGTACCGCTAATACTAGTGCAAGCAAAAGATATGATATAAAATATTCATTTAGCATGTTGCTCGCATTAAATATATGATGCACATGCTACTGTCGCTTCTAATTACCAAACTATAATTTGCTCAAATTTTCACGCATATAGAAAAATCATGCGCGTACTCCCATAGCTCACGGCTGCATGTAAAAAAATGAAAAGAGCCCTTGGCCGGTTAATCAACCATTAAGAAGAAAACCCCGGTTAATTAACAGGGTACATTAAGTATCCTATGCATGCATCCTACATGGCCCATGCGCCCATTCTAGGTATTACTCCCTCGTTCCTAAATTAGGATGCCTATTATCAAAATCAAAGTTTATAAACTTTAACCAAGTATATATGAAATAATATAAACATCCACAACATAAACTCAATGTTATTAGAACCATAATGAAATATATTTTCGTATTATATGCATTTTGTATTCTAAAAGTTACTATATTTTTATATATAGTTGATTAAATTTTAGAAATGTTGACTTTGACCAAAATTAATAGGCATCTTAATTTGGGAAGGAGGGAGTATGTTAGTCGGCGAAAAAACCTTGAGCTGATTAATAGTATATCTGATACGTATGAGCTGCTTGTACTTCTAAATACTAGTACAAGTGCAAAATGTTTCACTTTTGCTTCTTATAATAGCACAAGAATAAAATATAGCATATATGCTAAAAAGATATATGCTATCACCATGTATGATAATCCAAAGAAAATTGAGTGTTCTCAAGCATGCGTCGACGTCGACAACAGCGAGGAGGACTTTAGTTTCTATATTTTATAGTTTTATTTTACTTCTACATTTTGTAGTGCTCATATGTTGTAATGTTATGTTAAAATTCTTAATCAGGGATTTTCTCTACGGAGATGTAATTAACAGTTCCTTTATATAAATGTAAGAGTTCTGGAAATAAAGTACCTGCAATGTTTGATCCCTTTTATTTATTTATGCATTTACGCATTTAAATTATACTATCTGTCTCTATGACGTGGACGCGTATTTTGTCGCCCCATTTTTCCGTCATCAGGACACGCAGGACTATGTTGGACCGTGCAGAGATAAAAAAAACTTTTACCCTACGCGGTACACCCAAGATCTAGCTCAGGGGATAGGCTACGGGATTTACCACTAGACGCGTAGGTGCGGATTATTGATGAAGCACGTCAGTTGATGCCGTGCCGAACGATCCCCGTACAGCATGTCCAGATCCCCACAAACCTCATTGTCTCCAGCGCCGCACGTGCAACGCCTCTACCTGTATCCACACGTATAGGAAGGAGCTCTAGGCAGAGGACTATTAGATCATGTCTAGTCTGAAATGGAAGTGAAGAAAGTGACGGCTAGGTCAGGGACTATCCCTTGTCACTCCACTTATATATACTCCTAGCTAGGCTCAACGCTTGAGGTCCATCTAGGCCGTATCCCAATCTTCACATGGACTGAATCCACATGAGCTCCTATCCTTTAAGTGTGTGATCCTGTAGGTTCACGTACACCTGGATAAAACATGAGTCACCACTCCGAGTCGATAGCTGCTAGCAGTCTCTAGCAAGACGTGCCAACTCCCAAGCGCCGTAAAGTCAGAAGACAAACCTTTCTCAATGTGACTTTCGTTCAAGTCTTTTGCCTCACGATATATCTTGTCAAGCTATAGGCGAGTTGCTGTCATCCCTTTAATAGCTCAACCCCCTCTTCTCGTTCCGTGATATACGATTCACAGGCCTAACACTTTGTCTGACTCCTTGGTTAACACTTAACCAAGTCGCGCATGGCCATGCTTCTGAATCATATCACACGAGAGGGCCCATTGAATATCTCTCCATTACGGAGGGGCAAATCCTATCTTGGTAATCCACGTCACGCAGCTTGCTTCACAACCAACCTGAACCCTACCTTTATAACTACCCATTTACGGAAGAACGTTTGGTAGAACCTAAGTTGGCTATCCACAACTCGAATCATGCAATCACCTCAGGTCAAAGAATTCCATTGCTTGAGACTGCAAATGACAACATGCTCGTTGCATCTCAACTGTGGGTCAGTCCGATTTACTAAACTCTTTAGTCGAATCCGTATAAGTCGGAATAGCATCTCCATGCCCATGACAAGTGGAACCGAGTCATCAGTCGACTTTCACATTAGTCTAAGTTATGTGTCCAGCACAACCTCAACGACCAAGGATATATAGTATGAACAACATGAATATATAGTTTCACAATCGAATCACATATTTAATAATACATATAAGTAGTTTATACAAGGACAATAACTTTATGAATACATTGGGAATAATATCATACATGATTGCCTCTAGGGCATTATTCCCAACAGACTGAATGTGCCAGTGAATGGTGCTTCCATTGCACCTCCTAGAACAACTTTTTCGTGACAGGTAATTGGATAGAAGGTGAGATCATTTAGAACCATGGCTTATTTAAGCATCATCAGCCTTAATATCTGTACATTCAATTATTTATGTCTGGTCATTATTCCTGACCAGAACCATATCTTTTTATTGCCATCACATGCTATGGTCTTAAGGAAAGCTAGAAGAATGTCTTGCATGAGTTGTAGCTCTGAATATTACTGTAAGGATTCTCTCAGTTATTTATACATACACTCTAATGCAGATAGCACAAGGTGCTTACGTAATAGATTCTTTTTGTTTAGATTTCAATATTTCTCTGTCCATGGGCTAGATGATTTTGTTTCTTGCTGCACGTGAAAAGTAGATAACACTTAGGTCTCGTATATGGATTTAGGCTGCAAGTTAATTAGGAAAATATAATTTTGCAATTCCTATAAAGACTCTAGGAAATTCATTTTTTTACTTTATTATTAGTAGGGCACCAGTTATAACCATTGTGTAAATGAGTATTATGTAGTAGATATAATATATTGGCAGTCCCTTACATTTGTACAGTAACATGGTTGCTACACACTTGAAAACTGTTTCTATGAGTGATTGGAGAAAATAAAAAAGATAAGTGAAAATTCAACGTCTGTTATAATCCCAAACTGTTTCTGATGTGGGCCTAGACAAGGTGTTCATCCACCTTTTGTTGAATTATTTGTCCTTGCAAACGAAGGTACTCACAAAAGGTTTTAATCTTGCTGGAAGCTTGAAGAAAAATATTTGTAATTGACTCTTGAAATGTCGATGCCACTTGCAGGTGCAACTGAAGTTGATATGGATTTTGCTCAAGCACAACAAACTCATAATAGCATTTTCTTGCAAGGTCAAGAACATATGACCTTGATGACCAGCAGCATAGCTTTTTCTTGCTCATAATAGCATTTCTTGCTCAACTGAAACGACTCGTGCACCAGCTGTACCTACATGTTATGGGCCATTGGATATGAAAAGAAGGGACAAGATGCAACAAAGACTTGTATTGATGGCACATTTGGAAAAAAGAGTGGGCTTAAAAAAATTGCAAATGCATTGCATCATGCCATCATGAAAAACTTTGGTTCAGAATCCGTTGCTAAAACCATATTTGAAAAACTCCAAAATCATTTAATAGGGTTATATATGAAAAATTATATTTTTATTATATTGGACAGGAAATGTGTTCCATAGATGTCCTAAAACAAAGTGGAAATATTTCATTCAGTTTAAAACTAAACTCTATTTTTGTATTTTCCAAATTGGACATGATGCCTTATATGCATAATGGCTTAAATCATTTTTTGTTTTGACCAAATATTATCTATAGAGTTTAGGTTGTACATTTTGAATTCACAAAAAAATGGATATTAGTTTGAGCTCATTTAGAGCTATAATGAAAAAATTATGGAACAAATAAAGAAAATGAAAAACAATAAAACAAAGGAAAAAAAACTAAACTAACATATCTCTATCGGACCAGCCACTGGGCCGACCCGCCCTCTCTCACCGCACCGCGCGCAGCGCGAGCAGCCTAACAAACTCCAGAGTGGACCAATCTGAGCAGACATAGCCTCTCTCCCTTCTTTTCTTTTTCTCTACCACTGAGCACTCGGACCCACCTATCAGAGCCTCTTCAACCTCCAGCCAGTGTTCTGTACGAACATAGGATCGATTCCGTTCTATTTTCCCTCGAAACCGCGCAAGATTGTTCAGATTTTTTGCCTCTTCTGCAAGCACGACCCCACACGTTTTCCCTTAAAAATTAGGTGAAAACCCTATCTCTGGATCGCTTTCGATCTCACCGCCGTCACCACCATCGACGAGCTTGGGAGGAGCTCGAGTCCGTAGTTCCGTCGCCCCCTCTACCCATTCTTCATTGTTTTGACCTCCCCTTCCTTGACCGCATCTTCCTGACCACTCCGCCTTCCCGCAGGCACACCACAATATCCACGTGAGCTCGCCGGAGGACTGCCAGAGCCCGAGGCCAGCAGCTGCTCGTAGACGCTGATACGGGAATCTAAGCACAACACCGGTGACACGGGGAGAACCGTAGAATCCTTCCGCATCTCGTAGTCCACTTCACCACACCAGGAGGACACGGTTACGTCGTCGTCGACCACCACCTGAGCCCGCCACCGCTGCTTCGTCTCCACCGCCGCCACTGGTAAGTCGTCGCCATTTCCTACCTGTTAGATCACAAGTATGCAGTATAGATTAGAGGAGACAACAAAGGGGTACCAGCCAATCATCTGACGGTTGATTTTAATCGCGATAGATTTAAAAACTAAAAAACTTTAGATCTTGCAAAATTCGTAAAAAAAAATAACCATATCTCCGTTTTAGTTGATTCTTGTTGCGTTGTCTTCATATTTACGAGATCTATAAATTGACGTTAGAATATTATGCTTAGATGTTATAGATATTTCTCTTGATATTCGATGTATAGGCCCCTTTATGATCATATAGGCCCCTTTATGATCATAGTTTTGCTACTATGCATGTTTTGATCTTCAAAATAGTAATATGCATGTGTAGGATGTTTTCAGTAGAATTACTTAGAAATATTTTACAAGTGCGATGCTATACTTAGGATTATTTTCCCTCCTAATAGGATTTTTCTGAATTTCTCTAAGAATTATGCTTGTGCTATGCTATATATACATATACCATTGCGGGGTTTCAAAGACTGGATTTTTTCTAAATATAAAAGCTCTTTTGAGCAAAGTTTTTCTTCTCAAGTGTACTCAAAATAAAACTAAATTTTCTTCTAGACGGAGTGGTACGTCGGGAACGTCTACAAGGGCAGCAACCCGAGGGCTCTGCGGATGCTCAAGTTTTGGTGGAGGACCGCCATCCATGAATCAAAGAAGTCTGACATGTTTCAGAATTCAGAAGCTTTCAGTGCAACCACAATACATATGGGCTCTGTCTTGGCCTAGTACTTAGTGAAAATTTGGCTTTCTGCAAATAAACCACAAAGCCTTCTCTTAGCCTTGCATGTAGAGATAGGCCAAGTCCTTTTTTCCTTGGTGTAATTTGCCAATACATTTAAAGTATTGACCAACTCGTTTGGCTGCATGTTTTTTGTACAGAATTTGAAGATCGTTAAAAGGTGCGCTAGGATCGCGGGTCTTCACTTAACTAGCATGTGGCGTTGATGGGACTCCAATTGTGTTTTTTCGCTTTCTGCTGTAATAATGTAAAGTCTAGATTATTTGATTTATGTAATAAAGACTTGGGTTTTACATGATATTTCATCGACTGGGAGTTCTAGATAATGATCCAGGGACTAGCATGTGAATCACATAGACTTAGGATCTTTATAGATCCAAGGTCTCTATAGATGGTATTAGAGCACATGTTGACTATAGATCGTGATCCTAGCCTTGGAAAGACCTTAGGAATAATATTTTCTAAGTTATTTTAGGAAACTCTCATACTTCTCATTATCTATCTTAAGAGTTATAAAACTTTTTTGATCTCTTATCTTTTCTAAAACTAGTTGACCATTACCCACTTCACGAAGAGACTTCTGAAGACAACTTTTCGCAGGAAGATCAACTCGATGCTTCATTCCAAGTCAATATTAGAAGGCTGATACCTTCGATTCGGATTTCGGATGTAGTATAATAGCTTTTTCCCTAGTAGACCTAGGTTTATCGAATCCTTGGGAAATAACGCTAATAGGAATAAAAATAAGGACATGTCTACAAGACTTTGTTTTTTCGATTTTACCTTTGTTTACCAGACCAATTTAGTTTACTTTATATTATGGTTGAATCAATGGATGGAGATAGAGACGGGTTGAAGGTCCACCTGCAGCTGCATATCATATGGGATAAAGTATAAAAATAAGCACATTTATGTGTAAGGTTCCAATAGAGATTATCTTTTGTGGGAAACATCGACGATTGAAGCGTATGAAATCCTGAACACATCTTCGTTCTAGATGATTTTATGTTGTTTCTTTTTGCATATCTATATTCCCTTTGTTTTTCTGAGTTTATTGTCGGTCTTACGAGCTCGGTACGGGCGGGCGATACAGCTGGATCCGCCCGTACCGTTGGTCGTTAAGCCCGTTGTTGCATTCGTTTTGTTTAGCATAAATGGTACGGCCGCAGTTCCCCTGCATGGTTGGTCGTTACCAGTTCTGTGCCTTTTCATCCATTTTTTATTCGTTTCATTGTCAAAAAAAATAAAGTCATAAAGTCAGTATGGATGGACAGTACGGGCGGAACCCGCCCGTACCACTTAGTCGGTTGACTATTTACCAACTTTGACACGTCGTATTTTTGGAAACGACTCGGTACGGGCGTCCGCCCATACCAGTTGGTCATTACGACCGCGATTTCCCTCTTTTGCACTTATTTGGTTCCATACTTGTTGGGATTCTTTTCTTGGGCGACCCTTTTTCTTCCTGTACGAATTTCTCCCTGCTTCTGACTCTTAATAAGCCCCCTATAGGTCTTCCTCCCTCTTATATCAACATATTCAATCTACTTGATGCGCTACCAAGTTGAAGGCAAAGGCAAGCGTCTAAACCTCATGGCTCGTTCGTGGGATAGTTTCTAGACCTCCTCCATTGAAGCTGATGATCGTGAAGCTCAAGGCCTAAGCCCGAAGAACAAATGGTACACCTATGACTCCGGTGATGATTCTGATGACGAGGAGTTCAAGACCTTCATGGATCAATCGAAGAGGGGATGGAAGCAGCCGAATTACCTGGCTATGGTGAAGCCTGAAAACGAGGAAGAAGCCAAGAAACCTCATGGGAAGGGGTGCATGGAGTCTCTCAAGTTCATCGTTTTCAACTACTCCTTACCAAAGCGTAAGAAAGCTAACCGTCCCGATGCAAGAACTTATTAGGAGACTATGGCACATACCTCAACAACAAATAAGATCACCATGAACGCGTGCATAAGCATGAAGCCACAATAGGATTGGGGGTTCAACCTTCTGGATGTGCCAGTCGGCGCGCACATTCTAGACACTGAACATCGTCTTCACAAGGTAGAGAAGTACCAGAAAGAAGAGCTCATCCACAGGGAGATCGTGCTCAAGCGTCACTTGGATCTTGAAGGCAAGAAGGAACTCAATGAAATGATGAGCAAGGTCGTTGATGGGATGTTCCTCTTGCGTTTGGATCTACAGAAGTGTCTTCGACGCATATCCTCCCTAGAAGAGACAAACAAGAAGCTTCGCACAACTGCCTCCAAAAAAACTACTTCACCATGATGGACACCACGGTATCGAATTATCACAAGGGATTATTTCATCCAGCCGGCTTGATTCCAAGCTTCAGGGGATCTGCGAGAGCCTTGTAATCTATCTTATAGTTTTTAGCATGTTTACTTTCATGCACGCATGTTAGACTTTAATTCCATAATTTGCACTAGTTACATCAACTTCGAGCTCCCTTCGTTCAAGAGAAGATTTATATCCGTTGAGTTGTGAGACTTTATGATAATTAAAGTTGTATTTTGATTCATGATTATTATATTAGATGATTGAACTAGGTTGGGTGTTATGATACTTGTACAGCTAATGATTTTAGGGACTTCCACACCAATAAAAGTATTGATTATGTTATGAGAAGAAGAATTCTGGTAGCATATTATAAATAAGAGTTTTTTGAAATTCATTGAAGAAGTGAGAATGATCAAATAGTTGTACTAAAAGAAAAAGAGGAAGGAGAGAAAGTAAAAAATATAAACATATATATATATAAAAGAGAGAGATAAGAAAAGAAGAAGTAAGAGAGAACAACTATCAAAAGAATCAAGTGTAGAAGAAAAAGAATGATCATGAATCTTCATTACTAAACTAAGAGCTCGATATCTCTAAACTTTGTGATTATATGTTATGTTGAATCACTAGAAGCTTATTATGATTTCATTAATACTAGAAAAGGTGTGGAATCCTCCAAGTTATTTAATGTGTAAGGGTATGGTAATATCCCCGAAGTATCTCTACATCCGATGTTGTATTCTTGTTTCAATTTCTACCTCATTTATTGCAAGCGACTCATTCTCATGAACATGATGATCTTGTCCATAAGCCACCATCTTTCTTGGGGATGAGCAAGAGCCTATCTTGGGGGAGTTGATGTGTTCAAAATTGAAGCATATTTACCTTTTGTTTTTGCATAAATAGAGTAGTGATCTTTGTATTTCATTACGTTTGCACGCACCATTTTGTTCTTGTTTTAACAGGATCCCAAATCACTAAGTCTTATCTGAACATATCTATTGGAACTATCATATTGTGTTATAATATGATATTCTAAGCGATAAAAGTCATTTTGTAGATTTACCTTCGCACCTGGGAGAATACCAAATGAGGAGAAGCAATCAGTACCAATAACGACTGGTGGTACGGGCGGAGCCCGCCCATACCGTCTGCATATACTAGGTGTTAGCGTGATCGGCTCATCAAATACTTTCTCCTGGCAAAGACTAGAGGGAGATCCGACATTCACAGCCACCAGAAACCACGAAAAACCACATCTGAAAGGGATCTGAAGGAGGAACTTGGCTGGGGTAAAAATACCAGATTCTTCACGGATCATTGGAGGACAACGCATCATCCCCTTTATCATCAACCTCTACATCTCCATCACTACCATTACCCAATCTCTCATCTATTAGATCTTGTTGTAATTCCAGATTCAATTATCGTTTGAATTAGATCTATCTTCATACTTTTATCCATTCATTTGACTATGATGATGTTGTTGATTGCTTCCATGTGTGAGTAGTTCCTTTGTTCTTGGGGATATGGAGAAACCCTAGCACCATTATGAATTTGTAATAAAGATGATCTATTCTTGTGTCCATATGCCATGCCAGTCTATGATAGATTTATGATTTGTGTTTGATCTCTCTCTTTAGATGGTATGTGTAGTCGGCCACATATCATTTGCCCTTGGGACTAAAGGGAGGGAGAAATCCTTTGGACGTGTTTTAGAATCGTACCCAGAATGGACTCGTGACAGATCGGTACCGGCTCATAACCTACACATTCAAAGGAGGATAAAGAGGGACTCCCTAAGCTAATTACGATATCCACGGGGAAACCTTTAATTGCGGTGGTTTGTATGGGTGAGTGCTCTCAAACACCGCAGTGGTTATTTAGAGGTGACCTCACTCTTGGCTGAACAAAGTGGCTTCCTACGAGCCATGTAGTGAACATCTTATTATGGAGCTCTCTCCACACATCTCATGACACAAGAAGTATGTTATCTTGATTATTAATAATAACAATACTATGCTAGTGGTGCAACCTACATCCCCGAAAATGTTTTAGCCCTATTGAGTTCAACCACGTTTTCACACAACCTTGTTACTTGTTTCCTTTTACTTGTTTTAATTACTTTTCTGCACACAAACAAAAACCTTTCAAACACCCTTTACTTGAGATAAAAGGAAGCTTATAAGTATCCATTGGTAGATAGTGACGAGGGGCATAAAGACCTTTACCAATAGCTCTCTGTGGGTTCGCTATCTTTACTTTGAAACTAGCTACAATTGATCTGTGCACTTGAAGTCATCGAGCTATTTTCTGGCGGTTGCTGGGGAGCTAAGCACTTTTGGTCTTTGTTCTTAGTTGCTTATTTTACTAATGTTTTACTAAACTTGCTTATTAGTTTTAGGTAAGCACCATGACTGCACTCAGACTGATTAATCAGCTAGATGCTACTAAATACCTTGGGAAGTTCAATAGAGGACTCATCAAGGAATTCCTGAGTGGGAGCGAACCAGAATACGAGGTCAATCCTCATTTTATCGCTATTATTAAAGAAAAAATTACAGGAGATGATCCAGATGAGGATCCTTACACTCATTTAATGCATTTTACCGAGCTATGTTGGACTCTTAAACTGAGAGGCTATTCCGATGATGAATTGAAACTTAAACTGTTTAGCCAATCTCTAACCAGCACTGCTTTGGCTTGGTATAGAATTTGCCCTGCAGAGAAAATTGATACCTTGGAAAAACTCAAAGGAGAATTTGTGTTTCGATTCTTTCCCAAGGTAAAAACTGTTGAAGTAAGAAGTATAATTACAAACTTCAAGAACCGCCCAAGTGAAGGCTTGGTAAGGGCCTTCAAAAAGTATAAGTCCCTACTTAATAAATGTCCCCATCATGATTTACCTGAATGGTAGATTTTGCATATTTTCTATGGAGGAATTAATCAAGAAATTAAGCATGAGCTTGACACGAACTCCGGAGGCTCTTTCATGGAGTTAACTATAATTAAAGCTTGGGAACTTTTAGAAGGAATTCACTGTAATAGAGAAACATGGGGATTTGATTTAGGCGGCAAATGAGGAATAGAAATTGAATACGATTGTCTTAATGCTTATAAAGAATCTAGTAAAGTAAAAGAAACTACTAATGAGCTTCAACTTGATGATGATATTATTTTGCAAATCCTTCAGTCTTTTACATAACACATTGAGGCTCCTAGTTTTCATTACACTCTGCCACCCGAGCTAGCTGTAGAAGATGATCCAATAATCAGATCCCTCATCAAACCATTAAAGAAGGTATCCCCATATATTGAAACCCTTCCTTTCCCAAGGATGGTGAGAAAACATATGATGGCTCAGCAGCTAGAGGATAAATGCAAAGAAGAAGAGCTATTTCTCAAGAAGCTGGAAGAGGAGGCACAGATAAGGGAAACTGAAGAAGTAAGTCTACAAGAGGCAGGGACATCAACGAAGGAAGATATTTTAACCATGTTTGCACACTATAACGTAATTGAGCTAGATACTAAAGCTTCGCAATTTGTCGAGGGAAAGGTAAAAGCTAAATAAGTTGGTAAACCTACTCTCCCTTGTAGCCCGTGAGGACTACTCACTCATAACAATAAGATCAATGAGCGAAAACATTATACACTACTTAGATTGAAATCAAATATTCTTACAATGGTCGTTGAATCACAAGAACATCTAAAGTACAAAGCAATCTCTATAGCTGATGGAGGGGATGGATGAACAATGGCGTGGATCTCCTTTGGTGGTGTTGTGATGCAATTTGAGAATGGCGACCCTCTGTGTAGTGACATGGGCCTCTAAATATATAGGCTTCTTCATGAGTATTGTAAGTTTGACGATAGAAAGCTGCCGCTACCCCGTATGGTCGAGTGGTACGGGCGGGGTGCACTTGTACCAGTGTTTGTTACGCTGGTTGGCGCCTGGCTTCGGCTCCAGGAATACTTGGTCCTTAATACTTCCTCAAAATCATCATTTATGACTCCAGATTTCGCCATAAAAGTGTGATTCCCTGCACAAAATAAATCAAAAGAAGGATTTGCATATCTTTGCAATAATTAGTCATTAGTGGCAAATCAAGAGAGAATAATGTCAATTGCTTGACAAAAAACAATGTTTAAACATGGAGAAAGATGACACGTTTTGGAGGCATCAAAGGCCTTCACCGAAGATGCTTCAATGATTATAGCTACAAACACCAAAGACTTGGAATACTATGAAGATATAAGTACTAAAGATTATAATAAAAGATTGTGAAGACTTTGAAGATCGTGAAGATTAAAGTGACCCATTAGGAACCAAAACTGGATAGACTATGATTTGATTAGATGCGGTTGCTTTCCTTCATTTTTTTGTGTGCTTTTTAACAATAACAAATAAAAACATATTTCAAAAAAATGAAGTTGTTTTTATGGGTTGTTATTCTCCTTCTATAATCAGCTCATTACTACTCTAAACCATGGTCAACTCGATAGATGGACCATATCAATAAGGAAGACAAGGAACTCAGGTTCTCCAACCATATGATCCATGCCGATGCAAAGGAGTGGATACACAAGTTTGAAAGAAGAATGAAGGATGCCAACATTGAAGTTAATAGAATGGTTCATTATGCCACCTAGTTCTTAAAGGAGGACGTTGCAACTTGGTGGGAGATGCAAAACACCATTGATGATCATCAAGGGATGATATCTTGGGAAAAATTAAAGTGGTTCTGCTACAATCTCGTCTCGTCACTCGGATATCAAAAACCCAAGGAGTTGAATCCCCAAAGCATTCAACTTGTAGAATCTGCGGGGAAATAGGACACACCTCCAAGGAGCATCATGATCAGTGCCCCTACTGTGATGCAAGTCACCCATCTGAAGAATTCCCCACCTCTCAAGTTACGTGCTTCTTATGTGAAGGAACCAATCACAACCCCGCTCAATGTCACCTCTATCCGATGGTACAGCAAGTGAATCAGCAAGTCAGAGACGAAATGCGCCAAGTTCTCATAAAGCTTTGTGAGGACACAAGGTCTACAACAAGGGCGAGAGATGGATTCAAAACTCTAGACACCACAACCAAAGTCATCACTTCACAATACTCAACTTATGGGAAAAGGGGCCATGCTCCCAAAGCTTTCTCAAGGAAAAGAGCAAGGGTTCCGAAGATTGAGTTAGAGTCTAGCAAGAACTATGGGACTTGTTGACCTTGGAAATACTAGAAAGGAGGAATGATTTGAGTGAAGTTCTTTGTTATAAGTGTGAAATCCTTGGACACTATGCATATAATTGTCCTGAGAAAAAGGGCAGTGGTAATGGGAATAATGGCAACTACAGCGAGAAGCATAGCACAGATCTTAGAGATGTCACTTGTTTCAAGTGCCTCAACAATGGGCATTATGCTATCAAATTCCCACAGAAGAAACTTCGAAATGTTGAACCCTAGAGAATGTACCAAGCCTTTGAAGAACGACAACATGTGAGCCCAATTCAGATATGAAGAAACAAAGGATTAGTGTAGTTATCTTACTAATTGTCATACCTTTACCAATTTCTTGTGGTATTGTAATGCTTGGTTTTAATAAAACTTGGTGTGATTGAAACTTGGTTAACTTCATTTTGTGCTTCCATGTGTGATGCATGCATAAGGGTAGAGTATATTCCTTAGTCTTCTATCTATGTCTTATCTTTTATCTAAACCCTCAGATTCCACCAAGACGTGAGAACTACACCCTACCTCCAAAAGTTGTGCAACTTATAAACACTCAGAATCAGTTGATCCAGCTCCTCACTCAGAATATGCAGAACAACAACAACCCACCTCAATAGGATCGCTTGACTCAGTTTCTGAGGTTGAACCCTCCAACTTTATCTGATAACACCAAGCCAATAGTTGCAGATGACTGGCTCCGCACAATCAATAGGAAGTTGGACACCATCCAAGCTGTTGGAGCAGAAAGGGTGCGGCTTGCCACGCATCAACTTGAACAGTCTGATGTTGAATGGTGAGATACTTATCAGATTACTCATCATGTATTAATGCCATTCCATGGGATCAGTTTGAAGGAGCTTTCTGTGATCATCATATGGCTGTTGGAGTTATGTCATTGAAGAAACATGAGTTTCGCGAGTAACATCAACTGCATCGTTCTGTTTCCTAGTATGGGGACCTTTTAAAAAAATTGGCACATTATGCACCTGATGATGTGTCCACTGATGCCAAGAGGCAGGAAGAATTCATGAGAGGACTTAATGATGAAATATCAATCCGGCTTGTGGCTCTAAGGTTTGATAACTACCAAGAACTCTTGGATAGGGCAGTTGTAGTGGAAGCACAATGGACACAATAGTCATAAGCACAAAAACGGGAATGGAGGAAATGGTATCAATGGCCAAAAAAGGAAGGACATGAGTAAAGTCATATGTTTCAACTGTCGCAAACCTGGACACTATGCCGTTGATTGTCTGGAACCAAAGAATGATAATGGTAATGTGAATGGAACCAAACAACTATGCCGTTGATTGTCTGGAACCAAAGAATGATAATGTATTAATGCTAATGTGAACCATGAATCCATGGATGAAGCATGCAAATCTTCACATTAAGGTAGTTGACGATGAACCTCAAGTCACCCAATCAGGAGGACTCAACAAATACAATCTTTTAAGGGTGGTAGCACCATGGTGTAAACCTGAACCTATTTCTTTCTAGCCTTCTCGAATCGTAAGGACAAGATTCCTTTTAAGGGTGGTAGTCTGTAATATCCCAAGTTATGGAAATTTGGGCTTCAAAACAAAATTGCAAATGCATTGCATCATGCCATGATGAAATTTTTGGTTCAGAATCCGTTGCTAAAACCATATTTGAAAAACCCCAAAATCATTTAATAGGGTTATATTTGAAAAATTATATTTTGTATTATGTTGGATAGGAAATGTGTTCCATAGATGTCCTAAAAACAAAGTGGAAATATTTTATTCAGTTTAAAACCTAAACTCTATTTTTGTATTTTCCAAATTGGACATGATGCCTTATATGCATAATGGCTTAAATCATTTTTTGTTTTAACCAAAAATATTATCTATAAAGTTTAGGTTGTACATTTTGAATTTACAAAAAAATGGATATTAGTTTGAGCTCATTTAGAGCTATAATGAAAAATTTATGGAATAAATAAATAAAATGAAAAATAATAGAACAAAGGAAAAAAATAAAGTAACCTATCTCTACTGGATGAGCCGTTGGGCCGACCCATCTCTTCCCCCGCCATCTCTCACTGCACCGCACGCAGCGCGAGCAACCCAACAAACGCCAGAGTGGCCGAACTTGAGCAGACAAAGCCTATCTCCCTTCTTTTATTTTTCTCTGCCGCTGAGAACTCGGACCCACCTACAAGAGCCTCTTCAACCTCCGGTCGGTGTCCTATACAAACACGGGATCGATTCCATTCTGTTTTTCCTCAAACGACCCCATACAATCCCCGCACGACCCCACACATTTTCCCATTTGAAATTTGGCAAAAAACCCTAGCTTTGGATTACTTCTGATATCACCGCCGCCACCGCCATCGACAAGCTCGGGAGGAGCTCGAGTCTATAGGTTCCGTCGCCCCTCTACCCATACTTCATCATTTTCACCTCCCTTTCCTTGATCGCATCTTCCTAACCACTCCACCTTCCTGCAGGCACACCAAAATAGCCGCGTGAGCTCACCGGAGGACTACCAGAGCCCGAGACCATCAGCCGCTCGTAGACGCTGATACGGGAAGCTAAGCACAAAGCCAGTGACACGGGGAGAACCGCAGAAGCCTTCCGCATCTCATAGTCCACTTCACCACGCCGGGAGGACACTGTTAAGTCACCATCGACCACCACCTAAGCCCGCCAACGCTGCTTCATCACCACCGCCACTGCTGGTAAGTTGTCGTTGTTCCCTATCCGTTAGATCATGAGTATGTGGTATAGATTAGAAGAGACAACGAAGGGGTACCAGCCAATCATGTGTCGCCATGTCCATGAGCCAAGTCGTGGAGCCACGCCGAGCCACAGCTGGAGTCAAGTCCGAGCCAAGGAGGAGCCGTCGCGTCACAGCCGTTAGATCAAGATCCATCGGTCGATTTTAATCGCGATAGATTTAAAAACTGAAAAACTTTAGATCTTGCAAAATTCGTAGAAAAATAACTAGATCTCTGTTTTAGTTGATTCTTGTTGCGGTGTCTTCGTATTTATGAGATCTACAACTTCGCATTAGAATATGATGCTTAGATGCTCTAGATATGTATCTTGATAGATTGGATGTATATGCCCCTTTATGATCATATTTAGCATAATAATAATCGAAATAAATTGAAATATGCTAGAAATTGACCCTAATGACATCCTTAACATATTATAGCTTCATAATATTTTTTCTTGGTCAAATTAAAATCAACCTCGATATCATACCATGTTGCATGCATGCATATGTTGTATTTGCGACATTGTTTTTGTGCAAGCTGTGATTAAATCTTATTTTGTGTTTCGATAGATTGCTCGGAGTG
The DNA here is from genome assembly GCA_916181665.1 of Avena sativa. Classification (NCBI taxonomy): domain Eukaryota; kingdom Viridiplantae; phylum Streptophyta; class Magnoliopsida; order Poales; family Poaceae; genus Avena; species Avena sativa. The sequence goes on from OV702287.1 coordinate 344,932,502, forward strand.
CGCTGCGGAGTACTATTGGACAGAGTGCCATTCGGATCAAGGCAAGTTACACCATTGTTCATATTTTTGTCCCAGTTTTGCTATTATGCACGTTTTGATCTTCAAAATAGTTGTATGCATGTGTATGCTGTCTTCAGTAGAATTACTTAGAAATATTTTACAAGTGCGATGCTATACCTAGGATTATTTTCACCCCTAATAGGTTTTCCATGAATTTGTCTAAGAATTATGTTTGTGCTATGCAATATATATAAATACCATTGCAGGGTTTAAAATATTGATTTTTTTCTAACTATAAAAGCTCTTTGGAGCGAAGTTTTTCTTCTCAAGTCTACTTCAAAATAAAACTAAGTTTTCTTCTGAATAGAGTGGTATGTCGGGAATGTCTACAAGGGTAGCAACCTGAGGGCTCTGCGGATGCTCAGGTTTTGGTGGAGGACTGCCATCTAGGAATCAAAGAAGTCTGACATGTTTCAGAATTTAGAAGCTTCTGATACGTCCATTTTGCATCACTATTCTATGTCTTAATTCACTATTATTCATTAATATAATTCGTATTGAGAGGTGATACTTATGTTATTTCATCTGTTTTTGCATGGTTGATGACTTTTGGAGCATGGACCACTGCAGTCAGGATTCTGATGGAAAAGGTGCTGTTTGGAGGCAAAATTCAGGAAGATCAGAAAATCTAGGAAAATATACGAAAAATTCTATTTTTCCAGAAGACTCAAGATGCCAGAAGATGGAGTGGAGGTGGGCCACAGGGGGGCCACACCACCCCATGGTGCGGGCAGGCCTAGGCCGCCCAGGGAGTGGTGTGGCCACCCTGGCCCACTCCAGCCTCTCCCCTCTGGCGTATATCAACCTCCCGAAACCCTAAGACTCGGGAGGCGACCACATAAAGATTCCGCCGCCTCTGCGGGGCGGAAAACACCGAGAGAGGAAGATCTCTCCGGCAGACAGATTTCTGTCGGGGGAATTCCTTCTCGGAGAGGGGAGATCGTCGCCATCAACACCACCATCAAGCTAGACTTCATCAGGATCATCATCATCATCATCACCACCATCATCATCATCACCCTCATCACCATCTCCATATTGATGTAACAATTGCGTTGAATCTTGCATAGTTCATAGGGGAAACTTTCCCGGTGTTGATTACTCTTTGTAGTTGATGCTACTGAGTGAACCATTGAATTATTGTTTATGTTCAGATTGTTATTCATCATTATTCCATCTCTGATCATGATCCATATGATGTCTTGTGAGTAGTTCGTTTTGTTCTTGAGGACATGGGAGAAGTCTTGTTGTTAGTAGTGGAGTTGCGTTGAGAAAGATTCAATAGATTGTTATTTAAGTTGTGGTGTACTTCTTCTAGTGGTGTCATGTGAACGTCGACTACATGACACTTCACCTATAAGGGCCTAGGGGAATTCATTGTGTATTTGGCTACTAATCGTAGGGGTTGCCGGAGTGACAGAAACCTGAACCCCCGTTAGGAAACCATTGCACAAGGGACGTAGGGGTCTTAGAGTTTAAAGCTGTGGTTAGGTTTTACCTTAATTACTTTCTTATAATTACGGACTTTTGCAAGGGGGTTTAATCACAAGTATGTATTAAGTCTTGGATGGGACGGTACATTAGCACATGTTCACCCACACAACACTTAGCAAGCTAGAGAAGATTAATCGACTATATGAAGCGAAAGCACTTGACAGTCTTCCCATGTGTCCTCGAGAACGTTTGGTCATCAATAGAAATACAACCAACTTGTCCTTTGCTGCATAAAGGATTGGGCCACTTGCTGCATTCATTCTTACTGTCTTTCATTTACTCGTATCTTGTTTACTTGCTTTATCGAAAACCCCTAAAAATCCGTTTGCTAAGTATTTGCAGAGAATTCCTGATCCATACCACTAGCCAGCACCTTCTGCTCCTTGTTGGGTTCGACACTCTTACTTATCGAAAATACTGCAATACACCCCCTATACTTGTGGGTCATCAGCTTCCAGTACAACCACAATACATATGGACTCTGTCTTGGCCTAGTACTTAGTGGGAAACCTCATGTGGGTACCACCACTTGGAGGATTTTTGGCACGGGTAGATCGGAAGGTAGAGGGGCTACTAAGGGAAAGATTCGTCATGGTCTTGTCTGTAAAAGGACTTGATCATGAATTATGTGTAAAGTGCACAAACTCTCAAGAGTAATCAATCTGATCGATCAGCTGTGTTCATGGAAAAGAACAACTTTGAGCGTCTAAAGGATGGAGCCTCTGAAGGATTTTCCTCTATATTTTTCAAAGAAAAATGTTTTCAAAACCTAAGTTCGTGAGTTGCATCCCTAGGGCTCTGTAACTCAGACTTAGTGGGATTTTGTTTCAAAGAAAAATGTTTGTAAAACCTAAGTTTGTGAGTTGCATCCTGAGAGCTCTATGGACTTAGACTTAGTTGGTTTTTGAGTGTCATGTGTTTGGTTGGGGGATAGTACCCTGGAGGACCCAATGCGAGTCACTCGACCTTATTTCACCTATTAAAAAGTTTGCAAAGTAGGATAAAAGATTTCTCTCTACTTCTCTTTTACTTAGTGAAAATTGGCTTTATAGAAATAAACCACAAAGCCTTCTCTTATCCTTGCATGTAGAGATAGGCCAAGTCTTTTTTCCTTGGTCTAATTTGACAATACATTCAAAGTATTGACCAACTCATTTGGCTACATATTTCATGAGTAGAATTTGAAGACCGTTGAAAGATGCGCTAGGATCATGGGTCTTCACTACACTAGCCTGTGGCATTGATGGGACTCCAAGTTGTATTTTTTTGCTTTTTGTTGTAATAATATAAAGTCTGGATTATTCGATTCATGTAATAAAGACTTTTATTTTACATGATACTTCATCGACTGTGAGTGCTAGCTAATGATTAAGGGACTAGCATGCTAATCACAAGAACTTAGGATCTCATCGATCCAAGGTCGCTACAGAACTACCCAAAACTATATGAAACAATCAATTGACACACATGGAAACAATCATTACAAACAACACTCAAGACAAAATAGTTTTGTTTTCTTTCATAGAAGTTTTGTTTTAGTGGCATACCATCCACAAAATAGTTTTTCTTTCACAAAAATTCGTTTGGGGTGAACCTACAATTTTGAAAGCAATGGACATAATCTGTCCTAAAACTAAAGCAGTGTTCACGAATTTTTCTGAGAAACCTAAACTCATTAGGAATTTTTGCTGATTTGTTCTCTTATACTATAGAAAATGACGAAGAATATCCTAAAATATGAGCACAAACCGAGTTACTAATAAAATATGAAAAATCACACAGTACAACTGGTCAGGCAGAAAACTGCAACAGTAATATCACGAATTTTTAATCAAAACCTTTGTTGATGTATTGTAAAATCTCTCAAAAGTATTCTGAAACTTTAAGATATCAAATAGTGCAACCTAAACATAATAAACCGACTATCACACAAGTTCTTTTGGCGATCGATTGCTAGATCTAAACGAAATCCTATCAAAATCTATATGGTGGATATCATCTTCATTCTTTAATCTTGCGCTTCCTCGTATGAGCATTCATCTATAAGTTTTGAACAAGACGAGACTATAAAAGAACGATCAAGAATTACAAGAAATCTAATAAGTACAATTTTTTAGTTCATCCTAGAAGAGTCTTCCTTCTTTGTTTTAAAAGATAAGAGTATGAGAATTGAATTGATAAGAAGATAATAGAGTGGAGTATTTGGGGATAAGAAGATAGAATGAACTAGAGCTTATAATTTACTTTGGTTTTCCTATTCTAATCCTAGGTCACGATCCTACAACCAACACACTATTTTGATACCATCCTGTAACACCCTCGCCTGATAAGGCTGAGGTCCTATGTATAGTGTCCATCCCTGAATCGGTTCACTAGCACACACAGTATAGATGAATACGAAATAATTTAACACTGCATCATTATTACATAGAATGATCCAGGATTTTCAATTATTACATAATTCTTAGCTCAAGGCTAGCTTAAATATTAAAAAAGCATATGGAAGCATAAATAGATTGTAGGCTCCATCTTCAATTGTGCCACAGGTAAATAAATGTCGACTGGAGGGTCGCAACCTAAATCAATCACTCAGAACAATCATACCAACCTGCAACATAAAATATTGCAGCCACAGAGTGGTCAATACTTTGAATGTATGGCAAGTAGAACTATGAGAGAGTGAAACAAGTCTATACATTACATGCTTAGTTGGCTTGTGGAGTTTCAGAAATATTTGTAGCAGCAAAATAAGTTCATCCTATCATTTTTAAATCATTTGAACTTTCAACACACAACTCAATTAAGTTCAACCACAAATTTTATCAAATTACAAAATTGGAATGAGCGAGAACATGTCATAGCCTCTAAATTCAGCAACTCAAATTGTCCATAACTGGGGACACATCTAAGCACTTAGTTTTACACCCTGTAGAGGTTTGTACACTTTACCCATGTGACATGATCAACCCGCTCTTACCATGACACGTATTTTGAGTCACAATAGGAAGAAATCCAAGAAGATAAATTTGGGAAGTAGCTCCACAAACCCATCCACTCACCATTCCAATCTACCATTCACTACATCTCTGAATACGAAGGGTTCGGTTCACCATGACCTACTAAGTCCAACCAGTCATACATAACTCACTAACACATGGTTGCACATGAAAGCTACCAAACAAGACACTAAACAATCCTTTGAGGCCTAGGTGCCTTTCCGCATTAAAACCATCTAAAAATATCAACCCCATCACACCCATGTGTTTCATTAATTAAGTTGTTTTGATTTTCACAAAACATTTGCTTTCAAAAACATAGTTCATCATGGTATAATCCCACCCTCGTCTAAGTAGCACATTTAAGCATAACTATTATACGGTGGCTCACCTAACAAGGAGTACTACGACAATAATGGGATATAGCACAGCATAATATTCCTACACATGCAACTACAACAATAGAGCTATAATGCATAGAGAAAATAAGTAGAATATTTATGTAGCACCAGTTGCCTTGGTTGTAGGAGTCAAACACATAGCATTGACAGTCAAAGGGGTTACATTCCTCACAATCTAAAGGAATCGGTGCAACGAGGTGAACAATAACACATAGAGATCAATACAAATGCAAAAAATGCATGCATGACATGTTCACAATAGTTTGAGTAGTGTATTTGGATTCTCTGATCATTAACCTACAGATGACATACATGGAAATTTTTTTAATGCATAAAAACCATTTATAGCATTAATTAGATCCATTTAATAGGCTTTATTCAATTTAAATTATCCTCTACTGTAAACAGGGTGATAAATTCTTGGTAAAAATACTCCTAAATAAGTATTTCGATTTAGAGCTAGGAACAAAAGGATTCATGTCGAAATAATTTACAAATATTTTTCTAGAACTAAAAGACTACAATAAGCCTTTTAATATCTCTAAAAATATCTTTAAGGTAAACTTGTATTTTATTCCAGAATCATGTTCTACACAATTTTGTGAATCCAGGGTATATCATTTGTATATTTCTGATTTCAAGTTTATTTTCTATGAAATAGTTGCTCCAAAAAGGTTATTAAATCAATTAAATAATCATGACAATTACTTAAAGTAAATGTCGGATCCAATTGTAGATTAGTATTATACACAAAATTATCTTTCCAACAGTATATTATTTGATATTTTTGGATCTGTGGGTCTTTTTATATGAATTTTGCTATTTTAACACAATTTCTGCAATTTTAATCAATTTCAAATAAAAGGGAATATTCCCTGGGAATATGCCAAGCTGACTGTGTAACGATGCTGACACGGATGCTGACCTGAGCTGACAAGACAATGACGTGGTTTGACACGAGGCGTTGCCCAATTGGTTGGTGTCTCTTTGCGTGGTTGAACTAATCTGGACCATCAATTCGAGATCCAGTGGCGAACGGACAAAAGGTTCCAAGGGAGGAGGATCCACGGTGATGACAATGGTCAACGACAGCGGTGCGACTCGGAAGTGAGGGTGGCGATCTCTCCCGTGGTCGCCGGAAATGGAGGAAAAGACGACACGGAGCAGCATAGCATGCACGTCACGTGCATTGTCTCGGCACTGTGCGTTGCTTCCCATATCGTTAGCAGGCAGCGGCTGGTGCTTCCTCGGCTCCATGGCGCTCCGATGAGGAATTGGGGATGCTCCAGTGTCCTGCAGAGGGGAGAAAAGGAGGGTGAGGCGATGGAGTATACCAAGGAGAAGGGGTAGTGGAAGAAACGAGGCGGAGGGATGGTCGAAATCGACGGGAGCTCGACCTCCTGAAGTTCTATGGCGGCGGTAATGGCAGCGAGGTGGGAGAGGCGGCTAGGGTTTCATAGAAACGAAACAAAAAGGGGGGAAATATGGGGGAGGGAGTTAATTTAAAGGGGAGAGGGGATTCTGAGGCGGGGGCGTAAGAATTGCGCCATATTCGGAGATTTTTGCAGCGGTAGTTTGTCCTTGCGATGAGCATGGCTAGGTGAAGGGGATGACATGTGGGGTCTGCGTGTCAGCATCAAAGGGAAGGGAAAATGGGCTCGTTGCTAGCCATGTTGTTGCTTTAGGCCGGCCCAACAGTGGCGACGGCTGCCAGTGTCGCTCGCGGGCAGGGGCGAGAGAGGGTTAGGTGGACTGGGCTACTTGCGACGTTGTGGCTACAGGGTGCAGAGCGGGCCGGGCTGGCTGGAGATGGCTGACTCATTATTATTATTATTATTATTATTCTTTTCTTTTATTCTTTTTCCTTTCTCAATTCTTTCATATCTTTTTCATATTTAATCCAAATGATAGTCACAAGAGCAACAACCATAGCCACAGGGGAGGAAACACTCACCATTCTGGAGGACACAATGGTCACAACCGCAACCGTGATCTCCACTATGTGAGGAAGGATTTGAGTGAAGTTTTGTGCTTCAAGTGCAACCAGAAGGGACATTATGCTGACAATTGCCTAGAAAAGAAGGGAGCAGGAGCCAAGCCAGGCGCCAACCAGAAGGCCAAAGTGAACCACATGAATATGGAGGAAGTCCCTGATGAGTTGGATCTCGTGATTGGTAAGTTTCTAATCAACTCACACCCAACACTTATTCTTTTCGATACTGGTGTATCACATTCATTCATATCAAGGGCATTTGTGGTTAAAAATAAGTTACCTACTGACTCTCTTAGAGGGTTTATTAGGGTAAGCTTGCTAGGAGGAGAATTGTTAGCTAGTGCGGGATGCCGCAATCTGACCATAAGGATTGGGGCACATGAGTTCATTGCACATTTGGTCATATTGGAGTCACATGGCCTAGATGTAATACTAGGCATGGATTGGATGTCTATGCATGAGGGACACATAGGTTGTGCACAACGAGCTATCTCACTCAAAACCCCGGGAGGAAAAAGGATTAGGTTCAGGTCGTCTGAACGAGTGGGAAGGTACAAGTTAAATTCTCTTAAGGGGGTTAGCATGGACACCGTACCAATAGTAAGGGAGTACCCTGATGTGTTTCCGGAGGATCTACCAGGAATGCCACCTGACCGTGATGTGGAGTTCCTCATTGACTTGATGCCGTGAACCGGACCTATAGCCAATAGTTCGTACAAGATGGATGTCGATGAGCTGAAGGAATTGAAGAAGCAACTGAGAGAGCAATTGGACAAGGGATTTATTCAGGCAAGTTCTTCTTCTTGGGGTGCACCTGTTCTGTTTGTGGAGAAGAAGGATAGTAGTTAAGAGATTGGTGGTTGACTATCGCTCACTTAATGAAGTTACCATCACGAATAAATATCCTCTGCCCAATATAAATGATTTGTTTGATCAGTTGAAGGGAGCGAAGGTATTCTCCAAGATTGATCTAAGATCCGGGTATTTCCAATTGAAGATCCGTGAGCAAGACATATCAAAGACCGCCTTCACCACTAGGTATGGTTTATATGACCATGATGAACAAGATATTCATGGAGTACTTGGATAAATTCGTAGTGGTGTTCATTGATGATATATTGATCTATTCAAAGGATGACAATGAGCATGAGAAGCATTTGCGCTTAATTATGGAGAAGTTGAGAGAGCATAAGCTATATGCTAAGTTCAGCAAGTGCGATTTTTGGTTGAACACTGTTGGTTTTCTTGGACACATAGTGTCAGGTGAAGGAGTTGCAGTGGATCCAAGCAAGGTATCGTCAATTACTGAATGGGAGTCTCCCAAAAATGTGGGGGATATTCAGAGTTTCTTGGGACTTGCTAGATATTATAGGAGGTTCATAGAGAATTTCTCCAAGATCACAAAACCAATGACTGAGCTACTGAAAAAGGAGAAGAAGTTTGAGTGGACCGAGGAGTGCGAATCTAGTTTCCAGGAATTGAAGCAACGCCTTGTGACCGCGCCTATCTTGTGTTTGCCTGATATTCAGAAGGATTTCCAAGTGTACTGCGATGCATCTTGTCAAGGACTTGGAAGTGTGTTGATGCAAGATGAAAGAGTGGTATCCTACGCTTCACGCCAACTTAAACACCATGAGAGGAATTATCCCACGCATGACCTAGAGTTAGCATCAGTTGTGCATGCACTCAAGGTGTGGAGACACTATCTGATGGGGAAGCATTGTGATGTATACACGGACCATAAGAGTTTGAAGTACATATTCACCCAGAAGGAGCTGAACATGAGGCAAAGGAGATGGTTAGAACTTATCAAGGACTATGATCGAAACCTGCAATATCACCCAGGAAAGGCCAACGTTGTAGCTGATGCACTAAGTCAGAAGGTCTATGCAAACAGTTTGACTATAGGGAATTACCCAAGGATTTGTGTGAATAATTCAAGGATCTCAGGTTGGAGGTAGTATCCGAGGGATATTTGGCAACACTAGAAGTCAAACCAACACTTCTTGACATGATCAGGGAGGCTCAAAAGAAGGATAGCAACATGGAAGGAATAAGAGCAACCATACCTGAGGATAAAGCAAAGGGATTTCGCGAAGATGAGCAAGGAACCCTCTGGTATGGAGATCGTATCTGTGTGCCCAACGATCAGGAAATTAGGAAGTTGATTCTTCAGGAAGCCCATGACTCGTCATACTCCATACACCCTGGTAACACGAAGATGTACATGGATTTGAAGGAAAGATTTTGGTGGGTTAATATGAAGAGAGATATTGCAGAGTATATCGCTTTATGTGATGTCTGCAGCGGAGTGAAGGCTAAACATCAGAAGCCAGCAGGATTGCTACATCCATTGCCAGTACTTGATTGGAAGTGGGATAGAGTTGGAATGGATTTTATTACAGGGTTGCCCAGGACCAGGTCTGGTTATGATTCTATTTGGATTGTGGTCGATCATTTGACCAAGGTAGCTCACTTTATACCCGTGAAGACCATCTACACCAGTGCTAGACTAACCAAGATTTACATGGACAAAATTGTGTGCCTGCATGGAGTTCCCAAGAGTATTGTTTCGGATAGAGGTACCCAATTTACCTCTCACTTTTGGCGCTAGCTGCATGAGTCGTTGGGAACTAGGTTGGATTTCAGTACAACTTTCCACCCTCAGACAGATGGTCAGACAGAACGAGTAAATCAGATTCTGGAGGATATGTTGAGATCTTGTGCCTTAGCTCATGGCTCTAGCTGGGATGAACATTTGCCTTATGCTGAGTTTTCCTACAACAATAGCTACCGGTCTAGCATCAAGACGTCGCCGTTCGATGTGCTATATGGTAAGAGATGTAGAACACCCCTGTTGTGGGATGGTGTAGGTGAGCGTCAGTTGTTTGGACCTGATTTGATCAAGGATGCTGAGGAGAAGGTCAATTTGATTCGGGATAGGCTGAATGTAGCACAATCAAGGCAGAAGAGCTATGCTGATGCTAAGCACAAGGAAGTGGTGTATGAGATTGGGGATCGAGCATACCTCAGAGTTTCACCTCTGCGTGGAATTAAGCGATTTGGAATTAAAGGCAAGTTGGCACCTTGGTTTATAGGACCGTATAAGATCCTATCAAGCAAAGGAGAGGTTGCATATCAGTTGGAAATGCCAGAGGCTCTATCCGCTGTTCATGACGTGTTCCATGTGTCCCAGTTGAAGAAGTGCCATCCGGAGATGGTGGACATACCATTTAGAGACACTGTGTCGCTAGATGAGGTTCAGCTAGAGAACGATTTGACTTATGAGGAGAAGCCGGTCAAGATTTTGGAGACAGCGGAGAGGTTTACACACAATAAGACGGTCAGGTTTTGCAAGGTGCAATGGAGCCATCACATTCAAGAGGAAGCTACTTGGGAGCAAGAAGATGACCGTCGAGAGGACCATCCCCACCTATTTGCTAGCCACGGCGAATCTCGAGGACGAGATTCATTTTAAGGGGGTTAGTCTTGTCACATCCCAATTATTAGAATTGGTACTGCATATCATTCATGGCATTGCATCATGTTCATCATTGCAAAATTTCAGTTTTAAAAGCCTTTTGCTAAAACACCACACAAATGCATATTCATCATATATAGGTGACTAGTAGGTTTTTTTACCTTGCATCTGCTAGAATGGTACTATATAAACATCGGGGTGCATAGATACATAGGATACAATTACAAATTTATAGGAACTTGTTTCGCTCAAATCGGAGCTGTAGAACAAAAATTATAGCCAAAATAGTTTAAGACTAATTAAAGATTCAGGAAATTCAGAACAGTGCAGACAGTTTTAGTTAAACAAATAGACTCAGAAAAGAATAAAGGAAAGGAAAAAAAGGGAAAACGACGCAGCCACCGTGGCCAGGCGATCCAGCCAGCCCACGACGGCCCATCCGGGGCCCGCCAATGGGAGCAGCGACCGCAGCATCGCGCCGCGCGCGTGGCCAGCAAGCGCAGCTGCCCCGGGCCGACCCAGCAAACCACACCACAGCCCGATCCGCCCCTATCACCGATAGGTGGGACCCGCATGTCAGGCCATCCCCGACCTCCAGTCGGGAGTCCAGGATGAACACGTTCCCGATCCGAACTAAAAATCCGTGATATTGCTCGCATCTGTTCTGATTATCCGGCTCCCTTTGACGCATGAAGACCCTATATATATCCGTCCGCACTGATACTCCTCCTTTTTTTCGAGAACGAAGAACCCTAGCACCGCCATTGGAAAGCTCTCGGACCCGCCGCCGCGTCGAGCTCGAACCGGAGGTTCTCGAGCTCCCCTCGACCCCTATACGCTGCAGACCTCGATCTCCCTCTTCTCCGCCTTCGTCTGACCCACTTGCCTCTCCCCAGGAATGCCGGAGCGAGCGCACTACATCGCCGGAACACCACCGCCGCCGCGACGCCCCAGCCGTCCGCTGCCACAACTCTAGGAGACGAGGGCCATTGCCGAGGACACCGACGAAACCGTCATCGCTTGCTGCATCCCGTCAAGTACCTCGCAACCACCAGGAACCCCCGCCACCGTCGTTGCCAGCCGCACCGCCGTCGCCCCGCCAACCGCAGCTGAGCATCATGGATGACTCGTGTAGGCCGTCGAATCCGAGATCAACGACCAGGATCAGCCACTGACCCCAGCAAGGAACGTTAACCGGTCAACCCGCCACATTGGCTTGACCCCACCAGTCAGCGGGAATATTCTCCAGGAATATTCCCCGCAGTTTTCTGAAAGTTGATTAAAAAGACAGAAAACAATTATAACTTCAAAAATTCGTAGGAAAATATTTATTGGTCCAAAAACAGCAAATAATATGCCGATGGAAAGGTATTTTCATGTAGCTTATTAATATTCAACTGGTTCATGCAATTACTTTAAGGTTTTTCTGCATTTGTTTAAATAGGTTAATACCCTTTTTGGAGTAATAAATTCATAATAAAATAACTACTATTCAGAAAATTGAAAATAATATATCTACGGAATCACCACAAAGTGTAGAACCTGTTTCTGAATTAAAATTTGCAAGTTTACTATACGAATATGTTTGAGTTTAATTAAAGGCATATTGCACTATAAAAATTATAGAAAAAGATCCGTAACTGCTTTTTGCGTGATTCTAGTTTCCCCTGGCTCTAAATTGGATTGTCTACACGTTAGTATTTTTTCCTAGATTTTATAACAGTTTACATGACCTGGGCTTAATAGTTTCTTAAAAACCTATTAAATTGGATCAACAATTCTAGCTAAATGGTTTTAATGCATCAAAGGTTTTCCATGCATGTCATCGGTAGTCACAATAATCAGAGAACATACAATCAATACGGAATCTTTGTTTAACTTACCATGCATGCATTTGTGCACTTGTTTATGATTGTGCATCGATTGTTTATGTGTTAGGATTGTACCATGTAGATTGTGACGAGTACAACGTTTGCTCGTGTGAGGATTGTTCTTTCGACCGCTGCAGCCAAGGCAAGTAGATGCTATTTTGTTCATGTTATTATCCTACTACTTCCCTTGCATATGTTGTGTATTTTTTAATGCGTGAATAGGATCTATTACAGCTATGCTATATCCTAGTCTATGTGGTAGGAATCTCCTATAGTTGAGCCACCATTGGTAGATATGCTTAGCCGTGCTATGATGAACGAGGGCTGGGTTACATCATTTGAAAATGTTTATAAAGTGTTGGTTTGCGAAAAGTAAAACAATATAATCAATGAATTTCCTGGGTGTGATGGGATTGACATTTTTTTGGTGGTATCAATACGGAAAGGCACCCAGGTATCTAGAGAAAATGACTGGCTTCTTTATTTGGTAGCTTACGTGTGCAACCATGTGCCAGTAATAAATAGGTGGCTGGCTGGACTTAGTAGGTTGTGGTAACTTGAACCCACGTAGCCAGAGATGTAGAATTTTGGTAGGTTGGTACGGTGCGTGTCGGGTTTGGGGAGGTACTTTCCGAATTGTCTCGTCTTGGACTTCTCCCTATCATAACACAATATGAGTGTTATGGTACAAGCTGGACTGTCCAGGTCACATGGGTAAAGTGTACAAACCCCTGCAGGGTGTCTAATCTAAGTACTTAGTCGTGTGCCCGGTTATGGATAATTGAGTTGCTTAATATTGAGGTTATGACATGTTTCTCGTTCATTCTAATTTCCTAATTGTTTTAATATTGATGGGTTACTTAATTGGGATCTTTTCAAAGAAAATCTAAAACTGATTATGAAAGTAGGACAAATGATTGGAAAAATGCAAGCTAACCAAAGCCCCACTTGGCCCAAATAAGCATGTAGTTGCTAGTCTTATTGTCTCCTTACTTAGCTCTACTTGCCATACATTCCATGTATTGACCCTTCGGGGCTGCTACGTTTCATGTTGCAGGTTGTTCCAATTCCGAGTGATCAAAATAGGTCGCGGTACTCCACTCGGTACTTGTTCCCTTGTGGGAAATTTGAAGATGGAGTAGTTATCTTTATTTATGTTGCTACTTGAATAATTTGAGCTAGCCTTCGAGCTAAGCGAATATTGTTTGAATATTCTAGATATTTCGTTATTTATGATGCATGGATTATTACTTTGTTATTCATCTATGTTCTATGTAAGTCAATGAACCGATCCAGAGATTGACATGTTGCATAGAAGATATAGTCTTTTCAGTACTGTAGTGTTACAATAGTGCAACTTTACATGGTTCTCAGCCGTTTGGCCTCCCATGCGTTCTTCATTCTCACCCGACTAAGAAATCATGGGAATGTAACGAGTACTTCGAGGGCAAGAGCATGACATGTAAGATGATGCTGCTGGACAGGTTCTCCTCTGACACTGTGTTCCCAAATTGTATGGGTAAGCAGTGGGTAGGTGCCAATGGAGATTGGATCGCCACTATTTGGTGCGAGTGCAAGTGGGAGCTTATCAATGTGTACAACCATCAACGCGTACCTCTCCCACAAGTCAATGAGTTTGTACCCACCAACAATCCGTTTACATTCATGCATAATGATAGCCTGTTCTCCTCCGGAAGATTGATATTTGCCCTGCTCCCATAGTTGTTGCCAATTATTTGGATTTCTCTCTTGTCGCTATCTTCAACTACTCAATTGCTACCCTTGATGGAGATGAGTATGCATGGACAGTTCTTGAGAACCAGTTCCAGTGATATTTTAGATATAACAATGTAGTTATCCACAAGGGTTAGGTGTTTGCAGCCACTGAGAGTGACAGTGTTTATGTCTGGAATCATCTGTATTTTTGTATGTTTGATCCACTCCTGTTGTAAACACTACCTTTAGTTTTAATGGATGCAAACTAGTTTTGGTTGATTTGGCTGTCATTTATTTTTCAAGGTCCTATGCTGCTCCCATCACCACCTGGCGTGCATCTCGATGAGGGATACCTTGATGCAATAGATGATGACAAGTACGAACCTGGTTTACGGTTCTTAGCAATATCTGTAGATGAATCTCGCCTTCTCCTTATCCACACTGAGGGCGTTACTGATGAGGAGTTTTATGGTGGTACTTATTATGGTCATGGCAATCCTGTTGCTAATCATAGTGTTGATCGTTGTGGTCGCACTTTTGGCACCTATGCTACTAGGTTTGGCTGCAAGGTGTACTCAAAGGACACTTCTTACTTGTATCCACCTAAGCCATGCATAGCGATTGCTGACCTGGGAGCATATTCCCTTTTCCTTTGATTGAACTATCCGATTAATATTGTAGTAGGCGGTGCAGATGTTTCCCTAGGATATCTGACAAGAAGCAACTGTGTCTACACCTCCCACCATGCAAAAGGACTTGGATATACGCCATTTCCTAAAATATGATGCTTCATTCTAAATACCGAAGAAGCAGCCGTTGGTTTCTGAACCAATGTTGCATGAAAATATCTGGAGACTCCATTATGGTTCATCTCGAGCTTCGCCAATGCCCAAGATTGGTACCTAGCTAACATAAGTACTCGTAATACTATGTAATGGGATAGCTTAATTGGTATCGACCCTATTGAACTATTTTTGCTACAAAGTAGTACTAGTATAGTACTAGTTCTTGTATTTTTGCAGTATTTTGTAATATATAGTGATACTTGTTTAGATCAAGGGCATGACATGGTACTGATTTGCCTTTGTTCTATCATTGCTATTAACAAAGTATTTTATAGAACTAATACTGATGTACTGGTACTTGTTTAGATCAAGTGCAGTAGATGGTCTTGCTTTTCTTTTGTAACTTGGTTTTGTCATAAACTCATAATCTTGACGAGGCTTTGGGCATTTTGAGTTGCCTATGGAGGTCACACACAGGAAATTATGTGAGAGGGAGGTATGCACACAAAAGCAGACTTGATCGTCAGTTTTGATTGCTCCAATGATCGAGTGTTCGGAGAAAAGGGGAAACTGAATTAGTCACTTTGAAATGCCACTGAATCTGTCAAGTGCCGCTGAATATGAACTAGGAATCTGTCGATATTTTTATTTCTTATTATGTACTGCTAAATCTTTCAAATGCTACTGAACCTGTCAAAACTTTTGTTTGGTACTTATTTAGATCGACCGATTGAGTGCAGAATATGGTCTCGCTTTCCCTTTGAATCAGACATTGCTACATCTATTGAATTTCAATGTCCGCATTGCTGAATCTGTCAATTCTTTTGGTCATTGTCTGTGTACTGCCAATCGATCACTTTGCAATGTGATGCTCTATCAAGTGCTACTGAATATGAACCAGGAATATGTCCGATATTTTTATGGTCTTATTCTGTACTGCCGAATCTTTCAAATTCTATTGAATCTGTCAAATGTTCTGTCATACTATTAGTACAATATTTTGTAGAACGAATTATGATGTACTATTACTTATTTAGATGAAGTGCATCAGATTATCTTGCTTTTCTTTTGAAACTTAGCATTGTCACAATTATCTAGATGAGTCTTGGGCATTTTGGGTTGCATATGGGGGTCACATAGGCATTGATGTACGGAGGAGGTATTCACACAGAAGCTAACTTGATCGTTAGTTTTGCTTGCTCCAATGATCGAGTCAGTTCGGAGAACAGGGAAAATTGATCGCACGCCAAGGTTTTTTGAGCTAGAACAAGAACTCATTATCTCTGTACTGCTATTGAATTTCAAGCAAGAAAGCTACTGAATCTGCCAAATGTACTATTGTTTCTATTACTAAAGAATTTTGTGGAACTAATACTGATGTACTAGTACTTTTTTTAAATCAAGGGCATTATATAGTCTTGATTTTCTTTTGAAACATGGCTTTGTCACAATCTAGATGAGACTTGGGCATTTTGGGTTGCATACAGGGGTCACATAGGCATTGATGTGAGAAGAAGGTACTCAAAGCAGACTTGATCGTCAGTTTTGCTTGCTCCAATGGTCGAGTGTGTTTGGAGAAAAGGGCAAACTGATCGCGCGACAAGGTTTTTAGAGCTGAAACAAGAGGTGGTTCTCTTTGTACTACTGTTGTATTTCAGTGTGTGTATTGCTAAATTGGTCACTTTGAAATGTTGTTGAATTAATCAAGTGCTGCTGAATATGAACTACGAATATGTCGATAATTTTTCTATCTTATTCTGTACGACTGAATTTTGACATGAATATCTGCCAAAAAGAATTATCGCTTCCCCCTCCCTCTCTGAGGTCTTTGTTTCGAATCCGGTCGAGCCACAACACAATGCAATTTTTATTAACCAGGAGAAGAAATCTAGCTCATCCGGGCCCTCTTTAGCCCAAAACATTTTAATTCGCCCTTTTCGTGGTTAGGGGACATTTGACCATAGCCTAGAGATATTTGAGAAAGGAGCCCATGGGGCATAGCCCAGAACATTTTAATTCGGCCTTTTCGGGTCAGGGGACTGCTGACCATAGCCCAAAGAAATTCGAGAAAGGAGCCCATGGAGCATAGCCTAGAACATATTAATTTAGCCTTTTAGGGGTCACAGGACTGTTGACCACATCCCAGAGAAATTTGAGAAAGGAGCCCATGGAGCATAACCCTGGACATTTTAATTCGGCCTTTTAAGGGTCAGGGGACTGCTGAGCACAACCCGGTAAAATTTGAGAAAGGAGCCTATGGAGTATAGCCCATGTAGAGTAGCCAAACTCTTTTTAATTTAGCATTTTGGGGCAAAATAAAAAACTCGGACTACCCATGTTTTGAAGAAACGACTCCATCATGTGGCATTTTATAAATTGAGATGCCTGAGCGCTGCCCTTTTATATTTTAAGAAAACATAAACATAGACACACAAAAGATAGACTCCATCATAGAAGAATGATAAATAAGTTGTAGTACTAATACACATTTAATGATATATCTTCTATAAACATCTTTGGTGTAGTGGCAACGCATTTAGTTTACGTCTATTTTATTTGAAAGGTCTTGTGCTCGAATCCCCTATGCGTACATTTATATATATCTTGCATTTATGTTTTTCTTCTAGTAATATCGCATTATGGAGAGTATGACATCGCTGATCCACCATCCTACAGCATCCCTCGAGTTTAATGGTCGAGTTTGAAAAAAAGTTAAATACTTGTACAGAGAGGCTGGCATTAGGGACCCACCAGCCAGAACATACAAGGCTGCATCCGGGACCCACAATCCAGAACATACCAGAGAAGGTGACATGAGGGCCCCAATAGCAAGACCATACACGGCTGTCGCATCGTGCAACGTTGCCAAGGTCAAAACAGCGGACACAGCCAAAAAAAAGTCCATCATACACACGTTTCATTTATAGAGAGACTGACATGTGCAACATTGCCAAGTTCGAAACAGGGAGGCGCGAGCAAGAAAAAAGTCCAGCATGCACTTGTTTCTTCTAATGAGAGGCTAACATGGGGTACTCAGCAGCCTGATAAACGACTGATGCAGCGAGAAACATTATCAGGTTCAAAACACGGAGGTGCAAGCAAAGAAAAAAATCAATCATACAACCGATCCTTCTATTGAGAGGTTGTCATGTGGGACCCTACTGCATGACTAAACGGTAGATTCATCGAGCAATGCTATCTAGTACGGAACTAGGTAGCGCTGGAGTAGAAAAAATCTATCATACCCATGATTCTTCTAATGAGAGGATAACATAGGGGACCCACCAGCCTGAATAGACAACCGATGCAGCGAGCAACACTATCAAGTTCGGAATATGGATGCACGACCGAGGGAAAAACTCCATCATACACATGCTTCTTCTAATGAGAGGATGACATGTGGGGCCCAGCAGCGTGATTAAACGGTAAATGCATCGAGCAACGCTATCCAGTTTGGAACAGAGTAGCACGAGTGAAGGAAATTATTCCATCATACACATAATGCTTCTAATGAGAGGCTGACATGGGGGACCTAGCGACATGACTAGATGGCAGATAGATCAAGCAACGTTATCGAGTTGAAATCAGGGAGGCACGAGCCAAGGAAATAATCCATCATGCACACATTTCTTCTAATAAGAGGATGATATGTGGGACCCAGCAGCCTGATTAAATGGTATATGCATCGAGAAATGCTATCAAGTTCATAATAGGGTAGCGCGAGCGGAGGAAAAAATTCCATCATACACATGATTCTTCTAATGAGAGGCTAGTATGTGGGATCCAGGAGCCTAACTAAATGGTAGACGCATCGAGCAGCGTTATCAAGTTCAAATTAGGGAGGCACGACCGAAAATATGGTTCGCTAGAGACACTGACCTCCGGGACCCACACGCCTCAAAATACTTTGGCGAGTCAACATCGAGGGAGGAACCAAAAATCTTGCTTCTGCCACGCGTCGGCCGAGATTCCTCCATGCTTTAGCGGTTTCGTCATAGTAGAGGGCCACAAAACCGGGAAAAAGGTTTTTCATCAGCCACGGTCGAGCCAAAAAATTCTTTGTGGAAGACGTGCCTTCTACGACGACCGACATGCCAAGTCATTGTGGATGGACACTTTTCTTGTAGTGCATGTTGCTCGTGGAGATATTGAGCTATCTTATGTGAGCACGAAGGATCAACTTGCGGATATATTCACGAAGCCTCTTGATGAAGATTTTTTTTTGCTATTTTAGGAATGAACCAAATATCATAGATTCAAGGAGCTTGACTTGATCATCTTGCATACACACCTATATGTCAACCTTCATTTGGTTTAGATGCGGGCATGGATATAGGGGGAGTGTGGTCCTAATTTATTGGGCTAACCCCCCTCCCATAATGCCGAAAGTAAGAAAATCATTTCTCTTAATATCATATTGTGATATGTGAGTTTATTGATGAGTATTGGTCATGAACCCAAGATACATCTTCGTGGTGTCATCCAATGCACTCCTACATGGTGTCTTCGGCCACCGCCCTCTTCTTTGTGAATCTTATTGGTTTTCTTGACTATCTTTTGTTCTTATGGGAAACACACTCGATATTGGCCTTTATTTGTTTGTATTTTGCAATCTTGGGTGTGGAGTACCATCTCAGTTTGGTTGTCTTAACCAAAGCCATTCCCACTTTGAGCCATCTCTTCTTCTTGCACGTAAGTCCTTGTTTTAATCCTTGAGGTTTGAGGAGTGTGCTGGCCTGAACTCTGTGTAAATAGAAAAATTTAGCAAGGGCCGAATTATCCGCCCCAAGTGGGGGCCGAATTATCCATCCTGGGCGGTTTCTCACATATAGGGCTAGGCATTGGGGGGAGAGGCTCAAACAAAGCAGTTCTTTCCACCCCGACCCCCTCCCATCTCCCATCCTCCGCTGGCCACACTCAGCCACCCTAGAGCTCCTCCAACCGCCAGAATCGTGGGCCCCTTGCCAGATCTGATCCTCCTCCTCCCCGGTTATCTTCTCCTCCAAGTTGAACCTCCAATGAGTGAAGGTAACTCCCACATTTTTTATTTCATTGTGGTAGTTGGTTTTTATTGTTGAAACTTCGAGTAGATGTCACCCCTTGATACCTTTGCATGCCAATCTCCGTAGTTTGCAACCAAATGAACCGATCTAGTTTGTAGGCCAAGATATGAATATCATGTTGAAATTCATCGGAGGTCGGATTATCTGCCCCTAGCATGGCCGAATAATCTGGCCTAGAAGGTTCATCACATGTAACTGCATGATTCATATGGTCTTCGGCTAGATTTGTTTGTGGTTACTTCTCTACTATAATTGGCATATCCATTTGGACTTGTGTGTGTTGCTATCCCCTTATTCAAATCACTGGTGGTTCTTGTAGTGCTCTCAACGAAGACCCCATGCTCACTATTGGCAACACAACAAAGAAGGAAAACTTGTTGACGAGGTTGAATTGAGGAGGCAGGCAAAGGAGGCTGAACGGATGGATGACCATGAGAAGAAGGAGAATAGGTCTCGAGCTGCTTCAGAGAAAAAGGGCAAGCAACCAAGGGTTAATTATATGGCCATGGATCTTACTGAGTATTCCACTCTGCGGTAGCAGGATTGGTTCTTGGATGCACCTCGTGACAAGGATTTGAGTGACCCTAACTTTTGGTGAACCCATCAGTTGTACATCTTCTAGGATATCTAATCGTCCTTGAAGATTTGCCCCATGCGTCCATTGGTCTTGACCTATGCAAAGAGTAAGCCCCAGTTTGCTGAAGCTATTGAAGTGATTGGGAGGATGGGACCGCACCATCTTATGGAGATTCAATGTGACTATGACTCTCATCTTATTCAGCAGTTCTTCTCCACCATGGTGATTTGTGGGGATGATGCTCTCACTATGAAGTGGATGACATGGACCCACCATTGTGTGTCAAACTTCTTCAGTTTTGGTCAGGTGCTCTCCAACCGCTTCGGGGGTCGCGACCACTCTATCAGTCACTGGATTTGTGGTCCTATTCGTCCCAGCAAGGATTCATTTCTCTCATCTTGTTATGGACCTTGCAGTGTGGTTGGAGAGGTTGTAGGTCTTCTCCCACTTTATTCTCAGCTTGTGCTAATTTTTCGTGACTGCATTTCTCCCAGCGGAGATAACAATGATGCCATCCGTGGTTTGCTTGTCAATCTGCTCGGTCATGCTATTGAGTGTGATACCTCTGACAATACCAATGCAATCTACTCCTTGGATGTCATGGAGTTCATTTACCATGAGATGTATGATGCAATGGTGAACATGCATTCTATCCCTTATGATCCATATATTATGAAGCTCATCAAAGCTATGGACCCCAATGAAGATTTTAGTGGTATGTTGGATGGAAAGCACAAGGTCAAGAATCAATATATCAAGAGGAAGAATACTACCTTTGTCCCTACTGAGTCTGATACTTTTATGGGTGATGCCCGTTCTAGTGGTGCCACTCATGGGAGGGGCCCCTCAGTCCCAACCATTGCTCGCAAGGTAAAACAACTCAACTGGTTTCAAGACAACATTATGTGCATGGTAGTTGATACCCACAAGGGTCAATATGATGCCTACCGTCAGCACCACGATATGGCCCATACTCACCAGCTAATCCTTCATCATGCCTCTAGGGCTCAAGGCAACCCCCGCTACAGTCCATTCCTACTTCGTATGCTCAGTGGAACACCTCCGATATCAATTATGATGAGATGGAGTGGCACTTGTTCCCAGCCCCGGCGTGGGTATCTCCACCTTCTCCAACATTTGACGATGATGATGAGGATGACGATGGAGACGGGGATAAGGACGAGGAGTATGATGGTGAGGACAGGGACGAGGATGAGTGATCTTTAGGGGCGCTAGCATCCTTCTTTCCACTTTTTGGTGTTTCGATGTCAAAGGGGGAGAAGTAGTTCTAGTTGCAATTTCGTGGATTTGCATGGGTCGAGTATAAGCAACATTTGTTTTATTTGCATAGTTTTCTCCGTGCTTGTACCCATTTATCTAGTGTTGAATTTTTTAAGTGTCTATTTGCTTTGTGTGACTTTGAGACTTGTATTTATCTATGGATCACTATGGATTATGGATTTATATATGGAATTATCCCAGAATTATTCTATGAGGCTTATGGATTATATTTGGATACATCTATGGAGATATTGGATTTATCTTGTGAAGCAATCTACCTAATTATCTGTACTTGGTTGAGACAAAGTGTAAGGGTGGTATGATCTCTATCTCAATGCTTTCTTGCACACTACATCCAAATCATAAAAGGTACTTCGAACCTATATGTTGTGCATTTGTATTCCAATGCAAATTACTTGCATGCACACATTTAGGGGGAGGCTCTTATCCTTTTGGGTACTTTGTGTAGTTTTTATGTGCTTTATTGAAAATCCTAGTATTGTTATCTAACACCAAAAAGGGAGAGATTGAAAGAGCATTTCATGATCACTAGTGTTTTGCGTGTTAGATAACAATACCAAGGATCATTTAATTGTGCATTGAGTACTGCAAATACTTCTCCCTAAAAGAGCTCCTGGTCAAACATAGTGAAAGAAAGATTCTTACGACGGATAATCCGGCCCTAGCTAGGGCCGGATAATCCGCCCCTAGCAAGATTCGACTAAGGACCAGGCAGGCGTCTTGTAGAAGGGGCACGGATGTTTGACCGGATATTTGGCACTAGGATAAAGTTTTGCCCAAGGCCCGATTATCTGCCCCTCCCAAATTTTGGCTAAGGACCAATGACGCAACTCTCTGATTAGGGGGTGGAATTTCCCCCCGGATATTTGGCTAGGACCGGATAAAGTGTCCTGGTAGAATAATCCACCCCCATGGGCCAGATTATCCGGCCCCAAGGATTTTCTCTAAGGACCTGCGGCGCGACGCTCTGATGGGGAGACAGACATTTGGACCGGATTTTCTGTTCAAGTACGGATGTTTGCCTCGACCCGATTATCTGCCCCTCATGTAGGCCGTATTATCCGGCCCTAGTTGACTCCAATGGAAGCATCTCAGGAGCGGGTACGAGTACCCCTCCCCCATCTTCAACCTGGAGTCTCTTGGATCTGACAAAAAAGTGATGTACTGCTAAACTCGAATTTCCACAAGATCTCCACTTTCAACTATCTGATGACCTTGACTTTGGGGAATCGAAGGAGGAGGCCTTAATCTACATCACCACCGAAGAGATCTTCATTTCCTCCCTCATTCATTTGAGGTCCCTTCAATCTAGAGTTTCATTTGAATTTCTAGATCCCGATTTTGTTATTTGATAAACTTGTTTATTGTGGCAGCTTGTTGTCCTCTCGGGGCCCTCCAATTAAGTTGTGGATGTGTGCCCCGATCAAGTTGTGAAGGTGTAGGTTCCTGTCTCGAAGGGTACCGTATAGTGGAAAGGTGGATCGGGCCAGTTGTGGTGAGATCGATCGGAGAACAGGGTGAGGCCTAATGTGGTATGGTGGTCTTAGTCCCACCCACCCCTCCAACGCAGACGTACTTCCCCTAAAAAGGAAGGAATTGTGGTAAATAAATCATGTGTCTCCACGTTCTCCACTCTTGGTTACCTCGTTCCTCTCACCGCTTTTACTCGCTTAGTAGCTAGGTTGGCATATAGGTAAATTCACCGTAGTTTTATATCTAGAGAATTTACCTTTTGTGTCAAGCCTAATTTGAAAAAGAATTAAAATTTGAAGTAACACCTATTCACCCCTATAGGTTCCCATACGATCCATTTCAGCTAGCTTGCGATGATAAGCGCGGACACTCGTCCGACCTTGGGCAGAGAACATGGAGCAGAGATAGCTCCATATAGAGGCGGAGGTCGTTCTCTCGATTATCATGGCGAGGATGTATTCCGTCATGGACCTAAGTAGCATGCTCAGGACATGATGATTGGTGTGCCACCATGTGTATACATGGTTCGTGATGGTGATCGCGTCCGCGCTAGTCCTGATGGTGATAGTCTTTGGCTGTCCAGGCAGACTTCCATCAATGAATCCGAGATGAGCCGATCTAGAGAGGTTGGGGATGACCTGGGTATTCTAGAGGAGAAAGTTACTATGATCCAGGTGGACAGTGATGGTGTTGTAGCTAGTGGATCCTGTCGTGGGAAGACAGCCTACAGTGGAGGAGATTTGGGTGGTAGAGGTGGCCAACGCCATGGCAACGGAAGAGGAACCATAGAGCATTTGGCTTTGATACCAAGTTAAAATATAAGATGTGTTTGCTGTAGTATGCCCCATGCCTAACTCTGCACTTTATTGATTCAGTTAGCGTGATGTACATGATTACATACAAGATTGGGATCTGAACCAGATCCCTATACAAGGAAACGAACCAACCCTATCTGATATGATCTAATATACCTTGCCACCACAACACCATGCTCCCACGGTTCAGTAGTCTGGACGCACTCGCGGCGCTCGATGCCCGTAATTTCAAAATCTTTTGATGGATCTTGTGTATTGCATCTTGTGTACTGAAAATGAATTTATTTGTCTGTGATGCATAATCTCTTTAAAAATAAAGCATGAATCCTGGCTATTGTAGTTTGTTTGGACATACAATGTGTGCAAGGTTTGTAAGAAGAAATTATCTACGGTGTGTTGTAATTTAGAGTGAGGAATTGGTGTTCTATTGAGTTAGAGTAGGAAAAAATTCAGTTAAATGTGTTCTCTTAAAACCTCTTTTGGTTTGATGTATGTTCAATTTGTTGTCCATTGAGTGTGCGATAAGCTGTTATCACGGTCTCATTGTTCCGCTCGACTTGCATTGTTTTTATGAATATAAACCAATATGAATATTTAATAGTTATCTAGCATAGTGTTAGTTCATCGCAAAAGGAAACAAATAAAATAAATGCATTATTAATCATAATCATCCTATTATGCGACTTGAGGAACAACTTGCAATTGAGTTAGACTAATGTTGACTCCTCTTCTATTTCCTTCCTCCCATTGTACATCAGTCTCCCAAGCAGAAGGCACAATGGAGGGACAAGGTGTTCACTCTTAGTGCATCATCCAAATGTCTCTAGTTGATCAAGATGTGTTGGTACAAAAAAATGAAGTTTAATGCATCACGAACTGATGTAACATGTAAATAACCGAAAGACCATCAAGTTTAATGCACCAACTTAACTAATAAAGTTAATTTCTGTAGAGTGGATGAGATGATGAGGGCAAAACTCCTATTCCTATGGTAGAGAGCCTTACACTTGCGGAATTACCTTATTTTTGGGAAAGGAGATTGTATAATTGATGCTTTGGCTATGTTTATCCAATTTTACCTCTCATTTATTCATGCTAGACTTGTGTATGCCTGAGCAACACATAGGCGTCAAAGATAAGAAACCAATTCTACACAAGGACAAAAAATGTTTAGCAAAGTAAAAAAAAAGTGAAGAAGCAGTGGAAGAAACCTGATGCTTGATGGCTTAAACTACATGTTCTCTTAAGTTTATAACAATGTCTATGACGCTAAGGGACATGATAATTTTTCCTTGGCATGCTATTTATTAGATCTTAAAGAAAGACCATTCATGTAACTTGAAACAATCCTATTATGCCAACAGTTTGATTCGCTCCAAAATTGACATATATTTTTTGTGTCAGTGTAGAAGTTTAATTGTGAAGTACATGCAAAGTACCTCTAGCCCAAAGTCTATGACTACTAATTTTCGTTAAAAATAGATTTACCCAAGAATTACTCCATCAATATGCACGCAGGGGCAAAACCACACCTAGGGCAGCGTGTACTCAGAATTCAGAAAACAATGACTATCTGAATTGGAATTTTGAAGGTGAAAATTGTCAAACCTAAAGATCGTGCATCTTGTTCAATAAAATGCATTGTTCAATCAATTAGTAAAGCCCCATGCATGGATCTTATGAGATCTCGCAGTTCTCACATCATCTATCTACTCCCCACAGAGACATTAAACAATGACTAATGATTATTTTTACTGGTTATAATCAACCAGCTACATCGCCAGAACTGGGTAAAAATTGCTCATGCTTTGGCCTATACAAAGTACAGGGCAATGCAGAGAAGATGAGAGATTCAAAAATCACATGATGCGTGTCCTAAATGTACTGTCGCCGGTTTTGGTTACTGTTGCTGGTTGTGCTGCTTCAGTATCATCTGGCAAATTTGCACCCAAAAAGAACCACAAGAATAGAAACAGAATCACCAAAGGCCAAAATTATGTCCCTAAGGGAGAAGAATATATTCCTTGATGGCAACAAAGATGCATCATCTTGATCCGCCTGCAGTGGCCTCTCGCTCATCAATCTCTCCACCTCTAATTCGTACATGAATATGTGATCCCACGAAATAACACCGAGGGATGATGGATTCAAGGGAAGCCGGAGGAACATCGAGTAGACAAGGGTGGTTAGGGCCTCAGCATGGCCACCACCACAGAGTGCCTCTTCAGCAAATGAGCACATGCATCCATCAGGGCATTAGATTGGAGGAAGCCAGAGTCGGCACGGACTCGGTACCGACCTGCCTAGAATTTCTAGTGATTTCCTAACCATTTTTAGCGATCATAATTGTTTCTGGACCTTCTTCTTAGGGATCTTGTGTACATATCAATAAGGATACATAAATAATGGTTCAACAAGGCGGGGGCGTACGAATTAGGCGATGACCATCAAGAACAAAAATGTGTTTAATCAATTTAATAGTCAAAGAGGTAGTGATGCGAAGAAACCAGATGCACTAGTAATCAAATTGAATGAGGGGGTAGTTTGTAAGCTTAGGTGGAGTGAGCCGAAGAAAGGTGGAAATCTAGATGAGGATGAGAGGAACTTATGAAGCGTCTGGTGAAATTTATGGACCGTGGCAATGCACATGCACTTAACTAGTAAACAATGAAAAGAGTGGTTGAGAACTACTCATCATATGCAATATTTCACCAAGTCCACACATGCGTTAAGTTGAGGTTACGCAAATTGTAGAGTATAAGGGCGTGTTCGGGAATGGCCTGGCTTCCCGGTAATCCACCGATCCAGCTTCTTGGGATGATTCCAATGCCACGAGTGGAACAACAAATGTTCGGCCAGCTTCACCTAATTTTTTACGGGATGACAACTCAGTAATGCTCGATTCAGTCCATTATGAAGGGAACTACTAGCCCAGTCCAACTAGGAGTAGTCGTTGACAACAAGACCCACTCATCCGAATCTTCCTGAGTGCTTCTCTTCCAAATCCCTACAAAGGCACGCAAATCCCCATCGATTCCCATCGCCGGTGGCCTAACCACCGACGGTGAGATATCCTGTAGCTTCCTCTTGCCCCGATGCCCCTTTTCCCCCTATATTTTTCTCCTTCAGTGCGTTGGTAGTTATGGTCGCGCTGATGGTGATACTATAGCCTCCGGTAGTTGCAGCGCCATTACTCATTCCTTTCCCCTCCTCTCGAGCTCTCAAAATAGCAAACAACGATTAGGATAGGGATATACTAGATCTGTTGTCAAGTAAGAGGTTGCAGCCAGCGTCGGGGTTGTGGTCGGGGAGTTGATGGAGGCATGGCTGGGTAGGTGGAAGGGCAGGCCCTCGCGGCTGTAGGTTCTGTGCTCAAGAGTATGTTAGGAGATGCGGGGCAGTGCCTCAACATCTCAAGGACACCAGCAACAGATAACTACTAGAGTAGAGAATGCTTGAGGTGGGGAGATGTGGGGAGGTGGTGGAAGAGTGAGGAGGACAGAAGTGGGTTAGCGAACAAGGAGGACGTTTACAGTGGGGATCGAAACGTTTTATTCACTTGGGAGTGACATACCTTCGTGATTTGGGACTGCTCTGTGATTTGCAGATTTGTAGATTTTTGGAAGTGGTGCTCTGCATTTTATACACAAATTGGTCCAACTTCTCGGATCTAGCTTCATGGATTTGGGGCATTCCGCGCTGCTCCATGGTAGATTTTCAAGAAGCTAGAAGCTGCAACTTCTAGACACACCCTAAGTGCTCCTAAAGTACAGATATGAATAGTCATTTTTTCGAGAACCTAACACATGTGCGGTGATTAGCAGCAGTGAAGCTCAAAGATACCTGTACATGGGAAATAGGCACTACAGGCGTGACTAGCGAGAGGGATCTTACTAGCAAGACTGTTACTCATGCCCTCTCTGCCTCGTGTGTAGCCGTTGGCCGCACCTTGCTAGCACCGACGTGATCCCCTTGACTAGCTGACCTCCTTCCCAACTCGGCTGCCAACTTGTGTCCTCTGTTATGCCCTTGCTAAGTAGCGTCTGTGACATTCTCCCACACTCCACATAGACCTTCCTGTGCACCATATGTAGCATTCATGTCGTGCATGATGGATACCTCCCTTGGATAGCCCGCGATGTCCAAGAGCTCTGCCTCGCCTCCATACTAATCCTTCAAGGAATCAAGGTAGGATGCACGGAATTGAGCGAATCATCTTCAACTCTAGCAGATTACTGCCACCATCGATTCTTTCCTCTCCATGCTTCCCTGACGCTGCTGAACATACTCTCATGATCTTTATGAGCATACACACCTTTCGCATCGCTCATA
The DNA here is from genome assembly GCA_916181665.1 of Avena sativa. Taxonomy (NCBI): domain Eukaryota; kingdom Viridiplantae; phylum Streptophyta; class Magnoliopsida; order Poales; family Poaceae; genus Avena; species Avena sativa. The sequence goes on from OV702287.1 coordinate 344,960,861, forward strand.
TCTCCTAGGCCCTATGTGCCATTACCCCTCCGCCATCAACCATTGTAGTAGGCGATCCTGGAGCTCATGTCTCGGGATTCTGGATCAACGGATCCATCCTCACTTAAGGATGAAAAGGCAATTGTTCAGTTTTTACTTTGAAGTGGTAGTGCAGGTAATATATTTGAACAATTATGGGGGAAATCATCCAAAAATGTTAGAACAAAAATCATGTCAACAAACCTATCGCAACCTATTTAATAGTAAATGTTGGAACATTTAAAAAAACATTAATTTAATAATGAAACACATTGGTATAATATTGTAGGGGCATAGTTGGTAGCTTGCAACAGTTTTTCGGTCCTGCTTGACAGGGTGTGAGTAGGGCCAGAGGAAAACAACAACTGGGCCATGTTGTGTAGCCCGTTATACCCTGCATATTTTTTTTTGCACCTATCAAAGACATGTTTGTTGTTGTTTGGTAGCCTACATGCATGTTTAAACGCAAGGCTATTGCATCTTCTAGTGTGTTTAGTTGTTTGCATCATTGCTGCTAAGGTAACTTTTTTGGAGAGAGATGAGGTTACTAACCAGAGTTTAGGACAATACCATGAAACAACAAAGAAGACATTGATGATACTACACATAAATTCAGGAAACAACATGATAGAACTAGAGTTCAACACAATAAGCACTATTTATTAACAACGACGTTGCCTAAGAACAACATGCTACCAGACGAAACTCACTCCTCTTCGGCAATCCTCTAGAATTCATGTGGGTACATAGGGCACCTCTTGACCATATCAGCTTTACTGTAGTCTTAGATGACCACCTTGTACATCTCTTGGTAAATCTTCTTGAAGATCAGGAAGTACCCAATCTTCAGATCATGAGCTATATCAAAAAATGGCCATCCCTAATCCTAGTAAGCTTTTCCATTGACTTCGTTTATCTCGATGTCCTATATGCAGCGAGTCGTCGTCTTGAGGGTCCTTATGGGCAGAACACAAAATGGATGGAAAAGGTAGGTACATTGCCTCATATATGCCAATGTTGCAGTTCCCAAAACTTATTGCATGTGATAATGGACACACAACATCTTTCAAGGACGAAATGAGCGACCACCCCTCCCTGATATTACATTGTGTGCATTATAATCATGGGCGTATGAAACAAAATAATGCTAGTAAACAATGTGTTGGAAATATGCCCTAGAGACAAATAGTAGTAAGGAATATTATCATATTTTATATAGTTTATGATTAAGTTTTATATCATGCTATAACTGTATTGAGTGGAAACATCAATACACGTGTGATATACAAACAACCAGGGGTTCCCAGTGAAACTCTAGTCACTGGTTCATTGGTCAACAGATGATCATGTTTCCTGATCATGTGGCATTTATGCCAGTTGGAAATGAGGTCATCTCATTCTGAGAATGAGATGATGAACCAATACCCAACCTAAACATCATGACCCGATCATGTCACGAAGTTCAAGTTACGATGATTAGAAATGGATCCTCGTATACTATTCCTTACACCGTGAGGCTATATCAATCACTGTCTCCCGAGAGTGCTTAGATAGCATCAAACGCCATCTGGTAAAATGGTGGTTATAAAGGTGTGTTTAGGTACTCGGAGGAAACCGTAGAGGCAATATATGTCAAGAGCGGGATTTGTCCATCCATGTGATGGGAAGATACTCAAGGGCCCACTCGGAGAGGTTATATCCAATAGCTGCGCAGCGTGTGATTTGATCACGGGGATATCACTTGTCGGAACGAGTCAAGTAGCGTTGTTCGGTAACGAGATTGAACACGACATGGTGATGTCATTGATCAGATCCCGGGCAATGCAAGTATCGAGTGACAAAGGGAATAAGACACGACTGTCCCGGTTCAAACGACGAAAGATCTTCGTGGAACGCATAGGGGTCACATGGCCATCCAGGTCCCTCTGTCGATCATTGGTGTGGGAGTGTCCCGACCATGTCTAGAGTGTTCCCGAACCGTGGGGTATCACGCTTAAGGGCTTGATGATGCTTAGAGAGTGTTTATAGGATCGGTGGAATCACCGAAGAAGAGAAGGGAGAAAACCGGAAGGGTTTCGGTAAGTCCGGAGGATGTCTGGAGTGGAGGTGGAAGGTGTTCCATAGCCACGGAGGTTGAATAATATGTGAATGAATGTTAAATATTGATTTAATCATTTATTCATAATTATTTAATAAAGAGAAAATCAATTAAAGGTCAAAAAAGCTTAATGAGCCAATTTCCAGAGGGAGAGGGCCCATTAGGGAAAGGAGAGAGGGAGAGGGGCCAAGGGGGCTGGCCGGCTGGGCCTAGCCCCCCGCGTGGGGCCCACTAGGGGCTATCTGGCGGCCTCCCCACCCCCTCCTCTCCTTTAGTTCCACCCCGGGACTTTGAGAGAGGGTGTACCCCCTCCTCCCCTATATATAGTGGGGTATTTGGCCAAATTAAATACACCAATAATCAATAAAGGTCTCCCCACTTTTGGGAGGACCTCTAATTGATATTTTCTCTCTCCGCCTCTCTCTCTCGTGACCGTGGTCCCAAGTCTGGACTGCGCGAGCGAGAGACATCTTCACCGCGGAGCACCGTCGCGCTGCGGGATTCGGATCCGGGAGCTCTACTTCCGCAATTGCTGCTGGATCAGGGAAGCGGGAGTCATCGTCAGGCACCGGACGTGTGTAACTCCCCGTGAGGTGTCGCAATTGAGGCACTCAAGTCGTTGGAGCCAAGGAGCGCAAGGACTTCATCACGACCTTGAGGTTGGCTTCGGCTCGTCTACATCAACCACGCTCTCCTGAGCGTTGACAACGCTTTTCGGTCTTCGAGGGTAAGTTCACGAAATGCCCCTCCTGTTACTGTATTACTAATAGATAGGTCCTGGCAGCTTCAGGGGTTCAGGAGCGTAGGGTAAAATTTTATTGTTTTCATACGCGGAACCCCTACACAATGTAGCAACACGAAGATCATTATGCCTCGTATAAGAGACATAAGAACACAACAAGCACACTGATCTCAAGAGATGATCATGTAGTATTAGGGATCATGCCCAATTTTCTATCCCTTTGGGAAAATATTAGGTACTAAATCCCATATGTAGAAAATTACTACAGATGGAACTATCATAATCACTATCAGTTGATACAAGTAGAAACATTTCCTCATGTAGTGCCTATTTTGCAGTGTCAAAAACTAACTACATGTGGGAATGCACACATAAACACAATTGTCAGAGACAGAACCAAGTCGCATGCACAAGCAATGTGGTATGTACACACCACTAGATTTGATAACCCCATCCTAAAACTACATGTGATCACAGATTAATCACCAGTTAACATGGCAATAATTTTCAACCACAAATGTCGTTCAATTTCATCACCAGCAGACAATGGTTCTAATGGTATTGAAACTCCTACTCCAAAGAACACGGTACCAAGAAATGACTAGCCAGATTTCAAAAGAACATAGCAGAGGACAAATATAGAAGCAACGGTAAACCCCAAATCAAAAAAAACATTAGAGTGGTGGAAATCCCTACAAATCTACATCGCATGCCATACAAAACCATAACCCTGGGCACCTAGGCATATATATGGTAAAAATATTACATAAACAAGAGGCATATCTTTCTTCCATTGTCAATTTGATGAAGTTGTTGTGGTCGGCAAGGTCCGTTCAAGAGATATAGTCCACACCACCAATTAGGGTACTTCATGTCGCTAAATACTAGGATGAAGGTGTGAATGCTGGTGTCGCTGGTTCGTGACAGATTCATTGTCAGTAGTGGAGCCACTAATGGGGAAAGTGAAGAGTGGAGCATGGGGAGAGGAGTGTATGGTGAGGGGATTTATGGCACATATTCCTGAAGGGGCATGACATATCCCTCCCGTTCACAACACATGCAGCAGGGGGTTGCTCGCCTGAGCTAGGCACTAGGGAAACGACCAATTTAGGAGTTGTCCCTGGGCCTACCTCTGGGCTGCTTTAAGATTCATGCTCGCCACAACACAGGGGTCCAGCATGTTGGGCCATGTAGAGATAAAAAATTCCTACATGGTGATCCCAAGATCTAGCTGAGATACAAGGCCACTAGGACTACCACTAAACGTGCTGACATAGGTATGATTACTCGGGTGTTTATGTTTGGTTACCCTAGCTACATGAAGGTTCACGACCCATGAAGACCAAGAAGAAGGCCTAAGAAGCATCCTAATAGAAGGCATAATCTTGCTAGATAAGGAAATAGAAACCGACATTGTATTGTTGTTGTAATATTAAGTCTGTAACCTATCCGTATACGGCCTCGGGACCCGGCCTATTATATATAGGCTGGGAGAAGCCAACTGATAGGTACCTAAAAAATTTGAGCGATCTGTAATCGGTTTGGCATAAACAATCAGATGGTTTCCACTCCCTTATTTGTCTGATCACCCGACGAAATCCCCAGCGTTCTCTTTTCCTCAAAACCCTAAGTCCATAACCGTGGGAATTGTCGAGGTTACCCCTTGTCAATTGCCGCCGTATGTGGGAAACTTGAACGCTAGAGTCATGGATTATGTGGACCCCTTTTCATCAAGCAACAATCCGACGGAAGCGACACAACACCCGCCCACCCCTGTCTCGGTTCCCGCCAACTTCAATGGCGGATCTGATCTCATCATCGGAAGTTTCCACTTTCGTGTAGAGGAAACCGAAGAACCACACCCATCGGCTCCGATTTTGTTGGGACCATCGGTCGAAAAAATTGCACCTGCAGCATTACCTACATCTTCTATTGGATCATCCGCAGAATCTACCGGAGCTAGCAAACAACAAAGAAAACGCTAGAGAATCAGCAGATCTGGGGGATCTTGACGGTCTCTACAATGGTTGATGTCTACACACTTCTATTCTTGTAGACAGTTGTTGGGCCTCCAAGTGCAGAGGTTTGTAGAACAGCAGCAAGTTTTCCCTTAAATGGATCACCCAAGGTTTATCGAACTCAGGAAGGAAGTGGTCAAAGGTATCCCCTCTCAAGCAACCCTACAATCAAGATACAAGAAGTCTCTTGTGTCCCCAACACACCCAATACACTTGTCAGGTGTATAGGTGCACTAGTTCGGCGAAGAGATAGTGAAATACAAGTGGTAACAGTGCGAGAAAATAGCTTGATGGCGTGGAAGAAACTACAGGCAAACTGAAATAAAGAAGGAAGCAAGCAAACATGTAACATATCTAATAGAAAACGGTGTTTCAGTGCTTAGAAACAAGGCCCAGGGATCATACTTTCACTAGTGAACACTCTCTCATATAAATATCTTCTCTTTATGATACTACTCTTAACTACTCTCCGGTTGAACACTCTAACTGATGGTAGGGCTACAACAACACTCCTCAAAGTCCATCTTTTCCATCTAGAAAACCCCACACTGTCACCTTGAGTACTAGATGAGTCCAACAAACACCACAATTTCATAAAGACATCCAACTCCAAATATAACTCATAACAAGTATTTGTAATCTCTAGCCTAAGTGCCACCATGGTGTGCATGCTGTCACTTTCACACACATGGGGAGAGCAGAGATCTATTAAAGCACTTGAGTAGCAAGGTAGATCTATAGATTACAAGCTCATGATCACAATATGATCATGCATAGAGAGAGAGAGAGATGAACACATAGCTACCGGTAGAACCCTTAGCCTCGAGAGAGAACTACTCCCTCCTCATCATGGGAATCAACAATGGTGATGGAGATGGCGGTGGAGATCGATGGAGATGGCTCCGGGGGCACTTCCCCGTCCCGGCAAGGTGCCGGAACAGAGACTTTTTGTCCCCCGAATCTCCCATTCGGTGGCGGCGGCGCTGCGGAACTTTTCGTGGATTTCTGATTGACTATTTAGGGTTTATGCCTCGGGAGGCTTCTTATAGGCCAGAGGGCAAGGTCGGTGGGCGGCCAGGGGGCCCACACCATGCCCTGGCGCGGCCTAGGTGGACCCGCGCCTAGGGGTGGTGTGGCCACCCTGTGGCCCCCCTCCGGCTCTCCTTCTGGCTCCGTGAATCTTCCAAGAAAATAGTAACTTTGGCTTTTGTCCCGTCCAATTCCGAGAATATTCATTTTCTGACTTCCTGGAACCAAAAATAGCAGAAAACAGGCAACTGGCACTGTGGCTCTTGTTAATAGGTTAGTCCAAGAAATCATATGAAAAGTACTCCAGAGTGTGGACAAAACATAAGAAAGTAGATAAAACCAAGCATGGAACATCAAAAATTATAGATACATTTGCAATGTATCAACATCCCCAAGCTTAACTCCTGCTCGTCCTTGAGTAGGTAAGTGATAAAAAGAAAGAATAATTTTTGAGGTGACATGCACCATCAAAGACTTGATCAAAGTATTTGTAAAACATTCAAAGCTGGGATCATAGTACTTCAATCATAACATGAAAGACAAAGTTCTAGCAATAAGCAAAGAAACTATGATGCAACATGAAAAGGCACAAACAAAAGAATCATGAATAACATGCTTTGCAAGACGTTTGTTTGTTTCACATAAAGAAAACATAGCATAAAAGTATTCAGCTTGTCCTTCAATAGAATAGTAAATATAAATGCATAGGACACCTTCAAAGTTCATAAGAGTGACTAGATACAAATAGTTTAAAGCAAGCAATATCAAGTTATGCATCAATCAACTAGTCTTGGGACAATGCACATAGAACTAAGAATGGCCACCATTCTCTCAAAGTAAGTGCATAAAGGTAGAAGGTGGAGACTCAATATAATGGTGGAAGAAAGGCCTTCATAGAAGGAAGTAGGGATTCAAGTCTCATAAAGAGCTTCCAAATATTATGGTACTTATAGCTTTCAGCTCTCATTGCCCCTATCATAAGCATCTTGAAGTGATTAAGGTTAAAGTGAACAAACTATGGTGTACATGCTTGACGAAGTATAAGTTAGGAATCTCATGTCCCTTGTATACGAGGGCCGCTCCTCATGCTACTCAAGTTTAGTCACCGGTAAGTTCTTGTCATCGTAAGTACATGTGTATCATAGAGAACCGCCAACGGGGTACCCCTTGCCCGATGATACGGAAGAATCCCCATATCAAAATGACAAGGCAAGCAGACAACAAGCATCTCAGCAATCTTCTTATTTACCATGGGAATATGGTGCTTTTTTCTCTCTTTCCTCTTTTCATAATCTTTTTTTTTATTTTTCTCTTTTTTCTCAATATAGGACTCTTTTTTTATAAGAAGAATGCTTTATAGACAGCTCATTATGGTTATGCTGCAGGTTTCCACCATGACAGCATGGATTAGACCAGCGGCCCAGGCGTTTCTCTAACACATATACATAACTCCATGGACTTACAAGCTCCCCTTTCATCTCACACCGACGACATCCATATACAAAAGAGCATGATATCAACTAGGTACAAGTACCAAGTGCAATGTTGAAAGCGTTCCCCATGAAAGCATGGTTCTGCTAATTCCCAACAAATAAGTGCAAGCATATACAACATAGACGACACAATGGTTCAAGTTTATTAAGGGCAAGAAAAGTAAAGTGTGCCATCAAGTTCGTGAGAGCTTTAATCACTAGTTTTCTCATAACAAGTTTTATTTGGAAGGTAAACAAAAGCATGAATATACTTGGAATAGCATAAGCTAGTAGGTAGGTATGGTGGACTCTTTGGAATAACTTGGTTTAGGGAGTTGGATGCATGAGTGGAACTCATACTTTGTTGTGGAGGCTAGCAAAAGACTGAGAGCGACAAACTAAGAAAGCAATAATGGCCATAATCATGCAGAGCGACAAAACATCATTGATCAAAGCATAAAGTGATACTACAAGTTGAAAAATAAAGGATCATAGAGGCTATGGTGACTTGAGATAGTCATAACATGGTGTGATCATGCGCCAAGTCAACCCAAATAAAGCATCAAAGGAGAATACCACTATACTATGCTTTAATATGCTAAAACAACACATGATTCATGCAAGGTACATTAAGCAATCTCAATTGTTTATAACAAGTCATGCTACAACAAAGAATACTAAGCATAAAGCCAAAACAATATCAAGCATGGCATGACAGAGCATAGGCCACAGTCAAAAACGAGCTCTTTTTACCACATAAGTATGAACTTTCCTACTCTTTTCCAAACCAAACCAAACTATTTGAAAACCAATGTATGAAAGAGGGGGTCTAACCAATTTATTCAGAAAACTAAGCAAACCAAGCAAACTAAAAACCAAAATGAAAACAAAAAAGAAGACGCTCCAAGAACAACACAACTGTGCATGAAACAATAAAAATGAAGCGTTTGGAAGAAACCTGGAATTTTTATTGATGAAGAAGGGGATGCCTTGGGCATCCCCAAGCTTTGACGCTTGTACTTCTTGGATATTTATTGGGGTGACACCCGTGGCATCCCCAAGCTTTAGCTTTAGTCCACCCTTCATCTCATTACTCATTCCTTCCATACACCTGAAATTTTTTTCTTCATACAAAACTTCACACAATCTCATTAGCAACATTAGTGCACTTAAGATAAATAAGTCTTAAGGTTCAGTTCTAACACCAAATAAACTTCCATTAGAACACTAGCTACTGTAGCACTTCCCTCAAAAAGCTAAATTCCCCAAAAGAACTCAAGAAGGAACCCATAAGAAGCAAATGCAGAAAATGGCAGAAATCTGTCAAAACAGACCAGCAGGCAAAGACGAATTTTTTAGAAGACCTTCTGTTGCTCAAATAAAAACGTGTTGAACTAACGAAAGTTAGATAACAACCTGGGGCCGAAGCAGAAAAAATTACAGCTCAATCCGACATACAGAGCTCTCTCAGAAATTTTTACGGTGAAGCACAAAAATCTGTTTCGGGACAGCAACTTTCCCAATCATTACTTCACTCTCATTAGAGGTTACTCTTGGCACAAAAAGCAAATAAAAAGAATAATGAGAGGTTATTACTGAAGTAATAACTTCCAAGACTCAACTAAAACTTTTGGGTTATCTCCCAATAAGTACTTTTCTTTTACGCCTTTAAGTTAGGCATGATAGTTTGAGAAGATGCTCACATAAAAAATATGAATTGAAGTAAAAGAGAGCATCAAGAAGCAAATTCAAAGCACATTTAAGTCTAACCCAATTCCTATGCATAGGAATCTTGTAAAGAAACAAATCATGAAAGCACAAAGCAACAAGCATAGGAAAGCAAAACAAGTGCAACTTCAAGACTTTCAACATAAAGAGGGGAAACTTAATATTGTTGAGATACATGAAACCATGCTTTCCTCTCTCATAATAACTTTCAGTAGCATCATGAATAAATGTAACAATATAACTATCACATAAAACATTCTTATCATGAGCCACATGCTTAAAATAATTAATACTCTCCACATAAACATAATCATTCTTATTAACCATAGTGGGAGCAAATTCAACAAAATAGCTATCATTATTATTCTCATCACCATAATCATCAAAAATAGGAGGCATATTGTAATCATAATTAATTTTCTCCTCAATAGTAGGTGTACTGAAAATATCATATTCATTATTCTAATCATCATATATCGGAGGCATAGTATCATCAAAGTAAATTTTCTCCTCCGTGCTTGGGGGGCTAAAAAGATCATTTTCATAAAAACTAGCTTCCCCAGGCTTAGACTTTTCCATAGCATTAGAAATAATGGTGTCCAAAGAATTCATACTAATAACATTGCTATTAGCATGCAAATAAAGTTTCATAGGTTTTTTAATTTTCTTTTCAAACACTTCATGTCCTATCTCAAGATAAATACTATAAAGCTCTCTAATTTTTTTGTTGTTTTCCATTAAGCCTAACTAGTGAAAACAAGAAACAAAAAGACAAAATTGCAGAATCTAAAGGAAATAACTTCGAGCACTCACACCGGAGGATGTGAGTACCTTTTACCTTACCTCCCTGGCAACGGCGCTAGAAAATAGGCGTTTGCCGTGGGAGGTTCTTCTTCTTTAATCCTCCGGTGTGAATACCTTTTACCTTACCTCCCCGGCAACGGCGCCAGAAAATAGCTTGATGTCTACGCACTTCTATTCTTGTAGACAGTTGTTGGGCCTCCAAGTGCAGAGGTTTGTAGAACAACAGCAAATTTTCCCTTAAGTGGATCACCCAAGGTTTATCGAACTCAGGGAGGAAGTGGTCAAAGGTATCCCCTCTCAAGCAACCCTGCAATCAAGATACAAGAAGTCTCTTGTGTCCCCAACACACCCAATACACTTGTCAGGTGTATAGGTGCACTAGTTCGGCGAAGAGATAGTGAAATACAAGTGGTAACAGTGCGAGAAAATAGCTTGATGGCGTGGAAGAGACTACAGGCAAACTGAAATAAAGAAGGAAGCAAGCAAGCAAACATGTAACAAATCTAATAGAAAACGGTGTTTCAGTGCTTAGAAACAAGGCCTAGGGATCATACTTTCACTAGTGAACACTCTCTCATATAAATATCTTCTCTTTATGATACTACTCTTAAATACTCTCCGGTTGAACACTCTAATCGATGGTAGGGCTATAACAGCACTCCTCAAAGTCCATCTTTCCCATCTAGAAAACCCCACACCGTCACCTTGAGTACTAGATGAGTCCAACAAACACCACAATTTCATAAAGACATCCAACTCCAAATATAACTCATAACAAGTATTTGTAATCTCTAGCCTAAGTGTCACCATGGTGTGCACGCTGTCACTTTCACACACATGGGGAGAGCAGAGATCTATTAAAGCACTTGAGTAGCAAGGTAGATCTATAGATTAGAAGCTCATGATCACAATATGATCATGCATAGAGAGAGAGATGAACACATAGCTACCGGTAGAACCCTTAGCCTCGAGAGAGAACTACTCCCTCCTCATCATGGGAATCAGCAATGGTGATGGAGATGGCGGTGGAGATCGATGGAGATGGCTCCGAGGGCACTTCCTCATCCCGGCAGGGTGCCGGAACAGAGAATTTCTGTCCCCCGAATCTCACCTTCGGTGGCGGCAACGCTGCGGAACTTTTCGTGGATTTCTGATTTACTATTTAGGGTTTATGCCTCGGGAGGCTTCTTATAGGCCAGAGGGCAAGGTCGATGGGCGGCCAGGGGGCCCACACCATGCCCTGGCGCGGCCTAGGTGGACCCGCGCCTAGGGGTGGTGTGGCCACCCTGTGGCCCCCCTCCGGCTCTCCTTCTGGCTCCGTGAATCTTCCGGGAAAATAGTAACTTTGGCTTTTGTCCCGTCCAATTCCGAGAATATTCATTTTCTGACTTCCTGGAACCAAAAACAGCAGAAAACAGGCAACTAGCACTGTGGCTCTTGTTAATAGGTTAGTCCAAGAAATCATATGAAAAGTACTCCAAAGTGTGGACAAAACATAAGAAAGTAGATAAAGCCAAGCATGGAACATCAAAAATTATAGATACATTTGCAATGTATCAATGGTCTCAACCTCAGATCAAACTCCCAGCCAACGCCACCACGTGGGTCAAGCTCAGTAAACAATGAACTCGAAGAAATCAGCAAAAGTATCAACTTCGGAATCAAGACGGCCGAAATCTACCAAGAACAGAAACTGATGGACTTCACTGATCCTCTAAACAACGTATCCCTCGGATCCGATGATGACGTCACTAGTTCATACATAAGGCACCACCAAGTGTGCATGATCATCGGGGACGCCTCAACTCAGCGTGACTCCAACGGTAACCCCATCCTTGATCCCAATGATATTTTGTTAGATGACAATGCAGGAGATCTCAAAAATGAAGGATTCCCGACAAACAACCACATAATCCAAGGAGGAGCAGAACCATGTGGAGGCGAGTGGCAAACCCTTCATCTATCAGCCAAAGCATGGAAAAAGCGAAGGACGCAGTATCGGGTGTGGTCCCAATGACAGCTGAAGCCACACGCGAAGAATTAATGGCCTACCAATACTTGCTCCATCACAAGAAAATGGATCTACTAAGAATGCAGAGGTAACTCGACAAAAGAAAAAGGCTAGCCGACGAGTCCAGTCTTCGGAAAGCTTAGCTAAGTTCTACCCGAGGATCAGGCAGTGTAACTGGAGGAGCACATCGAAGGAGAGGGGCCTCATGGTTGCAAAACATCCCCGAAGCTGAAAGAAATGAACTGACCTGAGATCTTGATTTATCGTTTATGTCAGTGGATCCAATAGGACACATCAAGGAAAAAACAGCACAAACCACAATTGTAGCTGCGCAAACATACCTGATTACAACTCAACCCGCACCCGACGATCCTCGTGTGGCTCTCCATCGCCCTGCTCTTATGAACCTCGGCATGGTGGGTGTGTCTCTTGCGCAAGCGGAACAAAGAAACACACAACAACCCGATAGATCCCCACACTATCGCAACAACCCTCGGTAGGTAGGACACACCCGACGATCGCGGTCGCCACATCTGGTGCAATTTTTGAGCTCTAAACCACGAAGACACAAGAGACAACATCACACAACGCAGGATTGACAGATCCAGGGAAGAGCGCAGCATTCGAAAATACTATGATGGTGAAAGCGAGGACGAGTATGAATTATGTGGAGCCAGTTGCTTTACCCGATGGGTTTGCAAGACTCTAGTACCCAAGGATTTCAAACTCCCTCACGACTGCCAGAAGTACGATGGCCTCCAGGAACCTGAAGCTTGGTTGGTAGATCGTCTGGCTACCGTCAAATTACAAGGTGGCTCCAAGGCCACCGCAATGCAAAGCCTACATCTGTACCTAAGCGGCGCCGCCCGATCCTGGCTAAGGCAATTAGCCGAAGAATCCATCAGCAGCTGGAACAATCTTGAAGACAAGTTCATCCAAAATTTCCACTCCATGTTTAAGCGACCTGCATCCCTGGAGCCATTGCAAGCGTGCAAGCAGAAATCTGGAGAATCAATACGAGCCTTCATCCAGTGGTGGAACATCATCAAAATTTTGGCTGAGGCTATATCCGATGAAAGGTAAATTGATGCCTTCAATGACGGCCTTCGCTGACGAGAGTTCATAGAAGAGATGGGATAGGTCAGGTCCAAAACAATTTCACATCTGATGGATATGGCAAATCGGTGGGCTGATAGAGAAGACACAATACTCAACAAGCGAGCATGTTCACCCGAAGAAGACCGGTATAGGCGCAACAATTATAGGAGATGACGAAGCAACGACAGATATGGCAAACCAAGCTACGTTGCAGCTAGTTTCTTGGGAGAGGATAACCGAATAAACGACAATCACAACAATGGATACCGCGACAACAGAGACAACGCTAGGGGAAGCCAACCAACACATCGATAATAGCCAAGAGCTCGGGACCCACCAATATCCGCAATGCAAATGCTGGAAGGACCCTGTAATATGCACTTCTACGTCGATTCAACATGCAAAAGGTGATCAAACCACCTCATGAAGGATTGCCGAATGTTTTTAAAGATGCAAGAGGTATACAATGCAAAAGAAACTGAGGCAGCAAGCCTAGAATACGCCACTGCACCCAAAGCTTTAGCCATTAGTGCACCATCGCCACCGCTAGTACATCCGGCAGTGGGACAACCGCAAAACACAACAAATCAAGAAGAAGACTAACCAAGTTCTATGGGCGCAATGTAGATGATTTAGAAAGGGTGACCGTCTAATAGAACCCATAAACTGATCACAAGACAAGTAAATATGGAAGTAACAGCGCCACCACCTACACCCGAATATCTCTACTGGTTAGAGCAAGAAATCACGTTCAGCAGAGATGATGACCCGCTTCGGGTGCCACGACCGGGTCAGTTATCTTTAATAGTGGAGGCACAAATTAGCGGATTCGATATGAGCAAGGTTTTCTTGGACGCGAGAAGCATCATCAATTTAATTTATGCCAAAACCCCGTGGGCAATGAATTGGTCCCTAACAAATCTAGCACCCACGGATTGAACCTTCCACGGGATAGTTCTGGTAAAAGCCAAAATTCCTCTAGGAAAAGTCTCTCGACATAGTCTTCGGATCAAGGAACAACTTCAGGCATGAAAAACTCGAATTTGAAGTCATGGACTGACCATCACAATACCACGCGATCCTGGGACGCTAGCTTTCGCTAGGTTCATGGAAGTACCCCACTATGCAACCTAGTACTAAAAATGCCAGCTCCCAATGGAATCATAACCGTGCGAGGGAGCTTCACTCGTTCGGATAATTGTGACCGAGAGTTCAACAAAATATCAGAATCTTTCGGGATAGAGGCAGAATTTGGCCAGCTGAAAGTTGTAGACACAGAGCCATTACCCGAAGGACATGTCCCCATCGACCAAACTCTAGAAAATCAGGTGTACCACGCAAACCCAAAGGCGACCTGTCCAGCCTCCAACATTGGTCTCGCATAGGAAGGCGTGCTCGTCGTTTTCCCTCGTGGGAATTGGGAGATTCTTTTGGACTCAATCAATATACAAGAAATCTCCAAGGAACTCGATGATTACTCAGTTAAACTACACACAACCGCCAATGAATGGTCCACCCGACAAATCAGGGCCACTAGACAACAGGCCCCTCACCTCACCAACTCATGGCACATCATAGATATAACAAAAGCAACGTGGGTGGTTAACCCAGTACTCATCTCGAAGAAAAGCACAGGACTTCACATGTGTATTGACTTTCCAATCTGAAGCGATCAAGTAGAACACACCCCTTTCTCTTTAGTCCACTGCGCATAAGTCATGCCTCTAGTCGGAAGTCCAGAAAAAACCCCTTGGATCATCACGATCAAAGGAACAAACGAGAAGACAACAAAGGAGTACCTCAAACTGGAAAGCGCGGATATCATAATTTCCATTTTTTAAGCATTTTATATTCAATAAGGCCAATGCCAGGAGAGCATGCCAAAATATTTATCCCCTATGATTCAACGATAAATAAAGATAAGTTTCCAAAACTGGGTCTCAAGCTTTCTTCCGTTCTATTGTATTCATCAACCAGATACTCGGGGGATATATCAACGATAACTAGTCATCAACCCACCCGATACTCGAGGGCTTCACCAAGCATACCATATCAAAATCGTTGGCTGTAATACAATGCGCTTTTGACCTGAATAGCTGACTCATCCTCTAGGCGTCAGGCAAACGAAAAGGTCTCACGCGATAAACAAAATCTCGTATAAAGTTACGACCTTTTTGCTAAAAACAAAAGCACCATACATTACTCAGTGAATACAAATATACATAATGTACATGCAAAAAACATTCAGATGGCAAAATTTAGGAAGAAATCTTCATCTTCCTCCAGGCACCTACGGACAATCCTGATGGCAGGCATGCGAGCAGCCGCGTAATGAGCCGCCATACTAACCAGCCCACCGCTAGGAGGAGAAGGTAGTCCCAACAACATGACATCTGAATCTAACAGAGGATGGTGCATGTGCACTCAGAAAAGCGCAAGTTTAGCACCCGCCACAAGCTACAACTTCACAAAGTGGTGAATTCTTTCGCCTTGCTGAAACTCTGCCATTAGATCAGCCAGGCTCTGGGGCTGAGGATCCCAGGGAAACATAGCATTATACACAATAGACAAGGACCTCAGCATCACTCGATGAATTGCTCCACCTCCGATACACGATCCTACAGCAAGGCCACCACATACGCACAGCGGTGATCAATCTAGAAATCATTATCGGTGCCTTGAGAGGCGGCCTCCAGAGCATTCATCTGACTGTGCACACGTTGGTTTTCCTCCCTCTCGCGCAGTCGAACACCTAGAGAAAAATAAGAAGATCAATTCCCACGACTGAGCAAGAAAAACTCGAAAGCATTGTGGAAAACTTACATAACATCTTTTCGCTCGCCCTGGAAATTTCCTCCAAGAAATACACTTCATGATCTAGGGCCTTACGCATCTTTGATTGAGACACATCTACCATCACTTGTACAACCCGAAGATTACCCTCGAGCCTCTTCACCTGCTCAATCTTTTCCGCATATAACAACAGATCAATCACACGAACAATAGCAGTTTTGGATGCGCCCACCCTAGTGGAACGGATTGAGTGTTCTATGGTAGCCCAACCTAATGCTTATCACATCATACTTAGTCGACCTTTCTTCGCCAAGTTTATGACCATCTGCAACTACGTCTACCTGAAGCTGAAGATCCCTAGGAAATTTCAAGCAAGCCTACAAATGCGATGGGAAAATATACTCAACGCTGATGTGCTAGTGGCCATGGTGGAGTTTCAAGATGTCAAGGCCTCCGTGCAAAAGGAACCCCCATCAATAAAAACCAAGGTTGGGACAATGTCTTTCGGTCCTTCCAAGGACTCTAAAACGGTGCATATATGCCCAGAGGATCGTACCAGGAAGGTCACGCTCAGTGCTTACCTGGGTCAAGAGCTTGAGGGCTTAGTCATCACGATCCTCCACGGCAACATCGACATCTTTGCATGGAGAGCTTCGGATATTGTGGCGATGGCATGAGATATCGCGGAGCACCCCCCCCCCTCAAAGTTTTTCCCGTGTTAAGGCCTTTGAAGTAGCACACTCAGCACTACGTGGAGGATTGGGGAAATGTCATCGTGGAGGGGATTGCCAAGGTGGTGTGCTCTTTTTTGGATTGATCTATCACGTTAATAAACAAAGATAAAATTAGATAAGTTTAAAAGGAGAGGCCCATGAACCAATGTTCGTGGACACACTCATACGTAACCATGCACCCTGATCGGGGGGCGCCTAACCAATTGATGGTTCCGACCCCTTATTGCATGAGCATATTAAAGGGGCAGTCTAGAAGCTTGCAACCTACCATGTTAGTGCTAAGCCAAGGTTATCCCCCTATATTCCCACGATCTTCTCTAATCGTAGCCCGCGCACAAGGCACTGAACCCACTGGAGTCTCGACGTGCAGTCCCAGGGCAGTGCTGGTGGAGACCAGAGGGGACCAGGAGGATCCCCAGTTTGTCTGCAACGACACCTTCATCTCCATAACCTCTTCCTCAAGCCTGCAACCAGCAGCTGATGGTAACTCGTAAGTAAACCCTAATATTGGTACTAATATTCATTAGGTGCATTCTTTGGTGATAAACACATGTCTGAGTTTGATCTGAAGTATAAATTAAACAAACAATGGTATGAGAGCAGTCTGATCACCTTAAGTGGCCTAGCACATTAATTTTTAATAGGGATGCAATTTATTGATCATATGAATTATATTTATGCAAGTATGTTGTCAATATTAAGCATATGTTTAGACCATATTTTCATGATTTAGTGTTAATGCCTGCTTTAGTTTGTTTCTTAATATGGACTGGTAACTTAATGGTACAGATCAAAATTAATTAATAGATTAAAATTTAATGATGCAATTGATTCTTGTTAATCAATCTATGATCTGTTGTTAGTCTCGTTAAGCAATTGGATGCAGAAAGCATGTTTTATGAATCAAAAATCTCCAAAAAAATTAGGAACCCTAACCTTATTTTTGAATGTCCACTCACCAGTATGGCCGTGTAGTCACCTCTCCCTTTCAAGGGCCTATGCAGCGAGCAATGTTGCACGAGGGTGATGACAATGCACCACTATTTCCCTCCCACCGGAGAGAACACGCGGAAGGATGTGCTCCAGTGAGCACGGAGATGCCAAAACACCGTCGAAGATGACACATGAAAGGAGGAAGGCAAAGAGCCATTGAGCCATCCTGCTCATCGTCTCGTCGCTGGTTCACTAGCGTGCCCACGCGAGCCCATAGGACGAACGAGGTGAGCACAAGAAGCTGCTCTTGGCGAAGGATCATGCAGGACCTAGTCCTCGCACGTTGCTCCGTCGAGCGCAGCCACCTTGCCGCATGGCTGTCGTAGGGTTGTGCGATGCCATCGTCGTCGCCTCTCTCACAGGAGCATGGAAGTCGGGGCAGGGATATGGAAGAAATGGGCTAGGGTTCCTGGACAGAAGGTTGTTTTGATCGGTATTGGCTTGATGATATCCATCGAATGGAATTTGATGGCAGAGAACGACGCAGATATCATAACGGGCCTCGACCGCTAATAGGTTGAAAGTGAGGGTGGGTTGTTGCCCAGTTTTAGTTATCCTAACAAATTTTTTCAGCTGAATTTTCTGCCATTTTTAGTGCATTTTACTATTTTACGAGATTGTATTTATGTCATATGTTTTATGCATTGTCTTATGTATAGAAAATAATTGCCTAAAACATGATTTCAAGTATGTTACTATTCTGAGTAAAATTGAACCAGCGGGATATTTTATTCAGAATTTTTAATATGTTGCATGTTATTTATCATTTTAAGCATCAATGATGGAATATTTAATGTTTTAAATAGATATTTTTTTGGTTCTAAAATTAATTTTTACCACGTTGTTTCAATTTTTTGTGAGTCACTATTGATATTATTTAAATTATTTGTAATTTCTGCCCAACGGTTAAAATGATAGATTTTAGGCTCTAAAATTAATTCTGACCAATGTTGTTTCAATTTTATGAGTCACTACTGAAATTGTTTAAATTCTTTATCATTTCCGCCCAATGGTGATCTCACACATAGTTATATGTTGTTTTATTGCATGTTTATTTATTTACCAATGTAAGTTTATTTTCATGCAATTTACTTATGTTGTTTTCATATGCAATAATGACAGTGTCGAACCCCTTTCGATATGAGAATGTTTAACGGCTCATAGGAAGCAATTTCCCACACTGGAAGTCAATCATTGAGTTATCTTTGGGATGTAATTGTCTTGATTATGCTTTGAGGGGAGAAAAACCCATGAAACCAACTCAGGGTGTAACATGGTATGAGGACCTCAATAAAACTTATGATTCCAAGCTAGATAAGTAGGACAATTCCAACCACATTGCTCTTCTTTTAATGAATGCATCTATATCTCCTGATATTGCTAGTGCACTCTCTAAAAAAGGACACTGCTAAAGAATTTCTTGCAGCCATTGAGGAGAAATTCAAGGGTTCCGAGAAGATTTATGCTCATGAGCTTTTTTATAATCTCCTTGAGAAATATACTGTAACTGGTAAAGATGAGGTTAGGGGCACATACCAAGGATAGTGAATGCTTATCAAAAGATTAAAGCTTTGAAATGTGAATTAAGTGAGAACCTCCTCATAATCATGATATTGGAATCACTACCAGTTGAATTTGAGAAATTTAAGATCAATTATAGCTCTTCGAAGGAAAAATGGGCAGTCACCAAGATGACTCCTAGAATTGTACACGAGGAAGAGAGGATTATAACGCAAACCAATTATCAAGCCTTACAAGTTGGTTCCTCGAAGAGGAAGAATATTTGGAATTGTCCTCCCAAGAAGTAATTTCAAGCCAAGACACCTTCAAATGGGAAGGGCTCTAGTTCCACAAGTTTTGATCCTATCACTTCTGCTGGTGCTGGGTCAAATGCGTGTAACTTTTGCAAGCATGAAGGACATTACAGGAAGGATTGCACAAAATGGATGAAATGGCTAGCCAAGGGAGGTAATGATGTAATTACATTTATAGATGAATCTCTTTATGTTGACTTTTCTAGAAATACAAGGTGGATTGACTCATGCGCAACTGTTCATGTTGCAAATTCCATGCAAAAATTTCATACAACCCGCACCATAGGTTCAGGGGAAAGAAAGCTCAAGTTGGCAAATGGTAAGGAAGAAGATGTTGAAGTTTTGGGTTCTCTCGATCTAGATCTAGACATCAGATTTTTACTTTGTTTGAATAATGTTCTCTATGTCCCTACCTTAAGTAGGAATCTTATTTCAGTTTCATGTTTAGGCGATGACATGTTTGAATATTTATTTGGTTAGAATCAATGTGTTTTGAAATGTTGTAATAAATGTATTGGTCTTGGTGTCAGACAAGACAAGTTATATATGTTATCGGTCAATGATTCTATCTTGCATGTGAATGATGCGAATGTGAATGATATGAATGCAAAATGTAATACTAATAAGAAATGGAAAGGCTGAGCACTTCCTCGAAATTGTAGCATCATTGTTTAGGCCATATTTCGAGGGGGAGAGGGGGAGAGTTAAATGTTTGATTAAAAATGAATACCTCTTCTATTAGACTTCTCAGACGCTGATAAATGCATTGATTGCATTAAAGGAAAATACACTAAAACTATTAAGAAAGGAGCAGTTAGATCCATGAGGGTCCTCGAACTTATTCATACTAACATTTGTGGACGCCTTAATGTAAAGTCCGTGGATGGTTTTGATTCATTCATAACATTCATAGATAACTTTCCCGATATGGGTATATTTACCCTATACGTGATCAATCTAATGCTTCAGACAAATTCAAAGTATTCAAAGTCAAAGTTGAGAACCAACTAGATAAGAAAATTAAATTTGTATGGTCGTATCATGATGGAGAGTATTATGGTAGGCATGCCCCTTATGAGAAAATTCCAAGACCTTTGCAAAGTCTCTAGCTAAGAATGGAATCATTGCTAATTCAATCCCCGGTGAACCTCAGCAAAATGGCATAGCTGAGCATCGCAACCGCACCCTTATGGATATGGTGTGAAGCATTATTAGCCACACAAGTTTACTAGTAAGACTATGGATGGAGGATTTAAATACATCCGCACAGCTTAAATTACCTACATGTGTGGGGTTAGGGTTGTCATGCTGAAGCAAAAGTATTCAATCCACAATTTAAGAAACTAGACCCGAAGACATTAAGTTGTCATTTTATTGGATACCCTCATAGGGGAAAGGGATACCGCTTTTATTGTCCAGGTCATACCACTAAGTTTGTGAAAACCAGACATGCGGTATTTTTTGAGAATAATGAAGTCACGGAAGTTAGGATTATTGATCTTGAGGAGAAGAGGGTGTGTGCTCCATCACCTACCATCCAATAAATCATTTTCCCATTTAGAAATTTTGACGTGACATCCAAAATACATACTGAAAATACTCATGCTGAAAATAATGTTGATCCTGAACCGAATAGAGATTCACAACCAGGAGATTATTCTCAATAAGAACATGATCCTCAACCACAAAATGATCATCCACCACCACCTCTCCTGTGAAGAACACAACCTGAAAGAAATAAATCCATCCCATATGATTATATCACTTGCATGGGTAAGGACGTCAATGATATGGGAAAGTTGGAGGATCCATCCTCCTACAAGGAGGCTATGAAAAGTGATAACTCATCTAAATGGGTTGCTTCCATGGAAGATGAACTGGACTCTATGGGCACAAATGATGTTTAGGACTTAGTAGAAATTCACAATGGAGCTAAAAGAGTACGCTACAGGTGGGTCTACAAAACTAAGTATGATTCTAAAGAGAATGTTGAAAGGTTCAAACACAAGGCTTGTTTAGAAAGGATTCACACACAGAGAGGGAATCGATTACAATGAGACTTTCTCTCATGTGTCAAGTAAAGATTCTTTTCGAATCATTATGGCACTAACATCTTACTATGACTTAGAGCTGCATCAAATGGATGGTAGGACGACATTCCTAAATGGTTATCCAAATGAAGATGATTACATGACTCATAATCAAAAGGTTTTGTCATATAAGGAAAAGAACACTTGGCATGTCAATTAAAGAAATCTATTGATGGCTTGAAGCAAGCTTCGAGACAATGGTACCCAAAGTTCGATAAAGTCATTGGAACTTTTGGTTTTATGAAAAACGTTGTGGGCAACTGCATTTATGTCAAGTTTAAAGGCAGTAGGTTCACAATATTAGTCATGTATGTGGATGATATATTGTTGGCCTATAGCGATAGGGATATGCTGTAGGGGTTCGTAGCAAGGAAAACAAAAATTTTCTATCGCATACAAACAAACAAGCCAAGATCTATCTACTAGATTGTAGCAACGAGTCGATGGAATAACTCACCCTCGAAGATTCCAAAGTGTTTAACGAGAGCAGATTCTCGTGGGTGATGTAGTCGTACTCTTTCCGATCTCAAGATCGCGTAGACGATCCTTCCGGCGCCGCGTTCCCGCAGCGCTCCCGCAGTCGGTCACACGTTCGGTACTCGACGAAGACCTTCCTCTCCCTTGTTCCAGCAGGCAGCGGAGGTTGTAGCACTCTCCTCGCGATTCCGGCAGCACAACGGCGTGGTACCGGAAGTAGAGGGGAGATCCCGCAGGGCTTCGCCTTAAGCCGGTGCGAGTATGGTGGAGCTTATGAGAGAGGCTATTAGTGGTCTAGTAATTAGACACACCAATTAGAGGGCTCTAAACCAATTAGAAGGCTCTAAACCGAATAGCTCTAAACCGGGGTCTAGATCTAGGGTTTAGTTTAGAGGATAGGAAACTTGTGTGTATTGGGAGGGAGCCCTGCCCCTCCTTATATAGGTGGGAGGGGCTGGCCGGCCAAGGGGAGGGAGTGGAGTCCCTCCCCAACTCGGCCTAGGTGGGGCGCCGGCTTGGGGAGGAGGACTCCTCCCTCAAGTCGGTTTCCTCCTCTCCTCCCACTTCCCAAAAACTGCCGTTTGACTTTCAAACTAGCCGTTTGACTTTTTCAATTTAGGATTCAATTTAATCCTTTATTTGGGACAGCAAGAACACTTAGTACATGATGCAATCATTCCAACATGTAATGACACATTCATGTACCCCTTCCCCCCCGGAGTGCCGGACAATCCGGGACCTTCTAGAATGTTCCCGATGGAAACACCGGAATCATTCCCGAACTCCGAAACGGGACTTTCCTTATATGAATCTTATTCTCCGGACCATTCCGGATCACCTCGTGATATCCCGGATCCCATCCGAGACTCCGAACAACATTCGGTCTCTTTCTCATAATACCATAACTACTCAAACAACGTCGAATCCTTAAGTGTGTCTCCCTACGGTTCGTGAATTATGCGGACATGATCGAGACACTTCTCCGAACAATAACCAATAGAGGAATCTGGAAATTCATATGGCTCCCACATATTTCTACGATTACTTTGCGATCGAATGAACCACTTACATACGATACCAATTTCCCTTTGTCTCACGATATGTTACTTATCCGAGGTTATGATCATCGGTATCTCTGCATACCTAGTTCAACCTCGTTACTGATAAGTACTCTTTTCTCGTTCCCGTGATATGTGATCCCTTGTGACCAAGTCACATGCTTGCAAGCTAATTGGATGACATTTCACCGAGAGGGCCCAGAGAATATCTATCCGTCATGTGGATGGACAAATCCCACTCTTGATCCATGTGTTTCAACCAATACTTTCCGAACACTCAATGCCACCTTTATAGCCACCCTGTTACGGTGTGGTGTTTGATGACATCAAAGCATCCATCCAGTAAAGGTGATATGCATGATCTCATGGTCGAAGGAATTAGGTTACTATGTATCAGAAAGCATATAGCAATTGAACTATTGAAATGACTTGATCTTTATGCTACGCTTGTCTATAGGAGTATGTCCACCATATCATTCTCCTAATGATATGATCTTGTTGTTGATAACATCTCAATGTTCATGACAAAGAAACCACATCATCAATCAACCAACAAGCTAGTGAAGTATAGAGGCTATACTAGGGACTTTAAATTAAGTTTACAAATCACACAAGTATTAATGGTTTCCTTGTTAATACTATTATAGCATGAATGTAAACATTTATCATAAGTGTGAAGATATGATAATAACCACTTTATTATTGCCTCTTGGGCATATCTCCAACAGTCTCCCACTTGCACTAGAGTCAATAATCTAGTTTCGAACCTTTGTGTATATAACACCTATGGCTTTCCAGTGTTGTATGTACACAATTGCTAGTGGTCAACTGATCTCCGGATCTGACACTTCCAGGTCCGTGTGTAATTGCATGTCTTTGCGTCTCTACGCATCACTCATTCTCTAATGAGATGGCTTTGTATAAATTTGGTCTTTCGGTGTGACCTTTAGTTCTTTAGGGTTAAAACATGTTGACAATATTGTCGTACAATATATCTTCATAGTATTATCCCGCTGTAAACTACACCTAGTTTGATAACAAACTACTTGACACAAATGCCCTCTTTTGCTGCTATAATAGCAGTCATATACTTAGCCTTTTGTTGTAGTATCTGTCACAATGTCTTAACTTTGGAATTCATCCAAATCCATTATGGAACTCACTTTCCATTATATTGTGCCACCCTTAGTTTAGATTGAGATAAACTTAATCTGTACTTTGTGACAAAGCTAGTATCAATGTAGTACTTTTACAATGAACTAACCATCTATTTGTCACTTCTACAAATAATATACTCTTAGTTCTTCCAAAAGATCATAAGAATATCCTTACTATTGTCCAATGATCATCTTACGAATCATTCTGGTATATGCTCACAACATTTAGAGCATAGGACATATCTGGATTTGTACATATCACAGTATGATTGATATAAATACTCTTTGTGATTTCATACATCAAGTATCAATCTATACTTGATTATTTGTTTCACTTTACCAAATGTCAATACACTTGAATATATCATCAACATTGAACTTATTCAATCCTTTCTGTGCAACAAGAACCTTTCTTGTAGTTCCTATATTGAACTCATTCAATATCTTGTCTATGTACTTCTGGCACAACCATATTAGCGTCTATTGATGCCAAAATACTTGGGTTTTGCCTAAGTCTTTCATCGGGATGAAATTCTTAATATGTGTTAATAAAAGATACATTATTTCCAATCAACAATATGTCTTCCACATAATGTATTAGAAACATGTCTTAGCGCTCCCACTTAATTTCTTGCAAATGCAAGCATCTTCATTGTCTCTGATGAAATTAAACCCTTTTAACAGTTTCATCATAGTGAAGATTCCAACTCCGCTATGCTCACTCTAACCATTGAAGTTTGCATATGCTTTTAGCATCCTTTGAATTGACAAAACCCTATGGACCGTGTTTATGCACATGTCCTAGGTAACGATTCTATTAGAAGAACTTGTTTTGTTTATTCAACTACCATATAACAAATTATATGTAGTGGTTGCTTTCATTAATCCGTCTAGACTAAATATCACTATGATAGATCAAATCTTGTCATAGTCAACCTTTGAACATTGTTGTGAACTCTTTCCCAACATGTCGACTATTTCACAGATGTAAAACATCCATGTCTATTTCTTTATAGATCCAGACACAACTGTAAGGTCTTACACCTTTCTCGAGGGTCCTTCAAGTTCAAAACTTGATTTCTCGTGTATGGAACTATCACGGATTTTATGGCTTCAAGCCATTTGACGGAGTCAGGGCCCATCATCGCTTCTTTGCATGTAGTCGGTTCATTATTCTCAAATAATGATTCAACCCTCAAATCTTGGTATTTGATTGTTTACCCGATCTACTTGTTTCAATAGGAACTTAGATCTCCGTGACCACAACCTTTGAGGCACGTGAGCCATGAGCATTGTTGCCGCCTCCGGAACACTTTTCGGCGCTGCGCAACTTTGCACATACAGCTAAGGTTCTTAACCTTATCAAAGTTCTATTGTCCTCCCACTTAACTTTTCATGAAAAATTCCTTCCAAAAGAAACTTGACGTTCTAAGCAACAAACACTTTTGTCTCCGGTGTTTATGGAGGAATACTTAATAGTCATACAAAGACAGGTTCATCCGACTTTGGTTGCAAACATCTTTCTTATGCATAGCATACCAATGTTTAAGAAAGGACAACTTGGGTTTTATCCCAAACCATAACCTTATATGGTGTCATTTCAACGGATTATGATGAAGCTCTTTTCAGTGGAAAAACGGTAATCTCTAAAGCTTTTAATCTTTAAAATACAATGGCAGTTTTATGAATTACACCTTTCGATCTTACCATGTCAAACAAGGTTTAATTACATATCTCGAACGCTCCATACTCTTATGGTGTTTCGGGAAAATGCAAATCCACGGAACGATTCCTTAAATCTTAGGTATTATGCTAAACTTGTAACTCAAATATCTTCCTTTATGATCTTATCATAAACTATTTATATTCTTGTTACAATGATTTTGCACTTCATCTTGAAAGTCTTTTGAACTTTTCAAATATTTCATACTTCATCCTCATTAAGTAAATATTCATATATTCACTCAAATTTTCGGAGAAAGCATATGAAGTTGAAATCCATCGCTCTTGACTACACATAATGGACTTCGTACAACAATATGTACAAGTTCCAATAAGCTAGTCATTCGTTCCCTTTTGGCCTATGGACGAAGTTTTAATTATCTCTAGGAAAGTTTCACAAGCGTCATTTGATCAAAATCAAATAGACTCCAAAATTCCATCCATATGGATTTTTCTTCATGTTTTCTTTCCAATATAATTTTAAACGGCGATGTCACTTCCTAAGTGATCTTTCAATCAATTTGTCTTTCGACATTTTAGCACTAGTTTTATGGATGTGATTTCTCCAACGAGATTTGTGAATCATCCATCTTTTATGGATTACGGCAATTATTTGAACAACCCTTTTGTTCTCATAATACCCGATAAAACAAATCTTTGAAGGCAAGCTTTGATGTTTAACGAGCAACACAATAACCCTTTATTTGTTCTCGATGAACATCATCACATATTCTTTTGCTAGTTACTTAGGCCATTGTAGTTCATGAATTGTGTTGTTTCGTATGACGATTCACACCAACAAATTCAGTATCAAATACTTAAGAACCACATTGTTTAACAAGCAAAGAATATAGCCATAACATGTATATCATCTATATACTTAAACTGAACGATTCTAGTCTTTTCTTTTCTGCCATATATTTATGAGATTCTCTTTCAGTATTTCCTTTTCAGTTTGAAAGAATCTATCAACATCAATAGTGGAGTCATACATATGACATATAGTCCAAAGCGTGTATAATTAAATACCAATGTCTTTGGACTTGCACTTTGAAGTAGATCACCATCATCAAATATTTGGTGTTCTTTCAAATTCCTTTCTTTAGTAATCTCTTGGTGTAGTAAACATTTTACCTTCATCAAATATTCACCCTTATCATGGAATCGTCCATGATCAAGCTACTTTTAAGCTTATAGCGGTGAATCATGAGTATAATGTTGCTTTCCAAATCCTTTTGGACGATTAGGACAACTAGTGTCTCCAACCTTTTGCAAATTCTCATCAAATATGAGAACATGACTTTTGCCATATTATACTCTATCATGTTGCAACCAAAACTTCGTTTCAGATATCACAATATCTTCCACACATTATGGTTTCTGAAACAACTCTTTCAGATCCTAGATAACCTTGATATTAAGGGAATCCTTTGAATATCAAGAATCATGGATACAAACATGATACTTATATACTAACACTTGGAATTGTTACTCTTGATTTAATACTAATTATTAAACTTCATGGAGTAACCGGAACTTACTGAAAGTTTGCAATAGGACTTTTAAACTTTAGATTAACACTTCAAAACAATACGATACCAGTTCGTAAAGTATCTAACCAGAATTCTATAGTTCTATCATCTCAATTATAACTAAGCGCAAGGTGGTAAACGGATGCCAATGACTACAACAACTATGCAAATTCACTTTGATTTAGTTTATGATAAATTGAGTTCTAATTAATAATTAAATTAATCTAGGTGAACTCCCACTCAAAACAATATCCCTCACATTGTTTTAGTGATCACACGAACCAAATCCACCACATCAAAACCGATCATCACGAGAGTTGATATAGCTTCAATGGCGAACAATCAACATGTTCATCATATCTACTATATGACTCATGTTCTACCTTTCGGTAATCCGTGTTCCTGAGGCCATGTCTGTACATGCTAGGCTCGTCAAGATCAAACCTTAGCTACCGCATAAGCAAATCTGGCTTGCTTACGTTGTATTTACCCGTGGAATCAAAGACACCCGATCATCACGTGGTGCTTCGAAGCAACAAGTTTTAGCAACGGTGCTAACTAAGGGCGAACACTTTAGAACTTGAAATTTATGTGCATGAGGGATCATCTTATAATGCTACCGTCGTCTACTAAGCAATACAAGATGCATAAAGGATTAACATCACATGCAATTCATAATATGTGATATGATATGGCCTTTCTTCTTTGTGCTTCCGATCTCCATCTTCAAGCACGAACATGATCTCCATCATCACCGGCGTAGCATCAAGGTCAATGACGCTTCTTCATGGTTGTCGTCCACCAGCTTCAACTATTACAACTATTTTGAATAGACACGCAGGTCTTAACAGAAATTAAAGACAACCATATGGCTCCTGCCGGTTGCCAACTTACAATAAGGAACATTGCATACATCAAATATAATCACAATCATGGCCATATCACATCACTGCACACCCCTGCAAAACAAAGTTAGACGCTTCTACTTTCTTTGCATATTTTACGTGGTTTGGGGCTTTCCATAAGTGTCGTTCTAACCTACGAACAAGAACCACAACATTGATACTAGCATTGTTGATTACCCGTTGTAAATTGGATCTTTACTATGCTAGGAGAAACTGGCACCCGCAAAGCCACTTATGCAATACAAGTTGCATGTTAAGCGTGGAGCAAGTCTCATGAACGATGTCATGTAAGGTTAGCCCGGGCCGCTTCATCCCAACATACCGCAAGATGCAAAGTACACGCAAAGCAATCTACAATAAAAGCATCAACGCCCACAATGACCATTGTGTTCTACTCGTGCAACAGATCTACATATAGACACGGCTCTGATACCACTGTAGGGGTTCGTAGCAAGGAAAACAAAAATTTTCTATCGCATACAAACAAACAAGCCAAGATCTATCTACTAGATTGTAGCAACGAGTCGATGGAATAACTCACCCTCGAAGATTCCAAAGTGTTTAACGAGAGCAGATTCTCGTGGGTGATGTAGTCGTACTCTTTCCGATCTCAAGATCGCGTAGACGATCCTTCCGGCGCCGCGTTCCCGCAGCGCTCCCGCAGTCGGTCACACGTTCGGTACTCGACGAAGACCTTCCTCTCCCTTGTTCCAGCAGGCAGCGGAGGTTGTAGCACTCTCCTCGCGATTCCGGCAGCACAACGGCGTGGTACCGGAAGTAGAGGGGAGATCCCGCAGGGCTTCGCCTTAAGCCGGTGCGAGTATGGTGGAGCTTATGAGAGAGGCTATTAGTGGTCTAGTAATTAGACACACCAATTAGAGGGCTCTAAACCAATTAGAAGGCTCTAAACCGAATAGCTCTAAACCGGGGTCTAGATCTAGGGTTTAGTTTAGAGGATAGGAAACTTGTGTGTATTGGGAGGGAGCCCTGCCCCTCCTTATATAGGTGGGAGGGGCTGGCCGGCCAAGGGGAGGGAGTGGAGTCCCTCCCCAACTCGGCCTAGGTGGGGCGCCGGCTTGGGGAGGAGGACTCCTCCCTCAAGTCGGTTTCCTCCTCTCCTCCCACTTCCCAAAAACTGCCGTTTGACTTTCAAACTAGCCGTTTGACTTTTTCAATTTAGGATTCAATTTAATCCTTTATTTGGGACAGCAAGAACACTTAGTACATGATGCAATCATTCCAACATGTAATGACACATTCATGTACCCCTTCCCCCCCGGAGTGCCGGACAATCCGGGACCTTCTAGAATGTTCCCGATGGAAACACCGGAATCATTCCCGAACTCCGAAACGGGACTTTCCTTATATGAATCTTATTCTCCGGACCATTCCGGATCACCTCGTGATATCCCGGATCCCATCCGAGACTCCGAACAACATTCGGTCTCTTTCTCATAATACCATAACTACTCAAACAACGTCGAATCCTTAAGTGTGTCTCCCTACGGTTCGTGAATTATGCGGACATGATCGAGACACTTCTCCGAACAATAACCAATAGAGGAATCTGGAAATTCATATGGCTCCCACATATTTCTACGATTACTTTGCGATCGAATGAACCACTTACATACGATACCAATTTCCCTTTGTCTCACGATATGTTACTTATCCGAGGTTATGATCATCGGTATCTCTGCATACCTAGTTCAACCTCGTTACTGATAAGTACTCTTTTCTCGTTCCCGTGATATGTGATCCCTTGTGACCAAGTCACATGCTTGCAAGCTAATTGGATGACATTTCACCGAGAGGGCCCAGAGAATATCTATCCGTCATGTGGATGGACAAATCCCACTCTTGATCCATGTGTTTCAACCAATACTTTCCGAACACTCAATGCCACCTTTATAGCCACCCTGTTACGGTGTGGTGTTTGATGACATCAAAGCATCCATCCAGTAAAGGTGATATGCATGATCTCATGGTCGAAGGAATTAGGTTACTATGTATCAGAAAGCATATAGCAATTGAACTATTGAAATGACTTGATCTTTATGCTACGCTTGTCTATAGGAGTATGTCCACCATATCATTCTCCTAATGATATGATCTTGTTGTTGATAACATCTCAATGTTCATGACAAAGAAACCACATCATCAATCAACCAACAAGCTAGTGAAGTATAGAGGCTATACTAGGGACTTTAAATTAAGTTTACAAATCACACAAGTATTAATGGTTTCCTTGTTAATACTATTATAGCATGAATGTAAACATTTATCATAAGTGTGAAGATATGATAATAACCACTTTATTATTGCCTCTTGGGCATATCTCCAACATATGCTGCATGAGACCAAGAATTTTCTGCCTTCCAACTTTGATATGAAATATCTCGGTGAAGCGTCGTATGTTCTTGCAGTAGAGATTCATCGGGATAGGTCTAAAGGTGTGTTAGGATTATCACAAAAGACATAATCTGAGCGAGTACTAAATAAATACAATATGCACAAGTGCTTACACTCACCTGCCCTACAGTCAAGGGTGATAAATTTGGGACATTTCAATGTACGAGGGACCAAACTGAAACTAATCAAATGAAGTCGGTTCCTTATGCTTCAGATGTCGGAAGCATCATGTATGCACAAGTCTGTACACGTCTTGACTTGCCTTTTAGAACCGAGATGCTTGGCAGAATACAATCAAATCCAGGACTAGACCACTGTAAGGCCGCAAAGAAAGTCTTACGTTATATCCAAGGTATGAAAGACTACATGCTTACATATAAAAGGTCTAGTAACCTAGAAGTCATTGGTTATTTAGATGATGATTATGCCGGTTGTGTGGATAGTAAGAATTCCGCATCAGGTTATATATTCACACTCGCCCGAGGAGTTATATCGTGGAAAATATCCAAGAAAACAGTAATTGCTTCATCTACAATGCAAGCATAATTTATAGCATCTTATACCCAAACTTAAAGTGGTGGACAACAGTTCAATACCACTTTTATTATACTGCGACAATGAGCCCGCAGTCTTCTATACGAGTAACAACAAGTCAAGTGTTGCTGCCAAGCACATTGACATTAAATATCATGTTGTGAAAGATAGGATCCTTAATAAAACAATTAATGTTAAGTATATACGAATGACTCATATGTTTGAGGATCTGCTTACCAAAGGTTTACCACCCAGTATTTCTCGTGAGCATGTTGCCGGCATGGGATTACTAGAAGCCTTATGATTCTGAAATAAAGAGACCACTATAGAGAACCACTCCTAATAAGAAAAATGTTATCCATTTCGAAATAGGCTGGTATGCCATAAGTGTTGATGTTCAACAATATTTCATTAGCTATTGTAATACTTCACTTTGGTATGTTATTCCTGTGAAAAATGCGCGAATAAGTTAAACATGACGATCAAGGGGATGAATGTTGGATTGATCTGTCACGTTATCAAACAAAGACAAAGTCAGATAAGTTTAAAATGAAAGATAAGAGGAGAAGCCCACAGACCAATATTGGTGGCCTCACCCGTACGTAACCACACACACCCTGATCAGGGGCGTTTAACCAATCGATGGTTCTAGCCCCGTGTTGCATGCGCATATTAAAGGGGGGAGTCTGGCAGCTTGCAACCTACCGCGTTAGTGCTAATCCAAGGTTTTTTCCCCATATTCCCATGATCTACTCCAATCGCAGGCACACAAGAAACGGGGACCCGTTGGAGTCTCAACGTGCAGTCCCAGGGAAGTGACGGTGGAGACCAGAGGGGATCAGGAGGATCCCCAGTTCGTCTGCAATGACACTTTCGTCTCCGTCACCTCTTCCCCAAGCCTAATATTGGTACTAATGTTTATTAAGTGCATTCTTTGGTGATCAGCACATGTCTGAGTTTAATCTAAAGTATAAATTAAACTAACACTCTTGTCACCTTCATGAGCAGGAACTGCACGAGCGGAGGTAACAGATATTGGACTTGAACATGCATCCGGCATGAACGAAGAAAGTCGCACAGGCCCAGTACTATCAGGTGAATCCTCATGGCAATCTTTTGGTTTGGTTGTCATGGGATCAGGCGTTTTCGACTTCTGCTCACTTTGAATATCCCAAAGGGAAGCAGGTCCCTTTGTTATCTTTGCCCCACCCCAGGCAGGTCCTTCTTGCTTTGGCGTGACAAGCACAACAGGAGTAGTAGGCGAGATTGGTTTTGGGGTGTCGTCAAGAGCACCACTCAGAAAGAACGACAAACCACCTTTCTTATTCTTCTTCTCTGAGGAAATTGACCGGGAAGCTTTGTTCCCTAATGGACAAGAGATGGATTTTGGGTTACTGAAAGTGACATCCTCCGATTAGTAGCATGCGCTTCCTGCTTGAATATATGCTTTTCTCAGTGCCATTGGTTTTAAAAAATAATAGACAAAGGATGATTAAAAATAGTACTACAACGAAATGCCAACACAGATATGATGCTCCGCAGGATCAAATACTTAGCCTCCCATGGAAGCAACACGCAGAACATGTACGAAAAGAATAAAGTTTGGCATGGCTTCTCACTTTCTCAGCACTAGTGACATGGTTATGACCTGTCAGTTTCTCATTGTTAATATATATGGTACGAATTTAGGACAAGGCACGTGAGGTTAATAAGGAGTCTGAAGCCTAGGAGACAGACGTGATAATCAAGACAAAACCTAATATGCAACCGACATAGTCATAGAGTTACCGTTTAATCTGTAATCGATCCGAACTGGACTCCGTCCTGGCCTCTTAGATAAAGGCTAGGAGGAGCCAGAGGGGAGGGTACCGTGAATCAAGTCATAGCAACCCGCTATAACCTGAACTTCTTTTCTGACCTTAAATTTGAACCGACTGAATTGTTTTGTAGACGTTATAAAATACTAGACTTCTCTCGGCATCTCTAGGGCGCAATTAGAAGTAGGACACTACTGAGAAATACGGAGCAAACCATCTGTCCTAAAACGTACGTGTCCATCGATTTAGCAGTAGCTCGCGCCCACATATCACGTACGGTAGTCAAAAACGAAAGCTAATTTCATAATGTCGTACGACAAATGCTGAATGGATATGTATGTAGATAGAATTTAAGAAAAACATTAAAGCAGTGAACTCTGATGGCTGTGCCGCTTCCGTCCTCCAATTGACCTTCCTCGCTGCGTGTTCTGTAGCCCTCCCGGCGTACGCGTGACGGTGGATGCATAGCTCCCCTGATCTTTTTCGGCTAGTCACGG
Source organism: Avena sativa (assembly GCA_916181665.1). Taxonomy (NCBI): domain Eukaryota; kingdom Viridiplantae; phylum Streptophyta; class Magnoliopsida; order Poales; family Poaceae; genus Avena; species Avena sativa. Next base: position 344,994,414 of record OV702287.1, read on the forward strand.
ACGTTGTCAATGTTGTACCAAAACCACCGATGGATGCAGGTAAGCGCAAGTTGAGAGTCGGCTTTGCCCCCCTATCAGGTCGCTTCCCGCATACGCAACTTAGACAGTCGTAGGGTCGTCGATCTTGGGGTGGAGCATGTCATGAGTGTAAGCAAGAGCGAGCAAAGGATCGATATGCTCGAGAGGACCCAAGAATACGTCGTCCAACTCAGGTAGGTCGAGCCGATGACCTCCCAAGTCGTCTCGCCCAGCCAAATGCTCGCTAAATGCAGATCCCTGGTGGCAGAACTTGTCGCTCCCTCGCAAGACCATAAATTCTCTGTGGCCAAGTCCATCAAGAATGGACTGGAAGAATCTTTGACGCGGTCGAAGTCGAGGCACGCTGGAGCCTTGTCGTAATAGCCATCATTCCTTTGCTCGCCGCGCTAACGCGTCTATGAAGAGGCCAACATAGGATGAGTAGGATGGAGGAGACTGAAGCTAGCATCGTCCGACACAGACAACGGACGTTTGCTACGGTCGAACTGGCGCTACATAGGGTAGCCTCCGTTAGACACGCGATCGGCAGCCTCGCTTTCCCGGCAGAGCCAACAGTTCATGACCACAGCTTCAGCCGTAGGACACCATCGAAACACACGCAAATGATGCTACGAATCTGACCGCCCGCTGCACGACCATCTAGCCGCCATGATTCTTCCGACCGGTGAGGTGGACATGATTTTCTTACGATAAGACTAAAGCTAGCAGAAAAGGGAATGTCGAATGTTTATTGCGAGGCAGGGTTTTTGGTTAATGAAATGAGTTTCTATTATAAGTGAACAACCACATGCAGATCGACCGCCGTGCGGACCGTGCATTTTCAAGCTGTTGTCAGTGGTCAGTGTCATTACTGAAGAGAAGCATCCTGTTGGGACACGCACGGTAAACAAAGATGATTTTACATGGAGATGACTTAATATAGCCATCATCTGGTAGTCAACTTGGTAAGGTAAAGCAACGATGTCGGACTTACAAAATGCTATGTATATACATGGAAAGTCGAAGATATGCTTTTGTGACAACTCGTTTGTCTTGCCTTGTTATACACGTGAACATTACAGACGTAACAAAAATATATAAGCAATACACCAAAAGAACTATGCCCGCATCGAGCGAGTAAGGGTACGTAGACGTATAATGTTAAATATATACACCGCTTCTATGTTAGTGGCTGCTTCCACGCGAAGACCTTCGCATGCTGAATGGCTAGCTCGCGCATTGCCACTATCGACGCAAATATGCGTGTCTCCATGTCCTCAGTAATATACACGAAAACGTTAAAACTATTCAGAGATGATCCGTCCTTGTCTGCATCCATGGAAAACACCCTCTAATCAATGTCCAACCATGGACCATTTTTGTCTACGCAAAGTAAAAAACTATATCGCTAATGTTACATTATTTCTAGGTTCGCAAGTGAGCCCACGAAGCGATCGCGAAGCAAACATTAGAATTTTAAAAAATAAAGACAAAAATGGTAAATAAAGCACGAAACACAGAAAACAACAAATGCATTGTACACGCACAATAAATAACAACATGGAAGCACATTTTATGGTGCAGTGAAGCCCTTTCCCATGCATTGAGAGTACAACTGAAATATATGCAGAAAATACAGAACGAAAAAACGCCTACAGTACTAAAACAGAAAATTGGCTGCTATGGAGAATCTTTCAGCGATAGACCGTGGACATCTTACGGCGGCACTCGTGAAGCTCTTCTCCCTGAAACACATAAATATGTGTAAGCACGGTAACGAACATCATAGAGATCACCATCATGACACCGTCTACGAGGAGTCAGGCCAGCCCCAGCCTACTACCGCATTGATATGTAGGAGGCCAAAGCCAGCCCAGGTCGCAGCATCTCTCAACGCTGAAACAGTAGCATCCGATGAAGCGTGACCAAGAATGTCTCCATGCTCCCACCACAACCGAGATGCAGAGAACACCATCGACTCCAAGCTTCGAGGAAGCGCGAGCAGGAACGACGCAAGGCTCCCCGCCATGATAGAGAAGCAGAGAACACTGGCGTCACCGGTGAAGCTCTTTTTGCTGAAACAGCAGCCTCCGAGAAAGCGCGGGAAGGAAGGTTCGCGGAGAGGCGAAGAAGCGACCTATCGCGCTCCACAAATTATCATCGAAACGTTGAGAAACATGCACACTCGAGATGTACAACTACCTACAACCTGTAAGAAGCGCTAGAACGACATAGATAGGAATTGTGCTTAAATGTACTCTACTTCCAGTCGCCGGCGTTGCCATAGACAAATTCCGGCGAAAGGTGGAGGCATGTTGACTAAATGGAGAAAGAGAAGGTAGACCTAATACACTGTGAATGAGACAGTTGTCGCAGCGTCTTCTATAAGCGAAAGGTGTCATGATAGCGTGAGAGGCGAGCTAAATGATAACCGCCACGAGAAACCGTGAACGTCTACGATCCATGCTAATAGCTCGGCTACGAATGGGTCCCACAGTACGATATCGCTGCCAGACCCCACGGACGTCTACGATCTATGATGCCAGCTCATCTATGAATGTGACCCATAGTACGATCTTGCCGCGATAACCCTCGTGCGTGTACGGTCTACACTGCCAGCTCGACTCTCTGCCCGCAAATACCCGTGCCGTCTACGGTCTATGCTGATAGACAGTACAGGTTTATGTCGCCACATCGGCCTCTGCATCGATGCCACATCCGCGAGAAGATGCGACCGGCTAGAGTCTATCCTACCATGTATGCTCTTGGAAGGGCCCATAACCGCGAGAATCCGCAACCAACATGGGATCATGGTGCCACATCAGCTGTCGGCGGACCCCATGACCTCAAGAAACCGCGGTCGGCACAGGCTCATGTCTCCATGTTGGCTCTTGGCAGGCCCCATGACCGAGAGAAACACGGCCAGCATGGGCTCACAGTGCCACGTCGTCTACAGGCAGGCCCCACCACCTGTCGGGTGTGAAGGCGTGTCTCGACGGGGACACCTCTCACAGAGCATGGTACTGGCCGCGTACGCTAATAGCGGGCCCATGGTGCATGTGTGGTCCACCTTTCTGCAATGTGGGGTACGACGGCGAGCACAACCCATGTTCGCGGTATGAAATCTTTTTCCATGGCCCATAGTGGAACCCGTCTCATGAGATAGCAAGACTACGTTGCGACGTCCCCGCGTGTCCTTTTCGGTGTCCATCCATGGACGAAAAGAATCAGAACGGCATGGATAATAGTTTGAGTCGAAACAGTCTAGCGCTATTATTTACTCCTGATAATACATGAATGGAGATGAAAAGATAAATGATACTTGCAAATTCAAACATAGCTATGACCAGTCAATATGTCTTAGAGATCTTTCACTGGCTAGGATTCATGCATGAGACTTTATAATAAATGTGCACAAACATTTTCTGAAGATCCCCGGGCTGCCAAGACTTCTGAAAGCTCCTTGTCCTCATCTTTTATAGAGGAGGTACCAGATTTTGATGCCTTCTTTCTTTTCTTCTATTTCTTAGAACCCTCCTTTTTTTGTTTGACCTTCCTTCTGGCACATAAACCAAAGGTCTTGAGAACGCTTCCAACGGAAAGCCAAAGCTCAGCAAGCTCACTTTCAAGGGAATCTGTAGACTCGAGCTTTTCTAGTTGCTGATCGTCAAGATTATGACCATCCAGTTGCTTAGCCTCAAACATTTCAATCTGCTGCAGTTTCTTGCAAAGTGGCATGATCTGCTTAGAGACAGCTTATTCAACATTGCTTTCTTTTTTAAGGAAGTTACCATAACTTGACATTCCATATGACTTCAATGCAGGCTTCTAGTTGTCCTTGAGCCTAGGGAAACCTTCTGCGCCATCTTACTCTACATCACTATCATTTTTTTACAAAGAGAATATATTAATATCGCGAAGATACCAATTACACCCAGCCTATGTAACAACCTAGTGTCCTAATGGAAATATGGATGCACACAATATAAAAAAGATGAATTATAAAAAATATAAGTCCTGCTATAATGATATATTGCCCATATTAGTAGACCAAACACCACCAAGACAGCACCAAAAATCCAACTGCTCCAAAAGCGATGACTCCAAGAAGCAAATAGTGCATAAGTGTCCTCATCGCCCAATCATAGATCATAGTTTTTCACCCTGGAGAAAAAACTGCGCTCTCAAAACAATGCCTTCAACAAAGACTCACAACCAATTAAGGCTAGACATTGGGTTTTCACCCTAAAAGTTTAGACAATGAATTTCTCTTGTATTGTCGCTGCTACAAGTCATGCATCACTATCAATGATAGCGGGATAAGTAGATGTCATTGGGAAGACGGCGGTGACTCCAGGGCTCTGAGGATTTTTTTTGTCCAGCAATCTCTCTGAGTTTGTAAGAATGTCAGGAGAGGCATTCATAATTGAAGGAGCTTCCACTGTGAAAATGTAATCAAGGTTGCGAATAGATGTATCCTGCATCACATTGAACAACAGAGTACCAGAAATCACTATATGGAAATAAGCTAAGCATAGATAAAGGATGAATACATATCGGCATGTGACAAATGTACCGTGCATTCAAGCTAGAGCACACCAATGTATTACCTCACAATTCTTCTTGAGCTCCTTGGCTTCCAGAGAATCAGCAACTTCAAGAAGTTGCATAGAATTATTTGGATCCATTATATACTAAATAACAACTTCCTCATAGAGGGCTTTTCAAATTGGGTATCCCTTTGCTCATTGCACAGTTGTTTCTAGATGGATCAGTTTCAGGTTGGACACCATTGAACATGATGTCTTCATACAACTCCATTCTAATCAGGACTCCTTATCTTGGATTTTGGGTTTGGCTGGATACTCGGGATGGTAAATACTAGAAAGCACAGGCATATGTGTTTCACCAACACAAACTGATGATGCTCGGCTTAACACCATTCACTCTAGTAAACACTAGAGTTTCATCCTTTCGTTTATTTGCATACCACATGAAAACATCTCCAGTTGATGTAGCCAGTGTTGTCTAGTACTTTCCAACCGAGATGCTCACAACATTCCTTCCACACACTGAGAATATCTTTGCAGACATAGTTTAAGTGTACATATAGAACACGTAGTTTAGTTTTAGAGGTAGTAAGTCAACATGTAACAACCAAACCTGGTGGAATCTTAAATCAGGATCTGATGAATTCTAGTAGAAAGAGCACCATCCTCTTTTAGAGCGGTACTGTGCATCACTCTAGCAGCCACTAATATCACCTGTAGTCGCTCCATATGATGAAAATTCACATTTGCATTCCCACCCTTCTTAAGAAAACTAGATATTACAACGAGGGGTCACAAGCTGATGGCCCCAAGTGAACACCTAAAAAAGAGTATGACATCACAAGGACTGTTAACTTTCTTGGTGTTATAAAAATGTGTATAAAATGCGAAGCTCCAACAAGTATCAACTTACCTCACCATCAGCCCCTAAAACTAGCGTATGGTCTACCATCCTTGGAATGCAATTGGATACTGAGTTGGAAGTGGCATAGGCTAGTTGACCCTCTTTATTGGAACCCCATGTAAACACTTCTCCAGTCTCAGCAACCATTGCTGAGTGCTTGTTTGTAGTTGCTACAACAATTATCCTTTGTTTGAGTGAACTAACACACCTTGGTGTCGGTTGGATATCGACCAAGGGTAACCATGTTGACCCTCTGCATCATGAATAACATTTTGGTATAGGTGTTCAAGGTCCTTACTTGTAATAAGTAAAGTAGTAGATGACTTGACTATAACTTGTAAACTTTATATATTAAGGTAATAGAAGGACGAAGAAGTAGTAGGAACCATCCATCCATTCATACCAGAATACTCACGAGTGAACATGGTATTAGAGCCGAAGGCGGCGCTCTGCCCTTACCGGCGGTGAACTGGTTCCCATGCTAGATCCTTCAAGGAGAAGTGGAGAGAAGGAGGTTCTACAACTAATGGTTTGGAGGCGAAGAAGGGACAATAACATGTGTCCTATGGTTGGAGGCGGGCCTTGGGAGAAGGGTGTGCTACCAGTGGTGGGTTGGAGCAGAGAAGAAAGGAGTAGGTGGAGTTGGGTCCTGGAGTAGAGTTGTGGTGAGATCTGGGAGGACCAGAACACGTGCAACAAGATTTGAAGAGGACATTGTGCTGATATCAAGGAGGAGCAGAACACATGCATCAAGATTTGAAGATGACATAGAGAGGTCGTGGTTGTAGTTGTAGTGAAGATTTCAGGTCAGTCCTGAAGTTGTAGTATCTTTCTGATTATAGCTGATTGGAATATTTGTGAGGAGTAATTGATGATAATGGGAGAGAAATCATCAGTTGTCACGATGGGGGAGCTTGTTGCACTCCTGCAAGTAACGGATGAGAAATATAAATCCTTGTTTGATGCACTAGGTAAGCAAGACAGAAGCTCAAGGTTAGAGAGTGAGACCAAATAAGAGATTCATCCTCTACAGATGCCTCATGTCAAGTTGGAAGGATCTAAAAGTTATGTCGAGACAATTCTAGTCTCAAGGAAGCTGGAAGGCTACATATTGGGCACAGTTCAAAAACCAACCGAATAAGATTCAAAGGATGGATAGAAGTGGAGGATGACTAATCATTGGTAGAGCATGGTTGTTGAGTTCAGTATCACCTCAAATTGCCAAGCAGGTTGAGAGGATTAAAGAAGCATCAGAAATTCAGTGACTTTTGGATGATACCTTTTTTGGGGTTGGAAATGAGATCCTTGCTTGCAAAATTCAGCGGGAGTTACAGGAGCTCCGCCAAAGTGAGAAATCTATGGTTGAATATGGGTCTAAGTTAAATAGGTTGTGGAGTGATCTGGATTATTATGATCCAGTGGATTTGGAGTGTGGCAAGTGCATTGATAATTTCAACAAATGGATAGAGAGAAGACGTGTGAGAGACTTCCTGAATGGGCTCATCTCAAAATTTGAAAGCAGGAGAGCTGCATTGTATGGAAGTGAGAAATTACCTAGTCTTGAACAAGCAATCTTTGCAATTATTAGTGAGGAGACCCGATTGAAGCTGGAGGTGACAGGTTCATCCACACAAGGTGTGTCACATAGGCGTATAGCGTTTCTTGCTTCAGAAGGAGTAGACCACCAAAGACTAGGATTAACTACATGTGAAAGGAAATGTTTTCAATGCGCCCATCCAAGACATATAAGAAATGCATGTCCTGGTTGTTTAGAGGAGATAGGGGTACAAGACATGATTGACATGGAAGAGGCCATGGACATCTCCCTGATGGAAGCGGTGGAACTAGAGGCCGAGGTTTACAGCTTGGAGAAGGCATAGCCAATACTTGTGTAGCAATTGAAGAAACATCGCATACTATGAAGGTTGATATGACAGTTGACGAATGGGAGAGATGGTGACAATTCAAAGGGATGAAAATAGGTGATAAAGAGCCTTACAAAGCTACTACTGCATCTTCTGAAACATGGGGTAATATGTCTAATTCTCCCAAATATTATTGCAATGGTGCACCATGGTTAATTGATTCTAGTGCGTCATGACACATGGTTGGTTCTTACAAGGATTTCATGAAATATTTTCTTGATTCAAAGATGGAAACTACAAAACTTGCTAATGGATCGACACAACATATCATGGATTTTGGGACAGTTGTGGGCAACCCTAATATGTCTTTATCTTATGTATTGCACATGCCCTCATTTCCAATAAATCTTTTGTCTATCAATTGCATTACAAATGAGTTGAATTGTGTTGCTATGTTCTTCCCATCATGGTGTTTATTTCAGGAGCTTGGGACTAGAAGAAGGCTTGGGACGAGGAGCATGCATGATGGGATGTACTACCTTGATAAGGATATTTCACTTGCAGTAGCTATTGTTCTATCACCCTCTCCTCTAAACGAGTTTCTACTCCAACATCGTTGACTAGGGCATGTGTCATTTGCTACACTCGGTCAGCTCTATCCTAATCTCTATTGTAGGATTAATAAGGAGAGTTTGTTATGTGATGCATGTGATTTTGGGAAGCACACACGGAGCTCTTATATGTTATCAGATAATAGAAGTAATCAACCTCTATATACTATCCACTCTGATGTATGGGGGCCTAGTGGTGTGAGATTGATCAGTGGCTATCGATATTTTGTTACTTTTATTGACTGTTGCACCAGGACTACCTGGGTATATGTACTAAGACATAAGAGTAATGTGTTTGAATGCTTCAGAGATTTCCATAATCTCATTATGACTCAGTATAATGCTTGTATAAAAATATTTTGTATGGATAATAGTACGAAGTATTTGAATAGAGAGTTTGATGAATAGTTATCTAGAATTAATCATCAAACTACATGCCCAGGTACTTCCGAACAAAATGGTTTGGCTGAAAGAAAGAGCAGGCATATTTTAGATGTTACGAGAAGTCTAATGTTGGCAATGAATGTCCTAAATATCTATGGAGTGAGGTTGTAATGACATCATCTTATTTGATAAACAGGATGACACTAAGGGTACTTGAACATAAAATTCCAATAGAATGTCTAACTGGTAAAAACTCATTTGTGGTGCCTCCTAAAGTGTTTGGGTGTGTATGCTTTGTGAAGGACTATAGGCCTTAGGTTGGTAAATTGGATCCTAGAGCTTTAAAATGTGTATTTGTTGGTTATTCTGGGAAACAAAAGGGTTATGGGTGTTGGTGCCCTGCTGAAAAAATAATGTTTGTCAGTATGGATGTAACGTTTAGGGCGAAGGAACCATTTTATTTGGAGCCATACAACCTTACCGATGTGTTTCCTAACATGTTTACAAGTGATGTTTTAGATTTGAACTCGGAACCAAGGAGATAAGGAAGAGGAGAACCAGAACATAACATCAAGTGACATAATAGTTGGAGTTATACCTAGACAAGATGTGCATGATGATATGTGTGAATTAGATGCATGGCAAGAACAGGTGTAGGGGGAGCATCAATACGAACCAAATTAATCTATGTAGTGGCCAAGGTTCAATGAAGAGCGAAATCTTCAGTTCTATTCATGGAGACATCGAGGTGTTGATGCTAAAATTCCATTGAGACGTGATCAAGGAACACCTACATCACAAGAACAATAAGAGATCTGACCTGGTCCGACACAATTAGATGTGCAAAGCTCGTCTCCTCTAAATGATGGTATAATTCCCTCCTCACAAGATGATTTAGATATATTCCTATTGCTCATAGAAAACTACCTCGCACTACTGCTAGAAAATTACCACCAAATTTGTCTCTATATGATCTTTCTAATTATGTTTCATGCTCATCACTGGGTTCTCAATATAGATCATTTATAGGTGCACTAGATTCCACTTTATCTATACCACGTGATTGTTAGGAAGCCAAACAATATCTAAAATGGAGAGAAGCTATGATGGAGGAGATGGCGGCACTTGACAAGAACAATATATAGGTACTTACTACTCTCCCTCCTAATAAAAATTTGATGGTTGTAAGTGGGTGTTTTCTGTGAAACAAAATATGGATGGTAAAGTAGCAAGGTATAAAGCCAAATTAGTGGCAAAGGGTTATAGTCAAACTTTGGAGTCGATTATGATGAGACCTTCGCACTAGTAGCAAAAATGAACACAATCAGGACCCTTATATCTATATTAGCAAATAATAAATGGAAATTGTTTCAAATGGATGTAAAAGTACCTTTCTTCACTGATATTTGCAAGAAAAAGTGTATATGGACATTCCTCCTGGGTTAGTACACAAGAGACTAAGGGTTTAAACAAAGCAATGCTAACCATACCCTATTTTACAAGCGCAAACATGATAAAATTGTTGTTCTAATTGTATATGTTGTTGATATAGTTATTATAGGTAATGATAATGAGGAGATTGCTTTGTTGAAGAAGGCACTATGAAGATCCTTTGATGTTAAAGACCTGGGATATCTTCACTATTTCCATGGCATTGAAGTTGTATATTGTGTTCAAGGTATTTATCTCTCACAAAGGAAATATGTGGTGGATTTTCTTACTGAAACCGGAATGCTATATTATAAGCCGACAGCCACACCAGTTGAATCAAATCATCACATAACTACTGACTTTTGTGATTATGTGGATAAACAACGGTACCAACGATTAGTTGGGAGACTCATATATTTATCACATACAAGACCAGACATAGCATATGCTATCATTGTGGTGAGTAGATATATGCATGATCCCCATTCTAGTCATATGGATATCGTGAACTGAATTCTTAGATATCTTAAGGGCTGTCGGGGGAAAGGGATATTATTTTCCACACATGGGCATTTGAAAATTGTGGGGTTTACTAATGCTGATTGGGCTGAGTGTTTAGATGACTGGAGGTCTACCTCGGGCTAATGCATGTTTATTGTGAAGGGAATATATCCTGAGAGGCAATAATAAAGTTGTTATTTTTGTACTCCAAGTATATGATATATGTTTATTTTGCATGCTATAATTGTATTAACTGGAAATATTAATACATGTGTGTTTGATATACAAAATATGAAGTTCCTAGTAATGCCTCTCATATAAACTAGCTCGTTGATTAACAAGATGATCAAGGTTTCCTAATCATGGACATTGGATGTTGTTAATAACGAGGTCACAACATTGGTGGAATGATGTGATGAACTTTCATTCAAATTATAGCAATACGATCAAAGTCATTGTGTTTAAATTGTTATAACATCATATGAAGTAATTCTAGACCTTAGACCATGAGATCATGTCAATCACTAACCCTGAAAGAGTAACTTAATAACATCAAACGTCAAACCGTAATAGGGTGACAATAAAGGTGGGTTTAGATACTCCGAAGGTGTTACGTAGAGGCTCATGGATCAAGAGTGGGATTTTTTCATCCCGATGATGGATAGATATGGCTCTCTCAGTGATATCACATTGAGATAGCTTGCAAGCAAGTGATGTGATCACTAGAATGTTATATCACGGGAATAAGAAAAGAGTGCATGTCGGTAATGATATCAAACTAGGTATGTAGATACCGATGATCAAATATCGGACATGTAATATATCGCGAGACAAAGGGATTTAGTTACTAATGTTAAAGGTTATCACGATCACAAAGGTCATCGTTAAATGTGTAGGAGTCAGTACGGATCTCCAGGTCTCACTATTGATTATTGATCGGAGATGGGTCTCGATCATGTCTGCATTATTCGCGAACTGTAGGGTGACACACTTAAGGGATACCGACACCATTCGGAGCAAATATGTTTCAGAGAAAAGAATTACAAAGCGCTGGAATTATTTCAATAGACACCAAAATTGTTTTACGTGAAATTGCTGAAATTGGTTCTGCATGTGATATTGAAATGTTGCAGGGGTTTTATGTGAATGTTTGTCAATTAAAGTAATTAACAGAATTCTGAATAAAATAAATAAAAGAGTTTTATTAAATGAGAGTTTGCATTAAATTTGGTGGAAATTTAATGGGGATGAGTGGAATTTTGAGTGGAGGCAAAATTGATGTGAGTGGGAGCTCCACCACATGAATGAGGAAGAGGTGGGGGCACCTCCTTTGGCTGTTGGCCATGGAGAGGGGCTTCCCCCTCTCCCTATAAAAGTCCCTCCACTCTCTCCTCTCATCTCACACCTCCTCGTGAAGGATCTCTCTCCTCCTCTAAAATTATTCCCCCATGGTTTCAGATTAGCGAGATACATGTTCCCGGTGGCTTTTCATCTGGAAGGAGTTGCTGCTTCCACTGCATCGCTAGAGGAAGAAGGCAGATATTTTTCGGTGGACCGGACATGTGTGCGATAATGGATGCGCTGCTGATTTGTGGTGTTGGACTTCCTCTCAATCTTGAGATCGGCAAGCGTATGACTAAATCATCCACGAGTCCAACCTCGTAACACTTTGTCGGTCTTTAAGGGTATGTTCTCTATGGATGTATATCAACCTGTTGCTTGTATCTAGGTAGATAGATCTTGGTGCTTAGTAGTTCCCATCATAGGAATTTTTTTGTTTTCTATGCTACGAACCCAATAGTGGTATCAGAGCTTGATCTATGTGGAGATGCTTTGCACGGGAAGAACACATAAGAGTATGTGAGCGATGATGATCATGTTATTGCATCTTATATGTATTTTGGATATTGCTAGCATAGTGGGATGAAGCATCCCAGACTAACTTTACATGTTCTCACACATGAGACCCGTTCCATGCTTGACATGCAACTAGTTTTGCATAAGCGGCTAGCGGGTGTCTGTCTCTCCTACTATAGTCAATATCTGATTTACAACGAGTTGCTAATAATTTGGTTATCATCGTTGTGGTTCCATGTTTGTAGGTAAGACCGGTTCTATCTTCGAAAGCCCTAAGCCACGTAAAACTTGCAATTGATAAATTATAAGCGTCTAGTTTAGTTGTTGTTGGGGAAAGTGTCATGATATGCCAATGTTATAATTTGAAGTATGATTGATACTCTTGGAAATTATAGCATACCCAACGTGTAAGTTCCATAGACCTTGGCCTTACACAAAAAGGAATGACCACGATGCACATGATAGTGATCAAGTGCAAGAACCATATCATTTGAATTTATGCATATGATGTTTGTTTGCATCTTATATTGCTTGTATGGTGCTTTAGTTGCATTATAATATGATCCCTCATTTAGATATCAAGATAAAATTTATTCTTCCTTAAGTATGCACCGTTAAAAAAGTTCGTCGTTTCGAGACATCACGTGATGTTCGGGTGTGATAGACTCAACGTTCACATACAACAGGGGTAAGACAATTTTACACACGTGAATACTAAGGTTCTTACTTGGAGAGCCTAGCATGTACAGACATGGCCTCGGAACACGGACCGAAAGGTTAAGCATGAGTCATATGGTTGATATGATGTCCATATAGATGCTCACCTTTGAAGCTACACCGATTCACGTGATGATCGGACTTGGTGTAGTGGATTTGGTTCATGTAATCACCAAAAAGACACGAGGGATGTTGTTTTTGAGTGGGAGTTCATTTGTAATTTGGATTAGTTGAACTCAATCTATCATAAACTTAGTCTAAATAAACTTTACAAATTCTGTTGTAGATGTGATGACCCACAAGTATAGGGGGTGTATCGCAGTATTTTCGAGGGAAGTGAAACCCAATTTATTGATTCGACACAAGGGGAGCCAAAGAATATTTATCAGCCTTAACAACTGAGTTGTTAATTCAGATGCACCTGGAAACAATCTTGCTCACAGCAGTTTATTAGTAGCAACAGTTTTGTAGTAGGAATAGTAAAGTAACAGCAGTAGTAAAGAAAAGACAGTAATAACAAAAGCAGTAAACAGTGGGTTTCGAGTGCGGTAGGCATAGGGATGGATGGACGAGCGTTACATGGACAAGATAATTCACATAGCAATCAGAACATAGGGCAATGCAGATAAATAAGATAAAGCATCCAAGTACTAGACAATCCTAGGCATGTGTTCCATATATAGTCATACGTGCTCGCAATGAGAACTTGCACAACATCTTTTGTCCTGCCAGCCCGTTTGCAGCGAGGCCTCTAGGGAACTACTGGCAATTAAGGTGCTCCTTTTAATAGAGCACCGGAGCAAAGCATTAACACTCCATGAACACATGTGATCCTCACATCAAAGCCTTTCCCTTCCGGTTATCCCGATTTCTATCACTTCGGGGCCATAGGTTCCGGACAACGACGTGTGTATACAACTTGTAGATAAGACCAAGAAAAATACTATCATAATGAATCAATAATAAGTTCAGATCTGAAATCATGGCACTTGGGCCCTAGTGACAAGCATTAAGCACAACAAGTCGCAACAAAGTCATAAATCACTAATAAAAGATACTAGGCACCATGCCCTAACAATCTGATGCCATTACATAAACGATCTCATCCAATCCCTACCATCCCCATAGCCTACAGCGAGGGATTACTCACTCATAGATGGGGGAACATGGATGGTCGATGGAGAAGCGATGGTGATGATGATGGCGATGATCTCCTCCAATTCCCCGTCCCGGCAGGGTGCCAGAACAGAGTTTCTGGTGCTGTTTCGTGGAATCTGGTGGTGGCGGCGGAGCGGAACTCCTTCTGGAAAAACGTCGAACCCCCTGAAGTTTTTAGATTATAAGGCTCCTTATAGGCGAAGAGAGAGGCCGAGGGGGTGCCTGGGGGGCCCACACCACCCCCTGGCGGGGCCTGGCCTGGCCCGCGCCACCAGGTGGTGTGGCCACCCCAGGGCTCTTCTCCGTCTCGTATTCTGGCTCCTGGAGTCTTCGGGTGAAATAGGATTTTTGGCATATTTTCCGGGATTTTTCCTGATAGTTTATTTTCTGCACAAAAAGTAAACACCAAGGCAATTCTGCTGAAAACAGCGTCAGTTCGCATTAGTTCCATCCAAATCACACAAGTATAGAGGAGAAACAATAGCAAAAGTGTTCGGGAAAGTAGATACGTTTTGGACGTATCAACTCCCCCCAAGCTTAGCTTATTGCTTGTCCTCAAGCAATTCAGTTGAAAACTGAGTGCGATAAAAGAACTTTCACGAACACATTTGCTTCATATGATGTAAATATTCTCAGCAATGTGATCAACTACTTAGACAATTCATAATAAAGAGTATGCAACTGAGTTTACTTAATAGTCATTGCAAGTTATGAAGAGATTTCAACTCAAGAATAATAAGTAGCACGAAGCACGAACATAAGCAACATTACAATGCTCATAGAAAGGTATGATAGAGTGGTATCTCGCTTGCCTTTGATTATGAATGTTAAGGCACCTCTGAAGTTCAAGTGATGACTAGAAGTAAAGATATCAAGGATACAAGCATCAAAGTCATAACACAAATAATCAAGTAATGGAACAAACACAAAGAATGACAACTATGCTCTCAAGAAGGTGCTCAAAGAATATATGGAGACTCAACAATAGAAGAAAAAGGTTTTGAATAATTTTGAAAGGCTTCCAAATGCTGAAAGTATGGTACTCGTTAGCTTTGAGCTCTCATTGCCCCTATCATAAGCATCTTGAATGTGGTTAAGGTGAAAGTGACACAACTAAGAGGATATGCTTGACAAGTTATAAATCGAAGTCTCATGCCCCTTACTTACGAAGACCGATCCTCATGCTACTCAACTTCAGTCACAAGTAAGCTCTTGTCATTGTAAGTACATACGTATCATAGAGAACCGCCAACGGGGTATCCCTTGCACATGACACGGGAGCTATCCCATGATCAAAATACAAGGCAAGTAGACAATGAGCATCTCGGCGATCTTTTTATTTACTATGTGCATAGATTTTTATTGAGGATGCTTCATGGAATACTCATTATGGTTATGCTGCAAGTTTCCACCATGATTAGGCATGGCTTAGGCTAGCGGCCCAGGCATTTCTCTAACATACATACAAACTCCATGATCTTACAAGTTCCACTTTTATTTCGCACCGTCGGGATCCATAAGCAAAAGAGCATGATATCAACTAGGTACAGAGTACCTATGAAGCAGTTGAAAGCGGTCCCCATGATACATGGTTCTGCTAACTTCAACTCATAAAGCGCAAGCATATGCACAACAAAGAAGGACGCAATGGTTTAGGTTTATTAAGTGCAAGAAAATAAAGTGTGCCATCAAGTTCGTGAGAGCCTTACTAACTAACTTTCTCATAACAAGCAAACATTTTATTCGGAAGAAAACAAAGCATATTGAATATGCATGGAGGTAGCAAATGATGCTAATGGGTAGGTATGGTGGACACATTGGAAACATTTGGTTTAGGGAGTTGGAAACTTGAGTAAAACATACTCAGAAAAAGTGAAGGCTAGCAATAGTAAGGGAGCGACAAACGAGAGAGCAATAGCTGTCATTATCATGCTTGCAACAAAACAGGACTACTCATGGCATGAAAGTGATTCAAGATCCTCAAGGCAAAATAATTCATCGAGGCTTAACTGATTATTACAGTCATGTGCATGCGTGAGCATGTGCTAAGTCAATCAAATGAAACATTCAGAGGAGGATACCACGGTGTCATACCAATTTATGAATAGAGTAATGCAAGCAAACATTCATGAGACATGCTACAAACTATCAGCGGGCTGGAGCTAATCACAAGAAAGCAAGAACTACTAAGCATCCAAAGATAACATACACCCTACATGAACGGACTAAGCAAGCTCACAATGATGAGTATATGTACAAAAATGAAGACAAATAGAGTTCGTTACCAGCCTCTTACCACGCCTCAAGTTGTCATTAATCCTCATTATTGCTCTTCACTTGTATGGCTTGAATAATAATATGAAACCAATAATCCACTGAGAACTGCCGAACCCTGCAGCAAACTCGCAAAAACCAAAGAAGAACGACAATTTTTTTGGTGTTTTCGATTTTTAAACAAGAACCCAAAGAGAAAAATAAGCAAAGCAAAATCTTTTTGGGTTTTTCGAATAGTTCAAACAAAACAAAAAAGGAAAAGCAAACCAAGGTGAAAAGAAGAAGCAAACCAAAGAGAAACAACAAAAATATTTTTGGTCTTTTTGTGTTTTTAGAAAGCAAAAGAAAAGAAGAACGAAAACTAAAAAGAGAACGAAAACATGAATATACAAAGTACCGACACAACATGATAAGGAGATGACTGCGGTATCGGCGTACCTCCCCCCAAGCTTAGGCTTTTGGCCTAAGTGGGTATCAATCCATGTACGAATAGGGGTTCCAAGCGGGCGGATCTTGGTAAGAATGGTCGTAGCTGGGCCCATGAGGCCAAGAAGAAGCTCCCCAATCATAAGCGGGTTGCTGATATGAAGACTCTCCCTCATTCGAGGGCTGGACCGAATCATCCGTGACCTTCCTTCCAGTATCCTGCTCCTGTTGGGAGAGCTCTCCCAAGTATGTGTCAAGCTCCTCCTTAGTGAGGGACCATCCTTCCCTGTTATCAAGGTTAAACAAAATAGGTGCAGGCAAAAGAACAACACGCTCGGACTTGCTCTTTCTCCAACCAGCTTTGAGAAAGGTTATTTCATAAGACAACTCACTCAAACTAGCCCACGAGGAAATAAATTTATGCTGTATCATGGAATTAAAATCATGCCTCTCTATGGGAAACTGTAGGTCTAGATGATGAGGCACTAAACCATGTAATGCTAGTAAACGAGAAGCAATGAGGCCTCCACAAATTCCACCTTTCTCGCGGTTAGCAACAAGACGGAAAGCTATCAAAGCACCCAAGTTGTAAGACCTATCTCGTCTAAGAGCAGCAGAGGTAAAAGCTAGATCAAACGAAGATAACTTATTGGCAGTTTTCCTAGCAAGAACACACTTGGCAATAAAGTAGGCAAAGTAGCGAATGGAGGGAAGATGAATGTTACGGATTTTTCCATTCTCCTTCGAGAAGCTACTCCCTTGACAAATTTCTGCATATAAATCCATGAGTGGTTCCGGTCTCTCTTTAATCTTCCTACATGATCCCCATTGAGGTACCTTAATAGCTGCACAAAAATCATCAAGAGGAAGATTGACAGCAATATTGTAAATTTTGTAATGGACCATGGGGTTAGGCAAAGAGTGACTAAATTGGAAATCCTGCACCACAGACATGGTTAGCTTCACAAATTGACAAGGTTCATCTTCCAAGAAGCGCTCTAACCCTGCATTAGAAACCAAAGTGTGGAAATCTTGTAGAATTCCTGCAGCTCTCATGAACTCAGGGCATGGATAAATGGAGGGAAAAACTTCCTCCTCCTGATGGACCTTCATGACCTTAGGCACCCAAAGCTCATGTTGGTTTTAGGTGGTGTTCACTCATCTTCTATTCTGAAATTTAAACACCTATTAAACAAGTGATTGTAAAGTAAATATAATGAAGGATTCTACTCATAGGGACTTGCAAGAGGCCTAAACATGCATCAAAACTATATCTATAAGCATCAAACAAGCTTACAAGCTCTCATAACCAGTCACCTTCAGCAGCAAAATACTCAACATATAATCCACTAAACACAAATCTACTTGGACAAGGGGAGGAGTCACATACCAAGGAACAATTGCTCCAAATTTCAGCAAGAAAGATGGGCTAAGCAAGGAGATCGAAGAAATCGAGAGAAAGCACAGAAAGAATGTGATTTTGAGCTATGAACTGGAGCTTACTCGGGAGAGAGAAGAAAGTGGCAGGTGAGAGAAGTAGTGGGGGGCCAGGGGTGGCCCACACCAGGGCATGGCGCCACCCAGGGCTGGCCGCGCCACCACATGGTGTGCCTGCCTGGTGGGGCCCCTGGTACCTACCAGGTACTCCTCTGCCCCTTTTTTCACGTAAAATTTTAATATGAATTTTCTGGAATTTTTCGAGACACTTTATTTTTGGGCTTTTTTCATAAATAGAAGAATGATTTTTCTGACAGATAGATTTTTTTTCTTTTGGAAACATGATGCAAAGACAAAACAAGGCTAGAACTACAGAAGTTCTAGCATGCAAGCAACTAACAACACAAAGAAAACTAGACGAAAGCAAAAACTAAAATGCAAAGGATAGAAATAAATGGAGATAATCATAGTGAAAACATTGTTTTGTTTAATGGAATCCTTTTGTTAGCAAGGTTGATCACATCTTGCTACCAAAACAATTGCATATGAGACAAAACTTTGTATTCCACTAATGATTATGTTACCTCAACCTTGATAGCAATGGTCCCAATCATAATAGTTTCAAGTTTTTCTCTTGGTATGGGACAATATATTTCTCCAACTTGAATGCCTTCAACATGTTCAATTGAATTCAAGCCATAAGTCCTTTCAATCTTCTTGGGGAAATAGACAGTATGTTCCTTGTCATTAACATTGAAGGTCACCTTTCCTTGATTACAATTAATAACAGCTCCTGCAGTATTAAGAAAAGGTCTCCCAAGAATAATAGACATATTATCATCTTCAGGCATTTCAAGCACAACAAAATAAGTTAATATCAAGCAATTGTGAGCCACCTGAACAGGTACATCCTCACATATACCCACATGAATAGTGGTAGATTTATCAGCCATTTGCAAAGATATATCAGTTGGTATCAATTTTTCAAGATGAAGCCTCTTATAGAGAGAGAAAGGCATAACACTAACTCCAGCTCCCAAATCACACAAAGCAGTTCTAACATAACTGTTCTTAATAGAGCAAGGGATAGTTGGAATCCCTGGGTCTCCAAGTTTCTTAGGAACCTTACCATTGAAGGAATAATTAGCAAGCAAAGTAGAAATTTCTTCATTAGGGATCTTCCTTTTATTCGAGACAATGTCCTTCATATACTTTGAGTAAGGAGGCAATTTAATAGCATCAGTCAAAGGAATTTGCAAGAATAAAGGCTTCATCCACTCACAAAACTTATTATAGTGTTCATCTTCTTTTGACTTGTGTTTCTTATCAGGGAAAGGCATAGGTTTTTGGACCCAAGGTTCTCTTTCACTACCATGTTTCTTAGCAATAAAATCTTCTTTGGTGTATTTAGTAGTCTTAGTGTGGTTTTCAGGTTCTTCTTCAACTTTTTCTTCATTAGGCACTTCATTTTCTTCATTACCACTTTCAGTTTCAGCATCAGAGATAGATAGATATACTATTAGGATCTATAGCAGGTTCAGAGGGTTCTACAACAGTTTTATGTTTCTTTTTCCTTTTCTTATGAGTAGAACCACTATTTTCAGCTTGTTGAGAATCCTGCTCAATTCTTTTGGGATGCCCCTCAGGATATAGAGGATCCTAGGTAGGAGCACCACTTCTAGTTCTAATTTCATAAGCATGTTTTTCTTTAGCAGCATTAACTAGCAAGTCGTTTTGCACTTTAACAAGTTGATCTATTTGAGTTTGAACCATTTGAAAGTGTTTAACAATCATTTTAACATCATTGGAGGTTCTTTCCACAATATCTTTCAACTCAACAATAGCTCTAGTGTTTTCCATTAGATGATTTTGCACCCTTTTATTAAATTTATCTTGCTTAACAATAAAGATATCAAATTCTTCTAAGCATTGATCAGGAGGTTTAGAGTAAGGGATATCACCTTCATCAAAGTGTTGGAGAGAGTGTACCTCAATAGTGGATGAATAGGGAATAGGCTTACATAATTCTTCTATAGGAGGTAAATTCTTGACATCTGCAGCTTTAATTCCCTTCTCCTTAAGACATTTCTTAGCTTCCTTCATCACTTCATCATTTAATTCAATAACTCCCCTCTTCTTTGATATTGGAATAGGCTTAGGAATAGATAGTCCAGGTACAATTACTTCAGGTATAGCTTGTTTAGGAGGAGTCCAATCTTCATAATTCTTGCTTATTTTAGCCATTAATTCCTCAGCTTCCTTAGGAGTCCTATTCCTAAAAACACAATCATCACAACTATCTAGGTATGTCCTAGATTCCTCGGTTAGTCCATTATAAATATATCAAGAAGCTCATTCTTAGGTAATGGACTTCCAGCCTGTGCATGAATCAAAGCACAAAACCTTGCCCAAGATTTAGGCAATACCTCTTTTTCTCCCTGTTTAAAATCAAAAAGTTCCTTCAAAATAGCATGTCTAGCACTGGGAGGAAAATATTTCTGTAGGAAAGTACTAATCCAACACTGAGGGCTACCAATAGATCCAGGAGGTAAATTATTAAACCAAGTTTTAGCTTCTCCTTTCAGTGAAAAGGGAAAAATCTTAGCAACAAAGTAAGTACGCATCTTAATATCATCAGAAAACAAGCCACTCATGGTATAAAGTTCATTCATATGTGCTACCGCACTTTCATTCTTAGTCCCACAAAAAGGTTCCTTCTCGACAATAGCTATGTAAGATAGATCGAGAGAGAAATCATAATCTTCATCTATAATGTTTATGGGAGAAACAGCAAACTTAGCAGCAGGAGATAATTTGGGTCTAATAGTACGCCTCTCAAGGAGACTCTTAGCAGCACACCTATCATGGGTATTCTTACATTCTTTAATAAACTCACCGGTCATCTCAACATAATCTTCTTCAATATCATAACTCTCACTAGACTCAGGTGAGCTAACAGGTGTGGTAGTTTCTTCATTAGGAGTTTCGGTATTTCCAGCTACAGTTCTAGCAACCGTAGCATCTAGGAAAGGACCTAATGAACCACTCTTATCAAGCACAGCAGAAGCAGCATCATAAGTATCAGAAGTTTCAGATTCAGCAGTAGTAGCAGTGTGTGTAGCATGTGTATGTGGTGGTGTAACGAGCTTACTTATAACAGAAGGTGAATCAAGAGCAGCAGAGGTGTTTAGAACAGTACCTCTTCTTGTAGTGGATGGTAAAATAGGAACCTTGCCATCACGAGACTTACCCATGATGGATGGATAGCAGCGAACAATAGAGAATCCAAGTGAACTTGATAAATAAAGCTATGCTCCCTGGCAACGGCGCCAGAAAATAGTCTTGATGACCCACAACTATAGGGGGTGTATCGCAGTATTTTCGAGGGAAGTGAAACCCAATTTATTGATTCGACACAAGGGCAGCCAAAGAATATTTATCATCCTTAACAACTGAGTTGACAATTCAGCTGCACCTAGAAACAATCTTGCTCACAGCAGTTTATCAGTAGCAACAGTTTTGTAGTAGGAATAGTAAAGTAACAACAGTAGTAAAGAAAAGACAGTAATAACAAAAGCAGTAAACAGTGGGATTTGAGTGTGGTGGGCATAGGGATGGATGGATGGGCGTTGCATGGACAAGACAATTCACATAGCAATCAGAACATAGGGCAATTGCAGATAAATAAGATAAAGCATCCAAGTACTAGACAATCCTAGGCATGTGTTCCATATATAGTCATACGTGCTCGCAATGAGAACTTGCATAGCATCTTTTGTCCTGCCAGCCCGTTTGCAGCGGGGCCTCTAGGGAACTACTGGCAATTAAGGTGCTCCTTTTAATAGAGCACCGGAGCAAAGCATTAACACTCCATGAACACATGTGATCCTCACATCAAAGCCTTTTCCTTCCGGTTATCCCGATTTCTGTCACTTCGGGGCCATAGGTTCCAGACAACGATGTGTGTATACAACTTGTAGATAAGACCAAGAACAATACTATCATAATGAATCAATAATAAGTTCAGATCTAAAATCATGGCACTCGGGCCCTAGTGACAAGCATTAAGCACAACAAGTCGCAACAAAGTCATAAATCACTAATAAAAGATACTAGGCACCATGCCCTAACAATCTGATGCCATTACATAAACGATCTCATCCAATCCCTACCATCCCCATAGCCTACAGCGAGGGATTACTCACTCATAGATGGGGGAACATGGATGGTCGATGGAGAAGCGATGGTGATGATGATGGCGATGATCTCCTCCAATTCCCCGTCCCAGCAGGGTGCCAGAACAGAGTTTCTGGTGCTGTTTCGTGGAATCTGGTGGTGGCGGCGGAGCGGAACTCCTTCCGAAAAACGTCGAACCCCCTTAAGTATTTAGGTCAGAAGGCTCCTTATAGGCGAAGAGAGAGGCCGAGGGGGTTCCTGGGGGGCCCACACCACCCCCTGGCGGGGCCTGGCCTGGCCCGCGCCACCAGGTGGTGTGGCCACCCCAGGTCTCTTCTCCGTCTCGTATTCTGGCTCCTGGAGTCTTCGGGTGAAATAGGATTTTTGGCATATTTTCCGGGATTTTTCCTAATAGTTGATTTTCTGCACAAAAAGTAAACACCAAGGCAATTCTGCTGAAAACAGTGTCAGTTTGCATTAGTTGCATGCAAATCACACAAGTATAGAGGAGAAACAATAGCAAAAGTGTTCGGGAAAGTAGATACGTTTTGGACGTATCAAGATGGCACCACCTGATTTTAATTTCAATATGTTCATGGAGAAAGAGAAACTTGCAACGAATGGTACCAACTTTACCAACTGGGCCCTGGATCTGAGGATTGTCCCCACTGCTGCACAAAAACAATATGTGCTAGAAGCACCGCTAGGCCCACCAGCATCTCCCGATGCCCCTGACGAGCAAAAGAATGTCTACTTGACTCGTCAGGAGGACCACAATATGGTTCATTACGACATACTATATGGGTTCGAGCCGGAACTCCGAAAGCGTTTTGAGAATGGCAATGCCTTTGATACCATGGGTGAATTGAAAATGATTTTCGATACCTATGCTGCCGTAGAGAGTTATGATCCTTCTAAAAAGTTCTTTAGTTATATGATGGAGGAGAACAGCTCAGTTAGTAAGCACGTACTCAAAATGTCTGGGTATGCCTATAAGCTTGTGTCCTTGGGAATAACCTTCCCATTGACTTAGGCATACATCATGTTCTCCAATCTCTACCACCTAGCTACAAGAGCTTCGTGATGAACTATAACATGCAGGGCATGAAGAAGTCTCTCCCCGAGCTTCTATCTATGCTTAAGACTGCTGAAGTGGAGATTAGGAAAGAACATCAAGTGTTGTTGATCAATAAGACCACTAGTTAAACAGAAGGGTAACTTCAAGAAGGGAGGCAAATATGTTGTTGTGCGTGAGAAAGAGACCCGGGCTATCCCTAAGTCTGATACCGGCAATCTTATTATCTTTCCCTTTCGAAGGGCTATTATTGCAAGGGTACTGGCCACTAGAAGTGCAATTGCCCCAAGTATCTGGTAGATAAGAAGGCCGGCAAGATGAACAAAGGTATATTTCATATACATGTTATTGACGTGTACTTGACTAGTACCCGCAGTAGCACCTGGGTATTTGATACTATATCGGTTGCTAATATATGTAACTCGAATCAGGGGTTGCGGAACAAGCGGCAGCTAGCAAGGGATAAGGTCACAATGCGTGTCGGCAATGGATCAAAATTTGATGTGATCGCCATAGGAATGTTGCCTCTCCATCTACTGTTGGGACTACTTATAAATCTAAATAATTGTCATTTGGTGCTTGCGCTGAGCATGAACATTGTATCCGAATCATGTTTATTGCGAAGCGGTTATTCATTTAAATCCAAAACATTGGTTGTTCGATTTATATAAATAATATCTTCTATGGTCATGCACCTATGATGAATGGTTTATTTATGTTGAATCTCGATAGTAGTGATACACATTTTCACAATGTTGATGCTAAAAAGGATTAAACTTGATAATGATATATCTTCATATATGTGGCACTGTCGTCTAGGTCATATTGGCGTTAAACGCATGAAGAAGCTCCATTCTGATGGACTTTTGGAATCACTTGATTTTGAATCATTTGATACATCTAAGCCATGCCTTATGGGCAAGATGTCTAGAACCCTGTTTTCCGGTACAATGGAGCGAACGACAGATTTATTGGAAATCATACATACTGATGTATGTGGTCCAATGAGTGTGTCGGCGTGAGGTGGATATTGTTATTTTGTTACTTTCACGGATGATTTGATTAGATATGGATATATCTATTTGATGAAACACAAGTCTGAAACCTTTAAAAAGTTCAAAGAATTTCAGAGTGAAGTGGAAAATCATTGTAATAGAAAGATTAAATTTACGCGGTCTGACCGTGGAGGTGAGTATCTAAGTTATGAGTTTAGCACACACATGAGAGAGTGTGGAATAGTTTCACAACTCACGTCTGCCGGAACACCACAACATAATGGTGTGTCGGGTCATCATAATCATACCTTATTGGATATGGTTTGGTCTATGATGTCTCAGACTGACTTGCCACTTTCACTTTGGAGTTATGCACTAGAAACCGCTGCATTTACTTTAAATCGGGCACCGTCTAAATCCATTGAAATGACATTGTATGAATTATGGTTTGGAAACAAACCTAAGCTATCATTTCTTAAAGTTTGGGGATGCGATGTTTATGTGAAGAAACTTCAGCCTGATAAACTCGAACCCAAAGTGGAAAAATGTGTTTTCATAGGATACCCTAAAGAAACAATCGAGTATTTCTTCTATCACAGATCTGAGGGCATGGTTTTCGTTGCCAAGAATGGATCCTTTCTAGAGAAGGAGTTCTTCGCGAGAGGTGTGAGTAGTCGAAAGGTAGAAATCGAACAGGTTATTGAACCTTCTCTTCATGAATCGACGAGTGGCGCAGCGCTAGAAATAGTTTCGGAGTTGACTTCACCGAATGAAGAAGTAACTAATGATAATGATCATGAAACACCAAAAGAGGACACTAAGAACCTCGCGGGTCAAGTAGGACACATGCAATTCCTGAACAGTATGGAAATCCTGTCGTGAATTTCATGGTAGATGGAATTGATAACCCTACGACATATGAAGAAGAGATGATGAGCCCGGATTCCAACAAATGGCTAGAAGCCATGAAATCCGAGATGGGATCCATGTACGAAAACCAGGTTTGGACCTTGGTGGACTTACCTCACGACCGAAAGGCCGCTGAGAATAAATGGACTTTCAAGAAGAAAGTTGATGCTGATGGCAATGTGACCATCTATAAAGCTCGAATTTTCGCAAAGGGGTTTCGACAAATTCAAGGAGTTGACTATGATGAGACTTTCTCTCCCGTAGTGATGCTAAAGTCGGTTAGGATTATGTTAGCAATTGTTGCATATTTTGATTATGAAATATCGTAGATGGATGTCAAACCCGCGTTCCTCAATAGTAATATTGAAGAAGAGTTGTATATGATACAACCGAAGGGCTTTGTCGATCCTAAGGATGCTGACAGCGTTTGCAAACTTCACCAATCCATTTATGGACTGAAGCAAGCATCCCAGAGTTGGAATCTCCGCTTTGATGAGGTGGTCAAAGAGTTTGGATTTGTCCAAACTTATGGAGAGGCTTGTATTTACAATAAAGTGAGTGGAAGCAATTTGGAATTTCTAATATTATATGTGGATGACATATTATTGATTGGGAATGATATATATCTTTTATACAGTGTTAAAAGTTATCTAAACAACAAATTTTTGATGAAGGACCTTGGTGAAGCACCATACATATTAGGCATCAAAATCTATAGAGATAGATCAAGACACCTAACTAGATTATCACAAAGTACATACCTTGATAAGATTTTTAGAAAGTTTAAAATGGATGGAAATAAGAAAGGGTCCTTACCTATGTTACAAGACAAGACATTTAGAAAGACTCAAAGTTTGGCTACAGCGGAAAAAAGAGAGATAATGGATAAGATCCCCTATGCCTCGGCCATATGCTCTATAATGTATGTCATGTTATGTACAAGACCAGATGTGGCACATGTTATTAGTTTGAATAGTAGGTACAAATATGATCCAGGTTCGGAACACTGGATAGCGGTCAAGAATATCCTTAAGTACTTAAGAAGGACTAAGGATATGTTTCACGTGTACGGGTGTCAAGGAGAGCTGGTCACTAAATGTTATGTCGACGCTAGCTTTTACACTGATTAGGATGACTCTAAGTCTTAATCTAGTTACGTATTTCTTATGAATGGAGTAGTAGTTAGTTGGAGGAGCTCCAAACAACCTGTGGTGGCGGGATCAACAACGGAGGTGAAATGTGTTGTTGCTTCAGAAGTGGTGCCGGAAGCGGTTTGGATGAAGGAGTTCATAACTGAACTAGGTGTGGTTCTGATGGCCTCCAAGTGCACAGGTTCTTTAGAGAATGTTTTTGCGGAAGTATTAATTCCAGTTTTTATATCGATCCCAACGAGGAGCCTAGGAAAGTGTTTTTATGTGGCGTTTCTGTCGCACCCAAGGTGTCACAAGTCTTGAGTGAATTGACTGCAAATGTTGATGGTGGAAGTGGTTAATAAAAGATAGAGGAACTTGCTTAGGAAATAATTAAATTGCATGAAAATAAAGATGTGAAAGGTGTGTAAAATTCCTGAAGATGAGAAGTTAGGCGAGAGAATCACTTCATGGTGATAGTAAAAGTGCCAAATGGAATAAGCGGAATAAGTGATAATGATAATTCTTATTTATAAGTGAGTAGACAAGCAACCTATATACCGACTAGGAGTTCTCATGGCCAATTCTTCCCAATCCCAATGATCCATCTGCCTGTTACCACGGCCATGGTCAGCGCATTAATTAAGGTCTTTCAACCGGATCAAGGCTTTAATCTTGGTGGTTCCTTGTTGTCCTCGAGTAGTGTTAGCTCTTCTTTGATATCGGCCGTGTCACTCGGGGGTAGCCGAATTACTAGCATACAAGTTCATACCAATGAGATCTTTTGATCATGTTACCTGGGCCCTTAAATTAGATAACACGCATTAGGAAAACATAGATATTCATTCTCACTATTTAAATAAACATTGCAACAATCACAAATGGATGGAAATAAAGTAGACACATCACATCTCATGAATCCCCTACATCTCCCACGCCTATGGGGATTTACTCAGACATGAGAGGTAGACAAATCAAAGGTATAATTGTATTGCAAATAGAAATCATCTCAAAGTTATTGTAGCAAACCACAATAGTGATTGAAGATCCAATCAAATACAAACCGAAGGTAGATCAAAGTATCAAACCCTAATCTTACAAGTGTCAATCTCTCTCTCTCTAAATAATGATGGGATGATGGTGGAGTGTGTGGTTTTGGGATTGAAGATCGTCGGAGAACGAGGTGAAGTTCTTCTCCTCTTTCAGATCTGATCTCCCCCTCCAGATGACTTGCGGCGGCTGTAACTTCTGTTCTATGGTTCTTCTCATGTCTCTTACTTTACAAAAGTTGCTTGTATTGATGTAAGGAAGACGCTGGTGGGTAGTACGGGCGGACGATACGGGCGCGCCCCGACCATACCAATGGTCGTTATGCGTGCTAACGCCCCCAATGAAAGTGGCTTCAATTAGGGATTTGCTTATTTTGGTGTAATTAGCCCATAAATGCTATTAGATCTTCAATAAATGTTCATTGCCTGAAAACCATCACAAGAAAACAAGGATTCGCTAATTCTGACATTAATGTTAGTGAAATGGGCAATCTGCAGGGAAATCTGGTAATAAACAAGAGGAAAACCAAGGGTAAAAAGTGATGAAATTTGGAGTTATCAACATCCCCAAGCTTAGCGGTTACTCGCCCTCGAGTGAAAAAGCTATAATAAATAATAGCGAAGAATTGAATCAAGATAAAGACTTACAAGTTTGAGGTTGTATCATATTCCATCGTCTCAAATCCTGCAACCTTGAACATGAGCACAATATATCTGAACAGTTGCACTTAGCTTGATCCCTAAATGCAAGTAATTAGCTAGCTAATAGTTCTTGTGACTCAAATCAGATTGTTAGTAATTTGGTGAAGCTTTACAAATCAATTTCTTTCAGCGCCTCTCTTGTTATGAGAGTAAAATGTTTTTAAGCCATGCTACTCGAATCAAAATTAAGGGTGCACATGTAGATGTCAAAAGAAGGATAAACTTAGAGCTTTTTCATTAATCACCCACTTCGATAATCGTGGCTATCAAATACCTCATCTTTTCTTTGCTTATCAAGAACTCTAATTGCACATTTTAGGTAGTGAGGTGATGCCAATAATCAAAAGGTGTCGAAAGTATTTCAGCTGATATTTTGATAATGGATCTTTTCTTTTTCCTTCTCAAGGATCAACGAATATTTCTTTTGTAAACTCCTACACAACCTATTGGGAATACCAATAATTTTTCCCATATAGCGACACGTATGCCACTCATGCCATCAACTCATAGCCGAAATCAGGGGTTATACCATAGATCTTTCAAAAGCTAGCGGAGTTGTTGGCATCCCAAAGGTGTGTATTTGAAACAAAGTACTTTTTCTTTCTTATTTTCTTTTTCTTTTCTCTCCTCTTTTTTATATATCAAGTCAATACAAATTTTGGCATCTCCCTCTCCTACTCTAAAAAGTTCGTTTCATCAAGCAATTGTTTTTCAGAAGGTATCATCAAGTCAACGATCAGTATGTGGGGTTGAGCGCTACTAAGGTTAAGCCCTTAAGACAGAAATATGGCACCAAATTGTCGATGGACACTTTCTCTTGTTCTGACGAGTTTGGAATAAAATCCCAAGAGTTGTTTTTCAAATTGATTTAATTGTCGAAAATCTTAACCAAAGAGGTGAGAAAAGCCTTTGATCTCAAAATCTAAAAGATAACAAACTAAGGATGGAATCGAAATCAAGTGCAACCGAACGGACATAAAATGTTCATGAATAAGCTTATAGGAAGAGGGAAAATAGGAATGTGGTACCTCCTCTTGCTCGTTCGTCTTCTACTTGAGTCAACTTTTTGCTTTCGTCCCAAAGCTCGATCACTAGAAGTCAGTAACCTCCAGAAAGAATCAACAAGAGCCGAGAGAAATCTGCACAAGTAACTCTAGAGAATAGTCTAATTTTTGGGGGGTTTCATTTATCGAATGCAAAATTGAAAGTAAACATGCATTGGAACAAAATCAAACAAATAAAAAGAAAGAAAAATATGAATGCAAAAAGGTAGGAGGAGTTTAACCTCCCCAAGCTTAGGCTTTTGCCTAACTGGAATCAGTTGTCGCTACCGTTAGGTGGCGGCTGCTGATACAGGAAGTTTGGGTAGCGGTTTGGAAAGTCGGTCATGAAAGATTTGAAGTCTTGAGTGAGGTTGACTATGTTGGCGTTTGCATCATACACCATGTTCTCTATGTTGTCAATGCGATGCACCACCTGGTCAAATCGCTCCTCGGGACATAGTTGAATCCCGGCTATGGTGGAGGCATACCTTGTTGTTGATGCTGGTGGAAAGGATGTTGGTGGTGGTGTTGCTGGCTGAAATCGTCCCATCCTACGCTGTGCCAGCCACCTCATTCTTCATCTTGCTGTTGTTGGCCAGCTACTACATTTTTCTAGTTGGGATGGCCACCTGGTGGTGCAGTTCTTCCTAAGAGTATCAGTGCCTGGTTGAACTCCTCTTCAGTGAGGACCCAACTCTGTTTACCTGGCAAACCAAAATCTTGGACAAAAGGAAGCAAGATTTGGTAGAGATCACCGTTGGGAGCAAAATAAAACTGGTAAGCATGGAGGGAATGCTCTGGCCTATAGACACCCATGAACTTGGTGCTAGACATATGAATGTCATCCAGGTCCTTACTGCTAGCCATAGCTCTTTCTTGTGGTAGGACAAATTCGTTTGCGTAGGTGATCTGTGTGAACAACCTGTCACAACGAATATCCCCCGCGGAAACTGACCTTTGGCGACAAAAGTGCTGGATGAGCAAGCCCCCCAAGTTTACCTTGTGCTCCATCTCTGGATGCAAGGCCATATGAATTACACTCATCTTGAGGCCTACCATTGCGTCAACATCGCCTTTTCCAAATAAAGAGTTTACAAGGAAGGTATGAAAATAACGTATAGTAGGATTCTGGATAGTGGCGCTCTTCCTATGCAAATAATCATTGTCCCTATGGACAGAAATTTTCCTCCAAGATTGCATTGCCTCCACATGCACATTTTCATTGATATCGAGTTCTCCCTCGTGAGAGAATCCGAAACTATCACAAAATTCATAGAAGGTCTAGTTGTGGAGTTGCCCATTGAGCACAAAACTTACAGTGCAATTTTGTTCCTGGGTCTCAAGATCATCGTGGAACGATGAAAGAAACTCGAACATGGCGAGCTTGTAGGTGTCGATGGAGAGGTAAGAGAAGTAGACCATGCCAGCTTTCACAGTCATCTGCTCGAAGTCCTCTAGAAGACCCTGGCGGGAGAGGAACTGACGGTCTACCCACTTGGTTGGTAAAACCTTGTGGTTGCTCACCCTCTCGTAGTATCGGCTCATGGTAGCCCTCAAGCTGTCCACCTCCAAGCATCTCTTCTTCGAACTCGGCGGCTTGGCAGAGCCCGAAGGTCCCACCGTACCCGAGCCCTTGCCCGACCGAAACATCCTTCCAATGTTATGCATTGTGCTGTGAAATTTTTGAAGAAAACTACAGGCATCAAGTTTCTATCATATAAACAAACGATTACAGACATAAATTACAAATCCTAACGTGAGGA
Organism: Avena sativa; assembly: GCA_916181665.1. Taxonomy (NCBI): domain Eukaryota; kingdom Viridiplantae; phylum Streptophyta; class Magnoliopsida; order Poales; family Poaceae; genus Avena; species Avena sativa. Next base: position 345,025,389 of record OV702287.1, read on the forward strand.
ATCAATAATAATCTCAAAATATGATGAACTCATCTAAATAGCCAATGTGATTAATTCAACCATGGATTTCAGAAAATAGAGTATGGATCTGACGAGAAACTTACCGATGTGAAGATTCCCCAACTCAAAAATACGAAATTTATGAAGAATCAAAGGTTTGCGAGGCTAGGGTTTGAGGTGCAAAGAGAAAGAACAAGGTAGAAAGAGGAAGAAGAAGGGGGCTGGCTGGGAGCCAGCCGCCATCGGCCTTTACCTGGCGACTCACGCGGTATGGGCGCAACCCGCCCGTACCGGTGGTCGTCACCGTCGGATCAACAATAGAGTTCGATATCAAACCTGGTCGACCTGGTACGGGCGCGTGGTACGGGCGTACCCGGCCGTACCACTGGTCGTTATCTATACAGGAAACTTGGTCAACTTCGTCGTAATTTGGTACGTGCGCGCGGTACGCGCGTATCGCGGCCGTACCGCTGGTCGTTATCGGTGTTGTTCCTGCCGTAGGTTTGTCGAGACATGGTACGAGCGTGTGGTATGGGCATACCGCGGCCATACCGATGCTCGTTACATGTACTGAACCCATTATCTTCTCTTCGTTTTTCCCTTGCTTCTCAACTTCATTAAGGTAAATTCTCTCAACGAGGTAAAAACTCAAAGCAAACTTATTTAATGATATAGATAATAAAGTAGTAAATGCAAAATAAAAATAAAATAAAAACTTAAACTAAAATTATTAAGAATGGGTTAACTCCCATTAAGTTTTTATTTCTAGAGATTTGACTAATCAAACTCCATATAATCGGAGTTCATCTCAAGCGGCGCTTTTTCTTTAGTATTTGCTGCTTGATCACGCTTAGGCGGTAGAACGTATTTTCCATTATACTCTTGTTTCTTAGGAAAGTATCTAACAATCTGATCATCATATATATTGAAGACAATCTTGCCACTAGAATAATCTACATTAGCTCCAGTTGTACTAAGAAAAGGTCTTTCAAGAATGATAGATAGTTTATCATCCCCAGGGACAGCAAGAATAATAAAATTAGTTGGTATACCATGCTGATCTATTGTAAGTAAAACATCTTCGATCATTCCACAGGTTGTTTAGTTGTCTTATCCGCCATTTCAATGTTATTGAAGTAGGAGAACATTCTCCAAGATTCAACTTCTTAAATAGGGAATAAGGCATAACACTAACACCTGCTCCTAAATCACAAAGAGCATTGAATATATTAGTTTTCCCTATTACATAGGAGATGGTTGGTATCCCTGGATCCCCAAGCTTAGCAGGAAGTTTATCTCCAAAGCTTGTCATAACTGCTACAGTCTTAGTTACTTTATTTTTTCTATGAAGTATATCTCGCATAATTTTTTATAAGTAGGAACTTGAATAGCATCAGTTAAAGAAAGTTTTAAACGCAAGCTGCTCAGTGCCTCGGCAAAAGAATCATAAATAGCCTTATATGGTTCGTAATGAACTCGGTCAGGGTAAGGAATTTTATTTTTGGTGGACATTACCTTTTCTTTTACCTTTGTCACTGGTTCAGCATTCTTTTTATTTTTCCTTTCAACTGATTTTTTGCTTATTGGCGTGTTCTTCACGCGGGACATCAACTTGCTCTTCTTGCTCCTTTCTGAGATCGGTTTCTTCCCTTGAATCGATAGTCTCAACGTCTGAATCATATGGTTTATGCTTATCCCTCGCTTCCTCTTCTTCTTGAGTGCCAGAAGCTTTACTCTCTCTTTTTTGGGCTTCGTAATCAATATCATCCTGGGAGTCTACTAGATCATCTTATTCTTGACTAATCTCCTGAGTCTCTCTTGCTTTTCGAGCTTGGTCTTCTTGATACCAAGGTGGCCCTTGCGCTTCCTGAGTTTCTATACAACACCTAGTAATAATGTTAGTAGAAACAATATTGAAATTTCCTTGGTTCAAAATCAAAGTTTGGGTTTCATTTATCTGCTCACACTGGGTTTTAACCATACTTAGATATCTATCTAAATGTTTAGTGGCTTGACCCAGGTCATTAAAAACTTCTGTGAAGTCTCTTATATTCTTTTCTTGTGTCATAAGGTGTTTATAATTTTTCTCACGGAATTGATTTTGTTGATATTTAAACATTTACATTACAAGATTTAAATCATCTTCTATTACATAAGTTTGAAGAATGTCAACTTTGTTTTCTTTTAGAAGTTCTGAAGCTATACCTTTTTCTTCCATGGACTTTTTGACTTCAGATATAAGATCTTGTGGTATGTGAATCATACCTTTTTGTGGTACAATATCCTCAACTGGATTGTATTGTTCGCCATTAAAGGATCTTACCTCAAAAAGCTTAACACATTCTGATAGTGTCAAGTTGCATATTGCTCCTCCTGCAGTTAGATCAATCATATCTTTTGTTTCGTCATTAAGCCCATTATAAAAATATTGGATAACTAGACTCTCATGAAAACCATGATTTGGAACTTTCATAATCATTGCATAATATCTATTCCATGCTTGATAAAAGATCTCTCCAATTGTTTGCAAAAAAATTGTTATGCTTCGTTTGATCTGCATGATTTCGGTAAATGAACAATATTTATGCATGAATTCTCAGATGCAATTCTCCCAGCATTTTATAGTATGGTTAGGTAGTGACTGTAACCAAGCTAAAGCATTATCTTTCAAAGACCAGCGAAAGAGTTTAAGAAGTACAAACTTTATTGGCAGACTTGCTGGTTTAAGAGTAACACAAATGTCGTGTACCCTTTTTAAGTGGTCACTAGGGTCTTCCTTTTCTTTAACTACAAAAACAATTTCTTTCATCATAAATATTAGCTCAGGATATATTTCAAATTCCTGGCCTTCAAGTTCAGGATAAAGAATATGCATTTTCCTCAAGTGCCTAGATGGATTCCCATACTCTCCCAAAGTTACCTCAAGTTCGGCCCCTCGGGTGATGGTCAAATCAGCCATCAATGGAATCAAGCTGTTCACGTCTACAGTACGCGAATTAGTAAATCTTTCAATAAATTCTAATCGTCTCTCGATCAGAACACGATCAATATATGGAGGTAAATAGATTTTTCCTGATCGAGTGGTACCTCTGTCTTCAACGGGGATCATGAATGGTATCAATAGTTGTTGTTGTCAAGAAATAATACTTAGTTCTTAGCTACTCAGCAACGGTGCCAGAAAATATCTTGATGGCCTGCAAGTGCACAGATTCATTAGAGAATGTTTTCACAGAAGTATTAATTCTAGTTTTTATATCGATCCCAACAAGGAGCCTAGGAAAGTATTTTATGCGGCGTTTCTATCGCACCCAAGGTGTCACAAGTCTTGACTGACTTAACTGCAAATGTTGACGGTGGAAGTGGTTAATAAAAGATAAAGGAACTTGCTTAGGAAATAAGTAAATTGCATGAAAGTAAAGATGCGAAAGGTGTGTAAAAGTCCTGTAGATGAGAAGCTAGGCGTGGAGAGAATCGGTTCATGGTGATAGTAAAAGTGCCAAATGGAATAACCGGAATAAGTGATAATGATAATTATTATTTATCAGTGAGTAGGCAAGCAACCCATATACCGACTAGTAGTCCTCATGGCCAATTCTTCCCAATCCCAATGATCCATCTTCCTGTTACCACGGCCATGGTCAGCGCATTAATTAAGGTCTTTCAACCGGATCAAGGCTTTAATCTTGGTGGTTCCTTGTTGTCCTCGAGTAGTGCTAGCTCTTCTTTGATATCGGTTGTGTCACTCGGGGGTCACCGAATTACTAGCATACAAGTTCATACCTATGAGATCTTTGGATCATGTTACTTGGGCCCTTAAATTAGATAACACACATTAGGCAAACGTAGATATTCATTCTCATAGTTTTAAATAAACATTGCAATAATCACAAATGGATGGAAATAAAGTAGGCACATCACATCTCACCAATCCTCTACATCTCCCACGCCTATGGGGATTTACTCAGACATGAGAGGTAGACAAATCAAAGGCATAATTGTATTGCAAATAGAAATCATCTCAAAGTTATTGTAGCAAACCACAATAGCAATTAAAGATCCAATCAAATACAAACCGAAGGTAGATCAAAGTATCAAACCCTATTCTTACAAGTACCAATCTCTCTCTAAGTAATGATGGGATGATGGTGAAGTGTGTGGTTTTGGGGTTGAAGATCATCAAAGAAGGAGGTGAAGTTCTTCTCCTCTTTCAGATCTGATCTCCCCCTCCAGATGACTTGTGGTGGTTGTAACTTATGTTCTGTGGTTCTTCTCGTGTCTCTTCCTTTACGAAAGTAGCTTGTATTGATATAAGGAAGGCATTGGTGGGTAGTACGGACGGACGGTATTGGCGCTCCTCAACCGTACCAGTGGTCGTTATGCGTGCTGACGCCCCTAATGGAAGTGCCTTCAATTGGGGATTTGCTTTTTCTGGTGTAATTAGCCCATAAATGCTATTAGATCTTCAATAAATGTTCATTGCCTGAAAACCATCACAAGAAAACAAGGATTCGCTAATTCCGACATTAACGTTAGTGAAAAGGGCAGTCTTCAGGGAAATCCTGCAATAAACAAGAGGAAAACCAAGGATAAAAAGTGATGAAATTTGGAGCCATCAGGTTCCTAGTGCGTTGGATCCAATGGTGATCTATTGTGACAACAATGGATCCATAGCCAATGCCAAAGAACCAAGGTCTCGCAAGAATTACAAGCATATCAAGCACCGGTTTCACTCCATCCGCGAGCATGTCAAGGATGGACATATAAAGATTTATAAAGTACATACGGATCTGAATGTAGCAGATCCGTTGACTAAAGTTCTTTCTAGGGAAAAACATGATCAACACCAGAACTCTATGGGTGTTAGATTTATCACTATGTAAACTAGATTATTATCTATAGTGCAAGTGGGAGACTGAAGGAAATATGCCCTGAGAGGCAATAATAAAGTTGTTATTATCGTATTCCAAGTATATGACAGATGTTTATTTTGCATGCTATAATTGTATTAACTCTAAACATTAATACATGTGTGTTTGATAAACAATATACAAAGTTCCTAGTAATGCCTCTAATATAAACTAGCTCGTTGATTAACAAGATGATCAAGGTTTCCTGATAATGGACATTGGATGTTGTTAATAACGATGTGATGAACTTTTATTCAAAGTATAGCAATACTATCAAAGTCATTATGCTTAAATTGCTATAACAACATACGAAGTAATTCTAGTCGTTAGACCATGAGATCATGTCAATCACTAACACTGAAAGAGTAACTTGATAACATCAAACGTCACACCATAACATGTTGACAATAAATGTGGGTTCAGATACTCCGAAGGTGTTATGTAGAGGCTCATGGATCAAGAGCGGGATTTATCTATCCCGATGACGGATAGATATACTCTGGGTCCTCTTGGTGATATCACATTGATATAGCTTGCAAGCAAGTGATGTGATCACTAGAATGTTATATCACTAGAAGGAGAAAAGAGTGCATGTCGGTAACGAGATCAAACTAGGTATGGAGATATCGATGATCTAATCTTAGACATGTAATATATAGCGAGACAAAGAGATTTAGTTACTAACGTTAAAGGTTCTCATGATCACAAAAGTTATTGTTGAATGTATAGGAGGCAGTACTGATCTCTAGGTCCCGCTGCTGATTATTGATCAGAGAAGGGTCTCGATCATGTCTGCATTATTCGCAAACTGTAGGGTGACACACTTAAGGGATACCAACACCATTTGGAACAAATATGTTTCAGAGAAAAGAATTACAAAGTGCTGGAATTATTTCAATGGACAACGGAATTGTTTCAGGTGAAATTGCTGAAATTGGTTCTGCATGTGATATTAAAATGTTGCAGGGGGTTTTATGTGAATGTTTGTTAATTAAAGTAATTAACAAAATTCTGAATAAAATAAATAAAAGAGTTTCATTAAATGAGAGTTTGCATTAAATTTGGTGGAAAATTAATGTTGATGAGTGGAATTTTGAGTGGAGGCAAAATTGATGTGAGTGGGAGCTCCACCACATGAATGAGGAAGAGGTGGGGCCGCCGGCCATAGAGATGGGATGTCCCCCTGTCCCTATAAAAGGCCCTCCACTCCCTCCTCTCTTCTCACACCTCCTCGTGAAGGATCTCTCTCCCCCTCTAGAATTATTCCTCCATGGTCTCGAATTAGCGGGATACATGTTTCCGGTGGCTTTTTTCCTGCAAGGAGTTACTACTTCCGCTACATCGCTGGAGTGAGGAGGCGGAGGTTGTTCGGTGGATCGGATGTGTGTGCGATCACGGATGCGCTGCTGATTTGCGGCGCTAGACTTTCTCTCGATCTTGAGATCGACAAGCGTACGATTACATCATCCATGTGTCCAACCTCGTAACACTTTGTCGGTCTTTAAGGGTATTTTCTCTATAGATGTGTATCCACCCATTGCTTATCTTGGTAGATAGATCTTGGTGCTTAGTAGTTCCTATCGTAGGAATTTTTTTGTTTTTTATATTGCGAACCCAACAGTGGTATCAGAGGCTGATCTATGCGTAGATGCTTTACACGGTAGAACACACAAGAGTATGTGGAAGATGATGATCATGTTATTGCATCTTATATGTATTTTGGATATTGGTGGTATAGTGGGATGAAGCAGTCTGTACTAACTTTACATGTCCTCGCACACATGAGACCTGTTCCATGCTTGACATGCAACTAGTTTTGTATTAGTGGCTAGCGAGTGTCTTCTCTCCTACTATAGTCAATATCTGATTTATAACGAGTTGCTAATAATTTGATTATCAATTCGCAAAATAATATACAAAATTTGGAATTTCGGATTCTAGCGTGACTGCCCACTATTCGACATATGGTGAGCCTACAGGAATAATCGGGACAACCTATGCCGATTAGTGGCCTAGCTAGCTGCATGCATGCACGCGTGTGTTCTGTTGCTGCGAAGCATGCACTAATCGATATATGATGTGACGACAGGTCAATCGGCTCACTGTGTGCCGATTAGTGGTTGTCGGCACACGTTTGCGGCAGTCGTGCTATAATCCGAAATTCCGAATTTTATGTATTATTTTAGAAATTGATTAAAAATTATTATTAAAAAATAGCGTGCAACTGCTTACCTCTGAATATCTGGATGACCAAGACGACCACCTCGACCAAACCCCCATGTGTATAATTCACCATCAGAGCTAAGTGCTACACTATGGAACTTTGATGCAGCAACAGTTTTGATGTATGACCCATGCAAGGCATCTACTTTCCAAGGTAGTTTCTGTATATGGGCATTTCCAGTTCCCAGTCGATAGTTTGTTCCGCTTCCCCAACCGAAGACTTCCGTTGCAACTAAAATGGAAGATATAAATGATTTTGTAAATCCTACCTTAAAGAAATCCCAAAATCTAAGGAGGAAACTTGCCCTCCCTAGTCCCTTGGAGCACAAACAAACATAAGTTGCCAAGGTATTTTTATTTTTATTTTTTTCCATGCCATCTTTTATATTTTGTGGGTTCTTCATGTTTTTTCTTGTGCCGTCAGATCTTCATCGTGCGGCCACGCAGAGCGTCACGCACCCGCACCCGCGCGGGCACGTTCACGCACAAGAACGCCTCAAAATCATTGCCAAAAGGACATAATTACGTCAATACAAAAATACTGGATAAAATTAGAGACAAATTAACTGTCCCTTGAAACGAAAGGGAGAGTTATGCTACCTAAATCAGGAGAATCCCCGTTGGCCCATGATACAAGGCCAGAGAGAAGATCAATAGGTGGACGACCCTTACTGTCCTCCAAGTTCAGGGATGAACCAAACTACAGAAGAACACCAGAAATACATAGTGGCCAAGATGAAGTGCTCTGTTTTTTGTTTTATTTTGAAAGGAGCATATATTAATATCGCGAGATACCAATTGCACCCAGCATTGCAACAACGCATTACCTTATTAGCATTACAGATGCACACAGCCCAAAAAAAAGAATTACAGAAGAAAAAAATGTCGCTACAGCGATCTATGTCTTACAACAACGGAGCAAACACCACCGAGACAGCACCAGAAATCCATCCTCTCCAAAAGCGACGCCTCTAAGAAGTGAACAGTGCACAAGAGCCTTCATCGTCATGATCATCGATCATGGGTTTTGTAACTACCTCGGTGAATTACGCTCCTAGTTACAAGACTGGATGAACGGAAATGGTTGAAATAGTACGGTGGGGCCCAAATGCCACTCACAGGTGGACCTTTCGGCCGTCCCAACCATTTCCAAACATCGGGACAAGAACGGGCGGCGTAATCGGCAGGCGAAGGGATCAACTACATACACAAATGAGTATGTATGCAAGCCGCCATACAATAGTACATCAGAGCCATTCCATCTAAAAAGAAAGGAAATATAGCAACGCCATACGGCAAGATCCAAATATCCTAGATAGATATAATAGTTTAGGATATCTCCTCATACATCAAACATCAGAGTATCAGGCGGAAGCGGAAGACAAAATCCGAGTACGGATAAGAAGCAAATCGGCATAAGATGCCCCATAAATAAGCACATCCCGCCCACAGATCTCACGGATCCCCGTTCCCGGAATCTCTACACCGAATGATCGTTGCCCACATCGTCCGTCTCTTCCACCCAGTATCCATCTTGCGAGTGTACCTGTTCATCTGAACCAATAATTTATCGTGTGAGACCCTAGGGGTACTCAGCAAGTCTTTATGCCTCTAAAGGGGACACAACCTGGGGTGACGCAATTGCAGCAAAAGATAAACCCTAGCAATTCTATAGATACTCGCTAACCATCCGCCTAACCAGAGATAGACGGATGTCCGTGAATTAATAACAACAGTTATAAGGTAATCTTAGCAGATCCATCCTCCTCCTCGCTTACCGACGAGGAAGCGGACGAACAATCCCCCCCCCATCCGTTGGCAGTTTTATTATCCATTCCATGAGTGTTGCACTATTTACTAGTCAGGTACCTAGTCTAGTCAAGTTAAAAGCGGTACTTTAGTTATGCTTGTCTATGATCGAGAAACTGTGCTCCAAGTCGTCCATAACCGCGGACACGGCTTTCAGAAAGTTTTACCCTGCAGGGGTGCACAAATAGCAACACACACTCGATATGCCTCGGAAAAACCAAATCAAAACCCAACGAGGCAGTCACGACAAAGCGATCACAGGATTCAGAAATATTTCAGGGGGCCACCCCATTGAGCTACCCGCAACGAAGCTAGCTGACTCCGAGACGGCCTCAAGGTTTGCGCCAGTGGCTGTGAACGACTGGGAACCCGAAAATGTGACTGGGCTTGTCGACACCGCGAAAACACTCCGCTTCCCTAAACAGTACAGTGTGCTCCTCGCACAAACTTAAATAAAGCGGTAAAGCATGGCATAAGTACAGGATAGTAAATAAAACCTCAAACTAGTTTGTGGCCCCAAGAAATAAGAATGAATCAAGCTCTGGCTCAGGGGGGTTCATAAGCCTCCCGGATGTGGATAGCGCGAATATTCAAGGAACAGGAATCAAGTACTCGGGGTCCTAGGGACACAAGTGAGCCTGAAAAACCAAATAGCGAATATGGCTCACCGATGCCACTTTCATTAGTTATCCCATTACTACTCAGATTAAGTTGTTTAGGTACCTCATTTTCCATCAGACACTCACATACCCTACACATGCTGTTCTACGACTCGCATGGCTCAAACAACTCCTGTAGTAATGGCTCATGGGATGGAGAAACAAGCTTCGGTGGGGTTTAAAAGTAAAGGCATGCAATACTTGGGATTCAGTTTAATGCAATCGCGACTCAATGATGCAAGAATAAGATAGAGGCAATAGGTACTATATGTATGCAAGCATGTGGTAGTGCTTGCCTGGCAGCTAAGTTGAAGTGAGAGAAGGATCTGGGTAGTGCTCCTGGTTCTCTTGATATATCCCCTGCTCAGCGTCTATTCGAAGAAGAACCAAACAAACAAGGGCCAACATAAATAAAATGCACAAGCATATGAATAAATGCGTCAAGCAAACAATCATGCCATGATGAATGATGCACAATTTGCATGGCATTAAAGTAGCATGGCATGGGTGAGGTGTGGAATATAATAATAAAGCATTTTATTTAGTTTTGGGCCCATTTTATTCTCATTTTAGTTGCTGTACACATTATATTTATATGATGCATGCTTCAAATCAAACCATGGAATGCATAAACAGAAAGGTCTCGTCGAGCTAAACATTTTAGACATATTATTTATTAAATTTGGACTTATAAAACAAAAGTTATTAATTTATTAAGGGAAAAGGGCATTTTCTTGTAATTTAAATAAACTTGGAATTGTAAATGTTCAAAATATATTTTGGAGGGCATAATTGAATTCCTCATATTTTTCTGATTTGAAAACATATATTACTTGTATTAATTGGATTAATATTTGAAAAGTTATTTAAAAACAGAAAATAATTTGAATTTGAATTATTAGAAAAAGATTTGAATTTAAACAGATTTGCAGAATTACTTTTGTTACTCAGATTAAGCCAGCCACAGTCACTGACAGATGGGACCGAGCTGACCTGGCGAAACACACGCGCAGAAAACTTCTGTCACCGCGAGCTGTGCTAGCCCATGCGGCCGACAGGTGGGGCCAGCGACCACAGGCCCACGCGAAAGAGGCGAGCGGTCCAGGACTGACAGGTGGGGCTGGGCTGGAGCGCGGGTTACGGGTTACAAAAAGCCAGGGGGTTCTCTGCAAAGCGGGCACTGCGGCTGACGGTGGGCCCAAAAGGTACCGCGGGTTAGGAGTAAAAAGAAGCGGGGGGTTTAACGCAAACAGCGTCGTGACGCACTGTGCTTCTTCTCGCGGACAGATCGGTGCTCGTGCGCGATGCAGAGCGGGGTGGGGGTTCGAACGCGGGATCTAGGGCTCGCGCGCGGAGGCGGATCCACTGCGGTGGCCTGGGCTTGTTGTCTGGGACGCGGACGGGGCCTAGATGGGGCTCACGCAACGCTAGGGCGAGGGAAAAACGAAGGCGACGCCGGCGCACCGACGGCGTTCGACAGAAGTATCGGCGGCTCTAGACGGCTACGGCGAAGCGGACCATGTCAGGGAGGTTGGCCTGCTCACCGTGAGGTTGTTGGTGGCGTTGGATCGGGTCGTCGTGCAGCGGATCGCCGGTGATGCAGACGGACAGACGAACTAGGGTTTGGGCTCGGTCTCGTCGGTGATCCTCGGTTCCGGTGCTCCTCCTCCGCGACGGCGTGCTCAGGGCGATGCAGGGGACCCTTCTTGTACTCCTCGTTCACCTCCACGTTGTGCTCGTCGCCTGGTACGGTGTAGCCGCGAGGGGCCGAGGGTTGCCGGTGATGGGAGGGGTAGATGGTGGTGGAGAAGAGAGGGGAGGAAGCAGGGTGCCTCGGCCAGATCTGGAGGAGGCCAGGGAGAGCCGAGAGGGGGATAAAGCAGAGAGAGGGGAGGGAGGAGCCGTGGGGGTGGGGTAGACGATAAAGGTGGCTCGGCCACCTTTTTGTCCTCCTCCTCACGTGCTCGGCTGGGAGGCCAGGGCAGGGCCAGGGGCTGGCAGGTGGGGACGGCCAAGGCCAAGGGAGGCAGGGGCAGGCTCGGGCTTGAGGGGCCCCTAGGCAGAGAGAGAGAGAGCAAGAGAGGGGGAGGCTCGGGTTGGGGTGGTGGCAGCCTCGGGCTAGGGTTGGTGTTAGGGTTGGGGGGGTAGCTAGGTGGCATGGTGGGGTCTGCTAGGTAGGGCCAGGTTGCCCATGTGGTGAGAGAGGAGAGAGGCCGAGAGAGGGAAAGGTTTGGTAGGGCACTTACGGTTTGGGCTAGATTAGGTGTGGATTAGGGTTTAGGAGAGGGTGGTAAAGATGGGGTAGGGTTTAGGGTTAGATGAGGGAGTGAGAGATGGTATTCTTTTTGGCAAGCTCAAGCAAGACAAGATCAAACCAAGCTATACCAAAAGAGGGAGAGGTGGTGATGGAATGGATGGGTATGGTGATGGGTTAAGCATGATCAAACAAGACCAAGCTTAAGGGGGGGTAGAGAGATGATGATTCACTCAAAATTCATCTAAAAACCAAATAGCAAAAGAAAAGGTGGCACTTGCATGGCCCATGCAAAATACTTAATGCCATGTTGATTCTTGTGAAAGCAATTTTAGTACATGGCATTATGATTATGCATTCCCAAAAATTGGAGTGAGGCCCAAGCAAAGGGAATTTAGAAAGAATTCCAATTGGAGTATATGGAGATGGTCACATTGGATTATATTTGGGACTTGCTAGTGTGTATATGCCACTAGGTATTTTATAAGCCCACAAAATATCCCAACATGATGATAACCCCAAAACCACACATATGGAAGCTAGGAAAAGGTTCCACTCACAAGGCATGCAAAGGTGGCCATGTGGCTCTCATGTTTCAATGTTGTGAAAACAACATGATGCTAAGAGGAGAGCATGGGGAAAAGAATTGGATCCATCCCAACACACATGAGCTAGAGGTAAAACCAATAAGTGCCAAGCTCATGTTTAGTTGGATGGTGGAATTATAAGGTGGTGAAAGAAAAGGTGGTGGAGTTAATAAAAGATATGCTCCCAACTCAACTTGGGCATTAAACAATATATCAAGAACCAAATACAATATCAAGAGGCAAATACAATTAATAATGCATATGAGATAAGAACCAAATGGAAAAGGGTTTTATATGATGCTCAAATGCAAGGAGGCATGATGACATGAGCATGATATAATGATGATGCAACAATTATATATTTGAAGTAGCCATTATATTACTAGACCAAGTAGCATTACAATTGTTAGACAATTGGGATGCTACAGGTTTTCACCCCAGAGAAAGTCCGCACTCACAAAACAATGCCTTCAACAAGATTATTGCGAGGCACAACCAATTAAGGCCAGACCTTGGATTTTCACCCTCAAGTTTGAACTCTGGAATTCTCCTGTACTGTCGCCCCCACTTTCCGATGTCGCTGCTACAAGACCCAAATCACCAAGCCAAAACCTCATCACCACCAGGATCCAAACCACCATTATCAGTCCAAGACCTTGGCTTTCATATCATTATCCATGACTAACTTCACCATGCGACTAAAGTCATGTCCTTGATGGCAATAGACTGCAAAACTTCACATCGCTCCCTCTGAAACCAAACGGTTAGATAAAAACATGGTTGCGTGTGACCAAAAACCATCCAATCCGGCAAACTCCGGCATGTCGTCCATTGGAGTTCACCAGCGGAGCTTTTCGGAACTCGACAATCCAGCCAGAGGAAGGAAGACCAACATCAAGTAGATCCTCGTCTTGGTGTGAGAGGGATCCTAGGACCAGACCACCTTTATTCGAAGCCAGACCGATATCCTCCACTCCACCCACTGGCGACCTGCGGGATCTGCCTCACCGAGCCCAACCGACGGGCATGGCCAACGGCGCGCAAGGAGACGGTAGCGCAGGGTCGATCCACCACTGGAACCAGCATGACACTGCGAGGAGGAGATGGAGAGACGGCATAGGGATCTACCAAGGTCGAGATCAAGGATTTGTCCCGAGCCAACCCGCTGCCCAAACCTCACCGCCATCCACGCACCGCTAGCCAGGGGCGCCGCCCTGGCCGCTGCTCGTCAACACACCAACCATCTCCGCCCCAGCAGCCCCAGTGGCTATCTCCAGCAAGCCACCACGCCCAGGCCTCGTTCGTCGGCCAGGCCCGTGGTCGCCGCGGCGAGGGCCGGCGGCGAGAGGCGCAGGAGATGGGTGCGGTTGGGCGGCGCGATGGGATCTCCCCCGGCGGCGCCCTGGGGGAGCGCACGCGAGGGGTTTCTCCTTTTCTCGGTCAATGAAGTGCTTTGTGGAGGCTGCTCTAGCCAGATTCCCCATCTTGCAAAAACGGTGTTTATCGCAAATTTAATCTCTCCATTCTAAAAAGGCTATCGCAAATTTATCTAAATTTAGATGAATATATATACCAAATATTGTCTAGATACATTTAAATTTAGACAAAACTGCGACATTCTTTTCAAGACGGAAGGAGTATTACACTTAATAATTCAATCAAAATGTACTAAGCATAGATATATTCTACTTCAAACCCAAAACAATGTGAATGTTACGTACATATGTTTTTCAATGTCTTTCTGGATGAAAATCATTTTTTACAATTCTTTTGTGGTGTCTGCACTAAGCTCCACTCGATAAGGCATAGAATTTGTCGAATGCCCAATTAAGTAACACAGTAATTTGATGACTTAGGCTAGGTGAACAAAAAATTAGTGTTCAGTCAAAAAGGATACGAAAAAGACTATGTGAACCACTTTGGTTTTGGTTGGTGTGAAACTGTTCAGGTTTTCCATTCTTCTAATTTCTTTCTTGTCATGCTGGGAAAGTGTAAAAGCTAGCTAGCTACGGTGACTTTGCTTTTCTCATGTCTGGTGAGTTTTCAGTAGCTGATAGTAGGTCTTGTTGGATGGTTGGGTCTATATCTATATGCGTGTCTGTCTGTGTATGTGTTGCACTGTATCTTTTTGACATGAAAGTGAAAGCCGCAACGACATGTCATGTGCTCCCATAATATCGCGTACCGATGCTAATCTAACCTACTGTCCATCATTTACCGGCTGGTGAGCACCAACCCCTAGCTCGGTCGGTGTTTGTCTTGTTTCGGGTTCAATCCAACGGGGACGATAGAACGCCATATAATTATAAGCGTATCTCAGATCAAGACTTCCGATTCCCCATGTCCTCCGGCTGACCCTTGTCTAACTAGCCCCTAATTCGGCTAATGGTTCAGTGATAGACAAAAGAAAAGAGATATCAAATCTATAATAAGAACTGTAGTGTTGGCGATGTCATGTGTATACTCGATCTAGCAAACTTTTGTATTTAAACAAGAGTTCAGCGGGAATGTTTTGTTTAGGTTTGTGAAGTAAAATGACTGAATCTAAGCTTATTATAACTACCTCACGTGTCGGCACCTACCTTTGAAATTGCTTTCATCTCGGTCAACATTTAGAGAACTCGTTCAGAACAAATGGTTTCTGCTAACCGCGGTTCCTGAATCGGAATGGGGTGTTGAAGTGACGATCATGTGTTCCCCGCCAAACAAAAAAGGAAGAAGAAGTGCAGGGCACGTGAGTGGTAATGGTGGGGCGTGGGCGGCAGGATGGGGACAAAGAAAGGGAATGGTCGGCGTAGATTGGCCTCCACCTTTTCGACTTTCCTGACTCACTGCTTTGCCACTCCCAGGTCACATCTTGTTTACAGCCAAGCATGAGCAGTACCGCACGGTCTGCAAAGGCGCGTACGCAAAAAGGAGCTCGGTTATTCCACGTAGCGTCTGCTCCGTTCACACGCACACACCATCAGGTATACAAACGGGATCTACTTTTGTTCTCAAAGATAATACTACTCCTTGGGGGCTCAGAGAAAAGGATTCCTGGAATCTCGTTCTCCTCCCGAGCTTTAAACTTTAAAGATGAGGTCTAGTGGTAAAAGTATTGTGCCCGGTAGATTCCAGATCTTCTGTGGGGGCTCTACCTACTAACTAGCTAGCTGCTGTTTCATCACCGACTTTGACCTTGGGTGGATGATATCGGTATTATCGGCTTCCTGTCTACACCTTAGTCCGCCATTTAGAGGATCCGCGCCGTAAGTGTAGATCAGACTGTCGATATGCAGACGCTTGTGGATTTCGTTTTTTTTTTTTTTTTGCGTGGACTTGTGGATTTCGTTGTGGAGGTGTTCAGTCTACATTGTTACATCACAATATAACCATTCAACCACAATTTACTGTAAAATCTATGTATCTAGACTTAATGAACGGTCATACTAGGTTTCTATATAATTACTTATGATAATTAAAAAAAATTTTGATAAAGATTTTTATATGGTTCCTTAATAAAAAAGTCCTGCTAACAAGAGATAATTTGACCAAACGCAATTGTAATAGGTGTCAGAAGTGTTGTTTTATTCTTCGGAGACCATTGAACACTTGTTACTTTCTTGTCCTTTTGCACAAATAATTTGGCGCATGGTTTATTTTAATCTACCACCATCAACTAATATTACTAATATGTTTGATAATTGGTTGAATGGTATAGATAGAAGAAATAAAGCTAGAATCCGTATTGGGGTGTCAGTTTTATGTTGGTCTATGTGGACCTACCGAAACAATATCATCTTTAACAGACAAATTGGTACAAATTTTTCCGCAGGTTATTCAACTGACTACGCACTGGATTCAACTATGAACATACTTACTCCCAGTGGATCAGCGGGACCCCATGGTTATTAGATGCAACCGGATGCTTACGGTTACACAAGACTTCTATTTTCAGACTACTGGTTGGCGGCACATTAGTAGATTTCAAAATAGGTAGCTATTTGTTGCTTTTTATTTTCTGATGGTCGACTCATGTTTCAACTTTAGTTGATCCGTGATGTAATAAATTATATTAAACCATGTAATAAGAAAAATCTGTATGTATCGTTTGATGCAGCGGCCGGCCTACTCCCCATTTTGGGAAAAAACGCATAGATCCGACTGAACCAGCTGTACCACGTTGGAAATTAGTTGTTTTGATAGTCCTACGAGATGAAAGAGAAAACACAATAATGGTGAGAAAGTTATAATAAACAGTGAAATTGCTACGGAAATTAGAGCATAAAAACAAAACTCTAGGTGATTCGTTCATAGAGATATCGATCGTAACAATACCCTGATCTCCCGTGAGGTGAAGGGAGGGAACCCTAGTACCCGCCGGCCGCCGCCAGCCCTCCTCCGCCCTCCCTCATCTCTCCTCCTCCGCCGCCAGAGGGCACGGCTAGGCGAAGCTTGGTTATCGCCCATGACCACGGGGCGCTCGCGTCTCCTCGCACGCGGGTTCGGCGGCGTGGGACGCAATCCCTGAGCTAAGATGTGGTGCCACGCTAGGCATCACGGTGGCATGGCCCTCTAGCATGAGTCGGCGGCGACATGTCTAGAGTGGCTTCGGCGTGGCGGGCAATGATCTGGTGGCTGCGAAGGTTTCGGAGATGACATGTCTGGAGTGGCATCGGCATGGTGGACCATGATCTAGTTGCTGTGATCTAGAGGTTTCACCTCCAATTGGCATGAGCGATGGCAGGGATGTCCGGAACCGATCTTCTGGGCACCTACGATTCGTCATGCATGTCTATCGGCATAGATGCATCGCGGTCCAGACAGTGTCGGGTTTGGACTTGCGCGGCTGCACATGAAAACCGAGGTGGACGATGGCCGCACCTCTTGGCATCATTCCTTGTTGAAGGCATCATTTTTGCAACTGTCGCTTCTGTTCTTGCGATGCTCCACGGGAAACCCTAGATCTGGTCTCCTGGGTCGGACGATGAAGACACTTTCGGTGTCGTTAGACGTCGTTTTAGAGCATGTGCTGGCTGGAGGGGTTTGATGGCGGAGCGTTGTTTCATCTACCGCGTTGACAGCGGCTGGCGCAACGGGGTCTCGGTGGTGGGAACGTGATGATGGACAAGCGCAGGGTGATGGCACTTTGGCGTCGTGGTGGTGTCGACGACATGCCATGGCCTAGCAAGGTCAATGCCTTGATCTTCGTCCTAAAGATGAGTCGGTGAAAGATGGCAGTGGCGAATTTTGGAGCGTGTGCGATGGTGTGTATTGAGGGTTTGCTAGACATATATGTGCTCTTGGTTCGTCGTTGGGTGATTTTAAGGCCTTTGATTTTAAGATGATGTGTATATGTGTGATATCAGGGCGCTTGGCCCCGACATGGTCACCCCATTTCATCAAGATTATAGGTTTTGCGATAGGTGTGGTTAGTGAGGTGGCTTCAAGTTGATTTTTATATTTTCTTATAGGAATTTGTTCGATGATTCAAATAAAGAAGGATATGTGTATAATTTTGATACAAAGGATGGGAGTTCATCCTCCATTTTGGGAAAAAAAATGACCTCCCACTGTTGAAGAAATGCTCGCTATTGAAGGAGATATGTCCTAGAGGCAAATAATAAAGGAGGTTTATTATCATATCTCATTAGTTTATAATAGTTTTATATCATGCTATAACTGTACCAAGCGGAAATATTGATACATGTGTGGTATATAAACAAACCCAGGTCCCTAGTAGCCTTTATTCAACTAGTTCATTGGGCAGTTGATGATTGAGGTTTCCTGATCATGGTTTTATGAGAGCCAACTGATAATGAAGTCATATCATATGTAATGATGTGATGGACATTTCCCACCGATGATTGTTGCAACACGATCATGTCACTTAGTTCAAGTTGCAATTCTTAGAAATGGAATGTCATAATCCTTAGACCGTGAGATCATATTAATCATTATTACCAGAGGATTGCTTCGACTACATCAACCGTCATTTCCATGACTGGGTGGCCATAAAGGTGCATGTTGGGTATCCGAAGGATCATGTTGAGGCCTATGCATCAAGATCGAGATTTGTTGTCCTATGTGACGGTAAGATACATTGGGCTGACTCGGTGAATTACATCCATAAGTTGTGCAACGCATGACTAGGTCATGGGGACAGAATTTCACGTAAACGAGTAAAACAGTACTTGTTGGAAACAAGATTGAATAATCATGATACCGATGGTTAGATCTCAGACAAGTCTTGTATCGCGAAACAAAGGGAATTGGACATATCATTTAAGGTTCGACACGATGGTGATTCATGAAGTGCATAGGGGTCAATATGGGTATCCCGGTCCCGCTATTGATTATTGATTGAGATCATGTCTATGACATTCCCAAACCGTAGGGAAACATGCTTAAGGGCACTATGATGCTTGGAGATCCTCCTATGAGATGGAATCACAGAAGAGAGAGAAATCAGAATCATTCTGGAGAGATCCGAAGTTGTTCGGAGAAAGAAGGAAAGGGCCGAAAAGAATTTCGAATAAATGGAAATTTATAATTTGCATTTATTATATGTTAATTATGAATTAATATACCCTAAATAAATATTTTAATTAAAATTTATAGGGAAACTTTCTCAATATGCCAAAACCCTGGAGGGAATTGGCCCAGGAGGAAGCTACCTTGAAAAGGGAAAGAAAACAGCAAATCCTGCCGTTGTGGGCCGCTATGAGTCGGCCCAGCTGAAAAGAGAGCGACGGGAGTTAAATACCGCTTGGGGCGACAAGGCGCTGGGCGCCGCACCACGCCTGGCGGGCGCCACCACGCCAAGTCGGCCCACTCAGGTTGCTCCTCCATCTCGCCCCACCAGCCTCGTTGGGTCACGTCGCGTGCCTGTAGTGGCTGCCAGGGGTAGCACCAGCCCACCCGGGCGCTGGCTGCAGCTGCCACCGTGGGCACTGCGAGCTGGGTTGCGGGGTGGGGGCTCGCCGGCCCACCCGGCTTGTTGCCCGAGCCTGCTGCGGGCTGCCAAGTTGGCTGTTGTGCTGGGCGCAGCGAGAGGACCCATTCGGTGCCCCAATGGCCCAGCCGGCTGGGAGCTTTTCCCCTTTGTTTTCCTATGCTTTTATTAGTCCCACATGGCCTAGCTTTGGGCAGGAGAACCCCTCCTCCACCTATATAAAGGGGTGTCCATGAATAAGATTAAACACACCAACATATATTCTCTAAGGCATTTTTTCTTAGAGAAAATGCCCCTCTCTCTCAGTTGCCTTTGCGGTGGCACGGTCCCAGAGACAGAATGTACACGCAAAGTCAACACCGTTGCTACACGCTGTTGTGCTGCGGGGATTCCGACCAGGAGGTCTACTTCCGCAACCACGGCAGAGATCAGAGTCCGGGAGTCGCCGTATTGCATCGTATGTGTGTGATAACTCGTGGGAGCTGCTGTCAGCAGCGACCGGGCCATTGTACAATGACCTGAGCAAGTGGTGGCGTGCGAGGAGCTTCGCGATCTTGAGGTCAGACGGGTACGACTACATCATCCACGCTCCTGCATGAGCGTAATGCTCTCTCGGTCTTCAAGGGTATGTTACCGCTGTCTTCCTCCGTTACTACATTACTTCTAGATAGATCGTTGGGTAATTAGGATGTTCCACGTAGTAAAAATTTGTTATCTTCTGCGGAAACTCTTCAGCTATCTTACAAGAGTATCTCCAATTGCTGCATTATATCGCACTCATGCTATAAAAACCGCCAATATGCAGCGCCGCTCGCGAAATCACGCGCTTCAGCAGGCGCTGCAAACTAGTGTGTGTTGGATATAATTTTGTGCGCGCGATATATTTTTCTATCTTGCGCCCAAATATGTTGCGCTGGCTCCAGCGTGCTGAATCTTGCTAGCTCGCACACGAACTCGCAACCACTTTGTACTAAAACTTCCAGGCGCCCGCACTGTCGATCACTTCCTACCTTCCTACATGTGCGCCGATGAAATTCCAGTGATGGTCGGGTACAACAACATGCCTCCAACCCCACCCTACTCAGTCGTCCACCATAGCACCAGAGGAGAGCTTCTGTCGCCGTCACCCGAGGCAAACCCTAGTGCCGGCGCGATCAGGAACCCAAGAGGCAGCCTCATTAGTGGCCTATTTGTGCCACCACAGTCGAACTCCGTCGCGCTGCTGCCACCACTACCCGCGTGAAGAGAAGGACCACGACGTCTAAGCGCCATGCAGCCACGATGTCGGGTGCCCAAAATAAGCAGAAGGCGGTCGCTGCTTGCCGCGCTCAACCTTCGTCCCCACCTCCTAGGATGTAGGCGCCAACGAGCACCGATTTCTAGCCTCCATCGTCGATGCACCATCCGCCGGCGAGCATAGTGGATTTCGGTGCACACAACGTGTTCGACCAAAATACCACAAGGTAAAAATCCCTCTTTTTATTGTTGTTTAGAGGTAGATGGCCAAGCAACGATGATTTTAACATGTGTTTGTTGCAATGTAGTGTTAACAATGACATGTTTATGTCAACTATGAATGCTGGCTATTTTTCACATGACTATTTGTACCAACCAAATGGCCAACAAGATGATGAGTACAAAGTGGATGAGAATGGTGAGGGTTTGATTGAGGACCCAAGAGGTAGGACGGCCAACTTCACCATGGAGGAAGACAAATTGCTTTGCCAAGCATGTTGAATATAAGCTTGGATCCGACGGTTGGCACGGAGCAAACTCGGAACACCTATTGGACGAGAATGAAGTAGTACTTCGATAAAAACAACACTAGTGGAAATGAGCGCACCTATCGATCACTTTGTTCCCGTTGGTTGGTCATTAACGACGATTGTCAAAAGTGAGCGGGTGTGATTGCGGCAGTTGATAAGGTGAACCCAAGTGGAACAACTGGAAAATATAGGGTAAGTTGTTTTGCATGACTCATTACTTACTTTTGTTTGATTCTGCATGCATATGTATGTTGATCTACATGACTAATCACTTTATTTTGTTGACAATGTAGCTCACCATTTCTTAAAATTTGTTCAAAAAGGGAAAGATGAATAAGAAGGGCAAGAAATTTTTTGGGAAGTCATTTGTGTTGTCCCATTGCTATAAGGAGCTAGAGAATGAAGATAAATGGAAGAACCATGATGTGTTGGAAGTGCCAATTGAAGGGAATATGCCCGAGAGGCAATAATAAAGTGGTTATTATCTTATTCTATGTTTATGATAAATGTTTATTTTGCATGCTATAATTGTATTAATTGGAAAAGTTAATACATGTGTGTTTAATAAACAAAATACAAAGTTCCTAGTATGCCTCTCATATAAACTAGCTCGTTGATTAACAAGATGATCAAGGTTTCCTAATCATGGACATTGGATGTTGTTAATAACAAGGTCACAACATTGGTGGAATGATGTGATGAACATTCATCCGAAGTATAGCATTACGATCAAAGTTATTATGTTTATATTGCTATAACATCATACGAAGTAATCTTAGTCCTTAGACCATGAGATCATGTTAATTGCTGGCACCAGAAGAGTATCTTGATAACATCAAACGTCACACCGTAACAGGGTGACTATAAAGGTGGGTTCAGTGCTACGAAGGTGTTATGTTGAGGCTCATGGATCAAGAGTGGGATTTGTCCATCCCGATGATGGATAGATATACTCTGGGCCCTCTCGGTGATATCACATTGAAACAGCTTGCAAGCAAGTGATGTGATCACTAGAATGTTATATCACGGGAACAAGAAAAGAGTGCATGTCGGTAACGAGATCAAACTAGGTATTTGGATGCCAATGATCGAATATCGGACATGTAATATATCGTGAGACAAAGGGATTTAGTTACGACGTTAAAGGTTCACACGATCTCAAGAGTCATCGTTGAATATGTGGGAGTCAGTACGGATCTCCAGGTCCCACTGCTGATTATTGATCGGAGAAGGGTCTCGATCATGTCTGCATTATTCGTGAACCGTAGGGTGACACACTTAAGGGATACCGACACCATTTGGAGCAAATATGTTTCAGATAAAAATTTAAGAAAGCGCTGGAATTATTTCAATAGACACTGAAACTGTTTCGGGTGAAATTGCTGGAATTGGTTCTGCATGTAATATTGAAATGTTGCAGGGGATTTTATGTGAATGTTTGTTAATTAAAGTAATTAACAAAATTCTGAATAAAATTACTAAAAGAGTTTTATTAAATGAGAGAGCATTAAATTTGGAGAAATTTAATGCATTTAAAATGGAGACTTTAAAAGAGAATGTGAAGGGGCATTTTAATGTGGAGGGGGTTACCACCACATGAATGGGGGAGGTGAAAGGACACCCTCCCCTACTCCTATAAAAGGCCCCCCTCTCACTCCTTCCACACACCTCCTCGTGAAGGATCTCTCTCCCCCTCTAGTATTATTTCCCCATGGTCTCGGATTAGCGAGATACATGTTCCCGGTGGCTTTATCTGGAAAGGAGTTGCTGCTTCCGCTGCTTTGCTGGAGCGAGGGACGGAGGTTGTCGGGGTACCAGACATGTGTGCGATCACGGATGCACCACTGCTTTGCGGTGCTAGACTTGGTGGTGTTGTACTTGCTGGAGCTGGATCTGAAGGACATGCTGGAGCCGGACCTGCTAGACTTCATCACGATCTTGAGATCGGCAAGCGTACGACTACATCATCCACGAGTTCCTACTCGTTAACAAAACTCGTTGTCTTCGAGGGTCAGTTCTCCATGGATGTATATCCACCCGTTGCTCTGTATCTAGTAGATAGATCTTGGCGTATAGTTCTCATCGTAGGAATTTTTTTGTTTTCTATGCTTTGAACCCTTCACCAATGAAATCCTACAATGCAACTATGGAGGCAACACTCCTAGATGATGATGAAGGATCAAGTGATGATGGCAAGAGAATCTCCACTCCTTACTCGGTTGCAAATACAATAAGGCCCGGAGGAAGGAGGAATGCGAAAGATATGAAGGGAGAGAAGGCAGGAGATGATGACATTGCAAAAGCTATGGAGGCAATGTTGAATGAAAGTAAGGAAGCAATCAAGGAAAGAAAGTTTTCAAGGACCAAAGAGGTCGAGGCCGAGGTGCGGAGGGCCATTGCAAAGTAGAGGATGGAGGCCGTCGGGGAGAGGAAGGTGACATTGGAGGATAAGAATGTGGCCATGGAAGAGCGTCAACGCTTACTTGAAGAGAAAATTCTCTTCTTCATGGACATGTCCAAGATCGATGTAAATCAAAAGTAGTACATCAACCTTTGTCGCGAAGAAGTGTTGGTTAAAAAAAGAATGATGGCAAACTATATGAAGGGAGAAAATGGAGGGATGAGTGCACCCATAGGAGGCTTTGGAAGCATGGGAGGTATGAGTGCACCCATGGGAGGCTTTGGAAACATGGAAGGGATGAGTGCACCCATGAGACTATTTGGAAGCATGGGACAGATGAGTGCACCCATTAGTGGATGTGGAAGAATTGGAGGGGTGAGTGAGCCCATGAGTGGCTTTGGAGGCATGGGAGGCTATGGAAGCATGGGATGGATGAGTGTGCTGATGGGAGACTTTGGAGGCATGGGAGGGGTGAGTGCACAGATGGGAGGAATGAGTGGTATGAGTGCACCACCGGGTGGCTATGGAAGCATGGGTTCTATGTCTCCATTGGGTGGATTCATGGCCTCCATGGTGTATCCAATGCCTCCTACAAGTGAAGATGGATACGGAGATTCACCGGTTCATGGCAACACCATCCAAGTTTCGAAAGAAGAAGAAAAAGAAGAAGAAGAAGAAGAAGAAGAAGAAGAAGAAGAAAAGGAAGAAGAAGAAGAAGAAGAAATGAAGATGGCAATGAGGACTACAATGATGTTGGTGTTTGATGTGTTTGTCTATGTGTGAACTTAAATTTGTTTTCAACTTGGTTGTGTGGATTATTGTTTTCTTTTGAACTATGTCTAGAATTTAAAAAAATGTTATTTTGGTTGACATGTTGAGTTTTGATATGCATTTTTGCTTAAATATCTTGTGAGAATTTGAGGTTTGGAAAGCGCCAGCGGGCCGTGCACACTATAATATGCAGCGCCTAGTGAAGCGCATGTTTTCCAATTTTGCAGCTCGCTCCAACATAGCGCATCCGGCGAAGTTCCAGGGGATGGCGCATGTTGTATGTCAAAAACAAGCGCTCTAAACTAGTTTTAGCTTGCGGCGACTTTGCACCGCTTGTTAGAGATGTTCTAAAAATCCAAGGAAAAGGTCAAACACAGGATTGTTCTAAAAAGGGGTAATGCATCGAGTCGATACACATAGATAAACCAGACAACATGATTTAGAGCATCGAGGATGCACACAACCATTTAAGAACGTAACAAAAGGATGAGGAAGTGCAATACCACATTCGTTCGTTTCAAAGAATGCACCTGTTCTGAGTCGGTTGGTTTTTTCTATGTTCAAACTGCTGTTTGTGGTGACCTAGCGCTCCGCATATTGTGGAGCGCGATTCATTGGCATAACACTCACAGAACACCGGTCCATGAATAGTACACATACCATAGTAGTATAATAGAAACATTGTTGGTCCAAGGTATAACTATATTACTCATATCGTAGATCTTCATAGAAAATCCTCAAAACTTCTATGACACAATAAGTTCGCCAGGTAAGTTTCTATTCAAATCAAAATCCCGAGGAAACAACTTGTAGTCTAGTCTAACACTAGATCTACCTATCTCGTTGTCTAAAGGCTCTCTATTTGCTCTACCAGCAAATTCTAAGGGTTTAGTTCCTATTCATGGGAATTGGATCCCGTCTATTTGTCTTGAGCTCTGTCGTCCCCATTTGAAGTATTTGACGATTGTAACACCCCGCTAAAACCACTACTAGAAAATCGATGTGTTTTTGTGCATTGCATCATCGTGACCGCATGCTCTTGTCATCATGCCTCATTGCATTTCAGCATCGTCATCATCATGCATTTGTTTGTCTAAAACAATTTTATAAAAGCCTAGTTTTGTTTTCTAATTATTGTCCCCTTTATTCAAACCCAAAACTTCGGTCTCTTCTGAATTATTTTATTTGTCTAAAAATTATTTGCAAAAGCCTATTAAACTAAAACTGATAAATAAATGTTTTCAGGGGAGGCCGCCACCGGCCAGGCCCAAAGGGCCCAGCTAGCAGCAGCCTACCACCCCGCTAAACCAAACCCTAGACTAATCCCCACACCCACCCAGCTGCCGCCGCCAACCCTGCCTCGCGCGGCATATCCCCTGGCACCAGCACCACCCCATCGCCCACCTACCACACTACACTACCGCACCACACCCCGCAACCTCCCCGCGGTACACCCCACCCGACACAGGCACGTCGCCCTCTCCGCCCGCTCACGAAACGCACACAGCGAACAGCGGACGACCGCGTGCAAACCTGGCCCCACCTCCTCGGCCCGCTCGGCCCCACCTGCCACTAATCGACGCGAGCGTCACGCGAACCCAGACCCACCTCGAGTCGCACGCTCCCCTCGCCCCGCACGCTCCTCTCGCTTGCGAACGCGCCTCCTCCTCGATTCCCTTCTCCTCTATCGATTGCCAGCCACCGCCGCCTTCCTCTCCCCGGCCAGCTGCTGCCAGGCCACCACCTTCCTCTCTTCCCAGCCGCCGCTGCCAGGCAGCCACCTCGCCTCTACCCCGCCGCGAGCCTTCCTCGCTGTAGACCCCCTCGCCCTGGCGCCCTCTGCCGCTGTGCCTCACCGTCGCCCCGCGGCCCCTCTCCATCGAGTCCGAGCCACCTCTCGGCGAGCGCCGCTGCTGCCATCTGCAACCAGGGTGCCCCGCCCCTCCATCGGCGTCCCCGACGCCCTACTCCCTCCTCCTGAGCCCGCCAGACACCGCTTTGCCGACCTCACCCTCTGCCCTGCCGATCCGCGCATCTCCGACCGCCAGCCGCCATGCCTGCGACCCCATCATCTCCTTCTCTGGTCGCGCATCATGTGCAGGCCTTCAGTGTTGGCCGCGCTTCCCTGCATCCTCCCTTCCGGCGTGGCCCAAGCTCGTCGCCACCTGTCGCCATCGGGGCCTCAAGCTCCTGTCGAAGTGGGCCTTACCCGAGCACCGCCAACTCCCTTGCACTGGCGCTGCATGGAGCCGCCCGTCTATGACCTCGCAGGTGTCCTCATCAGTTTTTGTATGAGATCCCCACGACATGGTCCATCCCTACTTCGTATGCATGGCTACAAGTCTTTCTGACTGGCCTGTTTGTCAAGCCACAGTTGCATCGTGTGTGAATGGTGGCCAGGTGGTGTTGGTGATCACGTGAAGATGGTGTGGTGTTGTCCGATGAACTGTGATGGGCAAAAGGCCACCTGAAGACCTCCGGTTCCTTCGAGAGACCGAGACCGACACGAGACAAGACCCGAAGGACTACGCAAGACCATCGACGCCGAACCCGGAGATCTCCCACACGGAACGACAAGTTCTTCTTCCCGAAGTCCAAAGATTGAGACCGAACCCTGAAGACTGATCCCCGTCGAACCTCGAGACCCCGGACCCGGATCCGAAGACCGAACCAAACCCCCTTGGAACCAAGACCGTCGAACCCCGATGTGTGTCCTTGATCCTATATCCCTATTTTATAAATGCTATATATAGTTGTTGCATATTAAATCATTCATACTCGCATACATATTGTGGTTGTTTGGGATATTTAGACTATTCACCTAAATTAAATATGGATATGCGGGCTTTTCTAGTCTTATATTGTCTCTATTTAAATTTGTGTAGTGAACCAATGTCATGTTTTGCCTTGTTAAGACAACACTTAATTTGCGGGGTAGATAAATAGCTTGAACCATATAATTAATTGTCGGGACCCCGGTTCCGCTTAATATTGTCTAATTGCACCGCATATGTGTCATGCCATGCACCATATCATAATCATGCCGGATCTTCTTCCATAGTATTAAATATTGCATCCGGTGTTTCTTCTAGTGTTTGATTCTTCGCGGATTAGGCCGATGAGTTGATGCGAGTATCGACAAGTTCTCCGGATATGAACCTCCGGCAGTGTTTCCCAGGCGAGCATCTCCCCCTTTCTACCTATTTTGCTTTTATCGTCTTTATTTCCTCCTGTTGATCTATTGCTATCTATGTCGTGATGCTTTAGTTTCCGTGCACCATTTATACTCCTTGCAGCCTCTATATTGCCATGGACACATCATATTGCCTGATGTTTGATAGATAGTCGGCCTTGCGAGTCGTAGTCGCTTGCTCAGGTGCGATCCCGTGTCGTGAAGTACCACGCAGTTGTTGGAATGTTGTCAGATGCTTAATGGTGGAGATGATCATGACTTTAAATGCAACTATTAAATTGCTGGGAATAGATATAACTAATGCAGAGGCATCAGTGGGCAATAGATGTTATTTGGTTCTTCCACGCTCACTTGTGTCCCGTAGGACCCCGAGTACTTGATACATGTTCCTTGACTATCGCATTATCCGCATATGGGACCATGAATCCCCTTAGCCAGAGCTTGATTCATTTCTTATTTCTTGGGGCCACAAACTAGTTTGGGGCTTTATCACTATCCTGTACTTATGCCATGCTTTACTGCTTTATTTATGATTGTGCGTGGAGCACCTGTACTGTTTTGGAACGTGGAATGTTTTTGCGGTATCGACAAGCCCAGTCACACTTTCGGGTTCCCAGTCATTTACAGCCATTGTCACAAACCCTGGGTCTGTTCCGGAGCCGGCCAACTTCGTTGCGGGTAGCTTAGTGGGGTGGCCCCTTGAAATATTTTATGAATCATGTGATTGCTTTGTCGTGAAAGCCTCGTTGGGTTTTGATTTGGTTTTTCCGAGTTTGATCGTGTGTGTGTTGCTATTTGTGCACCCCTGCAGGGTAAATCTTTCTGAAAGCCGTGTTCGCGGTTATGGACGACTTGGATCACAGTATCTCGGCCATAGACAAGCATAACTAAAGTAGTGCTATAAATTTGACTTAATATGTGTAACTACCTCGGTGAATTACGCTCTTAGTTACAAGCCTGGATGAGCGGAAATGGTTAAAATAGTACGGTGGGGCCAAATGCCACTCACAGGTAGATCTTTCGGCCGTCCTAACCATTTCCAAACATCAGGACAAGAACGAGCGGCGTAATCGGCAGGCGAAGGGATCAACTACATACACAAATGAGTATGTATGCAAGCCACATACAACAGTCCTCAGAGCCATTCCATCTAAAAGAAATAGAAATATTGCAACGCCATACGGCAAGATCCAAATATCCTAGATAGATATAGTAGTTTAGGATATCTCCTCATACATCAAACATCAGAGTATCAGGCGGAAGCGGAAAACAAGATCCGAGTACGGATAAGAAGCAAATCGGCATAAGATGCCCCATAAATAAACACATCCCGCCCACAGATCTCACGGATCCCCATTTCCGGAATCTCTACACCGAGTGATCGTTGCCAACATCGTCCGTCTCCTCCACCCAGTATCCATCTTGCGAGTATACCTGTTCATCTGAATCAAACAATTTATCGTGTGAGACCCTAGGGGTACTCAGCAAGTCTTTATGCCTCTAAAGGGGACACAACCTGGGGTGACGCAATTGCAGCAAAAGATAATACCTAACAATTCTATAGCTACTCGCTAACCATCCGCCTAACCAAAGATAGACGGATGTCCGTGAATTAATAACAACAGTTATAACAGTAATATTAACAGATCCATCCTCCTCCTCGCTTACCAACGAGGAAGCGGACGAACAACCCCCCATCCGTTGGCAGTTTTATTGACCATTCCATGAGTGTTGCACTATTTACTAGTCAGGTACTTAGTCAAATTAAAAGCGGTACTTTAGTTATACTTGTCTATGATCGAGAAACGGTGCTCTAAGTCGTCCATAACCGCGGACACGGCTTTCAGAAAGATTTACCATGCAGGGGTGCACAAATAGCAACACACACTCGATCAACCTCGGAAAAACCAAATCAAATCCCAACGAGGCATTCTCGACAAAGCGATCACAGGATTCAGAAATGTTTCAGGGGGCCACCCCAATAAGCTACCCGCAACGAAGTTGGCCGGCTCCGAGACGGACCCAGGGTTTGCGAGAACGGCTGTAAACGACTGGGAACCCGAAAATGTGAC
This sequence comes from Avena sativa, assembly GCA_916181665.1. Taxonomy (NCBI): domain Eukaryota; kingdom Viridiplantae; phylum Streptophyta; class Magnoliopsida; order Poales; family Poaceae; genus Avena; species Avena sativa. The sequence goes on from OV702287.1 coordinate 345,054,968, forward strand.
TGGGCTTGTCGATACCGCGAAATCGTGCCACGATCCCTAAACAGTATAGGTGCTCCTCGCACAATCTTAAATAAAATAGTAAGCATGGCATAAGTAAAGGATAGTAATAAAGCCCCAAACTACTTTGTGGCCCCAAGAAATAAGAATGAATCAAGCTCTGGCTCAGGGGGGGTCCATAAGGCCTCCCGGATGTGGATAGTGCGAATAGTCAAGGAACAGAAATCAAGTACTCGGGGTCCTATGGGACACAAGTGAGCATGAAGAACCAAATAGCAGATATTGCTCACCGGCGCCACTTTCATTAGTTATTCCATTACTACTCAGGTTAAGTTGTTTAGGTACCTCGTTATCCATCAGACACTCACATACCCTACACATGTTGTTCTCCGACCCGCATGGCTCAAACAACTCATGTAGTAATGGCTCATGGGATGGAGGAACAAGCTTCGGTGGGGTTTAAAAGTAAAGGCTATGCAGTACTTGGGATTCAATTTAATGTAATCGCGACTCAATGATGCAAGAATAAGATAGAGGCAATAGGTACTATATGTATGCAAGCATGTGGTAGTGCTTGCCTGGCAGCTCAGTTGAAGCGAGAGATGGATCTGGGTAGTACTCCTGGGATTCCTGATATATCCCCTGCTCAGCGTCTATTCGAAGAAGAACCAAACAAACAAGGGTCAACATAAATAGAGTGCACAAGCATATAATTAAAATGCGACAAGCAAATAATCATGCCATGATGAATGATGCACAAATTGCATGGCAATAAAGTAGCATGGCATGGGTGAGATGTGGGGTATAAGAATAAAGCATTTCATTATTTGTTTAGTCAAGTTTTATTGCCATAAACAGTTCAGATTTTTAATAATGACATGATGCATGCTTCAACTCAGAACAAGGACTGCATAGATAGAACGGGCTCGTCGCGCTGATCGATTTAGACATATTATTTGTCAAATTTGGAGTTAGAAAACCAAAGTTATTAATTAATTAAGAAAAAGGGCATTTTCTTGTAATTTTAATCAACTCGAAATTTTAAAGTGCTCAAATAATATTTTGAATGGCATATTTGAAATCCTCACATTTTTTCTGATTCCAAAACATATATTATTTGTATTAATTGTATTTATATTTGAAAAGTTATTTAAAACTGATTTGAATTTGAATTTAAATAATTTTGAATTTGGTCTAAATTAAACAGCAAAGCAGAAAACCATTTTGTACTCAGACAGATCCAGCCACAGTCACTGACGGGTGGGCCAGCTGTTGACGGGGCACACGCGCGTGGGAAACTCGTTTCTACCGCGGCTTAGCCAGCCACTGAGGCTGACAGGCGGGGCCAGCGGCTAGAGGCCCACGTGACAGCGGTTGGACCTGCAGGGGCTGACAAGTGGGGCAAGCTGGACCGCGGGTTAGGGGTGAAGAAAGGACGGGGTGCTTTTTGTAAAATTTCCACTGAGGCTGGCTGGTGGGCTCGGCGGACTGCGGGTTGAGCGAGAAATCAAAAAGGGGTTTTCTGCAAAAAGGGGGCCGCGGCACTGTTCTTCTGTTTTCTCTGAACCGCGGCAAGGTCTGAGATCGACCGGTGCGGGGCGCGGCGCGCGGGGTTCGAACTCGCGTCGCGGGCGCGCGCGCTGCGGGTGTTAGCCAGTGCAGCTGGTTACGGAATGGTGACAAAGGGGCGGCGGGCGGCTAGATGTGCCTCTGCAAGGCGTGGCGCGGTACAGACGGCAACGTCTGCCGTGCACTGACGGCGCTCGGCAAAACGAATGGCAGCGCAAGACGACGACAGCGAGGCGGAGGTTGTCAGGGAGGAAGAGGGGCTCACCGAGGAGAGGTCGGTGTGGACGGATCGGCCTGGGAGACGCTGCAACGACGAGGACACAGAGGCCGGGGGACTAGGGTTTCGGCGGAGCAGGGAGGGTGCTGGCGGTCCTGGGGCTTCCTTCTTTGCGTCGGCGTGTCCAGGGCGAGAACAGGGGACTGTTCCTGGTCTCCTCGTTCACCTCCACGTCGAGCACGTCAGCGGGAGCGCGAGGAAGACGACGGTGCTGGCGGTTCTGGCGGCGAGAGCTGGGTGTCGTCGGGAGAGGAAGGAGAGGAAGGCAGTGACCTGGGGTGGATCTGGGAGAGGCGGGGAAGCCGTGAAGAAGGAGGAAAGCGAGGGGGGGAAGAGGGGCGTGTGGGCGTGGGGTAGATGGAAAAGTGGCTTCGGCCCTTTTCCTTTCTCCTCGATCACGTGGTCGAGCTAGGGCTCGACCTGGGTAGCCAGGGCAGGGCAGGGTGAGGGGCTGCAGGTGGGGTCGGCGTGGAGTAGCAGCTGGGGCCAGCATGGCAGGTAGAAAGAAAGAGAGAGGAGAGGAGGGGGTAGCTCGGGTGTGCTCGGGTTAGGCTAGTGCATGGGCTAGGGTTTGGGTGGTTAGATGGGTAGATGGGGTGTGGGCCAGGGAGAGAGAGAGGGCCAGGTGGGGCCAGCATGATAGAGAGGTGAGGGGAGGGATGGGGATGATCCCATATGTCCAAAAATGGGTTCATGCACTTGTGAGAGAAAAGGAGGAAGGAGGCTTGATGCACATGACAAAGATATAACATCAAGGTGGAAAGGTTGAGAGAAGGGAGGGAGCAAAAGAGATAAGGCACCCAAAAATTCAAATAAAATCCGAAAGACTAGAAGGTGGTGGTGCTTGTATGGCCCATGCCAAATATTAAATGCCATGATTTAACCTTGTGAAACAAAATTAATGGTCATGGCATTTATATATATGCATTCCAATATATGGAGATAAAGCCATGCTAAAGGAAACATAATTTAGATCCATCCCAACCCACATGAGCTAGAATAAAATCAAAAGGAAAGAAATACAAGCTCATGGTTAATGGAATGGTGGAATTATAAGGTGGTGACAAAGAAAGGTGATGGAGTTGAATAAAAGATATGCCCCAACCCAACTTGGGCATTAAACAATATATCAATAACCAAATACAATATCAAGAGGCACATACAGTTAATAATGCATATGTGAGAAGAACCAAAAGAAAAAGGGTTTTATATGATGCTCAAATGCAAGGTGGCATCATGACATGAGCATGATATAATTATGATGCAACAATTATATGTAGGAAGTAGCATTTATATAGACTAGGCTAGTAGCATTGCAATTGTTAGACAATTGGGATGCTACAACTCTCCCCCACTAAACAAGAATCTCGCCCCGAGATTCCTAGGAAAAAGAAAACAACACAAGGAGAGGCGGGTGTTCGAACGAAGTTGACCCTCACGTTCCCAAGTTGATGAACAACGGAATGGTGCGACCACTACACCTTGCAAAACTTGCTAGACTTGTTGCGAGTCTTGCGTTTTGCTTGAGAAACAACGGTTAGAAGAGTTGAAGGATTGTCGTGAGACAAGAAGGATAGGATGAACATAGCTCGGGTTTTCTCAAGAAACATGATAAGAGAATAGAACCACTTGTGAAAGAAAGGACAAGATGATGTATCATGGATAAAGAAAGACACACAGTTAAGATTAAAGATTTACCGATACTAGAGCGGATGAATCTTTGTCTCGCCGGAAGAAAAGAGCTAGGTTGGAGAGGTTTTGAACCACTATGACAATAGCATCGTATCTTCTCTCGGATTTGAGAAATGAAGTTCGGAAACAATATTGCCTTCAAACAATAGAGTTCCTTGATATCCACGGAAGATTGAGTTAGACATCGTCAGATTAGATTCTTCTTGCGCCGGTAAGAACCAAAGGATCACGCAATTGAGGTGCGCGGATATAACTTCCAGAGACATATGTGAAGCTAGATCATGGTGGAACCCCGAGAAGCAAACAATATGGAGGATCTGGAGTTTATTGTAGAGATACTTATTGCTTTCTTTAGCCTTGAGGCTAACGCAATAGATTTGCGGCTGATGGCATCACCCATAATTAGTTTTACCACAGAAAAGAATTGATGAAACCAAGAGAGAGATAGTTTCCTTTCATTTTGTTTGGGAATGTCGAGCACCGGTAGAAAGACGAGGACCAAAAGGAGTTTGCGTCTGTTTCCACCAGATAATTGAAGATTTTGTTCCATCTAGAATAGACAGACCGCCAACAAGAGATTATTGATTACTTTCTTCGAGAGAGCACTCTGGAAAAACAAGGACGGAAGTAAAAGTATCGAGGGATAGAGGCCACTTCTAACTTTCGTGGAATGATTGAAATCACATTAATTCACCAATTCAATGCACAAGAGCGAATGATAAGAGTAGTGGTATGGTAGCTACTCCATCCCGCACTCAAAGCATTACTCCGCACATGAATAAGAAAACCATGCAACCCAACTACCGAAACAGACTGAAGGTATTGCCAATAACTCATGGAACTTCGTTAGAAAACAAGGATAGATGCAAATGATTCGCCGGGTTCACATATAGATAAAGATGATGATGTTGTCGTCATGTCAGAAGTACCAAGCCACCGGAAAGATATGAAGGAAGATTACGGAGAACAACTGCAAGATTCAACAGCTACAGAAAAGATAGCACCAACTTGAACAGAAGGAATACAAGATCTGGAAGGTCTTCATGGCCTCCGGTGGATTGAGCATAGACGATAGAGCGAGAGGGTTCCAAGAGATTACTTAAGGATATAGAGGTGAAAAGGACTCCATGTTCTTCTTGAAATGATTGAGAGAGGTTTAGCAGTCTTGAGGAAATCTTCGGCGGAACGACGATGATACTCACGAACAAGGAAAACTCCGGGTTTGATTGAAGATGGAAGATGGAATTAACAATGGACTTGTTGATTCCAGTATTGAAGTAATGTATTTAGCAGAAGGACGTGGTCGAGATAGGTGACTTCAAGAAGCCAGAATTCGCACTTTGAGAACTTTGCACACAGGCAGTGTTCACGAAGCTTGAGAGAAAGGGACACGGATGATCTTCCATGTTCTTCCATTGATATAGAATAGGCAAGCATATTATCAACATATACCACCATGGATTAACAAGATATTCCCAGAATACCAAGTTCAAAAGGCAAGAGAAACGAACAAATGCTCGAACACTTCCTGAGCTCAACGCTCTTAGAAAGATCAATATTAAGAGCACGGGTTCGTGTTGAAGAAGATGCACTGGCAGAATAGATTGTCTGGTCCTTCGGAAGAAAAAGAGATGTCACCTGGTTCACATTGTCGATTGGATCGCTGGTTACAAAGATAAAGAGATCTTGGATAAAGAAACGATGATAGCTCATACCTCAAGCGAAGCTATCAGAGACGAAAAGATGCAATTCCCTCGTCTCAAAGAGAATTTTGCAGATATGGAGTTCAAAAAGATGTGCAGCATGATGGACAGATGATAGACCGCCGTAGTGCCTTGAGAAACTCCGGATTGCCAAAGATGCTTGAATATGCATAGATATGATCACGGTGTACTCAAAATCACAGGAGATAACCGTCACCATTTGGAGGATAGTGTTGATAGCATTTTCCATATTCCACTCATGATAAGTGTCCTATAGCTATGCCGAGAACCAAATTACAATCACCAGCATCGGATCGACACATGTTATGTAATTAGCCCAAGAGAATTGGAGATGAAATAAAACTCCAGGATTAAGCGCCGGTGACAAAAGAATGAGTTAGCATGGACATGCTGATAAAAGGGAGATAGATAATGTTTCACACACGACTGAAAAGGAGTGTGGAAACGCAGATGTATCAAAGAAAAAATTTCCGCATTTTTCGCCACTAAAATACCAATAGATGCGCAAAATCACTTATCAGGTAGAGATTAGCAACTCCACATTCTGTGAAAGCATGCTGGAAGGAAGAACACCCTTAAGAAGATGGCACCGGTTAACAAGGAGTCGGATAGATCACGCCGGTTTTCAAAAGCCTGTCAGTATGGAATGTACCAACAGTTGATAACCAAAGGCAGATTGTGATAACAAATTGGATGCAACAGATAGACAAGGAATTACACACACACACACACTTTCTATGGTACTACGGAAAACCCAGAACACGTGAATCCTAGTTTGAATTTTTAGAAGAGGATTGAAAACGTTACACTTCCTTACCAGAAAAGGGTGGGTGGGTGGGTAAGAAGAAAAGTGGAAGCAGTCCTACTCTCACGTTTTGTTTTTCCTAGTATACATAGCTACCAAAATATTTGCTAGACTGACAACGACCATTTGGCTGAGACCCTGAAGGGCGGGATGGCTCTGATACCAATTGTAACTACCTCGGTGAATTACGCTCTTAGTTACAAGCCTGGATGAGCGGAAATGGTTAAAATAGTATGGTGGGGCCAAATGCCACTCACAGGTAGATCTTTCGGCCGTCCTAACCATTTCCAAACATCAGGACAAGAACGAGCGGTGTAATCGGCAGGCGAAGGGATCAACTACATACACAAATGAGTATGTATGCAAGCCACATACAACAGTCCTCAGAGCCATTCCATCTAAAAGAAATAGAAATATTGCAACGCCATACGGCAAGATCCAAATATCCTAGATAGATATAGTAGTTTAGGATATCTCCTCATACATCAAACATCAGAGTATCAGGCGGAAGCGGAAAACAAGATCCGAGTACGGATAAGAAGCAAATCGGCATAAGATGCCCCATAAATAAACACATCCCGCCCACAGATCTCACGGATCCCCGTTCCCGGAATCTCTACACCGAGTGATCGTTGCCAACATCGTCCGTCTCCTCCACCCAGTATCCATCTTGCGAGTATACCTGTTCATCTGAATCAAACAATTTATCGTGTGAGACCCTAGGGGTACTCAGCAAGTCTTTATGCCTCTGAAGGGAACACAACCTGGGGTGACGCAATTGCAGCAAAAGATAATACCTAACAATTCTATAGATACTCGCTAACCATCCGCCTAACCAAAGATAGACGGATGTCCGTGAATTAATAACAACAGTTATAACACTAATATTAACAGATCCATCCTCCTCCTCGCTTACCAACGAGGGAGCGAACGAACAACCCCCCATCCGTTGGCAGTTTTATTGACCATTCCATGAGTGTTGCACTATTTACTAGTCAGGTACTTAGTCAAATTAAAAGCGGTACTTTAGTTATACTTGTCTATGATCGAGAAACGGTGCTCCAAGTCGTCCATAACCGCGGACACGGCTTTCAGAAAGATTTACCCTGCAGGGGTGCACAAATAGCAACACACACTCGATCAACCTCGGAAAAACCAAATCAAATCCCAACGAGGCATTCTCGACAAAGCGATCACAGGATTCAGAAATGTTTCAGGGGGCCACCCCAATAAGCTACCCGCAACGAAGTTGGCCGGCTCCGAGACGGACCCAGGGTTTGCGAGAACGGCTGTAAACAACTGGGAACCCGAAAATGTGACTAGGCTTGTCGATACCGCGAAATCGTGCCACGATCCCTAAACAGTACAGGTGCTCCTCGCACAATCTTAAATAAAACAGTAAACATGGCATAAGTAAAGGATAGTAATAAAGCCCCAAACTACTTTGTGGCCCCAAGAAATAAGAATGAATCAAGCTCTGGCTCAGGGGGGGTCCATAAGGCCTCCCGGATGTGGATAGTGCAAATAGTCAAGGAACAGGAATCAAGTACTCGGGGTCCTACGGGACACAAGTGAGCATGAAGAACCAAATAGCAGCTATTGCTCACCGGCGCCACTTTCATTAGTTATCCCATTACTACTCAGGTTAAGTTGTTTAGGTACCTTGTTATCCATCAGACACTCACATACCCTACACATGATGTTCTACGACCCGCATGGCTCAAACAACTCCTGTAGTAATGGCTCATGGGATGGAGGAACAAGCTTCAGTGGGGTTTAAAAGTAAAGGCTATGCAGTACTTGGGATTCAATTTAATGTAATCGCGACTCAATGATGCAAGAATAAGATAGAGGCAATAGGTACTATATGTATGCAAGCATGTGGTAATGCTTGCCTGGCAGCTCAGTTGAAGTGAGAGATGGATCTGGGTAGTACTCCTGGGATTCCTGATATATCCCCTGCTCAGCGTCTATTCGAAGAAGAACCAAACAAACAAGGTCCAACATAAATAGAGTGCACAAGCATATAATTAAAATGCGACAAGCAAACAATCATGCCATGATGAATGATGCACAAATTGCATGGCAATAAAGTAGCATGGCATGGGTGAGATGTGGGGTACAAGAATAAAGCATTTCATTATTTGTTTAGTCAAGTTTTATTGCCATAAACAGTTCAGATTTTTAATAATGACATGATGCATGCTTCAAATCAGAACAAGGACTGCATAGATAGAACGGGCTCATCGTGCTGATCGATTTAGACATATTATTTGTCAAATTTGGAGTTAGAAAGCCAAAGTTATTAATTAATTAAGAAAAAGGGCATTTTCTTGTAATTTTAATCAACTCGAAATTTTAAAGTGCTCAAATAATATTTTGAATGGCATATTTGAAATCCTCACATTTTTTCTGATTCCAAAACATATATTATTTGTATTAATTGGATTTATATTTGAAAAGTTATTTAAAACCGATTTGAATTTGAATTTAAATAATTTTGAATTTGGTCTAAATTAAACAGCAAAGCAGAAAACCATTTTGTACTCAGACAGATCCAGCCATAGTCACTGACGGGTGGGCCAGCTGTTGACGGGGCACACGCGCGTGGGAAACTCGTTTCTACCGCGGCTTAGCCAGCCACTGAGGCTGACAGGCGGGGCCAGCGGCTAGAGGCCCACGTGACAGCGGTTGGACCTGCAGGGGCTGACAAGTGGGGCAAGCTGGACCGTGGGTTAGGGGTGAAGAAAGGACGGGGTGCTTTTTGTAAAATTTCCACAGAGGCTGGTTGGTGGGCTCGGCGGACTACGGGTTGAGCGAGAAATCAAAAAGGGGTTTTCTGCAAAAAGGGGGTCGCGGCACTGTTCTTCTGTTTTCTCTGAACCGCGGCCAGGTCTGAGATCGACCGGTGCGGGGCGCGGCGCGCGGGGTTCGAACTCGCGTCGCGGGCGCGTGCGCTGCGGGTGTTAGCCAGTGCAGCTGGTTACGGAATGGTGACAGAGGGGCGGCGGGCGGCTAGATGTGCCTCTGCGAGGCGCGGCGCGGTACAGACAGCAACGTCTGCTGTGCACTGACGGCGCTCGGCAAAACGAATGGCGGCGCAAGACAACGACAGCGAGGCGGAGGTTGTCAGGGAGGAAGAGGGGCTCACCGAGGAGAGGTCGGTGTGGACGGATCGGCCTAGGAGACGCTGCAACGACGAGGACGCAGAGGCCGGGGGACTAGGGTTTTGGCGGAGCGGCAAGGATGCTGGCGGTCCTAGGGCTTCCTTCTTCGCGTCGGCGTGTCCAGGGTGAAGCAGGGGACTGCTCCTGGTCTCCTCGTTCACCTCCATGTCGAGCACGTCGGCGGGAACGCGAGGAAGACGGCGGTGCTGGCGGTTCTGGCGGCGAGAGCTGGGCGTCATCAGGAGAGGAAGGAGAGGAAGGCAGCGACCTGGGGTGGATCTGGGAGAGGCGGGGAAGCCGTGAAGAAGGAGGAAAGCGAGGGGGAGGGAAGAGGGGCGTGTGGGCATGGGGTAGATGGAAAAGTAGCTTCGGCCCTTTTCCTTTCTCCTCGATCACGTGGTCGAGCTGGGGCTCGACCTGGGTAGCCAGGGCAGGGCAGGGTGAGGGGCTGCAGGTGGGGTCGGCATGGAGTAGCAGCTGGGGCCAGCATGGCAGGTAGAAAGAAGGAGAGAGGAGAGGAGAGGGTAGCTCGGGTTAGGCTAGGTCATGGGCTAGGGTTTGGGTGGTTAGATGGGTAGATGGGGTGTGGGCCAGGGAGAGAGAGAGAGGGCCAGGTGGGGCCAGCATGATAGAGAGGTGAGGGGAGGGATGGGGATGATCCCATATGTCCAAAAATGGGTTCATGCACTTGTGAGATAAAAGGAGGAAGGAGGCTTGATGCACATGACAAAGATATAACATCAAGACGGAAAGGTTGAGAGAAGAGAGGGATCAAAAGAGATAAGGCACCAAAAATTCAAATAAAATCCGAAAGACTAGAAGGTGGTGGTGCTTGTATGGCCCATGCCAAATATTAAATGCCATGATTTAACCTTGTGAAACAAAATTAATGGTCATGGCATTTATATATATGCATTCCAATATATGGAGATAAAGCCATGCTAAAGGAAAAAGAATTTAGATCCATCCCAACCCACATGAGCTAGAATAAAATCAAAAGGAAAGAAATACAAGCTCATGGTTAATGGAATGGTGGAATTATAAGGTGGTGATAAAGAAAGATGATGGAGTTGAATAAAAGATATGCCCCAACCCAACTTGGGCATTAAACAATATATCAATAACCAATACAATATCAAGAAGCACATACAGTTAATAATGCATATGAGAGAAGAACCAAAAGAAAAAAGGTTTTATATGATGCTCAAATGCAAGGTGGCATGATGACATGATCATGATATAATTATGATGCAACAGACTAGGCTAGTAGCATTGCAATTGTTAGACAATTGGGATGCTACAATATGTGACTAGTAATCATCTTTACTACAATGGAATGGATAATAAAAGTGCCAACAACTGATGGAACTAGGGTGTATCGTAGTCATATTATACCCGCCTAGTAAGTATTGCAACTCCAATGGAATGAAATAAAAGTGCCAACACTGCTGGGTTTGGGGTGTCACATGCTAATTGTATCTGACTAGTAAGTACTACAACTACAACTGAATGGTTAATTAAAACTGCCCACTACTTATGCTATCAGGATGACTCATGCTATCTATATCTGATTAGTAAGAGCTTCAACTATAATGGAATGAATAAAACTTCCAACTGTGTGAGTTCCTCGGTTTGACTTCCTCATTTGGTCTCGAGGGGGAAATGCCAGGATGGGTATGATTGGTGTTAGTATCAGGTGGTTCCGAATAGGTCTTTCTTATCTCTCTCTAATAGCCGACAGTTGAATCGAGTCTCTATAGATTGTTTAGTGCATGCTTCGCTGTCGCTTCAGTCCACCATACCTATGTAGGCGAGAGCCGACGAATTCTAGCCTCGCCGTGTACTGGCCTCAGTACTGACGCTCCTCTTTTTCCTTTGCCCTTTGCCGACACCCCTTTTGTTTTAGCAGGTTTAAGATCGACGTCGTTAGCAGGGTTACCCTTCCGGCTTGGCCTGGGCAGGGTTATGGACGCCATTGGTTATTCTTCAGGGCTCTTAGCCTCATTTGCATCTTATCCGTACTCGGATGTTGTATCGTTTTCAAGGTGAATTGGATCTTTGTATTGTATATCTGTATTTTTGACTCATGGAGTCGTTGTTGTATATATATGTTTCTGTGGGTTCCATCGTGGACTATTGTGTAATGTTATTACTTCGTTTTCCACCCGCACGCAAGTGCCTGGTGGGCATCTTTGAATCGTTTCTATGCGGGTTTGGCGGGAAGCGCTGAAATCTTCATAGGGCCGATTCGAGGGTGTTACAACGATGTTGACTAATTTGCTCCTTGGTTCTCCGTAGTTGTCCTTCTTTGTCGTCTTCTTGGTTTGTGATATAGTTTAATACTTACCACGGTCTACCAAGGGATAAGAAGATAGATTGAGTACAACGTACGCAACAAGTTCTAAATATGTTGGTCTTTGATGAATAACCAAGGATCATACATCTTAGGCTTATGCAATTTTTTGAAAACGGTTTTTATGAAAGGTAAGTTTTTGTTTATAAAATTCTATGTTTGTCAGTCTTCATGAGTTGTTCAAAACTTCATGGAGTCCCTTTCTAGCGGCGTTTACATTTCTTTCCTAGAATAGGGAGTATCATGACACATTTGTACACTCTCGAGAGGTGTGCTACTTTGCCCACAAATGTTTTTAGCCTTGTTGCACATTTGGGCGATCTTTATCGTTAAAATTTCCATGATTTGAGGTCCAGTCTAAAAACTAGCCTTAGCCACGAACCAGCAATCCACCCATTTTAATGAGTTTTGGTTGAGAAACCTATGCTCATTACCCTCCCTTATAATATGCTAAGTCGTTACCCTATAGCACAGGATAGGGACGTCACGGGCTCCCACCCGCTGATCTCCTCTATGGAGTCAGCCCAACTTAGGATACAAGGACATACGGAAGGAAAAAAGGTCTAGATGACTTGCCTGTCCCATTCTAGGATCTTTGGGTAGCATGGTATTGTACGGCGGAAGAATCACTGACTATATTGGTTGTTAAGTCCTAACTTTCCAGGTATAATGGAATCTCCACCACATGGCTTCCCAACCATGTCTCTCAACCATGATTCCATTGCCCACCATTTTAGATTATCCGACTACCCTGAGACGTTAATCCACATTTCATATTTACTGAAAAATAGTTTTTTATTTTGATACAGCTGATAAGGTTTTGAAAACACTTTCTAAAATATGTCAATGGACATGTAAGCATTCCCTTGCAATGAATATTGCAAGTTTGGTCTCACAAGGTATACAAGAGTGAACTTGCCTTCTGATTGCAGGTTATGCAATCAGCATCTTCTACCGTCATAAGATCCAAGTTGAAGAATTGCATCATTGGTACGGTAAGGACTAATGTCTGAAAATATAAAGATGTGGGGGATGCATAATATATGAAATGCAAGCATTCTAATCGCTGGTACTAGTTTCCCCGTTGTTTCGTTTACAGGTTATCTTAGGGTTTGGTTTGTGATTTCTTAGTGATTTGATTTAGGTTTAAGTTTACCTCACCCGGTAAAGCAGGTTTAGGCATTCAATAATCTTAATGAAAGTTATATAACACATTTATTTAGGATAAGTTATGACATGGTTGCTTGTAAGTGGTAGTGGTTTTGGGTTTTTACGAAGGTAATTCGTTTTTAACTTTCTTTAATTAGCAAAAAGAATAACTTTTGACAAAAAATTACTTATGGGTCATCTTCTTTATTCATTTTATTTTACTCTTGACAATTATGGTTGAAGGTAAAATATCTTGGTTGATTTTATTTTGCTATCTCATTTTATCTTGTTACCATAAATATTAAAGTAAAGGGTTATTTCTTTTTATGTGGTGAGAGCATGGTATTTATAATTATTTTTATTTTCAATTCATAATTCATTTAATAACTTTTATAGTTGAAGAATTATTATTTATTTTATGATGTATAGGTGAGGAATATTAGGTTCTAAGCATTTCCCAATTTTATGAATTATCCTTAAAGTGGTTTTTTAAATTATTATATTTATTTATCACTCAAGCATAATTATTTTTTGATTATCATTAAGTTTTGTTCAAAGAATCAAATGGTGAATCAATTTTATTCTTGAAGATAAGGTTGGATATATCCCATTTTTGGAATATACTTTTTGTATATTGAATTTTATTTTTAAAGTGTTTTAATAAAGTATATGTGAAGGTTTTATTATTTGTTATTATTTTATTCCATAGAAATTTCTTATATTATTTTGTTGGTGGATAGATCTTATTTTTCTAAACATTTTGATATATTATTTGTATTCTTTTGAGTTAGGATGAATTAGTTATGATTTTTCTTAGATTTAATTATTTTCTGAGTGGATAATGTGTGGGGTTAGATGACAGGTTGTCAATTGAAATGTTTTTCACTGAGGGGTGTTCGAGCTACAGTGAATGACAAGTGGGGTAGCCAGATGGCAGTGACTAGTCAACACTGACAAGAGGGTCCCACCCTCGCCGGTGACCTTGGTCAACAGCCGACAGCGAGCGGCGGCGTGGCCATTTTATGGCATCAAAGCAAGCGTGTTTGAGTGCATTCAACGAGAAGATTATGGTGGTTCTAAAGATACAAGCCACTGATCGAATGATCATCATCTCCGACGACGATGATGACCTACTATGGTGGCGCACGGCGACACTCAGTCATAAATACAATACGATCCATTCCAGCATGATTTACTGCTACTGGCAGGTGTGCAAGGACATGGGGAAACTAACTATGCGACCAATTCTACCTAAATTCATTGGAGATGAGCTCCATATCACGGATTCCAGCGAACTACTGCTGGTCTAATTCCTAAAATTCTACCTACTCGTACCTCACCTAGATGCTACCTAGGGCTAGGATGACGCTGGCATTGATGCGCTTCTCCTCGGCTGCTTCCTAGCATCAACGATGACTTCTCCTATGGTGGCTCACCGATCTTGCTCCGATGAGCTCCTAGGTAGCACAAGTGTTGGGGATACGCATAATGGGTATCACCATAGCATAGCTCTATTCCAGATAACCTGGGTGGCCCATGGTTGGTAGCGAGGCCTATGTCCTGCTAGGTGGCCCTGTTAGAAGGATCCAGATGGGAAGCCCATGCAGGATGCAGGGAGGCTACGACACCGATGAAGATGAAGCTGGAGCCTTGGAGTGCAAGACACGGGGACTAATTAGTATTAGTGTAGGACTCTGTAACTTGTAGATATGGACTTTACCCTGTAACCCTAGGATCTGGCGCCTTTATAAGCCGGACCTATGGGAGCCTTTAGGGTATAAGAAGTTATGATAACACAATCTCACATTACAAACCTTACGATCTTTTTAACTCGGCGTATTGCCATTATAGTGATTTATAGTAGGAGTAGGATTCCGCCATCGTTGTGGGATTTGAACCTGGTTAAGCTGTGTAACCTCATACCCGCCAACTCATCGCCTTACCCCACGTCTCTAAACACGCTCTATGAGGAAGCCTCCATGGCGTACTCGTTGACAATACCATGACAATTGGCACCCACCGTGGGGCAAGAGGCGCTTCGAGCTCTACACCGGGAGAGGCTCAAGCACTTCGCGGGAATCGATGACCCCGTAGCCATCGAGCGTGTTCAATTCTCCGGCAACCTTCCGATCATCCCCCATAGGAGTTATGGATCCTTGCGAAGAGGAACCCCACCCGCTGCTCCATCGTTCCTATCAGGAACATCCACATCTTCATCGGTGAGATCGGCTCGGGGTCAACCTCCCAGGAAGTCGGACACACCTCAAGGCCTGCACGGACCACCTTCGGGCTGGACATGATCGGGGAAGAACAACTTGAGATGGATCTCTCCTTCGAGTTTGTCGGCTTAGCTCTCAACAATTCAAGGCCCACTCAAACTGCCTCTATGTAGGATATAACAGTGGAAGACCAAAGAAGATCCACTTGGCTCACCCAAGTGTTAGAGAAGTAGAGATCACACTTCGTGGCTACCGTAAGTTCCTATGATCTATCGCGCTATGTACAAATGTTGGATGAAACCCATGTGAGTTCCTAACCAGATGGCTTAGGTTGAAAAACTCCATTGTGGGAATCTCCGACGAAAGGGCGATGCCTCACTTCATTGGAGGACTTGAACGAGGCTCACTTCTTCGGCATATGCTAAGGTGTCGAGAGGCTATCGGTTTGTTAACTCTTAGCCACGTGATCGCAATTGTTTATGACTACCCTGAGGCTGACACAGTTACTCTGGACCCCTCCTCTGCCGCTATCGGGAAGAGCAATTCATTGGTTATGTTGCTTCAGAATTAGACTCCACCTCCGAAATGGCCGGCAATAACTCAGATTTAGTCCTGGATACACTCTAGGTCGACATTGGCAAAATGGACTTTGGAAGTGAGCCACCCAACTCGAAGGAACTCGACGCTGCCATCAGGGAGATCGAGGAGGAGATGGAGCGCAAGGAACACGAACAAGCAATGGCTACCCACCAAGTGTTGGTGGCCATCACAGAAGAAAACCAAGGTGTCGGAACGGCTCCGCCAGCAGTGGACAATGTTGAAAGAGCAGCGGACACAGGTAAGAACGCTATAGATCCTACAGATCTAGCAAGGGCCATTCCTCCCATGGCTACCCCCCATAGCCAGTGCAGGAACCGGCCACCGAACCAAGTGTTGCCAATCAAGAAAATCCTCTGCCACTACCATCAACCTCGGCGGCGAGCAACATTTTTGTTACTCCAGACAACAAAGTGATATACAGCGAAACCCTCATAGATCCAGTGACCATGGATCATATTCGGAATGTTGTCCAGCTAGACAAGAAGCGCCAAGAAATCCTAGCAGAAGCCAAGTGTGTCGCAGAGCAAAGTGCTCAGATCAACAAAGACATTGCCAAGGCACAGGAATCCATCAAGGTGGAAAGAGCAATTGAAGCAGAGTACAAAAAGTTACTGGCACAGTAGAAGAAAGCACGAGCTCCCGATCATGTCGTACGAGACCCCGGTGTTCGACGCAACTTATGATGGGAAAGGAGAAGGCAGAGAAACCTAAGGCTACCCCCTACATTTACAAAGAGGGGAAGGAGGTCATGCCAACCCCCGCCCTGAATATGGTCATTCCCAAGAACCTACTGGAGCAGGATAGATCACCCGTAGTGGTTGACTAGGTCTACGATCTAGTCGCCAAGTCTATCAAACAGCATGAGAAGGCCACCTCATAGAGGCTTGAGACCAATCCGGAGTTTTGCTGGTCTAGAGCTTGCAATAACCACAGGGAGAGATCTCTAGCTCAACAAATTAGAGACCTACCTCAAGATATTGGATCGTGCACAGGATCCACGGAGCAAAGGCAGAGGGACGCGCAGAATCGGGACAATGCTATCCACGTATCCTTCAACAAAGGAGCCAAGGAACACCCCGCTGCTCGCTAGTCCCTCCCCGACAATCTCGGTGATACAGAGAAGTGCCACCTCCCTGTCATACAAACATGTCGCCTCCTAGACACCCCTAGGGTGGCATCATCATACATGATAATGGAGCACGGGAGCACTATGGCAGAGAGCGCAGCGCCAATGGCGGTGGAAGGAGCAAGGCTCCGAACAATCAAGATATCCATGGTGGTTCTCGTGACGGAAGAAGCAAGAGGGCTAATCCCGTGCCACCGCCATCACCACCAAGTACCACCTTGGCAGAGGATCTCGTAGGACTCGCCATCACGGTGTAACTCTCCTTCCCATGGTGGAGAGCAGAATGCTCCACATCTAAAGGCCTACTATGCACGTCAGCACCTCAACGAACTCCGGGAAGCCCGGGAAGAACCCTACCTGGGACCACGTTGTTTCAGCCTAGTTATCCGGATAATAACTTACCCCGTGGGTTTTCGGATTGACAAGACTATCAAGCCCTACGACGTGACGGCCCTGCCAGCGACATGGTTGTAGCACTACCACAAAGCGATAGCAATCATAGAGGGAAACCCCTATGTCACCATAAAGTACCTCCCACTCATGTTCACTGGCACCGCCTGCCAGTGGATCGATGACTTACCAGAGAAATCCATCTACAACTGGTTGGACATGCATGAGGTGTTCACCAAAAATTTCGAGGGCCCATACAAACTTCCTTGCACTGTCGGTGAACTACAGTGGTGTGTATAGGAAAAAGACGAGTCATATCGGAACTATATATCTCATTGGCTCGACATGAAAAATTTGTGCGCGGGAGTACACAATCAAACTGCTATGGCTACCTTCATTGACAGTTTATAAAGAGGGTTGCTCTGGCATACGCAGCGCACTCAGGACAAGGGCAAGCTTGACCTCAATGTGATGATAGCCAAGGCTAGCAAATTCATCGCTGCTGATGATGATCACGATGCTCTACCTGCAGTTTCCATCCCCAACCAAGCCAAGAAAAATGCCAACAGCAAGCTGAAAAATCTGCCTGAAGAAAATCAAGTGGCCGACATGGTCGCCATGACGTTCGCTGGACGTGGCCGGGGAGCTGGTCATGGACAGCAGTGCAGTGGAGAAGCTACGCCTACTACACCCCGCGTTCCCTAAACATACGAGGAATACCAGGATATGCCATGCTTTGTAAACATCGATGCCAATGGTAAGTCCACCCACACTAAATGCAATAGCAAGTTTGTTAGTGATCTGAAGGAGGACCCTGAGTCTGGCTACAAGAGAAGTCGTAAGAACAGACCCCGCGAAAAAGGCAAGGGTAAGAAGGAAGACAAGGAGCCAAGGATTCTAATGATATGAAGGAGGATACTGACCCCAAGCCCACTGACAAGAGCGATGGTGGGGGAAGAGCAAAATTTCGTTTGAGAAGAAGAATGCCACCTATCACACCTTCCCCGACACTCTAACGATCAAGGCGTAGAAAAACACTCAAAGGATACTAATGGCCACCCTCCCCAAGGTACCTTAGTATGTGAAGTGGTCGGAGATTACAGTTATTTGGGACGGAGAGGATCATCCAGATATCATCCCAGAAGAGAACCAATATGCCATGGTCATCAACCCATTGATTGATGGCTATGAGTTCACCAAGTGCCGCGTGGATGGAGGAAGAAGCATCAACATCATGTACGTTGATACACTGCATAATATGAACTTGCACGAGACCCAGCTTACATGGAGAAACACCGTGTTTCATGGGGTGGTTCCTGGTCGGCAAGCTCAGTCCCATGGATGCATTACACTTCAGGTCGCTTTTGGTGATGTTAATAATTACCGCCAAGAGAAGATGACCTTTGAGGTGGTACCTTTCAAGAGCGTGTACCATGTCATTTTTGGCTGCAACCTTTTCCACCATTTCCATGCATGGCCGTGTCACATCTACAACAAGCTCAAGATGTCGGGACCTAACGGTATCATCACCGTTGTCGGAAGATTCAATAAGGCAAGGGAGTGCGAGCAGGAGAAGCATCCTACGTCGAAGGAGTACTCTATGGTGAAGAGTTTAAGGAGATCCAGAGCTAGGTCGATGCCTCAGAGATGTCGGCTTTGAAGAAATAGATATCTGGTTCTGAACCTGTATTCAAGGAAGCCCTCGATACCAAGCTGGTGCACTTGTTGAAGGAGATTCCTCCAAGATCACCGCCATTGGCACATCACTAGATCCCAAATAGGAAAGCACGCTTGTCGAGATCCTTTGTGAGAACAAGGACATCTTCACCTGGCAACCTACTGACATGACAGGTGTTCCTAGGGAACTTGCCGAGCACAACTTAAATATCAATCCCAAAGCAAAACCGGTGAAGCAACCACTATGATGCTTCAATGACGAAAAGTGACGCGCCATTGGCAAGGAGCTAGCTAGGCTACTTAAGGATAATTTTGTCTAGGAAGTGATCCACACCGATTGGGTGGCAAATCTCATGCTTATACCTAAGAAAGAGACCAAAGTTTTAATAATGTGTGTTGATTACACCGGCTTGAACAAAGCATGCCCGAAAGATCCGTTTGCTTTGCCTTGCAATGACCAAGTCATTAACTTGATGGCTAGCTCGGAACTGTTGTGTTTCTTAGATGCATACTCCGGATACCACCAAATTAAGATGTGCGAGTTGGACCAACTGGCCACTTTATTCATCACATCTTACGGCATGTACTGCTATGTCACGGTGCCCTTTGGGTTGAAAACGTCGGTGCTACCTACTAGTGGACTATGCAGTGTTGCCTACATGACCAAATAGGTCGCAACGTACACGCTTATGTGGACGACATTGCGGTGATGTCAAAGAAATCAAACGACCTCATCACCGACTTAAAGGAAACCTACAATAACCTCCTAAAATATAACATGATGCTCACCGACTTAAAGGAAACCTTCAATAACCTCTGAAAATATAACATGATGCTTAACCCTACGAAGTGTGTCTTCATAGGCCCTGCCGGCAAATTGTTAGATTTCATCATTTTGCATCGCAAAATTGAGGTGAACCCAGAGAAGATCAAGGCCATCCTCAAAATCAAACGCCCGACATGCTTGAAGAACATTCAATGGCTCATGGGCTGCGTCGCAGCCGTAAGCCGGTTCATCATCCGACTTGGAGAAAAGGCCATGCCATTGTACAAGTTTATCAAGAAGGCGGACAAATTTGTATGGAAAGACGAGGCAGATGCTACACTGCAAGAGTTGAAGAGAATACTCTCCTCTGCACCAATATTGGCCGCATTGGAATCAAGGGAGCCTATGTTAATCTACATGGCGGTAACAAACTGGGTTATCAGCATCGTGTCGTGGTGGAGTGGAAGGATCCAATGCATGAGCATGGCGTCTAGCGACTGATGACCCACAAGTATAGGGGGTGTATCGCAGTATTTTCGATAAGTAAGAGTGTCGAACCCAACAAGGAGAAGAAGGTGCTGGCTAGTGGTATGGATCAGGAATTCTCTGCAAATACTTAGCAAACGGATTTTTAGGGGTTTTTGATATAGCAAGTAAACAAAGTACGAGTAAATAAAAGACAGTAGGAATAAATGCAGCAAGTGGCCCAATCCTTTATGCAGCAAAGGACAAGCTAATTGTATTACTTAAGATGACCAAACGTTCTCGAGGACACAGGGGAAGACTGTCAAGTGTTTTCGCTTCATATAGTTGATCAATCTTCTTTAGCTTGCTAAGTGTTGTGTGGGTGAACATGTGCTAATGTACCGACCTTCCTAGTACTAATACATACTTGTGATTATACCCCTTGAAAACATCCGTAAGTACAAGAAAGTAATTAATGTAGAAACCTAACCACAGCTTTAAACTCTAAGACCCTTACGTCCCTTGTGCAATGGTTTCCTAACGGGAGTTCAGGTTTCTGTCACTCCGGCAACCCCTACGATTAGTAGCCAAATACACAATGCATTCCCCTAGGCCCATATAGGTGAAGTGTCATGTAGTCCACATTCACATGACACCACTAGAAGAAGTACACCACAACTTAAATATCAAACCATTGAATCTATCTCAACACAATTCCACTACTAACAACATGGCTTCTCCCATGTCCTCAAGGACAAAACGAACTACTCACAAGACATCATATGGATCATGATCAGAGATGGAATAATGATGTATAACAATCTGAACATAAACAATAATTCAATGGTTCACTCAATAGCATCAACTACAAAGAGTAATCAACACCGGGAAAGTTTCCCCTAAGAACTAATGCAAGATTCAACCCAATTGTTACAGCAATATGGAGATGGTGATTATGGTGTTGATGGTGATGATGGTGGTGATGATGATGATGATGCTGATCCCGATGAAGTCCAGCTTGATGGTGGTGTTGATGGCGACGATCTCCCCTCTCCGGGAAGGAATTCCCCCGGCAGAATTCTGTCTGTCGGAGAGATCTTTCTCTCTCGGTGTTTTCCGCCCCGCAGAGGCGGCGGAATCTTTCTGTGGTCCCTCTCTGAGTCTTAGGGTTTCGGGAGGATAATATACACCAAAGGGGAGAGCCAGAGGTGGGCCAGGGTGGCCACACCACCTGGTGGCGCGGCCTAGGGTGGCCCGCGCCAGGGGGTGGTGTGGGCCCCCTATGGCCCATCTCCACTCCCTCTTCTGGCAGCCTTCGTCTTCTGGAAAAATAGGAATTTCTGTATATTTTCCCGGATTTTCTGATCTTCGAGAATTTTGCCTCCAAACAACACCTTTTCCATCAGAATCCTGACTGCAGCGGTCCATGCTCCAAAAGTCATCAACCATGCAAAAACAGATGAAATAACATAAGTATCACCTCTTAATATGAAATATATCAATGAATAACATTGAATTATGACATAGAATAGTGATGCAAAATGGACGTATCAACTCCCCCCAAGCTTAGACTTCGCTTGTCCCCAAGCGAAACTGAGCTCAATAAACATGGCCTCAGGTTTATGGAGTGAAGAGTCGATAAAAGAATACGGACAATAAGCATCACATTCATCAATACATAGATCATAATAGAAGACAACTCACTATTATATAACTCAACTTGCAATAAGTAAAGGAAACACAATAAAGATACATAAAGTGAATCATAATGGGTAATGGCAAACTTAGCTCTTGGTCGAAGAATAGTTGATAATTTGTTGGAGTTCACAAATAACTGGTTTTCAAATGATAGCTTTCAAAATAGTAAACACCTAGATAAGAACAATGTGCAAAACAAGGAACATAAGAAACATGATTGAATAAATCATCATATGAATGAATTAAACACCACAACTCAAAATACTTGCTGATATAGAAGGGAATAGGTTTACTGACTCAACTAAAAAGTAAAAGAAAGGCCCTTCGCAGAGGGAAGCAGGGATTGCAAGTTTCATAAAGATCTCCCAAAAATTATGATACTTACTAGCTTTCAGATCTCATTGCCCCTGTCATAGGCATCGTTAGGTGATTAAGGTTAAAGTGATCAAATATGAGGATATGCTTGACATGTTGTAAATTGAGAATCTCATGTCCCTTGAATACGAGGGCCGCTCCTCATGCTACTCAAGTTTAGTCACTGGTAAGTTCTTGTCTTCGTAAGCATATGTGTATCATAGAGAACCGCTAACGGGGTACCCCTTGCCCGATGATACGGAAGAATCCCCATATAAAAATGACAAGGCAAGCAGACAACAAGCATCTTAGCAATCTTCTTATTTACCATGGGAATATGGTGCTTTTTTCTCTCTTTCCTCTTTACATAATCTCTTTTTTTTCTTTTTTTCTTTTTCTCTTTTTTCTCAATGTTGGACTCTTTTTTTTATAAGAAGAATGCTTCATAGATACTCGTTATGGTTATGCTGCAGGTTTCCACCATGTCAGCATTGATTAGACCAGCAGCCCAGGCGTTTCTCTAACACACATGCATAACTCCATGGACTTACAAGCTCCCCTTTCATTTCACACCGACGACATCCATAGACAAAAGAATATGATATCAACTAGGTACTAAGTACCAGTGCAATGTTGAAAGCGTTCCCCATGACAGCATGGTTCTTCTAATTCTCAACTTACAAAGCGCAAGCATATACGCAACATAGGTGAGCATAATGGTTCAAGTTTATTAAGTGCAAGAAAGTAAAGTGTGCCATCAAGTTCGTGAGAGCTTTAATCACTAATTTTCACATAACAAGTTTAATTTGGAAGGTAGATAAAAACAAGAATTTACTTGGAATAGCAATAATGCTAATAGGTAGGTATGGTGGACACAAATGGCATGGTTTTTGGTTTAAGGAAGTGGATGCACGAGAAGAATTCCCTCTCAGTACAGGTTTTTGGCTAGCAAGCCTGGGTAGCAAGTACAAGAGTTGAAGGAAACAAACAAACATACAAGTGATAAAAACAAACATGCAATCTTCCTTGGAAGCACAAAAGATCTTAACTAGAGAATACTAGACTTATGGGCAAATCAAGAAAGAAAGATGATGAAATTATTTTTCTTTAGAGTACTTCTATCTTTTTCATTCAACTCTCAAAAATAGTGTTGCTACCGACCGAGCCAAGTTTGCCAAAACCAACTAAATTAACTCAATGATCCCAAAGTGATACCAATACTAACAACTAGATCAATCATATAACCACGAATTGAAAACTAATATAAGATATGCAAAAGAGTAAATGATAGAACTTCTCATTAATATTCCATAACGGCAACTCACACCAAGGGATACATATCTAATGAGAGAGGGGACACTTCCATAATGCAAACCATCCTACATAATAACTTCTCTGTTCATGATATGACTCTACTAATAAGGTAAAAAGATAGAAGATAGTGATGTGATACCGCGGCACTCCCCCAAGCTTGGAACAAACCAAGGGGATGCCAAACCTGATGACGAATTACTCCTTTAGTGGTGGTGGTATCCTCTTGATGAGCTCTTTGATCAGTTTCCCCAAGTCCTCAATCTCGAAGGTGAGATTACGAATAAGTTGCGGGTTTTGCTCAATGCGGCTCATGATCATGTCGGGTTGAGAATCCCAGCTCTTGAGATTCTTTCCCCACTCTACCTCCTTGAAGTATTCTTTTCCTGCATGGCTAGAATGAGGAAAATCCCAATTGGAGGGTAATTTCCCCTTGGGCATATTCTGGTATTGATGCTCATGGATAAGAGTATGGAAAGGATTCTTGGTGTGTGGAGGAAGTGACTAGGGATCTGAACGGTGATGAGGAGGTTTCCCTCTAATTGACATAGTTCTGGTAGGGTTTTCCACCACTCCAATGCTCGCAATGGTAGTGCTTGTGTGCTTTGCCTCCTCTTCGTCTTCACTCTTGATCTCCTTCTCCTTCCCGGGGTCTTGGAGATCTTCCTCCATAGGCTCCTTTCCTTTATCCTTGGCGGACACCATTGTGCTTCTAAGCTTTTAAATATAGTTCCTGGCAGAAACAGATCGAAACAAAAACATGACGAAAACACGATATACGAACCTCGGGAGATCCGGGGGGTTATATATTACGATGTTTCACAACAAAAGGAAGGTACTGGGAGAAAATGGGTCGGAGACGGAGGCTGAGGTGGCCACACCACCTGGTGGCGCGACAAAGGGTGGGCCCGCGCCACAGGGTGGTGTGAGCCACCCTGGCTCCATTCCGTACCTCTTTCGCTTTGTAGCTTTCCTTATTGACTAAAAACTGCAAAAATATAGTTGGATTGTATTTTTGCGGAACTTTTCTTACCAGAACTGTTACCTATTTGAAAACAGACTCTGCAGGTCTCTGAATTTGGTATCTAGTAGATTCTTCCAGATTCACCACTTGAATAACATCAATATCTTCATCTTCATACACTTATTACTTGAGTCATGAAACCTTTCTCTTCCTTATTACACCATTACCTTCACTACCTGGAAATTTCTTTCACACAAAACTTCACACAGTTCTCATTAGCAACATTAGTATAAGTGAAGTGATAAAACCTTTTGAGTCCAAACTTCAACTGAAAACCATCAAAGCATAAGATACTGTAGCAACTCCTTCCGAAAACCCAAAAAGAATTCAA
The DNA here is from genome assembly GCA_916181665.1 of Avena sativa. Lineage (NCBI taxonomy): Eukaryota > Viridiplantae > Streptophyta > Magnoliopsida > Poales > Poaceae > Avena > Avena sativa. The sequence continues at coordinate 345,079,662 of OV702287.1, forward strand.
AAAAGGAAATAGATTAAAGAAGCAAATGCAAAAGTGGCAAAAATCTGCCAAAACAGACCAGCAGGTAAAGATCAATTTTTCCGAAAATCTTCTGTTGCTGAAATCAAAAAGTGCAAAACTAATGAAAGTTGAATAACAACCTGGGTCAGAATCACAAAAAATTACAGCTCAATCCGACATACAGAGATCTCTCACAAATTTTTATGGTGAAGCACAAAAATCTGTTTCGGGGCAGCAACTTCCCCAAATCTTACTTCTCTCTGATTAAAGGTTGATCTTGACACAAAAACCAAACAAAAAAGGATAAGGAGAGGTTATTACCGAAGTAATAACTTCCAAGACTCAAAGAAACAAAAACAAACTAAAAGCAAAAATAAATTGGGTTGTCTCCCAAAAAGCTCTTTCTTTATAGCCATTAAGATGGGCTTGATAATTTTGAGGGTGCTCACATAGGAATATGAATTGAAGTGAAAAAGAGCATTAAGAAGCAAAAATACACACGTTTAAGTCTAACCCACTTCCTATGCAAGAGAATTTTGTAAACAAACAAGTTGTTGAAACCAGAGGCTACTAGCATAGGAGGGCAAAAGAAGTGCAACATAAAAACTTTCAGCATAAAACGAGGAAACTTGATATTATTGAGATGCATAAGAACACTTTTCCCTCTCTCATAGTAACTTTCAGTATCATGCATAAACTTAACAATATATCTATCACACGGGCCATCATAACAATGATCACTAATCCTAACAGAAAACATAGGAATACTAAATCTCATAACGCTACTTTGTGAAACAATATTAGAGGTATCCTTACAAAGGATAGTGTGTCCCTCTTATACATATTTAGTGACAAAGTCTTTCACATTTGCTATTATAGGTTCACCAACCATTTGTTTATTAGGTTCAATAGCTTTATTTGTACTTTCATTAACATACTAGCTATCATAGAATGTTCCTTTATCTTAAGTGGGAAAGGCATTTTCTCAATGTAAGGTTCAGGTAAAACATGATTGGCAGTATAAACTTCAGTATTTCTTGCAGGAACACTCTTAGCAACATCTTTATAAGGATCATGATACTTATTCCACTTCTTTTTAGGCACTTCAATGTAGGAAGCAAAAGCCTTAAAATAAGAAGCAATAGCTTGAGAGTCTAGACCATAAGCATTTTTAATATTTTGAAAGTCATCAGTTCCCATAAAAGATTCAATGCATTCATAATCATAATTTATACCTGACTTTCTTCCTTTGTCATTCTCCCAAGCTTCAGCATTGTCTTGAATACGGTCCAGAAGATCCCATTTAGCTTCTTCTTCCATGGGAGTGAATGATCCAGCATAAGAAGCATCCAATAAATCCTTATCATGTAGAGGGAACCTTGCATAAAAGTTATTGATAATAATATTGTTGGGGAGCTCATGAATGGGACATTTGAGCATTAGTAACTTCAATCTCCCCCAAGCTTGAGCTGTACTCTCTCCATCAAGAGGCCAAAAGTTGTATATTTGATTCCAATCTTTATGAATCTCACTAGGAGGATAAAACTTTGAATAAAAGAGAGGCACTATTTCCTCCCATTCCAGAGCTTGACCATTCTTCAGCAGCTTATACCATTCCTCGGCTCTTCCTTTCAGTGATAATGAGAATAACTTCTTAACTTGATCTATAGTAATACCTGCACACTTGAACAACCCACATAATTTATGTATAAAAAGAGCAAATGATCACCGAGATGGACAGTTCCATCCCCAACATAGTAGTTATCCATAACACGATCAATAATTCTTGTAGGTATTTTAAAAGCATCATTCTCAGCAGGTGGTGGTTCATCTACTACCTTAGCAGTGGTAGTAGCATTACCAAATAAGAAACTCAGCGAATTATCCATAACGAAAATAAAGCAACTAACCGAAATAAACAATACTCATAGTAGAAGTTTCCTTTACCAGTTCCACTCTCCAATAGCGCTTCACTCCCCGGCAATGGCGCCAGAAAATAGTCTTGATGACCCACAAGTATAGGGGGTGTATCATAGTATTTTCGATAAGTAAGAGTGTCGAACCCAACGAGGAGCAGAAGGTGCTGGCTAGTGGTATGGATCAGGAATTCTCTGCAAATACTTAGCAAACGGATTTTTAGGGGGTTTTGATATAGCAAGTAAACAAAGTAAGAGTAAATAAAAGATAGTAGGAATAAATGCAGCAAGTGGCCCAATCCTTTATGCAGCAAAGGACAAGCCAGTTGTATTACTTAAGATGACCAAACGTTCTCGAGGACACACGGGAAGAGTGTCAAGTGTTTTCGCTTCATATAGTTGATCAATCTTCTTTAGCTTGCTAAGTGTTGTGTGGGTGAACCTGTGCTAATGTACCGACCTTCCTAGGACTAATACATACTTTTGATTATACCCCTTGCAAACATCCGTAAGTACAAGAAAGTAATTAAGGTAGAAACCTAACCACAACTTTAAACTCTAAGACCCTTACGTCCCTTGTGCAATGGTTTCCTAACGGGGGTTCAGGTTTCTGTCACTCCGGCAACCCCTACGATTAGCAGCCAAATACACAATGCATTCCCCTAGGCCCATATAGGTGAAGTTTCATGTAGTCGACGTTCACATGACACCACTAGAAGAAGTACACCACAACTTAAATATCAAACCATTGAATCTTTCTCAACACAATTCCACTACTAACAACATGACTTCTCCCATGTCCTCAAGAACAAAACGAACTACTCACAAGACATCATATGGATCATGATCAGAGATGGAATAATGATGTATAACAATCTGAACATAAAAAATAATTCAATGGTTCACTCAATAGCATCAACTACAAAGAGTAATCAACACCGAGAAAGTTTCCCCTAAGAACTAATGCAAGATTCAACCCAATTGTTACAGCAATATGGAGATGGTGATGAGGGTGATGATGGTGGTGATGGTGGTGATGATGATGATGATCCCGATGAAGTCTAGCTTGATGGTGGTGTTGATGGCGACGATCTCCCCTCTCCGGGAAGGAATTCCCCCGGCAGAATTCTGTCTGCCGGAGAGATCTTTCTCTCTCGGTGTTTTCCGCCCTACAGAGGTGGTGGAATCTTTCTGTGGTCCCTCTCTGAGTCTTAGGGTTTCGGGAGGATAATATATGCTAGAGGGGAGAGCCAGAGGTGGTCCAGGGCGGCCACACCACCTGGTGGCATGGCCTAGGGTGGCCCGCGCCAGGGGGTGGTGTGGGCCCCCTGTGGCCCATCTCCACTCCCTCTTCTGGCAGCCTTCGTCTTCTGGAAAAATAGGAATTTCCGTATATTTTCCTGGATTTTCTGATCTTCATGAATTTTGCCTCCAAACGACACCTTTTCCATCAGAATCCTGACTGCAGCGGTCCATGCTCCAAAAGTCATCAACCATGCAAAAATAGATGAAATAACATAAGTATCACCTCTTAATATGAAATATATCAATGAATAACAGTGAATTATGACATAGAATAGTGATGCAAAATGGATGTATCAGCGACCAATTTATTATCTAAGTAAGGTCCCGACGGAATCTAAGCAGCACTACCTGCACTATCAGAAAATAGCTTATGGAGTATTCCTTGCTTCATGGAAGCTAAGCCATTACTTCCAAGAGTACCCTATCATAGTAGTGAGCAAAGCTCCACTGTCTGACATCATCAGCAACAGCGACGCAACGGGATGGGTGGTGAAGTGGGGCATTGAGCTTTCCGCCTTCGAGATCACCTACCAGAAGTGAGACGCTATCAAATCTCATGCCTTGGCAGATTTTATCATAGATTGGACAGAAATCCCAGTTGATACTCCTGTACGAGAACCAGAGTTTTAGGTCATGAACTTTGACGGATCCAAGATGCTCAACGACTCGAGGGCTGGTGTATTATTACAATCACCAACAGGAGAGAAGCTCTGGTACGTCCTGCAGATTCACTTCAATGCCACTAACAATATGGCTGAGTATGAGGTTCTTATTCACGGACTTCGCGTGGCCAAGGATATTGGCATCAAGCGCATAGTTTGTTGTGGAGATTCTAACTTGGTTGCCCAGTAGGTGGATGGCACCTGGAATGTGTAGAACCCTATGGTGGTGGCATATCAAGACGAAGTGGACGAGATAGCCAAGGGCTTTGATGGCTACGAAGTCAAGTATGTCAAGAGGGAGGATAACGAAGCAGAAGATCTGCTATCAAAGCTTGGATCAGCATGTAACCTGGTACCACCATCCGTGAAGGGAGTAGACCTAGAAAATCTGGATAGAGTTGATTCATTTGTCAACACAGTTGCAGTAATCCCTCTGGCATGGACGAAACTGTTCATGGACTACATTAAAGATGGAACTCTGCCGACAGATGAAGTTGAAAGCCGGCAGATAGTATGCAGAGCAAAGGCCTACACCATCATTGATGACCAGCTATATAAAAGAAGCACCACAAGTATATTCCTACGATGTGTGTCTCAGCAGAAAGGAATTGAGATCCTTAGAGAGATCCATTTCGGTTATTGCGGGCACTATGCTGCTCCTAGATTGTTTGTCTCCAAAGCCTTCTGGCAAGGATTCTACTGGCTCACTACCAAGGCGGACGCCGACATGCTTGTTGAGACATGTCTGGGATGTCAGTACTATGCGAGGCAGCCAGATGTTCCTGCACAAGAATTGCGAACCATACCAATTACATGGCCATTCGTAGTCTGGGGGCTTGACATGGTTGGACCCTTGAAGACGACACCCTGTGGCTTTACCCATCTACTAGTAGTAGTGGATAAGTTCACAAAATGGATTGAAGCTAAACCCATTAGAAAGCTTGTTGGGACAATAGCCCTTAAGTTTGTCCAGGATCTAGTGGTGATATTTGGTCTCCCACATAGCATCATCACCGACAATGGAAGCAACTTATCACTCAGATAAATTGAGTCTTACTGTCACGATAAGTCATCCGCCTTGACTTAGCATCTGTGGCACATCCACAATCTAATGGTCAAGTGGAAAGGGCCAATGGACTGATTTTTCAGGGAATCAAGCCACGCTTGGAGGCACCGCTACATAGAGTAGCTGGAGCCTAGGCGAAAGAATTACCATCTGTACTATGGAGCTTGCGAACAACTCCCAACAGATCTACCACCCTTCTTCATGGTATATGGAGCAGAAGCAATCCTACCTTCCGATATCCTCCACAATTCCCCGCAGGTTGCTGCCTACGACGAAGATGATGCTTAAGAATCTTGATAGCTCTTTGTGGACCTACTCGAAGATGAACATGTTCTGGCTGCCCAGAGATCCGCCATCTACCAACAGAAGCTACGCAGCTACTATAGTCACCGTGTTTGGCATCTCTCATTTAAGGAAGGTGATATAGTGCTTCGCCTCAAGCAAAAGAAGTCCCACAAACTATCCTCACTATGGGAATGACTATTTTTCATAAGCAAGGTGATGGGGATATTCGAATGGAGTATGCCCAGCAGGACGTTCCGATTGGGCCAAAAGGTCTCACGAGTGGGCCTGCAGGACGACGACTGGAATGTAACTAAAGGGAAGGCCCGACGACTGGAGACTGGAGGCCCAGAAGCGTACCAGAAGCCCAGTCGGATTAGGTCAAAGCCTCTGAATCCTTATCTTGTTCGGTTGTAACTTGTAAACCCTAGCGAGGTGCCTCATATATAAACCTCCCTAGGGTATCCTGAGGACTTACGTTCCATCATACACCCCTTCAAGCGACTAGCTGCTTAGACGCCGAGCTCGCCACCCCTGTAACTCGCTCTCCAATAATCTAATTTAGCAGGAGTAGGTCTTTACCCTCCGGGGGGGCGAACCTGGGTAAACCCATGTGCATCCGCCCCCATCTCGCACCGCAGATGGCCACCAGCTCTCGCCCCCGATTCAATCAATCGCTGCCTACTATAGCGACTGTCGTGGCCATTTCCACGACAGTGGCGCCCACCGTGGGGCATAGCAGGACTGTCCTGAGTTCTGCGGCGAGACCCTATTCGCCGATCGACCGGCCACTCGCCACCGGCCGCATGATCGCCATTGGCGGGATCTTACAGATCCTGCCCAGTACCTACATCCCCGTGTCACGCCTGGTCACCCATGGTGCGGTGATGCCGGTCGGCTCCATCAACCTCTTTGTCGGCTTCACCGGCGCGGTCGACCCAGCAGCGACAATGATCGTTGGTGGATCGCCGCCGCACCGTGATCTGCTCTCGAAGGAGCAGTTCCGCTCCATCAAGAGCCTCGTCACCGAGTACGACTCGGCCGCCAGCAATGCGGCCGAGACCAATGCCGCCTCAAATGACGAGGCCCTAAACGACGACGCCGACTCCGCGACCCCTGCCTCGGTCGACGGATCTATCACCGTGGCATCACGAGAGGACTCCATCGCGCGAGTCTCCAACCCGGAGAATTTTGAGGACTCCTCCATCCTCGAGATCTTCGACTCCGATTCCGGCTCGGAGTCGCCTGAAGACTTCTGCGCCAGATCCAATCGCTTTAACGCGATCTACATGGCGGGCAACACGGCCGCCCCGCCAGATCCGTTCTCCACACCGATCCTGCTGACTGCCACGGCCATAGAGGTGGAGGAGGCTCGCCTATGACTCGCGGAGGCACAACGCAATGAGCTCGCCGAGCGCGAGAAATACCGCCTCGAGCAGGAAACGGTGCGGGAGCTATCGCTCTATCACCAGCGCCGCATTAGGACCCACCTAAACTCCAACATCCAGGGCCGCGCCCTGAACTTCAACGACGAAAGCAACCCCGCACGCATGGCCGAGTGCAAATACTGCGAGAACGCGCCACCAGGTGGAAGCAACAGACCACCACCTAGCGCACCGGCGACTGGAGCCCCTCCACCACCCATTGGTCGCGCGCCCCCGCCGGACCAGCCGCGGATCATCATCTCACCACAAGCCTACGACGCCAACGGACTCCCACTCTACTCCACCCCGATGGACAACGTCGTCGTGACCGACGCCGCAGTCACCAACCTCGACGTCTAGGGGGACGGCACGCTGCAGATCCAGTACGCCAAGGCCCTCCTCGCTAGGGCCGTCGAGCAACAAGCTGCGGGAGTCGACCCGCGGGGGGGTGTATTCCTGCTCCTCAGCAAGCAGGGCGGCCTCGAGTGGCCACTCCACCATCGCCAATGCCGTGACCTGCCCACCACCGCAGCCACTGGCGAACCAGCCGCGGGCCGCCAACCCCGCACTCTCCACCAACGAACCGCGACCGGTGAACAACACGGTCGCCGCCAACGGACAGCCCATCGACGCCCGCACGCACATCGTCAACAACCAGGCCTGGCGGGCGCGCCAGCCCAACGACTTGAGGCACACCCTCAGTAATCGCAGCGACCCCGAACCGAGGGGCTCGCTCAGCCGAGTTGGCCCCCAATGCTTCGGGCCTATGATCAGAGGGGAAAAGTACCCCGCCAACTTCAAGGGGCCCAAAGAGATCGAAAAGTACGATCCAATGTACGACCCAGTAGTATGGCTGGACACATACCTCATGGTGATGAAAATCACCGGCCACACCGACCTGCTCGCCGCTCGCTACCTCCCCCTGATGATGGAGGGCGCGACCAGGCAATGGATCAACACCCTCCCTGCCGACAGCATCGACTCCTAGGAGGAAATGCGGGATGCCTTCGCCAGGCACTTCGAGGGCTCCTACACCCACGCCACCACGATCGAAGACCTGGAGCGGTGCATCCAAGGACAACGCGAGTCAACCCGCCACTGGTTTCAAAGGTGGCAAGAACTATGGATCAACGCCTCCAGCATCCAGCCAGACACGGCGATACATTGCTTCAAGAACACGTGCCGGTACTAACCACTGGTCGCTAAGATCAAGCGGGTCTACCGGACGCTCGACAACATCCCCGACCTCCTCAAAATCACCAAGCGCTACGTGGAGGAGGATCCCAACCAAGACTCTAACGACGAGTCGGGAGGAAGACGCCGCACCAGCGGCCACGACAGCGAGCGACAACGCGACATGCGCTACAGCAACACCCGCATCACCGGCAAGCGCCGCATGGATGGGGGAGTCGACTTCGTCGCCAACGCCGGCTATAGCCAACGCGACTCCAAGAGCTACCGACGCGACGGGGGAAATTACCGCGATAGCGGAAACTACCGCGCCAACAACACGGCAAGGCCGAAATTCGACCCCGCCGCCCTACTTAACCCAACCCTGTGTCCACCACAGTAGGGAGGGGAAACCCGCCACCCACACCACCGTGGACTGCCACTCTCTCAAAGAGATCGAAAAGGCAAGGCGAGCAAGGGAAGACCCCAACAACAACCCACCTCGGGACAACGAAAACGTCGGCGGCTTCGGCAACACCGTCGGCTCGCTACACACTTTCACCAGGCTCGGCACCAAGCGCGAGAGGAAGGTGCTCACCGTGCAGTCATCGTCAATGCGGTGACACAGGTCGACATCCCACGCTTCCTCAACTGGTCCGAGCAGAGCATCACTTGGAGCCGCCAGGACCACGCTCCCAAGATCGAGTACGCAGGGCGAGTCGCCCTAGTGGTTAGGCCCAAAGTGGCCGATTATTGGCTACCCAAGACACTAATGGATGGTGGGAGCTCCATCAACATCATGTATCTGGACACGTTCAAGAGGCTCCAGCTCCCGGAGTCGGCGATCCAGCCGACCCTGACAACCTTCCACGGCAACGTCCCCGGTCGGAAGGCATACCCGATCGGAAAAGCGACATTATCGATCACCTTCGGCACACCGGCAAACTACCGCACCGAGCGAATCGAGTTCAAGCTGGTGAACTTCCGCAGCCCCTACCACTGCGTCCTGGGACGCCAAACGTTCGCCAAATTTATGGCGACACCCCACTACGCGTACAACATGATGAAGCTCCCAGGGCCGAGCGGCATCATCACCGTCCACGGCGACCCCGATATGGCCGTGGAATGCGAGGACAAAGGCGCTGAGCTCACCAAAGCCGTCATCGCCACGGAAACCGACCATGCGGAGGAGCTTGCGAAATACGCGGGCAACATCAACAAAGACGACCCCACCATACTGAAAAAGCCAACCGCCGTGAACTCCACGTTCGAGGCAACCACGCATACCCCCACCGTCGAGCTCGTCCCGGGCGACTCTAGCCAGACGGTCACCATTGGGGCGCATATGAGCCCCACATAGGAAAGCGCGCTCATCGAGTTCCTCCGTGAGAACCGCGACATCTTCGCATGGAAGCCTTCTGACATGCCAGGTGTCCCGAGGGAACTCGCTGAGCACAAACTTCACGCCGACCCCAAAGTGTGACCGGTAAATAAGTCGCTGCGGCCCTTCAATGAAGAGCACCGTCGAGCAATCGTCGAAGAAGTGCAACGCTTGTTGGCTGCAGGCTTCATTCGGCCAATAAAACACTCCAAGGGGCTGGAAAATCCAGTCCTGGTCCTGAAAAATAACAACACATGGAGAATGTGTATCGACTACACCAACCTCAACAACGCCTGCCCGAAGGAGCAGTTCGTCCTACCGTGCATCGATTAGATCATCGACTCGACCGCGGGATCGGAGTCGCTGTGCTTCCTCGACGCTTACTCTGGTTACAACTAGATCAAGATGGCAGTCGAGGATGAGGAGAAGACGGCGTTCATTACGCCATTCAGCGCCTTCTGCTACACGGCCATGATGTTCGGCCTCAAGAACGCCGACGCCACATACCAAAGGTGCATGTAGGAGTGCCTCGCGAGCCAAATTGGCCGCAACATTCACGTCTACATCGACGACATGGTGGGAAAATCCACCTGCCAGGACGACCTGCTCGCCAACCTGGCCGAAACCTTTGCAAATCTGCAGAGGTACAACATCAAGCTGAACCTAGGAAAGTGCACTTTCGGCGTCCCCACCGGACAGCTACTGGGATACGTAGTCTCCAAGCGAGGCATCAAAGCCAACCACACCAAGATCGACATCATCGCGCGACTCGGAAAACCCGAGTGCCTGCGCGACATCCAGAAGTTGGTCGGGCGAGTCGTGGCTCTCAATCGCTTCATCCCCCGACTAGGCGACAAGGCCATGCCCCTCTATCGCCTGATGCGTAAGAACCCCATGTTCCAATGGGACGCGGAGGCGGACGATGCACTCAGAGCACTCAAAGAAGTGATACCCGCGCCGCACCAGTCGACAACGAGCCAATGCTCGTCTACGTGGCGGCCTCCAATCGAGTCGTCAGCGCCGTGATGGTCGTCGAACGGCCAGAGGAGGGCAAGGAGTGCCCCATACAGCGCCCCGTCTACTACATCAGCGAAGTCCCGACAGATTCATGACAGCGCTATCTGCAGTACCAGAAACTGGTGTACGCAGGTATTCTGAGCTCAGCGGCGACTCCCCCACTATTTCCAAGAGCATCCAATCACGGTGGTTTCATCCGCACCGCTGTAGGACATAATACGCAATCACAAGGCGACTGGGCGAGTCGCCAAGTAGGCCGTCGAAATCGGCGTCCACAATATCAAATACGAGCCCCGCAAAGCAATCAAGTCACAAGCCCTAGCTGACTTCCTCGCAGATTGGGAAGAAGCGTAGCAGCCGGAGAAGCTACCATATCTCCACTACTGGTCACTACACTTCGACGGCTCGAATAACGCCGACGACGCAGGGGCCGGGGTCATACTGACCTCCCCCAAAGGGGACAAGTTCCGATACGTGCTCCACCTCAACTTCAAGACCTGCACCAACAACATGGCAAAATACGAGGCCCTCCTCCACGGCATGCGGGCCGCCATGGAAATGAACATCAACTGCCTACAGTGTTACAACGACTCCGATCTAGTCGCCGGCCAGGTCGTCGGAACATGCGATGCCGTCTCTCCAACAATGATCGCGTACCGCCAAGCGGTAGACCAGCTGGGAGGACACTTTGACGGCTATTCCATCGAGTGGATCGACAGACGCAAGAACGAGGAGGCAGACGCCCTTTCCCGCATCGGGTCGGCCCGATAAGCGCCACCAGTAGGCGTCTTCCTTGACATCACCCACAAACCTTCGGTCAGCCCACCCAAGGAGATCTCCTCGAGCACAAGATCCTCCCAAGCAACGAGACGGAGGTGCGAATGATCGTGCGCCGCTACAAATCCTTCGTCATCATCAACGGCGAGCTCCACAAATGCAGCATGACTGGCGTGTTACAGCGCTGCGTATAGCCAGAAGAAGGCCGCAAGATCCTCCAGGACATTCACGCCGGCGACTGCGGCCATCACGTTGGCGCCAAGTCGCTGGTCGCCAAGGCCATGCGGCACGGCTTCTACTGGCTCACCGCGCACGTCGATGCCACCAACATTGTCCAACGATGCGTCGGATGCCAGAAGTACGCCCACCAGACGCACCTCCCTGGTTTGGCACTCAAGACCATCCCCATCACATGGCCATTCACTGTATGGGGGCATGGACATGGTAGGCCTGTTCAAGAAGGCCCCATCCGGCTTCACCCACCTCCTGGTCACGGTCGACAAGTTCACCAAATGGGTCGAGGCCAAGCCAATCAAAAAGTGCGATGGGAAGACAGCCACCAAGTTCTTACGTGAGCTCATCTACCGGTACGGCTACCCGCACAGCATAATAACGGACAACGGCACCAACTTCGCCAAAGGGGCCATGGCGGAATTTTGTGAAGAGCACGACATACGACTCGACCTCACCTCAGTCGCCCACCCAGAGTCGAACGGCCAAGCAGAACGCGCCAACCAGAGCGTCCTCCACGGGCTCAAGCCACGACTCCAGGTGCCCCTCGAGCGCACCCCAGGATGCTGTGTCGAAGAGCTCCCTTCAGTCATATGGGGGATCTACACGTCTGTCAATCGCTCCACCGGGTTCACACCCTTATTCATGGTGTACGGTGCAGAAGTCATAATGCCAACAGACCTGGAGCAGGACTCACCCCGAGTCGCCAATTACGTCGAGGTGACAAACGAGGCCGCCCGCCAAGACAACATCGACCAAATCGACGAGGCACGCGACCTGGCTCGTTCCCGTACAGCCATCTACCAGCAGGGACTCCGCCGCTACCATAGCCGCCGAGTCCGGACTCGCACCTTACAGGAGGGTGACCTGGTCCTACGACTGGCTCAAGACAAGAAGGGCATGCACAAACTCTCCCCCCATGGGAGGGGTCGTTCGTCATAGGGCGAGTCCTTGGCAATGACGCCTACTACCTCGTCGACATACGAGGTGACGGGAAGCTCGAGGTTGGGAGGCCATGGAATGTAAACCTCCTCGGGAAGTTCTATACATAGAACCGAAACATATACTCAGCTAACATATATAATGAAATTCATTCGGTTCACAAAATGTGTCTACTCACCATATCCTTGTGCCACTCGCACTCGTACAATCAGCAATACGCTACCCACGGAAGTCCACCTTTGGTCAAGCGACTGGCACAACTAAGTAGTGTGGCCCAAGGGCACCAAAAATACTCGGGCCTTGGGACGTCCACGAAAACGCCAACCCGGAGCCACCATCGGAGTCGCCTAGCTCGACTGGCCCACCGGGCCAAGACAACCGGTATACGCTTCTCACAGTGACATGTCCTTCCCATCCTCGCGCAAAGCAACTCGAATGGTTAAGTGCCACGCACAGGGACTCCGCAAGAATGGAACATCCACGCGGCTCGGGAACACACCAAGTAAGAGAGCTGCCTTGGACTCGCCCAGCGACTGGCTCTCCGAGCCAGGGGAAGAGACGCGTTACAAACAACGCATTAACAATCTACGACAGGAATGCGCCCAATAATGGCTAAGCACCACGCTCGGGGACTCGCCTACAAACAAAACCATTCGCGCTCGGGGACTCGCCCCTTCAGGAGACGCAAAGGATAAACAAAATACCATAAAAGAAAACACATATGTACACAATCGAGTTATACCCCATTAAAGGGCGGACGCGCTCGGGGACTCGCTCAACCAAAAATAAACACACCACACAATCATGGTCACATTGCGAGTCGATTGACTCCTCTTACTCAAAATATTGTTTATATTACAAAAGTTGCCACTTGGCATATATTACAAACTGCCCAACGATACTATCTATTCCGCAGGTCCTGACGAAGAAGCACCACCACCACCCTTGACACGAACGAAAGGCTCCCATAGGTTCATTGGGTATGTCATCAGCGACTTCAACAATGCCGACCGGAAGGGTTGCTCCGACTTCATATCGTGATGCTCTGGCTCGGGGTTGCCAGGCGCCAATACCATTTCCTGGTATGGCAGTAGATCCCCCATCGCCAACACCCGATCAGTAAAAGGGGCGGCCTTGGCAGTCAGCTTCAGCACCTCTGACATCTCCACCGTGCCCGTCGCCGAAAGGTAGCCGCTGGTGACATCGTCGAGGTAGAATCGTCAAGGAAGTGGGCGAGACCTAGGCTCAATGTCGTGGTAGCCCCGCGCCTGAAAGCCGAACGCGCCATCCGCTCCACGACGCCGGGCACCTCCTCCAGATAGCACCACACTTCTGTAAGACCCCCAGGAATAACTTCGGTGGGGGACAGCCCTTGAAGGACCGCTTGGACGCACAATGCAGAGGCAGTGGCCGCGTTCACCACGGTAGTCACGCACTGCAAGGCGTTGAAGGTTTGAACCACTGGGTCGCTTTGCCCTATCACAGCTGTAACATCAGACGTTAGTGACACTATGCATTTCCCTACTCGGGGACTCGCCAAACGTGTTAAGCAAAAACGAAGACTTACCAAGAAGCTTGCGGCAGTTCTCAATGACATGCTTCTCCAATGTGGCATGATCATTCTGCAGCCCCACGATGATCGAGTCCACGGCCTTGCACTCCTCTTCAGCCACAGCGACTGCAGCCTTCGCTCGATCCGCAGACGAAATTGAGGCCACTTTCGCCTCCACTAATTCCTAGATCAGCGAGGCAATTCGCCCATTCGCCATGTCCAACTCGGCGACTGGAACATACCCTTCACGGGCCTTGGAAATGGCAGACGGAAGACCATCTGGAAAGAAAAGGGACAAATCATCAACACGCCGGCACACCAATAGTTCATAGCTGGAAAGAAAAGTACTTACCAATAGTCTCCTGGAGTTGCCGGTTTGCTTCCTACGCCACACGCAGATCCCACTCCAGACGCTCCCCCGCGGCCTGTCGGTCAGTCGACTCCCTCTGCAAACCCTGCAAAAGTAACAAAAATCAGTACTTAACAAGAACAATATTCAGCTCCGAGCCGCTGAAATTTAGTGACTAGGAACTCGGGGACTGGAGAGTAGAAAGAAACTCAGTACCTAGCCGCTGAAATTCAGCGACTAGGAACTTGGGGACTGGACGTACCTGAATGGCGGCGCAAAGCATCTTGTGGATCTCTCCAGCGCCAGTCGAAGGGACCGTGAAGGAGGTGCGCCCACGACGGGACCCAATGTCTTCATCGACGATCTCTGGGCTCTATGGAGACTGGTTGTCCGCCACGCCTGGAAACCCCCTCGCCATGAAGCGCGGGAATGTTATCGACGCCCTAGCCGGGGCACTGGTCGTCGGAGCTGGCGCTTCCGTCGCAGGAGCAACCGTGACTTGCTCCGACCGCGCCGCCGCTGCTTCTTCAAGGCGACTGCAGCGAGATCGCACTCCTTGGCGCTATCCTTCGCCACGACGTTGTCGGCACCACCCTTTTTCCTCTTCACGTCCTCCATAGTCGCCGCATCTCCAGTAGATTTCCTCTTCTTGGGGAGGTCGCCCTCTCCCGTGGTGGCGACCGGTGGAATCTTTGCCACTGAAGGGTGACCAATCTTCTTGGCTCCAGACCTGCCAAAACCTCCAAAGTTAACACAATGACAGCACAAAAATGAGATACGACTCGGAATGGTGAAGCCAATACTTACTTAGCGACTGGAAGAACGCGCAGCCCGGTACTAATGTGGGCGGGCTTGTCTAGTTCTAGGCCCAGCTTGCGCGTGAGACCCCTCTCAAAGACATCTGAAGCCCATGACACCGCAGGCTTCCTTGATGACGAAGCCGCGGTCGCTGGAATTTCCGGCTCCAGAGACGCGGCCGCCCTTGAAGGTTGCGGCGATCTCGGCGCCGCGGCCTCAGTCGCCTCTTGGCTTGGGTCCCTCGAAGCTTCAGGCGCGATCACCACCAGAGGGACTTCCACCGCCGCCTCAGTGTCCTCGTCCCCCAATCCCTTCATCATAATCGCATCTCCGAGATCTTGTGCGAAGAATCGGGGGCACCATCATCATCGGAGTCGTCATCAGATTCAAACACCACCGACGAACTTGGTGGCGATGTTGGCTTCTTCGCTGGCGACTTTGGTCTGCACGCGGGCTTCGCTGGCGTGGCTGTGCGTCGAGACGTGTGCTCCTGCATGATTTTGTCGCCCCCTTCATGATCATCAAGGCTGTGACTCGCCTCGAACTCCCGCTGCTTCTGCATGCGTGTCTTGCGGGTCGTAGGCGCTGGGGGAGGGGGGACCTCCTCCTCTTCCTCCTCCTTGTCGCTCCCGGAGGAGTCTTCCCCGAAGGCCTCTTCGAGCTCCTGGGGAACCTCTTCGTCAAGCGGAGGGAGCCAACCCTCCAGCACCTGGAACAACTGAGAGCAACCACCGATGAATATCAAATGATGCGACTGTGAATCACATTGTGAAAATGGCGACTAGAAGGAAAACTTACCGTGGGGGCTTCATTCTTTACGAGATTGTACGGGGCGAGCCCAGCCAATGTGGTTGTGAATTCTGCATCGGTGATCTTCTTCAAGGCAGCCTTGTAGTCTTTGATCTCCCACAACTCTTTGTTGGTCCGGGAGGGATCGTGTTTCCCGCTGTACTCATACATCCAATGCGGCCGAGCCGCTAGCGGAACCAGACGTCGCCCGAGCCAGCAGTTGTAGAGGTTGACCAAGGACAGCCCCTGATCCTTCAACCTCTAGATCTGGTCCATCATTTCTGTGACGGACGTCCTCTGGTCTTCTGAAAGCTTCTTCGCCGCCAGCCGGCGAGCCTCCCTCCTTTTTGCGACAAACTCGGGGAGCGCGACTTCGCTAGAGGGAGTGGACTCTTTGACGTAGAACCATCTCTTCTTCCACTCGCTCGCAGCCTTCTTCGGCAGCAGAAGCTTGATAAAGTTGGCCTTCGACTTCAGCTGGAACGTGACGCCGCCGTCCGCCAACATCAAACCGCCGGCCAGCTCGCGCCCGATGCAGCCGTGGAAGAGCTCCAGCCACAGCGGGAAGTACGGCCTACAGCCCAGATAGCATTCACAGAAGGCGACAAAGATTGCCAGCTGCTCGATGCTGCACGGGCCGAGATCTGACGGCTTGATTGCATAATATGCGCAGAAACACCGGAAGAACGGTGAGGTGGGGAATCCTAAACCTCTCTCTAGGTGGCTCAGGAAGCAAATGAACTCGTCGGCCCGTGGCTTTGGCTCGATCTCGGAGGAAGCGGGGATTCGCCAATTCCCCTTACGAAGGACTCCGGCGTCCTCGAAGGACTTGAGTTGGGTCGTGGTGCACTTGGATTTCCCCCATGAACCTTTGGGAGGTGCCATTGGGAAGGATGTGGAGTCGCTCGGCGCAGAAGGATCGAATTGAAGGAAGACAGAAAGAATGAATGCGCGAGAACAAGGAATGCGGGGAAGGATCTGCAGAGCTGATTCGCCACTCCCCTTATAAGGGGGGCGCTACCCGCCAAATTCAGGCTAGCCGTTACCTGCGATAATTATGCCGAAGTTACCGTTGGAATATCTAACGGATAGTTTGACTAGGTTGACGGTCCAACTCCTCCATTCCACTCGCTGGCAACTAGCCCTGTCCACTCGCTGAAGCGGCGACTTGGCAGCTATGACATTTGCCGGAGCGGCAACTGGGAGCCTAGGGAAAATCTCCTTGGTTTCAGTGGAGTCCACCGCCAATTCGACTGGGCGTCCAAATTGGACTCGCCTACTCCGACTGCCAATGACCACCTGCGTCTGATTCAACGATGGCCTCGGGGACTACTGATGGGGATATGCTGAATGGGGTATGCCCAGCAGGACGTTCCGATTAGGCCAAAAGGTCTCACGAGTGGGCCTGCGGGACGGCGACTAGAATGCGACTAAAGGAAAGGCCCGGCGACTGGAAACTGGAGGCCCAGAAGCGTACCAGAAGCCCAGCCAGATTAGGTCAAAGCCTCTGAATCCTTATCTTGTTTGGTTGTAACTTGTAAACCCTAGTGAGGTGCCTCATATATAAACCTCCCTAGGGGTATCCTGAGGACTTACGTTCCATCATACACCCCTTCAAGCGACTCGCTGCTTAGACGCCGTGCTCGCCACCCCTGTAACTCGCTCTCCAATAATCGAATCTAGTAGGAGTAGGTCTTTACCCTCCGGGGAGCCGAACCTAGGTAAACCCATGTGCATCCGCCCCCATCTCGCACCGCAGATGGCCACCAGCTCTCGCCCCCGATTCAATCAATCGCCGCCTACTACAGCGACTGTCGTGGCCATTTCCACGACACAAGGCGTTGCTCAATGGTTCTTATTACCTCATTGATATTCGCGAGTTGAAAGATAGGCCAAGCAAGGACCGCAAACACAAGCGACGTGACCACGGTGATGATTATCTGGAGACAGATCGACCATGGAACATAGCACAACTACGTCATTTTTATACTTAGCACATTTCCTTTATGTAATATGTACTCTATATGATCAATGAAATAAATCATTTGGTTCACTCATATTACGAGTCTTTTACCTCCTTTAGTTATTCAATTTTGGATCATATAACCTTTTATGCACAAGTTTGCTTTTGCACTTGTGAAAATTCCGCCTTCGGGTGTTAGCTTAAGTTTTCTAGTCTACACTTTTTGATGTTTTATGTGTATTCTAGAGTAGTGACTTCTCGGCACTCAAAGTTAGAAGTTTTGCTCCCTAGGTTCTTCACGGTTCTATTAAGCATCATAACCTGAGGGCATGGTTCTGAACTAAGAGTTTTACGTCTCACAAAAGGTCAAGCATAAGAATCAGAATAATGGATAAACCAGGATTTGCTTAAAAATATATACATGCCGAACAAAGTTTAAGCAGTTGGATGCTTGCCTTCAAGTTTTCTGCCTTAACACATAAGTTTTTCCACATTTACACAAAATATTCAGAGACACATTTGATACATCATTGTTTCTATGCCTATGATGCAGGAGACTTTGACACAGCGTCATCAGCAGGAGGAGCGTCTTCGCAATTCGAAAAGCCCAAGGAGGAATCTGATTATTCCGGAATGTCTTCTGGCAGGGTCTCAACATGAACAAAAACATCCGACTTAACCAACTTGGCTACCCAGTTGTCATTGCCGGCGAGGGACCATATGGCAGAGCTATCAATTTCATTTCCATCCTCGTCAATGGTAGGCATACCAGATGTAATCAAGCCAACATTAGCATCATCATAATGGGATTTGGTCAACGCTAGCACCATTCTTTCTCCTGCCTAGACACATGATCCTTTCCATCTAACAATCTTCTCGGGGGCTTGGCGAAGGATCTCGGAGAACTTGGTAGCAGAGTCCATCGCCTTGATGGTGATATCCAAACATTTGGATATCACCTTCACTTGTGTGATGATGGTGTTGATGAAGTTTCTGGCAAGGCTCATGTGGCTCTTGAGATCCAACATGTCTTCTTCCATGTTGGTTAAACCCAAAGGGGCTATAGTCAAAGGAAGATCAAGATAGCTATGAGTACACGAGCACAATAAATTATCCGACTTACTAAATGAAAAAAATGGAGGAGTGATTACCAAGCATGCTTATCTCGGCCTGCTACAAGCCTCCGCCAAGACATCATGCTCCTTCTGTAGTTTTTTTGAAAGCTTCTAGGTTTCTAGAATTTTGCTCTACGATAGCATCATTTCTCTCCTTCAGCATTTCAATCTCCTTATCGAGCTTGCCAATGGCAATGTCAGTGGATTCCTGCATGGCTTTGAGAGCTTCTTCATGCGTCTTGACAGCACTTGCCAAGTCCTCCTTCAGAATTTGTTCTTGGTGTCAAGCTCCTAGATATGTTTGGATTTCTCCATAATTTCCTTGGCTTTGGCGACGGCATCTGCAAGTCAGAAAAAGGCAAAGTGAGTGATCATACTCAGAAAGAAAAGCAGCTTTGAGGATACAAATACTAAAATCAAAAAGATGACGGGTGTTTATTCTGGAAGATCTGTTCCTTTAGGAAGGAAACCTTAACCTTATCATCTGCCAGCTCCCTTTTCATATTATTGATCTTATCAGAAGCAGAAGCTCTCCGAGCACGTTCATTCTACAAGAAATGCACAATTTAGTTTCTCTAGAGCACATACTCGGATAATCTAAGTTTTCCTACTACATGCTCAGGGGATATAGTGTGAAAAATTGGTCTATGCAACTACTCTAAGAGTGTCTAGTTAGCATAATCTAATTCAAACTAGAAACTCGGGGGCTACATCTCGAAGTAAAACTAGGCTACTCTAAGAGCACTTAGGAAAAAACTTAAGCGCTCGGGGTCTACAGTAGGATATATCTTAAAGAAAATACAAAGTTTCAAGGACTAACCATGGCTATGGTCTTCAAGTTATTGGCAGCACCGACAATATTATCTTGGAAGATTTACATTGTGAACCAAGAGGTCAGCCTGCCGGAACAGATCTTCGGCATTCAATGTCGGAGGAGCTGTGGTGGATGGTGTTCTAGCCAATGGCACTAAGGAGGCCCTTGCTACCCTTTGGTCCGATGACAAAAGAGTTAGTTGGGAACCTGCTGCTGCACTAGTTGTCGGGTTTCCCGCCGCCATTACCACCAACTCCATTCCACTTGGTTCAACATCCTTTAGCCGAAGCTTCAGCTGATCCAAATGTGGGAGCACTCTCCTACATCCCCTTGGTGCTCGGAGGAGTCACTCTAATGTCTGCCGACATTAAAGGGACCTGGCTTGGAATAACATATGTCTCCATGTCGGAGACCTCAAGAGCAGTAGTGGTGGTTGAGGATCCTCCTGGGCCGACAGGTGCATCGACGGTAAGAGTGGATGGAGCGGTGACTGGGGATGACTTAGGGATAAAATCCATGATGTCCTAGAGTTGCGTTTCAACGATATTCTTCTTCCTGAAACATACAAGTTTAAAAGTATAAGTACAGGAATGAGTTGAAATAAAGTCAGAGTTAAGAAGCTCTTACACAGCAGCTAGCACCTTGGTCAAAGGAATGACGGCGCTCTTTCTTCTTTTCCCCACCTCCAAAGAGGCAGTAGATTTCTTGGAGGCTCCGCCATCCGACTTCTTTTTCTTCTTGCCCTCGGCAACAGCTTTAGGGGCAGAGCCCTTCCACTTCCTCGTATCCAAAGCAGCTGGATCCTTGGAGGCCTCATCATCCGACAAGACCATCGGTGATGGTGACGTGATGGTCTTGTCGGATGATGAGGCCTCCAAGGACGTGATGGAATTTGGAGCTTAAGGTGATGGTGAAGTGATAGCTCCAAATTTCATCGTTTTTATCATTGGTTTTCCTTTTGTTTATTGCTGGATTTCACTAAAGATTACCCCTTTCTACTAATGTTAACATCGCAATTAGCGAATCCTTGATTACTTGAGATGGTTTTCAGGCAGTGAACACTTATGAAAGATCTAATAGCATTTATGGGCTAATTACACCTAAAGAAGCAAATCCCCAGTCGGAGCCCCTTTCATTGGAGGCGTACAGAGTGCATAACGACCATCGGTACGGTCGGGATGCGCCCGTACCGTCCGCCCGTACTACCTGCTACCAGCTCCATTATATCAATACAAGCAACTTTCGTAAAGGGGAGAGGACTTGGGTGTCAATTGTTTCTGCTCCTGTTGGCTCTTTGGCCTCAGCGGATTTGCCGTTGCAAACCTCTTTGGAGGAGCAAGCTATGTTGTTACGCTTTGAGCTTCTTAACGCGGCTTCCCTTCAACTTGATGAGGTCGTCCGTCCTCTACACGGGGTTGTTGACTCCTTGCATAGCTGGTTGCTAGAAATTGGGGGCTTTCTGTAGCGAGATGAAGCTATGTTGGGTAGGCTCTCCCAGACGCATGTCGACCCTTTGGTTGTGCTTGATTTTGGCAAAGTAGGAGCGAGCGGAGCGGGCCTTTTTGGATGTTTCCCCCCTCGTGCAAGGGCGAGCTCAGCAGTCATGGCTCCGATCATGCAGATCATGCCTGAGATTTTGGAGGTGTTTGGTGGTTTGGTGCTACCTCCTTTCGTCGAGGAAGCGAAGTGTGACTCGCACGAGATCTTGGCTACGGCATCTCCGCCGAGTCAAGCGGTTGTCTTTGAGGAGAGTGGTTCGCATGAGTCTGATAGGCATGTGGTTCCTATATGTGATGGAGTTGCCAAGTCAGGAGTGTTGACACAGGTGCCCGGAGCTATCATCGCCAGATAGGTTTGCGATTTTCTCGCCACCTTGGTATCGCCTTCCCTGGAAATGAGAAGAGGGGTGTTATAAGTTAGGAATTTGCAGTTGCTTGTTGTTTCCATGGCATATGTAAGTCTATCGTGTTTGGAGTGCTCGTTCTTATCGCTTTGAGGTCTCTTGCATGGGCTAGTAGGTGCGGCCATGTTGTTTTGGTCTCTGTTTGGTTTTGCTGATGGTGAGTGTGTGTTGTTTAGGTGGGCTTGGACCCATTGTTGTAGGTTTCATCCGGTTTTCTCCTAAACATTGGGCATTCTCTTCTTAATTAACAGATGAGGCAAAGCTTTTGCCTTCGTTTCAAAAAAGAAAAGGGAAAGCACCACATAGCTCCTATTAGCTTCACGGCCAAACTGCACATTCCAACCCCATAGTTCTGCCCAGTTGTAAAGCATAGTTCTATTCGTACATTCTTTAGTATTGTAGCTATGCGTGATCTTGAGATTGAGCAGTAAGATGTAAAGATTGTTTTTCTGCATGGGGAGCTTGACAAGGAAATATACATGGACCAACCAGAAGGGTTCATAGTACTTGGTAAAGAGGATTTTGTGTGCAAGTTAAAGAGACCGCTTTATGGTTTGAAGCAATCTCCAAGTGGTGGTACAAAAGTTTTGATTCATTTATGTTCTCACATGGTTTTTAGATGTCTCAATATGACAATTGTGTCTACATTAAATTTGTTTATGGGTCACCTATATACTTGCTGCTATACGTTGATGATATGTTAATTGCTGCCAAGAGAAAGAAATAAATCACTAATTTTAAGGCACACCTAAGTAGTGAGTTTTAGATGAAAGATCTTGGTGCTACTAAGAAAATACTAAGCATGAAAATTACAAGGGACAGAAAATGTAGTTTGTTATTTCTTAGTTAGTAGAGTTACATTAAGAAAGTTCTTCATCATTTTAACATGCATGATGCAAAGTCGGTTCGTGCTCCTATTGCTCCTCATTTTAAGTTATCAGTTTCTCAATGTCCTACTACTGATTAACAGTTTGAGTACATGTCACAGGTGACATATTCTAGTGTTGTTGGTTTCTTAGTGTATGCATGATTTGTTCTTGTCCTGGTTTATCATATGCTATGAGTTTGATAAGTAGATACATGGCTAATCCTGATAAAGAACATTGGAAGGTTGTTTGGTTGATTTTCAGGTACCTTCATGTCACTTCCATTGTGTATTTGAAGTTTGGCAGTACCAGCGAGAGACTCGTTGGCTATATGGATTCAGATTTTTCTATTGATTTGCATAAGAGAAAATCCCTCACAGGTTATGTGTTTAATGTTGATGGTTGTGTTGTTAGCTGAAAAGCAACATTGTAGGCTGTTGTTGAATCTACCACTAAATTCGAATACATGGCTATTGCTGAAGCTTGCAAAACATTGTTTGAAAGGTTTGTTTGTTGAGCTTTGTGGAGATGATTTTTGCTTTACTTTATTTTGTGATAGTCAAAGTGGCATTTACCTTACAAAAGATCAAATGTTTCACGAGAGAAGAAAGCACATTGATGTCAAGTAACATTTTGTTTGAGACATTGTTTCTCAAGGTAAATTTAAAGGTATGTAAGATTAGCACTCATGATAATCCTGCTGATATGATGTTCATGTTTAACTGATTAGCCCAAGTGGCTATTAGCCCTAAAAGTATTTTATTTTTTTGTTTAGGAAGATTTTATTGTTGATGCTATAAGAAAGAATTTGTCGCAAGGTGGAGTTTGTTGAAGTTTGATCCAAATTCATTAAAGAAGCCAACTTTTTACGAGCGGAGCGAGGCCCATAGTTGAATGCATTTCTTGCGGTACAGGTCGTTGAAGAACTAGTTTTACATCATTATATATACCTATTATAAGTCATCGGCTGGGATAAGTAGTATTTGAGATAATCCTTGGCATTGTGTAAACACTCCCCGTATAGTGAAGTTTCGGTGGCTGACGCCCGTGGTTTTTCTCTCTCTCTCTTTGATGGAGTGGTCTTTCATGTTAAATCATGTGTTTCCTGTTATGATTTCATTTTTGTTCTTCGTTATTTGCTTGTCGCGTTTATAACAAGTCGATACCACGGAGAACTACGCCCAGCCACCGAAGTCATCCACACATCTGTCCAGCTGATGTATATCTCCAAAGATGATGCCCCCATAGGGACGACGACGCATACGTCGCCATCATCCAATCTGGGAAGCCAGAATCTGAGGTTTCCCCTAAAGTCCATGGGGCGAGAGATGCCCCCACAAGGCCTCCAATGAGGAATACGACACCCAAAGGTGCCGCAGTTGATGGTGGCATCCGCACCCGCTTCACGAGTTGGACAACCGTCCCCTCCTCGTCGTCGACCGCCACACCCCACGGGCAAGCAATCCGCCGCCGAAAGCCGCCACGAGGCAGTGCCCACCAAGCAGATCCCTTCACACCGTTGAGAAAGATAGTCAACAGCGGAGGAGGCCATCTCGCTGCGTGACCGGTGTCATGGTCACACACGCGCCGAAACCGAGTCACCTGCTCGAGATCCGACGCCGCCATCCTCGGCGGCGGAGGAGGGGCTGGCGGCGGTTAACCATACATCTTACATATTCTTTTTGAATGCATATGTACTCAAACGAATAATATGTGTAGATTTCTAATACTCCCTCTGACCCCATTCAATTGACACGGCCCTCTTACACTCAAATACTGAAATACTATGTTCAGTTCCACGTTGGTGTCACCCATTTT
Organism: Avena sativa; assembly: GCA_916181665.1. Taxonomy (NCBI): domain Eukaryota; kingdom Viridiplantae; phylum Streptophyta; class Magnoliopsida; order Poales; family Poaceae; genus Avena; species Avena sativa. The sequence goes on from OV702287.1 coordinate 345,103,802, forward strand.
CTCACCGATAAAATACTCTGCTTTTGGAAAACACTATACTCCGGTCGCTTTTCAATATAAATAAGGTGCTTGCACATGAAGATAAGCACCTTCATTCCATACCCTACAAGGGTTAACTCCTTTTCCTTTCCACACTTAATTAAACAAACAAACAATTCATCCTAATCATTTTGTAGTTTGACACCGCGTGCCATGCAATTCTCAAAATTTTCATCTCCAAACTCTATTTATAGTCTTCCATTCTGAGTCACTGACACACTCGATACGCACAGCTCCATGCCTCCTGAGCTAGTAGACTAGACGACTTCGATCCATAGATCGATCGCCGGCACGGGCGCATGCTGGATGGCGGCGACGGTGAGGAAGCTGGTGGTGGAGGTGGTGGAGGCGCGGAACCTGCTGCCCAAGGACGGGACGGGGACATCGAGCCCGTACGCGCGCGCCGACTTCGACGGGCAGCGCCGCAAAACGCGCACCGTGCCGAGGGACCTCAACCCGGGATGGAACGAGCAGCTCGAGTTCAACTTCCCGGGCCCCGGATCCGGTGGCCTCGATCCCGTCGCCGGCGAGCCGCTCGAGATCGCCGTGTTCCACGACGTGCGTGTCGGGCCCAGCCGCCGCAACAACTTCCTCGGCCGTGTCCGCCTCGACGCGCGCCAGTTCGTGCGCAAGGGCGAGGAGGCGCTCATCTATTTCCCGCTCGAGAAGAAGAACTTTTTCAGCTGGGTGCGCGGCGACATAGGCCTCAAGGTCTACTACGTCGACGAGCCCATCGCGCCGTCGGAGCCCGATCCTCCTGCCGGTGATCCTCTTGCAGCCGATGCAGAGGCGGCGAAAGATGTGCCGGCGCCTGCGGACACACCGCCGGTGCAGACAGAGGAGCCGAGCCCAACTGAAGAGGTGCCAGCAGCAGAGACTGCACAAGGAGCGCCACCAGCTGCCGATGAAGCCAGCGCGGAGATGCCACCGGAAGCTGACACGGCAGCGCCGACTCCGGCGACGGAAGATGCACCAGTAATGAGTTCGGAAGCCGTAGCAGCTTCGGATGGAGCGGCGTCGGATAGGCCGCCAGAAGAAGAGACCCCGCCGCCTCCACCAATCCCGACGCCAATGCCAAGGCAGGTTCCGGTGCCGCCGCGTCCTGCGCCCCCGCCACCGGAGGTGCCCATGGAGCGATCCAAGCACGACCTGGTGGACAAGATGCCGTACCTGTTCGTCAGGGTGGTGCGCGCGAGAGGGCTGCCCGTGAGGGCGCAGCCGCACGTGCGCGTGGCCGCCGGCGGCCGCCACGCGTCCACCCGGGAGGCGCGACGCGGCGCCTTCTTCGAGTGGGACCAGACTTTCGCCTTTGCGCGCGACCCGACCAACGACTCCCCGGGCCCTACCCTCGAGGTCTACGTGTGGGACCTCCCGCCCGACGCCGACGTCTCCATGGCCGATGATCGCAGCTTCCTTGGTGGGCTCTGCTTCGACACCGCGGACGTACACACGCGAGACCCACCCGACGGGCCACTCGCCACGCAGTGGTACAGGTTGGAAGGCGGGCGCCGCCTCGCCGGCGCCGACCTGATGGTCGCCACGTGGGCGGGCACGCAGGCCGACGAGTCCTTCGCCGAGGCGTGGAAGGCGGACTCCCCGGCATCGTCGTCGTCTTCAGCCGCCGCCGCATCGCGCGCCAAGGTGTACGTCTCGCCCAAGCTCTGGCTCCTGCGCCTCACTGTCATCGAGGCGCAGGACACGCTCACGGCGGCGCCGCCCCGCGATGCCGGCATCGCGGTGCGCGGGACCCTTGGCTTCCAGACACTTAAGACCCGCACCACGGTGGTCAACCGCAACGGCGGGCCGGCGTGGAACGAGGACCTGGTGTTCGTCGCCGCCGAGCCGTTCATCGACGATGACTGCTTCGTCATCTCTCTCGAGGTGCGCCACGGTAAGGAGGCCTTCCCCGTGGGCTCGGCCAGCATCTCGCTTGCGGCTATCGAACGGCGCGTCGACGACCGAAAGGTGGCGTCCAAGTGGCTCGATCTGCTCCCGTCCGACGAGGCCATGAGGAAAGTGGGCAAGAGGGCTGCCATGCACATGCACGGAGGTCGGCTGCACGTGCGCGTGTGCCTCGACGGTGGCTACCACGTCGCCGACGAGCCACCGTATGCGAGCAGCGATTTCAGACCGTCCGCGCGGCAGCTGTGGCGCCAGCCCGTCGGCGTCCTGGAGCTTGGCATCGTCGGGTGCAAGGGCCTCCTGCCGATGCGCACAGCCGACGGCAAGGGGTGCACGGACGCCTACGCCGTGGCGAAGTACGGCCCCAAGTGGGCGCGCACACGCACCATCTCCGACAGCTTCGACCCGGCGTGGAACGAGCAGTACACGTGGCCCGTGTACGACCCGTGCACCGTGCTCACCGTCGGCGTCTTCGACGACCCGCTGCCGTCGCTACCGCCGGACGGCGGGAAGGACGTCGCGTGCTCCCGTCCGATGGGGAAAGTGCGGATACGGCTGTCCACGCTGGAGAACGGCCGCGTGTACCGAGGCACGTACCCACTGATCTTGATGCTGCCCACCGGCGCGAAGAGGATGGGCGACGTGGAGCTGGCCGTGCGCTTCGCCACGTCCGGGACGGTGCTCGACGTGCTGCACATGTACGGGCAGCCGGCGCTGCCGGCAATGCACCATCTGCAGCCCCTCCCGGCTGCGAGCCGCGAGACGTTGCGGCTGGCGGCGGCGCGCATCTCAGCGGCGCACCTGGCGCGTGCCGAGCCGCCGCTGCGGCGGGAGGTGTCGACGTGGATGCTGGACGCGGCGGAGCCCCGCGGGTTCAGCATGCGGAAGCTGCGCGCCAACTGGAACCGCGCCGTGGCAGCGCTGTCGTGGGTCGCCGACGCGGCACGGTGGGCCGAGGACACCCGGTCGTGGCGGAACCCGACGGCGACGATGATGGCGCACGCCGTGCTCGTCCTCCTCGCGTGGCACCCGGACCTCGTGGTGCCGACGCTCACGCTCCATGTCGCTGCTGTCGGCGTGTGGAAGTACCGGCGCAGACCGCGCTCCCCGGCGCCGCACCCGTGCGTGCGCGCGTCCATGGCGGAGGCTCCGGACAGGGAGGAGCTGGACGAGGAGTTCGACACGTTACCGAGCGCGAGGCCTCCGGAGGTTGTCCGCGCGCGGTACGACCGCGCCAGGATGGTCGGAGCGCGGCTGCAGGCCATGGTCGGCGACGTGGCGGCGCAGGCGGAGAGACTGCAGGCGCTCGTGTCGTGGCGAGACCCGCGAGCAACCGGGATGTTCGTGGCGCTCTGCGTCGTGGTGGCCATGATGCTGTACATGGTTCCTATGAAGGTGGTGGCCGTGGTCGCCGGGTTCTACTACCTCCGTCACCCCATGTTCCGGGACAGGATGCCGGCGCCGGTAATCAACTTCTTCCGGCGGTTGCCTTCTATGTCTGAACGTATCATGTAGCATCCCATGAGCAGTGGCAAATGCGGCATGGGCCTGGTCACGGATATTGTCGCCATAGACCGCAGTTCCAGTTCTATATTGCCATAATAATTTCTATTTTCTTTACTAGAACAATAAAATCTGTTAGTATATCGTTTCATTAATGGAGTATGAGAAATCATCTTGAGAGGATTCTTCCCTGGCAGGCACCATTAATTTTGGATAACTCTTCAGTGAAAAAACATCGTTGAAAGACATTTGTATTTACCATTTTGTTCAACTTTGTAATGCTCCCGATCTAACTTTCCTCTGAATTAATGATCTCAGAGGAAATTTTGTGTCAGCAAATAGTACATTTGGAAGAACAGGATATTTACCAGCAGAACCAGTACAAACTTGGCAACTAACTTCGGTTATACAGTGGCACTCTGGCGTTTTGCTAAGATTTGACTACAATCATGGCATAAAATATAATCTAGCCAATCACGAATTTACATGGAAAATATCAGCAGTCTCAGCATTTGATTGATCAGTAAATGCCGCAGAGAAACTGTGGAAACAACAAAACAAAATCTGCACACTGACTGTTTTGATCTCTGGTAGCACAAAGATAACCTAATATGACTTGGCAAAAATGGCAACTTCATCGGCTGGATTGCCAGTCATGAAGCATTTCTTCTCACCCTCTGGCTGCTCGAACGGGAAGCACCTGATGGTAGCACTGGTCTCTTCTTTCACCTTGAGCTCATCAGCATCACTGAAGTTTAACACAAAATAATCAGATTACAAAAAGGGAAACAATGCTCGCCACGTAATACAAACAAAGTTTTTTCAAACTTGACCCACCTAGCTGACCATGGACCTCTAGCCCATTTCCCTTCAGCAATGGCCTCCTTTAGTTCTCCATATGAGCTTACATCTACTATGTTACTGCAGGATTAAAAAGGGTCATATTGGTTCAAGAACAAGAAAATAACCCTTGAAAGAATCCAATATGTTATTATGCTTATGGAGAAAGGGTAGTACGTTAATACAGAAAGCAAAAGGTTGGACATGAGAATACCTATCACGAAATTCGATGGCCTTCTGTAAAAGGGATGCCTGAATTTCCTCTAGACGACCTTTTACATGGTCCACCAATGCTGATGGTTCCATAGATACTCCAAACTCCTTTCCTTGCTTTCCAGGGACATCTCGCCTAGAAATCACGACACTCCTGTTTTTTACATCACGGGGACCAATTTCAATCCTTATAGGAACTCCCTGTCGAACAACGGAAAAAATGTCAAGACCAAGACTACATAGAAACATGAAAGAAAATTAACTTGGCCAAGACATGTTTGTTATGTACAATGAAGACTCACGCACAGAAATTATCATTTCATCTTAATTAAGTTGCTCGCTATGCCAAACAGTAGATAGCATAGCAGAAGTTACAGTTGCAAATGATGGCAATATCTGAACGGGATATTTTCCACATGGTTGCATGGTATAATGCTATGGGCAATGTAGAATGGAGTACTTTCTCCGATCAAGAAATAAGTAAGCTGATGTATCCTGTTTTTTCTCTTTTGAACTCAAGCAGACTTCGATGCAAATATGCAATACATGACATAAGTAATGGGAGAATACAGATCTAAATATCTCCACATGGTAAAAAGAGAAGAAATAACTGAAGTAGAGTTCCACTAGAAGTGCAAAAGTGATTACTTTCATCTCATAGAAGTTAAACTTCCATCCAGGTGTTCGCAGCTCCGAGTCATCCAGTTTGACTCTAATGCCTACTTCCTTGAGCGTGTTTTGGACTGAAGTTACAGCTTCCATAACGACACCTTTCTCGTCACCCTTTTTCCAAATAGGAACTATTACGACCTGCATTAAACAAAAAAAATATTGTTAATGATGGATAAGTCTCTGTCCTATGGTCTTTGTGGGACAGCACACATGGTCCTTGTGTCAAGGACTGGCAGTTAGAGATAGAGCATCAAGGACTGGTTGTTAGAGAGCATCCTTGACTGCTGCTTTAGACTAGCATCTTAGACTAGCATCTAGCATATTCTTGGCTGGTTAGCAGCCTATAAATATGTATCCCCAACCCCTCAGGTTGGCATGGCATTTGTGTGAGTTTGTGTGAGAAATAGAAACCAGAAAATTGCTCCAACTCCTTGTGTCATCCTCTCCCTCGATGAGAGTTAGAATTCAGCGACTAACAGTTAAATCCTACTGGTAAGTATCTCAGTTTGGATGCTGATAGCAGATAACATTAAACAAAACTCTGCAGAAAAAAGGACATAAACTTTACTTGACCTTTTTGCCAAAAACAGAATGTACTTCCTCTGTTCGTAAGTACATGTTCTAAACATTCTCTAATATGCAACTTCGATTGTTACTTTTCATATAAATATGTTACAACCTCCAATATGTTTTAATTGTCACAGGTTTAGGCAAGGTTTAGGCAAACTTTGCCTAAAACTGCGACAGTTAAATTGGATCGGAGGTAGTAGTTAAAAAAATACAAATTATGATATTATAAGAATATCTTTAGTGTTAAGAGGGAGATCTCAGGAACACTCAACGTTCAAAGAATTGTGAAATTCCTTCAAAGAATTGTGAAATTCCTTCATCTCACTGATATCATCAACACCCAAGATCTGCTGCCCCAAGAGGATCAAATCATTTGGAGGCTGTCAGCGTCGGGCAACACATGGCGAAATCAGCATACTCAACTCTATTTGCAGGCATGGCCCAATCACTGCTGTGGATATCGATCTGGAGAGGGTGGGTCGCCTTTAAAATGTAAGATCTTTGGGTGGCTTGCGGCGAGCAATCGTTACTGGACTAGCGTGTCTGCGCATTGTGTGATCAGGAGGATGAGACTATGTTTCCCCTTCTCTCGCCAGGTATGGCACCAAATGCTCGCCAATTTCTCCCTGCAGGTCATCTGCCCCAACAGCAGTCTACAGAGGCCTTTGCTGACAGGTTCAAGACCGCAGCTCATCGTGCCTGCGCCGAAAAGCTGAAGGGATCCCAAGCTGCTGTTATTTGGTTTAATCGATCTTATGCGAAGCTCGGCTGCGGATGGTTGCTGGCCCAAATGCTATCAGGAAACTGTTGCTGCACGCCCACCCCCTGATGCCACGGTGTAGACTCTTGCTAGCTAGGTGTACAGTTTCAGTTTCTCTGTTGTTAGCTTTATCTTCAGTTTTACTGTTTCGTTTGGATAGCCTGGAACCCCTTTCTTTTCTTTCATTTCCTCTTGGTTCTCAGTTGTTGGCTTTGTGTCATCTTGATGTTTCTTCTTCTAATACAAAATTATACGCTGTGCGTGTTCGAGGAAAGAAGAATAACTGTATGACGAATCTAGTGATACTATTCTCACATAACCAAACTATTCATGTATGTTATCAGTCAAAGATTGAAAGGTTTGACTGAACACTTTTGAAGCATCATCTATTTTCGAACAGAGCTAATGCATTTCCTCCAAATTTCCAAAGGGGAATAGTATTGAGCAGATACAAGACGGAGGATTAGAGGAAGGAAAAAATTAAAACAGGTACATGGGCCTGAGCTATGTGCACAAAAGATGTAAGCAAACAGCGGGAAAATACCTGAATGGGTGCAATCCTTGGTGGAAGCATTAGACCAGCGTCATCACCGTGGGTCATGATAATCCCGCCAACAAACCGAGTGCTAATAGCCCAAGAAGTTTGCCAGACATGTTCAAGTTGACCATTTTCGTCCATAAACTGCAGCAAATGGTGAAAATCAAAATCATGGCTGTAACCAAGGCAATATCAGAATTCAGCAGACAAGAAACAATGAAGGTGATGTCAAATGCAATATTTGGGAAGCAGTCTATCTGAAAGGATTGCCGTAGGAACTTATAATAACAGCGTAACTGATCGAGTAAAAGCAGCGTGCAAGGAGCCAAGAAACTGGAGTCAGTTGGTAAACAAACAGCAACCTGTGTTTCAAAGGCACGAGAGAAGTTCTGTCCAAGGTTATGACTAGTTCCAGCTTGTAAGGCCTTCTTGTCACCCATCATAGCTTCTATAGTGTAGGTCCGATCAGCACCAGCAAATGTCTCCCGTTTTGATTTCCTGCCCGGAATAACTGGGATAGCAGCGTGCTCATAAGAAAATTTGGTGTATACATCAATCATCTGCATTGCCTGCAGAGTGATAAGAAAAGGAGACGCATTAGAACATTTCATTATTTTAGATCTGTGTCGTTACATAAATAGTACTGAAAAAGAAAGTGCAGGAACAAATGGAACTTGCACAAACCTCCTTCTCTGCCTCTTCAAGGGTGGCATGGGCTGTATGACCTTCTTGCCATAAAAATTCAAGAGTTCTGATGAATGGCTTAGTCCTCATTTCCCATCTTGTAACATTAGCCCACTAGAATAACAAAAGGTATTTAGTAAATTGATTTTTTTCAAGACAATTTAATACATTGAATGATAGTAAACCTGTTGATCCAAGTCTGGCAATGAAGTTACCTGATTAATCATGAGAGGAAGATCACGATAGCTCTGAATCCATTTAGTGAACATGTGGTTTACGATGGTTTCACTTGTTGGTCTTACCTACAAAGCCCTCAAGAATGGAAGTGCAAGAGGTTCAGCTTTAGATCCACTCGCAAAAGAAACGATCATATATTCATAGGCACTGTTCCTACTAAATATCATGGGCCTGTGTACAAAAAGTTCACAAGACTAGATTAATGTATTACCACAAGTTTTTCCTCCAGTTCCTTGCCTCCTCCAATGGTGACTACTGCAAGCTCTGGACTAAACCCTTCAACATGGCTGGCCTCCTTCTCTATAAATGAGTACGGTATGAACTGATACACCAAAAAGGACGAGGATAAGAAACTAGAAAAAGAGGAATGTCAAGAACAAAATCTAATTTAAAAAGGCGACAAGCTCTGTGTGAAGAAATGGTCACAACCAAGTACAGAACAAGTTCTATAAAATAGACTGCAGCTATAAGAAAGATAATGACTGGATCCTCAAACTCTGTTTAAAAGGAACATATATATATATGCTTCCTCTGAATATGAGATCATGCAAATCTCACTTTGCACATACTGGAATATAATTATTTGGAGGCACAGTTAGGATTCATATCTATCAGTGCGACATTAAATGGTATGTATTTAAGTACTTTTGCAAATTTTAGTGCCTATTTTACACCCCGAATAAGTTAACAATAGCTAGCATCCTCGTTTTAAGATCAGAACACAAGCAATGGACTAGTCAAGACATACACTGCTAAATTTACAAAAGTATTATAATAACATATATATGTGAAAACAATAGAGCTAAACTACAGTAAGTGATACCAAATTCGACACATAAGCCTCTGTATATTATAGTAGTAATAAGAGATAAGTTTGTTGTGCTAACCAATGGCATATCCATCAGAATCAGATGACAACATAGAACAGCAGAAACAAACAAACTTATTAATCGATCAAGACTCTGGCATCAGCACGACAGAAAGAATAGCACAAAGTAGATGAGAATTATGATGTGCATGCCTGAGGGAAGTACATGTTGCTGTGTCCTGTCTCCTTGAACTTCACATTCAAATAATCCTACAACAATAAATAACATAACGAATATATTCAATTTCATTACCAAAGACAAACTTCAAAAAACTACGAATATAACAAGAGTACAAATTAAACCAAATTAATACAGGTACAAGCTTACCAATTTAAAAAATAATTTCAAGCTTCTTAGCTTAAAAATAGTAGCCGGTACAACTTCACATCCAATGCAAAGATATGAAGTTGACACCAAAGAGTATAAACACGCTATAAGAACTAGCAGCGAATTACTCCAGACAAATACTGCATGAGTGCACAACCAACAATAAACTGCTAATAGTGTCATTCCAGGAATTGTGAACTAGAAGCCCAAGAATGGAATCTACAGCAGGTCTAAGAGGCCAAGGAAGCGCTACAATTGTCCCAATTTGCACATACATAACACCAGAAGTAAGTTAACAGTTCACAGAAATGTTCAAGCATCGCCGCTCAATAACAACAGGCAGCTACAGTTCTTTGATTACACCGGCAATGTTAAACTCAACCTAACAAGCACAGTCATTAACGCGCGCCGCGCGCAGTGTAGCGTGTAGGAAGGAGGAGAGGAGCACCAACCTGGATGGCCTCCCAGATGGCGTAGCCGTAGGGGCGGATGACCATGGTGCCCCGCACTGGCCCGTAGTCCGCGAGCTCGGCCGCGGCGATGACGTCCGTGTACCAGGCGTTGAAGTCCGCGGACCGCGGCGTCACCTGCCCCTCCCTGTCGCCGCCGCGGGTCTCCGTCCGCGCGGGCGCCGCCGCGGAGGCGCCCGTGGTCGTCGCGGCGGCGCAGAACCTCGCCGGCGTCGCGTGGAGGCAGCGGCCTCGTTGGCGGAGCAGGGCTCCCGGCCTTGCCGCCGCCGGCGCGAGCAGCCGCGAAGGGAGGCGCAGCAGCGACGCCATCAGAGGGGATGACTGGCTGGATTGGGGTGTGTGCTAGTGCTCTGGGTCTGGGGCATGGGGGCACGAACGCTTCCGCTATACCATCCTTGACGGGCTGGGCTTGGTTGGGCTCTAACTATGGATTGATATGGGCTTTAGTTAGGGTTTTGAGGCCCGGAATGCTTGCTACAGTTACGGGCAAAATTTCACGGGATGGTTTTACGGGATGACACGGAAACATGGGATTGGTACAATATTTTCTGCCCTCCGTGATTTCCGGACTGTGATCCACCCACGCATCACCAGGTCAGTCCGTAGGTTCTGTTCCGTAAGAATTCATCCGTAGACCTAGCATTATTGCTCCAGCAGACTGGCCCCGCTTCCAATAACACAAGGGTTAAGTCCGAAAATCACGGAAAGCGGGCAAATTTGAACCAAAGACGTGCGTCCACATCAATCCGTAAGTCTGATCCGTAAAGAAAATTCCGTAAGTCTAGCATTTCTGCCCCGCTTCTCCTCAGACAGAACCAGCGGAAGGAGGCGACTGAACCGGAGGTGGAGAAAAGCGAGGAACCCTAGCTGTACTCCGCGCTGCGGCTGGTAAGTCTCCGGTGGATTTTCTTCCTTCCTGGACTGGTAGTTCCTAGCTTCAGGTTCGCGGCGGGGGCGGCGTCTGGGGCGCGAGGCGACACGGCCACGGAGGAGGAGGGGGATCCTCTCCTCCGTGGAGCAGACATCCCTCTCCGATTGCGATCGATCGTTACTTGCTATATATAACTTACGGAGGAGGAGGGGGATCCCACATTGTGTACCTAGTCTAATCCAACTTGGATGCCCCTTCTCGCTGCCTCCTGCCATGTATAAGTATCGACGCTAGAGACTGGGCTCAGCCCATCTGTGACAGCCCGTGACGGCAGCCCAACATTGGGTACACAATGTGGAAGTAGCATGCTTGTTCATGGTCATAGTTGTAGTTAATGGGGATCTGGTTGAAGAAGACAATGTGGTAGTCGTGGCTGATATGAACTTGATGAGGATCTGGTTGAAGAAGACAATGTGGTAGTCGTGGCTGATATGAACTTGGTCGGAGAAGACGGCTCGGATGCCATCTCTGCCCCCTTGAAAATGAGCTTGTCCGCAACCCATGGAGAATTCCAAGCCATACACAGTCCATACTGCCAACCAAATCCGAAATGCACATGCAAGCCACAACGATGACCAATGGAGTTGTTCATCATGACACATAGAAGTAGCCCACCTTTTATCAGAACTGCATTGTGCAAACATAGAGCCACCAGGATCCCACGACCAGTGTGTGTATTTAACATGTTGCCACACTGAGAGTAGAACATGAGAGGGCATAGGGAAGTCACTGCCTTGCTCACTACCCCCGATTAATTCCATAAGCTTACTTGACCATATGAGCCTGATAGTTTTGCCAGTTTGACTCCAAAGTTCAGGATCCATGATAACTGGAACCTCGGCATGTCCAGAATAACACGATGTGGTGTGTTTGTTGTAGTGTCTGCCTCTCCCAGCCCCCAAACATGTTTGGACACCTCATTCACCAATAGCTGCATTCTCAAGCAGATGCCAAGGTACGTCTCACGAGCATATTTTGCAGTCCATATTAGCATAGATATTCCACACTCTCCAAATTTTGTTGCAGCTACGTCTTCAAGGTCTGAAGATGCTAATTCAATGATGTGTGCATTAGCTGGACGAGTCTGTCCATTCACTGGAACATAAGACACCACGATAGGAAGCAAATGACTCTTGAATCCATTACTAGCAATTTCGCAGCAACCTGACCCTGTAATCTTCCACTAAAAAAGCTCAAAACTATGCTGGGTATTGTGTCCAATAGACCCGGCGACAGGCCAATCTTGCAAATTCCACCACGCCACTCCAAAACATGTCCAATGAGCGAAAGAATTGTGCCTCCACAGCCAGTATTTATCTGTACTTGACACTGAATCAGACTTGGTGATATTGGCAGTTCCTCCAAATTTTGCAAGAGCACAAGATGATACTATGAGGACCCATGCAATTTCCCATCGGAAGTGATCGGGACCACAAGAAACCGCAGTCAGAATCACACATAAACATGGTGCTCTCTGGCTTTCCTCCTTCACCAAATAATTCATAAGAAAACTAGAAGCATAACCACTCTGAATAACTTCCAGAACCGTGACAAATACTTTCACAGGTATTTCAGTGATAGGTAATTGAAAACGTGCATTGGTTAGCTGCAAACTGGGAATATAGAATGAGCACAAAACCTCGAGCTCCGGCTGCGGCCATTGTTGCTGCTGAGCATCAATCATAGACTGCAATAGATAGGTTGACCAATGTTGAAGCTCAGTAATCATGCCATAGAGTGTTGCTAGGTACAGCCCCAAGGAAAACATGAGTTCACCATGTTGTTTCTCTGGTCGCACCAAGATTTTTACCAAGTTCGGAGTAGGTACAGAGAAAACAAAACTGACCGGCAACAGACTTGAACATGTCGCACTCACATGCATATCAACTCCAGTGACCAAATAATCAGACCAATTATAAGCCTCAAGGATTGCATAAGATGGTTGCACGTATGAGCTATCTGACCTTCCATAGCAGTGCGGATGTTGGGACTCACAATTAAGGTTACGATTGTTAATCTGCCTGAACGAGGGCCATGGTAAGGGCCGTGTCTCATCTCCATTAGCCTGGACATCCATGAAGGAAGGCCAAGGTGTGGGTCGATGTACCAAGACTTGGCTTGTGATGTGCCGACTAAGACTCAGCTTGATGAGTTCATGGTTGCTGTACTCGGTCAGAGTCGGCGGTGATGAGATAACCAACCATGGAGCTGCTCCTGTCTGACGGTCCAAACAATATGTCGAGCAGGTCGCGGGCACAGTGTTGACACCACTAGTCACGAAGATGGTTTTCTGCTCGGGATTGAAGCACGTGGGTGCGGCCACCTCTACGACGATTGCGGTCGACACCGCATCGATGGGTAGGATGTGGCTCCCTTCGATCGGCTCAGGGCAGGAGGTCGGAGACGTTGGGGATGCGTCCTCCCACGCCATGAACTGGTTCGGTGATGACTGATGAGACCAAGGAAGAGGACACGAGCGAAGCGTCATGCTCGCCGTCGTTGTTGTCGGGGACGAGCTCGTTGGAGTCAACGCCCTCAGTCGCGGACGTGGCAGGTGACAATGACGATGAAGAGGACGCAGGCGCCATCCCTTCCGATGTGATGGCGAGCTCGTTCGTGGCGGAGCTCACAGCAACGGCTCCGGTGACGCCGGCGGCGGTGTCGAGCATGTAACGGCAAAGGGCATCGAGGCTAGCTTCCCACTTATCGAAGCATGCATTGAGCTCAGGATCCATGGCGAATGTATGAGGTGGGTAAAAAAAAATGGGGATTTTTTTTTTTGGAAGGGTGGTGAGTGGCTCTGATACCAGATGTTAGCGTCTACTTGGCCCAGCCCAGCACTCAGCCTACGTTCTGGACGTTCATGCGCTCACGACCCAACTATAAGAAGAGAGCCCACTCCATCCCAAAAGCCCGGACCGAAAAGAGGAAGGAATCTCTCTCTTATAAGGTGGGTGTGGCCTCCTTCCGTAGGCGAGGTGGGACTAAACTTCGTGTAGCCTCACCAGTCAACAGTAGCCTAACATCCCATCCTCCTGAGAAGCCCCTCAAGAAGGCATGGCGATCGCTAGCTCTGATACCAGATGTTAGGTACCAAATAGTCAATTCACACAATCTAACAAGTGTTACAAGGATTTGCTAGACAATCTAGATGAACAAGCAAGAAGAAGATTGGGGAATCAGAGCCTAGGTGGGAGAGAGAGCCGCCGTGCCATTCGCCTGATCCAACTTGGATGCCCCTTCTCGTTGCCTCCTGCCATGTATAAGTATCGACGCTAGAGACTGGGCTCAGCCCATCTGTGACAGCCCGTGACGGCAGCCCAACATTGGGTACACAAATAAGGGCCTTAACACTACAGTGTATCTGGAACCATGAATTTCGCAACATTAATAATTGATTAGTTCACGGGATCGATGGTCTCATGCCAAAAACTTGGTTGCTAATTTCCCTGCAACTTACTGAAACCTAAACGAGACAGTGTAAACGCAATGGTTCCAGGGCCCTCACAATGCTCATCTCTAATCAGACAGACCAAACATCTGCTTGTTTTTGTGTGCTCGGTTAGTGGCAAGCTTGAGGTGATAATCCAAGTTAAGATTGATTTCTACTGCAACTCATTTCGAACTAGGACTTCCTTGTGTGTGCCCTCAGATATGATACCTCGACCGTGTTTGTTCAGTTTCTTTTGTTCATAAACCCTTTTTTTTCTATGAACCAGGTTCTTTTGAATTGGAGTGCTCTGGAGACTGCCACTTGCGGAAAATCTGCATTTTGGTCATATCAATGGATCAGAAATCAGCTGGCGCTTTGGATTGTCTTGAACTAACGGTGCTCATAGAGGAGACAGGCTATCAAGAGGGTTTCAGAAATGGGCACGCTGATGGCTTGGTATCCTGGAAGGAGGATGCCAGGGAGGTTGGTCTAAAGACGGGTTTTCAGGTAGGTGAAGAGCTGGGCTTCTACCAGGGCTGCCTCCAAGTCTGGACATCGGTATCTCGCATCAACCCAGGCATGTTTTCGGTTCGGGTGAAGAAGAACATTGAGCAGATGTCTGCACTGGTGAGGAGCTACCCTGTGTCCGATCCAGAGGATGAAAAGATTCAAGAGATCATGGAGAAAATAAGGATAAAGTTCAGGATGATCACTGGAACCTTAGGAGTCAAATTGGACTACCAAGGTCGGCCCATGTCATCGAAGAAGGATGTTGAGGATATGGGTTAATGATGCCATGCCGTGGATTGCACATGATTAAGGATCGCTACCAGCGCAGTTTCTAGCCATACCATTCTCTTAGTAAAGCTCAATGTTTGTGCAAATAACTGCAGTGTTCTTACGGATCAATATACTGGGTTCTCTTCAAGCCATCTCTGTTGTTTGGCAGCTTGATGGAAGATCTAAGGCAAGCATGATGGTACTCATTGTGGTCCACACAAAAAATATCATTATTGATTACTGTAGTCCATTACGATCCTATGTTATCAATGTCTGGTAAGTGCTACCCATACAAGGGCTTGCAGTAGTGCTTAATTTTTTTTCATACAAACGACCAAGAATTACCATCATCAATTTGTGGCAATAATTGTTCGAGTCCTTGGAGAAGGCATCGTATCACATATCAATCAAACATGTTTTTGTTGCATCACCGTGGCAGTTCAATGCAGAGAACAACAGTGAACCATTAAGCGTGACAACAAGTGGGAAGAAACTCCATGATCCACTAATGTACTAATAATACAATGATACAGCTGAGCTCAGCACAGCAAGAACTTAATATGATAGCGAATAACTCAGATGATTGGAATCAATATGTTCTTCCAGGAAACTGAAGAGAAAAGAAAGACACACAGTCAAGCAAATCTCTGTAACCTAGAGGTGTGACCAAACCTATCTCAAGGCACGTTACAGAAGGGATCGACGTTAGCGTAAGCTATCTTTTGCTGGCGTTCAGTCCAAACTGGACACGCTAGCTTGTAGGCCGGAGTGTTTTCAACATATCTACTCCGTACTTTTATGAGATCAAGGACACCACGGTGGTCTGCTTCGCGGATATATTTCTTGCCAACTTTGTAGCCTTCCACAAAAGAACGCACGTCTTCATCTGTCAAATATTTAGTGTCAGCAGCTACCATTGGCTTTGGATCTATCTTCATTCCCTTGAGCACCAAAGAGTTCCTAAGGATATGAAGTGCCAACTCCAGTTGATCTTTCTCACCATAAAATCCAGAATGTCCACCAACTTGAGATGGGAGTGAGGGTTCGGAGGAAGGCTCCTTAGCTCACCATGACACTTGCGATACCGCATACGATGACAGTTCATCCACATCTGTCAAAATGAAGGATGTGCCATGCTGTCATCTACATGAGAATGCCACTTAAACAAAAGACACAGACAGACATAGAGGCTTTTCCCAGAAGGATCAAGAAAAGAAATTTCTCTCCAAGCATATTCAACAGTTAACTAAGGATGTACCCAGTTTGCTGAAGATAAACATAAAATATTGTACATATTAAGAATACAAACTTACATGAAACTCCAGCTTTTCCATTAAAGGAGCAGCCTCTAAGAGGGGTGCAAAGTCAAGGACATCGGTGCTCCTTTTCTCCAGGGAGAAAAAGGTTATTTCCAGTCTCAGATGCCTTAGATAAATAAATCTGGGATGTTCCTCTGGTAAAGTAACTCTCTGACACCCACAAAAACAAGATGAACAAATTACTAGAGTCAAACCAAAACACATGCATGTAAATACTGGAAATATGAGAGTAGATGCAGCTCAAACCTCAAGTTCTTCACATTTTATAGTCAGAATCTCCAGTCGAGGCACAGTACTTGGCAATTCAGTGGAGATATATACAAGAGCTGAGGAAATATCTGATGACTTCACAGATATGTTTGTCAATGTTCCAGGAGGTGCTATGTTTGTCAATGTTCCAGGCGGTGCTACCGGTATTAATGGACCTTCATATACAAGTGTTTTCAGGCCAGAATTTAACTCTTATCTCCTGAAGAGAAGGGCAGTAACTGACAATCAAATGCTTAAAGTGCTTTGAAGGATGAGGTGTCCATAGGCTTCTAAGCGTTTGAATGAAAGAAATTCCAAGAAACTCCAACACAATGCAGTTTGACAACAGGAGTTGAAGTTCTTCATCAGTAATATCCACATCTACTAACTCAAGCTTTTTAAGTTTTTGAAAAGCTTCGAAGTTTCCAGCCTTATTTATGGAAACACAACAGAGCTTTAAAGATTGCAAGTGGGAACTATTAGTAGCATCAAAAAACTGAAAAGGGAACTTATATAGTTCCTTTATAAGTTCCCTTTTAGGAGAATAAGTTGTCAAATCAAGAATCAGCTGCTTTGTCTTCGACGCGATAGCAAAGTTCAACCATTTATCTATATGATCTGCATGTTCGTTGCTTAGTACTGCGTAGTTAACTTCCATTTTCTCAACCCCTTTACCAGATTGTTGTTTTATTACTGTATCGACTATCTCACAAAAATCTATTTGGCGGTTGTTGCCAGTTCTTCTGAAATAACCCCATGGCACCATTGATCCATAAGAAAACTCCAAGTTTGCGCGGGGACTGTCGTGGTGGTGTCACGGCAGATGCCATGGATAGGCTAAAGGTAGGGACAAAATGCACTAGAGAAATCTAGGGAGGGATAGTGTGGTGATTCCACACACAGATGTTTGTATTCGATTCACTTCCAATGTTTACAAGTGCTTCTTAAGCTGTATTAGGGAGAGGAGGAAGAAGGAACTCTCTTACTCTCTTCACTAGCTAGTCCTCAGGAACATACTAGTAAAACTCAATCAACTAGAGATCAACCAGCCCCTTCTACAGATGCCCTAGTCCTCCTTATATAGGGGTGGCTAGGTCTCCAATTAGGGCATACGTGGAGGCATATTCCAGGGAATATGCCTCTTCCCAAAATAGCAAACCGACCGGGTCACTTTTCCCCTTCGTAAGCCATGCAGAGGCTACGTGAGCCTCTGCGGCGCCAGCGTCATCCGACACAGGCGATGTCACCCTTGTCGGCCACGTCTCGGTGGTCCTGGCCTCTGTCCGCTTCGCTCACGCTCTGCGCATAGTGGCCACCTTTTGACCAGCGAGATACCTTCCTTCTTTTGCAAGCTTGATATAACCCGGATCGTGCCTGGTTGATCCGGCCACACCGGTACCTGCATACAAGTTACATAAATCCTGCCGGCATACGACATAAGTCAGCCGGGACTCAGTTAGGCGGACATCCTCAGGTCCGGGTTACTCCGTGATTCGACCTGCCTTGAGGTGACTCGGTCAGCACTTGCTTTGACCTTGCCGTACCTCGGCTAACTCGGTCATTATACCCCGACGTGACCCCACCCGGGGGTATCCCCCAACATTAGTCCCCGAAGCTGGTGCGGTCTTAGCAGCCTCAGTCGCTAAGGCCACAGCAGGTTCAATTTTGCCGAGCCTTTTGCCCTCTCTTCCGAGTTACCTCATATCCCGGATTTCATGGGCTATCTTTTCCCTTGGCACATTCCGAGTTTTCACTCGCTGGCCGGGTCACCCTATAGTTATCCGAGTTAATTTTTCCTTCCCTCGTACGCTTCCCCACGTGGAGGGTAATCATTACTTTGCCTCATTTTAAGGGTCTGCGCCAGTTACTGCCGCAGTTAATGTCAGGTGTTACTGTTGCTCACGTCACATCGTGTTTGTCTCCTCGTTAACTGTATCACCACGTCACGTCGTGGGATCACCTGCGCCCTGTGGCCCTTCCTATGGCTCGTCGCTGATTGGCTGATCCGGATCATACACGGCCACGCCGTGTGGCCCATCCGCACAGCCCGATCCCACTACCCCTCTGGGGCGTGGTTAAATAGGGGAGGGGCGTGCCCCTTGGGTCTTTTCCACATTCTCGCGCCCCTCTGCCTCTTCTTCTTCTTCTTTTTCCCAGCAACTGCGCCGTCGCCGCCGCACCTGCTCAGTTGCGTCGCCGCCGCTCCGTTCCTCGCGCACCAGCGTCGCCGCCACTCCCGCGCATCTCCACCGCCACGGGTCCGCGTCAGTCCAGGCCACTGCCCCCCACCGCCGATAGGGCCAGTGAGGACAGCAACCTAGAAATGACAGAGGAAGAACTCGCCGTCGCGGAACAGGAGATGGAGGAGGATGCGGAGAACGCCGAGCGCGGCGCCTGGGCTGGGTCCTGGGTATGCCAGGAGGACGCGATGATCACATTCGTTCGCAACCGGATCTCCCCCTCCAGAAACGCACGCATAAACTTTGTCACATGAGCTGGCGCCTTGACCCCAACCGGACCTCCTCATTCGAGTTGAGCAATACCGAGATATTTCGCCGGGTCAAGGCCCTCTTCACTACCAACAAGAACTTCTCTGCTGATTGGGAGTGGGGGATCGAGCACTTCTGCCGAGATAGGCTTCCTCCTGCGGTAAGTCTCGTGCTCCCATCTTCTTTCGAGTTAAATCTTATGTCGGAATTTATTGTATGGTTGATCCCTTCACATCTTGTCTCTTAGATGTTTCTTCAGCAAACTCTTGAGGATGGCACCGAGCCTTCTCTCAAGTGGGCCCCGGATCGAGATGTCCCGGACGAGAAGGAGCCGGATCAGGAGATGTTCCTTCCGTTCCCCGACGCGACCAAGCGACACACTGGTAAATTCTCTTCCATTAGAGGTTGGCCCGACGATGAAGATGATTCCGACGTTGAGGTGATGGAGGTATTTGACGTTGTCCCCCTTTCTTACGTTTTTCCGGCATCAGCTAACCCCGGTGGGCAGATCCATGAAGATCCTCCCCTTGCCACGGGTGAGCCAGTCCCGGTCGTATCAAAGAAAAGGGGGGCCGCATCTGCTTCTTCCTCCGGACCTTCTAAGCCAACCAAGAGGCGAAAGAAGTCCGCAGACAAAGCTGCCACCAAATCCACGACTAAGGCCGTAGCCCGGAGAGCTCACAAGCCAAAGGAGCCTTTGACCTCAAATGAGTAAGTCACTTCTTACTTATTCGATTTTCTGCTTCGTGCTTTGCCATTCATCTGTTCTTCCTTTGTTATATTTTCTTATCATTCATCGTTTGATTCGGCAGGGCTGCGGTGGAGGTTCCTCAGTGCGGATCCGGCATCGCTTCGCCGCTCCGACATAGCCCTTCTCCCCCTTATGGCGACGATTCTCGCCCGCTGAGCCCCATTCAGGAGGGTTCAGCAGCTGCTCCGGGTTCTAGCCCACCTCGTCCAGAGGAGGGCAACCTCGGAGCAGGGGGAAGTGGCTCTGCCGAGGCAGTGGTTGCTCCCAGCTCCACTTCGGCTCCGCAGCAACCAGCTGCATCCGAGATACCAACAGCACACCTGCCAAGACAAAAATCAGCACCAGCACCACCAGCAGCAGCAGCACAAGCATCAGCAACAGCACCAAGCCCCTCCGCCTCGTCCGAGTCTTCCAAGACTCGGCGAGAAGGCACCAGCAGCACCAAGGCTAGCACTAAGGCAGCTCCCAAGGGCAAATCCGTCGCAGCAACTTCAACCTCTCAGCAGCAGCCCAAGGGCAAAAAGGCTCCTGACACCGCCAGGGCAGCGTCTATCGAGGCTGGACAGTGTACACTTGCGTCCATGTTTTCGAAGAAGACCCCACCGACGAAGGACACCTCTGTTGGGTCAGCTGATGCGCAACTCGTTTTGCACACCAGCCCCATTGTTGCCCAGGTTGAAAGGAGGGAAGCCCATGCTAAGGGTTTGGTCGCACCCCACATGCTTAGCGGAGAACGCTATCCTCCGTCCTTGATCGAGTTTGTCAATAACTGGAACAAGGCGGAGTTCGTTCACAACGACGATCTCCCGGAGAAATTTGGGCCTGCCGAATTTGCCGCGCAGATGAACACGGTCGCTAAGGCTATAAACCTTGCGGGTCGGATGATGGAGGTACGCTACTTCGCCTTTTCCTTAACATGTACTAGATATTAGTGATATAACCATTAGTCCCCGAGCCTCCGGGGGAGTAATTTGTTACTCGGCCGGATGCTCCTTAGAGAACTAGCGTAGCTCCTTAGTAACTTCGAATATGCACACACCTAGAGCCGGGTTAAGTTCCACTTGGCCCGGATCTTGTACACTTCGAATATACACACACCTAGAGCCGGGTTAAGTTCCACTTGGCCCGGATTTTGTACACTTCGAATATGCACACACCTAGAGCCGGGTTAAGTTCCACTTGGCCCGGATCTTGTACACTTCGAATATGTACACACCTAGAGCCGGGTTAAGTTCCACTTGGCCCGGATTTGTACATTTCGAATATGCACATGACTAAGCTATCCTTTTGTACTCTTTTCAGGTGACCACCAATCGCCGGAGCACTGAGTTTCAGCATCTCTTAGACACTCACAATATGCTGCGCGCGAAACATACTACGCTTCTCGCCGAATACAAGAAAAGGGTTAAGTTTTTTCCATAGCTTTTTTCCCATCTTTCTTTATTTTTCCCGCCATACTAATTCATCATTCGGATTGCGCAGCTGGAGTGGAGGCCGAGAACATCCTTATGAGGAAAATTTTGGACCAAATAAAGGGTAAGTTATTTTTGCTTAATCTTGCTCTGTGCTCTATCTCCTTTTTCTGCTTGGCTCGGCAAATATTCATACCTCGGCTTTGCCGGGTCAACAAACTATTTCAGCATCTCTTGAAGATAGTGTGCCCGTGCCTGACATGATGCTGCATTTTCTCGAACAAGCAGGGCAGCATCAGGCCGAACTCAAGAAGAAGGATGATGAGCTCGCTCTCCTCCGAACCAAGGATAACGAGATTGCCAAGCTCAAGGCAGACATGAAAAAACTCAAGGCGCTTCACAAATCCGAGATGGATAAAGCTGGCCAAGATTTTACCGAAGAGCGAGAGCATCTGAACCTCCAAATTGCCAAGGACCAAGAACTGCTGAAAGAGGCCGACACTAAGCTTGAGTCGGTGAATGCTGAACTTGCGCAACTTCGGAAGAGGCGCGACAACTGCACCAAGGAGCTGACCCGGATCCATAGCCATATTTCTCGTAAGTTATTTTCCTTCAGCCGGCATGAATTTCTCCGGGTTAACCTCCCTCACCTGTTTAACTTGTCTTGTTTTCAGGCAAATTTCTGGAGGGTGATGCCCTTGCAACCACTGCCGTTGCCAAGTTCCGCCAGAAGAGGGGTACCCTAGTTGGTCCTGGCGCCGAAATTATTCCCTATGATATGGAGGACCTACTGGTCAGCTTATCTTCTTGCGTTGAGATTGTGAAGAATTATGGCAAGGATATCCTTGATGTGGCAATCCGGATCTTCAATGCATTTTGGCCTGATGAAGATACCCCGGAGGGGACCACTGCTCTTTTTGCCAAGTTAATGGAGTGCGAGACCTAGCTCGATCTTTGGAGGGAATCCGCTGGACGCGCCGGAGCTGAAATCGTCCTCCACTATGTGCTCACATGGTATGAGAAAATCATCTCAATCTTCTTGAGCGGATGCACACCGGATCAAGGTGGTCCAATGATCTGGATTGGATAGCTCGGCGCAAGGCTTGCGCTCATAGCCTTATTCAGTATGCCCCATCCATCAATGGAATGAAGAACCAAGCTTCCTTGGCGCCGCTGACGACGAAAATGCCGAAGATGGTTCGGGTGAGGAGGAAGAGGACGAAGCCTCAGACATCGAGGAAGGTGAAGATGACGCTGAAGCCGAGGCCGGAGCTGCATCTGCTGGCGCCGGGTTACCTCCTCCTGCTGCTCCTTGATTAAAAACACTTTGCAGTTTATCAGATCCCCGATATGCCGGGTGCAAATGTATTAAGCACACAAGTTATATTTTGCTACTAAGTTGCTTGTGCCGGATTAACTTGGGCGTAGTCCTCGAGTTTCATTTTCTTGTTTCTCCAACTTCTTGGCTCGGCTCGTGTCTACCTTGGTTCGGTTTTATGACTTACGAGTCCGAGTTTCAAAAATTGACTTAACAATACTTGAAAACTTTAGGATTAACTCAAAATAATTAAGCATAGTAATCATAAAGTAAGCATAAGGTTAGTCCAAATAACAAATATTGGCTCGATTAAGTTCCTTTCCTTAGTCGTTTTTCGTGTGCTATGCAATTCCAAACTTGTTCTCTTGCTTGCCATGAAGCCAAATCTTGTTGGACAGCAGCAAGTCGAAGAGTTAGGTTTTTGGTGCTCACACGCTACTAATCCGGCTTAGGTAGAAGCAACTTACGCCAGCCGACATATAAATACTAAATACAGAAAACAAACAATAAATATCACTAAGGCAGTCCCCGAGTTACTGCTCGAGGTGCTAAGATTTTATTGATAAGCTCATTGCCGGCATACATACCGACATATGAGAGACTCGGATACACACACTTCTTTGCTAAGTGTAGAACGGAAGAAGTAGAGCTACATTCCATTGACGCTTAGATTCCTCGCCGGACCTGTCCGCCTTGTTCTTCTCCTGTGGTTTTGCATCGATGAGACAATACGAGTCATTGTGCAATGCTTTGCTCACAATGAATGGTACTTCCCATAGGGGGGGATAGCTTATGCATGCCAGCAGTACGTTGTACCAACCGGAATACCAGATCACCTTCCTGGAAGATTCGGGAGTTTACTTTCCGGCTATAATAGCGTCGGAGATTTTGCTGATATATGGCGGATCTGGACAATGCCAATTCTCTCGCTTCTTCCAGCAGATCAACATCATTTTGCCGGGCTTCTCGCACTTCGGCTTTTGTGTATTGGGTGACTCTAGGCGAATCATGCTCTATGTCGGCTGGTAATACAACTTCTGCCCCATATACCAGAAAGAATGGCGTATAGCCTGTGACTCAATCACACCTTCACACGAGTTTCGCACGTTGCACCAACGGGTCAAGAACTCCCGATCTGTCTCGTTCGGTCTCTGCTTGCACATTGCCAGGGTCTGTGGCATATTCGGCCTCTGATACGTACTAGAGAAGTTACTGACAAACATTTCCTCAAAATCAATCCAACAGTTGATACTTCCAGGTGGTAAATTGTTTAGCCATACCCTCGCTGGCCCTTCCAGCATCTGAGGAACATGTCTCATAGCCCGTCTCAAGTTGCCTGTAGCAATTTTCACCGCTTTCGCGTAGTTGATCAACCAATCCTCCGGCTTGGTGCTACCGTCATATGTTTTTGTGCCTCTAGGTAACTGGAAGTTAGGCACCGGAGGCTCCTTCATGATCCGGGGCCCAAAACATGCAGGACCCGGAGGACCTTGACACTCAATTTGCTCTGACCTATAGAGCCGATCCAGTTTTAATCTGGCGTCGTCAGGCATCAAGTTCCTGCTTCCCCACCTTAACCCTATCACGTGATAGTCCGGCCTGGGATATCCTGCGTTCACCATTTCCGAATCACCATCATTGTATCTATCTTGCTCCTGTGGAGCCGCTCTCTGTTGGATACCTTGGCTGGCACTTCGCTCTTGCCGTGGTATATTCCGCTGCTGCAGTTGCCCTGCACCCGCCGAGTTACGCTGTCCGGCATTGCCGTTCACAGCGTTTCCCTGACCGGCATTGCCTTGGTCGCGGTTACCTCGGCCAGCTTCACCTCGGCTCACACTTCGTCGATTCTCATTTCTCTGCACTTCTTTTCCTTTCCCTGCCCTTGTCGGGTCATACGGGACTATCTGCTTGTTTCTCCTTGCCGAGGTTACGACCTCCTCTCTTCTTAGGCCACCATGAGGAGACGATGCAGCTCCAGCAGATTTCTCCGGGTTACCTACTACTGAGTGAACGATTTTGGAGGCCCCAGCTCTTCCCGGATTAGCCCTGAGTAACTCTTCATTTTGTTTGTTCGCGATCCGAACTAACTCATTGACTCTATCCTGTTGTCTTTGCCGGGCTTCACCCGTCAAACCCTCTAACTCGGACGCGACTGCATCTGCTGCTCTGAGGTTCTTCGCCGGGGTACTATACTTCGGCAGCCCCACGGACAAAACGTTCTCTGATTCCTCAACTCTAGTATCACCTTCTTTGTTCATTTCACCGATGAGGTTTCTCCCCTTCACTTTTACAGCATCTACCTTATTTGCCTTAGCGTACTCACGCAGTGTCATGTTCAACGACTGCTGAGCCGCTGCTATCTTTTTCGCACCCTCTAGTATTTTCTGCCTAGTCTCCCTTAACTTGGCATGTGCCTGAGCCGGATCTACTGCAGGTGTTATGGGTTCTCTAGGCTATCTATCGCCTGCTGCAGCACATTCTCTGGCCTCTCTAGTGGAGGACTTCTACTTTTCGTTGGTGCCTTTGGTGTTACCTCCGGATCTGGTGCCGGATCCTTGCTCGCGCCAGCGTCAGGCGCAGTCATCATCACCTCGGCACGGTCAGGAGAGCGAGTGATACGCGCCCCGCAAGCCGCGCTAAGGGGTGGCTCGCCTCCCTCGACGACGTGTCGCGGGTGAACGCACGAGACATCGACAGCGACGTAGATCTTGTGCGCGTCGAGCTTGACGAAGAGGCCGTTGCGCGGAAGGGGTCGCCTGCCGAAGCAGCCAGCATTGTCGCTGACGAAGTCCAGCGCTCCAAAGCGCTGAACGAGCCTGAAGACGATGCGTTCGCCGGTGCCGATGAGGTTTCCCGTCCGGATCTTCACTCCTGCTAGCGCCGCTAGCCCCACGGTGGGCGCCAACTGTCGTGATGGTGTCACGACAGATGTCATGGATAGGCTAAAGGTGGGGACAAGATGCACTAGAGGAATCCAGGAAGAGATAGTGTGGTGATTCCACACACAGATGTTTGTATTCGATTCACTTCCAATGTTTACAAGTGCTCCTTAAGCTGTATTAGGGAGAGGAGGAAGAAGGAACTCTCTTGCTCTCTTCACTAGCTAGTCCTCAGGAACATACTAGTAAAACTCAACCAACTAGAGATCAACCAGCCCCTTCTACAGATGCCCTAGTCCTCCTTATATAGGGGTGGCTAGGTCTCCAATTAGGGCATACGTGGAGGCATATTTCAGGCGATGTCACCCTTGTCGGCCACGCCTCGGTGGTCCTGGCCTCTGTCCGCTTCGCTCACGCTCTGCGCACAGTGACCACCTTTTGACCAGCGAGATACCTTCCTTCTCTTGCAAGCTTGATATAACCCGGATCGTGCCTGGTTGATCCGGCCACACCGGTACCTGCATACAAGTTACATAAATCTTGCCGGCATACGACATAAGTCGGCCGGGACTCAGTTAGGCGGACATCCTCAGGTCCGGGTTACTCCGTGATTCGGCCTGCCTTGAGGTGACTCGGCCAACACTTGCTTTGACCTTGCCATACCTCGGCTAACTCGGTCATTATACCCCGGCGTGACTCTACCCGGGGTATCCCCCAACAGGGACACCAGCCATATTTCCAGTGTTTTGATACCTTGCAGCCTCTTTTATTCGCAATCGTGATATGATATTCGCAGTCGAGAAAAAAGATATAAATGGTTATTATTTAACAGAAAGAAGCAAGTATTTTCTTTAAGATAACATAGCCACATCAAGTTTAAATAATAGTCAGCATACTAAACTTATAAGTTATTATCCCTTGCATCATAAACTGGTAAGGAAGGGCGTTTTTTTTCCGAGAAAGGGTCTAAATCCATTTTCATATAATTCATGAAAATAACACCATGTACATGTTAAACATTAGCAATTACAATAGTTGGATAACTATTCATACATACACACTGATAGTGGAAGAAAGGATCGTTAAATAAGCTCGCTCAACTGAGGTGTTGGTCTCAACTGAGAACATACGCTCTTGAAAAAAAGTTGGAAAATTATTAGCATGCATTTATCTGATGAAAAGACACCTCTGCATATTGTCAACTATAAATAGCATGAAAAGTGCTTCATGCATAAACCCTCAGCAACGCACAGTTGATAACCTTACCATGGGCAGGTCGCTCAACTGGAGCTTTTATCACTTTCTTTTGACCTTTTCTCCATTTGGTTGCTCCTTTGAACTTCACTTTCTCTTTGCCATCCTACTGTATTTTCCTGTGTTCTCAAGGAAACTTTGCACAGGGGAATCAATACGGGGTACGATGACAAGCCATCAAAATTGTTGTTAGTTCAGTCATTCCAAATTCTATCTTCGATGGCTATTTTTAATTGAACCACGAGGATATCAGATAGAGTAGAGATAATACTTGAGATGTGCCATCTTTAATGTTGGCGTTACTCATTTTTCTAACCAAAGCCATAAACTAAAATACAGAAACCGCTATGCAAGCTTTGCTTGCTTATCCTTCAGGTCTCTTAAGAAGACGCCAAGAAGTGGAGCAAAGCCCCGTCAAAAAAGAAGAAAAGTGAAACAAAACAAACTGGGGGATGGCCGGATGGGAAAAGCGAAACAAAACAAACTGGGGGATGGAAATCATGGTATCTGGTCTTAGGGTGTTACAACATTGCAATAGTGCAGAAACCAAGCACATTTCATGCTCATGGAGCTGCTAGGCGCGCCCAAACTATCCCGAATAACAAATGGCTGGCACCTTGGTCGAAAACCAATTCTGTCCCGAATGGGGCATTTTTTATTACAGATCCATGTTGTATCCACATTTAACAGCAGAACTGAAAGAGGCATCCGCCAAAATCACGCGAGCTGTGAACACATAAGGCTGTTCTAGAGTTCTAGATCTGAATTTGATTGCTGCTCACAGAAAAGAAATGAAAACACTAGCGATCCAATAAAGCGCGCGGTTGGAATTGGGGATTGCTACACGAGGTGAGAACTTGCCAGGTCGCCATATTCGTTGGCGAATAGGAATTCAAATCCAGAATCGCTAAATTTGATCGGATGCATATGTTTTTGAATGAATTTGCAGGCGCTTTTTAATTCTAAAGAAATACAAAAATACTAATGGTCAATATGACGACTAAGATTTGATTTGGGATTGCTTGCCACACGGTAAGGTTCCTCGTGAAGGAATGTTAGCCAATTATACTGTTTTTTCTTGGAACGACAAGAGATTTTATTCATTCAAGAGCACTTTACAGACAGAAGCGGTGTACGGAGACACACAAGATACAGCAAAGATGCCCCTACTCGGACATTGTCATGTTTCTGATTCTGAAGATAAACAACGAATAGCTAAAGAAGAAGACTGAATTTTCAGATCTAATATTGCTAGATGGTGAGCTTTCATATTCCTCCTTCTATGGATGTGACATATCCTGTTCCCTTGGAGCCAATTACTGGTTGATATCCCTTCTTTTCAGTCACGGTACAAAACGAAAATGAACTTGTGGACACCCAAGTGCAGCCATCAGCGAGTGCGGCGTTTTAGAGCATGTGCGGAAGGAGCCTGCTTTTCTTAAAAATTCGAAACTTGATTTTTGAAGTTTCAAAACCTCCTGACAGAAAACTTGGATGTAGCCAATGCTATATTCTACCATTGTGCAATTTTCAATACAGAATATCTTATATTCTAGCCTCAGCGAAAATAGCAAAAACAATCCAGCAAAATAAGGTTGAAAGTGGCATTTCTAGAAGAATCTTGAGAATTGCAGTGGCTTTTTTGGATAGATGAGAAATGCAATATAACTGATTAAGAATTCATGTGCAATACAAGGTTGAGTCGTCAGTCGCAAACTCGCCATCGCATTTTTTTTTCCTTTTAAAAATCAGCTAAAAAATACATCAGAGCAACGAAACTGGAGATACCTCGTTCTCGAGAGATAAATTCTCCCGTATCCTTGACCTTATAGCGAGTAATACATCAAAGGGTGGTAAAATAAACATGAATATTCAAGCTTCTATCAAGACGCTCTGGATAAATGTCCACAATGAGATAAAATGGAGCTTTATGTGGGGATTTTCTTTTCAACACTGAGCTCTACTTGCAGTAATCTCTTCTCCATATGTTTGTGCAGGAACAGTTCTGAAATAAGTTATACACCATCAGCGTGAGGAAAATGCTAAAAAATAGTCACAAGTCTGTGTATTTTGCAAAGCTAACAAAATATAGTACAATTACTAACTGTTGCCTTGTTCTTGGATAAACAATTTGGTCATAGCAATCATTGGGAAAAGAAATAGCATGGCAAAGATGGATATAATGGATATGATGAAACAAGTGATTTCCAAATTCTGTCATTCTTGAAGACAAAAAAAATCCAAACTCTGCACCTTTAAATAGCCAAGACCATACCAGGAACCCAAATACATGCACTGCTTTGCAACGTTATGAATGGATTCTGAAAATTCTCATAGATCCATGGACAGAAGAAGTGCTGATTGTCCACTATATACCTCAATAGAACTGATATTGCAAAGAACCACTTGTTGGACAGCAAGGACCAACAAAAATGGAAGAAGACCAAGTTGATATGCTCCGGGGCGCATTCGTCCAGTGATGGTTTCAGCAGAGCAGTAATCCTTTTGCTCTCCTTTTTCTTTCTACCTGGATCGTTTCATGTTGCCGGCTTCTCACGGGTAGAAGATGGACTGACTGACAATTATCCTTGCAAATTGTCAAGTGCTTGCTGTTTGCTAGGATCGTCTCGTGTTTTGTCTCTGCAGCCTCACACAGAATATCTTCACTGATAGATTTTGCTTTTCAGATAGTAAGTACTTCCCAAGTTCGCAACACCAGATGCATACTATAACTGAGTGTATGTGTTAAGACATATAAAACATTGCAAAGAAACCCAACTATGTAAATGTGGCAATGGAAAAAAAACAATTGACATGTCAAACTAACTGCGACCATCAGTGATTATGCTATTTGCAACAATATAAAGTCGTTATCAAACCCTAGTCCAGCACATGGTTGTTAATCCATAATCTGGATGAAGCAACAACCAGAATGTAGAGAGAACAAACATCTGGCATCGCCTCTTCAACTATGTTCTGAACCTGTAAAAAGCATTGCAAAGAAAAAACCCAACCATGTAAATATGGCCAGGGTAAAAAAAAAATCTGTAAATGTGGGCAGGGTAAAAAAATCTGTAAATGTGGCTATGGAAGATAAAGAAATGACATGTCAAATTCACTGGAAACGAGTGATTATGCTATGGCAACAAGTATAAACTCGTTAGCAAAATCTAACTCCAGTGGTGTGTTGGTTATCCAAAATTTGGGTACAGTAACAACCAAAATGTACAGAGAGCTAACATTTGTCCAGCTCACGCTAATCAACATCAGCCAGCACAAACAAAATACAAAATCACTTGAAAAGAGCAGAAGGCCGCATAACCAAATCCATGAACAAAGAACCTTTAGAAAAAGTAAACATTTAACATCACAATATTGAATCAAATTTACAGATCAGACAGGCCACATAACCAAATCCATGCGCACTAATCATGCATTCTCAATTCCAATCACAGCAACAGTGCCACATGAAAAAGAAAAACAGGAGGCAACAAGAATAATCATGCAAGAAACATATGCAACTAATGACAATTAGGATAACATGCTGCACTGCAGTTTCATTTCATTTCAGCATCATGCTACATAGGACAAGGACAGGGTTCCCGATGACACCAGACGACACATCATATCAACACCACAAACAGAAGAACCCAACGCATTCATACAACCAGACAGCACCGGCGACAGAGGCCTAGGCCCTCTCCCCACGGATGCGGCGGGCGAGCTGGATGTCCTTGGGCATGATGGTGACGCGCTTGGCGTGGATGGCGCAGAGGTTGGTGTCCTCGAAGAGCCCTACGAGGTACGCCTCGGCAGCCTCCTGCAGCGCGGAGACAGCGGAGCTCTGGAACCTGAGGTCGGTCTTGAAGTCCTGAGCAATCTCCCGGACGAGGCGCTGGAAGGGGAGCTTGCGGATGAGCAGCTCTGTGCTCTTCTGGTACTTGCGGATCTCCCGGAGCGCGACGGTGCCGGGGCGGAAGCGGTGGGGCTTCTTCACTCCGCCGGTGGCCGGGGCCGACTTGCGCGCCGCCTTGGTCGCCAGCTGCTTCCGCGGGGCCTTGCCACCGGTGGACTTGCGCGCCGTCTGCTTCGTGCGGGCCATCGGGGAGGAGGGGGGCTAGGGTTTAGGTTTGTTCGAGTCGCCGGTGTGGGATTTGAGTTTGGGTGGGGAGTGGGCTGGGGTCGGCGGGGGCTTTTAACAGGGGAGAGGGATGGGCGGGCGATTGGGAAATTTTCGGGGGAGAAGGCGCGGGAGGTGGACTGGAGGAGGGAGATGGAGTTCGGATCGTTGGATCGGTGGGATATGGACGGCTGGCATCACGATCCGTGGCGTGAGATTGGCGTTATGTGATTGGCTGGGTGTCGTCTGGTTTTCAGACAGATCCTTTGATGGGGTGTTTTCGCGTTGTGATTGGCTCGGCTGTTCTCATGGGGCACGGGAGAGGACACGATAGAATCATGGAAAAAGTAGGGCTAAATTGGCTAAATTCTACAGGCGTTGTTGTTGTCCATGGTGAGAGTTTAGAACACAAAGGACCTGGACGTGTTTGGTCGTTCGGTTCAAGATTTCTCTTTTTAATACTTGATCGCTGGGTGGTGCATTGGAAGAGATTGGACTTAGGTCTAAGTTGGACAAGTTGTTTGGACTCCTGCATTTTTATTTTCTGCAAATAGGCTTGGTTGTTTGGTTGCCCGAATTTTTATCTTTTATCTCTGTTGATGCAGTTCACAGGTATGTGGTGTGGTGCTTTGCATCTGATCACATGGGTTATGATCATCCATTTCAAATTTGATGATCTTACCACCCAGCACACACACAACACATGACCACAAGAAAAGTCATATGCACACACAACACATTGTGAGCTAGATGATCACCATAACAGCCCACCAGGGGTTTTCACCCCTGATCAAAAGAACCATCAGCCTACTTAGTTCACCATCACAAGTTGTCCATCAGCAATTACTACTACTACTTACAAACTTACACAAGCATCGACATGAAGGTCACCGCCAGCTAGCCGCGGTCTGGGCAGGTGTACTACCTGGCGCTGGAGGATCCAGCCTTGTAGATCGTCATCTTGATGACGAAGGCCTTGAGCTTGAACTCCACGATGTCGTCGCGCTCCAGGTCGTACTTGTGAACCAGCTCTGGCCAGTTCTTCCTGAAAACAACCTGGCTAGCGAACCAGTCCACCTGCACCCACTCGGCGCACCAACGACAGGCTGTGACCTGCACGACGTGTGGTTGCGGTTGCTTGATTTAGGTCCTCGGGCCAAACTAGAACGCAGCGGGAACACCAGCATGTGGAGGCCAGCCGTGTCCAGGTGGTTGATGAAGCGGCAAGGGACCTCGGTGATTGGGTTGTGGCCAAGCTTCGGCTGTCGGCCCTTCTTGATTTGCGACTACGAAGCCGCCTCCACCCTACCGATGACCACAGGCTTCAGTGCCCAGCGATTGGTCGGGAGCACATCGGCAAAACCCGGTGGGGGTGCCAGCCCCTCCTAACAGTCTCGCATTCAAACTTAACCACATTGGCATGAAGCAAAACAAGGTCAGCAATGACTTGGCAGCTAGCAGCATTGCCTAATTTAGCAATGCACGTGGTACAAACATATAGTAGAATGCCTAATTTGGCAATACACATGGTACAAACATAGAGTACAACTACATGGTATCCCCAATCGGGTAATTCCCCAGGACAGCAACCAATTTGAGGATTCGGCTGTGAATCCCCAATCGGGGAATTCCCCGGGACAACACCCAAATTAAGAATCGGCTAAATTAAATCCCAAAAATTGTGTGCACACTATGAAATATGTTGCTACATACTGTGAAAACCCCAAATCACTCTACAACTACCGAAGATCGAGTCCTAACTGCCGTCGATTTGGGGTCAAACCCTAACCACTATGTAGATCGGGAACTTACCCTAGTCGGAAGTGGCGCCATCGATGACGATGAAGTAGTAGAAGGCGTCGCCGGAGCGAGATAAGAAGCTCCGGCCGTGTGGGTTGGGGCCGCCTGTCATCGGATTGAAGACATGTATGCCGAGAGGGGGTCCTCGAGGCATGTGGAGAAAGGGGGTGTGAGGCGATGGTATTCTATGATGGTGATCTCACAAGCTTTACTCACGTTTGAATCTGCCGGCTTTGGACGGATCCTACTCCTGCTAGCAATCCAGTAATACGGCAGAGCCGGAAGTACAAATTACAAGAGAGGTTTGCATGTGTGATTTGAGATTGTAGATTTTGGGGTGCCCTAAAGGCTGGTCCCTAGGACGGCTTATATAGATATCCAGCCTAAGGTTACAGGAGAGACTTATCCGGCTACGACTAAGAGTCGGTTGCAAAGTACATATTGGACTACAAGTAACTAAACAGGCCAAAGTCAGTAAGTCTTCTGGGCCTTCCCTTAACCGGATAGAACTCCGTCTTCTCTCCCTGACTGGGTTGCCTGTGAAGCAAAGCTCTAACCAGAAGTGGGCCACCCTAGTCAGCGAGTCATAGTGGGCATACTCGGAAAGTATATCCCCAACAGTAGCCCCTGGAAGCCTCTAAGATCCAGAGTCATATTTCATCGTCTAGTTTGATCTATCTTCAGCTTGCAGAATCTTGAAGGGTTCCTGAAACTCAAAACAAAAGTAGGATCCGAGTCTCAAATTGAGTCGAACCTGTGAATATGTCATTCGGTTTTCCAACTTAAAATTCAAACTAAGCCGGAACTTGGTCTCTGACGCAACCGGACATCAGTCAAGGTCAAGTCACATCACTGACAGACATTCCTGACAGTGCGACCATTGGTGGGTCCGTTTATTACGGTACCAAGGCACCGTTTAATGCGTGCGCAGAGATCAAGGAGGCGTAATCTTCTCGAGGAGGTTACCCAGCTCCTTCCACGACGCATGGCATGTTTACTATTTGTTTCACACGAATCTTGGTGCAAGCGAGGCATATAAGGGGTTCAGATCTCCTTATTCTTCCTCACTAGCGCCTCTGCCTTCCTCTTCCTCTCAACGCCACCGCGCACTTGCTCCTCTTTTCCTTCCACCAAATCGCACAGCGCCACCATCTAAGGTCTCCATTGTCACCAAAATGGCTGACGCGTCTTCATCTGGCACGGCGGCGACCACTACAATGGCAGAGAAGGAGAATTTCCATGGAGTGTGGATCTCGTGCGTCCTCGACAACGAGAAACTATGCGTCATTGAGAAGGAAGGTCTCCTCCTTGCTGGTAACTAGCAGAGCGGCTTCGACGAGGTTGTCCCAACTCCTCACGCTGACGAGAGGGTCCACTTCGGCACTCACCTCGATAGAGGTTTGAGCTTTCCCCCTCAAAGTTCTTCTTTGAGGTCGTAGATTACTATGGATTTCAACTCCACAATCCCCCCCAACACGATTATAGAGCTTAGCGCTTACGCTTCCTTGTGTGAGGGCTATCTCGGAATAAAACTGAGTCTTATCTTGTTTCGGTACTACTTCGGTACCTGGAGAAACTCCATCACTTCCGATAATCCTTACATTACCGGGACTCTTAGCCTGACCCTTAGGAGAGACCGAGTCTACCCCAAGATTAAGGCTAGCGAGTCAGTGAAGAAATGGTCATCCACATTCTTTTACCATAAGGACAAACTGGCTCCCGGCAAAGAAACTGCTTTGCCACCTTATGTTAACGGTGCCGCCACGCCCTAAGAGTCCTGGGATGCGAATGCTCCGGTTCTTCCTGATGATGTGATTCTCGCCAAGAGACGGATTGAATATCTGATGAAGCACAAGGGTCTGAAAGGATCTGACTTGATCCACTGCTGGCTGGCACGCTGGATTCAGCCCCTCCAGTACCAGAGTGACTGGCTTATGCACACAGTCACCAAGAGCAAAAAGGATAGCCTCGGGATCAACTCACTCTCAATCCCAGACAAGGAATATGAGTCCCAGATCAAATGGTTGATCAAGGAGCGAGCTGAGAGGAAGATTCCAGATCTCTCTTTGGACATGTATACTGCTGATAATCCTTTAACACCAGTAAGTTTTCTGGTTGTTTTCCTTTATACTCAATTATGTGCTCATATATACTTTGTTGTTGTTTGCAATACTGAGATAATGTCTCTTTCAGCTTCCTGACCTCCCCGAGTCAGAGCTTGCTCCTCTCGAGGGATATCCACCTGAGGACACGGTTCCTCAGGAGGATGAAGAACTTGAAGTTTTACTGGAGGCGCTTACCCGGAAGCACAAAGATTTGATTGTCTCTGTGGGCACTCAGAAAGTGCAAGTTGTAAATAGGTAAACTTCTTCACAAGGTTTCGAGTATCAATTTGTACTTTCCCTGAATTGCAACGATCTTTACTCTATTACCATCTAGGGCTAAAACGATTGCCAAGGGTAAGGCAAAAGGAAAGTCAGGGAAGACTTTGCACCAACAGAAGTTGGTTCTGGCCTCACCTACTGCCCCGCCTCCGACTCCTACCCCAAAGCCATCATCAATGTTGGAGTGTACTTCTTATCCGCGCATTGAAGATGTTTCGGCTCATTCTTCAGAGCCAGTGAACCTTGGTTCGCAAACCGACATCGCCGTAGGTGACTCGGGACTTGATAAGGGTGAACCCTCAAAGGGTAATGATCCCTCAGCTGAGACCTTCGTGGACAACCTTCTGTATAATCTGGGTATCGCCAAACTTGGCCTTACTCGGAAGAGCGCGGAAGAGATCCAGAAGTTGGCTCTCCATTGCCTGGAGACCCGAAATATCACAGCAGAGGAGGAGGCACAAGAAGCCAAACACGTCAAACTCGTCGACCTTCTTGACCAAGTTTGTCTCTGCGACGAGAAGTTGAAGGCTGGTGTGGCCTTGCCACAACTAGTGATTCCTCTGACTCTCGCCGAGAAGGTTTTCACTGAGGTGCACATGAGCCTCAACAAACTAACTCATGAGCATTATGTAAGTCATAATATGACTCTTTTTTTATTGTATTTCATATCATATCCTCTAGCCCCCAAGCATGAAGTTGGATAGGAATCCAGATTTATGCTTTTATAGAATGCCAAAGAATGAACTAGTATAGCCCCTCCCCCCAAGGCTCATGTTGATATTTAACTGAGTTAAAATATTAGCCCAAGTCTTAGTAGACTTCTGACTCTGGTTACCATTCTGACTTACAAAAAGTTAATGCTTATAACCAGGAATTATTTAAGAATATTTGCAACAAGCGGAGAGATATCAGAGCTCTCTAACTTGAAAATGCGCAACTTAAAGTTGCAAAAGATGAAGCTGAAGGTAAAAATTCCAGGCCTCATTTTCATAGTTTATTTTTGATCTGTAGCCGAATATTTATCTAGATTTTATATTTTATTTGACCAGAACTTGTGAACCAGTCCTGAAAAATGGTTGAACAAGACGAAGATTTTAAGGTCTTGGAGGTGGAAAATGCGGACCTATGTGCTGAGCTGGAAAAAATCAAATAAGATCACGAAACCAGCATCGCTAGTGTGCTTGAATCTAGCAATCACGCAACCGGGGCACTTGACCGCACCATCGCCAAACAAGAAAAAACAATCTCGGACTTGCAAGATGCTCTAGACAGGGAGAAGGACACCTCCGAAGCCCTTCAGAATGAACTCTGAAGCCTTCGAGAGGAAAAGACCAAAGTAGATGATGCTATCTTCTGTATTTTTTCTATCCCTGGATGATCGTTTCCGAATTGTTAGACTTAGATATATTGTTGACCTTGTTTTTCTTTCTTATAGGTCCTCTCAACATGCTTGATGCCTCTTCATCCGAGCCTCGTACTAGCTGGCTTATCGCTGTTGGGGACCTGATTCATGATTTTCGCCAGTCATTGGAAGAAATTGGTGAATCTGTCCGGCTCTCTGGCTTAGACTCAATATCGGCCTTTGAGCTATGAGACAAGGCAAAAGATATGCCTCAGCTTGTCAAGGATTGTAACATGTCCTATGCACGCACAGTGGCACAGAATGCCCTAACAATGGTAATGAGCCACCATGGAAGCATGGAGATATGGTAAGTTACCAAGGGATATTCGACTATCGATGAAGATGGCAATGAGCAAAACATCAAGGAAATATGGGATTCCTGTGCCGGATACGCTTCTCATGTGGTTGAGTTGACCAGCTATGATGAGCCGTTCTTCATGCCCGTTGAAGTGCCACCACCCCCAAAGGAATTAGTTGCTGAAGCTTCCGAAGATGATGAGCAGACTGAGTCTGACTTACTTGTCTCAGACAGATATTGGGATGACATGGGTGATGTGTCTAGCGAGCTGGCAAATCTTGCCTCTTCACCTGCATCATAGAGTGTGCCAGAAAAATGATGTGTTATTCTGACAACAATCTTATTGTAATAAGTAGAATACTATTTTGCTGGTGCTAAGATTGTAAGAACTTATGCTTTACTCCTTTTAGCACTTTTTGGCTTTTTATTTTGTTGTGCTTGAAAATTACTTAAGCACTTTGTTGTTTGTCTACACTTATCATTTATATGGCTTTCCATCTCGTCCCTTTCGTGAGCCAGCAAACCTTCATCAGGGAAACTTTGTCGAGGAACAGAGCTCAATTGCTAAACCATTTTAAACCCGAAATCAAAGCCGGCTTCTAGTACCAACAATTCACTACTTGGAAAATACCTACATCCAGCAATCAGACAAAAACCCAAGTATAAACTAGAAAATTTACACGTGTATCCAAAGTTAGCATTTTTTAGAATTGGAAAATCTAACCAGAACAAACATGTGCATAAAGTACTTTCAAGTATTATAGGATTTTCGACTGTGACATGATCATTCGGAAATAAGATGGTACATAAAAAACATCTCAGAAAAAACATTGAGGAGACCAATACTTTATTTCACTTTGAACATGTACATATATATGATTACAAAGAAAGAAATTTTAAGAATAAAAGGGACATAGCTGAGCAATATTCCATGGACGGTCTATCTCATCTGGATTTGTACTGCCTCCATCTCTCTTTCTCTTCTTAGTAGTAGGTATCTCTTTTTATGGCCGCATTTCAGTTAGGTAGTAAGAACCATTGTGCAATACTCGACTAACCATGAAGGGACCTTCCCATATAGGGGCAACTTTGTGCTCTCTTTTTGGCACTAGCCGAAGAACCAAATCGCTTTTCCTGAAAGACCAATTTCTGACTCTCTGACTATGATATATGTGTAACTTTTGTTGATAGGCTGTAGATCTCTATCAGCAACGACGCGAACTTCCTCGAGCATATCGAGGTTGTTTTCTCAAGCAACCTCGGCATCCTCTTCGACATACGCAGCGACTCGGGAGAGTTATGAATAAGATCACTCGGAAGGACAGCTTCTGCACCATAAACCAAGAAGAAAGGTGTATATCTAGTTGACCTGTTAGGAGTTATTCGTAAACTCCATATCACATATGGCAATTCGTCTACCCAAGCCCCCGCAGCACGATGTAGTGGTGCTTCGAGTCTTGGTCGTAGGCCTTGAAGAATTAAACCATTTGCCCTTTCGACTTGTCCATTGGCTTGTGGATGTGCAATTGATGCAATATCAAGTCGGATCCCCTGTTCATTGCAGAATTCGACTAGTTCTCCCATGGAAAAATTACTCCCGTTGTCTGTAATAATACTATGCGGATACCCGAATCAGATGATCATGTCCTCGATGAACTTTTTGGCTGTTGCTCCATCACAACTTGTGATGGGTTTTGCCTCTATCCATTTCGTGAATTGATCCACCATCACAAGAAGGTGAGTGTATCCACTTTGAGCCCGTCTAAACGGTCCTACCATGTTAAGCCCCCATACCGCAAAAGGCCATGTAATCAGAATTGTTTGCAGCTGATCAGCTGGAACATGGGCTTGTTTGGCGTATTTCTGGCAACCTTTGCACGTCTTGACCAGCCGTTCAACATCCTCCTTGGCTGTGAGCCAAAAAAAATCCGTGTCTGAAGGCCTTTGCCACTAAAGATTTGGCTGCAGCGTGATGTCCGCATTCGCCTTCGTGAAATTCCCTTAGGATTTCCATGCCTTCTTCTAGAGAAACGCAGTGCTAGAAGACCCAGATGCACTCCGGTTATAGAGATCACCTCCCACCACTGTGTAGGCTTTTGCTCGCCGGACATTCTGCCGGCTTAGAACTTCGTATTTGGGTAATTTTCTATCTACCAAGAAATCAAGGTAGGGTTTTGTCTAGCTAGGAATTACAACCAGAACTGCTATGACCGATGAGTCGGATTGGTCGAATACTCCTCATCAACTCCTGTGATAGAGGGAACTCTCAAGTGCTCCAAAAAAGCACCGCCCGAGACTTGTTTCCGCGCAAAGCCTATTCTTGATAAAGCATCTGCTTCCTCATTTTCTGTTCGGGGAATGTGTCGGACTTCAAACCCTTCGAACGATTTAGATATTTCATCCTTGCTGGCTCTATAATCTGCCATGTGCTTGTTGGCATTGCAGATATCAGATACTTGCCGAGCAACTAAATCTGAGTCTCCATAACACATTAGTCGGTGAATGCCGATGTCTTTTGCGATTCGAATTCCATGTAGCAGGGCTTCATATTCGACAATGTTGTTTGTCGCTGTGAAGTGAATCTGCAGTACATAGAACAATTTATCACCTTGGGGTGACTCGAGCACCACACCAGCCCCTGAGCACTTTAGACCTGTCAAAGTGTAAGGTCCAAACTTACGTCTCTAGGAGGCTTGTGTTTTCGACTGTGTCTGTCCAATCAGCGATAAAGTCAGCAAGAATCTGGGATTTTATTGCTGTGCGGGGTTTATACTCGATGTCAAAAGCTGCTAGCTCTATTTCCCACTTAGCAACGCGTCTTGTGGCATCGCTATTGTTGACTATGTCTCTCATGGGAGTTGTGCTCACCATGGTAATCTTGTGCTCTTGAAAGTAGTGGCATAGCTTTATGGAGGCAAAGAACACACCATAGGCTAACTTTTGGTAATGAGGATACCTCTATTTTGATTTAGTCAAGACCTCGCCGAGATAATAAGTTGGACGTTGCACCAGGCGTTCATGTTTTTCTTTCGACCGTTCCACCACCATGACGACACCGACGACTCTGTTGGTCACTAAGTATAGCAACATCGGCTCTTGTGGTTCCGGTGCTGCAAGAATATGGGCAGACAAGAGTACGGCTTTCAGATCCTGAAGTGTAACTTCGACTTCATCAGTCCAGACGAACTTCTTGGTCTTTTTCAAGAGCTTGTATAATGGTGCGGCTCTTTCACCGAGCCGGCTTACAAACCGAGTGACTGCAACAATATAGCCAGTTAGTCATTGTATGTCCTTCGGGCGAGTTGGGCTGGAAATGTCGAGTATAACCTTTATTTTGTCACGGTTTACCTCTATGCCTCTCTGGGACACAATAAAACCTAACAATTTTCCGGCTGGTATTCGAAAGAAACACTTCTTAGGTTTAAGCATTATGTTGTATTTTCGTAGGTTGCTGAATGTTTCCTCCAAGTCGTAAATCAGTGTTTCCTTCTTTTTGGACATCACAGCTATGTCATCCACACATGCATGTACATTGCGTCCGATTTGATTATGGAGGCAATGCTGCATAGTGCGCTGATACATAGCTCCTGCGTTTTTGAGACCAAAGGGCATCATAACGTAGTAGAAGATTCTGAAAGGGGTGATGAACAAAGTCTTTATTTTGTCTAACTCCTTCATCCAAATTTTGTGATATCCGGAATATCCGTCAAGAAAACATAGGAGTTCCGAGCCTACTATTGAATTGATAACTTGATCAACTCTAGGCAGAGCGAACGGATCTTTGGGACAAGCGTTGTTCAAGGCAGTATAATCAACACACATCCTTTAATTAGTGGTGTCCTTTTTGAAGGAAATATGCCCTAAGAGGCAATAATAAAGTTGTTATTATATATTCCTTATACATGATAGATGTTTATTTTACATGCTAGAAATGTATTGATTCGGAAACATCAATACATGTGTGTTTAATAAACAAAAAGGGTTCATAGTCATGCCTCTCTTATAGACTAGCTTGTTGATTAACAGGATGATCAAGGTTTCCTGATCATGGACATTGGATGTTGTTAATAACAAGGTCACACCATTGGTGGAATGATGTGATGAACATTCATCTAAAGTATAGCATTACAATCCAGTCATTATGTTTATATTGCTATAACATCATACGAAGTAATCTTTATCCTTAGACCATGAGATCATGTTAATTGCTAACACCGGAAGAGTATCTTGATAACATCAAGCGTCACACCGTAACATGGTGACTATAAAGATGGGTTCAGTACTACGAAGGTGTTATGTTGAGGCTCATGGATCAAGAGTGGAATTTGTCAATCCAGATGACGGATAGATATACTCTGGGCCCTCTCGGTGATATCACATTAGGATAGCTTGCAAGCAAGTGATGTGATCACTAGAATGTTATATCACGGGAACAAGAAAAGAGTGCATGTCGATAACGAGATCAAACTAGGTATGGAGATACCAATGATTGAATCTCGGACATGTAATATATCGAGAGACAAAGGGATTTAGTTACAAGCGTTAAAGGTTCTCACGATCACAGGAGTCATCGTTGAATGTGTAGGAGTCAGTACGGATCTCTAGGTCCCGCTGCTGATTATTGATCGGAGAAGGGTCTCGATCATGTCTACATTATTCGCGAACCGTAGGGTGGCACACTTAAGAGTTACCGGACACCATTTTGGAGCACATATATTTTAGACGAAAGAATTGCAAAGCGCAGGAATTGTTTCAATAGAAACCGGAAATTGTTTCGGGTGAAATTGCAGAAGGTGGTTCTGCATGTGATATTGAAATATTGCAAGGGGCTATATGTGAATGTTTGTTAATTAAAGTAATTAACAAAATTCTGAATAAATTTAATAAAAAGAGTTTTATTAAATGAGAGAGCATTAAATTTGGAGAAATTTAATGCATTTAAAGTGGAGACTTTAAAAGGGAATGTGAAGAGGCATTTTAATGTGGAGGGGTTACCACCACATGAATGGGGGAGGTGAGGGGTCACCCCCATGCTCCGGCCATGGAGAGAGGGGGCACCCCCCTCCTCCTATAAAAGGCCACCCATTCCCTCCTTCATCCTCACACCTCCTTGTGAAGGATCTCTCTCCCCCTCTAGAATTATTCCCCCATGGTCTCGGATTAGCGAGATACATGTTCCCGGTGGCATTTCGTCTGGAAGGAGTTGCTGCTTCCGCTGGATCGCTGGAGCGAGGAGGTGGAGGTTGTTCGGTGGCTTGAACGTGTGTGCGAGTGCGGATGCGCTGCTGAGTTGCGGCGCTCGGACTTCCTCACGATCTTGAGATCGGCAAGTGTACGACTACATCAACCACAAGTTCCTACTCGTTAACAAAGCTCGTTCTCTACGAGGGTAAGTTCTCGTTGGATGTATGTCCACCCGTTGCTTTGTACCTAGTAGATAGATCTTGGCGTGTAGTTCACACCGTAGGAAATTTTTTGTTTTCTATGCTGCGGACCCAACAGTGGTATCAGAGCCTGATCTATGCGTAGGTGATTAGCACGAGTAGTACACATATGGTTGATATGTGGGCGATGATGATCATGTTATTGCATCTTCTGTGTATTTTGGATATTGGTGGCATAGTGGGATGAAGCGGACGGACCAACCTTACATGTCATCGTACATGAGACCGGTTCCACGACTGACATGCAACTTGTTTTGCATAAGTGGCTGGCGGGTGTCTCTCACTCCTACTATAGTCAATATCTGATTTACAACGAGTTGCTAATAACTTAGTTATCCTCGTTGTGGTTCATGTTCGTAGGTAAGAACGGTTCTATCTCCGAAAGCCCTAAGCCACGTAAAACTTGCAATTGATAAATTAGAGGCGTCTAGTTTAGATCGTTGCTGGGCTAGTGTGTTGATATGGTATTGTTGTAAGTAGATGTATGGTGGATACTCTTACAACACACTCAACGTGTAAGTTCCATAGACCTTGGCCTTACACGCAAAGGAATGATAGAGATCATACCACGATGCAAGTGATAGAGATCAAATGCATGGACCATATCATCTCACTTTATACATTAGATGTTAGCATCTTATACTGCTAGTTTGGAGCGTTTGATAGCATTATAAGATGATCCCTCTTTTAGATATCAAGATAAAAATGTGTTCTTCCTTGAGTATGCACCGTTCTATGGATCGTGTTTCGAGACATCACGTGATGATCGGGTGTACTTGAATCTACGCTTTCATAGGAACGGGTGTAAGACAGTTTTACACACGCGAATACTAAGGTTCTTACTTGGCGAGCCCAACATGTACAGACATGGCCTCGGAACACGGACCGTAAGGTTAAGCATGAGTCATGTGGTTGATATGATGCCCATATAGATGCTCGCCTTTGAAGCTATATCAACTCACATGATGATCGGACTTGGTATAGTAGATTTGGTTCATGTAATCACCAGAAGGACACGAGGGATGTCGTTTTTGAGTGGGAGTCCATTAGTAATTTGGATTAGTTGAACTCAATCTGTCATAAACTTAGTCTAAATAAACTTTACAAATTCTGTTGTAGATGGCACCACCTGCTTTTAATTTCAATGTGTTCATGGAGAAAGAGAAACTTGCTACGAATGGTAGCAACTTCACCAACTGGGCTATGAATTTGAGGATTCTCCTCACTGCTGCACAAAAGCAATATGTGCTAGATGCGCCGCTAGGCCCCCCACCAACTCCTGATGCCCCTGACAAGGAAAAGAATGTCTATGTGACTCGTCAGGAGGACCACAACTTAGTTTATTGTGGCATACTGTATGGGCTAGAGCCAGAACTTCGAAAGTGTTTCGAAAATGGCAATGCCTTTGATACCATGGGAGAATTGAAAATGATTTTCGATACCCATGCTGCCGTAGAGAGTTATAATGCTACAGAAAAGTTCTTTAGCTGCATGATGGAGGAAAACAGCTCCGTTAGTGAGCACGTACTCAAAATGTCTGGGTACGCCGATAAGCTTATGTCCTTGGGAATAACGATTCCCATTGACTTAGGCATACATCGTGTTCTCCAATCTCTGCCACCTAGCTACAAGAGCTTCGTGATGAACTATAATATGCAGGGCATGAAGAAGTCTCTTCCCGAGCTTCTGTCAATGCTTAAGACTGCAGAAGTGGATATTAGGAAAGAACATCAAGTGTTGATGATCAATAGGACCACCGGTTTCAAGAAGGACAAGAAAGGCAAGCACAAGGGAAAGAAGGGTGGCAAGTCTGTTGCCACGCCTGAAAAGAAACCCCGGGCTGGCCCTAAGTCTGACACCGAGTGCTACTATTGCAAGGGGACTAGCCATTGGAAGCGCAACTGCCCCAAGTATTTGGCGGACAAGAAGTCCAGCAAGGCAAACAAAGGTATATGTGATATACATGTTATTGATGTGTACTTGACTAGTACTCGCAGTAGCACCTGGGTATTTGATACCGGATCGGTTGCTAATATATGTAACTCGGTTCAGGGGCTACGGAACAAGCGACAACTAGCAAGGGATGAGGTCAGGATGCGGGTCGGCAATGGATCAAGAGTTGATGTGATCGCCGTCGAGACGCTACCTCTCCATTTGCCATCGGGATTAGTTATAAACCTAAATAATTGTTATT
Organism: Avena sativa; assembly: GCA_916181665.1. NCBI lineage: Eukaryota > Viridiplantae > Streptophyta > Magnoliopsida > Poales > Poaceae > Avena > Avena sativa. Next base: position 345,147,883 of record OV702287.1, read on the forward strand.
TGGTGCCTGCACTGAGCATGAACATTGTATCTAGATCGTGTTTGATGCAAAGTGGTCATTCCTTTAAATCTGAAAACAATGGTTGTTCGATTTATAAGAATGATATCTTTTATGGTCACGCACCTATGTTGAATGGTTTATTTCTATTGGATCTCGATAGTAATATTACGCACATTCATAATGTTAATGCTAAAAAGATTAAACTTGATGATGATATGTCTACATATATGTGGCACCGCCGTCTAGGTCATATTGGCGTTAAACGCATGAAGAAACTCCATTCTGATGGACTTTTGGAATCACTTGATTTTGAATCATTTGATACATGTGAGCCATGCCTTATGGGCAAGATGACTAGAACGCCGTTTTCCGGTTCAATGGAACGGGCGACAAATTTGTTGGAGATCATACATACTGATGTGTGTGGACCAATGAGTGTGTCGGCGCGAGGTGGATCGTTATTTTGTTACTTTCACGGATGATTTGAGTAGATACAGGTATATCTATTTGATGAAACACAAGTCTGAAACTTTTGAAAAGTTCAAGGAATTTCAGAATGAAGTGGAAAATCATCGTAATAAAAAGATCAAGTTTCTACGGTCTAACCGTGGAGGAGAGTATCTAAGTTACAAGTTTAGCACACACATGAAAGAGTGTGGAATAGTTTCACAACTCATGCCTGCGGGAACACCACAACGTAATGGTGTGTCGGAACGTCGTAATCGTACCTTATTGGATATGGTTCGATCTATGATGTCTCTGACTGACTTACCTCTGTCATTTTGGGGTTATGCACTGCAAACAGCTGCATTCACTTTAAATCGGGCACCATCTAAATCCGTTGAAACGACATCGTATGAATTATGGTTTGGAAACAAACCTAAGCTGTCATTTCTTAAGGTTTGGGGATGCGATGTTTATGTGAAGAAACTTCAACCGGATAAACTCGAACCCAAAGCGGAAAAATGCGTCTTCATAGGATACCCTAAGGAAACAATTGGGTATACCTTCTATCACAGATCCGAGGGCAAGGTTTTTGTTGCCAAGAATGGATCCTTTCTTGAGAAGGAGTTTCTCGCGAAAGGTGTGAGTAGTCGAAAGGTAGAACTCGAAGAGGTTATTGAACCTTCTCTTCATGGAATGGCGAGTGGCGCAACACCGAAAGTTGTTTGGAGTTGACTTCACCTGATGAAGAGAGAGCTAATGATAATGATCATGAAACTCCGAAAGAGGACACTACCAAACCTCGCAGGTCAAGCGGGACACGTGCAGCTCCTGAACTATACGGCAATCCTGTTGTGAATTTCATGGTTGATGAAATGGATGACCCTGCGACGTATGAAGAAGCGATGATGAGCCCGGATTCCAACAAATGGCTAGAAGCCATGAAATCCGAGATGGAATCCATGTACGAGAACCAAGTTTGGAACTTGGTGGACTTACCTCACGACCGAAAGGCCGTTGAGAATAAATGGATTTTCAAAAGGAAAACTGATGCTGATGGTAATGTGACCATCTATAAGGCTCGACTTGTCGCAAAGGGGTTTCGACAAATTCAAGGAGTTGACTACGATGAGACATTCTCTCCCGTAGCGATGCTTAAATCGGTTAGGATTATGTTAGCAATTGCTGCATATTTCGATTATGAAATATGGCAGATGGATGTCAAAACTGCGTTCCTCAATGGTAAGATTGAAGAAGAGTTGTATATGATACAACCTAAGGGTTTTGTCGATCCTAAGGATGCTAATAAGGTGTGCAAACTTCAGCGATCCATCTATGGACTGAAGCAAGCATCACGAAGTTGGAATCTCCGCTTTGATGAGGTGATCAAAGAGTTTGGATTTGTCCAAACTTATGGAGAGGCTTGTATTTACAAGAAAGTGAGTGGGAGAAATATGGCATTCCTGATATTATATGTGGATGACATATTATTGATTGGAAATGATATAGATCTTTTAAACAGTGTTAAAAGTTATCACAACAAATTTTCGATGAAAGACCTTAGTGAAGCGTCATATATATTAGGCATTAAAATCTATAGAGATAGATCAAGGCGCCTAATTGGGCTATCGCAGAGTACATACCTTGATAAGATATTAAAGAAGTTTAATATGGACGAAAGTAAGAAGGGGTTCTTACCTATGTTGCAAGGCAAGACATTGAGTAAGACTCAAAGTCCGGCTCCGACGAAAGAAAGAGAGATGATGGATAAGATCCCCTATGCCTCGGCCATAGGCTCTATTATGTATGCCATGCTATGTACAAGACCGAATGTGGCACATGCTATTAGTTTGACTAGTAGGTACCAATATGATCCAGGTTCGGAACACTGGATAGCGGTAAAGAACATCCTCAAGTACTTGAGAAGAACTAAGGATATGTTTCTCATATACGGAGGTGAAGAAGAGCTAGTCGCTAAGTGTTATGTCGATGCTAGCTTTGACACTGATCCGGATGACTCTAAGTCTCAATCCGGATACGTATTTCTCTTGAACAGAGCAACAGTTAGTTGGAGGAGTTCCAAACAACCTGTGGTGGCTGGATCAACAACGGAGGCGGAATATGTTGTTGCTTCAGAAGCGACGCAGGAGGCAGTTTGGATGAAAGAGTTCATTACGAAACTGGGTGTGGTTCCTAGTGTGTTGGACCCGATGGTGATCTATTGTGACAACAATGGAGCCATAGCCAACGCAAAGGAACCAAGGTCTCACAAGAATTCCAAACATATTAAGCGCCGGTTTCACTCCATCCGCGAGCATGTCAAGGATGGAGATATAAAGATTTGTAAAGTACACACGGACCTAAATGTAGCAGATCTATTGACTAATGTTCTCCCTAGGGCAAAACATGATCAACACCAGAACTCCATGGGTGTTAGATTTATCACTATGTGAACTAGATTATTGTCTCTAGTGCAAGTGGGAGACTGAAGGAAATATGCCCTGAGAGGTAATAATAAAGTTGTTATTATATATTCCTTATACATGATAGATGTTTATTTTACATGCTAGAAATGTATTGATTCGGAAACATCAATACATGTGTGTTTAATAAACAAAAAGGGTTCCTAGTCATGCCTCTCTTATAGACTAGCTTGTTGATTAACAAGATGATCAAGGTTTCCTGATCATGGACATTGGATGTTGTTAATAACAAGGTCACACCATTGGTGGAATGATGTGATGAACATTCATCCGAAGTATAGCATTACGATCAAGTCATTATGTTTAAATTGCTATAACATCATACGAAGTAATCTTTATCCTTAGACCATGAGATCATGTTAATTGCTAACACCGGAAGAGTATCTTGATAACATCAAACGTCACACCGTAACAGGGTGACTATAAAGATGGGTTCAGTACTACGAAGGTGTTATGTTGAGGCTCATGGATCAAGAGTGGAATTTGTCAATCCAGATGACGGATAGATATACTCTGGGCCCTCTCGGTGATATCACATTAGGATAGCTTGCAAGCAAGTGATGTGATCACTAGAATGTTATATCACGGGAACAAGAAAAGAGTGCATGTCGGTAACGAGATCAAACTAGGTATGGAGATACTAATTATTGAATCTCGGACATGTAATATATCGAGAGACAAAGGGATTTAGTTACAAGCGTTAAAGGTTCTCACGATCACAGGAGTCATCGTTGAATGTGTAGGAGTCAGTACGGATCTCCAGGTCCCGCTGCTGATTATTGATCGGAGAAGGGTCTCGATCATGTCTGCATTATTCGCGAACCATAGGGTGGCACACTTAAGAGTTACCGGACACCATTTTGGAGCACATATATTTCAGACGAAAGAATTGCAAAGTGCAGGAATTGTTTCAATAGAAACCGGAAATTGTTTCGGGTGAAATTGCAGAAGGTGGTTCTGCATGTGATATTGAAATATTGCAAGGGGCTATAAGTGAATGTTTGTTAATTAAAGTAATTAACAAAATTCTGAATAAATTTAATAAAAAGAGTTTTATTAAATGAGAGAGCATTAAATTTGGAGAAATTTAATGCATTTAAAGTGGAGACTTTAAAAGGGAATGTGAAGAGGCATTTTAATGTGGAGGGGTTACCACCACATGAATGGGGGAGGTGAGGGGTCACTCCCCCATGCGCTGGCCATGGAGAGAGGGGGCACCCCCTCCTCCTATAAAAGGCCACCCATTCCCTCCTTCATCCTCACACCTTCTTGTGAAGGATATCTCTCCCCTCTAGAATTATTCCCCCATGGTCTCGGATTAGCAAGATACAAGTTCCTGGTGGCATTTCGTCTGGAAGGAGTTGCTGCTTCCGCTAGATCGCTGGAGCGAGGAGGTGGAGGTTGTCCGGTGGCTTGAACGTGTGTGCGAGTGCGGATGCGCTGCTGAGTTGCGGCGCTCGGACTTCCTCACGATCTTGAGATCGGCAAGTGTACGACTACATCAACCACGAGTTCCTACTCGTTAACAAAGCTCGTTGTCTACGAGGGTAAGTTCTCGTTGGATGTATGTCCACCCGTTGCTTTGTACCTAGTAGATAGATCTTGGCGTGTAGTTCACACCGTAGGAAATTTTTTGTTTTCTATGCTGGACCCAACACTTTTTAGGAACCATTACAGGATTGGCTGACCAATCAGTATGGATGACATCTTCTATGAATCCGGTTAACTCGAGCCGGGCTAGTTCCTTAGCTATTGCTTTGCGCTTTTCATCACCGAAATGTCGTAGGGACTGTTTGATGGGTTTAGCGTTTGGGTATGCATTTAGACTATGCTCGGCAAGTTCCCTAGGTACTCCGGTCATGTCAGATGGCTACCATGTGAAGATATCTTTATTATCTTTGAGGAACTCGACGAGCGCGCTTTCCTATGCGCGGTCAAAACCTACACCTATTTGGGTCACCTTGGAGGGATCATCATCCTTCAACGACATTGTGTTCGTCTCTTTCGATGCCTTGAACTACGAAGTCGGCTTGGTCACCTCCTTCTTCGTCACGGGCATCTCGGACGGGTCGATGTTCTTCTTGATCTCCTGGTACTCCTGAGCATGCAGTACAGCTTCAACAAAGGCGTCATTTCCATCCTCGCATTCTCATGCCTTCTTCGGGTCTCCCCGGATTGTGATGATGCCATTGGGACCTAGAATTTTCATCATATTATAAATGTAACAAGGGAGAGCCATGAAAGCCATTAAGCCGGACGCCCAAACATAGCATGATATGCGCTCTTGAACGGGACCACTTCGAAGGAAAGTGATTCTATCTGGTAGTTCTTTGGAGTTCCAAAGGTAACATCCAAAGTGATTTCTCCCAGAGAATTTGCTTGTCTTCCAAGGATAACTCCATGAAAATTCATGGAGCTGTGATTCAGTTGTGTCTCTGATATCCTCATCTAGCACAGCATTTCAACGTATATGATGTTGATGTTGCCGCCGCCATCCATGAGGATCATGGAGAACCCATAGCCGTCAATAAGTGGATTGACGACCAGAGCGTACTTTCCTTGCATGTGTAACTTAGGCGGATGATCGCCTCGGTCGAAGGTGAATGTCACTTCTGAACAATCCAAAAACTGGGGGATAGCCAGAACAATAGCGTTGAGCTCATGCATCACTGCCTTTTTGATCTTGGCCGGTTGAGACCCAAGGAAGGTGACATAAGTGTCTTTCTTGGTTGGGAAAGTCTTCTTTCCATCTGATTTAGGATTTGAAGCTTCTGCCTCCTCCATGTCAAAATCTTCCTTGGACTCTTTCTCTTTGTCGGAATTATTCTTTCCTTTTCATTGCTTGGCCCTGTAGCCAGCAGATTCCTCTTTCTTGATGTCATCATTGAAATGACACTCAGCGTTAGTGTGGGATGAGCCCCCATTGCCGTCCAGGTGATGCACACACAGATTGTTGGCAATGTCGGTCCAAGAGTAGGTTTTGCCAGGTTGCTGGTCTCCTCTACCTTGGACCCTGGAAGTTCCATGGCCTCGTCCTCGACCGCCTCCGCGGCCTCCTCGTCCTCCAGACCCGAAAGTTCCATTGATTGTTGCGGTTTCTGGATTGGGTTTCTCCTCAGAGGTGTTTTTGTGTTTTGTGGCCTGCTGCTTTGGTTGTTTTGCCGACTGTGGTACAACCAGCACATTGAGCAGTCCCTCCGCATCATCGTCGGTGTCAACATATTTGCTTGCCATCTCTATCATCTCCCCCAAATCAGTCACTTTGTCACACTTTAAGCGATGATGCAGTAAACCAATTGGGAGTACCATGATGAATGCTTTGATCGCGGATTGGTCGTTCACTCCTTCTTAGGAGTTCTTCGTATCGATCCATCGTCCGAGGTAGTCCCGACAAGTTTTTCCGGGTTCCTGAGTGCACCGCTGCATATCTCCGACCATGTAGGGTCTCCTGTATGTTCCCTCAAAAATTTGAAAGAAAACACTTTGCATATCATACCATTTGTGGATGGTGTTTTCCGGGATTTTATTGAGCCATGATCGAGCCATCTTCCTCAGCATAAGTGGGAGATACCGGGTCGTGACCAAGATGTTTCCTCCCTTGGAAATGCAGCAGGCCTAGAAGAAATCCTAAAGCCAGTGTCTGGCCGAGCCACACCATCGTAGGGTTGGATGTGCCTTGAGATAGCAAACCCTTTCAGAAAGTTTGTTTGCCATACGTTGATGGCTGTGAAATATAGCCATCTACGTCCATATTTAAAATAGATATTATTCATATTTTTTATGAAATATCTCTCCAAACCCTGCCACTAATGCCTAATGATCAAAGGGGTATGCAATCATTTCTTTCTATTTTTCCCTGCGCAGATAATGACGTTTGATGATGGGAATCACAACATTAAAGTCAAAGATACAAGATTTCCAACAACCAAAAGAAACCAGGAGTCGTGAAGTGGAGACAAACGCTTTAACGACCAACTATACGGCAAGAATAAAATTCCGGCCGTATAGTTCCGGTCGTATAGTTGCCATCGACATCGCTAGGTCAAATAGAACAACTTTCGTAAATGGACCTCTATATAAAGAGGCCTCGGACAACGAGAAAGATAGCTCTTTTCGATCACCAGCCGCCCCCATAACTCCATCCACAACACCGAAGAGCCGCCGGAGGAATAGACTTCGATCTAATTTCCAAACCCTTCTCCACCACCATAGCCATATTCCATCACTTGTAATAGTAGATCTCATCTTTGATTGGTGACATTGTAAGACTATTTGCTATCAATCTTATAATTTCCATTGCAATGTTTATGATCATTGATTTCATCTTTATGTGTGAGTAATTGTCTTTGGGCTAAGGGCTTCATCCTAGCCATGTAGCTTTTGTGCATGTTATTTATCATATATGGGATCATGTATTAGTTTGTATGACATGATGATTATTGTATCCTCTCTTACCTCAATCTAAGGACTTTTCAGGTACCCAAGACCCCGAGGATTGATCCAGGTATAGGGAGTATGAGTGATGACTAATCTGCAGGCTGGGAACCCCAGTGACAGAAGGGGTATTACGGTTGTATGTGAGGGATTTACTTGGGATTAACGGTGACGTCACTATACATATCATTAGTTCTCTTTCTTCTATGGATGAGACTAGTAGGTTATTGCTATAAGCGGTTGCGGAGGCAATAGCAATTATGGATGCACTGCCCACATATAATTATCTTGCTCTAACAATTACATGCATACTTTATTATTATATTTTATTCCTATTAGATGTTTTGCACAACTACAGATGAAACCGAACGCCCTAGGCCCTCTCTCCATCATCGACAACAATAAAAGACAGCAAACTCTTGGTCCGGTAAAACACAAAAATAATTCTAAAACTCCCGAAGGTCCATTAAAGTAACTTCACTATGCTTTCTGCTTCCCGAGGATTCGATAAACCTAGGTCTACTAGGGAAAAAGAGGTATACTACATCCATAATCCGGATCGAAGGTATCAACCCTTTTTCTAGCATCGTTGTTGGGGAAGCAATAGTTACCCTGGTGAGGTTAGTAGGAACATTGCTAGTTTTAATTCTTGATTTTAATTTTGTTAGTTTGCTTTCAGTCTTTATTTGAAAAAGCAAAAGAAATAGTTAGTCTATAATTTCTTATTTTTACTATCATAAGTCTTTGTTTCAGAAAACCCAAAAACATAGGAAATATGGCTGAAAAGAAGCTTGGGGAGTTTGCAACTCCCAACAATGATTATTTGCGTACTCCTATTACTCAGCCAGCAATTGCTACTAATTATTATGAAATTAAGCCCCATTATTTAAGTTTGGTTCAACAGAATCAATTTGGAGGCTCTACTGTTGAGGACACAAGTATGCACTTGAATACTTTCACTGAAATATGTGATATGATGCGCATAAAAGATGTTGACCCCGATGCGGTCCAATTGCACGTATTTCCTTTCTCTCTTAGAGGAAGAGCAAAACAATGGTTGTTATCTTTGCCTAGAAATACTATTGCATCATGGGTGGAGTGTACTTATTTATTTATGACTAAATTTTTCCCACCTGCAAAGACTATGCAACTAAGATCTAATATTACTGGTTTTAGACAAGAAGAGCGTGAGCCACTAGCGATTGCATGGGAGAGGATGAAAGAATGCATGAGAAACTGTCCCAGTCATGGGATGGAAGATTGGTTAATTATCCATTTATTTTATAATGCTCTTAATCCTGTGTCTAAGTCTATGCTTGATACTATAGCTGGAGGAACATTTATGGGTAAACATATTATCGAAGCAAAGGAGATGCTATACAATATGCAAGACAAGCATGCCCAATGGCATGTGGATATATCAAACACAAACAAGGTGAGCTCTGTCTCACCACAAGAAAAGAAGAACTCAATGTTAAGATGGATGAGCTCATATTAGCCGTAAAAGGTAAGGAAAACCAGGTAAGAGCTATCCCAGAAACAAATATTGAAGAAATAGACTTCATAGCTCTTAATGTGTATAACCCTGTTTGGAAGAAGAATTATAATCCTAATTTTCAAAAACACTATTCTAGTCCTGCAGGTAACTCTAATAATAATATGGGAACAAGTAATGGTAGTCTCCAAGAAACACTTAAGTCCTTTATAGACTCACAAAATGAGCAAAACAATATCCTTGTTAAAATAACAGAGAACCATGATGCTATGCTTGGTAAATTATCTAACCAATCTGTAAGTTTGAGGAATGATTTGCAGACCCTCCAAGAAAAAACAAGGATTGTTGAGGCATAGCTAGGTAAGATAACCGAGAGTCAAACTCTAATTTTAGCTAAATTTGTAGGTAAAGCTGAGCCCAATCCTGTTAAAGACCTCAAGATGATGAGAATCCAAAGGGAGGAGCCTGAAGAACTTGATCATAGTAATGCTCCTTCACCAAGTTACACTGTTGAAGATCTTGTAAAAAGGATCAACATTAAGATTTCGGTAAGTGAAGGAAATGAGGAAGCTATGTATCAACACTTCGTTAATCAGATAGCAATAAAGGTACGTGAGCTTGAGGAAGAATATAAGAAAATTGCTAAAAAAATACCTGTGAAGCTTGATGATATATTTGAGCCTACTATTAAGATTAAAATTGGGACCAATGAGATAACTGCACTTTGTGATCTAGATGCAAGCGTTTCAACAATTCCAAAAAGTCTTTTTAATAAGTTAAATCTTGGCTCTTTTGAAATCACCGAGTTAAAATTACATGTTGCAGATTCTACCTACAAACAAGTTGTAGGGATTAAAGAAAATACTTTAGTATACATTAAAGGTTGTCCTGCTCTTATTGATTTTGTTATTGTTGACATGCCTGAAGATGCTACTGCTCCTATTATATTAGGTCGTCCATCCTTAAGAACTATTAAGGCTTTGATTAATCTACATGAAGGGAACATGAAACTTCAATTGCCTTCGCGGGATCCTTTTGTTATTCATTTTCCCAGGAAGAAGAAAGCCAAGCATGATGAAAAGGAGGCCATCACTTTGAAGGCCAATTATTTTGGAGTGGGTGTGCCACTCATCTGGCCTAAGTGATCAACATCAAGGTCAAGCTATTGACCATAAAAGAGCGCTGCATGGGAGGCAACCCATGTGAAATAAAGGTTTGAGTAAAGTTTTTAAGTTTTAGTTTAAGTTTTATATTTAATAAAGAGTCCTAGAAAGCTCCAGTTGAGGAGAGGAAGTTTAGTAGTACTAAAAATCCTGCTTTATACATGTTGATGTTGGTCGATAATTTTTACTGTCAATTTTCTGTAAAAAACAAGGTGTTTTGCTAAGTTTTAGGATAAGAAATAATTCTTGAAGAAACAGAATTTTTTTGATGACTACTGAAGGTTTAGCGACCAACTATACGGCAGGAATAAAATTCCGGCCGTATAGTTCCGGTCGTATAGATATCTTTGACATTGACAAATTTTCTTTTCTAGGTACTGAAGGTTTAACGACCAACTATATAGTAGGAATAAAAATTCTAGCTATATAGTTTTGGCCATATAGATATCGATGCCTTCATAAAATTTCTTTTCTAGGTACAGAAAGTTTGACGACCAACTATACGGCAGGGATGAAAAATCTCGGCCGTATAGTTATGACCGTATAGTTACGCCGCCAGGTGGAAACCCTAAATTTTTGACAACTTACCAACTATACGGCAGGAACAAATTGTTCCGACCGTATAGTTTGGATGTATAGTTGCGTCCGACCACAAAATCGCCACAGGAAGGTACCTCCAATCCCAAAACTTCAATCCCTTTTCTCTCTTCTACCTCCAAACTCTCTCAAAACCTCAAGAGATCTTTATCTCTACTCAATTTCGTTCGATTTCCTCACACACAAGTGATCTACGATATGTTTCTCCTCTGATCCTCCAATTACTTTTTGCAAATTCAACTTTGATTTGTTGTCATTATCAATCTAGGGTGAGACCTACTATGAACTAATTGCCATGATTCTCTTGCCTAGATTATTATTTTGAGGGGATTCTTTAGTGTTCTATGATAAGGAATATGTTATGCTTATTATTGATGGATCAAAAAATATGTTTTTTGTCTTTCTTTATTATTTTGGATGATGAAAACAAGGAGCCAAACTCGTCCTCGTGCCGCCGCTAGTGCTTCTCAGGCTACCACTCAAGAACGCATGGGGATATGGTTCAAGAATGAGCTCCAACATGATCACTTCAACAGGATCAAGAATCGAGAAGTGAAGGCAACCAAGTGGGCTTGCCCCATTATATTGAATCAACTTGGTATTTCTAATGACTCCAATTTACTTTACAATAGGGTTGGCCTGTAAAACTTTGTATTCAATGATGTGCCTACCTATCGCCGGTTAACTCTTGAATTCTTAAGTTCTTTGCAAAGCACCGTTAAAGCATGGAAAGGAGAGGACATGATTTGTTTCCAACTTATGAGCAACAATTATGCTTTATCACTAGATGAATGGTGCGCATGTTTGAATTTTTGAAACAATAATGATAATGACTTACACACATCCTTTACTGGCTTAGACCCTTCCCCGGAACAATATTATAATGGAATGAGTTTCACTTCTAGAGTAAGCAAGGGGAAGAATAGTCAACATCCTACAATTCGCTATTTGTTCTATGTTATTGCTAACACTTTGCAGGCACAAAATGAGTTCACGAGACTCAATGAGGAGGAAATCTTAGTCCTCGTAAAAGCTTCTTTCAACAACACCAACTTTTCACTCAACTTGGACGCAATTCTTGTGTGCTACCTGGAGTACCAATCCTCCCAAAGCCAAGGACCAGTCATAGGTGGAGGCATCATCACCGTGCTTGCCATTACCCTAGGCATCAACCTAGGTGAGATGCAACCAGTGCTAGGTGAGCGACGTGTTGGTTTATCTACTTTAAAAGCTTGTGGAATGCTCACTAGGAGAGGTGGTGTTTATTACTTGCATATTGCTAGAGCTAGGCGTCTCTACCCCGATCCTTTGCCTAATGGTCTTTTCTCTATCAAGGAAGGACGTTTGCTATATGACTTGTAGGTTGAGCAACACCAACCCCGAGGAGGAGATTCCGGATGAGGATGAGGGCCAAGAAGAGGAGAAGCCACCAACCCAGTTTGCTACATACCAAGACTTCCAAGAACTTGGAGGAACTGTGGAGAGAATGCAAACCCCCTCCTTGAACCTTCGAGAAACAACTAGTAATTTATCAACTCAATTTGTGAACTAGAGTTACAACGTTTTCCTGCCACCATAATGATTTGAAGGGCTTGCAAAAGCCTAAGCTTGGGGAAGTTTCCTCATTATCTTTATTTGGTGTTCATTTGTTTTTATTTATTTCGAGGTTATGTATTTAATTTGAGTTTATGAGCACTCATGTTGGTTCCCCAACACTTTATCTTTAGTTACTTTTATTTGTTTTTGAGATTTTCTAGCCGAGCTTTGCCGCCGATTTTCTATTCTTTAATTCCCTCTCTTAAAAACAACAAAAAGATTTTTCCATTTATCTGCCCTCTTCCTTCTTTTCTATTCTCCTTATGGCTTTCACATATTTGCAGGAGAGTGATCGACTTCAAATTTCCAAGAAGCAATCAAAAGGGAAGAGAGAAGTGAAACCAATCATGAGAGGTATGCCTTAAGACTCCCCACTTTTGAAGTTTGAGAAACCCATGCTAGTTAGTAGTAAATGATAAGATGTTATATTGGTGGGGTGAGTCTTTATATTGTAGTAAAATTTTGTTTTCATGGGTATTTAGTTTGGTACGTTTTGTTCCAGCTCTTATAGTTAACCAAGTCTTGCCTAAAATTTGCTAAACAATTGTAATAAGAAAAAGTCTCACAATTGAAGTCTTGGGTGTTGTAGTGTTTAGTCTTGAAGGCTTATTTCTAGAGACACTCAACACCATAGAAAATAATGATTGACTTGATAGCTCTCTTTAAAAGGATTTGTTCAGTTGAATTAATGTTTAGCGGTTTTTGTGAGCATGCCAAAGTTTGACTTGTGAATCATAAGAATGATATAGCTTTATGCGTGTAAAACTTCATGGGATGCCAACAACTCCGCTAGCCTATGAACGATCTTCATGGAGGAAACTCCTAGATTTCGGCTATGAGTTGATTAAACATATGTAGCATCAATGCTATAATGGGTAAGATTCTTAGCACTCCCGGGTAGCTGTGTTCATGATAGAATCACTCCTCTGGCTGTTATGAGAAATCATTGTACAAAAGGAACAAAACCTTGGTGATGCCACAAGTGTCCATCACAATCCGATAAACTAATTAAAATCTTTGGCATGCTCTCAGTTACTTAAGAACTAAAATGCTTGAAGGACAATGAATAGAAAAGTAGTGCTTGAAAAGTCTTGATTTATTGATGTGGGAGAATTGAGATACTCTAGTGTATATGTTTTTCATGACAAACTCTCACACTCTTAATTTTACATGATCATACTTTATTGTTCAAAGGCAAGCCTATGAGTTGATTACATGACATGGAATAGAATTTACTCATTTGAATCATCCATGTTAACAATAATTTTGTTGTGCTATAAGGATGCATAAAAACCCGTATGATAAGCTTGCCATTACTCTATCCATGCTGAAGTTTTTCAGATTAATAAAGTGGAGTAAACTTGAGACTACCAATCATGAATAAGATCATCATCTCGTTATTTCAGTTTAAATGCTGAGTTCCTTTTTGATTTTGGTTTTCTTGCTCAAGGACGATCAAGTTTAAGCTTGGGGAGGTTGATGGTTGTGAAATATAGCCATCTACGTCCATATTTAAACTGGATATTATTCATATTTTTGATGAAATATCTCTCTAAACCCTGCCACTAATGCCTAATTATCAAAGGGGTATGCAATCATTTCTTTCTATTTTCCCTGCGCAGATAATGACGTTTGATGATGGGAATCACAACATTAAAGTCAAAGATACGAGCTTTCCAACAACCCAAATAAACCAGGAGTTGTGAAGTGGAGACAAATGCTTTAACGACCAACTATATGGTGGGAATAAAATTCTGGCCGTATAGTTCCGGTCGTATAGTTGCCATTGACACCGCTAGGTCAAACAGAACAACTTTCGTGAAGGGACCCCTATATAAAGAGGCCTCGGGCGACGAGAAAGAGAGCTCTTTTCGATCACCAGCCGCCCCTAGAACTCCATCCACAACACTGAAGAGCCGCTAGAGGAATAGACTTATATCTAATCTCCAAACCCTTCTCCACCACCGTAGCCATATTCCACCACTTGTAATAGTAGATCTCATCTTCGATTGGCGACATTGCAAGACTATTTGCTATCAATCTCATGATCTCCATTGCAATGTTTATGATTGCTAATTTCATCTCTATGCGTGAGTAATTGTCTTTGGGCTAAGGGCTTCGGCCTAGCCATGTAGCTTTTGTGCATGTTATTTATCATAGATGGGATCATGTATTAGTTTGTATGACATGATGATTATTGTATCCTCTCTTGCCTCAATCTAAGGACTTGTCAGGTACCCAAGACCCCGAGGGTTGATCCAGGTATAGGGAGTATGAGTGATGGCTAATCTGCAGGTTGGGAACCCCAGTGACAGAAGGGGTAGTACGGCTGTATGTGAGGGATTTACTTAGGATTAACGGTGACGTCACTATGCATATCATTAGTTCTCTTTCTTCTATGGATGAGACTAGTAGGTTATTGCTATAAGCGGTTGCGGAGGCAATAGCAATTATGGATGCACTGCCCACATATAATTATCTTGCTCTAACAATTACATGCATACTTTATTATTATCTTTTATTCCCATCAGATGTTTTGCACAGCTATAGGTAAAACCAAACACCCTAGGCCTTCTCTCTCCATCATCGACAACAACAAAAGACATCAAACTCTTGGTCCGCTAAAACACAAAAATAATTCTAAAACTCCCGAAGGTCCGTTAAAGTAACTTCACTATGCTTTTCGCTTCCCGAGGATTCGATAAACCTAGGTCTACTAGGGAAAAAGAGCTATATTACATCCGTAATCCGGATCGAATGTATCATACATGCGGTCCGAAGCATTTTGGACCGATGTAGATGTTGTCCGACTCATAGCGCCTCGCCTCAATGTTTGAGTTAATTTGGTGCCTGGCGTCACTTGGTGATAGGGCATGTTGTCTTGGTTGTTCACTGCGGCTACGATGCCCATGAGTTGTACTTCTGCTTCTTATGCCACCACCTCCACCATGGCGTCCTCCTGGCTTCCATGTGAGCCGCTATGGTGACTGCGCTTGGCGGAGAAGGTGGTGGTGGATTGTTACCCCCAGCCGGGGCATCATGATGATGGCCACTGTGCTGGTTTGTTCCAGCATGATTTTTGTCGAGTCCTTCGTCTGTCATTGCTGTTATTGTGACGTGGCTCAGTTGGACAACTTGTATGTCTAGGAGGGGCATCCTTTTCCGGTCCCGCTCCCGATATTGAGCTTCTTCGTCTTCCCTATGATTATTCGACTATCACCGGAGCAATGTTGCTTCAGCTTAGTGCGGGTCTATGCTGATGTCCTAACGATCCGGTTCTTGAATAGTTGTCTTCCCGAGGGTTGGAACACTAGCGTTGTTCCATATCCCGTCGGGACCTTACATCTTGGTGTCGACTCGTATCCATGTGGCATTGGTCTGACTTGGACACCAGCTTTCCGCTGCCGGATGCGGTGACCTTCTGTTGTTCCATGCCCTTTGTGAGCAGCTTCACGCTTAGCTGAATCTGGTCTGGACCTGGGTTGTTTGCCAAGAGATCTCGAGCCGTAGCAGCATTTTCCACCGGCGTGCCATACACCCGGTTACCTTTGTTGTCGATTCGAGGTTTCCCTACAGATTTATCTCCTTCGAAAAGGGTTTTGTGGACATCCGGATTTTTGTTAGCCAACGCAGGGTCATTCCGGGTCTTCTTATGCTACCGGGTGCTAGGTTGTCCCACAGCTGCAAAGCGCTTTTTGTCGTCGAGGATGTTTGTAGTTTCCTCAAGGAGTACCTGACGATGTGCTTCTAGGGCTTGGGCCATGTCCTCTAACTCTGCAGGTGTAAGATCTCCAGTTGTCGGGATGGGTGTGGTGATTGCTTCTCTGAGGAGTTTATGGGCACCAGGGGTAACCACGTGTCCATCCAATGGCGTATCTTTTGGCTCATCTGGGATTAGGGCTCCATCTGAGTCTTCTTCGTATTCTTCGGCTATCACCTCATCAGTTGGGAGGTCCTTAGCTGGAGTTTTCTTCTTCTTTTCCTTCTTGGCCGCGTTGGTAGCAAAGACGGCTTTGGGTCCGAGTCCTGGAGTGAAGCTTCTATCAGTACTTTTCAACATTTGGACGTCGGGATTATATCCGAGATCATGTGATCCTACGGTTTGGGAGAGTTTTCTCCGAATCCTTCATGCATAGCTTCTCCTTCTTCCATGGCCTTGGAGTTGAACTCCTCTTCATATTCCGCAGAGAACTTTCGGAAATCTACCGACATTATGGAGTCATCCGAAGATGTCGATAAGTCGACGTTTGTCCTGATTGTCTCCAGCACTGAGTCATTGTCGTCTCTGGCATCAGCAAAGCCGGATCCAGATCCAACGTAGTCGACAAAGTGCGATGCGTGTGTCCTGAGGTAGTTGCGGCTCTATTTGTTAGCTTCCTCGAAACACTAGATGGTCTCAAGGATCTCTTCCATGCTAGTGTTTCCGTGCAACATCATGCGCCTCGACGTGTGCCTCAGGAACAATTGTTCCGCTCCAGCATCGGTAGAACAGGATCCAGAGGTATGGCTGCTTTGATCTTCCTGAAACTCGACCTCTTTGGGGAGAGCCTCCTGAGATTCTACCTCTTTAGGGAGATCCGCTTCAGGTTTAGCCTCCCTAGGGAGATCTTCTTCAGATCCAATCTTCTCCACTATCTTCGCTTCAGGTGTGGGCTGGGTGGGATTAGGGTTTTCCGAGACCCATGTCTCTATCGCTTCCATAGACAAAGTGGATCCAGAAAGTTCTTTCGCCTCTATCATCACCGCTGGGGTGGGTTGGGCGGGTTCAGCAAAACCGAGATAAACATCGATCTCGCCAAAAGACTTGATGGTGTAGGTGGTCAAAGGCTCCCTAGCCGAAATCCAAGTCTCGTTGAGTAGGATGAGAGGGACGTCGCTGGCATAGAGGACCCGACCAACGGCGATTGTCTCGCTGATTCCGATTCATGTAGATTCTGCCTAGAACAAAGATCTGAAACTCACCTGCCCCATGGTGGGCGTCAACTATTGTCGGATTGAATACATGTACACCGAGGCGGGGTCCTCGAGGCATGTGGAGAAAGGGGGGTGAGGCGACCTTATTCCGAGACGGTGAGCACACAAGCTTTACCCAGGTTCGAATCCGCCGACTTGGACGGATCCTACTCCTGCTAGCAATCCAGTAATACGGCAGAGCCGGAAGTACAAATTACAAGAGAGGTTTGCCTATGCGAGTTGAGGTTGTATATTGTGGGTGCCCTAAAGGCTGGTCCCTAGGACGGCTTATATAGATATCTGACCTAGGGTTACAGGAGAGACCTATCCGGCTACGACTAAGAGTCGGTTACAAAGTACATCTTGGACTACAAGTAACTAAATATGCCTAAGTCGGTAAGTCTTCTGGGCCTTCCCGTAGCTGGATAGAACTCCGTCTTCTCTCCCTGATCAGGCCGCCCGTGAAGCAAAGCTCTAACGCGAAGTGGGCCACCCTGGTCAGTAAGTCACAGTGGGTATACCCGGAAAGTATATCCCCAACAAGCATGGCTTGAAATCACAAACTAGGGGATTATCCATAAATCATGTTGCGCTTTCTCCGTAAAACGATTTGTGGACAATTTTAGGTGTGGTATATATACCACACGCTTCCAGATCAAATCTGACCTAATTTATGTAAATTCGCTTAAAGTCTTTCAAGCAAGTGGGTGAATTTGTTAGCACATAACAATATAAGGATTATATAGGCCAAATAAATTTAAGAGAAATATATTGCCAGCTTGCAGTTCAGAATTGACCTAATAAGTTCCACAAGTTAACCTAAAATATCATTTAAGTGGGCAATGTGAGCCAAAAAGATTGGAAAAATAGAAAAGGGTGAAATGTGCATAAACAATTCAATGCACTTGTGTGGCAAGCACTCACAGACGTGTGTGTGTGTGTGTGTGTGTGTGCGTCCTTCGTCTTCTCGGGGTGTGACATGGAGCAACAAGAGTAGTATATCTTACCACTACCTCATATTACCATTATCTTACCACTATATAGTGTACGAAGAACTTTGAATGTTAACCGTTGGATCAAGACTCATGAATTCCAATATTTCCAGCCGTTGGATCTTATTTTCCATTCTAGGGCATGTTTGATTCAAAGGATTTACATGGGAAATTTATAGGATTAAATCCCATAAGAAATTTTTCTATAATGGTTGTTTGATTTGTATGATTGATTCCTATAGGAAATTTTCCTAAGGAATCCTTTGCACTAGATTACATAGGAAATCTAACATCCACGCCTGAACCTCTTTCTTAGAATCCTTTGTTTTTCCTTTGATGGAATCAAACAAACTTTCTTGCATATATATGGATTCCTATAGGATTAAAGTGGGCATGACATTGTAATCCTATGTTTTTCTATTCCTGTGCTTTTCCTATCCTACGAATCAAACATGCCCTTAGAATCTAGAAGATTCTATTAATAGTCTTCAACATAATGAATGCTATGCACAAACCTCAAAACACACTTTTCTCCATCATACTAGAATCTTCTCCCTTGTTTCGCTTGACCATGTTACCAAAAATTTCAAGTATTAGGTAGCTAATAATCTTTGACTTCTACATGATGATAGAAAGTACAAGAACCAAATATCACCCATACTTTATATATGTTGATCGAATTTATAAATTTTCGTGCTTAACCTATTATAATTAAGAGCTACGTCCATAAAGTACCAGGTGTGTATTTGGTTCTTGTACTTTGTATCATGTAGAAATAAACCTACTATTAGTTACCTAATACTCGACATGCTCTAGAGAAATAACGAAGATGATTCTAGAATTGTCGAGAAGTGTGTTTTGAAGTTTGTGCATAGCATTCATTACGCTAAAGAACATCAATAGAATCTTCTAGATTCTAGAATGGATAGAAGATCCAACTTAATTTTAGCAGTATTGGGATCTGCCAGTCTTGATCCAACGGTCAAAGTACAAAGTTATCTATACACTATATAGTGGTAAGATAAGATTATATAATAGGTTAAACTCAAAAAGTTTTAAATTTGATGGACATCTATAAAGTATGGGTGTATATTTGGTTCTTTTACTTTGTATCATGTTGAAGTCAACGTAGAAGTCAATGTTTGTTAGCTATACCTAATACTTCAAATTTTAGGTAACATGGTCTAGAGAAATGTCTAAAATATTTTAGAATTATAGAGAAGTGTTTTGAGGCTTGTGAGCATAGCATTCATTGTGCTAAAGACTATCAATAGAATATTCTAGATGCTAGAATGGATTGAAGATCCAACGGTTTGCAATGTTCTGATTTGCCAGTCTCGATCCAACAATCAAAGTTCAAAGTTAATCATTTGTATAATATATAGTTGTAAGATTATATAATAGGTAAGCTCAATAATTATAATTTTTTTCTACATCTATAAAGTATATGGGTGTATATTTGCTTCTACTACTTTGGAAGTGTTTGGTTCCTAGCCACAATTTGCCAAGCCAAAGTTTGACAATTTGGTATGTGTTTGGTTTTTTGCCATAGTTTGGTTTGCCACACTTTATTAAGGGATTTCTATTTTCATGCCCTCGGTTTGTTAGTTGTACTCAGTTTTCCCTAGCCGCTTAGTTTTTCCTTACTTTTGCCCATCTTCTTGTCAGAAACTCTCACATGGTCTGAAACTCGCCATCCATCAGGCTTGTCGTTACGTACTAACAAGTGGGGCCGCGTTCAGTCGGGTCATGTAGTGGACCCTCGTCGTTGCGTGCTGACGAGTAGGGCCACATTCTGTCGGGTCCCGTAGTGTACCCTTGCCGTTACATGCTGACAAGTGGGGCGTGATTAGTCAATTCCCATAGTGGCCACCTCTCTCAACTTATCCAGATCAGCATCGGACCCACAACTTATCGACGTGAGCATCGGGCCCACAGCTTATCCACATGAGCTCCAGACCCACAACTTACCTTTGCAAGATGGGACCCCAAACCAGCCCCACGCCCGCGCCCGTGTCGTTGCTTTATTTTCATATAGTGAAATGTAATGCATATACAAAAATTATACACCTTTAAACTCTTTTAAATCGCACTTAGGACATGATAATGTTGTCCTAATAAAATCATGATCATTTATCATTTCCATGGAGTGAAATATAATGCATAAACTTGCGTATACAAAAATTATACACATTTGAACTCTTTGAAATTGCACTTAATACGTGATAATGTCATGCTAAGAAAATCTTGAGAGATTCTCATTTTCATAGAGTGGAATGTAATGCACAAACTTGCATATGCGAAAATTATAAACCTTTGAACACTTTTAAATCGCACTTCATACATGATAATGATGCGCTAACAAAATTTTGAGAGATCATTATTTTCTCCCCCATTTTCGTAGAGTGGAATGTAATGCATAACCTTGCATATACAAAGTTTATACACCTTTGAACTCTTTGAAATCGCACTTAATACGTGATAATGTTGTGCTAATAAAATCTTGAGAGATTATCATTTCCATGGAGTGAAATATAATGCATAAACTTGCGTATACAAAAATTATACACCTTTGAACTCTTTGAAATCGGCACTTAATACGTGATAATGTTGTGCTAAGAAAATTTTGAGAGATTATCATTTCCATGGAGTGAAATATAATGCATAAAGTTGCGTATACAAAAATTATACACCTTTGAACTCTTTGAAATCACACTTAATACGTGATAATGTTGTGCTCAGAAAATCTTGAGAGATTACCATTTCCATGGAGTGAAATATAATGCATAAACTTGCGTATACAAAAATTATACACCTTTGAACTCTTTGAAATCGCACTTAATACGTGATAATGTTGTGCTAAGAAAATCTTGAGAGATTACCATTTCCATGGAGTGAAATATAATGCATAAACTTGCGTATACAAAAATTATACACCTTTGAACTCTTTGAAATCACACTCACTTAGGTCATGATAATGTTGTGCTAATAAAATCCTGATCATTTATCATTTCCGTGGAGTAGAATGTAATGCATAAACTTGCGTATACGAAAATTATACATATTTGAACTCTTTGAAATCGCACTTAATACGTGATAATATTGTGCTAAGAAAATCTTGAGAGATTATCATTTTCATAGAGTGGAACGTAATGCACAAATTATACACCTTCGAACACGTTCCCTTCAAATTATATTCAAGTTCATTTGTTTATGGAGTTAAAGTACTGGTGGCATACTCGTTATTTTGCATGGATAGAGGGGTGCCCCTGACAGGTATAGGGGTTATCCTGTCTGCTAGATCACAGAGGATCAACGGTTGGTGGGCACAATCCGTGTGACAACTGTCTTGACAAATCAGAGCATAGCAGCGAATATGAGCACAGGTGCGAGAGATGGATACAAAGAGAGGGGAAAACTGAGTAGCACTTAAGAACCAAGGGCAAAACCGAGTAGAACTTAAAAACCAAGGGCAAGACTGATAGAGGGATTCAAATAGAAAATAGAAAAAGATTTAAAAAATGGAAAATGCGTCTTTTATACAATAAAATACATCTTAGCATACATCAAACTATTTGCAAATCAAAATACACCAGTTTGACAATTATTGCCTCATTCAGACAAACTATCTTTTGGGGAGGGATGTTTTGGGAAGAAGCTTGAGTAGAAAGCCATGAACCTTCATAGATAGTAGGTGATTTGAGAAGTGGTGATTAAAACTTGGTTTATATACATTTATTATGGTGGCAGGTCACATAATAAGACTCCCTGGGTAGATGCCACTGTGTTTTGCTCTTTTTGAATTTGTTGTGCATAAAATGACTCAATTATCTAGCTAAAACCTATTCATTGACTCTCTGTTGACCAGCCACCGGAGGGTAAAACTGAGTATATTGCACACGACAGTGTTAGTAGTGGAGGGCAAAACTGAGTACAACCAAACCGCTAGTGTTACACTCGAGAGCAAAACTAAGTACAACTGAATCGCTAGGGTTAGACACGAGGGAAAAAACGTGACTCACGGTACGCGTGTGCGGTGCACGGGGCGGCAGTGGACACGTGTGGCTGTGCACGGTGTAGTAGCGTACGCGGTGCACGGTAGTGCAACGAAACGTCGCTTCCCTTCTCCTTTAATAGAGGCCTCCCCACTCTCACTCATCACTCACTCGCTTACTCAACCGTCTCCACTGTCCCATCAACTTCTGCAAACCCCCAAGAAAACCCCAACCACGCCGACGATGGAGAAGAACAACGCGGTGGCCATCGGCGCCTCAAAGTCCGCTAGCGAGGAGGCCCCCGTCCCTGTCCCAGCATCCGCCGTAGCCGCCGGCGAGGAGGCCCCCACCGGTCTCGGGCAGATCCCGCTCGGCTGGGACCCCTATGAGGAGGTTGTCTACATAAGGCCAGAGAACCCCTACAACACCAGCATCACCGACCCATGGTCGGAGGTAACCAGGGTTTTCTCCCCTTCCCTTGTTCTTCCCCCGTTCCCATCGTTGGATGCTAGATCGTATGTTATTAGGGCTTGACTGTTCGTATTTTTACATTAGCTAATCCTCTTGTGTTAGATCTCGTATTTCGATGAATCCCTCTGTTCGTATTTGACCCTCCTGTTCGTAGTTGGGATCAGTATTCGATTTGGTTTGACATTTGGGGAATAATCAGGAGATCTCAATCAGTTAATTTATGCAAATAATCAATCCCGATAATCAAAGTATCTCAATCATATCCTTATTGCACTCTACTATTTTTTTACAATAGGAGGATAGCAGCGACATCCGCAGCGATGACGAGTCCAAGGACACCAAGACTCATCATGTGCCGAGGAGGCTGAAGTCCGGCCAGTACAACAATTTCTTCGCCGGCGATGTGTATAGGTGCCCCTTCTGCCCCACCAGAAGGCTCCACGCCACGGACTTCAACTCCCTCGTGAAGCATGCCGAGGACGTGAGGACCTGCGGCGAGTCTGTGAACGTCCACGGCTTCATAGCCAAGCACCAAGCGCTCGGTCTTCACCTTCGAAACCTTCAGAAGGTGGCTATCGAGGAGGGTCGCATGCCCCCGATCAAGCCCAAGGCGCCCAAGCTCAAGGGAATGGGCAGCAAGAAGTGGAGGAGGCCCTCCTGGCAGAGGCCATGAGGGACCACTGATCTGCTGCTGCTGCTGTAAAGCAGCTTCTTTTGTCTTATCTATGTTGAACTTGTCAGCTGCTGCTGCTGAGCAGCCTAATTGTCAAACCTCGTTAAGTACTTTAATATATAACCTATATTAGCTGCTTTATCTACATCTGCTCTGTTTATTAAATTTATTTATGGTGCTAGTTAGTTTTGCTGCTCTAGATTTGCTACCAGATTGGGGAAAAACAAGGGCAAAAGGAACAATGAATAAAGAGAGAAGCTGCTCTAGATTCACTACCTTTTTGGACAAAAAAACACAACTGTTAGCGAGAGAGAGAGGGGAAAATGCGCTCTTAAAAAGGCCAATCATAAAAAAACAAAAAACTTCCAATTTAGGCGACAGGACGCACGTAACCACCAAACGCCCCCACATGGTCCCACACCACATCCCCCATAATAAGCGAGAGATGGATGGTTGGTTTGCTGTGTATCCTGGCCCCATCTGTTAGCATGTAACAGTCGAGGCGACGTAACGTAATGCACAACGCATGACCCACCCCAACACGGTCCCATCGGTCAGCATGTAACGGTCAAGCCTTTTACCTGACAGCATCCCCCCGTCCGAGTGCATGTGAGGGTTTCGGAATGGAGGGAGGGCAAAAGTGAGGAAAAAACTAAGTGGCTGGGAAAAACTAAGTACAACTAACGAACCAGGGGCACGGAAATAGAAATCCCCTTTATTAAACACTAGTAGCGTTTATTGTGCTAAAGACTATCAATAGAATGTTCTGGATGCTAGAATGAAAAAAGATCCAACATCTAGTAATATTTGGATTTGCTTGCCTTGATCTAATGGTCAATATTTAAAGTTATTTGTACACTATATAGTGGTAAGATAAGATAATATACGTAAGTTTAGCAATTTGGTATGTGTTTGGTTTTTTTCCATAGTTTGGCTTGCCACACTTCATTAAACACTAGCAACATTTATTGTGCTAAAGACTATCAATAGAATGTTCTGGATGCTAGAATGGAAAAAAAGATCCAACAACTAGCAATATTTGGATTTGCTTGTCTTGATCTAATGGTCAATGTTCAAGTTATTCGTATACTATATAGTGGTATGATAAGATAAGATACGTCCCATCATATTCGGTGCACTTCATCAAAAAGATCTGGCTAAAGTGAGCACCACGCTGATTTCCTTTATTAGGGCCCTTTGTATTAAATGTGTGGACTTGGATGTAGTTTTCTTTTTTTGAGGTCCCTGATGTAACATGCACTTCCACTGACTGTGTTAAGTTGTGAAATGAAGTATCTTGCTCCTTCTAGGCCCACCCTACTTGAAAAAACCCACCACCCCACATTTCTTACCACTATATATTGTACGAATAACTTTGAATATTGACCGTTCGACTGAGACTCATGAATCCGAACATTACCAACCATTGGATCTTATTTTCCATTTTAGCATCTATAATATACTAATGATAGCCTTTAGCAAAGTGAATGCTATGCACAAACGTCAAAACACACATCTCCATCATTCTAGAATCTTCTCCATTATTTCTCTAAACCATGTTACCACAATTTTCAAGTATTAGGAATAGCTAATAAATGTTGACTTCTACTTGATACAAAGTACAAGAACCGAATATAGACCCATACTTTATAGATGTCGATCAAATTTATAATTTTTGAGATTTACCTATTATATAATAATCTAACCACTATATAGTGTACATATAATTTGAACTTTGACAGTTGGATCAAGACTAGCAAATCCTAGCATTGCAAACTATTGGATCTTTATATCCATTCTAACATCTACTAGAAGATTCTAGTGATGGTCTTTAGCACACTAAACGCTATGCACAAACCTCAAAACACACTTCTCAATAATTCTAGAATATTCTTCGTCATCCCTCTAGAGCATGTTGAGTATTAGGTAGCTAATAGGTTGATTTCTATACTACATGATACAAAGTACAAGAACCAAATATACACCCGATACTTTATGGACATGACTCAAAATTATAATTGGGTTTTGAGCTTTACCTATTATGGTTCTATAAAAAAATGATATGTCATACTTCTATTATCTGATTCTCATCACATGTGCAACCAACGTGCAACTTACTAGTTAGACAAAGTAGACAATGCCTTTCTTACAGTTTCCTAGTTTTAGCATTTTCAAGCTTCGTAGCTAATTTTGCCCACTTAGAGGACTTTATGTTACTTTAACGAAATTAGGGGAGATATGAACTACAAGTAAGCGCGATAGATTTTCTCTTGAATTTTTCAAATGTCGTTTGAAGGTACCAACACTTTCAATATACCAAGAACGAGCGCGAGTTTTGATAAATGCAAGTATCTTCGTGCTAAGAATCTACTTCATGCATACAAATTTGATAATGTTTTGAAGACATGGAAATAAAATAAAGAATTATAACAAACCAAATACTTTCATGTGGAATCCTCTTACGCGTATTACTTTCTATTATTACCATTTTCATGGATGCACGTGACATGGTAGGTCATCATGCGTAAATCTTTTTTTCGTTAAATTGGCAAAAAGTCACTGAAGTGTGCGAAGTTAGCTAGGAATCTTGAAAAATCCTAGTACTAAAAACATGGAAATTATAAAGAAACCACATGGTCCACTATCCACTCTGTGTGATAATTGGGGCGGTGGCATTTTCTTTTAACTTTGTTAGGACCCGTAGGAGCGAGGTGCACATGTGGTGCGCTGTCATAGCAAAGCTGCGATGGGTTCCTGACACGAGGTACATAGTACGAGGAGTAGTAAAATGCAATGAGATGGAGAGAGTAACTTCTAGCGCCCTAGTTATTGCAGCCCCTAATTTCTGGCATCCAGATCGCATTTTCTCTTTGCATGCGGTACAAAACGACTTGTGCATGAGCATGAAAGAAAAAATAAACCAATGGGGAGATAATTATGGGGCAGTTAAGAGGCTAGCTCTAATGTTCCCAAGATTTTCTCATCGATTTTCAAGGCCACGTCTTGGTACCAACAAAATGGTCGCAAATAGAGGGAGTACTACTAGTACATTTTTTTGAACAGGCAGTACTAGTACTCCATGTTAAGTGGGGATTTGACTATGTAAGAGGCCGCACAATTACCAAGATAGGCATATAGGCTTGATTTGGTAGGCACTTAATACTTGAAGGTTAACTAGACTGGTAGTAGTATCTTTCTACCGTTGATTGCTTGTAGGAGTACTACTACTAGTAGTATATGTACTACACTTCCAAAAGCAAGAGTACAAAAGTACCTAGATTGAGCAGCGGTGGTGACATGGGTATACCCTACAGGTACTCGAGTTTGGTATATACGACCTGAATACCGTGGAATCCCACGGCGTTGCCAAGGCCCAAATGGAGAACTCGAGTGGCCCGCGGACTCTCGGTTGCTTGCGAGACAAGAAGAAGCCAAAGATAGAAAGTTTAAAGGGAAAACCCTAACCTGTAACCAACTCGACCTGCTACCCGAGACCTAGCCTATCTATATAAAGGCTAGGAGGGGGCAGCGAGGAGGACACACGCAACCTTAGTTTCCATGACTCTCGCCAGATTGCATCTGCGCGCCCCTGTAATCTTTGATTCCTTCATTAATTCCAAGAGCAGACAAGCAGGAGTAGGGACCTCTACAAGGCCTGAACCTAGGTAAACCTTGCGTCCCTATGTGCTTGCTTGCTAGCCAATTGATGCCTCCAGCACTGCCTCCTTCTCCAAAACCCAAGTCCATAACAATGGGCATTGACGAGTTAAACCCTCGTCAATTGGCGCCGTCTGTGGGAACTAGGAGTGCTGATGTCGCGACTTCTTCGGCCCCATCAACCGCGATCTACAACTCCGCAACAACGGAGATTCGCCAGCTCTTCTGCGTGTTCGACTTCACCATCCACACGCCAGCCACTCGCCCGGCTTTCGAGTCCGTAGGCGATGGAATCAGCCTGGCGATTGGGAGCTTCCACTTCCAGGTTGGTTAGATGGGAACGCTTCGCATGCCTGACCAACCAACTGCACCGCGATCACTCCAGCGTCGTGGTTCCCGCCACCAATCGGCACCCTCAGCGAGCTCAACACCTCATCAACAGCTGGGATCACGGACAGCGACATCAGTCATGGAGCCAATCCAAGTGACCTAGCAACGGAAGTTGGAGTCTGCAGCTCCAGATCTGAAAGTTGCGGAAGCAACAGCTTCCTAACCACTTCATGTGTGCTGTCATCAACGCTGGCGACACCTCCGCCAATCGCGAAAACGGTGGCGATCTGGCACCGATCCGTCCAACGGTGGCATACCTAATGGCGGACCACCCAACGGCGACCCCACCAACGGTGGCAATGGCACACCCGTCAACAACGGAGGGGCATTTGAACCTCCAACCATGGTGAACGAGCACACTGGTGAACGTGTCGTGATTAGACTCAACGACAACGAGTGGGCTCGCTGCCGAGAAGCTCTGCGAGGCGATCCTCTGCCTCCTGGCACGCCGCAGGACATGCTGATGGGCTACCATTGGCTACTAAAGGAGGAGTATAGATGCCAACTACACGCAATCGCGCAACTCGAAGAGCGTAAAAAAGCGGTGGATGATTCGAGTCTTCGTCGAGCTGGGCTATCCTCCCATGGAGGATCCTCCTCCAAGGGCAACGAGTACGTGGCCAACAAGAGGCAATCTCGGATGGCCCATCTCACCGACCAAGAATGCATAAAAGCCGCGAAGTCCTCGACTTTGGCTCTATGACAGTCGACACGCGGGGCAACGTGGTCCCAAAGGCACCGCAAGCCGCGGTGACAGCGGCCACCATGTACCTCCTCAACAACCAGCCACCAGCAGGAGATCCGCGAGCCGCCATGCACCGATCTACGATCGCGGGCTTGGGATTAGTCGAGGCCGCTCTCGACAAAGAGCCAATGCCGAAGCCGAAGAAGGGCAAAGCTTTGGCAAAATGCTATTCCTCACCTTCATCCAACGACGACAGTCACGATCTGTCTCGACGTCGCCGCTCACGGCGGCATGATCGTGATTATGATGCACGCGATGACCTCACGCAGCGCAAAATCGACAAATCAAGGGCAAGGCGCTTGTTCGACTGACTCCGAAGAGGACGAGACTGAACTCTGCGGCGCCAGATGCTTCAGCAGGGCCATCAAGCAGAAGTGAATGCCTAAAGGGTTCAAACTCCCGTCGGAGAATCCAAAATTCCACGGCCTACAAGACCCAAAGATCTGGTTGGAGGATCACATCTCCTCTGTCAGGCTACATGGCGGGAGTCGAAGCACAGCCATGCAATGCCTACAGCTACAACTGCAGGGCACCGCCCGCGCATGGCTCAACAACCTCCCACGCGGATCCATTCGCAGCTGGGAAGAGCTGGTTTACAGCTTTGTACGCAACTTCGAGGGCACTTACAAAAGGCCCGCATCAATCGAAGAGCTGAGGAGCTTCTAGCAAAGGTCGGGCGAGTCGCTACGCTCGTACATCCAGACATGGTCCATCATCAAGAACTCCGCAGAAAACATCTCGGAGGACCACACAACCGACGCATTCAACGGTGGTGTTCGTCGCATAGAGCTCAGGGAGGAGCTGGGCCGCTCGAAGCCCAAGACAATTGACCACCTGATGGAAATTGCGAATCAGTGGGTGATGTCTACGCACTTCTATTCTTGTAGACAGTTGTTGGGCCTCCAAGTGCAGAGGTTTGTAGAATAGCAGCAAGTTTTCCCTT
This sequence comes from Avena sativa, assembly GCA_916181665.1. Taxonomy (NCBI): domain Eukaryota; kingdom Viridiplantae; phylum Streptophyta; class Magnoliopsida; order Poales; family Poaceae; genus Avena; species Avena sativa. The sequence continues at coordinate 345,176,914 of OV702287.1, forward strand.
AAGTGGATCACCCAAGGTTTATCGAACTCAGGGAGGAAGTGGTCAAAGGTATCCCCTCTCAAGAAACCCTGCAATTAAGATACAAGAAGTCTCTTGTGTCCCCAACACACCCAATACACTTGTCAGGTGTATATGTGCACTAGTTCGGCGAAGAGATAGTGAAATACAAGTGGTATAGATAATTATAAGTGGTAACGGTGATAGAAAATAGCTTGATGGTGTGGAAAAGACTAAAGGCAAACTGAAACAAAGAAGGAAGCAAGCAAACATGTAACATATCTAATTGCAAACGGTGTATCAATGCTTAGAAACAAGGCCTAGGGATCATACTTTCACTAGTGAACACTCTCATATAAATATCTTCTCTTTATGATACTACTCTTAACTACTCTCTGGTTGAACACTCTAATCGATGGTAGGGCTATAACAGCACACCTCAAAGTAAGCCTTTCCCATCTAGAAAACCCCACACTGTCACCTTGAGTACTAGATGAGTCCAACAAACACCACAATTTCATAGAAACATCCAACTCCAAATATAACTCATAATAAGTATTTGAAATCTCTAGCCTAAGTGCCACCATGGTGTGGACGCTGTCACTTTCACACACATGGGGAGAGCAGAGATCTATTAAAGCACTTGAGTAGCAAGGTAGATCTATAGATTACAAGCTCATGATCTCAATAAGATCATGCATAGAGAGAGAGAGATGAACACATAGCTACCGATAGAACCCTTAGCCTCGAGAGAGAACTACTCCCTCCTCATCATGGGAATCAGCAATGGTGATGGAGATGGTGGTGGAGATCGATGGAGATGGCTCCGGGGGCACTTCCCCGTCCCGGCAGGGTGCCGGGACAGTGACTTTCTGTCCCCCGAATCTCCCCTTCGGTGGCGGCGGTGCTATGGAACTTTTCGTGGATTTCTGATTGACCATCTAGGGTTTTGGTATCGGGAGGCTCTTATAGGCGAAGGAGGCAAGGTCGATGGCCAGCCAGGGGGCCCACACCATGCCCTGCCGCGACCTGGGGGGACCCGCGCCATGGGGTGGTGTGGACACCCTGTGGTCCCCCTCCGTCTCGTATTCTGGCTCCGTGAGTCTTCCGGTAATATATCAACTTTGGCTTTTGTCCCATCCAATTCCGAGAATATTCATTTTCTGACTTTCTGGAACCAAAAACAGCAGAAAACAAGCAACTGGCACTGTGGCATCTTGTTAATAAGTTAGTCCAAGAAATCATATGAAAAGTACTCCAAAGTTGGAACAAAACACAAGAAAGTAGATAAAACCAAGCATGGAACATCAAAAATTATAGATACATTTGCAATGTATCAACATGCCCAAGCTTAACTCCTGCTCGTCCTCGAGTAGGTAAGTGATAAAAAGAAATAATAGTTTTTGAGGTGATATGCACCATCATAAACTTGATCAAAGTATTTGTAAAACATTGATAGCTGGGATCATAGTACTTCAATCATAACATGAAAGACAAAGTTATAGCAATAAGACAAAGAAACTATGATGCAACATGAAAAGGCACAAACAAAAGATTCGTGAATAACAATGCTTTGCAAGACATTTGTTTGTTTCACATAAAGAAAACATAGCATAATAGTATTCAGCTTGTCCCTCACAGAGTAGCAAATATAAATGCATAGGACACCTTCAAAGTTCATAAGAGTGACTAGATACAAATAGTTTAAAACAAGCAATATCAAGTTATGCATCAATCAACAAGTCTTGGGACAATGCACATAGAACTAAGAATGGCCACTATGCTCTCAAAGTAGGTGCATAAAGATAGAAGGTGGAGACTCAATATAATGGTGGAAGAAAGGCCTTCATAGAAGGAAGCAGAGATTCAAGTTTCATAAAGAGCTTCCAAAAATTATGGTACTTATAGCTTTCAGCTCTCATTGCCCCTATCATAAGCATCTTGAAGTGATTAAGGTTAAAGTTAACAAACTATGGTGTACATGCTTGACGAAGTATAAGTTAGAAATCTCATGTCCCTTAGATATGAGGGTCGCTCCTCATGCTACTCAAGTTTAGTCACCGGTAAGTTCTTGTCATCATAAGTACATGTGTGTCATAGAGAACCGCCAACGGGGTACCCCTTGCCCGATGATACGGAAGAATCCACATATCAAAATTACAAGGCAAGCAGACAACGAGCATCTCAGCAATCTTCTTATTTACCATGGGAATATGGTGCTTTTTTCTCTCTTTCCTCTTTTCATAATCTCATTTTTTTCTTTTTTTCTTTTTCTCAATATAGGACTCTTTTTTTATAAGTTGAATGCTTCATAGACAGCTCATTATGGTTACGCTGCAGGTTTCCACCATGTCAGCATGGATTAGACCAGCAGGCTAGGCGTTTCTCTAACACATATACATAACTCCATGGACTTACAAGCTCCCCTTTCATTTCACATCGACGACATCCATATACAAAAGAGCATGATATCAACTAGGTACAAGTACCAAGTGCAATGTTGAAAGTGTTCCCCATGAAAGCATGGTTCTGCTAATTCCCAACAAATAAGTGCAAGCATATACAACATAGATGACACAATGGTTCAAGTTTATTAAGGGCAAAAAAGGTAAAGTGTGCCATCAAGTTCGAGAGAGCTTTAATCACTAGTTTTCTCATAACAAGTTTAATTTGGAAGGTAAACAAAAGCATGAATATACTTGGAATAGCATATGATAGTAGGTAGGTATGGTGGACTCTTTGTAATAACTTGGTTTAGGGAGTTGGATGCATGAGTGTAACTCATACTTGGTGGTGGAGGCTAGCAAAAGACTGGGAGCGACCAACTAAGAGAGCAATAATGGCCATAATCATGCAGAGCGACAAAACATCATTGATCAAAGCATAAAGTGATACTACAAGTTTAAAACTAAAGGATCATAAAGGCTTTCGTGACTTGAGATAGTCATAACATGGTGTGAGCATGCGCCAAGTCAACCCAAATAAAGCATCAAAGGAGAATACCACAATACTATGCTTTAATATGCTAAAACAACGCATGATTCATCCAAGGCACATTAAGCAATCTCAATTGTTTATAACTAGTCATGCTACAACAAAGAATACTAAGCATAAAGCCAAAACAATATCAAGCATGGCATGACAAAGCATGTGCCACAGTAAAAAACAAGCTCTCTTTACCACTTAAGCATGAACTTTCCTACTCTTTTCCAATCCAAACCAAACTATTTGCAAACCAATGTATGAAAGAGGGGGTCCAACCAATTTATTTAGAAAACTAATAAAACCAAGCAAAACGAAAAAACAAAACAAAAACGAAAAATAAGACGCTCCAAGAACAATACAATTGTGCATGAAACAATAAAAATGAAGTGTTTGGAAGAAACCTGTGATTTTTATTGATGAAGAGGGGGATGCCTTGGGCATCCCCAAGCTTTGATGCTTGTACTTATTGGATATTTCTTGGGGTGACACACGTGGCATCCCCAAGCTTGAGCTTTAGTCCATCCTTCATCTCATTACTCATTCCTTCCATACACCTGAAATTTTTCCATCATACAAAACTTCACACAATCTTTATTAGCAACATCAGTGCACTCAAGATAATAAGTCTTAAGGTTCAGTTCCAACACCAAATAAACTTCCATTAGAACACTAGCTACTGAATTACTTCCCTCAAAAAGCTCAATTCCCCAAAAGAACTCAAAAAGGAACCAACAAGAAGCAAATGCAGAAAATGCTAGAAATCTGTCAAAACAGACCAGCAGGTAAAGAAGAATTTTTTAGAAGACCTTCTGTTGCTCAAATCAAAAAGTGTTGAACTAACGAAAGTTAGATAACAATCTGGGGCAGAATCACAAAAATTCACGCCTCAAAAAGACGTTCAGAGATTTTACACGAATTTTTACGGTAAAACACAGAAATCTGTTTCGGGACAGCAACTTTCCCAATCATTACTTCTCACTCATTAGAGGTTACTCTTGGCACAAAAAGCAAATGAAAAGGATAAGGAGAGGTTATTACTTAAGTAATAACTTCCAAGACTCATCTAAAACTTTTTGTGTTATCTCCCAATAAGTACTTTGAGAAGATGCTCACATAAGAAATATGAATTGAAGTGAAAGAGAGCATCAAGAAGCAAATTCAAAGCACTTTTAAGTCTAACCCTCTTCCTATGCATAGGAATCTTGTAAAGAAACAAGTCATGAAAGCACAAAGCAACAATCATAGGAAAGCAAAACAAGTGCAACTTTAAGACATTCAACATAAAGAGGGGAAACTTAATATTATTGAGATGCATAAAACCATGTTTCCCTCTCTCATAATAACTTTCAGTAGCATCATGAATAAAATTAACAATATAATAATCACATGAAACATTCTTATCATGAGCCACATGCATAAAAGAATTAATACTCCCCACATAAACATAGTCATTCTTATTAATTATAGTGGGAGCAAATTCAACAAAATAGCTATCATTATTATTTTCATCACCATAATCATCAAATATAGGAGGCATGTTGTAATCATAATTAATTTTCTCCTCAATAATAGGTGGACTGAAAATATCATACTCATCATTGTAATCATCATATATTGGAGGCATAGTATCATCAAAGTAAATTTTCTCCTCCATGCTTGGGGGACTAAAAAGATCATTTTCATAAAAACTAGCTTCCCCAAGCTTAGACTTTTCCATAGCATTAGCAATAATGGTGTTTAAAGAATTCGTACTAACAACATTGATATTAGCATGCAAATAAAGTTCCATAGGTTTTTTAATTTTCTCTTCAAACACTTCATGTCCTAACTCAAGATAAATACTATAAAGCTCTCTAATTTTGTTGTTGTTTTCCATTAAGCCTAACTAGTGAAAACAAGAAACAAAAAGACAAAATTGCAGAATCTAAAGGAAATAACTTCGAGCACTCACACCGGAGGATGTGAGTACCTTTTACCTTAACTCCCGGCAACGGCGCCAGAAAAGAGCTTGATGTTTACGCACTTCTATTCTTGTAGACAGTTGTTGGGCCTCCAAGTGCAGAGGTTTGTAGAACAGCAACAAGTTTTCCCTTAAGTGGATCAACCACGGTTTATCGAACTCAGGGAGGAAGTGGTCAAAGGTATCCCCTCTCAAGCAACCCTGCAATCAAGATACAAGAAGTCTCTTGTGTCCCCAACACACCCAATACACTTGTCAGGTGTATAGGTGCACTAGTTCAGGGAAGAGATAGTGAAATACAAGTGGTATAGATAATTATAAGTGGTAACGGTGATAGAAAATAGCTTGATGGTGTGGAAAAGACTAAAGGCAAACTGAAATAAAGAAGGAAGCAAGCAAACATGTAACATATCTAATTGCAAACGGTGTATCAATGCTTAGAAACAAGGCCTAGGGATCATACTTTCACTAGTGAACACTCTCATATCAATATCTTATCTTTATGATACTACTCTTAACTACTCTCCGGTTGAACACTCTAATCGATGGTAGGGTTATAACAACACACCTCAAAGTAAGCCTTTCCCATCTAGAAAACCCCACACCGTCACCTTGAGTACTAGATGAGTCCAACAAACACCACAATTTCATAGAAACATCCAACTCCAAATATAACTCGTAATAAGTATTTGAAATCTCTAGCCTAAGTGCCACCATGGTGTGCACGCTGTCACTTTCACACACATGGGGAGAGCATAGATCTATTAAAGCACTTGAGTAGAAAGGTAGATCTATAGATTACAAGCTCATAATCTCAATAAGATCATGCATAGAGAGAGATGAACATATAGCTACCGATAGAACCCTTAGCCTCGAGAGAGAACTACTCCCTCCTCCATGGGAATCAGCAATGGTGATGGAGATGGTGGTGGAGATCGATGGAGATGGCTCCGGGGGCACTTCCCCGTCCCGACAGGGTGCCGGAATAGAGACTTTCTGTCCCCCGAATCTCCCCTTCAGTGGCGGCAGCGCTGCGGAACTTTTCGTGGATTTTTGATTAACCATCTAGGGTTTTGGTATCGGGAGGCTCTTATAGGCAAAGGAGGCAAGGTCGATGGCCAGCCAGGGGCCCACACCATGCCCTGGCGCAGCCTGGGGGACCCGCGCCATGGGGTGGTGTGGCCACCCTGTGGCCCCCTCCGTCTCGTATTATGGCTCCGTGAGTCTTCCGGTAATATATAAACTTTTGCTTTTGTCCCGTCCAATTCCGAGAATATTCATTTTCTGACTTTCTGGAACCAAAAATAGCAGAAAACAGGCAACTGGCACTGTGGCATCTTGTTAATAAGTTAGTCCAAGAAATCATATGAAAAGTACTCCAAAGTTGGAACAAAACACAAGAAAGTAGATAAAACCAAGCATGGAACATCAAAAATTATAGATACATTTGCAATGTATCAGTGGGCCGATGGAGAGGATTCGGTGAAAAACCGCACCTACTTTGCCGATGACGACGACCTCGGGCGCAGACGCGACCGTCGAGGCAAGCGGCGAATGCGCGTCTACGATGAGCGCGACGACGTCAACATGGTCGCAGCCGGCTACGCTGACAAACGCGATGACAACCGCAACAGCGGCTATCGCAGCGGTGGATACCGCTAGTCCGGGAAAACCATGCAGGTGTGGCAGCGTCGCACTCGCTAAGAGGCACCCGCAACAACCATCGAGGACAAACTGTCCGGACCATGCAACATGCACTTCTACATCGACAAGCACGACGGCAAGAAAAATCTAGCCACCTTCTCAAAGACTGCCGTGAGTTTCTCAAGCTCCACGAGGGTCTTGCTTGGATGAATCGCGACGCAGTCAACATGGGCTATGGAGTCGCCCCAGGCGCCATGGCACACAGAGCTCCTCCACCACCGCCCGGAATACCACCACCCACGGCCACACCGGTCCAGAATCACGGTGGCGAACCATACCCACGACCCGTGGGCAACATGGGGATGATCCAAAAGGGGCGTGCCTCAAATTGAGTGCAGAAGGCCATCACTCGCCAAGTCAACTTGGCGATCAACTCTCCACCTTCCACCATTGAGTACCTCAGTGGAAGCGACTCTTGTATCACCTTCGACTGGCATGACCACCCGCGCCAAGTCCCTCGTCCAGGCCACTGTACCCTCGTACTCGAGGCACAGATTGGGGGCTTCGACATGAGCCGCGTCTTTATGGACGGTGATAGCGGCATCAACCTAATGTTCACAAGTACCTTGTGTGAAATGAGGATCCCTCTGACGTGTGTGGAAGTTTCAGACACAATGTTCCACGGCATCGTCCCAGGGAAAGGTGTATATCCCCTAGGAAAAATCAACCTCGACGTCATCTTCGGCACACCGCAAAATTTTCGGCGAGAGTGCATCGACTTCGAGGTCGTCGATTGGCCTTCACAATATCACTGCATCCTCAGACGTGTCGCGTTCGCAAGGTTCATGGCGGTGCCACACTATGCTTACCTGCAGATGAAGATGCCGGGCCCAAACGGCGTAATCACAATCAACGGCAACTTCGAGAGGTCAGACTTTTGTTTGGCATTTCATGACTTTAATATTGAGATTTGTGCAGATGCTACTGGGGTGAGTTTTGACCCCCAACGCTTGCTCGCATGATGTGCTGGCTAGCGCCGTTGCCGCAGTCAAAGACCGCATCGTCGGTGTTCAGGACACACTCAAGAAAGCCAAGGCTGTCCTTGGGAGTTTTCGAGAGGAGATGCTTCCCAAGGCCAAGCTTATTGAAGATCTTGATGGCCTCGTTGAGTCCTTCGCTGGTGGCATCCCCACGGAGTACAAGAATGCATAGAAAAGGGTAGGCGCTACTATGGGGCTTGCAATGGCATAGGCCCAAGGTGTCAACTTGGATACTAGCCAGGTCTCCACGATGATGCCAGTTGCTGCGGATGGCCAGCAGGTAGTCTTTGTCCCCTTTGCCACTCGTTGTCACAAATATGGGCCTCGGCTCATAGAGACACTCGCGAGGTACTCGAAGGGGTGGAAAAGGTCGAAGACGGTGAAAGCCACGACGTCAGGGGCTGTAGCTGAGAAGGACACGACGTCGGAGGCGGCCACAGAGTCGATGAAGCCCCGAGTGCCAACGTGTAGTTGTAGGCGTATTCGTGCTGTGTCCTTTTGTAAACATGCTCATATTTGAAGACCTTATTCTAAATTTTGTTTGTGGGGAGTGTCCCCTATCAAATTTGTTAAGTTTGATTATTGGTTGTTCTGTACTTTTGTTCCTTTCGAGTGATGGCTCTTATTCTTCTATTTTGTTGCCTGGTTAGGGATCTTCGAATGACTCGCCTGATGCGCCCTCTGCTAACCCTCCTAGTCCATCTTCCCCTGGTGAACATGTGGCGCAACCATGTTCGAAAGTGGAGGAGCTATCATTGTTGTCTCGACTGCGTGACCGCGTGAAGCATTTAGAGCGAGAGGCACCGGTCGTCCGTGGTATTGCCGACGTCTGGAAGTCGAAGGCAGAAAAAGCTTTGGAGCGAGAAGCTTATATGCTTCGTGAGATGGCTCAGCTTAATGAGCAGCTCCAATGTTAGTTTTCCCGTCTCCCTTTTCTTTCTGTCGCACTGTATGTAATGGCGACTCACTCTTTTGCTGCTTGATTGTGCTTTGTAGTTGTGATTCTTCATCTCCCGTAGGAAGAGAAGGACCGTGTGAGTATTCGACTGAACTGCCTGACCCAGGAGGAATTAGAAGCTAGCGGGTACTTCTGGGTTGATCGGGATCATGTATTCGCGTTGGCGATGTTGCAAGACCGCGTGTCTTAGGTGCTGCACTACTTGAAGAAGGCACAATCATGTTTGAAGCACATATTTCGGGTGATGTTCCCATTGGATGCGGTGCCCTCGAGCCTGCTGGCCCTGATGAGGAAATTCCAAAGTGCCGATGCGGTTCGCGAGTGTGTGCACCAGCAGCTGGTTACGGGTGCCAAGGTCATGTTGTCGCTTGTGCGTCTGCATTGACCTGACCTAGACTTTGGTGTTATTGTTGCAGGACCACCGCCTCCTCCCTAGGGTATGGCGTGGAACATGGTGCACCATTATCGAGCTGTTGATCAACCAGCGGAAGACATCATTGTGTTGTTCGACCAACGTACCAACGTTCTTCTTTTATGTTAGTAGAGTAGTTTTGGACCTGCACAAATATGTATAGGTGTTCTAAAGTTCGTATAGTTGGACTAGGTGTTTTGTTACCCGTACTGTATGTAAATCTTGCTAGCTTGTATGTTGTTCGAGTGGTTTGTATTATGCAGTGCCTTTTCGTTAGACCGACGTGCACTTATCTTAGCGCCTTGCCAACCTGTCAGGTGCGTTGCAGCTGGGCTGGGTTTTCTCAAGGGTTCGGTTAATAGTGCGTCAGCTACTCAGGTTACTGCGTTGCTCGTGTGACGAGGTAAATAGTGGTGGCGCAGCCCCCCGAGTGTAAAATAGTAATGTAAAGAAAAACGAAACACGAGGTTGGAGGCACTTAGCTTTATTTATTTGTAGAATATCAGGAGGTACAATGTTTAGCTAAGTAGCCTAGCTGAGCACCTTATTGAAAAAAGGAAAAACATCTAAGGGCATGCAGTTGCACGATGTTCCATGGGTTGGAGTATGCGACTCCACTTTCTACATCCTTTAGGCGATAGGCACCACCTGGGATTACTTCGGTAATCACATAGGGTCCTTCCCAGGGGGACTCGAGCTTGAGGTGTCCTTTCTGCTTCAGTCACAGCACGAGTTCTCCTTCGATGAAGGACCTTGGGTGTAGCCATCGGCTGTGGTAGTTGTGGAGGCTCTGCTGATAGATCGTGGATCGCTCCGCCGCGATCTCGCGTGCTTCATCGTGTAGGTCGACAAAATCTTCGAGTGTGGTCGTTGACTCGGCCTCGCTGTATGCCACGACCCTTGGGGCTTTATAGCATACTTTTGCAGGTAGCACTGCCTCGACGCCATGTACCATGAAGAACGGAGTGTAGGCTGTGGCGCTCTTTGGAGTTATGCGCATGCTCCATAGTACTGATGCTAGTTCCTCGGGCCAGCACCCAACCGCTTGTTCGAGTGGCCTAAGGAGCCTTTTCTTGAAGCCATTGCAAGCGAGGACGTTGGCCTTCTCGACTTGACCGTTGGTCCGAGGGTGTGCTACCGAAGCATAGCTGATGTTGATTCCCAGGTTTTCGCAGAAATCCTAGAACTCAACCAAAGTGAAGTTAGTTTCGTTGTCAGTGATGATGTTGTGTGGCACCCTGAACATGTAGACGATGGACTCGAAGAATTTGACGGCGGTGGCACCTGTCTGATTTGTCACCGGCATGGCCTCGATCCACTTGGTGAACTTGTCGACTGTGATGAGGAGGAAAATGTAACCTCCTAGTGATGACTTTTGCAGCTTGCCGACCATGTCGAGTCCCCATTCCACGAAGGGCCAGGCCACAGGTATTGGCCTAAGCTCCATGCCAGGTGCGTGCGGCTTGTCCGTAAACCTTTGGTAGGCATTGCACTTTTGGATGATGTCCTTGGCATCGCGCATTGCCGTTGGCCAGTTGAAACCAGCTCGTGGAGCTTTGGCGATGAGGGCGCGGCTCCCTGCGTGATGGCCGCAGGTGCCTTCATGTATCTCGAGGAGGATGGCTCTTCCGTTGCCATTGGAGACGCATCATTGAAGGACTCCTATGATGCTGCGCTTGTACAGCTCGCCATTGATGATGGTGAAGGCTTTTGGGCATCGCGCTATGTGTCACGCATCTGTCGGATCATCTGGCAGCCGTTTGCTGAGCAAGTATGTGATGGACGGCTCTGTCCAGGATGGCTTGATGAGCATGACCTCCATGGGGACTTTGAGTCCTTCAGGCTCTTATTCTTTGTTGTCTAGTTCTTCGAGTCCTCCAGGTGGTGCAGCCCCCGAGTCCTTCGATGTGCCAGTTGGTTGCTCTAGAGCCTTTGGCTTGATGGAGCGCTTGCAGATTTGCTCCAGGAAGACCCCAGGTGGTACCGCAGCTCACAACCGTCAAAATCTCCTTCGAGTGTGTTGTAGAGGTTGCGGTAGGCGATCATGTTGTCGCTCAGAGCGTCGCACTGGTTCATGGTTTGATCAACCACGAGTTTGGAGTCGCCGTAGATGATGAGCCTAGTGGCGTTGCATGCCTTGGCCATCCGCATCCCATGCAGCAGAGTCTCGTATTCAGCTTCATTGTTGGAGGCACGAAACTGCATTCGTAGAACATACCTCATCTTGTCGCCCTGTGGCGATGTCAGGATGACACCGACGCCGGCTCCTTCTCGATGTTTTGATCCGTCGAAGTGCATTGTCCATAGGCAGGACATGTCTGGTGTATCAGAGATCTGGTTTTCCATCCAGTGGACCAAGAAATCTAGGAGCACTTGTGATTTAATCGCGTCTCGCTTCTCGTATGTGATGTCTCGTGGAGATAGCTCGATCCCCCAAAGTGCGACTCGCTCGGTGGCGTCGGGGTTGTTGAGGATGTGCCCCAGTGGCACGTCGTTCACCACAATGATGGGGTGTTCCTGGAAGTAGTGGCGCAGTCGACGGGCCGTCATGAAGATGCCGTATGCTAGCTTTTGATAGTGCGGGTACCGCTACTTCGTCGGCGTGAGTACCTCGCTGAGGTAGTAGACTGGGCGTTGTACCCTGTGGACTTTTTTCTCCTTGGCTCTCTCCACTACCAGCACAATACTAACCACCTGGTTGGTGGAGGAGATGTATAACATCATGGGCTCCTTTTCTCTGGGCGTCACTAGTACTAGCGAGGTGTAGAGTAGACGCTGAGGTCTTCGAATGCTTCTTGCGCTTCATCTATCCACTCGAACTTCTCAGATTTGGGGAGGAGTTGGTAAAACGACAGCGCCATCTCGCCCATTCGACTGATGAATCAACTGAGCGCCACGATTTGCCCAGCTAGCTACTGGACGCCGTTGATGTTCTTTAGCTTCTCCATGGCTAGTATGTCCTTTATCTTCTTTGGGTTTAGCTCGATTCCCCTCACAGAGATGAGGTACCCGAGCAGTTGCCCGGATGGTATGCCGAAGGCGCATTTTTCCTAATTTAGGTTGATCCAATAGAGGTCGAGGTTGTTGAAGGTCTCATGGAGATCGTCGAGTAATGAGGCCTCCTCCTTAGTTTTGACGATGATGTCGTTGATGTAAACCTGGATATTTCGGCCAAGTTGGCTCTTAAGGCAGGCTTGCATACACCGCTGGTAGGTGGCTCCTGCGTTCTTCAGCCCAAAGGGCATTGTTGTGTAGCAGAAGACGCCGAAAGGCATGATGAAGGCCGTTTTCTCCTGGTCCTCCTTCATTCAAATCTGGTGATAGGCTGAGTAGGTGTCGAGGAAGCAAAGGTGCTCACATCCCATGGTGGAATCAATTATTTGATCGATCCATAGTAATGGGAAGTGATCCTTTGGGCAATGCTTATTCAGGGAAGTTAAGTCCACGCACATCCGTAGGATATTCGTGTCCTTTTTAGGAACAAGCACGAGGTTAGCTACCCAGGTGCTCTCCTTGATATCTCGTATGAAGTTAGCGTCGAGGAGTCTGTTGACTTCCATACCGACCGCTTTGGCCCTTGGCTCCGACAGTCGATGTATTGTCTGCTTTACTGGTCTAGCTTTAGGATTCACGTCGAGGGAGTGCTCGGAGAATTCCCTAGGGACTCCTGGCATGTCCACTAGACACCAGGCAAAGATCTCCTAGCGCTCACGCAGGAATTCGATGAGCGCGAGTTCCTATATGGAACTCAAGTTGTTGGTGATGAGAGCTGTCTTGGTCGGGTACGTTGGGTGGACCTGGACCGCCTTGGTGTGCACCGATGAGTCAAAGGATTGGCCAGGTGCGTTTCGCTTACTAGGAGGAGGAAGACTGTTATCCGTCGACTCCTTCAGCCTTGCTAGATCCTCCTGCATTCCGAAGGATTGGGAGATTCTATTAAATTCCTTGTCACAGCTGTCCGACTTGGCGAAGTTTCTGCTTATGGTGATGATGTCGTTTGGTCCTGCCATTTTGATTTGCAGGTAGGCGTAATGTGGCACCACCATGAACCTCGCGAACACGACACATCCGAGAATGCAATGGTACTGCGAGGGCTAGTCGACGACTTCCAATTCCAGGCGTTCTCGCCCAAAGTTAGCTAGCGTGCCAAAGATGACATCCAAGATGATCTTGCCCAAGGGGTATACGCCTTTCCCTGGGATGATGCCATGGAACATAGTGTCCGAGGCCTCTAGGCAAGAGGATGGGATCCGCATGGCGTGCAAGGTGCTGGCAAACATCAAGTTGATGTTGCTGCCGCCATCCATGAAGACGCGGCTCATCTCAAAGCCTCCAATTTGCGCCTCAAGCACCAGGGGACAGTGACCTGGGCGAGGTACTTGACGTGGATGATCACGCTTGTCGAAGGTGATGCAGGACTCGCACCACTAAGGTACTCAGTGGTTGAGGGTGGAGAGTTGATCGCCAAATTGACTTGGCGAGTGATTGATTTTTGCACCCGATTTGATGGGCGTCATTTTTGGATCATGCACATATTCCCCAATGCTCGTGGGTATTTCTCACCTCCATTGTGTTGGATTGGTGCAACCGCAGGTGGTAGTGGCCCGGGTGGTGGCGGTGGCTCTGTGAGCCATAGTGCCTAGAGCAGCTCCGTAACCCTGATTTATCATGTCATGATTCATCTGGGTGAGGCCTTCGTGGAGCTTGAGGAACTCGCGACAGTCCTTTAGGAGGTGACTATACTTCTTCTTGCCATTGTTATTGTCGATGTAGAAGTGGATGTTGCAAGGTCTAGACAGCTTGTCCTGGATAGACGTCCCAGGTGCCTCATCACGGGTACGGCATTGCCATACCCGCGTGGTCTTCCCGTTGTCGCGGTATCCACCGCTGTGGTATCGGCTGCTACGATTTCTATCGTCATGTCTATCAGCGTAGCTAGCTGCGACCATATCGACCTCTTTGCGGTCTTCGTAACCACGCATTCGACGCTTGCCTCGACGGTCACGTCTGAGGCTGAGGTCGTCGTCATCTGAGTGGACACGGTTGTTTTTCACCGAGTCCTCTCCATCAGCCCACCTGTTCGTGATCTCCATCAGGTGGTCAATTGTTTTGGGCTTCGAGCGGCCCAGCTCCTCCCTGAGCTCTCTGTGGCGTACGCCGACATTGAATGCGTCGATTGTGCGGTCCTCGGAGATGTCCTCTACTGAATTTTTAATGATGGACCACCTCTAGATGTAGGAGCGCAGTGACTCGCTAGATTTTTGGTAGCAGCCCTTTAGTTCTTCGATTGATGTGGGCCTTTTGTAAGTGCCCTTGAAGTTTCGCACAAATTTGTATACCAGCTCATCCCAGCTGCAGATCGACTCGCGGGGGAGGTTGTTGAGCCATGCTCGGGCAGTGCCTTGCAGCTGTACCTAAAGGCATTAAATGGCCTTGCTCTTGGTTCCGCCGTGCAATCTGGCAGAGGAGATGTGATCCTCGAGCCAGATCTTCGGGTCCTGGAGGCCATCAAACTTCGGGTTCTCTGATGGGAGTTTGAACCCCTTCGGCATTCGCTTTTGTCGTATGGCTCTGCTGAAGCAGTTGGCACCATAGAGCTCTGTTCCATCATCTTCCGAGTCCGTCGAACGAGCGTGCCTTGTATGCATCTTGTCGACCTTGCATTGCGTGATGTCATCGCGCACATCATAGTCGTGATCATGTCGATGTGAGCGGCGCCTCCGCGATAGGTCATGTTCATCATTGCTGGAGGAGGAAAGCGAGTAGTACTTGACCAGAGCCTTGCTTTTCTTTGGCTCCGGTGCCGAGTCCTTGGTGATCACGGCTTCGACTAGCCCCAGCCCGGCGATCGTAGATTGGTGCATGGCGGAGCATGGATCCCCAACTGGTGGCTGGTTGTTGAGCAGGTACATGGTGGGTGCTGTCACCGCTACGTGTGGTGTCTTGGGGAGCACGTTACCCCTTGAATCCACCGTCATGCAGGAGAAATCAAGGACTCAAGTGGCTTCTTCTCCCTCCATGTCGATGAGGTGAGCCAATCGAGAGCGCCTTCTGGCAGCCACATGATCATTGCCCCTAGAGGAGGATCCTCTGATGGAAGAGAGCGCAGCTCGTCGGAGGCTCGATTCATCCGCCGCCTTTTTGCACTCCTCGAGATGGGTAGCCACTCGTTGCTGGCACTTGAATTCCTCTATGAGTAGCCAGTGGTAACCCATCAGCAGTTGCTGCGATGAGTTTGGTGGCAAGGGGTTGCCCCTTAAGTCCTCTCTGCAGCGGGCCCACTCAGCGTCGCTGAGCTCCATCAGCTATCGCTCGTTGGCACGTTCACCCGCAGGGATGTGCGGATGATCTTCTGGGATGGGACCGTAGACGAGGGGCCAGCCTGTTGGCCCGTTATTGGTGGGGGTGCCATTGGAGGGGCCACCGTTCGCGACTGGGATGCCACCATTGGTGCCGGTGTTTTCCCAAGTGCCGTTGCCGCTACCGCCCGTATTGATGACGGCACACATGTAGTGGCTAGGAATGTTGTTGCTCCCGCAGCTCTCAGATCCGAAGCCGTAGGCTTCATCTTCTGTTGCCAGATCGCCCAGATCGAACTCGCAACTGTTGTTGCCATCCGTATTCTCGACTAATCTCGAGGCATTGAGTTCGCTCAGGGTGATGATTGGTGGTGGGAACCATGACACAGGGGCGATCGCAGGAACCTTCGGTTGATCAGGGAGGCAAAGTGTGCCCAGCTGACCAACTTGGAAGCGTAAGCTCCCAATCGCCAAGCCGATCCCGTCACCTACAGACTTGAAATCCGGGCGAGTTATCGACCTGTGGAAGGTGAAGTCGAGGGCGCCGAAAAGGAGATGAGTCTCCGCTGCTGCGAAGTCGTAGATCGCGGTTGATGGAGCTGAGGAAGCCACAACATCAGCACTCCTGATTCCCACAAACAACGCCAATTGACGAGGGGTTAACTCATCAATGCCCATCGTTGATGGACTTAGGTTCGAGGAAGTGGGGAGCGTTGGAGGCATCGATCGGTTAGCAAACAAGCACACTGGTGACACAAGGTTTACCCAGGTTCAGGCCTCGTAGAGGGCCCTACTCCTGCTTGTCTTCTCTTGATTATGAGAGAGTCGAAGATTACAATGGTGCACATATGCAATCTGGCGGTGTGTATGCGGGGGTGCATGCATTGGTCCTCCTCGCCGCCCCCTCCTGGCCTTTATATAGGGAGGCTAGGTATCGGGGTAGCAGATCGAGTCGGTTACAAGGTAGGGTTTCCCATTTAAGTTTCTATCTACACTTTATCGTGTCCTTCAAGAAGTCGAACTCCAATGGGCCACCCCAATCCTTGCTGGGCCTTAATTGCACCTTGGACTGATGGCTCAAAATATATCAAGCTCGTTGGGGAACCCCAATAGGAAGGTATGATGAGCACATCAGCAAGTTTTCCCTCAGTTATGAAACCAAGGTTATCGAACCGGTAGGATCAAGGAAACAACTCCAAGGTGTTGTTTCCAACTTGGAATCCTGCACAACACAACCATAGAACTTTCCCCCAACTTACAGTGAGGTTGTCAATCTCACCGGTTTTGCTGAAAACAAAGGATTAAACATATTGTGTGGAAGATAGTAATTGCTTGCAGAAAGTAAACAGTAAATAGTAAATAGTAGATGGTTTATTAATGGTAAAAGAACAGACCGGTCCATAGTTCACTAGAGGTGATTCTCCCTAAGATAGATGACATGCTGGGTGAACAAATTACAGCGGCGCAATTGAAAGACTCGAGAAAGCAAACATGCATATACTAATCATCTTGACTCCTATGAGATTTGATTGGGCATTACAACATTATACATAGACCATAATCCAACTGCATCTAAAACTAATAATCCACCTTAAGGTTATCATCCGAACCCCCTCCAGTATTAAGTTGCAAGCAACAGATAATTATATTAAGCAAAGTGTGTAAAGTAAACAATACGATTGTCCCATGGACAAAGGATTGCTTTTTTCTCCCTAGTAGCAACAACACATCTAGTACCTTAGAGATTCCTGTCACTTCCCCAGATTACTAGAGGAATGAACCCACTATCGAGCATAATACTCCCTCTTGGAGTTACTAGCATCTACTTGGCCAAGATAGCTACTAACAACGGAAAGCATGCAAGATCACAAATAACATAGACATGATAGAATCAACAATCAATCTGAAATAGCATCTCAATATCCATCGGACCCCCACAAACACAACATGTAAGATGACAAATAGATGATCTTGATCATGAACGGATCTCACAAGATCTAAACATGATAACACAAAGGAGGAGAACCAACCATCTAGCTACTACATGGGCCCGTAGTCCAGGGATGAACTACTCACGCATCACACCGGAGGCAGACATGGTGATGAAGAAGGCCTCTAGGGTGATATCTCCCCTCCGGCAGGGTGCCGGGAAGAGCTTCAGATCCCTCCCAATCTAGGGATGGAGATGGCAGCGGCTACAGACTCTTTCATGGAATTTTGATCGGGTTCTAGGATTTTCATCCCGGGAGGCTTTTATAGGTGGAAGGGCAAGGTCGGTGGAGCACCAGGGGGCCCACACCCCCTGGTGGCACGCCCCCAGGCCGCGCCGCCATCAGGTGTGGCTGCCCTGGTGCGCCACTTCATCTCCCCTCCGGACTCCATGTTTCTTCGGGTAAAATATTGACTTTGGCTTTTGTCTGGTCCAATTCCAAGAATATTTCCTTACTAGCTTTTCTGAAACCAAAAACAGCAGAAAACATGCAACTAGCACTGTGGCATCTTGTTAATAGGTTAGTTCCAGAAAATGTATAAAAATACCTCAAAGTATGAACAAAACATAAGAAAGTAGATACTAAACAAGCATGGAACATCAAAAATTATAGATACGTTTACGACATATCAACATCCCCAAGCTTAACTCCTACTCATCCTCGAGTAGTTAAGTGATAAAAAAGAATAATTTTTGAGGTGACATGCACCATCATAATCTTGATCAAGGTATTTGTAAAACATTGATAGCTGGGATCATAGTACTCCAACATAGACATGAAAGATATAGTTCTAACAATAAGACATAGCAACTATGTTGTAACATGAAAATGTACAAACAAAAGATTCATGAATAACAATGCTTTGAAAGACATTTGTTTGTTTCACATATAGAAAACATAATGAGAATGGTATTCAGCTTGTCCCTCATAGTGTAACAAAACATAAATGCATAGGACACCTTCAAAGTTCATAAGGGTGACTAGATACAAGTAGTTTAAGAACAAGCAATATCAAAGTTATGAATCAATCAACAAGTTTTGGGACAATGCACATTAAACTAAGAATGACCACTATGCTCTCGCAATTGGTGCATAAAGATAGAAGATGGAGACTCAACATAAAAGTAAAAGAAAGGCCCTTCATAGAAGGAAGCAGGGATTCAAGTTTCATAAAGAGCTTCCAAAAATTATGGTACTTATTAGCTTTCAGCTCTCATTGCCCCTATCATAAGCATCTTTAGGTGATTAAGGTTAAAGTGAAGAAATATGAGGATATGCCTGACAAGTTATAAGCTGAAAATCTCATGCCCCTTGCTTACGAGTACCGAACCTCATGCTACTCAACTTTAGTCACAAGTAAGTTCTTGTCATTGTAAGTACATGTGTATCATAGAGAACCACCAATGGGGTACCCCTTGCCGAAGGAAATATGCCCTGAGAGGCAATAATAAAGTTGTTATTATGTATTCCTTGTATATGATAGATGTTTATTTTGCATGCTATAATTGTATTGATAGGAAACGTCAATACATGTGTGTTTAATAAACAAATAAAAGGTTCCTAGTTATGCCTCTCTTATAGACTAGCTCGTTGATTAACAAGATGATCAAACTTTCCTGATCATGGACATTGGATGTTGTTAATAACGAGGTCACATCATTTGTGAAATGATGTGATGAACATTCATCCGAAGTATAGCATTACGATCAAAGTAATTATGTTTATATTGCTATAACATCATACGAAGTAATCTTAGTCCTTAGACCATGAGATCATGTTAATTGCTAACACCAAAAGAGTATCTTGATAACATCAAACATCACACCGTAACAGGGTGACTATAAAGGTGGGTTCAGTGCTTACGAAGGTGTTATGTTGCGTCTCATGGATCAAGAGTGGAATTTGTCAATCTCGGTGACAGATAGATATACTCTAGGCCCTCTCGGTGATATCACATTAAGATAGCTTGCAAGCAAGTGACGCAATCACTAGAATGTTATATCACCAGAACGAGAAAAGAGTGCATGTCAGTAACGAGATCAAACTAGGTATTTGGATACCGATGATTGAATCTCGGACATGTATTATATCATGAGACAAAGGGATTAAGTTACTAGAATTAAAGGTTCTCACAATCACAGAAGTCATCGTTGAATGTGCAGGAGTCAGGACCAACCTTATATGTGGGCGATGATGATCATGTTATTGCATCTTCTATGTATTTTGGATATTGGTGGCACAGTGGGATCAAGCGGCCCGGACCAACCTTACATGTCATCACACATGAGACTGGTTCCACGACTGACATGCAACTAGTTTTGCATAAGTGTCTAGCGGGTGTCTGTCTCTCCTACTATAGTCAATATCTGATTTACAACGAGTTGCTAATAACTTGGTTATCCTCGTTGTGGTTCATGTTCGTAGGTAAGACCAGTTCTATCTCCGAAAGTCCTAAGCCATGTAAAACTTGCAATTGATAAATTAGAGGCGTCTAGTTTAGATGGTTGCTGGGCTAGTGTCTTGATATGGTATTGTTGTAAGTAGATCTATGATAGATACTCTTACAACACACTTAACGTGTAAGTTCCATAGACCTTGGCCTTACACACAAAGGAATGATAGGGATCATGCCACGATGCATATGATAGAGATCAAATGCATGGACCATATCATCTCACTTTACAAATTACATGGTTGCATCTTATATTGCTAGTTTGGCGCTTTTAGTAGCATTGTAAGATGATCCCTCATTTAAATATCAAGATAAAATGTGTTCTTCCTTAAGTATGGACCGTTCTATGGATCGTGTTTCGAGACATCACATGATGATCGGGTGTACTCGACTCTACGCTTACATACAACGAGTGTAAGACAGTTTTACACACGCGAATACTAAGGTTCTTACTTGGCGAGCCTAGCATGTACAAACATGGCCTCGAAACACGGACCAAAAGGTTAAGCATGAGACATATAGTTGATATGATGCCCATATAGATGCTCTCCTTTGAAGCTACACCGACTCACGTGATGATCGGACTTGGTGTAGTGGATTTGGTTCATGTAATCACCAAAAAGACATGAGGGATGTCGTTTTGAGTGGGAGTTCATTAGTAATTTGGATTAGTTGAACTCAATCTATCATAAACTTAGTCTAAATAAACTTTACAAATTCTGTTGTAGATGGCACCACCTGCTTTTAATTTCAATGTGTTCATGGAGAAAGAGAAACTTGCTGCGAATGGTAGCAACTTCACCAACTGGGCTATGAATTTGAGGATTCTCCTCACTGCTACACAAAAGCAATATGTGCTAGAGGCACCGCCAGGGCCCCACCAGCTCCTGATGCCCCTGACGAGGAAAAGAATGTCTATATAACTCGTCAGGAGGACCACAACATAGTTCATTGCGGCATACTGTATGGGCTAGAGCCAGAACTTCGAAAGCGTTTCGAAAATGGCAATGCCTTTGATACCATGGGAGAATTGAAAATGATTTTCAATACCCATGCTGCCGTAGAGAGTTATAATGCTTCTGAAAAGTTCTTTAGTTGCATGATGGAGGAGAACAACTCCGTTTATGAGCACGTAATCAAAATGTCTGGGTACGCCGATAAGCTTGTGTCCTTGGGAATAACGATTCCCATTGACTTAGGCATACATCATGTTCTCCAATCTCTGCCACCTAGCTACAAGAGCTTCGTGATGAACTATAACATGCAGGGCATGAAGAAGTCTCTTCCCGAGCTTCTATCAATGCTTAAGACTGCAGAAGTGGAGATTAGGAAAGAACATCAAGTGTTGATGATCAATAAAACCACCGGTTTCAAGAAGGACAAGAAAGGCAAGCAAAAGGGAAAGAAGGGCGACAAATCTGTTGCCGCACCTAAAAAGAAACCCCGAGCTGACCCTAAGTCTAATACCGAGTGCTACTATTGCAAGGGGACTGGCCATTGGAAGCGCAACTGCCCCAAGTATTTGGCGGACAAGAAGGCCGACAAGGCAAACAAAGGTATATGTGATATACATGTTATTGATGTGTACTTGACTAGTACTCGCAGTAGCACCTGGGTATTTGATACGGGATCGGTTGCTAACATATGTAACTCGATTCAGGGGCTGTGGAACAAGTGACAGCTAGCAAGGGATGAGGTCACGATGCGGGTCAGCAATGGATCAAGAGTTGATGTGATCACCGTCGGAATGCTGCCTCTCCATATGCCGTCGGGATTAGTGATAAATCTAAATAATTGTTATTTGGTGCCTGCACTGAGCATGAACATTGTATCCGGATCGTGTTTGATGCGAAGTGGTTATTCCTTTAAATCTGAAAACAATGGTTGTTCGATTTATATGAATGATATCTTTTATGGTCATGCACCTGTGATGAATGGTTTATTTCTGTTGGATATCGATAGCAGTATTACGCATATTCATAATGTTGATGCTAAAAGGATTAAACTTGATAATGATATATCTGCATATATGTGGCACTGCCGTCTAGGTCATATTGGCGTTAAACGCATGAAGAACCTCCATTCTGATGGACTTTTGGAATCACTTGATTTTGAATCATTTGATACATTGTGAGCCATGCCTTATGGGCAAGATGACTAGAACGCTGTTTTCCGGTTCAATGGAATGGGCGACAGATTTATTGGAAATCATACATATTGATGTGTGTGGACCAATGAGTGTGTCGGCGCGAGGTGGATATCGTTATTTTGTTACTTTCACGGATGATTTGAGTAGATACGGGTATATCTATTTGATGAAACATAAGTCTGAAACCTTTGAAAAATTCAAGGAATTTCAGAATGAAGTGGAAAATCATCGTAACAAAAAGATCAAATTTCTGCGGTCCGACCATGGAGGAGAGTATCTTAGTTACGAGTTTAGCACACATATGAAAGACTGTGGAATAGTTTCACAACTCACGCCTACCGGAACACCATAACGTAATGGTGTGTCGGAACGTCGTAATCGTACTTTATTGGATATGGTTCAATCTATGATGTCTCTGACTGACTTACCATTGTCATTTTGGGGTTATGCACTGGAAACCGCTGCATTCACTTTAAATCGGGCACCATCTAAATCCGTTGAAACGATACCGTATGAATTATGGTTTGGAAACAAACCTAAGCTATCATTTCTTAAAGTTTGGGGATGTGATGTTTATGTGAAGAAACTTCAGCCGGATAAACTCGAACCCAAAGCGGAAAAATGCGTATTCATAGGATACCCTAAGGAAACGATTGGGTATACCTTCTATCACAGATCCGAGGGCAAGGTTTTTGTTGCCAAGAATGGATCCTTTCTTGAGAAGGAGTTTCTCGCGAAAGGTGTGAGTAGTCGGAAGGTAGAACTCAAAGAGGTTATTGAACCTTCTCTTCATGAAATGGTGTGTGGCGCAGCACCGGAAGTTGTTTCGGAGTTGACTTCACCTGATGAAGAGAGAGCTAATGATAATGATCATGAAACTCCGAAAGAGGATACTACCGAACCTCGCAGGTCAAGCAGGACACGTGCAGCTCCTGAACTGTACGACAATCCTGTTATGAATTTCATGATTGATGAAATGGATGACCCTGCGACATATGAAGAAGCGATGATGAGCCCGGATTCCAACAAATGTCAAGAAGCCATGAAATCCGAGATGGAATCCATGTACGAAAACCAGGTTTGGACCTTGGTGGACTTACCTCACGATCGAAAGGCCGTTGAGAATAAATGGATTTTCAAAAGAAAAACTGATGCTGATGGTAAAGTGACCATCTATAAAGCTCGACTTGTCACAAAGGGGTTTCGACAAATTCAAGGAGTTGACTACAATGAGACATTCTCTCCCGTAGCGATGCTAAAGTCGGTTAGGATTATGTTAGCAATTGCTGCGTATTTCGATTATGAAATATGGCAGATGGATGTAAAAACTACATTCCTCAATAGTAATATTGAAGAAGAGTTCTATATGATACAACTAAGGGTTTTGTCGATCCTAAGGATGCTGATAAGGTATGCAAGCTTCAACGATCCATCTATGGACTGAAGCAAGCATCCTAGAGTTGGAATCTCCGCTTTGATGAGGTGATCAAAGAGTTTGGATTTGTCCAAACTTATGGAGAGGCTTGTATTTACAAGAAAGTGAGTGGGAGCAATGTGGAATTTCTGATATTATATGTGGATGACATATTATTGATTGGAAATGATATAGATCTTTTAAACAGTGTTAAAAGTTATCTAAACAGCAAATTTTCGATGAAAGACCTTGGTGAAGCTTCATATATATTAGGCATTAAAATCTATAGAGATAGATCAAGGCGCCTAATTGGGCTATCGCAGAGTACATACCTTGATAAGATATTAAAGAAGTTTAATATGGACGGAAGTAAGAAGGGGTTCTTACCTATGTTGCAAGGCAAGACATTGAGTAAGGCTCAAAGTCTGGCTACGCCGGAAGAAAGAGAGATAATGGATAAGATCCCCTATGCCTCGGCCATAGGCTCTATAATGTACGCCATGCTATGTACAAGACCGGATGTGGCACATGCTATTAGTTTGACTAGTAGGTACCAATCTGATCTAGGTTCGGAACACTAGATAGCGGTCAAGAATATCCTTAAGTACTTAAGAAGAACTAAGGATATGTTTCTTGTATACGGAGGTGAAGAAGAGCTAGTCGCTAAGTGTTATGTCGATGCTAGTTCTGACACCAATCCGGATGGCTCTAAGTCTCAATCCGGATATGTATTTCTCTTGAATGGAGCAGCAGTTAGTTGGAGGAGTTCCAAACAACCTGTGGTGGCTGGATCAACGACGAAGGCGGAATATGTTGCTGCTTCAGAAGCGGCGTAGGAAGCGGTTTGGATGAAGGAGTTCATAACGGAACTAGGTGTGGTTCCTATTGCATTGGACCCAATGGTGATCTATTGTGACAACAATGGAGCCATAGCCAACGCCAAGGAACCAAGGTCTCACAAGAATTCCAAGCATATTAAGCGCCGGTTTCACTCCATCCGCGAGCATGTCAAGGATGGAGATATAAAGATTTGTAAAGTACACACGGACCTAAATGTAGAAGATCCGTTGACTAAAGTTCTCCCTAGGGCAAAACATGATCAACACAAGAACTCCATGGGTGTTAGATTTATCACTATGTGAACTAGATTATTGTCTATAGTGCAAGTGGGAGACTGAAGGAAATATGCCCTGAGAGGCAATAATAAAGTTATTATTATGTATTCCTTGTATATGTTAGATGTTTATTTTGCATGCTATAATTGTATTGATAGGAAACGTCAATACATGTGTGTTTAATAAACAAATAAAAGGTTCCTAGTTATGCCTCTCTTATAGACTAGCTCGTTGATTAACAAGATGATCAAAGTTTCCTGATCATGGACATTGGATGTTGTTAATAATGAGGTCACATAATTTGTGAAATGATGTGATGAACATTCATCCGAAGTATAGCATTACGATCAAAGTAATTATGTTTATATTGCTATAGCATCATACGAAGTAATCTTAGTCCTTAGACCATGAGATCATGTTAATTGCTAACACCGGAAGAGTATCTTGATAACATCAAACGTCACACCGTAACATGGTGACTATAAAGGTGGGTTCAGTGCTTACGAAGGTGTTATGTTGAGGCTCATGGATCAAGAGTGGAATTTGTCAATCCCGATAACGGATAGATATACTCTGGGCCCTCTCGGTGATATCACATTAAGATAGCTTGCAAGCAAGTGATGTGATCACTAGAATGTTATATCACGGGAACGAGAAAAGAGTGCATGTCGGTAACGAGATCAAACTAGGTATTTGGATACAGATGATCGAATCTCGGACATATATTATATCATGAGACAAAGGGATTAAGTTACTAGCGTTAAAGGTTCTCACGATCACAGAAGTCATCGTTGAATGTGCAGGAGTCAGTATGGATCTCCAGGTTCCGCTTCTGATTATTGATTTGAGAGGGGTCTCAATCATGTTTGCATTATTCACGAACCATAGGGTGACACACTTAAGGGTTGCCGGACACCATTTTGGAGCACATATGTTTCAGACGAAAGAATTGCAAAGCGCAGGAATTGTTTCGATAGAAACCGGAATTGTTTCGGGTGAAATTGCAGAAACTGGTTCTGCTGTGATATTGAAATGTTGCAAGGGGTTTTATGTGAATGTTTGTTAATTAAAGTAATTAACAAAATTCTGAATAAAATAAATAAAAGAGTTTTATTAATTTAGAGTTGCATTAAATTTGGTGGAAATTTAATGCATGTGAGTGGAATTTTGGGTGGAGTCAAAATTGATGTGAGTGGAGCTTCCACCACATGAATAAGGAAGAGGTCCGGGCATCCCCCTTGGCCACCAGCCATGGGAGGGGAGGAGCCCCCTCTCCTATAAAAGTCCCCCCTCTCCTCCCTCAAAAAGCACACCTCCTCTTGAAGGATCTCTCTCCCCCTCTAGATATATTCCCCATGGTCTCGGATTAGCGAGATACATGTTCTCGGTGGCCTTGCGTCTGGAAGGAGTTGCTGATTCGCTGGAGTGAGGACGTGGAGGTTGTCTGGTGGCTTGAACGTGTGTGCGAGGACAGATGTGAAGGAAATATGCCCTGAGAGGCAATAATAAAGTTGTTATTATATATTCCTTATACATGATAGATGTTTATTTTACATGCTAGAAATGTATTGATTCGGAAACATCAATACATGTGTGTTTAATAAACAAAAAGGGTTCCTAGTCATGCCTCTCGTATAGACTAGCTTGTTGATTAACAGGATGATCAAGGTTTCCTGATCATGGACATTGGATGTTGTTAATAACAAGGTCACACCATTGGTGGAATGATGTGATGAACATTCATCCGAAGTATAGAATTACGATCAAGTTATTATGTTTATATTGCTATAACATCATACGAAGTAATCTTTATCCTTAGACCATGAGATCATGGTAATTGCTAACACCGGAAGAGTATCTTGATAACATCAAACGTCACACCGTAACAAGGTGACTATAAAGATGGGTTCAGTACTATGAAGGTGTTATGTTGAGGCTCATGGATCAAGAGTGGAATTTGTCAATCCAGATGACGGATAGATATACTCTGGGCCCTCTCGGTGATATCACATTAGGATAGCTTGCAAGCAAGCGATGTGATCACTAGAATGTTATATCACGGGAACGAGAAAAGAGTGCATGTCGGTAACGAAATCAAACTAGGTATGGAGATACTGATGATCGAATCTCGGACATGTAATATATCGAGAGACAAAGGGATTTAGTAACAAGCGTTAAAGGTTCTCACGATCACAGGACTCATCGTTGAATGTGTGGGAGTCAGTACGGATCTCCAGGTCCCGCTGCTGATTATTGATCAGAGAAGGGTCTCGATCATGTCTACATTATTTGTGAACCGTAGGGTGGCACACTTAAGAGTTACCGGACACCATTTTGGAGCACATATGTTTCAGATGAAAGAATTGCAAAGCGCAGGAATTGTTTGAATAGAAATCGGAAATTGTTTCGGGTGAAATTGCAGAAGGTGGTTCTGCATGTGATATTGAAATATTGCAAGGGGCTATATGTGAATGTTTGTTAATTAAAGTAATTAACAAAATTCTGAATAAATTTAATAAAAAGAGTTTTATTAAATGAGAGAGCATTAAATTTGGAGAAATTTAATGCATTTAAAGTGGAGACTTTAAAAGAGAATGTAAAGAGGCATTTTAATGTGGAGGGGTTACCACCACATGAATGGGGGAGGTGAGGGGTCACCCCCCATGCGCCGGCCATGGAGAGAGGGGACACCCCTTCCTCCTCCTATAAAAGGCCACCCATTCCCTCCTTCATCCTCACACCTCCTTGTGAAGGATCTCTCTCCCCCTCTAGAATTATTTCCCCATGGTCTCGGATTAGCGAGATACATGTTCCCGGTGGCATTTCGTCTGGAAGGAGTTGCTACTTCCGCTAGATCGCTGGAGCGAGGAGGTGGAGGTTGTCCGGTGTCTTGAACGTATGTGCGAGTGCGGATGCGCTGCTGAGTTGCGGCGCTCGGACTTCCTCACGATCTTGAGATCGGCAAGTGTCAGACTACATCAACCACGAGTTCCTACTCGTTAACAAAGCTTGTTGTCTACGAGGATAAGTTCTCGTTGGATGTATGTCCACCCGTTGCTTTGTACCTAGTAGATAGATCTTGGCGTGTAGTTCACACCGTAGGAAATTTTTTGTTTTCTCTGCTGCGGACCCAACAGTGGTATCAGAGCCTGATCTATGCGTAGGTGCTTAGCACGGGTAGTACACATATGGTTGATATGTGGGCGATGATGATCATGTTATTGCATCTTCTATGTATTTTGGATATTGGTGGCATAGTGGGATGAAGCGGCCCGGACCAACCTTACATGTCATCGTACATGAGACCGGTTCCACGACTGACATGCAACTTGTTTTGCATAAGTGGCTGGCGGGTGTCTGTCTCTCCTACTGTAGTCAATATCTGATTTACAACGAGTTGCTAATAACTTAGTTATCCTCGTTGTGGTTCATGTTCGTAGGTAAGAACGGTTATATCTCCGAAAGCCCTAAGCCATGTAAAACTTGCAATTGATAAATTAGAGGCGTCTAGTTTAGATCGTTGCTGGGCTAGTGTATTGATATGGTATTGTTGTAAGTAGATGTATGGTGGATACTCTTACAACACACTCAACGTGTAAGTTCCATAGACCTTGGCCTTACACACAAAGGAATGATAGAGATCATACCACGATGCAAGTGATAGAGATCAAATGCATGGACCATATCATCTCACTTTACACATTAGATGTTAGCATCTTATACTGCTAGTTTGGCGCATTTGATAGCATTATAAGATGATCCCTCTTTTAGATATCAAGATAAAAATGTGTTCTTCCTTGAGTATGCACCGTTCTATGGATCGTGTTTCGAGACATCACGTGATGATCGGGTGTACTCGAATCTACGCTTTCATAGGAACGGGTGTAAGACAGTTTTACACACGCGAATACTAAGGTTCTTACTTGGCGAGCCTAGCATGTACAGACATGGCCTCGGAACACGGACCAAAAGGTTAAGCGTGAGTCATGTGGTTGATATGATGCCCATATAGATGCTCGCCTTTGAAGCTATATCAACTCACATGATGATCGGACTTGGTATAGTGGATTTGGTTCATGTAATCACCAAAAGGACACGAGGGATGTCGTTTTTGAGTGGGAGTTCATTAGTAATTTGGATTAGTTGAACTCAATCTATCATAAACTTAGTCTAAATAAACTTTACAAATTCTGTTGTAGATGGCACCACCTGCTTTTAATTTCAATGTGTTCATGGAGAAAGAGAAACTTGCTGCGAATGGTAGCAACTTCACCAACTGGGCTATGAATTTGAGGATTCTCCTCACTGCTGCACAAAAGCAATATGTGCTAGATGCGCCGCTAGGCCCCCCACCAACTCCTGATGCCCCTGACGAGGAAAAGAATGTCTATGTGACTCGTCAGGAGGACCACAACTTAGTTTTTTGCGGCATACTGTATGGGCTAGAGCCAGAACTTTGAAAGCGTTTCGAAAATGGCAATGCCTTTGATACCATGGGAGAATTGAAAATGATTTTCCATACCCATGCTACCGTAGAGAGTTATAATGCTACAGAAAAGTTCTTTAGCTGCATGATGGAGGAAAACAGCTCCGTTAGTGAGCATGTACTCAAAATGTCTGGGTACGCCGATAAGCTTGTGTCCTTGGGAATAACGATTCCCATTGACTTAGGCATACATCGTGTTCTCCAATCTCTGCCACCTAGCTACAAGAGCTTCGTGATGAACTATAATATGCAGGGCATGAAGAAGTCTCTTCTCGAGCTTCTGTCAATGCTTAAGACTACAGAAGTGGAGATTAGGAAAGAACATCAAGTGTTGATGATCAATAGGACCACCGGTTTCAAGAAGGACAAGAAAGGCAAGCACAAGGAAAAGAAGGGTGGCAAGTCTATTGCCACGCCTAAAAAGAAACCCCGGGCTGGCCCTAAGTCTGACACCGAGTGCTACTATTGCAAGGGGACTGGCCATTGGAAGCGCAACTGCCCCAAGTATTTGGCGGACAAGAAGTCCAGCAAGGCAAACAAAGGTATATGTGATATACA
This sequence comes from Avena sativa, assembly GCA_916181665.1. Classification (NCBI taxonomy): domain Eukaryota; kingdom Viridiplantae; phylum Streptophyta; class Magnoliopsida; order Poales; family Poaceae; genus Avena; species Avena sativa. Next base: position 345,206,374 of record OV702287.1, read on the forward strand.
TGTTATTGATGTGTACTTGACTAGTACTCGCAGTAGCACCTGGGTATTTGATACCGGATCGGTTGCTAATATATGTAACTCGGTTCAGGGGCTACGGAACAAGCGACAGCTAGCAAGGGATGAGGTCAGGATGCGGGTCGGCAATGGATCAAGAGTTGATGTGATCGCCGTCAGGACGCTACCTCTCCATTTGCCATCGAGATTAGTTATAAACCTAAATAATTGTTATTTGGTGCCTGCACTGAGCATGAACATTGTATCTGGATCGTGTTTGATGCGAAGTGGTCATTCCTTTAAATCTGAGAACAATGGTTGTTCGATTTATAAGAATGATATCTTTTATGGTCATGCACCTATGTTGAATGGTTTATTTCTATTGGATCTCGATGGTAATATTACGCACATTCATAATGTTAATGCTAAAAAGATTAAACTTGATGATGATATGTCTACATATATGTGGCACTGCCGTCTAGGTCATATTGGCGTTAAACGCATGAAGAAACTCCATTCTGATGGACTTTTGGAATCACTTGATTTTGAATCATTTGATACATGTGAGCCATGCCTTATGGGCAAGATGACTAGAACGCCGTTTTCCGGTTCAATGGAACGGGCGGCAAATCTGTTGGAGATCATACATACTGATGTGTGTGGACCAATGAGTGTGTCGGCGCGAGGTGGATATCATTATTTTGTTACTTTCACGGATGATTTGAGTAGATACGGGTATATCTATTTGATGAAACACAAGTCTAAAACTTTTGAAAAGTTTAAGGAATTTTAGAATGAAGTGGAAAATCATCGTAATAAAAAGATCAAGTTTCTCCGGTCTGACCGTGGAGGAGAGTATCTAAGTTACGAGTTTAGCACACACATGAAAGAGTGTGGAATAGTTTCACAACTCACGCCTACCGGAACACCACAACGTAATGGTGTGTCGGAACGTCGTAATCGTACCTTATTGGATATGGTTCGATCTATGATGTCTATGACTGACTTACCTCTGTCATTTTGGGGTTATGCACTAGAAACAGCTGCATTCACTTTAAATCGGGCACCATCTAAATCCGTTGAAATGACACTGTATGAATTATGGTTTGGAAACAAACCTAAGCTGTCATTTCTTAAGGTTTGGGGATGCGATGTTTATGTGAAGAAACTTCAACCAGATAAACTCGAACCCAAAGCGGAAAAATGCGTCTTCATAGGATACCCTAAGGAAACAATTGGGTATACCTTCTATCACAGATCCGAGGGCAAGGTTTTTGTTGCCAAGAATGGATCCTTTCTTGAGAAGGAGTTTCTCGCGAAAGGTGTGAGTAGTCGGAAGGTAGAACTCAAACAGGTTATTGAACCTTCTCTTCATGGAATGGCGAGTGGCGCAGCACCGGAAATTGTTTCGGAGTTGACTTCACCTGATGAAGAGAGAGCTAATGATAATGATCATGAAACTCTGAAAGAGGACACTACCGAACCTCGCAGGTCAAGCAGGACACGTGCAGCTCCTGAACTGTACGGCAATCCTGTTGTGAATTTCATGGTTGATGAAATGGATGACCCTGCGACGTATGAAGAAGCGATGATGAGCCCGGATTCCAACAAATGTCTAGAAGCCATGAAATCCGAGATGGAATCCATGTACGAGAACCAAGTTTGGAACTTGGTGGACTTACCTCACGACCGAAAGGCTGTTGAGAATAAATGGATTTTCAAAAGGAAAACTGATGTTGATGGTAATGTGACCATCTATAAGGATCGACTTGTTGCAAAGGGGTTTCGACAAATTCAAGGAGTTGACTACGATGAGACATTCTCTCCCGTAGTGATGCTTAAATCGGTAGGATTATGTTAGCAATTGCTGCATATTTCAATTATGAAATATGGCAGATGGATGTCAAAACTGCGTTCCTCAATGGTAAGATTGAAGAAGAGTTGTATATGATATAACCTAAGGGTTTTGTCGATCCTAAGGATGCTAATAAGGTGTGCAAACTTCAGCGATCCATCTATGGACTGAAGCAAGCATCACGAAGTTGGAATCTCCGCTTTGATGAGGTGATCAAAGAGTTTGGATTTGTCCAAACTTATGGAGAGGCTTGTATTTACAAGAAAGTGAGTGGGAGCAATGTGGCATTTCTGATATTATATGTGGATGACATATTATTGATTGGAAATGATATAGATCTTTTAAACAGTGTTAAAAGTTATCTAAACAACAAATTTTCGATGAAAGACCTTGGTGAAGCGTCATATATATTAGGCATTAAAATCTATAGAGATAGATCAAGGCGCCTAATTGGGCTATCGCAGAGTACATACCTTGATAAGATATTAAAGAAGTTTAATATGGACGAAAGTAAGAAGAGGTTCTTACCTATGTTGCAAGGCAAGACATTGAGTAAGACTCAAAGTCCGGCTATGGTGGAAGAAAGAGAGATGATGGATAAGATCCCCTATGCCTCGGCCATAGGCTCTATTATGTATGCCATGCTATGTACAAGACCGGATGTGGCACATGCTATTAGTTTGACTAGTAGGTACCAATATGATCCAGGTTCGGAACACTGGATAGCGGTAAAGAACATCCTCAAGTACTTGAGAAGAACTAAGGATTTGTTTCTCATATACGAAGGTGAAGAAGAGCTAGTCGCTAAGTGTTATGTCGATGCTAGCTTTGACACTGATCCGGATGACTCTAAGTCTCAATCCGGATACGTATTTCTCTTGAACGGAGTAGCAGTTAGTTGGAGGAGTTCCAAATAACCTGTGGTGGCTGGATCAACAACGGAGGCGGAATATGTTGCTGCTTCAGAAGCGGTGCAGGAGGCAGTTTGGATGAAAGAGTTCATTACGGAACTGGGTGTGGTTCCCAGTGCGTTGGACCCGATGGTGATCTATTGTGACAACAATAGAGCCATAGCCAACGCAAAGGAACCAACGTCTCACAAGAATTCCAAACATATTAAGCACCGGTTTCACTCCATCCGCGAGCATGTCAAGGATGGAGATATAAAGATTTGTAAAGTACACACGGACCTGAATGTAGCAGATCCATTGACTAAAGTTCTCCCTAGGGCAAAACATGATCAACACCAGAACTCCATGGGTGTTAGATTTATCACTATGTGAACTAGATTATTGTCTCTAGTGCAAGTGGGAGACTGAAGGAGATATGCCCTGAGAGGCAATAATAAAGTTGTTATTATATATTCCTTATACATGATAGATGTTTATTTTACATGCTAGAAATGTATTGATTCGGAAACATCAATACATGTGTGTTTAATAAACAAAAAGGGTTCCTAGTCATGCCTCTCTTATAGACTAGCTTGTTGATTAATAGGATGATCAAGGTTTCCTGATCATGGACATTGGATGTTGTTAATAACAAGGTCACACCATTGGTGGAATGATGTGATGAACATTCATCCGAAGTATAGCATTACGATCAAGTCATTATGTTTATATTGCTATAACATCATACGAAGTAATCTTTATCCTTAGACCATGAGATCATGTTAATTGCTAACATCGGAAGAGTATCTTGATAACATCAAACATCACACTGTAACAGGGTGACTATAAGGATGGGTTCAGTACTACGAAGGTGTTATGTTGAGGCTCATGGATCAAGAGTGTAATTTGTCAATCCAGATGACAGATAGATATTCTGTAGGCCCTCTTGGTGATATCACATTGAAATAGCTTGCAATCAAGTGATGTGATCACTAGAATGTTGTATCACGGGAACAAGAAAAGAGTACACGTCGATAACGAGATCAAACTAGGTATGGAGATACCGATGATCGAATCTCGGACATGTAATATATCACGGGAAAAAGGGATTTAGTTACTAGCGTTAAAGGTTCTCACGATCACAGAAGTCATCGTTGAATGTGTAGGAGTCAGTATGGATCTCCAGGTCCCGCTGCTGATTATTGATCAGAGAGGGGTCTCGATCATGTCTGCATTATTCGCGAACCGTAGGGTGACACACTTAAGGGATACCGACACCATTTGGAGCAAATATGTTTCAGATAAAGATTTAAGAAAGCGCTGGAATTATTTCAATAGACACCGAAACTGTTTCGGGTGAAATTGCTGAAATTGGTTCTGCATGTAATATTGAAATGTTGCAGGGGGTTTTATGTGAATGTTTGTTAATTAAATTAATTAACAAAATTCTTAATAAAATTAATAAAAGAGTTTTATTAAATGAGAGAGCATTAAATTCAGAGAAATTTAATGCATTTAAAGTGGAGACTTTAAAAGAGAATGTGAAGGGGCAAATTTATGTGGAGGGAGTTACCACCACATGAATGGAGGAGGTGAAGGGTCACCTCCTCCATGCGCCGGCCATGAAGGAGGGGCACCCCCTCCTCCTATAAAAGGCCACCCCCTCCTCACTTCTCACACACACCTCCTTGTGAAGGATCTCTCTCCCCCTCTAGTATTATTCCCCCATGGTCTCGGATTAGCGAGATACATGTTCCCGGTGGCTTTATCTGGAAAGGAGTTGCTGCTTCCGCTGCTTTGCTGGAGCGAGGGATGGAGGTTGTCGGGGTACCGAACGTGTGTGCGATCACGGATGCACCGCTGTTTTGCGGTGCTGGACTTGGTGGTGCTAGAGCCGAACCTGCTGGACTTCATCACGATCTTGAGATCGGCAAGTGTACGACTACATAAACCACGAGTTCCTACTCGTTAACAAAGCTCGTTGTCTACGAGGGTAAGTTCTTGTTGGATGTATGTCCACCCGTTGCTTTGTACCTAGTACATATATCTTGGCGTGTAGTTTACACCGTAGGAAATTTTTTGTTTTCTATGTTGCGAACCCAACAAGTAGGGCACACTCCACAATCAAATTGGAGGCTGCCGTATTGACAATAAGCTGCCATAATAACAAATATTATTAAAACCAAACAACAAGATCTAGATATTAACAAGTAATACTAGATCGAGAAATCTCCAAGTGAATGGAGGGGAAGTGATGCGCTTGATTCATGATGTCGATGAATGAAGTCTCCTCCTTCGATTCCCCAAAGATCGGAGCCTTCGGGTGGTTGAAGTGGGAGATCTTGAATGAGAGATTTTTCAACAAGCCAGTCCTTTTTTGAATGAATCAAGAGATTTGACAGGAGGGGTGATTGGGGATTTTATACTCCCTGTCCAAACTTGGCCGTTGGTGAAGTCGGGGGTCGGATTATCCGACCCAAGTGATGGCCGGATTATCCGGCTGGGGCAAAACACCGTCGCAGACTCAGATTTTCCAGGGGAAATTCCGCCCCCATACTGCATGATGCGCCGTGGCTCCTTAGCAAACTTCTTTGGAGGGCGCATTATCTGGCCTGGGCAAAATCTCCGGCCCTGGCTGGACAATCTGAAAGATAGTCCGCCCCCTCAATGCATGATCCGCCTGGCCAGACTTTGAAAACCTTCTCAGGGGGGGGGATTATCCGGCCTAGGCAAAACTCCGGCCCTGGTTGGACAATCGGAGAGATTATCCACCCCCTCACTGCATGACACGCCTTGTCCAACTTTGTCAAAGGGGTCAGGCCGGATTATCTGGCCCTTGACAGGGGCAGATAATCCGCCCCAACATTAGAGTTTTGCTGCATTTCATATTATAAATCGTCTGCAACACCTAGCACACATAAGATAATCCATGGTATTGTTATCTAACACACAAAATACTAGAGATCATGAAATGTTCTTTCAGCATGGCCCTCACACCAAGCACATGCCATTCGGGAGGTTAGGTGTCATGTGTACATTGCTTCTGATTGCCTAAGTTTCGGAGACTAGCTATATGCCAGTGGATTGGATTCGTCTACCCGTTTCTAACCGGTCAGCACCAGAACCTGAAATAGGAGGTGCCGACAAGTTCAGCACACATGTGGTTAGTGCCTCGTCTTCTTGGCTCAAGATCGCCCCGCCGATGGCTCTTGTTACTCGAGAAGAGATGATGTGAGGCTTGGTTCTTGGTACTCATAACTTATATGGTTGTGATGATACAATTTGTTTTCCTCCTCTCATTCTTTTTTCTATTGTTGGTTTCACCTGGCCTTTGTAAAGTTCAATGCGTCCAACATTTCGTCAAACCAAAACTTTGTAAGTTTGAACATGTGCTACTTCTACAGTACATAGTAGTATACATTGCGCAACCTGCTCCTCTAACATTAGGGAAAAGAACGAAGGAAAGTCAGTGTGCTATAGCTTAATTACCTCATTATGATCTGCAATTAATTATTATATGTAATTCATGTAGACATAAAAAGCCAAGACTAAATTTTATTACACCATAATTTGGCTTATACATAATAGTAACTAAATACTACATACTACTTTCATATCAGTTTAATGGGCTACGTACCTACATACTACCTCTATCCCAAAGCTTAAGTTTTTTTGGAAAGTCAAGCTACGGAAAGTTTGACCAAACTTTTAGAAGAAAGTATGCCCAATAAACCGGTATGGAGAGAGTAACATAGATTTGCATTATACTCCCTCCGTCCCAGAGCTTGAGGCTTTTTTTTAGAAAGTCAAGCTATGAAAAGTTTGACTAAACTTTTAGAAAAAATTATTAAGAACTGCTACGTATGATATTATATAGATACCATGTAAAAATATGTTTCATGATGTATCAAAAATATGAATTTCGTATTGAAAATATTAATATATTTCTCTAAAAACTTGGTCAAACTACACGTAGTTTGAATTCTGAAAAAATATATGCCTTAAGCTCTAGGATGGAGGTAGTACAAATTAATTTTACAATATTTAGGCCTTAATTGTATTGTTTGGAAGAAGGAAAGTTAGGGTCCAATGACTTCTCTAACTTTTCTTCTACAATATAAGTTAGAGGATCTGTATAACTTATTTCTTGCCAAAGATCGAGGTAAATATAGTTTTAGTCTCACTTCTCGCATCCGGGGTACAAATTAGTCTCATATCTTGCAAAGTAGACAAAATCAATCCCAAAACATGCATCCCTAGTGCAAATCAGTCCATTTCAAACAAATTTTAGCGTATTTGACCAAATTCGTATACATTTAGCTATCCTGAACACGTGTTTTTGCGATTGAGACAGTAAAATAGTACTGGCCTGTAAGTGGTGTCCTTCGACGACTTCTATTGCTTTTGAAAGTTCATGTAGAATTTTTGCATAGATTCATATCGTTTTAGCTTGGCTGAACACTATCCTTTGCAATTCTCAAGTTACCTAGAACTGCACATGTGTGCATTTCACTCAATATTGCATTGTCAGTTTCCAGTTAGCTGAAATCTTACCAAATTTGATTCTTTTCTCATACACTTCATAATCCATATGCATCAATTGTTTTATATGTGACAATTCAACTTGAGCATTGCGAAGTACGTTGGATCAGCACATGGACATATGATGTTCGCATATCATGTCAAATTCCCAAGATTTTAGTTTCAGCATATGGGCTTTTCTGTAAACAATGATGCCTTGCATGGGCCCATAAATTACCATGGTCTCGCTTTTCTTATCTATTCTTATATCTTACAACTATATAGTATACGAAGAACTTTGAACACTGGTCGTTGAATTAAGATTGTCAAATCCCAACATTGCTAGCGGTTGTATCTTCTTTTCCATTATGCAATCTAGAAGATTCTATTGATAGTATTTAGCACAATGAAATTTATGCACAGACATCAAACACATGTTCCCAAAGTAGCTAATAAAGGTTGAAATCTACATTATATAAAGCACAAGAACCCGATATACACCCAATACTTTATGGATCTGACTCAGAAGTATAATTATTTTTTTAAGCTTGACCTATTATAATTTTATATTGATGATATGTCATACTTCTATTATCTGAGTCTAACGTGCAAGGCAGGTGCAACTTACTAGTATGGACTAACCCGCAAAACTGTTTGGTAAGGACAACTCAACACAGTCAAATTCACTCAGTTCATTTAAATTCCATCCAATCCGTTTGAAATAGACTAAACTACACCCGAGGTGCAAGGTGTGGGGCTAGTTTTCACCTATTTACAATAAGTGAGACTAGTTTGCACCCCGGATGTAAGAAGTGGGACTAAAAGTGTAGCTCCTTGCCAAACTAGCTTTCCATGGGCATAGAATTGACAAATCAAATACAGAGCTCGTTCTTACAGGGACTGGAACGCGTTTCAACGAATCCTTGCAGGGTGCTTGTTGTAATTTCGTGGGACCTGGTTGTGTCTCCTTGTTTTCTTCTGGTCCTTCCTATAAAATGTACCCACAACTTCATTAATACAGATCTCATTCTGTGAAAAAAGAAATACAAAGCTCGTCCATACAAATAAAATAAAAATACAAAGCTCGGATTTCCGAATTACAATACAAACCGTACCCTAGGCGTCTAGTACTAGGGAGTCAGGCCGGTCACAGTCTCCTCCAAATTAACTACTCCGACCGTCTAGACGTCTACTAGTACTAGGGAGTAGGGAGTCGGTGGGTCACTGTCTCCTCGAAATGTAGCTGAGGAGCGCACGCTCGTGTTGATTAATCTAGCTTTTCCCCTTCCATATTCCCTTGGCCCCCCTCCAGGGCGTCTTCTGCTTCTCTTTCCGGCATCTTCCCCTTCCTCACCACGCACCACCATTGCCGCCATATGCCCCTTTTGTATTCTCTTCCGCGTCTCGCTCAAGCAGTTGCCGTTGTTGATTCCCCCTCTCTTCCGAAACCCCAATCAATGAAATACAGACGCTGCCTTGCGATGACGTTAGCGAGCAAGAACAGTGAGCATGATTCTGAGCTTTTTCACGACGTGTTTACCAAAGGCCCCTTTGAAGAACTCATAACCTGATGCGACATCATCACCGCCGCCAGCCTAATCGTTTCGTCCAAACTTTTTCTTGAATCTGTGAAAGCTAGTGCAACTCTTGATGCTTCAATGCCATTTGGCCTCCCATGTGTTCTTCATTCCCCCTGACAAAGGGACCGCTAGATTTCTTGCATTACTTCAAAATTGATAGCCTCCCGTGCAAGCTGTCACCGCTGGACATGTTCTCCTCCGATGCTATGGTACCAGACTATACTTATGGGTAGTGGGTAGGTACCAATGGAGATTGGATTGCCACGACCAGCTTCAGAGGCAAGTTGGAGCTTCATAACGTGTACACTCGTTGCAAGATTCCTCTCCCAGCATTTTCGTTTCAAGCAACTGACAAGCCAACCATGTTCTTGTTGGATAATGATCTTCCAGCTGTAATGCAGAAGATTGCTATTTGCCAAGTTCCCACAGTTGCTGGGAGATATAAAGATTTCTTGCTTGTTGTAGTCTTCAACGTCAGAATTGCCATCCTTCAGGGCAGTGATGATGGATGGACGGTTCTTCCACTTCCTCTTAACTACACCCTAAGCCTTTACAATTACTACGATGGAATTACCCACGGCGGACTGGTGTTCGCCATAGCTTTGTATGGCAACATTTTTGTTTGAGATCCTCTATATCCTTGTAATTATTCCTTCATATGTAGTGTACTAGCTTAATTACTCATGTGCCCAAGCTATTTTACATAACTGACATAGGGAGTGTTTCGTTTAAATGAAAATACGAGTAGTTATTTTAGACTCTATGAACTGTATGAATCATAGGATTTCCGTAGGATTTTTTCTTATAGCAATCGTTTGATTCATCAGATTGCATTATGCACAGTAGATTTTTCTAGATGTCTTTTAATTCATTCAATGGAAATTTAAGATCTACTTGAAGCTCTTGAAAAGAATCTGTTCAATATTTTTTCCCTGCAATGTAATCTAAAACACCGCAATCCTGCAGGAGTATAAATGGACATGCAAATGTAAAATCCTGTGTCTTTCCTATCCTATGTTTTCTGCATTTGCATGGGTTTTTGGCAAGTTCCCCTGCAAATGAGCTGGTCAATTCTCTTTGCCTTTTTAGATAAAACTAGCCAAAAAATTGCCCGTCTTGTTCAAAAAAGATGAGTCCGTTCTTTTGGAAATTTGCCTATTATATAATGCTTTGTTTTCTTTGTACAATTGCAGGCCATAATTGTTTTTCCTACGTTTGAGCTACTTTGCATGCAGTTCAATTGGAAGGATTTTTTCAATAGGATTCACTATATCATGTTGCCGGAATCATAAGTTAACGCATTCTGCTACCTTTTTCAAGGTCCTGCGCTGGTCTTGGCGCAACCAGCTTCCGCGGATGAGTTGGTGGATTTATTTCTTAATGCTACTGGAGACGAGCATAACTACTTTTTGGTTTTTGGTGGTTAGCAAGATCTACATATGGTTCTAGACTTCTTCATATCTATATATATATACGCTTGGCGCTTCCTATGATCCCAGTTGTCTTACTTGTCATTACCGCCATCGTACTGGTGCTGCTCATCCTCGTGTTGTACACTATGGTCGCATTATCTCCACTTATACTTGCGGGTTTGGCTGCTTGGTGTTCTCAATGAACACTGGTCAGGTTGATCAAGCTAATCCATGGGAAAGGATTGCTGACCTTGGATCATATTCTCTTTTTCTTGGAGTGAACTGTCCGATTATCATGCCCGTAGGCGGTGTAGATCTTACCTCAGGATATCTAACGAGAAGCAGGTGTCTACATCTTACTAACTATAGCATGACTTTCCAAAGAGTGGCAGCCTGAATTATGTCGCTTCAGTCTGAGTGGTAAAGACTACAGCATTATTTCTGAAATCAATGTCCTTGAGGGAATTAGTAACCCTCGCTTCTGGACAGGAATGGTGAAGCATCCGCTTTGATTCATACCAACCTTCACAAACACCCTCGATTGGAACAGGCCTGATTCTTAACTAAGAAACAAGACATATTTCCATAGTACATACTGATGTAATCCATATGTAATAGTTGGTACTACAATTAGAGAAATAGTTCTTAACCCTATTGAACTATTTATTTTGTTTGGTTGTCTGAAGTCATCAACTTTCAACTTGTTAGTCTCTCTCCTTTGAAACATGTCCGTGTATCGGTACTATGTTTAGTTACTGACTATATTTTTTGGGACCTTTAGCATAATGCACTTTAGTCCGCTGATTCTAGAGTTCCTTTAGAAATTATGAAAAAATTAGCATCAACAGGATGTTACATACCACATGTCATACACTTTAATAAAAATCACATCAATGCTTGTGTAAATACTCTATGTAAACAACCTTGCCTTCAATGATTCTAGCCTCATGCACTACTCTTTGGTTAAGCTGATGTGATGAGACTATATTTTTTAAAGATTTATCTTATCTTATCTTACCACTATATAGTGTACAGTTACTTTCAACATTAATCGTTGTATCAAGACTAGCAAATTCCAACATTGCTAACCCTCGAATCTTATTTTTCATTCTAGCATCTACTCGGTCGGTTCCATAATATAAAATGTTTTAACTTCTGCAAAACAAATGTATCTAGACGACTTTTATTGTGTGGTTCACTCCGAACCTACACACTACTTTTAGTGTGTAGTAAAAGATGTCTAGATATATTTGTTTCACAAAAGTAAACCATCTTATATTTTGAAACGGAGGAAGTAGGGGATTCTATTGATAGACTTTAGCACAATGAACGCTATGCACAAGTACAAGAACCAAATATACACCCGATACTTTATGGAAGCGGCTAGAAATTATAATTATTTTCTCAGCTTTACCTATTACTTCTTTATGGAGTACAATTTTATATTGTGACGACATGGCATTCTACTAGACAACATTAGCATGCTAGACTAGCTAGCTAATTAAAGTTTCCTTGATGCTACAGTACTAGACAACATTGGCATGCTAGACTAACTAGCTAATTAAAGTCTCCTCGATGCAGCTACACCCTGCAGCAGAAGACCGACAAAGGAACAAGCAAAAAACTCCTTGTTCAAAGAGCCATACCGTCTTCCCCATCTCGGCCAGCATTTGGTATCGTCTCCAGCATGCGCTTCACACATTTTCCTCACCATCTTGCCCACATCATCGGTCCTTCCAGGCCACCACCCCTCTCCTCCAAAACATCCCAACAGTCATAGATTGATCCGCCTCGCCCCCAAACCATTGGGACGCGATGGCGTATTCGGGGGTCAACCGGCGGTACGGTGGATGGAGCAAGGTCGGCGCTAACGTATTCGATGAGATCTCTATGCGTATGGACACTACCAGTGTCGTTCGGCTGGCCGCATGCTCCAAGGAGTTGAACCTCCAAGTCACCAGCAGAAAAGGTAGCACATGCTCCAACGACGGTTGCAGGACATTGGTCGCCTACCGTCAGGTCCACAACCACAAGATCGCGTGTGTGCACGGCCCTTGCAACTGCATGGAGGATGGTTGCATGTTCGCCGCCTCAGTGGCAGCGCTCCTCGCCCACCTCAGTGAAGCTCACTTGATGAGGGTGTGCAGTTTCTGCTATGACAAAACACGCAGGTACACCTCTAAGCCTCTGCCGACAACAAGCTTGCGGACAGTATATATCATCGGATCTGGGGATGATGGTACTGTGTTCGCGGTGCAATTTGATATGCGCCAAACACTACACGTCGTATCCATCATATGCATCAGGTCGGCGGTGTGCTTGTCACCGCGGTACATGGTTAAGTTTTGGTCTTCGGTTGTGATTGAGGAAAGAAGGATAAAAAGTCCGGGCTATGCGTGCCGGAGAGCACCGCGTCGCCCGACGACATCCCATTCGATGAGCTGTGGTGGCTCCTGTCGGTGTTGATGTCACACCTGGTCGCTCGTCGGCTGTCGGTGTTCACCCTAGAATACTGTCTTCATATTAACAGGATTCATGAGTGAGATAAATACATCTTAATGTTCGTTGGAGTATTTGAACTGCTAGAAAGACTTACTACATGTCCTTAGTAGTTATTCTTTTTTTCGAAATGGGGGAATACACCGGCCTCTGTGTCCAAAGGATGCACACAACCCTTTATTAAAAATATCCAAAGTTCCAAACCAAAGGTTTTACAAATCAAGCATCAGATAAGGTTGATACAAACATGAAGCGACCCGACCTGGTAGGGGTCCAAGCCTCTGTGCTATTTAGTGCTAGTCCCTAGATCAACTCGCTAGGACACACAATTCAAGATGTAATATCACGAAATAAAGGTCTTAATTCTATTACATCGAATGATCCAGAATATAACATAGTGTAAAACAAGTCGCATAGCAGAAGGGCTAGCTCCTCATAATAAAAGTTCAACTGCGGAAAACTAAAATAACATAAGGGAAACCTGCAACATGAAACGTTGCAGCCACAAAGGGTCAATACTTTCAATGTATTGGCAAGCATCACTAAAATGGGGATATAATAATCCAATCAAGCAAAATCAATCAGCTCTTCTTAATCTATTGGTCGATGGGTTAATCCAAAGCCTTCTTCCAAATCATCTTTCATTCCAAATCCAAAGCCTTCATCCAAATCATCTTTCACTCCAAATCCAAAGCCTTCTTCCAAATCATACTTTATTCCACTCCTTCTTAAGGGCCAAGCTCAACATGTCAGTAGTCAGACCGTAGCCCTACACCATGCTACTTGTCCAACCCCTCCTACTATCAGGACTCAGCTCAACATGCTAGATAGTCATGTCGTAGCCCTTCCATGCCACGCAATCCACCCTATTATCAGGACTCGGCTCAACATGTCAGATAGTCAGGCCGTAGCCCTTCCATGCCACGCAATCCATAAAGTTTCCTCCTCCATTCTTCCAAATCTTGTCTCCTCTATTATTCCAAGTCCAATCTCTCACTAGGTTAATCTAATCTCATTATCACACTAAGTCAAAGTTTATTCTTGGGTTTTCAATCTACATCTCTAAGTTGGTATAGCCAAGATTTTCCCAACACAAACATTGGTCACATAACAAACAATTTGATAATCCATATGGCTATCCTATTCGTGTTTCATAACATATCAACATACCAATTAAATTACTTCTACGCTCACATAGTAAGCGTAACATAGACAAAGGGATAGTTTCACTTGCAAGGTAAGCATAACCTAGACAATGATATAGATCCAGTTGCAAATCAAGCATAACAAATTTAATGATAAATTTCAACTTGCCTTATTGGTGTCAGACGTTCACACACTTCTTATAATCACACGGCTTGTGCACCTCACAATCTATAAGACAACTAATTCCAATGAACACCCATTCACACAACAAACATCATGCACGAGTAATACATGCATGATATTCATACAGAACAATTGATGTGTATTTTAAAATCATGAATAAGGTTTTATAAAAGTTAAAACATGCATGATGCCAAAGGATTTGTTTAGAAAATGTTTTACTTCTAAAGTTATGTTCAAAACAGTTAATAAAAGGGTCTAGAAGCACATTTAAACAAAATAGCTGTAAACGTTTTTTAAAACCTTATTCTCTAATCCTATTTGGCATGGGACTAGAATATAAGCATTTAGCCAACAGAAACACATTAAAACCATTTTTAGAATTAAAGTTATGCCTAGAATACCCTAATGGCAATCCTGTAGTATTATCCAATTTGAATTATTCAATTTTAAAAATAACATTGGGAAAACATTATACATGTCACAAGGATTGCAATGATATATTATTTGCATTATTTGGATTTGTAGATAAAAAGTTATGATGAATCTAAGTTGTATGGGGTTTTCTGTAAAATAGCCATTAAATCCGAGTGGGAGAATCTATTTCCAGAATAGTCTGCCCACGTGGTGCATTTCTATTCGTTGATACCTCTTCGCTCTGTGGATCTACAGGGGCCATTGGATGAACATAAAACGCATGGCCGGATCTGTACCGGCTCGTGGCTCGGCTCCCAGTTGGGCTCACGGCTAAGCCGATGGCTCGACTCGGCTAGATCGATCCAGGCCATTAGGAATTGATCGGACGGAAGAGGAGGGATGGGGCGAGCTCACCTTGTGGCTTTGTTGCCGAAGATGAGAAAGACGGCGGTGGCGACTCGGGTGATGACGGTGCCGGCCGACCTGGTGGTCCAGGAGGTGCGGGAGGTAGCGGACGAGGAGCAGGGAGAGAGGTGATGACTGGATTCCTGCACCAACAACGGGGTTATTGCATTACTTGTAGCAGCAAATATTTAAGAGTTTGTCTCGATGGGGGATCAACGAACGGAAACAACATGACCCCATAGCCACGTTGTCAATGCGGCCACGTTTCGCATCCAAACCAAGGTTTGGAAATAGCCTATTCTATAAGTTACTAGAACAACGATAATTGAGAGAGGTTTAAAATATCTAATAACAAAGAACTTTTAACAAGAACAAAATAAACTAAGATGGAAAGTAAACAGGAATATGAACTGAATTAAAGAGATTGTAGTTGTATGATTGAATGGAATGAGAGAGGGCTTCTAGGCTTCGGTCTCACTAGTAGTAGATGGGAAAATATATGTGTGATCTATAAGATATTTCTCATACAAATAAGTGTTCCCCAATTGATTACCGGGCTGTCACACTGTGTGCACTATGCATGGTTCTCACACTTCACCGCAAGGCAAAAGGCACTTCCGAACCAAAGGATCACATAAACTCATCTTAGATCACAATAAATTCTAACTTAGCGCACTAGATCATACCTCAACCTAGAATTGAATTAATCACTCAAACATGGATGAACAACAAAACATATATAAATATATAATGATATCACAACCATGTTCAATCTTACAATTAGTAAACACAAGAGAAAGAGGGAGATAGAGATGATGATGGACATGGAGATCGATGTGTGGTGGTGGTGATGTCTTCCTTCTCCTTCCCTTCTTCTTGCTTGGATGCCTTGCTGGTGATGGTGTTGAGGGAGATCTAGATCTCGGAGGTGTGGTTGAGGCAGAGCTCCACCGCAATGGAGATCCGATGGGTGGCAGCAGCGGCAGGGCTCCGCCTCCTGAAGGGCTATGGATTGGTGGCTCTTTCTTGGGTCCTCCCTCGTTTATATAGGCCTTGGGGGTGCCCTAGGATTCCCCCAATACCGTCATATGACTTAGGGAAGGTTTTGGAGCTTTTCTGTGGTCAAATCCCGTCATTTGCGACCTTTTTCGTAACCATACGAACTCTGTTTTGGGTATTCTTTGGCTCATTGAGTTCATTCATCGAGGGATACAACCCCACGGTCTTGGATATTTATTTTAAGAAGTTGGAAAAATTCACTTTTTCAACCTCTCAAATGGCTAAGTCTGGTCCCTGCAGCTCCTCCATACTATGCTCTCTTTGTCCCTTTTGCCTTTGTTTTATCCATAATCATCATCAACACCTACACACATGTCATAGACAAGGAAAAGTGATAAAATTCTACCTAAACTACTAAATGTGCAAAGCTCATATGAAAGTAAATGAGAACTAGAAGTCATGCATATAAGGGATAGCTATAGCTGAAAGAAACATGACATGAGAGATAAATGGCTCATTTTATATGGATAAAATAGGTGGTATTTCACAGCCATCAACTTCCCCAAGCTATACTTTGCTTGTCCTCGAGTAGGAAGGGTCGGTAATAAATTAATGGTTGTGAAATAGCTTATCATTGGAAATCAATGCCTTGCATCCTTATTTCTTCTACAAGCTTGAAGAGAGAAAACATGTATTCATACAAGGCAACACAAGCTCAGTTATAAAGACCACTAAAGATTCATCAAAATTTATATGCTCCATGTCAACAGTGAATCTACTTGCAAACAAACTTGTGATCCTCTTATTGCACTTTTTGTATAACTTTTCGTATCATTATTATTTTTATGAGGCAAAACTTAGTCACAAATAGATGTCAAGCATAAATAGGATTCTACCGAATCATGTCATCTAGTTAAGGCTCTCAAGTGCAGACATCAGTTATCGAGTTTCAGAAAGTTTATCTCTTAGTAACGAGATTTATGCCAAAAGGAAATGCGAGAACATGTCAAAATAAGCATAGCATTAGAGTGTCTCTTTTTGGTCATCCACATCAATGAATCATGGATAATGATACATTGCAAATGTATCTATAATCTTTGATGTTCCATGCTTGGTTTTGTCTACTTTCTTATGTTTTGTTCCAACTTTGGAGTACTTTTTATACATTTTCCTAGACTAACCTATTAACAAGATGCCACAGTGCCAGTTGCCTGTTTTCTGCTGTTTTTGGTTCCAGGAAAGTCAAAAAATGAATATTCTCGGAATTGGACGGGACAAAAGCCAAAGTTGATATTTTATCGGAAGACTCACGGAGTCAGAAGACGAGACGGAGAGGGGCCATAGGGAGGCCACACCATGTGGTGGCGCAGGCTAGCCCTAGTCGCGCCACCAGGTGGTGTGGGCCCCCTGGCTGCCCATCGACCTTGCCTCTTCGCCTATAAGAAGCCTCCCGATGCGAAAACCCTAAATCAATCAGAAATCCACGAAAAGTTCCGCAGCGCCGCCGCCACCGAAGGGAAGATTCGGGAGACAGAAAGTCTCTGTTCTGGCACCCTGCCAGGACGGGGAAGTGCCCCCGGAGCCATCTCCATCGATCTCCATCACCATCTCCATCACCGTTGTTGATCCCCATGATGAGGAGGGAGTAGATCTCTCTCGAGGCTAAGGGTTCTACCGGTAGCTATGTGTTTATCTCTCTCTCTATGCATGATCATATTGTGATCATGAGC
Source organism: Avena sativa (assembly GCA_916181665.1). Lineage (NCBI taxonomy): Eukaryota > Viridiplantae > Streptophyta > Magnoliopsida > Poales > Poaceae > Avena > Avena sativa. The sequence goes on from OV702287.1 coordinate 345,224,002, forward strand.
TTGTAATCTATAGATCTACCTTGCTACTCAAGTGCTTTAATAGATCTCTGCTCTCCCCATGTGTGTGAAAGTGACAACGTGCATACCATGGTGGCACTTAGGATAGAGATTACAAATACTTGTTATGAGTTATATTTGGAGTTGGATGTCTTTATGAAATTGTGGTGTTTGTTGGACTCATCTAGTACTCAAGGTGATAGTGTGGGGTTTTCTAGATGGGAAAGATGAACTTTGAGGTGTGCTATTATAGCCCTACCATCGATTAGAGTGTTCAACCGGAGAGTAGTTAAGAGTAGTATCATAAAGAGAAGATATTTATATGAGAGTGTTCACTAGTGAAAGTATGATCCCTAGGCCTTGTTTCTAAGCACTGAAACACCGTTTGCTATTAGATATGTTACATGTTTGCTTGCTTCCATCTTTATTTCAGTTTTACTTTAGTCTTTTCCACGCCATCAAGCTATTTTCTATCACCGTTACCACTTATAATTATCTATACCACTTGTATTTCACTATCTCTTCGCCGAACTAGTCCACCTATACACCTGACAAGTGTATTGGGTGTGTTGGGGACACAAGAGACTTCTTGTATCTTGATTGCAGGGTTGCTTGAGAGGGGATACCTTTGACCACTTCCTCCCTGAGTTCGATAAACCTTGGGTGATCCACTTAAGGGAAAACTTGCTGCTGTTCTACAAACCTCTGCACATGGAGGCCCAACAACTGTCTACAAGAATAGAAGTGCGTAGACATCACGCTATTTTCTGGCACCGTTGCCGCGGAGGTAAGGTAAAAGGTATTCACACCGGAGGATTAAAGAAGAAGAACCTCCCACGGCAAACGCCTATTTTCTGGCGCCGTTGCCAGGGAGGTAAGGTAAAAGGTATTCACACTGGAGGATTAAAGAAGAAGAACCTCCCACGGCAAACGCCTATTTTCTGGCGCCGTTGTCGGGGAGGTAAGGTAAAAGGTACTCACATCCTCCGGTGTGAGTGCTCGAAGTTATTTCCTTTAGATTCTGCAATTTTGTCTTTTTGTTTCTTGTTTTCACTAGTTAGGCTTAATGGAAAACAACAACAAAATTAGAGAGCTTTATAGTATTTATCTTGAGTTAGGACATGAAGTGTTTGAAGAGAAAATTAAAAAACCTATGGAACTTTATTTGCATGCTAATAACAATGTTGTTAGTATGAATTTTTGGACACCATTATTGCTAATGCTATGGAAAAGTCTAAGCTTGGGGAAGCTGGTTTTGATGAGTATGATATTTTTAGTCCCCCAAGCACGGAGGAGAAAATTTACTTTGATGATACTATACCTCCAATATATGATGATTACAATGATGAGTATGATATTTTCAGTCCACCTACTATTGAGGAGAAAATTAATTATGATTACAATATGCCTCCTATATTTGATGATTATAGTGATGAGAATAATAATGATAGCTATTTTGTTGAATTTGCTCCCACTATGATTGATAAGAATGACTATGCTTATTTAGGGAGTATTAATTCTTTTATTCATGTGGCTCATGATAAGAATGTTTTATGTGATAGTTATATTGTTAATTTTATTCATGATGCTACTGAAAGTTATTATGAGAGAGGGAAACATGGTTTTATGTGTCTCAACAATATTAAGTTTCCCCTCTTTATGTTGAAAATTTTGAAGCTGCACTTGTTTTGCTTTCCTATGTTTGTTGCTTTGTGCTTTCATGACTTGTTTCTTTACAAGATTCCTATGCATAGGAAGTGGGTTAGACTTAAATGTGCTTTGAATTTGCTTCTTGATGCTCTCTTTTACTTACATTCATATTTCTTATGTGAGCATCTTCTCAAACTATCATGCCTAACTTAAAGGTGTTAAAGAAAAGTACTTATTGGGAGATAACCCAAAAGTTTTAGATGAGTCTTGGAAGTTATTACCTCTCTAATAACCGCTCCTTATCCTTTTTATTTGCTTTTTGTGCCAAGAGTAACCTCTAATGAGAGAGAAGTAATGATTGGGAAGTTGTTGTCCCGAAACAGATTTGTGTGCTTCACCGTAAAAATTCGTGTAAAATATATGAACGTCTTTTTGAGGCGTGAATTTTTGTGCTTCTGCCCCAGGTTGTTATCTAACTTTTGTTAGTTCAACACTTTTTTATTTGAGCAACATAAGGTCCTCGAAAAAATTCGTCTTTACCTGCTGGACTGTTTTGACAGATTTCTGCCATTATTTGCATTTGCTTCTTGTTGGTTCCTTTTTGAGTTCTTTTGGGGAATTGAGCTTTTTAAGGGAGTGATACAGTACCTAGTGTTTTAATGGAAGTTTATTGGTGTTGGAAATGAACCTTAAGACTTATTATCTTGAGTGCACTAATGTTGCTAATAAAGATTGTGTGAAGTTTTGTATGAAGGAAAAATTTCAGGTGTATGGAAAGAATGAGTAATGAGATGAAGGATGGACTAAAGCTCAAGCTTGGGGATGCCACGCGTGTCACCCCAAGAAATATCCAAGAAGTACAAGCGTCAAAGCTTGGAGATGCCCAAGGCATCCCCCTCTTCATCAATAAAAATCACAGGTTTCTTCTAAACGCTTCATTTTTATTGTTTCATGCACAGTTGTGTTGTTCTTAGAGCGTCTTCTTTTTCGTTTTGGTTTTGGTTTTTCGTTTGCTTTGTTTTCTTAGTTTGCTGAATAAATTGGTTGGACCCCCTCTTTCATACATTGATTTTCAAATAGTTTGGTTTGGTTTGGAAAAGAGTAGGAAAGTTCATGCTTAAGTGGTAAAAAGAGCCTGTTTTTGACTGTGGCCTATGCTTTGTCATGACATGCTTGATATTGTTTTGGCTTTATGCTTAGTATTATTTGTTGTAGCATGAATTTTTATAAACAATTGAGATTGCTTAATGTGCCTTGGATGAATCATGCGTTGTTTTAGCATATTAAAGCATAGTATAGTGGTATTCTCCTTTGATGCTTTATTTGGGTTGACTTGGCACATGCTCACACCATGTTATGACTATCACAAGTCACCATAGCCTTTATGATCCTTTAGTTTTCAACTTGTAGTATCACTTTATGCTTTGATCAATGATGTTTTGTCGCTTTGCATGATTATGGCCATTATTGCTCTCTTAGTTGGTCGCTCCCAGTCTTTTGCTAGCCTCCACAACCAAGTATGAGTTCCACTCATGCATCCAACTCCTAAAACCAAGTTATTCTAAAGAGTCCACCATACCTACCTATTAGCTTATGCTATTCCAAGTATATTCATGTTTTTATCTACCTTCCGAATTAAACTTGTTATGAGAAAACTAGTGATTAAAGCTCTCATGAACTTGATGGCACACTTTACTTTTCTTGCCCTTAATAAACTTGAACCATTGTGTCGTCTATGTTGTATATGCTTGCACTTATTTGTTGGGGATTAGCAGAACCATGCTGTCATGGGGAACGCTTTCAACATTGCACGGGCACTTTGTACCTAGTTGATATCATGCTCTTTTGTCTATGGATGTCGTCGGTGTGAAATGAAAGGGGAGCTTGTAAGTCCATGGAGTTATGTATATGTGTTAGAGAAATGCCTGGGCCGCTGGTCTAATCCATGCTGACATGGTGGAAACCTGCAGCGTAACCATAATGAGCTGTCTATGAAGCATTCTTCTTATTAAAAAAAGAGTCCTATATTGAGAAAAAAAGAGAAAAAGAGAGATTATGAAAAGAGGAAAGAGAGAAAAAAGCACCATATTCCCATGGTAAATAAGAAGATTGCTGATATGCTCGTTGTCTGCTTGCCTTGTCATTTTGATATGGGGATTCTTCCGTACCATCGGGCAAGGGGTACCCCGTTGGCGGTTCTCTATGATACACATGTACTTACGATGACAAGAACTTACCGGTGACTAAACTTGAGTAGCATGAGGAGCGGCCCTCATATACAAGGGACATGAGATTTCTAACTTATACTTCGTCAAGCATGTACACCATACTTTGTTCACTTTAACCTTAATCACTTCAAGATGCTTATGACAGGGGCAATGAGAGCTGAAATCTATAAGTACCATAATTTTTGGAAGCTCTTTATGAGACTTGAATACCTACTTCCTTTTATGAAGGCCTTTCTTCCACTTATATATTGAGTCTCCACCTTCTACCTTTATGCACCTACTTTGAGAGCATAGTGGCCATTCTTAGTTCTATGTGCATTGTCCCAAGACTTGTTGATTGATGCATAACTTTGATATTGCTTGTTTTAAACTATTTGTATCTAGTCACTCTTATGAACTTTGAAGGTGTCCTATGCATTTATATTTGCTACTCTATGAGGGACAAGCTGAATACTACTATGCTATGTTTTCTTTATGTGAAACAAACAAATGTCTTGCAAAGCATTGTTATTCATGAATCTTTTGTTTGTGCCTTTTCATGTTGCAACATAGTTTCTTTGTCTTATTGCTAGAACTTTGTCTTTGATGTTATGATTGAAGTACTATGATCCCAGCTTTGAATGTTTTACAAGTACTTTGATCAAGTTTATGATGGTGCATGTCACCTCAAAAATTATTCTTTCTTTTTATCACTAACCTACTCGAGGACGAGCAGGAGTTAAGCTTGGGGATGTTGATACATTGCAAATGTATCTATAATTTTTGATGTTCCATGCTTGGTTTTATCTACTTTCTTATGTTTTGTTCCAACTTTGGAGTACTTTTTATACATTTTCCTGGACTAACCTATTAACAAGATGCCACAGTGCCAGTTGCCTGTTTTCTGCTGTTTTTGGTTCCAGGAATGTCAGAAAATGAATATTCTTGGAATTGGACGGGACAAAAGCCAAAGTAGATATTTTATTGGAAGACTCGCGGAGCCAGAAGACGAGACGGAGAGGGGCCATAGGGAGGCCACACCATGTGGTGGCGCGGGCTAGCCCTGGTCGCGCCACCAGGTGGTGTGGGGCCCCCTGGCCGCCCACCGACCTTGCCTCTTCGCCGATAAGAAGCCTCCTGATGCAAAAACCCTAAATCAATCAGAAATCCACAAAAAGTTCCGCAGCACCGCCGCCACCGAAGGGGAGATTCGGGGGACAGAAAGTCTCTGTTCCGACACCCTGCTGGGACGGGGAAGTGCCCCTGGAGCCATCTCCATCGATCTCCACCTACATCTCCATCACCGCTGCTGATTCCCATGGTGAGGAGGGAGTAGATCTCTCTCGAGGCTAAGGGTTCTACGGGTAGCTATGTGTTTATCTCTCCCTATGCATGATCATATTGTGATCATGAGCTTGTAATCTATAGATCTACCTTGCTACTCAAGTGCTTTAATAGATCTCTGCTCTCCCCATGTGTGTGAAAGTGACAGCGTGCATACCATGGTGGCACTTAGGCTAGAGATTACAAATACTTGTTATGAGTTATATTTGGAGTTGGATGTCTTTATGAAATTGTGGTGTTTGTTGGACTCATCTAGTACTCAAGGTGACAGTGTGGGGTTTTCTAGATGGGAAAGATGAACTTTGAGGTGTGTTGTTATAGCCCTACCATCGATTAGAGTGTTCAACCGGAGAGTAGTTAAGAGTAGTATCATAAAGAGAAGATATTTATATGAGAGTGTTCACTAGTGAAAGTATGATCCCTAGGCCTTGTTTCTAAGCACTGAAACACCGTTTGCTATTAGATATGTTACATGTTTGCTTGCTTCCATCTTTATTTCAGTTTTACTTTAGTCTTTTCCACGCCATCAAGCTATTTTCTATCACCGTTACCACTTATAATTATCTATACCACTTGTATTTCACTATCTCTTCGCCAAACTAGTGCACCTATACACCTGACAAGTGTATTGGGTGTGTTGGGGACACAAGAGACTTCTTGTATCTTGATTGCAGGGTTGCTTGAGAGGGGATACCTTTGAACACTTCCTCCCTGAGTTCGATAAACCTTGGGTGATCCACTTAAGGGAAAACTTGCTGCTGTTCTACAAACCTCTGCACTTGGAGTCCCAACAACTGTCTACAAGAATAGAAGTGCGTAGACATCAGATATCAAACACTCATTTTATATTCTTTGTCTTTCCAAAACTTCAGTTCATCAGTAATGAGATCATGCCAAAACTTAGTGTGTTTAATCAGACTGTGCAGGCTAAGACTAGATACTCGTGACCATTACCAAGGTTTCCCTTTTCGTTATAATGATTTCTCATAACGGTCAGAGGAGTATTACCTCTTTCACTTTGAACGCAGGCCCATGAGAATCCAATGCATACCCAAATATAGCATTTATGCTACATATGTTGGGAAACTCATAGCCAAACACCAAGAGTTTCCTCTTTTTGGACTGTTCAAAGGCCAGCGAAGTTGTTAGCATCCCATGTTGTGCGACAGTGGTGCAGACACGCATAAAGCAATATCATACTTTAATCAACTGGTCAAGATTTGGCATGCATCTCAATTATTGCTAAATATTAGTTTCTTCAAACAAATCCTTTCAAAGAGTACTATCAAGTTGATCATCACATTTATGGTGTTGAGTATCTTTAAGGCTAAACTCTTAAGACAATTAATCAACACCTTATTTAGCATATAACTCAAAACTTCGAAATATCATTTCCAATTGACAACTCCTTCCGTAAGCAAACTATCAAGTCTGTTGTTTTGACATTATGAGATCGAGCATAACCTATTCATTTAAGACAAGGCTATTTAGTGACAACCAACAAATTTCAAAAGATCTTGATCAAGTATTCATTCTTTCCAAGTGTAGATATTGTGGCAATGTTTTATGGAAGATCACAAATAGTGTCACAAGCTTGATAAACAATTTGGTAAGCTGCATACAAGCTCTAAGTCAACTCATATGGTGCCTATCATGAGCAAGTGTATCCCCATATGAATACAGAACTAGACTCACTTAAACAAGCATTCAAAAACAGTGGGATACATGATTGCATTAAACCTTCATCGAATACGAACATTGAACAAGACTCTACACATGTAGAAGTAACCACCCCAGGCTTAGAACTTTGCAAGGACCAAACTTGAGTATATCACCAAAAGAAAAGAGAAAATACAGTTTCCAAAAGAGAGTGTGATAAGTGGTTACCTCCCCAAGCTTAGTTGAAAACAAGGGTGACACACTTTACCGTTGAGATACAAGTAACCTCTATTTTGATGGACAAAAAACCTTTGCTTCAACATGTATTTCTTGATATGGCCCGGTGTTCCTTCCTTGAGGACCTGCTTAAAAACTAAAAAGAAAACGAAATATTTTTGTGTTTTTGAAGACACGGGTTTAGCTCACAATTGATAAAAATATAAGTCCCGCTGAGTCGGTTCATCAACCTAAGGACCACGCTTAAGTTAACAAACTAGTTCTAGAAGATGCCTCTCCTAGATTTTGATGAAGTGCAAGTGAGACAAAATATGAAACACGAGTGTGCAACCCCTATGTGCTTAATAAAAGAGGTTTGAGTTGGAAGGTTTTACCAGAAACTGTTTGTCGAAGCATTGAATTGAAGAAACCAAATGGCTCATGTGGGTGTTTGCACGGTCGGCACTACCGTACACGTCGTCACACAAGGTTCAAGTCCCTGCAAAAATAACACACAAAATCAAATGCATCGGTTTGGTATACGAACATAGTTCATTTACCCCACCGATAAAAGGAAAGTAAAAAAGAAAATATGAACTTCTATAGAGAATCACAGTCTAGGAGGTTTCTAAGGTAGAATTTTATTGCTTACATAAGCTTGGCTTCTCTAGATCATGGAAGAAGCTCTCAGGTGGTGTTTCGAGGTTTTTAGAAGAAGAAAGAATAAAATTTTGAGCAATGGTTACCTTCTAGTTGGCGTTTGAGGGGTTTTCTCAACTATACGGGCGCAACTATACGGTCGAACAAAAAGTGTCCCGCCATATAGTTGGTCGTCAAACTGTATGTCTCTGGGAGAAGAAAATATATAAAGGCATCGATATCTATACGACCGGAATTTTTATTCCTGCCGTATAGTTTGTCATTAAACTATCTGTACATTGGAAAAGAATTTGTATGGAGGCACCGATATCTATATGACCGGAGCTATATGGCTGGAATTTTTATTCCCGCCGTATAGTTGGTCGTTAAACTCTCAGTATATATGAAAGAAAAATTGTCGATGGCAAAGATATCTATACGACCAGAGCTATACGGCCGGAATTTTTATTCCCGCCGTATAGTTGGTCGTTAAACTCTCTGTATGCATAAAAAAATCCGTTTCTTCGAAAATTATTTCTTATCCTGTAACTTAGTGATATACCTTGTTTTGACAGTAAAATAATAAACAACTTAAATTTTCGACCAACATTAACATGTATAGGATGAGATTTAGGTATAACTGAGTTATGCAACACATAGTAACAATAAATTCTACCTTTTGAAAACTACAACGGGATAACTCTAATAGCAAATCATGCAAAAAATGCCAATGCAACATGAATGCATCTAGACTCAAGACACAAAACTAAGAAAGACACCTAATGACTTCTGGGTTGCCTCCCGGGAAGCGCTTTCTTATAACCAAGTAGCCGGGATTTTACACTCCATATTTATTCAGCAATGGAGACAGTTATAGGAGTAATTTTTCTTACCTCGAACAAGTGTTTTTAGGATTTATATCATACCTTTTTCTTCTAAGATGTACCCACTTGCGGTGCATTGGTATCTTGTAAGTGTTCTTGTTGCCATGTGAGGATGGATGCACCAAGCTCGGTAAATATGTATTCTTTCCTTCCTCTATAGAGGGTGTTAAAGATTTATTATCAAACTTTGAATCTTTACCTTGATTACTATTTTGAGGGTATAGCTCATAATGTTCTTTTTGGATCCAGTAGATTGGTCTTTGCCACTGGAATTTCCTGCACCTCATTAGTAAAACAAAAGTAATAGCAAACAGGTATGGGAGGCACAGGATTCCATCTTTGGCTCATCATAATTGATTTCCCCGAAAAGAGTATTTAAACAAACACTACTAGAATCATCAAAAACTTCTTTAGGGCAATTATCAGGGATTATAGAATAATTTAAGTCCTCATCATCACTAAAGTCAGAAGAATAATAAAGATCAGGAATAGGTGGGGGAATAGGTGGGGTATAAGATTTGAGAGCTGCTTTCAATTCATTCCATTCCTTGATTTCTTTTTCTTCTTTCTCCTTGATGCGTCTTTCATTTCTCTGATATTCTTCATAATTCTGTTTCACTTCATCTGCAGGTGTCATATGTATGGGATATTCTACATGAGCCTTCTTATTTTTAATTTTCCTGGTTTTAGGCTTCTTGGATTTACCCTTCTTTCCTGCTTCAATGATGCAACAAGTGGAAGATATGGGAGTAATAATAGAGGGATGTTCTCCATCATTAGTAGAACAAGTTCTAATATGATTAAAAAATCAGCTATGAAAGGCATTGCTTTAGAAAGAACATCTCTAATTAAGGTATCATCATAAGGAATTTTTCCTTTTCTATTTTCATCTTTAAGAAACTCATTGACCAAGTTCTCTAGATCAGTAGGGAGAGGTTTTTCTTCATGCACAATTTCACATTGCCATTGATGAAAATTATTATGTATATCTCTTAAGAGTTGCCAAGCTTCTTCCAAACTTGTTCCAAGGAATGCACTATCACACATCATGTCTAGCTTACCCTTAGAAGAGTGATTTAAGCCTCCAGAAAAGTGATTCAACAATAACCAATTAGGTAAATTATGATGTGGACAATCATGCATCAATTTTGAGAACCTACTATAAGCTTGTATTAAATCCTCATTGTTGCTTTGCTTGAAATTCAGGATATGAAGCCTACACTCATAAGTTTGCTTTTGTGAGAAATACTTATCGATAAAAGCTTCGGAGATACCTTTCCATGAATTGAAGTGTCCCGTGGGATGCGGTTTTAGCCAATCTTTAGCTTTTCCTTTCAGCGAGAACTGGAATAGATATAACTCCTGCTTGTCATTTGTCCATCCATTTGCCTTCACCGTAGAACAGAATGAAGTAAATTTGTCAATATGCTCATACGGATCATTGTCTGAATCTCCTGCAAAAGCTATTTCCATGATCATATTTATCCACATAGGATTAATCTCATATCCATCCACATCAATAGGGGTTGAACAATAGCAGCATGTAAATGATCAACACTCGGAGAAGCATACTCTGCAAGACTTTTACTTTCCATATTTCCTATGTTTTTGAATTTCCTATAACTAAAATAAATAACAGGACTACTAACAAAAGGTAAACTATTTTTTTGTTCTTTTCAAAAAATCAAAAGTAGTAAGATAAATAGTAACAAACGGAAATAAACTATGTGCGAGTAGGAAGGTAATAACCGGACGCTTATCTCCCCTGCAACGGCGCCAATTTGATGACTGGATTCCTGCACCAACAACAGGGTTATTGCAGTACTTGTAGCAGCAAATATTTAAGAGTTTGTCCCGATGGGAGATCGGTGAACGGAAACAACACGACCCCGTAGCCACGTTGTCAACGCGGCCACGTGTCGCACCCAAACCGTGGTTTGGAAATAGCCTATTCTATAAGTTACTAGAGCCGCGATAATTGAGAGAGGTTTAAAATATCTAATAACAAAGAACTTTTAACAAGAACAAAATAAACTAAGATGGAAAGTAAACAGGAATATGAACTGAATTAAAGAGATTATAGTTGTAGGATTGAATGGAATGAGAGAGGGCTTCTAGGCATCGGTCTCACTAGTAATAGATGGTGAAATGGATCGTATGGGCACCTAGAGGGGGGTGAGTAGGTGCTACACCAATTTTTAATTCTTTTTCAATTCTAGGCTTAGCACAGAGGTAAATTCTCTAGATAAACTAATGTGTGGAATTTCCCTATATGCAAACCTATCTACTAGCGAGTAAGGAGCGAGTGGAAGAGGAACGAGTGAACCGAAGTGAAGCACGCGGAGACACAGGATTTGTTTGACCGCAGTTCCTTCCTTGTTAAGGGAAGTACGTCTGCATTGGAGGGGTGGGCGATACTAAGACCACCACGCCACAAAAGGCCTCACCCTGTTCTCCGATGGATCTCGCCACAACAGGCCTGATCCACCTTCCACTATAGGTACCCTTCGAGGCGGGCACCGGCGCCTTTACACAACTAGCGGGGCAACAACTCCACAACAGCTTGGAGGCTCCCGAAATGACAACAAGCTGCCACAAGAACAAAGTTGTCAAACACAATAACAAGATCTAGGTATTGACAAGAATACTAGATCAGGGATTTCTCCAAGTGAATGGAGAGGAGTTGAAGCGCTTGATTCTTGATGTTGATGATGAACTTATCCTCCTTCAATTCCACCAAAGATCAAGACCTTCGAGTGGTTGAAGTGGGAGATTGAGAATGAGAGCTCTTGCATAAGGTCTGGTCAATTTTGAATGAATCAAGAGTTCTGATCGTTGGGGAAGAAGGGGTACTTATACCCCTTCCAAAAACCAGCTGTTGCACATTTTGGGGGCCGGATTATCCGGCCCAAGTGACGGCCGGATTATCCGGCCTAGGGAAAACACCGCCCCAGACTCGGAATATCCGGCAGATAATCCGCCCCTCACAGAGCGTCGCGCCGAGCTTGCCCTTGAGCAACTTCTGGGGGCCGGATTATCCGGTCCTATGCGAAGGCCGGATTATCCGGCCTGGGGAAGAAAAATCGCCCCAGTTCGGATTTTCCGGGAGAAAATCTGACCGGATACCGAGCGACGCACCTTGGCTCCTTTTGCTCGAAAACTAGGGGCCGGATTATCCGGCCCTTGTGAAACCCGGATTATCTGGCCTGGGGAGGAAAAACTGCCCTAGTTCGGATTTTTCGGGAGAAAATCCGACTGGACACAGAGTGACGCGCCTTGGCTTCCTTGAGAGATGAGGTAGGCCGGATTATCTGGCCCTTGGAGGGGCGGATTATCCGGTCCCCTCAAAACTTCCTGCACACTTAGCACACATGAAAAGTCGCCATAGTATTGTTATCTAACACGCAAAACATAGGAAAACATGAAATGTTCTTTCAATCTCCCTCTTTTTGGTGTTAGATGACAATACCAGGATTTGCAGGAGAAAGACACAAGACAAACAGAGATAACTATGAAAGGGACTCCCCCTCAGTGTGTGCATAATAGAGTTTTGTATTGGAATACAAATGCACACAAATAGGTGAATCTATTCCATAGACAAAAGGGCAAAAACACATACCACCGAAGTAGAGAATAGGCATCCCTGACATAAATCACAATTATTACTGGATAACCATTATGAGTGCGCACCTTCCGTGATAAACCTCCAGCAATAGGATATGAATAGATATAACCATGAGCATAATCCACGATATGAAGACCATAGGTATCATCCAGATAACCACATAAAGTCTCAACCACAAATCACAAACCACGAATTTAAAAGTTCAACGCTAAATGGGCATAAGTAGGAAATAACGAATAGAAAAGCGTAAGTGCTTATGCCCGACCCATGCAAATCCACGGACAACCTAATAGAACTACTTCTCCCCCTTTGGCATCGAGACACCAAAAAGGGAGAAGAGCGATGCTAGCGCCCCATGGGATCACTCATCGTAGTCCTCGTCCGCGTCCTCGTCCTCTTCTTCATTCTCTTCCTCATCCTCATCTTCAAGCTCCTCAGTGTCACCTTCCTCATCGTCATCATCAGCAGCAGGCACAGATGGGAACAAGTGACGCTCCAGCTCACCATAGTTCAGCCCGGAGGAAGAGTTCCACCGAGCATACGGAGTGGGAGGTGTAGGAGCCGGAGGAGCACCCGAAGCGCCAGACACATGGTGGAGAATGAGCTGCCTGTAAGCCTTGTACTGACCCTTGCGCGTGTCCATGCCCATGCAGAGAATGTGACGTTGGAACCAGTTCAGCTGCTTGATCTCACGGGCCACGGGAGGTACAGGCGGCCTGCGAGCATCCCTCATGAGGCCCTCAGGAGCAGAGGAGGGGTGAGAGGTCTTCCGAACCTTGTTGTATATCTTCTTGGCCTTGTGCACAGAGTCTATGTGGAACTCCTCAGCAGGAAGCAGGTGGCGGATGAGCATCATAATGTAGGGCGCATAGGGAATGGACAGACGGTTGAACATAGCATCACACAGCTCATGGTAAATGAAGTCCATGACATCCAGCCTGTACTGCACTGACTCATCCTCACAAGAAGCAACTTCATGAGAAAATTGAAGTAGCTGAACAAGGTGACCACGGATGCTGTCATTGTTGCCCCCACTCAGTGTAATAGAGTCACGGAAGAGACCCACCAAAGCAGCATAGATGGGAGCAAGACCAGCCATAGTACCCACAATGCCATTGTCCACAGTACACGGAGAGAGGGCCGCATCCTTGTTGGGCTTCAGCTGAGTGATGATGCGGTGACCACTGGCTCTATCCCTGCTGCGGAAGGAGTACCCCAGAACCTCAGCAAACACGTGAAAATCAGCAGTCATGGGCCTTTCATGAGTCATCCACTTCATAGTGTGACGCTCATCACCACAAATCACCAGAGTGGAGAAGAATTGCTTCACCACCTCAGAGTCAAAGGAGCATTGGAGAGACATGAGACGGTGCAACCCCATCCTCTCAGCCACATACATTGCATCCACAAGATGCGCTTTCTCCAAAGCCTCAGCAAGTACCAGTGGGTGCATAGGCCTAATGTTCAGCCTGGCATAGATGTCTTCATAAATCCCTTTCTGTTATGTACACCAAAACCGGGTATCCCCCAGCTCATCATCACGAGGCAGCTCAGCAAACAAGTCACGGTGACGGATGGCAGAGTAGGAGACCGCATCCAGAGTCCTGTAGTTGATCTTGGGATCCTTGCCCTTCCTCTTGGAAACCCCCTTCCGAGTCCTCTTGGATTGTTCAGCCATGCGCCTTCTTCGTTCTTCCTTCTCCTCAATTCAACTTCGTCCACTAAGTGACCCTGTCCGTCGTCCCGAAAGTACTTGGCGCGAGGACGGCGCTTGTAGGTCTTGGAAACACCGGAACCACCTATGAGGAGAATAAGGGCGATAGCATGGGGATAAGCATACACACAAGTCTAGGAGAGAGCATGGAAAAAGTAGTCAAAAAGTTCATCATCAACATCAAGAATCAAGCGCTTCAACTCCTCTCCATTCACTTGGAGAAATCCCTGATCTAGTATTCTTGTCAATACCTAGATCTTGTTATTGTGTTTGACAACTTTGTTCTTGTGGCAGCTTGTTGTCATTTCGGGAGCCTCCAAGCTGTTGTGGAGTTGTTGCCCCACTAGTTGTGTAAAGGCGTCGGTGCCCGCCTCGAAGGGTACCTATAGTGGAAGGTGGACCAGGCCTGTTGTGGCGAGATCCATCGGAGAACAGGGTGAGGCCTTTTGTGGCGTGGTGGTCTTAGTACCACCCACCCCTCCAACACAGACGTACTTCCCTTAACAAGGAAGGAACTGCGGTCAAACAAATCCTGTGTCTCCGCGTGCTTCACTTCGGTTCACTCGTTCCTCTTCCACTCGCTCCTTACTCGCTAGTAGATAGGTTTGCATATAGGGAAATTCCACACATTAGTTTATCTAGAGAATTTACCTTTGTGCTAAGCCTAAAATTGTAAAAGAATTAAAAATTGGTGTAACACCTATTCACCCCCCTCTAGGTGCCCATACGATCTATTTCAATTGGTATCAGAGCCCCGGCTCTTAATTCGGGCTTAACCGCCTAAGAGTAGTATGGGTACCAAGGATGATGGAAATGAGGCTGTGGATAAGGTCACAATGGATGATCTCAAGTAGTTGGAAACAACCTTGTAGAAATCCTTTGAGGCCAACATGGAGGAGATGAATCAAATGATTGCTCGCCTTACATCATCGATAGCCCCATCTCCATCCTCCTTTGAGGCTCCCTCACCATCATCTAAGGAAAAGGGTAACACCGGATCCAAGGATGATGATGTGGAAGGTGAAAAACTAAATGGCTCCACCTCCAAAAAGGGAAGTGGTAAGGAGGAATATAGTGAGGTTCGCCACATATATTCCCCCGACCCACCTATCCCTCATCCTCATATAAACAAAAGGGGTGATCCACCCAAGCTCACTGCATCCTATTTTAACCAATGGCAATTTCTAATGAAATCTCATGTTTGCAGCTCCTCTATTGAATTGTGGAGGATTATTGAAGAAGGTCTTCATATTGGAGATCAAACCAATCTAACAAGAAGGGAAGTTGTGGATAGCCAGTTGAATGCCACTGCTCTCCACATGATACAGCTAGGTGTGGGTCCCAAGGACATGCCACACATTGAACATCTCAACACAGCTAAAGAGGCGTGGGATGCTCTTATGGACCTTTTTGTTGGAAATGAAAGCATGAGAAGAAACAGGTATGATGCCCTTAGTAATGAAGCTGAGGGATTCTACATGTTGGATGGTGAAAACCATGAGGACATGTATAGAAGACTCAAGGGCATCGCAACAACATTTCGGAAGCATGGGGACACTCACATTGATGATGCATGGATAAAAAGAAAGTATGTGAGTGCCTTAATGCCTTTCGAACCAACGGATTTGAAGAGCTTGCAAGGTAGACACAACTATCATCAAATGACATCCAATGAATTCATGCAAGAAATGGCGTCATTCAAAGTGGCAGCAAAGAATGCTGAAGATATCCGTGCTCGGGCCATTGGAATGCAAAAGGGTGTCAATGTGGCTCTCAAAGCCAGTATTGTTGAGCAAGAGGACGATGAAGGAGCTTTTGAGAGTATATCCATGGACTTCCCCGATGAGGTCAAAAGTGCACATGGTGAGTACATGGCATTCTATGCAAGGAACTTTTGGAAGGACCCTGCCAAAGCCAAGTCTGAACTTGAGCGCAAGAACGGGTCAAATGGAAGAAGAGAAAGTGTCCCAAGATTGAGAACTTGCTTCAACTGTGGAGATAGACTGCACTTTGTAGCCGAGTGTCCTTATGAAAATAGAGAAGACAATGGTGGCAGGCTCATTCTCAAAGAGAAATCCAAAGCTCCTAAGAAGAAGTCGTTTGCTAAGAAGAATGGCCCTTTCAAGAAGCAACCCAAGATGGTACTTGTAGCTCAAGAGGAATACTCCTCCGCAAGTGAAGATGAAGAGGATGGTGATAGTTCCCGAGAAGTGGCTGCTATAGCCACCACATCGACTCCCTCCTATCTCTTCGACTCGCCGAACGAGAACGCCATCAACAACAACGCCACTTATCTAATGGCAAGAGGATCCGAGGTATCAACTCTAACTCCTCACTTCCTAAGACTAACATAATTTTGGATATGGATGATCATGACAGTCTTGAAATGAAAGAAGAAGTTATTGCCTTGGATACTTTTTTCACTAACCTACAAGGTGAGCACAAACTCCATTTTGATGCTCTTATGAGTCAACTTGCTCAAGTTGAAGATCTCCTTGAAGAAAAGGGCAGAATTGAAAGAGAAGATGCCTTGGATATAGCCTCTTTGAAGAATGCTTTGGAAGAGGAAGAGGAAGCTCGAGTTTGTTTGGAAGAAAGACTCAAATCCCTAGAGGAGTCACAAGAGTAAGTTGTAGCTCAGCTCATTAAAGAACGTGATCATGCTCTTGCCAAGGTAAAGAAACTAAAGAAAGAAAAGATTGATTTTGGGGCTGTTCATGCTAGACTTTTGGAGAAGTTTGATGATCTTTAAAGTGCTCACAAGGCATTGAAGAGTGATCATTCTACTCTAAATGAGTCTCATGACCAGCTCCAAACTCGATTGAAATGGATCGTATGGACACCTAGAGGGGGGTGAATAGGTGCTACACCAATTTTTAATTCTTTTTCAATTTTAGGCTTAGCACAAAGGTAAATTCTCTAGATAAACTAATGTGTGGAATTTCCCTATATGCAAACCTATCTACTAGCGAGTAAGGAGCGAGTGGAAGAGGAACGAGTGAACCGAAGTGAAGCACGTGGAGACACAGGATTTGTTTGACCGCAGTTCCTTCCTTGTTAAGGGAAGTACGTCTATGTTGGAGGGGTGGGCGGTACTAAGACCACCATGCCACAAAAGACCTCACCCTGTTCTCCGATGAATCTCGCCACAATAGGCCTGATCCACCTTCCACTATAGGTACCCTTCGAGGCGGGCACCGGCGCCTTTACACAACTAGCGGGGCAACAACTCCACAACAGCTTGGAGGCTCCCAAAATGACAACAAGCTGCCACAAGAACAAAGTTGTCAAACACAATAACAAGATCTAGGTATTGACAAGAATACTAGATCAGGGATTTCTCCAAGTGAATGGAGAGGAGTTGAAGCGCTTGATTCTTGATGTTGATGATGCACTTCTCCTCCTTCAATTCCACCAAAGATCAAGACCTTCGAGTGGTTGAAGTGGGAGATTGAGAATGAGAGCTCTTGCACAAGGTCTGGTCAATTTCGAATGAATCAAGAGTTCTGGTCGTTGGGGAAGAAGGGGTACTTATACCCCCTTCCAAAAACCAGCCGTTGCACATTTCGGGGGCCAGATTATCCGGCCTGGGGAAAACACCGCCCTAGACTCGGAATATCCGGCAGATAATCCGCCCCCTCATAGAGCGTCGCGCTGAGCTTGCCCTTGAGCAACTTCTGGGGGCCGGATTATCCGGTCCTATGCGAAGGACGGATTATCCGGCCTGGGGAAGAAAAACCGCCCCAGTTCGGATTTTCCGGGAGAAAATCCGACCGGATACCGAGCGACGCGCCTTGGCTCCTTTTGCTCGAAAACTAGGGGCCGGATTATCCGGCCCTTGTGAAACCCGGATTGTCCGGCCTGGGGAGGAAAAACAACCCTAGTTCGGATTTTCCGGGAGAAAATCCGACTGGACACAGAGTGACACGCCTTGGCTTCCTTGAGAGATGAGGTATGCCGGATTATCCAGCACTTGGAGGGGTGGATTATCCGGCCCCCCTCAAAACTTCCTGCACACTTAGCACACATGAAAAGTCGCCATAGTATTGTTTTCTAACACGCAAAACATAGGAAAACATGAAATGTTCTTTCATATGGGAAAATATATGTGTGATCTATAAGATATTTCTCAAACAAATAAACATTCCCCAGTTGATTACCGGGCTGTCACACTGTGTGCACTATGCATGGTTCTCGCGTGTCACCGCAAGGCAAAAGGCACTTCCGTACCAAAGGATCACATAAACTCATCTTAGATCACAATAAATTCTAACTTAGCGCACTAGATCATACCTCAACCTAGAATTGAATCAATCACTCACACATGGATGAACAACAAAACATATATAAATATATAATGGCATCACAACCGTGTTCAATCTTACAATTACTAAACACAAGAGAAAGAGGGAGATGGGAGATGATGATGGAGATGGAGATCGATACGTGGTGGTGGTGATGTCTTCCTTCTCCTCCCTTTCTTCTTGCTTGGATGCCTTGATGGTGATGGTGTTGAGGGAGATCTAGATCTCAGAGATGTGGTTGAGGCAGAGCTCCACCCCAATGGACACCAGATGGGTGGCGGCGGCGGCACGGCTCCACCTCCTGAAGGGCTATGGCTTGGTGGCTCTTTTTTGGGTCCTCCCTCGTTTATATAGGCCTTGGGGGGTGCCCTAGGATTCCCCCAATACCGTCATATGACTTAGGGAAGGTTCTGGAGCTTTTCTGGGGTCAAATCCCGTAATTTTCTCCCTTTTTGTAACTATACGGGCGGAGCTATATGACCAGAAAATAGCTCCGTCTATATAGTTGCTCGTCAAACAGTTTGTTCCCTTTAGTATTTTGGCCGCCATTTCTTCATACGAACTCTGTTTTGGGTATTCTTTGGCTCGTTGAGTTCATTCATCGAGGGATACAACCCCACGGTCTTGGATATTTATTTTGAGAATTTGGAAAAAATTCACTTTTTCAACCTCTCAAATGGCTAAGTCTGGTCCCTGCAGCTCCTCCATACTATGCTCTCTTTGTCCCTTTTGCCTTTGTTTTATCCATAATCATCATCAACACCTACACACATGTCATAGACAAGGAAAAGTGATAAAATTCTACCTAAACTACGAAATGTGCAAAGCTCATATGAAAGTAAATGAGACTAGAAGTCATGCATATAAGGCATAGCTATAGCTGAAAGAAACATGATATGAGAGATAAATGGCTCATTTTATATGGCTAAAAGAGGTGGTATTTCACAGCCATCAACAGGGATATTACGAGGATGACATTGGCATTGTGCTGCGCTTCTTGGGAATGGCGGGGAGGGGTGGCCGGAGTCCGAAGAGCTCGGGCGGCGGTGGCCTTCAGGCGTCGATGCTGCCATCGCTCTGTTGTGAGAGAGAGAGAGAGAACAAGGAGGGGTGACGGGATGAGCATCGACAAGGGGAGTATAATGGACCAAAGAGGGGCAGCTCAAGCTCACACAGTCGTCGGCAACGTCAAGAAAATGATGGCAGCTATGGCGGCTCCGGCGAGAAATAACGGTGGCCTGACAACGTATTTGAGTGGGGGTGATACGTTGCTAACGTATCCATAATTTTTTATGTTCCATGCTTGGTTTTCTCTACTTTCTTATGTTTTGTCCACACTTTGGAGTACTTTCTATACACTTTCTTGGACTAACCTATTAACAAGAGCCACAGTGCCAGCTGCCTGTTTTCTGCTGTTTTTGGTTCCAGGAAAGTCAGAAAATCAATATTCTCGTAATTGGACCGGACAAAAGTCAAAGTCGATATCTTACCGGAAGACTCACGGACCCAGAAGACGAGACGGAGAGGGGCCACAGGGTGGCCACACCATATGGTGGCGTGAGCTAGCCCTGGCTGCACCACCAGGTGGTGTGGGCCCCCTAGACGCCCATCGACCTTGCCTCTTCGCCTATAAGATGCCTCCCAATGTAAAAACCCTAAATCGACAAGCCTCCAGCCACGAAAAGTTCCATAGCTCCGCCGCCACCGAAGGGGAGATTCAGGGGACAGAAAGTCTCTATTCCGGCACCCTGCCGAGATGGGGAAGTGCCCCCAGAGCCATCTCCATCGACTCCACCACCATCTCCATCGCCGTTGTTGATTCCCATGATGAGGAGTGAGTAGTTCTCTCTCGAGGCTAAGGGTTTTACCGGTAGCTATGTGTTCATCTCTCTCTCTATGCATGATCTTATTGAGATCATGAGCTTGTAATCTATAGATCTACCTTGCTACTCAAGTGCTTTAATAGATCTCTGCTCTCCCCATGTGTGTGAAGTTGACAGTGTGCACACCATGGTGGCACTTAGGCTAGAGATTTCAAATACTTGTTATGAGTTATATTTGGAGTTGGATGTCTCTATGAAATTGTGGTGTTTGTTTGAACCATCTAGTACTCAAGGTGACAGTGTGGGGTTATCTAGATGGGAAAAGCGAACTTTGAGGAGTGCTGTTATAGCCCTACCATGGATTAGAGTGTCCAACCAGAGAGTCGTTCAGCGTAGTATCATAAAGAAGAATATATTTATATGAGAGTGTTCACTAGTGAAAGTATGATCCCTAGGCCTTGTTTCTTAGCATTGAAACACCGTTTGCAACTAGATCTGTTACATGTTTGCTTGCTTCCATCTTTATTTCAGATTGCCTTTAGTCTCTTCCACACCATCAAGCTATTTTCTATCACCGTTACCACTTATAATTATCTATACCACTTGTATTTCACTATATCTTCGCCAAACTAGTGCACCTATACACCTGACAAGTGTATTGGGTGTGTTGGGGACACAAGAGACTTCTTGTATCTTGATTGCATGGTTGCTTGAGAGGGGATACCTTTGACCACTTCCTCCCTGAGTTCGATAAACCTTGGGTAATCCACTTAAGGGAAAACTTGTTGCTGTTCTACAAACCTCTGCACTTGGAGGCCCAACAACTGTCTACAAGAATAGAAGTGCGTAGACATCAAGCTATTTTCTGGCGCCATTGCGGGGGAGGTCAGGTAAAAGGTACTCACATCTTCCGGTGTGAGTGCTCGGAGTTATTTCCTTTAGATTCTGCAATTATATCTTTTTGATTCTTGTTTTGACTTTTACTAGTTAGGCTTAATGGAAAACAACAACAAAATTAGAGAGCTTTATAGTATTTATCTTGAGTTAGGACATGAAGTGTTTGAAGAGAAAATTAAAAAACCTATGGAACTTTATTTGCATGCTAATAGCAATGTTGTTAGTATGAATTCTTTGGACACCATTATTGCTAATGCTATGAAAAACTCTAATCTTGGGGAAGCTAGTTTTTATGAAAATAATCTTTTTAGTTCCCCAGCTTTGGAAGATAGCTATTCTATTGCTTATGATGATACCAAACCTCCAATATATGATGATTACAATGATGAATATGATATTTTTAGTCCACCTACTATTGAGGAGGAAATTAATTATGATTACAATATGCCTCCTATATTTGATGATTATGGTGATGAGAATAATAATGATAGCTATTTTGTTGCTTTTGTTCCCACTATGATTAATAAGAATGACTATGTTTATGTGGAGAGTATTAATTCTTTTAAGCATGTGGCTCATGATAAGAATGTTTTATGTGATAGTTATATTATTAATTTTATTCATGATGCTACTGGAAGTTATTATGAGAGAGGGAAACATGGTTTTATGTATCTCAATAATATTAAGTTTCCCCTCTTTATGTTGAAAGTCTTGAAGTTGCACTAGTTTTGCTTTACTATGCTTGTTGCTTTGTGCTTTCATGACTTGTTTCTTTACAAGATTCCTATGCATAGGAAGTGGGTTAGACTTAAATGTGCATTGAATTTGCTTCTTGATGCTATCTTTTACTTCAATTCATATTTCTTATGTGAGCATCTTCTCAAACTATCATGCCTAACTTAAAGGCGTTAAAGAAAAGTACTTATTGGGAGATAACCCAAAAGTTTTAGTTGAGTCTTGGAAGTTATTGCTTCAGTAATAACCTCTCCTTATCATTTTTGTTTGCTTTTTGTGCCAAGAGTAACCTCTAATGAGAGAGAAGTAAGACTTGGGAAAGTTGTTGTCCCGAAACAGATTTTTGTGCTTCGCTGTAAAAATTCGTGTAAAATCTCTGAACGTCTTTTTGAGGCGTGAATTTCTGTGCTTCTGCCCCAGGTTGTTATACAACTTTCGTTAGTACAACACTTTTCAAGTTGAGCAACAGAAGGTCTTCGAAAAAATTGGTTTTTACCTACTGGTCTGTTTTGACAGATTTTTGCCATTATTTGCATTTGCTTCTTGTTGATTCCTTTTTGGGTTCTTTTTGAGGAATTGAGATTTTTGAGGGAAGTGCTACAGTAGCTTGTGTTTTAATGTAAGTTTTACTTATGTTGGAACTGAATACAAAGACTTATTATCTTGAGTGCACTAATGTTGCTAATAAAGATTGTGTGAAGTTTTGTATGAAGGAAAAATTTCAGGTGTAATGGAAGAATCATGTAATGAGATGAAGAATGGACTAAATCTCAAGCTTGGGGATGCCACCCCATGTCACCCCAAGAAATATTCAAGAGGTACAAGCATCAAAGCTTGGGGATGCCCAAGACATCCCCTTCTTCATCAATAAAAATCCCACGCTTCTTCCAAACACTTCATTTTTATTGTTGCATGCACAGTTGTGTTGTTCTTGGAGCGTCTTCTTCTTCGTTTTTGTTTTGGTTTTTCGTTTGCTTTGTTTTCTTAGTTTGCTGAATAAATTGGTTGTCCCCCCTCTTTCATGCATTGGTTTTCAAATAGTTTGGTTTGGATTGGAAAAGAGTAGGAAAAGTTCATGATTAAGTGGTAAAGAGAGCTTGTTTTTGACTGTGGCCTATGCTTTGTCATGCCATGCTCGATATTGTTTTGGCTTTATACTTAGTATGCTTTGCTGTAGCATGACTTGTTATAAACAATTGAGATTTCTTAATGTGCCTTGGAAGAATCATGCGTTGTTTTAGCATATTAAAGCATAGTATTGTGGTATTCTCCTTTGATGCTTTATTTGGGTTGACTTGGCACATGATCACACATGTTATGACTATCCCAAGTCACCATAAGCCTTTATGATCCTTTAGTTTTCAACTTGTAATATCACTTTATGCTTTGATTAATGATGCTTTGTCGCTCTGCATGATTATGGCCATTATTGCTCTCTTAGTTGGTCGCTCCCAGTCTTTTGCTAGCCTCCATAACCAAGTGTGAGTTCCACTCATGCATCCAATTCCTAAAAACAAGTTATTCCAAAAAACTTCACCATACCTACCTATTAGCAATTGCTATTCCAAGTATATTCATGTTTTTATCTACCTTCTGAATTAAACTTGTTATGAGAAAACTAGTGATTAAAGCTCTCACGAACTTGATGACACACTTTACTTTCTTGCATTTAATAAACTTGAACCATTGCGTCCATCTTTGTTGCGTATATGCTTGCGCTTTATAAGTTGAAGTTAGCAGAACCATGTATCATGGGGAACACTTTCAACATTTCACTTGTACTTTGTACCCCGTTGATATCATGTTCTTTTGCTTATGGATCCTGGCGGTGTGAAATAAAAGGGGAACTTGTAAGATCATGGAGTTTGTATTTGTGTTAGAGAAACCCCTGGGCCGCTAGCCTAAGCCATGCCTAATCATGGTGAAAACTTGCAGCATAACCATAATGAGCACTCTGAAGCATCCTCAATAAAACCTATGCAAATAACAAATAAAAAGATCGCTGTGATGCTCATTGTCTGCTTGCCTTGTCATTTTGATTATGGGATAGCTCCTGTATCATGTGTAAGGGGTACCCCGTTGGCAGTTCTCTATGATACATATGTACTTACAATGACAAGATCTTACTTGTGACTAAAGTTGAGTAGCATGAGGTTCGGTCTTCATAAGTAAGGGGCATGAGATTTCAGCTTATAACATGTCAAGCATATCCTCTTTGTTCTGTCACTTTAACCTTAATCACCTAAAGATGCTTATGATAGGGGCAATGCGAGATGAAAGCTAATAAGTACCATAATTTTTGGAAGCTCTTTATGAAACTTGAATCCCTACCTCCTTCTATGAAGGCCTCTCTTTTACTTTTATGTTGAGTCTCCACCTTCTTTCTTTATGCACCTACTTTGAGAGCATAGTGGCCATTCTTAGTTCTATGTGCATTGTCCCAAGACTTGTTAATTGATGCATAGCTTTGATATTGCTTATTTTAAACTATTTGTATCTAGTCACTCTTATGAACTTTGAAGGTGTCCTATGCATTTATGTTTGCTACTCTATGAGGGACAAGCTGAATGCTACTATGCTATGTTTTCTTTATGTGAAACAAACAAACGTCTTGCAAACCATTGTTATTCATGAATCTTTTGTTTGTGCCTTTTCATGTTGCAACATAGTTTCTTTGCCTTATTGTTAGAACTTTGTCTTTCATGTTATGATTGAAGTACTATGATCCCAGCTATCAATGTTTTACAAATACTTTGATCAAGTTTATGATGGTGCATGTCACCTCAAAAATTATTCTTTCTTTTTATCCCTTACCTACTCGAGGACGAGCAGGATTTAAGCTTGGGGATGTTGATACGTTGCTAACATATCCATAATTTTTGATGTTCCATGCTTGGTTTTCTCTACTTTCTTATGTTTTTCCACACTTTGGAGTAATTTCTATACACTTTCTTGGACTAACCTATTAACAAGAGCCACAGTGCCAGCTACATGTTTTCTGCTATTTTTGGTTCCAGGAAAGTCAGAAAATCAATATTCTCGGAATTGGACCGGACAAAAGCCAAAGTCGATATCTTACCGAAAGACTCACGGAGCCAGAAGACGAGACGGAGAGGGGCCACAGGGTGGCCACACCATGTGGTGGCACGAGCTAGCCCTAGCTGCGCCACCAGGTGGTGTGGGCCCCCTAGACGCCCATCGACCTTGCCTCTTCGCCTATAAGATGCCTTCCGATGCAAAAACCCTAAATCGATAAGCCTCCAACCACGAAAAGTTCCATAGCGCCGCCGCCACCGAAGGGGAGATTCGGGGGACAGAAAGTCTCTGTTCCAGCACCCTGCTGGGATGGGGAAGTGCCCCCGGAGCCATCTCCATCGACTCCACCACCATCTCCATCGCCGTTTCTAATTCCCATGATGAGGAGTGAGTAGTTCTCTCTCGAGGCTAGGGGTTTTACCGGTAGCTATGTGTTCATCTCTCTCTCTATGCATGATCTTATTGAGATCATGAGCATGTAATCTATAGATCTACCTTGCTACTCAAGTGCTTTAATAGATCTCTGCTCTCCCCATGTGTGCGAAGTTGACAGTGTGCACACCATGGTGGCACTTAGGCTAGAGATTTCAAATACTTGTTATGAGTTATATTTGGAGTTGGATGTCTTTATGAAATTGTGGTGTTTGTTGGAACCATCTAGTACTCAAGGTGACAGTGTGGGGTTATCTAGATGGGAAAAGCGAACTTTGAGGAGTGCTGTTATAGCCCTACCATGGATTAGAGTGTCCAACCGGAGAGTCGTTCAGCGTAGTATCATAAAGAAGAATATATTTATATGAGAGTGTTCACTAGTGAATGTATGATCTCTAGGCCTTGTTTCTTAGCATTGAAACACCGTTTGCAACTAGGTCTGTTACTTGTTTGCTTGCTTCCATCTTTATTTCAGATTGCCTTTAGTCTCTTCCACGCCATCAAGCTATTTTCTATCACCGTTACCACTTATAATTATCTATACCACTTGTATTTCACTATCTCTTCGCCGAACTAGTGCACCTATACACCTGACAAGTGTATTGGGTGTGTTGGGACACAAGAGACTTCTTGTATCTTGATTGCAGGGTTGCTTGAGAGGGGATACCTTTAACCACTTCCTCCCTGAGTTCGATAAACCTTGGGTAATCCACTTAAGGGAAAACTTGCTGCTGTTCTACAAACCTCTACACTTGGAGGCCCAACAACTGTCTACAAGAATAGAAGTGCGTAGACATCAGGGGGAAAAGAGGGGAATGTGAGAGGAGATCGAGGGCTTTAAGGAGGAGGGTCGGAGGCGACTAGGGGCATGTGGGAGTGGGCGAGGTTGGCGGTGACGCGGTCATGCTCGCTGGGAGCAGCGGCGGTTGGAGGAAGGAGAGACCGGGGTGGGGCCCGAATGGCAGAGAGATGAGAGGTGAGGCGGATCTGGGTCGCTCTAGGGCTATTGCGCGCGGCTAAGCGCTGCTCGTGTGAGGGGGTGCGCGGTAGATAGGGTGGGCTATGGGCCGGCCTAGCTGGGTCATTTGCCCTTTTTTATTCCTTTTCTTCTTTCCTTTTTCTATTTTAGAAAAACCTTTATAACTTTAGTTTTATAATTCCAAATGGAGTAAAATTAGTTTATAAATTTTTGTAAAAAACATAATACACCTCTTAGGATTTTAATAAAATATTTTTGACAAAAACAAAATAACAAAAGAATTTAGTTTCCTAATAGGCACTATAGGGCTAATTTGGAAATAGGTTTTTTTTTAGGAATAAGAGAAGATTTTTCAAAAATTGTTTTTGGCCACTCAAAACATTCAAGCAATGTTATTAAACATAAACATTCCAAAATTTAGAAAATTTTGGGATGTTAGAAAAACCAACCATCTGAATCGAGCAAGAGTTCTCACATGATAAACCAAACAGTAGATAGACATTTGTCAATCTACTAGAATGACGCCACGAAGCCTGGCTGAAAAAATCCGAAGTAACCGTCACAAGACGGGTGCACCTAGAAACCATGGGCTGCCGCTGATGCTCTGGTAGAAGGAAAGCCCAGAGCTAAATCCAATGCGCCACCAAAAGGATAACCTGTAAAAAGATAAAACTCTTGTTTTGTTAAAGATAAAGTTATTTCGACATTTCCACATTCACCAACATATGGCCGAAATACCAATACAAATTCTATTTGTATTCGCCTTATCCACTCCATTTAGCCAATCCCAGACATATTGGTGATATTGGTAGGAGGTTGTTAAATTATATGTGCAATAAATCATATGCCAAATTATTTTAGAAAATGGACACGTAATAAATAAATGCTCAATTGTTTCGTCCTCGTCACAATAACAAAAAAAATTATAGCTATTCCATTTCTCTTAGCAAGATTATCTTTTGTCAATAACACTTTATTATTGAGAAACCACATGAAAATTTTGATTTTTGTAGGGATTTTAATCTTCTAAAGATAACTTGTGGGGAAGCGCGGATGCCCATTGATAAGGTCTCCATACATAGACTTAACTGTGAATACCTTATTCTCAGTTAAACTCCACAAAAAACTATCATGCTCATGATTCGGAGTTACTGCCATCAGTCGCTCACATAGGTGCAGCCATGCATCCCAAGAATTTCCAAATAAGTTTCTCCTAAAACTGATGTCTATAGGATTGTGAGACAATACTGAATGAACAGAAACATGTTTCCTATGCACCATGTTATATAATGAGGGATATTGTTGATTAAGAGAGCCCTCCCCTAACCAAGCGTCCTCCCAAAATCGAGTACCTTTACATCACCTATTTTAAAAGTACCTCTAGAAAAGAACTCATATTTTACTCCCATTAGTCCTTTCCAAAAAGGTGAATTAGTTGGTTTGGCCTCGACCCGCGCCAATGTTTTATTTGACAAATACTTATTATGAAGTATCTCTTACCAAAACCCTTCTTTTGACAACAATTTATATAGCCATTTGCTTAAAAGACATTTGTTCTTAAGTTCAAGCACTTGATACCTAATCCACCTTGATCTTTGGGTCGACAAATAATATTTCACCAAGTAACTCTATATTTATTCTTATGTTCATCACTTTGCCAAAAGAATCGTGAATGATAGAAGTCTAACCTTTTCCTTACACCCTTTGGTATTTCAAGAAAATATAGCATAAACATGGGCAAACTCGATAGAATGGAATTGATTAATACAAGTCTATCCCCATAAGATAATAATTTCCCTTGCCCAGTTTACTCTCAAATCTATTTTCAACAAGATTCTATTCAGAATTTCTAAGTCTTCTATGATGTATAGGTACCCCAAGGTATCTAAACGGTAAAGACCCACACTCACACCCAAAAATTTCCTTGTAGATGAGCTCATGCTCCACCGCATTACCAAAGCAATAAAGTTCACTCTTGTGAAAGTTTATCTTTAAGCCAGACAATTGTTTGAAAATACATAGAATGCGTTTCATATTCACTGCCTTCTGAAAATCATGTTCCATGAACAAGATTGTGTCATCAGCATATTGTAGAATGGACACTCCCCCTCGACTAGATGGGGTATCAATCCAGCTACCTGGCCATTCTCTTTAGCGTGCGCAATAAGTATAGCAAGCATATCCGCAATAATATTGAAAAGCATAGGGGAAAGTGGATCACCTTGTCGTAACCCCTTTTTAGTCTGGAAATAGTGGCCTATGCCATCATTGACACGAATGGAAACACTTCCATCCCAGACAAAATTATCGATCCACTTGCACCAAACTGGATCAAACCCTTTCATGTGAAGTACTTGTTGTAAGAAAGGACACTTAACCTTATCAAAAGCTTTCTCAAAATCGATTTTAAATAAAACCCCATCCATTTTATTCCTTTGAATCTCATGAATGGTCTAATGCAAAATGACTACTCCTTCAAGTATGTGTCGTCTAGGCATAAAAGTTGTATGAGTAGGTATGATTATCTTGTGAGTAATCACGAAGATACGATTAGTTGCAACCTTAGTAAAAATAAATAAAACTCACATTGAGGATACAAATGGGTCTGTACTGTTGTATTTGGATGGCATTCTCCTTTTTATGCAGCAAAGTAACAACTCCAAAGTTGAGTTTAAAGAGATGCAGACCATCTGTTTGCAACTGTGCAAAGAGATCCATTAGATCAACTTTAATTACTGCCCAAAAGATTTGATAGAATTCCGCAGGGAATCCATCAGGACTAGGAGCTTTGTTATGCTCCATCGAGGAAATTGCATCGAAAACTTCTTGTTCGGTGAAACTAGAAGTTAAGATCTCATTCTCATCATGCGCCACCTGGAGAATAAAACTATTCCTACCCTCCGACAGAGTAAAACTATTGGGAGTCGGCTCCCCAAACATTTTTTGTAATACTCAAAGATGTAAACTCTCAAATTATCCTCCCCTACAATGGTTCCTTCTTCTTGTTCTAGTTGGAAAGTTTGCTATTTTCTATGTTTGCCATTGCAATCAAATGAAAGTACTTAGTATTGTTTCCTCCCTCTTGAATGTGCTTAACCTTAGCCCTTTGCTCCCATTTGGATTCCTCATCACGTCTCAATTTTGCCGCTTGGTCATTGGAACTTCTCAAATCCATTCTTTCTTTCTCTAAAAGAGGAGAACTTTCAGCTTTTATGTCCAGTTCATCAATGATGGATAAAAGCCTCTCCTTCTCTTTTTTATATTTTCCACTAAGGTTTTTTGCCCACCCGCGCAAAAAACACCTTAGGTGCCTGATCTTGTTTTGCCAAATTTATAGAGGTGTATCCCCATGTGTTACTGAACCCCATTCCATAGCTACCATGTCAAAGAAACCATCTTGATTTAACCACGAGAGTTCGAACGAGAATCTCGGATTATTGGCCTTGTGATCCTGGGTTCCAAAATCTATCAGAAGAGGTGTATGATTTGACCCAAAGTGTGTAAGGGCCTGCACGATACAAGTGGAAATTTTGTTCCAAATCAATAGTAGAAAGAACATGGTCTAGCTTCTCATAAGTTGGTGTTTCACGACAGTTGGCTCAAGTGAATTATCTACCCGAAAGAACAATGTCCCGTAAGTTAAGGCTTTCAATTATTGCGTTAAAGATAAATGGCCAACGAGCATTAAAATTGTCGTTATGCTTATCTTCTATTTTCCTTAAAATGTTAAAATCACCCCTAACGAGTAAAGGTAGTGTCTCGTTTTCACAAACTTGCACTAACTCGACCAGAAACTCATGCTTTAAGTTATCCTGAGCCGCACCATACGGGAATAAGGATCCATTGAAATCCATCATTGCGGAATTTTAAAACAATTTTAATACAGAAATCGCCCGAATCAACCTTGTTGACCTGTAGTCTTTCTGTGTTAACACCGACCAGAATTCCACCTGAGCGCCCATGAGGAGGTGAGCAGAACCATGCAAAATCCAACACTGGTGTCAGGTGTTTAAGGAAAGGAACCGTGAAATTAGACCGCCCTATTTCTAATAAGGCAACAAAGTCTAATTTCCGTTCCCTAATGGTCTCGGAAATAAAAAGGTGTTTAGAAGTATCACGAAAACCCCCACAATTTCATATCATTCCACGTAAGCCATGCATGTTAGAAAGTTTTCTTTATTCTAACTCTAGTACCTCTTATAACCGTAGAAGGGTCATATTGTTTTTTCTTTCGTCCATGCGCCCGCGTGGTTTGAACAGGTAAGATGTCATCAATATCATCTATTCCAACAATTTCCTCCTCCACCAAATCATCACAAAGAGTAGACACCTTAGACACACTTAGGAGAATTTTTATGGAGTTCAACTACTGCTAATGTATTTTGTAGTAATACCTACTGTATGTATTGGTACTTATCATTTTGGAAGATATGGTTCCTAGCTTAAGGTAGTTCTGAATATTTTCTATGAAGTTCTTCATCTGCTAATCTATTATGCAATAATAACTATGTACGGTGGTACTTGTTCAGATCGACCGATGAAGTGCAGAATATGGTCTTGCTTTACTTTTGAATCAGGCCTAGCTACATCTATTCAATTTCAATGTGTCATTGCTAAATCTGTCAATTATTATTTGTATACTAATAATTCGGCCAGTTTCAAATACTGCTGAATATGTCAAGTGCTGCTGCATATGAACTGGGGATCTGTCAAGTGCTGCTGAATATGAACTGGGAATCTGTTAATATTTTTTCGGTCTTATTCTGTACTACTGAATCTTTTAAATGCCACTGAATTTATTAAATGTTATGTTGTTCTATTACTACGTACAATACAATATTTTGTAGAACTAACTGTGATGTACTTGTACTTGTTTAGATCAAGTGCAGCAGATTGTATTGCTTTTTTTGGAACTTGGCATTTTATAGAACTAATACTGATGTACTGCTATTTGTTATATCAAGTGTAGTAGATGGTCTTACTTTTCTTTTGTAACTTGGCCTTGTCATAAACTCATAATCTTGACGAGGCTTAGGAATTTTGAGAAGCCTATGGAGGTCACACATAGGCATTAATATGAGAAGGAGGCATGCACAGAAAAGCAGACTTGATCGCCAGTTTTGCTTGCTCTAATGATAGAATGTTCGGAGAAAAGGGCAAACTAAATCAGTCACTTCGAAATGCTGCTGAATATGTCCAAGTGCCGCTGATGTGAACTGGGAATCTGTCGATATTTTTCTTTCTTATTGTATACTGCTTCATCTTTCAAATGCTACTGAGCCTATCAAAAGTTTTGTGATTGACCGGTCGAGTGTAGAATATGGTCTCATTTTCCTTTTGAATCAGGCATTGCTACATCTATTGAATTCAATGTCCATATTCCTGAATCTGTCAATTATTTTGGTCACTGTCTGTGTACTACCAACTGGTCACTTTGAAATGTTGTACTGACTCTGTCAAGTGCTGCTGAATATGAAACGGGAATCTGTCTGATATTTTTATGGTCTTACTCCTTATTCTGTACTGCTGGATCTTTTAAATGCTACTGAATCTGTCAAATGCTCTCTCGTTACTATTAGTACAATATTTTGTAGAGCAAACTATGATGTATTAGTACTTGTTTAGATAAAGTGCATCAGATTGTCTTGCTTTTCATTTGAAACTTAGCATTGTCACAATTATATAGATGAGTCTTGGGTAGTTTGGGTTGCATATGGGCGGTCACACAGGCATTGACGTAATGAGGAGGTATTCACACAAAAGCAGACTTGATCGTTAGTTTTGCTTCTCTGATGATCAAGTCTCTTCGGAGAACAGGCCAAACTAATCGTGCGCCAAGGTTTTTTTAGCTGGAACAAGAACTGGTTCTCTCTATACTACTATTGAATTTCAAGCAGGAAATCTACTGAATCTCTCAAATATTCTGTCGTTTCTATTACTAAGCATTTTGTGGAACTAATACTGATGTACTGGTACTTGTTTAAATCAAGGGCAGTAGATAGTCTTGTTTTTCTTTTGAAACATGGTCTTGTCACAATTTAGATGAGACTTGGGAATTTTGGGTTACATACGGGGGTCACACAAGCATTGATGTGACAAGAAGATACTCAAAGCAGACTTGATCGTCAGTTTTTCTTGCTCCAATGGTTAAGTGTGTTTGGTGAAAAGGACAAACTAATCGCGCGACAAGGTTTTTAGAGCTGAAACAAGAACTGGTTCTCTCTATACTGCTATTGTATTTCATTGTTTGTATTGCTGAATTGGTCACTTTTTAAATGCTGCTGAATTGGTCAAGTGCTCTTGAATATGAACTTTGAATCTGTTGATAATTTTTCTACCTTATTTTGTACTGCTGAATTTTGACATGAATATCTGCCAAAAATAATTATCGCTTTTCCCCCTCCCTCTCTAAGGTCTTTGTTTCGAATCCGGCCGAGCACATCATAATGCAATTTTTATTAACTAGAAGAAGAAATCTAGTACTCACTCCGATCCAAATTAATGTTCTCACATTTGATTCTGATATATCTAGTCATGTTTTAGTGCTAGATACGTCCGAATCTAGCCAAATCTGAGAACATTAATTTGGATCAGAGGGAGTAGCTCATTCGGCCCCTCTTTAGCCTAGAACATTTTAATTCGGTCTTTTCAGGGTTAGGGGACTGCTGAGCACAATCCAGTGAAATTTGAGAAAGGAGCGCATGGAGCATAGCCAAGAACATATTAATTTGGCCTTTTATGTGTCAGGGGACTGCTGAGCACAACCCAATGAAATTTGAGAATGAGGCCCATGGAACATAGCCTATGGAGTATAACCCATGTAGAGAAGCCTATGTAGAATAGATAAACTCTTTTTAATTGCCCCACCTCTCAAAATAAAATAAAACTCTGCCTACCCATATTTTTAAATACTCCATTATGTGGCGTTTTATAAATTGAGATGCCAGGAGCACTGCCATTTTATAATTTAAAAGAGATAAACATAGACACACAAAATATTTTTAAGAAGACTAATACATAAGTTGTAGTAGTAATAAAAGTTTAATGATATTTATTCTATAAATATCTTTATTATAGTGGCAACGCACTCAGTTTATGTTTATTTGATTTGAAGGTCTTTTATTCGAATCGCCCTGTGTGTGTGTCTATCTTGGGTTTACATTTTTCTTTCTAGCAATATCACATTACAGAGAGACTGACATCACGAACCCACCAACATGCAGCGTGCCTTGAGTTTTTTTTTTGAGGGTGAGTTTGAAAAACAAGTTTAAATACTTGTATAAAGAGGCTAGCATCAGGGACCCACCAGACAGAACATACAAGGCTACAGCAAGGACCCACAAGCCAAAACATACCAAAGAGGCTGACATAAGGGCCCCAACAGTAAGACCATACACGGTTGTCATGGTGAAAATAGCGGACACGACCGGAAAAAAGTCCATCATATACACGTTGCACTTACAGAGAAGCTGACATATCAGACCCAACAGGCCCAAGAATAGCCCATATTATCCCCAAGCATAGCCCAAAATGTTCTAATTCGGCCTTTTCGTGATCTTGTGGCCACCGACCATGGCCCATTCAATTTAGGAGTGAGCCCATGGAATATAAGCTATGACGAATAGACCATCTGCCCAAGTTAGCCTAGAATCTTTTTAATTCAGTCTTTATGAGCATTTTTTATACTCTGAGGCTGACATCTGGGACCTGAAAAAACAGTCCAACATACACAGGTTTCTTTCAAATAGAGGTTGTCAGCTGGGATCCAGCATAAACACGTTTCCTACACATGGGAGGTTGACATCTGGGACTCAGCAAGTTGCCAAGGTCAAAACAGCGGACACGGCCAAAAAAAGTCTATCATACGCATATTTCATTTACAAAGAGGCTGGTGTGTGGGACCTAGCAGCGCGACCTTATACAGATATTGCATCAAACAACATTGCTAGTTCGAAACAGGAAGGCACGAGCGCGAAAAAAGTTCAGCATGCACACGTTTCTTGTAATGAGAGGCTGAAATGAAGGACCCAACAGCGTGAATGAACGACAAAGTCGTCAAGCAACACTATCTAGTTTAGAACAGGGTAGTGCTAGAGAAGAAGAAAATTCCATCATACCTATGATTCTTCAATGTGAGGCTGACATAAAGGACCCACCAGCCTGAATAAACGGCTGATGCAGCGAGCAATGCTATCAAGTTTGAAACACGAAGGCACGACCGAGGGCAAAAAATCTATCATACACATGTTTCTAATAAGAGGATGACATGTGGGGACCAGGAGGTTGATTAAACGGTAGATGCATCAAGTATCTCTATCAAGTTCGGAATAGGGTAGCGCGAGCAAAGGAAAAAATTCCATCATGCACATGTTTCTTCTAATGAGAGGATGACATGTGGGGCCTAGGAGCTTGATTAAACGATACATGCATCGAGCAACGCTATCAACTTCGGAAAAGTGTAGCGCGAGCGAAGGAAAAAATTGCAGCATACACACGTTTCGTCTAATAACAGGATGACATGTGGGTCCCGACTGCCTGGTTAAACGATAGATGCATCGAGTAACGCTATAAAGTTCAGAACAGGGTAGCACGAGTGAAGGAAAAAAATTCCATCATAGACATGATTCTTCTAATAAGAGGCTGACATGTGGGACCTAGAAGCCTGACTAAACGATAGACACATCGAGCAACATTATCGAGTTCAAATCAGGGAGGCACGACCGAAAAGTATGGTCCACTAAAAGACACTAACGTCCGAGACGCACACGCCTCAAAAGACTTCGGCGAGTCAACATTGCTCGAGGAAACGAAAATCTTGCTTCTGCCACACGCTGGCCGAGCTTCCTCCATGTTTTTAGCGGTTCCATCATATTAGAGGACCATGAAACCAAAAAAAAGTTTTCCATCGGACATGGTCGAGCCAATAAATTCGCCACAGAAGACGCGCCTTCTACAACGACCGTCGGGCCAAGTCGTTGCGGAAGGAAACATTTCTTGTAGTGCACCCCTCCTATTGAACAGATGGTAACTCTACTTGTTGGTAACTCTACATCGAAAGTTATTGCCACTGGTAAGAAAAATAAAAAGGTGGTTAGGTGTTGGAAGTGCGTGGTTGACACTCATGCATCTAAATATTGTAAAGTTGTGCATTTCTGCTATATTTATGATAATTCTTTTCACCCTACACTGAGATGTCCTGTTTTGAAGGAGCCATGGCCTACAACATATATGGTTGGGATTGGTCATGAGGATACTTGTTTTCTCAGATTCCAGATAGTGTTGTTCATGAACATCTCGCTCCAAGTCAATCACCCATTGCTCTGTTTTAGGTTACTGGTAACGCTGTTCTTGTAGATGTGGTGGAGAAATAGGCTACGAGGAGGTGTCTGGTCCGGTCTCAATGGAAGTGGGAGGCAATGCCTTATGGAGAGAATGCTTTTCTGGTTAGCTTTCCTTCTTTCGAGGATTTTGATAGTGTTGATGGGAGACAGTTCTCCATATCCCATGGCAAGACCCAAATCACTGTTTCTGCCTACAAGTCATAGGAGGTACCACATAAGTGTGAGCTTCAACATGTCTAGTTACATGTGGAGGGTATTCCGCATACCTCGCGCTCTTTCTTGGGGTTCTGGCCTATTTGTTCTCTTATGGGAACTACTTCGGATGTGGATCTCCTTAATTTGCAGAGGTAGGGTGTGGTTCATATACTTGTGGCCATGTTCGACCTAAAGATGTTTTTGAAGAAACATGATGCTTTGGGTTTTTATCTTACCTCTGATGTTGTGGTGAAGTTAACAGGGTATGATTTCCGGTTCAGAAGAGAGCCTGATGGGTATATTCCAGAGCCAGATTTTACACCTTTTCCATGGAAAAAGACCGACGACGATGTTGAGGATGATCGGAAGGGGAAGTCTGGGGAGGATGCGATGGATATCTCGGAGCTGACCAACGCTTCTGTTACTGTGGCAGGTTCTTCTTCTGTTCCGCCACCTAGGAAAGGAACCTTTGTACCTTCATCTTCAAGACAGGTTATTCGGTCCGTGTTTGTGGTTACTCCTTTCAACGCCAACCCTACAACTCCACGTGGGAGGGAGCTTCTAGAGGCACTACTATGGACTCCCCATTACGTGGGAGGAGTGCATCTTCGGTGGTGGACATGCGGAGTAGGCCTACTACCATAGCTAGGGTCACACCTTCCCAGTTGCAGGAGGCTTTGAAGGTGGCTTTGGAGTCTTGTGTGGTGGCTCACAACGCATGGAAAATGGCCTCTCCGGCACAGTCAAGGCCGAACATGCTAGGTCGCTCAATCTAGAGGTCGATTCCATCAGAAAACCAGGAATCGATGCTCCAGGAAGTTCCTACTGCTATTTCTGTGGGTAAGACATCCCAAGAGGGGATGCTCGATCATGTCATTGTCGCTAAGGCCCATGCGGGGCTAGCCTATGAAGACTTGGACCATCGGGAGCCAGATCAGGACGACATGGAGAAGTGCGCTGGCTAGGCAGCCTCCTCCAAGGCCCAGGCGGGGCCGGGGAGTGGGGCAGCCTAGGAATGACCAAGGCTAACCAACTGGCTTAGGACACGACCCATGTTGGCGTAGCTTCGCCCCTGTCAGCCTAGATGGGGTTGCATCCCCAGTAAGGGCCTCATAATGACAGGGGTGGACCGTCCTAGGAGGGGTTTCGCCTCAGTCTCCGAAGCACTCTAGCATCACTGCGGAAGCCGGCCAGGGTGACATATCAGGAGGTGGTACACAGTTCAGGAGGAGTTCTCTCCATGGAGTTGATGCTTTTGGTGCGTCCGCTACTGATGAAGACTTGTTGGTCAAAGCTATGCGATGCAACACAGAGAAAAAACTTGATCTGCCTGATATAATTAATTCTTCTAAGTCCTTCCTGTATTTTTATACCCATGTTATTAATTCTAAGTTAGCTAATGTAGGCGTTAGCTTGGGTAGTTCAGAAAAGGAAGCACTATTTTCTTCTAATATTTGGAGATATATGGAGTTTGATCGTTTAACGGTTACCCCTAAAGTCTCCATTGTTCCTAAATATTTGTCAATGGAGGAGAAGAAGTTGCATGTCACAGTAGATGATCAACTCCTCTCTCACTTAGTTGGCAAAGTGTCAAAAGTGGACTTTGATGAGATCGGCCTCGATTCGTGTTATGAACTCAAAGCGACTGGTCATAAATCAAAGTTCCAGAAGTCTAGTAAGAGATCCCGTGTATCCAAATCTCCTATTGTTTCTCAATGAATGGAATGTTTACAAATAACCGAGGTTTTCATGACTTGTATAAGCATTTATTCTTTGCTGATTGTGTAAGAGATTATAAGTTGGATTTTCTAGGTATTTCTAAAATAGACAGACATGATTTCTCACAAGCTTTCCTCAATCGCCTATCCAACAGAGTAGAGTTTAGATGTATTTCACGCTAGCCTCGTGGTCGTTCCGGCGGTATCTTAGTAGGCATCAGGAATGATACTATGGAAGTTTTAGCCAGTTCGGTTGGGGATTTTAATATCAAACTTCATATCAATAACAAGGTTGATGGCTTCACGTGGTCTCTAGTCGCCATCTATGGTGCAACTCAGGATGTTTATAAGCCTGAATTTTTACGTGAATTGGTTAATCTGGCAAAGCATAATACATATCCTATTCTGATAGGCGGGGATTTCAATTTGTGATTTTCTCACGAGAAAAGTAGGGCCCGTTTTAATGAACATTGGCCTTTCCTATTCAATGATGTTATTGACAGTTTGGATCTATGAAAGGTTACGATATTAGGAAGACAGTTTACCTAGGATAATAGTCGTACAGAGACAACATACGAGAAACTGGATAGAGTACTTATCGATACCGACTGGAAAGACAAGTTCCCTATGGTAACCATTCATGCCCTTGAACGTATTGAGGCGCCTACTCTGAAGCACAAACATGTGTTCAAATTTGAAATTAGTTGTTTGCATTGTGGTGGCTTCCATGACATGGTAAAGGATATTTAGGACAAACCAATAAGTAGTCACACGCCTATACAATGATGGAATAACAAATTGTGTGCTTTGCACAAATTCCTACGTGGTTGGGTGAGTCATACTGCTGGAATCTTTAAAAAGGAAAAACTATGTCTTTCATCTATTATTAATGATTTGGAGGCTTTAGCGGAAATCAGACCTTTATCTGCACAACAAATTGAACTTAAAAGCAAATCTAATGCAGAAATTGCACGACTGCTGCATGAAGAGGAACTCAAATGGTACCAACGATCCAAATCGAAATTCATTCTTGAAGGAGATGCAAATACAAGATACTTCCATAGTGTGGCCAATGGAAAACACAAGAAAAACTTATTCACTCTCTAGTACATGATGAGGGTATGATTGAGGGACAAGAGCAACTTAAGTCTTATATTACAAATTATTATAAAGGTTTGTTTGGGCCTCCTTATAAGAATTCTTTCTCGATGGATGAGGCCCAAACCTTGGATATCCCCCAAGTTTCTGTAGAGGAAAACAACTTCATAATTGCTACCTATACAGAGGAGAAGGTTAAGAAAGCTATTTTCTAAATAGAACAAAATAAAGCACCAGGTCCTGATGGTTCCTAGCAGAATTTTACAAAAATTTATGGGACGTAATCAAGATGGATACGATGGACTTGTTTGGGGTTCTGCATGCTGGTCAATTTGACTTATTTCGACTTAATTTGGGAAATATTATTTTATTACCTCAGGTTAATGATGCATAACGAATACATCATTATCGTCCTATCTGCCTTCTTAACGTTAGTTTTAAAATATTTACTAAAGTGGCCACAATTAGGTTGAATTCAATTGCTGACCATATTGTTAGACCTTCTCAAATGACATTTATGCAAGGAATAAACATCTTGGATGGTGTAGTAATTCTACATGAAATGGTGCATGAACTCCACTCAAAAAGATGAATCGAGTAATGTTCAAAATTGACTTTGAGAAGGCTTATGATAAAGTTAAGTGGTCTTTCCTTTAGGAGACACTCCGTATGAAAGTTTTTTCAGAAGTGTGACGGGCTCTAATATAATCCTTTGTGTCTGGAAGTAGTGTTGTCATTAATGTCAACGATGACATTAGTAAATACTTTTAGACAAAGAAAGGGTTGCGACAAGGAGATCCACTATCGCCGATACTATTTAATATAGTGGCAGATATGTTGTCGATCCTTATTGAAAGAGCAAAGGATGATGGCTAGATTGAAGGATTAGTGCCTCATCTAGTGGATGGACTTTCTATTCTTCAATATGCAGATGATACGATCCTATTTATGGAACGTGATTTGGAGAAGGCAAAAAATCTGAAGTAATCTTATCAGTATTCAAACAACTCTCCGGATTGAAAATAAATTTCCATAAAGAGCAATTTGTATTGTTTTGGTGAGACACGAAATGAGGCTCACCTTTATGCTGAGTTATTCAGGTCTAGACAAGGCATTTTCCAATCAACTATCTGGGAATCCCGATTCATTATTGGCGTCTCATGATTGCTGAATGGAAACTCACTGAGGAAAGATTACCGAAAAAGCTTAGTAGTTGGAAAGGTAAATTACTATCTCTTGGAGGAAGACTGGTGCTCATAAACTCAGTACTTACCAATATGGTATTGTATATGATATCATTCTTCCAGTTATCGAAAGGGGTCTTACATAGATTGGATTACTTTCGATCAAGATTCTTTTGGCAAGGAGATAGTGAAAAAAAGAAATATCGACTAGGAAAAAGGAATGTTGTTTGCCGCCCAAAGGAACAGGGTGGGCTAGGTATACATGATATACAAGTCAAGAATATTGCACTTCTAGGTAAATGGCTTTTTGAGATACTCACAGAAGATGGTGTTTGGCAAACCACTCTATGTAGAAAGTATGTTGGCTCAAAAGCGGCGTCACAGTTGGTTTGGAAACCTAGCAACTCTCACTTTTGGGCTAGACTCGTGGCTTCCAAAAAAAATTCCCATTTTGGTGCTTTTAATATCAAGGATAGATCTCGAATATGCTTTTGGGAGGATAAGTGGCTTGACCATGCTACCTGGCAGGAGCAGTACACATCTCTATACGCTATTGTTAGACATAAGGGGGATACAGTTTCCAAAATTATGAAATCAATTCCTCTGAATGTGTCTTCTAGAAGAGATCTCATTAGACATCAATTGGAATCTCGGAATAATCTTCTACTAAGATTAGCCTTGGTTCACTTATCGGATGGTTATGATGACTTTAAATGGAAACTACCCGAGAATGGTAAATTCACAATAGACTCCATCTATAGAGCTTTGATACAATCTGATACTCCAGTCAATGATGAAAAAAATGGAAGATGGAGATACCTCTAAAAACAAAAATATTCGCATGGTATCTATGTCGTGGTGTTATCTACTAAGGATAATCTAGTTAAATGGAATTGGCAAGGGAATAAACAGTGCGTTTTCTGTCATCAAGATGAGACAATTAAGCACTTCTTCCAATGTCAATTCACTATGTGTATATGGTCAATCATCTAAGTAGCATCTGGTTTATTTCCCCTACGATCGGTTGCCAATGTTTTTTGGTAACTGGTTATATAGGATAAATGATAAGTACAAGATTCCGTTTAGGGTAGGGACGCTTGCCATTATTTGGTCGCTATGGCTATGTATAAGTGACAAGATTTTTAATAATATTTTTCCTTCTAACTTGCAGGTTATCTATCGTAGTATAGCTAATCACCGTTTGTGGTCACCTCTATAATGTGTGGAGTTCTGCAGCCTGTTTACGAGGAATGTACACGATTGGAGGATACGACGAGGGATGTTTTTCCCGACTTGGGTGGCAGCATGATCTGAGAACTGAGATTCCGTCCTACTAGGCATCTTGATAAACATACTATGTTGTAATGATCGCCTAGTTATATTTTCTAGTTTTTGATTGGATTTTATCGGTTGTGTGCATCATGGTTATTCAGAGTCCGGGTATAAATATTACTATTCGTAATAAAGCGCTCATTTCAAAAATCATTAGTTGGTTGTTGTGATGATTTCCATGCATGCACCATGCAAATTTCTTTGAGCCATTACAAACATGCAGATACATTGCCCATGGAAAAATTTCAGATACATCCCGCTATTTCTTTGAGCCATTATAGTCCATGAATTCCTCGTGATTTTCTCGCATGAATTGAGTGGTTGCCGGTACTGCGAGAACTGAAAGTAAGTAACGTGCTGATGTCGGACTTATGCACAATGGATATTACTTTGTATGGTGTCAAGTGGGATCCCACCTCTAGTTCATTTTAAGATTTCTAGTGTAAAATTTTAACAAAAATTTGCACTACAAAATTTAAAATAAACTAGAAGTGGGATATAGGTGGGATTCCACTTGACACCTTATTACTTTTCTCAATAGGCATTGACGACCGGCGGGTGAATGCTCCGTCGCGTTGGCGATGGCGCTCGCTACTACGAGGTATGAAGCACATTGCATAGTGGCGATAACAAATATGGGTGGCTACACTGACCTATTGATTACTTCTCAAGTGTGATGGCAACGGTCGGATGACATATCTACAGGAACACCGTATCACATACACAACTAATTTATATAGGAATAACAAAGTTTTTTATGATAAGTTGGCTACACTTTTGTAGGTTATCTAATGGTGTACAGGTACACTCCTCTTATACACAACTAATTTACGTAGGAATAACAAAGTTTTTTATGATAAGTTGGCTACACTTTTGTAGGTTATCTAATGGTGTACAGGTACACTCCTCTTATGGGTATACACGCCATCATGTGTATGTTCATGACCTTTTACTGAGGTGTGCACGAGACTGGAGGATACGACGATGGACTTATTTACTCATCATAGATGGCAGCATAATCTGCGGATAGGCCCTCCACCACTTTGAGGCGTTTCTACGATTTCTCATTATGATATGTAACTCGCCTCTTTTTTGATTTTGTTGTTCGACTGTGGATCTGAAAACGGTTGTGTGCATCTGAGTTATGTAGAGGCTGGTGTAAACGCTTAAACCTCTTTAAATAAGTAATAAAATCACCCTTTATCAAAAAATACACAGCTAAAACAAGATTAATACATGCATCACTTGATGCAGAGGCCGAGTCCATGGTTCCCATTTTGATAAAAAAAAACACCTAAAATTAAATTAGATTGTTCAAATATTATATTTAACAACCCAGCTATTAATACAAAGTTAGCTAATGTTAGCATTAGGTTGGGTAGTTTTGCAAAGAAAATTTTATTTTCTACCACTAGTTTGAAACATATGGAGTATGACCGTTTAACGGTTACACCTAAAGTCTCTTATAAGTTTGATACCTCGCCGATGGGGGAGGAGGAGTTGCATGCCACGGGAGATGGTCAACTTCTCTCACTTGGTTGGTTAAGTTTCGGAGCTGGATTTTGATGAAACCAAACTCAG
This sequence comes from Avena sativa, assembly GCA_916181665.1. Lineage (NCBI taxonomy): Eukaryota > Viridiplantae > Streptophyta > Magnoliopsida > Poales > Poaceae > Avena > Avena sativa. The sequence continues at coordinate 345,266,592 of OV702287.1, forward strand.
TTCAATTTATGAACTTAGAGCGTCCTGATCGTAAATTAAAGAGTCAAAAATCTCGCAAGAGATTGCGTGTATCCAAATCCCCCATAGTTTTTCAATGAATGACATGTTTTCAAATAGCAGAGGTCTTTGTGATTGGCTAAACACCTTTTATTTGCCGATTGTGTGAGAGATTATAAGTTGGAGTTTTTGCGTATTTCTAAAACAGGTAGACGTGATTTCTTACAATCTCCTCTCAATCGCCTATCTGGTGGAGTAGATTTTACATGTATATCGTGTCCACCTCGTGGAAGATCGGGTGGCATTCTATTAGTTGTCAGAAGAAACACCATGAATGTATTAGCTAGTTCAGTTGGAGACTTTCATATGAAACTCCATATCTGTAAAAGCTGATAATTTTACATGGTCTCTTGTCGCTATTTATGGTGTTGTCCAGAAAGTTTATAAAACTGGTTTTCTACGTGAATTGGTTAATCTAGCAAAATATAATCCGTATCTATTCTTATAGGCAGGGATTTCAACTTGCTAATATTTCCTCACCAGAAAAGTCATGATGACTCGATGAACATTGGTCTTTCTTATTCAACTCTGTCATTGACAGTCTAGACCTAAGAGAGGTTGCTATGTTGATAAGACAATTTACTTGGATTAATAGTTTTCCAGAACCAGCATACGAATAACTAGACAAAGTACTTATAGATATCGATTGGGAATATAAATTCCCCATGGTAACTATTCATGCCCTAGAACGTATTGAGGCCTTGTCGAATCATGCTCTTCTTATTTTATTAATTGGTTTGTCTTCACCGAAGCATAAACATGAGTTCAAATTTAAACTTGATTGGCTGCATCGTGAGGCTTCCATGATTTGGTGAAGGGCATTTGGGATAAACAAGTCAGTGGACTTACACCTATTCAACAATAGAATAATAAAGTGTGTGCCACGTGAAAATTCCACCGGGGTTGGGCTAGAAAGACTATAGACATCCTAAAGAAAGAAAAATTCATCTTTCATCGATTATGAATGACTTAGAGGCTTCTACAAATGTCAGACCTATATCCACACAAGAAATTGAGCCAAAAATCCAATAAAATACAAAAATAGCATGACTTTTGCATGAAGATAGCTCAAGTGGTACCAACGATCTAAGTACAATTTCATTCTCAAGGGAGATGCCAATATAAGCTACTTTTATGGTGTGGTCAACGACAAACACCAGAAGAAACTTATTTATTCTCTAGTACAAGATGAAGGTACGACTGAGGGACATGAGCAACTCAGGTCATATATTACAAACTATTATAAATGCTTGTTTCAGCCTCCAAGGAAGGTACCTTCTCGATGGATGAGTTCCGAACAGACGATATACCCCATATTTGCGTGGAAAAAAATAACTTTCTGACCACCCCATACACTGAGGAGGACGTCAAGAAAGCGGTTTTTCAAATGAAACACAACAAAGCACCAGGTCCGGATGGTTTTCTGACAAAATTTTACCAAAATTTCTAGGATGTCATCAAGGATGATCTTCTAGATTTGTTCAGCTTTTTTCATGCTAGACAACTAGACTTGTTTAGACTGAATTTTGGCAACATTATTTTACTATCTAAGGTTAAAATTATACAACAGTATCAACCTATATATCTACTTAACGTTAGCTTTAAAATATTCAGTAAAATTGCCACGATCAGGCTAAATTCGGTTGTTGATCATGTAGTTCGTCCTTATCAGACTGCTTTTATGCAAGGAAGAAATATCTTGGATGGTGTAGTAATTCTGCATGAAATAATTCATGAACTTTACACTAAAAATTTGAATGGGATATTGTTTAAAATCAATTTTGAGAAGGCTTATGATAAGATCTAGTGGTCTTTTATTGAGTAAACACTCTGAAAGGTTTTTCGAAGGAGTGGCGTGCTCTAATCCATTCCTTTGTGTCTTGAGATAGTGTAGCCATCAAAGTTAATGACGATGTTGGCAAATACTTCTAGACTAAGAAAGGATTAAGACAAGGTAACCACTATCGCTTATACTATTTAATTAGTGGCAGATATGTTGGCAATCTCGACCAAGAGAGTAAAGGCTGATGGCTAGATTGAAGGGCTAGTTTCTCATCTTATCGATGGGGTTCTTTCTAGTCTTCAACATGTTGATGATACAATCCTTTTTATGAAATATGATTTGGAAAAAGCAAAGAATCTTATCAGTGTTTGAACAACTTTCTAAATTGAAGATAAATTTTCATAAAATTGAATTATATTGTTTTGGTGAGGCCCAAGACGGGGCTCACTTCTATGCTGATATATTTGGCCCTGTGCATGGTCAATTTCCAATCAAGTACTTGGAAATCCTGATCCACTATTGTTGAATGGAGACTCGTCGGGGAAATATTACAAAAAGACTAGTAGCTAGAGAGTTAAATTGCTATCTCTGGGAGGAAGACTTGTACTCATAAGCTTAGTACTTACTAATATGGTATTGTATATAATCTCGTTTTTCCAATTACCGAAAGGAGTCTTGAATATATTGGATTATTTACGATCAAGATTCTTTTGGCAAAGAGATAGCGAGAAAAATAAATATCATTTGGACAAATAGAGTGTGGTTTGCCGACCAAAAGACCAAGTTAGACTTGATATACATGGCTTATAGGTTAAAATACTACTCTTGTCAGTAAATGGCTTTTTAAACTAGTCACAAAGGATGGTATTTGGCAAACTATTTTTTGGAGGAAATGTATTGGCTCAAAAGCGGTGTCTCACGTCCTATAGAAGCCCAGATATTCGCACTTTTGGGCTAGACTAATGGTTTTGAAAAGGCATTTTTCCGTTTTGATGCCTTTAATATCAAGAATAGATCGTAGATACGTTTCTGAGAGGATAAATGGCAGGATCGGGCTACTCTCCGGGATCAATATTCTACGCTATATAGTATTGTGTTGACACAAAGGAGATACACTTTCCACCGTGATAGAATCGAACCCTACGAATGTGACGTTCATGAGGGATCTCATTTGACCCCGACAAACATTGCGGAATGATCTTTTATAATTATTATCCACAATACAGTTGTCTGAAGGTTCTAATGTGTTTCGGTGGAAGTTACTTGAGGATGAAAAACTTTCAGGACACTCCATGTATAGATCACTAGTACAACCTGATATTCCAATTGATGATAATAATAAAATCTGCAAGATGAAAATAACATTAAAGATGAAAATATTCGCATGGTACTTACGTCGTGGCATTATTCTTACAAAAGATAATCTTACAAAACGAAATTGGCAAGAAAGTAAACAATGTGTTTTTATCATCAAGATGAGACGATTAGATATTTATTTTTTCAATATAATTTCGCTCGTTCTACATGGTCAATCATCCAAGTAGCTTCTGGATTATCTCCTCATGCTTTGTTGCCTATGTATTTTACAATTGGTTACATGAGATTACTTATAAGTACAAAATTTTATTTAGGGCGAGAGTGCTAACCATTATTTGGTTGCTATGGATATATAGGAATGACAATTTTTTAACAATAATTTGTCCCGTCAACTGCAGGTTATCTACCGGAGCACGGCTACTCTCTGTTTATAATCCTCTATACAACGTGTGGAGTTTCGAGACCTGTTTTTGGAGGGATGTATACGCTTAGAGGATACGATAAGGAATATTTTCTCCCGACTTGGATGGCATCGTAATTTGTGGATTGATCTTCCATTACCCAGGCGTTTTGTTTATCAGACGATTGTATACTTTTCGTCTAGTTGTTTTTGTTTTTGTTTCTCAATGAATTGTTGTCGGTTGTGTGCATCTTGATTATGCAAAGGTCGGGTATAAACGTTACTATGAGTAATAAAGTGCACTCATTTCCAAAAAAACAGCCCATGAAGCCAAGGTGGGACAACATACGAATTAGGAAAACATATAAAAGAGCTTTTTTGTCAATTTTCTCATGCCAACAGTAGTTTCGGAAGATGGTCCTATGTGAGATGAGAAACACTACTCCCGTTCAATTAAGTTAGATTTGCATTGGATGAAAAACAGATAGTACAAGTAGATTTTATCACCCCATGATATTTTCATGATTTTCTTGGAGTAGGTCTGATTTCGATTTTTTTTCCATGTTAACTTTTGCAAGTTCACTAGGACCTTGTCTGTGCGCCACAGTGACACAGTCGGGTGAGTCATGATCGTACAAAACTTAGGCGAGATATAGCTCGATCGGGACAACATGACGCTGTCAAGGTCAGACTCGATGTTGAACACGAATGTGCCCCTCTCGGATATGAGGGGTCGATCGATGTGGTGAACGTGTCTTCTATGTAGATATCGTCCATGATATCGCCCTCGTATAGATCTATCTCGCTCTTAAGTGAAACGTGCATAATGTATCTTTCATGGCCGCATTTGGAGGGGGGGGGGGGGGGTGTGAACCTTCCATAGGAAGAGGGATCTAAGAGAGAGTTGTAGTCGAGTGAGGAGGGAAACAAAGAGTATAGGGAGGCATGCACAAGAGTGCTACACACAATACGTGCTTGGTGTTTGACATGATGTTCAACAGACCAGGGCATGTTGTGTGGGGCGGGAGGGAGTTTGCTACATTGGAGGGGGTTTGCTACGTGGGAGGGGGTCAAGGCGTCGATTGTTGGCTTTTGGGGAGAGTGTATGTGGCGACGACACAATAGTCTCAGTGAAATTTGAGGGGTGGATGGGGGAATAGAGTTTTCAGTTTGGGAAAAAAGTGTGAGTGATGCAGTGGTGATGATTTCTTTTGGCGTATGTTTTTCTTGGCGGAGCTACACATTAGCAGACCACAAGATCAAGCCGAAGCTTGTTGCCAAAAGTAAGCTAAGCCAAAGTGTGTTAAGAAAAAAGAGCGAGACAAGGCTTGTTAAAAAACACATAAAGCTCAGCTAAGCTTAACTCTAGCAACATTTAAGACCATTGTCGGGGTGAAGTTGTCTTAGGATAAGAGAGCTCTCATCAACATATTGTCTTGTGTATCCCACGACACGTTGTGCTCACTTTGTGCATTACACTAATGCTTTTATCAATTTATGTATCTCTATGTCTAAGTTTGTTCTTAAGTGACACCATAGAGCAGTCACACTATGATTAAAATATATTTTTCTTAGCAATCATAGGTATGTAGCTAATACCTATTTCTATAATTAATTTTGCAATATAAATTTTGACTACAACGACTACGATTGCGAGTAGCGAAGCGCTTTTTAAAAATATTATATCACGAAGACGAGTGGTTCCAAAAAAAATTTAAGCAGTAAAAATAAGGTTTGATCAAACTATGGTCGTGGGGGAGCCTGCAAAGAACGACGAGAATGGCACCTGCATCACTTCTCTTTTTAGACAGAAGTCACGAACTCATTCTTGGCTTTAAATTAATAAAGCCTCACGGTAAATGGTAGCAACATGCTGGGATACCAACTTAAGTATTACTGCACACGTATGTAGGCACAAAAGATAAGCAAGTTCACACAAGAACACAGAGACGCATGACTAAGAAATAAATAACTAAGCACAGTCGGTTGTCGAGAAAGTTTGAGGATAGGACGGTTTAAGCTCCTCGATCATCTCGTTCAGCAGCGCAACTTCTTCGGGCTTAGCGAGAGGCTTCCACTGTTGTAGGAGAATTAACACACGGTAAGTGCACACAGTTGGTTTACTAGAAAAGTTAGCTTCGATGGTGAACTTGTTCCTAGCTGTCCACATCACCCAGAATGTGGCAGCAAATAGAATCCAAAAGACGCGTTCAGTTTTGCTAGAAAAGTTAGAAATCAAGGCAAAGAATTTAGCAAAACTAGACGGGTTCCAATCGATCCCAAAATAAGTATGAATCACATACCACGTAAATTGGGGCCAGGACACAAGTGAAGAAAATGTGATTGACATTCTCGGTGTTGCCTCAAAGGGCGCACTACCGGTTTGATGGCCCATTTTGTTTCTGGATTTGATCATTCGAAGGAAGGCGACCTCTGGCTAGCTGCCAAATGAAGATCCTGATCTCGAGGGGAATATGGATCTTCCAGATATGTTTGGCTTGTGCCACCACAATGCCTTGGCTGAGATTTAGGTACAGAGAGTTAGCTAATAAAATACCAGCAGGCTCTAGAGCCCAAGAAACCTGATCCTGTTCCAGCGACCAGGAGATAGCAACAAGCTCAAAGATCAGAGTGTTATATTGAGTTATTTCTATAACCCCAAACAATCGTCGGAAGCTGATGTGCCAGCTTCCACTCAGAAACGCATAGCACACCAAAAGGTTCGGATCCCTGGAAATCTCAAATAGCCTAGGATATCTGTCAGAAAAGGGGCCATCACCAGACCACCAGTCCATCCAAAATCTAATCTTAGAGACATTTCCTAGATGAAAGCGCGCCCCTAGTTTGAAATAATCCTTGATCTTGTGGATGTTGTGCCAAAATGGAGATCCTTCCAGTGCGTTCAAGCTGAAAATGTCTCTAGCCCCAGGATATTTAGCCTAGATGATCTAAATCCAAATATTATTGACCGGAGTTTCTTTAAACATGCGCCAAATCCACTTAACAATGAGGGCAATGTTCATTAACTTGGTATTCATCACCCCGAGCCCACCTTGGTCCTTGGGTTTACAAACCTCTAGCCAGTTGACCTAATGGTGCTTCCTTTTATCAGCAATCCCTTCCCAAAAGAATCTCCCTCTATGCTTATCACAACCCTTGTGAGTGCCATCAGCTAAGATAAAGAGGCCGATAGTAAACATGGGAAGGCTAGATAGGCATGCATTGGTCAAGATCAGCCTAGCAGTAGATGGCATGAACCAACCTTGCCACACACTTCCTACCGTGGCAACTAGAGGTTCCATATATATGATTGTCAGCTTTTTATCATACATAGGGAAGCCTAGTAGTTAAGAAAGTTGGCCACCCTTGCCTGCTCACCAGGAGCTACCTCCATAGCACCCACTTTGCTTTTGTGGAAGTTAATTCTTAGCCCGGACAAAAGCTCAAAACATATGAGGATAAACTTCAGGTTAGCAATTCCCAAGATGGTATTCCGGATCATGATCATCGTGTCACCTGCGTGTTGTAGATGGGCAATCCCTCCTGGGAGCAGATGCAGATAACACCTTGGATGTGCTCTGCTTGCTTGGCTTTGGAGAGAATGACTACCAACATTTCTCCAGCAAAGTCAAACAAGAGAGGGGAAAGAGGGTCACCCTCACGCATCCCATGCTTGTTCCTGAAGTAGTGACCAACCACTCCATTAATGGCGATAGCAGTTTGCCTGCCCTAGACTATCTGCATGTTATGAACCATGCCAGAATCAAAACCTTTCCTAATTAGAACTACTTGAAGGAACATCCAGTTGACTCTATCGTAAGCCTTTTTAAAATCCGACTTAAGGAGAATAGCCTTAGGTTTCCTCACTTTGATTTCATGGATGATCTCATGGAGAACAAGATCACCATCAGCAAAAACTCTACCCTTAATGAACGCAGTCTGAGAGTGGGCTATGGTTCTGTTAGCCACCGGAGACAATCTTGAAGCATAAGCTTTGGCAATAAACTTGAAAATCATATTGATCAACGCAATGGGTATAAACTGCTTAATGCTTTCATCCCCAGACACCTTGGGGATCAAGGACAGTATCCCAAAATTGATCCTAGAGACATCCACTATGCTTAAGGCAAACCCATTGATAATCTGTAGCAGTAGGAACTTAACCAGGTGCCACAACTTTTTTAAAGGCCACAGGGAAGCCATCAGGGCCTGGGGCTGTAGAAGTATTTGTGTTCTTCACAACCTGCTCTAGTTCCTTAATGGTAAAGGTGATGGCAAGGTTAACATTCTCCTCTGCAATAACCTTGGAAGCATTATCCCAGTGGTCCAGGGCAAGCTAAAGCAACTTGGGCTCCTTGGTGCCCATCAACCCAATATAAAACTCATATATATGGGCTTGGATCTCTTTGCAATCCACAAGAGGGCCATTTTTTGACTGCATCTTGAGGATGGCACATTTACGCTTCTTGCCATTCGCAATTGCATGGAAATAAGTAGTATTGGCATCACCTTGAAAGAGTTAGTTATGTCTACCCTTCTGTGTCCAGTACTCCTCTTCTTATCCCATAATTTGCACCAGATTATCCTCCAAGTGATACCTAAGAGCCCATCCTTCATCATCAAGTCCCTCAGAATCTACCAAAGAATCTAACTCTTGGATATGTGCCAAAATGGTGTTCTTGGCTTCTCTGGAAGCCCTTCCCAGATTGGCTCCCCAACCTCTAAGAAATTAGCGAAGGCCCCTGCTTTTGCCATACTAGCAATCTACACCATCCCATCTCCTCCCAGGCACGGCAAACATGTTTTCCCAGGTGGATGACCAGTTCCACAAACCCCTGCATGTTAAGCCAACTAGTTTCCAGAAAAAACCTTTTAGATCTGACAACCAAACCCTCTGTAGTATCAAGCATCAGAGGAGTGTGATCAGACCCAATGCTAGCTTCGACAACCAAAGTTGAGAGGGGGAATTTACTTTCCCACTCAGGGGAAACGAAACCATGTCCAAAACACATCTGATAGGATTACACTGCTTATTGGACCGGGTAAACCTAGCACTAGATCTTCTAATTTCACACAGAGCCAACCTGGCAAGTCAATCATTGAAGAGGTGCACCCTGGGCCAGTTGATGTTGTCATTGTTCTTGTCTCTCACTTTAGACTTCCTGCCCTTCCCTCTAAACCCCGAATGTTCCATCCAGTATCTCCCTATGGCATTGATGCAAGGACCCATGCTTGGCGGGCTGGAGCATCTCTCAGATTAGGCCTAGAATCCATCTCTTGGGTTTTGGGTTTTATTTTCTTGATGCACAACACTATAGTAGCCAGCGAGACATTATCGCTATCATGATCCTCACTACCTTGAGCAAGTAACAAAGCAGCACATGCATCAACCACACTGGTTGACTGCAGGGCCTCCTACTTCTTATCATCCTCCGTTTTGGATTTGGCAATAGCTTCTACAACCAGTGTTTGAGCAACTTCTTTGGCACATATCAGAGTTAGGTGTTCCTTAGGAGGCCCAAAATAAGAATAAAAAAGTATGGCACTATCAAACGCAACACCAAGAAAATGTGAAACGGGCAAGGGCGAAAAAGCTGAAAAACTTCAAGGGAACAACATAGGGCTTACCATTACTCTTTTCAGCAGTCAGGTTAGGACCATCACCAAGGAGGGTCTCTTCATCGACCATATGTGGTCTTCCAATCATATTGGTGGCTTACAACAGGAGCTCATGCTTGCGAAGATATGCAGGAACCTTCGATAGAAGGACCCAAGTCTTTTGCAACACCAACAATGCTTGGGGGTCTTCTTTGGGCTCAGTGATCAACACAAACACTTTACCCATAGGCATGGTCAGGTTGACAGCACAAAGACACAGCCGCCACATGGTAGCAAAAGGAAAGGTCACATCAAACTCGATGTCCGAGATTTTCTTGACATGCCAGTCCCATGATTCCTTGATGAACTTGTTCAAATCATCTTGCAAAAGCTAGAGAGTGAGCTTCACATGTAACTTCTCATCATTAATGACAACGAAGGCCGCATTAGTTGCGTCAGCCACACTGGCATCAAGCACATCGTCATCAACCTCTAGGCAGTGAAAATCCACTCTGTCTAGCGCGAACCCATACCATTGGAGCACTGGTGGCTTCACAAAGATGTTGCACATACCGGTGGTGTGTCTGTCTTGGTCGTAGATCCTGTAGTGCGCTGGGAAGTGGCATCTCGATTGATAGTGGTCATCGCGGCTGCAATTGAAGCACTTGATGTTGTCCTTATTCCACCCAGATTCGGGCGACAGCGGCTCAGCTTGAGAGGACAGAGCAACAAAGGGAGGGGCAAATTGAACTTGCGATGACGTCTTAGCCTTGTACTTCTTTGATGTTCTTCTTTTGAGGTATGGTCTGTCTATTGTCATTGCCATATGATATGTTGGTGGAGGGGTCAGGCTCAAAGTGCCTCTGCTCGTCCTAGCCCCCATAGTCGTCTCTACGATGCTTCGGAGAGCGTTGCTAGTCTCGATCCCGCCGACGATGCGCAAACTCGCCGGAGCAGGTCAAGCCCCAACTGCCGACCCTCGGCGGTGGAGTTGTCCTCATGAGATCGCCTGTTGGACATAAGTCTAGATCTGAGCTCGTGGTCCATGGAAGAGAGGGAGGAAGAGGCAAGGGACCGCCGAAGTAGGGACGGAAGGAGCAAAGATGGGAAGGAAGATCGCAGGCTCTAGATCTGGATTGAAACCAGTGTTGATGTCACACTGGGAGGCGAGGAAGCCGCACACAGGATCTAGGGTTCCAACTGGCACCATGCACCACTTAAGTAGTGCGCCGCATCCACCGAGCGAGTCGCACATTGGTCGCCGCCGGAGCGGAAACGAGAGCCCCCCACCTAGAGCAAAGGCTAACCTTTTGGGTCCAGACTGTCGATGCTCCACCACGCCCCACCGTAGGCGACTCCACCACACTGGTGGAGATTTCCTTGTCCTCGTCGGAGCTCTCTCCAGCTAAGCTCCAAAAGTGCGAGCCCGAGCACACCGGCCATGGGAGAGGACACGGGGGAGGAACGAGGTGCTTCTTCGCGGTGCACTCGCCGGTGTTGGCGACGGGAGCCTCCGCATCTCCACACGCATCACTTCTCTTGTCTTACGACGTGAGACACTCTAGGCGTGTTTGGTAGGTCGGCTTACCACAGAAAATCTCCCCTCATACCCCTTTTAGCTGTTTGTTAGGTCGGGTCGTGTATATTGGGCAGTGCCCAGCTCATACGAAAAGAGGCCCTCAGCTATGCCCAGTTGTGAAGCTCGATTCGAGCTTCTCAACGCAGCCCTGCCGAGTCCATCCCGCGCAAGCGACTCAGCCCGCTAGGGGCTCACGAACCCGCTTCCATCCCGCACCGCATTTGCCCCCGAACAACTCCTCTCTCCCTGCCCCATCTCTCCTCTGCTCCGTCCTGGCCCTGCCCTAGCTCTCTTTGCCGGTCTCCGCCGGTCTCCTGAACACCGCCAGTCCCCAGTAGTGGCGCGGACCTCCTGGCGGCGCGAGCGGAGCACCAGTGGTGCGACCCTCCTAGCGGCGGCTGCTCGGCGTCCTGGCGGCGCGAGCGGAGCAGCAGTGGCGCGACCTCCTGGAGGTTGCTGCTCGGCGTCCTGGCAGCGAGCGACGAGTGGCAGAGGGTCCTCTCGACGGCGTCCTGGCGGCAGTAGACGGCGCGTGGTGGCAACGGCACCAGAGCCCGAGCTCCAAAGGACCTGATTGCTTTTTTAGTTTTTAGTCAAGGACGCGATTGCTTTTTTAGTTTCGATACGGGGACCTGATTGCTTTTTGATAAATAGCTGGCACGGCTAAACTCATACAACCTACCAAACAGGGTCTCAGCTGAGCAGATCGAGTGTCTAGCATAAAACCACCACTTTTCACGTTAAATTTCGAAAAACCACCACTTTACGTTTGAATCGCAAAAAACCACCACTTTACGTCCGATTTGTTGCAATGTGCGCTAAACACTGATTCGAGGCGAATTGACACTAGCTCTGACAGGTTGGGCCCACACAGAAGACGGCGCCCGTCTATTGCCGTTAGCATAAAACCACCACTTTTCCATCAAATTTCGAAAAATCACTAGTTTATGTTCGAATCGCAAAAAACCACCACATTTGATTTTTATCGCGAATTGAAAAAGAATCTTGCTGGTTGGATTCATTTGTGAGGGACCATTTGGTGACGTGGACTGACTAGAACCCACTTGTCAGCCCAATTAAGAAAATCTAAAAAATAAAAAATATAAAAAGTGGGAGGCAACCGAGACCACGTCTCCTGGTCTCCCGTCCCGTCCGTCCCGTTGACCACGCCCGTCGCCCCAAGCCATCGGCAAGGCAGGCCGTCGCTGCCGCCTTCCTAGCGAACTCGCCGTCGGCACCCGCCCTTCTGCCCCAAACCCCTCGTCCACCCGCCCTCCACTGCTCACTATCGGCTGTCGCCATTGTTGTCGCTGCCTTGCCCGCCAAGCCCCGCATGGCCTCCCTCCCAGCAGCTCCACTATGCCCCAAATTCGTCGCGGGATTGAGGGTGGGGTGGCCGGCGGCGGGAGTCCGAGCCGTCGGCACCGGAGCTGTTGCTGATTGGGGGCTTGGGGTCAAACCTCCCATATACTCTAGTTTTTCCTTTTTTTAGAATATCTGGATTTTCTTAAATGGGCTGACAAGTGGGACCCAGTCCACCTCAGCAAATTGGCCCTAACAATTGAGCCCCACAGGTCAGAAACACTGTTAATTCGATGTTAATTTCATTTTAGTGCGAATTGCAAAAATCAGCCCCAAATGTGGTGGTTTTTTGCGATTCAAACGTAAACTGGTGGTTTTTTGAAATTTAAGCGGTCCTATGCTAACGGCAATAGACGGGCGCCGTCTTCTGTGTGGGCCTAACCTGTCAGAGCTAGTGTCAATTCGCCTCGAATCGGTGTTTAGCGCACATTGCAACAAATCGGACGTAAAGTGGTGGTTTTTTGCGATTCAAACGTAAAGTGGTGTTTTTTCGAAATTTAACGTGAAAAGTGGTGGTTTTATGCTAAACACTCGAGCTCAGCTCATACGACCTACCAAACGCAGCAAATAAAACAGACTTGTATGTAGTGGGCATAGCTGGACTTAGCTTGTATGAGGCAAGATAGGACACCTGGGCTACCAAACACACCCTCTGTCTTACGAGGTGCTGCAATTTTTTTTCAACTTTCCATGTGAGACCAAATCGAGCTCCCACTCCTCTTGCCATATGCAAGCTGGCATACATATAAGTTTCCACACGTACGTGATTTGAGATTTAGAATTTTTTTTGGGAATAATATATAGATCAAAGAATTTAGTCCATTATTTCAAACAGTACCTATCATGTTTAGCACTTGGATTCTTTTTTCGATTAGGAATTCGATGGTACATTTTTTTAAGAAGGCAACCTATATTTTAACTATAGATCCGCCGGGGGATAATGCGCTCGCGATCCCTCGGGTCGCTGCCTCCTGCCTCGCGCGGTCACGACTCATGCGGTGAGCAACGTGGTGGGCCCCACTCCTTTCTCTCCCTTATCTCTCGCCTCGCTCGCAGAGAGCCGCACACTGCCAGGCTGCTCCTCCACTCCCTTCTCCGCCGCCAGCCATCACGGAGCGCCTCCACCGCGCCGCCTATTGCCGTGTGCCTACACCGCCGTCGCCCGTCGTTGCCGCGCTCCTCCCCGCAGCCGCCACGCACGCCTCAGCCCCGAGCCACGCCTCTGGATGCTGCTCGCCGATGACTATTCTCTAGTCTTATCCTTCCTTCTCCTTTCTTCACCAAATCGACTCTGCGGGGAGCGCTCGCAGCCCGCTGCTCACCTACTGCAGCCATGCCGCCAAGCACCTCCTCTCTCGTTGCTGGCGTCGCACACCTCCCCCTCTCTCCCTGCTGGCGGCGCTCTGCTACAGCGGCTGCTGCTCTTGCTACAAGCGCGACGCTGGCCCGCTACAAGCACGACGGCGCCTTGCTACAGAAGAGGCGGCGTCTTGTTTGCGCGGCGGCGACCTGCTACACAGGCGGCGGAGACCTGCTACAGAGGCTGTGGCGACCTGCTACAACAGCGTCGGCCGTGGCGGTGACTTGCTACAGAGGCAGCGGCGCTTTTGCTATAGAGGCGGCGACGATCTGCTACAAGCGCGGTGGCGGTTTGCTACAGAGGCATTGGCCGCTTGCTACAACAACGTCGGCCATGGCAGCGACTTGCTACAGAGGCGGCGGCGACCTGCTACAAGTGCGGCGACGACCTGCTACAAGTGCGGCGGCTTTTGCTACAGAGGCTGTGGCGACCTGCTACAACGGCTGGTGGTGCCTTTTGCTACAAGCGCGACCTCTGCTACCAGCAGCGGGAGGCACTGCTACAACAGGAAGCCGACCTTGCTAGCGGTGGTGGGCGCCTTTTGCTCCGAGCAGTTTGGGGCTATGCTATCAGGCCTTGCTACCGATGGTGGTGACTTTTGCTGTGAGCGACAGCGGCCTCTGCTACCAGCGACGGGAGGCGCTGCTAAGGTAGCCGGCCTTGCTACAGGTGGTGGCGCCTTTTCCTCCGAGCGGTGTGGGGCTCTGCTACCAACGGCGGGAGGACTCGCTACAACGGCCGGCTGGCCTTGTTATCGGTCGGTGGTGGGCGCCCTTTTTGGTGCGAGCGGGGGTGGCCGGCGTTGGTACCTCTGCTGCGATGTCTTCTCCGGCGACATCGCCATTGCTGCGAGCGGTGGGGCTCTGCTACGAGCGGCGGGAGGCGCAGCTACAGCGGGCGACCGATGTGTCTACCTCTGCGACGTCGTCTTCTCTGGCGACGATAGCTTCTCCGGCGACGGGACTTTTCCCGGCGATGGTTGGTCGCGTTGGGATGGTGACAGAGTTGGGACATGAGGTTCTGAATGCGGTGCGGGGTCCGTTCGATGGGGAGAAGATGAGAGATGCATGCGGGTCTTCTATCGTTGACCAGGGAGAAGGGACACGTGTCCGCCTCTAGACCCGGGGATCTATGGAATTGATCCCGGTAGACGCGTAGCGCTCCCCTTTAGTTAAATATGATAAAGTTAAGTTAAATTAAAAAAAGATTGAGATCGAGCGAACAATGCCGGCTTCCACACCCACACGTGGTCGGAGCATGGCGGAGACCGCCTCCCCCGCGCGTGCACCGGGACACCCCCTTCGTCTTTCGCCGCATCGCCCGCCGTTCCTCACGTGCTGGTTAAAATATTCAAGCAATCAACTGATCCCAGACGAAAACAACTCCTTGTAAATCTAACAACCCCACCATCCCACTCGCTGGCCCCACAAGCAGTGAGTCATTAAGGCGTCCAATCGTTGGAGTAAAGCAGCCGCCACGTTCACCGCTTCCCCCAGCACAGCAAGCACCAACGCCGCGACACATGCTCTCGCGTCACCGTCGGTTGTTCTGTTTGGAATTTCGCGAGCTCTCGTCGCACTCGCAGCCTAGACCGCGACAGCAAGGGAGGGAGGGAAGGATCGGCAGATAAGAAAGCCAATCACATGGGAACCAGATTCCGATACTCGCATCTCATTCTCGCCCCGTCCCCGTCTCCGCCTCCGCCTCCGCGCGATGGCGGTGGTGTTCGCGGTCAACGGCGAGCGCTTCGAGCTCCGCGACGGCGACGACCCGGGCGCCACCCTCCTCGACTTCCTCCGCTCCCGCACCCGCTTCACCGGCCCCAAGCTCGGATGCGGCGAAGGCACGCGCCAACACACACCCATCCCTCTCCTCCTCTCGCGATTCCTCCCAGCGCGAGGTTAACTGGCGCGGCCTAATGCGGGTTTCCGTTCGGACTCCGTTGCAGGTGGGTGCGGCGCGTGCGTGGTGCTGCTCTCGACGTACGACGCGGCGGCCGACGAGGTGTCCCACGCCGCGGCGGCCTCCTGCCTCACCCTGGCGCACGGCCTCCACCACCGCGCGGTCACCACCACCGAGGGGCTCGGGAACAGCCGGGACGGTCTCCACGCCGTGCACGAGCGGCTCGCGGGATTCCACGCATCGCAGTGCGGCTTCTGCACACCCGGGATGTGCATGTCCCTCGCCGCCGCGCTGGCCGGCGCGGAGGGCAAGGGGACGGGTCCGCCTCCGCGGGAGGGCTTCTCGAGGCTAACGTCGGCCGAGGCGGAGCGTGCCGTCGCGGGTAACCTCTGCCGCTGCACGGGGTACCGCCCCATCGCCGACGCCTGCAAGAGCTTCGCGGCGGACGTCGATTTGGAGGACCTTGGCCTCAACTCCTTCTGGAAAAAGGGTGACGCACATGTCTCCAAATTGCCACCCTACAAGGAGGGGAGCATTGGAGCCTTCCCGGAATTTCTCAAGGCTGAGATCAGAGCCTCTCTCAAGATTGATAGGTCTGCCTCGGACATGGCAATGGATGGGAGTGAGAGCTCTTGGCATCGACCTCGGAGTGTGGACGAGTACTATAAGCTCATAGCTTCCGACGGAAGTGGGACAAAGGTGGTTGCGGCCAACACCTCTTCTGGTGTTTACAGGGAGGCAGAGCTGTATGATAGGTACATTGACCTGAGAGACATCCCGGAGTTGAATTCAGTATGCAAGGATACCGATGGTGTTCATATTGGGGCTGCCACATCGATCTCTCGGGTTATTGAGATCTTAAGGCGAGAAGGTGATGACTGCAAGGATGTGGTCTTTGATAAGATTGCTAATCACATGGAAAAGGTGGCATCTCATTTTGTCCGAAACACGGCAAGCTTGGGCGGGAATCTAGTAATGGCACAAAGGGACGAGTTTCCCTCTGATATTGCAACTATTCTTCTTGCTGCTGGTTCGTCAGTGTGCATCCAAGTATCATCAGAAAAATTGAATGTCACATTGGATGAGTTCCTGGAGATGCCACCATGTGACAACAAGACACTGCTCTTAAGCATTTTCATTCCTCATTGTACTCCTGACACTGTGTCATCAAGTGCTGGGACTGTAAATATGGCAGGAGATAAGACAGAAAGTTCTCTACTATTTGAGACATACCGAGCTGCACCGCGACCTCTTGGAAATGCAGTTGCTTACCTTAACTCTGCTTTCTTCGCTCAAGTCTCTTCTGATGGAAGTTCAGGAAGCTTGATACTGGAAAATCTACGTTTGGCTTTTGGTGCATATGGAACCCAACATGCTATCAGGGCTACAGAAGTTGAGAAGTGCTTAGTTGGTAAACCCGTTAGTGCATCTCTCATAGTTGAAGCATGCAAAGTTCTTAAGAAAACCATTGTTCCAAAAGAAGGCACAACACATTCTGCTTATAAATCAAGCTTGGCAGTTGCGTTTCTGTTTAGTTTTCTTTACCCGGCAACTAAAGGAAATGTGAAGCCTGCAAGAGCAGTCCGTCTAAATGGTGATGTAGCTTCTGATACCAATGGAAATCCAAACTGTCCACACAGTGGAAAAATTGATGTTTCACTTAAGGAAGCCAATTGTGTGAAATCTGGTCTGTCTAGCGATGACTACGTACTTGAATCTTGCAAACAGATTGTTGAAATCAGTAAAGATTATCTCCCAGTTGGCATACCGACCAAGAAAGTTGGAGCAGAACTCCAAGCCTCTGGTACGCACTTGACAATTATTTTTGTAGCCATTGTTAATCTTGAACTTCTGGGCGATAAAATTGGTTGTTCTTTATTTATATATACAAACTTAGCAGTTTTTCATGTAGCATGTTGTGTTCCTTGCCTGTGTTGTTCAATGGTGTGATTTATATTTCTTCAATCTGCATTGTACCACATGGAATGATGAGTCTTTTCTTAATCTTTCTTTCCAAGTTTTATTTATGTGACTATTTTAATCAGTGATAGTTGATTTCATACTCCAATCTTGCATAAAGTAAACTATAATGCTGATAACAGAAGCATTGTGTCTAGGTGAGGCTGTGTATGTGGATGACATCCCTTCTCCAGAGGACTGCCTTTATGGAGCATTTATATATAGCACAAAGCCTATAGCTCATGTGAATAGCATAGAGCTCGACCCATCTCTCGAGCAGCTAAAAACTGTAGCAGTTATCACTGTTAAAGATATTCCAAAAGGGGGTGGCAATGTTGGGGCCAACACTATATTTGGACCTGAATCTCTGTTTGGCGATCCGCTTACTCAATGTGCTGGGGAACCTCTTGGTATTGTGGTATGACTTTGCGCTGATAGCTTGGATTTGAAGAAACCTGCAATAACCTTCAACATAATAAAGTTGTGATATTTTATTCTTTAAGAAATTTATATTTACGACAATGTGACTAACATTAGTTACTGAAGATTTTAGCATTTTAGGTTGCAGAAACACGAAATTTTGCCAATATAGCTGCC
The DNA here is from genome assembly GCA_916181665.1 of Avena sativa. Classification (NCBI taxonomy): domain Eukaryota; kingdom Viridiplantae; phylum Streptophyta; class Magnoliopsida; order Poales; family Poaceae; genus Avena; species Avena sativa. The sequence goes on from OV702287.1 coordinate 345,284,506, forward strand.
AAACGAGCTGTAGTTAACTACAGCACAGAAACTTTGGATACCCCAATTTTATCGATAGAGGAGGCAATCGGAAGATCCAGTTATTTTGAAACCCCGCCATTTCTTCTTCCGCAAAAGATTGGTGATTTTTCCAAAGGGGTGGATGAAGCTGATCAGAAGATCTACTCAGCTGAGGTACTCTTCTTACGTAACTTCTAATGCTTTTTTCGAATTTAAATACTTTTTATAGCCATCAAAAGTCTGAATGAATTGATTCTTACTAAAGTAAAGAGTTTCAGCTTGACTAACATTAGTAATCATTGGCCACACCATATGTACCCGGTATATCAAGTGGTTCCGCATAGGTGTTTGGCCCATGTAGGGTGGGAAGGCAAACTCGTAACTTGCTATTTATTACGTTTTAGGGTAGTGTTGAATCACCCTTAGTTCCCCTGAGTAATTTACAATTAGTAGTTGTTGTGGACTGAGCTTTCATTTTATGTTTCTTTTCTTCTGATTTACGACTGCCCTAGCATGCATAACCTATCAATGTCGAACTCCAGTTCTAATGAACAATTGACAAATCATTGCCCCCCTTGGTAGTTCTATTTTGTTTTTAGTCATTTCTTATGTATCTTTTTACAAGGTTCTTATTAGCATATCTTTGATATTGTCACACTGTACTACAGCTGATGAACAGTCTGTGCAGGTGAAGCTTAGTTCACAGCATTACTTTTACATGGAAACACAAACTGCTCTAGCCATACCTGATGAGGACAATTGCATGGTGGTGTATAGCTCAAGCCAATGCCCTGAGGCAGCACAAACTAACATTGCAAAATGCCTCGGTTTACCTTGTCACAATGTTCGTGTTATCACTAGAAGAGTTGGTGGTGGCTTCGGAGGAAAAGCTGTTAGATCATTACCGGTAAGGATCGGTACCGTCATTAGTTACAGCCTTTGATATGCTGCAGAAGAGGTCTTCTAATTATCAGTTCATGCTTAATATTTTGTGATGTGCAGATGGTAAAACAGTTAGGTGTTGTTGCATCTTCAACTTTGCTATATCTACTAACTACCAGTTATTCTTTTAAATGGAAACACTATCATCTTGGAGGAAAAGAATATCTGAAATTTTGAGTATCCTCACACCCAAATAAGAATATCTGCACATATCTCCACCTTATACGCCTATCCATATAAAGATGATTGCTTCGGCTATAATAGAACTGAATGCTCCTCCGTGACATTGTTACACTGAATACTAAAGCTGAATTGTCCCATTTAACAAGATTCAGTTTGATCTAGCATTTTAAAACATATATTTCATTTAAAAATTTCAACTGCTACATGTAGGAGGGAGGGGTGACTGCAATCTTGATGCTAAATGACACTTACTGTCCTCACTGTATTTTCTAACAAAAATGTTGAAGGTCATGTCTCATTTAAACATCATTAAGTTCAGTGTTTCAGGAGCATTTTATCTATTGTTGTTTTGTAAAAGTTTATTGAGTTAGCATAAAGCAGCGGAATACTTATTACATGTATGCTGATTATAGGTGGCAACGGCCTGTGCACTTGCAGCATTTAAGTTGCGTCGTCCTGTTCGAATGTATCTTGATCGCAAGACTGACATGATAATGACTGGAGGTCGGCATCCCATGAAAATATGCTATTCGATAGGATTCAAAACAGATGGAAAGATCACAGCATTGCATGTAGATTTGTTCATAAATGCAGGAATGACCATGGATGTTAGTCCAATTATTCCTCATAATTTCATAGAGGCACTAAAGAAATATAACTGGGGTGCCTTCTCATATGATGCAAAGATCTGCAAAACAAACTTTTCAACAAGGTCTGCAATGCGGGGCCCTGGGGAAGTGCAGGGTTCTTATGTTGCTGAAGCTATTATTGAGCATGTGGCAACAGCTCTCTCTGCTGATGCCAAATCCGTAAGGCAGAGAAATGTTCACACAGTGGAGAGCCTTGCTTTGTTTCACAGTGAGTGCATGGAAGATGCCTTGGGGTATACACTTCCCTCTATCTGCAATCAGTTGACTGCATCAGCAAATTACCAACATCGTTTGGAAATGATCCAGGCCTTCAACAAAAGCAGCCAGTGGAAAAAGCGGGGCCTTTCTTTTGTTCCAATAGTGCATAAAGTGTCATCTCGACCAACACCCGGAAAAGTGTCCATTCTTAACGATGGATCCATTGTTGTTGAAGTTGGAGGCATTGAGATAGGCCAGGGGCTTTGGACAAAAGTGAAGCAGATGGCAGCATTTGGTCTTGGTCAGTTGTGGGCTGATCAAAGTGAAGACCTGTTGGAAAGAGTACGAGTTATTCAAGCAGACACGTTAAGTGTGGTACAGGGAGGGTGGACCACAGGGAGTACCACATCAGAATGCAGCTGTGAAGCAGTTCGACGTGCCTGCGGTATCATGGTTGACAGGCTGAAACCACTCAAGGAGCAATTGCAAGAAAAGCAAGGCAGAGTTTCATGGGATGAACTAATTTCGCAGGTATTGATAAGATGATAACTTCAGTCAATAGCAACTATAATCAGGATGGTCTTGTGCTCTTCTGTTTCAAAAGTTAATCACACACAGAAATTTGTGCATTGCTAGCTTCTATCATTGCATGCATGCTATTGCATTGTTCAGTAATGTATTCAGTGATACTAAGGTAACATGATGTTTGAATCTGCAGGCAAAAATGGCTGATGTGAATTTATCAGCAAGAGAATACTACATTCCTGGGGCTTCTGGTTCATATCTAAACTATGGAGCTGCTGCTAGTGAGGTATCCTTAGTTTACTCTAGTTTCATAGATTGTACGAAATTGAAATATGAATTCCTTCTCATGAAGATATTCATATTGGGTATTTACAGGTAGAGATTGATCTTCTAACTGGAGCAACTACAATTTTGCGTAGTGATCTTATATATGACTGTGGCCAGAGCTTAAATCCTGCCGTGGACTTGGGACAGGTGGGTATAATTTGTCTCACTCATTATAACTCTCGATTATGTGTTCACTTCCAAAAGAGGCAACATCCTTAATTTGTCAATCAGAACTTAGCCGTCTCACAATCTTTCAGTCATTTCAGATAGCAGGTCAATGGATTAATTATATATTAGTATTAAAATTAAAAATTAGTAGAATATAGTTCCATGGGCTGCTACAGTATTACTTTTAGCTGTCTGGTGCTTAGTTTCCAGCATTGGTTATTCGAGATAGATATGGACAGAGGAACGCATTTCATTAACTGATGTTATTTGCATAAAAAGTGTTTTAATATCTTCTGCTGTTGCCCTATTATGACACTTCAGGTGGAAGGGGCCTTCGTTCAGGGAATTGGTTATTTCATGAGCGAGGAGTATGTGACCAATTCAGATGGGCTGGTCATCTCGGATGGGACTTGGACATACAAGATCCCAACTGTGGACACCATCCCTAGACAGTTTAATGTTGAGCTTCTTAACAGTGGATTTCACAAGAAGAGAGTGCTATCTTCAAAAGGTATTCAGTTTCTCCCCTGGTTTGACATCTATGAGCATGCACCAAATCAGCTACTCCCTCCAACCCAAATTAGTTGACTCAAATTTATCAAGATACGGATGAATCTGATAATAAATCATGTCTATATACAATGGAATCTAGACAAATCTAAGTCAACTAATTTAGGTCGGAGGGAGTAGTTGTATTTTTCTTTCTTGGTTCCTAGCAGGGATAAGATTCTACGAGTCCACAAAACAATTACTAATAAAAAATATTAGGTAGCATTCATGCAAACAAATTACCTTACTGTGGTTATTTGTCGCAGCATCTGGGGAGCCACCTTTGCTTCTTGCAACTTCAGTTCACTGTGCAACAAGGAATGCGATCGCTGCAGCAAGGAACAAAATCAACTGTTCTGGATCTGGATCTTCTTCACTTCCTTCCTTCTTTGAGTTGGAAGTTCCCGCAATCATGCCTGTGGTGAAGGAGCTATGCGGCTTGGACAATGTGGAGAAGTATTTGGAAACTCTAGTCGGTTCCAAATAAATGAAGACACTCCGCACAGTTTGACGGACCGTTGCAATATAAATGTATAATCGTGATAAGGTATAATTTCAGTACTGTGGATGCTAGAAGGTTTTTTGTGTTTCTTCTCAACACGTGTACAACCTGATTATAGCAGAATTTTGTTTGGGCACACATCTCATGAAACAAATTATACCGGACAGATGCATAGGTGTATATGGTCCTTGTACTCAAATAAGCAACTAGATACATCCGATTCTAGACAAATCAGATAACATTAATTATAGAATCGGGGATAAATATATAAATATATACATATATTTACGTAAGCATAACGAAACTACTTTAAGGTCATGGGACCTCCATAGTACATATTACAATGTGATTCATAGTATGATAATAATGGTTTGCAGAAGTAGAAGGCAAAAAAGACTAAGAAAGCAAACATGTTTATGATTCGTTGCCCAAGTTAAGGGTTACAAGTTTATTTTAGGAAAAATACAAAAATATACTTGTATATATTCTTGTACTCAAGCTATATATAGAGTTGTTTACTGCACACAGAAATGTATGCACTGATGCACATATCGACCGTAATACAACAAGTGTGATTGTGTGACCAACTTAAAAAGAGTGTCAAAAAAGATCAGGGCGCCGCAACAAGATCCTCTTCCTTGGTGTTACCCTTCCCACTCGCTTCCAGTATCTGTACAGGCTTCTCTTCAGTGGTCTTTCCTGCTTCCAGTTCCAGCCCCTTTAGCTGCTTCAGGATGTCTTCCTTCTCAGCATGTAGATCTTGTATCTTCACGTCAATCTTCTCAAGCTTCTTTCTAAGCTTTGCCGGATCATTCGTCTTCTCCTTAGCGCCCTTGTCTTTCTTCTTCTTCTCTTTATCTTTCTTCTTACCTTCTTCCTCACCACCATCTTTGTCCTTTTTCTTCTTACCTTCTTTCTTGTCAGTCTTATCTTTCTTCTTATCCTTGGTTGCTTCGTCTTTCTTACCTTCTTCCTCCTCATCACCACCATCTTTGTCCTTCTTTTCTTGCTCTTTGTTCTTGCCTTCTTCCTTCCTGTCAGTCTTATCCTTCTTCTTTTCCTTCCCTTTGTCTTTCTTCTTGCCTTGTTCATCGCCATCATCGATTTTATCATCTTGTTTCTTCACCTCTCTCTTTCTTTTATCCTTCATTTTGTCCATGCCATCCTTCTTCTCTTCAGAAGTATCAGTTTCTTTCTTCTCTGAACCATCATCTGTTAACTTGATTTCTCTAGTGCCCAAACCTCCAGACACAGAATCATTGTTGCTCTTTACTCCTGCAACTTCAGTTTGCAGGCCTTCTCCATTCTTCTTCATGTCATCTTTATCCTCAGCGATGTCTCTGTCTTTGCTTTCGGTCTTGCTATCTTTCGCCTTCTTGGCCTTCTCCTTTTCAGAGCCCCCGCCATCGTCCTTCTTTTTCTTATCCTTCTCCTTCTTCTCCTTCTTACTTGCCTTCGCGTCGTCTTTATGTTTCTCTGACTTCTTCTTACTTGCCTTCTGATCATCTTCATCCTCGTCTCCAGGCTTCTCTGGCTTCTTTTTATCCTTCTTACCTACCTTCTCATCTGCTTGGTGTTCATCTTCATGCTTTTCTGACTTCTTTTTGTCCTTTTTACTTGCCTTCTGATCTTCTTCATCTTCATCTTCATGCTTCTCTGTCTTCTTCTCTTTATCCTTCTTACCTACCTTCTCATCTGCTTCGTTTTCATCTTCATGCTTCTCTGACTTTTTCTTCTTCTCCTTGTCTTTGTCTTTCTTAGTTTCGTTACTTTTTCCCACAGACTTTGAACCCTCACCAGAGTCAGGCTTGGCCTCTTCCTTCTCCACAAGCTTGGCGTCGATTTCTATCTCGATCTCCTTCTTCTCGTCCTCTGCATTGTCCGACGACTTGTCCTTGCTCTTGATCTTGAGATGTATCTCATCCTTTGACTTCTTCTCTTCCTCCATACTGAATACGAGCTATATTGAGCACAAGGGAAAAAATAATATATGAGCTACACTTCCCAATGATCTCGAAGCGCTAGAACTCCCTCTGGGTACAACAGTTATCACTTATCAAAAAGGACTTGTTACACGATGAGCTATGAGCTAACTATAAGTAACAGCTTTTTATGACGACTTATATTTGCCCACAAGACGGATCCCACTTGACACCTTGTTGTTCAGCGTAGTGGTGTGTTCATTGGCTCATAGTATTGTCCTATTTCAGCAGCAGATTCACGATACTCGCACTCACGATGCATGTCAAATTTCGGGAATGAACAAAGAGAACTAAAGACACAGATCGACAAACCATTTCACAGTGTCAATGGTAGATCATGCGAGGAGAGATGAGTCTGGAGCAAGAGTCATAAGCCCGCCACAGGCACACCCCATTTGCATACTACACGAAGCAGTTCCACATAGTACTGATATAGTGATATGGTGAATTTTCACTCCCTCTAAGACCATATAGCATATAAGCTTGCAGGTAGCAAGAAGAAGCAACTGACCTCGCGGCAAGGTCCAAGGGGAGGAAGGGATCCAATCCAACCAGGATGTGCTCAGCGCCGAGCAGCGGCCTCCTTGGACGCGACACCGAAATCCGGTGGTTTCGCTTCGCAGATCGCGCAGCGGAGTGGCCGGTGGCGGGGCGGTGTAGTTGTTGTTGGCGGTGTGGAGTGGTCAGAGATCAGCTCAGATTCGAGAAGGCGCCAGGAGCAGTGTCAGTGGGAATGTGGGGAGAAGAAGAAGAAATAAGAAGGGGACGGAGCCGCGTAGGGGAAAGCGAGCTGCGTGGGTGTGGCGTGGTGGCCGCGTGGCCGACGTTGGCACGTGGCATGCGCAAAGGGATTTCAAGATGGCGAGACGTGTTGTGCCTCGGCTTGAGTTGAGCGGAGCCAAGGCCGGTGTCGGCTGGCTGCACGGGTCTACGCGCGGGCCCACAGGCCCAGGGGGTAAACGCTGTCGAAAAAAGGTTGGCCTTTTTCTTCAACACGTCAGGTACGAGTGCGACTTAAATAAAAATAACACAATAGTCAATCAAATTTTAATAATAAACCTATTTGCAAAGTATTTCACGACCGGTAAGCCTTTTCTGCAACTCCCGTCCGCGCGGAGCTGCACGTACGGATGCCACTCCAGCAGGGACGGTGCCGCAGATCTACCACGCTGGCGCGATGGGTCCTGGCGCCGCGCACCTGCCACGCTGGCGCGCATGTGCAGTGCCAGCCAGAACGGCAGGGCAGACTCCGCTGTAGCGCTCGTCGGCACGGCGCCGCACTCCCTGACATGCTGGCGCCGCGGGCCCGGGCAGCGTAAGTGCTGCGCCACTCGGGGTGGCACCGCACCCTTGTCTGTCGCGCCACGGAGCACGGCGCCGCACGGTCGACACCACTTAGCCACGCGCGGCCCTGCCCGGCCCTCCCCAGCCCGACCCCTAACCCTAACTTCCTCCTCTTCTCTTCCCAACCGATGGCGGCGGTGGCTCCACTTCTTTCCCCTCCAATCTTCACCTAGAGGCCCCAAATCTCAAGGAAAAGGAGGGGATTTCTTTCCCAAACGCTTCCCCAAGGTACTCTCCTCCACTTCTCTCCATTTCATCCGAAAATTTCAAGTTATTTGTCCCTAGTTTGCAAAATTCGTCCAAATCTCAAATCCCATTGGGTATGTAAATTTGTATGGACCAATGGGGTGGTTGGTTGATACATAGAGTAAGGATTGGTATAGTAATCATTCATGTGTATAGCTAAGATTATTAGTGTTAGTGTTAGTGTCAAGGTTAGTGAGCATTTTTTTAGTGTAACTTATTGCCTAGATACTTATTGAATTCATCTCGGTGTTCTTATACTTACTTTAGGGATGGTTAGAATTGTGCATGTTCATCATATGGACAAGGACGGGTTTTTGAGAGGCAATATTGAGCCGGACCCGGATGAGATTGACTTGGTGTTCGAGCGTAGTCCTACCTATGCCGAGGTGTTGCACCAAGTTTGGGTAGATTTGAATTGGATTGATCCTAATGATGTTGTTGACTTAGGAAGGTAGGCACAATGTTGGATTTAGGTTGCACAACCGTTGGAAGACAATGCGTATTAGCTCCGAGCAACATTGGGTTGCATATAAGGAAGTGGTGGCCGAATCACAAGACAAAACTCTTGAATTATTTGCCACAAAAAAGGTTGATGCTAAATGCAAAAGAGTATCATACAAGTTGCCTCCCCATATGAAGCTCGGAGTCCTCCACCCATTAACCAAGAGGAATTTATTGAGCCTCCTTTGACCCAACAACATGAAGTGAGGACATGTGTGAGCCCTGTTTCAAACAACCAAGATGAAGCATTGGGAGAGGACAATGATGAGTATGAGGACAGTGAGGTCGAGCTGGAGCTCCATGACAACACTGTTGGAGATTTGGACCTATATCTTACACAAGAGAACATGGATCACGACATCCCATATTCTCGGATGTATGCATCGGACTCGGATGAGGATGGTCTCGATGAAGAGGTTGATGAGGAGGGGTTCACAAAGGATGAGGCTGAAGTGCACGAGAAGGTATTGGGTAGGGATCCTTGGATACCCTTGTTTATGATCTCAGTCTAGCGAATGAAGCAACGGTTGACGGCGGCAAGGGTGTAGTGCTTGGACCAAGGCCAACTTCCTACCGAGATGATAGTCACGAGAATAACTGGATTTCAAAAGGACTTAGGTTTGCCACATTGTTGGAACTTAAGCAATGGATCAAGGACTTCTCTATTAGGTATCATCGACCATTCATGGTGGTTCACTCAGACGTGAAGAAGCGTTACACGGTTAAATGCGAGGATGATGGATGTCCTTGGATTGTGCGGGCAAGACCATACAAGGGAGGGCCCGATTGGCGCACAAGTTGTGTGTCAACACACATGTGCCATGGCAAAAGGGTGGATGACAAAGATGTGAAGCATGAGCAACGCCAGCTGACCTTCGAGTTCCTCGCCTTTAGGCTTTCAAACCAAATTTCATCACTTCCAACAATGACCATCAAGATGGTCATGGAGATCGTGGAAGCTCTATTTAACTATGAGGTGAAGTACGGGAAGGCCTGGAAGGCGAAGCAAGCCGCATTCAGGATGTTGTACAGTGGTTGGGAAGAATCATATAGCTTAATCCCTAGGTTGTTGTTAGCAATGGCCAATGCTAACCCGGGCATAGTTCATGTGGTCGAGCCATATGGCCCCGAAACAATGGTTCGTAACGGAAGAAATGTTCGAGTATTTGGGCGTGCTTTTTTGGGCATTCGAGCAATGTGTAAGGGGCTTCGAACATTGTAGGCCGGTTGAAAGGCCCAACTTAGGTCGACTAGAGGGGGGTGAATAGGAGACTACCAATTTTTATACTTTTATCCCACTTTTAAGGCTTAGCACAAAGTAAGGTTCACTAGAGATGCAACTACGTGAACAACCTAAATGACAAGAAGCACAAAGGTAAACAAGAGAGTAAATGCAAGAAGTAAAGGAGCGGAGCGAAAGAACCGGCAAGGGGACACAATGATGTAATTCCCGTAGTTCACTTCCAAAGAAGCTACGTCTACTTTGGAGAGGTGTCGGGGCCACACAAGGTCTCCCGAGCGCCACAAAGGCCTCACCTTCTTCTCCGGTGAGCACCACCACAAAGGTGGCCTCACAATCCACTAACCGGTGACCTTGAAGGCGCCAACCGAAAACCTTTACAACGAGGTTGAGGGGAGGCTTCACAACTCAATTGAAGGCCCTCAACGACACCCCGGAGCTTTACAACAAATGCCCCAGCTCCGAGGATGCCCTACACCGTCTAGGGTTCCAAGAACCCAAGAAACGAAATCCACGAAGGATGAGTGGGGGAAATCAAAATTCCTTTGGTGGAGGTGTAGATCTAGGTCAACTCTCCCAATCCTCAAAAGATCAAGAGATTTGAGTGGGTGGGGAGAGAGATCTAGCAAAGTCAAGCTCTTGTGAAAATGGTGGAGAGAGAGAACAAAGAGATGAGGTGGGAGGAGGAAGAAGGGGGCTTAAATAGCACCCCTTTAAACGGAATCTGCCCAGGCCCGACGCCGTCGGTACTACCGGTGACTGACCGGTAGTACCGGCGGGCGAGCCACCACCGGTCCAGCCCGGGCCACGTAACGGTCATAAGACTGTCGGTGGACCCAAAAGGGCTAGCCGGTAGTACCAGTCCAAATTCCACCCTTATTTCCGTCAAATAGACAGTGCGAGGCAGAAGGTTATCTGACCCGCACTGCCCATCGTCGGAAATAGGACCGGAACTAGACCCGGAACTACAGGTCCCCGATGCCGGCTGGTACTACCGATGAGGGAGCGGTACTACCGCTCAAGGGGGCAGGAGCTGGTCTGGCCGGTACTACCGATCCAAGATCCGATGCTATTTCCGACAAATAGGCAAAGTTAGACAGAAGTCTTACTGAACCCAAAAAATCTTCATCGGAAATAGTACCGGATCTTCAGCCAGAAGTACCGCTTGAACAGCCCTAGGAAAACCCCTAGGCGGTACTACCGCTGCCTGGCCGGTACTACCGGTCAGAGCAGAAACCCCTCCAACTACTCAGAAAACACTCTCTCACTCGAAAACTGGGATGGCTGTGGAGGTGCATATATGGTCTGTGCATGAAATATTGATTTCCCACAACCTTCCTAGATGGACTCCCTCTTGATAGTACGGTAGCCTAAAAAGTAAACAAGAGAAAATGGAAAATAAGAGCTATCGACTACAAGCTCTTCCTTGAGAGACAACATCCACGAACACGTCCGAAGATAAAACCTGAAACTTGGACAAACGGTTAAACCACAAAAGGAGTTGTCATCAGCACCAAAAACATAAGGAGAAAAAATAATCCTTTTAATCTCCCCCTTTTTGGTGCTTGATGACAACCCCACAAGATTTGCACAAGGAGGCAGTAAAACCAAAGGTGAGAGAGGCTCCCCCTGAAGACATGGGAGAGAGCTCTCCCAACCGAGAAAAGAGTGGAGCTCATACCTTGCACCAACACAATTGTGGTGAGACAAAGATTGGACAATAAAGAATAGTCCACCACATATCCTCAAGAGAATACCACAGAGATACCTTACTACATAGATTCACCAACAAGGTAGCAACCATACAAGAGGTCCACAGACAATAATGGAGGTCCACGACCATTACATAACGGAATAAAGTGTGCACGAGCATAAAAAAGATCAAAGAAAAAGCGAGCTCGTGACACAACCCATGCAAATCCTAAGATCCTAACGGAGCACTTTCTCCCCCTTTGGCATCAAGACGCCAAAAAGGGACAAAGAAGCCAAACTACGTGCCCTACCCACCAACGAACGGAGGAGGCGGCTCGGGGTCCCAAGAGGCATTGTTCCAAGCGGGCGGGAACTGATTGGAGATCTCTGGCTCGTCATCACTATTAGTCCACTTGCAATGTGTGTTGATCCACTCATCCTTGGGCGCGGTGACGGAGCTAGACTCAGGTGACACATCAATATCAAGCTTCCTCATGATGGCCTTCTCCCGGCGAACACTATGCCTCTGAGCAACATAGGACTGATACTCACGGTCCTGAATGAAGTAGAAAGTCTTCTTCACCTTCTTCAGCAGCTTTTTAGCCCAAGAGGGCTGCCTCACAAGTCGGGTTGGAGGAGAAGCCTCAGCACGGTCCCCATCACTAGCATCCGAAGCAGTCCTTCCAGCAGCAGCTTCGTCTTCAGCCTGAGAGCGAGGTAACTTGTGCTTCATCACATGGAGAGTCTTCTCCTCATGAATAGTGAGAACATCCTGAGGGTAGATGGAGCCAGTTGCCTCCCTCCACTTGGCATTGATAAGAGTCTGGATGTATGGAGCATATGGACAAGACCTCTTCTCAATCATAGCGAACCAGATTTCTTCAAATAAGTAATCCATAACATCAAGGGGCTCATGAGAGTTTCTGTGGCGGTAAGTCTGAAACATGAGATCAATCTGGAAGGCGTGAAGCTGATCAAAGTTACCTGCCTTGGGAGCAATGGTGTTCTGATAGACCTTGCACATGATGTCATAGGTGAGATGGGCAACGTTTCCAGCAACGCCACGACCCTCAATGTAAAGAGGCTCAAGAACTTCCGGCTCGGAGGCCTTCCCCCTATGCACCCACCACCCATTGGCACGACGTCCGCCTTCCTGAATAGGATAGCCAAGAAGGGCGGCAAACTCATACCATTTAGCAGACAGATACTGGTTTTGGGTCATCCACTTCATGGTTTGATCATCAGGGTCAATATCAAAGTAGAGAGTTGAGTAAAACTGAGCAATGGCCCTCTCATCAAAGTTCTCACGGTGTTGCATCAGCTTGATGACCCCAAACCTCCTGCACATATCAAGAGCTTCACCAAAGTATTCAGGGTTGCCCTCCATCTTTGCAATGTTGATGTGCTTCTGAGGAGCACACACATTCTTCTTCTTAGTAGCATAAACCTCAGAATAGATCTCCTATTGACGCACGGTGTGCAAGAAAGGATCCTGAGCCAGGCGGTCACGAGGAACAGCGTAGGGATCAACCTTGCGAAACTCCTCATAAGCAAGCTGCGGCCAAGAGGAAATCTTCTTCTTGCTAGAATCCGGTCCAGAGGTGGTCTTCTTTTGACTTGCCAGAACATGCCTCTTGCCTTCCGCAGCAGCAGCACGACGCTCAGCTGCAGCCCTCTGACGAGTAGTCTGACTGGGAGGGTGCACAACCTCAAGATCATCCTCATCAATATCTGACGGTCCACGAGAGGGAGCACGAGACTGCTTGGATCTGCCACGGGAACCCCCTTGCCCTGAGAGAAAAGCAAATAGAAAGGAGGAACTAGAGGATAAGTGCACAAGGTCGAAGAAAAACGAAAGCAACTAGACTGAATTGACACGGTACAGAGACAGATATCAGAAATTAGTGCATCGGAAGTTCCGCCTGGCGGCCGAAACTACCGGTCGCATGGGACGCACCGGAAGTTCCGGTCATGCCCTGCCCCTGGGCGGTACTACCGCTGCCTCACCGGTAGTACCGATGAGAGGACCACGCCGGTAGAACCGGCGGATCCGCACCGGTAGTACCGGTCAGGGCACGAACAGGGCAGTTCAAAACTGGGTCCAAATCCCAGATTTGATGAAACTTGATGCACAAATTGATGACATCTAGACTATGTACTGAGGCAAAACAATCTAAAGAAGAATCCTTTCCCTACCAAGACTCCCCATAGTAGTTCTAGCCAAAGAAGGGCCCTAGACATGGCATGTCCTACTCAAGCACAAAAGTGACTAGATCTCCATGAATGGAGCACGAGAGGAGCAAATACCAGGGTCCATGGCGGGGAATCAAGGACGGGAAGAATCCCACGGAGCCGATCTGAGGAGGGACGGCTGGAATCGGTGTGGCCGGCAGCGTCACCGTGGAGAGCTCCTTGAGAACTAGGGGTGGTAAGATGGGGTCAAGGGGAGACAAATGGGGAAGATGACCCCGTGCCCCCCCTTGGCCCTTCACTTATTGGGGGCCCATTTCACCGCTAGTACCGGCCAGAGGCCGGAACTACCGATGACACCGGAAGTTCTGGGAGAAGTGATACTTCCGATCATGGCAGAATTTCTGAGAGAAATTTTAGCCCTGACCGGTAGTACCGGTTCCGACCGGAACTACCGACGATTCCCAGAAAGCAAACTCCAGATTATGATTGGCAAGGGAAGAACGACCTTGTGCAAAAACTGAAAACAACCAGATCCACCCGAAAGAATAAAACTCAAAACAACGATTGCGAGCCAAATAGCACCAGGTCGGTGGCCTAGGCCACCATATATGAGTATACTTGGCTTGAAACCGCGAAGATGTATCTTGGGTTCATTACTAAAACTCATCATTTAAGCTCAATTTGTCTCCTTGAGAGACCATAGAGAATGAATACATTAATGTGTGCATAGTAGGAGGAGTGATGGTTCATTTGGGGAACCACACTCCCCCTAAAACCATGCGTACATCCAAACAAGATATCCTTTGAGACCCGGGTATGTGTGCAAGATACTTAAGCCACGTTGCTTGAATCAATGATATTTAGTTCATGCCTCAACTCCCGAAACCTTGCTTTATCAAGAGGCTTCGTGAAAAGATCTGCAAGATTAGCCTTGGTAGGAACATACTCCAAAGAAATGTCTCCTCTAGCAACATGATCCCGAATGAAATGATGACGAATCTCAATGTGCTTAGTCTTGTTGTGTTGAACTGGGTTGTGAGCAATAGCAATAGCACTCTCATTGTCACACAAGAGTGGCACCTTGTCAAAAGAGAGTCCAAGATCCTTCAAGGTTTGCTTCATCCATAGTAATTGAGCACAACAACTCGCGGCGGAGATGTACTCAGCTTCGGCAGTGGACAAAGACACGCAGTTTTGCTTCTTCGAGGACCAACACACCAAGGACCTCCCAAGAAATTGACAAGCACCGGAAGTAGACTTTCTCTCCACTTTGTCTCCTGCCCAATCCGAATCAATGTAACCAATGAGATCAAAGCTGGCCCCCTTTGGGTACCACAGCCCAAAGTTAGGGGTATGAACCAAATATCGAAAGATTCTCTTGACCGCCACCATGTGGCTTTCCTTTGGCGCGGCTTGAAATCTTGCACACATACCCACACTCAACATAATATCCGCTCGAGAAGCCCAAAGATAGAGTAGAGAACCAATCATCGAGCGATAAAGCTTTTGATCCACATCCTTACCCTTGGGATCAAGATCAAGATTAACCTTTGTGGGCATGGGAGTTTTGACTCCATTTACTTGATCAAGGTTGAACTTCTTGAGCATATCTTGGACATATTTGGCTTGGTTGATGAAAGTCCCTTTCCTCAATTGTTTGACTTCGAAGCCAAGAAAGAATTCCAACTCCCCCATCATGGACATCTCAAAGCGGTCGGTCATGAGCTTAGCAAAATCCTCATTGAAAGCTTTGTTAGTAGACCCAAAAATAATGTCATCAACATAGATTTGGCAAATGAACAAGTTTCCTCCAACTTTCTTAGTAAAAAGAGTGGGATCAATGAGGCCTACTTCGAAACCACGGTCTAACAAAAGCTCTCTAAGGCACTCATACCAAGCACGAGGGGCTTGCTTGAGACCATATAGTGCCTTATCGAGTTTGTAGACATGGTCTGGGAAGAGGGGGTCCTCAAAGCCTAGAGGTTGCTTGACATACACCAATTCTTTTAAGGGACCATTAAGAAAAGCACTCTTGACGTCCATTTGTTGTAACTTGAAGTTATGATGGGTAGCATAGGCAAGAAGCATGCGAATGGATTCTAGACGAGCAACGGGAGCATAAGTTTCACTATAGTTTGTGCCCTCAACTTGAGAGTATCCTTGGGCAACTAACCTTGCTTTGTTGCGGACGACTATACCATTTGCATTCTTCTTGTTCTTGAAGATCCACTTGGTCCCAATCACATTTTGACAATCTTTGGGTCTCTTCAAAAGAGTCCACACCTTGTTCCTCTTGAAGTTGTGGAGTTCTTCGTTCATAGTGTCGAGCCAATCATCATCTTCAAGAGCTTCGAAGACCTTTTGGGGCTCAACATGAGAAATAAACGCATGATGAGAACTAAAAGAGGTTAGTTGTCTCCTAGTAGTGGAGCCCCTATTGAAATCTCCATAAACATTATCAAGGATATGTCCATCTTTGATGAGCTTCGCGAGACGGTATGCTTGACGAGCTTGGGTCTCAAGATGAGATTCTTGAGCAACCACTTGATCATCACCACGATTCGAGATCCCTCCTTGACTATATGAACGAACTTGATCACTATCTTCATCAACATCAACCAAGGGAGAGACATCATCATTTGGCGGAGGGACACTTGCTTGGCCTTGGTCATTGTCAACTTGACAATCTTCATCTTGACCTTGAGAGTCATTGACATGAGGAGCTTCAACAGCTTGGAGGGGTGGAGCTTGATCAACTTGAGGTAGACTTGGACTTGAAGAGTCATGAACATGAAGATCTTGAGAGGAGCTTGACGAAGTTTAAGAATCATTAAGTTGACCTTGAGGTGCAAGAAGGTCTTGTGAGAGTGAAGGATCCGCTTGAGTGGAGCTTGGTCCTTCTCCTTCGGCCACAAGGGGATCCTCAATGGGGTGGAAGAAACCCACACCCATTCTTCTTATGGCTTGGGAAGAATTTCATCACTTGGATCACGAATACCATCTTTCCGCACAAGAGACTCATGATCTTCATCAAACTCGACATTGCTAGATTCTTCAACCCTTCCCGTTGCTTTGTTGTAGACTCGATAGGCATGGGACTGATTTGAGTACCCAACAAAGATCCCTTCTTGAGCCCTAGATTCAAACTTTGATAAGCGGACACCTTTCTTGAGAAGGAAGCATCTACAACCAAACACCCGGAAGTACTTGACATTTGGCTTGTGACCGGTGAGAAGTTCATATGGAGTCTTGTTCTTCATCTTGCGGAGATAGAGGCGATTGGTTGCATGGCAAGCGGTTGAAATGGCTTTGGCCCAAAAGTTATATGGAGACTTAAATTCCGCCATCATGGTTCAGGCCGCATCCATCAAAGTATGGTTCTTCCTTTCGGCAACACCATTTTGTTGAGGGGTATAGGGGGTAGAGTATTGATGTTTGATCCCCTCATCACTAAGAAACTCATCCAATGTGTAGTTCTTGAATTCGGTGCCATTGTCACTTCTAATGGTGAGGATAGTGGAATTGAGTTGCCGCTACACTTGATTTGCAAAGTCGATGACGGTTTGTTGAGTCTCACTCTTGAACTTGAAGAAGTAGACCCAAGTGTAACGCGAAAAGTCGTCAACAATCACCAAACAATACTTCTTCCCACCAAGACTATCATGAGATGGAGGCCCAAAGAGATCCATGTGAAGAAGCTCCAGGCACCGTTCAGTGGTGATTTGATTGAGAATCTTGTGGGGATTCTCATGCATCTTCCCTTCTATACATGCCCTGCACACACGATCTTTGGCAAAGGAAATGTCTTTTAGTCCAAGGACGTGGCCCCCCGTGTAGAGACTTTGCAAAGCCTTCATGTTAACGTGGGCTAGGCGGCGATGCCACAACCAGCCCACGTCGGCTTTCGCATAGAGACATATAGCATGTGTAGATGGCTTTCCGGAGAAATCCACTACATATAAGTCATGCTCTACGTATCCAACGAAAGCCACCATGAGAGACTTGCTCCACATGAGGACCACAGAATGCTCACTAAAGAAAGATGAAAGACCCATGATAGCAAGAGCACGAACGGAAAGGAGATTTTAGCCAAGGGTTTTGACAAGCATGACATTTACCAAGGATACATCCGGGGCAACTACCACCTTACCAAAACCCAATATCTGAGAGCTTGTTTTATCACCATAGGAGACTAAAGTATTGGCAAAATTTGGCCTAATCTCCGACATGATAGACTTGCTTCCGGTCATATGGCTTGTAGCTCCACTATCAAGCACCCATTTTACACCTCCGGAAGCAAAGTCCTACAAGAAAATCAAGCTTTGGTTTTAGGTACCCATTTTGCAATGGGTCCCCTTTTGTTAGTCACAAGGGTCTTAGGTACCCAAATGTTCCAATGATAATCATGAGTGTAAGATGTTCCAATGTACTTAGCATAAACATGACCATCAAAAGATTTGCAAAGAATGTAGGAGGGGTTATTCTTCCTGGCAAAGTTATCACTTTGCACAAAGATAGAATCATGAGAGGATACTAGAGCAAGGTTCTTGCTCTTCTTCCTTTTCTTGTTCCTCCTCTTGTACTTCCTCTTGATAGTGGCTTGCCCTTTTGCAAGTTGATCTTTCAATGTCTTGTTCTCCTTAACAAGATTCTCATGCTTGCAACAAGGGTTAGACGAACAAGACAAATGCACAATAGGCGTAGCGGAAGACTTTGAATGTTCATTTAGTTGCGTTTGGAGTTGCTTATGAGCCTCAAAGATACTTGAGAATTTACTCTCCAAGGCATGATGTTCCTCCTTGAGTTTCTCAAAATCCTTGAGGCATTCATGACCAACACCAAACTCAACCTTTTCATTTTTAAGGACATTCAATGAAGCAATAGCATGATCTCGTTCTTTAACAAGTTGCGATATAAAGGCATTATGGTCATCAACAAGTTTAGCCACACTTTCCTCAAGAGTTATTCTCATGTTATGTTCATCTTCAAGAGATTGGGATAGAGAGGCAATCTCATCGGCGGCCTCTCTCTCATTTTTACCTAACAAGTCAATAACTTCCTCTTTCTCATCTAGCATTTCCCTAGCATGGTCAAGTTGGTTTACAAGTGTTCAAAGCACATCCTAGTATCATCATCTAGATGCTCCATGGATTCACACATGCTTACCATCTCTTTCTTAACCTCTAAACCATCTAGATCATGCAAGGGAAGTTCATTTGGGGAGGACTTGGAAGCGGGAGTTATCTCGGTGGCCTTAGCCATGAGACACTTTTGGTTGCGGTTGGTGATGTTCTCGTTTGGGGAGTCGAAGAGAGACACTCATGGAGTAGATGAAGTAGCAATAGCGGCAACCCCATGATCTCTCCATCTTGACCTTCATTCTCAACCTCATCATCATCGCCCGAAAAGTACTCTTCATGGACCACCATCGCCCTTTCCTTGTTAGGTAAGTTCTTGTTGTGGAAGTTCTTGTTCAAAGGATGAGGAGGTCTTGGCTTGTTCTTGCGAATGAGGCGGCCTCCATTGTCTTCTCTATTCTCGAAGGGGCATTGAGCTACAAAGTGACTCTTGTCGTTGCAATTGTAACAAGATCTAGTCTTTGGAGTCTTCATGGTTGAGTTGAATCTTGGGTTGTCCCTTGACCTTGACTTCATGCCCGATTTGTTCCAAAACGCCCTTGATGCTAGAGCCAAATGCTCATTGAAAGCATATTTGATGTCCTCTTGAGACCACTCACTTGAGTTGTCGTCTTCATCAACTTCCACCACTTGAGCTTTCAAGGCAAGGTTCAACTTTTGAGACCCATAAGCACGAGCACGAGCTGACTCCGCATTCTTCTTGGCAATGGTCATGGCAATAACTTCACTCAGCACCTCTTGAGAGGACATGGTATGGTAGTTGCTTCTCCCCTTGATAGAGTTGAGTTTTTGTTCCTCAAAGGGAAGAAGAGCTTGAACAAACTTCCTCTTCATGAACTTGTCGTCAACATAGGTAGCTCCAAGGTCCCTCAAGGTACAACAAAGAACCTTGAGCCGACGATACATGTCTTCGGGTGTCTCATCATCTTTCATTGCAAAGCCATCGGACTCATTGTTGGCTTCATCAAGTTTGGAGCTTTGAATACTCGCATTTCCAATATATAACTCGGTGAGATGATCCCAAGCTTCTTTGCGGTGGAGAATTGGCGAATATGAGCAAAGTCCTTGGGGGTCAATGCCTTTTGAATCATACCCAAGGCGGTGGCATTGAGTTGCTTGTCCACGACCTCGGCCCGAGTCAACTTCTTAGCATCATATGGAGAGAAACCTTCCTCCACAATCCTCATCAATTCAATAGAAGAGCTGGAGATATGAGATTGCATTAGATATTGCCAATTGGCGAAGTTAGAAGTATTTAGTATGGGAGGTGCTCCTTGAGGTATGATGTGCGACATGGGAATAGGAGGATCCGGCATATATTTGAACGGTGGTGGTACCACCGAGTAATCCTTGACTCCCTCTTTGGAGGAGGAGTCACCTAGCCCCTCGGTGCTCTCGCTTGGGAGCTTGGTGGTTTGAGCCACAAAGCCTAGACCCAAGTGTTTTGGGGCTGCCGTGGGAATCACCCCGGGGGCAACCACTTGCACGGGAGCGGAGGGGGCTTCGGCCTCAAGAGATGCATCATGAGGGGTTTCTAGCATGGGGGTAGGCTTAAGGGATTGCAAAAGAGTCATCATTTCCTCAAACTTGGTCATCATGGATGTCTCCAAACGATTGAGGTCATCCATGGAGGCCAAGTTCTTGGGGGCTACACCCACACTTCCCTCTTCGTCGGCCATAGTGTCTTAGGCGGTTAAGCCCGAAGTAAGAGCCGAGGCTCTGGTACCAATTGAAAGGCCCAACTTAGGTCGACTAGAGGGGGTGAATAGGAGACTACCAATTTTTATACTTTTATCCCACTTTTAAGGCTTAGCACAAAGTAAGGTTCACTAGAGATGCAACTACGTGAACAACCTAAATGACAAGAAGCACAAAGGTAAACAAGAGAGTAAATGCAAGAAGTAAAGGAGCGGAGCGAAAGAACCGGCGAGGGGACACGATGATGTAATTCCCGTAGTTCACTTTCAAAGAAGCTACGTCTACGTTGGAGAGGTGTCGGGGCCACACAAGGTCTCCCGAGCGCCACAAAGGCCTCACCTTCTTCTCCGGTGAGCACCACCACAAAGGTGGCCTCACAATCCACTAACCGGTGACCTTGAAGGCGCCAACCGAAAACCTTTACAACGAGGTTGAGGGGAGGCTTCACAACTCAATTGAAGGCCCTCAACGACACCCCAGAGCTTTACAACAAATGCCCCAGCTCCGAGGATGCCCTACACCGTCTAGGGTTCCAAGAACCCAAGAAACGAAATCCACGAAGGATGAGTGGGGGAAATCAAAATTCCTTTGGTGGAGGTGTAGATCTAGGTCACCTCTCCCAATCCTCAAAAGATCAAGAGATTTGAGTGGGTGGGGAGAGAGATCTAGCAAAGTCAAGCTCTTGTGAAAATGGTGGAGAGAGAGAGAACAAAGAGATGAGGTGGGAGGAGGAAGAAGGGGGCTTAAATAGCACCCCTTCAAACGGGCAGAATCTACCCAGGCCCGACGCCATCGGTACTACCGGTGACTGACCGGTAGTACCGGCGGGCGAGCCACCACCGGTCCAGCCCGGGCCACGTAACGGTCATAAGACTGTCGGTGGACCCAAAAGGGCTGACCGGTAGTACCGGTCCAAATTCCACCCTTATTTCCGTCAAATAGACAGTGCGAGGCAGAAGGTTATCTGACCCGCACTGCCCATCGTCGGAAATAGGACCGGAACTAGACCCGGAACTACCGGTCCCCGATGCCGGCCGGTACTACCGGTGAGGGAGCGGTACTACCGCTCAAGGGGGCAGGAGCTGGTCTGGCCGGTACTACCGATCCAAGATCCGATGCTATTTCCGACAAATAGGCAAAGTTAGACAGAAGTCTTACTGAACCCAAAAAATCTTCATCGGAAATAGTACCGGATCTTCAGCCGGAAGTACCGCTCGAACAGCCCTGGGAAAACCCCTGGGCGGTACTACCGCTGCTTGGCCGGTACTATCGGTCAGAGCAGAAACCCCTCCAACTACTCAGAAAACACTCTCTCACTCGAAAACTGGGATGGCTGTGGAGGTGCATATATGGTCTGTGCATGAAATATTGATTTCCCACAACCTTCCTAGATGGACTCCCTCTTGATAGTACGGTAGCCTAAAAAGTAAACAAGAGAAAGTGGAAAATAAGAGCTATCGAATACAAGCTCTTTCTTGAGAGACAACATCCACGAACACGTCCAAAGATAAAACCTGAAACTTGGACAAACGGTTAAACCACAAAAGGAGTTGTCATCAGCACCAAAAACATAAGGAGAAAAAATAATCCTTTCACCGGTAATCTCTGTTGATGGCACCTTCTTGACCGAGCAGTTCTGTGACACTCTCTTGATTGCAATAGGAAATGATGCAAATAACCGGTTACTTCCCTTGGCTTTTGCTTTGGTTGAGGCGGAGAACAATATTAATTGAGAGTGGTTCTTACGTCTTTTGAGAACCAAGGTATTACCTCTTGATAGGGAAATATGTGTCATCTCGGATCGCCATCAAGGAATTCTCAATGCGGTGACGATTAACATTCCCGGTCATCCTCCTTTGCACCACCGATGGTGCATGAGACATTTTGTTTCCAACTTCTATAGGGCATGTAAGAGCAAGGAGTTGTCTAATGATCTTCAAGATTGTTGTCTTGCTTTCACGGACCGGCATTTCACAAACTTATATCTCAGATTGCTGAACAACAAAAAACTCGATTCGAAGGATCAAGAGTTTCTCAATAGGCATATTCAACTCCGGGACAAGTGGGCACGAGCTTATGATGAGGATGGCCGGAGGTACGGTCAAATGACAAGCAACATGGCAGAGGCCTTCAACATGGTACTTAAGGGTGTCCGTGCATTGCCCATCACTGCAATAGTTCGATACACATTCAACAAGTTGAATGGTTATTATTTGAACTACTCACTTGAAACGGATAAGCAAATTGCGGGACAGAACAAAAACGAGTACAAGTACCCACCCAAGGTTGACGATTGGATGACATTTCAGTCATGGAAGGCGGACTCCCAAGTTGCCATGGTTTTTTATAACGACGAGCTCATTTACCAAGTGGTCGAGCCTGGAGGAACCACTTCGGATGGTGTCCAACACGGAGGCCGAGCCTTCAAGGTCTCCCTAAGGAATTGTGATTGCACATGCGGAAGGCCATTGTTGCTTCATCTCGCTTGTTCTCACTTGCTATGTGCATCTCGGAAGCGCCGTGTCGATTATAATCACGAGCACACCGTTAGAGAGTCCGAGGTCTCTATCATGAAGACGAAGATGACATGGGCTCCTAGATTTCATCCATACCTTGACCAATCGCAATGAAAATAAAGCTAGAAGCACAAACATACTACAAATTATATTCTTACAAATTTTCCCACCTCAATCATACTAGAAGCTCATCCTAAACCTAAACATACTACCACATTATCTAATCTCCCTCTAAGTAATCAACAAATCAACTATATGTCTTGATTTTGGGATGAACTAGGGTTTCACTAAACTATCAAAATTAGGGAGATTTCTTGGACAAAGAGGGGGATTTCTTGGCCAAATACCTAGAGGATGTGCTCAGCAACTAGATCCAAGGAAAAATTCTTCAGATTTGAGCAACTGAAGAAGGATTAGAGGAGGGGAAGATGAACCCTAGCCACCACCACCATGAACTCTGCTTCTCTGAGAGCGTTGGAGAGGATTTGCTTCTCTGCGAGCATTGGAGAGGAAAAGGGAGAAGAGGAGCGGGTCGAGAAGGGCCGTGTGTGGCTAAGTGGTGGCGACCGTGCAGCGCCGTGCTTCGTGGCGCGGTACGCAAGGGTGTGGCGCCACCCCGAGTGGTGCAGCACTTATGCTGCTCGGGCCCGTGGTGCCAGCATGTCAAGGAGTGCGGCGCCGTGCCGATGGGCGCTACAACGGAGTCTGCCACGCTATTCTGGCTGGCGCTGGACATGCGCGCCAGCGTGGCAGGTGCGCGGCGCTAGGACCCACTGCGCTAGCGTGGCAGATCTACGGCGTCGTCCCTGCTGGAGTGGCATCCGTACGTGCGGCGCCGCACGGGCGGGAGTTGCGGAAAAGGGTTACCGAACGTGAAATACTTTGCAAATAGGTTTATTATTTAAATTTGTTTGACTATTGGGTTATTTTTATTTAAATTGCCTATGAGGGCATCTCCACCAGTCCGATCCAAACGTTTCAAAACAGCCCGCCTAGAGTGGCGGGCAGCTGCGCCGGTCTAGCGGGGTGACCCATACGGAACGATTCACGGACCGATCCATCCATACACCAAATTTGAGCCATGTTTGCGTCGGCCAGGACAACGCGCTTGTCCTCCGGCGTCCTCCCCTAGTCCGCCCGGACCCTCTCGGCAGTGGCACAAAAGACACTCTTCTCCCCCAAACCCGCCTTCCATATCCGTAGCCTGAGCAGGCACAACCATTTTTGTTGTCGCCCCCGCAATATCGAGCAGCACCGCAGGCCACACGCGTTGCCAGAGTTGAGACTGTCCATCCCGCCGCCCGGCCGCCGCCTGTGTACTGGACACGCGACAGCCTCTGGGGTGCGTCGCGCACAACCTGCTTGGTATTTGGCCTGACCGCTTTTGAGGTACGTTCGCCTGTCATTTCTAGGTTATTTGGTCCCTGCGACAGTTGGCATGGCCATTGACGGCCGTATACTTTAACAGATGGGTAGTAATCGAAGGGCAATCGAGTTCTTCTATAAGAATTTCATCGAGTCATCGTCCGAAGAGGAGTCCGACGGTGAGATCGAAGTTCTGCTGGCCACTGCACAGATGGTGCACGACCAGTACCTCTTGCCGACACATAGAGCTGGCTTGGCGAAGCGGCGCTAAGCCAACCATGAACGTGGCCGAGAAGATGGCCACATGCGCCTTTACAAGGATTACTTCTGTCGAGGGGAAGACCCCTGGGTAGGCCAAGCTAGGCTCAACTGGCCGGCTCCAGGGAGACCTGGCCGGATGGCCACAAGACAAGGAATCACAGCCGGGTGGAAGCTCCACCCGGTCCGCCTCAAGATTCCCCGGCTGGCCCGTCTAGCCAGGTGGCTAGGAGAACCGGCTGGGTAGCCACCTCTACCCGTCCGCCTCAGATCCGTTGGCCAAGGGTATGGGGGAGGGTGACGCTCCTTGCTGAGCGCACCCTTGATCGGACAGGCAGGCATGTCGCCCTGCCGGCACTACCAGATGAGGATGCCAAAGCGCCAAGGCTGGAGGCTGACAAGTAAAGCACTGGCTGACGGATAAAGCTCCGGCTGACGGATAAAGCACCAAGCTGACGGATAAAGCACCGGGTGAATCCCAAAGCGGCGGCGCTGAGACGCTGTGGCGCTGTCCCCACCTGTACTAGAGCTTGACCGGGTCCTAGACCACTGGCTAGACCCGGAAGCTAGCCCGCTTTGTAAACCCAAAGCCCAAACAGTAAACCCTAGAGCCCACATTGTAACCTACCCTTACACCATTATATAAGGAGGGGTATAGCCAGGGTTCTAGGTAAGGCATTACAAGTTAGAAGTTAGGCAGAATCGACAAGTTTAGTAGTTCATCTTCCCCTAGATCTCGATAGCAGCGAGGGAAACAGCTCAAGGAGAACTTGTATTGAGCACCAGCTCCCCATATCGTAGATCCTTGCAGGAGTAGGAGTGTTACCTCGTCCAGAGGGCTCCAAACCTGGGTACATCGTTGTGTTTGCAGTATCTCTGCCCAACCTGTTGCGAGTAGACACCTATAGCATCCTGATTGTCCCCTCTCATGCCATCCCCGATGGCACTGCCGTGTTCCACACCACGACAGTTGGCGCCCACCATGGGGCACAGTGCTTCGGCTGGGGTCATCTTTTGCATGGGACTTCCGCTCGTCGCCTCTGGCCTCGTCCTCACCTTCATCTCCTTCGAATGTGTCCTCGACAACACATTCTTCTTCAACGGGAAAACATTCCCAAGTGACGGCTCTATCATGCACTTCGGCGAGCACCGCGTCTATGTCGCCACCGTCGCTGAGGATTTCCCTCGCAAGGTCATCACCGTCTCCGCCGCACCTCCAGGCTTCTCCGCTCCGCTCCTCGCTAGCGGCAGCATTGAGGTCATGATGGCCGGCGCAGGCGATGGCCGCCACCCACCTATGGAGCACGACGCGGGTGCCAACAATGCTGCACCGCGCGAGAAAGACACATACCCCTTGGCGGCCTCCATCCAGAACCTCCATATCCCCATCGCCCCTGAGGTGGACCCAGCGGCCGCAGCAGCAGCGCTGGAGGCCATGCGCCAGAACCTCCTGGAGGAATCCAACAAGGTCGCCGCCTGGACACAACCATGCGCGAGTATAACACCACGCATGGCTTCTCCCGCTTACCCGGAGCCAACCGGCAGGCGCCACCCTAGGGCCGCAACTTGGGGTCGGAGCAAGACCGTGCTGCTGACTCGCGTGCCCCTGTGGCTCAGTCGGTTTATAGTACTCCGACCAAAAACATGAGGGCCGCAGAAGCTGCTGTCGCAGAGCTTAGCCACCTGGAGGGTGACGAGCTGCATCGCTAATAGGCGCGTGTCCAGCTCCTTGTCGCTACGGCCAATAAGCAACAGGCCAACGCAGGCGCAAGCCTCAGAGGAAACAGCAAGAGCCAGCAGCATTGCTGGGTGGGTGATCCGACTGCAGGTGGGAGCAAGGCCTCCTCTCTAAACGCTACAAAGCAGAACAGTCGTCTACGCGGCGGATCAGCTGGCCGTGGGCAAAACCCGCACGAAGCCGCGACTGTCACTAGCAGGAACCGTGATCCAGCTGACGAAGCCGGAAGGACCAACGCGCCACCCAAGTCCCGCCTCTCAGCCCAGCATGGCCCGCTCGAGCCGGAGGAGCTGCGAGATGCGTGCGCGCGCATCGACCTGTTGGTCCAGTCACGCGTGCTGGAAGAGGAAAGTCTGGCTGGCCCAAGGTGTTTTAGACCGCGCATCTGGAATGAACCGTTTCCAAGAGATTTTTTCTCCCAAGGGACACGCCAAAATACAACGGCACAGTCAAGCCGGAGGATTAGCTGGTGGATTACACCACCGCGGTGCGAATCACGAACGGCAATCGTCGGGTAGCTGTGCGCTATGTCCCGCTCATGCTCCTAGACTTAGCCAGGACATGGCTCAACAGACTCCCCGACAACAGCATCAACGCTTGGATTGACTTCGAGCAGGTGTTTGTCCGCAACTTCACCAGCACCTACAAGCGCCCGGGTCGCCCCGACGAGCTCGCCTGTTGCGTTCAAGGCAAGGACGAGACCGACCGCTCCTACATCACCCGGTGGACAAGCATGCACAATTCCTGCGAGGGGGTGCGTGAGCACAAGACAATCGACTTCTTCATCAACGGCTGCAGAGACGGCACCATGCTCAAGCATAAGCTTCGCCGGGTGGAGCCTAATATCATGACTAAGACCTTGGAGATCGTGGACAAGTACGCCACCGCGGACGCGACGATGAAAAGCTCCATCCGGCTGGACGACTAGGGGCAGATCATCATGGAGGTCTCCACGGACCAACGCCAGCTGGAAGGGAACAACCACAACTCCAGGCGGTATGACAATCGCCATGGCAAGAGTAAAGACGACTAGATAGATAACCAATACGGTTCCAGGCAGGTGGCAGCCGTCCAAGAGGACCCAGCTGCAGGCGGCAGCCGGAGACAGAAGCCCGACGACCGGCCACCTCGGCCCAAGTACACCATCGAATCGATGCTTGATGGCCCATGCAAGTTCCACAGTGGCGGAAACAAAGTTGGCTACACATACAACTCGCTAGTGCACCTGGACAACAAAGATGGCCGAGGTTTGTGGTTTACCACCGCCACCGCCTCCTCCGCCAGCCGGTGGGCAGTAGGACAACCGCAAGCGCCAGAACCGCCAGGATGAAGAGGGTGGAGACTATCCTCGCCGGGTAGGGAACTACCACATCTTCACCACCGAGCCGGAAACCAAACATAGCAAAAGGCGCCATGAGGCGGAGGTGAACGCAATCATTCCCCCGTTCCTTAGTTCCTGAACTGGTCCGAACAAGAGGTCAAGTGGAGCCAGAAGGACCAGTCGGTCGTGCTGCCGCATCCGGGCACATATGCCATGGTCCTGGACCCCATCATCATCTCCAAGAAGCACTCGTGCAGGTTCTCCCGCATATTGGTGGACGGAGGAAGCAACATCAACCTCCTGTACCACAGCTCCCTAGACCGGCTCGGCATCAGTGAGTCCTAGCTAGAGCCATCCAGCACCTCCTTCCATGGAGCTATGCCGGGCCCGTCATTGTTTTTCACATTCTAATGGCCCTTTTCACAGAAATGCGGGAGACCTGGAGTGGATGGCACCCATCGGCAAGATCCGGTTGGACGTCATCTTTGGCATAGAGGACAATTTCTGCCACGAGCCTATCTGGTTCGAGGTGGTCAACCTCTACAGCACTTACCACACCATCCTAGGACGCCTTGCTCTCACCAAGTTCATGACGGTGCCGCACTACGCATACCTCAAGATGAAGCTCCCCAGACCAAAGGGGGTAATCACCGTCGCAGGTGACTACAGGCAGTCAGTGGAATGCGCCACTGATGGCTCCAAGATCACCGATGCCATGATCATCGCAGAGGAGAAGCGCGTCATCATGCAAAACGTGGCTGCCTTGCAGACGGACATGCCGGCTAGCGAGCCAAAGCTGGCTGGAGAGGCGCAGTTCAAGCCATCAAAGGGCACTAAGAAGATCCTTCTCAACGAGGCTGAGCCAGACAAGTTCGTCCTGGTTGGAGACAGCCTTGACAGCAAATAGGAAAGCGCGTTTGTCGACTTCCTCTGTGAGAATCCGGATATCTTCGCATGGTCCCCCAAGCACATGCGTGGTGTTCCGAGGGAGCTCGCCGAATACTCTTTACATGTCAGGACGGGCAAATTCGGTAAAGCAATCACTACGCCGCTTTGTGAAAGAGAAGAGAAGAACCATTGGTGAAGAAATCACCCGTCTGCTCGCAGCCGGATTCATCATGGAAGTTTTCCAACCAGAATGGCTGGCAAACCCCGTGCTGGTGCTGAAAAAAGAACAAGACCTGGCGCATGTGTGTTGACTACACCAGCCTCAACAAGGCATGCCCCAAAGATCCATTCGCCCTACCAAGGATAGACCAAGTGATCGACTCCACGGCCGGCTGCGAACTGTTGTCGTTTCTGGATGCGTATTTCGGATACCACCAGATCCGGTTGAACCCTGCTAATCAAATAAAGACAACATTCATCACCCCATATGGGGCTTACTTCTACACCACCATGCCATTTGGACTGAAAAATGCAGGCGCCACATACCAGCGATGCATGCAGAAGTGCCTACAATCGCAAATCGGCAGAAACATGCATGCCTATGTTGATGACGTGGTGGTTAAGACAAAGGAGAAGCAAACGCTCCTCAAAGACCTGAAGGAGACATTCGCCAACCTTCGCCGGTTCCAGATGAAGCTAAACCCGGAGAAGTGCGAATTCGGCGTCCCAGCTGGTCAGCTCCTCGGCTTCCTCATCTCAGAACGTGGAATCGAGGCCAACCCACACGTATCCACCACAGAATCTGCACAACATGTAGAAGTTAACCGGGTGCCTAGCCTCTCTCAGCCGGTTCGTTAGCCGGCTGGGCGAGAAAGCGCTCCCCCTGTACCAGCTCATGAAGAAAATGGAAAAGTTCATCTGGACAGCACAGGCGGACGAGGCTTTCTACGACTGTCGTGGTGGTGGCACGACAGATGCCATGTATAGGCTAAAGAAGGGGCCAATGAGCACTAGAGGTATCCAGGGAGGGATAGTGTGGTGATTCCACACACAGATGTTTGTATTCTCTCTTATCTATGGTGGATTACAAGGGCTCCTTGAGCTGTTCTTGGGGAAGAAGAGGACTATCTTCTCAACTACCCACACAACTCTCTAGGGTTCTTCCCTTAGTAGAAACGGGCGACCCCCTCTATGGAGATCCCGCCCCTCCTTATATAGGGGGACTAGGTTACAAGTTCGGGCATACGTGGAAGGCCTCTCCCAAAATAGCAAAGCGGTGCTCCTATTTTCTCTGTATAAGCTAATCCGGACTCATGGCATAAGCATCTCTGAGCCCCTCTACGACGCGGTGTCACCTGACATAGCCAATGTCACCTGACATTGGCAACGTCACCTTTGTCGGGCCGTACTCGCTGGTCCATCCCTCTGTCCGCTGCGCTCACGCTATAGTGGAGAGAGAAAACCTTTAACCAAGAAGATTCCTTCCTTCCCTTGTAAGCCAAGTGGTAACTTGGCTCAGGCCTAGTTAATTCGGCCATGTGGGTACCTACATACAAGTAACAAAGAAGCTGCCACCATATGTTTTATGTTAGCCGAGGTAACGTTGGATGAACTCCGCCCGGGCCGGGTATGCTGTAAGTCGTCTTGCCTTGAGGTGACTCGGCTAACTAACGCTTTGAACTTGCCATACTTCGGCTATCATGGCCATTATACCCCCGCGTGACCTACTCGGGGTTATCCCCCCAACATTAGTCCCTGAAGCTGGTGCGTCCTTAGCAACTTCAGCTGATAAGGCCACGACAGGTTCATCCTACTAAGTTTTTTGCTCCTCCTGCCGAGTTATTTGGTGACTCGGCCTTCTTACTTTTGCGACTTGACATTCCCTTGGCTCTTTCTAAGATACTTCTCGCTGGCCGGGTTATTTCCTCAGATCTGGGTTACCCACTTAGATCCTTTCCTTCCCTCGTACGCTTCCCCACGTCCTACGTGGAGGGTAATCATTATTTTGCCTCATTTTAAGGGCTTGCGCCAGTTACTATGCTTATTGTCAGGGATAACTACTACAAACGTCACATCGTGGGTGTCTCCTCATTAACTGCAACGCCACATCTTGTCGTGGGATCTGCTCTACCATGTGTCCCTTCTCGTGGCCCGCTTCTGATTTGGTTGATCCGGCTGATACACGGCCACACCGCGTGGCTTCACTGCACAGCTCAATCCCACTACCCCACTTAGGGGCGTGGTTAAATAGGGGGTAAGGGACGCCCCTTGGTCATTTCCCCCACCCGCACACACTTTTCTCCTTCTTCTTCTGCTTCCTCCGTGCAACAGCACCGCCGCCACCGCTTCCGCTTAGGCGCCACGCCGCCACTGTTTTTCTCCACTATAGCCGCGCCACTGCTCCTGCGTAGCCACGCTGTCACGCCCCCCGCCAATCTAGGACTCCGCCTCCTGTCACAGAGTGGATTTACGAAGGTAGAGATCTAGAGATGACAAAACCCGAAGAGGTCGTCGTCATTGAAGAGCAAGAAGAGGGCGGCGAAGCCCACGAGCGCGGTGCCTAGGCCGGTTCTTGGGTCTGCGAAGATGACATCAATTGGCTCTATTGGACCTATCGCATCCCCACCGGCGTCACCTGCCACCTCGCCTGCAAGGAGATCATTCCCTCGCCCAATCCGGGTGAGTTCGTGGTTTTCTTTTGCACTTTCAATGGGGATTTGGCCTTCCCGCTAGTGACTTCTTCTATGAGTTCATCACCACCTTCGAGCTCCAACCACACCATTTGCCGGCTAACGCCATTACTTTCCTCTCCTCTTTTGCTTCCGGGGTTGAGGGTTACCTCGGCCTCTGGCCCTCTGTCCCACTCTTGTATAAGTTCTTCAGCTTTAGGGACAACATTATCCCGGATCCACTTGTTTCCCCTGCAGACAAATGCCTAACTCAGTGTGGAGCGGCTTCTATTTCACCTCGAAAAAACTCCATATTCCCCCTAGTCACTAGCCTTGAGTCTTGCAAGGGATGGGCCAGGACGTTGTTATATGTGAAGAACGACACCGAGGTGGACAAGATTCGGCTACTCCCTTTCTCACTCGGCGTTGATGGCTCAATGCACGGCGCCCAGAAAAATGCTTGATGGCGGTGTTGATGTAGAGCTCGTTGGGAACCCCAAGAGGAAGGTATGGTGAGCACAGCAGCAAGTTTCCCTCAGTTATGAAACCAAGGTTTAATCGAACCAGTAGGAGCAAGGAAACAACCCAAAGGTGTTACTAGCTGAGCTTTGGCAGGGCGCACTACCGGTGCTAGTAGCAACGTGGAGACCTGCACAACACAACCACAGAACTTTGTCCCCAACTTGCGACGAGGTTGTCAATCTCACCGTGTTTTGCGGAAAACAAAGGATTAAACGTATCGAATGGAAAGAAGTAAAAGTTTGCAGAAAGTAAACACAAAGCAGTAAAAGATTGTAGATTGTATGTAAAAGACAAGGACCGGGATCCATAGTTCACTAGAGGTGGCTCTGCTTAGATAGATAACATGCTGGGTGAACAAATTACAGCGGGGCAATTGACAAACACCGAGAAAGCAATACATGCATATACTAATCATCTTGACTCCTTTGAGACTTGATTGGGCATTACAACATAATACATAGACCGCCATCCAACTGCATCTATGACTAATAATCCACCTTCAGGTTATCATCCGAACCCCCTCCAGTATTAAGTTGCAAGCAACAGATTATTGCTTTACGAACTGCGTGTAAAGTAAACAATACGATTGTTCTATGAACAAAGGACTGTTGTTTTCTCCCTAGTAGCAACAACACATCAAGTACCTTAGAGATTTCTGTCACTTCCCCAGATTACCAGAGGCATGAACCCACTATCGAGCATAAATACTAACTCTTGGAGTTGCTAGCATCTACTTGGCCAAATAGCTACTAACAACAGAAAGCATGCAAGATCTCAAATAACAAAGACATGATAGAATCAATAATCAATCTGAAATAGCATCTCAATATCCATCGGATCCCCACAAACACAACATGTATGGATTGCAAAAAGATGATCTTGATCATGAACGGAGCTCACAAGATCTAAACATGAAAGCACAAAGGAGGAGAAACCAGCCATCTAGCTACTACATGGATCCGTAGTCCAAGGATGAACTACTCACGCATCACACCGGAGGCTTGCATGGTGATGAAGAAGGCCTCCAGGGTGAATTCCCCTCTCCGGCAGGGTGCCGGGAAGAGCTTCAGATCCCTCCTGATCTAGGGATGGAGATGACGGCGGCTGCAGACTCTTTCGTGGATTTTTTGACCAGGCCCTTAGGGTTTTCATCCCGAGGGCAATATATAGGCGGAAGGAGAGGCCGAGGGGGTGCCGGGAGCCACCACACCACCCCCTGGCGCGGGCCAGGCCTGGCCGCGCGGCCAGGTGGTGTGGCCGGCCCCTGGCCCCTCTCCGTCTCGTATTCTGGCACTTGATCCCTTCCGGAAAAATAGGCACTTTGGCTTTTGTCCCGTCCAATTCTGAGAATATTCATTTTCTGACTTTCCTGGAACCAAAAATAGCAGAAAACAGGCAGCTGGCACTGTGGCTCTTGTTAATAGGTTAGTCCAAGAAATCATATGAAAAGTACTCCAAAGTTGGAACAAAACACAAGAAAGTGGATAAAACCAAGCATGGAACATCAAAAATTATAGATACATTTGCAATGTATCAACATCCCTAAGCTTAACTTCTGCTCGTCCTCGAGTAGGTAAGTGATAAAAAGAAATAATTTTTGAGGTTACATGCACCATCAAAGACTTGATCAAAGTATTTGCAAAACATTCAAAGCTGGGATCATAGTACTTCGATCATAACATGAAACACAAAGTTCTAGCAATAAGCAAAGAAACTATGATGCAACATGAAAAGGCACAAACAAAAGAATCATGAATAACATGCTTTGCAAGACGTTTGTTTGTTTCACATAAAGAAAACATAGCATAATAGTATTTAGCTTGTCCCTCAATAGAGTAGCAAATATAAATGCATAGGACACCTTCAAAGTTCATAAGAGTGACTAGATACAATAGTTAAAAACAAGCAATAACAAGTTATGCATCAATCAACTAGTGTTGGGACAATGCACATAGAACTAAGAATGGCCACTATGCTCTCAAAGTAGGTGCATAAAGATAGAAGGTGGAGACTCAATATAATGGTGGAAGAAAGGCCTTTTGTAAAAGGAAGTAGGGATTCAAGTCTCATAAAGAGTTTCCAAAAATTATGGTACTTATAGCTTTCAGCTCTCATTGCCTCTATCATAAGCATCTTGAAGTGATTAAGGTTAAAGTGACACAACTAAGAGGGTATGCTTGACAAGTTATAAACCGAAATCTCATGCCCCTTACTTATGAAGACCGATCCTCATGCTACTCAACTTCAGTCACGAGTAAGCTCTTGTCATTGTAAGTACATGTGTATCATTAAGAACCACCAACGGGGTACCCCTTGCACATGATACGGGAGCTTTCCCATAATCAAAATGACAAGGCAAGCAGACAATGAGCATCTCAGCGATCTTTTTATTTGCTATTTTCATAGGTTTTTATTGAGGATGCTTCATAGAGTGCTCATTATGGTGATGCTGCAAGTTTCCACCATGATTAGGCATGGCTTAGGCTAGTGGCCCAGGCGTTTCTCTAACACACATACAAACTCCATGATCTTACAAGTTACACTTTTATTTCACACCGCCGAGATCCGTAAGCAAAAGAACATGATATCAACGGGGTACAAAGTACAAGTGCAATATTGAAAGCGTTCCCCATGGTACATGGTTCTGCTAATTTGAACTTATAAAGCGCAAGCATATACGCAACAAAGAAGGACCCAATGGTTCAAGTTTATTAGAGGCAAAAGTTAAAGTGTGCCATCAAGTTCGTGAGAGCTTTAATCACTAGTTTTCTCATAACAAGTGGAAGGTAAATAAAAGCATGAATATACTTGGAATAGCACAAGCTAGTAGGTAGGTATGGTGGACTCTTTGGAATAACTTGGTTTAGGGAGTTGGATGCATGAGTGGAACTCATACCTTGTTGTGGAGGCTAGCAAAAGACTGGGAGCGACAAACTAAGAGAGCAATAATGGCCATAATCATGCAGAGCGACAAAACATCATTGATCAAAGCATAAACTGATACTACAAGTTGAAAACTAAAGGATCATAAAGGCTATGGTGACTTGTTACAGTCATAACATGGTGTGAGCATGTGTCAAGTTAACCCAAATAAAGCATCAAAGGAGAATACCACTATACTATGCTTTAATATGCTAAAACAACGCATGATTCATCCAAGGCACATTAAGCAATCTCAATTGTTTATAACAAGTCATGCTACAACAAAGAATACTAAGCATAAAGCCAAAACAATATCAAGCATGGCATGACAAAGCACAGGCCACAGTCAAAAACAAGCTCTTTTTACCACATAAGCATGAACTTTCCTACTCTTTTCCAAACCAAACCAAACCAAACTATTTGCAAACCAATGTATGAAAGAGGTGGTCCAACCAATTTATTCAGAAAACTAAGCAAACCAAGCAAACGAAAACCAAAACGAAAACGAAAAATAAGACGCTCCAAGAACAACACAACTGTGCATGAAACAATAAAAATGAAGCGTTTGGAAGAAACCTGGAATTTTTATTGATGAAGAAGGGGATGCCTTGGGAATCCCTAAGCTTTGACGCTTGTAATTCTTGGATATTTCTTGGGGTGACACGCGTGGCATCCCCAAGCTTGATATTTAGTTCATCCTTCATCTCATTACTCATTCCTTCCATACACCTGAAAATTTTCCTTCATACAAAACTTCACACAATCTCATTAGCAACATTAGTACACTTAAGATAAATAAGTCTCAAAGTTCAGTTCTAACACCAAATAAACTTCCATTAGAACACTAGCTACTGTAGCACTTCCCTCAAAAAGCTCAATTCACCAAAAGAACTCAAGAAGGAACCAACAAGAAGAAAATGCAGAAAATGGCAGAAATCTGTCAAAACAGACCAGCAGGTAAATACGAATTTTTTCGAAGATCTTATGTTGCTCAAATCAAAAAGTGTTGAACTAACGAAAGTTAGATAACAACCTGGGTCAGAAGCACAAAAAATTACAGCTCAATCCGACATACAGAGCTCTCTCAGGAATGTTTACGGTGAAGCACAAAAATCTATTTCGGGACAACAACTTTCCCAATCATTACTTCACTCTCATTGGAGGTTACTCTTGGCACAAAAAGAAAATAAAAAGGATAAGGAGAGGTTATTACAGAGGTAATAACTTCCAAGACTCATCTAAAACTCTTGGGTTATGTCCCAACAAGTAGTTTTCTTTAACGCCTTTAAGTTAGGCATAAGAAGCAAAGAAAGAATCAAGTGTTGTCAAATGAAGAAGCATTAAGATCAATACCAGAAATATTTTCAACAAGGCAAGGTATATCATCCAAGTAAGTTCTAGAGGATCCTTTCTCAATGCTCTTGGGTTCACTATTCTCATCAAAAGGGTTTGCAGGAACAATTCAATCAAGATTCTTTTCTATGGCATCATGTATTGCTACTAGTTTAAAGGGTATTGGTATCTTAGTTTCCTCCCCACTAGGTTCGGTTTTGTTCATCTTTTCTCGTGTACCAATAACATCTACACATGAGCCTAGCATATTGAAACGTTCAAAAACTTTTCTAGCTTCCTTGGCAACATCATAGAACTCCTTAAACAAAGTTTCTAGAATAAAATCCCTCTTTTCAGGATCCTCAATTTCTTTAAGCTTAAGAAACATTACTTGCATTAAGGGGTTGAGGTTAACAAACCTAACTTCTAACATGTGAATTAAATAAGCTGCAGCAATCTCATAATTTGGAGCAAGTTCTATAAGGGATCTATCCTCAGTATCTTCATGTTTGCTAACATGATTAAAGAATTCTTCAATATTATCTTTCCCAATTATAGAACCACTACCAATTGAAAGGTCTTTCAAGGTGAAAGTAGGGGTCAACATGGTGAGCTAAGGAAGAGGTGACAACTAAAGGAGACTTAATTTTTTTGTGTTTTTGATAAAGAAAGCAAACTAGTAAAACTATATTTTTTGTTTTTGAATAACAAAACAAGCAAACAAAGCAAAAAAGAAAGCTAAGCAAAACAAAAATAACAAAGTAAAGAGATTGGTTATGAGGGACGCCCCTTGTGAAGATGTCCTTGACTCCCCAACAACGGCGCCAGAAAAATCTTTAATGGCGTGTAGTTGACGTGGGAGTTTCTTCTTCTTCGTTCCCCGGCAACGGCGCCAGAAAAATGCTTGATGGCTCAATGCACGACGCCTAGAAAAATGCTTGATGGCGGTGTTGATGTAGAGCTCATTGGGAACCCCAAGAGGAAGGTATGATGAGCATAGCAGCAAGTTTCCCTCAGTTATGAAACCAAGGTTTAATCGAACCAGTAGGAGCAAGGTAACACCCCAAAGGTGTTACTAGCTGAGCTTTGGCAGGGTGCACTACCGGTGCTAGTAGCAACGTGGAGACCTGCACAACACAACCACAGAACTTTGTCCCCAACTTGCGATGAGGTTGTCAATCTCACCGTGTTTTGTGGAAAACAAAGGATTAAACATATCGAATGGAAAGAAGTAAAAGTTTGCAGAAAATAAACACAAAGCAGTAAAAGATTGTAGATTGTATGTAAAAGACAAGGACCAGGATCCATAGTTCACTAGAGGTGGCTCTCCTTAGATAGATAACATGTTGGGTGAACAAATTACAGCGGGGCAATTGACAAACACCGAGAAAGCAATACATGCATATACTAATCATCTTGACTCCTTTGAGACTTGATTGGGCATTACAGCATAATACATAGAACGCCATCCAACTGCATCTATGACTAATAATCCACCTTCAGGTTATCATCCGAACCCCCTCCAGTATTAAGTTGCAAGCAATAGATTATTGCTTTACGAACTGCGTGTAAAGTAAACAATACGATTGTTCTATGAACAAAGGATTGTTGGTTTTTCCCAAGTAGCAACAGCACATCTAGTACCTTAGAGATTTCTGTCACTTCCCCAGATTACCAGAGGCATGAACCCACTATCGAGCATAAATACTAACTCTTGGAGTTGCTAGCATCTACTTGCCCAAGATAGCTACTAACAATGGAAAGCATGCAAGATCTCAAATAACAAAGACATGATAGAATCAATAATCAATCGGAAATAGCATCTCCATATCCATCGGATCCCTGCAAACACAACATGTATGGATTACAAAAAGATGATCTTGATCATGAACGGAGCTCACAAGATCTAAACATGAAAGCACAAAGGAGGAGAAACCATCCATCTAGCTACTACATGGATCCGTAGTCCAAGGATGAACTACTCACGCATAACACCAGAGGCTTGCATGGTGATGAAGAAGGCCTCCAGGGTGAATTCCCCTCTCCGGCAGGGTGCCGGGAAGAGCTTCAGATCCCTCCTGATCTAGGGATGGAGATGACAGCGGCTACAGACTCTTTCGTGGATTTTTTGATCGGGCCCTTAGGGTTTTCGTCACGAGGGCAATGTATAGGCGAAAGGGAGGCCGTGGGGGTACCGGGAGCCACCACACCACCCCCTGGCATGGGCCAGGCCTGGCCGTGTGGCCAGGTGGTGTGGCCGGCCCCTGGCCCCTCTCCGTCTCGTATTCTGGCACTTGATCCCTTCCGGAAAAATAGGCACTTTGGCTTTTGTACCGTCCAATTCTGAGAATATTCATTTTCTGACTTTCCTGGAACCTAAAATAGCAGAAAACAGACAACTGGCACTGTGGCTCTTGTTAATAGGTTAGTCCAAGAAATCATATGAAAAGTACTCCAAAGTTGGAATAAAACACAAGAAAGTGGATAAAACCAGGCATGGAACATCAAAAATTATAGATACATTTGCAATGTATCAGGCGTCCCGGACATGACCTTATGGGGCCGGATTCTGAGGAAATCCGTTGCCTTGGTGATTCAGGTAGAAAAACGGATCAAGGAATTGAACAAGTTGGGGCAGCGCAGCGAGGATATCATGATCACTTTCGTTCATAGCCGAATCTCCCCTCTGTAGAAGCGCACCCACAAGCTTTGCCATATGAGCGGGCACCTCGACCCCAACCGGACCTCATCCTTTGAACTTAACAACACTCAAATCTTCCACCGGGTCAAGGCCATCTTCAAGATATCCCCAGAGTTCAATGAGGACTCGGTGTGGGGGTAGTAGCACTTCTACCGAGATAAGATACCTCCCAGGGTGTGTTTCTTATTTGACCCTTTTCCGAGTTTTGTTTTATGTCGGACCGTATTGCTTACTTGATCCTTTTGCAACATTGCCTTCAGATATTTGTCTAGCAAATAGTTGAGGATGGCAAGGAACCGTCCCGTAAGTGGGGGAAAGACAGTGAGGTATCAGACACGGAGGAGCCGGATACTGAGACCTTCTTGCCCACTCCGGATCCTAGCATTAGACGACCCTCTAGTAAGATCTCTGGCTTAAGGGATTGGCCGGATGATGACGAAGACCTTGATTGTGAAGTTCTTGAGGTATATGACCAGATGCCTATCTCATACGCTTTTCCGGTTGATCCAACTCCAGCTAACCCGGTCGGCCAGGTCCACACTGATCCACCTCTCGCCGTGGGTGAGCTAGTGCCTGCTTCAGCAAAGAAACATGCGGCTACCTCGGCTCCATCTTTCGAGCCACCCTGAACCACAAAAATATAGAAGAAATTTGGTGTTAAGGGTGTCGGCAAGCTCGCGCCTAAGGCCACGGTTCAGAGAGCGCCAAATCCCAGAGAACCACCAACTTCCTCTGAGTAAGCTTCTTTTTCCTTCCTTTCTTATCCTTTGAGTAATATTGCACTGT
This sequence comes from Avena sativa, assembly GCA_916181665.1. Lineage (NCBI taxonomy): Eukaryota > Viridiplantae > Streptophyta > Magnoliopsida > Poales > Poaceae > Avena > Avena sativa. The sequence goes on from OV702287.1 coordinate 345,323,602, forward strand.
CCTCATATATTTCTTGTTTCTCTCTCTCTGTTCTAACTTGTACTTGTTTTATGTTTGATTTGGCAGGGCTCCTAAGGAGATCCCCCAGAGTGGTTCGAACATTGCCTCGCCTCTCCGAGATGTTCCACCTTCTCCTCGCCATGACGATACATGCCCCCTGAGCCCTATTCTGGAGAGCTTCGCAGCCGCACCGAATCTTAGCCCACCTCGGCAAGAGGAGGGCAACATCGATGAAGAGGGAGGTGATGCTACCTAGGATGCGCCTTTGCCGAAAAAGACCAGTGCCTCTTCTGCTCAACAACAACAACACAACGGTGTTGCCAGCAACATCGGCACCGAGACTACTCCTTCCGAGGTGCCAGTGACTCTGGCACCGACCCAAGTTCAAACTTCATCAGTTCCATCTCCAGCTCCAGTTACAAGTTCTTCTGTTCCAGCTACTCCTGCCTCATCCGGGTCTACCAAGACTCGGCGAGATGACTAGACTCGGCCTAGCCCGAAGGCCAAAGCCTCTACACCAACCTCCTCAGCTAAAGAAATATTTTAGCAGAAACCTCAGGCCAAACCCGGAGCACAAACCACCTCTTTGTAGCAACAACTCAAATCAGGCACCAAGGCCAAGAAAGGTGCTGATGCTGCCAAGGACCAATAGGCTTCCGAGGCGACCAAGAACCAGGCCCCTAAAGGACCAACTACCGAATCTGGACAGCGTACTCTTGTGTCCATGATGAAGAAAGGGAGTGCTGCCTCCGGCTCTACTGCTTCTGGGGCTGCTGGTAGTAAATAGCTTACACTTCATACCAGCCCGGACGCAGCACAATCCGCCAGGAAAGCAGCTCATGCCAAAGGTTTAGTGGTGGCCCAGACTCTTAGCGGGGAAAGTTACGGCTCACTCTCTGAGTATGCTGATAACTGGAACAATGCAGAGTACGTCGATGTCAATTCTCAGAACCCGCTGAAGTTTGGTCCTGTCGAAATTGGTGCTAAAATGAACACAGCTGCCAATGCTATTCGCCTTGCGAGCAAGATGATGGAGGTAAATCCTTTCTCCATGCCCTTACATACGCACAAGTACTCATAGATATATCCTTTAGTCCCCGAGCCTCCGGGGGAGTAACTTGTTACTCGGCCGGATGCTCTTAGAAAACCAACGTAATTCCTTAGTAGTTTCAAACATCCACTCACCTAGAGCCAGGTTAAGTTCCGCTTGGCCCGGATCTTGCATAGATTCGAATATCCACTCACCTAGAGCCGGGTTAAGTTCCACTTGGCCCGGGTCTTGCACATATTCGAATATCCACTCACCTAGAGCCGGGTTAAGTTCCACTTGGCCCGGGGCTTGAGTATCCTCAAATATTCACTCACCTAGAGCCGGGTTAAGTTCCACTTGGCCTGGGTCTTGAGTAGCTTCAAATATTCACTCACTTAGAGACGGGTTGAGTTCCACTTGGCCTGGGTCTTGAGTAACTTCAAATATTCACTCACCTAGAGTCGGGTTGAGTTCCACTTGGCCTGGGTCTTGAGTAACTTCAAATATTCACTCACCTAAAGCCGGGTTAAGTTCCACTTGGCCTAGGTCTTGAGTAACTTCAAATATTCCTTATGACATATGAGCTAACACTTTCCTATTCAGATCACCACCAACCGCCGAACCATTGAGTTTCAGCGACTGCTGGACTCCCACAAAGAGTTGTGCGCCAAGCATAAGGCCGTGCTACCCAAGGCAAAGAAGAAAGGTAATTCCACTTGCTTGAACTTTTACTTTTACTTCTCTTCTTCATATGTTTTCAGACTAACTTGTTATTCGGATTGTGTAGCTGAAGTGGAGGCTAAGAACATAATTATGAGGAAGAACTTGGCCGAGATAAAAGGTAATTCGCCTTGGTTGTTCAATATTTGTCCTTTTTCCTTCTGACTCGGCAGATAATTATACCCCGGCTCTGCCAGGTCAACAAACTATTGCAGTGTCTCTTCAAGATAGTGTGTCTTTGCCTGACATGATGCTCCACTTTCTCGAACAAGTAGGGAAGCATCAGGCCAAACTCAAGAAGAAAAATGATGAAATTGCCCAGCTTCGGCTCAAGGACAATGAGATTACGCGGCTCAACACCGAAATTGAAAAGCTGAAAAATCTCCACAGGGCTGAGCTAGACAAGGTTGATCAAAATTTCTTTGAGGAAAAGGAGCGACTGAAGACCCAGTTTAAGATCCAAGATATGTTGAAGGATGCCGACATCAAGTTTGAGCCGGTGAACACGGAATATGAGAAACTCAAGAAGAGGAACATTGATTGGCTCATGGAGCTGACCCAGATCAATAGTTATATCTCTTGTCAGTGTTTTCTCTTCCGCCGACATTTGTTTCTCTGGGTCTTGTGCCCTTACTTACTGCTATTACTTGTCTCATTTTTAGGCAAATTCCCGAAGAGCAATGCCATTGCTACCACTGCTGTCAACAAGTTTCGCTTGAAGAGAGGTACTCCTGTTGGTCCTAGCATCGAACCTATTCCTTATGATACAGAGGACATGCTGGCGAGCCTCGCAGCCTGAGTTGAAACCACGAAGAACTATGGTTCGGGTATTATGGATGTTGTCGTCTGTATCTTTAGTGCCCTTTGGCCCAATGAGCCCACTCCCAAAGGTCATGCCCCTTTAATTGAAAAACTGATGGAGTGCGAGACTCAGCTGGACCTTTGGAGGGAATCTGCTGCGCGTACTGGAGCTGACACGGCCCTGAGCTTCGTATTATCCTGGTATGAAGGCCTTGATCTAAAGGTTCTCAGCCGCATGCGCACCAGATCCAAATGGACGAATGACCCGAAGTGTATTGCTCAATGCAAAACTTGCGCCTATAATCTAATTCAGTATGCTTTTTTTGCCATCAATGGAATGAGGGGCCGAGTTCCCTTGAAGCCGTCGATGACGCTTATGTCGAAGGTGGTTCAGAGGGCGAATAACAAGAAGCTTTGGATTATGCCGAAGATACGGAAGATCCGAAGGATGCCGAAGCCAGCCCGGACGATGAGGCAGAAACTGAAGTTCCTCCCACCAATGCTAACTTGCCTCCTCCTGCATCAGATGCTCCGGATGCTGTTGCTCCTTGAGCAAAAACACTTTGAATTTGTTAAATCCTCGGTATGTCGGGCGCAGATGTAATATGCACAATGTGATGTTTTGCTACCACTAAGTTTTTAATGTCGGATTAACTTTGGTGAAGTCCTCGAGTTCCATTTTCTTGTTCTCCAATTTTACGATTCGGCTCGCGTCTACCTTGATTCGGTGTTCGACTTACGAGTCCGAGGTTCAAAAAATTGACTTAACAATACTTGAAACTTTAGGATTAGCTCAAATTAACTCAACATAGCAGAAATAAAGTAAATACAGGGGTTAGTCCGAATAACAAATGTCGGCTCGATTACGTTCCTTTCCTTAGTTGTTTTTCATGTGCTTAGCAATTCCAAACTTGTTGTCTTGCTTGCCATGAAGCCAATTCTTGTTGGACAACAGCGAGTCGAAGAGTTAGGTTTTTGGTGCCTACACATTACTAATCCGGCTAAGGTGTAAGTAATTTAAGCCAGCCAACATATAAAAAAGTAAATACAGAAAAGACAATTATTGAGGCAGTCCCCGAGTTTCTGCTCGGGGTGCCAAAGTTTCATTGATAAGCTCATTGCCGACATACAGGCCGACATATGAGAGTTCGAGATACATACACTTTTCACTAAGTGTAAAACAGGCGAAGTAGAGCTACATTCCATGGGCGCTTAGATTCATCGCCGGACTTGTCCGCCTTGTTCTTCTCCTATGGTTGTGCATCAATGAAGTAATAAGCATCATTATGCAATGCTTTGCTTATAATGAACTCCCCTTCCCATGGTGGGGATAGCTTATGCATGCTGGCAGTGCGCTGCAGCAGCCGAAGTACCAAATCTCCTTCTCGGAAGACTCGGTACTTTCTGGCTATGGTAGCGTTAGAGATTTTGCTGATATATGGCGGATCTGGACAAGGCCAGTTCTCTCGCTTCTTCCAGCAGATCAACATCATTTTGCCGGGCCTCTTGCACTTCGGCTTCTATGTATTGGGAAACCTAGGAGAGTCATGCTCTATGTCGGCTGGTAATACAGCTTCTGCCCCATATACCAGAAAGAATGGCGTATAGCCTGTTGATCGATTCGGAGTTGTTCTTAAACTCCACAGTACCGCTGGTAGTTCTTCTATCCAGCACCCCGCTGATCTTTGCAGCGGCTCAATGAGCTGGGGTTTTATCCCGGACAGAACTAGTCCATTGGATCTTTCCACTGGTCCGTTCGATGTGGGGTGGGCTACTGATGCAACCTCTAGCCGGGTCCTCTTATCTCGGTAGAATCGGGCAAATGCTCCTTCAGCAAAATTGCAATTATCAGTTATGATACTGTGAGGATAGCCATATCTCAGAATAATATATTTGAGAAAAGTCAAGGCCATAGCTCCATCACATTTTCTTATTGGATTCACTTCAATCCACTTGGTAAATTTTTCCACCATGACCAATATATGGGTCATGTTTCCTTTTGCCAGCTTAAATGGACCAACCATATCCAAGCACCACACAACAAATGGCCAAGTGATAGGTATAGTTTTCAACTCCAACATTGGCATGTGTGTCTTGGTGGCGTACCTCTGACAACCATTGCACTTCCTTACAAGATCCTCGGCTTGCTCCAAGGCGCTTGGCCAGTAAAATCCATGCCAAAAAGTTTTTGCCACAAAGGCTCTGGATTATGCGTGATGCCCACATTCCCCCTGATGGATATCTCGGAGGATGTCAAGCCCTTCTTCCGGGCCAACGCATTGTTGCAGAATACTTGTGACACTCCTTTTGTATAGTTTGGCATTGATAATGGTGTATGCATTTGCTCTCCTTTGGATTTGCCTTGAAAGTATCTCATCACTTGGCAAAGTCCCATCTTTCAAGAACTCAAATATTGGCTTGGCCCATGTTGGTACAACACGAATAGGGAAAAGTACCTCGTCAACTTCCATTGCATCCATTGACATAACTCCCATCAGATCAAGCTGAACAGTCCTTGGGTTCTGCGAGGCAGTCTCGGGGTCAATATCCATAGGGGCGGCTTCTGATCCGGAGTGCGCCAGGACATAGATTGACTCGGATTCTGGTGAAGGTGTGATAGATGGTTTTCTCAAGTGCTCCAAAGCAACTCCTGGCGGGATGGCCTGCCCAGATGAGCCCAGCTTAGACGGTATGTCGCCTGCTTCATTGTTAAGTCGAGGTACATGATGGAATTTGCATCCCTCAAAGTACCCACATATCTTTTGGACATGAAATCTATAAAGGGACATGTTTGCGTCCAGGGCATCCCAATGACCAGACACTTGTTGCACCACCAAATCCGAATCACCAAAGCACTATATCGGATGTATTCCAACTTCCTTTGCCACCTTAAGTCCATGCACGAGCGCTTCAACTCAGCCACATTGTTTGATGCTCTAAAATGGATCTAGAGAACATATTTCAACTGATCTTTCTTGGGCAAGGTAAGTACTACCCCGACCCCTAGTCCTTCCTTTAGCTTTGATCCATCAAAGTGCATCCTCCAATAGTTTGAGTCTGGCAAGGGTGGTTCGTACTGCATCTCAGCCCAATCCACGAAAAAATTAGCAACTGCTTGAGACTTGATGGCATCTCTTCTATCAAACTGTTGTGCATACGAGGATAACTCAATTGCCCATTTTGCAATCCAGCCATTTGCATCTTTGTTACTCATTATCTCAGATATGGGCGCCTCACATATCACTTTTATTGGAAGTTCCTCGAAGTAATGCTTGAGCTTCTTTGCTGCCATGTATACACCATATGCCATTTTCTAATAGTAAGGGTAATTCTGTTTTGAAGTTGACAATACCTTGCTTAGGTAATACACTGGCCTTTGCACCGACTTACCTTCTTCGTCACACTCCACCACAACCACGGCACTTACGACTCGCTTGGTCGCTGCTATATAGAGCAACATTGGCTCTTTAGATAGTGGTGAAGCTAACACTGGTGCAGAGGATAACATCTTTTTAGTTCATCAAATGCGCTATTAGCTTGCGGTGTACAGACAAACTTATCTGCCTTTTTCATTAGCTGATAGAGGGGCAATGCCTTCTCTCCGAGCCGACATACAAACCGACTTAATGATGCCAGGCAACCAGTAAAATTCTGCACATAGTTAAGACACTTCGGCAGTTCCATTCTTTCTATGGCTCGGATCTTTGTTGGATTAGCTTCGATACCTCGGCTGGACACAAGAAAACTAAGTAGTTTTCCGCACGGTACACCAAAGGTGCATTTCTCTGGGTTAAGCTTCATTCAGAACCTTCTTAAGTTCGTGAATGTCTGCCGGATATCTTCTAGGAGCGTTTTTATTTCCTTATTTTTAACACAACATCATCTACATACACTTGGACATTTCTCCCAATTTGATCATGCAAACATTTTTGCATACACCTTTGATACGTTGCTCCTGCATTACGTAAACCAAATGGCAAAGTGTGATAGCAATAAGCCCCATACGGGGTAATGAATGTAGTCTTTATTTGATCATCTAGCTTCAGGGGTATCTGGTGGAAACTAGAATACGCATGTACAAATGATAAAAACTCACACCCAACGGTTGAATCTATGACCTGATCTATCCTTGGCAGTGGAAATGGATCTTTTGTACACGCCTTATTCAGGTTCGTGTAATCAATACACATACGCCACACCACTACCACATTTGGATCATCCTTTTTCTTCTCCACAAGCACCGGATTAGATAGCCAATGCGGATAGAGTACTTCCATTATAAAACTGGCTACAAGGAGCCGAGCTATCTCATCACCAATTTCCTTTCTCCCGTCTTTGGCGAAGCGGTGGAGAGATTGCTTCACCGGCTTAGCTCTAGATCTCACATGCAAAGAGTGCTCGGCCAACTCCCTCGGTACACCTTGTAGATCCTGTGTGGACCAAGAAAAGGTATCCCGATTCTCACGAAGGAAGTGGACGAGCTTGCTTTACTATTTGTCACTCAACCCGGCACCAATTGTTATTGTGCGCTCTGGGAACTGATCATCAATAGGCACTTTATTTGTATCCTTTGTCACTTGAAACGAGACGCTTCCATGCGGGTTAGTCAGATCCGGCATATGCTGCTGCGCGGACTGAGCCAATGCCGCCACCTCCTGGATTCTTCTTTTCTCTTGTGCAATCACAAGTGACTCAGCCAAGTTTGATCTGGCCGAGGCACACTCAATAGAATGCATGAAGTCCCTAGCTATGGTGATCACTCCATTTGGCCTAGGTATTTTCATCTTCAAGCAACTGATATGAGTACTTGCCATAAACTTGTTGAGAGTAGGCCTGCCGAGTAACACATGATACACGCTCTCTAAGTTCACAACTTCAAACTCCAAATTCTTAGTCCGGCAGTTCTCCCTTGTGCTGAATAACACGTCAACCCGGACCTTGCCAATGGGCTCACATGAGATACCCGGCACAATGCCATGGAAATTTGTCCTCGTCGCTTGGAGCATGTTCTCCGATATTCCCAACTTGTGCATAGTGTCCTTGTACATGATGTTGATGCTACTGCCATTGTCTATTAGCACCTTGGATAATCTCACATTGATAGTCGTCCCAATGAATGTCGGATACAACACCAGTGCATATGATCCAGGACTCGGCATGAGCCTAGGGTGGTCTTTGATACTCCAAGTGATTTCCTGTTCTGCCCAAGGCATATACCTCGTCACCGTTGGCATGACCGCATTCACCTCCATATGTCGATGTTGCAAACTCTTTCTATCAGTTTCTTTAGTAGTGAACACACAGTAACTCTGGTGTTGCTCTCTGTATTCATTTCTCCTATCGTTTCCGGGATACCCTTGGTCCTGTTGTTGCTAATTATTCACCTGATGCACTGCATCTCTTCTTTCATGGTTCTCATACCTCGGTGGAGGTGGCGGTAACATCAGTTGTTGTCCATTTCCCCCAGTGAGTTGCTGCTGCCGAGGTGCATCGTGCCGAGGTGCATCATGCCGAGGTCCATCATGCCGAGGTGCATCGTGCTGAGGTGCCTGAGCATTCCCCAAGCCACTTTGCTCTATTTTCCTCATCCATTCACATTGCCGGGTTGTATGATTCACCAGGTTACTCGGATTTGGCATGTGGAATTTTGCACGGCTGATCCAGCATACTCGTATGTATATCTCAGCCTGTCCTTCTTTTCCTGCCACTGTTTCTTCTATTCTGGCGTCCAAGTTTTCTTGCCATCATTTCTCGAAGTCCACTGTTGTCCTCCAATTTTCTGGCGCTGATTTGCATCGGCATTTGGCTGATCCTGATCCACAGCCGCAACTTGCTGCGAACTGTATCTATAATTCAACCGCTCATCTCTCCTTTTACGTCGGAAATCATTCGTCCGGGATGACCCGGTTCCATCTCTGTTGTAGTACTCCTCATTTGACTCACTTAACATTAGTCGAGATTGGGTTGGATCACCCAACGCATATGAATCAGCAATCTGAATTGTTTCTTCCAAGGTAGTTGGCATATCCCTCTGCAGCCTCTGCCACAACACACTCGCATACCTGCACCCTTGTGCAAACCAAGCAATGGCATGTGACTTAGTTACCCCTTCACAGGAGTTACACACATTGCACCACCAAGTCAGGAACTCTCGGTCCGTCTCATTTGGTCTTTGCTTGCACATCGTCAAAGTCTGTGGCCTATTTGGCCTCTTGTATGTGCTTGAGAAGTTGCTGATGAACAACTCCTCAAAATCTAACCAATAGTTAATACTTCATGGCGGCAAATTGTTCAACCAAACTCTTGATGAACCTTCCAACATCTGAGGCACATACCTCACAACCCATCTCAAATTGCCCGTGGCAATGTTCACTGCAGTTACATAGTCAATGAGCCAATCATCCGGCTTGGTGTTACCGTCATACGTCTTTGTTCCCCTGGCCAACTTAAAGTTCGTCACAGGTGGATCTCTCATGATCCGAGGTCTAAAGCATGCTGGACCTGGAGGACCTTGTACCTCAATCATCTCCGACCGATAGATTCGGTCCAACTTCAACCTCGCATCATCTGGTTGCAAGTTCCTGTTTCCCAATCTTGATCCAGTCACATGATGCTCTGGCCTTGGAAACCCAGCATCAGCCATCGTCGAATAACCATCATTGTATCTATCTTGACCCGGATGAGCATATTGCTACTGCATTGCCGGGCCAGCATTTCGCTCCTACCGAGGTATATAATGTTGCTACTGTTGTCGAGGTGGGTTTTTCCCTGCTCCCACCGAATTGCGCTGTCCGGCATTTCCTTGGTCGCGGTTACCTTGGCCAGCTTCACCTCGGCTGGCACTGTGATGATCCTCATCAACTTGCACTTCTTTTCCTTTCCCTGCCCTTGTCGGGTCATAGGGGACCATATGTTTGTTCTTTCTCCCTGAGGTTACTACATCCTCTCTTCTATGGCCATCATGAGGCGATGATGCCGCCCCAGCGGATTTCGCCGGGTTACCTCTTGCCGAATGAACTATGTGTGTGCCCCCTGGTATCGTCGGGTTTGCTTTGAGTATTTCCTCATTCTACTTATTCGCTACTCTCACTAAGTGGTTTACTCTTTCCTACTGCCTCTCCCGGGCTTCTCCGGTTAGACCCTCTAACTCGGACGTTGCTACCTCGGCAGCCCTAAGGTTCTTCGTCGGGGTACTGTACCTCTCCAGCCCTTCTGTCACTAGAGTAGTTGTATGACCCGACTTAGGCACTTATTCTTTGTTTATGTCAATGATTAAGTTTCTACCCCTAATCTTTATTCCGTCCATTCGGGTTGGGCTAATCTGGTTTGCCTTTGTGTACTCACGCATGGTAATGTTCAGTGACTGTTGCAACTCAGCTACTTTCTTCACCCCAGCTAACATTTTTAGCTTAGTCTCCTCTAGCTCGGCATGTGCCTGAGCCGGATCTACCACAGGTGCTTTGGGAATAGCTAAGCTATCTATTGCCTATTGTAACACATTCTCTAGCCTCTCTAGTGGAGGGAATCTAGACCTAGGTTGCTTCGGTGTAGCATCTGGATCTGGCGCTGGATCCTTGCTTGCTCCGGCACCTAGCGCAGTCATCATGACCTCAACGTAGCTAGTCGGGCGAGTGATACACGAGCCGCGAGACGTGCTGAGAGGTGGTTTGCCTCCCTTGACGATGTGCCGCGGGTGAACGTAGGACTCGTCGACGTTGACGTAGATCTTGTGGGCGCCAAGGTTATTGAAGAGGTTGTTGCGCGGTGGAGGGTGCCTGCCGAAGCTACCAACGTTGTCGCTGACGTAGTCTAGCTCCCAAAAGCGTCGAATGAGCCCAGAGACGATGCGTTCTCCGGTGTCGATAATGTTTCCCGTCTGGATCTTCACTCCTGATAGCGCTGCTAGCCCCATGGTGGGCGCCAACTATCATGGTGGTGGCACGGCAGATGCCATGTATAGGCTAAAGATGGGGCCAATGAGCACTAGAGGTATCTAGGGAGGGCTATTGTGGTGATTCCACACACAGATGTTTGTATTCTCTCCTATCTATAGTGGATTACAAGGGCTCCTTGAGATGTTCGTGGGAAAGAAGAGGACTAGCTTCTCAACTACTGATACATTGCAAATGTATCTATAATTTTTGATGTTCCATGCTTGGTTTTATCCACTTTCTTGTGTTTTGTTCTAACTTTGGAGTACTTTTCATATGATTTCTTGGACTAACCTATTAATAAGAGCCACAGTGCCAGCTGCCTGTTTTCTGCTGTTTTTGGTTCCAGGAAAGTCAGAAAATGAATATTCTCGGAATTGGACGAGACAAAACCCAAAGTGCCTATTTTTCCGGAAGGGATCAAGTGCCAGAATACGAGACAGAGAAGGGACAGGGAGCCACCACACCACCTGGCCGCGCGGCCAGGCCTGGCCCATGCCAGGGGGTGGTGTGGCCGCGCCCGGCACCCCCTCGGCCTCTCCTTCCGCCTATATATTGCCCTCGGGACGAAAACCCTAAGTACCCGATCAAAAATCCACAAAAGAGTCTGTAGCCACCGTCATCTCCATCCCTAGATCAGGAGGGATCTGAAGCTCTTCCCGGCACCCTGTCGGAGAGGGGAATTCACCTTGGTGGCCTTCTTCATCACCATGCAAGCCTCGAGTGTGATGCGTGAGTAGTTCATCCTTGGACTACGGATCCATGTAGTAGCTAGATGGCTGGTTCTCCTCCTTTGTGCTTTCAAGTTTAGATCTTGTGAGCTCCGTTCATGATCAAGATCATCTTTTTGTAATCCATACATGTTGTGTTTGCAGGGATCCGATGGATATGGAGATGCTATTTCCGATTGATTATTGATTCTATCATGTCTTTGTTATTTGAGATCTTGCATGCTTTCCATTGTTAGTAGCTATCTTGGGCAAGTAGATGCTAGCAACTCCAAGAGTTAGTATTTATGCTCGATAGTGGGTTCATGCCTCTGGTAATCTGGGGAAGTGACAGAAATCTCTAAGGTACTTGATGTGTTGTTGCTACTAGGGAGAAAACAACAGTCCTTTGTTCATAGAACAATCGTATTGTTTACTTTACACGCAGTTCGTAAAGCAATAATCTGTTGCTTGCAACTTAATACTGGAGGGGGTTCGGATGATAACCTGAAGGTGGATTATTAGTCATAGATGCAGTTGGATGGCGGTCTATGTATTATGTTGTAATGCCCAATCAAGTCTCAAAGGAGTCAAGATGATTAGTATATGCATGTATTGCTTTCTCGGTGTTTGTCAATTGCCCCGCTGTAATTTGTTCACCCAGCATGTTATCTATCTAAGGAGAGCCACCTCTAGTGAACTATGGATCCCGGTCCTTTTTCTTTGCATACAATCTACAACTGTTTACTTCTTTTTGTTTACTTTCTGCAAACTTTTACTTCTTTCCATTCGATACGTTTAATCCTTTGTTTTCCGCAAAACACGGTGAGATTGACAACCTCATCGCAAGTTGGGGACAAAGTTCTGTGGTTGTGTTGTGCAGGTCTCCACGTTGCTACTAGCACCGGTAGTGCGCCCTACCAAAGCTCAGCTAGTAACACCTTTGGGGTGTTTCCTTGCTCCTACTAGTTCGATTAAACCTTGGTTTCATAACTGAGGGATAACTTGCTGCGTGCTCATCATACCTTCCTCTTGGGGTTCCCAACGAGCTCTACGTCGAACGACGAGCACATCAAGATCTTTTTTGGCGTCGTTCCCGGGGAACGAAGAAGAAGAAACTCCCACGTCAACACCGCACCAGCGATTTTCTGGCGCCATTGCCGGGGAGTCAAGGACATCTTCACAAGGGGAGTCCCTCATAACCAATCTCTTTACTTTGTTGTTTTTGTTTTGCTTAGTTTATTTTTGCTTTGTTTGCTTGTTTTGTTCTTCAAAAAACACAAAAAAATAGTTTTACTAGTTTGCTTTCTTATTTGAAAACCCCAAAAAATGACTACCCTTGAAAACACTAAGTTGTGTGACTTCACTAGCACCAACAACAATGATTTTATGAGCACACCTATTGCTCCACCTGTGGCTGAAAATACTTTCTTTGAGATAAAACCTGCTTTGCTCAATCTTGTTATGAGAGAACAATTTTCTGGTATTGGTAATGAAGATGCTGCTTCCCATCTAAATAACTTTGTTGAACTTTGTGAGATGCAAAAGCATAGGGATATAGATGGTGATATTATTAAGTTGAAATTGTTTCCTTTCTCTTTGAGAGGAAAAGCTAAAGATTGGTTGAATTCCTTAACTAGGAATAGTATTGATTCTTGGACTAAGTGCAAAGATGCTTTTATTGGAAAATACTATCCTCCTGCTAAGATTATATCTATGAGAAGTTAAATAATGAAGTTTAAACAACTTGATAATGAGCTTGTTGCTCAAGCTTGGGAAAGAATGAAATCTTTGGTAAATAATTGTCCCACTCATGGACTGACTACTTGGATGATCATCCAAACTTTTTATGCAGGATTGAACTATTCTTCAAGGAACCTATTGGATTTTGCTGCTGGAGGTACCTTTATGACCATCACTTTGGGTGCTGCCACAAAACTTCTAGACAATATGATGGTTAATTATTCTGAATGGCATACTGAGAGAGCTCCACAAGGCAGGAAGGTAAATTCTGTTGAGGAAACCTCCTCCTTGAGCGATAAAATTGATATTATTATGTCTATGCTTGTTAATGGGAAATCCCATATTGATCCAAATAATGTTCCTTTAGCTTCTTGAGTTGCTCAAGAAGAGCAAGTTGATGTGAACTTCATAAGAAATAACAATTTTGGCAACAATGCTTATGGTAGCAATGCTTATAGGAACAATTTTGGTAACAACAATTATAAGCCATATCCTCCCAACAATGGAAATTCTTACAACAATAATAAGAGTGCTCCCTCTGAACTTGAAGTTATGCTTAAAGAGTTTATTAGTAAACAAACTGCTTTCAATAAAACTATTGAGGAAAAACTCTCTAATGCTAAAAGAAATATAGCATCTTTGGCTGAAACTCAATCTTCTTTGAATAAAATGGCTACTAAACCTGAAACTAATGATAATACCTTTGCAGCTACTAATGCCATACAAGTAAGAATTGATGAAAATGTTAGACTATTAGCTGAATTACATGCTAAGTGGGAAAGAGAAGATGAAATTATATAGGGGGATAGGTTACAAGTTAGGGCATACGTGGAAGGCATATTCTCCGAATATGCCTCTCCCAAAATAGCAAAGCGATGCTCCTCTTTTCTCTGTCTAAGCTAATCCAGGCTCATGGCGTAAGCCTCTTTGAGCCCCTCTCCAGCGGGGTGTCACCCGACATAGCCAACATCACCCGACATTGGCAACGCCACCTTTGCCAACCCGTACTCGCTGGTCCATCCCTCTTTCCGTTGCGCTCACGCTATAGTGGAGAGAGAAAACCATTGACCAGGAAGATTCCTTCCTTCCCTTGTAAGCCAAGTGGTAACCCGGCTCAGGCCTGGTTAATTCGGCCATGTGGGTACCTGCATACAAGTAACAAAGAAGCTGCCGACATATGTTTTATGTCAGCCGAGGTAATGTTGGATGAACTCCGTCCGGGCTGGGTCTGCCGTAAGTCGGCTTTCCTTGGGGTCACTCGGCTAACTAACGCTTTGAACTTGCCATACTTCAGCTATCATGGCCATTATACCTCGGCGTGACCCTACGTAGGGTTATCCCCCCAACAGCAACCTCAAGTGCATGTTATCCTCCCCGCCAGTACTAGCGGCCCTCGCCGCAAAGGACCCATGCTGATGTACATTGCAACTACCAACCAGCTCGTCAGCGTCGTGCTAGTGGTTGAAAGGCCAGAAGAAGGAAATGCACAGCCGGTTCAGCGCTCAGTGTACTACTTGAGCGAGGTACTCTCGTTGTCAAAGCAGAACTACCCTCACTATCAAAAGCTGGTGTATGGCGTGTACATGCCACCAAGAAATTGAAGCACTACTTCCAAAAGCAATCCATCCGGGTAGTGGTGCTAGCCCCCCTATTGGAGATCATCGGCAACAAGGACGCCACAGGCCGGTGGCGAAATGAGCAAAGCTCGCCGCGTACTGCATCTGATACGATCCAAGAATGGCGATCAAGTCTCAGGCCCTGGCGGACTTCCTCGTCGATTGGGCAGAGACACAATACCTGCCTCCATGCCCCAACTCCATGCATTGGAAGCTACATTTCGACGGCTCCAAGATGTATGGGGGGCTTGGAGCCGGGGTCATCATCACCTCTCCAAAAGGGGACCAGCTAGAGTACGTGCTGCAGATCCACTTCCGCGCATCCAACAACGTCTCCGAATATGAAGCGCTCATCCATGGCCTCAAGATGGAAAAAGAGATCGGCATCAGGCGGATCCTCTGCTTTGGCGACTCAGACTTGGTGGTGTAGCAAGTATTAGGCGATTAGGACGCCAAGGATGCAAACATGGCATTATACCGCTTCTTCGTACAACAGCTATGCGCCTGCTTTGAAGGATGCGAGTTTCATCATGTGCCTCGAGTAAACAATGAAGTCATGGACACGCTGGCCTGTGTCGGGTCAACAAGAGCAGCAATTCCACCTGGAGTCGCCCTCGAGCACTTGCGCAAGCCCTCCATCACGCCGTGTTCGGATTCCGACTCCATCATGCTAGATGTATACCTGGGGACTACCGGCTCCAAGCAACCCGAAGCTATGGCCAAGGTTGTGGGGACTGCCGCGCCGCACCCGGGAACTACTGCGCCACACCCGGGGACTGCTGCCTCCATCTCGGGGACTGTCGCCTCTGGCTTCCCACCCGGCAGGCCACCTGACGAGCCCGAGCCGGCGGGGAGCGAGGAAGTCAAGTTGATCATGCAGACCATCTGCACCATCCAGGAGACACCTCCATGGGGCAAGCCATTCAAGAACTTCCTAGTTAAAGGGGGGCTGCCTGATGAAGAGGTTGAGGCAAGGAAAGAGAAGCGAAGGGCAAGCACATACACCGTCATCAACAATGAGCTCCATAAGCACAGCGTGGGAGGCATATACCAGCACTGTGTGAGCCAAGAGGAAGGAATCTAGTTGCTAGTGGACATTCACCAAGGCGAATGCGGTCACCACGCATCATCATGAGCCATAGTGGCAAAGGCATTCCGCCATGGGTTTTACTGGGACCACGACGCTAAAGGACGCCGAGCAGCTGGTGAAGGCATGCAATGGGTGCCAACGATTTGCCCAGCAGAAGCACACTCCGTCATCGGCGCTCAAGACAATCCCTATCACCTGGCCATTTTCCATATGGGGCTTGGACATGGTAGGCCCCTTCAAAACAGCGCGATCCGGCATGACTCACTTGCTAGTGGTCGTGGATAAGTTCACCAAGTGGATCGAGGCAAAGCCAATCAAGAAACTGGATGGACCGAAAGTGGTCAAGTTCTTCTCTAACATTATCACGTGTTTCGGCTACCCCAACAACATCATCACTGACAATGGCACAAACTTCGCCAAGGGGCCTTTCATGCGTTTCTATGGCGACAAGGGCATCGGTCTTTACCTGGCCTCCGTCGCGCACTCCCAATCCAATGGGTAGTTCAAACGAGCAAATGATCTGGTCGTAGCCAGAATCAAGCCAAGGGCAAATGTATCTTAACTTTATGTAATGAACAAGTTGAGGGGCCTCGACATAGTCTCGGGGACTCCGTAATATTTTGGCATTTTCTGCTGCATAACTTGAACTTTTCCGGCTGCATTATTTTCTAACCCCCGGACCCGGTAGTCTCTCTCAGGGACTCGCCGGATGGCCCAAGCGGCCGAGCATTCTAGAAGACGAAGTACTGTATGCGGCTCCAAGAGATTCCTCTTCGATTCTAGCTGCATACCACAAGCCGGCTGACAGACACGGCAAGAGAAGAAAACTCGAAGACCCATACAGGAAAAATCCTAAGGAAAACAAGACGTGTGGACGTTCCAGTTGCGCTTGCTCGCTCGAAGCCGATAGAAAAAATCCGAAGTATTGCGCAATACTCTAACTAAGCAAACCCTTGCTTCCGGCTAACAGCTGACAAGGGCACAGCTTCAACGACCAATGCTCGCTAAGAAAAGGACTAAGCTATCAGTTTTGTGCGAAACAACAAAGTTTGCAGCCAAACGAAAAACTACACACTATATTTATCCTACACATGTCTAACGCATAAACCACTGCTTCTATTTTCATCTTTGCATGAGCCAAAGTACCAGAGATGGAGGCTAGCCACTAGACGACAAAAGAGTAGACAAGGAGCTTCGACCCGGCCGAATTCTCCAGCCGGCCCGAACCTCGGGGACTACACCCAGTGGGTGCGCTCGCGCGCCCCCACACAGTAAACCTACAACAAGAAACAACATAAAGGAGTTTCGACCCGGCTAGATGCTCCAGCCGGCCCGAACCTCGGGGATTACACCCTGTGGGTGTCCTCGCGCACCCCCACGCAGTAAACCTGCAACAAGCAACATCATAAAGGAGCTTCGACCCGGCTAGATGCTCTAGCCGGCCCGATCCTCGGGGACTACACCCTGTGGGTGCGCTCGCGCGCCCCCACACAGGAAAAAGCATACAGCAAATGCAACACAAGGCAAAGTGCACACAAGAAGAGCACGAAACAACATCACAAAGGGAGACGAAGCTCCCGACAAAGTTCACTGCAGAGCAAAGGACAAATTGTTCACACCAGCACACGAAGAAACAAGTTTCCAACTGGATACAAATACTCCCGACATTCTAGGGATCGGGCTTGGGGGTCTATGGAAGGGCTAGAGGCATCGACGAGAGTGTTGGGTTTGCAACATAGAAAACAAAAAAATTCCTATGATGGGAACTATTATACGCCAAGATCTATCTATTACATATAAGCAACGGGTGTATATACATCCATAGAGAACATACTCTCGAAGAAAACAAAGCTTTGTTAATGAGATGGAATTTGTGGATGATGTAGTCGTACACTTGCCGATCTCAAGATCGTGATGAAGTCTAGCAAGTCTAGTAGGTCCAGCTCTAGCACGTCCATCAGATCCAGCTCCAGCAAGTCCAGCACCACCAAGTCCAGCACCACAAAGCAGCGTTGCATCCGTGATCGCACACACGTCCGGTACCCCGACAACCTCCGTCCCTCGCTCCAGCAAAGCAGCGGAAGCAACAACTCCTTTCTAGATAAAGCCACCAGGAACATGTATCTCGCTAATCTGAGACCATGGGAATAACTAGAGGGGGAGAGAGATCCTTCACGAGGTGGTGTGTATTGTGACGAGGAGAGGGGGGACTTTATAGGGCAGAGGGGGGAGACAAGGTCCATAGTGGTGCCCCCACCTCTTCCATCATTCATGTGGTGGATGCTCCACTCACATAAATATGCCTCCACTCACACTTCCACTCACATGCATTAAATTTCCACCAAATTTAATGCAAGCTCTCATTAAATAAAAACTATTTTATTTATTTTATTCAGAATTTTGTTAATTACTTTAATTAACAAACATTCACATAAAACCCCCTGCAACATTTCAATATCACATGCAGAACCAGTTTCTGCAATTTCACCCGAAACAATTCTGGTTTCCATCGAAATGATTCTAGCGCTTTCTTAAATCTTTATCTGAAACATATTTGCTCCAAATGGTGTCGGTATCACTTAAGTGTGTCACCCTATGGTTCGCAAATAATGCAGACATGATCGAGACCCCTCTCCGATCAATAATCAGCAGCGGGACATGGAGATCTGTACTGACTCCCACACATTCAACGATGACTCTTGTGATCGTGTGAACCTTTAATGTCGTAACTAAATCCCTTTGTCTCACGATATATTACATGTCCGAGATTCGATCATCGGTATCTCAATACCTAGTTTGATCTCGTTGCCGACATGCACTCTTTTCTCGTTCCCGTGATATAACATTCTAGTGATCACATCACTTGCTTGCAAGCTATTTCAATGTGATATCACCGAGAGGGCCCTAAGTATATCTATCCGTCATCAGGATGGACAAATCCCACTGTTGATCCATGAGACTCTACATAACACCTTCGTAGCACTGAACCCACCTTTATAGTCACCCTTTTACGGTGTGACGTTTGATGTTATCAAGATACTCTTCCGGTGTTGGTGATTAACATGATCTCATGGTCTAAGGACTAGGATTACTTCGTATGATGTTATAGCAATATAAACATAATGACTTTGATCGTAATGCTATACTTCGGATGTATGTTCATCACATCATTCCACCAATGTTGTGACCTCGTTATTAACAACATCTAATGTCCATGATCAGGAAACCTTGATCATCTTGTTAATCAACGAGCTAGTTTATATGAGAGGCATCACTAGGAACTTTGTATTTTGTTTATGAAACACACATGTATTAATGTTTCCAATTAATACAATTATAGCATGCAAAATAAACATTTATCATAAACATGGAATAATATAATAACCACTTTATTATTGCCTCTTGGGCATATTCCCTTCAGTCTCCCACTTGCACTAGAGTCAATAATCTAGTTTGCAAACTTGTATATACAACACCTAGGTGTTGAATATATGCGTTTGTTAGTGGTTAACATAATCTACGGATCTAGCACTTTTAGGTCTGTGTGTATTTGCATATCTTTGCGTCTCTACGCATCACTCATTCTCTAATGAGATGGCATTGTATAAATTTAGTCCTGTGATGAGACCTTTAGTTCCTTTGGGTTAAAACATGTAGATAGTATTGTCGTACAATATATCTTCATAGTATTATCCTACTGTGAACCACACCTAGTTTGATAACAAACTACTTAACACAAATACCCTCCTATGCTGCTATTATGGCAGTCATATACTTAGCCTTTTGTTGTAGTATCCGTCACAATGTCTTAAGTTTGGAACTCATCCAAATCCATCATGGAATTTCCTTTCCATAATATTGTGCCACCCATAGTTTAAATTGAGATAAGTTTACTTTGTATCTTGTGACAAACTAGTATTAATGTAACATATTACAATGAACTATAATCAACTATTTGTCACTTATACATGATATATTCTTAGTTCTTCCAAAGCTCATAAGAATATCTTTATTATCGTCCAATGATCATCATATGAATCATTCTGGTATATGCTCATAACATTTAGAGCATTGGACATATCTGGATATGTACATATCACGATATTATTGATCAAAATATTCATGTGATTTTACTCACCAAGTGTTGAAACACTTGAATCTTGATACAATCCTTTCCATGTAGCAAGAAACTTTCTTGTTGTTTCCATATTGAACCCTTTTCAATATCTCATATATGTACATCTGACACAACCATATTAGCGCCTCAATCTATTCATATAGACATTGATGCCGAATATTCTGGTTTTGCCCAAGTCTTTCATCAAAATCTAATTTAATGAAATTCTTAACCCGTGTTAATAAAAGATACATCATTTCCAATCAACAATATGTACTCTGCATAATGTATTGGAAATTTGTCTGAGCGCTCCCACTTAATTTTTTGCAAATGCAAGCATCTTCATCGTCTCCGATGAAATTAAACTCCTTTAACATTTTCATCATGGTGAAGATTCCAACTCCGCTATGCTTGAAGTTTGCATGCCCTTTTAGCACCCTTTGAATTAACAAAACCTTTCGGACCGTATCTTGTACATGTCCTAGGTAACCATTCTATTAGAAGAACATTATTTTGTTTGTTCAACTACCATACATCAAATTATATGTAATGGTTGCTAGATTAATCCGTCAAGACTAAATATCGCTATGAAAGATCAAAGCTTGTCATAGTTAACTCCTTGAACATTGTCATAAATTCCTTTTCGACACGTCGATTATTTCATAGATGTGAAACATCCATGTCTATTTCTTTATAGATCCAAACATGACCAATAGGCTTCATGCCTTTTCGGAGGGTCTTCCAAGTTCAAAAGCTTGATTTCTCATGTATAAAAACTATCACGGATTTTATGACTTCTAGTCATTCTATGCAGTTAGGGCCAATCATCGCTTCTTTGCATGCAGTCGGTTCATTATTGTCAAAACAATAACCACTTGTTTATCAAATCTCGCCATTTGATTGTTACCCGATGCATACGGTTCAAATAGGAACTCAAATCTCCAAGATCACAACCTTTGTAATCACGGGAGCCATGAGCATTGTGGCCGCCACCGGGACACCTTCCGACGATGCGCTACTTAGCACATATAGCTAAGGTTCAATAACCTTATCAAAGTTCTATTGTCCTCCCACTTACTTTTCACAAAAAAATTGTTTCTCGAGAAACTTAACGTTCCAAGTGGCAAACTCTTTTATTCTCGGTGTTATGGAGGAATACACAACAAATTCTTTGGGATAACCTACAAAGACGTGCTTATCCAACATTGGTTGTAAACATTTTACTTATGCATAGCATACCAAAATTTTAAGAAAAGACAACTCGGGTTTTATCCCAAACCATAACTTATATGGTGTTATTTCAAGGGATCACGATGGTGCTCTTTTCAGTGTAAAAGTGGTAGTCTTTAAAGCTTTAATCTTAAAAACAATGGCAGTTTTATAAGTGACACCTTTGATCTTACCATGTCAAACAAGGTTTGATTTGATCTCTCGAACATACCATACTCATGTGTTTTATCGGGAAATGCAAGTCCATGGAATAATTCCCGAAATCTTAGGTGTTTTGCTAAACCTGTAACTCAAATATCTTCCTTTATGATCAAATCATAAACTCTTTATTTTATTGTTACAATGATTTTCCACTTCATCTTGAAAGTCTTTGAACAATTTTCAAATATTTCATACTTCTTCCTTATTAAGTAAATATATAGATATATTCACTCAAATTTCCGAAGAAAGCATATGAAGCAAAAATATCCATCGCATATGGCTACACATAATGGACTATGCACATCAGCATGCACAATTTCTAATAAGTTAGTCATTCGTTCCTCTTTGGCCTATGACCAGAGTTTCAATTATCTCGAGGAAAGTTTCACAGGCGTCAATTGATCAAAATCAAAAGACTCCAAAAATCCATCAACATGGAGTTTCTTCATGTTTTCTTTCCAATATAATTTAAAAGGCGATGTCACTTTGTAAGTGATCTTTCAATCATTTGTCTTGCGACATTTTAGCATAAGTTTTATGGACGTGTTTTCTCCAACTAGACTTGTAAAAGTTCATCAATCTTTTATGGAACACGATAATTATTTGAACAACATTTGTTCTCATAATACCGGAACAAAATAACAATTATTTAAACAAACCTTGAAGGTAAGCTTTGATGTCAATAAGAAATACAATAACACTTTATTTGTTTTCGATGAACATCATCACATATTCTGTTGCTAGTTACTTAGGCCATTGTAGTTCATGAATTGCATCGTTCTGTATGATATTCCATACCAACCAATTCGGTATCCAATACTCAAGAACCACATCGTTTAAAAAGCAAAGAATACAACCATAACATGTATATCATCTATATACCTTAGCTGGACATTACCATTCTTTTATTTTCCGCCACATATTTTATAGATTCTCTTTCAACATTTCATTTTCCTTTTAAAAGAATATATCAACATCAACAGTGGCGCCATACATATGACACATAGTCCAAAGCATGTATAGTAAAATACAAATACCTTTGGACTTGCACTTTGAAGTAGATCACCATCATCAAATGTTTGGTGTTCTTTCCAAAATCCATTCTTTAGTAATATTTTAGTGTAGTAAACATTTTACTTACATCTTCTATTCATCCTTATCATGACAACTTTCATTATCAAGCTACTATGGCTTATAAGGACGAATTGTGAGTATAATGTCAGTTCCCAAAACCTTTTAGGAGATTAGGACGTCTAGCGTCTCCAACATTCGCAAGTTCTCATACAATGTGAGAATGTGTATTTTGCTAAATTATACTCTATCATATTGCAACCATAAACCTTGTTTCAGATATCAAAATATCTTCCACATATGATGGCTTCTGAAACAATTCTTTCAGCTCCTAGATAACCTCGATATTAAAAACAACTTTTGAATATCAAGAATCACGGAGGCAAACATGATACTTTAGATACTAATATTGGAATTCTTACTCTCGATTTAATATTGCTTTATTAAACTTCATGGAGTAAATAGAGTTTACTGAAAGTTTGCAATAGGACTTATAAACTTTAAATTAACATTAAAAAACAATATGATACTAGTTCGTAAAGTAAATATCTAGAATTTTGTAGTTCTATTATCTCAATTAAAACTAAGCGCAAGGTAGTAAACGGATGCCAATGACTACAACAAATTATGCAAATTCACTTTGATTTAGTTTATGACAAATTGAGTTCGACTAATCCAAATTAGAAATGAACTCCCACTCAAAAATGACATCCCTCGTGTCTTTTTGGTGATTACATGAACCAAATCCACTACACCAAGTCCGATCATCACGTGAGTCGGTGCAGCTTTAAAGGCGAGCATCAATATGGGCATCATATCAACTATATGACTCATGCTTAAACTTCCGGTCC
The DNA here is from genome assembly GCA_916181665.1 of Avena sativa. Classification (NCBI taxonomy): domain Eukaryota; kingdom Viridiplantae; phylum Streptophyta; class Magnoliopsida; order Poales; family Poaceae; genus Avena; species Avena sativa. Next base: position 345,346,710 of record OV702287.1, read on the forward strand.
GTATTCCGAGGCCATGTATGTACATGCTAGGCTCGCCAAGTAAGAACTTTAGTACTTGCATGTGTAAAACTGTCTTACACCCGAAATAAGATCATGGATTCAAGTACACCCGATCATCACGTGATGTCTTGAAGCGGCGAAACATAAATGGTGCGTACTTAAGGGAGAACACATTTTTATCTTGATATCTAAAAGAGGCATCATATTATAATGCTACTAAAACGCCAAACTAGCAATATAAGATGCAAACATCATATGTGTAAAGTGGAATGATATGGTCCATGCATTTGATTACAATCATGTGCATCGTGGTATGATCTCTATCATTCCTTTGTGTGTAAGGCCAAGGTCTATGGAACTTACACGTTAGGTGTGTCGCAAGGGTATCAACTATACATGAACTTACAACATTACATATCATGACACTAGCTCAGCAACAATCTAAACTAGACGCCTCTAATTTATCCATTACAAGTTTTACGTGGCTTAGGGCTTTCGAAGATAGAACCGGTCTTACCTACGAACATGGAACCACAACGATGATAACTAAGTTATTAACAACTCGTTATAAATTAGATATTGACTATAGTAGGAGAGATAGACACCCGCTAGACACTTATGCAAAACTAGTTGCATGTTAGTCGTGGAACCGGTCTCATGTGCAAGGACATGTAAAGTTAGTCCAGGCCGCTTCATCCCACTATGCCACCAATATCCAAAATACATGAAAGAAGTAATAACATGATCATCATCGCCCACATATAAACATATGTGTACTACCCATGCAAAGCACCTACGCATAAACCTGGCTCTGATACCACTATTGGGTTCATAGCATAGAAAACAAAAAATATCCTATGATGGGAACTATTATACACCAAGATCTATCTATTAGATACAAGCAACAGGTGGATATACATCCATAGAGAACATACCCATGAAGACAACAAAGCTTTGATAACAAGATGGAACTCAATGGATTATGTAGTCATACACTTGCCGATCTCAAGATCGTGATGAAGTCCAGCAAGTCCAGCAGGTCCAGGTCCAGCTCCAGCACGTCCATCAGATCTAGCTCCAGCAAGTCCAGCACCGCAAAGCAGCGGTGCATCCATGACCGCACACACATCCGGTACCCCCAACAACCTCCATCCCTCGCTCTAGCAAAGCAGTGGAAGCAACAAGTCCTTTCCAGATAAAGCCACCGGGAACATGTATCTCGCTAATCCGAGACCATGGGGAATAACTAGAGGGGGAGAGAGATCCTTCACGAGGAGGTGTGTACTGTGAGAAGGAGAGGGGGGCTTTTATTGGGAAGAGGGGGGCAGCCAAGGGCCATGGCATGGCAGCCATGGTGGTGCCCCCACCTCTTCCATCATTCATGTGGTGGATGCTCCACTCACATAAATATGCCTTCACTCACACTTCCACTCACATGCATTAAATTTTCACCAAATTTAATGCAAGCTCTCATTAAGTAAAAATATTTTATTTATTTTAGTCAAAATTTTACTAATTACTTTAATTAACAAACATTCACATAAAACCCCTGCAACATTTCAATATCACATGCAAAACTAGTTTCTGCAATTTCACCCGAAACAATTCTGGTTTCCATCGAAATGATTCCAGCGCTTTCTTAAATCTTTATCTAAAACATATTTTCTCCAAATGGTGTCGGTATCCCTTAAGTGTGTCACCCTATGGTTCACGAATATGTAGACATGATTGAGACCCCTCTCCGATCAATAATTAGCAGCGGGACCTGGAGATCCGTACTGACTCCCACACATTCAACGATGACTCTTGTGATCGTGTGAACCTTTAACGTCATAACTAAATCCCTTTGTCTCACGATATATTACATGTCCGAGATCCGATCATCGGTATCTCAATACCTAGTTTGATCTTGTTTCCGACATGCACTCTTTTCTCGTTCCCGTGATATAACATTCTAGTGATCATATCACTTGCTTGCAAGCTATTTCAATGTGATATCATCGAGAGGGCCCTGAGTATATCTATCCGTCATCAGGATGGACAAATCCCACTCTTGATCCATGAGCCTCTACATAACACCTTCGTAGAACTGAACCCACCTTTATAGTCACCCTTTTACTGTGTGACGTTTGATGTTATCAAGATACTCTTCTGGTGTTAGTGATTAACATGATCTCATGGTCTAAGGACTAGGATTACTTCGTATGATGTTATAGCAATATAAACATAATGACTATCATAATGCTATACTTCGGATGAATTTTCATCACATCATTCCACCAATGTTGTGACCTTGTTATTAACAACATCTGATGTCCATGATCAGGAAACCTTGATCATCTTGTTAATCAACGAGCTAGTTTATATGAGAGGAATCACTAGGAACTTTGTATTTTGTTTATTAAACACACATGTATTAATGTTTCCAATTAATACAATTATAGCATGCAAAATAAACATTTATAATAAACATGGTATAATATAATAACCACTTTATTATTGCCTCTCGGGCATATTCCCTTCAGGGAGCGTGGCTTCTGGAGGCGACATTGACAGAGGCAGGGCCTGTCGTAGCCGAGGCATCGGCTGGAGCCGCTAGCGGACTATAGTGGTACCCCTCCGAGCCAGATGGATCACTGAAGACCCGGTCCAACTGGACAAAGCTTCTAATCTTGAAACCGTAGGAGCGGATGTCAGGAACTTCAGCTCGAAGCTGGTCGTAGCTGGTTCCCTGACGAAACCCTCGGGAGAGACTCCGTAGGTCCATGTCGGGGTACCAGGACTTCAGCAGCGCCAGGACCATCTCCACACCGCCACGAGCTGCCCAGTCCCGCGTCATGTCCATCAGCTTAGGAGCAGCGAGAAGCTTCTTCGCCAAGGCCTCCATCGTAGCCGGTGGAGTGGTGTCCGGCCAGACCTACTCGTAGACATCGAGGGCAGCATCCCGCAACTGTTTGCCCTCCTCGCACATGACAACCACCAACTCCTCCGGACAGAGATCGCGTTCACCATCCGCCTCGGGGATGCGGGCCACGGCCTAGTCAGTCGCTCCAGGATACTGGGCTGCACCTAGAAAAGATATAGATGTCAAAAACCAGCTGTAGAACAAGACAAGCAAGCTCACTGAGGGAATAACCACATACTGACGATGATCTCGCGATCTGGCACAGCTCCGCTAGTGTCGCCTTCTCCTTGGCCTGGGCGGTCTTTAGCGCCTCCTCCTGATGGGCATGAAGTTTTTCAAGATTCTTCAGCGCCTCAGTCCGGGTGTCGACGGCCTTCTTAGTCTGGCCGGCCTTGACCTCCATCTATTGCTGATGTTGTAGTAGCTAGCCGATCTGGGCCTGGCGAGCCTGGTTGGACTCCTCCACCCGGGCCACTTCTTTCCTTCAGCCTTTCCACCTCTCGCTCCATGTCCGCTAACAGAGCTGCAGGAGGGTACCCAATGTTCAATAAGAAACGCGAAAATTCGTGCAACTGGGAGGACATGGCAGAGCAAGCAATCTTACGCCCTAGGTCGTGCGAGGTCTTGGCGGCTTTAGCAAAAGCTTTTTGCAAGGAAGGTAGAATGAAAAAGAGAACAAAGAGAATGACAACAAAGAATGGCAACGAAAGTGGCGAAGGAGATATATACCTCATGGCGCGCCCCCAGTGCCTTGGCCTCGCCAAGCCCCAACTTCATCACCTCCACTAGGCGACGGGCCTGGCCAAGGGCAATGGGGGCTGACTCGGAAAGCTGCGCCAAGACGGAGTCTGGCAGCGGCGCAATCGGTGCTGCTCGCTAGCCGGTGAGCTAGAGGTCATCGTCATCGCCGAAGGCCACAAGCGATGCCTCCAAAGCTTCCACGCCGGAGCTGGGGGCCACCTCCCATCCGTCGTCTTCAGCCGCCGGCTGCACGGGAGCTTCCCTCGCCCCCTCCATGGGCTCCTCCACCTGATAAGCGACATAACCCGTCTGACCCAGGCTTGGGGCCAAAAACACATCGGCAAGCCTGGAGGCGGCGGAGGATCGGTGCAGGATCAAGGGCGCGGCCGGCGCCATCGTCTCCGCTGCATCCGATGTGGCCTCAGTCGGCTTGGCAGCAGAAGCTGCAGCCTCAGCCGGTTTGGTAGCAGAGGCTACAGCATCAGCCGGCTTGGCCGCAGAGATTGCAGCCGACGCAGTGGGCCCCTCAGTCCTAGCCGTGGGAGGGGCGGACGCGGTGGCAATGGTCGTGGAGCCGGCTAAGGACATCGCCTCACTACAAGAAGGACGAGAAGAGAACAATGCGTAAGGTGCAGGGAAACAGCCATGCAAAGAGAGGGGACTAAGGGCATGTACCCGGTGACGCTTGGCGTGGCGGCCGTGGCCCTCCAGCTGGGGTGGTGTTGGTCGAGGTAGCCTGCTTCCCCCTGGCCCGAGAGGCGGCGACCTTAGCCGGGTCCGCATCCACGTCGTGTGTGGCTACTCTAGGGCGCAGGAAGAACATCAAGCCCAAGTCCAAAGAAGATCAAAAGTAACAAAGGCCAGGAGCGTATCCTCACTGTTTGGGAACTCGGAGCCCTCATCGGCCTAGGTGGGGAAGCGCCCCGGCTCCTGCGAAGGGAACTTCGCCGGCTTGAAGTCGACCAAGAAGGAGGGGAGATCGTTGTCCCCATGCCGTCCTTCGCTAGATGTGCCGTAAAAAGCTACTCAACAAGGGAGAAATAAGAGAAAGGAAGAGATCCCTGGGGATATGTTCACCTAGAAGATAAGAAGAAAGGAAGCTAACCTTCGGTGGCAGCCGGTACCAGTGGTATGGACGACAGGAGAAGGCCCAGTCCTGTGCCAGCGTCTCCTTCGAGATGGTGACAAGCCATTCTCGAACGGCCAGAACGGAACCTCCAGCCGGGACACCCGCGTGGGATCTAGGGCACCGGAAAGGTGGCACAATTTGTGCGACCGCTGCTGTAGCGGAAGCACGCGACTCCTCATCTAGGACAGCAGGATGTCCCGAGTGGTGAGCCCCTCCTTCTGCACCAACACCCCCACGTGGGCGGCCATCTGCTCCATGTCGACCTAGGCGCACAGATTCTGGATGCCCCATGCCTTCCGGGTGGAGGGGACGTTGGCGAACACCGACACCTTGATGCATTCCACCTTAGTGTGGTTGCACACATAGACGTACGAGCGCTACCATAGCTTGACGGTGTCAGGCATCTCCAACCGCGGGTAGATGGCGCAGCAGCCGGTCTCCGTCGGGGGCCGCCCTACCCTGCCACTTGGACCTTGAAGTTGAAACACTTCAAGAAGTTCGCCGTGTTCGGGCAAACCCCCAAGAAGGCTTCGCAGCAGGCCGCATGGTGCGTCAACTGCGTGATGGCATTGGCCCCAAAGTGGTGGAGTTGGAGGTCGAAGGAGACAAGAAGCTCGAGGAAGAACCTGCTCAGCGGCAGGCCAAGTCCATGGGCGAAGTGGGTGTGGCATCCCGCAAAACCACTACTAGAAAATCGCGTTGATTTTGTGCATTGCATCATCATGACCGCATGCTCATGTCATCATGCCACATTGCATTTGAGCATCGTCATCATCTTGCATTTGCTTGCATAAAATTATTTTCGGAAAAACCTAATTTGTTTTCTAAACGCTCCGTCTTTGTTCAAACGCAAAACCCGGGTCTCCGGATTATTTTGTTTTGTCTGCTATCGGTTTGCAAAAGCCCTGTTTGAAATATATAAAATATTTAATTATTTTTAGTGGGGCAGTCGAACGGGCCGATTCGACCCGAACGACCACCCCTCGGAATATAATCGGTCCAGCTTAGACCCCACCCCAAATCTTTTCTTACCCCAGTCCTATCTACCCACCCTCCAGCCACCTCACCCGGACCAATCCCTGGCTGCCACCTCACCCTCTCCCTCCCCTCTAACCAATCCTCAACCGCCACCTCACCCAACCCGCTGCCACCCCCACAGCCCACTCCCTCCACACACACGCCAGCCCCACCACCCCACCGACCCAGATCCCCACCCACCTGCCCGCGTGGCCCCACCCTGCAGCCCCACCCGACACGCTCCCTCCTCCCGCAATCGCCCCTCTCTCTCGCTCACCTCTCTCTGCCACCCGCCGCCCTCTGCTCCTCCGCTTCGCCGACCGCCGGGGCTCGCCGCCACACCCCGGCAGCAGCAGCCGCGCCCGGCGCTCGCCGCCACCCTCATCCTCTCGCCACCCGCCGTCCCGCCGCCCGCGGCCTCCACCCCGCCACCGCGCCCTACTCGACCTCGCCGGCCGTCGGGCCTCCGCCTCCCCGCGAACTCCCCGGCCGCCACCAGGAGCTCGAGGCCCCGCCAGCTGCGACCCCTCCGCCCATCCTCCCTCGGCCTCGCCCGCGCTCGCCGCCCCGTCTCCTCCTCCGTCGGCCTCGTCTGTGCCTCTCGCCCGCCATCACCGCCGTCGTCTCCCGCATCCTCGAGCGCGCCCGTGGCCACCGTCGACCTCACCGCCAAGCTCCTCGCCGGCCTCGCCAAGATCTTCCTCCACCGCCAGCGACCACCGCGGGTCGGCCCTGCACGCCGCCGCTAGGGACGCGCGACCCCCCTCTGCTGTCGCCCCTCTGCTGTTCAACGCCAGCGCTCGATCGGCCTTTTTCCTCTAGGCCTCATCTGACCCAAGCCCGCATCGGCGCTGCCTCGGCCACATGCTTCTGTGATGATGCTCAAGAGCCGGTTGAGATGCTCCCGCGTGTTCCCTGTAGCTGCTAGCCGTGACAAGATCTTCGCGACAAATATGGCGTGCCCTGAAGACCGATCCGAAGCGCTAGGACCTTCTTCTCGGAATCATCAAGTACTTCCTCCCGGAACGCCAAGAACTCCGCGTGAGACGTCAAGACCGACAACATGGTCGACCACCGCGGATGCGACAAGTTCTACTTCTGTTGTCCGAGACCGATCCCGTCGAACCCTGAACCCTGTCGGACCCCGAAACCCCGGAACCCCAAGATCTTCCGAACCCTAATGTGTGACCCCTTTCTCGAGCCCTATTTTATAAATGCAATAACAACTTGTTGCATATTAATTGCCATACTCGCATGCTTATTTGTGTGGTTTGGGGGCACTATGCCGATTCACCTTATAATTAAATGTGGGGCCCAAATGCGGGCAAATCTAGCCTTATATTAGCCTCATTTAAATTGGTGTAGCGAACCGATGCCATGTTCCGCCCTGTTAACCCAACATTTAATTTGCGGGGTAGTTAAACAACTTGAACCTTCTAATTAAATGTCGGGACCCCGGTTCCGCTTAATATGACCTAATTGCATCGCATCTTTGCCATGTCATACATCGTACATGCATCATGCCCGATCTTTTGCCGTAGTATTAAATAGTGCATCCGGTGTTTATTCTAGTGTTTTGCTTCTTCGCGGATAAGGCCATTGAGTTGATGTGAGCTTCGCCCCGATCTTGGGTTGAACCTTCGGCAACGTTTTCAGGCGAGCATCTCCCCCTTTCTACCTATCTTACTTTTATAGTATTTATTCCCTCCTGTTGATCTATTGCTATCTGTGTCGCGATGCTCTAGTTTCGTGCCCGTGATATCCCTTGCAGACTTATATTGCCTTGGACACATCCTATTACCTGTTGTTTGGTAGATAGCTGGACTTGCGTGTCGTAGTCGCTTGCTCAAGTGCTGTTGCGTGTCGTCAAGTACCACAGTTGTTGGAGTATTGCCGTGTGTTTAATGTTGGAGTAGATCAAGACTTTAATTATTGTTTAATAACTAAAATGGAAGTAGATAATGCAGAGGCACCGGTGGGTGATAGACAATATTTGGTTTCCGACCGCTCACTGGTGTCCCGTAGGACCCCGAGTTCTTGACACCTGTTCCGAGATCGAGCGCGCTAACCACATGTGGGATGTGTGGGCACCCCATCGATTTAGTACCTGATTCCAAGTATTGTACTAGGGGCCACAACTAGTTTGAGGTTTTATTACTATTCTGTACTTATGCCATGTTTTACTGCTTTATTTAAATTGTGCGATGGATAGCACACTGTACTGTTTAGGATCATGACCCGTTTTCGCTGTATCGACAAGCCCGAGAGTTTCAGGTTCCCAGTCGTTTACAGCCGGCTCCACAAACCCTAAGTCCGTCTCGGAGACCGGCCGACTTTGTTGCGGGTTCGACTTAGTGGGGTGGCCCCCATGTACTTACTTTGGGTCTGGGAAACATCATGACTTAGGCCCCGCCGACATACCGATGGGTGTATGTTAATTGATCTGGGAAAAAGGGTCGAAGTGCGTGTGGATATCTCATGCTAATCGCGTGTGGATACTTTGGTGCACCCCTGCAGGGTAAAATCTTTTCGAGAAGCCGTGTCCGCGGTTATGGACGACTTGGAGCACAGTGCTTGATCATAGACAACTATAACTAAAGTTTATTGTTATAAATTGACTTGTATCCGATATGACTAGTAATCAGTTTCACTACAACGGAATGGCTAAGTAAAAGTACCAACAACTGCTGGGTTTTGGGGTTACCTCATGCTAATTGTATCTGACTAGTAAGTGTTGCAACTATCACGGAATGGTTAACTAAAAGTGTCCACTGCTTATTTTTATCAGGATGATTATCTATACCTGACTAGTAATTACTGCAACGATAACTGAATAAATAAAACTGCCAACGGTGTGAGTTCCTCGGGTGACTTCCTCGTTTGGTCTCGAGGGGGAAATCCCAGGATGGGTTTGTTTGGTGTTGGTATCAGGCTGGTTCCGGATAGGTCTTTCTTACCCCTCTCTGATAGCCGTCAGTGACATCGAGTCTCTATAGGTTGTTTAGTGCATGCTGCCGCTGCCGCTTCAGTCCACCATACCTATGTAGGCGAGGACCGCCGAATTCTAGTCTCGCCGTGTACTGGCCTCAGTACTGACCGCTCTCTCTTTTCCTTTGCCCCTTGTCGGCACCCCTTTTGTTTAGCAGGTTTTGAGATCGCCGTCGTTAGCAGGGTTACCCTTCCGGCTTGGCCTGGGCAGGGTTATAGACGCCATTGGTTATTCTTCAGGGCTCTTAGCCCCATTTGCATCTTGTCCGTAGTCGGACGCTGTGTAATTCTCAAGGTGATTTGGATCTTTGTACATTGTATCTGTATTCTTGACTCTTTGGGTCGCTGTTGTATATATATCTGTTGTGTGGGTCCCATCGAGGACTGTTGTGTAATGTTATTACTTCGTTTTCCACCCGCACGAAAGTGCCTGGTGGGCACCTTTGAATCGTTTCTATGCGGGTTTGGCGGGAATCGCTAAAACTTGCATAGGACCGATTCGGAGGGTGTTACAGAGTGGTATCAGAGCTCAGCAGTTGCGATACCCCACAAGTCCAGTCTGTAGGATAACCTAGCTAACGGCCGAAGTAGAGTGTCAAAACTATTTTTGAAAAGTCGGTTGGATAGTTCTGATTAGGTCTGATTTTACTCCTTACCCCTCTGCTGCTCTCCTCTCACCTCTGCGTGTTTTGAATCCGCTCTCTTCTCTCTCTTCGAGTCCAGGATTTCTCGTGGTTGGGTTCCATCGTACCTTCAGGATTTCGCTTCCTCCTTTGGTAACGGTGTTGCTACATCTGGTCTTCATGCTATCCGAGGAACCCTTCGTCTGGTGGACTTCTCTTTGTTTCTTCTCGTGCCTTCCGGTGTTTTCCGACGCGACGACATCATCTACGCCAGATCCGATGCAGAGTCTGCATCACTCCTTTGTTCCGAACCTCGCTTGTCGAGATCTTCAGTCTAAATCCGAGAGTTGGTTGCATAATCCGCCTATTCGTGTGCAGAGTAATGGTTTGGGTGCGCGATGGACTGATCACCATCCGACTACTCTTATCATTCGCTCTTGTACCCCGAATCAGTGGATCCAGCGATTTTACTCCGTCCACGGAAGCTAGAGGTGGCTTTATTTGTGGATACCTCTACCTTCGCCCTTTATTCCCGGAGTGTTCTCTGACGATCACGGACAACGACCTCTTGTTAGTGGTGTCGCGAGGATCTACATGAAGCGAGAAGACGCAGACCGCCGACCTTCCATCCGGTACCATGAGGCGGATCTCGAGGGCGAGATCCATTGTTAGTGGTGTCGAATTGTGGCATCCCGCAAAACCACTACTAGAAAATCGCGTTGATTTTGTGCATTGCATCATCATGACCGCATGCTCATGTCATCATGCCACATTGCATTTGAGCATCGTCATCATCTTGCATTTGCTTGCATAAAATTATTTTCGGAAAAACCTAATTTGTTTTCTAAACGCTCCGTCTTTGTTCAAACGCAAAACCCGGGTCTCCGGATTATTTTGTTTTGTCTGCTATCGGTTTGCAAAAGCCCTGTTTGAAATATATAAAATATTTAATTATTTTTAGTGGGGCAGTCGAACGGGCCGATTCGACCCGAACGACCACCCCTCGGAATATAATCGGTCCAGCTTAGACCCCATCCCAAATCTTTTCTTACCCCAGTCCTATCTACCCACCCTCCAGCCACCTCACCCGGACCAATCCCTGGCTGCCACCTCACCCTCTCCCTCCCCTCTAACCAATCCTCAACCGCCACCTCACCCAACCCGCTGCCACCCCCACAGCCCACTCCCTCCACACACACGCCAGCCCCACCACCCCACCGACCCAGATCCCCACCCACCTGCCCGCGTGGCCCCACCCTGCAGCCCCACCCGACACGCTCCCTCCTCCCGCAATCGCCCCTCTCTCTCGCTCACCTCTCTCTGCCACCCGCCGCCCTCTGCTCCTCCGCTTCGCCGACCGCCGGGGCTCGCCGCCACACCCCGGCAGCAGCAGCCGCGCCCGGCGCTCGCCGCCACCCTCATCCTCTCGCCACCCGCCGTCCCGCCGCCCGCGGCCTCCACCCCGCCACCGCGCCCTACTCGACCTCGCCGGCCGTCGGGCCTCCGCCTCCCCGCGAACTCCCCGGCCGCCACCAGGAGCTCGAGGCCCCGCCAGCTGCGACCCCTCCGCCCATCCTCCCTCGGCCTCGCCCGCGCTCGCCGCCCCGTCTCCTCCTCCGTCGGCCTCGTCTGTGCCTCTCGCCCGCCATCACCGCCGTCGTCTCCCGCATCCTCGAGCGCGCCCGTGGCCACCGTCGACCTCACCGCCAAGCTCCTCGCCGGCCTCGCCAAGATCTTCCTCCACCGCCAGCGACCACCGCGGGTCGGCCCTGCACGCCGCCGCCAGGGACGCGCGACCCCCCTCTGCTGTCGTCCCTCTGCTGTTCAACGCCAGCGCTCGATCGGCCTTTTTCCTCTAGGCCTCATCTGACCCAAGCCCGCATCGGCGCTGCCTCGACCACATGCTTCTGTGATGATGCTCAAGAGCCGGTTGAGATGCTCCCGCGTGTTTCCTGTAGCTGCTAGCCATGACAAGATCTTCGCGACAAATATGGCGTGCCCTGAAGACCGATCCGAAGCGCTAGGACCTTCTTCTCGGAATCATCAAGTACTTCCTCCTGGAACGCCAAGAACTCCGCGTGAGACGTCAAGACCGACAACATGGTCGACCACCGCGGATGCGACAAGTTCTACTTCTGTAGTCCGAGACCGATCCCGTCGAACCCTGAACCCTGTCGGACCCCGAAACCCCGGAACCCCAAGATCTTCCGAACCCTAATGTGTGACCCCTTTCTCGAGCCCTATTTTATAAATGCAATAACAACTTGTTGCATATTAATTGCCATACTCGCATGCTTATTTGTGTGGTTTGGGGGCACTATGTCGATTCACCTTATAATTAAATGTGGGGCCCAAATGCGGGCAAATCTAGCCTTATATTAGCCTCATTTAAATTGGTGTAGCGAACCGATGCCATGTTCCACCCTGTTAACCCAACATTTAATTTGCGGGGTAGTTAAACAACTTGAACCTTCTAATTAAATGTCGGGACCCCGGTTCCGCTTAATATGACCTAATTGCATCGCATCTTTGCCATGTCATACATCATACATGCATCATGCCCGATCTTTTGCCGTAGTATTAAATAGTGCATCCGGTGTTTATTCTAGTGTTTTGCTTCTTCGCGGATAAGGCCGTTGAGTTGATGTGAGCTTCGCCCCGATCTTGGGTTGAACCTTCGGCAACGTTTTCAGGCGAGCATCTCCCCCTTTCTACCTATCTTACTTTTATAGTATTTATTCCCTCCTGTTGATCTATTGCTATCTGTGTCGCGATGCTCTAGTTTCGTGCCCGTGATATCCCTTGCAGACTTATATTGCCTTGGACACATCCTATTACCTGTTGTTTGGTAGATAGCTGGACTTGCGTGTCGTAGTCGCTTGCTCAAGTGCTGTTGCGTGTCGTCAAGTACCACAGTTGTTGGAGTATTGCCGTGTGTTTAATGTTGGAGTAGATCAAGACTTTAATTATTGTTTAATAACTAAAATGGAAGTAGGTAATGCAGAGGCACCGGTGGGTGATAGACAATATTTGGTTTCCGACCGCTCACTGGTGTCCCGTAGGACCCCGAGTTCTTGACACCTGTTCCGAGATCGAGCGCGCTAACCACATGTGGGATGTGTGGGCACCCCATCGATTTAGTACCTGATTCCAAGTATTGTACTGGGGGCCACAACTAGTTTGAGGTTTTATTACTATTCTGTACTTATGCCATGTTTTACTGCTTTATTTAAATTGTGCGATGGATAGCACACTGTACTGTTTAGGATCGTGACCCGTTTTCGCTGTATCGACAAGCCCGAGAGTTTCAGGTTCCCAGTCGTTTACAGCCGGCTCCACAAACCCTAAGTCCGTCTCGGAGACCGGCCGACTTCGTTGCGGGTTTGACTTAGTGGGGTGGCCCCCATGTACTTACTTTGGGTCTGGGAAACGTCATGACTTAGGCCCCGCCGACATACCGATGGGTGTATGTTAATTGATCTGGGAAAAAGGGTCGAAGTGCGTGTGGATATCTCATGCTAATCGCGTGTGGATACTTTGGTGCACCCCTGCAGGGTAAAATCTTTTCGAGAAGCCGTGTCCGCGGTTATGGACGACTTGGAGCATAGTGCTTGATCATAGACAACTATAACTAAAGTTTATTGTTATAAATTGACTTGTATCCGATATGACTAGTAATCAGTTTCACTACAACGGAATGGCTAAGTAAAAGTACCAACAACTGCTGGGTTTTGGGGTTACCTCATGCTAATTGTATCTGACTAGTAAGTGTTGCAACTATCACGGAATGGTTAACTAAAAGTGTCCACTGCTTATTTTTATCAGGATGATTATCTATACCTGACTAGTAATTACTGCAACGATAACTGAATAAATAAAACTGCCAACGGTGTGAGTTCCTCGGGTGACTTCCTCGTTTGGTCTCGAGGGGGAAATCCCAGGATGGGTTTGTTTGGTGTTGGTATCAGGCTGGTTCCGGATAGGTCTTTCTTACCCCTCTCTGATAGCCGTCAGTGACATCGAGTCTCTATAGGTTGTTTAGTGCATGCTGCCGCTGCCGCTTCAGTCCACCATACCTATGTAGGCGAGGACCGCCGAATTCTAGTCTCGCCGTGTACTGGCCTCAGTACTGACCGCTCTCTCTTTTCCTTTGCCCCTTGTCGGCACCCCTTTTGTTTAGCAGGTTTTGAGATCGCCGTCGTTAGCAGGGTTACCCTTCCGGCTTGGCCTGGGCAGGGTTATGGACGCCATTGGTTATTCTTCAGGGCTCTTAGCCCCATTTGCATCTTGTCCGTAGTCGAACGCTGTGTAATTCTCAAGGTGATTTGGATCTTTGTACATTGTATCTGTATTCTTGACTCTTTGGGTCGCTGTTGTATATATATCTGTTCTATGGGTCCCATCGAGGACTGTTGTGTAATGTTATTACTTCGTTTTCCACCCGCACGAAAGTGCCTGGTGGGCACCTTTGAATCGTTTCTATGCGGGTTTGGCGGGAATCGCTAAAACTTGCATAGGACCGATTCTGAGGTTGTTACAGTGGGCGAGGAAGACGACAGCTTCCCCGGGCCGAGGGTTAGGCACCCGCTCCCCCTCCGGCGCGAGGTGATGCCTCACCAGACGTTCCGACGGGGTGAATTTTCCCCGTCGGTATTTTTGGACAAGCTCGTCGGTGACATATGATTCGCACCAGCCATCGGCCTGATCTGGCAGCATCTTGGCATGCGTGGTGGTAGCACGGGAGAACCGAGGTCCCGTCATCATAGAAGACAGGCGGCGGCGCCGGCGACCAAAAAATGGTGGCGCAAGGAAGCAGCAAGGAGGCAGAGCGCAAAGGGCAGAAGCAATGGATGCATGGAGAAGATGAAGTGGGGAAAGAACCCTCCCTCGCGCCCCTATTTATCAAAGCATGGCAACCATGCCCCCCACGCTCCCCTCCACCATGTGGCAAGGAACCGCTCCACTCCCACCATGACATTTTAGTTCTGGATCGCATGCGCCAAAGCAACTCCCACAGAAGATCCTGCAGGCGTTACCGCGAAGGCCAAGCGCGTGCACGATTCCCAAGAAACTACTATGATGAAGGCGTGTGCGCAGTTACCAAAACTGCAGCGGCATGCCAAGAGGTCAATCTGACGCAACATGCGCTAGAGGAGGCAGGCGTGGCTAACGCCAGCATTGACGTCATCGAGTGGGCGATCCACCCCCCTCCCACCAGGTGCGGCAGCCAAGAGATGCAGTCACCACTCACACCCTATGGGTGGGCCACCGGACCCGCAGCTGGTTAACTCCAGCTAGGGACATCAAGCATCTCGAGACATAAAACGACAAGCACTACAAAACAGCTCGCAATACGGTCTTCATCCACAATCATGACAGGCTCAGCCAATGAGCACACAAGAACTTCTCCACAGGGCGAAGTCCCAACACGCTCGAGCACTAGTGTCGGGGGATGACCCCCGGGTAGGCCAAGCCAGGCTCAACTGGCCGGCTCCAAGGAGACCTGGCCGGATGGCCATAAGACAAGGAACCACAGCCGGGTGGAACACTCCACCCGGTCCACATTAAGGTTCCCCGGCTGGCCCATCTAGCCAGGTGGTGAGGAGAGCCGGTTGGGTAGCCACCTCTACCCGGCCACCTCGGATCCGTTGGCCAATGGTACGGGGTGATGTCTACGCACTTCTATTCTTGTAGACAGTTGTTGGGCCTCCAAGTGCAGAGGTTTGTAGAACAGCAGCAAGTTTTCCCTTAAGTGGATTACCCAAGGTTTATCGAACTCAGGGAGGAAGTGGTCAAAGGTATCCCCTCTCAAGCAACGTTGCAATCAAGATACAAGAAGTCTCTTGTGTCCCCAACACATCCAATACACTTGTGTATAGGTGCAATAGTTCGGCGAAGAGATAGTGAAATACAAGTGGTATGGATAATTATAAGTGGTAACGGTGCGAGAAAATAGCTTGCTGGCATGTGGTTGACATGGGAAAAGACTAAAGGCAAACTGAAATAAAGAAGGAAGCAAGCAAACATGTAACCGATCTAATAGCAAACGGTGTTTCAATGCTTAGAAACAAGGCCTAGGGATCATACTTTCACTAGTGAACACTCTCATATAAATATCTTCTCTTCATGATACTACTCTTAACTACTCTCCGGTTGGACACTCTAATCGATGGTAGGGCTATAACAGCACACCTCAAAGTAAGCCTTTCCCATCTAGATAACCCCACACTATCACCTTGAGCTCTAGATAGGTCCAACAAACACCACAATTTCATAAAGACATTCAACTCCAAATATAAATCATAACAAGTATTTGTAATATCTAGCCTAAGTGCCACCATGGTGTGCACACTGTCAACTTCACACACATGGGGAGAGCAGAGATCTATTAAAGCACTTGAGTAACAAGGTAGATCTACTTGATTACAAAGCTCATGATCATAATATGATCACGCATAGAGAGAGAGATGAACACATAGCTACCGGTAGAACCCTTAGCCTCGAGGAAGAACTACTCCCTCATCATCATGGGAATGAGCAATGGTGATGGAGATGGTGGTGGAGATCGACAGAGATGGCTCCGGGGGCACTTCCCCGTCCCGGCAGGGTGCCGGAACAGAGACTTTATGTTCCCCGAATCTCTCCTTCGGTGGTGGCTGCACTACGGAACTTTTTGTGGCTGGAGGCTTGACGCTTTAGGGTTTATGCATCGGGAGGCTCTTATAGGCGAGAGGGGAGACCGAGGGGGTGCCGGAGGGGCCCACACCACCCCTTGGCGCGGCTTGGCCTGGCCCGCGCCACCAGGTGGTGTGGCCAGCCCCTGGCCCCTCTCCGTCTCATACTCTGGCATCTGATGACTTCCGGAAAAATAGGCACTTTGGCTTTTGTCCCGTCTAATTCTGAGAATATTCATTTTCTGACTTTCCTGGAACCAAAAACAGCAGAAAACAGGCAACTGACACCATGGCTCTTGTTAATAGGTTAGTCCAAGAAATCATATTAAAAGTACTCCAAAGTGTGGACAAAACACAAGAAAGTGGATAAAACCAAGCATGGAACATCAAAAATTATAGATACATTTGCAATGTATCAACATCCCCAAGCTTAACTCCTGCTCGTCCTCGAGTAGGTAAGTGATAAAAGGAAAGAATAATTTTTGAGGTGACATGCACCATCAAAGACTTGATCAAAGTATTTCTAAAACATTCAAAGCTGGGATCATAGTACTTCAATCATAACATGAAAGACAAAGTTCTAGCAATAAGACAAAGAAACTATGATGCAACATGAAAAGGCACAAACAAAAGATTCATGAATAACAATGCCTTGCAAGACGTTTGTTTGTTTCACATAAAGAAAACATAGCATAATAGTATTCAGCTTGTCCCTCATAGAGTAGCAAATATAAATGCATAGGACACCTTCAAAGTTCATAAGAGTGACTAGATACAAATAGTTTCAAACAAGCAATATCAAGTTATGCATCAATCAACTAGTCTTGGGACAATGCACATAGAACTAAGAATGGCCACTATGCTCTCAAAGTAGGTGCATAAAGATAGAAGGTGGAGACTCAATATAATGGTGGAAGAAAGGCCTTCATAGAAGGAAGTAGGGATTCAAGTTTCATAAAGAGCTTCCAAAAATTATGGTACTTATAGCTTTCAGCTCTCATTGCCCCTATCATAAGCATCTTGAAGTGATTAAGGTTAAAGTGAACAAACTATGGTGTACATGCTTGACGAAGTATAAGTCAGAAATCTCATGTCCCTTTTATACGAGGGTCGCTCCTCATGCTACTCAAGTTTAGTCACCGGTAAGTTCTTGTCATCGTAAGTACATGTGTATCACAGAGAACCGCCAACGGGGTACCCCTTGCCCGATGATACGGAAGAATCCCCATATCAAAATGACAAGGCAAGCAGACAACGAGCATCTCAACAATCTTCTTATTTACCATGGGAATATGGTGTTTTTTTCTCTCTTTCCTCTTTTCATGATCTCCTTTGTTTCTCTTTTTTTCTCAATATAGGACTCTTTTTTATATAAGAAGAATGCTTCATAGACAGCTCATTATGGTTACGCTGCAGGTTTCCACCATGTCAGCATGGATTAGACCAGCGGCCCAGGCGTTTCTCTAACACATATACATAACTCCATGGACATACAAGCCCCCCTTTCATTTCACAACGACGACATCCATATATAAAAGAGCATGATATCAACTAGGTACAAGTACCCGTGCAATGTTGAAAGCGTTCCCCATGACAGCATGGTTCTGCTAATTCCCAACAAATAAGTGCAAGCATATACAACATAGACGACACAATGGTTCAAGTTTATTAAGGGCAAGAAAATTAAAGTGTGCCATCAAGTTCGTGAGAGCTTTAATCACTAGTTTTCTCATAACAAGTTTAATTTGGAAGGTAAACAAAAACATGAATATACTTGGAATAGCATATGCTAGTAGGTAGGTATGGTGGACTCTTTGGAATAACTTGGTTTAGGGAGTTGGATGCATGAGTGGAACTCATACTTGGTTGTGGAGGCTAGCAAAAGACTAGGACCGACAAACTAAGAGAGCATTAATGGTCATAATCATGCAGAGCGGCAAAACATCATTGATCAAAGCATAAAGTTATACTACAAGTTGAAAACTAAAGGATCATAAAGGCTTATGGTGACTTGGGATAGTCATAACATGGTGTGAGCATGTGCCAAGTCAACCCAAATAAAGCATCAAAGGAGAATACCACAATACTATGCTTTAATATGCTAAAACAACGCATGATCCTTCCAAGGCACATTAAGCAATCTCAATTGTTTATAACAAGTCATGTTGTAGCAAAGAATACTAAGCATAAAGCCAAAACAATATCAAGCATGGCAAGACAAAGCATAGGCCACAGTAAAAAACAAGCTCTCTTTACCACTTAAGCATGAACTTTCCTACTCTTTTCCAATCCAAACCAAACTATTTGAAAACCAATGTATGAAAGAGGGGGTCCAACCAATTTATTCAGCAAACTAAGCAAACCAAGCAAACGAAAAACCAAAGCGAAAACAAAAAAGAAGACGCTCCAAGAACAACACAATTGTGCTTGAAACAATAAAAATGAAGTGTTTGGAAGAAACCTAGAATTTTTATTGATGAAGAAGAGGATGCCTTGGGCATCCCCAAGCTTTGACGCTTTTACTTCTTGGATATTTCTTGGGGTGACGCGCGTGGCATCCCCAATCTTGAGCTTTAGTCCATCCTTCGTCTCATTACTCATTCCTCCATACACCTGAAATTTTTCCTTCATACAAAACTTCACACAATCTTTATTAGCAACATTAGTGCACTCAAGATAATAAATCTTAAGGTTCAGTTCTAACACCAAATAAACTTCCATTAGAACACTAGATACTGTAGCACTTCCCTCAAAAAGCTCAATTCCCCAAAAGAACTCAAAAAGGAACCAACAAGAAGCAAATGCAGAAAATGGCAGAAATCTGTCAAAACAGACCAGCAGGTAAAGACGAATTTTTTCTAAGGCCTTCTGTTGCTCAAATCAAAAAGTGTTGAACTAACGAAAGTTAAATAATAACCTGTGGCAGAAGCACAAAAATTCACGCCTCAAAAAGACGTTCAGAGATTTTACACGAATTTTTACGGTGAAGCACAGAAATCTGTTTCGGGACAGCAACTTTCCCAATCATTACTTCTCTCCCATTAGAGGTTACTCTTGGCACAAAAAGAAAATAAAAAGGATAAGGAGCGGTTATTACTGAAGTAATAACTTCCAAGACTCATCTAAAACTTTTGGGTTATCTCCCAATAAGTACTTTTATTTAACGCCTTTAAGTTAGGCTTGATAGTTTAAGAAAATGCTCACATAAGAAATATGAATTGAAGTAAAAGAGAGCATCAAGAAGCAAATTCAAAGCACATTTAAGTCTAACCCACTTCCTATGCATAGGAATCTTGTAAAGGAACAAGTCATGAAAGCACAAAGAAACAATTATAGGAAAGCAAAACAAGTGCAACTTCAAGACTTTCAACATAAAGAGGGGAAACTTAATATTATTGAGATACATAAAACCATGTTTCCCTCTCTCATAATAACTTTTAGTAGCATCATGAATAAAATTAACAATATAACTATCACATGAAACATTCTTATCATGAGCCACATGCATAAAAGAATTAATACTCCCCACATAAACATAGTCATTCTTATTAATTATGGTGGAAGCAAATTCAACAAAATAGCTATCGTTATTATTCTCATCACCATAATCATCAAATATAGGAGGCATATTGTAGTTATAATTAATTTCCTCCTCAATAGTAGGTGGACTGAAAATATCATATTCATCATTGTAATCATCATATATTGGAAGTTTGATATCATCATAAGCAATAGAATAGCTATCTTCCAAAGCTGGGGAACTAAAAAGATCATTTTCATAAAAACTAGCTTCCCCAAGTTTAGACTTTTCCATAGCATTAGCAATAATGATGTCCAAAGAATTCATACTAACAACATTGCTATTAGCATGCAAATAAAGTTCCATAGGTTTTTTAATTTTCTCTTCAAACACTTCATGTCCTAACTCAAGATAAATACTATAAAGCTCTCTATTTTTTTTTGTTTTCCATTAAGCCTAACTAGTGAAAACAAGAAACAAAAAGACAAAATCGCAGAATCTAAAGGAAATAACTTCGAGCACTCACACCGGAGGATGTGAGTACCTTTTACCTTACCTCCCCGGCAACGGCGCCAGAAAATAGCTTGATGTCTATGTACTTCTATTCTTGTAGACAGTTGTTGGGCCACCAAGTATAGAGGTTTGTAGAACAGCAGCAAGTTTTCCCTTAAGTGGATTACCCAAGGTTTATCGAACTCGGGGAGGGAGTGGTCAAAGGTATCCCCTCTCAAGCAACCCTGCAATCAAGATACAAGAAGTCTCTTGTGCCCCCAACACACCCAATACACTTGTCAGGTGTATAGGTGCACTAGTTCGGCGAAGAGATAGTGAAATACAAGTGGTATGGATAATTATAAGAGGTAATGGTGCCAGAAAATAGCTTGCTGGCGTGTGGTTGACGTGGGAAAAGACTAAAGGCAAACTGAAATAAAGAAGGAAGCAAGCAAACATGTAACAGATCTAATAGCAAACGGTGTTTCAGTGCTTAGAAACAAGGCCTAGGGATCATACTTTCACTAGTGAACACTCTCATATAAATATCTTCTCTTCATGATACTACTCTTAACTACTCTCCGGTTGGACACTCTAATCGATGGTAGGGCTATAACAGCACACCTCAAAGTAAGCCTTTCCCATCTAGATAACCCCACACTGTCACCTTAAGCTCTAGATAGGTCCAACAAACACCACAATTTCATAAAGACATCCAACTCCAAATATAACTCATAACAAGTATTTGTAATCTCTAGCCTAAGTGCCACCATGGTGTGTACACTGTCAACTTCACACACATGGGGAGCAACAGAGATCTATTAAAGCACTTGAGTAGCAAGGTAGATCTACTTGATTACAAAGCTCATGATCATAATATGATCACGCATAGAGAGAGAGATGGACACATAGCTACCGGTAGAACCCTTAGCCTCGAGGAAGAACTACTCCCTCATCATCATGGGAATCAGCAATGGTGATGGAGATGGTGGTGGAGATCGATGGAGATTGCTCCGGGGGCACTTCCCCGTCCCGGCAGGGTGCCAGAACAGAGACTTTCTGTCCCCCGAATCTCCCCTTCGGTGGTGGTTGCGCTGCAGAACTTTTCATGGCTGGAGGCTTGACTATTTAGGGTTTATGCATCGGGAGGCTCTTATAGGCGAGAGGGGAGACCGAGGGGGTGCCGGAGGGGCCCACACCACCCCCTAGCGCAGCCTGGCCTGGACCACGCCCCCAGGTGGTGTGGCCAGCCCCTGGCCCCTCTCCGTCTCGTACTCTGGCATCTGATGACTTCCGGAAAAATAGGCACTTTGGCTTTTGTCCCGTCCAATTCCGAGAATATTCATTTTCTGACTTTCCTGGAACCAAAAACAACAGAAAACCGGCAGCTGGCACTGTGGCTCTTGTTAATAGGTTAGTCCAAGAAATCATATAAAAAGTACTCCAAAATGTGGACAAAACACAAGAAAGTGGATAAAACCAAGCATGGAACATCAAAAATTATAGATACATTTGCAATGTATCACGGGGGAGGGTGACGCTCCTTGCTGAGCGCACCCTTGACCGGATAGGCTAGCATGCCACCCTGCCGGAACTACCAGACGAGGATGCCAAACCGCCAAGTCTAGAGGCTGACGAGTAAAGCACCGGCTGACGGATAAAGCTCCGGCTAACGGATAAAGCACCAAGCTGATGGATAAAGCACCAGGTGACGCACCAAGTGGCGGGGTTGAGATGCTATGGCGTTGTCCCCACATGTACTGGAGCTTGACCGGGTCCTGGACCACCGGCTGGACCCGGCAGCTGACCCGCTTTGTAAACCCAAAGCCCAAACAGTAAACCCTAGAGCCCACATTGTAACCTACCCTTCCACCAGTATATAAGGAGGGATAGAGCTAGGGTTCTAGGTAAGGCATTACAAGTTAGAAGTTAGCCAGAATCGACAAGTTGAGTAGTTCATCTTCCTCTAGCTCTCGATAGCAGCGAGGGAAACAGCTCAAGGAGCACTTGTATTGAGCACCAGCTCCCCATATAGTAGATCGTTGAAGGAGTAGGAGTGTTACCTCATCTAGAGGGCTCTGGGCCTGGGTACATCACTATGTTTGCAGTATCTGTGCCCAAACCGTTGCGAGTAGCCACCGATAGCATCCTGATCGTCCCCTCTCATGCCATCCCTGATGGCACTGCCATGTTCCACACCACGATAACTTTCACCCAACTGATTCGGTCTTCAAAGAGAAGGCATTCCGTCACCGCTATCGGATGTCTAGGAACCTGTTCTTGGACATTCTAAATGGGGTGAGGGAGTATGATGACTACTTCAAGACCATGTACGATTGTACCGGTAAGATTGGCTTCTCCTCCTACTAGAAATGTTCCGTTGCCCTTCAATAGCTTGCATATGGAGTGCCCGGTGAACTCCTCGATGACTACATGTGCATGAACGAATCCACATGCCATGAGGCCATGTAACGGTTTTGCAGCGCAATTATTTCGGTGTTTTGAAAAGTTTACTTGAGAGAGCCAAACAATAAAGACATTACCCACCTTTTATCCATCAACGAGAGTAGGGGGTTTTCTAGGATGCTTGGCAACATTGACTGCATGCATTGACAATGAAAGAACTGCCCCTTTGGTTAGAAAGGAAAGTTCAAAGGGCATGTAGAGGGGTGCACCATCATACTAGAGGTCGTTGCATCACAAGATCTCTAGATCACTCATTTTTTGGCATGGCTAGATCAAATAATGATATCAATGTGTTGTAGTGGTCTCCGGTGTTTGCTATGCTGGGAGAAGGCAATGCCCCACATGTTTCCTATGAGATCAATGGCAATCCTTATGAAATGGGTTACTATCTAGCTGATGGCATCTATCCATCCTGGTCCACCTTTGTGAAGACAATCCGCAACCCTGGAGATGAGAAATGCAAGAGATTTGTGAAAGAGCAAGAGGCCGCTAGGAAGGATGTGGATCGAGCATTTGGGGTGCTTTGGTCAAGGTGGGATATTGTTCGATACCCTATTAGAACCTAGAGCACGGAGAGGATGTAGGATGTGATGAATGCTTGTGCAATCATGCACAACATGATCATTGAGGACGAGCGTGATGACATCATCTTCGACCAAGGATGGGATTTTCAGGGTCTATTGGTTGAGCTAGAGCCAGGTCTAGCGCCTTGGCAAGATTTCATGCAGGTGCATGAAATTTTGTGTCACATGCACACCCATGAACGGTTTCAACTAGATTTGATTGAGCATATATGGGCTCATGCAGAAAACCAAAATGGTTAATTGATGGCTCTGAAATATAGCCATCTACGTCCACATTTAAATTGGATATTAATCATATTTTTGATGAAATATCTCTCTAAACCCTACCACTAATGCTAATATTCAGAAGGGTATGCAATCCTTTGTTCTTGTATTTTTCCTATGCAGATAATGTCGTTTAAAGGGGGAAATCACTACATTAAAGTCAAAGATACGATATTTCCTTCGACTAGAAGAAACCAGGAGCCATCCAGCTAAGCCAGATGCCGTAACGGCCAACTATACGGCCGGAGCAAAAATTCCGACCGTATAGCTCCGGTCGTATAGTTGGCGCCGCCTCCGTTAGGTCAAATAGAACAACTTTCATGAAGGGACCCCTATATAAAGAAGTCTCAGGCGACAAGAAAAGAGAGACACCACGCCCTAGAAGCCATACCTCGCTAGAAAGCCGCCTCCAGATCTCCAAACCCTTCTCCATCTCCATAGCCATCTTCCACCACTTGTAATAGTAGATCTCTTCTCCGACTGGAGACATTGTAAGACTATTGCTATCAGTCTTATGATTTTCATTACAATGTTTGTGATTGTTGATCTCATCTCTATGTGTAAGTAATTCTCCTTGGGCTAAGGGCTTCGGCCTAGCCATGTAGCAATTGTGCATGTGATTTATCATAGATGGCATCGTGTATTAGTTTGTATGACATGATGAATATAGCAATAACCTACTAGTTTCAGCCATACTTCCTATAGTTTCAGCCATAAATTATATGTGGGTAGTCCATCCATAATTGCTATTGCCTCCGCAACCGCTTATAGCAATAACCTAATAGTCTCATCCATAGAAGAAAAGGAACTAATGATATGCATAGTGATGTCACTATTAATAATGATTATTTGCATACTCCTATTACTCAGCCAGCGATTACTGTTGATGACTATGAAATCAAGCCCCATTATTTAAGTTTGGTTCAATAGAATCAATTTGGAGCATCTGATGTTGAAGACGCAGATATGCACTTAAATACTTTCACTGAAATATGTGATATGATGTGTATAAAATATGTTGACCCTGATGCGGTCAAAATACGTCTATTTCTTTTCTCTCTAAGAGGAAGAGCTAAAGAATGGTTGCTATCTTTGCCTAAAAATACCATTACATCATGGGTGGTATGTACTTCTTTATTTATAACTAAATTTTTCCCACCTTCAAAGACTATGCAACTCCGATCTAATATTACTAGTTTTAGACAGAAAGAGAGTGAACCACTAGCACTTGCATGGGAGAGTATAAAAGAATGCCTAATAAACTATCCTAGTCATGAGATGGAAGATTGGTTAATCCTCCATTTATTTTACAATGCTCTTAATCCTGTGTCTAAGTCTATGCTTGATACTACAGTTGGAGGAACATTCATGGGTAAACATATTATCGAAGCAAAGCAGCTGCTAGACAATATGCAAGATAACCATGCCCAATGGCATGTTGAAAGATCAAACACGAAGAAGGTGAACTCTGTCTCACCACAAGAGAATGAATATCTCAATGCTAAGTTGGATGAGATCATACTAGCCGTAAAAGGTAAGGAAACTCAGGTAAGAGCCACCCCTGAAACAAATATAGGAGAAATAGACTTCATAGCTCGTAATGGTTATAATCCTGCTTGGAAGAAAAGTTACAATCCTAATTTTCAGAAACATTATGCTAGTCCTACAAATAACTCTAATAACAATATGAGAACTAGTAATGGTAGTCTCCAAGAAACACTTAAGTCTTTTATAGATTCGCAAAATGAACAAAATAATATTCTAGTCAAAATTACGGAAACCATGATGCTATGCTTGGTAAATTATCTAACCAAGCTGTTAGTTTGAGAAATGATTTGCATGCCCTTCAAGAAAGAACAAGGATCCTTGAGGCACAGCTTGGTAAGATAACCGAGAGTCAAACTCTCATTCTAGCTAAATTTGTAGGAAAAGCTGAGCCCAATCCTGTTGAGGAACTCAAAATGATGAGAATCCAAAGGGAGGAGCCTGAAGAACTTGACTATAGTAATGCCCCTTCACCAAGCTACACCATCGAAGATCTCGTAAAAAGAATCAACGTCAAAATTCCGGTAAGTGAAGGTAATGATGAAGCCATGTATCAACACTTCGTTGATCAAGTAGCAATTAAGGTACGCGAGCTTGAAGAGGAATATAAGAAAATCGCTGAAAAGTTACCTGTTAAACTAGATGACATATTTGAGCCCACTAATAAGATAAAGATTGGAACTAATGAGATAGCTGCACTTTGTGATCTAGGTGCAAGTGTCTCAACAATTCCAAAGAGTCTTTTTAACAAGTTAAATATTAGATCCTTTGGAATTACTGAATTAAAATTACATCTAGCAGATTCTACCTACAAACAAGCTGTAGGGATTAAGGAGAACACTTTAGTTTACATCAAAGGTTGTCCTGCTCTCATTGATTTCGTTATTGTTGACATGCCTGAAGACACTATTGCTCCTATAATACTAGGCCGTCCTTTCTTAAGAACTATAAAATCTTTAATTAATCTTCATGAAGGGAACGTGAAGTTGCAATTGCCTTCACGGGATCCTTTTGTTATTCATTTCCCTAGGAAGAAGAAAGCCAAACATGATGAGAAGGAGGCCATCACTTTGAATGCTAATTACTTTGGAGTGGGTGTTCCACTCATCTGGCCCAAGTGAATATCATCAAGGTCAATCTATTGACCATAAAAGAGCGCTCCATGGGAGGCGACCCATGATAAATGAAGGTTTGAGTTAAGTTTTTAGTTTTAGTTTAAGTTCATATTAAATAAAGAGTGCTAGAAAACTCTATTTGGAGAGAAGAAATTTGGTACTACTTGAATTTCTGCATTATTCATGCTATTGTTGGTCGACAATATTTTCTGTCAATTTTCTATCAAAAACAAGGTTTATCGCTAAGTTACAGGAAAAGAAATAGTTTACGAAGAAACAGAAATTTTTTGATGGACACAGATGGTTTAACGACCAACTATATGGTGGGAATAAAAATTCCAGCCGTATAACTTCGGTCGTATAGTTATCTTTGCCCTCGAATTTATTTTTGCAATATGTACTGAGAGTTTAATGATCAACTATACGGCGGGAATGAAAAATTCCGGCCGTATAGTCCTGGCCATATAGATATCAATGCCTCTGTACAATTTATTTTCATATATACTGGGAGTTTAAAGACCAACTATACAGTGGAAATAAAATTCTGGCTATATAGTTTCGGTCGTATAGATATCGAGGCCTTTTGCAAATTTTCTTTCACAGAGACAAACAGTTTAATGACCAACTATACGACCGGAACATTTTGTTCCGCCCGTATAGTTGCGGTCATATAGCTGCGCCTCCAGGAGGAAGACCTAATATTTTAACAGAACGCCAACTATACGGCCGGAACACATGTTTTGCTCGTATAGTTGCGCCCGTATAGTTGCGCCCGACCATAAAATCACACGGGAAGCTACCCCCAACTCCAAAACTTCAATCCTTTTTCTTTATTCTACCTCCAAATCTCTCAAAACCTCAAGGGATCTTCATCTCTACTCAATTTCATTCGATTTCCTCGCACACAAGTGATCTACAATATGTTTCTCCTCCAATCCTCCGATTACTTTTCGCAAATTCATCTTCGATCTATTGTCATTATCAAACTAGGGTGAGACCTACTATGAACTAATTGCCATGATTTTCTTGCCTAGATTATTATCTTGAGGAGATTCTTTAGTGTGCTTAGATGAGGAACATATTATACTTACTATTGTTGGATCAAAAAGTTTTATTTTTTCCTTTCTTGAAAGATGAATACAAGGAGCCAAACTCGTGCTCGGGCCACTTCTAGCGCTTCTCAGGCAATCACTCAAGAACGCATGGGGATACGGTTCAGGGATCAGGCTCATCACGAACACTTCAACAAGATCAATAACCGCGAAGTGAAGGCCACCAAGTGGGCTTGCCCCATTATATTGAACTAGCTTGGTATTTCTGATGACTTTAATTTACTTTGCAATAGAGATGGCCTGTAGAACTTTGTGTACAATGATGTACCTACTTATCGCCGCTTAACCGTTGAATTCCTAAGTTCATTGCAAAGCACTGTTAAACTATGGCAAGGAGATGATACTATTTCTTTCCGTCTGATGAACAAAAACTGCACCTTAACGTTAGATCAATGGTGTGCATGCTTTAATTTGCCAAACAATGATGTTCATGCTCTACGCGCATCCTTTACTGGCTTAATTCCTTCCCCCGATAAATACTATAATAGAATGAGCTTCACTAGTAGAGTGAACAAGGGGAAGAATATTCAATATCCTGCAATTCGCTATTTGTTCTATGTTATTGCTAACACCTTGCAGGCACGCAATGAGTTCACGAGACTCAACGAGGAGGACATCCTAGTCCTCACCAAGGCTGCTTACATCAACTGCAACCTGTCACTCAACTTGGGCGCCATCCTTGTGCGCTACCTGGAGCATCAAGCCTCGCAAAGCCAAGAGCCAATCACTGGAGGAGGCGTCATCACCGTGCTTTCCATTGCCCTAGACATCGATCTAGGTGAGTTGCAACCTCGTACTAGGTGAGACGCGTGTTGGTTTCTCCACCTTGAGGGCTTGTGGAATGCTCACTAGGAGAGGTGGTGTTTATTACCTGCATATTGTTGGAGGTGGGCGTATCTACCCCGCTCCTTTGTCTAATAGTCTTTTCTCTATCAAGGAAGAATGTTTGCTATATGATGTGCAGGTTGAGCAGTATCAACCCGAGGAGGAGATTCCTGAAGAGGATGAGGACCAAGAGGAGGAGCAAGAATTTCCTCATCAAGAAGAGCAGCCATAAACCCGGTTCGCCACATACCAAGATTTCCAAGGACTTGGAGGGACTGTGGAGAGGATGCACAACCTCTCTTTGAACCTCCGAGAATCAACAAGTAACCTCTCCACTCAATTCGCGAACTAGAGTAACGACTTTTCTCGCCACCACAATGATTTGAAGGGCTTGCAAAAGCCTAAGCTTGGGGAAGTTTCCTCATGTATCTTTATTTGGCGTTCATTTGCTTTTATTTTTCGAGGTTACGTTTTATTTGAGTTTATAAGCACTCGTGTTGGTTTCCCCAACACGTTATCTTTAGTTCCTTTTATTTGCTTTCGAAATTTTCTAGCCAAGCTTTACCGCTAATTTTCTATTCTTTATTTCCCTCTCTTAAAAATCACAAAAATATTTCTCCATTTTTCCTTATTCTCCCTCTTTATTTTCTTGTCGCCTCGAGGTCTTCATATGTTTGCAGGAGAGTGATCAACTTCGAGTTTCCAAGAAACAAATAAAAAGGAAGAGAGAAGTGGAACCAAACATGAGAGGTATGCCTTATGACTCCCCATGTTTTAAGTTTGAGAAACCCATGCTAGTTAGTAGTAAATGTTGAGATATTATATTGGTGGAGTGAGTCTTTATATCATAGTAAGATTGTCGTTTGCATGGGTATTTAATTGGGCTCATTTTGTTCCAGCTCTCGTAATTAACCAAGTCTTGCCTAAAAATTGCTAAACAAATGTAATAAGAAAAAGTCTCACAATTGAAGGCTTGGATGTTGTAGTGTTTAGTCTTGAAGGCTTATTTCTTGAGACACTTAACACCACTGAAAATGTTGATTGACTTAATAGCTCTCTTTGAAAGGATTTGTTTGATTAAATTAATGTTTAGCGGTTTTTGTGAGCATGCCAAAGTTTGACTTGTTAATCATAAGAATGATATAGCTTTATGCGTGTCAAACTTCATGGGATGCCAACAACTCCGCTATCCTACGAACGATCTTCATGGAGGAAACTGCTAGATTTCGGCTATGAGTTGATTAAAGACTTGTAGCAGCAATGCTATAGTGGGTAAGATTCTTGGCACTCCCGGATAGCTGAAATCATGATGGAATCACTCCTCTGGCTGTTATGAGTAATCATTATGCAAAAGGAACAAAAACCTTAGTGATGCCACAAGTGTCCATCACAACCCGATAAACTAATAAAAATCTTTGTCATGCTCTCAATTACTTAAGAACTGAAATTCTTGAAGGACAAATGAATAGAAAAGTAGTGCTTGCAAAGTCTTGATTCATTGATGTGGAAGGATTGAGATACTCTAGTATATATGCTTTTCATGACAACTCTCACACTCTTAGTTTACATGATTATACTTTACTGTTCAAAGGCAAGCCTATGAGTTGATTACTTGACATGGAATACAATTTACTCATTTGAATCATCCATTCTTACAATAATTTTGTTGCTCTATAAGGATGCATGAAACCTATATGATACGCTTGCCATTACTCTATCTATGCTAATTTTTTTCAGATTTATGAAAGTGGAGGAAACATGAGACAATTAATCATGAGTAAGATCACCATCTTGTTATTTCAGTTTAAATGCTGAGTTCCTTTTTTATTTTGGTTTTCTTGCTCGGGACTATCAAGTTTAAGCTTGGGGAGGTTGATGGCTCTGAAATATAGTCATCTATGTCCACATTTAAACTGGATATCAAGCATATTTTTGATGAAATGTCTCTCTAAACCCTACCACTAATGCTAATATTCACAAGGGTATGCAATCCTTTGTTCTTGTATTTTCTCCGTGCAGATAATGTCGTTTATAGGAGAGAATTACTACATTAAAGTCAAAGATACGATATTTCCTTCTACCAGAAGAAACCAGGAGCCGTCCAGTGAAGGCAAACGCCGTAACGACCAACTATACGACCGGAGCAAAAATTCCGATCGTATAGCTCCGGTCGTATAGTTGACACCGCCTCCGTTAGGTTAAACAGAACAAATTTTGTGAAGGAACCCCTATATAAAGAAGCCTCGGGCGACGAGAAAAGAGAGAGACACCATGCCCCAGAAGCCATACCTCGTCAGAAAGCCACCTCTATATCTCCAAATCCTTCTCCATCTCCATAGCCATCTTCCACCACTTGTAATAGTAGATATCTTTTCCGGTTGGCGACATTGTAAGACTATTGCTATCAATCTTATGATTTTCATTACAATGTTTGTGATTGTTGAGCTCATCTCTATGTGTGAGTAATTCTCCTTGGGCTAAGGGCCTCGGCCTAGCCATGTAGCAATTGTGCATGTGATTTATCATAGATGGGATCGTGTATTAGTTTGTATGACATGATGATTATTGTATCCTTCCTTGCCTCAATCTAAGGACTTATCAGGTACCCAAGACCCCGAGGGTTCAGCCAGGTATAGGGAGTATGAGTGATGACTGATCTGTAGGTTGGGAACCCCAGTGACAGAAGGGGTAGTGCGACTGTATGTGAGGGATTTTCTTGGGATTAACAGTGACGGGACTATGCATATCATTAGTTCTCTTTCTTCTATGGATGAGACTAGTAGGTTATTGCTATAAACGGTTGCGGAGGAAATAGCAATTATGGATGCACTGCCCACATATAATCTATCTTGCTCTAACAAGTACACATATACTTTATTTCTATCTTTTATTTCCATCAGATGTTTTTGCACAACTATAGGTGAAACTGAACGCCCTAGGCCCTCTCTCTCCATCATCACAACAACAAAAAGATGCAAGCTACTGGTCCGGTAAAAACAGAAAAGGAATTCTAAAACTCCCGAAGGTCCGTTAAAGTAACTTCACTATGCATTCGCTTCCCGAGGATTCGATAACCTAGGTCTACTAGGGAAAAAGAGCTATACTACATCCGTAATCCGGATCGAAGGTATCAACCCTTTTTCTGATGCCGTTGCCGAGGAAGCAATAGCTACCCTGGTGAGGTTATTAGGAACCTTGCTAGTTTTAATTCTTGTTTTTAATTTTATTAGTTTGCTTTTAGTCTTTATTTAATAAACCAAAAAAAAAGTTAGTCTTTAAATTCTTGTTTTTACTGTTATAATTTTTAATCGAAGAAAACCCAAAAACACAGGAAGTATGGTTGAAAAGTAGCTTGGGGAGTTTGCTACTCCCGATAATGATTATTTGCGTACTCCTATTACTTAGCCAGCAATTGTTGCTGACGACTATGAAATTAAGCCCCATTATTTAAGTTTGGTTCAACATAATAAATTTGGAGGCTCTGCTGTTGAAGACGCAGGTATATACTTAAATACTTTCACTGAAATATGTGATATGATCCGTATAAAAGACGTTGACCCTGATGGGGTCAAACTACGTCTATTTCCTTTCTCTCTAAGAGGAAGAGCTAAAGAATGGTTGCTATCTTTGCCTAAAAATACCATTACATCATGGGTGGGATATACTTCTTTATTTATGACTAATTTTTTCCCACCTGCAAAGACTATGCAACTCCGATCTAATATTACTGGTTTTAGACAGGAAGAGCGTGAGCCACTAGTGCTTGCATGGGAGAGGATAAAAAATGCCTCATAAACTATCCTAGTCATGGGATGGAAGATTGGTTAATCCTCCATTTATTTTACAATGCTCTTAATCATGTGTCTAAGTCTATGCTTGATACTACAGCTGGAGGAACATTCATGGGTAAACATATTACCAAAGCAAAGCAGCTGCTAGACAATATGCAACACAACCATGCCCAATAGCATGTTGGAAGATCAAACACGAAGAAAGTGAACTCTGTCTCACCACAAGAGAACGAAGATCTCAATGCTAAGTTGGATGAGCTCATACTAGCCGTAAAAGGGAAGGAAACTCAGGTAAGAGCCACCCCAAAACAAATATAGAAGAAATAGACTTCGTAGCTCATAATGATTATAATCCTGCTTGGAAGAAAAGTTACAATCCTAATTTTCAGAAATATTATGTTAGTCCTACAAATAACTCTAATAATATGGGAACTAGTAATGATAGTCTCCAAGGAACACTTAAGTCCTTATAGACTCGCAAAATGAATAAAATAATATTCTAGTCAAAATCATGGAAAACCATGATGCTATGCTTGGTAAATTATCTAACCAAGCTGTTAGTTTGAGAAATAATTTGCAGGCCCTTTAAGAAAGAACAAGGATCGTTGAGGCACAGCTAGGTAAGATAACCGAGAGTCAAACTCTCATTCTAGCTAAATTTGCAGGAAAAGCTGAGCCCAATCCTGTTGAAGAACTTTGTGATAAAATATGCACCCAGCTGAGGAATACGGTTTGAGGAATGCATGGGGATACGGTTTGACATTTATCTATGAACCCAGCTGTTCGCGCTGGTGTAGCTTTGGTCTTGCCATCTGAAGGTGGCCGCTCGGTGGCGACAGCGTGCGGTGTTCATTTATGACGACATCGCGCAAATGCGTGCACAACGACAAGCGTGGTGGCGCCGCCGCCTCCCACTTCACAGGCCGGAGTGGAGCCGACGAGCTCACTGGTGCCAAACCAGATGTGCGCGACGTTGAGGCCGACGACGAGCCATACGACCCGCTCGCCATCCTCCTCGGCATCTAGTTGCTCGCCCCACGATGTCGGGAGATTGTCGGTGGCGAGCGCGGGGGATAGCCCAGGCGCGGGATGTTCCCCGTACTGACGTGTTCGAGGATGACGACGAGCGTGCGATTGGGTACGCTCCACCCCCGTCGCCGTCCTACGGAGTTGTTCCTCGCCGGTGGCGGGCCTGCGCCATCGTAGGCGTCCAGCTCTTGCTCCTGCCAGTCAATGATGTACCATTCCCAGTACGCGAGGGTACCCGCGTCCTCGGCAAGCTCGAGGTCCTCCATGCTGGCGATGACCGCCTGGATCTCGTCGATGAGCTCGGAGGCCTCCGGCATCGGCGGCACGTGCACGCCGCCCGCGCTTAGCCTCCATGTTGACGGGCAATGGAAGTCTACTAGCGCCGAGTAGCCGGCATCATGGAGTAGTCGTGCCTCCCACGGCTACAGGGATCGCTGCCGGAGCCGCCGCTGGGTCGCTTGAGAATTGCTCAGCCATTGCAGCCACCGAGCTATTCTTCTCATTGCCGAAGGTCAAACTTGTGGTTTGGGGAATGGGGGTGAGAGTGTGTGCTCTAGATATGGCGAGAGCGGCCGACATTTATAGCCGAAATAGGAAATGGTGGCGAGGGTGGGAGGGGTGTACCAGCATGGGCAGGAAAAGTGGAATCGGCAGGGAGGTGGGCGGGCAGTGGCGCACCATTACAACAATGCGTGGGAGCTGAGGACAGGAGGCCGTTGCCCGGCGGTCTGTCGCGGGAGCAGAGGCGACGGGATGAGGACGACTCGCTTCACACGCTGACATGACAGGGCCACCACACGATTTTTTTCTTTCCCGTCGATTCCGCTTCATCCGGCATTCCCAGGTGACTACCGATGCCTCAGGTTCGTCCTAGAAACTCTTGATGTAAAATGGACCGAATCCGGCAAAAACTGGGCACCTAGGAACTCAACTGGGACTAGAGAATGAATCTGCTCCAAACCAAAGCCCTTTTTTCTACTAGTGCAGCCTATTATATAAAGGTTGAGAGGAGCCGACAGAGAGGCACCGAAGCTTTGAGCAATATGTAACCATAGTTTCCATAGTAATTAGACTACTTCGACTCTCTTGTTTGTCTGACCAGTCGACGAAATCTCCAGCGTTCTCTTTTCCACAAAATCCTAAGTCCATAACCATGGGCACTGCCGAGGTTACCCCTCATTACCGAAGAACCATAAATGCAAATAGAAATGAAAATGTTGTCCCGAGTTCTCAAACTCTGAAAGAATACAAAGGGATGCTGGGGCCAAACGGGTAATGCTAGGTTTCAAATCAGTGGAAATTTTTATAGTGGGTTTCTGGTTCAATGTCACCAGAATACAATGTTTTATCATTTTTCTAGAAATTTTAGTATAAATTTTCTTCTCCAACTCTCAAATCAAGTGTTTTGTTTAAAAGGTGTTTATTTCCCAAATAAGTAATGTGTGCATCCCAAAAATAATGAAAAAATATATTACCTTCTTACTATATTGGAAGGCTTAGAATATGGATAATTCATATATACCTATTATTATTAAAGTTTGTGTCAAATTCATAGGAGTAGTGGGATCAACTGTAGCATCCCAATTGTCTAACAATTGCAATGCTACTTGCCTAGTCTATATATTGCTACTTCCTATATATCTTTTATTGCATTATCATAATATCATGCTCATGTCACCATGCCACATTGCATTTGAGCATCATATTAAAATTATTGCATATGGTTCTTCTTCTTATATTGCATTTGTTTGCATATTATTGTTTTGCTTCTTGATATATTGTATTAGCATTTTTATTATTTATATAATGCTCAAATTGTTTTGGGGGCATATCTTTTAATTCTTTCCATCCACTAAAATGCCAATAAAGGCTTTTCTTAATAAATTCATAACTCCAATTCCGTAATTCCAAATTCGACAAATAATATGTATCTATATCGATTAGCGCGACGAGCCCGTTCTGATTATGCATTTTATGATATGAATTGAAGCATGGATCATATAAATACTTAAAAACCTGAATGGTTTATGCAAGCAAAATTTGACCAAATAATTAATAAAAGTGCTTAATTCTTGTTTCCACACCTTACCCATGCCATGCTATGTTATACCATGCAATTGTGCATCATTCTATCATGGCATGCCTTGTTTGCTTGTTGTCATATGATTTATATGATTGCGCAATGTATTTATTTCGGTCCTTGTGTGTTTAGTTTTTATCCGAATAGACACTGAGCAAGGAGAATACCAGGAGCCTCAGGAATATTACCGGATCCTTCTTATCCTCCAATAGAACTGCCAGGCAAGCAATTCCCCATGCTTGCATACATATAGTACCTATGCTTCTATCTTACTCTTGCATCATTGAGTCGCGATTGCATTAAATTGAATCTCAAGTATTGCATGGCCTTTACTTTTAAACCCCACCAAAGCTTGTATCCTCAATCCCATGAGCCATTACTACATGAGTTGTTTGAGCCATGCGAGTCGTAGGCATGTGTATGATTTGTACGTGTCTTTGGATAACGAGGTACATAAACAACTTAATCTGAGTAGTAATGAGAGAATTAATGAAAGAGGCACCGGTGGGCATTACCTGCTATTTGATTCTTTAAGCTCACTTGTGTCCCGTAGGATCCCGAGTACTTGATTCATATTCCTTGACTACCGCACTATCCGCATGTGGGACCATGAATCCCCTTCTCCTGAGCTTGATTCGCACTTTATTTCTTGGGGCCACAAAGTAGTTTGGAGCTTTATTACTATCATGTACTTATGCCATGTTTTACTGCTTTATTTACGAGTGTGCGTGGAGCACCTGTACCGTTTTGGAACGTGGAATGTTTTCGCGGTATCGATAAACCTAGTCACACTTTCGGGTTCCCAGTCGTTTATAGCCATTGACACAAACCCTGGGTCCATCTCGGAGCCAGCCAACTTTGTTGCGGGTAGCTTAGTAGGGTGGCTCCCTGAAATAATTTATGAATCCTGTGAATGCTTTATCGTGATGCCTCATTGTGTTTTATTTGGTTCTTCTCGAGATTGATTCGTGTGTGTATTGCTATTTGTGCATCCCTGCAGGGTAAATCTTTCTGAAAGCCGTGTCTGCGGTTATAGACGACTTGGAGCACAGTTTCTCGATCATAGATAAACATAACTAAAATACCACCTTTAATTTGACCTAAGACATGACTAGTAAATAGTACAACACTCATGAAATGGTTAACAAAATTGCCAACGGATGGGATTTTCTTTCGCCTTCTCATCGATAAGCGAGAAGGAGGACGATCGAGGTTAATTTATGTTGCTTATATAACTGTTGATATTAATTAACAAGCGTCCATCCATCTCTGGTTGGGCGGATGCGTAGCGTGTTTCTATGAACTTTGTAGGTATTATCCTTCGTTGCAATTGCGTCACCCCCAGCTTGTTCCTTTAAATGCATTAAGACTTGCTGAGTACCCTTAGGGTCTCACACGATAAATATTTGGTTCAGATGGACAGGTATACTCCCAGGAAGGCTACTGGGTCGAAGAGACCGATGATGGTGGCAACGACTATCGGGTGTAGAGATTCTGGGAATGGAGATCCGTGAGATCTGTGGGCGGGATGTGCTTAGTTCTGTGGCATCTTATTGCCGATTTGCTTCTTATCCGTACTCGGATCTTGTATTCTGCTTCCGCTTG
Organism: Avena sativa; assembly: GCA_916181665.1. Lineage (NCBI taxonomy): Eukaryota > Viridiplantae > Streptophyta > Magnoliopsida > Poales > Poaceae > Avena > Avena sativa. The sequence continues at coordinate 345,383,215 of OV702287.1, forward strand.
ATACTCTGTTGCGTGATGTATGGCGTCCAATATTTGGATCTTACTGTATTATCTATCTAGGATATTTGGATCTTACCGTATGACGTCGAATATTTCTGTTTCTATTGTTTCTAGATTGTGTGACTCTGATGTCTATTGTAAGTCGCAGACATACATACTTATTTGTATATGTCGTGGTCACGTTACCTGTCGCTTACGCCGCTCTCTCTTGTCCCGATGTTCTTGAAAGTGCATAAGGTGGTCGGCCGGTACCGTGCACTGCTCCGCTTCGACGGGCCTGCACATGGGTGGCCTTGGGCCTTCGCGGTAGAATCTTTTATCCACTTTTGGTTCATCCAGAATCGTGCTTAAAGTGTAATGTCTGAGGTATTACATCGGCGCACATCCGCATCCTAACTCCTCCTTCCCCCAACTATTTATCTGTCCCGAGGGACAAGAAGGCCTTAGCGATGTGGGAAAGGTCGCGATGGAGGCGGGTGCCTTTGATGGTGCACGTGCACCAGGTGCCTGGCCGAAGCGGCAGGCATAGGAGGCAGTGGCGGCGTGACTAACCACAACAACATAGTTTTGATTATCGTTACAAGCACGGACATTTGTGCTAGTTTAAATGAATACTATATTTGCCACTTATGTATAACGTATGATGAGATATGTAAAAAACAGTTTTTCCATACGTATACAAATTCATAAATACATCTATAAGACCCTATTTGTAGCATAGTTTCTCGAGTAACAAAATAAGGCAAAACATCGTGTGAAGATCAAAATATCACTTTTCGGATAATTGCAACTCATCAAGTTTTAAAAGAATGCATAATAATATCATAGAACCAGGATCCTCATCTTCTCGTGGGGTCACTGTTGAAGCAAAATATAACTAGAGTCGTCATGTTTGCTTGACTGATATCTTGATATTTTGTATTTTCCCTTGGTTTCACTATTAAAAGTAAAACCGGACAAGATTATGATAGAGATGATTAAATGACTACCTCGAAAGATAAGAAGTGAGATGAAAAGTAGTTAGAGGTGAATAAGATGAATTACAACATATATACCTGGCACATGTGATTCCGCCAGATAGACAATTAGCATGCTTCACAGGAACTAGACAATTATCCAGAATAGAAATTTCGAGACATGACAAAGAAAAGAAATACCTATATACTACTAGATCACCGATGTTGAGACCCAAAAATATGATATCAGATCATTACAGTGCACGTATGAACTGGAGGGCGACTAGTGCGTGCGTGCTGCGCGCCGCGCAGAGAGCGGGAACGACGAGCCGTAACGGTGCAACACGTGTCGAGCACGGATGGATCCCGACAGATTGCACGCGAGGATGTCGTCGGGTTTTTCTTTTATGATTTTTTCTTTTCCCAGTTTTTTCTCTTTCGGTTCCGGTAGTTACGTATACACATTCGTTCATTTCAACATAGATCGTGTTCGGTTTCCTTTTTTTTCCCGTTAGTTGTTAGTACCTGCTTTTCTTTTTCGTTTTATTTGTTATCTTTTTTTTCTCTTTAGGGGTTATGGAGATTTTATAGAATATAATGGGAGGGAACTGGTTTGCACAACACGATGTCTTAACTTTGAACGGACTATAACAAAACAGTGCATTTGTTGATTCATGGCAGTACACATGTCTATAAGCAGCTTCTTTTTTCGTCGGGTGTATTTCGAAACGTCTTGTATTTCGAAGTGTGTGCCGGCGGGCTGCGTCCGCCTTAGCATTCGTATAGATCTTGAAGCGTCATGTATTTTAGAGCGCCTTATATTTTGGAGCCTCTTGTATTTCGAAGCGTCTTGTATTTCGAAATGTGTGTCGACGGGCTGCGCCCACCTTAGCACGACGCCTTCGACGTGTCAAGCATCCATATAAATCTTAAAGCGCCATGTATTTCAGAGGCCTTGTATTTCGAAGCGTGTCTCGACGGGCTCCGTCCCCTAGCACGAAGTCTTTGACGCGTTGGGCCTTCATATAGATCTTGAAACGTCAAGCCTTTGGCCTCTCCGTCATCTTCTGTTAGCCTTTATATAATAGGCTACATCGGTTCAGAACAGACTGGCGTAAGAACTAGGCGATGATTTTTTTTTCAAAATTTTATTAATCTATTAATAATCATCAATAGCAGTATAAAGACCTCGACGACGACATTTGATCGTCCACCATGATTATAGAAGAAGAGAGGAGACGAACAAAAACTAGAAGACTAGTCAGCAGTAGTATTGTACTGGTATATCATCGTCCAGTACTTAATTATTCTTAACAATACGATTTTAGTGGAGCAGCACTATGATTGACCGGACCGACCGGTTGGTCGTGCCAACCGTACCGCAGCCCTCCAGGCTCCAGCTTGGACCTCGCCGGTCCCAGAGAACACAGAGCGCGGCTCAGCCAATGGCAGATGGGTCCGGTGAGCCGCCCGTGGGTTCGGCGCCGGTGGGCCCGTGACAGCCGCCATATGCTCTGGCAGGTTTGGCTGCCGACCCAACGCGGTGTTCCAGCTGCGAGCGTATAGAAAAGGTACTCATGTCAGTGGCGGAACAGAACGAAGCAGAAATTAGCTGGAGAGTTTCGCTACGGCTACACGGGACACTGGACTCGCTTTCACTTTAGCTTATTTCTTTTGCTGGAGAGTGAACTCACTTTCATGCACATCAAAACCAAACCGACCAATGTTCCAAAAGTGTTTGGATATGCCTTTATGCGTATTTTGCTCCATAAAAAATCCAAACAAAAAGATATACTGTATCATCTAAAATTTCGGAATAAAATGAATCACACATGCGGCCCATACGTCTAGGCTCATGCCTCGAAGGCTGCAGGCTCTAATGGCCTTCCTCGTCCAATCTGTCGGATTAGCGGTGTGATGTTGTTCAGGTCATGGGCTTGAGTTCGTGAATGCCGGAACGGTGGCCACATAAGGTAGACTGCAGGGGTGACTCGGGCGAGCGACATTGCAACGGTGGTGGGTTCACTCTTTGGTCATGTGGGTGGCAAAGAGCGGACGATGGAGGTTCCTGAGGTTGGTGGCTTTGGAGCGATGCGAAGGTTATTCCAACGAAAGCGCATCGCTTTGACACTGGACGATTGCCCGGGCCGGAGGGACCCTTAGTCATCCATGACATTATTGGTTATTAGTAAGTCCTGATCATTGACAATTTGATCTCCACCTTGAATACTGAAAGATATTCTGGCAACCAACATTTAGACTAGTCATAGTGAGAAATAACTTAGAGTAGTAACATGCATATGTTACTAGTCTAAGTTAAATTAGTGTAGTAGCTTAGAGTATTTTTTTTTGCGAAAAGGTTAGAGTATTATTTTGTAATAAAAATCTAAGTTAACTTATGTTACTCCATTTGTCTCTCTCTTCATTAATTGCTCATGTCATCATCTTTTTAGTCAGTTGACATCATGTTACTCTCTCCGTTTCAAAATATAAGATGTTTTAGTTTTGTGAAATGAGTGTATCTAGATCCTTTTGGTGGGTAGGTTCACTCCAAAACGGAAGAAATACTACTTATGTTATTCCCACTATGGCTATCCTTAGATTCAAACAGCAATGAGTACGTCGAAAAATACACCATACTTTTACGAAAAGATTCGAGATAGTACAAATTTTCTACTCCATACCATATAATCGCTTGATTTTCAGTCGAGAACAAAAGTTTCCATCGTTCCACGATTGATTTTTTACCAGGACCATATATCGCTTGATTTTCTAGAATAAAACCTTTCCATTGTTCCACGAGACCACGATAGTGGAGAGTCTCCGTGTCTGCCGTGTGAACGCAGCGACGACGTCCTGGTCCCAGCTGCAGAGACAGAGGGGCAATCCAACATATCGCCTGTCGGACCCACCTGTCGGCTGCAGAGTACGAGGCGTCCAGCTTAACCCCCGACCCCGTTAAAGTATCACCTACGGTACAACGGCCACCTCTCTCTCTCTCTCTTCGCCGTCTGCCTGTTCCTCTCTCCTCGCCGCGCCGCCATGAACAACCTACTCACGGTAAGTACCCTCTCTCTCTCTTGCCTCTCTTCCCTCCCCTCTGAACCTTCATCTCCCCTGATCTCATCACTCTGGGCTTCCCCAATTGCTTCGCCCGAGTGGCGAGGATCCAGCACGCGAGCTCGAGATCTGGGCGGGGCTAGTCGCCGTGTCCCCTCCCGTACCGGCCTTCGAATTCGTGGCAGAACCGCTGGTCTTCCTCCTGGAGCTTAAAGTCGGCCGCGCTTGATCGGGTCTAGCGGCGGTGGAGTGACTGGCAGGGAAAGAGATTGCTTAAGCGGCGCGGCGAAAAAAAAAGGAAAATGCCACGCAAGGGATCGGCTTAGTTGCTCAGATGTGCGTGGCGAAGTAGAAGGGTTCATCTGTTTAGGTTGGTCGCATTAGATCTGATTTTCTGTGTTATGAGCAGCGGGCTGGCTGTGTTAGGAGCAGTGGGCTACTTGCTGTCTTTTTTTCACCTCGCCGGGATGGTTGTTCTGATTTTAGCTGAGCTTTATGCTTGGCCTTGGAGTAAATTTTGGTCTCATGGTCAAAATACCATTGACTGTTTGGTTGAAAACTCATAATGATCACATCAGTTATTTGGACAGTCAAATTAACTGGTTGGGAATTTCTGTGGGGATTGATGTGCCGGAAGACTTCACAACGTTCTTTTGGCATCACATGGTCAATGTCATGTTTGTTTCGACATGCACTGCGTTATGATTTACAAAAGGTTTGTAACTGGGAAGGAAGCGTTTTACATCTGAAAGTGACAGCTTAAATACTCTTTTGGCAGTTTATCTGTCTTGTTATGAATGCGGTAGCTTAATGGTTATGATGCTAATGCTTTATTAGACCACAATTCTATTAGTTGTAGCTGGTGCAAGAAGCACATTTGGCTTTTCATACTGGATTCATAACAATCGACTCTCCTTCTGTGATTGACTGTTGCAGTACATTTATTGCATATTGTTAACACTCCGCTTTTGCAGGATTCCTTTGAGCTCCCTCGACGGGATTCCTCAAGAGATGGGGATGTCGAAATGGGAATGCATCAGCCTGATGCTTCAGATAACTTGAAAGGTTTCTTAAAAAAGGTGGTGTTCAGAAAGTTCCTTAGTCTTCATGTCTTTGCATTCTGTTACAGTGCTAAAATATTTGTCCAGCTTTTGTGCTTCAGATTAATGACATGATGCTTTGGTGCATAGGTTGATGGAATCGAGAGCTTAATCGCTAAACTGACGGCTCTCTTGACTAAGCTCCAGGTCCATTCACCATCCCCCAAACCATTAGTTTTCGTGTTCTTATGTTTTCTGGTGTATTCATTGTGGTAGCAACTATGCGCTCTTTTATCGCAGTACTTATCAAAGCCATGCAATTTTATATAATATATTTGCACGTTGCTTTTGCTTGCAGACTGCAAATGAGGAATCAAAAGCAGTTACAAAAGCGAGTGCCATGAAAGGTGAGAACTTTTGTAGTTTACCAGAGCTAAACCTTATCTGAAATTAGTGTGTACTCTCTTGAAAATTTCGCTATACTTATATTCAGACACAACAATACTTTTATATAGCAATTAAGCAGCGAATGGAGAAAGATATAGATGAAGTGGGCAAAATTGCTCGCATGGCAAAGGCAAAATTTGATGAACTGGAGAAAGACGTATGTTTTCACTTGACCCTGCTTGTGAATGGTATTTTCTTTTAGCAGTATCCGCATAAATTAAAAGGCGGGCATGCTTATCGTTTGCTACCCCTGTGATACAGAACTTGGCTAACAGACAGAAACCTGGATGCGGGAAGGGGTCTGCAGTTGACCGATCAAGAGAGCAGACTACTGGGTAGATTTACTGTTGATTTGTTTTTTTATCTCTTCCCTTTATGAGTTAGTTGTTATTCACTATGCTTTTGTTCTCTACAGAGCAGTGAAAAAGAAATTGAAGGGGCGGATGGATGAGTTTCAGGTATTGTATACTCTAATTGGAATGTCTAACTTGCCATATATGTGAGGATTTTCCTGTTATGTGATTAAATGTTCCCTATAATGCTCAATAGTTGTTAATAGACAAAGACAATCAAAACTAGTCACTATTTCTATGCCTCAGAGTACTAGCATGAAACCACTTTGCTTCCCATGTCTATGAGACAACAATCTAGCTCTTCGTAAGTGGGGAAAGTGTGGCTTCATTGATTCTTGTATGTTCTTACAAGTGAAAGAAAGACATCAGTGAAAAATGTTTAGCTAATTGTCCCACTTTCGACTTTCATTAACTCCCTTGATTGTTTGACTCTGAAAGAGCCTTATGTAGTCACGATGATGGATTGATAAGCTTTGTTGATTCTTTTATGTTATTATTACAAGTGAAAAAAAAAGACATTAGTGAAAGATGATTAGCTAATGTTCCCAGTTTTGACTTCCATTAACTCCCCTGATGGTAAGACTCTCAAAGAGCGTTATGTTTCTTAGTCACGATAATAGATTGATAGGCTTCACTGATTCTTTGTATGTTCTCACAAGTGAAAAAAAGACATTAGTGAAAAATGCTTAGCTAATTGTCCCAGTTTTTATGTTCATTTAACTCCACTGATGGTAAGACTCTAGGAAGCCTTATGTTCCTTGGTAACAATGATAGATTGATAGTATGAGTACTATCAGCCTGATGTCTCTGAAGAAGCCGTGAAATGAATTTAATGTCATACTGCAGTATGTGAGTGACACGGTGTTACCCTCTGATGTAGGTATTGAGAGAATCAATCCGGCAGGAGTACCGGGAAGTCGTTGAAAGAAGGGTATTTACTGTAACTGGTAATCGTCCTGATGAAGAGGTAAATAGTTGTTGCAACATTGATCTATGGTTGGCTTTTTACTTTGCTTTGCTATGTTTCTTAAATGGTTTATTTACACTGTGTCTTCCTTTGTTACTTTGGGACCTGCAGACTATTGACGATTTAATAGAGACTGGGAGAAGTGAGCAAATTTTCAAAGATGCGGTTCAGCAGCAAGGGAGAGGCCAGGTATGACTTATATTATATAAAACATGGTCTGTTACGTACTGTAGAAAAATGCATCAAAATCTCATCAGGATAATTTTGTGTTTTCTAGATATTGGACACTGTTGCTGAGATACAGGAGCGACATGACGCTGTAAGGGATCTGGAGAGGAAGCTCCTGGAGCTGCAGCAGGTCAGCTTTCATTTGCATATAAGCTCTTACACAATTGTATTGTTCACGGCATGCATATGTCTTAATTTACCCCATTTCGTCGTTTTTTTGCCTTGTAGATATTCCTGGACATGGCAGTGTTGGTTGATGCTCAAGGAGACATGATCAACCACATCGAGACACATGTAACACCACTTCTGAAAAGAGTTTATTTGAAATAGATCTAGCCAATTTTATGAAGCAAGCAAACGATTGCTTGCTTGCTGCTATGCTAACACTTCCTTTTTCTTGTTCCAAGGTTTCAAATGCTACCAACCACATATCGCAAGGAGTGGGCGCCCTCCAGAACGCAAAGAAGCTGCAGCGGAACTCGAGAAAGTGGATGTGCTACGCCATCATCCTTCTCCTCGTGGTAGTGGTGATCATCGTTGTCGCAGTTATCCAGCCATGGAAGAAGTAACTGTTGAGCACGGCCCGAAAACCGAAGATCTTGGCGGAATATATACATATATTGTTTTCATGTTTGTGCAATCTGTCTAGTCTATGTCCACTCTTCTATCGCTGTACCTATGTTCAACGAGACAAATGCCCATATTGTTTGCCCTTGGGAGGGGGCTGCTGCAATTCGTTCGAGTTTCTGTGTGCTCTAACTATGTCAGCTGTGAAACTGGTGAAACATGAGACTCAGTTGTGCATTCTGATTTCTGAGTCTTTTTTTATTGAAGTTGTGCAGCAATAGTATACAACATACTATAAGAAAGTTATGCTGTTTGTTGCTGGATCTAAAAGCTTATTCATAAGAGACTAGGCAGAGGGCTAGTGGTTAGCAGCCTGAGTTTGCTCGCTAGCCCGGAAACCCGGGTTCGCGTTTCTGCTCCGCAGCTCCCTTTCTTCTTCTGGGTGCTAGTGCCCATGGGTCTCGTTTTTTTTTAAAGCTCATTCATCTTGTGGCTGATCGCCGCCGCCGCCGTCTTCCTCGACTTCCAGGGGCTTGAAGTGCTTGCCGTCCAGCAGGTACGTGCCCACGGCGAGCCGCACAGCCCAGACGTCCTTGGGCCTTCGCGCCATTATCCTGCGCAACGTGGGGATGGCAGGGGTCAAAAAGACACGGCATGCACAGTTGAGTCTCGTGTAAGAGTATACGGAGTAGGACGGAGTGCTACCTCCCGACGTCGCCCGGTTTGACGCGGCCGGCGTTCTGCCGGAGCGACGGCACCGACGCGGCGGTCTTGAGCATTGGCGGCTCCTCGATGATCACGATCGGTGAGCCGACCTTGAGCTTCGACTTTGAGACGCCGGACGCGTCGCTGTTCGCGCACTGGACATTGACGCCGGCACGGTGTCGTCGGACCGGAAAGGCTAGGATTCGCGGTGGTGAGGCGCGGTAGGATGACGAAGATACAGCAGCAGCTGCTGGCCGTAGCATCCTGCTCCTGCCTACCGAAAACGGGATACGGATAAAGGGCTTGCAGCTGCTGGCCGTAGCATCCTGATCCTGCTCCTGGCCGTTAACTTGTGGCTAGTGTTCCGTGGGCGTGCCAAAGGACGTTAGGCAGTTTGGTTGCTGATGAAGGAAGTTGTGGATTTATTTCTGGTACTGATAGTTTCCATGCGCTCTAAAAAGGGGCGCGCTAGCCATCCCGGGGATAATTTCCCCAAATCCTTTCCGGCCTAAAATAGGGCCTAATCCCGCTTTTGTTACAGACGAACCGAATTTGCTACAATATGTCTCGCTTTTCTTACATTTAACAAAAAACGGTTTGGCTCAGAAAATAGAAAAACAGACTGGACCTCATCGAAGATTTCGCCGGAGACCCCGCCGGCGACCGTGTAGCAAAAAAGAAGTTATGCTAATGTAGCATATCCGACCTCGCCGGAGGCTTTCGCCGGTAGACCTCACCGGAGATCGTGTAACAAAAACTTTACGCTATTTAGCAAAATCACAAAACGTATGTAGCAAATAAAATATCATATTGTAGCAAAAAAAATTAGCTATTGTAGCAAAACTACTAAACGGGTGTAGCAAACAATTTATGTTATTGTAGCAAAGAGGACTTCGTTGGAGACATCGCCGGAATTCATAGACCAAATTTTGTACAGGAAACAGTGTAGCAAGTGTAGCATATAGAGAACACCAATATAGTAAAAACGAAATGAATACATAGCAAAATAAAAACAAGCATGTAACAAAATAAGTCCCCTCTTCACCCAAAGTAGCACCCGGCGCACGCTTTTGTAACAACACTGCATGCCTATGGTAGCAGTCGGCGCCGCTACTTGTAGCAACGCGCCCGCCGTCCGTAGTTGTCGGGCACCGTCTGGTAGCAACTCCGCCCGTCTTCGGTAGCAAATCCGCAGCCCTTTGGTAGCAAGGGAGGCACCCATCAGTTGGGCAGCACCTCCATCTCCCATCCATGGCCTCCTCCTCGCCCCCCCGTTCGAGCATCACCCCTGCCGCAGGCCCGGGATAAGACCTCGCCAGAGATGGGAGGGCCGGCGGATGGCGAGGGAGTGGGTGGCGACGGAGATCCGCCGGAGATCTCAGAAGCGCTGGCAGAGCGCGTGCGGCGAGGGACTCGTGTCCCTGGCCCTTTGCCCGAGGACAAACTCAGGCACCGACGAGCTCCTCCCCTGACTACTGCTATGCTTTGGAACTCCCATGGCGCAAGGTCGAGCCCCCATGGCGAGGGCGGGACGCGCGGCGGCGCATGGCGAGACGCGCGGAGGCACGAGGGTGGAGTATGGCGAGACGCGCAACAACACGGGGGAGGCGCTGCGAGGCGGAACCGCTACGGCAGTTTCCATAGGGTAGGGAAGAAAGGCGGCGGCTGCGTGCGACAGTTTCCATGGAGAAGCCGGGAAGAGATAAGGAAGGGGCGGCAGTTTCCACGGATAGGTGGCCCTCACGCGTCGAGTGGAGACCCGGGGGATCATTTCGTATGATCCCCGGAGGATGTGTATCATTTTCCCTCTAAAAATTACCAAGGATATATACCACATAATTGTGTTTCGGTGGTATACCACATATATTATTGATCAAGCGGTGGTCCAAATAAATCTTAAAATACCTGTATAAATGAATGTAGTAATGAGTAATTCTGTTTACTGTCCACACACAGCATACTTTGGCAATTTGCCTCATCATCAACAATCTAATAAACAATAGATGAAAACAAGTTTACAATCTATCCACCATCCCATAATTTTTTTATTGTGCCAGAAATATCATTATTTTGTCCCCAAGTTACAGTTAACCATAACCAGTGATCGATCATGCAGTGATGCATACTAGTGAAGCTAACTAAAGCAAGTCCGGTTTGTGAGGATTCACCCTGATCTCAACAAGTCCGGCGTGGAGGTGGTTCCGAGTCAGAGCATGCAATAGATTATAGTGTTTTTGATATTGTAACGTTCAGACTTGTGCTTGATCATCTTGAGCCGCCCCTAGCCGCAGCGAACCACCTCCGCGTCGGTCAAGACAGTGTGTACCTCTTCATGCTCCTCGTGATACAACTCTTTCGCCCCCGTCTCGCGTCGCCTCCCTGCGGGCGGCCAAGGCGTCTCCCCTCTCTCCGCCTTCGCCTCTCTCTCCCCTCCCTCTCCTCCCCCTCCCTATGCCGCCGCCCGCGTGCACCGACGAGCAAAGCACGGGCGGTTGAGACAGCGGCGGGATGTCCCTTTGCCGTGCGCAGGAGGGCCTCGCAGGGCGGCACAACCTATGGCGGCGCACGGCGATGGCAGGGTCTCGGCAGGCGGCGGCAGGCAAGGTGCGGAGGCGGGTGCTGGTGGCACGAGGCGCAAGAGGCGACGAACGCTCTGAAGGCAGGCAGCGGCGGGTGGCTAGGTGCTCCTAGCGGTAGGGCTCACGGGTCCGATCTGTGTCCCTTCAGGCCCAATCTAGGCCTTGTGGGCCTAGCGATGCATGCTTCTGCATGCACATCCGTGTTACGGCGTGCGCTCGGGAGCACCTCCCCGGTCCTGGGCAGGGCTGAGGCACCAGACCCAGGCCAGGCTGTCCTAGGTCTTGCTGCCACCCGGCAAATGCATGAGGCTCTACAGGGGTAACTTGTGGGTGACAAAGTGGTGTTGTGTCTGCCGTACTCGTCGCCCTTCTGCTACCCGTGGGATGACGTCGGTTTCCTCTGGACATGTCGTTCAGCTCGTGGTGGTTGTGCTTGCTGTGTTGCGGGTGCGAGAGCGTTCCTCAGACCGACGGTGGTCCGACAAGCCCAGGTGAGCTCGGTGGCGACGGAGCTGCTGCTTGGCGGCAAGGATCTGCAGTGGTAGTGGATCTCCTAGTGGACGGAAGAGTATATCCTAGTGCTAGGGTTGGCGTGCATGGTGGCACCCTTGATGCAGTGCAGCGGTGGGGATCACGAGCCTATTCGGGCTCAGTCGGGCCAGGAGGCCTGGTTTGTCCTGCTGCTGCATCCGGTCGGCTACTGCCTTCAGGCGATGGAGGTAGTTCCCTCCTACGTGCTGATGTCATGCCAATCCTCGCCAAAGTTTTCTCTTTTTTGGTCTTACCGACCTCACACCGTGGGTTACGGTGAGACGGCGATAGCAACTTCAAGACTGTGGTGGCACGTGCATGTGGGTGGCTAGCTTGGTGGAGCATTACAAAGTGTCCAGGAGTGTGGTTTTTTAGGGATCGGGAGAAATCCTTGTCATATTGACACCGACGCGGTGACTTCTGCGGGTGTTGACATCCTTTCTGAAGGGCATCGGGTGTATCTCTTCCCCACCTTCCGTTGCGTACTGGGGGAAACCCTAGGACCAGTCCGGGCAGCAGTGTCCTCGTCAATTCCCTTCTTGGAGGTGTTGTTTGGTACGCGGAGCTTTGGACTACTAGATGTGTGGTGGTACTTCTCCGGAGGGCACAACGATTGCGAGTTATCTCCATTTTAGCCGAACAACTGACGTCGGCTTTATTTTCTTTTCTTTCTTCTTGTTTTTCTTTTTGGCTTGGATTGTGTTGTTTTGCCCCTAACATTGTTCGCAATGTTGTATCAGGTGGTTGCTATATTAATATAGCGGGGCGTAAAGCCTGTTTCGAGGAGTGATAGAACTCTTTCTTGAAGTAGGTGGCAATGCAAAACCCGCCTGAGCCTAGATTCACAAAAGCACGCTTGACCAGAGACACACGATGCCCACAAGTATAGGGATCGCTGAAATCTTCGATGGGAAGTATTACCCAAATTTGTAGTTTGACTCAAGGGAAACACAAGAATATCAATAATACTTCACTCTCAACCACACATGTATATCAATAAACTCACAAAGCAAGTGTTGATTTTATAGATGTTGATTGAAAGCAGTAAAACAAACAGTAACAAGTAGTAAACAATAGCAGCAAATTTTCAGTTTTCACGGAAGTAGTGATGTGTAACTTTAGTGGCTAAAAGCGTAGGCATGAGGTGATAGCAGGGTGTTGCATGAATGATATTTATCATATAATATATCCTAATAACATGGCATGCATCTCTAATTCAGTTGTGTGTAGATGTGCGTTTCTAATATAGTTATGCGTACTAACCAAGAGAATTTGCATAACATCTTTTGTCCTGCCTACCCATTTTACCGGGACCAACTTGAAACTGTAGGCAATTAAGATCTATCCTTTCGAATAGACTGGATCAAAGCATTAACACTTCATGAATACACAATATCCTCAAACTATCATATATTCCCATTATTTTCCCTAACTATCACTTTAGGGTTCGCAGGTTCAAAATAATAATAGGTAATACACTTTGCAAATCCATACCAAACTCAAATATATGATGTGGAAATAAAATTTTAAAATTAAGATCATGTCACTCGGGCCCTAGAAACAAGCATTAAACATAGCAAAGGTGTACAAACTCTCATACATGAATATCCTCAAGATAAACCCCTCAAATCCTGATACATATGGATGATTACATGATCAATCTCATCCAATTCCCATCCACCTCACATGCCTACAAAGAACTACTGACACATGGCGATGGAGAGTGAGCACATGATGGTTGGTGATGGCGTTGATGACGATGGTGGTGGAGAAGACCTCGAAATCCCCCTCTTCGGCATGGAGAGCAGGATCAATCCGATCCCCGAAACGAAGAATATGGATGTGGCGGTGCTATTTTTAGTGAAAGGCTCCATGCTTCTAGATACCTATGTTTCTCGGGCATATAAGGGGGTACGCCAAAGGAGAGGACGAGGCGACGCTCTAGGGCCAAATGGACTGGTGGCACGCCGTCCCTTGCTGGGCGCGCCACTTGGGCTCTTTTGGTCCTGGTGGATCCCCTCGTGTGATTCCAAAGTCCAGGCTCCTTGTCTTGGTGAAAAACTTCCATGGTATTTTTACTTGATTTTATTTCCCGCGAAAAAGACAGAAAGAAGACTTTTGCTAACAGCAATCTCAAAATTAGCAATTTTATCCAAGTATGGTGAGATTCTGGCACAAATCACCGAGCGAAGTATTTGGAAAAGTAGATATATTTTGGATGTATCATCTTCCCAAGCTTATCTTGTTGTTTGTCCTCAAACAACTCAAACACGGTGTAGAAGCGATAAAAGACTTTGACAAGAACTTTGCTCTATTCATGCATAACAGTTTAACATAACAAGTATTTGGAACATAGCTTTATCAATGAATAGCAAAGTGTTAACAAAAGTTTACTATGTTGATGTTCCAATGTTTATATATGGTGCAAAGAAGATAATATATAACAACACTATTTAGTCATGACTAATTGGTAGTGGCAACGAACAAAGTTCTCACATCGCATTTTAATGGAATCACGAATAAGGTTTTTCAGACCTTTGATCCTTTCAATTGTTGACCAATAATTCACCATGCTTGCAATGCAAACTAAATTATTTGGTGATGTCGTATCCTTCCAGTCTTTGAACCTTTAAACGTTCATAGAAGATCCATACATGAGTGAGTGGCTAGTATCTTTAGTTGACAACATGGTGGAGTGAAAATAGGATAGGTGCTTGCTTATAAGCTTTTGCACCTTATATGAGTGGCATGGCCTTCTCCCCATTTCTTTGTATTTGTATCATCTTTCAACATATTTCAACCTCAATTTGATTGGCATTTTGACTTTTCCTTTTTGTGGACACTTTTTCGATGTCTTCACATTAGCTAGCTCATTGCGTTCATTTTCTTTTTCAGGATAATGGCTCATGGATATTTCCTCACCAACACAATGATGGCCATGTTGGCGGAATTGGTTTAAAGGCTAGCGGAAATGCTGAGTTATCAAATAAAGATACTATCAACCGACTTACATATGACTCGACGATGATATTTACCATTTGAAAGACTGGAATGCCATACAAACATCGACCTTCATATTTCAAAGACACATAGGAATATAAATATTCATCATTGAATATGTGCCACGTTCACATTTGCAAGCACAATGGGATGCATAGACCTTTGTTCAGAGCTACTATCTTTCAATCACGTCTAAATAATGTTCCTTAATACCCTCTCATTTGCATTATCATATAACTAGAAGAACACAAACAAATTAAAGATCCATTACCACTTCCCTAAGTATTGATGAAACTATGCTCAAGTACTTGCTATTGTTAAATTGCATACCTAAGAAGCAAAGGTGTCATACATCTTTCATCACTTTATACATCTTGATTTATCATAGTTGTTCTTCCTCTCCCAACTTGAACTGCACAATACACTTCTCATATAGAGTAAAGTCAAGAGAATATAGCTTGGTTCAATTAGGACTTCATTTTCCACGGGTGTAAAAACGGTGGCACATGGTGGCTGTAATATGATGAGTGCATATTTGCATCATATTTTACATTATTATTTTGCATTGTATATGTAGGATTTTGGTATTTTACGGCGCTCGCACGCACATTTTATATCTGTTTTCACCAGGATCAGGACAAATGATGGATCCAATGGATACAATTCTTGGAGTAGTTGTATTGGGGAGAAAATGAGTCAAAAACAACGTAAATCGCTTATTTGGGAAATATTAATAATACCAGAAAAAACCAGAAGCGAACAAGGGACACAGAGAGTCCAACGACCAACTATACGACCGGAGCAATTTTTCCGGCCGTATAGCTCCGGTCGTATAGTTGGCGCCGCCTCCGACTCGTCAAATAGTTTCACCCCGTACAATTGGTTCGAGGAGACGACATATAGAACACCCAAAAATCGCAGAAACCTCACCCCCGGAAGGCATCTGGAGGGGGAACTCATCCACAAGGGATCCATCTTCGCCCTGCATAGATCCGAGAGGCTAAGGCATCGATCTTCATCATCCACCGCTGCATCACCACCATCTACATATTGTCTAGATCTTGTTGTAATTTCCGTACTCGTTGTGGATTTATACAAGTACTATTCATCTATGATTGTTTTCATTACCATTGCTATGATGTTGGTTGCCTCCATGTCTGAATAGATCATTAGTTCTTGGGGAGATGGAGAAACCCTAGTATGAGATTGAAATAAGATAAAGTCTATTATGATATTCATTGTTGTGACCATGTGTTAGATTTTCTACATCTTGATGTTGAGAGAAGTCGACCTCTCAATATTTGCCTCTCGTGGGGACTCGATGGAGGAAACTACTTGTTGGTAGACAGAGATGTACTAGCACTTACAATGACTATAAAGCTGTTGGCACCCTTTACGTATCAACTTGGGAGCTGAGGAAACTCATGGAACACTATCCATGCCATAGGATACGTTCTACGAGATTATGTTCCTTAATAGCGCAGTAATTTGATTGATGTCGATTGCTGACTGCTGTGGTTATGAGGATGATGTGATCAACGGTTGCTGCCTATTTGTCCAATTACGGAGTTCCTCCCACACATACATAGTTGAGAATGTTCATGATGATAATCTTTATCTTAGACCCTTATAATACTAGTGGTGTACCCGCTACTCCCTAAGAACGCTTTTCCCTACTACAGTTCCAATCTCTCTTACATACGCGATACTTACTTTTTGTACTTAGTTGTTTTACTTTACTTTATTATTGCTCTTATACCCAAAACCCAAAAACACCTTTTTACACAATACTCGCATTTTATCTTGTCACTTAGAACTTTATCTAGCATTTCTATTGTAATACTTATTTCAAGGGTTATTAGACTTTAGACTCCTGCTCCCTGTGGGATCGATATCTTTATTTCAAAACTAGCTACAAACGATATGTGCACTTGCAGTCATCAAGCTATTTTCTAGCGCCGTTGCCGGGGAGCTAAGCGCTGTAGGTCTTTTAGTTTTTGCTTATTTATTTTTGTATTGCTAAATTTTGTTTTGAGTTACAGGTTTCTGAAGGAAATATGCCCTGAGAGGCAATAATAAAGTTGTTATTATATATTCCTTATACATGATAGATGTTTATTTTACATGCTAGAAATGTATTGATTCGGAAACATCAATACATGTGTGTTTAATAAACAAAAAGGGTTCCTAGTCATGCCTCTCTTATAGACTAGCTTGTTGATTAACAGGATGATCAAGGTTTCCTGATCATGGACATTGGATGTTGTTAATAACAAGGTCACACCATTGGTGGAATGATGTGATGAACATTCATCCGAAGTATAGCATTATGATCAAGTCATTATGTTTAAATTGCTATAACATCATACGAAGTAATCTTTATCCTTAGACCATGAGATCATGTTAACTACTAACACCGGAAGAGTATCTTGATAACATCAAACGTCACACCGTAACAGGGTGACTATAAAGCTGGGTTCAGTACTACGAAGGTGTTATGTTGAGGCTCATGGATCAAGAGTGGAATTTGTCAATCCAGATGACGGATAGATATACTCTGGGCCCTCTCGGTGATATCACATTAGGATAGCTTGCAAGCAATTGATGTGATCACTAGAATGTTATATCACGGGAACGAGAAAAGAGTGCATGTCGGTAACGAGATCAAACTAGGTATGGAGATACCGATGATCGAATCTCGGACATGTAATATATCGAGAGACAAAGGAATTTAGTTACAAGCATAATAGGTTCTCACGATCACAGGAGTCATCGTTGAATGTGTAGGAGTCAGTACGGATCTCCAGGTCCCGCTGCTGATTATTGATCGGAGAAGGGTCTCGATCATGTCTGCATTATTCGCGAACCATAGGGTGGCACACTTAAGAGTTAACGGACACCATTTTGGAGCACATATGTTTCAGACGAAAGAATTGCAAAGCGCAGGAATTGTTTCAGTAGAAACCGGAAATTGTTTCGGGTGAAATTGCAGAAGGTGGTTCTGCATGTGATATTGAAATATTGCAAGGGGCTATATGTGAATGTTTGTTAATTAAAGTAATTAACAAAATTCTGAATAAATTTAATAAAAAGAGTTTTATTAAATGAGAGGGTATTAAATTTGGAGAAATTTAATTCATTTAAAGTGGAGACTTTAAAAGGGAATGTGAAGATGCATTTTAATGTGGAGGGGTTACCACCACATGAATGGGGGAGGTGAGGGGTCACCCCCCCATGCGCCGGCCATGGAGAGAGGGGAACCCCCTCCTCCTATAAAAGGCCACCCATTCCCTCCTTCATCCTCACACCTCCTTGTGAAGGATCTCTCTCCCCTCTAGAATTATTCCCCCACGGTCTCGGATTAGCGAGATACATGTTCCTGGTGGCATTTCGTCTGGAAGGAGTTGCTGCTTCCGCTGGATCGCTGGAGCGAGGAGGTGGAGGTTGTCCGGTGGCTTGAACGTGTGTGCTAGTGCGGATGCGCTGCTGAGTTGCGGCGCTCGGACTTCCTCACGATCTTGAGATCGGCAAGTGTACGACTACATCAACCACGAGTTCCTACTCGTTAACAAAGCTCGTTGTCTACGAGGGTAAGTTCTCGTTCGATGTATGTCCACCTGTTGCTTTGTACCTACTAGATAGATTTTGGCGTGTAGTTCACACCGTAGGAATTTTTTGTTTTCTATGCTGCGGACCCAATAGTGGTATCAGAGCCTGATCTATGTGTAGGTTCTTAGCACGGGTAGTACACATATGGTTGATATGTGGGCGATGATGATCATGTTATTGCATCCTCTATGTATTTTGGATATTGGTGGCATAGTGGGATGAAGCGGCCTGGACCAACCTTACATGTCATCGTACATGAGACCGGTTCCACGACTGACATGCAACTTGTTTTGCATAAGTGGCTGGCGGGTGTCTGTCTCTCCTACTATAGTCAATATCTGATTTACAATGAGTTGCTAATAACTTAGTTATCCTCGTTGTGGTTCATGTTCGTAGGTAAGAACGGTTCTATCTCCGAAAGCCCTAAGCCACGTAAAACTTGCAATTGATAAATTAGAGGCGTCTAGTTTAGATCGTTGCTGGGCTAGTGTGTTGATATGGTATTGTTGTAAGTAGATGTATGGTGGATACTCTTACAAGACACTCAACGTGTAAGTTCCATAGACCTTGGCCTTACACACAAAGGAATGATAGAGATCATACCACGATGCAAGTGATAGAGATCAAATGCATGGACCATATCATCTCACTTTACACATTAGATGTTAGCATCTTATACTGATAGTTTGGCGCGTTTGATAGCATTATAAGATGATCCCTCTTTTAGATATCAAGATAAAAGTGTGTTCTTCCTTGAGTATGCACCGTTCTATGGATCGTGTTTCGAGACATCACGTGATGATCGGGTGTACTCAAATCTATGCTTTCATAGGAACGGGTGTAAGACAGTTTTACACACGCGAATACTAAGGTTCTTACTTGGCGAGCCTAGCATGTACAGACATGGCCTCGGAACACGGACCTAAAGGTTAAGCATGAGTCATATGGTTGATATGATGCCCATATAGATGCTCGCCTTTGAAGCTATATCAACTCACGTGATGATCGGACTTGGTATAGTGGATTTGGTTCATGTAATCACCAAAAGGACACGAGGGATGTCGTTTTTGAGTGGGAGTTCATTAGTAATTTGGATTAGTTGAACTCAATCTATCATAAACTTAGTCTAAATAAACTTTACAAATTCTGTTGTAGATGGCACCACCTGCTTTTAATTTCAATGTGTTCATGGAGAAAGAGAAACTTGCTGCGAATGGTAGCAACTTCACCAACTGGGCTATGAATTTGAGGATTCTCCTCACTGCTGCACAAAAGCAATATGTGCTAGATGCGCCGCTAGGCCCCCCACCAGCTCCTGATGCCCCTGACGAGGAAAAGAATGTCTATGTGACTCGTTAGGAGGACCACAACTTAATTCATTGCGGCATACTGTATGGGCTAGAGCCAGAACTTCGAAAGCGTTTTGAAAATGGCAATGCCTTTGATACCATGGGATAATTGAAAATGATTTTTGATACCCATGCTGCCGTAGAGAGTTATAATGCTACAGAAAAGTTCTTTAGCTGCATGATGGAGGAAAACAACTCCGTCAGTGAGCATGTACTCAAAATGTCTGGGTACGCCGATAAGCTTGTGTCCTTGGGAATAACGATTCCCATTGACTTAGGCATACATCGTGTTCTCCAATCTCTGCCACCTAGCTACAAGAGCTTCATGATGAACTATAATATGCAGGGCATGAAGAAGTCTCTTCCCGAGCTTCTGTCAATGCTTAAGACTGCAGAAGTGGAGATTAGGAAAGAACATCAAGTGTTGATGATCAATAGGACCACGGGTTTCAAGAAGGACAAGAAAGGCAAGCACAAGGGAAAGAATGGTGGCAAGTCTGTTGCCACGCCTGAAAAGAAACCCCGGGCTGGCCCTAAGTCTGACACCGAGTGCTACTATTGCAAGGGGACTGGCCATTGGAAGTGCAACTGCCCCAAGTATTTGGCGGACAAGAAGTCCAGCAAGGCAAACAAAGGTATATGTGATATACATGTTATTGATGTGTACTTGACTAGTACTCGCAGTAGAACCTAGGTATTTGCATGCTATAATTGTATTGATAGGAAACATCAATACATGTGTGTTTAATAAACAAAAAGGGTTCCTAGTTATGCCTCTCTTATAGACTAGCTTGTTGATTAACAAGATGATCGAGGTTTCCTGATCATGGACATTGGATGTTGTTAATAACAAGGTCACATCATTTGTGAAATGATGTGATGAACATTCATCCGAAGTATAGCATTACGATCAAGTCATTATGTTCATATTGCTATAACATCATACAAAGTAGTCTTAGTCCTCAGATCATGAGATCATGTTAATTGCTAACACCGGAAGAGTATCTTGATAACATCAAACGTCACACCGTAACAGGGTGACCATAAATGTGGGTTTAGTGCTATGAAGGTGTTATGTTGAGGCTCATGGATCAAGAGTGGAATTTGTCAATCCCGATGACGGATATATATACTCTGGGCCCTCTCGGTGATATCACATTAAGATAGCTTGCAAGCAAGTGATGTGATCACTAGAATGTTATATCACGGGAACGAGAAAAGAGTGCATGTCGGTAACGAGATCAAACTAGGTATTTGGATACCGATGATCGAATCTCGGACATGTATTATATCATGAGACAAAGGGATTAAATTGCTGACGTTAAAGGTTCTCACGATCACAGAAGTCATCGTTGAATATGCAGGAGTCAGTATGGATCTCCAGGTCCCGCTTCTGATTATTGATCTAAGAGGAGTCTCAATCATGTCTGCATTATTCGCGAACCGTAGGGTGACACACTTAAGGGTTGCCGGACACCATTTAGGAGCACATATGTTCAAGACAAAAGGTTTGCAAAGCGCAGGAAATGTTTCGATAGAAACCGGAATTGTTTCGGGTGAAATTGCAGAAAGTGGTTCTGCATGTGATATTGAAATGTTGCAAGGGGTTTTATGTGAATGTTTGTTAATTAAAGTAATTAACAAAATTCTGAATAAAATAAATAAAAGAGTTTTATTAATTGAGAGTTGCATTTAATTTGGTGGAAATTAAATACATGTGAGTGGGATTTTGGGTGGAGGCCATGTTTATGTGAGTGGAGGTTCACCACATGAATGAAGGAGGGGAGGAGTCCTCTCCCTCATGCGCCGGCTATGGGAGGGGAGGGGTCTACCTCCCTCCTATATAAAGCCCCCCTCTCCCCTCTCACAAAACACACCTCCTCGTGAAGGATCTCTCTCCCCCTCTAGATATTCCCCCATGGTCTCGGATTAGCGAGATACATGTTCCCGGTGGCCTTGCATCTGGAAGGAGTTGTTGCTTCTGCTGATTCACTGGAGCGAGGAGGTGGAGGTTGTCCGGGGCTTGAACGTGTGTGCGAGGACGGATGCGCTGCTGATTTGCGGCGCTCAGACTTCCACACAATCTTGAGATCGGCAAGCGTACGACTACATCAACCACGAGTTCCTACTCGTTAACAAAACTCGTTGTCTTCGAGGGTAAGTTCTCCATGGATGTATGTCCACCCGTTGCTCTATATCTAGTAGATAGATCTTGGCGTATAGTTCTCATCATAGGATTTTTTTTGTTTTCTATGCTGCAGACCCAACATTATAAACCTAAATAATTGTTATTTGGTGCCTGCACTGAGCATGAACATTGTATCTGGATCGTGTTTGATGCAAAGTGGTCATTCCTTTAAATCTGAAAACAATGGTTGTTCGATTTATAAGAATGATATCTTTTATGGTCATGCACCTATGTTGAATGGTTTATTTCTATTGGATCTCGATAGTAATATTACGCACATTCATAATGTTAATGCTAAAAAGATTAAACTTGATGATGATATGTCTACATATATGTGGCACTGCTGTCTAGGTCATATTGGCGTTAAACGCATGAAGAAACTCCATTCTGATGGACTTTTGGAATCACTTGATTTTGAATCATTTGATACATGTGAGCCATGCCTTATGGGCAAGATGACTAGAACGCCGTTTTCCGGTTCAATGGAACGGGCGACAGATCTATTGGAAATCATACATACTGATGTGTGTGGACCAATGAGTGTGTCGGCGGGAGGTGGATATCGTTATTTTGTTACTTTCACGGATGATTTGAGTAGATATGGGTATATCTATTTGATGAAACACAAGTCTG
Source organism: Avena sativa (assembly GCA_916181665.1). Classification (NCBI taxonomy): domain Eukaryota; kingdom Viridiplantae; phylum Streptophyta; class Magnoliopsida; order Poales; family Poaceae; genus Avena; species Avena sativa. The sequence goes on from OV702287.1 coordinate 345,405,427, forward strand.
AAACTTTTGAAAAGTTCAAGGAATTTCAGAATGAAGTGGAAAATCATCATAATAGAAAGATCAAGTTTCTATGGTCTGACCATGGAGGAGAGTATCTAAGTTACGAGTTTAGCACACACATGAAAGAGTGTGGAATAGTTTCACAACTCACGCCTGCCGGAACACCACAACGTAATGGTGTGTCGGAATGTTGTAATCGTACCTTATTGGATATGGTTTGATCTATGATGTCTCTGACTGACTTATCTCTGTCATTTTGGGGTTATGCACTGGAAATAGCTGCATTCACTTTAAATCGGGCACCATCTAAATCCGTTGAAACGACACCGTATGAATTATGGTTTGGAAACAAACCTAAGCTGTCATTTCTTAAGGTTTGGGGATGCGATGTTTATGCGAAGAAACTTCAACCGGATAAACTCGAACCCAAAGCGGAAAAATGCGTCTTCATAGGATACCCTAAGGAAACAATTGGGTATACCTTCTATCACAGATCCGAGGGCAAGGTTTTTGTTGCCAAGAATGGATCCTTTCTTGAGAAGGAGTTTCTCGCGAAAGGTGTGAGTAGTCGGAAGGTAGAACTCGAAGAGGTTATTGAACCTTCTCTTCATGGAATGGCGAGTGGCGTAGCATCGGAAGTTGTTTCGAAGTTGACTTCACCTGATGAAGAGAGAGCTAATGATAATGATCATGAAACTCCGAAAGAGGACACTACCGAACCTCGCAGGTCAAGCAGGCCACGTGCAGCTCCTGAACTGTACGACAATCCTGTTGTGAATTTCATGGTTGATGAAATGGATGACCCTGCGACGTATGAAGAAGCGATGATGAGCCCGGATTCCAACAAATGGCTAGAAGCCATGAAATCCGAGATGGAATCCATGTACGAGAACCAAGTTTGGAACTTGGTGGACTTACCTCACGACCAAAGGGCCGTTCAGAATAAATGGATTTTCAAAAGAAAAACTGATGCTGATGGTAACATGACCATCTATAAGGCTCGACTTGTCGCAAAGGGGTTTTGACAAATTCAAGGAGTTGACTACGATGAGACATTCTCTCCCGTAGCGATGCTTAAATCGGTTAGGATTATGTTAGCAATTGCTGCATATTTCGATTATGAAATATGGCAGATGGATGTCAAAACTGTGTTCCTCAATGGTAAGATTGAAGAAGAGTTGTATGTGATACAACCTAAGGGTTTTGTCGATCCTAAGGATGCTAATAAGGTGTGCAAACTTCAGCGATCCATCTATGGACTGAAGCAAGCATCACGAAGTTGGAATCTCCGCTTTGATGAGGTGATGAAAGAGTTTGGATTTGTCCAAACTTATGGAGAGGCTTGTATTTACAAGAAAGTGAGTGGGAGCAATGTGGCATTTCTGATATTATATGTGGATGACATATTATTGATTGGAAATGATATAGATCTTTTAAACAGTGTTAAAAGTTATCTAAACAGCAAATTTTCGATGAAAGACCTTGGTGAAGCGTCATATATATTAGGCATTAAAATCTATAGAGATAGATCAAGGCGCCTAATTGGGCTATCACAGAGTACATACCTTGATAAGATATTAAAGAAGTTTAATATGGATGAAGTAAGAAGGGGTTCTTACCTATGTTGCAAGGCAAGACATTGAGTAAGACTCAAAGTACGGCTACGACGGAAGAAAGAGAGATGATGGATAAGATCCCCTATGCCTCGGCCATAGGCTCTTTATGTATGCCATGCTATGTACAAGACCGGATGTGGCACATGCTATTAGTTTGACTAGTAGGTACCAATCTGATCCAGGTTCGGAACACTGGATAGCAGTAAAGAACATCCTCAAGTACTTGAGAAGAACTAAGGATATGTTTCTCATATACGGAGGTGAAGAAGAGCTAGTCGCTAAGTGTTATGTCGATGCTAGCTTTGACACCGATCCGGATGACTCTAAGTCTCAATCCGGATACGTATTTCTCTTGAACGGAGCAGCAGTTAGTTGGAGGAGTTCCAAACAACCTGTGGTGGCTGGATCAACAACGGAGGCGGAATATGTTGCTGCTTCAGAAGCGGCGCAGGAGGCAGTTTGGATGAAAGAGTTCATTACGGAACTGGGTGTGGTTCCCAGTGCGTTGGACCCGATGGTGATCTATTGTGACAACAATGGAGCCATAGCCAACGCAAAGGAACCAAGGTCTCACAAGAATTCCAAACATATTAAGCGCCGGTTTCACTCCATCCGCGTGCATGTCAAGGATGGAGATATAAAGATTTGTAAAGTACACACGGACCTGAATGTAGCAGATCCGTTGACTAAAGTTCTCCCTAGGGCAAAACATGATCAACACCATAACTCCATGGGTGTTAGATTTATCACTATGTGAACTAGATTATTGTCTCTAGTGCAAGTGGGAGACTGAAGGAAATATGCCTTGAGAGGCAATAATAAAGTTGTTATTATATATTCCTTATACATGATAGATGTTTATTTTACATGCTAGAAATGTATTGATTCGGAAACATCAATACATGTGTGTTTAATAAACAAAAAGGGTTCCTAGTCATGCCTCTCTTATAGACTAGCTTGTTGATTAACGGGATGATCAAGGTTTCCTGATCATGGACATTGGATGTTGTTAATAACAAGGTCACACCATTGGTGGAATGATGTGATGAACATTCATCCGAAGTATAGCATTACAATCAAGTCATTATGTTTAAATTGCTATAACATCATACGAAGTAATCTTTATCCTTAGACCATGAGATCATGTTAATTGCTAACACTGGAAGAATATCTTGATAACATCAAACGTCACACCGTAACAGGGTGACTATAAAGATGGGTTTAGTACTACGAAGGTGTTATGTTGAGGCTCATGGATCAAGAGTGGAATTTGTCAATCCAGATGACGGATAGATATACTCTGGGCCCTCTCGGTGATATCATATTAGGATAGCTTGCAAGCAAGTGATGTGATCACTAGAATGTTATATCACGGGAACGAGAAAAGAGTGCATGTCGGTAACGAGATCAAACTAGGTATGGAGATACCGATGATCGAATCTCGGACATGTAATATATCGAGAGACAAAGGATTTAGTTACAAGCGTTAAAGGTTCTCACGATCACAGGAGTCATAGTTGAATGTGTAGGAGTCAGTACGGATCTCCAGGTCCCGCTGCTGATTATTGATCGGAGAAGGGTCTTGATCATGTCTACATTATTCGCGAACCATAGGGTGGCACACTTAAGAGTTACCGGACACCATTTTGGAGCACATATGTTTTAGACGAAAGAATTGCAAAGCGCATGAATTGTTTCAGTAGAAACCGGAAATTGTTTCGGGTGAAATTGCAGAAGGTGGTTCTGCATGTGATATTGAAATATTGCAAGGGGCTATATGTGAATGTTTGTTAATTAAAGTAATTAACAAAATTCTGAATAAATTTAATAAAAAGAGTTTTATTAAATGAGAGAGCATTAAATTTGGAGAAATTTAATGCATTTAAAGTGGAGACTTTAAAAGGGAATGTGAAGAGGCATTTTAATGTGGAGGGGTTACCACCACATGAATGGGGGAGGTGAGGGGTCACCCCCATGCGCCGGCCATGGAGAGGGGGCATCCCCCTCCTCCTATAAAAGACCACCCATTCCCTCCTTCATCCTCACACCTCCTTGTGAAGGATCTCTCTCCCCCTCTAGAATTATTCCCCCATGGTCTCGGATTAGCGAGATACATGTTCCCGGTGGCATTTCGTCTGGAAGGAGTTGCTGCTTCTGCTGGATCGCTGGAGCGAGGAGGTGGAGGTTGTCCGGTGGCTTGAACGTGTGTGCGAGTGTGGATGCGCTGCTGAGTTGCGGCGCTCGGACTTCCTCACGATCTTGAGATCGGCAAGTGTACGACTACATCAACCACGAGTTCCTACTTGTTAACAAAGCTCGTTGTCTACGAGGGTAAGTTCTCGTTGGATGTATGTCCACCCGTTGCTTTGTACCTAGTAGATAGATCTTGGCGTGTAGTTCACACTGTAGGATTTTTTTTGTTTTCTATGCTGCGGACCCAACAGTTTCCACCAATATGATGGAATTTGAGCATATGACTAGTGCTAACCCACTCAACCACTTTGGGAAGCCCTATGATATTTATAAAAGAGACAACTCCAATGAGAAGACAAGGGAGTTTGAAATAAATCCTCTACTACTTAGTATTCTACACAATAAGCAATTTACTGGAGATGAAGAAGATCCTGATCCATATGAGCATATTGCATGTTTCAAAGATATATGTGGCACTTTTCTATTGACGAGATATACCGCTGATGAGGTAAGGGTTAAACTTTTTAGTCATACTTTGACAAGTACAACTCTCTCATGGTATAGATCTCTACCCCCTGAAGCCACTACTACCTGTGATAATCTGGCCTATGAATTTCTATCAAAATATTATCCATTATCAAAATCTTTTGGAATCAGGCATCTTATAATGACTTGGAAGAATCGTTCTAATGAAGGACTATTAAGAGCTTATATTAGATTTAAATATTTACTACAACTATGTCCTCATCATGCTTTGCCTGAATGGTATTTACTACATATCTTTTATGGCGGTTTAATTGAACCTAATAAAATTGAACTAGACTCTTTCGCGGAAGGAGCCTTTATGAATCTTCCTATACCTAAAGCTTGGGCTTTACTTAATAGAATTCATAATCATAAAGTTTCATGGAATTTTGGTCTAGGAAGCGAAGGAGGCATAGAAATAGAGCATGATTGTATTCATGATTACAATAAAAAGGCCATGTTAAAGAATTATCTAAAGAACTTTATTTGGATTCAGATCTTGTATTGCAAGTTGTTAAAGCTTTTACAGAACATATCAAAGCTCCAAATGAGGGTCCAGTCAAGTATGATACACCACCCGAACCTGAAAGAAAAAAGAAGATAAAGCAACACTGGCCTCCGTAGAACCAATATATCAAATGCCTTTCCCTAACATTGCACAAAATCATATTTTTGAATATGAACAGGTCAAAGTAGTACAAGAGAAGAAGAAAGAGGAAAGCATGCCAGAAGAAGTGGAACATCTGGAAGAAACCAAAGGTGAAGAGGCAACCAAGGAAGCAATTATGGCTATGTATGCACATTGTAACATAGTTGAACTTGATGAAGATACTTCCATATTGGTTGAAGGTAAAACAAAGGTAAAATATGTGGGTAAGCCTATTCTTCCCTGCATATTTAAAGAAACCTCGCATTACGGTTTATGTGATCTTGGCATCGAAGATAATGTTATATCTTATGACTTCTATAGAAATAAAAGAAGAAATAGAACCGACTGCAATTGAAAATACTGATATGACAATTATGTTAGCCAATAAAAACCTTAGAATTCCAATGGGAGTAGTTGAAGATGCAACTGTCACAATTGGCAACAAAAACTTCCCTATTGATTTTGTGGTTGTTGATATGCCAGCTGACACTATTTGGAAGGAACTTTTTGGGTGATATAGGTGCCTATGTTAATTTCAAGAAGGAGATTGTGTCTCTTAAGCTTGGGGGAATGGAAAATAAGTTCCACTTTTCCAAATTTAAAGACAGGCCTCCAAAAATACAAGAAGAAGAAGAAGAAGAGAGACCTATTAAGGAAATGGCGGCTCTTTTCTTTAGTAATCAAGAAGAAGAAACAAATGAAAATCCAAATTATGAATAAATAGTTATGGAGGACAAGTCCCTGGGAGAACTAGAAGATGAATTTGAATCACTTCCCATTATTGGACCTCCAACCGATGAGGCTTTTGAAGAGCCCGAAACAAGAGGGGACGAAGAATTACCACCCCCAGAATTGAAGACTCTACCAGAAAATCTTAAATACAGGTTTTTAGATGATACAAATAAATTTCCTGTTATTATTAGTGCTAAACTTTCAGGAGAAAAAGAAGAACTCATGAAGATACTTAAGGAGCATCGCCAAGCCTTTGGGTACTCAATGGATGACTTGAAGGGCATTAGTCCCATGATAGCCGTCCATCGAATATTCATGAAAGAAGGTGCTAAACCAGTTGTAGAATTTAATAGAAGATTGAAGCCTTAAATGAAAGAAGTGGTAAGAAAAGAAATTGTATGCCTATTGGACGCAGGTATAATCTATCATGTTAAAGAGAGTGAATGGGTAAGTCTTGTCATTGTGTTCCTAAGTATGGCGGTTTTACTATTGTTCCTAATGAAAACAATGAATTGATACCTACTAGAACTGTTATTGGGCATAGGATGTGCATAGACTTTAGGAAATTAAATAAAGAGACTAGGAAAGATCACTATCCATTACCGTTCATAGATCAAACTTTAGAAAGGTTAGCAAACCATACTCATTTTTGCTACTTGGACGGGTACTCTAGTTTTTCTCAAATAGCTGTTCATCCTAATGACCAACTTAAAACAACTTTCATTAGTCCTTATGGTTTACATGCTTACCGACGTATGCCTTTTGGTTTATGTAACGCTCTAGCTACTTTTCAATGATGTATGACTGCTATCTTTGTGGATTTTATAGAACTTATAATGGAAGTATTTATGGATGACTTTTCTGTCTATGGAACTTCGTTTATTAGTTGCTTGGATAATCTCAAAAGGGTTTTGCAACATTGTGAAGAGACTAATCTTGTTCTAAACTGGGAGAAATGCCATTTTATGGTCAAACAAGGTATAGTCCTGGACACTAGGTATCAGGTAAGGGAATTGAAGTTGATAGAGCTAAGGTTGAAGCAATAGACAGAATGCCACAACCTAGGGATATTAAAGGTATAATAAGTTTCCTTGGTCATGTGGGTTTTTATAAAAGGTTCATTAGAAATTTCTCTGGAATATCTAAACCTTTGACAAACCTCTTGCAAAAGGGAATGAGATTTAATTTTGATGACAAGTGTCTTGAAGCCTTTGATAGACTCAAAAATGCTTTATCTCGTGCTCCCATCATTAAACCACCTATCTGGGATACAACCTTTGACTTAATATGTGAAGCTAGTGATGATGTTGTGGGAGTAACTCTAGGACAACATATTGGTCGTAGATTTACTATTATACATCATGCTAGTAGAACTCTCAATGGTGCTCAAAAGAACTACCCTAAGGAATAAAAGGAACTTTTTTGCTGTATTTTTCTCTTGTGATAAATTTTGTTCCTATATAGTTGATGCAAAGGTAAGAGTTCACACGGATCGTGATGGCTTAAAAGAACTCCTTGAAAGGAAAGACCATAAGCCAAGACTGATCCGTTGGATTCTTTCACTTCAAAAATTTGAGTTGCAGATTATGCAGAGGCAAGAAATAAAGATGTTGGATGCAGTGTCCATGATTGCCCTACAAGACACCAATCTTATTGAGAGGAACTTTAGTCCTAGTGATTTTTGTTTACAAGAATTATTCAATGAACTAAGGTCAATTCCTTCAAAAGAGAAGAAGTCTTTGTTGTGGGAGGAACTTTTCATCGCTGAATAAACAATGTAAGTGCAAGGTAAGTGTTCTTACCCTAATAAGTGATTTGTTTTCACAATTTTTTACTTTTGAAAATTCTGCCTTTGAATTCCTTGTGTTTTTCTGAAGTTTTAGAGGGCTTTTACCAACTATACGGGCGGAGCTATACGATCGGAGAGGAAGCTCCCACCGTATAGTTGGTTGTTAAACTCTCTGTATCATCTTCGTGAAATTGTTTTCGCTATCTAAGCCTATACAGTCGCAACTATACGACCGGAGACCAAAATTCCAGCCGTATAGTTGGTCGTTAAATTCTCAGATGGTTTTGCTTTTAGTGCCTGTATCTATATGGTCACAACTATACGATCGGAGCAAAAATTCTGGCTGTATAGTTGGTTGTTAAACTCTCAGACACTTTTGATTTTTGGTGTTTGTATCTATACGGTCGCAACTATACAACCGAAACCAAAAATTCTATCCATATAGTTGGTCGTTAAACTCTCAGACACTTTTTCGTTTGATCTTTCGTTTATTCATATCTAAAAAACATTATTGTTGGTTTCGAGTCATGATTTAATCGACCTGGACTCGAGATATTTGGAAATATCTGCTCGGAACCAACTATACGGTCGGAGCTATACGAGCCACGCCCATATAGTTGGTCGTTACACGGCAGGGTTTTTCCAAATCCATGATTCCTTTCCCTGTTTTGTTCAGATTCTTTTCTTGGGCGACACTTTGGTGTTTCTCGCGAGTTTTACCGACCTCTAACCCCCCTTATATTTTGCCATTGTCTCTCTCTCTCTAATCGTAATATCCAGGAACCAATCTAGCAATGCGCTATCCAGTCCTAGGCCGTGGAAAAACCATGGGGCTCATTGCTCCTTCCAGGGAACGCTCTAGTAGCCTGTCCATGGATGATGATGATGAGGAGGTGGATAGGTTTAGCCCGAGGTACAAGGAGTACGTCGAGCCAAGCTACTTCAACAATGATTCCGATGATGACGTGGTTGATGTTTACATTTGCCGTGACGTCTATGATCCACCGGAGATCAATTGGGCGACGATGAAGAAAGCTCAACAAGAGAGAGAGGATCGCAAGCCACATGTGAAAGGACGTGTGGAGACGGTCAAGTTCGTCACCACGGATCAAAGGCCACACAAGCGTAAGGAATTATCTAATATTGGTGCAGGTGCTAGCAAGGGAGTCGTGGGATCACATGCAAAGCCAAGTATTGGTGCTCGTATGAATGTCAAGCCTCAAGAAGAGTGGAGGTACGATTTCCACTTTCCCGATCCATCAATTATGGATGAGGAAGAAGAAGCTATCCCCAGGACCAAGGATCACGTGCGGGCATTGGAGATATATCAGAAGCAGGAGCTACTCCATCGCTTTGAAGTCCGTCACCATCTCAATGAGATGGAGAAGAGGGAAGACCTCCTTCCATTGATGACTAAGCTCACAGATAGAGTGGACACTCTACAGTCTGATTTGCGGAGGTGCTACAACCACATAACTGCTCTGGAGGAGACCAACAAAAAGCTACACGCCGCGGTGTTACATGCCATGGTGCCACCGTGATCTACAACAATCACGGTATCAAATAATCGCAAGGTATTATTTGATCCCGCATGGCTTGATTCCAAGCTTGGGGAGATCTTTAAGACCTTGTAATCTATCCTGCAAGTTTTTATTTACTATTTTCATATTAGTTCAAACTAGCAATAAAGTTTGCATCATTAGAATTCCCTTCAGGAATAGTTGATCTCTTTTATGAAATTCCGAGTTTATTATTATATATGGAGCAATATTGAGTTTGTGTTTGCTTTATTGATATATGAATGGCTTGAGTATAATTTTACTTGCACTTGATGATAGCAATAGTAGTCTTCCACACTATTGGTATTAATGGAACACCTAAAGATAATTTAGTCAATATGTTGTATGTCTATGGTTTGATTTACAAAGAAAACAATTATCTATACAGTTAAGTTGAGAAAGAAACCTTGAACAAAGGAAAATAAAAGTGCTATCAAAATAGAATGAGATCAAGTCGAGGTAGAATCTTCAAGTCATAAGAATGCTTCGTATACAATTGGAATTTGATAATTGAGATTGCTAGACTTTGAATTCCTACGTGAAGTGGAATGTATGGCTATCTCCTTTGCATCGCACTTAAACAAAAGTGCGAGCATATATATAAAAGAAAAGAAAAGGAAGAAGAAAAGAGCGAGTGTGCAAAGAGCAAGTAGGCATATACCACTATATTGTAGTATGACAAAGATACACTTTTGAGATTTTGAATCCCAAGTGAATACGTAAATCCTAAAACACTTTGGACTACCTCGCTAACTTATTCGGTTGAACCGGATACTTTTACATTATGTTGAAATTCATCTTTTATGAACTGTTGATCACTAAGGTGTGGAAGCCTGCTAATACTATTCAGATGGTTCGAGTAAGGTACTATTCAATGAACTTATTCCTATGTATTGTACATGATAAACACATGCTGCAATTGCCTCATTTATTTTATCGACTCAGCTTCATGAATATGAGGATCACATCCATTAAGCTAAAACTTGCTCAGGACGAGCAAGAGTCTAAGCTTGGGGAAGTTGATGAGTACATATTTTCATCATGTTTTACATTATTATTTTGCATTGTAGATGTAGGATCTTGGTATTTTACGACGCTCGCGTGCATATTTTATATCTATTTTCACCAGGATCAGGACAGAGGATGGATCCAATTGATACAATTCTTGGAGTAGTTGTACTGGGGTCAAAAGGAGTCAAAAACAATGTAAATCGCTTATTTGGGAAATATTAATAATACCAGAAGAAAACCAGAAGCGAACAAGGGAGGCATAGAGTCCAACGACCAACTATACGACTGGAGCAATTTTTCCGGCCATATAGCTTTGGTCGTATAGTTGGCACCACCTCCGCCTCGTCAAATAGTTTCACCCCGTGCAATTGGTTCGAGGATACGACATACAAAACACCCAAAAATCACAGAAACCTCACCTCCATAAGGCATCTGGAGGGGGAACTCGTCCACAAGGGATCCATCTTCGCCCTGTGCAGATCCGGGAGGTTAAGTTATCGATCTTCATCATCCACCGCTGCATCACCACCATCTCCATCCATCCCATCTACATCTTGTCTAGATCTTGTTGTAATTCCCGTACTTGTTGTGGATTTATGCAAGTACTATTCATCTATGATTGTTTCCATTACCATTGCTATGATGTTGATTGCCTCCATGTCTGAGTAGATCATTAGTTCTTGGGGAGATGGAGAAACCCTAGTATGAGATTTAAATAAGATAAATTCTATTATGATATTCATCGCGGTGACCATGTGTTAGATTTTCTACATCTTGATGTTGAGAGAAGTCGACCTCTCAATATTTGCCTCTCGTGGGGACTTGATGGAGGAAACTACTTGTTGGTAGATGGAGGTGTGCTAGCACTTACAGTGACTATAAAGATGTTGGAACCCTTTACGTATCAACTTGGGAACCGAGGAAACTCACGGAACACTATCCATGCCATGGGATACGCCCTACGGGGTTACGTTCCTTAATAGCGCAGTAATTCGATTGATGTCGATTGCTGACTGTTATGGTTATGAGGATGATGTGAGCAGCGGTTGCTGCCTATTTGTCCAATTACGGAGTTCCTCCCACACATACATAGTTTAGAATGTTCATGATGACAATCTTTATCTTAGACCCTTATAATATGAGTGGTGTATCCGCTACTCCCTAAGAATGCTTTTTCCCTACTACAGTTCCAATCTCTCTTACGTACGTGATACTTACTTTCTGTACTCAGTTGTTTTACGTTACTTTATTATTGCTCTTATACCGAAAAGCCCAAAACACCTTTTTACACAATACTCACATTTTATCTTGTCACTTAGAACTTTATCTAGCATTTCTATTGTAATACTTATTTCAAGAGTTATTAGACTTCAGACTCCTGCTCCCTGTGGGATCGATATCTTTATTTTGAAACTAGCGACAAACGATCTGTGCACTTGCAGTTATCATAATCCATATATTATCATAGCATTCATAGTCAACTGGCCACCTTTAGTGTTTAATATCGAAATCTATCAATAGATTACTGCAGTGATGCATCACAATTTTGCCTTACTTAAACATCTGTAACTACCTCGGTGAATTACGCTCTTAGTTACAAGCCTGGATGAGCGGAAATGGTTAAAATAGTACGGTGGGGCCAAATGCCACTCACAGGTAGACCTTTCGGCCGTCCTAACCATTTCCAAACATCGGGACAAGAACGAGCAGCGTAATCGGCAGGCGAAGGGATCAACTACATACACAAATGAGTATGTATGCAAGCCACCATACAATAGTCCTCAGAGCCATTCCATCTAAAAGAAATAGAAATATTGCAACGCCATACGGCAAGATCTAAATATCCTAGATAGATATAATAGTTTAGGATATCTCCTCATACATCAAACATCAGAGTATCAGGCGGAAGCGGAAAACAAGATCCGAGTACGGATAAGAAGCAAATCGGCATAAGATGCCCCATAAATAGACACATCCCGCCCACAGATCTCACGGATCCCCGTTCCCGGAATCTCTACACCGAATGATCGTTGCCCACATCGTTCGTCTCCTCCACCCAGTATCCATCTTGTGAGTGTACCTGTTCATCTGAATCAAACAATTTATCGTGTGAGACCCTAGGGGTACTCAGCAAGTCTTTATGCCTCTAAAGGGGACACAACCTGGGGTGACGCAATTGCAGCAAAAGATAATACCTAACAATTCTAGGGATACTCGCTAACCATCCGCCTAACCAAAGATAGACGGATGTCCGTGAATTAATAACAACAGTTATAACAGTAATATTAACAGATCCATCCTCCTCCTCGCTTACCAACGAGGAAGCGGACGAACAACCCCCACATACGTTGGTAGTTTTATTATCCATTCCATGAGTGTTGCACTATTTACTAGTCAGGTACTTAGTCAAATTAAAAGCGGTACTTTAGTTATGCTTGTCTATGATCGAGAAACTGTGCTCCAAGTCGTCCATAACCGCGGACACGGCTTTCAGAAAGATTTACCCTGCAGGGGTGCACAAATAGCAACACACACTCGATCAACCTCGGAAAAACCAACTCAAAACCCAACGAGGCATTCACGACAAAGCGATCACAGGATTCAGAAATATTTCAGGGGGCCACCCCACTAAGCTACCCGCAACGAAGTTGGCCGGCTCCGGAATGGACTCAGGGTTTGTGTGGACGGCTGTAAACGACTGGGAACCCGAAAGTGTGACTGGGCTTGTCGATACAGCGGAAACGTGTCACGATCCTAAACAGTACAGGTGCTCCACGCACAATCGTAAATAAAGTAGTAAAGCATGGCATAAGTACAGGATAGTAATAAAGCCCCAAACTACTTTGTGGCCCCAAGAAATAAGAATGAATCAAGCTCTGGCTCAGGGGGGTTCATAAGCCTCCCGGATGTGGATAGCGCGAATATTCAAGGAACAGGAATCAAGTACTCGGGGTCCTACGGGACACAAGTGAGCATGAAAAACCAAATAGCAGATATTGGTCACCGGTGCCACTTTCATTAGTTATCCCATTACTACTCAGGTTAAGTTGTTTAGGTACCTCGTTATCCATCAGACACTCACATACCCTACACATGCTGTTCTACGACCCGCATGGCTCAAACAACTCCTGTAGTAATGGCTCATGGGATGGGGGAACAAGTTTTGGTGGGGTTTAAAAGTAAAGGCTATGCAGTACTTGGGATTCAGTTTAATGCAATCGCGACTCAATGATGCACGAATAAGATAGAGGCAATAGGTACTATATGTATGCAAGCATGTGGTAGTGCTTGCCTGGCAGCCCAGTTGAAGCGAGGGATGGATCTGGGTAGTGCTCCTGGGTTTCTTGATATATCCCCTGCTCAGCGTCTATTCGAAGAAGAACCAAACAAACAAGGGCCAACATAAATAAAGTGCACGAGCATATGAATAAAATGCGACAAGCAAACAATCATGCCATGATGAATGATGCACAATTTGCATGGCCATAATGTAGCATGGCATGGGTGAGGTGTAGAATACAAGAATAAAGCATTTTATGGAGTTTTAGTCACCTTTTATTCTCAATTAAGTTGCTGTAACCTTTATATTTATATGATGCATGCTGCAATTCAGAACATGGAATGCATAAACAGAAAGGTCTCGTCGAGCTGATCATTTTAGACATATTATTTGTCAAATTCGGAGTTATAAAACAAAAGTTATTAATTAATTAAGGCAAAGGGCATTTTATTTGTAATTTTAATCAACTTGAAATTTAAAGTGTCCAAAATATATTTTGAAGGGCATATTTTAAATCCTCACATTTTTCTGATTCAAAAACATATATTATTTGTATTATTTGGAATTATATCTTAAAAGATATTTGAAAACAGATTTGAATTTGAATTTAAAACAAATTTGAAAAGGTTTAATTAAAACAGACAGCAGAAAAACTTTTCTTACTCAGCCCGTCCCAGCCCTAGTCACTGACGGGTGGGCCAGTGGCTGACTGGGACACACGCGTCTGGGAAATGTTTTTCTCACCGCGGCGCTTCCTAGCCACAGAGGGTGACAGATAGGCCCGGTGGCTACGGGCCCACGTGACAGCGACTAAACCCGCAGGGACTGACAAGCGGGGACGCGATGGAGCGCGGGTTGAGAGTTACGAAAACCGGAGTGCTTTCCTGCAAAAAGCACACAGCGGCTGGCAGGTGGGGTCGCGAGGGGTGCGGGTTGAGTAGAGAAAAACAGAGGGGGCTATCTGCAAAAAGGCGCCGCGTACTGTTTCTCTTCTCCACCGTCTGGCGGCAGATCTGCGCGCGGCGCGGATCGAGGACTCGAACTGGGGACCTAGAGCTCGGGCTAGGCGGCGGTGACCAGTGCGGCAGGCGTTCGGAAGGTGACAGGAGGGCGGCTGGCGGCTAGATAGGTCGTATCGCGGCGCGGTGATGAGCGAACGCCAGTGGCCGCCGTGCACAGCGGGTGTTTGGCAAAACGAACGGCGAAGCTAGGGGTCTACGTCGAGGCAAAGGGTGTCAGAGAGGGAGAAGGGGTTACCGCGGAGAGATCAGAGGAGGTGGGTCGGGCTGGGAGACGCCGGAGCGACGGGGACGCAGAGGCCGGGGAGCTAGGGTTCACGGAGGGCGACGGTGAACAGCGTTGGCGGGTCGTCGGCTCCTCCTCGTCCGAACACGCAGGGACGTCGACGGGGCCCAGCTCCGCTTCCTCGACAACCAGATACACCCGCCCGCCGCCGTGGTAAGCCGAGGAGAAGGGGAGGCCGAAGCGCTGCCGGCGAGGGAGAAAAGCAGCGGGGGGGGGGGGGGAAGGAGAGAACGATGCTGCGGCCAGGGGAAGGGGTGTTGGGGTATGGCAGATGCGTGGGGAGGGAGGTAGGTAAGGAGGGCGAGAGGGAGAAGGTTGCTGTGGGGGCTCGGGAAGGGAAAGGTGGCTTCGGCCACCTTTTTGCTCCGCCCTCACGTGCTCGTCGTGGGGAGGCCAGGCAGAGGCTGCAAGGGGGGCCAGCAGAGGGGTGAGGCCAGGCTCGGCTCATGGGGCCGCATGGCAGGGAGAGAGAGAGCATGGTCTGGAGCTAGGGTAGGAGGAAGTAGTGGCTCGGTTTAGGGCTGGTGCTAGGGTTGGGGTAGGAGGGTAGCTCGGTTAGGGCTTTAGAGATGGGGTAGGCTTCGGCCTGGGGTAGGGTTAGGGCTGGTGGAGAGAGAGAGGTGAGGTGAGGTGTGGTTAGGGTTTGGCTTAGAACTAGGGTTAGAAGAAAAGAGAGGAAAATAGGGTTAGGGTTTAGATGAGGTGTTAGGTTTTTGGAGAGAGGATTAGAGAGAGAGGGTGATGTGGTGGTGGCTTTTTAGCAAGATCAAACAAGATCAAGCAAAGATCAAACAAGATCTAGCAAAGGAGTAGAAGAGATAAAAAGGTGGTGAGGGGTGTTCGTATGCATGATCAAGTGAGAGAAAAAGGATGGACAAGGTGATGATCTTACAAGCTCATGCATGGCACTACTCAAGAGGGGTTGAAGAGGTTTGATGACACAAGGCAAGCAACAAAGCAAGGTAGAAAGGATTGAGAGAAAGAGAGAGATGAGAAGATGATCCACTCAAAAACAAATAAAACCGAAGGAGAACACATGGTGGTGATGGTTGCATGGCCCATGCAAGATAATAAATGCCATGTATTATCCTTGTGAAAACAAAATAAAGTCTCATGGCATTTATTTATGTGCATCCTCAAAAGATGGAGTAAGGGCCAAGCTAAGGATTGAAGGAATGTTCCATGTGGAGTGAATGGAGATGACCATATTCGAATATATTTTGGACATGCTAGTGTGTATATTCCACTATATGCATATTATCCTCAAAATATTCCGACATGAACAACCTTCCCATATCATTCCATATGGAAGCAGGTAGAATGGAAAAGGGTCCATTCCAACAACATGAGCTAGAGGTAAACCCAAATAAAATGCAATGCTCACATATGGTGGAATGGTGGAATGATGGGGTGGTGACAAGAAAGGTGGTGGAGTCAAAAAGAGATGCCCCCAACTCAACTTGGGCATTAAACATTTAGCAAGAACCAAACACAATATATCAAGAGGCAAATACAATTAATAATGCATATGAGAGAAGATCCAAATGGAAAAGGGTTTTATATGATGCTCAAATGCAAGGTGGCATGATGACATGAGCATGATATAATTATGATGCAACAATTATATGTAGGAAGTATCATATATATAGATTAGGCTAGTAGCATTGCAATTGTTAGACAATTGGGATGCTACAACATCCTAGGAATTTTTGCCAATTTCCGTGTGTGTGGGATGAAAAGTTACAATGGCTGCATGAAAATAAACCTAATCATAGTTACAGAAAAAATATGAAAAATAAAATAGTGAACAACATCATGCAGATTTCTGCAACTCTTTCTACGTGCTTTACAAAAACGAAAATCTTTTTGTTGTTTTCAGTTTTGGGTGACAAAGGTAATCAACTAAATGACATGCAAGCTAGAGAGACAAGTGAAATATTTTTTGGGTTTTGGGCTTTTACTAAAAGTAGACAACATGCAAGAAGCTAAAAAGTGAAATATTTTTGGGTTTTCGAGTTCTTAGAGTAATGAAACTACAACTAAGGCAACTTAAGAAATTCTATCATGGCATATATAGTGAAAGAGAAGGGAGGAAATCATACTCCCCCAAGCTTGGGTAGAAGCTAGTAGCCTGGGTAGTTGGGGCCTGACCCCCAACAATATGGCCCATCTCCATAGTAGGGCAGCGATTGCTCCCATGATCCCCACTCCTAAGAAGCACCCTCATTCCCAAAATGAGAAGAAGAGCCTTCCCCTGGGTGATGTCTAGGTGCTTCAAATGTACCACCCTATGCATTGTATGCTGGTTGTGGAGGAAAATCCTCCCATGCTGAAGGCGAAGGTGGAGTAGGAGTTTCTTCCCATGAAGACGCGTTCGCCTGAGCTATCCACTTGTTTGTTAACCTGTCAAAATACTCAAGTCGAGGGAGCATGGTAGATTCAAACACATCATGCCTAACCATGGATCTATATATTGTAAAACCATTTTCCAAGGTATTCAATATTCCCATAACCCCATGTTATGCAGCATTTGGGAATCTAAAAGGTTAGTTTCCATGATTTTTGTTCCCTTATACTTGAACTTCATTTCCTCCTTAATATAGTTATAAATTAATGTAGCTATGGCTCCAGCAAATAGAGGTTTGGTCAAATTATGGGCTACAACATATGACAAAATTCTAGCAATAATCACACCAAAATTATACTTAGATTGTATACCTTATTTATCACATTTCAATAAATATACAATAGGTCCAGTGCAAGCAGTAGAGTTTTTTCTAGCAAGAAATCCTCTAACAAGGAACAATGCAAAATATCTTATCCTCGGGTGCTGAATATGTGAGAGTTTTCCCCTATGAATATTATCAGGCACATCTACACTTATGCTCTTCCAAAATCACCGAAGGCTAGCATCAGAGTCACTCGGAATTTCATCCCAACTTCTAGTATTGGGTAAGCTTAGGGCTTTACAAAACTCTTCTAAGGACATGATAAGCCTTTGTTGTTTCATTACAAACCTCACATCAAAAGTGATGGGAGAGTTTTTACCTTTCTTACTTACCTTCTCCTTGGTATGCACAAATCTGAAGGTAGCTAGGAATTCTCTGCTTATCTTAGCATAGATCTTTTCAGGATTGCTTGCAAATCCTTCCAACCTCGTTCTTTCTAGGAAGTAGTTGAAATCTTATTCTATGTGCAACATCTTCAACACCTCAGGGTCTTGCCATATTGTGGCATAGACATCCAAGTACTCCGCATTGCCAAGCATATCATCTTCCCACTATTGATCTTCATCATAGTTGAGGGAGACTTTATTGTTTCTTCTTGATCTTAGGACACCAAGGAGGCATTTTCCCTTGTTCATGGCGAGTGGGACCTTGCAGCACTTTAACAAAAATCACTAAACAACTATATGTAGCAAGTTATAATTACTCAATAATGCTCATGGGAGGCTCTACCGAGCAAGACTATATCTCATTTATACTTAAAAAGCTTCAAATCCATGATTTTTTATGCATAAGATGTGACACCAAGAGCAGCATTTTTCTCATAATACAAAGCATCATACCAAAAATAATTTGGATGGGTGGAGGAGTCACATACCAATGAGTAACCCTCCAAAGGATTTAAAAATGGCTGCCCAAACTTGTAGACCGGGAATTGAGCAGCAAAGGAGCAATAGAAAAAATCGAGTGGTACCTGGTCAGGTTCTGAGAGGAAGAGATGAACCTGGGAGGTTAGAGCCAGCATAACTCCACCTAGGGGGCCCACAAGGGTGGGTGGCATGCCCTGGTGTGGTGGGCGTGCCACCAGGTCCCATTTGGCCCATGTTTGCTGTTTGGCTTTGTACTTTCACAAGGTGGATCCTTTGTGTAGAAAAATGACATGGGAATTTCCTCGTAATTTTTGGAAAATGTTTATGTGTAAAAAATTCAGAAATCAAAAACCGTCAAAAACATGCATAGAATAAATAAAGGAACTTATGTTGAGTGAATAAATTCAAATAAACTTTGATACTACTACATGGATATTTTAATGGAAATCATCATCGGATCATTACAATGTTAAGAATGAAGTTGATCAAGTCCCATTAATACCATGATAATGATAGAAACAATGATTCAGTTATTTTAATGAAAGAAAATTTTAGGATACCTCATAATAGATTGGCATTATTCCAACCATTATGGTTTTATACTTAGGCTTTGGAGGAGTAATATGCATTTCAAAACTTCCAACTATAAGAATCCTTGGTTCAATGGAGTTGACTCTTTTCTTTGGTAGTTCCCGGAGTTCTTCTTTGGAAAATATATAGTGTGTTCCCTTTTACATTGAATGTCACTTTGCCTTCAGTACAATTAATCATAACCCCTACAGTATTTAGAAAAGGTCTACCAAGAATATTAGATAAGTTATCATATTCAGGCATTTCCAATATCACAAAGTCTATAGGGATCTGTACATTAGCAATCATGCTAGGAACATCTTCACATATACCAATAGGGATAGTAGTAGATTTATCAGCCATTTGAAGGGAAACTTCAGTGGGGACTAACTTATTTAAATTAAGTTTCTTATAAAGAGAGAAAGGCATGACACTTACTCCAGCTCCAAGGTCACATAAAGCATATTTCACATAGGTATCCTTGATTCTGCAAGGAATAATTGGAATACCTGGATCTCCGCACTTTTCAGGTAATTTTCCTTCAAACGAATAGTCAGCAAGCATATTCTTTTTGCTCTTGTCTCTTGAAGATTGAGATCATTCCTCTCAATAGATTCAGATTCTTCATGGTTTTCCTCCTCATGTGGCTCTTCATGTGGTTGAGACATCTCCACATCATCTTCTTCATTATTATTATCTTCAGTTTTAGCATCAGACATAGATACATTATTATTATCTTCATCCTCATTAATTTCACTTTCATTGGGAGATTTTTATTAAGAGCCTCTTGCACTTTCCTCTTTGGATGTACCTCTGGATAATCAAGATCCTGGGTGCTGGAGCCTCCCCTAATATTAACTCCACAAACTTCCCTCTTTTCAGCAAGGAGTTTCTCATATAATTTATTTTTAAGAGAGGTCATTTGCTCCACTTGATTGTTCACCATTTTGCAATTCTTAACAATCATCTTAATAGAATCTACACAAGAACTGACCCTTTCATGACGGACTTTAATTTGGTGAGAGTTTCCTATTATATCCTTCTCAATTTTATGGTCAAAAGCTTTTTGATGATAAGCAAAGTTACTTAAATGATCAATGTATGATATTTCAGTAGGGGGTGATACCTTTTCATTACCTTAAGTAGAACATATTGCATGTACTTGGATGGGAAAACATGGTTCATCAATAGGGAGCTTAACACCCATTTTAGAAAGTTCCTTCAAATGAGAGGTTTTAATATCCTTTTATTTAATAGACCTTGAGGCTTGTTTCACGTCTTCATTAGATAATTTATGAATACCCCCCTTGTTATGAATCATTTAAATCCTCTCTTCCTCTTCAATATGCCAATCATGATGATTTTGAGTAATAATGTCCAATAATCCTTTAGCTTCCTCAATAGTCTTGTGCCTAAAAATATTACCTGCAACACTATATAGATAAGATCTAGATTTTTCAGTTAGTCCATTGTAAAATATATGAAGTAACTCATTATCTTTAAAACCATTGGCAGGGCACCTTCTTTCAAGAGCACAATACCTCCCCCAAGCTTGAGGGATACTTTCTTCCTTATTTTGAGCAAAGCTACTAATTTCAACAATCATGGCATGTACTTTACTAGCATGGAAGTACTTATTATAGAATGAATATATGCATGCCCTTTGGATAGTGATTGACTTGGGAGCTAATGAGTTATACCAAGCTATTGCATCTCCTCCTAAAGAGAAGGGAAACAATTTCAAGAAGTAATAGCATTCTTAGATTTCATTTTTTCCAAAAAGGCAAGCCAGTTCATTAAGGTTTGTTAAGTGTTCATAAGGGAATTCTTATTCTTTACCATAGAACTTAGATGCTTCAACTCTTTCTATTATTTCAGGGTCAATATCAAACTCATAATCTTCATTTTCAATGTATATTGCAGGTGCATCAATTTTACTAGCTATAGGGAATAATTCTCCGAGAGAAAACGCACCCGAACTAGCATCAAATTTATCCAAATCATCTAAATCAAGTCTCATGAAAGCTTCAATAAATGCAATATACTCTTTAGTAGGTGTTGATCTAGAGCTATTTGCAATATTGTTTTCATCAGAAAGTTCATCTTCATCATATTTAGGTTTTGTTTCTTCATTGGACAAAGGCGTAGATAAATTAGGCATCCCAGCTTTTTCCTTAACATCATTCAACAAATATTTTTCAGTAGTAGTAGACACCCTAGACAATGGTGAACTTGCTAGGATAGTAGTTTTCTTTTTAGTAACAGGAGTAGTAGCAGCATTAGGTGAAAAGTGTGGCCTAGAGGGCAAATCCATACCTCTCCTTGTAGTGGAAGGCACTATGCTCTTCTTAGCAACATCCTTATCCTTTCCCATGATGAGAAATAAATAAGTAAAGCAAGTAAATGATAACAAGTGGTCTTACCAATAAAGCTAGGCTCCCCGGCAATGGCGCCAGAAGATGTCCTGATCCCCACAAGTATAGGGGATCGCTGAAATCTTCGATGGGAAGTAATACCCAAATTTATAGTTTGACTCAAGGGGAACACAAGAATATCAATAATACTTTAGCAAATGAGACGACACTCTCAACCACACCTATATATGAATAAACTCACAAAGAAAGTGGTGATTTTATAGAAGTTGATTCAAAGCAGTAAAACAAATAGTAACAAGTTGTAAACAATAGTAGCAGATTTCTAGTTTTCACCAGAAATAGTGATGTGTAACTTCAGTGGCTAAAAGTGTAGGCATGAGGTGATAGAGGGGTGTTGAATGAATGATATTGATCATATAATATATCCTAATAACATGGCATTCATCTATAATTCAGTTGTGTGTTCCTAATATAGTTATGCATACTAACCAAGAGAATTTGCATAACATCTTTTGTCCTGCCTACCCATTTTACCAGGGCCAACTTGGAACTATAGGCAGTTAAGATTAACATTTTGAATAGAGCAGATCAAATCATTAACACTTCATGAACACACAATATCCTCAAACTATCATATATTCTCATTATTTTCCCTAACTGTCACTTTAGGGTCGCAGGTTCAAAATAATAATAGGTAATAGACTTTGCAAATCCATACCAAACTTAAATATATGATGTGGCAATAAAAGTTTAAAACTGAGATCATGTCACTCAGGCCCTAGCAACAAGCATTAAACATATCAAAGGTGTACAAACTCTCATACATGAATATCCTCAAGATAAACCCCTCAAATCCTAATACATATGGATGATTACATGATCAATCTCATCCAATCCCCATCCACCTCACATGCCTACACAGAACTACTCACACATGGCGATGGAGAGTGAGCACATGATGGTTGGTGATGGCGTTGATGGCATTGATGACGATGGTGGTGGAGAAGACCTCGAAATCCCCCTCTCCGGCATGGAGAGCAGGATCAATCCGACCCCTGAAACGATGAAGTGGATGTGGTATGCTCTATTTCTCAAAAGGCTCCATGTGTCTGTATACCTATGTTTCTCGGGCATATAAGAGGGTACGCCAAAGGAGAGGACGAGACGACGCTCTAAGGCCAAATGGGCCTAGGTGGTGTGCCCTCCCTTGCTGGGCGCACCACCTGGGCTCTTTTGGTCCTGGTGGCTCCCCTCGCATGCTTCCCAAGTCCAGGCTCCTTGTCTTGGTAAAAAACTTCCGTGGTATTTTTCCTCAATTTTATTTCCTGCAAAAACAGACCGAAAGAAGACTTTTGCTAAAAATGGTGTCATCATGAGCAGTTTTATCCAAGTATGGTGAGATTCTGGCACAAATCACCGAGCAAAGTACTTGCAAAATTAGATACATTTTGGATGTATCAACCACTCATC
Source organism: Avena sativa (assembly GCA_916181665.1). Taxonomy (NCBI): domain Eukaryota; kingdom Viridiplantae; phylum Streptophyta; class Magnoliopsida; order Poales; family Poaceae; genus Avena; species Avena sativa. The sequence goes on from OV702287.1 coordinate 345,428,096, forward strand.
AGGAAGTTCCTAAAGGTAGTCCCAAGCATGTAGGTACGAAGGAGCAACGGAATATATCATGGTGGTGTTGGGGATATACTTTCCGGGTATCCTCATTGTGCCTCACTGACCAAGGTGGCCCACTTCGGGTTAGAGGTTTGCTTCATGGGCGGCCCAGTTAGGGAGAAGAGACGGAGTCCAGTCCGGCTACGGGAAGGCCCAGAAGACTTACCGACATAGGCCTATAGCGTTACTTGTAGTTCAAGATGTACTCTATAACCGACTGTTAGTCGTAGCCGGATAGATCCCTCCTATAAACCCTAGGCCGGATATCTATATAAGCGTCCTAGGACAAGATGTCATCGGATTGATGACAAGTACGCCATGAGGGGGGTCCTCAAGGCATGCAGAAGAGAGGGGTGTGAGACGTACGGTGTTCTGGGTCGGTGAGCACACAAGTTTACCTAGGTTTGAATCCGCCGGCTTTGGACGGATCCTACTCATGCTAGCAATCCATTAATATGGCATAGCCGGAATATGGGTTACAAGGGTTTTGCCTATGTGAGTTGAGATTGTAGACTATTGTGGGGTGCCCTAAAGGATTGTCCTAGGACGGCTTATATAGATATACGGCCTAGGGTTTACATGTGAGATCTATCCGGCTACGACTAAGAGTCGGTTACAGAGTACATCTTGAACTACAAGTAACACTACAAGCCTATGTCGGTAAGTCTTCTGGGCCTTCCCGTAGCTGGACTGGACTCCGTCTCTTCTCCCTGACTGGGTCGCCCGTGGATCAAAGCTCTAACCCAAAGTGGGCCACCCTGGTTAGCGAGGCATAGTGAGGATACCCGGAAAGTATATCCCCAACAACAGCCCCGGGAGCCTCCAAGATCCAGAGTTGGATTTCATCATCGTCTAGCTCGATCTTCGGCTTGCAGAATCTTGAAGGGTTCCTGAAACTTCAAAAGAAAGGATAGGATCCAAGTCTCAAAACGAGTCGGACCCATGATTACATTATTAGGGTTTCTAGCTTGAAATTCAAACTTAAGCCGGAACTTGGTCTCTGACGTAACCTGACATCAGTCAAGGTCAAGTCATGCTGCCATACATTCCTGACAACACGACTGTTGGTGGGTCTACTTTGCGCGGAACCGAGGCGTTGTTTTAATGTGTACGCGGAGATCGAGGGGGCGTAATCCTCGTGAGGAGGTTAACTAGATCCTTCCACGACGCGTGGCACAGTTACTGTTTTCTTCACACGAATCATGGCGCAGATGAAGGATATAAGGGGTTGAGATTTCTCCGTTTCCTCTTCACCAACGCTAGTGCCTCTTCCTTCCTCTCGATGCTTCCTACGAAAAGAGCTCCTCTGCCTCCCCCAAATCCCACAGCGCCGCCCATCCTAGGTCATCGGTGCCTAGAAAATGGCTAAAGCCTCATCTTCTGCCACGGCGACGACGGTAGGGATGGCCTCGGCGACGGAGAAGGAGAGTTTTCGCGGGGTTTGGATCCTCTACGTTCTTGATGACGCCAAGCTCCATGTCATCGAAAGTGAAGGTCTCATCCGTGCCGGCGACTGGCGGAGCGGCTTCGGACAAATCATCCCACCCCCAACACCGACGAGCGAGTACATTTCAGCACCCACCTCGACAGAGGTTTGAGTTTTCCTTCCTCAAATTTCTTTTCTGAGGTGATAGATCATTACGGAGTACAACTCCACCATATCCCCCTGAACTCTCTTTTAGAGATGAGTGCTTACGCCTCCTTGTGCGAGGGTTATCTCGGCATTAGACCGAGACTTCTTATGTTCCAGTTTTACTTCCATACCCGGAGAAATTCCATCACCACCGGTAATCCATACATTATCGGTACGCTCAGCTTTTATATTAGGAGAGAACGGTTCTATCCTAGGATTAAAGCTAGCGAGTCGGTTAAAAGTGGCAGTCCATGTTCTTTTACCATAAGGACAAACTGACTCCCGGCAAAGCCACTGCTTTGCCGGCTTTTGTTGACGGTGCCGCCACGCCCAAGGGTCCTGGGACGTAGATGCTCCGGTTCTCACTGATGATCTGCTTCTTGCAAAGAGGCGGATCGAATATCTGATAAAGCACAAGTGTCTGAAAGGATCCGATTTGGTCCACTACTGGCTGGCGCACCGGATTCAGCCTCTCCAACATCATGGTGATAGGCTTATGCACTCCATCACCAAGAGTAAGACGGATTTTCTCTAGATCTGCTCCAAGTGTTATTCCGATAGGGACTACGAGTCCCAAATCAAATGGTTGATCAAGGAGCGGGTCGAGAGGAAGATCCCGGATCTGTCCTTGGACATGCATACGACTGACGATCCCGTGACACCAGTAAGTTTCCAACAGTAAATCGAATATCTGTTCATTATACATTGTTGTGCTTTTTTGCAATACTGAGATACTTTTTTTCTTTTCAGCTTGATGACCTCCCCGAGTTGGAGCTTTCTCCTCTCGAGGGATATCCTCCTGAGTTATCTCGGGATGATGGAGAATTGATTCCACTAACGAAGGCGCTTACCCGAAAGTGTAAGACTCCGACGGTGTCTATCAACACAAAGGAAGTGCCCGTTGTGAAGACGTAACTTTCCTCACAAGGTCTTTGTACTTTATCTCTTATTATTTCTGAAGTGTAATGATTCTTGCTCTATTACCTCTTCAGAGCTAAATATCTCACCAAGGGTAAGGGGAAAGGAGGTCCTCGAAGCCCCTGTGCCAGTCAAAGCTGAATTTGACTTCTCCTACCACAGCGCCTCCAACTCCTGCCCCACAGCCTTCCACAACACCGGAGATTACTCCATCTCCGCCCGTTGCGGAAAATCCGGCTCAACAAGTAGAGCCAGTGATCCTTGGCTTGGTACTTGATAAGGGTGAACCTTCTAAGGGTAATGATCCCTCGGCAGAGGTCTTCGCTGAAAACCTTCTCAGCAATCCAGGTCTTGCCAAACTTGGCATTACTCAGAAATCTACGGAGGATCCAACAGCTAGCCCAGCAATGCTTAGAAAGCCAGAATATCACCACCGAGGAACACATCAAGTACTCCGAGCTTCTTGACCAGGTTCGTCTTCGGGACGAGAAGCTGAAAGCCGGCGTGCTTCCGCCACCACCAGTAATCCCGCTAACCCTCGACGAGAAGGTTACCACTAAGGTGAACATGAGTCTGAGCTAGCTCACTCATGAACATCTTGTAAGTCGGAATTCCAACTCACTTTTTCCTTATTTTATATCATATCCTCTAGCCCCAAGCATGAAGTTGGATAGACAATCCGGATTTATGGTTTCATAGGATGCCAAAGAACGAACTAGTGTAACCCCCAAGGCTCGTGCTGATATTAGTTGAAATATTAGCCTGAGTCTTTAGTAGACTTATGACTCTAGGTATTCTGACTTACAGAAAGTTAATGCTTATAACTAGGAATTATTGAAGAATATTTGCAATAAGCGGAGAGAGATTAGAGATCTCCGTCTTGAAAATGCTCAATTAAAGATATCAAAGGATGAGGCTGAAGGTAATCATTTCAGACCTTAACCTTGCTAGTTTTTGCTTTGATAGTCGAATCTTCTATTCAACTGCTTCCTTTTATTTTCAGAACTGGTCAAACAGTCATGTAAAATGATTGAAGAGGACGAGAATTTTAAGACCCTGGAGGTGGAGAACACCGACTTACGTCGGGAGCTGAACAAGTTGAAGGCGGATCACGAGCGCAACATTGCCCAAGTCCTCGAATCCTCCTCCATAGCCACCGAAGAACGCAATCGTAAGATTGCGGCCCAGGATCAGAAAATCTCGGCTCTCAATGATGAGCTATTCAGAGAAAAGGACACCACTGAGGCACTCCGGGCTGAACTCCAGAGCCTTAGGGCGAAGAATACCAAAGTTGACGATGTCATGTTCGGTATGTTTCCTATTTTCTGGCTTTCTGTTTTCCTGACTCTAGGAGCTCGGATATATTTTCTGACCGTTGCTTTATATGCAAAGGTCCTCTGAACTTACTGGATTCTTCCTCCACCGAGTCTCGCACCAGCCGGCTTACACAAGTCGGCGACTTGCTTCACAATTTCCGCCAATCCTTGGAGGATATTGGCGAAGTACTCAAAGTTCTGGACATGGACAAAATGTCTGGCTTTGAAGTGCGAGAAGCTCCAGCTCATCCAGGACTGGAACATGTCCTATGCGCTGACCGCAGCACAGAACACCCTCACTATGGTTATGAGCCACCATGGAAGTATGGAAATCTGGCAAGTAACCAGAGGATATTCAACTGTGGATGAAGACGGTTAGGAGCAAGATATCAAGGCCATCATGGAATCCTGTGCCGGATATGGATGTCATGTAGCTGATCTGACCAGCTACTACACTCCCTTCTTAACACGCGTGGAAACTCCTCCTCCGCCTACCGAAGAAACTGGTGAAGCTTCCGATGACGAACAAACTATATCGGATTTGAACGTCTCAGAAAGATATCAAGGCGAGGGTGATGTCTCTAGTGAGCCGGCAACTCCTACCTCTTCTCCTGCACCGTAAAGTATCAGAAAAAACAATGTGTTATTTTGAAACAATCAAATTGTAAATAAGTAGTGTAATACTTTTGCTAGTGCTAAGATTTGATATTCCTATTTAGCACTTTTGGCTTTATTTTGTTGTGCCTGAAATTTTTACATAAGCACTTTTTTGTTTTGCCTATACTTATCACTTATCTGGCTTTCCGCCTCGTCCCTTTTGTGAGCCGGCCAACCTTCCACATGGAAACTCTACCGAGCAACGAAGCTCAATTGCTAAACCAATTTAAACTTGGAAACAGAGCCAGCTTTCAGTACCAACAATTCACTACACGGAAAATGCCTACATCCGGCAATTAGATAAAGAACCCAAGTACAGACTAGAAAATTTAGATTTATACCCGAAGGTAGCATTTTTAGAATCGGAAATCTAACCAGAACAAACATGAGCCTAAAAGTACTTTCAAGTGTTCTGGGATTTTCGACTATGACATGATCATTAGGAAATAAGATGGCAATATAAAACTTCTTAGAAAATATTGAGGCAACCAATACTTTATTTCTCATTGAAGATGCACACATATATGATTACAAAGAAAGAAAAAACTTTTAAGAAATAAAGGGCACGCAGCTGAGAAATATTCCACGGTCTGTCTAATTCTTCCGGGTCTATACTGCCTCCAGCTCTCTTTCTTTTCTTAGTAGCAGGTCTTTCTTTGACTGGCCGCCTATCAGTTAGATAGTAAGAACCATTGTGCAATACTCGGCTAACTAAAAAGGGCCCTTCCCATACTGGGGAATGTTTGTCCTTTCTTTTCTACACAAGCCAGAGAACCAAATCGCCCTTTCTAAAAGACCGGTTTTTGACTCTCTGGCTATGATACTTGCGTAACTTCTGCTGATAGGCTGTTGATCTCATCTTAGCAACGACACGAACTTCTTCGATTAAATCGAGATCATTTTGTCGAGAAATTTCGGCATCCTCTTCAATATATGCAGCAACGCAGGGAGAAGTGTGAATCAAATCGCTAGAAAGAACTGCTTCTGTGCCATAGACCAAGAAGAAAGGTGTGTATCCGGTTGACCTGTTCGGAGTTCTTCTCAAGCTCCATATTACATACGGTAATTCATCTGCCCAAGCCCCCGTAGCACGACGAAGTGGTGCTTCGAGTCTTGGTTTGAGGCCTTGTAGGATTAAACCATTTGCTCTTTCAACTTGTCCATTAGCCCATGGATGTGCGACTGCCGCAATGTCAAGCCAGATATTCTGTTCATCGCAGAATTCAGCAAGTTCTCCCATAGAAAAATTACTCCCATTGTCCGTAATAATGCTATGCAGATAACCATATTGGATTATAACATCCTCGACAAACCTTCTGGTTGTTGCTCCATCACAACTTGTGACGGGTTTAGCCTCAATCCATTTCGTGAATTTATCCACCATCACTTAGAGGTGAGTAAATCCACTTGGAGCCCGTTTAAACGGTCCTACCATGTCAAGCCCCTAGACCGCGAAGGGCCATGTTATAGGTATTGTTCTCAACTGATCAGCCAGAACATGGGCTTGCTTGGCATATTTTTGGCAGCCTTTGCACGTCTTGACCAGCCGTTCAACATCCGCCTTAGCTATAAGCCAGAAAAATCCGTGTCTGAAAGCTTTTGCCACTAAAGATTTGGCTGTAGCGTGATGACCGCATTCGCCTTCGTTGATTTCCCTTAGGATTTCCACTCCTTATTCCGGAGATACACATCGCTGAAATACCCCAGACACACTCTGCTTATAGAGCCCACCACTTATAATAGTATACGTTTTTTCTCGTCGGACGATCTGCCGACTTAGAACCTCGTCTTCGGGTAATTTTCTGTCTACCAAGTAATCAAGGTAGGGTTGAGTCCAGCTGGGTGTCATAGACAGAACTACCACTAAAGGTGAGTCGGATTTGGTCGGATATTCCTCATCAACTCCTTTTATAGAAGGAACTTTGAGGTGCTCCAAAAAAGTGCCATACGGGACCTTTTTCCGCGCAGAGCCTATACGAGATAATGCATCTGCTTCCTCATTTTCCGTTCGAGGGATGTGTTGAACTTCAAACCCTTCGAACTATTTAGCTAGTTCATACACGACAGCTCTATATGCTTCCATGTGTTTGTTTGCATTACAGATATCCAACACTTGTTGACCAACAAGATCCGAATCTCCATAGCACATTAATCATCGAATGCCGATATCCTTAGCAATCCGGATTCCATGCAACAGTGCTTCATATTCGGCAATGTTATTTGTTGCCGTAAAGTGGATCTGCAACACATAGAAAAGTTTATCTCCTTGGGGTGATTTGAGCACCACGCCAGCCCCCAAGCGCCTTAGACCCGTGAAAATGCAAGGTCCAGTATTGCGACTTTGGGAGGGTCATATTTTCTATTGTCTTGTCCAATCAGCAACAAAGTCAGCGAGAATTTGGGATTTGATTGCTGTCATGAGGTTTATACTCAATGTTGAAAGCTGAAAGCTCTGTGCCCCATTTTGTGACACTTCCTGTAGCATCACTGTTGTTGATTATGTCTCTCATGGGAGCTGTGCTCACCATGGTAATTGGGTGTTCCTGAAAGTAATGCCATAGCTTCCGATATGCGAAGAACACACCGTAAGCCATCTTTTGATAGTGCGGATACCACTTCTTTGATTCAGTTAGGACTTCACTGAGGTAGTAAGTCGGATGCTGCACCAGGTGTTCCTGTTTTTCCTCTGGTCTTTCCACCACCATGATGACACTAACGGCCCTGTTTGTCGCAGCGAGATAGAGCAACATCGAGGTTCCGGTGCTGCAAGGACAAGAGCAGACGAGAGTACTTCTTTCAGGTCTTGTAGTGCAGCTTCAGCTTCATTAGTCCAAACAAACTTTTTGGTCTTTTTCAGGAGCTTGTAGAGTGGTGCGGCTCATTCACCGAGCCGTCTTACAAGCCGACTGACTGCAGCAATGCAGCCAGTTAGTCTTTGAATGTCCTTTAGGCGAGTTGGCCTAGAAATATTGAGGATAGCCTTTATTTTGTTGCGGTTCACCTCTATGCCTCTTTGAGACACAATGAAACCTAACAATTTACCGGCTGGTATTCCAAAGAAGCACTTCTTCGAATTAAGCATTATGTTATATTTGCGTAGATTGGCGAATGTTTCCTCCAAGTCAGAAATTAGGGTTTCCTTCTTTTTGGACATCACCGCAATGTCATCCACATATGCACGTACATTGCGTCTGATTTGGTCGTGGAGGCAATGCTGCATAGTGCGCTGGTAGGTAGCTCCTGGGCTCTTGAGCCCAAAGGGCATCGTAACGAAACAGAAGGTTCCAAAGGGGGTTATGAATGAAGTTTTGACTTTGTCTGATTCCTTCATCCGAATTCGGTGATAACCGGCATATGCGTCAAGAAAACATAGGAGTTCTGAGCCTGCCGTAGAATATATAACTTGCTCAATTCTAGGCAGAGCGAACAGATCTTTGGGACAAGCCTTGTTCAAGGTTGTATAATCAACACACATACTTAAATTAGTGGTGTCCTTTTTAGGGACCATTACATGATTGGCCGACCACTCAGTGTGGATGACCTCTTCTATGAATCCAGCTAACTCGAGCTGAGCTAGTTCCTTAGCTATTGCCTTTCGCTTTTCATCACCAAAACATCATAAAGACTGTTTGACAGGTTTAGCATTTCGGTGTACATTTAGAGAGTGCTCGGAAAGTTCCCTAGGTACTCCGGTCATGTCAGATGGCTGCCATGCGAAGATGCCTTTGAGGAACTTGACGAACGTGCCTTCCTACGCGTGGTCTAAACTTGCACCTATCTGGGTCACCTTGGAGGGGTCATCATCCTTCAACGGCATCGTCTTCGTCTCTTCCAATGCCTTGAACTCTGGAATCAGCTTTGTAACCTCCTTCTTCATCGCGGGCATCTCGGACGGGTCGATGGTCTTCTTGATATCTTGGTACTCCTAGGCGTGCAACACGGCTTCAGCAAAGGCGGCATTTCCGTCCTCGCACTCGCGTGGCTTCTTCGGGTCTCCCCTAATTGTGATCACGCCTTTGGGACCTGGAATTTTAATCATATTGTAAATGTAACATGGACGAGCCATAAAATCCCAGTAAGCCAGCCATCTGAATATAGCGTGGTAGGCGCTCTTGAACGGGACCACTTCGAAAGGAAGTGCTTCCGTTCGGTAGTTCTTTGGAGTTCCAAAAGTAACATCCAAAGTGATCTCTCCCAGGGAATTTGCTTGACTTCCTGGGACAACTCCGTGAAAGATCACAGACTTGTGATTCAGTTGTGTCTCCAAGATTCGCATCCGACATAGCGTTTCGACATATAGAATATTGATGTTGTTGCCGCCGTCCATGAGAGTCTTGGAGAAACCATAGCCGTCAATAAGTGGATTGAAGATTAAGGCGTATTTTCCTTGCCTGTGCAACTTAGGCTGATGATCAGCACGGTCAAAGGTGATTTCCACTTCCGACCAGTCCAAGAATTGTGGGACAGTCGGAACAGTTGCATTGAGCTCATGCAATACTGCCTTCTTGACCTTAGCTGGTTGAAATCCAAGGAAAGTGACGTAAGTGTATTTTTTCGTTGGGAAGTTCTTCTTCCCATCCGACTTGGGATTTGAAGGCTCTGCTTCCTCCATGTTGGAATCTTCCTTGGTCTCTTTCTCTTTTTCGGGATTCTTCTTTCCCTTCTTCCGCTTAGCCCTATAGCCAGCGGTATCGTCCTTCTTGATGTCGTCATTGAAATGACACTCAGTGTTTGTATGGGACGAGCCTCGTTGTCGTCTAAGTGATGCACACACGGGTTATTGGAAATGTTGGCCCAAGAGTAGGTTTTGCCAGGCTGCTAGTCTCCTCTACCCTGGATCCTTGACGTCCCACGACCGCGTCCACGGCTGCTGCCGTGCCCTCCTCGTCCTCCAGACCCGAAAGTAGCAGTGACCACTTCTGTTTCCGCGTTGGGTTTTTCTTCTGAGGTATTTTTGTGCTTCTGAGCTTGTTACTTTGGTTGTTATGCCGATTGTGGCACAACTAGGACATTCAGTAATCCTTCTGCATCATCGTCGGCATCTGCATACTTGCTCGCTGTTTCTATCATCTCTCCCAAATCAGTGACCTTGTCGCACTTCAAGTGGTGACGTAGTAAACCAATTGGGAGTCCTACAATGAAAGCTTCAATCGCAGTTTGATCAGTTAATCCTTCACAGGAGTTCTTGGTGTCGATCCATCGTTCGAGGTAATCTCGGCAAATTTCTCTGGCTTTCTGGGTGCAACGCTATAGGTCTCCTACCGTATAGGGCCTCCGATATGTGCCTTCGAAATTCTGAAAGAACGCGCTTTGCATATCATACCAGTTATGGATAGTATTCTCTGGAAGTTCATTAAGCCAAGATCATGCTGTCTTCCGCAGCATAAGTGGGAGATACCGGGTCGCGGCCAAGCTATTTCTGCCTTTGGCGATGCAGCAGGCTTGGAAAAAAATCCTGGATCCAAGTATCTGGCCGAGCCACACCATCGTAGGTCTGAATGTGCCTTGAGATAGCAAATCCTTCCGGGAAATGTGTTTGTCGAATGCACAGTCCGAAGCATTTTGGACCCACACAGATATCATCGTTCTCGTAGCACTGTGCCTCTATGTTTGAATTGATCCGATGTCTCATATCACTCGGTGACAGAGAATGCCATCTTGGTTGCTGGTTGTGGCTGCGGTGCCTTGGAGCCGTACTTCTGCTTCTACCACCTCCTCCACCATGACGCCCTCCTTGGGGGCTGTTGTGATGGCTTCTTGGTGGACAGGGTGGCGTAGGTGGATTGTTTCCGGCTGAGCGCCGGCCTCCATCCAGAGCATCATTATTCTAGCTCCAGGGAGGGTCTTGAATGCGACGAGCTCTTTGCCGGCTTGACTCAACATGGTGTCCGTTGTTCCTTCATCCATTGTTTCCCTCATTGTGATGAGATCCAGCCGGACGGCTTGTATGTCTAGGAGGTGGCATCTTTTGATGGTCCTCCTCTCGACGTTGCTCTTTGTCGTCTTCCCTGCGATTGGTCGACTCTTGCCGGGGAGGATGCCTCAGAACTAGTTCAGTAACTGCGTCTCACTCTGTGGCTGGAGCGATGTTGCTCCAGTCACGTGCGGTTCTATGCCGTTGCCCTGAAGATCCGGTTCTTGAGTAGTTATCTTCCCGACGGTTGGAATGGTGGTGTTGTTCCGGGACCCGTTGGGGCCTAATGTCATTCCAGGCCAAATCCGAGCGACATTGGTCGGATTGAGAGACCAGTTTTCCGCTTCCGGATTTCGTGACCTTCTATTGCTCCACACCCTTGGTGAGCAACTTCACGCCCAACCGGACTTGATCTGGGTTTAGGTTATTCGCCAGGATATCTTGAGCTGCAGCAGTGTTCTGTACTGGTGTTGGGTACACCATATCTCCCTTGCTGTCGAGCCGAGGTGCTCCTAGGTCTCCCTCAAAGAGGACCTTATGGACTTTCGGAAATTTGTCAGCATGCATGTGGCTTTTCCGGGTCTTTTGATGCTGTAGAGAGATGAACTTCTCCGCAGTATCTATGCGCTTCTTCTCTTCCTCGATATTGTTGGCTTCATCCAGGAGTACTAGGCGACGCGCTTCTAGGGCTTGACCCCTTTCTTCCAATTCTGCAGATGTAAGTTCTGCAGCTGTAGGGATATGCGTAGTTAACGCAACATTGATGAGTTTACGGGCACCAGCAGTAACCACGTGTCCATCCACCGAAGTTTCTTTGGGCTCGTCTAGGATTAAAGATCCATCCGAGTCCTCTTTGTATTCCTCGGCAACCACTTCCTCCGGTGGAGGATCTTTCACCGGGGGCTCATTCTTCTTGTTCCTCTTCTTTGCCTTCTTGGCAGCGCCGATAGCAAAGACGGCTTTGGGTCCGTTTCCTAGAGTCAAGCTCTGATCGATACTTTCGTACATCTGGACATCGGGGTTTGCTCCAAGATCCATGTCATCCTGCGCTTTGGGAGAGTTTTCTCTGGACCCTTCGTCCATGGCTTCTCCTTCTTATGGAGCTTTGGAGTTGAAATCCTCTTCGTATTCCGTGGAGACTTTTTAGAAATCCGCCGACGTCATGGAGTCATCCGAAGATGCCTCCAGCACCAAGTCCTTGTTGTCTCCTGCATCGACAGAGCCGGATCCTGATCCAACGTATCCGACGAAGTGCGATGCATGCGTCTTGAGGTGGTTGCGACTTTCTTCGTGGACTTCCTCGAAAATTCTGATGGTTCGAGAACCTCATCCACGCTTGTGTCTTTCATCATCATGCGCCTCAACGTATGCCTCGGGAAGGGTTGGTCTATTCCAGCATTAGAAGGGCCGGAACCAGAGTTGTTGTCCTGCTCGTCCTAGATTTCGACCTCAACAGGCAGATCGGTCTGGGATTCGACCTCACTAGGGAGATCCACTCCGGACCTGATTTGTACCGCAAGATCTGCTTCAGGCTCAGCTTCCTCCACTATCGCCACAACAGGTGCGGCTGGGTGGGATTAGGGTTTTCCGGGATCCGGAACTCCACCACCTCCGCGGACAGAGGGGATCCAGAAACTTCTTCTGCCTCTATCATCACCGCTGGGGTGGGTGGGCCAGGTTTAGCGAAACCGATGTAAACATTGATCTCGCAAAAAGACATGATGGTGTAGGCACTCACAACCTCCCTAGCCGGAATCCAAGTCTCGTCGAGAACGATGAGAGGGACATTGCTAGCATAGAGGATGCGACCGACGGTGATAGTATTGCCGATTCTGATTCTTGCAAATTCCGCTAAGAACGCAGATCCGAAGCTCACTTGCCCCACGGTGGGCGCCAACTATCGTCGGATTGATGACAAGTACGCCATGAGGGGGTCCTTGAGGTGTGCGGAAGAGAGGGGTGTGAGACGTACGGTGTTCTGGGACAGTGAGCACACAAGTTTACCCAAGTTCAAATCCGCCGGCTTTGGATGGACCCTACTCCTGCTAGCAATCCAGTAATACGGCAGAGCTGGAATATGGGTTACAAGGGTTTCTCCTGTGCGAGTTGAGATTGTAGACTATAATGGGGTGCCCTAAAGGCTTGTCCTAGGATGGCTTATATAGATATCCGGCCTAGGGTTTACATGAGAGATCTATCCGGCTACGACTAAGAGTTGGCTACAGAGTACATCTTGAACTACAAGTAACACTACAAGCCTATGTCGGTAAGTCTTCTAGGCCTTCCCGTAGCTGGACTGGACTCCATCTCTTCTCCCTGACTAGGCCGCCCATGAAGCAAAGCTCTAATCCAAAGTGGGCCACCCTGGTCAGCAAGGCATAGTGAGGATACCCAGAAAGTATATCCCCAACACAAGCCTTTAGGGCACCCCACAATAGTCTACAATCTCAACTATCATAGGCGAAACCTTTATAACCCATATTCCGGATCTGCCGTATTACTGGGTTGCTAGCAGGAGTAGGATCTATCCAAAGCCAGCGGATTCGAACCTGGGTAAACTTGTGTGCTCACCGTCTCGGAACACTGTACGTCTCACACCCCTCTCTTCCACACGCCTCGAGGACCCCCTCATGGCGTACCTATCATCAATCCGACGATAGTTGGCGCCCAACATGGGGCAAGTGAGCTTCGGATCTGCATTTCAAGCGAAATCTGCAAGAATTAGAATCGGCGAGACAATCGATGTCGGCCGCGTCCTCTATGCTAGCGACGTCCCTCTCATTGTTCTCGATGAGATCTGGATTCAGCTAGGGAGGCCCTGAATGCCTACACCATCATGTCTTTTGGTGAGATCGATGTTTACATCAGTTTCGCTGAACTTGCCCCACCCACCCCAGCGGTGATGATAAAGGTAGAAGAAGCTTCTGGGTCCAATTTGTCCATGGAGGCGGCATATTTCCGGATCACGAAAAACCCCAATACCACCCAGCCCGCACCTAATGCGGAGATAGTGGAGAAACCTGAGCCTGAAGAAGATCTTACGGTGAATGTCAAATCTGGAGTGGATCTCCCTAGCAAAGTCGAATCCCACATCGATCTTCCCGTTGAGGTCGAAATCTAGGAGGATCAAGACAACAACTCTGGTTCCGGCTCTACCAACACCGGAATAGATCAACCTTTCCTGAGGCACACATTGAGGCGTATAATGCTACAAGGCATAAGCATGGATGAGGTTCTCGAGACCATCAGACGTTTCGAGGAAGCCCATGAGGAAAGCCGCAACTACCTCAGGACGCACGCGTCGCACTTTGTTGGATATGTTGGATCCGGATCCAGCTCTGCCGATGCTGGAGACAACAAATACTCGATGCTGGAGGTGATCGGAACAAACACTGACTTACCGACATCGTCAGATGATTCAATGACGTCGGCAGATTTCCAAAAGTTCTCCGTGGAGTATGAAGAGGAGTATAACTCCAAAGCTGCAGAAGAAGGAGAAGCCATGGATGAAGGATCCGGGGAAAACTCTCCCAAAGCGCAGGATGATATGGATCTCGGAGCTAATCCAAATGTCCAGATGTCCGAAAGTACTGATCAGAGCTTGACTCCAGGAAACGGACCCAAAGCCGTCTTTGCTACTGGCGCCGCCAAGAAGGAAAATAAGAAGAAGAACAACAACGAGACTCCGGCAAAAGATCCTCTAGCTGAGGTTGTGGTTGCCGAAGATTACGAGGAAGACTCGGATGGAGCCCTAATCCTAGACGAGCCAAAGGAAACTCCGGTAAATGGATACGTGATTACCGCTGGTGCTCGTAAACTCATCGGAGATGTGTTAACTATGCCTATCCCTATTGTTGTAGAGCTTACACCTGCAGAATTGGAAGAAAGGGCCCAAGCCCTAGAAGCGTGTCGTAAAGTACTCATGGATGAAGCTAACAACATCAAGGAAGAGAAGAAGCGCATTGCGTCTACGGAGTAGTTCATCTGTCTGCAACATCAGAAGACCCAGAAAGTCTCTATGCATGCTAACAAATATCCAGAGGTCCACAAGATCCTCTTTGAGGGAGATCTAGGAGCACCTCGGCTCGACAACAAGGGAGATCTGGTATATTCAACACCAGTGGAAAATACTGCTGCAGCTTGAGATATCCTGGCGAACAATCCATACCTAGATCAAGTCTGGTTGGGAGTAAAGCTGCTTACCAAGGGTCTGGAGCAACAAAATGTCGCGAAGTCCCGGAGCGGAAAACTGGTCTCTAAGTCTGACCAATGTCGCACGGATCCGGCCTGGGATGACATTAGGCCCTAATGGGACCTGGAACAGCATCACCGTCCCGACCGTCGGGAAGATAACTACTCAAGAACTGGATCTTCACAAGAACGGCACATAGACGCACGTGACTAGAGTAATGTTGCTCCAGCTGCAGAGCGAGACACATTTGAAGCACTGGTTCTGAGACACCCTCCCCAGTGAGAGCCGAACAATCGCAGGGAAGACAAAAAAGAACAACGTCGAGAGGAGGACCGACAAAGGATGCCACCTCCTAGACATACAAGCCGTCTGACTGAACCTCATCGCAATGGGCGAAACGACGAACGAAGAAATGATGGACACCATGCTGAGCCAAGCTGACAGGGGGCTCATCGTAGTTAAGACCCTCCCCGGAACCAGAATAACGACGCTCCAGATGGAGGTCGGTGCTCAGCCGAAAACAATCCACCTACACCACCCTCTCCACCAAGAAGCCATCACAGCGGATCTCGAGGAGGCCAAAGAGGACGTCATGGCGGAGGAGGTGGTAGAAGCAGAAGTCCGGCTGCAAGGCACCGCAGCCACAGCAAACAACCAAGATGGTGTTCTCTGTCACCAAATGGCGCGAGACACCAGATCAAATCTAACATAGAGGCGCGCTACGAGAACGATGATATTTATGTGGGTCCAAAATGCTTCGGACCGCGCATTCTACAAACATATTTCCCAGAAGGATTTGCTATCTCAAGACACATCCAAGCCTACGATAGTGTGGCCCGGCCAGATACTTGGCTTCTGGATTTTTTCCAGGCTTACTGCATCGCCAAAGGCGGAATAGCTTGGTCACGACCCGGTATCTCCCACTTATGCTGAGGAAGAAGGCATGATCCTGGCTCAATGAACTTCCGGAGAACACCATCCACAACTGGTATGACATGCAAAGTGCGTTTTTTTCGGAATTTTGAAGGCACATACCAGAGGCCCTGTATGGTAGGAGACCTATAGCGTTGCACCCAAAAAGCTAGAGAAACTTGCCGAGTTACCTCGGATGATGGATCGACACCAAGAACTCCTGTGAAGGAGTAAACAATAAAACTACGATTGAAGCTTTCATTACAGGACTCCCAGTTGGTTTACTATGTCAGCGCTTGAAGTGCGACAAGGTCACTGATTTGGGAGGGATGATAGAAACAGCGAGCAAGTATGTAGACACTAACGACGATGCATAAGGACTACTGAACATCCTGGCTGTACCACAGTCGGCAAAATAGCCAAATCTTTAGTGGCAAAAGCTTTCAGACACGGATTTTTCTGGCTTACAGCCAAGGAAAATGCTGAACGGCTAGTCAATACGTGCAAATGCTACCAAAAGTACACCAAACAAGCTCATGTTCCGGCTGATCAGCTGCGAACAATACCCATAACATGGCCCTTCGTGGTCTGGGGGCTTGACATGGTAGGAACGTTTAAACGGGCTCCAAGTGGATTTACTCACCTCTTAGTGATGGTGGATAAGTTCACAAAATGGA
Source organism: Avena sativa (assembly GCA_916181665.1). NCBI lineage: Eukaryota > Viridiplantae > Streptophyta > Magnoliopsida > Poales > Poaceae > Avena > Avena sativa. The sequence continues at coordinate 345,444,360 of OV702287.1, forward strand.
TTGAGGCTAAACCCGTCACAAGTTGTGATGGAGCAACAACCAGAAGATTTGTCGAGGATGTTATAATCCGATACAGTTATCCGCATAATATTATTACAGATAACAGGAGCATTTTTTCTATGGGATAACTTGCCGAATTCTACGACGAACAAAATATCCGGCTTAACATTGTGTCAGTCGCACATCCACAAGCTAATGGACAAGTTGAAAGAGCAAATGGTTTAATCCTACAAGGCCTCACACCAAGACTCGAAGCACCACTTCGTCATGCTGCGGGGGCTTGGGCAGATGAATTATTGTCTGTAATATGGAGCTTGAGAACAACTCCGAACAGGTCAACTGGATACACACCTTTCTTCTTGGTCTATTGTGCAGAAGCAGTTCTTCCTAGTGATTTGATTCATACTTCTCCCCGAGTTGCTGCGTATATCAAAGAGGATGCCAAAGTTTCTCGACAAAATGATCTCGATTTAATCGAAGAAGTTCGCGTCGTTGCTGAGATGAGATCAACAGCCTATCAGCAGAAGTTACGCAAGTATCATAGCTAGAGACTCAGAAACTAGTCTTTCAATAAAGGAGATTTGGTTCTCCGGCTTGTGCAGAAAAGAAAGCACAAACTTTCCCCAGTATGGGAAGGGCCATTTTTAGTTAGCCGAGTATTACACAATGGTTCTTACTATCTAACTGATATGCAACCAGTCAAAGAAAGACTTGCTCTTAGGAAGAGAAAGAGAGTTGGAGGCAGTACAGACCCGGAAGAATTAGACAGACCGTGGAATATTGCTCAACTACGTCCCTTTTATTCTTAAAATTTATTTCTTTGTAATCATATATGTGTACATGTTAATTGAGAAATAAAGTATTGGTTGCCTCAATATTTTCTGAGAAGTTTTATATCACCATCTTATTTCTGAATGATCATGTCATAATAAAAAATCCTAGAATACTTGATAGTACTTTATGCTCATGTTTGTTCTGGTTAAGATTTCCGATTCTAAAAATGCTACCTTCGTGTATAAATCTAAATTTTCTAGTCTATACTTAGGTTCTTTATCTGATTGCCGGATGCAGGCATTTTTCGAGTAGTGAATTGTTGGTACTAGAAGTCGGCTTTGTTTCTAATTTTAAACTGGTTTAGCAATTGATCTCCGTTGCTCGGCAAAGTTTCCATGTTGAAGGTTGGCCGGCTCACGAAAGGGACGAGGCGTAGCGCTAGATAAGCGATAAGTATAGACAAAAAAAGTGCTTATGTAAAAATTTCAGGCACGTCAAAATAAAAGCCAAAAGTGCTAAATAGGACCTTCAATTCTTGCAAATCTCAGCACTAGTATAATATTATACTACTTATTACAATCTGATTGTTTCAGAATAACACATTGTTTTTCTGATGCTCTACGATGCAGGAGGAGAGGTAGGAGGTGCCGGCTCACTGGAGACATCGCCTTCGCATTGGTATCTTTCCGAGACATGCAAATCGGATACGGTTTGCTCGTCGTCGGAAACTTCGGCTATTTCTTCGACAGGCGAAGGAGGTGTTTCCACGCGAGTGAAGAAAGGAGTGTCGTAGCTGGTCAAATCAGCTACATGACATCCATAACCGGCGCATGAGTCCATGATGGCCTTAATGTCTTTCTCCTATCGGTCTTCATCCACAGTTGAATAACCCCTGGTTACTTGCCAGATTTCCATGCTTCCTTGGTGGGTCATAACCATGGTAAGGGCATTCTGTGCTGCGGTCCATGCATAGGACATGTTCCAATCTTGGGTGAGCTGGGGCATCTCCTTTGCCTTATCTCACACCTCAAAGGGAGACATTGTATTCATATTCGGAACTTTGATAACTTTGCCAATATCCTCCAATGACTAGCGAAATCATGAAGCAAATCGCCGACTTCTGTAAGCCAGCTGGTGCGAGACTCGGTGGAGGAAGAATCTAGTAAGTTCCAAGGAGCTGCATATACAAAAGCAAAGTCATAAATATATCTGAACTCTTAGGAATCGGAAAGAACTAAAAGTCAGAGATAGGGAAATTACCGAAGATGGAATCATCAACTTTGGTCTTCTCCGCTCGAATACTCTAGAGTTCATCCCGGAGAGCTTGAGTGATGTCCTTTTCTCTGAACTACTAATCATTGAGATCCGAGATTTTCTGATCCTGGATTGCGATCTTTCGATCACATTCTTCGGTGGCCATGGAAGAGGATTTAAGAACGCTAGCAATGCTACGCTCGTGATCTGCCTTAAGCACATTTAGCTCTAGCCATAAGTCAGTGTTCTCCACCTCCAGGGTCTTGAAGTTCTCGGCCTCTTCAATCATTTTACATGACTGCTTGACCAGTTCTGTAAACAAAAGAAAATAGTTGAATAGGAAAATTCTACTATGGAAGCAAAAATAGCAAGGTTAAGGACTGAAATGATCACCTTCAGCCTCATCCTTAGATATCTTCATTTGAGCATTTTCAAGATGGAGAGCTCTGATCTCTCTCCGCTTATTGCAAATATTCTTCAATAATTCCTAGTTATAAGCATTAACTTTCTATAAGTCAGAATAATACCCAGAGTCAGAAGTCTAATAAGGACTCGGGCAAATATTTTAACTAATATTAGCACAAGCCTTGGGGGCTACACTAGTTTGTTCTTTGGCATCCTATGAAAGCATAAATCCGGATTGTCTATCCAACTTCATGCTTGGGGGCTAGAGGATATGATAGGAAATAAAGTAAAGAAGTGAGTTGGAATTCTGACTTACATATTGTTCATGAGTAAGCCTGCTTAGACTCATGTTCACCTCAGTTGTAACCTTCTAGGCGAGAGTCAGCGGGATTATTAGCGGTGGCGGAGCCACGCCGGCCTTCAACTTCTCGTCACGAAGACGAACTTTGTCAAGAAGCTCAGAGTACTTGATGTCCTCGGCTTCTTTTGCCTCTTCCTCGACGGTGATGTTCCGTCTATCCAAACATTGTTGAGCCAGCTTTTGTATCTCTTCTACAGTTTTCTGAGTAATGCCAAGTTTGGCGATACCTGGATTACTGAGAAGGTTATCAGCAAAAACCTTTGCCGAGGGATCATTACCCTTAGAGGGTTCACCCTTATTAAGTATCGAGTAACCCATGGTGACGTCGGTCTGTGAACCAAGGTTTGTTGTCTCAGAAGGTTGAGCCAAATCTTCCGCAATAGACAGAGCTGGAGGAATCTCCGATGTTGTAGAAGGCTTTGGGGTAGGAGTCGGAGGCGCTGTGGCAGGAGAAGTCAAATTTAAATTTGACTGGCGCAGGGGCTTTGCCGATCTTCCCTTCCCCTTGCCCTTAGTGAGTTGTTTAGCTCTGAAGAGGTAATAGAACAAAGATCATTACACTTTAGAAAGAATGAGGAATAAAATACAAAAACATTGTGAGGAAAGTTACCGCTTCACAACGGGCACTTCTTTTGTGCCGATAGACACTGTCGGAGTTTTACGCTTTCAGGTAAGCGCCTCCGACAGTGCAATCAGTTCTCCATCATCCTGAGAGATCTCAGGAGGATATCCCTCAAGAGGAGCAAGCTCCAACCCGGGGAGGTCAGCAAGCTGAAAAGAAGAAATACCTCAGTATTGCAAAAATACACAACAATGTATATATGAACACATAATTCGAGTAATTGTTGGAAAACTTACTGGTGTCACGGGATCGTCAGCCGTATGCATGTCCAAGGACAACTCCAGAATTTTCCTCTCGATCCGCTGCTTGATCAACCATTTGATTTGGGACTCGTAGTCCTTATCCGAATAATATTTGGAGAAGATCCATAGGGAATCCGTCTTGCTCTTGGTGATTGAGTGCATAGGCCGATCGCCATGATGTTGGAGAGGCTAGATCCAGCGCGCCAGCCAGTAATGGACCAAATCGGATCCTTTTAGACCCTTGTGCTTCATCAAATATATTGGATCCGCCTCTTAGCCAGAAGTATATCGTCAGTGAGAGCCGGAGCATCTGCGTCCCAGGACTCTTGGGGCATGGTGGCGCCGTCGATAAAAGCCAGCAAAGTGGTGGCTTTGCCAGGAGCTGGTTTGTCCTTATGGTAAGAGAACATGGATGGCCACTTTTTCACAGATCACTAGCCTTAATCCTAGGATAGACTCGCTCTCTCCTAACAGAAAATCTAAGAGTCCTGGTGATGTAAGGAACACTGGCAGTGATGGAATTTCTCCGTGTATGGAAATAATACCGGAAAAGAAGAAGACTCGGACGAATGCCGATACACCCCTCACACAAAGATGCATATGCGCTCATTTCTAAAAGTGAGTTTGGGGGGAGATTGTGGATTTGCACTCCATAGTAATCTATAACCTCAGAGAAGAAATCTGAGGGAGGAAAGCTCAAACCTCTATCGAGGTGGGTGCCGAAGTGCACTCGCTCGTTGGTGTTGGGTGTGGGGATGGTTTGTTTGAAGCCGCTCCGCCAGTCGCTGGTGCGGAGGAGGCCTTCCTTCTCGACGGTATGGAGCAAGGCGTCGTCGAGGGCGCAGGGGATCAAAATCCCGTGGAAATTCTCCCTCTCTGTTGCTGCGGAGGCCGTCGCCACCGTGCTGGAGGATGAAGCTTCAGCCATTCTGCGGGCGGTGGTGACCTACGATGGGCGGTGCTGTGAGCTTTGGGGGAGGCAGAGGAGCTTTTCGCAGGAACCGCCGAGGGGAAGGTAGAAGCACTGGTGCTGGTAAGGAAGAATGAAGAGATCTTGACCCCTTATATCCCTCACTTGCGCTAAGATTCGTGCAAAGATCAACAATAACCATACCACACATCATGGAAGGAGATGGGTAACCTCCTCGCGAGGATTACGCCACCTCGATCTCCATGCACGCACTAAAACGACGCCTTGGTTCCACACAAGATGGACCCACCAATGGTCGTGCTGACAGGAATGTCTGTTAGTGACATGACTTGACCTTGCTGATGTTAGGTTATGTCAGAGACCAAGTTCTGGCTTAAGTTTGAATTTCAGGCTGGAAACTCGAATAATGTACTCATAGGTCCGACTCGCTTTGAGACTCGGATCCAATCCTTTCTTTTAAAGCTTTAGGAACCCTTCAAGATTCTACAAGTCGAAGATGAATCAAGCTAGATGATGGTGAAATCTGACTCTGGATCTTGGAGGCTTCTGGGGGCTGCTATTGGGGATATACTTTCCGGGTATCCTCACTATGCCTCACTAACCAGGGTGGCCCACTTCGGGTTAGAGCTTTGGTTCACGGGTGGCCTAGTCAGGGAGAAGAAATGGAGTCCAGTCCGGCTACAAGAAGGCCCAGAAGACTTACCGACATAGGCATGTAGTGTTACTTGTAGTTCAAGATGTACTCTATAACCGACTCTTAGTCGTAGCCGGATAGATCTCTCCTATAAACCCTAGGCCGGATATCTATATAAGCCATCCTAGGACAAGCCTTTAGGGCACCCCACAATAGTCTACAATCTCAACTCGCATAGGCAAAACCCTTGTAACCCATATTCCGGCTCTGTCGTATTACTGGATTGCTAGCATGAGTAGGATCCGTCTAAAGCTGGCAGATTCGAACCTGGGTAAACTTGTGTGCTCACCGTCCCGGAACACCGTACGTGTCACACCCCTATCTTACACACGCCTCAAGGACCCCCTCATGGCGTACCTATCATCAATCCGATGACAGGTGGTGGATGAAAGGTCGAATGCTGCATACCTCCGTGGGGGTGTCGAAGGTGTAGGTGACATCCTTAAACGAAGCGCATATAGTGTTTGCATCAACCGCTGCTGCTACAACAATGAGAGGACTAGGGACAATAGCACTCAAACCACCATGAAAGAAAAAAGTTAATACACACGAGATTCTCTAAAAGCAACGTCTTCGAGAATTAAACAATACAGGAGTGTTGTCGTTGCCCGATTAAAAATCTTGCGTTTCTCGAAAAGGTCAGATTTTCTAAAAAAAACTTACAACAAGGTCATTTTCAGATACAACCAATGGATGCCAGATCTTGGGTTTTCACCCTGGAAATCGTGGCTCGGTACTCGAGGAGCACCACTAAGAATGTAGTGCACCAATCCTACCACCCTCGCTTGGCAAGCCTGCTGCTACAAGTCGCCAAACACCGACACACAGGAAGAACATGTGTCACATTGTATTCATCACAACCAGTACCCACTCTAAAGGGGTTTGCAGCAGAAAAAAAATTACTAGCTAGCGCAACACCCGAAGACAGGATCTATCTATGAGTTTATGTAGTAACGGGGATGTGGCATGGGCATGACCCTTCGGGTGCCCTTTGTTGGTTTATATGGTGTGGCCCAGCAGAAGGCTCACTCGAAGATATACCAAGATCCATGAAGACCATGACGGTTTGGCTGATACAAAGCCTTCAAGGACTCCAACTCTAAGCACACAAGACAAGGAAAATCCAAGACTAGACTACATACAAACTCTCACTTGTACCTACTCGTATTGGTACTCGAGACCTATCCTCCCCACATATAAAGGCTAGGAGGGTCCAACGAGGAGGACACTTGACAACCAATAACCCCACTATAGATCTAGAAAATAGACATTAGATACACCTCTCTCTCTCTCTCGGTGTGATCGCATCTAGTCGATTCAACAAGTTTGTACTCTCCATTGATAATACGAGCAGACAAGCAGGAAGTAGGGTTTCCTCTACCAGGGCCTGGACCTAGGTAAATTGCCTCCCCTGTTTGTCTATTAGGCCGATGAAATCACCAGCGCTCTCCCTTCCCAGCAACCTAAGTCCATAACAATGGGCATTGTGGAGGTCACCCCTCATCAATTGGTGCCATCTATGGGAACTCTGAGCGTTGGAGTCAAGAATTTGGTGGCTCCCTCTTCACCAAGCAACGAATTGATGGTTAGAGGTGGTCAGATCCATTCCAGCTCCGTCGATCTCCTCCCACACCCGCCCACCCTTCTTTCGGCCTTCGACAACCTCGACTAGGAGATGGATCTGGCGATCGGAAGTTTCAACTTTCGCGTCGGTTCGTGGGGTACACTTCGCCTCTCAGATCCGACCTATTCGGGCCCATCGGCTGAAATTTCAACACCAACTACAACGTCAGCGTCTTCCATCGGCTCCACTAGCAAGATAGATCCAGGAGAGATCCCTCATGTCAACAGTGACCAGATCGCATTTGTTGGGATCATCTACATCAGCGCGTGCAGCTTTGTCATGAACAAATCTGCCACGACACATCTCGTCTTGGTTGCAAGCGCGCGACCAACTTGCGATCAGGCCTGTTCTAAAGTCAACGGAAGTCGTTCAAGAAAAGGATGAGGAAATCCGAGTGCTGTATCATGCAAGATGGCTACCAAGAAAAAGAAAACATGTCCCGATCAGACTGCATGAAACCAAGCAGATTAATTACTCATCTAGTGACCTTGTTCCGTACAAGCGAAAGAGAGACTGTGACCATGTCCCGATCAGTTTCCACGGAGGAAAAGGCAATCTGGAGAGCATCCGTCGATGCACCCTACGCTACATGGCAAGTAAAGCAAAAAATTTAAACCAAGTGCTACTTCACCTCCTCTCATAGACGGGGTTAAAAAGAAAATGGAATATGTATCAGATGGATCAGTTCGATTGTACATGTATTTTACGGCCGCCGGCTATCACTCGGTACACGACTAGCTCAACTTCAACACTACCTATTTTGTCATGGTCTACTTCATTCAACACTGTTGCATCAGCTACTCTGGCTACCACAACATCGACCATGTCCGCCGTGTGACTTTGCATCCATCACGTCTGACTACTGGTCTGTCATGTCGGGTATGTGTCCGCTGAAGCGTTGACTTCATCCAACGCGTGACTCCGTCAACCTCGACTCTACACTCGGGGCTCTATCGACTCCCATCCACCAGCGACCCACCACTACATCGACTCAGTCTGACTGCATCAGCTCCACGCTCAGGGGCTATGTCGATCCCGCCGCATCAACTTCGTCGACTTCAACCATCGTCTTGGCTACGTGCTCAATGTGTCGAGTACACCTACACAGCGTCAACCCCGTCCAACCGCATTAACTATATACTCGGGGGCTCACCGACTCTGCCGCACGACCTGCCAAAATCTTCGACAACGGCGATCCGCTAAAATCTTCGGCTGCGACCACCTACTGAGTCTTCGGCTCTAGTGACCCCGCTGCCTCCTGTGGCTATGGCAACCCCTCTACTGATATAGGCTACGGCGATGTAACGTCCCATCATTAGAGCTTAGAAATAAGCTGAACACAGGTTTGTGCATTGCATTCATGCATAGAAAATCCGGGTAATTTTCGCGTTTTTAAATAATACTTGTCAAAGTGATTGAAGTTTCTCTTAACTTGGTGGAATTGAAGTAGATCATCAAGTTGACTGCGATAAGTTTCAATATGACCTTTGCTAAAATCTTATCTTTGGGTAATATAATTTGATCTGAGGGTAGATCAAATGTAGTAAAACTAAGTCACAACACACTACTTAATAAGGAGTACTAGACCTTCTAGAGATCATTACATGGTATTCCATACCACAACTCAAGGATGAGTACTTAATATTCTAAAGGTGATATTAAGATATTACCTATCATAAACTTTGTATACCAAGTTATGTATATAACTTAAGTAAAAAAAAACTCTATAACTAAACCTTGAAACACTTGTTTGCCATAGTTATTCCTACCATGAGTATCATGGTAGTTTCTAAACATTAACTCTTATTACAAATAGAGTAGAAAGGAGAGTCAAGCCAAGACCATCCATCACATACCCTTAGTGTCATGTTAATAGATGACAATCCTATTTAACCAAGTCCTAGTGTTTGTCAATCATCAATGTGTGTGATCAATTCTTAACCTAGAACTTATTGACTCATAGTCTTTGACCTATTATATAAACCTTCCAAATACCTTGAGTAAATTAATCTGAAGGAAGAACTAGATATGGTTGAGTGTACCATCATCAATGGAATGTGATCCTTAGTGGAGATCAAACCATTTGATGTTGGAGGAGTTAACTCACTCATGAGTTAACTAGAAGCAGTACCTAAACTCAAGAGTTAAGCTAATAGTGGAGAAGCTATGAGAAATCTAGTAGTATTAGTACATTAGATAAAAATCTTGTTAGGACAAGTGGATATAGACTTAGAATAAGCTTGTTTAACAAAGATAAGGCTATAGAGAGACTAGTACAAGTTTACTACTTAGTTGAATATAGATCTTGATCAAACAAGTAGAAGCCTAAGCTTAGTTTGATCAAATGATGGTGGTCATTATTCTCAAGTCACTTGAGAATAGATGATTAGGTGTTGAAGAAGAGTTATGAATATACCAAGTTAGGCAAGTCCTAGTAATCTGAATCATCTAGCTTGATCATTAGAAGTCAAGCTAGAGTATGATGAAGTGTTTGATGAGTTGTATGGAGTAGTTGGAGGCATAGTAGCTTAACCAAGTTAATATAAGGACAACTGGTATTATGGGAGTAGTACTATACCTATTTCAAAGGATTGATATCCTTTGAATGTATAGTGGGGATTGTAGTCTTCCAACCCTTGGAAGTATTAGCAAGATGGATTTAAGGAAGTTAATAGATGGAGTTAGCAGTAGCTTCATTGATAGGTGTATCAATGGTAGTTGATGAAGAGGAGTTATATATTAGGGGTAAGGATGGAGTATTGTTGAAGTGGCATGACCATATCATCATATGATGAGGGATATGGTGGAGTCAGATGATTGTCTTATTCAGGAAGATGAGATCTTTGTGAATAAGATAAGAGAGATTTATAGAGTATATTTACGAAAGGAATTCCTTATCTCAAGATCATCCTAGTGAGGTATTAAGATAAGGATTCTTTCGAAGCCTTAACCAACAGTACATCCAGCCATGACAAGACACATGTCTACTTCATTATCCAAAACCCTGGAATCAAATGGGTAGGGAAACCATTTCCTATACTAGGTAACCATTGGATAACATCTTTTGAACAAGTGAAACTTCCCAAAAGGTAATTAGAGAATGAGATGAATGTTTATAGATGAAAGCTTTGGTTAGCTTTATTGTCTCAAAACCCATATACCTATATTTGAATGAACCTTAGTTTCTCTACCAATGATTATTATGGATTCATCATCACCTAACTAAAAATGTTATGTGGTAATTCTAAACTCTACAAACCAAGTAGAATTGGATTGGGCAAATCCCCAAATATAGAGGACCATGAAACCTAAATTATATTTACTTTATTGAATAAAAGAACCTTCCATATAATAACATATTTTGTATACACCACAAGAAATGTAGAGAAATTGGTTATAATTAATCTTTATCATAATATCCATGTCTTATAGAATTCTGGATATTTAAATCCTTGAAGAAATTCCAATTTGAAAGGAATTTATAAAATAAAATAGAAAAGGGAAAATAGGAAAGGCTTAAGAAAAAGGGAAGGCAGCACAGCACAACCGGCCCAAGGCCCATCTTCCTATTTCACGCCCGCGAGCAGCAGGCAGCACAAATCGCTTACTCATCCATGACCCAACAGCATCCTAGCTTCTCCTTCTCTCTCTCACTAACGCGTGGGACCAGAGGTGGACTGCAGGTTAAGTCTAAGAAACATTCAAGGGGTTTTCTGCAAAACTGTGCCGTCGTCATCCTCTCGCACACAGGCAGCTTCGTGCGTATCAGCGATGCCGTCCGCCGCCGTCAGCAGAAATCAACCGTCATGATGGCCGCCGCCATCTAGGAGGAGGATAAGAACGCCACGGAACGTCCCCTCTCATCCTCATCCCTATCCACTCCCTCTCTCTCGCGCTCTTCCTTTCTCTTTCCATAGAGGACCGAAACCTATCTCGTCGGAGCTTGCTATCGTCGTCGTCTCTGACCACCCTAAGTCCAACGGAGGGCACCCCCGTGCTCGCCGTACACTTCTTGTTCTCCCTAGATAGGTCATGGAAGCCGGAGAGCCCTTAGTCGAGCCAATTGAAGCATAGCTCCGCCGCCAGTCACCGGCGATCCCCAGCGATTCCAGCTCCATCTCGCTTCACCGACCGCACCGCCGCGTTCCTGGTGAGTTGCTGAACACGCTAGTGCTATCCGTTTCTACTATCTCGTTCCGTAGCCATCGTCCACCGTGCGCCACCGTGCACCGCCGCTAGACACCATCGTGCCCTATTCTCCGGTGACCAAAAACGGGCGGCACAACCACCACTAGGTTCGCCTTGAGCCTCTCGTTCGAACCCGCCTAGTTGCACAGCCCCGCGGGCCTCCTGTCATCGTCATCGTCGTCGACTGACGTGTCTCCGTCGAGTGACGTCGTGCTGACGTCACTATGACGCCAGCGTGCTCAGTCAAACCGAGTATAGTTTGCCACCTACGCAAGCCGACATGGCCTGGGCCCGCTTGTCATTGAACCTGAGTAGAGGCAGAGTTAGTAGCAAAGCCATTTGACTGGTCCACGCCAACGTGGCTGATGACATGGCCTCAAGCCCACTCGTTGGTGACTGCGGCTGGGGTTGGGTGTTGTATAAAAAATATTCCTTTGTTTAAAAATCCGATTAGAAAATGAATAAACATTATAACTTCAATAATAAGTATTTTTCAGGAATTACGAAATTGGTTAAATCTTATTAGTTCAATATCTTTTGTTTTATAATTCAGAAAAATGCATATAATATATCAAAATGCTTAGAAAAATAAAATCTATAATTTAACCTTATTATCAAATATTATTGTGTTAATTATTTAAATAATTATTATTTAATAAAGATTTTATAAGTAATAAAACTTTAAAAATTCATATTTTAATATTAGTAAATAAGAAAAATATAAATAATATACCAAAATTCTCATAAAAACAAAATGTACATTTACAAACTTGTTTTAATTACTTTTTATATCACTTAAATAATATTTACTATCTATTAAGTATTTGTTAAGTGATTAAACTTATAAAAATCATATCTTATTATTTAAAATTCACAAAAATACTTGTAATATACCAAAATGATAAAACAAATGAAATCTACACACTAAAAATATCAACTCATACTTTTGAAGTAAAATAAAAGGTAAAGGTCTAATAAATCTTATTTAAACCCTTTTATTTTATTTTAATTTATTAAAAATATATAAACCTTTACTATTCTCTTTAGTATTGTTTGTTTAAAATCTAAAAATGTAATAACAAGTCAATTAATGTTTAAGTGAAGTTTAAATAGGTCAAACCATTTCAAAATATATCTACTAGAACTATCATCTCAAATTAAGGATATTTTAATTTTCCCAAAAAGATTTTATCAATTATAAAATCAACTAAAATAGTATATTGTTCATCACAAGAATCCTATTCACTTATACTATGATTATTTAGTGTAGTAATGTTTTCCTATTTAAATAATCTTAGCTAATAAGAAACCTTAAAGTGTTAATCTTAAGTTTAAATACTTTTTACTTTGTAAAGTAATATTTCTCTCAAAAGTTATTCTTCTAAGAAACATTAAAAGTAATCCTTAAACGCTTCTTTAAAAGATCTAATTGATTCATAATCTTGCTTAAGCAATGTTTTAGGTAGCATAACCATTTGAGTGTTTTAATATTACATATTACTTGCTATATTTACATATTGTTTCACACACACTCTCACAAGCCTTAGTAAGAAGCACAAGTGTGAAACTGAGATAAAAGTGCAACACATTCTAAAGAACTCATTCCCAATTTCCGAACCCTAGATCAGATATGGTTATTCTGGGATTCACGTTTATCAAATTGCATTACATTATTTATGCATTGTTGCATCTTGCTTCTTTAAACATTAGTCCTTACCGGACCAATGATGCTATTTACAGAATTTGGATCTTCTATTGTCTTAAAGACCGTGAGTGCATAATCTTGCAATCACAAAAGGCAAGTTCACAACTTGCTCATGTCCTTTGATTATTTTTCCATGCTTGTAATTCAACTGTGTCATCACCTGCATTTCAAAAAGGTCTGAAAACACTATTTTCATAATAATATGGTTATGGATTATTTACCAGATGGTAATAATCTACTAATACAGTTCCAGTGGTAAAGGAACATAATATCTAGGACTTAACAACCAATGTCGCCAATGATTCTAGCGCCATATATTACGCATCAACCATGAGATTTGGAATGGGACGGAGAAGTTAGATGTATCTTCTTCCTTTCATATGGAGGCAAGATGACCTTATCGTGACGTTGGGATTCCTGGTATGGATCCAACATATGGGTGGGCACCCTTAGGCCCCACGATTTTGGTGTCTAGATTATTTATGAGTGGCTTCCGGAGGTATGAACCTCCAAGGGCATCACCAGCTCATAGAGTCTTCGGGAACTCCCTTAGTTATAGCTTGCCCTAGTTGGCGGCTTAACGGAGGTGTAGTCAGCCCTGGAGGATCGTGCAGACATATGGGGTCACGGAGAGGGCAGTACTGGCTTGGATCTTAGACTGGGCCCCACACCAAGGAAGTGTGGACAAGAATGCAACTCGGTTGTGCAACAAAGCTAAGGTCTCTTGTAGGAAAAGTGACGCACCTCTGCAGAGTGTAAGGACTATGACATGTTACTCCCTGTTCCGGGAACGAGCTATGAACGCGGCAGGAAAGGAACTCCATGAAGTTCTGGTCAACCTGTGAAGGCTGTCGGACATAGTTTTCAGAATAAAATCAATCTTTGAAGAAATGTTTACAAAAACCTGCATTGCCTATGACCTATGGTCTGTGGCTGTAGAGATAGTGCATCATACACTCCTTTTTAGTGAACTTGCTGAGTACGCTCGTACTCAACCATACCTTATTAACCCTTGCTAGGTTCTAAGCCATTGAAGACGACGTCAACATCAATTTCTGCTCAAGAAACCATCATCGACAACTCAAGTTCTTCAATAAAGTCAATGAAGTCAATATATACATCAGCTGAAGCGAAGACAAAGTGTCGGTTTAGATAGGAGTAGATTCTCTAGCCATAAAACCTATTTCTATAGAGCATTGCAATAGCATTAATGCAAGCCAAATAGTTTAGATGCTAGTCTTAGTTACTAGATAGTTCTGAGTTATTATTTTTGGTTCTTCTTTGCAAGAACTTCTTTCTCTCTCTTTAACCTCGAGTGTTCTATGGATCTTTTGTAAAGAGTCGAGTTGTAATCTATAGTCATGTCTTGGACCTGCTGTGTTTCTATTGTACCACTCTGAGGGATGTAATACTAGTGAACGGTGTTTCATTGGTGTTATGTCAATGACTATAGTGTACTACATCATGCAGTGGTATGCTGGGTCACCGCAGGCGACCCGCTACAATTTTCGGCTACGGCAACACGTTGCCACCATTAGCTACAGTGATCCACGAACATCATTGATGACTCACAAGTATAGGGGGTGCATCGTAGTATTTTCGATAAGTAAGAGTGTCGAACCCAACGAGGAGCAGAAGGTGCTGGCTAGTGGTATGGATCAGGAATTCTCTGCAAATACTTAGCAAACGGATTTTTAGGGGTTTTCGATAAAGCAAGTAAACAAAGTATGAGTAAACAAAAGACAGTTGGAATAAATGCAGCAAGTGGCCCAATCCTTTATGCAACAAAGGACAAGCCGGTTGTATTTCTATAGATGACCAAACGTTCTCGAGGACACATGGGAAGACTGTCAAGTGCTTTCGCTTCATATAGTCGATTAATCTTCTTTAGCTTGCTAAGTGTTGTGTGGGTGAACCTGTGCTAATGTATCGCCCCATCCAAGACTAATACATACTTGTGATTATACCCCTTGTAAACATCCGTAAGTACAAGAAATTAATTAAGGTAGAAACCTAACCATAGCTTTAAACTCTAAGACCCTTACGTCCCTTGTGCAATGGTTTCCCAACGGGGGTTCAGGTTTCTGTCACTCTGGCAACCCCTATGATTAGTAGCCAAATACAAAATGCATTCCCCTAGGCCCATATAGGTGAAGTGTCATGTAGTCGACGTTCACATGACACCACTAGAAGAAGTACACCACAACTTAAATAACAATCTATTGAATCTCTCTCAACACAACTCCACTACTAACAACATGACTTCTCCCATGTCCTCAAGAACAAAATGAACTACTCACAAGACATCATATGGATCATGATCAGAGATGAAATAATGATGTATAACAATCTGAACATAAACAATAATTCAATGGTTCACTCAATAGCATCAACTACAAAGAGTAATCAACACCGGGAAAGTTTCCCCTATGAACTATGCAAGATTCAACCAATTGTTACAACAATATGGAGATGGTTATGAGGGTGCTGATGGTGATGATGGTGGTGGTGATGATGATGATGATCCCGATGAAGTCTAGCTTGATGGTGGTGTTGATGGCGATGATCTCCCCTCCCCGGGAAGGAATTCCCCCGACAGAAATCTGTCTGCCGGAGAGATCTTTCTCTCTCGGTGTTTTCCGCCCCGCAGAGGCGGCGGAACCTTTCTGTGGTTGCTCCCCGAGTCTTAGGGTTTCATGGGGATGATATACTCCAGAGGGGAGAGGCTGGAGTGGGCCAGGGCGGCCACACCACTCCCTAGCGCGACCTAGGCCTGCCCGCGCCATGGGGTGGTGTGGGCCCCCTGTGGCCCACCTCCACTCCATCTTCTGGCATCCCGAGTCTTCTGGAAAAATAGGATTTTCCGTATATTTTCCCGGATTTTCTAATCTTCACGAATTTTGCCTCCAAACAACACCTTTTCCATCAGAATCCTGACTGCAACGGTCCATGCTCCAAAAGTCATCAACCATGCAAAAATAGATGAAATAACATGAGTATCACCTCTCAATATGAAATATATCAATGAATAATAGTGAATTAAGACATAGAATAGTGATGCAAAATGGACGTATCAACTCCCCCCAAGCTTAGACTTCGCTTGTCGCCAAGCAAAACTGAGCTCAATAAACATGACCTCAGGTTTATGGAGTGAAGAGTCGATAAAAGAATACGGACAAGAAGCATCACATTCATCAAAGACATAGATCATAATAGAAGACAACTCCCTATTATATAACTAAACTTGCAATGAGTAAAGGAAACACAATAAAGATACATAAAGTGAATCATAATTGGTAATGGCAAACTTAGCTCTTGGTCGAAGAATAGTTGATAATTTGCTGGAGTTCACAAATAGCTGCCTTTTTCAATGATAACTTTCAAAGTAGTAAACATCAAGATAAGAGCAATGTGCAAAACAAGGAACATAAGACATGATTGCATAAATCATCATATGAATGAATGAAACACATCAACTCAAAATACTTGCTGAGATAGAAGGGAATAGGTTTACTGACTCAACTACAAAGTAAAAGAAAGGCCCTTCAAAGAGGGAAGCAGGGATTGCAAGTCTCATAAAGAGCTCCCAAAAATTATGATACTTACTAGCTTTCAGTTCTCACTGCCCCTATCATAGGCATCTTTAGGTGATTAAGGTTAAAGTGAGGTCCAATCTGAGTTATATGCTTGACAGACTATAAACTGAAAATCCCAAGTCCCTTGAGTACGAGGGCCGCTCCTCATGCTACTCAACTTTAGTTACCGGTAAGTTCTTGTCATCGTAAGTATGTGTGTATCATTGAGAACCGCCAACGGGGTACCCCTTGCCCGATGATACGGAAGAATCCCCATATCAAAATGACAAGGCAAGCAGACAATGAGTATCTCAACAATCTTCTTATTTACCATGGGAATATGGTGCTTTTTTCTCTCTTTCCTCTTTTCATAGTATCTCTCTTTTTTTCTTTTTCTCAATGGCTATCTCTCTCTTTTTTTATAAGAAGAATGCTTCATAGATATCATTATGGTTACGCTGCAGGTTTCCACCATGTCAGCATGGATTAGACCAGCGTCCCAGGCGTTTCTCTAACACACATACATAACTCCATGGACTTACAAGCTCCCCTTTTATTTCACACCGACAACATCCGCAAACAAAAGAGCAAGGTATCAACTGGGTATATATTTACAAGTGTTGAAAGCATTCCTCATGGCAGCACGGTTCTGCTAATCCCCAGCCTATAATTTGCAAGCATATAACTTTCATGGAGAGTTCACAATGGTTCAGGTTTATTAAGTGCAAGAAAATAAAGTGTGCCATCAAGTTCGTGAGAGCTTTAATCACTAATTTTCACATAACAAGTTTAATTTGGGAGGTAGACAAAACAGGAATTTACTTGGAATAGCAATAATGCTACTAGGTAGGTATGGTGGACACAAATGGCAAAGGTTTTGGTTTAAAGGAGGTGGATGCACGAGAAGTATACCCTCTCAGTACAGGTTTTTGGCTAGCAAGGCTGGGTAGCAAGTACAAGAGTTGAAGGAAACAAACAAACATACAAGCGATAAAGACAAACATGCAATCTTCCTTGGAAGCACAAAAGATCTTAACTAGAGAATGCTAGACTTATGAGCAAATCAAGAAAGAAAGATGATGAAATTATTTTTCTCTTGAGTACTTCTATCTTTTTCTTTTCAACTCTCAAAAAGGTGTTGCTACTGACCGAGCCAGGTTTGCCAAAACCAACTAAATTAACTCAATGATCCCAAAGTGATACCAATACTAACAACAAGATCAATCATATAACCACGAATTGAAAACTAAAATAAGCTATGCAAAAGAGTGAATGATAGAACTTCTCATTAATACTCCATAACGGCAACTCACACCAAGGGATACATATCTAACGAGAGAGGGGACACTTCCATAATGCAAACCATACTACAAAATAACTCCTCTATTCATGATATGACTCTATTATAAGGTAAAAAGATAGAAGATAGTGATATGATACCGCGGCACTCCCCCAAGCTTGGAATAAACCAAGGGGATGCCAAACCTGATGATGAATTACTCCTTAGGTGGTGGTGGTATCCTCTTGACAAGCTCTTTGATCAGTTTCCCCAAGTCCTCAATCTCGAAGGTGAGATTACGAATCAGCTGTGAGTTTTGCTCAATGCGGCTCATGATCATGTCGTGTTGAGAATTCCAGCTCTTGCTATTCTTTCCCCACTCTTCCTCCTTGAAGTCTTGTTTTCCTGCATAGCTAGAACGAGGCAAATCCCAATTGGAGGGTAATTTCCCCTTGGGCATATTCTGGTATTGATGCTCATGGATAAGAGTATGGAAAAGATTCTTGGTGCGTGGAGGAAGTGACCAAGGATCTGAACGGTGATGAGGAGGCTTCCCTCCAATGGCTGGATTTTCCACCACTCCAATGCTTGCAATGGTAGTGCCGGTGTGCGGGTGTTGGCCTTGCTCCTCTTCACCTTCACTCTTGATCTCCTTCTCCTTCCCGGGGTCTTGGAGGTCTTCCTCCATGGGCTCCTTCCCTTTGTCCTTGGCGTACACCATTGTGCTTCTAAGCTCTCAAAGAGTATGTCCTGACAGAAATAGATCGAAACAAAAACACGACGAAAACATGATATACGGATCTCGGGGGATCCGGGGGGTTATATATTATGAAGTTTCATATCAAAAGGAAGGTACTGGGAGAAAACGAGTCGGAGGCGGAGTCCTGGGTGGCCTCACCACCTGGTGGCGTGGCCAGGGGTGGGCCCGTGCCATGGGGTGGTGTGGGGCACCCCAGCTCCGGTTCCATCCCTTTTTCGCTTCGAAGCTTTCCTTATTGACTGAAAACTGCAAAAATATAGTTGGATTGTACTTTCGCGGAACTTTTCTTACCAGATCTGTTACCTAGTTGGAAACGGACTCTCCAGGTCCCTGAATTTGGTATCTAGTAGATCCTTCCGGAGTCATCACTTGAATATCATAGATATCTTCATCTTCATATACTTATTACTTGAGTCATAAAACCTTTCTCTTCCTTATCACACCATTATCTCCACTTCCTGGAAATTTCTTTCACACAAAATTTCACATAGTTCTTATTATCAACATTAGTATAAGTGAAGTGATAGAACCTTTTGAGTCCAACTTCAACTGAGAACCATCAAAACATAAGCTACTGTAGCAACTCCTTCCGAAAACCCAAAAAGAATTCAAAAAGAAAATCGAATAAAGAAGCAAATGCAAGAGTGGCTAAATCTGTCAGAACAGACCAGCAGCTAAAGATCAATTTTTTCGAACATCTTCTGTTGATCAAATAGGAAAGTGCAAAACTAACGAAAGTTAAATAACAACCTGGGGCAGAAGCACAAAAAATTACAACTCAATCCGACATACAGAGATCTCTCACGAATTTTTACGGTGAAGCACAAAAATCTGTTTTGGGACAACAACTTCCCCAAATCTTACTTCTCTCTCATTAGAGGTTGATCTTGACACAAAAACCAAACAAAACGGATAAGGAGCGGTTATTACCGAGGTAATAACTTCCAAAACTCAAAGAAACAAAAACAAACTGAAAGCAAAAACAAATTGGGTTGTCTCCCATAAAGCTCTTTCTTTATAGCCATTAAGATGGGCATGATAATTTTGAAGAAGCTCTCATAGGGATATGATTTGAAGTGAAAGAGAGCATTAAGAAGCAAAAACACACACATTTAAGTCTAACCCACTTCCTATGCAAGGGGATTTTGTAAACAAACAAGTTGAAACCATAGGAAACTTGCATAAGAAGGCAAAAGAAGTGCAGCATAAAACGGGGAAACTTGATATTATTGAGATGCATAAGAACACTTTTCCCTCTCTCATAATAACTTTCAGTATCATGCATAAACTTAACAATATAGCTATCACAAGGACTATCGTAGCAATTATCACTTATTCTAACAGAAAACACAGGGATACTAGCTCTCATAACACTACTTTGTGAAACAGTATTAGAGGTATCCTTACAAAGGATAGTGTGTCCCTCTTTTTCATATTTAGCAACAAGGTCTTTCACATTTGCTACAATAGGTTCATCAACCATTTGTTTATCAGGTTCAACAGCTTTATTCATACTTTCATCTACCATACTAGCCATCATAGAATGTTCCTTTACCTTAACTGGGAAAGGCATTTTCTCAATATAAGGTTCAGATAAAACGTGATTAGCAGTAGAAACTTCAGTATTTCTTGCAGGAACACTCTTAGCAACATCTTTATAAGGTTCATGATACTTATTCCACTTCTTTTTAGGCACTTCAATGTAGGAAGCAAAAGCCTTAAAATAAGAAGCAATAGCTTGAGAGTCAAGACCATAAGCATTTTTAATATTTTGAAAGTCATCACTTCCCATAAAAGATTCAATGCATTCATAATCATAATTTATACCTGACTTTCTACCTTTGTCATTCTCCCAAGCTTCAGCATTGTCTTGAATACGGTCCAGAAGATCCCATTTAGCTTCTTCTTCCATACGAGTGAATGATCCAGCACAAGAAGCATCCAATAAATCCTTATCATGTAGAGGGAGCCTTGCATAAAATTTATTGATAATAATATTGTTGGGGAGCTCATGAATGGGACATTTGAGCATTAGTAACTTCAATCTCCCCCAAGCTTGAGTTGTACTCTCTCCATCAAGAGGCCAAAAGTTGTATATTTCATTCCGATCTTTATGAATCTCACTAGGAGGATAAAACTTTGAATAAAAGAGAGGCACTATTTCCTCCCATTCCAGAGCTTGACCATTCTTCAGCAGCTTATACCATTCCTCAGCTCTTCCTTTCAGTGATAATGAGAATAACTTCTTCTTAACTTGATCTATAGTAATACCTGCACACTTGAACAACTCGCATAATTCGTGTATAAAGAGTAAATGATCACCGGGATGGACAATTCCATCCCCAACATAGTAGTTATCCATAACACGATCAATAATTCTTGTAGGTATTTTGAAAACATCTTTCTCAGCAGGTGGTGGCTTATCTACTACCTTAGCAGTGGTAGTAGAATTACCAAATAAGAAACTCAGTGAATTATCCATAACGAAAATAAAGCAACTAGCAGAAGTAAACAATACTCACAGTAGAAGTTTCCTTTACTAGTTCCACTCTCCAATAGCGCTTCACTCCCTGGCAACGGCGCCAGAAAATAGTCTTGATGACCCACAAGTATAGGGGGTGTATCGCAGTATTTTCGATAAGTAAGAGTGTCGAACCCAACGAGGAGCAGAAGGTGTTGGCTAGTGGTATGGATCAGGAATCTCTGCAAATACTTAGCAAACAGATTTTTAGGGGTTTTCGATAAAGCAAGTAAACAAAGTACGAGTAAACAAAAGACAGTAGGAATAAATGCAGCAAGTGGCCCAATCCTTTATGCAGCAAAGGACAAGCCGGTTGTATTTCTATAGATGACCAAACATTCTCGAGGACACATGGGAAGACTGTCAAGTGCTTTCGCTTCCTATAGTCGATTAATCTTCTTTAGCTTGCTAAGTGTTGTGTGGGTGAACCTGTGCTAATGTACCGCCCCATCCAAGACTAATACATACTTATGATTATACCCCTTGCAAACATCCATAAGTACAAGAAAGTAATTAAGGTAGAAACCTAACCATAGCTTTAAACTCTTAGACCCTTACGTCCCCTGTGCAATGGTTTCCTAATGGGGGTTCAGGTTTCTGTCACTCCGGCAACCCCTACGATTAGTAGCCAAATACACAATGCATTCCCCTAGGCCCATATAGGTGAAGTGTCATGTAGTTGACGTTCACATGACACCACTAGAAGAAGTACACCACAACTTAAATAACAATCTATTGAATCTCTCTCAACACAACTCCACTACTAACAACATGACTTCTCCCATGTCCTCAAGAACAAAATGAACTACTCACAAGACATCATATGGATCATGATCAGAGATGAAATAATGATGTATAAAAATCTGAACATAAACAATAATTCAATGGTTCACTCAATAGCATCAACTACAAAGAGTAATCAACACCGAGAAAGTTTCCCCTATGAACTATGCAAGATTCAACCAATTGTTACAGCAATATGGAGATGGTGATGAGGGTGCTGATGGTGATTATGGTGGTGGTGATGATGATGATGATCCCGATGAAGTCTAGCTTGATGGTGGTGTTGATGGCCACGATTTCCCCTCTCCGGGAAGGAATTCCCCTGACAGAAATTTGTCTGCCGGAGAGATCTTTCTCTCTCGGTGTTTTCCGCCCCGCAGAGGCGGTGGAATCTTTCTGTGGTCACTCCCCGAGTCTTAGGGTTTCGTGGGGATTATATACGCTAGAGGGGAGAGGCTGGAGTGGGCCAGGGCGGCCACACCACTCCCTGGCGCGGCCTAGGCCTGCCCGCGCCATGGGGTGGTGTGGGCCCCCTGTGGCCCACCTCCACTCCATCTTCTGGCATCCTGAGTCTTCTGGAAAAATAGGATTTTCCGTATATTTTCCCGGATTTTCTGATCTTCGCGAATTTTGCCTCCAAACAGCACCTTTTCCATCAGAATCCTGACTGCAGCGGTCCATGCTCCAAAAGTCATCAACCATGCAAAAATAGATGAAATAACATAAGTATCACCTCTCAATACGAAATATATCAATGAATAATAGTGAATTAAGACATAGAATAGTGATGCAAAATGGACGTATCAATCATCGCCTCTGACATCCTACTACCGCATAGACTTCATCTATGAAAACTACCAATAAATCCCTTTACCGAGAGTCAATAATTTTTTATTTTAATCGTACTTGAAACAATCAGGGGCTACGCCCTCTTCGAGTAACCTAAGTGCCATCGACTCTGCATACTCGAGTACCTCGTACGTGAGTTCCCGAGTAGCTAACTATGCCTGAGCTTCGAATCCTTGAACTCCGACCCAACTGACAGGTCAGCAAGGTACCGAGACTAAGGGAATCAAGCTAACAAAAAGGTCTCATGTTATAGTGCAAAAGTGTCGAGTCCAATGGCACTAGAAAATGTTATAACAAGCCAAAAGGTAAATATTCTTCACAAGATACAAGTACTTTATAATTCTTTATGTTTTTTGCAAGGACGTGGACTACTTCGAGCTATTCTATTGGGTCCTCCAATGGAGTCGACTGATGCTAGCCATGTTAACTTATGTCAAGACCAGAGTCGAGTACCTCCTCGATGAAGATGATCTCTAGTCCAAGAAATGCAAGGCCTAAGTTGAGTACCTCCTTAGATGATAGAACTCTGAGCCTATGCTTCAGAGCACTCTCGTGCACCCGATGAAGATACATCCTCCGACAGAGTCGATGAAAACAAATTACACTGCTACAAACAAGACCTGAGTAGGGAACCTCCTCAGATGAAGATCATCTTCGAGCCTATGTTCCGGTACAAGCACCCGAACATAGCCTCGGGGGATACTCCCATCGGGGGCTTTGGCCACACACCCGATAAAATAATTCTCCAACGGAGACGATGATTATCACTTGTGATCAAGAACTAAAAGACCCGAGTCGAGTATTCCTCGAATTAAGAATATGCTATGAGCCTATGCTCCGGTGCAAGCTCCCGAACATAGCCTCGGGGGCTACTCCCATCGGGAACACTGGCCGCACACCTGATAGAAAAAAATAGAAATCCTCCAATAGGAGTCGACGAAATAATATCTACAATGATGAAGCATAACTTTGAGCCTACCCGAGTGCAGGTTGAAAAGTTACTCCCATCGGGAGCAGCCGATGGAAATGCCAACATCACTTCAATAACAAGACAACTTCATCCATTGCATCAGCCAAAGAAGGCAGTCGAGAAGTTCACATATCCGAAGAAATCTTCAAGTTCACCTTCCAGGAATATTAAAACAAACTTGGAGAGTCGGGGGCTACTGATATGGGCATGACCCTTCGGTGCCCATTGTTGGTTTATATGGTGTGGCCCAACGGAAGTCCCACTCGAAGATATACCAAGATCCATGAAGCCCATGATGATTTGGCTGATAAGAAGCCTACAAGGACACCATCTCCAAGCATACAAGACAAGGAAAGTCCAAGACTAGACTACATACAAACTCTAACTTGTAACCTAATCGTATTGGTACCCGAGACATAGCCTCCCCATATATAAAGGCTAGGAGGGTCCAATGAGAAGGACACCTGACCACCAATAACCCCACAATAGATCTAGACAACAAACATTAGATACACACATCTCTCTCTCTCTCTAAGTGAGACCACAACTAGTCGACTCAACAAGTTTGTAATCTCCATTGATAATACAAGTAGACAAGTAGGAAGTAAGGTTTCCTCTAAGAGGGCCTGAACCTGGGTAAATCGCCTCCCCTATTTGTCTGTTAGGCCGAAAAAATTACTACCCCTCTCCCTTCCCATCAACCCAAGTCCATAACAATGGGCATTGCCGATGTCACCCCTCAATAGGATGGGGTTTTGGTTACATACACTTGCAGACCGAACATGGTTAACACCCCGCGGGGAACATGGATGAAGTAGTCGTACTCAGTCGACCTCAAGGTTAGCGAAGCTCCTCACTCCTCACCTCCTGGTCCTTGCATAATAGCTTTGGCACCACAAGTGGCGGTTCCCCCGAGGTATCACACACATACGGTGTCGCCGACGATGACTCCCGTTCTTCTTTATCTAGCCGGGATGCGGAAGTAGACCCTCTAGAACTAGGATCCAGCAGCACAACAGCATGCCGGTGGTGTCAACTCTCTCATGCATAGTTCTTCTTGGAACCTACTCGTGAGATTCAAGAGAGAAAAGAGAAGGAAAATTCCCTAAGGAAAAGTCCTTAGGAAATCCCCTTTTGTTTTATTGTTGTATTTTCCCGCCAATATAGACCTTCTTATACAGGGGAAAAGGGAGGGATCCCCTCCCTAAAGTACAAATGTAGGACTAAAGGAAAAAAGAGAAGGAGGGGAACTAGCCGGCTGGGTGGGCTATGGCCAGGTGGGCTCCCTGCGCACCAGCCCAGCTCGCCTGCGGCCTGTGAGGCAACATCGACGAGGTGGGCCTCGCCCCGCGGCCCACCTACGTGCCAGCGCTTGCCCGCGCCCATGTAGACCTTGGATGCAGCCCACCTGCGCCTGCCTGCTAGCGTCCGCTCACGCGCGTATCTGCGTGGGCTTACCTAGCTAGTGGGACCTAGCATCGGCAGCTTCCCTTTAGGGTGGCTTCCCTCTGGGCCTTTTCCCTCTAGGGATTTGGCCCAATAGAGGAAGTAGCCCCATAAATATTAATTTTAAATATTTATTTAATATATTAATTAACAATTAATATATAAATGCATATTATAAGATCTCTATTAATCCGAAACACCTTTATAGTCACTCAGTTACGGTAATGACGATTGATGTGATCAAAGCTTCCACATGAGATACTGATTAATATGACCTCACGGTCTAAGGAGAAGGTCACTTTGTTTCTAACTATCACAACGATGAACCATGTGACTAGACCATGTTGTAATACTTATGTGGGTAGTGTCCATCATATCATTCTCCAATTATATGACTTTGTTGTCAACTGGCATAAATGCTCCATGATTAGGAAACCTTGATCATCGGTTGCCCAATGAACTAGTTGAATAGAGGCTATTAGGGACCAGGTTTGTTTGCATACCACACATGTATCAATGTTTCCTCTTGATAAAGTTATAGCATAGTATGAAATTATTATGAACTAGTTTGAGATATGATAATAAACCATTGATTATTTGCCTCTAGGGCATATCTCCTTCACTCTCCGCCATTACCAACATCCGATCACAACTACCATGAATTGTCTCATGGCATCGACAAGAAGGTGAAGCTCCACGCCTCATGCAAATGATAAGGATGTGCACGACTGCATTGATTCGGCTAAAGATATCTAGTAACATCATGCATCGAACTGCGGAAATCTTTGAGAGGAAGACCAGAACCTCATCGGCTACTAGATCAAGGAGGCCAACATGAAGTAGATCGACACCATGGTGCTCAAAGAACAGTAGGATCTAGTCATCTTTATTCTACTGCGCCATCATCTCTACCAGCCAATCCAGAGATATCGAAGGTAACCCATGCCACCCACAACCCTCGATTCTCGAAGAATGCAGCCATGAGAGCCACCATCAACCTAGGCGCACACCATCACCGTGCCACCTATCACATCGTCACCACAGGCCAAGCCTAAACGCCTCTGCCCATGGCCCCCAACATAGCGACATGCCCCATCACGGAAGCGTGCCTTCGTGTTCGCCCCGTCGAGCAAGGGAACGAAGAAGATCCGCCGCCGGCACCGCCAGGGCTTTGCCCAACCACGTCCCATGGTGGTTGTCAGACTCTAACCTGATTCTGCATGACTATTGTCCATCCTCCTACATCTAACAACTATCACGAATTTGTACCGCTTTGTGCCCATGAGGATCAAGCTTAATCGTGGATTCAAGATAGGACGGCTACTGCTACTCCAATGATCGATTTTGAATTCCAACATGATTTTTTACACTTGTCCTTGGTTCCCCCTCACCTGCTCACTCCCTTGTCACCATTCTGGCCTATTTAGCCCCTACATGCTCCTTTGAATTCAGCTAATATAATGAAGGAGTTCTGAATAGTTTGTGTGTTCTTTGGATTAATCCCCTTTTTGGTAGTTTAGTCTAATCAATCGGTATCAAGAGCCTATAATAGTCGAGGGCGAATTGAATCTAGATAGGCATGCAGTTGGGATCTCTTGTAAAATGCTCCACCATATGTTCTAGATCCCGGTGACGGTGTGATTTCCTTCCTCTAGAGGAGATGATCGGAGGTGGCTTGGCGGCAACATCGTTCAGGTACATATCAAGTACGGGAATTGGTTACTAGAGAAAATTTCTTCAACAGTAAAATCCCACCCTTCCATCATTGTTCTATGTACTTCCGGTGGTGGGCGATGTGGCAACGGTGTTGGTGGTGGCATGATCGAGGAACTTTGGGCAAGCCTCTTGTCCTCAGGGTGAAAAGGCCCCAACTTTTCTTCATTTCTTCGACAGGTGCAACATCGACACCAAGGAATTCTTCAGAAGACTCGAAACATTTGGAATTGTCCTCTTGGCAACTAGATATTAAAACACTTTTGCGTGGCAGAGAAGAAGACAAGGAAGAGTTTGTAGATTTTTCTTAAACTGTCCAAGAAATTTTTGCTTCCTTACAACAAAATTTCACAACCATTTAGATGAATTTTGCAAGTCCTTTTCCTAGGGAGAAGATGAGATACTGGTTACCAATGAAGGATAAAAGGAGTAGAATTTGGGACTTACTCCAGGGCAAGGAAGTAATGCAACTCCTGAAAAGAACAAGGGTGTTCTATACACCACAGTTCTTGTTGAGATGCAAGGTAGGGAACTCTAGCTAGAAGGAACTCCAAAAATGCCCTATGGGCATCCCAACTTTGCAAGATCAAGTCAGTCTATTGTGATCAATAATGAATAAGCAACAACTAATGAGTAACATTTTGTTCAAATCATTGACTAGGAAGAGGATGTGTATGATGGTAGACATGCTAGATACAAGCAAATACAACAACATGAAGTAAGAAGGAATTTGATGGAAGTAAAACCAACAAAGTTCAATATATCTAAATTTGAAGGAGATGAAGTTGATGCTTGGATAGAGAAAATTGAGTAGTATTTTAAAGACAATTAAACCCCTACTAAACAAAGAACAAAACTAGTTGTACCATATCTAAAAGGAAGAGCCTTACAGTAGTGGAGAGGCATTGGTCACTCAGCCCCAACACTGCCCTAGTTTAGATTTTGTGGTTTTCTAGCTAAAAGATTTGCTAAAAATTATATATGTGATAATGTCAGGATTGTCATGCTCTTACTCAAATGACAACTATTAATTATATTGACTAGTTTGAAAGATTGTTGAATGTGGTTAGAAGGGATAATCCAAATCTTCCAACTAATTATTTTGTGAAATGTTTCATCTCTAGATTGAATGATTACATCCAAAACCATCTGTAGTGTCACAAGCCTAAGGATCTACATGAATCTATGTGGTTGTCTAAGAGAACTGAGCTAGCTCAACCTGCCAGAAGAAGTGTTTACCAAGATGCAACACCAAATGCAAGAAATCAAATTTATGCAGAAGCTCCCAAACCCACTGCACAATAGAGTTGTCTATCAAATGTTATACAACTATCTAGATAGAAAAAGATTTGATACAAATGCATGGAACCATGGTTACCTAGCCATAAGCAGTTTTGCAAATTTGGTATAAAGGCACAAATTCAGGCCCTGCAACAAGAGGCAGAGGAGGCGGATGAAATTTCCTATGGCATAGAATATGATGAATATACTAATGATTGTCGGGCCCGAGATTTAGGGGGTACCCCAGCCCACTTGTGGCTGGGTCACTGTCCTGTCTGGCTAACGTTCCGTGAGGGATGTGGTAGTCCTCACCAAGTGCTTGGCAAGGGAATTCCCACACGGAGAGCCTCTAGAGGGGATACTTGCACTCGATCCCCTTGGGGAGGACTCGTTGATCTCACTGACCTCACCAGGGTCATCATGGTAATCTTCCTACCCCGGAAGAAAGCGACAAACCCAACTAGCAGCCCACATGCCATGTGGATCATGTGGGCCGACTCAGTAAGGAGAAGATACTGACTGGCCGCATCAGTGATAAAGAGGGGCTAACTGCACATGTGTGGGCTCCCCTCCCTCTTTACCACTTTCATGCAAGGAGGTGGTGGACGGCACCATGCTATAGGGGAGACGTCAGCGGCGACCTCAACTTTATGCTAGACCGGCGACCCCCAAAGATCCTAGACCAGGTCCATGTAAAGTAGTCTTGTAGACCAGCTCCCCCTGGGTGGCAATGTGGTAACCCTTCCCGCCCAATGAATTGGGCGAAGAGGTCCGGCACCACTATAAAAGGGGAGCCACCCCAACCTTAGAAGTGGTCGATCCTTACGATCAGAAACCCTAGGGCTTTCAGTCACGATTATACCCTCATGAAGCACTACAGGCAATACAACAAAGCAGGAGTAAGGGCTTTACCTCCTCACGAGGGTCCCGAACCTGGGTAAAAAACCTGTGTCATCTCTTTGTCATGTGCGAGCTCCATCGCTCCCATCATCGTATCGAAGATCTCAACGCGTGGTCAGTTCCCTCATGAATCTAGGGCTCATCGTGTGCGCCAGGTAGGGGGTTGAGGCACTCGCTGAAGATCCTCACTCTCGATGTCACCATGGCGTCCCACACTGATGACTACAAGTGCACAGATCGATTGTAGATAGTTTTGAAATAAGAGTATCAAACCCACAAAGAGCTATTTGGTTAAGGTTTTTATGCCCTTCGTCACTATCTACCAAAGGATTTTATCTAAAAAGTATCTACAAAAGTCTTTTAAAATATAACATAAAAATAAAAATGTTTTGTACTGGGGGAGGCAGCCCAGCCTGTAGGCCAGGCCACCTACTACCACGGTAGGCCTGGCCCAAACCAGACCAACCAAACCCTAACATAAACCCTAGCCCCATCGCCACGGTACACACACCACCCCACCCACTTGACACGCTCCACACAACACAACACCACACAACACCACCCCGACCCAGACCAGCACACCACACAATAGCGGCACGCACGTAGCCCAGGTTGTAACACATAAACACACAACGTGACTCACTGATACATTGCAAATGTATCTATAATCTTTGATGCTCCATGCTTGGTTTTATCCACTTTCTTGTGTTTTGTCCACACTTTGGAGTACTTTTCATATGATTTATTGGACTAACCTATTAACAAGAGCCACAGTGCCAGCTGCCTGTTTTCTGCTGTTTTTGGTTCCAGGAAAGTCAGAAAATGAATATTCTCGGAATTGGACGGGACAAAAGCCAAAGTGCCTATTTTTCCAGAAGACTCCAGGAGCCAGAATACGAGACGGAGGAGAGCCAGGGGCTGGCCACACCACCCCTAGGCGCGGGCTAGGCCTGGCCGCGCCAGGGCATGGTGTGGTGGCCCCAGGCACCCCCTCGATCTCCCTCTTCGCCTATAAGAAGCCTTCTAACCTAAAAACTTCGGGGGGTTCGACGTTTTTCCATGAAAAGTTCCGCTCCGCCGCCACCACCAGATTCCACGAAACAGCACCAGAAACTCCGTTCTGGCACCCTGCCGGGACGGGGAATTGGAGGAGATCATCGCCATCATCATCACCATCGCTTCTCCATCGACCATCCATGTTTCCCCCATCTATGAGTGAGTAATCCCCCGCTGTAGGCTATGGGG
Source organism: Avena sativa (assembly GCA_916181665.1). Lineage (NCBI taxonomy): Eukaryota > Viridiplantae > Streptophyta > Magnoliopsida > Poales > Poaceae > Avena > Avena sativa. Next base: position 345,474,482 of record OV702287.1, read on the forward strand.
ATGGTAGGGATTGGCTGAGATCGTTCATGTAATGGCATCAAATTGTTAGGGCATGGTGCCTAGTATCTTCTATTAGTGCTTTATGACTTTGTTGTGACTTGTTGTGCTTAATGCTTGTCACTAGGGCCCGAGTGCCATGATTTCAGATCTGAACTTGTTATTAATTCATTATGATAGTATTGTTTTGGGTCTTATATGCAAGTTGTATACACACGTTGTTGTCCGGAACTTATGGCCCCGAAGTGACAGGAATCGGGATAACCAGAAGGGAAAGGCTTTGATGTGAGGATCACATGTGTTCATGGAGTGTTAATGCTTTGCTCCGGTGCTCTATTAAAAGGAGCACCTTAATTATCAGTAGTTCCCTAGAGGCCCCGCTGCAAACGGGCTGGCAGGACAAAAGATGTTGTGCAAGTTCTCATTGCAAGCACGTATGACTATATATGGAGCACATGCCTAGGATTGTCTAGTACTTGGATGCTTTATCTTATTTATCTGCAATTGCCCTATGTTCTGATTGCTATGTGAATTGTCTTGTCCATGCAACGCCCGTCCATCCATCCCTATGCCTACAGCACTCGAATCCCACTGTTACCGCTTTTGTTACTACTGTCTTTGCTTTACTACTGCTGCTGCTTTACTATTCCTACTACAAAACTGTTGCTACTGATAAACTGTTGTGAGCAAGATTGTTTCCAGGTGCAGCTGAATTGACAACTCAGTTGTTAAGGCTGATAAATATTCTTTGGCTCCCCTTGTGTCGAATCAATAAATTGGATTTCACTTCCCTCGAAAATATTGCGATACACCCCCTATACTTGTGGGTCATCAAGACTATTTTCTAGCGCCGTTGCCGGGGAGCATAGCTTTATTTATCAAGTCCACTTGGAATCACTATTGTTCAAGCTAAGTTTATTTTCTCCTTATTTGCTTGTTTCTTTATCAAAAATACAAAAAAAATTGGTTCCTACTCTAGTTGTTATTTTCGTTGGTTTGTTATTGTCTTGCTTTATCATGCTTGTTGTCAATGGTTGGTTTCTTTGAAACTGAAGCTTATTGACAAGGTGGGTTCAAGGAAGATCAAAAATATTATTATAAGGAACACCGCTTGTCACAAAAATGGAAACACTTATGGGGACAAATTGATAGATTGTATACCATTGCTAGAAATGTGTGCTCTACTTATAATGTTACTTATTGCCTTGATAAATCTTGTTGCTGTAGGAGGTACAAACACCTCCCTTTTCAATGTGAGTATAATGATAATGTTACCATATCTTCCTATGCTAAAGGAATTTATGACTTTTATGATGCGGAACAAATTGAAGAATTTATTGCTTGGAAGGGTGCTTTTGAGCTTGCTAGTTTGCTTGAAAGTATTGATGATTCACCTTACAAATATGAGGTTTATGGTATACTAAAATTTTGCTTTGAGAATTACAAGGAAGAAAACGGCTATATTCTTGAATATACTAATAGATGCTTTCCACAGATGGAAGAGACTAATTCCTTGCAGGATCCTATGGAAGAAGAAATTGATGAACCTGAAATCTCATTAGATGAAAAAGAGGAGGAGAGTGTTGACCAAAAGGGGGAAGAATGGATTAGCTACCCATGCCTACCTTCTAATGAGAGTAACTCTTTATCCCTTACATTATTTGATTGTCCTCCATGCTTACTAAAGGAGGATGAATGTTATGTTCCCGAGGTTTCTTTTGAAGATGTTTATGATAAAGCTCTAGTGCTTGTAGATCATGAAAAGCATGCTTTTTGTGATAGTTATATTGTTGAGTTTATTCATGAGGCTACTGAAAATTATCATGAGAGAGGAAAATATGGTTGTAGAAGTTTTCATGGTATTGAAACACCTCTCTATGTGCTGAAAGTTTTGAAGTTACTCTTGTTTTATCTTCCTATGGCTGCCACTTTGTTCCTTGCGAATTTATTTGCATACATGATTCCTATGCATAGGAAGTGGGTTAGACTTAAATGTGTTTCGAATTTGCTTCTTGATGCTCTCTTTTACTTCAACTCATATTTCTTATGAGAGCATCCTCTCAAACTTTTATGCCTAAAGATGATATTATGTCTATTATTCTTGAGAGACCTTTTCTTAAATACTGCAGGAGCTGTTATTAATTGTGATCAAGGGAAGGTGACCTTCAATGTTAATGACAAGGAACACATTGTCTATTTCCTCAAGAAGATTTAAAGGACTTATGGTTTGAATTCAATTGAACATGTTGAGGGCATTCAAGTTGGAGAAATATATTGTCCCATACCAAGAGAAAAATTTGAAACTATTATGATTGGGACCATCGCTATCAAGGTTGAGATAACATAATCATTAGTGGAACACAAAGTTTTGTCTCATATGAAATTGTTTTGGTAACAAGACCTTATCAACCTTGTTAACAAAAGGATTTCATTGAACAAAACAATGTTTTCACCATGATTATCTATGCTTACTTCTATTCTATCCATTTTAGTTTTTGCTTATGCCTAACTTAAAGGCGTTAAAGAAAAGTACTTATTGGGAGATAACACAAAAGTTTTAGATGAGTCTTGGAAGTTATTACTTCAGTAATAACCGCTCCTTATCCTTTTTATTTGCTTTTTGTGCCAAGAGTAACCTCTAATGAGAGAGAAGTAATGATTGGGAAAGTTGCTGTCCCGAAACAGACTTTTGTGCTTCACCGTAAAAATTCATGAGAGAGCTCTGTATGTCGAATTGATCTGTAATTGTTTGTGCTTCTGACCCAGGTTGTTATCTAACTTTCGTTAGTTCAACACTTTTTGATTTGAGCAACAGAAGGTCTTCGAAAAAATTCGTCTTTACCTGCTGGTCTGTTTTAACAGATTTCTGCCATTTTCTGCATTTGCTTCTTGTTAGTTCCTTTTTGAGTTCTTTTGGGGAATTGAGCTTTTTGAGGGAAGTGATACAGTAGCTAGTGTTCTAATGGAAGTTTATTTGGTGTTATAACTGAACCTTAAAGACCTTTTATCTTGAGTGCACTAATGTCGCTAATAAAGATTGTGTGAAGTTTTGTATGAAGGAAAAATTTCAGGTGTATGGAAGGAATGAGTAATGAGATGAAGGATGGACTAAAGCTCAAGCTTGGGGATGCCACGCGTGTCACCCCAATAAATATCCAAGAAGTACAAGCGTCAAAGCTTGGGGATGCCCAAGGCATCCCCTTCTTCATCAATAAAAATTCCAAGTTTCTTCCAAACGCTTCATTTTTATTGTTTCATGCACAGTTGTGTTGTTCTTGGAGCGTCTTTTTTTTTGTTTTGGTTTTTCATTTGCTTGGTTTTATTAGTTTTCTGAATAAATTGGTTGGACCTCCTCTTTCATATATTGGTGTTCAAATAGTTTGGTTTGGTTTGGAAAAGAGTAGGAAGCTTAAGTGGTAAAGAGAGCTTGTTTTTGCCTGTGGCCTATGCTTTGTCATGACATGCTTGATATTGTTTTGGCTTTATCCTTAGTATTCTTTGCTGTAGCATGACTTGTTATAAACGATTGAGATTGCTTAATGTGCCTTGGATGAATCATGCGTTGTTTTAGCATATTAAAGCATAGTATAATGGTATTCTCCTTTGATGCTTTATTTGGGTTGACTTGGCGCATGCTCACACCATGTTATGACTATCTCAAGTCACCTTAAGCCTTTATGATCCTTTAGTTTTCAACTTGTAGTATCACTTTATGCTTTGATCAATGATGTTTTGTCGCTCTGCATGATTATGGCCATTATTGCTCTCTCGTTTATCGCTCCCTTACTATTGCTAGCCTTCACTTACACTGAGTATGTTTTACTCAAGTTTCCAACTCCCTAAACCAAATATTGCCAAAGTGTCCACCATACCTACCTATTAGCATCATTTGCTACTTCCTTGCATATTCAATATGCCTTGTTTTCTTCCGAATAAAATGTTTGCTTGTTATGAAAAAGTTAGTTAGTAAAGCTCTCACGAACTTGATGGCACACTTCATTTCCTGCACTTAATAAACCGGAACCATTGTGAACTCTCCATGAAAGTTATATGCTTGCTAATTATAGGCTGGGGATTAGCAGAACCGTGCTGTCACGGGGAACGCTTTCAACACTTGTAAATATATACCAAGTTGATACCTTGCTCTTTTGTTTGCGGATGTCGTCGAAATAAAAGGGGAGCTTGTAAGTCCATGGAGTTATGTATGTGTGTTAGAGAAACGCCTGGGCCGCTGGTCTAATCCATGCTGACATGGTGGAAACCTGCAGCGTAACCATAATGATATCTATGAAGCATTCTTCTTATAAAAAAAGAGATAGCTATTGAGAAAAAGAAAAAAAAAGATTTATGAAAAGAGGAAAGAGAGAAAAAAGCACCATTTTCCCATGGTAAATAAGAAGATTGCTGAGATACCCATTGTCTGCTTGCCTTGTCATTTTGATATGGGGATTCTTCCATATCATCGGGCAAGGGGTACCCCGTTGGGGGTTCTCTATGATACGCACATACTTACGATGACAAGAACTTACCGGTAACTAAATTTGAGTAGCATGAGGAGCGACCCTCGTACTCAAGGGACTTGGGATTTCCAGTTTATAGTCTGTCAAGCATATAACTCAGATTGGACCTCACTTTCACCTCAACCACATTAAAGATGCTTATGATAGGGGCAATGAGAGCTCAAAGCTAATGAGTACCATACTTTCAGCATTTGGAAGCCTGTCAAACTATGCAAAACCTTTTCTTTTACTTGTTGAGTCTCCACTTATTCTTTGACCACTTTCTTGAGAGCATAGTGGCCATTCTTAGTTCTATGTGCATTGTCCCAAGACTTGTTGATTGATGCATACCTTGATATTGCTTGTTTTAAACTATTTGTATCTAGTCACTCTTGTAAACTTTGAAGGTGTCCTATGCATTTATGTTTGCTACTCTATGAGGGACAAGCTGAATGCCACTTTGCTATGTTTTCTTTATGTGAAACAAACAAACGTCTTGCAAAGCATTGTTATTCATGAATCTTTTGTTTGTGCGTTTTCATGTTGCAACTTAGTTGCTATGTTTTATTGCTAGAACTTTGTCTTTCATGTTATGATTGAAGTACTATGATCCCAGCTTTGAATGTTTACAAATACTTTGGTCAAGTCTTTGATGGTGCATGTCACCTAAAAAATTATTCTTTCTTTTTATCACTTACCTACTCGAGGACGAGCAGGAGTTAAGCTTGGGGATGTTGATACATTGCAAATGTATCTATAATTTTTGATGCTCCATGCTTGGTTTTATCCACTTTCTTGTGTTTTGTCCACACTTTGGAGTACTTTTCATATGATTTCTTGGACTAACCTATTAACAAGAGCCACAGTGCCAGCTGCTTGTTTTCTGCTGTTTTTGTTCCAGGAAAGTTAGAAAATGAATATTCTCGGAATTGGACGGGACAAAAGCCAAAGTGCCTATTTTTCCAGAAGACTCTAGGAGCCAGAATACGAGATGGAGGAGAGCCAGGGGCTGGCCACACCACCCCTAGGCACGGGCTAGGCCTGGCCGCGCCAGGGCATGGTGTGGTGGCCCCAGGCACCCCCTCGGTCTCCCTCTTCGCCTATAAGAAGCCTTCTGACCTAAACACTTCGGGGGGTTCGATGTTTTTCCACGAAAAGTTCCGCTCCGCCGCCACCACCAGATTCCATGAAACAGCACCAGAAACTCCGTTCTGGCACCCTACCGGGACGGTGAATTGGAGGAGATCATCGCTATCAGCATCACCATCGCTTCTCCATCGACCATCCATGTTTCCCCCATCTATGAGTGAGTAATCCCCCGCTGTAGGCTATGGGGATGGTAGGGATTGGATGAGATCGTTCATGTAATGGCATGAGATTGTTAGGGCATGGTGCCTAGTATCTTCTATTAGTGCTTTATGACTTTGTTGCGACTTGTTGTGCTTAATGCTTGTCACTAGGGCCCGAGTGCCATGATTTCAGATCTGAACTTGTTATTGATTCATTATGATAGTATTGTTTTGGGTCTTATCTGCAAGTTCTATACAGACATTGTTGTCCGGAACCTATGGCCCTGAAGTGACAGAAATCGGGATAACCAGAAGGGAAAGGCTTTGATGTGAGGATTACATGTGTTCACGGAGTGTTAATGCTTTGCTCTGGTGCTCTATTAAAAGGAGCACCTTAATTGCCGGTAGTTCCCTAGAGGCCCCGCTTCAAACGGGCTGGCAGGACAAAAGATGTTGTGCAAGTTCTCATTGCAAGCACGGATGACTATATATGGAGCACATGCCTAGGATTGTCTAGTACTTGGATGCTTTATCTTATTTATCTGCAATTTCCCTATGTTCTGATTGCTATGTGAATTGTCTTGTCCATGCAACGCCCGTCCATCCATCCCTATGCCTACCGCACTCGAATCCCACTGTTACCGCTTTTGTTACTACTGTCTTTGCTTTACTACTGCTGCTGCTTTACTATTCCTACTACAAAACTGTTGCTACTGATAAACTGCTGTGAGCAAGATTGTTTCCAGGTGCAGCTGAATTGACAACTTAGTTGTTAAGGCTGATAAATATTCTTTGGCTCCCCTTGTGTCGAATCAATAAATTGGGTTTCACTTCCCTCGAAAATACTGCGATACACCCCCTATACTTGTGGGTCATCACTCACGCACGCGTACATGATGCACACGAACCGCACACCATGCATGCATAGGGACACGCTGCACGCACAACACGCACGCAACACAACTGAGAAACCCTCGCCTCTGATCGCCACCAACCATCGATCCCCATTGCCTCCTGTCGCCTCCACCTTCCCCAACCTTGACCAACCGCCTCCACGATTGGCCTCACCCAGCCACGATCCCCTTGATCCTACTAATACATTGCAAATGTATCTATAATTTTTGATGTTCCATGCTTGGTTTTATCTACTTTGTTGTGTTTTGTCCACACTTTGGAGTAATTTTCATATGATTTCTTGGAGTAACCTATTAACAAGAGGCACAGTGCCAGCTGCCTGTTTTCTGCTGTTTTTGGTTCCAGAAAAGTCAGAAAATGAATATTCTCGGAATTGGACGGGACAAAAGCAAAGTCATTATTTTACCGAGGGACACCTGGAGCCAGAATACGAGATGGAGAGGGGCTGGGGCCCGACCACACCACCTGGCCGCGCGGCCAGGCCTGGCCTGCGCCAGGGGGTGGTCTAGCCGCCCCAGGCACCCCCTCGGCCTCTCCTTCCGCCTATATATTGCCTCTGATACGAAAACCCTAAGTACTCGATCAAAAATCCACAAAAGAGTATGTAGCCACCGTCATCTCCATCCCTAGATCAGGAGGGATCTGAAGCTCTTCTCGGCACCCTACCGGAGGGGAGAAGTCACCCTGGAGGCCTTCTTCATCATCATGCAAGCCTCCGGTGTGATGCGTGAGTAGTTCATCTCTGGACTACGGGTCCATGTAGTACCTAGATGGCTGGTTCTCCTCCTTTGTGCTATCATGTTTAGATCTTGTGAGCTCGTTCATGATCAAGATCATCTATTTGTAATTCTGCATGCTGTGTTTGCGGGGATCCGATGGATATTGAGATACTATTTCAGATTGATTATTGATTCTATCATGTCTTTGTTATTTGTGATCTTGCATGCTTTCCGTTGTTAGTAGCTATCTTGGCCAAGTAGATGCTAGCAACTCCAAGAGTTAGTATTTATGCTCGATAGTGGGTTCATGCCTCTGGTAATCTGGGGAAGTGACAGAAATCTCTAAGGTACTAGATGTGCTGTTGCTACTAGGGAGAAAACAACAATCCTTTGTTCATAGAACAATCGTATTGTTTACTTTACACGCAATTCGTAATGAAATTATCTATTGCTTGCAACTTAATACTGGAGGAGGGTCGGATGATAACCTGAAGGTGGATTATTAGTCATAGATGCAGTTGGATGACGGTCTATGTATAATGTTGTAATGCCCAATCGAATCTCAAAGGAGTCAAGATGATTAGTATATGCTTGTATGCTTTCTCGATGTTTGTCAATTGCCCCGCTGTAATTTGTTCACCCAGCATGTTATCTATCTTAAGGAGAGCCACCTCTAGTGAACTATGGACCCCGGTCCTTTCTTTTACTATCAATCTACAATCAATTGTTTACTGCTTTGTGTTTACTTTCTGCAAACTATTACTTTCTTCCACTCGATACGTTTAATCCTTTGTTTTCAGCAAAACCGGTGATATTGACAACCTCATCGCAAGTTGAGTTTTGTGGTTGTGTTGTGCAGGTCTCCACGTTGATGTTGGCACCGGTAGTGCGCCCTGCCAAAGTTCAGCTAGCAACACCTTTGGGGTGTTTCCTTGCTCCTACTGGTTCGATTAAACCTTGGTTTCATATTGAGGGAAAACTTGCTGCTGTGCTCATCATACCTTCCTCTTGGGGTTCCCCTACAAGCTCGATATATTTTGGGCCATCACCTACTGCTTTTGCAAGCTCCGCGACTTCATCACCGCTCACCTCCCTCACCTGCAAGCTCCTAGCACCCTCCGCCCTCGACCTCATGTCCATGGCGCCTCCCCCATAGACCGGCCTCGTCTCTACCACCTCCCTGTGCAAGATCTACTCTGGTGTCCTTCATTCCTTGTAGATTCCCATGTTCTCCCCTTCGTCGTCATCTCCTACCACACCAAGGCCTAGGTCGTCCTCACCCTAGACATCATCAGCCTCCATGCCTACAACTATCGCCTTCCGCTGCTAGTCTTCCAGCGTGGCCGCATCGCCACCTCCAGCCTCTCGTATGCAAGTCGTCTTGTCCCCGACACTTGCCCTGCCTCTCCCTGCACCAGATCCCGTGGCCAGCATCCCACTGTCAAGTTCCTCCGATGGCCCCCACCGACCTCACTCTTCTGCTAGTACACCTCATCTTCTGACTCCAGGATGCGTCATCTGCCTCGACCTAGAATTGTTCCTCTATTGGTGGGCAAGTACAGCATCGACACGGACATCCTCTCAAGCTTAGGTAGCGGCTCGTCCTCATGCCTTGGATCATGTTCACAGTATCTCCAAGTACCTGGATGTTTGGTGTCTGCATCGTCGGGTGCCCCTTTGTTGTTGTTATGTAAGCCCGGAGTGTGTGTCTCCATGTTGTGCCGCTCTGCTGCTGAAGTGTAATGTGGTGCCAGGATGAAGTGGTCATGTTCAGGTTGTTGTCCATGCTCTTCCTATAGACAAGAGCTAAAAACCAGACAACAACCTCGGTGGTGCTACTTCGACTCGGACGATGATACTCGTTCATCAATGAAAAAATACGGACGACAAGAACTCTGACATGGAATCTGAAGACAATGACGTCGAATATCTTGAGCTCCTTCATAGATCCAACGGTCGAGACCCTGATCACAAAACCCAAAGACCAAACCAAACCCCTCCAAATCCAAGATCTCCACAACCAATGTGTGACCCCTATCCCGCCACTATTTTATAATTGATATACAACTTGTTGCATATTAAATTGTTCATGCTGGCACACATATTATGATGTTTGGGGTATTTTATCTATTCACCTAATAATTAAATATGGAGCATATGTGTCATATATTTTTTTGTCTTATCTCTGTGTAGCTCATTTATGTCTTGGTATTGCCATGTTAACAACATTTAATCCATGGTGTAGCCAAATAACTCTAACTCTAATTAATTGTCGGAATTTTTATTCCAAATAATATTGTAAGATGCATCACGTCCTTTTGCCATGTCATGCACATGTCGGATCTTCCACCATAGAATTAAATATTGCATCGGTTATCCTTCCTAGTGCTTTTCTTCTTCCCGGATAGGACGTGAGTTGGTGCGAGTGGTGACAAGACTTTGGATGTCTGACATTGTTCTCAGGCGAGCATTCTCCCCCTTCTGCCTATTTTGCAATTATAGTCTTTATTTACTCATTTGTCTATCGATATACTTATTGTCAATGCTTTAGTACCGTTCCTTTATCTATTTGCTCTACTATATTGCCTTGGTTATCCTATTGCCTGGTTTGATTATCTAGCTTTGTCCTTGCGAGTTATCAGCATGCTTAGTACCGCTCTCATATAGGTGGAACTTGATATCTGGATAATGTTGGTGATATGGATATTAATATGCTGTTGTTGGTAATTGGCTTCACCTAATGATAAGGCCCTGACAATGACCACCTTTGGGGATTGCTTGAGTCGACCTAGGAACCATTCATTCTACAATATCGGTTATGATAATATTGTGCTAACCAAACGTGGGGGGCCTCTGGGACCCCCCTCAATTACCAGAGCTTTTCATTTATCCAGAGGGTCACAAAATTGGTTTTCCATTTGGTGCATATGCATAATATGTCCTGACTATGACATTTCTTTGGTCTTGGTGATGATATGATATTTGGTGGACAGTCGGCATGCATACATAAAGTGCGGTATGGCCGAGAGGACAACTTCCATAGTGGAGCTCCGATGCTTCTCGATCATAGGCTCAAACGTTGTGCCACCTTGAGAACCCGCCATGCCTCTTGGGTGGATAAAACACAGTAGGCGATGAAGGAGATATGCCCTAGAGGCCAATAACAAAGATGTTTTTAATTACATGTCTCATTAGTTTGTAATAGTTTTGTATCATTATATAATTGTATTGAGTGGAAACATTAATATATGTGTGATATATAAACAAACCAGGTCCCTAGTATCCTCTAAACTAGTTTATTGGGCAGCTGATGATCGAGGTTTCTTGATCATGGATTTTACCACAGCAACTGACAACGAGGTCACTTCATTAGATGAGTGAAGTGATGGACGACACCCAACCCTAGTATTACAATGTGATCCAGCCACAAAGTTCAGCATTGCAATATCTAGCAAAGTGTAGTGATTCAGTCCTTCGACCGTGAGATCATATTACTCAGTGTCCCACAAGGCTTCTTTTATCACATCAACCATCATGACCATAACTGGGTGACCATAAATATGTGTATTGGGTATTCCAGAGGAACTTTTGAGGCCTATGTATCAAGATCATGATTTTCCCATCCGAGTGATGGATAGATACCCTGGGCCCACTCAGTGAGATTACATCAACAAGTTTGCAAACATTTGACTAGGTCACAGGGATGTAATATCACGGGAACAAGTAAATGTGTTTATCGGTAACAAGATCGCACTAGGTATGTAGATACCAAATATCTGGTCTTGGACAAACTAGGTATCATAGAGCAAAGGGAATGAGACTCAACGGTCAAGGTTCGAGCGATCAAGTTATTCGTGGAATGCATGGGGGTCATCATGTGTTTCCAGATACTGCTGTTGGTCCTTGATCATAGAGTGTCTCGATCATGTCTATCTATTCCTGCACCGTAGGGTGTCACACTTAAGGGTAGATGACGCTTAGGGATTGATTCAAGATCGTAGGAGAAGAGAGAGAACTCTGGAATAGTTTCGAGGTGATACCAGAATGATTCTGAGGATATCCGATGATGATCGAAGGGGTTCGAAAGGTGTTTCGGAATGATAGGTATTAAATCATATGTATTTAATATTAACAAAATAAATTGATATTTAAAATGGATTTATAGGGTAGCCCACCTAATTGGGCCTCATTGGCCCAAGAGGGGGCGTGCCCTAGGAAGGTCCAGGGGTGGCAGCCCTAGTGGGCTCCCCCCACGTGGGGCCCATGGTGGGGGCTGGCCGGTGGTGCTTCCCCACTTCCTCCCTTTTGATTAGTCCCACCCGAAGACTTTGAGGGAGGTAGTGCCTCCCTTCCACCTATATAAAGAGGGGCACCCCTCTTCCCAAATCACATAATCCCATCAAATTGGCTTTGCCTATTCTCTCTCCCTCACATGTGGTTCCCAAGATTGGAACTGCATACGGGAATAGTTCTCCACCATACGCATGTCGTTGTGCTGCTAGACTTGGTCTGGATCAATCTTCGTCCACTGCTTTGCTGGACCGGAGCCCGAGAGACGTCTCTACACCAGATGTGTGTAAGGCCACGAGGCACCACCACTTGTGGAGCTATTGCTTGGAGCTTGTAGCTTGGACGACACAACCTTGAGGTCGACTACGTCATACAAGGAGCAGGGTGACTTGTGAGGAGCTTCGCGACCTTGATGTCAGGTGATGTAGGGGGGTAGACCCCCGGGTAGGCCAAGCCAGGCTCAACTGACCGTCTCCAGGGAGATGTGGCTGGATGGCCACGAGAAAAGAACCACAGCTGGGTGGAACTCTACACCCAGTCCGCCTCAAGATTCCCCGGCTGGCCCATCTAGCTGGGTGGCCAAGAGAGCCGGCTGGGTGGCCACCTCTATTCGGCGCCTCGGATCCGTTGGCCAAGGGTACGGGGGAGGGTGATGCTCCTTGCTGAGCGTACCCTTGACTGGACAGGCTGGGATGCCACCCTGCCGACACTACTAGACGAGGATGCCAAAGCGCCAAGGCTAGAGGCTGATGAGTAAAGCACCGGCTGATGGATAAAGCTCTGGATGACGGATAAAGCACCAAGCTGATGGATAAAGCATGGGGTGACGCCCAAAGCGGCGGCACTGAGTCGTTGTGGTTCTTCCCCCACCTATACTAGAGCTTGACCGGGTCCTGGACCACCGGCTGGACCCGGCAGCTGGCTCACTTTGGAAACCCAAATCCCAAACAAAGCCCACATTGTAACCTACCCTTCCACCAGTATATATAAGGAGGGGTAGTGCCAGGGTTCTAGGTAAGAGATTACAAGTTAGAAGTAGCCAGAATCGACAAGTTGAGTAGTTCATCTTCCTCTAGCTCTCAATAGTAGCTAGGGAAACAGCTCAAGGAGCACTTGTATTGAGCATCTGCTCCCCATATAGTAGATCCTTGCAGGAGTAGGATGTTACCTCAACCAGAGGGCTCCGAACCTGGGTACCTCTTTGTGTTTGCAGTATCTGTGCCCAACCTATTGCGAGTAGCCACCGAAAGCATCCTAATTGTCTCCTCTCATGCCATCCCTGATGGCACTGCCGTGTTCCACACCACGATAGTTGGCGCCCACCATGGGGCACATCGCTTTGGCTAGGGTCATCTTTCGCACGGGATTTCCACTCGTCACCGGTGAGCAAGTAGCCTCTGGCCTCGTCCTCACCTTTGGCTCCTTCGACTGCGTCCTCGACAACGCATCCTGCTTCAACGGGGAAACCTTCCCAAGTGATAGCTCCGTCATGCACTTTGGTGAGCATCGCGTCTACATCGCCACCGTCACCGAGGATTTCCCTCGCAAGGTCATCACCATCTCCGGCACGCCTCCAGGCTTCTCTGCCCTGCTCCTCGCTAGCAGCAGCGTCGAGGTCATGATGGCCGGCACAGGTGAAGGTCGCCGCCCACCTCTGGAGCGCGACACGGGTGCCAACAGTGCTGCCCCGTGTGAGCAAGGGGTGGACCCCTTGGCGGACTCCATCCAGAACCTCTACATCCCCATATTCCCCGAGCTGGACCCGACAGCTGTAGTAGCTGCGCTGGAGGCCAGCAAGGTCGCCACCCGCTAACGCCGCCTGGATGCAACCATGCGCGAGTACAACACCGAGCATGGCTTCTCCTGCTTACCTGGTGCCAACCGGCAGGCGCCGTCCGAGGGCTGCAACTTGGGTTCGGAGCTGGACCGTGATGCTAACTCGCGTGTCCCCGTGGCTCAGCCAGTTTATAGTAATCTGGCCAAAAACATGAGGGTCGCAGAAGCTGCCGTCGTGAGCTTAGCCACTTGGAGGGTGACGAGCTCCATCGCCAACAGGCACGCGTCCAGCTCCTTATCGCTACAGCCAACAGGCAACAGGCCGAGGCAGGCGCAAGCCTTGGAGGAAACAACAAGAGCCAGCAGCCTTGCTAGGTGGGCGATCCGGCTGTAGGTGGGAGCAAGGCCTCCTCTCCGAATGTTACAAGGCAAAATAGCCGTCCATGCGGCGGGTCAGCCGGCCGTGGGCAAAACCCATGCGAAGCCGCAACTGTCACTAGCAGGAACCACGATCTAGATGATGAAGCCGGAAGAACTAACACGCCACCCAAGTCCCACCTCTCAGGACATCTTGGCCCACTCGAGCCAGAGGAGCTACAGGATGCGTGCGCGCATCAACCTGTTGGTCCAGTCACGCGTGCTGGAAGAGGAAAGTCCGCCTGGCCCAAGGTGTTTCGGTCCGCACATCCAGAACGAGCCGTTTCCAAAGGGATTTTTGCTCCCAAGGGACACGCCAAAGTACAACGGCACGGTCAAGCCGGAGGACTGGCTGGTGGACTATAGCACCGCGGTGGTCATCGCAAAGGGCAATCATCGGGTAGATGTGCGCTACGTCCTGCTCATGCTCCTCGACTCATCCAGGACATGGCTCAATAGCCTCCCCAACAACAACATCAACGCTTAGATTGATTTTGAGTAGGCGTTCGTCTGCAACTTCACCTGCACCTACAAGTGCCTGGGTCGCCCCGACGAGCTCGCCCTTTGCGTTTAGGGCAAGGACGAGACCGACCGCTCCTACATCACCCGGTGGACAAGCATGCACAACTCCTGTGAGGGGGTGCGCAAGCACCAGGCAATCGACTTCTTCATCAACGGTTGCAGAGACGGCACTATGCTCAAGCATAAGCTTTGTTGGGTGGAACTCGACACCATGGCCAAAACCATGGAGACCGCGGACAAGTACGCCACCACGGACACGGCAATGAAATGGTCCATCCGCTTGGACGACCAGGGGTAGATCATCGTGGAGGTCTCCACGGACCGACTCCGGTCAGAAGGGAACAACCACAACTCTAGATGGCACGACAATCGCCATGGCAAAAGTAAAGATGACCAGCCAGATAACCAATATGGTTCCAATCAGGTGGCAGCCGTCCAAGAGGACCCAGCTGCAGGCGGCAGCCGGATACAGAAGCCCGACGACCGGCCACCTCGGCCCAAGTACACCATCGAATCGATTCTTGATGGCCCATGTAAGTTCCACAGTGGCGGCAACAAGCCGTCTATGCATAAAACCCGCTAGTGCACCTGGACAAAGAAGATGGCCGAGGTTTGTGGTTTACCACCGCCATCCTCGCCTCCGCTAGCTGGTGGCCAGCAGGACAACCGCGAGCACCAGAACCGCCAGGATGAAGATGGAGGAGACTACCCTCTCCGGGTAGGGAACTACCACATCTTCACCACCGAGCCGAAAACCAAGCACAGAAAAGGCGGCACGAGGCGGAGGTGAACGCAATCGTTCGCCCCATGCCCTAGTTCCTAAATTAGTCCGAGCAAGAGGTCAAGTGGAGCCGGAAGGACCAGCCAGACGTGCTACCGCATCCGGGCACATACGCCATGGTCCTGGACCCATCATCATCTCCAAGAAGCACCCATGCAGGTTCTCCCGTGTCTTGGTGGACAGAGGAAGTAGCATCAGCCTCCTATATTGTAGCTCCCTATACCGGCTCGACATTAGTGAGTCCCAGCTGGAGCCATCCAACACCTCCTTCCATGGAGCCATGTCGGGTCCGTCACATTCACCCATCGGCAAGATCCGGCTGGATGTCATCTTTGGCAAGGAGGACAATTTCCCTCGCGAGCCTATCTGGTTCGACGTGGTCAACCTCTGCAGCGCTTACCATGCCATCTTGGGATGCCCTGCACTCACCAAGTTCACGGCGGTTCCGCACTATGCGTACCTCAAGATGAAGCTCCCTGGACCAAAGGGGGTAATCACCGTTGAAGGTGACTATAGGCGATTGGTGGAATGCGCCACTGACAGCTTCAAGATCGTCGAGGCCATGATCATCATGGAGGAGAAGCACATCATCATGCAAAACGTGGCGGCCCTGCAGGTGGACAAGCCAGCCGAAGAGGCACAGTTCAAGCCATCAAAGGGCACCAAGAAGATCCTGCTCAATGAGGCTGAGCCGAACAAGTTCATCCTAGTCGGAGACGGCCTTGACAGCAAATAGGAAAGAGCGCCCATCAACTTCCTCCATGAGAATCAGGATATCTTCGCATGGTCCCCCAAGGACATTGCTAGTGTTCTGAGGGAGCTCACCGAGCACTCTTTACATGTCAGTCCGGATGCAAAGCCGATAAAGCAATCACTACACCGCTTCGCGGAAGAGAAGAGAAGAACCATTGGTCAATAAATCACCCGACTGCTTGCAATCGGATTCATCATGGAGGTTTTCCACCTGGAATGGCTGGCAAACCCGGTGTTGGTGCTGAAAAAGAAGAAGACCTGGCACATGTGTGTTGACTACACTAGCCTCAATATGGCATGCCCCAAAGATCCGTTCGCCCTGCCAAGGATAGACCAAGTGATCGACTCCATGGCCAGCTGCAAACTATTGTCGTTTCTAGATGCATATTCCGGCTACCACCAGATCCGGATGAACCCTGCTGATCAAATAAAGACAACATTCATCACCCCATATGGGGCTTACTTCTACACCACCATGCCATTTAGACTGAAAATGCAGGCGCCACATACCAACGCTGCATGCAGAAGTGCATACAATCGCAAATCAGCAGAAACATGCACGCCTATGTCGATGACGTGGCGGTCAAGACAAAGGAGAAGTAGACGCTCCTCGAAGACCTGAAGGAGACATTCACCAACCTACACCGGTTCCAAATGAAGCTAAACCCAGAGAAGTGCGTATTAGACATCCCAGCTGGCCAACTCCTCGGTTTCCTCGTCTCAGAATGTGGAATCGAGGCCAACCCGGAGAAGATTGGTGCAATCGAGCGCATGTAGCCACCGCAAAATCTGCTCGACGTTTAGAAATTCACGGGGTTCCTAGCCTCCCTCAGCCAGTTCGTCAGCCGGCTGGGCGTGAAAGCACTCCCCCTATACCAACTCATGAAGAAAACGGACAAGTTCGTCTAGACGGTGCAGGCGGACGAGGCCTTCTACGACTTCAAGCGCATGTTATCCTCTCCGCCGATACTGGCGGCCCCCGCTGCAAAGGAGCCGATGCTGATGTACATTGCAGCTACCAACCGGTTCATCAACGTCGTGCTAGTGGTTGAAAGGCCAGAAGAAGGGAAGGCTCAACCGGTTCAGCGCCTGGTGTACTACTTGAGTGAGGTACTCTCGCTGTCAAAGCAGAACTACCCTCACTATCTGAAGTTGGTGTACGGCGTGTACATGGACACCAACAAATTGAAGCACTACTTCCAAGAGCACTCCATCTGGGTAGTGGCGCTAGCCCCCTATCGGAGATCATCGGCAACAAGGACGCCACATGCCGAGTGGCGAAATGGGAAGTAGAGCTCGCTGTGCACTGCATCCGGTATGATCCAAGAACGGTGATAAAGTCTCATGCCCTAGCGGACTTCCTTGTCAATTAGGCAGAGACACAATACCTGCCTCCATGCCCAGACTCCACGCATTGGAAGCTACACTTCGATGGCTCCAAGATGTACGGGGGACTCGGAGCCAGGGACGTCATCACCTCTCCAAAGGGAGACCGGCTGGAGTACGTGTTGTAGATCCACTTCCACGCATCCAACAATGTCACCGAATATGAAGCGCTTGTCCATGGCCTCAAGATGGCAAAAGAAATCGGCATTAGGCGCATCCTCTTCTTTGTGACTTAGACTTGGTGGTGCAGCAAGTATCAGGCGATTGGGACACCAAGGACGCAAACATGGCACTACACTGCTTCTTCGTACAACAACTATGCACCTGTTTTGAAGGATGCGAGTTACACCATGCTCCTCGAGCGAACAATGAAGTTGAAGAAGCACTCGCCCGCGCCAGGGCAACAAGATTAGCCATTCTGCCTGGAGTCACCCTCGAGCACTTGCGCAAGCCCTCCGTCACGTCGTCTCTGGAGTCTGACTCCATCATGCTAGATGCGGACCCGGGGACTGCCGGATCCAAGCAACCCGAAGCTGCCATGTTGCACACGGGGATTGTCGGGGACTGCCAAGCCGCACCCGGGGACTGTCGCGCTGCACTCAGGGACTGCCATGCCGCACCCGGGGACTGCTGCGCCGCACCCGAAGACTGCCGCGCTGCACCTACGGACTGCCACGCCGCACCCAAGGACTACCGCCTCCATCCCGGGGACTGCTGGCTCTAGCCTCCCACCCAGCATGCCACCTGACGAGCCTGAGCCAGCCGGGAGCGAGGAAGTCAAGCTGATCATGCAAACCGTTTGCAACATCTGGGAGACACCTCCATGGGGCAATCCATTCATGAACTTCCTAGTCAAAGGGGAGCTTCCTGATGAAGAGGTTGAGGCAAGGCAAGTGAAGGAAAGGGCAAGCGCATACACCATCATCAACAATGAGCTCTACAAGCGCAGCGTGGGAGGAATATACCAGCGTTGCGTAAGCCAAGAGGAAGGAATCCGGCTGCTGGTGGACATTCACCAAGGCGAATGTGGTCACCACACGTCATCACGAGCCATAGTGGAAAAGGCATTTCTCCATGGGTTTTACTGGCTCACGGCGCTGGAGGACGTCGAGCAGCTGGTGAAGGCATGCAATGGGTGCTAGCGGTTCGCCCAGCAGAAACACATGTTGTCATCGGTGCTCAAGATAATCCCTATCACCTGGCCATTTGCCGTCTGGGGCTTGCACATGGTAGGCCCCTTCAAAACAGCACGATCCGGCATGACACACTTGCTGGTGGCCGTGGACAAGTTCACCAAGTGGATCGAGGCAAAGCCAATCAAGAAACTGGATGTATCGATAGTGGTCAAGTTCTTCAACGACATCATCACGCGTTTTTGCTACCCCAACAGCATCATCACTAACAACGGCGCGAACTTCACCAAGGGGGCCTTCGCGTGTTTCTGCGGTGACAAGGGCATCTGCCTGGACCTGGCCTCCATCGCGCACCCCCAATCCAATGGGCAGTGCGAGCGAGCAAATGGTCTGGTCCTAGCCGGAATCAAGCCAAGGCTAATCGAACCGCCGATGAGGACTCCCAGATGCTGGATAGAGGAGATGCCGGCTATGCTGTGGAGCCTGTGCACAACACCCAACTGCTCCACCGGCTACACGACATTCTTCCTCATCTACGGAGCAGAGGCAGTACTGCCAACCGACATCGAGTTTGACGCATAGCGCAAACTGCTGTACACTGAGCAGCAGACCAAGGAAGCATAAGAAGACAACGTCGATCTCCTTGAAGAGGCACAAGAGCTGGCCCTATCCAGGTCTGCCATCTACCAGCAAAACCTGCGTCGCTACCATGCCAGCCGAATTTGCAATGTCTCGTTCCGAGAGGGCGACCTAGTCTTGCGGCTGGTACAAGACACCAAGGGGATGCACAAGCTAGCTCAACCTTGGGAAGGGCCATTCATCATCAGCCGAGCACTGCAGAACAACTCATACTACCTGATCGACGCTAGTCAGCTGGCAAAGAACAAGACGGACCGCTCCAGCGAAGAAACTGAACGCCCGTGGAATGCGAACCTACTTAGCCCATTCTACACCTGAGTAAAGGGAAAATGTATCTTACATTTATGTAATTAACAAGTTGAGGAGCCTCGACATAGTCTCGGGGACTCCATAATGATTTGGCATTTTCTGCTGCATAACTTGAAGTTTTTCCGGCTGCATTTTTTTAACCCCGGACCCGGCAGTCTCTCTCAGGGACTCGTCGGATGGCCCAGGTGGCCGAGCATTCTAGAAGACAAAGTACTGTATGCGGCTCCAAGAGATTCCTCTTTGATTCTGGCTGCAAACCGCAAGACGGCTGACAGGCACGGCAAGAGCAGAAAACTCAAAGACCCATACAGGAAAAGTCCTAAAGAAAACAAGACGTCTGGACGTTCTGGTTGTGCTTGCTCGCTCAAAGTCGATAGAAAAAATCCAAAGTATTGCACAGTACGCTAACTAAGCAAACCCTTGCTTCCGGCTAAACAACTGAGAAGGTCACAACTTCAATGGCCAATGCTCACTAAGAGAAGGACTAAGCTATCAGTTTCACGTGAAACGACAAAGTTTTCAACCAAACAAACAACTACAGACTATATTTATCCTACGCATGTCTAACGCACAAACCACTATTTGTATTTTCATTTTTGCATGAGCCAAAGTACCAGAGCCGGAGGCTCGCCACCAGACGGCAAAGGAGTAGACAAGGAGCTTCGACCCGGGTGAATTCTCCAGTTGGCCTAAACCTCGGGGACTACACCCTGTGGGTGTGCTCGTGTGGCCCCACGCAGTAAACCTATAATAAGCAACAACATAAAGGAGCTTTGACCCAACTGGACTCTCCAGCCAGTCTGAACCTCGGGGACTACACCCAGTGGGTGCGCTCGTGTGCCCCCACACAGAAAAAGCATACAACAAAGGCAACACAAGGCAAAGTGCACACAAGAGGAGCACAAAACAACATCACAAAGGGAGACGAAGCTCCTGACAGAGTTCACTACATAAGGACAAATTGTTCACACAAGCAGACAAACAAACAAGTTTCCGACTGGATACAAATACTCCCGGCATTCCGGGGATCGGGCTTGGGGGTTTGTGGAAGGGCCAGAGGCGTCAGTGGGAGTGTGGCTGTTGGAGACGGCATCGGCAGAGGCATGGCCTATTGCAGCCGGGGCACCGGCGTAAGCTAGAGCCGCCAGCGGGCTATAGTGGTACCCCTCCAAGCCGGCCGGATCGCTGAAGTCCCTGTCCAGCTGGATGAAGCTTCCAATCTTGACATCGCAGGAGCAGATGTCAGGAACTTTAGCTCGAAGCTGGTCGTAGCTGGTTCCCTGATGAAACCCTCGGGAGAGACTTCGTAGGTCCATGTCGGGGTACCAGGACTTCAGCAGCGCCAGGACCATCTCTGCGCCACCACGAGCCACCTAGTCCCGCGCCATGTCCATCGGCTCAAGAATAGCAAGAAGCTTCTTCACCAAGGCCTCCATCATAGCCAGACATACTCGTAGATGTCGAGGGCAGCATCCCGCATTTGTTTACCCTCCTCGCATATGACGGCCACCAATTCCTCCGGACAGAGGTTGTGTTCACCATCCGCCTCGGGGACGTGGGCCAGGGCCTGGCCAGTCGCCCCAGGATACTGGGCTACACCCGGAAAAGAGATAGCTATCAAAAACAGGCCGTGGAACAAGACAAGCAAGCTTATTGAAGGAATAACCACTTGAAGGAAATATTCCCTAAGAGGCAATAATAAAGTTGTTATTATATATTCCTTATACATGATAGATGTTTATTTTACATGCTAGAAATGTATTGATTCGGAAACATCAATACATGTGTGTTTAATAAACAAAAAGGGTTCCTAGTCATGCCTCTCTTATAGACTAGCTTGTTGATTAACGGGATGATCAAGGTTTCCTGATCATGGACATTGGATGTTGTTAATAACAAGGTCACACCATTGGTGGAATGATGTGATGAACATTCATCCGAAGTATAGCATTACGGTCAAGTCATTATGTTTATATTGCTAATACATCATACGAAGTAATCTTTATCCTTAGACCATGAGATCATGTTAATTGCTAACACCGAAAGAGTATCTTGATAACATCAAACGTCACACCATAACAGGGTGACTATAAAGATGGGTTCAGTACTACGAAGGTGTTATGTTGAGGCTCATGGATCAAGAGTGGAATTTGTCAGTCCAGATGACGGATAGATATACTCTGGGCCCTCTCGGTGATATCACATTAGGATAGCTTGCAAGCAAGTGATGTGATCACTAGAATGTTATATCATGGGAACGAGAAAAGAGTGCATGTCGGTAACGAGATCAAACTAGGTATGGAGATACCAATGGTCGAATCTCGGACATGTAATATATCGAGAGACAAAGGGATTTAGTTACAAGCGTTAAAGGTTCTCACGATCACAGGAGTCATCGTTGAATGTGTAGGAGTCAGTACGGATCTCCAGGCCCCGCTGCCGATTATTGATCAGAGAAGGGTCTCGATCATGTCTGCATTATTCGCGAACCGTAGGGTGGCACACTTAAGAGTTACCGGACACCATTTTGGAGCACATATGTTTCAGATGAAAGAATTGCAAAGCGCAGGAATTGTTTCGGGTGAAATTACAGAAGGTGGTTCTGCATGTGATATTGAAATATTGCAAGGGGCTATATGTGAATGTTTGTTAATTAAAGTAATTAACAAAATTCTGAATAAATTTAATAAAAAGAGTTTTATTAAATGAGAGAGCATTAAATTTGGAGAAATTTAATGCATTTAAAGTGGAGACTTTAGGGAATGTGAAGAGGCATTTTAATGTGGAGGGGTTACCACCACATGAATGGGGGAGGTGAGGGGTCACCCCCATGCGTCGGCCATGGAGAGAGGGGGCACCCCCCTCTTCCTATAAAAGGCCACCCATTCCCTCCTTCATCCTCACACCTCCTTGTGAAGGATCTCTCTCCCCCTCTAGAATTATTCCCCCATGGTCTCGGATTAGCGAGATACATGTTCCCGGTGGCATTTCGTCTGGAAGGAGTTGCTGCTTCCGCTGGATCGCTGGAGCGAGGAGGTGGAGGTTGTCCGGTGGCTTGAACGTGTGTGCGAGTGCGAATGCCCTGCTGAGTTGTGGCGCTCGGACTTCCTCACGATCTTGAGATCGGCAAGTGTACGACTACATCAACCACGAGTTCCTACTCGTTAACAAAGCTCGTTGTCTACGAGGGTAAGTTCTCGTTGGATGTATGTCCACCTGTTGCTTTGTACCTAGTAGATAGATCTTGGCGTGTAGTTCACACCGTAGGAATTTTTTTGTTTTCTATGCTACAGACCCAACACCACTTACTGATGACGATCTGGCATAGCTCCACCAGCGCCACCTTCTCTTTGGCCTAGGCGGTCTTCAGCGCCTCCTCCTGATGGGCATGAAGTTTTTCAAGATTCTTCAACGCCTTAGTCCGGGTGTCAGTGACCTTCTTAGCCTGGCCAGCCTTGACCTCCATCTGCTGCTGATGGTGCAGCAGCTAGCCGATCTGGGCCTGGCGAGTCTAGCTGGACTCCTCCAGCCGGGCCACGTCTGCCTTCAGCCTTTCCACCCCCGGTCCCTTTCCGCTAGCAGAGCTGCAGGAGGGTACCCAATGGTCAACAAGAAACGCGAAAAATCATGCAACTGGGAGGACATGGCAGAGCAAGCAATCTTACGGCCTAGGTCCTGCCAGGTCTTGGCGGCTTCAGCAAAAGCTTTTTACAAGAAGGGCACAATGAAAAAGAGGACAGAGAGAACAACAACAAAGAATGGCAATGAGAATGGCGGAGAAGATATTTACCTCAAGGGATGACCCAAGCGCCTTGGCCTTGCCAAGCCCCTGCTTCATCATCTCCACTAGGTGACGGGCCTGGCCAAGGGTAATCGGTGCCGACTCGGAAAGCTAAGCCAAGACGAAGTCCGGCGGTGGCACGATCGGCGCTGCCCGCCAGCCTGTGAGCTGGTGGTCATCGTGGTCGCCGGAGGTCACGCATGATGCCTATAGAGCCGCAGCGCCTGAGCCAGGGCCACCTCCCATCCGCCATCTTCAACCGCCGGCTGCGCGGGAGCTTCCCTCGCCGCCTCCACGGGCTCCTCCACCTGATAGGCGATGGAACCCGTCTGACCCAGGCTTGGGGACAAGAACACATCGGCGAGCCTGGAGGTGGCAGAGGCACGGTGCAGGATCAAGGGCGCGGCCGGCGCCACCGTCTTTGCCGCATCTGCTGTGGCCTCGGCCGGCTAGGCAGCAGAGGCTACAGCCTTAGTCGGCTTGGCAGCAGAGGCTACAGCCTCAGCTGGCTTGGTAGCAGAGATTGTAGCCGAGGTAGCGGACCCCTCAGCTCCAGCCGGGGGAGGGTTGGACGCGGTGGTGATGGTCATGGAGCCGGCCAAGGACATCACCTCACTATAAGAGGGACGAGAAGAACACAATGAGTAAGGCGCGGGCCAGCAGACATGCAAAGAAAGGGGAGCAAGGGCACGTACCCGGCGATGCTTGGCACAGTAGTTGCGGCCCTTGGCCAGCGAGCCCTCTTTGAGCCCCTGTCGTCTAGGGCGGTGATGGTCGAGGCATCCTGCTTCCTCCTGGACCGAGAGGCAGTAACCTCAGCTGGGTCCGCATCCACGCCGTGTGCGACTGCTCAAGGGCACATGCAGAATGTCAAGCATAAATCCTAAGGAGGGCAAAACTAACAAAGGCCAGAAGTGCATCCTCACCGGCTAGGAACTCGGAGCCCTCGTCGGCACGGGTAGGGAAGCGCTCCGGCTCCTGCTAAGGGAACTTTGCTAGCTTGAAGTCGGCCGAGAAGGAGGGGAGCTCGTGGTACCCCATGCCGTCCTCCGCTAGCATTGCCGTAAAAAGCTACTCAACAAGGGGGAAATAAGAGGCAGGAAGAGATCCCTGGGGACATGCTCACCCGGAAGAAAAAAAGGGAGGCTAACCTTCGGCGGCAGCCGGCCACGGTGGGGCCGACATGAGAAGGTCCAGTCCTCCGCTAGTGTCTCCTTCGATATGGTGGCGAGCCATTCTCGAAGGGACCCGAACTAAAACTCCAGCTAGGACACCCGCGTAGGATCCACGGCGCCGGACAGGTGGCACATCTTGTGCGACCATTGCTGCAGTGGAAGCATGCGGATCATCATCCAGGACAGCAGGATGTCCCGAGCGGTGAGTCGCTCCTTCTCCACCAACATCCCCATGCGGGGCGGCTATCCGCTCCATGTCGGCATGGGCACCCAGATTCTGGACGCTCCATGCCTTCCGGGTGGAGGGTACGTTGGTGAACGCCGGCACCTTGATGCGGTCCACCTTAGTGTGGTTGCGCACATACAAGTACGAGCACTGCCACAGCTTGAAGGTATCATGCATCTCCAACCGTGGAATCACTTATGATGGCCGCGGGTAGATGGCGCAGCAGTCGTTCTCCGTCAGGGGACCGCCCTTCCCCACCACTTGGACCTTGAAGTTGAAAAAATTCAAGAAGTTCGCCGTGTTCGGGCAAACCGCCAAGAAGGCTTCACAGCAGGCCAAACGGTGTGTCAACTGCGTGATGGCGTTGGCCCCCAAGTGGTGGAGTTGGAGGTCGAAGGAGACGACAAGCTCGAGGACAAACTTGCTCAGCGGCAGGCCAAGTCCATGGGGAAAGTGGGAGAGGAAAACGATGGCTTCCCCGGGCTGGGGGTTAGGCACTCGCTCCCCCTCCAGCATGAGGCGATGCCTCACTAGACATTCCGACGGGATGAACTTTCCCTGCCGGTATTTCTGGAGAAGCTTATCGGTGACATATGACCCGCACCAGCCACCGGCCTGATCTGGCAACATCTTGGCAGGCGTGGTGGTAGCGCGGGAGAACCGAGGTCCCGTTGTCGCAGAGGAAAGGCGGCGGCGCCGACGACCAAAAAACGGTGGCACAGGGAAGTGATACCTTCGATCCGGATTACGGATGTAGTATAGCTTTTTTCCCTAGTAGACCTAGGTTATCGAATCCTCGAGAAGCGAATGCATAGTGAAGTTACTTTAATGGACCTTCGGGAGTTTTAGAATTCCTTTTGTGTTTTCACCGAACCGGTAGTTTGCGTATTTTGGTTGTTGTCGATGATGGAGAGAGAGGGCCTAGGGCGTTCGGTTTCACCTGTAGCTGTGCAAAACATCTGATGGAAATAAAAGATAGAAATAAAGCATGGGTGTACTTGTTAGAGCAAGATAAATTATATGTGGGCAGTGCATCCATAATTTCTATTGCCTCCGCAACCGCTTATAGCAATAACCTACTAGTCTCATCCATAGAAGAAACATAACTAATGATATGCATAGTGATGTCACTGTTAATCCCAAGCAAATCCCTCACATACAGTCGTACTACCCCTTTTGTCACTGGGGTTCCCAACCTGCAGATCAGTCATCACTCATACTCCCTATACCTGGCTCAACCCTCAGGGTCTTGGGTACCTGACAAGTCCTTGGATTGAGGCAAGAGAGGATACAATAATCATCATGTCATACAAACTAATACATGATCCCATCTATGATAATTCATACACATAATTGCTACATGGCTAGGACGAAGCCCTTAGCCCAAGGAGAATTACTCACACATAGAGATGAGATCAACAATCATAAACATTGTAATAAAAATCATGAGATTGATAGCAATAGTCTTATAATGTCGCCAATCAGAGAAGAGATCTACTATTACAAGTGGTGGAGTATGGTTATGGAGATGGAGAAGGGTTTGGAGATCTGGAGGCGGCTGGTGATTTGTGGCAGGGACTTTCTTCGGGGTCTGGCTCTATTTCTCGTCGCCTGAGGCTTATTTTTATAGGGGTCCCTTCATGAAAGTTGTTCTGTTTGACCTAACGGTGGCGGCGCCAACTATACGGCCGAAGCTATATGGTCGGAACTTTTGCTCCGGCCGTATAGTTGGTCATTATGGTGTCTGCCTCCGAAGTAAGGCTCCTAGTTTCTTTCTGGTAGTTGGAAATATCGTATCTTTGACTTTAATGTAGTGATTCCCTCCTTTAAAAGACATTATCTGCGCAGGAAAAATAGGAAAGAAAGGATTGCATACCCCTCTGAATATTAGCATTAGTGGCAGGGTTAGAGAGATATTTCATCAAGAATATGAGTAATATCCAGTTTAAATGTGGACGTTAGATGGCTATATTTCAGAGCCATCAACCTCCCGAAGCTTAAACTTGATTGTCCCGAGCAAAAAAACCAAAACCAAAAAGAACTCAGCATTTAAACTGAAATAACGAGATGGTGATCTTGCTCATGATTAGTAGTCTCATGTTTCCTCCACTTTATAAATCTGAAAAACTTCAGCATAGATAGAGCAATGTCAAGAATATCATATGGGTTTCATGCATCCTTATAGTGTAGCAAAATTATTGTAAGCATGGATGATTCAAATGAATAAACTTTATTCCATGTCAAGTAATCAAGTCATAGGCTTGCCTTTGAACAGTAAAGTATAATCATATAAATTAAGAGTGTGAGAGTTGTCATGAAAAGAATATATACTAGAGTGTCTCAAATCTCCCACATCAATAAATCAAGACTTTTCAAGCACTACTTTTCTGTTCATTGTCCTTCAAGAATTTCAGTTTTTAAGTAATTGAGAGCATGCCAAAAAAAATTTAGTTTATCGGGCTGTGATGGACACTCGTGGCATCACTAAGGTTTTTGTTCCTTTTGCATAATGATTTCTCATAACAGCCATAGGAGTGATTCCATCTTGATTACAGCTACCCGGGAGTGCCAAGAATCTTACCCACTATAGCATTGCTGCTACAAGTGTTTAATCAAGTCATAGCCGAAATCTAGGAGTTTCCTCCATCAAGATCGTTCGTAGGCCAGCGGAGTTGTTGGCATCCCATGAAGTTTGACACGCATAAAGCTATATCATTCTTATGATTAACAAGTCAAACTTTGGCATGCTCACAAAAACCACTAAACATTAATTCAATCGAACAAATACTTTCTAAGAGAGCTATCAAGTCAATTAATATTTTCAGTTGTGTTGAGTATCTCTAGAAATAAGCCTTCAAGACTAAGCACTACAACACCCAAGTCTTAAATTGTGAGACTTTTTCTTATTACAATTGTTTAGCAATTTTTAGGCAAGACTTGGTTAATTATGAGAGCTGGAAAAAAAGTGCCCATTTAAATATCCATGCAAACGAAAATCTTACGACAATACAAAGACTCACTCCACCAATATAATATCTCAACAATTACTACTAACTAGCATGGGTTTCTCAAACTTTTAAAGTGGGGAGTCATAAGGCATACCTCTCATGTTTGGTTCCACTTCTCTCTTCCTTTTTTATTTGTTTCTTGGAAACTCGAAGTCGACCACTCTCCTGCAAACATCTGAAGACCTCGAGGCAGAAAGAAAAAGAAAGAGGGAAAATAAGAAAAAATGGAGAAATCTTTTGTGAAAAATTTTAAGAGAGGAAAATTAAAGAATAGAAAATTGGCAGCAAAGCTTGGCTAGAAAATTTCGAAAGCAAATAAAAAGAACTAAAGATAAAGTGTTGGGGAGACCAACACGAGTGCTTATAAACTCAAATAAAAACACAACCTCTAAGATAAATAAAAGCAAATAGACGCCACGTAAAGATGCATGAGGAAACTTCCCCAAGCTTAGGCTTTTGCAAGCCCTACAAATCATTGTGGTGGCGGTAAAAATTCATTACTCCAGTTCATGAATTGAGTTGAGAGGTTACTTGTTGATTCTTAGAGGTTCAAAGAGAGGTTGTGCATCCTCTCCACAGTTCCTCCAAGTCCTTGGAAATCTTGGTATGTGGCGAACCGGGTTTGTGGTTGCTCCTCTTGATGAGGAACTTCTTGCTCCTCCTCTTGGTCCCCGTCCTCTTCAGGAATCTCTTCCTCGGGTTGGTGTTTCTCAGCCTACACATCATATAGCAAACGTCCTTCCTCGATAGACAAAAGACCATTAGGCATAGGAGCGGGGTAGATACGCCCAGCTCCAGCAATATGCAGGTAATAAGAACCACCTCTCCTACTGAGCATTCCACAGGCTCCCAAGGTGGAGAAACCAACACGTGTCTCACCTAGTACCGGTTGCAACTCACCTAGGTTGAGGCCTAGGGCAGTGGCAAGTACGGTGATGATGCGTCCTCCTGTGATTGGCCCTTGGCTTTGGGAGGCTTGGTTCTCCAAGTAGCGCACAAGGATGGCACCCAAGTTGAGTGACAAGCTGCAGTTGATGTAAGCAGCCTTTGCAAGGACTAGGATGTCCTCCTTGTTGAGTCTCGTGAACTCGTTACGTGCCTGCAAGGTGTTAGCAATAACATAGAACAAATAGCGAATTGCAGGATGTTGAATATTCTTCCCCTTGTTCACTCTACTAGTGAAACTCATTCTATTATAGTATTGATCGGGGGAAGGGTTTAAGCCGGTAAAGGATGCGCGTAGAGCATGAATATCATTGTTTGTCAAATTAAAACATGCGCACAATTCATCTAATGTTAAAGTGTAGTTGTTGTTCATCAGACGGAAAGAAATAGTATCCTCTCCTTGCCATTGTTTAACGGTGCTTTGGAATGAACTAAGGAATTCAATGGTTAAGCGGTGATAGGTAGGTACATCATTGTACATAAAGTTTTGCAGGCCAGCTCTATTGCAAAGTAAATTGAAGTCATCAGCAATACCGAGTTGGTTCAGTATGATGGGGCAATCCCACTTGGTGGCCTTCACTTTACGGTTCTTGATCCTGTTGAAGCGATCACAATGGGCCTTATTCTTGAACTGTATCCCCATGCGTTCCCGAGCGACAGCCTGAGAAGTACTAGCGGTGGCACGAGCACGAGTTTGGCTCCTTGTGTTCATCATCTAAAACAATGAAGAAAGGCAAAAATAAAACTTTTTTGATCCAACAACAGTAAGGGCATCATATTCCTCATCATAGCACACTCAAGAATTCTCCTCAAAATATTAATCTAAGCAAGAAAATCATGGCAATTGGTTCATAGTAGGTCTCACCCTAGATTGATAATGACAATAGATCGAAGATGA
The DNA here is from genome assembly GCA_916181665.1 of Avena sativa. Taxonomy (NCBI): domain Eukaryota; kingdom Viridiplantae; phylum Streptophyta; class Magnoliopsida; order Poales; family Poaceae; genus Avena; species Avena sativa. The sequence goes on from OV702287.1 coordinate 345,503,940, forward strand.
ATTTTCAAAAAGTAATTGGGGGATCAGAGGAGAAACATACCGTAGATCACTCGTGTGCAAGGAAATCGAACAAAATTATCAGAGATGAAGATCGCTTGAGGTTTTGAGAGAGTTTGGAGGTAGAATAAGGAAAAAAGGATTGAAGTTTGGAGTTGGGAGTACCTTCCCGTGTGATTTTCTGGTCGGACGCAACTATACGGGCGCAGCTATACAGTCGGAAAAAATGTGTCCCGGCCGTATAGTTGGCCTTTTGTCAAAATTCTAGGTTTTCCTCCTGGCGGAGCAGCTATATGGACACAGCTATACGGGTGGAACAAAATGTTCTGGCCGTATAGTTGGTCGTTAAATTGTCTGTCCCTGCGAAAGAAAATTTGAAAAGGCATCGATATCTATATGACCAGAACTATATGGCTGGAATGTTTTATTCTCGCCGTATAGTTGGTCGTTAAACTCTCAGAACATATGAAAATAAATTCTACAGAGGCATCGATATCTATATGAACGGAGCTATACGGCCAAAAAAAATTATTCCTGCCATATAGTTGATCGTTAAACTCTCAGTACATATTGCAGAATAATTTACGATAGCAAAGATAACTATATGATCGGAGCTATATGGCCAGAATTTTTATTCTCACCGTATAGTTGGTCGTTCGACTCTCTGTATGCGTCAAAAAATTTCCGTTTCTGCGTAGACTATTTCTTTTCCTGTAACTTAGTGATATACCTTGTTTTTGACAGAAAATTGACAGCAAATATTGTCGACCAACAATAGCATGAATAGAGCAGAATTTTAAGTACTACCTAATTTCTTCTCCTCGAATGGTGTTTTCTAGCACTCTTTACTAAACAAAAACTAAAACTAAAACTAGAAACTTAACTCAAACCTTTATTTCACAAGGGTTGCCTCCCATGGAGTGCTCTTCTATGGTTAATAGCTTGACCTTGATGATACTCACTTGGGCCAGATGAGTGGAACACCCACTCCAAAGTAATTGGCCTTTAAAGTGATGGCCTCCTTTCCGTCATGCTTGGCTTTCTTCTTCCTGGGGAAATGAATAACAAAAGGATCCCGCGAAGGAAATTGCAGCTTCACGTTCCCTTCATGCAGATTAATCAAAGCCTTAATAGTTCTTAATAAAGGACGGCCTAATATAATAGGAGTGGTAGCACCTTCAGGCATGTCAACTATAACGAAATCAATAAGAGCGGGACAGCCTTTAATGTATACTAAAGTATTATTCTCCTTGATTCCTATAGCTTGTTTGTAGGTTGAATCTGCTAGATGCAATTTTAACTTAGTAATTTCACTACCTTCACTTACCGGAATCTTGACGTTGATCCTTTTTATGAGATCTTCAACGGTGTAACTTGGTGAAGGAGCATTACTATAATCAAGTTCTTTAGGATCCTCCCTTTGGATCCTCATCATTTTGAGTTTCTCAACAGGATTGGGCTTAGCTATACCTGCAAACTTAGTTAGAATGAGAGTTTGACTCTTGGTTATCTTACCTAGCTGTGCCTAAACGATCCTTGTTCTTTCTTGAAGGGCCTATAAATCATTTATCAAACTAGCAGCTTGGTTAGATAGTTTACCAAGCATAGCATCATGGTTCTCCGTAATTTTAACTAGAATATTATTTTGTTTGTTTTGTGAGTCTATGAAAGACTTCAGTGTTTCTTGGAGACTACCATTACTATTTCCCATATTATTATTAGAATTTCCTGCAGGACTAGCATAGTGTTTCTGAAAGTTAGGATTGTAACTCTTCTTCCAAGCAGGATTATAATCATTACGAGCTACAAAGTATATTTCTTCAATATTTGTTTCAGGGGTGGCTCTTACATGAGTTTCCTTACCTTTTACGGCTAGTATGAGCTCATCCAACTTAGCATTGAGATCTTCGTTCTCTTGTGGTGAGATAGACTTCACCTTCTTAGTGTTTGATCTTTCCACATGCCATTGGGCATGGTTGTCTTGCATGTTGTCTAGCAGCTGCTTTGCTTCGTTAATATGTTTACCAATAAGTGTTCCTCCAGCTGTAGTATCAAGCATAGACTTAGATACAGAATTAAGAGCATTGTAAAATAAATGGAGGATTAACCAATCTTCCATCCCATGACTAGGACAGTTTCTTAGGCATTCTTTCATCCTCTCCCATGCAAGCGCTAGTGGCTCACGATCTTCCTGTCTAAAGCCAGTAATATTAGATCGAAGTTGCATAGTGTTTGCAGGTGGGAAACATTTGGTCATAAATAAAGACGTACATCCTACCCATGATGTAATAGTATTTTTAGGCAAAGATAGCAACCATTCAGTAGCTCTTCCTCTTAGAGAGAAAGGAAATAGAGGCAATTTGACCACATCAGGGTCAACGTATTTTATACGCATCAAATCACATATTTAAGTGAAAGTATTTAAGTGCATACCTGCATCTTCAATAGCAGAGCCTCCAAATTGATTCCGTTGAACCAAACTTAAGTAATGGGGCTTAATTTCATAGTCATCAGCAGCGATTGCTAGCTGAGGAATAGGAGTACGCAAATAATCATTATTGGGAGTAGCGAACTCCCCAAGCTTCTTTTCAGCCATACTTCCTATGTTTTTGGGTTTTCTTAGATAAAGAATTATAACTGTAAAAACAAGAATTTAAATACTAAGAATTTTTTTTGGTTTATCAAATAAAGACTGAAAGCAAACTAACAAAATTAAAAACAAGAATTAAAACTAGCAATGTTCCTAATAACCTCACCAGGGTAGCTATTGCTTACCCAACAACGACGCTAGAGAAAGGGTTGATACCTTCGATCCGGATTATGGATGTAGTATAGCTTATTTTTCCCTAGTAGACCTAGGTTATCGAATCCTCGGGAAGCAAATGCATAGTGAAGTTACTTTAATGGACCTTCGGGAGTTTTAGAATTCCTTTTGTGTTTTCACCGGACCAGTAGTTTGCGTCTTTTGGTTGTTGTCGATGATGGAGAGAGAGGGCCTAGGGCATTCGGTTTCACCTATAGATGTGCAAAACATCTGATGGAAATAAAAGATAGAGATAAAGCATGCGTGTACTTGTTAGAGCAAGATAAATTATATGTGGGCAGTGCATCCATAATTTTTATTACCTCCGCAACCGCTTATAGCAATAACCTACTAGTCTCATCCATAGAAGAAAGAGAACTAATGATATGCATAGTGATGTCACCGTTAATCCCAAGCAAATCCCTCACATACAGCCATACTACCCCTTCTGTCACTAGGGTTCCCAACCTTCAGATCAGTCATCACTCATACTCCCTATACCTGGCTCAACCCTCGGGGTCTTGGTTACCTGACAAGTCCTTGGATTGAGCCAAGAGAGGATACAATAATCATCATGTCATACAAACTAATACACGATCCCATCTATGATAATTCACATGCACAATTGCTACATGGCTAGGCCGAAGCCCATATCCCGAGGGAGAATTACTCACATATAGAAATGAGATCAACAATCATAAACATTGTAATAAAAATCATGAGATTGATAGCAATAGTCTTACAATGTCGCCAATCGGAGAAGAGATCTACTATTACAAGTGGTGGAGTATGGCTATGGAGATGGAGAAGGGTTTGGAGATCTGGAGGCGGCTGGCGATCTGTGGCAGGGACTTTCTTGGGGGTCTGGCTCTGTTTCTTGTTGCCCGAGGCTTGTTTTTATAGGGGTCCCTTCATGAAAGTTGTTCTGTTTGACCTAACGGTGGCGGTGCCAACTATACGACCGGAGCTATACGGTCAGAATTTTTGCTCCAGCCATATAGTTGGTCGTTATGGCGTCTGCCTCTGAAGTAAGGCTACTGGTTTCTTCTGGTAGTTGGAAATCACGTATCCTTTACTTTAATGTAGTGATTCCCTCCTTTAAACGACATTATCTGTGCATGAAAAATACGAAAGAAATTATTGCATACCCCTATGAATATTAGCATTAGTGGCAGGGTTTAGAGAGATATTTCATCAAAAATATGACTAATATCCAGTTTAAATGTGGATGTTAGATGGCTATATTTCAGAGCCATCAGGAAGCGGCAAGGAGGTAGAGCGCAAAGGGCAGAAGCAATGAACGTAGGGAGAAGATGAAGTGGGGAAAGAACCCTCCCTAGCGCCCCTATTTATCGAGGCAGAGCAACCGTGCCCCCCGCCCCCCCCCCCCCTCCACCACGTGGCAAGGAATTGCTCCACTCCCACCATGACGTTTCGGTTCCGGATCGCATGCGCCAAAGCGCCAAGGCTGGAGGCTGACGAGTAAAGCACCGACTGACAGATAAAGCTCTGACTGACGGATAAAGCACCAAGCTGATGGATAAAGCACGAGGTGATGCCCAAAGCAGCGGCACTGAGTCGTTGTGGCGCTGCCCCCACCTGTACTGGAGCTTAACCGGGTCCTAGACCACCGGCTGGACCCGGCAGCCGGCCCACTTTGTAAACCCAAAGCCCAAACAATAAACACTAGAACCCACATTGTAACCTACCCTTCCACCAATATATAAGGAGGGGTAGTGCTAGGGTTCTAGGAAAGGGATTACAAGTTAGAAGTTAGCCAAAAATCGACAAGTTGAGTAGTTCATCTTACTCTAGCTCTCAATAGCAGCTAGTGAAACAGCTCAAGGATCACTTTTATTGAGCATCTACGCCCCATATAGTAGATCCTTGCAGGAGTAGGAGTGTTACCTCAACCAGACGGCTCCAAACCTAGGTACATCGCTGTGTTTGCAGTATTTGTGCCCAACCTGTTGCGAGTAGACACCAAAAGCATCCTGATTGTCCCCTCTCATGCCATCCCCGATGGCACTGTCGTGTTCCACACCACGACAAGTGAGTACAACTACATCATCCATGTTCCCGACTGAACATTAACCGGGTTCGGGATTCAAAGGTATGAACACCGAATCTCCTCTCGTTACCTTACATCTCCATAGGTAGATCTTGGCTAGGTGTGTTGACCATAGGAATTTTTTTGTTTTCTGCCACGGAACCCCTTCATGTGATACCTCTGGATACGCGTGTAGTTATGGGACAATTCTTGTTGTGAGATTCAGAAGGCACGCGTAATATGTTGCCTGAAGGGTTGAACATGCATTTGGATATAGTATTGCACCCCTGGAGGGTTTTTTTTCGAGAAGTCGTGTGTCCATGGTTATGGACACCTTAGGAGTACAAATTCACAATCATAGTCAACTCCACTAATGCCTTGCCCTAATAATATGACTAGTAATTAACCTTATCAACTAAACAACTTCTTAACTAAAATTGCAACGTGTGTGTTCCGTGGGACTACTTCCTCGACTGGTTTTCGAGGGGGAAAGCCTCAGATGGGTTATGCACGGTGTTATATTCTTATTACTATGTAGCACTCTCTTATCTCACTCTAATAGCCAAAGTTGTAGCGTGTCTCTATAGGTTAGATGGTGCAAGTTTTGCTGCCGCTGAGCCCACCATACCCATGTAGGCGAGAGCTGCCAAATTCTAAGACTCACTGTGTACTAGCCTCAGTATTGTCCACTCTCTTTTTCCTTTGTGCTTTGCCAGCACTCCTTTGGTTTCGAACAGGTATGTGATCGATGATGTTAGGAAGGTTACCCTTTTGGCTTGGCCTAGGCAGGGTTGTCATCAACAATTGGTTATTCTTTAGGACCCTTAGTCCCATTTTGTTCTTATCCTTACTCGGATACTATTTTGCTTTAATCGTGATTTATATCTCTGTGTTGTATCTTTTGTATTCTTGGCTCGCTGGAGTTGTTCTTGTATATATATGTTTCTTGTGGATTCTGTTGTAAACTATTGTGATATAGCTACTTGTAATAAAATCCACCCACACAGAAGTCTGGTGGGCGTCTTTGAATTGATTCTATGCAGATTTTGGTGAAAATGAAAGATCTGCATAGACCCGATTCGGGTATGTTACAAGTGTTATCAAAGCAAAGGTTTACGATACCCCACTGGTCTAGCCTATAGGTTAACCTTGCCAACGAACAATGTCTAGTGTCAAAACTAATTAACTAATGTCTTAAGCGTGGTGGGTAGCACGTGCGCTGAGGCCATTTGTCCACGCACTCTAACGCCGGTCGGCGCACATATTATCACTCAATGTGGGGTATGTAGTGGTGGCATGGGTATGCCCTATGGGCACCCAAGATTAGCCTATGTAGTTCGGCCAGAGAGAAGCCTATGGTGTAAATAAGCCCATGAAGATTCGGGTGTCCCAAGCTTGTGGAGGCGCGACTCCTTGGAGGACATGACAAAGAGTAGATAGGAAAATTAAAGGGAAAATCCTAATTTGTAACCGATTCGCTTTGCTATCTTGAGACCTGGCCTCCCCATATAAAGGCTAGGAGAGAGTAGTGAGGAGGACATCCCTAAACCCTAGTTTACACACCGCCAGATTGCATCCGTGCACCCTATAAACCATCAGTTCCCTCCATAATCAAGAACAGACAAGCAGGCGTAAGGTTTCCCCTCCGGTAGCCTGAACCTGGGTAAACTTCGTGTCCCCGATTTGCTTGCCTGTTGTCTAAACGAAGCTGCCAACACTCCTCTCTTCCTCAAACCCAAGTCCATCAACCACGGGCATTGACGTGTTAACCCCACGTCAATTGGCGTCATCTGTGGGAACTGGGAGTGCTGATGTTGCGGCTTTGGTGGCCCCATCACTCATGATCTACAACTCCTCCACAGCGGAGAACCGCTCCTCTTCGGCACCTTTGACTTCACTGTCCACTGGCCAGCTACTCGCCTGGCCTTTGAATCCATAGGATACAGAACCATCATGATGATCGGGAGCCTACGCTTCTAGGTCGGCAAGATCGGCACGCTTCGCTTCCCTGATCACTCGCCAGCGCTGTCGATTGCACCTATCTCGTGGTTCCCACCACCAATTGGCACCCTGAGCAAGCTCAACGCTCCAGCATTGACCTACAACACAGACAACAACAGTTGTGACTCCGATCTGTGTGATCCGTCATCGGACGATGACATCTGTGGTTCTGGATCAGAGAGCTACGGGAGCAATGACTTTGCCCACTACATGTGCGCCTTAATCACCAACGGTGGTGGAGGCACTCAAGGCAACACCAGCAACGGAGACCCCACCGACACTGGCAACAATGGCCCCACCAATGGCAGTCACGATCCTCCCAACCCTCCCAACCCCAACGCCAGTGGCGCAAGTGGGGCGGGTTTCCCATAGATCCACCTCTCAGAAGAAGGGTGGGAGAGAGTCAGGGAAGACCTGCAGGGAAACCCCTTCTAGACGATGCATCACACGACATCTTGTTGGCCTACCACTTGATCATAAAGGAGTTTAACCGCCAATAGGTGGTAAACACTAAACTTGAAAGCTACAATATCATTTATGTCGGTGGACTCTCGGGGTCACATGATCCCCCAAACATCGCAAGCTACAGTGATAGCAGCTACTACATACCTACTGACCAACCAGTCTCCAGCTGGATATCCACGATATGCCGTACACCGATCCTCCATCACTGGGCTCGAGCCCTTCGTGAGGAATCGCTCGCCATCATCCAACGAGGAAGATCACGAAAAAGCCACGATGTTGTAGCCCGCGACGAAAAAGCCCCAATTCTGATGCCCGTGATGAGATCACATAGCGCAAGGTTGAAAAGATGCATGCCAAATGCGCCTACTCAATGAAGTCATAGGATGAAGAAACAGAGATATATGGTGCTAGCTGCTTCAGTAGGGCGATAAGGCAAACTCGGATGCCTAAAGTCTTTAATCTTACCTCGGATAATCCGAAGTTCGACGGCCTCTAGGAGCCGAAGATTTGGCTAGATGACCACATTCAGTCAGTCAAGTTACATGTTGGATGCAAGAACACAACCATGCAAAGCCTTCAGCTACAGCTGAATGGCACCGCCAGAGCCTGGCTCAATAACCTTGCTCGCGGTTCAATTCGCAACTGGGAGGAGCTAGTGTACAGCTTTGTCCACAATTTCAAAGGCGCCTACAAGCGGCTGGCATCAATCAAAGAGCTCAATGCATGTTGTCAAAAACCCAGTGAATCCCTTCGCTCATACATTCAACAGTGGTACATCTAGGAAGAGCGTTCAATCGACGTGTTTGACGGTGGTGTGCATCATTGAGAGCTCAGGGAGGAGTTTGGCCGCACGAGTCCCAAAACCATCGACCAATTGATGGACATCACAAACCGCTGGGTAAACGAAAAAGATGCCATCCACAATAATCACGCTCATTTATACGACGATGATGACCTCGGCCGCATATGTTACCACCGAGGGAAGCGTCGGATGTGCAGTTACAAGGACCGTGAATAGGTCGACATGGTCACAATCGGCTACGCTGATAAACGTGATGACAGCAACTGCAACAACGGATACCGCAATAGTAGCTACCACGATAGCAGCAAAACAACGTGAGTGTGGCCACACCGCACCTAGGACGATGCACCCAGTGCCATGGAGAGGCTGTCGGGACCTTGCAACGTCCACTTCTACATCAACAACAAGGACGGGAAGAAAAAATCCAGCCACCTTCTCACAGATTGCCGTGAGTTCCAAAAGCTGCAAGAAGCATACACCCAACTATATCATGATGTGACGAACTAGGGGTACGGAACTGCACTAGGCCCCATAGCAATACATGGTACCACCACCACCTGGAGGACCCCCGCAGCCTGCGGCTGCACATGCACTGAACAGCAGGGCAGAACAGTACCCACGCACGCTAGGGAATATGGGCATGATCCAGAAAGGGCGCCCCTCCAATAGGACCCAGAAAACAATCACTCGCCAAGTCAACTTGGCACTCATCGCTCCACCTGCCATCCCTGAGTACCTCAGTGTGTAAGAGTCTTGCATCGCCTTCTACAGAACCGACCACTCGCGTCAGGTCCCTCACCCAGGCCATTCTGTCCTGGTGCTCAAGGCATAGATCGGCCGCTTTGAGATGAGCAAAGTCTTCATGGATGGCGGCAGCAGCATCAACCTCATGTTTGCCAGCACCATGCGCGCCATGCGAATCCCCATATCCAGCCTAGAAGCATCTGAGATGACCTTCCACGACATCATACCAGGGAAAGTAATCTACCCCTAGGCAAAATCTGGTTGGATGTGATCTGTGGCACACCCGAAAACTTTCAACGTGAGCACCTTGAGTTCGAGGTGGTCGACTAGCCATCTTAGTACCAAGCCATCCTCGGACGCGTGGCATTCGCAAGGTTCCTCGCAGTGCCGCACTATGTGTACCTCCTGATGAAGATGCCAGGACTGAACGACATTATCCCTATCCAGGGGAGCTTCACCAGATCTGATAGCTGCGACAGGGAATTCAATAGAATCTCCTAGTCCTACGACATGCAAGTTGGAAATGCTCAAGGAGTCAATGGACAATAGTCTTCCTCCTTTGAGTAGGAAGAACACACTCGACCAGTCGTTCGACTCAACGGTCAACACAAAGGCGATCCAGGTTCACCCGACGGACCTGACCAAGACGGCCCTCATCGCCAACAACCAGAGTTCTGCATAGGAACTCGAGCTCGTCGAATTTCTCCATGAGCGCTGGGAAATATTTGCCTAGTATCCTGCGGACATGCCAGGAGTTCCCAGGGAATTCACCAAGCACGCACTCAACATGTACCCTGATGCACGACTAGTCAAGCAGTCGCTATGGAGGTTGTCAGAAGAAAAGGCCAAGGCTGTAGGAGTGGAAGTCAACATATTATCGACGGCGATTTCATCCACGAGATCAAGGTAAGCACTTGGGTAGCTAACCCTGTGCTGGTTCGAAAGAAAGACACGGACATCCGCATGTGTGTGGACTTCACCTCCCTCAACAAGCACTGCCCGAAGGATCACTTTCCATTACTGTGGATCAATCAAATCATCGACTCCACCATGGGATGCGAATGTCTCTCCTTCCTTGATGCCTACTCAGGCTATCACCAGATCCGGATGAAAGTGGAAGACCAAGAAAAAAGTCCTTCATCACACCATTTGGATTCTACTGCTATAACACGATGCCCTTCGGGCTAAAGAATGCAGGTGCCACGTACCAACGGTGCATGCAGGCCTACCTGAAGAATCAGCTTGGCCACAACATCTAGGTCTATGTTGATGACATAGTAGTAAAGACAAACGAGTAAGTACTCTCATCGATGATATCTATGAGACCTTCGAGAACCTTGACCACTATAAGATCAAGCTAAATCCGGAGAAGTGCGCCTTCGGCTGTCAACACCCGGATTTTTTAAATCCTAGATGCCTGTTATGTCATACATCGCAATCCTAGGATTACCATTTTTGTGAGACATAACAGATTGGATATCATAGTACATCATCCATTACAAACCATAATAAGGTCTTACACAAATAAGGATCTCATGATCTAGTCTTAGTACAATCAAGTAGCGGAATAAATAGCGTAGCGGTGGGGTCCATCTTCAGAGTCACAGGCAATGCTGACGATGGGAGGTAGTCCTAGTTATCATAGTCGTCCTACTGTCCTTCATCTTGGTAGTCTCCTTCATAGTCTAGCCATAGGAATAGCCAGGGACAAAGCCATGAGTACTCTTTAAGTACTCGCAAACTACCACTAACAAGTAGTATAGTTCTAGTAGGAAATGCTAACTCTAAGTTGACTTATAAAGTTAAGTTTGAAACCTAAGCTGAGTTCAGAAGCAAAGAAAGATAAAAACTGAAGTTTGAAAACACCTAAGTGGGAACTTAGTTATCATAGTCACAACTCTGTTGTGGTCAAGTCATGTCACAATTCATTTCATAAGTCATTTTGAAAACATCTGACAACGGAACAGTATGGCCAATCCAACTGTCCATAACCATGGATGTGGCTATTCGAATAGTTTGACACTCTGCAGAGGTGGTACACTTTCACCACAAGATTCGATACATCTGTCAGGGGTAACCCTGAATCATCATACTTAGTATGCAGATGATCAAACATAACCTTTCCTTTACACACCCTAGTATAAGCACCTCTCCTATGAGCATGGCCTCCCAACCATGACCATCTGTGATCTTGGGCACTGCATAGGTGGACAACCTTGAGAGGTAGCCTCAGCTCAAACCTCTCCCGCGAGGGAACTAATACTAATGCATATAAACTTCCGGCTAAGCCTTACCCAATTCAGGTATTGTGGTTGTACAGTAGAATTGGAATGGTATCGCATCCGAACCCAACCATCAATTTTGTAAAAGGGCTAAGGCTCATGCCTCAACATTTTCATCATCATAAACCATTTGTGTTTCTCAACACATGTCAAAACATCTCAATAGAATGACTCATCATTCCAAGGTTTTCACAAGTCATTTTCACCAAGTATTCCCATCTAAAGTGAGTCAAGTTTTGGGTTTTATTCCAACTACTAAGTTAAGAGTGTTCACTAATGTGGGATGCTAATCTCAATCTCATGCCATAGAATGACATCTAAGTCTAACTAGATAGGTCAAGTTTTATACTCTTTATGCTACCTTTAAACAAGTAAAGGACTTGGGTAAAGTAAATAAAGTAAAGCTTGTAAATAAAACTTGGAATAGGTATAAGTCACAATGGTATAACCAAAGCATGCCTAATGCCTTTGATTAGGTTATCTAGCTTGCAAGGGTTAGCTTGCATTGTTAAAGAGGGCTTGCAAGTAATCACTTGCATGGTTAACTTGTATAATGCTAGCTTGCTAACAATAGCTTGCTCAGTTTACTTGAAGTGCTAGGCTTGCCTTGGGTAGTGCAGTGGTTGAAGTTTTCTTCCTCCTCCTCTTGGTAGAACTCCTCCTCTTCGTAGACTTGGTTGGTGCTATCGTCTATAAATACATACGGGATACACAATCACCAACAATACTTAACTAGTCTACTTAGCACACTAAGGCACAGATTTGATGATCTAGTATCATCTCAAACACCACAAGGTTTAATGAACTAGCTTCATTCTTTTTATTTGAGAAAAGTAATTTCTACTCATTGAAAAATAACTAAGATTTAATATTATCCAATTAAAATATGGGATCATGTGGACACATGTCATCACCACATATTCTAACATATGGGAATGTGATTTAAATGTTGGATCACATTTTAATAAGTTCAAGTTTAATAATTAATGATTTAAAGTGACTAGAAATACCTATATAGCATTATTTTGGTACTAGTCCAAAGTCACTGCATGCAAACCTTAATATTATTACATATTCAGATAGGTATGGTTAAGTGTGATTTTTGAGAGTTGGAATCAACTCAAAAGCTATTATGGTTGATTTTATAAAAATGTTTGAATGTGCAAAAGCTTCTGTTTTGTTATTTTTCCTAGGAGAGATCTCTAACTCTAAAAGATTTAACTCCAACGGGATTTGATAGATATTTTCAGTAGCTTTCCAACAAAATTGAAATCACTCAATTTGGTTCCGAAAATCTTCCTAAAATGATTTTTAAACTAAGGGACAGAATTGTTTCTAAGTCTAAATAGAAAAACCTATATTTGAATCTACGGGCTTAGGCGGGAAACTAATTGGGCCGGCCCAGTGACGCTCCGTGGCGCAGAGGGCGACTGACAGGAGGGTGCCGCATGTCAGCAGTACTTAAAACCTGAAGCGGTGCGGGACGATTTAGGCCACACGATTAGAACACAGATCGACGGCTCACAGTCGTCGTCGACGACGGACTCGTCGCCGGCGAGACTGAACCCTAAACGGCCGGTGGGGGTCTACTCGGGACGTACCAGGGCTCTAGCTAGTGCAGAGAGGCGGGCAAACAAACTGGTGGACGACGGCAGGCTCAGGCGAGGTCACGGCAGGGGCTGAGGTGGACGAAATCGACGACCACGTCTCCTCCTCTGCAGCGGCTACCTCCGGTGGAATTCCGGCGAACGGCGGTTTGAGCGGCTCCGGCGAGAGAGGGGAAACGGTCAGTAGAGAGAGGGGAGTGAGGTGGTGTGAAGAAATGGTGCTAGGGTGGCCTCCTTATATAGGCTCGACGAGGGGACCGACGGGTGTGGGCTGGCGTCTCCGGCGAGGGCGGCACAGGGGCTACTGGCGGGGGAGAGGTAGGCGGATGACGGGCGGTCTGCTGGCGGTCCTCTACACCGTAATGGCGCGGCTAGGGGCGGTGCCTAACGGTCGGGAGCTTCCCGCGCTCTGGGAGACAGAGGCGGTGCTCGACGCGGCTCCCGGCGATTGTGGGTCACGCGGCAGTGTCTGGTCGTGTTTGGCGGGGTGCTAGGTTGATGGCGGAGCAGCGCACGCGATTTGGTGTTGAGGCGCGGTCTGAGGCGTACTGGCGGCGATCGCGCTCTGGCGTGCTCTGGAGGCATGCAGAGAGAAAAAGGCGACACGACGCTGAGGTGGTCCAGGGGCTTGCAGCGATCGAGGGGTGGATAGGGAGAGGCAGTAGGGTTAGGCGGTGCTAGCGGGCAAGCTGGAATGGTGCGGTGCGGTCTGGTGATCGTTGCCCGCGTTTGGCCGACGAGCATGTCGTCGGGGCGGCATGGCACTAGCGCTAGGGGCTAGGTATAGAGGTGGTTTTGGTCTGGTTGGGCCTGGGGGAGACCAAGGTGATCAATGCACACCAATTGGCTCGACAAGATTTGCTCCTAAACAGTATTAGTTAGGCCACTTTTTATCTGCCTGCCAACTGTTCCATCAAATGGCCGCATGAAAGTTTTATTTGAATGTTGAGCTGATTTTTGGTGGAGTGACTCATCCCATGCTTAAGCATCTAGGTTTGATTGGGATTTTAAAATGGAGTTCATTTGAGGGGGTTTTGAGAAAGTGGTATCTAGACATATGAACTAGATTCAATTTTCAAGTGTCAATTAAATTTAGAGTTTGAAAGTTTTTGGGATGAAACAAAGTGGGCCTTGGTACATCACTACTTTTACTAGCAAGGGGTGCAAAGAACCACAATTGTTTCTGTTAAGATTTGAGTGCTAGGAATAGCCAAAGTAGGCTAGGTGATTAAAATGCCAAAAGTGACCATTTGCTTATTTAATTCTTTTTGATTTATTTTTCTTTGGGATTTGCTTGGGAATGATCTAGATGATGTGTAATTCACCTTAGAGTCATTTTACAATCAATAGATCACTTAAACATGGCAATTCAAAACAACTCCTATTTAAATGCATACACATATGAATGCTTAAAGATTTTTAAATGGAAAAGTTTTTTGTTAACTCTAAATTGGGTAGATTTGATCTTGATCATTTGGATTAAAGTTTTGGGATGTTACAAACCTTCCCCCCTTAAACAAAATCTCGTCCCGAGATTTAAGAAAGAAAACTAGGAACTAAAGAAATCTGGGAACTCAGTCCTAATGTAATCTTCTTGCTCCCAAGTGGCTTCTTCTTCGGTATGGTTGCTCCATTGAATCTTGAGAAACTTGATACTCCTGGTCCTGGTGGTTCTGTAGGCTTCCTCCAAGATACGGATGGGCACTTCACGATATGTCAGATTCTTGTTGATGTCAACAGCTCGGTGATCGATATTCTTGAAAACTTCGGTCTTCTTCGGCACTTCCAAGCATTTGCGAAGTAACGAGATATGGAACACATTGTGGATGGCTGACATCTCTTCTAGAAGTTCCAGTTGATACAATACTTCTCCTCGGCGATTCAGAATCTTGAAGGGTCCGATATATCTGGGGGCTAACTTTCCTTTCAGACTAAAACGATGGGTTCCCTTCAATGGCGAAACCTTGAGATATACAAAATCTCCGACATTGAAAATCAGGTCTCTCCTTCTCTTGTCAGCGTAACTCTTCTGTCTGGATTGGGCGGTCTTTAGGTGCTCATGGACTTTGTGAACTTTCTCTTCAGCTTCTCAGAGAATGTCGGGTCCAAAAATCTGACTCTCTCCTACTTGCGACCAATTCAAAGGGGTACGACACTTTCTTCCATATAGGAACTCAAATGGCGCCATTTGCAAACTGGCTTGATAACTGTTGTTATATGAGAATTCTGCGAAAGACAGACAATCTTCCCATTTTGATCCATATTCCAACACAAAAGCTCTCAACATATCTTCTAAGATTTGGTTGACTCTTTCAGTCTGTCCATCGGTTTGCGGGTGATAAGCGGTGCTAAAATTCAACTTGGTTCCTAATCCTTCATGGACTTTCTGCCAAAATCTCGAGGTAAATTGGGTTCCTCGATCCTATACTATGGTCTTGGGGGTTCCATGCAGACTAACAATTCTAGCAATGTACAACTCTGCTAGCTTCGAACTCTGGTAGGTTGTCTTGACAGGTATAAAATGAGCTACCTTGGACAGTCGATCAACGATGACCCAGATTGAGTCATTTCCCCTACTAGAAGTAGGCAAACCGGTGATAAAGTCCATCCCGACAGAATCCCATTTCCATTCCGGAATCTGCAATGGTTGCAACAGTCTTGTGGGTCTCTAATGTTCTGCTTTGACTCTTTGACAGATATCACACTTGGCGATGTAGCTCCCGATTTCTCTCTTCATCTTGTGCCACCAAAATTGCTCTTTCAAATCTTGATACATCTTCGTTCCTCCGGGGTGGATAGAATAAAGAGTATCATGTGCTTCTTGCATGATTACTTGCTTTAGTTCTAAATCTGTTGGCACACAGATACGGCCTTTGTACCACAGAACTCCTTATTCGTCTTCGGTGAATCCAGGTACCTTTCCTATACCAATATGATGTTTGATTCCATCGATACTTTCATTTCCCTTCTGGGCTTCCTTGATTTGGCTAATCAAAGTGGGTTGAAGTTAAATGCTAGCTAAAAATCCTTTGCTAACTAGCACAGTCCTGAACTGCTCCAACTCTTCATACAAACTTGGCTGCTTCTCCTTGATCATGGTGTTTAGCCTACTCGGCAATCTGCTAAGAGCATCAGCTACCACATTGGCTTTGCCGAGGTGATAGTGAATGTCAAGGTCATAATCCTTGATTAACTCTATTCATCTCCTTTGCATCATATTCAGCTCCTTCTGAGTGAAAATATACTTCAAGCTTTTGTGATCCGAGTAAATCTCACAGCGATTACCCATAACGTAATGACGCCATGTCTTCAAAGCTAAAACTACGGCTGCTAGTTCTAAGTCATGGGTAGGGTACTTTTGCTCATGTTGCTTCAGTTGTCGGGACAGATAGGATATAACTTTGCCTTCTTGCATCAACACACATCCGATACCAATCTTGGATGCATCACAATACACATCAAAAGGCTTCTTGATATCCGGCATAATCATAATTGGGGCTGAAATCAATCTCTTCTTAAGATCTTGAAAACTTGCTTCACATTTGTCAGTCCATTCAAACTCCTTGTCCTTCTTCAACAATTGGGTCATGGGTCTTGCTATGCTCGAGAATCCTTCGACGAACTTGCGGTAGTATCCCGCTAATCCAAGAAATGCACGGACTTGGGTTTGAGTGGTTGGGGCTCCCCATTCTTCGACATCCTTGATCTTGGCGGGATCAACAGCGACTCCTCCGGTAGACACAATATGTCCTAGGAATCCTACTTCTTTCAGCCAAAACTCACACTTGCTGAACTTGGCATAGAACCGATGCTCTCTAAGGGTTTCAAGGATGATTCTCAGATGTTGCTCATGCTCTTCTTCTAACTTGGAGTAGATAAGGATATCATCGATAAACACAACGACAAACTTATCCAGAAAATTCATAAAGATCTTATTCATGAGATTCATGAAATAAGCAGGGGCATTGGTTAATCCAAAAGACATGACCGTATACTCGTATAAACCATAGCGAGTAGTAAAGGCGGTCTTCGGAATATCCGTTGCACGAATCTTAAGTTGGTGATAACCAGTCCTAAGATCGATCATAGAGAACACATTTGCTCCAGTCAACTGATCAAATAGATCCTCTATCTTTGGCAATGGGTACTTGTTTTTGATGCTGACATCATTCAGCTTCCTGTAATCGGTGCACAGACGGTTGCCTCCATCTTTCTTGTCGACGAATAACATTGGCGATCTCCATGGTGATGCGCTTGGTTGAATCAAGCCTGTTGCCAACATAGCATCCAGCTGCTTCTTCAATTCCACTAACTCTGAGGGGTTCATACTATAGGGTCTCTGGGCTATGGGTCCGGTTCCGGGGATTAGTGCAATAATGAACTCAATATCCCTATCCGGGGGCATACCAAGCAATTCATCTGGGAATACGTCGGGGTATTCATAGACTACTCTGACTTGGTCAATGGTGGGCAGGGCTAGACTCTTATTACACTTGAATTGACGGGGCAAGGTTTCAGATATATGCTCTACTAAGACTCCAGAGCTACTGGTCATGGTGATGGCTTTCTTGGCACAGTCTATCAATCCTTTATGCTTTGACATCCTATCCATTCCTAGTACTACTTCCAAACCTTTGGTTCCAAGTACTATTAGGTTGGCATAAAAATCTATCCCATGTATTCTGATAGGCACAACTTTGCAAATTTTTCTAGCTTTTGTAGTTGAACGAGGGATTTGAACTATCATGACATGCTTCAAGTTGGTTGGGTGAATCTTACTAGTGCATGCAAATTCTTCGGTGACAAATGAGTGTGATGCTCCAGAATCAAACAACACTCTTGCTAAAACTGAGTTGACAGAAAACATACCCAGCACTACATCTGGCGCTTCTTGGGCTTCTTTGGCATTCATGTGGAAGAGACGGCCGGTGCGGTTGTGAGGGTTCCCTAGGGCGAATCTCCTTCCTGGTTGAACACGACGCTGCTGTTGAGCTGGGGCATTCACATTGGCAGTGGCGACAATCTTCTTGGGGCACTCATTGGAATAGTGACCCTTCACTCCACACTCGAAACAAGTGATTTGAGACTTGTCTTTCGCTGCCACGGGCACAACATTGCTTCCAGTTCTGGGTGCAGTGTTGTTGTTGTTGCTCTTGGGAGGTGCACGGTTGAAATTGTTGGCGTTGCCGGAGTGATTGTTGTTTCCCCCGGACTTCACATTTCCTCCGCTACGGTTGGGGTAGCTCGGGCGAGACATTGGGGGTCGATTGTTCCTCGGTGCATATACCTTAGAAGGGTTGGGGCGGTACTCCTGGTGACTGTTGGATCCAGCTTGGTGCATCATACGACATTTGCGGTTATCGTTTGCCTGGTTAATCTTCCCTTCCATCTGAATGGCAGAGTCGACTAGCTCTTCAAGATCCTGGAAACAGATGTTGACGAGGACAGTCTGCATTTCATCATGCAGTCCATTCAAGAATCTCTCCTTCTTCTTGGCCTCCGTGTTGATCTCATCAGGTGCCTACCTGGCAAGGGACAAGAATCTGTCACGATACTCCACTATAGTCATTCTGCATTGCTTCAACTCTCTGAATTCATCCCTCATTCTGGTGACTAGACCCTGCGGCACGTGGGTGCGGCTGAACTTGATTTTGAAGGCTTCCCATGTCATCACTTGACCATGGTTCATTGTGCGGACGCTGTTCCACCATGCTCTTGCATCTCTTACCAAATAGTGGGTGGCAAAAAGAACTTTTTCATTGGCATCCACTCCTGCTACTTCTAAGTTGTTCTCCATTGTCTGCAACCAGTCATCAACATCTAGGGGGTTCTCTGAAGTACTAAAGATTGGGGGATTGGTATTCTAGAATTTCTTGAGTTTGGATCCATGATGATCCTGATTTCCATGGTTCTGGTTGTTGAGAGCCATCTGGGCGATCTGCTGCAGTGTTGCTAGGTTTGCTTGGCGCTCTGCCCTGCTTGCTTCACGGTCTGCAATGAGATTCTACAGGATCTGCAGCATTGGGTCTTGCGATGAGCTGCTCCCTCCTTGGTTTCCACGAGTCATCTGAAGATTGAGGTAGATAAAGGGGTAAGAGGGAAAGTTCTAAGGTTCATGGTTTTGATTTCAAGGCCAAAACTTTGAGTTTGACTTAGGTTTTTGCAACTAACTTCTTTTCAATCATTCAAGCAAAGCACACGATACAAACGCACACACACCACAACATCAAAGGGAAACAGATGGTTTTAGGAACCATTATGTAAGCTACGATACAATGGGAGCGATACATCTCATGCTACGACAATGCTCTAGTGCATCTACTCATCATCGATGAAGTCGGAGTCGTCATCGTCAGTGTAGAAGTCCACGGCATCTTCCTCCAGAAAGTCATCATCATTGATGAGGTAGGAGTCCCTATCTCCCTGGATATCTTCACCTTCATCTTCTTCTTATTTTGCTGCGAGCTGAGCTTCTTACTCCTTGATGGTCTTCTCGAGGTCGGCCACCTTCTTGCGAAGACGGTCGATGGTGCGATCCTTCTTGGCACGTTGACGGCGCAGAGACTGGCGATCCTGGACTAGCAGTGAGAAAGTCTGGGCCTTCTAGGCGGCAATGGCGAGGTTGTTGTCGGCGACCTCTCTAGCATTGTCCAACTCCTTCAATCTATCGTATAGTAGGAAGTCGAGGTTCTCCACTTGACGCTTCAATTCCGGGTGACTTGGCATCTCCATGGGAATTCCCATGAAATCACGTCTTGCATAGTGAGCAAAGCGGGTTCCTTGGATTTGGTTGACACTCAGGGCACACAGACGTGCAAGAGCTTCATGCATTGCCCTGGCTAATCCATCTAGCCAGTTGTTCTCGCTCACGGAGAACTGGATCCTCCCGGACGTTGGTGCTTCTATCTTGCCTCAAAGATCAGTGGTGACTAGCCATTGTAAATCTCCTCCTGGTGGACCCGGGAGTTGAGCTCCAAAGAATTCCGGATGTGGGCGTCCCAAGTACTCTGATAGTGAATCAAAATCCCTCTCGAAGATCAGTTAGCCCTGTTGCCCAACTGGTAGAACTTGCTGAACTGAGTTTCCATCTATAAGAATTAAGGATGAGAAAGTTAGTGAAGTGATCAAGTGTGTCAAAATTTTATGTAGTAATGTAAGAATTTGGAGGAACATGAATTTTTTTGAGAGAAAGAATTCTCTGGGTAAGAGAGGAAATAGTTTTTAGAAATACTCACTTTGGTTTTTGAAACTAAGTTTTTGTTTGGACGTCCATTCTAACTAGGGTCTCCTATGGTCAGGATGGCTGTGATACCAACTTGTTAACACCCGGATTTTTTAATCCCAGATGCCTGTTATGTCATACATCGCAATCCTAGGATTACCATTTTTGCGAGACATAACAAATTGGATATCACAGTACATCATCCATTACAAACCATAATAAGGTCTTACACAAATAAGGATCTCATGATCCAGTCTTAGTACAATAAAGTAGCGGAATAAATAGCATAGCGGTGGGGTCCATCTTCAGAGTCACGGGCAATGCTGACGATGGGAGGTAGTCCTAGTTATCATAGTCGTCCTGCTGTCCTTCATATTGGTAGTCTCCTTCATAGTCTGTCCATAGAAATAGCCAGGGACAAAGCCATGAGTACTCTTTAAGTACTCGCAAACTACCACTAACAAGTAGTATAGTTCTAGTAGGAAATGCTAACTCTAAGTTGACTTGTAAAGTTAAGTTTGAAACCTAAGCTGAGTTCAGAAGCAAAGAAAGATAAAAACTAAAGTTTGAAAACACCTAAGTGGGAACTTAGTTATCATAGTCACAACTCTGTTGTGGTCAAGTCATGTCACAATTCATTTCATAAGTCATTTTGAAAACATCTGACAATGGAACAGTATGGCCACTCCAACTGTCCATAACCGCGGACGCGGCTATTCGAATAGTTTGACACTCTGCAGAGGTGGTACACTTTCACCGCAAGATTCGATACATCTGTCAGGGGTAACCCTGAATCATCATACTTAGTATGCAGATAATCAAACATAACCTTTCCTTTACACACCCTAGTATAAGCACCTCTCCTATGAGCATGGCCTCCCAACCATGACCATCTGTCATCTTGGGAACTACATAGGTGGATAACCTTGAGAGGTAGCCTCAGCTCAAACCTCTCCCGCGAGGGAACTAATACTAATGCATATAAACTTCCAGCTAAGCCTTACCCAATTCAGGTATTGTGGTTGTATGGTAGAATTGCAATGGTATCGCATCCGAACCCAACCATCAGTTTTGTAAAAGGGCTAAGGCTCATGCCTCAACATTTTCATCATCATAAACCATTTGTGTTTCTCAACACATGTCAAAACATCTCAATAGAATGACTCATCATTCCAAGGTTTTCACAAGTCATTTTCACCAAGTATTCCCATCTAAAGTGAGTCAAGTTTTGGGTTTTGTTCCAACTACTAAGTTAAGAGTGTTCACTAATGTGGGATTCTAATATCAATCTCATGCCATAGAATGACATCTAAGTCTAACTAGATAGGTCAAGTTTTATACTCTTTATGCTACCTTTAAATAAGTAAAGGACTTGGGTAAAGTAAAGAAAGTAAATCTTGTAAATAAAACTTGGAATAGGTATAAGTCACAATGGTATAACCAAAGCATGCCTAATGCCTTTGCTTAGGTTATCTAGCTTGCAAGGGTTAGCTTGCATTGT
Source organism: Avena sativa (assembly GCA_916181665.1). Taxonomy (NCBI): domain Eukaryota; kingdom Viridiplantae; phylum Streptophyta; class Magnoliopsida; order Poales; family Poaceae; genus Avena; species Avena sativa. Next base: position 345,525,414 of record OV702287.1, read on the forward strand.
TAAAGAGGGCTTGCAAGTAATCACTTGCATGGTTAACTTGTATAATGCTAGCTTGCTAACAATAGCTTGCTCAATTTACTTGAAGTGCTAGGCTTGCCTTGGGTAGTGTAGTGGTTGAAGTTTTCTTCCTCCTCCTCTTGGTAGAACTCCTCCTCTTTGTAGACTTGGTCGGTGCTATCATCTATAAATACATACAGGATACACAATCACCAATAATACTTAACTAGTCTACTTGGCACACTAAGGCACACATTTAATGATCTAGTATCATCTCAAACACCACAAGGTTTAATGAACTAGCTTCATTCCTTTTATTTGAGAAAAGTAATTTCTACTCATTGAAAAATAACTAAGATTTAATATTCTCCAATTAAAATATGAGATCATGTGGACACATGTCATCACCACATATTCTAACATATGGGAATGTGATTTAAATCTTGGATCACATTTTAATAAGTTCAAGTTTAATAATTAATGATTTAAAGTGACTAGAAATACCTATATATCATTATTTTGGTACTAGTCTGAAGTCACTGCATGCAAACCTTAATATTATTACATATTCAGATAGGTATGGTTAAATGTGATTTTTGAGAGTTGGAATCAACTCAAAAGCTATTATGGTTGATTTTATAAAAATGTTTGAATGTACAAAAGCTTCTGTTTTGTTATTTTTACTAGGAGAGATCTCTAACTCTAAAAGATTTAAATCCAACGGGCTTTGATAGATATTTTCAGTAGCTTTCCAACAGAATTCAAATCACTCAATTTGGTTCAGTAAATCTTCCTGAAATGATTTTGAAACTAAGGGACAAAATTGATTCAAAGTCTAAATAGAAAAACCTATATTTGAATCTACGGGCTTAGGCGGGAAACTAATTGGGCCGGCCCAGTGACGCTCCGCGGCACAGAGCACGACTGACAGGGGGGTCCCGCATGTCAGCGGTACTTAAATCCCGAAGCGGTACGGGACGATCTAGGCCACATGATTAGAACACAGATCGACGGCTCACGGTCATCGTCGACGACGGACTCGTCGCCGGCGAGACTGAACCCTAAACGGCCGGTGGGGGTCTACTGGGGACGTACCAAGGCTCCAGCTAGTGTGGCGAGGCAGGCAAATGAACTGGTGGACGACGCCGGGCTCAGGCGAGGTCACGGCAGGGGCTGAGGTGGATGAAATCGACGACCACGTCTCCTCCTCTGCAGCGGCTACCTCCGGTGGAATTCCGGCAAACGGCGGCTCGAGCGGCTCCGGTGAGAGAGGGGAAACGGTCAGTGGAGAGAGGGGAGCGATATGGTGTGAAGAAATGGTGCTGGGGTGGCCTCCTTATATAGGCTCGACGAGGGGACCGACTGGTGTGGGCTGGCGTCTCCGGCGAGGGCGGCACAAGGGGCTACCGGCGGGGGCGAGGTAGGCGGACGGTGGGCAGTCTGCTGGCGGTACTCTATGGCGTAATGGCACGGCTAGGGCGGTGCCTAACGGTCAGGAGCTTCTCGTGCTCTAGGAGACAGAGGCGGTGCTCGACGCGGCTCCCGGCGACTGTGGGTCATGCGGTGGTGCCTGGCCGTGTCTGGCAGGGTGCTGTGTTGATGGCGGAGCGGCGCACGCGATTTGGTGTCGAGGCATGGTCTGAGGCGTGCTGGCGGCAATCGCGCTCTGGCGTGCTCTGTCGGCACGCAGAGAGAAAAGGGCGGCGCGTCGCTGAGGTGGTCCAGGGGCTTGCAGCGATCGAGGGGTGGACAGGGAGAGGCGGTAGGGTTAGGCGGTGCTAGCGGGCAAGCTGGAATGGCGTGGCGCGGTCTGGTGATCGTTGCCCGCATTTGGCCGGCGAGCATGTCGTTAGGGCGGCATGGCACTGGCGCCAGGGGCTAGGGATAGAGGTGGTTTTGGTTTGGTTGGGCCTGGGGGAGACCAAGGTGATCAATGCACACCAATTGGCTCGGCAAGATTTGCTCCTAAACAGTATTAGTTAGGCCACTTTTTATCTGTCTGCCAACTGTTCGATCAAATGGCCGCATGAAAGTTTTATTTGAATTTTGAGCTGATTTTTGGTGGAGTGACTCATCTCATGCTTAAGCATCTAGGTTTGCTTGGGATTTTAAAATGGAGTTCATTTGAGGGGTTTTTGAGAAAGTGGTATCTAGACATATGAACTAGATTCAATTTTCAAGTGTCAATTAAATTTAGAGTTTGAAAGTTTTTGGGATGAAACAAAGTGGGCCTTGGTACATCACTACTTGTACTAGCAAGGGGTGCAAAGAACCACAATTGTTTCTGTTAAGATTTCAGTGCTAGGAATAGCCAAAGTAGGCTAGGTGATTAAAATGGCAAAAGTGACCATTTCCTTATTTAATTCTTTTTGATTTATTTTTCTTTGGGATTTGCTTGGGGATGATCTAGATGATGTGTAATTCACCTTAGAGTCATTTTACAATCAATATATCACTTAAACATGGCAATTCAAAACAACTCCTATTTAAATGCATACACATATGAATGCTTAAGGATTTTTAAATGGAAAAGTTTTTGTTAACCCTAAATTGGGTAGATTTGATCTTGATCATTTGGATTAAAGTTTTGGGATGTTACATAGGCATACCATCCGGGCAACTACTTGGGTACCTCATCTCCGCAAGGGGAATTTAAGCAAACCTAAAAAAGATAAAGGTCATACTAGCCATGGAGAAGACGAAGAACATCAAGGGCGTCCAATAGCTGGCTAGGCGAATTGCGGTGCTCAGCCGATTCATCAGTAAAATGTGTGAGAAGGCATTGTTGTTCTACCAACTCCTTCGCAATATGGACTAGTTCGAGTGGACAAGCAAAGTGCAAGAAGCATTCGAAGATCTCAAGCGCCTGCTCTCAACCTCTCTTGTCCTGGTAACCCCTAAGGAAAAGGAGCCAATGCTGCTATACATAGCCGCCACTCACCAGGTGGTTAGTACCACTCTTGCAGTTGAGCGAGCTTAAGAAAACAAAGTCCATGAGGTGCAATGTCTGGTGTACTACCTTAGCGAGGGGCTCACACCCACCAAGCAACGGTACCTGCATTACCAGAAGATGGCCTATGGTGTCTTCATGACTGCATAGAGACTGTGCCACTACTTCTAGGAGCACCCGATAATCATGGTGAATGATGCCCCGCTAATCACATCCTCAACAACCCCGAAGCAACGGGATGGGTCGCCCTCTAGGGCATCAAATTGTCTCCACGAGGCATCACCTATGAGCGACGAACGGCGGTCATGTCACAAGTTCTGCCAGACTTCATCGTTCATTGGATGTATATCTAGATACTAAATTCACCAGACATGTAAAGTCTGTGGACAATGTATTTCGACGGGTCCAAACGCCAAGAGGGAGTTGATGTCGGTGTCATCTTGACATCTCCATAGGGAGACAATATGTAGTACATACTACGGATGAAGTTCCGTGCATCCAACAATGAAGTGGTGTACGAAGCCCTGCTCCATGGGATGCGGATGTCCAAAGCTTGTGGCGCCACTCGACTCATCATCTACAACGAGTCTAACCTCATGGTGCAGCACACAATGAATAAGTGCAACACCATCAACAACAACATGATCGCCTACCGTGACCTCTACAACGCAATCGAATGGGACTTTGATGGCTGTGAACTACGGCACGTCGGCCGTGAAAGCAATGAAGAGTCCAGCAAGCTTGGAACCATCAGCTCCACATGCACCCTGGTGCCACCGGGAGTATTCTTGGAGCAAATATGTGAATGCTCCATCAAGATCAAGCCATCCAAAGGCCCACCAGAAGCAGCCAAGCACTCAGGGGCTACGCCACCCGAAGACACCGGAGCATCTGCTAAAGCAAGACAAGACCCTTCACACGAATGTTCCATGGAGGTCATGCTCATTGAGCCATCCTGGACCCAGCCATACATCACGTACCTTCTCACCAAGAAGTTGTCGGACAATCCGACTAACACACGTCACATTGCTCGGCGCTCCAAGGCCTTCATCATCATCAACAGTGAGTTATACAAGTGAAGCATCACTAGTGTCCTTCAACAGTGCATCACCAACGGCAATGGCAGGAGCATCATCCTCGATATCCATGAAGGCACCTGTAGACATCATGCTGGCAGTCGCGCCCTCATTGCCAAGGCGCTATAGGCTGGTTTCTACTAGCCAACCGTGATGTGTGATGCCAAGAGTATCATCGAGAGGTGCAATGCCTGTCAGAGATTCGCGGACAAGATGCACGCACCAGGCGTGGAGCTCCGGCCAATACCCTTGGCCTGGCCCTTCGTGCAATGGGGACTTGACATGGTCAGCAAGCTGCAAAAGTCATCGCCCAAAGGATACGTCTTCCTCCTTGTCGTAGTCGACAAATTCACCAAGTGGATAGAGGCTACGCTTGTCACCAACTAGACCGTCACCACGGCCGTCTAGTTCTTCGAATCCATCATCTTCAGATTCGAGGTGCTGCATAGCATCATCACTGATAACGGGACAAACTTCACCCTGAAGGAGTTCTAAGACTTCTGCGATAACCTAGGCATCAACGTCAGCTACCCTTCCGTGGCACATCTCCAGACCAACGGTCAAGTCAAAAAGGCCAACGACCTAGTCTGCAATGGCATCAAGAAGCGACTCCTTCAGCCTCTTGAACAAGCGGCCGAAGCATGGGCCGATAAGCTGCCCTCTGTGTTATGGAGCGTGTGCACAACTCCAAACAGCGCCACCAGCTACAGACCTTTCTTCCTGGTGCATGGCACCGAGGCAGTGCTACTAGCCGAGGTATGATACAAGGCCCTGCGGATCGTCGCCTACAGTGAATCCGAATCTACGGACACACTCGAAGACTCCGTCGACCTCTTAGACGAGGCACGTGAAATCGCTGCTGCATGGTAGGTGTATCAGTAGAGGCTCCGTAACTACCATAGCCAACGGCTATGCCCAAGGTCCTTCGCTAAAGGTGACCTTGTCCTGCGACTAAAGCAAAAAGGGCACCTTAAGATAGAATGTCCATGGAAGGGCCCTACGTGGTTACAGAGGTGATCCCAGGTGGCACATATCTCCTCAAGGACGTAGAAATTTGAGTCGCATACTCCAACCCATAGAACGTCACGCAATTGTGATGCTTCTACCCTTAGATGTTTTTACCTTTCAATAAGGCTACTTAGCCAAACAATGTACCTCCTGCTATTCTTCAATAAATAAAGCTAAGTTCCTCAACCATGAGTTTATTGGGCCACGTAGAGATAAACAAAACTTTTTCCCTATGCGGTGATCCCAAGATCTAGCTGAGGTAGTAGGCCACGAGGATTACCACTAGACGCGGAGTTGTGGAATTGATGAAGCACGTTGCTTGATGCAGTGCAGTCCTCACGACCCGATCGTCGAAATGCTAAATGTACAGCACCTCCGCCAGTATCCACATGTACGAGGAGGAGCGTTGGCGGTGGATTGCTAGGTCCGATACGGTGGCAGGACTAGATTAGACTAGAGCTAGGGTTTCCAACACATGGACTGACCTAACCATGCTCGTTGGGAACCCGCGCCCCAGTATATATAGGGAGTGAAAGTGGGATCCAATCACTTGTGGCCCATTCACTAAAAGGCCTATATTAGTCAATGTGATTCCAACTCACTGACTGAGTCCGTGTCTGATTCGGGTCCAACCCAAATAGATTTCCAGTTCAGGTCTAACCCAAACTTGCTCCCGCTCATAAGTGTGTGACCCGACAAGCTCATGGTGACTTGGACACGATCCGAGTCTCACTCATAATGAATCAGTTGGCAGTGGCTCCTAGTAGAACGTGTCGACTCCCAAGTACCAAAGATTTATGACGACATACCTTCCAGCGCGACTTTCATCTGAGTCCCTTTTGCCTCACGATACAACTTGTCAAGCTATAGGCGAATAAACGTCATCCTTCAAATAGCTCAACTCTCTTCTCGATCTGAGATAAGTGATTCATCCGACTAACACTTAGTCGGTCGCCTCGGTTAACACTTAACTAAGTCGTGCATGGCCATGCTTTCTGAATCATATATCTAAAGAGGGCCCAGAGAATATCTCTCTAGTCGGAGAGGCAAAAACCCTATTGGTCATCCACATCATGTAGCTTGATTCTCAGTTGACCCAAACTCTGCCTTTATAACTGCCCTTTGACGGAACAACGTTTGATAGAACCTAATTCGGTGATCCACAACTCAGATTGTGCAATAACCTCAGGTCTAAGGATTGCATGGATTGAGACATACAAATGACGACTTGTTCATTGTATCTCAATATGGGTCACTCCGACTTGTTAAACTCTTTAGCTGAATCCGTGTAAGCAAGAATAGCATCACCATGCCCATGACAAGTGGAACTGAATCATTAGCTGACTTTCACATTAGTCTAAGTTATGTGTCTAGCACAACCTTAATGACTAAGGACAACTAGTATGGACAACATGAATATATAGTTCCACAATCAAATCACATATTCAATGATATATCAGTAGTTCATACAAGGACACTAACTTTATGAATACATTGTGAATAACATCATACATGATTGCCTCTAGGGCATATTCCCAATAGAGTCTTGTTATGTTTTACTTTATGCATTTTGCACTCGGGGATGCGCCTTTCTGATGACCTCATCGTAAGTACAACCAATTCACTATCACGATGGCCCGAGATGCTGACTCTGCTTACAATCGAACCCTTGAAAACTCCAACCCAGTTGCAGCCCAACTGATAGGTTGGCAAGGTGTTGAGATTTATAGGCGTCGGGCTAACGAAACGGCATTACATAATCACACTCGAACACATACAAACTAACAAGTTTATGTAAATTACAAGGGCCACAATTCCCAATCAAAACTATACACGCTTTACATCAATTGTATGTCCTATGCAGGCTAAAACTACGCTACTACCACTGAAGTAAGACGTTGGTGCGCTCGTCAAACAACTAGATAATATCCTCTGTGGGCTGGGCAACTGCCTAGTAGTGCGGCTGCATATTCCACACCATACCATCAGAAGGTGCTCGTGGTCCTTCAATGATAACCTCCAGGTCCACATCTAGACGATGCATATGCACAAAAGCCAAAGTAGCCTTTGCGCCCGCAACAAGTTGCCGGTGCACGCATTCGCGTACAACACCTACATCGTGAAACTTCCGCAGTAATGCCAATAGGATCGAAGGGGCTTCCTCCAGGGGGAACCTCGCCCTGAAAATATGCTTGAAGGAGGATTGGGCCTTCTTCGAATAGTGCAGCACCTACGCAACGCAATCTTGCAGCATTGCCAAAATGGTCGCTCAATCTTGATCAGTACAAAAGAACCCGCCAGACTCCATCTTTGCCTGATTAAGGCAATTCAGTCGGATACTGACGCGCTCTTTCTCTTCCTACGGAATTCGATTGACAACTACACCACTAAAGCAATGAGATTCACAGTGCAAACAGACCGAAAGAACAACAAAACCAAGGACACTTACACCGCAAATGTTCGCCGATCTGGGCGACTTCACCAAGCAGATACTTCTCCCTCTCAGCAGCCTTCTCTATGTTTGACTTTCACACATCAGTGTTGCCACGGATAATCAACAGTTTTTTCTCCAAATCCTTCACACGGTCACGTAGGAGGGGGGGTTGTGACAGTTCATCCACCCTCGAGCATCGAGGAGCAAAAGGAGTAGAGGACGATGGCGCGTCCCGTGTGCCACTGGCAGGACCCTAGAAAAGCAAACAATCGAAGGATAAGCACTTTTGTTCAAGAGTCAACAAGTCGAAGGAGCACGAGAAATGGAAAGCGACTAAAATATACACATGTAATTCAAAGGACTGAGATAGGTTCTGGTGGTTCAAGCTCACAAAAGCATTCGAACAAACTACAAAGTCCTAGCAGCACTATACAACAAAAGCAATAGAAATGGCGCATCACGGCCTACGTGGAAGCATCCAAAGGTTTCGTGGAACCCGTAGCATCCACTGATGCCATGTCTTTTGCCACGGCCAACCGTTTCTGCTTTGCGGAGTACTTTGCAAGCATCTCGATCAGCCGTGGGTCGTACTTCCTATAGTGCTAGGCAAAGGAAGCAAATGCTACCTCTTCACCTTCTGTTGTCACCAGCATGTTGGAGGTAATCTCGTTGATGTCCAGCCCAGCACCGCAAGCTTGTGCCATCGCCACTCCAAGGGAGGGACCCACTGTTTTATGTGTTTGCTTGTAGTCCGTAGGCACGCCCCCAATGAAAGCCTCAGCAAGACAGTTGATGTCTTCAATGGCCTTGGCTTTCAGAAACATCTCCCCACAGAGACGACCAAGCACTACTTTAGCCTTCTGAAGCGCATCCTTGACAAAGACGATGCGATCCTCGACTGTAGCTATGGCAAAAACCAAGAGGTCGTCACATATCATTGCTTGACAGTCAAAATCGAGACCGGCTACATCTGCAAAGACAAAGCAATCAAAGCCCCAAACGAAAGTATATAAAGGAAGACGAGCAAGAAGAGCAACTCACACAAGAAAACTTACCAGAAAGAACCTGTGCAGTTGTCATGAGCTGGTCCGCCAAACCCTTCTCCCTCTCCACTGCGGCCTCTGCCAAGTCTTCCTCGCACTGTTTCGACTCCATCTTGTAGCGCTCGAGGGCTTCGACTGCATCCTTCCTCTTGGTCTCTGATGTGCTGCGTTTCTTTTTGAGGGACTCTAGCCGACAAAGAACTTGATTATTATCCTCAAGTGCAAGAAAAATGCATCAGTTAGAAGTTGACCCCATATTCGGATGAATCGTGCAACAGGACAAAGGAGTTTACCTTGGAGTTACCGGAAGTCGGCATCTAGTCGCACGTGTTGTTGACCCAGGCGAGCCATGTCCCACAGGAAGGGCTGGAGTAGCACTTCATATAAGACCAAGAAATTGACTCGGGGGCTGCCTCGAATGAATAGAACACACTTACATAATCACCCGAAGACTCCGAAGGTTCCTACCTAGTCGTCCCGGCGAGAATCCTATGGTGCCCCAACTTGGAGGAGCTTGAGCAGCTATCGCCGGAGGTGGCCACCGTCTTCGGGGGGCTCAGCCATCTACACGCCTTTGCCCTTGGAGTCCACGAATCCCTCATCTTCCACGTCGTTGCCACTTTCAGACAGTGACGACCCCGTGTCACTTCATCATTACAAAGAACACCTATCTAAGAAAAGCAACGAGCAATGTACTTTAAAAATTGCAAGATTGTAGAGGCTCACTCATTGAATTTGTCAAGGTCGAAAAACTCCTCCTATTTATGTTTCTTCAACTGAGGTTCGGGAGGCATGTTATGAAGGGGTACCACAGGAAACAGATTGGCAGCACACACTCCAGGAGCATGATCCTTTGGGGTCTCCAGTGTGGAGGCATCTGAATATTTTTTGCGCACCCGCTTGCGAGCCCCGTCCTTGCTGGACTCAGGGGCTCCATGTAACTCCGTAGTAGGAGCGGTCCAGTCTGACTCATCCAGCTCTCTAGCCTTAGGAGGGAGAAAGCCCTCGGGTTGGGAATACATCGAACCTTCAACTTTCCACTCCTGCAGCAAAATATGATAACACCATTAGGTCTCTATTAAAACTAGCCTAATGATAAGGAAACATACGACATAACATTACCGCTGGCACAAGATTGGTGGCATGGAATGGCTCGGTCATCGATTTTGCAGGGAGAGGCTCGTCCGCGGTGAGTTTGGTCAATGACCTAATCTTCATTTCAAGCTCCATTGACAACAGGTCTTTAGAAGAAACACGTGTTGGATTTGATCGGCCAGACCATAAGAACATCAGGTAGCCTCTGATCTGCAGTGGCTACACACAACAATGTAGGAAGGTTTGAATGAGGTCTACATCAGAGATCTCCTTACCACGGTTGAGCTGAAGATCTCGCACCCGCTGATACAAGGCCTCAACTCTGTATGCTTCACCTGGTATGACTACGTTCTTCCAGGATCTTTTCCTCTTCGGCTTCTCCTTCGAGTCAAACGGAGTGATGCTGAACTTCTGCTCTCCAACCTTCTGATCTTGGATGTAGAACCATTTTTCCCCATCCTTGGGCAGAATCAACAAAGTTGGAGCTAAAGTACTGAACATTGGGCTTGCAGATATACCACATCCACCAATGTCATACACTACAGACTTCGAACCTGATTGACTCACTACAAGAAAAGTTGGCTTTTACAATGGACAATTTTCGTGGTTGAAGGCCCGTTTTTCGTGGCTAAGAAGTCTTCCGTGACGGATGGCCTACGTGGTAAAAGCCCCGTCACAAATGAATCAACCACGGGTTTTTTCCGACCATGACGGGTCGCATCCTTCGGCCATGAAAACTTGTTCCGTCGTAGATCTGCTCGCAAGCCGCATTGACTGCTGACGTCATGCAAACTGCCACATGGCAGTCGCCATTAACGACCGGTTACCTCCTTTAACGGTTGGAGAAACCGTGGTAGAAGCCTGGCCCAGCTAAGGCCTGCTAATAATTAAGTGGGTCGGCCCATGAGGAGAGCCCAATAAGTAGATGGCCTGTTACTATTTTGTTCTGCACTGCTTGAAGTGGGCCCATTAATGCAGCCAGCTTCGGCCCGCAAACTTTCATGCCCGATACTGTTTTGGCCTACAGAAGGCCCATATTGGTCCAACATTGTGCGGCCCATTAGCAGCTTGTGCCAAGTCGCTCTTGTACAGTTAAGGCCTGTTGTCAGCCCATCACTGTTCATGCAGCCCATTGTGGGCTGCCTACTACCGACCCTTATTTGAGATGGTATGTTACTATTCCGGCCGTCAACTGTTCAGGCCCACAGGCGGATTGTTACTATTCTAGCCTGGTAATTTTGTCAGCCTATTACTGTTCTCATCTGGAAATTTCTCGTTCTGTTACTGTTCTGGCTCGTTACTGTTCTAGCATTTAACCGTTTTAGCCCTTTACTGTTGTGGCCCTTTACTGTTGTGGCCTGCTATTGTTCTGACTCATTCCTCTGTCCTGTTACTGTTCTACCATTTTACAGTTTCTTGCCTTTTACTGTTGTGGCATGTTACTATTATAGCATGTTTCTATTCTGGCATGTTGTTGTCTGGCCTGCTACTATTTTGGCATGTTACTGTTATGGTCTGTTACCGTTATGTCTTGTTACTGTTACTTGTTCCCACATGTGGGTCGGCCCATTTCGTTTATGGTCTTTTATAGTTTCGACCTTTTTGAAGCCTATGCCAATATCATAAAAAGTGTATAATTAGCGAGCATATTTTACTGTTCATCGTCGGCCGAATACAAAATGGTCCAATAACAAAGCACGATATTGTTCCCTAATCGACCTACCTGGCGTAGTTATGGTAACGACTACTGCCATGTGTGGACGGCGTCAACTAAATGCCTACATGGCCTATGCGACTTATCTAGATATTACATCAGTTGTAAACTTCTTAAAATTATTACATATTATCAACTCAAGGGAAAGAAAATTTGGCATTTCAGTTAACAATCGAGTTGATAGCAGAGTCCTCAATTTTCTTTTTCAATCGATCACCTACATCTTCCTTTGAGTGTGATAGCTGCATTGGAGGAGACATGATCTTGCATCCCCCTCTTTGGTGGCGATAGCAATAATTGCAGTCTGAAACTAAGTAATAAGAAGTTAATACATCAAACAAGACAAACTACTCATTTGACTCATATGACAGGAGTTATGAACTGGAGTTTACAATTGGTCAATGGTTCAATTATTGACCAACACGTCAAACAAACAGGACAAGCAAGCACCGCATTAAACAAGTATGCCTACCATGAAACAAGCAATAAAAAAATGTGTGTGTGGCTTAGAATTTCACCAAATATAAACTAGCCAGGTTATTTCAACAAATATATATGAAAGCAGTTGTATACCCTAAAATGCAAGAGATGTTGGGTGACTCAGAATTTGCGCTGAGCTACACAATGGCATGCAATTACTATCGTAGCTAAGAATGAACCAGATAGAAATTATAACCGCATCATATGAGAACTTGTAGAGCGGGAAAGCAAACCATGAATGAACTACATATAGTAGAGGATAGTTATGTCGTTGCTTAGGACGAACTAGAACCATATGCGATATATGATGGCTTCGCTCATGAACCTATAGAATAAGACAAACAAGCATTAGACAAGTGTGTCTACAATGAAATTAGCAATCAAACAAAGTTTCTCTTAGAATTTCAGCAAATATAAACTAGCTAGGTCATTTCAGAAGATATATATGGAAGAAGTAGTATCTCCTCGAATGCAACAGACATTGGGTGACTCAGAATTTGCGGTGAGCTACACAATGGCATGGAGTTACTGTCATAGCTAAGAATCAACCATATAGAAATTATAATGGCATCATAAGAGAACTTCTAGAGTAGTAATGCAAACCACGAGTGAACTACATAGTAGAGGATAGTTATGTTATGGCTCAGGACGAACCAGCACTAGATAAGGAAATAATGGCGTCGCTTGTGAACCTGTACAATAGTCTATGCAAACCAACATGTTCATTGTTCCATTTTGAGCTCTATGGAAGAAAAAGAAAATAGTTAGTGATGCAACTTTTGAAGAACCAGATTGCAATAACAAAATTATAATTGAATTAGTACGAACAGTTTAAACGGCTACTACAGGATAGTAGAACGATGCCAAGGAGGAAATAATAATAGGAACTGATCTCGGGATGAACCAGATAGATTCAGTAACTGTAGAGCAGGGAATCCACCCAAATATTTTCCACTGACTTTAGATTTTGCAAGAATTACACGGTAGAAGGAAATTACTGTTGTACGGAGTAGCTAAGAACATGTGCATGAATTTAAAATTTGTAGATCAACGAATGCAAACAAACATGTCTAGTGACCTTGTATGTAGTGTGTACAACAAGCGTGCGCATTGACTTGGTGTGTAGCACGATTACAAAAATGCAATTCACTGCGATAGCTTGAACCTGCTATATTGCTGACAAAACAAAAACAAGTTGGAGATTTGGTTACCTTGGTAGGAGAGGCATCTAAGAATCATCGGTACCGTGTGGGTGATGTCCAGGTCGCCGAGGGTGCTACGGTTGTGGTGGCTGTTGGCGTTGAGGAAGCAGATCTTGGGTGGTCGATGCCGGCTTGAGCGCGGTGGACGAGAGTGTCGCTGAGGCAGATCCGGTGTAGTGAACGGTGACGGACGTGCAGCTGGTCTGGAGCAGTGGACATGGAACTCCTTGAACTAGATCACGTCCGGTGGACACCGGTGAAGTGTATCTGGTATGGTTGGGTAGCTTTCTGTGATGAGGAAGCAGAGCTTGGGCGGTCGATGACGCTATCGGCATGGTGAACGACACCGCAACTCCGGTGCAGTGGAAGAGAGACCCGGTGAACTAGATCCGGTGGGTGAGCGTCAGTGAAGCGGCTCTGCGGTGGTGCACAAGACCGTAGATCAAGCCGATGCACGCGGTGGGTAGAACAGGAAATTTAAAGACAAAAGTTTTTGAAACAGAGGGGCGCGAAATGCTTCAAGGTCTGTGTGTGATATTGCCACTCAATTGAGATTTGAATTTGGCTAGCGTCCAGCTAATAATAATAGAAAATGGTACTATCGCGGTGGGATATTTTGGATCAAAGGTTTTGAATCGGTGGGGCAGGAAATGCTTCAAGGTCGGTGGGTGATTTTGCTGCTCGTTTCAGATTTGAATTTGGCTAGCATCCATCTAGTAATTTAAAAAGGTAGTAGACCCTAAGCTATATGTCTAGGAATTCGGAGTCACATCAACTGATCATCCATTTCCATATTTTTGCACATAACATTGGATACCTACGATTCACATAGCGTAGGCGGTAAATTTTCCCGCTTGACAGAGATTTTGAATTTAGCTAGCGCCCAAATAATACTCCCTCCATCTCAAAATAGATGCCTCAGATTTATCATGTATATTGCACAACCTCGTTGCAATCTCTCTAGTATATTCCACAAAGTAGTTGTGTATGCACCCATTTTTATTTGTCGTGCTTTCAAATTCTCAGAAAGTATGAGATAAATCGTGAACGTTGGTTGTGTTGTATCTTGAGCATTTAGCTACTTCCTTCGTCCTCAAATAAGTGTACATCTAGCGTTTGTTCTAAATAAAACTTAACTATTTCCGACCAACTTTTATTTATAAATGTAGCAATATTTATGACACAAAACTAGGACACGTTGATTAGTTTTGAAATGTACTTTCATAATATGTAGATTTCATGTTATATATATTGCTAGATTAGTTTTAAAAATAGTCATATTTTTAAAAAGTTCGACTTACACTAAGAGCTACTAGAAGTACACTTATTTGTGGATGGAGGGAGTATGCAAGAACTTGGCGTGGTGGTTTTCCCGTATTTGGTAGGAGTACATAGGTGCTTCATCGCATGATGAACAATATTGCCACTAGGAGTTTCCCCCGTGTAGAAAAAAAATCTGCGAGAGAGAAAAGACTGAGAGCATGAAGGAGGCAGCGTGAGAGCAACGAAGAGGAGAATTTACCAAAAAAAATTGAAGCTAACCAGGAAATTAGTACATCGAAAACCACCGAAAAGCTATTTCATAAAACTTTCAAAGAAACCTACAATTTACTTGTAGCTCAAGTTTGACCTAATTTCGTTAAGTTGTCAAGATGCAAAATCTTAGCAAGAAGTTGAACCTATTGTCAGAACTCTCGGTGGTGGTTTGTGATATATTAAATGACCCCGGGATGGTTGGAAAATGAGAATGTTCTTTCGTGATAGTTGGACACTCACACCGATGGCATTGTTTACTACATGAAGTAGATCCACCCATCTACCTCCGAAAAGTCATTTAATTCAAGAGCAATCTATCGCGCTTACTTGTAGCTCAAGTTTGACCTAATTTCGTTAAGTTGTCAAGATGCAATATCTTATCAAGAAGTTGAACCTATTGTCAAAACTCTCGGTGATGGTTTGTGATATATTAAATGACCCCCCGATGGTTGGAAACTGAGAATGTTCTTTTGTGATAGTTGGAAACTTACACCGACGACATTGTTTACTACAAGAAGATGCACCCATCTACCTCTGAAAAGACATTTAATTCAAGAGCAATCTAGCGCGTTTACTTGTAGCTCAAGTTTGACCTAATTTCGTTAAATCGGCAAGAAGTTAGTGAAGTGTGGAAGTTAGCTAGGAAGCTTAAAAGTGGAACTATAACAAACCACGGGCCACTTTGTGTGATTAGTGGGGTTGTTGCATTTTCTTCTAACTGTGGTAGGTCCCGTAAGAGCGAGGTGCTTCAGTTAACACGGTTACTGGAAGTACAAGTTACATCAAGGACCTCAAAAAATGGAAATTACATCCAAGTCCATGCATTTAGAACAAGGTCCCCAACGAAACTAAGAAATGGAGTGTGTTTTCAGGTTTGCACATACTAGCATTCATTGTACTAAATACTATGAATATAATCTTCTAGATGCTAAGAATGGAAAAGAAGATCCAGCGGTTAGCAATGTTTGGATTTGCAGTCTTGATCCAATGGTAAATGTTCAAAGTTATCCACACACTATATAGTGGTATGGTATTGTAAGAGATAAGACAAGATAAAGATAAGATAAGAAGTACTATGAATGTCTGGTCTTTTGAATAACCTCTTCTCCCTATGTTTGGGAAGCAAGTGAAAATTTCAAAACCGGAAAAGTTCGAATTTTTTTGCCGCCAAGAACCAAAGTGGTTTCCTTCCTATGACTCCTCCTACTCCACACCAACACGGCTACCGAACACGCGAGAGACATAGAGCCAGCATACCAAGGCACACGTGCGCAGCGCCACGCTGTGGACGAGGGAGAGATCAGTCGGGCGGTGTGTGAGGGGAGAGGGGAGGAGAGATGAGAGGCAGCGAAGGAGAGAGAAAACACACAATTTGTTTTGCATGCATATGTCCTAAGAAATTTACTACTAGTAGAGTGTATACTGTAAGGCAGCAGTTGTACCTCGTTTGAGGAACCCATCATAACTTTGCTCTGACATCCAACTGCCTTCAACTCCTATTATTCTCTCTTCGCTGCTGCCTCTTCCCCTGCCTACGTTTTATTCTCTCAACATGTACAGCGCATGGACAGAGGTGAGCATATGTCTAAGCAAAGAAATACTCCCTATGTTTCATAATATAAGATGTTTTATCTTTGTGAAGATAATATATCTAGACACCTTTAATGTATAGGTTCATAGAGGTTCACTCAGAATCCACACACTAAAAGATGACTAGATACATCACCTTCACAAACCTAAAACATCTTATATTTTGAAACTGAGGGAGTACTACTTACTATACTGCGAGTAAGCACCACCGTTTAGACAGTGTCTAAACAAGATGATCAGTGGGACCTACTAAACTGGAGATGCTAACTTTTGCATAGGAGTTTTATAGCTTGGTCATACACTGCCAAGTGGGCCCATTATTTGTTTTCTTCCTTAGGGCATCCACACTGTGTAAAAAACACACCTTAAGGCCTATGTGTCATCCGCTAAGGCTCACCTTATACATTATGGAGAAAATAAAGTTGCCTCAAGCTCGTGGGTTGCCCATAGAGAATAGAAACATCATTTTCCCTCTCTCCTCTCTCTTGCATGGAGCAATATGACAAGCTATGTGGGTCATATCTTGTGGCAAATGTTGACCTTATACACTATGGTAATTTCCATAAAAGTCGAGTGGGTCCTACATTACGGATGCCCTTAGATACTCCTGCCTTGTACTCTCCTCCCCACCGTGCTAGACTTGTGGGTCCTAAACTATGATGTGGATATGGCTATGACCTTGATTGGTCGCTCAAGACAATTTGTCATTATGCAAATACTAATCAGTGCTGGCATTTTTCAAAACTATTGTTGTCCCATGATATATTCGCCGCCCGGGTTCCTTCAGACGAATTTTGGAAATTTTCAAGAGTAATAGTCTATCGTGCTCACATGTATTCAAGTTTGACCTAATTTCGTTTTATCTGTATAGTGCCATTTAAGTGCGTGGAGCTTTGGCTTGGAAGTTTAAAAAATCCTTAAACTTGGGAAATTGTAAGAAAGAATTGTCTACTTTGTACCAAAATTTGTTGGGGGCATTCTTTGTTCTTTAATCCATTCTACCAGTAAAATACTTGAAAAACTCACTTCACGGTATGGCCTACTATACCATGTACTCCGTGTGAACTTTCTTGGGTTTAAAGGCAAATTACCAAGGTCATGGACATACTCTATATATGTTCACCAATATAATGATGGTGTGTCCATATTTTGGTATAGGTCGGTGCATGTTAGCATGGTAAAGAAGTAGAAAAATACAGAACAAAGTACGGTAAATATGGATAAATTAGAGTTCATAACATGTGTCATTTATTTACTAGTACATAAAGTGGTTGGATAAATTACATGTTATATTTTTTAGGCTTAATTTTTTACCTAATTTAACCCACTCAGACGACTTTCCATCGATTTGTCGAATTAGGTCTAATTTAATAATCTACAAGAAGTACGTGCGAGCAAGTTCAATAGTATAACCGAGTCTTAGGTATAACAAAGTGACATGTCGTTTACTATCGGCCTTATACCAGCATGTACAATACCTAGCGATTAAACTATACAACAACTAGCATTACGATGCAATAACCTCATCAAAAAGCAACAAGATTGAACATGAATAAAAAAAACCTTTCTATGTCCGCTTGAAAAATCCTAAAACTTGGGAATTGTTAGAAAACATAGTACACTTTGTCTGAAAATTGCGGTGGTGGCATTCTTTATTTATTTTTTGGAACTAGAGGTCGTGGAGGAGCGAGACACTTCTATTATCGCACTAGGGTTTGTTGTCGTTGCAAGGTGGTTCGAGGACCTTTTTGTAATTATTGTTACCTTTGAGCCTTTTTGTACTGGTGTTGATGATTATTTTGAATTACGGAACAGAAAAAAGGGTTGCTGGAAGTAGATCGGTGTGTCGTGCCAAGGCGCATGTGCGCAGTGCCACACTATGGACGAGGAAGAGACAAGTCGGATTGTGCACCCGCAGTTCCAGAGAAGAGATCGATGGAGGATGGATGATGAGAGGCAGCAAAGGAGAGAGAAAACACAACTTGTTTTGCGTGCATATACTAGTAGTAGGTCTATACATTTACTACTAGTAGAGTGTACCCTGTACCTCGTGTCAGCATCCCATCATAGCTTTGCTCTAACATCGTGGCGCCTTCAACTCCTCCTCTTTGCTGCTCTCGTGCTGCCTCTTTTTTTTCTTTTTTGGAAGTCTCGTGATGCCTCCCTCTTGTTCTCTTACTTGTGTAGCTCAAGTTTAACCAAATTTCGTTAAATTTTCAAGATGCAAAATCTTAACAAGAAGTTAAACATGTTGTCTAAACTCTCGGTGGTTTTCGATATATTATTTGACTCCCATGGGTACATCCAAAAGCTTTTTCATAAAACATAAAAAACCTACGGTTTACTTGTCGTCGTCCTCCTCTACGTCGCCGTCCGCCATTGTCATCGCCGTCCTCGCGCCGCGCTCGGCCGTCGTGCTACACCACCGTTGCCACCGACAACCGCTGCCACCGGCCCCAGCAGATAGGTGCGCCCCTTGATCTCCCGCCCCATGGTTAGTAGTTGTATTATATAGACAATTAGCTAGGTAATTAATCTAGGGTTAGTAGTAGTATTAGTACAGTATATTGGTAGTGATATAGTAGTATTAGTAGTAGTAATATTAGTAGTAGTAGTATAGGTATAGTAGTAGTAGTATAGGCATATTAGTAGTAGTGGTACTAGTAATATTAGTAGTGGTATGTAGTAGTGTCTAGGCATATTTATTGATTTAACAAAATAAAAGATTATAAAGAAAGTTTATGTATATATTTTTATGTATGAACAAAAGAAATGATTGTTATGAAAGTATATGTATTGTAGTGTGTGTATACATAAGAAAGTGTAAGTATATATAACATGTATACATAAGAAAGTATAGGTGAGTTATTTTCTTTCAAATGTTTAATTAGTTATTTTCTTAATTAGTTGTTTAGTTATTTTATTAGTTGTTTAGTTACTTTAGTTGTTTAGTTATTTTACTTAATAAGTTATCTTAGTTACTTAGTTATTTTAGTTAGTTAGTTGTTCAATTACTTAGTTTTTTACTTAGTTATTTTTCTTACTTTATGGATTATTTAGTACAAATTTGATTTTATTTCGATAGGAATTTTTTATCAGTGGTGATGCCAATCTCGCATCCTCATCGTCGACTCGGTGGCAACGACGGAGGACTGGGCTCCGCCGGGATGGCACTAGGATTTGCTACCTTCCAGGGCATGTAACTTGGTGAGGAATCCGGGTCACGTCGTTAACCCAGAGCTTCTTTGGTGGCGGTCGCATGGTACACTATCGGTGCAGAGGGAGCCGGCCCCCGAGGAGGTGGTACAGAATTGTGTCAGGGAGGAGGACGAGCATGTCTGTCACTATATAGCTACGTTGGACGGCAGGGTCTCCAATACCTGACAGTTTCTTCAGGGATCTCGCCCGAGGCTATGCTCCTATGATGGTTCCTTCTCTTTGGGTGTTCATCGCCCACGGGTCAAGACCCGGGAATCGATGTCCAGTTTGATTGAGATAGATATGTATTAGTGATGTTTTATTCGAGATGTATTTATTTACTTATTGTTTCTTTAGGGATCTGATATTATTGTTGCATTAACCGGATTATTCGAGATATAAAAACTTTACTTATTGTTTCATTAGTACTGTTTTATCTTCTGTATTAGTGAATCTATGGACTTCAACGATAGAGAAGGTGAGGAGGATATGTTCTATATAATATGGAATCCCCTTGGTGGAGCAGAAGATGGTGGAGCATATCAGGGTGGAGAAGAAGACGATGGAGCCGAAGATGGCTCATAGTTTCTGAATGAGTCCGGTGAAAGAATGGAGATATAACAAAGAAACGAAGCGTCACTGAGTTTTGATGGCGATGACGGCTCGGAAGAGATCGAATATTAATTATATATATGCATCAACATGTACTATGTATGTAGTAGCATAGAATATGTGTATGGAAACATGTTTGAAATTATAATAAAACACAAATTAAAAAGGAACGAAATGAAAAAACAAAATAAAAAAGAAAACACAAAAACGTGCCGCGGCAGAGAAACACAGGAATTCTTTGCCGCTGTAGGAAGATCTTTAGTCTCAGGTTGTGTTACAGCCCTGGACTAGTGGTCCTCTAGCCCCGCCGCATTGCCGCTGCCACGTGGTGGCCTCTAGACCTGGTCCGTAGCAAACCGGGACTAGAGATAGGGGTCTCTAGTCCCAATTTGGCAGTCCCGGGTGCAAAATCGGGACTAGTTCCAGTTACGGGCCGGGACTAGTAGAGCCCCGTTTTCCACTAGTGCCTCTTACGCGTATTGCTCGCCATAAAAAACTTAGAAATAAGTGTTTGACTTCTTTTCAAAAGAAAAAATGGCTCTGCTGCTTCACAATGTCAATATATATACACCACTATATAGTGTACGAATAACTTCGAACATCGTCAGTTGGATATAGATTGGAAAATCCCAATATTATTGACCATTGGATTTCTTTCAGTATATTAGATTATGTCATGTCTAGCATCTAGAAGATTCCATCGTTGGCCTTTAGCACCATAAATACTATGCACAGAAAGTACGAAGGTTTTGAATGCCACAAGCCGAGTTTTCAGATATAGTGGACCATGTTTTACGTACGAAGGTGCTTGGCGTGGTGGTGTTCCTGTATTTCGTAGGAGTACATAGGTGCTTCCTCGCATGATGAATAATATTTCCACTAGGAGTTTTCCCCTTATTGAAAAAAAATCTAGGACAGAGAAGAGACCGAGAGCACGCAGGAGGCAGCACGAGAGCAGCGAAGAGGGGAATTTGAAGGCGGTGCGATGTCAGAGCAAAGTTGTGATGGGTTCCTAACACGAGGTACGGGGTACAGTGAGTAGTATTCCTACTCATCACCATCCACACACCCCAGCCGGCTGATCTCTCCCTCATCTACAACGTGGCGCTGCCCACGTGCGTCGACCTGCCTTGTCGTTCTATTTCACACCTAGCAAAGAGGAAGGACCAAGCACACGAGTAATTCTACACTTACGGAGAAATTTTATGGAATCAAACTTACGAGATGACATGGAGTCACAGGGTTGGGTGTAGTTTTTTTCCACACACCCAGCACGCTGGTTCGAAAGTGTGAGGAGCGTTTTGTGTGTGTGAAGCGAGTACAGTAGTACAAAAGGTATGTCTCAATTGCTTGCTCGAGAAGGACCCGATTGCCCTTTGTGCTAAATTTATGCACTTCTATATAATTTTCTCTTTTTTGAGGTCTTCGATGTAAACCATACTCGCTCCCACCGACCGTGTCAAATTTTAACTACAAGTAAGCATAATAGATAGATTCCTCTTAAAATTTTCCAAAAAACTTTTGAAGCTAACCAGGAATTCGGTACATTGAAAACCACCGAAAAGCTTTTTCATAAAACTTCCAAAGTAACTTACAATTTACTTGTAGTTCAAATTTGACCTAATTTCGATAAATTGGCATAGAGTCTTATTCAATTCGGCAGAGTTAGCCAGGAAGTTTCAAAATTCACAAAACATGGGAAAATCGAGAATGTTCTTTCCTGATAGTTGGAAACTCACACCAACGATACCATTTACTAAAAGAAGATGCACCCATCTACCTTCTAAAAAATAATTAATCCAAGAGCAATCTACCACGCTTACTTGTAGCTCAAGTTTGACCTAATTTCGTTAAGTTATCAAGATGCAGAATCTTAGCAAGAAGTTGAACCTATTGTCAAAATTTCAGGACCTTTACTATATATATGCACGCAAAACAAATTATGTTTTATCTCTCCTTTACTGCCTCGTCACCATCCACACACACTCTGGCCAGCTGATCTCTCCCTCGTCCACAACATGGCGATACCCACATGCGTCGACCTGCCTTGTAGTTCCATTTCACACCCTGCGAACAGGAAGCACCAAGCACACCCGCAGCACGCTGGTTCAAAAGTGTGAGGAACATTTTTTTTGTGTGAAGCGAGTACAATATTACGAAGGGTGTGGCTTAGTTTATTGCTCAAGAAGGACTCAACTACTTTTCCTTGCTTAAATTTAGGGCCCTTTGTGCTAAATTTATGGACCTTTATGTAATTTTCTCTTTCTTGAGGTCTTCAATGTAAACCGTACTCCCACCGACCATGTCAAATTTTAACTACAAATAAGCATGATAGATATATTCCTCTTAAAATTTTCCAAAATACTTTTAAAGCTAACCAGGAATTCAGTACATCGAAAACTATCAAAAAGCTTTCTTGTAAAACTTCCTAGCTTATAGACAAATTTTCCAGATACATAGGTGATGCCCTAATACTAGTATGAAAATAGAAGCTCTAAATAGTAAATAATATGCCTGGTCAAACTAACATGATGATACTATACTACACTAGGAAGTGACATGTTTAATTTATTGCATAGGGGCACGTTAGTCTATCACGCATTCATGCTAGCCGACGTCCTCGATGCAGCCGCTTCCTACAGTAGAAGAAAATAAAAAACCTCTTTCAAAGATCCATCCCATCTTCCCCATCTCCATTTAGTTTATCCCCACTCATCAATGCCGCCTGGCCGCATCTCTAGCGCACGCTTCACACATTTTACTCGCCATCTTGCCCGCTGCATCACTCCCTCCAGGCCACCATCCCTCTCCTCCAAAAACCACCAACAACTCTACATAGATCCACCCTCGCCCCCAATCCGTCTGGACACGATGGCGGATTTGAGGTGCAACCCACGGCTAGAGCAAGGTTGGCGACGACGGCTTCAACAAAATCACTATGCATTTGGAGACTACCAGCACCATTAGGCTGGCTGCATGCTCCAAGGAGCTATACCGCCAGGTCGCCGGCGAAAAAGGTAGCAGACGCCCCAATGGCCACTATTGTTCATTGGTCTCCTACAATGATGTCTACGAACACAAGATCCAGTGCTACTATACCCCGTGTGGAGCCTGCATGGAGCGAGGATGCGAGTTCTTCACCCGGCCATTGACTATGCACGAGCTCTTTGACCACTTGAAACTTGCCCACAAGATGTATTTGCCCGAAGTGACCTACTTCAACAAGCATTGGTACCCGACTGACTCGATGCCTGCACTAGAGATCATCGGCATCGGTAAAGAGGGCATGGAGTTTGCCACCCTAATTGAAGGGTACACCACGGACATCTTCCTATCCGTCAGGTCGGCGGCATGCGCATCTCCGTGGTACAAGGTGATGTTATGGTCGTTGTCGTCATGGGATAGGCTCCATTCGATCGAAATGGCGGCGACATCTGAGCTGACGAGCAGGCTCGTCGGCTGAAGTCGCACTGAAAGGGCTCATGTCGTACATGTCGAAACCGCAGAGTTACCTACGAGCTTGTCAAAATGTCGTTGGAATACCCCTGGATTACAAGTATATCAACCAAGAGTGAGTTAACACATATAAATCTTCTTGTGATGATCCTAATATGAATATATGTAATGTTGTACTAATTAATTACTTTATGTTGGTGACAGACCCAAATGGTATGTGATGTCCAGCCAAATATGTCTTCATGTTCAATGCTCGCTGCTGTAGTCCCGTGGAACTGCGTGGTGCCTGGCTGCGAGTTCGACGCAATGCCGTTTGTGCTCTACTCCCACCTCAGAGAAGCCCACTCCATGAGGTTGCGCATTTTCCACTACGGTAGGAAAGGCAGGTACATCTCTAAGCCGGTGCCGGCACCGGGCTCACAAAATGTAGATATCAGGGTAACCGGGGACGATGGCATGGTGTTATGCGTGCTATTTTAGGCGCGATGAAGTCATCTTGATATCCGTCATGTTCATCAGGTCGGTGGCACGCTTGTCACCATAGTACCACCAGGCCACCTCCCGTCAACCCAGGGCCTAAAGTGTCGAGCTCTGAACTCTCGGACTAGCTTCGGTGATAAGTCACCTCACCCACGATTCCTGGTGCTTGAAACCCTCGTGCGGCACATGTAGGGAACCTCAGCAATGTATGTTTTCACCCTACAGTCTGCTCCTCGAGAGACCTACGGGGTGGCTCGTGAGGGTACTCCCCTCCAACAGCCAAACCTCATGCTATGCCTACGCCCTCCTCCTCGAGGGACCAATAGGATAAGCATTGCCACGCGAGTGGGGAGCTAGGCACAATGTCTATCGCCGAGCCACCTCCCGACAACCCAGGGCCTAAAGTGTCGAGCTCTAAACTTTAGGACAAGCTCCGGTGGTAAGTCACCTCACCCACGGTTCCTGGTGCTTGAAACCCTCGAGTGACACATGTAGGGAACCTTAGTAGCATACGTTTTTGCCCTACAGTCTTCTCCTTGAGGGGCTTACGAGATGACTCGTGAGGGAACACCCCTCCAAGAGGCACTTACAATCAACTCCAAGGCCTAAAGTGTCGAGTTATGAACTTACGGACTAGCTCCGACGACAAGTCACCTCACCCACGGCTCCTAGTGCTTGATAATGTTGCGTAACATCTGTGTGAGGGATCACAGCAGGTCACACTTGCCCTATAGTTTTCTCCTCAAGAGGCTTACGAGGTACCTTGCGAGGGCACGCCCCTCCAGCGGCCACTCGCAATCAAACCCAGGGCCTAAAGTGTCGAGCTCTGAACTTACGGACTAGCTCTAGTGACAAGTCACCTCACCCACGGCCCCTGGAGCTTGATGATTTTACGCAAATATGAAACCTAAACAACAGTCAATTACCCTACGGTCATCTCCTTGAGAGACTTACAGGGTGGATCGAGAGGGAGCTCCCCTCCAGCGGTAGAAGATTGCATATAGGGACTCACGGTCACCTGCTCAAGGGACCAACGGGGTAAGCACATGATCCGGTCTTCCCCTTAAGAGGGCTGCAGGACTGCTCACGAGGGAGTCCCCCTCCAGTAGCCCAAACCCCAATTACCCGGGCACTCTCTCCCTCCCTTTGCCCATGGAGCTTGCGCGGCCAGTGACCACTACGCATGGCCTCCCTCGGGGGCTACCTCATGAGGCTACTCTCCTCCGGGGACAACCACCCGCACAAGACCTACCACCGCGCAGGCCAAAGCACCCGATAGAGGAGAGGGCTTGCAGGGGTAACTCCCCTCCATGGCCGGAGGATGGAGCGCGTTCGTCAGGCCCCCTCCGAGCGCCAGAGCGAGTGAGGCGACTTGCGCTCCCAGGCCTCATTGCCACGGAGGCTGGCGGGGCGCCCGTTAGGGAGGGTTCACTGGGGGATGCATGCACTCGGCCCCGATGAGTTAAAGACACTGTGCCGGTTACCGGAAAGACTCCTTGGCCGTGGAGCCTCTCTCATGGAGGAATCCCCCCCCCCCCCCGAGTCTACCAGGGGTAAGACCCGATGAGGTCGGACAAGCCCTCGCGGACCTCGGTTAATGGCGTGACTCTAAACGAGAGACATGTGCAAGGCTCCCTTGCTATCGCCAGGAGCGGTCTCGCACCAGACTGGCGCCACTTCTTGCACATGCATGAAAAGAAAGATACGAATACGAAGACACGCTAAAATGTTTTCATTACAACCACGCTTGCAAAAACAAAAGGCTAGCAAACATTGCAACCTAGCACCTACATAGGTAAAGGGTCGGCAATCCTAACAATGCTCTGTCAGCTCCTCTAGAGGCACCCGACCCGATTTACCTGCTGGCGCGGGTAGTCGACGTGGCACATCTCGGGGTCGAACATGGACACAGAGAAGCCTACGCTGGAGTAGCAAAACTAGAGCACCGAGCCCTGCTGGATGTTGTGCTCGGTGATGAAGCGGTGCCAACCGTCGGTGAGGTACATCTCACCCGACGAGAGGACCTCCACACTCACCTCCCACCTCTCATGACCACCGGAGTGGCACAACAGCACCTCCGGGGCGAGTTTGTTAGTGATCCCAAGCGCGAACTGCAGAGGGAGCCGCACCCTCGCGAACCAATCCAGGCCCTCGAGGAAGATGATGAAATCGATGACCTGTGCGGGCTCAAGGTCGTCCTCAATCTTAATCACGATGGGCAGAGGTGGCAGAGAAGGGAGATGCGCGGGCTCTGGGACTCCATCGGGCCCTCCGTCGCGTGCCTCGCGCCTACCATGGCCACTCCCGCGTGGCTGCCCCCGACCTTGCTTGACCGGCACCTCCGCCTCAACCGCCATGACACCTCAGGAGGAAGGGGTAGAACCGAGGATCATGACATAACCACCACGCCTACCGCAGCTGCTCCCGCGCGGATGCCCCCGACCGAGCTTCACCGGTGGGCGCCCTGCTGCGTCCGCCATCACAGATTTGCCCTTCTGGCTGGTTGAGAAGCGCTTGGGTGCCACGGAGAGAAAGGATTTTTTTCAATGCTAGAAGCAGGAGAGAGGAACTGAAGGAGCAGAGGAGGTGGCGATAACGGGAGAGTAGCGTGCCCGTGCTCTGATTTAACAGGACTGGGAGTCGCGTCCTCGCGCTGGATGTGTGGCATTAACTATGGGCTTTTTCCCACACGCTATTGCATCGTGGGGGCGGTTCCCGAGACGGAATGGATTTGGTTGCATCCAACGGCCGCCAGGAACCCATTGTTCGGAGTAAACAGTGGAGATGCGCACCAGGGCAGTTCCGTGTCAGCCAGAGTGGCGGAGGGACCCATCGCTCGATAGGGCCCTTTCCCTTTGCATCTTTGAGGGAACACATGTGTGGCAAGCACCCAGGGATACTATCGGAGTCCTGGCACCTGGGGTACCACGATCCTATGGCCACTGGATCCACCACCTGGGCCACGATGCCCACTATGAAGGAGGGGCCTAGTAGAAGCGGCCTCGGGAGGGAACCCCAAGGTCATCGCCTCCACAGGAGCCTTAACAGGGCCTCAAACCTCCACCTCGGGTAGCACAACCTCACTCGGGAGGCTGATGCGCATAAAAGGGAAGCCTTGCGAGGCTCCATGGCCCATGCCTAGGCCTCGGATACTCTACCTCAATCTAGAGTTGTTCCTCTGTTGGTGGCCATGTCCAGCATCGGCGCGGACACCCTTCTCTAGCTCGGGCAGCAACTCGTCCATGTGCCTTGGATCATGTTCGCAATATCGCCAAGTACCTGGTTGTTTGATGTTTGCATCGGGTGCCCCTTTATTGTTTTCATGTAAGCCCAGAGTGTGTGTCTCCTTGTTGTGTTGCTCTGGTGCTGAAGTGTGATGTGGTGCCAGGATGAAGTGGTGATGTTCAGGTTGTTATTCATGCTCTTCCTGTAGACAAGAGCTAAAATCTAGACAACAACCTTGGTGGTTCTACTTCGACTCGGACGATGATCCACATTCGTCACTAAAAAATACGAATGACAAGAACTCCGACATGGAATCCAAAGATAATTACGCTGAATCTCATGAGCTCCTTCACAGATCCGATGGTTGAGACCCTGATCCCAGAACCCGAAGACCGAACCCAAACCCCTCCAAATCCAAGATCTCCTCAGCCAACATGCGACCCTTATCCCGTCCCAATTTTATAAATTGATATACAACTTGTTGCGCATTAAATTGTTCATGCTTGCACACATATTATGATGTTTGGGCTATTTTGTCTATTAACCTATTAAATATGGAGCATATGTGCGGGATATTTTTGTCTTATCTTGACTCCATTTAAATTGTGTAGCTCATTTATGTCTTTCTCTTGCCATGTTAACAACATTCAATCCATGGTGTAGACAAATAACTCCAACTCTAATTAATTGTCGGAATTCTGGTTCCAATTAATATTGTTAGATGCATCGCGTCCTTTTGCCATATCATGCATCATATCATGAACATGCCGGATCTTCCACCATAGCATTAAATATTGCTTCGCTTGTCCTTTCTAGTGATTACTTCTTCCTAGAGAGGCGTGAGTTGATGCAAGTTGCGATAAGCCTTTGGATATCCGACATTGTTCTCAAGCGAGCATTTTCCCCTTCTACCTATTTTGCATTTATAGTATTTACTTCCCCCTTTGTCTATTACTATCCTTATTGTCGATGCTTTAGTATTGTCCCTTTATCTACCCGCTCTGCTATATTTCCTTGTTTGATTAGCTAGCTTTGTCCTTGCGAGTCATTGGCATGTGTAGTACCGCTCTCATACAGGTGGAACTTGATATCTGGATAATGTTGTTGATATGGATATTAATATAATATTGTTGGTAATTGGCTTCACCTAATGATCAGGCATAAACAGCGACCACCTTTGGGGTCTGCTTGAGTCAACATAGGAACTGTTTGTTCTATGATACTAGTTCTGAGAATATCGCGCTGACCAAATGTGGGGGCCTCTGGATCCCCCCCCCCCCCCTCAACTACCGGAGCTATTCGTTTATGTAGAGGGTCACAAAATTAGTTTTTCATTTGGTGCATACACATAATATGTACTCGGACATGGTGTCTATGATATGTCTTCAAACTTGGTGATGATATGATATTTATTGAACAGTCGGCATGCATACATAAAACACGGTATGACTGAGAGGTCATATTCCATATTGGAGCTCTGGTCCTTCTTGACTGTAAGCACAAATGTTGTGCCACCTTGAGAATCGGTCGTGCCTCTTGGTTGGATAAAACACAGTAGGTGATACCTATGGATGCTTGCGTAGTTATGAGACAGTTCTTGTTGTGAGATTCGGAAGGCACGCGTAATATGTTGTCTAAAGGGCTAAACATGTGTTTGGGTACAGTAGTGCATCCCTCCAGGGTAAATCTTTTCTAGAAGCCGTGTGTCCATAGTTATAGACGCCTCAGGAGTACAGTATCATGATCATAGACAACTCACACTAATTCCTTGCCCTAATAATATGACTAGTAATTAGCCTTATCAACTAAACAACTACTTAACTAAAATTGCAACGTGTGTGTTCTGTGGGACTATTTCCTCGACCGTTTTTCAAGGGGGAAAGCCTCAGATGGGTTATGCCTAGCATTATATTCTTATTATAGTGTAACGCTCTTATCTCGCTCTAATAGCCAAAGTTGTAGCGTGTCTCTATAGGTTAGATAGTGAAAGCTTTGCTGCTACTGAGCCCACCATACCCATGTAGTCAAGAGGTACCAAATTCTAAGACTCGTCGTGTGCTGGCCTTAGTACTGACCGCTCTCTTTTTCCTTTTCCCTTTGTCAACACTCCTTTTGTTTTGGACAGGTATGTGATCGATGATGTTAGCAAGGTTACCCTTCCGGCTTAGCCTAGGCAGGGTTTTCATGAACACTTGGTTATTCTTCAAGACTCTTAGTCCCATTAGGTTCTTATCTGCACTCGGATACTATTTGCTTTAATCGTGATTTGTATATTTGTGTTGTATCTTTTGTATTCTTGGACCATTGGAATCGTTATTATATATATGTTTCTTGTGGATTCTATTGTAAACTATTGTGATGTAACTACTTGTAATAAAATCCACCCACACGAAAGTGTCTGGTGGGAATTTTTGAATCGCTTTTATGTCGATTTTGGCGAAAATGCAAAAACCTGCATTGACTCGATTCGGGGGCATTACATGTGCTTTCCAACATGTCCATTTTATTGTGTAAGTTGGTATTATCGAGTTTGTAGCTCCCTCGTGAGCTTGGTTGAGCTTTATGGATGTTGCTCATCACAGATTCTTCATATATGTCCTCAATAGTTCCGGAGTCCCTAGACACGATTCACAAGACCAAGTGGTGTATAAGAAAGTGGTAGTGGATGTTAGGGAAACAACGTCAAACCTTAGTTTACCTTGGAATATAGTATTGTGTAAGTGGCCACACTTGAGAGTAATAAAAACCAAGTAAAGTGAAGTGACAAAGCAACCTAAACCCAACTACACAACACACAAAAGGCTTATGGTGGATAGGTATGAAAAGTGGCATGTCAAAGAAACAATCCGAAATCGAAATATTGTAATGGCAAGTAAAGAACCACAATAATCACAAATCCAAACAAGTCAATCCACAATAAAAAGGAATTATGTTCAAGGAAACACACACGACGGGATAAATGGGACTTGTGCGATGGACAAAATGATCTAAGAACTAAACAATTATCTAGCAAAGACTATAAGCTTGTGTCGCACAAGTGAAAGGAGAGACACTAGTTCGATTGCATAAAATTGGTGGGCTACAAAATTTGCACAATAAGTACTACACCTACACGATGTTCATCGATCTTGCGCTTCCCCTATTTTATGAGGCACTTGTTTCTTTCATTTTCTTTTCTTTTTCTATATTTTCTCTCTTTTTGTTTCACTCTTTTTTTTCACTTGCCTCTTCCCTATGTCAACAAGTATACAAGATACCTATATGAGATAGTTCTCAAAAAATTTGCTCAGAATTCTACAAGGTATCAAATGTGAAAATCCCAAGCAATCATAGTAGTAACTATTCCCAATAGGTATTTGTTGGTCGCAAAGATAGTGTAGTTTACAAGGAATGCAACCGGGGAGAAGTCACAGAATAGTATACCTTTCATCGTTGATCTTCGCCCTTTATTGTTGGATTCCGCCCTGCTCATGGAATTTTTAAAAAGCAGATAGCATGAAAAAAATTAATGATGATGTAAAGCTCCTTGTCCTCTTCGAAACGAGCTAAACAACATGAAAATTTGAGTTCGAATGCAAAAGTTATGCTCAAAACGGTGCGGAAGGTAAAGCTGTCAGCAACATTTCAGCCTACACCAGAAATTTCCTATTTCACCCAATATGGCGCCGAAACTAATGCCGGAAATTTCTGAAATTACTATGAGAATTCTAGTGGACGAGAACTGGCGCCAAAAATTGCAGAAATTCTGGTGGCGCCAGAAACGGCCCGGGAAACACGGAAATCATGATTTCTACGAAAAACGTGATGGAAAACTCAAGATCTAATGGGGATATGACGAACGGGGTATGCCCAGCAGGACGTTTCGACTAGACCAAGGGCTTTGCGAGTGGGCCTGCAGGACGGCGATTGGAAAGCGATTGAAAGGAGGCCTGGCGACTGGAAGCTAGAGGCCCAGAAGCATAGCTGAAGCCCAGTCGGATTAGGTCAAATCCTCCGAATCCTTGACTAATTCGATTGTGTATATGTAAACCCTAGCGAGGTACCACCTATATAAGCCTCCCTAGGGTTCTCTCTGTACTCACGTTCCACCATACACCCCTTCCAAGCGACTTGCTGCCTAGCCGCCGAGCTCGCCACCCTTGTAACTTGCTCGCTAATAATACAATCTAGCAGGAGTAGGTCTTTACCCTACGGGGGGCCGAACCTGGATAAACTCATGTGTCTCTCCTATCAATCGCTACCCCTGGTAGCGACTGCCATGGTCATTCCCACGATAGTGGTGTGCACCATGGGGCATGCCCAGTCCGGCCTGAGTTCTGCGGCGAGACCCTATTCGCCAATCGATCGGCCGATCGCCACCGGCCGTATGATCGCCAGCAGCGGGATCCTTCAGATCCGTCCCAACAGCTACATCCCGGCGTCGTGCCCGATCACGCACAGCGCGGTGAAGCCGGTCGGCACCATCAACTTTTTGGTCGGCTTCACCGACGCGGTCTACCTGGCGGGAACGGTGATTGTTGGTGGATCACCATCGCGCCGTGATCTGCTCTCGAAAGACCAGATCTGCTCCATCAGCCGCCTCGCCACCGAGTATGACTCGGCCGCCAGCAACGCGGCCGAGACTGATGCCGCCACGGACGACGCGGCTCTCCACGACGAAGCCAATTCGGCGACCCCGACCTTGGTCGCCGGATCCATCACCGCCGCATCACGGGAGGACTCCATCACGGCGGTCTCTAACTCCAAGGATTTCGAGGACCCCTCCATCCTCAAGATCTTCGACTCCAACTCCGGATTGGAGTCCCCCGAGGACTTCCGCGCCAGATCCAATCACTTCAACACGATCTACATGGAGGGCAGCACGACCGCCCCGCTAGATCCATTCTCCACGCCGATCCTGCCGACTGCAACGGTGACGGAGGTGGAGGAAGCCCGCCTGCGCATAGAAGAGGCGACACGCAAGGAGCAGGCCAAGCGTGAGAAGTTCCACCTTGAGCGACAAACAGCATAGGAGTTGTCGCTCTATCATCAACACCGCATCAGGACCCGCCTGCACTCCAATGTCCAGGGCCGCGTCCTGAACTTCAACGACGAGAGAGACCCCGCACGCGCGGCCGAGCGCGAGAACATGCCGCCTGGCGGCAGAAGTCATCCTACACCTAGAGCACCTGTGACAGGAGTCCCGCCGTCACCCATAGGCTGCGCGCCCCCACCGGACCAGCCGCGGATCATCATCTCGCCGCAAGCCCGCGACGCCAACGGGATCCCATTGTACTCCACCCTGATGGACAACGTCATCGCGGCAGACGTTGCAGTTTCCCACCTTGATATCCAAGGAGAGGGTGCATTGCAGATCCAGTATGCCAAGGCCCTACTCGCCAGGGTCGTCGAGCAGCACGCCGCGGGAGTTGAACCGCGGGGGCGGATGTACTCCCGCTCATCGGCAAGCAGGGCGGCCTCAAGCGGCCCTCCAACTGTCACCAACACCCTCAACTGCCCACTGCCCGAGCCCTTGCCGCTCCAACCAAGGGCCGCCAACCCCGCGCTCTCCACTAACGAGCCACGGCCTGGGAACAACACGATCGCCGCCAATGGCCAACCCATCAACGCACGGACGCATATCGTCAACAATCAGGCCTAGCGAGCGCACAACCCAATGACTTGAGGCACACCCTCACCAACCATGGGGACCCTGAGCCAAGGGGCTCGCTCAGCCGAGTTGGCCCTTAGTGCTTCGGACCAATGATCCGAGGCGAGAAGTACCCCCACCAACTTCAAGGCGCCCAAGGAGATTAAAAAGTATGATCCAACGTATGATCCAGCGGTGTGGTTGGATAGGTACCTGATGGCCATGGAAATCACCGGCCACACTGACCTGCTCGCCGCTCGCTACCTCCCCCTGATGATGGAGGGAGCGATCATGCAATGGATCAACACCCTCCCCGCGGACAACATCGACTCGTGGGAGGAGATGCGCGACGCCTTCGTCAGGCACTTCGAGGGCTCCTACACCCGCGCCACGACCATCGAGGACCTGGAGCGCTGCATCCAGGGGCATCGTGAGTCGACCCGCCGCTAGATCCAGAGGTGGCAGGAACTATGGATCAACGCTTCCGGCATCCACCGGACAGAGCGATCCACTGCTTCAAGAACGCGTGTCGGTATGAGCATCTGGTCGCCAAGATCAAGAGGGTCTACCGGACGCTCGACAACATCCCCTACCTCCTCGAGATCGCCAAACATTATGCAGAGGAGGACCCCAACCAAGACTCCGATGACGAGTCGGGGGAAGACGCTGCACAAGCGGCAACAACAACGGGCGACAACGCGACATGCCCTATAGAAACACTCGCCTCACTAGCAAGTGCCACAGTGACGGGCGAGTCGACTTTGTCGCCAACACCGGCTATGGGCAACGCAGCCCGAAAAACTTCCGCCGCGATGGAGGAAACTACCGCGACAACAACGCGGCGAGGCCGAAATTCGACCCTGCCGCCCTACTCAACCAGCCATACGTCTACCACAGCAGGGAGGGGAAGCCTACCACCCACACCACTGTAGACTGCCATTCTCTGAAGGAGATTGAGAAGGCAAGGCAAGCAAGGGAGGACCCCAACAACAACCCGCCAAGGGACAACGACAATGCCGACAGATTTGGCAACGCCATCGGCTCGCTGCACACCTGCACTGGGCTTGGTACCAAACGTGAGAAGAAGGTGCTCGCTCGTGCAGTCACCATCAATGCGGTGACCCAGGTGGACATTCCCTGCTTCCTCAACTGGTCCGAGCAAAGCATCACCTGGAGTCGCCAAGATCACGTGCCTAGGATCGAATACCCAGGGCGAGTTGCTCTGGTGATCAGGCCCAAAGTGGCCGACTATTGGCTAGCCAAGACGCTAATGGACGGCGGAAGCTCCATCAACATCATGTACTTGGACACATTCAAGAGGCTCCACCTCCCGGAGTCGGCGATCGATTTGACACTCACCACCTTCCACGGCATCATCCCTGGTCGGAAGGTGTACCCGATCGGTAAGGTGATGTTGCCCGTCACCTTTGGCAAACTAGCGAACTTCTGCACCGAGTGGATCGTCTTCGAGCTGGTGAACTTCCGCAGCCCCTACCACTGCGTCCTGGGGTGTCAGGCGTTCACCAAATTCATGGCGACCCCACACTACGCCTACAACATGATGAAGCTCCCTGATGGCTCTGTGTATGGCGCCAGAAAAATGCTGGAGCGGAGTTGATGTAGAGCTCGTTGGGAACCCCAAGAGGAAGGTATGATGAGCACAGCAGCAAGTTTCTCTTAGTATGAAACCAAGGTTTAATCGAACCAGTAGGAGCAAGGAAACACCCCAAAGGTGTTACTAGCTGAGCTTTGGCAGGGCGCACTACCGGTGCTAGCAGCAACGTGGAAACCTGCACAACACAATCACAGAACTTTGTCCCCAACTTGCGATGAGGTTGTCAATCTCACCGTGTTTTGCGGAAAACAAAGGATTAAACGTATCGAATGGAAAGAAGTAAAAGTTTGTAGAAATTAAACACAAATAAGTAAACAGTTTGTAGATTGAATGTAAAAGACAAGGACCGGGATCCATAGTTCACTAGAGGTGGCTCTCCTTAGATAGATAAGTGAACAAATTGCAGCGGGGCAATTGACAAACATCGAGAAAGCAATACATGCATATACTAATCATCTTGACTCCTTTGAGACTTGATTGGGCATTACAACATAATACATAGACCGCCATCCAACTGCATCTATGACTAATAATCCACCTTCAGGTTATCATCCAAACCCCCTCCAGTATTAAGTTGCAAGCAACAGATTATTGCTTTACAAACTGCATGTAAAGTAAACAATATGATTGTTCTATGAACAAAGGATTGTTGTTTTCCCCCTAGTAGCAACAGCACATCTAGTACCTTAGAGATTTCTGTCACTTCCCCAGATTACCAGAGGCATGAACCCACTATCGAGCATAAATACTAACTCTTGGAGTTGCTAGCATCTACTTGGCCAATATAGCTACTAACAACGAAAAGCATGCAAGATCACAAATAACAAAGACATGATAGAATCAATAATCAATCTGAAATAGCATCTCAATATCCATCGGATCCCCGCAAACACAACATGCAGAATTACAAATAGATGATCTTGATAATGAACGGAGCTCACAAGATCTAGACATGAAAGCACAAAGGAGGAGAACCAGCCATCTAGCTACTACAAGGATCCGTAGTCCAAGGATGAACTACTCACGCATCACACCAGAGGCTTGCATGGTGATGAAGAAGGCCTCCAGGGTGAATTCCCCTCTCCGGCAGGGTGCCGGGAAGAGCTTTAGATCCCTCCCGATCTAGGGATGGAGATGACAGCGGCTACAGACTCTTTCGTGGATTTTTGATCAGGTACTTAGGCGGAAGGAGAGGCCGAGGGGGTGCTGGGAGTGGCCACACCACCCCCTGGTGCAGGCCAAGCCTGGTCGCGCGGCCAGGTAGTGTGGTGGCCCCCTAGCCCCTCTCCGTCTCGTATTCTGGCACTTGATGACATCCGAAAAAATAGGCACTTTGGCTTTTGTCCCGTCCAATTCCGAGAATATTCATTTTCTGACTTTCCTGGAACCAAAAACGGCAGAAAACAGGCAGCTGGCACTGTGGCTCTTGTTAATAGGTTAGTCCAAGAAATCATATGAAAAGTACTCCAAAGTTTGGAACAAAACACAAGAAATTGGATAAAGCCAAGCATGGAACATCAAAAATTATAGATACATTTGCAATGTATCAACATCCCCAAGCTTAACTCCTGCTCGTCCTCGAGTAGGTAAGTGATAAAAAGAAAGAATAATTTTTGAGGTGACATGCACCATCAAAGACTTGATCAAAGTATTTGCAAAACATTCAAAGCTGGGATCATAGTACTTCAATCATAACATGAAAGACAAAGTTCTAGCAATAGGACAAAGAAACTATGATGCAACATGAAAAGGCACAAACAAAAGATTCATGAATAACAATGCTTTTCAAGACATTTGTTTGTTTCACATAAAGAAAACATAGCATAATAGTATTCAGCTTGTCCCTCAATAGAGTAGCAAATATAAATGCATAGGACACCTTCAAAGTTCATAAGAGTGAATAGATACAATAGTTTAAAACAAGCAATATCAAAGTATGCATCAATCAACTAGTCTTGGGACAATGCACATAGAACTAAGAATGGCCACTATGCTCTCAAAGTAAGTGCATAAAGATAGAAGATGGAGACTCAATATAATGGTGGAAGAAAGGCCTTTGTAAAAGGAAGTAGGGATTCAACTCTCATAAAGAGCTTCCAAAAATTATGGTACTTATAGCTTTCAGCTCTCATTGCCCCTATCATAAGCATCTTGAAGTGATTAAGGTTAAAGTGAACAAACTATGGTGTACATGCTTGACGAAGTATAAGTCAGAAATCCCACGTCCCTTGTATACGAGGGCCGCTCCTCATGCTACTCAAGTTTAGTCACCGGTAAGTTCTTGTCATTGTAAGTACATGTGTATCATAGAGAACCGCCAACAGGGTACCCCTTGCCCGATGATACGGAAGAATCCCCATATCAAAATGACAAGGCAAGTAGACAACAAGCATCTCAGCGATCTTTTTATTTGCTATTTTCATAGGTTTTTATTGATGATGCTTCATACAGTGCTCATTATGGTGATGCTGCAAGTTTCCACCATGATTAGGCATGGCTTAGGCTAGCGGCCCAGGCGTTTATCTAACACACATACAAACTCCATGATCTTACAAGTTCCACTTTTATTTCACACCACCAGGATCCGTAAGCAAAAGAACATGATATCAACGGGGTAAAAAGTACAAGTGCAATGTTGAAAGCGTTCCCCATGAAACATGGTTCTACTAATTTCAACTTATAAAGCGCAAGCATATACGCAACAAAGAAGAACCCAATGGTTCAAGTTTATTAGATGCAAAAAAGTAAAGTGTGCCATCAAGTTCGTGAGAGCTTTAATCACTAGTTTTCTCATAACAAGTTTAATTTGGAAGGTAAACAAAAGAATGAATATACTTGGAATAGCATAAGCTAGTAGGTAGATATGGTGGACTCTTTGGAATAACTTGGTTTAGGGAGTTGGATGCATGAGTGAACTCATACTTGGTTGTGGAGGCTAGCAAAAGACTGGGAGCGACAAACTAAGAGAGCAATAATGGCCATAATCATGCAGAGCGACAAAACATCATTGATCAAAGCATAAAGTGATACTACAATTTGAAAACTAAAGGATCATAAAGGCTATGGTGACTTGGGATAGTCATAACATGGTGTGAGCATGTGCCAAGTCAACCCAAATAAAGTATCAAAGGAGAATACCACTACACTATGCTTTAATATGCTAAAACAACGCATGATTCATCCAAGGCACATTAAGCAATCTCAATTGTTTATAACAAGTCATGCTACAGCAAAGAATACTAAGCATAAAGCCAAAACAATATCAAGCATGGCATGACAAAGCATAGGCCACAGTCAAAAACAAGCTCTCTTTACCACTTAAGCATGAACTTTCCTACTCTTTTCCAAACCAAACCAAACTATTTGCAAACCAATGTATGAAAGAGGGGGTCCAACCAATTTATTCAGAAAACTAAGCAAACTAAGCAAACGAAAAACCAAAATGAAAAACGAAAAAGAAGACGCTCCAAGAACAACACAATTGTGCATGAAACAATAAAAATGAAGCGTTAGGAAGAAACCTGGAAGTTTTATTGATGAAGAAGGGGATGCCTTGGGCATCCCCAAGATTTGACGCTTCTAATTCTTGGATATTTCTTGGGGTGACATGCTTGGCATCCCCAAGCTTGAGCTTTAGTCCATCCTTCATCTCAATACTCATTCCTTCCATACACCTGAAATTTTTCCGTCATACAAAACTTCACACAATCTTTATTAGCAACATTAGTGCACTCAAGATAAAAGGTCTTAAGGTTCAGTTCTAACACCAAATAAACTTCCATTATAACACTAGATACTGAAGCACTTCCCTCAAAAATCTCAATTCCCCAAAAGAACTCAAAAAGGAACCAACAAGAAGCAAATGCAGAAAATGGCAGAAATCTGTCAAAACAGACCAGCAGGTAAAGACGAATTTTTTCGAAGACCTTCTATTGCTCAAATCAAAAAGTGTTGAACTAACTAAAGTTAGATAACAACCTGGGGCAGAAGCAAAAAAATTCACGCCTCAAAAAGACGTTCAGAGATTTTACATGAATTTTTACGGTGAAGCACAGAAATCTGTTTCGGGACAGCAACTTTCCCAATCATTACTTCTCTCTCATTAGAGGTTACTCTTGGCACAAAAAGCAAATAAAAAGGATAAGGAGAGGTTATTACTGATACGTCCATTTTGCATCACTATTCTATGTCTTAATTCACTATTATTCATTGATATATTTCGTATTGAGAGGTGATACTTATGTTATTTCATCTATTTTTGCATGGTTGATGACTTTTGGAGCATGGACCGCTGCAGTCAGGATCCTGATGGAAAAGGTGCTGTTTGGAGGCAAAATTCGTGAAGATCAGAAAATCCGGGAAAATATATGGAAAATCCGATTTTTCCAGAATACTAAGGATGCCAGAAGATGGAGTGGAGGTGGGCCACAGGGGGCCCACACCACCCCATGGCGCGGATAGGCCTAGGTCGCGCCTGGGAGTGGTGTGGCCGCCCTGGCCCACTCCAGCCTCTCCCCTCTGGCGTATATCAACCTCCCGAAACCCTAAGACTCGGGGAGCGACCACAGAAAGATTTCGCTGCCTCTGCGGGGCGGAAAACACCGAGAGAGAAAGATCTCTTCGGTAGACAGATTTCTACTGGGGGAATTCCTTCTCGGAGAGGGGAGATCATCGCCATCAACACCACCATCAAGCTGGACTTCATCGAGATCATCATCATCACCATCAGCACCCTCATCACCATCTCCATATTGCTGTAACAATTGCGTTGAATCTTGCACTAGTTCATAGGGGAAACTTTCCCGGTGTTGATTACTCTTTGTAGTTGATGCTATTGAGTGAACCGTTGAATTATTGTTTATGTTCAGATTGTTATACATCATTATTCCATCTCTGATCATGATCCATATGATGTCTTGTGAGTAGTTCGTTTTGTTCTTGAGGACATGGGAGAAGTCTTGTTGTTAGTAGTGGAGTTGTGTTGAGAAAGATTCAATAGATTGTTATTTAAGTTGTGGTGTACTTCTTCTAGTGGTGTCATGTGAACGTCGACTACATGACACTTCACCTCTAAGGGCCTAGGGGAATGCATTGTGTATTTGGCTACTAATCGTAGGGGTTGCCGGAGTGACAGAAACCTGAACCCCCGTTAGGAAACCATTGCACAAGGGACGTAAGGGTCTTAGAGTTTAAAGCTGTGGTTAGGTTTCTACCTTAATTACTTTCTTGTACTTACGGATGTTTGCAAGGGGTATAATCACAAGTATGTATTAGTCTTGGATGGGGCGGTACATTAGCACAGGTTCACCCACACTTAGCAAGCTAGAGAAGATTAATCGACTATACGAAGCAAAAGCACTTGACAGTCTTCCCATGTGTCCTCGAGAACGTTTGGTCATCTATAGAAATACAACCGGCTTGTCCTTTGCTGCATAAAGGATTGGGCCACTTGCTGCATTTATTCCTACTATATTTTATTTACTTGTACTTTGTTTACTTGCTTTATCGAAAACCCCTAAAAATCCGTTTGCTAAGTATTTGCAGAGAATTCCTGATCCATACCACTAGCCAGCACCTTCTACTCCTCGTTGGGTTCGACACTCTTACTTATCGAAAATACTGCGATACACCCCCTATACTTGTGGGTCATCAAGACTATTTTCTGGCACCACTGCCGGGGAGTGAAGCGCTATTGGAGAGTGGTACTGGTAAAGGAAACTTCTACTGTGAGTATTGTTTACTTCTGCTAGTTGCTTTATTTTTGTTATGGATAATTCGCTGAGTTTCTTATTTGGTAATGCTACTACCACTGCTAAGGTAGTAGATAAGCCACCACCTGCTGAGAAAGATGTTTTCAAAATACCTACAAGAATTATTGATCGTGTTATGGATAACTATTATGTTGGGGATGGAACTGTCCATCCCGGTGATCATTTACTCTTTATACACGAATTATGCGGGTTGTTCAAGTGTGCATGTATTACTACAGATCAAGTTAAGAAGAAGTTATTCTCATTATCACTGAAAGGAAGAGCTGAGGAATGGTATAAGCTGCTGAAGAATGGTCAAGCTCTGGAATGGGAGGAAATAGTGCCTCTCTTTTATTCAAAGTTTTATCCTCCTAGTGAGATTCATAAAGATCGGAATCAAATATACAACTTTTGGCCTCTTGATGGAGAGAGTACAACTCAAGCTTGGGGGAGATTGAAGCTACTAATGCTCAAATTTCCCATTCATGAGCTCCCCAACAATATTATTATCAACAACCTTTATGCAAGGCTCCCTCTACATGACAAGGATTTGTTGGATGCTTCTTGCGCTGGATCATTCACTCGCATGGAAGAAGAAGCTAAATGGGATCTTCTGGACCGTATTCAAGATAATGCTGAAGCTTGGGAGAATGACAAAGGTAGAAAGTCAGGTATAAATTGTGATTATGAATGCATTGAATCTTTTATGGGAACTGATGACTTTCAAAATATTAAAAATGCTTATGGTCTAGACTCTCAAGCTATTGCTTCTTATTTTAAGGCTTTTGCTTCCTACATTGAAGTGCCTAAAAAGAAGTGGAATAAGTATCATGAACCTTATAAAGATATTTCTAAGAGTGTTCCTACAAGAAATACTGAAGTTTATACTGCTAATCATGTTTTACCTGAACCTTATATTGAGAAAATGCCTTTTCCAGTTAAGGTAAAGGAACATTCTATGATGGCTAGTATGGTAGATGAAAGTATGAGTAAAACCATTGAACCTGATAAACAAATGGTTGATGAACCTATAATAGCAAGTGTGAAAGACTTTGTCACTAAATATGAAAAAGAGGGACACCCTATCCTTTGTAAGGATACCTCTAATATTGTTTCACAAAGTAGTGTTATGAGAGCTAGTATTCCCGTGTTTTCTGTTAGAATAAGTGATCATTGCTATGATAGTCCTTGTGATAGCTATATTGTTAAGTTTATGCATGATACTAAAAGTTACTATGAGAGAGAGAAAAGTGTTCTTATGCATCTCAATAATATCAAGTTTCCTTGTTTTATGCTGAAAGTTTTTATATTGCGTTTCTTTTGCCTTCTTGTGCAAGTTGCCTTTGGTTTCAATAACTTGTTTGTTTACAAAATCCCCTTGTATAGGAAGTGGGTTAGACTTAAAT
Organism: Avena sativa; assembly: GCA_916181665.1. Lineage (NCBI taxonomy): Eukaryota > Viridiplantae > Streptophyta > Magnoliopsida > Poales > Poaceae > Avena > Avena sativa. The sequence continues at coordinate 345,566,910 of OV702287.1, forward strand.
GTGTGTGTTTTTGCTTCTTAATGCTCTCTTTCACTTCAATTTATATCCCTATGAGAGTTTCTTCAAAAATATCATGCCCATCTTAATGGCTATAAAGAAAGAGCTTTATGGGGGACAACCCAATTTGTTTTTGCTTTCAGTTTGTTTTTGTTTCTTTGAGTATTGGAAGTTATTACTTCGGTAATAACCGCTCCTTATCCATTCTGTTTGGTTTTTGTGTCAAGATCAACCTCTAATGAGAGAGAAGTAAGATTTGGGGAAGTTGCTGTCCCGAAACAGATTTTTGTGCTTCACCGTAAAAATTCGTGAGATACCTCTGTCTGTCGGATTGAGCTGTAATTTTTTGTGCTTCTGCCCCAGGTTGTTATTTAACTTTCGTTAGTTTTGCACTTTTTGATTTGAGCAACATAAGATTTTCGAAAAAAATGATCTTTACCTGCTGGTCTGTTTTGACAGATTTTGCCAATCTTGCATTTGCCTCTTTATTCGATTTCCTTTTTGAATTCTTTTTGGGTTTTCGGAAGGAGTTGCTTTGGTAGCTTTTGTTTTGATGGTTTTCAGTTGAAGTTGGACTCAAAAGGTTTTATCACTTCACTTATACTAATGTTGCTAATGAGAACTGTGTGAAGTTTTGTGTGAAAGAAATTTCTAGGAAGTGGAGACAATGGTGTAATAAGGAAGATAAAGGTTTTATGACTCAAGTAATAAGTATATGAAGATGAAGATATCGACGATATTCAAGAGATGACCCCGGAAGAATCTACTAGATACCAAATTCAGAGACCTGCAGAGTTCGTGTTCAAATAGGTAACAGTTCTGGTAAGAAAAGTTCCGTGAAAATACAATCCAACTATATTTTTGCAGTTTTCAGTCAATAAGGAAAGTTTCGAAGCGAAAAAGGGACGGAACCGGAGCCGGAGTGGCCCACACCACCCCATGGCATGGGCCCACCCCTGGCCGCGCCACCAGGTAGTGAGGTCACCTAGGATTCCGCCTCCGACTCGTTTTCTCCCAGTACCTTCCTTTTGATATGAAACTTCCTAATATATAACCCCCTGGATCTTCCGAGGTTCGTATGTCGTGTTTTCGTCGTGTTTTTGTTTCGATCTGTTTCTGTCAGGACATACTCTTTGAGAGCTTAGAAGCACAATGGTGTCCGCTAAGGATAAAGGGAAGGAGCCCATGGAGGAAGACCTCCAAGACCCCGGGAAGGAGAAGGAGATCAAGAGTGAAGGTGAAGAGGAGCAAGGCCAACATCCGCATACCGACACCACCATTGCAAGCATTGGAGTGGTGAAACCTGCCAAGATTAGGAGGACTACACGGATGCAGACTGGAGGGAAAGCTCCTCGTCACAGTTTGGCTCCACGGTCACTTCCTCCACGCACCAAGAATCCTTTCCATACCCTTATCCATGAGCATCAATACCAGAATATGCCCAAGGAGAAATTACCCTCCAATTGGGATTTGCCTCGTTCTAGCCATGCAGGAAAAGAAGACTTCAAGGAGGAAGAGTGGGGAAAGAATAGCAAGAGCTGGAATTCTCAACCCGACATGATCATGAGCCGCATTGAGCAAAACTCGTAGCTTATTCGTAATCTCACTTTCGAGATTGAGGACTTGGGGAAACTAATCAGAGAGCTCATCGAGAGGATACCACCACCACCGAAGGAGTAATTCATCATCAGGTTTGGCATCCCCTTGGTTTGTTCCAAGCTTGGGGGAGTGTCGCGGTATCATATCACTATCTTCTATCTTTTTACCTTATTAGTAGAGTCATATCATGAATAGAGGAGTTATTTTGTAGTATGGTTTGCATTATGGAAGTGTCCCCTCTCTCGTTAGATATGTATCCCTTGGTGTGAGTTGTCGTTATGAAATATTAATGAGAAGTTCTATCATTTACTCTTTTGCATAGCTTATATTAGTTTTCAATTCATGGTTATATGATTGATCTTGTTGTTAGTATTGGTAGCACTTTGGGATCATTGAGTTAATTTAGTTGGTTTTGGCAAACCTGGCTCGGTCAGTAGCACACTATTTTCGAGAGTTGAATGAAAAAGATAGAAGTACTCTAGAGAAAAATAATTTCATCATCTTTCTTTCTTGATTTGCTCATAAGTCTAGTATTCTCTAGTTAAGATCTTTTGTGCTTCCAAGGAAGATTGCATGTTTGCCTTTATCACTTGTATGTTTGGTTGTTTCCTTTAACTCGTGTACTTGCTACCCAGCCTTGCTAGCCAAAAACCTGTACTGAGAGGGTATTCTTCTCATGCATCCACCTCCTTTAAACCAAAACCTTTGTCATTTGTGTCCACCATACCTACCTAGTAGCATTATTGCTATTCCAAGTAAATTCTTGTTTTGTCTATCTCCCAAATTAAACTTGTTATGCGAAAATTAGTGATTAAAGCTCTCACGAACTTGATGGCACACTTTACTTTCTTGCATTTAATAAACTTGAACCATTGGGTCCTTCTTTGTTGCGTATATGCTTGCGCTTTATGAGTTGAAGTTAGCAGAACCATGTATCATGGGGACCGCTTTCAACACTTCGTTGGTACTTGTACCTAGTTGATATCATGTTCTTTTGCTTATGGATCCTGGCGGTGTGAAATAAAAGTGGAACTTGTAAGATCATGGAGTTTATATGTGTGTTAGAGAAACGCCTGGGCCGCTAGCCTAAGCCATGCCTAATCATGGTGGAAACTTGCAGCATAACTATAGTGAGCATTCTATGAAGCATCCTCAATAAAAACCTATGCAAATAGCAAATAAAAAGATCGCTGAGATGCTCACTGTCTGCTTGCCTTGTCATTTTGATTATGGGATAGCTCCTGTGTCATGTGCAAGGGGTACCCCATTGGTGGTTCTTAATGATACGCATATATTTACAATGACAAGAGCTTGCTTGTGACTGAAGTTGAGTAGCATGAGGATCGGTACTCATAAGTAAGGGGCTTGAGATTTCAACTTATAACTTGTCAAGCATATCCTCTTAGTTGTGTCACTTTAACCTTAATCACCTAAAGATGCCTATGATAGGGGCAATGAGAGCTGAAAGCTAGTAAGTATCATAATTTTTGGGAGCTCTTTATGAGACTTGCAATCCCTGCTTCCCTCTGCGAAGGGCCTTTCTTTTACTTTGTAGTTGAGTCAGTAAACCTATTCCCTTCTATCTCAGCAAGTATCTTGAGTTGATGTGTTTCATTCATTCTTATGATGATTTATGCATTCATGTTTCTTTTGTTCCTTGTTTTGCACGTTGCTCTTATCTTGAAGTTTACTACTTTGAAAGCTTTCTTTGAAAACCAGCTATTTGTGAACTCAACAAATTATCAACTATTCTTCGACCAAGAGCTAAGTTTGCCATTATCAATCATGATTCACTTTGTGTATCTTTATTGTGTTTCCTTTACTCATTACAAGTTGAGTTATATAATAGTGAGTTGTTTTCTATTATGATCTATGTATTTGATGAATGTGATGCTTCTTGTCCGTATTCTTTTATCGACTCTTCACTCCATAAAACTGAGGTCATGATTATTGAGCTCAGTTTCGCTTGGGGACAAGCGAAGTCTAAGCTTGGGGGGAGTTGATACGTCAATTTTGCATCACTATTCTATGGCTTAATTCACTATTATTCATTGATATATTTTGTATTGAGAGGTGATACTTATGTTATTTCATCTATTTTTGCATGGTTGATGACTTTTGGAGCATGGACCGCTGCAGTCAGGATTCTGATGGAAAAGGTGTTGTTTGGAGGCAAAATTCGCGAAGATCAGAAAATCCGGGAAAATATATGGAAAATCCTATTTTTCCAGAATACTAAGGATGCCAGAAGATGGAGTGGAGGTGGGCCACAGGGGGCCCACACCACCTCATGGCACGGACAGGCCTAGGCCGCGCCTGGGAGTGGTGTGGCCGCCCTGGCCCACTCCAGCCTCTCCCCTCTGGCGTATATCAACCTCCCGAAACCCTAAGACTCGGGGAGCGACCACAGAAAGATTCCGCTGCCTCTGCGGGGCGGAAAACACCGAGAGAGAAAGATCTCTCCAGCAGACAGATTTCTACCAGGGGAATTCCTTCCAAGAGAGGGGAGATCATCGCCATCAACACCACCATCAAGCTGGACTTCATCGAGATCATCATCATCACCATAATCACCCTCATCACCATCTCCATATTGCTGTAACAATTACGTTGAATCTTGCACTAGTTCATAGGGGAAACTTTCCCGGTGTTGATTACCCTTTGTAGTTGATGCTATTGAGTGAACTGTTGAATTATTGTTTATGTTCAAATTGTTATACATCATTATTCCATATCTGATCATGATCCATATGATGTCTTGTGAGTAGTTCGTTTTATTCTTGAGGACATGGGAGAAGTCTTGTTGTTAGTAGTGGAGTTGTGTTGAGAAAGATTCAATAGATTGTTATTTAAGTTGTGGTGTACTTCTTCTAGTGGTGTCATGTGAACGTCGACTACATGACACTTCACCTATAAGGGCCTAGGGGAATGCATTGTGTATTTGGCTACTAATCGTAGGGGTTGCCGGAGTGACAGAAACCTGAACCCCCGTTAGGAAACCATTGCACAAGGGACGTAAGGGTCTTAGAGTTTAAAGTTGTGGTTAGGTTTCTACCTTAATTACTTTCTTGTACTTACGGATGTTTGCAAGGGGTATAATCACAAGTATGTATTAGTCTTGGATGGGGAGGTACATTAGCACAGGTTCACCCACACAACACTTAGCAAGCTAGAGAAGATTAATCGACTATACGAAGCGAAAGCACTTGACAGTCTTCCCATGTGTCCTCGAGAATGTTTGGTCATCTATAGAAATACAACCGGCTTGTCCTTTGCTGCATAAAGGATTGGGCCACTTGCTGCATTTATTCCTACTGTCTTTTATTTACTCGTACTTTGTTTACTTGCTTTATCGAAAACCCCTAAAAATCCGTTTGCTAAATATTTGCAGAGAATTCCTGATCCATACCACTAGCCAGCACCTTCTGCTCCTCGTTGGGTTCGACACTCTTACTTATCGAAAATACTGCGATACACCCCCTATACTTGTGGGTCATCAATTACTGAAGTAAAGTAATAACTTCCAAGACTCATCTAAAACTTTTGGATTATCTCCCAATAAGTACTTTTCTTTAACGCCTTTAAGTTAGGCAAAAGAAGCAAAGAAAGAATCAAGTGTTCTCAAATGAAGAAGCATTAAGACCAAATTTTTTGCCCTTACCTCTCTTACTTCTATTCTTAACCTTGGGGAAAATATGATTGTTTGGTGGAGAAGAAAGGTGCATGGTCCCCTTTCCCACATCTATTATTGCTCCAAGGAGTTCTAATAGGGACCTTCCAAGTGTAATTTGTCCTTTTCCTGCACATTCAATAACAAGATAATCAGTAGAAATCATTTTCCCAAGGATCTTTGTAAACACTCCTTCAGCTATTCCAAGAGGCAATATGGTGGTATTATTAGCAAGAGATATTTCTTTTCCTCCTTCAGTAAGCCCCCAAGTATTCAAAGATTCATAAATCTCTTTGGGCATAAGACAAAATTCAGACATGATATCACAGCGGGCTTGAAAAGTTTCAGTGTTTATCTCAAAGAAGGTATCTTCAGGCACAGGTGGAGCAATAGGTGTGCTCATAAAATCATTGTTGTTGGTGCTAGTGAAGTCACACAACTTAGTGTTTTCAAGAGTAGTCATTTTTTGTTTTTTCAAATAAGAAAGCAAACTTGTAAAACTAATTTTTTTGTGTGTTTTTGAATAACATAACAAGCAAACAAAGCAAAAAGAAACTAAGCAAAACAAAAATAACAAAGTAAAGAGATTGGTTATGAGGGACTCCCCTTGTGAAGATGTCCTTGACTCCCCGGCAACGGCGCCAGAAAAATGCTTGATGGCTTTGTGTATGGCGCCAGAAAAATGCTGGAGCGGTGTTGATGTAGAGCTCGTTGGGAACCCCAAGAGGAAGGCATGATGAGCACAGCAGCAAGTTTCCCTCAGTATGAAACCAAGGTTTAATCGAACCAGTAGGAGCAAGGAAACACCCCAAAGGTGTTACTAGCTGAGCTTTGGTAGGGCGCACTACCGGTGCCAGCAGCAACGTGGAGACCTGCACAACACAACCACAGAACTTTGTCCCCAACTTGCGATGAGGTTATCAATCTCACCGTGTTTTGCGGAAAACAAAGGATTAAACGTATCGAATGGAAAGAAGTAAAAGTTTGCAGAAAGTAAACACAAAGAAGTAAACAGTTTGTAGATTGAATGTAAAAGACAAGGACCGGGATCCATAGTTCACTAGAGGTGGCTCTCCTTAGATAGATAACATGCTGGGTGAACAAATTACAGCGGGGCAATTGACAAACATCGAGAAAGCAATACATGCATATACTAATCATCTTGACTCCTTTGAGACTTGATTGGGCATTACAACATAATACATAGACGGCCATCCAACTGCATCTATGACTAATAATACATCTTCAGGTTATCATCCGAACCCCCTCCAGTGTTAAGTTGCAAGCAACAAATTATTGCTTTACGAACTGCGTGTAAAGTAAACAATACGATTGTTCTATGAACAAAGGATTGTTGTTTTCTCCCTAGTAGCAACAGCACATCTAGTACCTTAGAGATTTCTGTCACTTCCCCAGATTACCAGAGGCATGAACCCACTATCGAGCATAAATACTAAAATTATAGATACATTTGCAATGTATCACTCCCTAGGACAAGCGGCATCAACACCGTCCACAGTGACCCCAATATGGCCATGGAATGCAAAGACAAAGGCGCCGAGCTCGCCAACGTCATCATTGCCGTCGAGACCAACCACGCCGACGAGCTCGCGAAATACGCGAGCAACATCGACAAGGACGACCCCACCATCCTGAAGAATCCAACCGCTGGAGGCTCAACTTTCAAGGCGACCACGCACACTCGTACCGTTGAGCTCATCCCAGTCGACTCTAGCCAGACGGTCACCATTGGGACAAACATGAGTCCCGCATAGGAAAGCGCGCTCATCGGGTTCCTGTATGAGAATCGTGACATCTTTGCATGGAAACCATCCGACATGCCTGGTCTCCTGAGGGAACTCGCTGAGCATAAACTGAATGCTGACCCAAAAGTGCGACCATTAAAGCAGTCGCTATGGCCCTTCAATGAAGAGTGTCACCGAGCAATCGCTGAAGAAGTACAACATTTACTCGCTGCAGGCTTCATTCGGCCCATCAAGTACTCCATGAATGGGAACGCAAAGGAAGGTAGATCGTCAAGTTTAGAAAGTAATCCACAGATCAAAACCTACCAAAATGCACTCAAATCTCAGATCAATCCAAAACACGACATTGGGCTATTTTTGATGGAATTTTTGAATTTATGGGGAAAAGACCAAATCGATGAGAAACCCGTGGCTACCAAAAACTTCTAATACCATGTTATTGGGGTTAACCTTAATGGTGGCCTGATCTTTACGGATCTCGTGGTCAAATCGATAGGAAAAGAGAGGGAAAGGGGAAGGTAGTAGAAGTTAACACGCACCTTGAGAAGAACACGATGAGCACACACAAACAAAACATGATACAAGGCCTATTGCTCCCTCCGGCGATCACTGGTCTGATAGAATCCTCGCAAGCAGAGATCAGTCAATGTGCTCCTATTAATCCACATCGGAGAGGGAACAACACCTTGGAGGGTTTTTTGATAACTTTATTAGAGCCAACTCAAAGTAAAGACCTTGTATAACTAAGGATGCTCAAAGGCCAAATCCATAGAGGTGGGTAATAATAGAAGGTTCCCTCATGAAGGGAAGGAGACATAACTAGAAGTGACCCATATTAGGGGTTTCTAGTCTAACATCTATGTCTCCAGAATAAGGGGAGCCATAGGGGCTATTTATAGTACTTGGGGCAAAGGGGTAGATAAAGGGAATATTCTAGGACATAAAACCCAGATTATGTGCGTAAATAGTGTTTCCTGCGGTAAGTCTGGTGACGTTGGGTTGGTCCAATGGTCGCCGAACTGGGATAGTGGTGGCGTTTTCGGTGGGCATCGGGGACTGCCGGGTCTGGCACCAGAATGGGCGGGGGTTTCGGTGGCGGATTCGGCGAGCCGGATCTGCTGCCAGAATGAGCGGGGCAGTTCTAGCGGCAGGTTCAGCAGCGCCGGTTTGTCCACTGGAATGTGTCTGCTTCTTCCGTCTCCTCTTCCAAGCCACCGTCTTTTGGGGCTTGAGGTTTAGAGCTTCCTCCCTCATCAACGTACTTGTCGTTGTGAACCTACCATGGTCATAGGACAAAGTATGAAGTAGTATACCATCAATAGGGTAGGAAAGTGGACTCTCATAGAGGATATGATTCACCTTTGAGGTCCATGATGACTTGGCATAAGTTGGAGACCTTGATATGGTAATGACCATAGGTCAGGCGATATCATACGGTACCCGAGACCTAGCCACCTCATATAAAGTCTATGAGGGATTGCTGGGGAGGACATCAAAACTCTCACCACATACACGCCGGATCTAATCTACACAACCATAGCCTTCTCGACACCATTGTAACCTTCGGTTTCTCCATCAATCAAGAACAAACAAGCATAAGTAGGGTTTTCCCTTTGAGAGACTGAACTTGGGTAAACTCGTGTCCCCTTGTTTGTCTATTAGCAGACGAAGTCTCCAGCGCATACCTCATCTCCGAAAACCCAAAACCATAAACCATGGGCATTGTCGTGGAGACCCCACGTCATCTAGGGAAAAAGCAACCTATACTACATCCGCAATCCAGATCGAAGGTATCATTTTCCAACAATGATTATCATAGATATAGACAATATCTTTACTAGAAAATTCTAGCAAAAATTATTCAAGGCACTAAACAAAAATTGCATCTCAGCACTTCATATCACCCCCAAATAGATGGGTAAACAAAGACGGTAAATCAGTGTCTAGAGAATTACCTCAGGTGCATGTGTAACACCCTCAAATCGGCCCTATGCAAGTTTTAGCCCTTTCCGCCAAACCCGCATAGAAACGATTCAAGGACACCCACCAGGCACTTTCGTGCGGTGGAAAACGAAGTAATACCATTACACAACAGTCCTCGATGGGACCCACAGAACAGATATATATACAACACGACTCCAAGAGTCAAGATTACAGATATACAATACAAAGATCCAAATCACCTTGAAAACGATACAGCGTCCGACTATGGACAAGATGCAATGGGGCTAAGAGCCCTGAAGAATAACCAATGGCGTCCATAACGCTGCCCAGGCCAAGCCGAAAGGTAACCCTGCTAACGACGTCGATCTCAAACCTGCTAAAAACAAAAGGGGTGCCGACAAAGGGCGAAGGAAAAAGAGGAGCGTCAGTACTGAGGCCAGTACACGGCGAGGCTAGAATTCGGCGGCTCTCGCCTACATAGGTATGGTGGGCTGAAGCGGCAGCGCAGCGTCACTAAACAACCTATAGAGACTCGGTAAAACTGGCGGCTATTAGAGAGGGATAAGAAAGACCTAATCGGATCCAACCTGATGCTAACACCAATCATACCCATCCTGGTATTTCCCCCTCGAGACCAAACGAGGAAGTCGGACCAAGGAATTCACACAGTTGGCAATTTTATTCATTCCGTTATAGTTGCAGCCCTTACTAATCAGATATAGATAGAATGAGTCATCCTGAAGCATAAGTAGTGGGAAGTTTAATTAACCATTCCGTTATAGTTGGAACATTTACTAGTCAGATATAAATTGTCCTGAGGAATTCCAAAACCCAGCAGTTGTTGGCACTTTTATCATATTCCATTGGAGTTGTAGTACTTACTAGGCAGGTATAATATGACACAGATCACCACAGATCCACCAGTTGTTGGCATTTTTAATATCCATTCCATTATAGTTGCATCTGCTTACTAGTCACATATTAAGTCAAATTTATAGCACTAGTTTAGTTATGCTTGTCTATGATCGAGATACTGTGTTCCAAGTCGTCCATAACCGCGGACACGGCTTTCAGAAAGTTTTACCCTGTAGGGGTGCACAAATAGCAACACACACTCGATCAACCTCGAAAAAAACAACTCAAAACCCAACGAGGCATTCACGATAAAGCGATCACAGGATTCATAAAATATTTTAGGGGGCCACCCCACTAAGCTACCCGCAACGAAGTTGGCCGGCTCCGGAACGGACCCAGGGTTTGCGTCAATGGCTGTAAACGACTGGGAACCCGAAAGTGTGACTGGGCTTGTCGATACCGCGAAAACACTCCGCATCCAAAACAGTACAGGTGCTCCACGCACAATCTTAAATAAAGCAGTAAAGCATGGTATAAGTATAGAATAGTAATAAAATCCCAAACTACTTGTGGCCCCAAGAAATAGAAATGAATCAAGCTCTGGCTCAGGGGGTCTATAAGACCTCCTGGATGTGGATAGTGCGAAAAATCAAGGAACATGTATCAAGTACTCGGGTCCTACGGGACACAAGTAAGCGTGGAAGAACCAAATAACATCTATTACCCACCGATGCCTCTGCATTAGTTATATCTAGCAATTTAATAGTTGTATTTAAAGTCATGATCATCTCCACCAATAAACATCTGGCAGCATTCCAACAACTGTGGTACTCGATAACACGAGATCGCACCTGAGCAAGCAACTACGACTCGCAAGGCCAGCTATCTACCAGACAACAGGTATTAGGAGGTATCCATGGCAATATAAAGACTGCACGGGATATATCAGGTATGGAACTAAAGCATTGCAACAGGATAGCAATAGATCAATAGGAGGAAATAAAGACTATAAATGCAAAATAGTTAGAAGGGGAGAGATGCTCGCCTGGGAAACACTGCCGACGGATCATATCCGGAGAACTTGTCGTAACTCGCATCAACTCATCGGCCTAATCCGCGAAGAAGCAAACACTAGAAGAAACACCGGATACACTATTTAATACTACGGCAGAAAATCCGGCATGATGATGATATGATGCATGGCATGGCAAAGGTGCGATGCAACTAGACAATATTAAGCGAAACCGGGGTCCGGACAATTAATTAGGCGGTTCAAGTTATTTAGAAACCCCGCAATTTAAATATTGGCTTAACAACACAAAACATGACAATAGTGAGCTAGATAAATTAAATCGAGTCAAAATAATACAAGAATGTCCCCTATAAACACTACATATTTAATTATTAGGCGATTCACTATTTATTTAGCCTAGGACCACAAGATGGCATGTATGCGAGCATGAATCTAATACGACAAGATGTGCTACATATATAAAAAAGTACGGTTTAGGGCGGTGTCTCACTGTTTGGATCGAAGAGGTGGAAAGACAACTTTGGATTGTTATTGAAAGTGGCGGAAGTAGCCGATGTCACGCAGTAAGATATTGTCCGAGGGTGACGGTATCATATGTCGGAATCTGGTTGATGAAGCGGTGCCATGTAATACACCCACAGAGTGATTGACATCTGATGAAACCAAAGCTCTTGTAGAAATTTCGTCGAACAGGTGCAAGGCAGTGCACCAGAGGCCCAACCGAGAGGCATTGGCGTTGACCGTAACAAGAGAGGCATGATGGCCGAGGCAGCGCAGAACAAATCAGCTAACAGTGCAGAAAACGGTTAGACTGTAGTGGTCGGTGGGCTGGAGCTGGCTGACGTGCTGGTCGAGTGCGCACGCACGGGACAAGGGAGAGAAGCAGGATGCAGAGAAAACAGAGGACCTCGAAGAACACCGGCCAGACTGTAGATGTTTGCGTAGTTGTGGTGTGGCATGGTACAGAGCTGGCCCGTGGAAGTGACAACGGCGCCAGGCTGCTGCTGCGCTGGGTGACTTGGTGTCGCCTAGCTTGAACGAAGGGGCAAGGTGGGTTTGAGTGGAATCTGGTGGTGGTAAAATTGGTGGATGCGCGTAGAGCTGGTTGAACTTGGTGTACATCGATTGGGCAAACAAATGGATTGATTGGCTCAAAGGATTAAGCCATGAGGCACGATGGGATTTAGTGCTCACGATGTAAAAATATTTGAGCTGCTACCTGCTAACTGATGTCTACAGTGCGGACCAAGAGGAATAGACATCTACAAATCGAAGCTCGTTGCTGGCTCAGGAAAAAGGAGCACCGGCGGCGGAGAGAAAATGGACAACATGGATTCGGGAATTCTGAATTTGGTGGCTAGGGTTTGGGCGAAAAGAAAGAGGTAGATTGAGACACTTATATAGTCCAAAGTAGACTAGATGGGACTAGTTTTGGGCAAAATTTTAGACGGGCTTTTGCCTATTTTTTTACTTTTAGAAAAATAACAAATCCTTTTGTGGTCATATAACGAACCAAAGATAATTATTATTTTTAATTTAAAATAAGAAAAAGGATGGAACCGGCTTTATATATTATACCGTGCGGATACTTTTAACAAACAAACTATGGTGTTTAATAAAATAATTTTTTGCTCGAAAATAAAATAAAATATGCATGATGGTTTCATGATGAAGCAAGAATAAAAACACCAAATAATTCCAATTGAAGTTTTTGCATAACAAGGAGGAAGATGGCATGTGTATATGGTGCAGGAGGGATGGATAGGTAGAAGTAGGTGTTTAGGCGGAAGAAATGATAGCATGAGCACAGATAGAATAGATAGAGGATTAAGATGGCGAGGACATAAGATTATGTGAGCATGGATTATAGGGTCCCATACATACACGTAGAAAACAACTCGAATCACATGATCACATCGATAGAATAGAAAGGTGGCCATATAAAAAAACAAGATCAAGTAGATTCAACATACTTATCAAATGGGCATGAGTTCAAACCTCAAGGCAAAAATAAAAGGGAACCCACTTGAGAACATATGATAGGTTTTAAGAGGAGATCATATGGACAAACACGAGACCACAAGGTAGAGACAGAATAGAATCAAAAGATGGTTTCCCCAACTCGATTTGGGTATTTTAACAATATAAGAATAGCAAGACTCAAGTAAATAAAATTTGGACATTATGGTTCCATGTAAGTATGACACCAACACGAGATAGAATAGAGAGGGAGGATGAAATAGAGCAATGCAAATACAATATCAAATACAAATATGAAGAACCAAATACAAGTGAAACAATTAAATGTAATAATTTAAATTATGTTCCATGCAATGTGGCATGATGAATATGAGCATGCAGTCATGATGATGCACAAAACAGAAAAACCAAGCGATTTTCTAGTAGTGATTTTACCGGGGTGCTACAGCATGTCTCTTGCCTCACCAAAGAAATGGCATTCCTTTCTCTCACTAGATGAATGGTGGTACACCACTAGCTTCCACACTTCCCTCAAGATGACCCCATTTCACGATCTCTACGGATTTCCACCCCCCACAAGCGGCTTAGAAGTTCTTTGTTGATGAATGTATTGATGATAAACATTATTGTTGGCCAGAAGGGAAGAAGCAAACAAAATCATCAAAACAAATCTCCAACATGCACATGACAGAATGGTTCACTTTTCTAACAAGAACAAAAGTAAAAAAGAGTTGCAACTAGGAGACATGGTCTACCTAAAAGTACAACCCTACAAGCACTCCTCTCTAGGCATACACAGATGTATCAAACTACACTCCAATTCTATGTCCCTTTCAGAATATTAGAGAAAGTTGGCAAAAATAGCATAGAAACTCTTATTACCTGATAGTTGTCATCTCCATCCAACATTCCATGTTAGTCAACTAAAGAAGCATGTTGGACCTATAGCAGTCCCAACCCTTTCTCTTCCTCTAGTAGATGAGAATGGTGTAACCAAAACTAGACCTAAAGTTGTCTTGCACAGAAAACTGACACCAAGGAAACATGGTGATTAACTTTTATTCAGCACCAGCCTTAAGGACAAGTATGTTCTCAAACTAGGGGCATTATCAGGCTCTAATCTGAATCTATTGAAGATAATCACTCATGACCATCCTCCTACCATCTAATGGCTGTCACGACTTTGTACCGCCTCGCGCCTTCGAAGATCAAGCTCAACCGCAGATTCAAGATCGGACATCTACTGCTACGCCAACGGTCGCTTTTGTATTTCGATATGACCGCTTTACATCTGTCCCTGGTTCCTCCTCACCGGTTCACTGCCTTGTCGCCAATATATCCTATCTAGCTCGCAAATGAGAATGTAGTTTGCATTCTTTCCCTTTGGATCTTAAACCCTAGCCACCATTCTTTGGATGGCCTCGTTCCTTGGCTTGTAACTCTAAGATATTAAGCCTCTCATAACCCTCCCGTGGCGACCCCCAGGCGCTGCCGGAGGGCCCCCAGATTCCGCCACCGCCAACCTCCCTCCTCTAGATCCCATCCCTCCACCGCTACCGCCAGCGTCGGCCGCGGTGGCGCCCCTAGTATCTTAGGTGCTAGGAGTGGCGGCTACGGCGGCCTTCTTTGTATGGGCGGATGGGGCGGCGTCAACGGAGCGGATCGGGGGCGGCAGGTGTTCCTGCAGCTGCTTCAGGCGACGGCATCACGCCGTGGGCCTAGGGCATCCGCCTAGGCTCGTCATCTTCCGGGTGGCACAGATCGAGGGCTAAGGGAGGAGGAGGTGTCATGGTGGCAGCATTGGAGGCGATCTTATGAGGACTTCCTCGGTAGCAATGACTTGCGGCCTCCATGGCGAGCGGCGGTTGCATCGGGTCTGCCTAGATCCGATCTAGACCTCTGGCTGTGGAGGCAGCTGCATGCTAGGTTCTGGCGAGCCGCTTCAGTGGCATGCTGGACTGTCTTCTCCTCTACCTCCATCTGGTGGCGAGGGGGTTGTTGGCTCGGATTGAATAAAGGGGGTGGTCCTACATCTCACACCAAGACAATGACCCGCTTGATGTTTGTCTCCATTGATCTGGTTGTAGTGTCATGTTCCAGAAGGCTCCACTGACGAACTCCATAGTGTGCATATGCCGAGAGATTGTTGGATCGGGTGGGATTCGGTCGTGCGCACCCATGTTTTTAATCTGGCCGTTTCGGTTTAGAGGGAGCGCTTTGAAGCTCTATTGTCTATTAATATCATGGGACATGTTCTTGTTCCATGATGCCGGCGAAGAATGTCACGAAGACTAAGATCTGAGGACTAACAATGGTGGATCGAGTCCGGGTGGTGATGAGGAATTGGCTTAGTGACTCGTGACTTGGTGCAGTGGTATGCAAGCGGGGGCGATAGTATAGGTGAAGATCATGGTCCTATCTTTTAGGGTGAAAACCCAGAGTCTAGCCTTAATTGGTTGTGCCTGACAATGGCCTTGTTGAAGGTATTGTTTTGAGAGTGTGGACTTTCTTCAGGGAGAAAACCTTAGATCTTTGATCGGGCGATGACGGTGTTTATGCACTGTTCTCTTCTTGGAGGCATCGTTTTTGGAGAAGATGGACTTCTAGTGTTGTCTTGGTGGTGGTAGTACTGCTGTTTCAATGAATGAGGAACTGTAGCGGGAATTTTCTTTTTTGTAATTCTTCTTTATTTTTTGGTTGTGTGCATCCGTATGGCCGCTAGGGAAATGTGTTGTTTTAGAGGCTAGGTATAATTAGTATTTTCTGATATTAATATATGCTCCTTTCCAAAAAAAAGATATTAAGCCTACATGCTCCTCTGAATTCAGCTAATATGATGAAGGAGCTCTGAATAGTTCATGTGTTCTTTGGATTAATCCCCCTTTTGCTACTTTATTCCTATCAGCGACAGCGACGAGGAGGATGGAGGGGGTGGAAGGGGCGGTGGGATCTAAGTTTCTTTCCGGTCGCCACGCGGGGGCAACACAGAAGGGTCACGAGAGACGTTTTGGTTAGAGCATCTCCCGCAGGTGCAACAAATAGCGCACGCGGGGGGTAAAAACCGCTATTTTACCATGCGGGAGCTCGCGCTCGCAGCTCTAGTGGAGGCGGAAAATAGCGTGTGTTCTAAAACTTTTGCCGCGCACGGGATATTTCGGCACCGTCTACAACGCGCGGCGCCAACTTCCCGTGAAAGTTCACTCACGCCAAAACAAATGCCCACCGCTTTGCTCACCTGCCGCGCATCTCCAGAGGCCCCGCACTTCCGCCACACAATCACCCACTGACGTGGGCATACCTTATAGGTACTTGAGTTTGGTATATACGACCTGATCAGGCAGAAGCCCACGACGTTACTAGGGCCCAATCCAGGATTTCGGTGACCTACAGAGACTCCAACTACTTGCGGCACAAGGCAAAGCTTAAGATAGAAAGTTTAAAGGGGCAAACCCTAACTTGTAACCGACTCGACCTGCTACCCGAGACCTAGCTTATCTATATAAAGGCTAGGAGGGGGCGGCGAGGAGGACAATCACAACCCTAGTTTCCACAACCTTGCCAGATTGCATCTGTGCACCCCCTGTAACTTTCGACTCCCTCGATAATTCCAAGAGCAGACAAGCAGGAGTAGGGACCTCTACGAGGGCTGAACCTAAGTAAACCTTGCGTCCGTGTATTCTTGTTCACTAGCCGATTGATGCCTCCAGCGTTCCCTCCTTCTCCAAAACCCAAGTCTATAACAATGGGCATTGATGAGTTTAACCCTCGTGAATTGGCCCCGTCTGTGGGAACTGGGAGTGCTGATGTCGCGGCTTCTTCGACCCTGTTAACCACGATCTACAACTCTGCAACAACAGAGATTCGCCTCCTCTTTGGTGCCTTCGACTTCACCATCCACACGCCGGCCACTCGCCCGTCTTTTGAGACCGTGGGCGAAGGGATCGGCCTGGCGATCGGGAGCTTACGCTTCCAAGTTGGTCAGCTGGGCACACTTCACCTCCCTGACCAGCCCACGGTTTCCGTGATTGCTCCAGCGTCGTGGTTTCCGCCGATCGGCACCCTGAGCAAACTCAACGCCCGACAATAGTCGGGAACACGATCAGCGATAGCAGTTGCGGATCCGATTTGGGCGATCTAGCCACTGAAGGTGGAGCCTACGGCTCTAGATCTAAAAGTTACGGAAGCAAAAACTTCCCCAATCACTACATGTGCGCCATCATCAACGCAGGCGACACCGACGCTAGTCGCGAAAACACCGGCACTGGTCCATCCAACGGTGGCATCCCAGTCATGAACGGTGGTCCTGCCAATGGCGCACCCACCAACAATGGGACAGAAGGAGACCCGCATCTCACAGTGAATGAGCGCACCAAAGAGCGTGTGCTGATCAAGCTCAACGACAACGAGTGGGCTCGTTGTCGTGAAGCTCTGCGGGGTAATCCCCTGCCCCTAACTCATCGCAAGACATGCTGATGGGTTACCATTGGCTGCTCAAGGAAGAGTACAAGCGCCAAAAACAAGTAATCGCGCAACTCGATGTGCACAAAAAGGTAGCGGACGATTCGAGCCTTCGGCGGGGTCAGCTCTCTTCCATGGGAGGATCCTCCTCCAAAGGCAATGACTATGTGGCAGCCAAGAGGCGCTCTCGACTGGCCCACCTCACCGACAAGGAGCAAGAAGAAGTTGCAAGAGTCCTCGACTTCTCATCTATGACGGTGGATACGTGGGGCAACATGCTCCCAAAGACACCGCATGTGATGGTGACAGCGGCCACCATGTACCTCCTCAATAACCAGCCTCCGGCTGGGGATCCGTGAGCTACCATGCACCGATCTATGATCGCATGCTTGGGGCTTGTCAAAGCTGCCCTTACCAAGGATCCAACACCGGAGCTGAAAAAGAACAAGGCTTTGGCCAAATGTTACTCTTCGCCCTCCTCCAGCGATGATAGCCACGACTTGTCTCGACGTCGCCACTCATGGCGGCACGACCGCGACTACGACACGCGTGATGACATCACACAGCGCAAGGTCGATAAGATGCATGCAAGGCGCGCCCATTCGACTGACTCGGAGGGCGACAGGATCAAGCTCTGCGGTGCCAGCTGCTTCAGCAGAGCCATCAGGCATAAGAGAATGCCTAAGGGGTTCAAACTCCCATCGGAGAACACGAAATTCGAGACCTGTAGGACCCGAAGATCTAGCTAGAGTACCACATCTCCTCCGTCAGACTACATGGCGGAACCACAAGCACGTCGATGCAATGCCTCCAGCTACAGCTGCAAGGCGCCGCCCGTGCGTGGCTCAACAATCTCCCGCGCGGATCCATTTGCAGCTGGGAAGAGCTGGTTTATAGCTTCGTGCGCAACTTCAAGGGCACTTACAAAAGGCCCGCATCAATCAAAGAATTGCGCGGCTGCTACCAGAAGATGGGCGAGTCGTTGCGCTCGTACATCCAGAGATGGTCCATCATAAAAAACTTTGCAGAAGACATCTTTGAGGATCACGCAATCGATGCATTCAATGGCAGCGTACGCTGCAGAGAGCTCAGGGAGGAGTTGGGCCGCACGAAGCCCAAGACAATCGACTACCTGATGGAGATCATGAATAGGTGGGCCGACAGAGAGGACTCAGTGAAAAACATGTCCACTCCGATGATGATGACGACCTCGGCCACAGACGCGATCGTCGAGGAAAACGTCGGATGTGCGGTTACAATGACCGCAAAGAGGTTGATATGGTCGCAGCTGGCTACACCGACAAACGCGATGACAACTGATGTCTACGCACTTCTATTCTTGTAGACAGTTGTTGGGCCTCCAAGTGCAGAGGTTTGTAGAACAGCAGGAAGTTTTCCCTTAAGTGGATCACCCAAGGTTTATCGAACTCAGGGAGGAAGTGGTCAAAGGTATCCCCTCTCAAGCAACCCTGCAATCAAGATACAAGAAGTCTCTTGTGTCCCCAACACACTCAATACACTTGTTAGGTGTATAGGTGCACTAGTTCAGCGAAGAGATAGTGAAATACGAGTGGTATGGATATAAGACAACGGTGACAGAAAATAGCTTGATAGCGTGGAAAAGACTAAAGGCAAACTGAAATAAAGATGGAAGCAAGCAAACATGTAACATATCTAATAGCAAACGGTGTTTCAGTGCTTAGAAACAAGGCCTAGGGATCATACTTTCACTAGTGAACACTCTCATATAGATATATTATCTTCATGATACTACTCTTAACTACTCTCCGGTTGGACACTCTAATTGATGGTAGGGCTATAACAGCACACCTCAAAGTAAGCCTTTCCCATCTAGATAACCCCACACTGTCACCTTGAGTACTAGATGAGTCCAACAAACACCACAATTTCATAAAGACATCCAACTCCAAATATAACTCATAACAAGTATTTGAAATCTCTAGCCTAAGTGCCACGATGGTGTGCACGTTGTCACTTTCACACACATGGGGAGAGCAGAGATCTATTAAAGCACTTGAGTAGCAAGGTAGATCTATAGATTACAAGCTCATGATCTCAATAAGATCATGCATAGAGAGAGCGATGAACACATAGCTATCGGTAGAACCCTTAGCCTCGAGAGAGAACTACTCCCTCCTTATCATGGGAATCAGCAATGGTGATGGAGATGGTGGTGGAGATCGATAGAGATGGCTTTGGGGGCACTTCCTGTGCCGGAATAGAGACTTTTTGTCCCCCGAATCTCCCCTTCGGTGGCGGCGGCGCTGCGGAACTTTTCGTGGATTTCTGATTGACGATTTAGGGTTTATGCATCGGGAGGCTCTTATAGGCGAGAGGGGAGACCGAGGGGGTGCCGGAGGGGCCCACACCACCCCCTGGCGCGGCTTGGCCTGACCCGTGCCACCAGGTGGTGTGGCCAGCCCCTAGCCCCTCTCCGTCTCGTCTTCTGGCTCCGTCAGTCTTCCGGTAAAATATTGACTTTGGCTTTTATCCGGTCCAATTCCGAGAATATTGATTTTCTGACTTTCCTAGAACCAAAAACAGCAGAAAACAGGCAACTGGCACTGTGGCTCTTGTTAATAGGTTAGTCTAAGAAATCATATGAAAAGTACTCCAAAGTTGGAACAAAACACAAGAAAGTAGATAAAACCAAGCATGGAACATCAAAAATTATAGATACATTTGCAATGTATCAACAACCGCAACAACAGATACCGCAGCGGCGGATACTGCAATAGCGGAAAGACCACGCAAGTGTGGTAGCACCGCACTCGCGACGAAGCACCCGCAACATCCATTCAGGATAAACTTTCCGGACCGTGCAACGTGCACTTCGACATCGACAAGCACGGCGGCAAGAAAAAGTCTAGCCAACTCCTAAAGGACTACCGCGAGTTCCTCAAGCTCCATGAAGGCCTGGCCCAGATGAATCGCGACGCGATTAACCAAGGCTATGGAGCTACCATGGGTGTTGTGGCACATGGAGCTCCTCCACCACAACCAGGTCCACCACCACCTGCGGCTGCACCAGTACAGAACCATGGAGGCGAGCCATACCCCCAACCACTGGGGAACATGGGGATGATCTAGAAGGGTCGCCCCTCAAATCGAGTGCAGAAATCGATCACTCGCCAAGTCAATATGGCGATGAACTCTATGCCCTCCACCACTGAGTACCTTAGTGGCAACGAGTCCTGCATCACCTTCGACAAGAGCGACCACTCACGTCAAGTTCCTCGCCCAGGCCATTGTCCCCTGCTGCTCGAGGCACAGATTGGAGGCTTCGAGATGAGTCGTGTCTTCATGGACGGTGGAAGTGGCATCAACCTCATGTTCACGAGTACCTTGCGTGCAATGAGGATCACTCTGACATGTCTGGAAGTTTTAGACACGACGTTCCACGGCATCGTCCCAAGGAAGGGTGTGTACCCCCTGGGCAAGATCAACCTCGATGTCATCTTTGGCATGCTGCAAAACTTCCGACGAGACCGCATCGACTTTGAAGTTGTCGACAGGCCCTCTCAGTACCACTTCATCCTCAGACGTGTCGTGTTCGAGAGGTTCATGGCGGTGCCACACTACGCCTACTTGCAGATGAAGATGTCGGGCCCAAACGGCATTATCACAATCAATGGAAGCTTCGAGAGGTCCGACAGCTGCGACAAGCAATTCAACAGAATCTCCCAGTCTTTCGGCATGCAAGAGGAACTGGCGAGGTTAAAGGAGTCGGCAGACAACAGTCTGCCTCCTCTAAGCAAGCCAAGCTCACCCGACCAATCCTTCGACACGTCGGTACACACCAAGAAACTCTAGGTCCACACAACGGACCCGACCAAGACGGCTGATGGCTCAAGATATGTAGAGCTCGTTCAGAACCCAAAGAGGAATGTATGATGAGCACAACAGCAAGTTTCCCTCAGTTATGAAACCAAGGTTATCAAATCAGTAGGAGTAAGGAAACAACTCCAAGGTGTTGCTAGCAACTTGGAATCCTGCACAACACAACCACAGAACTTTTCCCCAACTTACAGTGAGGTTGTCAATCTCACCGGTTTTGCTGAAAACAAAGGATTAAACGTATAGTGTGGAAGATAGTAATTTCTTGCAGAAAGTAAATAGTAAATGGTAAACAGTAGATGGTATAACAATGGTAAAGGAATGGACTGGGGTCCACAGTTAACTAGAGGTGTTTCTCCTTAAAATAAATAACATGTTGGGTGAACAAATTACAGCGGGGCAATTGACAGATTGAGAAAGCATAACAATGCATATACTAGACATCTTGACTCCTGTGAGAGTTGATTGGGCATTACAACATAATACATAGACTGTAATCACTGCATCTATGACTAATAATCCACCTTCAGGTTATCATCCGAACCCCTTCCAGTATTAAGTTGCAAGCAATAGATAATTGCATTAAGCAAAGTGTGTAAAGTAAACAATATTGCCCCATGGACAAAGGATTGTTGTTTTCTCCCTAGTAGCAACAGCACATCTACAACCTTAGAGATTTCTATCACTTTCCCAGATTACTAGAGGCATGAACCTACTATCGAGCATAAATACTCCCTCTTGGAGTTACAAGCATCTACTTGGCCAAGATAGCTACTAGCAACGAAGAGCATGCAAGATCACAAATAGCATAGACATGATAGAATCAATAATCAATCTGACATAGTATCTAAATATCCATCAGATCCCCGCAAACACAACATATAGGATTACAAATAGATGATCTTGATCATGAACGGAGCTCACAAGATCTAAACATGATAGCACAAAGGAGGAGAACCAACCATCTAGCTACTATATGGACCCATAGTCCAAGGGTGAACTACTCACGCATCACTCCGGAGGCTGGCATGGTGATGAAGAAGGCCTCCAAGATGATCTCTCCCCTCCAGCAGGGTGCCGGGAAGAGCATCAGATCCCCGATCTAGGGATGGAGATGGCGGCGGCTATAAACTCTTTCGTAGAATTTCGATCGGGTGTTTAGAGTTTCTGCATCGGGGTACTTTTCTAGGCCAAAGGGCAAGGTCAGTGGCCACCCGAGGGGCGCGCCACCCTATGGTGTGGCCACCTCGTGGCCCCACTTCGGCTGCCCTTCGGACTCCGTGTTCCTTCTGGTAAAGTATTGACTTTGGCTTTTGTCCCGTCCAATTCCAAGAATATTTTCTTACTAGCTTTTCTAAAACCAAAAATGGTAGAAAACAGGCAACTGGAACTGCGGCATCTTGTTAATAGGTTAGTTCCAGAAAATGTATAAAAATACCTCAAAGTGTAAACAAAACATAAGAAAGTTGATATAAAACAAGCATGGAGCATCAAAAATTATAGATACGTTTACGACGTATCAAGCAACCCCAAGCTTAACTCCTGCTCATCATCGAGTAGGTAAGTGATAAAAAGAATAATTTTTGAGGTGAAATGCACTATCACAATCTTGGTCAAGGTATTTGTAAAGCATTGATAGCTGGGATCAAAGTACTCTAAACATGAGCATGAAAGATAGAATTATAACAATAAGACACAGCAACTATGTTGTAACATGAAAAGGTACAAACAAAAGATCATGAATAATAATGCATTGAAAGACGTTTGTTTGTTTCACATATAGAAAACATAATAAAAGTGGTATCCAGCTTGTCCCTCATGGTATAGCAAAACATAAATGCAAAAGACACCTTCAAAGTTCATAAGGGTGACTAGATACAAATAATTTAAGAACAAGCAATATCAAAGTTATGAATCAATCAACAAGTTTTGGGACAATGCACATTAAACTAAGAATGACCACTATACTCTCTCAATTGGTGCATAAAGATAGAAGATGGAGAGTCAACATAAAAGTAAAAAAGAAAGGCCCTTCACAGAGGGAAGCAGGGATTTCAAGTTTCATAAAGAGCTTCCAAAAATTATGGTACTTATTAGCTTTCAGCTCTCATTACCCCTATCATAAGCATCTTGAGGTTATTAAAGTTAAAGTGACACAAATATGAGGATATGCTTGACAAGTTATAAGTTGAAAATCTCATACCCCTTGCTTACGAGTAACGAACCTCATGCTACTCAACTTTAGTCACAAGTAAGTTCTTGTCATTGTAAGTACATGTGTATCATGGAGAACTGCCAACAGGGTACCCCTTGCCCCATGACACAGGAGCTTTCCCATATCAAAATGACAAGGCAACAGACAATGAGCATCTCAGCGATCTTTTTATTTGCTATCTGCATAGGTTTTTATTGAGGATGCTTCACAGAATGCTCACTATGCTTATGCTGCAAGTTTCCACCATGATTAGGCATGGCTTAGGCTAGCCACCCAGGCGTTTCTCTAACACACATAAAAACTCCATGAGCTTACAAGTTCCCCTTTTATTTCACACCGCCAGGATCTATAAACAAAAGAACATGATATCAACTGAATAATAAGTGCAATGTTGAAAGTGTTCCCCATGGTATCATGGTTCTGCTAATTCACAACTTATAAAGTGCAAGAATATAAGCAACATAGATGGACACAATGGTTCAAGTTTATTAAGTGCAAGAAAATAAAGTGTGCCATCAAGTTTGTGAGAGCTTTAATCACTAATTTTCACATAACAAGTTTAATTTGGAAGGTAGATAAAAACATGAATATACTTGGAATGGTGTAACACACCATGCATAGGAATTTATAGTGGACTCTTTGGAATAACTTGGTTTTCATGGAGGTTGGATGCATGAGTAAAACTCATACTTAGTACAGTTGGAGGCTAGCAAAAGACTGAGAGAGGCCAACTAAGAGAGCAATAATGGCCATAATCATGCAAAGCGACAAAACATTATTAATTAAAGCATAAAGTGATATTACAAGTCAAAAACTAAATGATCATAGAGGCTAAGGTGACGGGTTCATAGTCTTGACATGGTGTAAGCATGTGCCAAGTCAACCCAAATAAAGCATCAACGGAGAATACCACAATATTATGCTTTTGTATGCTAAAACAACACATGATCCTTTCAAAGCACATTAAGCAATCTCAGTTGTTTGGAACAAGTCATGCTACATCAATAATCACTAAGCATAAGGTCAAAGCAACATCAAACATGACATGATAAAGTCTAGGCCACAGTCAAAACAAGCTCCTTTTGTACCACTTATAAGCATGAAGCTTCCTACTCTTTTCCAGCACCAATCAACTTATTTGAAACAACATATGAATGTGGGGGTCCAACCAATTTATTTAAGCAAACCAAACAAAATAAAACTAAAAACAAAAACCAAGACGCTCCAAGAACAACACAATTGTGCATGAAAAAATAAAAATGAAGTGTTTTGGAAGAAAACCTGAGATTTTTATTGATGAAGAAGGGGATGCCTTGGGCATCCCCAAGATTTGACACTTGTACCTCTTGAATATTTCTTGGGGTGACACGGGTGGCATCCCCAAGCTTGAGCTTTTTTCCATACTTCATCCATCACATTATTCTTCCCTACACTTGAAAATTTCCTTCATACAAAACTTCACACAATCTTCATTAGCAACATTAGTGTATTCAAGATAATAAGTCTTTGGGTTTTAGTTTCAACACAAGTAAAACTTCCATTAAAACACAAGCTACTATAGCAATTCCTTCTAAAAGCTCAAGTGATCAAAGAGAACTCAAAGAGAAAGAGATTAAGAGGCAAATCCAAATTATGGCAGAAATCTGTCAAAACAGACCAGCAGGTAAAAACCGATTTTTTCGAAGACCTTCTGTTGCTCAAATCGAAAAGTGCTAAACTAAATAAAGTTAGATAATAACCTGGGGCATAAGCACAGACAATTACAACTCAATCCTACGTACAAGGATTTTTCACGATTTTTTACAGTGAAACACAAAAATCTGTTTCGGGACAGCAACTTTCCCAAGTCTTACTTCTCTCTCATTAGAGATTATTCTTGGCACAAAAACTACACAAAAAGGATAAAGAGAGGTTATTACTAAGGCAATAACTTCCAAGATTCAACAAAAGAAAAATTTACTGAAAGTAAAAATAATTTGGGTTATCTCCCAATAGTGCTTTTCTTTAACGCCTTTGAGCTAGGCTCGGTAATTTGAGAAGATGCTCACATAAGAAATATGAATTGAAGAAAAAGGGAGCATCAAGGAGCAAATATGATACACATTTAAGTCTAACCCACTTCCTATGCATAGGAATCTTGTAAGAAAATAAATCAAAGAAGCACATAGTAACAAGAATGGGTAGATAAAACAAGAGCAACTTTGGAAATTTCAATATAAAGAGAGGTGTTTTAGTAACATGAGAATTCCAACAACCATATTTTCCTCTCTCATAATGATTTTCAGTAGCATCATGAACAAACTCAACAATATAAATTTTATTATCTATGTTACGCCAGATGTTCTATGGATACAAGCTATTTAATGTTCCAAACGCAAATTTTGTGGATTCTGGACCACGGGAACTCTTTATTTTAATCTATCACACTCATGCTCCTTTGGTAAGCATGGAGGGTGATCAAATAAGGTATTAGTTAAAGAGTTACTCTTATTGGGAGGTAGACATGGGTAGCTGCTCCATTCTTCCTCCTCTTGATCATCACTCTCCTCCTCTTTTTCATCCAATGAGCTTCCAATTTCAGCAATTTCTTCTTCCATAGGCTCCTTCAAGGCATTAGTCTCTTCCGTTGGTGGAGAGCATCTATTAAGATATTGAAGAATATAGCCATTTTCTTCCTTGTAATTATCAAAGCAAATTTAAGTATATCATAAAACCTCATATTTATAAGGTGCATCATCAGTATTTTCAAGCAAATAAGTAAGTTCGAATGCACCCTTCCAAGCAATAAATTCTTCAATTTATTCCACATCATAAAAGTCATAATTTCCCTTAACATAAGAAGATATGGTAACATTATCATTATACTCACATTGAAAAATGAGGTGTTTATATGATGACCCACAAGTAATGGGGGTGTATCGTAGTATTTTAGATAAGTAAGAGTGTCGAACCCAACGAGGAGCAGAAGGTGTTCACAAGTGGTTTGGATCAGCAATTCTCTGTAAATACTTAGCAAACGTATTTTTAGGGGTTTTTGATAATGTGATATGTTGTAAACATATCTATAATTTTTGATGTTCCATTCTTGTTTTATATCTACTTTCTTATGTTTTGTCCACACTTTGGAGTATTTTTACACATTTTCTGGAACTAACCTATTAACAAGATGCCACAGTGCCAGTTGCGTATTTTCTGCTATTTTTGGTTTTAGAAAAGCTAGTAAGGAAATATTCTCGTAATTGGACCGGACAAAAGCCAAAGTCAATATTTTACCCGAAGCAACACGGAGTCCAGAGGGGAGACGAAGAGGGGAACCAGGGCAGCCACACCCTAGGCTGGCGCAGCCAGCCCTAGGCGCGCCGCCACCTGGTGTGGGCCCCCTGGTACTCCACCGACCTTGCCCCTTCGCCTATAAAAGTCTCCCGGGACGAAAACCCTAAGTACCCGATCAAAATTCCAGAAAGAGTCTGTAGCCGTCGCCATCTCCATCGCTAGATCGGGAGGGATCTGAAGCTCTTCCCGGCACCCTGTCAGAGGGGAGAGATCACCTTGGAGGTCTTCTTCATCACCATGCTTTCCTCCGGTGTGATGCGTGAGTAGTTCATCCCTGGACTACGGGTCCATGTAGTAGCTAGATGGTTGGTTCTCCTCCTTTGTGCTACCATGTTTAGATCTTGTGAGCTCCGTTCATGATCAAGATCATCTCTTTGTAATCTTACATATTGTGTTTGTGGGGATCCGATGGATATTGAGATGCTATTTCAGATTGATTATGGATTCTATCATGTCTATGATATTTGTGATCTTGCATGCTTTCCGTTGTTAGTAGCTATCTTGGCCTAGTAGATGCTAGCAACTCCAAGAGGGAGTATTTATGCTCGATAGTGGGTTCATGCCTCTAGTAATCTAGGGAAGTGACAGAAATCTCTAAGGTACTAGATGTGCTGTTGCTACTAGGGAGAAAACAGCAATCCTTTGTTCATGGAGCAATCGTATTGTTTACTTTACACACTTTGCTTAATGCAATTATCTGTTGCTTGCAACTTAATACTGGAGGGGGTTCAGATGATAACATGAAGGTGGATTATTAGTCATAGATGCAGTTGGATTACGGTCTATGTATAATGTTGTAATGCCCAATCAAATCTCGTAGGAGTCAAGATGATTAGTATATGCATGTATGCTTTCTTAGTGTCTGTCAATTGCCCCGCTGTAATTTGTTCACCCAACATGTCATCTATCTTAAGGAGAATCACCTCTAGTGAACTATGGACCCCGGTCCATTGTTTTACCATCAATCTACAATCTATTTACTGTTTACTGTTTATTTTCTGCAAGCAATTACTATCTTCCACACAATACGTTTAATCCTTTGTTTTCAGCAAAACCGGTGATATTGACAACCTCACTGTAAGTTGGGGGAAAAGTTCTGTGGTTGTGTTGTGCAGGATTCCAAGTTGGAAACAACACCTTGGAGGTGTTTCCTTGCTCCTACTAGTTCGATAACATTGGTTTCATAACTGAGGGAAAACTTGCTGATGTGCTCATCATACCTTCCTCTTGGGGTTCCCAAACAAGCTCGATATATTTTGAGCCATCAAGCCTTTTTTCGGGCGCCGTTGCCGGGGAGTCAAGGACATCTTCACAAGGGGAGTCCCTCATAACCAATCTCTTTACTTTGTTTTTTGTTTTGCTTAGTTTATTTCTGCCTTATTTGCTTATTTCTTTATCAAAAACACAAAAAAATTAGTTGTACTAGTTTGCTTCTTTATATTAAAAACACAAAAAATGACTACTCTTGAAAACACTAAGTTGTGTGACTTCACTAGAACCAACAACAATGATTTCATGTGCATACCTATTGCTCCACCTATTCCTGAAGCTACTTTCTTTGAAATTAAACCTGCTTTACTCAATCTTGTTATGAAAGAACAATTTTCTAGTGTTGTTACTGAAGATGCTGCTGCTCACCTTAATAACTTTGTTGAACTTTGTGAGATGCAAAAACATAGGGATATAGATGGAGACATTATTAAGCTTAAATTGTTTCCTTTCTCTTTGAGAGGCAAAGCTAAAGAATGGTTACTATCCCTAACTAGAAATAGTATTGATTCTTGGACTAAATGCAAAGATGCTTTCATTGGAAAATACTATCCTCCTGCTAAGATTATATCTATGAGAAGTAAAATAATGAAATTTAAACAATCTGATAATGAACATGTTGCTCAAGCTTGGGAAAGAATGAAATCTTTGGTAAAGAATTGTCCCACTCATGGACTGATTGCTTGGATGATTATCCAAACCTTTTATGCATGACTGAATTATTCTTTAAGAAATCTACTAGATTCTGCTGCTGGAGGTACCTTTATGACCATTACTTTGTGTGCTGCAACAAAGCTTCTGGATAATATGATGGTTAACTATTCTGAATGGCACACTGAGAGAGCCCCACAAGGTAAGAAGTTAAATTCTGTTGAAGAAACCTCCACCTTGAGTGATAAAATTGATGTTATTATGTCTATGCTTGTTAATGGGAAAGCTCATATTGATCCAAATCATGTTCCCTTAGCTTCTTTGGTTGCTCGAGAAGAGCAAGTTGATATGAAATTTATTAGAAACAATAATTTTAGCAATAATGCCTACATGAATAATTTTGGTAATAATAATTATAGGCCATATCCTCCCAATAATGGTAATGCTTATGGAAATTCCTACAAAAATAATAGAAGTGCACCCTCTGAACTTGAAGTCATGCTTAAAAATTTTATTGGTAAACAAACTGCATTCAATAAAACTATTGAGGAAAAACTCTCTAATGCTGAAAGAAATATAGCATCATTGTGTGAAGCACAATCTTCTTTGAATAAAATGGCTGCTAAACCTGAAACTATTGAAAATCCCTTTGCTGCTACTAATGCCATACAAGTTAGAATTGATGAAAATATTAGACTGTTAGCTAAATTGCATGGTAAGTGGGAAAGAGAAGATAAAATTGCTAGAAATAGTGGTATTTGTACTATCACCACCACTAATGTTGATGCTACCAAACCACATGAAGTCCCCATTCTTTTGCAACAATGCCTAAAACCAATGGAACCTTCTCTAATAAAAACGCTGAAATTCTTCGAAATATGGGAAACAATAGCTCTACTACTTTAGATGGTAATTATGATTTTGATCTTGATGGTTGCTATATCTCTGAAGTAATTATGTTCCTACAAAAGCTTGTTAAAAGTCCTAATGCTAGTGCTATGAATATGGCCTTTACAAAACACATTAACGATGCTCTCATTAAAATTAAAGAAGAAAAGATGAAACATAAAGCTTTTATTCCTATGAAATTAGAAGATGGTTGGGAACCCATCATTAATATGAAAGTAAATGATTTTGATCTCAAAGCTTTATGTGATCTTGATAGTAGTGTTTCTATTATGCCTAGAAGGATTTATGAAATGCTTGATTTACCACCATTGGAAGATTGTTATTTAAATGTCCAACTTGATGATAATGCTAAAAAGAAAACTCATGGGGAGTATTAATGATGTTCTTATTATGGTTAACAATGCCTATGTCCCGGTTGATTTCTATATTTTGGATGTTGAATGCAATGCTTCTTGTCCTATTATTTTGGGAAGACCTTTTCTTAGAACTGTTGGTGCCATTATTGATATAAAAGAAGGCACCATTAAATATCAACTCCCACTCAAGAAAGGTATAGAACACTTCCCTAAGAATAGAGAGAAGATTCCTTTTGCCTCTCCTATTAAAACAAAATTTGCTCTTAATGCTTCTTCATTTGAGAATACTTGATTCTTGCTTCTTATGCCTAGCTCAAAGGCGTTAAAGAAAAGCACTTATTGGGAGATAACCCAAATTTCGTTAGGAATCTTTTGTTGAGTCTTGGAAGTTATTGCTTCAGTAATAACCTCTCCTTATCCCTTTTGTGTGGTTTTTGTGCCAAGAATAACCTCTAATAAGAGAGAAATAATGCTTGGGAAACTTGCTGTCCCGAAACAGATTTTTGTGCTTCGCTGTAAAAATTCATGAAAAATCTATATACATCGGTTTGAGCTGTAATTGTTTGTGCTTCTGCCCCAGGCTATTATCTAACTTTCATTAGTCCAACACTTTTCGATTTGAGCAACAGAAGGTCTTCGAAAAAATCGGTTTTTACCTGTTGGTCTGTTTTGACAGATTTCTGCAATTATTTGCATTTGCCTCTTAATCTCTTTCTCTTTGAGTTCTTCTTGATCATTTGAACTTTTAAAAGGAATTGCTACAGTAGCTTGTGTTTTAATTGAAGTTTTACTTGTGTTGGAACTGAACCAAAAGACTTATTATCTTGAGTACACTAATGTTGCTAATGAAGATTGTGTCAAGTTTTGTATGAAGGAAATTTTTAAAGTGTAGGGAAGAGTAATGTGATAAGATGGAGTATGGACAAAAGCTCAAGCTTGGGGATGCCACCCGTGTCACCCCAAGAAATATTCAAGAAGTACAAGCGTCAAAGCTTGGGGATGCCCAAGGCATCCCCTTCTTCATCAATAAAAATCTCAGGTTTCTTCCAAACACTTCATTTTTATTGTTTCATGCACAATTGTGTTGTTCTTGGAGCGTCTTCGTCTTATTTTTAGTTTTTGTTTGCTTAGTTTGCTTGTATAAATTGGTTGGACCCCCGCATTCATACATACTTTCAAATAGGTTGATTTGGATTGGAAAGAGTAGGAAAGTTCATGCTTAAGTGGTATAAAAGGAGCTTGTTTTTGACTGTAATTTAGACTTTATCATGTCATGATTGATATTGTTTTGACTTTATGCTTAGTAATTATTGTTGTATCATGACTTGTTTCAAACAATTGAGATTGCTTAATGTGCCTTGAAAGAATCATGCGTTGTTTTAGCATATACAAGCATAATATTGTGGTATTCTCCTTTGATGCTTTATTTGGGTTGACTTGGCGCATGCTCACACCATGTTAAGACTACACCAAGTCACCATAGCCTCTATGATCATTTAGTTTTCGACTTGTAATATCACTTTATGCTTTAATTAATAATTTTTTGTCGCTTTGCATGATTATGGCCATTATTGCTCTCTAAGTTGGTCGCTCCCAGTCTTTTGCTAGCCTCCATACCAAGTATGAGTTCCACTCATGCATCCAACTCCAAATAAAACCATGTTATTCCAAAGAGTCCACCATACCTACCTATTAGCATTTGCTATTCCAAATACATTCATGTTTTTATCTACCTTCTAAATTAAACTTGTTATGCGAAAATTAGTGATTAAAGCTCTCACAAACTTGATGGCACACTTTACTTTTCTTGCACTTAATAAACTTGAACCATTGTGCCCATCTATGTTGCGTATATGCTTGCGCTTTATAAGTTGTGAATTAGCAGAACCATGTTACCATGGGGAACGTTTTCAACATTGCACTTTATTCGGTTGATATCATGTTCTTTTGCTTATGGATTCCGGCGGTGTGAAAT
The DNA here is from genome assembly GCA_916181665.1 of Avena sativa. Taxonomy (NCBI): domain Eukaryota; kingdom Viridiplantae; phylum Streptophyta; class Magnoliopsida; order Poales; family Poaceae; genus Avena; species Avena sativa. Next base: position 345,598,778 of record OV702287.1, read on the forward strand.
AAAATGGGAGCTTGTAAGCTCACGGAGTTTGTATATGTGTTAGGGAAACGCCTGGGCCGCTAGCCTAAGCCATGCCTAATCATGGTGGAAACTTGCAGCATAACCATAGTGAGCAATCTGTGAAGCATCCTTAATAAAAAACCTATGCAAATAGCAAATAAAAAGATCGCTGAGATGCTCATTATCTGCTTGCCTTGTCATTTTGATATGGGAATGCTTCCGTATCATCGAGCAAGGGGTACCCCGTTGGCGGTTCTCCATGATACACATATACTTACAATGACAAGAACTTACTCCTGACTAAAGTTGAGTAGCATGAGGTTCGGTACTCGTAAGCACGGGGCATGAGATTTTCAAGTTATAACTTGACAAGCATATCCTCATATTTGTTCAGTTTAACCTTAATCACCAAAAGATGCTTATGATAGGGTAAATGAGAGTTGAAAGCTAATAAGTACCATAATTTTTGGAAGCTCTTTATGAGACATGCTTCCTTCTATGAAGGGCCTTTCTTTTACTTTTATGTTGAGTCTCCATCTTCTATCTTTATGCACCTATTGAGAGAGCATACTGGTCATTCTTAGTTTAATGTGCGTTGTCCCAAAACTTGTTGATTGATTCATAACCTTGATATTGCTTGTTCTTAAACTATTTGTATCTAGTCACCCTTATGAACTTTAAAGGTGTCCTATGCATTTATGTTTTGCTACACAATGAGGGACAAGCTGAATACCATTCTCATTATGTTTTCTATATGTGAAACAAACAAATGCTTTTCAAAGCATTGTTATTCATGAATCTTTTGTTTGTACCTTTTCATGTTACAACATAGTTGCTATGTCTTATTGTTAGAAGTATATATTTCATGCTATGTTAAAGTACTATGATCCCAGCTATCAATGTTTTACAAATACCTTGATCAAGATTATGATGGTGCATGTCACCTCAAAAATTATTCTTTTTTATCACTTACCTACTCGAGGACGAGCATGAGTTAAGCTTGGGTATGTTTGATATGTTGTAAACGTATCTATAATTTTTGATGTTCCGTGCTTGTTTTATATCTACTTTCTTATGTTTTGTCCACACTTTGGAGTATTTTTACACATTTTCTGGAACTAACCTATTAACAAGATGCCACAGTGCCAGTTGCCTGTTTTCTATTGTTTTTGGTTTCAGAAAAGCTAGTAAGGAAATATTCTCGAAATTGGACCAGACAAAAGCCAAAGTCAATATTTTACCCGAAGCAACACGGAGTCTGGAGGGGAGACGAAGAGGGGAACCAGGGCGGCCACACCCTAGGGTGGCGCGGCCAGCCCTAGGCATGCCGCCACCTGGTGTGGCCCCCTGGTACTCCACCGACCTTGCCCCTTCGCCTATAAAAGTCTCCCGGGACAAAACCCTAAGTACCCGATCAAAATTCCACGAAAGAGTCTGTAGCCGCTGCCATCTCCATCCCTAGATCGGGAGGGATCTGAAGCTCTTCCCGGTACCCTGCTGAAGGGGAGAGATCACCCTAGAGGTCTTCTTCATCACCATGCCTACCTCCAGTATGATGCGTGAGTAGTTCATCCCTGGACTACGGGTCCATGTAGTAGCTAGATGGTTGGTTCTCCTCCTTTGTGCTACCATGTGTAGATCTTGTGAGCTCCGTTCATGATCAAGATCATCTATTTGTAATCTTACATGTTGTGTTTGTGGGGATCCGATGGATATTGAGATGCTATTTCATATTGATTATTGATTCTATCATGTCTATGTTATTTGTGATCTTGCATGCTTTCTGTTGTTAGTAGCTATCTTGTCCGAGTAGATGCTAGCAACTCCAAGAGGGAGTATTTATGCTCGATAGTGGGTTCATGCCTCTAGTAATCCGAGGAAGTGATATAAATCTCTAAGGTACTAGATGTGATGTTGCTACTAGGGAGAAAATAGCAAACCTTTGTTCATGGAGCAATCATATTGTTTACTTTACACACTTTGCTTAATGCAATTATCTGTTGCTTGCAACTTAATACTGGAGGGGGTTCGGATGATAACCTGAAGGTGGATTATTAGTCATAGATGCAGTTGGATTACGGTCTATGTATAATGTTGTAATGCCCAATCAAATCTCGTAGGAGTCAACATGATTAGTATCTGCATGTATGCTTTCTTGGTGTCTGTCAATTGCCCCGCTGTAATTTGTTCACCTAACATGTCATCTATCTTAAGGAGAATAACCTCTAGTGAACTATGGACCCCGGTCCATTCTTTTACCATCAATCTACAATCTATTTATTGTTTACTGTTTACTTTCTGCAAGCAATTACTATCTTCCACACAATACGTTTAATCCTTTGTTTTCAGCAAAACCGGTGAGATTGACAACCTCACTGTAAGTTGGGGGCAAAGTTCTGTGGTTGTGTTGCGCAGGATTCCAAGTTGGAAACAACACCTTGGAGGTGTTTCCTTGCTCCTACTGGTTCGATAACCTTGGTTTCATAACTAAGGGAAAACTTGATGTTGTGCTCATCATACCTTCGTCTTGGGGTTCCCCAACGAGCTCGATATATTTTGAGCCATCAAGCCTTTTTTCTGGCACCATTGCCGGGGAGTCAAGGACATCTTCACAAGGGGAGTCCCTCATAACCAATCTCTTTACTTTGTTTTTTTTTGCTTAGTTGATTTCTTCCTTGTTTGCTTGTTTCTTTATCAAAAACACACAAAAATTAGTTGTACTAGTTTGCTTCTTTATATTAAAAACACAAAAAAATACTACTCTTGAAAACACTAACTTGTGTGACTTTGCTAGCACCAACAACAATGATTTCATGTGCACACCTATTGCTCCAGCTGTTCCAGAAGCTACTTTCTTTGAAATTAAACCTGCTTTACTCAATCTTGTTATGAATGAACAATTTTCTGGTGCTGTTACTGAAGATGCTTTTGCTCACCTTAATAACTTTGTAGAACTTTGTGAGATGCAAAAACATAGGGATATAGATGGAGACATTATTAAGCTTAAATTGTTTCCTTTCTCTTTGAGAGGAAAAGCTAAAGAATGGTTGCTATCCCTAACTAGAAATAGTATTGATTATTGGACTAAATGCAAAGATGCTTTCATTGGAAAATACTATCCTCCTACTAAGATTATATCTATGAGAAGTTAAATAATGAAATTTAAACAATCTGATAATGAACATGTTGCTCAAACTTGGGAAAGAATGAAATCTTTGGTAAAGAATTGTCCCACTCATGGACTGACTGCTTGGATGATTATCCAAACCTTTTATGCAGGACTGAATTATTCTTCAAGAAATCTACTAGATTCTGCTGCTGGAGGTACCTTTATGACCATTCCTTTGGGTGCTGCAACAAATCTTCTGGATAATATGATGGTTAACTATTCTGAATGGCACACTGAGAGAGCTCCACAAGGTAAGAAGGTAAATTCTGTTGAAGAAACCTCCTCCTTGAGTGATAAAATTGATGTTATTATGTCTATGCTTGTTAATGGGAAAGCTAATATTGATCCAAATCATGTTCCCTTAGCTTCTTTGGTTGCTCAAGAAGAGCAAGTTGATGTGAAATTTATTAGAAACAATAATTTTAGCAACAATGCCTACATGAATAATTTTGGTAATAATAATCTGGGGAAGTGATAGAAATCTCTAAGGTACTAGATGTGTTATTGCTACTAGGAAGAAAAAACAATCCTTTGTTCATGGAGCAATCGTATTGTTTACTTTACACACTTTGCTTAATGCAATTATCTGTTGCTTGCAACTTAATACTGGAGGGGGTTCGGATGATAACCTTGATACATTGCAAATGTATCTATAATTTTTGATGTTCCATGCTTGGTTTTATCCACTTCCTTGTGTTTTGTCCACACTTTGGAGTACTTTTCATATGATTTCTTGGACTAACCTATTAACAAGAGCCATAGTGCCCGTTGCCTGTTTTCTGCTGTTTTTGGTTCCAGGAAAGTTAGAAAATGAATATTCTCGGAATTGGATGGGCCAAAAGCCAAAGTACCTATTTTTCCAGAAGTCATCAGATGCCAGAATACGAGACGGAGAAGGGCTGGGGGCCGGCCACACCACCTGGCCACGCGGCTAGGCCTGGCCCGCGCCAGGGGGTGGTCTGGCCGACCCTAGCACCCCCTAGGCCTCTCCTTCCGCCTATATATTGCCCTCGGGACTAAAACCCTAAGTACCCGATCAAAAATCCATGAAAGAGTCTGTAGCCGCCGTCATCTCCATCCCTAGATCGGGAGGGATCTGAAGCTCTTCCCGGCACCCTGCCAGAGAGGGGAATTCACCCTGGAGGCCTTCTTCATCATCATGCAAGCCTCCGGTGTGATGCGTGAGTAGTTCGTCCTTGGACTACGGATCCATGTAGTAGCTAGATGGCTGGTTCTCCTCCTTTGTGCTTTCATGTCTAGATCTTGTGAGCTCCGTTCATGATCAAGATCATCTATTTGTAATTCTGCATGTTGTGTTTGCGGGGATCCGATGGATATTGAGATGCTATTTCAAATTGATTATTGATTCTATCATGTCTTTGTTATTTGTGATCTTGCATGCTTTCCGTTGTTAGTAGCTATCTTGGCCAAGTAGATGCTAGCAACTCCAAGAGTTAGTATTTATGCTCGATAGTGGGTTCATGCCTCTGGTAATCTGGGGAAGTGATAGAAATCTCTAAGGTACTAGATGTGTTGTTGCTACTAGGGAGAAAACAACAATCCTTTGTTCATAGAACAATCATATTGTTTACTTTACATGCAATTCGTAAAGCAATAATCTGTTGCTTGCAACTTAATACTGGAGGGGGTTCAGATGATAACCTGAAGGTGGATTATTAGTCATAGATGTAGTTGGATGGCGGTCTATGTATAATGTTGTAATGCCCAATCAAGTTCCAAAGGAGTCAAGATGATTAGTATATGCATGTATTACTTTCTCGATGTTTGTCAATTGCCCCGCTGTAATTTGTTCATCCAACATGTTATCTATCTTAAGGAGAGCCACCTCTAGTGAACTATGGATCCCGGTCCTTTCTTTTACATACAATCTATAAACTATTTACTGCTTTGTGTTTACTTTCTGCAAACTATTACTTCCCTCCATTCGATACGTTTAATCCTTTGTTTTCAGCAAAACCGGTGAGATTGACAACCTCATCGCAAGTTGGGGACAGAGTTCTGTGGTTGTGTTGTGCAGGTCTCCACGTTGCTGCTAGCACTAGTAGTGCGCCCTGCCAACGTTCAGCTAGCTACACCTTTGGGGTGTTTCCTTTCTCCTACTGGATTGATAAACTTGGTTTCGTACTGAGGGAAAACTTGCTGTTGTGCTCATCATACCTTCCTCTTGGGGTTCCCCAACGAGCTCGATATATTTTGGGCCATCAAGCATATTTTTTGGCGCCGTTGCCAGGGAGTCAAGGACATCTTCACAAGGGGAGTCCCTCATAACCAATCTATTTACTTTGTTATTTTTGTTTTGCTTAGTTTCTTTTTGCTTTGTTTGCTTGCTCCTTTATCAAAAACACACAAAAAAAATTAGTTTTACTAGTTTGCTTTCTTATTTGAAAACACAAAAAAAAATAGTTCCTTTCTCAAGTTGCCACTATGTCTAGCCTTGCTCCAATCACTATGTCACCCGAGGAAATGATTTTCACTTTTAAACAAGGAATTGAGGAAAGTTTTAAGGAAGCTTGGTCTAGAATCTCTGATCTACATGAAAAAACTGAGCCTAAAATGACTCAAAGCTTGTTCCTTAGCAGTTTTTACCTTGGGATTGCTCTTTGCTATAGATATTCTTTAGATGTTGTTGTGGGAGGATATTTCCTCCAATGTAATGAGGATGATGCTATTAATGCTATAAAGAAATTGATCCTTACTTACAACTTGCCTAGCCAAACTGATATTTCTTTCGCAAGAATATTTGCTAGATTGAACACTCTTGAGACTAGCACTACTAGCTTAAAAGATTGCTATAATACACTTAGGGAGCATCATAATTATGTTCCAATAAATTCTGAACCATCAAAGTGGCTCCCTACAGTAAAGATTGAGATAAACACTGAAACTTTTCAAGCCCGCTGTGATATCATGTCTGAATTTTGTCTTATGCCCAAAGACATTTATGAATCTTTGAATCTTTGGGGGCTTACTGAAGGAGGAAAACAAATATATCTTGCTAATAATGCTACCATATTATCTATTGGAATAGCTGAAGGAGTGTTTACAAAGATCCTTGGGAAAATGATTTCTACTGATTATCTTGTTATTGAATGTGCAGGAAAAAGACAAATTACACTTGGAAGGTCCCTATTAGAACTCCTTGGAGCAATAATAGATGTGGGAAAGGGGACCATGCACCTTTCTTCTCCACCAAACAATCATATTTTCCCCAAGGTTAAGAATAAAAGTAAGAGAGGTAAGGGCAAGAAATTTGGTCTTAATGCTTCTTCATTTGAGAACACTTGATTCTTTTTCTTGCTTCTTATGCCTAACTTAAAGGCGTTAAAGAAAAGTACTTATTGGGAGATAACCCAAAAGTTTTAGATGAGTCTTGGAAGTTATTACTTCAGTAATAACCGCTCCTTATCCTTTTTATTTGATTTGTGTGCCAAGAGTAACCTCTAATGAGAGAGAAGTAATGATTGGGAAAGTTGCTGTCCTGAAACAGATTTCTGTGCTTCACCGTAAAAATTCGTGTAAAATCTCTGAACGTCTTTTTGAGGCGTGAATTTTTGTGCTTCTGACCCAGGTTGTTATATAACTTTCGTTAGCTCAACACTTTTTGATTTGAGCAACAGAAGGTCTTTGAAAAAATTCGTCTTTACCTGCTGGTATGTTTTGATAGATTTCTGCCATTTTCTGCATTTGCTTCTTGTTGGTTCCTTTTTGAGTTCTTTTGGGGAATTGAGCTTTTTGAGGGAAGTTTTACAGTAGCTAGTGTTCTAATGGAAGTTTATTTGGTGTTGGAACTGAACCTTAAGACTTATTTATCTTGAGTGCACTAATGTTGCTAATAAAGATTGTGTGAAGTTTTGTATGAAGGAAAAATTTCAGGTGTATGGAAGGAATGAGTAATGAGATGAAGGATGGACTAAAGCTCAAGCTTGGGGATGCCATGCGTGTCACCACAAGAAATATCCAAGAAGTACAAGCGTCAAAGCTTGGGGATGCCCAAGGCATCCCGTTCTTTATCAATAAAAATCCCAGGTTTCTTCCAAACGCTTCATTTTTATTGTTTCATGCACAGTTGTGTTGTTCTTGGAGCGTCGTCTTTTTCATTTTTGTTTTGGTTTTTCGTTTGCTTTTGTTTGCTTAGTTTGCTGAATAAATTGGTTGTACCCCCTCTTTCATACATTGGTTTTCAAATAGTTTGGTTTGGTTTGGAAAAGAGTAGGAAAGTTCATACTTATGTGGTAAAAAGAGCTTGTTTTTGACTGTGGCATATGCTTTGTCATGCCATGCTTGATATTGTTTTGGCTTTATGCTTAGTATTCTTTGTTGTAGCATGACTTGTTATAAACAATTGAGATTGCTTAATGTGCCTTGGATGAATCATGTGTTGTTTTAGCATATTAAAGCATAGTATAGTGGTATTCTCCTTTGATGCTTTATTTGGGTTGACTTGGCACATGCTCACGCCATGTTATGACTATCTCAAGTCACCATAGCCTTTATGATCCTTTATTTTTCAACTTGTAGTATCACTTTATGCTTTGATCAATGATGTTTTGTCGCTCTGCATGATTATGGCCATTATTGCTCTCTTAGTTTGTCGCTCCCAGTCTTTTGCTAGCCTCCACAACCAAGTATGAGTTCTACTCATGCATCCAACAACCTAAACCAAGTTATTCCAAAGAGTCCACCATACCAACCTACTAGCTTATGTTATTCCAAGTATATTCATGCTTTTGTTTACCTTCCGAATTAAACTTGTTATGAGAAAACTAGTGATTAAAGCTCTCACGAACTTGATGCCACACTTTACTTTTCTTGCCCTTAATAAACTTGAACCATTGTGTCATATATGTTGTATATGCTTGCACTTATTTGTTGGGAATTAGCAGAACCATGCTGTCATGGGGAACGCTTTCAACATTGCACTTGGTACTTGTACCTAGTTGATATCATGCTCTTTTGTATATGGATGTCGTCGGTGTGAAATAAAAGGGGAGCTTGTAAGTCCATGGAGTTATGTATATGTGTTAGAGAAACGTCTGGGCCGCTGGTCTAATCCATGCTGACATGGTGGAAACCTGCAGCGTAACCATAATGAGTTGTCTATGAAGCATTCTTCTTATAAAAAAAGAGTCCTATATTGAGAAAAAAGAGAAAGAGAAAAAAAAGAGATATGAAAAGAGGAAGAGAGAAAAAAGCACCATATTCCCATGGTAAATAAGAAGATTGCTGAGATGCTCATTGTCTGCTTGCCTTGTCATTTTGATATGGGGATTCTTCCATATCATCGGGCAAGGGGTACCCCGTTGGCGGTTCTCTATGATACACATGTACTTACGATGACAAGAACTTACCGGTGACTAAACTTGAGTAGCATGAGGAGCGGCCCTCGTATACAAGGGACATGAGATTTCTAGCTTATACTTCGTCAAGCATGTACACCATAGTTTATTCACTTTAACCTTAATCACTTCAAGATGCTTATGATAGGAGCAATGAGAGCTGAAAGCTATAAGTACCATAATTTTTGGAAGCTCTTTATGAGACTTGAATCCCTTCTTCCTTCTATGAAGGCCTTTCTTCCACCTTTATATTGAGTCTCCACCTTCTACCTTTATGCACCTACTTTGAGAGCATAGTGGCCATTCTCAGTTCTATGTGCATTGTCCCAAGACTAGTTGATTGATGCATATCTTGATATTGCTTGTTTTAAACTATTTGTATCTAGTCACTCTTATGAACTTTGAATGTGTCCTATGCATTTATATTTGATACTCTATGAGGGACAAGCTGAATACTATTATGCTATATTTTCTTTATGTGAAACAAACAAACGTCTTGCAAAGCATTGTTATTCATGAATCTTTTGTTTGTGCCTTTTCATGTTGCATCATAGTTTCTTTGTCTTATTGCTAGAACTTTGTCTTTCATGTTATGATTGAAGTACTATGATCCCAACTTTGAATGTTTTACAAATACTTTGATCAAGTCTTTGATGGTGCATGTCACCTCAAAAATTATTCTTTCTTTTTATCACTTACCTACTTGAGGACGAGCAGGAGTTAAGCTTGGGGATGTTGATACATTGCAAATGTATCTATAATTTTTGATGTTCCATGCTTAGTTTATCCACTTTCTTGTGTTTTGTCCACACTTTGGAGTACTTTTCATATGATTTCTTGGACTAACCTATTAACAAGAGCCACGGTGCCAGCTGCCTATTTTCTGCTGTTTTTGGTTCCAGGAAAGTCAGAAAATGAATATTCTCGGAATTGTACGGGACAAAAGCCAAAGTGCCTATTTTTCCGGAAGTCATCAGATGCCAGAATACGAGACGGAGAAGGGCTGGGGGCCGGCCACACCACCTGGCCACGCGGCTAGGCCTGGCCCGTGCCAGGGGGTGGTCTGGCCGACCCCAGCACCCCCTGGGCCTCTCCTTCCGCCTATATATTGCCCTCGGGGCGAAAACCCTAAGTACCCGATCAAAAATCCACGAAAGAGTTTGTAGCCACCGTCATCTCCGTCCCTAGATCGGGAGGGATCTGAAGCTCTTCCCGGCACCCTACCGAAGAGGGGAATTCACCCTGGAGGCCTTCTTCATCATCATGCAAGCCTCCGGTGTGATGCGTGAGTAGTTCATCATTGGACTACGGATCCATGTAGTAGCTAGATGGCTGGTTCTCCTCCTTTGTGCTTTCATGTCTAGATCTTGTGAGCTCCGTTCATGATCAAGATCATCTATTTGTAATTCTGCATGTTGTGTTTGCGGGGATCCGATGGATATTGAGATGCTATTTCAGATTGATTATTGATTCTATCATGTCTTTGTTATTTGTGATCTTGCATGCTTTCCATTGTTAGTAGCTATCTTGGCCAAGTAGATGCTAGCAACTCCAAGAGTTAGTATTTATGCTCGATAGTGGGTTGATGCCTCTGGTAATCTGGGGAAGTGACAGAAATCTCTAAGGTACTAGATGTGCTGTTGCTACTAGGGAGAAAACAACAATCCTTTGTTCATAGAACAATCGTATTGTTTACTTTACACGCAATTCGTAAAGCAATAATCTGTTGCTTGCAACTTAATACTGGAGGGGGTTCGGATGATAACCTGAAGGTGGATTATTAGTCATAGATGCAGTTGGATGGCGGTCTATGTATAATGTTGTAATGCCCAATCAAGTTCCAAAGGAGTCAAGATTATTAGTATATGCATGTATTGCTTTCTCGATGTTTGTCAATTGCCCCGCTGTAATTTGTTCACCCAGCATGTTATCTATCTTAAGGAGAGACACCTCTAGTGAACTATGGATCCCGATCCTTTCTTTTACATACAATCTATAAACTGTTTACTGCTTTGTGTTTACTTTCTGCAAACTATTACTTCCTTCCATTCGATACGTTTAATCCTTTGTTTTCAGCAAAACCGATGAGATTGACAACCTCATCGCAAGTTGGGAACAGAGTTCTGTGGTTGTGTTGTGTAGGTCTCCATGTTGCTGCTGGCACCGGTAGTGCACCCTGCCAACTTTCAGCTAGCTACACCTTTGGGGTGTTTCCTTGCTCCTACTCGATTGATAACCTTGGTTTCATACTGAGGGAAAACTTGATGATGTGCTCATCATACCTTCCTCTTGGGGTTCCCCAACGAGCTCGATATATTTTGGGCCATCAAACCTGAAAGTGGATTATTAGTCATAAATGCAGTTGGTAAACGGTCTATGTATAATGTTGTAATGCCCAATCAAATCTCATAGGAGTAAAGATGATTAGTATATGCATGTATGCTTTCTCGGTGTCTGTCAATTGCCCCGCTATAATTTGTTCACCCAATATGTCATCTATCTTAAGGAGAATCACCTCTAGTGAACTATGGACCCCGGTCCATTCTTTTTCCATCAATCTACAATCTATTTACTGTTTACTGTTTACTTTCTGCAAGCAATTACTATCTTCCACACAATATGTTTAATCCTTTGTTTTTAGCAAAACCGGTGAGATTGACAACCTCACTGTAAGTTGGGGGCAAAGTTCTGTGGTTGTGTTGCGTAGGATTCCAAGTTGGAAACAACACCTTGGAGGTGTTTCCTTGCTCCTACTGGTTCGATAACCTTGGTTTCATATCTGAGGGAAAACTTGTTGCTGTGCTCATCATACCTTCCTCTTGGGGTTCCCCAACGAGCTCGATATATTTTGAGCCATCATAATGCAGACAAATAAAGTGCGAGTAAATAAAAACACAATAATAATAATTGCAGCAAGTGACCCAATCCTTTATTTAGCAAAGGACAAGCCGGTTGTATTTCTTAAGATGACCAAACGTTCTCGAGGACACATGGGAATATTGTCAAGTGCTTTCGCTTCATATAGTTGATTAATCTTCTCTGGTTGGATAAATGTTGGGTGGGTGAACCTATGCTAATGTACTGACCTTCCTAGGACTAATACATACTTGTGATTATACCCCTTGCAAGCATCCGCAACTACAAGAAAGTAATTAAGATAAAAACCTAACCGCAACCTTAAACTTTGAGATCCTACACTCCCTTATGCAAAGGTTTCCTAACGGGGGTTCAGGTTTCTGTCACTCTGGCAATCCCACGATTAGTAGCCAAATACATAATGCATTCCCCTAGGCCCATAAAGTTGAAGTATCATGTAGTCGACGTTCACATGACACCACTAGAAGAATAACATCAGAACTTAAATATCAAACCACTATTAAATCTTTCTCAACACAATTCCACTACTAACAACATGACTTCTCCCATGTCCTCAAGAACTAAACGAACTACTCATGAGACATCATATGGATCAAGATCAGAGATGAAATAATGATAAGTAACAATCTGAACATGAACAATAATTCAATGGTTCCACTCAATAGCATCAACTACAACAAGTAATCAGCACCGGGAAAGTTTCCCCTAAGAATTATGCAATATTCAACCGAATTGTTACAGCGGTACGGAGTGGTGATAATGGTGCTGGTGGAGATGATGGTGGATATGATGATGATCCTGATGAAGTCTAGCTTGATGAAGGTGTTGATGGCGATGATCTCCCCTCTCCGAGAAGGAATTTCCCCGGCAGATTTATGCCTGCCTGAGAGCTCTTTCTCTCTTTGTAGTTTTCGCCCCACAGAGGTGGCGGAATCTTTCTGTGGTTGCTCCTCGAGTCTTAGGGTTTTGAGGGGATTATATACGCCAAAGGGTGATGCTGGAGGTGGTCCATGGTAGCCACACCACCTGGTGGCGCGGCCAGGGGGCGCGCCAGGGGGTGGTATGGGCCCCCTGTGGCCCATCTCCACTCCTCCTTCTGGCCTCCTTCGTCTTCTGGAAAAATAGGAATTTCCATATATTTTCTGCGATTTTCTGATCATTGCGAATATTGCATCTGGACAGTGCTTTTTCCATCAGAATCCTGACTCCGGTGGTTCATCCTCCAAAAGTCATCAATCATGCAAAAATAGATGAAATAACATAAGTACCATCTCTTAAAATGAAATATATCAATGAATATCAGTAAATTATGATATAGGATAGTGATGCAAAATGGACGTATCATTTATACCTCCTACAACAACAAGATTTATCAAAGCAATAAGTAACATTATAAGTAGAGCACACGTTTCTAGCAATGGTATACAATTTATTAATTTGTTCCCATAAGTGTTTCCCTTTTTGTGACAAGCGGTGTTCCTCATAATATGTTTGTTCTTCCATGAACCCACCTTACCAATAAGATCTAGTTTCAAAGAAACCAACCATTGATATAAAGCATGATAAAGCAAGACAATAACAGACCAACAAAAATAACAACTATAGTAGGAACTATTTTTTTGTATTTTTGATAAAAAGAAGCAAACAAAATAAAGTAGAGAAACTAAGCAAAACAATAACAAAGTAAAAAAGATTGGTTGTGAGAGACTCCCCTTGCAAGAATCTTCTTTCTCCCTGAAAAGTGATTGACGAGGAGGAAGAGATTGAAGTTGTCCTTAACTCCCCGGTAACGGCGCCAGAAAAGTGCTTGATGGCTTAAGATATGTAGAGCTCGTTGGGAACCCCAAGAGGAAGGTATGATGAGCACATCAGCAAGTTTCCCTCAGTTATGAAACCAAGGTTATCGAACCAGTAGGAGTAAGGAAACAACTCCAAGGTGTTGCTAGCAACTTGGAATCCCGCACAACACAACCCAAGAACTTTGCCCCAACTTACAGTGAGGTTGTCAATCTCACCGATTTTGCTGAAAACAAAGGATTAAACGTATAGTGTGGAAGATAGTAATTGCTTGTAGAAAGTAAACAGTAAACGGTAAACAGTAGATGGTATATCAATGGTAAAGGAATTGACTGGGGTCCATAGTTCACTAGAGGTGTTTCTCCTTAAGATAAATAGCATGTTGGGTGAACAAATTACAGCGGGGCAATTGATAGATTGAGAAAGCATAACAATGCATATACTAGACATCTTGACTCCTATGAGATTTGATTGGGCATTATAACATAATACATAGATCGTAATCCAACTGCATTTATGACTAATAATCCACCTTCATGTTATCATCTGAACCCCTTCCAGTATTAAGTTGCAAGCAACAGATAATTGCATTAAGCAAAGTGTGTAAAGTAAACAATACAATTGCCCCATGGACAAAGGATTGTTGTTTTCTCCCTAGTAGCAACAATACATCTACAACCTTAGAGATTTCTGTCACTTCCCCAGATTACTAGAGGCATGAACCTACTATCGAGCATAAATACTCCCTCTTGGAGTTACAAGCATCTACTTGTCCAAGATAGCTACTAGCAATGGAGTGCATGCAAGATCACAAATAACATAGACATGATAGAATCAATAATCAATCTGACATAATATCTCAATATCCATCAAATCCCTGCAAACACAACATATAGGATTACAAATAGATGATCTTGATCATGAACGGAGCTCACAAGATCTAAACATGATAGCACAAAGGAGGAGAACCAACCATCTAGCTACTGTATGGACCCATAGTCCAAGGGTGAACTACTCATGCATCACTCTGGAGGCTGGAATGGTGGTGAAGAAGACCTCCAGGATGATCTCTCCCCTCCGGCAGGGTGCCGAGAAGAGCTTTGGATCCCCCCGATCTAGGGATGGAGATGGCGGCGGCTATAGACTCTTTCGTGGAATTTTGATCGGGTGTTTAGGGTTTCTGCATCGAGGTACTTTTATAGGCGAAAGGGCAAGGTCGGTGGCTGCCCGAGGGGCGCACCCAGGGGGCCGCGCCACCCTATGGTGTGGCCACCTTGTGGCCCCACTTCGGCTGCCCTTCAGACTCCGTGTTCCTTCTGGTAAAATAATGACTTTGGCTTTTGTCCCGTCCAATTCCGAGAATATTTCCTTACTAGCTTTTCTGAAACCAAAAACAGCAGAAAACAGGCAACTAGCACTGTAGCATCTTGTTAATAGGTTAGTTCTAGAAAATGTATAAAAATACCTCAAAGTGTAAACAAAACATAAGAAATTTGGTATAAAACAAGCATGGAGCATCAAAAATTATAGATACGTTTACGACGTATCAATGACCCTGATCGCTAACAACTTGAGTCCCGCATAGGAACTCGCGCTCGTCAAATTCCTCTGTGAGCGCTGGGAAATCTTCGTCTGGTGTCCAGCGGACATGCCAGGAGTTCCCAGGGAATTCGTCGAGCACTCACTCAACATGAATCCTGATGCAAGGCTAGTCAAACAAACAATACGGCGACTGTCTGAACCAAGAGCAAAAGTGGTCGGTATGGAAGTCAATAGACTCCTCGATGAAAAATTCATACGCGAGATCAAGGAAAGCACCTGGCTCGCAAATTCAATGCTTATGCCTAAAAAGGACACGCATATCCTGCGGATGTGCATGGACTTCACCTCCCTGAACAAGCACTACCCAAAAGATCACTTCCCATTGCAACGGATTGATCAAATAATCGACTCCACTGCGGGATGCGAGCGCCTGTGCTTCCTCGATGCCTACTCAGGCTATAATCAGAGTCGAATGAAGGAGGAAGACCAGGAGAAAACGACGTTCGTGGCACCCTTCGGTGTGTTCTGCTACACAATGATACCCTTCGGGCTAAAAAACACAGGAGCCACATATCAGGTCTGCCTCAAGAACCAACTCGGTCGCAATATCCAAGTGTACGTCAACGACATCATTGTCAAAAACAAAGAGGAAGCCGCATTACTCGATGATCTCCACGAGACCTTCGATAACCTCGACAGTTACCAGATCAAGCTCAATCTGGACAAATGCACCTTCGGTGTACCATATGGGCAACTGCTCGGGTACCTCATCTCCGCGAGAGGGATAAAGGCAAACCTGAAGAAAATAAAGGCCATACTGGCCATGGAGAAGACGAAGAACGTTAAAGGCATCCAGCAGTTGGCTGCACAAATCGTGGCGCTCAGTCGATTCATCAGTCGAATGGGCGAAAAGGCACTGCCCTTCTACCAACTCCTCCACAAAGCTGACAAATTCGAGTGGACAGACGAAGCACAAGAAGCATTCGAGGACCTTAAGCGTCTATTTTCCACCTCACTAGTATTATTAACGCCTCGCAAAAAGGAGCCGCTGTTGCTATACATCTCCGCCACCAACCCGGTGGTCCGCACTGTGCTCATGGTGGAGCAAGCCGGAGAAAATAAAGTCCATGGGGTACAACACCCAGTCTACTACCTCAGCGAGGTGCTCAGGCCAACAAAACAGCGGTACCCGCATTATCAGAAGGTGGCGTACGGCGTCTTCATGACAGCTAGGCGACTGCGCCATTACTTCCACAAGCACCCAATCGTAGTGGTGAACGACGCGCCACTTGGGCACATACTCAATAATCCCGACGCCACCGGACATGTCGCGTTCTGGGGAATAGAGATGTCTCCACGAGACATCACATACGAGAAGCGCGACGCGATCAAGTCGCAAGTTCTCCCAGACTTTCTCGTGCACTGGATGGAGAACTAGCTCCCCGACAAGCCAGACATGTCCTACCTATGGACAATGCACTTCAACGGGTCCAAGCGTAAGGAAGGAGCTGGCGCAGGCGTCATCCTGACATCGCCTCAAGGCGACAAGATGAGGTACGTTCTGCGAATGCAGTTCACAGCCTCCAACAACGAAGCTGAATATGAAGCCTTGCTCCCACGAGATGCATATGGCAAAAGCCTGCGGCGCCAAGCGACTCATCATCTACGGCGAATCCAAGCTGGTGGTCAACCAAACAATGAACGAGTGCGACGCTCTCAGCGACAACATGATCACCTACCACGATCTCTACGACGCACTCGGGGGAGGGGGGACTTCGACGGCTGTGAGCTGCGACACTTCGGCCGCGAGAGCAATGAGGAGGCGGACATACTCGCCAACATTGGTTCCACCTACGCCCAAGTGCCACCCGGAGTATTTCTAGAGCGCATATGTGAGCGCTCCATCAAGCCAAAGGCTTCAGAGCCTAAAGCTAGCACGACAAAGGACTCAGGGGCTACGCCACCGAGCGAGCCCATGGCACTCGACAACATGGAGCTAGACACAGGACTCGAAGGACCCATGGAGGTTAAGATGATCGAGCCATTCTGGACACAGCCATACATTCCATACCTGCTCAGCAAAAGGCTACCAGATGACCTGACTGATGCGTGTCACATAGCGCGATGATCCAAGGCATTCGCCCTCATCAACGGCGAACTGTACAAGCACAACATCACAGGAGTCCTTCAGTGATGCATCTCCAACGGGGACGGAAGAGCCATCCTCCTCGACATACACAAAGGCACTTGCGGGCACCACGCCGACGGTCGCGCCCTTGTCGCCAAAGCTCTACGAGCTAGATTCTACTGGCCAATAGCCATGCGCGACGCCAAGGACATCGTCCAGCATTGCAACGCCTGCTAACGATTTGCGGACAAACCGCACACACCTGGCGTGGAGCTCAGGCCAATACCTGTGGTCTGGCCCTTTACGTAATGGGGACTCGACATGGTCGGCAAGCTCCAGAAGTCCTTACCTGGAGGATACGTTTACCTCCTCGTCACAGTCGACAAGTTCACCAAGTGGATTGAGGCCATGCCGGTGACAAACCAATCAGGAGCCAGCGTCGTCAAGTTCTTCGAGTCCATCGTCTTCCGGTTCGGGGTGCCACACATCATCATCACTGACAACGGAACAACCTTCACCTCGAACGAATTTCAGGGCTTCTGCGAGAAACTGGGGATCAACATCAACTACGCCTTTGTGGCACACCCTCAGACCAACGGTCAAGTCGAAAAGGCTATCGACCTCGTCTACAGCGGAATCAAGAAAAGGCTCCTTTGGCCACTCGAAAGAGTTGTAGGCTGCTAGCCCGACGAGCTGCAATCAGTACTATGGAGCCTGCGCATAACTCCAAATAGCACCACAGGCTACACTCCGTTCTTCATGGTACACGGTGCTGAAGCGGTGCTACCCGCAGAAGTGCGCTACAAAGCCCCGCGGGTGGTAGCATACAGCGAGACAGAATCAACTCTCGCAGTCGAAGACTCCGTCGACCTCCTCGATGAGGCACGCGAGATTGCAGTGGAGAGATCCATAATCTACCAGCAGAACCTCCGTAACTACCACAACAGAAGGTTACGCCTCAGATCCGTCGTTGAAGGAGACCTGGTCCTGCGACTGAAGCAGCAAGGGCACCTCAAACTCAAGTCCCCTTGGGAACGACCTTACGTGATTACCGAAGTAATCTCAGGTGGCGCCTATCGCCTTAAATACTTCGAGAGCGGAGTCGCATACTCCAATCCCTGGAACATCGCACAGCTACGCCGTTTCTACCCTTAGATGTTTTTACTTTACAAATAAGGCTATTCAGCTAGGCTACTTAGCCACACATTGTACCTCGTGATATTCTGTGAATAAATAAAGCTAAGTGCCACAAACCTTGTGTTCTTTCTGTTTTACTTGCAATTATATCACTCGAGGGTTGCGCCACCCTTTACACTCCGTTCTACGAACAACACAGTATCTTGACTAGCTGACGCACTACCAATCGAATCCTTGATAAAACCAACCCAGCTACAACGCACTAGGCAGGTTGGAAAGGTGGTGAGATAAATACACGTCAGGATATCGAAAAGGAACTACATATTACAATACACTCGAAAAATATACAAGCTAGCAAGCTCCTTACGTATTAACGGGTATCAAACACATCCGACACAATTGTATAAATTTTACAACACCGGTACATCTCTGTGCAGGCATATATTACACTATTGCCGCAGAAGGAGAACGTTTGTTTGCTCTTCAAAAAAATCTACAATATCCTCGGCTGGCTGGTCAACCGCTTGATAATGCGGCACCATATTCCAAGTGATCCCTTTTGGCGGTGGCGGTGGTCCAGCGGCAACAACCACGATATCCACATCTGGCCGATGCAGTCGAACAAGCGCCAATGCAGCTTTGGCACCCGCGACCAGCTGTTGGTGCACGCACTCGCGGACCACGCTGATATCCTGAAACTTCGCCATAAGAGCTAATAAGCTTGAGGGCACCACATCCAGGGGAAACATCGTCTGAAAAATATACTTAAGGCATGACTGCACCATCTTCAAACAGAGAAGCACTCGCGATGCACGATCCTGCAGCGTCGCTAGCGCGACTGCACGATCGTGGTTCACCTAGAAGTACCCACTAGCCTACAGCTGCTCCTGGGTCAGGTCATTCATTCGAATGGCAACCCGATCCCTCTCATCCTGCGGATGGCAAGCGCTAACAATTACAAAGAAGAAAGACTAGAGCATAAGACAGAGCACTGCCGCGAATGGCTAAATAAGAAGATAAGGAGATAGAGAGCTAACACTTAAATTGCTCGTTCAACTGTGCAACTTCGTCTAGGAGATACTTATCGCGAGCGCTGGCCTTCTCAGCCTTCGACTTCCACACGTCCGTGTTACCGCGGATCATGGGCAACTCTCGCTCCAACTGCTTTATGCGATCACACAGTCGCGCAAGCAGCGACAACTCCTCCACCTTTGAATGCGGTCGCGCTGTAGTCGCATCGGTGGAAGGTGAGTTAGGAGGACCACTCGAAGGACCCTATTACAGCCAAACAAGAGGCAAATAAGACCAACTATCCACCGATAAAATAGATGGAGTGAATTCAAATTCCGCAAAGTATCAACATGGGTGCCCCCACAAAATATGGTTCAGCAAAAGGAAATCTAAACTATTACATAAGACAGCTAAGGCATGCTCTGCTTTTTCGACTTCGACTTTGACTTTGGAGGCTTCCTCGAATCTGTGGCAGTCTCTGATGCCACAAATTTTTCAGTTGTAGCCCCAGATGTCGCATCCTTCGCCACCTTCACTCGCCACAACTCTGCAGAATATTTGGCGAATGTATCGATGAGCTGGTGCCCATACTTACTGTAACTACCGGTGAAGGGAGCGAACACTACCCGCTGGCCATTCGTGTCGACAGGCATCACCTCGGAGATCGCGCTGGGGTCCAGCTCCACACCATGGGCCTGCACCATCGCGAGTGCCATTGTGGCGTCGACAGACCACTGCGTGTTCTTGAAGTCCATTGGGATACCTTCTGCGAAGGATTCCACCAAGCCATCAAGAATTTTGATTAAGCTGGGCTTGGGAACCATATCCTCTCGGAGGCGGCTCAGCACGCCCTTGGCTTTCCCAAGCGTGTCTTGGAGGGAGGCATTGCGATCTTCAACTGTAGCCACGACGCCAGCCAAGGCATCCGCGTGGGTCAAGGCCTGGGCATCGAAGCTCATGCCGGCAGCATCTGAAAAACACACGTATTAGCACAACAACATGAATACAAAAACAGGGGAAAATACAAGAGAAGAAGCATAATACCTGAGAGCGCTTTCGCGATAGAGAAAAGTTGTTCTGCGAACAACTTTTCCCTCTCAGGAGTGGAAGCGCGCAGATCTTCCTCGCGTTTTTGCGACTCCTCCAGAGCCGCGACTGCCTCGGCGCGTTTCTTCTCTGCTGCCGCAAGTCCCTTCTCGCGGGAAGTGACATGATGGAGAAGCTCATTATGCTCACCTACAAGGGGAAAGCATGGCAACACCTGAGTATACAAACATCTACACAAGAAGAGCGAAGAGACAAGTTTTATACAAACCTTCGACTACACGGTGGCGGTTGTCTAGCATGGCATGCTGCCGACCCAAGGAAATAATCTGTTCGGCGAGGCGAGCAGAGTTCTTCAAGATAGGCTACATCAAAAGAAGCATCAGCATTAGCAAAAATGAACAAAGTGTGAACATCAATCAAAATTTGACTGCCAGCGGCAAAAGACACTTACATGCTCCTCCACGGACTCCGAAGGTTCCTGTCGAGTGGGCGTCTGTGCAACCATCTGGTGCCCCCTAGTTTGGGGGGAACTCAAAGAGTTGGCGCCGGAAAGGGCCGCCACCAGAGGAGAAGGAGATTGTACTGCCATTTCTTCATCTCTGGAGTCTGCGACTCCAGAATCCTTGACAATTTGGCAGTCGTCAGAAGACGACGGCGCTGTTTGACTATCAAAATCAACACCAAATCAGAAGGAGAAAACTTTGAGAAATATCAGATGAACCCACAAGGATATAAAACTTACCCGTCAAATTTGTCGAGGTCGAAGGAGTCTCTCGACGACTCCTTCGGCAACCTCAGATTCTTCCGAGAGGGAGGAGCCATGGAGCGTACATGCACGGAGGGGATTGGCTCCTCTACAGCAGCAGGAGGACCCTCCAGCGTCATTATCGAGGAGGCATCCGAATCCTCTCTACGGGAGTGCTTGCAAGTCCCGTGATCGTTGGACTCGGGGGCTTCCTCATCTTCCCCAACAGGGACGGTGGAGCCCGACTCGTCCTCTTCTTCTACCTCGCGAGGAATAATTACTTCGGGCTAAGGAGGCAAGTTGGCAGCCACGGTCCAGTCCTACCAATAGAAAAGGCATCAGTAGAAAAAACAAAACACCTAACAGGCAATCAAAAAATCAAGAAAAGTCAAAGAGAAATCCACCTCAGGCGGGGGATTGCTGGCGCAGAATGGAGGCACAACTGAGTCACCCGGGAGATCCTCCTTGGTGGTGTACTTGGTCAGCAGTCGAAACCTCCTGTCTATTTCACCAGAAGAAATGCCCTCTGCAGAGATACGAGTGACATCACTGGTACCAATCCAGCGGAACATTGGGTGTGTCCTAGCCTGAAGAGGCTGCACCCGGCGACACATCCAAGTGCGAATGAGCTCTACGCCGCCTACTTCTTTGCCTAATTCAGCAATTTCACCCGAAACAGTTCCGGCGTCTATTGAAATAATTCCAGCGCTTTCTTAAATATTTATCTGAAACATATTTGCTCCAAATGGTGTCGGTATCCCTTAAGTGTGTCACCCTACGGTTCGCGAATAATGTAGACATGATCGAGACCCCTCTCCGATCAATAATCAACAGCGGGACCTAGAGATCCGTACTGACTCCCACATATTCAACGATGACTCTTGTGATCGTGTGAACCTTTAACGTCGTAACTAAATCCCTTTGTCTCGCGATATATTACATGTCCGAGATTCGATCATTGGCATCCAAATGCCTAGTTTGATCTCGTTACGTACATGCACTCTTTTCTCGTTCCCGTGATATAACATTCTAGTGATCACATCACTTGCTTGCAAGCTATTTCAATGTGATATCACCGAGAGGGCCCAGAGTATATCTATCCGTCATCGGGATGGACAAATCCCACTCTTGATCCATGAGCCTCAACATAACACCTTCGTAGCACTGAACCCACCTTTATAGTCACCCTGTTACGGTGTGACGTTTGATGTTATCAAGAAACTCTTCCGGTGTTAGCAATTAACATGCTCTCATGGTTTAAGGACTAAGATTACTTCGTATGATGTTATAGCAATATAAACATAATGACTCTGATCGTAATGCTATACTTCGGATGAATGTTCATCACATCATTCCACCAATGTTGTGACCTTGTTATTAACAACATCCAATGTCCATGATTAGGAAACCTTGATCATCTTGTTAATAAACAAACTAGTTTATATGAGAGGCAGTACTAGGAACTTTGTATTTTGTTTATTAAACACACATGTATTAACGTTTCCAATTAATACAATTATAGCAAGAAAAACAAACATTTATCATAAACATGGAATAAGATAATAACCACTTTATTATTGCATCTCGGGCATATTCCCTTCAGTCTCCCACTTGCACTAGAGTCAATAATCTAGTTTGTAAACTTGTATATACAACACCTAGGTGTTGAATATACGCGTTTGCTAGTGGTTAACATAATCTCCAGATCTGGCACTTTCAGATCCGTGTGTATTTGCATGTCTTTGCGTCTCTACGCATCACTCATTCTCAAATGAGATGGCATTGTATAAATTTGGTCCTTTGGTGAGACCTTTAGTTTGTTCAGGTTAAAATATGTTGATACTATTGTCATACAATATGTTTTCATAGTATTAGCCCACTTTGAACCACACCTAGTTTGATAACAAACTTCTTAACACAAATGCCCTCCTTTGCTGCTACTATAGCAGTCATATACTTAGCCTTTTTTTGTAGTATCCGTCACAATGTTTCAACTTTGGAACTTATCCAAATCCATCATGGAACATCCTTTCCATTACATTGTGCCACCCATAGTCTAAATTGAGATAAATTTAATTTGTATCTTGTGACAAAACTAGTATCAATGTAACACTTTACAATGGACTACCTTTAACTATTTGTCACTTATACATGATATATTCTTAGTTCTTCCAAAGCTCATAAGAATATCTTTACTATTGTCCAATGATCATCTTATGAATCATTCTGGTATGTGCTCATAACATTTAGAGCATAGGACATTTTGGATATATACATATCATGGTATAATCGATCAAAATCTTCATGTGATTTTACTCACCAAGTGTTAAAACACTTGAATCTTGATACAATCCTTTCCATGCAGCAAGAACCTTTCTTGTTGTTTCCATATTGAACCCTTTCAATATCTCATATATGTATGTCTGGCACAACCATATTAGCGCCTCAATCTATCCATATGGATATTGATGCCAAATATTCCGGGTTTGCCCATGTCTTTCATCGAAATCTTATTTTAATGAAATTCTTAACTTGTGTTAATACAAGATACATCATTTCCAATCAACAATATGTTCTCTACATAATGTATTAGAAATATGTCTCAGCGCTCCCACTTAATTTCTTGCAAATGCAAGCATCTTCATCATCTCCGATGAATTTAAACTCTTTTAATAGTTTCATCATGGTGAAGATTCCAACTCCGCTATGCTTACTTCAACTATTGAAGTTTGCATGCCCTTTTAGCACCCTTTGAATTAACAAAACCCTTCAGACCGTGTCTTGTACACGTCCTAGGTAACTATTCTATTAGAAGAACATTGTTTTGTTTGTTCAACTACCATACATCAAATTATATGTAGTGGTTGCTACATTAATCCGTCAAGACTAAATATCACTATGAAAGATCAAATCTTGTCATAGTCAACTCCTTGAACATTGTCGTAAACTTCTTTCCGACATGTCAACTATTTCAAAGATGTTAAACATCCATGTCTATTTCTTTATAGATCCAAACACAACTGATAGGCTTCATGCCTTTCCGGAGGGTCCTCCAAGTTCAGAAACTTGATGTCTCGTGTATGGATACTATCACGGATTCTATGACTTCTAGTCATTTTATGGAGTCAGGGCCCATCATCGCTTCTTTGCATGTAGTCGGTTCATCATTGTCAAAACAATAACGACTTGCTTATGAAATCACACTATTTGATTCTTACCGACCCACACGGTTCAATAGGAACTCTAATCTCCGAGATCACAACCTTTGTAATCACGGGAGCCATGAGCATTGTGGCCGCCACCAGGACACTTTCCGGCGCTGCGCTACTTAGCACATATAGCTAAGGTTCAACAACCTTATCAAAGTTCTATTGTCCTCCCACTTAACTTTTCGTGAAAAATTCCTTCTCAAAAAACTTGACGTTCCAAGTAACAAACTCTTTTGTCCTTGGTGTTATGGAGAAATTCCCAACAAATTCTTTGGGATAACCTACAAAGATGTGCTTATCCAACTTTGGTTGTAAACATTTTACTTATGCATAGCATACCAAAATTTAAGAAAAGACAATTCGGGTTTTATCCCAAACCATAACTTATATGGTGTAATTTCAATGGATCACGATGGTGCTCTTTTCAGTGTAAAAACGGTAGTCTCTAAAGCTTTAATCCTTAAAACATAATGACAATTTTATAAATGACACCTTTGATCTTACCATGTCAAACAAGGTTTGGTTTGATCTCTCGAACATACCATACTCCTTTGGTTTATCGGGAAATGCAAATTCATGGAACGATTCCTGAAATCTTAGGTGTTTTGCTAAACTTGTAACTCAAATATCTTCCTTTATGATCAAATCATAAACTCTTTTATTTTCTTGTTACAATGATTTTTCACTTCATCTTGAAAGTCTTTGAACAATTTTCAAATGTTTCATACTTCTTCCTTATTAAGTAAATATATAGATATATTCACTCAAATTTCTAGAGAAAGCATATGAAGCAAAAAGATCCATCGCATATGGCTACATATAATGGACTATATACATCAACATGCATAATATCCAATAAGTTAGTCATCCGTTTCTCTTTGGCCTATGGACGGAGTTTCAATTATCTCGAGGAAAGTTTCACAAGCGTCATTGATCAAAATCAAAGACTCCAAAAATCCGTCAACATGGAGTTTCTTCATGTTTTCTTTCCAATATAATTTAAACAGCGATGTCACTTCATAAGTGATCTTTCAATCATTTGTCTTGCGACATTTTAGCAATAGTGTTTATGCATGTGATTTCTCCAACTAGACTTGTAAAAGTTCATCCATCCTTTATGGAATACGGTAATTATTTGAACAACCATTGTTCTCGTAATACTGGAACAAAATAACAATTATTAAAACAAATCTTGAAGGCTAGGTTTGATGACAACGGAAAACATAATAACACTTTATTTGTTTTTGATGAACATCACCCCTTATTCTTTTGCCAGTTATTTAGGCCGTTGCAGTTCATGAATTGTGTTGTTCTGTATGACACTTCACACCAACCAATTCGGTATCTAATACTGGTATCCAATACCTCAGAACCACATTGTTTAACAAGCAAGGAATACAACCATAACATGTATATCTTCTATATACCTAAGTTGGACATCTCCAACCTTTTCTTTTCTGCCAAATATATTATAGATTCTCTTTCAACAATTCCTTTTCTTTTAAAAGAATCTATCAACATAAATAGTGGTGTCATTCACATGACACATAGTACAAAGTGTATATAGTCAAATACTAATACCTTTGGACTTGCACTTTGAAGTGGATCACCATCATCAAATGTTTGGTGTTCTTTCAAAAAATCCATTCTTTAGTAATCTATCAGTGTAGTAAACATTTTACTTACATCTTCTATTCATCCTTATCATGACAACTTTTATGATCAAGCTATTATAGCCTGTAAGGAAGAATCGCGAGTATAATGTTAGTTCCCAAAACCTTTTTGGGAGATCCAGATGCCTAGCATCTCCATCCTTCACAAAAACTCATACAATATGAGAACATGTATTTTGCTAAATTATACTCTATCATAATGCAACCAAAAACATTATTTCAGATATCACAATATCTTCCACACATGATGGTTTCTGAAACAATTTTTCAGCTCCTAGATAATCTTGATATTAAAACAACTTTTGAATATCAATAATCATGGAGGCAAACATGATACTTTAGATACTAACATTGGAATTCTTACTCTTGATTTAATACTACTTATTAAACTTCACGGAGTAAATAGAGTTTGCTAAAAGTTTGCAATAGGACTTCTAAACTTTAAATTGACATTCAAAACAATACGATACCAGTTTGTAAAATAAATATCCAGAATTCTATAGTTCTACTATCTCAATTAAAACTAAGCATAAGGTAGTGAACATACACCAATGACTACAACAAATTATGAAAATTCACTTTGATTTAGTTTATGACAAATTGAGTTCGACTAATCCAAATTAGAAATGAACTACCACTCAAAAACGACATCCCTCGTGCCTTTTTGGTGATTACATGAACCAAATCCACTACACCAAGTCCGATCATCACGTGAGTCGGTGTAGCTTCAAAGGCGAGCATCAATATGGGCATCATATCAACTATATGACTCATGCTTAACCTTTCAGTTCGTGTTCCGAGGCCATGTCTATAAATGCTAGGCTCGCCAAGTAAGAACCTTAGTACTCGCGTGTGTAAAACTGTCTTACACCCATTGTATGAAAGCGTAGAGTCGAGTACACCCGTTCATCACGTGATGTCTCGAAACACGATCCATAGAACGGTGCATACTTAAGGAAGAACACATTTTTATCTTGATATCAAAATGAGGGATCATCTTAAAATGCTATTAAAACGCCAAACTAGCAATATAAGATGCAAACATCTAATGTGTAAAGTGGGATGATATGGTCCATGCATTTGATCACCATCATATGCAGCATGGTATGATCTCTATCATTCCTTTGTGTGTAAGGCCAAGGTCTATGGAACTTACACGTTAGGTGTGTTGTAAGGGTATCTATCATATATCTACTTACAACATTACCATATCATGACACTAGCCCAGCAACAATCTAAACTAGACGCCTCTAATTTATCCATTGCAAGTTTTACGTGGCTTAGGGCTTTCGAAGATAGAACCGGTCTTACCTACGAACATGGAACCACAACAAGGATAACCAAGTTATTAGCAACTCGTTGTAAATCAGATATTGACTATAGTAGGAGAGACAGACACCCGCCAGCCACTTATGCAAAACTAGTTACATGTCAGTCGTGGAACCGGTCTCATGTACGATGACATGTAAGGTTGGTTCAGGCCGCTTCATCTCACTATGCCACCAATATCCAAAATACATAGATGATGCAATAACATGATCATCATCGCCCACATATAAACATATGTGTACTACCCGTGCAAAGCACCTATGCATAGATCATGCTCTGATACCACTGTTGGGTCCGCAGCATAGAAAACAAAAAATTTCCTATGATGAGAACTACACGCCAAGATCTATCTACTAGGTACAAAGCAACGGGTGGACATACATCCATCAAGAACTTACCCTCGAAGACAACGAGTTTTGTTAACGAGTAGGAACTCGTGGTTGATGTAGTCGTACACTTGCCGATCTCAAGATCGTGAGGAAGTCTGAGCAGGTCCGGCTCCAGCACGTCCTTCAGATCCAGCTCTAGCACCACCAAGTCCAGCACCGCAAAGCAGCGGTGCATCCGTGATCGCACACACGTCCGGTATCCCGACAACCTCCGTCCCTCACTCCAGCAAAGCAGCGGAAGCAGCAACTCCTTTCCAGATAAAGCCACCGGGAATATGTATCTCGCTAATCCGAGACCATGAGGAATAATACTAGAGGGGAAGAGAGATCCTTCACAAGGAGGTGTGAGGATGAAGGAGGAAGAGGGGGGCCTTTTATAGGAGGATGGGGGGGTGCCCCTCCTTCATGGCCGGCGCATGGAGGAGGTGCCTCTTCACCTCCTCCATTCATGTGGTGGTAACCCCTCCACATTAAAATGCCTCTTCACATTCCCTTTTAAAGTCTCCACTTTAAATGCATTAAAATTCTCTAAATTTAATGCTCTCTCATTTAATAAAACTCTTTTATTAATTTTATTCAGAATTTTGTTAATTACTTTAATCAACAAACATTCATATAAAAACCCCTGCAACATTTCAATATTATATGCAGAACCAATTTCAGCAATTTCACCCGAAACAGTTCCGGCGTCTATTGAAATAATTCCAGCGCTTTCTTAAATATTTATCTGAAACATATTTGCTCCAAATGGTGTCGGTATCCCTTAAGTGTGTCACCCTATGGTTCACGAATAATGTAGACATGATCGAGACCCCTCTCCGATCAATAATCAACAGCGGGACCTGGAGATCCGTACTGACTCCCACATATTCAACGATGACTCTTGTGATCGTGTGAACCTTTAACGTCGTAACTAAATCCCTTTGTCTCGCGATATATTACATGTCCGAGATTCGATCATTGGCATCCAAATGCCTAGTTTGATCTCGTTACCGATATGCACTCTTTTCTCGTTCCCGTGATATAACATTCTAGTGATCACATCACTTGCTTGCAAGCTATTTCAATGTGATATCACCGAGAGGGTCCAGAGTATATCTATCCGTCATCGGGATGGACAAATCCCACTCTGGATCCATGAGCCTCAACATAACACCTTTGTAGCACTGAACCCACCTTTATAGTCACCCTGTTACGGTGTGACGTTTGATGTTATCAAGATACTCTTCCGGTGTTAGCAATTAACATGATATCATGGTTTAAGGACTAAGATTACTTCGTATGATGTTATAGCAATATAAACATAATGACTCTGATCGTAATGCTATACTTCGGATGAATGTTCATCACATCATTCCACCAATGTTGTGACCTTGTTATTAACAACATCCAATGTCCATGATTAGGAAACCTTGATCATCTTGTTAATCAACAAGCTAGTTTATATGAGAGGCAGTACTAGGAACTTTGTATTTTGTTTATTAAACACACATGTATTAACATTTCCAATTAATACAATTATAGCATGAAAAATAAACATTTATCATAAACATGGAATAAGATAATAACCACTTTATTATTGCATCTCGGGCATATTCCCTTCAGGGATTATCTCATCGTCAAGAACGCAAGAGTCATCCTCCGCGGCAGAGAGCGCCCCGTCTTGGTGCTGGGTGAACAGCTCAGACGACTTGATGATGGATGGGCGCCATGACCCATTGGTGATGCGAGTCCCCGCACACTTCTCTTCCTAGCTCCGGTGGTGCTGGTGCCCATGGTGGCGGTGCCCTTCTTCTTGGCCGCCACAGCAGCAGGAGCTCCCTTCTTCTTGCCCATCTTGCGCTGACGGTGCGAGCGCAGGAAGTAGCTAGGGAAGGTACGGAGTTGGTCCAGTGCCACAAAGGGAGATGCGGGCAATGGAACAGCAAGAACAGCAATGGCGGAGGCGCGCGAGCAAGAAGAGAGATGTGGGGAAATTACCGCATGGCGTGCCTCTACTTAACCTCTTAACATATGCAATCCAACGGCCAAGAGAAAACCTATCAGATGCATGGCACACATCAACGTCGACACGTGACTAGGGTAAACCACGAAACGCCGCCCCACTCCTCCCATTACGCGCGAGAATCAAGGAGACACAGTTAAACTAGAAGATTACGCACGCCTGATCAAGTCCAAGTTAGAAAGTAGGACCCACTACTCATCACGTCCCATCAAAGCCGCTCACGCGGGCAACTGAGGTCATCTCATCGTCAGCACTCATGTCATCAACTCCAGTAGGAGCACATTTTGACTACTTTAGTCCTTACTTGAGTTTTCGACTCAAACAAGCACTCGGGGGCTACTCCTAACAGGAGCGTTGGCCGCGCATCCGAAGAAATTTGTAAAGATATCCAAGCATCATGAAAAACCCTTCACTCGAATCTATGATTTGATTGTGGACTTCGGGTTACTCCCATAGGGAGCACTAAAAGCATATTCGACTGAAACAAGCAAAAGACAACAACAGTCACAAAATACTTATAGTCCCCACTCGAGTCTACGACTTGAATAGGCACTCGGAGGCTACTCTCATAGGGAGCGCTGGCCGCGCACCCTATGATTTTTCCTTATACATTACACTGTGTGTTGATAGCATCCACACTCGAATGCTATGGCGACTCCGTCTCATATTCTCCCTACAAAGAGACTGCGTCTCCTGAGTCACCCGAATCATCTCCGCGATGACAAAATTCGGATGCCGCGCTTACAGCGTGAAGATAAGACCTGAATAAGGCCTGACAACGTATCTGCTGCGCTCTATCAAAAATAATCCGTACCTATAGGTACGATGAATAAGCCTTGACGGACGCATCGAGTGCTCACACTTATACACTAGGATTCGACTCTATAAGACGTCTGCGGCCTGAGTCGAATCACACCAGCACTTTTCCGAATTCGAGTCCGGGGACTCGAGTTTGAGTAGATTGCGTTGTTTTGTCCTAAGGCAGTTAACTAATCCCAATACATCAGATAAATCAGGCACGTATATCAACAATCCCTATAATATAAAACAGAACACTCGCAAATATGCTCAGCTATGCACTCGAAAGACTTCGTAAAGTCTCCACTCGAATCTACGATTCCACCAGACACTCGGGGGCTGCTGACGTGGACATACATTCAGGTACTCAAGTTTGGTATATATGGCCTGATCTGGCAGAAGCCCACGACGTTACCAGGGCCCAATCTAGGATTCAGGTGACCTACGGATACTCCGACTGCTTGCGACACAAGGCAAAGCTTAAGATAGAAAGTTTAAAGGGGCAAACCCTAACTTGTAACCGGCTCGACCTGCTATCCGAGACCTAGCTTATCTATATAAAGGCTAGGAGAGGGCGGCGAGGAGGACAATCACAACCCTAGTTTCCACAACCTCGACAGATTGCATCTGCGCACCCCTGTAACTTTCACTCTCTCGATAATTTCAAGAGCAGATAAACAGGAGTAGGGACCTCTACGAGGCCTGAACCTGGGTAAACCTTGCATCCATGTGTGCTTGTTCGCTAGCCGATTGATGTCTCCAGCGCTCCCTCCTTCTCCAAAACCCAAGTCCATAACAATGGGCATTGATGAGTTTAACCCTCGTCACCCACGCTGCCGTCGGGATGCCGTCGCGTCGCCCCAACTCCTTCGGCTACCGCGGGGTGCGCACACCCCCAACGACACCTACTACTCGAAGATCCGCGCCGATGGCGATCACATAGTGCTCGGTACTTTCGAGGCGGCGCACGAGGGGGTGCACGCGTTCAACGCGGAAGCGTGGCGCCTCGGTGGCCCGCGCGCAGATGAATTTCCACGATGAGTGGACACACGAGCAGGCAGAGAGCCTCACGCTGCCACCACGCCTCGTCACCGAGGAGGAGAAGCGGCGCCAAAAAAACGGCTCCAACACCTCTACAACGCCGAGGTGGATGAGTGCGTGAGGACGGAGTGGACCGCCCACTTCCCGAGGACGTCGAAGCCGAGCGCGCCTTCTACGCGCAGAGGAAGGAGGAGTGGAAGGCACATCTCCACACAAAGAGGGCCTCCAAGACACGCCGCCGCGCGTCCATCGAGGCGCATATTGCCGCCCTACAGGCGATCAACGACGACGACTGCTGCTGACTAGACCAGTTCTTATCGACACCGGTGGAATCATCACGAAGGAGGACGATTCCAATTTCTAGTTTGTAACGTGAAAGCTAGTCAGTGGTAGTACTGAAGTTAGTAGTCTAGCTTCGTTGCTACCATCGATCAACACCGACGTTACAAACTAGTGTGTGCGCACCGATTACATCTAGTATATCTTTCGGTCTATTTTTTTCTAGTTTTTTGGATATTTGTTCGGATAGACATGTGTAAAACCTGTTTATGGCGATAGCGCGCTGTAAAATATCTTCCGGTGAAACATCAGGTTTACGATTTTACAACACGTGGCAAATAGCACATCCGATGAATGAATAGGGCCGCTTTATAAAAAAAACGGCGCTGCAAACCAGTTTCTTTGCCAGGGCCCAATTTTGTTGTCTTCTAGCCTAGAGATGTTCTAGTCTCTACCTGGCTGGACCGAACCAACGGTCACACAGACCAGCCCGTTCGTGTTCGTCTGTTCGTCAGGAAGAAGCAGAGGATGTCCTCAAATTAAAGAAAGTAGCAGAGGAGAGGAGCCACAGGAACGCAGCCGGCGACGCCAAGCTGAGCACGGGCGGCGCGGCCACTCCGGCGACCACGACCTCCAGGTAACCCATTCCTCTCCTTGCCTTTTCTCTTTCCCCTCGATACGCGCACAAGGCTGACTGGTGGACCCAGCAGACTGGGTTCGGATAGTAGCAGTTGGTTCCAGCCGCAACACCAACAAAAAGAGAGGAGGGCGCCCCGTGGTCGACTCTCCAAAACCCGCGTGACCAGTGCCCTCTCCCCTGGAGCGACAGATTTGCCCAGGTTCGCCCGCCTGCTAATCCCCTCCCTCTCCGGTGTTCCTCCGTTAATTTCGTGTGTGCTTCTTCGGCTCCTGATGCGGTCCCGCCATTTCCCGAGAACTAGCTGTTTCGATTTTTGCTGTGGACATAAGTTCTGGACGGGGGATTAGGGTTTTACTTGGTTTCCACTAGATTATCGGCAGATTCATGTGTTTTCGTGCTAGTCGCCGGTGCTCAGTTCCGAGATGCGAGGTACCTGTACTCTTGGGGGTAGCAGGAGGTTGGGGAAGATACGGGATGTGGCCATGTGGGGTTGTTGTTGGGCTTTGGGTTTGTTTCCTCAGGAAACTGTGTGACTTGCAGTTGGCTTGTGAAAACCGAGATGTGAGGTTTTGGAAAGGGTTTATGGGTATACAGCAACACCACTTTGAGGTGTGAGAGAGGCGGGGGGAGGTTGCGTGGTAATCTTCCTAGATACGATTTTGCGTGCCTCAAGATATATTTGATGAGAAGTAAACACCCCATTTGTTTGGAAGTATGGTTGTGGCTATAAGGCGACAGGCTTGTCGCAGCGCTTTGGCTGTTTGTATATTTGATGCGTTAAGTTTTCTCTGATGGACATTGCCTCATTGCGGCGCATGGTTCATGTAGGATGCCAGCAGCAGGTCTCTGTGTTTGCTGTCGATACATTACGTCCTGTAATAATTGGGTCTCCCTTCCTATCTTCTTCCGGTAACCGCCAGCGTGGACTGATAACTCCTAACTATACCTTGTGCCGGCTGCAATAGGTTTGAATTAAGGAAGTTAGAAGATGTTAATAGAAACGTGAAGGAGGGACCACCAAACATTGCAGAGGGCTAGCATGAAGTAAATGAGTACTCATTCGATTTGTCGTGGATCTGAACTTACCACGTGCCTCATTAATGCCACCCCATGGCGTCGATAGATGCGAGATACATGATGTTCTGGAAGGGTTTTAAGGAGATTGTTCTGCAATGCTAGTAGATGTGGTTACGCGTGTCTCTAGATTTATTTGGTGGCAAGCAACCTCCTCATTTTGGGCAGTACGTTGTGCACCGTCGCTGCGCTTTGTCGTGATGTTGAATTGGCAGCCCATAAATTTTGATGTGTAAACAGTTCTCTGATAATCATGTTCATTACACCTCATGGCTCAGGTAGGATGCTCTTAGGTCTGTTTGTTTGCTTGTTAGCCTGTAATATTTTGGTTGAGTACGAAAAAATGCCTGCAGTTCTGAGCTACTCTTATTTGTTTCCTAATCTTTGTTGTACTTGCAGTTACAGACTTGAGATCGCATTGGGTGCGTATTATGGCATCTGATATAAGACCACTTAACAGAAAAAAATGCGAGGCGCCTTCACTTGGCCACCAGAACTTTGGAGACCAAGCTTTTCATGGCAAATGTCAAAGCTGCAATGGTGTTGGAAAGCCATCTCATTCTAGAGAGAATGGCATTTCTCTGAAAGAACACTGTGTAACATGCAGTTTTAAGTCTGATCATGCTGATGCTTTATTAGTAGATGGGGTGAAAGGTTCTCTAGCAAGATCAGGACATATTGACAGTGCAGGTTGTGGTGATGATGGTTGTCTGCATGGCAAGAATGGAAGTTGCATGGCTTTCGATGATCAAGAGTCTGATAGAGAACAAGGTGGACATACCCTGGATGATCTGTTCTTCTTTAACGATGAAGACGAGGATGATATGGACTGGGAACCTGCTGCTCGCGTTGTTGAAAACAGATGGTTTTGCTTGAACTGTACGGTCCCAAACTTGGATGAGGTTACGTATTGCCAGGTAATATCGTTTTCCTTTTGTGATCAGTCGGCCATATAGCTTGTTGCAAACTTTATCAGAGTATTATCCAGTCACATACGTTTGACACGTGTACTTGATTCTTTTCTCATACGCTAGAATTGCCATGAGCTTAAGGGATCTGAGGTAGCTGGATATGATGATTTCAAAACTCACATTGCGCAGGCAGCTTTGGTATCTGCTGACACAGGTGCTGTTTTCACTTGTAGCTATATTTTCCCATTCCTTCCCAATTCATATCATCAAGTATCAGATATCAGTTATGAAGATAACTGATTTCAGTATTCCCTTCCACAAACTTATCTGGGTGCACCGATAACCTCTTACCATAATATGTCACTGCCTTTGATACTAGATCATGAATGTTCTACTTTCCACACCTTCCAAAATTCTTCAGACAATTCTTCCTGTCTGAATTATGATGAATGTAAGGGTTAATACAACAGCATTGACTAATAATGTTAGTTGGAGTATTTCAGCACATCTGAAAATGCGGCAGAAGATATAAACATGAAAACAAGGATGGACTAGGGGCAGGGGTGTTCAAAAACCAGACACAGTTCTGTATTATATTTTGTGAACTAACTAATCAGGTCTGATTTACCGGAGACTAACGAACTAGTGCAAAACTGAATTGTCGGTGTACACAGGTTAAACCTAACCCAATTCTGAACACCCTACCTAGGGGTGTTTGGTTTGAGCCCAAGCAAAGCGTACAATAAATTTGGCTAGCCCAAATATTTGCTAAGCTTCTGGTTACCCATGTCTTGGTCAATGTTGTAAGAAAATAGACTGAGAGTGGGCATGCCAAAATTTTGGCAGCCATCCGATCAATGCTAGCAAATTTCTCTTGCCGAGTTTCAAATCTAGAGAATTCTAGACTTCATCTAAAACCCACCTTTCTCATACTTTGAATAATAAGGCTAAGTCTTACTGGAATAGTTTTACAACAACTACCTTGTAATACTTAATAATCAGACTAAGAAACCAAAATCGAACAAAGCAAAAGGTCCCTAGTAAACCTTATTTACGAAGACCAATGCAAACTATGAAGTATCATCCCTAGGCTCAGCTAATCATTCTTGATTGAAGTAGCGACATATTTACAATACTACTATGTCACAAAGACTTCCCAAGCTAGCATCATTTGATCAATGGACCTGATTAACTACTTGTTCGCCCTTCAGAACAGCTGTCTGGTTCAACGCTGAACAAGATTCCTTATCCGTATCTCATTTTCCAAATACGTGGTCGACTGGCCAGCTGCATCTTCCTCCCCAGGCTGTGAAAACTTACCTTAGAGTCTAAACCTCCTCTTCAGCGCTGTACAACTAGCCTGGAGGAGATTGTGAAACATTGGAACGGTAATAGAGTTGGAGGTGGAAAGTTGTGCCGCTCACACATTGACGGAGTGTATTCAAGCCTAGCACAGTAGTTTAGAGCAATTGGGTGTATGCCGCTGCATCAGTTTTTCATGTGCCTGTTTGTATTAAAAGTCTTCTCAGCTAGTCACACTGATTATGCAGCATCACCACTGGTATCTACAGCTATTGGCTTTGATGAAAGAATGTTGCTCCACAATGAGGCAAGCTGTGAACTTACGATTTATGTACTTTGAGCTAGTATATTGCATGATATAGTGTTCCTAAACTGGCATGGATGCTCGTCATAAATATTTAATTGCTTTTAATTGTGGTGTCAGTGAACCTTTTCATTTGATTGCTTGTGTCCAGGATATGCTTGTTCTGCAACGCATTAAAGAAACAAAACATGAACTTATAAGCACAGCTTTATACTACTGATTTCATACTCCCTCCATCCTGAAAACACATTTAGTGTATAGATACATGCAAACTTAGGCAAATTGCGACATCCTTTTCAGGACGGAGGGAGTAGTGTGAAAATATTTCAAGATGGGATCTCAGTTTCTGTAGTTACACTAGAGATGCAAGTGGGTCACCATTAGGGTACCCTCTACCCTCTTTGGTTCAAAAAAATGAACTAACTTCTCTAAAATGATGATGTCATTGAAAAATTAGTTCATTTTTTGAAGTAAAAGCGTAGAGGGTACCCTAATGATGACCCACTTGCATCTATAATTTACACCTAGTATGTCCAATTGAATAATTTATTCCCTTCAAACATATAAGGTTATAATAATCATTTCACAAAACTAGTTGCATATTAGAAGTTTGATTCTACGAGGTCCTGTCTTTTTGGCCTCCTCTATATTTTTCTGTCAGAATGTACAGTCTGTAATTTCTATCGTACTGACATTTCATATTTGTATGTCTTATCAGATTGAAATTAAACCAAATCCACATCCAGAAAGACCTGACCGTCTTCGTGCAATTGCTGCTAGTCTTGCTGCTGCAGGTGCACACTAAAGATTAGTATAATTATTGAGGCAGTTTTCAGCTTTGTGTATTCAGAAAAAGCTACTGCAGAAAAGTCATGCGTACAAGTTCTGTGATTCTTCTTACGCAAATATTAATTTTGATATTTATGATTTGATGATAGTCTCCTCTCACAGGCATATTGTAGAATGTAAACTAAAAAATATTGAGGGTATATAATCCTGTACACAAAAAATCACTGATTGTGGTTGTTGTACTGTAGCATATACAGATAACACGATCCTCCTCCTGATCATATTCGTTAAACTGGCTTGATGAAGCAACTTTTATATTATACTGCATATCAAGTAAACAATAACCCTACTTTTCAATATTTCAGGAATATTTCCCTCAAAATGCGTCTTAGTACCTCCTCGAGAAATCACTAAGGAGGAACTCCTAATGGTAAGAGTCCAACAATGTTGCTTTACAGTCTTACAGATCAATTAGTTTTGCTGCAATGTGTTACCCCTGTTTAGATTGTTCATTTTATAGTGTTTTTGATAATACTCATATATTCAAACTGTGATAAATTTAGGCCCATACTTCAGATCATGTTGAAAGCATCGAGCAGACAAAGAACATGCTTTACAGGTACTATTTGTGTAGCTCGAAGTTAGAAATGCCATTATATATTCGTATTACAATCTTTAGTTTTAAATTTAAATTTTTGTTATTAATATAATAGATTCATGATCAGCATGTCTTGCCTATTTGGTGTCTCATCATTCCTGGAAAGCTTTCATTGTTATAATATTATGCTGGGTTTATGTGTAGTTACTTCACTTCGGATACTTACGCAAATGGACACTCAGCATGTGCCGCAAAACTTGCAGCAGGCCTATGTGCTGATCTTGCTAGTTTGATACTGTCTGGACGTGTCCACAATGGATTTGCACTGGTACTGTCTGCTGATCTCATATATTTTTTTTTCATCTCACTTTTGTGTGTACCATGATGCACCTGGGAATTATTTATTAAATCTCCGTTGCATTTCTGTGGTACATGATGCTGATCATGTGTTCTGTCCTTGTCTACCGGATGACAGGTGAGACCTCCTGGGCATCATGCTGGGGTAAAACAAGCCATGGGCTTTTGTCTTCATAACAATGCAGCAGTGGCTGCATTAGCTGCACAAAAAGCAGGTGCCAAGAAAGTCTTGATAGTTGACTGGGTAATGCTATTTACATGTTTGCATAGTTAAATTTTATTGGCACGCACCAAAAAAATCACTTGTAAAGTTGTAATATGTCTAATTTAGTGTAAATAGATACGGAAGTACGTGTACCAGTGTCATCAGTGGAATTGTTAACTGTTATTGCAGGACGTGCACCATGGAAATGGCACACA
Organism: Avena sativa; assembly: GCA_916181665.1. Classification (NCBI taxonomy): domain Eukaryota; kingdom Viridiplantae; phylum Streptophyta; class Magnoliopsida; order Poales; family Poaceae; genus Avena; species Avena sativa. Next base: position 345,636,706 of record OV702287.1, read on the forward strand.
GGAGATATTTGAAGGGGACAAATCGGTGAGTTCTCAACTAATCATATTTATGTTGTTGTGTTTATAATTTCTCTCCTCTTCTTTTTTCAGTGAAACTGTTATTGATTTGATTACTATACTTCCATTTGCATGCCATTGCTACTACAATGAGCATCCCAATTTCCAAATTTGCAGTTCTTATATGTATAGTTTTTATTTCTTCAGGTTCTGTATATATCATTACATCGCCATGAGGATGGAAGCTTCTACCCTGGAACTGGAGCAGCGCACGAGGTGGCTATCTTTGAAGTGTTGGAATAACTCACCAATAGAACTGAATGAATTTATGGCCTGAGCTGAATATGTATAAGGATACGCTAGTAATCTAATTTATCCCCGCTTCCATTGTATACAGCTGTTTTCAATTGTCAGGACCACATGGGTCTTGTAAATTAAGCACTTCAGTAGGATCCTACTTTTCATGTCTATTATTAGTGAGATGCCCTGACAGTAGTAGATGATATAACAGCTTAGGACCTAAATTTAAATACTATTTCATTCATTAGCTTTGAGTGCTATTTAGGATGACAAATCTAACAGCTTAGGACCTGAATTTAAATACTATGTCATACATTACCTTTGAGTACATTTAGGATGATGTATATCTAGCATACGTTTGTACTCCAGTTCATTTTGCCACTATACAGCTGTGCTGCATCCAATTGGACCCAATAATCCATTGTAACTAAATTTGGGATCAATGTTGTTTGTCTTTTACAATTGACATAGCTCCTTGTAAGTTTGATCCAAGACGTGTAAACTTGCATCTCATTGTTGCACACATATAACTTCAGGTGGGAGTTCTGGATGGCGAAGGATTCTCAGTCAATATACCTTGGAGCTGTGGAGGTGTAGGAGACAATGACTACATATTTGCTTTTCAGCATGTGGTGCTTCCGATTGGTATGTTAGAAGTGTGATATTAAGATATGTGCTACTTAGTCTGCTTTCTAATAGTAGAAGTTTCTCAACCCATGTTTTATTCTACTTAGTGTTTTCTTGTCTTATCTTCAAATTGTAATTGTTGGTTTTGGGGGAAAAATTTCTGGATGGGCTGGCCCCTTGGACCTCCACACCCTCTTATATATATAGCTGAAGTTAGGTACATCTTAACTAGTACACTGGAATACTCTAGAATCTTGTAGGACACTAACTTAGACTCCAACATTCCCTGGAATGTTCCAGGCACTCCTAGGACAGCACTACTATACTAACACTCACTGGAATATTCTAGGCTCTCCTAGGACAGTCTCCAACACTCCCCCTCAAGATGGGTGATAGATATCTATCATTCCCATCTTGTTACAAGCTGAACTACATTCTTTATTTCCTAATCCTTTAGTTAAACAGTCTGCAATTTGCTCGCTAGAGGTCACATGATTTATCTTAATTATACCGTCATCCAATTTCTCCTTTATGAAGAAGCGATCAATCTCCACATGCTTCGTTCTATCATGTTGAACAGGGTTGTTTGCGATGTTGATCGCCGACTTATTGTCACACCACAAATTTAAAGGGCCTTTCCTCAACACTTTCAGTTCTGAAAGAAGATTCCTCACCCATAATTCAGCTTCAGTACTTCGATATGACACTAAATTTCCCCCGACAAATACACAATAACCAAATGTTGATCTCCTATCATCCAAGCAACTTGCCCAGTCAGCGTCACAATACCCATCCACATTTAGATGACCATTCCTTTTGAACCACAGTTCCTTTCCTGGACTACCCTTCAAGTACTGGAGGATTTGATTGACCGCATTCAAGTGTCCGCTCTAGGATCATGCATGTATCTGCTCACTACACTCACTGCATATGATATTCCATATGAAATATCAGGTCTTGTGTGACATAGATAGACGAACCTTCCAACAAGCTTCTGGTACTTCTCCTTATCCACTGGTTCCTAGATTCGGCATATAATTTGTGGTTTTGATGGATAGGTGTTGATGCAACCCGGCACCCAAGCATGCCTGTGTCACTAAGCAAGTCCAATACGTACTTTCGCTGGGAGAGAACAATCCCTTTGGGAGATCTAGCAATTTCTATGCCAAGAAAGTACTTGAGTTGCCCAAGGTCCTTTGCCTTTTTTTTGCGGGGTCAAGGTCCTTTACCTCAAATTCCTTGCGTAGGCTGTCTTTCAATCGTGATATCTCCACCTCATCATCTCCGGTGATTATGATATCATCAACATATACGGTAAGGATTGTAATCTGGCTATTTGAGTGCCGATAGAACACCGTATGATCCCCATTACACTGCTTATATCTCATACCACATACAACTCGTCTAAATCTATCAAACCATGCCCGTGGAGATTGCTTGAGGCCGTATAGAGATTTTCTCAACCTGCATACCTTTCCTGATGTTCTAGGAGTAGAAAAACCGGGTGGGATCTCCATGTATACCTCCTCCTGTAAATCTCCATGCAAGAATGCATTCTTGACATCCAACTGATGCAACAACCACCCGAAGTTAGTTGCACATGAGATTAGGATCCTCACTGTGTTCATTTTTGCCACCGGCGTAAATGTCTCATCATAGTCAATCTCATATGTTTGACTATATCCTCTTGCAACCTACGTTGCACAGATACGGGGATACAGATACGGATACCGCGATATGGCGATACGGCGAAATTCCAAAAACACAGATACAGGGATACGTTTGTATATATATAATAAAATTAAAATGTATACACCAGATCATCGTGCTTGGTCTTAACAAGCAGACGCTCAAACAGATCCAGAAGATAGCAAGGAGCTTCCTCTGGGCTGGCAGAGCGGAAGCCAACGGTGGTCACTGTCACGTCAACTGAGAGAAGGTTTCACGACCGAAGCGCTTTTGGGGGGGGGGGGCTGGGAGTTCCCGACTTGGCCCGCATACCCGCTGAGGCCCTGGCGCGGTCTGGACATGCACTTCTCCCGGGCTGAGCTACAGGTGTTTGGTGCTTCTACTGTCATGGAGGCGGGGGATAGGGCCACAACGTTGTTTTGGCTCGACCGTTGGCTCGATGGAAGGACCATCCAGGAGCTAGCGCCGGAGCTTTTCACGTTGATCCCTCCACGCGCTAGAAAGCGCCGCACGGTGCGTGAGGCGCTTCTGGAGCGCCGTTGGATTGCCGACATCCAGGGTGCGCTGAGTCCGCTGGCCCTATGGCAATATGTCCAACTTTGGATCCGGTTAAGAGATTTTGAGTTGACTGATAGACCGGACACCCTACTCTGGCGGTGGACGCCGGACGCCCAATATTCGGCCAAATCCTGCTATGAGTTCATGTTCCAGGGATCAATCGCATCGAGATCTTGGCAGCTTGTTTGGAAGAACTGGGCGCCACCTAGGGTCAAGTTCTTCATCTGGCTCGCCTGCTAGGACCGCTGCCGGACGGCTGAGCGCCTAGCGAGGAGGGGGTTGGCGCACCCGCGCTGCCCGCTGTGTGACCAATCGGCTGAGACCATGACCCACCTCATGGTGGGATGCCCCTTCTCCAAGGCCATCTGGCATGAGGTGTTATCCTGGGTGCGATCCACGGTCACGCCTCCGGATGGGGAGGGTGACTTCGTGGACTGGTGGCTGCAGACCTCATCATCCACCCCTCGCGCTTTGCGTAAGAGGACTTCCTCACTCGTCATGCTGACGGCATGGTGGATCTGGAAGCAGCGGAATGCGGTCGTCTTCGACAATGCGTCGCCTTGCATGAGCAACCTCCTCGACACGATTCGATCTGAAGCTCGCTCTTGGGCGGTGGCGGGAGCTCGTGGCCTTAGCGCTCTGATCCCGCAGTCCCATAGTTCTAGTGGGTCGAGTTGTACGGGGTGTCGGCTCGCTGCAGCTGTTGTATATGTTGTACAGTAACTCTCTTTTTCTATCAATGAATCGAAACGCAAAGATTTTTGCGTTTTCGCGAAAAAGAATGTATACAAATTAATGATATTTTGCACAAGAATAAGAATTATTATATAGGAGTATAGGAGTACTGTGACATGTTTGCCAAATAAGCTTGACAAGTATAGCGGTGCAACTATTTCCATTCACTCCTTTCCTCTGTTTTTCCATATCCCAAACATCAGCAAGATCAAAGAACACCAAAAAAATATTTTGATACTCCATAGTAGATACTTGATAACTTTCTATACATACCTGATACCTCCATATATAGCGGCCACTTCAGATCATAAGCTTCTGAAGGAACTCCATGAGCTCTCAAGAATTTTCCACATAAAGTACTCGATGGGAGGATGGTTCGGAATGCAGTTCGTTTCAGAGCTGCTCCTACTTGAGCATTTCACCTAGCGTGTACGGTGTATCTCTAGCTAATCACAGAGTAATTTTGCACATCGGTCTGCGATATGGAACCCCAATCCGGTGGAGGGATGGATCAAGATCCCCAGTGAACCCCACAATTTGGAGGAATCACGCGAACAGCATCCAGCATCTGGAGTGCACCACTATCTGCATTCGAGCTGGCCATTGCTGACCTGCAACTGTAAGAAAAGGAAGTAGTTAGGTAAGGCATCGACGGCCGACGCCGGCGGAGCGCAGCAAGTCAGCAGAAACTCTGGACCAAGAACAACCAGAGAAGTGGAGATGTGACTTGTGAGAGGGGGAATCTTACCTGCAGTCCAGCACAGTCCAGCAGCTGGATCTTTTCTCCGGTCGGGCGGCGCAGTAGCATAGGTGGCCAGCCGCCGGCTGCGCACAACGCCCAGGTCTGGAGTTTGGAGGTGAAAAGACGAGAGAAAGGGGCTGGTCCCTTTGTACATCGAGGGATTAGGGTATTTACGTATCCAGAACGTATCCCAGGTGTATCCCCGATGTATTTGATTTATTTTATTTTTTAGAAAAACAAAAAATCGCCTGATACGGCTGGGATACGTATCTGGAGATGTATCCCTGTATCCGCGTAACCCCACGTATCCAACGTCTGATACGTGAGTTTTCTGCCGTATCCGTGCAACCTAGCTCGCAACTAGTCTTGCCTTGTATCTTTCAATTTTCCCTTCTGGATTCTGTTTCACGGTGTAGATCCATTTACACCCAACAACTTTCTTTCCTGCTGGAAGATGTACAAGTTCCCAAGTTTTATTCCTTTTGAGAGCATTTAACTCCTCTATCATTCGCGTCACTTTGGGTTTTGCTTTGCTACTTTCCAGTCTCTTGGGATCACCACAGATTGCAATGATGCGATGAAGGCCATGTAGTTCGTAGATAGAGATGTATATGATACATAATTAGCTATGTCATGCTCCTCCTGGTACCAATTTGGAGGTTTTCTAGCTCTAGCTCGGGTTCCTTTTCTTAAGACAATGGGCAGATCCAATGAGTCATCAGTGACACATGGCACACTCTCAGATGAGTCAACTTCATCGACCCCTGGAATTTGTTGTTGATGTTGCTCCCCCTGTAGCTGAATCTCACCATTTGTTTGACCCAGTTGTTGATGCAGTTGCCTCCTCGTATACACCCTTAAATTTTCTTGTTCATTTGGTTTTCTCCATCTCTCTTCACTCATAGGACATGGAATTGAATCAACCACAAATCTCGATGGTTCATCTTCCCTTGTCTGGTTCACTCTCCCCCTCTCGGCTGGCATTACTTGTGCTAGGAGAGTCAAAGTCAAATAATGAGCTGAGATCCGTCTTCTCTCCATAGAACGGCTCAGACTCTCTGAATGTCATATCCATGCTCACAAATGTTCTCCGTTCACTAGGACTCCAACACTTGTAGCCCTTTTGTCCAGATGGGTATCCAATAAAGATGCACTTCACAACGCGTGGATCTAATTTTCCCACTGAAGGTCCGTGGTCCCTAACAAAGCACGTACATCCAAATACCTTTGGAGGAACAATCAACTCATTTTTTCCATAGATCATTTCATACGGAGTTCTCATCCCAAGAACTCTTGATGGCATCCGATTGATTAGATAAGTAGTAGTCATAACTACTTCACTCCATAAGAATTTAGGCACATTGATAGTAAACATAAGTGATCGAGCTACCTCTAGCAGATGTCGATTCTTCCTCTCAGCTACTCCGTTTTGTGGAGAAGTATCAGGGCACGAAGTTTGATGAAGTACTCCCTTTTCTGAAAGAAAATTGCCAAATTCATGGTTCACATACTCTGTCCCATTATCAGTCCTGATAATTTGAACACCAATGTTGAAATGATTTTGGATATATGCATAGAAGTCCTTGAAACATGCAAACACCTCACTTTTTTGTTTCATGAGATATATCCAAGTCATCCGAGAGTAACAATCAATGAAGGTGACAAAATACTTCATTCCACTAACAGCGACCACAGGAGATGTCCAGACATCAGAGTGAATCAACACAAAGGGCGATGTGTTCCGAAGTCCACGACTCACATATGATGTCCTTGTGTGTTTTCCATACTCACATGCATCACACACAAGCTTTTCTTTATCCACCTTCTTCAGGAAATACCTTACTCATAGTATCAAAGGACATATGGCCCAATCGACAATGTTCGAGTATCACCCTTGCCTCATCATTACTTGCAACTGCCAAAGCGGTGCACAATGCTCCATCACTTTCGTGTCTATCTAAGTACCATAGTCCCTTATGTCTCACACCGATCCCAAGCCTCCTTCTGGTCTTCCTCTCCTCAATTATGTAATTGTATCGATCAACAATGATTCTACAATCAATATCATCAACCAAGGAGCTCATAGACACCAAACTCACCGGAAATGATGGAGCATATAAGACTAAAGACAATGTAATTGACGGAGTGCATTTCACCGTGCTGACACCTTTGACGGGTTGATAAGTTCCATCGGCTGTTTGGGTGGTCTCTTTATGCATGGGTGGATGTGGAGCATATGACGCAAACTCACTCCACCTACCCGTGACATGTGTCGTTGCTCCCGAGTCTACAATCCAATTTGAACGAGAAGTTTCATCTAATGTAGGAGCCTGATTTGAGATACCTTCTTTAATTTGTGCAAGATTGACAAAATTGCCAAGAACTATTGTTTTCCCACTTTGATTGGCTCTTTCCGCACTCCTATTTGATTTTCTTAATGTCTCCAAATCTTTGGTTGAGAATTCAAGCACCTCCCCTGATCCCTTGGCAGTCAAAATCAATGTGTCCTTGTCTCTGCCCTTGAACAGTTCAGCCAATTTGTTGAGCAATTGCTTAATATCTCGATTCTCTTCCATTCTTGGAGCACCGCTATGCCCTCTTGTTCTCCCTTTCTTACGTGTCTTGCTGCACTATGCCCTCTTGTTCTCCCTTTCTTACGTGTCTTGCTGCACGAACTCTGCTTCTCCTTAGCACGAACTCGAACTCTAAACCACACCAGCTCTTTAGCTGCCTACCGCTGCTGAAGTCACCAACGCAACTGATTCAAGCAGCACGAGTCTGCACTTTCCACCAGCTCACCTTTTGGACTGCTTTGTCAGCCTCCAATCTACTCCTCCCTGCAAATGCTGCTAAACTATCTACAGCTGCTCTGGCTCCTCCTCTCTTCCTTGCTGCAGTAGCAACTCTCCATGCAACACCAAGTCAACCACGTACAAGGGTAGAGTTTACTTCTCTGCACCAAGCCACCAAGCTGCCGCTGGCTTCAATTGCGTCCTCCTCACTAATCCACTGTTGTTTCCAACTTGCTGCAGCGCCGCTAGTTCTCCTCGCCGCACGCGCACTGCTGGCCACCGGTCTAGCCTTTTCTTCTTCCTAGAGTCACCACTGAGCCTCACCTACAGCTCGCCCCCTGCTCCACCGCTGTCTCCTGCAGGGCACCTCCACACACACGAGCTCTAGCACTTGGCGATTCACCGTCGGACACCTCCAGGAACCAGCAACACCTTCGCCTTGTGCTCTGATACCATGTTGGTTTTGGGGGAAAATTTTCTGGATGGGCTGGCCCCTTGGACCTCCACACCCTCTTATATATATAGCTGAAGTTAGGTACATCTTAACTACTCCCTCCGACCCAAGGCTTAAGGCATATATTTTAAAAAAAAAGTCAAGCTACGGAAAGTTTGACCAAACATTTTGAAAAAACTATCAAGAACTGTGATATTATAGATACCACGGGAAAATATGTTTCATGATGTATCCGAGGGTATATATTTCATATTGTAAATGTTAATATTTTTTCTAAAAAACTTGGTCAAACTTTACATAGTTTGACTTTTTCAAAAAATTATATGCCTTAAGCCTTGGGACAGAGTAGTACACTGGAATACTCTAGAATCTTGTAGGACACTAACTTAGACTCCAACATTCCCTGGAATGTTCCAGACACTCCTAGGACAACACTACTATACTAACACTCACTGGAATATTCTAGGCTCTCCTAGGACAGTCTCCAACAGTAATCATTAATAGAAATGAAACTTAACATGTATTCACCACAATGGAATAAAGTTTTGGTTGTTTAATATGCCATGGTGCTATTTTTCTTTTAAAGAAAGCATGCCGGCCTACACCACTTGTTTGTCAGGATGCACACTATATATTTCAAAGTTTCCTTTATTTTATTCTCACGCTTCCATGGGCACCTCTCTTTGTGATATTTACCCATTGCTTCTTTTTTACATTGAGGTTTCAACACTGCATATTCTCATTTTAATGATTTTTCCTGTACGAGTGCAGCTGCAGAATTTGCCCCAGACATCACCATTATATCTGCAGGGTTTGATGCAGCAAGGGGTGATCCTCTGGGTTGTTGTGATGTAAGATTTCTCCTAATTTTAGTTGCTCAATTCTAAAACGGACTTGTATGTCTTCAGTTGGTTAGACAACTGTGATGATTCTGAGGCACATTTGTACCTTCATGTTGGAATAGATGTCAAGGCTTCAGACTTATGCCAAAGATTTTCTCTTCTTAGAACATAGCTGACCTTGTATATTCACATGTAGGAAATTATTTGTTTTGGTCTCCCTCACTTGGAGAAGTTCGATCAACCACATCGGACATTTTTGTACTTATTTGGGACCACTTAATCTACCAAACTTTGTTAATACTCCCTCCGTTTCAAAATATAAGATGTTTTAGGTTTGTGAAGAAAATGTATCTAGAACCTCCGTTTCAAAATCTTTGGCTTATATACCACTGTTTCTGAGGAGCTCACTGGAATGGATGGGAGATATATTGAGTTTGTTTTATCATATTTGGTGTTTAGTAGTAGATCTTACTCAAATAAGAAAACGATAGATTACTTATCAAAGGGTGGATTGAAAACCCAGTTTTAACTTTCAATCCTCATCCTTCGATATTATTCATTAATACTTGCGTGCTACTTGGGTCATTCGGAGTCTTAGGTGCTTCATTTTTCTTGTTGATATGCCAAAGCACGTCGAATGATTTCAATCCATGGAGATTTTTATTTAACCTGATCATTTATAGGTCACTCCTGCCGGGTACTCTCAGATGACGGCCATGTTAACTGCTTGTTCAGAAGGAAAATTGTTGGTTATACTTGAGGGAGGGTAAGTATCCATTCTCTTTCTGAACATACGGAGATAAATGAACATTCAAATGTAGACAAGATCTAGAATTTGAATTTTACAGCAGGATTTGTGATACTCGTATACTGTAAGCTGGACACCAAAATTGTGCTCATGTTTTTTTTGTAGCATTTTTGTTTTGTATATGGCATGTAAAATATCTGACATCATTAGAAGATGTATATTTTTTCCTATAATGTTCCTGCCGCAGTTGTATATTTGTGATATTGAACTTGTACACTGTAAGTTGGACACCAAACCCTGTGTCACTATTGTGCTCATGTTTTCTTTTGCGCATTCATGTTCTGTATGTAGCATACAATATACTCCCTCCGTTCAGAAATATAAGACGTTTTAGGTTTGTGAATCAAATGTATCTAGACGTGTTTTAGTATATAGGTTCGTAGAGGTTCAGAGTGAACCTATACATAAAAAGTGTCTAGATACATTCATTTCACAAAGCTAAAATGTCTTATATTTCAAAACGGAGGGAGTAGCTGACATTAAGCTGCATCTACGGGTTTGAGCAGTTTGGGCTGGTTTGTCAACCCGGTGAATTTTTTGCGGTTTCAATTGGGTCGGTTTGGTTTCAGCTTGTTTTCTGTAAGATATATACGCGGCCCGGTTCGGGCTGGTTCCACAGTTCGTACGGTTTCGCACCGTACAACCATCTGGCGCATGAAGCTCAGCTAGCTCCATCTGCGATCATTGCAATGGCCAGAAACAGGCACAGAAGTCAGAAGCCGCGTGCACCGGCAGCGGGCACGACGCGCAGATGCTGGACGAGCTGGACGCCGACCGCGACTGTGACAGGACATCGATCAACCTTGGCCTAAGCTAGTTCGTGGACGTCTTGTGTGTGACTGATTTATACTAGTAGCTGGTTTCGACGGTTTCTTCAGTTTGAGACCGTCTCAACCCAGCTAAAGACTTTCTGCACGCGGTTTCAAACCAAAAACCAACGAACCCGATGCAAACTGCAAGCCTGGTCCGGTGCGGGCTGGTCTCTTGGTTTAGCCGGTTTGAAACCAAATCCTGAACAGGCTTAGCTGACATCGTGAGAGTGTGTACATCTGTTGTAACCAACGTTCTTATAATTTTGGGATGTTATGGACATATCCTCGATGCTTCATGTACTTATATTGGGCTGTTGTGGAAACTAATAGTATCATGCTTAGGTTTGAATTTTTGTTGCCAATGTTCTTATGTTTTTTTCAATTTGTTTTGCAATTAAATTCGATGTATTTTTGTACTTGAAAGGCACACATCAGTACTCATGCATTGATTTTGTTGTCCAATCGTCAATGTACAGATACAATCTTCGGTCTATATCCTCATCGGCTACTGAAGTTGTCAAGGTTTGTATTCTCCACAATAAAAACTATTTCTTGTAATACAGGATGTATGGATATCACAAACATGTTCAACTGGAATCAGCTGCTTTAATATTATCCATTATCGTTGTTATTCATGAACAAATCAAAACCTTTGTGTTTAGGACATCAAAAGTTCCAGAGCCATAATTTAGTATTTGGTTCAGTATTTGTTTGCTTTTAATGCAAAGAAGAATTGGATGCTGAATGTTGTGGCTAATTGCACCGCACATTGTGATTGAAGATACTTCAGCATTTTCATATTGTCATCCTTCATTTGTTGTAGAATATATGTTTAAAAATAGAGACATCTGCTTGAATCATTACAACAGAGAGAGTAATTATGGTTACTATGTTATCATAATGGAAATCTATCCTGGGAATACTTTGACACATGTAGGTCCTACTTGGGGATAGTCCAAGTCACTGTACAGGTGCAACTGCACCATCAAAGGAGGGCATGCAGACTGTTTTACAAGTTCTCGAGATCCAGCAAAAATATTGGCCAGTTTTAGTTCCAATCTTTGCATCACTCCAGGCGCAGCAGGGGCCAACTTCTTCCAAATATGGTAATGAAAAGGAAAAGTTACATTTTTACCCTCCAACCCTAGTATTGATTTGTAGTCAACCTTCCCAAGAATAGTGGGGGTATTGTATTAGTCTCTGTAAGCAGATGCTTGTTGGTCTGATTCCTACTCCCAAATTAGTATGTACTACTCCCTCCGGTCCATATTAATGTTTTCAACTTTGTCTAGATTCGGATGAATCTAGTCTAAATCATTAACTAGGTACATCCGAATCTAGATAAAGTTGAGAACAATAATATGGGCCGGAGGGAGTAGATTATTTCTCCACATGCCATACAGCTATCAGGATTAATAGATCACCTTGCTTTTGTCTAGTTAATGGGGAAAACAAGCTGAAGAGAAGGATGCTTGCGGCAAGGCCAGGGCCCCTGTGGTGGAAATGGGGAAGCAAGAGGCTTCTGTACGAAGTACTATTTGAGGGACGCGGTCCAAGAAAGAGTAAGGCCAAAGGAAAATGAAGATCGACTAATGAAACAAAACCCTAGGTTGTGTAGTGATGCTGAAGCCCCCTGAATTGCTGGTCTTCTTGGCATGGCTAGTGTAGATTGCTGATTGGGGGTTCCTAAAGCAGATTAGTTTGCATAAACAGAGCCATTTTTCTGACCGAACAATTCATCGGTGGTCACCGTCATTGATGGTTTTAGGGGAAATCTGACAGCAGTCATGTTATGTAGACATGTGCTAGTTCTAGCAATGCATCAAAATTTACCATCCACTGTCCATCGTATGATGCTGTGGGAATTAGCAATGTGGATCTTAACCCTGACATTAGCGAGCTAGCCTTGATTGGATTTGACATCTATATGGTCACTAAAGTTCCATGATGAATGTAACCCATCGTAAAGAGAACTTGAAGATAACGCTCCTTTTGCAGGCTTTGAGCTCTTGTCACATTGGTCATAAGTTGCCGCAATTAGAGGTTGCTTGGTCTGATGTCATTATGTGAATCCATGCTCTGCCACTGTACACAGTCTTTCAACTCTCTTAGACTAGCTTCAATGGGGGGCATAGTAGGTGGTATCATGGATGCAAAATGCTTAGACTAGCCCCAATAGGGGTATCATGGTAGTATCATGCATGTCATGTAGCAAAATTGCGACGTGGCATGCTAATTAATGATGAAAGAGGTTGTGTTAGTATCATAGATAGATACGGTATCATAGCATGTAGAACTAGTAAAACAAATCTCAAATAAATCTTGTGCACAATTTTGCATTGAGATTCTACAAAACAATAAATATACTAAGCCGATGATACTACTACATGATACTATGCATTGTAGAGATGGTATTATATACATGATACTACTATATGATACTTTCCATTGTGACTAGTCTTATGTGTCACTGTAATTAATGATGCAAACGATTGTGCTGGTATCATAGGTTGACACGGCATCATAACACGTAGAACTAAAAATACTAATCCCAAAATATATGTTGTACACAATTTTACAAAACAAATACATTAAGACTATGATACTACTACGTGTGCTTTGCATTGTGAAGGTGCTATCATATGCTAGTACGATACTCTCTCTTTTGGAAATTTTAGTCCGGAGAGTCAATTTGACAATACCAAGACGGGCATGCAAAAGAGGAGTTATTAGCCTCGGGGACGTTTTAGATTCATACTAACTGCACCTAAAATCTCTCCGCTTAATTAGGCAAGCTATTACTTTTCCTCACTTGTTACTTTTGCTGTGGATTGCTGATTGGCACGACAATTACTAGCACGTGAATTAAGGAGAGTTAATGCTGCGGCTTATAATTTAAAAATATCTGAAAACACTCTCCGGACTAAAAATCTCAAACAGAGGGAGTATACGTGGTACATATGATACTTTTCACTGTGATTAGTCTTAAACAATTGTACTTCTTAAAACTTTTTTTTGCGAAATTCCACCGACTATTAATAATCATCAACAACAGTACAAAGAGTCCCAAAAATAATAAAAATTACAAATAGGTCAATGGACCACCTAGTGAACTACAAACACTGGCACGAGCCGAAGGCGTGCTACCGTTCTCGCCCCTCCATCATCGGAGCCGGGCAAATCTTGTCGTAGTAGAGCTTGTTGTAGTAGACAAACGGGAAGTCGTCGTGCTAAGGCCTCAAAGGACCAGCGCACCAGAGCAGCAACCATCACTGAAGATGAACAACGTAGATCGAAAGAGATTGACCTTAAAACACGCATACGAAAAACGACCGGATTCCAAGAAATCCGTCGGACACATGACTCCACGCGTCCTCCACTGATGCTAGACGCACCACCATAGCGAGGATATGGCGGGAAGGACCTTATTCTAACCTCAGGACATAGCCGCCGCCTCAACATCCTGAAAGACACTGAAAATAGTCTAAACAGAATATTGAAACCTCCCGCCGGCGAGAGGCGGTGGTCCGCCACGCCTCCAAGGTCCTAAGGCCGCCGGAGACGGGACGGACCGGTGGCACCGCCAGCGAAGGGAAGAAACTCTAGATGGGTTTGCCGCCGCCTCTTGAGAGCTCTCCTTTTCTTTCGTACCGTACCGGTTCGAGCTTTAAAGATTTTGTACTTCTTTAAACTTAAATATGATGTGCGCCTTCTTTATGAAAATAGACATCCTGTACTTATCGCACTCAATCCATTCTTCACCTTTTGGTTCTCTATGTTTAATACTGTATCTCCTGCCACCTACCATCCATCACGACAAAATTGGGTTCCTAATTTTTCTCTCGAATAATCACCGTCCTTTCGTAGATGAACTCTATGCAAATGAATACCATATACCCCTTCTGTTTCAAAATATAAGATGTGTTTAGCATTTTTTTTGAAACATATGTATCTAGATGTTTTTTAGTTGTAAGTTCAGAGCAAAATAAGTGACCTTACACACTAAAATACAAGTATATTCTGGAACGAAGGGACTTTGCACTCAACTCATATCTTTTCTACTAGATGAATTCATATGCACTAGTTCATGGCTCACGCTGTCCTCTATGATGTCTTCTTCGTTTACATGCTTTGTAAAGGAGTTTTGCTCACCACTTTGTATCGGTTCAGCCGTTCGAGTTTTACTTATAAAGTAGAGCAAAAGGCTCTTTGAGAGTGTTTCCTTGGCTTATTCTATTGTCGTGTGTTTAGAATCTTGCGGATCAAAGTAGTGTTTATAGGAAGAGAGAATCTTTTAATTACCCATTCCGTCCGGAAACAAGTGACTCGGATTTAGAATTTTTTAAAACTTTTTGAAATGTAAAAAAAACTTTGTTATATGCATGTATATTATTTCATCAGCATATATTCTCAGTAGTGATCTGTACAAAAAATACAATTATGTGAAGCAAAATAGAGTTATTCGTTTGTCCTTTTAAGCCACAAAACTTGCACATACTACCTTTTTCATCGTTTCAATAAATCCTTTTGTACTACTAGCACTCTAGCAGTACCAGTCCAAAAGGCAAGCATTCTCTGCCATAAACCCCACCTCGCAGAAGGGAGCGCCTCCTCCTCACCCAACCCTTCCTCGACTCCTTCCCTTCACGGTTGGGGTTTAACTCCCCCACTAATTCGTGACCCGTCCTTGCCCTCCGATTCCAACCCACTCCCCCGGCACCCCGATTGCAAATCCCCTTCGTCTCCGGCCCTCGCCGAACAATCGATCCTACTACGAGGCTGATTGGTACTAATTCGCGGTGGGGTGTCGATCGAAGCCGAGCAGAGCCGGGCCGCAATGCCGACGGCGACGCCGGCGCCGACGCCCAAGGCGGTGATCCACCAGCGGTACGGCGCCAAGGCCGTCTACAGGGTGGAGGAGGTGCGGGAGGCCGTCGATGGCGCCTGCCCCGGCCTCGCGCTGCCGCAGAGCACCAGGTCCGTCTACCGCGGCCACCTCGACCTCGCCGGGGTGCTCAGCGTCGCCACCCCGGGGACCTTCGTCAGGAAGAAGGACGCCGAGCAGGCCGCCGCGCAGATGGCCATCGACAAGGTATTACCACGGTCAGCCGCTTGTGGCGGCGTGCGATTCTTGGTTGCTGTTACATGTTTAGCGGTTTAGGTTTCGAAGTTAGCTACCCCTGGCGCTGATTGATGATGTTTTAGTTGTACAGTCCTGTCTAACATTCATAGGGCTGTGGTTCCAGACAGTAAAATTTGTAGTCTTGTCTGAGAAGGGGGACAATGGCTAGTTGCAGCTATCTAGATTCAGTTGTTTGTGGCATGAAGTGCCCATATTTTGTTTGGGCAGCAATGGTATCTTGTATAGATAGAGAATTTTGGCTTATGAGGTCAGTAGCTCAGATTCGGACAATCTATCATTCCTTGTGAATATGTGGAACTTCAGTGAGAAGGTGCACAATTACCTAATTCCCTTTTGTAGATAGGTTAGCTAGCTATTTGGCAACTACAACATAGTTTCATGATGTGAAATGTTCTTCATGCTATGGAACAATACTGAGCACCATTTATTTATTTTTATATTGCAGCTTGGTATCCCGTCCACAGCTAATATTCCCAGTACACCTGAAGAAGCTTGGGAGGAACTTATTGCTCGCATATCCTACTTTTTTGCAGATGAGGTTAGTAGTTTTGTCTTATCTTGATTTTTTTCTCCTCAAAGTTCAAGAGTTAAGTTATGTACTTCCATGGCAGGAAAAAGGTATTAATGGTTTTGACAATTGCACTGCACTAGGATCCTTTCATTCTATGACTGCTTTGTATCTGTCGTTGTAGTGCGTGATTAATAGCTATTTTTAACATTTGTGTATGATAAAATGAGGACCCTTATTGAATGAATATCTAGTTAATGGTCATCTGTGATGGATAACACAGACTGATCAAACATACTGTCAAATTTCCTTCAGCGCTTTCATGTTTGTCTTTCGCTGTCTCCGCCTACTCTGGAAAAATTTCCCATCATGTTCTAGCACATGTTTCCGTGCAATTATTGATATAGAACTCAAATTTGAATAATTCTCCCTCTGAATTTTAGATGTTAATAAGCAGGTGTTTATTCATCCATGATACCTTTCCGAGCTTCATTTATTCATTCTTTTGTTTCAGTCCCCACCGATTCTAACATGGCCATACTTCTATAACTCATTTCAGAACTTCCCCACATCATCTCATCCTCTTGTTGGACACTTGAGTGTCACGCTCAGAAGAACTGGGGACCTCCTCGGAAGAATTCCTATTTCAGCTATTGTTGCGTGCGATGTGAAGGTCCATACATTGTGTAAAATTATTGACCCGAAGGCAGAATTTGACCCTCTCTTGGTTTTGTCAATGATCTACAATGCTGCCAAACAATG
Source organism: Avena sativa (assembly GCA_916181665.1). Taxonomy (NCBI): domain Eukaryota; kingdom Viridiplantae; phylum Streptophyta; class Magnoliopsida; order Poales; family Poaceae; genus Avena; species Avena sativa. The sequence continues at coordinate 345,653,475 of OV702287.1, forward strand.
TACTGGTGTGTCTGTTAGTAACAGCAACTTCTGGATTCAGAGTCAAAGGCCTTATTTCCCTGAGGCTGTTGATTTGGCTCTTCAGCACTGGTCTGGTATTTCAGATCCCATAAGAGTAGAAGCAGTTCTTGTTCCTTGTGTGATGGAGGATGAGCCTAAGGCGGTAAGCTTTAATCTGTCGGAGAATGAACATTACATGGTTGGTATAGCATCAAAGCTCTCTGCCATTGATTCCTCCCATGTCCTTGTCTCAAGGTCAGTAAAAGGCATTCGTTGCTTAAGTCCTGGCTTCTGATTTGCTTTAATTTCGGTTGTGCTGACAATTTAAAGCATTTGTCTTACTGCAGAACAGTTGGCAAAACATCTTCTGAGATAAGGTTTTATTTCCCAGCTCCGAATGTACAGCTTGTTTCTGATTTATCAAACAATGTGGTTGGTTGTCGTGGAGATGGCAATATAAACCGTGTAATAAATAAGCGGGCTTCCTATATTTCTGGTCAAACAATTTATGGGGATGCAATTTTAGCAAATGTTGGATACACAAGGAGAGACTCAGAACTTCAAACTGAAAATGTCACTCTATGCACCTATTACAGGTACCAGCTTGTTCATTATTTCAGTGATGCTCTGTGTTTGCAGCAAGAATGTAATCTGAATAAGTGATACAGCAACTAAGAAATTTGTGGGGAATTATTCATCTAGCTGTAGATGCCAGTCATTTGCTCTGTTTTCTCTATTATGATCCACTTATCTTCATTTCTCTATTGTTATTTACCTATCTTCATTTTGGGGACTGCTTTTCCCTGTAGTTTTTTGGGAACTGATCTTTCTCACCATAGTTTCTATTTGATTTCTCTAAAATGCTTTTTGGATCCTCAGGATTCTTCTGGGCAAATTGCCTGATGGAATATATAAAATCTCCAAGGACTCAATTCTTGTGGCAGAGCTTCCATGTGTTTATTCTCGTACTAGTTGGAAAGGGCCCTCTCCAAGAGATCTCCTTTGTTCATTTTGTCGCCTCCAGAGGCTATCAGAGCCCCATTTCACCGTCAATAGGGTAAGCGCATCCTGTAATGTCCCAGGATCAGCTGTGTGCTCTGAAGAGATGGGATCGCTAAAAACAGCTAGACAGAGTCAGTGCACAAAAGATGGCAGGATTGACAAGGAAACCCCAGATGTGTTCAAATGTTTTGTCAAAATATTTTCAAAGAAGCGGGAACTTTTACTAGAGTATTCTACAGATGATAACTGGAGCAAGGAATCTGATGCTATTCAAAATTCTGCATTGAAGGTCTTGATTTGGTTCAACCATTATTTCAAGCAACTGAACACGCACGTGGAGAAGTTATACCTTCCTAAGAGCACTGACGGCTTCACGATATATCCAAATATTTTTCTGCAAGAATTTGCAATGTGCTTATCTGTCTATGGTGAGAGCAGTGGTGGTGATTCAAGGACGTGCAGCGCAGATGGGCCGTTTTCTATGGATACATCACATCAGCAGCTTGAAAACAGTGCATTTTTTACAGACATTGATGGCCAAGATTCTGGTGTTTTTCCATCCCATGGATCTCTGACTTGCATAAGCTACAGTGTCTACTTGTTGATGAAGGACAAAAGAAAGAAATATCTCCTAGAAGTCAATAACGAGTTTGAGTTTGAGATAGGGGCTGGAGCTGTTAGGAATCAGCTTGAATCATGTATAACTCAGCTGTCAGTTGATCAAAGTGCACGCTTTGTGGATGAACTGTCTGATAGGGATTTGATCCTGGCTGCAGCTAGTGAGCTGTCACCTGACCTTTCCAAGATATCTAGAGGTGAGCTACCAATATCAACAGCTCAATCTGATTTTATAATTATTTGACTTGGGCTTTAGCATCATTCCCATATTTTGTACATCCTTTCAGACAGCTGTGTCTTGGAGTTCTCTGTGAAGGTTTTACAAGTAACTGAACCTATGGAAGACAGAATGGAGAAGGCCTTGTTCAGTCCTCCTTTATCTAAACAAAGGGTTGAATTCGCTGTTCGGCATATCAACCAGCTGCATGCTACAACATTGGTGCATTTTATTCTCATCCTAGTTTCCTATTTGTAAAATGTATTGGTTTCTCACTGTCAAAGCTGTATTTTACAGGTTGATTTCGGCTGTGGATCTGGTAGTCTTCTTGACTCACTGTTAGAGCATCCAACAACCCTTGAAAAGATTGTTGGTGTTGATATTTCTCGAAAAGGTCTTACAAGGGCGGCAAAGGTACAGAACATAGTCTAATAAATTCTCGCGTTCAATGTGTCCTTTGAATCATTTTTCTTTTCCAATGATTGATATTTGGATGTGTTTCACTTCTATCCAAAAATTGCAGAGCCTTCATCAGAAGCTTATCAAGAAACTCTTGACGCAGTCTAGTGTTCCAGCCGCTGTGCTTTATCATGGATCAGTAACAGATTTTGATTCTCGCATATACGGGTTTGACATTGGCACCTGTCTTGAGGTAGCTTAGTACCCCCTTTGAACTGTTTTTATCGTCTCATTTGGTTTTATTGCAAAAAATGTGACACTTGGTTTTGTTTAGAATTGCTCTAGGCCTGAATTGTTAGTTCCTAAATATGGATTTGTTTTAGAATTACTATAGGACTCCCTGTGAGTTAGTTACTGACGTGTCTATGAGACTACATACGTGGAGGGTGCACATTTGTAGTTGATAACCTATGTGACAGAGATGTCTTACTCCCTCCGGTCCATATTAATGGCCAAAACTTTGTCTAGATTGGGATCCAAGCTGTTAACTTGGTATGTAGTCTTATAGACCGGAGGAAGTAGCATGATTGGGATCCAAGCTGTGAACTTGGTACCTCTGTATGGTGATCCATTGAAATGCTCACATGATTTTGTTTTGTACTTTTCTGGTGTTGTTTTTGTTTGTAGACTGACGCATGTAAACTGCAGGTGATTGAGCATGTGGAGGAGGACGAAGCAAGTCTGTTCGGGAGCGTCGTCTTGAGTTCATTCTGTCCTGCGGTGCTCATTGTTTCCACACCCAACTACGAATACAACCCTATCCTCCAGAGGTCTGCTATGCCCAGCAAGGAAGAGGAGCCAGAAGAGAATACCGGACCTTGCAAGTTTCGCAACCATGACCACAAGTTCGAGTGGACAAGGGCCCAGTTCCAGCACTGGGCTACTGGCCTTGCAGCGAGCCACAGCTACAGCGTGGAGTTCAGTGGCGTCGGCGGTTCGGGTGAGGAACCTGGCTACGCTTCCCAGATTGCTGTCTTCAGAAGAATGACACGAGATCAAGAAGAATCATCCCCAAAAGAGGATGATCCACGTCAACCTTATGAGGTTCTCTGGGAATGGGCTAACGCATCGATGATGTCTAACTGAGTTTTCGTGTAGGAAATAGACCTGAGCCCTCACACCGTGCTCCTAACTGAGGTGATGAGACTGGTTGTTACTAGTCAGTCTGAAATTCCACGCAGATTGTGTCGTTGGGTATTTAGCGTGTCAACTGTCAATGAACAATCCTCGTTGTGTTGAACCAAATAGTTGTGGTAACTCTGAACTGATCCATTGCGATCTGATATCGCGTTGTGAGCAAAATGACCAGATATTCATGGTGCCTCTTTACATATGATGACCAGATATTCATATCGTGAAGACAAAAGTAGCACGCCAATTTCATCGCTCGTGTGTGCTGCCTTTTCTGGCCGTTGCGTGGTTCGTCGCATCATGGATACTGGATGCTCAGATGAGCCGCCATGTTTCCATGCTGATCAGCAACTGGGAAATTTATCCAAATAAATCGAGCATTCGTTTGGGGCACGTTTGAACAAACATAAAAACGTATGTGCAAAATAGAGGATTGGTATGTTAAGATTGTATAAAAAAAAGGGTCTCATTTGTGTTCGATGAGTAAATTTCACTTGAGGGCTCTTTAGATTGGCATGATTTCCAAAAGCATTGAATAGAAGACCACAAACATTCGTAAAGCCATGGTAGTTGTTCTTGTACTCGTATGGATTGAATTGTTATTTCGTAGAGAAGTTTGTGTGGAATTGCTAATTCTCATAGATAGGCATATTTACGAAAAAGTTCTAATAATTGGCGATATACTCCCAAGATTAGTTAACCAATGAGCCTTGGTCGTCTTCCTCTGAAATATACATATCTAGTATTAAAATTTCATGTGCTCCCTCCGTCTAGAAATAACTCACTTGAGTTTATCTAGATTCGAATGTATCTAGACGTATTTTAATATTCGAATCTAGACAAATTCAACTCAATTATTTCTGGACGGAAGGATTACAGTATAGTTTTCTACAACTGGGTTTAAGCCCATTGAGCCATTTCTTTTTGAGAAAATTTCAGCCCATCAAGTTTTCTCTTTGCAAAGCCCATGGAGGGAAGTTTTTTTTTACAAATATACGTCTCTGCGAATGTATATAAATAAATTCTTAACTCTAACTAAATTACTATAACAACCGTATATGCAAAAACTATCACGGTTGCTGCCTCCGCAACAACAAAACCCACCTCACATACGTGTCCTGTCTCGGAATCTCACTGCTTGCTGCCTAGCCTTCCTCTCCCCCTTCTATTTTGATTGCTACTCCTTTTTATGTGTTTGTCAAAAAAATTCACTTAGAAAAATGTTTTTCTGATTACCAAAAATAGTGTCACTCACATCTTAATATGATTGGTAAATGTTCATTTCATGACATGTGGTTCTGAAGCTTATTTCTCTTCGAAGGGTTACCGAATGTCATATTATGGGTGCCAAACTTTTGGAATTTGGTGAGAATTGGGTTATTGGCCTATTAGACAAATTCTGAAATTCTCTTTGATCCATTTGTGCATGATAACATATGGCTTGCTAGTGGTGCCAAAGTTTATCCCACATTGCTAGTTGAGTGAGAGTTACACCTTCTTATATATAGGCTGTTCCACCACTCACTAAGATGTGAGGAGAAGAGCAGCTCTCGCGCACTCCTCCGCCGCCGCCCGTCTCGTCTCGTCATGACGCGCGCGCCGCGGGTTGCGAGAATCTCACCGAGCCAAGCTTTATTTTTTCTGGTGGAGAAAATTAATCGTGGATTAATTACGAGTCATTAACGGACGTGTTAATTACTCAGCCGTTTTCAGTTTTTCTGAAACGTGGGTTGTTACCGACTCAGACGTGGGCTAAAACCCCACGTTCTCCCCTGACCTGTACTATATAAGCGTATGCGCTAACCTAATTGGCATTGCCTATCACACGCGTCTCCTTCCAATCTATTGCGTCACCGTCTTTGTCTTCTCCTAGCTAACCTAGCTTGCGGCGTGCACCGCAGATCGGGACAGTAGGCCTCCGGAACCCCGCCTCTTGTGAACCTGTACGGTTGAGGGGCGATCAGGTTTTTGAAGCGCTTCCGCGCGAGTACTGATGCCATCATGGACGACTCCTTCCCCGACATCAGCAGCCTCTACATTGACAACATGGCTGACGATGCTGCCACCACCGCTGCAGCTACTGCTGCTACTACCGCCATGGCTGCTGTTGCTGCTGCCGCTGCTATACCGTATGTGATCTCAATCCATCTCTTTCAGATTATGCTAGAGTGTCTAGTTCTAGTGCTTGATATAGATAGAATAGGTTTGTCTTGTTTAGATGTAATATGTTCATCTACTCTGTTAGTTTGCATGATCTATCTAATTGCTATATATATGATCATGCTTTGTCGATTATTTATTCGGATTAAATCATATGGATTATTTCTTATATTTTCAACAATCCAAAAATCTGATTATAGGCAACTAAATTCCACTGGTGTATCTGTGGCTACTAGGCCACCTTCTTTTGATGATATGCACTATAACAGATGGCGCGCGAGAGCAATTCTATGGTTTAAAAACCTAAACTGCTATAACGCCACTCTTGGCAAACCTGAAGGAGATCTTTCTGCTGAGCATGATGCAGCCTTTAAGGAAGCCGATACCATGTTTCTGGTGGCTCTGTTCAGTATTCTTGGGGACAACATTGTTGACCCATACATGTCATTTGATAATAGCAAAGACGCGTGGGATGCGCTCGATACCAAGTTTGGGGTCTCGGACGTTGGCACTGAGTTGTATGTCATGGAACAATTCTATGACTACAAGATGGTTGATGAGCGCTCCGTCATTGAGCAAGCTCATAAGATACAATCACTTGCCAAAGAACTTGAGCAGTTCAAGTGTACCTTACCGGATAAGTTTGTGGTCAGAGGCATTATTGTCAAGCTTCCTCCCATGTGGAGGAATTTTGCTAATTCTCTAAAACATAAGAGACAAGAGGTTTCCATTACGGATCTCATTGAGTCTCTTTATGTGGAAGAGAAGGCGAGAGAAAAGGACACACGTGCTCGAGCATTTGAGGGAGCTTCTAGTGCCAATTTGGTGTTGGAAATATGCCCTGGAGACAAATAATAATAAGGATTATTATCATATTTCATAAAGCTAATGATTAAGTTTTATATCATGCTATAACTATATTGAGAGGAAACATCAATACACGTGTGATATATAAACAACCAGGGGTTCCCAGTGAAACTCTAGTCACTTGTTCATTGGTCAACAGATGATCAAGTTTCCTAATCATGTGGCATTTGTGCCAATTAGAAATGGAGTCAACTCATTCTGAGAATGAGATGATGAACCAATACCCAACCTAAACATCATGACCCTATCAAGTCACGAAGTTCAAGTTACGATGATTAGAAATGGATCCTCATAGACTATTCCTTAGACCGTGAGGCTATATCAATCACTGTCTCCCGAGAATGCTTAGATAGCATCAAACGTCACTTGGTAATACAGTGAAAGTAAAGGTGCGTTCAGGTATTCGCAGGAACCGTAGAGGCAATATATGCCAAGAGCAGGATTTGTCCGTCCACGTGACAGAAAGATACTCAAGGGCCCACTCGGAGAAGTTATATCCAATAGTTGTACAGCGTGTGATTTGATCATAGGGATATCACTTGTCGAACGAGTCAAGTAGCATTGTTCGGCAACGAGATTGAACACGACATAGTGATGTCATTGATCAAATCTCGGGCAATGCGAGTGTCGAGAGACAAAGGAAATAAGACACGACTGTCCCGGTTCAAACGACGAAAGATCTTCGTGGAATGCACAGGGGTCACATGGCCATCCAGGTCCCTCTGTCGATCATTGGTCCGGGAGTGTCCCGACCATGTCTGGAGTGTTCCCAAACCGTGGGGTATCACGCTTAAGGGTTTGATGATGCTTAGAGAGTGTTTATAGGATCGGTAGAATCGCCAAAGAATAGAAGAGAGAAAACCGGAAGGGTTTCGGTAAGTCCGGAGGATGTCCGGAGTGGAGGTGGAATGTGTTCCATAGGCACGGAGATTGAATAATATGTGAATGAATGTTAAATATTGATTTAATCATTTATTCATAATTATTTAATAAAAGAGAAAATCAATTTAAAGGTCAAAAGGCTTAATGGGTCAATTCTGGAGGGAAGAGGGCCCATTAGGGAAAGGCAAGAGGGGAGAAGGGGCAAGGGGGTGGCCGGCTAGGCCAAGACCCCCCGCACGGGTCCCACTAGGGCTGGTCGGTGATGCCCCCTCTCCCTCTCCTTTAGTCCCACCCCGGGACTTTGAGGGAGGTAGTACCTCCCCTCCCCCTATATATAGTGGGGGTATTTGGCCAGATAAATACACACAATATTCAATAAAAGGTTTCCTCTCTTTTGGGGAGACCTCCAATTGATATTCTCTCTCTCTCTCTCTCTCTCTCTCTCTCTCTCTCTCTCTCTCTCTCTCTCTCTCTCTCTCTCTCTCTCTCTCTCTCTCTCTCTCTCTCTCTCTCTCGTGACCGTGGTCGCAAGTTCGGACTGCGTGAACGAGAGACATCTTCACCGCGGAGCACCGTCGTGCTCCGGGATTCGGATCCAGGAGCTCTACTTCTACAATTGTTGCTGGATCGGGGAAGCGGGAGTCATCGTCAGACACCGAACATGTGTAACTCCCCGCGAGGTGTCACACTTGAGGCACTCAAGTCGTTGGAGCCGCAGGAGCGCAAGGACTTCATCACGACCTTGAGGTCGGCTTCGGCTCGTCTACATCAACCACGCTCTCCTGAGCGTTGACAATGCTTTTCGGTCTTCAAGGGTAAGTTCTCGAAAATCCCCTCCCGTTACTGCATTACTAATAGATAGGTCCTGGCAACATCAGGGGTTCAGGGGCGTAGGGTAAAAATTATTGTTTTCATACGCAGAATCCCTACAGTGGTATTAGAGCTAGATCTATGCATAGTAATGCTAGTACGAGTAGAACACTTGAGATGTAACGTGTGGGCCTTGATCTTTTAGTTGTTACCCTCCCACGTGTACTTGTGTATACCGCAGTAATGCTTGGTGAAGCGTTCCCCAACCAACTTTACGCGTTCATTCGCGAGACTAGTCCAAGCTTGACATACAACTTGTACCGTATAAAGTGGCTTAGGGGGGTACCTGTGTCTCTCGCATTAGTTGGTATGCCATTTGCAATGGAGGGCCCCGAAAGGGGTGTAGTATAAACAACTACTTGATCAGCGTTGTGGTGACAGTTCGTAGGTAAGAACGGTTCTTGTACGAAAGCCCATTCAGCCATGTAAAATATGCAAAGATAAAGTAGAGGTGTCTAACTTTGTTTTGCAGGGGGCGTTGCTTTGTGATATGATTGTGGAAAAGGTAAAGTGATTACCTTATGTTATGTAGTAGTAGATAGTCACGGAGGTGACAGACTACCACGCCGGAAAGACACTGGTACCCTGGTGTCTACGACGTTGGAACCCTGGCGCCGAAATCCGGTGACGACAGATGGAGATCACGACGTGAAGGACCATATCACATCGCATTTACATTCAATGTTATTGTTTATATATCTTATTGTGTGCTAGTATTAGATACTCGACGGTATCCTAATAAGATGATCCCTGTTAAAATTACCAATGATTGTGTTCCCCCTTAGTGTGCACCACCAAGAAAGTTCTTCGGTATGAGGCAGGCTGTGATGAGCGGGTGTCAGACATATCTACGTTCGCATATAGTGGGTGTAAGCCATGTTGCACAACGAATACACTAAGGTTGAGTTGGCAAGCCTAGCACGTTACATATATGTGGCCTTGGAACACGGATGGTCGAAAGATCGAGCACGAGTCGCATGAATGATGTGACCGACGTTTAGCGTCTACCCTAGAACCCACATTGATGGCTGTGATGATCGGGGGAGATGTGGGGAAAAGGGGTCGTGTTATCACTAGAACCCTTCAGGGGATAGGTGTTTCTAAGTGGAGTTATTATTAACCCATTTAATTATAAACTTAGTCTAAATTCCTTTTGCAATTATAAATGTAGAAAAGATTTTCCCCGATGCAACCTTTCCTATTGACGACTGGTTGGTTAGAAGGAGAGAAGCTCGGGTTAGACGGATCAAACTTCTCTATATGGGTTGCGCGTCTCCACGTTCTCCTTAGCGAGAATAACATGGCCGACTACATACTCAACGAGATGGATTTGGATCAGCCCAGTGATATAGAGACCCCAGAGCAGCGGGAAGACCGCTATTACCGTCGGGAGATGACCTCCTTCATTTCAGTTACAATGCGTTTCGGAATGGTGGACGGGCTGTGGCCTGTCGTGGGTAATGTCGACCCTCATACGGTAATGCTACAGCTTAGGACACATTTCATGGAACGAGCACGCATATGGGAGCATGGGCTGATGGGAGACTTCCTCTCCATTAAGATGGAGGAGAACTCATCACTTGATGACCACTTGGAGCGCATGCATGATGCGTACATGAGGCCTGCATACTTCCTGGATAGCTGGATGACAAGCTCTTTTGCAAATGGCGTTGTGCTGTGGTCGCTGCCACCAAGATACCAAGCACAAGTCAGGACTTGCATTATGAGAGGCGACACGGAAACATAGGATTTCCACAAGTTCATATCACATCTCAGGAATGTGATGATTGAACCCGTTGTCGGAGAGGTCATCGATGACAAAGGTATATATTTGATATATGATTTTATAAATGTTATAATCTTGCAAACACATGTTGCAGTGTTAAGTATATTTGATACTTGTTCTGTTTTGCTGAAAACAGGTCCTTCTACATAGATGTGCTTGCCGGAGAGGAGGTGACGTTGCGTGTTGATGGTGAGCATGATGATGATGGCAAATGACACTCTCCCTCAACATTTATCACTTAGTTTATATTTAGGATGATTATTGTAATCAAAAGATTGTGAACCTCTTTAGTTGTCTCACACTTTGTGAGATGGTTATTCATATGAGCTTGTAACAAACAGTTGTTCCACTTTTATGAATGATCTCTATTCGTGTTCATATCTTGTTTGATTATGTGTGAATTATCCTTGTTTTGAAATTAATTGATAATACATGAACATTTGTAAAATATTGAAATGCCTTTAAATTACCCAACTTAATGATACATCCATTAATGAATGAAACCATTGTTTAAATTCAAAGTTATTGATAATATGTGAAAGACACTTGTTTTCTTATCACATATGAATCATGCCTAAGTTCGGCAAAATAACTTGAACACCGTGTATTACTTGAATACAAAGTGTTTTAATGAATTGTTAAAAGTAAATACATATTCGATGTATTATGTTTTAACAAAATGGTAATTATCATTATATGATTGTTTAAATGTGTAAAGAAGTTTACCAAAGGAAACATGAGTATAAAACTATTTGATATGATCAAAGTGTTTCATCAACAAAGGGTATAGATATAAAAGAGAATCTAATTACTGCGATTTGATCAATAGTAATGGAATTCGACTTTATAAGAATGGCATGAAGAAAAATTGTGGAATGCAAAGTGTTTTGAAACGCCAAAATGCAAAGCATCACAATGTGATATTAGATATCAAAGTGGGTGAATACATGGCGCCAAATAAATCGTTGTAGTATAGATGTAGATACCATTAGTTAGAAATAGTTAGCACTCAATTAGAACATATAGTGAACCGTGAGAATTCGTGAAAGCGGCTCCATATCTAGTATGGATCGTCGTAAAAGTTTTGGGGTTATTCGATATAACCAAAAAAATAGCGAATAAGTCCTTGTAGAGTATTCATTGGAAACTTTGAATATGAAATCCATAGCTGAAACCAAACGAGAAGCAAAACTTGTATTGCTTGGATTTTGGTGCTTCTTGAGAAAGTTCACTTTTAGTGATATTTCTCGATTATGGAGCAAATGGAAGATAGTGTGAAACACGATGAGGATTCAAAACCCTGCATCAGAGTTTTGAGAAGCGCAACGGAAAGTGTTCCTGAGCGATACTCTTCACAAAGGATAGAATCAATGATAGTGATCATTGTGTTTTCCCCACTGGTGTTTTCACTACATGAAGTAGGATTCAAAATGTATCCCATATCTTGTATGGAGACATCTGTGAATCATTTGTCATGATTCTTGGAATATGACATACCTACGAACTACTAAGGAAACAATAGTAAACTAGAATTATGAGAAATCCTAGAAGCAAAATTCCCTTGAGATTAGAAAGCAATTCGTTGCCGAATCTCACAAGTAAAAGGGGTTACTTGGAATTTTCCCAAATGACTGCAAAGCCATAGTGGAAAAGGGGGTGAATGAAAAAAGCACAATTTGGACAAATTCAAATGAATTTGATTCAAGTGTGCTGAATGTCTAGTGGATTTAAAACTAGTAAATGTACTAGTATCTCATAGTAAATCTCCAAGTTTGATATTTGATCAAAGGATTTTGAAATCATTCAAAATAGTGAGTGGATATGCAATTTGCATGAAATTGAGTGGGAGCTATGAAAGTCTTCCTAAAACAATATGTGAATGACATATTTTTGAGTGGGAGCAATATAAGTCTCAAATTCAAATATGTAGGAACATAGTTTGTGTAAGAGTGGTGACTCATACCCAAATATGTTGGGAACATATTTTGAGTGGGAGCTTATAGGAGTGATTCTTAAGTGTGTTAAGAATAAAAGCACAAGTACCAATAAATAATGATTTATAAGGGGTAGAAGTTGATAATAAGTGTGTTATGATATTATGTAGTATTCCTTAAGGGATTCTGAAAAGGGTTTTAGAATAGAAGTTAATTAAGGAACTAGTCCTTAATAACTCAAATTAGGAATAGTATTAAGTTTAACATGAATGGTTGAAAGAAAGAAAAGGATGATCATCATCCACTATGTTGAGACATAGGTTCTATCTTAGAAAACCATGATGATAACTTAACATAATATATGATCCAATAAGGAACGTTTGAAAAGTGATTAAGTTCGAATCACAAAACGTCGAGCTAAGTTTGTCCCTAGTGTCTAATAGAGAATTGTAGACATGTTTTCCAGATCCATAAAGGATGGCATATCTTAAAGCATAAAGAGTTATGTTATAAGGGAATATGTTGGAAACTCCTGTAAATACCGACTAAAGCCAAGTAGGAAGCGAGGTGAACAAAACATCGAAAGTTGCATAGAGTGCACTCGTGTTTCGATGAATACATTTATAATAATAGATAAGGGTACCATCTAAAGTGTTGTATAATGTTATGGCGGGGCTAGTTCGCCTTTAACGTAGAATGATGTGTCCTAGGGCACAATGCCCATGAGGAAGCCCTGGAGGTTGATCTAAACTCACTGTAGGCTCCTGGAATCCGGCCTCGTTCTGCTTCCATAGCGATGATGCATACACAAAGATGTTATCATGAGATGATAAAGTATTAATGTCAATCAAGGTGACATTAGTAAGTTACAAAGGATTTGGGACTATAAAGTACAGACCCAAGACTCAACCTCTTCCATGAGCAAGCATGTTCAGGGTACTGGATATATGGTGCCAATGATTAAGAACAAATGCATCTAGTTTATTTGTACTCTAGTGCAAGTGGGAGACTGTTGGAAATATGCCCTAGAGACAAATAATAATAAGGATTGTTATCATATTTCATAAAGTTTATAATTAATTTTTATATCATGCTATAACTATATTGAGAGGAAACATCAATACACGTGTGATATGTAAACAACCAAGGGTTCCCAGTGAAACTCTAGTCACTAGTTCATTGGTCAACAGATGATCAAGTTTCCTGATCATGTGGCATTTATGCCAGATGGAAATGGAGTCAACTCATTCTGAGAATGAGATGATGAACCAATACCCAACCTAAACATCGTGACCCGATCATGTCACGAAGTTCAAGTTATGATGATTAGAAATAGATCCTCGTAGACTATTCCTTAGACCGTGAGGCTATATCAATCACCGTCTCCCAAGAATGCTTAGATAGCATCAAACGTCACTTGGTAATACAGTGACAATAAAGGTGTGTTCAGGTATTCAGAGGAACTGTAGAGGCAATATATGCCAAGAGCGGGATTTGTCCATCCACGTGATGGAAAGATACTCAAGGGCCCACTCGGAGAAGTTATATCCAATAGATGCGCAACGTGTGATTTGATCACAGGGATATAACTTGTCGAACGAGTCAAGTAGCATTGTTTAGTAACGAGATTAAACATGACATGGTGATGTCATTGATCAAATATCGAGCAATGCGAGTGTCGAGAGACAAAGGGAATACGACACGACTGTCCTGGTTCAAACGATGAAAGATCTTCATGGAATGCACTGGGGTCGCATGGCCATCTAGGTCCCTCTGCCAATCATTGGTCCGGGAGTGTCCCGATCATGTATGTAGTGTTCCCGAACCGTGGGGTATCACGCTTAAGGGTTTGATGATGCTTAGAGAGTGTTTATAGGATTCGTAGAATCACCAAAGAATAGAAGAGAGAAAACCGGAAGGGTTTCGGTAAGTCCGGAGGATGTCCAGAGTGGAGGTGGAAGGTGTTCCATAGCCATGGAGATTGAATAATATGTGAATGAATGTTAAATATTGATTTAATCATTTATTCATAATTATTTAATAAAAGAGAAAATCAATTTAAAGGTCAAAAGGCTTAATGGGCCAATTCCGGAGGGAAGAGGGCCCATTAGGGAAAGGCAAGAGGGGAGAAGGGGCAAGGGGGTGGCCGGTTGGGCCAAGCCCCCCGCGCGGGGCCCTCTAGGGCTGGCCGGCGGCGCCCCCTCTCCCTCTCCTTTAGTCCCACCCTGGGACTTTGAGGGAGGTAGTACCTCCGCTCCCCTATATATAGTGGGGGTATTTGGCCAGATAAATACACACAATATTCAATAAAAGGTTTCCTCTCTTTTGGGGAGACCTCCAATTGATATTCTCTCTCTCTCTCATGACCGTGGTCCCAAGTTCGGACTGCGCGAACAAGAGACATCTTCACCGCGGAGCACCATCGCACCGCGGGATTCGGATCCAGGAGCTCTACTTCCGCAACTACTGCTAGATCGGGGAAGCAGGAGTCATCGTCAAACACCAGACGTGTGTAACTCCCCGTGAGGTGTCACACTTGAGGCACTCAAGTCGTTGGAGCCGCAGGAGCGCAAGGACTTCATCACGACCTTGAGGTCGGCTTTGGCTCGTCTACATCAACCACGCTCTCCTGAGCATTAACAATGATTTTCGGTCTTCAAGGGTAAGTTCTCAAAAAGCCCCTCCTGTTACTGCATTACTAATAGATAGGTCCTGGCAACATCAGGGGTTTAGGGGCGTAGGGTAAAAATTATTGTTTTCATACACGAAACCCCTACATTTGGTATAGAAGAAAAACTTCCAATCCCACAAGTTCAAGAATAAGAACAAATCTGAAGTCAAAGGTAAGTTTGATGGCAAGAACAAGGCCACTCACTCAACCAACTTCAAGAAGAAAATGTATAAGAAGATGTTCTTCATGTTCTTCCATTGATATAGAATAGGCAAGCATATCGTCAAGATATAACACCATGAATTATTGAGATATTCCAAGAATACCACATTCAAGAGGTGGAAGGAACGAACAAATGCTCAAAACACTTTCTAAGCTCAACGCTCTTTGAAAGATCAGCATTAACATCAAGGTTTGTGCTGAATGATAAGAAGAAAGGCTCTTGCCACGTCTGTGGTGATCTTGATCATTGGGCTCCTAGCTGCCCTAATCGCTTTGACAAGCGGCAACATGGGAACAACGGCAAGACCGCTAATGTTGTTATTAGCTATACTAAGATGAAGGACGCTGGGTACAATATTTTACCTACTATCCTTTCAGTATTTCATTCTCCTGGATGGTGGATAGATACGGGAGCTAATACACATGTATGTTCTGATATTTCCATGTTTTCTTCTTATCATGTCTCAAGGACTTCTTCCGTGCTGATGGGAAACGACTCACGTGCTTCTGTTCATGGTGTTGGTATAGTAAATCTGAAGTTTACTTCAGGGAAGACCGTATAGCTGAAGAATGTGCAGCACGTTCCCTCCATCAATAAGAATCTCATCAACGGATCGCTTCTATGTCGAGATGGTTTAAGTTGGTTTTTGAGTCCAATAAAGTTGTAATTTCTAAGTATGTACAATTTGTTGGAAAGGGTTATGAGTGCGGAGGTCTGTTCCGCTTGTCTTTGTCAGACTCATGTACTAAAGTTATTAATCATGTTTGCAATGATAATGAGTCCAGTATTTGGCATTCACAACTTTATCATATTAACTTTGGTTGCATGACGCGGCTAGCCAATATGAGTTTAATTCTGAAATTTACCACTATCAAAGGTTCTAAGTGCCAAGTTTGTGTGCAAGCAAAGCAACCCCGCAAGTCTCATACGACTGCAGAACCGAGAAACTTAGCACCACTAGAACTTATACATTCAGATCTTTGTGAGATGAATGGTGTGTTGACAAAACATGGAAAAATATACTTTATGATGTTGATTGATGACTCCACTAGATACTGCTATGTTTATCTTTTGAAATCTAAAGATTAAGCTTTGAGTTACTTCAAAAACTATAAAGCTGAAATAGAAAACCAACTTGATCTTAAAATCAAGCGGCTAAGGTCGGATCATGCTGGAGAGTACTTTTCAAATGAATTTGATCTATTCTGTACGAAACATGGTATTATCCATGAGAGGACGCCTCTCTACTCACATCAGTCAAATGGGGTGGCCAAAAGAAAGAACCGCACTCTAACTGATTTGGTTAATGCCATGTTAGATACATCGGGTCTTTCCAAGGAATGGCGGGGGAGGCGCTAATGACTGCGTGTCATGTCCTAAACCGTGTTCCTGTAAAGGATAAAACCATGACTCCATTTAGGGAATGTGAGAAGAAAATGCTTAAACTGTCTTACTTACGAACTTGGGGATGTTTGGCGAAAGTCAATATTCCAATACCCAAGAAGCGAAAGCTTGGACCAAAAACCATGGATTGTGTTTTTCTAGGATATGATTTTCATAGCATTGGCTATAAATTTTTGATAGTAAAATCTGAGGTATCTGACATGCATGTTGGTATGATTATGGAGTCGAATGATGCTTTCTTTGAGGACATCTTTCCCTGTTGGGAATATGCCCTAGAGGCAATCATGGTTGATGATATTTCCTAAAGTATTCATAAAGTAAAGTTATCCTTATATGAACATCAAATATATATCACTGAATGCATGATTCAGTTGTGGAACTATGTAT
Organism: Avena sativa; assembly: GCA_916181665.1. Lineage (NCBI taxonomy): Eukaryota > Viridiplantae > Streptophyta > Magnoliopsida > Poales > Poaceae > Avena > Avena sativa. The sequence goes on from OV702287.1 coordinate 345,670,086, forward strand.
TCATGATTGTTCATATTAGATTGTCCTTGGTCGTTGAGGTTGTGCTGGACACACAACTTAGACCAATGTGCAAGTCGGCTGATGACACGGTTCCACTTGTCATGGGCATGGTGATGCTATTCTGACTTACACTGATTCGACTAAATAGTTTAGCGAGTCGGACTGACCCATAGTTGAGATGCAACGAGCATGTTGTCATTTGCAGTCTCAAGCAATGGAATCCTTCGACCTAAGGTGATTGCATGATCCGAGTTGTGGATCGCCAACTTAGGTTCTATCAAATGTTGTTCCGTAAATGGGCGGTTATAAAGGTAGAGTTCGGGTTGGTTGTCAAGCAAGCTGCATGACGTGAATTACCAAGATGGGATTTTCCCCTCCATAATGGAGAGATATTCTCTGGGCCCTCTCGTGTGATATGATTCGAAAGCATGGCCATGCGCTACTCAGTTAAGTGTTAACTGAGGAGTCCGACTAAGAGTTAGTCCAGTGAATCACATATCATGGTATGAGAAGATAGTTGGTAGCGGCCTCTAGCAAGACGTGCCAACTCCCAAGCGTCATAAAGTCAGAAGACGAACCTTCAATGTGACTTTCGTCCAAGTCCCTTTGCCTCACGATATACCTGTTAAGCTATAAGCGAGTAGTTGTCATCCCTTTAATAGCTTAACTCTGATTCGGAGGGCTTTCCGGGGGATCGTTCGGTACTGCTTCGACGCGCTGCATCAACTTCCGCATCTGCGTGTCTAGCGGTAATCTCGTGGCCTATAACCTAAGCTGGATCTTGGGAGTTCCGTGTTAGGGAAAAGTTTTGTTTATCTCTGCGTGGCCCAACAGTGGTATTAGAGTGAAAGCTTCTGGTTTTAGGATCTAGATCTGTGCGTATGTGATATGCATGAGGTGGTGGATAGGATCAACTTAGGGTTTCGGTGATTGATCTATGAAATAGATCGGTTTTGTGCAGGATTGATTGGATCAATCGCACTCGGGGGTGCATGGAAGATCAGGTGCGGATGATCAATGAGATTGGTCAGATCTGCACAGGGATCAGATTTGGGTAAAGTGTTTTATCTAATGAAGGAATCCATGGTTCGAGACCGCCGGATTCGCCCTGTCGTAGCGCCTTAGATGTCGTTGCGAGGTTCACAACACCGGTAGATATCATATCTATGCATCACTTGTTTTTGCAGGAAGTTGTGAATGGTATGGCTTATGTGCATGTGATGTGTGTAATCCATACGTGATCTGTGTATCACGGGTTTGTCAGCCGGCTGGAGCCAAAGTGTTGTCACTGTTATTGTATAACGACCTGCGTGTCACCATGAGATGCCATCTTCTTGTATATTCCTTAGTCCTAGTGTAGCAAGTTTGGAGGACTTGAAGGACACTGCAGCCAAAGGCATGACAAACAGGTTCATGGAGACGGAGATCACCATGAAGAGAGCCATACCATTTCACATTATAATTGGATTATTTTGTGTGATTGTTATGTGTCTAGTTTTACCTCTATGAGATAGTGGTTAAACTTTAATCCTCAAAGAAGGTCTAGTCGGTCTCCCCGCCGGTGCTACACCATCACAAGTCGGACATTCTTGGTAGTGGGCTCATAAAATTGAGGTGCTGCCAATTCTTTTCGACTAGATGGGTTCGAGTCGGACTCTTACAGCGGAAGCACTTGGTAAGCTAGACGGGTCTATCACAACGGTTGTGGGGCTCGGGGAGAGAGCGGTCGGGAGCCGGGGCATGAGATGCCACCCGACCAACATGAGTCGCATGAGATGCGATTGGCAAGGAGTTTCCTACCTAGATCACTTGACGGCTAGCGGTGATGCTAAAGCTCACTAGTCGGCTTGCTTATTTAGGATCCTGAATGACTAAGTAACCATCAGAGGGATGTTGGTTCTAGTGGGAGCATAAGTATTAAAATGTTTAATACGCCTGCTCTTTTATGAATACTTGTCTTAAGTGTTTTGCATATTTCTGTTGTAGATAATGGCACCTAGTAGCAGTCTCCCTCAGTTGTCCAGTTTTGCTTTGAGGACCATTCTAGAGAAAGATAAACTTAATGGGACAAACTTCACCAACTGGTATCGTAATCTGAGAATTGTTCTTAAACAAGAAAAAAGGGACCATGTTCTAGACAACCCGCTTCTAGATGTGCCGGATGAGAATGCGAGTGTCGCAGTAACCAATGCCTATCGTAGAACATGTGATGAGTCTATAGAAATTAGCTGTCTTATGCTTGCTCACATGGAACTGGACTTGTAGCAGCTGTTCGAGAATGTTGAGGCCTACGATATGATCGAAAGCCTCAAAAGTATGTTCCAGGCTCAGGAAAAGACCAAAAGGTATCAAGTCTCTCAAGATTTGCTGAGTTGTAAGCTTAAGGATGGTGATCCACTGAGTCCGCATGTGATCAAGATGGTTGGTTACGTGTAGTCTCTGGAAAGGCTTGGCTACCCCATAAGCGAAGAGTTCACTACGGATATAATTCTGAACTCTCTTCCTAGTGTGTATGGCCAGTTCATATCAAACTACCACATGCATGGTATGTATAAGAAGCTCACTGAATTACATGGGATGCTTAAGCAGGCAGAGGTTGACCTCAAGAAAGGTACTAGCCAAGTGTTGGTGGTACAGAATAAGGCTAAGTTTAAGAAGAGTTCTTGGACTAAGAAGAATAAGGCTAAGTCAGGAGGTAATGCTCAGGATGAGATCCCAAGCATTTCCTCAGGGACTAATCATCTCCTTCAGCCGGTTCCGCTTGCTTCTATTGCAAGGCGGATGGCCACTGGAAGAGGAATTTCAACAAGTATTTGGCGGATAAAGCCAAGAGTGGAAGTGTGACTTCCAACTCAGGTACACTTGTTTGCAATGTTATAGACCTTTATCTTGCTGATGCACCCGGTAGTTCTTGGGTATATGATACCGGATCAGTCATTCATATCTGCGACTCGTTGCAGGGACTGGTAAGAACTAGGGGCGTAGCAAGAGGCGAGGTTGACATTCAGGTCGGAAACAAAGCAAGAGTTGCTGCGTTGGAAGTCGGCACGATGCAACTTCATTTACCTTCAGGATTCTTAATGGAACTAAATAATTGTTATTATGTTCCAGTGTTTAGTCGAAACATCATTTCTACCTCATGTTTGATGAGACAAGGCTATGAGTCTAATATTAAGAACAATGGTTGTTCTTTATATTTGAATGATATGTTTCACGGCTTTGCACCCATTCAGAACGGGTTATTTATTTTGAATCTTGATGGTGGGCCAGTCTATAACGTAAATGTGAAAAGGTTGAAACCAAATGACCTGAATATGACTTACTTTTGGCATTGTCGACTTGGTCACATAAGTTGGAAATGCATGAAGAAGCTCCATGATGATGGACTCCTAACTTCGTTTGATTTGGAGTCGTTCGAGACATGTGAATCCTGCCTACTCGGCAAGATGACCAAGACACCTTTTGCAAAGAGTTGTGAAAGGGTGTCTGACTTATTGGGACTAATACATAGTGATGTATGTGGCCCAATGAGCACGACAGCTAGAGGTGGTTATGAGTACTTCATTATCTTCACTGATGATTTGAGTAGGTATGGATATATCTACTTGATGAAACATAAGTCAGAAGCCTTTGAAAAGTTCAAAGAATTCTAGAATGAAGTACAAAATCAACTCGGCAAGAAAATAAAGTTTCTTCAGTCAGACCGAGGAGGCGAGTACATGAGCCATGAGTTTGATGGCCATCTGAAGAGTTGTGGAATAGTTCCTCAGCTCACTCTGCCTGGTACACCGCAGAGGAACGGTGTGTCGGAATGGCGGAATCGGACCTTGTTGGACATGGTACGATCAATGATGAGTTGGACAGATCTACCTTTATCATTTTGGGGTTATTGTCTAGAAACGGTAGCGTTCACACTAAACAGAGTATCATCAAAATCGGTAGAGAAGACACCACATGAGATGTGGACAAGCAAGAAGCCAAGCTTGTCTTTTCTTAAGATTTGGGGTTGTGAAGCATTTGTCAAGCGACTTCAGTCAGACAAGCTTACAGCCAAGTCGGATAATTGCATTTTCGTTGGGTATCCATGGGAAACCTTGGGTTACTACTTCTACAACCGAGAAGAGGGAAAAGTGTTTGTCGCTCGGAACAATGTCTTCCTTGAGAAAGAGTTTCTCAGTCGGAAAGTCAGTGGGAGTATGGTGCAGCTCGAAGAAGTTCGAGAGGAACCGGTCAGTAGCGATTTGGTGAAAGCCTTGGAGGTTGAGCCAGTCGTGGTATCTGAGCCGGCAGCTGGACCTACACTACGAAGATCGACAAGATTGCGAAGTGTTCGTGATGTATTACTATTAGACAATGATGAGCCGACAACTTATTCGGAAGCGATGGCGGGTTCTGATTCTAAGTCGTGGCTTGGAGCCATGATATTCGAGTTAAAGTCCATGGATGATAATCAAGTTTAGAACTTGGTTGATCTGCCAGACGGTGCAAGACCCGTCGAGTGCAAATGGGTCTTTAAAAGGAAAACTGATATGGATGGAAACGTTTCTATCTATAAAGATTTAGTCCAGTGAATCACATATCATGGTACGAGAAGAGAGTTAAGCTATTAAAGGGATGGCAACTACTCGCCTATAGCTTAACAGGTATATCGTGAGGCAAAGGGACTTGGCCAAAGTCACATTGAAGGTTCGTCTTCTGACTTTATGACGCTTGGGAGTTGGCATGTCTTGCTAGAGGCCGCTACCAACTATCGACTTGGAGTGGTGACTCGTGTCGTTTCCAGGTGTATGTAAACCTACAGGGTCACACACTTAAGGGTAAGGAGCCCATGTGGATTAGATCCATGTGGAGATTGGGGTACGGCCTAGATGGGCCTCAAGCATTGCGCCCAGCTAGGAGTGTATATAAGTGGAGTGACAAGGGATTGTCCCTGACCTAGCCGTCACTTTCTCCACTTCCATTTCAGGCTAGACATGATCTAGCAATCCTCTGTCTGAAGCTCCTTCCTGTATGTGTGGATACCGGTAGAGGCGTTGCACGTGCGGTGCTGGAGACGGGGAAGCTCGTGGGGATCTAGCGAAGGAGTTCGTGGGATCCAGAGAAGTTGTCCGCGGGATTTGGAGGGCTGTCCGAGGGATCGTTCGGTACTTCTTCGACGCACTGCATCAACTTCCGCATTTGCGCGTCTAGCGGTAATCTCGTGGCCTATAACCTGAGCTGGATCTTAGGAGTTCCGCGTTAGGGAAAAGTTTTGTTTATCTCTGCGTGGCCTAACATTCCCATGAAAGGTATGTCTAGCTCACCAAATCAGGAGATGACTAGTTCATCTAGTCAGGAATTTGTTATAATTCCTGAACCCACTATACCGATAGAACACTATGATGATCATGTGGAGGACGACAATGAAGCTCCTAAAAGGAGAAAGAGACAAAGGATTGCAAAATCATTTGGTGATGATTTTATTGTGTATCTTGTGGATGATACTCCCACTTCTATTTCAGAAGCCTATGTGACATGGGCATAACCCTTCGGGTGCTTATTATTGGTATATATGGTGCGACCCAGCGGAAGCCTCACCCGAAGATTTGCCAAGATTCATGAAGCCCACGATGGTTTGGCTGATACAAAGTATACAAGGACATAGACTCCTGGCGATATAAGACAAGGAAAGTCCAAGACTAGACTAGATACAAACTCAAACTTGTGACCCAACTCGTATTGGTACCCGAGACCTAGCCTCCTCATATAAAGGCTAGGAGGGGCCAACGAGGGGAGAGGACAATACAATAGACATTACACCCAACTTTAGATCTAGACAATAGACACCGAAATCTAGAAGATGACTTGTAACCGTGAAATTGCTCAATATTCAGGCGACTTTGACTCCATTGTTTCCCTAACATCCGACAAAATCCCCAACATTCTCTTTTCTGCGAAACCCCAAGTCCATAAGCATGGGCATTGCCGAGGTTACCCCTCGTCAATTGGTGCCGTCTATGGGAAATTTGAACGCTGGAACCATGGATTCGGCGGACCGCTCTCCACCATGCATCAACTCGACGAAAGCAGATCCATGCCCGCCCACCCCTGTATTGGTACCCGCCGATTTCAACGGCGGATCCGATCTGATCATCGGAAGTTTCCACTTCCAAGTAGAAGACCCGAAGAACCGCGCCTATCGGCTCCGATCTCACCGGAAGCGTCGATCAAAACAAAATTGCGCCTGCGGCAACGTCATCATCATCTAACGACTCCACAGGAAGGGCCACCTCGCATCCGACAAACGTCGAAGACAATAGCTTCCACGCCACAAATCTCAAGGATTTGACCGATCTCTATGACGGCCTCACCTTCGGATCTGATTCCGAGTCAACACTACTTCGCATCATGAACCCAACGAATGGCGTCAACGACTTTTTTCTATCAGCCCTCGAGGAACAAATCTGTAGCGTCACACGGAGTTTTGTCATCAACGTCTTTGTTGCCGCCAAGTTTATCTCTGTCGTCTCGATATACAGATGATCGGATCTACAATATGAAAGGTTTCAAAATATTCGATTAGAATTTTGGAGCGACAGGAGTCCGTCTTAGTCAGGAAAGAACCAGCGTGGTTTACGGCACCGATCGAAATCAGCTATGTTTTTGTTGGTACGTTACCAGCGAGACAAATTGGATGGACCAGCTAAGGAAAGTGCAAATCAGATAAAAGAGGCAAGTTTGGAAGGGATATCCCTGGAGTACGTACAGGAACAGGAGCCCAGTTCGTGACGGCATGCGTGTCCGTCTTGGTTTTAGTTGGCCCCACTCGTGACCACAGTTCAGAAGCTAAATGAAGATTAAAGATATAAATAAAAAAGAAGAGTTGCGATCTTATAGATCTTTCAGTCTAGTGGCCGGACCTTATTCTTTTGGATCAAATAAGAGTTGTGAAGCTATGCCCTACATGCATCTGATCTAATCAACCAAAGGTTTCACGTGAAGATCAAAAGTATGCATATGCATGAATTTTGCGGCTGAAACACTAATTATGTACGCTGCATAGATTTTGCGGTCGGAAATGCAATTAGCGTACCAATACAACGTGAAATCAATCAGCAAAAATTGAAGGACTGCGTCAACTTCCTACCATCATCGGCTGCGGCGACCCGCCATAAATCTTTGGATGCGGCAACCTATTGTCGTCATTGGCTCCGGCTCCTCCGGCCACGTCAACCTCGTCGACTACCAACAAAGTTAAGTTCTCTACTTCGAGGTATTTTATTTTTTACTTTAATCGCACTCAACACTCGGGGGCTGCGCCCTTTTCGAGTAACCTAAGTGTCATCGACTTCGTGCACTCGAGCATCTCATACGCGATTTCCCGAATAGCTGACTCTGGCTTAGTGTCGAATCCTTGAACTCCGACCTAGTTGCAGCCAACTGAAAGATCGGCAAGGTACTGAGACTAAGGACGTCAGGATAATAAAAAGGTCTCGCGTTACACTTCAAAAGTGTCGGGTCTGATGGCACTAGAAAATGTTATAACAAATTGAAAGGCGATATTATTTACAAGATGCAAGTACTTCACAAATTCTCTATGTTTTTTGCAAGGATATCGGTTACATCGAGCTACTTTGTCGGGTCCTCCCACGGAATCAACTAAATGACACTCGCGTCAACTGATCGTGCACCCGATAAAAACTAAGACCCGAGTCAAAAAATTCCTCGGATGAAGATCCTCTTCATGCATCGGATATCAATAAAGCTAAGTTCTCTTAACCGAGTCTACTTTTCAATACTCTATTACACCCAATACTCGGGGGCTAAGTAGAATAACTTATTACATGATCATACTCCGATACTCGGGGGCTTTGCTACTCAGCGCAAATTAAAAATTCTTCGGTTCCGCCATGAAATACGTCAAAAACATGCTTTGACTCGAGTAGCTGATCCAGCCCAATGGGGATCAGGCTAATGAAAAGGTCTTGTGAGGGGCGCAAATGCCATAGCCATCGGCAAAAATATATAAAGTTTCAAATATATCTAGTTCCAAATTCACGCATCCGAAAGAAATTACAACAAGCTGTATTTTCGGCTGACTTTACATAATCTACATGTCTTTTTCCAGGGTCCCTATTTTATCTACACGGAGAATTTCTCGGATGAAGAAGATCTCTGAGCCTATGCTCTGGTGCAAACACCCGAACATAGCCACGAGGGCTACTCCCATGGGAGCGCTGGCCGCGCACCTGATAGAAAAAACAGAAATCCTCCAAACAGGAGTTGATGGAAGAATATCTAGAGTGAAGAAGCATAACTTTGAGTCTACCCGAGTATAGCTTCAAAGGTTACTCCCATCGGGAGCGCCCGATGAAAATGCCGACATCACTTCAAGCACAAGACAACATCATCCATTGCATCATCCAAAAAAGACATCGGCAAGTTCACACATCCGAGGAAATCTTCGGGTTCACCTTCCGTGCATATTAAAAAGGACTTTGAGCCTATGCCCGGACGCAAGCATCCCAACATAGCCTCGGGGGATACTGACATGGGCATAACCCTTCAGGTGCTTATTATTGGTATATATGGTGCGGCCCAACGGAAGCCTCACTCGAAGATTTGCCAAGATTCATGAAGCCCACGATGGTTTGGCTGATACGAAGTATACAAGGACACAAACTCCTGGCGATATAAGACAAGAAAAGTCCAAGACTAGACTAGGTACAAACTCAAACTTGTAACCCAACTCGTATTGATACCCGAGACCTAGCCTCCTCATATAAAGGCTAGGAGGGGCCAACGAGGGAAGAGGACAATACAATAGACGTTACACCCAACTTTAGATCTAGACAATAGACACCGAAATCTAAAAGACGACTTGTAACAGTGCAATTAGTCAATATTCAGGCGACTTTGACTCCATTGTTTCCCTGACATCCGACGAGATCCCCATCGTTCTCTTTTTCACGAAACCCCAAGTCCATCACCATGGGCATTGCCGAGGTTACCCCTCGTCAATATGCATCGCAAGATGCTGACTACTGGAAAGAAGTTGTCCGTAGCGAGATGGATTCCATCTTATCTAATGGTACTTGGGAGGTCACTAATCGTCCTTATGGGTGCAAACCTGTAGGATGTAAGTGCATGTTCAAGAAAAAGCTTAGACCTGATGGTACTATTGAAAAGTACAAGGCACGTCTTGTGGCCAAGGGTTATACCCAGAAAGAAGGTGAAGAATTCTTTGATACTTACTTGTAGCCAGATTGACCACTATTCGAGTACTACTATCCTTGGCTGCCACACATGGTCTTCTCGTTCATCAAATGGACGTTAAGACAACTTTTCTAAATGGAGAGCTAGATTAGGAAATTTATATGGAGCAGCCTGGTGTGTAAGTTACCGTAATACCTCAGTGTAGGGGTTCACATATGAAAACAATAAAATTTTACCCTACGCTCCTGAACCCCTTATGCTGCCAGGACCTATCTATTAGTAATGCAGTAACGGGAGGGGCTTTCCGCAAACTTACCATTGAAGACCGAAAAGCGTTGTCAATGCTCAGGAGAGCGTGGTTGATGTAGACGAGCCGAAGCTGACCTCAAGGTCGTGATGAAGTCCTTGCACTCCTGCGGCTCCAAAGACTTGATTGCCTCAAGTGTGACACCGCGCGGCAAGTTACATGCATCCGGTGCCTGACGATGACTCCCGCTTCCCCGATCCAGCAACTGTTGCGGAAGTAGAGCCCCTGGATCCGAATCCTGCAGCGTGATAGCGCTCTGCGGTGAAGATGTCTCTCCTTCACGCAGTCTGAAATTGGGACCATGTTCACGGGATAGAGAGAGAATCAACTAGAAGGTTTCCCCAAAAGAGAGGGAACCTTTATTGATTATTCTGTGTTGTGTCTTTGGCCAAATACCCCCACTATATATAGGGGGAGGGGAGGTAATACCTCCCTCAAAGTCCCGGGGTGGGACTAAAGGAGGGGAAGGGGGAGGCGCCGTCGGCCAGCCCTAGTGGGCCCCGCACGGGGGCTTGGCCCAGCCGGCCACCCCCTTGCCTCCTCTCTCCTCTTACCTTTCCCTCATGGGCCCTTTTTCCTCCGGAATTGGCCCATTAAGCCTTTTGACCATTAAATTAATTTCTCTTTTATTAAATAATTATGAATAAATGATTAAATCAATATTTAACATTCATTCACATATTATTCAATCTTCGTGGCTATGGAACACCTTCCATCTCCACTCTGGACATTCTCCGGACTTACCAAAACCCTTCCGGTTTTCTCTCTTCTATTCTTCGGTGATTCTACCAATCCTATAAACACTCTCTAAGCATCATAAAGCCCTTAAGAGTGATACCCCACGGTTTGGGAACACTCTAGACATGGTCGGGACACTCCCGGACCAATGATCGACAGAGGGACCTGTATGTCCATGTGACGCCTGTGCATTCCACGAAGATCTTTCGTCGTTTGAACCGGGACAGTCATGTCTTATTCCTTTTGTCTCTCGATACTTGCATTGCCCGAGATCTGATCAATGAAATCACCAGGTTGTGTTCATTCTTGTTACCAAACAATGCTACTTGACTTGTTTCGACAAGTGATATCCCTATGATCAAATCACATGTTGCGCATCCATTGGATATAACTTCTCCGAGTGGGCCCTAGAGTATCTTTCTGTCACGCGGATGGACAAATCCCGCTCTTGACATATATCGCCTCTACAGTTCCTACGAATACCTGAACACACCTTTATTGTCACTGTATTACCAAGTGACATTTGATGCTATCTAAGCATTCTCAGGAGACAACAATTGATATAGTCTCACGGTCTAAGGAATAGTCTACGAGGTCTATTCTAATCATCATAACTTGAACTTCGTGACATGATCGGGCCACGATGTTTAGGTTGGGTATTGGTTCATCATCTCATTCTTAGAATGAGTTGACTCCATTTCCAACTGGCATAAATACCACATGATCAGGAAACCTTGATCATCTGTTGACCAATGAACAAGTGACTAGATTTTCGTTGGGAACCCCTGGTTGTTTATATATCACACATGTATTGATGTTTCTTTTCAATATAGTTATAGCATGATATAAAGCTTAATCATAAACTTTATGAAATATGATAACAATCCTTATTATTATTTGTCTCTAGGGCATATTTCCAACAGTCTCCCACTTGCACTACAGTACAAATAAACTAGCTGCATTTGTTCTTAATCATTGGCACCATATTTCCTGGTACCCTAAACATGCTTGCTCATGGAAGAGGTTGAGTCTTGGGCTTGTACTTTACAGTACCAAATCCTTTGCAACTTACTACTGTCACCTTGATTGACATTAATAGTTTATCATCTCATGATAACATCTTTGTGTATGCATCGTCGTTATGGCAGCAGAATGAGGCCGGATTCTAGGAGCCTACTATGACTTTAGATCAACCTCGAGGGCTTTCTCATGGGCACTGTGCCCTGGGACACATCATTCTACGTTAGAGCGAACTAACCCCGCCATAACATTATACATCACTTTAGATGGTACCCTTATCTATTATTATCAATGTAATTATCGAAACACGAGTGCACCCTGTGCAACTTTCGATGTTTTGTTCACCTCACTTCCTACGTGACTTTAGTTGGTATTACAGGAGTTTCCAACATATTCCCTTATAACATAACCCTTTATGCTTTAAGATATGCCATCCTTTATGGATTTGGAAAACATGTCTACAATTCTCTATTAGACACTATGGACAAACTTAGCTCAACGTTCCATGATTCAAACTTAATCACTTTTCAAACGTTCCTTCTTGGATCATATATTTTGTTAAGTTATCATCATGGTTTTCTAAGATAGAACCTATGTCTTAAAATAGTGGATGATGATCATCCTATTCTTTCTTTCAACCATTGATGCTAGACTTAATTCTATTCCTAATTTGAGTTATCAAGGACCAGTTCCTCAATTAACTTCTATTCTGAAACTCTTTTTAGAATCCCTTAAGGAATACTACATAATACCGTAATATTCTTACTATCAACTTCTACTTCCTATAAATCATTATTTATCGGTACTTGCGCTTTTATTCTTAATGTGTCGTATACACACTTAAGATTCACTCCTCTAATCTCCCACTCAAAATATGTTCCTAACATATTTGGGTATGAGTCACTACTCTTATTCAACATATGTTCCTACATATTTGAATTTGAGACTTATATTGCTCCTACTCAAAATGTGTTCCCGACATATTTGAGTTCGAGACTTTCATTGCTCCCACTCAAAATATTTCATTCACATATTGTTTTAGGAAGACTTTCATAGCTCCCACTCAATTTCATGCAAATTGCATATCCACTCACTATTTTGAGCGACTTCAAAATCCTTTGATCAAATATCAAACTTGGAGATTCACTATGAGACACTAGTACTTTACTAGTTTTAAATCCACTAGACTTTCAGCACACTTGAATCAAATTCATTTGAATTTGTCCAATACTTGACAAATTGTGCTTTTGTCATTCACCCCTTTTTCCACTATGGCTTTGCAGTCATTTGGGAAAATCCAAGTAACACATTTACTTGTAAGATTCAGCAACAAATTGCTTTATAATCTCAAGTGAATTTTGCTATGTGATTTCTCATAACTTTAGCTTACCATTATTTCCTTAGTAGTTTGTAGGTATGTCATATTCCGGTAATCATGACAAATGATTCACAAATGTCTCCATACAAGATATGGGCAACATTTTGAATCCTACTTCATGTAGTGAAAACATTAGTGGGGAAAACACAATGATCACTATCATTGATTCTTTCCTTTGTGAAGAGAATCATTCAAGAACGCTTTCCGTTGTGCTTGTCAACACTCTGATGCAGGGTTTTGAATCCTCATCATATTTTTCACTATCTTACATTTTAATCAAGAAATACCACTGAATGTGAACTTTCTCGAGAATGCACCAAAATCCAAGCAATACTAATTTTGCTCCTCTTTTGGTTTCAGCTATGGATTTTATATTCAAAGTTTTCTAATGAATACTCTACAAGGACTTATTCGCTATTGTTTTGGTTATATCGAATAACCCCAAAACTTTTACGATGATCCATACAAGATATGGCACCGATCTCACGAATTAATATGGTTTACTAAATATTCTAATTGGGTGCTAACTATTTCTAACTAATGGTCTTTTACATCTATGCTACAATGATTTCTTTGGCGCCATCTACTCACCCACTTGATATCAAATATCATATTGTGATGCTTTGCATTTTGACATTTCAAACGCATTGCATTCCACATTTTTTCTTCATGCCATTCTTATAATGTCGAATTGCATTACTATTGATCAAATCATAGTAATTAGATTCTCATTTATCTTTAATACCCTTTGTTGATGAAATAATTTGATCATATCAAATAGTTTCATACTCATGCTTCCTTTGGTAAACTTATTTACAAAATTTAAACAAGTGTATAATGATAATCACCATTTTTTTAAAACACAATACATCGAATATGTATTCTCTTTTAACAATTCAAAACACTTTGTATTCAAGTAATACATGGTGTTTAAGTTATTTTGCCGAACTTAGGCATGATATATATGTGACAAGAATACAAGTGTCTTTCACATATTATCATTATAACTTTGAATTTAAAAATGGTTTCATTCAGTAATGAACATATCATTAAGTTGGGTAATTTCAAGGCATTTCAATATTTTACAAATGTTCATGTATTATCAATTAGTTTCAACAACAAGGATAATTCACATATAATCAAACAAGATATGGACACGAATAGAAATCATTCATGAAAGTGGAACAACTGTTTGTTACAAGCTCATATGAATAACCGTCTCACAAAGTGTGAGACACACTAAAGAAGTTCACAATCTTTTGATTATAATAATCATCCTAAAACATAAACTAAGTGATAAATGTCGAGGGAGAGTGTCGTTGTCCATCATCATCATGCTCGCCATCAACACGCAACGTCACCTCCTCTCCAGCAAGCACCTCTCATGCAGAAGGACAATTTTCAGCAAAACAGAACACATATCAAATATACTTAACACTGCAAATGTGTTTGCAAGATTATAACATTTATAAAATTGTATATCAAATATATACCTTTGTTATTGATGACCTCGGCGATAATGGGTTCAACCATCACATCCCTGAAATGTGATATGAACCCATGGAAATCCCGTGTTTCCGTGTCGCCTCTCATAATGAAAATCCTGGCAAGTGCTTGGTAGCTTGGTGGCAGTGACCGCAGCAACAAGCCGATTGCAAAAGAGCTTGCGAACCAGTTGTCCAGGAAGTATGCAAGACTCATGTATGCATCATATATGCGTAACAAGTGATCGTCTAGTGAGGAGTTCTCCTCCATCTTTATGGAGAGGAAATCTCCCATCAGCTCATACTCCCATATGCGCACTTGTTCGAAATGTGATCTCAGATGTTCCATAAATGTTCGGGGATTAAGACTTCCCACAAACGACCATAGCCCATCTTCCATCCCGAGGCGCAGCGTTATTGATATGAACGTGGCCATCACATGACGACAGCAGCGGTGATCCTGCTGCTCCTAGTTCTCATGAAGATAGGGCGGCTCCAAGTACATCTCGCAGATCATGTAGTCATCTAGTTTGTTCTCGCTAAGGAGATCATGAAGGCGCATGCCCCATATAGAAAAGTTGGATCCATCTAACTTGAGATTTTCTCCTTTTAACCAATTGTTAATAGGGAAGGTAATCTCGGGGAGAACCATTTTCTACATTTATAATTGCAAAAAGGAATTTAGACTAAGTTTATAATTAAATGAGTTAATAATAACTCCACTAAGAAACACCTATCCCCTGAAGGGTTCTAGTGATAACACGACCCCTTTTCCCCACATCTCCCCCGATCATCACGGACATTAATGTGGGTTCTAGGGTGGACGCTAAACGTCGGTCACATCATTCATACGACTCGTGCTTGATCTTTTGACCATCCGTGTTTCGAGGCCATGTTTGTACATGCTAGGCTCGCCAACTCAACCTTAGTGTATTCGATGTGCAACATGGCTTACACCCACTGTATGCGAACGTAGATATGTCTGACACCCGATCATCACAGAGTCCCTCATACCGAAGAACTTTCTTGGTGGTGCACACTAAGGGGAACACAATCATTGGTAATTTCTAACAGGGATCATATTATTAGGATACAATCGAGTATCTAATACTAGCACACAATAAGATATACAATCAATAACATTGAATGTAAATGTGATGTGATATGGTCCTTCACGTCGTGATCTCCATCTGGCGTCACTGGATTCTGGCGCCAGGGTTCCAGCGCCGTAGACACCAGGGTACCGGTGTCTTTCCGACGTGGTAGTCCGTCACCTCCGTGACTATCTACTACTACTTCGTAACATAAGGTAATCACTTTACCTTTGCCACAACCATATCACAAAGCAACGCCCCCTGCAAAACGAAGTTAGACGCCTCTACTTTATCTTTGCATGTTTTACGTGGCTGAATGGGCTTTCGCACAAGAACCGTTCTTATCTACAAACTTTCACCACAATGCTATCAAGTAGTTGTCTATACTATACCCCTTTGGGGTCCCTCCGTTGCAAATGGCATACCAACTAATGCGAGAGATACAAACACCCCCCAAAGCCACTTTATACGGTACAAGTCGTATGTCAAGCATGGACCAGTCTCGTGAATGAACGCGTAAAGTCGGTTGGGGCCACTTCATCAAGCATTACTTCAGTATACACAAGTACACGTGGGAGGGTAACAACTAAAAGATCAATGCCTCCACGCTACATCTCGTGTGTTCTACCCATACTAGCATTACTAAACATATATCTAGCTCCGATACCACTGTAGGGGTTTGCGTATGAAAACAATAAAATTTTACCCTATGCTCCTGAACTCCTGATGCTACCAGGACCTATCTATTAGTAATGTAGTAATGGGAGGGGCTTTTCGCGAACTTACCCTTGAAAACCAAAAAGTGTTGTCAATGCTCAGGAGAGCGTGGTTGATGTAGACGAGCCGAAGATGACCTCAAGGTCGTGATGAAGTCTTTGCGCTCCTGTGGCTCCAACGACTTGAGTGCCTCAAGTGTGACACCTCACAGGGAGTTACATGCATCCGGTTCCTGACGATGACTCCCGATTCCTCGATCCAGCAGCAGTTACGGAGTAGAGATCCTGGATCTAAAACCCGCAGCACGATGGCGCTCTGTGGTGAAGATGTCTCTCGTTTGCATAGTCCGAACTTGGGACGACGGTCACGAGAGAGAGAGAGAATCAACTAGAAGGTATCCCCAAAATAGAGGGAACCTTTATTGATTATTCTATGTTGTGTCTTTGGCCAAATACCCCCACTATATATAGGGGGGGGGGAGGTACTACCTCCCTCAAAGTCTCGGGGTGGGACAAAAGGAGGGCGAGGGGGGAGGCGCCGCCAGCCAGCCCTAGTGGGCCCCACGCGCGGGGGGGGGGGGGGGGGGGGCTTGGCCCAGCCGGCCACCCCCTTGCCTCCTCTCTCCTCTTGCCTTTCCCTCATGGGCCCTTCTCCCTCCAGAATCGGCCCATTAAGCCTTTTGACCATTAAATTGATTTCTCTTTTATTAAATAATTATGAATAAATGATTAAATCAATATTTAACATTCATTCACATATTATTCAATCTCCGTGGCTATGAAACACCTTCCATCTCCACTCCGGACATCCTCCGGACTTACTGAAACCCTTCTGGTTTTCTCTCTTCTATTCTTCAGTGATTCTACTGATCCAATAAACACTCTCTAAGCATAATCAAGCCCTTAAGCGTGATATCCCATAGTTCTGGAACACTCCATACATGGTCAGGACAGTCCTGGACCAATGATCGATAGAGGGACCTGGATGGCCATGTGACCCCTGTGCATTCCACGTAGATCTTTTGTCGTTTGAACCGGGACATTCATGTCTTATTCCTTTTGTCTCTCGATACTTGCATTGCCCGAGATCTGATCAATGACATCACAATGTCGTGTTCAATCTCGTTACCGAACAATGCTACTTGACTCGTTTCGACAAGTGATATCCCTATGATCAAATCACACGCTGTGCAGCCATTGGATATAACTTCTCCCAGTGGGCCCTAGAGTATCTTTCCATCACGCGGATGGACAAATCCCGCTCTTGACATATATTGCCTCTACGGTTTCGTCGAATACCTGAACACACCTTTATTGTCACTATATTACCAAGTGACGTTTGATGCTATCTAAGCATTCTCGAGAGACAGTGATTGATATAGTCTCACGGTCTAAGGAATAGTCTACGAGGTCTATTCTAATCATCGTAACTTGAACTTCGTGACATGATCGGGTCATGATGTTTAGGTTGGGTATTGCTTCATCATCTCATTCTTAGAATGAGTTGACTCCAATTCCAACTGGCATAAATGCCACATGATCAGGAAACCTTTATCATCTGTTGACCAATGAACCAATGACTAGAGTTTCACCAGGAACCCCTAGTTGTTTATATATCACACGTGTATTGACGTTTCCTTTCAATACATTTATAACATGATATAAAACTTAATCATAAACTTTATGAAATATGATAATAATCCTTATTATTATTTGTCTCTAGGGCATATTTCCAACACTTGGACCCTACGCTCTAAGCTCAAGCCTGGATGAACCAAAAGTGGACATGACGTACTACCGTGGGGCCGCGCAGCCACACACAGTAGGCCCACCTTGTGGAGCAGGGCACGGTACCGGCCAACCATCCCACCCACTTTCAAGAACATCGGGACAAGTGCGAGCGACGTAGTCGATAGGTAAAGCAATCAAAACATACACAAATGAGTATATATGTCAGCGATATACAATTGACATCAAAGCCACACCATCTAAAAACCAATAGAGACAGAAATATTCAACATCAGAGTAACATGACTGAAAAGGAGTGTGGAAACACAGATGTATCAAAGAAAAAAATTCCGCATTTTTCGGTATTAAAATACCAACAGATGCGAAAAACCACTTAACAGATAGAGATTAGCAACTCCACATCCTGTGAAAACATGCCGGAAGGAAGAACACCCTAACAAGATTGCGTCGGTTCACAAAGATTAAGACATATAACATTGGTTTACAAAGATTCAGATAGATCACATCGGTTTACAAATAAGCCTATTGGTATGGAATGTACCAACAGTTGATAACCAAAGACAGATTGCGACAACAAGGTTGGATGCAACAGATAGACAAAGAATTACACACACACCCTATGGTACTACAGAAACCCGAAACACGTGAATCCTAGTTTGAATTTTTAGAAGAGGATTGATAAACATTATAGTTTCTTACCCAAAAAGGGTGGGTGGGTGGGTAAGAAGAAAAATGGAAGCAGTCCTACTCTCACGTTTAGTTTTTCCCTAGTATACATAGCTACCAAAATATTTTCTAGACTGACAACGACCTCTTAGCTGAGACCCTGAAGGGCGGAATGGCTCTGATACCAATTGTAATACCTCGGACCCTACGCTCTAAGCTCAAGCCTGGATGAACTAGAAGTGGACAGGACATACTACCATGGGGCCGCGTAGCCACAGACAGTAGGCCTAGCTCGTGGAGCAGGGCACGGTACCAGCCAACCATCCCACCCACTTTCAAGAACATCGGGACAAGAGCGAGCGACATAGTCGATAGGTAAAGAGATCAAAACATACACAAATGAGTATGTATGTCAGCGACATACAATAGACATCAGATCCACACCATCTAAAAACCAATAGAGACAGAAATATCAACACCATATGGCAAGATCCAAATATCCTAGATAGAGATAATAGTTTAGGATACATCCTCATACATCACACACCAGAGTATCAAACGGAAGCGGAAAACAAGATCCGAGTACAAATAAGAAGCAAATTGGCATAAGATGCCTTGAAAATAAGCACACCTCGCCCACAGATCTCATGGATCTCCATCCCCGGAATCTCTACACCTGACAGTCGTTGCCACCATCATCAGACTCTTCGACCCAGTAACCTTCCTAAGAGTATACCTGTCCATCTGAACCAAATATTTATCATGTGAGACCCTGTGGGTACTCAGCAAGTCTTAATGCATCTAAAGGGAACAACCTGGGGTGACGCAATTGCAACGAAACATAATAGCTAAACAGTTCTATAGAGACACACTACACATCAGCCCAACCAGAGATGGACAGCCGCTCATTAATTAGTAACAACAGTGATATAAGTAACATAATTAAACATCGCTCGCCCTCCTTCTCGCTTATTGACGAGAAGGCGGAAGAACATCCCATCCGTTGGCAATTTTATTAATCATTTCATAAATTGCATTATTTACTAGTCATGTCTTAGTCAAATTAAAGGCGGTAATTTAGTTATGCTTGTCTATGATCGAGAAACTGTGCTCCAATTTGTCCATAACCGCGGACACGACTTTCAGAAAGATTTACCCTGCAGGGGTGCACTAATAGCAACACACACACGATCAACTTCAGGAAGAACCAAATAAAAAGCAACGAGGCCTCACAACAATGAACTTACATGATTCATAAATTATTTCAGGGGGTCACCCTAATAAGCTACCCGCAACAAAGTTGGCTGGCTCCAATATGGACCCAAGGTTTGCGAGAACGGCTGTAAATGACTGGGAACCCGAAAGTGTGACTGGGCTTGTCGATACCATGAAATCATGTCGCAATCCTATATAGTACAGTCGCTCCACGTGCAATAGTAAATAAAGCAGTAAAGCATGGCATACGTACAAGATAGTAATAACACCCCAACTAGTTTGTGGTCCCAAAAAATAAAGTGCGAATCAAGCTCAGGCGAAGGGGGATCCATAGAGTCTCCTAAATGTGGATAGTGCGAATAGTCAAGGAACAGGAATCAAGTACTCGTGGTCCTACAGAACACAAGTGAGCATGGAAGAACCAAATAACTGTTATTGCCCACTGGTGCCTCTTTCTTTAGTTATCCCATCACTACACAATTTAAATTGTTTAGTTACCTCATTATCCAAAGACTAGCACAAACCCTACACATGCAGTTCTACGACTCACATGGCTCAAACAACTACTGTAGTAATGGCTCATAGGATTGAGGATACAAGTTTCAGTGGGGTTTAAAAGTAAAGGCTGTGCAATACTTGGGATTCAATTTAATGCAATCGTGACTCCATGACGCAAGAATAAGATAGAGGCATAGGTGTTATATGTATGGAAGCATGGGGAATTGCTTGCCTGATGGATCATCAGTGGTGTAACCGGAATCTGGGTAGTACTCTAGGTTCTCTTGGTAGTTCCCTTGCTCGGTGTCTATCTGGACTAAAAGCCAAACACACAAAGGCCATAATAAATAAAGTGCGCAATCATATGAATATGTGCAATAAGAAACAAGGTATGTCATGATGGAATGATGCACAATTGCATGGTATAACATAGCATGGCATGGGTGAGGTGTGATAACAATAATAAAGCACTTTAATTAATTATTTGGCATGTTTTGCTCCCATAAAGATTGTTGTATTCATTATATTTACATGATGCATGACATGGCGAAGATGCGATGCAACTAGACAGTGTTAAGCGGAATCGGGATCCTGACAATTAATTATATGGTTCAAGTTGTTTAGGTAACCTGCGATTTAAATGTTGAGATAACAAGGCAAAACATGGCATAGGTTCGCTACACAAATTTAAATGGAGACAATACAAAACTAGAATAGCCTGCATATGGTCTCCATATTTAATTATTAGGTAAGTCGACAAAATACCCCAAATAAATGAATATGTATGCAAGCATGGACAATTTATATGCAATGAGTATATGGATGGCAATTTATAAAATAGGGGTCCCGGATTAGGGTCACACATTAGGGTTCGGCACCGATGGTCTCGGGGTTCGTCGGGATCAGGCTTCAGATCCAGGATCGAGGTCTTTAGTTCCGTGAATGATTTCATGCCTTCGGTGCACTTGGGGTTTAGAGCCGGGGTTCGACGGCATCGAGAATGGTCTTTAGATCCATGTAGATGATCCTCGGTCATTGAATCCGGGAAGGAAAACTCGGGGTTCACGTTGGTTGTCTTCGGCTCAGGTGTGGCTCTCTGCCTTGGACCTAGACAGTGCCACCATCATATCGCCTTTGAGAGAACACACACATTACACCACTATAAGGCTTCACTTCCACATCGGCACCACCAGTGAGTTGTACATCTGCAACTAGGAACAAACGGTGCACCAGGGCAGCAGCAAAGGCACTTGCCACGGGCAGCAGACACAAGACAAGTGCGTACATAGCAACACTGCAAGGTCCATGTCCCTTTTGGACATATCATCGAACACCCTCTGTTCGTGCTACATCTCAAGGATACGGGTTGGTGGAGGCGGAGGGCACGACGGCACTGGCGAGGGCAGAGACCGACGAGTCGAGGAAGAGGAGGCCCCGGGCGGCACTAGGCACAACGGCTGCACGACCATGAGCACCCATCGAGGGCCGAGGGTGACAACACCATGCACTACAAGAAAAGTTTCCTTCTGGAACGAATTGGCCCGACGGTCGTCGTAGAAGGCGCGTCTTCTGCGATGAAATTCTTGGCTCGGCCGTGGCCGATCAAAAACTTTTCTTTTCCGGTTTCACGGGCCTCTACTACGACGGATCTGCTAAAAACATGGAGGAAGCTCGGCTGGCGCGTGGCAGAAGCAAGATTTTCGTTTCCTCGCATGATGTTGACTCGCCGAAGTCTTTTGAGGCGTGTGGGTCCCAGACGTTAGTGTCTCCAGCGGACCATACTTTTTGGTGACGCCTCCCTGATTTGAACTCGATAATGTTGCTCGAGGCGCCTGCCGTTTAGTGAGGCTGCTTGGTCCCATATGTCAGCCTCTCATTAGAAGGATCATGTGCATGATGGAATTTTTTCCTTCGCTCGCGCTACCCTGTTCTGAAGTTGATAACGCTGCTCCATGCATCTAACGTTTAATCAACCTCCTGGGACCCACATGTCATCCTCTCATTAGAAGAAACGTGTGTATGATGGAATTTTTTCCTTCGCTGGTGCTACCTATCCCGAGTTGATAGCGCTGCTCGACGCATCTACCATTTAACTAACCTCTTGAGCCCCACATGTCATCCTCTCATTAGAAGAAACGTGTGTATGATGGATTTTTTTCCTTTGCTCGCGCTACCCTGTTCCGAACTTGATAGCGTTGTTCGATGCATATACCGTTTAATCATGATGCTGGGCTGTAACTACCTCGGTGAATTACGCTCCTAGTTACAAGCCTGGATGAGTAGAAATGGTTGAAATAGTACGGTGGGGCCCAAATGCCACTCACAGGTAGACCTTTCGGCCGTCCCAACCATTTCCAAACATCGGGACAAGAACGGGCGGCGTAATCGGCAGGCGAAGGGATCAACTACATACACAAATGAGTATGTATGCAAGCCACCATACAATAGTACATCAGAGCCATTCCATCTAAAAAAGAAAGGAAATATAGCAACGCCATACGGCAAGATCCAAATATCCTAGATAGATTTAATAGTTTAGGATATCTCCTCATACATCAAACATCAGAGTATCAAGCGGAAGCGGAAGACAAAATCCGAGTACGGATAAAAAGCAAATCGGCATAAGATGCCCCATAAATAAGCACATCCCACCCACAGATCTCACGGATCCCCATTCCCGGAATCTCTACACCGAATGATCGTTGCCCACATCGTCCGTCTCTTCCACCCAGTATCCATCTTGTGAGTGTACCTGTTCATCTGAACCAATAATTTATCGTGTGAGACCCTAGGGGTACTCAGCAAGTCTTTATGCCTCTAAAGGGGACACAACCTGGGGTGACGCAATTGCAGCAAAAGATAAACCCTAGCAATTCTATAGATACTCGCTAACCATCCGCCTAACCAAAGATAGACGGATGTCCGTGAATTAATAACAACAGTTATAATGGTAATCTTAACAGATCCATCCTCCTCCTCGCTTACCGACGAGGAAGCGGACGAACAACCCCCATCCGTTGGCAGTCTTATTATCCATTCCGTGAGTGTTGCACTATTTACTAGTCAGATACCTAGTCTAGTCAAATTAAAAGCGGTAATTTAGTTATGCTTGTCTATGATCAAGAAACTGTGCTCCAAGTCGTCCATAACCGCGGACACGGCTTTCAGAAAGTTTTACCCTGCAGGGGTGCACAAATAGCAACACACACTCGATATGCCTCGGAAAAACCAAATCAAAACCCAACGAGACAGTCACGACAAAGCAATTACAGGATTCAGAAATATTTCAGGGGGCCACCCCATTAAGCTACCCGCAACGAAGCTGGCCGGCTATGAGACGGACTCAAGGTTTGTGTGGCCGACTGTAAACGACTGGGAACCCGAAAGTGTGACTGGGCTTGTCGATACAACGAAAACGGGTCACGGACCTAAACAGTATAGTGTGCAGTACCTCGCACAATTTAAATAAAGCAGTAAAGCATGGCATAAGTACAGGATAGTAAATAAAACCTCAAACTAGTTTGTGGCCCCAAGAAATAAGAATGAATCAAGCTCTGGCTCTGGGGGGTTCATAAGCCTCCCGGATGTAGATAGCGCGAATATTTAAGGAACAGGAATCAAGTACTCGGGGTCCTACGGGACACAAGTGAGCCTGAAAAACCAAATAGCGAATATGGCTCACCGATGCCACTTTCATTAGTTATCCCATTACTACTCAGGTTAAGTTGTTTAGGTACCTCGTTATTCATCAGACACTCACAAACCCTACACATGCTGTTCTACGACTCGCATGGCTCAAACAACTCCTGTAGTAATGGCTCATGGGATGGAGGAACAAGCTTCGGTGGGGTTTAAAAGTAAAGGATATGCAATACTTGGGAGTCAGATTAATGCAATCGCGACTCAATGATGCAAGAATAAGATAGAGGCAATAGGTACTATATGTATGCAAGCATGTGGTAGTGCTTGCCTGGCAGCTCAGTTGAAGCAATGGATGGATCTGGGTAGCGCTCCTGGTTCTCTTGATATATCCCCTGCTCAGCGTCTATTCGAAGAAGAACCAAACAACCAAGGGCCAACATAAATAAAGAGCACAAGCATATGAATAAATGCGACAAGCAAACAATCATGCCATGATGAATGATCACAATTTGCATGGCAATAAAGTAGCATGGCATGGGTGAGGTGTGGAATACAAGGAATAATCATTTTATTTAGTTTTGGCCCCATTTTATTCACAATTAAGTTGCTGTATACATTATATTTACATGATGCATGCTTCAAATAAAACCATGGAATGCATAAACAGAAAGGTCTCGTCGAGCTAAACATTTTAGACATATTATTTGTTAAATTTGGGGTTATAAAACAAAAGTTATTAATTAATTAAGGTAAAAGGGCATTTTGTTGTAATTTTAGTCAACTTGGAAAATAAAGTGCGCAAAATATGTTTTGAAGGCCATATTTGAACTCCTCACATTTTTCTGATTTGAAAACATATATTATATGTATTATTTGGATTTATATTTTAAAAGATATTTAAAAACAGAATTAAATTTGAATTTGAATTAATTTGAAAAAGATTTGAATTAAAACAGATCACAGACAAATACTTTTGTTACTCAGTCGAATCCAGCCACAGGCACTGACCAGTGGGTCCAGCAGCTGACTCAGCAACACACGCGCGCGGAAACGTTTTACACCGCGGGTTAACCTAGTCCCTGAGAATGACAGGTGGGGCCGGGGTGCTTGCGGACCCACATGAGGGCGCGCCAGCCGGGGCGTGACACGTGGCGGATCCCAGGGATTGCGGGTTAAGGCTGGGGTTATACGGGGGGTTCTCTGCAAAGTTGATTGTGTGGCTGACAGGTGGGGTCCTAGAGGATTGCGGGTTGAGGAAAACAAAACGGAGGGGGTTTTCTGAGAAGAGGACATGGCTACTGTTTTTCTTCCTCTGCGTCCGCGGACGGATCGGTGCCGAACGTGGCAAAGCGCGGCGCGCGGGATTCGATCCTGGGTTGCGGGGGTGCACGCTGCGGGGCGGAGCCACTGCGGTGGACTAGGGTTGCTAGTAGGGGAGGGCTGCGCGACTAGATAGGGCTCTGCGCGACGCGGGAGCGAGCAGACACTGCGCACGCCGGCGTGCAGAGGCTGTTCGACGAATGGACCGGCGGATCTAGGCGACGCTGGCGAAGGGGACCATGTCGGGGAGGTCAGGTAGCTCACCGTGGGCTCGCTGGTGGGCTCGGATCGGGCAGGCGAGCAGTCGATCGGCGACGAGGCAGACGCCGGGCGGATTAGGGTTTCAGGGTCGGCTTCGCGATGTTCTCCGGCTCCAGTGATCCTCCTCGGCGACGGCGTGTACGGGGTGATGCAGGGGACCCTCCTCGATCTTCCAAGGCACTCCACCGACGCGCTGCACGACTGGATCAACGGGACGGAGTAGAGGCCGACGGTGGCCGGCTAGAGGGGGTGGTTGATGGTGGAGAGGAAGGGGAGGAGAGGGCAGGTCCTGGGGTAGATCTTGGGGAGGCAGGAGGAGCCAGGGGACGGTGGTAGATAGCAGAGAGGGAGAGGGGGTGCCATGGGGGAGTGGTTGGAGATAAAGGTGGCTCGGCCACCTTTTCTTCCTCCACCCTCACGTGCTCGGGCAGGGTCGGGCGAGGGCATGCAGGGGACGTCCAGGTGGGGTAGGGTGCGGCCAGAGAGGTGGTAGGCTCGGTGGAGGGGCCCCCATGCAGAGAGAGAGAGCTGAGAGAGAAGGGGTGGCTCGGCTAGGTTCTAGGGTCGGGTTAGGATTAGGTTTGGCTCGGGTGTAGCTAGGGTTTTGGGGTGGGGTAGCAGCTTGGTGGGGCCAGGGAGAGAGGAGGCCAGGTGAGGCCAGCTGGGAGAGGCTCGACATAGATGGAAAAGAGGGAGTGGGGTAGGTTTAGGGTTTAGCTAGGATGGGGTAAGGGGTATGGTGATGATGGGGTAAGTGAGATGGGGGATGATGGGTTAGATGGTTAGATGAGGGAGAGAGATGGTTCTCCTTTTTGGCAAGCTCCAGCAAAAACAAGATCAAGCCCAAGCTAGACCAAAAAAAAGAGGAAGAGGTGGTGATATGGTTTTAAACAAGATCAACTAAGACCAAGCCCAAAAGAAGGATAGAGGTAGAGATGATCCACTCAAATTCCAAATAAAATCCAAATGACAAGCAAAAAGGTGGTACTTGCATGGCCCATGCAAAATATTTATTGCCATATTGATTCTTGCGAAAACAATATTATCACATGGCATTATTATTATGCATTCCCAAAATTGGAATAAAAGCCAAGCAAAAAGAATTGAAAGGGATGCCCCATGTGGAGTAGATGGAGATGACCATGTTTGGGTAAAATTGGGACTTGCTAGTGTGTATATACCACTAGATGCTTAATAGTCCCCAAATTATCCCAACATGAGCATAAGCCCATAATAATCCATATGGAAGCTAGGAAAAAAGAAAAAAAAAAGGTTCCACTCACAAGGCATGCAAAGGTGGCCATGTGGCTCTCATATATCACTAATGTGAAAACAACATGATGCTAAGATGAGAGCATGTGGAAAAGAATTGGATCCATCCCAACCCATATGAGCTAGAGGTAAAACCCAAATAAAGTGCAGAGCTCATATTTAGTTGGATGGTGGAATTATAAAGTGGTGAAAGAAAGGTGGTGGAGTTAATAAGAGATATGCCCCCAACTCAACTTGGGCATTAAACAATATATCAAGAACCAAATACAATATCAAGAGGCAAATACAATTAATAATGCATATGAGATAAGAACCAATCAAAAAGGGTTTTATATGATGCTCAAATGCAAGGTGGCATGATGACATGAGCATGATATAATGATGATGCAACAATTATATGTAGGAAGTAGCATATATCTAGACTAGGCTAGTAGCATTGCAATTGTTAGACAATTGGGATGCTACATGGGCCCCACATATCATCCTCTCATTAGAAGAAACATGTGTATGATGGAATTTTTACCCTATCGCGCCTTCGTGTTCCGAACTTGATAGCATTGCTCACTGCTTCAGCCGTTTATACAGGCTAGTGGGCCCGACATGTCAGTCTCCTCTATGCAGGAAACATGTGCATGCTAGACTTTTTTTCTTCTCTCGCGCCTCCCCATTTGGAACTTGGCAACGTTGCTCGATACAGCACCCGTGTAATGTCTCCCTGCTGGGTCCACATGTTAGCCACCTATGTAGAGGAAACGTGTGTATGTTGGACATCCTTTTGGTCACGTCCGCCGGTTTGACCTTGGTAACGTTGTTCCATGCGACATGTGTGTATGGTCTTGCTGCTGGGGCCCACGTGTCAGCCTCTCTCGACAAGAAACGTGTCGATCTTGGTCTTCTTTTTCTGGTCGAGACTGTTGTACAAGTACTTTTTAAACACGCTCGTTAAACTTGATCTCTTGTATGGTAAGGTTGATGGGTGCTAGCTGCATGCAGGTGGGTCGTCCATGTCAGCCTCTTAGTACAAAAATATTGCTACAGATAAACCGCATGCCTTGCCACTACACAAGAAAATTGTTATCCTTTTATAAAATGTAAAAAATGTATACTAACATCGTATATACCTTATTTATTTTTCTTCTTAAAAAATTGCTTGTCCATCTGCAACGCGTGATTGCTAGCAGCTCAACTAAAAAATGTTAAGTATAAATAATGTAGTAGGTAGTACTTAAAAACATGGATAGGCAGAGTTTTTTTAGGGGTGGGTGCACGGTGCCCAAAAAAGGCCAAATTGAAGAAAAATGGGCCAAGCAGGGATTGATGGGCTATTTTTCATGGGCTCTCGCCTAATCTAACTGGGCTATTTGCGCGGCTGAATGACCCAAAACATGGCCGAGTTAGAAGGTCCTGGGCTATAATGAGGCCGGATGGGCTAATTTCTTAGGCTCGATAGTTAAAATCCCAAGGTACATGCTGGGGCTCGACCGGATTCAAAACAAAGCCGCCAACAAGGGAAAAAAGGTATAAAATATGAGCGCCTAGATCCCAGGCGCCTGAGAACTTGTTATGTTAAGGAGCTGACGTCACCCTACTAATTGTGCTAATACTCAGTTGTAACCTAGTAGTTGCAACTCATTAAATTCCTAGTTACAAGCTGTTGCAACAAATGTGTAACCCTCACGTTGCACCAATGACGAGGTAAATCCAATGGCGAGAGAGGTGACTCTTGAGAACTGGCAAATCTGATAAAATATTCACAGATATTTCTGTGAAAATTGTGGACAAACACCCTGCGCCCGCCAAAACTTTCCGCCGAGACTCCAAACTTTCCTAAGCCCGCCCTCAATCGAGCGACCAGCCCTCGTCTCTTCAAATTTTGTGTCGTTCTTATGGGAGATGCACCGGATTAGAACCAGGCCGCAAACTTCTCCATGCCTTAAAAAAACTTCTCGACGCCTTTCTATCAACAATGCCGGCCTACCACCATTGGCCACGCCGTTCTTCACGAGACGCACCGGCCGGCGGCCAGCTGGGTGATACCCACACTTCGCCTGCTAGATTCAGGCACTGGACATTCTTCTTGGCTTTGGTTTGTTCTCCACCTATCCTAGAAATAGTTAAAGCTTGTGACCATCTAGATTTACAAGGTGCTTGCAGATTTGGGTAGGTACGTGATCTATAGATTACAAGCTCATGATCTTAATAAGATCATGCATAGATAGAGAGAGATGAACATATAGCTACCGGTAGAACCCTTAGCCTCGAGAGAGAACTACTCCCTCATCATCATAGGAATCCGCAATGGCAATGGAGATGGTGGTGGAGATCGATGGATATGGCTCCAGGGGCACTTCCCCGTCTCGGCAGGGTGCCAAAACAGAGACTTTCTATCCCTCGAATCTCCCCTTCGGTGGCGGCGGCGCTGCGGAACTTTTCGTGGATTTCTGATTGACGACTTAGGGTTTATGCATCGGGAGGCTCTTATAGGCGAGAGGGGAGACCGAGGGGGTGCCGGAGGGGCCCACACCACCCCCTGGCGTGGCTTGTCCTGGCCCGCGCCACCAGGTGGTGTGGCCACCCTTTGGCCCTTCTCCGTCTCGTATTCTGGCTCCAAGTGTCCCCCGGTAAAATAATAACTTTGGCTTTTGTCCTGTCCAATTCCGAGAATATTCATTTTCTGACTTCCTGGAACCAAAAACAGCAGAAAATAGGTAGCTAGCACTATGGCTCTTGTTAATAGGTTAGTCCAAGAAATCATATGAAAAGTACTCCAAAGTGTGGACAAAACATAAGAAAGTAGATAAAACCAAGCATGGAACATCAAAAATTATAGATACATTTGCAATGTATCAACATCCCCAAGCTTAACTCCTGCTTGTCCTCGAGTAGGTAAGTGATAAAAAGAAAGAATAATTTTTGAGGTGACATGCACCATCATAAACTTGATCAAAGTATTTGTAAAACATTGATAGCTGGGATCATAGTACTTCAATCATAACATGAAAGACAAAGCAACTATGTTGTAACATGAAAAGGTACAAACAAAAGATTCATGAATAACAATGCTTTGCAAGACGTTTGTTTGTTTCACATAAAGAAAACATAGCATAATAGCATTCAGCTTGCCCTCATAGAGTAGCAAATATAAATGCATAGGACACCTTTAAAGTTCATAAGAGTGACTAGATACAAATAGTTTAAAACAAGCAATATCAAGTTATGCATCAATTAACTAGTCTTGGGACAATGCACATAGAACTAAGAATGGCCACTATGCTCTCAAAGTAGGTGCATAAAGGTAGAAGGTGGGGACTCAACATAAAAGTAAAAGAAAGGCCTTCATAGAAGGAAGTAGGGATTCAAGTCTCATAAAGAGCTTCCAAAAATTATGGTCCTTCTTCATCTTCGGTGAATCCGGGTACCTTCCCTGTACCGATACGATGCTTGATTCTATCGATACTTGCATTTCCTTTCTGCGCCTCCTTGATCTGACTGATTCAAGTGGGTTGAAGTTCAATACTGGCTAGGAATCCTTCGTTAACTAGCTCCGTTCTAAACTGCTCCAACTCCTCATGCAAACTTGGCTAGGCTTCTTTAATCGTGGTGTTTAATATACACAACAATCTGATAAGAGCATTCGCTACCACATTGGCTTTGCCGGGGTGATAGTGAATGCCAAGGTCATAATCCTTAATTAACTCTATCAATCTCCTTTGCTTCATATTCAGCTCCTTCTGGGTGAAAATATACTTCAGACTCTTGTGATCCCAATAAATCTCACAGCGGTTACCCATAACATAATGACGCCATGTCTTCAAAGCTAAAACTACGGCTGCTAGTTCTAAGTCATGGGTAGGGTAGTTTTGCTCATGTTGCTTCAGTTGTCGGGCCAGATAGGATATAACTTTGCCTTCTTGCATCAACACACATCCGATACCAATCTTGGATGCATCACAATACACATCAAAAGGCTTCTTGATATCCGGCATAATCATAATTGGGGCTGAAATCAATCTCTTCTTGAGCTCTTGAAAACTTGCTTCACATTTGTCCGTCCATTCAAACTTCTGATCTTTCTTCAATAGCTGGGTCATCGGTCTTGTGATGCTTGAAAATCCTTCTATGAACTTGCGATAATATCCAGCTAATCCGAGAAATGCACGGACTTGGGTTTGAGTGGTTGGGGTTTTCCATTCTTCAACATCCTTAAACTTGGTGGGATCGACAACAATTCCTCCTGCCGACACGATATGTCCTAGGAATCCTACTTCCTTTAACCAGAACTCACATTTGCTAAACTTGGCATACAACTGATGTTCTCTAAGGGTTTCAAGGATGGTTCTCAGGTGTAGCTCATGGTCTTCTTCTGACTTGGAGTAGATCAGAATATCATCGATAAAAACAACAACAAACTTATCCAGGAAGTTCATAAAAATCTTATTCATGAGATTCATGAAATAAGCGGGGGCATTAGTTAATCCAAAATACATGACAGTGTACTCATACAATCCATATCTGGTGGTGAAGGTGGTCTTTGGGATATCCGTTGCGCGAATCTTGAGTTGATGATAACCAGTTCTAAGATCAATCTTAGAAAACACTCTAGCACTAGTCAACTGGTCAAACAGATCTTCTATCTTCAGCAGTGGGTACTTATTCTTGATAGTGATATCATTCAGCTTCCAGTAATCCGTGCACAAACGGTTATCTCCATCTTTCTTATCCATAAACAAAACATGCGATCTCCATGGCGATGCACTTGGTTGAATCAGACCTTTCTCCAGCATAGCATCAAGTTGCTTCTTCAGCTCCACTAGTTCCGATGGGTTCATACTATAAGGTCTCTGAGCTATGGGTCCAGTTCTAGGAACTAGTTCAATGATGAACTCGATATTCCGATCTGGGGGCATACCGGACAATTCATCTGGGAACACGTCGGGGTATTCACAGACTACTCTGACTTGGTCTAGGGTTGGTTGGGCTAGACTCTTGTTGCATTTGAATTGACGGGGCAGCGTCTCAGATACATGCTCTACTGATACTCCAGTGCTACTGGTCATGGTTATGGCTTTCTTGGCACAGTCGATTAATCCTTTATGTTTCGACATCCAATCCATTCCTAGTACTAATTCCAAACCTTTGGTTCCAAGTACTATTAGATTAGCATAAAAATCTATTCCATGGATTTTGATAGGTATGGCCTTGCAAATTTTTCTAGCTTTGGTGGTTGAACTAGGTATTTGAACTATCATAACATGCTTAAATTTTGTTGGTTGAATCTTACTAATGCATGCAAATTTTTCTGTAACAAACGAGTGTGATGCTCCAGAATCAAACAACACTCTTGCAAGTACTGAGTTAACAGAAAATATACCCAACACGACATCTGGCGCTTCCTGAGCTTCTTCAACATTCATGTGGAACTGACGGCCGTTGCGGTTGAGCGGGTTCCCTGGGGCAAATCTCTTTCTAGGCTGAATACGGCGTTGCTGCTGAGCGGGTGCATTCACATTGGTGGTTGCTGCAAGCTTCTTGGGGCACTCATTGGAGTAGTGACCCTTGAATCCACATTCAAAGCAATTAATCTGGGGCTTGTCTTTTCCAGCAATAGACACAACATTGCTTCCAGTCCTTGGGGCAGTATTGTTGTTGTTGATGTTGGTGTTGTTGGACTTGGGCGATGCACGACTGAAGTTATTGGAGTTTCCGGGGTTATTGTTGTGGTTTCCTCCAGACCTTGGGTTTCCTCCTCCACGATTGGGATGGTTTGGACGGGACATAGGGGGTCTGTTGTTTCTTGAAGCATATCTTGCAGACGGGTTGGGGCGATACTTCTGGGTATTGTGGGATCCAGGCTGGTGCATCATCCTGCGCTTGCAGTTGTCATTGGCTTGGTTTATCTTCCCTTCCATCTGAATGGCAGAGTCCACTAAAGCTTTAAGATCATCAAAGGGAATGTTGACTAGCATGGTTTGCATCTCATCATGCAGTCCATTCAGGAATCTCTCTTTCTTCTTGGCTTCTGTGTCAATCTCATCAGGGGCATATCTAGCTAGTGACAGAAATTTGTCATGGTACTTAACCACAGTCATCCTTCCTTGTTTCAATTCTCTAAACTCATCCCTCATCCTCTTAATCAGACCTGGGGGCACATGAGTCCGGCTAAACTTGATTTTGAACTCATCCCAAGTCATCATTTGACCTTTGTTCATGGTACGGGTGCTATTCCACCATGCTATTGCATCACCT
The DNA here is from genome assembly GCA_916181665.1 of Avena sativa. Lineage (NCBI taxonomy): Eukaryota > Viridiplantae > Streptophyta > Magnoliopsida > Poales > Poaceae > Avena > Avena sativa. Next base: position 345,702,887 of record OV702287.1, read on the forward strand.
GCTAGATAATGGGTGGCAAACAATACTTTTTCATTGGCCTCAACTCCTGCGACCTCTAAGTTGTTCTCCATGGTTTGCAGCCAGTCATCAACATCTAAGGGCTCTTCAGACTTATTAAATATAGGAGGATTGGTGTTTTGAAAGTTCTTGAGCTTGGATCCATGGTTATCCTGGTTTCCGTGGCCTTGATTATTGTGGGCCATCTGTACTATCTGTTGAAGAGTGGCTAAGTTGGCTTGATGTTCGGCTCTACTAGCTTCATGGTCAGAAACTAACATTTGCAGAATTTGCAGCATTGGGTCCTGAGATGAGCTACTTCCTCTAGGATTTCCGCGAGTCATTTGAAGATTGAGATATATAATGAGATAAGAGGGAAATCTCTAAGGTTCATGGTTTTGTTTCAAAAACTTTGAACTTTGAGTTTGACTCAGGTTTTGCAAACTAACAACTTCCTCTCATTCATTCATTCATTCATTCATTCATTCATAGCACCCAATACAAACACACACCACAACACAAATAGAAAACAGATGGTTTTAAGAACCATTCTGTGAAACTATGATATAGTGGGACCGGATACAACTCATTCCTACGGTAGTGCTCAAGTGCATCTAATCATCATCAATGAAGGAGGAATCATCATCATCAGTGTGGAAATCCATGGCATCGTACTCCAGGTAGTCATCATCATCACTGAGGTAAGAGTAAAGATCTCCATGGATATCTTCACCTTCTTCCTCCTTTGCTTCAAGCTGGATCTCCTGTTCATGGATGGTCTTCTTGAGAGTGGACACCTTCTTGCGAAGACGATCGATGATGTGATCCTTATTGTCACGCTGACGATGAAGTGATTGGCGCTCCTTGGCGAGGATGGCGAGGGTCTGGTCCTTCTTGACTGCAATGGCATGGTTGTGGTTGGCATAGGCACGGGCGTTGTCCAACTCCTGCTATCTATCATACAACATGAAGTCGAGATTATCCACTTGGTGCTTCAGCTCTTGGTGTCCTGACATCTCCAAGGGCATTCCCATAGAATCACGCCTTGCGTAGTGAGCAAAGCGAGTTCCACTGATCTGGTTGATGTTTTGTCCACATAGACGGGCAAGAGCTTCCTGCATAGCCCTGGCTAATCCATCTAGCCAGTTGTTCTCCAAACTCTGAATTGGATCTTCTCTTAGGTGGGTGCTTCCATCTTGCCTCTGAGATCTGCAACTATCAGCCACTGTAGATCTCCTCCTATGTGATCGTTGAGTTGTGCCCCGAAGAACTCTGGGTGTGGGCACTCAAGATACTCTGCAAGTGCATCTAGATCCCTCTCAAAGATCAGGTGGCCTCCGTTGCCCAGCTGGTAGAACTTGCTATACTTTACCTCCATCTATAAGAATTTAGGGTGAGCAAGTTAGTGGGGTGATCAAGTGTGTCAAATTTTATGTAGGATTGCAAGAATTTTTTAGGAACATGATTTTTTTGAAAGAATCTCAAGGATAAGAGTGGAAACAGGTTTTCATAAATACTCACTTCTTTTGTTTTGAAACTATGTTTTTGTTCAGATGTCCGTTCTAACTAGGGTCTCCTATGGCCAGGATGGCTCTGATACCAACTTGTCAACACCCGGATTTTTAATCCCAGATGCCTGTTATGCCATACATCGCAATCCCATGATTACCATTTTTGTGAGACATAACAGAATTGGTACCATAGTACATCATCCATTACAAACCATAATAAAGGTCTTACAAATAAAGGATCTCATGATCCAGTCTTAATACAATCAAAGCAGCGGAAATTAAACGTAGCAGGGGCTCCATCTTCAGGGTCACAAGCAATGCTAATGATGGGAGATGATCCTAGTTTTCATAGACCTCCTACAGTCCATCTTCCTGGTAGTCCTCCTCATAGTCTGGCCACGGGAATAGCCAGGGACAAAGCCATGAGTACTCTTTAAATACTCGCAAACTATCACTAACAAGTAAGGTAGTTCTAGTAGGAATCTTAAGCTCTAGGTTTATTTGCAAAAAGGCGGGTTTATTTCATAAGAGTTCAAAAGTAAAGAATCTACTTTAATCACTTAAGTGGGAACCTAGTTTTCATGTCCACCAACCTGTTGTGGTCAAGTCAAGGTCATAGTTCAATTCACAAGTCATTTTAAAAACATCTGACAACGGAACAGTATGGCCACTCCAACTGTCCATAACCGCGGACGCGGCTATTCGAATAGTTTGACACTCTGCAGAGGTGGTACACTTTCACCACAAAATTCCGTCAGGGATAACCCTGAATCATCATACTTAGTATGCGGATAATCAATCATAACCTTTCAATTACACACTCTAGTATAGGCACCTCCCCTATGAGTTTGGCCTCCCAGCCATGGCCATCTGCCATCCTGGGCACTGCATAGGTGGACATTCACACTCACGAGGTAGCCTTAGCTCAACCTCTTTCCGTGAGGGAACCCATACTAAGGCATATAAACTTCCAGTTAATCCCTACCCAAATCAGGTATTGTGGTTGTACGGTAAAATTGGAATGGTATCGCATCCGAACCCAACCATCAGTTTTTATAAAGGGCCAAGGCTCATGCCTCAACATTTTCATCATCAACCATTGTGTTTCTCAACACATGTCAAAACATTTCAATAGAATGAATCATCATTCCAAGGTTTTCATAATCATTTTCACCAAGTATTCCCATCTAAAGTGATCAACTTTTATGCTTAGCACTAGCCACTAAAGTTGAGGGTATTCACTAATAAGGGGTGCTAATCAAGTGTAACTATCCAAATCTAGTTTTATGCTTTTTAATGGCATCTAAGTATAACTACTTAGGCCTAGTTTTATACTCTTTATGGTATCTATCCTATTTTTCCAATACTCACAACTTAGTAACTAAAGGTAAAGAACTTTGGGTAAAAGTGATGGCTTGCCTTGAATAGTGCAGTGGTTGAAGTTCTCTTCTTCTTCTTCTTTGTAGTACTCCTCCTCCTCGTATCCGGGTCATTACTAGCGTCTATATATGAATACGAGGTACACAATCACCAAACAATACTTAACTACTTCTATTTAGCACACAAAGGCTCACACTAGATGATCTAGCATCATCACAATCATCGCATGAAATAAATACCTAGTCTTATTTATCTTATTTTGTAAAAGTAATTTCTACTCATTGAAAAATACTTAAGATTTAATATTCTCCAATTAAAATATGGGATCATGTTGACACATGTCATCACCACATATTCTAATACTTGGGAATGTGATATAAAGTGGTGGTCACATTTTATAAATTTTAAAATTACCATTGAATACAATTAAAGTGACTAGAAATGCCTATATAGCATTCTTTTAGTACTAGTCCAAGATTACTGCATGTAAACCTAAATATTTTTACATATTTAGATAGATCTTGTCAAATTTGATTTTTGAGAGTTGGAATCAACTCAAAAGCATTTATGGTTGATTTTTGAAAAATGTTTGAAGTGGCAAAAGCCTCTGTCTTGTTATTTTTGGTATAGGTGAATTTCAAATGGTTTGAATCCAATGGGCTTGGATAGATATTTTGAATACCTTTCTAAAAAAAATGGAATCATGCAATTTGGTTCAGTGAACCTCTTTGAATTGATTTTTGAATCTACTGATAGAATCTAGATTTAACTAAAATGGGAAAATCTATTTGAATCGATGGGCTCTGCGCGGGAAACTAACTGGGCTAGCCCAACTACATGGCACGCGCGCAGCGGGCTGCTGACAGGCGGGTCCTACTGGTCAGCGACTCATCTAAACCGAAACGATAAGTTTCAATCTGGGCCATGCGATTAGAGCGCGATCGACGACTGAGCATCGTCATCTCCGTCGCACGGCTCCGGCGAGACTGAACCCTAATCGCGACGGTGGGGGTACGTGGGGCCTCACCTAGGCTCCAGCTAAGGTTGGTGATGGGGGCGAATGGGGTTGTCATGGACGGCAGTTCGAATGGTGGTCACGGCGGCTCCTGGGGCATCTCCTAGCTCCAGTTCCTCTTCTCCTATGCAGCGGTGGGCTCCGGTGAAATTCCGGCAATGTGGTGCTCGCCTTGCTCCGGGGAGAGGTGTGGAAGGTGTCTGATAGAGGGGGGGGGGGGTAAGATGGTGTGGAGAATTGGGGCTGGGGCGGCCTCTATTTATACACCGACGAGAGGGACAAAGCGGCATGCCTCGGCCTCGTCGGCGACGTTGTTGCAGTGAGCTAGCAGCATGGATGAGGGTAGGGGTCGACGCGGTGCTTCAGGGCGGTCGTCGTGTGAGTGATGGCGTGGCAAGGGGCGGTCGAGGATGGTCAGGAGCGGTCCGTGCTCTGGGAGGAAACGGCGGCATTCGAGATGGCACACAGTGGCTACGGTCCACGCGGTGGCGAACGGGCATGTCTGGGGGGTAGCTGGGGTCATGGTGAGTGCGGGCACGCGCGGTGAGGGTGAGGCGCAGCGTGAGTGCGCGTGTCGGCTGCGATGCTCTGGTGCGCTCTCGGCATGACAGATAGAGAGGTGGGTGCGGCGATCGCGGCTGCTCCACGGCTTGTCTGCGGTTAAGGTATGGACAAAGGGTGGCGGTGGTGTGGCACCTGTCTCCTGAGCGTCGTTGGAGAGGGCGGTGCGGTCTATGGCGAGCGGTGCTTGGTCGACTGGCGTAGCGAACTTGAGCGGTGTTGCACTGGTGCGAATGGCAAAGGGGGAGCGTGTCCTACGTTGCTGGGCACTAGGGTGAGTGAGTGGGATGTAGAGGGGACAAAGGGGTGGTCAATTACTGCTCAAAACAGTAGAAGTTAGACAGTGGTTAATTGTGTCTGCCAGGTGCTTGACCAAATGGCCGCATGAATTAAAGTTTTGAATTTTTGGATGAATTTTGGTGAGTGTTCTGAGTACTTGCTTGATAGTCTATGTTTGCTTGGGTTTGCCAAGGTGAATTGATTTGAGTGGTTTTTGCAAAATGGTGATCTATGCATATGAACTTGATTCAATTTTGCAATGTATTTTAAATAGATTTGGAATTTGTTTCTGTTTGTTTGTAAAGTGGGCTTGGGTTCATTTTTACTTGGTCTAGCAAGGGGTGAAAAGAATTGGGAAAGTTTCTGTTAGAAATCTTTTACTAGGAACACTCAAAGTGGTGTAGTGGGTAATTTTGGTCAAAATGACCATTTGATCATATGATTCCTATTTGAATTTCTTTTCTTTTGATTTTGTTTGTAAATGGCCTAGATGATGTAATATTCATCTTTAAACCATTCCTTATCATTTGTAGCAATCAAACATGGCAATTACACTCATTCGTACACTAATGCAATTCACACATACACTCATATTAGATTTAGTAATAAAAGTTTTTGTTAACCCTAAACGTAGGTGATTTGAACTTGATAATCTTGATTAATATTTTTGGGGTGTTACACTTGGCTTTGTCTAGATACACATTTATTTCGACGCATTTTAGTACTTAGACGCTCCCTCATTTCCAAATTAAAAAGCATACTAGGTTTTGTCGAAGTCAATATTTATAAATTTTGACCAACTATATGTACAAATATACTAACTTACATAATGTCAAACGCATATAACATGAAAACATGGTTCATGATGATTCTGATAACATTGAGTTGATGTCGTAGATGACCATATTATTTTCTAAATATTTAGGCTAAATTCCAGGGCAGCCTATCCTGCACGCTGGACCCACGTCGATGCGTCGTCCACACCAGCACAATTTCGACGGCAATCTTGGTTCAAGACTTAAATCAAGTCGAATTGACAAGTTTGGGCATAAAATTCTGTAATCACCAAGTTATATGACTAAAATCAAAGCACCGTAAGAACGGTTAGTGCGTTTATCTCTAGTCCATGTCGTAGAAGTGAACAATTACATAAAAGTCGTACTAAACCCCTAAATACTCCATAATAACATTAGCAGCAAACTTAGTTTACATCCAAAATGTATCCTTCCTAGTACCAAAAGAGAACCTACATGCGACTACTACTAGTAAACTGGAGTAGTAAAATAGTACTACTAGTACTACTATTTATCTGCTAATACACCATTACAGTCTTGATCATCAGCCGTAGTTTAAGATCATTTTTTCCTGTCGATGCAAATCCAGGAAGATACATGGGTGGACCGTCCAACCTTCATCAGGAACCGCGGCAGCACCCCGAGGTACGTCCTGAGCTTGTCAGACGGGAGGTTGGCTAGTGACGAGCTGCTCGTCATCTTGATTACCGCATTAAGGCTCTCGACCATCGACAAGTCCGCCGACCCCGGCGCGCCAGGCGCACACAGTTTCACCGTGTACCGCGGCCACAAGCACCTGTCCTGCCTGATGCACACCAAGGACACGACGGCGGCCGGGCCGAGTGCGCCGATGGTCAGGATGAACACGGCACCATCATCCCCGCAGAGGAAGCGCATGAATCCCCTCGTGTTTGTTGGTGGTAGAGTCGGGATGAGGCAAAAGAAGGCGCTGCCGTAGATGGCCCTGGTTACTATGACCCCGTGGGCCTCCTTCATGTGAGGAAGGAGCCCTGCCGGTGAGGCAATGAAATCACAGGCGGAATCAATGCAGGAGCATGGACCGTGCGAGCACGCGATCTTGTGCTCATCGAGCTTGTCGAAGGCGACCAAGCTAAAGCAGCCATCGTAGGGGTACTCAATCATCGCCTCAGACTGGACGGCGTTCATAGCAGCCGGCTCACGGTCGAATCCGCCGACGCGGTACACAAACTTGTGGGAGTGGTTACAGAGGGAAGATCGGCTCGCCGACATAGTGCCCGCCGGTCAGAAACCCGGGTTGGGTGGGTATATTGAAGAGTATACTGATTGAGTTTCATACTGTACTGGTACGATTGTATAGGAATATGCTAGGAATGGGTGTACCGGCGGCAGCTGCACTTGGCCACTTTTTTCTTAGACAATGTCCACACGCTGTACATGCTTCATCAAAACAAAAAGGCTGTAGAAAGTTGGCAGGTGAGTAATAAAGCAGGTGTCACGCTGTACTGTACCAGACAGTACCGTATAGACAGAGAGAGAGACTAAGGCAAGAAGATCTACTCCTGGAGAGAGACGAAAAGCCTGCGGCCTACTGCAGGGTGTACAGTGCTGTAGGGGAGAGACCGAGGACTGCATGCATGTCTTCGATACTAACCTGTAATTAACTATTTTGGTCTTATCAAATTTAAATGGCCTTAATAATCCCAGACAAAGGGACTACTAGTAATAGTAGTAGTACTACATCTTACAACAAATCAGACAAACCAGTACTGCATTTATTAGTGGTACTTTTTTTTGAGAAATTATAATTAGTAGTAGTACTTAGATATGTGAAAAACTAATCCAAGTTACTACTCCAATAGAGAGTACGATCACTCTGTTTTATGAATTCTTGTGTACTATACGTACTAGTAGTAAAAGCTAGAATGTAGAATGTTTCAGAATAAATTTTGGCTCTACAATATCTAGCATACGTGTAAACCTCAAACAACACTTCATTGCTTAGTTTTAGGGATCTTGTGGTAAATACATGGACTTGGATGTAATTTTCATTTTTATGAGGTCCTTGATGTAACTTGTACTTCCACCGACTGCGTGTTAGCTAATAAAGCACCTCGCTCCTACGGGACCTACCACAATTAAAAAATAATTACACTGCCCCGATTATCAGACAAAGTGGAACATGATTTCTTATAATTCCAAAATTTTAAGAAATAGGATGTTTCAAGCTTCCCAGCTAACTTTGCACACTTTAGTGACTTTTTGCCGATTTAACGAAATTAGGTCAAACATTTGCTACACAAGGGAAATTGATTGCTATTGAATTAAATATATTTTTAGAGGTAGATGGGTGATGTAGTAAACAATGTCGTCGGTGTTAGTTTCCAACTATCACGAAAGAACATTTAATTCTCAATTTTTTGAGTGATGACGAGATTGTTCTTTTACATAAAGAAACTCTGAAGAATATAGATCTGAATACCACAAGACAAGTTTTTAGACATAAATAGTGGACCAACATGTTGTGCTAACGATACCATGTTTTATGAGCTTTCAAACTTCCAAGCTAACTCCACCAACTTGAATGACTTTATGCCAATTATTTATCGAATTTAGGTCAAATTTAAACTACAAGTAAATTGTAGGTTGCTTGAAAGTTTTATGAAAACTCTTCTGGAGGTACCTATTCAGGGGACAATTAATATATAATAAACCACCAAGAGTTTTGACGATACTTTCAACTTCATGCTAAGATTTTGCATCTTGACAGTTTAACAAAATTAAGTCAAACTTGAGCTACAAGTAAGCGCGAAAGATCGCTCTTGAATTAAATGTTTGTCGATATTTGAATGACTTCCTAGCTAACTCTGCCCATTTGAATGACTTTATGTCGATATATCGAAATTAGGTCAAATTTGAAACTACAAGTAAATTGTAGGTTGCTTTGAAAGTTCTACGAAAAAGCTTTTGGGGGGCACCCATCGAGGGGTCACAATCAATATGTCAGAAACCACCGAGAGTTTTGACGATAGTTTTAACTTTTTGCTAAGATTTTACATCCTGACTATTTAACGAAATTATGTCAAACTTGAGCTACAAGCAAGTAAGCGCGATAGATTTCTCTTGAATTAAATGTATTTTCTAGGATAGATGGGTGCATCTTCTTGTAGTAAACAATGTTGTTAGTGTGAGTTTCCAACTATCGGGAAAGAACATTCTCAATTATTCGAGTGATATCGAGATTATTCTCTCCTATAAAGGAAGTCGAAAGAATAAGGATCTAAATGCCACAAGCTAAGATTTCACACATATATAGTGGACCAACATATTGTACTTATGATTTCCCGTGTTTTATGAGTTCTCAAACTTCCTATAGTTTATCGCTCTGCCCACTTGAATGACTTTATATGTCGATTAATCAAAATTAGGTCAAATTTGAACTATATACTACAAGTTTTGTAGGTTGCTATGAAAGTTATACGAAAAAGCTTTTGGAGGTACCCATCGGGGGTTCACAATCAATATATGAGAAACAACCGAGAGTTTTCACAACTGGTTTGACTTTATGCTAAGATTTTGCATCATGACACTATTTAACAAAATTGGGTCAAACTTGAGCTACAAAGTAAGCGTGGTAGATTGCTCTTGAAATATATGACTTTTCAGAGGTAGATGGGTGTATTTTCCTATAGCAAAATAATGTCATCGGTGTGATTTTCCAACTATCAGGAAAGAATATTGGATCTGAATGCCAGAAGCCAAGTTTACCGACATATATAGTGGACCAACATGTTGTACCAACGATTCCCATGTTTTATGATTTTTCAAACTTCCTAGCTAACTCTGCCCCTTTGACCGAATGACTTTATGTCGATTTATAAAAATTAGGTCAAATTTGAAACTTGAAGTACATTATAGGTTGCTTTGGTAGTTTTACAAAAAAACTTTTGTAGGTACCCATCGACAGGTGACAATTAATATATCATAAAACACCGAGAGTTTTGACGATAAGATTTTGCATCTTGATAATTTAACAAAATTAGGTCAAACCTGATCTACAAGTAATTAAGCGCGATAGATTGCTCTTGAAATTAAATGTATTTTCAGAGGTAGATTGGTGTATCTTGTTGTAGTAAACAATGCCGTCAATGTGAGTTTCCAACTATTAGGAAAGAACATTCAATTCTACATTTTCCAAGTGAAGATGAGCGAGGTTGTTCTTTTTCGTAAGAAGTCCGAAGAATATTGGATGTGAATGCCACGCCAAGTTTACAGACATATATAGTGGACCAACATGTTGTACCAACGATTCCCCTGTTTTATTTATGAGTTTTCAAACTTCCTAGCTAACTCTGCCCATTTGACCGAATGACTATATGTCGATTTATCAAAATTAGGTCAAATTTGAAACTACAAGTAAATTGTAGGTTGCTTTGAAAGTTTTAAGAAAACACTTTTGGAGGTACCCATCAAGGGGTCACAATTAATATATCTGAAAACAACGAGAGTTTTGACGATAGGTTCAACTTCTTGCTAAGATTTTGCATCTTGACGATTTAACGAAATTAGGTCAAACCTGATCTACAAGTAATTAAGCACGATAGATTGCTCTTGAAATTAAATGTATTTTCAGAGGTAGATGGGTGTATCTTGTTGTAGTAAACAATGTCGTCAATGTGAATTTCCAACTATCAGGAAAGAACATTCAATTCTACATTTTCCAAGTGAAGACGAGCGAGGTTTTTCTTTTTCGTAAGAAGTCCGGAGAATATTGGATGTGAATTCACGCCAAGTTTACAGACATATATAGTGGACCAACATGTTGTACCAACGATTCCTATGTTTTATTTATGAGTTTTCAAACTTCCTAGCTAACTCTGCCCATTTGACCGAATGACTATATGTTGATTTATCAAAATTAGGTCAAATTTTAAACTACAAGTAAACTGTAGGTTGCTTTGAAAGTTTTAAGAAAAATCTTTTGAAGGTACCCATCGAGGGGTCATAATTAATATATCTGAAAACAATGAGAGTTTTGACGATAGGTTCAACTTCTTGCTAAGATTTTGCATCTTGACAATTTAACGAAATTAATTAGATCAAACTTGAGCTACAAGTAAGCGCGATAGATATCTCCTGAATTAAATGTCATTTCAGAGGTAGATGGGTGCATTTTCTAGTTGTAAGCAGATCCGTGGGTGTGAGTGTCCAACTACCAGGAAAGAACATTGAATTCTACGTTTTCCGAGTGAAGATGAACGAGGTTAGTTGTTCTTTTTCGTAAAGAGAAGTCCAAAGAATATTGGATGTGGATGCCACAAGCCAAGTTGATATACCTATATATATATATATATTCAGCACCCAGGGTGCAGAATAGTTATTTTGCACCCCACATATTTTTATGTTCTCACATATAGAAATTTATGTTTTGTATACTAATAATTATGTTCATGTTGATCAGAAATATAAAAAAATCGACATAAAAATACGATTTATGAGTCATTATAGTTAAAAACATAGAAAATACACATTTTACGTTGTATTTTTATACAGCATATAAACTAATTTTTTTATGACATGTCTAAATTTTCTTATGTTCTTCTCAACTTCCGAGATCAAAGAAAAATTACATGACGTAAAAATAATATACGGTTTGGAAGTTGAGAAAAACATAACAAATTTAGACATGTCGTAAAAAATTTAGTTTCCATGCCGTATAAAAATACGACGTAAAATTCATATTTTCTATGTTTTTACACTATAATGACTCATAAATCATATTTTTGTGTCGATTTTTTTACGTTTCTGATGAACATAAACATAATTATTAGTATATAAAACATAAATTTCTATATGTGAGAACATACAAATATGTGGGGTGGAAAATAACTATTTTGAACCCTAGGTGCTGAATAGGGTTTCTATATATATATAGTGGATCGACAACATGTTGTACTTGTGATTCCCATGTTTTATGGGTTTTGAAGCTTCCTATAGCTAACCCGGCACATTTGAATAACTTTATGTCGATATCTCGGAATTAGGTCAAATTTAAAACTACAAGTAAATTGTAGGTTTTGCTTTGATAGATTTACGAAAAAGCTTTTGGACGTATCCATCGAGGGTTCAAAATTAATATACCAGAAACCAACGAGAGTTTCGATGATAGGTTCAACTTCTTGCTAAGACTAAGCATATTGGTAATTTAACGAAATTAGGTCAAACTTGAGCTAGCTAAAAATAAACGCCATAGATTGTTCTTGAATTAAATGTCTTTTCATAGGTAGATCATCGGTGCATCTTTTGTAGTAAACAGTGTCGTTAGTGTGAGTTTCCAACTATCAAGAAAGAACATTCAATTCTACATTTTCCGAGTGAAGAATACGAGCGAGGTTGTTCTTTTTCCTAAAGAAAAGTCCAAAGAATATTGGATCTGCATGCCACAAGCCAAGTTTACATACATATATATTGGACCAACATATTGTACCAACGATTCCCATGTTTTATGAGTTTTCAAACTTCTCAGCTAACTCTGCCTATTAGAATGACTTTATGTCGATTTATCGAAATTAGGTCAAATTTGAAACTACAAGTACTAGTAAATTGCACGTGACCTGCACGTGAGACTCGGATAATAGACATCTGGCATATCATCACTATATAAAATTATAATTGGCAAAGCGGAAAAATATAATAGGCAAAATTTGAACTACTACAAGTAAACCGTATAGGTTGCTTTGAAAGTTTTATGGAAAAGCTCTTAGAGGTACCCATCGGAGGGGGCGCGCGCGGGGGAGGTGTGGGAATTAATATACTACCAGGAACCAAAAGAGAGTTCTGACGGCAGGTTCATCTTCTTGCTAAGATTTTGCGTCTTGACAGTTTAATAAAATTAGGTCAAACTTTAGCTACAACTAAGTGCGATAGATTGCTCTTGAATTTAATGAAATTAGGTCAAACTTGAAATACATGTAATAAATTGTATGTTGCTTTGAAAGTTTTATGAAAAAAGCTTTTGGAGGTACCCATAGAGCGGTTAATTAATATATCAGAAACCACAGAGAGTTTTGACGAGTGGTTCGACTTCTAGCTAAGATTTTGCATCATGAAAATTTCTAACACCTTTTGAAAATGATCACATGAAATAGGGAGAGAGGGGAAATGATATTTCTATTCTCTATGGGCAACCCACAAGCTTGAGGTGCACCTTAGTCTTAAAGATAACTTTATTTTTTCCACTATGTATAAGGTGAACCTTAGCGGATGCCACATAGTAAGCCATTTTTTTGAACAGGTAGTAGGCCATATAAAGGTGTGCTTTTTTACACAATGCGGGAGTAGTATATTTCTTTGCTTAGACATATGGTCACCTGTATCCACGCGTTATACATGCTGAGAGAATAAAACATTGGCAGGGGAAGAGGGCAGGATCGAAGAGATGTTGAAGGTGGTTCCATGTGAGAGCAAAGTTATGATGGGTTTTTGACACGAGGTACTCCTGCGGCCTTACAGTTTACTACACTATGCTAGTACTAGTAAATTTCAGGACCTATGTACGCAAAATAAATTGTGTGTTTTCTCTCTCCTTCGCAGCCTCTCACAATCCATCCTCCCTCTATCCTACCATTTCCCCTCGTGCACCGGCCCGGCTGATCTCTCCCTCGTCCAGAGCGTGGTGCTGCGCACGTATGCCTTGGTACAGCGGCTCTGTGTCTCTGGCGTGTTCAGCAGCCGCGTTGGTCTGGAGTAGGGACGAGGAGTACATAGGAAGGAAACCACTTTGGTCCTTGGTGTCAAAAAAAATTCAAACTTTTATGGTTTTCGAAATTTTCACTTGTTTCCCAAACATCGGGAGGGAAGGTTACTCAAAAGATCGGCCATTCACAGTACTTCTTATCTTATCTTATCTCTTACAATACCATACCATACTACTATATAGTGTACGGATAACTTCGAACATTGACCGTTGGATCAAGACCGGCAAATCCAACATTCCTAACCGTTGGATCTTCTTTTCCATTCTTAGCATCTATAAAGATTCTACTGATAGTCTTTAGCATGATGAACGCTAGTATGCGCAAACCTCAAAACACACACTTAATTGCTCAGTGTCAGGGTCCTTGTGCTAAATGCATGGACTTGGGGTGCAATTTTTATTTTTATGAGGTCCTTGATGTAACTTGTACTTCCACCGACCGTGTTAACTCTCAAGCACCTCGCTCCTACGAGACCTACCACGGTTAAAAGAAGCTGCAACCGCCCCAATTATCAAACAAATTGGACCATAGTTTCTTATACGTAATACCCAAGTTTTTAGTACTAGGATTTTTCAAGCTTCCTAGCTAACTTCACACACTTCAGTGACTTCCTATCGATTAACGAAATTAGGTCAAACTTGAGCTACAAGTAAGCGCAATAGATTTCTCTTGAATTAAATATATTTTCATAGGTAGATGGGTGTACCTTCTTGTAGTAAACAATGTCGTCAGTGTGAGTTTACAACTATCAGGAAATAAAATTCCGAGTTTTCCGAGTGATGACGAGATGGTTCTTTTCCGTAAAGAAAGCTCGAAGTAGAATATGGATCTCAATGCCATAAGCCAAGCTTCTAGACATATTAAGTGGACCAACGTGTTTTACTTATGATTCCCATATGTTTTTTGAGTTTTCAAACTCCCTAGCTAATTAACACCGCCCACTTGAATGACTATATGTCGATTTATCAAAATTAGGTCAAACTTGAACTATAACTAAATTGTAGGTTGTTCTGAAAGTTTTACAAAAAGCTTTTGGAGGTACCATACCGATCGAGAGGGGTGTCACAATTAATATATCATAAAACACCGAGAGTTTTGATGATATATTCAACTTCTTGCTAAGATTTTGCATCGCATGACACTATTTAACGAAATTAGGTCAAACTTGAGCTACAAGTAAGCGCGATAGATTGCTCTTGAATTAAATGTATTTTCGGAGGTAGATCGATGCACTTTCTTGTAGTAAAAAATATCATCAGTGTGAGTTTCCAACTATCAGGAAAGAACATTCAATTCTACATTTTCCGAGTGAAGACGAGCGAGGCTACTAGTTGTTATTTTTCGTAAAGAGAAGTCCAAAGAATATTGGATGTGGATGCCACAAGCCAAGTTGACAGACATATATAGTCGATCGACAACATGTTGTACTTGCGATTCCCATGTTTTATGAGCTTTCAAACTTCCTAGCTAACTCTACCCATTTTAATGACTTTAAGTCTATTTATCGAAATTAGGTCAAATTTAAAACTACAAGTAAATTGTAGGTTTTGCTTTTTAACTTTTATGAAAAAGCTTTTAATTTGGAGGTACCCATCGAGGGGTCACAATTAATATATCTGAAAACAACAAGAGTTTTGACGATAGGTTCAACTTCCTGCTAAGATTTTGCATCTTGACAATTTAACGAAATTAATTAGGTCAAACTTGAGCTACAAGTAAGCATGATAGATAGCTCTTGAATTAAATGTCATTTCAGAGGTAGATGGGTGCATTTTCTAGTAGTAAGCAGTGTCGTGGGTGTGAGTGTCCAACTACTAGGAAAGAACATTGAATTCTATGTTTTCCGAGTGAAGATGAACGAGGTTAGTTGTTCTTTTCCATAAAGAAAAGTCCAAAGAATATTTTATGTGGATGCCAGAAGCCAAGTTGACAGACATATATATATAGTAGATCGATAACATTTTGTACTTGCGATTCCCTTGATTTATGGGTTTTGAAGCTTCCTACAGCTAACCCCGCACATTTGAATAACTTTATGTCGATATCTCGGAATTAGGTCAAATTTGAAACTACAAGTAAATTGTAGGTTTTGCTTTGACAGATTTATGAAAAATCTTTTGGACGTACCCATCGAGGGTTCAAAATTAATATACTAGAAACCAGCGAGAGTTTCGACGATAGGTTCAACTTCTTTCTAAGACTTTGCATATTGGTAATTTAACGAAATTAGGTCAAACTTGAGCTAGCTACAAGTAAATGGCTTAGATTGCTCATGAATTATATGTCTTTTCATAGGTAGATCATCGCTGCATCTTCTTGTAGTAAACATTATTGTCAGTGTGAGTTTCCAACTATCAAGAAAGAACATTCAATTCTACATTTTCCGAGTGAAGAATACGAGCGAGGTTGTTCTTTTTCCTAAAGAAAAGTGCGAAGAATATTGGATCTGAATGCCACAAACCAAGTTTACATACATATATATTGGACCAACATGTTGTACCAATGATTCCCATGTTTTATGAGTTTTCAAACTTCCTAGCTAACTCTGCCCATTAGAATGACTTTATGTCGATTTATCGAAATTAGGTCAAATTTGAAACTACAAGTACTAGTAAATTGCACATGCCCTGCACGTGAGACTCGGATAATAGACATCTGGCATATCATCACTATATAAAATTATAATAGGCAAAGCAAAAAATATATAATAGGCAAAATTTGAACTACCACAAGTAAACCGTGTTGGTTGCTTTGAAAGTTTTACGGAAAAGCTCTTAGAGGTACCCATCGGAGGGGGTGCACGGGGTGGTGGTGGGGCAATTAATATACTATAAGGAACCAAAAGAGAGTTCTGACGACAGGTTCATCTTCTTGCTAAGATTTTGCGTCTTGACAGTTTAATGATTTTAGGTCAAACTTGAGCTACAACTAAGTGCGATAGATTACTCTTGAATTTAATAAAATTTTGTCAAACTTGAACTACATGTAATAAATTGTATGTTGCTTTAAAATTTTTATGAAAAAAGCTTTTGGAGGTACCCATCGAGCGGTTAATTAATATATTAGAAACCACAGAGAGTTTTGACGAGTGGTTCGACTTCTAGCTAAGATTTTGCAGCATGAAAATTTTGAACACCTTTTGAAACTGATCACATGAAAATGGGAGAGAGGGGAAATGATATTTCTATTCTCTATGGGCAACCCACAAGATTGAGGCGCACCTTAGGCTTAAAGATAACTTTTTTTCCACTATGTATAAGGTGAACCTTAGCGGATGCCACATAGTAGGCCTTTTTTCTGAACGGGTAGTAGGTCATATTAAGGTGTGCTTTTTTACACAATGCGGGAGTAGTATATTTCTTTTCTTAGACATATGGTCACCTCTGTCCATGCGTTGTACATGCTGAGAGAATAAAACGTTGGCAGGGGAAGAGGGCAGCAGCGAAGAGAAGTTGAAGGTGGTTCCATGTCAGAGCAAAGTTATGATGGGTTTCTGACATGAGGTACTCCTACGGTCTTACAATGTACTACACAATGTTAGTACTAGTAAATTTCAAGACTTATGCACGCAAAATAAATTTTGTGTTTTCTCTCTCCTTCGCTGCCTCTCACCATCCATCCTCCCTCTCTCCTACCCTTTTCCCTCGCGCACCGGCCCGGTTGATCTCTCCCTCGTCCACAGCGTGGTGCTGCGCACGTGTGCCTTGGTACGATGGCTCTGTGTCTCTGGCGTGTTCGACAGCCGCATTGGTGTGGAGTAGGGACGAGGAGTACATAGGAAGGAAACCACTTTGGTCCTTGGCGGCAAAAAAATTCAAACTTTTCCGATTTTCGAGATTTTCACTTGCTTCCCAAACATCGGGAGGGAAGGTTACTCAAAAGATCGGCCATTCGCAGTACTTGTTATCTTATCTTTATCTTGTCTTATCTCTTACAATACCATACCATACCACTGTATAGTGTACGAATAACTTCGAACATTGACCGTTGGATCAAGACCGGCAAATCCAAACATTGCTAACCATTGGATGTTCTTTGCCATTCTTAGCGTCTACAAGGATTCTACCGATAGTCTTTAGCACAATGAACGCTAGTATGCGCAAACCTCAAAACAGACACTTAATTGCTCAGTTTCAGGGTCCTTGTGCTAAATGCATGGACTTGGGGTGCAATTTTCATTTTTATGAGGTCCTTGATGTAACTTGTACTTCCACCGACCGTGTTAACTCGCAAGCACCTCGCTCCTACGAGACCTACCACGGTTAAAATAAAATGCAACCACCCCAATTATCAAACAAACTGGACCACAGTTTCTTATACGTAATACCCAAGTTTTTAGTACTAGGATTTTTCAAACTTCCTAGCTAACTTCGCACACTTCAGTAACTTCTTGTCGATTAACGAAATTAGGTCAAAATTGAGCTACAAGTAAGCACGATAGATTGCTCTTGATTAAATGTATTTTTGGAGGTAGATGGGTGTATCTTCTTGTAGTAAACAATGTCGTCAGTGTGACTTTCCAACTATAAGGAAATAAAATTCTTAGTTTTCCGAGTGATGGCGAGATGGTTCTTTTCCGTAAAGAAAGCTCGAAGCAGAATATGGATCTCAATGTCATAAGCCAAGCTTCTAGACATATTAAGTGGACCAACGTGTTTTACTTATGATTCCCATATGTTTTTTGAGTTTTCAAACTCCCTAGCTAATTAACTCCGCCCACTTGAATGACTACATGCCGATTTATTGAAATTAGGTCAAACTTGAACTATAACTAAATTTTAGGTTGCTGTGAAAGTTTTACGAAAATGGTTTTGGAGGTACCGTACCGACCGGGAGGGGTGTCACAATCAATATATGAGAAAAAACTAAGAGTTTTGACAAAAAGTTTGACTTCTTGCTAAGATGTTGCATCGCATGACACTATTTAACGAAATTGGGTCAAACTTGAGCTACAAGTAAGCGCGATAGGTTGTTGTTGAAATATATGACTTTTCAGAGAGGTAGATGGGTGCATTTTCTTGTAGTAAACAGTGCCATCGGTATGGTGTGATTTTTGAACTATATCAGGAAAGAAGATTCAATTATTCTCAAATTTTTGAGTGATGACGAGCAAGGTTGTTCTTTTTCGTAAAGAAATGTCGGAAGAATAATATTGGATCTGAATGCCAGAAGCCAACTTTATGACATATATAGTGGACCAACATGTTGTACCAACGATTCCCATCTTTTATTTATGAGTTTTCAAGCTTCCTAGCTAACTCTGCCCATTTTACCGGATGACTTCATGTCGATTTATCGAAATTAGGTCAAATTTGAAACTACAAGTAAATTGTAGGTTGCTTTGAAACTTTTACGAAAAAACTTTTGGAGGTACCCATCGAGGGGTCACAATTAATATATCATAAAACACCAAGAGTTTTGACGATATGTTCAACTTCTTGCTAAGATTTTGCATCTTGACAATTTAACAAAATTAGGTCAAACTTGAGCTACAAGTAAGCGCGATAGATTGCTCTTGAATTAAATGTATTTTTAGAGGTAGATCGATGCACCTTGTTGGAGTAAATAATGCCATCAGTGTGAGTTTCCAACTATCAGGAAAGAACATTCAATTCTACATTTTCCGAGTGAAGATGAGCGAGGCTAATAGTTGTTATTTTTCGTAAAGAGAAGTCCAAAGAATATTGGATGTGGATGCCACAAGCCAAGTTGACAGACATATATAGTCGATCGACAACATGTTGTACTTGCGATTCCCATGTTTTATGAGCTTTCACACTTCCTAGCTAACTCTACCTATTTTAATGACTTTAAGTCAATTTATCAAAATTAGGTCAAATTTGAAACTACAAGTAAATTGTAGGTTTTGCTTTTTAAATTTTACGAAAAAGCTTTTAATTTGGAGGTACCCATCGAGGGGTCACAATTAATATATCTGAAAACAACAAGAGTTTTGACGATAGGTTCAACTTCCTACTAAGATTTTGCATCTTGACAATTTAACGAAATTAATTAGGTCAAACTTGAGCTACAAGTAAGCACGATAGATAACTCTTGAATTAAATGTCATTTCAGAGGTAGATGGGTGCATTTTCTAGTAGTAAGCAGTGTAGTGGGTGTGAGTGTCCAACTACTAGGAAAGAACATTGAATTCTACGTTTTCCGAGTGAAGAAGAACGAGGTTAGTTGTTCTTTTTCGTAAAGAAAAGTCCAAAGAATATTGGATGTGGATGCCACAAGACAAGTTGACAGACATATATGTATAGTAGATCGACAACATGTTGTACTTGCGATTCCCTTGTTTTATGGGTTTTGAAGCTTCCTATAGCTAACCCCGCACATTTGAATAACTTTATGTCGATATCTCAGAATTAGGTCAAATTTGAAACTACAAGTAAATTGTAGGTTTTGCTTTGATAGATTTATGAAAAAGCTTTTGGACATACCCATCGAGGGTTCAAAATTAATATACCAGAAACCATCGAGAGTTTCGACGATAGGTGCAACTTCTTACTAAGACTTTGCATATTGGCAATTTAACAAAATTAGGTCAAACTTGAGCTAGCTACAAGTAAACGCCATAGATTGCTCTTGAATTAAATGTATTTTCATAGGTAGACCATCGGTGCATCTTCTTGTAGTAAACTATGTCGTCTGTGTGAGTTTTCAACTATCAAGAAAGAACATTCAATTCTACATTTTCCGAGTGAAGAATACGAGCGAGGTTGTTCTTTTTCCTAAAGAAAAGTCCGAAGAATATTGGATCTGAATGCCACAAGCCAAGTTTACATACATATATATTGGACCAACATGTTGTACCAACGATTCCCATGTTTTATGGGTTTTCAAACTTCCCAGCTAACTCTGCCCATTAGAATGACTTTATGTCGATTTATCGAAATTAGGTCAAATTTGAAACTACAAGTACTAGTAAATTGCACGTGCCCTGCACGTGAGACTCAGATAATATACATCTGGCATATCCTCACTATATAAAATTATAATAGGCAAAGCAGAAAAAATATAATCGGTAAAATTTGAAGTACTACAAGTAAACTGTGTAGGTTGTTTTGAAAGTTTTACAAAAAAGCTCTTGGAGGTACCCATCGGAGGGGGCGCACGGGGGGGGGGGACAATTAATATACTACCAGGAACCAAAGAGAGTTTGGACAATAGGTTCATCTTCTTGCTAAGATTTTGCGTCTTGACAGTTTAATGAAATTAGGTCAAACTTGAGTTATAACTAAGAGTGATAGATTGCTCTTAAATTTAATGAAATTAGGTCAAACTTGAACTACAAGTAATATTGTAGGTTGCTTTGGAAGTTTTATGAAAAAAGCTTTTGGAGATACCCATCGAGCGGTTAATTAATATATCAGAAACCACAGAGTTTTGACGAGTGGTTCGACTTCTAGATAAGACTTTGCATCATGAAAATTTTGAACACCTTTTGAAAACGATCTCACGCATCTGGACATAGTTCGTGCCCCAAAATTTTAGATACTTTGAAATTCCCATTCGACCCCTATTAAATTCGGTAGGTGGGGGGCTTCACTCGTAATTTTCCCAGTATAGTACTAGCAGTACCTAAACCCAACCCCCTCCCCCCTCTCTCCTCCAGGAATACATCACCGGCCGGAACATCCCTGCTGCACTTTAGCCGGCGTACCCACACACCTGATCTGCTCAATGAACCCTCCTGTCCGATGTGCTGATCACATCATCGACCGTCTAGGATCTGCTCCACGGATGCCGTGGTCCAGTGTTCTGCTCGTATCCTCGCCCGCCCAAGATCTGCGTCCCCGTCGTCGACACCCACTACGACTGTAGCACCTTCAGCGACCTCGACGTGACCCATGAGGATGCGGAGGAGGCCTAGACGCCGCCCCGACCGAGGTAAAACCAGATCTCCCTACGCGATTTGTTTGTTGGCAATGTACTATATTCGTGCTAAATTTCCTAACTAACGGGTTCTTTACTTGATATACACCTGTTATGTACTCCCTCTGTTTTAAAATATAAGATGCTTTAGCTTTGTGAAAGAAGTGTACTCATTTTAGTGTGTAGGTTCACTCCAAACCTAGATGAACCTACACACTAAAAGAGGTCTAGATGCACTCTTTTCACAAAGCTAAAACATCTTATATTTTGAAACGGAGAGAGTACTAAATTAACCCATCGTGGTTACGCTTAAACTCCACGCATTGAACTGTTTTTATGTACTATACTATTTCTTTGTGAATTATTGGTCACTTAACATATTTGTTTACATTCTCTGTTGTACCTGTCCACATGAGATATGATTATATAATATCTCTCTCATTCGCTGATTTACGTACTATAGTATTTCTATCGTGCTATTGTCCTACTATCCTATACTACACGTTTACACACGTCATACTATTTGACCATTATGTACTGTCGATTTGATCCCTCTTAACCTGCGGCTCAAACTGTTTGTTGTTATTATACAAGGAGCAGCCTCAGTTTGGACACAATATCATATAGAGTGAATGACTCCTATAATCTCGTAAGACCCCATCACTTTTGTTTCACTTCATGCCAACGTATATCATGTTGGAAACTGTTTATATTTACAGTTGGCCTTACCTTTATGCAGAAGAGCAACAATGGAGTACAAACTCCGCCTGTCCACACGAGCCGCCATAGATCTCGTGTAACACCTACCGTAAGGCCCCACCCGAAGTTTGGTCCTTGCCACATTTTTTGTTTGCTTAAATTTACCATTTGTCTTTCTTGTTTTCATTTTTTTTGCCAAAAATTAGCGTCAACATTTTAGCCTCACTATGGTCTACTTTTGTTCCATGTGCTTAGTTCAATTTCCTAGATATGAAGAGGCCGGGTATATTGCATCTGAGTTGTCTGATAATAAGAACAAGGCCGCACTAGCGATAAGATCCACACATGTATCATAAGGAACTCTGTGTAGTTCATCTCACTCTTGTATCTACTGTGTATCATAGTTAAATGAACTGGCTATTTTAATACGAGGCACTTGATGGTTTGGTTTGTTGTTCTCAGGCCACCGAAGCGTTGAAATTATCTGGCTATTCATGAATAATTCAATGTATGATTGCTTGATTCATTGTTTGTCTAAAATTATCTAGCTAGCATATTCGAGGCTCACAATTGATGTGTTTTTATTGGCTGAGTTACTCTTTTTTTGTCTATGATTAAATCAGTGGCAGATTTTGTTGTGTAGTTCCTGGCTAGTTTATATATGAGAAACATAATGGCTTAGTTTTAATATTCTTTTTATTCATGTTCTGCACATTGTAGTTTGAGCAGTCTGCATCAGGTACTTTGGTTGATTACTCGCATTGTTATTCAAAATGAACTTGTAGTTTGTTTCCCAAGTCTGTTATTTAAGTAACTTGTTTTGTCTTGGTCTCAGCCATCTTCAAGTAGAGAAGTCATTTCACAGAGCAGCACATGCTCGCATTGCTCCATGGCGCCAGATGGTCCACTTTTTCAAGAAGAAATAGATGTATAAGCCACCGCTGTTAATTCCTTCCTTATATATTACCGCATTGACACATTTAAAATTCATGGTGGTGTGATTGCATGGTAATGCTGTTATAACTTGTTTTGTGTTTGTTTCAGGCTGCAAATGACCCTCTGAATATCGAACAAAGACCTGCTTCTCCAAGTTTAGATTTTATTTCACACAGCAGCAGTGACAATACCTATTGCTCATGGCACACCGCTTCGACTAATTCTCGTTTTTCAGCCGAAAGATTATTTGAGGATGCCCTCCAAGATGTCCGTGATATTGTGGAGCAAGAAGCCAACAAAACAGATTCAGTAATCACCATAGCACGCAAAGACTTATATGAATTGAAAAACAGGCAAGCCTTAACGCAGAACATACTTAATAATCTCATATGCAGCTCTCATGGGAAGCCAGTTGTTACATGTCTCGGGATGCAAGCTCCATACAGACCTTTTCTGTAACACTAGTTATGGTGTTTTTTTAGTTGCCTGGACTCTACTATAACTTTTATGCTTCATTTTATTACTATCAAGTTTACTGAGGATTGTAATAATCTACTATAATTTGCAGTTTTAAGTTATTTGAGGATTGTTGCAAACTGAGCATCTATCAGAATTACTACACACACATGAAAAAACAGTGAAATTGTAAGAGGTACAACACATGATCTACCGAAACAGGGAGAACGTCCATTGTATTACACGGGCACCATAGAACTTGCAAAATTCATAGACATTCACTCAACAAAGTGAACACATAAAGAGCTGACATGAAGAGAATACATCAGGAGTAGACCCACACAATCCATCAATCTGATGGATAGCCGTCGTAGTAATCGTAGTGGGTGGTACCATCCTCGCCATATGATGGCACCATCTGCAGCTCACAATGCTCGACGATTATGCAATACTCCGCTAGCAATCGATCGAGTTCGAAAGGACGGTTGCTTACTCAATATGTTGAGCTCGATGGGGAACCCCAAGAGGAAGGTATGATGAGTATAGCAACAAGTTTTCTCTCAGTTATGAAACCAAGGTTATCGAACCAGTAGGAGCAAGGAAACACCTCCAAGGTGTTGTTTCCAACTTAGAATCCTGCACAACACAATCACAGAACTTTGCCCCAACTTACATTGAGGTTGTCAATCTCACCGGTTTGCTGAAAACAAAGGATTAAACCTATTGTGTGGAAGATAGTAATTGCTTGCAGAAAGTAAATAGAAAACAGTAAATAGTAGATTGTAGATTGATGCTAAAAGAAAGGACCGGGGTCCATAGTTCACTAGTGGTGATTCTCCTTATGATAGATGGCATGTTGGGTGAACAAATTACAGCGGGGCAATTGACAAACATCGAGAAAGCATACATGCATATACTAATCATCTTGACTTCTGTGAGATTTGATTGGGCATTACAACATTATACATAGACCGTAATCCAACTGCATCTATGACTAATAATCCACCTTCAGGTTATCACCCGAACCCCCTCTAGTATTAAGTTGCAAGCAACAGATAATTGCATTAAGCATTGTGTGTAAAGTAAACAATACGATTATTCTATGAACAAAGGATTGTTGTTTTCTCCCTAGTAGCAACAACACATCTAGTACCTTAGAGATTTCTATCACTTCCCCAGATTACTAGAGACATGAACCCACTATCGAGCATAAATACTCCCTCTTTGAGTTGCTAGCATCTACTCGACTAAGATAGCTACTAACAACGGAGAGCATGCAAGATCACAAATAACAAAGACATGATAGAATCAATAATCAATATAAAATAGCATCGCAATATCCATCGGATCTCTGCAAACACAACATGTATGATTACAAATAGATGATCTTGATCATGAACGGAGCTCACAAGATCTAGACATGGTAGCACCAAGGAGAAGAACCAACCATCTAGCTACTACATGGACCCGTAGTCCAGGGATGAACTACTCACGCATCACACTGGAGACAGGCATGGTGATGAAGAAGGCCTCTAGGGTGAATTCTCCCCTCCGGCAGGGTGTCGAGAAGAGCTTCAGATCTCTCCCGATCTAGGGATGAAGATGGCGGCGCCTATAGACTCTTTTGTGGAATTTTGATCAGGTACCTAGGGTTTTTGTATCAGAGGCTTCTTACATTCGAAAGGGGAGGCCGAGGGGGTGCCCTAGGCGGCCACACCACCCCCTGGCACGGGCCAGGCCTAGCCGCACGGCCAGGTGGTGTGGACGGCCCCTGGCCCCTCTCTGTGTCGTATTCTAGCTCCATGTTCCCCTCGGTGAAATATTGACTTTGGCTTTTGTCCCGTCCAATTCCGAGAATATTCATTTTCTGGCTTTCCTAGAACCAAAAACAGCAAAAAACAGGCAGCTGGCACTATGGCATCTTGTTAATAGGTTAGTCCAAGAAAGTGTATAAAAATACTCCAAAGTGTGGACAAAACATAAGAAAGTAGATAAAAAACAAGCATCGAACATCAAAAATTATAGATACGTTAGCAACGTATCAACACCCCCAAGCTTAAGTCATGCTCGTCCTCAAGTAGGTAAGTGATAAAAAGAAAGAATAATTTTTTAGGTGACATGCACCATCATAAACTTGATCAAAGTATTTGTAAAACATTGATAGCTGGGATCATAGTACTTTAACATAGACATGAAAGATATAGTTCTAACAATAAGACATAGCAACTATCTTGTAACATGAAAAGGTACAAACAAAAGATTCATGAATAACAATGCTTTGCAAGACGTTTGTTTGTTTCACATAAAGAAAGCATAATGAGAATGGTATTCAGCTTGTCCCTCATAGTGTCGCAAAACATAAATGCATAGGACACCTTCAAAGTTCATAAGGGTGACTAGATACAAATAGTTTAAGAACAAGCAATATCAAAGTTATGCATCAATCAACAAGTCTTGGGACAATGCACATTAAACTAAGAATGGCCACTATGCTCTCTTAATAGGTGCATAAAGATAGAAATGGAAACTCAACATAAAAGTAAAAGAAAGGCCTTCATAGAAGGAAGCAGGGATTCAAGTCTCATAAAGAGCTTCCAAAAATTATGGTACTTATTAGCTTTCAGCTCTCATTTCCCCTATCATAAGCATCTTGAAGTGATTAAGGTTAAAGTGAACAAAGTATAGAGTATATGCTTGACAAAGTATAAGTTGGCAATCTCATGTCCCTTGGATACGAGGGCCGCTCCTCATGCTACTCAAGTTTAGTTACCGGTAAGTTCTTGTCATAGTAAGTACATGTGTATCATAGAGAACCGCCAACGGGGTACCCCTTGCCCAATGATACGGAAGAATCCCCATATCAAAATGACAAGGCAAGAAGACAATAAGCATCTCAGCAATCTTCTTATTTACCATGGGAAAATGGTGCTTTTTTCTCTCTTTCCTCTTTTCTCATCTCTTTTTTTTCATTTTCTCAATCTGTATCTCTCTTTTTTATAAGAAGAATGCTTCATAGATTGCTCATTATGGTTACGCTGTAGGTTTCCACCATGATTAGGCATGGATTAGACCAGCGGCCCATGCGTTTCTCTAATACACATACATAACTCCATGGACTTACAAGCTCCCCTTTCATTTCACACCGATGACATCCATAAACAAAAGAGCATGATATCAACTGGGTATGTTGAAAGCGTTCCCCATGACAGCATAGTTCTGCTAATTCTCAACATATAACTGCAAGCATATACAACATAGATGACACAATGGTTAAAGTTTATTAAGGGCAAGAAAAGTAAAGTGTACCATCAAGTTCGTGAGAGCTTTAATCACTACTTTTCTCATAACAAGTTTAATTCCGAAGGTAGATAAAAACATGAATATACTTGGAATAGCAAATGCTAATAGGTAGGTATGGTGGACTCTTTTGAATAACTTTGTTTTATTTGGAGTTGGATGCATGAGTGGAACTCATACTTGGTTATGGAGGCTAGCAAAAGACTGGGAGCGACCAACTAAGAGATTAATAATGGCCATGATCATGCAAAGTGATAAAACATTATTAATTAAAGCATAAAGTGATATACAAGTCAAAAACTAAAGGATCATAGAGGCTATGGTGATTTGGGATAGTCTTAACATGGTGTGAGCATGCGCTAAGTCAACCCAAATAAAGCATCAAAGGAGAATACCACAATACTATGCTTTAATATGCTAAAACAACGCATGATTCTTTCAAGGCACATTAAGCAATCTCAATTGTTTATAACATGTCATGCCAGCAATAATCACTAAGCATAAAGCCAAAACAATATCAAGCATGACATGACAAAGCATAGGCCACAGTCAAAAACAAGCTCTTTTTACCACTTAAGCATGAACTTTCCTACTCTTTTCCAATCCAAACCAATCTTATTTGAAAACTAATGTATGAATGGGGGTCCAACAAATTTATTTGAGAAAACTAAGCAAACCAAGCAAATGAAAGCCAAAAACAAAAATGAAGATGCTCCAAGAACAACACAACTGTGCATGAAACAATAAAAATGAAGTGTTTGGAAGAAACCTAAATTTTTTATTAATGAAGAAGGGGATGCCTTGGGCATCCCCAAGCTTTGACGCTTGTACTTATTGGATATTTCTTGGGGTGACATGGGTGTCATCCCCAAGCTTGAGCTTTTGTCCATTCTTCATCTCATTACATCATTCTTCCCTTACACCTGAAATTTTTCCTTCATACAAAACTTCACACAATCTTCATTAGCAACATTAGTGTATTCAAGATAATAAGTCTTTTGGTTCAGTTCCAAAACAAGTAAAACTTCCATTAAAGACAAGCTACTATAGCACTCCCCTAAAAAAGCTCAATTTCCCCAAAAGAACCCAAAAAGGAATCAACAAGAAGCAAATGCAAATAATGGCAGAAATCTGTCAAAACGGACCAGCAGGTAAAAACCAATTTTTTCGAAGACCTTCTGTTTCTCAAATCGAAAAGTGTTGAAATAACGAAAGTTGTATAACAACCTGGGGCATTATAACAAAAAATTACAGTATAAACTGACGTACAGATATTTTTCACGAATTTTTACAGCGAAGCACAAAAATCTGTTTCGGAACAGCAACTTTCCCAAGCATTACTTCTCTCTCATTAGAGATTACTCTTGGCACAAAAACCACACAAAAATGATAAGGAGAGGTTATTACTGAAGCAATAACTTCCAACACTCAACTAAAACTTTTGGGTTATCTCCCAATAAGTACTTTTCTTTAACGCCTTTAAGTTAGGCTTGATAGTTTGAGAAGATGCTCACATAAGAAATATGTATTGAAGTAAAAGAGAGCATCAATAAGCAAATTTAAAACATATTTAAGTCTAACCCACTTCCTATGAAAAATAATATTATAAATAAACAAGTCATGAAAGCACAAAGCAACAAGCATAGGAAAGCAAAACAAGTGCAACTTCAAAAAAATTAACATAAAGAGGGGTGTTTCAGTACCATGAAAACTTCTACAACCATATTTTACTCTCTCATAACAATTTTCAGTAGACTCATGAATAAACTCAACAATATAACTATCACATAAATCATGCTTTTAATGATCTACAAACACATAATTTTTATCAAGCTCAAAAATAATGGGATTAAAACCTTCAAACCCACTTTTAACAATTTTATAACAAGGTGACTGATCATTCTCAAGAGGTATGGGGTTCCAAGATAAGGTCAAGACCAATCTCATTTTTAATAGTAGTACAATTAATATTATCAACCAATATAGGACCATCATCTAGAGCTTTATCATAAACATTTTCTAAGCAACGCTCTTTAGTACCATGCATTTCGAAGTTAGGCACTAATAAAGGATTATCATAGATAACATGAGCATACTAATTATCACAAGTTTTACCCATAGTAGATTTTACAAGAGAATCCATAGGAACATAACATTCATCCTCCTTTGGTAAGCATGGGGATAATCAAATAATGTAAGGGATAAAGAGTTACTCTCATTAGAAGGTAGGCATGGGTAGCTAATCCATTCTTCCTCCTTTTGTCCATCACTCTCCTCCTCTTTTTCATCTAATGAGATTTTAGGTTCAGTGATTTCTTCTTCCATAGGCTCCTGCAAATTGTGGACACATTCTTGTGCATGAGTGAGTCTCTCTTTATAATCAATGATATAACAATTATTGCTGAAATTTTCTATGCAATGATCAAGGATAGAAGAGACCATGTCTTTAAGGTCTTTACAAGAAACACAAGTTTCATAGTTTTTAGACATGAAGGATTCTATTTCAGAAGCTCCCATAAACAAAACGAATTGTTCTACTTCTTCAAATCCAAGATGAATATAGTTATTCCAATGATAGTTCATAATTACAAATTCTTTACTAAAGCCACATTGGAATTTAAGATGTTTAGTATCCTGTTCAGAGCAACAATTTATATCATGGCATTTAAGCAAAATTTTAGCAATTAGATCCAACCTTTTTAACACGGCTCTCATGACTTTACCCTTATAAGATTCTCTATACCTTATAAAATCTTCCATGGAGGTTCTAGCAGGCGGTGGTTCATCTACTACCTTAGCAGTGATAGTAGTTTTCCCAAATAGGAAACTGAGTGGGCTATCCATAATGAAATAGTGATTGGAGCAGAACTAGACATGAAAACAACTTGAAGTGGGAACTAATTTTTTGTGTGTGTTTATGATAAAGAAAGCAAACTAGTACAACTAATTTTTTTGTGTTTTTAATATAAAGAAGCAAACTAGTACAACTAATTTTTTTGTGTGTTTTTCATAAATAAACAAGCAAACAAAGCAGAAATAAACTAAGCAAAACAAAGTAAACAATGTAAAGAGATTGGTTATGAGGGACTCCCCTTGTGAAGATGTCCTTGACTCCCCGGCAACGGCGCCAACAAAAGTCTTGCTTACTCAATATGTTGAGCTCATTGGGGAACCCCAAGAGGAAGGTATGATGAGTATAGCAACAAGTTTTCCCTCAGTTATGAAACCAAGGTTATCGAACCAGTAGGAGCAAGGAAACACCTCCAAGGTGTTGTTTCCAACTTGGAATCCTACACAACACAATCACAGAACTTTGCCCCAACTTATAGTGAGGTTGTCAATCTCACCGGTTTTGCTAAAAACAAAGGATTAAACGTATTGTGTGGAAGATAGTAATTGCTTGCAGAAAATAAACAGAAAATAGTAAATAGTAGATTGTAGATTGATGGTAAAAGAAAGGACCGGGGTCCATAGTTCACTAGTGGTGATTCTCCTTAAGATAGATGACATGTTGGGTGAACAAATTACAATAGGGAAATTGACAAACATCGAGAAAGCATACATGCATATAGTAATCATCTTGACTTCTGTGAGATTTGATTGGGCATTACAACATTATACATAGATCGTAATCCAACTGCATCTATGACTAATAATCCACCTTTAGGTTATCATCTGAACCCCCTCTAGTATTAAGTTGTAAGCAACAGATAATTGCATTAAGCATTGTGTGTAAAGTAAACAATATGATTGTTCTATGAACAAAGGATTGTTGTTTTCTCCCTAGTAGCAACAGCACATCTAGTACCTTAGAGATTTCTATCACTTCCCCAGATTACTAGAAGCATGAACCCACTATCGAGCATAAATACTCCCTCTTGGAGTTGCTAGCATCTACTCGGCCAAGATATCTAGTAACAACAGAGAGCATGCAAGATCACAAATAACAAAGACATGATAGAATCAATAATCAATCTAAAATAGCATCTCAATATCCATCGGATCTCCGCAAACACAACATGTATGATTACAAATAGATGATCTTGATCATGAACGGATCTCACAAGATCTAGACATGGTAGCACAAAAGGGAAGAACCAACCATCTAGCTACTACATGGACCCGTAATCCAAGGATGAACTACTCACGTATCACACCGGAGGCAGGCATGGTAATGAAGAAGGCCTCTAGGGTGAATTCTCTCCTCCGGCAGGGTGCCGGGAAGAGCTTCAGATCCCTCCCGATCTAGGGATGGAGATGGCGGCGGCTATAGACTCTTTCGTGGAATTTTGATCGGGTACCTAGGATTTCTGTATTGGAGGCTTCTTATAGTCGAAAGGGGAGGTCGAGGGGGTGCCCTAGGCGGCCACACCAGCCCCTGGCACGGGCCAGGCCTGGCCGTGCGACCAGGTGGTGTGGCCGGCCCCTGGCCCCTCTCCGTCTCATATTCTGGCTCTATGTTCCCCTCGGTAAAATATTGACTTTGGCTTTTGCCCCGTCCAATTCCGAGAATATTCATTTTCTGGCTTTCCTGGAACCAAAAACAGCAGAAAACAGGCAGCTGACACTGTGGCATCTTGTTAATAGGTTAGTCCAAGGAAGTGTATAAAATACTCCAAAGTGTGGACAAAACATAAGAAAGTAGATATAAAACAAGCATGGAATATCAAAAATTATAGATATGTTAGCAACGTATCAACGCTCATTCCATAATGCTCCTCGTCCATACCCATATACAACGCTTGGCTCCTCTTCCCTGCAAGAGCCTCAAAGTTGTAAGATCTAATCTCGGATAGATCTGCATAGTATATGCTGCCGGCCTGCACCGTGGGTACCCTGGTGTTGTCGACACAGACGCACCGATTGTCAGCAACGAAGAGAGCACGACTTCTGATGCCTTTGACCGGCTGAAGAACACGATTCTGGGTATCAACCCAGTAAACAACAGGCCTGCCACTGTAGACCGGTCCACTCACAACGAACAGCAACTCCCCGTCAGACTCGACGAGGTAAAAACGATTCTCTAGGAACTGGCAGCTTGGAACAGGGCCTACAACGGTGGGATGCATCTCCAGGGTTCGTGTGGAGCTCTGCAGCCGCACATCTCCATGAGAAGCATCACACATAGTTGAGAGGACAGACCCGTATCTGTCTATGATAAAAACATCACCGGCGTAAGAAGTCATGCTTCGGAGTTCCGTGAAGTCATACGGCGAGTACCACCCTTCACCAAAGACCGAGTGACTCCCTTCCTCCATGCTCTCATCTTCCCACTGAATGGTGGTGTTCTGATTGTTTGATGTAAACACCATCAACAACGGGAACATCGTCACAGCGACAGAAGCCACCCGCTCAGTCGGTATCTCCACCAGGCGCTTGATAGCACCCGAGAAGGGGTTGTACAACCGGGTCTTGTACGGTTGCACCCTCTGTCCAAGCACAAGGAGGCCACCAGTTGTGCTACCGACATAAAAGTACCTTCCAGAGATAGAGGGAGGAGAAACAGAGATTCAGTCAAGGTAAACAGACTGAAGTTCAATCAAGGTAAACCATGGAGCAAAACCCTGGGCAACAAGTGGACGAACAAACAGAACTTGAAAAACAGATAGTATAGGATGCGAATGCAAAAAATGGATCGCATATATACAGATGAAAATAAAGAAAGCACCTGCGAATAACCCGGCTAATCTTCTTCTCAAGGTGGCGGCCAGTTCTCACGTTCAGCAACGTGATGGCGGCATCTTCTACCCGATACTCCTCCGACAACTGGTGCTCTAGAACAATCCAGTTGGCTGGCATAAAGCGCTCCTCCGTGAAGCCGCGCCAGGTGCTGCAGACTGCCTGAAAGGCGGCGTAGTAGTCGAAGTCGTCCGTCTAAAGGAATATGTCACCTATCTTATGGATGAGTCCCTCAGGGAGACCAGCCCATGGCAAGTCCTACTTCTTGTCGGCCATGGATGATGGCGTTAGTGTGGTCTCGGTCCCACTGACTGGCACAAGAAGCGGTTCTAGAGACACACATTTAAACAAAGGCCTGGGAAAGCCAAGTGAATCGTGTGGAAACAAGACAATGTCATGCACACAGCAACCGCAAGCGCGTTTCATCAAACTGGCACTGGCACACGCATGCGCACGTGCACTAATTATGGTACAACGATCGTGCGCACACCAGCTTTACGACTCCTAGGTGCACGCGAGTGTGTTGGTGTAGGATGATACTAGTAGTAGTAGTATCATAAGCTCATTGTATTTAATTATCCCAAAATCTAAGAAAAAACCTGTGCTCCCTGGTCCTCAAGGCACACGCAAACACAGGGCATTTTCCATTTTTTGCATGGCATTTTTTATTTTTCAATTTCGCTTTTTGGTTGTGCCCTTGGATGCTCACCATGTGGTCGGATGGGATGTATGCTCCGTGGAGCTAAAAACCTCATGTTCTCTCAATAGCACGGTTGTTAATTATTAAGGTATATATGTTTTTAGTCCCACAACTTGCACCGCGGGAGCGTTTTAGTCCCACATCTTACAAAGTGAGGAACACTAGCCCCGCAACTTGTAACCAGGAACATTTTAGTCCAATTTAATCAAATTTCTGTGATTTTGTCCGAATTCATCGTAACTAATTCTGGAAGTGACATGTGGCATCATAATTTTTGCAAAATGACCCCTGTGTATTTTCTACCTGCCAGTTGTGACCTTGGTACGACTTGACAGGATGATCTGAATAAGAAAACAAATAAGAAAAACTATCAATGCATTGTAGGGCGTATTGAACTGATTACCTGTGCTACTGAAGAAATCAACCTTGCCACTACAACATGCACACATAAGTGATTAACTGAAGAGCACTCTGACTGATGTGTTCGTTATTTTTGATATTCAAAAATATGTGTTCTAGGGTACAATAACAACTCAACTTTATTCCTTTTCATTTTTGCAAATAAGAAAAACTCAAGTTTATTCTAGATACTGTAGCTAGCTACTAGGTTAACGACAACGCTATACAATTGGTATTATGGACCATGTCAACATAGACGTGAGCATTTTTTGCGTTCGTATGTGCGTTTTGTTTTATAAATAATTACTTCCCCCCAAGTACTCCTCGTTTGGTATAATTACGTCCTCTCAAGTACTCCTCGTATCACATGAGTAGTCGTGGACATCTACCGGCATAGTGACTTATGGGTGTGTGTGTGTCGTTATATAAAAGTGTTAAGTTCAAATCCATTCTCCTCTTAGAGATTTAACTATTTTATTTGTACGTCTACTAACAGGTGGCCAACTTATCAGTCCGCATAGGGACACAGATGACATAAAAAAATATAGAGGGGTCATTTTAAAAAAATCAACGTCATTTGTGGACAAATTAAGTTAAATTCACTGAAATTCCATTAAATTGGACTAAAATGCTCTCGAGATATAAGTTGAGGGACTAGTATTGCTCATTTTTCAATATGTGGGACTAAAACGCTCTCGCGGTGCAAGATGTGGGACTAAAGGTGTATATACCTCTTAATTATTTTACAGCATCAATTGCTAGGCTGAAGGACCAATTAATGCTCCTAGTTTTGCTCAATTACTCCTCTAGTTGACCGTAAAATATGAACCACCATATCGTGTAATACTCCTGGCCGATCATGTTGTTAAAATGGGAGTACATCTATTGGCTTGCATGTTTTCAATTAGATGCGGTGGCCACGAGCATTGCCTGGATTTTAGGATTATTACTGCATGCAATAACTAGCTATAAAGCGAGTAGGTAAAGTTAATTCTCCGAACTAGTACTACTCAGGCCTAGTAATACCGAACACAGGGAGTACCTCAAGTGTGGTTATATAGATAATCAGTTGATGTGACTCTCGGCCATGAATTCCTGACCATATAGCCGTACGTTCTACCACCTTTTTTTACTACTACTGCTAGTAGTACATGGATGCTAGCAAAATTCAGAATCTCAATCGAGCGGCAAAATCACACACTGACTTCGAAGCATTTTCCGTCTAACCGTTTCAACAACTTTGAGCCAAAATCTCCCACCTAGGAAGTACCATTTTTATATTATTATTATTATCAGATGGGCGCTTGTCAAATTCAAAATCTCAATCGAGCGGCAAAACCACACACCGACTTTGAAGCATTTCCCGCCCCTCCGTTTCAAAAACTTTGAGGAAAAATCTCCCACCGGGGCTGTACCATTTTTGTATTATTATCAGATGGGCGCTTGTCAAATTCAAAATCTCAATCGAGCGGCTAAACCATACACTGACTTTGAAGCATTTCCTGCCCCTCAGTTTAAAAAACTTTGAGGCAAAATATCCCACCGGGACAGTACCATTTTTATATTATTATTAGATGGACGGTCGCCAAATTTAATATCTCAATCAAGCGGCAAAATCACACACCGATCTTGAAGTATTTCCCGCCCCTCAGTTTCAAAAACTTTTGACTTCAAAATTCCGATTCTACCCATTGTTCTGACGCCCTATGGGCAAGCTAAAGTCAATAGCTTGGGGGCACGATCGTAATTTATATTTCTATTCACCTCCTTAGTCTGGATTCGCCCAAATTTTCCCCCTGGTCCTTCCAAAAATCCCAGCCCCTCTCTCCCACGCCCTCGCCTCCAAGACCACGACACGCACCGGCCGGCGGCAATTCCACGGCGGCCAGACCCGCTTGAGCGGCGGTCTCGTGCACCGCCGCGGAGCCGCTTCACTGATGCTCACCCACCGGATCTGGTTCACCGGGTCTCTCTGCCATTGCACCGGAACTGCAGTGTCGTTCATCACGCCGATGGCGTCATCGACTGCCCAAGCTCTCCTTCTCGGCCGCCGAAAGCTACCCAACCGTACCGGATCCACTTCACCGGTGTACACCGGACGTGATCTAGTTTCAGGAGTTCCATGTCCACCGCTCTAGACCAGCTACTTGGCCGTCATCGCTCACTACACTAGATCTGCCTCAGCGACTCTCTCGTCCACCGCTCTCAAGCCGGCATCGACCGCCCAAGATCTGCTTCCTCGACGCTAATAGCCACCACAACCGCAGCACCCTTAGTGACCTGGATGTCACCCGCACGGTACCGATGATGCTTACATGCCTCTCCGACCAAGGTTAACCAAATCTGCAACCCGTTTTTGTTTTGTCAGCAGTATAGCAGGTTCAAGCCTATCGCAGTGAACTGCATTTTTATCATCATGCTCGTACATACAAGTCAGTGGGCATGCCTGTTCTTCGTGCTAGTACATACAAGGTCATTAGACATGTTGGTTTGCATGCGCTACTCTACAAATTTCAAGTCATGGACATGTCTGTTATTTTGTCATACACATGTTCTTAGCTACTCCATATAACAATAATTGCCTGCTACTGTGTAATTCTTGCAAAATCTGAAGTCAACAAAAAATATTAGTGTGTATTCCCTGCTCTACAGTTGCTAACTCTATCTGTTTCGTCCCGAGATCAGTTCCTGCTATTATTTCCTCCTTGACATCGTTCTGCTATCCTGTAGTAGCCGTTTAAACTTTTCGTACTAATTCGATTATAATTTTGTTGTTCCCATATGCTTCTTCAAAATCTGCATTACTAACTATTTCCTTGTTCTTGCATATAGCTCAAAATGGAACAATGAACATGTTGGTTTGCATAGCCTATTCTACAGGTTCACAAGGGATGACATTAATTCCTTATCTTGTGCTGGTTCGTCCTGACAACGGCATAACTGTCCTCTACTATGTAGTTCACTCGTGGTTTGTATTCCTGCTCTAGACGTTCTCTTATGATGCTATTATAATTTCTATCTGGTTGATTCTTAGCTATGACAGTAACTACATGCCATTGTGTAGCTCACCGCAAATTCTGAGTCACCCAACGACTATGCATTCCAGGAGATACCACTGCTTCCATATATATTTGCTAAAATGACCACGCTTGTTTATATTTGCTGAAATTCTAAGAAACACTTTGTTTGATTACTCATTTCATTCTAGGCACACTTGTCTAATGCTTATTTGTCCTGCTCTACAGGTTCACGAGCGACGCCATTATATCTTGCATCTAGTTTTGGGTCTGGTTCGTCCTAAGTCACGACATAACTATCCTCTACAATATATAGTTCATTCGTGGTTTGCATTCATGCCCTACAAGTTATTGTATGATGCGGTTATAATTTCTATCTAGTTCATTCTTCGCTATGACAGTAACTACATGTCATTTTTTGTATCAGCGCAAATTCCGAGTCACCCGACGTCTCTTGCATTTTAGGGTATAGAACTGTTTCCATATATATTTGTCGAAATGACCTGGCTAGTTTATTTTTGCTGAAATTTTAAGCCACACACACAATTTTTGATTGCTCGATTCACGGTAGGCACACTTGTTTAATGCAGGCTTGCTTGTCCTGTTTGTTTGACGTGTTGGTCAATAATTGAACCATTGACCAGTTGTAAACTCCAGATCATAGCTCATGTCATATCAGTCAAATGAGTAGTTTGTCTTATTTGATGTATTAACTTGTTATACTTAGTTTCAAGGTGCAATTATTGCTATCACCACCAAAGAGGGGGCTGCAAGATCATGTCTCCTCCAATGTAGCTATCACACTCAAAGGAAGATGCAGGTCATCAATTGAGGACTCTGCTATCAACTTGATTATCAACTGAAATACCGATTTTCCTTTCCCTTGATTTGATAATATGTAATAATTTTAAGAAGTTTACAGTGGATGTAATATCTAGATAACTCGCGTAGGCCATGTATGCATTTAGTTGACGTCGTCCATATATGCGGTAGTTGTTACAGTAACTATGCCAGGTAAGTCGATTAGGGAACAGTACCGTGCTTTGTTATTGGCCCGTCGTGTATTCGGCTGATGATGAACAGTAAAAAATGCTGGATTATATAAATGTTTTATGATATTGGCATGGGCTTCAGAAAAGGCCGAAACTGTAAAAGGCCGTAAACGTAATGGTCCGACCTAGAAGTTGTAACTGGACGTAACAGTAACAGGCCATAAGAGTAACAGGTCATAACAGTAACATGCCTTAACAGTAACAGACCTTAATAGTAGAAGGCCATAACAGAAACAGCCCATCGCTGTAACAAGCAAGAAACCGTGAAATCCCAGAACAGTAACATGCCAAAACAGTAGCCAGCTACAACAGTAATGGGCCGCAACAGTGGAAGGCCAGAATAGTGACAAGCCAGAACAATAACGTCCCGAGAAATTTCCATGCTAACGCAGTAACAGGCCGACACATTTACCAGACTATAACAGTAAAGGGCCGCTTGTGGGCCTGAACAGGTAAAGCCCGGAACAATGAAAGGCCAGGACAGTAACAGACTTGAATAGTAACGGGCCATCTCAGACAAGGGTTGTCAGTAGGCCGCCTATGATGGGTTGCGGTAAGCAGTGATGGGCCGCCCGCAGGCCTTAAATGTACAGGAGCGACTTGGCGCAGGTTGCTAATGGGCCGCAGAGTGTTGGACCATCATGGGCCTTCTTTAGGCTGAAACAGTATTGGGCCTGAAAGTTTGTGGGCAGCTGTTGGCTGCAACTTTGGCCCCATTTCAAACAGTGTAGGACAAAACAGTAACGGGGCATCTTCTTATTGGGCTCCCTTAATGGGCCAGTCCAGTTAGAATTTAGCTGGCCTTAGTTGGGCCTGGCTTCTGCCATGGTTTCTATGGCCGTTAACGGCGGTAACTAGCCGCTAACGGTGGCTTCCACGTGGCAGTTTGCATGACGTTAGTAGTCAACGCGGTTGGCGAACAGATCTACGACAGAACAAGTTTTCGTGGCTGAAGGTTGCGATCCGCCATGGTCAGGAAAAAAACCGTGGTAAATTCTTTTGTGACCGGGCTTTTACCACGATGGCCATCCATCGTAGAAGACTTTTTAGCCACGAAAAACAGGCCTTCAACCACGAAAATCGTCCGTTGTAAAAGCTAACTTTTCTTGTAGTGATGGTTGGAGGAGAGCTCGGCCATGGAGCTTTATGATGAGGAGGCAGCACGGTGATCGCACAGAGGAAGGCAGCGCAGGGCCTCATGGTGGAGGCGAGGCGCTGACCGGAGCAGGGTCGGCGGCGTCAGGAGCTTGCGACCGCTGAGGAGCTCGGTACGGTGCGGGGTCCCTAGCGGTGAAGGAAACGGGACCGCAGCACGAAGGAGCCAGGGCGGCGGCAAGCACGACGGCCGTGGCGGTAGAGAAGCAGGGTGCGGCTGTGGCTTGGGGAAGGCTTGTGTAGTAGACATGGATGGGAGGGCTTGTCGCTAGGCGAGGTCGATGGGGCTTGCTCGTGATAGAGACGCGTGCTCGAGCGCAGAGGGCGGCAAAAGAGAGAGGTCGAGTGGGGAAAGCGGGGCTAAGCGACACTACGGGCGAGGAGACATAGTCGATGGGGAGAGATGGGTTGGTGTCGACGGGGTCCGCTCGGGAGGGAGACAATGTGGGGATGGTAGGTAGCGTCGTGCGCTAGGGTTGGGTGGGGTTGCATCGCGAGCGTGTCGGGGTAGAGGTGTGAGCGCGTGTGGCTGTAGGTGGGATTAGGTTTGACCACTGCGGTGGCTGGGTAGGTGGGTTGTGTGGTGTGGGTCAGGTTAGGGTTTGGGTGGAGTTAGGGTTAGGGTTTGGAGGTGGCTGGCTGGGCTTTTGGGCCTGTCTGGCTGCCTCCCAAAAATAATATAATTTTTATTTATGCAATTATAAGGCTATTGTAATTAGTTTTTAGACAAACAAAATATCCAGGTGGGTCTGGAGTTTTAATTTGTAGTAAATATGGGGATATTTAGAAAACAAAGTATACTTTTTAGGAAAATAGTTTTAAGGGCAAATACATGTATGATGTCATGATGATGCTCAAATACAATGTGGCATGATGACATAAGAATGATATTATGATGATGCAATAATTATTATGTAGAGGTAGCATTATATAGACTAGGCAAGTAGCATTGCAATTGTTAGACAATTGGGATGCTACAACTCACCCCCACTTAACAAGAATCTCGCCCCTATATTCCTAGGAAAAAGAAAAAGACACAAAGAGAGGTGGGTGTTCGGAATGAAGGTGATCCTCACGTTCCCAAGATGGTTAACAACAGAATGGTGCAACCAATACACCTTGCAAAACTTGCTAGACTTGTTGCGAGTCTTGCGTTTGCTACTTGTGAACAAGGGACTTGAAAATCCTAGAGAATTCTTGTGAGATGGGAAAGATAGGATGAACATAGCTCCCGTGTTCTCGAGAAACATGATAAAGGAATAGAACCACTTCTTTAAATAATTATGAAAGACAGTGTATCAAGGAGAAAGAAAAGACACATCGTTAGGATTCAACATCAAAAGATGCAAGTGAGGATGATTCTTGCTCTCGGCAGAAGAAAGAGTGACTTTGGAGGAATTATCAACCACTATGAAAATAGCATTGTTTCTTCCCTCAGATCTATGGAATGAAGTTCAGAAAGACAACACCGTCTTCAAACAATAGGGGTTCTTGATATCAATGGAAAAGATTAGGATTAGGACTTCTCGGATTAGATTCTTTTTACGCCGGTAAGAACCAAAGAATCACGCAATTGAGGTGCGCGTATTATTTTCAAGAGAAGGAGGTGATGCTAGCTTATGGTGGAACCTGAGAAATAAGTTGAATGTTGAATATCTGGAGTGGTTGTAGGGATGCCCATTGCTTTCCATAACCATGAGGTTATTGTGATAGATTTTGCGATTGATGGCATCAACCATAATTGGCTTTACCAAGAGAAAGGAATTTCCAAAAGAAAGTTAGATATAACTTCCATCCATCTTATATGGCAATGTAGAACGCCGGTCGAATGAAGAAGACAGAGAAGATTTTGTGTTTGTTTTCACCAGATCATTGAAGACTTTTCTCCATTTAGATATAGACAAGACCACCAGAATAGATTATTGTTTCTATTCTTTGAGAGAACCCTCCAAAAAAACAAGGAAGGAAGTGAAAGTATCAAGAGATAAAGACCACTTCTAACTTCTGTGTAATGAGTGAAATCGCATTAATCCACCAATCCAATGTACAAGAGAGAATGGTAAGAGTAGTGGTATGGTAGCTACTCCATCCCGCACCCAAAGCAATACTCCGTACACGAATAGGAAAATCATGCAACCCAACTCTCAGAAATTTATACTGAAAATCTTGACAAGCAGAATTCATGAAGCTTCGTAATAAAATGAGGATACAAACACTTTGTCAGATCCAAAGTAGATAAATATGATGTTGTTGTCGTCGTGTTGGAAGTCCTAGGCCATCAGAAAAGATATGAACGAAGATCACGGGGACCGATAAAAGATTCAACAGATAGATCAAGGGTAGCACCCCAAAACTTTGAATATAAGAATTACGAGAGGTCTAGAAAATCTTCGTGGCATCCGCCGGATTGAGGATAGAAGATTGAGAGAGGATTTCAAAAGGATTCTTGATGAATGGAAGACCAAAGAATTTTGTGTCCTTCTTGAGAAGATCTGAGATAGATTTAGCAGTCTTGGTAAAATCTTCTGTGGAACGACGATGATAACTTGCTAAAACAAGGAAACTCTTAGAATTTGGCTGAAGGTGGAGGCTGGAATTAACAATTGACTTGATGATTCCAGGATGGTAGTAGTGTCTTTAGCAGAAGGACATGGTCGAGATAGTTGATGAGTGCATATTTTCATCATGTTTTATATTATTATTTTGCATTATAGATATGGGATATTGGTATTTTACGGTGTTTGCGCGCACATTTTATGTCTATTTTCACCAGGATCAGGACAAATGATGCATACAATGGACACAATTCTTGGAGTAGTTGTATTGGGGAGAAAAGGAGTCAAAAACAACATAAATCGCTTATTTGGGAAATATCAATAACACCAGAACAAAACCCAAAGCGATCAAAGCATACAGACGGTTTAATGACCAACTATACGGCGGGAATAAATTTTCGAGCCGTATAGTTCCCACTGTATAGTTGGCGCTGCCACCGCCTCCTCACATAGTTTCACCCCGTGCAATTAGATCAGAGAGACGAAATATAGAACAACCAGAAATCGCTGAAATCTCACCTACAGAAGGCATCTGGAGGGGGAACTCATCCACCGGGGATCCATCTTCACCCTCCGCAGATCTAGGAGACTAAGGCATCGATCTTCATCATCAACCACTGCATCACCACCATCTCCATCCATCCCATCTACATCTTGTTTAGATCTTGTTGTAATTTCCATACTCGTTGTGGATTTATACAAGTACTATTCATCTATGATAGATTCCATTGTTATTGCCATGATGTTGATTGCCTCCATGTCTGAGTAGATCATTAGTTCTTGGGGAGATGGAGAAAACCTAGTATGAAAGTGAAATAATATAAAGTTTATTATGATATTCATCGCTGTGACCATGTGTTAGATTGTCTTCATCTTTATGTTGAGATAAGTCGACCTCTCAATATTTTCCTCTCATGGGGACTTGATGGAGGGAACTACTTGTTGGTAGACGGAGGTGTGTTAGCACTTACAGTGACTATAAATCTGCTGGCACACCTTATGTATCAACTTGGAAACCGAGGAAACTCACGGAACACTATCCATGCCATGGGATACGTCCTACAGGATTAAGTCTCTTAATAGCACAGTAATTCGATTGATGTCGATTGCTGATAGTTGTGGTTATGAGGATGATGTGAGCAGTGGTTGCTGCCTATTTTTCCAAATATGGAGTTCCTCCCACACATACATAATTGAGAATGTTCATGATAATAATCTTTACTTTAGCTCTTTATAATGTTGGTGGTGTATCCGCTACTCCTTGAGAATGCTTTTTTCCCTATTGCAGTTCCAAATCTCTTTTACATACGCGATACTTAATTTCTATGTTTAGTTACTTTACTTATTGTTCTCTTGTACCAAAAACCCAAAAACACCTTTTTAGACAATACTCGCATTTTATCTTGTTACTTAGAACTTTATTTAGCATTTCTATTGCAATATTTAATTCAAGAGTTATTAGACTTCAGACTCCTGCTCCATGTGGGATCGATATCTTTATTTTGAAACTAGCTACAAACGATCTATGCACTTGTAGTCATCAAGCTATTTTCTGGCACCGTTGCTGGGGAGCTAAGCGTTGTAGGTGTTTTAGTTTTTGCTTATTTATTTTTGTCTTGCTAAGTTTTGTTTTGAGTTACAGGTTTCCACCAACATGATGGAGTTTGAGCATATGGCTAGTGCTAACCCACTCAGCCACTTTGGGAAGCCTTATGATATTAATAAAAGAGACAATTCCAACAAGAAGACAAGGGGGTTTGAAATAAATCCTCTATTACTTGGTATTCTACACAAGAAGTAATTTACTAGAGATGAAGAAGATCCTAATCTATATGAGCATATTGCATGCTTCAAAGATATATGTGGCACTTTCCAATTAACGTTGATATACTGCTAATGAGGTAAGGGTTAAATTTTTAGTCAGACTTTGACTAGTACAGCTCTCTGATGGTATATATCTCAACCCCCAGAAGCCACTACTAGTTGGGATAATTTAGCCTGTGAGTTTCTAGCAAAATATTATCCATTATCAAAATCTTTTGGAATCAAGCGTCTTATAATGACTTGGAGGAACCGTCCTAATGAAAGACTAGTAAGAGCTTATATCAGATTTAAAGATTTACTTCATCTATGTCCTCATC
This sequence comes from Avena sativa, assembly GCA_916181665.1. Classification (NCBI taxonomy): domain Eukaryota; kingdom Viridiplantae; phylum Streptophyta; class Magnoliopsida; order Poales; family Poaceae; genus Avena; species Avena sativa. Next base: position 345,746,127 of record OV702287.1, read on the forward strand.
ATGATTTTATGGCGGTTTAATTGAACCTAATAAAATTGAGCTAGACTCTTTCACGCAAGGAGCCTTTATGAATCTTCCTATAACTAAAGTTTGGGCTTTACTTAATAGAATTCGCAATCATAGAGTTTCATGGAATTTTGGTCTAGGAAGCGAAGGAGGCATAGAAATTTATTACGTTTCATGGAATAAAAAGGGGCATGTTAAAGAATTATCTAAAGAACTTTATCTGGACTCAGATCTTGAGTTGCAAGTTGTAAAAGCTTTTACCGAACACAACAAAGCTCCAAAAGAGGGTTTGGTTAAGTATGATCCACCAGCCGAACCTGAGAAGAAAAGATAAGTTAAAGCAACACTGGCCTCCCTAGAACCAACATATGAGATACCTTTCCCTAACACTACACACAAGCATATTTTTGAATATGAGCAGGTCAAAGCATTACAGGAGAAGAAGGAAGAGGAAAGTATGCCAGAAGTTGAGGAACATCTGGAAGAAACCAAAGATGAAGAGGTAACCAAGGAAGCAATTATGGCTATGTGTGCACATTGTAACATAGTTGAACTTGATGAAGAGACTTCCGTATTGGTTGAAGGTAAAGCAAAGGTAAAAGATGTGGGTAAGCCTATTCTTCCCTGCATATTTAAGGAAATCTCGCATTATGGTTTATGTGATCTTGGCACTAAAGTTAATGTTATATCTTATGATTTCTATTTAGAATTAAAAGAAGAAATAGAATTGGATACAATTGAAAATGATGATATGACAATCATGTTAGCCAATAAAACTCTTAAAATTCCAATGGGAGTAGTTGAAGATGCAACTATCACAATTGGCAATAAAAAAATCCTATCGATTTTGTAGTTGTTGATATGCCAGCTAACACTCTTTGCCCAATTATATTTGGAAGAAACTTTTTGAGTGATGTAGGTGCCAATGTTTATTTCAAAAAGGAGATTATGTCTCTTAAGCTTGGGGGAGCGGAAAAAGAATTCCACTTTTCCAAATTTAAAGACAGACCTCCACAAATACAAGAAGAGAAAGAGAAGACTATTGAGGAAATGATAGCTCTCTTCTTTAGTAACCAAGAAGTAGAAGTAAATGAAGACTTAAATTATGAAGAAATAGTTATGGAGGATAAGTCCCTAGAAGAACTAGAAGGTGAATTTGATTCACTTCCCATTATAGGGCCTCCAACTAATGAGGCTTTCGAAGAGCTAGAAAATATAGGATATGTGGAATTACCACCCCCAGATTTGAAGACTCTACCAGATAATCTTAAATACAGATTTTTAAATGATACAAATAAATTTCCTATTATTATTAGTGCTAAACTTTCAGGGGATGAAGAAGAAGAACTCATGAAAATACTTAAGGAGCATCGCAAGGCCTTTGGGTACTCAATGGATGATTTGAAGGGCATCCCATGATAACCATCCATCGAATATTCATGGAGGAAGGTGCTAAACCACTTGCAGAATTTAATAGGAAAATGAAGCCCGAAATGAAGGAAGTGGTAAGAAAAGAAAAGGTACGCCTACTGGACGCAGGTATAATCTATCCTGTAAGAGAAAGTGAATGGGTAAGTCCTGTTCATTGTGTCCCTAAGAAGGGCGGTTGTACCGTTGTTCCTAATGAAAACAATGAATTGATACCTACTAGAACTATTGTTGGACATAGGATGTGTATAGATTTCAGGAAACTAAATAAAGAAACTAGGAAAGATCATTATCCTTTACTGTTCATAGATCAAACTTTAGAAAGGTTGGCAAAGCACACTCATTTTTGCTACTTGGACGGATACTCTAGTTTTTCTCAAATAGCTATTCATCCTGATGACCAACTTAAAACAATTTTATTAGTCCTTATGGTTTACATGCTTACTAACATATGCCTTTTGGTTTATGTAATGCTCCAGCTACTTTTCAAAGATGCATCATTGCTATTTTTGTAGATTTTATAGAACTGATAATGGAAGTATTTATGGATGACTTTTTTGTCTATGTAACTTCATTTACTAGTTGCTTGGATAATCTCAAAAGAGTTTTGCAGCATTGCAAAGAGACCAATCTTGTTCTAAACTAGGAGAAGTGCCATTTTATGGTCAAAGAAGGCATAGTCCTTGGACATAAGGTATCAGGTAAGGGAATTGAAGTGGATAGAGCTAAGGTTAAGGCCATAGAGAGAATGCCACAACCTAGGTATATAAAAGGTACAAGAAGTTTCCTTGGTCATGTGGGTTTTTATAGAAGCTTCATTAGAATTTTCTCTGGAATATCTAAACCTTTAACCAACCTTCTGCAGAAGGGAGTAAGATTTAATTTTGATGATAAATGTCTTGTAGCCTTTGATAAACTTAAATATGCTTTATCCCATGCTCCTATCATTAAACCACCTATCTGGGATATGACTTTTGAATTAATATGTGAAGCTAGTGATGATGTTGTAGGAGTAACTCTGGGACAACATATAGGTCACAGATTTAATATTATACATCATGCTAGTAGAACTCTTAATAGTGCTCAAAAGAATTATCCTAAGGAAGAAATGAACTTTTTGCTGTATTTTTCTCTTGCGATAAATTTCGTTCTTATATAGTTGATGCAAAAGTAAGAGTTCATACAGATCGTGATGGTTTAAAAGAACTCCTTGAGAGGAAAAAATCATAAGCCAAGACTGATCCGTTGGATCCTTTTACTTCAAGAATTTGAGTTGCAGATTATGTAGATGCAAGAAATAAAGATGTTGGATGAAGTGTTTATATTCTCCCAGCAAGACACCAATCTTATTGAGAGGAACTTTATTCCTGGTGATTTTTGTTTATGAGAATTGTTAAATGAAATAAGGTCAACTTCTCCAAAAGAGAAGAAGTCTTTGTTGTTGGAGCCAGTCATCCCCGACTAAGTAAACGGTAAGTGCAAGGTAAGTGTTCTTACTCAAATAAGTGATTTGTTTTCATAGATTTTACTTCTGAAATTTTTGCCTTTGAATTCCTCGTGTTTTTTGAAGTTTCTGAAGGTTTTTACCAACTATAGGGCGCAACTATACGACCGAAGAAAAATCTCTTGTTGTATAGTTGGTCGTTAAACCCTTTGTATCTTCTTCGTGATTTTTTTTTGATGTCTAGATCTATACAGTCACAACTATACGACCAGAGATAAATTTTCGGCCGTATAGTTGGTCGTTGAACTCTCAGACACTTTCTATTTTTGATGTCTGTATCTATACGGTCGCAACTATATGACCGGAGATAAAAATCCGGCCGTATAGTTGGTCATTGAACTCTAAGACACTTTCGATTTTTGATGTTTGTATCTATACGGTTGCAACTATACGACCGAATATAAAAATCTGGCCGTATAGTTGGTCGTTAAATTCTCAGACATTTTCGTTTACTTTTTCATTTTCCTGAGTCAAATAACAGTATTGTCGGTTCTGAGTCGTAACTTAATCGACATGGACTCGAGATATTTGGAAATATCTGCCCGGAACCAACTATATGGCCGGAGTAATACGGGTCGTGCCCGTATAGTTGGTTGTTACATGGCAGGACTCCTCCAAATCCGTGATTTCTTTCCTTGTTTCATTAAGATTCTTTTCTTGGGCGAGAATTTGGTGTTTCTCGCAAGTTTTACCGACCTCTAACCCCCCTTATAAACTGCCATTGTCTCTCTCTCTCTAATCATAATCTCCAGAAACCAATCCACCTCTTATTCACACATGAGGACACGCAACCAAGGGACAGAAGCCAAGAAGAAAGGTTCCTATGGATATCAGGAGCGATAGCGAGCAAGGCAAGTAGATCAAGATTGTCCCTATGGAGTTCCTCGACACCGACAATGCACATCGGAAGAGGGAGTTGAAGGCCCTTGAGCTGAAGATTGAAGAGATGGACAAGGAGACACCGAGCACACCCAAACATCTTTGGTTGCTGCGACTTTATCTTGATAAACTTGATGAAGATATTAAGCAGACAACCAAAGCAGGTTTTTCTATGAGTCTTAAGGCGATACAAACCCTTCAAGATAACAATGAGCTCATTAAATAACAAGTGAAAGTGCTGGAGAGGAATAATTTTTCTACAAGTTGCATGTCAAAGAATTAAAAGCTATCAATCAATCCCTCTATCTCAGGCTAGGCCGTGAGGAGAAGATACCGTGTGCCATGGCACCACAGTGATCTACAATAATCACGGTATAAAATAATCCCAGGGGGTTATTTGATTCGGCCTGGCTTGATTCCAAGCTTGGGGAGATCTTTAAGACCTTGTAATCTATCTTATAAGTTTTACATTTATATTTTAGTTTTGCATTATTCAAATTAGAAATAAAGTTTGCATCATTAGAATTCCCTTCAGGAATAGTCGATCCCTTTTATGAAATTTCGAGTTTATTATCATATATGGAGCAATATTGAGTTTGTGTATGTCCTATTGGATATATGAATGGCTTGAGTATAATTTTACTTGCACTTGATGATAGCAATAGGAGTCTTCCACACCATTGGTACTAATAGAACATACAAAGATAATTTGGTCAATATGTTGTAAGTCCACGGTTTGATTTACAAATAAAAAATTATCTAATCAGTTAAGTTGAAAAAGAAACCTTGAACAAAGGAAAATAAAAAGTGATATCAAATTAGAGTGAGATCAAGACGAGGTAGAATATTCAAGCTATAAAGGTTGCTTCATATACAATTGGAATTTGGTAATTGAGATTGTTAAACTTTGAATTCCTACATGAAGTGGAATGTATGGTTAGCTCCTTTGCACAACACTTAAACAAAAGTGTGAGCATATATACAAAAGAGAAGAAAAGAAAGAAGAAAAAGAGCAAATAGGATACACCACTATATTGTAGTATGACAAAGAAGCGTTTGAGATTTTAAATCTCAAGTGAATATGTTAATCCAAAAACACTTGGGACTACCTAGCTAACTCATTCGGTTGAACCAGATACTTTTACATCATGTTGAGATTCATCTTTTGTGAACTGTTGATCATTTAAGGTGTGGAAGCCTGCTAATACTATTCGGATGGTTCAAGTAAGGTACTATTCATGAAATTATTCCCATGTATCATATATGATAAACACATGCTGCAACTACCTCATTTATTTTATCGACTCAGCTTCATGAATATGAGGATCACATCCATTAAGCTAAACTTGCTCGGGACGAGCAAGAGTCTAAGCTTGGGGAAGTTGATGAGTGCATATTTGCATCATGTTTTATATTATTATTTTCCATTGTAGATATGGGATCTTGGTATTTTACAGTGTTCGCATGCACATTTTATGTCTATTTTTTACCAGGATCATGACAGATGATGGATACAATGGACACAATTCTTGGAGCAGTTGTATTGGGGAGAAAAGGAGTCAAAAACAATGTAAATCGCTTATTTGGGAAATATGAATTACACCAGAAGAAAACCCGAAGTGATCAAAGCATACAGACGGTTTAATGACCAACTATATGGCGGGAATAAATTTTTCGGATGTATAGTTCCTGTCGTATAGTTGGCGCCACCACCGCCTCCTCAAATAGTTTCACCTTGTGCAACTGGATCAGAGAAACGACATACAGAATAACCAGAAATCTCCAAAACCTCACATCTGGAAGGCATATGGAGGGGGAACTCGTCCACCGGGGATCCATCTTCACCCTCCACAGATCCGAGAGGCTACAACATTGATCTCCATGATCAACCGCTGCATCACCACCATCTCCATCCATCCCATCTACATCTTGTCTAGATCTTGTTGTAATTTCCATACTTGTTGTGGATTTATACAAGTACTATTCATCTATGATAGATTCCATTGTTATTGCCATGATGTTGATTACCTCCATGTCTAAGTAGATCATTAGTTCTTGGGGAGATGGAGAACCCTAGTATGAGATTGAAATAAGATAAAGTTTATTATAATATTCATCGTTGTGACCATGTGTTAGATTGTCTTCATATTGATGTTGATACAAGTCGACCTCTCAATATTTGCCTCTCATGGGGACTTGATGGAGGGAACTACTTGCTGGTAGACGGAGGTGTGTTCACACTTACAGTGACTATAAAGCTGCTGGCACCCCTTACGTATCAACTTGGGAACCGAGGAAACTCACGGAACACTATCCATGCCATGGGATATGTCCTACGGGATTAAGTCCCTTAATAGCGCAGTAATTCTATTGATGTCGATTACTGACAACTGTGGTTATGAGGATGATGTAACCAGTGGTTGCTACCTATTTGTCCAAATACGGAGTTCCTCCCACACATACATAGTTGAGAATGTTCATGATAATAACCTTTACTTTAGCTCTTTATAATGCTAGTGGTGTATCCGCTACTCCCTGAGAACGCTTTTTTCCCTATTGCAGTTCCAAATCTCTTTTACATACGCGATACTTACTTTCTGTGTTTACTTACTTTACTTTACTTATAGTTCTCTTATACCAAAAACCCAAAAACACCTTTTTACACAATACTTGCATTTTTATCTTGTTACTAAGAACTTTATTTAGCATTTCTATTGCAATATTTAATTCAAGAGTTATTAGACTTTAGACTCCTACTCCCTATGGGATCGATATCTTTATTTCGAAACAAGCTACAAACAATATGTGCACTTGCAGTCATCAATAGGTCACTTCAAAAAGTTGGAATTCACACTTTGAGAACTTTGAACAGATGCGGTGTTCTTGAAGCTCGAGAGGATGATAAGAAGATGTTCTTCATGTTCTTCCATTGATATAGAATAGGCAAGCATATCGTCAAGATATACCACCATGGATTATTGAGATATTCCAAGAATACCACATTCAAGAGGCGGAAGGAACCAACGAATGCTTGAAACACTTTCTAAGCTCAACGCTCTTCGAAAGATCAGCATTAAGAGCAAGGTTTGTGCTGCATGAGATGCATTGGGAGAATAGATTAGATGACCCTTCGGATGATAGAAGAGATGTCGAGTTGTCCACATAGTTGATCTGATCATCAGTTGAAATATAAGGAGATCCAGGATAAAGAAGCGATGATAACTCATACATTTAAGCGAAGCTACCACAGATGAAAGAATGAGGTTCTCTCGTATCAAAGAGAACCTTGTAGATATGGAGTTCAAAAAGATGTGAAGCATGATAAACGGATGATAATCCACCATAGTGCCTTAAGAAACCTCTGGATTGCCAAAGATACTTGAATATGATATAGGTATAATCACGGTATAACTCAAAATCACAAGAGATAACCACAATCTTTTGGAAAATTAGCTTAATAGCATTGACCATATTCCACTCATTATAAGTGTCATATGGCTATACCGAGAATGAATTTACAATCACATACATCAGATCGACACATGTTAGGTATTTAGCCCCAAAGAATTTGAAGATGAAGTAAAAATTCCAGATTGAAGCACTGGTAGCAAAAGATCAAGTTATCATGGACATGCTGATGAATAAGGTGAATAGTGTATCACACACGACTAAAAAGGAGTGTGGAAACACATATGTATCAAAGATTTTTTTCACATTTTTCGGTATTAAAATACCAACAGATGTGAAAAACCACTTATAAATAGAGATTAGCAACTCCACATTCTGTGAAAACATGCTGGAAGGAAGAACACCCTTAACAAGATTGCATCGGTTCACAAAGAGTAAGACAGATCACATTGGTTTACAAAGATTCGGATAGATCGTGTCGGTTTACAAATAATCCTATTGGTATAGAATGTACCAACAGTTGACAACCAAAGGCAGATTGTGACAACAAGGTTGGATGCAACAGATAGACAAAGAATTACACACACATCCTATGGTACTACGGAAACCCCAAACACATGGATCCTAGTTTGAATTTTTAGAAGAGGATTGGTAAACGTTATAGTTCCTTACCAGAAAAGGGTGGGTGGGTGGGTAAGAAGAAAAATGGAAGCAGTCCTACTCTCACGTTTAGTTTTTCCCTAGTATACATAGCTACCAAAATATTTTCTAGACTGACAACGATATCTTGGATGAGACCCTATAGGGCGGAATGGCTCTAATACCAATTATAATACCTCGGACCCTACGCTCTAAGCTCAAGCCTGGATGAACCAAAAGTAGACAGGACGTACTACCGTGGGGCCGCGCAGCCACACACAGTAGGCCCAGCTCGTGGAGCAGGGCACGGTACTGGCCAACCATCCCACCCACTTTCAAGAACATTGGTACAAGAGCGAGCAGCATAGTCGACAGGTAAAGCAATCAAAACATACACAAATGAGTATGTATGTCAACGACATACAATAGACATCAGAGCCACACCATCTAAAAACCAATAGAGACAGAAATATTCAACGCCATACGGCAAGATCCAAATATACTAGATAGAGATAATAGTTTAGGATACATCCTCATACATCACACATCAGAGTATCAAGTGAAAGCAGAAAACAAGATCCGAGTACGGATAAGAAGCAAATTGGCATAAGATGCCCTAAGAATAAGCACATCCCGCCCACTGATCTCATGGATCTCCATTCCTAGAATCTCTACACCTGACAGTCATTGCCACCATCATCAGACTCTTCGACCCAATAACCTTCCTGAGAGTATACCTGTCCATCTGAACCAAATATTTATCGTGTGCAAACCTAGGGGTACTCAGCAAGTCTTAATGCATCTAAAGGGAACAACCTGGGGGTGACACAATTGCAACGAAAGATAATAGCTAAACAGTTCTATAGAGACACACTACACATTAGCCCAACCAGAGATGGACGGACGCTCGTTAATTAGTAACAATAGTGATATAAGTAACATAATTAAACATCGCTCGCCCTCCTTCTCTCTTACCGATGAGAAGGCAGAAGAACATCCCATCCGTTGGCAATTTTATTAATCATTCCATAAATATTGCACTATTTACTAGTCATGTCTTAGTCAAATTAAAGGCGGTAATTTACTTATGCTTGTCTATGATCGAGAAACTGTGCTCCAAGTCATCCATAACCATGGACATAGCTTTCAGAAAGATTTACCCTGCAGGGGTGCACAAATAGCAACACACACGATCAACCTCGGGAAGAACCAAATAAAAAACAACAAGGCCTCATGACAATGCATTCATAGGATTCATAAATTATTTCAAGGGGCCACCCCAATAAGCTACCCGCAACGAAGTTGGCCGGCTCCGAGACAGACCCAGGGTTTGCCAGAACGGCTGTAAACGACTGGGAACCCGAAATTGTGACTGGGCTTGTCAATGCCGCGAAATCGTGTCGTGATCCTAAATAGTACAGGCGCTCCACGTGCAATAGTAAATAAAGCAGTAAAGCATGGAATAAGTACTGGATAGTAATAACACCCCAAACTAGTTTGTGGCCCCAAGAAATAAAGTGTGAATCAATCTCAGGCGAAGGGGGATCCATAGAGTCTCCCGAATGTGGATAGTGCGAATAGTCAAGGAACATGAATCAAGTACTCGGGATCCTACGGAACACAAGTGAGCATGGAACAACCAAATAACAGTTATTGCCTACCGGTGCCTCTTTCTTTAGTTATCCCATCACTACATAATTTAAAAAATTAGTTACCTAGTTATCCAAAGACTCACATAAACCCTACACATGCAGTTCTATGACTCTCATGGCTCAAAAAACTCCTGTAGTAATGGCTCATAGGATTGAGGATACAAGTTTCAGTGGGGTTTAAAAGTAAAGGCTATGCAATACTTGGGATTCAATTTAATGCAATCGTGACTCCACGATGCAAGAATAAGATAGAGGCGTAGGTGCTATATGTATGCAAGCATAGGGAATTGCTTGCCTGCCGGATCAATAGTGGTGTAACCGGAATCTGGGTAGTACTCTGGGTTCTCTTGGTAGTTCCGTTACTCGGCGTCTGTCCGGAATAAAATCCAAACACACAAAGGCCATAATAAATAAAGTGTGCAATCATATGAATATGTGCAACAAGAAAACAAAGTATGTCATGGTGCACAATTTCATGGTATAACATAGCATGGCATGGGTGAGGTGTGAGAACAATAATAAAGCACTTTAATTATTTATTTGGCATGTTTTGCTCCCATAAACATTGTTGTATTCATTATATTTACATGATGCATGACATGGCGAAGATGCGATGCAACTAGACAGTGTTAAGCGGAATCAGGACCCCACAATTAATTATATGGTTCAAGTTGTTTAGGTACCCTGCCATTTAAATGTTGACATAACAAGGCAAAACATGACATCGGTTCGCTGCACAAATTTAAATAGAGACAATATAAAACTAGAATAGGCCGCACATGGTCTCCATATTTAATTATTAGGTAAGTCGACAAAATACCCAAAACAAATGAATATGTATGCAAGCATAAACAATTTATATGCAATGAGTATATGGATGGCAATTTATAAAATAGGGATCCCGGATTAGGGTCACACATTATGGTTCGGCACCGATGGTCTCGGGGTTCGTCGGGATCGGGCTTCGGATCCAGGATCAGGGTCTTCGGTTCCATGAAGGATTTCATGCGTTCAACACACTTGGGGTTCAGAGCCAGGGTTCGACGGCATTGAGAACGGTCTTCAGATCCATGTAGACGATCCTCGGTCATCGACTCCAGGAAGGAAAACTCGAGGTTCATGTCGGTTGTCTTCGGGTTAGGTGTGGCTCTCCGCCTTGGACCTAGACAACGCCACCATCATATCGTCTTCGAGAGAACCCACACATCACACCACTATAGGGCTTCACTTCCACATCGGCACCACCAACAAGTTCTACGCCTGCAACTAGGAACAGACGGTGCACCAGGGCAGCAACATCAAAGGCACTTGGCACGGGTAGTAGACACAAGACAAGCGCGTACATAGCAACACTGCAAGGGCCATGTCCCTTTTGGACATATCATCGAACACCCTCTGTTAGTGCTGCATCTCAAGGATATGGGTTGGTGGAGGCGGAGGGCACGATGACGCTGGCGAGGGCAGAGACCGATGGGTCGAGGAAGAGGAGTCCCCGGGCAGCGCTGGGCATGGTGGCTACAGGGCCATGACCATCCATCGAGGGCCGAGGGTAGAAACACCATGGTTGGAGGCGAGCTCGGTCGTGGAGCTTTATGACGAGGAGGCGGCGCGGTGCTCGGCATAGAGGGAGGCGGTGTAGGGCCTCACGGCGGAGGCGAGGCACCGGCTAGAGCAGGGTTGGTGGCTCCGGGAGCTTACGGCCGGCGAGGAGCTCGGTAGGGCGTGGGGTCCCTGGCGATGAAGGAGACAAGGCCGTGGCACGAAGGAGTCGGGGCGGCGGCCAGCACGACGGCCATGGCAGCGCAGAATCAGGGTGCGGCCGTGGCTTGGGGAAGGCTTGCACGATAGACGCAGATGGGAGGGCCTATCGCTGGGCGAGGTCGATAGGTCTTGCTTGCAACGGTGATGCACGCTCGAGCGCAGAGGGCGACGGAAGAGAGAGGCTGAGCGGGGAAAGCGGGGCTAGGCGGTGTCGTGGGCGAGGATACGTGGTCGAGAGGGACAGATGGGTTGGTGTCAACGGGGTCCGCTCGGGAGGGAGACGACGCGGGGAAGGTAGGTAGCATCGTGCGCTGGGGTTGGGTGGGGTTGCATCGCGAGCATGTCGAGGCAGAGGTGCGGGCGTGTGCGGCTGTAGGTGGGATTAGGGTTGACCACTGCGGCGGCTGGGTAGGTGGGTTGTGTGGTGTGGGTCGGGTTAGGGTTTGGGGTGGAGTTAGGGTTAGGGTTTGGAGGTGTCCGGCTGGGCTTTTGGGCCTGGTTGGCTGCCTCCCAAAAATAATATAAGCTTGATTTATTCAATTATAAGGCTATTGTAATTAGTTTTTGGACAAACAAAATATCCAGGTAGGTCTGGAGTTTTAATTTGAAGTAAAGACGGGGATATTTAGAAAACAAAGTAGACTTTTTTAGGAAAATAGTTTTAAGGGCAAATACATGTATGATGTCATGAGATGCTCAAATGCAATGTGGCATGATGACATGAGCATGATATTATGATGATGCAATAATTATTATGTAGAGGTAGTATTATATAGACTAGACAAGTAGCATTACAATTGTTAGACAATTGGGATGCTACAGTTAGTGAAGTCTTTATATGGTCTTAAGAAAGCTCCTAAGCAGTGGCACGAGAAGTTTGAAAGAACTTTAACCGCTGAAGGCTTTGTCTTAAACGAAGCTGATAAGTGTGTGTACTATCGTCATGGTGGGGGCAAGGGAGTTATTATGTGTCTCTATGTCGATGACATATTGATATTCAGGACCAACCTCGCTGTTATTGAGGAGGTTAAAGAGTTCCTATCTCGCTGCTTTGAGATGAAAGACTTGGGAGTGGCTGATGTAATCTTAAACATCAAGCTACCAAAGGATGACAATGGTGGGATTACATTGCTTCAGTCCCACTATGTGGAAAAGATATTGAGTCGCTTTGGGTATAATGACTGCAAGTCTTCTCCAACTCCTTATGATCCGAGTGTGCTACTTTAAAAGAATCGAAGAAATGCTAAAGATCAATTGAGATATTCTCAAATCATTGGCTCACTCATGTATTTACCCAACGATGCAAGGCCTGACATCTCCTTTGTTGTAAGCAAACTGAGTCGATTTGTGTCAAGTCCTGGAGATGATCATTGGCATGCTCTTGAGAGAGTTTTGTGCTATTTGAAAGACACTGCGAGTTATGGTATTCACTATACTAGGTATCCACGGTACTTGAGGGTTATAGTGATTCAAAGTGGATATCTGATGCTGATGAGATTAAAGCCACAAGTGGTTATTTGTTTACACTTGGTGGTGGCGCTGTTTCCTAGAAGTCTTGCAAGTACACCATCTTAAAGAGGTCAACTACGGAAGCAGAACTCACAGCATTAGACATAGCCACTTTTGAAGCAGAGTGGCTTCGTGAGCTTTTGATGGACTTACCTGTGGTTGAAAAACCAATACCCACCATCCCGATGAACTGTGATAATCAAATTATGATCGTCAAAGTAAACAGTTTTAAGGATAATATGAAGTCATCAAGGCATGTGAAGAGGAGATTGAAATCTATCAAGAAACTAAGAAACTCTGGAGTTATTGCATTGGATTATATCCAAACATATAAGAACTTGGCAAATCCCTTCATAAAGGGTTTATCACGTAATGTGATAGATAATGCATCGAGGGAGATTGGTTTGAGACCCACACAATGAGTTGTTCGCAGTGGTAACCCACTCTATGTGATCGGAGATATCGTGAATTAGAGATGGGAGACAAGTTGTTGATCAACTGAGAGGATAGTATGCCCATATATTTACATCTCCATAAAGATGCAATACTGTCTTATTCTGCATGGCAGGTTGATATTTATGTTAATGTGTTCTAAGTGGCTTTTCTAAGAAGAGATGTTGTCCTGCAGAACATCTATTGAGGAACACACATATATGAGTCTGACTGTCAAACGTTGCAGTTTGTGAGAGTTGGATTCTCTCTAATAAACTCATGAAAGGTCCTGGAGTATGACGCATAAGCTTCAAACCGCGGGGAAGCCCTGCGGCTGCCCTGTACCGGTCTAGATTTTGTATGAAACTAGTGTGTAGAAAAATTATAGTTCAAGGCATAATCCACTATTCAAGTTGCTAGCTAGTGTAGCATAAAGTTTAACGTGGAAGTTCAACTTAACAATCTCCACTACACACCGGTATATAAAATAATATTCTGAAATGAAAGTGATGTGATGTGCCAATGATACTTTGTGGGAGATTGTTGGAATTTGGTGAGAATTGGGCTGTTGGCTCATTAGACAAATTCTAAAATTCTCTTTTGGTCCATTTGTACATGGCAGCATATGGTTGTGCTAGTGGTGCCAAAATTTAGTCCCACATTTCTAGTTGAGTGAGAGTTACACCTCCTTATATACTAGGCTATTCTACCACTCACTAAGGTATGAGAAGAAGAGCAGCTCTCGCACACTCCTCCTCCGATGCCACCCGCCTCGCCTCGTCACAACGCGCGCGCGCCGGGTTGCAGGAATCTCGCCGAGCCGAGCTTTATTTTTGCTGGTCAAGAAAATTAATCGTGGATTAATTACGTGTCATTAACGGACACGTTAATTAGCCAGCCATTTCCAGTTTTTCTGGAACGTGGGCTGTTAGCGACTCGGACGTGGGCTAAGCCTCACGATCTCCCCTGACCTGCACTATATAAGCGTATGCGCTAACCTAATTGGCACTGTCTATCACACACGTCTCCTTCCAGTCTATTGTGCCGCCGCCTTCGTCTTCTCCATCCGGCTTGCGGCGTGCACCGCAGATCGGGGCAGTAGACCTCTGGAACCACACCTCTTGTGAACCTGTACGGGTGAGGGACGATCAGGTTTTTGGGGAGCGCTTCCGCGCGACTACTGGCGCCATCATGGATGACTCCTTCCCCGGCGAGGACTTCTTCCCGGACATCGGCAGTCTCTACATCGATGACATGGCTGACGATGCTGCCACCACCGTTACAGCTACTGCTGCTGCTACCGCCGCGGCCGCTGCTGCTGCCGCTGTTACACCGTCTGTGATCTCAATCCATCTCTTTCAGATTATGCTAGATTGTCTAGTTCTAGCGCTTGATATAGATGGAATATGTTTGTCTTGTTTAGATGTAATCTGTTCATCTACTCTGTTAGTTTGCATGATCTATTTAATTGCTATATGTATGATCATGTTTTGTCAATTATTTATTCGGATTAAATTATATGGATTATTGCTTATATTTTTAACACAAACTACTGTCTTTCTTAGCTATTCATGTTAGATGTTTGAGTTTTATGCATATTTATTTCTTGTATAAATTCAACCGAGGAAATGTCACGTTGAAAACTCTGGTTCTTGCTTACAATTGAACACAACATATCCAAACATGTTTAGGATTTCATTTCATTTCAAAACTTATAATAGCAGCCAAACAGACGAAATGGGTTTGGATTCTCATTCCTACCAACACCATTTTCAATGAAAACTAACATCGCTGCCGATCCAATTAAGCATTTCTATTTTAAGTTTCATGTTGTTGTGGCTCGGCTTGAGAACAACGGCATGGACGCTCAATCCAACACTATGTTTGAAGCTAGTTTTGGATTATGAAAATACCTTTTAAAACAAACGAAAATCTTTGCTTGGTATCTCCGTAAAGGGGTTATTCTCACAAAAGGTAATCTTGTTAGGAGGAATTGGCACGAAAGTACACAACGTGTGTTTTGTCGCCATAATAAGACAATACGCCATTTATTCTTCTATTATAAAATTGCTCGTGCTATATGATCAATCATCCAAGTAGCATCTGGTTTATCTTCTTCACGTTCAGTAGTCAATGTATTTGGTAACTGGCTGAACGAGATTGAGGATAAATATGGGACTCTATTTAGAGTGTGAGCGCTTGCCATTATATGGTCGCCTCCTCTGCAGGTTATATACCGAGCCACGACGATCTTTCGATCATGGACTACTCTCCAACGTATGGAGCTCTGTGACTTGTTTGTGGAGGGTTGTACGCGGTTGGAGGACATGGCGAGGGATATTTTTTCCCGACATGGGTGGCAGCGTGATCTACGGACAGAGCTACCGTAGTGCATTTGGAGGACTTCGTTGTTTACAATTATTTGTAATCATCGTACTTTTACTTTCGTCTTCTGGTCTGTGGTTGATCGGTTGTGTGCATCCTAAATATGCAGAGGCCGGATGTAAACTTACTGTTAAGTAATAAAGCGTCCATTTCTAAAAAAAATGTTTGAAGCTAGTACGTATTTGGTTTGTAAATGATGGTTAGAAATATATAAGAATGCAGAAACATTTTGTAAAGTGTTTATTGTGTTGATCTCACGACATCTTCGGTATACATTTTTTTGGCCCTTGTATCTGTTCTCGTCTGTTCTCGGTGTAAGATAGGGAAACCATGTGGTGTCTTGTATTGATCTATATATAGAGGTTACAAGTCAGAGTTTGTACCATACAATACACGGACAACTATACAAAGATTACACATATACAACCGTATATCTATACAAATACAATACAGTTATATATTCTACAAAGATAAAGAGGACGAGACGAAGTGGAAATAGGAAAACTGTGTGCCCGGTACCGGTGATCGGAAGGGTGTAACTGTTACCGACAACGACAACACGTCGAGAGGAGGAGGGGGGACACAGAGGTGAGCATACCGGGATCGGACGCGAAGTGGGAGGAAGGCGCCGGTGTCCATCACCCACTCCCTGGTGGGTGCTTGCAGCCCCATGGTCTGGAACTGGTTCATCAGCGCGACCTGGTCCCACGAGGCCATCGACGGTGCTGGTGATGGTGGAGCGGTGATTCTGAGTCCGTAGGAGGGCTGCGCGGGTGCATAGCCATATCCATAGGGGGCAGGCGGCACCCCGTATGGGCCCTGCGTGTAGAAGGTGTGCGGCGATGGGGCATGGCGCGACACGTAGCTGGGTGCCGGGCATAGGTGGGCAGCGGCCAGCCGAGCAGGCCCCCTGGCCATAGGGCCACATCTAGATGGCGCCGTTCCAGGGGTTCTACGGTGATGACCAGGAAGGAGGGGCTGCGATCGGAGTCGCTGGGGGTGCTGGCGCCTAGGTAGGCGCGACCTCCTTGGCAGCGTCGGTGGCAGCCTTATTCTTCTTCTTGCCCTTACCGGGGCCCTTGCCAGGGTTGCCTACATTGGTGAAGAGGGTCATGTCGGTGTTACGGGCATGGCGATTTTTGCGCTTCATATCCTGGAGCGCGAGCAAGGAGCGACACTGCGTGAAGCTAATCCCGGGCATGAGGGAGATCAGATCGGCGGTGAACTCGTACTGCTCGAAGAGTGCATTGAGACAATGGATCACCATCTCGGCGTCGTCAACAGGAGCGCCAAGATCTACAAGCCCATCAGAGAGAGACTTGACCTTCTGAAAATAGTCAGTCATGCTCATCTCGCCCATCTTGACATCACCGAGCTCGGCCGTGAGGTGTAGCTGGCGATCGATCTTGTGGTCGTTGAAGAGGCCATTGATGCTATTCCATAGCTCAACGGCGAGGGGATCATCACCAGGCGTCATGACGGTGTCGAGGATGCTGAGCGAGACAGACCCATAGAGCCAAGAGACAACGGTGGCGCCGAAGAGAGACCACTTCGGTGTCGGCGTAGCTGGGGTGCCGACGTCGAGGTGATCCAGGAGGGCGTACTTGCGGCAGGCAGCGCGGAAGAAGATGCGCCACTGACGATGAACGCCGGTGTCAGGCGCTAGCTCGACGGGGACGTGCCCCTTGATGGAGTGTAGGTCGATGACCTGGGCGTGCAGTGAGGTCAGAGAGAACAACCCTGCGCTCGACCCGGACCCGACATTGGCGGAGGCAAGGGCATCTTGGCCTTGGAGGCCTCGGCCTCGGCGTCCTGGCGCTCCTTGGCCGTAGCGAGCGCCGTGTCGTCGTCGGAGGGAGGCGACATGGAGGCGGCGGTGGCGGCTCGATAGTAGGGATAGGGTTGGCGGTTTCAGCAGCGGCGGAAGGTAGGGGACGGTGCAGGCTAGGGTTTTGTGTCTGATACCGTGTAAGATAGGGGAAACATATATTTTGGTGCCCTGTATTAATCTATATATAGAGGTTAAAAGACAGAGTTCGTACCATACAATACACGGACAGCTATACAAGGACTACACATATACAACCGCATATCTATACAAATACGGTTATATATTCTAACACTCGGGAGTAAGTTCATCCGAACATGTCCTAAAACAGAGTATAGTTGTTGCAATACTACAAAACCATAATAAGCGTGTGAAATGAACGAATCACGATCTGTTCTCCCTACAGGGACGGAGAATCTGATCTAATGGTAGAGTTTTTTAATAAAAATTAGTTTTCGATAGTTTAGTGTTAGATTTATGATCGTCTTCTTGGTCTTCGTGTTGAGGGAGACGATAACTTCTTCAATAAGTGTTATTTGTATCTTTCGTTCGATGACGTGAGTTCCTTTCTGATATCAACGGAAGTGTTGGATGATCAAATTTCTTTAGTATGGTCTTTCTAATCTTACTTTGCCGGATCGATCTTGGATGATTTTTTATGGTTGTCGCAAGGAGCTTTTTCCTCGCAAAATCTATCCCGACTGCTACGTAGTCGACAATGGTGATTCGTACTTCCGACTCCCAGCAAGATCGACCAAGCTATTTGGTCCAGCTTTCCTAAGAACACTGGTGTTGGTCCTTTTGCTGATGCTGGTTGATTGCTATAATGGTTGCGCACGTAAACATAGTCTTTACGTTGCGGCTTAAAAAATTATGAGACAATGATATTTACGGGTCTATGGTCTGGTGTCTTTCTTTGTATCGGTATCTTCGGAAAAGTATAAGATTCAAAGATCTCGATGTTTTTGCTAGTTTTTTTAATCGCTAAAGACAGCTCGTATATCTTGACATGTACATATATTAGAGCATCTCTAGCAGCGGCGCTAAAAATTGGCGCTGTATAAGTCGTTTGGCGCGCGCTGTATCATGTTTGCCGCGCGCAACTCCGGTTGTCAAAAGACAGAAGCGCTAAAAACAGGTTATAGCGCGCGCGGCAAAAAAAGCGAAATGACAGGCGCTGTAAATTTTCAGGGCGCGCGCGCAGGAACAACAAAATCACATACAAATGACAAAACAAAAATCAAACACACACAATAAATCAAGATAAATAGTTCCAATATTCATACAACATCAACACAAATGAATAGTTCAAAGTACCGATACAACAACAACACATACAACAATCATACAACAAATGTATCTCAAAGAACATACAACAATCATAGGAGAACATCAATTTCCTCCATTCCAAACCCACCGCTCCGCCATGACATCCTTTTGGAGATCATCATGCACCTCATTAACTCGAATGGCATGGTAGGAGGTAAGGAACCGGGCTATCCTATCTTGCCTCCTTCGAATTTGGACGGGTTATCCCACATACTCATAGTTGTAGTCGATGCCATCCTCACCACGCTCATCCTCTATGATCATGTTATGCATGATCACACAAGCCATCATGATGTACCAAAGGATCTCTTGATCCCAAAATCGAGCCGGTCCACGCACAATTGCAAATTGAGCTTGCAATATCCCGAATGCTCTCTCCACATCTTTCCTTGTCGCCGCTTGTGCATTATGGAAATCGACTTCTCTCTTGCCTTCTGGATCCTTGACCGGCTTCAGAATGTCCTCCACCTTGGGTAGATGCCATCAGCAAGGAAGTAGCCATAGGTGTATGTTTTGTTGTTTGCCACAAACTGCACCGGTGGAGTTTCACCATTAGCTATCCTAGCCATGAGTGGTGACCGCTGGAGAACATTGATATCATTGCAAGATCCGGGTATCCCCAAAAAAAACATGTCAAAGCCATGTCTCATAATCGGCCACGGCTTCAAGGATGATGGTGGGATCCTTCTTGTGGCCTTTGAATTGTCCATGCCAAGCCGCAGGACAATTCTTCCAACTCCAATGCATACAATCAATAGAGCCAAGCATTCCGGTGAACCCACGCCGCTTGTTTTGCTCCAATAGCCTTGCCGTGTCTTGAGCATTGGGGGATCTCAAGTACTCCTCCCCGAACACTCTCACGATAGCCACGACAAAGCGGCGGACACAAAGAATGGCGGTGCTCTCCCCCATTGCCAAGTGGTCATCAACCAAATCCGCTGGAATACCATATGCCATCATACGCAAGGCGGCGGTCACCTTTTGGTAGGTGCTATGCCCAAGCTCCCCGGCGGCATTCCTCCTTTGCTCAAAGAAACGATCAAACTCCATCACACTCTCGGCGATGTTCTTGAACAATCTTGTGCTCATCCTAAACCGGCGCCGGAAGTAGTGCTCGGGGAAGATGGGCTTCTCGATAAAATAACTTCTCATCAATTTGGCATGGTCTTCCAACCTCTCCCTCCACAATCTCTCTCGACCAATCACGGAACCACCATGCTTCGGGCGCTTCATCCTAGCGCGAACGGCCAAAATGATAGCAAGATCTTTCTCTTCTTCCGCATCCCATTCATCATCAAACTCTTCCTTCGACCGGCGGCACACCATCTACATAGGGCGGCTACGTCTAAATAATATCCTAGAATGAGAAAGTATGGCAATGGAGGACACTACATACCTTGGTGGGGAGTAGCGCCGGTGGTGGCGCGGAAGCGACGGCGGCGGCGGTGGACGGCCGGGCAGCGCCGGATCTGTGCTCGCGGAGCTCGAATCGGCGGGGAGTGGCGCCGGTGGTCGTGCGGAAGCGACGGGGGCGTGGTGGCGGTCGTCGATTAGCGGCGGGGGAAGCTTTGGCGCGACGACGACGGGGACGGGGGAAGCTTCGGCGCGGCGGCGGCAACAAGCGAGCTGTCGGCGCCGGTGGGGTTTGAGAATGAGGAGAGAGGAAGCGCGGGCGCGGGGGAGGGGGAATTTCAGCTCTGCGCGCGAGTGTGCGTTTCCAGCGCCCCGAACCAGGAGCCCCAGATGTGGCGCTCGCGATAGCGCATATACTGCACGCTGGAAATTTTTTTACCGCGCGCGCTAGCTTGCATTCGCTGCTGAAACGCCGAAAACAAGACTCCACGCGCTAAACAAACGGTTTATTGGACACGCGTAATTTTTAGCGTCGCTGCTGGAGATGCTGTTAATACAGTACGAGTATATTGATTTTAGATAGAAATCTTAATCAATGAGCCCTCGCACTATGTCGTTCTGAAGTAAAAAACTTGAGTACCGCAGCGGAAAACCGCTACGCAGCGCCGCCGTCTCCATGCAGTTTGAACAGCCGCCGTCCGTCCGGCGCGCCCCCACCTTTCACGCGCGCCGGGACGCCGACGCGTGCCAGCTCGTCGGCGCGCTCCTGCCGCGGCGCGCGGCCACCACCCGCCAAGTCCAGCAGGCGCACGCTCGCCTCGCCGTCCTCGGCCTCGCCACAGCGCGCTTCCTCCCTCACCTCCTCGCTGCCCTCCCCCGCCTCTCGCACCCGCCGCAGCTCGAAGACGCCTCCTCCTCCTACCCGCTCTCCTTGTTCCGCCGCTCCAACTCCTCCTCCGCCTTCGCGTCCAACCACCTCCTCCGCGTGCTCCCGCACCCTCTCCCGCTCCGCCTCTTCCCCGGCCTCCCGCGCCGCAACCCGCACTCCTTCACATTCCTGCTTGCCTCGCTCTCCAATCACCTCGGCGCCGGTCACGCCAGCGGCCCAGCCTCCTCATTCCTGGGCTCCCACGTGCACGCGCTGGCCGTGAAGGCGGGCGCGGCGGGCGATCTCTACGTGCGGAACGCGCTCACACACTTCTACGGTGTCTGCGGCGATGTGGTGGCGATGCGGATGATGTTTGATGAGCTGCCGTGCGTACGAGACGTGGTGACCTGGAATGCGGTCCTTTCCGGGTACGTCCGAGCGAGCATGGTGAGGGCCGCACGGGCCCTGTTTGAGGAAATGCCGATGAGAGATGAGGTTTCTTGGAGCACGGTGATAGGTGGGTATGTGAAGGAAGGGGAGCTGGACGTGGCGCTGCAGGTGTTTAAGGATATGGTGGAGAAGGGGGTGAGGGTGAATGAGGCTGCGGTGGTGACGGCATTGTCGGCGTCTGCACAGCTGGGTTTGCTTGAGCTTGGGAGGTTTGTGCACCAGGTTGTCCGTAGAGAAGAGATGAAGGTCAGTGTGAACATAGGGGCTGCGCTGGTGGATATGTATGCCAAGTGCGGGTGTGTGGCAGTGGCGAGGAAAGTTTTCGATGGGATGTCGAGGAGGGATGTTTTTGCATGGAATGCCATGATTTGTGGGCTTGCTGCTCATGGGTTGGGACGGGATGCAGTGGAACTCTTTGAACAGTTCCTTGCTGACGGTTTATGCCCAACAAACATTACATTTGTTGGTGTGCTGAATGCCTGCAGCCGTTCCGGCCTTGTTGCTGAAGGGCGGAGGTACTTTAAGTTGATGGTAGAGAAATATAATGTTGAGCCAGAAATGGAGCATTACGGCTGCATGGTTGATCTTCTGGGTCGGGCCGGTCTTGTTCTCGAAGCCATTGAATTGATTGAAGGGATGCTTATCGCGCCTGACCCAGTTCTCTGGGGCACTGTACTCTCGGCTTGCAAGACGCGTGGCCTGGTGGATTTGGGGGTCAAGATTGGCAACAAGCTAATTGAACTTGAGCCAGCTCATGATGGACACTATGTCCTCCTTGCAAGTATATATGCAAAGGCAAAGAAATGGGATGAAGTCAGGGAAGTCAGGAAATTGATGTCTAGTCGGGGTACCAGCAAGTCAGCTGGCTGGAGCTTGATGGAGGCACAAGGAAACGTGCATAAGTTTCTTGTAGGAGACATGGAGCACAAGGATTCTGTTCAGATATATAACATGCTTGGCATGATTAACAGAAGGTTGGCAGATGCAGGGTATGTACCAGACGTGTCATCTGTATTACATGACATTGGGGATGAAGAGAAGGTGCATGCAATCAAGGTGCACAGTGAGCGTCTGGCAATTGCTTATGGGTTCATAGTTACGGAAGTCGGCAGCCCAATCCGTATTGTTAAGAACCTCCAGGTGTGTGGAGATTGTCATGAATTCAGTAAGATGGTGACAAAGGTTTTCAATAGGGAGATTATTGTGAGAGATGGTAGTAGGTTCCATCATATGAAAGAAGGGAGGTGTTCTTGCCATGACTATTGGTAGTTAATTGGCCGAATCTTTTTTTATTAATTAAACCTGTTGAATTTGGCACATCATTTTGCTGGAGTCAAGGAGTTGGTGGCTGACAAAAATATTCCAGTTTCCAGCACCTGGTGCTTAAGTCTTCAGCTGGTAAGTCATATGTTTTACCTTTCTACAAGTTGAAGTTAAGTTTACAATCAATTGTCCTAACAGTACAAACATAGTTTCTTTTTTGAAAAACAAATCCGCATTCAGTTAATCTTTTTTATTGTTTGCCCAGGCGGCTTCATTGCTACCAATGCATATCCTGCATGATGGTAGGTTCTAACTATCTCTTAAGCAAAAGGTGAAGAGGTACCTTCAGCTCAAAGCATCACAAAAGGCTGCATTCTCTTCATGATGTGATTCTAATAACAAATTTTAATCTGATGAAAGACATGTAGCAAACAGCCTTGCAACACAGATCGAACATAGCCCAGAAAAGCCAGATCAGATGGTCCTCCTTAGACCTTAACTATGCTTTTGAGAAGTAGAGTATTTCTGCTAGTAGTGGTAAATATCGAGTCTTCATGGCACCATAGAGTTATCATTTTTTTCCTGATATAAGTAGTGTTGTTATATTGTGTGATTATTCTTTTGTTGCAGACCAGCCAAATCTGGAACTTCCCTATAAAATTCAAATTTTGTAGACAAAGAAGTTGCATGTACAATAGGCAGGACAAAGGCCAAACATTCAAAACATTGGTAGAAATGATCCATGTGATTATAAATATGATACTCAAAACAATACAGTCAGATCAAATATGCTCATAAGAGTTAGTTCAGTTACCATAGATATTGAATAGAAGAAAGAACTTTCAAGAATAACTATGGAAGTTGCTTACAAACTCGATATCATGCTGTAATTAATTCAAATTATATTTGCTCTGGTCATTTTAGAAATCAATTTATGTATTGATGTGTTAGCATCATTTTTCACATCATGCATCCATCAGCCCTTAACGTTCTTGTTCAGTTGTAAGTTATAACTGTGTAGAGTAGGAGATTTACATTGAACTTGATACACTGGACATGTTCCATTATGCACAGAAAATTATACTCCCTCCGTTTCAAAATATAAGATGTTTTAGCCTTTTTTTGAAGCACATGTATCTAGATGACTTTTAGTGTGTAGGTTCGGAGCAAAATGAGTGAACCTACACACTAAAAGTCGTCTAGATACATGTGCTTCAAAAAAAAGGCTAAAACATCTTATATTCTGAAACGGAGGGAGTATAATTTTCTGTGCATAATGTTTCAGAAAAAGGCTAAAACATCTTATATTTTTGAACAGAGGAGGTACTATAATGAATATTCAGTTTCTGATTGGAATTTTCATTGACCTATCTGAAGGATGGGACATGGAACTACATTCTTGCTTGTGAGGTTGGGCATGTTACTCCATGTGAAACTCATGGAGTGAGTAATAGCTCTACTTTATCTGCAGGGTGGGACAGGGAATTACGTTCTTGCGCGTGCATGTTATGCATGCCAAACTTATCAAGTGAGTAATGGCTCTCGAGATGATCCACACAAGGATACATCAGGAAGTCTAGATTCTCGAGAAAGATAGAGAAGAAAAGGGAGAGGAAATCAAATTTAAAGCAGGGTAACGATGACCCGCACAAGAAATTATTGGCAGACAGTGCTGCAAAAAAAAAGATCTTTGAAGCACGGGAAGCCAAGATGCCAAAATGCTACAGCTAGGTTGGTTGGTAGAATTTTGGCTGCGCATGTTCCGGACGCGCCTCAAAATTCTGTTGAGATAGGATCGATCCAAACTCCAATACTTGGACGACACGACGTAGCTAGCTCAATCCTTCACGTGCACGTCGTGCATGCTGCAGCTACCGATCGACAAGCTAGGTTTGGGGAATCGGTTGACAGTCTGAAAGTACATTGGGGGCTTGAAATGCCTAAAGGAGGATATTTCATTTGTGGTCAGAACAATAAGCTTGGGAAGCAATCAAGTGGTACACATCCATGCACATGCTGTTGAAGCTAGGCGATGCGCAGCGATCGAATCCCACGGAAATAGTGCCATATGAATGTCAGTTTCAGGCTCTATATATGCTCTTATCATTAGTACTGGAATACACTGCAAAACACCAGCTGGCTCTGATCCTCTCCCCTTTATGTATGCAAAACTGTAGAAAGGTTACTGCCGTCTACATAGGAACTGTATTTGGTGACAAGATGGTCTTCAGCTCTTGTCTCGCATCATGTTATTTTTTCCTATTAGTTTGTGCTAGTAATAGAATCACGATGAGCTTGCAGCAAAACAGTGACACTGGATCCAGATTCTGTTACCCTGCAGGCGTGGAACTACCAAGAATCAGCCTGGTCGTCCTAAATTGCCAAGTGCCCTGCAGACGTGGAACTTCCGAGAATCAACGCGGTCTTCCTAAATTGTCAAGTGTCGCTGTGTAAACCAGTAATACTGTGAGTCTCTTTCTAAGCATTCATGTTTCACCCTGACCATATAAACAGGGATCCGTTCATTTTGTGCTTTATGGTCCATATATTGGAAAATAACTGGATAGAAAGCCCAGAGTTCTTGCAATCCACTAGGCCATAGCAAGCTGTAGGATGTAGCAATGCTTGTATGAGCAAACTGTATTAGTGTTTGCAGCATTGATACAGTTGGTTGAGCACTTAAGCTTCTCTCTTTTAGTTTATTTGGCATTTGGCAACAAAAAAAAAATCCTGTTTGCTGTTGCCAAAACCTTCAGTGACTAGTCCAGTTATGTGTTACAAAAACCTAGTGATTTTCTCAGTCATGTGGTCAAAGCATGTACTGATAATTGAACTTGTGAATTTGAGAAGTGGCATGCGATGGCTTTTGTCCAGTTATCATCAAAAGTTTCCTGAACATTTACCACCAATCGTGATTGATCATGTAACAATAGGAATACGAGTAGATTGGCAAACTCCATTGTGTACTCTTATCTGATGCAGGACAGAGCATACATATTAATGCAACAGCTATCATTATCATTCATATAAATCCTGAATTTTAATCACCCTTGTATCTATAAAGGGGCAACAAACATGTTTGTACTGCTGGTGCCACTACACAACCTTAGACATCTCCAACAAGCGCTGCAAAATTGCGCGCTCTAAAATTGGTTTATAACGCCTGTTTTTGATATAGAGTGCGCGCCTGGCGCTTCACCGGACGCGCTATTTTGCAGCATCGTAAAACTAGCGCTACATATTACCGTGTGCGCTAGCACCACAAACAGGTTTCACACACATATATAGAAGCAACAAGATCAAACAAAACAAAATAAATCTGCAACAAATACATCAACTTGTCCATTATTACAACAAATACAACAACTTGTCCATCAACAATACAACAAATTGTTTTCAATAATACAACAAACATACAAATAAATAGACACTAGTTGTTTTGTTGCATGTTCCATTTCCACCACTCAATGAGATCAAGTTAAAGATCATGCGTCTTCGCGCAACGAATTGAATTGAATGATACGAGGCAATAAAACGAGCGTTCCTCCTCACTTGCAAGGGAACCCCATCAAGTCAAAGTAGGAGTAATCTACATCTTTACCACGATCATCCTCTATGATGATGTTATGCATGATGACATAAGCATTCATGATATACCAAAGGATATCTTGGTTCCAAAATCTAGCCGGTCCTCTCACAATAGGAAATTGGGCTTGCAAAATTTCGAATGCTCTCTCAACATCTTTCCTAGCCACCGCTTGCGCATTATGAAAGCCGAGTTTTTTCTTACCTTTGGGTTTATTAACCGGCTTCACTGTTAGAATGTATATATATTGCGTACGTGTATTGTGTACATTGTAACCTTAATCCTAATTGGCCTAGTGCCTATATAAACAACAGGAACCCCGCGGCCTTTACCACGCGAGGCTTGCCCAAATCCCTCTCTCTCTCATCTTACATGGTATCAGAACACACGATCCTACCCTAGCCGCCACGCCTAAACCCTAGCATCGCCGCTCCCCTTCCGCTGCCACGATGACCTCCGCCACCGCCTCCCTGGACTCCACGAGTGGCGCGATCATCTCCTCCTCCCTCGGTGCTAGTGCCATCCCTCCCACGGGGGCACCCCGCCATGTCGCCCCTATCGTCCTCTCCTTCACCTCCGGGAACCACACCAAGTGGTCCATCAACATGTGCGCCGCCCTTGGCCGTGCAGGTCTCATCGGTCACATCGACGACACCATCGTCGCGAACAAGACCGACGCTGCTTGGGCCGCCGATGACTACACCGTCGATGAAGACATCGCTGACATGGTCCTCGCTAGAGATCAAACGACCCGTGAGCTATGGCTCGCGGCCCTCGAACTCTTCTCCACCAACAAGGCAAACAAGCCATCTACCACGACAATGACTTCCGTCAACTGATGCTGGGCACCCTCTCCATCACCGAGCACTGTCACCGCCAAAAGTACCTCGCCGACGCCCTCGCAGACAACGACTCGCCCGTCTCCGCCCGCGCCCTCGTCCTCAACACTCTCAGCAGCCTCGGACCGCGGTTCGCATCCGCTGCCACCGTCATATCCATGATGGAGCCCCTGCCCTCCTTCCCATGTGTTCGGAGCATGCTGCTGATGGAAGAGATGCGGCAGGCCAACGCCGCCTCAAACACGGGTTCCACCGCCCTCGTATCCTAGGCTCATCCTCCCGCTCCCACCTACACCAGTGCTGGCTGCCGTGGCGATCCCCCGCAAAGCCCAAGCCCACGTGGAGGCCGAAGCAGCCCAAGACAGGCAGTCACAATAGTCCTTCTGGCATACCTCGCGCGCGTCTCCTGCCATTGCCGGCCCTTGGGTGTGCTTCCCTCCACCCCAGGGATAGTGGCGTCCCCCCTACGCTACCCCGCACGGCGTAGGCATCCTTGGAACTCGTCCTCAAGCCTACAACACGGTCGTCGCACTCCTGTACCAGACCGTGCCAGCCACCTCTGCCGCGCCTTCGTGGGACAACGCCGCGCTCATCGCCAACCTCAACAACCACGGTCTGCAAGGGGGGTGGGTCATGGACTCCAGTGTCACCTCTCACATGACCAACAACGATGGTAACCTATACTCTCCAACTCCTCTCTACACTCCACACTTTGTCACCGTTGGAAATAGCCACGCCATGCCCATCTCCTCGACGGGTCACACCGTTTTTTGTTCACCCTCTGGTCACGTTTTCAAACTCAACCACGTTCTTCTAGTTCCTCATTTAATCCGAAATTTTATCTCTATTCGCAAGTTCACTCGTGATAATTTCTGTTCCATTGAGTTTGACGCCTTTGGTTTCTCTGTGAAGGACCTGAAGACCTGTCGCAGATCTTGCGTTGCAATAGTGATGGGGATCTCTACACTTTTCCCGGCACCTCCACTCGTCGTGCGCCACCCACTGCCATGCTCGCCTCCATCGCCGCTGATCTTTGGCACCAACGTCTCGGTCATCCTGGTTAAGGCGCTATGTCGGCTCTTCAACGTGTATATTTAATAAAGTGTAATAAAGTCCATCGTTCCTCTGTTTGCCATGCTTGTTAGCTTGGTAAACATGTTCGGCTGCCATTTGGTTTATCTACTCCAGTGTCTAGTGACATATTTGATTTGATACACTATGATTTGTGGACATCACCAATTATAAGCAATTCTGGTTTTCAATATTATCTTGTTATCATTGATGATTTTTCTCATTACTATTGGTGCTTTCCCCTCAAACAGAAATCTTGCGCGCGTAGCACTCTTGATTTTTTTGCCTACATGCGCACTCAATTTGGCACCTCTATGCGCTCCCTACAGACTGATAACGACACGAAATTTATTAACTCTATTGTTGATAGCCTCCTCTCCACACACGGCACCACTTTACGTCTCTCGTGTTCATATACTTCTCAACAAAATGGCAAGGCCGAGCGCGCTATTCGCACCATAAATGACACTATGCGCACTCTTATGTTCCATGCGCATCTTCCTACATCCTTTTGGGCTGAAGCGCTTGCTGCTGCCACGTTTCTTCTAAACCAACGTTTCTATAAAGCTATCTCCTCCTTAGTTCCCTACACACGTCTCCACGGTCATCCCCTTCCTATGATGCGCTTCACGTTTTTGGTTGTCTCTGTTACCCAAACGTTGCATCTACCGCACCACACAAACTAAGTCCCCGATATGTCCTATGCGTGTTTCTCAGTTATCCATCTAACCATCGTGGCTATAGATGCTATGACTCATCTTCTGGCAAGGTTCTAATCTCATGTCATGTTATTTTTTACGAGACTATTTTTCCTTTTCAGCATGATGTGGCCCAAGTTGCCTACCTGCCGCAATCTCCATGCCAGCTAGACTTGCTCTTCACCAACATGCAAGGGACCGGTCCCTACCGCGTGCTACCACTATCAGCACGCCGCCACCATCCTCTACCACGGCAGGAAATTCGGTTGCCATAGAGCCACAACAGGCTTCCGTGGGCCACACCTTTGCCGTGCCAGAGGAGCCTACCGCGCCGCCCGTCCCTCCATGTGGACGACCCACTAGACGCGTGAACATGTCTCTAGGCCTTGCTCTGCGCACGTCGCATACTAGTCGGGTCCTCCGCTCACCCAGTCGACTAGATCTCTCCATGGTGGACTACACCGTGCCTCCCATGCCGACCAATTTTTGGCAGGCCATGGAGGACCCTTTGTGGCGTGCAGTCATGGCTGACGAGCACCAGGCCCTCCTCGACAACAACACCTAGTCGCTTGTTCCCTGTCCTCCTCGTGCCAACGCCGTCACCGGCAAGTGGATTTACCGCCATAAATTCCACTCGGATGGGCGTCTCGCCCGCCATAAGGCCCGCTAGGTTATTCGTGGCTACTCTCAGCGTCCTGACACCGACTACAATGAGACGTTCAGTCCCATCATCAAGCCCGCGACCATACGACTGGTCCTCACCATCGTCATCTCCAGTTCTTGGCCCATTCATCAGCTCGATGTCAAGAATGCATTTCTCAATGGCACACTTGATGAGGTTGTCTACTGTCAGTCGCCGTCTAGTTTTGTTGATGCCATCCATCTGGATTATGTCTTCCGTCTCCACAGGTCCATCTATGGTTTGAAGCAAGCTCCACATGCCTGGTACCAATGGTTTGCTACCTACCTTTCCTCCTTGGGGATTTGTTGCCTCTGTCACAGACACATCTCTGTTCATTCTTCAGTGGGGGCCCCCTGATGGGGATTGTTGGTTTGCGGCCCAAAAGTTCCTGGGCGAGTGCATGGCGGTACCCAAGTTCCCTGTAATTGCCGTGTTTCGTAAAGTTGGGCTGCCAACTACTGAGAGGGGCCATTTCGAGGCAAACTCATCTCACCCCTGCCAAATTCAAACATTCCGTTAAACTTCCCCATGAAGTAGACGGTCGGGACCCACATGTTGGTCATCTGTCCGTGACACGAGCGCCAACGTGGCAACCTCTTAGGCAAATCGAGGAACTAAGTGGATTGGATGCGTTGACCAATTTCACAAATCCATTCCCTCCTTTCCCCTAGCACCGGCGGCGTCGAAATCCACCCTCCAAGCAGAACGATCCCTTCGGACATTTGATTTCTGGCGCCAAGTTGCTGCGCCTAGTCGCTGATCCCGAGCTCCAATGGCGCAAGCCGTAGCCGTCGTTGCGAGGCTCTAGCCTGCCTCCGCCGTCGATGAGCCGAGCAACTCGGAGGATGGCAGATCCTACTACCAAGGAAGATGAAGTTCTGGCTATATGTAGGTGAGCTACCCTTCTCTTTGCTATTCACACTAATTATAAGTGCTAGCTAGCTACTGAACCTAAAATTGTTTGTTAGCCCAACATTGAAAAACATATTGTGTCCATAGTTTTCTGTCAAGTGGGATCTCCGTGGACCACCCTTACCTGGTTACGACAGTCCTCTTCAGGTACGACTCTAAATTAGCAAGGGTGAAGGGCAAGTGGTATGGACACCATTGTATCATGATGGAAAAAGCACCTGCGCAGATCTGCACTATATCTGGTATGGTTGCTGCTCTGCGTAATCATGATGAAATATGGCCAAAGCAGACTGTAAAGTTCAGCTTCATGGATGAACATGGCATCATGGTTCCTCTAACGTGTGAGAGTCAGCTAATTGAGTTGATGAAAAGGTATGCTTCGGCTTGCATGTTTGAGCTGAACTGTGATGTACTGGATGTGGAAGCTGCTGCAACTGGGAGTCGCCCTTCTATTCTTGGACAGGGTGGTCGCTCGAACCCAATTAGCTCCTGGTAAGCAAAAGTCTCTTGGGGTTCGCATGTTTGTGCTGAATTGTAATTTTTGTTTTATTTACTCTATAGATATTGGGCAGTTATGCAACAGTCCTGTTTCTTTGATAGGAAGCACCGCAAGGTTAGAAACATGACTGTCGAATCAGTCATTTTGCTGCCCGAAGAAGGTAAAAACGAGTGGAAAGATGATGTTGGACACGATTCTGGTGCTGATTGTCCCGGCGATGCAGAGTACGTGAAGCTAAGAAAATTGGCACCGAGGAAGAGGAAGAAGGCAGGAAATGAAGAAGCCAATGGACGTGAAGGCTTGGCACCCAGGCTACGGAAGAAGGCTGCTGGCAATGAAGATGCATAGTAATGTGTTGAACTTGAACCTATATATGTAATTCGGTTAAATTCTGGAGCTCTGTGTGTGGAACTTTGCTGGGCGAAACAATCTACCCATGTTCTCTGAGTAAAATGTACCACGACTTAGGGTTTGGAAATGCCCGAGTCAGTAGTTGAATCTGAAATTGTGATTGTGCCACTACTATCTGAAAACACGCAGCACCGGTTCCACGATTGCTGAGGAGCAGGATGTCTCCAAATTCGATGGAATGCAAGTGGCACAGAAATAAATTATTTAAGCTGCTACACTCCACGAAGCAACAACTTATTTCAGCTGCTGCACAATGACATGGCAACATAAACAGCAATGGCAACCGATAATTCCCAGATGAGGAGGAAATCGGTACCACTTTCTGGCCTAATCTTGAGCCTGTCTATCTCACCGCCTCCCTGCTCCTGCATCCCCTACATCTGGCGAAGCTCCCGGATCTCTAGTAACCGGGTGTACGTGCTTCCACTTTATAAATTGTGGTTGTGCCATTTGCATGCGGCACAATCCACGTAGATTACGTTTAAACAAACCACCTATGTCAGAATACCACCATGATTAGACAAAAGGAAGTAATGCAGGGTTAAGACAGATTAACGGGCGACCAATTTTTTTCCTCCCAGGACTCCGGGACCACTAATTCAGACCGCTAGGTCAACAAGTACTACTATTACAACTTAAAAAGGCACGGAGCTCAAGCTAAATAGAACTAGTTATCACACATCTCCTTGATCTTCCTAATCTTAGTCCGATGCGCATCTTCCTGCGAGTGCAAGGATCTAATCGTCTGCTCCTTCCTTTTAGCATCTTCCTTGCACAACTTCAATTGTTTCTCTGCATTTTTCCTCATGCACTTGTCAATACTTGTAGTTGTGAACTGCAGGACTTTGGCCTGGTGAAGATCATTCATTGCTTAAGTCAGTTCTTGCTCTGCTTTAGCCTTCATGGCCAATGCCACGTCCCTCTCCTTCTCAACTTTGCTAACCTTGTCTTGCACCCTCCTGAGATCTCGGCTAAGCTTGGTCGTGTCATCTGGTTCCCATAGCTTCATCTCAACACTGTCAAGAAGTCAGCTGAATACGGATTCTTTCAACTCAACAGTCATTTCCCATAGTTTGTCCAGCGTTTTCTGCATCGATTTGGGCCACTCTGGATCTACCCATTTGACAACATCGCAACTTCCGCCTTGCATCATTGCACGATGTCCTTGACGCTGTAAAAACCTCCGCCTGCGTTTCGTCCTTCGAACGCTACAAATTTAGTAGGCACATATCCATGTTTACATAGTAGAGGACTGTCTTGATCCGCTAAACCGTGATAGTCGGAGTCATACATCGTCTGGTTGGCCTAACACATCATACGTGCATGAGTAAACAGAGTAGATCTAGCTCAAAATAGATAACTGGCCACAGATGATAGAGATAGAGATGAGACGACTCACATCAAAATCACCGTCCCTGTCGTCACGGCGCGTTTCCTCACCGTGTCCCCTTAAACCCATGGCGAGAGAGAGAGGGAGATGGGGGTGGCTGCCGGAGAGATAGCTGGAGGCGCCGTCGGCTTGCGGCTACGGTAGGATGGGAGAGAAGTAGGGAAAGTGACTTCGAGGGGAAGGAAGAGAAGTAATGGGGATGTGACACTGGCATATGGCCCACTAAACTCATGAGTCGTGACACTCGCAAAAGGGGAGCGCCTGGTGTTGCCAGTTTGTCCAGAGCAAGCGGACAGCAAGCGTGGCCAATCATGCCGCAGAATAGACTACTCGCGGATCGCTCTCACGAAGACCATCCCAATCGTCCAAGCACCCCGATCGAATGGTATGTAACAATCATCATGCAGAACAACTATGTTAGGGCGTGCCTTCTAGAAGACTCGGTCTAATGGCCACCATTGGGGGGCTAAGGTTAGGATCCATATGTGGT
This sequence comes from Avena sativa, assembly GCA_916181665.1. Taxonomy (NCBI): domain Eukaryota; kingdom Viridiplantae; phylum Streptophyta; class Magnoliopsida; order Poales; family Poaceae; genus Avena; species Avena sativa. Next base: position 345,779,399 of record OV702287.1, read on the forward strand.
TTATGAGAAGAACACACATGCAATGACACTAGTGATATCTTGTTTGTGAAAAGAACACACATGCAATGACTCTAACTGTGGATTATGAAAAGAACATGCAATACAATTACTCTCGTGGATCCATGTGTGGTTTGTGAAAGAACACACATTCACTGACTCTAGTTGTGGTTCATGAAAAGAACACACATGCAATGATTCTAGCTGTGGTTTGTGAAAAGAACACACATGCAATCACACTGGTGGATACATATGTGGTTTGTGAGAAGAACACACATCCAATGACACTGGTGGATCCATGTGTGGTTCATGAGAAGAATACACATGCAATGACACTGGGTGTGGTTCATGAAAAGAAAACACATCCAATGAACTCTGATGGATCCATATGTGGTTTGTGATAAGAACACACATGCAATGACTCTAGCTGTGGTTTGTGAAAAGAACACACATGCAATCACACTGGTGGATCCATATGTGGTTTGTGAGAAGAACACACATGCAATGATACTGGTGGATCCATGTGTGGTTTGTGAGAAGAACACACATGCAATTACACTGGTGGATCCATATGTGGTCTGTGGAAAGAACTGTTGGGGGATACCCCCGGGTAGGGTAACCCCGGGGTATAAGGGCCGAGTTACCGGGGTACGACACGGTCAAAGCAAGTGTTGACCGGGTCACCTCAAGGCAGGCCGAATCATGGTGTGACCCGGCCCATGGAGCATCACCTTGACTATGGTCCGGCCAACATAAGATTTATGCCGGCCATGTCTATCTGTTTTGTAGGTAACTTGGCTAGCCGGATTATCTTAGCTTCCCAGAGAAGGAATCCCCCGCTGGTCAAAAGGTGGCTTTATTAGATGTGGCATGAGCAAAGTAAAGTAAAGAAGAGGACCAGCGGGTCAGGGGCGACCAAGGTGACGCGGGCAAAGCCGGATGACGTAGCCCGTGTTTGGTGACGCCAAAAGACAAGGATTACACTGTGGGTTACGTCCAAAGCCTAGACGAGCCGTTAAAGAGAATAAAGAAGCATCTGCTTTCGGAAAGGAGCATATTCGTAGAATATGCTGCCACCTATGCCCTAGAATTGTAACCCAGGTTTCCCTATATAAGGAGAATCGGGGCCTCCATAGAAGGGGCCAGTCGATCAATCATTCTCACCGTCTAAGGTAGAAATCTAGGGCTACTTCATAGGGAGTAAGAGACATCGTCTCCTTCTTGCTGAGAGCCTCAAGTGCATTTGTAAACACCATTGATAGTGGAAATACAAGAACTTCCATGCGTGGAATCACCACGCTCTCCCTCCCTGGATTCCCCTAGCACTCATTGGCCCCATCTTTAGCCTATACATGGCATCTGCCGTGCCACCACCACGATAGTTGGCGCCCACCATGGGGCCAGCGGTGCTAGCAGGGGTGAAAATTCAGACGGGAAACTTCTCCAGCACCGACGAGTGTGTCGTCTCAGGCTTGGTTCAGCGCTTTGGAGCGCTGGATTACGTCAGCGAAAATGCAGGAAGCTTCGGCAGGCACCCTCCACCGTGCAACGGCGTCTTCATCAAGCTTGGCGCGCACAAGATTTACGGTGGCATGGATGAATCCTGCGCTCATCCGCGACACATCATCGAGGGAGGTGAGCCACCTCTCAGCGCAGCTCGTGGAGTGTGTATCTCTTGCCCCACTAGCTGTGTTGAGGTCCTGATGACCGCGCTAGACACGGGACCAAGCAAAGATCCGACGCCAGAGCCAGAGGTAACACCAAAATAGACCAGGTCTAGGTTTCCTCCGCTAGAAAGGCCAGAGAATGTGCTCCAGGAAGCAATAGATAGGCTAACAACGCCAATAACACATGTGGTAGATCCGGCTCAGGCACAAGCTGAGTTAGAGGAAACTAGGCGGAAAATGATAGTTGGGGCAAAGAAGGTAGCAGAGCTGCATCAGTCCTTGAACATCACCTTGAGAGAATATGCTAAGGCAAACCGCATAGATGGAGTGAAAATCCGGGGCAGGAACCTGATCACTGAGATTGACAAGGAGTACGAGCCTAGGCCGGGTCAGACAGCCACGATAGTAACAAGAGGGTTGGGTCGGTACAATACCCTGGCAAAGAACCTCAGGGCAGCAAATGCGGGCACGTCTGAGTTAGAAGGTTTAACTGGAGAGGCCCGACAAAGGCAGCAAGAGAGGGTAAACCACTTGTTAAGAGTTGCTTGCCAGCAAAATGAAGAAATAAACAAGGCTAAACCGGCACCACCAGGAGCCTCACAGGTGGTACATTTGGCCAGAAATAACCCGGCAAGATCCAGAGGAGCTACGTCATCTCCGGGTCACAATCCCCGGAGAGAAGAGGTGGTAGACTCCGGAAGAAGAGACAAACAGATGGTTCCCTATGACCCGGTAAGGGCTAGAAAAGGCAAAGAAGTGCAAGTTGATGAAGATAGGCACAGCACCAGCCAAGGTGTGGCTGCCCAAGGTAACCGTGACCAAGGCAATGCCGGTCAAAGAAATGCTACCAATGGCAATGCCGGACAACGTGACCCTGGGGAAACGGGGCAAAGTTTACCTCGGACACAGCAACAGCATGCACCTCGGCAAGAGGGGAGCGCGGGACAATCAACAGCACAACAAAATGCTCGTCCAGATCAGGAAAGATACAATGATGGTTATTGGGCTATGGTCAACGACGGATATCCCAGACCGGATCACCACATAATGAGATCAAGGCTGGGAAGCAGGAACTTGCAGCCAGATGATGCGAGGCTGAAATTGGATAGGATTTATAGGTCGGAGCAAATAGAGATACAAGGTCCACCGGGTCTAGCATGCTTTGGGCCCGGATCATGAACGAGCCACCAGTGCCGAACTTTCAGCTGGCTAGAGGAACCCGAACTTATGATGGTAGTACCAGGCCGGAGGATTGGCTAATTGACTATGCCACAACGGTCAAACTCGCAACAGGAAATTTGAGATGGGCGGTAAGGCATGTGCCGTAGATGCTAGAGGGACCAGCGCGAGTTTGGCTGAACAATTTGCCACCGGGGAGTGTCAACTGTTGGTTAGATTTCTAGGAGATGTTCGTTAGCAACTTATCAAGCACGTACAAGAGACCCAACAGGCCGCAGACTCTCGCGTTATGCCGGCAGAGACCGAATGAGCCAGATAGAGATTTCCTGACTCGGTGGTGCAATGTGCGAAACTCGTGCGAAGGAGTAATCAAATCACAAGCTATTGCATGGTTCGCTCAGGGATGCAGATATGGAAGTATGTTGTGGCAGAGGTTACAACGAGATATGCCAACTACCTTGGCTGAGACAATCCGGATCGCAGATTTGTATGCCTTGGGAGATCCAACGCAACCTCGGCTAATGTCGAGCGAGGCAAACGAGGAGTATTACGGCCGAGATGGCTCCGGCTCGTCAAGGAGGAACGATTTTCGAGGAAAGAGAAGGGATGAATGTCCGGATTACCGATATAACTTGCAACAGGTCGCAGCAGTGGACCGGGATCAATCCAATGCCGGAGCTAGTCAACGCCAAAAAACTGGAGGGCAAAACTGGCAACAGAAAAATGAGGGGAAAAAACCTTGGACCCCGGAGCAGAAGAAGCAGTGGCAAGAACAAAAGGATAGACCGAGATATACGTTTGAGTCTATGCTGGATCAGCCTTGCAAATTCCATACGCCAAGCCCGAATAACCCGGCAAATCATACAACCCAGCAATGTGAATGGATGAGGAAATTAGAATAGGGGACTTTGGGGAATGCTCAGGCACCTCGAAACGAAGCACCTATAAATGAAGCACCATGGCCACCATTACTGACGGGGGGGATGGACATCAACTGATGCAGCCACCACCTCCTCCGAGGTACGAGAATCCGAAAAGAAGGGATGCGGTATATCAAGTGGGCAATAACCAGCAACAAGGTCAAGGTTACAATGAGAATGAGGGACGAAATGAGTACAGGGAACATCATCAGAACTACTGTGTGTTCACCACGGAAGAGAATGACCGAAAAAGCTTGCAGCATCGGCATATGGATGTGAACACAGTAATGCCGACAGTGGTAAGTTATATGCCTTGGGCGGATCAAGAGATTACATGGAGTGTCAAGGATCACCCAAAGATCATGCCAAGCCCAGGAACCTATGCTCTGGTCCTGGATCCGACGTTCATTGCCCCGAATCTCAATGTAAGGTTTTCCAAGGTACTGATCGATAATGGCAGCAGTATCAACATCATGTACAAGGATACCATGCATAAGTTGGGGATAACAGATAACATGTTGCAAGCAACGAGGACCACCTTTCATGGCATTGTACCGGGTATTTCCTATGAGCCAATTGGTAAAGTCCGGGTTGACGTGTTATTCAGCACAAGAGACAACTGCCTCACTGAGAACTTGGAATTCGAAGTGGTGAATCTAGAGAGCACTTATCACGCGTTACTCGGCAGGCCAACGCTGAACAAATTCATGGCAATGACCCACATCAGTTACCTTAAGATGAAGTTGCCCGGACCAAGGGGCGTGATAACTGTATCAGGGGATTTTCGGCGTTCGATCGAGTGCGCCTCAGCCGGATCTAATTTAGCCGAGTCACTTGTGATAGCTCAAGAAAAAAGGAGGATACTAGAAGTGGCAGACTGGCTCAATCCGCGCAACAACATATGCCGGCCCTGACCAACCCGCACGGAAGCGTGTCATTCCAAGCAACTAAGGACACGAAGAAAGTGCCAATCAATGATCAGTTCCCGGAGCGCACCATGACCATTGGCGCCGGGTTAAGCAGCAAATAGGAAAGCGAGCTCGTCAACTTCCTCCATGAGAATAGGGATATCTTTGCTTGGTCTACTCAGGATCTGCAAGGTGTACCGAGGGAGTTGGCTGAGAACTCATTGAACGTGAGACCCGGGGCTAAGCCGGTGAAGCAACCACTCCGGCGTTTTGCTGAAGATAGGAGGAAAGTCATTGGAGACGAAATATCTAGGCTCTTAGCGTCCGGATTTATCATGGAAGTACTCTACCCGGATTGGCTTTCTAATTCGGTGCTAGTGGAGAAAAAGAAAGATGATCCGAACGTAGCTGTGGTATGGTGTATATGTATAGATTACACGAACCTAAATAAGGCGTGTCCCAAAGATCCATTTCCACTCCCTAGGATATACCAAGTCATAGACTCAATGGCCGGATGTGAGCTGCTGTCATTCATTGATGCGTATTCTGGTTTCCACCAGATACCCCTGAATCCGGATGATCAAATAAAGACTATGTTTATTACCCCATATGGGGCTTATTGCTATCGCACTATGCCGTTTGGATTACGTAATGTAGGAGCAACGTACCAGCGATGCATGCAAAAATGCTTACATGATCAGATAGGTCGAAACGTGCAAGTTTATGTGGATGATGTCGTAATAAAAACCAAGGAAAACAATACGCTCCTTGATGATATGCGGCAGACATTCGCGAACTTGAGAAGGTTCTGAATGAAGCTGAACCCGGAGAAATGTACCTTTGGCGTACCCGCTGGAAAGTTACTCGGTTTTCTGGTGTCTAGCCGTGGCATTGAAGCTAACCCGACGAAAATCCGGGCCATAGAAAGAATGGAACTGCCAAAATGCCTTAACGATGTGCAGAAGTTCACTGGTTGCCTGGCATTGTTAAGTCGGTTCGTATGTCGGTTGGGAGAGAAGGCCTTGCCCCTCTACCAACTAATGAAAAAGGCAGACAAGTTCACCTGGACGCCACAGGCGGATCTTGCATTTCGAGAGTTAAAAAAGATGTTATCTACTGCGCTAATCCTAGCCGCACCACTACCTAAGGTGCCAATGTTGCTCTACGTAGCCGCGACCAACTGAGTCATAAGTGCAGTAATCGTAGTGGAGCGTGAGGAGAAAGGAAAATCAGTGCAAAGGCCGGTGTATTACCTGAGCGAGGTATTATCAGCCTCGAAACAGAACTATCTTCACTATCAGAAGATGGCATACGGCGTATATATGTCGGCCAAGAAACTCAAACACTATTTTGAGGAACACCCCATCAAGGTGATATGTGAGGCACCCATTTCGGAAATCATGAGTAACAAAGACGCAAGTGGCCGGATAGCAAAGTGGGCTATCGAGTTAGCTCCCTACGCACCACAGTTCGACAGAAGGGATGCGATCAAGTCACAAGTTGTGGCGGATTTCTTTGTGGACTGGCTGAAATGCAATACGAGCCACCCTTGCTGGACTCCAATTATTGGCAAATGCACTTCGATGGATCAAAACTGAAAGATGGGTTGGGAACTGGAGTAGTGCTTACCTCGCCCAAGAAGGATCAACTGAAATATGTCCTTCAAATTCACTTCTGTGCCTCGAATAATGTGGCGGAGTACGAAGCGTTGGTGCATGGTCTCAAAGTGGCGAAAGAAGTAGGGATACGTCGGATACAATGCTTTGGAGATTCTGATTTGGTGGTGCAGCAAGTGTCTGGAAATTGGGATGCCCTAGACGCTAACATGGCCCTATACAGGTTCCATGTTCAAAGGATAAGTGGGTTCTTTGAAGGATGTGAGTTCCATCACATATCCCGGATTGAAAACGAGGCGGAAGATACGCTGTCTAAGTTGGGCTCGTCCCGGCAGCCAATCCCACCAAATGTTGCCTTAGAGCACCTGAGAAAACCATCTATCACACCATCACCCGAATCAGATTCCATTTACATCCCGGCACTCTCCGGATTAGGAGCTACACCTATGGAGATAGAATGGGGAAGCACCTCAGCAAACCCAGGGACTGCTTCAGGAAACCCGGGGACTGCCTCAGCAAACCCGGGGACTGCTCAGCTTGATCCGGCAGGAGTTATGTTGGTGGATGCAATGGAAGTTGATGAGGAACCATTTCCCATCCGGACTTTACCAACTTGGGCAAAGCCAATTTTTGATTTCCTGAAAGAGGGAATCTTGCCGGATGATGAAATAAGTTCAAGGCAGATTCAGAGAAGGGCAAAATCCTATACAATTATCAATGCCGAACTATACAAAAGAAGTGTGACGTCAGTACTACAACGGTGTGTTGATCCGGAGGAAGGACTTGACATACTCCGGGATATTCACCAAGGGGAATGTGGCCACCATGCCTCCTCAAAGGCCTTAGTAGCAAAAGCTTTTCGACATGGATTTTATTGACCCAGTGCTTTGGAGCAAGCAGAGGACTTGGTGAGAAAATGCAATGGTTGTCAAAGATACGCCACAAAAACTCACCTACCAATGCTGGAGCTGAAAACTATCCCCATTACATGGCCATTTGCTGTATGGTGCCTAGACATGGTAGGACCATTTAAGCCGGCCAAAGGAGGGATGACCCATATTCTGGTCATGGTTGACAAGTTCACCAAATGGATTGAAGTGAAACCAATTCGGAAATGTGATGGGGCAACAGCAGTAAGATTCCTCAAGGATATAATTCTAAGGTACGGCTATCCCCATAGCATCATAACTGATAATGGAACGAATTTCGCTGAAGGAGCGTTTGCGAGATTTTGCCAAGAAAAGAAGATCCGGTTAGATGTCTCCTCAGTCGCCCACCCTGCATCGAACGGGCAAGTGGAAAGATCCAATGGACTGGTGTTGTCCGGGATAAAACCCCGGCTCATGGAGCCGCTGCAAAGATCAGCGGGGTGCTGGATAGAAGAAATACCAGCGGTACTGTGGAGTTTAAGAACAACTCCGAATCGATCAACAGGCTGCACGCCATTCTTTCTAGTATATGGGGTAGAAGCTGTATTACCAGCCGACATAGAGCATGATTCGCCAAGAGTCACCCAATACACAGAAGCCAAAGTGCGTGAAGCCCGACAAAACAATGTTGATCTACTAGAAGAAGCGAGAGAACTGGCCTTGTCTAGATCCGCCATATATTAGCAAAATCTCCGACGCTATCATAGCCAGAAAGTGAACCCCCGAGTTTTCCGGGAAGGTGATTTGGTACTACGGCTAATACAGCGCACTGCTGGCATGCATAAGTTATCCCCTCCATGGGAAGGACCTTTCATTGTGAGCAAAGCCTTGCGCAATGATTCCTACTATCTTATTGATGCACAACCCAAGGAAAAGAACAAGGCGGACAGGTCCGGAGAGGAGTCCAAACGATCATGGAACATAGCACTACTTCGTCCCTTCTACACCTAAGAGGTGAATGTATCCGAGCTACTCATACGTCGGTATGTATGTCGGCGATGAGCTTATCAATAAAAACTTTACCACCCCGAGCAGAGACTCAGGGACTGCTATAATGCTTTTCTAGTTTTCGTATTTTTATGTCGGCCGGGTTAAGTCGCTTATACCTTAGTTGGATTAGTAATGTGTAAGCACCAAAAACCTAATTCTTCGACTTTGCTATTGTCCAACACGAATTGGCTTCATGGCAAGCAGGAGAAAAAGTTTGGAATGGCAAAGCACATGAAAAACGACTAAGGGAAAGAGCTTAAGCGGGCCGACATTGGTTTTTGACTAACCCTTAGTTTGTTCGGATCACTAAAATGCCGGATCATTTTGAGCTAATCTCAAAGTTTCAAGTATTGTTAAGTCAATTTTTTGAACCTCGGACTCGTAAGTCGGAAAACCGAATCAAGGTAGACGCGAGCCGAGTCAAAAATTGGGGGAACAAGAAAACGAAACTCTAGGACTTCGCCCACGATAATCCAGCAATAAAACTTAGTTCAGAACATAAATTGTAGCACAACCAAACTAAGGTATTTAAATACATCTACGCCCGGCATTCCGGGGATCTGATAAATATGACCAGTGTTTTTCAAGGAGTAGGAGCAGCAGACAAATCATCTGTCCAGGAGGGAGGCACTCCGGAGTGTGGGGGAGGAGCGCTAGCTTCGGCTTCGTCCTCCGGGCTAACCTCACTATCCTCCGGGTCTTCAGCCTCGTTGCCTAGTTCAGAGCCCTCGCTTTCACTCCCTTCCTCTTCAGCTCTAGAGACAACTTCTTCATCAACAGCATCAAGATAACTCGGCCTTCATTCCAAGCATGGCAGAAGGAGTACTGGATGAGCTTGTTGGCACAGGCTTGGCGGCGCGCGATCCACTCCGGATCTTCTCACCACTTAGACCCGATGCGCATGTGAGTGAGAAATCCAAGATCAATTCCTTCGTACCATGAGAGGGCGAACTTCAAAGCAATATCGGCCCTAGATCGTGCTGTAGATTCGTGCCACAGATGCAGCTGCGTGTCACACTCCATTAACTTGGCTATGAAAGCCGAGCCTTTCTTTGGAATGGTTTCACTGGGCCAGAGGCAGCTGAACATCCGTGTTGCCGCTGGGATAATATCCACGCCATGATTCTTCAGTACCTCAAGACGAGCGGTGAGACTCGCCAGGAGATCCTCTATAGTATAAGGGATTGGCTCGGCACCAGGGACAGCAAGAATGCCACGCTATTCGCGGGACTAGCGTATGGTAGAGTCAGCAAGCGTATCGCTCTCTGGAAATTTTCCTAAGAATAAGAAGAAAAATAGTGAACAAAAGGACCAAATCCGGAGGGCAGAAGATCAAGCAACGACAAAAAACTTATGCGAGATCTGGAAGAGTAGTCGCTGAAGCTCGGAATCAACATTGGCACTATGGGCCTGGAGTTTCTCATATTCGGTGGTCACCGACATAAGCTTGACGTCGGCTTCCTCTAGTAGGCTCTTATCCTTGGAGATTTGCATCGTTAAACGCTCTCTCTCCTCGGCAAACTCCTGGTCGACCTTCTCCAACTCGGACTGATGGAAGCCCTTGAGCCTCTGAATTTCGGCATTCAGCCGAGTGATCTCCGAGTCCTACTGTTGGAGCCGAGCTATCTCTGCGTCTTTCTTTTTTAGCTCAGCCTCATGATTCCCTGCTTGTTCGAGGAAGTGAGTCATTATTTCAGGCATGGTGACGCTATCCTCGAGAGCAACTACAATAGAATAATGATCCGCAGGACCCAAAGTATAAGTGTCCACCGGATAAAGCAAGGAAAATACAACGATCATGTGAAGGGGATAAGTTTACCTTTGATTTCCGCAAGGTTTTTCCTCATGATTATGTTCTCAGCTTCAACCTCGGATGCATGATTCGGACAACAAATTCATATGGGTCCTAAGAAGTTTGAATGAACAAGGAAGAGGAAGAATGGAAAATTACCCCTCTTCTGGTACTCCACCAAGACTTTACCATAACGCGCGTGAATGTCTTTGTAGGAGTCCAGCAGGCGCTAGAACTCAGCGGATCGGCGGTTAGTGGTAATCTGAAATAAAGGCAAAGACAAAGTTCAAAGGCAAGTGGAACTTAACCCGGCTCTAGGTGTGTGGATATTTGAAGTATACAAGACCTGGGCCAAGTGGAACTTAACCCGGCTCTAGGTGTGTGGATATTTGAAGTCTACAAAACCCGGGCCAAGTGGAACTTAACCCGACTCTAGGTGTGTGGATATTCGAAGTACATAAGATGCTGTTGATGTCATTACGAACAAAAGCTAAGTTATATAGGAAGCATCCGACCGAATAACAAGTTATTCCCTCGGAGGCTCGGGGACTAGGGGCTATATCTACAAGTTTGCAGTTATGTAAAACATCAACAACAGAGAAAAAGAATTACCTCCATCATCCGGCCAGCTAAGGAGATAGCCTTGGTAGCGGAGTTCATCTGGGCGCTGAACTCAGTTGGGCCGAACTTCTCTGGCAGATCTTCTTGAGTGTCGACGAATTCTGTGTTTTTCCAGTTCTTCACGTACTCAAGGAGTAGTGGACTGTAGCTTTCACCGCTCAGAGAATAGTTCGCCACAAGACCCTTCACGTGGGCCTCCCGCCTGGCAGATTGAGCTGCAGCTGGACTGGTATGCAAAACCAGCTGTTGGCTGCCCTCTGATCCAGAAGCGATAGACCCGGATGAAGTTCCTTTCGCTGGCCCGGAAGTCTTCTTGACTTTGCCGGATGAAGGTGGAGGAATTGATTGAAAAATATCTGCCATGGAAGGGGTAGACCTGGAGGGAGTCGATGGAGCTTTTCCCTTGGGAGGCTTGGAGGTCCTTGCTGCTGTTGGTGGTGGTGCTGGTGCTGGTGCTGCTGGGCCTGGTGCTGCTGATGCTGGTGCTGGTGCTGGTGATGCTGGGGGTACTGGAACAAAAGGATTTGCTGGGGGCGGCGCCGATGAAGCTGGCACCTCAGGATCTGGCGCTGAGGCCGAGGAACCGGGGATATCCGGCATTGCCGTATCCAGATCCGCCCCACTACCCCTCCGCCGAAGTTGCCCTCCTCTTGGAGAGGTGGGCTCTGGTTAGGCGCAACCGTGGAGCCCTCTTGAATAGGGCTGAGCGGACGATAATCGTCGTTGCGGGGGGGGGGGGGGGGGGAGGGGGGAGAGGGGCTGCTCCGAAGTGGGGAGGCAATGCCGGAGCCGCTCTGAGGGATATCCCTAGGAGCTCTGAGAAAAATAAAAAAGCACTAAGTCAAAAAGAAGAGTTAATAAGAAACCAAGGCAAGCAAAGGAAAAATCCCAAGAAGCAGTATTAAAGAACTTACTCATCCGCGGTAGGAGGATCCCGAGGTTTGGGCTCCCTCCAAACCGTGCTCTTGGCGGTAGGCTTGGCCGAGGGTTTAACCCTGGACTTCTTTTGCCTATTCTTGGGCGGTGGCACCTCCGAAGCTGTGGCCGAGGTAGCCGCGCGCTTCTGGGATGGAGCCGGGGCCGGGCCACCAGTGGCAAGGGGAGGAACCTTGTGGACCTGATCGTCCAGGTTAGCTGAACATTCGAACATAGCCAGGTGCGTGTAAGAGATGAGAACCGGATCAAATACCTCCAGGACCTCAACGTCCGAGTCATCATCGTCTAGCCAATCCCTTAGAGAAGAGATCTTACCAGCGCTGCATCTGACGATGTTCGGGGTAGGCAGGAAGGCCTCCGGGTCAGGCTCCTCCTCGTCCTCCTCGGTGCGGTCTGGCAACCACTTGCTCGCCAACACCTCGCCAGCCTCCAGTGGCTGCTGGAGGAATCACTGAGAACAAAGCAATAGTTGACGAGTTACAAGAGTGAATCAACATACAGAGAAGACTCGAAAAACAAGAGAAGGAAAATTCACCTTTGGTGGAGGGTTGACCCGGGTGAAGGGCTCAAGTCCCCACTCCCAATCCTCGGAGAACTCCTTCTCCACATTGAATATGGACTTAACCCGACGGTAAACCGCCGAGTTATCCAGCTCGATGGAAGAAGTCCGGTGAGGGTCGAGAGGGCCGCCAAGGTAGCAGATCTTGTGGGCTCGCTTCTGGAGGGGGAGACCCGGCTGCAAAGGAAATAATGTCCTCCGCCAGAGTTTCTCCTTGAGAAGCTCCTTGATCCTGCGCTCCACTTGATTCGCCAGGGCCATGGGCCGCTTCAAAATGCTCTCCCAACACGAGGTGTCAGGAAGGCCAAGTTTGAAGGGGAGCAGCCGGATCAGGTCCTCCTTGGTGGTGTTCTGGACATAAAAGAAAGTCCGGGCCCAACCCTTGCAAGATTCGAGTCCGGTGACCCAGGGGAATACGGACTGCTTCCGGGGAGAAATGGAGGCGGCGCCGCACTGGGGCAAGTGTTTGTCCTCTAGGGCACGCTCCTTGTTCGGAACTACGTTCCTCTAGAGGCCAAAGAACTTGATCCAAAGTTCTTTGGTTGGCCAGAGGCCGATGTACCCCTCAATGCCCGAAGCGAAGGAGGACAGAGAGGTAATGGAATTTGCGGGGAGATGATGCGGTTGCAACTTGTATGTAGAAATAAAATCAAAGAAAAAATTGGAAGTGAGAAGGCCAAAGCCACACTGGAAATGCGAAAGAAAAACAACGTATTCCCCAGATTTGGGGGAAGGAGTGACTTCACCGGAGGCGAGGCGGTAGGCAACGCCGGCAGGGATGCGCCGAGTGGCGCGGAGCCAAGCGAGGTCCTCCTCGCGGACGATGGAGCCGTCCCAATAGCCGCGTTCGCGTCCCTCCGCTCCTTCTTCCTGTTGCGCCACCACCGCTGCCTCTGCCTCTGCCATGGTGGATTCGAGGTCTTCGAGGGAGTAATCAGAGTAGAGATAGCCGGAAGAAGGAAAACAGGAAGCGCAAGGCCCCATGATGGAAACTTTGAATGGGAACAGTGGCGCAGGTGCGCTGCCTGAGCGCGGTCGCGGTGGTGCTCGTGTAGCAGAAAACTGGTGGCAGCGGCGAAGTTGCTATGAAAGAGAGAGAGGCTGGGAAGCGCAGAGGAAATGTGGGAACTTCCCCTGAAATCGCCCCATGCCTCCTACTTAACTACGCAGCACGCGCGTCAGGGGGATCCTTTGCGGGCGACACGCCGCGCGGAACGAGCGTGTACACGGCCAGAACAGCCAATTAGAGCAAGGTCACAGGAAGGGCTACAGGAGCAGATGACCCCACGATGTGATGTAATGTTGCAGTTAACGAGGCGCTGCAGTGAAGGGACGTTTACAATAGTTATTCCTGACATTGCGACAGTAACCGGCGCATTAAATGCGCGTGGCCCTTAAAATGAGGCAAAATGATGATTACCCTCCACGTAGGATGTGGAGAAGCGTACAAGAGAAGGAAAGGTAACCCGGATAAGTGAGCAAAAGACTAGGCCAACAAGGAATAACTCGGAATGAGCAAAGGGTCGCAAGATGAGAAACTCCGGTCTACGAGGTAACTCGGCCTAAGGAGCAAAAGATCCGGATATGGGAACCTGCTGTGGCCTTAACAACTAAAAGTTGCTAAGACCGCACCAGCTTCGGGGACTAATGTTGGGAGGATACCCCCGGGTAGGGTAACACCGGGGTATAAGGGCCGAATTAGCCGGGGTACGGCATGGTCAAAGAAAGTGCTAACCGGGTCACCTCAAGGCAGGCCGAATCAAGGTGTGACCCAGCCCATGGAGCATCACCTTGACTATGGTCCGGCCGGCATAAGATTTATGCCGACCATGTCTATCTGTTTTCCAGGTAACTAGGTAAGCCAGATTAGCTATATGCTAGCCGGATTATCTTAGCTTCCAAGAGAAGGAATCCCCCGCTGGTCAAAAGGTGGCTTTATTAGCTGTGGCATGAGCAAAGTAAAGTAAAGAAGAGGACCAGAGGGTCAGGGCGACCAAGGTGACGTGGACAAAGCCAGATGACGTAGCCCGTGTCTGGTGACGCCAAAAGACAAGCATTACGCTGTGGGTTACATCCAAATCCCGGATGAGCCGTTAAAGAGAATAAAGAAGCACCTACTTTAGGAAAGGAGCATATTCGGAGAATATGCTGCCACCTGTGCCCTAGAATTGTAACCCGGGTTTCCCTATATAAGGAGAACCAGGAACTCCATAGAAGGGACCAGTCGATCAATCATTCTCACTGTCTAAGGTAGAACTCTAGGGCTACTTCGTAGGGAGTAAGAGACATCGTCTCCTTCTTGCTGAGAGCCTCAAGTGCATTTGTAAACACCATTGATAATGGAAATACAAGAACTTCCGTGCGTGGAATCACCACGCTCTCCCTCCCTGGATTCCCCTAGCACTCATTGGCCCCATCTCTAGCCTATCCATGGCATATGCCGTGCCACCACCACGACAAGAACATACATGCATTGACACTAGCTGTGGTTAATGAAAAGAACAGACATGCAATGACTCTGATGGATCCATATGTGGTTTGTGAAAAGAACACACATGCAATGACTCTAGTTGTGGTTAATGAAAAGAACACACATGCAATGACTCTAGTGGATCCATGTGGTTTGTGAAAAGAACACACATGCAATGACTCTAGCTATGGTTAATGAAAAGAACACACATGCAATGACACTGGAGGATCCATATGTGGTTTGTGAGAAGAACACACATGCAATGACACTGGGTGTGGTTCATGAAAAGAACACACACCCAATGACACTGGTGGATCATTATGTGGTTCGTGAAAAGAACACACTTGCAATGACTCTAGATGTGGTTTGTGAGAAGAACACACATGCAATGACAGTGGTGGATCCATATGTGGTTTGTGAGAAGAACACACACCCAATGACACTGGTGGATCCATATGTGGTTTGTGAGAAGAATACACATGAAATGACACTGGGTGTGGTTTGTGAAAAGAACACACATCCAATGAATTATGGTGGATCCATATGTGGTTTGTGAGAAGAACACACATGCAATGACTCTAGCTGTGGCTTGTGAAAAGAACACACATGCAATCACACTGGTGGATACATAGGTGGTTTGTGAGAAGAACACACATCCAATGACACTGGTGGATCCATGTGTGGTTTGTGAGAAGAACACACATGCAATGACACACATGCAATGACACTGGTGGATCCATATGTGGTCTGTGGAAAGAACAGACATGCAATGACACTAGCTGTGGTTAATGAAAAGAACAGACACTCAATGACACTGGTGGATCCATATGTGGTTTGTGAAAAGAACACACATGCAATGACTCTAGTTGTGGTTAGTGAAAAGAACACACATGCAATGACTCTAGCTATGGTTAATGAAAATAACACACATGCAATGACATTGGTGGATCCATATGTGGTTTGTGAGAAGAACACACATGCAATGACACTGGGTGTGGTTCATGAAAAGAACACACATCCAATGACATTGGTGGATCCATATGTGGTTTGTGAGAAGAACACAAATGCAATGACACTGGGTGTGGTTCATGAAAATAACACACATCCAATGACACTTGTGGATCCATATGTGGTCTATGGAAAGAACACACATGCAATGACACTAGCTATGGTTTGTGAGAAGAACACACATGCAATGACACTGGTGGATGCATATGTGGTTTATGAGAAGAACACATATCCAATGACACTGGTGGATCAATATGTGGTTTGTGAGAAGAACACACATGCAATGACACTGGGTGTGGTTTGTGAAAAGAACACACATACAATGAACTTTGGTGGATCCATATGTGGTTTGTGAGAAGAACACACACGCAATGACTCTAGCCGTGGTTTCTGAAAGGAACACACATCCAATCACACTTGTGAATCCATATGTGGTTTTAGAGAAGAACACACATCCAATGACACTGGTGGATCCATGTGTGGTTTGTGAGAAGAACACACATGCAATGACACACATGCAATGGCACTAGTGGATCCATATGTGGCATGTGGAAAGAACAAACATGCAATAACACTAGCTATGGTTAATGAAAAGAACAGACATGCAATGACTCTGATGGATCCATATGTGGTTTGTGAAAAGAACACACATGCAGTGACTCTAGTTGTGGTTAATGAAAAGAACACACATGGAATGACTCTGGTCGATCCATATGGTTTGTGAAAAGAACACACATGCAATGACTCTAGCTATGGTTAATGAAAAGAACACACATGCAATGACACTGGTGGATCCATATGTGATTTGTGAGAAGAACACACATGCAATGACACTGGGTGTGGTTCATGAAAAGAACACACATCCAATGACACTGGTGGATCATTATGTGGTTTGTGAAAAGAACACACATGCAATGACTCTAGATGTGGTTTGTGAGAAGAACACACATGCAATGACACTGGTGGATCCATATGTGGTTTGTGAGAAGAACACATATCCAATGACACTGGTGGATCCTTATGGTGTTTGTAAAAAGAATACACATGCAATGACTCTAGAGGATCCACATGTGGTTTGTGAAAATAACACACATGCAATGACACTGGTGGATCCATATGTGGTTTGTGATAATAACACACATGCAATGACACTGGTGGATCCATATGTGGTTTTTGAGAAGAACACACATGCAATGACACTGGGTGTGGTTCATCAAAATAAGACACATCCAATGACACAGGTGGATCCTTATGTGGTCTATGAAAAGAACACACATGCAATGACTCTAGATGTGGTTTGTGAAAAGAACACACATGCAATCACACTGGTGGATCCATATGTGGTTTGTGAGAAGAACACACATCCAATGACACTGGTCGATCCATATGTGGTTTGTGAGAAGAACACACATGCAATGACACTACGTGTGGTTCATGAAAAGAACACACATCCAATGACACTCGTGGATCATTATGTGGTTTATGAAAAGAACACACATGCAATGACTCTAGATATGGTTTGTGAGAAGAACACACATGCAATGACACTGGTGGATCGATATGTGGTTTGTGAGAAGAACACACATCCAATGACACTTGTGGATCCTTATGGTGTTTGTAAATAGAACACACATGCAATGACTCTGGAGGATCCACATGTGGTTTGTGAAAATAACACACATGCAATGACACTGGTGGATGCATATGTGGTTTGTGAGAATAACACATGCAATGACACTGGTGGATATATATGTGGTTTTTGAGAAGAACACACATGCAATGACACTGGGTGTGGTTCATGAAAAGAACACACATCCAATGACACGGGTGGATCCTTATGTGGTCTGTGAAAAGAACACACATGCAATGACTCTAGATGTGGTTTGTGAGAAGAACACACATGCATGGACACTGGTGGATCCATATGTGGTTTGTGAGAAGAACACACATCCAATGACACTGGTGGATCCTTATGGTGTTTCTAAAAAGAACACACATGCAATGACTCTGGAGGATCCACATGTTGTTTGTGCAAATAACACACATGCAATGACACTGGTGGATGCATATGTGGTTTGTGAGAATAACACACATGCAATGACACCGGTGGATCCCTATGTGGTTTCTGAGAAGAACACACATGCAATGACACTGGGTGTGGTTCATGAAAAGAAGACACATCCAACGACACGGGTGGATCGTTATGTGGTATGTGAAAAGAACACACATGCAATGACTCTAGATGTGGTTTGTGAAAAGAACACACATGCAATCACACTGGTGGATCCATATGTGGTTTGTGAGAAGAACACTCATCCAATGACACTGGTGGATCCATATGTGGTTTGTGAGAAGAACACAAAGGCAATGACACTGGGTGTGGTTCATGAAAAGAACACACATCCAATGACACTTGTGGATCCATGTGGCATCCCGCAAAACCATTACTAGAAAATCGCGTTGATTTTTGTGCATTGCATCATCATGACCGCATGCTCATATCATCATGCCACATTGCATTTGAGCATCGTCATCATCTTGCATTTGCTTGCATAAAACTATTTGGGAAAAACCTGTTTGTGTTTTCTAAACGCCCCGTCTTTGTTCAAACGCAAAACCCGGGTCACCGGAATATTTTGTTTTGTTTGCTATCGGGTTGCAAAAGTCTGTTTGAAACAAATAAAATATTCAATTATTTTAGTGGGGCAGTCGAACGGGCCGAATCGACCCAGTCGACCACCCCGGTATTAAAACGGTCCATCTAAACCAGCCCCCTCTAAATCCTATCCCCACCCAAATCTATCCTACCCACCTCTCACAGCTCGCCACCTCACCCCTGGACCCAATCCCTACCCACCTGCCACCTCATCAATCCACCTCTCTTCCCCTTCTTCCTCTCTCACCCCAGCCCCACCTACTCTCTCTCTCTTACACCCTGGCCACAGCCCCGCCTCACACGCTCACCACGCAGCCACCCGCCCCCGGGCCCCACTTCCCAGCACACCGACACCCCCACTCCCCTGTCCCCACGCCCGGACCCACGCACGCGTCCCCCACGCGCGGTCCACACCGCATCCCCATCCTCCCTCTCTCCCCGACGCTCCTCTTCCCCCGTCTTCCATCCTCTCGGCTCGCAGCCACCGGCGGCCTCTGCTCCGGCGCCGCCTCCGCCCCGCCGCCGGCGACCCCGCCACCACCGCCTCTGTTCCTCTCCCGCCGGCCTTCCTCGCTGCCTGGGCTACCTCGCCGGCCCCGCCCCGTCGACCCCGCGACCGTGCCTCCGACCTCGCCTCCGCCGGCCTTCCCTCCTCCCGCTCGCCACCGGCCGCCGCCGAGCATCTCCTCCCTCCAGCGCCGGTTCCCCTCCTCTCCACCCGCCTCGGCCGCCTCGTGGTCTTCTCTGTCCGCCGGGCCAGCGGCCCCTCCCTCCGGCCTCTGCTCGCCCCGCCGGCCAGGCGCCCGCCTCCGCCTGTCCCGGAACCCTCCCTCTTCCCTGGCCTCGCCCAGTTCGCCGGCCAGGACCCCCCTCGTCGTGGACTGCCTCCCCGCGTCGGCCCTCTCTGTCCGCCGGCGCGGCCTGCAGCAGCTCGTCGGCGCCCCTCCCGTGGCCCCTGCAACAACCTCGGCAACCGCCGTGCCGCTCTCGGGCCACCCTCCTGCGACCCAGGTTCCGCGCGCCGCCGTCCTCGAGGCCAGCTCGTCCCCGACCCCGTCTGCGAGATGGCCGCCTGCAACCGTCATCCGACCTCCAGCTCGTCTCGGCGAGGCCTTTAGATGATAACAAGACAGACCAAGGCCGACTCCGTCAGGTGCCTGTCCTTGCAAGATGTTCTAACGAGAACTACACCGAGAACCGCGGTACCGGGAGGACGACATCAACCCGAAGCGCCAAGACCTACTACGGACGCCGAGACCCCCGGACCCGAAGACCACATGTACGCCAAGATCTACCGGCGACCCGAACGCCAAGACCGATGCGATGGCGCGGACCCGACAAGATCTTCGCGACGACAAGAACGACACCAACCAGGGCGAGTCCGATGCCCCGACGCCAGAACAAGTACTTCTTCCCGGAACGCCAAGATCTACTCCGTTGTCTGAGAACGATTCTGCCGAGACCGATCCCCGTCGAACCCTGAGACCGGACCCCAAACCCTCGGACCCCAAGATCTTCCGAACCCTAATGTGTGACCCCTTTCTCGAGCCCTATTTTATAAATGTAATACAACTTGTCGCATATTAATTGTTCATGCATGCATATCGCCTGTGGTTTGGGGGCCTTATGCCGATTCACCTTATAATTAAATATGGGGCCCATATGCGGGCGAATCCAGTCGTATATTAGCCTCATTTAAATTTGTGTAGCGAACCGGTGATATATTCTGCCTTGTTTAACAACATTTAAATTGCGGGGTAGCTAAACAACATGAACCACCTAATTGATTGTCGGGACCCCGGTTCCCCTTAATATTGACCTAATTGCATCGCATCCTTGCCATGCCATACATCATACATGCATCATGCCGATCTTCTGCCGTTGTATTAAATAGTGCATCCGATGTTTATTCTAGTGTTTTGCTTCTTCGCGGATAAGGCCGTTGAGTTGATGTGAGCTTCGCCCCGATCTTCGGTTGAATCTTCGGCAATGTTTTCAGGCGAGCATCTCCCCCTTTCTACCTATCTTACTTTTACAGTATTTATTCCCTCCTGTTGATCTATTGCTATCTGTGTTGCGATGCTCTAGCTTTCGCACCCGTGATATTCCTTGCAGCCTTATATTGCCTTGGACACATCCTATTACCTGTTGTTTGGTAGATAGTTGGACCCGCGCGTTGTAGTCGCTTGCTCAAGTGTTGTTGCGTGTCGTCAAGTACCACAGTTGTTGGAGAATTGTCGCATGTTCAATGTTGGAGAAGACCATGGCTTTAATTACTGTTCACTTTAATTACTGTTTAACAACTAAAATTGAAGTAAGTAAGCAGAGGCATCGGTGGGTGATAGATAATGTTGGTTTCCGACCGCCCACTTGTGTCCCGTAGGACCCCGAGTTCTTGACACCTGTTCCGAGATCGAGCGCGCTAACCACAGGTGGGGAGATATGGGCCCCCCATTGATTAGTACCTGATTTCAAAGTATTGTACTGGGGGCCACAACTAGTTTGAGGTTTTATTTACTATCCTGTACCTATGCCATGCTTTACTGCTTTATTTACGATTGTGCGATGGATAGCACACTGTACTGTTTAGGAAGCGGAGTGTTTTCGCGGTATCGACAGTCCCAGTTTTGGGATTTGCTGTCGTTTACAGCCACTGACGCAAACCCTGAGTCTGTCTCGGAGACCGGCCGACTTCGTTGCGGGTGTACTTAGTGGGGTGGCCCCCCGTGCTTGCTTTGGGTCTGGAAACGTCGTGACTTAGGCCCCGCCGACATACCGATGGGTGTATGTTAACTGATCTGGCAAAAAGGGTCGAAGTGCTTGTGGATACTTTGGTGCACCCCTGCAGGGTTAAATCTTTTCGAGAAGCCGTGTCCGCGGTTATGGACGACTTGGAGCACAGTGCTTGATCATAGACAACTATAACTAAAGTTTACTGCTATAAATTGACTTGTATCCGATATGACTAGTAATCAGCTTCACCACAACGGAATGGCTAAATAAAAGTACCAACAACTGCTGGGTTTTGGGATATCTCATGCTAATTGTATTTGACTAGTAAGTGTCGCAACTACAACGGAATGGTTAACTAACACTGCCCACTGCTTAACTTATCAGGATGACTATCTATACCTGACTAGTAATTGCTGCAACGATAACTGAATAAATAAAACTGCCAACTGTGTGAGTTCCTCGGTTGACTTCCTCGTTTGGTCTCGAGGGGGAAATGCCAGGATGGGTATGTTTGGTGTTAGCTTCAGGTTGGATCCGGATAGGTCTTTCTCATCCCTATCTGATAGCCGCCAGTTATATCGAGTCTCTATAGGTTGTTTAGTGCATGCTGCGCTGCCGCTTCAGTCCACCATACCTATGTAGGCGAGGACCGCCGAATTCTAGTCTCGCCGTGTACTGGCCTCAGTACTGACGCTCTCTCTTTTTCCTTGCCCCTTGTCGGCACCCCTTTTGTTTAAGCAGGTTTGAGATCGACGTCGTTAGCAGGGTTACCCTTCCGGCTTGGCCTGGGCAGGGTTATGGACGCCATTGGTTATTCTTCAGGGCTCTTAGCCCCATTTGCATCTTGTCCGTAGTCGGACGCTCTATCATTTCCAGGTGATTTGGATCTTTGTACATTGTATCTGTATTCTTGACTCTTTGGGTCGCTGTTGTATATATACCTGTTCTGTGGGTCCCATCGAGGACTGTTGTGTAATGTTATTACTTCGTTTTCCACCCACACGAAAGTGCCTGGTGGGCACCCTTGAATCGTTTCTATGCGGGTTTGGCGGGAATCGCTAAAACTTGCATAGGGCCGATTCTGAGGGTGTTACAATCCATATGTGGTCTGTGGAAAGAACACACATCCAATGACACTAGCTGTGGTTTGTGAAAAGAACACACATGCAATGACACTGGTGGATCCATATGTGGTTTGTGAGAAGAACACACATCCAATGACACTGGTGGATCCATATGTGGTTTGTGAGAAGAACACACATGCAATGACACTAGGTGTGGTTTGTGAAAAGAACACACATCCAATGAACTCTGGTGGATCCATATGTGGTTTGTGAGAAGAACACACATGCAATGACTCTAGCTGTGATTTGTGAAAAGAACACACATGCAATCACACTGGTGGATCCATATGTGGTTTGCGAGAAGAACACACATGCAATGACACTGGTGGATCCTTGTGTGGTTTGTGAGAAGAACACACATGCAGTGACAAACATGCAATGACACTGGTGGATCCGTATGTGGTCTGTGGAAAGAACATACATGCAATGACACTAGTTGTGGTTAATGAAAAGAACATACATGCAATGACTCTGATGGATCCATATGTGGTTTGTGAAAAAACACACATGCAATGACTCTAGTTGTGGTTAATGAAAAGAATACACATGCAATGTCTCTGGTGGATCGATGTGGTTTGTGAAAAGAACACACATGCAATGTCTCTAGCTATGGTTAATGAAAAGAACACACATGCAGTGACACTCGTGGATCCATATGTGGTTTGTGAGAAGAATACGGATGCAATGACACTGGGTGTGGTTCATGAAACTAACACACATCCAATGACACTGGTGACTCCTTATGTGGTTTGTGAAAAGAACACACATGCAATGACTCTAGATGTGGTTTGTGAGAAGAACACACATGCAATGACACTGGTGGATCCATATGTGGTTTGTGGGAAGAACACACATCCAATGACAATGGTGGATCCATATGTGGTTTGTGAGAAGAACACAAATGCAATGACACTAGGTGTGGTTCATGAAAAGAACACACATCCAACGACACTTGTGGATCCATATGTGGTCTGTGCAAAGAACACACATGCAATGACACTAGCTGTGGTTTGTGAGAAGAATACACATGCAATCACACTGGTGGATCCATATGTGGTTTGTGAGAAGAACACACATCCAATGGCACTGGTGGATCCATATGTGGTTTGTGAGAAGAACACTCATGCAATGACACTGGGTGTGGTTTGTGAAAAGAACACACATCCAATGAACTCTGGTGGATCCATATGTGGTTTGTGAGAAGAACACCCATGCAATGACTCTAGCTATGATTTGTGAAAAGAACACACATGCAATCACACTGGTGGATCCATATGTGGTTTGCGAGAAGAACACACATGCAATGACACTGGTGGATCCATGTGTGGTTTGTGAGAAGAACACACATGCAATGACACTGGTGGATCCATATGTGGTCTGTGGAAAGAACAGACATGCAATGACACTAGTTGTGGTTAGTGAAAAGAACAGACATGCAATGACTCTGATGGATCCATATGTGGTTTGTGAAAAAACACACATGCAATGACTCTAGTTGTGGTTAATGAAAAGAATACACATGCAATGACTCTGGTGGATCGATGTGGTTTGTGAAAAGAACACACATGCAATGTCTCTAGCTATGGTTAATGAAAAGAACACACATGCAATGACACTCGTGGATCCATATGTGGTTTGTGAGAAGAACACGGATGCAATGACACTAGGTGTGGTTCATGAAAATAACACACATCCAATGACACTGGTGGTTCCTTCTGTGGTTTGTGAAAAGAACACACATGCAATGACTCTAGATGTGGTTTGTGAGAAGAACACACATGCAATGACACTGGTAGATCCATATGTGGTTTGTGAGAAGAACACACATCCAATAACAATGGTGGATCCATATGTGGTTTGTGAGAACACAAATGCAATGACACTGGGTGTGGTTCATCAAAAGAACACACATCCAATGACACTTGTGGATCCATATGTGGTCTATGGAAAGATCACACATGCAATGACACTAGCTGTGGTTTGTGAGAAGAACACACATGCAATGACACTGGTGGATCCATATGTTGTTTGTGACAAGAACACACATCCAATGACAGTGGTGGATCCATATGTGGTTTGTGAGAAGAACACACATGCAATGACTCTAGCTGTGGTTTGTGAAAAGAACACACATGCAATCACACTGGTGCGTCCATATGTGGTTTGTGAGAAGAACACACATCCAATGACACTGGTGGATCCGTGTGTGGTTTGTGAGAAGAACACACATGTAATGACACACATGCAATGACATTGGTGGATCCATATGTGATCTGTGGAAAGAACAGACATGCAATGACACTAGTTGTGGTTAATGAAAAGAATAGACATGCAATGTCTCTGATGGATCCATATGTGGTTTGTGAAAAGAACACACATGCAATGACTCTAGTTGTGGTTAATGAAAATAACACACATTAAATGACTCTGTCGGATCCATGTGGTTTGTGAAAAGAACACACATGCAATGACTCTAGCTATGGTTAATGAAAAGAACACACATGCAATGACACTGGTGGATCCATATGTGGTTTGTGAGAAGAACATAGATGCAATGACACTGGGTGTGGTTCATGAAAATAACACACATCCAATGACACTGGTGGATCCTTATGTGGTTTGTGAAAAGAACACACATGCAATGACTCTAGATGTGGTTTGTGAGAAGAACACACATGCAATGACACTGGTGGATCCATATGTGGTTTGTGAGAAGAACACACATTCAATGACACTGGTGGATCCATATGTGGTTTGTGAGAAGAACACACATCCAATGACACTGGGTGCGGTTTGTCAAAAGAACACACATGCAATGACACTGGGTGGATCTATATGTGGTTTGTGAAAAGAACACACATGCAATGACTCTGGTGGATCGAGATGTGGTTTGTGAAAAGAACACACATGCAATGACACTAGTGGATCTATATGTGGTTTGTGAGAAGAACACTCATCCAATGACTCTGGTGGATCCATATGTCGTTCGTGAGAAGAACACACATGCAATGACACTAGTGGATCCATATGTGGTTTGTGAGAAGAACACACATTCAATGACATTGGTGGATCCATATGTGGTTTGTGAGAAGAACACACATGCAATGACAGTGTTGTGGTTCATGAAAAGAACACACATCCAATGAACTCTCGTGGATCCATATGTGGTTTGTGAGAAGAGCACACATGCAATGACTCTAGCTATAGTTTGTGAAAAGAACACACATGTAATCACACTCGTGGATCCATATGTGATTTGTGAGAAGAACACACATCCAATGACACTGGTGGATCCATGTGTGATTTGTGAGAATAAGACACATGCAATGACACACATGCAATAAGACTGGTGGATGCATATGTGGTCTGTGGAAAGAACAGACATGCAATGACACTAGATGTGGTTAATGAAAAGAAAAGAAATGCAATGACTCTGATGGATCAATACGTGGCTTGTGAAAAGAACACACATGAAATGAGTCAAGTTGTGGTTAATGAAAAGAACACACATGCAGTGATTCTTGTGGATCCATGTGGTTTGTGAAAAGAACACACATGCAATGACTCTAGCTATGGTTAATGAAAAGAACACACATGCAATGACACTGGTGGATCCATATGTGGTTTGTGAAAAGAACAGACATGCAATTAGCTCTGGTGGATCCATATGTAGTTTGTGAGAAGATCACACATCCAATTACACTGGTTGTGGTTCTTGAAAAGAACACACATCCGATGACATTGGTGGATCCTTATGTGGTTTGTGAAAAGAACACACATGCAATGACTCTGGTGGATCCACATGTGGTTTGTGAAAAGAACACACATGCAATGACACTGGTGGATCCATATGTGGTTTGTAAGAATAACACACATGCAATGACACTAGTGGATCCATATGTGGTTTGTGAGAAGAACACACATGCAATGACACTGGGTGTGGTTCATGAAAAGAACACACATCCAATGACACTGGTGGATACTTATGTGGTCTATGAAAAGAACACACATTAAATGATTCTAGATGTGGTTTAAGAAAAGAACACACATGCAATGACACTGGTGGATCCATATGTGGTTTGTGAGAAGAACACACATCCAATGACACTGGTGGATCCATATGTGGTTTGTGAGAAGAACACACATGCAATGACACTAGGTGTGGTTCATGAAAACAACACACATCCAATGACACTGGTGGATCCTTATGTGGTTTGTTAAAATAACACACATGCAAGGACTCTAGATGTGGTTTGTGAAAAGAACACACATGCAATCACACTGGTGGATCCATATGTGGTTTGTGAGAAGAACACACATCCAATGACACTGGTGGATCCATATGTGGTTTGTGAGAAGAACACAAGTACAATGACACTGGGTGTGGTTCATGAAAAGAAAACACATCCAATGACACTTGTGGATCCATATGTGGTCTGTGGAAAGAACACACATGCAATGACACTAGCTGTGGTTTGTGAGAAGAACACACATGCAATGACACTAGTGGATCCATATGTTGTTTGTGAGAAGAACACACATCCAATGACACTGGTGGATCCATATGTGGTTTGTGAGAAGAACACACATGCAATGGCTCTAGCTGTGGTTTTTGAAAAGAACACACATGCAATCACACTGGTGGATCCATATGTGGTTTGTGAGAAGAACACACATCCAATGACACTGGTGGATCCGTGTGTGGTTTGTGATAAGAACACACATGTAATGACACACATGCAATGACACTAGTGGATCTATATGTGATCTGTGGAAAGAATAGACATGCAATGACACTAGTTGTGGTTAATGAAAAGAATAGACATGCAATGACTCTGATGGATCCATATGTGGTTTGTGAAAAGAACACACATGCAATGGCTCTAGTTGTGGTTAATGAAAAGAACACACATGCAATGACTCTGGTGGATCCATGTGGTTTGTGAAAAGAACACACATGCAATGACTCTAGCTATGGTTAATGAAAAGAACACACATGCAATGACACTGGTGGATCCATATGTGGTTTGTGAGAAGAACACAGATGCAATGACACTGGGTGTGGTTCATGAAAATAACACACATCCAATGACACTGGTGGATCCTTATGTGGTTTGTGAAAAGAACACACATGCAATGACTCTCGATGTGGTTTGTGAGAAGAACACACATGCAATGACACTGATGGATCCATATGTGGTTTGTGAGAAGAACACACATCCAATGACACTGGTGGATCCATATGTGGTTTGTGAGAAGAACACACATGCAATGACACTGGGTGTGGTTTGTGTAAAGAACACACATGCAATGACACTGGGTGGATCTATATGTGGTTTATGAAAAGAACACACATGCAATGACTCTGGTGGATCTAGATGTGGTTTGTGAAAAGAACACACATGCAATGACACTAGTGGATCCATATGTGGTTTGTGAGAAGAACACACATGCAATGACTCTGGTGGATCCACATGTCGTTCGTGAGAAGAACACACATGCAATGACACTAGTGGATCCATATGTGGTTTGTGAGAAGAACACACATCCAATGACATTGGTGGATCCATATGTGGTTTGTGAGAAGAACACACATGCAATGACACTGGGTGTGGTTCATGAAAAGAACATAGATCCAATGAACTCTGGTGGATCCATGTAACACCCTCAAATCGGCCCTATGCAAGTTTTAGACCTTTCCGCCAAACCCGCATAGAAACGATTCAAGGACGCCCACCAGGCACTTTCGTGCGGATGGAAAACGAAGTAATACCATTACACAACAGTCCTCGATGGGACCCACAGAACAGATATATATATATATACAACAGCGACTCAACGTGTCAAGAATACAGATATACAATACAAAGATCCAAATCACCTTGAAATCGATACAACGTCCGAGTACGGACAAGATGCAGATGGGGCTAAGAGCCTTGAAGAATAACCAACAGCGTCCATAACCCTACCTAGGCCAAGCCAGAAGGGTAACCTGCTAACGACGACGATCTCAAACCTGTTAAAACAAAAGGGGTGCCGACAAAGGGCAAAGGAAAAAGAGGAGCGTCAGTACTGAGGCCAGTACACGGCGAGGCTAGAATTCGGCGGCTCTCGCCTACATAGGTATGGTGGACTGAAGCGGCAGCACAGCAGCACTAAAAAACCTATAGAGGCTCAGTAAAACTGTCGGCTATTAGAGAGGGATAAGAAAGACCTATCCGGATCCAACCTGAAGCTAACACCATACAAACCCATCCTGGTAATTCCCCCTCGAGACCAAACGAGGAAGACGGACCAAGGAACTCACACATTTGACAATTTCACTCATTCCGTTATAGTTGTAGCACTTACTAATCAGATATTAATAGCATGAGTCATCCTGAAGCATAAGTAGTGGGCAGTTTTAATTAACCAATATGTGGTAGTTGGAACCTTTACTAGTCAGATATAAGTGTCCTGAGGAATCCCAAAACCCAGCAGTTGTTGGCACTTTTATCACATTCCATTGGAGTTGCAATACTTACTAGGCAGATATAACAAAACAACCCAGGTCCACCAGTGGTTGGCATTTTTAATATCCATTCCGTTATAGTGAAGTTGATTACTAGTCAGATATATTAAGTCAAATTTATAGCACTACTTTAGTTATGCTTGTCTATGATCGAGATATTGTGCTCCAAGTCGTCCATAACCGCGGACACGGCTTTCAGAAAGTTTTACCCTGCAGGGGTGCACAAATAGCAACACACACTCGATCAACCTCGGAAAAACCAACTCAAAACCCAATGAGGCATTCACGGCAAAGCGATCACATGATTCATAAATATTTCAGGGGGCCACCCCATTAAGCTACCCGCAACAAACTTGGCCAGCTCCGAGACGGACCCAAGGTTTGCGCCAATGGCTGTAAATGACTGGGAACCCGAAAGTGTGACTGGGCTTGTCGATACCGCAAAAACACTCCGCAATCCTAAACAGTACAGGTGCTCCACGCACAATCTTAAATAAAGCAGTAAAGCATGGCATAGGTACAGGATAGTAATAAAGCCCCAAACTACTTTGTGGCCCCAAGAAATAGAAATGAATCAAGCTCTAGCTCAGGGGGGTCCATAAGGCCTCCCGGATGTGGATAGTGCGAAAAATCAAGGAACAGGTATCAAGTACTCGGGGTCCTACGGGACACAAGTGAGCGTGGAAGAACCAAATAACATCTATTGCCCACCGATGCCTCTGCATTAGTTATATCTAGCATTTTAATAGTTGTATTTAAAGTCATGATCATCTCCACCATTAAGCATCTCCACCATTAAGCATGTGTCAACCTTTTACCAATGGTGGAACGACAACGACGCAAAGCAACACAGAAGCAAGCAACTATGACTCGCAGGGCCGACTATTTATCAAACAACAGGCAATAGGATGTGTCCAAGGCAATATAGAGGTTGCAGGGAATATAAATGGTACACGGAAACTAAAGCATCGCAATAAGGATAGCAATAGATCAATAGGAGGGAGTAACGACTATAAATGCAAAATAGGTAGAAAGGGGGAGAATGCTCGCCTGGAAAACACTGCCGATGGATCATATCCGGAGAACTTGTCGATACTCGCATCAACTCATCGGCCTAATCCACGAAGAAGCAAACACTAGAAGAAACAACGGATGCAATATTTAATACTATGGCAGAAGATCCGGCATGCTTATGATATGATGCAGATACGGTGCAATTAGGCAATATTAAGCGGAACTAGGGTCCCGACAATTACTTAGATGGTTCGAGTTGTTTAACTACCTCGCAATTTAAATGTTGTCTTATCAAGGAAAAACATGGCAGCGGTTCGCTACGCAAATTTAAATGGAGTCCGGAATAAGACAAAGATATCCCGCATATGGACTCCATATTTAATTATGAGGTGAATCGGCATAATGCCCCCAAACCACATGATGAGATGTATGCAAGCATGAACAATTTAATATGCGTCAGTTGATAATGTCATATTATAAAAATAGGGGCTTAGGGGCACACATCTGGGTTCAGAAGATCTTGGGTTCCAGGGGTTCGGCGGTCTCGGCGGGATCGGTCTCGACCACCGAGGCCGAGGGTCTTGGGGTCGACGGAAACAAGGTTCGAATCCGAGAAGGAGGTCTTGGTGTCCGAGGGGATAACTTGGCGTCCTTGTCGAAGTGCTTGAGCGCCAGACTCGGGTTCGGCGCCGATGGCCTGGTGTAGTCCTCCGGGAGGAGGTACTTGGCGTATCGGCAACATCGCCTCTGGGTTACATGTCGGTGAACTAGATGTTCCATGAAGTTCTTGGATTTCATCGCGGGTGGTCTTGTGCACTTGTGTCGGTATTGGTAGAGATCTTCTCGTCCTCGACACGGTTCTCGGCAGCGTACTCCAGGTGGCACCACATCACTACATATACCACCAGCTCACCACAAAACACAACACACAACACCAGGGAGGAAACGACGGCAGGCAGGGTAAGCAACGGTGCAGAGGGACGATGACGGATGCATGGAGATGGGTATGCAGAGAGAGCTCGAGGACGACGAGGACCTCGACGAAGGCGGTTCGAGCTGTGGTGGGGCGCAGCAGGACGGGGACACGACGAAGAGCCCAGGGGAGGTCGGCCGGAAGAGCCCTGCAACACGGAGGGTCGATGGTGAACGGGATGCAGAGCACCACAAGGGAGACGACCAGCGGCCGTAGGCGCTCCAGGGATGTGGCAGCGGAGCGCTGGGCCCGTGAGGAGGCGCCGAGGTAGGCGAGGCGGCGGCCGGCTCGGGGTAGAGAGGACGCGGCACGGCGAGGGCCTGCAGGGGCCGCCGGTGAGCGGGGTCGGTCAGACGCGGTGCTGAAGAGAGGGATCTCGAGAGAGGCCGCGACGTTGTGGCGGAGGAAGACGTTGGCCACTGGCGTGCTTGGACGGCTTGAGGACGGGAGGAGGGCGACTCGGAGGAGACCGACGGCGGCGGTTGACGGCGAGGCAGGGGACGTGCGCGCGAGCGTCGGCCTCGCAGGTACACAGAAGAGGGCGGCCGCAACGGCACTTGCGAGGGGGAGGCGAGCAGAGGCGGGTGGGCCGCAGCGGCGGAGGGGAGCTCGCGAGAGGAAGGAGGCAGGGCGAGGGAGAGGCCCGGCAGCGACGGCGGGATCGATGCGGGAAAGGTTGGCGATGGGAGGGAAAAGGAGCGGTAGGTGGGGCATGCGAGGCAGGTGGCGGGTGGGCCCGTCTGGTCGGGTGGTGGGTGGTGGCGTGCAGGTGCAGGTGGCGTGAGATGGGAGGGAGCGTTCGGGATGGGGGAGGTGGACCTGGGGATGGGCGCGCAGGTGGAGGCGTAGGTGGTGGGGCCGGGTCGGGAGCGGTGTACGCGAGTAGGGCGTGCTGGCCAGTGCGTGGGCGGGAGATGCGTGTCTGCTGGCAGGGTGGTGGGACCGGGGCGGAAAAAGAGGCGAGAAGGAGAGCGGGAGATGTGGTGGTGGGGACACGCAGACGCGGCGGGCGGGCGGGGAGGTTGGAGCGGGGCTGGCGAACATATGGGGCTGGCGGCGACAGAGGGAGAAAGGGTAGGTTTGGGGTTTGGTTTAGGATATACTAGGTTTTGGTTTTTTTTCCCTGGGTAGTAGGCTGGCTGTTGGCTGGGCCTTTTGGGCCTGGCCGACGGTTGCCTCCCTAGGTTTTGTAAAACGTTTTATTTATAGGTTTTGTTTTAAAAGCCTTTTGTAAATTATATTTAGACAAAACAAAATACCCGGAAGAGGCCCGGTTTTAATTTGAAATAAAGACGGGGCGTTTAGAAAACAAAACCAGACTTTTCAAAAATAGTTTTTAAACAAACCGTGTATGATGATGATGATGCTCAAATGCAATGTGGCATGATGACATGAGCATGCGGTCATGATGATGCAATGCACAAAAACACCGCGATTTTTTAGTAGTGGTTTTATCGGGTTGCCACAATTCGACACCACTAACAAGGGATCTCGCCCTCGAGATCCGCCTCATGGTACCGGGGAGAAGGTCGGCGATCTGAATCTTCTCGCCTCGTGTAGATCCTCGCGATACCACTAACATGAGGTCGTTGTCCGTGATCGTCGAGAGAACACTCTGGGAACAAAGGGCGAAGGTAGAGGTATCAACAAATAAAGCCACCTCTAGCTTCCATGGATGGAGTGAAATTGATGGATCCACCGATTCAATATACAAAAGCGAATGATAAGAGTAGTCGGATGGTGATCAGTCCATCGCGCACCCAAAGCATTACTCTGCACATGAATAGGAGAATTATGCAACCAACTCTCGGAATCAGACTGAAGATCTCGACAAGCGAGGTTTGGAAAATAAAAGAGTGATGCAGACTATGCATCGGATCTAGCGTAGAGGATGTCGTCGCGTCGGAAAACACCTGAAGGCACAAACAAGGAACAAAGAATGGTACCACAGAAGACGGATTCCTTAGATAGCATGAAGACCGGATGTAGAAGCACCGTTACCAAAGAGGAAGCGAAACCCTGAAGGTACGACGGGAACCCAACCACGAGAAATCCTGGACTCGAAGAAAAGATAAGAGAACATATCCAAAACACGCAGAGGTAAGAGGAGAATAGCAGAGGGTAAGGAGTAAAAGCAGACCTAATCAGATCTATCCAACTGATTTTCCAAAATAGTTTTGACGCTCTACTTCGGACGTTAGCTAGGTTATCCTACAGGCTGGACTTGTGGGGTATCGCAACTGCTGAGCTCTGATACCACTCTGTAACACCCTCAAATCAGCCCTATGCAAGTTTTAGCCCTTTCCGCCAAACCCGCATAGAAACGATTCAAGGACGCCCACCAGGCACTTTCGTGCAGGTGGAAAACAAAGTAATACGATTACACAACAATCCTCGATGGGACCCACAAAACAGATATATATACAACAACGACTCAACGCGTCAAGAATACAGATATACAATACAAAGATCCAAATCACCTTGAAATCGATACAACGTCCCAGTACGGACAAGATGCAAATGGGGCTAAGAGCCCTGAAGAATAACCAACGGTGTCCATAACCCTGCCCAGGCCAAGCCGGAAGGGTAACCCTGCTAACGACGATGATCTCAAACCTGTTAAAACAAAAGGGGTGCCGACAAAGGGCAAAGGAAAAAGAGGAGCGTTAGTACTGAGGCCAATACACGGCGAGGCTAGAATTTGGCGGATCTTGCCTACATAGGTATGGTGGACTGAAGCGGCAGCGCATCAGCACAAAACAACCTATAGAGGCTCAGTAAAACTGTTGGCTATTAGAGAGGGATAAGAAAGACCTATCCGGATCCAACCTGAAGCTAACACCATACAAACCCATCCTGGTACTTACCCCTCAAGACCAAACAAGGAAGGCGGACCAAGGAACTCACACAGTTGGCAATTTCACTCATTCCATTATAGTTGCAGCACTTACTAATCAGATATTGATAGCATGAGTCATCCTGAAGCATAAGTAGTGGGCAGTTTTAATTAACCAATCTGTGGTAGTTGGAACCTTTACTAGTCAGATATAAGTGTCCTGAGGAATCCCAAAACCCAGCAGTTGTTGGCACTTTTATCACATTCCATTGGAGTTGCAATACTTACTAGGCAGATATAACAAAACAACCTAGGTCCACCAGTGGTTGGCATTTTTAATATCCATTCCGTTATAGTGAAGCTGATTAATAGTCAGATATATTAAGTCAAATTTATAGCACTACTTTAGTTATGCTTGTCTATGATCGAGATACTATGCTCCAAGTCGTCCATAACCGCGGACACGGCTTTCAGAAAGTTTTACCCTACAGGGGGTGCACAAATAACAACACACACTCGATCAACCTCGGAAAAACCAACTCAAAACCCAACGAGGCATTCACGACAAAGGGATCACAGGATTCATAAATATTTCAGGGGGCCACCCCATTAAGCTACCCGCAACGAAGTTGGCTGGCTCCGAGACAGACCCAAGGTTTGTGCCAATGGCTGTAAACGACTGGGAACCCGAAAGTGTGACTAGGCTTGTCGATACCGCGAAAACACTCCGCAATCCTAAACAGTACAGGTGCTCCACGCACAATCTTAAATAAATCAGTAAAGCATGGCATAGGTACAGGATAGTAATAAAGCCCCAAACTACTTTGTGGCCCCAAGAAATAGAAATGAATCAAGCTCTGGCTCAGGGGGGTCCATAAGGCCTCCCGGATGTGGATAGTGCGAAAAATCAAGGAACAGGTATCAAGTACTCGGGGTCCTACAGGACACAAGTGAGCGTGGAAGAACCAAATAACATCTATTGCCCACCGATGCCTCTGCATTAGTTATATCTAGCATTTTAATAGTTGTATTTAAAGTCATGATCATCTCCACCATTAAGCATCTCCACCATTAAGCATGTGTCAACCTTTTATCAACGGTGGAATGACAACGACGCAAAGCAACACAGAAGCAAGCAACTACGACTCGCAGGGCCGACTATTTATCAAACAACATGCAATAGGATGTGTCCAAGGAAATATAGAGGTTGCAGGGAATATAAATGGTACACGGAAACTAAAGCATCGCAATAAGGATAGCAATAGATCAACATGAGGGAGTAAAGACTATAAATGCAAAATAGGTAGAAAGGGGGAGAATGCTCGCCTGGGAAACACTGCCGACGGATCATATCCGGATAACTTGTCGATACTCGCATCAACTCATCGGCCTAATCCGCGAAGAAGCAAACACTAGAAGAAACAACGGATGCAATATTTAATACTACAGCAGAAGATCCAGCATGCTTATGATATGATACAGATGCGGTGTAATTAGGCAATATTAAGCGGAACCGGGGTCCCGACAATTACTTAGATGGTTCGAGTTGTTTAACTACCCCGCAATTTAAATGTTGTCTTATCAAGGCAAAACATGGCAGCGGTTCACTACGCAAATTTAAATGGAGTCTAGAATAAGACAAAGATATCCCGCATATGGACTCCATATTAATTTATGAGGTGAATCGGCATAATGCCCCCAAACCACATGATGAGATGTATGCAAGCATGAACAATTTAATATGCGTTAGTTGATAATGTCATATTATAAAAATAGGGGCTTAGGGGCACACATCTGGGTTCGGAAGATCTTGGGTTCCGGGGGTTTGGCGGTCTCGGCGGGATCGGTCTCGATCACCGGGGCCGAGGGTCTTGGGGTCGACGGAAACGAGGTTCGAATCCGAGAAGGAGGTCTTGGTGTCCGAGGGGAGAACTTGGCATCCTTGTCGAAGTGCTTGAGCGCCAGACTCGGGTTCGCCGCCGATGGCCTGGTGTAGTCCTCTGGGAGGAGGTACTTGGTGTATCGGCAACATCACCTCTGGGTTACATGTCGGTGAACTTGATGTTCCATGAAGGTCTTGGATTTCATCGCGGGTGGTCTTGTGCGCTTGTGTCAGTATTGGTAGAGATCTTCTCGTCCTCGGCACGGTTCTCGGCAGCGTACTCCAGGTGGCACCACATCACTACATATACCACCAGCTCACCACAAAACGCAACACACAGCACCAGAGAGGAAATGACGGCAGGCCGGGTAAGCAACGGTGCAGAGGGCGGCGACAAACACGTGGAGACGGGTCTGTAGAGAGAGCTCAAGGACGATGAGGACCTCGACGGAGGCGGTTCGAGCTGTGGCGAGGCGCAACAGGACGGGGACACGACGAAGAGCCCAGGGGAGGTCGGCCGGAAGAGCCCTGCAACACGGAGGGTCGACGGTGACGGGGATGCAGAGCACCACAAGGGAGACGACCAGCGGCCATAGGCGCACCAGGGATGTGGCAGCGGAGCGCTGGGCCCGTGAGGAGGCGCCGAGGTAGGCAAGGCGGCGACCGGCTCGGGGTAGAGAGGACGCGGCACGGCGAGGGCCTGCAGGGGCCGCCGGTGAGCAGGGTCGGTCAGACGCGACGCTTAAGAGAGAGAGCTCAAGAGAGGCCGTGGCGTGGTGGCGGAGGAAGACGTTGGCCACTGGCGTGCTTGGATGGCTTGAGGACGGGAGGAGGGCGACTCGGAGGAGACCGGCGGCGGCGGTTGACGGCGAGGCAGGGGACGTGCGCGCGAGCGTCGGCCTCGCCGGTACACAGAAGAGGGCGGCCATAGCGGCACTTGCGAGGGGGAGGCGAGCAAAGGAGGGTGGGCCGCAACGGTGGAGGGGAGCTCGCGAGAGGAAGGAGGCAGGGCGAGGGAGAGGCCCGGCAGCGACGGCGGGATCGATGCAGGGAAAGGTTAGCGATGGGAGGGAAAAGGAGCGGTAGGTGGGGGGATGCGAGGCAGGTGGCGGGTAGGCCCGTCTGGTCGGGTGGTGGGTGGTGGCGTGCAGGTGCAGGTGGCGTGAGATGGGAGGGAGCGTTCGGGATGGGGGAGGTGGACCTGGGCATGGGCGCACGGGTGGAGGCGCGGGTGGTGGGGCCGGGTCAGGAGCGGTGTACGCGAGCGGGGCGTGCTGGCCAGCGCGTGGGCGTGAGATGCGTGTCTGCTGGCCGGGTGGTGGGACCGGGGCGGAAAAAGAGGCGAGAAGGAGAGCGGGAAATGTGGTGGTGGGGACACGCAGACGCGGTGAGCGCGTGGGGAGGTTGGAGCGGGGCTGGCGAACAGATGGGGCTGGCGACGGCAGAGGGAGAAAGGGTAGGTTTGGGGTTTGGTTTAGGATAAACTAGGTTTTGGTTTTTTTCCCTGGGTAGTAGGCTGGCTGTTGGCTAGGCCTTTTGGGCCTGGCCGATGGTTGCCTCCCCAGGTTTTGTAAAACGTTTTATTTATAGGTTTTGTTTTAAAAGCCTTTTGAAAATTATTTTTAGACAAAACAAAATACCCGGAAGAGGCTCGGTTTTAATTTGAAATAAAGACAGGGCATTTAGAAAACAGAACCAGACTTTTCAAAAACAGTTTTTAAACAAACCATGCATGATAATGACGATGCTCAAATGCAATGTGGCATGATGACATGAGCATGCGGTCATGATGATGCAATGCACAAAAACACCACGATTTTCTAGTAGTGGTTTTATCGGGATGCCACAATCCATATGTGGTTTGTGAGACAAGCACACATGCAATGACTCTAGCTGTAGTTTGTGAAAAGGACACACATGTAATCACACTAGTGGATCCATATGTGGTTTGTGAGAAGAACACACATCCAATGACACTGGTGGATCCATGTGTGATTTGTGAGAATAACACACATGCAATGACACACATGCAATAACACTGGTGGATGCATATGTGGTCTGTGGAAAGAACATACATGCAATGACACTAGATGTGGTTAATGAAAAGAACAGACATACAATGACTCTGATGGATCCATATGTGGCTTGTGAAAAGAACACACATGCAATGACTCAAGTTGTGGTTAATGAAAAGAACACACATGCAGTGATTCTGGTGGATCCATGTGGTTTGTGAAAATAACACACATGCAATGACTCTAGCTATGGTTAATGAAAAG
The DNA here is from genome assembly GCA_916181665.1 of Avena sativa. Lineage (NCBI taxonomy): Eukaryota > Viridiplantae > Streptophyta > Magnoliopsida > Poales > Poaceae > Avena > Avena sativa. The sequence continues at coordinate 345,816,999 of OV702287.1, forward strand.
AACACACATGCAATGACACCGGTGGATCCATATGTGGTTTATTAAAAGAACAGACATGCAATGAGCTCTGGTGGATCCATATGTAGTTTGTGAGAAGATCACACATCCAATTACACTGGTTGTGGTTCATGAAAAGAAAACACATCCGATGACACTGGTGGATCCTTATGTGGTTTGTGAAAACAACACACATGCAATGACTCTGGTGGATCCACATGTGGTTTGTGAAAAGAACACACATGCAATGACACTGGTGGATCCATATGTGGTTTGTGAGAATAAAACACATGCAATGACACTGGTGGATCCATATGTGGTTTGTGAGAAGAACACACATGCAATGACACTGGGTGTGGTTCATGAAAAGAACACACATCCAATGACACTGGTGGATACTTATGTGGTCTGTGAAAAGAACACACATGCAATGACTCTAGATGTGGTTTATGAAAAGAACACACATGCAATGACACTGGTGGATCCATATGTGGTTTGTGAGAAGAACACACATCCAATGACACTGGTGGATCCATATGTGGTTTGTGAGAAGAACACACATGCAATGACACTGGGTGTGGTTCATGAAAAGAACACACATCCAATGACACTGGTGGATCCTTATGTGGTTTGTGAAAATAACACACATGCAATGACTCTAGATGTGGTTTGTGAGAAGAACACACACTGGTGGATCCATATGTGGTTTGTGAGAAGAACACACATCCAATGACACTGGTGGATCCATATCTGTTTTGTGAGAAGAACACAAATGCAATGACACTTGGTGTGGTTTGTGAAAAGAACACACATCCAATGAACTCTGGTGGATCCATATGTGGTTTGTGAGAAGAACACACATGCAATGACTCTAGCTGTGGTTTCTAAAAAGAACACACATGCAATCACACTGGTGGATCCATATGTGGTTTGTGAGAAGAACACGTATCCAGTGACACTGGTGGATCCATGTTTGGTTTGTGAGAAGAACACACATGTAACGACACACATGCAATGGCACTGGTGGATCCATATGTGGTATGTGGAAAGAACAGAGATGCAATGACACTAGCTGTGGTTAATGAAAAGAACAGACATGCAATGACTCTAATGGATCCATATGAGGTTTGTGAAAATAACACACATGCAGTGACTCTAGTTCTGGTTAATGAAAAGAACACACATGCAATGACTCTGGTGGATCCATGTGGTTTGTGAAAAGAACACACATGCAATGACTCTAGCTATGGTTAATGAAAAGAACACACATGCAATGACACTGGTGGATCCATATGTGGTTTGTGAGAACAACACACATGCAATGACACTGGGTGTGGTTCATGAAAAGAACACACATCCAATGACACTGGTGGATCATTATGTGGTTTGTGAAAAGAACACACATGCAATGACTCTAGATGTGGTTTATGAGAAGAACACACATGCAATATCACTGGTGGATCCATATGTGGTTTGTGAGAAGAACACACATCCAATGACACTGGTGGATCCATGTGTGGTTTGTGACAAGAACACACATGCAATGACACACATGCAATGAAATTGGTGGATCCATATGTGGTCTATGGAAAGAACAGACATGCATTGCCACTAGCTATGGTTAATGAAAAGAATAGACATGCAATGACACTTGTGGATCCATATGTGGTTTGTGAAAAGAACATACATGCAATGAACTCTGGTGGATCCATATATGGTTTGTGAGAAAATCACACATCTAATGACACTGATTGTGGTTCATGAAAAGAACACACATCCAATGACATTGGTGGATCCTTATGGGGTTTGTGAAAAGAACACACATGCAATAACTCTGGAGGATCCACATGTGGTTGTGAAAATAACACACATGCAATGACACTGGTGGATGCATATGTGGTTTGTGAAAATAACACACATGCAATGACACCGGTGGATCCATATGAGGTTTTTGAGAATAACACACATGCAATGACACTGGGTGTGGTTCATGAAAAGAACACACAACCAATGACACAGGTGGATCCTTATGTGGTCCGTGAAAAGAACACACATGCAATGACTCTAGATGTGGTTTGTGAAAAGAACACACATGCAATCGCACCGGTTGATCCATATGTGGTTTGTGAGAAGAACACACATCCAATGACACTGGTGGATCCATATGTGCTTTGTGAGAAGAACACAAATGCAATGACACTGCGTGTGGTTCATGAAAAGAACACACTGATGGGTTCATAGCATGTAAAACAAAAAAAATCTACCGCAAGAACGAACAAAACCCAGATCTAATCTAGATAAAAGCCAAGATCTAATCTATTAGACATGTGCAACGAGATATATCGGTACGAACCCTCATAGTTTCCAAAGCCTTGTTCGAGATCGGATCTCATGGTTTATGTAGTCGATCACTTGCCGATCTCAAGATCGAGTGGACGATCCTTCCGGCGCCGCGTTCCGGCAGCGCTTCCGCAGACGGTCACAAGTGCGGAGTCGAAGCAGACCTTCCTCCCCCCGTTCCAGCGAGCAGATGAGGTAGTAGATCTTCTCCACGGAATCCCAGCAGCACGATGGTGTGGTGGTGGTGGAGTAGAGAGTTCTGCAGGGCTTCGCCTAAGCCGGAGCAGAGGGAAGGAGGAGGAGAGAGGCGGCGGCTAGGGTTTGTTATGGGAGAGCACTAGGGGGTAGCGCCCCCTCCCTTCTATTTAAAGGAGGGAGGCGCCATGGGAGGGGGAGTCCTAGTAGGACTCCCCTCCCTCCTTGGCCGGCGGATTGGGAGGGGGGAGGAATCCTCCTCCCCCACGAATCCGTGTCTTGCCCCACTTGGACTTGCTTGATCCTTTCTTGGTTTTCAAGCAAACTCCAAGAATTCTCCTAGAACCTTCCGGAACATTCCGAAACCTTCTAGAATCCCCATACAAACACTCCGGAACATTTCCTAACTTAGAAAATGATCCCCAATATATGAATCTCATTCTCCGGACAATTCCGGATCTCCTCGTGATGTCCCGGATCCAATCCGAGACTCCGAACAACATTCGGTCTCCAACGCACATTCCATATCTACTTAAAACAACTTCGAACCTTAAGTGCGTCACCCTACGGTTCGTGAATATGCAGACATGATGCAGACACTTCTCCGATCAATAACCATCAGCGGGATCTAGAGATCCATAACGACTCCCACATACTCAACGATGACTTCGTGATCGATAGAACCATTAGCATACGAAACCAATTCCCTTTGTCACGCGATACTATACTTATCCGAGGTTTGATCGTCGGTATCTCCATACCTAGTTCTACCTCGTTACTGATAAGTAATCTTTACTCGTTCCGTGTTATGTCATCCCTTGTGACCTAGTCACATGCTTGCAAGCTAACTAGATGACATTCCACCGAGAGGGCCCAGAGCATATCTATCCGTCATATGGATGGACAAATCCCAATCTTGGTCCATGCGCTTCAACACATACTTTCAAAATACCCAATGACACCTTTATAACCACCCAGTTACGAAGCGGTGTTTGATGTCATCAAAGTATCCATCCGGTGATAGTGATTAACATAACCTCATGGTCGAAGGATTAGGTTACTATGCATTTGAAAAGCTTGTAGCAAAACTAACTTAATGACTTGATCTTATGCTATGCTTACTATGGGTGTGTGTCCATCACATCATTCTCCTAATGATATAACCTTGTTATTAATGACATCCAATGTCCATGATCAGGAAACCATGATCATCTATTAATCAACAAGCTAGTTCAACAAGAGGCTTACTAGGGACTCTTTTGTGTTTACAAAACACACAAGTATTAATGTTTCCGGTTAATACAATTATAGCATGGGATGTAAACATTTATCATAAACATAAAGATATAATAATAACCACTTTATTATTGCCTCTTGGGCATATCGTCAATAGTCTCCCACTTGCACTAGAGTCAATAATCTAGTTAAAAATTTGTGCATTCAACACCTATGGCTTTCTGGTGTTGTATAGACACTATTGCTAGTGGTAAACATAATCTTCGGATCTGACACTTCCAGGTCCATGTGTATTTGCATGTCCTTGCGTCTCTACGCATTACTCATTCTCCAATGAGATGGCATTGTATAAATTTCGTCCTTTGGTGAGACCTTTAGTTCCTTGGGATTAAATCATGTTGATACAATTGTCATACAATGTATCTTCATAGTATTATCCCGCTATGAACCACACCTAGTTTGATAACAAACTACTTGACGCAAATGCCCTCATTTGCTGCTACAATAGCAGTCATATACTTAGCCTTTTGTTGTAGTATCTGTCACAATGTTTTAACTTTGGTACTCAACCAAATCCGTTATGGAACTTCCTTTCCATTACATTGTGCCACCCATAGTTTAAATTGAGATAAACTTAATTTGTGACAAAACTAGTATCAATGCAACAATTTACAATGAACTATTTGTCACCACTGTATAAATAATATATTCTTAGTTCTTCCAAAGATCATAGGAATATCCCTACTATTGTCCAATGATCATCTTATGAGTCATTCTGGTATATGCTCATAACATTTAGAGCATATGACATATCTGGATGTGTACATCTCAAAGAATGACTGATCAAAATATTCTTGTGATTTCACCAAGTGTCAAAACACTTGAATCTCGTGTCAACACACTTGAATCTTGATTCAGTCCTTTCTGTGCGTCAAGAACCTTTCTTGTTGTTTCCATATTGAACTCATTCAACATCTTATCTATGTACATTTGGCAAAACCATATTAGCGCCTCAATCTATCCATATAGACATTGATGCCTAATTTTTGGGTTATGCCCAAGTCTTTCATCGAAATGAAATTCTTAACCTGTGTCAATAAAAAAATACATCATTTCTAATCAACAATATGTCTTTCACATAATGTATTAGAAATATGTCTTAGCGCTCCCACTTAATTTCTTGCAAAATGCAAACATCTTCATCGTCTCTGATGAAATTAAACCCTTTAACGGTTTCATCACGGTGAAGATTCCAACTCCGCGATGCTCACTTCAACCATTGAAGTTTTGCATACTCTTTTAGCATCCTTTGAATTAACAAAACCCTTTGGATCGTGTCATGTACATGTCCTAGGTAACCATTCTATTATAAGAACTTGTTTTGTTTGTTCAACTACCATATACCAAAATATATGTAGTGGTTGCTACATTAATCCGTCCAGACTAAATATCACTATGAAAGATCAAATCTTATCATAGTCAATTCCTTGAACATTGTCGTAAACTCTTTCCGACATATTGACTATTTCATAGATGTGAAACATCCATGTCTATTTCTTTATAGATCCATATACGACTGTAAGGTCTTCCACCTTTCCAGAGGGTCTTTCAAATTCAAAGCTTGATTTCTCGTGTATGGAATTATCACGGATTTTATGGCTTCAAGCCACTTAACGAAGTCAGGGCCCATCATTGCTTCTTTGCATGTAGTAGGTTCATCATTGTCAAACAACAATGATTTAACTCTTAAATCTTGTCATTTGATTACTTACCCGACCTACTTGGTTCAATAATAACTTAGATCTCCGTGACCACAACCTTTGAGGCACGTGAGCCATGAGCATTGTTGCTGCCTCCGGGACACTTACCGATGCTGCGCAACTCAGCACATATTAGCCAAGGTTCAACAACCTTGTCAAAGTTCTATTGTCCTCCCACTTGACTTTTCACCAAAAATTCCTTCTCAAGAAACTCGACATTCTAAGTGACAAACACTTTTGTCTTCGGTGTTATGGAGGAATACCCAATGGTTATTCGAAATAACCTACAAAGACATGCTCATCCGTCTTTGGTTGTAAACATTTTATTTATGCCTAGCATACCAAAAATTTAAGAAAGGACAACCTGGGTTTTATCCCAAACCATGACTTATATGGTGTCATTTCAACGGATCACGATGGAGCTCTTTTCAGTGTAAAAGCGGTAGTCACTAAAGCTTTAATCTTTAAAATATAATGGCAGTTTTATAAATGACACCTTTGATCTTACCATGTCAAACAAGGTTTCATTACATATCTTGAACACTCCATACTCCTATGGTGTTTTGGGAAATTCAAATCCATGGAACGATTCCTCAAATCTTAGGTGTTTTGCTAAACTTGTAACTCAAACATCTTTATGATCCAATCATAAACTTTTTATTTTCTTGTTACAATAATTTTCCACTTCATCTTGAAAGTCTTTGAACATTTTCAAATGTTTCATACTTCTTCCTTATTGAGTAAGTATATACATATACTCACTCAAATCTTTGGAGAAAGCATATGAAGTTGAAATCCATCGCCCACGACTACACATAATGAACTATATACATCAATATGTACAAATTCCAATCAGTTAGTCGTCTGTTCCTCTTTTGGCCTACGAACGGAGTTTTAATTATCTCCAGGAAAGTATCACAAGCGTCATTTGATCAAAATCAAAGACTCCAAAAATCCATCAACATGGAGTTTCTTCATGTATCCCTTTCAATATAATTTAAACGACGATGTCACTTTGCAAGTGATCTTTCAACCATTTGTCTTGCGACATTTTAGCATTAGTTTTATGGTCGATATTTCTCCAACCAGACTTGTATATCATCCATCTATTATGGAATACGGTAATTATTTGAACAACCTTTTGTCGTCATAATACCTGATCAAAATAACAATTATTGAAACAAATCTTGAAGGCAAGCTTTGATGTTAACGAGCAACACAACAACCCTTTGTTTGTTTTTCGATGAACATCATCACATATTCTCTTACTAGTTACTTAGGCCATTGCAGTTCATGAATTGTGTTGTCCTGTATGACACTTCATACCAACCAATTCGGTATCCAATACCGCAGAACCACATTGTTTAACAACCAAGGAATACAGCCATAACATGTATCTTCTATATACCTAAGTTGGATATCTCCAATCTTTTCTTTTCTGCCAAATATTTTATAGATTCTCTTTCAACAATTCCTTTTCTTTTAAAAGAATCTATCAACATCAATAGTGGTGTCATTCACATGACACATAGTACAAAGTGTGTATAGTCAAATACTAATACCTTTGGACTTGCACTTTGAAGTGGATCACCTTCATCAAATGTTTGGCATTCTTTCAAAAATCCATTCTTTAGTAATCTTTTAGTGTAGTAAACATTTTACTTACATCTTATATTCATCCTTATCATGACAACTTTCATGATCAAGCTGTTATAGCTTATAAAGGTGAATTGCGAGTATAATGTTTCTTTTCCAAAACCTTTTGGAGGATTAGGACGACTAGCGTCTCCAACCTTCACAAATTCTCATCAAATATGAGGACATATACTCTATCATGTTGTAACCAACACATTGTTTTAGATATCGCAATACCTTTCACATATGATGGTTTCTGAAACATTGCTTTCAGCTCTTAGATAAACTTGATATTAAAAACAATCTTTTGAGTATCAAGAATCATGGAGGCAAACATGATACATTAGATACTAACACTAGAATTGTGACTCTTGATTTAATACTATTTATTAAACTTCACAGAGTAAACTGAGGTTGCTGAAAGTTTGCAACAAGACTTTTAAACTTTAGATTGACACTCAAAACAATACGATACCAGTTCGTAAAGAAAATATCCAGAATTTCTATAGTTCCACTATCTCAACTATAACTAAGCGTAAGGTGGTGAACGGATGCCAATGACTACAACAAACTATGCAAATTCACTTTGATTGTGTTTATGATAAATTGAGTTCAACTAATCAAAATTACAAATAAACTCCCACTCAAAACAACATCCCTCCAGTTGTTTTAGTGATTACACGAACCAAATCCACTACACCAAGTCTGATCATCACGTGAGATGATGTAGCTTTAAAGGCGAACAATCAACATGTTCATCATATCATCCATATGACTCATGCTTTACCTTTCGGTATTCCGTGTTCCGAGACCATGTTTGTACATGCTAGGCTCGTCAAGGTTAACCTTAGTATCCGCATGTGCAAATCTGGCTTGCACCCGTCGTATGCACACGTAGAATCTATCACACCCGATCATCACGAGATGCTTCGAAACGACGAGTCTTAGCAACGGTGCCTACTAAGGACGAACACTTTATTACTTGATATTTAGTGAGAGGGATCATCTTATAATGCTACCGTCGCGATCTAAGCAATAAATGACTCTAGCTATGGTTTGTGAAAAGAACACACATGCAATCACACTGGTGGATCCATATGTGGTTTGTGAGAACAACACACATCCAATGACACTGGTGGATCCATGTGTGGTTTGTGATAAGAACACACATATAATGACACACATGCAATGGCACTGGTGGATCCATATGTGGTATGTGGAAAGAACAGACATGCAATGACACTAGCTATGGTTAATGAAAAGAACAGACATGCAATGACTCTGATGGATCCATATGTGGTTTGTGAAAAGAACAAACATGTAGTGACTCTAGTTGTGGTTAATGAAAAGAACACACATGCAATGACTCTGGTGGATCCATGTGGTTTGTGAAAATAACACACATGCAATGACTCCAGCTATGGTTAATGAAAAGAACACACATGCAATGACATTGGTGGATCCATATGTGCTTTGTGAGAAGAACACACATGCAATGAAACTGGGTGTGGTTCATGAAAAGAACACACATCCAATGACACTGGTGGATCCATATGTGGTTTGTGAGAAGAACACAAATGCAATGACACTAGGTGTGGTTAATGAAAAGAACACACATCCAATAATAGTTGTGGATCCATATGTGGTCTGTGGAAAGAACACACATGCAATGACACTAGCTGTGGTTTGTGAGAAGAACATACATGCAATGACACTGGTGGATGCAGATGTGGTTTATGAGAAGAACACACATCCAATGACACTGGTGGATCCATATGTGGTTTGTGAGAAGAACACACATGCAATGACACTGGGTGTGGTTTGTGAAAAGAACACACATCCAATGAACTCTGGTGGATCCATATGTGGTTTGTGAGAAGGACACACATGCAATGATCCTAGCTGTGGTTTGTGAAAAGAACACACATCCAATCACACTGGTGGATCCATATGTGGTTTGTGAGAAGAACACACATCCAATGACACTGGTGGATCCATGTGTGGTTTGTGAGAAGAACACACATGTAATGACACTGGGTGTGGTTCATGAAAATAACACACATCAAATGAACTCTGGTGGATCAATATGTGGCTTGTGAGAAGAACACACATGCAAAACTCTAGATGTGGTTTGTGAGAAGAACACACATGCAATGACACTGGTGGATCCATATGTGGTTGTGAGAAGAACACACATCCAATGACACTGGTGGATCCATATGTGGTTTGTGAGAAGACCACACATGCAATGACACTGGGTGTGGTTAATGAAAATAACACACATCAAATGAACTATGGTGGATCCATATGTGGTTTGTGATAAGAACACACATGAAATGACTCTAGCTGTGGTTTGTAAAAAGAACACACATGAAATGACTCAAGCTGTGGTTTGTGAAAAGAACACACATGCAATCACACTGGTGGATCCATATGTGGTTTGTGATAAGAACACACATGAAATGACTCTAGCTGTGGTTTGTAAAAAGAACACACATGCAATCACACTGGTGGATCCATATGTGGTTTGTGAGAACAAAACGCATCCAATGACACTTGTGGATCCATGTGTGGTTTGTTAGAAGAACACACATGTAATGACACACATGCAATGGCACTGGTGGATCCATATGTGGTATGTGGAAAGAACATACATGCAATGACACTAGCTGTGGTTAATGAAAAGAACAGACATGCAATGACTCTGATGGATCTATATGTGGTTTGTGAAAAGAACACACATGCAGTGACTCTAGTTGCGGTTAATGAAAATAAGACACATGGAATGACTCTGGTGGATCCATATGGTTTGTGAAAAGAACACACATGCAATGACTCTAGCTATGGTTAATGAAAAGAACACACATGCAATGACACTGGTGGATCCATATGTGGTTTGTGAGAAGAACACACATGCAATGACACTGGGTGTGGTTCATGAAAAGAACACACATCCAATGACACTGGTGGATCCTTATGTGGTTTGTGAAAATAACACACATGCAATGACTCTAGATGTGGTTTGTGAGAAGAACACACATGCAATGACACTGGTGGATCCATATGTGGTTTGTGAGAAGAACACACATCCAATGACACTGATGGATCCATATGTGGTTTGTGAGAAGAACACTCATGAAATGATACACATGCAATGGCACTGGTGGATCCATATGTGGTATGTGGAAAGAACAGAGATGCAATGACACTAGTTGTGGTTAATGAAAAGAACAGACATGCAATGACTCTGATGGATCCATATGTGGTTTGTGAAAAGAACACACATGTAGTGACTCTAGTTGTGGTTAATGAAAAGAACACACATGGAATGACTCTGGTGGATCCATATGGTTTGTGAAAAGAACACACATGCAATGACTCTAGCTATGGTTAATGAAAAGAACACACATGCAATGACACAGGTGAATCCATATGTGGTTTGTGAGAAGAACACACATGCAATGACACTAGGTGTGGTTCATGAAAAGAACACACATCAAATGACACTGGTGGATCATTATGTGGTTTGTGAAAAGAACACACATGCAATGACTCTAGATGTGGTTTGTGAGAAGAACACACATGCAATGACACTGGTGGATCCATATGTGGTTTGTGAGAAGAACACACATCCAATGACACTGGTGGATCCATGTGTGGTTTGTGAGAAGAACACACATGCAATGACACTGGTGGATCCATATGTGGTCTATGGAAAGAACAGACATGCATTGACACTAGATATGGTTAATGAAAAGAATAGACATGCAATCACACTTGTGGATCCATATGTGGTTTGTGAAAAGAATAGACATGCAATGAACTCTGGTGGATCCACATATGGTTTGTGAGAAAATCACACATACAATGACACTGATTGTGGTTCATGAAAGGAACACACATCCAATGACACTGGCGGATCCTTATGGGGTTTGTGAAAAGAACACACATGCAATAACTCTGGAGGATCCACATGTGGTTTGTGAAAATAACACACATGCAATGACACTGGTGGATGCATATGTGGTTTGTGAGAATAATGCACATGCAATGACACTGGGTGTGGTTCATGAAAATAACACACATCCAATGACACTGGTGGATCCTTATGTGGTTTGTGAAAAGAACACACATGCAATGACTCTAGATGTGGTTTGTGAGAAGAACACACATGCAATGACACTGGTGGATCCATATGTGGTTTGTGAGAAGAACAGACATCCAATGACACTAGTGGATCCATACGTGGTTTGTGAAAATAACACACATGCAATGACTCTAGATGTGGTTTGTGAGAAGAACACACATGCAATGATACTGGTGGATCCATATGTTGTTTGTGAGAAGAACACACATCCAATGACACTGGTGGATCCATATGTGGTTTGTGAGAAGAACACACATGAAATGACACTAGGTGTGGTTTGTGAAAAGAACACACATCCAATGAACTCTGGTGGATCCATATGTGGTTTGTGAGAAGAACACACATGAAATGACATTGGTGGATCCATATGTGGTTTGAGAGAAGAACACACATGCAATGACACTAGGTGTGGTTCATGAAAAGAACACACATGCAATGACACAGTTGGATCCATATGTGGTTTGTAAGAAGAACACACATGCAATGACACTGGGTGTGGTTCATGAAAACAACACACATCCAATGACACTGGTGGATCCTTATGTGGTTTGTGAAAATAACACACATGCAATGACTCTAGATGTGGTTTGTGAGAAGAACCCACATGCAATGACACTGGTGGATCCATATGTGGTTTGTGAGAAGAACACACATCCAATGACACTGGTGGATCCATATGTGGTTTGTGAGAAGAACACACATGAAATGACACTGGGTGTGGCTTGTGAAAAGAACACACATCCAATGAACTCTGGTGGATCCCTATGTGGTTTGTGAGAAGAACACACATGCAATGACTCTAGCTGTGGTTTGTGAAAAGAACACACATCCAATCACACTGGTGGATCCGTATGTGGTTTGTGAGAAGAACACACATCCAATGACATTGGTGGATCCCTGTGTGGTTTGTGAGAAGAACACACATGCAATGATACTGGTGGATCCATATGTGGTCTATGGAAAGAACAGACATGCAATGACACTAGTTGTGGTTAACGAAAAGAACACACATGCAATGACTCTGGTGGATCCATATGTGGTTTGTGTGAAGAACACACACGCAATGACACTGGGTGTGGTTTGTGAAAAGAACACACATCCAATGAACTCTAGTGGATCCATATGTGCATTGTGAGAAGAACACACATGCAATGACTCTAGCTGTGGTTTGTGAAAAGAACACACATGCAATCAACCTGGTGGATCCATATGTGGTTTGTGATAAGAACACGCATCCAATGACACTGGTGGATCCATGTGTGGTTTGTGAGAAGAACACACATGCAATGGCACTGGTGGATCCATATGTGGTATGTGGAAAGAACAGAGATGCAATGACACTAGCTGTGGTTAATGAAAAGAACAGACATGCAATGACTCTGATGGATCCATATGTGGTTTGTGAGAAGAACACACATGCAGTGACACTGGGTGTGGTTCATGAAAAGAACAGACATGCAATGACTCTGGTGGATCCATGTGGTTTGTGAAAAGAACACACATGCACTGACTCTAGCTATGGTTAATGAAAAGAACACACATGCAATGACACTGGTGGATCCATATGTGGTTTGTGAGAAGAACACACGTGCAATGACACTGGGTGTGGTTTATGAAAAGAACACATATCCAATGACACTGGTGGATCATTATGTGGTTTGTGAAAAGAACACACATGCAATGACTCTAGATGTGGTTTGTGAGAAGAACACACATGCAATGACACTGGTGGATCCATATGTGGTTTGTGAGAAGAACACACATCCAATGACACTGGTGGATCCATGTGTGGTTTGTGAGAAGAACACACATGCAATGACACTAGTGGATCCATATGTGGTCTATGGAAAGAACAGACATGCATTGACACTAGCTATGGTTAATGAAAAGAATAGACATGCAATGACACTTGTGGATCCATATGTGGTTTGTGAAAAGAACAGACATGCAATGAACTTTGGTGGATCCATATATGGTTTGTGAGAAAATCACACATCTAATGACACTGATTGTGGTTCATGGAAATAACACACATCCAATGACACTGGTGGATCCTTATGGGGTTTGTGAAAAGAACACACATGCAATAACTCTGGAGGATCCACATGTGGTTGCTGAAAATAACACACATGCAATGACAATGGTGGATGCATATGTGGTTTATGACAATAACACACATGCAATGACACTGGTGGATCCATATGTGGTTTTTGATAATAACACACATGCAATGACACTAGGTGTGGTTCATGAAAAGAACACACATCCAATGACACAGGTGGATCCTTATGTGGTCTGTGAAAAGAACACACATGCAATGACTCTAGATGTGGTTTGTGAAAAGAACACACATGCAATCACACTGGTGGATCCATATGTGGATTGTGAGAAGAACACACATCCAATGACACTGGTGGATCCATATGTGGTTTGTGAGAAGAGCACAAATGCAATGACACTGGGTGTGGTTCATGAAAAGAACACACATCCAATGATACTTGTGGATCCATATGTGGTCTATGGAAAGAACACACATGCAATGACACTAGCAGTGGTTTGTGAGAAGAACACACATGCAATGACACTGGTGGATGCATATGTGGTTTATGAGAAGAACACACATCCAATGACACTGGTGGATCCATATGTGGTTTCTCAGAAGAACACACATGCAATGACACTGGGTGTAGTTTGTGAAAAGAACACACATCCAATGAACTCTGGTGGATCCATATGTGGTTTGTGATAAGAACACACATGCAATGACTCTAGATGTGGTTTGTGAAAAGAACACACATCCAATCACACTGGTGGATCCATATGTGGTTTGTGAGAAGAACACAGATCCAATGACTGTGGTGGATCCATGTGGGGTTTGTGAGAACAACACACATGCAATGACACACATGCAATAACACTGGTGGATCCATACGTGGTCTGTGGAAAGAACAGACATGCAATGACACTAGTTGTGGTTAATGAAAAGAATGGACATCCAATGACTCTGATGGATCCTTATGTGGTGTATGAAAAGAACACACAGGCAATGACTCTAGTTGTGGTTAATGAAAAGAACACACATGCAATGACTATGGTGGATCCATGTGGTTTGTGAAAAGAACACACATGCAATGTCTCTAGATATGGTTAATGAAAAGAACACACATGCAATGACACTGGTGGATCCATATGTGGTTTGTGAGAAGACAACAGATGCAATGACACTGGGCGTGGTTCATGAAAATAACACACATCCAATGACACTGGTGGATCCTTATGTGGTTTGTGAAAAAAACACACATGCAATGACTCTAGATGTGGTTTATGAGAAGAACACACATGCAATGACACTGGTGGATCCATATGTGGTTTGTGAGAAGAACACACATGCAATGACACTGGTGGATCCATATGTGGTTTATGAGAAGAACACACATGCAATGACACTGGGTGTGGTTCATGAAAATAACACACATCAAATGAACTCTGGTGGATCCATATGTGGTTTGTGAGAAGAACACACATGAAATGACTCTAGTTGTGGTTTGTGAAAAGAACACGCATGCAATCACACTGGTGGATCCATATGTGATTTGTGAGAGCAACACGCATCCAATGACACTGGTGGATCCATGTGTGGTTTGTGAGAAGAACACACATGTAATGACACACATGCAATGGCACTGGTGGATCCATATGTGGTATGTGGAAAGAACAGAGATGCAATGACACTAGCTGTGGTTAATGAAAAGAACAGACATGCAATGACTCTGATGGATCCATATATGGTTTGTGAAAAGAACACACATGCAGTGACTCTAGTTGTGGTTAATGAAAAGAACACACATGGAATGACTCTGGTGGATCCATATGGTTTGTGAAAAGAACACACATGCACTGACTCTAGCTATGGTTAATGAAAAGAACACACATGCAATGACACAGGTGGATCCATATGTGGTTTGTGAGAAGAACACACATGCAATGACACTGGGTGTGGTTCATGAAAAGAACACACATCCAATGACACTGGTGGATCATTATGTGGTTTGTGAAAAGAACACACATGCAATGACTCTAGATGTGGTTTGTGAGAAGAACACACATGCAATGACACTGGTGGATCCATATGTGGTTTGTGAGAAGAACACACATCCAATGACACTGGTGGATCCATGTGTGGCTTGTGAGAAGAACACACATGCAATGACACTGGTGGATCCATATGTGGTCTATGGAAAGAACAGACATGCATTGACACTAGATATGGTTAATGAAAAGAATAGACATGCAATCACACTTGTGGATCCATATGTGGTTTGTGAAAAGAATAGACATGCAATGAACTCTGGTGGATCCACATATGGTTTGTCAGAAAATCACACATACAATGGCACTGATTGTGGTTCATGAAAGGAACACACATCCAATGACACTGGCGGATCCTTATGGGGTTTGTGAAAAGAACACACATGCAATAACTCTGGAGGATCCACATGTGGTTTGTGAAAATAACACACATGCAATGACACTGGTGGATGCATATGTGGTTTGTGAGAATAACGCACATGCAATGACACTGGGTGTGGTTCATGAAAATAACACACATCCAATGACAATGGTGGATCCTTATGTGGTTTGTGAAAAGAACACACATGCCATGACTCTAGATGTGGTTTGTGAGAAGAACACACATGCAATGACACTGGTGGATCCATATGTGGTTTGTGAGAAGAACAGACATCCAATGACACTAGTGGATCCATATGTGGTTTGTGAAAATAACACACATGCAATGACTCTAGATGTGGTTTGTGAGAAGAACACACATGAAATGACACTGGGTGTGGTTTGTGAAAAGAACACACATCCAATGAACTCTGGTGGATCCATATGTGGTTTGTGAGAAGAACACACATGAAATGACATTGGTGGATCCATATGTGGTTTGAGAGAAGAACACACATGCAATGACACTAGGTGTGGTTCATGAAAAGAACACACATGCAATGACACAGTTGGATCCATATGTGGTTTGTAAGAAGAACACACATGCAATGACACTGGGTGTGGTTCATGAAAACAACACACATCCAATGACACTGGTGGATCCTTATGTGGTTTGTGAAAATAACACACATGCAATGACTCTAGATGTGGTTTGTGAGAAGAACCCACATGCAATGACACTGGTGGATCCATATGTGGTTTGTGAGAAGAACACACATCCAATGACACTGGTGGATCCATATGTGGTTTGTGAGAAGAACACACATGAAATGACACTGGGTGTGGCTTGTGAAAAGAACACACATCCAATGAACTCTGGTGGATCCCTATGTGGTTTGTGAGAAGAACACACATGCAATGACTCTAGCTGTGGTTTGTGAAAAGAACACACATCCAATCACACTGGTGGATCCGTATGTGGTTTGTGAGAAGAACACACATCCAATGACACTGGTGGATCCATGTGTGGTTTGTGAGAAGAACACACATGCAATGATACTGGTGGATCCATATGTGGTCTATGGAAAGAACAGACATGCAATGACACTAGTTGTGGTTAATGAAAAGAACACACATGCAATGACTTTGGTGGATCCATATGTGGTTTGTGTGAAGAACACACACGCAATGACACTGGGTGTGGTTTGTGAAAAGAACACACATCCAATGAACTCTAGTGGATCCATATGTGCATTGTGAGAAGAACACACATGCAATGACTCTAGCTGTGGTTTATGAAAAGAACACACATGCAATCAACCTGGTGGATCCATATGTGGTTTGTGATAAGAACACGCATCCAATGACACTGGTGGATCCATGTGTGGTTTGTGAGAAGAACACACATGCAATGGCACTGGTGGATCCATATGTGGTATGTGGAAAGAACAGAGATGCAATGACACTAGCTGTGGTTAATGAAAAGAACAGACATGCAATGACTCTGATGGATCCATATGTGGTTTGTGAGAAGAACACACATGCAGTGACACTGGGTGTGGTTCATGAAAAGAACAGACATGCAATGACTCTGGTGGATCCATGTGGTTTGTGAAAAGAACACACATGCACTGACTCTAGCTATGGTTAATGAAAAGAACACACATGCAATGACACTGGTGGATCCATATGTGGTTTGTGAGAAGAACACACGTGCAATGACACTGGGTGTGGTTTATGAAAAGAACACATATCCAATGACACTGGTGGATCATTATGTGGTTTGTGAAAAGAACACACATGCAATGACTCTAGATGTGGTTTGTGAGAAGAACACACATGCAATGACACTGGTGGATCCATATGTGGTTTGTGAGAAGAACACACATCCAATGACACTGGTGGATCCATGTGTGGTTTGTGAGAAGAACACACATGCAATGACACTAGTGGATCCATATGTGGTCTATGGAAAGAACAGACATGCATTGACACTAGCTATGGTTAATGAAAAGAATAGACATGCAATGACACTTGTGGATCCATATGTGGTTTGTGAAAAGAACAGACATGCAATGAACTTTGGTGGATCCATATATGGTTTGTGAGAAAATCACACATCTAATGACACTGATTGTGGTTCATGAAAATAACACACATCCAATGACACTGGTGGATCCTTATGGGGTTTGTGAAAAGAACACACATGCAATAACTCTGGAGGATCCACATGTGG
Source organism: Avena sativa (assembly GCA_916181665.1). Classification (NCBI taxonomy): domain Eukaryota; kingdom Viridiplantae; phylum Streptophyta; class Magnoliopsida; order Poales; family Poaceae; genus Avena; species Avena sativa. The sequence continues at coordinate 345,834,994 of OV702287.1, forward strand.
TTGCTAAAAATAACACACATGCAATGACACTGGTGGATGCATATGTGGTTAATGACAATAACACACATGCAATGACACTGGTGGATCCATATGAGGTTTTTGATAATAACACACATGCAATGACACTAGGTGTGGTTCATGAAAAGAACACACATCCAATGACACAGGTGGATCCTTATGTGGTCTATGAAAAGAACACACATGCAATGACTCTAGATGTGGTTTGTGAAAAGAACACACATGCAATCACACTGGTGGATCCATATGTGGATTGTGAGAAGAACACACATCCAATGACACTGGTGGATCCATATGTGGTTTGTGAGAAGAGCACAAATGCAATGACACTGGGTGTGGTTCATGAAAAGAACACACATCCAATGATACTTGTGGATCCATATGTGGTCTATGGAAAGAACACACATGCAATGACACTAGCAGTGGTTTGTGAGAAGAACACACATGCAATGACACTGCTGGATGCATATGTGGTTTATGAGAAGAACACACATCCAATGACACTGGTGGATCCATATGTGGTTTCTCAGAAGAACACACATGCAATGACACTGGGTGTAGTTTGTGAAAAGAACACACATCCAATGAACTCTGGTGGATCCATATGTGGTTTGTGATAAGAACACACATGCAATGACTCTAGATGTGGTTTGTGAAAAGAACACACATCCAATCACACTGGTGGATCCATATGTGGTTTGTGAGAAGAACACAGATCCAATGACTGTGGTGGATCCATGTGGGGTTTGTGAGAACAACACACATGCAATGACACACATGCAATAACACTGGTGGATCCATACGTGGTCTGTGGAAAGAACAGACATGCAATGACACTAGTTGTGGTTAATGAAAAGAATGGACATCCAGTGACTCTGATGGATCCTTATGTGGTTTATGAAAAGAACACACAGGCAATGACTCTAGTTGTGGTTAATGAAAAGAACACACATGCAATGACTATGGTGGATCCATGTGGTTTGTGAAAAGAACACACATGCAATGTCTCTAGATATGGTTAATGAAAAGAACACACATGCAATGACACTGGTGGATCCATATGTGGTTTGTGAGAAGACAACAGATGCAATGACACTGGGCGTGGTTCATGAAAATAACACACATCCAATGACACTGGTGGATCCTTATGTGGTTTGTGAAAAAAACACACATGCAATGACTCTAGATGTGGTTTATGAGAAGAACACACATGCAATGACACTGGTGGATCCATATGTGGTTTGTGAGAAGAACACACATGCAATGACACTGGTGGATCCATATGTGGTTTATGAGAAGAACACACATGCAATGACACTGGGTGTGGTTCATGAAAATAACACACATCAAATGAACTCTGGTGGATCCATATGTGGTTTGTGAGAAGAACACACATGAAATGACTCTAGTTGTGGTTTGTGAAAAGAACACGCATGTAATCACACTGGTGGATCCATATGTGGTTTGTGAGAGCAACACGCATCCAATGACACTGGTGGATCCATGTGTGGTTTGTGAGAAGAACACACATGTAATGACACACATGAATGGCACTGGTGGATCCATATGTGGTATGTGGAAAGAACAGAGATGCAATGACACTAGCTGTGGTTAATGAAAAGAACAGACATGCAATGACTCTGATGGATCCATATGTGGTTTGTGAAAAGAACACACATGCAGTGACTCTAGTTGTGGTTAATGAAAAGAACACACATGGAATGACTCTGGTGGATCCATATGGTTTGTGAAAAGAACACACATGCACTGACTCTAGCTATGGTTAATGAAAAGAACACACATGCAATGACACAGGTGGATCCATATGTGGTTTGTGAGAAGAACACACATGCAATGACACTGGGTGTGGTTCATGAAAAGAACACACATCCAATGACACTGGTGGATCATTATGTGGTTTGTGAAAAGAACACACATGCAATGACTCTAGATGTGGTTTGTGAGAAGAACACACATGCAATGACACTGGTGGATCCATATGTGGTTTGTGAGAAGAACACACATCCAATGACACTGGTGGATCCATGTGTGGCTTGTGAGAAGAACACACATGCAATGACACTGGTGGATCCATATGTGGTCTATGGAAAGAACAGACATGCATTGACACTAGATATGGTTAATGAAAAGAATAGACATGCAATCACACTTGTGGATCCATATGTGGTTTGTGAAAAGAATAGACATGCAATGAACTCTGGTGGATCCACATATGGTTTGTGAGAAAATCACACATACAATGGCACTGATTGTGGTTCATGAAAGGAACACACATCCAATGACACTGGCGGATCCTTATGGGGTTTGTGAAAAGAACACACATGCAATAACTCTGGAGGATCCACATGTGGTTTGTGAAAATAACACACATGCAATGACACTGGAGGATGCATATGTGGTTTGTGAGAATAACGCACATGCAATGACACTGGGTGTGGTTCATGAAAATAACACACATCCAATGACACTGGTGGATCCTTATGTGGTTTGTGAAAAGAACACACATGCAATGACTCTAGATGTGGTTTGTGAGAAGAACACACATGCAATGACACTGGTGGATCCATATGTGGTTTGTGAGAAGAACAGACATCCAATGACACTAGTGTATCCATATGTGGTTTGTGAAAATAACACACATGCAATGACTCTAGATGTGGTTTGTGAGAAGAACACACATGCAATGACTCTAGATGTGGTTTGTGAGAAGAACACACATGCAATGATACTGGTGGATCCATATGTGGTTTGTGAGAAGAACACACATGCAATGGCACTGGTGGATCCATATGTGGTTTGTGAGAAGAACACACATGAAATGACACTGGGTGTGGTTTGTGAAAAGAACACACATCCAATGAACTCTGGTGGATCCATATGTGGTTTGTGAGTAGAACACACATGAAATGACATTGGTGGATCCATATGTGGTTTGAGAGAAGAACACACATGCAATGACACTAGGTGTGGTTCATGAAAAGAACACACATCCAATGACACTGGTGGATCCATATCTGGTTTGTGAGAAGAACACAAATGCAATGACACTGGGTGTGGTTTGTGAAAAGAACACACATCCAATGAACTCTGGTGGATCCATGTGTGGCTTGTGAGAAGAACACACATGCAATGACACTGGTGGATCCATATGTGGTCTATGGAAAGAACAGACATGCATTGACACTAGATATGGTTAATGAAAAGAATAGACATGCAATCACACTTGTGGATCCATATGTGGTTTGTGAAAAGAATAGACATGCAATGAACTCTGGTGGATCCACATATGGTTTGTGAGAAAATCACACATACAATGGCACTGATTGTGGTTCATGAAAGGAACACACATCCAATGACACTGGCGGATCCTTATGGGGTTTGTGAAAAGAACACACATGCAATAACTCTGGAGGATCCACATGTGGTTTGTGAAAATAACACACATGCAATGACACTGGTGGATGCATATGTGGTTTGTGAGAATAACGCACATGCAATGACACTGGGTGTGGTTCATGAAAAGAACACACATCCAATGACACTGGTGGATCCTTATGTGGTTTGTGAAAAGAACACACATGCAATGACTCTAGATGTGGTTTGTGAGAAGAACACACATGCAATGACACTGGTGGATCCATATGTGGTTTGTGAGAAGAACAGACATCCAATGACACTAGTGGATCCATATGTGGTTTGTGAAAATAACACACATGCAATGACTCTAGATGTGGTTTGTGAGAAGAACACACATGCAATGACTCTAGATGTGGTTTGTGAGAAGAACACACATGCAATGATACTGGTGGATCCATATGTGGTTTGTGAGAAGAACACACATGCAATGGCACTGGTGGATCCATATGTGGTTTGTGAGAAGAACACACATGAAATGACACTGGGTGTGGTCTGTGAAAAGAACACACATCCAATGAACTCTGGTGGATCCATATGTGGTTTGTGAGAAGAACACACATGAAATGACATTGGTGGATCCATATGTGGTTTGAGAGAAGAACACACATGCAATGACACTAGGTGTGGTTCATGAAAAGAACACACATCCAATGACACTGGTGGATCCATATCTGGTTTGTGAGAAGAACACAAATGCAATGACACTGGGTGTGGTTTGTGAAAAGAACACACATCCAATGAACTCTGGTGGATCCATATGTGGTTTGTGTGAAGAACAAACATGCAATGACTCTAGCTGTGGTTTGTGCAAAGAACACACATGCAATCACACTGGTGGATCCATATGTGGTTTGTGAGAATAACACGCATCCAATGACACTCGTGGATCCATGTGTGGTTTGTGAGAAGAACACACATGTAATGACACACATGCAATGGCACTGGTGGATCCATATGTGGTATGTGGAAAGAACAGAGATGCAATGACACTAGCTGTGGTTAATGAAAAGAACAGACATGCAATGACTCTGATGGATCCATATGAGGTTTGTGAAAAGAACACACATGCAGTGACTCTAGTTGTGGTTAATGAAAAGAACACACATGCAATGACTCTGGTGGATCCATGTGGTTTGTGAAAAGAACACACATGCAATGACTCTAGCTATGGTTAATGAAAAGAGCACACAAGCAATTACACTGGTGGATCCATATGTGGTTTGTGAGAAGAACACACATGCAATGACACTGGGTGTGGTTCATGAAAAGAACACACATCCAATGACACTGGTGGATCATTATGTGGTTTGTGAAAAGAACACACATGCAATGACTCTAGATGTGGTTTGTGAGAAGAACACACATGGAATGACACTGGTGGATCCATATGTGGTTTGTGAGAAGAACACACATCCAATGACACTGGTGGATCCATGTGTGGTTTATGAGAAGAACACACATGCAATGACACTGGTGGATCTATATGTGGTCTATGGAAAGAACAGACATGCATTAACACTAGCTATGGTTAATGAAAAGAATAGACATGCAATGACACTTGTGGATCCATATGTGATTTGTGAAAAGAACAGACATGCAATGAACTCTGGTGGATCCATATATGGTTTGTCAGAAAATCACACATCTAGTGACACTGATTGTGGTTCATGAAAGGAACACACATCCAATGACACTGGTGGATCCTTATGGGGTTTGTGAAAAGAACACACATGCAATAACTCTGGAGGGTCCACATGTGGTTTGTGAGAATAACACACATGCAATGACACTGGTGGATCCATATGAGGTTTTTGAGAATAACACACATGCAATGACACTGGGTGCGGTTCATGAAAAGAACACACATCCAATGACACGGGTGTATCCATATGTGGTATGTGAAAAGAACACACATGCAATGACTCTAGATGTGGTTTGTGAAAAGAACACACATGCAATCACGCTGGTGGATCCATATGTGGTTTGTGAGAAGAACACACATCAAATGACACTGGTGGATCCATATGTGGTTTGTGAGAAGAACACAAATGCAATGACACTGGGTGTGGGTCATGAAAATAACACACTTCCAATGACACTTGTGGATCCATATGTGGTCTGTGGAAAGAACACACATGCAATGACACTAGCTATGGTTTGTGAGAAGAACACACATGCAATGACACTGTTGGATGCATATGTGGTTTATGAGAAGAACACACATCCAGTGACACTGGTGGATCCATATGTGGTTTGTGAGAAGAACACACATGCAATGACAGTGGGTGTGGTTTGTCAAAAGAACACACATCCAATGAACTCTGGTGGATCCATATGTGGTTTGTGAGAAGAACGCACATGCAATGAATCTAGCTGTGGTTTGTGAAAAGAACACACATCCAATCACACTGGTGGATCCATATGTGGTTTGTGAGAAGAACACACATGCAATGACTCTAGCTATGGTTAATGAAAAGAACACACATGCAATGACACAGGTGGATCCATATGTGGTTTGTGAGAAGAACACACATGCAATGACACTGGGTGTGGTTCATGAAAACAACACACATCCAATGACACTGGTGGATCCTTATGTGGTTTGTGAAAAGAACACACATGCAATGACTCTAGATGTGGTTTATGAGAAGAACACACATGCAATGACACTGGTGGATCCATATGTGGTTTGTGAGAAGAACACACATCCAATGACACTGGTGGATCCATATGTGGTTTGTGAGAAGAAGACATATGCAATGACACTGGGTGTGGTTCATGAAAATAACACACATCCAATGACATTGGTGGATCCTTATGTGGTTTGTGAAAAGAACACACATGCAACGACTCTAGATGTGGTTTGTGAGAAGAACACACATGCAATGACACTGGTGGATCCATATGTGGTTTGTGAGAAGAACACACATCAAATGACACTGGTGGATCCATATGTGGTTTGTGAGAAGAACACACATGTAATGACACTGGGTGTGGTCCATGATAATAACACACATCAAATGAACTCTGGTGGATCAATATGTGGTTTGTGAGAAGAACACACATGAAATGACTCTAGTTGTGGTTTGTGAAAAGAACACACATGCAATCACACTGGTGGATCCATATGTGGTTTGTGAGAATAACACGCATCCAATGACACTGGTGGATCCATGTGTGGATTGTGAGAAGAATACACATGTAATGACACACATGCAATGGCACTGGTAGATCCATATGTGGTATGTGGAAAGAACAGACATGCAATGACACTAGCTATGGTTAATGAAAAGAAAAGACATGCAATGACTCTGATGGATCCATATGTGGTTTGTGAAAAGAACACACATGCAGTGACTCTAGTTGTGGTTAATGAAAAGAACACACATGCAATGACTTTGGTGGATCCATGTGGTTTGTGAAAAGAACACACATGCAATGTCTCTAGATATGGTTAATGAGAAGAACGCACATGCAATGACACTGGTGGATCCATATGTGGTCTGTGAGAAGAACACAGACGCAATGACACTGGGTGTGGTTCATGAAAATAACACACATCCAATGACACTGGTGGATCGTTATGTGGTTTGTGAAAAGAACACACATGCAATGACTCTAGATGTGGTTTGTGAGAAGAACACACATCCAATGACACTGGTGGATCCATATGTGGTTTGTGAGAAGAACACACATGCAATGACACTGGTAGATCCATATGTGGTTTGTGAGAAGAACACACATGCAATGACACTGGGTGTGGTTCATGAAAATAACACACACATCAAATGAGCTCAGGTGGATCCATATGTGGTTTATGAGAAGAACACACATGAAATGACTCAAGCTGTGGTTTGTGAAAAGAACACACATGCAATCACACTGGTGGATCCATATGTGGTTTGTGAGAGCAACACGCATCCAATGACACTGGTGGATCCATGTGTGGTTTGTGAGAAGAACACACATGTAATGACACACATGCAATGGCACTGGTGGATCCATATGTGGTATGTGGAAAGAACAGAGATGCAATGACACTAGCTGTGGTTAATGAAAAGAACAGACATGCAATGACTCTGATGGATCCATATGTGGTTTGTGAAAAGAACACACATGCAATGACTCTAGATGTGGTTTGTGAGAAGAACACACATGCAATGACACTGGTGGATCCATATGTGGTTTGTGAGACGAACAGACATCCAATGACACTAGTGTATCCATATGTGGTTTGTGAAAATAACACACATGCAATGACTCTAGATGTGGTTTGTGAGAAGAACACACATGCAATGACTCTAGATGTGGTTTGTGAGAAGAACACACATGCAATGATACTGGTGGATCCATATGTGGTTTGTGAGAAGAACACACATGCAATGGCACTGGTGGATCCATATGTGGTTTGTGAGAAGAACACACATGAAATGACACTGGGTGTGGTTTGTGAAAAGAACACACATCCAATGAACTCTGGTGGATCCATATGTGGTTTGTGAGTAGAACACACATGAAATGACATTGGTGGATCCATATGTGGTTTGAGAGAAGAACACACATGCAATGACACTAGGTGTGGTTCATGAAAAGAACACACATCCAATGACACTGGTGGATCCATATCTGGTTTGTGAGAAGAACACAAATGCAATGACACTGGGTGTGGTTTGTGAAAAGAACACACATCCAATGAACTCTGGTGGATCCATGTGTGGCTTGTGAGAAGAACACACATGCAATGACACTGGTGGATCCATATGTGGTCTATGGAAAGAACAGACATGCATTGACACTACATATGGTTAATGAAAAGAATAGACATGCAATCACACTTGTGGATCCATATGTGGTTTGTGAAAAGAATAGACATGCAATGAACTCTGGTGGATCCACATATGGTTTGTGAGAAAATCACACATACAATGGCACCGATTGTGGTTCATGAAAGGAACACACATCCAATGACACTGGCGGATCCTTATGGGGTTTGTGAAAAGAACACACATGCAATAACTCTGGAGGATCCACATGTGGTTTGTGAAAATAACACACATGCAATGACACTGGTGGATGCATATGTGGTTTGTGAGAATAACGCACATGCAATGACACTGGGTGTGGTTCATGAAAATAACACACATCCAATGACACTGGTGGATCCTTATGTGGTTTGTGAAAAGAACACACATGCAATGACTCTAGAAGTGGTTTGTGAGAAGAACACACATGCAATGACACTGGTGGATCCATATGTGGTTTGTGAGAAGAACAGACATCCAATGACACTAGTGGATCCATATGTGGTTTGTGAAAATAACACACATGCAATGACTCTAGATGTGGTTTGTGAGAAGAACACACATGCAATGACTCTAGATGTGGTTTGTGAGAAGAACACACATGCAATGATACTGGTGGATCCATATGTGGTTTGTGAGCAGAACACACATGCCATGGCACTGGTGGATCCATATGTGGTTTGTGAGAAGAACACACATGAAATGACACTGGGTGTGGTTTGTGAAAAGAACACACATCCAATGAACTCTGGTGGATCCATATGTGGTTTGTGAGAAGAACACACATGAAATGACATTGGTGGATCCATATGTGGTTTGAGAGAAGAACACACATGCAATGACACTAGGTGTGGTTCATGAAAAGAACACACATCCAATGACACTAGTGGATCCATATCTGGTTTGTGAGAAGAACACAAATGCAATGACACTGGGTGTGGTTTGTGAAAAGAACACACATCCAATGAACTCTGGTGGATCCATATGTGGTTTGTGTGAAGAACAAACATGCAATGACTCTAGCTGTGGTTTGTGCAAAGAACACACATGCAATCACACTGGTGGATCCATATGTGGTTTGTGAGAATAACACACATCCAATGACACTAGTGGATCCATGTGTGGTTTGTGAGAAGAACACACATGTAATGACACACATGCAATGGCACTGGTGGATCCATATGTGGTATGTGGAAAGAACAGAGATGCAATGACACTAGCTGTGGTTAATGAAAAGAACAGACATGCAATGACTCTGATGGATCCATATGTGGTTTGTGAAAAGAACACACATGCAATGACTCTAGATGTGGTTTGTGAGAAGAACACACATGCAATGACACTGGTGGATCCATATGTGGTTTGTGAGACGAACAGACATCCAATGACACTAGTGTATCCATATGTGGTTTGTGAAAATAACACACATGCAATGACTCTAGATGTGGTTTGTGAGAAGAACACACATGCAATGACTCTAGATGTGGTTTGTGAGAAGAACACACATGCAATGATACTGGTGGATCCATATGTGGTTTGTGAGAAGAACACACATGCAATGGCACTGGTGGATCCATATGTGGTTTGTGAGAAGAACACACATGAAATGACACTGGGTGTGGTTTGTGAAAAGAACACACATCCAATGAACTCTGGTGGATCCATATGTGGTTTGTGAGTAGAACACACATGAAATGACATTGGTGGATCCATATGTGGTTTGAGAGAAGAACACACATGCAATGACACTAGGTGTGGTTCATGAAAAGAACACACATCCAATGACACTGGTGGATCCATATCTGGTTTGTGAGAAGAACACAAATGCAATGACACTGGGTGTGGTTTGTGAAAAGAACACACATCCAATGAACTCTGGTGGATCCATGTGTGGCTTGTGAGAAGAACACACATGCAATGACACTGGTGGATCCATATGTGGTCTATGGAAAGAACAGACATGCATTGACACTACATATGGTTAATGAAAAGAATAGACATGCAATCACACTTGTGGATCCATATGTGGTTTGTGAAAAGAATAGACATGCAATGAACTCTGGTGGATCCACATATGGTTTGTGAGAAAATCACACATACAATGGCACCGATTGTGGTTCATGAAAGGAACACACATCCAATGACACTGGCGGATCCTTATGGGGTTTGTGAAAAGAACACACATGCAATAACTCTGGAGGATCCACATGTGGTTTGTGAAAATAACACACATGCAATGACACTGGTGGATGCATATGTGGTTTGTGAGAATAACGCACATGCAATGACACTGGGTGTGGTTCATGAAAATAACACACATCCAATGACACTGGTGGATCCTTATGTGGTTTGTGAAAAGAACACACATGCAATGACTCTAGATGTGGTTTGTGAGAAGAACACACATGCAATGACACTGGTGGATCCATATGTGGTTTGTGAGAAGAACAGACATCCAATGACACTAGTGGATCCATATGTGGTTTGTGAAAATAACACACATGCAATGACTCTAGATGTGGTTTGTGAGAAGAACACACATGCAATGACTCTAGATGTGGTTTGTGAGAAGAACACACATGCAATGATACTGGTGGATCCATATGTGGTTTGTGAGCAGAACACACATGCCATGGCACTGGTGGATCCATATGTGGTTTGTGAGAAGAACACACATGAAATGACACTGGGTGTGGTTTGTGAAAAGAACACACATCCAATGAACTCTGGTGGATCCATATGTGGTTTGTGAGAAGAACACACATGAAATGACATTGGTGGATCCATATGTGGTTTGAGAGAAGAACACACATGCAATGACACTAGGTGTGGTTCATGAAAAGAACACACATCCAATGACACTAGTGGATCCATATCTGGTTTGTGAGAAGAACACAAATGCAATGACACTGGGTGTGGTTTGTGAAAAGAACACACATCCAATGAACTCTGGTGGATCCATATGTGGTTTGTGTGAAGAACAAACATGCAATGACTCTAGCTGTGGTTTGTGCAAAGAACACACATGCAATCACACTGGTGGATCCATATGTGGTTTGTGAGAATAACACACATCCAATGACACTAGTGGATCCATGTGTGGTTTGTGAGAAGAACACACATGTAATGACACACATGCAATGGCACTGGTGGATCCATATGTGGTATGTGGAAAGAACAGAGATGCAATGACACTAGCTGTGGTTAATGAAAAGAACAGACATGCAATGACTCTGATGGATCCATATGTGGTTTGTGAAAAGAACACACATGCAATGACTCTAGATGTGGTTTGTGAGAAGAACACACATGCAATGACACTGGTGGATCCATATGTGGTTTGTGAGACGAACAGACATCCAATGACACTAGTGTATCCATATGTGGTTTGTGAAAATAACACACATGCAATGACTCTAGATGTGGTTTGTGAGAAGAACACACATGCAATGACTCTAGATGTGGTTTGTGAGAAGAACACACATGCAATGATACTGGTGGATCCATATGTGGTTTGTGAGAAGAACACACATGCAATGGCACTGGTGGATCCATATGTGGTTTGTGAGAAGAACACACATGAAATGACACTGGGTGTGGTTTGTGAAAAGAACACACATCCAATGAACTCTGGTGGATCCATATGTGGTTTGTGAGTAGAACACACATGAAATGACATTGGTGGATCCATATGTGGTTTGAGAGAAGAACACACATGCAATGACACTAGGTGTGGTTCATGAAAAGAACACACATCCAATGACACTGGTGGATCCATATCTGGTTTGTGAGAAGAACACAAATGCAATGACACTGGGTGTGGTTTGTGAAAAGAACACACATCCAATGAACTCTGGTGGATCCATGTGTGGCTTGTGAGAAGAACACACATGCAATGACACTGGTGGATCCATATGTGGTCTATGGAAAGAACAGACATGCATTGACACTACATATGGTTAATGAAAAGAATAGACATGCAATCACACTTGTGGATCCATATGTGGTTTGTGAAAAGAATAGACATGCAATGAACTCTGGTGGATCCACATATGGTTTGTGAGAAAATCACACATACAATGCCACCGATTGTGGTTCATGAAAGGAACACACATCCAATGACACTGGCGGATCCTTATGGGGTTTGTGAAAAGAACACACATGCAATAACTCTGGAGGATCCACATGTGGTTTGTGAAAATAACACACATGCAATGACACTGGTGGATGCATATGTGGTTTGTGAGAATAACGCACATGCAATGACACTGGGTGTGGTTCATGAAAATAACACACATCCAATGACACTGGTGGATCCTTATGTGGTTTGTGAAAAGAACACACATGCAATGACTCTAGATGTGGTTTGTGAGAAGAACACACATGCAATGACACTGGTGGATCCATATGTGGTTTGTGAGAAGAACAGACATCCAATGACACTAGTGGATCCATATGTGGTTTGTGAAAATAACACACATGCAATGACTCTAGATGTGGTTTGTGAGAAGAACACACATGCAATGACTCTAGATGTGGTTTGTGAGAAGAACACACATGCAATGATACTGGTGGATCCATATGTGGTTTGTGAGCAGAACACACATGCCATGGCACTGGTGGATCCATATGTGGTTTGTGAGAAGAACACACATGAAATGACACTGGGTGTGGTTTGTGAAAAGAACACACATCGAATGAACTCTGGTGGATCCATATGTGGTTTGTGAGAAGAACACACATGAAATGACATTGGTGGATCCATATGTGGTTTGAGAGAAGAACACACATGCAATGACACTAGGTGTGGTTCATGAAAAGAACACACATCCAATGACACTAGTGGATCCATATCTGGTTTGTGAGAAGAACACAAATGCAATGACACTGGGTGTGGTTTGTGAAAAGAACACACATCCAATGAACTCTGGTGGATCCATATGTGGTTTGTGTGAAGAACAAACATGCAATGACTCTAGCTGTGGTTTGTGCAAAGAACACACATGCAATCACACTGGTGGATCCATATGTGGTTTGTGAGAATAACACACATCCAATGACACTAGTGGATCCATGTGTGGTTTGTGAGAAGAACACACATGTAATGACACACATGCAATGGCACTGGTGGATCCATATGTGGTATGTGGAAAGAACAGAGATGCAATGACACTAGCTGTGGTTAATGAAAAGAACAGACATGCAATGACTCTGATGGATCCATATGAGGTTTGTGAAAAGAACACACATGCAGTGACTCTAGTTGTGGTTAATGAAAAGAACACACATGCAATGACTCTGGTGGATCCATGTGGTTTGTGAAAAGAACACACATGCAATGACTCTAGCTATGGTTAATGAAAAGAGCACACAAGCAATGACACTGGTGGATCCATATGTGGTTTGTGAGAAGAACACACATGCAATGACACTGGGTGTGGTTCATGAAAAGAACACACATCCAATGACACTGGTGGATCATTATGTGGTTTGCGAAAAGAACACACATGCAATGACTCTAGATGTGGTTTGTGAGAAGAACACACATGGAATGACACTGGTGGATCCATATGTGGTTTGTGAGAAGAACACACATCCAATGACACTGGTGGATCCATGTGTGGTTTGTGAGAAGAACACACATGCAATGACACTGGTGGATCTATATGTGGTCTATGGAAAGAACAGACATGCATTAACACTAGCTATGGTTAATGAAAAGAATAGACATGCAATGACACTTGTGGATCCATATGTGATTTGTGAAAAGAATAGACATGCAATGAACTCTGTTGGATCCATATATGGTTTGTCAGAAAATCACACATCCAGTGACACTGATTGTGGTTCATGAAAGGAACACACATCCAATGACACTGTGGATCCTTATGGGGTTTGTGAAAAGAACACACATGCAATAACTCTGGAGGGTCCACATGTGGTTTGTGAGAATAACACACATGCAATGACACTGGTGGATCCATATGAGGTTTTTGAGAATAACACACATGCAATGACACTGGGTGCGGTTCATGAAAAGAACACACATCCAATGACACGGGTGTATCCATATGTGGTATGTGAAAAGAACACACATGCAATGACTCTAGATGTGGTTTGTGAAAAGAACACACATGCAATCACGCTGGTGGATCCATATGTGGTTTGTGAGAAGAACACACATCAAATGACACTGGTGGATCCATATGTGGTTTGTGAGAAGAACACAAATGCAATGACACTAGGTGTGGTTCATGAAAAGAACACACTTCCAATGACACTTGTGGATCCATATGTGGTCTGTGGAAAGAACACACATGCAATGACACTAGCTATGGTTTGTGAGAAGAACACACATGCAATGACACTGTTGGATGCATATGTGGTTTATGATAAGAACACACATCCAGTGACACTGGTGGATCCATATGTGGTTTGTGAGAAGAACACACATGCAATGACAGTGGGTGTGGTTTGTCAAAAGAACACACATCCAATGAACTCTGGTGGATCCATATGTGGTTTGTGAGAAGAACGCACATGCAATGAATCTAGCTGTGGTTTGTGAAAAGAACACACATCCAATCACACTGGTGGATCCATATGTGGTTTGTGAGAAGAACACACATGCAATGACTCTAGCTATGGTTAATGAAAAGAACACACATGCAATGACACAGGTGGATCCATATGTGGTTTGTGAGAAGAACACACATGCAATGACACTGGGTGTGGTTCATGAAAACAACACACATCCAATGACACTGGTGGATCCTTATGTGGTTTGTGAAAAGAACACACATGCAATGACTCTAGATGTGGTTTATGAGAAGAACACACATGCAATGACACTGGTGGATCCATATGTGGTTTGTGAGAAGAACACACATCCAATGACACTGGTGGATCCATATGTGGTTTGTGAGAAGAGGACATATGCAATGACACTGGGTGTGGTTCATGAAAATAACACACATCCAATGACACTGGTGGATCCTTATGTGGTTTGTGAAAAGAACACACATGCAACGACTCTAGATGTGGTTTGTGAGAAGAACACACATGCAATGACACTGGTGGATCCATATGTGGTTTGTGAGAAGAACACACATCAAATGACACTGGTGGATCCATATGTGGTTTGTGAGAAGAACACACATGTAATGACACTGGGTGTGGTCCATGATAATAACACACATCAAATGAAGTCTGGTGGATCAATATGTGGTTTGTGAGAAGAACACACATGAAATGACTCTAGTTGTGGTTTGTGAAAAGAACACACATGCAATCACACTGGTGGATCCATATGTGGTTTGTGAGAATAACACGCATCCAATGACACTGGTGGATCCATGTGTGGATTGTGAGAAGAACACACATGTAATGACACACATGCAATGGCACTGGTAGATCCATATGTGGTATGTGGAAAGAACAGACATGCAATGACACTAGCTATGGTTAATGAAAAGAAAAGACATGCAATGACTCTGATGGATCCATATGTGGTTTGTGAAAAGAACACACATGCAGTGACTCTAGTTGTGGTTAATGAAAAGAACACACATGCAATGACTTTGGTGGATCCATGTGGTTTGTGAAAAGAACACACATGCAATGTCTCTAGATATGGTTAATGAAAAGAACGCACATGCAATGACACTGGTGGATCCATATGTGGTCTGTGAGAAGAACACAGACGCAATGACACTGGGTGTGGTTCATGAAAATAACACACATCCAATGACACTGGTGGATCGTTATGTGGTTTGTGAAAAGAACACACATGCAATGACTCTAGATGTGGTTTGTGAGAAGAACACACATCCAATGACACTGGTGGATCCATATGTGGTTTGTGAGAAGAACACACATGCAATGACACTGGTAGATCCATATGTGGTTTGTGAGAAGAACACACATGCAATGACACTGGGTGTGGTTCATGAAAATAACACACCCATCAAATGAGCTCAGGTGGATCCATATGTGGTTTATGAGAAGAACACACATGAAATGACTCAAGCTGTGGTTTGTGAAAAGAACACACATGCAATCACACTGGTGGATCCATATGTGGTTTGTGAGAACAACACGCATCCAATGACACTGGTGGATCCATGTGTGGTTTGTGAGAAGAACACACATGTAATGACACTGGGTGTGGTTCATGAAAATAACACACATCAAATGAACTCTGGTGGACCAATATGTGGCTTGTGAGAAGAACACACATGAAATGACTCTAGCTGTGGTTTGTGAAAAGAACACACATGAAATCACACTGGTGGATCCATATGTGGTTTGTGAGAAGAACACACATCCAATGACACTGGTGGATCCATATGTGGTTTGTGAGAAGAACACACATGTAATGAAACTGGGTGTGGTTCATGAAAATAACACACATCAAATGAACTCTGGTGGATCAATATGTGGTTTGTGAGAAGAACACACATGAAATGACTCTAGCTGTGGTTTGTGAAAAGAACACACATGCAATCACACTGGTGGATCCATATGTGGTTTGTGAGAACAACACGCATCCAATGACACTGGTGGATCCATGTGTGGTTTGTGAGAAGAACACACATGTAATGACACACATGCAATGGCACTAGTAGATCCATATGTGGTATGTGGAAAGAGCAGACATGCAATGACACTAGCTATGGTTAATGAAAAGAAAAGACATGCAATGACTCTGATGGATCCATATGTGGTTTGTGAAAAGAACACACATGTAGTGACTCTAGTTGTGGTTAATGAAAAGAACACACATGCAATGACTTTGGTGGATCCATGTGGTTTGTGAAAAGAACACACATGCAATGTCTCTAGATATGGTTAATGAAAAGAACACACATGCAATGACACTGGTGGATCCATATGTGGTTTGTGAGAAGAACACAGATGCAATGACACTGGGTGTGGTTCATGAAAATAACACACATCCAATGACACTGGTGGATCCTTATGTGGTTTGTGAAAAGAACACACATGCAATGACTCTAGATGTGGTTTGTGAGAAGAACACACATGCAATGACACTTGTGGATCCATGTGTGGTTTGTGAGAAGAACACACATGCAATGACACTGGTGGATCCATATGTGGTTTGTGAGAAGAACACACATGCAATGACACTGGGTGTGGTTCATGAAAATAACACACATCAAATGAACTCTGGTGGATCCATATGTGGTTTGTGAGAAGAACACACATGAAATGACTCTAGTTGTGGTTTGTGAAAAGAACACGCATGCAATCACACTGGTGGATCCATATGTGGTTTGTGAGAACAACACGTATCCAATGACACTAGTGGATCCATGCGTGGTTTGTGAGAAGAACACACATGTAATGACACACATGCAATGGCACTGGTGGATCCATATGTGGTATGTGGAAAGAACATACATGCAATGACTCTAGCTATGGTTAATGAAAAGAACACACATGCAATGACATTGGTGGATCCATATGTGGTTTGTGAGAAGAACACACATGCAATGACACTGAGTGTGGTTCATGAAAAGAACACACATCCAATGACACTGGTGGATCCATATGTGGTTTGTGAGAACAACACAAATGCAATGACACAGAGTGTGGTTCATGAAAAGAACACACATCCAATGACACTTGTGGATCCATATATGGTCTGTGGAAAGAACACACATGCAATGACACTAGCTGTGGTTTGTGAGAAGAACACACATGCAATGACACTGGTGGATGCACATGTGGTTTATGAGAAGAACACACATCCAATGACACTGGTGGATCCATATGTGGTTTGTGAGAAGAACACACATTTTATGAAACTGGGTGTGGTTTGTGAAAAGAACACACATCCAATGAACTCTGGTGGATCTATGTGGGTTGTGAGAAGGACACACATGCAATGACTCTATCTGTGGTTTGAGAAAGGAACACACATCCAATCACACGTGTGGATCCATATGTGGTTTGTGAGAAGAACACATATCCAATGACACTCTTGGATCCATGTGTGGGTTGTGAGAAGAACACACATGCAATGACACACATGCAATGACACTAGTGGATCCATATCTGGTCTATGGAAAGAACAGACATGCAATGACACTAGTTGTGGTTAATGAAAAGAATAGACATCCAATGACTCAGATGGATCCATATGTGGTTTATGAAAAGAACACACATGCGATGACTCTAGTTGTCGTTAATGAAAAGAACACACATGCAATGACTCTGGTGGATCCATGTGGTTTGTGAAAAGAACACACATGCAATGTCTCTAGCTATGGTTAATGAAAAGAACACACATGCGATAACACTGGTGGATCCATATGTGGTTTGTGAGAACAACACAGATGCAATGACACTCGGTGTGGTTCATGAAAATAACACACATCCACTGACACTGGTGGATCCTTATGTGGTTTGTGAAAAGAACACACATGCAATGACTCTAGATGTGGTTTCTGAGAAGAACACACATGCAATGACACTGGTGGATCCATATGTGGTTTGTGAGAAGAACACACATCCAATGACACTGGTGGATCCATATGTGGTTTGTGAGAAGAACACACATGCAATGACACTGGGTGTGGTTCATGAAAATAACACACATCAAATGAACTATGGTGGATCCATATGTGGTTTGTGAGAAGAACACACATGAAATGACTCAAGCTGTGGTTTGTGAAAAGAACACACATGAAATGACTCAAGCTGTGGTTTGTGAAAAGAACACACATGCAATCACACTGGTGGATCCATATGTGGTTTGTGAGAACAACACGCATCCAATGACACTGGTGGATCCATGTGTGGTTTGTGAGAAGAACACACATGTAATGACACTGGGTGTGGTTCATGAAAATAACACACATCAAATGAACTCTGGTGGACCAATATGTGGCTTGTGAGAAGAACACACATGAAATGACTCTAGTTGTGGTTTGTGAAAAGAACACACATGGAATCACACTGGTGGATCCATATGTGGTTTGTGAGAAGAACACACATCCAATGACACTGGTGGATCCATATGTGGTTTGTGAGAAGAACACACATGTAATGAAACTGGGTGTGGTTCATGAAAATAACACACATCAAATGAACTCTGGTGGATCAATATGTGGTTTGTGAGAAGAACACACATGAAATGACTCTAGCTGTGGTTTGTGAAAAGAACACACATGCAATCACACTGGTGGATCCATATGTGGTTTGTGAGAACAACACGCATCCAATGACACTGGTGGATCCATGTGTGGTTTGTGAGAAGAACACACATGTAATGACACACATGCAATGGCACTGGTGGATCCATGTGTGGTATTGTTGGGGGGATACCCCCGGGTAGGGTCACTCTGGGGTATAAAGGCCGAGTCGGCCGAGCTTCGGCAAGGTCAAAGCGGATGCTGGCCGGGTCACCTCAAGGCAGGCCGGATCACGGAGTAACCCGGACCAGGGGGGTCGCCTAACATTGTCTCAGCCGACTTAAGGAGTAAGTCAGAAGTGCTCGTCTAACTTGTATGCAGGAACAGGTATAGACAGATCTACTATGATCCGGGTCCCGTTTAGCTTCTGGGAGAAGGAAGGAATCTCTCTGGTCAAAAAGAAGGTCCGGTACGCACTGCATGAGCGAAGCAAGCAAGGGCAGGACCACCGGGTCATGGCCGACAAGGGTGACAACGCCCGTGTCGGCTGACGTAGGTGCCACAGAGGCTCACGTAGCTAAAGCATGTATGACGCGGGGGAAAAGCACCCTGGTCGGAATATGCCTCCACGTATGCCCTAGGCGGAGACCAAGCCCCCTCTATATAAGGGGGGCTAGGGTTTCAGTAGAAGGGGTTGGTCTTTCTTCGATATCAATTTTGCGAAGGTTCTAGGAATGAACTATAGTTGAGAGTAAGAGAGCTTCTTCTTCCTCCTCTCGCCAATACAGCTCTAGGAGCACTTGTAAACTTGAAAGGAATACAATCTTCTGTGTGGAGAATCACTCCACTATCCCTCCCTGGATTCCCTTAGCGTGTATTAGTCCCCACCTTTAGCCTATCCATGGCATCTGCCGTGACACCACCATGACAGTTGGCGCCCACCGTGGGGCTAGCGGCGCTAGCAAGGGTGAAGATCCGGACGGGAAACCTCATCGGCACCAGCGAACGCATCATCTCCGGGCTCGTTCAGCGCTTTGGAGCGCTGGATTTCGTCAGAAACAACGCTGGCTGCTTCGGCACGCGCCCATTTCCGCGCAATGGCCTATTCGTCAAGTTGGGTGCGCACAAGGTCTACGTTGCTGTGGACGTATCATGCGTTCATCCGCAGCGCGTCGTCGAGGCAGGGGAACCACCCCTTAGCGTGGTTCACGGGGCGCGTATCACTCGCTCCCCGGACCATGCAGAACTAATGATGACCGCGCCGGGTGCAGGTGCAAGCAAGGTTCCAGCACCGGACCCAGAGGTAACACCTAAGGCACCGAGGAAGGGTAGAGGACCCCCGCTAGAGAGGCTGTTGGGGGGTTACCCCCGGGTAGGGTCACTCCGGGGTATAAGGGCCGAGTTAGCCGAGGTTCGGCAAGGTCAAAGCGTATGCTGGTCGGGTCACCTCAAGGCAGGCCGGATCACGGAGTAACCCGGACCATGGGGGGGGGGGGTCGTCTAACGTTGCCTTATCCGACTTAAGGAGTAAGTCGGAAGTGCTTGTCTAACTTGTATGCAGGAACAGGTGAGGCCGGATCTACTATGATCCAGATCTTCGCTTAGCTTCTAGGAGAAGGAAGGAATCTCTCTGGTCAAAAAAGGAGGTCCGGTACGCACTACATGAGCAAAGAAAGCGAGGCAGGACCACCGGATCATGACCGACAAAGGTGACGACGCTCACGTCGGCTGAAGCAGGCGCCGCAGAGGCTCACGTAGCTAAAGCATGTATGACGCGGGGAAAAAGCACCCCGGTCGGGTTACCACTTTGGGAGGAGGCATATTCTTAGGAATATGCCTCCACGTATGCCCTAGGAAGGGACCGAGCCACCTCTATATAAGGGGGGCTAGGGTTCCTGCAGAAGGGGTTGGATTTTCTGGGAGACAGTTTGAGCTCTAGTTGATCTAGGGTTCTAGGAAGGGGGGGTAGGCAAGAGTAAGAGAGTTCCTTCTTCCTCCTCTTGCCCATACAGCTCGAGGAGCACTTGTAATCTTGGAGATAGAACATCAATACAAAGCTTCTGCGTGGAGAATCACTCCACTATCCCTTCCTGGATTCCCCTAGCGTGTATCAGTCCCCACCTTTAGCCTATCCATGGCATCTGCCGTGACACCACCACGACAGTTGGCGCCCACCATGGGGCTAGCAGCGCTAGCAGGGGTGAAGATCCGGACGGGAAACCTCATCGGCACCGGCGAACGCATCGTCTCCGGGCTCGTTCAGCGCTTTGGAGCGCTGGACTTTGTCAGCGACAACGCTGGCTGCTTCGGCGCGTGCCCCTTCCGCGCAACGGCCTCTTCGTCAAGCTCGGTGCACACAAGGTCTACGTTGCTGTGGACGTGTCTTGCGTTCATCCTCGTCGCGTCGTCGATGCGGGGGAACCACCCCTCACTGTGGCTCGTGGGGCGCGTATCGCTCGCTCCCCGGACCATGCAGAGGTGATGATGACTGCGCCAGGCACGGGCGCGAGCAAGGATCCAGCGCCAGACCCGGAGGTAACACCTAAGGCACCAAGGAAAGCTAGGGGTCCTCCGCTAGAGAGGCCTGAGAACGTGCTGAGGGAAGCTATGGATAGCTTGGCAAACCCGGTGGCAGCAGTGGTAGATCCGGCTTAGGCACAGGCCGAGCTAGAGGAAACTCGGCAAAAGATACTGGAGGGTGCAAAGAAAATAGCAGCAGCTCAGCAGTCGCTGAACATGACACTGCGTGAATACGCAAAGGCAAACAAAGTTGACACGGTAAAAGTAAAAGGGAGAAATCTCATAAACGAGATGAACAGAGAAGGTGATGATGGACCAGAAGGGTCGGAAAATTATCTGTTTGTGGGGTTGCCGAAGTATAGTACCCCGGCGAAGAACCTCAGAGCAGGAGATGCGGCTGCGTCCGAGTTAGAGGGTCTGATGGGTGAGGCCCGCCAAAGACAACAAGATAGGGTTAACGAGCTGGTTCGGATCGCGAACAGACAGAACGAAGAGCTACTCAGAGGTAACCCGGAGAGAGTTGGAGCTTCCAAAATCGTCCATTCGGTGATGGGTAACCCGGAGAAATCCACTGGAGCCGCATCGTCGCCTCATGGTGGCCCAAGGAGAGAAGAGGTAGTAACCTCGGCCAGACGGAACAAGCAGATCGTCCCGTACAACCCAACGCGTGCGGGAAAAGGAAAAGAGATGCGGAAAAACAACGATCGATGAAGTGTGAGCCGAGGTGAAGCTGGCCGAGGTAATCACGACCAAGGCAATGCCGGTCAAGGGAATGCTGCCAACGGCAATGCCGGACAGCGAAACTCGGTAGGAGAAGGTCAACCGCAGCAGCGGAATATACCAAGGCAAGAGCAAAGTGCCGGCCGAGGTATGCAACAGAGAGGAGCACAACGAGAGCAAAACCGATACAATGATGGAGATTCGGAGATGATGAACGCGGGATACGCAAGACCGGACTATCATGTGATAGGGTCGAGATTGGGAAGCAGGGATCTGATGCCGGATGACGCCAGGTTAAAGCTGGATCGCCTGTATAGGTCGGAACAAATCGAATGTCAAGGTCCCCCAGGTCCAGCATGCTTTGGACCCTGGATCATGAAAGAGCCACCAGTACCCAATTTCCAGCTGCCCAGAGGCACGAAGACGTATGACGGCAGTACCAAGCCGGAGGATTGGCTGATAAACTACGCTACAGCTGTGAAAATTGCCACTGGCAACTTGAGATGGGCTGTACGATACGTACCCCAGATGTTGGAAGGTCCGGCTAGGGTATGGCTGAATAATTTACCACCCGGAAGCATCAATTGTTGGATAGATTTTGAAGAAATGTTTATTAGCAACTTCCCAAGTACATATCAGAGACCGAATAGACCACAGACCCTGGCGATGTGCAAGCAGAGATCTAACAAGACGGATCATGAGTTCCTGACCCGGTGGTGTACCGTGAGAAACTCATGTGAGGGAGTCATAGAGTCACAGGCCATAGCATGGTTCGCACAAGTGTGCAGATATGGCAGCGAGTTGTGGATGAAATTGCAAAGGAAAATGCCAATTACGTTGGCAGAGAATATCCGGATTGCGGATTCATATGCTTTGGGTGATCCGACTCAACCCAGGATCACGTCAAACGAGTCAAATGAGGAGTACTATTAGAGGGACGGAGCCGGGTCATCCCGGAGGAACGATTACAGGGGAAAAAGGAGAGATGATAGACCGGATCATCGATACAGTTCGCAACAAGTTGCAGCTGTGAATCAAGATCAACCCAGAGCAGGGAGCAACCAACGCCAGAAAACGGGAGGGGAATGGACTCCTCGAAATGATGGCAAGAAAACGTGGACTCCGGAGCAGAAGAAGCAATGGCAAGAGAAGAAAGACCGTCCGAGGTATACCTATGATTCGATGTTGGACCAGCCGTGTAAGTTTCACACGCCAAATCCGAATAGCCCAACGGGTCACACAACGAGGCAATGCGAGTGGATGCGTAAGATAGAACAAGGTGGTTCGGGGAATGCTCAGGCACCCCGGAATGATCAACCTCGGCAGGAGTTACCCCGGCAGCAAATGCTCTCCAGAGCAAACACGCAACAGCTAATGTTGCCTCCCCCTCCGCCGAGTTATGACAACAATGAGAGAAGGGATGCAGTGCATCAGGTGGAAAACCAGCAACAACTGGATCAGAGATACTCCGGAAACGAGGGAAGGAATGAGTACAGGGAACATCACCAGAGCTATTGTGTGTTCACAACAGAGGAAACAGATAGGAAGAGCTTGCAGCGCCGACATATGGAGGTTAACGCGGTTGTGCCTGCAGTGACGAGGTACATGCCTTGGTCAGAACAGGAAATCACCTGGAGCATCAAAGATCATCCCAAGCTTATGCCGAGTCCAGGCTCATATGCGCTAGTGTTAGATCCGACATTCATTGGACCAAACATTAATGTGAGGTTCACCAAGGTACTGATTGACAATGGCAGTAGCATTAACATCATGTATGCGGATACGATGCGCAAGTTGGGCATCTCGGAGAACATGCTCCAGGCTACAAGAACAACTTTCCATGGCATTGTACCAGGCATCTCCTGTGAGCCCATAGGCAAAGTCCGGGTCGACGTGCTATTTGGCACGAGGGATAACTGCCGAACTGAGAATCTGGAGTTTGAGGTGCTAAACTTAGAAAGCGCGTATCACGCGTTACTCGGAAGACCTGCACTGAACAAGTTCATGGCAAGCTGCCACATTAGTTATCTGAAGATGAAGTTGCCCGGGCCAAATGGAGCGATTACCATTGCTGGAGATTTCTGACGTTCCATTGAGTGCGCTTCAGCCGGGTCTAACCTAGCCGAGTCACTCGTAATTGCGCAAGAGAAAAGAAAAATCCAAGAGGTGGCGGCATTAGCTCAGTCCGCGCAGCAGTATATGCCAGCGATAAGTAACCCGCATGGTAGCGTTTCGTTTCAAGCCGCAAAGGACACCAAGAAGATTCCAGTGGATAACATGTTCCCGGAGCACACCGTAACAATTGGTGTCGGGTTAACTGACAAATAGGAAAGCGAGCTCGTCAACTTCCTCCGTGAGAATCGGGATATTTTTGCTTGGTCTACACAGGACTTGCAAGGTGTTCCGAGGGAGTTGGCCGAGAACTCTTTAAACGTAAGACCCGGAGCAAGGCCGGTGAAGCAACCTCTCCGACGCTTCGCCGAGGATAGGAGAAAAGTCATTGGTGACGAGATAGCTCGGTTGCTAGCAGCTGGATTTATCATGGAAGTGTTGTATCCGGATTGGCTCTCTAATCCGGTATTGGTAGAAAAGAAGAAGGATGATCCGAACGTGGCAGTGGTTTGGCGTATGTGTATCGATTACACGAACCTGAACAAGGCGTGTCCAAAAGATCCATTTCTGTTGCCGAGGATAGATCAGGTCATCGACTCAACCGCGGGATGTGAACTGTTGTCATTCATTGACGCATATTCTGGTTTCCACCAGATACCTCTGAACCCGGATGATCAAATAAAAACTGTGTTTATTACCCCATACGGGGCTTATTGCTATTGCACTATGCCGTTTGGTTTACGAAATGCAGGTGCAATGTACCAAAGATGTATGCAAAAATGTTTGCACGATTAGATAGGTCAAAACGTACAAGTCTACGTGGATGATGTGGTTATCAAGACCAAGGAAAGCGCAACGCTCCTTGACGACATAAGGCAAACATTCGCGAACTTGAGGAGATTCTGGATGAAGCTTAATCCGGAGAAATGTACCTTCAGTGTCCCGACTGGGAAGTTACTCGGATTTCTCGTCTCTAGCCGAGGTATCGAGGTTAATCCAACTAAGATCCGAGCCATCGAACGAATGGAGCTGCCGAAGTGTCTCAACGATGTCCAGAAGTTCACTGGGTGCCTGGCCTCGTTGAGTCGGTTCGTATGTCAGTTGGGAGAAAAGGCATTGCCCCTCTACCAGCTCATGAAAAAGTCGGATAAGTTTGTTTGGACGCCACATGCCGATGAAGCTTTTGCCCACTTAAAAAAGATGTTGGCCACTGCACCAGTGTTAGCTTCTCCACTATCAAAGGAGCCAATGTTGCTCTACATAGCCGCAACCAACCGAGTTGTAAGTGCAGTGATTGTAGTGGAGCGCGATGAAGAGGGTAAGTCGGTGCAGAGGCCAGTGTATTACTTGAGCGAGGTATTGTCTGCCTCAAAACAGAACTACTCGCACTTTCAAAAGGTGGCATACCGTGTCTATATGGCGGCAAAGAAGTTAAAGCACTACTTTGAGGAGCATCCCATCAAAGTGATATGCGAAGCCCCCATATCCGAGATAATGGGTAACAAGGATGCGAATGGCAGAATTGCGAAATGGGAAATTGAGCTAGTACCTTATGCGCCCCAATATGATAGAAGAGAAGCAATCAAGTCTCAGGCTGTGGCGGACTTTTTCGTGGATTGGGCCGAGGTACAATACGAACCACCGCCACCGGATCCGAACTACTGGAGGATGCACTTTGACGGGTCGAAAACGAAAACCGGATTAGTCACCGGGATTGTGCTTACCTCACCAAAGAAGGACCAGCTGAGGTACGTCTTGCAGATCCATTTCGTGGCATCAAACAATGTCGCTGAGTACGAGGCTCTTGTGCATGGTCTCAAAGTGGCAAAAGAGATTGGCATACGTCGGATAATATGCTTTGGCGACTCGGATCTGGTGATACAGCAAGTGTCCGGAGTGTGGGACGCCCTGGATCCAAACATGGCACTATACAGATTTCATGTGCAGAAGATCTCGGGTTACTTTGAGGGATGCAAATTTCACCATGTACCCCGCGTGGAAAACGAAGCTGCCGACATGCTGTCAAAGCTCGGATCGACCCGACAGGCAATTCCACCGGGCGTAGCATTGGAACACCTCAGAAAACCGTCTATCAGGCCGTCCCCAGGAACCGACTCGATCTATGTCCCAGAAAACACGGAATCCGGAGCTGAGCCCATGGACATTGACATGGGAGGTAGCACGCCAAACCCGGGGACTACCTCGGCGAACCCGGGGACTGCCTCAGTAGACCCGGGGACTACCTCGCTAGACCCGGGGACTGTTCAGCGTGATCCGGCTGAAGTTATGCCGGTGGATCAGATGGAAATTGATGAGGAGATGTTCCCTACGCGAGCGATACCAGCTTGGGCACTACCTATATACCAATTCTTGAAAGATGGAATGTTACCCACTGAGGAAGTGCTAGCCAGGCAAACTCAGAGGAGAGCCAAAGCTTACACAATCATCAATTCCGAGTTGTACAAACGAAGTGTAACCAACATCCTCCAGCGGTGTGTTAACCCGAAAGAAGGACTTAACATCCTTCGAGATATACACCAAGGAGAATGCGGGCATCATGCCTCATCCCGGGCCTTAGTGGCAAAGGCGTTCCGACATGGATTCTATTGGCCAAGTGCCTTGGAGCAAGCAGAAGATCTGGTAAGAAAATGCAATGGTTGTCAAAGGTACACCACCAAGACACATATCCCTATGTCGGAACTCAAGACCATACCAATTACATGGCCATTTGTTGTATGGTGCTTGGATATGGTTGGCCCGTTCAAACCAACGAGAGGAAACATGACACACATTTTGGTCATGGTGGACAAGTTTACAAAATGGATCGAAGTGAAGCCTATAAGAAAATGTGATGGGGCTACGGCCGTGACATTTCTCAAAGACATCATCTTGAGATACGGTTATCCACACAGCATTATAACTGATAATGGAACGAATTTCGCGGAAGGAGCATTTGCACGCTTTTGCCGAGACAAGAAGATTCGACTCGACGTAGCCTCGGTAGCCCACCCCGCATCGAACGGACAAGTGGAAAGATCCAACGGATTAGTGTTATCCGGGATAAAACCCCGGCTCATTGAGACGCTGCAAAGATCAGCGGGGTGCTGGATAGAAGAACTACCAGCGGTATTGTGGAGTTTAAGAACAACTCCGAATTGATCAACAGGCTATACGCCATTTTTTCTGGTATATGGGGCAGAAGCTGTATTACCAGCCGACATAGAGCATGATTCGCCCAGGGTCACCCAATACACAGAAGCCGAAGTGCAAGAAGCCTAGCAAAATGATGTTGATCTGCTGGAAGAAGCGAGAGAACTGGCACTGTCTAGATCCGCCATATATCAGCAAAATCTCCGACGCTATCATAGCCGGAAAGTGTGCCCCCGAGTCTTCCGGGAAGGCGATCTGGTGCTCCGGTTGGTACAACGTACTGCTGGCATGCATAAATTATCCCCCCATGGGAAGGACCATTTATTGTGAGCAAAGCATTGCACAATGATTCCTACTATCTTATAGATGCAAAGCCACAGGAAAAGAACAAGGCAGACAGGTCCGGAGAGGAATCGAAGCGACCGTGGAATGTAGCACTACTTCATCCCTTCTACACTTAGCTAAGAAGTGTATGTATCCGAGTCGTCTCATATGTCGGTATGTATGTCGGCAATGAGCTTATCAATGAAATAGCGGAGCCTCGAGCAGTAACTCGGGGACTGCCTTAATAATGGTTGTTGTTACTTTTTATCCGTCAGCTAGAATGACTCGTTTTACTTAACCCGGATTAGTAATGTGTGAGCACCAAAAACCCAACCCTTCGACTTGCTGCTGTCCAACAAGAATTGGCTTCATGGCAAGCAAGGGAACAAGGTTGGAATTGCGTAGCACATGAAAAACCACTAAGGAAATGAACTTATTCGAGCTAACGTTTGTTTTTTCGGACTAACCTCGTATTTACTTTCAAGTTATTATGTTGAATTACTTTGAGCCAAGCCTCAAAGTTTCTAAGTATTGTTAAAATGATTCTTGAAGCTCGGATTCGTAAGTCGTAAAACCGAATCAAGGTAGACACGGATCGAGCCAGAGAATTGGACGAACAAGAAAATGAAACTCAGGGACTACGCCCAAGTTAATCCGGCATACAAATATAGTAGCAAAATATCATGTATTCAGCATACAATTGCACCCGGCATACCTGGGATCTGATAAATTTTCAAGTTTTTTCAACTAAGGAGCGGCAGGAGGAGGAAGTTCGGCGTCGTCATCACTGTCTTCAATATCTGAAGCAGCATCTTCTCCATCCTCACCCGACCCATCCTCCGTGTTCTGCATATGCTCGTCCCCGCCGGACTCCAGAAAGCTCGGCCCCTCAACCCAGTCATGGATTGGAGAATATTCGACGAGGCTGTAGGCGCAAGCCTGGCGCCGAGCTACCCACTCCGGATCATCGGTCCATTTGGATCTGGTGCGCCGGCGTGTGAGGAGGCTCAGGTCGATCTTCTCGTACCATGTAAGGATATGATGGAGGAGGGTATCTGCCGCGGCGGATTCTCTCCAGAGGTCAAGATGTGTCTCGATTTCCAATAGCTTTTCAGCAAGGAGTGTGATCCTTTTCGGAGCGCTCTCGCTTGGCTAGAAGGTGTTGTAGATCCGGACCGCAACGTCGAGGAGATCTTTCCCATAGTTCTTGATGGTTTCCACCCGAGCTGACACGCTGACCAACAGGTCCTCCATGTCTAAGGGGATGCTCTCACCATCAGGAGCGACGGGAGTACCCCTCTCTCGGCGGAATTTGGCAACCGCAGCACTGGCAATGGGAGTACACTCGGGAAAGTGATCTGGAAACAAGGAAAGGGAAGATGCTAAAGCAAAGGCATATGAGCTAACCCAGAAAACTATGTCGGATAAGGGAAAGAAACTTACGTGAGATATGGCGGTGGATCCGGGTCAACTCCTTGATGCAATTGTCGCGTCTCTGGCGAAGTTGTTCAAGCTCAGCGAGCACTGACCCAAGCTGGACCTCGGATTCCTTAAGCAGGTCCTGGTCCTTGGAGATCTGGAGAGTAAGGCGCTCACTCTCTTCCGAGAAGTTCTGGTCAACTTTTTGGAGTTCGGTTTGGTGCTTTGAGCTTGGCGATCTCGTTGTCCTTGGTCCGGAGGAGAGCAAGCTCGTCATCTTTTTTCTTCAGCTCGGCCTGGTGCTGCCCTGCTTGTTCGAGAAAATGCAGCATCATATCAGGCATGGGCATACTATCCTCAAGCGATGCTGAAATAGTATGTTGACCCGACAGAGCCGAGGAGTGAATGATTGCCGAGCCAAGGAAAAGAAGAAACGGAAAACTTTACGAGGTCGAACAAAAGAGAACATACCCCGGATTTCCTCCAAGTTCTTCCGCATAATTTTGTTTTCCGCCTCCACCCCAGCTGCAGAAACCAAATGAGGAGATTAGTTTGGTGATAGAAGGTGAAGAAAAACAGAGAGGTGCTAAGGGAGAAAATTACCCCTCTTTTCATGTTCTGCACCAAGTGCAGCATGCTTGGCGCGTAGCATCTTGTGGGTATCAAGCAAGCGTTGGAATTCAGCGCTCCCGCGGTTAGTGGTTACCTGAAAAAAGTACAGAAGTGTAAAATTAGCTTGGTGCATATTCGAAGTGTACAAGATCTGGGCCAAGTGGAACTTAACCCGGCTCTAGGTGTGTGCATATTCGAAGTGTACAAGATCCGGGACAAGTGGAACTTAACTCGGCTCTAGGTGTGTGCATATTTGATGTTTACATGCAGCTACGTTAGTTTTCTAATGAGCATCCGACCGAGTAACAAGTTACTCCACCGGAGGCTCGGGGACTAATGGTTATTATCTACAACATGTAAAGGAGAAACAACATACCTCCATCATTCACCCTGCCAGGTTAATTGCCTTAGCGGCAGTGTTCATCTGGGCGGAAAATTCTGCGGGGCCGAACTTCTCTGGGAGATCGTCGTTGTGGACGAACTCCGCCTTATTCCAGTTCATGACGAACTCGATAAGGCTCGGAGGGTAACGCTCGCCAGTAGGAATATGGGGTGCCACCAAACCCTTTGCATGAGCTTCTTTCCTCTCAACTAGGGCAAGAGCTGAGCTGGTGTGCAGAACCATCTGCTGCGCATCAGCTGGCTCGGCAGGAACATCCTTCGCTGCTGGTGATTTCTTCGGAAGCATCGACGAAAGGGTTCGCTGCCCGGCCTCGACGGCTGCGGGCTTGGTGGCATCCGGAGCCTTCTTGCCTTTAACTTGCTGGGAAGATGTGACCACAGTGGATTTGCCCTTTGAAGCTGCTGGAGTGGTTCCTCGCCGAGCTTGGGATGACTCGGACAAGGCAGACAAACTTGGTACGGGAGCTTTGGTAGCAGGACCGGGAGCTGCTGTTGGTTTCTTCGGAGCCGGACAGGCGCTGATTCGGTGGCTGGTACTGGAGCTGCTGCTGGTGCTGGCGTTGTGGTAGACTCGGTTGTTGCTGGTTGCGGCGATGCCGAAGTGGTGGACGCCGTCACCTCGACTGGACCAACCCCTCCCGCTCCGAGGTCGCGTTCCTCTCGGCGAGGCACGGCGGAACCCGGAGCAGCCGCAGAACCCTCAGGAATAGGGCTCAGCGGGCGTGACTCGTCGTCACGAGGAGGAGGAGGGTCGGGCCGAAGAGGTGAGGAGATGCTGGATCTGCTCTGAGGGACCTCCACAGGATCCCTGAAGAAGAGAATAATGTCAGAAGAAAAAGTACCGCGATGCAAGGAAAAGTGAGTCACGCAGTGAAAAGTGACTTACGCATCCGAGGTTTCGGCCTCCTTGGGTTTCCGAGCCCTCCGTGTCGGGGCTTTGCCTGCCCGCTTGGAGGCAGTCTTGTCTCCGGCCTTCTTTTGCCTCTTGGGGGGCTGAGAAGGTTCAGAGGAAGAACTTGACGCGGCTCCACGCTTCTTCTTCGACGCCACCGGAACAGGCTCGCTCGTAGCAAGTGGGGGATCCTCGTGGATATGCCCACCGGGGTTAGCTGATGCCGGAAAGGCAAAAGAAAGAGGGACAGCCTCAACGGGTTCAATCATGTCGATATCCGAGTCATCCTCATCATGCCGGAAAGACCAAATCCCCGTTGGAAATGGGATAGGAAAACAACGAACTCACCCGGATTGGGTGAGGGGGCCAATTCCGAGGAGGGGAGACGAGCGGCGACGCCGGCAGGAATGCGCCTGGTCCGGTAGAGCCAGTCAAGATCGTCTTGACAAAACCATGACCCGTCCCACGCGCCGCGGTCCGCCGCGATGGCGTCCTCCTCCATCTCCTGCTCGGCAACGACAAGCTCTTCTTCAGTCATCTCGTATCCGCTATCCTCACTGGGGCTAGCGGCGGCGGGGATATGTGTCCTAGATTGGCGTGGACCCGTGGTGGAGAAGCTGCACAGCAGGGGCTGCGGTGCGGAGGCACGGAGAAGGTGCGGCGGCGGCGCTGCTGCAACGGGCACTAGCGGCGGCGCGGTCACGAGGAAGACGAAGGAGAAGAAGAGGAACGGGCAGAGGGGCGCAAAGGTGAAAAATGCTAAGGGGCGCGCCCCTCCCCTATTTAACTACCCCAGAGATGGGTGAGTGGGATCGCGTTGTGTGCACGAGCCACACGATGTGGCCGTGTATTACTTGCATCAGCCAATCGCCGAGGAGCCACACGGAGGGCCACAGGATGGAAGCGACCCCGTGACGTGAAACGCTGGTGTGGTAAACGAGGAGACAAGCATGACGTAACCCTCGCACAGTAATAACTTACAGTTATTGCGGCGGTTACTGTGTAGGCCCTTAAAATGAGGCAACGTAATGATTAGTCTCTATGTGGGTTGGCGTATGAGAGAAGGAAGCAAGGCCCGGATCCGAGCCACAATGGTAACCCGGCCGGCAAGTGAAAACTTGAAATGTGCAAAGGGAAAGTAAAACCATAGGATCCGAGCCAAGTTGGAGACCCGGCCGGCAAGTGAAAACTTGGAACGTGCGAAGGGAACGTAAATCCATATAATCCGAGATAAGAAGCTAACTCGGAATTAAACGTCCGAGGCTCGAACACGAATGAACCTGATGTGGCCTTAGCGACCAAGACCGCACCAGCTTCGGGGACTAATGTTGGGGGGTTACCCCCGGGTAGGGTCACTCCGGAGTATAAGGGCCGAGTTAGCCGAGGTTCGGCAAGGTCAAAGCGTATGCTGGCCGGGTCACCTCAAGGCAGGACGGATCACGGAGTAACCCGGACCAGGGGGAGGGGTCGTCTAACGTTGCCTTATCCGACTTAAGGAGTAAGTCGGAAGTGCTTGTCTAACTTGTATGCAGGAATAGGTGAGGCCGGATCTACTATGATCCGGATCTTCGCTTAGCTTCTAGGAGAAGGAAGGAATCTCTTTGGTCAAAAAAGGAGGTCTGGTACGCACTGCATGAGCGAAGAAAGTGAGGGCAGGACCATCGGATCGTGACCGACAAAGGTGATGATGCTCACGTCGGCTGACGCAGGCGCCACAGAGGCTCACGTAGCTAAAGCATGTATGACGCGGGGAAAAAGCACCCCGATCGGGTTACCACTTTGGGAGGAGGCATATTCCTAACTCCACGTATGCCCTAGGAAGGGACCGAGCCACCTCTATATAAGGGGGGCTAGGGTTCCTGTAGAAGGGGTTGGATTTTCTAGGAGACAGTTTGAGCTCTAGTTGATCTAGGGTTCTAGGAAAGGGGGGTAGGCAAGAGTAAGAGAGTTCCTTCTTCCTCCTCTTGCCCATACAGCTCGAGGAGCACTTGTAATCTTGGAGATAGAACATCAATACAAAGCTTCTGCGTGGAGAATCACTCCACTATCCCTCCCTGGATTCCCCTAGCGTGAAGACCAGTGAACAAAAGGCTTTA
Organism: Avena sativa; assembly: GCA_916181665.1. Taxonomy (NCBI): domain Eukaryota; kingdom Viridiplantae; phylum Streptophyta; class Magnoliopsida; order Poales; family Poaceae; genus Avena; species Avena sativa. The sequence continues at coordinate 345,868,658 of OV702287.1, forward strand.
CACAAAATAATTGTTGACCTCTTTCGGGATAAGGCCTGGAAGAAGAAGGGATTGAACCAGGGCTTGTTGACAGAGCAGATATCAAAAGCCTATGTTATCTCATTTGAAGGGACCCCGAATGATCGGTGCGGCGGTTAGGCATCCTTAGACGAAAGAGTGGTCTTTCAGGATTGGTCGTTGTGTGTCACCACCTCCCACCTATCCTACACATCAATAGCTCTATTTCACTGGCCTTTTCTGAGTGGAAGATTGCCCCTTTTAGTGATCTGAACACTGTATGTTGTGTATTAGTCCCCACCTTTAGCCTATCCATGGCATCTGCCGTGACACCACCACGACAGAGGCCTGAGAATGTACTGAGAAAAGCTATGGATAGCTTGGAAAACCCGGTAGCAGCAGTGGTAGATCCGGCTCAGGCACAGGCCGAGCTAGAGGAAACTAGGCAAAAGATACTAGAGGGCGCAAAGAAAATAGCCGCAGCTCAGCAGTCGCTGAACATGACGCTGCGTGAGTATGCAAAGGCAAACAAAGTTGAAACGGTAAAAGTAAAAGGGAGAAATCTCATGAGCGAGATGAACAAAGAAGGTGATGATGGAGCCGAAGGATCGGAAAACTATTTGTCTGTGGGGTTGCCGAAGTATAGTACCCCGGCAAAGAACCTCAGAGCAGCGGATGCGGCTGCATCCGAGTTAGAGGGTCTGACGGGTGAGGCCCGTCAAAGACAGCAAGATAGGGTTAACGAGTTAGTTCGGATCGCGAACAGACAGAACAAAGAGCTACTCAGAGCTAACCCGGAGAGAGCTAGAGCTTCCAAAATCGTCCATTCGGCGATGGGTAACCCGGAGAAATCCGCTGGAGCCGCATTGTCACCTCATGGTGGTCCAAGGAGAGAAGAGGTAGTAACCTCGGCCAGACGGAACAAACAGATTGTCCCGTATGACCCGACGCGTGCAGGAAAAGAAAAAGAAACGCGGAAAAATGATGATTGACGAAGTGTGAGCCGAGGTGAAGCTGGCCAAAGTAAACACGACCAAGGAAATGCCGATCAAGGGAACATTGTCAATGGCAATGCCGGACAGCAAAACTCGGCAGGAGCAGGACAACCGCAACAGTGGAATATACCAAGGCAAGAGCAAAGCGTCGGCTGAGGTATGCAACAGAAAGGTGCACCCCAAGTGCAAAACCGATACAATGACGGTGATTCGGAGATGGTGAACGCGGGGTACCCGAGACCGGACTATCATGTGATAGGGTCAAGATTGGGAAGCAGGGATTTAATGCCGGATGACACCAGGTTGAAACTGGACCGCCTGTATAGGTCGGAACAGATCGAATGTCAAGGTCCCCCGGGTCCAACGTGCTTTGGACCCCGGATCATGAAGGAGCCACCGGTACCCAACTTCTAGCTGCCCAGAGGCACGAAGACGTATGACGGCAGTACCAAGCCGGAGGATTGGCTGATAAACTATGCTACGACTGTGAAAATTGCCACTGGCAACTTGAGATGGGATGTACGATACGTTCCCCAGATGTTGGAAGGTCCGGCCAGAGTACGGCTGAATAATTTACCACCCGGAAGCATCAACTGCTGGATAGATTTTGAAGAAATGTTTATCAGCAACTTCTCAAGTACATATCAGAGGCCGAACAGGCCGCAGACCCTAGCAATGTGCAAGCAAAGACCTAATGAGACGGACCGTGAATTCCTGACCCGGTGGTGCACCGTGCGAAACTCGTGTGAGGGTGTCATAGAGTCACATGCCATAGCATGGTTTGCGCAAGGGTGCAGATATGGCAGCGAGCTGTGGATGAAATTGCAAAGGAAAATGCCAATTACATTGGCAGAGATGATCCGGATTGTAGATTCGTATGCTTTGGGTGATCCGACTCAACCTAGGCTCGCGTCAAACGAGTCAAACGAGGAATACTATCAGAGGGACGGAGCCGGGTCATCTCGGAGGAACGATTACAGAGGAAAAAGAAGAGATGATAGACCGGATCGTCGCTATGGTTCGCAACAAGTTGCAGCTGTGAATCAAGATCAACCCGGAGCAAGGAGCAACCAACGCCAGAAAACGGGAGGGCAATGGACTCCGAGAAACGATGGCAAGAAAACATGGACCCCGGAGCAAAAGAAACAGTGGCAAGAAAAGAAAGACCGTCCGAGGTATACCTATGAGTCGATGTTGGACCAGCCGTGTAAGTTTCACACGCCAAATCCGAATAGCCCGGCGGGTCACATAACGAGGCAATGTGAGTGGATGCGTAAGATAGAACAAGGTGGTTCGGGGAATGCTCAGGTACCCCGGAATGATCAACCTCGGCAGGAGTTACCTCGGCAGCAATTGCTCTCCGGAGCGAACACGCAACAGCTAATGTGGCCTCCCCCTCCGCTGAGGTATGACAACAATGGGAGAAGGGATGCAGTGCATCAGGTGGAAAATCAGCACCAGCCGGATCAGAGGTACCCCGGAAACGAGGGGAGAAATGAGTACAGAGAACATCACCAGAGCTATTGTGTGTTCACAACTGAGGAAACAAATCGAAAGAGCTTGCAGCGCCGACATATGGAGGTCAATGCGGTAATTCCAGCAGTGACGAGGTACATGCCTTGGTCGAACCAAGAAATCACCTGGAACATCAAAGATCATCCTAAGCTTATGCCGAGTCTAGGCTCGTATGTGCTAGGGCTGGATCCGACATTCATTGGACCGAACGTCAATGTGAGGTTCTCCAAGGTACTGATTGACAATGGAGGTAGCATTAACATCATGTATGCGGATACAATGCGCAAGTTGGGTATCTCGGAGAACATGCTCCAGGCTACAAGGACAACTTTCCATGGCATTGTACCAGGCATTTCTTGTGAGCCCATAGGCAAAGTCCGGGTCGACGTGCTATTCAGCACAAGGGATAACTGCCGAACTGAGAATCTGGAGTTTGAGGTGGTGAACTTGGAAAGTGCGTATCACGCGTTACTCAGAAGACCAGCATTGAACAAGTTCATGGCAAGCTGCCACATCAGTTATCTGAAGATGAGGTTGCCTGGGCCAAATGGAGTGATTACCATCGCTGGAGATTTCCGACGTTCCATTGAGTGTGCCTCAGCCGGGTCTAACCTAGCCGAATCACTCGTGATTGCGCAAGAGAAAACAAAAATCCAAGAGGTGGTGGCATTAGCTCAGTCCGCGCAGCAGTATATGTCGGCGTTGAGTAACCCGCATGGTAGCGTTTCATTCCAAGCCGCAAAGGATACCAAGAAGGTTCCAGTTGATGACATGTTCCCGGAGCGCACCGTAACAATTGGTGCCGAGTTAACTGATAAATAGGAAAGCGAGCTCGTCAACTTCCTCCGTGAGAATCGGGACATTTTTGCTTGGTCCACACAGGATTTGCAAGGTGTTCCGAGGGAGTTGGCCGAGCACTCTTTGAACGTAAGACCCGGAGCAAGGCCGGTGAAGCAACCTCTCCGCCGCTTCGCCGAGGATAGGAGAAAGGTCATTGGAGACGAGATAGCTCGATTGCTAGCAGCAGGATTTATCATGGAAGTACTGTATCCGGATTGGCTCTCTAATCCGGTGCTGGTAGAAAATAAGAAGGATGATCCGAACGTGGCAGTGGTTTGGCGTATGTGTATCGATTACACGAACCTGAACAAGGCGTGTCCAAAAGATCCATTTCCACTGCCGAGTATAGATCAGGTCATAGACTCAACCGCGGGATGTGAACTGTTGTCATTCATTGATGCATATTCTGGTTTCCACCAGATACCTCTGAATCCGGATGATCAAATAAAGACTGCATTTATTACCCCGTACGGGGCTTATTGCTATCGCACTATGCCGTTTGGTTTATGTAATGCAGGTGCAACGTACCAAAGATGTATGCAAAAATGTTTGCACGACCAAATAGGTCAAAATGTACAGGTGTACGTGGATGATGTGGTCATCAAGACCAAGGAAAGCAAAACGCTCCTTGACGACATCAGGCAGACATTTGCGAACTTGAGAAGGTTCCGGATGAAGCTTAACCCGGAAAAGTGTACCTTCGGTGTCCCGGCTGGAAAATTACTCGGATTTCTCGTCTCCAGCCGAGGTATTGAAGTTAATCCAACTAAGATTCGGGCCATTGAACGAATGGAGCTGCCGAAGTGTCTTAACGATGTCCAGAAGTTCACTGGGTGCCTACCATCGCTGAGTCGGTTTGTATGTCGGTTGGGAGAAAAGGCATTGCCTCTCTACCAACTCATGAAAAAGTCGGATAAGTTCGTTTGGACGCCACAGGCCGATGAAGCCTTTGCCCACTTAAAAAAGATGTTGGCCACTGCACCAGTGTTAGACTCTCCACTATCAAAGGAGTCAATGTTGCTCTACATAGCCGCAACCAACCGAGTTGTAAGTGCAGTGATTGTAGTAGAACGCAATGAAGAGGGTAAGTCGGTGCAGAGGCCAGTGTATTACTTGAGCAAGGTATTGTCTGCCTCAAAACAGAACTACCCGCACTTTCAAAAGGTGGCATATGGTGTCTATATGGCGGCAAAGAAGTTAAAGCATTACTTTGAGGAGCACCCCATCAAAGTGATATGTGAAGCTCCCATATCCAAGATAATGGGTAACAAGGATGCGAGTGGCAGAATCGCAAAATGGGAAATTGAGCTAGCCCCTTATGCGCCCCAATACGACAGAAGAGAAGCGATCAAATCTCAGGCTATGGCGGACTTTTTTGTAGATTGGGCTGAGGTACAATACGAACCACCGCCACCAGATCCAAACTACTGGAGGATGCACTTTGACGGGTCGAAAACCAAAACCGGATTAGGCGCCGGGGTTGTGCTTACCTCGCCAAAGAAGGACCAGCTAAAATACGTATTGCAGATCCATTTCGCGGCATCAAACAATGTCGCTGAGTACGAGGCTCTTGTGCATGGGCTCAAAGTGGCAAAAGAGATTGGCATACGTCGGATAATATGCTTTGGCGACTCGGATTTGGTGGTGCAGCAAGTGTTCGGAGTGTGGGATGCCCTGGATCCAAACATGGCACTGTACAAGTTTCATGTGCAGAAGATATCTGGTTACTTTGAGGGGTGTGAATTTCACCATGTACCCCGAGTGGAAAACAAGGCTGCCGACATGCTATCGAAGCTCGGATCAACCCGACAGGCAATTCCATTGGGTGTAGCATTGGAACACCTCAGAAAACCGTCTATCAGGCCGTCCCCAGGAACCGACTCGATCTATGTCCCGGAAAATACGGAATCCGGAGCTGAGCCCATGGACATTGACACGGGAGGTAGTACACGAGACCCGGGGACTGCATCAGCAAACCCGGGGACTGCCTCAGCAAACCCGGGGACTACCTCGCTTGACCCGAGGACTGCTCAGCGTGATCCGGCTGAAGTTATGCTGGTAGATCATATGGAAATTGATGAGGACGTGTTCCCTGCACGAGCGATACCAGCTTGGGCACTACCTATATTCCAATTCCTGAAAGACAGAACGTTACCCACTGAGGAGGTGTTAGCCAGGCAAACTCAGAGGAGAGCAAAAGCATACACAATTATCAATTCCAAGCTGTATAAACAGAGTGTAACCAATGTCCTCCAGCGATGCGTTGACCCGGAAGAAGGGCTTGACATCCTCCGAGATATACACCAAGGAGAATGCGGGCATCATGCCTCATCCCGAGCCTTGGTGGCAAAAGCGTTCCGGCATGGATTTTACTGGCCAAATGCCTTAGAACAAGCAGAAGATCTGGTGAGAAAATGCAACGGTTGTCAAAGATATTCTACTAAGACACATATGCGAATGTCGGAACTCAAGACCATACCAATTACGTGGCCATTAGCCGTATGGTGCTTGGATAAGGTTGGCCCGTTCAAACCAGCAACGGGAAACATGACACACATTTTGGTTATGGTGGATAAGTTTACAAAATGGATTGAAGTGAAGCCTATAAGAAAATGTGATGGAGCTACGGCCGTAAAATTTCTCAAAGACATTATCTTGAGATACGGTTATCCTCACAGTATCATAACTGATAATGGCACAAATTTTTCTGAAGGAGCATTTGCACGATTCTGCCGAGATAAGAAGATCCGGCTGGACGTAGCCTCGGTAGACCACCCCGCATCGAACGGACAAGTGGAAAGATCCAACGGATTAGTATTATCCGGGATAAAACCCTGGCTCATTGAGCCGCTGCAAAGATCAGCGGGGTGCTGGATAGAAGAACTACCAGCGGTACTGTGGAGTTTAAGAACAACTCCGAATCGATCAACAGGCTATACACCGTTCTTTCTGGTATATGGGGCAGAAGTTGTATTACCAGCCGACATAGAGCATGATTCGCCTAGGGTCACCCAATACACAGAAGCCGAAGTGCAAGAAGCCTGGCAAAATGATGTTGATCTGCTGGAAGAAGCGAGAGAACTGGCACTCTCCAGATCCGCCATATATCAGCAAAATCTCTAACGCTACCATAGCCGGAAAGTGTGCCCCTGAGTCTTTCGGGAAGGCGATCTGGTGCTCCGGTTGGTACAACGTACTACTGGCATGCATAAATTATCCCCCCCCATGGGAAGGGCCATTCATTGTGAGCAAAGCATTGCACAATGATTCTTACTATCTTATAGATGCAAAGCCACAGGAAAAGAACAAGGCGGACAGGTCCGGAGAGGAATCTAAGCGACCGTGGAATGTAGCACTACTTTGTCCCTTCTACACTTAGCTAAGAAGTGTATGTATCCGAGTCGTCTCATATGTCGGTATGTATGTCGGCAATGAGCTTATCAATGAAATAGTAGCGCCTCGAGCAGTAACTCGGGGACTGCCTTAATAATTATTGTTGTCGTCTCTCATACGTTAGCTGGAATAAGTCGTTCTACTTAACCCGGATTAGTAATGTGTGAGCACCAAAAACCCAACTCTTCGACTTGCTGCTGTCCAACAAGAATTGGCTTCATGGCAAGCAAGAGAACAAGTTTGGAATTACGTAGCACATGAAAAGCGACTAAGGAAACGAATTTATACAAGCTAACGTTTGTTTTTCGGATTAACCCTGTATTTATTTTCAAGTTATTATGCAGCTTTATTTTTTGAGCTAAGTCTGAAAGTTTCTTAGTATTGTTAAGACGATTTTTGAAGCTCAGAATCGTAAGTCATAAGGTAGACACGATCCGAGCCAAAAGATTGGACGAACAAGAAAAAGAAACTCGGGGACTACGCCCAAGTTAACCCGACATAAGAACTTAGTAGCAAAATATCACATGTACACAGCATACAGTTGCAGCCGGCATACCGGGGATCTGATAAATTTTCAAGCTTGGACCTAAGGAGCAGCAGGAGGAGGAATTTCGGCGTCGTCTTTGCTGTCTTCAATATCTGAGGCATCACCTTCTTCGTCCTCATCCGACCCGTCTTCAACGTTCTCAACGTTCTCGTCCCCCGCGGATTCCAAGAAGCTCGGTCCTTCAACCTAGTCATGGATAGGAGAATATTCGACGAGGCTGTAGGCGCAAGCCTGGAGCCGAGCTACCCACTCCGGGTCATCAGCCCATCTGGATCCAGTGCGCCGACGTGTCAGGAGGCTGAGGTTGATCTTCTCATACCATGTGAGTATGTGGTGAAGAATAGTATCAGCTGCGGCACACCCAGCGGACTCTCTCCAGATCGAGCTAGGTCTCAGTCTCCATTAGCTTCTCGACGAGAATCGCGGTGGTCTCCGGGCTACCTTCTCCGGGCCAGAACGTGTTGAAAATGCGAACTGCAACGTCGAGGATATCCTTGCCATAATTCTTGATGATTTCCATGCGAGATGACAAGCTGGCCAATAGGTCCTCCATGTCGTAAGGAACCTCCTCACCAGCAGGAGCGGCAGGAGTACCCCTTGCTCGGCGAAAATCTGCAACTGCTATGCTTGCAATAGTGATGCACTCAGGAAATTTGCCTGGAAGCAAGACAAGGGAAGAAGGTAAAGAAAAGACATATGAAGCAACCCGGAAAAATATGTCGGAAGGAACTTACGTGATATATGGCTGAGGATCCGGGTCAACTCCTTGATGCAGTCATCGCGTCTCTTGCGAAGTTGCTCAAGCTCAGCGTTTGCCGACCCAAGCTGGATGTCGGATTCTTTGAGTAGGTCCTGGTCCTTGGAGATCTGGAGAGTAAGGCGCTCGCGCTCTTCTGTGAAGTTCTGGCCAACCTTTTGGAGCTCGGTTTGGTGCTGGGCCTTCATCTTCTCCATCTCAGCCTTGAGCCTGGCAATCTCGTTGTCCTTAGTCTGGAGGAGAGCGAGCTCATCATCCTTTTTCTTCAGCTTGGCTTGATGCTGCCCTGCTTGTTCGAGAAAATGCAGCATCATATCAGGCACGGGCACACTATCCTCAAGCAATGCTGAAATAGTATGTTGACCCGGCAGAGCCGAGGAGTGAATGTTTGCCGAGCCAAGGAGAAGAGGAAATGGAAAACACTACAAGGTCGGACAAAAAAGGACATACCCTTGATTTCCTCCAAGTTCTTCCGCATGATCTTGTTCTCAGCCTCCACCCCAGCTGCAGAAACCGAACGAGGAGATTAGTTCGGCAGAAGAAGGTGAAGAAAAACGGAGAAGTGCCAAGGGAGAAACTTACCCCTTTTTTCATGTTCTGTAATAAGTGCAACGTGCTTTGCGTGTAGCATCTTGTGGGTATCCAGCAGGCATTGGAATTCAGCGCTCCGGCGATTGGTGGTTACCTGAAAAAAGTATAGAAGTGTAAAATTAGCTTGGTGCATATTCAAAGTGTACAAGATCCGGGTCAAGTGGAACTTAACCCGGCTCTAGGTGTGTTCATATTCGAAGTGTACAAGATCCGGGCCAAGTGGAACTTAACCCGGCTCTAGGTGTGTGCATATTCGAAGTGTACAAGATCCGGGCCAAGTGGAACTTAACCCGGCTCTAGGTGTGTGCATATTCAAAGTGTACAAGATCCAGGCCAAGTGGAACTTAACCCGGCTCTAGGTGTGTGTATATTCGAAGTGCACAAGATCCGGGCCAAGTGGAACTTAACCCGGCTCTAGGTGTGTGCATATTCGAAGTGTACAAGATCCGGGCCAAGTGGAACTTAATCCGGCTCTAGAGGTGTGCATATTCGAAGTGTACAAGATCCGAGCCAAGTGGAACTTAACCCGGCTCTAGGTGTGTGCATATTCGAAGTTCACATGGAGCTACATCAGTTTTCTAATGAGCATCCGGCAGAGTAACAAGTTACTCCACCGGAGGCTCGGGGACTAATGGTTATTATCTACAGCATGTAAAGGATAAACGACATACCTCCATCATCCGCCCCGCGAGGTTAATTGCCTTAGCGGCGGTATTCATTTGGGCGGAAAATTCTGCGGGGCCGAACTTTTCCAGGAGATCGTCGTTGTGGACGAACTCCGCCTTGTTCCAGTTCATGACGAACTCAATAAGGCTCGGAGGGTACCGCTCACCGCTGGGCATATGGGGTGCCACCAAGCCCTTCGCGTGCGCTTCTTTCCTCTCAACCAAGGCAAGGGCTAGGCTGGTATGCAGAACCATCTGCTGGGCATCGGTGAGCTCGACAGGAGCAGCCTTCGCTGCTGGAGCTTTCTTGGGAAGCATCGACGCTAAGGTTCGCTGCCCAGCCTTGACAAATGCAGACTTGGTAGCATCCGGAGCCTTTTTGCCCTTAGCTTGCTGGGAAGAAGTAACTGTAGCGGATTTCCCCTTAGGAGCTGCTGGAGTAGTTCCTCGCCGAGGTTGAGATGACTCGGACGAGGCGGAAGAACTTGGCACTAGAGCTCTTGTAGCTGGACTTGAGGCAGTTGTTGATTTTCTTGGTGCCGGAACATGTGCTGGTGCTGGTTCGATCACTGGTACTGGAACTGCTGCTAGTGCTGGTGTTGAGGTAGACTCGGTGGCTGCTAGTTGCGGTGATGCCGAAGTTGTGGACGCCGTCGCCTCGGCTGGACCGACCCCTCCCGCTCCAAGGTCGCACTCCTCTCGACAAGGTAGTGCGAAACCCAGAGCATCCGCAGAACCCTCTGGAATAGGGCTCAGTGGACGTGACTCATCGTCACGAGGAGGAGAAGGGCCAGATCGAAGTGGTGAAGAGATGCTTGATCCGCTCTAAGGGACCTCCACTAGAGCCCTGAAGAAGAAAATAATGTCAGAAGAGAAATTACCACGATGCAAGGAAAAGTGAGTTACGCAACGAAAAATGACTTACGCATCCGAGGTTTGGGCCTCCTTGGGTTTCCGGGCCCTTCGTGTCGGGGCTTTGCCTGCCGGCTTGGAGGCAGTCTTGTCTCCGGCCTTCTTTCGCCTTTTTGTGGGCTGAGAAGGTTCGGAGGAGGAACTTGGTGCGGCTCCGCGCTTCTTCTTCGGCGCCACCGGAACCGGTTCGCCCGTAGCAAGTGGAGGATCCTCGTGGATATGCCCACCAGGGTTAGCTGATGCCGGAAAGGCAAAAGAAAGAGGGACAGCCTCAACAGGTTCAATCATGTCGACATCCGAGTCATCCTCATCATCGGGCCAGTCTCTAAGAGAAGAGAATTTACCGCTGGGTCGTTTTGTAGCATCGGTCATAGGGATAAACATCTCCTGGTCCGGCTCCTCCTCATCCGGGATTTCTCGGTCCGGCGCCCACTTAAGGGTCGGATCTGTACCATCCTCAAGAGTTTGCTGAAGGAATAGCTGAGAGAAAGCATGAAGAACAGAGTCAAAAATACAACAAAAACCGACACATATTTGATCCGAAGTAAGTTTGCCCCGCGAAGCTTACCGCGGGAGGGAGCCTGTCACGACAGAAGTGCTCAATTTCCCACGTCCATTCAGCGAGAAATCTTTGTGGGTGGTGAAGAGAGCCTTAACCCGGCGAAAAATCTTTGTGTTGCTCAGCTCGAAGGAGGAGGTCCGGTTGGGGTCGCGGCCGAAACTCATGTGGCACACCTTGTGGGTGCGCTTCTGGAGGGGAGAGATTCGGTTGCGCACGAACGTGATCATAGCATCCTCGTTGCGCAATCCAAGTTTCTTCAGTTCCGCGAACCTCTTGTTAACTTGGTTGGCCAGAGTCGTGGGCTTCTTGGAGACCTCCTCCCAGAATTCCGGATCAGGTGGACCCAGAGTGTAGGGGAGCAACCGAATCAAATCTTCAGTGCCCGAGTTCCGGACATAGAAGAAGGTCCGGGCCCATCCTTTGCAGGAGTCAAGACCGGTGACCCGAGGGAAAACGGAAGTCCTCCGGGGTGAGATGGACGCAGCTCTGAATTGGGTGAGCTGCTTGTCCTCAGACTCAACTTGGATATTGGGGATGACGTTACGACGAAGGCCGAAGAACCGGATCCACAGCTCCTTCGTGGGCCACAATCCGGTGTAGCCCTTGATCGTAGAAGCAAAAGCAGAGAGAGGTGATAGCATTGGCTGGAAGATGGTGCGGCTGCAGGTGGTAGGTGCTAAGCCAATCCCGGAAAAGTCGCTCACCGGCAAGCCGAATCCCCGTTGAAAGTGGGACAAGAACACGACGAACTCACCCGGATTGGGTGAGGGGGCCAGTTCGGTGGAGGGGAGACGAGCGGCGACGCCGGCAGGGATGCGTCTGGTCTGGTAGAGCCAGTCAAGGTCATCTTGACAGACCCATGATCCGGCCCACGCGCCACGGTCCGCCGCAGCAGCGTCCTCCTCCATTTCTTGCTCGGCGACGATGAGCTCCTCCTCCGTCATCTCGTGCTCGCTACCCTCGCTGGCGCTGGCGGCAGCGGGGATCTGAGGCCTGGATTGGCGAGGAACCGTGGCGAGGAAGTTGCGCAGCGGTGGCTGCGATGCAGAGGCACGGGGAAAAGTGCGGCGGCGGCGCTGCTGCTAGGGGCACTGGCAGCGGCGCGGTCGCGAGGAAGATGAAGAAGAAGAGCAACGGGCAGAGGGGCACAGAAGAGGGAAAATTCTAAGGGGTGCGCCCCTCCGCTACTTAACGACCCCCTGGGAAGGTGAGTGGGATCGCGCCCTGCCAATGAGCAACATGGTGTGGCCGTGTATCACATGCCTCATCCAATCGTAGAGGAGCCACACAGAGGGCCACAGAGCAGAGACGATCCCGTGACATGAGGCACTGATGCGGTAAACGAGGAGGCAGGCGTGACGTGACCCTCGCATAGTGGTAACTGACAATTACTGTGGCGGTTACTGTGCAGGCCCTTAAAATAAGACAACGTAATGATTAGCCTCCATGTGGGTTGGCGTATGAGAGAAGGAAACAAGATCCGAGTCAAAGTGGTAACCCGGCCGGCAAGTGAAAACTTGGAATGTGCGAAGGGAACGTAAATCCATATAATCCGAGATAAATAGCTAACTCGAAAATAACGTCCAAGGCTCGAACATAAATGAACCTGATGTGGCCTTAGCGGCCAAGGCAGCTAAGACCGCACCAGCTTTAGGGACTAATGTTGGGGGGATACCCCCGGGTAGGGTCACTCCAGGGTATAAAGGCCGAGTCAGCCGAGGTTCGGCAAGGTCAAAGCGGATGCTGGCCGGGTCACCTCAAGGCAGGCCGGATCACGGAGTAACCCGGACCTGGGGGGTCGCCTAACATTATCTCAGCCGACTTAAGGAGTAAGTCGGAAGTGCTCGTCTAACTTGTATGCAGGAACAGGTATAGCCGGATCTACTATGATCCGGGTCCTGTTTAGCTTCTAGGAGAAGGAAGGAATCTCTCTGGTCAAAAAGAAGGTCCGGTACGCACTGCATGAGCGAAGCAAGCAAGGGCAGGACCACCGGGTCATGGCCGACAAGGGTGACGACGCCCGTGTCGGCTGACGCAGGCGCCACAGAGGCTCACGTAGCTAAAGCATGTATGACGCGGGGGAAAAGCACCCCGGTCGGGTTACCACTTTGAGAGGAGGCATATTCTTAGGAATATGCCTCCACGTATGCCCTAGGCGGAGACCGAGCCCCTCTATATAAGGGGGGCTAGGGTTTCAGTAGAAGGGGTTGGTCTTTCTTTGATATCAATTTTGCAAAGGTTCTAGGAGTGAACTGTAGTTGAGAGTAAGAGAGCTTCTTCTTCCTCCTCTCGCCAATACAGCTCTAGGAGCACTTGTAAACTTGAAAGGAATACAATCTTCTGTGTGGAGAATCACTCCGCTATCCCTCCCTGGATTCCCCTAGCGTGTATTAGTCCCCACCTTTAGCCTATCCATGGCATCTGCTGTGACACCACCACGACAGGTATGTGGAAAGAACATACATGCAATGACACTAGCTGTGGTTAATGAAAAGAACAGACATGCAATGACTCTGATGGATCCATATGTGGTTTGTGAAAAGAACACACATGCAGTGACTCTAGTTGTGGTTAATGAAAAGAACACACATGGAATGACTCTGGTGGATCCATATGGTTTGTGAAAAGAACACACATGCAATGACACTGGTGGATCCATATGTGGTTTGTGAGAAGAACACACATGCAATGACACTGGGTGTGGTTCATGGAAAGAACACACATCCAATGACACTGGTGGATCATTATGTGGTTTGTGAAAAGAACACACATGCAATGACTCTAGATGTGGTTTGTGAGAAGAACACACATGCAATGACACTGGTGGATCCATATGTGGTTTGTGAGAAGAACACACATCCAATGACACTGGTGGATCCGTATGTGGTTTGTGAGAAGAACACACATGAAATGGCACTGGGTGTGGTTTGTGAAAAGAACACACATCCAATGAACTCTGTTGAATCCATATGTGGTTTGTGAGAAGAACACACATGCAATGACTCTAGTTGTGGTTTGTGAGAAGAACACACATGCAATGACACTGGTGGATCCATATGTGGTTTGTGAGAAGAACACACATCCAATGACACTGGTGGATCCATGTGTGGTTTGTGAGAAGAACACACATGCAATGACACTGGTGGATCCATATGCGGTCTATGGAAAGAACAGACATGCATTGACACAAGCTGTGGTTAATGAAAAGAACAGACATGCAATGACACTGGTGGATCCATATGTGGTTTGTGAAAAGAACAGACATGCAATGAACACTGGTGGATCCATATGTGGTTTGTGAGAAGATCACACATCCAATGACACTGATTGTGGTTCATGAAAAGAACACACATCCAATGACACTGGTGGATCCTTATGGGCTTTGTGTAAAGAACACACACGCAATGACTCTGGAGGATCCACATGTGGTTTGTGAAAATAACACACATGCAATGACACTGGTGGATGCATATGTGGTTTGTGAGAATAACACACATGCAATGACATTGGTGAATCCATATGAGGTTTTTGAGAAGAACACACATGCAATGACACTGGGTGTGGTTCATGAAAAGAACACACATCCAATGACAAGGGTGGATACTTATGTGGTCTGTGAAAAGAACACACATGCAATGACTCTAGATGTGGTTTGTGAAAAGAACACACATGCAATCACACTGGTGGATCCATATGTGGTTTGTGAGAAGAACACACATCCAATGACACTGGTGGATCCATATGTGGTTTGTGAGAAGAACACAAATGCAATGACACTGGGTGTCATTCATGAAAAGAACACACATCCAATGACACTTGTGGATCCATATGTGGTCTGTGGAAAGAACACACATGCAATGACACTAGCTGTGGTTTTTGAGAAGAACACACATGCAATGACACTGGTGGATGCATATGTGGTTTGTTAGAAGAACACACATCCAATGACACTGGTGGATCCATATGTAGTTTGTGAGAAGAACACACATGCAATGACACTGGGTGTGGTTTGTGAAAAAACACACATCCAATGAACTCTGGTGGATCCATATGTGGTTTGTGAGAAGAACACACATGCAATGACTCTAGCTGTGGTTTGTGAAAAGAACACACATGCAATCACACTGGTGGATCCATATGTGGTTTGTGAGAAGAATACACATCCAATGACACGGGTGGATCCATGTGTGGTTTGTGAGAAGAACACACATGCAATGACACTAGTGGATCCATATGTGGTCTGTGGAAAGAACAAACATGCAATGACACTAGTTGTGGTTAATGAAAAGAACGGACATGCAATGACTCTGATGGATTCATATGTGGTTTGTGAAAAGAACACACATGCAGTGACTCTAGTTGTGGTTAATGAAAAGAACACACATGCGATGACTCTGGTGGATCCATGTGGTTTGTGAAAAGAACACACATGCAATGTCTCTAGCTATGGTTAATGAAAAGAACACACATGCAATGACACTGGTGGATCCATATGTGGTTTGTGAGAAAAACACAGATGCAATGACACTGGGTGTGGTTCACGAAAATAACACACATCCAATGACACTGGTGGATCCTTATGTGGTGTGTGAAAAGAACACACATGCAATGACTCTAGATGTGGTTTGTGATAAGAACACACATGTAATGACTCTAGTTGTGGTTAATGAAAAGAACACACATGCAATGACTCTGGTGGATCCATGTCGTTTGTGAAAAGACCACACATGCAATGACTCTAGCTATGGTTAATGAAAAGAACACACGTGAAATGACACAGGTGGATCCATATGTGATTTGTGAGAAGAACACAGATGCAATGACACTGTGTGTGGTTCATGAAAAGAACACACATCCAATGACACTGATGGATCCTTATGTGGTTTGTGAAAAGAACACACATGCAATATCTCTAGATGTGGTTTATGAGAAAAACACACATGCAATGACACTGGTGGATCCTTATGTGGTTTGTGAGAAGAACACACATGCAATGACACTGGGTGTGGTTCATGAAAAGAACACATATCCAATGACACTGGTGGATCCTTATGTGGTCTATGAAAAGAACACAAATCCAATCACTCTAGATGTGGTTTGTGAAAAGAACACACATGAAATCACACCGGTGGATCCATATGTGATTTGTGAGAAGAACACACATCCAATGGCACTAGTGGATCCATATGTGGTTTGTGAGAAGAACACACATGCAATGACACACATGCAATGACTCTAGTTGTGGTTAATGAAAAGAACACACATGCAATGACTCTGGTGGATCCATGTTGTTTGTGAAAAGAACACACATGCAATGAATCTATATATGGTTAATGAAAAGAACACACATGCAATGACACTAGTGTGGTTCATGAAAATAACACACATCCAATGACACTGGTGGATCCTTATGTGGTTTGTGAAAAGAACACACATGCAATGACACTGGGTGTGGTTTGTGAAAAGAACACACATGCAATGACATTGGGTGGATCCATAATTGGTTTGTGAGAACAACACACATGCAATGGCACTGGGTGGATCGATAAGTGGTTTGTGAGAAGAACACACATGCAATGACACTGGTGGGTCCATATATGGTTTGTGAGAAGAACACACATGCAATGACACTGGGTGTAGTTCATGAAAAGAACACACATCCAATGACACTGGTGGATCCTTATGTGGTTTGTGAAAAGAACACTCATGCAATGACTCTAGATGTGGTTCGTGAGAAGAACACACATGCAATGACATTCGTTGATCCATATGTGGTTTGTGAGAAGAACACACATCCAATGACACTGGTGGATCCATGTGTGGTTTGTGAGAAGAACACACATGCAATGACACTGGGTGTGGTTCATGAAAAGAACACACATCAAATGAACTCTGGTGGATCCATATGTGCTTTGTGAGAAGAACACACATGCAATTACTCTTGCTGTGGTTTGTCAAAAGAACACACATGCAATCACAATGGTGGATCCATATGTGGTTTATGAGAAGAACACACATGCAATGACACTGGGCGGATCCATATGTGGTTTGTGAGAAGAACACACATGCAATGACACTGGGTGTGGTTCATGAAAAGAACACACATCCAATGACACTGGTGGATCCATATGTGGTTTGTGAAAAGAATACACATGCAATGACTCTAGCCATGGTTTGTGAAAAACACACACATGTAATGACACTGGTGGATCAATGTGGTTTGTGAAAATAACAGACATGCAAAGACACTTATGGATTCATATGTGGTTTTGTGAGAAGAACACACATGCAATGAAACTGGTGGATTCATATGTGGTTTGTGAGAAGAACACACATGCAATGACACTGGGTGTGGTTCATGAAAAGAACACACATCCAATGACACTCGTGGATCCTTATGTGGTTTGTGAAAAGAACACACATGCAATGACACTGGGTGTGGTTTGTGAAAAGAACACACATGCAATGACATTGGGTGGATCCATAATTGGTTTGTGAGAACAACACACATGCAATGACACTGGGTGAATCCATATGTGGTTTGTGAGAAGAACACACATGCATTGACACTGGTGGGTCCATATGTGGTTTGTGAGAATAACACACATGCAATGACACTGGGTGTAGTTCATGAAAAGAACACACATCCAATGATACTGGTGGATCCTTATGTGGTTTGTGAAAAGAACACACATGCAATGACTCTAGATGTGGTTCGTGAGAAGAACACACATGAAATGACACTCGTGGATCCATATGTGGTTTGTGAGAAGAACACACATCCAATGACACTGGTGGATCCATGTGTGGTTTGTGAGAAGAACACACATGCAATGACACTGGGTGTGGTTCATGAAAAGAACACACATCAATGAACTCTGGTGGATCCATATGTGGTTTGTGAAAAGAACACACATGCAATCACACTGGTGGATCCATATGTGGTTTATGAGAAGAACACACATGCAATGACACTGGGTGGATCCATATGTGGTTTGTGAGAAGAACACACATGCAATGACACTAGGTGTGGTTCATGAAAAGAACACACATACAATGACACTGGTGGATCCTTATGTGGTTTGTGAAAAGAATACACATGCAATGACTCTAGCCATGGTTTGTGAAAAACACACACATGTAATGACACTGGTGGATCAATGTGGTTTGTGAAAATAACAGACATGCAATGACACTTATGGATTCATATGTGGTTTCATGAAAAGAACACACATCCAATGACACTAGTGGATCCATATGTGGTTTGTGAGTAGAACACACATGCAATGACTCTAGGTGTGGTTCATGAAAAGAACACACATTCAATGACACTGGTGGATCCTTATGTGGTTTGTGAAAAGAACACAGATGCAATGACTCTAGATGTGGTTCGTGAGAAGAACACAGATGCAATGACACTAGTGGATCCATGTGTGGTTTGTGAGAAGAACACACATCCAATGACACTGTCGGATCCATATGTGGTTTGTGAGAACAACACACATGCAATGACACTGGGTGTGGTTCATAAAAATAACACACATCCAATGAACTCTGGTGGATCCATATGTGGTTTGTGAGAAGAACACACATGCAATTACTCTAGCTGTAGTTTGTGAAAAAAACACATGCAATCACACTGGTGGATCCATATGTGGTTTTTTAGAAGCACACACATCCAATGAAACTAGGTGGATCCATATGTGGTTTGTGAGAAGAACACACATGCAATGACACTGGGTGTTGTTTGCTGAAAGAACACACATGCAATGACACTAGGTGGATCCATATGTGGTTTGCGAGAAGAACACACATGCAATGACACTGGGTGGATCCATATGTGGTTTGCGAGAAGAACACACATGCAATGACACTGGGTGGATCCATATGTGTTTTGCGAGAAGAACACACATGCAATGACACTGGGTGTGGTTTATGAAAAGAACACACAGTCAATGACACTGGTGGATCCTTATGTTGTTTGTGAAAAGAACACACATGCAATGACTCTAGATGTGGTTCGTGAGAAGAACACACATGCAATGGCACTGGTGGATCCATATGTGGTTTGTGAGAAGAACACACATCCAATGACACTGGTGGATCCATATGTGGTTTGTGAGAACACGTGCAATGACACTGGGTGTCGTTCATGAAAAGAACACACATCCAATGAACTTTGGTGGATCCATATGTGGTTTGTGAGAAGAACACACATGCAATTATTCTAGTTGTGGTTTGTGAAAAGAGCACACATGCAATCACATTAGTGGATCCATATGTGGATTATGAGAAGAACACGCATGCAATGACACTAGGTGGATCCATATGTGGTTTGTGAGAAGAACACACATGCAATGACACTGTGTGTGGTTCATGAAAAGAACACACATCCAATGACATTGGTGGATCCTTATGTGGTTTGTGAAAAGAACATGCATGCAATGACTCTAGCTGTGGTTTGTGAAAAAAACATGCAATGACACTGGTGGATCAATGTGGTTTGTGAAAATAACAGACAAGCAATGACACTTGTGGATTCATATGTGGTTTTGTGAAAAGAACACACATGCAATCACACTGGTGGATCCATATGTGGTTTGTGAGAAGAACACACATGCAATGACACTGGGTGTGGTTCATGGAAAGAACACACATCCAATGACACTGGTGGATCCTTATGTGGTTTGTGAAAATAACACACATGCAATGACTCTGGTGGATCCACATGTGGTTTGTGAAAAGAACACACATTGAGTGACACTGGTGGATCAATATGGTTTGTGAAAATAACACACATTCAATGAACTCTGGTGGATCCATATGTGGTTTGTGAGAATAACACACATGCAATGACACTAGTGGATCCATATGTGGTCTGTGGAAATAACATACATGCAATGACACCAGTTGTGGTTTGTGAAAATAACACACATTGAATCTAATGAACTCTGGTGGATCCATATGTGGTTTGTGAGAAGAACACACATCCAATGACACTGGTGGATCCATATGTGGTTTGTGAGAAGAACACACATGCAATGACATTTGGTGTGGTTCATGAAAAGAACACACATCCAATGACACTTGTGGATCCTTATGTGGTTTGTGAAAAGAACACACATGCAATGACTCTAGATTTGGTTTGTGAAAAGAACACACATGCAATCACACTGGTGGATCCATATGTTGTTTGTGAGAAGAACACACATCCAATGACACTGGTGGATCCATGTGTGGTTTGTGAGAAGAACACACATGCAAAACACACATGCAATGACATTGGTGGATCCATATGTGGTCCGTGGAAAGAACAGACATGCAATGACAGTAGTTGTGGTTAATGAAAAGAACAGACATGCAATGACTTTGATGGATCCATATGTGGTTTGTGAAAAGAACACACATGCAATGACTCTAGCTGTGGTTAATGAAAAGAACACACATGCAATGAGTCTGGTGGATCCATGTGGTTTGTGAAAAGAACACACATGGAATGACTCTAGCTATGTTTAATGAAAAGAACACACATGCAATGACACTGGTGGATCCATATGTGGTTTGTGAGAAGAACAGACATGCAATGAACTCTGGTGGATCCATATGTGGTTTGTGAAAGAACACACATCCAATGACACTGGTGGATCCTTAGGTGGTTTGTGAAAAGAACACAAATGCAATGACTCTAGCTGTGGTTTGTGAAAAGAAAACACATGCAATGACACTGGTGGATCCATGTGGTTTGTGAAAATAACAGACATGTAATGAACTCTTGTGGATGCATATGTTGTTTGTGAAAGAACACACATGCAATGACACTGGGTGCGGTTCATGAAAAGAACACACATCCAATGACACTAACTGTGGTTAATGAAAAGAACAGACATGCAATGACTCTGATGGATCCATATGTGGTTTGTGAAAAGGACACACATGCAATGACTCTGGTGGATCCATATCTGGTTTGTGAAAAGAACACACATCTCCATTCAATGACACTGGTGGATCCATATGTGGTTCATGAATAGAACACACATGCAATGACACTGGTGGATCAACATGTGGTTTATGAAAAGAACACACATGCAATGACACTGGTGGATCCATGTGGTTTATGAAAATAGGCACATGCAATGAACTCTAGTGGATCCATGTGGTTTATGAGAAGAACACACATCCAATGAACTCTAGTGGATCTATCTTGGCAAAATTTGATGTATGCCATGATGTATTTCATTGTACAAGACAATCACTTTCCATTTTTATACTAATCAGTTTTGCCCTTGGTTTGTGAAAAGAACACACACTAGTGGATCCATATGTGTTTTGTGAAAAGAGCGCACACTCTCTTTCATAAAAGCCCAAACCTGTGCTCACTCTGTCTGCTATGCCCTGATTGGTTGTCACAGTTGTCTCTTGGATCGTGCGCACCAACCATTGATTCTGTGTGATCCAACAAGGATCATTGCACACGCTGTGCCCTTCACAGTATAACGTGAGACAGCACGGACGTCTCCCTCGGCGAGACTTCTACAAGAAGGAACACGGAGGCGTCCTTGGAAAAGTCCTCGACTTGTCATGTCATGTTTAATCAAGTATGAAAAGCCTACTACTGCTACTACTACGCCACAACACATGCGTCATTGAGTGCACGGTCGTCGACGGGCCGCTGCAATTTATTGCCACTTAATTTTAATAAGACATATCCCATTTTTTACGTAGTGGCTCTCAATCTCACTTCCAATTGGGCCCTACCGTAAGAAACTTTCACGCACTAGCTGGAGGCCGAAGAGCTGAGCTCGACGAGACCTAACGTCTCTGCCTTCATCGAGTCACTCATAGTCATTAACACATCCCTCTACCTGATCTAGCACAACCCCACAAATCTCGCTGTACATCCACATACCTTCCCCTCTACATTTCCCCTTTTAATTATCGCCAATTTTATGGCCGTGTCAAACTTCATACATAGAAATTGTGTATGAGCCCTTTGCATGCGGCTCAATACAGAACTGCCATGCATGGACCGAGAAAAAATGTGACATATCGTGCGCGTGTCGCGGTGCACGGTGCAGTAGCCTGCGCGGCGCCTTGCACGGTGGTGCAACGAAACGTGCCTTGCTTCCATTCACCTTAACTATAGAGCCCCTCTCCACACACCCACTCTCACTCTCGCTCACTCTCCTCACTCAACCCTCTCCACTATCCCACCAGCATCTGCAAACTCCCGAGAAAACCCTGTCCGTGCTAGTGATGGAGGAGGAGGATACGGTGGCCATCGTCACCTCCGAGGCCGCCGGTGAGGAGGCCCCCGTCTCCTCGCTGGTCCCCCTCGACGCGTTGAAAGCAGCCGCCGTCCCTGTCCAAGCCCCCGTCGAGGCATTGATGGCAGCCTCCGTTACTATCCAGGCCCCTGTCCTCGCTACCGACATAGCCGCCAGCGAGGAGCCACCCGCCGGCAAGGAGGCTCTCGTCGGTCACGAGCAGATCCAGCTCTTCAGGGACCCCTATGATCCAGATGATTACATCGCTCCGGTGAACCCCTACGACACCGGCATCAACGACCCATGGTCGGAGGTAACTAGGGTTTGCTCCCCTTCCCTGGTTCTTCTCATGTTCCCATCGTTGGATGCTAGATCTTGGTTTATTAGGATTCGCTTGTTCGTATTTTGATTGCTCGATCTTCTTACATCATCTACTCCCCCATTTTCCTTTTCTTCCAATAGGTTTACGACAGCGACGTCTACAGCGATGACGAGTCCAGGCACACCAAGACTCGTCAGGTGCCGAGGAGGCTGCATGCCAGCCAGTACGACGCCTTCTTTGCTAGCAGCGTCTACAGTTGCCCCTTCTGCAGGATGAGTATAGTCGGCACTGACTTCAACTACGTCATGATGCATGCAGACGACCCGAGCTCCGACACCCCCAATGTTGGCCAGACCGTGAACATCAACGCCTACATCGCTGAACACCAGGCTCTCGGTATTCACCTCCAAAACCTCCAGCGGGTGGCCATCGAAGAGGGTTGCATGCCTCCAATCAAGCCCAAGGCCCCCAAGATCAAGGGACTAGGCAGCAAGAAGTGGAGGAAGCGCCAGAGGGAGGAGGTGGAGGCGCAGGCGCATGCAAGGAGGGGTTGAACGTGTCTGCTGCTGCTAAGCAGCTTCTTTTGATTTTCTATATTTTGCTTGCATCCTATTTCTGCATGCAAGGAAGGAGTTGAATGCATCGAACCTCGTTAAGCAACCTACTTTCTATCGCTATATCCTATTTAGCTGCGCACATCTATATCTACATTTGTTTTGTTTTATGAATGAATGTATTTTTCCTGGTGCTATTTGCTGCTCTAGATTTGCTACTAGATCGGAGGCAAAAAGAGGTCCAAAAGGGAACGAGTTATCAAAGAGAGAATCTTCTCTAGATTTGCTACCAATTATGGCAAAATGAAACATATCTATTTAGCGAGAGAGGAAAAAGGTACTCTTTCAAACTGCCAGTTAACGAGCTACCATCTTGACAAGCTACAAGACACATACAGAAACAAAACACAAAGAAGTAAAATTTATTTTACTACTCTCACTTGAGGCGCTAGCCATCTTGACATGCTAACCGAGTTCCACAAAATAGAAACATAACACAAAGGATTAAAATTTAATTCACTTCTCATCAGACCACTTGAGGCGCTTGCCATCGTTCCTAGGCGACCAACTACCATCATTCCAGGTGGATCTTACGTTATTGGCACTCCACAGCTCATGAAATGCAATTTCTTCCCACCTGGGATCTGACTTGGCTTCCCTATCTTCAGCATCCTGCGGCATAATTTGCGGTTCATCACAGGCCTGATTGTTGCCGCTAGAAGATGCTGCCTCTCGGTTTGCTGCTTCAGCTGCAGCCTCTCTGTCAGCTGCTTTAGCTTTAGCTGCAAGCTCTCTTTTAGCTGCTTCTGCAGCCTCTCTATCAACTGCTTTAGATGCAGCCATTCTTTGCATATTCAGATTCAAACTCAGTTATTCTGCATTTTCTATAAAGGCCCCCCTAAGCTCGTCTTCCCTCTTGCAAATAGGGCAAAACATGAGGTAATGTAGAAAGAAATGGATCTTCTTGTACAGCTGGTAGGTCACGTAAGCATCTATGTCGGCATACTTCAGGTTTATATCAGACAATGGCCACTCCTCCCAGAAATCATGCCTATCCGTAGGGAAATCTGCCTTCATTCTGTCGTACGACTCATCGAGGATTCTAGTTGCGAGTGATGCCATTCCATCCTTCCTCGAGCCCCCTAGGATCTTGACAAGACTCTGAATATCTATCTAGTTGTGCGCAGGAATTGTAATTCTCTCTTGATGAAATTTCAAAAAATTAGTTGTATTGTCGATAGTGCAGAAAACAATTCCTTTTTCTACAAGGAACTAGCACAGCGCTGGACAATTCTGTCAGTCCTGAAAGTATGTAGTTTGTCATCACCAAAATTTGTAACTACAAATATTTTGTCAATGCAAGATTATCATCTGAATATAATTTTAAAAAGTTTAGTAAATGCAAGATCAAGACTCTCAACATTGTCTTGTCATAATTTATTTGGTCCTAAATAAAATCCAGTAGTTGCAAGATGAGCAAATGGATAAAGAACAAGAGGAGAAAACCTAAAAGCGGTTAACTACAGAGAGCAGATCTACAAACCGGGAGAAGTGATAGACGAGGATGTGTTTCCTCATGGCCAGTTGAATGACAGCGACTTCACTCCCTTCATATGGGTCCTCCGGGGTGTACTCGAGGTCCAATCCCACAAACTTGTCCTCGTCTTTCTCAAGCCAACCCTCGTACATCCTCAGGACTCGCACCACTGTATCCTCCTCGTTGGTGTAGACGACGTCTATCTTCTTATTGTCATGGGTAGTGAAGCTTGTCTCTAGAGTGCGACGACCTTCCATGGCAGCAAGGAGAAGACGGGAAGAAGACATATGACAGGAAGAAGAAGAGTGGTTTCTGCGAGACAGGGGAACGGTGGAACCGTCAATGCGCTTTTAAGGTAGTGGTTAATGATGGGGACGGAAGTCCAAAGGAGAGACGCGTGACGGTGGCCGTTCCAGCTTCTGAGTAAACAAAAAATAATTATAACGACGATATATTTGCCCTATTTTGTCACGTCAATACACTGGGCCGGTCGTGTTGTCCTATCCACTGTGCCAACACTGCAAGCCTACGTGACAGCCACCAGGCCTAAGCGACGGGAGCGACATAATGGCAAGAACTGATAGGGGGGGCAACTTGATGGCCGTTAGCCTGATATTTTGTATTGAAACATAAAGTTGAATCCGTGCCGAAAAAGACCCTCTCAGTATTTGGCACACCAATTGTAGTCATCGCGGCTGATTACAGGCAACTTGGGTACCGCGTTGCCTGGGCGCCCCAACTTTCGGGCCACAAAATGATATTCTCCCCCTGATGTGGTCTATCTACTGCTCTATGTCAACGACATCATTGTCATGGCCTCTACATCTGGGTTTCTTTAGTGCCTATTTGACATATTACATAGTGAGTTTGCCATGACTGACCTAGGCGATCTTCATTTCTTTCTTGGGATTGTCGTCAGCCGTTCATCGGATGGTCTCTTTCTATCTCAGCGTCAATATGCTGCGGATCTCCTGCAGCGAGTCGATATGTCTGATTGCCACTTAGCTTCGACACTAGTAGACACTCAGTATAAGCTCTCTGCCATAGAGGGTGAGCTTCTATATGATGCCACTAAATACAGGAGCTTGGTTGGTGCTCTTCAGTATCTCACTCTAACACGTCCATACACCTCCTATGTAGTTCAATAGATATGCCTTCACATGTATGCCCCATAGATGCCTCATCTTGCTCTTGTGAAAAGAGTTCTTCGGAGTTTGGTCTTCATTTGCATGCTTCGTCCTTGACCACAATGATGGCTTACTCTGATGTTGATTGGGCTGTGTCGTGGTGGTATCACAACATATGCCATGGGTAGGCTAAAGTTGGGGCCGATGGACACTGGAGGAATCTGGGGAGGGATGATGAAGTGAAGACCTCATACAGAAGAACAGTGAGAGACACGATGTACCCAGGTTCGAGGCTCTCCTAGTGAGATTACACCTATACTCCTGCATCTAATCTCATATAACTTGGCCATGCATGTGTCAACAATGGTGTTCCTTGAGCTATATTACTATGCCTCTAACGGAGAGATCAGAGGAGGAGGAACCTATGCTCCTATCGAGCAGAGAGGAGAGGAGCCCTTCGGGGCCTCTCTAGGAACGATCCTCCTGGTGCTCCTTATAAAGGGGAGCCTAGGGGACAAGGTATGTCCCCACAAGTACTGTCTATGAGCTGGCTAATGGGTCCTTGCTAGGTCATCTTGTCCTTTGGTGAGTCATCAGTCTTATCCCTTGGACTTATTCCTTAGCATCTTCCCGAGATGCCCATCATATTCCCTAGGACATGTGCCAGTCTGAGCCAGGGGCGTCCCAAGACTGGCACATGACGCAGGCTTGACCTGGCTTGAAGAAACGTCGATGTAGAGATTTGGAGATTAATCGGGGGTGAATAATAGGGCATACGTGGTGATATCACTCGGCCCAAATTCCCTGAGCAGAGAGGAAATTCGGCCTGGACCATTGCTCACTTGGCCTAGCATTAAATGGGCCCCGCCAAGTCATTCTTCTTCCCAACCGAGTCCTAGGAGATGGCCTAGCCGGGGTTGCTATAATTCGGCCCGTGGTCGGGAAGCTGGCGAGGTCGGCCTGGGAGCTTGCTACCTCACCCCACGGTGGGCCGAGATGAAAACTGGCCCAGTCGGGGTTCCCCGAATCAGAGCTATACTGTAACTACCTCGGTGAATTACGCTCCTAGTACAAGCCTGGATGTTCAGAAATGGTTGAAATAGTACGGTGGGGCCCAAATGCCACTCACAGGTAGACCTTTCGGCCGTCCCAACTATTTCCGAACATCGGGACAAGAACGGGCGGCGTAATCGGCAGGCGAAGGGATCAACTACATACACAAATGAGTATGTATGCAAGCCACCATACAACAGTACATCAGAGCCATTCCATCTAAAAAGAAAGGAAATATAGCAACGCCATACGGCAAGATCCAAATATCCTAGATAGATATAATAGTTTAGGATATCTCCTCATACATCAATCAACAGAGTATCAAGCGGAAGCGGAAGACAAAATCTGAGTACGGATAAGAAGCAAATCGGCATAAGATGCCCCATAAATAAGCACATCCCGCCCACAGATCTCACGGATCCCCGTTCCCGGAATCTCTACACCGAATGATCGTTGCCCACATCGTCCGTCTCTTCCACCCAGTATCCATCTTGCGATTGTACCTGTTCATCTGAACCAATAATTTATCGTGTGAGACCCTAGGGGTACTCAGCAAGTCTTTATGCCTCTAAAGGGGACACAACCTGGGGTGACGCAATTGCAGCAAAAGATAAACCCTAGCAATTCTATAGAAACTCGCTAACCATCCGCCTAACCAGAGATAGACGGATGTCCGTGATTTAATAACAACAGTTATAACAGTTATAACGGTAATATCCATGGATCCATCCTCCTCCTCGCTTACCGACGAGGAAGCGGACGAACAACCCCCCATCCGTTGGCAGTTTTATTATCCATTCCGTGAGTATTGCACTATTTACTAGTCAGGTACCTAGTCTAGTCAGATTAAAAGCGGTACTTTAGTTATGCTTGTCTATGATCGAGAAACTGTGCTCCAAGTCATCCATAACCGCAGACACGGCTTTCAGAAAGTTTTACCCTGCAGGGGTGCACAAATAGCAACACACACTCGATATGCCTCGGAAAAACCAAATCAAAACCCAACGAGGCAGTCACGACAAAGCAATCACAGGATTCAGAAATATTTCAGGGGGCCACCCCATTAAGCTACCCGCGACGAAGTTGGCCGACTCCGAGACGGACTCAAGGTTTGCGCCAATGGCTGTGAACGACTGGGAACCCGAAAATGTGACTGGGCTTGTCGACACCGCGAAAACACTCCGCTTCCCTAAACAGTACAGTGTGCAGTACCTCGCACAATTTAAATAAATCAGTAAAGCATGGCATAAGTACAGGATAGTAAATAAAACCTCAAACTAGTTTGTGGCCCCAAGAAATAAGAATGAATCAAGCTCTGGCTCAGGGGGGTTCATAAGCCTCCCGGATGTGGATAGTGCGAATATTCAAGGAACAGGAATCAAGTACTCGGGGTCCTACGGGACACAAGTGAGCCTGAAAAAACAAATAGCCAATATGGCCCACCGATGCCACTTTCATTAGTTATCCCATTACTACTCAGGTTAAGTTGTTTAGGTACCTCGTTATCCATCAGACACTCACATACCCTACACATGCTGTTCTACGACTCGCATGGCTCAAACAACTCCTGTAGTAACGGCTCATAGGGTGGAGGAACAAGCTTCGGTGGGGTTTAAAAGTAAAGGCTATGCAATACTTAGGATTCAAATTAATGCAATCGCGACTCAATGATGCAAGAATAAGATAGAGGCGATAGGTACTATATGTATGCAAGCATGTGGTAGTGCTTGCCTGGCAGCTCAGTTGAAGCAATGGATGGATCTGGGTAGTGCTCCTGGTTCTCTTGATATATCCCCTGCTCAGCGTCTATTCGAAGAAGAACCAAACAACAAGGGCCAACATAAATAAAGTGCACAAGCATATGAATAAATGCATCACGCAAACAATCATGCCATGATGAATGATGCACAATTTGCATGGCAATAGGTAGCATGGCATGGGTGAGGTGTGAAGTACAAGATTAAATCATTTTATGGGGTTTTTGTCCCATTTTATTCTCATATTAGTTGCTGTATACAATATATTTATATGATGCATGCTTCAAATCAAACCATGGAATGCATAAACAGAAAGATCTCGTCGAGCTAATCATTTTAGACATATTATTTGTCAAATTTGGAGTTGTAAAACAAAAGTTGTTAATTAATAAAGGTTAAAGGGCATTTTATTGTAATTTAAATAAACTTGGAATTTTAAATGTTCAAAATATATTTTGGATTACATATTTGAAATCCTCACATTTTTCTGATTTGAAAACATATATTATTTGTATCATTTGGATTAATATTTGAAAAGATATTTAAAAACAGAAATATATTTGAATTTGAAGTAATTAGAAAAGATTTGAATTTAATCAGATAACAGGAAATACTTTTTATACTCAGTCTAATCTAGCCACAGACGCTTACAGGTGGGGCCAGGCTGACTGGGCGGACTGGGACCACGCGGCCGAGCCAGGGACCGCGGGTTGCTGAAAACAGAGCGCAGGTGCCTTTTTGCAAAAAGGCAACAGACACCGACTAGTGGGCCTAGAGGGAGCGCGGGTTGCGAGACAAAAAGGTGGGGGGTATGCGCAAAAGGCCACGGCAGTACTGTTGTTCTTCCTCGCGTCTGCGGACAGGTCGGTGCCGAGCGCGCGGAGCGCAGCGCGCGGGGCTCGAACCGGGGACCTGCGGGCGCGCACTGGGGTGGCGAACCAGTGCGGCTAGGTGGGCTAGGTGACAGGAGAGCGGGCGGGGCCTATATAGGGCTGCGATGCGGCCGGGAGCGAGCGGACAGACACGTGCAGCGGCGCGCAGAGGGTGCTCGACGAAAATTTCCGGCGAGGCTAGGGCGAGACGGCGACGGCGACGATGTCTGGGGGGTTGGGGAGCTCACCAAGAGGGCGTCGGTGGCGATGGATCGGGTCGGCGAGCCGTGGAACGACGAGGACGCAGACGGACGGCTCGGGTTAGGGTTTCGGGGAGGCGCGTCGGTACTGGCGGCTCCGGTGCTCCTCTTCGTCGACGGCGTGTACAGGGCGTATCAGGGGACCCTCCTCGAACTCCCAGGCCACTCCACGGTCTCTCTGCACGCCTGGATCAACGGGACGTGGCGGAGGCCGACGGTGGCTGGCATCGGGGGTAGCTGCTGGAGGAGAGGAAGGGGAGGAGCGGCAGGTGCCTGGGGGGATCTGGGAGAGGCCAGAGAGGCGAGGTGG
Organism: Avena sativa; assembly: GCA_916181665.1. NCBI lineage: Eukaryota > Viridiplantae > Streptophyta > Magnoliopsida > Poales > Poaceae > Avena > Avena sativa. Next base: position 345,898,488 of record OV702287.1, read on the forward strand.
AGGAGATAAGGCAGAGAGGGAAAGGGAGACGCCGTGGGGGAGGGGTAGATGGAAAAGGTGGCTCGGCCACCTTTTTCCTCCTCTTCTCTCTCACGTGCTCGGTCTGGGCAGGTAGGGGAGGGGCAGGTGAGGCTTCCAGGTGGGGTAGGGCAGGCCAGGGTCGGGGTGGTTCGGGCTGGGGCCCCTAGGGCAGAGAGAAAAGAGAGGGAGAGAGGTAGGGAGCTCGGGCTAGGGTTGGGAGCTAGGCTCGGGTAGAGAGGGGGTATGGCTCGGGGTAGCTAGGGTTTGCTTGGGGCTGGGGGTAGCTAGGTGGCCAGCTAGGTAAGAGAGAGGGGGAGGCCGAGAGAGAGAGGTGGTGGACTTAGGGTACTTAGGGTTTGGTCTAGGTTTTAGCTTAGAGCTAGGTTTAGAGGGGATGGTAAAGAGAGGAGAGGTGAGGTAGGGTGGTGATAGCTAGGGGATTAGGGTGATGGGGTGGTGGCTTGGGGTTTATAGGAGTTTGCATGCTCCAACTAGATCAAGCAACACAAGAGAGGGGTGTGGTGATGATGGTCTTAAGCAAGCACAAACAAGATCAAGCTAAGAGGAGAGAGAGATGTGGTTTAAATTCACTCAAAATTCAAATAAGATCCAAAGAACAAGCAAAAGGTGGGGCTTGCATGGCCCATGCAAAACATTTATGGCCATGTTGATTATTGTGAAAACAACATTTTTACATGGCATTATTATCATGCATTCCCAAAATTGGAGTAAGGCCCAAGCAAAGGAATCTAGAAAGAACTCCAAGTGGAATAGATGGAGATAGCCATGTTTGAAATAGGATGGGACATGCTAGTGTGTGTGTTCCACTAGATGATCAATAGTCCCAAAATATTCCAACATGAGCATAATTCCATGATAAACCATATGGAAGCTAGGAGAAAGGTTCCACTCACAAGGCATGCAAAGGTGGCCCTGTGGCTCTCATATATCAATGATGTGAAAACAACATGATGCTAAGCTGAGAGCATGTGGACAAGAATTGGATCCATCCCAACCCACATGAACTAGAGGTAACTCAAATAAAATGCAAAGCTCATATTTAGTTGGATGGTGGAAGTTATAAGGTGGTGAAAAGAAAGGGTGGTGGAGTGGAATAAAAGATATGCCCCCAACTCAACTTGGGCATTAAACAATATATCAAGAACCAAATACAATATCAAGAGGCAAATACAATTTACAATGCATATGAGAGAAGAACCAAATCAAAAAGGGTTTTGTATGATGCTCAAATGCAAGGTGGCATGATGACATGAGCATGATATAATGATGATGCAACAATTATATATTTGAAGTAGCCATTATATTACTAGACCAAGTAGCATTACAATTGTTAGACAATTGGGATGCTACAACTCTCCCCCACTAAACAGGAATCTCGCCCCGAGATTCTAGGATGAAGAAGACGACACAAAGAGGGTAGGATACTTGACACGGAGCTCATCTTCACGTTCCCAAGTGGCTTCATCAACGGAATGGTGCGACCACTGCACCTTGCAGAACTTGATGGACTTGTTGCGAGTCCTTCTTTCTGCGACTTCAAGGATTTTTGTGGGGTGTTCTTGATAAGACAGGTCTTCTTGGAGATTGATCAGCTCATGGTCCACGGTCCTGCCGGGATCCTTGAAGCACTTCTTGAGCTGAGAGATGTGGAAAACATCATGGACTTTGAGTTTTTCCGGAAGCTCAAGAGCATAGGCAACTTCTCCTCTTCTTCCACGAACTTTGAAGGGACCGATGTATCTAGGAGCCAGCTTCCCTTTGATACCAAAGCGGTGCGTGCCTCTCATGGGAGTGACACGAAGGTAAACGAGATCACCAGGGACATACTCCATGTCCGTGTGCTTCCTATCATAATTGCTCTTCTGGCGACTTTGAGCAATCCTCGGATTTTCCAGAATGATGTGAACCTTCTCCTCCGCTTGAGTCACAATGTCAGGACCGAACAAGATCCTTTCACCTGCACCCGACCAACCAATCGGAGTTCTGCATTTGCGACCATAGAGAGCCTCAAATGGTGCCATCTTTAGACTTTTCTGGAAGCTATTGTTGTAAGAGAACTCAGCATAAGGAAGACATTCTTCCCACTTCATGCCAAAAGAGATGACGCAAGCACGAAGCATATCCTCCAGAATCTGATTGATCCGTTCAACTTGTCCTTGCGACTGAGGGTGGTAAGCTGTGCTGAAGTTCAACTTTGTTCCCAAAGCATTTTGGAAACTTTCCCAGAACTTGGAAGTGAAGATGCTTCCACGGTCTGAACTGATCTCGAGAGGAACCCCATACAGAGAGACAATTCTGTTGATATAGAGCTCCGCCAACTGAATTGCAGAAATGGTTTCCTTAACGGGGAAGAAGTGAGCCACTTTAGAAAGCCTGTCAATGACAACAAAGATTGCATTGTTGCCCTTCTGCGACCTAGGAAAACCAGTGATGAAGTCCATCTCTACTTTCTCCCATTTCCATTCCGGGGGTTTCAATGGCTGTAGAAGACCGGAAGGTTTCTGATGAACAGCTTTCACTCTGCGGCAGACATCACACTCCGAGACATACTTGGCACAATACCTTTTCAAACCAGGCCACCAATATTGTGTTTTCAAGTCCATGTACATCTTTGTGCTGCCAGGGTGGATAGAAAGAACAGAATCATGCGCCTCCTTGAGAACTTGCTCTCTCAAACCCGGGTAGTTCGGAACAAACATCCGGTGTTCAAAGAAAAGCGTGCCTTGATCATCGACGTGGAAGGACTCATACTTCGGAAGCTGAATCCTGGAGATGATCTTTCTTGTATACGGATCACCAAGCTGAGAGGAGCGAACCTTTTCTTCCAAGAGAGGTGTTGCTAGAAGGTTCAGGAGATACCCTGGTTCCACAATTTCTAGGTTGAGCTGACGGAATTCCTCGCACAAGAGAGGCTGTTGTTCTTCCATCATGAGGTTGTTGACATAAGCTTTGCGGCTGAGAGCATCTGCCATGACATTAGCTTTGCCCGGAGTGTAGTTGATGGTCAAATCGAAGTCATTGATTGCTTCAATCCATCTCCTTTGCCGAAGGTTGAGATCAGGCTGAGTAAAGATATACTTCAGACTCTTGTGATCAGAAAAGATCTCACAACGGTTGCCAAGCAAGTAGTGCCTCCATACTTTCAAAGCAAAGACAACTGCTGCGAGCTCGAGGTCATGTGTAGGATAGTTGATCTCATGCGTCTTCAATTGTCGAGAGGCATAAGCAACAACTTGCTTTTCTTGCATGAGGACCACACCCAATCCATGCAAAGAGGCGTCACAGAAGATCTGGAACGGCTTGGATGTATCCGGAGGAACCAAGACTGGTGTGGAAGTGAGCTTCTCTTTGAGTGTCTCAAAGCTTGCTTGACATGCAGGAGTCCAAAGGTATTTCTTGCCTTTCTTGAGGAGATCGGTAAGAGGCTTTGCTATCTTCGAAAAGTTCTGAACGAAGCGACGGCAATAACTAGCCAAACCAAGGAAACTCCGCACTTCTTTGACATTGACAGGAGGAAGCCATTCAACAATTGTCTTCACGGTTTCCGGGTTAACTGCAATGCCCTTGGCAGAGATGACGTGACCAAGATAGGTAACTTGAGGCAGCCAAAACTCACACTTGGAGAACTTTGCATACAAGCGGTTCTCACGAAGCTTGCTTAGGACACACCGAAGGTGTTCTTCATGCTCTTCTTGTGACTTAGAATAGACTAAGATGTCATCCAGATAGACCACAACGAACTTGTCAAGATACTCCATGAAAACCGAGTTCATGAGCCTCGAGAAGGTGGCAGGTGCGTTGGTGAGACCGAAAGACATGACCGTGTACTCATACAGGCCATAGCGGGTGGTGAAAGCTGTCTTAGGAACGTCTTCCTTGCGAATCTTGATTTGGTGATAACCACTTCTCAAGTCAAGCTTAGAGAACACCACAGCTCCAGCTAGCTGATCAAAGAGATCATTAATCCGCGGAAGGGGATATTTATTCTTGATGGTTTTAGCATTGAGAGCCCGATAGTCAACACAAAGTCTATCAGTCTGGTCTCGCTTCTTCACAAAGAGAGTAGGGCTACCCCAAGAAGAAGTACTATGCTGAATGAAACCCAACTTCTCTTGTTCATCAAGCTGACGTTTAAGTTCAGCCAACTCAGCAGGACCCATCTTATAAGGCCGCTTGGAGATAGGAGCGGTACCAGGTTCAAGCTCAATAACAAACTCAACCTCACGATTCGGAGGCATACCTGGCAACTCTTCAGGAAAGACATCTGGGAACTCACAGACCACCGGAACACTCTGAATAGCTTCCATAGCATCAACATTCAGAGCCGCCAAAGAGAAAAGCTGGATAGCAGGAGTCAGACTTGGAGAATAGACTATATGGCCTTCAGGAATCTTCAGAGAAACCGAGCGTTCAGCACAATCAATCACAGCTGCATTTGCTATCAACCAATCCATGCCCAAGATGACATCAATGTCAGAATTGCCCAGAATGATTAAGGAAGCCGAGAACGAAGAGCCACCAATCTCAATTTGATTGCCATGGCTGATTTTAGAAGCTGCCATTGTTGCTCCAGGAGAAAGGACCATTAACCGCTTAAGGAGAGGATCCATAGCTAACCCATTCTCATCTGCAAACTTGGTTGACACAAAAGAATGCGATGCACCAGAATCAAACAAAACTCATGCAGGGACTGAGTTAACGGATAGCATACCCATCACAACTCCAGGTGCATGCTCAGCTTGAGCGGCGTTGACACAGTTGGCACGAGCAACAGTAGACCCGGGCTTGGTGTTGATGTTGAGAGCCCGAGGTGGTGGTGCACGAACCAAAGGAGAGCTTGCCGCAGATCTTGGAGGTGGTGGAGGAAGAGCCTTGTTCTTCATCGGACAGTTCCAGTACTGATGCCCAGTGTCTCCACAAGTGAAACAAGCACCAGGTGGACGTGGAGCAACGTAGCCAGGGACTCCGCCGGGCGCTCCAGGGTAGTGGTGGTTGTAGCCCCTGGGAGCAGCAGTGAGGAAGTTTGGTGGCCTTGCCGCGTAGCTTGAAGGTCTTAGTGGAGCCGGGAGCGACGGTGGGGTGTTAGGAACCCAGACACGACGCTTAGAAGGAGCTGACATAGCTGAAGAGCCTGCTGCATCACGGCTATGTTTCTTTGACTCCTCAAACACTTGCCTACTTGCCTCTTCCTGCAGAGCTGTATGCTGAAGTTCCAGAAAAGACGTCGGCCTTGCATGTGTGATTGCATACTTAATCGATGCATTGAGCCCTTGCCTGAACCTCTTTTGCTTCTTCTTGTCATCAGAGATCTCATCGCCCACCATAACGAGAAAGGTTCATGAAGTTCCTGATGTAGGTGTTGACATTATCATTAACCTGCTTGAGGTTGAGAAACACTTCCTTCATCCTCTCCATGACAATTTCTGACAGATACTGCTCTTTGAAAGCTCCAGTGAACTGTTCCCAAGTAGGCTGAAAACCAGTGCAGTTTGCCTTCAGGTAATTCTCCCACCAGAGAGCTGCATCTCCCTTCAGAAGGTGATTAGCACACTTTACCCATTCTTGCTCAGGAACATCAGCAGTTGCCAGTAACCTTGACATCTCACGCAACCAATCATCAGCATCAAGTGGTTGATCAGAAACATCAAACTGACGAGGGTTGAACTTCAGGAAGCTCTTGATGTCTCCTCGCTTGGGAGGTGGAGGTAGCGGCACAAACTCATTCCTCCTGACACTTTCCTCAAAACGCTGCTGGTTCTGCTGCATTGCTGCCAAGGCATTGGCGATGCTTGACAAAGCTGCCCCCAGTTCCGGTTGTATGTCGTCCTCAGAACGGCGTGGTGGTGCCATCCTGTTATTGATATAACACACAAGTCAGTACTATAATGGAGAATAATAATAATCCACAATAGTACCAAAATGGAATTAATCAAGATTAAAGGATACAATTTACTAAGATGATATTAAAATATCAACGAAGTTCAAAGCACCTAGAAGATATTAAGCATATCGCACACGACTGAAAAGGAGTGTGGTACACATATATCAAAGAAAAATTTTCCACAAATTTCGGCATTAAAATACCAATAGATGCGCAAAACCACTTAACGAATCAAGATTAGTGACTCTACCAACTCAATATACAAGAGTAATGATAAAAGTAGTGGTATGGTCGCGACTCCATCCCGCACTCAAATCATTACTCCGCACATGAACAAGTAAAACACATATCTCAACACCTTCTTCTCGAGATGATCCTAAAGATTAGCAACTACGGAAACGAACACCACAAACAAGATAACATCGGATAACAAAGAGTAAGACAGATCGCGTCGGTATACAACGAATCAGATAGATCGCGTCGGTTTGCAAAAGCCTGTTGGTATGGAATGTACCAACAGTTGATAACCAAAAGGCCGATAAGATAACAACTTGGATGCAACAGATAGACAAGGAATTACACACACACACACTCACACACACAGATACACAACCTATGGTACTACGGAAACCCAGAACACGTGAATCCTAGTTTGAATTTAAGAAGAGGATTGAAAACGTTACACTTCCTTACCAGAAAAGAGTGGTGGGTGGGTAAGAAGAAAAGTGAAAGCAGCCCTACTCTCGCGTTTTGTTTTTTCCTAGTATACATAACTACCAAAAATATTTGCTAGACACACAATGACCATTTGGCTGAGACCCTGAAGGTCGGGATGGCTCTGATACCAATTGTAACTACCTCGGTGAATTACGCTCCTAGTACAAGCCTGGATGTTCAGAAATGGTTGAAATAGTACGGTGGGGCCCAAATGCCACTCACAGGTAGACCTTTTGGCCGTCCCAACCATTTCCGAACATCGGGACAAGAACGGGCGGCGTAATCGGCAGGCGAAGGGATCAACTACATACACAAATGAGTATGTATGCAAGCCACCATACAACAGTACATCAGAGCCATTCCATCTAAAAAGAAAGGAAATATAGCAACGCCATACGGCAAGATCCAAATATCCTAGATAGATATAATAGTTTAGGATATCTCCTCATACATCAATCAACAGAGTATCAAGCGGAAGCGGAAGACAAAATCCGAGTACGGATAAGAAGCAAATCGGCATAAGATGCCCCATAAATAAGCACATCCCGCCCACAGATCTCACGGATCCCCGTTCCCGGAATCTCTACACCGAATGATCGTTGCCCACATCGTCCGTCTCTTCCACCCAGTATCCATCTTGCGATTGTACCTGTTCATCTGAACCAATAATTTATCGTGTGAGACCCTAGGGGTACTCAGCAAGTCTTTATGCCTCTAAAGGGGACACAACCTGGGGTGATGCAATTGCAGCAAAAGATAAACCCTAGCAATTCTATAGAAACTCGCTAACCATCCGCCTAACCAGAGATAGACGGATGTCCGTGATTTAATAACAACAGTTATAACAGTTATAAGGGTAATATCCACGGATCCATCCTCCTCCTCGCTTACCGACGAGGAAGCGGACGAACAACCCCCCATCCGTTGGCAGTTTTATTATCCATTCCGTGAGTATTGCACTATTTACTAGTCAGGTACCTAGTCTAGTCAGATTAAAAGCGGTACTTTAGTTATGCTTGTCTATGATCGAGAAACTGTGCTCCAAGTCGTCCATAACCGCGGACACGGCTTTCAGAAAGTTTTACCCTGCAGGGGTGCACAAATAGCAACACACACTCGATATGCCTCGGAAAAACCAAATCAAAACCCAACGAGGCAGTCACGACAAAGCAATCATAGGATTCGGAAATATTTCAGGGGGCCACCCCATTAAGCTACCCGCGACGAAGTTGGCCGACTCCGAGACGGACTCAAGGTTTGCGCCAATGGCTGTGAACGACTGGGAACCCGAAAATGTGACTGGGCTTGTCGACACCGCGAAAACACTCCGCTTCCCTAAACAGTACAGTGTGCAGTACCTCGCACAATTTAAATAAAGCAGTAAAGCATGGCATAAGTACAGGATAGTAAATAAAACCTCAAACTAGTTTGTGGCCCCAAGAAATAAGAATGAATCAAGCTCTGGCTCAGGGGGGTTCATAAGCCTCCCGGATGTGGATAGTGCGAATATTCAAGGAACAGGAATCAAGTACTCGGGGTCCTACGGGACACAAGTGAGCCTGAAAAACCAAATAGCCAATATGGCCCACCGATGCCACTTTCATTAGTTATCCCATTACTACTCAGGTTAAGTTGTTTAGGTACCTCGTTATCCATCAGACACTCACATACCCTACACATGCTGTTCTACGACTCGCATGGCTCAAACAACTCCTGTAGTAACGGCTCATAGGGTGGAGGAACAAGCTTCGGTGGGGTTTAAAAGTAAAGGCTATGCAATACTTAGGATTCAAATTAATGCAATCGCGACTCAATGATGCAAGAATAAGATAGAGGCAATAGGTACTATATGTATGCAAGCATGTGGTAGTGCTTGCCTGGCAGCTCAGTTGAAGCAATGGATGGATCTGGGTAGTGCTCCTGGTTCTCTTGATATATCCCCTGCTCAGCGTCTATTCGAAGAAGAACCAAACAACAAGGGCCAACATAAATAAAGTGCACAAGCATATGAATAAATGCATCACGCAAACAATCATGCCATGATGAATGATGCACAATTTGCATGGCAATAGGTAGCATGGCATGGGTGAGGTGTGAAGTACAAGATTAAATCATTTTATGGGGTTTTTGTCCCATTTTATTCTCATATTAGTTGCTGTATACAATATATTTATATGATGCATGCTTCAAATCAAACCATGGAATGCATAAACAGAAAGATCTCGTCGAGCTAATCATTTTAGACATATTATTTGTCAAATTTGGAGTTGTAAAACAAAAGTTGTTAATTAATAAAGGTTAAAGGGCATTTTATTGTAATTTAAATAAACTTGGAATTTTAAATGTTCAAAATATATTTTGGATTACATATTTGAAATCCTCACATTTTTCTGATTTGAAAACATATATTATTTGTATCATTTGGATTAATATTTGAAAAGATATTTAAAAATAGAAATATATTTGAATTTGAAGTAATTAGAAAAGATTTGAATTTAATCAGATAACAGGAAATACTTTTTATACTCAGTCTAATCTAGCCATAGACGCTTACAGGTGGGGCCAGGCTGACTGGGCGGACTGGGACCACGCGGCCGAGCCAGGGACCGCGGGTTGCTGAAAACAGAGCGCAGGTGCCTTTTTGCAAAAAGGCAACAGACACCGACTAGTGGGCCTAGAGGGAGCGCGGGTTGCGAGACAAAAAGGGGGGGGCGGTATGCGCAAAAGGCCACGGCCGTACTGTTGTTCTTCCTCGCGTCTGCGGACAGGTCGGTGCCGAGCGCGCGGAGCGCAGCGCTCGGGGCTCGAACCGGGGACCTGCGGGCGCGCACTGGGGTGGCGAACCAGTGCGGCTAGGTGGGCTAGGTGACAGGAGAGTGGGCGGGGCCTAGATAGGGCTGCGATACATCCGGGAGTGAGCGGACAGACACGTGCAGCGGCGCACAGAGGGTGCTCGACGAAAATTTCCGGCGAGGCTAGGGCGAGACGGCGACGGCGACGATGTCTGGGGGGTTGGGGAGCTCACCAAGAGGGCGTCGGTGGCGATGGATCGGGTCGGCGAGCCGTGGAACGACGAGGACGCAGATGGACGCCTCGGGTTAGGGTTTCGGGGAGGCGCGTCGGTACTGGCGGCTCCGGTGCTCCTCTTCGTCGACGGCGTGTACAGGGCGTATCAGGGGACTCTCCTCGAACTCCCAGGCCACTCCACGGTCTCTCTGCACGCCTGGATCAACGGGACGTGGCGGAGGCCGACGGTGGCTGGCGTCGGGGGTAGCTGCTGGCGGAGAGGAAGGGGAGGAGCGGCAGGTGCCTGGGGGGATCTGGGAGAGGCCAGAGAGGCGAGGTGGAGGAGATAAGGCAGAGAGGGAAAGGGAGACGCCGTGGGGGAGGGGTAGATGGAAAAGGTGGCTCGGCCACCTTTTTCCTCCTCTTCTCTCTCACGTGCTCGGTCTGGGCAGGTAGGGGAGGGGCAGGTGAGGCTTCCAGGTGGGGTAGGGCAGGCCAGGGTCGGGGTGGTTCGGGCTGGGGCCCCTAGGGCAGAGAGAAAAGAGAGGGAGGGAGGTAGGGAGCTCGGGCTAGGGTTGGGAGCTAGGCTCGGGTAGAGAGGGGGTATGGCTCGGGGTAGCTAGGGTTTGGTTGGGGCTGGGGGTAGCTAGGTGGCCAGCTAGGTAAGAGAGAGGGGGAGGCCGAGAGAGAGAGGTGGTGGACTTAGGGTACTTAGGGTTTGGTCTAGGTTTTAGCTTAGAGCTAGGTTTAGAGGGGATGGTAAAGAGAGGAGAGGTGAGGTAGGGTGGTGACAGCTAGGGGATTAGGGTGATGGGGTGGTGGCTTGGGGTTTATAGGAGTTTGCATGCTCCAACTAGATCAAGCAACACAAGAGAGGGGTGTGGTGATGATGGTCTTAAGCAAGCACAAACAAGATCAAGCTAAGAGGAGAGAGAGATGTGGTTTAAATTCACTCAAAATTCAAATAAGATCCAAAGAACAAGCAAAAGGTGGGGCTTGCATGGCCCATGCAAAACATTTATGGCCATGTTGATTATTGTGAAAACAACATTTTTACATGGCATTATTATCATGCATTCCCAAAATTGGAGTAAGGCCCAAGCAAAGGAATCTAGAAAGAACTCCAAGTGGAATAGATGGAGATAGCCATGTTTGAAATAGGATGGGACATGCTAGTGTGTGTGTTCCACTAGATGATCAATAGTCCCAAAATATTCCAACATGAGCATAATTCCATGATAAACCATATGGAAGCTAGGAGAAAGGTTCCACTCACAAGGCATGCAAAGGTGGCCCTGTGGCTCTCATATATCAATGATGTGAAAACAACATGATGCTAAGCTGAGAGCATGTGGACAAGAATTGGATCCATCCCAACCCACATGAACTAGAGGTAACTCAAATAAAATGCAAAGCTCATATTTAGTTGGATGGTGGAAGTTATAAGGTGGTGAAAAGAAAGGGTGGTGGAGTGGAATAAAAGATATGCCCCCAACTCAACTTGGGCATTAAACAATATATCAAGAACCAAATACAATATCAAGAGGCAAATACAATTTACAATGCATATGAGAGAAGAACCAAATCAAAAAGGGTTTTGTATGATGCTCAAATGCAAGGTGGCATGATGACATGAGCATGATATAATGATGATGCAACAATTATATATTTGAAGTAGCCATTATATTACTAGACCAAGTAGCATTACAATTGTTAGACAATTGGGATGCTACATATACTGTGGGGCTTGCTCATCCCAGGGTAGGCCAAGGTTGATCGTTGCCGGCCCACCCGGGTCATCAAGGTAAAGCAGGAGGTGGCCGTGGTTTGCACGGGAGGCACCAAGGTGAAGAGCTCGTCTGGGGCAAGGTTGCGGTAGAGTAGTATCGTGGTGCCGGCCCACCCGGGTCGTTGAAGGGAGTGGCTGGTGAGGCGGTTGCGCGTGATGATGCGGCCCCGCGGTGGACCGAGTTGCTTCTCTGCCGACCCACTCGGGGAAGGCTTTGGCAAGGAAGCAGGGTGACACGGGCGATGTCGAGGAGATCCTGGCACTGGCGGCGATGTTGGTGGGAGACGGTGGAGGCGAGGCGGCCTGGTGCTTGGGTTGTGGTGGGCCTAAGTAATAGAATTTGGCCCACCCAGGGGAGGAGAGCACGGCCGAGCCGGCCGACTTATCCCCTGATTCGGCACGGGCTAAGATAATTCGGCCCATGTGGCGCAGGTTTGGTCTTGGAGAATTCTCATCCAGGCCAAATTTGCACTAAGTCGGCCTAGATGTAATTTTCTTCTCTTTTTCTTTATTCTATTTATATTTCATATATTTTATTGAACTATTTAGCATCTTCTTGCATCACTTGATACATCAACTCTGGGGTACCCAGGGTTACACCCCCGACATTAGTCCCCGAGGCTATGTGGGACTCGTAGAGTCGCGCATAGGCTTCACAAAAAATATCTCCAGAGTTGTTTACCGACATATAGTCCTTTCTCTCTATTTTAATATATCATTGGCATGAATCGCCCTGGTATCATTCATATGCCTGAAATGGCTTAGCTGACTCATGGTCTACATTCTCATCTGAGTCATCTGACCCATAATCTGAGTTATCTAGTTCAAATAATAGGTATATGATCCAAATCCGAGTCAAGTGACTTATAATCTGAGTCATGTGACCCAAATCCGAGTTATCTTGGTTAAAATCCGAGGTATATGATCCAAATCCAAGTCATCTGACTCTAATCCAAGAGATATGCTCCAAATCTAAGTCATTGGACATATAGCCTTCATTGGGAAAGTGTTGACATCTGGCCTTCATGGGCTCTGGCCATTTAACCTCTTTGGGCAAGTTTAGACTTCTGGCCATCATGGGCTCTAGTCATATAACCCTTTTGGGTAGTTTAGACTTTCGGCCTTAATTGGCTCTGGTCATATAACCCTTTTGGGTAAGTTTAGACTTCCGACCTTCATTGGCTCTGGTCATATAACCCTTTTGGGTAAGTTTAGACTTCCGACCTTCATTGGCTCTGGTCATATAACCCTTTTGGGTAAGTTTAGACTTCCGACCTTCATTGGCTCTGGTCATATAACCCTTTTGGGCACGTTTAGACTTCTAGTCTTCATTGGCTCTGGTCATATAACCCTTTTGGGTAAGTTTAGACTTCTAGCCTTCATGGGCTCTAGTCATATAACCCTTTTGGGTAAGTTTAGACTTCTGGCCTTCATTGGCTCTAGTCATATAACCCTTTTGGGTAAGTTTAGACTTCTGGCCTTCATGGGCTCTAGTCATATAACCCTTTTTGGGCATGTAGCCTTCGTGGGCATTTCTCATATAACCCTTTTTTGGGCATGCAGCCTTCATGGGCATTTCTCGTATAACCCTTTTTTGGGCATGTAGTGTTCATGGGCATTTCTTATATAACCCTTTTTGGGCATGTAGCCTTCATGGGCATTTCTCATATAAACCTTTTTGGGCATGTAGCCTTTATGGGCATGTAGCCTTCGTGGGCATTTCTTATATAAACCTTTTTTGGGTAAGTTTTGACTTTTGGCCTTCATGGGCTCTGGTCATATAAGTTCCAATCCGAGTTATCTCATCCGGGTTATATGTTGATCTCACGATATTTGACGATTGAGATATAAGGAGTTTGATATAGATTTCGATGATATTTGGTCATGTCGAGATAAATGATGATTTGAGACAGAATTTGATGATAGCTCTTAGATATGTTAACCAATTGATTCTGATCATGATTTGGGATATGATATGAGGCCATGATACCCTGGCAAACTGATATAGATGGTACTTTGAGTTATAATATAACCTGGCAAGCTGAAGTAAAGAGTAATCCGAGGTATAATATAACCTAGCAAGCTGAAGTAAAGAGTAATCCGAGGTATAATATAACCTGGCAAGCTAAAGTAAAGAGTAATCCGAGGTATAATATAACCTAGCAAGCTGAAGTAAATAGTAATCTGAGGTATAATATAACCTCGCAATATGAAGTAAAGAGTAATCCGAGGTATAACATAACCTGGCAAGCTAAAGTAAAGATTAATCCGGGGTATAATATAACCTGGGAAGCTGAAGTAAAGAGTAATCCAAGGTATAATATAACCTGGCAAGATGAAATAAAGAGTAATCTGAGGTATAATATAAACTGAGTCCTTGAGATACTTTTTCCATCCATAGGAGTTTCTATCAATATGTTGCATAGTCCCCAGGTTGAATCATCTCCTTCTCGGGGTGAATGACTAAGTGATAGATGGTGATAGCCCCCTAGTGACATTCAGGGTTATCTCATGTGTGTATTGGTGGTTGAGTCAGTTGATATTCACTGTATGCTTGGTGAGGAGGTTGAGTCATGCTAGTTGAGTCATGCTTGCTGAGTCATGCTTGCTAAGCCAACTAATACTTACAGTATTGTTGGTGAAGAGGTTGAGGTTGAGTCATGTCAACAAGGGAGGCCTATATGCCAACTCCCTTGTTCTCTGTACATTGGGGAAGAGGATGAAGAAGCCGTTGCTCGTTGGTGAAGTAGAGGTTAAAGAAGAAGGTCCCGTCCGGATGTAAACCCAACCAACGCCTCTAATCAGCCCCACGGTGCGCACCAAATGTGGTGGTGGTATCACGGCATATGCCATGGGTAGGATAAAGTTGGGGCCAATGGACACTGGAGGAATTCCGGGAGGGATGATGAAGTGAAGACCTCATACGGAAGAACAGTGAGAGACATGATGTACCCAGGTTCGTGGCTCTCCTAGTGAGATTACACCTCTACTCCTACATCTAATCTCATATAACTTGGCCATGCATGTGGCTACAATGGTGCTCCTTGAGCTGTAATCCTATGCCTCTAACAGAGAGAGCAGAGGAGGAGGAACCTATGCTCCTATCGAGCAGAGAGGAGAGGTGCCCTTCAGGGCCTCTCTAGGAACGATCCCCTGGTGTTCCTTATAAAGGGGGTCCCAGGGGACAAGGTATGTCCCCACAAGTACTGTCTATGAGCTGGCTAATGGGTCCTTGCCAGGTCATCATGTCCTTTGGTGAGTCATCAGTCTTATCCCTTGGGCATATTCCTTAGCATCTTCTCGAGATGCCTAGCATATTCCCTAGCATCTCAGGATATGCCAATGGCATGTTCCATAGGACATGTGCCAGTCTGAGCCAGGTGATGACTGCAAGTGCACAAATCATTTGTAGCTCGTTTCGAAATAAAGATATCAATCCCATAGAGAGCAGGAGTCTAAAGTCTAATAACTCTATGAACTAAATACTGAAATAGTAATGCTAAATAACGTTCTAAGTAACAAGATAAAATGCGAGTTTTGTGTAAAAGATATTTTTGGGTTTTCAAATAAGAGAGCAATAAGTAAACTAAAACTGTAAGTAAACAAGAGCATGCAAGTATGATTACGAAAGTCTGCAAGATGATGGAAAGAGTTCTTAGGGAGTAGTGGATCCACCGCTAGTAATTAGAAAGAGTGATCAAAATTATTACAATGAATAAGACCATTTATGATATGTGTGGGTGGAGCTCCATATATGGACGAATAGCCAGCAACCGCTGCACACATCATCCTCATAACCACAACAGACGATAACCAATAACCATCGCGTTACTGCGCTATTAAGGGATTTCTCCCGTGGCATGGACATGGCTTGATGAGTTCTCCTTGATTCCCCAAGTTAGTACGTAAAGAATAAAAACTACTTTATAGTCACAATAAGTGCTATCATCCGTCCGTCTACCAACAAGTAATCCCCTTCATCAAGTCCCCATAGGAGGCAAATATTAAGGAGGTGCACAACTCCCAACATCAAGATGAAGACAATTAACACAGACACATAATGAACAATATCACATAATAATCTTTATCTCAATTCAATCTCATACTAGGGTTTCTCCATCTCCCCAAGAACAAAGGAAACTACTCACACATGAAGGCAATCAACATCATGGATAGCATATGGATGAAGTATGATGATACAATTGAAGACAAGTGCAAATCCAAGATTCAATCTAGAATTACAACAAGTAACCAAAGGGGATCGGCGATGGAGATGTTGTTGATGAAGATGATGATGTAGATCGATGTGGAGGCCTTCAAGATCCTAGTCCCTTCTCCTCTTGTGTGATGGTGTAGATCTGTTTGGAGGCGGCTATGGTGGAGGCACGGCGGCAGGGCTCCGCTGTGGTGGAGGATATGGCTTGGTGGCTCTCTCTTAGGTCCCCCCTCCTTTATGTAGGCCTTGGGGCTGCCCTAGGGTTTCTCCAATACCGTCATATGACTTAGGGAAGGTTCTGAAGCTTTTCTGGGGTCAAATCCCGTTGTTTGTGACCTTTTTGGCAACTATACGGGTGGAGCTATACGATAAAAAAAATAGCTCCGGCCGTGTAGTTGCTCGTCAAACTGTTTGTCCCCTTTAGTATTTTGGCCGCCATTTCTTCATACGAACTCCGTTTTAGGTGTTTTTGGGCTCGTTGAGTTTGTATCGTCGAGGGCTACAACCCTATGGTATTGGATCTTTATTTTGAGAAGTTAAAAAAATTCACTTTTCAACCTCTCAAATGGCTAAGTCCGGTCCCTACAGCTCCTCCATACTATACTCGCTTTGTTCCTTTTGCCTTTGTTTTATCCATAATCATCATCAACACCTACACACATGTCATAGACAAGGAAAAGTGATAAAATTCTACCTTAACTACTAAATGTGCAAAGCTCATATGAAAGTAAATGAGAAACAGAAATCATGCATATAAGGCATAGCTATAGCTAGAAGAAACATGATATGAGGGATAAATGACACAATTTATATGGCTAAAAGAGGTGGTATTTCACAGGCATCAACTTCCCCAAGCTAGACCTTGCTCGTCCTCGAGCAGGAAGGGTCGGTAATAAATTAATGGTTGTGAAATAGCTTATCATTGGAAATCAATGCCTTGCATCCTTATTTCTTCTTCAAGCTTGAAGAGAGAAAACATGTATTCATACAAGGCAACACAAGCTCAGTTATAAAGACCACTAAAGATTTATCAAAACTTATATGCTCCATGTCAACAGTGAATCTACTTGCAGACAAACTTTTGATCCTCTTATTGCACCTTTTGTATAACTTTTCATATCATTTTTTATGAGGCAAAACTTAGTCACAAATAGATGTCAAGCATAAATAGGAATAAAGCTACCCAATCATGTCATCTAGTTAAGGCTCTCAAGTGCAAACATCAGTTATTGAACTGTAACACCCCAAGCCAACCAAACACTTGAGATGTTACCACATACGTTAACCATACAAACTAACTAAGACTTTTTAGGAAAAAATTGCCAGAGTCTCCTTTGTTTTTTGGGACATCCACGATAGGCAATAATATTTGCTCAAGAGTATAAGGATAAAACTCAATAAAATATAGATGCAATATCATTTACCATATAAGTCTCCAATACCACAACTATAAAAACCACCATCCGAACACAATATGGGTAAAAAAGTCAATCAGGAAAAAAAACCAAAAAGTCTAAGTGATAAACTTCCGTATACTCTGAAACAATTTATGACAAGAATGTCTCCTAGCGTCCAATAACAACGTTCCAAAATAACTGTGAGGATTGTGTGAAACGTGAGGTGATAATGGTGAAGGTGCTACTCCCAGAACTCCCCATGCATGATGCCATCAAGGTTTACCTAAAAACATGAAAGCAACAAGGGTGAGTATAAAGACTCAACAAGTTCATAAACAAATAGTAACCTTACATAAATCAAAACACTGAGGCATCATTAAACATTATTCCTCTGTTAGAACATAATGTGATGTCCTACATGCCTATATGCTCATCTCATCTCATTGCGAATACCGGTATCGCTCGAGTGGACACCCGTCGGTATCCACTCGCTCCAACTCGTAGAGGGTGCCTTCAAAGTGGGCCGCAACCCAGCAATGAAGGTCGCATTGTGCCCACCGAAGTAGGTCACATTATCATCATTATCATCATGGGTGTGAAAATATGCATAAAATGCAAATGCCATCATCATCTTGTTTATCATTATCATCATCAACATATCATGAGCATTAAATAAAAATTGGGTGAAGAGAGATATGCAAAATTGACTATCTGTCATGAACTTGCCTCAACCGCGGGGCACAAATTGTGAATTATGAGATTCCGAACCGAAAGTACCAACACCTGTTAAGAAATCATTTATCACACTCAATATAATTCATCACTTCAAAAAGAAACATGCAAGAGGAATATCGCGTCGCTCCTAAGCGTGGAACATCTGAAGCAACGTACACCCAGCCCACGCAACAAAAGTGACCTCATAGCATTATATCTAAAACTCAACCATACAGATGGTTCATAAAATAGAAATGGCTCATTACTTCTCACGCATCCAGCATTGAGAAAAACTGGAAATTAAGGACTTAAATAAACCAAGCTTAAGCACAATGCAATTCCTTTTGCAGATCACTTAATCTTTTCACAACTAATATTATACACGAAACCTTGCAAACAATATGAGTTATATTATCAGAAAAACATTCTCCACAATTTTCATGTTTTGCCCAAGGTCTAATTCAAAAGTTAAAAAGACCTGAAGTATAAGTACGATCACTGTGTGCAGGAAAACCATACTCTGGACAGATTACAAAAAAATTGCCGCTACTAGCAATATTTTCATCCAAACTGTGCACAAAGTATTTCTATGGAAAGCCTAAAACGTACTCTACAATTTATCTTTTGAGAGTAAATCTAAATTATAGGTAGGCCAAGCCCAGATTTTAAGTCAAGTATCAACAGCTACGAGCACCAATTAGAGCCTTTTCTCTAACCGAAACCGCTAACAAATATTCAGAATAGCAAAACAAAAGCAAGCAGATTGTCCGATTAGGTTGCTAGGATTGAAAAAGCTTCAGGCAAGAACGTAGCTAGCAAACTTAAAATAGGCTCGGTACCCAGGCCAACAAACTGATGCTTGAACACTATATATATATATATATATATATATATATATATATATATATATATATATATATATATATATATATACACACACACACACACGATCTAGCATAGGAAAGGGAATGGGATCACGTCTCAACCGCCCAGGCCACTAATTATAGCTTAAATCGACTATGCATCTACCTCTAGAAAAACGACAACACTCTCCTGATCGGAAGATCCAAACATCAGGAATAACTAACGGCCAACAACGGGGAGTCGACCGACTGATCGGAAGCAGCGCTAACCTGTGCCCCAGTGGTAGCAGCGACCCGACGGCGGCGGTGGCAACAGTGACCTGACGGAGACGGCGACTTCGATCCAGAGGGCACAGATAGGGTTGAGGTATGAGGGGATAGGGATGGATGGGCGCAGTCAAGGAACGGTTCTAAGAGGTGGCGTAGTTGGGCACGGACGTCGAGTCTGATAGGGCCTTGAGCCCAGCCCGGTTTCCTTCCTCTTGTACGGAACACACAAAAGGAAAGGAAGCTAGCTATGAACTAAAACACCACGATGGTCACCTGGCTATGGCTACGATTTTTAATTGGCTGGTCGAGAGTTCAAGTGCCAACACACACACTATTCTTATTTAATTATTTTTGGTTTGTTTTACACTTCCCCCGAACGCACAAACATTTATTTTTACATATATATAATATCTTTTCCTTTCTATGATAGAAAAAGCACAAAATGCTAGCATCATAATTTGGGATATGACATGAACTTTCAGAAAATTTATCTCTTAGTAACGAGATTTATGCCAAAAGGAAATACGAGATCATGTCAAAAGAAGCATAGCATTAGAGTGTCTCATTTGTTCATCCACATCAATGAGTCATGGCTATCAAACACTCATTTTATATTCTTTGTCTTTCTAAAACTTGAGTTCATCAGTAATGTGATCATGCCAAAACTTAGTGTGTTTAATCAGACTGTGCAGGCTAAGAATGGATACTCGTGACCATTACCAAGGTTTTCCTTTTCGGTATAATGATTTCTCATAACGGTCAGAGGAATATTCCCTCTTTCGCTTTGAACGCAGGCCCATGAGAATACCAATGCATACCCAAATATAACATTTATGCTACATATAACTCATAGCCAAACTCCAAGAGTTTCCTATTTTTAGACTGTTCAAAGGCCAACAGAGTTGTTAGCATCCCATGTTGTGTGACAGTGGTGCAGACACGCATAAAGCAATATCATACTTTAATCAACAGGTCAAGATTTGGCACACATCTCAATTACCGCTAAATATTAGTTTCTTCAAACAAATTCTTTCAAAGAGTACTATCAAGTTGATCATCACATCTATGGTGTTGAGTATCTTTAAGGCTAAACTCTTAAGACAATTAATCAACACCTTATTTAGCATTGAACTCAAAACTTAGAAATATCATTTCCAATTGACAACTCCTTCCATAAGCAAACTATCAAGTCTGTTGTTTTGACATTATGGGGTCGAGCATAACCTATTCATTTAAGACAAGGCTATTTAGTGACAACCAACAAATTTCAAAAGATCTTGATCAAGTATTCATTCTTTCCAAGTGTAGATATTGTGGCAATGTTTTCTAGAGGATCACAAATAATGTCACAAGCTTGATAAACAATTTGGCAAGATGCATACAAGATCTAAGTCAACTCCTACGGTGTCTATCATGAGCATGTGTATCCCCATATGAATACAGAACTAGACTCACATAAACAAGCATTCAAAAATAGTGGAATACATGATTGCATTAAACCTTCATCGAATATGAACATTGCATAAGACTCTACAGATGCAGAAGTAACCTCCCCAAGCTTAGAACTTTGCAAGAACCAAACTTGAGTATATCACCAAAAGAAAAGAGAAAATACACTTTCCAAAAGAGAGTGTGATAAGTGGTTACCTCCCCAAGCTTAGTTGAAAACAAGGGTGACACACTTTACCATTGAGATACAAGTAACCTCTCTTTTGATGGACAAAGAACCTTTGCTTCAACATGTATTTATTGATATGGCCCGGTGTGCCTTCCTCGAGGACCTTCTTAAAAACTAAAAAGAAAACAAAATATTTTTTTGTTTTTGAAGACACGGGTTTAGCTCACAAGTAATAAAAATACAAGTCCCACTGAGTCGGTTTATCAACCTAGGCACCACGCTTAAGTCAACAAACTAGTTCTAGAAGATGCCTCTCCTAGATTGTGATGAGGTGCAAGTGAAACATGATACGAGACACGAGTGTGCAGACCCTATGCTCTTATTAAAAGAGGCTCGAGTTGGAAGGTTTTACCAGACACTAATTGTCGAAGCGTTGAATTGAAGCAGCAAAGTGGCTCATGCGAGTGTTTGCACGGTTGGCACTACCGTACACGTCGTCACACAAGGTTCAAGTCCCTGCAAAAATAACACACAAAATAAAGTGCATTGGTTTGGTATACGAACATAGTTCGTTTACCCCATCGATAAAAGGAAAGTAAAAAAGAAAACATGAACTTTTATAGAGAATTATAGTCTAGGAGGTTTCTGAGGTAGAAATTTATTGCTTACATATGCTCGGCTTCTCTAGATCATGGGAGAAGCTCCCAGGTGGTGTTTCGAGGTTTTTATAAGAAGAAAGAATAAAATTTTGAGCAATGGTTACCTTCTAGTTGGCATTTGAGGGGTTTTCCCAACTATACAGGTGCAACTATACGACCAGACCAAAAAGTCCCGCCGTATAGTTGGTCGTCAAACCTTCTGTATCCTGGAATAGAAATTTTACAAAGGCATAGATATCTATACGGCCGAAACTATACGGCCAATTTTTTTATTCCCGTCGTATAGTTGGTCGTTAAACCTTCTGTATCTAAGAAAGAAAATATGCAAAGGCATTGATATCTATATGACCAGAACTATACGGCCGAAATTTTTATTCCCTCTGTATAGATGGTCGTTAAACTGTCAGTACATTGGAAAATAATTTGTATGGAGGCACCGATATATATACGATCGGAATTTTTATTCCCGCCATATACTTGGTTGTTAAACTCTCAGTACATATGAAAGAAAAATTGTCGATGGCAAAGATACCTATATGACCGAAACTATACGGCCGGAATTTTATTCCTGCCAATAGTTGGTCGTTAAACTCTCTGTATGCATCAAAAAAATTCTATTTCTTCGAGAATTCTTTCTTAACCTGAAACTTAGCGAAACAACATGTTTTGACAGTAAAATAACAACTTTAATTTTCGACCAATAACAACATGTATAAAACGGGATTTAAGCATGACCGAGTTATGCAACACATAGTAACAATAAATTCTACCTTTTGAAAACTACAACATGATAACTCTAATAGCAAATCATGCAAAGAATAAAAATGCCAATGCAACATGAATGCATCAAGACTCAAGACACAAAACTAAGAAATACACCTAATGACTTCGGGTTGCCTCCTGAGAAGCGCTTTCTTATAACCAAGTAGCCAGGATTTTCTCCAATATGATTTCAATAGATAGGAGCCAGATAATTATTTATTCTTACCTCCAAAAGAGGTTTGGAGCACTTACTATTATATCCTGGTCGAAGTCTCACCCGCTTGCGGTGCATCGGAGTCTTGTAGATAAATATGTTATTGCTCACAAATGATGATTGATGCGCCATGTGTGGTGAGCATACCTCCCTAGATAGCTTCAACAAAAGGATTAGATATTTACATGTAAAGCCAAACATTTTATCTTTGATAGCATCATCGAGATACAATTCATAGTACTCTTCTTGGGCTACACTATCACGAGGAAACACTTCATAATACTCATCTTTAGCAGCAGGAAAAAATTCAAAAGTGTCTCTATTCTCTAGTTCATCACCCTTGCTAACAAGTTCATCAGTTCTAGAGTTATCAATCCAATCACAAAAAGAAGCATCATCAACAAATGTTTCATCAAAGATGTGCTCTCCCAAAACCTGCTCATTAATACTACAAGGATTTATCTCTAGTTCATCATTAGTAGTGTTCTCCAAATGAGTATATAGGCATAAAGCCTCCATAGATAAATTATCTTCAGTTTCAACACAATAAGAATCATTACTAGAGACAGAGGCATCATAAACAAACTTATTACTAGTAGAATGATGTTTGTATTCAACCTCACCTTTTTGGTGTTCCTCCTCGTTACCCAGTGGTTCCTGCAAAATGTTAGTTTCGAGAACTATTGTTTTACATAGCTCCTTACTCTTTATCACAAGTGCATTCCTACTAAAATGTTCTTGACAATATAATCCATAATATTATGATACCTTACTAAATCCTCATTATCGCTACTTTTCATAATAATACCAATTTTCCTAAGCAGCTCATGAGATCCTTCATAAACTATGTATTCCAAGAGTTTTACATTATTACCGTTTATGTGAGTATTGGTTGATAAAAATTCTTTAAAGATAGGAATGCATTCATAATCATAAAGCTTGTTAGGCTTACCATTATATTGCCTCATCCCTTCAAATAAATTTGACAAATTACTAGAACAGTAATCCACCTGCTCCCACATGTCTAGTAGTTGCATATCCTCAAGGATTAGCAGTTCTTCTTCGTGTTCATCCTCTTCTTGGGAAGGAACTTCATCCTTCTCCAATGAGATTTCCTGCAAACAAGTAACTTTGTGCGCTACGGGTTTGTTCCATGCCTTACTCCTCATAATAAGTGTATTCTCACTAAAATGTTCATTAGAATACCAAGAAATATTTTGCAACATTTTATAAGCTGTTTTTATGAGAACACTATCTTCACTATTAATACGTGATATGACATGTATTATCAACTCATGGGCACCTTCAAAGATAATATACTCTAATACTTCACTAGTAACATCACCATTATTATAAGACACTGAAGATTGATAAAAGGTATCAGAGCATTGAAAATGAAAGTAGTGCCCAAGTTTCATACATTGAGGACATATTATTGGATCGTCTATCGTATCCGAAGAAATTAACTTTTTAGCATATTTCACTATTTGGGAATACATTTCCCTTACCGTCATATTACTCACTAGTTCGTCAAAATACTCATCCTCCTCTTCCAATGAGAATTCCTGTCCCATGTTAATAGCATCACAATATTCATAGAAAGTTTCATCTTTTAGTCCCTCACCAAAGTCTCCAAAATCACTATCTAGGCACAAATCCTCCTCAGAACAATCATCATAAGTTTGGGACTTATAGAAATCATTACTAGGTAATGAGATATTTGTTTACATGCATACTATTTGTATGTGGAAAGTTATTTTCAGAAGTAGGAGATTCAAGTGGTTAATCAAGTTGCTTCTCTTCATTCTTACTAAGATAATTTGCGAGTAGCTCAGCGATAGTCTTACCTTCGGGCTTACCTTCCACTAGTTGAGAGGGTACAACATCAAGTGCCACCTCTTTATTAACATGTTCCGATGGTTTAGGTGGAGGATTTTTGAGTGGAGTTTCCTCTACATAATCTTTTGGAGCACCCTGCAAAAGGTTAGATTCTTCCATGGCAGCTTTAATCTGCCCAACAATAAATTCATTATCATGGAAGTTATCTTGGCAATAGCAGAATATAGGGTGAACTTCTTTATAGATCATATCGAGTGGTTTACTTTCTACCTGTATATTTCTTAAATGAAATAACAACTCTTGGCAACCAGTAAAAAGCACAAATTGTAATGTGTCCTCCCCAGCAAGGCATTTAGACTCATCTCTATTATAGTCTGCTAGTTCAATATCAAAATAATTATACTTACATTGATAATTGAGGTGATCTGGAGATTCACAACAATCACAACATAATTGATAAGAGGCACATAGTTTGGATGAATACTTGTCCACCCAAGTCAACCATTCTTTTAATATGCCTTCCCACTTATGAATATCTCCCAAAGTACTTCCTTTTGACTCCTTCATTATAGATTTCATCTGTTGGAAGGTAGTTATCTCCGAAGACATGATTATTAACAAATATTTTTATGGGTTTTTGGTTTTTAAACAAAATAAAAATTCAAATGCAGCAAATAAAGAAATCTTAAAACAAAATCTGGCAAACATAAAATAAATAAACAAAATTTAAAAGACCTACAACGCTTAGCTCCTCGGAAATGGTGCCAGAAAATAGCTTGATGACTGTAAGTGCACAGATCGTTTGTAGCTAGTTTCAAAATAAAGATATCGATCCCACAAAGAGCAGGAGTCTGAAGTCTAATAACTCTTTGAACTAAATACTGAAATAGTAATGCTAAATAACGTTCTAAGTAACAAGATAAAATGCGAGTTTTGTGTAAAAGATATTTTTGGGTTTTCAAATAAGGGAACAATAAGTAAACTAAAACTGTAAGTAAACAAGAGCATGCAAGTATGATTACGAAAGTCTACAAGATGATGGAAAGAGTTCTCAGGGAGTAGTGGATCCTCCGCTAGTAATTAGAAAGAGTGATCAAAATTATTATAATGAATAAGACCATTTATGATATGTGTGGGAGGAGCTCCATATATGGACGAATAGCCAGCAACCGCTGCACACATCATCCTCATAGCCACATCAGATGATAACCGACAACCATCGTGTTACCGTGCTATTAAGGGATTTCTCCCGTGGCATGGTGATACGTTGCAAACGTATCTATAATTTTTGATGTTCCATGCTTGTTTTATATCTACTTTCTTATGTTTTGTCCATACTTTGGAGTATTTTTATACACTTTCTTGTACTAACCTTTTAACAAGATGCCACAGTGCCAGCTGCCTGTTTTCTGCTGTTTTTGGTTCTAGGAAAGTTAGAAAATGAATATTCTCGGAATTGGACGGGACAAAAGCCAAAGTCAATATTTCACCGAGGGGGACCCAGAGCCAGAAGACGAGACAGAGATGGGCCAGAGGGCGGCCACATCACCTGGCCACGCGGCCAGGCCTGGCCCGCGCCAGGGGGTGGTGTGGCCGCCTAGGGCACCCCCTCGGCCTTCCCTTTCGCCTATATATTGCCTCCGATACAGAAACCCTAAGTACCCGATAAAAATTCCACGAAAGAGTCTATAGCCACCGTTATCTCCATCCCTAGATCGGGAGGGATTTGAAGCTCTTCCCGGCACCCTGCCGGAGGGGAGAATTCACCCTAGAGGCCTTCTTCATCACCATGACTGCCTCCAGTGTGATGCGTGAGTAGTTCATCTCTGGACTACGGGTCCATGTAGTAGATAGATGGTTGGTTCTTCTCCTTTCACTACTAGGAAACAACTTATGAGTGGTGCACCTTTTTTCACCATCTGTGGCGCATTTCCTAGTGCACCACTGATATGTCGCCACTGATAACTATCTTCTGTGGCGCATATTGAAATGCGCCACAGAAATCTCAAACTTCTATGGCGCATATGGACAATATGTGCCACAGAAGTTTTTTTTCCAAAATTCAAAAAAATGCGGGGCCAGATCTCAAACTTCTATGGCGCATATGGCCAATATGCACCACAGAAGTTTTTTTCAAATTTCAAAAAAAACCGCGCCAGATCTAGATCTGGCCGGAGGTGGTGGTTATGGTGGTGGCTGGTGGCTGGAGGAGGGCTAGGAGGAGGTCGCCGGAGTTGGTGGTGGTGGAGGAGGAGGAGGTCGCCAGAGGTCACCGCAGTTGGTGGTGGTGGACGAGGAGGTCGCCGGAGTTTATGGTGGAGGAGGTCGTCGGAGTTCGTGGTGGTGGAGGAGGAGGTCGCCGGAGTTGGTGGTGGAGGAGGAGGAGGTCGCCGGAGTTGGTGGTGGTGGTGGAGGAGGAGGGGGTTACCGGAGGTGGAGGTCGCCGGAGAGTGGAGAAGGAGGAGGGAGGAGAAGGGGAGAAGTGTGGAGGGGAGGAGAAGTGGGGAGGGGAGAAGAAGTGGGGAGGAGGGGAGAAAAAGGAAAAAGAGAGGGAGAAGGGTGCCGACGGGATTCAAATTTCGAATCCCGCCCAAGACATCTGTGGCGCATATGGGAGAAATGCGCCATAGAAGTTTCTCCCCCTTTTTTATTTTTTTGCAGGAAAAAATCTTCTTTCGTCCATAACTTTTTACTCTTTTCGAATTTCCAGATTCTGTAAAATCCAGAACGACCAATCCAGAACGACCAAAGGTGGTTGAATTCAAATAGGAAATTTCGAGACGATCATTTTGATAGGTTAAAGATTTTTTTTGACATTGTATGCAAAAGTTATAGCCGTTTTACCGTGCCATGACCTTTGAAAAATACATCGAAATTCATGTTTTTCAATTTTTTCTAGATCTATACCCTAAAATCTAACTACCACTCAAAGGAATTTTTTTTGAAGTTTCTATCATTTTTGTTTATTTTTTACAAAACTGAAAAGGCGATCCATGGGGGGGAGGGGGTGGGATCTATTTTTGCATGTTCTGTGGCGCATACACCTATATGCACCACAGAAACATCACTTTCTATGGCACATATGTCCATATGTGCCACAGAAGTTTCTCCCTCCTTTTTTTGGTGCTAGGTCCCATCAACTTTCTGTGGCGCATACATCTATATGCGTCACAGAATCATCACTTTTTGTGGCACACACGAAAATATGCGCCACAGAAATCTGGACTTCTGTGGCGTATATTGGTTTCGTGTGCCACTGAACTACCAAACTTATGTGGCGCATATTTCCTAGTGCGCCACTGATACATATCTGTGGCGCATGGTTTTACATATGCGCCACAGAATATCTTGTCTACCTATAAGCTATTTCCTAGTAGTGTTTGTGCTACCATGTTTAGATCTTGTGAGCTCCATTCATGATCAAGATCATCTATTTGAAATCATACATGTTGTGTTTGCGGGGATCCGATGGATATTGAGATGCTATTTCAGATTGATTATTGATTCTATCATGTCTTTGTTATTTGTGATCTTGCATGCTCTCTGTTGTTAGTAGCTATCTTGGCCGAGTAGATGCTAGCAACTCCAAGAGGGAGTATTTATGCTCGATAGTGGGTTCATGCCTCTAGTAATCTGGGGAAGTGACAAAAATCTCTAAGGTACTAGATGTTCTGTTGCTACTAGGGAGAAAACAACAATCCTTTGTTCATAGAACAATCGTATTGTTTACTTTACACACAATGCTTAATGCAATTATCTGTTGCTTGCAACTTAATACTGGAGGGGGTTCGGATGATAACCTGAAGGTGGATTATTAGTCATAGATGTAGTTGGATTACTGTCTATGTATAATGTTGTAATGCCCAATCAAATCTCATAGGAGTCAAGATGATTAGTATATGCATGTATGCTTTCTCAATGTGTGTCAATTGCCCCGTTGTAATTTGTTCACCCAACATGTCATCTATCTTAAGGAGAATCACCACTAGTGAACTATGGACCCCGGTCCTTTCTGTTACTATCAATCTACAATCTATTTACTGGTTTCTGTTTACTTTCTGCAAGCAATTACTATCTTCCACACAATACGTTTAATCCTTTGTTTTCAGCAAAACCGGTGAGTTTAACAACCTCACTGTAAGTTGGGGGAAATGTTTTGTGGTTGTGTTGTGCAGGATTCCAAGGTGGAACCAACACCTTGGAGGTGTTTCCTTGCTCCTAATGGTTCGATAACCTTGGTTTCGCAACTAAGGGAAAACTTGTTCATGTGCTCATCATACCTTCCTCTTGGGGTTCCCCAACGAGCTCGATATATTTTGGGCCATCAAGCAATTTTTCTGTCGCCGTTGCTGGGGAGTCAAGGACATCTTCACAAGGGGAGTCCCTCATAACCAATCTCTTTACTTTGTTTTGCTTAGTTTATTTCTACTTTGTTTGCTTGTTTCTTTATCAAAAACAAAAAAAATTAGTTATACTAGTTTGCTTTCTATATTAAAAACACAAAAAATGACTACTCTTGAAAACACTAAGTTGTGTGACTTCACTAGCACCAACAACAATGATTTCATGTGCACACCTACTGCTCCACCTGTTCCTGAAGCTACTTTCTTTAAAATTAAACCTGCCTTAGTCAATCTTGTTATGAGAGATCAATTTTCTGGAATTGGTACTGAAGATGCTGCTGCTCATCTAAATAACTTTGTAGAACTTTGTGAGATGCAAACACATAGGGATATAGATGGAGATATTATTAAGCTTAAATTGTTTCCTTTCTCTTTGAGAGGAAAAGCTAAAGAATGGTTGCAATCCCTAACTAGAAATAGTATTGATTCTTGGACTAAATGCAAAGATGCTTTGATTGGCAAATACTATCCTCCTGCTAAGATTATATCTATGAGAAGTGAAATAATGAAATTTAAACAATCTGATAATGAACATGTTGCTCAAGCTTGGGAAAGAATGAAATCTTTGGTAAAGAATTGTCCCACTCATGGATTGACTGCTTGGATGATTATCCAAACCTTTTATGCAGGATTGAATTATTCTTCAAGAAATCTACTGGATTCTGTTGCTGGAGGTACCTTTATGACCATTACTTTGGGTGCTCCAACAAAGCTTCTGGATAATATGATGGTTAACTATTCTTAATGGCACACTGAGAGAACTCCACAAGGTAAGAAGGTAAATTCGGTTGAAGAAACCTCTTCCTTGAGTGATAAAATTGATGTTATTATGTCTATGCTTGTTAATGGGAAAGCTCATATTGATCCAAATCATGTTCCCTTAGCCTCTTTGGTTGCTCAAGAAGAGCAAATTGATGTGAACTTTATTAAAAATAATAATTTTAGCAACAATGCCTATAGGAATAATTTTGGTAATAATAACTATAGGCCATATCCTCCAAATAATGGTAATGCTTATGGAAATTCCTACAACAATAGTAGGAGTGCACCCTCTGAACTTGAAATTATGCTTAAAGATTTTATTAGTAAACAAACTGCTTTCAATAAAACTATTGAGGAAAAACTCTCTAATGCTGAAAGAAATATAGCATCATTGTCTGAAGCACAATCTTCTTTTAATAAAATGTTTGCTAAACCTAAAACTACTAAAAATCCCTTTGCTGCTAGTAATGCCATACAAGTTAGAATTGATGAAAATGTAATACTATTAGCTGAATTACATGCTAAGTGGGAAAGAGAAGATGAACTTGCTAGAAATATTAGTATTTCTACTATCACTACCACTAATGTTGAAGCTAGTAAACCCAATGGAACTTTTTCTAATAAAAATGCTTAAATCGTTCGAAATATGGGAAACAATAGCTCTACTACTTTAGATGATAATTATGATTTTGATCTTGATGGTTGCAATATCGCTGAAGTAATTATGTTCCTACAAAAGCTTGCTAAAAGTCCTAATGCTAGTGCTATGAATATGGCCTTTACAAAACACATTACTGATGCTCTCATAAAAATTAAAGAAGAAAAGATGAAACATAAAGCTTCTATTCATATGAAACTAGAAGATGGTTGGGAACCCATCGTTAATATGAAAGTAAATGATTTTGATCTCAAAGCTTTATGTGATCTTGATAGTAGTGTTTCTATTATGCCTAGAAAGATTTATGAAATGCTTGATTTGCCACCATTGGAAGATTGTTATTTAAATGTCCAACTTGATGATAATGCTAAAAAGAAACTCATGGGGAGTATTAATGATGTTCTTATTATGGTTAACAATGCCTATATCCCCATTGATTTCTATGTTTTGGATGTTGAATGCAATGCTTCTTGTCCTATTACTTTGGGAAGACCTTCTCTTAGAACTGTTGGTGCCATTATTGATATGAAAGAAGGCACCATTAAATACCAACTCCCACTCAAGAAAGGTATAGAACACTTCCCTAAGAAGAGAGAGAAGATTCCTTTTGCCTCTCCTATTAAAAAGAAATTTGGTCTTAATGCTTCTTCATTTGAGAATACTTGATTCTTTTCTTGCTTCTTATGCCTAACTTAAAGGCGTTAAAGAAAAGTACTTATTGGAAGATAACCCAAAAGTTTTAGTTGAGTCTTGGAAGTTATTGCTTCAGTAATAACCTATCCTTATCCTTTTTATTTGCCTTTTGTTCCAAGAGTAACCTCTAATGAGAGAGAAGTAATGCTTGGGAAAGTTGCTGTCCTGAAACAAATTTTTGTGCTTCACTGTAAAAATTCGTGTAAAATCTCTGTACGTCGGTTGGAGCTATAATTTTTGTGCTTCTGCCCCACATTGTTATCCAACTTTCGTTAGTTCAACACTTTTCGATTTGAGCAACAGAAGGTCTTCTAAAAAATTGGTTTTTACCTCCTGGTCTGTTTTGACAGATTTCTGCCATTATTTGCATTTGCTTCTTGTTGATTCCTTTTTGGGTTCCTTTTGGGGAATTGAGCTTTTTAAAGGAAGTGCTACAGTAGCTTGTGTTTTAATGAAAGTTTTACTTGTGTTAGAACTGAACCAAAAGACTTATTATCTTGAGTACACTAATGTTGCTAATGAAGATTGTGTGAAGTTTTGTATGAAGGAAAAATTTCAGGTGTAGGGAAAGAATGATGTAATGAGATGAAGAATGGACTAAAGCTTAAGCTTGGGGATGCCACCCGTGTCACCCCAAGAAATATCCAAGAAGTAAAAGCATCAAAGCTTGGGGATGCCCAAGGCATACCCTTCTTCATTAATAAAAATCTCAGGTTTCTTCCAAACACTTCATTTTTATTGTTTCATGCACCGTTGTGTTGTTCTTGGAGCGTCTTCGTTTTTGTTTTCATTTGCTTGGTTTTATTAGTTTGCTTGAATAAATTGGTTGTACCCCCTCATTCTTACATTAGTTTTCAAATAAGATTGGTTTGGATTAGAAAAGAGTAGGAAAAGTTCATGCTTAAGTGGTAAAAAGAGCTTGTTTTTGACTATGGCCTATGCTTTGTCATGTCATGCTTGATATTGTTTTGGCTTTATGCTTAGTGATTTTTGCTGTAGCATGACATGTTAAAAACAACTGAGATTGCTTAATGTGCCTTGAAAGAATCATGCGTTGTTTTAGCATATTAAAGCATAGTATTGCGGTATTCTCCTTTGATGCTTTATTTGGGTTGACTTGGCGCATGCTCACACCATGTTATGACTATCCCAAGTCACTCTAGCCTTTATGATCCTTTAGTTTTCGACTTGTAATATCACTTTATGCTTTAATTAATGATGTTTTGTCACTTTGCATGATTATGGCCATTATTGCTCTCTTAGTTGGTCGCTACCAGTCTTTTGCTAGCCTCCATAACCAAGTATGAGTTCCACTCATGCATCCAACTCCAAATAAAACCAAGTTATTCCAAAGAGTCCACCATACCTACCTATTAGCATTTTCTATTCCAAGTATATTCATGTTTTTATCTACCTTCCGAATTAAACTTGTTATGAGAAAACTAGTGATTAAAGCTCTCACGAACTTGATGGCACACTTTACTTTCTTGCACTTAATAATCTTGAACCATTGTGTCCATCTTTGTTGCATATATGCTTGCGCTTTATAAGTTGAAGTTAGTAGAACCATGTATCATGGGGAACGCTTTCAACATTGCACTTATTATTCTGTTGATATCATGATTCTTTTGCTTATGGATCCCGACGGTGTGAAATAAAAGGGGAACTTGTAAGATCATGGAGTTTGTATGTGTGTTAGAGAAACGCCTGAGCCACTAGCCTAAGCCATGCCTAATCATGGTGGAAACTTGCAGCATAACCATAATGACCATTCTATGAAGCATCCTCAATAAAAACCTATGCAAATAGCAAATAAAAAGATCGCTGAGATGCTCATTGTCTGTTGCCTTGTCATTTTGATATAGGATAGCTCCTATGTCATGGGGCAAGGGGTACCCTGTTGGCGGTTCTCTATGATACATATGTACTTACAATGACAAGATCTTACTTGTGACTGAAGTTGAGTAGCATGAGTTTTGGTACTCGTAAGTAAGGGGCATGAGATTTCAACTTATAACTTGTCAAGCATATCGTCTTAGTTGTGTCACTTTAACCTTAATCACCTAAAATATGCTTATGATAGGGGCAATGAGAGATGAAAGCTAATAAGTACCATAATTTTCGGAAGCTCTTTATGAGACTTGAATCCCTGCTTCCTTCTATGAAGGCCTTTCTTTTACTTTTATGTTAAGTCTCCATCTTCTATCTTTATGCACCTATTGAGAGAGCTTAGTGGCCATTCTTACTTTAATGTGCATTGTCCCAAGACTTGTTGATTGATGCATAACTTTGATATTGCTTATTCTTAAACTATTTGTATCTAGTCACCCTTATGAACTTTGAAGGTGTCCTATGCATTTATGTTTTGCTACACTATGAGGGACAATCTGAATACCATTCTCACTATGTTTTCTTTATGTGAAACAAAAAAAGTCTTGCAAAGCATTGTTATTCATGAATCTTTTGTTTGTGCCTTTTCATGTTACAACATAGTTGCTATGTCTCATTGTTAGAACTATATCTTTCATGCTATGTTAACGTACTATGATCCCAGCTATCAATGTTTTACAAATACTTTGATCTAGTTTATGATGGTGCATGTTACCTCAAAAATTTTTCTTTCTTTTTATCACTTACCTACTCGAGGATGAGCAGGAGTTAAGCTTGGGGATTTTGATACGTTGCAAACATATCTATAATTTTTGATGTTCCATGCTTGTTTTATATCTACTTTCTTATGTTTTGTCCACACTTTGGAGTATTTTTATACACTTTCTTGGACTAACCTATTAACAAGATGCCACAGTGCCAGCTGCCT
Organism: Avena sativa; assembly: GCA_916181665.1. Classification (NCBI taxonomy): domain Eukaryota; kingdom Viridiplantae; phylum Streptophyta; class Magnoliopsida; order Poales; family Poaceae; genus Avena; species Avena sativa. The sequence goes on from OV702287.1 coordinate 345,931,809, forward strand.
GTTTTCTGCTATTTTTGGTTCCAGGAAAGTCCAAAAATGAATATTCTTGGAATTGGATAGGACAAAAGCCAAAGTCAATATTTCACCGAGGGTGACACGGAGCCAGAAGACGAGACAGAGAGGGGCCAGAGGGAGGCCACACCACCTGGCCGCGCAGCCAGGCCTGACCCGCGCCAGGGTGTGGTGCGGCCGCCTAGGGCACCCCCTCGATCTCTCCTTTTGCCTATATATCGCCTCCGATACAGAAACCCTAAGTACCTGATCAAAATTCCACGAAAGAGTCTGTAGCCGCCGTCATCTCCATCCCTAGATCGGGAGGGATCTGAAGCTCTTCTCGGCACCCTTCCGGAGGGGATAATTCACCCTAGAGGCCTTCTTCATCACCATGACTTCCTCGGGTGTGATGCGTGAGTATTTCATCTCTGGACAAAGGGTCCATGTAGTAGCTATATGGTTGGTTCTTCTCCTTTGTGCTACCATATTTAGATCTTGTGAGATCCATCCATGATCAAGATCATCTATTTATAATTATACATGTTGTGTTTGTGGGTATCCGATGGATATTGAGATGTTATTTCAGATTGATTATTGATTCTATCATGTCTTTGTTATTTGTGATCTTGCATGCTCTCCGTTGTTAGTAGTGTTGTCAGATTGATGACAAGTACGCCATGAGGGGGTCCTCGAGGCGTGCGGAAGAGAGGGGTGTGAGATGTACGGTGTTCCGGGATGATGAGCACACAAGTTTACCCAGGATCGAATCCGCTGGCTTTGGAAGGATCGTACTCCTGCTAGCAATCCAGTAATACGGCAGAGCCGGAATATGGGTTACAAGGGTTCGCCTGTGCGAGTTGAGATTGTAGACTATTGAGGGTGCCCTAAAGGCTCCCCCTAGGATGGCTTATATAAATATCCGGCATAGGGTTTACAGGAGAGATCTATCTGGCTACGACTAAGAGTCGGTTACAGAGTACATCTTGAACTACAAGTAGCACTATGGGCCTATGTCGATAAGTCTCCTGGTCCTTCCCGTAGCCGCATTGGACTCTGTCTCTTCTCCCTGACTGGGCCGCCCGTGAAGCAAAGCTCTAACCCAAAGTGGGCCACCCTGGTCAGTGAGGAACTGTGAGGATACCCGGAAAGTATATCCCCAATAGCAGCCCCCGAAAGTCTCCAAGATCCAAAGTCAGATTCATCATCATCGAGCTTGATCTTCGGCTTGCATAATCTTGAAGGGTTCCTGAAACTTCAAAACAAAAGATATGATCCAGGTCTTAAAAATAAGTCGGACCTATCAGCACATTACTCGGATTTTCCAGCTTGATATTCAAACTAAGCGGGAACTTGGGTCTCTGACGTCATCTGACACCGGTCATGGTCAAGTCACGTCATCTTACAAACATCCTGTTAGCACGACCATTGGTGGGTCCACCGTTTGCGGAACCGAGGTGCCGTTTCAATGCGTACGCGGAGATCGAGGCGACGTAATCATCGCGTGGGACCTTCCCAGTTCCTTCCATGACGCATGGCATTTACACAGTGTCGTTTGCACGAATCTTGGCTCGGTTAGGTGGTTATAAGGGGTGAGGATTTTCTTTTCCTCATCTTCACCTATTACCTTGCCGTTTCTTCTCCTCCACCTCTCCCTTGCGCACAGAGCTCTTCTGCCTCCCAGATTCCCAGCACCGCCCATCCAAGGTCACCGGCGCACCGGAGAAATGGCTTCCTCCTCATCGTCCGGCTCGGCTGGCTACGCAGCAGCAACGACGGCGGCGGCGGCAGTGGAGAAAGAAAGCAACCATGGGGTTTGGATCTCGTGTCTCCTCGATGACGAGAAGCTCCGCGGCGTGGAGAATGAAGGGCTCCTCCGCGCTGGCGACTGGCGGAGTGGTTTCGGCGAAACCATCCCCAACCCACACGCCGATGAGCGGGTACACTTCGGCACCCACCTCGACAGAGGTTTGTCTTTCCCTCCCTCAGAATTCTTTTCTGAGGTGATTGATCATTACGGCGTTCAGCTTCACCATCTTCCTCCCAACTCCATCTTAGAGATGATCTCTTATGCAGCGTTATGTGAGAGCTACCTCGGCATTAGGCCGAGTCTCACTTTATTCCGGTTTTACTTTCATGTCCGGAGAAACTCTATCACTGCCGGTAATCCTTATATTACCGGCACTATTAGCCTTTCAGTTAGACGCGAGCGTGTTTATCCTCGCATTTTAGCTAGTGAGTCGGTCAAACAGTGGCTGGCCACCTTCTTTTACCATCAGGATATTCCTGCTCACAGCAAAGCTACTGCTTTGCTGGCTTTCATCGACGGAGCCGCCACGGCCCTTCCATCTTGGGACGAGGCTCCTCCGGCTCTCAGTGACGATCTGATCCTCGCCAAGAGGCAAATTGAATGCCTAATGAAGCACAGGGGCCTGAAAGGGTCTGACTTAGTCTAGTCCTGGGTGGCACGCCGGATCCAGCCTCTCCAGTACCACGGCGACCGACTGATGCATTCCATCATGGCGTCGAAAAATGACTCCCTCCGCATCAGTCCCAAGGCTTTGAAGCCACAAGATTACATAAGCCAGATCAAATGGCTGATTAAGGAGTGGATCGAGAGGAAAATTTCAGACTTGTCTCTAGACATGCACACAACGGAAGACCCTGTAGTTCCGGTAAGATTTAGCAATAAACTCTTGTATGTGTTTCACCTTTTAAGTTATTTTGCAATACTGAGATATTTTCTTCTTTTCAGCTTGACGACCTCCCCGGGTCGGAGATGGCTCCTATCGAGGGGTATCCTCTGGAGTTTTCTCAGGAAGAGGAATTGGTCCCACTGCCGGACGTTGTGCCCAGGAAGCACAAAGCTTCGACAATGGCCATTGGCACAAAGGAGGTGCCAGTTGTGAAGAGGTAACTTTCAACACAACTTCCGCCTTTGTACTTTACTCGTAATTTCTTCCGAGATGTAATGTTTTCCATTATTTTACATTCCCAGAGCTAAGCAGCTCATCAAGGGCAAGGGAAAGGGAACTTCTTTGAAGCCTTTGCGGCCGATGAAGCTGACTATGGCTTCTCCTGCCACAGCTCCTCCAACTCCTGCCCCTCAACCTTCTGCAACACCGGTGATCATTCCATCGCTGATTGTCGCAGAAGATCCGGCTCCTTCAACGGGGCCATCGACCCTTGAGTCGCAGACTGATGGCACCATGGGTGGCTCAGGTTTAGATAAGGGTGAACCCTCTTCGAGTAATGATCCCTCGGCAGAGACCTTCGCTGAAAGCCTCCTAAACAATCCGGGGCTTGCCAAATTTGGCCTGTCTCAGAAATCTGCGGAAGAGATCCTGCGGCTGGCCCGGCAATGCCTAGAGAGCTATAATCTCTCTACCGAAGAGGTAGCACAAGAAGCGGAGGACATCAAGTACTCCGACCTTCTTGAACAAGTCCGCCTTCGCGACGAGGGATTAAGAGTTGGTGTGGTTCCACCACCTCCGATTATTCCACTCACCCTCGCCGAGAAGGTTACCACCAAGGTGAACATGTGCTTGAGCAAACTCACACATGAACATCATGTAAGTCAGAATTCCAACTCACGTTTTTCTTTATTTGTATTTTATATCATATCCTCTAGCCCCCAAGCATGAAGTAGGATATATAATCCGGGTTTATGCTTCCTTAGGATGCCAAAGAATGAACTAGTGTAGCCCCCAAGGCTCATGCTGATATTAGTAACAATATTAGCCCGAGTCTTCAGTAGACTTCTGACTCTGGGTATTCTGACTTACAGAAAGTTAATTCATATAACCAGGATTTGTTGAAGAATATATGTAACAAGCGGAGAGAGATCAAAGCTGTCCGACTTGAAAATGCTGAACTGAAGGTTTCCAAGGATGAGGCCAAAGGTAAACATTCCGAGACTCAAAACTTTGTCTTGATTTTCATAGTCGAACTTTTTACTGAACTATTGTTCTTTTGCCTTACAGCACTGGTAAAACAGTCCTGTGCTATGATCGAAGAGGCCGAGAACCTCAAAACCCTAGTGGTGGAGAATAAAGAACTTCGCCAAGAGCTGGATAAGCTCAAGGCAGATCATGAGAAGAGCATCGCTCAAATTCTCAAATCCTCCTCCATGGCTAGTGATGAATGTAATCGTAAGATTGTGGTTCAAGATCAGAGAATCTCGGATCTCAACGATGAGCTTTCCAGAGAGAAGGATCTTTCTGAGGCGCTCCGGGCTGAACTCCGGAGTCTTCGAGAAGAGAAGACCAAAGTTGATGACATCATCTTTGGTATGTTTCCCTCTTTCTGACTTGTCTACATTCTCCGACTCTTTCGATGTCGGATTTACTTAACCGTTTTGTGTTATATAAATAGGTCCTCTTAACTTGACGGACTCTGCTTCTATCGAGCCTCGCACCCACCGACTTACCCAAGTCGGTGATTTGCTTCATGACTTCCGCCAATCCATCGAGGACATTGGTGAAGCTCTCAAGGTTCCGGACATGCATTGCATGTCCGACTTTCAGGTGCGGGACAAAGCAAAGGAGATGCCGTAGCTTGTTCAGGACTAGAACATGTCCTACACGCGATCCGCGGCGCAGAACACTCTCACCATGGTCATGAGCCATCCACCATGGAAGCATGGAGATATGGCAAGTGACCAGAGGGTATTCTATTATGGATGAAGACAGACAGGAGCAAGACATCAAGGCCATCATCGACTCCTACGCCAGATATGGGTGCCGCGTAGCTGACTTAACCAGCTACGACACTCCCTTGTTCATCCGCGTGGACATGCCACCTCGTCCCTTTCATTTGCTAGTGCTAAGATTTTATCTATTTAGCACTTTTGGCTTTTAAATTTTGTGTGCCTGAAATGTTTACATAAGCACTTGTACTTTTTTTGTCTACACTTATTGTTTATCTGGCTTTCTACCTTGTCCCTTTCATGATTCGGCTAAACCTTTAGCACGAAACTTTGCCGAGCAACGGAGCTCAATTGCTAAACCAGTTTAAACTCAGAAACAAAGCCGACTTCCAGTACCAACAATTCACTACTCAGAAAATACCCGCATCCGGCAATCAGACAAATAACCAAAGTATAGACTAGAAACTTTAAAGTTATACGCGAAGGTAACATTTTTAGAATCGGAAATCTAAACCAGAACAAACATGAGCATAAAGTACTTTCAAGTATTCTGGGATTTTCGACTTTGTGACATGATCATTCGAAAATAAGATGGTAAAAAACTTCTCAGAAAAAACTTGAGGCAACCAAAACTTTTATTTCTCTCAGAACATGTACACATATATGATTACAAAGAAGGATAAACTAAGAATAAAAGGGACGTAGCTGAGCAATATTCCACGATCTGTCTAACTCATCTGGATTTGTACTGCTTCCAGCTCTCTTCCTTTTCTTAGTAGCAGGTCTTTCTTTGACTGACCTCATATCAGTTAGGTAGTATGAACCATTGTGTAATACTCGACTAACCAGGAAGGGCCCTTCCCATACCGAGGAAAGTTTGTGCTTTCTTTGTTGAACAAGCCGGAGAACCAAATCGCCTTTATTGAAAGATCTGTTTCTGACTCTCTTGCTATGATACTTGCGTAACTTCTGCTGATAGGCTGTTGATCTCATTTCAGCAACGACACGAACTTCTTCGACTAAGTCGAGATCATTTTGTCGAGAAATCTCGGCATCTTCTTCGATATACGCGGCCACTCTAGGAGAAGTGTGAATCAAATCACTAGGAAGAACTGCTTCTGCGCCATAGACCAAGAAGAAAGGTGTGTATCCGGTTGACCTGTTCGGAGTTGTTCGTAAACTCCATATTATAGAGGGTAATTCCTCTGCCCAAGCCCCCGCAGCACGTCGTAGTGGTGCTTTGAGTCTCGGTTTTAGGCCTTGTAGGATTAAACCATTTGCTCTTTCGACTTGTCCATTAGCCTGTGGATGTGCGACTGACGCAATGTCAAGCCGGATATTTTGTTCGTTATAGAATTCAGCCAATTCTCCCATAGAGAAATTACTCCTGTTGTCTGTGATAATACTATGCGGATAACCATACCGGATTATGACATCCTCGGCAAATCTTTTGGTTGTTGCTCCATCACAACCAGTGACGGGTTTAGCCTCGATCCATTTGGTGAATTTATCCACCATCACTAAGAGGTGAGTAAATCCACTTGGAGCCCGTTTAAAAGGTCCTACCATATCAAGCCCCTAGACCGCAAAAGGCCATGTTATAGGTATTGTTCGCAACTGATCAGCCGGAACATGAGCTTGTTTGGCATACTTTTGGCAGCCCTTGCACGTCTTGACCAGCCGTTCGGCATCTGCCTTGGCTGTAAGCCAGAAAAAATCGTGTCTGAAAGCTTTTGCCACTAAAGATTTGGATGCAGCATGGTGACCACACTCGCCTTCGTGGATTTCTCTTAAGATTTCCACTCCTTCTTCCGGAGATACGTAGCGTTGAAAGACCCCAGATACACTCTGCTTATAGAGCTCACCACTAACCATAGTATAAGATTTTGCTCGTCGGACGATCTGCCAGATCAGAACTTCGTCTTCGTGTAATTTGCCATCTACCAAATAATCAAGGTAGGGTTGAGTCCAGCTGGGAATTACAGCCAGAACTGCTATCAAAGGTGAGTCGGATTTGGTCGGATATTCCTCATCTACTCCCTTTATTGAGGGAACTTTGAGGTGCTCTAAAAAAGCGCCATCCGGGACCTCTTTCCATGTAGAGCCTATCCGAGATAATGCATCTGCTTCCTCATTTTCTGCTCGAGGGATGTGTTGAACCTCAAACCCTTCGAACGATTTAGATAAATCATCCACGATAGCTTTATATGCTGCCATGTGTTTATTTGCATTACAAATATCCAACACTTGCTGAGCAACAAGATCCGAATCTCCGTAACACATCAAACGTCGGATGCCGATATCCTTAGCAATCCGGATTACATGTAGCAGTGCTTCATACTCGGCAATATTATTTGTCGCTATGAAGTGGATTTGCAACACGTATAGACGTTTATTTCCTTGGGGTGATTTGAGCACCACGCCAGCCCCCGAGCCCTGGCGAGCCTTAGATCCATCAAAATATAGGGTCCAATATTCCGACTCAGGGAGGGTCATATTCTCCTTCGTCTCTATCCAATCAGCGACAAAGTCGGCAAGGATTTGGGATTTAATTGCTATCCGAGGTTTGTACTCAATATCGAAAGCTGAGAGCTCTATGCCCCATTTAGCGATGCGTCCTGTGGCATCACTGTTGTTGATTATATCTCTCATGGGAGCTGTGCTCACCATGGTAATTGGATGCTTCTGGAAATAATGTCGTAGCTTACGAGATGCTAAGAAAACACCGTAAGCCAGCTTTTGATAGTGCGGATACCGCTGTTTTGATTCTGTTAGAACCTCGCTGACAAAGTAAGTCGGACGCTGCACCAAGTGTTCCTAATTTTCCTCCGGTCTCTCCACTACCATGACGATACTAATGACCTTGTTTATCGCAGCAAGATAAAGCAACATCGGTACTTGTGGTTCCGGTGCAGCAAGGATAGGAGCAAGATAAAGCAACAAAATAAGGTTCCGAAGGGGGTTATGAATGAAGTTTTGACTTTGTCAGATTCCTTCATCCGGATTTGGTGATAACCGGAATATGCGTTGAGAAAATAGAGGAGTTCCGAGCCTGCCGTAGAATCGATAACTTGATCAATCCTAGGAAGAGCGAACGGATCTTTTGGACAAGCCTTATTTAAGGCAGTATAATCAACACACATCCTTAAATCAGTGGTGTCCTTTTTAGGGACCATTATAGGATTGGCCGACCACTCAGTGTGGATGACCTCTTCTATGAATCCGGCTAACTCGAGCCGTGCTAGTTCCTTAGCTATTGCCTTACGCTTTTCATCGCTGAAACATCATAAGGACTATTTGACGGGTTTAGCGTACGGGTTTACATTTAAAAGAGTGCTCGGCAAGTTCCCTAGGTACTCCGGTCATGTCAGATGGTTGCCATGCGAAGATATCTTGATTTGCTTTGAGGAACTTGACGAGCGTGCTTTCCTATGCGCTATCTAGGCCTACGCCTATCTGGGTCACCTTGGAGGGGTCATCATTCTTCAACGGCGTCTTCTTCATCTCTTCTGATGCCTTGAACTCTGGATTCGGCTTTGTCACTTCCTTCTTCATTGCGGGCATCTTAGACAGATCTATGCTCTTCTTGATCTCCTGGTACTCTTGGGCATGCAGCACGGCTTCGGCAAAGGCAACATTTCCATCCTCGCACTCTCGCGCTTTCTTCGGGTCTCCCTGATGGTGATCACACCGTTGGGACCTGGAATTTTCATCATATTGTAAATGTAACACGGACGAGCCATAAAAGCCCGGTAAGCCGGACGTTCGAATATAGCGTGGTACGCGCTCTTGAACGGGACCACTTTGAAAGAAAGTGCCTCCGTCCGGTAGTTCTTTGGAGTTCCAAAGGTAACATCCAAAGTGATTTGTCCCAGGGAATTAGCTTGTCTTCCTGGGACAACTCCGTGAAAAATCACAGAGCTGTGATTCAGCTGGGTCTCCGAGATCTTCATCCGGCGTAGCTTTTCGACATACAAAATATTAATACTGCTGCCACCATCCATGAGAGTCTTGGAGAAACCATAACCGTCAATAAGTGGATTGACGATTAAGGCGTATTTTCCTCGCCTGTGTAGCTTAGGCGGATGATCGGCACGGTCAAATGTGATTGCCACTTCCGACCAGTCCAGGAATTGAGGGACAGCCGGAACTGTTGCATTGAGCTCATGTAGCACTGCCTTTTTGACCTTTGCTGGTTGAGATCCGAGGAAGGTCACATAAGTGTCTTTCTTGGTCAGAAATTTTTTCTTCCCTTCTGGCTTGGGATTTGAAGCATCAGCTTCCTCCATGTCGGAATCTTCCTTGGTCTCCTTATCCTTTTCGGGATTCTTCTTTCCCTTCTTCCGCTTAGCTTTGTAGCCAGCGGTATCATCTCTCTTAATGTCGTTGTTGAAACGACACTCGGTGTTTGTGTGGGACGAGCCCGCATTGGCATCTAAGTGATGCACACATGGGTTATTGGCAATGTCGGCCCAAGAGTAGGTTTTGCCTGGTTGCTGGTCTCCTCTACCTTGAACTCTCGAAGTCCCACGACCGCATCCGCGGCCTCCGCCACGACCTCCTTGTCCTCCAGAACCGAAAGTAGCAATAACCACTGCCGTTTCCGTGTTGGGTTTTTCTTCCGAGGTGTTCTTGCGCTTCTGAGCTTGTTGCTTTGGTTGTTTTGCCGACTGTGGCACAACTAGGGAGTTGAGTAATCCCTCTGCATCATCGTCCGCATCTGCATACTTGCTCGCTGTTTCTATCATCTCTCCCAAATCAGTAACTTTGTCACACTTCAAGCGATGACATAGTAAACCAATTGGGAGACCTGCAATGAAAGCTTCAATCGCAGTTTGGTCATTTACTCCTTCACAGGAGTTCTTGGTGTCGATCCATCATCCAAGGTAATCCCGGCAAGTTTCTCCGGCTTTCTGGGTGCAACGTTGTAGGTCTCCAACCATACAGGGCCTCCGGTATGTGCCTTCGAAATTCCGAAAGAACGCACTTTGCATGTCATACCAGTTGTGGATGGTGCTCTCCAGAAGTTCATTGAGCCATGATCGTGCCATCTTCCGCAACATGAGTAGGAGATATCGGGTTGCGACCAGGCTGTTTCCGCCTTTGGCGATGCAGCAAGCTTGGAAGAAATCTTGTAGCCAAGTATCTAGCCGAGTTATGCTGTCGTAGGCTTGGATATGTCTTGAGATAGCAAATCCTTCCGGGAATCTTGTGGCTCTTATGCGTGGTCCGAAGCACTTTGGCCCCACGTATATATCATCAGTTTCATAGTGCCGAGCCTCTATATTGGAGTTGATCCTGTGCCTTGCGTCATTCGGGGATAGAGATCGTCCCGAGTGTCGGCTGTGGCTGCGGTGCCTTGGAGCCGGACTTCGGCTTCTGCCACCACCTCCTCCACCACGACGCCCTCCTTGGCCTCCTTGGGAGCCGTTGTGATGGCTACTTGGCGGAGAGGGTGGAGCAGCTGGGTTATTTCCGGCTGATCGCCGGCCTCCGTCCGGAGCGTCCTTATTCCGGTTCCGGGGAGGGTCTTCATTATGACGACCCCCCTATCGGCTTGTCTCGGCACGGTGTCTGTCGTTCCTTCGTCCGTCATCCAGACGGCTTGCATGTCTAGGAGGTGGCATTCTTTGTCGGTCCTCCTCCCGACGTTTCTCTTTGTCATCGTCCCTGCGGTCTTTCGACTCTCGCCGTAGTGGGTTCCTCGGATTCAGTGCAGCAATTGCCTCTTGCTCCGCAACTAGGTTAACGTTATGCCAATCACGAGCAGCTTTGTGGTAATGTCCCGAGGATCCGGTTCTTGAGTGATTGTATTCCTGACGGTCAGAATGGTGGTGCTGCTCCGGAACATGTTGGGGTCTTACGTCAGCCCTGCCGGATCTGTGCGACATTGGTCAGAATCTGAGACCAGTTTTTGACTTCCGGACAGGGCAACCTTTTGCTGCTCCAGTCCTTTATTGAGTAGTTTGATTCCCAACCGGATCTGCTCCGGGCCTGGATTAGCCGATAGGATTTCCCGAGCCGCAATGGTGTTCTGTACTGGCGTTGGATACACCCAATCCCCGTTGCTGTCGCGTCGAGGCATCCCAAGTTCTCCTCCGAAAAGGACTTTATGAATCTGCGGAAATTGGTTGTCATCAGCATGAAGTTTCCTGGTCTTCTGATGTTGCCTGGAGTTGTATTTTTCCGCAGACACCATGCGTTTTTTGTCCTCCTCAATGTTTTTGGCTTCATCAGGAGTACTTGACGACGTGCTTCTAGGGCATGTGCCCTCTCGTCCATCTCTTCAGCAGTAAGTTCTGTAGCTGTAGGAATAGGTGTGGTTAATACAACATCGATGAGTTTACGCGCACCTTCAGTGATCACGTGTCCATCCACCGAGACTTCCTCATATTCCTCGGCAATCACCTGCTCTGCCGAAGGGTGTTTTTCTGGTGTCTTGTTCTTCTTGTTCTTCTTCTTTGTCTTCTTGGCAGCGCCGGTAGCAAAGACGGCTTTGGGTCCATTTCCCGGAGTCAAGCTTTGATCGGTACTTTCGGACATCTGGACCTCGGGATTATCTCCGATTTCCATGTCATCCTGCGCTTTGGGAGAGTGTTCCCCAGATCCTTCATCCATGGCTTCTCTTTCCTCTACAACTTTGGAGTTATACTCCTCTTCATATTCCGCGGAGAACTTTCGGAAATCCGCTGACGTCATCGATTCATCCGAGGATGCGGGTACGTCGGCGTTTGTTCCAATCGTCTCTAGCACAGAGTCGGTGTTGTCTCCAGCATTGGCAGTGTCAGATCCGGATCCCACATATCCAACAAATTGTGATGTGCCCCTCCTGAGATAGCTGCGGTCCTCATAGTAGGCTTTGTCGAAACGTTTGATGGTCTCGAGAATTGCATCTACGCCTGAGTTTTGCATCATCATGCGTCTTAGTGTGTACCTCAGGAAAGGTTTGTCTGTCCTGGCATCGTCAGAGCCAGAACCGTCGTTGTTATTGTGCTCCTCCTAGATTTTGACCTCAGCGGGTGGGTCGATATGGGATTCGGTCTCTCTAGGGAGATCCACTCCAGATTCGACTTAGACCGCTAGGTCTGCTTCAGGCTCGGATTTCTCCACTATCTCCGCAACTGGTGCGGGCTGGGTGGGATTAGGGTTTTCTGAGATCTGGAACTCTGCCGCCTCCACAGACAAAGGGGACCCAGAAATTTCCTCTGCCTCTATCATCACCGCTGGGGTGGGTAGGACAGGTTCAGCAAAACCGATGTAAACATCGATCTCGCCAAAAGACATGATGGTGTAGGCAGTCATAGCCTCCCTATCCGGAATCCAGGTCTCGTCGAGAACGATGAGAGGGACGTCACTGGCGTAGAGGATGCGACCGACGGCGATAGTCTCGCCGATTCCGATTCTTGCAGATTCCGCTCGGAACGCAGATCCGAAGCTCACTTGCCCCACGGTGGGCGCCAACTGTCGTCGGATTGATGACAAGTACGCCATGAGGGGGTCCTCGAGGCATGCAGAAGAGAGGGGTGTGAGACGTACGGTGTTCCGGGATGGTGAGCACACAAGTTTACCCAGGTTCGAATCCGTCGGCTTTGGACGGATCCTACTCCTGCTAGCAATCCAGTAATACGACAGAGCCGGAATATGGGTTACAAGGGTTCGCCTGTGCGAGTTGAGATTGTAGACCATTGAGGGTGCCCTAAAGGCTCACCCTAGGATGGCTTATATAAATATCCTCCCTAGGGTTTACAGGAGAGATCTATCTGACTACGACTAAGAGTCGATTACATAGTACATCTTGAACTACAAGTAACACTATGGGCCTATGTCGGTAAGTCTCCTGGGCCTTCCCGTAGCCGGATTGGACTCCGTATCTTCTCCCTGACTGGGCCGCCCGTGAAGCAAAGCTCTAACCCGAAGTGGGCCACCCTATTCAGTAAGGAACTGTGAGGATACCCGGAAAGTATATCCCCAACAAGTAGCTATCTTGGCCGAGTAGATGCTAGCAGCTCCAAGAGGGAGTATTTTTTCTCGATAGTGGGTTCATGTCTCTAGTAATCTGTGGAAGTGACAGAAATATCTATGGTACTAGATGTGCTATTGCTACTAGGGAGAAAATAGCAATCCTTTGTTCATAGAACAATCCTATTGTTTACTTTACACGCAATGCTTAATGCAATTATCTGTTGCTTGCAACTTAATACTGGAGGAGGTTCGGATGATAACCTGAAGGTGGATTATTAGTCATAGATGCAGTTGGATTACAGTCTATGTATAATGTTGTAATCCCAATCAAATCTCATAGGAGTCAAGATGATTAGTATATGCATGTATGCTTTCTCGATGTTAGTCAATTGCCCCGCTGTAATTTGTTCACCCAACATGTCATCTATCTTAAGGAGAATCACCACTAGTGAATTATGGACTCCGGTCCTTTCTCTTACTATCAATCTACAATCTATTTACTGTTTTCTGTTTACTTTCTGCAAGCAATTACTATCTTCCACACAATACGTTTAATCCTTTGTTTTCAGCAAAACCGATGAGATTGACAACCTCACTGTAAGTTGGGGGCAAAGTTCTGTGGTTGTGTTGTGCAGCATTCCAAGTTGGAAACAACACCGTGGAGGTGTTTCCTTGCTCCTACTGGTTCGATAACCTTGGTTTCATAAATGAGAGAAAACTTCCTGCTGTGCTCATCATACCTTCCTCTTGGGGTTTCCCAACGAGCTCGATATATTTTGGGCCATCACATGGACATGGCTTGATGAGTTCTCCTTGATTCCCCAAGTTAGTACGTAAAGAATGACAACTACTTTATAGTCACAATAAGTGCTATCATCCTTCCGTCTACCAACAAGTAAACCCTTCATCAAGTCCCCATAGGAGGCAAATATTAAGGAGGTGCACAACTCCCAACATCAAGACAAAGACAATTAACATAGACACATAATGAACAATATCACATAATAATCTTTATCTCAATTCAATCTCATACTAGGGTTTCTCCATCTCCCCAAGAACAAAGGAAACTACTCATACATGAAGGCAATCAACTCATGGATAGAATATGGATGAAGTATGATGATACAACTGAAGACAAGTGCAAATCCAAGATTCAATCTAAAATTACAACAAGTAACCAAAGGGGATCGGTGCTGGAGACGTTGTTGATGAAGAAGATGATGTAGATCGATGTGGAGGCCTTAAACATCCTAGTCCCTTATCCTCTTGTGTGATGGTGATGGTGTAGATCTGTTTGGAGGCGGCTATGGTGGAGGCACGGCGGCAGGGCTCTGCCGTGGTGGAGGATATGGCTTGGTGGCTCTCTCTTGGGTCCTTCCTCCTTTATATAGGCCTTGGGGGTGTCCTAGGGTTCCCCTAATACCGTCATATGACTTAGGGAAGGTTCTGGAGATTTTCTAGGGTCAAATCACGTTGTTTGCGACCATTTTGGCAACTATACAGGTGGAGCTATACGACCAGAAAAATAGCTCCGGCTGTATAGTTGCTCGTCAAACTGTTTGTTCCCTTTAGTATTTTGGCTGCCATTTCTTCATACGAACTCCATTTTGGGTGTTCTTGGGCTCGTTGAGTTTGTATCATTGAGGGATACAACCCTATTGTCTTGGATCTTTATTTTGAGAAGTTGGAAAATTTCACTTTTTCAACCTCTCAAATGGCTAAGTCTGGTCCCTACAGCTCCTCCATACTATACTCTCTTTGTTCCTTTTGCCTTTGTTTTATCCATAATCATCATCAACACCTACACACATGTCATAGACAAGGAAACGTGATAAAATTCTACCTTAACTACTAAATGTGCAAAGCTCATATGAAAGTAAATGAGAAATAGGAATCATGGATATAAGGCATAGCTATAAACATGATATGAGAGATAAATGGCACAATTTATATGGCTAAAAGAGGTGCAATTTGACAGCCATCACCAGGGGCGTCCCAAGACTAGAACATGACATCGGCTTCACCTGGCTTGAAGAAACGTCGATGTAGAGGTTTCGAGATTAACCCGGGGTGAATAATAGGGCATACATGGCGATATAACTCGGCCCAAATGCCCCGAGCGGAGAGGAAATTCGGTCTGGACCATTGCTCCCCTCGGCCTGGGAGTAAATGGGCCTAGGCAAGTCATTCTTCTTCCCAGCCGAGTCTCAGGAGATGGCCTAGCCAGGGTTGCTGTAATTCGGTCCGTGGTCGGGATGCTGGCGAGGTCGGCCTGGGAGCCTACTGCCACACTCCCCGGTGGTCCGAGATGAAAACCGGCCCAGCCGAGGTTCCCCCAAATTGGCGAAATACAGTGGGGCTTGCTCATCCTGGGGTGGGCTGAGATTCATCGTTATCCGCCCACCCGGGTTGTCAAGGTAAAGTAGGAGGTGGCCGTGGTTTGCGCGGGAGGCGGCGAGGTGAAGAGATCGTCCAGGGTGAAGTTGCGGTAGAGTTGTCCCGTGGTGGGCCGCGGTGCCGGCCCACCCAGGTCGTTGAAGGGAGCGGCTGGTGAGACGGTTGTGCATGATGACACGGCCCCGTAGTGGGCCGAGTTGCTTCTCTGTTGGCCCGCTTGGGGGAAGGCGCTGGCAAAGAAGCAGGGCGACACGGGCGATGTCGAGGAGATCTTGGCGCTGGCGGCGATGTTGGCGGGAGCCGGTGGAGGCGAGGCGGCGTGGTGATTGGCCCACGGTGGGCTGAAGTAATAGAATTCGGCCCACCCGAGGGAGGAGAGCATGGCCCAGCGGGCCGAATTATCCCCTGATTTGGCACGAGCTAAGATAATTCGGCCCATGTGGCGCATGTTTGGTCTTGGAGAATTCCCATCTAGGCCGAATTTGCACTAAGTTGGCCCAGATGTAATTTTATTCTCTTTTTATTTATTCTATTTATATTTCATATCCTTTATTGAACTTTTCAGCATCTGTAACATCCCAAAAATATTAATCAAGCTTATCAAGATCTAATCACCCAAGTTTAGGGTTAACAAAAACTTTTATTATTAAACTTAATATGAGTGCATGTGTGATTTGCATTAGTGTATGAATGCTTCTAATTGCATGATTGATTGTTACTAATGATAATGATTAGTTTAAAGATTAATATTACATCATCTAGATCACTTACAAACAAAATCAAATGAAAAGAAAATCAAATATAGATCATAAGATCAAATGGTCATTTTGGCCAAACTTATCCACTAGACCACTTTGAGTGTTCCTAGTAAAGGATTTTCAACAGAAACAGTTCCAATTATTTTCACCCCTTGCTAGACCAACTCCAAGTGAATCCAAGCAAACATTACAAAGTGGCAGATACTATTTTCAAATCTATTTAAGAGGCTTTGCAAAATTGAATCAAGTTCATATGCCTAGATCATCACTTTTCAAAAACCATTCAAACCATTTCCCCTTGACCATTCCTAGCAACCACAGACTACTAAGCAAGCAACAAGATCACTCACCAAAATTCATTCAAAAATTTGAAAACAAATTTCATGTGGCCATTTGATCAAGCACCTGGCAGACAGAGTACAACCTCAACAACTATACACTGTTTTGAGCTATCATTTGCTCAGCTTTTGTACTGCAATCAACCCATTCAATTGTCCTTTATCATCTCTAGTACTTGGCCGTGTAGTGGATAGCCTCATCTCCACCATTACACCAGTGGAACGCCCGTACCGAGCTGGCCATGCCAGTCGAGCATGAACCACTCGCTGCACGCTGCACCGCCCTTGCCCATGATGCGTAGCAGCTAGCCATGACCTCACCGCCACCCCTATCCACCCCTTGATCCAAGGCTAGAAGTGGAGACGCTGAAAACCGCACGCCCATTTAAGCCTCTGCCATGCCGACCGCGTGACGGAGCGCCGCAGCTTCCTCGCACGCACACACCATGCCTCGCTTGCTCCGCCCGTACCCACCGTCGCCGTGGCACCAGTGATCTCCTAGACATGACCGTTCACCGCCGCGCGCCCCGTGACCACCGTACTGCGTGACGAACACCCGCATACTGGAACAGAGCGCCGATGTCGCCCGACCAATAGAGACCTCCCCTTGCCGTGCCGTCACTCGCATGACGATCGCCATAGTCCGCCGCACCAACCTATGCCCTCCGCCATGCTCAACGAGACCTGTAGCAGCATCGTCGGAGAAGCCAGACCATGCCGCCCTGCCTCCAATCTTGGGGTATAAATTGAGGCCACCCCAGACCTCATTCTCCACACCATTCCACTCCCCACTCACCCAGGAACCTCACCGACCCTTCCCCGGAGCAAGGCGAGCACCACGATGCCGGAATTTGGCCGAAGTCTGCCGCAGCAGTCGAGGAAGGAAGCCGTTGATTGCGGCCACCCTAGGAGCTGCCGTGACTGCCAATCGAACCGCCATAAACGACAACCCCATTCGCCCCCATCGCCGACCCTAGATGGAACCCTGGTAAGTCCTATCGACCCCCACCGCCGCGTTAGGGTTTGTACCTCGCCGGAGCAGTTCGACGGAGACGACAAACCACAACCGTAGATCCTAGTCTAATCGTAGGGCTGAGATTGAAAGATACCGTTTTGGTTTAGATGAGTCACTGCTGCGTGGGACCATTCTGTCAAGAGCCCGCTGCGCCAGCACTGTGCAGTTGGCCTGACCCATGTCGTTTCCTGTGCCGAGCCTAGTGATTCAAATAGGATTTTTCCATTTTAGTTAAAATCAGATTCTGTTAGTAGTTTCAAAATTCAATTCCAAGAGATTCACTTAACCAAAATGCATGATTCCAATTTTTTTGAATGGTACTGAAATTATCTAATCACTCCCATTGGATTCAAACCATTTAGAATTATTATCACCTATACCAAAAATAACAAGACAGAGACTTTTGACACTTCAAACATTTTTCTAAAATAAAGTATAAATGTTTTTGAGATGATTCAACCTCTCAAAAATCACATTTACCATGCTCTACATGAATATGTAAAACGATTTGGTTTTACAAATATAAAACATGGGTTAGTATTAAAAGAGTGCTATATAGGCATTTCTAGTCACTTTAATATTATTAAATAGTAATATTAAATCTTGCAATATATGATCACCATTTTAAATCATATTCTCAAGCATTGGAATAGATGATGATGACATGTGTCAACATGATCCACTATTTTAATTGAAGAATATTAAATCTTAAGTATTTAAAATGAGTAGAAATTACTTTTCTAAAATAAGAAGATTAAGAAAATGTTAATATTTCACATGATGATTAAGATATTACTAGATCATCTAATATGAGCCCTTGTGTGCTAAATATAAGTAGTGAAGTGTTGTTTGGTGATTGTGTATATTGAATGTATTTATAGATGCTAGTACCGACCTGAGCTACAACGAGGAGGTGTACTTCGAGGAGGAGGAGGAGAACTTCAATGACAGCAACAACTGCACTGCTCAAGGAAAGCTAAGCTATGCAAGCCATCCCTAAGCAAGCCCACTATGCAAGCTATCCATGCAAGTTTAGCTATGCAAGCTAACTTGTACAGATACCATATACACACTTTGAGACACAACTTTACCAATTCCTAGTTTTACTCCAAGCTTTACTTTCCCCTTTACTACAGTTTCTTACCTAGTTAATGAATTGTGATTAGTGGAAATTAGATTGTATCCTATCAAGATCATAGGATTAGTCTTGGATATTTATACTTTATTAGCACCCCAATGACACCCTCAATACTAGTGGCTAGTGCTAAGCATAAAATTGGATCACTTTAGATGGGAATACTTGGTAAAAATGATTATGAAAACCTTGGAATGAAGATTGATTCTATTGAAATGTTTTGACATGTGTTGTGAAACACAATGGTTTGAGGATGAAACTGATGAGGCATGAGCCTTGACTTTAATAAAAACTGATGGTTGGGTTCGGATGCGATACCATTCCAATTTTACCGTACAACCATAATACCTGAGTTGGGTAGGGCTTGACTGGAAGTTTATATGTCTTAGTATGGGTTCCCTTGCGGAAGAGGTTGATCTGAGGCTACCTCATGATGAATGTCCACCTATGTAGTGCCCAGGATGGCAGATGGCCATGGGTTGGAGGCCAAACTCATAGGGGAGGTGCCTATACTAGGGTGTGTAATTGAAATGTTAAGATTGATTATCCGCATACTAAGTATCATGATTCAGGGTTATCCCTGACGGATGTATCGAATTTTGTGGCGAAAATGTACCACCTCTGTAGAGTGTCAAACTATTCGAATAGCCGCGTCCATGGTTATGGAAAATTGGAGTGGCCATACTGTTCCGTTGTCAGATGTTTTCAAAATGATTTGTGATTTGAAAGATGACCTTGACTTGACCATAACAGAGTTGTGGACATGAGATCTAAGTTCCCACTTAAGTGATGTAGAGAACTAAATTTAGGTCTTTACTCTTAAAGCTTTATGAAATAAACCTGGTGATACATTGCAAATGTATCTATAATTTTTGATGTTCCATGCTTGGTTTTATCCACTTTCTTGTGTTTTGTTCCAACTTTGGAGTACTTTTCATATGATTTCTTGGACTAACCTATTAACAAGAGCCACAGTGCCAGCTGCCTGTTTTCTGCTGTTTTTGGTTCAAGGAAAGTCAGAAAATGAATATTCTCGAAATTGGACGGGACAAAAGCCAAAGTGCCTATTTTTCCGGAAGGGATCAAGTGCCAGAATACGAGACAGAGAAGGGCCAGGGAGCCACCACACCACCTGGCCGCACGGCCAGGCCTGGCCCGCAGCAGGGGGTGGTGTGGCCGCTCCTGGCACCCCCTCGGCCTCTCCTTCCGCCTATATATTGCCCTCGGGACGAAAACCCTAAGTACCCAATCAAAAATCCACGAAAGAGTTTATAGCCACCGTCATCTCCATCCCTAGATTGGGATGGATCTGAACCTCTTCCCGGCACCCTGCCGGAGAGGGGAATTCACCCTGGAGGCCTTCTTCATCACCATGCAAGCCTCCGGTGTGATGCGTGAGTAGTTCATCCTTGGACTACAGATCCATGTAGTAGCAAGATGGCTGGTTCTCCTCCTTTGTGCTTTCATGTTTAGATCTTGTGAGCTCCGTTCATGATCAAGATCATCTATTTGTAATCCATACATGTTGTGTTTGCGGGGATCCGATGGATATTGAGATGCTATTTCAGATTGATTATTGATTCTATCATGTCTTTGTTATTTGTGATCTTGCATGCTTTCTGTTGTTAGTAGCTATCTTGGCCAAGTATATTAGCAACTCCAAGAGTTAGTATTTATGCTCGATAGTGGGTTCATGCCTCTGGTAATCTGGGGAAGTGACAGAAATCTCTAAGGTACTAGATGTGCTGTTGCTACTAGGGAGAAAACAACAATCCTTTGTTCATAGAACAATCGTATTGTTTACTTTACACGCAGTTCATAAAGCAATAATCTATTGCTTGCAACTTAATACTGGAGGGGGTTCGGATGATAACCTGAAGGTGGATTATTAGTCATAGATGCAGTTGGATGGTGGTCTATGTATTATGTTGTAATTCCCAATCAAGTCATAAAGGAGTCAAGATGATTAGTATATGCATGTATTGCTTTCTCGGTGTTTGTCAATTGCCCCGTTGTAATTGTTCACCCAGCATGTTATCTATCTAAGGAGAGACACCTCTAGTGAACTATGGATCCCGGTCCTTTTTCTTTACATACAATCTACAACTGTTTACTTCTTTGTGTTTACTTTCTACAAACTTTTACTTCTTTCCATTCGATACGTTTAATCCTTTGTTTTCCGCAAAACACGGTGAGATTGACAACCTCATCGCAAGTTGGGGACAAAGTTTTGTGGTTGTGTTGTGCAGGTCTCCACGTTGCTACTAGCACCGGTAGTGCGCCATGCCAAAGCTCATCTAGTAACACCTTTGGGGTGTTTCCTTGCTCCTACTGGTTCGATTAAACCTTGGTTTCATAACTGAGGGAAAACTTACTATTGTGCTCATCATACCTTCCACTTGGGGTTCCCAACGAGCTCTACGTCGAACGACGAGCACATCACCTGGCTTTTTGCAAACAACCCTAGAGCGTATGATTCCTACTAGCTTTACTTTTACTTATACTAGTGGTAGTTTGCGAGTACTTAAAGAGTAATCATGGCTTTGTCCCTGGCTATTCCCATGGCCAGACTGTGAGGAGGATTACCCAGAAGATGGATAACAGGAGTTCTATGACAACTAGGATCATCTCCCATCGTCAACATTGCCTATGTCCCTGAAGATGGAGCCTACTATGTTTACTTTCCGCTTCTTTCATTGTATTAAGACTGGATCATGAGATCCTTTGTTTGTAAGACCTTTATTATGGTTTGTAATGGATGATGTACTGTGGTACCCCTTCTGTTGTGTCTCACAAAAATGGTAATCCTGGGATTGCAATGTACGACATAACAGGCATCTGGACTTAAAAATTCGGGTGTTGACAAGTTGGTATCAGAGCCATCCTGACTATAGGAGACCCTAGTTAGAGTGGACGCCTGCAAACCTAGTTTCAAGACAAAGAAAGTGAGTATTTACAAAAACCTATTCTCATTCTTATCCTTGAGATTCTTTCAAAAAGAGATCACTTGTTACTCAAAACTCTTACAACTCTACATAAAACTTGACACACTTAATCACCTCACTAACTTACTCATCTTAATTGCTTAAAGATGGAGGTCAAATACACCAAGTTTTACCAGTTGGGCAATGGAGGATAGCTTATCTTTGAGAGGGATCTGGAGTCGCTCTTAGAGTATCTTGGACTCCCGCACCCGGAGTTCTTCGGAGCATAGCTCAAGGACCACACTGGAGGGGAGCTATAGTGGCTGATTGTTGTCAACCTGAGAGGCAAAATGGAACCAACTCTTTCTCACAAGATTCGGTTCAGCCTTCGGGAGAACAACTGGCTAGACTGATTAGCCAGGGCCATGCAAGAAGCTGTCGCTCGCTTGTGTACTCAAAACATCAACCAGATCATTGGCACCTGTTTTGCTCACTATGCAACACATGACTCGATGGGACAACCTCTATCCATGCCAGCCCATCCAGATTTGAAGCATCACGTGCACCACATGGACTTCATGCTACATGAGACACAAAAGGAATTGGACAATGCCCATGATGTCGCCAACCAGAGAAATGCCGAAGCTGTTGAAAGGAAGGAAACCATTGCCATCCTCGCCAAGGAACGCAAGTCACTTCACAGCCAGTGCGAAAAAAAGGATCGCATCATCGCCTGTCTTCGTTAGAAGATAGCCACCTTGGAGGAGACCATCCACGACCAAGAGATCCAACTATAGGAGCAGCATGAGGAGGAAGGTGAAGACATCCGTGGGGATATTCACTCTTACCTCAGTGATGACAATGACTACCTGGAGGATAAAGCCATGGAGGACAACACCGATGAGGATGATGCTGCCTTCATTGATGATGATTAGTCGCACCTAAGCACTATCGTAGGTGTGAGTTGTACCCGGTCCCACTGTATCGTAACTTCACAGAATGGTTTTTAAAACCATCTGTTTCCTTGTTGTGGTGTGTGTTTGTATCTATGCTTGGAATGAATGAATGAAAAGAAAGTTGATAGTTTTCAAAAACCCGAGTTATACTCAAAGCTTAAAGTTTTGAAACAAACCCATGAACCTTAGAAATTTCCCTCTTGTCTTGTTATCTATCTTAATCTTCAGATGACTCACGGAAATGCCGGAGGAAACAGTTCATCTCAAGACCCAATGCTGCAGATTCTGCAGATGTTAGTTTCTGACCGTGAAGCTGGTAGAGATGAACGTCAAGCCAACTTAGCCACTATTCAATAGATAGCCCAGATGGCCCATAATAATCAAGGCCATGGAAACCAAGATCACCATGGATCCAAACTTAAGAACTTCTAGAATACCAACCCACCCATGTTTAGTAAGTTCGAGGAGCCTCTAGATGCTGATGATTGGATGCAAACCATGGAGAACAATCTAGAAGTTGCAGGAGTTGATGCTAATGAAAAGGTGTTGTTTGCCACCCACTATCTGACCGGCTATGCAAGATCTTGGTGGAATAGTACCCGTACGATGAATGGAGGTCAGATGATGACTTGGGAGGAGTTCAAACTCAAGTTCAGCAGGACCCATGTGCCCCCAGGTCTAATCAAGAGGATGAGAGATGAATTTAGAGACTTGAAGCAAGGAAGGATGACTGTGGTTGAGTACCGTGACAAATTTCTGTCACTAGCTAGGTATGCACCTAATGAGATTGACAATGAAGCCAAGAAGAAGGAAAGATTCCTGAATGGTTTGCATGATGAGATGAAGACAGTGCTAGTCAACATTCCCTTTGATGACCTTGAAGCCTTAGTGGATTCTGCAATCCAGATGGAAGGCAAGATCAACCAGGCCAGTGAGAACCGCAAGCGTCAAATGATGCATCAACCAGGACCCCACCATACCCCGAAGTATCGTCCTAACCCATCTGCAAGTTATGAACCCAGAAACAACAGACCCCCAATGTATCGTCCGAACTATCCCAACCGTGGAGGAGGAAACCCAAGGCCCGGAGGAAACCACAACAACAACCCTGGCAACTCCAATAATTTCAATTGTGCACCGCCAAAGACCAACAACAACAACAATACTGCCCCAAGGACTGGAAGCAATGATGTGCCTGTCGCAGGGAAAGACAAGTCAATGATCACTTGTTTTGAATGCGGAATCACGGGTCACTACTCCAAGGAGTGCCCCAAGAAGCTTGCCGCAGCAAACAATGTGAATGCACCTACCCAACAGCAATGCCGTGTCCAGCCTGGAAAGAGAATCACCCCAGGAAACCCGCAGAACCGTAATGGCCATCTGTTCCACATGAATGCTGAGGAAGCCCAAGAAGCGCCAGATGTTGTGCTGGGTATGTTTTCTGTTAACTCAGTATTAGCCCGAGTGTTGTTTGATTCTGGAGCATCACACTCGTTTGTTACAGAAGAATTTTCATGCACTAGTAAGATCCAACCAACAAATCTGAAGCATGTTATGATAGTTCAAATCCCTGGTTCGACCACCAAAGCTAGAAAAGTTTGCAAGGCCATACCCATCAGAATACATGGGATAGATTTTTATGCCAATCTAATAGTACTTGGAACCAAAGGTTTGGAAGTAGTGATATGGATGGATTGGATGTCAAAACATCAAGGATTAATCGACTATCCTAAGAAAGCCATAACCATGACCACTAGCACCAGAGTATCAGTAGAACATGTATCTGAGACTTTTCCCCGTTAATTCAAGTGCAACAAGAGTTTAGCCAAGACCACCATTGACCACTGGTGGATCCAAGCTCCCTATTGCTCGGGAAGTTGCCTGGGCTTGCCGGCCACACACTGCCTTAAATCATATAACTTTTTACCGTTATTTACAAGAAAAACAAGATCTTAAGCACAAGAACATGTAGTTTGCCTAGGCTTTAAAAATCATCTGGGTCCGCCCCAATGCCATTGACCAAGTCAGAGTAGTTTGTGAATACCCCGACGTGTTCCCAGATGAATTGCCCGGTATGCCCCCAGATCGGGATATCGAGTTTATCACTAAACTAATCCCTAGAATCGGACCAATAGCTCAGAGACCCTATAGTATGAATCCATCTGAACTAGTGGAGCTGAAGAAGCAACTTGATGATATGCTGGGAAAAGGACTGAATCAACCAAGTGCATCGCCATGGAGATCACCCATTTTGTTTGTTGATAAGAAGAATGGTGCCAACCGTCTTTGTACGGATTATCGG
Source organism: Avena sativa (assembly GCA_916181665.1). Taxonomy (NCBI): domain Eukaryota; kingdom Viridiplantae; phylum Streptophyta; class Magnoliopsida; order Poales; family Poaceae; genus Avena; species Avena sativa. The sequence goes on from OV702287.1 coordinate 345,956,235, forward strand.
AAGTTGAATGACGTCACCATCAAGAACAAGTACCCTTTGCCGAAGATAGAAGATTTGTTTGATCAACTGACTGGAGCCAAAGTGTTTTCTAAGATTGACCTTAGAACTGGTTATCACCAACTGAAGATTCGTGCAACAGATATCCCAAAGACTGCCTTCACCACTAGATATGGATTGTATGAGTACAATGTCATGTCTTTTGGATTAACTAATGCCCCCTCGCTTATTTCATGAATCTCATGAATAAGATTTTTATGATTTTTTTGGATAAGTTTGTCGTTGTGTTTATCGATGACATTCTGATCTACTCCAAATCAGAAGAAGACCATGAGTAACATCTGAGAACCATCCTTGAAACCCTTAGAGAGCATCGGCTGTATGCCAAGTTTAGCAAGTGTAAATTCTGGTTAAAAGAAGTAGGATTCCTAGGCCATATCCTATCGGCAGGAGGAGTCGATGTCGATCCCGCCAAGATCACAGATGTTGAAGAATGGAAAGCCCCAACCACCCAAACAGAAGTCCCCGCATTTCTTGGATTAGCCGGATACTACCACAAGTTCATTGGAGGATTTTCAAGTCACAAGACCGATGACCCAGTTGCTGAAGAAAGATAAGAAGTTTGAATGGACTGACAAATGTGAAGCAAGTTTCCAAGATCTCAAGAAGAGATTGATTTCAGCCCCAATTTTGATCATGCTGGATATCAAGAAGCCTTTTGATGTGTATTGTGACGCATCCAAGATTTGTCTCGGATGTGTGTTGATGCAAGAAGGCAAATTCATATCCTATCTGTCCAGACAACTGAAGCAGCATGAGCAGAACTACCCCACCCATGACCTTGAACTGGCAGCCGTAGTTTTAGCTTTGAAGACATGGCGTCATTACCTAATGGGTAACCATTGTGAGATTTATTTAGATCACAAGAGTCTGAAGTATATCTTCACCTAGAAGGAGCTGAATATGAGGCAAAGGAGATGGATAGAGTTAATCAAGGATTATGACCTTGACATTCACTATCACCCCAACAAAGCCAATGTGGTAGCGGATGCTCTTAGAAGATTGCCGTGTAGATTAAACACCATGATAAAGGAAGCCCAGCCAAGTCTGCATGAGGAGATGGAGAATTTCAGAGTGGAGCTAGTTAGCGAAGGATTCTTAGCTAGCATAGAACTCCAACCCACTTTGATTAGTCGGATAATAGAGGCCCAGAAAGGAAACGCAAGTATCGATGGAATCAAGCATCGTATCAAAACAGGGAAGGTACCCGGATTCACCAAAGATGAAGAAGGAGTTCTATGGTACAAAGGACGTATCTGTGTTCCAGCAGATTCGGAGTTGAAACAAGTCATTATGTAGGAAGCTCATGATACTCTTTATTCTATCCACCTGGGAGGAACGAAGATGTATCAGGATTTGAAGGAGCAATTTTGGTGGCACAAAATGAAGAGAGAAGTCGGAAGCTACATAGCCAAGTGTGATATCTATCAAAGAGTCAAAGCGGAACATCAGAGACCCGTAGGACTTTTGCAACCATTGCAGATTTTGCAATGGAAATGGGATTCCGTCGGAATGGACTTTATCACAGGTTTGCCTACATCTAGTAGGGGAAATGACTCTATTTGGGTCATAGTAGATAGACTATCCAAGGTAGCCCATTTCATACCCGTCAAGACAACCTACCAAAGTTCGAAGCTAGCGGAGTTGTATATCGCTAAGATAGTCAGTTTGCATGGAACCCCCAAGACCATAGTGTCGGATCGAGGAACCCAGTTTACCTCAAGATTTTGTCAGAAAGTTAAAGAAGGATTAGGAACGAAACTGAATTTCAGCATAGCTTATCACCCGCAAACCGACGGACAAACTGAAAGAGTTAACCAGATCTTAGAAGATATGTTGAGAGCTTGTGTGTTAGAATATGGATCTAAATGGGAAGATTGTCTGCCTTTCGTGACATTCTCTTACAACAATAGTTATCAAGCCAGTTTGCAAATGGCCCCATTTGAATTTCTATATGGAAGAAAGTGCCGTACCCAGTTGAATTGGTCGCAAGTAGGAGAGAGTCAGATCTTCGGACCTGACATTCTATGGGAAGCTGAAGAGAAGGTTCACAAAGTCCATGAGCACCTCAAGACCGCTCAATCCAGACAGAAGAGTTATGCAGATAAAAGACGTTGATACTTGACCTTCAATATCGAAGATTTTGTGTATCTCAAAGTATCACCCTTGAAGGGAATGTAGCGTTTTCGTCTGAAAGGAAAGCTAGCCCCCAGATATATTGGACCCTTCAAGATTTTGAATCGCCGAGGAGAAGAATCCTATCAACTGGAACTGCCTGAGGAGATGTCAGCCGTGCATAATGTGTTCCATATCTCGTTACTTCGCAAATTCTTAGAAGTTCCGGAGAAGACCAAAGTCTTCAAGAACATCGATCATAGAGCCATATATATCGACAAGGATCTATCTTATTGTGAAGTTCCCATACGTATATTGGAAGAAGCATTTAGAACCACCCGGACCAGAAGTATCAAGTTTCTCAAGATCCAATGGAGTAACCATACTGAAGAAGAAGCCACCTGGGAACGGGAAGACTATATTAGGACTGAGTTTCCAAATCTCTTTAGTTCCTAGTTTTTCCTGAATCTCGGGACGAGATTTTGTTTAAGGAGGTAAGGTTTGTAACATCCCAAAAATATTAATCAAGCTTATCAAGATCTAATCACCCAAGTTTAGGGTTAACAAAAACTTCTATTATAATATGAGTGCATGTGTGATTTGCATTAGTGTATGAATGCTTGTAATTGCCATGATTGATTGTTAATAATGATAAGGATTAGTTTAAAGATGAATACTACATCATCTAGATCACTTACAAACAAAATCAAATGAAAAGAAAATCAAATATCGATCATAAGATCAAATGGTTATTTTGGCCAAACTTATCCACTAAACCACTTTGAGTGTTCCTAGTAAAGGATTTTCAATAGAAACAATTCCAGTTCTTTTCACCCCTTGCTAGACCAACTCCAAGTGAATCCAAGCAAACTTTACAAAGTGGCAGAAACTTTTTTCAAATCTATTTAAGAGGCTTTGCAAAATTGAATCAAGTTCATATGCCTAGATCATCACTTTTCGAAAACCATTCAAACCAATTCCCCTTGACCATTCCCAGCAACCACAGACTACTAAGCAAGCAACAAGATCATTCACCAAAATTCATTCAAAAATTTGAAAACAAATTTGATGCAGCCATTTGATCGAGCACCTGGCAGGCACAGTACAACCTCAACAACTATACACTGTTTTGAGCTATCAATTGCTCAGCTTTTGTACGGCAATCAACCCATTCAATTGTCCTTGATCATCTCTGGTACTTGGCCGTGTAGTGGAGAGCCTCATCTCCACCATTGCACCAGTGGTACGCCCGTACCGAGCTGTCCATGCCGGTCGAGCATGAACCACTCGCTGCACGCCGCAGCGCCCTCGCCCATGATGCCTAGCTGCTAGCCATGACCTCACCGCCACCCCCTATCCACCCCTTGACCCAAGGCGAGAAGTGGATACGCTGAAAACCGCGCGCTCATTTAAGCCTCTGCCATGCCGAGCGCATGACGGAGCGCCGCAGCTTCCTGGCACGCACACGCCGTACCTCGCTCTCTCTACCCGTACCCGCTGTCGTCGTGGCACCAGTGACCTCCCAGACATGACCGTTCACCGCCGCGCGCCCCGTGACTACCGTACTACATGACAAACACCCGTGTACTGGAACAGAGCGCCGACATTGCCCAAACAATAGAGACCGCCCCTTGCCGTGCTGTCACTCGCATGACGATCGCCATAGTCCGTCGCACCAATCCATGCCCTCCGCCATGCTCAACGAGACCTGTAGTAGTGTCGCCAGAGAAGCCAGACCATGCCGCCCTACCTCTGCCCTTGGGGTATAAATAGAGGTCACCCCAAACCTCATTCTCCACACCATTCCACTCCCCACTGACCCAGGAACCTCGCCGACCCATCCCTGGAGCCAGGCGAGCACCACGACGCCGGAATTTGGCCGGAGTCTGCTGCAGCAGTCGAGGAAGGAAGTTGTTGATTGCGGCCACTTCAGGAGCTGCCGTGACCGCCAATTGAACCGCCGTCAATGACAACCCCATTCACTCCCATTGCTGACCCTAGCTGGAGCCCCGGTAAGTCCCCAGCGACCCCCCACCACCACGTTAGGGTTCGTACCTTGCCAGAGCAGGTCGACGGAGACGACAAACCACAGCCGTAGATCCTAGTCTAATCGTAGGGCTGAGATTGAAAGATACCGTTTCGGTTTAGATGACTCACTGACGCGTGGGACTGTTCTATCAGCAGCCCGCTGCACCAGCGCTGTGCAGTTGGGCCGGCCCATGTCATTTCCCGCGCAGAGCCCAGTGATTCAAATAGGATTTTTCCATTTTAGTTAAAACCAGATTCTGTCAGTAGTTTCAAAATTCAATTAAAGAGATTCACTGAACCAAAATGCATGATTCCAATTTTGTTGGAAAGGTATTGAAATTATCTAATCACTTCCGTTGGATTCAAACCATTTAGAGTTATAGATCACCTACACCAAAAATAACAAGACAGAGACTTTTGACACTTCAGACATTTTTCTAAACTAAACTATAAATGTTTTTGAGATGATTCCACCTCTCAAAAATCACATTTACCATGCTCTACATGAATATATAAAACGATTTGGTTTTACAAATATAAAACATGGGTTAGTATTAAAAGAGTGCTATATAGGCATTTCTAGTCACTTTAATATTATTAAATAGTAATATTAAATCTTGTAATATATGATCACCATTTTAAGTCACATTCCCAAGCGTTGGAATACATGGTGATGACATGTGTCAACATGATTCACTATTTTAATTGGAGAATATTAAATTTTAAGGATTTAAAATGAGTAGAAATTACTTTTCTAAAATAAGAAGATTACGAAAATGTTAATATTTGACATGATCATTAAGATATTACTAGATCATCTAATATGATCCCTTGTGTGCTAAATAGAAGTAGTGAAGTGTTGTTTGGTGATTGTGTATATTGAATGTATTTATAGACGCTAGTACCGACCTGAGCTACAACGAGGAGGAGTACTTCGAGGAGGAGGAGGAGAACTTCAACGACAGTAACAACTGCACTGCTGAAGGCAAGCTAAGCTATACAAGCCATCACTAAGCAAGCCCACTATGCAAGCTATCCATGCAAGTTTAGCTATGCAAGCTAACTTGTACAGATACCATATACACACTTTGAGACGCAACTTTACCAATTCCCAGTTTTACTCCAAGCTTTACTTTCCCCTTTACTACAGTTTCTTACCTAGTTAATGAATTGTGATTAGTGGAAATTAGATTGGATCCTATCAAGATCATAGGATTAGTCTTGGATATTTATATTTTATTAGCACCCCCAATAGTAACACCCTCAATACTAGTGGCTAGTGCTAAGCATAAAATTGGATCACTTTAGATGGGAATACTTGGTAAAAATGATTATAAAAACCTTGGAATGAAGATTCATTCTGTTGAAATGTTTTGACATGTGTTGTGAAACACAATGGTTTGAGGATGAAAATGATGAGGCATGAGCCTTGACTTTAATAAAAACTGATGGTTGGGTTTGGATGCGATACCATTCCAATTTTACTGTACAACCACAATACCTGAGTTGGGTAGGGCTTGATTGGAATTTTATATGTCTTAGTATGGGTTCCCTTATGGAAGAGGTTGAGCTGAGGCTACCTCGTGATGAATGTCCACCTATGCAGTGCCCAGGATGGAAGATGGCCATGGCTAGGAGGCCAATCTCATAGGGTAGGTTCCTATACTAGGGTGTGTAATTGAAAGGTTAAGATTGATTATCCGCATACTAAGTATGATGATTGAGGGCTATCCTTGACGGATGTATCGAATTTTGTGGTGAAAGTGTACCACCTTTGCAGAGTGTTAAACTATTCGAATAGCCGCGTCCACGGTTATGGACAGTTGGAGTGGCCATACTGTTCCGTTGTCAGATGTTTTCAAAATGATTTGTGATTTGAAAGATGACCTTGACTTGACCATAATAGAGTTGTGGACATGAGATCTAAGTTCCTAATTAAGTGATGTAGAGAACTAAATTAGGTCTTTACTCTTAAAGCTTTATGAAATAAACCTGGCTTTTTGCAAACAACCCTAGAGCTTATGATTCCTACTAGCTTTACTTTTACTTATACTAGTGGTAGTTTGCAAGTACTTAAAGAGAACTCATGGCTTTGTCCCTAGCTATTCCCATGGCCAGACTATGAGGAGGATTACCGGAAGATGGATAACATTAGTTCTATGACAATTAGGATCATATCCCATCGTCAGCATTGCCTGTGACCCTGAAGATGGAGCCTACTACGTTTACTTTCCGCTACTTTGATTTTATTAAGACTAGATCATGAGATCCTTTGTTTGTAAGACCTTTATTATGGTTTGTAATGGATGATGTACTGTGGTACCCCTTTTGTTATGTCTCGCAAAAATGGTAATCCTGGGATTGCGATGTATGGCATAACAGGCATCTGGACTTAAAAATCCGGGTGTTGACAGCATCTTCTTGCATCACTTGATATAGCAACTCTGGGGTACCCGGGGTTACACCCCCGACAGGCTGGCTAGCTCGACTCTCATTCTTCCACTTCAGGGTACTTTGTGTAGTACGGTGACAGTCTCACCTCTTGGTCTCCAAGCGACAAACTACGATTTCTCACTCCAATGCTGAGGCTGAGAACAAGGTTATTTCTCATGCCATCATCGGGTGTTGTTGGCTTCGTCAGTTACTCTAGGAGCTCCATCGCCCTCTTCGTTCTGCCACACTAGTCTACTGTAACAATGTGTCAGTTATCTACATGTCCTCTAACCCGGTACAACATTTAAAAGGACATTTATTGTCCTAATCTCTTTTGGTGTTCGTTAACAACATAAGGTTCATTTTACTATGTGTTAATGTTTACAGGTCAATCTATTGAAAAGAGAAAGGGCCATAATAGTGTGGGAAATTCCCTGGCCAAAACTAAGCTTTCCTAAAGATTCTAGACTAGAGTCTCTGGTGTGCAAACACCGGAGTCTATGATGTGGTCTAGAGTTCCCCCAAGATTCTTCAGAGTGGACTCAAGAATCTTCCCAAAGTCATTCTGTGAGGGGGACCGGAGATGGACCGGAGATTGGCCGGAATCTTCGGTGTGATTTCATGGCTTTCTATGCAACAAATTTCTAGAAAGATCCTGCCAAGGCCCCGATGGAGATGCAATGAAGAAGCAACCCAAGTGGTATAAAAGAAAATACTTCAAGATTGAGAACTTTCTTCAACTGTGGTGACCGCTATCATTTTGTTACCGGATGTCCTTATGAGAATAGAGAAGACAATGGTGGTGCACTCATACTGAAGAAAAATCCAAAGGCCCCTTTCAAGAAGCCTTTTTACAAGAAGAATGCCACCAACAGGAAGTCTGGTGACATTGCATTGGTAGCACATGGATAGTTCTCTTCCGATGATGATGAGGAGGAGGAAGAAGAAACAACAAATGGTGTGGCTCTAACTAATGCTCTTGAAGAAGAACAAGAGACTAGGGTGTCTCTTGAAGAAAAGCTTGAAGGCCTTGATGAGGCAAATGATCAAATTATTGCTAAACTCATTAAGGAACATGATCATGCCATTGCTAAATACAAAAATGCTAAAATGGACAAGATTGAGTTTGGTGTTGTTCATGACAAACTTGCCAAGGACTATGAGAAGCTTAACAAGGCTCACAGGGCCTTGAAAAGTGATCTCATGACTCTCACAAAGTCTTGTGAACAACTTCAAACTCAATTGACTAATGTTGCTTCACCTAGTATTTCCATTCCCCTAGTAGTACAAACATCCTTGAAGAAAATGCTAGATTGAAGGGGGAGCTTGCAAAGGCAACCTTCCCCAAAGGTACCAAGTCTCTTGATGACCTTTTAAGTAAGCAAAGGCCAAATAATGAGAAAAGAGGTCTTGGCTATGTTTCCAAAGCCAAGAAGAAGAACAATAATAATAAGAAGGCCAAGCTCGCTCAACCAAAAGATACGGCCATTGTGGGTAGTAATACCCAAAGTGGCAAAAATATGTCACAAGATGACTTTGCGGGAAGTGCTAACCCTCACTATGTCTTAATGCGTAATTCTTGTGGTGATGTTTATGCACAATATGTTGGTCCATGTGATGGTTATATTGCTTGGTCTATTTGGGTTCCAAAGACCCTTGTCACTAACAAAACAGGACCCATTGAAAAATGGGTACCTAAAAATCTAGCTTGATCTTTTGTAGAACTATGCTTCTGGAGGGTCAAAGTGGGTGCTTGATAGTAGTTGCACAAGTCATATGACCGGAAGCAAAGTTATAATGACAGATATAAGGGAAAGTCAAGATCATATAACCGTCACATATGCCGATAAGTCAAAGTCTCAGGTAATGGGTCTTGGCATAGTTGTGGTTACACACGATGTTACTCTCATGGACGTCATGCTTGTTGGGAGTCTTGGTTATAATTTACTTTTAGTCTGTGCCCTAGGCAAGATGGGTTTCGCCGTCTTTATTGATAATGATATTGTGGTCCTCTTGTGGAGCAAGTCTCTAAAGGTTGCTTTCATTGGGTATGTCGAAAATGACTTGTACTTGGTGGACTTTTCAGGGAAAACCACTACAAGTGTGATGTGCTTATTCAGAAAGGCCAATGTGGGTTGGTTATGGCATCGTCGACTAGCCCATGTCAATATGAGAACTTTGCAAAGCCTTCACAAGGGTGGCCATATTGTGGGACTAAAGGGAAATGTTTGTTTTGCCAAAGATCATGTTTGCAGGGCTTGTGTTGACGGAAAGATGCATGATTCTCCCCACAAGCCAAATAACATTATAAAGTCAAAGAGGATCTTGGAGCTCCTTCATGTGGATCTCTTTGATCCTCCATCTCATGCTAGCCTTGGTGGGAAGAAATATTTCTTGGTGATTGTTGATGACTATTCAAGATATTCATGGGTGTACTTCTTCAAGTTGAAGAGTGAGACCCAACAATATTTCATCGACTTCATCAATATGGTTCAACGTCAATACAATTTTCCCGTGCTAAAAATAAGAAGTGACAATGGCACCAAGTTCAAGAACTACACTTTAAATGGTTTTGTTAGTGATGAGGGGATAAAACATCAATAGTCCGCTGCATATACCCCTCAACAAAATGGTGTAGCTGAGAGGAAGAACATGACTTTAATGAATATGGCAAGGTCCATGTTGGCCGAGTTCAAGTCTCCATACAATTTTTGGGTGGAGGCAATCTCCACCACTTGCCATGCATCAAACCGGCTCTACCTCCACAAAGAATTGATCAAGTCGCCATATGAAATACTTACCGGTAACAAGCCTAACATTTCGTACTTCCGGGTGTTTGGTTGTAAGTGTTTCTATCTCATAAAAGGTGTCCGTTTGTCCAAATTTGATTCCAAAGCTTTAGAGCATATTTTTGTTGGCTATGGTCTTGATTCCCACACTTATAGAATCTATGATAAACTCTCCGGAATTGTCATAGAATCTTGTAGTGTGGTTTTTGAAGGATATGATGGCCCCCAAGCGGGGCATGTTGATTTTTGTGATGTAGATGATGAAATACCTCAAGATCCCATAAGAAGAATGGGTGCGGGATTCATCTGCCCTATTGAGGAACCCCTTGTGGCGGATTGAGAAGAACTATGCTCTACTCAAGTGGAGCCATCATCTTCACAACTTCAACAAGCTCCTATTATTGAGGGCAATGATGACTCAAGCCAAAGACAAGCTAAGAATCCTCACCATGTTGATCAGGCAGGAAGCTCCAGGATGAATTGTCCACTATCTCACTAACTAGGTTGTCCAGCCCTGTGCAGTCAGTTGCACAATGCAGATTTATTCAGTCAACTACAAGATTATCTCAAAGCCATTCAAGTATCTTGCCTGATCAAGACCAAGATTAACCTGTACCACATGTAGGTGAAGTTGAACCCATTATTGATCAAGGTCAATTTAATGGTCAAGACTAGGACCAGAATGATGAAGAGACTCCTACAAGAAACAACAAGGAGATCGAAACTCGTTGCAAAGCTAGAGTGGACAAAATGTTAGAAAGAAAAGAACATACTCTTGAGAATGTTCTTGGTGATCTAAGGAGTGGAATGTCTACTCGAACTCAATTGAAGCACTTTGGTGAGCATCAATCTCATATATCCATGGTGGAACCAAAGAACGTGTGGGAATCTCTTGACGATTTAGATTGGCTAGAAGGAATGCACAAAGATCTCAACAACTTTGAGAGAAACAAAGATTGGAAGTTAGTAGAAAAGTCGAAAGAGTGCCACAATGTTATTGGCACTTAATGGATATTTAAGAACACACAAGATGAACATGGTATTATTGTGAGGAACAAGGCAAGACTGGTAGCACAAGGGTTCTCTCAAATTGAAGGAATTGATTATGGAGAGACTTATGCTCCCGTGGCTCGCCTTGAGTCCATCCATATCCTTCTTGCATATGCTGCACAACATAATTTTAAATTACAACAAATGGATGTGGAAAGTTTTGTTCTAAATGGTCCATTGCATGAGTTGTTTTGTGTTAAGCAACCCCCGGATTTCGAGGATCCCAACTTCCCAAACCATGTCTACAAACTTGATAAGGCGCTCTATGGACTTAAACAAGCTCCACATACTTGGTATGAGCACCTTAGAGAGTTGTTGTTAGACCATGGATTTGAGGTTGGGAAAATTGATCCCACTCTTTTTACTAAGAATGTTAATGGGGAGCTTTTCATTTTCCAAATATATCTTGATGATATTATCTTTGTCTCATTTAACAAAGCTTTTAATGATGAATTCTCGAAGCTTATGACTGACAGGTTCATGATGTCTATGATGGGGGAGTTGAGGGTATTTCTTGGTTTTGAGATCAAGCAAATAAGAGGAGGAACCTTTTTTAATCAAGCCAAATATACCCAAGATATGCTCAAGAGGTTCAACATGAAGGAACTAAATGGAGATCCTACTCCCATGGCAACCAAGGCTCATCTTGATCTTAACCCAAATGGTAAACATGTTGATCAAAAGGTATACAGATCCATGATTGGTTCTTTACTTTACCTATGTTCATCTAGACCCGATATTATGTTAAGTGTAGGAGTATGTGCAAGATATCAAGCGGCTCCTAAAGAAAGCCACTTGATGGCAGTCAAAAGAATCTTTTGATATTTTGTTCATACCCCAAACTATGGTATATGGTATCCTAGGGGTTCAACATTCTCTCTTTGTGGATACACTGATTCAGATTGGGCTGGTGATAAGGATGATAGAAACTCAACCTCTAGGGCTTGCCAATTCCTTGGTAGGTCCTTGGTGTGTTGGTCTTCTAAGAAGTAAAACTGTATATCTCTCTCCACCGCCGAGGCTGAATATGTGGCTACAGCTAGTGCTTGCACTAAATTTTTATGGATGAGGAAAACTTTAAAGGAATATGGTGTCTATTGTGACAAAGTGCCTCTTTTGTGTGACAATGAAAGTGCTATCAATATTGCCTACAACCTAGTGGATCATACAAGGACAAAGGATATTGAGATTCGTCATCATTTCATTAGAGATCATGTTGCCCGAGGAGATATTGAGCTTTCTTATGTATCAACCAAAGACCAACTTGCAGATATATTCATGAAGCCACTTGATGAAGCAAGGTTTTGTTATTTGAGGAATGAGCTAAATATCGTAGATTCAAGGAGTTTGACTTGATCATCCTGGATATTCACCTATATCTTGATCATTGTGTGGTTTAGATGCAAGCATGGAGATAGGGGGAGTGCGGTCCTAATTCATTGGGCTATCCCTCCCCCCATAATGCCAAAATTAAGAAAATCAATTCTCTTAATATCATTTTCTGATATGTGAGCATCATTGATGAGTAAAGGTTATGAACCCAAGGATAATTCTTCGTGGTTTCATGCCTCACACTCATACATGGTGGCCTTGGCCACCACCCCTTCATTATGAAGGATTGGTTCTTGGTTCTAATTGAGTTGGAGTTTAACATGACCATTTAGTTGAATTTCATTGCATATTTGGTTCTTCACAGTTTGAGATCTAAACCTAAGCCTGCCATCCTCCCATAAACATTATATCTATCACATATGTTCCAAAGAACTTGACTCTGGCTTTTTTTGGTCGAAGAGGGCTGAAGATTCTAGCGTGTAAACACCAAAGTCTCCGGTGTAGACCGGAGTCTCTAGTCTGGGCAGTTTCTGCCTGTGACTTAAGGGGGCCAGGGTGAAAGAGTCACTTAGACTCTATCTTCCACCCTGACCCCCACTCTCACACCCGCCTACTCCTGCTCCAAAACCGATGCCCGAAGGCCGTTCTGCCGCCGGGATCCGCCGTTCCATCAGCCAACTCCACACAGTCCACCCTTGGGACATTCCCCACCGGTGGAACTTCTCCAATGGACAGATCTAGTACCTTTCCTCTCACCATGAACCTAGGGCTCATCCCCTTTGTTCATTTTGAGTTTTGTATTGATTTTCCCCACTAGAACGACATGCCTGAATGCACTACATCACTTTAGTCTCATATCCTTTGCAAATCTACTAGAATCAATCTCACCTGATGTCTCCATGTGCAACCCGAAATCTCCATACCAGAGATTCCGGTTGGTCAGTCCAAAGACTCCGGTCTGTCTGACCGGAAACTCCGGTCCAAGCCGAAGATTCCTGTGTTGCACACCAGAGACTCTGATGTAGGTTGCCTCTAGCACATCTGGCAAAGTTGTGAGGGTCTTGTGTTTATCTCCGGGACATATGTGCTTACCCTCATGCTATCCTCCTCACTCTATGTTCATGGGAGGTGCTGTTTCTCGTCATGGTCGCACCAAAGCCAAGTCCAAGAGGGCGGATCCTCGGTTTGATGAGGAAGATGGGAAGTATGTGATCCCGCCATCCAACCACAGGCAGCAGCTCAGAGATGCTGAGTTCATGAGGAAGAACCATGAGCGCATAGAGGAGGAAAACCGTGCCAAGAGGGCCAAGTATGACAATTTGCAATGTCTAGCCCACATGACCAAGAAGGAGTTCCGTGAGCTGCGCACAACAAACTTCTATGAGCTACCAAGGACCTGTGATGATCCTTGTTATTGGAGGAGGGAATAGAAAGTGTTCATGAATGATATCTATAACAAGCTCACCAAGTCCCCTTTTTGTCCTCAGAGGTATATGGAGCTCGAGTACATGCGCGCCAACAACTACTTTGTAGATGCTTTGTGGATCACTGAGAAGCTTGGGCTGCATGGGCTCATTGAGCTCCGAGAGGATTACGAAATTACTCTTTTCTGGCAATTCTATGCTACTGTGGTGTTTGGGACTGATTAGGCAAGGACCATGACGTGGATGACTAGCAATGTCCGCTATACTGCTAACTTCTTTGACTCTGCCAGGGTCATCAATGAGACTTTCCAGGGTGTGTCCGTTCCTGTTGGGCACCGTATGCATGATGCTGCTCTTGGTGAGAGCACGACCAAGTTGGCTCCCCTCTATGGAAAGGGTGTAGTTGTCGGTGAGGCCAAGGGCCTCAAACCTCTCTACAACTTACTATTGAGGATATTCTGCCACAACATTTCTCCTAGTGTTGGCAATGATGATGCTATTAGATGTGGGCTTGTCAACTTGCTACACTATGCTCACAAGGTATACCTTGCTGGTCCTGATGCTGAAGGATATCCTATTGATGTTATGGATTACATTTTTGAGGAGATGCACCATGCTATTCTCTTTCAGAAGTCTCCTCCATCTGCTGCTCTAGTGATGAGGCTTATCAACACTCAACCTCATGGTTCACCACTTTCCCTTCCTCCCATTCTTACGGAGCATGCCATGGTGTGTCTCCAATAGAAAGGGAAGATGGTTCCTAGGCAGCCGTTTGAGAGCGAGGATGAGTAAATCTCTGAGGCTGAGCGTGCTCCCACCCCTCCTAGGGGATATAGGAGGAAGAATGCCTCCAATGCACCCATGGATCCTGTCACACGTGAGTTTGTTCAGGAGAAAGTCAAGAAGGCATCCTTCTGGGAGAAGACTTTGTGCTGCATGAGCATGGACATCCGCAAGGGACAACATGAGTCCTACAAGAGCAACCACAGAATTGAGAAACTCCTCAAGGACATCAAGGCTCAAGGAGAGGAAGAAGAGGAAGGGGACTCTGAGTACAATGATGAGCATGGGGCTGAACCATCCGCGGAGTCTGATCACACACTTTCCTCTGGTGCCTAGAATGCTATGAATGCAAGCTTGGTTGACTGGCAGACTTTCTCTAAGGTCACTTCCAGATTTGCCCTTAGGGCACTTCCTCTTCTCGCCCTCACGGCAAAGGGCCACAGACTTCTGCTGCTGATGATGATTATGATGAGGATGAGGATGGAGGATGGTGACAATGATGAGGACTCCAACTAACTCCTTTGGGGCGATAGCTTGTACTTTTCCCTTTTTGGCGTTTCAATGCCAAAGGGGGAGAAGGTGTCCATTAGGACCATCGGGATTTGCATGGGTTGGGGTGCATGGTCGTCTCTTTATTCGAACATTTTCTTTCATTTGGTTCTTGTGAGACTTACTTGGTTTGTGTTGAACATGTCTATGCCTGTTCCCTTATTGTAATAGTTATCCATTACTTGACTTGCATGTATTACTTGATTATCTTGCTGCACATCGTCAGGGGGAGCATATCTATGTCTTATTAAAAATTCCATGCAAAACCTCATGTTGTCATCGAACACCAAAAAGGGGGAGATTGAAAGGACATTTATTGTCCTAATCCGTTTTGGTGTTCGTTAACAATATAAGGTTCATTTTACTGTGTGTTAATGTCTACAGTTCAATCTATTGAAAAGAGAAAAGGCCATAATAGTATGGGAAATTCTGTGGCCAAAACTAAGCTTTCCTGAAGATTCTAGACCGGAGTCTCCGGTGTGCAAACACTAGAGTCTCCGGTGTGGTCCGGAGTTTCCCCAAGAGTCTCCGGAGTGGACTCAAGAATCTTCCCAAAGTCATTCTATGAGGGGGTCCGGAGATGGACCGGAGATTGGCCGGAATCTCCGGTGTGGAAACACCAGAGCCTCCGGTGTGGAAACACTAGAGTCTCCGGTGTCCTTGGTCTAGAGTTTCCGCTAGAGTATCTGGAGTGAGCACCAAGACACTGCCCAAGTCAGTCAGAGAGCCGGTCTGGAGATGGACCGGAGCTGGACCGGAGTTTCCGGTGCAGACCGGAATCTCCGGTGTGGAAGGTTCCCAATGGTTAGAAAACGGTCTGCAGTTGTGAGGTCTATAAATAGGGGACCTCATCTTCAACCTCAAGCTGCTCGTTCCAAAAAAGAAAAGGACCACCATTAGAGCCACCAAAACTCCAAGATTTCTTCATCCAACCACACAAAGTCGCCGATCTTTGGGGAATCGGAGGAGGAGTCATCGATCTACAGCTTCACCAAGAGAGATCTTCATTTCCCCCTCATTCACCTGAGGGCCCCTTGCTCTAGGTCTTCATTGGAAACCCTAAGCCTTGTTTTGGTTTGATTTGATTCTTACAAGATTGTCTTTTATTGTGCGACAACTTGCTTGGATTCCGGAGCCCGCAATTAAGTTGTGTGTGTGTGCCTCTAACTTGTTGTAAGGGTGTCGGCTACCACCTTGAAGGTTGCCAATATAGTGGAAGCGTGAATCGATCCCCTTGGGGTGAGGTTCACCGGAGAACAAGGGAGGCCTCTCGTGGCGTTGGTGGTTTGTTACCACCCTCTCTCCAAACACAGACGTATTTCCCCTCAAAAGGAAGGAACTGCGGGAAATAATCTTTGTGTCCCCGTGTGCTTCACTTCGGTTACTTCTATCCTTTACGCACCTTACTTGATCTAGTTCTTTCTTAGTTAGTTGTGCTAGTGTGACATATAGGTAAATTCACCCTAGTTGCATATCTATATAATTTACCTTTGTGTCAAACCCTAATTTGAAAAAGGAGTAAAATTTAAAGTAGCACCTATTCACCCTCCTCTAGGTGACCATACAATCCTTTCAAAATCGTTGTACCAAACACATCAAGATCGACATACACTTCATATGCGATAAGGTCACACTTGGTGAAGTCTGAATTCTTCATGTGACTTCTTCCCTATAGTTTACTGGTGTGATGACAAAGGGATTACCAAGTCATATCTTCTTCGACTTTTGGTCCAATCTCTGCATCCGAGAACCTCCTGATGTGACTGCAGGGGGTGTTATACTGTATATACATGTATAGGTGTCGCGTATGTGTATTGTGTACATTGTAATCCTAACGCTAATTGGCCTAGTTCCTATATAAACAACATGAACCATGTGGCCTTTACCACACGAGGCTTCCCCCCAAATCCCTCTCTCTCCCGTCTTACATTCACAAATGTTTGCCACCTTGGGTAGATGTCATCAGCAAGATAGTAGACATAGTTGTATGTGTAGTCGTTTTCTATAAACTCCACCAGTGGACTTTCACCCAATGCAATCCTTGTCATAAGTGGTGACCGTTGAAGAATGTTATGTCATTGCACAAACCGGTCATTCCAAAAAATGCATGCCAAATCCAAGTCTCGGGATCGGCCATGGCTTCAAGGATTATAGTGGAATCCATTTTGTGGCCTTTGAATCGTCCATGCCATGCCACATGACAATTCGTCCAACTCGAATGCATACAATCAGTCAAGCCAAGCATACATGGAAAGCCTCGAGCCTTGTTCACCTCCAAAAGCCTAGTCATTTTTTCAGCATTGGGGGATCTTAAGTATATGGGGCCGAACACTTGCACAATCGCTACTACAAAGCGCTTGACACACTTGATAGCTTGGATCTCACCCATAGCCAAATGGTCATCTACTAGGTTCACCGGAATACCAAATGGTCAAAAGGTTCTATGGCCAAGTTCTCCAGTGATATTCCTCCTTTGCTCAAAAAACCGATGAAATATTCCTCCTTTGCTCAAAAACTGATCAAACTTTGTCACATATTTTACGATATGCTTGAACAAGTTGATGCTCATCCAAAAATGCTAAAGAAAGTAGTTTTCAGGGTATATCGGATTTTCAACGAAATAGCTTCACGTCAACTTGTTGTGGCCTTCAATCCGTTCCCTCCACAATTTCACTCTACCAAAAACCGAGCCACCGTGGTTCGGCTTCTTATTCGCGCACTAAGCCAAAATCATGTGTAGCATCTCTTCTTCCTCAATATCAAATTCATCGTCCGATGAATCGTATATCAAGCTCAACTTCAAACATGTAAATTCAACTTTACTTCAGCTACCAACTAAACTAAACTAGAATCTAGAAAAAGGCATGTTGGCGGTGGGACATACCGTGCGGTGTCAGCGACCACCTTGCCGCCAAGTTCCTTCACGGCGGCTTGAAGACATCATCGGTGCGGTGTTGTGGCAGCGCGGTTCCCTAAATCAAGCGGCGACGGGGAAATGGAGGCGTGACGGCGGTTGCTAGGTCGATTCACCACGGCTCCGGCATCGATAAAGCCATGCGGAGGCGGGGCAGCAGTGGATCTCCAGCAAGAAGGAGCTGACAGGGACTAGTTGGCGCGGCGGCGTCGCTAGAGTGCGCGAGCGCGAATGGGGAAGGCGAGGACGCGCGGGCAGGGGGCATTTTTCAGCATGGTTGGACTTCGCGTGCGAGCTAGCGAGATTCAGCGCGCTGGAGCCCGCGCAAAAAATTTGGGGTGCAAAATAGCGGAATATCCCACGCGCATAATTTTTTTCTGGCGCACGCTAATTTGCCGGGCCTGCTGGAGCACTAAAAAAAGGAACCCATGATGTATATTAGTAGTTTTTAGAGCATGAGCACGATATAGCATGGCTACTGGAGATGCTCTTACAATTCACACAAAACACATAACTATAATCATCCTTCGATAGTTAGTAGAAAAAAACTAAATTAGAAAAATAGGTTCAATACTCTGTAACAAGATGACAAGCATCAAACTTGTCAAATTTAATTTGACTTAACGCAAAGTATTATTGCTACATGACTTTAGTACATCAACTTGTATAGAATATACATGGACAAAATCATTCTTTGCTTGTACATATTCAGTATCAGGTTGCACCAGATCTTGCAAAGCCACATTCCTTTTTTCTTGACTTATTTGCTTGCACAATTGGTGTGTCATGAAATACTACTTGCTTGCACGTCTTGCACAAACGTTTCACCTTTACCCTTCACTTCTTGTCCTTATTTTTTGATCATCATCCTTAGTCTCCTTTCCTCTACTTATTCTTTTGCATCTCCCCATGGTACAAAAATCATTTCGTGGATGTATATGACAGTAGGAATATGTACAATCAATAAAAGACTCATATTCCTCTTTCCTAGTGTTCTTAGTAGCTACAAGGACCATTTTGTCCAGAGGCACCTAAATGTTCAACATAGTTGATGTTGAAAGTAAGTCTAGCCCCTAAGTGTGGTTTTGGTAATAAATGACAATCCATATGGACTAATGGTTTCATTGAGTTTTTTGTGAAGGAACATTCCATAGGTGATGCTTCAAGTCCATGTGTTGCATTAAAGGTTGCATGCCATCAATATAAGGATATACATTGAGTAATGGCATCAAGTTCATTGGATTAAAGATTAATATTATATGATCAAGAAGAAAATAAAGATAACTTTGAAGAATCAAGATGGAGTTCTTGTGTAGAACTCAAAGTCATGGAGGATCACAATCTCAAGAGAATGAAGTGAAGAGAAGAACTCATTGTGTATCTCAAGAGATTGTGATAAAGAAAAATAAGATCAAGTGGAAGACATAGTGCAAATCATGGGCTTGTATCAAAAAGGAAGATTTCATGTAGCTCATTAGAGGATGACATCAAGTGGAGATCGTCATCAAGATTGAAGAAGTGCAAGTTCAAGATGAGTATCTCAAAGATATCGCATACTTGAATCTTTCCAATCATTCATGATAATGGAGATGTGAAGATATACCTAAGTGAGGCTTTCCTTATGAGTATGGGAGAGCAATTTGCGAGACTTCACCAAGCAAGCGCAATCCATAAAGTTGTTCCATCTTGAGACAAGCATGACTATCATCTACATCTCAAGTGGAATGCGCAAGGCAAAGGTATGATCTTGATAGGTTTTCTATTTACTGGTATCAAGGTGGTTGTTGGGAGACCGGGTTATAGGTTTGATAGCCATACTATCAAGGGGGCTCTAGGGTGAGTAGCTTGATCATATCATTCATAGAGAGCTCAAACCTTTGCATCCTTGCCATAATATTTCTTGGTTGTTATTTGTATTTTCTCTATGTGAGGTTTTATAGTTTGTGTTTGTCTTCAATACAAGATCAAGTTCATCAAAAAAAGAATTCATACGAAAAAGTTGTTTGGCTTTTGATATTGGAGGTTTTATCGGCTCATCGTGTTAGAGAAGTCAAACCTTTCATCTTGTGATTTTATCCTCCCGTAGTTTTAGTTGGTGTTTCTCTGCATGATGAGCTAGATCTCGTTGTTAGATTCAAAACATGCCCAACTTCATCACAATTGGAGTCTGAATGCTTAAGATATCGCATTTTTTGAACCTTGTTTTGTGCCTAAAATTCTCCTATGGCAGGCATCCTTCTATTTTTGTGCGGACATACGTGACCGTAGCCCAGGCATACCCTGGATTGTCTGGTCCGTCACAACCTGGTGAGGTAACAGTTGGATCTAGGACCCCTATAGAAAGACATTTTCTTCCCCAATCCATCCAAGATTTCCATTGACCATTCCCCACCATTGTTGCATCTCAAAATCTTGATTCCTCTTGATTGCCCACTCAAATCCATCTATCTCTGTGGGAATTGAAAGAGGAGATCTAGATCTACCTTTTAACCTACCCAAATCCCCACACCTCTCTCCTAAGTGAAGTTTGGTTTTTGGATCTAGATCTTGGAGATACTTGTTGTTCTCCTCCATCATTCCTCTCTTCTACTCATCTCACCATAGTATTTGTAGCTTTTGGTGAGATTTGTGAGGGGGGATTTGAGCATTTTTGTTCTTGCTTTGCATGTGTTGCATTGGTTTGATCCCTACACATTGATTTAATCATGTGAAAGTCGAAGATCTTGTTACTCTATGAAGCCACCACTTTGTTGATGGTTTGGTGGTTGTTGGCTTGGTGACCTCTTCATGGATATTGTGAATAGGCCCAAGTGAGTTGTGAAGTGGCTTTAGAGCTTGCCATCTCCTGGGTGGAGGAAGAAGCTAACCATAAAGAAAGGGCTCTCGCTAGGTGTGGAGAGCTCAAGGGTCCTCGCTCGGTTTGGAGAGCTCAATGGAGAATAAGGCTAGATCGGGTGAGGGATTGTGTGGGCTTTGTTTGCCACGACCTATTGAATGGAGAGTAGGATATCAGTGTATATCTGAACTCTGATAAATACTCCCCTTTACATTCAGCAATTTCATACTTGCAACTATTGTTATATCTTGTATAAAGTTTGACTTGCTAGCTTGTCCTTGTAATTACTATATATTTATTAGCTATATGTTGTTGGTGCACATAGG
Source organism: Avena sativa (assembly GCA_916181665.1). NCBI lineage: Eukaryota > Viridiplantae > Streptophyta > Magnoliopsida > Poales > Poaceae > Avena > Avena sativa. The sequence goes on from OV702287.1 coordinate 345,976,871, forward strand.
TGAACTTAGTATATATAGGATTTGTTCTTGAAAAGTATGGTCTTAGTTTAATTTCGTATTAGAATAGAGCCAAATTTTGCAAGAGTTTTTTTAATTTTCCTATTCACCCCCGCTAGGTGCCATCTTTGTTCCTTCAATTGGTATATGAGCTAGGGCTCTCTTGTTTAGGATTTACAGCCTAGAGAGTAAATATGTCGGCTAGTAGGATAGTGCAGAGCGACACATTTACATTTGATGGTACAAATGACCATGTATGGACATTTCACATGCTTAATCATTTTCGAGCCATGGACCTAAATATAGAGCGAAATGTTGATGTGGGTTTTTCTCCTCTGAAGGATTCCCAAAATGTATCTTTTGAGGATGAGAAAAACTTACATCTCAACGCTCAGGCATATAATGTGATTGTGAATTCTATTAGTGGTATAGTTATATCATCGATCACACCTATTGGGAGCGCTCATGAAATTTGTACAAAGCTTCAAGATATATATGATGTCCGATGTCCCCCTCCGTAATCTTTGACATCGGCTAGACATCTTCTCGGCAACCTAGGGCTCCCTTGTGACTGAGCCTCAATTAGGATCCCCTACGACGAGCTCTAGAGGAGGGCCTACGGTTGGAGGAACTTCGCGACGCCATGGTGCCTGTTGTTGGGGTATTTGCTGCTAAGCATACAAAGGAAGAAGGAAGATAATGCAGCTCAGATCTCACAATTTACAAGTCCGTTTATAAAGGAGGGGCACCAAGGGACTCTCGTCTCCTTGCTGAAGGAATTTTGGTTGTTCAGCTTGGATCTGAGGAAGGGTTTGCGTGGGCCTCCTCGTGAGATCGTGCGCGCAAATCGAGGAAGTGGTCGCTGCCACCAAACGTAAACCCCTACACGCACGCAAGGATACATCCTAGCAGTTGATGTCATGGGAAGGAATCTCATTATGATAACCACCTTCATTTTCACCAGGTGAAATGGATTCCCACGTAGTAAAGAGCTCTTGAACAGCAATTGCCAGTGATAGCTACCAATCGGTTCAGATTTAGGTGCTCGCGATCGAAAGAGACCACGAGTGTTCTCATAAGTCCTTCTCAGGTCGTGCTTTGGATTTAATAGACTACCCACATCATTTCTTATGTCATCCTGCACGTGAACTTAACTCTACTACGACCTCTTTGCGTCCAGATGGGTCCACATGCATCACTCTATCAGGATAAAAACTAGCTTAAGGATACCCGTGCGACCTCTCAGTTTGGTATTCCACGTCATAAGAAGACCTCTTTATTAGACCTCCTCAGGTCACCAAGGTATCAAATTCCCTTGTAAAGAGATTACCTTTTTTTTCTTATTAACCTCTTTTCAGGACCTCGTTGCAAGCCGAATACCTTAGGACATTTGAGATGAGAGGGCTTAGAGAACATGCTCTAGAGATGGGCACGCTAGAGACCTTCTCTTTGAGACCTCTGAACATACGCTGGACCTGTTGCGCCAAGATCAAGCTGAAGTCATCGAGCTCACCAAGCGAGGGTTGAGCACAGATCAAGGCATCTCTATCTAAGTGGAAGGTCGTCTTATTAAAGGTACTGGTCGGGTGCTTGTCGATGATGAGTGGACCTAAGCCTATATGATACATGGGCCTAATCCATGATTCCTAACCACGGAGACCTCCACGTACAAGACTCAAAGGCCTATGACCAGAAACTCTCAACCGACCCGACCTGCGGGGTTGCAAGACGACTCTCTAGAGGTTCCCGAGAACCAGACGTATATCCATGGTAGATTGAAGATCAACTTAACGTGCAAGGCAAGATGAAGACCTATCCTGACTAGTGGAAACTCTTACACCACCGAAAGCTATATATACTTGGAGACATTCACCTGAAGAGGACGTGCCATAATCGCCCAAGTTGTACCCATTAGATTTATCCATAAAACCTAGATTCATGTACTCTCACCGGGTCTTGTTATAAACCTATTGAGATCATCTTGTAGCCACATTGTATGATCTCTTGATCACCTTAAGAATAAAATTTGAGAGAACCCTCTCTATTTTACACATATCTTCGTCTTTGAGATACAAACCTACTAACCTAAGGCGATTGTAAAACAAATAAACTCTCTTTCAACCTTCGAAATTGAGGCTGTCGTGGGATCGTGAAAACTATCATTCATCACTACTTCAGTTTGTCCATCAGTTTGGGGGGTGAAATGTAGTATTAAACAGTAATTTAGTCCTAACTTAGCCCATAAACATCTCCAAAAATGTCTAAGAGATTTAGTCTCACGATTTGAAACAATAGTATTTTGCACAGCATATGCAAACAAACAATTTCAGAAAAGAACAAATCAGCAACATGTGCAGCATTATCACTCTTGTGACAAGGAATAAAGTGTGCCATCTTAGAGCGTCTCCACTCGTAACCCCCATACGGGCTCTGACGCGACCCTTTTTTGCCCGTATGGGGGGCGCCGACACGATGTTGCCAAATGGGGGGGGGGCACCGGCTCCCAGCCGTGCCCCCCATAACAAAATTTAAATATTTTAAATTTAGTAGAAATTTGGATAAACAGTTCAAAATTTAACGAAACATAGATGAATAGTTTAAATTTAATAGAAATTTACATTAAAAAACGCCATCTAATGGCGGCCACGGACGATCCCGAGCCGGCGGTACATCGCCGCCGCATAGTCGAACATGCCGTCCTCGTCGTCATCGTCGCTAGGCGGCTCGTCCTTCGCCGGTGGTAGGCGGCTGCACCCCTCGCCACTGGTCCTGCGCACCGGCCTCGTGGAAGGACCATCCCCCTCGTCACCGTCGATGTCGACGACGAGGCCGTGACGCCTGGAACGCTCGGCCTGCTCCCGCTGCCAGTCCTGCGTGGACCACGTGGCCGCGAACTCGTCGGTGGCCAGCAGGACGGCATTGAAGGATGCCCGCTCCAGCATCCTCTGGCCCGGAAATTCTTCCAGGTCCTCGCCGTCCGCCAGCTGGAGCGCTGCCGCCTTGTACTCCGGCAGTGGCGCCTACTCCGTCTTGGGCTCGGGCTTAGGCCTACCCAAGCGAAGGCGGCCATGAGGCGGCGAGGGAGGCGTGCGGTGCCTGCGCGGTGGGATCGCCTACTCAGCCTTCACCGACGCGAGCATCCCCTGGTAGCATGGCGACGACGAGGAGTACGGCTAGTACCACATTGGGGACGCCGACGAGCGCGAGGAGGATGACGAGGACGCTGATGGCATGTGGCGAGGCCCCTAGTTGCTGGCGGCCTGCTGGCGATTGAGTGGGGGACGTGGCGGCATCGCCAATGGCGGGTTGTTGCCGTTGGCGACGTGGTCCAGGACCCAGGCGAGGGTGCACCCTAGAGCGCTCCACCATCGCAGCCGGCCTTCGCTGTTGAAGTTCGCCGGTGGTGGACCAGTGCCGTCGTGGGCCTCGATGCAGTCCTCGCGCTGCCACGCGAAGAAGGCCACCCACGCCTGGCGGTTGTCAGGATCCCACTTGGGGTCGTTGCACTCCTCGTCAGTGAGCGACCCCAGTAGTGCTCGTAGATCACGGATCTGCGGGCCGCGCCGGTGGGGATGGGAGGCACAGGGAGGCCATCATGGCTCAGCACCCACCCCGTCGGAAGCCGAAAAGCCGGCGCTCCATAGCACATGCGCCTCGTCTACATGGAGCCAGAGGCGGCCAAAACAGTTGGCCGCCGCACCGTCGTAGTCTGCCATCGCCGAGGGAGAAGAAGACAAAGAGCTTGGGGGAGGTTGGGGGAGGAGTTGGTGGAGCTCGCCATCGAGATAATGTGTGTGCGGCGACAATGGAAACCGCTTGTGATTTTTTGGCCTATCTTTCAACTCGCGAATATCGAAGAGGTAATAGGAAGCACTGAGCAATGATGCTTATGACGAACGGTCCTTCCGAAGGCGGGGATAGCTTATGTGATTTTCTTGCTTGAGTCTGAGCACCAGATCCCCCTTTTTAAACGAGTGATGCCTAACGCGGCGACTATGGTAGCCACATAGCTTGTGCTGGTAGATGGCGGATCTCTGGTGCCAACACGTGTTCTTCCTCGAGTAGGTCCACAAATAAGAGTCTAGATTCTTCAGCGTCATCTTTGTCTAGACGGCGACTCTTGGTGCATCGTGGAGGATGTCAGATGGTAGGACGGCTTCTGCTCCATAAACCATATGAAGAAAGGGGTCAAGCCGGTATATCTGTTGGGTGTTGTTCTTAAACTCCACAACATAGATGGCAACTCCTCCGTCCAGGCTCCAACTGCTTTATGTAGGGGTGCCTCTAAGCGTGGCTTGATTCCTTGCAGAATTAGTCCATTGGCCCATTTAACTTTCCCATTTGACTGCGGATGTGCCATGGATGCTAGGTCAAGGCAGATGCCTTTATCATGACAATACTCCTCAACTTCTGTGAGAGACAAGTTCCTACCATTGTCGGTGATGATGCTATGTGGGAGACCAAACCTCACCACTAAATCCTGGACAAATTTTAGGGTTGTTGCCCCATCGAGCTTTCTAATGGGTTTAGCTTCAATCCATTTTGTGAATTTATCATCTTCTACTAGCAGATGTGTAAATCCACATGGTGCTATTTGTAAAGTCCCAACCAGGTCAAGCCCCTAGACTGCAAACGGCCAAGTAATTGGTATTGTTCGCAATTCTTCAGCTAGAACATGTGGTTTCCATGCATAGTACTAACACCCAATACATGTTCGTACCAGCTTGTCAGCGTCCTCCTTGGCGGTCAACCAGTAGAATCCTTGCCGGAAGGCTTTTGCCACCAGCGATCGGGGAGCAGCGTGATGCCCGCAATCTGCGAGATGTATCTCTTTGAGGATATCCATACCTTGCTGCTGGGAGACACACCGTAGGAAAATTCCCGCGGTACTTATTTTGTATAGCTGGTCGTCAGTGATGACGTATCCCTTTGATCTACGTACTATCTGTCGGCTTTCGACTTCGTCAGCGGGCAATGTTCCGTCTTGAAGATAGTCAATGAATGGTTTCGTCCAAGCCAGAGAGGTCACCGTTACTACATTAACAAATGAGTCCACTCTATCCAGGTTGTCGAGGTCCGCTCCTTTCACGGATGGGGTCTGCAAATGCTCTAGGAAAACGCTTGGCGGAATTGGTCGGTGAGCTGATCCAAGCTTAGATAGCAGATCTGCTGCTTCATTGTCCTCCCTTTTGATGTATTTGACTTCGTAGCCATCGAAGCACTTGGCTATCTCGTCTACTTTGTCTCGATATGCCGCCATCATAGGGTTTCGTGCATTCCAGGCGCCAGCCACCTGCTGGGTAACCAAGTCGGAATCTCTAAAACAAACTATGCGCTTGATGCCAATATCCTTGGCTACACGAAGTCCATAAATGAGGGCCTCATACTCCTCCATGTTGTTGGTAGTGTTGAAGTGGATCTACAGGACGTACTGTAACTTTCCTACTATTGGCGATTGTAGTAATACGCCAGCCCTAGATCCATTGAGTAACTTGGATCCGTCAAAATGCATGACCCAATACTATGGCTTTGGTATAGCAGTGTCTGCTGGCTCGTCAGATTGATTACAAGTACGCCATGAGGGGGGTGTGAGGCGTACGATGTTCCGGGACGGTGAGCACACAAGTTTACCCAGGTTCAAATCCACCGGCTTTGGACGGATCCTACTCCTGCTAGCAATCCAGTAATACGGCAGAGCCGGAATATGGGTTACAAGGATTCTCCTGTGCGAGTTGAGATTGTAGACTATTGGGTGCCCTAAAGGCTCTCCCTAGGATGGCTTATATAGATATCCGGCCTAGGGTTTATAGGAGAGATCTATCCGGCTATGACTAAGAGTCGGTTACAGAGTACATCTTGAACTATAAGTAACACTATGGGCCTATGTCAGTAAGTCTTCTGGGCCTTCCCATAGCTGGATTGGACTCCGTCTCTTCTCCCTGACTGGGCCGCCTGTGAAGCAAAGCTCTAACCCAAAGTGGGCCACCCTGGTTAGTGAGGAATTGTGAGGATACCCGAAAAGTATATCCCCAACAGCAGCCCCCGGAAGTCTCCAAGATCCAAAGTCGGATTCATCATCATCTAGCTTGTTCTTCGGCTTGCAGAATCTTGAAGGGTTCCAGAAACTTCAAAACAAAAGATACGATCCGGGTCTCAAAAATAAGTCGGACCTATCATCACGTTATTCGGATTTCCAGCTCGATATTCAAACTAAGCCGGAACTTGGTCTGTGACATCATCTGACACCAGTCATGGTCAAGTCACGTCGTTGACAGACATTTCCTGTCAGCACGACCGTTGGTGGGCCCGCCTTTCAGGGAACCGAGGTGCCGTTTCAATGCGCGCGTGGAGATCGAGGTGGCATAATCATCACGTGGGGGCTTCCCAGTTCTTTCCACGACGCGTGGCGTATTTACTGTAACATTTGCACGAATCTTGGCGTCGTTCGGTGGTTATAAGGGGTGAGGATTCCTTTTCCTCATCTTCTTCACCTATTCCCAGCGCCGTTTCCTTCTCCTCCACTTCTCCCACGCGCACAAAGCTCCCTTGCCCCCAAAAATTCGCAGCGCCGCCCATCCAAGGTCACGGGCGAACCGGGAAAATGGCTTCCACATCATCTTCCGGCGCAGCAGCGGCGGCAGAAAAGGAGAGGAATTGTGGGGTCTGGATTCCATGCATCCTCGACGACGACAAGCTCCGCGTCGTAGAAGAAGAAGGGCTCCTCCGCGTCGGTGACTGGCGGAGCGGCTTCGGTGAAGCCGTCCCCAACCTTCGCAATAGCGAGCGGGTGCACTTCGGCACTCATTTGGACAGAGGTTTATCTTTTCCACCCTCGGATTTCTTTTCTGAGGTGACAGATCATTATAATGTTCAACTTCACCATCTCCCTCCAAACTCCATCTTAGAGATGAGCGCCTATGCGTCTTTGTGCGAGGGGTATATCGGCATTAGGCCGAGTCTCACTCTTTTCTGGTACTATTTTCATGTCCGGAGAAACTCCATCACCGTTGGTAATCCTTACATTACCGGTACAATTAGTTTTTCGGTTAGGCGTGAGCGTGTTTATCCTCGGATTTTAGCTAGTGAGTCGGTCAAACAATGGTCGGCTACCTTTTTCTATCATAAGGATATTCCCGCTCCCGGCAAAGCTACTGCATTACCGGCTTTCGTCGATGGAGCCGCCACGCCTCAAGCATCTTGGGACGAGGTCGCTCCGGCTCTCAGTGACGATCTGCTTCTCGCCAAGAGGCGGATTGAATATCTGATGAAGCACAAGGGCCTGAGAGGGTCCGACTTGGTCCAGTGCTGGGTAGCATGCCGGATCCAACCTCTCCAGCACCATGGCGACCGACTGATGCATTCCATCATGGTGTCGAAAAAGGACTCCCTCCACATCAGCTCCAAGGCCTTAAAGCCGCAAGATTACATAAGCCAAATCAAATGGCTCATTAGGGAGCGGATAGAGAGGAACATTTCGGAGCTGTCCTTGGACATGCATACAGCGGAAGATCCGGCAGTGCAGGTAAGCTTTAGCAACAACCCTTTTATGTGTTTCACCTTTAATTTATTTTGCAATACTGAGATACTATCTTATTTTCAGCTTGCCGACCTCCCCGAGTCGGAATTAGCTCCTATTGAGGGATATCCTTCCGAGTTTTCTCAGGAGGAGGAATTGGTCCCACTGCCGGATGTTGTGCCCAGGAAGCGCAAAGCTCCGACATTTGCACGAATCTTGGCGCCATTCGGTGGTTATAAGGGGTGAGGATTCCTTTTCCTCATCTTCTTCACCTATTCCTAGCGCCGTTTCCTTCTCCTCCACTTCTCCCACGCGCACAGAGCTCCCTTGCCCCCAAAAATTCGCAGCGCCGCCCATCCAAGGTCACCGGCAAACCGGGAAAATGGCTTCCACATCATCTTCCGGTGTAGCAGCGGCGGTGGAAAAGGAGAGCAATCGTGGGGTCTTGATCCCATGCATCCTCGACGACGACAAGCTCCGCGTCGTAGAAGAAGAAGGGCTCCTCCGCGTCGACGACTGGCGGAGCGGCTTCGGTGAAACCGTCCCCAACCCTCGCAACGGCGAGCGGGTGCACTTTGGCACTCATTTGGACAGAGGTTTATCTTTTCCTCCCTCAGATTTCTTTTCTGAGGTGATAGATCATTATAATGTTCAACTTCACCATATCCCCCCAAACTCCATCTTAGAGATGAGCGCATATGCGTCTTTGTGTGAGGGGTATCTCGGCATTAGCGAGTCTCACTCTTTTCCGGTACTATTTTCATGTCCGGAGAAACTCCATCACCGCTGGTAATCCTTACATTATCGGTACAATTAGTTTTTCGGTTAGGCGTGAGCGTGTTTATCCTCGGATTTTAGCTAGTGAGTCGGTCAAACAATGGTCGGCTACCTTTTTCTATCATAAGGATATTCCCGCTCCCGGCAAAGCTACTGCATTACCGGCTTTCGTCGATGGAGCCGCCATGCCTCAAGCATCTTGGGACGAGGTCACGCCGGCTCTCAGTGATGATCTTCTTCTCGCCAAGAGGCGGATTGAATATCTGATGAAGCACAAGGGCCTGAGTGGGTCCGACTTGGTCCAGTGCTGGGTAGCATGCCCGATCCAACCTCTCCAACACCATGGCGACCGTCTGATGCATTCCATCACAGTGTCGAAAAAGGACTCCCTCTGCATCAGCTCCAAGGCCTTAAAGCCGCAAGATTACATAAGCCAAATCAAATGGCTCATTAGGGAGCGGATAGAGAGGAACATTTCGGAGCTGTCCTTGGACATGCATACAGCGGAAGATCCGGCAGTGCAGGTAAGCTTTAGCAACAACCCTTTTATGTGTTTCACCTTTAATTTATTTTGCAATACTGAGATACTATCTTATTTTCAGCTTGCCGACCTCCCCGAGTCGGAATTAGCTCCTATTGAGGGATATCCTTCCGAGTTTTCTCAGGAGGAGGAATTGGTCCCACTGCCAGATGTTGTGCCCAGGAAGCGCAAAGCTCCAACAGTGGCTATCGGCACAAAGGAAGTGCTAGTTGTGAAGAGGTAACTTTCCACACAACTTTCGCCTTTGTACTTTACTCATGATTTATTCCGAGATGTAATGTACTTCGTTCTATTACCTTCTCGGAGCTAAACAGCTCATCAAGGGCAAGGGGAAGGGAACTACTTCAAAGCCCCTGCGTCAGACGAAGCTAACTTTGGCTTCTCCTGCCGTGGCTCCTCCGACTCCTGCCCCTCAACCTTCTGCAGCGCTGGAGATTATTCCATCTCCGATTGTTGCAGAAGATCCGTCTCCCTCAACAGAGCCAGAGATCCTTGAGTCGCAGACTGACGTCACCATGGGTGACTCAGGTTTTGATAAGGGTGAACCCTCTTCGGGTAAAGATCCCTCGGCAGAAGTTTTCACCGATAACCTCCTGAGCAATCCGGGACTTGCAAATTTGGCTTATCTCGGAAATGTACAGAGGAGATCCAATGGTTGTCCAAAGAATGCCTTGAACGCCGAACCATTTCTGCCGAAGAAGAAGCACAAGAAGTGGAGGACGTCAAGTACTCCGAACTTCTAAAACAAGTCCGCCTTCACGACGAGGGGTTAAGAGCTGGTGTGCTTCCACCACCTCCAATTATTCCACTTACCCTCACCGAGAAGGTTACCACTTAAGTGAACATGTGCCTGAGCAAGCTCACACATGAACATCATGTATGTCAGAATTCCAACTCACATTTTCCTTTATTGTACTTTATATCATATCCTCTAGCCCCCAAGCATGAAGTTGGATAGACAATCCGGGTTTATGCTTCTTTAGGATGCCAAAGAATGAACTAGTGTAGCCCCCAAGGCTCGTGCTGATATTAGCTACAATATTAGCCCGAGTCTTTAGTAGACTTCTGACTCTGGGTATTCTGACTTACAGAAAGTTAATTCATATAACTAGGAATTGTTGAAGAATATCTATAACAAGCGGAGAGAGATCAAAGCTCTCCGACTTGAAAATGCTGGACTAAAAGTTTCCAAGGATGAGGCCGAAGGTAAACATTCTGAGACTCAAACCTTGTTTTGTGTTTTCATAGTCGAATATTTTTGTTGAACTATTGTTCTTTTGACTTACAACACTGGTAAAGTAGTCCTGCGCTATGATTGAAGAAGACGAGAATCTGAAGACCTTGGTGGTGGAAAACAAAGATCTCCGCCGAGAGCTTGACCAACTCAAGGCAGACCATGAGAAGAGCATTGCTCAAGGTCTCGAATCCTCCTCCATGGGCACCGTGGAGCGTGATCGCAAGATTGCACTCCACGAGAAGAAAATCTCGGATCTTTGGTATGTCTAAGGCACTCCGGGATGAACGCCAGAGTCTTCGTGAGGAGAAAACCAAAGTCGATGATGTCATCTTTGGTATGTTTCCATCTTTCTGACTTGTCTACATTCTTCGACTCTTTCGATGTCGGATTTATTTAACCGTTTTGCATTATATGCATAGGTCCTCTGAACTTGACGGACTCCGACTCTACCGAGCCTCTCACCCACCGGCTTACCCAAGTCGGTGATTTGCTGCATGACTTCCGCCAATCCCTTGAGCATATTGGCGAAGCTCTCAAGGTTCTGGATTTGCATAGCATGTCCGACTTTCAAGTGCAAGACAAGGCAAAGGAGATGTTGCAGCTTGTCCAGGACTGGAACATGTCCTACGCGCGATCCGCAGCGCAGAACGCTCTCACAATGGTCATGAGCCACCATGGAAGCATGGAAATCTGGCAAGTGACCAGAGGGTATGTCACATCCCAAAATTCTCCTAACTTTGGAATGTGAAATAAATAAATAAGTTTGATTGATTGTCTGACTACGTTGAAAATTCTTAAAGAGAAGAAACTTTTGAATAGAAAATCCTCTCAACCTTGAATTCAAAATCTTATATTCTTTTCTTATGACCTAAGTAGCCATATAGGCAAAAGGGCATGGATTGATTATGGATTGTAGAATTGGTGTGCAAGATTTCAAAATGAAAAATCATGAAGCATTTATAAGCATTTCATTACATCCATGCAAGGTTCTCACAAACTGAATCCAAATCCTGGTATCTAAATCCTATAGTCGATTTGCCCAAATGTCCCTAAAGGAAATTAAATTGACTTTATAAAGCCCACTATTGTAAGGCATAAATTATTGATAATTATAGCCTAAAAAGATCCAATTAATATTACAAAATTTTAGAAACAAAATTGAGCTCATTTGGAGCTAGTATGAAAAAGTTATGGAATAAATACAAACACATAAAGATATAAATAAAATGAGATATACAAGGATTTATAAACCTACTACTTCCAAACTAGTAAAAAGATTACAAATTTGATATCTATTCGATTTTAGAAAAATTTAAAAACAAGAATCATGTCATTTGGAGTTCGTATGCAAAAGATATGAGGGAAACAAGATTTAAAAAAAAAAAACTGAACGGGCCGGCCCAGCTGGACCGATCGGACGAGCCAGCCAGGATCGATCGGTTGGGTGCTCCGAAAAGCGTGCAAAAATCTGTTTTCTATACATATCTCTATTCAAACTCTTATAACTTTTTACCTACAACTTCAAATCGACTTCCGTTGGTTTCTACTTGTTCTCTACTCCAAGGCCTATCTCTACACCATCCTAAATCTCCATATAAAGTCGTGGAGCCACGGCTGTACGAGTTTCTATTCTCGAAATCCCGAATCTACCTATTCCCGAATCTTGTTTCGCTTTTTAACCCATCTAGACTTCGTCGTTTGCTTTCGGTCAAAAAACGAAAGTTGAAGATCGCGTCGAAATCTTTCAATTCCGACAAACCTCACCTCTTTTCATCCACCACAGCCGGAGAATTTCGTATCGCAATATTTCAGATCTTACGGTGTAAATCCAAGATGTACTCGCGCTCGTTTCTTCAAATCCAAATTCCTTTGGTGAGAAGGTAGGTATAATGATTCCCCACAACTTTCATGTTCTGAGTTTTTCGATTTGACCTACGGATTTGTCTCTCTAACACAGATCTATTTCTTGTCTATTCTGAGCCAAAATCGGGTCAATCTCTTCTTCTAGCCACCGGATCCTATACAGACGGTCGAGATCCAATCAAACCGGTGCGTGCCATGTCGTCATCTCGGTCATCTTCCTCATCAACGCCACGTCAACGTAAGGTCAACATCTAGTCCCAGTCAGCATGCAAAGTCAACCTGTCCAGTCAGCGGGGAATATTCCGTTCGAAATTAAATTTGCATATTATAGATCTAACTTGTAAAATTCATTAGAAATTCATACCATATCCAAAAATTGCGTATAATATACCAAATTGAAGATAATTTTACGTAGAATCATTTTATCAGAATAGATCCAACTTTTACTGTACGTGGTTACTGCAGTAATTTAATTAGTTTTAATATTCTTTTAGGTTAATAAATTCATAGGATATTATCTGTAACTCCAAAAAATATGAATAATATATCAAATTGAAGCTACTGTAATGTCCTTTAAGAATATCTGGTTTGATATAGCCTTTGCAGGTTATTTAACCCGTAGCAATTTAATTAGTTTTAATGTCTTTATAAATCATTAAATTCATAGTAAATTAATTGCTTGTCACAAAAATACAAATGATATACCGATGGAAAGCTGGTTCCATGCAGATCATCAATATGCATTTAGTTCAGCATTTTACTGTAAGGTTTTGCCGTGAAGGTTTAAATGGTTTAATAGCCTATTTAGAGTAATAAATTCATAAGAAAATAAATACTATTCAAAAAATTACAAATAATATGTCCCTGAAATCACAATTCCGTGGGGATTACAGATATAATTTTTGTTTGATTTGTAGGCAACAGAAACTGTATGAATCACTAAAACCCATTAAACACTATTTAAATCATATAAAAAGATCTATAACTCCGATTAGGGTGAATCCAACGCCTACTGGTTTGTATTAATGTCCTCTATCCAGTAAACCCAAGAAACAAATTTAATTCTACAGTTAGAACAGGTGTTACAACAGAACTATCAAAACCCTTATATTGGCAAGTAATTATTAATAACAAATACCCTATTGCATTAAATGAACTCATACATGCATCATATGATATATTAATGTTCATAAAACTAATTATAACCATTGTGTCATGTTAAATCGTCATGCATGTTTTCGATCATCCTTGTTGTGTTTGCTATGTTTGCAATTGTTTTGATTGGAACTACCTTCTCGTATTAGATTGTTCGGAGAGTGCGATTGCTACGGAGAAATACAATCTAACACCCATATTATCAACCTAAGGCAAGTTACACCACTTGTTCATAATTTTTGTCCCAGTTTTGATTCTATGCATGTGGTCTTCAAAATTCTGTAGTATGCATGTGTAGGATGTTCTAGTAGAATTTTTCCTTAGTATTATTTTGCAAGTGCGATGATTTTGTAGTATGCCATGAGTAGCTCTATACTTAGGATTTTCCATCCCAATAGGTTACCCCTGTTTTTGCTAAGTATTGCTTGCTATGCTATATATACAAAGTACCGTTGGGGGGTTCGAAAGACAAAGAATTTTTTTCTATGTATAAAGGCTCTCTAGAGCAAATTTTTCTTCTCAAATCCACTTCAAAATAAAACTAAGTTTTCTTCTGGGCGGAATGGTTGTCGGGTCAACGAGTGTGAATTTTGGTGGAGGACGGCCACCCAGGAATCAAAAAAGTCTGCCATGTTTCGGAATTCAGAAGCTTCCAGTGCAACCACAATACATTATGGGCTCTGTCTTGGCCTAGTACTTAGTGGGAAACCTCACCTGGGTACCAACATTTGGAGGATTATTGGCACGGTTGGATCCGGAAGGTAGAGGGGCTACTAAGGGAAAGCCTCGCCATGGTCTTGTCTGTAAAAGGACTTGATCGTGGATTGTGGGTAAAGTGCACAAACTCTCGAGAGTATTGCAATCTGATCGATCAGCCGTGTTCACGGTAACAGAACAACAATGAGCGTCTGAAGGATGGAGCCTCTGAAGGATCTTCCTCTCTCTTTTCAAAAACAAAGTTTTGAAACCCCATGGCGTGCGTAATATCGCCAATGGGTGGGAATTTGGGAACTTGGTGTGTAATATCCAAGTGACGCTTGGTGCGTAATATCCAAGTGTTTGGTTGTTTGGACACTTGGTGCATAATATCCTCGTGTGCCACTCGACCGTATTATATCCAAGTGTTTGGTTGTTTGGACACCTGGTGCGTAATATCCTCGTGTGCCACTCGACCTTATTTTATCAAAGCAAATGTTTACAAAGTAGGACAATCCTTTCTTCTTCTCCCTACTTAAGAAAATTAGCTTTGAGCAAATGAACTCTACAGCCTATACCAGCCTTGCATGTAGAGATAGATTTTTCTCTCCTTGGTGTAATTTGCCAATACATTCAAAGTATTGACACAACTTGTTGGCTGCACGTTTCATGTGCAGAATTTCAGAGATCGTTGAAAGGTGCGCTAGGATCGCGGGTCTTCACTCAACCAGCCTGTGGCATTGATGGGACTCCAAGTTGTATTTATATCGCTTCTGTTGTAATAATGTAAACTCTGGATTATTCGATTCATGTAATAAAGACTTGTGTTTTACATGATATTTCATCGACTGTGAGTGCTAGCTATTGATCCAGGGACTAGCATGTTAATCACAGGGACTTAGGATCCTTACCGATCCGAGGTCACTACAGATGGTATCAGAGCATAAGTTGACTGTAGATCGTGACCCTAGACATGGAAAAACCTTAGGACAATATTTTCTAAGTTATTTCAGAAAACTCTCATACTTCTCATCATCTACCTTTGGGGTTTTAAAATTTCTTAAGTCTCTTCTTTTCAACATTAGAAAATGACCACTACACACTTCAAGAAGAAACTTTCTCAAGATTACCTCTTCAAAGAAGATCATCTCAATGTGTTGATTAAGTCGGGACTTGAAGACCTCCATGAAAGATGTTCAAAGACTGAAGCTACGAGATTAAAGACTTCAAAGGCCTTAAATCAATGTTATTAACTGAAGAACTCGAAAGATTGAAGATTATGAAGAACATGAAGACTATCAAGAGCACGAACACTTTTGGAGACTCGAAGCCTCGAAGATTTCAAGTGACCTATTAGGAACCAAATCTGAATAAGATTTCGCTAAATATAGATGCGACAAATTGTTTGCTATCTTGTATGGTTTATTACCTTAGCTAATGAAAAACCTGTTTTCTAAACAAGATTTCTTGTATGGGTTATTCTTCTTCTTCCATACTCCATTCGTTCCTACCCTAAAACCTTGGTCAACTCGACGGATGGACCATATCAATAAGGAGGACAAGGAACTCAACTCCACCAAGCGTAAGAGCCACGCCGATGCAAAGAAGTGGATGCTCCTGGTTGAAGAAAGAATGAAGGATGCCAACATTGAAGTCAACAGAATGCTTCATTATGCCACCCAATTCCTAAAGGACGACGCTCCAACTTGGTGGGAGATGCAACACACCATTGATGATCATCAAGGGGTGATATCTTAGGAAGAATTTAAAGTGGTTCTACTTCAATCTCGTCTCGTATACCAAAAATCCAAGAAGTTGAAGTCCTGAAACATTTAGCTTGCACGATCTATGGAGAAATAGGGCATATCACCAAGGTGCATCATGATCAGCGCCCCTACTGTGAAGGAAGGCACCCATCAGAAGAATGTCCCACCTCTCAAGTTACATTCTTCCTATGTGAAGGGACCAATCACAACCCCGCTCAATGCACCTCTACCCGGTGGTACATCAACTGAATCAACAAGTCAGAGACGGAATGCGCCAAGACCTCATGAAGCTCCGCGAGGACACGACAAATACAAGGAATGGATTCAAGACTCTAGACACCGCACCCAAAGTCATCACTTCGCAATACTCGACATATGAAAGGAATGCCCATTTTCCCCAAACTGGCTCAAGGAAACGATCAAGGCTTCCAAATGTTGAGGTAGAGCATGAAGAACCACAAGACGGGATATCCTTGCCAAAAAGGAGGAAGGATCTAAGCAAAGGTCCTATGCTTCCAGTGTCACAATCCTGGGCATTATGCTGATAATTGTCCAAAACATGTGAATGTAGCTGGAAAGGATAAAAACGACGATGGTAATAGCAATAGAAGACCTCTATTAGGAGAACCAATCTGAGCTAAGTGAATCCTCGAGAAGTGACCTAGTCAATTTCTTTTAAGGGTGGTAGCATCCTAAAGGACCCCGGACCTTTCTTTCTTTCTAGCCTTCCCAAATCTCGGGACGAGATTTCTTTTAAGGGTGGTAGTCTGTCACATCCCAAAATTCTCCTAACTTTGGAATGTGAAATAAATAAATAAGTTTGATTGATTGTCTGACTACGTTGAAAATTCTTAAAGAGAAGAAACTTTTGAATAGAAAATCCTCTCAACCTTGAATTCAAAATCTTATATTCTTTTCTTATGACCTAAGTAGCCATATAGGCAAAAGGGCATGGATTGATTATGGATTATAGAATTGGTGTGCAAGATTTCAAAATGAAAAATCATGAAGCATTTATAAGCATTTCATTACATCCATGCAAGGTTCTCACAAACTGAATCCAAATCCTGGTATCTAAATCCTATAGTCGATTTGCCCAAATGTCCCTAAAGGAAATTAAATTGACTTTATAAAGCCCACTATTGTAAGGCATAAATTATTGATAATTATAGCCTAAAAAGATCCAATTAATATTACAAAATTTTAGAAACAAAATTGAGCTCATTTGGAGCTAGTATGAAAAAGTTATGGAATAAATACAAACACATAAAGATATAAATAAAATGAGATATACAAGGATTTATAAACCTACTACTTCCAAACTAGTAAAAAGATTACAAATTTGATCCTATAATGATCTATTCGATTTTAGAAAAATTTAGAAACAAGAATCATGTCATTTGGAGTTCGTATGCAAAAGATATGAGGGAAACAAGATTTAAAAAAAAAAGAAAAAAAGAAAAAAAAACTGAACGGGCCGGCCCAGCTGGACCGACCGGACGAGCCAGCCAGGATCGATCGGTTGGGTGCTCCGAAAAGCGTGCAAAAATCTGTTTTCTATACCTATCTCTATTCAAACTCTTATAACTTTTTACCTACAACTCCGAATCGACTTCCGTTTGTTTCTACTTGTTCTCTACTCCAAGGCCTATCTCTATACCATCCTAAATCTCCATATAAAGTCGTGGAGCCACGGCTGTACGAGTTTCTATTCTCGAAATCCCGAATCTACCTATTCCCGAATCTTGTTTCGCTTTTTAACCCATCTAGACTTCGTCGTTTGCTTTCGGTCAAAAAAACGAAAGTTGAAGATCGCGTCGAAATCTTTCAATTCCGACAAACCTCACCTCTTTTCATCCACCACAGCCGGAGAATTTCGTATCGCAATATTTCAGATCTTACGGTGTAAATCCAAGATGTACTCGCGCTCGTTTCTTCAAATCCAAATTCCTTTGGTGAGAAGGTAGGTATAATGATTTCCCACAACTTTCATGTTCTGAGTTTTTCGATTTGACCTACGGATTTGTCTCTCTAACACAGATCTATTTCTTGTCTATTCTGAGCCAAAATCGGGTCAATCTCTTCTTCTAGCCACCGGATCCTATACAGACGGTCGAGATCCAATCAAACCGGTGCGTGCCATGTCGTCATCTCGGTCATCTTCCTCATCAACGCCACGTCAACGTAAGGTCAACATCTAGTCCCAGTCAGCATGCAAAGTCAACCTGTCCAGTCAGCGGAATATTCCCTGGAATATTCCGTTCGAAATTAAATTTGCATATTATAGATCTAACTTGTAAAATTCATTAGAAATTCATACCATGTCCAAAAATTGCGTATAATATACCAAATTGAAGATAATTTTACGTAGAATCATCTTATCAGAATAGATCCAACTTTTACTGTACGTGGTTACTGCAGTAATTTAATTAGTTTTAATATTCTTTTAGGTTAATAAATTCATAGGATATTATCTGTAACTCCGAAAAATATGAATAATATATCAAATTGAAGCTACTGTAATGTCCTTTAAGAATATCTGGTTTGATCTAGCCTTTGCAGGTTATTTAACCCGTAGCAATTTAATTAGTTTTAATGGCTTTATAAATCATTAAATTCATAGTAAATTAATTGCTTGTCACAAAAATACAAATGATGTACCGATGGAAAGCTGGTTCCATGCAGATCATCAATATGCATTTAGTTCAGCATTTTACTGTAAGGTTTTGCCGCGAAGGTTTAAATGGTTTAATAGCCTATTTAGAGTAATAAATTCATAAGAAAATAAATAATATTCAAAAAATTACAAATAATATGTCCCTGAAATCACAATTCCGTGGGGATTACAGATATAATTTTTGTTTGATTTGTAGGCAACAGAAACTGTATGAATCACTAAAACCCATTAAACACTATTTAAATCATATAAAAAGATCTATAACTCCGATTAGGGTGAATCCAACGCCTACTGGTTCGTATTAATGTCCTCTATCCACTAAACCCAAGAAACAAATTTAATTCTACAGTTAGAACAGGTGTTACAACAGAACTATCAAAACCCTTATATTGGCAAGTAATTATTAATAACAAATACCCTATTGCATTAAATGAACTCATACATGCATCATATGATATATTAATGTTCATAAAACTAATTATAACCATTGTGTCATGTTAAATCGTCATGCATGTTTTCGATCATCCTTGTTGTGTTTGCTATGTTTGCAATTGTTTTGATTGGAACTACCTTCTCGTATTAGATTGTTCGGAGAGTGCGATTGCTACGGAGAAATACAATCTAACACCCATATTATCAACATAAGGCAAGTTACACCACTTGTTCATAATTTTTGTCCCAGTTTTGATTCTATGCATGTGGTCTTCAAAATTCTGTAGTATGCATGTGTAGGATGTTCTAGTAGAATTTTTCCTTAGTATTATTTTGCAAGTGCGATGATTTTGTAGTATGCCATGAGTAGCTCTATACTTAGGATTTTCCATCCCAATAGGTTACCCCTGTTTTTGCTAAGTATTGCTTGCTATGCTATATATACAAAGTACCGTTGGGGGGTTCGAAAGACAAAGAATTTTTTTCTATGTATAAAGGCTCTCTAGAGCAAATTTTTCTTCTCAAATCCACTTCAAAATAAAACTAAGTTTTCTTCTGGGCGGAATGGTTGTCGGGTCAACGAGTGTGAATTTTGGTGGAGGACGGCCACCCAGGAATCAAAGAAGTCTGCCATGTTTCGGAATTCAGAAGCTTCCAGTGCAACCACAATACATTATGGGCTCTGTCTTGGCCTAGTACTTAGTGGGAAACCTCACCTGGGTACCAACATTTGGAGGATTATTGGCACGGTTGGATCCGGAAGGTAGAGGGGCTACTAAGGGAAAGCCTCGCCATGGTCTTGTCTGTAAAAGGACTTGATCGTGGATTGTGGGTAAAGTGCACAAACTCTCGAGAGTATTGCAATCTGATCGATCAGCCGTGTTCACGGTAACAGAACAACAATGAGCGTCTGAAGGATGGAGCCTCTGAAGGATCTTCCTCTCTCTTTTCAAAAACAAAGTTTTGAAACCCCATGGCGTGCGTAATATCGACAATGGGTGGGAATTTGGGAACTTGGTGTGTAATATCCAAGTGACGCTTGGTGCGTAATATCCAAGTGTTTGGTTGTTTGGACACTTGGTGCATAATATCCTCGTGTGCCACTCGACCGTATTATATCCAAGTGTTTGGTTGTTTGGACACCTGGTGCGTAATATCCTCGTGTGCCACTCGACCTTATTTTATCAAAGCAAATGTTTACAAAGTAGGACAATCCTTTCTTCTTCTCCCTACTTAAGAAAATTAGCTTTGAGCAAATGAACTCTACAGCCTATACCAGCCTTGCATGTAGAGATAGATTTTTCTCTCCTTGGTGTAATTTGCCAATACATTCAAAGTATTGACCCAACTTGTTGGCTGCACGTTTCATGTGCAGAATTTCAGAGATCGTTGAAAGGTGCGCTAGGATCGCGGGTCTTCACTCAACCAGCCTGTGGCATTGATGGGACTCCAAGTTGTATTTATATCGCTTCTGTTGTAATAATGTAAACTTTGAATTATTCGATTCATGTAATAAAGACTTGTGTTTTACATGATATTTCATCGACTGTGAGTGCTAGCTATTGATCCAGGGACTAGCATGTTAATCACAGGGACTTAGGATCCTTACCGATCCGAGGTCACTACAGGGTATTCTACTGTGGACGAAGACGGCCAGGAGCAAGATATTAAAGCCATCATGGACTCCTGCGCCGGATATGGGTGCCACGTAGCTGATTTGACCAGCTACGACACTCCCTTCTTCACCCGCGTGGACACACCGCCTCCGCCTCCCGAAGAAACAGCCGAAGTTTCCGACGATGATCAAACCATATCGGATTTGAACATCTCGGAACGTTATCAAGCCGAGGCCTATGTATCCAGTGAGCCGGCAGCTCCTACCTCTCCTCCTGCATCATAGATCAGTAGAAAGAACAGATGTGTTATTCTGAAAACATTATGGATCTGTAAATAAGTAGTATGATACTTTTGCTAGTGCTAAGTTTTAATCTATCTATTTAGCACATTTGACTTTGATATTTTGTGCCTGAAATGTTTGCATAAGCACTTGTAATTTTGTCTGTACCTATCGTTTATCTGGCTTTCCGCCTCATCCCTTTCGTGAGCCGGCTAAATTTTCAGCAGGGAAACTTTGTCGAGCAACGAAGCTCAATTGCTAAACCATTTTAAACTCGGAAACAAAGCCGGCTTCCAGTACCAACAATTCACTACTCGGAAAATACCTGCATCCGGCAATCAGACAAATAACCAAAGTATAGACTATGAAATATAGATTTATACCCGAAGGTAGCAATTTTAGAATCGGAAATCTAAACCAGAACAAACATGAGCATAAAGTACTTTCAAGTATTATGGGATTTTCGACTGTGACATGATCATTCGGAAATAAGATGGTAAAAACTTCTCAGAAAAAACTTGAGGCAACCAAAACTTTTATTTCTCACAGAACATGTACACATATATGATTACAAAGAAAGATAGACTAAGAATAAAAGGGACGTAGCTGAGCAATATTCCATGGTCTGTCTAACTCATCCGGATTTGTACTGCCTCCATCTCTCTTTTTCTTCTTAATGGCAGGTGTTTCTTTGACTGGCCGCATATCAGTTAAGTAGTATGAACCATTGTGCAATACTCGACTAACCAAGAAGGGCCCTTCCCATACCGGGGAAAGTTTGTGCTTTCTTTGTTGCACAAGCCGGAGAACCAAATCGCCTTTATTGAAAGATCTGTTTCTAACTCTCTGGCTATGATACTTGTGTAACTTCCACTGATAGGCTGTTGATCTCATCTCAGCAACGACGCGAACTTCTTCGACTAAGTCGAGATCATTTTGTCGAGAAATCTCGGCATCCTCCTCGATATACGCGGATACTCTAGGAAAAGTGTGAATCAAATCACTAGGAAGAACTGCTTCTGCGCCATAGACCAAGAAGAAAGGTGTGTATCCAGTTGACCTGTTCGGAGTTGTTCGTAAACTCCATATTACAGAAGGTAATTCCTCTGCCCAAGCCCCCGCAGCATGTCGTAGTGGTGCTTCGAGTCTCGGTTTTAGGCCTTGTAGGATTAAACCATTTGCTCTTTCTACTTGTCCATTAGCCTGCGGATGTGCGACTGACGCAATGTCAAGCTGGATATTTTGTTCGTTGAAGAATTCAGCAAGTTCTCCCATAGAGAAATTACTCCCGTTGTCCATGATAATACTATGCGGATAACCATACCATATTATAACATCCTCGACAAATCTTTTGGCTATTGCTCCATCACAACTAGTGATGGGTTTAACCTCAATCCATTTAGTGAATTTATCCACTAAGAGGTGAGTAAATCCACTTGGAGCCGGTTTGAACAGTCCTACCATGTCAAGCCCCTAGACCGCGAAAGGCCATGTTATAGGTATTGTTCGTAGCTGATCAGCCGGAACGTGAGCTTGTTTGGTATATTTTTGGCAGCCCTTGCACGTCTTGGCGAGCCGTTCGACATCTGCCTTGGCTGTAAGCCAGAAAAAACCGTGTCGGAAAGATTTTGCGACTAAAGATTTGGCTGCAGCATGGTGACCACACTCGTTTTCATGGATTTCTCTTAAGATTTCCACTCCTTCTTCCGGAGATATGCAGCGCTGAAAGACCCCAGACACACTCCGCTTATAGAGCTCACCACTAACTATAGTATAGGCTTTTGCTCGTCGGATGATCTGCCGGCTCAGAACTTCGTCTTCGGGTAATTTGCCATCTACCAAATAGTCAAGGTAGGGTTGAGTCCAGCTGAGAATTACAGCCAGAACTGCTTTCAAAGGTGAGTCGGATTTGGTCGGATATTCCTCGTCCACTCCCTTTATTGAGGGAACTTTGAGGTGCTCTAAAAAAGCGCCATCCGGGACCTCTTTCCGTGCAGAGCCTATTCGAGATAATGCATCTGCTTCCTCATTTTCTTCTCGAGGGATGTGTTGAACCCCAAACCCTTCGAATGATTTAGATAAATCATCCACGACAGATTTATATGCTGCTATGTGCTTATTTGCATTACAAATATCTGACACTTGCTGAGCAACAAGATCTGAATATCCGTAACACATCAAACGTCGGATGCCGATATCCTTAGCTATCCGGATTCCATGCAGCAGTGCTTCATACTCGGCAATATTATTTGTCGCTATGAAGTGGATCTGCAACACGTATAAAAGTTCATCTCCTTGGGGTGATTTGAGCACCACACCAGCCCTCGAGCCCCCGCGAGCCTTAGACCCATCAAAATATAGGGTCCAATATTCCGACTCAGGGAGGGTCATATTCTCCTTTGTCTCTATCCAATTAGCAACAAAGTCAGCAAGGATTTGGGATTGATTACTGTTCGAGGTTTATATTCAATATCAAAAGCTGAAAGCTCTATGCCCCATTTGGCGACGTGTCCTGTTGCGTCACTATTGTTGATTATATCTCTCATGGGAGCTATGCTCACCACGGTAATTGGATGCTCCTGAAAATAGTGTCATAGCTTACGAGATGCTAAGAACACACCATAAGCTAGATTTTGATAGTGCGGATATCGCTGTTTCGATTCTGTTAAGACCTCGCTGAGAAAGTAAGTCGGACGCTGCACCAAGTGTTCCTGATTTTCCTCCGGTCTCTCCACTACCATGACGATACTGATGACTTTGTTCATCACAGCAAGATAGAGCAACATCGGTTCTTATGGTTCCAGAGCTGCAAGGATGGGAGCAGACGAGTGTACTGCTTCCAGGTCTTGCAGTGCAGCTTCAGCTTCGTCGGTCCATAGAAAATCCTTGGTCTTTTTCAGAAGTTTATATAATGGTGCGGCTCTTTCACCGAGCCGGCTTACAAACCGACTGGCTGCGACAATGCAACCAGTTAGTCTTTGTACATCCTTCAGGCGAGTAGGCCCGGAAATATTGAGTATAGCCTTGATTTTGTCACGGTTCACCTCTATGCCTCTTTGAGACACGATAAAACCTAACAATTTTCCGGCTGGGATTCCAAAGAAACATTTCTTCGGGTTAAGCGTTATGTTGTATTTTCGTAGATTGGCAAATGTTTCCTCCAAGTCGGAAATCAATGTTTCCTTCTTTTTGGACATGCAATATCATCCACATATGCATGTACATTGCATCTGATTTGATCGTGGAGGCAACGCTGCATTGTGCGCTGGTACGTAGCTCCTGCATTTTTCAGCCCAAAGGGCATCGTGATGAAACAGAAGGTTCTGAAGGGGGTTATGAGGAAGTTTTGACTTTGTCAGATTCCTTCATCCGGATTTGGTGATAACCGGAATATGCGTCGAGAAAACAGAGGCGTTCCGAGCCTTTCATAGAATCGATAACTTGATCAATCCTAGGCAGAGCGAACGGATCTTTGGGGCAAGCCTTGTTCAAGGCAGTATAATCAATACACATCCTTAAATCAGTGGTGTCCTTTTTAGGGACCATTACAGGATTGGCCGACCACTCAGTGTGGATGACCTCTTCTATGAATCCGGCTAACTCGATCCGTGCTAGTTCCTTAGCTATTGCCTTACGCTTTTCGTCGCCAAAACGTCGTAGGGACTGTTTGACGGGTTTAGCGTTCGGGTTTAAATTTAAAGAGTGCACGGCAAGTTCCCTAGGTACTCCCGTCATGTCAGATGGCTGCCATGCAAAGATATCTTGATTTGCTTGGAGGAACTTGACGAGCGCACGTTCCTATGCGCTATCTAGGCCTATGCCTATCTAGGTCACCTTGGAGGGGTCATCATCCTTCAACGGCGTCTTCTTCGTCTCTTCTGATGCCTTGAACTCTGGATTTGGCTTTGTCACCTCCTTCTTCGTTGCAGGCATCTCAGACGGATCTATGCTCTTCTTGATCTCCTAGTACTCCTGGGCGTGCACACGGCTTCAGCAAAGGCAACATTTCCATCCTCGCACTCTCGCGCTTTGTTCGGGTCTCCCCTGATGGTAATCACACTGTTGGGACCTGGAATTTTCATCATATTGTAAATGTAACATGGACGAGCCATAAAATCCCAGTAAGCCGGACGTCCTAATATAGCGTGGTATGTGCTCTTGAACGGGACCACTTCGAAGGAAGGTGCTTCCGTCCGATAGTTCTTTGGTGTTCCAAAGGTAACGTCCAAAGTGATTTCTCCTAGGGAATTTGCTTGTCTTCTTGGGACAACTCCGTGAAAGATCACAGAACTGTGGTTCAGCTGGGTCTCCGAGATCTTCATCCGGTGTAGCGACATACAGAATGGAGAAACCATAGCCGTCAATAAGTGGATTGATGACTAAGGGGTATTTTCCTCGCATGTGCAACTTAGGCGGATGATCAGCACGGTCAAAGGTGATTGCCACTTCCGACCAGTCCAAAAACTGCGGGACAGCCGGAACTGTTGCATTGAGCTCATGTAGAACTGCTTTCTTGACCTTTGCTGGTTGAGATCCGAGGAAGGTGACGTAAGTGTCTTTCTTGGTCGAATTTTTTTCTTCCCTTCCGGCTTGGGATTTGAAGCATCAGCTTCCTCCATGTCGGAATCTTCCTTGGTCTCTTTATCCTTTTCGGGGTTTTTCTTTCCCTTCTTCCGCTTAGCCCTATAGCCAGCGGTATCATCTCTTTTAATGTCGTCATTAAAACGACACTCGACATTTGTGTGGGATGAGCCCCCATGGGCGTCTAGGTGATGCACACATGGGTTATTGGCAATGTCGGCCCAAGAGTAGGTTTTGACAGGTTGCCGGTCTCCTCTACCTTGAACTCTTGACGTCCCATGACCGCGTCCGTGGCCACCGCCACGGCCTCCTCGTCCTCCAGACCCGAAAGTAGCAGTGACCACTGTCGTTTCCGCTTGGGTTTTTCTTGTGAGGTATTCTTGCACTTCCGAGCTTGTTGATTTGGTTGTTTTGCTGACTGTGGCACAACTAGGGCATTAAGTAATCCCTCTACATCGTCGTCAGCATCTGCATACTTGCTCGCTGTTTCTATCATCTCTCCCAAATTAGTGACTTTGTCACACTTCAAGCGATGACATAGTAAACCAATTGGGAGACCTGCATTGAAAGATTCAATCGCAGTTTGGTCATTTACTCCTTCATAGGAGTTCTTGGTGTCGATCCATCACCCGAGATAATCTCGGCAAGTTTCTCCAGCTTTCTGGGTGCAACGTTGTAGGTCTCCTACCATACAGGGCCTCCGGTATGTGCCTTCGAAATTCCGAAAGAATGCACTTTGCATGTCATACCAGTTGTGGATGGTATTCTCCGAAGTACATTGAGCCATGATCGTGCCGTCTTCCTCAACATAAGTGGGAGATACTGGGTCGCGACCAGGCTGTTTCCGCCTTTTGCGATGTAGCAAGCTTGGAAAAAATCCTGGAGCCAAGTATCTCGCCGAGCTATGCTGTCGTAGGCTTGAATATGTCTTGAGATAGAAAATCCTTCCGGGAATTTTGTAGCTCTTATGCGTGCTCCGAAGCACTTTGGGCCCACATATATATCATCATTCTCGTAGCGTTGTGCCTCTATGTTGGAATTAATCATGTGCCTTGCGTCACTTGGGGATAAGGATCGTCCCAAATGACGGTTATGGCTGTGGTGCCTTGGAGCCAGACTTCGGCTTCTGTCACCACCTCCTCCACCACGACGTCCTCCTTGGCCTCCTTGGGGGCCGTTATGAAGGCTACTTGGTGGGGAAGGTGGTGCAGCTGGGTTGTTTCCGGCTGATCGCCGGCCTCCGTCCGGAGCATCATTATTCCGGTTCCGGGGAGGATCTTCATTGTGACGAGCCCCCTGCCGGTTTGACTCGGCACGATGTCCGTCGTTCCCTCGCCCGTCAGCCGGACGGCTTGCGTGTCTAGGAGGTGGCATTCTTTGTCGGTCCTCCTCCCGACGTTTCTCTTTATCTTCTTCCCTGCGATCTTTCGACTCTCGCTGGGGAGGATTCTTCGGATTCAGTGTAGCAATTGCCTCTTGCTCTGCAACTGGGGTAACATTGCACCAGTCACCTGTAGATTTGTGGTGCTGTCCTGATGATCCGGTTCTGGAGTAGTTGTCTTCCCGACGGTCGGAACGATGATGCTGTTCCGGAACACGTTGGGGTCTTACGTTAGCCTAGGCTGGGTCCGTGCGACATTGGTCAGAATGGGAGACCAGCTTTTGGCTTCCGGATAGGGTGACCGTTTGCTGTTCTAGGCCCTTGTTGAGAAGCTTAATGCCCAATTGGATCTGCTCTGGGCCCGGATTAGCACATAGGATTTCTCGAGATGCAACGGTGTTCTGTACTGGTGTTGGATACACCCAATCCCCGTTGCTATCGCATTGAGGCATCCCATGTTCTCTTCCAAAAAGGACTTTGTGAATCTGTGGGAATTGGTCGTCATGAGTATGATGTTTCCTAGTCTTATAATGTTGCCTGGAGTTGTACTTCTCCACAGTTGCCATGCGTTTCTTTTCCTCCTCAAGGTTTTTGGCTTCATCGAGGAGTACTTGGCGACGTGCTTCTAGGGCCTGGGCCCTTTTGTCCAGCTCTTCAGCAGTAAGTTCTGCAGCTGTAGGAATGGGTGTGGTTAATGCAGCATCGATGAGTTTACGCGCACCTTTAGTAATCACATGTCCATCCACCGACTCTTCTTTGGGATCGTCCGAGATAAGTGCTCCATCCGAGTCTTCCTCGTATTCCTCGGCAATCACTTCCTCTGCCGGAGGGTGTTTTGCCGGGGTTTTGTTCTTCTTGTTCTTCTTCTTTGCCTTCTTGGTAGCACCGGTAGCAAAGACGGCTTTGGGTCCGTTTCCTGGAGTCAAACTTTGATCGGTACTTTCGTCCATTTGGTTCTTGGAATTATCTCCGGGATCCATATTGTCCTATGCTTTGGGATAGCTTTCTCCGGATCCTTCGTCCATGTCTTCTCCTTTTGCAGCAGCTGTGGAGTTAACCTCCTCTCCATATTCCGTGGAGAACTTCCAGAAATCTGCCAACGTCATGGAGTCATCCGAAGATGCCGGTAATTCGACGCTTGTTCCGATAGCCTCCAGCACTGAGTCGGTGTTGTCTCCAGCATCGGTGGAGTCGGATCCGGATCCCACATATCCTACAAAGTGCGATGCGCCCCTCCTGAGATAACTGCAGTCTTCATAATAGGATTCTTCGAAACGCCTGATGGTCTCGAGGATTTCATCTACGCCTGAGTTTTGCATCATCACGCGTCTTAGTGTGTATCTCAGGAAAGGCCTGTCTGTCCCGGTGTCATTAGAGCCGGAACCAGCGTTGTTGCTATGCTCCTCCTGGATTTCAACTTCAGCAGGTGGGTCGATCTGGGATTCGGTCTCTCCAGGGAGATCCACTCCAGATTCAACTTGGACCGCCAGGTCTGCTTCAGGCTCGGATTTTGCCACTATCTCCACAACTGGTGCGGGCTGGGTAGGATTAGGGTTTTCTGAGATCTGGAACTCTGCCGATTCCGCGGACAAAGGGGACCCAAAAATTTCTTCTGCCTCTATCATCACCGCTGGGGTGGGTGGGACAGGTTCAGCAAAACCGATGTAAACATCGATCTCGCCAAAAGACATGATGGTGTAGGTGGTCACGGCTTCCCTACCGAAATCCAAGTCTCGTCGAGAACGATGAGAGGGACATCGTTGGTGTAGAGGATGTGACCAACGGCGATAGTCTCGCCGATTCTGATTCTTGCAGATTCCGCTCGGAACGCAGATCCGAAGCTCACTTGCCCCACGGTGGGCACCAACTGTCGTCGGATTGATGACAAGTATGCCATGAGGGGGTCCTCGAGGCATGCGGAAGAGAGGGGTGTGAGGCGTACGGTGTTCCGGGACAGTGAGCACACAAGTTTACCCAGGTTCGAATCCGCCGTCCTTGGACGAATCCTACTCCTGATAGCAATCCAGTAATATGGCAGAGCCGGAATATGGGTTACAAGGGTTCGCCTGTGCGAGTTGAGATTGTAGACTATTGGGTGCCCTAAAGGCTCTCCCTAGGACGGCTTATATAGATATCAGGCCTAGGGTTTACAGGAGAGATCTATCCGGCTACGACTAAGAGTCGGTTACAGAGTACATCTTGAACTATAAGTAACACTATGGGCCTATGTCGGTAAGTCTTCTGGGCCTTCCCGTAGCCGGATTGGACTCCGTCTCTTCTCCCTGACTGGGCCACCCGTGAAGCAAAGCTCTAACCCGAAGTGGGCCACCCTGGTCAGTGAGGAATTGTGAGGATACCCGGAAAGTATATCCCCAACACTGGCAGTTCTGTCCAATCTGCGATAAAATCCACCAATTCTTGAGATTTGATAGCGTCACGCCTCTTGTAGGTGATTTCAAAGGCGTCAAGTTCAATGCCCCACTTTTCCACTCTTCCTGTAGTGTCGCTGTTATTGATGATGTCGGACAACAAACCTTTGCTTACCACTGTGATGGGGTTCTCCTGGAAATAATACCTGAGCTTCCACGACGCAAGGAGAACTCCATAAGGAAGCTTCTGGTAGTGTAGGTAACGCTGCTTGGATTCCGTCAAGACCTCGCTTACATAGTAAACTGGTCGTTGAACTCCATACTCGTGCGTTGGCTCCTTGCGCTCCACCATGATGACGATGCTGATGACCCGGTTGGTTGCTGCCATGTACACTAACATAGGCTCCATTGATATATGTGCTGCAAGTATTGGTGCGGAGGAGAGTATTCTCTTGAGCTCCTGAAGTGCTGCATCTGCCTCGTCCGTCCATATGAATTTGTCCGCCTTTTTTTCTAGGGTACACCAAAGGCGTACCAAACTTTTATAGAAGGCAGCAACAACAAGTACAAGAGGCTGGGCAACACCTTGCAAACAAGGCTCCCAGCCGAACTCACGCACACCACACACCCTCTCTCGCTCACCCTCCCTCACCTGGAGCTCGAGGGCCTACTCTCGCGACATGGCTATAACTCCTATCCCCAACCTAGATAAACGCCAAAGCCTGAACTCCTCCCCAATGCGACTCACTAGCTGGTCAGCATCACATTGGTCCCTCACATTGCCGAAAACCCTAGCGTTCCTCTACTTTCGTAACATCCAAGCCGTGAGGATGACTAGGGTATTAAAGGTACTTCTCTCCTCCTTACGAACTCTCTCTGGCCATTAGCCACCAATCGTCCAGGGTGTCGTCCCACTGCAGTTAGGGATAGTCAAATCTGATCCTCCTCAAGCACTCCCACCAAACAGTCCTAGCATACACACATTGGACCAGAATGTGATCCACGGTGTCTTCCTCTTGTAGGCACGTGAATCAGGGTGAGGCATGATCCTGTAGACCATGCCGCTCCCTCCTATCTGACGTCCACATCCTATATCGCATCCACAACCAATAGAAGATCTTGCACTTGGGAGTAGCAAACAATTTCCAAATTGGTGAAGCCACGGTAGAGCGCTCCCCTCCTTGGCATAACATCTCATACGTGTCCGCGGCGGAATAAACTCCCGAGGTTGATCCAGTCAAAACAAACTCATCTGGCTTCTCTATCAGCTAGACCTCCCTCAACTCAAGCCAAAGCGCAACCCACTGCCTACGTCCCTATGCCCCTAGGGTACTGGTCACGTCTAGCATCCACTTGATGGCAGGAACCCCTTGAGCTACGGTCCTGCAGTTCCTTCTCCGAGTACCAACCGCCTCGACCATTGATGATTGCATATTTGCATCATCTTTAATATTATTATTTTGCATTATAGTTGTAGGATCTTGGTATTTTACGGTGTTCGCGCACACATTTTATGTCTATTTCCTCCAGGATCAGGACAGATGATGGATACGATGGACACAATTCTTGGAGCAGTTGTATTGGGGAGAAAAGGAGTAAAAAACAATGTAAATCGCTTATTTGGGAAATATCAATAACACTAGAAGAAAACCCGAAGTGATCGAGGCATCTAGAGAGTTTGATAACCAACTATACGGCGAAATAATTTTCCAGCCGTATAGTTCCCGCCGCCACCGCCTCCTGAAATAGTTTCACCCCATGCAATTGGATCAGGGAGACGACATACAGAATAACCAGAAATCGCCGAAACCTCACCTCCGGAAGGCATCTAGAGGGGGAACTCGTCCATCGAGGATCCATCTTTGCCCTGCACAGATCCGAGAGGCTAAGGCATCGATCTTCATCATCAACCGCTGCATCACCACCATCTTCATCCATCCCATCTACATCTTGTCTAGATCTTGTTGTAATTTCCGTACTCGTTGTGGATTTATACAAGTACTATTCATCTATGATAGATTCCATTTTTATGGCCATGTTATTGATTGCCTCCATGTCTGAATAGATCATTAGTTCTTGGGGAGATAAAAAAACCCTAGTATAAGATTGAAATAAGATAAAGTTTATTATGATATTCATCGCT
The DNA here is from genome assembly GCA_916181665.1 of Avena sativa. Lineage (NCBI taxonomy): Eukaryota > Viridiplantae > Streptophyta > Magnoliopsida > Poales > Poaceae > Avena > Avena sativa. Next base: position 346,007,899 of record OV702287.1, read on the forward strand.
GTGACCATGTGTTAGATTGTCTTCATTTTGATGTTGGGAGAAGTTGACCTCTCAATATTTGCCTCTTATGGGGACTTGATGGAGGGAACTACTTGTTGGTAGACGAAGGTGTGTTAGCACTTACATCGACTATAAAGTTGTTGGCACCTCTTACGTATCAACTTGGGAACCGAGGAAACTCACGAAACACTATCAATGCCATGGGATACGTCCTACGGGATTAAGTCCCTTAATAGCGCAGTAATTCGATTGATGTCGATTGCTGACTGTTGTGGTTATGAGGATGATGTGAGTAGTGGTTGCTGCCTTTTTGTCCAAATACGGAGTTCCTCCCACACATATATAGTTGAGAATGTTCATGATAATAATCTTTATCTTAATTCTTTATAATGCTAGGGATGTATCCACTACTCCCTGAGAACGCCTTTTCCCCTATTGCAGTTCCAATCTCTTCTACATACGCGATACTTACTTTCTGTGTTCAGTTGTTTTACTTTACTTATTGTTCTCTTATACCAAAAACCCAAAGACACATTTTTACACAATACTCGCATTTTATCTTATTACTTAGAACTTTATTTAGCATTTCTATTGTAGTATTTATTTCAAGAGTTATTAGACTTCAGACTCCTGCTCCATGTGGGATTGACAACTTTATTTTGAAACTAGCTACAAACGATCTGTGCACTTGCAGTCATCAAGCTATTTTCTGGCACCGTTGCCGGGAAGCTAAGCGTTGTAGGTCTTTTAGTTTTTGCTTATTTATTTTTGTCTTGCTAAGTTTTGTTTTGAGTTACAGGTTTCCACCAACATGATGGAGTTTGAGCATATGACTAGTGCTAGCCCACTCAGCCACTTTGGGAAACCCTATGATATTTATAAAAGAGACAACTCCAACGAGAAGACAATGGGGTTTGAAATAAATCCTCTACTACTTGGTATTCTACACAAGAAGCAATTTACTAGAGATGAAGAAGATCCTAACCCATATGAGCATATTGCATGTTTCAAAGATATATGTGGCACTTTCCAATTACCGGGATATACCGCTAATGAGGTAAGGGTTAAACTTTTTAGTCAGACTTTGAATAGTACAGCTCTCTCATGGTATAGATCTCTACCCCAGAAGCCACTATTACTTGGGATAATTTAGCCAGTGAGTTTCTAGCAAAATATTATCCATTATCAAAATCTTTTGGAATCAGGCGTCTTATAATGACTTGGAGGAACCGTCCTAATGAAGTACTAGTAAGAGCTTATATCAGATTTAAAGATTTACTTAATCAATGTCCTCACCATGATTTGCCTGAATGGTATTTATTGCATATCTTTTATGGCGGTTTAATTGAACCTAAAAAAATTGAACTAGACTCTTACGCGAGAGGAGCTTTTATGAATCTTCCTATAACTAAAGCTTGGGCTTTACTTAATAGAATTCGTGATCATAGAGTTCCATGGAATTTTGGTCTAGGAAGCGAAGGAGGAATAGAAATAGATTATGGTTGTATTCATGACTATAATAAAAAGGGCCATGTTTAACGAATTATCTAAAGAACTTTATTTGGATTCAGATCTTGTGTTGCATGTTTTTAAAGCTTTTACAGAACACATCAAAGTTCCAAAAGAGGGTTTGGTCAAGTATGATCCACCGCTTGAACCTGAGAAGAAAGAAGTTAAAGCAACCATGGCCTCCCTAGAACCAATATATGAGATACCTTTCCCTAAACCTACACATAAGCATATTTTTGAATATGAATAGGTCAAAGTAGTACAGGAGAAGAAGAAAGAGGAAAGTATACCAGAAGTTGTGGAACATCTGGAAGAAACCAAAGATCAAGAGGTAACCAAGGTAGAAATTATGGCTATATATGCACATTGTAACATAGTTGAACTTGATAAAGAGACTTCTGTATTGGTTGAAGGTAAAATATGTAGGTAAGCCTATTCTACCCTGCATATTTAAGGAAACCTCGCATTGTGGTTTATGCGATCTTAGCATCGAAGTTAATGTTATATCTTAGGATTTTTATTTAGAAAAAAAGAAGAAATAGAACCGGCTACAATTGAAAATACTGATATGACAATCATGTTAGCTAATAAATCTCTTAGAATTCCAATGGGAGTAGTTGAAGATGCAACTGTCACAATTGGCAATAAAAACTTTCCTATCGATTTTGTAGTTGTTGATATGCTAGCTGGCACTCTTTGCCCAATTATATTTGGAAGAAACTTTTTGAGTGATGTAGGTGCCAAAGTTGATTTCAAAAAGGAGATTGTGTCTCTTAAGCTTGGGGAAGCGGAAAAAGAATTCCACTTTTCCAAATTTAAAGACAGACCTCTACAAATACAAGAAGAAGAGAAAGATAAAACTATTGAGGAAATGGAAGCTCTATTCTTTGGTGATCAAAAAGAAGAAATAAATGAAGACTTAAATTATGAAGAAATAGTTATGGAGGACAAGTCCCTAGAAGAATTAGAAGGTGAATTCTATTCACTTCCCATTATAGGGCCTCCAACTAATGAGACTTTCGAAGAGCCAAAAAAGAGAGGAGACGAGGAATTACCACCCCCAGAATTGAAGACTCTACCAGATAATCTTAAATACAGATTTTTAGATGATACAAATAAATTTCCTGTTATTATTAGTGCTAAACTTTCAGGGAAGAAGAAGAACTCATGAAAATACTTAAGGGGCATCGCAAGGCCTTTGGATACTCAATGGATGATTTGAAGGGCATTAGTCCCATGATAACCATCCATCGAATATTCATGGAGGAAGGTGCTAAACCAGTTGCGCAATTTAATAGACGACTGAAGCCCGAAATGAAGGAAGTGGTAAGAAAATAAATAGTACGCCTATTGGACGCAGGTATAATCTATCCTGTAAAAGAAAGTGAATGGGTAAGTCCTGTTCATTGTGTCCCTAAGAAGGGTGGTTTTACTGTTGTTCCTAATGAAAACAATGAATTGATACGTACTAGAACTATTGTTGGACATAGGAATTGTATAGATTTTAGGAAATTGAATAAAGAAACTAGGAAAGATCACTATCCTTTACCGTTCGTAGATCAAACTTTAGAGAGGTTAGCAAACCACACTCTTTTTTGCTACTTGGACAGATACTCTGGTTTTTCTCAAATAGATGTTCATCCTGATGACCAACTTAAAACAACTTTCATCAGCCCTTATGGTTTACATGCTTACCGTCGTATGCCTTTTGGTTTATGTAATGCTCCAGCTACTTTTCAAATATGCATGACTGCTATTTTTGCGGATTTTATAGAACTGATAATGGAAGTATTTATGGATGACTTTTCTGTCTATGGAACTTCGTTTACTAGTTGCTTAGATAAACTCAAAAGAGTTTTGCAGCGTTGCAAAGAAATCAATCTTATTCTAAACTAGGAGAAGTGCCATTTTATAGTCAAAGAAGTTATAGTCCTTGGACATAAGGTATCGGGTAAGGGAATTGAAGTGGATAGAGCTAAGGTTGAGGCCATGGAGAGAATGCCACAACCTAGGGATATAAAAGGTATAAGAAGTTTCCTTGGTCATGTGGGTTTTTATAGAAGGTTGATTAGGAATTTCTCTGGAATGTCTAAACCTTTGACTAACCTTTTGCAAAAGGGAGTAAGATTTAATTTCGATGATAAATGTCTTGTAGCCTTTGATAAACTTAAATATGCTTTATCCCATGCTCCTATCATCAAACCACCTATCTAGGATGTGACCTTTTACTTAATATGTGAAGCTAGTGATGATCATGTAGGAGTAACTCTAGGACAACATATACGTCGCAGATTTAATATTAAACATCATGCTAGTAGAACTCTCAATAGTGCTCAAAAGAATTATCCTAAGGAATAAAGGGAACTTTTTGTTGTATTTTTCTCTTGCGATAAATTTCATTCTTATATAGTTGATGCAAAAGTAAGAGTTCATATGGATCGTGATGGTTTAAAAGAACTCCTTGAGAGCAAAACCCATAAGCCAAGACTGATCCGTTGGATCCTTTTACTTCAAGAATTTGAGCTGCAGATTATGCAGAGGCAAGAAATAAAGATGTTGGATGCAGTGTCCATATTCCCCCAGCAAGATACCAATCTTATTGAGAGGAACTTTAGTCCTGGTGATTTTTGTTTACAAGAATTATTAAATGAACTAAGGTCAAGTCCTCCAAAAGAGAAGAAGTCTTTGTTGTTGGAGGAGCTTGTCATCCCCAAAGAAGAAAATGTTAAGTGCAAGGTATGTATTATTACTCAAATAAGTGATTTGTTTTCACTAATTTTACTTCTGAAATTTTTGCCTTTGAATTTCTCGTGTTTTTCTAAAGTTTCTGAAGGTTTTTACCAAGTATACGGTCGCAACTATATGACCAGAGAAAAATCTCCGACCGTATAGTTGGTCGTTAAACCTTCTATACCCTCTTTGTGAAATTGTCTGGAAACTATATGGTCGCAACTATACGGCCGGAGAAAAACCTCCCGCCATATAGTTGGTCGTTAAACTCTCAGACATTTTTGATTTTCGATGTCTAGATCTATACGGTCGCAACTATACGGCCGGAGAAAATCCTCCCGCCGTATAGTTGGTCGTTAAAATCTCAGACATTTTTCGGTTTCCTTTTTCGTTTTTTGATATTGCCAAAAAAAACTTTGTCGGTTCCAAGTTGGTAACTTAATCGACCTGGACTCGAGATATTTGGAAATATCTGCCCAGAACCAACTATACGGCCGGAGCTATACGGGTCGTGCCTGTATAGTTGGTCGTTACGCGGCAGGACTCGTCCAAATCCGCGATTTCTTTCCCTGTTTCGTTAAGATTCTTTTCTTGGGCATGAATTTGGTGTTTCTCGCGAGATTTACCGACCTCTAACCCCCCTTATATACTGCCATTGTCTCTCTCTCAAAATCATAATCACCAGGAACCAATCCAGCCATGCGCTATCCCGTCCCAGGCCGCGGAAAACCCCTAGGTCTCATTTATCCTTGCAGGGACCGCTCTCACAGCCCGTCCATGGAGGACGACAATGAGGAGGTGGAGAGGTTTAGCCCGGGGTACAAGGAGTACATAGAGCCAAGATTCTACAATAACGACCCCGATGAAGATTGGAGTGACATCTACATCTGCCGTGATGTCTATGATCCTCCAGAGATCAACTGGGCGGCAATGAAGAGAGCTCAAGAAGAGAGAAGGTCACAAGCTGCATGGAAAAGGGCGTGTGGAGACGGTCAAGTTCATCGCCACGGACCGCAGGCCGCACAAGCGTAAGGAATTACCTAATATTGGTGCAGGTGCTAGCAAGGGAGCGATGGTGCCACTCTTGAAGCCTACCATTGGTGCTCGTAAGAGGGTGAAGCCTCAAGAAGGGTGGAGGAACGGTTTCCACTTCCCCGATCCATTAATTATGTATGAGGAAGAAGAAGCTGGTCCTAGGACCAAGGACTGTGTGCGAGCACTAGAAATATATCAGAAGCATGAGCTACTCCATCGCGTTGAATTCCGTCACCATCTCAAGGAGATAGAGAAGAAGGATGATCTTATCCCATCGGTGACTAAACTCGCAGATAAGTGGACACTTTGCAATCTGATTTGCACAGGTGTCATAGCCGCATCACCGCTCTGGAGGATACCAACAAGAATCTACGGACCGCGGTGTTACATGCCATGGCGCCATAGTGATCTACAATAATCACGGTATCAAATAATCGCAAGGGATTATTTGATCCTGCCTAGCTTGATTCCAAGCTTGGGGAGATCTTTAAGACCTTGTAATCTATCTTATAAGTTTTACATTACTATTTTATTTTTGAATTAGTTCAAATTAGAAATAAAGTTTGCATCATTAGAATTCCCTTCAATAATAGTCGATCCCTTTTATGAAATTCCGAGTTTATTATCATATATGGAGCAATATTGAGTTTGTGCTTGTCCTATTGGATATATGAATGGCTTGAGTATAATTTTACTTGCACTTGATGATAGCAATAGGATTCTTCCACACCATTGGTATTCTGGAACATACAAAGATAATTTGGTCAATATGTTGTAAGTACATGGTTTGATTTATAAAGAAAGGAAAATTATCTAATCAGTTAAGTTGAAAAAGAAACCTTGAACAAAGGAAAATTAAAAGCGCTATCAAATTAGAGTGAGAACAAGACGAGGTAGAATATTCAAGCTATAAAGATTTCTTCATATACAATTGGAATTTGGTAACTGAGAACATTAAACTTTGAATTCCTACATGAAGTGGAATGTATGGCTAGATCCTTTGCATAGCACTTAAACAAAAGTGTGAGCATATATATATATATATATATATAAAGACAGAGAAGAAAAAGAGCGAATGTGCAAAGAGCAAATAGGCATACACCACTATACTGTAGTATGACAAAGAGACGTTTTGAGATTCTGAATCCCAAGTGAATATGTTAATCCTAAAAACACTTGGGACTGCCTCACTAACTCATTCGGTCGAACCGAATACTTTTAAATCATGTTAAGATTCATATTTTGTGAACTGTTGATCACTAAGGTGTGGAAGCCTTCTAATATTATTCGGATGGTTCGACTAAGGTATTATTCATGAGCTTCTTCCTATGTATCATATATGATAAACACATGCTGCAAATGCCTCATTTATTTTATCGACTCAGCTTCATGAATATGAGGATCACATCCATTAAGCTAAACTTGCTCGGGATGAGTAAGAGTCTAAGATTGGGGAAGTTGATGAGTGCATATTTGCATCATGTTTTATATTATTATTTTGCATTGTAGTTGTAGGATCTTGGTATTTTACGGCATTCATGTGCACATTTTATGTCTATTTTCACCAGGATCAGGACAGATGATGGATACAATGGACACAATTCTCGGAGCCGTTGTATTGGGGAGAAAAGGAGTAAAAAACAACGTAAATCGCTTATTTGGGAAATATCAATAACATCAGAAGAAAACCTGAACTGACCAAGGCATCCAGAGAGTTTGAAGACCAACTTTATGGCGGGAATAATTTTCCGGCCGTATAGTTCCCGCCGTATAGTTCCTGCCGTATAGTTGGCGCCGCCACCGCTCCTCAAATAGTTTCACTCCATGCAACTGGATCAGAGAGACGACATATAGAACAACCAGAAATCGCCAAAACCTCACCTCCGGAAGGCATCTAGAGGGGGAACTCGTCCATCGAGGATCCATCTTCGCCCTGCACAGATCCGAGAGGCTAAGGCATCGATCTTCATCATCAACCGCTGCATCACCACCATCTTCATCCATCCCATCTACATCTTGTCTAGATCTTGTTGTAATTTCCGTACTCGTTGTGGATTTATACAAGTACTATTCATCTATGATAGATTCTATTGTTATTTCCATGATGTTGATTGCCTCCATGTCTGAGTAGATCATTAGTTCTTGGGGAGATGGAAAAACCCTAGTATGTGACTGAAATAAGATAAAGTTTATTATGATATTCATCACTATGATCATGCGTTAGATTGTCTTCATCTTGATGTTGGGAGAAGCCGACCTCTCAATATTTGCCTCTTATGGGGACTTGATGGAGGGAACTACTTGTTGGTAGATGGAGGTGTGTTAGCACTTACAGTGACTATAAAGCTGTTGGCACCCCTTTCGTATCAACTTGGAAACCGAGGAAACTCATGGAACACTATCCATGCCATGGGATACGTCCTACATGGGCATGGTATGGACAGGCTCTGCCCGTACTGCACCTCATCTTCCCTCATTTTTTTGAAGGGTTCCATCGAAGTTGGTACGACTTGGTGGTACAGGCGGGATACGCCCGTATGGGTGGTCGTTACGACTTTTTGGGTTGTCTTCATGTTTCCTTTGCCTGGTAACTAGGTCGGTACGGGTGGATGGTACACATGCGTCCCCCGTACCGATGCTTGTTAAGTTTGCAGTCACCTTCCTGGAGAATTTTTTGCTTCTTCCGATTTTTCACATGAACGGTACGGGCGCGCGATACGAACAAGTCTGCCTGTACTACTGCTTGTTAAGCTCACTGTGAACTCCAAAACAAGTTATTTTCTCTGAAAAATTAACTAAGAACCTGAAACGTTAGTCCATCATCCAAACAAAGCAAACATATATTTTTGTTGAGAAGATTTAACCAAGATAAGCAATACATGATTAGAGCAATGAACAATTCTACTTTCTGAATAATGTCCCAAGCCAACTCTAATAGCGAAACATGCAACGTGCCAATGCAATAGTAATGCAACTAACTAAAGACACACAATTAAGAAAGACACCTAATGACTTTCGGGTTGTCTCCCAAGAATAACCCAATTTAAAGCCATAGAGCTAGGCTACAAGAACCATCTATAGTCAGAGATGAACCCTCTTGTGGTGCATTGGCATCATATAAATAAATATGTATCTGCATGTTAGCGAAAATTTATACACGAGGTATGGTGAGTGTGTACTCTTATTTTTCTGCCAAGATAAAGTTAAGGATTTATGATCAATCTCCGAATCTTTACCTTGGATAATATTTTGAGGATACAGTTTATAATATTCTTCTAGAGCCAGTAGTTTTCCTTGTAGCAATAGACTTTCCTGCACCTCATTAGTAAAACAAAGGGCATAGCAAACAGATATGGAAGACATACAAGATTTCATATTGGGTTCGTCATCACCAGTATTCCCAAAAAGAGTATCTAGACAAACACTACTAGAATTATCAAAAATTTCTTTGGGGCAAAGATCAAGAATTCTAGAATTATATAAGTCCTCATCATCACTAGAGTCATATACATCATAAGATGTAGAATAAGGATATGTATAAGATTTTAGAATGAGATACTTTACTTCCAGTTCTTCCTCTTCTTCTTTCTTGCTGGTTTCTGGATCTCTTCCGTTCATAAGAGTGACCCACCCTAATCTAGCCCCATACTCCCTACATGTATCCATATTATCAGATTCAGTTAATTCACGATTCTCCTTACCTTCTCGAGAGCTTGTCGCGGGTATGATATGTTCAACACAAGGCTTCTTGGTTTTAGGCTTCTTGGTTTTAGGATTCTTGGTTTTAGGATTCTTGGTTTTAGCCTTCTTTCCTGCCCCAATAGTACAACAAGTGGAAGATATAGGAGTAACATTAGAGGGTTGTTCTCCATTGTTAGTGATAGCAGTTTTAATATGATTAAAATAATTATCTATGAAAGACCATTTCTAACTATGGTGTCACCATAAGGAATCTTTCCTCTACTGTTTTCATCTTTGAAGAAATCATTGACCAAACTTTCAATATTAGTAGGGAGAGGTTTCTCCTCATGCACAATATTAACATGCCATTGATGAAAATTATTCTGCATTTTATTCAAAAGCTGCCAAGCTTCATCCGCAGTTTTGCTAAGGAAAGAACCATTAGACGTCATGTCTAACTTATCTTTAGAAGTATAATTTAAGCCCCCATAAAATATTTTCAACAATAACCAATCATCTAAATTATGAGGCGGACAATCACGCAACAAAGTTAAGAACCTATTATAAGCTGGCATTAAATCTTCATTGATGCTTTGCTTAAAAGTCATGATGTCAAACCTCCGGTCATAAATTTTCTTTTCTGAAAAATAGTAATGGAGAAAAGCATCGGATATACCTTGCCATGATTTGAAGCATCCTGCAGATTGTGAATGTAACCATTCTTTGACTTCCCCTTTCAATGAGAATAGAAACAACATTAATTTCAGCTCATCATCTTTCCAAATGGCCAACCTCACAGTATAACACAATTCCGTGAGGTTCTCAATATGCTCGTATGGATCATTCTCTAGATCCCCTACAAAGGCTTTGCTTTCGATGATTTGTATTAGTTTAGGATTAATTTCATAATTCTCTGCTATGACAGCATGCTGAGTAATAGGTGAACGCGAATAGATTCTATTGAAAGTACCATACTCCCCAAGATCCTTTTGTGCCATAGTTCCCATATTTTTGTATTTTTGATAAAGGCAAATAACAGGACTAGCAATAAAATATTAACTTTTTTTTTGTTCTTTTCAAATGTATAAAAGCAGTAAGATAATAGCAAAAAACAGAAATAAACTATGTGTGAGTGGGTAGGAAATAACCAAACGCTATGCTCCCCTGCAACGACGCCAAGTTGATGTCTGGGTTCCTGCGATCAACAACATGGTTTTTGCAGTACTTGTAGCAACAACTATTTATTAGAAAGTTCTTCCTAAGGAAGCTTCACAAATGGAAATAACACAACCCCGCAAACACGTTGTTAGTGTGACCGTGTTCGCACCCAGAATGATGTCTGGAAATAGTCTACTGTATAGGTTGCTAGGATAACGGTAATTGAGACAGGATTAAAGTAACTAATAATAAAGAACTAAAGGAGACAAGGTAAAGCAATACTGAAAGTAAACAAGGGGGTTGTAGATATATAATTGACTAGAGTAAGACGGTGTCCAGGCTTTCATTTTCACTAGTACTGGAGGGGTAATTATATAGCCATTTATTGGAATTACCCAAGATACATCTTTAGATAAATAAACGATCCCCAATGATTCCGGGTTGTCACACATGTGTACTACATAGAGCCTCGTGTCGCTATGACTTGTGAAAGTCAATAATACACTCCAGACCAAAGGATCACATGAACTCATCTATCTCCTCCTTGTCACAAGGGGAGAGAGAGAGTAATATAATAGATTAAGCCATAAAGTCTAGGGTTACATACTAGATCATACCTTAACCTAGATCCGAATCAATTACTCAATCATAGATGAACAATAACACGAAGAAGAATTCGTGGAGATCATCATCATGTTCAATCTAACAAATACTAAATACAAGAGAGAGAGATGGAGGCGTTGATGGAGATGGAGTCGATGCTCGATGCGTGCTTGTGGTGATGGTGATGGCCTCCTTCTCTTATTCCTCTTGCTTGAATGGTGTGGGGGTGTAGATGGAGATGTGGATCTTGTAGGTGTGGCGGCTATGGAGATGGCACGGCGGCAGGGCTCCACCGTGGATGTCTATAGAGAGGTATCCTTATCCCTTGGCTCCTCACCTCTTTATATAGGCCTAGGGGAGCCCCCAGTAGTCCCAATACGTTCCTTATGACCTAAGGAAGGTCTAGAAACAAAAGGGGATGGATTCATGAAGAAATGCGTCCAGAACAACTATTTCCGTGCATCTAGACCCGTGGTACGGGCGAACGATATGGTCGTACCTGCCTGTACCAGTGGTCATTATACATTCGGTATGCTTTTGTATTTTGGCCGCCATTTTTTCATACGAACTCCGATTTGGGTTTTCTTCGGCTTGTTGGATTTTTATGGACAAGGGATACAACACCATTGCCTTGGATATTCATTTGGAGTTTATGGAAAAATCCATTTTTCCACCTCTCAAATGGCTAAGTCTGGTGCGTGCAACTCCTCCATATTGCATCTCCTTGGTTCCTTTTGCCATTCTTTATCCATAATCCAACACAACACCTACACACAAGTCAAAGACAAGAAAAAGTAATTAAATCCTAATAAAACTACTAGTTGTGGAAAGCCCATGCGAAAATGGATGAGAACTAGTTATCATACATAATAGGCATAGTTATAGATAGATGTAGTATGTAATGAGTGACAATATGAATAATTTATATACTTAGATATGCCTCAATTTTGGACTCATCATCTTTCATCACCTAAGCATCATAGAGGTTGTTTCACCGGTTTTGTTTTAGGATCGATGTTTAGGCTCTGCTCGGCAAGTTCCCTAGGTACACCCTTCATATTGGCAGGTTGCCAGGCAAAGATGTCCCTATTCTCACGGAGGAACTCGAAGAGCGCGCCTTCCTATTTGGGATCCAGGTCTGTCCCAATGCAGGAGATCTTGGAGGAATCTCCTTCAACAAGCTCCACCTGCTTGGTTTTGACGGCGGCCTTGAATGCGGGTTTGGAGTCAGAAATTTGCTTCTTCGAAGCTGGCATGTCTGAGGCATCGACCTAGCATTAGATCTCCTGGAACTCTTCACCATAGAGTACCGCTTAGGCGAAGGCGGCTTCACTCAGCTCGCACTGCCTTGCCTTTGAGAAGTTTCTGGCAACAGTGATGATGCCTTTTGGTCCGGGTATCTTGAGCTTGTTGTAGATGAAACATGGACTGGCGAGGAAGGAGTGGAAGATGTTGTGTCCAAATATGACGTGTTACACGCTCTTGAAGGGCACCAGTTCAAAGGTCATGCGCATGGCAGTAATTGTTGACATCACCAAAGGCGACTGGAATGGTGATGCAGCCAAGGGAATTAGCTTGCCGGCCAGGAACGACACCATGGAACACGGTGTTGCTATTCCTTAGCTGGGTCTCTAACAAGTTCATATTGTGTAGTGTATCTAGGTACATGATGTTGATGCTTCTTTCACTGTCCACGAGGCACTTGGTGAACTCACTGTCATCAATCAATGGGTTGATGACCATGGCATACTGGTTTTCTGTTGGGATGAGCTCTGGGTGATCTTCTCTATCCCAAGTGATTGGAATCTCCAACAACCTGATGTACTGGGGAACTGGGGGACGGTAGCCATCAATATCCTCAGTGAGGTTTTCTAGGCCCGGACGGTGGGAGTACCAAGGAAGGTGTGGTAGACTTGAGCCTTCTTTTCGAAAGGATTCTTGCCTTTGTCATCACCCTTGTCGGCAGGTTTAGGGTCTGTGTCCTTGTCCATGTCATCTAAATCCTTGGACTCTTCCTCCTTCTTGTTCCCTTTTCCTTTTCCATGGGGTCTGTTCTTATTACTTTGCTTGTAGCCAGACTCAGGGTCCTCCTTGAGGTTGTTGACAAAGTTGCACTAACGGTTGGTGTGGGTGGCCTTGCCATTTGTATCTAGGTGGATGAAACACGGCATATCACGGTACTCTTTGTACGTCTAGGGAATGCGAGGTGCTGAGGGTTGTAGGGTCACTCCTCTACTCTCCATGGCTAGCTCCCCGACTACAGCCACGCTGTCCGCCATCGCCTCTGCCAGCGAACGTCATGACGACCATGTTGTCTAGTTGCTTTTCTTCCGGCGGATTCTTCCACTTATGGTTGTTGTTGTTTTTCTTGGCCTGGGTAGGGATTATCAGGGTCGCCAATGAACCACGAGCATCGTCATCAGTGGAAGTGAATTTGCTAGCCATGGTAATCATCGAGTTGAGGTCAAGCTTGTCGTTGTCATGGTGGCGCTTCAGCGTATGTCAGAGAAGTGATCCCTTCTCCAGGCCATCGATGAAGGTGGCCATAGCGGTTTGATCGTGCACTCCCGCGCATGAATTTTTCATGTCCAGCCAACAGGAAACGTAGGCACGAGTGGACTCATCCTTTTCTTTCACACACCATTGTAGGTCACCGACGGTGCAGGGACATTTGTACATGCCTGATGTCTACGCACTTCTATTCTTGTAGACAGTTGTTGGGCCTCCAAGTGCAGAGGTTTGTAGAACAGCAACAAGTTTACCTTAAGTGGATCACCCAAGGTTTATAGAACTCAGGGAGGAAGTGGTCAAAGGTATCCCTCTCAAGCAACCCTGCAATCAATATACAAGAAGTCCCTTGTGTCCCCAACACACCCAATACACTTGTCAGGTGTATAGGTGCACTAGTTCGGCAAATATATAGTGAAATACAAGTGGTATGGATATAAGACAACGGTGCCAGAAAAGAGCTTAACAGGTAGGAAGAGACTAAAGGCAATCTGAAATAAAGATGGAAGCAAGCAAACATGTAACATATCTAGTTGCAAATGGTGTTTCAATGCTTAGAAACAAGGCCTAGGGATCATACTTTCACTAGTGAACACTCTCATATAAATATCTTCTCTTTATGATACTACTCTGAACTACTCTCTGGTTGGACACTATAATCCATGGTAGGGCTATAACAACACACCTCAAAGTCCGCTTTCCCCATCTAGATAACCCCTCACTACCACCTTGAGCGCTAGATGGTTCCAACAAACACCAGAATTTCATAGAGACATCCAACTCCAAATATAACTCATAATAAGTATTTGTAATCTCTAGCCTAAGTGCCACCATGGTGTGCACGCTATCACTTTCACACACATGGGGAGAGCCAGAGATCTATTAAAGAACTTGAGTAGCAAGGTATATCTACTTGATTACAAATCTCATGATCACAATATGATCATGCATAGAGAGAGAGATGAACACATAGCTACCGGTAGAACCCTTAGCCTCGAGAGAGAACTACTCCCTCATCATCATGGGAATCAGCAACGGTGATGGAGATGGTATTGGAGATCGATGGAGATGGCTCCGGGGGCAATTCCCCGTCCCGACAGGGTGCCGAAACAAAGACTTTCTGTCCCCCGAATCTCTCCTTCGGTGGCGGCAGTGCTGTGGAACTTTTCCTGGCTGGAGGCTGGATTATTTAGGGTTTTCTCATCGGGAGGCTTCTTATAGGCGAAGGGGCGATGCCAGAGGGTGGACCAGGGGCCACACCACATGGTGTGGCCAGCCCCTGGCCCCTCTCTGTCTCGTCTTCTAGCTTCGTGAGTCTTCCGGTAAAATATCGACTTTGGCTTTTGTCCAGTCCAATTCCGAGAATATTCATTTTCTGGCTTTTCTGGAACCAAAAACAGAAGAAAACAGGCAACTGGTACTGTGGCATCTTGTTAATAGGATAGTTCCAGAAAATGTGTAAAAGTACTCCAAAGTATGGACAAAACATAAGAAAGTAGATATAAAACAAGCATGGAACATCAAAAATTATCGATACGTTTGCAACGTATCAACATCCCCAAGCTTAACTCCTGCTCGTCCTCGAGTAGGTAAGTGATAAAAAGAAAGAATAATTTTTGAGGTGACATGCACCATCACAATCTTGATCAAACCATTTGCAAGCATTGATATCTGGGATCAAAGAACTCTAAACATGAGCATGAAAGATGAAGTTCTAACAATAAGACAAAGTAACTATGCTGCAACATGAAAGGATACAAGCAAAGGTTCTTGAATAACAATGCATTGAAAGACGTTTGTTTGTTTCACATATAGAATACATAGCATAGTGGCATTCAGCTTGTCCCTCACGGAGTAGCAAAACATAAATGCATAGGACACCTTCAAAGTTCATTAGGGTGACTAGATACAAATAGTTTAAGAACAAGCAATATCAAAATTATGAATTAATCAACAAGTTTTGGGACAATGCACATTAAACTAAGATTGGCCACTATGCTCTCTCAATAGTTGCATAAAGATAGAAGATGGAGACTCAACATAAAAGTAAAAGAAAGGCCTTCATAGAAGGAAGCAGGGATTCAAGTCTCATAAAGAGCTCCCAAAAATTATGGTACTTATTAGCTTTCAGCTCTCATTCCCTATCATAAGAATCTTGAAGTGATTAAGGTTAAAGTGAACAAACTATGGAGTATATTCTTGACAAAGTATAAGTTGGTAATCTCATGTCCCTTGAATACGAGGTCCGCTCCTCATGCTACTCAAGTTTAGTTACTGGTAAGTTCTTGTCATAGTAAGTACATGTGTATCATAGAGAACCACCAACGGGGTACCCCTTACACATGATACAAGAGCTATCCCATAACCAAAATGACAAGGCAAGCAGACAATGAGCCTCTCAGCAATCTTCTTATTTACCATGGGAAAATGGTGCTTTTTCTCTCCTTCCTCATCTTTTTTTTCTTTTTTCTCAATCTCTATCTCTTTTTATAAGAAGAATGCTTCATAGATTGCTCACTATGGTGATGCTGCAAGTTTCCACCATGATTAGGCATGGCTTAGGCTAGCGGCCCAGGCGTTTCTCCAACACACATACATAACTCCATGGACTTACAAGATCCCCTTTGATTTCACACCAACAACATCCATAAACAAAAGAGTATGATATCAACTGGGTACAATGTACAAGTGCAATGTTGAAAGTGTTCCCCATGATAGCATGGTTCTGCTAATCCCCAACGTATAAGTGCAAGCATATACAACATAGACGACACAATGGTTCAAGTTTATTAGGGGCAAGAAAAGTAAAGTGTGCCCTCAAGTTTGTGAGAGCTTTAATCACTAATTTTCACATAACAAGTTTAATTCGGAAGGTAGATAAAAACATGAATATACTTGGAATAGCAAATGCTAATAGGTAGGTATGGTGGACTCTTTGGAATAACTTGGTTTTATTTGGAGTTGGATGCATGAGTGGAACTCATACTTGGTACATGTGGAGGTTAGCAAAAGATTGGGAGCGACCAACTAAGAGAGAAATAATGGCCATAATCATGCAAAGCGACAACACATTATTAATTAAAGCATAAAGTGATATTACAAGTCGAAAATTAAATGATCATAGAGGCTATGGTGACTTGGTATAGTCTTAACTTGGTGTGAGCATGCGCCAAGTCAACCCAAATAAAGCATCAAAGGAGAATACCACAATATTATGCTTTTATATGCTAAAACAACGCATGATTCTTTTAAGGCAGATTAAGCAATCTCAATTGTTTGTAACAAGTCATGCTACAACAATAATCACTAAGCATAAAGTCAAAGAACCATCTAGCATGACACGATAAAGTCTAAGCCACAGTCAAAACAAGCTCCCTTTTTACCAGTTATAAGCATGAAACTTCCTACTCTTTTCCAACACCGATCGAAAACTAAAGCTAAACGCAGTGCTAGCAAAGGAGAACACACACAGAACAATAAGAGTGAAAACTAGAGTGTTCCAGGCAATGAATAACGGGGTGTGTCTCTCTCCAAAAGAAGTGTGTTGGGATCCAACCAACTTATTTAAACAAACTAAGAAAAATAAAACTAAAAACAAAAACGAAGACGCTCCAAGAACAACACAACAGTGCATGAAACAATAAAAATTAAGTGTCTAGAAAGACCTGAGATTTTTATTGATCAAGAAGGGGATGCCTTGGGCATCCCCAAGCTTTGACGCTTGTACCTCTTGAATATTTCTTGGGGTGACATGGGGTGGCATGCCCAAGCTTGAGCTATTGTCCATTCTTCATCTCATTACATCATTCTTTCCCTACACCTGAAAATTTCCTTCATACAAAAATTCACACAATCTTCATTAGCAATATTAGTGCATTCAAAAGATAATAAACCTTTGGGGTTTAGTTTTTAAAACAGCAAAACTTTTATTAAAAATACAAGCTACTGTAGCAATTCCCTAAAAAAGCTCAATTCACCAAAAAGAACCCAAAAGGAAATCGATAAAGAGGCAAATGCAAATAATGGCAGAAATCTGTCAAAATAGACCAGCAGATGAAAACCGATTTTTTTAAGACCTTCTGTTGCTCAAATAGAAAAGTGTTAAACTAACGAAAGTTAGATAACAAACTGGGTCAGAAGCACAAAAAATTATAGCTCAATCCGACATACAGAGATTTTTCACGATTTTTTACAGCGAAGCACAAAAATCTGTTTCGGGACAGCAACTTTCCCAAGTCTTAATTCTCTCTCATTAGAGGTTACTATTGGCAGAAAAACCAAACAAAAATGATAAGGAGAGATTATTACTGAGGCAATAACTTCCAAGACTCAACAAAAGAAAAACCTACTGAATAGAAATTTGGGTTATCTTCCAATAAGTGCTTTTCTTTAACGCCTTTGAGCTAGGCATAAGAATTTTGATGATGCTGACATAAGAAATACAAGTTGAAGTAAAAGAGAGCATCAAGAAGAAAATTCAAAGAACATTTAAGTCTAACCCACTTCCTATGCATAGAAATCTTGTAAATAAACAAGTCATGAAAGCACAAAGCAACAAGCATAGGAAAGCAAAACAAGTGCAACTTCAAGACTTTCAACATAAAGAGGGGAAACTTAATAATGTTGAGATACATAAGACCATGTTTCCCTCTCTCATAATAACATTCAGTAGCAACATGAATAAAATTAACAATATAACTATCGCATAAAACATTCTTATCATGAGCCACATGCATAAAATGATTATTACTCTCCGCATAAGCATAGTCATTCTTATTAATTATGGTGGGAGAAAATTCAACAAAATAGCTATCAAAAATATTCTCATCCCATAAATCATCAAATATAGGAGGCATATTGTAATCATTAATTTTCTCCTCAATAGTAGGTGGACTGAAAATATCATATTCATCATTGTAATCATCATATATTGGATGCATAGTATCATCAAAGTAAATTTTCTCCTCCATGCTTGGGGGACTAAAAATATCATGCTGATCAAAACGAGCTTCCCCAAGCTTAGACTTTTCCATAGCATTAGCAATAATGGTGTTCAAAGAATTCATACTAATAACATTGCTATTAGCATGCACATAAAGTTCCATAGGTTTTTTAATTTTCTCTTCAAACACTTCATGTCCTAACTCCAGATAAATACTATAAAGCTCTCTAATTTTTTGTTGATTTCAATTAAGCCTAACTAGTGAAAATAAAAACAAGAAACAAAAAGATATAATTGCAGAATCTAAAGGAAATAACTTTGAGCACTCACACACCAGCAATAGTGCTAGAAGATAGCTTAGTAGCCAGAGAATGTGAGTACCTTTTACCTTACCTCCCCGGCAACGGCGCCAGAAAATAGCTTGATGTCTACGCACTTCTATTCTTGTAGACAGTTGTTGGGCCTCCAAGTGCAGAGGTTTGTAGAACAGCAGCAAGTTTCCCTTAAGTGGATCACCCAAGGTTTATCGAACTCAGGGAGGAAGTGGTCAAAGGTATCCCTCTCAAGCAATCCTGCAATCAATATACAAGAAGTCTCTTGTGTCCCCAACACACCCAATACACTTGTCAGCTGTATAGGTGCACTAGTTCAGCAAAGAGATAGTGAAATACAAGTGGTATGGATATAAGACAATGGTGCCAGAAAAGAGCTTGACAGGTAGGAAGAGACTAAAGGCAATCTGAAATAAAGATGGAACCAAGCAAACATGTAACAGATCTAGTTGCAAATGGTGTTTCAATGCTTAGAAAAAAGGCCTAGGGATCATACTTTCACTAGTGAACACTCTCATATAAATATCTTCTCTTTATGATACTACTCTGGACTACTCTCCGGTTGGACACCCTAATCCATGGTAGGGCTATAACAGCACACCTCAAAGTCC
This sequence comes from Avena sativa, assembly GCA_916181665.1. NCBI lineage: Eukaryota > Viridiplantae > Streptophyta > Magnoliopsida > Poales > Poaceae > Avena > Avena sativa. The sequence goes on from OV702287.1 coordinate 346,027,008, forward strand.
GCTTTCCCCATCTAGATAACCCCTCCCTATCACCTTGAGCGCTAGATGGTTCCAACAAACACCACAATTTCATAGAGACATCCAACTCCAAATATAACTCATAACAAGTATTTGTAATCTCTAGCCTAAGTGCCACCATGGTGTGCATGCTATCACTTTCACACACGTGGGGAGAGCCAGAGATCTATTAAAGCACTTGAGTAGCAAGGTAGATCTACTTGATTACAAAGCTCACGATCACAATATGATCATGCATAGAGAGAGATGAACACATAGCTACCAGTAGAACCCTTAGCCTTGAGAGAGAACTACTCCCTCATCATCATGGGAATCAACAACGACGATGGAGATGGTGGTGGAGATCGATGGAGATGGCTCCGAGGGAAATTCCCCGTCCCGGCAGGATGCCAGAATAGAGACTTTCTGTCCCCCGAATCTCTCCTTCGGTGGCGGCGACACTACGGAACTTTTCGTGGCTGGAGGCTGGATTATTTAGGGTCTTCTCATCGGGAGGCTTCTTATAGGCGAAGGGGCGATGTCAGAAGGTAGACCAGGGGCCCACACCACCTGGCGGCACGACCAGGGGGACCCGCGCCGCCACATGGTGTGGCCAGCCCCTGGCCCCTCTTCGTCTCGTCTACTGGCTCCGTGAGTCTTCCGGTAAAATATCAACTTTGGCTTTTGTCCGGTCCAATTCCGAGAATATTCATTTTCTGGCTTTTCTGGAACCAAAAACAGGCAGCTGGTACTGTGGCATCTTCTTAATAGGTTAGTTCCAGAAAATGTGTAAAAGTACTCCAAAGTGTGGACAAAACATAAGAAAGTAGATATAAAACAAGCATGGAACATCAAAAATTATAGATACGTTTGCAATGTATTAGTGCCCTCGAAGTTCTTAGTGAACGCCTCATGCATGTCTAACCAATTGCAGATTGATTTCTCTGGCAAGTCATCGATCCAGTGTCGGGAAGTGCCGGTGAGCATAAGTGGGAGGTACTTGACGGCGACATTGGGGTTTCCCCAATGATGTGAATCTCTTCACTGCAGTCCTGCAACCACGTGACTGGCCTAGTAGTGCCATCATAGGGCTTGATGGTCTTGTCAATCTGGAGACCCTTGGGGTAAGTTGTTGCCCGGATTACTGGTCCGAAGCAACGTGGCCCTAGGTATGGGAGTTCCCGGTCTTCTTGTTTCCTGTCCAGCTGTGAACATGCATCGTACGACTCTAGTTGCTTCCCTTTTCTGCCATGGGGAGGATAGTTGTGATGCGATCCATGAGACCCGCCATGTCCTTCACCATGGTGGCTACTGGGTGGCAACGGTGGCGGTGGCAGCGGTGGGTTAGCCTTTTTGCTGCTCACGCTTGTCGCGATTGCTTGTCGGACGTGGTGCTTGCTTGTGGGATCTGCTCATGACTTCTTCGTTGCCGCTATGCTCTCTATCATGCCGGGACTACTCCCGTGGTCGATTATAACGATATCGACCTAGGGGCGCCTAGGAGGTGGCATGCTTGTATGGTGGTGCGACTGTGGTTCTTCATGATGTCGAGACTGCGGGGGAGGTGGCGAGCAACAAGGGTGAGCCTTGTCTCTGTTGCCAGAGGAAATTGGGATGGCATCAGTCCTATTGCACACATATCTCCGCCTTCACTCTGTGGAGCCCGTGTGGGATCCTTCATCACGGGGAGATCTTGGCCTTCGGTGATTGTCCATGCTTGACTGGAAAAACTCCGGATTGGACTCGAGCCTTTGCAAGGTGGCCTTTTCCTGCTGCTTGGAAGCCTTAGCTACGAGGTCGTAAACCCGATCCACCGCTTCTGGCAACCTGTTCTACTCAAGGAGGGTCTCGGCGATGACCATGTTGAGGGCAGGAGTTAGCATTAATTGCCTCTCCTCAGAATCAATGTATGGGGTGGCTTTTGCCAGTTTTGACGCTTCCCATCCTAACTTGCATCGAATAGCGGGATCACTGATGACGTGAGCTGGCGCTTTCTTTGCCTTGTGCTTTAATAGAAACTATCTGTATTCAGCCTCCATTGCTCTTGCCGCATTGATTGATTGCTGCGCCTTGGCCAAATCCCTGTCCAACTAGGTGCATTGCTCCACGATGCACTTGGCTTCCGCGAGTATCTCGACGCGTTTGTTGTCGATCTCCGTGATGCTCCGGATATGGGAGACGGTTAATGGCTCGACAAGGAGCGGGTCATACATCACCTTGTCGACTGGAGTGACCAAGGGGTTGCTAGCTGCCGACGTGGATGGCGGTGGCGGTATATTTGTAGTGTTCGCAACACTTGGTCCGGTGGTGAGATCCTACGACTGCTGCAGGGGAATAGCCGGAGGTGGCATGGCTTTAGCCGGACCTGTAGGGTCAACAGGGTTTTTGCCTTTTGCTGCTGCAGCTCCTGCTTCCGCCGTTGTTGGCAAAGCCTTACCGGTAACATGGTTTTGCTGGTCTTGTTATATCACGTTCTTGATGGCCACCAGTACCTGGCGGGAAGTGACAGCCTTGTCGGCGAGTTCCTTCCTCTCGATCTCCTTCTCGATCTCCCTCATAATAGCATCATATTCCTCCGAATTAGCGTCTGAGCTGCCGCCATCCATGTTGATGTTAGTGTACAGGGTATCAAGTACTGAGTCGGAGTTGGCTTCGGTGTTTTCGATGGTGGAGGTGGATGGGGACGGTGCAGGGCTGTTGTTGTTGTTGCCTCCTCCGGTTGCGGCAGCGATGTCGGACTCAGCTTCCTCATTGGTGTTAGTGAAACTGTTAACAGTTGTGATCATCTCATTAAGGGTAAGCAAGTCGGCGGCCTGTCGCCTCCAAAGCTTATGCTGGAGGAGAGTTTTGGGCATGAGCCCTTCCACAAAGTGGTAGACAAGATCGTCAGTGCGATCACCATCTAGGGTTTCCCTCACCCTTAACTAGCTAGCAAGGTATTCACGAGGGGATTCCCTATCCCTCTGAATGCATGTGGCCAGATCGAAGATGGTGATAATGCCGACAAAGTGCGACCTCCACATCTCTAATGCTCGGGGAAGCCAAGCGGATCTGCAGGGTCCTTCCACCATTATATCCTGCACAAGGGCAGTTTGGGTGGGCCTTGAATTTTTCTAATCTGAGCCCCCAAACTCTGGGGGGAGATCCGGGCTAGATCCTTCCACAAACGTGTCCTTCCCGAAGGCGGTCCATGCAGGCCTTGACGAGTTTTCGACTTCCTGGGAGCTAGGACTTGAGTCGGTTACGCCAATGAAGATATGTATGTCCTCGATTGGGACAACGGAGAAGCAGGTGGGGTTTGTCTTCACCGAGATCTAGAACTCATCTAGAGGGACGATCAAAACATTGCCGGAGAAGAGGACATCCCCAATGGCTATGGTGTCATCGATTCCCGCGAAGAGATTGGACCTCGCCCAGTGTAGAGCTCGAAGCGCCTCTTCCCCCATGGTGGGCACCAACTGTCGTGGTATTGTTGACAAGTACGCCATGGAGGGGTTCTCATAGAGCATGTTTAGAGAGGTGGGGGAAGGTGGCGAGTTGGAGGGCACGAGGTAACACAGCTTACCCAGGTTCAAGTCTATCGTGGTGGTGTCATGGCATATGCCTGGTATAGGCTAAAGTTGGGGCCGATGGACGATGGAGGAATCCAGGGAGGGATGATGAAGTGAAGACCTCATACAGAAGAACTCAGAGAGACACGATATACCCAGGTTCGAGGCTCTCCTAGTGAGATAACACCTCTACTCCTGCATCTAATCTCATATATCTTACCATGCTTGTGGCCACAATGGTGCTCCTTGAGCTATACTCTTATGCCTCTCATGGAGAGAGCAGAGGAAGAAGAAACCATGCTCCTAGTGAGCAGAGGGAGAGGAGCCCTCCCGGGGGCCTCTCTTGTAACGTTACCCCTGGTGTTCCTTATAAAGGGAGCCTAGGGGACAAGGTATGTCATCACAAGTACTCCTATGAGCTGTCTAGTGGGGGCTTGCCCAGTCACCTTGTCCTTTATTGAGTCACCGGTCTTATCCCTTCGGCATATTCCTTAGGATCTTCAGGAGATTCTCGGCATATTCCTTAGCATCTCCCAAGATACCCAGCATATTCCTTAGCATCTTGGACCAAAGGGGCCAGTCTGAGCCAGGGGCATCCCAAGACTGGCACCTGACGTAGGCTTGACTTGACTTGGAGGTACGTCGAGGTAGAGGTCGATGGTGAGTCCAGATATGAGCAAAGTGACATCTGGGACAAAGTAATTCGGCCCGGGGAAGTGAAATTCGGCCAAAGGAGGAAATAACTCGGTCCGAGGGAGAAATGGGGCCCAGGTGGGTGATGAACAGTGCCCTGGCGGAGTTAAGGAGCAGCCAGCCGGATTATGGAGCAGCCCAGCCGGGGTATTCCTTTGTATGGCCCCAACTGGTTGATGCAGCCTAGTGGGAAGAGAAGGCCCAGCCGGGGTCCGCTTGACTTGGCCTGGTCGAGACAGCCCGCGGTGGGCCGAGGTAACCGAGGTCGGCCCACCTGGGGAGTGTGACTGGCGGGGGAGCTGGTTCCCATGGTGGGCCGAGCTAGCCGCTTGTAAGCCCACCCGGGGTGATCGACGAAGTAGCGACGAGGTGAGGCGTCGAGGAGGGATCAGGAGAAGGCAAGGTCGGTGGGAGCTACAGGTGGTTTGGAGGGAAGACTGGGAGTTGACCCGGCACTGAAGGCAGTGGTGTGGTGACGCTGACGGGCTGGCTGAGGCCAGTTCGGCCCAGCCGGGTTAGCACCTGTATTGGCCTGGTGAAGTGATGGCCTGGCTGGGTAATTCGGCCCAGCCGGGTTATTTCCACTCTTCTCCCTCTGATTTTCACGAGGAGCCATGGGCCAGGCCGAATTTGTCATATGTTGGCCAAGGTTCATTTCCTTTCTCTTTTTCCTTTTTCTTTAACCTTAAATCCTCCAATATTTATGTCTTTTCTCCCCATATCCTCTTATAGAAATTGTCCCATACATTATATAGGTTTCACTATTCCTCAACTCTAGGGTACCTGGGGTCACATCCCCAACATTAGTCCCTGAGGCTATGTGGGATTCGTAGAATCGTGCATAGGCTTCAAAATAAAAATATCTCTAGAGTTGTTATCGTCACATAGTCCTTTCTCCATCTCAATATATCCTTGGCAAGAATTGACATATAGCCTTCATGGGAATTTGTCACATGACCTTCTTTGGGTAATTTTGTAACTTCTGTCCTGATTCGGCTCTGGCCTTAACCCATTTGGGTAAGTCTTTTGGCTTCTGGCCGGATTTGGCTCTGGCCTTAACCCATTTGGGTAACTCTTTCGGCTTCTGGCCGAATTTGGCTCTGGCCGTAACCCATTGGGGTAACTCTTTGGGCTTCTGGCCGAATTTGGCTCTAGCCTTAACCCATTTGGGTTACTCTTTTGGCTTCTGGCCGAATTTGGCTTTGGCCTTAACCCATTTGGGTTACTCTTTTGGCTTCTAGCCGAATTTGGCTCTGGTCTTAACCCATTTGGGTTACTCTTTTGGCTTCTGGCCGAATTTGGCTCTGGCCTTAACCCATTTGGGTAACTCTTTTGGCTTCTGGCCGAATTTGGTTCTGGCCTTAACCCATTTGGGTTACTCTTTTGGCTTCTGGCCGAATTTGGCTCTGGCCTTAACCAATTTGGGTTACTCTTTTGGCTTTTGGCCGAATTTGGCTCTGGCCTTAACCCATTTGGGTTAGTCTTTTGGCTCCTGGACGAATTTGGCTCTAGCCTTAACCAATTTTGGGTTACTCTTTTGGCTTCTGGCCAAATTTGGCTCTGGCCTTAACCCATTTGGGTTACTCTTTTGGCTTCTGGCCGAATTTGGCTCTGGCCTTAACCCATTTGGGTTACTCTTTTGGCTTCCAGATGAATTTGGCTCTGGCCTTAACCCATTTGGGTAACTCTTTTGGCTTCTGGCCGAATTTGGCTCTAGCCTTAACCCATTTGGGTTACTCTTTTGGCTTCTGGCCGAATTTGGCTCTGCCCTTAACCCATTTGGGTTACTCTTTTGGCTTCTGGCCGAATTTGGCTCTAGCCTTAACCCATTTGGGTTAGTCTTTTGGCTCCTGGCCGAATTTGGCTCTAGCCTTAAGCCATTTTGGGTTACTCTTTTGGCTTCTGGCTGAATTTGGCTCGGGCCTTAACCATTTGGGTAACTCTTTTGGCTTCTGGCCGAATTTGGCTCTAGCCTTAACCCATTTGGGTAACTCTTTTGGCTTCTGGCCGAATTTAGCTCTGGCCTTAACCCATTTGGGTTACTCTTTTGGCTTCTAGCCGATTTTGGCTCTGGCCTTAACCCATTTTGGGTTACTCTTTTGGCTTCTAGCTGAATTTGGCTTTGGCCTTAACCCATTTCGGTAACTCTTTTGGCTTCTTGCCAAATTTGGCTCTAGCCTTAACCCATTCGGGTAACTCTTTTGGCTTCTGCCCGAATTTGGCTCTGGCCTTAACCCATTTGGGTTACTCTTTGGGCTTCTGGCCAAATTTGGCTCTGGCCTTAACCCATTTGGGTTATTCTTTTGGCTTCTGGCCGAATTTGGCTCTAGCCTTAACCCATTTGGGTTAGTCTTTTATCTTCTGGCCAAATTTGGCTCTGGCCTTAACCCATTTTGGGTTACTCTTTTGGCTTCTGGCCGAATTTGCCTCTGGCCTTATTGATTATAATCTGAGTTATCTCATCCAGGTTATACTTGTTGCGTTATATGATTCAACATTGACATGAGTCTCTGTTTTGACTCACTTGACCCAAAATCCGAGTTATTGCTGCTGAGATACGATATAGCCTTACGATTGGCTGGCAAACCGCCATAAACTTGGATCCGAGTTACTAATCTGAGATATGGTTTGGAGTTGTGATATGATTTCGTGATATCATGGCATACTTCCATAGATACGGATCCGAGATATAGATTCGAGATTTTATATGATAAATTAGTGATATGCTGGCACATGCCATCCAAGATATGGAACAAACTGATTTGAGGTATAAGATAACCTGGTAAGCTGAGTTAAAATCCGAATTACCATGTAACTAGGAAATTGAAGCAAATCCGAATTACCCACGTAACTAGGCAAACTGAGTTAAAATCTGAGTTACCTTGTAACCTGGAAACCTGTAGTTAGGCAAATTGAAGTAAAATCCGAGTTACCATGTAACTAGGAAAACCGAGGTAAAATCCGAGTTACCATGTAACCTGGAAACCTGTAATTAAGCAAACTGAAGTAAAATCCGAGTTATCAGGTAACCTGGCATGGTGATGCACACACCAATCCGAGTTACGGATGACTTGGTAAGCTGAAAACAACAATCCAAGTTAAATCTAAGCTACCAGGTAACCCGGCCGACGGAGTCAAATCCGAGTTACCAGGTAACCTAGCAAGGCGAAGTATAACCCTAGTTACTAGGTAACTTGATGAGTTGAGTTAAATCCGAGTTATAATGAGCCTCAATGACTTGGTGAGTTACTTTTTAGTCCAAGGTAGGCGAAAGACACAAAGCAGTAGATACATACGAGATCATGGCATATCTTATGTCTTTTCTGAGTTACTGTTCTTTACACAGAGATGCCAAGTTCCCGAGATACTTTTTCTACCCTTACGTGACTCCAATGTCATGCATGCTAGTCCCCGGGTTGAGTTATCTCATCCCTGGGGTGAACATCTAGGTGATTGAAGGTGATAGTCCCCGAGTGACATTCAGGGTATCTCACATGATGTTGGTTGAGTTACTCACAACTCACTACATCTTTGGTGAGGAGGTTGAGTTATCTAGTTGAGTCACACCCAATGGGTCAGCTAACACTTACAGTACATGTTGGTGAAGAGGTTGAGTCACCTCAACAAGGGAGGCTTGTATCCCAACTCCCCTGCTCTCTGTACGTTGAGGAAGAGGATGCAGAGACCTTTGATCGAAGGTGAAGCAGAGCTTGATGAAGGCGTTCCCGTCCGGACAGTAACCCAACCAGCGCCTCTTATCAACCCCACGGTGGGCGCCAAATGTCGTGGTGGTGTCATGGCATATGCCTGGTATAGGCTAAAGTTGGGGCCGATGGACGATGGAGGAATCCGGGGAGGGATGATGAAGTGAAGACCTCATACGGAAGAACTCAGAGAGACAAGATATACCCAGGTTCGAGGCTCTGCTAGTGAGATAACACCTCTACTCCTGCATCTAATCTCATATATCTTGCCATGCTTGTGGCTACAATGGTGCTCCTTGAGCTATACTCTTATGCCTCTCATGGAGAGAGCAGAGGAGAAAGAAACCATGCTCCTAGTGAGCAGAGGGAGAGGAGCCCTCCCGAGGGCCTCTCTTGTAACTTACCCCTGGTGCTCCTTATAAAGGGGAGCCCAGGGGACAAGGTATGTCATCACAAGTACTCCTATGAGCTGTCTAGTGGGGGCTTGCCCAGTCACCTTGTCCTTTATTGAGTCACCGGTCTTATCCCTTCGGCATATTCCTTAGCATCTTCAGGAGATGCTCGGCATATTCCTTAGCATCTCCCAGGATACCTAGCATATTCCTTAGCATCTTGGACCACAGGGGCCAGTCTGAGCCAGGGGCGTCCCAAGACTGGCACCTGACATATGCTTGACTTGATTTGGAGGTACGTCGAGGTAGAGGTCGATGGTAGGTCCATATATGAGCAAAGTGACATCCGAGACGAAGTAATTCGGCCCGGGGAAGTGAAATTCAGCCGAGGGAGGAAATAACATGGCCCGGGGAGAAATGCGGCCCGGGTGGGCGATGAACAGTGCTCCGACGGAGTTAAGGAGCATCCCAGCTGGATTATGGAGCAGCCCAGCCGGATTATGGAGCAGCCCAGCCGAGGTATTCCTTTGTTCGGCCCCAACTGGTTGATGCAGCCCAGTGGGAAGAGAAGGCCCAGCCGGGGTCCGCTTGACTCGGCCCGGTGGAGATAGCCCATGGTGGGCCGAGGTAACCGAGGTCAGCCCACCCGGGGAGTGCGGCTGGCAGGGGAGGGGGTTCTCGTGGTGGGCGGAGGTAACCGAGGTCAGCCCACTCGGGGTGATCGACTAAGTAGCGATGAGGTGATGCATCGAGGAGGGATCGAGCGAAGGCGAGGTCGGTGGGAGCTGCAGGTGGTTTGGCGGGAAGACTAGGAGTTGACCCAGTACTGAAGGCAGTGGTGTGGTGATGCTGATGGGCCGGTTAAGGCCAGTTCGGCCCAGCCGGGTTAGCACCTATCTTGGCCTGGTGAAGTGATGGCCCGACTGGGTAATTCGGGCCAGCCGGGTTATTTCCACTCTTCTCCCTCTGATTTTCACGAGGAGCCATGGGCCAGGCTGAATTTGTCATATGTCGGCCCAGGTTCATTTCCTTTCTCTTTTTCCTTTTTGTTTAACCTTAAATCCTCCAATATTGATGTCTTTTCTCTCCATATCCTCTTATAGAAATTGTCCCATACATTATAGAGGTTTCACTATTCCTCAACTCTGGGGTACCTGGGGTCACATCCCCAACAAAGTCCCACAACGGTGGCGGAACTCTACTCCTGCTATAATCACTATAATGGAAATACACCGAGTTACAGAGATTGGTTCGCTGTGCGAGGGTGTTGTACGTTGTACGTTGGGTGTTCGCCCTAAAGGCTCCCACAGGTCCGGCTTATAAAGGAGCAAGAACCTAGGGTTATAGGGAAAGGACCTTGCCGGACAAGTTACAGACTCCTACGCTACACTACTATAGATTTGCCTATCAGTGGCTCACAGTTTTTGTTATCTGTGGCGCATGGGACGTGTGCCACTGACATCATGCCACTGATATTTTTTATCCATGGCGCATGTCAATATGTGCCACAGATAGTTCAAATAGCAGTGGCACATGTGGGTATGGTGCGCCACTGATACTTTTTTCAAAATTCAAAAAAAGGCGGGATATGAAAAGTTATATGTGGCGCATGTGGGTATGATGCGCCACTGATAAAATTTTTGAATTTCAAAAAAATTAGATCTGGATCCGCCACCGCCGCTGGTGGCTGCTGGTGTCATGGTCGTCTCGCCACGACCACAACCTACCACCTCAGGGAGGTGCGGGAGGCCACGACAATGGTCGGAGAGGAGGTCGAGGACGACATCGATCGTCAGAGAGGAGGTCGAGGACGACATCGTCGGTGGTCGTAGAGGAGGTCGAGGACGACGTCGGTCGTCGGAGAGGAGGTCGAGGACGACATCATCGATGGTCGGAGAGGAGCTCAAGGATGATGCCGTCGATGGTCGGAGAGGAGCTCGAGGACGACATAGTCGGTGGTCGGAGAGGAGCTCGAGGACGAGGCGGTCGGTGGTCAGAGAGGAGCTTGAGGATGGTGAAGTGGCCGAACATAGAAGAGGTGGAGGAGATGGAGAAGGGGAGGAGAAAGGAGAGGAGATGAAGGAGAAGGAGAAGGAGAAGAGAAGGGAAGTAGAAGAGAAGGAGAGGAGAAGGAGGAGAGGAGAAGGAGAAGGAGGATAAGAGTAGAAGGAGAGGAGGATAAGAGGATAAGTAGAAGTTGACGTTAGTAGGGCTAGATTCGAATTTCAAATCGTGCCCTAGGTTATCCGTGGCGCACCACTATGGGGTGCGCTATAGATAAAATGTGCTCAATTTTTTTTTCTGCAGGAGAAAATCTTCTTTTTGCCATATCTTTTTTTCCTTTTCGAATTTTGAGAATCTAAAAAATCGGTAAACAGTCTCTGACCATTACGTGCGGATAGAAAATTTTGTGCTCATCATTTTGATATATTATAGATTTTGAAAATAAACTTGAAATTCATATTTGTTAATTTTCCTACAAACTAGACCACATTACCTATCTACATGCCAAAGGATTTTAAAATTTGAAGTGTTTTTGTTTTATTTTATTTTTTGCAAGACAGAAAACACGATCCACGGGGGGCGGGGGGGGGGGGGGGGGGGGGGTGGACCGGAATTTTGATGGTCCCTGGCCTATCTGTGGCACATGTGTATGATATGTCAGGGATCATCCATAAGTGTCAGATGTGGATGCCCAGGCTTATCTACGACGCACTGTTTGCCCATGCGCCATGGGTATTTAGGTTATCTGTGGCGCATCGTTGCAACATGCGCCACTGGTCTTTTACCTATGGCGTGCTACCCTTGCCATGCGCCACTGAACATCAATCTATGGATAAGCAGATATGTAGTAGTGTTAATACTAACTAGTCTTCATGTCTTGTACTCCAAGGCTCCGCGTACATCAATGACTTCTCCGTAGCCTTCCTTCATCCGACATGGGCCTCCCTTCTAGATCCGTCTAACTGGGCCGCCCAGCAGGCCATGGGCCTTTTTAACACCCCAAAAATATTAATCAAGATAATCAAGTTCTAATTACCCAAGTTTAGGGTTAACAAAAACAACTTTTATTATTAAATCTAATATGAGTGTATGTGTGAAATGCATTAGTGTATGTGACGAGGGTTTAAATCATCAATGCCCATTGTTATGGACTTGGGTTTTGGAGAAGGAGGAAGCGCTGGAAGCATCAATCGGCTAGCAAACAAGCACACAGGGACACAAGGTTTACCCAGTTTCAGGCCTTGTAGAGGTCCCTACTCCTGCTTGTCTGCTCTTGGAATTAATGAAGGAATCGAAGATTACAGGGGCGCGCAGATGCAATCTGGCGAGAGTTGTGGAAACTAGGTTGCGTGTGTCCTCCTCGTCGCCCCCTCCTAGCCTTTATATAGATAGGCCAGGTCTTAGGTAGCAGGTCGAGTCGGTTACAGATTAGGGTTTTCCCTTTAAACTTTCTATCTTTAAACTTCTTCTTGTTTTGCAAGTCATCGAGAGTCCGTGGGCCACTCGAAGTCTTCATTGGGCCGTGGCAATGCCGTGGGCTTCCATCATATCTGGACCGTATATATCAAACTCGAGTACCTGCAGGGTGTACCCATGTCAGTATGAATGAGTGCAATTGTCATCTTTGATTGCTACAACTGATAAGGAATGGTTTAAAGATGAATACTACATCATCTAGGCCAATTACAAACAAAATCCAAAGAAAGGAAATTCAAATTATGAATCATATGATCAAATGGTCATTTTGACCAAAATTAACCACTAGACCACTTTGCGTGTTTCTAGTAAAAGATTTCTAATATAAACCATCTCAATTCTTTTCACCCCTTGCTAGACCAAGTAAAAGTGAACCCAAGCCCACTTTACAAATTAACAGAAACAAATTCCAAATCTATTTAAAGGACATTTCAAAATTTAATCAAGTTCATATGCTAAGATCACCATTCTTCAAAAACCACTCAAATCAATTATGTTGGGGATATACTTTCCGGGTATCCTCATAGTCCTCACTGACCAGGGTGGCCCACTTCGGGTTAGAGCTTTGCTTCACGGGCGGCCTAGTCAGGGAGAAGAGACGGAGTCCAATCCAGCTACAGGAAGGCCCAAAAGACTTACCAATTTAGGCCCATAGTGTTACTTATAGTTCAAGATGTAGTCTGTAACCGACTCTTAGTCGTAGCCGGACATATCTCTCCTGTAAACCCTAGGCCGGATATCTATATAAGCCGTCCTAAGGAGAGCCTTCAGGGCACCCTCAATAGTCTACAATCTCAACTCGCACAGGCGAACCCTTGTAACCCATATTCTGGCTCTGCTGTATTACTGGATTGCTAGCAGGAGTAGGATCCGTCCAAAGCCGGCGGATTCGAACCTGGGTAAACTTGTGTGCTCACCGTCCCGAAACACCATACGTCTCACACCCCTCTCTTCCGCACGCCTCGAGGACCCCCTCATGGAGTACTTGTCATCAATCCGCGATAATTGGCGCCCACCATGGGGCAAGTGAGCTTCGGATCTGCGTTCCGAGCGGAATCTGCGATAATCAGAATCGGCAAGACTATCGCCGCCGGTCGCATCCTCTACGCCAGCGACATCCCTCTCATCGTTCTCGACAAGACCTGGATTCCGGCTAGGGAGGCTGTGACTACCTACACCATCATGTCTTTTGGCGAGATCGATGTTTACATCGGCTTTGCTGAACCTATCCCACCCACCCCAACTGTGATGATAGAGGCAGGAGAAATTTCTGGATCCCCTTTGTCCGCGGAGGCGGCAGAGTTCCGGATCTCAGAAAACCCTAATCCCACCCAGCCTGCACCAGTTGCGGAGATACTAGAGAAATCTGAGCCTGAAGAAGACCTAGCGGTCCAAGTCAAATCTGGAGTGGATCTCCTTGGAGAGGCCAAATCCCAGATCGACCCACCCGCTGAAGTCGAAATCCAGGAGGAGCATATCAACGACACTGATTCCGGCTCTGATGACGCCGAGACTTACATGCCTTTCCTAAGGTACATGTTGTGACCTATGATAATGCAAAACTCGGGCGTAGATGCAATTCTCGAGACCATCAAACATTTCGACGAAGCTGATCGCAGGTACCTCAGGAAGCACGCATCACACTTCGTCGGGTATGTGGGATCCGGATCCGGCTCTGCCGATGCTGGAGACAACACCGACTCTGTGCTGGAGGCAATTGGGACAAATGCCGATGCACCCGCATCTTCGGATGAATCGATGACGTCAGCAGATTTCCGAAAGTTCTCCGTGGAATATGAAGAGGAGTATAACTCCAAAGCTATAGAGGAAGGAGAAGCCATGGATGAAGGATCCGGGGAACACTCTCCCAAAGCGCAGGATGACATGGAAATCGGAGATAATCCCGAGATCCAGAGGTCTGAAAGTACCGATCAGAGCTTGACTCCGGGAAACGGACCCAAAGCCGTCTTTGCTACCGGCTGTGCCAAGAAGGCAAAGAAGAAGAAGAAGACCCCGGCGAAAGAACCTCTTGCAGAGGGGGTAATTGCCGAGGAATATGAGGAATACTCGGATGGGGCGCTTATCCCAGACGAGCCCAAAAAAGAAGAACCGGTGGATGGACACGTGATCACTCAAGGTGCACGTAAATTCATCGATGCTGCATTAACCACACCTATTCCTACAGCTGCAGAACTTACTGCTGAAGAACTGGACGAGAGGGCACATGCCTTAGAAGCGCGTCATCAAGTACTCCTCGATGAAGCCAAAAACATTGAGGAGGAAAAGAAAGGCATAGCATCTGCGGAGAAGTACAACTCTAGGCAATACCAGAAGACCAGGAAGCGTCATACTAATGATAACCAATTCCCGCAGATCCACACCGTCCTTTTCGGAGAAGAAATGGGGAAGCCTCAGAAAGATAGCAAAGGGGATTGGGTGTATCCAACCCCAGTACAGAATACCATGGCGGCCCGAGAGATTCTATCGGCTAATCCAGGTCCAGAGGAGATCCGGTTGGGAATCAAGCTACTCAACAAGGGACTGGAGCAGCAAAAGGTTGCCATGTCCAGAAGTCATAAGCTGGTTTCTGATTCTGACCAGTGTCGCACAGACCCGGCATGGGCTGACGTGAGACCCCAGCACGTTCCGGAGTAGCATCACCGTTCCGATCGCAAGGAGGACAATTACTCAAGAACTGGATCTTCGGGACAACACCACAAAGCTGCTCGTGAATGGCGTAAAGTCAACCCAGTTGCAGAGCAAGAGGCAATTGCTGCACTGAATCCGAGGAACCCGCCCCGGCGAGAGTCGAAAGACCGTAGGGACGATGATAAAGAGAAACGTCGGGAGGAGGATCGACAAAGAATACCACCTCCTAGACATGAAAGCCTTCCGAATGACGGACGAAGGAACGACGGACACCGTGCTGAGACAAGCCGGTAGGGGGCTCGCCACAATGAAGACCCTCCCCGGAACCGGAATAATGACATTCCGGATGGAGGCCGGCGATCAGCTGGAAATAACTCACCTGCTCCACCCTCTCCACCAAGTAGCCATCACAACGGCCCCCAGGGAGGCGACGGAGGGCGTCGTGGTGGAGGAGGTGGTGGCAGAAGCCGAAGTCCGGCTCCAAGGCACCATAGCCACAGCTGACACTCGGGATGATCTCTATCCCCGAATGACGCAAGGCACAGGATCAACTCTAACATAGAGGCGCGGCACTATGAAAATGATGATATCTACATGGGCCCAAAGTGCTTCGGACCACGCATCAGAGCTACAAGATTCCCGGAAGGATTTGCTATCTCAAGACATATCCAGGCCTACGATAACATTGCTCGGCCAAATACCTGGTTACAGGATTTCTTCTAAGCTTGTTGCATTGCCAAAGGCGGAAACAGCCTGGTCGCAACCTGATATCTCCCACTCATGCTGCGGAAGATGGCACGATCATGGCTTAATGAACTTCCGGAGAACACCATCCTAAACTGGTATGACATGCAAAGTGCGTTCTTTCAGAATTTCGAAGGCACATACCGGAGGCCCTGTACGGTCGGAGACCTACAGCGTTGCACCCAGAAAGCCGAAGAAACTTGCCGGGATTACCTCGGATGATGGATCGACACCAAACACTCCTATGAAGGATTAAATGATCAAACTGCGATTGAAGCTTTCATTGTAGGTCTCCCAATTGGTTTGCTACGTCATCGCTTGAAGTGCGACAAAGTCACTGATTTGGGAGAGATGATAGAAACAACGAGCAAGTATGCAGATGCTGACGACGATGCAGAGGGATTACTCAACGCCCTAGTTATGCCACAGTCGGCAAAACAACCAAAGCAACAAGCTCAGAAGCGCAAAAATACCTCGGAAGAGAAACCTAACGTGGAAACGGCAGTGGTTACTGCTACTTTCGGGTCTGGAGGACGAGGAGGATGCGGTGGAGGCCGCGGGCGTGGCCGTGGAACTTCGAGAGTTCAAGGTAGGGGAGACCAGCTACCGGGCAAAACCTACACTTGGGCTGACATTGCCAATAACCCATGTGTGCATCACTTAGACGCCAATGGGGGCTTGTCCCACACAAACGCCGAGTGTCATTTCAATGATGACATTAAAAGAGATGATACCACTGGCTACAGAGCTAAGCGGAAGAAGGGAAAGAAGAATCCTGAAAAGGATAAAGAGACCAAGGAAGATTCTGACATGGAGGAAGCCAATGCATCAAATCCCAAGACAGAAGGGAAGAAAAATTTCCAACTAAAAAAGACACTTATGTCACCTTCCTCGGTTCTCAACTAGCAAAGGTCAAGAAAGCAGTTCTACATGAGCTCAACGCAACAGTTCCGGCTGTCCCCCAATACCTGGACTGGTCGGAAGTGGCAATCAGATTTGACCACGCTGATCATCCGCCTAAGATACACAGGCGAGGAAAATACACCTTAATCGTCAGTCCACTTATTGACGGTTATAGTTTCTCCAAGACCCTCATGGACGGTGGTAGTAGTATCAATATTCTCTATGTCGAAACGCTACGCCAGATGAAGATCTCGGAGACCCAGCTGAACCATAGCTCTGTGATTTTTCATGGAGTTGTCCTAGGAAGACAAGCTAATTCCCTGGGAGAAATCACTTTGGATGTTACCTTTGGAACTCCAAAGAACTATTGGACGGAGGCACTTTCCTTTGAAGTGGTCCCATTCAAGAGCGCGTACCACGCTATATTCGGACGTCCGGCTTACTGGGCTTTTATGACTCGTCCGTGTTACATTTACAATATGATGAAAATTCTAGGTCCCAACGGCGTAATCACCATCAGGGGAGACCTGAAGAAAGCACGAGAGTGTAAGGATGGAAATGCCGCCTTTGCTGAAGTCGTGCTGCATGCCCATGAGTACCAGGAGATCAAGAAGAGCATAGATTCGTTCGAGATGCCCGCAACGAAGCAGGAGGTGACAAATCCGAATCTGGAGTTCAAGGCATCAGAGGTGACAACGAAGACGCCGTTGAAGGATGATGACCCCTCCAAGGTGACCCAGATAGGCGTAGGCCTAGATAGCGCATAGGAAAGCGTGCTCATCAAGTTCCTCAAAGCAAATCAAGATATCTTCGCATGGCAGCCATCTGAAATGACTGGAGTACCTAGGGAACTTGCCGAGCACTCTTTAAATGTAAACCCGAATGATAAACCCGTCAAACAGTCCTTACGATGTTTCGGCGAT
This sequence comes from Avena sativa, assembly GCA_916181665.1. Classification (NCBI taxonomy): domain Eukaryota; kingdom Viridiplantae; phylum Streptophyta; class Magnoliopsida; order Poales; family Poaceae; genus Avena; species Avena sativa. The sequence continues at coordinate 346,044,044 of OV702287.1, forward strand.
GAAAAGCATAAGGCAATAGCTAAGGAACTAGCGCGGCTCGAGTTAGCCGGATTCATAGAAGAGGTCATCCACACTGAGTGGTCGGCCAATCCTGTAATGGTCCCTAAAAATGACACCATTGATTTAAGGATGTGTGTTGATTATACTGCCTTGAACAAGGCTTGTCCAAAAGATCCGTTCGCTCTGCCTAGGATTGATCAAGTTATCGATTCTACGGCAGGCTCGGAACTCCTCTGTTTTCTCGACGCATATTCCGGTTATCACCAAATCCGGAAGAAGGAATCTGACAAAGTCAAAACCTCATTCTTAACCCCTTTCGGAACCTTTTGTTTTGTTACGATGCCTTTCAGGCTAAAGAATGCAGGAGCTACCTACCAGCGCACGATGCAGCATTGCCTCCATGACCAACTCGGACGCAATGTACATGCATACGTGGATGATATTGCGGTGATGTCCAAAAAGGAGGAAATGCTGATTTCCGACTTGGAGGAAGCGTTCGCCAATCTACGAAAATACGACATCATGCTTAACCCGAAGAAATGCTTCTTTGGAATCCCAGCCGGAAAATTGTTAGGTTTCATCGTGTCTCAAAGAGGCATAGAGGTGAACCGAGACAAAATCAAGGCTATACTCAATATTTCTAGGCCAACTCGCCTAAAGGACGTATAAAGACTAACTGGTTGCATCGCTGCAGTCAGTCGATTTGTAAGCCGGCTTGGTGAAAGAGCTGTACCATTATACAAACTCTTGAAAAAGACCAAGGATTTTGTGTGGACCGACGAAGCTGAAGCTGCACTACAAGACTTGAAGAAAGTACTCTCATCTGCTCCTATCCTTGCTGCACCGGAACCACAGGAACCGATGTTGCTTTATCTTGCTGCGACAAACAAAGTCGTTAGTATCGTCATGGTGGTGGAGAGACCGGAGGAAAACCATGAGCACTTGGTACAGCATCCGACGTACTTTGTCAGCGAGGTCCTAACAGAATCAAAATAGCGGTATCCGCACTATCAAAAGTTGGCGTATGGTGTTTTCCTAGCATCTCGTAAGCTACGACACTACTTTCAGGAGCATCCGATTACCATGGTGAGCACAACTCCCACGAGAGACATAATTAATAACAGTGATGCCACAAGACGCGTCGCCAAATGGGGCATAGAGCTTTCAGCTTTCGATATTGAGTATAAACCTCGAACAACAATCAAATCCCAAATCCTTGCTGACTTTGTTGCTGATTGGACAGAGACGAAGGAGAATATGACCCTCCCTAAGTCGGAATATTGGACCCTATACTTTGATGTGTCTAAGGCTCGAGGGGGCTCGGGGGCTGGTGTGGTGCTCAAATCACCCCAAGGAGATAAACTTCTATACATGTTGCAGATCCACTTCACAGCGACAAACAATATTTCTGAGTATGAAGCATTGCTACACGGAATTCAGATCGCTAAGGATATCGGCATCCGAAGATTGATGTGTTATGGAGATTCGGATCTTGTTGCTCAGCAAGTGTCGGATATTTGTAACGCAAATAAACACATGGTAGCATATAAAGCTATCGTGGATGATTTATCTAATTTGTTCGAAGGGTTTGAGGTTCAACACATCCCTCGAGCGGAAAACGAGGAAGCAGATGCACTATCTCGGATAGGCTCTGCACGGAAAGAGGTCCCGGATGGCGCTTTTTTAGAGCACCTCAAAGTTCCCTCAATAAAGGGAGTGGATGAGGAATATCCGACCAAATCCGACTCACCTCTAATAGCAGTCCTGGCTGTAATTCCCAGCTAGACTAAACCCTACCTTGATTATCTGGTAGATGGCAAATTGCCCGAAGACGAAGTTCTGAGCCGGCAAATCGTCCGAGGGGCGAAAGCCTATACTATAGTTAAAGGTGAGCTCTATAAACGGAGTGTTTCTGGGGTTTTTTAGCGTCGCGTATCTCCGGAAGAAGGAGTGGAAATCCTAAGAGAAATCCACAAAGGCGAGTGTGGTCACCACGCTGCAGCCAAATCTTTAGTGGCAAAAGCTTTCAGACACAGATTTTTCTAGCTTACAGCTCAGGCGGATGCCAAACGATTAGTCAAAACATGCAAAGGCTGCCAAAAGTACGCCAAGCAAGCTCACATTCTAGCTGATCAGCTGCGAAAAATACCTATAACATGGCCTTTTGTTGTCTGGGGACTTGATATGGTAGGACCGTTTAGACGTGGTCCAAGTGGATTTACTCACCTCTTAGTGATGGTGGCTAAATTCACCAAATGGATTGAGGATAAACCCGTCACTAGTTGTGATGGAGCAACAGCCAAAAGATTTGTCGAGGATGTTATAATCTGGTATGGTTATCCGCATAGTATTATCACGGACAACGGGAGTAATTTCTCTATGGGAGAATTGGCCGAATTCTGCAACGAACAAAATATCCGGCTTGACATTGCATCAGTCGCACATCCACAGGCTAATGGATAGGTCAAAAGAGCAAATGGTTTAATCCTACAAGTCCTAAAACCGAGACTCGAAGCACCACTACGACGTGCTGCGGGGGATTGGGCAGAGGAATTACCCTCTGTAATATGGAGTTTACGAACAACTCCGAACATGTCAACCGGATACACACCTTTCTTCTTGGTCTATGGCGTAGAAGCAGTTCTTCCTAGTGATTTAATTCATACTTCTCCTAGAGTGGCCGCGTATATCGAAGAAGATGCCGATATTTCTCGACAAAATGATCTCGACTTAGTCGAAGAAGTTCACGTTGTTGCTGAAATGAGATCAACAGCCTATCAGCAGAAGTTACGCAAGTATCATAGCCAGAGAGTCAGAAACAGATCTTTCAGTAAAGGTGATTTGGTTCTCCGGCTTGTGTAAGAAATAAAGCACAAACTTTCCCAGTATGTGAAGGGCCCTTTTTAGTTATCGAGTATTGCACAATGGTTCGTACTACTTAACTGACATCAGGCCAGTCAAAGAAAGACCTGCTACTAAGAGGAGAAAGAGAGCTGGAGGCAGTACAAATCCGGATGAGTTAGACAGACCATGGAATATTGCTCAGCTACGTCCCTTTTATTCTTAGTTTATCCTTCTTTGTAATCATACATATGTACATGTTCTGTGTGAAATAAAAGTATTGGTTGCCTCAAGTTTTTTCTGAGAAGTTTTTACCATCTTATTTCCGAATGATCATGTCATAGTCGAAAATCCCAGAATACTTGAAAGTACTTTATGCTCATGTTTGTTCTGCTTTAGATTTCTGATTCTAAAAATGCTACCTTCGGGTATAACTCTAAAGTTTCTAGTCTATACTTTGGTTATTTGTCTGATTGCCGGATGCGGGTATTTTCCGAGTAGTGAATTGTTGGTACTAGAATCTAGCTTTGTTTCCGAGTTTAAACTGGTTTAGCAATTGAGCTCTGTTGCTCGGCAAAGTTTCCGTGCAGAAGGTTTACCCGGCTCGCGAAAGGGACGATGCGAAAAGCCAGATAAACAATAAGTATAGACAGAAAAGTATAAGTGCTTATGTAAACATTTCAGGCACACAAAAATTTAAAGCCAAAAGTGTTGAATAGATCAAAAGCTTAGCACTAGCAAAATTATAGTACTGCATATTTTACAAACCCATAATGTTTCTCAGAATAATACAATTGTTTCTGGCAATCTATGGTGCAGGAGAAGAGGTAGGCGCTGCCGGCTCGCTGGACGCATCAGCCTCGGTTTGATAACGATCCAAGATGTTCAGATCCGATACGGTCTGTTCATCGTCGGAAAGTTTAGCTGCTTCTTCAGGAGGCGGGGGCGGTGTATCCACGCGAGTGAAGAAGGGAGTGTCGTAGCTGGTTAAGTCAGCCACGCGACACCCATATCCGGCGCAGGAGTCCATGATGGCACTGATATCTTGCTCCTGGCCGTCTTCATCCACCTTGCAGTACCCTATGGTCACTTGCCATATCTCCATGTTTCCATGGTGGCTCATGATCATGGTGAGAGCATTCTGCGCCGCGGATCGCGCGTAGGACATATTCCAGTCTTGGACGAGCTGCGGCATCTCCTTCGCCTGGTCTCGCACCTGAAAGTACGACATGTTGTGCATGTCCGGAATCCCGAGAGCTTCGCCAATATCCTCGATGGATTGGCGGAAGTCATGAAGTAAATCACCGACTTGGGTAAGTCGGTGGGTGCGAGGCTCGGTGGAGGCCAAGTCCGTCAAGTTAACAGGACCTATACATATAACACAAAAATGGTTAAGGAAATCCGACCTCAAGAAAGTCGAAGAATATACACAAGTCAGAAAGTTGGAAACATATCGAAGATGACGTCGTCAACTTTGGTCTTCTCTTCTCGAAGACTCCGGAGTTCAGCCCGGAGCGCCCCAGAAGGTCCTTCTCACTGCATAGTTGTTGAGATCCGAGATTCTCTGATCTTGAGCTGTAATCTTACGATCACGCTCATCAGTAGCCATGGAGGAGGATTCGAGAACTTGAGCGATGCTCTTCTCATGATCCGCCTTAAGCTTATCCAGCTCTTGGCGAAGTTCTTTATTCTCCACCACCAATGTTTTGAGGTTCTCGGCCTCTTCAATCATAGTGCAGGACTGTTTTTACTAGTGTTGTAAGTCAAAAAAGAACAATAGTTCAGTGAAAACAAATTCGACTATGAAAACACAAAAGACAATATTTGATTCTCGGAATGTTTACCTTCGGCCTCATCCTTGGAGACCTTCAGCTCAGCATTTTCAAGCCAGAGAGCTTCGATCTCTCTCCGCTTGTTACAGATGTTCTTCAACAAATCCTGGTTATATGAATTAACTTTCTGTAAGTCAGAATACCTAGAGTTAGAAGTCTACTGAAGACTCGGGCTAATATTGTTACTAATGTCAGCATGAGCCTTGGGGGCTACACTATTTCATTCTTTGGCATCCTAAGGAAGCATAAACCCGGATCGTATATCCTACTTCATGCTTGGGGGCTAGAGGATATGATATGAAATGCAATAAAGAAATTCGTGAGTTGGAATTCCGACTTACATGATGTTCATGTGTGAGCTTGCTCAGACACATGTTCACCTCGGTGGTAACCTTCTCGGCGAGGGTGAGTGGAATAACCGGAGGTGGTGGAAGCACACTAGCTCTAAGTCCCTCGCCGCGAAGGCGAACTTGTTCAAGAAGGTCGGAGTACTTGATTTCTTCCGCCTCTTGTGCTTCTTCTTCAGAAGAGAGATTTCTCTTCTCCAGGCATTGCCGGGCCAGAAGCTGGATTTCTTCTACAGATTTCTGAGACAGGCCAAATTTGGCAAGTCCCGGATTATTCAGGAGGTTTTCGGCAAAGGTCTCTGCTGAGGGATCATTACCCAAAGAGGGTTCACCCTTATCTAAACCTGAGCCACCCGTGGTGGCGTCAGTCTGCGACTCAAGGGTCGCTGGCCCCGTAGTAGGAGCCAAATCATCTACGACAGCCGGCGAAGGAGTAATCACCAGCATTGCAGAGGGTTGTGGGGCAGGAGTCAGAGGAGCCACGGCAGGAGAAGCTATGGTCAGCTTCGTCTGTCGCAGGGGCTTCGAAGAAGTTCCCTTCCCCTTGCCCTTGATGAGCTGCTTAGCTCTGAGAATGTAATAGAATGGAAAACATTACATCTCGGAAGAAAATTCGAGTAAGGTACAAAGGCGAAAGTTGTGTTGAAAGTTACCTCTTCATGACGGGCACCTCCTTTGTGCCGACGGCAACTGTCGGAGCCTTGCCCTTCCTCGGCACAGTTTCCGGTAATGGGACCAGTTCCGCCTCCTGAGAAAACTCTGGAGGATATCCCTCAAGTGGAGCAAATTCCGACTCGGGGAGGTCGGCAAGCTGAAAAGAAGAAAACATCTCAGTATTGCGAATAACTTAAATGGTGAAACACATAAGGGGATTAATCATTGAAGCTTACTGGAACCAAAGGGTCTTCTGCTGTATGCATATCCAGAGACATGTCCGGAATTTTCCTTTCAATCCGCTCCTTGATCACCCATTTAATCTGGCTTATGTAATCCTGTGGCTTTAAAGCCTTAGGACTGATGCGGAGGGAGTCGTTCTTTGACGCCGTGATGGTATGCATCAGACGGTCGCCATGGTGTTGGAGAGGCTGGATCCGACGTGCAACCCAGCATTGGACTAGGTCAGATCCTTTCAAGCCCTTGTGTTTTATCAGATATTCGATCCGCCTCTTAGCGAGGATCAGATCGTCACTGAGAGCCGGAAGAGCCTTTTCCCTAAATGGTTGGGCCGTGGAAGCTCCGTCGATGAAGGCCAGCAAAGTAGTAGCTTTGCCAAGATCAGGAATATCCTTATGGTAGAAGAAAGTGGTTGGCCATTGTTTGACCGAGTCACTGGCAGAAATGCGAGGATAATTACGCTCGCGTCTAACAAAAAGGCTAATAGTACCGGTAATATAAGGATTACCGGCAGTGATGGAGTTTCTACGGACATGGAAGTAGAAATGAAACAAAGTGAGACTCGGCCTAATGCCGAGAAACCCCTCGCATAAAGTTGCGTAAGAACTCATCTCTAAGAGAGAGTTCGGGGGAAGATGATGGAGTTGTACACCATAGTGATCAATCACCTCGGAAAAAAATTCCGAGGGAGGAAAGGACAAACCTCTGTCGAGGTGGGTGCCGAAGTGGACCCACTCGTCGGCGCGCGGGTGAGGGATGGTTTCGCCGAAACCGCTCTGCCAGTCGCCGGCGCGGAGGAGACCTTCATTCTCCCCACCTTGGAGCTTCTCGTCGTCGGGCAGGCACGGGATCCAGACGCCCCGGTTGCTATCCTTCTTTGCCGCAGCCGTTGCCGCTGCCGTCGCTGCCGCTGCCAAGCCGGAAGAGGAAGAAGACGCCATTTCTCCGGTGTGCCGGTGACCTTGGATGGGCGGCGCTAGGAAATCTGGGAGGAGGGAGAGCTCTGTGCGTTGGGGAGATGTGGAGGAGAAGAAACAGCTAAGGGAACATGTGAAGAGAGGAGAAGAGAATCCTCACCCCTTATAACCACCTACCTGCGCCAAGATTCGTGCGAGTAGCACTGTGTAAATGCCACGCGTCGTGGAAGGAACTGGGAAGGACCCACGATATGATTACGTTGCCTCAATCTCTGCGTACGCATTAAAACGATGCCTGGGTTCCACGAACGGCGGACCCACCAATGGTCGTGCTGACAGGATGTTTGTCAGATGACGTGACTTGACCATGACGAGTGTCAGATGCCATCAGAGACCAAGTTCCGGCTTAGTCTGAAATCAAGCTGGAAAATCCGAGTAACATGTTGATAGGTCCGACTTATTTTTAAGACCCGGATGGTATTTTTTGTTGTGAAATTTCAGGAACCCTTCAAGATTCTGCAAGCCGAAGATCAAGCTAGACGATGATGAATCTGACTTCGGATCTTGGAGACTTCCGGGGGCTGCTGTTGGGGATATACTTTCCGGGTATCCTCACAGTCCTCACTGACCAGGGTGGCCCACTTCGGGTTAGAGCTTTGCTTCACGGGCGGCCCAGTCAGGGAGAAGAGATGGAGTCTAATCCGGCTACAGGAAGGCCCAGAAGACATACCGATTTAGGCCCATAGTGTTACTTATAGTTCAAGATGTACTCTGTAACCGACTCTTAGTTGTAGCCGGACAGATCTCTCCTCTAAACCCTAGGCCGGATATCTATATAAGCCGTCCTAGGGAGAGCCTTTAGGGCACCCTCAATAGTCTACAATCTCAACTCGCACAGGCGAACCCTTGTAACCCATATTCCGGCTCTGCCGTATTACTGGATTGCTAGCAGGAGTAGGATCCGTCCAAAGCCGGCGGATTCGAACCTGGGTAAACTTGTGTGCTCACCATCCCGGAACACCGTACGTCTCACACCCCTCTCTTCTGCATGCCTCGAGGACCCCCTCATGGCGTACTTGTCATCAATCCTACGACAAATTCCACTTGACTTTTCCAAGAAACCATAGACACTCAACCATGTGACAAACACACTCACCAAATTTCATGCAAAAATTCAAATCTTAACTTCATGCGGCCATTTGGTCGAGCACCTTGTAGACACAGATTAAACCTTGCCTAACTTCTACTATTGTGAGCAGTAATTGATCAACCCTTTGTCCCCATTTCTCTCCCTGGTCTTCCCCAACACCTAGCATTGCAGCAGACTAGCTCCCCCTTTGCCGTTGTGCCAGTGCAGCGCCGCCCGATGCTCACCATGTCGGTCGACCATGGACAACTTGCCACATCCAGCACCGCCCTGTCCCACGATGCCCAGGAGACAGGTGACCGTCCACCGCCACCCTCTGTCCACCCCTCGGCCGTAGACACGCCATGGACCACCCGTGATCATCGCGCCCATTTCTCTGCCAGCCATGCCGAGACCGTGCCAGAGCGCCACAGCCGACATGCGCACACACGCCACGCCTCACCCTCTCCGTGTGTGCCCGCACTCGCCGTGACCCTAGCTGCCCCCAGACATGCCTGTTCGCCGCCTCGTGGACCATAGCCACTATGCACCGTTTCGAACGCCACTATTTCCGCCCAGAGCACCGACTGTTCTCGACCGCCCCTTGCCACACCATCACTTGAACGACGACCGCCCGGAAGCACCGCATCGACCCCTACCCTTAGCCATGCTGCTAGCCCCATGTATCACTATCACCGACGAGCCCGAGCCATCCCGCTCTGTCCCTCTCGCCGGTGTATAAATAGAGGCCGCCTAGCTCCATTTTGCCACACCATTCCACTCCCCACTCACCATAGAACCTCCCACACCTCTCCCTGGAGCAAGGCGAGCACCAGCCCGCTAGAATTTCACCGGAGTCCGCTGCTGCAGAGGAGGAAGGGAGCCGTTGATTGCGACCACCCCAGGACCTGCCGTGACCGCTCCTCGAACCGTCGTCGTCGACAACCCCATTCGCCCCTATCGCTGACCCTAGCTGGAGCCCCGGTAAGTCCCTAGTAGCCCCCACCACCGCGTTAGGGTTAGAATCTCGCCGGAGCTGTTCATCGTAGAAGACGAACCTCAGTCGTTAGATCATGTTTTAATCGTAGGGCTGAGATTGAAACTTACTGTTTCGGTTAGATAGAGTAACTACCCAGTGGGACCGTTCTGTCAGCAGCCCGCTGCGTGAGCGCAGTGCAGTTGAGCCGGCCCATTTAGTTTCCTGCGCAGAGCCCATAGATTCAAATAGACATTCTATTTTATTTAAATCTAGATTCTGTCAGTAGATTCAAAAATCAATTCAAAGATATTTACTGAACCAAATTGCATGATTCCAATTTTGTTAGAAAGATATTCAAATTATCTATCGAAGCCCATTGGATTCAAACCATTTGAAATTATAGATCACCTATACTAAAAATAACAAGACAGAGACTTTTCCAACTTCAAACATTTTTCAAAAATCAACCATAAATGCTTTTGAGTTGATTCCACCTCTCAAAAATCACATTTTACAAGGTCTATCTAAATATGTAAAAATATTTAGGTTTACCTGCAGTGACATTGGACTAGTACTAAAAGAATGCTATATAGGCATTTCTAGTCACTTTAATTGTTTTAAATAGTAATATTAAACTTTATAAAATGTGACCACCACTTTAAATCACATTCCCAAGTATTATAATATGTGGTGATGAAATGTGTCCACATGATCCCATATTTTAATTGGAGAAGATTAAATCTTAAGTATTTTCAATGAGTAGAAATTACTTTTCTAAAAATAGAAAAATAAGACTAGGTCTTTATTTCATGTGATGTTTGTGATGATGCTAGATCATCAAGTGTGAGCCTTTGTGTGCTAAATAGAAGTAGTTAAGAATTGTTTGGTGATTGTGTACCTTGTATTCATTTATAGACGATAGTACCGACCCGGGATACGAGGAGGAGTACTACCAAGATGAAGAAGAAGATAACTTCAACAACTGCACTACTCAAGGCAAGCTAGAACTATGCAAGCGAACACTTGCAAAACTTGATAACCTATGCAAGATGCATTAGGCATGCTTGGTTATGCAACCTTGATTATACCGATCCCAAGTTTTACTTGCAAGCTTTATTCTTTTACTTTTACCAAAGTTCTTTACCTTTAGTTAGTAAATTGTGAGTATTGGAAAAATAGTATAGATACCATAAAGAGTATAACACTAGGCCTAAGTAGTTATACTTAGATGCCATCATCAAAAGGCATAAAACTAGAGTTGAATAGTTGCACTTGATTAGCACCCCTCATTAGTGAATACCCTCAACTTTAGTGGCTAGTGCTAAGCATAAAAGTTGATCACTTTAGATGGGAATACTTGGTGAAAATGATTCTGAAAACCTTGGAATGAGGATTCATTCTATTGAAATGTTTTGAGATGTGTTGAGAAACACCATGATTTGATGATGAAAATGTTGAGGCATGAGCCTTGACCCTTTATAAAAACTGATGGTTGGGTTCGGATGCGATATCATTCCAAATTTTACCGTACAACCACAATGCCTGAATTGGGTAGGGCTTAACAGGAAGTTTATATGCCTTAGTATGGGTTCCCATGCGGAAAGAGGTTGAGCTGATGCTACCTCGTGAGTGTGAATGTCCACCTATGTAGTGCCCAGGATGGCAGATGGCCATGGCTGGGAGGCCAAGATCATAGGGGAGGTGCCTATACTAGAGTGTGTAATTGAAAGGTTAGGATTGATTATCCGCATACTAAGTATGATGATTCAGGGTTATCCCTGACAGATGTATCGAATTTTGTGGTGAAAGTGTACCACCTCTGCAGAGTGTCAAACTATTCGAATAGCCACGTCCATGGTCATGGACAGTTGGAGTGGCCATACTGTTTCGTTGTTAGATGTTTTCAAAATGACTTGTGAATTGAACTATTACCTTGACTTGACCACAACAGGGTTGTGGATATGAAAACTAGGTTCCCACTTAGGTGATGTAGATAATTAAATTAGTTTTCTTTACTTCTTAACTTAGTATGAAATAAACCTGGCTTTTTGCAAATAAACCTAGAGCTTAAGATTCCTACTAGAACTACCTTACTTGTTAGTAATAGTTTGTGAGTACTTAAAGAGTACTCATGGCTTTGTCCCTGGCTATTCCCGTGGCCAGACTGTGAGGAGGACTACCAGGAAGATGGACAGCAGGAGGTCTATGATAACTAGGATCATCTCCCATTGTCAGCATTGCCTGTGACCCTGAACATGGAGCTCCTACTACGTTTACATTTTGCTGCTTTGATTGTATTAAGACTGGATCATGAGATCCTTTATTTGTAAGACCTTTATTATGGTTTGTAATGGATGATGTACTGTGGTACCAATTTTGTTATGTCTCGCAAAAATGGTAATCCTGGGATTGCGATGTATGGCATAATAGGCATCTGGGATTAAAAATCCGGGTGTTGATAAGTTGGTATCAGAGCCATCCTGACCATAGGAGACCCTAGTTAGAATGGACGTCTGAACAAAAACTTAGTTTCAAAACAAAAGAAGTGAATATTTATGAAAACCTATTCCCACTCTTATCCTTGAGATTCTTTCAAAAAAAATTCATTTTCCTCAAAAATTCTTGCAATCCTACATAAAATTTGACACACTTGATCACCCCACTAACTTGCTCACCCTAAATTCTTATAGATGGAGGTAAAGTATAGCAAGTTCTACCAGCTAGGCAACGGAGGCCACCTGATCTTTGAGAGGGATCTAGATGCACTCGCAGAGTATCTTGAGCGCCCCCACCCGGAGTTCTTCGGGGCACAACTCAATGATCATGAAGGAGGAGAGCTATCGTGGCCGATAGTTGCCGATTTTAGAGGCAAGATGGAAGCACTCACTTCGGAGAAGATCCAATTCAGCATTTGGGAGAACAACTGGCTAGATGGATTAGCCAGGGCTATGCAAGAAGCTCTTGCCCGTCTATGTGGGCAAAACATCAAGCAAATCTAGGGAACTCGCTTTGCTCACTATGCAAGGCGTGATTCTATGGGGATGACCTTGGAGTTGCAAGGACACCAGGAGCTGAAGCACCAAGTGGATAATCTCCACTTCATGTTGTATGATAGACAGCAAGAGTTGGACAACGCTCGTGCCTATGAAAACCACAACCATGCCATTGCAGTCAAGAAGGACCAGACCCTCGCCATCCTCGCCAGGGAGCGCCAATCACTTCGCTGTCAGCGTGATAAGAAGGATCACATCATCGATCGTCTTCGCAAGAAGGTGGCCACTCTCGAGAAGACCATCCGTGAACAAGAGATCTAGCTTGAAGCGAAGGAGTAGGAAGGTGAAGATACTCGTGGAGATCGCTACTCTTACCTCAGTGATGATGATGACTACCTGGAGGACAATGTCATGGAGTTCCACACTGATGATGATCATTTTTCCTTCATTGATGATCATTAGATGCACTTGAGCACTACCGTAGGAATGATTTGTATCCGGTCCCATTGTATCGTAGTTTCACAGAATGATTCTTAAAACCATCTGCTTTCTATTTGTGTTGTGGTGTGTGTTTGTATTGTGTGCTTTGAATGAATGAATGAGAGGAAGTTGTTAGTTTGCAAAACCTGAGTCAAAACTCAAAGTTTAAAGTTGTTGAAACAAAACCATGAACCTTAGAAATTTCCCTCTTATCTCATTATCTATCTCAATCTTCAGATGACTCGTGGAAATCCTGGAGGAAGCTGTTCATCTCAGGACCCAATGCTGCAGATTCTACAAATGCTAGTTTCTAACCGTGAAGCTAGTAGAGCCGAACGTCAAGCCAACTTAGCCACTCTTCAAAAGATAGCTCAGATGGCCCACAATAATCAAGGCCACGGAAACCAGGATAACCATGGATCCAAGCTCAAGAACTTTCAGAATACCAACCCACATATCTTTAGTAAGTCTGAAGAGCCCTTAGATGCTGATGACTGGCTGCAAACCATGGAGAACAACTTAGAGGTCACAGGAGTTGAGGCTAATGAAAAAGTACTGTTTGCCACCCATTATCTGGCAGGTGATGCAAGAGCCTAGTGGTATAGCATCCATACCATGAACGGAGGTCAGATGATGACTTGGGATGAGTTCAAAATCAAGTCCAGCCGGACTCATGTGCCCCCGGGTCTGATTAAGAGGATGAGGGATGAGTTCAGAGAGTGGAAACAAGGAAGGATGACGGTGGTGGAATACCGTGACAAATTTCTGTCAGTAGCTACATATGCCCCTGATGAGATTGACACCAAAGCAAAGAAGAAAGAGAGATTCCTGAACAGACTGCATGATGAGATGCAAACCGTGCTAGTCAACATTCCCTTTGATGATATTGAACCGTTAGTGGACTCTGCCATTCAGATGGAAGAGAAGATCAACCAAGCCAATGACAATCGCAAGCGTAGGATGATGCACCAACCTGGATCCCACCATACCCAAAATATGTCTCGTCCAAGCTATCCCAACCGTGGAGGAGGAAACCCAAGGTCTGGAGGAAACCACAACAATAACCCCGGCAACTCCAATAACTTCAACCGTGCACCGCCCAAGTCCAACAACAACAATACTGCCCCAAGGACTGGAAGCAATGCTATGCCTATTGCAGGAAAAGACAAGTCCCAGATTACTTGCTTTGAATGCGGAGTCAAGGGTCACTACTCCAACGAGTGCCCCAAGAAGCTTGCAGCATCCATCAATGTGAATGCACCCGCCCAGCAGCAACGCCGTGTTTAGCCTGGAAGGAGATTTGCCCCAAGGTACCCGCTCAACCGTAATGGCTGTCTGTTCCACATGAATGCTGAAGAAGCTCAGGAAGCGCCAGATGTCGTGCTGGGTATGTTTTCTGTTAACTCAGTACTTGCAAGAGTGTTGTTTGATTCTGGAGCATCGCACTTGTTTGTTACAGTAGAATTTGCATGCACTAGTAAGATTCAACCAACAAAATTGAAGCATGTTATGATAGTTCAAATACCTGGTTCAACCACCAAATCCAGAAAAATTTGCAAGGCTGTACCTATCAGAATCCATGGAATAGATTTTTATGCTAATCTAATAGTACTTGGAACCAAAGGTTTGGAAGTAGTACTAGGAATGGATTGGAAGTTGAAACATAAAGGATTAATCGACTGTGCCAAGAAAGCCATAATCATGACTAGTAACACTAGAGTATTAGTAGAGCATGTATCTGAGACACTGCCCCGTCAATTCAAATGCAACAAGAGTCTAGCCCAACCAACCATAGACCAAGTCAGCGTAGTCTATGAATACCCCGACGTGTTCCCAGATGAATTGCCCGGTATGCCCCCAGATCGGGATATCGATTTCATCATTGAACTAGTTCCTAGAACTGGACCCATAGCTCAGAGACCTTATAGTATGAACCCATCGGAATTAGTGGAGCTAAAGAAGCAACTTGATGCTATGCTGGAGAAAGCTTTGATTCAACCAAGCGCATCGCCATGGAGATCACCTGTTTTGTTTGTGGATAAGAAAGATGGAGGTAACCGTTTGTGCACGGCTTACCAAAAGCTGAATGATGTCACCATCAAGAACAGGTACCCACTGCCAAAGATAGAGGATCTGTTTGACTAGTTGACTGGTGCCAGAGTGTTTTCTAAGATTGATCTTAGAACTGGTTATCATCAACTCAAGATTCGTGCAACGGATATTCCAAAGACTGCCTTAACCACCAGATATGGATTGTATGAGTACACTATCATGTCTTTTGGATTAACCAATGCCCCCGCTTATTTCATGAATCTCATGAATACGATTTTTATGAACTTCCTGGATAAGTTTGTCGTTGTTTTTATCAACGATTTTCTGATCTACTCCAAGTCACAAGAAGACCATGATATACACCTGAGAACCATCCTTGAAACCCTTAGAGAACATCAGTTGTATGCCAAGTTTAGCAAATGTGAGTTTTGGTTGAAGAAAGTAGGATTCCTAGGACATATCGTGTCGGCAGGAGGAGTTGCTGTTGATCCCACCATGTTTAAGGATGTTGAAGAATGGAAAGCCCCAACCACTCAAACCCAAGTCCGTGCATTTCTCGGATTAGCGGGATATTACCGCAAGTTTGTAGAAGGATTTTCGAGCATCGCAAGACTGATGACCCAACAGTTGACGAAAGATAAGAAGTTTGAATGGACGGACAAATGTGAAGCAAGTTTTCAAGAGCTCAAGAAGAGATTGATTTCAGCCCCAATTTTGATTATGCCAGATATCAAAAAGCCTTTTAATGTGTATTGTGATGCATCCAAGATTGGTCTCGGATGTGTGTTGATGCAAGAAGGCAAAGTCATATCATATCTATCTAGACAACTGAAGCAACATGAGCAAAACTACCCTACACATGACATAGAATTGGCAGCCGTAGTTTTAGCTTTGAAGAAATGGCGTCATTACCTTATGGGTAACCGCTGTGAGATTTATTCGGATCACAAGAGTCTAAAGTATATTTTCACCCAGAAGGAGCTGAATATGAGGCAAAGGAGATGGATAGAGTTAATCAAGTATTATGACCTTGACATTCACTATTACCCCGGCAAAGCCAATGTGGTAGTGGATGCTCTTAGCAGATTTCCGTGTAGATTAAACACCATGATAAAAGAAGCCCATCCAAGTTTGCATGAAGAGTTGGAGCAGTTTAGAATAGAGCTAGTTGGCAAAGGATTTTTAGCTAGCATTGAACTTTAACCCACTTTGATTAGTCAGATCAAGGAGGCGCAGAAAGGAAATGCAAGCATCGACGGAATCAAACGTCATATCGGTACAGGGAAGGTACCCAGATTCACCGAAGATGAAGGAGTTTTGTGGTACAAAGGACGTATCTGTGTGCCAGCAGATTTCGAGTTGAAACAAGTCAACATGCAAGAAGCTCATGATACTATTTATTCTATCCACCCCGAAGGAACGAAGATGCATCAGGATTTGAAGGAGCAATTTTGGTGGCACAAGATGAAGAGAGAAATCGGAAGCTACATAGCCAAGTGTGATATCTATCAGAGAGTCAAAGCGGAACATCAGAGACCCACAGGACTTTTGCAACCATTGAAGATTCCGGAACAGAAATGGGATTCTGTCGGAATGGATTTTATCATCGGTTTGCCTACATCTAGTAGGGGAAATGACTCTATTTGGGTCATAGTGGATAAACTATCTAAGGTAGCCCATTTCATACCCGTCAAGACCACCTACCAGAGTTCAAAGCTAGCAGAGTTGTACATTGTTAGAATCGTAAGTTTGCATGGAACCCCTAAGACCATAGTATCGGATCGAGGAACCCTGTTTACCTCAAGATTTTGGTAGAAAGTCCTAGAAGGATTAGGAACCAAGCTGAACTTCATCAGAGCTTATCACTTGCAAACCGATGGACAAACTGAAAGAGTCAACCAAATCTTAGAAGATATGTTGAGAGCTTGTGTGTTAGAATATGGATCAAAATGGGAAGATTGTCTGCCTTTCGTAGAATTCTCATACAACAATAGTTATCAAGATAGTTTGCAAATGGCCCAATTTGAATTTCTGTATGGAAGGAAGTGTCATACCCCCTTGAATTGGTCGCAAGTAGGAGAGAGTCAGATTTTTGGACCTGACATCTTACGAGAAGCCGAAGATAAGGTTCACAAAGTCCGTGAACACCTCAAGACCGCCCAATCCAGACAGAAGAGTTATGCTGACAAGAGACGTTGAGACCTGACCTTCAACGTCAGATATTTTGTGTATCTCAAATTATCACCCTTGAAAGGAATGCCACGTTTTCAACTGAAAGGGAAGTTAGCCCCCAAATATATTGGACCCTTCAAGATTTTGAATCACCAAGGAGAAGTATCATATCAACTGGAACTGCCTGAGGAAATGTCAGCCGTACATGATGTGTTCCATATCTCATTACTTTGCAAATGAATAGAAGTTCCGGAGAAGACCGAAGTGTTCAAGAACATCGATCACCAAGCCATAGATATCAACAAGGATCTAACCTATCGTGAAGTACCCATTCATATTTTGGAAGAAGCCTTCAGAACCACCAGGACCAGAAGTATCAAGTTTCTCAATATCCAGTGGAGCAACCATACTGAAGAAGAAGCTACTTGGGAGCGAGAAGATTATATTAGGACTGAGTTTCCAAATCTCTTTAGTTCCTAGTTTTTTCTTAAATCTCGGGACGAGATTTTGTTTAAGGAGGGAAGGTTTGTAACACCGCAAAAATATTAATCAAGATAATCAAGTTCTAATTACCCAAGTTTAGGGTTAGCAAAAAAACTTTTATTATTAAATCTAATATAAGTGTATGTGTGAAATGCATTAGTGTATGAATGAGTGCAATTGCCATGTTTGATTGCTACAACTGATAAGGAATGGTTTAAAGATGAATAGTACATCATCTAGGCCAATTACAAACAAAATCCAAAGAAAGGAAATTCAAATTATGAATCATATGATCAAATGGTCATTTTGACCAAAATTAACCACGAGACCACTTTGGGTGTTTCTAGTAAAAGATTTCTGATATAAACTATCTCAATTCTTTTCACCCCTTGCTAGACCAAGTAAAAGTGAACCCAAGCCCACTTTACAAATTAATAGAAACAAATTTCAAATCTATTTAAAGGACATTTCAAAATTGAATCAAGTTCATATGCTAGGATCACCATTTCTCAAAAACCACTCAAATCAATTCCACTTGACTTTTCCAAGAAACCATAGACACTCAAGCATGTGACAAACACACTCACCAAATTTCATTCAAAAATTCAAATCTTAACTTCATGCGGCCATTTGGTCGAGCACCTTGCAGACACAGATTAAACCTTGCCTAACTTCTACTATTGTGAGCAGTAATTGATCAACCCTTTGTCCCCATTTCTCTCCCCTGGTCTCCCCCAACAACTAGCATTGCAGCAGACCAGCTCCCCCTTTGCCGTTGCACCAGTGCAGCACCGCCCGATGCTCACCATGCCGGTCGATCATGGACAACTCGCCACAGCCAGCGCCACCCTCTCCCACGATGCCCAGGAGACAGGCGACCATCCACCGCCACCCTCTGTCCACCCCTCGACCGCAGACACGCCATGGACCACCCGTGATCATCGCGCCCATTTCTCTACCAGCCATGCCGAGAGCATGCCAGAGCGCCGCAGCCGACATGCACACACATGCCACGCCTCGCCCTCTCCGTGCGTGTCCACACTCGCCGTGACCCTAGCTACCCCTAGACATGCCCGTTCGCCGCCGCGTGGACCATAGCCACTGTGCGCCGTATCGAACGCCACCATTTCTGCCCAGAGCACTGACCGTTCCCGACCGTTCTCGTCTGCCCCTTGCCACGCCATCACTCGCACGACAACCGCCCGGAAGCACTACGTCGACCCCTACCCTCAGCCATGCTGTATCGCCATCACCGACGAGCCCGAGCCATCCCCCTCTGTCCCTCTCGCCCCAGCTCCATTTTGCTACACCATTCCACTCAGCACTCACCATAGAACCTCCCACACCTCTCCTCGCAGCAAGGCGAGCACCAGCCCACCGGAATTTCACCGGAGTCCGCCGCTGTAGAGGAGGAAGGGATCTGTTGATTGCGACCACCCTAGGAGCTGCCGCGACCGCACCTCGAACCGCTATCATCGAGAACCCCATTCTCCCCCATCGCCGACCCTAGCTAGAGCCCCGGTAAGTCCCTAGCGGCCCCCACCACTGCGTTAGGGTTAGAACCTCAGTTGTTTGATCATGTTCTAATCATAGGGCTGAGATTGAAACTTACCATTTCAGTTAGATAGAGTCACTGGCCAGTGGGACCGTTCTATCAGAAGCCCGCTGTGCCAGTGCAGTGCAGTTGGGCCAGCCCATTTAGTTTCCTGCGTAGAGCCCATAGATTCAAATAGACTTTTTCCATTTTAGTTAAATCTAGATTCTGTCAGTAGATTCAAAAATCAATTCAAAGAGATTTACTGAACCAAATTGCATGATTCCAATTTTGTTACAAAGATATTCAAATTATCAATCGAAGCCCGTTGGATTCAAACCATTTGAAATTATACATCACCTATACTAAAAATAACAAGACAGAGACTTTTCCAACTTCAAACGTTTGTCAAAAATCAACCATAAATGATTTTGAGTTGATTCCACCTCTCAAAAATCTCATTTGACAAGATCTATCTGAATATGTAAATATATTTAGGTTTACCTGCAGTGACATTGGACTAGTACTAAAAGAATGCTATATAGGCATTTCTAGTCACTTTAATTGTATTAAATAGTAATATTAAGCTTTATAAAATGTGACCACCACTTTAAATCACATTCCCAAGTATTAGAATATGTGGTGATAACATGTGTCCACATGATCCCATATTTTAATTGGAGAAGATTAAATCTTAAGTATTTTCAATGAGTAGAAATTACTTTTCTAAAAATAGAAAAATAAGACTAGGTCTTTATTTCATGTGATGTTTGTGATGATGCTAGATCATCAAGTGTGAGCCTTTGTGTGCTAAATAGAAGTAGTTAAGAATTGTTTGGTGATTGTGTACCTCGTATTCATTTATAGACGATAGTACCGACCCGGGATACGAGGAGGAGGAGTACTACCAAGAAGAAGAAGAAGAGAACTTCAACCACTGCACTACTCAAGGCAAGCTAGAACTATGCAAGCTAACACTTGAAAAACTTGATAACCTATGCAAGATGCATTAGGCATGCTTGGTTATGCAACCTTGATTATACCAATCCCAAGTTTTACTTGCAAGCTTTATTCTTTTACTTTTACCAAAGTTCTTTACCTTTAGTTAGTAAACTGTGAGTATTGGAAAAATAGTATAGATACCATAAAAGAGTATAAAACTAGGCCTAAGTAGTTATACTTATATGCCATCATCAAAAGGCATAAAACTAGAGTTGAATAGTTACACTTGATTAGAACCCCTCATTAGTGAATACCCTCAACTTTAGTGGCTAGTGCTAAGCATAAAAGTTGATCACTTTAGATGGGAATACTTGGTGAAAATGATTATGAAAACCTTGGAATGAGGGTTCATTCTATTGAAATGTTTTGACATATGTTGATAAACACCATGATTTGATGATGAAAATGTTGAGGCATGTGCCTTGACCCTTTATAAAAACTGACGGTTGGGTTTGGATGCGATACCATTCCAATTTTACCGTACAACCACAATATCTAAATTAGGTAGGGCTTAACTAGAAGTTTATATGCCTTAGTATGGGTTCCCACGCGGAAAGAGGTTGAGCTGAGGCTACCTCGTGAGTGTGAATGTCCACCTATGCAGTGCCCAGGATGGCAGATGGCCATGGCTGGGAGGCCAAGCTCATAGGGGAGGTGCCTATACGAGAGTGTGTAATTGAAAGGTTAGGATTGATTATCCGCATACTAAGTATGATGATTCAGGGTTATCCCTAACGTATGTATCGATTTATGGTCAAAGTGTACCACCTCTTCAAGGTGTTAAACTGTTCTAATAGCCGCGTCCGCGGTCATGGATAGTTGGAGTGGCCATACTATTCTATTGTCAGATGTTTTCAAAATGACTTGTGAATTGAACTATGACCTTGACTTGACCACAACAGGGTTGTGGATATGAAAACTAGGTTCCCACTTAGGTGATGTAGACAATTAAATTAGTTTTCTTTACTTCTTAACTCAGTATGAAATAAACCTGCCTTTTTGCAAATAAACCTAGAGCTTAAGGTTCCTACTAGAACTACCCTACTTGTTAGTAATAGTTTGCAAGTACTTAAAGAGTACTCATGGCTTTGTCCCTGGCTATTCCCGTGGCTAGACTATGAGGAGGACTACCAGGAAGATGGACAACAGGAGGTCTATGACAACTAGGATCATCTCCCATCGTCAGCATTGCCTATGACCCTGAATATGGAGCCTCTACTACATTTACTTTCCGCTGCTTTGATTGTATTAAGACTAGATCATGAGATCCTTTATTTGTAAGACCTTTATTATGGTTTGTAATGGATGATGTACTGTGGTACCAATTCTGTTATGTCTCGCAAAAATGGTAATCCTGGGATTGCGATGTATGTCATAACAGGCATCTGGGATTAAAAATCTGGGTGTTGACAGCCTTGCTACCAACTGTGGGCCACCCGGGTTAGCCGGATTAGAGACATGCAATGGTGATACCCATTTAGCATATCCCCAACATTTGGTTTCCTCTACAAGGTTTTCAACACAAATACTAGAGGAAATATAAGCATTCTTATCATGAAAACAAGGCAAAGAAAGCATATCATGAGATCTATCGTAGTAAATAATAGCGCTAGATTGTTTTGGCTCAAACTGCTATCCATGTCATCCCAATTCTTTTTGGCCATGGGATATCGATGATTAACGGATGAAAACCATCCCTCGGACCTAAATTGTTTCCCCAATCTAGCTAACAGATGCGTCTGGTACCCTTTCGTGCCCAGTTTTTTACCCTCATTCGCCTCTGAATCGACGACGAGTGGGGCCAGCAGGAAACGAACCTAGCTGATCACTGGGGTTCCTAGGCAACTGGACCCGTGTGTCATTGAATTTGCCTCGAAATGATGCACACGCATTTTTTCTATCTCCAGAATTTCCCTCCCAATCCCCCGGACCCAAAATTTTCCTTCTCTGGATTCCAATGCGGGGCCCACCCAGAGGTTACGTGGCGCGGTGAGCCCAGTACGGGTGCGAATTATCGCGGCCATGGGCCTACCCGGAGCAAATGTGGCATCATAGATCCTAGACGGTCGTTCTTCCCGTGGATGCGGGGCCCGCCCAGAGCTGATGTGGTGGCGTGCAGTATGGCCGGGTGCGGGTTATCGCTGCAATGTGGCCTATAGTGAGCATGCTGATTGCGGTTACTCGCAGATGTTGGGCCATCCAGAGACGACATGGCACCGTAAGCCCATACCGGCCGTCGTTTCTCGTGGGGCCGTCCAAAACCGATGTGGCGACGTAAGCCTGTAGCGTATGTCAGCATAGACCATAGATGACACGGGTGATCATGGGGGACAGTAGAGTTGGAAGCATAGACTATAAATGTCTGCAGTGTCTCGTGGGGAGGTTGCATAGGGGACCCACGCAAGAACGAGCTGGCAGCGCAATCCCTCGCCCGACAAGGGAGATGGAAGCATAGCCACTTGGTGTACATGGGTTGTCGTGGAGAGGCCGTGCATTGGGACCTGCCCAGTGTTGATATGGCGGCACTATCTCTCGTTGGACGCAGGTTGTCGTGGGTGATAGTCGAGCTAGACAAGAACACCTCGCTGTTCTCACATGCCCACATGCGACGCGCTTCTTAGCGCCATGGTTTACAAGTTTCTTCTCTAGGGTTTTTGCATCAGTGTTTGTAGTAAAAAACGCGCATCGCAGGTAGATGTCAGATATAACCCTTCTCTTCTCTCACATATGCCTCTTTTATCTCGCTCCCGTCGTTGGTCGCATGCGTTGGTCCGGTGAACACACCCGGTGCCTGATGGCTGTGAAAATAGCCATCTTTATCTATGTTTAAATCTTATTTTAAGTCAAGAAATTGACTAAATAAATCTCTAACCTTGCTACTAATGACTAATTATTGCAAAGATCTGTAAATCCTTCTCTTGATTTATAATGTGAAGAAAATCATGCCTTTATGATGAGATCGGGAGCAATTACTGAAGAGTATGTCATTACCAACAAAACCAAGTCAACCAGGGGAGAAAAGGCATTTCCAGGAGGTGTAACGATCATCGGTATGGGCGAGTCCCACCCATACCATCCTCCCGTACTGCATACCGACGCCTTCCTTAGGTCAAACCAAGCTATTTATGTTAAGGAAGCGAGATCATTCGAGGAGAGATGCACCCTCTAGCCAACACGAAACCCATTCACCATTCAGATCTCATCCATCACACACCAAAGGAGATCCACACCACCATAGTTCATCACCTCCATCTCCTAATCTAGTCATTATCTTGTAATAGAGATATTCTTGCGAATTGGCGACCATTGTAAGAATATTTGATTTCAATATAAGTATATTGCCAATGATTCATATTCTTGATCTTATTATTATGAGTGAGTAGTCCTCATGGGCTGCGGGTTGGGGTGAATCCTCGCAGCATGTATGTGCATCTAATTCTATGGGAATATTGTGTAGTGATTGTATAGGAGCTTTCTTATCTTGTATCTCTGTCTCTACCTCGATCTGTGGACTTGTAGGTACCCAAGACTCGCGGATTGATCAAGGTGTGAGGTGAGTTGAGTGGAGAACAACGTTTGACACACGAAACCCCAGTGATAGAAAGGAGGAGTACGATATTTGAAGGAGATATGCCGTAGTATTGCAATGTGATCTAGTCACAAAGTTCTACATTGCGTTATCTAGGAAAGCATAGTGATTAAGTCCTTCGACCATGAGATCATATTAATCACTATCTCCCGCAGATGCTTTGAGCACATCAACCGCCATGTCCATAACTAAGGGGCCATAAAGGTGTGTATTGGGTATTCCAAAGGAATATGTTGAGGTCTATGTATCAAGGTCGCAGTTTTCCTATCCAAGTGACGGATAGATACTCTGGGCCCACTCGGTGAGATTACATCTACAAGTTCAAACATGTGACTAGGTCACGGGGATGTAATATCACGGGATCGAGTAAATGTGTTTGTCGGTAACAAGATTGAACTAGGTATGTCGATATCGGAGATCGGATCTTGTACAAACCAAGTATCGTAGTGCAAAGGGAATGAGGCTCGACGTTGAAGGTTCAAGCGATGAAGTTATTCATGGAATGCACGGGGGCCATCATCAGTTTCCAGACACCGTTGTTGGTCATTGATCAGAGAGTGTCTCAATCGTGTTTGTGTATTCTTGAACCGTAGGGTGTCCTTCTTAGTGGTAGATGAAGCTTAGGTATGCACCTGAGATCATAGTAGAAAAGAGAGAGAACTCCGGAATTGTTCCCTGGTGATACCAGAATGTTTCCAGGAATATCCGATGATAATCGGAGGAGTTTGAATAGTGTTTCGGAGTGATAGGTGTTAAATAATATGTATTTAATATTACTTAAATGAATTAATATTAAAAAATATTTTTAATTAGATTTATTGGGCTAGCCCACCTACATGGTGAAGGGTTCAGCGGTAGAAAACAAAATTCTCCTACGTTGGAACCGCCTAATACTGCCAAGATCTATCTATATAGTAATGCGGTAATGGCCGAACGTATAGAATACATACCCTTGTAGACCTTACGCTGTTAACGTTCCAAGGGGAACATGGTTGAAGTAGTCAAACCCGTAGTCGACCTCAAGGTCGCGAAGCTCCTCACAGGTTAACCCTTGATCCTTCTTCATCGTGTAGCAGCTCCAGCTCACAACATCCAAGGTGCCTCAAGCGAGGCCCCTCGTGGTTTCGTACACATACGGTGTATGATGACGACCTCCGGCTCCTTGATCCCTGCCGGGAGTGCGGAAATAGATCTCCGGCTTGGAATCCCTACAGCGCAACAACGTGCTGCAGGTGCGGTGTCTCTTGCATGGACAATCCTTACTTGGGACCATGCCAACACATGTAGACGAGAGAGAGAGGGAAGTATAAAGTCAACCAAAGGACTTCTCCAATTATTGGTGTGTCTATTCCCACCCATGGGCACCCCTTTATATAGGGGGAGGGGGTGTGCCCTCCCCTTTGGGTTTCCCATGTGGCACTAAACAAGGGAGAGGGGGAGGCGCATGGGCCACATGGGCCAGCCGGCCAGGGGTGGGCCCCAACCGTGCACAGCCCTAGGCTGGCCAGGTGGCCCCTCTTGAGGCAGCTAGGCCTTGGCCCTTTGGCCCTTGGCCCTTCCCTCCTTCGATTTTCCTTGATGGGCCCTTTTTCCAGAGCAAGTTTGGCCCATTAGTGGAATACCGCTTCAAATTATATTTTAATATTATATTTAATATTAATTACATTAATTAATATGTAAATACATATCACAAAATCTGATTTGACCTGAAACACCTTTTGGTTCCCTTTTGATTTCCTCCGAATGATTTTGGAACTTTCCTGGAACGATTCCGGTTCTCTCATGGAACTTTTCCGGTTTCCTTTTCTCTTTCATATGGTGATTCCAACTTATAGAGGATCTCTAGCTCATCAAACCCTTAAGTGTATTTCCCCATGGCTCGGGAATGGAACAGACATGATCTCCATCAATGATCAATAGCGGGACCGGGATGCCCATAATGACCCCTGTGCATTCCATGATGATAATGTCGTTTGAACCATAAACAATCGTTTCCCATTCCCTTTTCCACTTGATACCTAGTTCACCCGAGATTTGATCTACGGTATCTCCATACTTTCATTCGATCTCGTTACTGATGAACTTGTTTTCTCGTTTCCATGTCGTTGCATTCCGTGACCTAGTCACAAGCTTGCAAGCTTCGTTAATACAACGTCACCGAGATGGCCACATATGTATCTATCCATTACATGGATTGGCAAATCCTGGTCTTGATATGTACTCCTCTACGCGCTTCTTTGGGAAACCTGAGTAGCACCTTTTCGATCATCCAATCACAGAATAATACTTGATAACCATCTAAGCTCCCTCCAGAACTGTGATTTACACTATCTCACAGTCTAAGGACAGTTCGCGATATTTCCTTAGTTTTATCATTAATGGTGAACTTTGTAACTAGATCTCATTAAGATACAAATGGTTAGGTTGGTTATCTATCACATCATTCAACTAATGATGTGACCTCATTGTCAGTTGGCATAAATGCCCATGATCTCGAAACCCTAGATCATCCTCATGACCAATGAACTATTTCGCTAGAGGTAACTAGATACTTTGTTTGTTTACATACCACACGTGTATTACTGGTTTGTATTAATACAGTTATAGCACAGTATGAAACTATTACGAACTAACTGAGATATGACAATAAAAACCTATTTATTATTTGCCTCTAGGGCATATCTCCTTCAGGCTCCCACTTGCACTAGAGTACAAATAATCTAGCTCGTATTTTACTCATCATAAACCATATCACATATGCGTTTTGTAACATCCCAATTTCAGCAACCCTGATTAGTTGTCTAGAAGGCAAAAATCAGGGGGAACAAAAACTTTTTCTTGTTGATTGATGTAGTTGTACTTGATTGCGTGTTTGTGCTTATGCCTCTGAAGGTGCAACAGATGATAGACTCCTTACCTCAACCTCAGCTGACAAAGGCCATTTAACAAAAACTATCTTGGCTTATGTTTCACTTTATCAAATGTTCTGGCATTTCAAAACCTGAGCCAAGATGCCTTTGCAAACCAAAACTATTTTAGTAGCTTCTATTAACAAATATATGGACAGCTACATAATAAAATCTCCTTATGTTTTCCAGACAAGACTTTCAACTACTCTTATCTCTAGGTTTTCCAAAACCTTTTTACAAAAGCTGTTGAATCCTACTCTTGGTAGAAATACCAAAGACTCTTACCTTATTCAAACTCCAACCTTTAAAAATTGCCCATCCTTACCTCAAGCTAAGCTTGATGGTAACCCTAGTAGTAGTTGATTTGTTTGTAAGATGAGTTGCCTTGATCTGATGTCTAATGAATTGCCTTGATCTACTTCTTGATTTGTCTACTTAGGAGATAGTATGACCTACTCTACGATCTCATCACTAGGATCAAGAGGTTTCCAAATCACCACACGCTAAGAAAGAATACAAAGCAAGATCTAATCTCTAGATACTAGGTGATCATCTAAAACCCTTAACCAGATCAATTCTAAAGATATCCTTCTAGAAGTTTCCAAGTCAATGAAGACCAATATCAAGCATGGATCCTTTCTACCCAATATACACTTCAACATCATCCACTTGATGATGCTTGGGTACCTTGCAACCCATCAAAAAGATCCCCTCTCATGCTCTAGTCAAAAACCCTAAATCTGCCAAATTTAGCTGTCTGGAAAACTATTTCCAACATCACCTTTTTGAATGCCTCCCTTTCTCAACCCTTGTGCATTTTTGAAAATGCATTTGAACCATATTGTTAAACATCCTAAGGACTACCAAGGCTCACTCTTTCCCCTGATTAGATCATCCTCCAACCCACTTGTTCTTGATGGTTTTGCAGGCAAGAAAATAACTATTCCTGCAAATCTAGTCAACATGCCTACTTTGATAGAAGCTCACACCACCATCCCACCTTCTCTGGACCAACTCTTTGCATGGTTGTGTTCTACTCATATAGTTCTATCATCACCTACTTCACTTGTTCCAAGTGGATCTTTGTGCCTCTTAAACCCACATGGTTTATAAGGCATCATGACTCATCTGGTATGGCAGCCTTATTTTCAACAAAGTTTGCCATCACTTCCCGACCACCTCAAATGTAACCAATCCAAAATCCTTCTGCCATGATCATCTATATGACTTGGTATAACTATCCATCTATCCCTTGCATCAAGGTGAGCTTTGAGCTCCAAGATCCAACAAGGTTTTGGTTGCATGAAAACAATCTTACCCTAGATCCTTAATCTCTAGTTTTTCACCAAAATCAACTTTGATTCTCAATTCCCAAGGTTGCAAATGCTTGCTACACCTTGTCTACATCATCTACCTTGATCATCAAGATTTATCAAATATTATCCATAATTATTATGGATCCAAATCTAATTAATCTCTTTAATAGACAAAATCTCCAAAACTTCTTCCATAAAGGAAAGTTCGGTTTTTTCCAAAACACTTCCCCAACTTCTGGCTCTCTTGAGGTCCACATATCATACCCCATCTTCCCACTTCAAAAATAAATAATTTTGAAGAGCTTTATTATTTCTTTTTGCCCATTTTCTTAAATGGATGAATTGGAATAATAATTGTTTTAAATACTTTTATCTTCCTATAAATCTTGGGAAAATTCCCCTAAGTGTGAATTCACACTTGGGACCATCTCACATCAAAAACTCATCTTGTCCAACTCAATAATATCCAATGAGCTTCTAGAAATCATTTCTGCACTTTTTGAATAAGTGATAGATTGAGCATTTAAAATATTCATAAAATCCTAATATAATTCCTAGAGTTGTGCCTCAACCATACCCATCTACCAGTACCATATTCCCACATTGCCCAATGCAAATTATTAAACTTCCTTCACAAGCCTCATTTTGATCAAATATGGCAAACTAAGGGATTGGTGACCTAAACTAATATAAAAGCATCCCCAGTGCTCTCCATCACTCACCACATCAACCATGACCCTCCCCTTCTGGTCGTGCACTGTAGCAAATCTACCGTAGCTTCCCCTCTCTTGCCTCATTTGCATAGAGGAAGGAGAGAAGAGGATCTTGCTTTAAATGATGTATCTCCCCATACCCCATAGCAGCACGCCTCCCCACCCTCTCTGGTCAAGTAATGGTCCCACACGCCACCCAGAACCAGATCAGCTCAAAAACCATGCACCCATTCATGGGGATATCCCCAATGAGCATCAAGCTCCCCTTCCCGGCCACCAAGTCCAAGAACCCACCCCACTCCCTATCCTAGTCACTTTAGACCATGCTCAGCAGAAGTGGAGCTAACCAGCAACCCTCCACGGCCCAAAACGACCAACCCCTGGCCACCACCTCTCCCTAATGTCCAAAATAGACATTCTACATCAAGCTCTCCCTCCTCGGTTTAAATAGGCTAGAGGCCACCCCGCACCCCCTCCCTGTCTCATTTCTCCCCACTCCTCTCTCACCTCCCCTGCCCGAGAGAAGAAAAGAATGGCCTTTCGGCCATTGCTCAAGAACTGAGCACAACTCTCCCCCTCTTGCTCTTCTCTCTCTGCATACCACTCCCTCGAACTCCCCTTTCTCTTCTATAGCTGACCCTGCCCATCTTCTCAGCATGCAGCATCCCTAGAAGCAGCTCTGGCGAGCTCCCGAAGCTAACCCTCGGCCGACATTGCACGAGCCCCTTCCCTGAAGCAAACGGCACCTTGCCGCCCCTCTCCGGAACCGCCGTGGAGAGCTGCGTCTCCCCCACCAAGCCACGGTCGCCCTCAAGCCCTCAGGTGAGCCCCTGGAACCTCACTATACGTGCTAGGGTTTCAGATCTGTTCTCCCTAGGCCAGAGGTTGAAGACGGCCCTGCAACGTTCGATCCTCCTTAATCCAATGGCATGGATCTACCGATAACCGTTTGGCCGCCCGCTCCGACTGACCGCAGGGCCCCACCTATCGGGTTCAAAGGCACCGCTTCCCGCGCGCGGCGCATCACGGGTGGGCCGAATTCCCCGCTGCGACCCAATTCTCCTTTGGATCTGGCCCGCCCAACCACTGTCCTTTTATTCATTTTGCCCAGATCCAGAAATTTAGCCATCAGTTTAAATCAGTTTGAAAATGAGAAACAACACCAAATGCCCAGATATAATTTCTCCTAGATTCCTAGAGGTTTACTTAAACATTCAGAGCAATAACCTTGCCCAAGTTTATTTTCCTTATTTACTGGAAATAAATCTACTAACATGAGTCCCTTGCCCTAAATAAATTCCACAGTGAGCTATACATGTCCAATTAGTATGAGACAAAGTTTTCCTGAAAGGTAAATGATATACCTATCTAATAGCCCTTGTCTCCAGCTAAGTGGAGTTATAGATCTGAAGATATAAAAATGACAAGTTTAATTATATTCTGTCTTTAGAAAATTCTCTAGGCGAATATATGAAATTTATTGACCTAATTCCAACTCTCTGTGATGTGGTACACTAAGATCTACCAAAATCCAGGAAGTCAATTTTTATTGAGGCTCTTTTTAATTTTGGAGAATTAATTATCTCTGTATAGTGTTATCTCAATAGAAAAATCACTAAAGTAGTTTGACAACTCCCAAAACAGTGAATCCAATTCCTACGGAAAGATATTAAAAATTCCTACCAAGTTTCCTTGGAATCAAATCAAAATCTTCTATATATTAAATCTAGTGAAAAAGACAAAACAGCTCCAGAACTGCCTTTGGAAATTTCCTGAGGGCATTCTATTAATTATTTTGGAGCGATTCCAACTCTCAACTATTCAGTGCATCAAACTCTACCTAACCATCCAAGGAAATAATTTTTGGAGATCCAGAAATTTTCTAGTGAAGTATTTCCTCAAACTAGTGCTTTTAGCACTAGAATATTCATAAGAAATTAAAGAAAAGTGATAAAATAGTAAAACCACTTTTGTTGGTTTCATTTTGTCAACTCCTATCTGTTGGTATCATTTTTACACAATGGTATCATACAGAATATGTTCTTGGTCCAAAACCCATCTCTTAGGTAGTTTCTAGACTAAAAACCCTAAGGGATGTTCATCCCCTTCTCCAAGGCCATCTCAACCTTCTAAATCCAATCCTCTCAAAACCTACCAAATCTTAAACTTGTATTGTTCAATGGTTTGCTGTATTGCTTTGATGCTTGTATGCCTTGTGTTGATTGTGGTTTGGTATGTTTGCATGTGCTGCCTGGACGACGATAGATGCGATTATATCGGAGACCAGAAGAAGTTGGTTATTATAATTGATATTCTTGGTATTCTAAGAAGAAGTCCATGGATAATTATTCCATATTGATGATCATCAGGCAAGCCACCTTGTTGCTCATAAGCCTCATCCTATAGTTTTACTTATGCATGTTCTACTTACTGTTTTATGAAAACTGCATTTTTTCACTATATGATGTTGTATATCTGGTAGTGGTTTGGCTCCTCCAATCCATTACTCAATGGAACTACTAAGTACAACCCTCTCGATGATACCTACTTATCCCTAGTGTGGTAGATGAGGTAACACACCATACCCCTTTGGAGACCCCGATTTAGCCGAAGCAAAGCTATAGGATGGGAAGACCCCGGAAAAGTTTTACCAAATGCTTTATGATAAAACCTTGGTGAGGTGGGACCTCCCAACAGTTGTTGAGAAAGAAAAAGGTTTTGTTTTACAAAATGCTGAAGGAAAGCTGGAGGAAAAAGGTTTACAAAAACACACCCGGTTCTTTGCAGTTTAGCTATAATAACTTAACCCGTGCAACCACATTACTCTGGAATGGGACAGGGCTAGATTTGATGTTTGTCTATTCTGGTATAAGCTGCCTTGCAACTACTACAAGGGGTTGCGATCCCTGGAGGCTGGGCCTTCTCCCTTAAAGGTCCATGTGGGACATCGACCTAGAGAAGGAACGAACTGTCTGCGGGCAGCCATGCGTTACTATGAGCCCCTCATTGAAAGCGCCCACTGTGTAAAGTGTAAAATGCACTCCGGTTGGTCCTCGATACCCGACGTCCCGGTTTTGAGGGGAGTAACACTCATAGGGTAGGCACTTATATTGGAGTGGGCATCTGGAGAGTCTTGATCGGTTACTCGACCCACGATCGGTGTAGATCAGGGCAGTGTACCCGGATGATGTGGGGAAAGTGTACAACCTCTATATAGTGTAAATCTATTCGAATAGCCGTGTCCGCGGTCATGGACGGGTTGGACAAACTTTTGTAGAGCGGTGCTGGTTTTGTTTTCAAAAAGGATTTTCGGAAAAGAAATGGTCTTGGAAATGTTTTGACCATGGGATGGTCGTAAAGGAGAAAGGTTTTGACCATGGGATGGTCGGAAGGAGGAGAAATGAGTTTGGTCGTGGGACAACCTGAAGATGGGAACAAATGGGTACCCCAATCCTAGTGTTTACAAAACTTTTCAAAAAGTTTCCAAAAAGGCTTTACAAAAGTTTTCAGCAAAGATATGTAGATGCTATATCTACAAGAGAAACTAATTAAGAAAAGCACCTCCCTTGGAGCCCTCCTACTACCACAACCATATGCATATCCTCTTGTTATTATTATTTATCTTAAGGTGGTTTGCGAGTACATTCAAAGTACTCACTGGCATTAGCCCTGGCTATTAACTTGGTCAGATATCAAGAAGAAGGTGGAGTTGACGACTATGCGAGCTAGGACGTTCTCCTAGTCAGTTGCGTATAGGTTAAGACATGGCTCGGGCTCTACGCTTAATGAAGTTCCGCTGATGTTGATCGATGTAGCCATAATGGCAACTAAGGTATGACAAGTATTTGTTATGTATTGGATATTTACTTTGATATGTGTCTATTATGTGCCACGACTAACTGATCATGGGATCGTGGTTGTATGCATAACAGGGATTCTCGGAGGATTAATCCGGGGGCCCACACGTTTATTGATCATGCATGCTTATGGAAAACGTCATGTCCATGTTCTGTTTTACCAGATCATTATGTCTTTGCAAATAGTTAATGTCTTCCTAACTTTGACATTCATACCATTATCACATAATGGGTTGAAGTATTCGTTTGGCGACAAAGTGAGACTTTGTTTCTAGTGCTTATAATGACGGTCGTTTTCACTGTTGTCATCTAAACTTCGAAACACACTTTGCAATCCTTTGTGTATATACGACAGTTATGTCAGCAGAACGAGGCCGGTTTGCAGGAGCCTACGGTGACTTTAGATCAATATCGAGGCGTTTTTCATGGGCAATGCGCCCTACGACACATCATTCTACGTTAAAAGCGAACTAGCCCCGCCATAACAATATACATCACATCAGATGGAGCCTTTATACTTCTATATCTATGTAGATCCTAGTGCATGAAATGCAACTATGACACTTACTTTGCTTCTTGCCATTTAAGTACAAACTTATTTTTGGTTCACTGATTTACTCAAGAATCACTTCAAGACATGTTCTTATAGTTAAGAGCTTGTCCTTCCAACCAGAATTTCGGGTCACATTACGTCGAGTATACAATATGGTTGTATGGAAGAACCTATGACTGAGGCATAGGAGATGCAACACATCTCTTTCTTCCTTTTTAACCAACGTTGTAATACTAAGACAATGCTTCATATAGTAAGAACTTCTTTCTTACCTTGTTCCATTTTGAACTTCTTCAGAATCTTGCTTAGGACATTCTGAACATCTTCAGAATCAAGTACACGAAGCATTCAACATTTGATTTTTATTAAACTTACCAATCTATCTCGATAGATCTCATTGTTTAATAACTTCAACTTCATCCTTATTTATCTACTTAAATGTTATTAACACCAATCACATCATTCACATATGTCGTCCACATATCCCAGAATGATTTCACGCTCCCACTCAAATATGACATCCATATTTGAGATCCAGGGATTTCACTTAGCTCCCACTCAAAATATGTATCATACATATTATGATTCAGCCAAGCTACTTAGCTCCCACTCAAAATATGTCTCTTACATGTTAAGATTTGGCCAAGTTAATTATCTCCCACTCAAATGCAGGTCCTCTCGATAATATTGGACATTCCAAATTTCTTTGATCATTATCAAATTGATAATTCCAGCTACCACTACTAGGAAACAACTCTTCTGTGGCGCACCTTTTTTCAACATCTGTGGCGCATTTCCTAGTCGCCACTAATACCTCGCCACGGATAACTAACTTCAGTGGCGCATTTAAAAATGCGCCACAGAAGTCTCAAACTTCAGTGGCGCATATGGCCAATATGCGCCACAGAAGGTTTTTTCCAAAATTAAAAAAAAAGGCAGGCCAGATCTCAAACTTCTGTGGCACATATGGTCAATATGCGCCACAGAAGTTTTTTTCAAATTTCAAAAAAAACCCGGGCCAGATCTGGATCTGGCCGGAGTTGGTGGTGGTGGCTGGAGGAGGGTTAGGAGGAGGTTGCCGGAGTTGGTGGTGGAGGAGGAGGAGGTTGCCGGAGTTGGTGGTGGAGAAGGAGGAGGAGGTTGCCGGAGTTGGTGGTGGTGGTGGAGGAAGAGGAGGTCGCCGGAGTTGGTGGTGGAAGAGGAGGAGAAGGAGGTCGCCGAAGTGGTGGTGGAGGAGGAGGAGGTCACTGGAGTTGGTGGTGGAGGAGGAGGAGGAGGTGGTGGTAGCCGGAGTTGGTGGTGGAGGAGGAGGAGGAGGAGTAGGGAGGGGACAAGTATGGAGGGGAGGAGAAGTGGGGAGGGGAGAAGAAGTGGGGAGGGGGATAAAAAGGAAAAAGGGAGGGAGAAGGGCGCCGGCGGGATTCAATTTTCGAATCCCGCCCAAGACTTCTGTGGCGCATATGGGGGAAATGCACCACAGAAGTTTCTCCCCTTTTTTTATTTTTTTGCAGGAAAAAATCTTCAGTCTGCCATAACTTGTCCCTCTTTTGGAATTTGGGGAATCTACAAAATCTTCAACGGGGTTGAAATCGAGTAGAAAATTTCGAGACGAACATTTTGATAGGTTAAAGATTTTTTTCTGACATCGTATGCAAAAGTTAGAGCCGTTTTACCGTGCCATGACCTATTTTTGCAAAATACATCGAAATTTATGTTTTTCAATTTTGTCTAGATCTATACCCTAAAATCTAACTACAACTCAAAGGAATTATTTTTTTGAAGTTTCTATCATTTTTGTTTATTTTTTACAAAACTGAAAAGGCGATCCACTGGGGGTGGGATCTGTTTCCCCCCTATATGCTTGTTCTGTGGCGCATACACCTATATGTGCCATAGAAACATCACTTTCTGTGGCGCATATGGACACATGCGCTACAGAAGTTTCTCCCGCTTTTTTTGCTGCTTGGTCCCATCAACCTTCTGTGGCGCATATGTCTATATGCGCCACAGAAGTTTGGCACTTCAGTGGCGCACACGAAAATATGCGCCACAGAAATATGGACTTCTGTGGTGCATATTGGTTTCGTGCACCACTGAAGTGCCAAACTTCTGTGGCGCATTTTTTCTAGTACGCCACTAATATATATCTGTGGCGCATAATTTTACATATGCGCCACTGATTATCTTGTCTATCTATAAGTTGTTTCCTAGTAGTGTACGAGACTTCAATATCCATATATTGCTAGTGTAAATCCAATAGACTCAAGCATCGCTACATTTGTAGTCAACTCCTTCAATTTGTCCATACTTTATGACAAATCGAGCTTTTAAGTCTCCATTATGTTTCATTTCCATCTTATGACTTTGAAGTCATTTAGAAATATCAAGTAAACTTCTTTACTAAATAAGATCAAGTAACATACTACTTTGCAATCTTAAATGTAACTTAATATAGGATTTTATGACTCCTGGTCATTTCTCACACTTAGGACCATCACGCTTCTTTGTAATTCATAGGTATGTCTTATTCATAAACATGACAAGTGAATCAATAATATATTTCCACGAACTTGTAGAGTATATATTGTTGAATCCTACTTTATTTAGTAAAAGTATTCACTGAAACTGTATAATCATTATCATTAGTTTCTCCTCTATTTGTAGAGTTTGGTTCCACGAAACAAATTTCGCTGCGCCACTCAACAATCATGAGGTAAGGTCAAATACCTTGTTTTGATCTTTTACTTTCTTCCACCTGTATCTTCATCAAGAAACATCAACTTTGGACAACAGCAGGTTTTCCCCTTGTGGAACATGTATTCATAGTCGCCTAAGAACACGCTACAAAGACTTGTTTATTCGCCATGATTTAGAATTATCGAAACCTCTAGAAACTCGAACATGCCATAACTCTTATGGTGTTTTTTCCATGAATTCTTAGATGTTCCTTTGTATTTCAACCGAGTGTTTACTCATTTTGATCTCTAACTCTAAACGATAACTATAACTCCGATAAGAGATAATATTATACCATATGTATCTAATGCATAATGATTATGATATTTAGACATTTCAATACACTTTGAATTTGCCCTATTATCATAATTTGTGAAACCTCTTTCACATGTCCTTTTATGCCAAAATTAACTTAAATACTTTAGTCATTTCGATCAAATCAAAGAGACTTTTGTATTCTTGTTAATTCGATATCCTCCTTCACTTTGAAATCTTTTGAGCTATTCAAAACAGTTTCAAACATATGTTTCATTAAGCGAATGCTCATATTCACTTAAATCCACAATGAATTGTGAAATAATGATTTCCACTATTTGTTGAAAATACGATACATCACTATGTATAAGATTCAACATTAAGTATAAATAATGATTTCCTCTATCTTGTTGAAAATACGATACATCGTTATGTATAAAGTTCAACATTTCTTCGCATATCACCGTTTTACCAGAATGCGGAGTTTTAGTCATTCTACCCAACGAGGCATGGTTTTGCAAAGTCTCTAGATTAAGCATCTAAGACCCCGATCTTCATTTATACTGAAGAACATGCAATAAGAAAAATGACTTAAACTATAGTGTCATGTCATCATTAATATTTGGATATCTTTTAGCATTCTAATACTTTATAAATGCTTAAACTATTATCATTAACATAGTGATGAGAATAACTCATTCATAATCGTAATGTGACCATAAAGGTATTATTCATAAGAACAGTACAACTGGCTTGTAACTTATTCATATGAACAATCGTCTTGCTAAAAACAAGACACACAAACAAGGATTACAAAATTATATTCAAGTCCACTAATCCAAATGATAAACCTTTGAGGAAAGGGGTGATGTTGGCCATCAACTATTTTGCTTGCCGTCATCAAGTCACATTGCCTCAAATCCAGCAATTCTCAAGAAGATCATCCCATTTTCACAAAATGGGAAATGTGTCAAATACTTTGCAAACTGCAACGAATTTTGCTAGAACTACATTTATAATTTGTATATCTTACATATAACCTTTCATCCATGACCTCCATTGCAATCAAGACCTTCTAAGAGTTCACAACTCTAATGCAAGATCGCTAAGTGTTTCTCCAAATATTCCCTTTTTCATCCATCATGGAAGAAAACTCATCCAACTTGTGTGTATTTGCTGTGCAACATGGCTTACACCTACTGTATGCGAATATAGATATGTCTAGCCCCTGATCGTCACAGTCGGCTTCATAACGGCAAACTTTCTTGGTGGTGCACACACAAAGGGAACACTATCATTGGAATTATATAGGGATTATCTTATTTGCTACTGTTGAGTATCTAATACTAGCATATAATAAGGTATAAAGCAGGTATCAACATCACATATGTGTATTGTGATATGATATGGTCCTTCTTGCGTTTTGATCTCCATCGAGCACTCCGGCATGATCTCTATGTTGCCCTTGGTTTGATGCCAAGTCCACGACGCCACCACCCGGTCATCCATCGGAACGATGGCTATTACTACTTAACTTACTAACATAAAAGTAAGCTACTTTACGTTCGTAATGACCAATACCATATCATAACACAATCCCTCCTGCAAAATAAAGTTAGACGCCTCTACTTTATCTTTTGCAAGTTTTACGTGGTTGTTAGGGATTTTGCAATAGAACCATTTCTAATCTACAAACTTTCCAACCACAACATGGATCCAATAGTTGTCTATACTACACCCCTTTCGGGGCCCTCTGTTGTAAATGTTATATCTACTATTGAATGAGAGACAGACATCCGCTAGCTACTTATACGAAACAAGCCGTATGTCGAGCGTGGGACTAGTCTCGCGTACGAATATGCGTAAGGTCGGTCCGGGCCGCTTCATCAAAGAATGCCGCGATATAAACAAGTACACGTTAGAGGGTAACAACTAAGGGATCAATGCCCTCACAAAACTTGTGCGTACTGGCCGTACAACAATCCTACGCATAGATCGGCTCTGATACCACTGAAGGGTTCCGCGGCAGAAAACAAATTTTTCCTATGTTGGAACCACCTAATACTGCCAAGATCTATCTATGTAGTAATGCGGTAATGGTGATAATATAGAATACATACCCTTGTAGACCATATGTGGTTAACGTTTCGAGGGGAACGTGGTTGAAGTAGTCAAACCCGTAGCCGACCTCAAGGTCGCGAAGCTCCTCGCAGGTCACCCCTTGCTCCTTCTTCATCGTGCAGCAGCTCTGGCTCACGACATCAAGGGTGCCTCAAGTAAGGACCCTCGTGGTTTCGTACACATAAGGTGTACAATGACGACCTCCGGCTCCTTGATCCCTGCCGGGAGTGCGGAAGTAGATCTCCGACCTGGAATCCCTACAGTGCAATGACGTGCTGCAGGTGCAGTGTCTCTTGCATGGACAATCCTTACTTGGGACCGTGCCAACACATGGAGACGAGAGAGAGAGAGGGAAGGATAAAGTCAACCAAATGACTTCTCCAAATATTGGTGTGTCTATTCCCACCCATGGGCATCCCTTTATATAGGGGGAGGGGCTGTGCCCTCCTCTTTGGGTTTCCCATGTGGGACTAAACAAGGAAGATGGGGGAGGCGCATGGGCCACATGGGCCAGCCGGCCAGGGGTGGGCCCCACCTCGCGCATAGCCCTAGGCTGGCCGGGTGGGCACCCTTGAGGCGGCTAGGCCTTGGCCCTTGGCCCTTCCCTCCTTCGGTTTTCCCTCATGGGCCCATTTTCCCTAGGAAGTTTGGCCCATTAGTGGAATACCCCTTCAAATTAGATTTTAATATTATATTTAATATTAATTACATTAATTAATATGTAAATACATATCACAAAATCGGATTTGACCCGAAACACCTTTCGGTTCCCTTTTGATTTCCTCCGAACGACTTCGGAACTTTCCCGGAACGATTCCGTTTCTCTCACGAAACTTTTCTGGTTTACTTTTCTCTTTCATATGGTGATTCCAATTTACAGAGGATCTCTATCTCATCGAACCCTTAAGTGTATTTCTCCATGGCTCAGGAATGGCACATACATGATCTCCATCAATGATCAATAGGGGGACCGGGATGCCCATAATGACCCCTGTGCATTCCATGATGATAATGTTGTTTGAACCATACCTAGTTCACCCGAGATTTGATCTACGGTATCTCCATACCTTTGTTCGATCTCGTTACCAATGAACTTGTTTTCTCGTTTCTGTGTTGTTGCGTTCCGTGACCCAGTCACATGCTTGCAAGCATCATTAATACAACGTCACCGAGATGACCACATATGTATCTATCTGTTACATGGATTGGAAAATCCTGGTCTTGATATGTACTCCTCTACACGCTCCTTTGGGAAACCCGAGTAGCACCTTTTCAATCATACAGTCACGGAATGATACTTGATAACCATCTAAGCTCCCTCTAGAATGGTGATTTGCATTATCTCACAGTCTAAGGACAGGTCGCGAGGTTTCCTTAGTTTTATCATAAATGGTGAACTTTGTAACTAGATCTCATTAACATAGAACTGGATGGGTTGGTTGTCTATCACATCATTCAACTAATGATGTGACCTCATTGTCAGTTGGCATAAATGCCCATGATCTCGAAACCCTAGATCATCCTCATGACCAATGAACTAGTTCGCCAGAGGTAACTAGAGACTTGGTTTGTTTACATACCACACGTGTATTAACGTTTCGTATTAATATAGTTATAGCACAATATGAAACTATTACAAACTAATTGAGATATGACAATAAAAACCTATTTATTATTTGCCTCTAGGGCATATCTCCTTCACATGGGACTTCCCGGAGAGAAGGGCCCGTCGGGGCTAGCCACCCATGGAGCAAGGCGCACGGGATGGGGCCCAACCCCACCGCCAACCAACCTTGGCGGGCCAAGGCGCATGGGTGGGGCCCATCCCCACTGCCAACCGCTTCCTCCTCCTCCCCCCACATGATTAATCCCACCCAGAGACTTTGAGGGAGGAGGTGCCTCCCTTCCACCTATATAAAGAGGGGCACCCCTCTCCCTAAATCAATCAAATCAATTGGCTTTGCCTATTCTCTCTTCCTCTCTGTCCCTCTCTCTCCCCCTCACGTGGGGTTCCCAAGTTTGGAACTGCATAAGGGGATAGGAGTTCTCCACCATACACAAGCCATCATGCTACTGGACTCTCGGTCCGGATCAATCTTCTTCCGCTTCTTTGCTGGACCTGAGCCCGGGAGACGTCTCTACACCAGATGTGTCTAAAGCCACGATGCACCACCACTTTGGTGCTAATCGCTTGGATCTTGGTGCTTCGACGTCTACACGAACATGAGGTTGGCTACGTTGTTCGACAACATCATCAATGTTTCTCTTGAAACATCAACCGCTTTCGATCTTCAAAGGTATGAACACCGGAACCCTCTCATTATCTTACATCTGCATAGATAAATCTTGGTTATGGTGTTTGTGTTGAATTTTGTTTGTCTTCTACTACAGAACCCCTTTAGTATTCGTTTAGTGAACCTCTTGGGATTAACAATAACATCATTGATCTTAAGGCTTTGGTCTGTTTTACTTAATAATCATTGTAACCTATGGTTTCGTGGTATGATAGTTTGACTAAGAGACTATTGTCACCTATGGTTTCAAGGGCTCTAGTAGCTGAGGATGTACTGCCCACAATTCCTATCACTATTAGACCATTTTACACATGAGTGTGTTTAATGTTATTTTTATTCCATTTGTATGCATAGCTATATGTGAATCTTCAACCCTGGACTATCTCCATCATTGAAAACAACCAAAAGATACAAACTAAACTAGAAAGATCTCATAAATGAAAAAAATCAGCAAGTCTTGTAGTAGTTCCTCAATTCCTTTTAGAAAGTGTTTCCCAAGGTTTAATAAACCTGGGTCTTTTCAAGGGAAAATCTACTATACTGCATTTATAATCTGGATCAAAGGTATCAACCCTTTTTCTGGCGCCGTTCTTAGGGAAGAAATTTCGCTATCCTAGTGAGGTTATTAGAGACCTTGTTTATTCATTTTATTTTAGTTTTAATTATTGTTATTAGTTTACTTTTTGTTATCTATTTGAAAACCCCAAAAATTAGTTACTTGTTTAATTTTTTTCTAAATCTAAAAATACCAAAAATAAAATTACTATGGCACAAAAGAAGCTTGGGGGGTATGCTACTCCCAATGATGATATTATTCGTGCAACTATTACTCAGCCCGCTGTTACAGTGGAGAATTATGATATTAAGCCTAACCTTTTGAGTTTGGTTCAACCTAACCAATTTGGAGGCTCAGCTGCTGAAAATTCAGGTTTGCACCTAAATACATTTACTAAAATATGTGACATGATGCGCATAAAATATGTTGACCCCGATGTTGTTAAATTACGCTTATTTCCTTTTTCAGTTAGAGGAAAAGCAAAAGATTCATTGCTATATTTTCCTAAATGCACTATTACTTCATGGGAGGAATGTATTAATATTTGCATGACTAAGTTTTTCCTCCATCTAAGACTATGCAACTTCGATCAAATATTAGGTTTTTGATAAGAAGATCGCGAGCCACTAGTGCTTTCTTGGGAAAGAATGATGGAAGTAGTAATGAGTTGTCCCAACCATGGGATGGAAGAGTGGTTAATTCTCCACTTATTTTATAATCCGCTTAACCCAATGTCTAAATCTATGCTTGACACTACAGCCGGAGGCACATTAAGGGGCAAGGAAGTAAATGTCGCCAAGAAGCTTCGAAATGACATGCAAAGTAACCATGCCCAATGGCATGTGGATAAATCTCCTTCAAGAAAGGTGAATGCAATAATTGAGGATACTAATGAAGATCTTACTTCAAAGGTAGATGAGCTTCTAAGAATTCTAAAGGTTAAGGAAACCCAGGTAAATGCCATCACCGACTCAAATATTGAGGAAGTAGATTTTATAGCTCGTAATCCTTATAACACTGCATGGAAGAGTCAAAAGTATGGCTTGAACTTTCAAAATAAATATGCTAACCCTATAGGTGCTTCAAACAACAATAACTATACCAATAGTAATGGAGCAAGTAATGGTAATCTCCCACTTGAAAATTCTTTCAAAGATTTTATGCAATCAAAAACTGAACAAAATAATCTTCTTATTAAGATTACAGAGAATCATGATACTATTATTAATAAATTATCTTATCAAGCAGTTATTCTCAGAAATTATGTTCAAGCTTTATAGGAAAGAACAAATACCGTGGAAGCACAATTGGGAAAATAACCAAGAGTTAAACTCTCATCCTAGCAAGGTTTGTAGGAAATCCTGAGCCAAATCCGGTCGAAGACCTCAAGATGATGAGGGTGGAAAACAAATATGAGAAGCCTGAAGAGCTGGAGTATGGCAACATGCCGTCTCTGGATTATATCATGGAGGATCTTGTGAAGATGATCACCGTAAAGAATCCTAGTATTGAAGAAGGCAATGATGCCATGTACCAACGTTTTATTCAAGAAGTAGCAACCAAGGTATGTGAGCTAGAAATGTAATATCAGAAGTTAGCTGAGAAACTTCTAGCTAAACTATATGATATATTTGAGACCACTATTAAAATCCATATAGGAGTTAATGAGATTTCTGCAATTTAGACCATGGTGCTAGTGTCTCAACAATTTCTAAAAGTCTACTTGAAAGACTTAATCTTGGGCCATTTCAAACTAGTGAACTAAGACTCCACTTAGAAGATTCAACTTAATCAATCTATGGGAGTCAAGGAGAATATTGTTGTAGAAATGAAAGGATGTGAAAGGGTAATTGCCCCTATGTGTGGTTTTGGTGATTAATGGCAATCCCTATGGTCTAGTGATTCCATTGACTTTTATATGTTGGAACACTCCATAGTTCATGCTTGTAGTCCATGTGTTGGATTCGGTTATGGATGCCATGAAGATAAATATATACATTGAGTATTGGCATCAAGACCTTGAGAGTTTGATCTTAATAGAAGAATTCAATTTATGTCTCTAAGTCATTGTCATGATAGCCTCATGAGTTGAGCAATGGTTGACTAAAGGTTTAGAGCATGCAACCAAATGAAGAGTTATTTATGTAACTGAAGATATTGAGATATAGCATGGGAAGATACATGGTTGATCAATACAAATAGTGAAGAGTGATTTCAAGTTGGTCAACTCTGAAGCATAAAGATTGTACCAGATGGATCTTGTGGTAGGGTAAGCATTTTCAATTATGCTTCATGAACTAACCCATTATATATGTGTCTTTGTGTTCTATATATGGGCTAGGTATCCTTCCATAGGCATGCATCGAAAGTGAAGATTTCATATAGCCCATGAGAGGATGACATGAAGTGGTGATGGTCATCAAGTTTGAGAAGTGTGAGTTCAATATAAGCATCTCAAGAAGATCATATGGTTGAATCTTGTTGTCCATATTGGTGATAATAGACACATGAAGACGTGCCTTAATGAAGCTATCCCATAGTGGTGTATGGGGGAGAAAATTATGAGTCTTCAAAAAGAAATAATGATCAAGTGAGGCATTCCGCCTTAAATAGCTTGAAGCGTTATCATCAAGATCAAGCAGGATGTGCAAGGCAAAAGTATGGACTTGCTAGGTTTTCCTTTTACCATTCTCAAGGTGGTTGTTGGGAGACCGGGTTATATGATAGATAGCCGCACTATCAAGAGGGGCTTTCAGTTGGGTAACTTGATCCCATCATCTTTGGGAGCTTAATCCTTTGCATACTTTGCTTCTCCCTATTTTGTTGGTTCTTGGTGTTTCTCAGTGTGAGGTTCTTGATCTTGTTTCTAGCTCTTCAACAAGCCCAAGTTCATCAAAAACGGAATTCATATGCATCTACTATTGCGCTTTTGAGTTTCGAGGTTTTACTGGTTAATCTTTAGGGAGGTTTCATACCTCTCCTTATTTGGTGATTTACCTCTTGATATTTATTGGTATTTACATTTTCTTCTAGATAGAGCTTGTTCTTAGCTTTTAAAAAATCCCAAGTTTGATAAAATCGGAGTTCAGACGCAAAAATTATCACCGTTTTAGTCTTCGGTGTTTTCTGTTAGCGGGTAAACCGGCATCGCCGGACGTGGCGCTGACTCAGTTGACACGATGCCGACTCAGATTAGCATACACCAAGCTGCTATTCTAAAAGCCAAATTTGCATGGAGCCGACTCGGTTTGGCGCAGGGCCTGACACCGCCGAACTGACCACCGGCTTTGCCTGGAGTGCATGTTTTCAGCCCCAACAGGCAGATTTGCATTT
Source organism: Avena sativa (assembly GCA_916181665.1). Lineage (NCBI taxonomy): Eukaryota > Viridiplantae > Streptophyta > Magnoliopsida > Poales > Poaceae > Avena > Avena sativa. The sequence goes on from OV702287.1 coordinate 346,087,928, forward strand.
CCCTATAAAATGGGCTTCTTCCCCAAGGTTTTTAAGGGCTCTTAAGCACGTTTTTGACGACCATTGTTGACCCTCTCGAGCTTTCTTCCTCTCCCTTCCCTCCTATGATTCTTTCACCTTTTTGAAAGCTTTTGAAGAGGAGATCTAGATCTACAATCCCCACCTATCAATTTCTCCTCTAAGTGAGGGGAACCCCATGGATCTAGATCTTGGAGTCATAGGTTGATTTCCACCATTGTTCTTTGTCTCTAATTCCTCCCTAGCACTTGTTGCTTTGGTGGAACTTGAGAGTGAAGGATTTGAGCACCCTTGGTGTTCTTGCTTTGCATTCTTGCATAAGTGTTGAGCTCTCCATTACCGACGAGGGTTAACCTCGGCAATGCCCATGATTATGGACTTAGGGTGCATGGAAAAGAGAGTGTTGGTGTTTCCGTCAGCTGATCAGACAAACAAGGAATTCAATGTCGTCTGATTATGATGATGATGATTACAAAGTCGCTGATTCGCTTGTTATGATCTAGCTCAAGGAGGATTGTGTATTGTTCGAAAGCTAAGGGTGCCCTCTTCGTCGGCTCCTCCCAGCCTTTATATGAGAGGCGGGGTCCTGGAGCCGTATACAGATAGGTTACAAGTTACAACTACAACACTAAGATTATGTCGGTTCGTATTTCTATCTTGATCATCAAGCCAAGTATATGTCCATCGGATGCTTCCTGGATACTTTACTCTTCATGGGCCTCATGGGCCATAGCTTCGGTACGCCCAGGGTAACCAATCATGGGAACCCGATAAGTCATACCTCGAACCAACAAATAAAAAGGAGGCGTACGAGGCAAAAGGAGACCTCGAAGCCTAGAATAGAACACTATGGATCTGACAATATAATATTCTGGGCCCATAAGACAGAGATATCATGATAGAAATAAATCTCTCGGTTGAAACAGGGCAAGGGAACAAAGAACTCCCAACACACACAACTCTAGAGAACTCAACAACTAGGTCAATTGGTTGAGAAACGACATGACTGGAAGGCACCTAAGCTTTGAAAGACTAGAAGAGATATAAAAACTTTTCCAAAATCAACACCAGATAAGACAACCTAGAGTTAGAGCGATACCAGATATGGAGCAAAAGAAGCATACTAGAGTTTTCGTAAATACTTTTAATCTTTGAAATAGTTTTCACAAACACTAGACTCAACATCGACCAGTAGCAAGGTTTTCCTACGGTCGGTACTACTCTGCTACCAAAAACTATGACACCCCCGAGATCAGGGTTAAACAAATCCCAGACCTTAGCCTGACATAAGATTAACCTAGAGCTCAAGAATATCCCGTGAGAATTCAGTAACACAACAGTAACCCTGTGACACAAAAAGTTAGTACATCAAGCTCATAACTGAGCGAAGAACCAACTTATTACAATCAGAGGTCACTGACCACAAACATCAAACAACGGGAGGCAAATTATGCTATTAAGTATAGCAAACTTAACAAATGGCCTAAGAGGCCTGAAGCGTAACGATGACGTCTCAGCCCGTAGATTCCAGGCTGCTGACCGGGAACCCCAAGCTACTCGTCGGTATCAATGTCGTACCAAACTTTTCTTTAGGGAACACTTACTCTGCTACAAGAAGTATCAACAAAGCAAGGGTGAGTATAGGGTGTACTCCACAAGACTTATGGCTGGTGGGGTTATTTTGCATAAAGCCATCTTTGTTTTTAGAACAAGAGGGAGTAGAATCTCGTGTATTCAGAACATTTTAAAGGGGGATAAGAGAGCGAAATCTCCAAATAATTGATCATTATATTTTTGATATCCACCAAGTCATTATCCTCATCTCATAACTAGGATCACCCCCTCGTACCCATGAGGATGCATCCTTAAGCACACGTTGAAACCTCCAAGTTTTATGATTAGGTTAATGTTCTCTGTGATCTTAGAATCCGGTCACCAAGCATTCATAACCTTGAACATGGCTTTTCGAACAGATTTAACCCTGTAGGGGTGTACAACTTTACCCACAAATACTAACTGACTCTTAGTGCCAGAGTTATTAGCCCTCTTCCTTGGAAGGCCGGCAGAGGGTGGTTAGACACGAGCTTTACTTTGCTTTCGTCGAGACCATGAGTCACGCCCTAAGGAGGGTTCCGTCGTAACGGGTCAAGTCCCAAAGCCGGTTGATGCATGTAAATTGCATACCTGAACTTTGTAGTTTGTTAACATGTTTATCCACATATTTGCATCATATATAATGTTATATCCATGTTTTACATTTATTTTTGGGGATTTACCAATGATTCTGGTAGGGTAGAAAAACCCTGTTTTCAGTGTTTTTGATGTTTCAGGACCTATAAGAAGTCAAATGGATATGAACTTTTGGGAATGCCAATATTTATCCACGAGAAGCTTCTGGAGCACGATAACCTCACTAGGAGGGCCAGGAGGCCCAAAAGAGACGAGGTGGCGCGCCCAGCCCAAGTGGACGCGCCACCTATGCTCTTTTCCTCCTCGGCCGTCCGATCGCCTTGATTCATTCACCCACAGAGTTCTCTTGACCTAAAAACCCCTATATAAGGATCCCACGGAGAAGCCACTGGAGAAAAAAATACCACCAAACAGAGTCAGATCTAACAAAGATTGGAGGGCGAAACTCCACCAGATCCATCTCTAGGGGGATCTCCACCCTTTCCAACATCTCCATCATCATCACCATGATGAAGAGGGAGTAGTCCACCTCCGGGCTATGGGGTTTTGGTGGTAGCTTGATCTATTTATCTCTTGTTCTTCATAGATCTAGTACCATATGAGCTGCCCTACATGATTATGGTCATATTTGTAATTCCTATGTGGTTGATCTTTTGTTCTGTGATTTGATATTTGAGATTGGAATCTATTTTGTGTAAGATGTGTTGATAGATGCATATCATGTACCCCGTTCTTAATTGCTTGCTTTGATCCAATTTGTATGCAAGAACTTGTATGGGCAGAAGTGTGTATTAGATGGAGTAGCATGGTGGTAGTGATTGAATTGTGACAAACAATATTCAAGATCTACTTTCGTTTTTACCTTTCTTTTGCTGTCTCACTAGGGATAAAGTGAAATCGTGTGCTATAGTTATCACGTGAAAGTGTGATAATCTTGTTAGATCAAGGTAGCGTATTTGTATTTCAAACATCATGTTATATTACTTAAAGCTATACTCTAATTTGTACTTAATTCAATATTGCATGGAGTTTCCATTTCTTGAGGAGTATAAGAGAGATGTATTTCATCTCTATGTTAAAACGTGATGCCCATACCGATTTCTTATCAAACACATATAGAATTTCCATGAAAATTTATCATTGATGAATTGTTTTGTGATCAGTACAACTTCAAAAGAGAGTAGACAAGTGAACCCATGAACCCTAGTCTGATTTTAATCATAATAAAACCTTTCCAATGCATCTACTATCTTATATATTTTCTGCATTTTATTATTTCGAAAATATAAAAATACTTTCTCTACATGCAATCACTCATAAAAACCAAAAAACAACTCTACTATCTTCCATATCATCTAGTATGCATTACTTTACTTTATTTACTATTTTTATTCCAGTTTACATTATATTTTATTTCATATTACTAATACGAAACCTTGTTCTTGACAACCACTTGGTGGAGTTGGGGACACAAGACAAATTATTTTACTTACAGGTTGCTTGAACAAGAGAAGACAAAACCCTTCCATAACCAATTCCCAGAGAGTTCAATATAAACCCTCGAGTCACCCTTGTGGGGAAAATAATCTTGCTACAATACTCTGCACTTGGAATCCCAATGAAAAATGGCCACGATTGTTGCCATCAAGAGTATTTTCTAGCATCATTGACAGGGAGTTGGTGAAGCACACCACAACTGCATCCTCATCAAGTTTGAAGAGAAAGCTTGAGGAACAAGGTATTTCCCATGACACTTGCAAGTATCTTCTAGCGCCGTCATCTTCTTCAGCTTGTGCAACAACCCAAACTTGGGGAGGTTGCACCACTATGAGCTTTTTCTTCTCCTTCTAGATGTTTAAAGTATTTTATTTTGTCTTGTTTTTAGTATTTTTAAGTTTTCCTTAAGACATAAAACAAATAAAAGTTAGTGTCAACCTTTTTCTAAGAAAACATGACTAAGAAAAGTAAAAAAGTCAAGTTGGGAACAAGTCCATTCATAAACAAGTTTGAGTGCAACATGGATCCTGAGGTACTAGGTGCCATAGTTTATAATCGTTTTTCTAATGGAAATGCAGTTGATGCTCATTGGCATATTAAAATCTTTCAGGATTCTTTCAAAACTCCAGGTGCCCTAGATATTGATCCTGAAATAGTTAAAGTAAAGTAATTTCCGCACTCCTTAAAAGGAATAGCTAAGAGATGGTATAATGATGTACCGAAAAGAGATTTAAAAACATGGTACAATATGAAAGTATCCTTTTTAGAAAAAATTGGTAAAAAGACACTTCATTGCAAAAAAAATGATATATGATTTCAAGCAATATGAAAATGAACCTCTCACGAGTGCTTGGGTAAGGTTTAAACAACTCACACATAAATTAGAACATGGACTAAAGGATTGGTTGCTTGTAGGGAGTTTTTATGAAGGCCTTACACATGAATCTATGCAATCCCTAAATAACAAAACCAAGAAATCATTTTTATATCTAAACCCCCATTAAGCATTTACATTATTAGATGGAATATTGGTAGAAACTAGTATCAACAAGGTCTTAAGTGAACTTAGCCCCAATTTTTCCCTTAGGGGAATTCGTGGGGAAAATTAAGTAAAAGTGGAAGTCTTAGAACATTGTAGCATGCTCTTTAGGGACAAAAATTTAGGATCATTAAAAAAAGAAACGGAAGAAACTACTATGATCGAAAATGAAAAAGAACCAACAAATAATAAACAAGTAGAAGAAGTCAAAATGCTAAGTGAAACAAAATAACCTCTACTTGATCTTGATAAATGTAGCTTGCATGAACTCATTAACTTATTGCAAAAGTTTTCTAATGATCCATCATTTAATGGTCATCAAGCAGGATTTGTTTCCTACCTAGCAAATTATGTTACAAAGGAAAAGATTGAAAGATATAATAATCAAGCTATGATAACACCTAAGCTTGGGGATGTATGGATCCCCAAGATATTAATCACTATTGGAAAAGAGACACATAATTCTATTCTAGATTTAGGATCTAGTGTCTCAGTTTTATCTAAAGATCTATATGATTTACTTGATTTGAAACCTATGGAAAAATGCTCTATAGATCTTTTACTTGCTCATGATTCAACTAAACATGCTTTAGGAAAAGTTAAAGATATCATGGTTGAATTGCATGTGACATTTGTACCTGTTGCTTTTATTGTCATGGAAATGGGGAGTAATACCTCAAGTCCTATAATACTTGGTAGACCCTTTTTGAGAACCATAGGTGCAGTCATTGATACAAAAGAAGGAAATGTGAAGTTTCAGTTTCCTCACAAAAAATGTATGGAACACTTTCCAAGGAAGGAGGTAGCAAAGAAGCCCAAGCTATCCCATGAGTTCCACATCACTTAAACCAAGTAAGTAAAGCCTAGCTATATGGCTACAAAGAAAGCGTTTTGCGGGAGGCAATCCGGTTATTTTCTTTTGTATTTCTGCTTTGAACTCTTGATGTAGCAAGAGAGTTTTGTTTTGGTTTTCTTTCTGTTAATAAAGTACCAAGTGGAACCCATTTTGGATGTTTAAAAGTTGCTAAACATATGTAGTAGCAAATTTCTGCAGAACAGTTTTTAGTGCGAGAATTTTATGTTTTTTATGTAACTCCGATTGCACTTATATTTACACAGAATTTACAGATTTTCATTCTATGTAGGCACAAAAATTGGCTAAAATTCCTGACATGTATAAGTAGGGCGAAAAAATCGTTTTGATGCTGCTGAAAATCTGGACAGATTATGCCATGTTTTGTTTTAACCATTCCCAAGAGTCCTAAAATGATTGTTATGAGTAATATTATATGCTAGGGATATGTGGAAATATTATATTCTTACTGTAACATTTATAAAGAATTTTGTATTTGATATATATGCAGCCACTATTATGCTTTTGTGCCAGTAATGTCACCACTCAGAAACGAGATAGGAGAAAAAGTTTTGTGTTGAAGTTTTTTGACAGGGAATAGAGGAACACAACACCAAGAGCAATCCAAGGATCGTGAAAACCATAAGCTTTGGGATGCCCAAGGCACCCACTGGACCTATTAAACTCTCAGTTTGCAAACCTCTAAACTTTGTTTTTCGAGAAACATAAAACTATCATAGAAACTTAGATCGCCTGTTTTGTTTATTTTACTTTTGTCTCGCATTAAAAGGACCACCACTATTATTATAAATGTTTATGATAGATCTACTGAAAAGGTACTTTGCCTTAATGAGATAAAAAATGAATAAGAATGCCTTGAAATAAAATAAAAGGGGAGATAAAAGCAAAAGGCTGAAATTCATGTCGTGTCTAGTTCTTAGGCTCAAGTACTTTATATGAAATATGATTTGTTTTGTGCCTATTAATTTGTATGATTTGCTTGTGTATATTTATGTTCAAAATTAAGGAGCAAGGTGAGAAAATAAATGTTGGCATTGTGAACTAGATGGCATAGTCTTTAGATCTATTTTTGCTAAGTCTTCACAATACAAGCTAAGACTTGTTCCAAACCCCATAAACTAGACTAGGCATATCCACCTATTTGTGGAAAAAGCTACTTTCAAGTATAGTATGTATGTTAATCCTCCAAACATTCTTAAAAACACCTTTTTCATGTATTTTAAAGCTCATAAGAAAGTAAGGTTTGGGGTGATACCACTATGGACATTTTTGTGCTTTACATCTTATTAGTTGTTGTTGGACACACCATGTTGTCATCGCACAAGCTTTCAATGTTGAATGTTGATAATTAATCATGTTAAATTTCTTCTTATGGATTGCATTGATGGGAAATAAAGTGTGCATACTGGAGTAGACATATTGAGAGAAAATGCTCCTGAACCGCTAGTCAAGTCCATGCACCGTGCGACATACATCATGATGATCCTTGTTGATATGATTCATATGTCTGTTTTTCTTGCTCTTCTAGAGTATAGATACTGCCCCCCTCCCACCTTGATCAAGACCAAGGAATTATATTAACTCCTATGCTAAATAAATAAATAAATGAATAAATAAATACAAAAAGGGGGGCATATAGCTACACATGGAGCAAAAGGTACTTCAGTGATGCGGTTTCTAAGACCAACATGTGCATACGATGACATGCCTAAGTTGAGTAGCATGAGGAGTGCAAGGTCATAGGTATGGTGCATGAAACAATCAACTTGTAAGATGTTTAACACATAAACCATATGACGCTTTGAAATAAAAGATACTTGGAACCCCATCCTTATTAGTATTGTTGACATGAACTACATAGCTCAAAACTTTTTTTTTACATTATTTATGGAGGATTAACATATGTATTCAATGCTTACTTTCGGTACGAGATGCAAAACATCTCAAGGGAAGACATGAAACTAAGAAGTGAGTCTTCTAGTCAAGGGCATGAAACTAAGAAGTAGCCCAAAAATAAAGGAATATGAAACCAATGCCAATCATGAAAAGACTCTTATTATATAGGTTCATCAAAGTGTGCTTGAAGGTTTGTTTTGTTCATCATTTTCTTTATCACACCATTACTTATTGCTTAGCATGTTTATAGATGTGTAAATGATACAACGTGATAGTACACTTGCATATTATGCTTCATTGAAAGGAATTGAGCGTATGAACTTTACATGATAATGAAAGAAGCAAAAGGTAACAAACTCCAAAGTCCATGTTTAGTTTTCATCACCTTCATGCTCGAGGACGAACATAGGTTAAGCTTGGGGATGTTGATGCAAGTAAAATGCATACATGAACTTTGTAGTTTGTTAACATGTTTATCCATATATTTGCATCATATATGATGGTATATCCATGTTTTACATTGATTTTAGGAGGTTTACCAATGATCCCCTTTATTTTGGTTATAACCCGGCAGGGCAGAAAAACCCTGTTTTCAATGTTTTTGATGTTTCTGGACCTATACGAAGTCAAATGGACCTGAACTTTTGGGAATGACAATATTTATCCACGAGAAGCTTCTGGAGCACGAGAACCTCACCTGGAGGGGGCGCGCCACCTATGCTATTTTCCTCCTTGGCCGTTTGATCGCCTTGATTCTTTCGGCAACGAAGTTCTCTTGACCTAAAAACCCCTATATAAGGATCCCCTAGACAAGCCACCAGAGATGAAAACACCACCAAATAGAGTCAGATCCAACAAAAATTGGAGGGGAAACTCCACCGGGGCCATCTCTAGGGGGATCTCCACCCTCTCCAACGTCTCCAGCATCATCACCATGATGAAGAGGGAGTAGTCCACCTCTGGGCAACGGTTTTGTGGCACTAGCTTGATCTATCTCTTATTCTTCATAGATCTAGTACCATATGAGCTACCCTACATGATTATGGTCATATTTGTAATTCCTATGTGGTGGATCTTTTGTTCCATGATTTGATATTTGAGATTAGAATCCATTTTGTGTAAGATGTGTTGATAGATGCATATCATTTACCTCGTTCTTAATTACTTCTTTTGATCCAGCTTGTATGCAAGAACTACTTTGGTTTTTACCTTTACTTTGTTGCATCACTAGGGATAAAGTGAAATCATGTGTTATAGTTATCATCTGACAGTGTGATAATCTTGTTAGATCAAGGTAGGATATTTGTATTTCAAACATCATGTTATATTACTTAAAGCTATACAATGATTTGTTCTTAATTCAAGATTTCATGGAGTTTCCCTTCCTTGAGGAGTAAAAGAGAGATGTATTTCATCTCTATGTTAGAACGTGATGCCCATACTTATTTCTTATCGAACACATTTAAAATTTCCATGAAAATTTATCATTGATGAATTGTTTTGTGATCAGTACAACATAAAAAGAGAGCATACAAGTGAACCCATGAACCCTGGTCTGATTTTAATCATAAGAAACACCGTTCCATTAAATCTACTATCTTATATATTTTCTGCAATTTATTATTTTGAAAATACAAAAATACTTCCTCTACTAGCAATCGCTCATAAAAATCCAAAAACAACTCTACTATCTTCCATATCATCTAGTATGCATTACTTTACTTTATTTACTGTTTTATTTTAGTTTACATTATATTTTATTTTCATATTGCTAATACGAAACCTTGTGCTTGACAACCACTAGGTGGAGTTGGGGACATAAGACAAATTATTTTACTTTATAGGTTCCTTGAAGAGGAGAAGACAAAAACCCTTCCATAACTAATTCCCCGAGAGTTAGATATAAACCCTTGAGTCACCCTTGTGGGGAAAAGAAGCTTGCTACAACACTCTACACCTAGAGTCCCAACGAAAAGTGGCCATGATTGTTGCCATCACCGGTCCCTAGAGATGTGAGTCGAGGTTGGTCTATCAAGGGCGCTCTCTATCCCAAGCAACCCCGACCATGCTTACCTACCTATTATGATGCACCTACACACGCCAAATCTTCCAAATCATTTTCTATGCATATGTCAAATGGAACACCTAAACTATTTGACTCATGGAATCTACTAGGCAAGTTAGTCAGTCGAGGGGTTCCCAAGCCCCATGTGGTTGTATGCTCATCTCGGTTCCAAAGGCAAGAACTCAGTTCCTAGTGGTGGTTAGCATGGGGCTACAAAAACCACATCCCACCGTGGCCTCCCATACAAGCCTTAGCATGATTAACCTTTACCACTGATCTCATCTCATCACATCCTCCTGTCATACTAGATTCTCTGAATCTGATACATCATTTGGATGAACCAGAACTAACAGCTAAGCATGGGTAAGCAGGACATAGATAAAAGTGCTAGCAGTGCACACAAGCCAAACCTAGTTATGCTAGGAGCAGTTCATCAGGTAATATAAGCTCAAAGGGAGTAATGCAACAAATTGGATACTCTATCTGTCGATAAAATACCACACTATAATCGTATGCATCATGGCAAGAATTGAAATGCTTTCGAAACCATAGGATTATATAATAGTGGGGATACGCTAGCCTTGTTTGTTGATACCCAGATATAGATATTTGGAAGCCTTGTTCTTGACTTGGTTACAGTTGGTCAATTATTGTTCGTCGGTCTTTGATGGTGTTGATCCCGATCTCGATATCATATTCTACCGAGAAGAACCAAAACACTAGAAAGAAAGGGGGGAAATCAACACATGGCATCGGTGCAATGCTCAAGCAAGTATGATGATATGACAAGTTAAATAGCATGGAGATGTAACCCTAAGACATTCTTGGCAATTTAAGCAGCGTCTGAGGGCTGCAAACCCTAATACACGAGAGACCCCGGAATCACCTACATGATACAATTGGTGTCAGGGGATGATCCCCAGGTACCCCAACCGGACAAGAAACCAAGCAGTCGGATCACGTCCGGCTGACCAAATGCAGCCGGACAGGGCAAGACAGTCCAGCAATCACATGGTAGCCAGATCAGCAAGAAGTAGCCGGCTATGGCGACATAGCTGGACCCAATCAGTGAGACAGGGCGACGTGCGTATCAGTGCACGGTACGCCCTGTATGATTACAAGACTGGCAACCACCCGGCCATACCGAAGACTTTGTGGGGATGACGCAGGAACAGTGGCCCGATGCTGACTACATGCTCGCACGGCGCCCACTGTGCCTATGACAGCCATACCGCTAGACATACCATACCGGACACTGTAGATGACCAGCCGGCTGGGACCCACATGTGGGGCCCACTAGTCGGATTGGCCAGTGAGACTGTTGCCTCTCTGCCTATATAAGGAGAGGCAAGGCCGCTGTAGAAAGGGTTGGTCTCATTGCATTTAAGGCAGTAGCTAGAGAATACAGCTCGAGGAGCACTTGTAGTTCGTGTATCCCTGATAGTCAGACTCGGCAGGAGTAGGGGCTTTACCTCATCACGAGGGCCCCGAACCTGGGTACTTCTTGTGTCCAGCTACGCTTGCTTGTATCCAATCCCGCATGCGGACACCGTCGATAGCTTCCCTGCTAGTCCCCACACCTCTATCTCACCTTCTTAGGTACTGCCGTTCTTAATACAACGACAGTTGGTGCCCACCGTGGGGCAAGATGGCTTCGACCGGAGTCACGTTCCACACGGGACCCCGCACTTCAGCCGGTGAGCGCGTGTCCTCTGGCCTGGTGCTCACGCTCGGCAAATTCGACTGCGTCATCGACAACGCTTCCTGCTTCGCCGGAACCTCCTTCCCGGCGAATGGCACCTTTCTGCTATTCGGCGACCTCCCTGTCTACGTCGCCACCGTTTCGGAGCGTTTCCCCAGGGAAATCGTCTATGTCACGGGGCTGCCGCATCCGGACGGTGGCACCTCCGTCGCACCCTACGGCGTGGAGGTCATGATGGCCGGCTCCATCTCTCACCCTCGCCAGCCGCGGGAGCGAGGCGCGGACGAGGTTGGGACTTCTGCCCCTCCGCAGCCTCGGAACCCGGTGGAGGATGCCATTGATCGGCTCTAGACGCCGGTCAACCTCGGGGATAACCCGGAGGAAAAGGAGGCCAACTTTGCCATGGAGAGACAGATCCTCCTCCAGGAGGCCATGGAGCTAGCAGCATCCCGCAAGCAACTCGAGATCACCCGACGCAAGTACGACCGTGCGCATGGCTTCACTCCGGCTACCGTGGAGCCGAGCCGACGCGACCAGGTGCGGCGCCGGGGCGGCGAGCTAGGCGGTAGGATGGAAAAGGATGGGGAGCCGGATCCCGCACCCGCCCTCATCTGGCCCACCTACAGCACACCCATCAAGAACGTGTGTGCGACACGGGCCGTGGCTGAAGAGCTGCCCAGTCTGGAGGGCGAGGAGCGAGCCCGCCAGCACGCTCGCGTGCAGGAGCTCCTCCGCATCGCGGACGAGCAGGCCGACGCCAACCGGTAGATGCAGGAGGACCCCAGCTACTCCAGGGGGAGCAAGCTGCCTGCCAACAGCAGGGGCGCGCCGCGCGACACCCAATAGGCGTCCTCCCCTCAGCCGGCTAAGGCCCACAGCAGGCGTCGCAACTCTGGCAATAGGGACCAGCCGCGCCAGGAGCAGACGGTAAATAGCAACCCGCCGCCTCCCCCTCCACCAACCGGAGCGCCCAGACCAGCCGAATCCCGTCTCTCGGGCTGGGTGGGAGCGCCCAACCCGGATTGTCCGGATGCCCGTGATCGCATCGAGCTCCTCGCTCAAGCGCGCGTCACGGAGGAGGAAGATTCTACCGGCCCGGTTTGTTTTGGACCCCGCAGCCGGAACGAGCCATTTCCGGATAAGTTCTCCCTGCCCAGGGACACCCCCAAGTACGACAATAGCATGAAACCGGAAGATTGGCTGACCGACTATGCTATGGCAGTCGGCATCGCCCATGGGAACAAGCGCACAGCCGTGCGCTACGTCCCCCTCATGCTAACCGGGTCGGCAAGAACGTGGCTCAATAGTCTTGCACACAATAGCATCAACGCCTGGCCAGACTTCGAGAAAGTATTCGTCCGCAACTTCAACGGCATGTACAAGCGTCCGGGGCGCCCACGCGACCTGGCCTTGTGCGTCCAAGGTGACCCGAGACCGACCGTGAATACCTCGCCAAGTGGACGGAGCTGCACAACACCTGTGAGGGCATCCTGGAGAGCCAGGCCATCGGCTTCTTCATCGAGGGTTGCCGAGAAGGCACCATGCTTCGCCACCGGCTACAATGTGACGAGCCAAAAACCATGTTGGAGCTCATGATGGTTGCGGACCAGTACGCCATGGTGGATGCCGCCATGAAGAAGCCCCTCCGAGTAAATGCCGACGGGCGTCCGACTCCTACGGAGCCGGCTCGCGACCGTCTAGGCAATCCGGCTGGCGAAGCCGGATCCTCCAGGCGCCACGGCAACGACAACCGGTTCCACGGGGACCGCCAAGCCGAGAAACAGAAGCCTCGCTACCACGCGCGGCAGGTCAATGCTGTGGAGGGTGCGCCCGACGCACCGACTAACGACGCAAGGAGGCAGAAGCCGCGGCTCACCTTTGACCAGATGTTTGACGGCCCGTGCAAGTGGCATAGCGGTCCCTTCAAACCGGCTACGCACACCACCCGGAATTGCAGCTGGACCCACCAGCTAAAGGACCAAGGCAACCAGCCTCGTCTCCCCCTCCCCCTCCTGGTGGACCTCCACCACTGGCTAGGGGAGCCGATAATGATGGTAACAGTGGCAACAACAACAATGGCTACCCACAGCCGCACGCCGCCTACCACATCTTCGAGACGGAGCAGGACGACAAGCACAGCCGCAGGCGACGCTCCAAGGAGGTCAATGCCATCGTCTCTCCGGTCCCCCAGTACCTGAACTGGTCGGAAACCCCCATCACCTAGAGCTGTGCAGATCAGCCGGAGCAGCTGCCGACTCCCGGGGGCTACGCCATGGTGCTCGACCCCCTCATCGTCTCCAACGCGCGTACCTGCCGATTCTCGCGCGTCCTCATCGACAGAGGCAGCAGCCTCGACCTCCTCTACCAGTCCTCGCTGGAGAAGCTGGGCATTCGCGAAAGCGACCTGCGCCTGACTACCACAACGTTCCACGGCATACTACCGGGGCCAGCCTGTGCCTCGCTGGGGAAAATCCAGCTGGACGTCATCTTCAGGACCGAGGAGAACTTCCACCGCGAACCAATCTGGTTCGAGGTGGTAAACCTGACGAGCTCCTACCATGCTCTCCTCGGGCGCCCCGCCCTTGCCAAGTTCATGGCCGTCCCCCACTACGCGTACCTCAAGATGAAGATGTCGGGACCCCGCGACGTGATCACCATCGTCGGCTGCTTCAGGCGGTCAATGGAGTGAGCCTCAACCGGTTCCAAGCTGGCAGAGGCCCTCATCATAGCCGAGGAGAAGCGTGTGATCATGCGCAACGTAGCCATGGCCCAGTAGGACATGCCGGCTAGCAACAAACCGGCTGGAGAAGGAACTTTCTAGCCGGCAAAGGAGACAAAGCGGATTCTGCTCGACCCCTCTGGCCCGACTAAGTTCGTCACCATTGGTGCCGGCTTGGACAGCAAATAGGAAGGCGCGCTCGTCGACTTCCTCCGTGAGAATTGGGACATCTTTGCATGGTCCCCCAAGGACATGTCGGGTGTGCCGAGGGAGTTCGCCGAGCACTCACTTCATGTGCGTCCGGCTGCCAAGCCGGTCAAGGAACCTCTGCGCCGGTTCGCAGAGGAGAAGAGGAAGATAATCGGTGACGAGATCACCCGGCTCCTTGCAGCTGGGTTCATCATGGAAGTGTACCACCCGGACTAGTTGGCGAACCCAGTCCTGGTGCTGAAGAAGAACAAGACCTGGCGCATGTGTATCGACTACACCAGCCTGAACAAGGCGTGCCTGAAAGACCCCTTTGCCTTGCCCCGTATCGATCAAGTCATCGATTCCACGGCCGGCTGTGATTTGTTGTCTTTTATAGATTGCTATTCTGGGTACAATCAGATCCGGCTAAACCCGGCTGATCAGATTAAGACATCATTTATCACCCCCTACGGGGCTTTCTGCTACGTAACCATGCCTTTCGGTCTAACGAATGCCGGCGCTACCTACCAGCGCTGCATGCAGAAGTGCTTGCACTCGTAGATAGGCCAAAACGTGCATGCTTATGTGGACGGTGTGGTCATCAAGACCAAGGAGAAGCACACCCTCCTCGAGGATCTGGGAGAAACATTTGGCAACCTCCGCCAGTACCAGATGAAGCTGAACCCGGAGAAGTGCGTGTTCAGAGTACCATCCGGTCAGCTACTCGGTTTCCTCGTATCACAACGAGGTATCGGGGCGAATCCGGAGAAGATTGCGGCCATCGAGAGGATGCAGCCGCCCAGGAACCTGCTTGGGGTCCAGAAGTTCATCGGATGTCTGGCCTCCCTCTGTCGTTTCGTCAGCCGGCTGGGGGAGAAGGCACTCCCATTGTACCAGCTGATGAAGAAGACGAACAAGTTCTCCTGGACTTTGCAAGCCGACACCGCATTTCATGACCTCAAGCGCATGCTATCCACAGCGCCGGTCCTAGCCACGCCAGCTAGCAAGGACCGATGTTGCTCTATATAGCAGCCATTAGCCGGGTCGTCAGCGTCATCCTGGTGGTGGAGCGCACCGAGGAAGGCAAGGCTCAGCTGGTTCAGAGGCCCGTCTACTACCTCAGCGAACTACCCCCACTACCAGAAGATGTGCTACGGCGTGTACCTAGCATGCAAGAAGCTCAAGCACTACTTCCTGGAGCATCCGATTAAGGTCGTGTGCACTGCACCCCTTTCGGAAATCATCAGCAACAAAGACGCCACCGGCCGATTCGCCAAATGGGCCATTGAGCTAGCCGCCTACTCCATCAAGTACGAGCCCCGGCTCACGATCAAGTCGCAGGAATTGGCAGACTTCCTCGTCGACTGGGCTAAGACCCAGTATCTCCTACCGGTTCTGGATTCAAACCACTGGAAGATGTACTTCGACGGGTCGAAGATGCTCGGGGACTTGGGGGCCGGCATCGTGCTTACCTCGCCCAAGGGAGACCGGCTGGAGTACGTGCTGTAGATCCACTTCAAGGCCTCCAACAACATAGCCGAATACGAGGCACTGGCACACGGGCTCCGGCTAGCCAAGGAGATCGGTGTCAACCGGATCTAGTGCTTCGGTGATTTGGATCTGGTGGTGCAGCAAGTATCCGGAGAATGGGACGCCAGAGATGCAAACATGGCCCTCTACCGATTCCACATCCAGAAGCTCGACGCCTCATTCGTCGGGTGCGAATTTCACCACGTCCCTCGCGTCAACAACGAGGCAGCCGATTCGCTAACCAAGATCGGATACACCATGCAGGCGATCCCACCGGGGGTATCCTTGGAGCACCTGCGCAAGCCGTCCATCAACCCGTCACCAGAATCGGACTCCATCATCTGGGCAGGGAGCGTTCCGGCTGGCGGAATGGCAGAAGCGCAGCCGGCAGAGCCAGCGAAGAAGAAGACCCGCACCAATTCCAGCAAGGCAGTGCCCTCCGGCTCGCAAGACCCGGGGGCTGCCGATTCATCAAGCGGGTCGGGGGCTGCCGTCCCGGGTACGCGACCCGGACGGCCCCCCGACATCCGTCAACCGGAGGACAGGAGCGTCCTCGTTATTCGAGAAGTACCATCCTGGGCATAGCCCTTCATGAGCTACATCACCAACAGAGAACTTCTGGATGACGAGGTGGAAGCCAGGCAAATCCGGCGCCGCGCGCACACGTACACCATCATAAACGGTGAACTTTACAAGCGCAGCGTATCCGACATTTTCCAGAGATGTGTCGACGTAGACACGGGCTACCGGCTACTCAAGGATATCCACCAGGGCGAGTGCGGGCATCACGCTTCGTCAAGGGCGATAGTCGCCAAGGCGTTCCGCCATGGTTTCTATTGGCCCACCGCCCTCGAGGACGCTGAGCAGCTAGTCCGCGCGTGCAATGGATGCTAGCGCTTCGGGCAGCTCAGGCACATGCCAACTTCGGTACTCAAGACCATACCGATCACCTGGCCCTTCGCGGTTTGGGGCCTCAACATGGTCGGTCCCTTCAAGCAGGCTCGCGCGGGTATGACCCATCTGCTGGTAGCGGTGGACAAGTTCACGAAGTGGATCGAGGCTAAGCCCATCCGGAAGCTGGACGGAGCGACAGTCGTCACCTTCTTCACCGACATCATCAACCGATTCGGATACCCCAACAGCATCATCACCGACAACGGCACGAACTTTGCCAAGGGGGCCTTCGCCCGGTTCTGCAGCAACAAGGGCATCCGGCTGGACCTCGCTTCCGTCGCGCACCCGTAGTCCAACGGGCAAGTGGAAAGGGCAAACGGCTTGGTGCTAGCCGGTATCAAGCTGCGTCTCATGGAGCCATTGGAGCGGTCCCCTGGATGCTGGATCGAGGAGCTTTCGGTTGTGTTGTGGAGCCTCTGCACCGCGCCGAGTAGATCAACCAGCTACACACCATTCTTCCTGGTCTACGGATCGGAAGTCGTCCTCTCCGCGGACATCGAATTCGACTCACCGCACAAGCTCCTATACGACGAAAAGGCCAACCAGGAGGCACGGGAAGACAGAGTGGACCTCCTGGAGGAGGCCCGTGAGCTGGCTCTGTCCAGGTCAGCCCTGTACCAGCAGCGACTACGTCGCTACCATTCAAGCCGGATTCGCCCAGTCGCGTTGCGCGAGGGCGACCTGGTTCTCTGGCTGGTGCAAGACACGAAGGGCATGCACAAGTTATCGCCACCCTGGGAGGGCCCCTTCATCATCAGCCGGGCGCTGCCCAACGACTCCTACTACCTCATCGACACGCAGCAGCAGCGCAAGAACAAGATGGACAAGTCAGACGAGGAGACCGAGCGTCCCTAGAACGCGGCCCTGCTGCGCCCGTTTTACACCTAGTCGCCAGGCAGTGTATGTATCCCATACACCCCTTGAATGAAAATGCGGACCCCTATGATAATCTCGGGGGCTCCTTGCTAGAAATGTGTTTTCGCATCTGCTTTTCCGGTTCTGATTTTCCGGCTCCGGCAACCCCTACCCGGGGGCTTGCCGGCTAGCCCGGCCTGCTAAGTCAACAAACCGACCGAGTAGTGTGCGATGATGTCAGAGGCCCACTCTTCGTCTCAGCTATAGACCGCAACCTGGCTGTCCGGCTAGCAAGAGCAAAAGCCCGAGGCATCCCACATGAAAAAACAGGGAGGAGACGCGACAGACCGGGCGTTCAGGTCTTGCAACTAGCTCGAACCAATCCGGCTACTAAGCCGTTAGTACCGTGCGCAATGTACTGTCAACTCCCTTCGATTCTGGCTGCAGACCGCAACCCGGCTGCCCGGCAAGGACGCAGCGAAAACAGCAGAGCACACGGGAAAGCGACCAAGTGTTTGGAGAGGCACAAGCCAATTTTCGAAAAAACAAGCAGTTTTTCGGCTACAATTTGAAAGACTAACCTATTAACCCATGAGGATGTATGTGTATGTATATGTATATTCTTGCCCGACTACTTCGAGTCGGAATTCAGGAAAAGGGATGAAGATTCGAAGTCCTTGCCTTCATCAAGCGCTCCGAATCTCGGGGGCTACACCCACTGGGTGCGCTCGCGCGCCCCCAGTGGAATCTTGTAGTTCCTGACCGGCTAAGGGCGTTTAGCCGGCCGTTCGGAGCCTAGGTGAGGGCAAGGGCAGGAGCAAGAGAAGACAAGGAAGATTCGAAGCACCTGGCTACGCCAGCTACTCCGAATCTCGGGGGCTACACCCAATGGGTGCGCTCGCGCGCCCCCACTGGAATGTTAGTTCCACCGGCTGAGGGCATTCAGCCGGCGAAAGCAGCCGACTAGGACGAGTCTAGTCGGGTAAAGTTAGAAGACTTGGAAAAAATAAGGAAGATTCGAAGCACCTGGCTACACCAGCTACTCCGAATCTCGGGGGCTACACCCAGTGGGTGCGCTAGCGCGCCCCCACTGGAGGGGTAGTTCCTCTGGCTAAAGGTGTGTAGCCAGACGAAGTTAGCCGGCGAAATATTGAAAGAAAATTCAAGACGCACAAGTTAAAGGAAACTTGTAACACCCTCGAATCGGCCCTATACAAGTTTTAGCGCTTCCTGCCAAACCCGCATAGAAACGATTCAAGGACGCCCACCAGGCACTTTCATGCGGGTGGAAAACGAAGTAATACCATTACACATTAGTCCATGATATAAACCACAGAACATATATATATATACAACAACGACTCCATGAGTCAAGAATACAGATATATTATACAAAGATTCAAATTACCTTGAAAACGATAGAGCGTCCGACTACGGACAAGATGCAAATGGGGCTAAGAGCCCTGAAGAATAACCAATGGCGTCCATAACCCTGCCCAGGCCAAGCCGGAAGGGTAACCCTGCTAACGACGTCGATCTCAAACCTGCTAAAACAAAAGGGGTGCCGACAAAGGGCAAAGGAAAAAGAGGAGCGTCAGTACTGAGGCCAGTACACGACGAGGCTAGAATTCGGCGGCTCTCGCCTACATAGGTATGGTGGACTGAAGCGGCAACACAGCAGCACTAAACAACCTATAGAGACTCAGCAAAACTGGCGGCTATTAGAGAGGGATAAGAAAGACCTATTCGGATCCAACCTGATACTAACACCAAACATACCCATCCTGGCATTTCCCCCTCGAGACCAAACAAGGAAGTCAAACCGAGGAACTCACATAGTTGGCAGTTTTATTCATTCCATTATAGTTGAAGCACTTACTAGTCAGATATAATTAGCATGAGTCATCCTGAAGCATAAGTAGTGGGCAGTTTTAATTCACATTCCGTTGTAGTTGGAACATTTACTAGTCAGATATAATTGTCCTGAGGAATCCCAAAACCCAGTAGTTGTTGGCACTTTTATCACATTCCATTGGAGTTGTAATACTTACTAGGCAGGTATAGTATGACACAGATCACCACAGATCCACTAGTTGTTGGCATTTTTATTATCCATTCCATTATAGTTGCATCTAATTACTAGTCACATATTAAGTCAAATTTATAGCACTACTTTAGGTATGCTTGTATATGATCGAGATACTGTGCTCCAAGTCGTCCATAACCGCGGACACGACTTTCAGAAAGATTTACCCTGCAGAGGTGCACAAATAGCAACACACACATGATCAACCTCGGAAAAACCAAATCAAAACCCAACAAGGCTTTCATGACAAAGCAATCACAGGATTCATAAAATATTTCAGGGGGCCACCCCACTAAGCTACCCGCAACGAAGTTGGCCGGCTCCGAGATGGACCTAGGGTTTGTGTCAATGGCTGTAAACGACTGGGAACCCGAAAGTGTGACTGGGCTTGTCGATACCGCGAAAATATTTTCACGATCCAAAACAGTACAGGTGCTCCACGCACAATCGTAAATAAAGCAGTAAAGCATGGCATAAGTACAGGATATTAATAAAGCCCCAAACTACTTGTGGCCCCAAGAAATAAGAAATGAATCAAGCTCTCGCTAAGGGGATTCATGGTCCCATATGCGGATAGTGCGATAGTCAAGGAACAGGTATCAAGTACTCGGGGTCCTACGGGACACAAGTGAGCATGGAAAAACCAAATAACATTTATTGCCCACCGATGCCTCTGCATTAGTTATATCTAGCATTTTAATAGTTGTATTTAAAGTCATGATCAACTCCACCATAAACATCTGTCAGCATTCCAACAACTGTGGTACTCGACATCATGGGATCGCACCTAATCAAGCAACTACGACTCGCAAGGCCAGCTATCTACCAAACAACAGGTATTAGGAAGTGTCCATGGCAATATAGAGGCTGCACGGGAGATAACTGGTGCACGGAAACTAAAGCACCACGACACGGATAGCAATAGATCAACAGGAGGAAATAAAGACTATAAATACAAAATAGGTAGAAGGGGAAGAGATGCTCGCCTGGGAAACACTGCCGACAGATCATATCTGGAGAACTTGTCGATACTCGCATCAACTCATCGGCCTAATCCGCGAAGAAGCAAACACTAGAAGAAACGCCGGATGCAATATTTAATACTATGGCAGAAGATCCGGCATGCTTATGATATGATGCATGACAAGGCAAAGATGCAGTGGAATTAGTCAATATTAAGCGGAACCGGGGTTCCGACAATTAATTAAATGATTCAAGTTGTTTAGCTACCCCGCAATTTAAATGTTGTATTAACAGGGCGAAACATGGCATCGGTTCGCTACACAAATTTAAATGGAGTCCAGAATAAGACAAAGATATCCCGCATAAATACTCCATATTTAATTATGAGGTGAATCGGCATAATGCCCCCAAACCACAAGCAGGTATGCATGCATGAACAATTTAATATGCGACAGTTGATAATGTCATATTATAAAAATAGGGGCTTAGGTCACACATCTGGGTTCGGAAGATCTTGGGTTCCGGGGGTTCGAGGTTCGGTCTCAAGGTCCGGATCTGGGGTTCGGATCAACGGGATCATTCTTGAATAAAGGAAGGAGAGCTTGGCGTCCCGGGAAGAAGGACTTGGTTTGGCGTCAGGGAAGCGTCGGATCCGCCCTGGTCGGTGTCGATCTTGTCGCTACGAAGATCTTGTTGGGTCCGTGTATCGGGGCGGTCTTGGCATCCGGGGTGAAGTACTTATCGTTCGTGTGAGGCGATCTTGGTGGTCATCGGGTCCGAGAAGAAGATCTTGTCGCATCCGGGTCTTCGGGTTTCGGGAAGGAGGTCTTGCGGTTTCCGATGGAGATCTTGACGCTCCGGGCCGAAAATCCTCGGCTTCGGTCCCATGTCGACGGTCTTGGTGTCCGGGGATGCTCTGGGTCCGTGGTCTTCGGGTGGCTCGCCTGGACGTTCCGTGTAGGCGATCTTCGGATACGGTCTTGATGATCCGGGATGAGGAACTTGGGGTCCAGCGGTGGCTGATCTTGTTGGTGGTTCTTCGAGTAGCACAAGGTTTGACTTATCGTTTCATCTGCTGTTGGGGCGCACGGGCAGCAACACTTCTGTAGACGATTGTCCTGAGGTACTGCAGGGAAACAAACGCGAAAGATCGCACACCCACGAGTATGACGACATGCATGCACCCTAACAGTGCCCAGCAGCGGCGGTCGGGGTCGTGCTTGTCGGGTGGAGCGGCAGGGAACAGAGGGGCGGCTACAGCGCTTGAGAGGTGGTGAGGCCTGCCTGCCCCGAGAAGGAGGGTCGCGGGCGACATGGACCCAGGCAGCATCATAGGAGTCCCGCAAGGCGGAGCGAAGCACGGGAGCGGTGGGTACCAGCGATGGGGCTCAGGGACGCGGCGAGCGGCGATGCGCAGGTCGCCGGCGGGGCGAACGGCGGCGCTCTGGGGAGATGCGAGGGAAGCAGAGGGCGGCGGAACATTGGCTCAGGGCGGCGGCCGGAGCCGAGCACGGGGAGGGGCGGCGAGGTCGTGCGCTGATGGGAGGCAGGGACGAAGCAGGCAGCAGGGGCCGAGGAGGCCGCGACGCGGGAGGCGACGGACATGCAGGGACCAGCGAGGAGAGGGCCGGTGGTGGTGGAGCTCGACGGAGAGGCGGCGATGGCGGGCGCGCCTGAGGCGGGAGGTGGCTCGCCGGAGACGAAGGCATTCGACAAGAGGCGAGCAGGCGATGGTGGGGGTTCGAAGCAGGTTCGGGTGGCGATGTGGATGGGAGATGGGGGGAGGTGATGCCTGCGCAGGCCAGTGCGAGCTCGGGCTCGAGCGGGGCGGCGACGGAAGGAGGGAAGCAGAGGAGGTGGCTTGGCGGCGGGGATCGAGGCGGGGATGGCGGCGACTGGCGCGCGGAGGCAGAGGAGGGGAGGCGCAGGGTTGGTGGAGAGAGAGGAGGGAGAAGGCAGGCGGGGAAGTGGTGGGGCCGAGAGGTGGGGCCGCGTGGCGTGCGTGATGCACGCGGGCTGCGCGTGTCCGCGGGTTAGGCGGGGCAGGTGGGCGGGAGAACGGTCGGTGGGGGGTGGGGTGTCGGATTGGGATTTGGGCAGGGGGTTGGTGGCGTGCAGGTGGGCGGGAGAACGGTCGGTGGGGGGTGGGGTGTGGGATTGGGATTTGGGCAGGGGGTTGGTGGCGTGTGGGGGTTGGTGAGGGGTGGCGACCAGGTGGTGTGGGGAGTGGGGCCAGGAGGGGGAGGTGGCGCTCAGGGAGTGGCCGGGGTGAGGTGGCGCGCGTGCTAGGGTGGAGAGAGGGAGGGGTGGCTGGCGGCTGGGATGGTAGGGTGAGAGGGAGTAGGTGGAACTAGGGTTAGGTGTTAGCTGGGTTGGGTCTGGGTTTGGAGGTGGCCGACTAGGCTTTTGGGCCTAGTTGGCTGCCTCCCAAAAATAATGTAAACTTTTATTTTAATTTAAAATAGAATTTTGTAAATAGTTTTTAGATAAATAAAAGACCCGGAAAAGACCGGGGTTTTGATTTGAAATTAAAGACGGGGTATTTAGAAAACAAAAATAGGTTTACGAAAATAGTTTTATGCAAAACCATGCATGATGATGACGATGCTCAAATGCAATGTGGCATGATGACATGAGCATGTTGTCATGATGATGCAATGCACAAAAACATAGCGATTTTCTAGTAGTGGTAATTGCGGGATGCCACAAAACTCAAGAGTTCAATATTAACAAACAAAAAGGAGGCGAAGCCCCCATAGGTTATCCGGCATCAGAGATAGCCGGTACAGACAGACAAGTTTCACACATAACAAAAGAAAGACAAATACACCCGGCATCCCGGGGCGGTGACTAAGCGGCAGGGCCCTTGCCGTAAGGAGCACCTTGACTAGCAGAAGCTTTGGGCAGAGGAGGAGGCACGGAGCTCGATCCGGTTCCGGCGCCTGCGGGCGGCGGCATCGGGCCTTCCGCATCAGGAGTACCGACGGACTCCGAGTCGGTGAGCACCTCGTCGGGGTCCACGTAGTCGGAAATCTTGATGGCAGACCCGCGAAGCTCCGGATGGGCTTGGCGGATGGCGACGAGGTCGGTGCCGACACGGAAGCCTCCTTCAATCTTCTCGACGTGGGCGTCCTTGTACCAGGAGAGCATGAGGGCCAGAGCCATCTCCACTCCGGCTCGAGCCGCCAGGTCCCAAAGCCGGTCCACCGCAGCCGGCACCTCCCCCACCTTTGCAGCCAGCTGAGCCATCGTCTCCGGAACCGGAGCCTCCGGCCACACGAAGGAGAAGACGTCCTGTGTCGCTTGGCGAAGCTTGGCAGCCTCTTCGCCAAGCAGGACGACGAGCTCCTGAGCCGTCGGCTGCGCTTCCGGCCAGTTCTCCTGCAACCGGTTGTAGGCCAGCAGGTCTATGCCGGGATAAAAAGCTGTCAGAAATAAGAGTCAGATCCGGCTACCGGATCCGGAAAGAAAAGAAGGCGAAAAAAGGGAACTTACCCTTAGCCGTGTGGCCGACCTGCATCAGCTCCTCCACCAGAGCCTTCTCCTTTGTCACCAGCCATTTAATCTCCTTCTCTTGGTCCTTGTTCTGGGCCTCGAGAAGGTTGAAGGCTTCGGTCCGGCTGGCGAGCGAGGCATCGCGCTCCTTGATGGTGGCCTCCAGACCATCTACCCACGAGTGCCAATCCTTATTCTGCAACCGCAGAGTGGTGTTGGACTTGCTCAGCCGGTCGTTCGCTTTCTTCAAGTGATCGATCTCGCGCTGAGTGCACATGAGGATGGCTACAACAAAACCGGCTATCAGTAAAATAAGAGGCGGATGAAGCTAACTTACTCTGGGAAGTCCCATTGGGAGCAACAAGCTTCTGCTCCAGGGACCGTTTCCCGCCGGCTATGGCCTCCAGCAGTCGGATCTCCTTCACCGCTAGCTCGAGCATGGCGGCTAGGTCCGTCAGCGAGGCGGCGGAGGAAGCGTCGTCGTCCACAGTATTGACGGCCAAGGACTCCTTCGCTACGGCCACCGCCGTTCGCCACTCCTCCCCGGGATCGTCGTCGGAGTTGTCGTCGCCGACAACCACGAGCTCCTTGCCGGCAGCGCCCCCCCCTCCCGCGCGCCCACGGAAGATCCATCCGGCTGCGAGGACTCTGCCTCCGGTTCATCTTGAGGGGAAGACGGAGGCGGCACTTAGGAAGAAGGGGGACGCTTGCTGATGAAGTCGGAGCATGGGGCGGCGACCCGGTTGGATCTCGAGCTGGGCTCGCGGCTCCAAAAGAAACCAACGTGCTAAGAAGAAGGACGAGAAGGCAAAGGCAAATAAACCAAAGTCAGGAAGGAAGAAAAAAGAAGCACGCCGAAAACGCCGAAAGAAAAGGGGGAGAAGGGACGTACCCCGACACAACTGGGGGCGGCCCCTTCTTCCGGCCAAGGCGGCTTGGCGATAGGGTGCTAGACCGGCTCCTCCGTCGCGGGCCGGCGGGAGCTGGAACGGCTGGAGCCGCTCCCGCCTGCCTCGCCATCCGTCGCGGAGCGCGTCACCGGATCGATGGTCGGTGCAGCCTCCTCCTCTTCATGAACCTCTGCATGGGGGTCGGTAGCCAGCTTGTCATTCCGGCTGGGAAAGGCATCGCCATCCCCGTCTAACTCCTCGCTGGACTGCCGAGCGCGCGGCTCGGGCAAGTCAGGCGTGAACTCCTCAAGGGGAGCCTCACCCTCCTCGTGAAGGATGCAAGCGAAGATCTGCCGAATACAAGAAGTCAGCCGGAGAGAACAAGATAAATGCAGGAAGAACAAATGAAGTTTCCAGCTATAAGAACTTACCCGGGGCGCGCGGTTCTCCCGGCTGTAGGGCACCAGACTGAACTTCCAGTTCTCCGGCAGCCGCTCCTTGGTGATCGTCCACACCCACTGCTTCAAGTTGTGGTAGCGGGGATCACGGCGCGACAGCCGGGTCAGGTCCAGCCGGCCGGAGTAGTAGCACATCTTGTGCACCCGCTGCTGCATTGGCATCATCAGCCGGGACATCCAGCTGAGGGTGATGTCCAGGCCGGTTAGCCAGCAGGTGACGAGGGAGCGCATGCGCTGCAGCATCGCGTCCGTCTCCGCGTTGTCACCATGGATCTTCAGCTCCCAGTTCTGCCGGCTGGACTCGACATCCTGGAAGGCTGGAAGATTGATCCGGTCGATGTTGGTGACGTTCTTGACGTAGAAGTACGACTGCTGCCATAGCCGTACCGTGTCCTGAAGCAAGAACTTGGGGTAGCTGGATTGGGAGCGGGAGTAGATGGAGGCGCCGCCGCAGACGACTAGCGGCCCCTTCGTGTACTGCACCTGCGGCCGGACTCAAAAGAGCCGGCAGAAGAGCCCGAGATCTGGCTGGATCCCGAGGTAGCTCTCGCAGAACGCCATGAAATGCGCCAACGTCCCGATTGCATTGGCGCCGAGGTGGTGGAGGCGGAGGTCGAAGAAGGCAAGGAAGGTCAAGAAGAACGGGTGCACCGGCAAGGAAAACCCGCGCGCCAGATGGGAGAGGAAGATGACGCGCTCCCCCTCCGCCGGGTGCGGCGACACCTCCCCCGCCGGTGCCAACCGCACCGCCACCTCCTCCGACGGCGAGAGAACGCGGGTGGCGCGGTACTTCACGATGTGATCCTCCGTGACGGAGGAGCCGCACCAAGCCCCGCGGTCGGCGGCCATCTCCGCCTGACAGTGGGGAGCGGCGGCAGAAGAGTGGCGGTGGCCCATAACAACGACGACGATGAGCGGGCGGTGCAGCGGGCTACAACATAGAAGGCAAGGGCACAGAAGCAGGAGCACGCGAGGGAAGAGGAAACTGCAGTGGGGGAGCGAAGGAAAGGAACTGCCTCCCCCGCGGCGTCCCTTTAAAGGACCGGAACAGCAACCGTCAACGGGGCCACGTGGCGCACATCCGGACGGCCCTCACCCCAACCGCCGCCCAGATCCCGTGTGCCGAAGCAGGATGCGCAGAAGATCCGGGAGCAGGAACCGAAGTGCTAGACAGCGGTTTCCCGAGGCGACGTGCGATGGGACGTTACGCTGCCCACCGCAGGGCAATGATGGCATGTGCGCGCGTGGCCGGCGTCAGCGCTGACGTCACGAGTAGCACAACCACCAAGCACAGTCGGGCACAAATTCAAAAGCAGGAGGGAGCGCGCGCACATTTCGCCTAAGGGCGGAATCCACACGCGCTCGGGGGCTAGTGTCAGGGGGATGATCCCCAGGTACCCCAACCGGACAAGAAACCAAGCAGTCAGATCGTGTCCGGCTGACCAGATGCAGCCGGACAGGGCAAGACAGGCCGGCTATCACATGGTAGCCGGATCAGCAAGAAGTAGCCGGCTACGGCGACGTAGCCGGAGCCAATCAGTGAGACAGGGCGATGTGCGTATCAGTGCACGGTACGCCCTGTACGATGACAAGACTGGCAACCACCCGGCCATACTGAAGACTTTGCGGGGATGACACAGGAACAGTGGCCCGATGCTGACGACAGGATCGCACGGCACCCACTGTGCCTACGATAGCCATACCGCTAGACATACCATACCGGACACTGTAGATGACGAGCCGGCTAGGACCCGCATGTGGGGCCCGCTAGTCGGATTGGCCAGTGACACCGTTGCCTCTCTGCCTATATAAGGAGAGGCAAGGCCTCTGTAGAAAGAGTTGGTCTCATTGCATTTAAGGCAGTAGCTAGAGAATACAGCTCGAGGAGCACTTGTAGTTCGTGTATCCCTGACAGTCAGACTCGGCAGGAGTAGGGGATTTACCTCATCACGAGGGCCCCGAACCTGGGTACTTCTTGCGTCCAGCTACGCTTGCTTGTATCCAATCCCGCCTGTGGACGCCGTCGATAGCTTCCCTGCTAGTCCCCACACCTCTATCTAACATTCTTAGGTACTGCCGTTCCCAATACAACGACAATTGGTTCTTATAATTAAACTTGCAATTAAAGTTGTTGGGCAATGCATTATCTTGATGATATGAGATAGATCTCATTTTTCTGAACATTTTGACCTATTACACATATTTTTCTGACTTATAAATAATTAGTTATGGATTTTCTAGTATTTAACCATTTTCTAGAATTATTAAAACAATTTATTAAACTTGTATTGCGTTAGCATGACACGGGGCTGACATCAACACGGGGTGAGGGCTATTTCTCACTAGGGCTGGGTCTAGCCAATGTGGCTGACTTGTGGGCCATGTGCCACATCAGGTGCCACCGTGGCCAAGCTTGCACGCTGCTGACGTGAGCACCACGTCACCACGACAGCAACACAGTAGAAGGTGGTTGGCGGTGGTGCAGGAGGGCGAGGGGGGTTACGCTATTTTGCCTAATCGAACTAGCACAATGCATGCTACCTAAAACTGGCAACGCCGCTATGGGGTGGTCAACAGAGCTACAACTACGACGAGCGGTGGTGGTAGGGCTTGGAGAGCATCGTCAGGCGGTGGGTAGAGAGCGAGAAGGGGAGGAGGAAGGGGTCCTTTCGGACCAGGAGCTCACCACGGAGCGAACGGAGGCGATGACGAGGAGCGGGGAGGCCGGAATCAATGAGGAACGCGGCGGCTGGAGCTCGGGACAAAGAGGTTGATTCGGGTGACTCCATGCTCCCCAGGAAGCACAGTTTGGCAGGGAGAGCAAGGAAGACGAGGAGGATCCCGTGGCGATTTCAGCGGGGCTCATCGGGGCTTCAAATGGTGTCGATTCGTTGATGACCTCTGCTAGGGTTTGGGCTCGCTCGCAGAAGAAGGAAGAGAGCCAGGGAGAAAGGGAACCAGGGGAGGAGAGAGGTGTGCTCGAGGAGGCTCTTATCCTCTCTAGGACGGCGGCGGGGATCTCTAGGCGCGACGAAGCGACGGATGGCGGCGCGGCAGCCACCGAGATGCTTTGTGTTGTCATCGAAGATGAAGAGGATGAAGGGGTATCTAGGCTGGGTGTGCGTGGGATTCGGTTGGGCTACGGCAAAGCTTGATGGACGTGCTAGCTGTTGCACGGGTGGGCGGCAGGGAGAGGGGAAGGAGAGATGGGCCGGCCTGCTGCGGGTCTACTGTAGTTTTATTTGCAAAACATTTTTCCTTTTATATTTTCTATTTTCTGTTTGTATTTTCAAATTATTTTCTGGTTTGAGTTGTTTGAAAATACTAGAGGATTTGTAAATAACAAAAAAACATTGCAGGGCCCTTTTATACTGTTTGGGCTCCACACCTTTTGTATCTTTTTAAAATTCAAACTATTTTTAATTGCTTTTAGAGACAGAGGAGAAATAGCTAGGGTTTAGGGTTTTGCATTATCTTGTTGTCATTTTTATTTTGTCTTAGCAAAATATGATGCTCATGCAATGCACATTAAACCCTAATTAGACATTAACTAAAACTGGGGTGTTACAACTCTATCCCCCTTACGATAATCTCGACCCGAGATTCCAAAGGTAGGAAAGAAGGAAGGGACAAGGTCACTCTAAACACACTAAACAACAAAGTGAGTATCTCATGGTCAACTTCGGAAGGAATGCTCAGAAACGACTCTAAGATGACAAACATGAAACACAAAAAGGTAACGGAGGAAACACGAGGAGAAGGTTTCAAGTTAATAGATAGATGGTCTTCATAAGTATTTGAGACCATGGAGCTTCAGAAGAGCTTAAGCTTCTGAAAGGGAAAGCTTACAACAGAAAGAACATGACCATAGACTTCGAGATATGAAACTCTACTAAAAACAGAGGTTTCACAGGTACGGGGATAGATTAGTAGAACCAAGTTGTTGAACTACTTTTTATACAGAAGGGTCACTCTTCATTTAATAGAATGTCAAGACAGAAAGATGTTTTATGGCGAGGACTCGTAAGAGTTACAAGGAACATGTAACGAGAAACTATGGATTACCAAAATCATAGTCGCTCTTTGGACATGGTAAGAAAACGAAGGAAACTCTTTATTCATCTAGGGTTATAAAAATCTTTGCCAAAGATCGTGATATCACTTTACACCACTGAGATGAATATATAAGAAGATTCCTGATGACACGATGAAAAAGATCTTCATTCTCAGACTTCAGTTCTTGACATAACAAAATGCTTGCCAACATAAGATGGTCTGGAGGATCGATCGAGAGACATTTAGCAACACTACTTCAAATGTTCTCCTTGATGTTCAAGAAAGCAGACATCAAGTAAAGGTCGGACTTTGGATACAAAGGAAAACATGAGCAAAGCTCCTGTAATAAATCATAGAAGAAGCCTCATGAAGAGTGGTCGTTATTACTGACTCAAGAGAATATGGCAATAGATCATCCGACTAATTGTGTCAACCATTACATCAATCTTGCCAGATATACAAAGAGACCTATGTCAAAACCTTGAGAAACACCAACCATTGTTGCTTCTTGAGATTCAGCTCTGGTTATGTGTAATGATACTTCAGACTCAGCATGTGCGAATAGATAGTGTGTAACATTTACCACAAAGATAAAGTTACTAGATTCTCAAGACATGCACTACAGTGTTAAGCTCCAATAGACTGAGCTACATTGCTAGACCCATGTATTAACAACTTGTCAGACGACAACTGGTCATACATCGAATACTTGCAACGAATTACACATGTGTCCTTAGAGGGAACATAGATAACTCTACTCCAATCCATGCGACATCTTTCAACATTTGTACGCAATTCAGAGAAGGTTACTTCTAACATCCAGAACACGTACTTTGAAACACCCCGAAGAAGGTTCTCAGAAATTTTTCCAACATTAATGCCAAGGGTTCCATATGAATCTAGTCTATCTTGGAGAAGTTAAGGATGTTGTCGATGGGCTCGACAACAAACTTATCGAGATACTCTAGGAAGATGGACTCATATGTTGTATGAACAAAGCAAAGTATTGGTTAGACCAAAGGACATGAGGATGCACTCAAGTGAAACATCACGAGTAGCAACATCATCAAGATAGTCCTTGGAACTGAGTTTGATTTAACGATAACCCAAATCAAATCAAATCTGAGGGAAGATAACATATCCATGAAGGAAATACTATCTTTCTTCAACACGAACAAAACTAGACATCCCTTTAGAAGGAACTAGGTTAGATAGAACTTTTGTCCTACAACTCTCCAAGTTGTTGTTTAAGCTCAACCAACTAGTTCAGGGGTATGTAGTACAGATCCTTGGAGAAACGAGCAGTTCAGTGAACTAGCTTGCTCAAGAACTTGACAACATGGTCTTGTGGTGACATGGCAATACTTCTAGAGAAATGTCTAGAATATCACGAACCACCGATATGTCACTTAGTTCAAGAGGAAACTTGCTTGGTAAGGCAAGAGACATAGTCTCAGAGCTTTGGCATGAGACTAACTCTTAGACCGAAGAGAGTGCACCAGAATAGCAGACTTGCTAGCACGATTATCCTTCACTTAGTCATAGGGTTAACCAATCACGTAAAGAATGACACAAATGGTCTTGGAGTTAAAGATCAGCTTCATGTATAAGATTCACAACACTAGAATCCAGCACAATCCAAGATCTTCGGTTCAAGTCCAAGGTTAAAACCCAAGAAAGAAGTAACTACTACTTGAGTGACACAGCATACACTGCAAGGTAGTAACCATGAGGTAGCTTCCAAGAGAAGAAATGAGTTCTGGAGTACCCAACAAATAAAAAGGAGGTGTACGAGGCAAAAGGATACCTCGAATCCTAGAATAGAACACTATGGATCCCACAATATAATATTGTGGGCCCATAAGAAAGAGAGATCAAGATAGAAAGAAATCTCTCGATTGAAACAGAGCAAGGGAACAAAGAACTCACAACACACACAACTATAGAGAACTCAACAACTAGGTCAACTGGTTGAGAAACGACATGCCTAGAAGGCACCTAAGCTTTGAAAGACTAGAAGAGATATCAAAACTTTTCCAAAATTAACACCAGATAAGACAACTCAGAGTTAGAGCGATACCAGATAAGCAGCAAAAGAAGCATACTAGAGTTTTCATAAATACTTTTCATCTTTGAAATAATTTTCACAAACACTAGACTCAACATTGACCAATAGGAAGGTTTTCCTACGGTCGGTACTGCTCTGATCCCAAAAACTATGACACCCCCTGGATCAGGGTTAAATAAATCCCAGACCTTATCCTGACATAAGCTTAACCTAGAGCTCGAGAATATCCAGTGAGAATTCAGTAACACAACAGTAACCCCTGCGACACAAAAAGTTAGTACAACAAGCTTATAACTGAGCGAAGAACCAACTTATTACAAGCAGAGGTCACTGACCACAAACATCAAACAATGGGAGGCAAATTATGCTATTAAGTATAGCAAACTTAACAAATGGCCTAAGAGGCCTGAAGCATAACGATGATGTTCCAGCCCATAGATTCCAGGCTATCGGCCGGGAACCCCAAGCTATTGGTCGATGTCGATGTCGTACCAAACTTGTCTTCAGGGGACACTTACTCTGCTACAAGAAGTATCAACAAAGCAAGGGTGAGTATAGGGTGTACTCCGTAAGACTTATGACTAGTGGGGTTTTTGGAACAAGAGGGAGTAGAAGCTCGTCTATTAAGATCATTTTAAAAGGTGATAAGAGAGCGACATCTCCAAAGAATTGATCATTATATCTTTGATATCCACCAGTCATCATCCTCATCTCACAACTAGGATCACCCCCTCGTACCCATGAGGAAGCATCCTTAAGCACACGTTGAAACCTCCAAGTTTTATGATTAGGTTAATGTTCTCTATGATCTTAGAATCTAGTCACCAAGTGTTGATAACCGTGAACATGGATTTTACAAAATATTTAACCGCGTAGGGGTGTACAACTTTACCCACACGTACTAACTGACTCTTAATGCCAGAATCATTAGCCCTCTTCCTTGGAAGGTTGATAAAGGTTGGTTAGACACGACCTTTACCTTGATTTTACCGAGACCATGAGTCACACCCTAGGGAGGGTTCCGTCGTAACGGATCAAGTCCTAAAGCCGGTTCCTAAAGATGTGAGTCGAGTCTGGTTTATCAGGGGTGCTCTCTACCCCAAGCAACCCTGGCCACGCTTACTACCTGTTATGATGCACCTTCACCCGCCAAATCTTTCAAAACATTTTCTATGCATATGTCAAATGGAATGTCCGAACTATGTGACTCATGGAATCTACTAGGCAAGTTAGTTAGTCGAGGGTTTCCCAAGCCCCGTGTGGCTGTACGCTCGTCTCGGTTCAAAAGGTAAGAACTCAGTTCCTAGTGGTGGCGAGCATGGGACTACAAAAAACACATCCCACCGTGGCCTCCCATACAAGACTTAGCATGATTAACCTTTACCACTAATATCATCTCATCACGTCCTCCTGTCATACTAGATTCTCTAAATCTGATACATCATCTAGATGAACCAGCACTAACAGCTAAGCATGGCTAAGCAGGACACAGATAATAGCTCTAGCAGTGCACACAAGCCAAACCTAGTTATGCTAGGAGCAGTGGATCAGGTAATATAAGTTCAAAGGGAGTAATGCAACATATAGGATACTCTATCTATCGATAAAATGCCATAGTAGAATTGTATGCATCATGGCAAGAATTGAAATGCTTTCGAAACCAGAGGATTATATAATGGTGGGGCTATGCTTTCCTTGTTTGTTGATACCTATATATAGATCTTCCGAAGCCTTGTTCTTGACTTGGTTACGGTTGGTCAAGTATTTTTCGTCGGTCTTTGATGGTGTTGATCTCGGTCTTCGATCTCGATCTATTCTACCTGGAAGAACCAAAACACCGGAAAGAAAGGGGAAAACAATCAGCACATGGCATTGGTGCAATGCTCAAGCAAGGATGATGATATGACAAGTTAAATAGCATGGAGCTATAACCCTAAGACATGCTTGGCAATTTAAGCAGCGTCCGAGGGGTGCAAACCCTAATACAGGAGAGACCCCAGAATCACCTACATGGTACAATTGGTTCTTATAATTAAACTTGCAATTAAAGTTGTTGGAGAATGCAATATTTTGATGCTATGAGATAGATCTCATTTGTCTGATCATTTTGATATATTACACATATTTTTCTGACTTATAAATAATTAGTTATGGATTTCTAGTATTTAACCATTTTC
Source organism: Avena sativa (assembly GCA_916181665.1). NCBI lineage: Eukaryota > Viridiplantae > Streptophyta > Magnoliopsida > Poales > Poaceae > Avena > Avena sativa. Next base: position 346,121,649 of record OV702287.1, read on the forward strand.
TAGAATTATTAAAACAATATATCAAACTTTTATTGCGTCAACGTGACATAGGGCTGATGTCAGCATGAGGTGAGGGCTATTTCTCACCGGGGCAGGGTCTAGCCACTATGGCTGACCTATGGGCTAGGGGCCACGTCAGGTTCCACTGTGGCCAAGCTTGCGTGCTGCTGACATGAGTACCAAGTCACCACGATGGCGTCGCAGCAGATAGTGGCCGGCGGTGGCACGTGAAGGTGAGTGGGGCTATGCTATTTGGCCTAATTGAACTAGCGCAACGCGAGCTACCTAAAACTAGGGGTGTCGCTATGGGATGGTCACCGGAGCTGCAACTACGGAGAGTGGTGGCGACAGGGCTTGCAGAGCATCGTCGAGCTACGGCTACGTCACAAGAGGCGAAGGATGAAGGGGTCCTTTCAGTTCAGGAGCTCACCATGGAGCGAATAGAGGCAACGACACGGAGCGGGGAGGCTAGAATCAATGAGGAACGCGGTGGCTGGAGCTCGGGATGGAGAGGCTGATTCGGGTGACTCTGTGCTCTCCAGCAAGCATGTCTTGGCAGGGATATCAAGGAAGACAAGGTGGATCCCGTGGCAATTTCAGCGTAACTCAGTGGGGCTTCAAACATCGGCGATTAGTCGGTGACCTCCGCTAGGGTTTGGGCTTACTCGTAGAAGAAGGAAGAGGAGAGCCAAGGGTGAAAGGGAGCCAGGGAGGAGAGAGGCATGCTCGAGGAGGCAATTATCCTCTCTAGGACAACAGCGGGGATCTCCCGGCATAACAAAGCGACGGACGACAGCGCGGCAGCCACCGAGCTGCTTTGTGTCGTCATCAAAGACGACGAGGACGAAGGGGTATCTGGGTTGGGCCGCGCGTGGGATTTGGCTGGGCTGCGGCAAAGCTTGCTAGCCATGCTGGCTACTGCGCGGGTGGGCAGTAGGGAGAGGGGAAGGAGAGATGGGCTGGCATGCTGCAGGTCTACTGTAGTTTTTATTTGCAAAACATTTTTCCTTTTCTATTTCCTGTTTTCTGTTTGTATTTTGAAATTCTTTTCTGGTTTGAGTTGTTTGAAAATAGTAGAGGATTTGTAAATAATAAGAAAACATTGCAGGGCCCTTTCATACTGTTTGGGCTCCACACCTTTTGTATCTTTTTAAAATTCAAACTATTTTAATTGCTTTTAGAGAGAGAGGAGAAATGGCTAGGGTTTAGGGTTTTGCATTATCTTTTTGTCATTTTTATTTTGTCTTAGCAAAATATTATGCTCATGCAATGCACATTAAACCCTAATTAGACATTAACTAAAATTAGGGTGTTACAAAAATCATTTTTCTCCATTGTAGAATTATTTTATCGGGTGCGTGGCCGCTCCCGATGGGAGTGGCCCCTGAGGCTATGTTTGGGTGTTTGCTTGTAATAATTGCTCTTGACTCTTCAGCGTCCAAGGAATTTTCATATGAGGCCTTGCTTGTAATAATTGCTCTCGACCCTTTCTTGAATTCATCCGATGCTTTTTCTGTAACCACACATGACGTCAGTGCTGACAAAGATGGTGTGTTGTATTTTTGAAGGACAAGACCTGATGGGACGTTTCAATGGTGGGCCCTTAACACAGTAGTGATGACGCGTGGGTGGCGCGTCAACGGTGAGTTTGATAGCATGACTCTATGTTTTCACGAAGATCGAGGCTTCACATAGTTATTTACCATGTTTACCGTAGTAATTTTTTGCCCATTACGGTTACCTTCATTGTTGTTGATAGCTACTGTCATCATCTGCTGTGCCGAGATGATTCGTAGTCCATATCCAATGGCTGATATCCTCGACAATTACTTTATAAGCTGCGTTGGAGGGTTTTACTGCTCATTCTCCCTTCCGTCGCTAGCATCATCTTCCTCCTTGCGCCGCATCTGTGCTGCACCGCTCCCTGCTCCTTCTTCTTCACGCGTTGACGCTCCTTTCCCAAAACCACCATGGGAAAAAACTGCTGTCTATTGATTTTCTACACCGGGGGTATGAGTCCCCTTTGTTGTTCGGTCAGGGGCACAAGGTTTGGTGAGTCGATCGATGAGCTAGACAAACACAATCACAGAGAGAGACACGGTGTTTTTTACCCAGTTTTAGGTCTGGAGTGAGTGGATCCCTACGTCTTGCAACTAGCCACCATCTGATGATCACAAGGTTACATTGGTTCCTTCCCCGGGAAGGTTCTATAGTCCAAAAATCCTCCTCCTCCAAGTTCGACTTGGGCCTCATTTTATATAGACAAGGGGACACCACAGGGGTTGGGTTACATATGGTAGTGTGAGCTTGTCCATGCAGAAGGCTCTGACCTGCAACGTGGCCTATCAAACCTGCCTCAATGTCACGTGTTTCTCATCGCCCGCAATAGATTGGCATTGGACTCATCATGTCAGCTTGATTCCTTTCCCCGGGCGGTCGATCCAAGCTAGGGATGTCGGTGGGGGTGCCACCTAGTCTGTGAGGGCACCCCAATAGAGTCCTTTCTCGGCCACGCAACAAAGTGAAGTATGCATGAAAGCCATGTGTCATCCAAGTGCTACCAGTGAGCGGGGCATGGTCTTTGTCCAACCGTAAGTCCAGTGTGCAGTGTACCCCAACGCATTGTGCGCTCATGTCAGGCATCTCTGGACAGTTCTCCGATGCTTTTTCGGGTGGTCTCCGGCCTCTCGTTCCTAGCAATGAAACCGAGAATCTTCCTGGGGGTAACTCCCCGGGCTTCCCGGCTCTGTAGCCCGTGGGACGCCTGGTGCAAATCCCACGGTCCTTTGACCCGTGAAGAGCACGAAACCATTAGGAGCCCCTGGGCGAGGTGCTTTATCGTGCCACCTGCAGCCCGGGGCGGTGCCTCGCCCAGCTAGGGTGCTGGACCAAGTGGGATTGCCCGTAGAGCTCCCCGAGATCCAGTCTGCAGCTCCTGGCGAAGATCTTGGCATAGTGGATTCATTGCCTAGGGAATCCAAGGGACTGACCTGTAGTAACTCCAACCTTTGGTGCTTCGGCTGGTGGTTTCCTCCCCCGGCCTATTTAAATGACCTCGAGGGAGGAGGTAGTACCCAGTGCTCGTCCTTTCTTCCTTCTTTCCCTTTGCTTTCGTAGTACCATGGCCACCACCCATCTTGTAGATCACGTGTTGGCCTCTAGGAGGAACTCCTGCTAGCGCCGGAGGGTTGGCTCCCATTAGGAAGTGGTGAGGTGGATCGGGGACAGGGGTAGCGAGGTCACAAACAACGTCACCACCTAGAGATGGACTGCTCCCCCTTGGCGGTGTCCCTTCAAGACTCATGGACGAACTTGTCCGGATTCGAGTTCTATTTGAGGGTGCACCGAGAAAAATGGGAACGATGCGCCTCTCTGATGTCTTTGCTTGGTCCTTTGGTAGCTTCCACCGTCCCCGCAGGTTGAGGCTTTAGCCCACTAGGTGCTGCAACACTATCTGGTGGGCTCGTGTCTCCTCCGAAGAGGGTAGGAGCATGTCCCTTGGGAGGGGGTGGACCGATTTCTCTGATACCCACTCCCTTCAAAGGGGTGATATCCTTGTCCTCACCTTTGATGGGGCGGAGACGCTTTTCGTCAAGGTGTTTAGTGGTAACCAGCGCCACACTGATTACCTCCATGAGGAGGGGCTCTTATCCCGCGGAGATCCACACCCAGCCTCTTGCCCGATACCCTCGTCGAGCGAGTAGGTTGGACCTGCGTAGATTTCAACAAAGCATACTGTGTGAAGGTTCCAGAAGTAGTGTTCTGTTTACCTTTCTTAGCTGTAACTTTGCATCTACTATCCCAAAATAAAAGAGGGCACTTATCTGATGTTGTTGCCTCCTTATTTTTGGGCCTTCTCCTTTTGTTGCTTGTGTTCTGAGGGTGACGAGGTTCGCTCCTTGGCCACCCTTGTAATGTCTCTTAACACATCTCCCCATTAGTGGAAAGCCCCCGAGTGAATGATCATGAAAAATGAGTGCCCGACAAACCACTTCAGTTTTATTCATCAACAAGGGAAATCTTGGGTACATTGCTTGTGCTATGGGACCCAGCCGGTGTACAAGGCTTTTAGGTGCTCGGGGGCAGCCTCCGAGCATTTCTGCTCTTCTGGTGACTCGATCACCATTAGAGACCAACCGCGGGTAAGCCACGCTATGCCCACTACTCTGATGGTGCGTACATCATTGTAGCAGGTAAGACACGTGGGGGTGATCCCGCCTAGACTCGCGCAATGCACATGCAGTTTGCAGCCTTATTCTGGAGCACCTTATGGGTAGAATTTGCGAAGATGGTATTTGTGCAAGTGCTCGATATTCCATGAGTTCTCCATCTGGTACCATCTTCAGTCTCCAGGCAGACCGCTCCGGGCCTAGAGCCTTGTAATACCTAGTAAGGTCCCTCCCACTTTGGTTGTAACTTGTTACTGCCCTTCCCGGGGCGATCCTGGCAAAGGACCAAGTCACCTACTTCTATGGTTTGAGGCCGGACCCGGCGACTGTGATAGCGCTACAAGCTCTACTGATAGCCAGCCATGCGCACAACCGCTAGGTTGCAAACCTCTTCGAGGAAGTAGATGTGATCAATTTGTTATTCCCCCTGGGCAACCTCTTTGTAAGCTTGCACCTAGGAGATCCATACAGCAGTTCGGTGGGCAGCACGACTTTAGCTCTATAACCAACGAGAAAGGGGTTTCTCTAGTGGCCCTGCTTGGTGTGGTCTGCATCGACCAGAGGATAGCTAAGATTTTTTCGATCCAGTCCCCCCCACTAGTTTTGAATCGATCAAAGGTCCGAGTTTTGAGCTAGCATAGCACCTATGCATTGAGGCGCTCCACTTACCCATTACTCCAGGGATGGGCCACTGAGGCGAAGCAGACCTTGGCACTGAGGGTGTTGCAGTAGGTGAGGAAGGCGCCATTGGTGAACTACAATCTGTTGTCGGTGATGATCTAGTGGGGTACACCGAAGTGCCACATGATACCCCGGAGGAACTTAACGGCGGCTTGGGCAGTGATGGCCCGCACTGAGTACACTGGGTCCCACGATGTAGAGCCCCCACATGGCTACGACCATGATAGGGGTATAATTTGAAGAGCTTGTCGGAGATATGTCCCGCGAAGGAACTAGGGTCCAACGATCCCTTGGTTCATGATGGGGCTGAACACGCGATTCCGAAGGAGTTCGGCGACGGCTAAAGTGGCGGAGCGGATGCACGATAGAGAGTTGACACCGGGGGTTTTTACCCAGGTTCGGGACCCTCGTGAGGAGGTAAAGCCCCTACTCCTGCTTTGTTGTATTCCTCGCTTGCCTCGTGAGGTTACAGTAGTGGATGAAAGTATAGGGTTTTAGATCTCTGGGATCTATCCCCTTACAAGGTGGGAGAAGGGCTCCTTATATAGGGCGGCGTCGGGCCTCTCGCCCCCCCGTTCATGGGCGGGAAGGGTCACCACATTCCCACCAATGGATTTGGTCCTGACTTGTCTTCTTGCGACCACCGAGTGGTTGCTATGTTAGGGGGTGGTCGGCTGCTCCTCCATTTATGTCGCTATCCTAGTCTCCTTGCACCAAAACGGCTGTGTTAGGAGCTGCCTTCATCTTGCATCATCCCACTATCTCTGTGTCCCTTGCTTTCTTCGGGTGGACTGGTCACTGCTTGGACCGACCGTTGGGGCGTCGCCTTGCTAAGCACGCCTGGCCTAGCGAGGTTCCCCTCTCGAGGTCTTGCCGGGAGGCCTCGTCGCCCAACCATTACTGCCCCGAGCATTTGTAGAGAATCCAGGCTTCATCCCCCTCTAGAGGCTTGCTCCCCTCGAGAGCCCTCGAGAGGGCACTCTTGTTGGGCCCAGTGACTCGGTGAGACGGGGTGACCTCGGTACCAATAGTCCAACAGTAGTCCCCGATTGCTTGGCCTACACGCCACTAACGAAGGGGCGAGGAAGTCAAGGGACCAAATGGAGCTGGGCCCTGTGAGTAGTCGTGTCACTGTACGTTCCCCGAAGTTGCCGCCCATGGCTTCCACGTGCCAACGTAGGACATGGAGCATGCTGGGTGCAGGAACTGTGACTTCACTACTTAGCCTCGGGTCTGCGTCGCTCGAAAAAAGCCCCAAATCCCAAAGGACTTGCCAGATTCCGCCTTCCTCAGCCGCCGATTCGCCGGAGCTCCACATGACGCTGCCCCTCCTTCTTTTGTAGTGCTCGCAATGGCACTCAGGAGAGTGCATGACACCTTCGTCACACCGAGCTTTCCCCCATTGATTGTGGGAGCCTTACCACCGCCGGTGATCCTCAACAAGGAGGGGCTGGAGAAGGTCCACAAGTTGATGGCCTCCGACTCGAACGAGTGGGTGCCTCACGCGTGTTGTGTGCCGGTGTTGCGGGAAGCGGGTGGGTCGCCACCACGGCCCCCGTTTTCACCCACTCCATCGCCGCCGGCCTTGTTCTGCCGTTTTCCCCCTTTCTCATGGCCGTCTTGGACCATTACTGCATCCAACTTCTCCACCTCCACCCGTGGAGCATGACCCTCCTGGCCGCTTTTGCGTTCTGGTGCGAGGCCTTCGTTGGGGTGGCACCATCCTTGGCATTGTTCCGACACTTCTACAGCCTTCGCTTCCTCGCACCAGGGGACATTCTCGGCGGTGTCCGATTCTTCACTGGGGAGGAGGGAGACTTCCTGCCTATCTCCATCCTCGGCATGACATCGGAATTCCGCTGCCACTAGATCATGGTGGATGTCGGCTAGACATGGCCTCTGCTTCGTGCTCTCGCGGGGGCGGCGGTGGAGAATCTAGGTTGGGCTCGCGAGGCGGCCGCCTGCATGGGTCCCGGGCCTCTCGCAAGGCGCATGGCCTACTTGAAGGGCCAGGGCTTATCCGGTGCAATGGTGGTGAGGGAGTTCTTGAGGCAGCAGATCGCCCCTCTTCAGGAGCACAAGAGGCCCATGTGGTCCGTGTCGCTTGAGCGTGACACAGTACGGCTCTCCGAGGGGCTCCGCGCCGAGGATACCGTGTCCACGCTCATGCTGCTACTCCTTGGCGTAGACGAGGCGACGGAGTTCCCGCCGGATGCACCCCAGACGACATGAGCGCCGCCCGCATGGGCCTCCACACCTTTGATGCCAGGGGGTATGTCCCTTGGTCGAGTTGGACGACAAGGATGATCAACACCGTGTCATCTTCGGAGGAGGAGGATGTCGAGGACCTCCCCTGTGCTGGGCTGACAGCCCTTCCAGCAGAGGTGTCTACAGGAAGCGGGCCAAACCCGAGGCATCAGCTGCCCTGGCACCAATACCGGTGGTCGAGAAGCGCCTTAAGCGGGGTGGTGGCAGCACTTTCCTTCCTCTCGGGGCAAGGAGGGCCAACTGTTCCTTGGCGGGGGGAGGAGCAAAGAGGTAAGACACCTTCTTGAAGCTTCCCTTCTTCCCATGCCTCTTTCCCCATGACGTCACCTCCCTCTACCGATGTAGATGCGAGGGGAAAAAGAAAGCAAAGGAGGCAAGGGCCTATCTGGGAGAAGTGGCAGGACGCGTCGTGGGCAGCTCTACCTCCCCGCCCGCCCAGGGGCATGCCGTGGTGGGGGACAACCTAGCTGACGAGGGCCTTCCTAACTCTAAGGTGGTCGCAGGATATGGTGAGGGCCTCCTTCCTGATGACCGTGTGCATGCGCAAGCCATGACTCCATGGTCAGCTCTGTCGCCAGCTTCGTCGCTAGCCCGCGTCGATCAGGGGGAGTCTGCCAGAGGTAGCCCCCGAGATCCCGATGCAGCGGGGTCAAGCGTGCTGGCCTTGCTACCGCCCAAGGGCGGCTCCCTGGGCTGGTCGGGCCATCTGTAGGGCGTTGTCGCGACCACCAATGTCGGGCTTGACCGGTTCCTTGCCAACATCATTGCAGAGGAGCATCGCCTGGCAGGGGCGTGGTGTCACCTTCACCTGGAGTAGACCGCTCTCTACCAGGCCCAGGAGGAGTGGAGAGCTTGCTGCGAGGCCATGAGCTCTGGTGGCGACCGGGCACTCGCAGAGTCGCCCCGCGAGGCTGCATTGACCTCCTCGTCAGCCGGGGGTCATGCTCCACCTCTCGAGGCCTACCCTGGGAGCCTGGCCAGCGTCTCCCATGACTTCTCCGTGTGCAACCATGCGCTTGCCTTCTCTGAGCGGGAGTTCAAAGAGGATCGCCGGAGGGTCTCCCAGAGGGAGCAGGACATGGCCCTTCGCGAAGAGGCCATCCACCTTCATGAGGATGAAGCTTAGATGGAGAGGAGCCGTCTGGAAGTGTTTGAGGCCCAGCTGGGGATGGTCCAGCAGAAGCTCGAGGAGCGTACCCTTGATGTCTACCGTCATAGCACAAATGTTGATGACCGCGTCCGTCAGTGCTATGCCAAGGTCATCGAGGAGCGAGAGCAGATGAAGAAGGACAATGAGGTGCCACTCTTGCAGCTTCGCCAAGCCCTCTGGGCGGAATTGTATAGGAAAGCCAAATTCCATGAGTCCCACTTCATGGAGAGGTGAGAGGAGCTGCAAGCTTCTCTTCGTTTAGCGGAAGAGCGCCTGGCCCAGGCTCTTGCCGACAAGGGTGCCATGAAGGAGCTGCAAGCCACCCACCAGCAGCTCCAGAAGCACTGGAATCTTCGCGACCAGGTGGAGCAAGACCTCCACGTGCTAGAGAAGGAGAGGTGCAAGATGTACCAGACGCTCGCCAAGCGCGCGGCTGCCACCTTGCAGGACTTCGGGGTGACCAATTTCTACACCGGGCCCCTTGCCGATGCCAGTATGAATGGCGCTTTCCTAACGCTCTTCAACTGGATCACGGTGGCGCTGGAGGGAAGGGCCGAGCTTTACCATGAGTACCACTTAGGCGAGTGTTGTAAGATGATGCGGGTCGTGGCGACCCATGTTCTTTTCGTCCTCTACCAGCATGATGCCAACTTCCCCTAGAGGGTACTCCTGGAGAAGGTGACGCACCCGGTGAGGACCCCGCCCGGCGAGATCGCATGGTTCAACCAGCTTGTGGGGGAACACATCGATGAATTTCTCCCGGTCTTCAGGCTGGTCAAAGAGGGTGAGGGCTATGAGGCCACTGAGTCATCCAACGACAAAGACGGATGTTCCCCGCCTGGCGCTACTGATGTCGGGGGAGTGACGAGCCATCTTTGGGAGACAGCACTTCGGAGCCATTGGCCCGAGGAGCCCCCTTGACTGTAATCCACTCAATGTGTACTGGCGTTGAAGTCGTGTGTCGGACTTGACATTTCTTTTACGGCACGTACTCGTCCGTGTTCTTGTTAGGGGACTTGTCCTTCCCCTGGATTTCCCGAGGGGATCTACGAGGGTCTATGTATGCCGGGGGCGTCTGTAGGAGGTCCTCATGGCGAGGCGTGGGCTTCAGTGCCTATGGGCGAGATGACTTGAAGCTGCGATCGAGTGGCGAGTTCAAAGCTCCGCCAGCTAAACCCCTAAGCTTCCAGTCAGGACAAGGGGGCAGGTGTCTCATGAGCCATCCTGCCGTCCTTCCGAGGAGGTGGCTATACTGTTAGTGTAGGGATTTTTAATATGTTGAGGGCCAGGAATCGTGGGTGAGGTAACTTATGGCCGAGGAATGGGACATAAGTTCAGAGCTCGACACTTTAGGTCTTGGAGAGCTCGGGCCATAGAGGAACAGCGCCTCATGAGCCGTCGCTGCCAGGTATGTATGCGTTTGTTTTAGTTAGGAACCGTGGGTGAGGTGACTTGCGACTGAGGGACGGGTCACAAGTTCAGAGCTCAACACTTTGGGCCCTTAGGAGCTCGAGTCGCGGCTGGACAGGGCTTCACGTGCCATCATTGCAAAATTTTCTTGTGCCATGGACCGTGGGTGAGGTAACTTACAGCCAAGGAACGGGCCGTAAGTTCAGAGCTCGACACTTTCGGCCCTGGCGATTTAAGGCCGTCAGAGGGAAGTGCCTCACGAGCCGACAGGAACTGTGGGTGAGGTAACTTGTGGCCGAGGAACGGGTCGTAAGTTCAGAGCTCGACACTTTAGGTCCTGGAAATTTTGGGCTGCCGGAGGGAAGTGCCTCACGAGCCACCTCGTAAGCCTCTCAAGGAGAGCACCATAGGGCCCGTCCTATCCTGTGATCTTCTTGAGGAGGATATCGTAGGTGTCGCATGTTGCGGCAGTCCCGGTTGGGGACATGTATGTCCTGGCCAAGCCACGTTCCTAGTGCTGCCCCATCCTGTCATACGAGGGTCTCGAGCGCCAGGGATCTGCGAGCGAGGTGACTTATCACCAGAGCTAGTCCGTAAGTTCAGAGCTCCCTCCTTGAGTCCCCGACATTAACAGAGGCGATCAGGCAATAGGAACCATCCCAGCCCTCGCTCGTATGAAGGATATACGGGGACGTGGCCAGCACTTGAGCAGAGAGAAAACAAAAGAACAGAAGAAATCATCCAAAAAAGGCAGAAACCGTTATCGACTGCAGCTATCTCCCTTCCTGGGTGCCCTTCCCTAGTGAGGGGAGCAAAAGTATCACCTAGAAGAGGAGAAGTGAGGGCGGTGAATCACCTTGAGGGGCTGAGCCCTGTGGAGGTGCGTGCGCCTGGGGCGCGGGGTGTCTCCGGTTCCCTGGGCTCCTCAAAGGGACCGGGCTTTTTGGCGCCGCTATCCGCCCAACCCCCGAGCCCTCCGCCGAAGCTACGGGTTAGGGGGCTTGGGGCATCCGGGCCTGTTGTGTTTTGATGCTCTGTCCATGCCTCATTTTGCTGTCATATTCCTCCCTTACCTCCCTGATCTTGACGCAATCGTTGGTATCATGGCCCTACCTCTCGTGGAAGGCGCAATATAGGTACTGGCCGGTAGAGTTGTCCGCTTCTCTCTTGAGGAAGCGCTGCTTGCCGCCTTTTCCCAGGCGCCTGGTGGGGCTTGTCTCGTCCTTCATGGTAGGGTTTGTGGGTCCTGTCCCGCCATGATTGAACAGATCCTCAGCTACTGACTTGGCACAGCGGTCGGCCACCGCGAAGAGCTCGGCTACCATGGATAGGTTCTCCCTGTAACGACCGATCTTATCAAGCACCTGCATGTTGGAGACACCACCCGCGAAAGCCATGATGACATCCGTATCGGTGGATCCGCTAACCTTGACGAGGCTTTGGTCGAAGCACTGCATGTACTTGCGCAGGGTCTCTCCAGGTCCTTGGTGCACCTTTCGGAGGTCCTCGCACGTGTATGCGGACTCATCTGCATCCCTAAACTTTGGGACAAAGAGGCCACAGAGCTCAGACCACGAGTCGATGGACTCATCAGGAAGGTTTAGGAGCCAAGCGCACGCCTCTGGCCCCAGGACCGTAGGGAACCAGTTGGCGAGGGCGTGATCGTCTCCCCTGACTGCTTCTATGCCCGTGGTGTAGAGATGCAAGAATTCAACAGGGTTGGTGACGCCGTCGTACCGGGGAGGCATCTCCGGCTTGAACTTGGGCGGCCAGACCACCCGGTGGAGCTGTTCGGTGAGGGCAGGACAGGGCAGCTAGAGCTGTGGGTCTCCATGCCACCGGTGAGTTTTTCTCGGTTCTGCAACCCTGCAGCCGAGATGGCCTGGAGGGTCCGAGTCTCACGAGCCTGGTGCCTGACCAAAGTAACCCGTGCATCCTCCATCGAACGGGCGACCTTTGCTCGGGCTTGGACCCATCCTAGGCTTGCCGCACTAGGCGGCTTCTCCTTGTTCGAGCCCCCGGGCCCACCGCGGAGAGGAGGGGGAGGAGGTGTGCCATAGGCTATGTTGCTTGGCCGTGTCTCGCGTGTCATGGGGTTGTCCCAGGTGACGTCCATCAAGGCTGCGAGGCACGCCTGCCACTCTTCCCTAGCGTCCTCAGCGGGCGAGTAGCAGAGGAGCTCTTTCGCCATGAGGCGAGCCGTCTCCGAGGTGAGGGGGCGCGAGACGCCTAGGTTGGTGAAGTGCTCGATGAAGAGAACTCTCCAAACGTCCTTGCGGTGGGGCGTAGGTGGAGCCTGCTGTCGGCCACACAGCAGGGCCGGGGAGTGGGGGGAGTCCGATGCGAGCCCTCGAGTCTCCCTGCTTGCTCCCGCCAAGAGCGGCTGTCACGAGGCTTGCTGCAAGCGACCATGCCGGCGCCGCCGGCTGAAGTCCTCCGGGTCGCGCCTCAGCCCCCTACCTGGCATGCCAAATGTCGGAGATTTGTCCCGTAGAGGAACTAGGGTCCAACGATCTCTTGTTTCGTGAGGGGGCTGAACACATGATTCTGAAGGAGTTCGGTGATGGCTACGGCAGCGGAGCGGATGCATGACAGAGAGTTGACATCGGTTTTTTACCTAGGTTTGGAACTCTGGTGAGGAGGTAAATCCCCTACTCCTGCTTTGTTGTATTGCACGCTTGCCTCGTGAGGTTAGAATGGTGGATGAAAGTCTAGGGTTTTAGACTCTGGGATCCGTCCCCTTACAAGGTAAGAGAAGGGCTCCTTATATAGGGCGGCGTCGGGCCTCCCCCAATTCATGGGCAAGAAGGGTCACCACATTCCCGCCAATGGATTTGGTCCGACTTGTCTTCTTGCAACCGCCGAGTGGTTGCGGTGTCAGGGGTGGTCGGTTGCTCCTCCACTTTATGTCGCTATCCTGGTTTCCTTGCACCAAAACGGATGTGTCAAGAGCTGACTTTGTCTTGCGTCATCCACTATCTCTGCGTGCCTCGCTTTCTTCGGGTGGATAGGTCACTGCTTGGACTAACCGTTGGGGCGTCGCCTTGCTAAGCACGCCTGGGCCTGGCAAGGTTCCCTTCTCGAGGTCTTTCCGGGAGGCGTCGCTACCCACCCATTACCGCCCCGAGCGTTTGTAGAGAATCCAGGCTTCATCCCCCCTCCATAGGCTTGCTCCCCTCGAGATCCCTTGAGAGGGCGCTCCTGTTGGGCCCAGTGACTCTGTGAGACGGGATACCCCTAGTACCAATAGTCCAACAGAGCTTGAGCGGGTTGGTGTCTTTCCTTGGTGTGGAACTGGCAGGCGTCGCAGGTTCTGACCAAGTGCTCGGCATCTGACAACGTTGTAGGATAGTACAACCCTTGACGGAATTCTTTCCCCCAACGTCCAGGAGGCGAGGTGACTCGAGCACTCCCTCGTGGATCTCAGTGAGGATCTTGCGCCCTTCTTATTGCAAGATGAAATAGAGCAAGAGACTAGATTCATGCTTCCGGTAAAGATCTCCGTCCATCAGAGCGTACATCTTGGCTTCTCAAAATACTTTCTCGGTGTTGACACGGTCGGTTGGGAGATGCAGGGCCCGGAGGTACCTCAGTATGTCCACAGCCCAGGGTAGCCTTTGCATATGCTCCATTGTGACAGTGTACTTTTCAGGAAAGATTCCTGTTTCTTCGTCCCTGGGGGCACATAGCTCCGCACCCATCGCTTCACATACGATGGGTGTGGCCAAGGGATTTGCCCGGGGTCCTTTGCGGGTTTGATTGATTCCCGTGTCTTCATCCCCAAGGGAACACAACTTTGTAACCATCGCTTCGCATATGACGGTGTGGCTGAGGGCTCACCCAGGGATCCCATGCGAGTTTGGTTGATTCTCACGTCTTCATTCTCGGGGGCATACAGGTCTGTAACCATCACTTCGCATACGATGGGTGTGGCTGAGTGCTCACACCAGGAACCCTTGTAGGTTCGATTGATTCTCGGCTCTTCGTCCCTGAGGGCACACAACTCCGTAGCCATCACTTTGCATATGATGGGTGTGGCCTAGGGCTCACCCCGAGGCTCTCTTTGTTGCGCAGCATGCTCTCTAGTGAGTTCTTGGTTAGGGTAATGATGAAACTTCCTCGATGCGATGGGGATACCGATCAGGAGTTTAAGTTATGGTAGCAAACCCGAGCATCGTGTAGCACGCTGCTAATGAAATACACGGGGCACTACACCATATGCTTCTTCGGGGGATCCGGCTGGTTCTAAATGCTCAAGTTGCAGGGCCCGAGAGGAGGCACTTTTGGGCATCCCGGGTCACTTCCTAACTCCCAGAGTTCCGGAGGTGTGCATGTCTCGGTTCTTAGACTAGGGCCATTAGTGATGACTTCCAAGTCATCTCCCTCCACGGGCTCCACCTCGTCAAGATCGGGAAGAGGTGCTTCCGGGCATCCATGGTCGCTTACCAACTCATAGAGTTTAGGAGGTGTGTGTGGCTCAGTCCGCTGACCAGGGCCCTTGGCGATGACACGTGCCCCATCTTCTTCCCTCTCCATGACGAGCACTACACTGACCACTTGGATAATGGCAGCGATGTACAACAACAACGACTCCGTAGGTTTGGGAGCCATCGGGACTGGAGGGGAGGAGAGGTAGCATTTCAAGTCTTGGAATGTGGCATCTGCCTCTGGTGTCCACTCGATTGGCCCAGTCTTCTTTAGAAATTTGAAGAAGGGGAGGGCCGCTCCCCTAGCCAGAATATGAAGCACCCCAGGGTGGTGATACACCGGTTTAGGCACTTCACATCTTTGACCCACCTAGGAGCTTCCATCTAGTTGATGTCCTTGATCTTGTCGGGGTTGGCCTCGATGCCCCGATGATAAACCAGGAAACCGAGTAGCTTCCCTGAGGAGACCTCGAAAATATATTTTTTTGGGGTTGAGCTTGAGGTTGATCTTGCGTAGGTTGTTGAACGTCTCGTCCAAGTCCTCGAGCAAGGTCCGATGATGCTTGGTTTTCACTAGGATGTCGTTGATGTAGGCCTCCATAATGAGGCCAATCTGAGTCCCGAGGCACGCTCGCATGGCGCGCTGGAACATGTCGCCGGCATTCTTCAACCCGAAGGTCATGCAGGTGTAGCAAAGACATCCTTCCGAGGTGATGAACACCTTATTTTCCTTGTCGGCCTTGGCCATCTTGATCTGATGGTACCTAGAGAAGGCGTCGAGGAAGCGGAGGAGGCCGACTCCCGCTGTGGAATCGATACTTTGGTCGACTCGCGGCAATGGAAATGGATCCTTCAGTTAGGCCTTATTCAGGTCTGTGTAGTTGATGCACAACCTCTTTTTTTTGCTGTGGGGCTTGGGCAGCATGACGGGGTTCGCAACCCATGTCGGGGGCCATACTTCCCGGATGACCCGAGCTGCCTTCAGCTTTTGAACTTCCGAGATGATGAAGTCTTGCTTGTCCTGTGCTTGGTGCTGGACTTTCTGCTTTACTGGGTGGGCTCCCAAGCACACTTCCAGACGGTTCTCGATCACCTACCTTGGAACCCCGGGTAGACCCGTGGGTTCCCAGGCGAACACATCAGTGTTCTCCTGGAGGAAGGCGACAAGCGCGCTTTCCAATTTGTTCATGAGGTGCGCTCTAATGGTGATGGAGCAGCCTCCCCCTCGAGCCGAGGGATCTTCTTGGTGAGGCCATGGTCCTCGGTCAGGCAATTCTTTCACATGAAGGACAAGCCCAAAATGTTTGGGTCTCGTGAGCCCCCAAAACACTCTACTATGGTCTCCTGGTATGACTGCTCCATGCAAAAGACAGCGTCCCTAGGATCAGCCTTGACGGTGATGACACCTTTCGCAGCCGGGATCTTCATGGTGATGTAGGCGTAGTGGGTGGCCGCCATGAACTTATCCAAGGCCGGCCATCCGAGTATGCTGTTGTAGGGTATGAGAATATCCTCTATGTTGAACATGATGTTCTCCATGCGGAAGTTCTTCGGCGTCCCAAACGTGACAGGCAGGGTTACCTGTCCCAGCAGTTGGGTCACCCCGGGTTAATCTCCTGGAACACTCATGTCGGGGAGAGGCGTTCCACGGGAATATCAAGTGTCTCATGAGTTGGGCGGACAGGAGGTTTAGGCCCACACCCCCATCCACTAGCATGTTGGTTACCCTGACATTGCTGGTGGTCGGGGATACCACCAATGGCAAGATCTCCACTCTTGTGCATCGGTCGGGGCGTTATTTAGCATCGAAGGTAACTGTCATGGACAATAACTTGAGGGGGCTTTGAGAATCCACACTTGGATGCACAGGGCACCCTCCCGAGAAAACCGTTTGACGGCACTAAATGCCGAGGCGCCCCCATGGAGGCAAAGGACGTCACGTGACCTGAGGCTCACCTGGGAATGCCCGTGTGGTTCTCCGCCGCGAGCGTTCACTCGGGGCCTAACGGAGAAACGAACAATGTGTAGGTTTCCTCGACTGAAAGCTCTAGGTCTCCTTTCATTGGTCGCGACAATGGTCAATGGAAAAATCTTGGTGGGGTACGAGCTCGTTGACTGGTGGTGTTGCTGGACGTACCCTATGAGATCCACGAGCATGACAAGCCAAGATCCTACCCCAAGGCTATTTCTGATAACCTTGGGCAGGAATCATAGGAGGGCATCAGCAGCCGCTAGTGCAAACCCTGGTCCAAGAAAATCCACCGGGGGTGGCGGCAGCTCGCTAGAGGCATCACCCGCTCCGCATCCCGGGGATCCTCCTAAACCAGCCGATCCCGCCCCATCGTAGGGGCGTCAAAGAATGCAGGGCGGGTTCTACCACGCCTGGTTCGGCTGAGGATATGCACAATCCTCCTTGCCTGCTCATTTGCACCAATCGTCCATTCCCAGCGCCTCCTCTGACTCTATGCTACCATGTGAGAAGGGAGTGTTGGGCCACCAATGAAGGTGGCTCGCAGAAGTGTGCCCCCTACCTGGCGCACCAGATGTCATGTCTTGCTTTTTGACACTGGGGGTATGATTCCCCCTTTATTGTTCAGCCAGGGGCACAACATCCAACGAGCTCAATTGATGAGCTAGACCAACATAATCACAAATAGGGAGACGGTGTTTTTTACCTAGGTTCAGGTCCGCAAAGAGCGGATCCCTATGTCCTGCAACTAACCACTATCTGATGATCACAAGGTTACACTGGTTCCTTCCTCGGGAAGGTTCTTGTCGGGGGGATGGCCCCTAGTAGGGTCAAGCTATGGTATAATGGTATAGTTGACCAAGACTAAGGTTGACATTTGTGGGTCAGCCGACTAAGGCCCAGATACCCAAGCCAGGTTAACCTGGCAACAGTTGGCCGACATATTTTGTATGTTGGTATAACATATATGTTGTATCTTCTATGCAGGTTCCTCCAGGCCGAGTCATCTGGGTTAGGGGCAACATAGGGTTTGGCGTACGCCAGGAGGATGTATGCCGACCTCAAGGTTAGTGCCACTGTCTCTCCTAGGATTTCTAGAAGAGATAAGCTCAAGTAAAGCATGCCCCTAAAACCCGGAGCTAGGTCACATTGAGGATTTTCTAGAGGGGATAGTGTTGGAGGGCCAACGGTATGAAAGGATGGGTGTGTCAAGTCCCATCGAGGGTATCCAGGGGCAACCCCATGATGGGAAGATGATCTGGGCCCAGCCAAAGACTTTTGTACGAGCATATGCCAGGCATATTCCTTGCCACCTCATCCCTAAGTGTAACATGTGCACCCCTTTACAAGGTGCACCAGGGCCTCCTAGAAGAGGGTCGGTTCATTTGCATACTAGTTCATCGTGAGTAGCAGAGAGAGGCATAAGCTCCTTCTTATTATTCCTCCTGATACAGCTCAAGGAGCCACCGTACTTGTTCATTGATCATATTTTGAGATCTAGCATGCAGAAGTAGGGGTTTATCTCAATAGCAGACCCTTGAATCTGGGTATATCATTTGTTTAATGTATGTTTTTGTGAGTTTTTGTGTGTGTTCTATGTGCGGTATCCACCACGCTATCCCTCCCCAGATCCACTAGCATCCATCTGGTCCCAACTTTATCCATCCTATGGCATCTGCCATGACACCACCACGACAATTCTCTAGTCTAAAAATCATCTTGCTCCAAGTTCGACCTGTGCCTCCTTTTATATAGACAAGGGGACACCACAGGGGTCAGGTTACACATGGCAGTGTGAGATTAGCCATGCGGTAGGCTCTACCTGCAACATAGCCTATCAAACCTGCCTTGATGTTGCGTCTTGCTCATCGCCCACAGTAGATTAGTGATGGAAACGTCATGTTGGCTTGATTCCTGTCCCCGGGCGGTCGATCTGAGCTAGGGATTTCAGTGGGGGTGCCGCCGAGTCCGTGAGAGCACCCTCACAGAGTCCTTGCTCGGCCACGTGATGAAGTGCAGTTTGCATAAAATCCACATGTCATCTGAGTGCTGCCAGCGAGTGGAGTTTGGTCTTTGTCCAACCGCAGGTCCAATGCGCAACGTATCCTAGCGCATTGTGCGTCCAGGTCAGGCATCACTGGACAACTGTCAAATGCTTTATTTGGGTGGTCTCTGGCCTCTCATGCCAGGCAACAGAACTAAGAATCTGGTCGAGGGTAACTCCCCGGGCTTCCTAACTCTGTATCCCGTGGGATACCTGGTCCGGATCCCGTGGTACCATGACCCGTGAAAAGCATGAAACTGACAAAATAGGGGCACATCCTCCGTTGCCGATGCTACATCCGCCAAGCTGCGAGCCGTTGGGTGGGAACCTTCTCGCTGCAATCAGCGGGAACTGCACGAGGTGTGTAAGACATTCCTCCTGGAGGAGAATTCCATAATGCTCCCAGGAGACGAAGCTATTCCTGCGCCTAAAGCTAGATGGTAGGTAATGTTCCTTTCCTTCCTTTATCGTGGCCTTTCTCTTCCTTCCCACAAATTTCATCGTGGGCTCCTCTTTGTCTACGGCGTGTAGCTCTACCAGCTCACGCAAACTCAATTATCCACATAGCTTGCTTCATCACTCTTTGCGAGTGTTTCCTCGGGATCCATCCTAACTGGGGCATGTGGAAATACTTTTTATGTGTCCGAAGAAATGCAACCAAAACTGTTGTTCATGACGTGGGAGGTACGATAATCTCTGTCTGTACGGACGTCGACTACTTTGACTTTAAAATCGCGGACTTTGTCTAGGGTTGGAGATTGAAGTGGTTTTATATCAAGGACCAACAGGTTGAGGGTCGAACTTTTGTGTTGGCACCCTTTGACCCGAAGAAAACATGAAGTAAACTCAATACTTGGGAGCAGTGCCCAAGTGCCAATTTGATGAAGGAATTCAGCCGCTGTTGAACCGAATTGAGAAGCTGTGCACTGAAGTTGGATGTGGACTTTCAGGTTTGCAAATTGCGGCGTACTTTCTTTAGGTTCGCATCCAACATCTCCAAGCCAGGTTATCTAGTATGTGGACTTGCTCTGGGAAAAAGGACCCGATGAGGATCTCCTCAGAGAACCTTCCCCTTGACATCCTTGAGAAAAGGGTGCGATCTTTTACCATGCTCACAAAGAAAGACGCAGTTCCATCAGAGTGTCGGGTGGAGCCATATGGCAAGAAGAACAGTGTACCTGCTATAAGTTTCTTTGTCTTCCTTCAGTCACTTTTCTGCTTTTGATTGTTCATTCTTTCGATTTTTTAGATTTCTATGTTTTTTCTTATAGGACCATGATCACATTGACTCTCTTTCCTCCTCTACCGAACATGGCAAACTAACCGAAGTTGCTATGGCATCCAAACATGGAATCGGGGGTGGAGCTACTGCCGACGAGGGAGAAAGTTCTACTACCGAATCTTCTCATGACACTACTTTAGTTCCCTTGGCCAGCTCCAAGGATTTCAAGGTGGTACCTGCCGCCGAAAAAAGGAAACGCTCCGAGAACATCGAAATAGTCAAAGATCACTACAACAAAAGTTGGCTTTTACAACGGACGATTTTCGTGGTTGAAGGCACGTTTTTCATGGTTAAAAAGTCTTCCACAACAGATAGCCTTCGTGGTAAAAGCCCGGTCACAAAAGAATCTACCAAGGATTTTTTTGGACCATGGCGGATGACACTTTTCAGCCACGAAATCTTGTTCCATCGTAGATCTATTCGCCAACAACATTGACTGATGACACCATGCAAACCACCACGTGGCAGCCACCATTAACGGCCGGTTACCACAGTTAACAGTCACAAAAACCGTGGCAGAAGCCAGACCCAGCTAAATATTAAGTGGGTCGGCCCATGAATTGAGCCCAATAAGAAGACATATTGTTTCGTCTAGCACTGTTTGAAATGGGCCCAAAAGATGCAGCCAACAGCAGCCCGCGCATTTCAGGCACGTTACTGTTTCGGCCTACAGAAGCCCACATTGTTCGAATACTGTGGGGCCCAATAACAGCATGCGTCAAGTCGGTCTAATACTATTAAGGCCTACGGTCGGCCCGTCACTATTCTCACAGCTCGTCCCGGGCCGCCTACTAATGTGCCATCTTTGAGAAGGTCTAATACTGTTCTAGCCTTTTATTGTACCGTTCATCAACTTTTCAGGCCCATAGGCGGCCTACAACTATTATGATCTGGCATTGTTCTTGCCTGGCAATATGTTCGGCATGTTACTATTCCTGCCTGGTATTGTTCTTACCTGCCAATATGTTCTGGCCATTTACTGTTCACATCCATTACTATTGTGGTCCTTTGATTTTCTGGCCTACTACTGTTCTGGCATATCACATTTTTGGTATGTTGCTATTCTGGCCTGTTACTGCTTTTGCCGTTATTGTCCTGGGTTGCCAATGTTCTGGCCTGCTAGTGTTCTAGCCTGTTTCTGTTTTGGCCTATTAGTGTTTTTGCCCCCTTACTGTTTTGTCCTGTTACAGTTCTAGCCTATTACTATTCTAGCATGTTACTGTTACTACTTGCCACCTGAGGGTAGGCCCGTTATGTTCATGGACACCTATAGTTTCGGCCTTTCTCAAGCCCATGCAAATATCATAAAAGGAGTATAATTAGCGAGCATCTTTTACTGTTGTTGGTAGGCCCAATACAAGAAGGGCAAATAACAAAGCCCTATACTGTTACTTGATCGACCTAGCTGGCGTAGTTATTGTACTGCGGACCACCATGCATGAACGGCGTCAACTAAATGCCTACATGGCCTATGCGAGTTATCTAGATATTACATCAGCTGCAAACTTCTTAAAAATATTACATAATATCAACACAAGGGAAAGAAAATTCAGCATTTCAGTTGCCAATCAAGTTGATAGCAGAATCCTCAATTTGCTTTCTCAATCCATCAACTGCATCTCCCTTTGAGTGTGACACCTAAATTGGAAAACCACCTTGAGACATGATCTTGCAGTCCCCTCTTTGGTGGTGATAGCAATAATTGCAGTCTGAAACTAAGTAATAACAAGTTAATTCAACAAATAAGACAAACTACTCATAGCTAAGAATGAACCAAACATGAATTATAACTGCATAATAAGAACTTGTAGAGCAGGAATGCAAACCATGAATGAACTAGTAGAAGATAGTTATGTGGTTGCCTAGGTTGAATCAGAACTAGATACGAGATATAGTGGCATGGCTTGTGAACCTATAGAACGGGATAGACAAGCATTAGAAAAGTGTGCCTACATTGAAATGAGCATTCAAACAAAGTGTTTCTTATAATTTTAGCAAATATAAACTAGCCAAGTCATTTAAGAAAATATATATATGGAAGAAGTGGTATCTCCTGGAATGCAAGAGACGTTGGGTGACTCAGAATTTGTAGTGAGCTACACAATGGCATGCAGTTACTGTTGTAGCTAAGAATGAACCACATAGAAATTATAACCGCATCATACCAGAACTTGTCGAGAAGGAATGGAAAACACGAATGAACTATATAGTAAAGAATAATTATGCCGTTGATTAGGACGAACCAGCACTAGATATAGAAAATATATAATGGCATCGCTGGTGAACCTGTAGGCTGTGTAAACCAACATGTTCAGTGTTCCCTTTTTAAGATCTACACAAAGAAAAATAAAATAGTTAGTATTGAAGCTTTTGAAGAACCAGATGGCAACAACAAAATTATAATCGAACTAGTACGAAGAGTTTGAACGGGTACTACGGATAGCAGAACGATGCCAGGGAGTAAATAATAGTAAGAACTTAGCTCTTGAATAACCAGATAGATTCAGTAACTGTGGAGCAGGGAATCCACACTAATATTTTCCACTTACATTACATTTTGCAAGAACTACACAATAGCAGGCAATTACTGGTGTACGGAGCAGCTAAGATAAGAATATGTGCATGACAAAATAACAGACATATGGATGACTTGAAATTTGTAGAGCAGCAAATGCAAACCAACATGTCTAATAACCTTGTATGTACTAGCACGAAGAACAGGCGTGCCAAGTGACTTGTATGTACTAGCACTATTACAAAAATGCAGTTCACTGCGACAGGCTTGAACCTGCTATACCGCTAACAAAACAAAAACGGGTTGGAGATTTGGTTACCTTGGTCGGAGAGGCGTCTAAGCATCATAGGTACCATGCGAGTGACGTCCAGGTCATCGAGGGTGCCGTGGTTGTGGTGGCTGTTGGCTTCGGGGAAGCGGATCTTAGGCCATCGATGCCGGTGCAGTCAACGGTGACGCCCGTGTAGCTGGTCTGGAGCGGTGGACATGGAACTTGTTGAACTAGATCCGTCTGGTCGACAACGGTGAAGCTGCTCCGGTATGGTTGGGTAGCTTTCAGCGGTGGGGAAGCAGAGCGTGGGCGGTCGATGATGCCATAGGCGCTATCAGCGAGACCACAACTCTGGTAGAGTGGTAGAGAGACTCGGTGAACTAGATCCGATGGGGCGACGTCGATGAAGCGGCTCCGGCTACCGTGGAATTTCCATCGGGCGATGCGAACGGTGGTTGTGGAGGTGAGGGCATGGGAGAGAAGCCTGGGATTTTGGAAGGGCCAGCGGGAAAAACTGCGTGAATCAAGACTATGGCGGTGAACAGAAAAATAATTACGATCCTGCCCCCAAGCTACCTACTTTAGTGTTCCCACAGGGCGTCTGAACAATGGGTAGAATGGGAATTTTAAAGTCAAATGTTTTTGAAACGAAGGGGCGCGAAATGCTTCAAAGTCGGTGTGTGATTTTGCCGCTCGAGAGAGATTTTGAATTTGGCTACCGACCAAATAATAATAATTGAAAAATGGTACTCCCCGGTGGGAGATTTAGCCTCGAAGTTTTTGAAACGGTGGGGCAGTAAATGCATCAAGGTCGGTGTGTGATTTTTCCACTCGACAGAGATTTTGAATTTGGCTACTAGAAAAATAATAATTAATAGAAAATTGGCACTCCCTGGTGAGATATTTGGCCTCAAAGTTTTTGAAATGGTGGGGCGAGAAATGCTTCAAAGTCGGTGTTTGATTTTGTCGCTCGATAGAGATTTTGAATTTGGCTACCGGCCAAATAATAATAACAGAAAAATGATACTCCCCAGTGGGAGATTTTGCCACAAAGTTTTTGGAACAGTGGGGCGATAAATACTTCAAGGTTCGTGTGTGATTTTTCCGCTCGATTGAGATTTTTAATTTGGCTACCAGCCAAATAATAATAGAAAAAAGCTAGTAGACTGTATGCTATCTGTCCAGGAATTCAAGTCTGAAAGTCACATCAACTAATCATCCATGAGCATAATAATTGCATAGACTGATATTTTGAATTTGGCTAGTGTCCAATAAATAGTTGGATAAAAGGTGTACTCCCTATTCAGGAATTGAAGGCCAAGAATGACATTAACTTATCATCCATAATGAAAATTGGATAACTCTGATTCAAATAGGGTTGGCTGCAGGTTTTGCTGCTCGACTAAGATTTTTTAATTTTGTTAATGGTACTCCTTCGGTACAAATTTAAGGGTCGGTCACATCAACTGATCATCAAAATACTGACCATATTGGCAAAGAAATTGGATACATGATCTCCGATTCGAATAGGATAGGCGGTAGGATTTGTCGATGGACTGAGATTTTGAATTTGGCGGTTGTCCAACAAAGAAAAAACCTTTGTGAGGTTCATGAATCCAAGGCTGCGAGAGTGAGGTTCTGGCACATGAATTTTGTGCATGGAGCATACCGTAAACAGATAAAAGCATGACGCGAAACAAATACTCCCTCCGTTTTTGTTAAATGGCCCCAAACACAACTCGGGCTCTGTAGCAGGAACCATTTCACAGGACCATTGTACTCACATGTCATTGTTAGGGTTCAACTTCAATTTAGAAGAGTCTCTTCATCTATGGGCTCTCTAGAAATCTGCTGATCTCGTAACATCTTCAACTCTGCATCACTTGCTAATGCTTTCTGTCTCATATCATTGATTGCTCATCTATGCATTTCCTGTTCAGCCCGTAGTGCTACAATTTCTTCCTGACTAGAAAAATACGCCGACTTGGACTTGGACTTGGACTTGCACTGCGACAACCCAGGATTACGCAGGAACATGCTTTTACGATGACCTTCGCCTTTTAGTACCATTTTAAATGTTTCTAGACATTCTTCTTGGGTTTGTTCCAAACCATCTTTCCTAGGTTTTGCCATCTCCTCATTCAATTTAATTTGTAAGGTTATCAGTTGGTAGACATGGTTGAGAGAAGAAAAGTTAATATAGAGAAACATGCAGACAACACATTTAACCTATCTATGAACAAATCTTACATGTTGGCATGGCTCATTACACATCATATATATTGTAGTAAAAGCATAGTGATCTGATCATACTAATAAGAATTTTATCACTAGCACACAATAACAGGACTATGCCAACATGACATATGTCTGTTTCTTCATCGTCGTGTGCATGATATACACAAGACAACTTTTTGTATAGCTGAAAACTGAAACTCACACTAGTTGGAAATCATCTACTTAAATTAAAAAAAAACTAGGCAGTAGTTCAGACAGTGTTGTACATCTAACTATACATACAAATCACTAAGGGTGTGTCATCACAAAATATCAATCGAACAGAAGACGTACAATAACACTCTCAACAGAGGGATTGATCCCTTCTTTTTTGCTTGTCTGGCATGCCTGGAATTTTCGCTGTAGACTTACCGCACCTTTCTGCAACGTGGGCGGAACATATTATCAAAATATAAGAAGCACAAAGTCTATACAAGATTTAAAACTAATTATTCTTACTATTGCACTCAGGTGCCCAACTAATGCACGATATCCAGTTCGGTTTGTTAAGTGTTGTGCGGCATGGTTTCTCTTGTTTTTTTAGCGTTCATCTGCAAAAGGAGACTAGTGATACATATGTGCAAATAGGAATTTCGAGTGTGATATGGTATCAGTCTTCACAAACCATACCGTAATCTTTGGATCAAACCAGTGGTCGAGAAGATCTATCCACTATTCGTCAGTCATAGTGTGTTCCATAGGAGTCGTTCTTTGAATATCCGTGTTTGCCTTACCATCAAAGTATTTACTCTTTATCCTAGGGCACTGCTAGCTCAAAGAACAGGTCAACATGTCCATGAGAACATACTCTACATCCTCATTATCCCGATCGAAGTTGAATTTTGTCTATCGACAAGAATGGAACATTTGATGTGTTATGTGACTTAGAATGGAACCAAGAGCAAGCTTGAATGCATGGGACAGAGCACCATGACTTATATGTAACTTCTGCAGTAATGAATTGTAGTGGTCGTGGGTCTGTTGGTGGAGCTTGAACGATGCTAAGATGGGAATATCATTCCTGACAAAAACGCCTATTTCGGATGCTAGAAAAGTAGATTATTCCGGATCTTCTGGCCTTCGCTTGCCAGGCACAATAGAATTGATGCAATATCTAGACTGTGTTCCGGAAATTTTAGCGTCAAGCTTTTTTCCTATCGTTCGCCCCCTTTTCTTAAATCTTCGTGTAGCTGCCAATTCAACCATTACATCAAGACTGCATGTTATATATAAGGAAGCATGCCTCGATAATCCTTGGAACACATACCTTGTTTGGCGACGGGCTGATCAACAGGTTGGTGATCATCGCTAGCTTGTTGGTGTTGTGCCAGCAGTGTTAGGCAAGTAGAGGTCAAAACTGGTCCGGCTGTCAATTGTTGCTAGGTATCTAGATTGGCAATTGGTGATTGTGGAATGTGTGGGATGGTATTTGCTGCGTCTACTTCTATTGGAACTTGTGTTGTGTCGCCAAGACGACACTTTTTAGCCGTATGTGAGTTTCCTGATTTTCGTTTATTGTATTTCCTAGCGTGTGTTTGTGTTCCACTGGTAGCATTAGCAGGACCGCTTATCGACGCTTCGCGTTTGGTACCTGGACGTGTCTTACATGAACCAGCTTATTCCTGACACGCATAAACAATACTTAAATCTATTATAGTTCTGTATGTAATGAGACGTGGATGGAACAGAAGAATAGTAAGGCGAAATGTGCTGAATATATATGATGCATGAACTAGGTAGAGGGAATTACAAAATATTAGGTGAAATTGAGATACAAAATATGGAAGATGCAACAAATATCACAATTAAAAAATAGAGCAAGCACCTTGTGGGGTGGACAAGCGGGAGGACTAGTAGGGACGTCCTCTATGGGTCCAACTTCTTAAGTCAGGTCTCCCTCAAAATATTGGTCATCAATAAGAACCAATCCTGAATCAGACACTTGTCGATCATAGTTTTTCTCCCTGCTGGTATCTGGAAGGGTCTTAGGTGAACCAGCTGATTCTTGACACACATAAGTGATACATTAATCTATCAAAGTCCTATGTAAAATGATACATGGATAGAATAGAAGAACAGTAAGGCAAGATATGCTGAACATATATGATGCATGAACTAAGCAGATGATGATGCATGAACTAAGCAGATGGAATTGCACAATATTTGGTGGGAACTGAGGTACAAAACATGGAAGATGCAACAAATATCTCAATGACAAGACAAAGCAAGCACCTTGGGCAGTGGACAAGTAGGCGGATTAGGGAGGGGCTTCTCGACCGGTCCATCTTCCTGAGTCAGGTCTCCCTCGGGGTTTTATTAATCTTGAGGATTGAATTCTGCATCAGAATCCTGGACTTCATGATTGGTGGTGGTAGCTATGAAAGATCTAACTCTCTACAAGCCGAGCGACCTTGCATATTTGGAATTCTTTAATAGTCTATCTTCCCTAATATTCCATTCTCCCTCACGAGTCGGCCACAAATCAGCTTACATGCATCAGCAAAAAATATATCTTATGAGATTTAAGAGCGAGGTGTGTGTAGAATAGCAAGTTAGTACAATTCTAGCAAGCAGTTGAAAGCTCTAAAGGAACAATGACAGACATATGCATATACGATGGCTCGACAAGAAATATCAGAGTACAAGATAAAAAACACAGTACGAGAATGCAGTGAAACAAGCGATGAACTAATTTCAAACATCAAATGCGTAAAGAGCATATGAAGTGTATGATGGCATCCTTTGTGATCGCGATTACGTGATTTCCTTCCCGTGCCTATGCTAGACTTATGGTGAGCTATGACCTCGTTGTTCGCCCTTGAGCGGATTTGCCTCCCCATCTCTCCGGCACCGTGGACAAGGTCGAGGAACTAGATCCGGTGCCGTGGAATCGGGGAAGTGGATCTAACAAAGCTGCAACGGCGTTATTGAGCCGGCTCCGACAACGTGGACCTCGTGTGAAGAAGAGCTGATCTGGTGCGGGCCGACATCAGGAGCTGGTAAAACGTCTTCGGTCGCTATGGTGGCATGCCAGTGGAGATGTTGTGAAGGGGAGATGGGATGTAAGGAGCACAGCAGTGGTCATGCAAGGTGATCTTGAGGGATTTGGCCTAAAGGGTGCGGGTGGTACTAGTATGTTTGAAACTTTGAATTGTGTGGCGTGTGGGAATTTACAAGACAAACCATTTTGAGGAATGGCCTTTGGTGCGTTTTTTCTGGACCGAAGGGCGAGATGGAAATTTCATACCGCTTGAATTTTGGACGCGGGAGCCATTGCGGTGGGTGTTTCTGGAGCACTGCTTGGTGGAAGACATGATTTCGGCTTGTGTTTTCTTGCTAAGTTGATTTTTTTGTACTCAATCTACTAGTGCAGTCTAAAAGTTTGACTTTAGGGCCACACAAGTATATAGTTGCATAAATTTATTCATGATAATGGGTACATGGACATGGTCATTATCGAACTACATTTCATGGTAATGTGTTAATTTTTGACAAAACGTGGGTCTACAGATCTAAACGAAAGTGCAAAATAAGATTTTAAGTTTACCACAGGAAATGTTGGTTTTCCATTTTACGAATGGCTAGAACGAGACCGAGATACATTGTCCAGATGCAGCAAGTAGATACAATACAGTTTCATACAACGAGCCAAATAGGTAGTTAAAGTAAAGTATTGCGAGCACATAAGAAAAGAAAATATCAGGCTAACAACACAAGAAATGTCATCCTCATTATTCAAAATAACAATCTATTCGCATGGCAGCTCTTGCTTCACCCTTCGAAAATCATATGCCTGTAAAGATGCGTGGAGAATCTCTCCTCATGCTTTCACCTGTTCCAAAACCATCACGTTGATCTCATTGACATCTGCATCGGCCGAATTGGCAACACGATTTTTAGCGACTAACTTCTAAAGATTAACGACAGCATCAAGGCCATCTTCAATAGTAGAAATCCATCCGCGGTTCAATTCTCTGATCCGCCGAGTGGCCGTGTCCAAATCCTTTTTTAGAAGTCTAATCTTAGCTTCAGTCATGCACCATACTTCGGTTTGGTTCCTAGAAATGGCTGTATCACTGGCACGCTGAATATCTATGCTACGAACCTCCTTGGAAGGGACATGATCATGCACTTGCTTCTGCAAATTACAATGCATCAAATCAATCAGTAAATAACACAAGCAAGATGCAACAAATATCCATGTTTAGGGTACTCAACTAGGCCATGTTTCTGTACCAGTTGTGCCGTGCCGAGCAGGGCCAGATCTGCATGTCCAAAACTATTCAGGATTCATTGGCATCGATTCTCTGCATACTCATTCGATAGTACATCATCTTACATGCCTTACAAAAAATATATGCTAGTGTGACAAGACAGGGAAAGCAAAGGATGAACTACTCTCGAAAATAAAATGCATAATGACAGCGCGCATATATGCAAAATGGAGGCAAACCATTGTCTAGGGAAGATTATTGGGGGTTGTCATTGGGCTGGCGAGGCTTCGTACTAGTGCGAGATAACCAATTTGGCTTGATGACTAGTAGTTTCCTTCTTTTATCTTTGAACCAATCCCGCAGTACTGCAACTAAAATGCATTAGAAATAATTGGTAACGAGAAGGCATAGCAAGGAAGCGATGAACTACATTCGGAAGTAGTAAAATGCAAGGAAAGAGGGCATAGGAAGTGTGTAGCAACCTTCGTCTTGGTTCTATGGAGTTTAACCATCGCCCTGGTGAGGGGTTCGCGTGGCGTACGCATCTCTCGGTTGCAGTGGTGGGGAAGCTGACACTCTGAGTGGGGGAAGCAGATGCGATGAAGCAACGATGGTAGCATGGAAGACGGCATCGCTGAGTAGACTCCGGTGACCTGGAAGTCAGCTAGGGAGGTATGGGATAGAGGATGATGTGAGATGGATTGAGGAGTCGGCGGGCGAGCGAGTGAGAGGCCCCGTCAGTATGGAGGTAGCTAGCGTTTGCGGAGAAGTGAAGGAAGGGTTAAATTTAGGGAAAGGTAGAAGGGAGGATCCTGCCAATAATCCTCTAAAATTTTGAACTAGAATATCGCGTCAATATCACACGAAAATTTAGTGCTAAATCGCTCTTGGCTCACCTCCCAAGTAGTATTAAAAGGAAGGCTCGAAAAGCAGTAGGCATCGAATGCGATTGGACGGTGGCATGTGCAGCTTGTGAAGAAAGGTGGGAGTCTAGTATGGTGGTAGATAGATGGAAAAAATGGGGTGGTATTAGCTGCTAGCTATGGCCCTCATCAAAAATAATTAAATATTTCAAATTCGTCTAAATACATAAAATAATTAAACTAACTACAACCCACAACGGTGGGAGGCGATGTCCTCGCCTAGACGGCGCGACGTCCTGCGGTCGCGGGAGGTGCTGCTCTCGCCAGGAGGGTGCGGATGTGGTGTCCCATGGCAGCGGGAGGTGCTACTCTTGCCAGGAGGGCGCGGCGGCGGCGGTCCTCTAGCGACATCCTAGAACTCGAACAGGGAGTTGTAGATCGCTAGCTGCGCGTCGAACTCCTTCTTAGCTCGAGCGCGTCTGGTGCACACGGAGTCATCGCCGCGGTTGCACACGGAGGCATCGCCGTGGTATCTGTGCATCGCAAAGATGCGATGTGTGTAGAGGTCGCTAAGTTCTTGTAGCCAGACATACTTTGGCCAGAAAACATGGCCAAAGACATCCTACCCGTAAGGCTCGCCATTGGATCGGTAAGCTGGCCCTGGCGGCATTGGCGACCGTTGCTCAAATGGCTCCTCTGATCTGTCAGAGGTGATCACGGCCAACTCCTCGCTGTTGGTGTTGCTGGGATCATCTAAGGCGACCCATTCCTCATCTTTGGAGTCCATGTGGTTTGGGCCATTTGGATCAGGTGGTGGTGGAAGATGGCACCCAGGCATGGCGACGCTCCTCCTGGCAAAAACAACACCTCTGGCTACCGTGGATATACTGTAGCTGGGAAGGGCCTAGAAGTGAGCTGTGGTGGGGGCGGTGTGGATATGTGGATGGAAATGGCGACCACCCTAGATAGACATTTAGGGAGCTCGCCCCCCGAGTGGAGGTGTACGCATGTGTAGTGCTAGTGCTAGATGAGCAAGTATGAATGGGACCCATATACTGTAGTGAGCTAAACGACTGAGTGAATTTGGATTTCTTAGCTAAATGGTGCGCATGATATATGCATATGCCAACTCATTTGACCTAATTTTGGTATACGGTATTGTAATTTAAGTGGGTTAATTTAGCTACAAATCTTAAAAACTCATAGAACCTAGGAATCACAAGGAAAACATGCATGCTCCGCAATGTCTAGAAACATGGCACGCTTGTCGCATTCTGAGCCAAATTCTTCTGAATTTCAATACTAGGAGTACAAAACATCCCGTAATCACTTGGAAAAGTGAAAAATGTTTTTTCATAATTGTTCGAAACTCCCACGATCAACATTGTTTACTACGCCAAGACGCACCCATCTACCCGATGTGAGAACCGTATCATAAAGTGTATCTAGGGTATAAAAAATATAAGGCCATGACCTTATTGGTTGTTCGGACTGAAACCCAAGAATGTTCATACATTGTAGGCTACTAGTAAATTGCACGTGCCATGCACGTGAGACTCAGATAATAGACGTATGACATATCATCATTATATAAAATTATAATAGGTAGCACCAAAAATTATAAATTTGATCAACATATATAAAGTATGAGTGTATATTTGGTTCTTGTTCTTTGTATCATCATGTAGAAGTCAAAGATTATTAGCTACCTAACACTTGAAAATTTTGGTAACATAGTCTAGAGAAACGAGGGATAAGATTCTAGGAGTATGATGGAGAAGTGCGTTTTGAGGTTTGTGCATAGCATTCATTATGCTAAAGACTATCTATATGATATCTTCTAGATGCTAGAATGGAAAAAAGATCCAATGTTAGAAATATCGGGATTCGCGAGTCTTGATCCAATGGTCCGCATTCGAAGTTATTTGTATCTTACCACTACTAGTAAGTTGCAGGTTCCCTACACGTGAGAATGAGATAATAGACGTCTCACATATCATCACTATATAAAATTATAATAGGTAAAGCAGAAAAAATATAAATTTGATCAACATCTATAAAATATGGGTGTATATTTTGTTCTTGTACTTTGTATATCATGTAGAAGTCAACAATTATTTTAGTTATCTAAAACTTGAATTTTTTGGTAACATGGTCTAGAGAAACGACGGACAAGATTCTAGAATGATGGAGAAGTGTGTTTTGAGTTTTGTGCATAGCATTCATTATGATGAAGACTATCAATAGAATCTTCTAGATGCTAGAATGGAAAAGAAGATCCAACGGCTGGAAATGTTGGGATTCACGAGTCTTGATCCAATGGTCAATATTCAAAGTTATTCGTACACTGTATATTCGTACACTATTCGCGATTCGAAACTCATGTTTATCATTTTTCTTAGCAATTCATAATACTAGCAAAAGAACCCTAAGCTTAGTGAAGTCTCACGTTTTTGTTTTATGTTTAATTTTGTTAGAATGTTTTCCACATAATGTCAAATTTCTCGGTATGCAAATACTAATTAGTAATGGCATTTTGTCAAAACTATTGTTGACCCATGATATATTGGCTGCATGGGTACCTTCAGAAGAATTCTAGAAATTTTCAAGAGTAATAGTCTATCACGCTCAAATGTATCAAGTTTGACCTAATTTTGTTTTATCGACATAGAGTCATATAGTTAAGTGCGTGGAGATTTATCTTGTAAGTTTGAGAAATCCTTAATTAAACTTGGGAACTGTAAGAAAAAATTGTCCACTTTGTATGCAAATTTAGTAGGGGCATTCCTTATTCTTTATTCTAGTAGTAAAAATACTTGAAAACTGACTTCACTGTATGGCCTACTATACTATGTACTTTGTATGAACTTTCTTGGGTTTCAAGCCAAATGATCAAGGCCATGTACATACTCTGTCTTCATCAAGATAATGATCGTGTTCCCATATTTTGGCATAGGTTGGTGCATGTTAGCATGGTAATGAAGTATTTTCAGAAGGAAGTATGATTAATATGGCTTAGAGTTCATAGCATGTGCCATTTATTTACTAGTACATAAAGTGGTTGGATAAATTACATGTTGTATTTTTCAAGCTCAATTTTCTAGCTAATTTCACCCACTCAGATGATTTTCCATTGATTTGTCGAATTAGGCCTAAGTTAATACTCTACAAGTGCATGAGAGAAAGTTCAACAGTATAACCGAGTCTTAGGTATAGCAAAGTGACACGTCATTTATTGTCGGCCTGATACCAGCATATATGATACCTAGCAATTGAACTTTACAAAAGTAGCATTACGATGCAGCAACCTCATAAAAAACAAAAACATATACAAGAATTAAATGAAAAACATTTCTATGCCGGCTTAAAAAATCCTAAAACTTGGGAATTTTAAGAAAGCATGGTACACTTCGTTTGAAAATTGCGGTGGTTGCATTCTTTATTTAATTTTTGGAATCGAGGTACCATAGGTCCTGAAGGATCGAGACGCTTTAATTATCATGCTAGGGTTTGTAGTTGTCGCAAGGTGGACTGAGGACCTTTTTGTAAGTATTATTATTACTTTTCAGCCTTGTTGTGTACTCATGTTGATGATTATTAATAGATCGGTTGAATTTCAGAAAAAATGGTTGCTGAAAGTAGATCGGTGTGTCGTACCAAGGCACACGTGCGCAGCACCACGCTGTGGACGAGTAAGAGACAAGCCGGACTATGCGCCCGCGGGTGCAGAAAAGCGATCGATGGAGGATGGCTAGTGGAGTGCACCATGTACCTCATGTCAGCAACCCATCATAGCTTTCTTCTGACATCGCACCGCCTTCGACTTCTCTCCTTTGCTTCCCTCGCCCAGCCTCCCTTTTGGAGTAGTAGTACAGAGTAAAACTATGCTCATTTCGAGCACTATTCTTCCTACGAAGTAGTGGACTACTTGCTTTACATGAAAAACATATTCGTCGCTTATATAATTGAGTTGTTTCTTTTGCTAGTATTTGGAAACTCCCATTGGCAACATTGTTTACCAATGCCAAGATGTGTACATCTACTTTCTTGTAGTACTACCAAATATGGGAAATTACCATAAACTATGATGTGGATATATGTCAATGACCTTGCTTGGTCGCTCGGCCTGAAACCATGTTCATACTTACATGGTAGGACAATTTTGTGAAGCGGTTTTTTCATAAGTAGTAAAAACTCATGTTTATCATTTTTCATGGCAGTTAATACACACAAAAGGATGCCATGCATGGGTCCCTTTTTGCCTATTTCTCTTTTTTTCTTCAAAGAAAGGTCAACTTTAATTTGTCGGCATGCAAATTCTAGAAAGAAGTTGAATCTCAAAAACTCTGGGTGGTTCTCAATATATTGACTATATGTTGGGCAACTTCAATAGATTTTTGTAAAATTTCAAGAGCAATCAGCAGCTAACATGTGGTTCGAATTAATTTGACCTAATTTCAATAGAATCCCTCTGATCCATATATTAATGTTCTTAGATTCGTATAGATTCAAATGTATCTAGTCATGTTTATGTGCTAGATATATATACCTGAATCTAGACAAATCTGAGATTATTAATTTGAATCAGAGACAGTAGTGTAATTGAAGTGAGTTAATTTAGCTACGAACATTGGAAACTCATAGAACCTAGGAATAAAACTAAAACATGCATGGTCCGCTATGTCCGGAAACATGGCACGCTTGTCACATCCCGAGCCACATTATATTCTTTTGATTTTCTTTACTGCTAGTACAAAACATCCCCGTAATCACTTGTAAAAGTGAAAAATGTTTTTCTAATTGTTTAAAACTCCCATAGGCAACATTGTTTACTAGGCCAAGACGCACCCATCTACCCGAATGTCAGAACCCTATCTAAAAGTGTAGCTAGGGTATATGTCGATATACATAGCCATGACCTTATTGGTCGTTCGGGCTAAAACCCAATAATAATGTTCATACATGATAGGCTATAATGTGAATACGTTTTTATAAAGTTGTCAAATCTCATGTTTATCAATTTTCTTGGAAATTAAGAATACTAGCAAAAGTATACATCAATCGTAATGAAGTCTCATGTTTTTGTTTTACGCTTTATTTTGTTTGAATGTTTTCCATACGTGGTCCAATTTGCCGGTATGCAAATACTAATCAGTTATGACATTTTTCAAAACTATTGTTGGCCCATGATATATTGGCTGTCTGGGTATCTTCAAAAGAATTTTGGAAATATTAAAGAGTAATGTTAAGGAAATATTTTGGAAACTATTGTTGGACATACTATGTATTCATCAAGATAATAACGGTGTCCCCATATTATGGTATAGGTCGGTGCATGTTAGCATGGTAAAGAAGTAGAAGTATTTTTTGGAAGTAAGTGCGATTAATATGGCTTAGAGTTCATAGCATGTGTCCTTTATTTACTATAGTACATAAAGTGGTTGGATAAATTACATGTTATATTTTTCAAGTTTAATTTTCTAGCTAATTTCACCCACTCAGACAACTTTCCGTCGATTTGTCGAATTAGGTATAAATTAATATTCTACAAGTGCGTGAGAGCTAGTTCAATAGTATAACCGAGTGTTAGCTATAACAAAGTGACATGTCATCTATTGCCGACCTTATACCAACATATATAATACCTAACAATTGAACTATAGAACAACTAGCATTACATGCCGCAACCTCATCAAAAAGCAAGAAGATTAAACAGGAATAAAATGAAATACATTTCTATGCCCGCTTGAAAAATCCTAAAACTTGGGAATTTTAAGATAGCATGGTACACTTTGTCTGAAAATTGGGGCGGTGGCATTCTTTATTTATTTTTTGTAACCAGGGTACCGTAGGTCCTGAAGGAGCGAGACACTCCAATTAGCGCACTAGGGTTTGTAGTCGTTGCAAGGTGGTCTGAGACCTTTTTGTAATTATTATTATTACTTTTGAAACTTTTTATATTGGTGTAGATGATTATTAATCCAGTACTAGATCGCTTGAATTTCAGGGGGGGACGGTTGCTGGAAGTAGATCGGTGTGCCGTACCAAGGCACACATTGAAAGTGTAAGATGGTTTCCCTAGAGGGGGTGAGTAGGTTTCTACAAAATTCTTTATAATCTTTTCCAAGTTGTAGGCTTTGCGGAATATAAGTGTGCCTAAATGCAAACTAGGTGAGCCAACCTATATGATGATACAAGATACTTCAAGCACGAAGGCTATCACAAAGTAAACAACACAAGTAAGAGATTGGTTAAGGAATAACCCAAGCACGCGCAGACGAAGATGTATTCTTGTGTTCACCACCTTTGGGAAGGGGGCTACGTCACGTTGGAGAGGTGTGAGGTTCCATGAAGGATTCCCCAACGCCACAAAGGCTCACCTTCTTCTCTGAGCCTATCCCACGTAGGAATGTCTCACTTACTCATGGTAGACTTTAAGGTAGTCTCCAAATCCTCACAAACTTACCACGGAGAAAATCACAAGCCGAATGCCTCCGAGCGACCCTAGCTGCCTAGGGTTTCCCACAAACCCAAGAGTAACAAGCTAACTCGATGAACTCAAGGGGGAATGAACTTTGGCTTGGTGGAAACATAGATCAGGATCTCCTCTTGCTTTCTACCAAAGGGATTTGGAATTGGTTGGGTAGAATGGGAGATCCTCAAGGAATTGTGTTTCAACAATGGGGAGAGAGACAGAGAGCTTCAAGGATGAAATATGAACTGAATGCCTAAACTGCTCAAGGTGAATAAGTGGTCTTTATACCCAAGGGAGAAATCTAGCCATTTAGAGCATTTTTGTGAAGTTCGGTTTTTATGTTCGGTTGGACCAGCCCACACACTGGATCGTCTGGTTTCTAGGCTGGAAGACCAGAATCCAAACCGGGTTGGGTCACTATGCGCAACCGCGGATAGATTCGGTATTGTTGGGTTCGCATCATAGAAAACAAAAAATTACCTACGATGGGAACTAAACACCAAGATCTATCTACTAGATACAAGCAACGGGTAGATATACATCCATAGAGAACTTACCCTTGAAGACAACAAAGTTTTGTTAATGAGATGGAACTCGTGGATGATGTAGTCTGATGACCCACAAGTATAGGGGGTGTATCGCAGTATTTTCGAGGGAAGTGAAACCCAATTTATTGTTTAGCCACAAGGGGAGCCAAAGAATATTTATAAGCCTTAACAACTGAGTTGTCAATTCAGCTGCACCTAGAAACAATCTTGCTCACAGCAGTTTATCAATAGCAACAGTTTTGTAGTAGGAATAGTAAAGTAGCAGCAGTAGTAAAGTAAATACAACAGTAACAATTGCAGTAAATAGTAGGATTCGAGTGCGGTAGGCATAGGGATGGATGAACGGGCGTTGCATGGACAAGACAATTCACATAGCAATCAGAACATAGGGAAATTGCAGATAAATAAGATAAAGCATCCAAGTACTAGATAATCCTAGGCATGTGTTCCATAAATAGTCATACATGCTCGCAATGAGAACTTGCACAACATCTTTTGTCCTGCCAGCCCGTTTGCAGCGGGGCCTCAAGGGAACTACTGGTAATTAAGGTGCTCCTTTTAATAGAGCACCGGAGCAAAGCATTAACACTCTGTGAACACATGTGATCCTCACATCAAAGCCATTCCCTCTGGTTATCCCAATTTCTGTCACATCGGGGCCATTGGTTCCGGACAACAACGTGTGTATACAACTTGCAGGTAAGACCATAAACAATACTATCATAATGAATCAATAACATGTTCATATCTGAAATCATGGCACTCGGGCCCTAGTGACAAGCATTAAGCATAACAAGTCGCAACAAAGTCATAAAGCACTAATAAAACATACTAGGCACCATGCCCTAACAATCTGAAGCCATTACATGAACGATCTCATCCATTCCCTACCATCCCCATAGCCTACAGCGGGGGATTACTTACTCATAGATGTGGGAAACATGGATGGTTGATGGAGAAGCGATGGTGATGATGATGGCAATGATCTCCTCCAATTCCCCGTCCTGGCAGGGTGCCAGAACAGAGTTTCTGGTGCTGCTTCATGGAATCTAGTGGTGGCGGCGGAGCGGAACTCCTTCTGGAAAAACGTCGAACCCCCCTGAGTTTTTAGGTCAGAAGGAAACTTATAGGCAAAGAGGGAGACCGAGGGGGTGTCTGGGGCGGCCAGACCACCCCCTAGCGCGGCCAGGCCCAGCCCGCACGGCCAGGTGGTGTGGCTGGGCCCCATCCCCACTCCGTCTCATATTCTGGCTCCGGGGGTCTTCTAGTGAAATAGGATTTTTGGATTTTGTCCCTCCCAATTCCGAGAATATTCATTTTATGATTTTCCTGGAACCAAAAACAGCAGAAAACAGGCAGCTGGCATTGTGGCTCTTGTTAATAGGTTAGTCCAAGAAATCATATGAAAAGTACTCCATAGTGTGGACGAAACACAAGAAAGTAGATAAAGCCAAGCATGGAACATCAAAAATTATAGATACATTTGCAATGTATCAAAATCCCCAAGCTTAACTCCTGCTCGTCCTCGAGTAGGTAAGTGATAAAAAGAAAGAATAATTTTTGAGGTGACATGCACCATCATAAACTTGATCAAAGTATTTGTAAAACATTCAAAGCTGGGATCATAGTACTTCAATCATAGCATGAAAGACAAAGTTCTAGCAATAAGACAAAGAAACTATGATGCAACATGAAAAGGCACAAACAGAAGATTCAATAATAATGCTTTGCAAGATGTTTGATTGTTTCACATAAATAAAACATAGCATAATGGCATTCAGCTTGTCCCTCATAGAGTAGCAAGTATAAATGCATAGGACACCTTCAAAGTTCATAAAAGTGACTAGATACCGATAGTTTAAAACAAGCAATATCAAGTTATGCATCAATCAACAAGTCTTGGGACAATGCACAACTAAGAATGGCCACTATGCTCTCAAAGTAGGTGCATAAAGATAGAAGGTGGAGACTCAATATATAAGTGGAAGAAGGGCCTTCATAGAAGGAAATAGGGATTCAAGTCTCATAAAGAGCTTCCAAAAATTATGGTACTTATAGCTTTCAGCTCTCATTGCCCCTATCATAAGCATCTTTAAGGTGATTAAGGTTAAAGTGACACAACTAAGAGGATATGCTTGACAAGTTATAAACCGAAATCTCATGCCCCTTACTTACGAAGACCGAACCTCATGCTACTCAACTTTAGTCACAAGTAAGCTCTTGTCATTGTAAGTACATATGTATCATAAAGAACCGCCAATGGGGTACCCCTTGCACATGATACAGGAGTTATCCCATAATCAAAATGACAAGGCAAGCAGACAATGAGCATCTCAGCGATCTTTTTATTTTCTATTTGTATAGGTTTTTATTGAGGATGCTTCATAGAGTGCTCATTATGGTGATGCTGCAAGTTCCCACCATGATTAGGCATGGCTTAGGCTAGCGTCCTAGGCGTTTCTCTAACACACATACAAACTCCATGATCTTACAAGTTCCACTTTTATTTCACACCGCCGGGATCCATAAGCAAAAGAACATGATATCAACGGGGTACAAAGTACACGTGCAATGTTGAAAGCGTTCCCCATGATACATGGTTCTGCTAATTTCAACTTATAAAGCGCAAGCATATACGCAACAAAGAAGGACGCAATGGTTCAAGTTTATTAGATGCAAAAAAGTAAAGTGTGCCATCAAGTTCGTGAGAGCTTTAATCACTAGTTTTCTCATAACAAGTTTAATTTGGAAGGTAAACAAAAACATGAATATACTTGGAATAGCATATGCTAGTAGGTAGGTATGGTGGAATCTTTGGAATAACTTGGTTTAGTGAGTTGGATGCATGAGTGGAACTCATACTTGGTTGTGGAGGCTAGCAAAAGACTGGGAGCGACAAACTAGGAGAGCAATAATGGCCATAATCATGCAGAGCGACAAAACATCATTGATCAAAGCATAAAGTGATACTATAAGTTGAAAACTAAAGGATCATAAAGGCTTATGGTGACTTGGGATAGTCATAACATGGTGTGAGCATGCGCCAAGTCAACCCAAATAAAGCATCAAAGGAGAATACCACTATACTATGCTTTAATATGCTAAAATAATGCAGGATCCATCCAAGGCACATTAAGCAATCTCAATTGTTTATAACAAGTCATGCTACAGCAAAGAATACTAAGCATAAATCCAAAACAATATCAAGCATGGCATGACAAAGCATAGGCCACAGTCAAAAACAAGCTCTCTTTACCACTTAAGCATGAACTTTTCCTACTCTTTTCCAATCCAAACCAAACTATTTGAAAACCAATGCATGAAAGAGGGGGCCCAACCAATTTATTCAGAAAACTAAGAAAATAAAGCAAACTAAAAACTAAAACAAAAACAAAAAAGAAGACGCTCCAAGAACAACACAACTATGCATGAAACAATAAAAATGAAGCGTTTGGAAGAAACCTAGGATTTTTATTGATGAAGAGGGGGATGCCTTGGGCATCCCCAAGATTTGATGCTTGTACTTCTTGGATATTTCTTGGGGTGACACGCGTGGCATCCCCAAGCTTGAGCTTTAGTCCATCCTTCATCTCATTACTCATTCCTTCCATACACCTGAAAGTTTTCCTTCATACAAAACTTCACACAATCTTTATTAGCAACATTAGTGCACTCAAGATAATAAGTCTTTTAGGTTCAGTTATAACACCAATAAAACTTCCATTAAAACACAAGCTACTGTATCACTTCCCTCAAAAATATCAATTTCCAAAAGAAATCAAAAAGGAACCAACAAGAAGCAAATGCAGAAAATTGCAGAAATCTGTCAAAACAGACCAGCAGGTAAAGACGAATTTTTTCGAAGACCTTCTGTTGCTCAAATCGAAAAGTGTTGAACTAAAGGAAGTTAGATAACAACCTGGGGCATAAGCACAAAAATACACGCCTCAAAAAGACTTTCAGAGATTTTACACAAATTTTTACGGTGAATCACGGAAATCTGTTTCGGGACAGCAACTTTTCCAACCATTACTTCTCTCTCATTAGAGGTTACTCTTGGCACAAAAAGCAAATAAAAAGGATAAGGAGCGGTTATTACTGAATTAATAACTTCTAAGACTCATCTAAAACTTTTGGCTTATCTCCCAATAAGTACTTCTCTTTAACGCCTTTAAGTTAGGCATAAGCAAAAACTAAAATGGATAGAATAGAAGTAAGCGGAGATAATCATAGTGAAAACATTGTTTTGTTCAATGAAATCCTTTTTTAACAAGGTTGATCAGGTCTTGTTACCAAAACAATTTCATATGAGACAAAACTTTGTATTCCACTAATGATTATGTTACCTTAACCTTGATAGCAATGGTCTCAATCATAATAGTTTCAAATTTTTCTCTTGGTATGGGACAATATATTTCTCCAAATTGAATGCCCTCAACATGTTCAATTGAATTCAAAACCATAAGTCCTATCAATCTTCTTGGGGAAATTGACAATATGTTCCTAGTCATTAACATTGAAGGTCACCTTCCCTTGATTACAATTAATAACAGCTCCTGCAGTATTTAAGAAAAGGTCTCCCAAGAATAATAGACATATTATCATCTTCAGGCATGATAGTTTGAGAGGATGCTCACATAAGAAATATGAGTTGAAGTAAAAGAGAGCATCAATAAGCAAATTCAAAACACATTTAAGTCTAACCCACTTCCTATGCATAGGAATCGTGTATGCAAATAAATTCGCAAGGAACAAAGTGACAGGCATAGGAAGATAAAACAAGAGTAACTTCAAAACTTTCAGCACATAGAGAGGTGTTTCAATACCATGAAGGCTTCTACAACCATATTTTCCTCTCTCATAATAATTTTCAGTAGCCTCATGAATAAACTCAACAATATAAATATCGCATAAAGCATGCTTTTCATGATCTACAAGCACTAGAGCTTTATTATAAACATTTTCAAAAGAATCCTCAGGAACATAACATTCATCCTCCTTTAGTAAGAATGGGGGACAATCAAATAATGTAAGGGATAAAGAGTTACTCTCATTAGAAGGTAGGCATGGGTAGTTAATCCATTCTTCCTCCTTTTGTTCATCACTCTCCTCCTCTTTTTCATCTAATGAGATTTCAGGTTCATCAATTTCTTCTTCCATAGGATCCTGCAAGGCATTAGTCTCTTGCATTTGTGGAAAGCATCTATTAATATATTCAAGAATATAGCCATTTTCTTCCTTGTAATTATCAAAGCAAAATTTAAGTATACCATAAACCTCATATTTGTAAGGTGAATCATCAATATTTTCAAGCAAACTAGCAAGTTCAAAAGCACCCTTCCAAGCAATAAATTCCTCAATTTGTTCTGCATCGTAAAAGTCATAAATTCCTTTAACATAAGAAGATATGGTAACATTATCATTATACTCACATTGAAAAGGGAGGTGTTTATACCTCTTACCGCAACAAGATTTATCAAAGCAATAAGTAACATTATAAGTAGAGCACACGTTTCTAGCAATGGTATACAATTTGTCAATTTGTTCCCATAAGTGTTTCCCTTATAATAGTATTTTTGATCTTCCGTGAACCCACCTTGCCAATAAGATTCAGTTTCAAAGAAACCAACCATTGATAAAGAGCATGATAAAGCAAGACAATAACAGACCAACGAAAATAACAACTAGAGTAGGAACTAATTTTTTTTGTATTTTTGATAAAGAAACAAGCAAACAAGGCGGAAATAAACTAAGCTTGAACAATAGTGATTCCAAGTGGACTTGATAAATAAAGCTATGCTCCCCGGCAATAGCGCCAGAAAATAGTCTTGATGACCCACAAGTATAGGGGTGTATCGTAGTATTTTGGAGGGAAGTGAAACCCAATTTATTCATTCGACACAAGGGGATCCAAAGAATATTTATAAGCCTTAACAACTGAGTTGTCAATTCAGCTGCACCTGGTAACAATCTTGCTCACAGCAGTTTATCAGTAGCAACAGTTTTGTAGTAGGAATAGTAAAGTAGCAGCAGTAGTAAAGTAAAGACAGTAGTAACAATTGCAGTATACAGTAGGATTCGAGTGTGGTAGGCATAGGGATGGCTGGACGGGCGTTGCATGGACAAGACAATTCACATAGCAATCAGAACATAGGGCAATTGCAGATAAATAAGATACAGCATCCAAGTACTAGATAATCCTAGGCATGTGTTCCATAAATAGTCATACATGCTCGCAATGAGAACTTGTACAACATCTTTTGTCCTACCAGCCCGTTTGCAGCGGGGCCTCAAGGGAACTACTGGTAATTAAGGTGCTCCTTTTAATAGAGCACCGGAGCAAAGCATTAACACTCCGTGAACACATGTGATCCTCACATCAAAGCCATTCCCTCCGGTTCTTCCAATTTCTGTCACTTCGGGGCCATTGGTTCCGGACAACAACGTGTGTATACAACTTGCAAGTAAGACCATAAACAATACTATCATAATGAATCAATAACATGTTCAGATCTGAAATCATGGCACTCGGGCCCTAGTGACAAGCATTAAGCATAACAAGTCGCAACAAAGTCATAAAGCACTAATAAAACATACTAGGCACCATGCACTAACAATCTGATGCCATTACATGAACGATCTCATCCAATCCCTACCATCCCCATAGCCTAGAGAGGGGGATTACTCGCTCATAGATGTGGGAAACATGGATGGTCGATGGAGAAGCGATGGTGATGATGACAGCGATGATCTCCTCCAATTCCCTG
Organism: Avena sativa; assembly: GCA_916181665.1. NCBI lineage: Eukaryota > Viridiplantae > Streptophyta > Magnoliopsida > Poales > Poaceae > Avena > Avena sativa. The sequence goes on from OV702287.1 coordinate 346,164,979, forward strand.
TCCCGGCAGGGTGCCAGAACGGAGTTTCTGGTGCTGTTTCGTGGAATCTAGTCGTGGCGGTGGAGCGGAACTCCTTCTGGAAAAACGTCGAACCCCCCTGAGTTTTTAGGTTAGAAGGCAACTTATAGGCGAAGAGGGAGACCGAGGGGGTGTCTGGGGCGGCCAGAACACCCCCTGGCGCGGCCAGGCCCAGCCCGCGCGGCCAGGTGGTGTGGCTGGGCCCTAGCCCCACTCCGTGTCATATTCTAGCTCCGTGAGTCTTCTGGTGAAATAGGATTTTTGGCTTTTGTCCCATCCAATTCCGAGAATATTCATTTTCTAACTTTCCTGGAACCAAAAACAGCAGATAAATAGGCAGATGGCATTGTGGCTCTTGTTAATAGGTTAGTCTAAGAAATCATATGAAAAGTACTCCATAGTGTGGACGAAACACAAGAAAGTAGATAAGACCAAGCATGGAACATCAAAAATTATAGATACATTTGCAATGTATCATAGTCGTACACTTGCCGATCTCAAGATCGTGATGAAGTCTAGCAGGTCCGGCTCTAGCACGTCCATCAGATCCAGATCCAGCAAGTCCAGCACCACCAAGTCCAGCACCACAAAGCAGCGGTGCATCCGTGATCGCACACACGTCCGGTACCCCGACAACCTCCATCCCTTGCTCCAGCAAAGCAGCAGAAGCAGCAACTTCTTTCTAGATAAAGCCACCGAGAACATGTATCTCGCTAATCTGAGACCATGGGGAATAACTAGAGGGGGAGAGAGATCCTTCACGAGGAGGTGTGTGTTGTGAGGAGGAGAGGGGGCCTTTTATAGGGTAGAGGGGGGCACCCAAGGGCCATGGCGTGGCAGCCATGGTGGTGCCCCCACCTCTTCCACATTCATGTGGGTGGAGCTCCCACTCCCATAAAAAGCCTCCACTCAAAATTCCACTCACACATGTATTAAATTTCCACCAAATTTAATGCAAGCTCTCATTAAATAAAACTATTTTATTTATTTTATTCAGAATTTTGTTAATTACATTAATTAACAAACATTCACATAACCCTGCAACATTTCAATATCACATGCAGAACCAATTTCAGCAATTTCACCTGAAATAGTTTCGGTGTCTATTCAAATAATTCCAGCACTTTCTTAAATCTTTATCTGAAACATATTTGCTCCAAATGGTGTCGGTATCCCTTAAGTGTGTCACCCTACGGTTCGTGAATAATGCAGACATGATCGAGACCCCTCTCCGATCAATAATCAGCAGCGGGACCTGGAGATCCGTACTGACTCCCACATATTCAACGATGACTCTTATGATCGTGTGAACCTTTAACGTCATAACTAAATCCCTTTGTCTCTTGATATATTACATGTCCGAGATTCGATCATCGGTATCCAAATACCTAGTTTGATCTTGTTACCGACATGCACTCTTTTATCGTTCCCGTGATATAACATTCTAGTGATCACATCACTTGCTTGCAAGCTATTTCAATGTGATATCACCGAGAGGGCCAAGAGTATATCTATCCATCATCAGGATGGACAAATCCCACTCTTGATCCATGAGCCTCAACATAACACCTTCGTAGCACTGAACCCACCTTTATAGTCACCCTGTTACGGTGTGATGTTTGATGTTATCAAGATACTCTTCCGGTGTTAGCAATTAACATGATCTCATGGTCTAAGGACTAAGATTACTTCGTATGATGTTATAGCAATATAAACATAATGACTCTGATCATAATGCTATACTTCGGATGAATGTTCATCACATCATTCCACCAATGTTGTGACCTCGTTATTAACAACATCCTATGTCCATGATCAGGAAACCTTGATCATCTTGTTAATCAATGAGCTAGTTTATACGAGAGGCATTACTAGGAACTTTGTATTTTTTTTATTAAACAAACATGTATTAACGTTTCCAATTAATACAATTATAGCATGCAAAATAAACATTTATCACAAACATGTAATAAGATAATAACCACTTTATTATTGCCTCTCGGGCATATTCCCTTCAGGTATAACAAACCAACAATACTAGTTTGGGTTCGGTTTTCCAACATTGGTACCAAAACACTCGGTATGGGAGATGGTTCAACCAGCTTGTACACCGAACTTTGCAGAAAAGCCATGAAAAGCAGATTTCCCTCTCCTCTCTCATTGGTGATGGAACAAGTGGGTGTATGGGATGTGTATATGTCTTAGGAATTCATCCCCAACTAGCTCATCAAGATAAACCCACTTAATAGTGCGGAGTTCCTAAAGACTCAAGTTACATATAAAAAGCAAAACTCAGGCACATAACTTTGTTAACAAAATGGGGGTGTCTCCGATGATCTTCCAACACACCAGTGGAGTAAAACCTGTTTAAGACGCTAGTAGGTAGCATTAGACCACTCTAACTATGGTGTCATTGTCAACCAAAAACAGTAGAGGGTAATCTACCCTTTCAATCTCCCCCTTTTTGGTTGGCGATGACAAACCGAGCTAGAGTTCATAAGGATATAATAGAGAGCTATAGACCAAGGAATTCCATAAAGACATACGCGAGCTCCCCCATAAGGTTTGCACTTGGTTGAATTTGCGTTTGAATGCAAGGTGCACCTAAATAGTATATGGGAAGCTTCCCACATGTCTTCATGGAAGCAAGCATAATATGACAAGATATAAAGCATGGGTATCTACACAAAGCTAGACAAATAATAGAAGTACACATAGTCATAGCACAATAGACATACCCATGGTTCACACACATAGCACAAACTTGTCCAACATACGGAAGTAGAGCAAATAGTTCCGACAGGAAAGCAAATGGAAAGCACAATGCCATAAGAAGCAAAGAGAAATCAAGGGGCATTGTGCAAATGGAAAACCCTAGAAATCCCTGGCAAGGAACCCATAGATACCTAAATGAACTCTACTCTTCTCCCCCATTAGCATCGAAACACCAAAAAGGAAGAGAAGTAGAGTGATGCTAATGGAACCCAACTAGAAGGACGTAGGTGGTGGAGGGTGAACGGGGGCATCTTCTTCTTCATGGATCTCTTCTTCATCATCAGCCTCATCATCATCATCAGAACCACGAGGAGCAGCAGAGGAACCATTGGGAACAATAGGAGCAAACTGACTAGGGAAGTAGCCAAACAACATAACATCATCAATTGGCGACAGCTCATAGTTGACATAAGGAACAGGAGTCATATCAGGATCATCAGGTGGAGGAGTTACATTTTGGGTCGCAAGAAACTCATTGTGTCGGCGCCGAGTCTCCAGGCTCATCTCAAGAGCCTTACGGCTCACATCATAGGACGAGCGGCACATCTGAAATAGCCTCCTGAAGAACATGGCAGCACCACCCTTGTGCTCGGGGTGAGTGGAAGGCTCACCAAATGGACGATGAGAACCAGCCCTAGTAGAAAAGCAAGGCTGAGGATCATGAATAGCCTTGGTGTGGTGCTCGGGAGGCCTCATCTCAGGAACATCAGGTGAACAGACCACAAAGAGAAAGGGTAAGCTCCTCCTATTCCACACGCTCGCCAGCCATCACACCGGAGGGCACAACCTTGTTGAGCAGCTTTTTCACATATATGCATAAAGTGGGGGTCATCATGTCCAAAGAAGCCCACCACAGCTCACAATACACAAAGTCACAACCATCAATCTTCCTCAACCTGTCAGGGCGGCAATAATACAGAAGATTGGCAAAGAACCCACGGTAGTTTGTAGTATCTCCAAATCGGGGAACAAGGGACTGATGGAAGATGCTGGCCAAAGTGTGATAATATAAATACATACCAGTGATGGACGAAGGAGCCTACTCAGAATCCTTGGGATAGCAGAAAGCAAGAGATTCAGCAGGCTTGACCTTCTCGCTGTGAATGCAGAAACCACTTGCCTTGCCAGAATAGCCCATAATGTCCACCAAATTTGCATAGGTAGCACGAAACCTCCGCATGCTAGTCATCCAGGACATAGTGCGCTCATCATCATCATCATCAAAATAGACTGTGTAAAAGAAATGATGGATATAATCAGGGTAGTAGTCCTCCTTGAGGCACACAAGTTCAAACAGATCCATATTCTTCAGAGTGTCATCAACAAAACGATAATCTGAGGTTGCATACATGTTGAACCAGTCCACATTGAAAGCAAGAATGTTACCACATGAGGTGACCTTAAAATGAGTGTAAATGTGACCCCACATCAAGGATTGAGTCTCAGTCCAAAACTTCTTGTCAGTGCCAGAATAGGTGCGAGACTTGAAGCGATAGGGATTCTGCTTACGAAGGGACCGGTACATAGAAATCTCCATGTTCTTCAAATTTTGAGTGGGCACATCTTCCTCTTCAGCCTGCGTGGCAGGTTGCTTACCTCTGAGGTCCTTGACCTTGATGCGACCAGAGCGGGCGCTTCCCTCAGCCTCACGCTGCACAGACTGACTGGCTCGATGAGCCCTCTTGCCCCTGCTAGTTTCCTCGGGCACATATTCCTCACTCACATAGTTATCATCATCTGCACATGTGAAAAAGAGAGATAGGTTGGGGAGCACAAAGATAAGTACACATGCCATAAGGAAAAACAGAGGAAAAACTTGGATTTGGGCAAGTGCATGGTAAAAGATGGTACAATGCAGAGAGGTCTGGTGCTAGAGCCGGTTGGACCGGCTCTAGAACCGAAAGGTTCGGTTTCTGAGTCAGATAACCGAAAGTAGACCCGGCAGTCTGGTGGCAGAGCCGGAAAACTAGACTCAAACCGGTCGACCCGGTAGCAGGACCGGTTCAACCGGGGCAGAAACCAAATCTATCGGGGGAAAATCCTATCTTTGCAATGTAAAATTTACCCATGACTCAAAACTTGCACAAATACAAACTTCTCAAGAGGTGTAGGACATGGTTTGATGTGGTTGGTATACGAAGACAATGGTGGAACTCTAACTTGTCAAATCCATCAAGATGTATAGCAAAACATGGGGATTTGAAAAGCACAAGGGAGGGGAGCAAGGGATTACCCGAGGACATGGCTTCCCGTGGAGGAAAGCACCAAAAAGCCCTTGAGGAGGATGAACACAAAATGCTCCCAAATCACCGCAAGATGGAGAGATTCTTTCGGTGGAGAGCCCCCAAAGGTCCTTCTCCATGATTTGGTGGCCCAATCTATGGATCCTAGGGGTGGAATCACCCTAGGATAGGAGGGGAAGGTGGGAGGCGGCATTGGAGAGAGGGGGTCAGGGAAAGTGAAGAGGTAACTGGTGGAGGGGTGGGGGCAGGACAGGAAGAAGGAGAAAAAATTTCAGATCCCAGTGTGTAGTTCGGTTCAACCGAGATCCAGACCGGACCAGTCGGTATACAGGCCAGTTTAACCGAACTTAAAACCAAATCTTCTGACAGGTATTCACGATGAAGATTCGGTTGGTACTCCGGTCTACCAACTCTAGAACCGGAGCGCTCGGTTGGAAACCAGACTGGCCACCGAAGTTCATTCAGGAACCTTCTTTTCGTAGTTCGGAATAGACTCGGTTGAGACCGGGCTATGCACCGGATGGTCCGATCCTAGAGCCGGTTGAACTGGGCCACAGACCGGAAATCTAGAAAAAACTCCGATTTTTTTTTGGGAAATAGAAACTTTTCGAGAATGGCAAGTGCATGTAGAGGAAGATAGTAGACTCCAAAGGGGTAAAGGAGGCAGGTGATCTAGGCATGCCTATTGGAGAAGAACCAAATTCAAACACTCAATAACAACACTAGGCATGATTCGAAAATAGCAAGAGCCACAAATGCCAAGAGTTAAATAAAGAGGTCAATAGTTGGCGGGGGATTTCTCCCCCTATGTTTAAGCACACATGTCATGGCGCCTCAAAGATAGATGCTTGGACCCATATCATGTCACAAGATCAATTAATATTGCACACATAGGTATGCATCAAACCAAGACATGGTAGGATGACTATCCCTATATGTGTTACACGACTAGGCTACATTGCAAGTTAAGGGCAAGAATATAATGCAAGAGGTAAATCAATCCATGTTTTTAAGATCTAGAATACCGAGTTCTCACCTCAACATGACAAAATGGGCTTCATCCAAAGGCTTTGTGAAAATATCCGCCAATTGGAACATCGTTCCCACATGAGTGAGATTGATGTCACAATTTGCGACATGGTCACGTAGGAAGTGGTGGCGGATGTCAATATGTTTGGTGCTACAATGTTGGACACGGTTATTGGTGATCTTTATTTCGCTTTCATTGTCACATAGAATAGGCACCGTACCAAGATACACACCATAGTCTTTCAAGGTTTGCCTCATCCATAACAATTGAGCGCAACAAGATGCCGTGGAAATATATTTGGCTTCAGCGGTGGATAGGGCGGTGGAGTTTTGTTTGTTGGATGACCAACTCACCAACGACCAGCCAAGGAATTGGCAAGCCTCGGAGGTCGACTTCCGGTCAACCTTATCACCTGCCCAATCAGAATCCGAATAGCCAACAAGCTCAAAGGTTGACCCCTTTGGATACCAAAACCTGGGTGTAGGAGTGAGAACAAGGTACCTAAAAATCCATTTGACCACCATCAAGTGGCACTCCTTAGGAGCGGATTGGAAACAAGCACACATTCCAACACTTAACATGATATTCGGCCTAGAATCACAAAGGTAGAGAAATTAACCAATCATGGAGCGATATACCTTTTGGTCCATGTCCTTCTCACCTTCACCAAGACCAAGTTGCCCGTTGAGTGGCATGGGAGTCTTCATGGGATTGGCATTGGTCATATCAAACTTCATGAGCATGTCCTTCACGTACTTCTCTTGGGAGATGAAGGTGCCTTGAGCAAGTTGCTTCACAATGAAACCTAGGAAATACTTCAACTCCCCCATCATCGACATCCTAAATTTCTTGGTCATCAACTTAGAAAAAGCTTTGTTATGAGATTCATTAGCTCCACCAAAGATAATATCATCAACATAAATTTGAACAATAAACAAGCCACCCCCTTTAACCTGTTTTGTGAAAAGGGTGGAATCGACTTTACCCACACTAAAACCATCCATGAGTAAGAAATCCCTAAGGTGCTCATAGCAAGCACGAGGAGCTTGCTTTAGTCCGTAGAGCGCCTTATGGAGTAGATACACATGGTTGGGATAGCATGTGTTTTTGAAACCCGGGGGTTGAGCTACAAATGCAACCTCTTTCAAGGGACCATTAAGAAATGCACTTTTCACATCCATCTAATAAAGCTTGAAGTTATGAAAAGATGCATATGCAAGCAAGAGACGAATAGCTTCAATGCGAGCAACAGGCGCAAAGGTATCCTCATAGTCAATTTCTATTTGGGCATACCCTTGCGCCACTAACCTTCCTTTGTTTCTTGTGACGATTATGTTCTCATCTTGCTTGTTCTTGAATACCCACTTGGTCCCAATGACATTGATGCGATGATCTTTAGGTCTCTCCACAAGAGACCAAACTTCATTGCGGGTGAAGCACTCGAGTTCTTCTTGCATGGCAATGACCCAATCCGGATCTTGAGCTTCATGGACCTTGAGTGGCTTGAAGTTAGACACAAATGCATGATGGCCACAAAAGTTAGTGAGATGCTTCTTCTTGTTGCGAGTCTTGATTCCTCTTGATATGCTTCCAAGTATATTATTGACTTGGAGTCCACTTGCAATAGAGGCGGACTTGATCTTCCGGATTGTCCCTTCATGATCAACAAATTCATCCTTTGTTGGTCCTTGATCATTGACAACTTCTTGAGCTTGACCTTTATTTTGAGGAACTTGTACGTATTCTTGGTCTTGCTCAACGGGTTGAGGGTTTGGTTCTTGTTCTTCGGTTTGCGAGAGTTGTTCGTCATGAGGTGCACTTGATGGTTCAACTTAAGTAGAGCTAGGCTCCTCTTGAGTTGGACTTGATACTCCCCCATCAATATCTTGATCATGGATATGAAATTCGGTGGGCAAGATATACCCAATCCCCATTGACATGGGTATGATTACTCAGATGCTCACTATTCGCTACCCTACATTGGGAAAAGGCCTACGACCCGTAAAGATTCCAGATAAAAGCCCAAGGAAGCAACCGATAGAGACTCTTTATTGTATTAGGAAAGAAACCACGAACCGACATTATCTTGGTATTGTAATCACGCGTGTATGAAACCTATCTGCATATCGCTTTGAGAACCGGCCTATTATATATAGGGCGGGAGAAGCCCAAGCGAGGGTACCGAAATCTAGTGGACAACTTGTAATAGAGTGTTTTTCCAATATTCAAGCGACTTTGTCTTCATTATTTTTCCTGACATCCGAAGAAATCCCCAGTGTTCTCTTTTTCGCGAAACCCCATGTCCATCATCATGGGCATTGCCGAGGTTACCCCTCGTCAATTGGCACCGTCTGTGGGAAACTTGAACACTGGAAACACAGATTCGGCGGAACGCTCTCCACCAAGCATCAACTCGATGAAAGCAAATCCACGCCCACCCACCCGTAAAGTTACCCGCAAATCAACAGAAGTACAGGAACCTCCCACTTAATCATCAATGAAAGTTGAGGCACAGATCGAGGAAGGCAACGAAGGCGGGCAAGTCGAGACGGATCTGGGGGATCTTGATGGTCTCTATGACAATCTCTCCTTCGAATCAGACCAACCGTTCACGCCACCGCGTGAAGAAAGCCCAGCCAATTCATAACCTGAAGAAAGTAGCAAAAGCATCAACTTTGGAATTTGGATGGAGGAAATTTATCTAGAGGAAAGGTTGATGGACTTCATAGGCTCATCCGATAGTGTCTCCATTAGCGAAAACAATGACGTTACCAGTCCGTACGCCACTCAGCACCAAGTATGCGTGATCATCGGAGACGCCATGACCCAGCAAGACTCCAACGGTAACCCAATTCTTAAGCCCGATGATATCCTTTCAAGCCATAGTGCAGGAAGCAATGACAATGAAGGAAGTCGAGGAAACGGAGCAGATCCAACAGTCGACCAAGAAAATAGGGAAGAAGAGAAGCCACGTGAAGATGAGAGGCAAACCCTTAGCCTACCGGCCAGTACATGGGAGAAAGCGAGAGCAGCAATTTCGGGTGCGACCCCAATGGCAACAGATGCCACCCACGAAGATCTATTGGCATACCAGTATCTGTTGCACTCCAAAAAGAGAAAAATCCTCTGGATGCAAAGGCAGCTCGACGAAAGGAAGATGGTAGCCAACGAATCTAGCTTACGAAGGGCACAGCTAAGCCCCACCTAAGGATTAAGAAGCATCACAGGAGGAGCATCGCCAAGAAGAGGAACGTCTAGATTAAGAAGTATACCCGAAGAAGAGAGAAGCGGATTAATTCGGGACCTTGATCTCTCATTTATGTCGATAGATCAAGATGGGAACATCAAAACAAAGACAGCCCAGACAGCTATTGTGGCTGCACAAACATATCTAATCATGACACAACCTGCACTCGATGATCCCCGTGCAGCCCTCCATCGATATGCCCTGATGAACCTCAGTTTGGTGGGAGAAACTCTTGCGCAAGCAGATAAAGAAACCACGAGGAAACGTGACCGATCCCCACACCATCGCAACAGCCCTCGGCAAGGAGGTCACACCTGACGATCGCAGTCGCCACATCGGGTCCACTTTTCCGAACAAGAACCGTGCAACGATGCAAGAAACAACATCACCCAGCGAAGGATTGATCGGTCACGGGAAGAGCACAACAACCAAAGATACCATGACGGCAAAAGTGAGGATGAACAAGAATTATGCGGGGCCAGCTGCTTTACCCGACGGGTTCACAAAACTCCGGTACTGAAAGATTTTAAGCTACCCCAAGATCGACAAAAATACGACGGCCTCCAAGAACCCGAAGCTTGGCTGACAGACTATCTAGCGACTGTCAGATTACAAGGAGGATCCAAAGCCACAGCAATGCGAACCCTGCAGCTCCACCTAACCGGTGCGGCACGCTCCTGGATAAGGCAGTTACCAGAAGATACCATCGGCAGTTGGAATGATCTTGAAGACAAATTCATCAGAAACTTTCAATCCACAATCAAGCGACCCACGTCTTTAGAGCAATTACGTGCCTGCAAGCAAAAGCCAGGAGAATCAATACGAGCCTTCATCCAACGATGGAACATTACCAAAAATTCGGCTGAAGCAATATCCGATGAAAGAGCGATCGACGCCTTCAATGATGGTCTCCGTCGACAGGAATTCATTGAAGAACTAGGACGATCAAAGCCAAAAACAATTTCACAACTGATGGAAATAGCCAACCGTTGGGCTGATGGAGAGGATGCAGTACACAACAAAAGGGCTCGTTCACCCGACGAAAGAGACTGGCGTAACAGCGACCAGAGGCGATAAACAAATGATGGATACCACACACCCACTTACGTTTGAACGAGTTTTTCTAGAATGGACAACCGACGAAATGACGACTACAACAGCGGATATCGTGGTAGTAGGGATAACATCAATGAAAGCCAGCTGCAACAACGATACTAGTCGACGAACCGAGACCCACCAATGTCAGCAGGACAAATGTTGGAAGGACCTTGCAATATGCACTACTACGTCGACTAAATAGGGAAAAGCCGATCAAACAACCTCCTAAAGGACTGTCAGACATTCCTAAAGATGCAAGAATTATGCAACGCAAGGGCAGCCGAAGCGACAAACAGAAACTACGCCCCTGCACCTGGCACTCTGGCCATCGGTGCTCCACCACCACCACCACCACAGGGGCCTCCACCAGTGGGACAGCCGCAAAGCATAGTATACCAAGACAACGAGTACCCAGATCAAAAGGAGCAATGTCAATGATCCAGAAGGGGCCACCCTCCAATAGAACACAAAAGCTGATCACTAGGCAAGTAAATTTGGCGATAACAAAGCCACCTTCTACACCAGAGTATATACATTGGTCAGAACAAGAAATCACTTTCAGCAGAGCTGACCATCTGTTACGGGTCCCTCAGCCAGGCCAGTCAGCACTGGTAGTGGAAGCGCAAATCAGCGGGTTCGACATGAGGAAAGTTTTCTTGGGTGTAGGAAGCAACATCAACCTGATTTACGCCAAAACTCTGCGGGCCATGAATTGGTCCATGATGAACCTAACCCCAACCGACACAACCTTCCACGGGATAGTTCCTAGAAAAGCCGAAATTCCATTGGGCAAAGTCCACCTTGATGTCGTTTTCGGATCAAAAAACAACTTCAGACGAGAAAAGCTGGAATTTGAAGTTATGGACTGGCCATCTCAATACCACGCGATCCTGGGGCGACCCTCTTTCGCCAGGTTCATGGCAGTACCTCACTACGCATACCTAGTGCTGAAAATGCCAGCCCCCAACGGGGTCATCATAGTCAAAGGCAGCTTTAGCCGCATAGACAGCTATGATCGATAATTCAACAAAACCTCAGAATCTTTGGGATGGAGGTGGAGCTTGGATAGCTAAAATTGGCGGATGAAGGGTCGACACACGAAGGACACACCCGCAAGAAGAAAAGATCAGAAGAGCCAGCACGCAGCAGCCTCGCAAAAAGCAACGTATGCGGCCTCCAATAACGGTCCCGCATTAGAAGACCCACTGATTGAAGCCAAAGTCCCTTCGAGATAGTTTCTACTTAGATACACCTTATTTTCAATAAAGGCCAACGGACAGGCGATCATGCCACCACAATGTACTCTCACTCATTGATATGAATAACTAAAGAAAGTATTCCGCGACAAACTCCTATGGCACAACAGCTTAACAGTTTCCCCGTATGAGAATACAGCATACAATCAAAATCTCGTATAAAACATACGACCTTTTTGACAAGTATAAAGTATTTCTACACAAAGTACAAAGGCGAAGCAAGTAAATAATCAGATAGGGAAATTTACAAAAAATTCTTCATCTGCCTCCAAACATTTTCAAACAATCCTAATTGCAGGTCTACGAGCAGCAGCCTAATGAGGTACCATATCAATAAGACCACCATCAGAAGGATAAGGTAGCCATGAAGATACATCATCCAAGTCTAGCGTCGGATGATGCACATGCACCCAGGAAAGCGCAAGCTTAGCACCCGCCACAAGCTGAAGCTTCACAAAATGATGGATCTTCTCACCCTGTTGAAATTTTGCAATCAAATCCTCCAAGGTTTGAGGCTGAGGATCCCGAGGAAACATGGAATTATAAGTAATGGCCAGAGATCTGCGGTAGCACTCGACGAATTTCTCCAACTCCGACAGGCGTTCCTGAAGCAATGCTATGGTGTAGGCGCGGCGATGATCGGTCCAAAAGTCCATCTCAGAACTTCGGGAAGCAGACACAAGAGCCTTCATTCGGTTGCGCAGACGTTGGGTCTCATCCCTCTCGCACAATTGGATGCCTAGAAATCAAGAAGAAAAAAATCAATCTCCCACAAGATGGAAGAGGCAACCAAAGAAAAAAAAGAGCACAAGTACTTACACAACAGCCTCTCACTCGCCCTGGAGATCTCTTCCAAGAAAAAGCCTCACGATTGAGAGCTTGGCGTGTTTTCGACTGGGAAACATCCACCATTGATTAAACAACCCACAGTTTTCCTTCAAGTTTCTTCAGTTCTTCTATCTTTTCAGCATATAGTGGCGGGTACACCATACGCACGACGATAGGACCGATCGCACCCGCTATAGCGGCGGAGGCAACAACATCCGACGGTTTCACAGAACCAGAAGGAGCCGAAGAATCACTCAAGATCTGACAAGACAAAGAAGTATACGAAACACTCAGCATACAAAGGCAAGGTCACACGCATATATTCAAAAGCCGCTTTCTTGCAAAAAGAAGCAAAAGGAAGCCGGACAAGTTCAGAATCCATTACAATAAGGGGAGACATGATAAACGATTACAAAATAGGGCCTATGGGGATGCGTCCTTCAAAGATAAGGTGGCACTAGCAGAAGGAGCACTAGCTACAGCAGCGCACGAGTAGCCGAAGAAGGAGCGCCCGACGCAGTACGAGGAGTCGAGGAAGGGGCAGCCAATTTTCCTGAACCCGAGACCCGACCCAGGAGCAGCCGAGAATATTTTCTGGACCTTTTAATATGCGGCTTCAGGTCAACTACTTTGCCACTGGAGGTGACCGGGACAAAGGATCTAACCTTCTCCCAGTCGACCTTCTCGCCATGCGCCATCACCAGAGCCATTGAAGATTCGGCACCGCTCCTTGATTGCGTCAGACTATAACCAGCAAGCGGGCCGGGATCAGCACCAAAAATGGCGACAAGATCATTCAGGTCCTCCGGCACATACATTGTTGGAAATACTTTGGCATGGAGCTTCTTGAAGGCGCGACGCGAACTGACAATAAGATTGCACCCACGAACGTTGTTAGCCTCCAAAGTGCTAACATCATCCGATAAGGGATCAACCTTCTTATCGTTGTCCAGCGTCAGGTTCTGGCTAATTAGATCTAACAAACAAAAAGAGAAGAAGAGGTCGACAATCAAAAGAAATAAATGAAACAACAAATACACGCACAAATCAAAACTTACGGGTTAGCGAGTTATTTAAGGCCTCCAGGTGCTACCGCAGATTTGCATCTCGAGCAGCGACTTGCCTGGCCACCTCATCAGCATTAGCTTTCGCCCTATGGTTGGCCTCTTCGGCACCTTGGAGCCTGCTTTCCAGCTCATCGGCATGCTTCATTGCCTCATCCCAGATAATCGCGGATTGCTTGGCAGCGGCTGAAGAAGCGAAACGCAAAAACCAAGGATGAACATGTTTACAAGGAAATTACACAAGCGATTAGTACATACCTTTTAGCTCATCGGCATCGTCACGAATCCTTATAAAGCGAGTGGCCATACCGACCATCTCACGCATCAAAGGCTGAGCAAGGGAAAAACATAGCAAAAGGATATAAAGGCAGACTCAATATTTGAGGAAGGAAAAATTCTGACGTCAAAAGTAACTTACATCCTTCATGTCCACATCAACGGGTGCTTCAGATATCACCACCCCTTTACCCGCCATTTTCCTCCTTTTTTGCGGCAGCGGCTTGGATGAAGCGGCTACATCCTTTTGGACCTCTTTCTCCACAAGAGACAAAATTTTCATTTAGGCTCCACCGATGGCGGAGGGGTTTTCCTTGTGGAGCAGCCCACAGATGTGGGAAGAGGATAAGGAAGAAGATCTTCGTCATCCCTAGAAACAACACGACAAAGAGTAAGCATCAGCAGTAAAAAACACTCAGTGAAAACAGGAAAAGGAGAAAGCAAATACTTACAATGACACATCCTGTGCAAGACGAAACAAGTTCATCCGGGAAGGAGCAGCTGCGATTGGAGAAGTGCCAAAGGGCTTGGAAGTAGTCAAGTCATCCGAATCCTCGACCCTTTCCACATCACAAGGGTGCTTCCTCTTTTCACCGGCACGCTCCACGCGGAAATCCCCGGAGCCAGCCGAAGGAAGAGATTGCGTCTTCGATGAAGAGTCAGACGCAGAAATATCCCCCTCCTCATCCACCGCAGTCCCAGTCATAGGGAGATCGTAAGATGCAGAGGGGTGGACAGGGGGCTGACCACTTTCAGGAAGGAGGGAAGTGAGCTCAGGTGATCAAAATCCTATAGAAAGCGGAAGAATTGAAAAAATGTATCTATAAACAGAAGACAAGGAAAAGACAAAAAGCGAAGAAAATGTACCTCGGGAAGATGTTTCTTCTTGTCATAAGGCTCTACAAGGCAAGTCGAAGGAACCGGTTTATTTACCATTAAAATTGTGAAGCTCCGGAATCTCTTCTACAGCTTAAGGGTGAGGTCCTCCGAGGAAATCCTCATCGGGTCCTTCTTCCCAATATACGCCCACATACCGGACAACCGGGCTTGAAGCGGCTAGACACGGATCCACAAAAGATATGCCAGGACCTAGAGACCCGACAATTCTTTGCTAACCTCATGCCGCAACTCGGAAATACGATCAACAAAGGGCTGGATTTTGGCCATTTCCTCGGTAGAGGGATGCTGATCCCAGGAGTCGAGTTTACGACATACTTTTTTAGGTTGAAAGGGGGCTAACTTGAAAGATTGGCTCTCGACTGGCTGGTCCTTGACATAAAACAACTTAGACTTCCAACCTTGGACAGAATTCGTGAGTTTGAAGTCTAAGTAATCAACGTCGGAACAGACAGAAAAAATGGCGCCACCAACATCATGGACAATGGTGTCAGTAGCGTTGCGGCGAACATAGAAGAAGTATTTCCAAAGGCCCCAATGGGTATGAATCCAAAGGAAACACTCGCAAAGATTGACAAAACAAGCAACATGGAGGATGAAATTGGGCATGAGCTGATAAAGCTGCACGCCATAAACAAACAGAAGGCCTCGAAGGAATTCATGGACGGGGAGAGAAAGACCGTGGAAGAGGAAGGAGAGGAACATTACCCTCTAGCCAGGCTCGAGGATGGGAGAAGCTTCGTCATCGGGGAGCTTGAAGGAGCCCTCCATCAGAAGGCTAGAGTTCCACGCCTCACGGAGCTCCCGCGTCGTGCACTTGGTGGGATCCCACCCGACGACCCTTTTCCTGGTGGCCTTTGCAGCGGCAGCGGAATTCCCAGCGGCCTTGCTTTTTCCCATGGTGGTGGAGCAAGGAAAGCAGGGCACGAAAATCAAAGTTCGCAAGAGGCAAGAGTGCAAGGAGGAAGAAGGAGCAGAGGGAGGCTAGGTGAAACAGTAAAAAGCATATCCCTTCCCTTATAAAGAGCAACAATGCAAGGACCTAACAATTCGATGCAAAATCAAAACGATAGAGGATTGCACGATGATGACACGTGTTTACAAAGGTCTCGAAAAGGAAAAATATAAAAGAAGTTATGACTCTAGTAAAAACAGAGAACAGCGCGTGATGCCTTGATTCTTGCACAGCGAGGGGACGTGCAGTCAAGAATCTTCACTAAAAACGCCATCACGCCTCATCATTACTGCGCATGGGCCTACGTTCGACACGTCCTGTCATGGCGTGTTTTTCTAAAAACTAACAACATCAGATACGTCATCACTAATATCACAAAAAAGCACTACAGCAAAAATTACGGCTTACTCAGGGTATGACCCGAAGAAATTCAATTAGAGTCAAAGTAAATTCCTCTAGGAGAAGATTTGAGACTACACTCGAAATATACAAAAATTACGACTGTAGTCTCGGGGATACTACTATCGGGAGCACTGGTCGTGCACCCGACAAAATTTATAGAAACAATGACGCATTTTTTTGAGCCTATGCCTTGATACATATATCCAAACATAGCCTCGGGGGCTACTCCTATCAGGAGCGCTGGCGCGCTCCTGATAAAGAAAAATAACGGAAGCATCCGATGATAAATACTCCTACTGGGAGCAGGATACGTAAAATAAAACAAAACTCTCGGATCACGCTCAGACACGGGAAAAAATCCGAATGTCGTGTTCAGAAACATGAAGGTAAGACCCCAGGATTCATCCTATGTAGCCTGGTAATCGCACAAGAATGCGTTCTGCCAGTAAAAATCTGTATCGACGATACGATGAAAAATCCTGATAGATGCATTGGGTACCCGATAAAAATAGAAAACTGGAATTCAGTATTTGGTAAGACCTTAGCGGCTCGAATTGAATTACGCCAGCAAAAAAATCCGGATTCAAGCCTGGGGACTTGAGTTTGATGTAAGTCAACCTTGTTTTTGCCCAGGAGCAATTAAATGATTCCCGATCCGTCGGAAGCATCAGAATCGTTGTACCAAAATCCCTACAAAAACCAAAATCAAACAGAATGGGAGAAAGAAGAAAGAAAACTCTAAGACTCAAACCTGAAAACTGCAGATTTAGGTAGAGTCTCGAGGGCTACTGACATGGGTATGATTACTCGGATGCTCACTATTCGCTACCCTACATTGGGTAAAAGGCCTACGGCCCATAAAGATTCTAGATAAAAGCCCAAGGAAGCAACCAACAGAGACTTTTTATTGTATTAGGAAAGAAACCACGAACCGACAATATGTTGGTATTGTAATCACGCGTGTATGAAACCTATCCGCATATAGCTTTGAGAACCAACCTATTATATATAGGGCGGGAGAAGCCCAAGCGAGGGTACCGAAATCTAGTGGACAACTTGTAATAGAGTGTTTTTCCAATATTCAGGCGACTTTGTCTTCATTGTTTTTCCTAACATCCAACGAAATCCCCAGCGTTCTCTTTTCCACGAAACCCCAAGTCCATCATCATGGGCATTGCTGAGGTTACCCCTCGTCACCCATCAACTTGATGACTTGAGAGAATCTCCATCACCTACAACACGTGGAACAACTTGCCCCCCTTGGGGGACATTATCCTCCAAAAAATCCATGCACAAGATACTTCAACACAACCATTGGTTTTGTTGTAGTATCTATAGGCATGAGAGTTTTCCGCATAACCAACAAAAATACCCTCTATAGTTCTAGATTCGAATTTACCGAGCTTTTCTTTATTGTTCTTGATGAGGCACTTGCACCCAAAGACGCGGAAGTAGTTGAAGTTGGGCTTGTTCTTTGTGAGAATCTCATACAGAGTCATGTCAAAGGGAGCTTGGAGGAAGAGCCAGTTTGAGTAGTGAACCGCGGTGGTGGTGGCTTCTCCCCAAAAGTTGTGGGGTGACTTGAACTCACTCAACATTGTTCTTGCCATCTCAATGATATTCCGGTTCTTCCTTTCAACAACACCATTTTGTTGAGGGGTATATGGAGCCAAGAATTCGTGCTTGATCCCCTCATCTTGAACAAACTCTTGCATGGTGTAGTTGTTGGATTCAGTGCCATTTTCAATCCTAATGGTCTTGATCTAACTTCATGAGTGCGTTCAGCTTGCTTGGCGAAGATCATGAAGTACTTGTAGGTCTTATCATTTGACTTGAGAAGGAATACCCAAGTGTACCTTGAGTAATCATAAACGATGACAAGACCATACTTTCTTCCACCAAGAGTATCATATGTTGATGGCCCGAAGAGATCCAAATGGAGAAGCTCCAACGGTCTTGATGTGGCCACCTTGGATATTGATAGATGACTCTTCCTATGTTTCTTTCCTAAAATGCAAAAACTACACACATGATCTTTCTCAAAATACACACCGGTTAGTCCAACAATATGCTCGCCCTTTAGGAGTTGTTTAAGATTTCTCATGTTGACGTGGCCAAGGCGACAATGCCAAAGCCATCCCTCATCAACCTTGGCCATTAGACATGTGGAAAGAGATTGATTCTCTTGCGAGAGGTTGACCACGTAGAGGTCGTCTTCCACATATCCAACAAGGACCAATTTGAGATTATCATCCCTAAAGACTTTCAGAAATAGGAATCATAACCGGTATCCGCAAGATGTTTAATTGAAAGCAAGTTGTAACCAAGTTTCTCAATAAGCATGATGGTCTCTAGGGTCAAGGCCTTGGAGACCACCAATTTTCCATAACCTAGTACCTTTCCTTTAGAGTTGTCCCTAAAAGTGATGCTTGACGTTGAGTTGACATCATGAATGAATTGGTCAAGCGCACTTCTACCTCTGGTCATATGATTGGTGCTTCCACTATCAAACATCCATTTTGATCCACCGGAGGCATACCCCTAAAAAATCAATTCTTTGATATAGGAACCCATTGAGTAATGGGTCCCCTAGCATTAGCAACAAGATCTTTTGGTACCCAAATTGAGTACCACCTATAAGCATAACCATTGGGAGGTCCAACATATTTGGCATACACATCTCCTTGGGTGCCCTTACATAGCACATAGGATGGATTATATTTTCCTGCAAACTTGTGGTTGGGTTGCCCCTTGTGGATCCCCCATTCACAACATTCTTATTTACTTCGTCAACCACCTTGTTCCCTTCATGCACAAAGTTGATCTTCTTAGGTGGGTTAGCACCATTCTTGTCGTTCTTGGGGTCAAACCCCATACCTTGCCTTGGAGATCTCATTGTTTGGTGAGCAAGAATCTCATCAAGAATCTTGCCCTTGGATGTAGGTTTGAGACGCTCCATCTCGAGTTGTTCCTTAAACTTCTTATTCTCCTTAAGGAGAAAAGATTGATCCAAGGTAGGGTTAGAAGCACAAGTAATATTCTCAACAATAATTGGATCCTTCAATGTACCAAGAGCCTTTTCATAGGACACTCAAAGTTGATCATGATTCTCCCCAAGTTTTATGAGCTCACGCTTGACAAGAAAATTAGCTTTCTCAAGGTCCTCAAGGTCATTGGTGAGAGAAGCATGAGCAATCTCAAGTTCTTTCTTTGAAGCACCAAGCTCTTGGGACAAGGTGACAGCTCTATCTAGGGTATCCACATCTTTTTCCTTATCTAGTTCATAGATTTCAATTCGTTCTTTAAGAAGGAAAGTGATGTCCTTTTCCTTGCTTAGATCTTGCTCAATATGAGATTCCAAACTATCAATGGTCTCGTCACGTGAATTGACAAGGTCCATTAATTGCTTGAATCTAGCATGAGCATTGCTAGGAAGGGACTTCATGATTTTATACATTTCTTGTATATAGTTTTCATCAAATTCATCATTGTCACTATCATTGGCACTAACATGATCATCCAAGATGCTAGAGAGAGATGGAGGGGAAGAGATTACCTTGGTGCTCCTTGCCATGAGGCAAGAGCCGATGACCTTGGGGGTAGGAGAATCACTGATGTAGTACTTGGTGTAGTCGTAGGTGAGTAGTGACCCAAGTTTAGTGTAAACCAAACTAGGCTCACCACACACCTCCTCCTCATCCTCGCTCTCCACATAGCATGTGACCTTGGAGCTTTGTGCCATAAGGCAAGTACCGACGACCTTGGGAGTGATGGAGTCATCGGCATAGTCTTTGGTGTAGTCATATGTGAAGAGTGACCCGGGTTCGGCAAAAGCCAAACTGGCCACTCCCACAACCTTCTCCTCATCTTTACTCTCCGCACCGGATAAGTATTCTTGACCTAGGAAGCCTTTGCCATCACACTTCTTGTTCCTCTTGTACCTCTCGTTGATGGGGTTTGGCTTTAATCTTGGCTTGGCACCCTCTTCATACTTGGGCTTGTCAAGTCTCTTTTCATATGGGAATTTGTCGGCAAAGTGATCCGACTCATCACAATTATAGCAAGTCCTCTGTAACACCCATGGGATTAGGGTTAAACAAATCCAGACCTTAGCCTAACATAGGCTTAACCTAGACCTCGAGGATATCCAGTGATAAATCGGTAACACAATAGTAACCCTACGACACAAAAATTATTACAGCAAACTCATAACTGAGTGAAGAACCAAAATATTACAAGCAGAGGTCACTGACCACAAACATCAAACAACGGAAGGCAAATTATGCTATTAAGTATAGCAAACTTAAAAATTGGCCTAAGAGGCCTGAAGCATAACGATGACGTCCCAATCCATAGATTCTAGGCTGTCGGCCGGGAAGCCCAAGCTACTCATCAGTGTCGATGTCGTACCAAACTTGTCTTCAGGGGAACACTTATTCTGATACAAAAGTATCAACAAAGCAAGAGTGAGTACAGGGTGTACTCTGCAAGACTTATGGCTGGTGGGGTTATTTTGCATAAAGCCATCTTTGTTTAAAACAAGGGAGAGAAGAAGCTCGTTTAATCAGAATATTTTAAAAGGGGATAAGAGAGTGACATCTCCGAAGAATTGATCATCATCTTTTTATATCCACCAAAGTAATCCTCATCTCACAACTAGGATCACCCCCTCGTACCCATGAGGAAGCATCCTTAAGCACACGTTGATCTACCGAGTTTTACGATTAGGTTAATGTTCTCTTTGATCTTAGAATTCGGTCACCAAGCGTTCATAACCATGAACACGACATTTTGAAAAGATTTAACCCTGAAGGGGTGTACAACTTTACCCACACGTACCAACCGACTCTTAATGCCAACCTATTAGCCCTCTTCCTTGGAAGGCTGGCAGAGGGTGGTTAGACACGACCTTTACCTTGCTTTCGCCGAGACCATGAGTCACGCCCTAAGGATGGTTCTGCCGTAACGGGTCAAATCCCGAAGCCGGTCCCTAGAGATGTGAGGCGAGGTTGGTTTATCAGGGGCGCCATCTACCCCAAGCAAGCCCGGCCATGCTTACCTACCTGTTATGATGCACCTTCACCCGACAAATCTTTCAAAATGTTTTCTATGCATATGTCAAATGGAACGCCAAACTATGTGAATCATGGAATCTACTAGGCAAGTTAGTTACTCGTGAGATTTTCCAGGCCCCATGTGGCTGTACGCTCATCTCGGTTCCAAAGGCAAGAACTCGGTTCCTAGTAGTGGCGAGCATGGGACTAGAAAAACCACATCCCACTATGGCCTCCCATACAAGCCTTAGCATGTTTAACTTTTACCACTGATCTTACCTCATCAGTATACCTTGTTCTCCTGTCATACTAGCTTCTCTGCATTTGGTACATCTTCTGGATGAACCAGCACTGACAGATAAGCATGGCTAAGCAGGACACAGATAACAGCTCTAGCAGTGCATACAAGCCAAACCTAGTTATGCTAGGAGTAGTGGATCAGGTAATATAAGCTCAAGGGAGTAATGAAACAGATAGGATACTCTATCTATCGATAAAAGACCATAGTAGAATCATATGCAACATGGCAAGAATGAAATACTTTCGAAACCATAGGATTGTATAATGGTAGGGCTATGCTTGCCTTGTTTGTTTATACCCAGATATAGATCTTAAGAAGCCTTGTGCTTGACTTGATTATAGCTGATCAAGTATTGTTCTTCAAGCTTCGATGGTGTTGATCTTGTTCTTCGATCTCGGAGTCGGTATCGTATTCTACTGGGAAGAAGCAAACATTGGAAAGAAAGGGAGAACAACAATAAACACATGGGATCAATGCAATGCTCAAGCAAGGATGATGATATGACAAGTTATTTAGAGTTGAAATGTAACCCTAAAGCATGCTTGGCAATTTAAGCGGGATCCGAAGGGTCCAAACCCTAATATAGGAGAGACTACGGAATCACCTATGGGGGTTCATTTAGTTCTCTAATTAAAATTGCAATTAAAGTTGTTGAACAATGCATGAGTTTGATGCTAATAGATAGACCTCAATTTTCTGGACATTTTGATATATTATTTGTATTTTTCTGATGTACAGAATAAAAGATATTGAATTTACAAGATTAAACCAATTTCTAAAATTATTAAACTATTTAGAAGGGTTTATTGCGTCAGCACAGGTGAAGGCTGACGTCAGTGGGGCATTAACTCCTTTTTACACCGAGGCAAAGGCTACCCTCTGCGACTGACATGTGGCCAAGGGCCACGTAAGGTTGCCACCGTGGCAAAGGTTGCACAGCGCTGACGCACGCAACACATCAGCGCCACGCAACACCACATCGATGCCACCAAGGCTCGCCGGAGGGCACGTCGGTCGGCGCTGGCTAGCGGCGCTAGGGGTAGACGGGCTTGCACGGAGCAGTGCATTCGAACGAGCATGCTGCGGCGAACCTAGATCTGGTGGCGCTGCTCGGTTTAGGTCACTAGAGCGACGGTGGCGGTTAGCTACTGCGGCGGTAGGTGGCGGCGCACGACACGCGAGCGGGCCAGAGCGCGAGGGAAGGAACGAAGGGGTTCCTCAGAACCGCTAGCTCACCTTGGTGGCCTCATATTGAGCTACGGTTGCCGGGAGCGCCGGCGGCAACGGCTCTGGACGGAGCTAGGGTTTCGGCCACGGAGAGGAATTGGGGAAAAAGATGGGAGCTAGGGTTCGTCTCGGTGGCGGAGGCATACTTGTAGACAGTCGGCAACGTCGGTAGCGAGGATCAAGGCACGGGCGGGCATCTCTGCGTGGATGAACGGCGACGACGGCGACAGCGAGCAGCTTGCTCGTCGTTGATGATGAAGACGAAGGGAAAGAGGAGGTTGAAGCGGTATGGGCTGCGGGTGGGTTGCGGCTAGGCCAGCTGGGCTGCTGCGAGCTGCGCGCGGGTGACAAGTAGAGGGGAGAGGAGAGATGGGCCGGCTTGGTTAGGCTGCTGGCTCCATTTTTTAGCTAAAACCTTTTTCAATTCTGTTTTGTTTTCTCTTTTGTACTTCATTTCCATATCCGTTTTATGTATTTCAAAAGTACTAGAAGATTTGTAAAATATGGAAATACTACAGGGGCCCTTTAATCAATTTGGGCTCCATAAGTTTTTGAGTTTGCAAAAATATTCAAAACCTTTTGAATTAATTTTATAGAGAGGGGAAAATTAGCTAGGGTTAGGGTTTTGCATTATTTTCTTCAATGCATATTTTAAAATATGATGCTCATGAATGCACAAACAACCCTAAATATAAGATTAACTAAAAGTGGGGTGTTATAGCTCTATCCCCCTTACGAGAATCTCGACCCGAGATTCCAAAGGTAGGAAGAGAGAGAGAGAAAAGGAAACAGTATCACTCTAAGGATAAGAGGGAAACACACTAAACAACACACAAAGTATCTCATGGTCAAGTCATGATGGAGTCTTCAGAACAACTCTGAGGTGACGAACATGAAACACATCAAGGTAAAGGAGGAAACAAGAGGAGAAGGTTTCAAGGTGTTAGATAACTAGTCTTCATAAGGATTGAGACCATGGAGTTTCAGAAGGGTTTAAGCTTCTGAAAAGGAAAGCTTACAACAGAAAGAACATGACCGCAGACTTCGAGATACGAAACTCTTCTGGGTGGCTTAAGTAGAGCTTCCAGGGATACATAGATACAGACAACCAAGTTGTTGAACTATTTTTGATACAGAAGGATCACTCTTCATTCAACAGAAGGCCAAGATAGAAAGGTGTTTTATGGCGCGGACTCGTAAGGTCACAAGGAACATGTAACAAGAGGAACCATTGACTATCAAAATCATCATCGGTCTTGAACATGATCGAGGACCCAAAGGAAACTTTTTATTCATCCAGGTTTATCAAAATCTTCGCCAAAGATCGTGATATCACTTTACACCACCAGATGAATAAGTAAGAAGATTCTTGATGACACGAGGAAAAAGAAACTTCATTCTCAGACTTCAGGTACTTGGGATAACAGAATGCTTGCCAACGTAAAAAGGGTCTGGAGGATCGACCGAGCGACATTTAGCAACACTACTTTAAATGTTCTCCATGATGTTCGAGAAAGCAAACATCAAGTAAAGGTCGGACTTCGGATACAAAGGATACCATGATAACAACTCCTATAGATAAATCATAGAAGAAGCCTCATGAAGAATGGTTGTTAGTTGCTGACTCAAGAGAATATAACAATAGGCCTTCCGACTAATTGTGCCAACCATTACATCAATCTTGCTGGATTTACAAAGAAACCTATGTCAAAACCTTGAGGAACACCAACCATCATATCTGCTTGAGATTCAGATTTGCTGAGGTGTAAAGATACTTCAGACTCAACATGTCTGAATAGAAAGTGTGTAACATTTACCACAAGGTAAAGTTACTAGATTCTCAAGACATGGACTACAGTGTTAAGCTCCAATAGACTGAGCTGAATTGCTATACCCATGTATTAACAACTTGTCAAAAGACAACTGCTTATACATTAAGTACTTGCAATGAAACACAAGTGTCCATAAGGAAACATAGATAACTCTACTCGAATCTACGGTGACATCTTTCACCATTTGCCTGTGAATCGGAGAAGGTTACTTCTAACATCCAGAACACATACTTTGAGATAACACGAAGGAGGTTCTCGAAAGTTTTCCAACATTAATGCCAAATGTTTCATATGACTCTATTCTAGTATGGAGAAAATAAGGATATTGTCGATGGGCTCAACAACAAACTTATCGAGATACTCCAAGATGATGAACTCATATGTTACTTGAACAAGGCAGAGTATTGGTTAGACCAAAGAACATGAAGATGTACTCAAGTGAAACATCACGAGTAGCAACATCATCAAGATAGTCCTTGGAACTGAGTTTGATTTGACGATAACCCAAATCAAATCAAGGGTGGGGGAAGATAACATCCATAAAGGAAACACTATCTTTCTTCAGCACGAACAAAACTAGACATCCCTTTAAGATGAACGAAGTCAGATAGAACTTTTGTCTTACAACTCTCCAAGTTGTTATTTAAGCTCAACCAACTAGTTCAAGGGTATCCAGCACGGATCCTTGGAGAAAGGAGCGGTTTAGCAAACTATCTTGCTCAAGAACTTGACAAACACGGTCATGTGGCAACATGGAGATACTTCTAGAAAGACGTCTAGAATATCACGAACCACCAATATGTCACTTGGTTCGAGAGGAAACTTGCTTGGTAAGGCAAGAAGACATAGTCTCAGAGCTTGGGAACAAGCCTAACTCTTTGACTGACGAGAGTGTACCGGACTAACGGACTTGGTAGCACAATCATCCTTCGCATAGTGATAGGTTAACCATCACGCTAGGAATGACACAAATGTCCTTGTTGAGGTCCAAAGCATTCGGAATTGCTAAAAATCTCAGATGACCACATTGTTACGCACACGCATCATTCTCGAGTGCGAAATCTCAAAGGAAGGGTGTGTAGATATGTGTAAAAGCATCATTTCATTAAGAAGGTTATGAAGCTCAACATAACCTCTTAGTATAAAAGAGTGTGATACTCTTAGGTAGAACACATAGAAGCTAATCATGCCTCCTAATCTGCGGATTACAACACTTTGACCTGGTCCTAGATATGACAAGGTACTGGAGTTTGTTTCTCCTGACATCCCGATATGGTTTGTCATGATGGACCACAAGAGTATCGTACATCATAAGACATTGATGCGCATTTACTACTTGGCTACCAACTGATAGACAAAGGTAGGAAACAACAAGGGAGAAGGAACATGCTCAGGATGGAATCCTGAGATGTGGATGCATAGATTATGATTCTTCCGACAACTAATGCATAGAAAGGGAAGTGTGGCAGAGTCACGAGTATGGATGCGAGACTCTCAAGGAGTACTCTTGTCGTGATCTATTTGGTTCCATTAAAGAACATCTGCCATAACATGTGGTAGGGGAAGTCCTTAATTGTAACAATTCAATCG
The DNA here is from genome assembly GCA_916181665.1 of Avena sativa. Lineage (NCBI taxonomy): Eukaryota > Viridiplantae > Streptophyta > Magnoliopsida > Poales > Poaceae > Avena > Avena sativa. The sequence continues at coordinate 346,191,072 of OV702287.1, forward strand.
TGACAATAACCACAAGCTTGAAGGCTAGAATTATAGTACCAGCCATCCTGAGGTAATGTGTGAACATTAACAACAGGGGACAAAGGAACGGATCTTGGGTTAAAGATCAGCTTCATGTACAAGATTCTCAACACTAGAATCCAGCACAATCCGGGATCTTTGGTTCAAGTCCAAGGGTTAAAACCCGAGATAGAAGTAACTACTACTTGAGTGACATAGCATACACTACAAGGTAGCAATCACGAGGTAGCTTCCAAGAGAAGAAAGAACTTCTGAAGTACCCAAACAAACAAAAAGGAGGCACACGAGGCAAAAGGAAACCTCGAAGCCTAAAACAGAACACTATGGATCCTACAATATAATATTGTGGGCCCAAAAGATAGAGAGATCATGATGGAAAGGAATCTCTTGGATGAAGCAGAGAAAGGGAACACAAGGAATTCACAACACACACAACTCTAGAGAACTCAACACTAGGTCAACTGGCTGAGAAACGACATGCCTAGAACGCACCTAAGCTTTGAAAGACTAGAAGAGATATCAAAACTTTTCCAAAGTCAACACAAGATAAGATGATCCAGATTTAGAGAAAAACTGGATAAAGGAGAAAAAGAAGAATACTAGAGTTTTTGAGAATACTTTTCATCTTTGAAATAGTTTTCACAAGCACTAGACTCAACATCGACCAATAGCAAGGTTTTCCTTCGGTCGGTACTGCTCTGATACCAAAAACTATAACACCCCCAGGATCAGGGTTAAACAAATCCAGACCTTAGCCTAACATAAGATAAACCTAGGCCTCGAGGATATCCAGTGAGAAATCAGTAACACAACAGTAACCCTGCGACACAAGAATTATTACAGCAAGCTCATAACTGAGCAAAGAACCAAAATATTACAAGCAGAGGTCACTGACCACAAACATCAAACAACGGAAGGAAAATTATGCTATTAAGTATAGCAAACTTAACAATTGGCCTAAGAGTCCTGAAGCATAATGACGACGTCCCATTCCATAGATTCCAGGTTGCCGGCTGGGAACCCCAAGCTACTCGTCGGTGTCAATGTCGTACCAAACTTGTCTTCAGGGGAACAATTATTCTATTACATAAGTATCAACAAAACAAGGGTGAGTACAGGGTGTACTCTGCAGGACTTATGGCTGGTGGGGTTATTTTGCATAAAGCCATCTTTGTTTAAAACAAGGGATAGAAGAAGCTCGTCTAATCAGAATATGTTAAAAGGGGATAAGAGAGTGACATCTCCGAAGAATTGATCATCATCTTTTGATATCCACCAAAGTAATCCTCATCTCACAACTAAGATCACCCCCTCGTACCCATGAGGAAGCATCCTTAAGCACATGTTGATCTACCAAGTTTTCCGATTAGGTTAATGTTCTCTATGATCTTAGAATTCGGTCACCAAGCGTTCATAACCATGAACATGGCTTTTCGAAAAGATTTAACCCTGCAGGGGTGCACAACTTTACCCATACGTATCAACCGACTCTTAATGCCAAGCTATTAGCCCTCTTCCTTGGAAGGCTAGCAGAGGGTGGTTGGACACGACCTTTACCTTGCTTTCGCCGAGACCATGAGTCACGCCCTAAGGATGGTTCCGCCATAATGGGCCAAATCCCAAAGCCGGTCCCTAGAGATGTGAAGAGAGGTTGGTTTATCAGGGCACCATCTACCCCAAGCAACCCCGGCCACTCTTACCTACGTGTTATGATGCACCTTCACCTGAAAAATCTTTCAAAACGTTTTCTATGCATAGGTTGAATGGAACACCAAACTATGTGACTCATGGAATCTACTAGGGAAGTTAGTTACTCGTGAGGTTTTTCAGGCCCCGTGTGGTTGTACGCTCGTCTCGGTTCCAAAGGCAAGAACTCGGTTCCTAGTAGTGGCGAGCATGGGACTAGAAAAACCACATCCCACCGTGGCCTCCCATACAAGCCTTAGCATGTTTAACCTTTACCACTGATCTTACCTCATCAGTATACCTTGTTCTCCTTTCTTACTAAATTCTCTACATTTGGTACATCTTCTGGATGAACCAGCACTGGCAGATAAGCATGGCTAAGAAGGACACAGATAACAGCTCTAGCAGTGCACACAAGACAAACCTAGTTATGCTAGGAGCAAAGGATCAGGTAATATAAGCTCAAGGGAGTAATGCAAAAGATAGGATACTCTATCTATCGATAAAAGGCCACAGTAGAATTGTATGCAACATCGCAAGAATGAAATACTTTCGAAACCATAGGATTGTATAATGGTGGGGTTATGCTTGCCTTGTTTGTTGATACCCACATATAGATCTTCGGAAGCCTTATGCTTGACTTGATTATAGTTGATCAAGTATCGTTCTTCAAGCTTTGATGGTGTTGATCTCGGTCTTCGATCTTAGAGTCGGTATCGTATTCTACCGGGAAGAAGCAAACACCAGAAAGAAAGGGAGAACAACAATCAACACATGGCATCGATCTCAATCAAGGATGATGATATGACAAGTTATTTAGAGTTGAAATGTAACACTAAAGCATGCTTGGCAATTTAAGTGGGATCCGAAGGGTCCAAACCCTAATACAGGAGAGACTTCAGAATCACCTGTGGGGGTTCATTTAGTTCTCTAATTAAACTTGCAATTAAAGTTGTTGAACAATGCATGATTTTGATGCCAATAGATAGATCTCAACTTTTTGGACATTTTGATATATTATTTGTATTTTTCTGATTTACAGAATAAAAGATATTGAATTTACAAGATTAAACCAATTTCTAAAATTATTAAACTATTTAGAAGGGTTTATTGCATCAACACAGGTGAAGGCTGACGTCAACGGAGCATTAAATCCTTTTTACACCGAGGCAGAGGCTACCCTCTGTGACTGACCTGTGGGCCAGGGGCCATGTCAGGTTGCCACCATGGCAAAGGTTGCACAGCACTGACGCAAGCAACACGTTAGCACCACGCAATGCCACATCGGCGCCACCTAGGCTCGCCGAAGGGCACGTCGGCCGGTGGTGGCTGGCAGCGCTAGGGGCAAACGGGCTTGTGCGGAGCAGCGCAGTCGAACGAGCATGCTGCGGCAAACCTAGATCTGGCGATGCTACTCGGTTTAGGTCACTAGAGCGACGGCGGCAGTTAGCTACTGCGGCAGTAGGCGGCGGCGCACGACACGCAGCGGGCCAGAGCACGAGGGAAGGAAGAAAGGGGTTCCTCAGAACCGCTAGCTCACCATGGTGGCCTCAGATTGAGCTAGGGTGGCCGGGAGCGCCAGCGAGAACGGTTCTAGCCGGAGCTAGGGTTTCGGCCAGGGAGAGGAATTGGGGGAAAAGAGGGGATCTAGGGTTTGTCTGGGAGGCAGAGGCGTACTTATAGACGGCTGGCAATGTCGGTAGCGAGGATCGTGGCATGGGCAGGCATCTCTGCACGGATGAACAGCAACGGCGGCGACAGCTAGCAGCTTGCTCGTCGTCGACGATGAAGACGAAGGGAAAGAGGAGGCCGAAGCGGTATATGTTGCGGGTGGGCTGCGGCTGGGCCAGCTGGGCTACTACGAGCTGCACGCGGGCGACAAGTAGAGATGAGAGATGGGCCGGCTTGGTTAGGCTGCTGGCTACATTTTTTTAGCTAAAACCTTTTTCAATCCTGTTTTCTTTTCTCTTTTGTACTTCATTTCCATATCTATTTTATGTATTTCAAAAGTACTAGAAGATTTGTAAAATATGGAAATACTGCAGGGGCCCTTTAATCAATTTGGGCTCCATAAGTTTTTGAGTTTTCAAAAATATTCAAAACCTTTTGAATTCATTTTATAGAGAGGGTAAAATATCTAGGGTTAGGGTTTTGCATTATTTTCTTCAATGCATATTTTAAAATATGGTGCTCATGAATGCACAAACAACCCTAAATATAAGATTAACTAAAATTGGGGTGTTACATCCTCTTCTTCTCACTTGGCTCGGTTGAGCTTCTTCTTCTTCGGAACTTCAAGTTCTTGGTGAAGAGAGCAACTTGAGATAGCATGTCGTCAATGCCATCACTATCACTCTCTTCTTCATTTGCAACACTTTATTGCACATACTTGTCCTTCGATTCTAGGGAATGAGAAGGCCCAATGGCACGGTTGATCTCCTTGATCTTTTGTCCTTCATCCGCCATGTTATTTGTGGCAACAAGATATGATACTAGATCACTGGGAGAGAAGTGGCGAGCTGAATCTAGGAGTTGCAAGTTCAAGGCAAGCTTCTTGTCGGAGGCAGTGATCATGGAGACAATCTTGGACTTGGTGAGCTCATCATTCAAGTTCAACCCATCATCATACTTGTCACAACCAAGACCATCAATCTTCACACAGAGGGCAACAAGTCTCTTGTATGCTTCTACGATGGACTCACCATCGTGGTTCATGAACATGTTCATCTCTATCTTGCCATCTTCATACTTGGACTTTTGGATAAGGGATGTTCCCTCTTGGAGAATGACAATCCTCTCCCAAAACTCCTTTGCGGTGGGGATGTTGCTAACTTGATCATAGAGAATGCGGTGAACGGCACTCCTTATATTGTAACAAGCTGTTGCATTTAGTTAACGGTCATAGTATTCTCCCGGAGTGAGATTGGTGGGATCTTTTGGATAAAAGCCCTTTCCCACAATCTCCCAAAGCTCCACACTGCAGCTTCGAAGATGAGATTCCATAAAAACTTTCCAATGAGAGAAGTGAGTTCCATCATAGTGAGGTGCGGGACCCGAACCATCAATATGAGGCATGATGTTCTTTTGTTTAGGATATATATACAGAAATGGATTAGGAGGCATAGAGGCTTTCATCGGGTCACTCTCACTAGAGGCCTCATTCATCGGCCTCCCTTGAGGTACTACCGAAGGTCCGGCAAGCATGACCCCCTCGCCCATCCCCGTAAAATGTCCCTCAAGAAAACTTATTCAAGCAAGGGGATCGGAATCCGCCTTAGCCTTTTCAAGGGACTGTTTGGCAAAGATTTCACGGAGCTCCTTGACCAAATAAGTCTTTCCTTTATCATCAGCAGATAAAACCATCTTTTCTCTTAGGCGGTAAAGCCCTTAGAAGAGCACTAGGCTCTGATACCAATTGAACGTGTAAGATGGTTTACCTAGAGGGGGGTCAATAGGTTTCTACAAAATTCTTTATAATCTTTTGCAAGTTTTAGGCTTTGTGGAATATAAGTATTCCTAAATGCAGACTAGGTGAGGCAACCTAGATGATGATATAGGATACTTCAAGCATGAAGGCTATCATAAAGTAAACAACACAAGTAAGAGATTGGTTAAGGAATAACCAAAGCACGTGGAGACGAAGATGTATTCCCGTTTTCACCACCTTGGGAAGGGCTATGTCACATTGGAGATGTGTGAGGTTCCACGAAGGATTCCCCAACGCTGTGAAGGCTAACCTTCTTCTCTGAGCCTATCCCACGAAGTAATAGCTCACTTACTCGTGGTAGACTTTAAGGTAGTCTCCAAACCCTCACAAACTTTCCACGGAGCAAATCACAAGCCGAATGCCTCCGGGCGACCCTAGCTGCCTAGGGTTTCCCACAAACCCAATAGTAATAGCTAACTCGATGAACTCAAGGGGAATGAACTTTGACTTGGTGGAAACATAGATCGGGACCCCCTCTTGCTCTCTACCAAAGGGATTTGGAATTGGTTGGTTAGAATGGGAGATCCTCAAGGAATTGTGTTTCAACAATGGGGAGAGAGAGAGCTTCAAGGATAGAATAAGAACTGAATGCCTAACCTACTCAAGGTGGAAGAAGTGGTATTTATACCCAAGGGAGAAATCTAGACGTTTAGAGCATTTTTGTGAAGTTCGGTTTTAAGTTTGGTTGGACCGGCCCACACACCGAACCGTCCGGTTCCAGGCTGGAAGACCGAAATCCAAACCGGGTTGGGTCACTGTGCGCAACCCCGGATAGTTTCGGTATAACAAACCGATAATCCTAGTTTGGGTTCGGTTTTCGGACACTGGTACCGAACCACTCGTTATGGGAGACGGTTCAACTGGCTTGTACACCGAACTTTGCAAAAAAGCCATGAAAAGCAGATTTCCCTCTCCTCTCTCATTAGTGATGGAACAAGTGGGTGTATGGGATGTGTATATGGCTTAGGAATTCATCCCCAACAAGCTCATCGAGATAACCCCTCTTAATAGTGCGGAGTTCCTAAAGACTCAAGTTACATATAAAAAGCAAAACTCCATAACATAACTTCGTTAACAAAATGGGGGGTCTCCGATGATCTTCCAACACACCAGCAGACTAAAACATGCTTAAGACACTAGTAGGTAGCATTAGTCCGCTATAACTATGATGTAGTTGTCAACCAAAAATAGTAGAGGGTAAACTACCCTTTCACACGTGTGCAACGCCACACTGTGGATGAGGAAGAGACAAGCCAGATTATGCACCCGCAACTGCAGAGAAGAGATTGATGGAGGATGGATGGTGAGAGGCAGTGAAAGAGAGAGAAAACACAACTTGTTTTGCGTGCATATTACTAGTAGTAGGTCCATACATTTAATACTAGTGGAGTGTACCCTGTACCTCGTGTTAGTAGCCCATCATAGTTTTGCTCTGACATCGCACCGCCTTCGACTCCTCCTCTCGCTGATCTTGCGTTGCCTCCCTTTTTTTTAAAGGATCTGCCTCCCTTTTGGATTAGTAGTATGGAACTGGAGTACTTTGCTTTGCAGAAAAAATATTTCGATTGCTTAGAAAATTGGAGTTGTTACTTTTCCTAGTATTTGGAAACTCCCACTGGCAAAGTTGTTTACAAATGCTAAGATGTGCACATCTAGTTTCTTGTAGTACTACCAAATTACCATAAACTATGATGTGGATATGTCCATGACCTTGCTTGGTCGCTCAACCTGAAACATGTTCATACTTATACATGGTAGACCATTTTTGTGAAGCAAGTTTTTTCAAATGTTGTGAAAACTCATGTTTATTATTTTTCATGACAGGTAATACAAGCAAAAGGATGCCATGCATGAGTCCTCCTGTTTGTTTTTTTTGCATATTTCTCTCTTTTTTCAAAGCAGGGTCAACTTTGTCGGCATGCAAATTTTAGAAAGAAGTTGAATCTTTCAAAACTCTCGGTCGTGTTCTCGATATATTGGCTGTTTGGTGGGCAACTTCAAAATATTTTTGTAAAATTTTAAGAGCAATCGGCATGTCACATGTGGTTCAAATTAATTTGACCTAATTTTGACAGACTCCCTCCGATCCATATTAATGATCATAGATTCATCTAGATTCAAATGTATCTAGTCATGTTTCTGTGCTAGATACATATACCCGAATCTAGACAAATCTGAGAACATTAATTTGAATCGGATACAGTAGTGTAATTTAAGTGGGTTAATTTATCTACAAACCTTCAAAACTCAAAGAACCTAGGAATCACAAGTAAAACATGCATGGTCCGCTATGTATAGAAACATGGCGCGCTTGTTGCATTCCGAGCCACATTCTTCTAATTTTCCTTACTACTAGTGCAAAACATCCCTGTAATCACTTGGAAAAGAGAAAAATGTTTTTCCCTAGTTGTTCGAAACTCCCACAGGCAACATTGTTTACTAGGCCAAGACACACCCATATCTACCCGATGTGAGAACCGTATCTAAAAGTATAGCTAGGGTATATCTTATCTTACCACTATATATCACTACAAGAAAAGTTGGCTTTTACAACGGATGATTTTTCTAGTTGAATGCCCGTTTTCCGTGGATAAAAAATTCTTCTACGATGGATGCCCTTCGTGGTAAAAGCCCCGTCACAAAAGAATCTACCATGGTTTTTTGACCATGGCGGATTGCACCCTTCCATCATAGATCTGTTTGCCAGCTGCTTTGATTGTTGATGTCATGCAAAATGCCACGTGGCAAACATCGTTAATGCCCAGTTACCGCCATTAACGGCCACAGAAACCGTGGTAAAAGACAGGTCGAACCAAGGCCTGCTAATAATTAAGTGGGCCAGCCCATTAGGATAACCCAATAAGATTATGGCCCGTTACTATTTTGTTCAGAACTATTTGAAATGGGCCCAAAATATGTGGCCAGCAGCGGCCCGCGAATGTCAGGCTCATTACTGTTTCGGCCTACAGAAGCCCACATTGTTTGAATACTATGCGGCCCGTTAATAGCCTGCGTCAAGTAGGCCCGATACTATTAAGACCCACGGTCAGCCCGTCACTGTTCTCACAGCTTGTCCTAGGCCGCCTACGAACAGTCCACTTTTGACAAGGTCCAATACTGTTATAGCCTTTTATCGTACCATCCGTCAAGTTTTCGGGCCCACCGGCGGCCTGCAACTGTTCTAATCTGGTGTTGTTTTGGCCTGGCAATATGTTTGGCATGTTAATATTCCTGTGTGGTAATTTGTTTGGCCAGCTACTGTTCTACCTCGTTACTATTCTGGCCATCTATTGTTCAAGTCTATTACTGTTGTGGTCCTCTACTATTCTGGCTTGCCACTTTTCTGGTCTGTTACTGTTCTGGCCCGTTACTAATCTGGTTTGCCTCTCTTCTGGCATGTTACTGTTTTGGCCTGTTACTGTTTTGGCCTGTTACTACTCTAGGCTATTACTATTTCTGGTTTCCACCTAAGGGTAGGCCCGTTATGGTCGCGGACACCTACAGTTTCGGTCTTTCTGAAGCCCACGCAAATATCATAAAAGGAGTATAATTAGCGAGCATCTTTTACTGTTCATGGCAGGCCTAATACAATAAGGGCAAATAACAAAGACCTAAACTCTTACCTGATCGACCTAGCTGGCGCAGTTATGATACTGCCTACCGCCATGCATGGACAACGTCAACTAAATGCCTACATGGCCCAGCTCAAAAAAATGCCTACATGGCCTATGCGAGTTATCTAGATATTACATCGGCTGCAAACTTCTTAAAAATATTACATAATATCAACGCTCGGGAAAGAAAATTCAGCATTTCAATTGACAATCGAGTTGATAGCATTGTCTTTGCATTCTCAATCCATCAACTTCATCTCCCTTTGAGTGTGACAGCTGCATTGGAAAACCACCTTGAGACATGATCTTGTAGCCCCCTCTTTGGTGGCAATAGCAATAATTGCAGTCTGAAACTAAGTAATAACAAGTTAATACAACAAACAAGACAAACTACTCATAGCTAAGAATGAACCAAATAAAAATTATAATCGCATCATACGAGAACTTGTATAGCAGGAAAGAAATCGAGGAATGAACTATATATTGTAGAGGATAGTTATATCGTTGCTTAGGATGAACCAGAACGAGATGCGAGATATAGTCACATCGCACGTGAACCTGTAGAACAAGATAAACAATCATTAGACAAGTGTGCCTACAATGAAATGAGCAATCAAACAAAGTTTTTTTAGAATTTCAGCAAATATGAACTAGGCATGTCATATAAGCAAATATATGTGGAAGCAGTGGTATTTCCTGGAATGCAAGAGACATATGGTTACTCAGAATTTACGGTGAGCTACACAATGTCATGCAGTTTCTATCATAGCTAAGAATCAACCAGACAGAAATATAATGGCATCATAAGAGAACTTCTAGAGCAGGAATGCAAACCATGAGTGAACTACATAGTAGAGCACAATTATGCCATTGCTTAGGACGAACCAGCACCAGATAAGGAAATAATGGTGCCGCTTGTGAACCTGTAGAAGAGGCTATGCAAACCATCATGTTCATTATTCCATCATGGAAAATAGTTAGTATTGCAGCTTTTGAAGAACCAGATGGCAACAACAAAATTATAATAAAATTAGTATGAAGAGTTTAAGCGGGTACTACAGGACAGCATAACAATGCCAAGGAGGTAACAATAACAGGAATTTATTTCAGGATGAACCAGATAGATTTAGTAATTGTGGAGCAGGGAATCCAAACTAATATTTTCCACTGATTTTACATTTTGCAAGAACTACACGATAGCAGGCAATTACTGTTGTTCGGAGTAGCTAAGAACATGTACATGACTTCAAAATTTGTAGAGCAGCGAATGCAAACCCACATGTCTAGTGACCTACTCCGTAGTATATAACACGAAGAATATGCGTGCGCTTTGACTGGGTGTACAGGACGATTAGAAAAATGTAGTTCACTGCGACAGGCTTGAACCTGCTGTACTGCTCACAAAACCAAAAAAGAGTTGGTTATTTGGTTACCATGGTCGGATAGGCTTCTAAGCATTATCCGTACCGGCGAGGGTGACATCCTTGTCACCCAGGGTGCTGCGGTTGCGCCGGCTGTTTGCATCGGGGAAGCAGATCTTGGACGCTCGATGCCGGCTTGAGCGCGGTGGACGAGAGAGAATCGGTGCACTGCACGGCGGTTCAGGTAAGGTACGGGTGGGGAGGATGTTGGCGGCGTTGATGCAGATCTTTGGCAGTCGTTGACGGATTCGGCACCATGGAGGGGAAAGTAGGAAAAGGAAATCAGGTGCGGTGGACGATGACGGACTCGGTGACCAAGGTCGGGTGCAGTGGACGTCGGTGAAGCGGCACTGATGCTTTGGATGAGACTACAGTTGATGCAACTCCGATATACTATTGTCTGAGGAGTGCATGGTGTCGAGTTCTGGCGGGCAAATCCAACCGGAGAAGTGCTGCGGGAGGTTCCGGGTGCAAGAAATTTCGCAGTGTTTGAAATGGAGGGGCGCGAGGGAGTGGGGGCCGCGTGATTTTGGTATCGTTTGAAACGGAGGGGCGCCAGAAATTTCACAGTGTTTGAAATGGAGGGGCGCGAGAGAGTGGCGACCACGTGATTTTAGTATCGTTTAAAATGGAGGGGCGTGAGAAATTTCGAAGTGTTTGAAATGGAGGGGTGCGAGGGAGTGGGGACCACGTGATTTTGGTATCGTTTGAAACGGAGGGGCGCCATAAATTTCGCAGTGTTTGAAATGGAGGGGCGCGAGAAATTTCATGGTGTTTGAAATGGAGGGGCGCGAGGGAGTGGGGACCACGTGATTTTGGTATCATTTGAAATGGAGGGGCGCCAGAAATTTCGCAGTGTTTGAAATGGTGGGGCGCGAGGGAGTAGGGACCACGTGATTTTGGTATCGTTTGAAACGGAGGGGCGCAAGAAATTTTGCAGTGTTTGAAATGGAGGGGCGCGAGGGAGTGGGGACCACGTGATTTTGGTATTGTTTGAAACAGAGGGGTGCTAGAAATTTTACAGTGTTTGAAATGGAGGGGCGTGAGGGAGTGGGGACCATGTGTTCTTGGTATCGTTTAAAATGGAGGGGCGCGAGAAATTTCATAGTGTTTGAAATGGAGGGGCACGAGGGAGTGGGGACCACGTGATTTTGGTATCATTTGAAACGGAGGGGCGCCAGAAATTTCACAGTGTTTGAAATGGAGGGGTTAGAGGGAGTGGGGACCACGTGATTTTGGTATCGTTTGAAATGGAGGGGCATGAGAAATTTCGTAGTGTTTGAAATGGAGGAGCACGAGGGAGTGGGGACCACGTGATTTTCGTATCATTTGAAACGGGAGGTGCCAGAAATTTCGTAGCGTTTGAAATGGAGGGGCACGAGGGAGTGGGGACCACATGATTTTGGCCGTCCAGAAATCTTGTCCGTCCATCCAAATCAACGGGCCATAGGGGATACCTTCCCTTCCAAGGCTCTGGCATAGACGCCTATGCAAGCAATCACTGGGTGTCCCAACGTAGACTATAGGGGTAGATGTGTTGGTTACTGTAGTAGCATACCATTAAGCGGGCTAGCTAGCGCGATGTCTTTTTGGTGCTCCACGAGTTCAAACTTTTACTTATGGTGTTCAGGAGTGAATGCATGCAGCTAAAAAAAGGTACTTACGTGATTACGTGTATGATATTATTAGGATACCAATTTACATGCATCGTGTAGTAATGAGTGGATTCTATTGGGTTGATCATTGTATTACTCGTATTCTCTCTCCATATATATGTTGATCATGGTCTAGTTACTGAGTTGCATGGATGTGAGCACAATTGATTGAGTGACAAACCTTTTTTGTTCGGTCGAGGCCCCCGTCCGCTGATGACCCTCGCTAATCAACATAGCTCACACATAAGTGTATTTTTACGTAGTAGTAGTAGGAACATCATCCAGGGAGACAGAGTTCAGCGTCTAGCAATCTTGTCCGTCCAATCCGAAATTAACAGGTCAATGCGGATACTTTCCCTGTGAAGGCTCTGATGGGAATGCCTATGCAAGAAATCGCTGGGTGTCCGTGGGTAGACTATAGGGGTAGTTGTGCTTGTGACCCAAAGTACTCCAGACAATAGCTGGGTGTCCCTGACGCTGACGGTGCATTTTGTTTTCTAGATAGATACCGCGCCTCCTGATAGTATATACTACTACTGTCTAAACAGTGGAGCGAGGTTGAGTAAGAAAGATTCCTTGAGGTGAGTCTAGTACTACACAATGTCTACTTCAATAAAGAAATGAAAAAGGAACCAGAGAAGAGAACAAGGTTGAACAAAACTTGTAAGTTAAACATAGACTATAACATGTATAAGTTATTAGTCTATGTTAATACAGGAATAGGCTAATTATTAGGTAATAGACTAATTTCAGCTTGGTATGTGTAAATATCTCACTACCACCTAAGCAATTTTACTAAGTAGGACACTTAGAGCAGCCACACTGTATTGAAAAAGCGATTCCTAACCTTCTCTCACCTCCTATTGAACCAGTTCTATACATTTTAGGAATCAGTTCATGCAACCTGACACAAAGAAGCGGTTCAGGAAATTAGTTCGCTTGTTTCATGCAACTATGGGGCCAAGTGGTAGAAATGTGAGGAGATCTAGGATGCATGCATGCAGAGAAAGTAAATAGTGGGTCCCACCAGCGATTCCATACACTACAGCTTTCCCATAGTGGTTCCAAATTCTGACAAAAAAAATTTGAACCGACGCAACGGTGTGGCTCATACTCATGAAGTTATTTGCACTATGACTAGCCTAAAAGGATTCTTCCCCTAGATTTCTTATCTCTAGTAGCAACTCTATATTATCTCCCCTAAATCATAACCACAATATTTTAATAGGAAGAGCAAAAAAAATTCACCCAATAACTCACTCAACGACGTAGGGGCCACGTAAAGGGAAGACATAACAGTTGATAAGTATACTAGACACTGGATCCCTACACATCTGACAAAGTAGAAAGTATGACCAAATTTAAAGATCACTCATTGACGATTTAATTATTTTGATTTATCACACATACTCTCCCTCCATCCTAATTTTTCTTAAAATACCCTCCAACCTAATTAAAAAGGATGTCACATATTTGACTAAATTTGAATGTATATGTACACTAAATAGTGACTACTATATGGAAAGTATATCGTTACAAAAGCTCCATAGAGTGCATTCGAACGCTAAAGAGTGCAATATAATTATGCGAAGACGGATGAGAAAAACAATCGATGCACCCAAAAGAAAGAAAAAGGAGGGCCACGCCGGCAAGTCCTCCCCCTTCCTAGTTCCTACTCCAAGATTTGGCGATTGCAACATTGTGGCCGCCCTACGGAGGCAGGGCCTCGATGACCTCCGCAATGATCACGACCTCGACGGACAACATGAGATGGCTTCTCTCTTCCTACTTAGGGGGGCATGACCTAGACGATCTCCGCAATGGTAGCTGCTAGCTACGGAGCTCCCTAACTTCCTTCTTCAAATTTTCACTCAGCGCGAAGCATGGAGGAGTCACGCTTGTAAGATCGTGCGAGCTTCATTTTAAAAGACAAATCAGCTCGGAGGCGATCACACTCTAGGTTGAGCTCAAAGTTTGTTTTGAAGAATGTTGATGTTATGGCTGTAGATTTCATCTACTTTGGCCGAGATTCTTGCCCTGACTTCCTGCATGGAAAATGCATCAACAATAAGAGACCATGGAGTGCATGTAGAGAAGAACATAAAATGTTAATACATGTATTGTGACTAAAGTACCTCTCTTCTTCGACCGAGAGAGAGCATGAGGGAATCGTACGCGTCAGAGATATCCGTCGTGCTATCGACCCATGGGTTGGAAAATTCGATGCTATAGCCGCCTGTCCTCGAAGATGTATAGAGACAGTTCAATAGTAGGAGCAGACAGCCCAGGAATCAACGGAAGTACAAACCTACCCGGACTCTTGGTCCCCATGATAGCCGCTCTTTGGATACATGCGTGAAGACAAGCCCTCGCCCCATGGTTGGTATCCTTTCTTGTCCGAGCCTGCAGGTCACCCTGCCGGCGGGATTTCTCCACGGCTCTACCACCACCATCTTGCTATTCTTCCAACAAGATAGGATATTTTGTGACATCGCTGGATGAAGAAGTCGATAAGAAAAGGAGGAGCAGTGGAAGAAAATGGTTTTTGCGAAGGCGGAGCGAGGTAGTACTAAGTAGGTGGAGAGTGAATAGTGGAAGCAAAACATCAAGTATTGGGTCTCATCGCCGGCCTTCGAGCAATCTCGTTGGTCCATCAAGCGATCGAGCTACTAGCTGCAAAAATATTTACGACCCACCCAAAGTTTATGGAGAAATTTGGCTAGATACATAGTGGTGCAATCAATTGTCTTATGCTGTACTAAGTGGGTCCCATCTTTAGGATTGGTTTTTGCCGGTCAGTCTAGTAAATTTCTAGTAGATTCAGGAAAAAAAGTCTAGTACTCCCTCCGATCCATATTACTTGTCGCTGAATTGGATGTATCTAGCAATGAATCGGAGGGAGTAGTTGTAGTTGTAGTAGTAGTAATAGTAGTAGTAGTAACATTGGATATACTTAGGGCTTGACGCATAAGAATCACAAACGGTCGCCAAAAGATCGAATGGCAAACTTAAAGATAACTTAGGGCTTCTTTGGATAACAAGATTTAAAAACACAGGAATTTGACTCGGTCACAGGTACAAAACAATGGATTGCAAAACAGAGGAAATAACTTTCTTTGGATCACAGAATTTCAAAACACAGGATAACAGGGCCGAAGGTACAAAACAGAGGAAATCTGTTGGCTTAAAGTCATTTCAGTGAAACACAGTAAACACGGAGGAAAATTGCCTCAATCCTACGCGAATGAGTGTAAAAAAGTGGATGTTGAAATTCCTATGGGATTGGGGTGTAGAAATGCAATCTATATGAATTTTGGAGGTATGATTCCTTTCATCCAAAGGGCTTCCTTATGAAAAAAAATCCTATGGGTCAAATTCCTTTGAAAATCCTTCGATCCGAATTGGCACTTAATTCAAGATGTGCGTGCTCATGACAGACGAACACCTTCCAGCAGGACGTGATGCGGTCGTAGATTTTCATCTTGAACCCGTTTGCGATGACCTTGAACATAAGACAGTCACCCTCCTTCAACTCATGGAAAGCATCAAAGGTAGCCCACTCTTTGTCCAGGATGATCTGGTCTTTGTTGCGGTTGGCATGGACAACCCACTCGCATTCCTCGCATGCTTGGACCACCACTAGTTGTGGGTAGGGGTGTCCCTTCAAGTAAGGCTTGAAGTAAGTCAAGATGATAAGCATATACAAGTCATGCTGGACTAACTGGATGCGTCGTGGCATGGTGTCTGATATGTCATAAACGTATCTATAATTTTTGATGCTCCATGCTTGTTTTGTATCAACTTTCTTATGTTTTGTTTACACTTTGATGCATTTTTATACATTTTCTAGAACTAACCTATTGACAAGATGCCGTAGTGCCAGTTGCCTGTTTTCTGCTGTTTTTGGTTTCAGAAAAGCTAGTAAGGAAATATTCTCGGAATTGGACGAAACAAAAGCTGAAGTTCCTATTTTTTTCGACACAAGACGGAGTCCAAAGTAGAGACGGAGGAGGGCAATGAGGCGGCCACACCCTATGGTGGCGCGGGTAGCCCCCTAGGCACGCCACCAAGTTGTGTGGGCCCCTTGGGCCTCCATCGACCTTGCCCCTTCGCCTATATATTCCCTACGAGATGAAAACCCTAGATACCAGATCAGAATTCCATGAAAAGTTCCACAACACCGCCGCCACCGAAGAGGAGATTCAGGGGACAGAAGTCTCTGTTCCAGCACCCTGCCGGGACAGGGAGTGCCCCGGAGCCATCTCCATCACCGTTGCTGACTCCCATGATGAGGAGGGAGTAGTTCTCTCTCGAGGCTAAGGGCTCTACCGGTAGCTATGTGTTCATCTCTCTCTCTCTCTATGCGTGATCTTATGAGATCATGAGCTTTGTAATCTATAGATCTATTTTGCTACTTAAGTTCTTTAATTAATCTCTGCTTATCCCCATGTGTCTGAAGTTCAAAGTGTGCACACCATGTGGAACTTTGGCTAAGGTTATAGAAATACTTATCATGAGTATAATTTGAGTTGAATGTCTCTATGAGATTGTGGTGTTTATTGGAACCATCTAGCGCTCAAGGTGACAGTGAGGGTTTATCTAGATGGGGAATGTGAACTTTAAGGTGTGTTGTTATAGCCCTACATCGTCCAACCGGAGAGTAGTTCAGGGTAGTACAATGAAGAGAAGATATTTATATGAGAGTGCCCACTAGTGAAAGTATGATCCCTAGGACTTGTTTCTAAGCATTGAAACACCATTTACAATCAGTCATGTTACATGTTTGCTTGCTTCCACTCTTATTTCAGATTGCAATTACCACTTATAATCATCCATATTACTTGTATTTCACTATCTCTTCGCCGAACTAGTGCAACTATACACCTGACAAGTGTATTGGGTGTGTTGGGGACACAAGAGACTTCTTGTATCTTGATTGCAGGGTTGCTTGAGAGGGATACCTTTGACCACTTCTTCCCTGAGTTCGATAAACCTTGGGTGATCCACTTAAGGGAAACTTGCTGCTGTTCTACAAACCTCTGCACTTGGAGGCCCAACAATGTCTACAAGAATAGAAGTGTGCATAGACATCAAGCTATTTTATGGCGCCGTTGCCGGGGATTAAAGAAGAAGAAGCTCCCACGTCAACAGCGCGCCATCAAAGCTATTTTCTAGCGCCGTTGCCAGGGAGGTAAGGTAAAAAGGTACTCACATCCTCTGGCTAATAGGCTATCTTCTAGTACTATTGCTGGTGTGTGAGTGCTCGATGTTATGTCCTTTAGATTATGCAATTATATATTTTTGTTTCTTGTTTTTATTTTCACTAGTTAGGCTTAATGGAAAACAACAACAAAATTAGAGAACTTTATAGTATTTATCTTGAGTTAGGACATGAAGTGTTTAAAGAGAAAATAAAAAAACCTATGGAACTTTATTTGCATGCTAATAGCAATGTTATTAGTATGAATTCTTTAAACACCATTATTGCTAATTCTATGGAAAAGTCTAAGCTTGGGGAAGCCGGTTTTGATGAGTATGATATTTTTAGTCCCCCAACCATGGAGGAGAAAATTTACTTTGATGATACTATGCCTCCAATATATGATGATTACAATGATGAATATGATATTTTTAGTCCACCTACTATTGAGGAGAAAATTAATTATGATTACAATATGCCTCCTATATTTGATGATTATGGTGATGAGAATAATAATGATAGCTATTTTGTTGAATTTGCTCCCACTATGATTAATAAGAATGACTATGCTTATAGGGAGAGTAATAATTATTTTATGCATGTGGCTCATGATAAGAATATTTTATGAGATATTTATATTGTTAATTTTATTCATGATGCTACTGAAATTTATTATGAGAGAGGGAAACATGGTTTTATGTATCTCAACAATATTAAGTTTCCCCTCTTTATGTTGAAAATTTTGAAGTTGCACTTGTTTTGCTTTCATATGCTTGTTGCTTTGTGCTTTCATGACATGTTTCTTTACAAGATTATTTTTCATAGGTAGTGGGTTAGACTTAAATTTGTTCCATATTTGCTTCTTGATGCTCTCTTTTACTTCAATTCATATTTCTTATGTGGGCATCATTGAAATTACCATGCCTATCTTAATGGCTATAAAGAAAGAGCTTTTGGGAGACAACCCATTATATTTTTACTTTCAGTTTATTTTTGTTTTGTGGAGTATTGGAAGTTATTGCCTTTGTAATAACCTCTCCTTATCCTTTTTTGTTTGGTTTTTGTGCTAAGAATAACCTCAAATGAGAGGGAAGTAAGATATGGGGAAGTTGCTGTCCCAAAACAGATTTCTATGCGTCACTGTAAAAAATTGTGAAAAATCTCAGTACGTCGGATTGAGCTGCAATGTTTTGTGATTATGCCCAAGGTTATTACCCAAGTTTCGTTAGTTTTTCACTTTTCGATTTGAGCAACATAAGATTTTCAAAAAAATCGGTCTTTACCTGCTAGTCTGTTTTGACAGATTTCTGCCATTATTTGCATTTGCCTCTTAATCGGTTTCTTTTTGAGTTCTCTTGGATCACTTGAGATTTTAAAATAAACTGCTACAGTAGCTTATGTTTTAATAGATGATTTACTTGAGTTCAAACTGAACCCAAAGGATTATTATTTTGAATACAGTAATGTTGCTAATAAAGATTGTGTGAAGTTTTGTATGAAGGAAGTTTTCAAGTGTAGGGAGAGAATAATGTGATGACATGAAGTATGGACAAAAGCTCAAGCTTGGGGATGCCACCCGTGTCACCCCAAGAAATATTCAAGAGGTACAAGCGTTAAATCTTGGGGATGCCCAAGGCATCCCCTTCTTCATCAATAATCTCAGGTCTTCTTTCAAGCCACTTTATTTTTATTACCTTATGCACTATGTGTTGTTCTTGGAGCGTCTTTGTTTTTAGTTTTCTTTTTCTTTATTTTCTGCAATAAGTTGGTTGGATCCCAACACACTTCTTTTGGAGAGAGACACACCCCGTTATTCATTGCCTAGAACACTCTAGTTTCACTCTTATTGTTCTGTGAGTGTTCTCCTTTGCTAGCACTACGTTTAGCTTTAGTTTTATTATTCTTTTGGCTTAGAACTTTTCAGTTCTTCTTTGTAGATGGGTGAGACATGATCTCTGGTCTTTTATTGATTATTATCTTTGAGTGTTGTTTCAAATAAGTCGATTGGTGATGGAAAAGAGTAGGAAGTTTCATGCTTATAGTGGTACAAAAGGAAGCTTGTTTGGACTGTGACTTAGACTTTATCATGTCATGCTGGATGTTGCTTTGACCATATGCTTAGTGATTATTTTTGTAGCATGACTTGTTTCAAACAATTGAGATTGCTTAATGTGCCTTGAAAGAATCATGCGTTGTTTTAGCATACAAAAGCATAATATTGTGGTATTCTCCTTTGATGCTTTATTTGGGTTGACTTGGCAGGTACTTAGACCATGTTAAGACTGTGAACCAGTCACCATAGCATCTATGATCATTTAGTTTTTGACTTGCAATATCACTTTATGCTTTAATTAATAATGTTTTGTCGCTTTGCATGATTATGGCCATTATTGCTCTCTTAGTTGGTCGCTCCCAGTCTTTTGCTAGCCTCCACCTGTACTGAGTATGAGTTCTACTCATGCATCCAACTCCCAAGAAACCAAGTTATTCTAAAGTGTCCACTATAAATTCCTATGCATGGTGTGTTACACCACTCCAAGTATATTCATGTTTTTATCCTACTTCCGAATTAAACTTGTTATGTGAAAATTAGTGATTAAAGCTCTCACAAACTTGATGGCACACTTTATTTTCTTGCACTTAATAAACTTGAACCATTGTGTCCATCTATGTTGCTTATATGCTTGCACTTTATAAGTTGTGAATTAGTAGAACCATGATACCATGGGTAACGCTTTCAACATTGCACTTATTATTCAGTTGATATCATGTTCTTTTGTTTATGGATCCCGGCGGTGTGAAATAAAAGGGGTGTTTGTAAGATCATGGAGTTTGTATGTGTGTTAGAGAAACGCCTAGGCGGCTATCTTAAGCCATGCCTAATCACGGTGGAAACTTGTAGCATAACCATAGTGAGCATTCTGTGAAGCATCCTCAATAAAAACCTCTGCAAATAGCAAATAAAAAGATCACTGAGATGCTCATTGTCTATTTCCTTGTTATTTTGACATGGGAAAGCTCCTGTGTCATGGGGCAAGGGGTACCCCATTGGCGGTTCTCCATGATACACATGTACTTACAATGACAAGAACTTACTTGTGACTAAAGTTGAGTAGCATGAGGTTCGGTACTCATAAGCAAGGGGCATGAGATTTTCAACTTATAACTTGTCAAGCATATCCTCATATTTGTGTCACTTTAACCTTAATCACCTCAAGATGCTTATGATAGGGGCAATGCAAGCTGAAAGCTAATAAGTACCATAATTTTTGGAAGCTCTTTATGAAACTTGAAATCCCTGCTTCCCTCTGTGAAGGGTCTTTCTTTTTACTTTTATGTTGAGTCTCCATCTTCTATCTTTATGCATCAATTGAGAGAGCATAGTTGTCATTCTTAGTTTAATGTGCATTGTCCCAAAACTTGTTGATTGATTCATCACTTTGATATTGCTTGTTCTTAAATTATTTGTATCTTGTCACCCTTATGAACTTTGAAGGTGTCCTATGCATTTATGTTTTGCTATACCATGAGGGAGAAGCTGAATACCACTCTTATTATGTTTTCTATATGTGAAACAAAGAAACGTCTTTCAATGCATTGTTATTCATGATTTTTGTTTGTACCTTTTCATGTTAGAACATAGTTGCTTTGTCTTATTGTTAGAACTATATCTTTCATGTTTATGTTAGAGTACTATGATCCCAACTATAAATGCTTTACAAATACCTTGATCAAGATTGTGATGGTGCATGTCACCTCAAAAAATTATTCTTTTTATCACTTACCTACTCGAGGACGAGCAGGAGTTAAGCTTGGGGATGCATGATACCTCATAAACGTATCTATAATTTTTGATGCTCCATGCTTGTTTTGTATCAACTTTCTTATGTTTTGTTTACACTTTGAGGCATTTTTATACATTTTCTGGAACTAACCTATTGACAAGATGCCGCAGTGCTAGTTGCCTGGTTTCTGCTGTTTTTGGTTTCAAAAAAGCTAGTAAGGAAATATTCTCAGAATTGGACGAAACAAAAGCCAAAGTTCCTATTTTTTCCGACACAAGATGGAGTCCAAAGGAGAGACGGGGGAGGGCACCGAGGTATCCACAACCTATGGTGGCGCGGGTACCCCCCTCCAGGCGCGCCACCAGGTGGTGTGGCCCCCTCGGGCCTCCACCGACCTTGACCCTTTGCCTATATATTCCCTCCGAGATGAAAACCCTAGATACTATATCAGAATTCCATGAAAAGTTCTGTAGCACCGCCGCCACTGAAGAGGAGATTTGGGGGACATAACTCTCTGTTCCGGCACCCTGCCAGGATGGGGAAGTGCCCCCGGAGCCATCTCCATCGACTCCACCGCCATCTCCATCGTCGTTGCTGACTCCCATGTTGAGGAGGGAGTAGTTCTCTCTTGAGGCTAAGGGCTCTACTGGTAGCTATGTGTTCATCTCTCTATCTATGTGTGATCTTATGAGATCATGAGCTTTGTAATCTATAGATCTATTCTGCTACTCAAGTGCTTTAATTAATCTCTACTTATCCCCAGCTGTGTGAAGTTGACAGTGTGCACACCGTGTGGCACTTTGGCTAAGGTTACAGAAATACTTATCATGAGTATAATTTGAGTTGGATGTCTCTTTCATATTGTGGTGTTTGTTGGAACCATCTAGCGCTCAAGGTGGCAGAGAGGGTTTATCTAGATGGGGAATGCGAACTTTAAGGTGATGCTATAGCCCTACATCGTCCAACCGAAGAGTAGTTCAGGGTAGTACAATGAAGAGAAGATATTTATGTGAGAGTGTCCACTAGTGAAAGTATGATCCCTAGGCCTTGTTTCTAAGCATTGAAACAACATTTACAATCAGTCATGTTACATGTTTGCTTGCTGCCACTCTTATTTCAGATTGCAACTACCACTTATAATCATCCATATTACTTGTATTTCACTATCTCTTCGCCGAACTAGTGCACCTATACACCTGACAAGTGTATTGGGTGTGTTGGGGACACAAGAGACTTCTTGTCTCTTGATTGCAGGGTTGCTTGAGAGGGATACCTTTGACCACTTCCTCCCTGAGTTCGATAAACCTTGGGTGATCCACTTAAGGGAAACTTGTTGCTGTTCTACAAACCTCTGCACTTGGAGGCCCAACACTGTCTACAAGAATAGAAGCGGGTGTAGACATTAGTGTCCAATCGACCTAGGGTGTCTTCTCGGTTTGGCAGAACTAGTGACTGACCTGGACGCACTTGCCCTTGCCAAGGCCTCCACTCTCCTGCCCGGCAGCTTCAACTCCCTTGTTATGATGGGGAGAGCATCTTCATCGCCACTTGGAGCTGGAGCAGTCCGGTCAAGAATGTAGTCTAAGTTCGGCATTACAACTGGGTCGTCCTACATCAAAATTACCATTATGCAAGTCCTTTGGAATTACCAAAACACCACAATGCATTGTATAAATTGACTAAAGATCACAATGCATCATTGCACCATAAAAATTACCTAAACATCACAAGGTATTAGGTAAATTAAATTGCCTACAAAGCACAATGCATCATCAGAATGACCTAACCCGATGGGTCCTCAAAATTATCTGAACAGTTACTAGAAGGCATAACATTTAATTAGATTGATTAAATAGCACAATGCATTATCTGAATGGCTAAAACAGAACAATGCATTATCTGGATAGACAAAACAGCATATATGCAATGCATCATCAAAAATACCAAAACAACACAAGGTATCATGTAATTAAATTTAATGAATAGTGTCTGCACAATCAAAATTACCTAAACTGGTGGGTCATTGAAATAATCTGAACAGCTAGAAGGCATATCATTTAATTGTAAACAGCAGAACGCAGATCAAAAAGGACGAAACAACACAGTGAGGAGATAGGACACAATGCATCATAAAAAAATACCAAAACAACACAACTCGTCCTGGAAAATCCTAAACAACACAATGCATCATTTAAGTACCAAAACAGAACCCTGCATCATCGTCATCAAGAATATTCCATAACTAAGCAGAACAACACAAAAGACAAATATATATACATTCAAATCTAGGAAAAGTCAAGTCAGTTATTTCTGGACGGAGGGAGTATAAAGAATAGCACAAAAGACAATTAGCAAGAATATGACATACAACTAAGCAGTTCAACAAAGGACCTGCAATACACGTTGCAAAAATCTGACTAGATGCACGTCGGATTTGGGTTAAATCCCCAATCCTCCAGATCTAACCTCGTTGCAGTTGGGGGCGTGAACTAGCACAGGGGACGATGGGTTGAGCAGATGAACAGGGCACCACTAACGAAGAACCAGCCACATACACTGAAGAAGTACAGACAATCGCTGATGAAGGGGGGCCACCGATAGGGGTTTGTCAACACCCGGATTTTTAATCCCAGATGCCCGTTATGCCATACCTCACAATCCCAGGATTACCATTTTTGTGAGACATAACGGATTGGATATCACAGTACATCATCCATTACAAACCATACATAAGGTCTTACACAAATAAGGATCTCATGATCCAGTCTTAATACAATAAGCAGCGGAAATAAAAGATAAGCGTAGCGGTGGGGTCCATCTTCAGGGGCACAGGCAATGCTGACGAATGCAGATAGTCCTAGTTATCATAGTCGTCCTGCTGGCCATCATCTTGGTAGTCTCCTTCATAGTCTGGCCATGAGAATAGCCAGGGACAAAAGCCATGAGTACTCTTTAAGTACTCGCAAACTACTATTAACATGTACTATAGTTCTAAGTTAAAGTGCTAAATCTAAGTTTAACTATAAGGTTAAGTTTGAAACCTAAGCTGAGTTCTGAAGCAAAGAAAGATAAAATAAAGTTCTAGAATCACTTAAGTTGGGAAGCTATTTTCATACACACAACCCTGTTGTGGTCAAGTCAAGATTCATCATTCATTTCAAGTTATTTGGAAAACATCTGACAACGAAATAGTATGGCCATCCCAACTGTCCATAACCGCGGACGCGGCTATTCGAATGGTTTGACACTCTGCAGAGGTGGTACACTTTCACCACAAGATTCGATACATCTGTCAGGGATAACCCTGAGTCATCATACTTAGTATGCAGATAATCAAACATAACCTTCCCTTTACACACCCTAGTATAAGAACCTCTCCTATGAGCATGGCCTCCCAACCATGACCATCAGTCATCTTGGGCACTGCATAGGTGTACATCATTGAGAGGTAGCCTCAGCTCAAACCTCTCCCGCGAGGGAACTAATACTAATGCATATAAATTTCCAGCTAAGCCTTACCCATTTCAGGTAGTGTGGTTATACGGTAAATTTGGAATGGTATCGCATTCGAATCCAACCATCAGTTTTATAAAAGGGTTAAGGCTCATGCCTCAACATTTTCATCATCATAAACCATTTGTGTTTCTCAACACATGTCAAAACATCTCAATAGAATGACTCATCATTCCAAGGTTTTCATAATTCATTTTCACCAATTGTTCCCATCGAAAGTGACTCAAGTTTTTGATCTACTCTAAACTACTAAGTTAAGAGTGTTCACTAAGATGGAAGTGATGGGTTCAATCTCATGCCATAGAATGACATCTAAAGTTATCTAAATAGGTCAAGTTTTATACTTTTTATGCTACCTTCAAAACAAGTAAAGAACTTTAGGTAAAGTAAAGGAAGTAAAGCTTGAAAAATAATACTTGGGGTAAATACTAGTCAACATGGTATAATCAAAGCATGCTCTAAGCATCTTTGCTAAACCATCTAGTTCAATCCTAGCTTGCTAATGGTAGCTTGCGTTGGTTGGTGCAGTGGTTGAAGTTTTCTTCTTCTTCTTGGTAGAACTCCTCCTCCTCGTAAGCTTGGTCGGTACTATCTTCTATAAATACATAAAGAGTACACAATCACCAAACAATACTTAACTAGTCTAAATAGCTTTCTAAGACACACAATTGATGATATATTATCATCACAAGCATCACAAGTTTAATTCAATAGTTTCATTCTTTTTATTTTAGAAAAGTAATTTCTACTCATTGAAAAATTAACTAAGATTTAATATTCACCACTTAAAATATGGGATCATGTGGACACATGTCATCACCACATATTCTAACATGTGGGAATGAGATTTAAAGGTTGGATCATAATTACTTTGGTTTAAATTCATTATTTAATGATTTAAAGTGACTAGAAATGCCTATATAGCATTATTTTGGTACTAGTCCAAAGTCACTGCATGTAAACCTTAATATTATTACATATTTAGATAGATATGATGAAATGTGATTTTTGAGAGTTGGAATCAACTCAAAACCTATCTTGGTTGAATTTTGAAAAATGTTGCAAGGTGCAAAAGCTTCTGTTTTCTTATTTTTACTAGGAGAGGTCTATAACTCTAATTGGATTAAATCCAACGGGTTTGGATAGATCATTTCAATACCTTTCAGACAAAATTGGTTTCATGCCATTGGGATTTATGAAACTCTCTGAATTTATTTTTAAACTAGTGGACAGAAACTAGATTTAACTTAAAAGAAAAATCCATATTTGAATGGCTGGGCTAGCGTGGGAAAGAACATGGGCCGGCCCAGTGGCGATCCGTGGCGCGGAGCTCAGCTAACAGGGGGGTCCCGCTTGTCAGTGGTTCTTAACACGCGAAACGGTACGCGCGCTGTGGGCCGTAGGATTAGAAGTGGGATCTACGGCTGAGGGTTGTCGTCGACGACGAACAAGTCGTGGGCAAGAGTTTGTCCTAGCGGCTCGGTGGGGGTCGACCGGGGACGTACCAGGTCTCCAGCGGGGTAGGTGAGGCGGGCAAACGAACTAGAAGACGACAGCGAGGCGAGGCGAGGCGCGGTTGCGGTGGAGCTTGGGGTGCCCTAAATCGCAGGAGCCCTTCTCCAGAGGCGGCGGCTCCGGCTCCAATTCCGGCGAGCTGCTGCTCCCCTTGCTCCGGCTAATGGTGTGGGATGGTCAGTGAGAGGTGTGGAGTGAGTGGGTGTGGAGAAATGGTGCGGGGGAGGCCGGTTTATATAGGCCCGACGGTGAGACCGAAGGGTATGGGCAGGCGACTCCGGTGACACGGCTATGGGCGGCTAGCGGCAGGGTGTTCTCCACTAGTGCTAGGTAGTCTCTGGTTGCAAGGGTTTTGAAAGTGGAGCTCAAATAGATGGTTTTTCAAATAGGGGTGATCTATGCATATCCATTGGATTCAATTTTCAAATGCCATTTAAAATAAGTAAAAGAATGTTTTTAGTAGATCAAAAGGTGGGCCTTGGTACCTCATTGGTGTACTAGCAAGGGGTGCAAAGATCATGAATTGTTTCTGTTAAGAAATGAGTGCTAGGAACACTCAAAGTAGTGTAGTGGATTAAAATGGCCAAAATGACCATTCCTCCTTTTTAATTCTTTTTTATTTGATTTTCTTTGGTAAAATTTTGGGAATGATGTAGATGATGTTTAAGTCACCTAGGAAACATTTTACAAGCATTGGATCACTTAAACGAGGCACTTCAAATCAACTCCTATTTTAAATGCACACACATATGAATGCTTTCATTTTTAATTTGGAAAAGTTTTTGTTAACCCTATTTTTGAATGATTTGATCTTGATAAGCTTGGATTAAAGTTTTGGGATGTTACAGGGTTTCACTGTGTACACTCTGAAATTTGGCACATTGGGAATGAGAGTCCAACCTGCAGACAAAAACGACGCGTCCGCCGGCGCACGAGCATTCGGTCCCAACGCACACGGTACCGGAGGCTTGGACGACCGCTCGACGAGCGATGAGGGTTTCGGCATGACCAACACACATGCGAAAGGCGAAGGACGCTTGAGAGAGGGCGTTGTGGCCATCAGAATTGAACAAGCCACCTGGACCTCCAAAGCAGAGCTTGATGAGGACCCTAGCTCAACCACAAACAAAGGTTTTGGCATTGGTTTCATCGAGGCAACGACTGGGTTAACGACTGAGAGTTGTGAGGTGAGTGTGGGAATGTGATAGCAAGAGAGGGATTGGTGGGGGAGGATTAGAGAATTTGAGTGGGTAACCCTCTATCCGCTTTAGTAGTATCGTACTACAAAAAACTATATTTCGCATATGATCACTTTTTGACGAACTAGTTCATTTCTTTGAACCGACTAAAATAGTGGGTACCCTTTAGGTTTCAAACTTCCATCTAGTAGATGTTTTGCTAGTAGTAAGTATAGTACAATACTTTGTATTATCCTCCATGGTAGTATAAAACATTTTTTTAGATAGAGGAAATTGCACGATCCACCATCTTTTCATTGCACTTTTGCACAAAACACTTGGTGGACGTCATTTTTGCATATTTTAACAGTTTTTGGCCTAATATGCACAAATTTGGTCAGTTAGTCCTGTAATGACCAATTTAACATCATTGGTAGCAATACTGATAAGTGGTCCCTAAATGCCATTGCTCCCATTCACACACAAAGATTTGAATGATGCTAAAAACTGGATACTAATGATATTTATCACCCACAATACTTTTTGGATGCATGTAGCGTCAATGTTTACACTAAGGTACCAACATATTTTGTAAGACACTTATTTCATATGAAACATCAATGTTTACACTAAGGTACCAACATATCAGTCTATCACACATTGAATTTGTGAAGGCTTTATTTGGTCGTAATAAACTTGTTTTTGAACATAACTTGTTTGTACATAGGATTTGACGTTTCATTCACATATCCAAATGTCCATCGAAGAGTTTCTTTTAAAGTGTAGGACGAATGATATATGTATTTTTATTACACCTCACACAAAAACACCCCGATTTATCATAAACTTTAAGCAGATTATTATTTTCCCGGGATATATTTTCCTGCGAGCAAGCAAGGTGAATATGCCTTGGAATGCCATAAGCCCAGTTTCCAGACAAAGTTTATACATGTTTCACTTACAATTACGATATTTTTTGAGTTCTCAAGGTTTCCTAGCAAACTTCACATTCTTAAACTAATTTAAGCTGATTTACCAATGTTAGATAAAATTTTAAATATGAGTAAGTAGTAGATTGCTCTTAAAGTTATACAAGTATCTTTTGAAGGTACCCACACCCAGACTGTCAATATATCAGAAACCAATGAATTTGTTGAATTCAACTTGTTACTAAGCATTTGCATGTACAAAATTAGTCTTTTATTTGAAAACAATAAAAAACATTACACGGTGACCTCTGACTTGTCCTACTTGCTGTGAAAAATTATTATTATCAAGAGAGTTCGCATATAAAAAACAATGTAATTGAAAATATGGCATGCCATGTATGAACATATCCTTAGGCTTCAGGACAAAAGACAAGCTAAATAGCCTTATATATGTACAACATACTTCATGGTAATGTTCCCATATTTGGTAGATGAGTGCATCCTGGCATGGTGAAAAATAATGCTACCAGTACTGGGAGTTTCCATTTAGGAATAAAAAATCATTTTCAAATTTGAACTACAAGTAAAAACATGATAGAATGATCTTAAAAAGTTACAAACATCCTTTGAGTCTTTATGGTACCGAGGCGATCAATACTTCAAAAACCAATGAGAGTTATGTAGGATTAAAATTCTTGCTACAAATATGCATGTTGACAATTCGATCCTCACTAGCTATGAACAAAAATAATGAAAACCCTAAAAATGAAGCCTTCTT
This sequence comes from Avena sativa, assembly GCA_916181665.1. Classification (NCBI taxonomy): domain Eukaryota; kingdom Viridiplantae; phylum Streptophyta; class Magnoliopsida; order Poales; family Poaceae; genus Avena; species Avena sativa. The sequence continues at coordinate 346,219,854 of OV702287.1, forward strand.
CATGGCGTCCTCTTGCGTGTACTACTATTTGTACTGAAAAATAATTAATAACCATGAGTCATCATAAATTACAAAAAAATAGTTACACGATATATATATGGCCCACAGTGTATGAACACTCTTGGGTTTCAAGCCGAATGACAAAGGTAACAACCATATGCACATCGTATTGTATTATAATGTTCCCATATTTGGTAGATGTGTGCATCTTGGCCAGGTGAAAAATGGTGGCAACCACAGTTTCCAACTTATAGGAACAATAAAACTGAAAGCGACAAGATTTTTTCTGTAAGCAAGTACGAAGAAAAATGGCTCAGTGTACCACAACAACAACCCTAGTTTTCAGACAAAGAGTGGACCTTGATACACTTACGATTGATTACCAAGTTTTATGAGTTCTCAAGCTTCCCAGCCAATTGTTTTCCTTGCTTAATTTTAGGGTGCTTCGTGCTAAATGTATGGACATCAATGTAATTTTACCTTTTTTAGGTCCTTGATGTAAAATGTACTTCCACCTTCAGTGTAAAATTTGAACCTAGAAGCAAGTGGTAAAACTTAAACGTATTTAAGATTATTAGTTGTCAATGAGTATGAACATTCTTGGAGTTTCAAACGCTGAACGACCAAGGTCATGGCCATATCAACATTAGACTTTATGCTGATGATGATCCCATATCCAAGAATTTGCATGCCACAAAATTTGGCCATATATTTTGAAAACAAATGAATAGGAAGTAGCGGTATGAAGAGTATGGCTCGATCAGGTGCTTTCTCGATAATGAGCCAAAACCGACTGTTTTATTTCTTTGCTTAATGTTGGGGTACTTCATGCTAAATGTAAGGATCTCGATGTAATTTCCCCTTTTTCAGGTCCTTGATGCAAATTGTACTCACACCATCCGTGTAAAATTTGAACCTAAAAGCAAGTGGTAAAATTTTAAACATATTTAAGATTATTAGTTGTCGATGAGTATGAACATTCTTGGGTTTCAAGCCGAACGACCAAGGTCATGGTTGTACCTACATCATACTTTAAGTTGATGATTCGTGATCCCATATCCAAGAATTTGCATGCTGCCAAATTTGGCCATATTTTGAAAACAAACGAAGAGGAAGTAGTATGAAGATTATGGCTCGATCAACTTCTCTCATGAGAAGGAGCAAAACATGAATAATTTCCCTGCTTAATTTTAGGGTGCTTCATGCTAAATGTATGGACCTCGATGTAATTTTACCTTTTTTAAACGTATTTAAGATTATTTGTTGTCGATGAGTATGAAAAATCTTGGATTTCAAGACAAACGACTAAGGTCATGGCCATATCTACATCATACTTTATGCTGATGATGATCACATATCCAAGAATTTTCATGCCGCCAAATTTGGCCATATTTTGAAAACAAACGAAGAGGAAGTAGTATGAAGAGTATGGCTCGATTAGATTCTCTCTCGAGAAGGAGCTAAACATGACTATTTTCCCTGCTTAATTTTAGGGTGCTTCGTGCTAAAAGTATGGACCTCGATGTAATTTTACCCCTTTTTAGGTCCTTGCTGTAAAATGTACCCCCACCGTCCATGTAAAATTCGAAGATAAAAGAAAGTGGTAAAATTTAAACGTATTTGGGATTAGATGTGAATGAGTATGAAAAATCTTGGATTTCAAGCCGAACGACCAAGGTCATGGCCATATATACATCATACTTTATATCGATGATTCATGATCCCATATCCAAGAATTTGCATGCCGCCAAATTGGGTCATATTTTGAAAACAAACAAGGAGGAAGTAGTATGAAGAGTATGGCTCGACCAGCTGCTCTCTCGAGGAGTTGAACCCAACTGTTTTCCCTACTTAATTTTAGGGTGCTTCGTGCTAAATGTATGGACCTCGATGTAATTTTACCTTTTTTAGGTCCTTGATATAAAATGTACTACCACCGTTCGTGTAAAATTCAAACTTAAAATCAAGTGGTAAAGTTTAAACGTATTTAAGCTTATTAGTTGTTAATGAATATGAACATTCTTGCATTTCAAGCCGAACGACCAAGGTCATGGACATACCTACATCATACTTTATGTTAATGATTCATGATCCCATATCGAAGAATTTTACATGCCGCCAAATTTGGCCATATTTGGAAAACAAACAAAGAGGGGGTAGTATGAAGAGTATGGCTCAATCAACTTTTCTCTCGAGAAGGAGCAAAACATGACTATTTTCCCTGCTTAATTTTAGGGTGCTTCGTGCTAAATGTATGGACCTTGATGTAATTTTAACTTTTTAGGTCCTTGATGTAAAATGTACTCCCACCGTCCGTACGTGTAAATTCAAACCTAAAAGAAAGTGGTAAAGTTTTAAACATATTTAAGATTATTAGTTGTCGATGAGTATGAACATTCTTGGGTTTCAAGCCAAACGACCAAGGTCATGGTCGTATCTACATAATACTTTATGTTGATGATTCGTGATCCCATATCCAAGAATTTGCATGCCGCCAAATTTGTCCATATTTTGAAAACAAACGAAGAGAAAGTAGTATGAAGATTATGGCTCAATCAACTTCTCGCATGAGAAGGAGCAAAACATGATTGTTTTCCTGCTTAATTTTAAGGTGCTTCGTGCTAAATGTATGGACCTTGATGTAATTTTACCTTTTTTAAACGTATTTAAGATTATTTGGTGTCGATGAGTATAAACATTCTTGGATTTCAAGACGAACGACCAAGGTCATGGCCATATCTATATCATACTTTATGCTGATGATGATCACATATCCAAGAATTTTCAGGCCGCCAAATTTGGTCATATTTTGAAAACAAACGAAGAACAAGTAGTATGAAAAGTATGGCTCGATTAGCTTCTCTCTCGAGAAGGATCCAAATATGATTGTTTTCCCTGCTTAATTTTAGCGTGCTTTGTGCTAAAAGTATGGACCTCGATGTAATTTTACCCCTTTTAGGTCCTTGCTGTAAAATGTACTCCCACCGTTCGTGTAAAATTCAAAGATAAAAGCAAGTGGTAAAATTTAAACATATTAAGCTTAGTTGTGAATGAGTATGAACAATCTTGGATTTCAAGCCGAACAACCAAGGTCATGGCCATATCTACATCATACTTTATATCGATGATCCATGATCCCATATCCAAGAATTTGCATGCCGCAAAATTGGGCCATATTTTGAAAACAAACAAAGCAGAAGTAGTATGAAGAGTATTGCTCGACCAGCTGCTCTCTCGAGAAGGAGTTGAACCCAACTGTTTTCCCTGCTTAATTTTAGGGTGCTTCGTGCTAAATGTATGGACCTCGATGTAATTTTACCTTTTTAGGTCCTTGATGTAAAATGTACTCCCACCGTCCGTGTAAAATTCAAACATAAAATCAAGTGGTAAAATTTAAACGTATTTAAGATTATTAGTTGTCAATGAATATGAACATTCTTGCATTTCAAGCCAAACAACCAGGGTCATGGACATATTTACATCATACTTTATGTTGATGATTCATGATCCAATATCGAAGAATTTGTATACCGCCAAATTTGGCCATATTTGGAAAACAAAAGGAGTAGTATGAAGAGTATGGCTTGATCAGCTTTTCTCTCGAGAATGAGCAAAACATGACAGTTTTCCCTTCTTAATTTTAGGGTTCTTCATGCTAAATATATGGACCTCGATGTAATTTTACCTTTTTTGGCCCTTGATGTAAAATGTACCTCAACCGTCCATACGTGTAAAACTCGTACCTAAAAGCAAGTGGTAAAATTTAAATGTATTTAAGATTATTAGTTGTCGAAGTATGAACTTTCTTGGATTTCAAGACGAATGACCAAGGTTATTGCCATATCTACATCATACTTTATATCGATGATTCATGATCCCATATCAAAGAATTTGCATGCCGCCAAATTTGGCCATATATTTCAAAAACAAACGAAGAGGAAGTTGTATGAAGAGTATGGCTTGATCAACTGCTCTCTCGAGAAGGAGCCGCACCCGACTATTTCCATTGCTTAAATTTAGGGTGCTTCATGCTAAATGTAAGGACCTTTATATAATTTTTCCATTTTTAGGTCCTTGATGTAAAATGTACTCCCACTGTCCGTGATGGTCCCATATTTGGGTGTAAAATGGGTGTGAATCATGGAATGGTAACAATGTTACCACTCAGAGTTTCCAACCATGAGGAAAGGAAAAAAATCAATTTTCCAAGTGAGAGGAGTGTATTTTCTGTAAAGCAAGTAGGAAGAATATATATTTCTGTAGAAAAGAAACAAATAGAAAGAAGAGAAACTATGGGCACAGAGGAAGCAGCTCGAGAGAGCAGTGAAGAGGAGGAGTTGAAGGCGGTGCGATATGAGAGCAAAGCTGTGATGGCTTCCTGACACGAGGTATAGGGTACAATCACCTAGTAGTACTAGTAGTACAGAACTAGTACTAGTAAATTTCAGGACCTTTACTATATAATGTATGCACGCAAAACAAATTTTGTTTTCTCTCTCCTTCACTTCCTCATCACCATCCCCACACCCCGGCTAGGTGATCTCTCCCTCGTCCAAAACATGGCGCTGCGCATGTGTGTCTACCTGCCTTGTCGAAGGCTCTGTGTCAGTATCAAGCATGTTGCATAGAAGGAACCATTTTTGGGGCTTGGCGACAAAAGGTACAATACTCATACTATTATTAGAGTCGGAGTTCAAACTTTTGCAGTTTCAAAATTTTCACTTCCTTCCCAAATATCCGGAGGGAAGGTTATTCAAAAGATTCAAAAGATAGTGGTGCACAAGGGATTGTTTATACTGTCTGTAGTACATCCCATCACATTCGATGCACTTCATTATGATCTGACCAGCTTTACCTCTACTCCATAGTACTCCATTGTTGTTCCGTTTCACACCCTGTGAAGAGGAAGCCACCAAGCACACCCACAGCACGCTGGATCGAAACTACAGTAGGAGTAGTATGAAGGGTATGGCTCGGCCGCTCGCTCGATAAGGACCCGCACTTGACTGCTTTTCATTGCTTCATTTTAGTGCCCTTTGTGCTAAATGTATGGACCTCTATGCAATTTCTATTTTTTGAGGTCTTCGATATAAACTGTACTCCCACCGACCTTCTCAAATTTTAACTAAACGTAAGCGCGATAGGTAGCTCTTAAAATTTTCCAAAAATCTTTTGAAGCTAAGCAGGAATTTGGTACATCGAAAAACCACTGAAAGTTCTGAAAAATTTATGTTCTTGCTATGCATCCGCATCCCGAAAAAGATGACACAATTTTCATAACATTTCAAAAAAAGAATAAGAAGTATAATTTTTTTTTGTGGCATCATGTTACGTGTATCTGAAAACACACGTTATAAGAAGTATACTACAAACATTACTAATTATTCTTTGGTTTTGATAATACTTTATGTTAATGAAATTAGGTCAAACTTGAACTACAAGTAATAAATTGTAGGTTTCTTTGAAAGTTTTATGAAAAAGCTTTTAGAGGTATCCATCGAGCGGTTAATTAATATATTAGAAAACACAGAGAGTTTTGACAAGGGGTTCAACTTCTAGCTAAGATTTTGCATGATGAAAATTTTGAACACCTCTTGAAAACGATCACATGAAATAGGGATAGAGGGGAAATAATTTTTCTATTCTCTATGGGCAACCCACAAGCTTGAGGAGCACCTTAGGCTTAAATATAGAAACTTTATTTTCTCCATATTATATATGGTGAACCTTAGCGGATGCCACATATTGGGCCTTAAGGTGTGCTTTTGTACACATTGCTGATGCCCTTATTAGGCAAAAAGCAAATAGTATATTAGTAGTACACTAATTTATTTGCTTAGACATATTCTCACCTCTGTCCACTTGCTGTACATGCTGAGAGAATAAAACGTAGGCAGGATAAGAGGGAATCAACAAAGAGGAGTTGAAGGCGGTTCAATGTCAGAGGAAAGATATGATGGATTCCTGACACGAGGTACTCCTGCGGACACTCTACTAGTAGTAAATTTCAGGATCTATGCACGCAAAACAAATTGTGTGTTTTCTCTCTCCTTTCCTGCCTCTCACCATCCATCCTCCCTCTCTCCTCCCCTTTCCCCTCGCGCACCGGCCCAGCTGATCTCTCCTTGGTCCACAGCATGGTGCTGCGCACGGGTGCCTTGGTATGGCGGCTATATGTCTCTGGCGTGTTCGGCTAACGCTTTGGTGTGGAGTAGGGACGAAGAGTACACTGGAAGGAAACCACTTTGGTCCTTGGTGGCAAAAAAAATCAAACTTTTTCGGTTTTCAAAATTTTCACTTGCTTCCCAAACATCGGGAGGGAAGGTTACTTAAATGATCACCCATTCGCAGTACTTGTTATCTTGTCTTTATCTTGTCTTATCTCTTATAACATACCATACCACTATATAGTGTACGGATAACTTCGAACATTGACCGTTGGATCAAGACCGGAAAATCCAAACATTGCTAATCGTTGGATCTTCTTTTCCATTCTTAGCATCTACAAAGATTTTACTGATAGTCTTTAGCACGATGAACGCTAGTATGCACAAACCTCAAAACACACACTTCATTGCTCAGCTTCAGGGTCCTTGCGCTAAATGCATGGACTTGGGCTCAATTTTCATTTTTATGAGGTCCTTGATGTAACTTGTACTTCCACAGACCATGTTAACTCTCAAGCACCTCGTTCCTACGAGACCTATCAGAGTTAAAAGAAAATGAAACCGCCCCAATTATCACACAAACTGGACCACAGTTTCTTATACGTAATACCCAAGTTTTTAGTGCTAGTATTTTTCAATTTTCCTAGCTAACTTCACACACTTCGGTGACTGCTTGTCGATTAACGAAATTAGGTCAAACTTGAGATACAGGTAAGTGCGATAGATTGCTCTTGAATAAAATGTATTTACGGAGGTAGATGGGTGCATATTCTTGTATTAAACAATGTCACCGGTGTGAGTTTCCAACTATCACGAAATAAAATTATTAGTTTTCCGAGTGATGACGAGATGGTTCTTTTTCGTAAAGAAAGACCGAAGAATATGGATCTCAATTCCATAAGCCAAGCTTCTAGACATATTAAGTGGACCAACATTTTTTACTTACAATTCCCATATGTTTTTTGAGTTTTCAAACTCCCTAGCTAATTAACTCTGCCCACTTGAATGACTACATGCCGATTTATCGAAATTAGGTCAAACTTGAACTATAACTAAATTGTAGGATGCTCTAAAGTTTTACGAAAAAGCTTTTGGAGGTACCGTACCGATCGGGGGGTCACAATCAATATATGAGAAACAACCGAGAGTTTTGACAATAGGTTTGACTTCTTGCTAAGATTTTGCATTGCATGACACTATTTAATGAAATTGGGTCACACTTGAGCTACAAGTAAGCACAATAGATTGCTGCTTTTCAGAGAGGTAGATGGGTGCATTTTCTTGTAGTAAACAGTGTCGTCGGTGTGATTTTCCAACTATGTCAGGAAAGAACATTCAATTATTCTCAATTTTCCGAGTGATGATGAGCGAGGTTGTTCTTTCCGTAAAGAAATGTCCAAAGAATATTGGGTCTAAAAGTCAAAAGCCAAGTTTACCAACATGTTGTACCAACAATTCCCATGTTTTATTTATGAGTTTTAAAACTTCCTAGCTAACTCTTCCCATTTGACCGAATGACTTTCTGTCGGTTTATCAAAATTAGGTCAAATTTGAAACTACAAGTAAATTGTAGGTTGCTTTGAAAGTTTTACAAAAAATCTTTTGGAGGTACCCATCGAGGGGTCACAATTAATATATCATAAAACACGGAGAGTTTTGACGATAGGTTCAACTTCTTGCTAAGATTTTGCATCTTGACAATTTAACGAAATTAGGACAAACTTGAGCTACAAGTAAGCGTGATAGATTGCTCTTGAATTAAATGTATTTTCAGAGGTAGATCGGTGCATCTTGTTGTAGTAAACAATACCATCGTTGTGAGTTTCCATCTATCAGGAAAGAACATTCAATTCTACATTTTCCGAGTGAAGACGAGCGAGGTTAGTTGTTCTTTTCTATAAAGAGAAGTCCAAAGAATATTGGATGTGGATACCACAAGCCAAGTTTACAAACAAATATAGTGGATCGATGACATGTTGTACTTGCGATTCCCATGTTTTATGAGTTTTCAAGCTTCCTACCTAACCCTGCCCATTTGAATGACTTTATGTCGATATCTCGGAATTAGGTCAAATTTGAAACTACAAGTAAATTGTAGATTTTGATTTGATAGTTTTACGAAAAAACTTTTGGAGGTACCCATCGAGGGGTCAAAATTAATATATCAGAAACCAGCGAGAGTTTTGACGATAGGTTCAAATTTTTGCTAAGACTTTGCATCTTGATAATTTAACAAAATTAGGTCAAACTTGAGCTAGCTACAAGTAAACGCCATAGATTGCTCTTGAATTAAATGTCTTTTCAGAGGTGGATCATCGGTGCATCTTCTTGTAGTAAACAGTGTCATCGGTGTGAGTTTCCAACTATCAAGAAATAACATTCAATTCTACATTTTCCAAGTGAAGAATGCGAGCGAGGTTGTTCTTTTTCCAAAAGAAAAGTCTGAAGAATATTGGATCTGAATGCCACAAGCCAAGTTTACATACATATATATTGGACCAACATGTTGTACCAATGAATTCCCATGTTTTATGAGTTTTCAAACTTCTTAGCTAACTCTGCCCATTAGAATGACTTTATGTCAATTTATTGAAATTAGGTCAAATTTGAAACTACAAGTACTAGTAAATTGCATCTATCCTACACGTGAGACTCAGATAATAGACATCTGGCATATCATCACTATATAAAATTATAATAGGTAAAGCAGAAAAAAATATAATAGGTAAAATTTGAACTACTACAAGTAAATTGTGTAGGTCGTTTAGAAAGTTTTACAAAAAAATCTCTTGGAGGTACCCATTAGAGGGGGGTCAATTAATATACTATCTGAAACCACAGAGAGTTCTAACGATAGGTTCATATTCTTGCTAAGATTTTGCATCTTGGCAGTTTAATGAAATTAGGTCAAACTTGAGCTACAACTAAGTGCGATAGATTGCTCTTGAATTTAATGAAATTAGGTGAAACTTGAACTACAAGTAATAAATTGTAGGTTGCTTTAAAAAAATTATGAAAAAAACTTTTGGAGGTACCCATCGAGCAGTTAATTAATATATCATTAACCACAAAGAGTTTTGACGAGTGGTTCGACTTATAGCTAAGATTTTGCATCATGAAAATTTTGAACACCTTTTGAAAACGATCACATGAAATAGGGAGAGAGGGGAAATGATTTTGCTATTCTCTATGGGCAACCCACAAGATTGAGGTGCACCTTAGGCTTAAAGATACAAACTTTATTTTCTCCACAATGTATATGGTAAACCTTAGCAGATGCCACATACTAGGCCTTAAGGTGTGCTTTTGTACACATTGCTGATGCCCTTATTAGGGAAAAAACAAATAGTATATTAGTAGTACACTAGTATAGTAGTACTCATTTCTTTGCTTAGACATATGCTCACCTCTGTCCATGCGCTGTACATGTTGAGAGAATAAAACATAGGCAGGGTAAGAGGGCAGCAACGTAGAGGAGTTGAAGGCGGTTCGATGTTAGAGGAAAGTTATGATGGGTTCCTCACATGAGCTACTCCTTCGGCCACTCTACTAGTAGTAAATTTTAGTACCTATGCACGCAAAACAAATTGTGTGTTTTCTCTCTCCTTTGCTGCCTCTCACCATCCATCCTCCCTCTCTCCTCCCCTTTTCCCTCGGGCATCGGCCCGGCTGATCTCTCTCTGGTCCACAGCATGGTGTTGTGCACGTGTGCCTTGGTACGGCGGCTATGTGTCTCTAGCGTGTTCAGCAGCCGTGTTGGTGTGGAACAGGGACGAGGAGTACATAGGAAGGAAACCACTTTGGTCCTTAGCGGCAAAAAAATTCAAACTTTTCTGGTTTTCAAAATTTTCACTTGCTTCCCAAACATCGGGAGGGAAGGTTACTCAAAAGATCGGCCATTCACAGTACTTCTTATATTATCTTTATCTTGTCTTATATCTTACAATAACATACCATACCACTGTATAGTGTATGGATAACTTCGAACATTGACCGTTGGATCAAGACCGGCAAATCCAAACATTGCTAACCGTTGGATCTTCTTTTCTATTCTTAGCATCTACACAAGTAACGACAATTGATTGTTATTGAATTAAATGTATTTTTAGAGATAGATGGGTGCATCTTCATGTAGTAAACAATATCGTCGGTGTTAGTTTCCAACTATCATGAAGGAATATTTAATTCTCAAGTTTTCGAGTGTTGACAAGATTGTTCTTTTACATAAAGAAACTCTTAAGAATATGGATCTGAATACCACAAGACAAGTTTTTACACATAAATGTATGGACGTCGGTGTAATTTTACCTTTTTTTAGGTCCTTGATGTAAAATGTACTTGCACCATCCATGTAAAATTCAAACCTAAAAGCAAGTGGTAACTTCTAAACGTATTTAAGATTATTAGTTGTCGATGAGTATGAATATTCTTGGATTTCAAGACGAACGACCAAGGTAATGGCCATATCTACATCATACTTTATGCTGGTGATGATCCCATGTCCACAAATTTTAATCCTACCAACTCTAGCCATATATTTTGAAAACAAACAAAGAGAAATTAGTATGAAGAGTATGGCTTGATGAGCTTCTCTCTCGAGACGGAACCAAACATGACTGTTTTCCCTGCTTAATTTTAGGGTGCTTCGTGCTAAATGTATGGACCTCGATGTAATTTTACCCCTTTTTAGGTCCTTGCTGGAAAATGTACTCCCACTGTTCATGTAAAATTCGAAGATAAAAGCAAGGGTAAAATTTAAACATATTTAAGCTTATTAGTTGTCAATGAGTATGAACATTCTTGCATTTCAAGACGAATGACCAGGATCATGGACATATGTACATCATACTTTATGCTGATGATTCATGATCCCATATCAAAGAATTTGCATGACGCAAAATTTGGCCATATTTTGAAAACAAACGAAGAGGAAGTAGTACGAAGAGTATGGCTTGGTCAGGTTCTTTCTCGAGAAGGAGCCGAACCCGACTATTTTCATTTTCTTAATTTTAAGGCGTGCTTCGTGCTAAATTTATGTGCCTTGATGTAAATTTCCCCTTTTATGTCCTTGATGAAAACAAACAAAGAGGAAGTACTATGAAGAGTACGACTCGATCAGCTGCTCTCTCGAGAAGGAGCCGAACCAGACTATTTTATTTGCTTAATTTTACGGTACTTGATGCTAAATGTATGGACCTCGATGTAATTTTCCACCTTTTTAGGTCCTTGATGTAAAATGTACTCCTACCATCCGTGTAAAATTCAAACTTACAAGTTAGTGGTAAAAGTTAAACGAATTTAAAGTTAGTTGTGAATGAGTATGAACAATCTTGGATTTCAAGCCGAACGGCCAAAGTCATGGCCATATCTACATCATACTTTACATCGATGAATCATGATCCCATATCCAAGAATTTCATGCTGCCAAATTGGGCCATATTTTAAAAACGAACGAAGAGGGAAGTAGTACGAAGAGTATGACTCGACCAGCCGTTCTCTCGAGAAGGTGCCAAACCCAACTGTTTTCCCTGCTTAATTTTAGGATGCTCCATGGTAATTAAATGTATAGACCTCGATGTAATTTTACATTTTTTAGGTCCTTGCTGTAAACTGTACTCCCAGCATTCGTGTGAAATTTGAACATAAAAGCAACTGGTAAAAGTTAAGCTTATTAGCTGTCAATGAATATGAAAATTCTTGCATTTCAAGCCGAACGACCAGGGTCATACATATCTACATCATACTTTATGTTGATGATTCATGATCCCATAGCGAAGAATTTGCATGCCACCAAATTTGGCCATATTTTGAAAACAAACAAAGAGGAAGTAGTATGAAGAGTATGGCTCAGTCGGCTTCTCTCTCTAGAAGGAGCAAAACATGAATGTTTTCCCTGCTTAATTTTCAGGTGCTTCGTGCTAAATGTATGGACCTCAATGTAATTTTAATTTTTAGGTCCATGATGTAAAATGTACTCCGACAGTCCGTGTAAAATTTGAAGCTAAAAGCAAGTTGTAAAATTTAAACATATTTAAGATTATTATTTGTCGATGAGTATGAACATTCTTGGATTTCAAGACGAACGACCAAGGTCGTGGCCATATCTACATCATAATTTATGCCGATGATTCGTGATCCCATATCCAAGAATTTGCATGCCCCCAAATTTGGCAATATTTTGAAAACAAACAAAGAGGAAGTTGTATGAAGAGTATGGCTCAATCAGCTTCTCTCACGAGAAGGAGCAAAACATGACTATTTTCCCTGCTTAATTTTAAGGTGCTTCATGCTAAATATATGGACCTCGATGTAATTTTACCTTTTTTAGGTCCTTGGTGTAAAATGTACTCCCACTGTCCGTACATGTAAAATTCGAACCTAAAAGCAAGTGGTACAATTTCAATGTATTTAAGATTATCATTTGTCAATGAGTATGAACATTCTTGGATTTTCAAGACAAACGACCAAGTTCATGGACATATCTACATCATACTTTATGCTGATGATTCCTGATCCCATATCCAAGAATTTGCATGCGACCCAATATTTTCCATATTTTGAAAACAAATGAAGAGGAAGTAGTATGAAGAATATGGCTCGATCAGCTTTTCTCTCGAGAAGGAGCAAAACATGATTGTTTTCCCCGCTTAATTTTAGGGTGCTTCGTGCTAAATGTATGGACCTCGATCTAATTTTACCTTTTTTAGGTCCTTGATGTAAAATATACTCCCTCCATCCGTACGTGTAAAATTCGAACCTAAAAGCAACTGCAAAAATTTAAATGTATTTAAGATTATTAGTTGTCGACAAGTATGAACATTCTTGGGTTTCAAGAGGAACGACCAAGGTCATGGACATATCTACATCATACTTTATGCTGATGATTCATGATCCCATATCCAAGAATTTGCAAGCCACCAAATTTGTCCATATTTTGGAAATAAAGAAAGAGGAAGTAGTATGAAGAGTATGGCTCGATCAGCTTTTCTCTCGAGAAGGAGCAAAACATGACTGTTTTCCCTACTTAATTTTAGGGTGCTTCATGCTAAATGTATGGACCTTTATAAAATTTTACCTTTTTAGGTCCTTGATTTAAAATGTAATCCCTCGTCCTTATGTGTAAAATTCAAACCTAAAAGCAAGTGGTAAAATTTAAATGTATTTAATTTTATTAGTTGTCGATGAGTATGAACATTCTTGGATTTCAAGCCGAACGACCAAGGTCATGGCCATATCTACATCATACTTTATGCTAATGATGATCCCATGTCCAGGAATTTTCATGCCGCCAAATTTGGCCATATATTTTGAAAACAAACGAAGAGAACGTAGTATGAAGAGTACGGCTCTGCTCTCCCGTGAAGTAGCCGGACCCGACTATTTCCCTTGCTTAATTTTAGGGTGCTTTGTGCTAAATGTAAGGACCTCTATGTAATTTTCTCCATTTTTAGGTCCTTGATGTAAATTGTACTCCCACCATCCACGATGTTCCCATATTTGGGAGTAAATGGGTGAATCATGTCATGGTAACAATGTTGCCACTCGGAGTTTCTAATCATTAGATAAATCTAGCATGAAAACATGACTATCTACATTCTAATCTAGATAAATCCGAGAACATTATATGGATCAGAGGGAGTAGTATATATGCATTCAAAACAAATTATGTTTTTGCTCTCCTTCAGTGTGGCATCACCATCTCCACACGCAAAGCAAATTTGAGGACATTTAAAACTTTTTTTCTCGGCATGTTGTGATTTGCTATCCCTAGCTACCTATCGAAAAAACAGTAGTGCCTCAAACTAGGGGCCAGTGTTGCGCGCTGGAGCGTTTAAGAAATATATTTAATTTTCTGTTATTATTCCTTTTGTGCATAAGTGTCTATGTTAACATCCCGTATTAGTTTTTCCCTAATATACCGGGTCGGAGTAGTCAATCTGACAACCGGAGGAGAACCTCCCCGCGCCCCTCATCGTCTTCCTCTGCCGCTCCGGCCACTTGTGCACCATCGTAGCCCCTCTCCACCCTTGTAGAAAGGTAGAAACCGCCAACCCATCCCGACTAATCTTCCGCAGTGCTCTTCCCCAGAACGACATTTGGAGTGATGAAGCGTAAGATATCTGAGTCCTACAGCCAGGCAATCGGATTTGGCAACCTCCACTACGGACCACTAAGCAACATCACCGGTCGCGCCGATCTTCTGAGCACCGCTCGCCTGGCTCGCGGCATGGTTGGCATGCATCGAGGGATTGCATAAGATCCTGGTCTCTCGTTCGGTTTGCCCTTCCTACTTCACTCTGACCCACAGACACGTCCACTAGACCGTGACGAGCAGGTAAAAATCAGTTTTGCATGATTTTTGTAGGACTCGAGTCCTTAGATTCTTTCCTATGGATTTCATCTGGATCAAAGGAATCATGGTACGCAAATTCTTTTGAACTACAACCCCCACCCATGCTTAAATCTCATAGGAATTGGAACATCTACTTGAGGCTCAACTCTCATCGTGCCATTCACGTAGGTAGTTTTCCTACATTTTATAATCGCTTGTTTTTCACCGACAAACCTGTGAAATTCCTGTGTTCTCAATCTTGCAATCGAAAGAGGCCCAAGACTTTTGCTTAAGTGTCCCCCCCTCTCCTCCAAACATACTAATCTAAAAACACAAGAATGACCAGGATTATTGATACCCATAACGGAAGTTGTATTGGCCAACCAAGGATGGCGTTATATTTTAAGTTTCATGTGTTTTGCAAACACACGATTTTTGTAAAAAATTTGTTGTTTGGTTTACATGAATACAAAAACATAGGATTACTATAAAACATGGTAAAATCAAAGTCAAACCTCACGGGAGAGTATAGTTATGGTGTTATCGTATCTCTTGGGACCTCATTCTTGTTCTTTGCATGTGTAGGAATTTGAAAATGAGGTCCAAGTTGGATATGAAGAAATGCATATGAGTTTTGGAGGATTATAACCCATAGGATTTTGGAAGATATCAAATTCCTATGGAGTCACTTCTTAGTTCCTATGCCCTCCATTCCATAAGAATATAAACATGAGCTCTAACCTCATTCTATTTCTCCTTTGAGAAGTCCAATGCGCTTACACTATATTCCTGTGAAACTCATGTGTTTGTTTCCTATTCACCATCCAAAGACACATGTTACAAAATTCCTGCGTTTTTAATTCCTAATATGTATTTACTGTACCTACCATGTCAATCATGTGTTTTTCCTATTCCTACGTTTTTTAAAACCATTGATCGAAAGAGGCCCCTAATCTTGTTAATCAATCATAGGAAACTTGTCTGCGTTTTTTCCTCTGGTCCATTCCTCTGAATAGTGCTAGCATAGGAAAGTTAACTATTCCTACCCCTTTTTTAATGTAAACAATACCTTATTCCTTGGTGTGTTTGTCTGCATGCATTCATGATTTATTCATCACGTTTCTGCATCCTTTAGATAGTAGTTTTTCCGTAAAGCTAGCTAGAACTCCCCCTTTGTCAAACACCTTGCATGTTCCTAGATATGAAGAAAATATGTTGCAAGGAATTGACGCATTGCTGATGCCACTAGAAAATTCAATAGTAGAAGAATTTGTACCAGTTGATGATGACATACCCGGAACATGGGATGATGAAGGATTTGAAAACAAGGGTTGTTGGGTTGGTGCCAATGGAGAATGGATTGCGATTGCAAAGCGCCCGGGGCGTTAGTACCTCCAAAATGTCTGCAGTATGGCACGTATCGAGCTGCCACGTGTGCAGCGTGTTGATATTTATCTATCGGGTAACCAGTGTTTCCTCGGCCCCCATGCACTTACCTCTACAAGCACGCGAATATCAAGTTGTTGAAGATACAAATAGCAAAGAAACCATACAGATTTGACAACCAATCGTACTATAGCGCGATGGCGGTGTTTGACAAATTCATTGCTACCATAGATTTTCCTTGTGACGCGGACTGGATTATCCTTCAAAACGACTATCTTGCACCAGCAACGTATGTCGATGCCATTGCCACATGTCTAATCAGTGGTTATATTGATCGCATATATGCGGTGACAGAATCACGAGGAGATGTTCTTGTCTAGGAACCAAACAAGTGAAGTGAGTCCCGTTATTTAAAAGTAAAATTTATAAATTACTTACAACTGCATTGTTTGTGATACTTTTGCTAACTGAAATGCATACACAGGTATACTTGCATGCCCGCGTGTCATACAAGCTCTAGTAATTGAAGAGCCGGCAAACGTCCAAGCCGGTGATGATGCCGAGGCTAAAGATATTGCATTACATAGCTGGTACTTGGTAGAGCTTGGCTGGGATATCCTCTGGATTCACACCAGGCGCGCACGAACCAACAGCCATGGTAATCCTATATCATACATGGGTAGAGAACTGCTATCTTATACCTCGCTCTGCTGCCATGTTTTCGAGAGGGCCCTTAATTTGGATGACCCTGTAGCACAGGACTGGATCAGAAGGGATAATCTTGAAGGGAGGTCAGTGTTTGTGGGAATCAACCATCCATTTATCCTCGAGCCCCCTACAAACCCAGAACCTGGGGTTGCCGATGTTGATGAATTTCTGCCAGTGTTTAGAGGAGACTGTGTGTTTGCTACACATGTGTGCTGCCAACATCGCGCACAGCCAGTTCTAGATTGGAGCCGCATGCACGTCAATGGGGGGCTGCCATAGGTTCATCACTTAACTACACTGGAGTGGAACACAAGGAGCAAATGTTCGAGGCGCCAATGTGGTTCGTGTCAACCCTGCCTCGCTAGAACTATGTGAAGTTTGACTAAAATACCGAAAAGCTAATTATGAGCACTCGCAACATCATTTCTGTAGCTAGTACTTGTCACCATGTAATGTACAGTACTATGTACATAGTACTTTCATACTGTATAGTAGTATGAGTACTTGCAACATCATTTCCACTATTGCTTGTACTAGGCACCATATACGTAATAATATACTTTCATACTGTATTGTAGTATCAGTACTTGCAACATCATTTCCACTATTTCTTGTACTAGGCACCATGTACGTAATAATATACTTTCATAGTATGTGTTTGATGTTTCCCTATTCAAGCACTCAAGCTGTCGTGCCCAATTTTCTAGGCTATTAATTTTTGCATGACAATTAGTAGTACTATATTAGTGGCAAGATTTGCTTTGTCCATAGCATTCGTCTAACCTCGCCGCATTTATTCCCTCACCAGCCCTAGCCCCAGCCCCAGCCCTCTCTCACACAACACTCCTTAATCGCCATTGCGCTTCCCTCCATTGACGACCACCACCGCCACAACTTACTCGTCTTAGATGGGTCGGCTGCGGGCGGCGGGTCCTGCAATCTCATCTATAGATCTGTCACATCCCTCAAACATCACGGTGGTAGTGAGGTATGTACATAATCCCCGAAACCCTTGATCTTGATGATGAGATGCGGTCAAGCTTTTATTAGCTCTTAGTTAACATTGGGTTGGTGTTGAGTATAGTTCTCATCTAGTGCATTTAACCCGTTTGTATACTACAATTTAGTTTTACACATGCAAGCTAGTTCCGGGGCTAGATCTATGGTGAAATGTAATAATAAGTTCAAATGTTGTATTGATTGATCCACGGCTGATGATGATTTGGGAGGCCACTCGGCATATTTAGCTTTAGATTGGTCTCAGGGGAGGAGGTCCCTTTAATTTGGGAAAGTTAGGGCGGCTACTACCCTACCCTGATTTTTGCCAAAATTTTGAGTGTATGTATGCATCTCTAGCATCCGCAGCAGATAGAGCTCATCATGTTCGTCTGTTCATCTATTCCTAGATGTTTGGTATCTGTACTGCTCGATAAAGAACTGCACTAATGTGATGCTTAGACCTTGCAAGTAGTACTAATATAACCGGCGTTCATGCTAGCTAGAGTTAAGACTTTAATTCGTGTGCTTCGATAAGAAAATTGCTCCACTTTACTTTCTTGGCTGATCTTGTATTGTACTCTATCAGCTAATATTGTACTATTTCACAATTATTGACAGCTGGTAGAGACATTATCTATCCACGGGATTTTTTTTGCGAGTATTCGGGCAAGAAGCTCAAGCTTGGATAAACTCATCATCGAAGAAGACAAGAGATCCCTATGCAGTCTGGATGGAGGGGTGAGCCAGGAACACCCACGTGGAGAACACCTGTGACGAGTTCTACAAGATGATGTTAATACCGGGAGGGTTAGACATGCGGAGCATACCCAACTCCTTTTTGCCAATGTTTAGTGGTGAATATCCAGAGGCCATCAAGCTGAAGATATGCAAAGTCTACAGCTGGGACGTCGAGCTGAAGAAGCAAGATGGCAAGGTAATCCTTGATGAAGGATGGCTAGATTTTGTCAAAGCACATGACTTGAAGGTAGGACACTTTCTGGTATTCAAGAAGCTTGCCACCACTTCCTTTAAGGTGATAGTATTTGATCATGATAACTGCGAGAAGGTGATCAGATGTGCAGGTTATCACCCATCATTTGATGGACAATTTACTATATTGTAGGTGTATTAATGTAGTGACTGTTAGCTTATAATTATAACTATTCTGTAATGAGGTTCTTGAACATCTTCCATTATCATGCATCGTGTTGGAACACTGTGGTACGTTTTCTTTCAACCCTTTCAACCAATCAATGCGACCTCGTAGGGCAACTTTTGCTAAAACTCGAGCCCTGATCGCGCTAGGCACTAACATGGAGGTATTTACTGTACTATGTTTGTAGCAAAACTGCAAAACAAACATCTAGTGTACTACTGCTAGTATTGTACTACCTCATGTTCCATAATATAATCCTTTTTAACAAACTACACAATCATCTTGTTAGTTCCACCGCATACAAGAGTTGTGTCGTGTTGGTGTACCTAACAATCAAGTCGGTAGGTGTAGTACAACTCTTGTATGCAGCGGAACTAACGAGATGAGTGTTCGTTGTACTCTACTGCTAGTAGTAATACATATTGTACTGGTACAAGTGTATTACTACTAGGTAGGATTACTATTTTTTAGGAAAATAGAAGCTGTAAATAAACATCATCTGGTCAAACATGACAGCAGTAGTAACTCTAGTCGGTGTACACGGCAGGATGCCGGCCTAGCTGTAATGGCCCAGGCTGTGACATGGTTAATTTAGCGCACAACATGCCGGCCTAGCTATAAAATGTGCCAGGATTTCAGATGGTTAATTTAGTGCACTGCAGCGTGCCAGCCAAGCTAATCTGTGTCCTGGATGCAGCTCTAGAGGCCTTGCAAAAAAACTCGTTCAAAGAGCCATCCCATCTTCCCCATCTCGGTTGTTTTTATCCCCACTCGCCAATGATGCCTGGCCCCGCATTTGGGATCGTCTCTAGTGCGTGCTTTGCACATTTTCCTCGCCATCTCACCCACTGCATCGGATCTTGTAGGCCGCGCCACCCCTCTCCAAAAGTCCCCGATAGTCATACTCTGGTCCGACCTCTTCCCCCAATTCATCCCGATGTCGCAATCGACGCACAACCCACTACACGGCTTCTGGAGCAAGGTCGGCGATGACGTTTTCAATGAAATCGCTATGCGTCTCGACACTATCAGCACCACCCGGCTGGCCACATGCTCCATGGAGCTGTATCGCCAAGTCACGGGCGAAAAAGGTAGCAGATGCCCCAACGACCATTGCGGGACATTCGTCCCCTACAATGATGTCTATGACCACATAATCTGGTGCTTTCATGGCCAGCAGGTCTGCACGGAGCCTAGATGCGAGTTCATCACCTCGTCGGTAGAGCTAACACCTAGGGTAGAGCTCGTCCGCCACCTTAGAGTTTCCCACTCGAGGACTGCACCCATAATGCCCTATAGCCACAAACATTGGGAGTCGTCTAAGCTGGTGCCCACAAGAGGCTCACGGAGAGTGGATATCATCGGCATCAAGAAAGAGGGCACTATGTTCATTGCCCAAATTGATGGCTCACACCACGGACATCGTCATATCCCCCAAGTTCGTCAGTTCAGGGGCATGCGAATCACCGCGGTACAAGGTGAAGCTTTGGTCGCTGTCTCTGTGGCATGAGCTCCATACGGTCGAAATGGTGGCGACGTCTGAGCTGATGAGCAGACCATCATCGGCCGAAGTCGCCCTCGAAAGGCTCAGGTTGTACCTGTCGTAGCCACGATGTTACCTAGAAGCTTTTGAACCGTTCGTTGGAATTCCCTGTGGATTAGGAGTATTGCATCGACAAGTTTCAAAAGTGAGATAAAACATCTAAATATTCTTTGTGATGATCCCAATGTTGAGATATGTAACGGCGTACTAATTAATTACTACTTTATGTTGGTAATAGATTCAATTTTGATGGGGAGAGGTGGAACAAGTTTGCGGTAATTTATACCTATTTCTAATGTACGTTGTTGATATAGTGGGCCCACAGGCGGCGATGTGATAAGGAAAGCGTAGCAGGCAGGAAAGAAAGCGCTACCCGGCCTGCACTTGACACGTTGTTGCATTATGCCGAGTATTTTGTATGGAGGTCTTAACTTGCTACTACTAATCTATTTTGTAGTAATACATATGTACTCGTACTTGTTCAGATTGACCGATCGAGTGCTAAATATGGAGACTCTTTCCTTTTGAGTCATGGCCTTGCTACAAGTATTGAATCTCAATGTCTGCATTGCTGAATCTGTCATTTCTTTTGGCCATTGTCTGTACTGCACTTTGAAATGCTACTGAATCTGTCAAGTGGTGTTGAATATGAACTGGGAATATGTAGATATTTTTTCTGTGTTATTATGTACTGCTCAATCTTCAAATGTTACTCAATCTATCAAGTGTTATGTCGTTACTATTACTAAGGTATTTTCTAGAACTAATACTGATGTACTAGTACTTGTTTAGATCAAGTGTGGTAGATGGTCTTGCTTTCCTTTTTAAACTTGGCTTTGTCACAATCTAGACGAGGCTTGGGAATTTTGGGATTCATATATGAGGGTCACATTGGTATTGATGTGAATAGGAGGTATGCACACGAAAGCATACTTGATCATTAGTTATGCTTGCTCCAATGATCGAGTGTGTTTGGAGAAAAGGGCAAACTGATCGTGCGACAAGGTTTTTAGAGCTGAAACATGAACGGGTTCTCTCTGTACTGCTATTGAGTTTTAGTGTCTGTAGAGTTGAAACAGTCACTTTGGAATGCCGCAGAATCGGTCAAGTGCTGCTAAATATGAACTAGGAATCTGTCGATATTTTTCTATCTTATTATGTACTACTAGATCTTTCAAATGCTACTAAATTTGTAAAAAGGTTTTGTCGCTGCTACTGGGTTGCTTGCACTAGAGCTTTTGCATGTGTGTCATCAGAACAATTGGATGTGTTTTGGACAGAAATGAGAGGGTACCAAGTGAAGTCATTGGATACCATCCTAGTTTTGGCGCACGCGGTCTGTGTCCCTTGTTCTTTAGATATTTTTACACGAATATATGTCAAAAGAATTATCGCTTTTTTCCTCCGATAGCGAGGTCTATGTTTCGAATCCGGCCGAGCCACAACATAATGCAAATTTTACTAAAGATGAGGTAAAATCTAGCCCATTTGGTCCCTCTTTAGCCCAGAACAATTTAATTCGGCCATGTAGGGGTCAAGGGACTTGCTGATGACAGTCCATTTAAATATTTATCAAGGAGCCCATGGAGAATATCGCATGAAGTATAGCCCATTAAGTATAGTAGATGTAGAATAGCCCAAAATGTTTAATTCAGCATTTTTGGAATTGCCCTTTAAAACAAAAACAAAAAACCCGCCTACCCATGTTTTTAAGAAACTACTCCATTATCTAGCATTTAATAAATTGAGATGCCAGGATTGCTTCCATTTTATTTTAATAAGAGAGATAACATGGACACATAAAATCTTTTTAAGAAGGCTAATATGTAAGTTATAGGTACTATAAATCTTTTTAATGAGAATGTTCATCTTATTTGTTTGTCGTAGTGGCAACGCACATGGTTTATATGTGTTTTGAAGTCTTGAGTTCGATTCTCTATGCTTGACATAAAATTATCTTGGGTTTACATTTTTTCTTCTAACAATATTGCTTTATAGAGAGGCTGACATCATAGACCCACCCGCCTGTAGCATCCCTCGAGTTTAATGGTCGGGTTTGAAAAAAAGTCAAATACTTGTACAGAGAGGCTGGCATCGTGAACCCACCTACCAGAACATATGAGGCTGCATCTAGGACCCACAAGCCAGAACATACTAGAGAGGCTGACATGGGGGCCTTAGCAAGCAAGACCATACACGGCTGCCACATCAAGCAATGTTGCCAAGGTCAAAACAGTGGACACGGCCGAAAAAAAGTCCATAATACGCAGGTTTGATTTACAGAGAGACCAGCATGTGGGACCCAGTAGTGTGGCCTTATACAGGTTCTGCCTCGAGCAACGTTGCCATGTTCGAAACAGGGAGGCGCGAGCGAGAAAAAAGTACAGCATGCACATATTTCTTCTAATGAGAGGCTCACATGGGGGACCCAGCATTTTGGAAAAATGGCTGATGCATCAAGCAAGGCTATCAAGTTCAAAACACGTAGGCATGACCGAGAGAAAAAATTCCATCATACACACACTTATTCTAATGAGTGGATGACACGTGAGGCCCTACATCATGATTAAACGGTAGATGCAGCGAGCAACGCTATCAAGTTCAGAACACGAAGGCGCGACCGAGGGAAAAAATTCTATCATACACACGTTTCTTCTAATGAGAGGATAACATATGGGGTCTAGGAGTTTGGTTAAACGGTAGATGCATCGAGCAGTGCTATCAAGTTTGGAACAGGGTAGTGCGATCGAAGAAAAAATTTCCATTATACACATAATTCTTATAATGTGAGGCTGACATGGAGGACCCAACAACGTGACTAGACGGCAGATAGATCGAGCAACGTTATCGAGTTGAAATCAGGGAGTCAATAGCCAAGGGAAAAAATCCATTATACACACGTTTCTTCTGATGAGAGGATGACATGTGGGTCCCAGGAGATTGATTAAATTGTAGATACATCGAGCAGCACTATCAACTTCGAAACAGGGTAGCACGAGATCATACACACGATCCTTCCAATGAGAGGCTGACATGTGGGCCCTAGAAGCCTGACTAAACGGTAGACATACCGAGCAACATTATCGAGTTCAAATCAGGGAGGTGCGACCGAAAAGTATGGTCCGCTAGAGACACTGACGTCGGGACCCACGCGCCTCAAAAGACTTTGGCAAGTCAACATCGCGTGAGAAAACAAAAATCTTGCTTCTGCCACGTGCTGGCCGAGCTTCCTCTATGTTTTTAGTGGATCCATCATAGTAGAGGGCCGCGAAACCGGAAAAAAAAAGTTTTCCATCGGCCACGGACGAGCTGAGAATTTCGTCGCGGAAGACGCGCCTTCTACGACGACCGTCAGGCCAATTCATTGCGTAAGGAAACTTTTCTTGTAGTGTATTGTACGAATAACTTTGAATGCTGACTGTTGGAGCAAGACTCGCTAATCCCAATATTTCCAATTGTTGGCTCTTCTTTTCCATTTTAGAATCTAGAAGATTATATAGATAGTCTTCAGCATAATGAATGTAATGCACAAACCTCAAAACACACGTCTTCATCATACTAGAATCTTCTCCCTCGTTTCTCTAGATCATATTACCAAAAATATCAAGTGTTTTAGGTAGCTAATAATGTTTGACTTCTACTGATGATACAAAGTACAATAACCAAATATACACCCATACTTTATGTATGCTGATCAAATTTATAAATTTTTGTGCTTTACCTATTATAATTTTATATAATGATGATATGTCATACGTCTATTATCTGAGTCTCATGTGCAGGACACGTGCAACTCCTCTCGCTGCTCTCACACTGCCTACCTTTTAGAGTAGTAGTATGGAGTAAAACGTACTACTAGTGGAGTACTTTTCTTTACAGAAAAATATTTCCATCGCTTAGAAAATTGGAGTTGTTACTTTTCCTAGTATTTGGAAACTCCCATTGGCAAAGTTGTTTACCAATGCCAAGATGCGCACATCTACTTTCTTGTAGTACTACCAAATTACCATAAACTATGATGTGGATATGTCCATGACCTTCCTTGGTCGCTCGGCCTGAAACCTGTTCATACTTATACATGGTAGGCCATTTTTGTGAAGAGGGTTTTTTCAAAAGTTGTGAAAACTCATGTTTATTATTTTTCATGGCAGGTAATACAAGCAAAAGGACACCATGCATGAGTCCCCTATTTTTTTGCCTATTTCTCTCTCTTTTTTCAAAGCAGGGTCAACTTTGTCGGCATGCAAATTCTAGAAAGAAGTTGAATCTTTGAAAACTCTCGGTCTGTTCTCGATATATTGGCTATCTAGTGGGCAACTTGAAAATATTTTTGTAAAATTTAAAGAGCAATTGGCATCTCACATGTGGTTCAAATTAATTTGACCTAATTTCGACAGACTCCCTCCGATCCATATTAATGTTCATAGATTCGTCTAGATTCAAATGTATCTAGTCTTATTTCTGTGCTAGATACATATACATGAACCTAGAAAAATCAGAGAACATTAATTTGAATCAGAGACAGTAGTGTAATTTAAGTGGGTTAATTTATCTATGAACCTTGAAAACTCAAAGAACTTAGGAATCGCAAGTAAAACATGCATGGTTCGCTATGTCTGGAAACATGGAGCGCTTCTCGTATTCCAAGCCACATTCTTCTGATTTTCTTTACTTCTAGTACAAAACATCCCCATAATCACTTGGAAAAGTGAAAAATGTTTTTTCCTAAATGTTTGAAACTCTCATGGGCAACATTGTTTACTAGGCCAAGACGCACCCATCTACCCGATGTCAGAACCCTATCTAAAAGTATAGCTAGGGTATATATCGATATAGAAGGCCATGACCTTATTGGTCGTTCGTGCTGAAAACCAAGAATGATGTTATATCATGGTGGGCTATAATGTGAATCCGTTTTTCCTAAAGTTGTCGAATCTCATGTTTACCATTTCTTGGCAATTAATAATACTAGCAAAAGAACCCCAATCGTAATGAAGTCTCTTGTTTTTTTACGCTTTATTTTGTTTGAATGTTTTCCATACACGGTCAAATTTGTTGGTATGCTAATACTAATCAATAATGGCATTTTTCAAAACTATTGTTGGCCCATGATATATTAGCTGCCTTGGTACCTTCAAAAGAATTTTGGATATTTTCAAGAGTAATAGTCTATCACGCTCAGATGTATTCAAGTTTGACCTAATTTCGTTTAATCGACATAGAGTCATCCATTTAAGTGTGTGGAGCTTTAGATTGGAAGTTTGAAAAATACTTAAACTTGGGAACTGTAATAAAGAATTGTCCACTTTGTACGAAAATTTGGTGGCGGCATTCTTTCTTCTTTTTTCTACTAGTAAAAGTACTTGAAAAACTCACACTTCTCGTATGGCCTACTATATCATGTACTCCCTCCATCCAGAAATAACTTACTTCGGTTTATCTAGATTCAAATGTATGTAGACATGTTTTAGTGTGTAGATACATTCGAATCTAGACAAATCCAAGTCAGTTATTTCTGGACGGAGGGAGTAATATGTATGAACTTTCTTGGGTTTCAAGCCAAATGACCAAGTTCATAGACATACTCTGTTTTCATCAAGATAATGACGGTGTGCCCATATTTTGGTATAGGTTGGTGCATGTTAGCATGGTAAAGAAGTAAAAGTATTTGTCGAAGTAGGTCTAAATTAATATTCTAAAAGTGCGTGAGAGCTAGTTCTATAGTATAACCGAGTGTTAGGTATAACAAAGTGACACATCATCTATTGCCGGTCTTATACCAGCATGTACAGTACCTAAGTATAGTACCTAACAATTGAACTATATAACAACTAGCATTACATGCAGCAACCTCATCAAAAAGCAAGAAGATTAAACAGGAATAAAATGAAAAACATTTCTATGCCCGCTTGAAAAATCCTAAAACTTGAGAATTGTAAGAAAGCATGGTACATTTTGTTTGAAAATTGGGGCGGTAGCATTCTTTATTAATTTTTTGGAACTGGGGTACCGTATGTCCTGAAGGAGCGATACACTCCAATTACACACTAGGGTTTGTAGTCATCGCAAGGTGGTCTGAGGACCTTTTTGTAATTATTATTATTACTTTTGAAACTTTTTATATTAGTGTAGATAATTATTAATCCAATACTAGATCGCTTGAATTTCGGGGGGGGCGGTTGCTGGAAGTAGATCGGTGTGCCATACCAAGGCACATGTGCGCAGCGCCACGCTGTGGAAGAGGAATACACAAGCCGAACTATGCACCCACGGCTGCAGAGAAGGGATCGATGGAGGATGGATGGTCAGAGGCAGCGAAGGAGAGAGAAAACACAACTTGTTTTACGTGCATATTACTAGTAGTAGGTTAATACATTAACTACTAGTGGAGTGTACCCTATACCTCGTGTCAGTAGCCCATCATAGCTTTGCTCTGACATCGCACTGCCTTCGACTCCTCCTATCGCTGCTGTCGTGCTGCCTCCTTTTTTTTAAAGGAGTTGCCTCCCTTTTATAGTAGTAGTATGGAAGTGGAGTACTTTGCTTTGCAGAAAGAATATTTTCATCGCATAGAAAAATTGGAGTTGTTACTTTTCCTAGTGTTTGGAAACTCCCATTGGCAAAGCTGTTTACCAATGCCAAGATGTGCACATCTTCTTTCTTATAGTACTACCAAATTACCATAAACTATGATGTGGATATGTCCATGACCTTGCTTGGTCGCTGATACATTGCAAATGTATCTATAATTTTTGATGTTCCATGCTTGGTTTTATACACTGTCTTGTGTTTTGTTCCAACTTTGGAGTGTTTTTCATATGATTTCTTGGACTAACCTATTAACAAGAGACATAGTGCCAGCTGCCTGTTTTCTGCTGTTTTTGGTTCTAGGAAAGTCAAAAAATGAATATTCTCGGAATTGGACGGGACAAAAGCCAAAGTGCCTATTTTTCCGAAAGTCATTAGGTGCCAGAATACGAGACGGAGAAGGGCTAGGGGCCAGCCACACCACCTGGCCGCGCGGCCAGGCCTGGCCTGCGCCAGGGAGTGGTCTGGCCGACCCTAGCACCCCCTCGGCCTCTCCTTCCGCCTATAAGATGCCCTTAGGACAAAAACCCTAAGGACCTGATCAAAATCCACGAAAGAGTCTGTAGCCGCCGTCATCTCCATCCCTAGATCGGGAGGGATCTGAAGCTCTTCCCCGGCACCCTGCCAGAGAGGGGATTTCACCTTGGAGGCCTTCTTCATCACCATGCAAGCCTCCGGTGTGATGCGTGAGTAGTTAATCATTGGACTACGGATCCATGTAGTAGCTAGATGGCTGGTTCTCCTCCTTTGTGCTTTCATGTCTAGATCTTGTGAGCTCCGTTCATGATCAAGATCATCTATTTGTAATTCTGCATGTTGTGTTTGCGGGGATCCGATGGATATTTATATGCTATTTCAGATTGATTATTGATTCTATCATGTCTTTGTTATTTGTGATCTTGCATGCTTTCTGTTGTTATTAGCTATCTTGGCCAAGTAGATGCTAGCAACTCCAAGAGTTAGTATTTATGCTCGATAGTGGGTTCATGCCTCTGGTAATCTGGGGAAGTGACAGAAATCTCTAAGGTACTAGATGTGATGTTGCTACTAGGGAGAAAACAACAATCCTTTATTCATAGAACAATCGTATTGTTTACTTTACACGCAATTTGTAAAGCAATAATCTGTTGCTTGCAACTTAATACTAGAGGGGGTTCGGATGATAACCTGAAGGTGGATTATTAGTCATAGATGCAGTTGGATGGCGGTCTATGTATAATGTTGTAATGCCCAATCGAATCTCAAAGGAGTCAAGATGATTAGTATATGCATGTATTGCTTTCTCGATGTTTATCAATTTCCCCGCTGTAATTTGTTCACCCAGCATGTTATCTATCTTAAGGAGAGCCACCTCTAGTGAACTATGGATCCTGGTCTGTTTCTTTTACATACAATCTATAAATTGTTACTGCTTTGTGTTTACTTTCTGCAAACTATTACTTCTTTCCATTCGATACGTTTAATCCTTTGTTTTCAGCAAAACACGGTGAGATTGACAACCTCATCGCAAGTTGGGGACAAAGTTCTGTGGTTGTGTTGTGCATGTCTCCACGTTGCTACTAGCACCGGTAGTGCGCCCTACCAAGACTCAGCTAGTAACACCTTTGGGTGTATCCTTGCTCCTACTGGTTCGATTAAACCTTGGTTTCATAACTGAGGGAAACTTGCTGCTGTGCTCATCATACCTTCCTCTTGGGGTTCCCAACGAGCTCTACATCAACACTGAGCCATCAAGCATTTTTCTGGCGCCGTTGCCGGGGAGTCAAGGACATCTTCACAAGGGGAGTCCCTCATAACCAATCTCTTTACTTTGTTATTTTTGTTTTGCTTAGTTTCTTTTGCTTTGTTTGCTTGTTTCTTTATCAAAAACACACAAAAATTAGTTTTACTAGTTTGCTTTTTTATTTGAAAACCCAAAAAAATGACTACTCTTGAAAACACTAAGTTGTGTGACTTCACTAGCCCCAACAACAATGAGCTTATGAGCACACCTATTGCTCCACCTGTGCCTGAAGATACTTTCTTCGAGATCAAACCTGCTTTACTCAATCTTGTTATGAGAGAACAATTTCCTGGTAGTGGTAATGAAGATGCTGCTGCCCATCTAAATAACTTTGTTGAACTTTGTGAGATGCAAAAGCATAGGGATGTAGATGGTGATATTATTAAGCTAAAATTGTTTCCTTTCTCTTTGAGAGGAAATGCTAAAGAATGGTTGAATTCCTTAACTAGGAATAGTATTGATTCTTGGACTAAGTGCAAAGATGCTTTCATTGGAAAATACTATCCTCCTGCTAAGATTATATCTATGAGAAGTGAGATAATGAAGTTTAAACAATCTGATAATGAACATGTTGCTCAAGCTTGGGAAAGAATGAAATCTTTGGTTAAGAATTGTCCCACTCATGGACTGACTGCTTGTATGATCATCCAAACTTTTTATGGAGGATTGAACTATTCTTCAAGGAACCTATTGGATTCTACTGTTGGAGGTACCTTTATGACCATTACTTTGGGTGCTGCAACAAAACTTCTGGACAGTATGATGGTTAATTATTCTGAATGGCATACTAAGAGAGCTCCACAAGGTAGGAAGGTAAATTCTGTTGAGGAAACCTCCTCCTTGAGTGATAAGATTGATATTATTATGTCTATGCTTGTTAATGGGAAAGCCCATATTGATCCAAATAATGTTCCTTTAGCCTCTTTGGTTGCTCAAGAAGAGCAAGTTGATGTGAACTTCATAAGAAATAATAATTTTGGGAATAATGCTTATAGGAGTAATTTTGGTAACAACAATTATAAGCCATATCCTCCCAACAATGGTAATGCTTATGGAAATTCTTACAACAATAATAGGAGTGCACCCCCTGGACTTGAAGTTATGCTTAAAGACTTTATTAGTAAACAAACTGCTTTCAATAAAACTATTGAGGAAAAACTCTCTAATGCTGAAAGAAATATAGCATCTTTGGCTTAAGCTCAATCTTCTTTGAATAAAATGGCTGCTAAACCTGAAACTAATGATAATCCCTTTGCAGCTACTAATGCTATACAAGTAAGAATTGATGAAAATGTTAGACTATTAGTTGAATTACATGCTAAGTGGGAAAGAGAAGATGAAATTTCTAGAAACATTAGTGTTTCTACTATTACCACCACTAGTGTTGAGGCTAGTAATAGTTCTACTACTCTAGATGATAATTTTGATTTTGATCTTGATGGTTGCAACATCTCTGAAGTTATTAAGTTCCTACAAAAGCTTGCTAAAAGTCCTAATGCTAGTGCTATGAACATGGCCTTTACAAAACACATTACTGATGCTCTCATAAAGATTAAAGAAGAAAAGATGAAACATAAAGCTTCTATTCCTATAAAACAAGAATATGGTTGGGAACCCATCATTAATATGAAAGTGAATGACTTTGATTTCAAAGCTTTATGTGATTTTGATAGTAGTGTTTCTATTATGCCTAGAAGGATTTATGATACGCTTGATTTGCCTCCACTTGAAGATTGTTATTTGAATGTCCCACTTGATGATAATGCTAGAAAGAAACTCATGGGGAGTATTAATGATGTTCTTATTATGGTTAACAATGCCTATGTCCCCATTGATTTCTATGTTTTGGATGTTGAATACAATGCTTCTTGTCCTATTACTTTGGGAAGACCTTTTCTTAGAACTGTTGGTGCCATTATTGATATGAAAGAAGGCACCATTAAATATCAACTCCCACTGAAGAAAGGTATAGAACACTTCCCTAAGAAGAGAGAAAAGATTTCTTTTGCCTCTCCTATGAAAACAAAATTTAGTCTTAATGCTTCTTCATTTGAGAACACTTGATTCTTTCTTGCTTCTTATGCCTAACTTAAAGGCGTTAAAAAAATTACTTATTGGAAGATAACCCAAAAGTTTTAGATGAGTCTTGGAAGTTATTACTTCAGTAATAACCGCTCCTTATCCTTTTTTATTTGCTTTTTGTGCCAAGAGTAACCTCTAATGAGAGAGAAGTAATGATTGGGAAAGTTGTTGTCCCGAAACATATTTCTATGCTTCACCATAAAAATTCGTGTAAAATCTCTGAACGTATTTTTGAGGCGTGAATATTATTGCTTCTGCCCCAGGTTGTTATCTAACTTTCGTTAGATCAACACTTTTTGATTTGAGCAACAGAAGGTCTTCGAAAAAATTCGTCTTTACCTGCTGGTCTGTTTTGACAGATTTCTGCCATTTTCTGCATTTGCTTCTTGTTGGTTCCTTTTTTGAGTTCTTTTGGGGAATTGAGCTTTTTGAGGGAAGTGCTACAGTAGCTAGTGTTCTAATGGAAGTTTATTTGGTGTTAGAACTGAACCTTAAGACTTATTTATCTTGAGTGCACTAATGTTGCTAATAAAGATTGTGTGAAGTTTTGTATGAAGGAAAACATTTAGGTGTATGGAAGGAATGAGTAATGAGATGAAAGATGGACTAAAGCTCAAGCTTGGGGATGCCACGCGTGTCACCCCAAGAAATATCCAAGAAGTACAAGCGTCAAAGCTTGGGGATTCCCAAGCCATCCCCCTCTTCATCAATAAAAATTCCAGGTTTCTTCCAAACGCTTCATTTTAATTGTTTCATGCACAGTTGTGTTGTTCTTGGAGCGTCTTGTTTTTCGTTTTCATTTTGGTTTTTCATTTGCTTTGGTTTTCTTAGTTTTCTGAATAAATTGATTGGACCCCCTCTTTAATACTTTGGTTTTCAAATAGTTTGGTTTGGTTTGGAAAAGAGTAGGAAAGTTCATGCTTATGTGGTAAAAAGAGCTCGTTTTTGACTGTGGCCTATGCTCTGTTATGCCATGCTTGATATTGTTTTGGCTTTATGCTTAGTATTCTTTGCTGTAGCATGACTTGTTATAAACAATTGAGATTGCTTAATGTTCCTTGGATGAATCATGCGTTGTTTTCGCATATTAAAGCATAGTATTCTGGTATTCTCCTTTGATGCTTTATTTGGGTTGACTTGGTGCATGCTCACTCCATGTTATGACTATCTCAAGTCACCATAGCCTTTATGATCCTTTAGTTTTCAACTTGTAGTATCACTTTATGGTTTGATCAATGATGTTTTGTCGCTCTGCATGATTATGACCATTATTGCTCTCTTAGTGTGTCGCTCCCAGTCTTTTGCTAGCCTCCACAACCAAGTATGAGTTCCACTCATGCATCCAACTCCCTAAACCAAGTTATTCCAAAGAGTCCACCATACCTACCTACTAGCTTATGCTATTCCAAGTATATTCATGCTTTTGTTTACCTTCCAAGTTAAACTTATGAGAAAACTAGTGATTAAAGCTCTCACGAACTTGATGGCACACTTTACTTTTCTTGCCCTTAATAAACTTGAACCATTGTGACGTCTATGTTGTATATGCTTGCACTTATTTGTTGGGGATTAGCAGAACCATGCTTTCATGGGGAACGCTTTCAACATTGCACTTGGTACTTGTACCTAGTTGATATCATTCTCTTTTGTATAGGGATGTCATCGGTGTGAAATGAAAGGGGAGCTTGTAAGTCCATGGAGTTATGTATATGTGTTAGAAAAACGCCTGGGCCGCTGGTCTAATCCATGCTGACATGGTGGAAACCTGCAGCGTAACCATAATGAGCTGTCTATGAAGCATTCTTCTTATAAAAAAAAGAGTCCTATATTGAGAAAAAAGAGAAAAAGAAAAAAAAGATTATGAAAAAAGGAAAGAGAGAAAAAAGCACCATATTCCCATGGGAAATAAGAAGATTGATGAGATACTCGTTGTCTGCTTGCCTTGTCATTTTGATATGGGGATTCTTCCGTATCATCGGGCAAGGGGTACCCCGTTGGTGGTTCTCTATGATACACATGTACTTACGATGACAAGAACTTACCGGTGACTAAACTTGAGTAGCATGAGGAGCGGCCCTCGTATACAAGGGACATGAGATTCCTAACTTATACTTTGTCAAGCATGTACACCATAGTTTGTTCACTTTAACCTTAATCACCTTCAAGATGCTTATGATAGGGGCAATGAGAGCTGAAAGCTATAAGTACCATAATTTTTGGAAGCTCTTTATGAAACTTGAATCCCTACTTCCTTCTATGAAGGCCTTTCTTTCACCATTATATTGAGTCTCCACCTTCTATCTTTATGCACCAACTTTGAGAGCATAGTGGCCATTCTTAGTTCTATGTGCATTGTCCCAAGACTAGTTGATTGATGCATAACTTGATATTGCTTGTTTTAAACTATTTGTATCTAGTCACTCTTATGAACTTTGAAGGTGTCCAATGCATTTATATTTGCTACTCTATGAGGGACAAACTGAATGCTATTATGATATGTTTTGTTTATGTGAAACAAACAAACGTCTTGCAAAGCATTGTTATTCATGAATCTTTTGTTTGTGCCTTTTCATGTTGCATCATAGTTTCTTTGTCTTATTGCTAGAACCTTGTCTTTCATGTTATGATTGAAGTACTATGATCCCAGCTTTGAATGTTTTACAAATACTTTGATCAAGTCTTAGATGGTGCATGTCACCTCAAAAATTATTCTTTATTTTTATCACTTACCTACTCGAGGACGAGCAGGAGTTAAGCTTGGGGATGTTGATACATTGCAAATGTATCTATAATTTTTGATGTTCCATGCATGGTTTTATCCACTTTCTTGTGTTTTGTTCCAACTTTGGAGTGCTTTTCATATGATTTCTTGGACTAACCTATTAACAAGAGCCACAGTGCCAGCTGCCTGTTTTCTGCTGTTTTTGGTTCCAGGAAAGTCAGAAAATGAATATTCTCGGAATTGGACGAGACAAAAGCCAAAGTGCCTATTTTTCCGGAAGTCATCACATGCCAGAATACGAGACGGAGAAGGGATGGGGGCCGGCCACACCACCTAGGCATGCGGCCAGGCCTAGCCCACGCTAGGGGGTGGTCTGGCCGACCCCAGCACCCCCTCGGCCTCTCCTTCCGCCTATAAGATGCCCTCGGGATGAAAACCCTAAGGACCCAATCAAAAATCCACGAAAGAGTTTGTAGCCGCCGTCATCTCCATCCCTAGATCGGGAGGGATCTGTAGCTCTTCCCGGCACCCTGCCGGAGAGGGGATTTCACCATGGAGGCCTTCTTCATCACCATGCAAGCCTCCGGTGTGATGCGTGAGTAGTTAATCCTTGGACTACGGATCCATGTAGTAGCTAGATGGCTGGTTCTCCTCCTTTGTGCTTTCATGTCTAGATCTTGTGAGCTCCGTTCATGATCAAGATCATCTATTTGTAATTCTGCATGTTGTATTTGCGGGGATCTGATGGATATTGATATGCTATTTCAGATTGATTATTGATTCTATCATGTCTTTGTTATTTGTGATCTTGCATGCTTTCTGTCGTTAGTAGCTATCTTGGCCAAGTAGATGCTAGCAACTCCAAGAGTTAGTATTTATGCTCGATAGTGGGTTCATGCCTCTAGTAATCTGGGGAAGTGACAGAAAATCTCTAAGGTACTAGATGTGATGTTGCTACTAGGGAGAAAACAATAATCCTTTGTTCATAGAACAATCGTATTGTTTACTTTACACACAATTTGTAAAGCAATAATATGTTGCTTGCAACTTAATACTAGAGGGGGTTCGGATGATAACCTGAAGGTGGATTATTAGTCATGGATGCAGTTGGATGGCGGTCTATGTATAATGTTGTAATGCCCAATCGAATCTCAAAGGAGTCAATATGATTAGTATATGCATGTATTGCTTTCTCTATGTCAATTGCCTCGCTGTAATTTGTTCACCCAGCATGTTATCTATCTTAAGGAGATCCACCTCTAGTGAACTATGGATTCCGGTCCGTTTCTTTTACATACAATCTATAAACTATCGCTGCTTTGTGTTTACTTTCTACAAACTATTACTTCTTTCCATTCGATACGTTTAATCCTTTGTTTTCAGCAAAACACGGTGAGATTGACAACCTCATCGCAAGTTGGGGACAACGTTATGTGGTTGTGTTGTGCAGGTCTCCACGTTGCTACTAGCACCGGTAGTGCGCCCTGCCAAGGCTCAGCTAGTAACACCTTTGGGGTGTTTCCTTGCTCCTACTGGTTCGATTAAACCTTGGTTTCATAACTGAGGGAAACTTGCTGCTATGCTCATCATACCTTCCTCTTGGGGTTCCCAACGAGCTCTACATCAACACTGAGCCATCAGTCGCTCGGCCTGAAACATGTTCATACTTATATATGGTAGGCCATTTTTGTGAAGCGGGTTTTTTTCAAAAGTTGTGAAAACTCATGTTTATTATTTTTCATGGCAGGTAATACAAGCAAAAGGACACCATGCATGAGTCCCCCTGTTTGTTTTTTGCCTATTTCTCTCTCTTTTTTCAAAGCAGGGTCAACTTTGTCGGCATGCAAATTTTATAAAGAAGTTGAATCTTCCAAAAGTCTCGGTCGTGTTCTCGATATATTGGCTGTCTGGTGGGAAATTTCAAAAGATTTTTGTAAAATTTTAAGATCAATCGGCAGCTCACATGTGGTTCGGATTAATTTGACCAGACTCCCTCCGATCCATATTAATTTTCATAGATTCGTCTAGATTCAAATGTATCTAGACATGTTTCTGTGATAGATACATATACCCAAATCTAGACAAATCTGAAAACATTAATTTGAATAGGAGACAATAGTGTAATTTAAGTGGGAAACATGGAGCGCTTCTCGCATTCCGAGCCACATTCTTCTGATTTTCTTTACTGCTAGTACAAAACATCCCAGTAATCACTTGGAAAAGTGAAAAATGTTTATTTCCTAAATGTTCAAAACTCTCACAGGCAACATTGTTTACTAGGCCAAGGCGCACCCATATCTATCCTATGTGAGAACCGTATCTAAAACTTGTCGGTATGCAAAATCCTAATCAGTAATGGCATTTTTCAAAACTATTATTGGCCCTTGATATATTGGCTACCTGGATACCTTCAAAACAATTTTGGAAATTTTCAAGAGTAATAGTCTATTGTGCTCACATGTATTCAAGTTTGACCTAATTTCATTTTATCGACATAGAGTCATGGATTTAAGTGCGTGGAGCTTTAGCTTGCAAGTATGAAGTTTCATGGGTTTCAAGCCAAATTACCAAGGTCATAGACATACTCTGTCATCATCAAGATAATGATGGTGTGCCCATATTTTGGTATAGGTCGGTACATGTTAACACGGTAAAGAAATAAAATTTTCAGAAGAAAGAACGATTAATATGGCTTAGAGTTCATAGCATGTGCCATTTATCTTATCTTACCTCTTACCACTATATAGTGTACGAATAACTTTGAATATTGACCGTTGGATCAAGACTCGCGAATCCCAACATTTCCAGCCGTTGGATCTTCTTTTCCATTCTAGCATCTAGAAGATTCTATTGATAGTCTTCATCACAATGAATGTTATGCACAAAACTCAAAACACTTCTCCATCATTCTAGAATCTTCTTCCTCGTTTCTCTAGACCATGTTACCAAAATTTTCAAGTTTTAGATAGCTAATAATCATTCACTCTACATGATATACAAAGTACAAGAACCAAATATACACCCATACTTTATAGATGTTGATCAAATTTATATTTTTTTGTTTTACCTATTATAATTTTATATAGTGATGATATGTCAGATGTCTATTATCTGAGTCTCATGTGCAGGGCACATGCAACTTACTAGTTTACTATAGTACTACATGAAGTGGTTGGATAAATTAAATGTTATATTTTCAAGCTTAATTTTATAGCTAATTTCACCCGAAAGTGCATCATGCTTCAATCAACACGGTCGGTGGAATTAAAGGTTACATCAAGGATATCAAAAAATAGAAAATTACATCCAAGTCCATACAATTGGCACAAAGGTCCCTAAAATTTAGCTTGGAAAGGCAGTCGGGTCTGGCTCAATTTCAACCGAGCAGCTGAGCCATGTTGGGAATATTCCCTAGAGGCAATCATGTATGATGTTATTCCCAATGTATTCATAAAGTTATTGTCCATGTGTGAAATAATAATATGTATCATTGAATATGTAATTCGATTGTGGAACTATATATTCATGTTGTTCATACTAATTATCCTTGGTCGTTGAGGTTGTGCTGGACACACAACTTAGACTAATGTGAAAGTCGGCTGATGACTCGGTTCCACTTGTCATGGGCATGGAGATGCTATTCTGACTTACACGGATTCTACTAAAGAGTTTAGCGAGTCAGACTGACCCATATTGAGATGCAGCGAACAAGTTGTCATTTGTATGTATCAGTCAATGTAATCCTTAGACCTGAGATTATTGCACAATCTGAGTTGAGGATCACCGACTTAGGTTCTGTCAAACGTTGTTTCGTCACTGGGCAGTTATAAAGGTAGAGTTCAGGTCGACTGAGAATCAAGCTGTGTGATGTGAATAATCAAGATGGGATTTTGCCCCTCCGATTGGAGAGATATTCTCTTGGCCCTCTTGGAAGATATAATTCGAAAAGCATGGCCATGCGCGACTCGGTTAAGTGTTAACCAAGGCGATCGACTAAGAGTTAGTCAGATGAATCACTTATCTCGGATCGAGAAAGAGAGTCGAACTATTTAAGGGATGACAATAATTCACCTATAGTTCGACAAGGTATATCGTGAGGAAAAAGGGACTCATATGAAAGTCGCATTGGAAGGTATGTCATCATAACTCTTTGGTACTTGGGAGTCAGCATGTTCTGCTAGGAGCCGCTACCGACTGATTGGTCACAAGTGAGATTCGGATCGTGCCCGAGTCACCATGAGCCTGTCAGGTCACACACTTAAGAGCGGGAGCAAGTTTGGGTTAGACCCAAATTGGAAATCTATTTGGGTTGGACCCAAATCAGACATGGACTAAGTTAGTGAGTTAGACTCACAGTGACTAATATAGGCCTTTTAGTGAATGGGCCACAAGTGAGTGGAGTCCACTTTCACTCCCTATATAAGCTGGGGCACAGGTGCTTAGAGTACAAGGTTAGGTCACTCCATGCATTGGAAATCCTAGCCCCAGTCCAGTCCTGTCACCGCCATACTGGACCTAGCAGTCTAGCACCGGCGCTCCTCCTCGCACGTGTGGATACTGGCAGAGGTGTTGTATGTTCAGCACTTCGATGATCGTGGATCAGAACGGATCGTGAGGACTGCACTGCATCAAGTGACGTGCTTCATCGATTTCGCAACCGTGCGTCTAGAGGTAATTCTCGTGGCCTACTACCCCAGCTTGTGGGATCAACGCGTAGGGAAAAGGTTTTGTTTATCTCTACGTGGCCCAGCAAGCCATACTCTTCCTACTACTGTTTGCTGCACACACGAAACACAGCGTGCTCCTTCATGTCGATCATGGTCGAAGGGACGAGATTGCTTGGAACGAGTAGAGGATCACACCCCAAGAATCTAGTAAAACCAATTCGAGGACTGAATTCATTGTTATACGTGGTTAACGTTAGGTGAAGGTCCGAAGAGGTCAAACTGCCCCCTACCGAGTCGATTCCCCCAGTCGCACCTTCGCTAGCCGCAGGTTCCTCGTGCTCGAGCTTGAACTCGAGCATGTCCTGATGGTAAGCAAGGGCCAGCATAGGATCGATAGGCTCGAGGGGACCCAGGATGGCGTCGTCTGCCCCACGGCCACGGTGACCTGGCACCCACCCGAGTTGTCTCCCCCGGTCGCATGCTCGATGGCCACAAGTTCCTCACACGCGAACTCGAACTCAAGCATGTCCTGATCATAAGCAAGGGCTAGCATAGGCTCGAGGGGACCCAGGATGGTGTCGGCCACAGCCACGGGGACCTGGCATCCACCCGAGTTGTTTGCCTCGATTGCATGCTCGCTGGCCGCAGGTTCTCGGCAGAAGGATTGGCTGCTATCTCGCACGGGCTTAACTTGGCCACGATTGATGTCCAGCCAGAGCGCCCCCCAGGAGGCAGCTCCATCACAGTCGAAAGGGAGGCACACCGGGACCCGCGCTTTGTTGTAGAGGTCCACTTTTCTTTGCATACTGTATTGACGCCTTCATGATGCGGCTAGCGCAGGATTGAGGTAGCCTCGAGGGGGGCCAAAATCGTGTCGTCGGCCGGCTGGGCCAACTCACGTTTACCGTGGGCGACCAGGCGCTCTACAGAGGCGTCTTCAACAGTGGCATGTTCCCGCCAGATGAACTCTTCCCGGTCCTGGCCTCGAGCCGAAGCAGACCTCCATTGACGACGTAGCCAATCCATCGGGATTCCATCAAGTATTTGTGAGGGTAACATGCCTTTCATAGAAGAAATAAATTTCGCAGGAGAGTAGAATTAAGGAGAAGTTGAACTGCTTTTTGCGAAGGAATAGTATACTAGTAGTACTACTAGCGCTGCTACTCAGTTTTACTCCCACCACTACAATGAATAAACAATAAGGGGACATCTTCGGTGTTTTTTCTTTGACCAAGCATTTCTCCAAGGAATACCCTTTTTAGATGCTCCAGTGAGTACTTAGTACAAGGGCAACATGCCGAGCGACCGCTTGGCGGCACGTGAGTTTTTCGTAGTTGGTGGTGGTCCGGGGCATTAACACTCAGAAGAGAAATGTCATATCAGTACTTGTAGCAGCCATACTTTCAGTTGGCCAGAGTCTATCGGATAGTAGGAGTACTATACACTCTTGAAACAAAGGTGGCGAGCAGCTAGCAGCCCGCGCAACGAGTCTGGTAAATTCTTGGAGTATGTACTCCAGTATACAGTACTAGTATACTTACTAGTAGTAATAAGTTGCACATGCCTTAGTATTCCAGCACGTGAGACTCAGATAATAGAACTATAGAAGTATGTCATATTATCACTATATAAAAAATTGCCCAATAATTTTGTGCCCAAAAAATATAGGTTTGCTATTGTTCGAGGTTCGGCTCGTGTCCTTAAACTATCTAGTGTATATTTTATGCTTGTACTTTATATCATTGACAAATCAACCTTTACTATAGCTACCTAATACTCGATTTTTTTTCTAACATGCTCTAGAGAAAGGATTGAAGGTTCTAGAATGGTGGATAAGTGTGTTTTCAGGTTTGTGCATGGCACTCATTGTGCTAAAGACTATCAACACAATCTTCAAGATGTTGAAATGGAAAAGAAGATCCAACGGTTAGCAATGTTGGGATTTGTCATTCTTGATCCAACGGTGAATGTTCAAAGTTATTCGCACATTATATAGTGGTAAGATAAGATAAGGTAAGATAGGAGATAACATTATCCAATCTTGATAATTGCTAAGTGGTCTGAACAGTGGCCCATGACGAATCACTGAGCCACTTGAACTATGTTCTAGAACCATCTTGTCTTCCATATTGAAAAAATAACATGCCTACATTATGTATGTTTTTAGCTAAAGAAAATTGTAGATGGCCTTAAAATTTTAATACATGCATTGCACATATATACATACTAGTCTTACCACTAGAGTGTGTGATAACCTTTGAACGTTGACCGCTAGCAGATCAAGACTGGCAAATCCCAACATTGCTAACCGTTGGATCTTCTTTGCCATTATAGTATGTAGAAGATTCTATTGGTAGTCTCAGCACAATGAACGCTATGCACAAACCTCAAAACACACTTATCCATAATTTCTCTAGAGCATGTTATCAAAAAAACAAAGTATTAGGTAGCTAGTAAATGTTGATTTCTACATGATATAAAGTACAAGAACCAAATATACACCCTATACTTTATGGATATGTTGTGGCTCAAAATTATAATTATTTTTCGAGCTTTACCTATTACATGTTTATGATATGTCATACTCCTATTATCTTAGTCTCACAAGCAAGGCATATGAAACTTACTACTAGTACACACTAATGCAGATGAAAAACACAAAAAGTCGTCTCTCGTGTCCCCTTCTGGAAAAATTCAAGAGAAACCACATGCTTAAAAGTATGTCATACCAATTCAACTTCTTACTATGAATATCCACGCCGAAAATTTGATCACCTTTGAAAAAATTCAAAGAAAAATAATTTCCACAAAAGATGCTAAACGTTAATTTGGAAAATATTTTAAAAACTAGTTTAATAGTTTGCCTTAGCATGCACAAACATTCTTGTGTTTCAAGCCAAATGACCAAGGGTATGCCCATATATCCACATCATCATAGTTTGTGGATCTACAAGTAATCCCACCAAACCAGGGCCAACGTCTTGTTATACCTGGTGACTATGCTAAATGCTAGAGTAGATAACTAATTTCTGGTGGAGTAACATATAGGTGAAAAATTTATTCACGATAGGTGTACACCCACTGATGTCGTTCTCATATCTTACCACTATATAGTGTACGAATAACTTTGAATCATGACCGTGGGATCAAGACTCGTGAATTACAACATTTCTAGCCATTGGATCTTATTTTCCATTCTAGCATCTAAAAGATTCTATTGGTAGTCTTCATCACAATGAATGTTATGCACAAAACTCAAAACGCATTTCTCCATCATTCTAGATCTTATCCCTTGTTTATCTAGACCATGTTACCAAAATTTTCAAGTTTTAGATAGCTAATAATCATTGACTTCTACATGATATACAAAGTACAAGAACGAAATATACACCCATATTTTATAGATGCTGATCAAATTTATATTTTTGCTGCTTTACGTATTATAATTTTATATAGTGATGATATGTCAGATGTCTATTATCTTAGTCTCATGTGCAGAGCATGTGAAACTTACTAGTCTAGCTAGTAGATGATGGCGCATCTTGGTACGTTAACTAAACAATGTTGGTTCTGATAGTTTCCAACTTTTATGAACATAACATTTTTTAATTTCATCCTCTTAAATGACTTTATGTTAATTTTACAAATCGTGATCTACAAGTGTGTGATAGCTTCCTTCTAACTTTTTCAAAAACCATTTTTATTTACCCGAGCAGTCACTCTATCTAGAACTTCTGAATTTTTATAGATTTCAACTTCTTGCTAAGAATTTTCATGCTGGCAAATTTGTCCTTGTTTTGGAAAAATAAATAAAACTAACTAAACAAAAAAAATTGGGGAAAACTAGCACGTGGCATTATCTTACATGTATCAGTTCCATGAAAAATTCCACACACGAATTTTACATTGTTTTTGAAAAAACATGCTTCAAAGTATGGCTCCGTTCAACTTCTTGCTAGGAATATACATGCCGA
The DNA here is from genome assembly GCA_916181665.1 of Avena sativa. Taxonomy (NCBI): domain Eukaryota; kingdom Viridiplantae; phylum Streptophyta; class Magnoliopsida; order Poales; family Poaceae; genus Avena; species Avena sativa. Next base: position 346,261,961 of record OV702287.1, read on the forward strand.
GAAATTTGACACCCTCTTAAAAAATTCAAGCAAAATATTATCTTACCAATATATAGGGTACGAATAACTTTGTATACTGACTGTTGGATCAAGACTCATGAATCCCAGCATCGCCAGCTGTTGGATCTTCTATTCCGTTCCAGCATCTAGAAGATACTATTGATATTTTTTAGCACAAAGTACGCTATACACAAACCTCAAATACACTTCTCCATCATTATAGAATCTCTTCTCTATTGTTTTACTAGACCATGTTACCAAAAAATAAAGTACTACCCCCATCCCAAGGCTTAAGGCCTATAGTTTTTTGAAAAAGTCAAACTATGTAAAGTTTGACCAAGTTTTTAGAAAAAAACAATTAATATTTACAATCTGAAATATATACCCTTGGATACATCATGAAACATATTTTCACGTGGTATCTATATAATATCATAGTTCTTAATAGTTTTTTCAAAAAGTTTGGTCAAACTTTCCGTAGCTTAGACTTTAAAAAATTATAGGCCTTAAGCCTTGGGACCGAGGGAGTATTAGGTATAGCTAATAAACATGACTTATGCATGATACAAAGTACAACAACCAAATATACACCCATACTTTATAGATTTCGATCATATTCATGTTTTTAAGCTTTACCTGTTATATAATCTTACCACACTATATTGTGTACGCAGTACTTTGAACTTTGAAAAATCAATCAAGACTGATAACTCCCAACATTGCAAACCGCTGGATATTCTATCCATGCTAGCATATAGAATATTCCATTGATAGTCTTTAGCATAGTGAACACTATGCACAAACCTCAAAACGCACTTCTCGATAATGATAGAATCTTCTTCGTTATTTTCCTAAAGTATATCGAGTAATAGGTAGCTAATAGTAGTAGGTTGATTTCTACATGACACAAGGTACAAGAACCAATTATACACCCGATACTTTATGGACGTGGCTTGAAATTATAATTATTTTTCAGCATCATGTATTATAGTTTTATATAAATAAAAGATGATATGGCATACGGTACTTCTATTACTATCTAATTCTCACGTGTAAGGCACGTGCAACTTACTATAGTCCTAGTACTCCATGCAAGGTACGCACTAATCCATCCTAGAGTACTCCTCCCTCTGCATTTTAGTATAAGGCCAGAGACATTTTTAAAATTGCTTAAGATTATAAGCCATGTCACTTTAGTAGTTCTCTCTTCACCAATAATATATTTCTTTTTTTTTCTCTTCTATGATGCAAGTGAAACTATTTGTGCACGAGAAAATAATGAGGTAGAGTAATTAACTTTCTTGGTTTTATTAACTTGGCTCTATGGCCTATAAGGCCGGTCACGGGCGGGAATAACTTAGAGTAGTAACATATTACTACTACTGTAAGTTACTACCTTCATACTAGTGGCTAGTGCGATAAGTGTAGTAACATCAGTAGCAAACCTTATTTATTATTTTGTAGACACGTTTTGCATTGGAAAGTGTGATGTGATGGTAACATATTATTTATGTTACTCTATTTGCTTCTCTCTTTATTAATTGCTTACCATATCATCTTTTTTTGCATAGGTGGCATCTATGTTAACACTAATGTTACTCCCACTATGACTAGCCTTAGAGTAATCATAATGGAGAGGAGTATGATATAGTAGTATCATGTACTACTCCCTCCATCTAGAAATAACTCTATTACATTTGTCTAGATTCAAATGTATCTAGACATGTTTTAGTGTGTAGATATATTCAAATCTAGACAAATTCAAGTCAGTTATTTCTAGACGGAGGGAGTATATGATACTAGTATTTGATACTATCTCCACAATGTGTAGTACTACTATCATGTACTGTACAGTACTTAGTACTGGTAGTATCATAGTCTTAGTGTATTTATTGTTTTGTAATCTCAAGGTAAAATTATGTACAAGATTTATTTGATATTTTTTTCTATGATACCGTATCTACCTATGATACCAACACAATCTCTTTCATCATTAATTGTCGTGACACATAAGCATTTTCCATGCATGTAATAATATATGATACGTACCACCTGATATCCCATTGGGGCTAGTCTCATCCCAAACAGAGGTAGAGTAGTACTAGTACCTCCATCCCGGAGTAGTACTAGAGTACAGTATTTAGTCTTCCACGTAGCCCTAGGTCGTCAAAGAGATGTGTACACCGGGTCAGAGGGAGATAATTACTCGGGAAACATAGCGCTTTCCTAGTTTTCTTCGCGCCAGTCTCTTGCCAAAGAGATAAGGCATTGGCTCATGACCATTGAATTTGGATGGACAGACGATGTTACCTAGAGTGAGATGAGGAGTCTAGTACTCCTAGTATTTAACTATAGTACAAGTCTCTCTCGGTCGCTCTCATCAACCATCTTAGATCTGCACTCCTCCCTCTGCTCTCTCGCTCGGTCTCAAAATCCCTCTCAAATCCGCCGCAGTTGAAGAAAGCAGATCTATGGCGGACGAGTGGTTTGAAGCTACGATTGTCATGAGTGCAATGAGGCAGGTCTTCAGCTGTAGGTTGTGTTCTCAAATTTTCCGTCATCCCGCGTACATGGTTATTACTTCTTTCTTCAAGATGTTTTCCACACTAGTTCGATACAACTCTTATTTTTGGGATAAATCTATTTTCCTTGCATGAGTAGTGCTTTGGCAAGGCCGCGGCGCACATTGCATGCACACAATGTGTTGGAAATTGTCTGATGGCCAGTGCACGGGATGTGAGTACGGAGGCATCTTCAAACCAACCACTACCATGGATCGGATGTCATCAGGAATGAGGCTCAAGTGCAGCAACAACATGGCTAGCAGCTTCTTCGAGTTCATCGAACACCAGACGGCGTGCTCGCACGGGCAGAGGGCGACATAGGTTCTTGACAAAAAAGAACCGTATGATATTCGAGTGTCTATGTGTTCGCTGATTCCATCTAGAGTATGGTTCAGTTTCTGTCGTGGTTGTGTTGTACCTATACTAGTTATGTTATATAAATAAATTGAATCACCATCGCATCCACATAGTTTCTCTGTTTTACCGATAACAAGGGGAAGTACCACCAGCTTGTGCTTCTACATAGTTGCTCTCTTTTAGCTAAAAAGCTTGAAAATCCGTAGAACTTGGGTGGCCATCCATAGTGTATGCAAATATCGGTGCCCAAAGCACTTCTCATCCATCCGGTTCTGGTGCCTATGCTGCACAACCGATGCCACAAAAAAATTCAAGGAACCGGATCAGCTACTTGCTCCGATGCCCAAACTCAGCATATGTTAAAATATTGGTCCTCCCTGTCCAGCTCAACAACCCTTTCTCTATTTAACGCAGAGACAACAACCATCCCTCTAGTTAGGTTAAGCTAAATCATTTTTTATCAATGTGGGTCGATTTATTTTCTACAAAGTGGTGCCCTCTGTTGTGGAGACGGTGCCACAAAAACATTATTTGGCATCGGTTCAGAATAGACCAGGATTGATAAGTTTGGAGAGCCAATTTCAAGGATTTGGTGTTGGAGTTTGATTTACCTTTTCCCTAAAAATTCAAGGTTTATTTTAGACTTCCCCTAAGGCTAGTCATAGTGGGAGTAACTTATTAGCTAGTAACTTGCATGTAGATGAAATTCCAACTAAGCAAATTGGTGACATGGCATGATAATTAATGATGAAAGAGAGGGAGGTACTAACTTAGCTAGTTACTATAACATCACACATAACAATACTATATGAGTCTAGAACCTAATTAATTAGGCCTTGCATGACACCACACACATGTTATCACCCACTATGAAGGTAGTAACACCTGCAAGTTACTAGTCTAAGTTATTTAGCACTATGACCAGCCTAAATAGAACCATGAAGAGAGGACGAGCCAGGGATGATGTTGGGGAGTGACGAGCTAGTGCACTCCCACCTTTCAGCAGTCCACTCTCACCCATTTCCCCTGGCCTCTTCCCAATCATCCAGGCTAGCACCATCCACTAGCCCCCGCCCCACCCCCTCTCATTCCCTACCCCCCAAAAATCCCCAAATGGCGGTGCCGCCGGAACTAGAGCGCTCCTCACAGGAGCGCATCATCGAGTCTGGCCCTCGTGTCTTCCATGCATGTCGTGTCTCTGCAGCCACAACCGACGTCTCCATCATCGAGCCACAGTTAGTTGACGAGGTGGTGTCATACACAATGACACTGAAGATTTTCTTCTCGAGGATGTACGAGCTCAGGAGGATGCCTAGCTCCATACCAGCCCCTCTAGAGGAGGACGACGTCACGACCACACCCTGCCAAGAGGAGGTGTTGAATCTCATCCTGCCTCCCAGCAAGCTGCGAAGAGCGAGCAAGGTCATGGGAACTATGCGCAAGGTTCTTGGCCATGTATGGCTGCTGAAGAAACTGGAACTCACGATGGAGGAGTGGGACATCATCTTGCCGTATGACATTCTGCACCGGCTCTGGCATGAGGCATGTATGTGGGTCGACGGTTTCCACTTCGACCTAACCCTTAGCATGGATCTCCGGCTCATCGTCAACCTGTCGGCACTTCAAGATAGTTGGTACCTAGTTGAGCAGGAGGATGGCCACTACAGCATATGCATGCAGGCATTGTCGAAGCACAAAACGGTGCGTCTCCAGGGATGCAACCATTCGTACCACCGCAACTGCATCTTCACTTGGTTTTAGACCAATGACAGCTGCCCTATCTGTCGAGACAATGTGCTCGCCCATCTCTACTGACACAAGGTGCATATGCCCCCTTCTGTTTGAAACCTGGTCCTGTGGTTGATAATTAATTAATGTACTGAACCAATGTATCTGTTGCACGCCAAGTGATCCTATTCTTCATATGTTTGCACTTGTCGAATTAAGCTTAATCCAATTTAGACATGGAAAACAATTAGTCTAGGATTACAATCCAACAAGAAATTGTCATCATGTCTCATACATTTTACAAAGATAAAACCAATACGAATCACTGTTCATCATCTCACTACATAATATGAAACAATAGTCTAATCATCGTCACCATCATCACTTTCAGCACCGCCGCATTCTAGATCCACATATTCTGACTGGGTTGGATCTTCTTCCCCTTGCCATTCATCATGCATGTCCGGAGATTCATTAGGTAGAACCAGTTTATTCCTATCTTTGTCGACTACACTAACCTCAATAGTGAAATCTACTTGTCCATCATGCGCAGAGCCGCCTCTGGCAATTAAATTTTCATTGACATCAGCCAGTTCAGTTGCCATACAACCACTGGGATCATCTTGGTGGGCAACATCTATGGTGACTGGCTCGTCATACTCATTCACATCAAAGGTTCTCCTTTCCTCAAACTTTTGCACATATTGCCAGTCGTTAGTATCTCTATCATTCAAGAATATTACCTTGGAAGCTTGAGTTACCAAAATATAAGGTTCCTCCTTTTACCACTTAGCAGTAGTATTGATCGATATGAAATTCCCATCATTTCTGGGGCCTCTTTTCTTGTTCGGATCTTGGTCATACCAATAACACTTGAATAGAACCACAGATCGACCACCAGTCTTGTCGTTATAGTTCAACTAAATAACCTCTTTTATGTGACCATAATGATCATAGTCATCTGACTTCTTCATTTTGCTTGTCAAGTGCTCTCCACTAGTCGTGATGCCACTGTTTTGTGTCTTCAGATGTTTCTCACACTCATAAGTGTTGTAGTTGATACCATCGTCATTGCAAGCTGAAGTTGTCTACACCCTATTTTCCGAACCACGTGATAGGGCATAGAGACCATCACTAACATCGCCCGGATTCTCTTCACGTAGCTCGTGATCTGTGGTTATACAAAATAATCAAGTGGTCATCTCATGTGCATAATTCATATGCAATTCAAAGTTCAATTGAACATCTTACATGATTCCTAAACCATTCCTGAAACCCACCCCCACATACTGGTGCAGCATAATCTTTTCATTTGGTTGCTTTAAATAACCTATAAAAATGATACTCAAGTAAGACATCTGAACATATATTGCTACAAGTTTCATTTCATATATGTGAGGATATGTATGAATAGTACTATGCAACAAAGTTTTTAGCCTCATCAATGTTATTTAGCACATACCAAGTAAGTTGGTCATATTTGCGATACATTAATGTTCTATGTTCCTTCTTTCCTACTAGGCGAACACCATGGTTAAAAATAGATTTTTCAACTTCTTCAATTCTGCCACCTAGATTGGATCTCGTTTGATGATTAGGAATGTATCTTGAGAAAAATGGAAATGCTTGAGCATCAATGTATGCCTCTACAATGCAAGCCTCTCCTCTAGCCTTGTTCCTAACAGTACCCTTGAAAGTGCAAAGTCGGCGTTCTATAGAGTACATCCATCCGTACTGTACGAGACCTCTATAAAGTGCATCTTCAGTCAGATGAACAGCTAAATGCACCATCACATCAAAGAAGGCTAGTGGGTATATCAGCTCAAGCTTGCACAAGATCTCTTCTATGTCTGTCTGAAGATATGCTACAACTCTTTTGTCCAGAGTTTTGCTACAGATTTCCCTAAAGAACTTTCCCAACTCTACAAGCACGTTGTACAAATCCTTGTTCACTAAACCTTTAACGCCAAGGCTAAAAGCCTTTGTAGTAGGATGTGGCAATCGTGAGTTTTCAACCCTTGGAGCTTGTTCCCCTCTACATTGATACAATTTGCAATGTTGGAAGCAAATCTAGATGGGAACTTCACACCTCGGAGGAAGTCACAAAATAGTACCCTTTTATTCATCGGCAAGGTAAAATTTTCACCTCGAAATTTGTAATGTTTTTCACTGCCCTTACCAACCGTATCTTCAGGATGCAACATCAAGTTGTTGTTAACGTTGAGCTTTTCGCAATCAAGCCTAGCATTATACCTATATTTTGTCTTGGATGGAATGTTGAGTAATGTGCCTATAATGTTGTCACATATATTTTTCTCCATGTGCATGACATCAATATTATGTCGAAGCATCTTACCAACCCAATACGGCAAGTCCCCTAGAGTGGATCTGCGCTTATAAAATATTCTTGATTCCTTTTCCTTCCCTTGCGAATCTGCTGCTACTTCTTCCGCTCTCTTCCTTTTGGATGTTGCTCCTACTGTTGGTGCATCTTCTGTATCCTTTCTTTTACCTTGTTTGGCAGCTGGTTGTTTTCCTGGTTTGACATTTCTGACCTTTTGTAGATGCGCCTACAACTCAGCTGCAGTGAACTTTTGTGGTGCAGTGCCATATTCAGTCCTATTTCCATAGAATTGCAATTTTTTTAAGTTTTTTTTGGAATTTGTGTCCTTGAGGAAGAAAACCTGGTGGCCAAGGAAACTAGTCTTATTTTGTAGCCTCATTGTGACTGTTTTGTCTCACAATGAACACATGCATTATAACCTGTTGTCACTCTGCCTAACATAGTGCCAATAGCTAGAAAATCATGGGTGCAGAATAGCACAACGGCATACATAGGGAACTTGGCATCTTTAGGTTTGCTGGCAAGGATATCAGGAGTCATGACACCCTTCCATAGTTCCAGCAAGTCTCATATAAGAGGCTGCATGAACAGATCAAAATCCTTCCCAGGTGATTTGGGACATGGGATGAGTAAAGCCAGCAAGTAGTTGGACTGATCAGTGCATGCCCAGGGAGGGAGGTTGTAAATTGTAACAAGTACTGGCCACATGATGTACGAGTTACTCATGTTGCCAAATGGGTTAAATCCATCTGTAGCTAGGCCAAGTCTCAGGTTCCTTGGATCCAATGCAAATCCTGGCTGAGCCTTGTCAAAGTTCTTCCATTCATCGCCATCAGCTGGATGTCTCAGTAAGTAATCGTCTGGCTTGAGAATCTCTTTGTGCCATATTGTTTCCTTAGATGTTTGTTCTGATTGAAACAACCTCTTCAATCTATCTATAATTGAAAAATATCTCAAAACCTTACAAGGATCTTTCTTGTTTTTATCACCATTTTTTCATCTTGATTCGTTACATACTGGACATTGATCGAGGTCTTCATAATCCTCCCAGAATAGTACACAGTTATTTGGACAAAAATGGATCTTCTCATATGATAGTCCAAGTACCTTGATGTACTGTTTCATCTCATAAAAGGATTTTGGTAGTCCTTCCCTAGGGATTGACTCGATGTACACCTTAATCACTGAATCGAAAGCTTTGTTGTTAATATTGTTGAATGACTTCTCCTTTAGTAATTTCATTACCAGTTCGAATTTTGAGATACCAGAATCAGGGTCACTGAACACTTGGCATCTTCTACTAGGTCAGAGAAAAGTGATCTTTTAAGAGAAGGAGTGCCTTTTTTGCTTGTAGTGGGGGCATATGTCCCTTAACAAACCAGAAAGGTCCTCATCCTCGATTTGATGAGCTTCAGGTGGATCAGCATCAGCTAGAGGATCAAGAATAGGCTGATCATATGTTTCACCATGTTTAATCCACCTAATATATGTGTGTTGCATCCCATTAACGAATATATCATCTGCGACTGTGCTTTGACTCAGCTTTTTATAATTAAGGCATTGTCGGCATGGGCAAAACACATCCGAGTCACTGTTATGCTGTCTAACAAACTTCATGAAGTCATTAACACCATCCCGATATGAAGGTGTAGCTTTTTTTCATTCAATATCTAATATGTGTCCATCTATTGAGGATAGAGATGGTTAGAAGCTTTCAAGTTATTTCACCGAACAGGTTGATTATAGATCTAATTAAGCCAAGATATCTAAGCAACCTGATTGAATATAGAACTATAAATGCCACGTAATTTTAGCTTATTTAAAAAATTGAGTGCAGAACTTTGTTACTTATTTGAGAGAACAGATCGACCGAGCGCAAAATGCCATCCAATTCGAACAAACAGATCAAGTGTAGAACAATGTCAAACGAACAGATAGAGTATGAAATGACTTCTAGGGAATGATTCTAGCAAACTAAGGATATTAAAAGCGTACCATGGGGATCGACCAGCTAACCGCCGGCCTGTGTGCATCTCGAAAATAATGGCCAGCCAGCAATGGTGTCAGGCCGTCCCGGCTAATAGATGGAGTGTGAATGTTTTGGTGCGCGGCCTGTGGTTTTGATCGCCTGCGCTTCTCCAAAAGAATGGCGCAAAGAAATAGTAGCTGGTTGCTGGAGTGAAGGCGCGAGTAGGAAATTTTTGGCATGCACGGGGTATGTGTCCTGGTTGTCAAGAATTTTCACGCGAAATATCGGCCAAAATTTTCTCCCACGTTTTTTCTTCCGTGTTGAGGTCTGGAATTTTTATTACTGAGCCCATTAAATAAGCCTATCAGGCCCAAGCATAGCCGGCCAAAACCTTCCAATTTGGCCTTTTCATTGTCTTGTGGCTGCCGACCATAGAGCATTCAGTTTCAGAGTGAGCCCATGAAGAATAGGGCATCCGCCTCTAGTTAGCTCAGAATCTTTTTAATTCGGCCTTTATGGTTATCCCCTTCCCCAACCCCCTAAAAAAGCTCCGCCTACCTATGTTTTTTGAATAAACTACTGCATTACTAGTAAGTTCCACATACCCCCCACATGAGACCCAGATAATAGACATATGACATATCATCACTATATAAAATTATAATAGATAATGCTGAAAAAATTATAATTTGATCGACATCTATATAGTATGGGTGTATATTTGCTCGTTTACTTTGTACCATATATATTTGGACCCAGCAACGGACCAATGTCAAAACAGCGGACGGTGCTGAAAGAAAATTCCATCATGCGCATGTTTCATTACAGAGAGGCTGACACGTGGGACCTAGCAGCACGACCTTATAGAAATGTTTCATCGAGCAACATTGTCAAGTTCGAAACAGGGAGGCGCGAGTGAGAAAAAAGTCCATCATGGTGAGAGGCTAACATGGAGGACCCAACAGACTGAATAAACGGTTGATGGTGCGAGCAACGTTATCAAGTTCGACCCGAAAAATAGTCCAACATACACACGCCTTTTCGGGGTCAAGGAACTACTTTTTTTAGCATAGGGTTAGGGAACTGCTGAGCACAGGCCAGCGAAATTTGAGAAAGGATCCCATGAAGCATAGGCAAGAACATTTTAATTTGGCCTTGTCAGGATCAAGGGACTACTTAGCACAGCCCAGTAAAATTTAAGAAAGGAGCCCATGGAGTATAGCGCATATAGATGGACCATGTAGACTAGCCCAAAATATTTGTAATTCGGGCTTTTGAGCATTGCCCCCCACCTCTTAAAAAACTCCGCCTCCACCTCTAAAAAAACTCTGCCTATCCATATTTTTAAGAAACTAGTCCATTATATATGTGGCATTTTATAAATTGAAATGCCAGAAGGCTTCCCTTTTATTTTTAAAAATATAAACACAGACACATGACATCTTTTTAAAAACATTAACACATAACTTGAAGGTACTAAGGAATGTTTAATAATCTATTTTTTATAAATATCTTTGGCGTAGTGGCAACACACACAGTTTAAATCTATTGGAAGTCTTGAGTTTTTTCTTCTACTCTAGTAATATTGCATTACGAAGAAGCTGACACCACGGACCCACCAGCCTGTATCATCCCTCGAGTTTATTGGTCGGGTTTGAAAAAAGTTAAATACTTGTACAGAGAGGCTAGCATCGGGGACCTACCCGCCAGAACATACAAGTCTGCATCGGGGACCCACAAGCCAGAACATACCAGAAAGCTGACTTGGGTGCCCTAGCAGCAAGAACATACACGGCTACCACATCGAGCAATGTTGCAAAGCTCAAAAAAGCGGACGCGGCCGAAAAAAGGTATATCATACACACATTTAATTTAAAGATAGACCGACATGTGGGACCCACCAGCGTGACCTTATATAGGTGCTGTATCGAGCAACATTGTCAAGTTTGAAATAGGAAGGCGCGAGTGAGAGAAAAAGTCCATGCACACATTTCTTCTAATGAGAGGCTGACATGGGGGACCCAGCAGCCTGAAAAAATGGCTGATGCAGCGATCAAACGTTATCGAGTTCGAAACACGGAGGCGCGAGCAGAGAAAAAAGTCAATCCTACAACCGATCCTTCTAATAAGAGGCTGTCATGTGGGACCTAGCTGCGTGACCAAATGGCAGATTCATCGAGCAACGCTATCTAGTTAGCAATAGGGAAGCGCTAGAGAAGAAAAAAATTACATCATACCCACGATTCTTATAATGTGAAGCTGACATAAGGAACCCACCAGCACGGCTGATGCAGCGAGCAACACTCAAGTTCGGAACACGGAGGTGTGACCGAGGGGGGAAATTCCATCATACACACATTTTTTCTAATGAGAGGATGACATCGGGGGCCCAGCAACATGATTAAACGGTAGATGCATCGAGCAGTCCTATCAAGTTCGGAACAGGGTAGCACGAGCGAAGGAAAAAATTCCATCATAAACACGTTTCTTCTAATGAGAGGACGACATGTGGGTCCCAGTGGCCTAATTAAACAGTAGATGCATCGAGTAACGCTATCAAGTTTGGAATAGGGTAGCGCGAGAGAAGGAAAAAAATTCATCATACGCACGATTCTGCTAATGAGAGGCTGACATGTGGGACCCAGCAGCCTGACTAAATGGCAAACGCATCGAGCAACATTATCGAGTTCAAATCAGGGAGGTGCGACCGAAAAGTATGGTCTGCTAGATACACTGACGTTTGGGACCCACACACCTCAAAAGACTTTGGCGAGTCAACATCGATCGAGGAACCAAAACTATTGCTTCTGCCATGCGCCGACCGAGCTTCCTCCATGTTTTTAGCGGTTCTTTCATAGTAGAGGGTCACAAAACCAGGAAAAAATTCCATCGGTCACGGTCGAGCCGAGTATTTCGTCGCGAAAGATGCGCCTTCTACAACGACCGTCGGGTCAAGTCATTGCTGAAGGAAATATTTCTTGTAGTGGATTCTGACGATTCGACAGGCTCGAAGCCAAATATTATTCAGCTACTAGAATCTGCTCCTCTGATGTCTATGCACTTCTATTCTTGTAGACAGTTGTGGGGCTTCCAAGTGTAGAGGTTTGTAGAACAGCAACAAGTTTTCCCTTAAGTGGATCACCCAAGGTTTATCGAACTAAGGGAGGAAGTGGTCAAAGGTATCCCTCTCAAGCAACCCTGCAATCAAGATACAAGAAGTCTCTTGTGTCCCCAACACACCGAATACACTTGTCAAGTGTGTAGGTGCACTAGTTCGGCGAAGAGATAGTGAAATACAAGTGGTATGGATAATTATAAGTGGTAACGGTGCCAGAAAATAGCTTGCTGGCGTGTGGTTGACATGGGAAAAGACTAAAGGCAAACTGAAATAAAGATAGAAGCAAGCAAACATGTAATAGATCTAATAGCAAATGGTGTTTTAGTGCTTAGAAACAAGGCCTAGGGATCATACTTTCACTAGTGAACACTCTCATATAAATATATTCTCTTTATGATACTACTCTTAACTACTCTCCGATTGGAAACTCTAATCCATGGTAGGGCTATAACAGCACACCTAAAAGTAAGCCTTTCCCATCTAGAAAACCCCACACTGTCACCTTGAGTACTAGATGGTTCAAACAAATACCACAATTTCATAAAGACATCCAACTCCAAATATAACTCATAACAAGTATTTGTAATCTCTAGCCTAAGTGCCACCATGGTGTGCACGCTGTCACTTTCACACATATGGGGAGAGCAGAGATCTATTAAAGCACTTGAGTAGCAAGGTAGATCTATAGATTACAAGCTCATGATCTCAATAAGATCATGCATAGAGAGAGAGAGATGAACACATAGCTACCGGTAGAACCCTTAGCCTCGAGAGAGAACTACTCCCTCCTCATCATGGGAATCAACAATGGTGATGGAGATGGTGGTGGAGATCGATGGAGATGGCTCCGGGGGCACTTCCCCATCCCGGCAGGGTGCCGGAACAAAGACTTTCTGTCCCCAGAATCTCCCCTTCGGTGGCGGCGGCGCTGCGGAACTTTTCATGGATTTCTGATTGACTATTTAGGGTTTATGCATCGGGAGGTTCTTATAGGCGAGAGGGGAGACCGAGGGGGTGCCGGAGGGGCCCACACCACCCCCTGGTGCGACATGGCCTGGCCCGCGCCACCAGGTGGTGTGGCCACCCTCTGGCCCTTCTCCATCTCCTATTCTGGCTCCAAGTGTCCCCCGGTAAAATAATAACTTTGGCTTTTGTCCCGTCCAATTCTGAGAATATTCATTTTCTGACTTTCCTGGAACCAAAAACAGCAGAAAACAGGCAACTGGCACTATGGCTCTTATTAATAGGTTAGTCCAAGAAATCATATGAAAAGTACTCCAAAGTTGGAACAAAACACAAGAAAGTAGATATAAAACAAGCTTGGAACATCAAAAATTATGGATACATTTGCAATGTATCAACATCCCCAAGCTTAACTCCTGCTCATCCTCGAGTAGGTAAGTGATGAAAAGAAAGAATAATTTTTTAGGTGACATGCACCATCATAAACTTGATCAAAGTATTTGTAAAACATTGATAGCTGGGATCATAGTACTTCAATCATAACATGAAAGATAAAGTTCTAGCAATAAGAAAAAGAAACTATGTTGCAACATGAAAAGGCACAAACAAAAGATTAATGAATAACAATGCTTTGCAAGATGTTTGTTTGTTTCATATAAAGAAAACATAGCATCATGGCATTCAGCTTGTCCCTCATAGAGTAGCAAACATAAATGCATAGGACACCTTCAAAGTTCATAAGAGTGACTAGATACAAATAGTTTAAAACAAGCAATATCAAGGTATGCATCAATCAACAAGTCTTGGGACAATGCACATAGAACTAAGAATGGTCACTATGCTCTCAAAGTAGGTGCATAAAGATAGAAGGTGGAGACTCAATATATAAGTGGAAGAAAGGCCTTCATAGAAGGAAGTAGGGATTCAAGTCTCATAAAGAGCTTCCAAAAATTATGGTACTTATAGCTTCTAGCTCTCATTGCCCCTATCATAAGCATCTTGAAGTGATTAAGGTTAAAGTGAACAAACTATGGTGTACATGCTTAACGAAGTATAAGTTAGAAATCTCATGTCCCTTGAATACGAGGGCCGCTCCTCATGCTACTCAAGTTTAGTCACCGGTAGGTTCTTGTCATCGTAAGTACATCTGTATCATAGAGAACCGCCAACGGGGTACCCCTTGCCCGATGATACGGAAGAATCCCCATATCAAAATGACAAGGCAAGCAGACAACAAACATCTCAGCAATCTTCTTATTTACCATGGGAATATGGTGCTTTTTTCTCTCTTTCCTCTTTTCATAATCTATTTTTTCCTTTTTCTCTTTTTTCTCAATATAGGACTCTTTTTTTTATAAGAAGAATGCTTCATAGACAGCTCATTATGGTTACGCTGCAGGTTTCCACCATGTCAGAATGGATTAGACCAGCGGCCCAGGCGTTTCTCTAACACATATACATAACTCCATGGACTTACAAGCTCCCCTTTCATTTCACACCGATGACATCCATATACAAAAGAGCATGATATAAACTAGGTACAAGTACCCGTGCAATGTTGAAAGCATTCCCCATGACAGCATGGTTCTGCTAATCCCCAACAAATAAGTGCAAGCATATACAACATAGACGACACACTGGTTCAAGTTTATTAAGGGCAAGAAAAGTAAAGTGTGCCATCAAGTTCTTGAGAGTTTTAATCACTAGTTTTCTCATAACAAGTTTAATTTGGAAGGTAAACAAAAACATGAATATACTTGGAATAGCATATGCTATTAGGTAGGTATGGTGGACTCTTTGGAATAACTTGGTTTACGGAGTTGGATGCACGAGTGGAACTCATACTTGGTTGCGGAGGCTAGCAAAAGACTGGGAGCGACAAACTAAGAGAGCAATAATGGCCATAATCATGCAGAGCGACAAAACATCATTGATCAAAGCATAAAGTGAAACTACAAGTTGAGAACTAAAGGATCATAAAGGCTTATGGTGACTTTGGATAGTCATAACATGGTGTGAGCATGTGCCAAGTCAACCCAAATAAAGCATCAAAGGAGAATACCACAATACTATGCTTTAATATGCTAAAACAACGCATGATTCATCCAAGGCACATTAAGAAATCTCAATTATTTAGAACAAATCATGCTACAGCAAAGAATACTAAGCATAAAGCCAAAACAATATCAAGCATGGCATGACAAAGCATAGGCCATAGTTAAAAACAAACTCCTTTTACCACTTAAGAATGAACTTTCCTACTCTTTTCCACCCCAAACCAAACTATTTGAAAACCAATGCATGAAAGAGGGGGTACAACCAATTTATTCAGCAAACTAAGAAAACCAAGCAAACGAAAAACCAAAACAGAAACAAAGACGCTCCAAGAACAACACAACTGTGCATGAAACAATAAAAATGAAGTGTTTGGAAGAAACCTGGGATTTTTTATTGATGAAGAAGGGGAATGCCTAGGGCATCCCCAAGATTTGACGCTTGTACTTCTTGGATATTTCTTGGGATGACACGCGTGGCATACCCAAGCTTGAGCTTTAGTCCATCATTCATCTCATTACTCATTCCTTCAATACACCTGAAATTTTTCCTTCATACAAAACTTCACATAATCTTTATTAGCAACATTAGTGCACTCAAGATAATAGGTCTTAAGGTTCAGTTCTAACATCAATAAACTTCCATTAGAACACTAGCTACTGAAGCAGTTCCCTCAAAAAGCTCAATTCCCCAAAATAACTCAAAAAGGAATCAACAAGAAGCAAATGCAGAAAATGGCAGAAATCTGTCAAAACAGACCAGCAGGTAAAGACGAATTTTTTCGAAGACCTTCTGTTGATCAAATCAAAAAGTGTTGAACTAACGAAAGTTATATAACAACCTGGGGCAGAAGCACAAAATTTCACGCCTCCAAAAGACGTTCAGAGATTTTACACGATTTTTTACGGTGAAGCACAGAAATCTGTTTCGGGACAGCAACTTTCCCAATCATTACTTCTCTCTCATTAGAGGTTACTCTTGGCACAAAAAGCAATAAAAAGGATAAGGAGCGGTTATTACTGAAGTAATAACTTCCAAGACTCATCTAAAACTTTTGGGTTATCTCCCAATAAGTACTTTTCTTTAACGCCTTTAAGTTAGGCTTGATAGTTTGAAAAGATGCTCACATAAGAAATATGAATTGAAGTAAGAGAGAGCATCAAGAAGCAAGTTCAAAGCACATTTAAGTCTAACCCACTTCATATGCATAGGAATCTTGTAAAGAAACAAGTCATGAAAGCACAAAGCAACAAGCATAGTAAAGCAAAACAAGTGCAACTTCAAGACTTTCAACATAAAGAGGGGAAACTTAATATTGTTGAGATACGTAAAACCATGTTTCCCTCTCTCATAATAACTTTCAGTAGCATCATGAATAAAATTAACAATATAACTATCACATAAAACATTCTTATCATGAGCCACATGCATATAATCATTATTACTCTCCACATAAACATAGTCATTCTTATTAATTGTAGTGGGAGCAAATTCAACAAAATAGCTATCATTATTATTCTCATCACCATAATCATCAAATATAGGAGGCATATTGTAATCATAATTAATTTTCTCCTCAATAGTAGGTGGAATGAAAATATCATATTCATCATTGTAATCATCATATATTGGAGGTTTGGTATCATCATAAGCAATAGAATAGCTATCTTCCAAACCTGGGGAACTAAAAAGATCATTTTCATAAAAATTAGCTTCCCCAAGCTTAGACTTTTCCATAGCATTAGCAATAATGGTATCCAAAGAATTCATACTAACAACATTGCTATTAGCATTCAAATAAAGTTCCATAGGTTTTTTAATTTTCTCTTCAAACACTTCATGTCCTAACTCAAGAAAATACTATAAAGTTCTCTAATTTTTTTGTTGTTTTCCATTAAGCCTAACTAGTGAAAACAAGAAACAAAAAGAAAAAATTGCAGAATCTAAAGGAAATAACTTCGAGCACTCACATCGGAGGATGTGAGTACCTTTTACCTTACCTCCCCGGCAACGGCGCCAGAAAATAGGCGTTTGCCATGGGAGGTTCTTCTCATTTAATCCTCCGGTGTGAATACCTTTTACCTTACCTCCCCGGCAACGGCGCCAGAAAATAGCTTGATGTCTACGCACTTCTATTCTTGTAGACAGTTGTTGGGCCTCCAAGTGCAGAGGTTTGTAGAACAGCAGCAAGTTTTCCCTTAAGTGGATCACCCAAGATTTATCGAACTCAGGGAGGAAGTGGTCAAAGGTATCCCTCTCAAGCAACCCTGCAATCAAGATACAAGAAGTCTCTTGTGTCCCCAACACACCCAATACACTTGTCAGGTGTATAGGTGCACTAGTTCGGCGAAGAGATAGTGAAATACAAGTTGTATGGATAATTATAAGTGGTAACGGTGCTAGAAAATAGCTTGCTGGCATGTGGTTAACGTGGGAAAAGACTAAAGGCAAACTGAAATAATGATAGAAGCAAGCAAACATGTAATAGATCTAATAGAAAACGGTGTTTCAGTGCTTAGAAACAAGGCCTAGGGATCATACTTTCACTAGTGAACACTCTCATATAAATATCTTCTCTTTATGATACTACTCTTAACTACTCTCCGGTTGGAAACTCTAATCCATGGTAGGGCTATAACAGCACACGTCAAAGTAAGCCTTTCCCATCTAGAAGACCCCACACTGTCACCTTGAGTACTAGATGGTTCAAACAAACACCACAATTTCATAAAGACATCCAACTCCAAATATAACTCATAACAAGTATTTGTAATCTCTAGCCTAAGTGCCACCATGGTGTGCACGCTGTCACTTTCACACACATGGGGAGAGCACAGATCTATTAAAGCACTTGAGTAGCAAGGTGGATCTATAGATTACAAGCTCATGATCTCAATAAGATCATGCATAGAGAGAGATGAACACATAGCTACCGGTAGAACCCTTAGCCTCGAGAGAGAACTACTCCCTCCTCATCATGGGAATCAGCAATGGTGATGGAGATGGTGGTGGAGATCGATGGAGATGGCTCCGGGGGCACTTCCCCGTCCCGGCAGGGTGTCGGAACAGAGACTTTCTGTCCCCCGAATCTCCCCTTCGGTGGCGGCGGTGCTGCGGAACTTTTCGTGGATTTCTGATTGACTGTTTAGGGTTTATCCATCGGGAGGCTCTTATAGGCGAGAGGGGAGACCGAGGGGGTGCCGGAGGGGCCCACACCACCCCCTGGCGCGGCCTGGCCTGGGCCGCGCCACCAGGTGGTGTGGCCACCCTCTGGCCCTTCTCCGTCTCGTATTATGGCTCCAAGTGTCCCCCGGTAAAATAATAACTTTGGCTTTTGTCCCGTCCAATTCCGAGAATATTCATTTTCTGACTTTCCTAGAACCAAAACAGCAGAAAGAAGGCAACTGGCATTGTGGCTCTTGTTAATAGGTTAGTCCAAGAAATCATATGAAAAGTACTCCAAAGTTGGAACAAAACACAAGAAAGTATATATAAAATAAGCATGGAACATCAAAAATTATGGATACATTTGCAATGTATCATCCTCCCGCAAGGATGGGGCTCTTCCGTATGACCCAGAATATTAGCTCGTAAGTCTTTCCCATCCTATTTTCTCCTTTTCTTTTTGAAGTTTACTTTGTTGAGCCCGAATGTTTATTTCTTGGACCAGACATGATGAGGAGGAAGAAGATTCCCTAAGATCACTAGTTGGTGCATCTACCGTATCGCCTTCTACCAAGTTGCCTATTCCATTGACGGATCTGGTTAATCTGCAAAAACAAACTTCAGATAAACTGGACCCCAAAGAATCGGTCACTTCGCCTCAAGCTCCACCAGCCAAGAAAAATAAAACTGTGGGCAGAGGCATAGCCATGTCCAAAAACCCTTCTAAACCCGACATGCGAGATGTAAGTCTCTTTCTTCATTACTTGTTGCTGCTTGTTTTTCCTTTCACCCCCCTAGTATTTTTGTGTAACATTCCCTGTTTGCACAGCCACTGATGTGCGAGATAATCGACATGGCCTCTCTCTTTATTAAGATTCGGAATGATGCTACAAACTCCAAAGATTTTTTCGACTATCCTGTACTCATCTGTTGTTTATGATGGCTGCTATTGACCCGACAAATTTTCTTTTCATCTAGCCATTGCCAAAGAGTCTGAAATAATTTGGGAAGAATCCTTAAAGCATTTTGATGAACTCAAGGTAAAGCTGAAGAATATGGAGAAAACGCTTGAGGAGGACAAGATAGCTGCCAAAGCTGAAGCCGAAGAGCGAAAGAAATAGGCTACCGCCATGGCCAAAAGAGACGAAGATCTTCGGAAGAGGCTGGATGCCCTAAACACTTCTTTCAACAGTAAGTTTACTTTTTAAATTGCTGAGATTTTTCCTTCACACTACTGCATACGTTCTTTTTTCCTTTGTTTCGCTCCTTCTTATGTTCGACTTCACTTTTCCAACGTCAGAAATTACAGGCTAGTCTCTGACTTTAGAAGAGGATCAATGATTCGATCCATTGTTGGATATTGTGGGTGTCTTGGAAGCCAATAGTGTTCGTGGGCGCAATCTTCTGACCCGTCCGTGTCGCGCTTTCAAGAGCCTTCATGTTGAGGTTTTTGCGGATCAGGAAATACCTGCAGATCTCAACGACCTCATCGCCATCTTCAACGCAGAACCGAATCTGTTGACATGCTACAACTTGCTTCAGTCGAAGAGTGGTGCCGAAAGCTCAATGGCCCTAGAAAGGGCACATGGCGAGAAGATCGACTGGAAGAAGGTTAGCTCCTCACTTCTAGTCAATGATGTCGGTGAAGAAGTTCATCTAAAACCATTCATTAAAAATCCAAGAAATATTCACGCTGCTTCTTGTGATGGTTATGGGACAGGAGGCTCCTCCCACTAAACCCTCAACAGATGCTCCTTCTCGTAGTATTAATCCCTCTAATAAACCTTCAGTTGATGCCCCTTCACCTAGTGCTACTCTCTTAGGCGAGAAAACTGCCTAGGTTTTAGTTGTAGTTTTAGTTGAACTAGTTTATTGTAATGAACTTACTGTCCCGTGCCGATGTTGGTCCAATGACTGGAGGAACCTTTGTCCTTTTGTATATATGCGAGGCCACTACAAAGCTTTATCAATTTGTATATATCTTATGCCACTTCTGAACTTGCTATTTATTTCCCTTTTCCTTCTAGATAATGACTGATCCCACTAGTCCTTCGGGTGTTCCTCAATCTTCGAATCCATAGTCATCACCTTCCAGGGGGAAGCCACCCGAAAATATCACTGTCCGTGTCATTGATCCTCCGTTGTATACCGAAAAAATTCAACACATTAAGCGGTTGGAAAGCAACCTTCGAGTCGTGCAAGCGATGGTGGATGTCTCAAACTCGAAGATGCAGAAAACATTGGATCATGAGGTGTACCTTATGGAGGATATCTCGAGGGCAGGCGAAAAGATGCTTTAGAAGTCTCTTTTTTTGTCCATGGACTGTGAGGCAAAAGCCCCACAGGAAAATTTTATTAATAATAAAGGATAATTACAGCCAAAGTATACAAAAAGAAAACTCACCTACTCTAAACACTGAAATCATGGAAGTGAGGAAATCCAAGACTTCAAGGACTTTATACGCTGCTTCTTAATTCTATGCTCTAGAAGAGAAAAATCATGTACAAAATTACATTTTCACCTAGCAAAGATGGGCCTCTCATGCTTAAAAATTGTAGCGTTTCCAAATGTGCCAACATGCAAGAATCATCACCTCCATGAAAAAGGGCTTCCCAAAACCCCTCCTAGCTACTACCAAAGTCGTGTGCAAATCAGTGCTTATACTCCAATTAATCTGCAAATATGCCCAGACCCGTCTACTGAAATTGCATTCAAAGAACAAGTGGAAACGCTCCTCATACGTACTGGTAGGACATAAAACACAAAAATTATTGCGTGTGACATTCCAATGCCTCTTGAGCAAGAGATCCTTAGTATTTAGCCGATCACTCAAGAGAAGCCATGCAAAAACTTTAACTTTTAAAACACAAGCAGATTTCTAAATCCACCCGTATACTGCTGGAACCACCAGGTGCGAGTGGATATGAGCATAATATAGCCCAGCAGCATAATTCTGCCCCCAATCATATGACCAAATATCTTTCTCCTGTGACAAAGGATGATCCACCATACCATGTTGCACCACTTTGTAGCTCCTCGTATGCCTGAGCCGACAAAGGTAAATATAAAAGAGCTACAAGGTCCGAATTTGAATAAACCTCCGCAACAGTCAAACTAGGATCCAATACAAAGAAGTAGAGGCGTGGGAACCTCAAAGCCAATGGCTAGGACAATCCCATAAAATCCCAAGCATCCGTCCAGAAAACAAAAGTATCTCCCGAGCCACATTGAACAGATGAAATTTCCTTGAATTTATCATGTAATTGGAGTATATCCCTCCACCAAAAAGATCCACAAGGCCTATTCATATCCGACAAAGATTGCGTGTAATATGTGCTCCAAATAAAATGAACCCACGGTACATTAACCTTATTATAGAATTTATCCAAGTGCTTAAGGAGTAGGGCTTCATTTTTCTTCTGGAAATTGACAATGCCCAGACCACCATCTGCCTTAGGTTTGCATACCAACTCCCACGCAGCCAATGCAGGCTTTGGCTCATTTTTATCCCTCCAGAGACACTGTCGTAAAATTCTGTCCAACTGATCAATCAAACCAATGGGTAGTTTAAGCGAAAGAAGGAAGTGTAAAGGCATTGAGCTCAAGGCAGATGAAATCAGTTGTAAACGGGCCCCTTGTGAAAGAAAGATGGACGTAGCCGTGAGTCGATGCTCCAAACTATTCACTAGAGGCAGCAAGTCACAAATCGAAGGCTTAGTAGTACCAAGTGGCAAGCCTAAATTAGGAAAAGGCAGAGATCCAACTTGGCAACCCAAAACAGCCGCAAGGGCAGTAGCTTCCCCTTCCTCAACATTCAAGGGGATAATGAGGGACTTCTGAAAGTTGACCTTGAGGCTAGTAGATTGCCCAAATTTGTGCAGAATATCCTTCAAAACTGACACTTGAACCATATCAGCAGGCATAACTAAAATAGTGACGTCTTCATATTGAACAACCGGGAACTCAACATCATGTGTAGAAATGGACAGAGTGAACACCCCTTGCAGCAAAGCATCATTGATTACCGATTGCAATAAGTCACCAGCACATACATATAACAAGGGAGAAATAGGATCTCCCTGCTGTACCCCCCCGTTTGCACACAAACTGCTTACCGGGCACACCATTAAGGAGGACTGAAGAAGTTTTGGAGGACAGAAATTCCTTCACCCAGCCAAGCCAGATCTGATCACAGCCCTTGTGTTCTAAAATCTGGATAATAGCCTCATGCTCAATGGTGTCGAAGGCCTTAGCAAAATTAAGCTTAATAAGTAAAATTGGTCTCTTAGATTGCTGACATTGGTATATGTACTCATAAGTCCAGGCAATGCAGTCCTGTATGGACCTAGACTTTAAGAACCCATACTGATTCTTGTGAATACACTTTAGTATATGCTCTTGAAATATGTTTGTAGCAAGTTTTGTCAAAAACTTCAGACAGGCATTAATTAGGGATATGGGTCGATAGTCATTAACACTCTCAGGTGATCCCTTTTTAGGCACAAGAGTGATAAAAGATGTGTTAATATTCTGCAAACCAACCTTCCTAGCATGAAAATCGTGGGAAAAATTATAGAACTCCTTCTTTATAATAGGCCAAAACTTTTTGAGAAAGAGGCCATTAAAGCCATCAGGTCCAGGGGCTTTGTCAGGCGGCATGAATTTTAGTATATCATCCATTTCCTTCTGATCAAATGATCTGGATAGGGCCTCCAAACCAACCACCTTATTTAGAATTCTGTCCAGGTCAAACTGCATTTTGATACCTTCAGTAGAACCCATTCTAGCCTTGTAACTAGCCCAAATCATACCTGCCATAGCACCATGCTCAGTAACTTCAGTTCTAGCATCTCCTTTCAGCGAGGAAACACTGTTTCTCCTAAATCTCTCGGTCGCCATTGAGTGAAAAAAATTCGTATTGTCTTCCCCAATTTGATCCACCTTATAGTACATCTTTTACGCTAATAATTACACTCAGGAAGTAGAAGAGTCTACAGATACGACTTCACAAAAAGTCTGAAGCTGAATTCGGTTCTAAACAGAGGCCTCTTATCCTCAACTATATCCAAAATAAAAATCACCTGGTTGCACTTCTGAATCAAGAGCTTTAGCTTAGAAAGGCTCTGCTTCCACCTCTTAAGATCATAACGCAAGCTTTTTAATTTATCAGCCAAGATTGCCACACTTGAAGCCTTGGGCGATGACCTAAACCAGGAAGTAGAAACGCAATCCAAAAACCTCGGCATATCCACCCAGTAGCTCTCAAAGCGAAAAAGTCTAACTTTAGAAATTTCTGTGTCAATGGTGACAACACACGGTAGGTGGTCATACTCTGGTTTAGCTAGTGGCAGCACAACAGTATTAGGACCGAGCCTCATTTTATAGTTGCAAAAAGTTAAACTCTTTGTTATTTTCCCAGGCATCCGATTATGTGCTGAGGAGGAAACTCAACGACTGAATATTTGAATGAATGCTCTTATGGAAGCTTCTCAGGGTACCAATACTGATTTATGGACTAACCATAAGCGTACTTACACTTTGTCCCTTCTCCAAGATTGGGTATTCGAGGTGAAGGAATTCATGGAGTGCTGCCACCAAGCATTGGCTCTTGTATACAATTCCATGTTTCCGCGGCATCCTCAAACTAAAGGGTTTGCCGCACTGATGACGAAGTTTCAACAAGGCGAAAAAAATTACCAATTCATCAAACTGTAGCTTGTCGCAGGTGCCAAACTTGCAGTTGCATGGGTGCACGTTCATCACCCGGCCTTGGATCTGGATGCCATCTCGCGGGTTTGCCCGCACCACCAAGCAGAGGGATGATAGCCATGGAGCCTCATTACGTGCTTGCTCGTAAGCCCATGATCCAGATCATCCATAGGTGCCTTGGCAAAGACCAAAAAAAATTCTTCAATTTTCTGATATAATTAGTACTCACTCTGTAAAGGAAAGTGCAAACTATGTAAAACTCTTGTTAATCTTAGCTAAATACATATACTTATAACTTTATATGTTCGTGTGCGTGTATATTCCACGTGAGACCTTTTCTTTAGTGTGATGCCCTAAGGCCGAATCAGCTACTCAGTTCAAAGCGTGTTTTGGGTTGTGCTTGACGACGACGCCGAAGTTTATAGGTTTGCACTGATTAGTGAATCCCTTGAGCATTGGGTATAGAAAAAGTAAAAGATTGAAAATTGATACTGAGTTGCAGGAACTTATCTTTATTTATTGTCAAATATAGAGGTACATGTTTGGTGTGATCGCATGGCCGTTGGCCTTATTGAAAGTAGAGTACGAGTCTTCGGCTAAAAATCTTGGTCGTGGGCCTTATTGAAAGTAAATTGTGGAAAGTAAATGTCCTAGGCATAGAAGCCCCACAACTGCACAATGTTCCATGGATTGGAGTACTTGACTCCGGTCTTCTTGTCTTGGAGCCGATGTGCTCATCTGGGGGTTACTACTGAGACGATATAGGATCCTTTCCATGGCGATTCTAGTTTGCGATGACCATCTTGCCCGAGGCGAAGGAACTAGGACCGAGTGCGTCGAAGTCATCTTCAAGTGCTTCCCTGGAGGTTTCTTTGTTGTATGCAACGACCCAAGGGGAGTCACGAGTTATTTCGACTAGAAGCACAGCTTCAGCGCTGTGCACTAGAAACAAAGGTGTTTCTTGCGTAGCGGTGTTTGGAGTTGTGCGTAAGCTCCATAGGATGGAGGCTAATTCATCTACCCAGGCGCCTTCTGCTATTTCGAGTGGTGCTACCAGTCTTTTCTTGATGGCATTGGTTACGGGCATGTTGTCTTTCTCTACCTGGCCATTGGTTCGCGGGTGGGCCACCGAAGCATAGCTCACTTGTATGACCATCTCTTTGTAGTAATCTTTGAATTCATTTGATATGAAATTAGTTCCGTTGTTGGTGATGATGTTGTGTGGCACCCCGAAGCGGAAACTATTAACTTGAGAAAAGTTTATGGCCGAAGTTGCGTCTTGGCTCCTGACGGGCACTGCTTCAATCCACTTTGTAAATTTGTTGACTGCATTTAGTAGAAAGACGTGTCCTCCAGGGGAAGATTTGTGGAGTTTTCCCACCATGTCGAGTCCCCATTGGGCATATGGGCAAGCCAGAGGTATGGGGGCCAGTTCTGCCACGAGTGCATTGGGTTTTGTCACGAACCGTTGGCACACCTCGCAAGTTCTTACGATATATTTGCATTCTAGACCGTAGTGAGCCAGTAGAAACCTACCCGAAAAGCTTTGG
Source organism: Avena sativa (assembly GCA_916181665.1). Classification (NCBI taxonomy): domain Eukaryota; kingdom Viridiplantae; phylum Streptophyta; class Magnoliopsida; order Poales; family Poaceae; genus Avena; species Avena sativa. The sequence continues at coordinate 346,287,484 of OV702287.1, forward strand.
CCACAATTACTCGACTTCTGGAGTGATGGCCGTATATTCCTTTGTGTATGTCCTTGAGGATGAACTTCCCTTCCTCGGGTGTGACGCAACACTGTAGCACACCTGAGATGCTTCTTTTGTAGAGTTCTCCCTTAATAATTCTGAAAGCTTTGGAAAGGACGGTCATCTGTCATGCTTCAACTGTGTCTTTTGGGAGTTCCCCACACATCATGTATGCCAAATATGGCTGTATCTAGGTAGGTTTTATCATCATGACTTCTTTAGGACCTTCCTCGTCGCCTGGGGGAACTTCCTCAACCTCTGATATGGGTGTAGCCCCGAGTCATCTTTTACTTTTTTGCGCATCATGGGTGTTGCAGCTTCGGTCGTTTTATTGACTTTGATAGACAGCTCGCTAATCTCTTCCCAAAATACTCCGGGTGGTACGGGCAAACAAAGGGACTTGATGTCTGCCAATTATCGGCTAATACATCGTAAACTTATCTATAATTTTTAATGCTCCATGCTTGTTTTGTATCAACTTTCTTATGTTTTGTTTACACTTTGAGGTATTTTTATACATTTTCTGGAACTAACCTATTAACAAAATGTCACAGTGCTAGCTGCCTGTTTTCTGCTGTTTTTGGTTTCAGAAAAGCTAGTAAGGAAATATTCTCGTAATTGGACGGGACAAAAGCCAAAGTCAATATTTTACCAGAAGGAACACAGATTCCGAACGGCAGCCAAAGTGGGGCCACGAGGTGGCCACACCTAGGGCTGGAGCGGCCACCCCTAGGCGCGCCGCCCTATGGTGTGGGCCCCTCGGGCGGCCAACGACCTCGCCTCTTCGCCTATAAAAGCACCCCGATGCAGAAACCATAAACACCCGATCAGAAATCCACGAAAGAGTCTGTAGCCGCCGCCATCTCCATCCCTAGATCGGGGAATCCGAAGCTCTTCCCGGCACCCTGCCGGAGGGGAGAGATCATCCTGGAGGCCTTCTTCATCACCATGCCAGCCTCCGGAGTGATGCGTGAGTAGTTCACCCTTGGACTATGGGTCCATACAATAGCTAGATGGTTGGTTCTCCTCCTTTGTGCTATCATGTTTAGATCTTGTGAGCTCCGTTCATGATCAAGATCATCTGTTTGTAATCATATATGTTATGTTTGCGGGGATCCGATGGATATTGAGATACTATGTCAGATTTATTATTGATTCTATCATGTCTATGCTATTTGTGATCTTGCATGCTCTCTGTTTTTAGTAGCTATCTTGGCCAAGTAGATGCTTGCAACTCCAAGAGGGAGTATTTATGCTTGATAGTAGGTTCATGCCTCTAGTAATCTAGGAAAGTGACAGAAATCTCTAAGGTTGTAGATGTGTTGTTGCTACTAGGGAGAAAACAACAATCATTTGTCCATGGGGCAATTGTATTGTTTACTTTACACACTTTTCTTAATGCAATTATCTGTTGCTTGCAACTTAATACTGGAAGGGGTTCGGATGATAACCTGAAGGTGGATTATTAGTCATAGATGCAGTTGGATTACAGTCTATGTATTATGTTGTAATGCCCAATCAAATCTCGTAGGAGTCAAGATATCTAGTATATGCATTGTTATGCTTTCTCAATCTAGCAATTGCCCCTCTGTAATTTATTCATCCAACATGCTATTTATCTTAAGGAGAAACACCTCTAGTGAATTGTGGACCCTAGTCCATTCCTTTACCATTGATATACCATCTATTGTTTACTATTTGCTGTTTACTTTCTGGAAGCAATTACTATCCTTCACACTATACGTTTAATCCTTTATTTTTAGCAAAACCAGTGAGATTGACAACCTCACTGTAAGTTGGGGAAAAGTTTTTTGGTTGTGTTGTGCAGGATTCCAAGTTGTTAGCAACACCTTGGAGTTATTTCCTTACTTCTACTGGTTCGATATCCTTGGTTTCATAACTAAGGGAAAACTTGCTGATGTGCCCATCATACCTTCCTCTTGGGGTTCCCAACAAGCTCTATATTTTAAGCCATCAAGCACTTTTTCTGGCGCCATTGCCGGGGAGTTAAGGATGGCTTCAATCTCTTCCTCCTCGTCAATCACTTTTCAGGGAGAAATAAGATTGTTGCAAGGGGAGTGACATGGGTATGCCCAACAGGCACCCAACTACAGCCTACCTGGTGTGGCTCGACGGAAGACCCACTCAACGATTTTCCAAGGTCCATGACGCCCATGATGGTTCGAGTGGTACGAAGCCCATATTGATACAAACTCCAAGCGTACAAGACAATGAAACCTCAAAACTAGAGTTTGAATATAACTTGTAACCAACTCGTATCGGTACCTGAGACCTAGCCTCTCCATATATAAAGGCTAGGAGGGTCCAACGAGAAGAGTATCGCGACTCCCTCAATAGATAGATCTACGATCTCCCACATTGCCACAATATACAATAGATCTAGACATCGATCTCTCGCACATACGCTAGATCCAATCTGTGCGACACCGCTATCGGCGACCTTGTAATCCTTCGAATTATCATCAATCAAGAGCAGACAAGCAGGAGTAGGATCCTCTACGAGGCCTGAACCTAGGTAAACCTTGTGTCCCTGTGTGCTTGTTTGCTAGCCGATCGAGACTTCCAGCACACCCCAATTTCTCGAACCTAAGTCCATAACAATAGGCATTGATGAGTTTAACCCTCGTCGATTGCCGCCATCTGTGGGAACTGGGCGCGCTGACGTTGCGATCTTGGCGGCTCCATCATCAGCAATCTACGACTCATCGACTTCCGCGAGACAAATCCACTTCGGCTTAGAGCGCGGATCCGGGCGAGATCCCTCGCCGCTTTCGAAGATAGCTAGATCGCATCTGGTCAAAAATACCTTGGTTTCGTCTAACATCTAGCTCAAGTTTTGTTGAGAAGCATCGAGAAAAAGTGAACATCAATGCCGCCTTTGTGTTCAGCAGTTCGGATCTACATGATCAAGATTTTTCTGACCTATCAGTAGTCTCTTATAGAGAAAACCGACTCACTAGTCAAGCTGACCGGTCCGTGGCCTGTTTCGCATCGATTCGTCTGATGTTCGAAGATGCAAATCAATACTCCTATAAGACTACGAGTTCTTCCCGCCAACGTCTGTCCTATTCAGTTTCCAGTACGCAGGTTCTTGAGCTGATCCGGAGAAGGACTCACCGAATAGTAGGGATAAGAAAAAATTTGTCGGCTCGAGCGTGAAGCAAATCGTGAAGACCAAGCTGCCCTTGCAAAACGTGCCCTTAGCTGATTGTTCACGTCAAGTAATTTAAATCAAAGCTTGCTTTGGGAGGCCACCGAGAGGTCAAATCCCAAGGAGTTGTCCCAAACATATAACATATAGGAGCATCAGCTTCCTAGATCATGTGCACTTACAACAAAAGGCCAGAGAAAAAAAAGACCTCTTGGGTGTTGATGGATCCTTCAAACACGATAGCTTCACTGAAGACATGGGACGTACGAGAGTCAGTGACCCAAACGTCTCCTAGATCGGCTACACGCAACGTATCATGTCCACGCGACTCGCTGCCACGTGATACGACTCCATGTTCGCCGAGCCACTCGCCTCTGCGTCGAATCCCTTCCGCTAACGACTCGTCATTACTTTGACCCCGGCCTCTGCGCGACTATGCGTCCGTGGGCTACACCAACCCGCTACCGCGTCAAACTCCCGACCGCAGCATCGACTACTGGTCCGCCATGTTGGGTACGCATCCGCTACGACAAGTCCAACAAATATTTTATGACTCCATCGCGTCGACTACGTATGTCGTGCAACTCCGTCGACCTCGATTACACATCTATCATCGGCTCTGTCTGATCGCGTCAATTCTACACTCGGGGGTTGTGCCGTATCCGGCACGTGACTCGCTGTGGTTTTCGGCTCCGGCGACCTAGGGACTTCGTCGGCTCCAGAGACCCGATACGATCTCCGACTCCAATAACTCGGGAGCTCCCTCGGCTGTGGTGACCTGCTGCATTCTTTGGATGCAGCGATCTTCGGATACAGCAATCGCTACCGCCATTAGCCCCGAAAAATTGATGTCGCTTCGACTCCTTCCACCATGCGACTGGCCGGTGTGCCGACTCCGCCACGCGACCAACTACAATATTCGGTTGCGACAACATGCTATCGCCATCGGCTTTGGCGACCCGCTGCCACGTTGACTCCAGTCCATCGCATCGGCTCACGAACGTCGTCTCGACTCCATTAACCACCTCGACGCTACACTCGGGGGCTCCTTCGGATCCAGCGACCCGCTGCAGTCTTCGGATCCACTAACCCGTTGTGATCTTTGTATCCAGCGACTCGGGGGGCTCCCTCGACACCGGCGACCCGCTGTGGTCTTCGACTCCAGCGACTCGGGGGATCCCTCGGCTCCATCGACTCGCTGCGGTCTTCGGCTGCAGTGACCCGTTGCAGTCTTCAACTCCACTGACCTATTGTGTCTTCGACTCTGTCACGCAACCCGGTGCCGCCTTCGGCTGTGGTGACCGCGACATTCTTCAACTTCAACAATCGCTGCGGTCTTCAGATTGGGTGAATCAGGGGCTTCCTCGACTCTCGTGACCTGCTGATCGCATCGGATCATGCGACTCGTTCACCATGACAACTACCAATAAAGCTAAGTTTACTCTACCATGAGTCAATAATTGTTTATTTTAACTCCCACTCGAAACACTCGGGGGCTGCGCCCTCTTTGAGTAACTTAACGTGTCGTTGACTCCACGCACTCGAGCACCTCATATGCGATAGCCCGGGTAGCTGATTTTGCTTGATCGTCGAATCCTTGAACTCCGAGTACCTCAGCAAGGTACTGAGACTAAGAGTAATCAGGCTAACGAAAAGGCCTAGCATACAGTGCGAAAGTGTCGACTCGATTGGCACCAGAATTTTACTTGGCAAACTGACATGAAAATATTCTTTACAAGATACAAGTACTTCATAATTTTTTAATGTTTTATGTAGCTTACAAGGATGTCGACTGCATCGACATATTCTATCGGTTCCTCCAACAAGAGTCGACAAAACAATTGGCTACGACATACACTGAAGACCCGAGTCGAGTCCCTCCTCGGATGGTTGCATCGCTTGCTACTACACACATGCGACGTTGGCCGCGCACCCGACAAAAGTCAGTGCTTTCTCCTTGCATGATTGTCGACGGCGTCTACAAGACACAAGACTCGAGTCTTTGCCTGAGTCTACGACTCTGCCAGACATTCGGGGGCTACTCCAAACTGGAGCACGGGATGCACATATACAAGATCTTCGAGTGGCATGCTCCAAATCCTCACTCGAATCCACGATTCGACTAAGGAATCGGGGGCTACTCCCATAGGGAGCGCTGGTCGTGCATTTGAAAAAGTGCCGGTGTTGATGGCATACGCAAGATCATCCGAAGTACTTCCGTATTGTTGTGTCTATGCAACCGATGACTACAAGTCTCTGGTCGAGTCTACGACTTGAACAGACACTCGGGACTACTTCCATAGGGAGCGCTGGTCGCGCACCCTATAGTCCATTGTGTCGACTACTTCCATAATGTTGACTCGCTTACAGCAATCGAACGCATTGGCGACTTCGCCCGCTATACACTACAATGTCAAGTTCAGCGACAACGTCTCCTTGGCCACCCGAAACACCTCCGTGGTGATAAACCTTCGGATGATGCGTCCACGATGTAAAGATAAGACCTACAGATACAATCTGATTTCCTGGAAACCGTATCAGCTGCGCTCTACCAGAAAAATACCATGTCTACGAAATGAAGAAAATCCTGACGGACGCGTTGGGTACACATATGCATTAAAACTGGAGTTCGGCTCAGTAAGGCCTCCGCGGCATGAGTCGAACTACGCCAGCCATTTCCAAATTTGAGTCTGGGGACTCGAGTTTGAGTAGGTAGTGTTGTTTTTTCCCTAGAGCAATTAACTGTTCCCGATCCGTCGAGCGTACCAGACACGTTTACCATCATCCCTATGAATGGCTATAAATTTTGATTGACCCGATGAACTTCCGGGTGGGTGCTTCGCACTCGACACAATTGTCGACTTCGACATCCTAATGCAAAACTCAAGGCTTCTAAGTCTCCACCCGAATATATGATTCGCATGGACACTCGGGGGCTACTGACATGGGTATGCCCAACAGGCACCCAACTACAGCCTACCTAGTGCGGCTCGACGGAAGGCCCACTCGACGATTTGCCAAGGTCCATGATGTCCATGATGGTTCGAGTGGTACGAAGCCCATATGGATACAGACTCCAAGCATACAAGACAAGGAAACCTCAATACTAGAGTTTGAATATAACTTGTAACCAACTCGTATCGGTACCTAAGACCTAGCCTCCCCATATATAAAGGCTAGCAGGGTCCAACGAGAAGGGTATCACGACTCCCTCAATAGATAGATCTATGATCTCCCACATTGCCATAATAGACAATAGATCTACACATCGATCTCTCACACATACGCCAGATCCAATCTGCGCGACACCGCCATCGGCGACCTTGTAATCCTTCGAATCATCATCAATCAAGAGAAGACAAGCAGGAGTACGGTCCTCTACGAGGCCTGAACCTGCGTAAACCTTGCGTCCCTGTGTGCTTGTTTGCTAGCCGATCGAGACTTCCAGTGCACCCTAATTCCTCGAACCTAAGTCCATAACAATGGGCATTGATGAGTTTAACCCTCGTCAGGGAGTCTCTCACAACCAATCTCTTTACTTTTTTTTTGTTTTTCTTAGTTTATTTTTGCTTTGTTTGCTTTTTCTTTTATCAAAAACACACACAAAAATTAGTTGTACTGGTTTGCTTCTTTTATCAAAAACACAAAAAAAAATTAGTTCCTATTTCAGTTTCTATTTATGTTGGCTTGCTTTAATCTTACAAAAAATGACTACTCTGGAAAACACTAAGTTGTGTGACTTCACTAGCACAAACAACAATGATTTCATGTGCACACCTATTGCTCGACTTGTTCCTGAAGATGCTTTCTTTGAAATTAAACCTGCTTTGCTCAATCTTGTTATGAAAGAACAATTCTCTGGTGCGAGTACTAATGATGTTGCTACTCACTTTAATAACTTTATTGAACTTTGTGAGATGCAAAAACATAGGGATATAGATTGAGATATTAATAAGCTTAAATTGTTTCCTTTCTCTTTGAGAGAAAAAGCTAAAGAATGGTTGCTATCCCTACCTAGAAATAGTATTGATTCTTGGATTAAATGCAAAGATGCTTTCATTGGAAAATATTATCCTCCTGCTAAGATTATATCTATGAGAAGTGAAATAATGAAATTTAAACAATTTGATAATGAACATGTTGCTCAAGCTTGGGAAAGAATGAAATCTTTGGTAAAGAATTGCCCAACTCATGGATTGACTACTTGGATGATTATCCAAACTTTTTATGCAGGACTGAATTATTCTTCAATAAATCTGTTGGATTCTGCTGCTGGAGGGACCTTTATGACCATTACTTTGGGTGCTGCAACAAAGCTCCTTGATAATATGATGGTTAACTATTCTGAATGGCACACTGAGAGAGCTCCACAAGGTAGGAAGGTAAATTTTGTTGAATAAACCTCCTCCTTGAGTGATAAAATTGATGTTATTATGTCTATGTTTGTTAATGGAAAAGCTCATATTGATCCAAATCATGTTCCCTTAGCCTCATTGGTTGCTCAAGAAGAGCAAGTTGATGTGAACTTCATTAGAAATAATAATTTTAGCAACAATGCCTATAGGAGAACTTTTCGTAGTAATAATTATAGGCCATATCCTCCCAATAATGATAATGCTTATGGAAATTCCTACAACAACAATAGAAGTGCACCCTCTGAACTTGAAGTCATGCTTAAGGATTTTATTAGTAAACAAACTGCTTTCAATAAAATTGTTGAGCAAAAACTTTCGAATGCTGAAAAAAAATATCATCTTTATCTAAAGCACAATCCTCTTTGATTAATAAAATGGCTGCTAAACCTGAAACTATGGAAAACCCCTTTGCTGCTACTAATGCCATACAAGTTAGAATTGATGAAAATGTTAAACTATTAGCTGAATTGCATGCTAAGTGGGAAAGAGAAGATGAAATTGCTAGAAATAGTAGTATTTTTACTATTACCACCACCAATATTGATGCTAGCAAACTACATGAAGTCCCCATTCCTTTTGCAGCAATGCCTAAAACCAATGGAACCTTTTCTAGTAAAAATGCTGAAATTCTTCGAAATATGGGAAACAATAGTTCTACTACCTTGGATGGTAATTTTGATTTTGATCTTGATGGTTGCAATATTTCTGAAGTAATTATGTTCCTACAAAAGCTTGCTAGAAGTCCTAATGCTAGTGCTATGAATATGGCCTTTACAAAACACATTACAGATGCTCTCATAAAAATTAAAGAAGAAAAGTTGAAACATAAAGCTTCTATTCCTAGGAAATTAGAAGATGGTTGGGAACCCATCATTAATATGAAAGTGAATGATTTTGATCTCAAATCTTTATGTGATCTTGGTACTAGTGTCTCTATTATGCCTAGAAAGATTTATGAAATACTTGATTTGCCACCATTGGAATATTGTTATTTAGATGTCTAACTTGATGATAATGCTAAAAAGAAACTCATGGGGATTATTAATGATGTTCTTATTATGGTTAACAATACCTATGTACCTGTTGATTTCTATGTTTTGGATGTTGAATGCAATGCTTCTTGTCCTATTATTTTGGGAAGACCTTTTCTTAGAACTGTTGGTGCAATTATTGATATGAAGGAAGGCACCATTAAATATCAATTCCCACTCAAGAAAGGTATAGAACACTTCCCTAGGAAGAGATATAAGATACATTTTGCCTCTCCTATTAAAACAAAATTTGATCTTAATGCTTCTTTATTCAAAAATACTTGAATCTTGCTCCTATGCCTAGCTGAAAGGCGTTAAAGAAAAGCACTATTGGGAGATAACCTAAATTATTTTTAGTTGCAGTAAGTTTTTCTTTTGTTGAGTCTTGGAAGTTATTGCCTCATTAATAACCTCTCCTTATCCTTTTTGTGTGGTTTTTGTGCCAAGAATAACCTCTAATGAGAGAGAAGTAAGCCTTGGGAAAGTTGCTGTCCTGAAATAGATTTTTAGGCTTCACTATAAAAACTCGTGAAAAATCCCTGTACGTCCGATTGAGCTGTAAGTTTTTGTGCTTATGCCCCAGGTTATTATCTAACTTTCGTTAGTTTAGCACTTTTCGATTTGAGCAACAGAAGGTCTTCGAAAAAATCGGTTTTTACCTGCTGGTCTGTTTTGACAGATTTCTGCCATTATTTGCATTTGCCTCTTAATCTCTTTCTCTTTGAGTTCTGTTTGATCACTTGAGGTTTTAGAAGGAATAGCTACAGTAGCTTGTGTTTTAATGGAAGTTTTACTTGTGTTGAAACTAAACTCAAAGACATATTATCTTAATACACTAATGTTGCTAATGAAGATTGTGTGAAGTTTTGTATGAAGGAAATTTTCAAGTGTAGGGAAGAATAATGTGATGAGATGAAGAAGGGAAAAAATCTCAAGCTTGGGGATGCCACCCGTGTCACCCCAAGAAATATTCAAGAAGTACAAGGGTCAAAGCTTGGGGATGCCCAAGGCATCCCCTTCTTCATCAATAAAAATCTCAGGTTTTCTTCCAAAACACTTTATTGTTTCATGCACAATTGTGTTGTTCTTGGAGCGTCTTTGTTTTTGTTTTTAGTTTTTCTTTTGTTTGGTTTGTTTAAATAAATTGGTTGGACCCCCGCATTCATATGTTGTTTCAAATAATTTGATTGGTGCTAGAAAAGAGTAGGAAGCTTCATGCTTATAAGTGGTACAAAAGAAGCTTGTTTTGACTATGGCCTAGACTTTTATCATGTCATGCTTAATATTGCTTTGACTTTATGCTTAGTGATTATTGCTGTAGCATGACTTGTTCCAAACAATTGAGATTGCTTAAATGTGCCTTGAAAGAATCATGCGTTGTTTTAGCATACAAAAGCATAATATTGTGGTATTCTCCTTTGATGCTTTATTTTGGTTGACTTGGCACATGCTTACACCATGTTAAGACTATGAACCAGTCACCTTAGACTCTATGATCATTTACTTTTTGACTGGTAATATCACTTTATGCTTTAATTAATAATGTTTTGTCGCTTTGCATGATTATGGCCATTATTGCTCTCTTAGTTGGTGGCTCCCAGTCTTTTGCTAGCTGAGACATTGCAAATGTATCTATAATTTTTGATGTTCCATGCTTGGTTTTATCCACTTTCTTGTGTTTTGTTCCAACTTTGGAGTACTTTTCATATGATTTCTTGGACTAACCTATTAATAAGAGCCATAGTGCCAGCTGCCTGGTTTCTGCTGTTTTTGGTTCCAGGAAAGTCAGAAAATGAATATTCTCGGAATTGGACGGGACAAAAGCCAAAGTGCCTATTTTTTCGGAAGGGATCAAGTGCCAGAATATGAGACGGAGAAGGGCCAGGGGCCGGCCACACCACCTGGCCGCGCGGCCAGGCTGGGCCCACGCCAGGGATGGTGTGGTGGTTCCTGGCACCCCCTCGGCCTCTCCTTCCGCCTATATATTGCCCTCGGGACGAAAACCCTAAGGGCCTGATCAAAAATCCACGAAAGAGTCTATAGCCGCCATCATCTCCATCCCTAGATCGGGAGGGATCTGAAGCTCTTCCCGGTACCCTGCCGGAGAGGGGAATTCACCCTAGAGGCCTTCTTCATCACCATGCAAGCCTCCGGTGTGATGCGTGAGTAGTTCATCCTTGGACTACGGATCCATGTAGTAGCTAGATGGCTGGTTCTCCTCCTTTGTGCTTTCATGTTTAGATCTTGTGAGCTCTGTTCATGATCAAGATCATCTATTTGTAATCATACATGTTGTGTTTACGGGGATCCAATGGATATTGAGATGCTATTTCAGATTGATTATTGATTCTATCATGTCTTTGTTATTTGTGATCTTGCATGCTTTCCGTTGTTAGTAGCTATCTTGGCCAAGTAGATGCTAGCAACTCCAAGAGTTAGTATTTATGCTCAATAGTGGGTTCATGCCTCTGGTAATCTGGGGAAGTGACAGAAATCTCTAAGGTACTAGATGTGCTATTGCTACTAGGGAGAAAACAACAATCCTTTGTTCATAGCACAATCGTATTGTTTACTTTACACGTAGTTCGTAAAGCAATAATCTGTTGCTTGCAACTTAATACTAGAGGGGGTTCGGATAATAACCTGAAGGTGGATTATTAGTCATAGATGCAGTTGGATGGCGGTCTATGTATTATGTTGTAATGCCCAATCAAGTCTCAAAGGAGTCAAGATGATTAGTATATGAATGTATTGCTTTCTCGGTGTTTGTCAATTGCTCCACTGTAATTTGTTCACCCAGCATGTTATCTATCTTAAGGAGAGCCACCTCTAGTGAACTATGGATCCCGGTCCTTGTCTTTTACATACAATCTACAATCTTTTACTGCTTTGTGTTTACTTTCTACAAACTTTTACTTCTTTCCATTCGATACGTTTAATCCTTTGTTTTCCGCAAAACACGGTGAGATTGACAACGTCATCGCAAGTTGGGGACAAAGTTCTGTGGTTGTGTTGTGCAGGTCTCCACGTTGCTACTAGCACCGGTAGTGCCCCCTGCCAAAGCTCAGCTAGTAACACCTTTGGGGTGTTTCCTTGCTCCTTCTGGTTCGATTAAACCTTGGTTACATAACCAAGGGAAAACTTGCTGCTGTACTCATCATACCTTCCTCTTGGGGTTCCCAACGAGCTCTACGTCGAACGACGAGCACATCTAGATTTTTTTGGCGCCGTTGCCGGGAGTCAAGGACATCTTCACAAGGGGAGTCCCTCATAACGAATCTCTTTACTTTGTTGTTTTTGTTTTGCTTAGTTTTATTTTTGCTTTGTTTGCTTGTTTTGTTATTCAAAAACACACAAAAATTAGTTTTACAAGTTTGCTTTCTTATTTGAAAACCCAAAAAAATGACTACTCTTGAAAACACTAAGTTGTGTGACTTCACTAGCACCAACAACAATGATTTTATGAGCACACCTATTGCTCCACATGTGGCTGAAAATACTTTCTTTGAGATAAAACCTGCTTTGCTCAATCTTGTTATGAGAGAACAATTTTCTGGTATTGGTAATGAAGATGCTGCTTCCCATCTAAATAACTTTGTTGAACTTGGTGAGATGCAAAAGCATAGGGATATAGATGGTGATATTATTAAGCTGAAATTGTTTCCTTTCTCTTTGAGAGGAAAAGCTAAAGAATGGTTGAATTCCTTAACTAGGAATAGTATTGATTCTTGGACTAAGTGCAAAGATGCTTTTATTGGAAAATACTATCCTCCTGCTAAGATTATATCTATGAGAAGTGAAATAATGAAGTTTAAACAACTTGATAATGAGCATGTTGCTCAAGCTTGGGAAAGAATGAAATCTTTGGTAAAGAATTGTCCCACTCATGGACTGACTACTTGGATGATCATCCAAACTTTTTATGCAGGATTGAACTATTCTTCAAGGAACCTATTGGATTCTGCTGCTGGAGGTACCTTTATGACCATCACTTTGGGTGCTGCAACAAAACTTCTGGACAATATGATGGTTAATTATTCTGAATGGCATACTAAGAGAGCTCCACAAGGTAAGAAGGTAAGTTCTGTTGAGGAAACCTCCTCCTTGAGTGATAAGATTGATATAATTATGTCTATGCGTGTTAATGGGAAAGCCCATATTGATCCAAATAATGTTCCTCTAGCTTCTTTGGTTGGTCAAGAAGAGCAAGTTGATGTGAACTTCATAAGAAATAACAACTTTGGCAACAATGCTTATGGTAATAATGCTTATAGGAACAATTTTGGTAATAACAATTATAAACCATATCCTCCCAACAATGGTAATGCTTATGGAAATTCTTACAACAATAATAAGAGTGCTCCCTCTGAACTTGAAGTCATGCTTAAAGAGTTTATTAGTAAACAAACTGCTTTCAATAAAACTATTGAGGAAAAAATCTCTAATGCTGAAAGAAATATAGCATCTTTGGCTGAAGCTCAATCTACTTTGAATAAAATGGCTGCTAAACCTGAAACTAATGAGAATCCCTTTGCAGCTACCAATGCCATACAAGTAAGAATTGATGAAAATGTTAGACTATTAGCTGGATTACATGCTAAGTGGGAAAGAGAAGATGAAATTGCTAGAAACATTAGTGTTTCTACTATCACCACCACTAGTGTTGAGGCTAGTAATAGTTCTACTACTTTAGATGATAAAGTTGATTTTGATCTTGATGGTTGCAATATCTCTGAAGTTATTAAGTTCCTACAAAAGCTTGCTAAAAGTCCTAATGCTAGTGCTATGAACATGGCTTTTACAAAACACATTACTGATGCTCTCATAAAGATTAAAGAAGAAAAGATGAAACGTAAAGCTTCTATTCCTATAAAACAAGAGGATGGTTGGGAACCCATCATTAATATGAAAGTGAATGACTTTGATTTCAAAGCTTTGTGTGATCTTGATAGTAGTGTTTCTATTATGCCTAGAAGGATTTATGATATGCTGGATTTGCCTCCTATTGAATATTGCTATTTGAATGTCCCACTTGATGCTAATGTTAAAAAGAAACTCATGGGGAGTCTTAATGATGTTCTTATTATGGTTAACAATTCCTATGTCCCCGTTGATTTCTATGTTTTGGATGTTGAATACAATGCTTCTTGTCCTATTACTTTGGGAAGATCTTTTCTTAGAACTGTTGGTGCCATCATTGATATGAAAGAAGGCACCATTAAATATCAACTCCTACTCAAGAAAGGTATAGAACACTTCCCTAAAAAGAGAGAAAAGATTTCTATTGCTTCTCCTATGAAAACAAAATTTGGTCTCAATGCTTCTTCATTTGAGAACACTTGATTCTTTCTTTGCTTCTTATGCCTAACTTAAAGGCGTTAAAGAAAAGTACTTATTGGGAGATAACCCAAAAGTTTTAGATGAGTCTTGGAAGTTATTACCTTTGTAATAACCGCTCCTTATCCTTTTTATTTGCTTTTTGTGCCAAGAGTAACCTCTAATGAGAGTGAAGTAATGATTGGGAAAGTTGTTGTCCCGAAACAGATTTTTGTGCTTCACCGTAAAAATTCGTGAGAGATATCTGTATGTCGGATTGAGCTGTAATTTTTTTTTCCTCTTCTCCAGGTTGTTATCTAACTTTATTTAGTTCAACACTTTTTGATTTGAGCAACATAAGGTCTTCAAAAAAATTCGTCTTTACCTGCTGGTCTGTTTTGACAGATTTCTGCCATTTTCTGCATTTGCTTCTTGTGGGTTCCCTTTTGAGTTTTTTTGGGGAATTGAGATTTTTGAGGGAAGTGCTACAGTAGCTAGTGTTCTAATGGAAGTTTATTTGGTGTTAAAACTGAACCTTAATACTTATTTATCTTAAGTGCACTAATGTTGCTAATGAGATTGTGTGAAGTTTTGTATGAAGGAAAAATTTCAGGTGTATGGAAGGAATGAGTAATGAGATAAAGGATGGACTAAAGCTCAAGCTTGGGGATGCCACGCGTGTCACCTCAAGAAATATCTAATAAGTACATGCGTCAAAGCTTGGGGATGCCCAAGGCATCCCCTTCTTCATCAATAAAAATTTCAGGTTTCTTCCAAACGCTTCATTTTTATTGTTTCATGCACAGTTGTGTTATTCTTGGAGCGTCTTCTTTTTCATTTTTATTTTGGTTTTTAGTTTGCTTGGTTTGCTTAGTTTTCTGAATAAATTGGTTGTACCCCCTCTTTCATACTTTGGTTTGCAAATAGTTTGGTTTGGTTTGGAAAAGAGTAGGAAAGTTCATACTTATGTGGTAAAAAGAGCTCGTTTTTTACTGTGGCCTATGCTTTGTCATGCCATGCTTAATATTGTTTTGGCTTTATGCTTAGTATTATTTGCTGTAGCATGACTTGTTATAAACAATTGAGATTGCTTAATGTGCCTTGGATGAATCATGTGTTGTTTTAGCATATTAAAGCATAGTATAGTGGTATTCTCCTTTGATGCTTTATTTGGGTTGACTTGGCACATGCTCACACCATGTTTTGACTATCCAAAGTCACCATAGCCTTTATGATCCTTTAGTTTTCAACTTTTAGTATCACTTTCTGCTTTGATCAATGATGTTTTGTCGCTCTGCATGATTAGGGCCATTATTGCTCTCTTAGTTTGTTGCTCCCAGTCTTTTGCTAGCCTCCACAACCAAGTATGAGTTCCACTCATGGATCCAACTCCCTAAACCAAGTTATTCCAAAGAGTCCACCATACCTACCTACTAGCTTATGCTATTCCAAGTATATTCATGCTTTTGTTTACCTTCCACTTGTTATGAGAAAACTAGTGATTAAAGCTCTCACGAACTTGATGGCACACTTTACTTTTTTGCCTCTAATAAACTTGAACCATTGGGTCTTTCTTTGTTGCATATATGCTTGCGCTTTATAAGTTGAAATAAGCAGAACCATGTACCATGGGGAACGCTTTCAACATTGCACTTGTACTTTGTACCTCGTTGATATCATGTTCTTTTGCTTACGGATCCCGCCGGTGTGAAATAAAAGTGGAACTTGTAAGATCATGGAGTTTGTATGTGTGTTAGAGAAACGCATGGGCCGCTAGCGTAAGCCATGCCTAATCATGGTGGAAACTTGCAGCATCACCATAATGAGCACTCTATGAAGTATCCTCAATAAAAACCTATGCAAATAGCAAATAAAAAGATCGTTGAGATGCTCACTGTCTGCTTGCCTTGTCATTTTGATTATGGGAAAGCTCCCGTATCATGTGCAAGGGGTACCCCGTAGGTGGTTCTTAATGATACACATATACTTACAATGACAAGAGCTTACTCGTGACTGGAGTTGAGTAGCATGAGGATCGGTCTTCGTAAGTAAGGGGCATGAGATTTCGGTTTATAACTTGTCAAGAATATCCTCTTAGTTGTGTCACTTTAACCTTAATCACCTTCAAGATGCTTATGATAGGGGCAATGAGAGCTGAAAGCTACAAGTACCATAATTTTTGGAAGCTCTTTATGAGACTTGAATCCATGCTTCCTTTTACAAAAGGCCTTTCTACCACCATTATATTGAGTCTCCATCTTTTATCTTTATTCACCTACTTTGAGAGCATAGTGGCCATTCTTAGTTATATGTGCATTGTCCCAAGACTAGTTGATTGATGCATAACTTGTTATTGCTTGTTTTAAACTATTGTATCTAGTCACTCTTATGAACTTTGAAGGTGTCCTATGCATTTATATTTGCTACTCTATTGAGGGACAAGCTGAATACTATTATGCTATGTTTTCTTTATGTGAAACAAACAAACGTCTTGCAAAGCATTGTTATTCATGAATCTTTTGTTTGTGCCTTTTCATGTTGCATCATAGTTTCTTTGCTTATTGCTAGAACTTTGTCTTTCATGTTATGATTGAAGTACTATGATCCCAGCTTTGAATGTTTTGCAAATACTTTGATCAAGTCTTTGATGGTGCATGTCACCTCAAAAATCATTCTTTCTTTTTATCACTTACCTACTCGAGGACGAGCAGGAGTTAAGCTTGGGGATGTTGATACATTGCAAATGTATCTATAATTTTTGATGTTCCATTCTTGGCTTTATCCACTTTCTTGTGTTTTGCTCCAACTTTGGAGTACTTTTCATATGATTTCTTGGACTAACCTATTAACAAGAGCCACAGTGCCAGCTGCTTGTTTTCTGCTGTTTTTGGTTCCAGGAAAGTCAGAAAATGAATATTCTCGGAATTGGACGGGACAAAAGCCAAAGTGCCTATTTTTTCGAAAGGGATCAAGTGCCAGAATACAAGACGGAGAAGGGCCAAGGGCCGGCCACACCACCTGGCCGCGTGGCCAGGCCGGGCCCGCGCCAGGGGGTGGTGTGGTGGCTCCTGGCACCCCCTCGACCTCTCCTTCCGCCTATATATTGCCCTCAGGATGAAAACCCTAAGGGCCCGATCAAAAATCCACGAAAGAGTCTGTAGCCGCCGTCATCTCCATCCCTAGATCGGGAGGGATCTGAAGCTCTTCCCGGCACCCTTCCGGAGAGGGGAATTCACCCTGGAGGCCTTCTTCATCACCATGCAAGCCTCCGGTGTGATGCGTGAGTAGTTTATCCTTGGACTACGGATCCATGTAGTAGCTAGATGGCTGGTTCTCCTCCTTTGTGCTTTCATGTTTAGATCTTGTGAGCTCTGTTCATGATCAAGATCATCTATTTGTAATCATACATGTTGTGTTTGCGGGGATCCGATGGATATTGAGATGCTATTTCAGATTGATTATTGATTCTATCATGTCTTTGTTATTTGTGATCTTGCATGCTTTCCGTTGTTAGTAGCTATCTTGGCCAAGTAGATGCTAGCAACTCCAAGAGTTAGTATTTATGCTCGATAGTGGCTTCATGCCTCTGGTAATCTGGGGAAGTGACAAAAATCTCTAAGGTACTAGATGTGTTGTTGCTACTAGGGAGAAAACAACAATCCTTTGTTCATAGAACAATCGTATTGTTTACTTTACACGCAGTTCGTAAAGCAATAATCTGTTGCTTGCAACTTAATACTGGAGGGGGTTCGGATGATAACCTGGAGGTGGGTTATTAGTCATAGATGTAGTTGGATGGCGGTCTATGTATTATGTTGTAATGCCCAATCAAGTCTCAAAGGAGTCAAGATGATTAGTATATGCATGTATTGCTTTCTCGGTGTTTGTCAATTGCCCCGCTGTAATTTGTTCACCCAGCATGTTATCTATCTTAAGGAGAGCCACCTCTAGTGAACTATGGATCCCGGTCCTTGTCTTTTACATACAATCTACAATCTTTTACTGCTTTGTGTTTACTTTCTGCAATCTTTTACTTCTTTCCATTCGATACGTTTAATCCTTTGTTTTCCGCAAAACACGATGAGATTGACAACCTCATCGCAAGTTGGGGACAAAGTTATGTGGTTGTGTTGTGCAGGTCTCCACGTTGCTACTAGCACCGGTAGTGCGCCCTGCCAAAGCTCAGCTAGTAACACCTTTGGGGTGTTTCCTTGCTCCTTCTGGTTCGATTAAACCTTGGTTTCATAACCGAGGGAAAACTTGCTGCTGTACTCATCATACCTTCCTCTTGGGGTTCCCAACGAGCTCTACATCGAACGACGAGCACATCACTAGCCTCCACCTATACCAAGTATGAGTTCCACTCATGCATCCAACCCCCAAGAAAACCAAGTTATTCCAAAGCGTCCACTATAAATTCCTATGCATGGTGTGTTACACCATTTCAAGTATATTCATGTTTTTATCTATCTTCCAAATTTAAAATTTTGTTATGTGAAAATTAGTGATTAAAGCTCTCACAAACTTGATGGCACACTTTATTTTCTTGCACTTAATAAACTTGAACCATTGTGTCCATCTATGTTGCTTATATGCTTGCACTTTATAAGTTGTGAATTAGCAGAACCATTCTACCATGGGGAACGCTTTCAACATTGCACTTATTATTTAGTTGATATCATGTTGTTTTGTTTATGGATCCCGGTGGTGTGAAATAAAAGGGGAGCTTGTAAGCTCATGTAGTTTGTATGTGTGTTAGAGAAACGCCTGGATGGCTAGCCTAAGCCATGCCTAATCATGGTGGAAACTTGTAGCATAACCATAGTGAGCATTATGTGAAGCATCCTCAATAAAAACCTATGCAAATAGCAAATCAAAAGATTGCTGAGATGCTCATTGTCTGTTGCCTTGTCATTTTGATATGGGATAGCTCTTGTGTCATGGGGCAAGGGGTACCCCGTTGGCGTTTCTCCATGATACACATGTACTTACAATGACAAGAACTTACTTGTGACTAAAGTTGAGTAGCATGAGGTTCTGTACTCATAAGCAAGGGGCATGAGATTTTTAATTTGTAACTTGTCAAGCATATCCTCATATTTGTGTCATTATAACCTTAATCACCTCAAGATGCTTATGATAGGGGCAATGAGAGGTGAAAGCTAATAAGTACCATAAATTTTGGAAGCACTTTATGAAACTTGAAATCCCTGCTTCCCTCTGTGAAGGGCCTTTATTTTTACTTTTATGTTGAGTCTCCATCTTCTATCTTTATGCACCAATTGAGAGAGCATAGTGGTCATTCTTAGTTTAATGTGCATTGTCCCAAAACTTGTTGATTGATTCATAACTTTGATATTGCTTGTTCTTAAATTATTTGTATCTAGTCACCCTTATGAACTTTGAAGGACAAGCTGAATACCACTCTTATTATGTTTTCTATATGTGAAACAAACAAACGTCTTTCAATGCATTGTTATTCATGATCTCTTGTTTGTACCTTTTCATGTTACAGCATAGTTGCTATGTCGTATTGTTAGAACTCTATCTTTCATGTTCATGTGTAGAGTACTTTGATCCCAGATATCAATGCTTGTCAAATACCTTGATCAAGATTGTGATGGTGCATGTCACCTCAAAAATTATTCTTTTTATCACTTACCTACTCGAGGACAAGCAGGAGTTAAGCTTGGGGATGCTTGATACGTCGTAAACGTATCTATAATTTTTGATGCTCCATGCTTGTTTTGTATCAACTTTCTTCTGTTTTGTTTACACTTTGAGGTATTTTTATACATTTTCTGGAACTAACCTATTAACAAGATGACACAGTGCCAGTTGCCTGATTTCTGCTATTTTTGGTTTCAGAAAAGCTAGTAAGGAAATATTCTCGGAATTGGACGGGACAAAAGCCAAAGTCAATATTTTACCAGAAGGAACACGTAGTCCGAAGGGCAGCCGGAGTGGGGCCACGAGGTAGCCACACCTAGGACTGGCGCAGCCACCCTATGGTGTGCGCCCCTCGGGCGACCACC
Source organism: Avena sativa (assembly GCA_916181665.1). Taxonomy (NCBI): domain Eukaryota; kingdom Viridiplantae; phylum Streptophyta; class Magnoliopsida; order Poales; family Poaceae; genus Avena; species Avena sativa. The sequence goes on from OV702287.1 coordinate 346,307,495, forward strand.
GACCTTGCCTCTTCTCCTATAAAAGCACCCTGATGCAAAAACCCTAAACACCCGATCAGAAAACCATGAAAGAGTCTGTATCTGCCTCCATCTCCATCCCTAGACCGGGGGGATCCGAAGCTCTTCCCGGCACCTTGCCAGAGGGGAGAGATCATCCTGGAGGCCTTCTTCATCACCATGCCAGCCTCCGCAGTGATGCATGAGTAGTTCACCCTTGGACTATGAGTCAATACAGTAGCTAGATGGTTGGTTCTCCTCCTTTGTGTTATCATGTTTAGATCTTGTGAGCTCCATTCATGATCAAGATCATCTATTTGTAATCCTATATGTTGTGTTTGCAGGGATCCGATGGATATTGAGATACTATGGCAGATTGATTATTGATTCTACCATGTCTATGTTATTTGTGATCTTTCATGATCTCCGTTGTTAGTAGCTATCTTGGCCAAGTAGATGCTTGCAACTCCAAGAGGGAGCATTTATGCTCGATAGTAGGTTCATGCCTCTAGTAATCTGGGGAAGTGACAGAAATCTCTAAGGTTGTAGATGTGTGATGGCCCAAAATATATCGACCTTGTTGGGGAACCCCAAGAGGAAGGTATAATGAGCACAGCAGCAAGTTTTCCCTCGGTTATGAAACCAAGGTTATCAATCCAGTAGGAGCAAGGAAACACCCCAAAGGTGTTGTTAGCTGAACTTTGGCAGGGCGCACTACCGGTGCCAGCAGCAACGTGGAGACCTGCACAACACAACCACAGAACTTTGTCCGCAACTTGCGATGAGGTTGTCAATCTCACCGGTTTTGCTGAAAACAAAGGATTAAACGTATCGAGTGGAAGAAAGTAATAGTTTGCAGAAAGTAAACACAAAGCAGTAAACAGTTGATTGTAGATTGATGGTAAAAGAAAGGACCGGGGTCCATAGTTCACTAGTGGTGTCTCTCCTTAAGATAGATGACATGTTGGGTGAACAAATTACAGCGGGGCAATTGACAAACATCGAGAAAGCAATATGCATATACTACTCATCTTGACTCCTTTGAGATTCGATTGGGCATTACAACATTATACATAGACCTTCATCCAACTGCATCTGTGACTAATAATCTACCTTCAGGTTATCATCCGAACCCCCTCCAGTATTAAGTTGCAAGCAACAGATAATTGCATTATGCATTGCGTGTAAAGTAAACAATATGATTGTTCTATGAACAAAGGATTGTTGTTTTCTCCCTAGTAGCAACAACACATCTAGTACCTTAGAGATTTCTGTCACTTCCCCAGATTACTAGAGGCATGAACCCACTATCGAGCATAAATACTAACTCTTGGAGTTGCTAGCATCTACTTGGCCAAGATAGCTGCTAACAACGAAAAGCATGCAAGATCACAAATAACAAAGACATGATAGAATCAATAATCAATCTAAAATAGCATCTCAATATCCATCGGATCCCCGCAAACACAACATGTAGAATTACAAATAGATGATCTTGATCATGAACGGAGCTCACAAGATCTAAACATGATAGCACAAAGGAGGAGAACCAGCCATCTAGCTACTACATGGACCCATAGTCCAGAGATGAACTACTCACGCATCACACCGGAGGCTTGCATGATGATGAAGAAGGCCTCCAGGGTGAATTCCCCTCTCCGGCAGGGTGCCGGGAAGAGATTCAGATCCCTCCCGATCTAGGGATGGAGATGACGGCGTCTACAGACTCTTTCGTGCAATTTAAATCGGGTACTTAGTGTTTCTATATCGGAGGCATCTTATAGGCGGAAGGAGAGGCCGAGGGGTGCCTGGGCTAGCCACACCACCCCCTGGCGCGGGCCAGGCCTGGCCGCGCGGCCAGGTGGTGTGGCCGCCCTCTGGCCCCTCTCCGTCTCGTATTCTGGCTTCGGGTGTCCCTCGGTGAAAAACTTACTTTGGCTTTTGTCCCGTCCAATTCCAAGAATATTCATTTTCTGACTTTCTTGGAACCAAAAACATCAGAAAACAGGCAACTGGCACTGTGGCTCTTGTTAATAGGTTAGTCCAAGAAAGTGTATAGAAAGTACTCCAAAGTTGGAACAAAACATAAGAAAGTAGATAAAACCAAGCATGGAACATCCAAAATTATGGATACGTTAGCAACATGTCAACATCCCCAAGCTTAACTCCTGCTCGTCCTCGAGTAGGTAAGTGATAAAAAATTGAGGTGACATGCACCATCATAAACTTGATCAAAGTATTTGTAAAACATTGAAAGCTGGGATCATAGTACTTCAATCAAAACATGAAATACAAAGTTCTAGCAATAAGACAAAGAAACTTAGTTGCAACATGAAAAGGCATAAACAAAAGATTCATGAATAAAAATGCTTTGCAAGACGTTTGTTTGTTTCACATAAAGAAAAAATAGCATAGTGGCATTCAGCTTGTCCCTCATAGAGTAGCAAACATAAATGCATAGGACACCTTCAAAGTTCATAACAGTGACTAGATACAAATAGTTTAAAACAAGCAATATCAAAGCTATGCATCAATCAACAAGTCTTGGGACAATGCACATAGAACTAAGAATGGCCATCAAAGTAGGTGCATAAAGATAGAAGGTGGAGACTCAACATAAAAGTAAAAGAAAGGCCTTCATAGAAGGAAGTAGGGATTCAAGTTTCATAAAGAGCTTCCAAAAATTATTGTACTTATTAGCTTTCAGCTCTCATTGCCCCTATCATAAGCATCTTGACGTGATTAAGGTTAAAGTGAACAAACTATGGTGTATATGCTTGACGAAGTATAAGTTGGAAATCTCATGTCCCTTGAATACGAGGGCCGCTCCTCATGCTACTCAAGTTTAGTTACCGGTAAGTTCTTGTCATAATAAGTACATGTGTATCATAGAGAGCCGCCAATGGGGTACCCCTTGCCCGATGATACGGAAGAATCCCCATATCAAAATGACAAGGCAAGCAGACAACGAGCATCTCAGCAATCTTATTATTTACCATGGGAATATGGTGTTTTTCTCTCTTTCCTCTTTTCTCATGTTTTTTTCTTTTTTTATGTTTTCTCAATGTCTGACTCTTTTTTATAAGAAGAATGCTTCATAGACGGCTCATTATGGTTACGCTGCAGGTTTCCACCATGACAGCATGGATTAGACCAGCGGCCCAGGCGTTTCTCTAACACACATACATAACTCCATGGACTTACAAGCTTCCCTTTCATTTCACACCGACGACATCCATAAACAAAAGAGCATGATATCAACTAGGTACAAAGTACAAGTGCAATGTTGAAAGCGTTCCCCATGACAACATGGTTCTCCTCATCCCCAACAAATAAGTCCAAGCATATACAACATAGACGACACAATGGTTCAAGTTTATTAACGGCAAGAAAAGTAAAGTGTGCCATCAAGTTCGTGAGAGCTTTAATCACTAGTTTTCTCATAACAAGTTTAATTTGGAAGGTAAACAAAACATGAATATACTTGGAATAGCATATGCTAATAGGTAGGTATGGTGGACTCTTTGGAATAACTTGGTTTAGGGAGTTGGATGCATGAGTGGAACTTATACTTGGTTGCGGAGGCTAGCAAAAGACTGGGAGCGACAAACTAAGAGAGCAATAATGGCCATAATCATGCAGAGCGACAAAACATCATTGATCAAAGCATAAAGTGATACTACAAGTTGAAAACTAAAGGATCATAAATGCTTATGGTGACTTTGCATAGTCATAACATGGTGTGAGCATGTGCCAAGTCAACCCAAATAAAGCATCAAAGGAGAATACCACAATACTATGCTTTAATATGCTAAAACAACGCATGATTCATCCAAGGCACATTAAGCAATCTCAGTTGTTTATAACAAGTCATGCTACAGCAAAGAATACTAAGCATAAAGCCAAAACAATATCAAGCTTGGCATGACAAAGCATAGGCCACAGTCAAAAACAAACTCCTTTTACCACTTAAGAATGAACTTTCCTACTCTTTTCCACCCCAAACCAAACTATTTGAAAACCAATGCATGAAAGAGGGGGTCCAACCAATTTATTCAACAAACTAAGAAAACCAAGCAAACGAAAAAACAAAAAGAAAACAAAGACGCTCCAAGAACAACACAACTATGCATGAAACAATAAAAATGAAGCGTTTGGAAGAAACCTGGGATTTTTATTGATGAAGAAGGGGATGCCTTGGGCATCCCCAAGCTTTGACGCTTGTACTTCTTGGATATTTCTTGGGGTGACATGCGTGGCATCCACAAGCTTGAGCTTTAGTGCATCCTTCATCTCATTACTCATTCCTTCCATACACCTGAAATTTTTCCTTCATACAAAACTTCACACAATCTTTATTAGCAACATTAGTGCACTCAAGATAATAAGTCTTTAGGTTTAGTTCCAACACCAATAAAACTTCCATTAAAACACAAGCTTCTGTATCACTTCACTCAAAAATCTCAATTCCCCAAAAGAACTCAAAAAGGAACCAACAAGAAGCAAATGCAAATAATGGCAGAAATCTGTCAAAACAGACCAGTAGGTAAAAACCAATTTTTTCGAACACCTTCTGTTGCACAAATCAAAAAGTGTTGAACTAACGAAAGTTAGATAACAACCTGGGGCAGAAGCACAAAACATCAAGCCTCAAAATGACGTATAGAGATTTTACACGTATTTTTACGGTGAAGCACAGAAATCTGTTTCGGGACAGCAACTTTCCCAATCATTACTTCACTCTCATTAGAGGTTACTCTTGGCACAAAAAGCAAATAAAAAGGATAAGGAGCGGTTATTACTGAAGTAATAACTTCCAAGACTCATCTAAAACTTTTGGGTTATCTCCCAATAAGTACTTTTTTAACGCCTTTAAGTTAGGCATAAGAAGCAAGAAAAGAATCAAGTGTTCTCAAATGAAGAAGCATTAAGAGCAAATTTTGTTTTCATAGGAGAGGAATAAGAAATCTTCTCTCTCTTCTTAGGGAAGTGTTCTATACCTTTCTTGAGTGGGAGTTGATATTTAATGGTGCCTTCTTTCATATCAATAATGGCACCAACAGTTCTAAGAAAAGGTCTTCCCAAAGTAATAGGACAAGAAGCATTGCATTCAACATCCAAAACATAGAAATCAACAGGGACATAGGCATTATTAGCCATAATAAGAACATCATTAATACTCCCCATGAGTTTATTTTTAGCATTATCATCAAGTGGGACATTCAAATAACAATCTTCCAATGGTGGCAAATCAAGCATATCATAGATCCTTCTAGGCATAATAGAAACACTACTATCAAGATCACATAAAGATTTGAAATCAAAATCATTCACTTTCATATTAATGATGGGTTCCCAACCATCTTCTTGTTTTAAAGGAATAGAAGCTTTGTGTTTCACCTTTTCTTCTTTAATTTTTATGAGAGCACCAGTAATGTGTTTTGTAAAGGCCATATTCATAACACTAGCATTAGGACTTTTAGCAAGCTATTGTAGAAACTTAATAACTTCAGAGATATTGCAACCATCAAGATCAAAATCATAGTTATCATCTAAGGTAGTAGAGATATTACTAGCCTCAACACTAGTGGTAGTAATAGTAGAAACACTAATGTTTCTAGCAATTTAATCTTCTCTTTCCCACTTAGCATGCAATTCAGCTAATAGTCTAACATTTTCATCAATTCTAACTTGTATGGCATTAGTAGCAGCAAAGGGATTATTGATAGTTTTAGGTTTAACAACCATTTTATTCAAAGAAGATTGAGCTTCAGCCAATGATGCTATATTTCTTCCAGCATTAGAGAGTTTTTCCTCAATAGTTTTATTGAAAGCAGTTTGTTTACTAATAAAGTCTTTAAGCATAACTTCAAGTTCAGAGGGTGCACTCTTATTATTGTTGTAGGAATTTCCATAAGCATTACCATTGTTGGGAGGATATAGCCTATAATTGTTGTTACCAAAATTATTCCTGTAGGCATTATTGCTAAAATTGTTATTTCTTATAAAGTTCACATTAACTTGCTCTTCTTGAGCAACCAAAGAGGCTAAGAGAACATTATTTGGATCAATATGAGCTCTCCCATTAACAAGCATAGACATAATAACATCAATTTTATCACTCAAGGAGGAGGTTTCTTCAACAGAATTTACCTTCTTACCTTGTGGAGCTCTTTTAGTATGCCATTCAGAATAGTTAACCATCATATTATCCAGAAGCTTTGTTGCAGCACCCAATGTAATGGTCATAAAGGTACCTCCAGCAGCAAAATCCAATAGATTTCTTGAAGAGTAGTTCAATCCTGCATAAAAGGTTTGGATAATCATCCAAGCGGTCAGTCCATGAGTGGGACAATTCTTTACCAAAGATTTCATTCTTGTCCAAGCTTGAGCAACATGTTCATTATCAGATTGGTTAAACTTCATTATTTCACTTCTCATAGATATAATCTTAGCAGGAGGATAGTATTTTCCAATGAAAGTATCTTTTCATTTAGTCCAAGAATCAATACTATTCCTAGTTAAGGAATTCAACCATTCTTTAGCTTTTCCTCTCAAAGAGAAAGGAAACAATTTAAGCTTAATGATATATCCATCTATATCCCTATGCTTTTGCATCTCACATAGTTCAACAAAGTTATTTAGATGAGCGGCAGCATCTTCATTACCAATACCAGAAAATTGTTCTCTCATAACAAGATTGAGTAAAGCGGGCTTATTTCAAAGAAAGTAGCTTCAGGAATAGGTGGAGCAATAGGTGTGCTCATGAAATCATTGGTGTTGGTGCTAGTGAAGTCACACAACTTAGTATTTTCAAGAGTAGTCATTTTTTTGTGTTTTTAATAAAGAAAGCAAACTAGTAAAACTAATTTTTTTGTGTTTTTGATAAAGAAACAAGCAAACAAAGAAAAATTAAACTAAGCAAAACAAAAATAACAAAGTAAAGAGATTGGTTATGAGGCACTCCCCTTGTGAAGATGTCCTTGACTCCCCGGCAACGGCGCCAGAAAAAGAGCTTGATGGCCCAAAATATATCGAGCTTGTTGGAGAACCCCAAGAGGAAGGTACGATGAGCACAACAGAAAGTTTTCCCTTAGTTATGAAACCAAGGTTATCAATCCAGTAGGAGCAAGGAAACACCCAAAGGTGTTACTAGCTAATCTTTGGCAGGGCGCACTATCGGTGCCAGCAGCAACGTGGAGACCTGCACAAAACAACCATAGAACTTTGCCCCCAACTTGCGATGAGGTTGTCAATCTCACCGGTTTTGCTGAAAACAAAGGATTAAACGTATCAAGTGGAAGAAAGTAATAGTTTGCAGAAAGTAAACACAAAGCAGTAAACAGTTGATTGTAGATCGATGGTAAAAGAAAGGACCGGGGTCCATAGTTCACTAGTGGTGGCTCTCCTTAAGTTTAGATGACATGTTGGGTGAAGAAATTACAGCGGGGCAATTGACAAACATCGAGAAAGCAATATGCATATAAACTACTCATCTTGACTCCTTTGAGATTCGATTGGGCATTACAACATTATACATAGACCGCCATCCAGCTGCATCTATGACTAATAATCCACCTTCAGGTTATCATCCGAACCCCCTCCAGTATTAAGTTGCAAGCAACAGATAATTGCATTACGCATTGCGTGTAAAGTAAACAATATGATTGTTCTATGAACAAAGGATTGTTGTTTTCTCCCTAGTAGCAACAGCACATCTAGTACGTTAGAGATTTCTGTCACTTCCCCAGATTACTAGAGGCATGAACCCACTGTCGAGCATAAATACTAACTCTTGGAGTTGCTAGCATCTACTTGGCCAAGATAGCTACTAACAACAGAAAGCATGCAAGATCACAAATAACAAAGACATGATAGAATCAATAATCAATCTGAAATAGCATCTCAATATCCATCAGATCCCCGCAAACACAACATTGACAGGCTTGCATGATGATGAAGAAGGCCTCCAGGGTGAATTCCCCTCTCCGGCAGGGTGCCAGGAAGAGCTTCAGATCCCTCCTGATCTAGGGATGGAGATGACGGTGGCTACAGACTCTTTCATGGAATTTTGATCGGATACTTAGGGTTTATGTATCGGAGGCATCTTATAGGCGAAAGGAGAGGCCGAGGGGGTGCCTGGGCTAGCCACACCACCCCCTAGCACGGGCCAGGCCTGGCCACGTGGTCAGGTGGTGTGGCCGCCCTCTGGCCCCTCTCCGTCTCGTATTCTGGCTCCGGGTGTCCCTCGGTGAAAAACTGACTTTGGCTTTTGTCCCGTCCAATTCTGAGAATGTTCATTTTCTGACTTTCCTGGAACCAAAAACAGCAGAAAACAGGCAGCTGGCACTGTGGCTCCTGTTAATAGGTTAGTCCAAGAAAGTGTATAGAAAGTACTCCAAAGTTGGAACAAAACATAAGGAAGTAGATAAAACTAAGCATGGAACATCAAAAATTATGGATACGTTAGCAACGTATCAATGTGATGTTGCTACTAGGGAGAAAACAACAATCCTTTGTCCATGGGGCAATTATATTGTTTACTTTACACACTTTGCTTAATGCAATTATTTGTTGCTTGCAACTTAATACTAGAAGGGGTTCGGATGATAACCTGAAGGTGGATTATTAGTCATAGATGCAGTTGGATTACGGTCTATGTATTGTGTTGTAATGACGAATCAAATCTCGTAGGAGTCAAGTTGTCTAGTATATGCATTGTTATGCTTTCTCAATCTGTCAATTGCCCTGCTGTAATTTGTTCACCCAACATGCTATTTATCTTAAGGAGAAACACCTCTAGTGAACTGTGGACCCCAGTCCATTCCTTTACCATTGATATACCATCTACTGTTTACCGTTTACTGTTTACTTTCTGCAAGCAATTACTATACTCCACACTATACGTTTAATCCTTTGTTTTCAGCAAAACCAGTGAGATTGACAACCTCACTGTCATAAACAATACAAAGATTATATATATAGGTTCCATATGAGAAAAAAATTAGGGCCTCATTTTTTCCAGAGATGGAGTCGGAGAACCAAAATACCAACAGCACAACATATATTGTTTATGTGCATTGCTGCCTCAGGTTCACTAACCATCCCTAAGAAAACGACACCATCAGATGCCCTTGCACTATTTTGGGGCAAAATTGAATCATTGGGCTCAGTAAGGAATAGAAATGTAATGTTATAGGCATATTGTGTATCGAAATCAACACTCAACTAGCAAACTCAACTAGATGGCAGATGAGCAGATTGGGGTTTTGTGACTAGACGGATTGGGGTCTTGTGACTAGATGGCAGATGCATCAATTGACTGATCGAACCATATATATACTACCCTACTTCAAGAGCAAAAGAATATGTACATGATTGAGCAAATCCTATGTATGAATAGTGAAATCTGTGGCTATGACTAGAGAAGCTAGCAATGTAGTACCTCGGACTCCTCATCAGGAACCTCCTCCTCGAACTCGTCATTCTCCGTGATTGCATCGAAGATTTGTTGGACGGCGATGGGGTAATTGATGTAGAGCACCGGATTGCCTCCACCTGCCGCCTGTCCCCCATCCAGATATGCCACTAGCACCACGACGTTGTCGGCCACCTACTGCTCGGTAGCGATGGCTACTGGCTGGATGGATGAGCTCGAACCCTCAACAGCGCGGTGACGAGAGGCGTTTGTGCCCGGAGAAGACGCCTCCGCCTTCTTGGCGACGACCGAGCCATCTGCTGTTGTTCCTTCAACCGGCTTCACCTCCGGCTCATCTCCACACGTACGCTTCATGGTGCACCTAGGGAAGGAGGTAGTGCAAGTGAGGGAGCTTCGGCGCGCATGGTAGGTGCAGATTGGGGTCTTGGGACTAGACAGACTGGGGGAAAATGACACGAGCACATGGAAGAAGAAGGTCGAGCGGGTTTATAAACACCGGACCATTCGTAGTCCTCGAGTGGACACGTGTGGTGGGCGGGGGCTACCACGATCTCCACCTTTTTTGGGTTCCCTTTTTTTTGAAACAGCCACAATCTCCACTTTAGAGCTGCATTGAAACATGCTCATGGCAGACCTCGATTCCACTGCATGCAAGTGGCGCGGAACCAATTTCTAGCAACGTTAGATCTACTCGAGGGGGGCCCTTGACTCATGGAAGTTACTAGCGGTAGGGACCAGTTGGAAGTGAGATTGAGAGCGCTGCGTAAAAATGGGATATGTCTTTTCAAAATCAAGTGGCAATAAATTGCAGCGTCCCGTTGACAACCGTGCACTTGATTACCCCGTTGCCCTGTGCATGTGTTGTAGTAGCAGTAGTAGCCTTTGCAGACTAGATTAAACATGACATGAACACTCGATGACTTTTTCCATGGATGACATCGTGTTCCTTCTTGTAGAGGGAGACGTCTGTGCTGTCTCACGTTGAGGGAGACGTCCGCTCTGTCTCACGTTGTACTGTGAAGGGCACGACGTGTGCAACGATCATCGTTGGATCACACATGATCAACGGTTGGTGTGCATGATCCGTGTGACAACTGTGACAACCAATCAGGGCGTAACAGATAGAGTGAGCACAGGTTTGGGCTTCTACGAAAGAGAGAGGGGGAACCAAGGGCAAAACTGAGTAATATCAAAAAACCAAGGGAAAAACTGAGTAGTATAAAAATCGAAAGTGAGTGTCTTGTACAATGAAATACATCGTGGCATACATCAAATTATGCCAAGATAGATCCACTAGAGTTTATTGCATTGTGTTATTCTCATAAACCACATATGGATCAGCCAGAGTCATTGCATGTCTGTTCTTCTCACAAACCACACATGGATCCACCAATGTCATTGCATGTCTGTTCTTTTCATGAACCACACCTAGTGTCATTGCATGCGTGTTCTTCTCAAAAACCACACATGGATGTGTGTTCTTTTCATGAGCCACAGCTAGATTCATTGCATGTATGTTCTTCTCACAAACCAAACATGGATCCACCAATGTCATTGCATGTCTCTTCTTTTCATGAACCACACCCAGTGTCATTGCATGTGTGTTCTTCTCACAAACCACACATGGATGTGTGTTCTTTTCATGAACCACAACCAGAGTCATTGCATGTCTGTTCTTTTCACAAACCACATATGGATCCACCAGTGTCACTGGATGTGTGTTCTTTTCATGAACCACAGCTAGAGTCATTGGATGTGTTTTTTTCATGAACCACAGCTAGAGTCATTGCATATGTGTTCTTCTCACAAACCATAGCTAGAGTCATTGCATGTTTGTTCTTCTCACAAACCACACATGGATCCACCAATGTCATTGCATGTCTGTTCTTTTCATGAACCACACCTAGTGTCATTGCATGTGTGTTCTTCTCACAAACCACACATGGATCCACCAGTGTCACTGCAGGTCTATTCTTTTCATGAACCACACCTAGTGTCATTGCATGTGTGTTCTTCTCATAAACCACACATGGATGTGTGTTCTTCTCACAAACCACACATGGATGTGTGTTCTTTTCATGAACCACAGCTAAAGTCATTGGATGTGTGTTCTTTTCATGAACCACAGCTAGTTTCATTGCATGTGTTTTCTTTTCATGAACCACACCCAGTGTCATTGCATCTCTGTTCTTCCCACAAACCACACATGGATCCACCAGTGTCATTGCATGTGTTTTCTTTTCATGAACCACACCCAGTGTCATTGCATGTGTGTTCTTCCCACAAACCACACATGGATCCACCAGTGTCATTGCATGTGTTTTCTTTTCATGAACCACACCTAGTGTCATTGCATGTGTGTTCTTCCCACAAACCACACATGGATCCACTAGTGTCACTGGATGTGTTTTCTTTCCATGAACCACACCCAGAGTCATTGCATGTCTGTTCTTTTCACAAAACACATAAGGATCCACCAGTATCATTGGATGTGTTTTCTTTTCATGAACCACACCTAGTGTCACTGGATGTGTGTTCTTTTAATGAACCACAGCTACATTCATTCGATGTGTGTTCTTTTCATGAACCACAGCTAGAGTCATTGGATGTGTGTTCTTTTCATGAACCACAGCTAGAGTCATTGCATGTGTGTTCTTCTCACAAACCATAGCTAGAGTCATTGCATGTCCGTTCTTCTCACAAACTAAACATGGATCCACCAATGTCATTGCATGTCTGTTCTTTTCATGAACCACACCCAGTGACATTGCATGTGTGTTATTCTCACAAACCACAGATGGATGTTTGTTCTTCTCACAAACCACACACGGATGTGTGTTCTTTTCATGAACCACAGCTAAAGTCATTGGATGTGTGTTCTTTTCATGAACCACAGCTAGAGTCATTGCATGTGTGTTCTTCTCACAAACCACAACTAGAGTCATTGCATGTTTGTTCTTCTCGCAAACCACACATGGATCCACCAGTGTCATTGCATGTGTGTTCTTTTCATGAACGACCCCTAGTGTCACTTCATGTCCGTTCTTTCTAGAAATCACAGCTAGAGTCATTGCATGTCTGTTCTTTCCACAAACCACATATGGATGTTTGTTCTTTTCATGAACCACACCCAGTGTCATTGCATGTCTGTTCTTCCCACAAACCACACATGGATCCACCAGTGTCATTGGATGTGTGTTTTTTCATGAACCACACCCAGTGTCATTGCATGTGTGTTCTTCTCACAAACCACACATGGATCCACCAGTGTCATTGGATGTGTGTTCTTTTCATGAACCACACCTAGAGTCATTGCATGTCTGTTCTTTTCACAAACAACACATATGGATCCACCAGTGTCACTGGATGTGTGTTATTTTCATGAACCACAGCTAGAGTCATTGGATGTGTGTTCTTTTCATGAACCACATATAGAGTCATTGGATGTGTGTTCTTTTCATGAACCACAGATAGAGTCATTGCATTTGTGTTCTTCCCATGAACCACACATGGATCCACCAGTGTCATTGCATGTGTTTTCTTTTCATGAACCACACTCAGTGTCATTGCATGTGTGTTCTTCCCACAAACCACACATGGATCCACCAGTGTCATTTGCATGTGTGTTCTTTTCACAAACCACACATGGATCAACCAATGCTATTGCATGTGTGTTCTTTCCACAAACCACATGGATCAACCAATGTCATTGCATGTGTGTTCTTGTCACAAACCTCATGGATCAACCCCAATGGCATTGCATGTGTGTTTTTGTCACAAACCACATATGGATTAACCAATGTCATTGCATTTGTGTTCCTGTCATGAAACACATATAGATCCACCAGTGTTCATTGCATGTGTGCTCTTTCCACAAACCACATATGTATCCACTAGAGTAATTGAATGTGTATTCTTTCCACAAGCCACATATGGATCAACCAATGGCATTGCATGTGTGTTCTTTTCACAAACCACACATGGATCAAACAATGGCATTGCATGTGTGTTCTTTTCACAAACCACATATGGATCAACCAATGTCATTGCATGTGTGTTCTTTCCACAAACCACACATGTATCCACTAGAGTACTTGCAGGTGTGTTCTTTTCAGAAACCACACATGGATCAACCAATGGCATTGCATGTGTGTTCTTTTCACAAACCACATATGGATCAACCAATGCCATTGCATGTGTGTTCCTGTCATGAACCACACATGGATCCACCAATGGCATTGCATGTGTGTTATTTTCACAAACCACACATGGATCAACCAATGGCATTACATGTGTGTTCTTTTCATGAACCACAGCTAGAGTCATTGGATGTGTGTTCTTTTCATGAACCACAACCTGTGTCATTGCATGTCTGTTCTTTTCACAAACCACATATGGATCCACCGGTGTCATTGCATGTTTGTTCTTTTCACAAACCACAGCTAGAGTCATTGCATGTCTCTTCTTTCTCACAAACCACACATGGATCCACCAGTGTCACTGGATGTGTGTTCTTTTCATGAACCACACCCAGAGTCATTGCATGTTTGTTCTTTTCACAAACCACATATGGATCCACCCAGTGGCACTGGATGTGTGTTCTTTTCATGAGCCACAACTAGAGTCATTGGATGTGCGTTCTTTTCATGAACCACAACTAGATTCATTGCATGTGTGTTCTTCTCACAAACTATAGCTAGAGTCATTGCATGTCTGTTCTTCTCACAAACCACACATGGATCCACCAGTGTCATTGCATGTCTGTTCTTTTCATGAACCACACCCAGTGTCATTGCATGTGTGTTCTTCTCACAAACCACACATGGATCCACCAGTGTCACTGCATGTATGTTCTTTTCATGAACCACACCCAGTGTCATTGCATGTGTGTTCTTCTCACAAACCACACATGGATCCACCAGTGTCATTGGATGTGTGTTCTTTTCATGAACCACACCCAGAGTCATTGCATGTCTGTTCTTTTCACAAACCACATATGGATCCACCCAGTGTCACTGGATGTGTGTTCTTTTCATGAACCATAGCTAGAGTCATTGGATGTGTATTCTTTTCACGAACCATAGCTAGAGTCATTGGATGTGTGTTCTTTTCATTAACCACAGCTAGAGTCATTGCATGTGTGTTATTCTCACAAACCACAGCTAGAGTCATTGCATGTTTGTTCTTCTCACAAACCACACATGGATCCACCCAGTGTCATTGCATGTGTGTTCTTCTCACAAACCACACATGGATCCACCAGTGCCACTGCATTTCTTTTCTTTTCATGAACCACACCCAGTGTCATTGCATGTGTGTTCTTCTCACAAACCACACATGGATCCACAAGTGTCACTGGATGTGTGTTCTTTTCATGAACCACACCCAGAGTCATTGCATGTCTGTTCTTTTCACAAACGACATATGGATCCACCTAGTGTCACTGGATGTGTGTTCTTTTCATGAACCACAACTAGAGTCATTGGATGTGTGTTCTTTTCAGGAACCACAGCTAGAGTCATTGCATGTGTGTTCTTCTCACAAACCACAGCTAGAGTCATTGCATGTCTATTCTTCTCACAAACCACACATGGATCCACCAGTGTCATTGCATGTATGTTCTTTTCATGAACCACACCCACATGGATCCACCAGTGTCATTGGATGTGTGTTCTTTTAATGAACCACACCCAGTGTCATTGCATGTGTGTTCTTCTCACAAACCACACATGGATCCACCAGTGTCATTGGATGTGTGTTCTTTTCATGAACCACACCCAGAGTCATTGCATGTCTGTTCTTTTCACAAACAAAACATATGGATCCACTAGTGTCACTAGATGTGTGTTCTTTTCATGAACCACAGCTAGAGTCATTGGATGTGTTTTCTTTTCATGAACCACAGCTAGAGTCATTGGATGTGTGTTCTTTTCATGAACCACAGCTAGAGTCCTTGCATGTGTGTTCTTCTCACAAACCACAGCTAGAGTCCTTGCATGTCTGTTCTTCTGACAAACCACACATGGATCCACCCAGTGTCATTGCATGTGTGTTCTTTTCATGAACCACATCCAGTGTCATTGCATGTGTGTTCTTCTCACAAACCACACATGGATCCACCAGTGTCACTTGATGTGTTTTCTTTACATGAACCACACCCAGAGTCATTGCATGTCTGTTCTTTTGACAAACAACACATATGGATCCACCAGTGTCACTAGATGTGTGTTCTTTTCATGAACCACAGCTAGAGTCATTGGATGTGTGTTCTTTTCATGAACCACAGCTAGAGTCATTGGATGTGTGTTCTTTTCATGAACCACAGCTAGAGTCATTTCATGTGTATTCTTCCCACAAACCACACATGGATCCACCAGTGTCTTTGCTTGTGTTTTATTTTCATGAACCACACCCAGTGTCATTGCATGTGTGTTCTTCCCAGAAACCACACATGGATCCACTAGTGTCATTGCATGTGTGTTCTTTTCACAAACCACACATGGATCAACCAATGCCATTGCATGTGTGTTCTTTCCACAAACCACATGGATCAACCAATGTCATTGCATGTGTGTTCTTGTCACAAACCACATGGATCAACCCCAATGGCATTGCACGTGTATTTTTGTCACAAACCACATATGGATCAACCAATGTCATTGCATGTGTGTTCCTGTCATGAACCACATATGGATCCACCAGTGTTCATTGCCTACGTGTTCTTTCCACAAACCACATATGTATCCACTATAGTAATTGCATGTGTGTTCTTTCCACAAGCCACATATGGATCAACCAATGGCATTTCATGTGTGTTCTTTTCAAAAACCACACATGGATCACCAATGGCATTGCATGTGTGTTCTTTTCACAAACCACATATGAATCAACCAATGGTATTGCATGTGTGTTCTTTTCACAAACCACATATGGATCAACCAATGGCATTGCATGTGTGTTTTTGTCACAAACCACATATGGATCAACCAATGTCATTGCATGTGTGTTCCTGTCATGAACCACATATGGATCCACCAGTGTTCATTGCATGTGTATTCTTTCCACAAACCACACATGTATCCACTAGAGTAATTGCATGTGTGTTCTTTTCACAAACCACATATGGATCAACCAATGGCATTGCATGTGTGTTCTGTTCACAAACCACACATGGATCAACCAATGCCATTGCATGTGTCTTCCTATCATGAACCACACATGGATCCACCAATGGCATTGCATGTGTGTTCTTTTAACAAACCACACATAGATCAACCAATGGCATTGCATGTTTGTTCTTTTCATGAACCCGCATATGGATTAACCAATGGCATTGCATGTCTGTTCTTTCCACAAACCACATATGGATCCACCAGGGTCATTCCATGTTTGTTTTTTCCACAGACCACATATGGACCCACCAGAGTCATTGCATGTGTGTTCTTATACTAAAACCAGCACTAGAGTCACTGCATGTGTGTTCTTTTCACAAACCACACATGGATCCACCAGAGTCATTGCATGTATGTTCTTTCCACAAACCACACATGGATCCACCAATGTCATTGCATGTGTATTCTTTCCACAAACCACATATGGATCAACAAATGTCATTGCATGTGTGTTCTTTTCACAAACCACATATGGACCCACCAGAGTCATTGCATGTGTGTTCCTTTCACAAACCACATATGCATCAACCAATCTCATTGCATGTGTGTTCTTTTCATGAACCACATATGGATCCACTAGAGTCATTGCATGTGTGTTCTTTTCACAAACCACATATGGACCCACTAGATTCATTGCATGTGTGTTCTTATACTAAAACCAGCACTAGAGTCATTGCATATGTGTTCTTTTCACAAACCACACATGGATCCACCAGAGTCATTGCATGTGTGTTCTTTCCACAAACCAAACATGGATCCACCAGAGTCATTGCATGTGTGTTCTTTTCACAAACAACATATGGATCAGCAAATGCCATTGCATATGTGTTCTTTCCACAAACCACATATGGATCAACCAACGTCATTGCATGTGTGTTCTTTCCACAAACCACATATGAACCACACCAAGTGTCATTGCATGTCTGTTCTTTTCCATAGACCACATATGGATCCACCAGTGTTAGTCGATGTGTGTTCTTTTCATGAACCATAGCTAGAGTCATTGCATGTGTGTTCTTCCCACAAACCACACATGGATCCACCAGTGTCATTGCTTGTGTTTTCTTTTCATGAACCACACTCAGTGTCATTGCATGTGTGTTCTTCCCACAAACCACACATGGATCCACCAGTGTCATTGCATGTGTGTTCTTTTCACAAACCACACATGGATCAACCAATGTCATTGCATGTGTGTTCTTTCCACAAACCACATGGATCAACCAATGTCATTGCAAGTGTGTTCTTGTCACAAACCACATGGATCAACCCCAATGGCATTGCATGTGTGTTTTTGTCACAAACCACATATGGAGCAACCAATGTCATCGCATGTGTGTTCCTGTCATGAACCACATATGGATCCACTAGTGTTCATTGCATGTGTGTTCTTTCCACAAACCACATATGTATCCACTAGAGTAATTGCATGTGTGTTCTTTTCACAAACCACATATCACCAGTGTCATTGCATATGTGTTCTTCTCATAAACCACATATGGATCCTAACCTTAGGAGAGCCCTAACCTTAGCCCCCCAATGGTGGCCGTTGGACCGAGTCTTCTAGAAGGCATGCCCTAACACAGTTGTTATGCTTGACGATTGTTACATACCGTTTGATCGGGGAGCTTGGACGATTGGGATGGTCTTCGCGAGAGCGATCCGTGAGTAGGCTGTTCTGCGGCATGATTGGCCATGCTTGCTGCCCGCTTGCTCTGGACAAACTGGCAACACCAGGAGCTCCCCTGTTGCGAGTGTCACGACTCACGAGTTCAGTGGGCCATATCCTAGTGTCATGTCCCCATTACTTCTCTTCCTCTCCATACTTCTATTCCTTCCCGTCGAAGCCACTTTCCCCACTTCACTCCCATCCTGCCGTAGCCGCAAACCGACGGTGCCTCCATCCCAATCCCCTGTCTTGCAGCCCCCCCCCCTCTCGCCATGGGTTCAAGGGGAGACGGCAAGGAAACACGTCGTGACGACAGGGACGGTGATTTTGATGTGAGTCGTCTCATCTCTATCTCTATCATCTGTGGCCAGTTATCTATTTTTTGAGCTAGATCTACTCTATTTACTCATGCGCGTATGATGTGTTAGGCCAACCAGACGATGTATGCCTCTGACTATCACAGTTTAGCGGATGAAGATAGTCATCTGCTATGTAAACATGGATATGTGCCTGCTAAATTTGTAGCATTCGAAGGACGAAACACAGGAAGGAGGTTTCTACGGTGTCAAGGACATCGTGCAATGATGCAAGGCGGAAGTTGCGGTGTTGTCAAATGGGTAGATCCAGAGTGGCCCAAATCAATGCAGAAAACGCTGGACAAACTATGGGAAATTACTATTGAGTTGAAAGAATCCGTATTCAGCTCACTTCTTGATAGTGTTGAGATGAAGCTATGGGAACCAGTTGACACAACCAAGCTTAAGCGAGATCTCAGGAGGGTGCAAGACAAGGTTAGCAAAGTCGAGAAGGAGAGGGATGCGGCGTTGGCCCTGAAGGCTAAAGCAGAGCAAGAACTGACTCAAGCAAGGAATGATCTTCACCAGGCCAAAGTCCTGCAGTTCACAACTACGAGTATTGACAAGTGCATGAAGAAAAATGCAGAGAAACAAATGAAGCTGTGCAAGGAAGATGCTAAAAGGAAGGAGCAGCCGATTCGATCCTTGCTCTCGCAGGAAGATGCGCATCGGGCTAAGATTAGGAGATGTGTGATAACTAGTTCTATTTAGCTTGAGCTACATGCCTTTTTAAGTTGTAATAGTTGTACTTGTTGACCTAGCGGTCTGAACTAGTGGTCCCGGAGTCCTGGGAGGAAAAAAATTGTCGCCCGTTAATCTGTCTTAACCCTGCATTACTTCCTTTTGTCTGATCATGGTGGTATTCTGACATTGGTGGTTTGTTTAAACATAATCTACGTGGATTGTTCTGAATGCAAATGGCACAACCACAATCTATAAAGTGGAAGCACGTACACCCGGTTACTGGAGATCTGGGAGCTTCGCCAGATGCAGGGGATGCAGGAGCAGGGAGACGGCGAGATAGACGGGCTCAAGATTAGGCCAGAAAGTGGTACCGATTTCCTCCTCATCTGGGCATTATCTGTTGCCATTGTTGTTTATGTTGCCATGTCGTTTTGTGCAGTAGCTGAAATAAGTTGCTTCTTCATGGAGTGTAGCAGCTTAAATAATTTATTTCTGTGTCACTTACATTCTGTCCTATTTAGAGACATCCTGCCCCTCAGCAATCGTGGAACCAGTGCTGCGTGTTTTCAGATAGTAGTGGCACAATCACAATTTCGGATTCAACTACTGACTCGGGCGTTTCCAAACCCTAAGTCGCGGTACATTTTACTCAGAGAACATGGGTAGATTGTTTCGCCTAGCAAAGTTCCACACACAGAGCTCTAGAATTTAACCGAATTACATATATAGGTTCAAGTTCAACACATTACTATGCATCTTTGTTGCCAGCAGCCTTGTTCCACAGCCTGGGTACCAAGCCTTCACGTCCAGTGGCTTCTTCATTTCCTGCCTTCTTCCTCTTCCTCGGTGCTAATTTTCTTAGCTTCACGTACTCTGCATCACCGGGACAATGGGCACCAGAATCATGTCCAGCATCATCTTTCCACTCATTTTTAATTTCTTCGGGCAGCAAAATGACTGACCCGGCAGTCATGTTTCTAACCTTGTGGTGCTTCCTATCAAAGAAACAAGACTGTTGCATAACTGCCCAATATCTACAAAGCAAATAAAATAAAAATTAAAATTCAGCACAAACATGCGAACCCCAAGAGACTTTTGCTTACCAGGAGCTAATTGGGTTCGAGCAACCACCCTGTCCAAGAATAGAAGGGCGACTCCCAGTTGCAGCAGCTTCCACATCCAGTACATCACAATTCAGCTCAAACATGCAAGCCGAAACATACCTTTTCATCAACTCAATTAGCTGATTGTCACACGTTAGAGGAACCATGATGCCACGTTCATCCATGAAGCTTAACTTTGTAGTCTGCTTCGGCCATAATTAATCATGATTACACGGAGAAGCAACCATACCAGATATAGTGTAGATCTGCGCATGCGCGTCTTCCATCGTGATAAAGTGGTGTCCATACCACTTGCCCTTAGAGTCGTACCTGAAGAGGACTACCGTAACCAGGTAAGGGTGGTCCATGGAGATCCCACTTGACAGAAAACTGTGGACAAAATATGTTTGTCGGTGTTGGGCTAACAAACAATTTTAGGTTCAGTAGCCAGCTAGCAGTTATAATTAGTGCACATAGCAAATAGAAGGGTAGCTCACCCGCTTGTAGCCAGAACTTCTTCTTCCTTGGTAGTAGGATCTGCCATCCTCCGAGCTACTCGGCTCGTCGGTGGCGGAGGCGGGATAGAGCCTCGCAACAGCAGATACAGCATGCGCCATTGGAGCTCGGGATCAGCGACTGGGCGTAGCAACTTGGCGCCGGAAGTCAAATGTCCGAAGGGATCGTCCTGCCTGGAGGGTGGATTCCGACGCTGCTGGTGCTAGGGGAAAGGTGGGAATGGATTTGTGAAATTTGTCAACGCATCCAATCCACTTAGTTCCTCGATTTGCCTAAGAGGTTTCTGCGTTGGCGCTCGCGTCACGGACAGATGACCAACATGAGGGTCCCGACGGTCTACTTCATGGGACAGTTTCACGGAATGTTTGAATTTGGTAGGGGTGAGATGAGTTTACATCGAAATGGCCCCTCTTGGTAGTTGGCAGACCAACATTTCGAAACGCGGCAATTTCAGGCAACTTAGGTACCGCGGTGCACTCGCCCGGGAACTTTGGTACCACAGACAAACAGGCCCCAAGGCTAGAGGCCACAAAGGCTGTATTCTTCGGGTCTGTAGGGTGGACCTGAATTTATTTCATGTCCTTTGCGGTGTTGAAAGATAGGTCGGGTAGAGCCCGTGCTTCAGGCAGAAGGTCCATGTAAGTCGAGATTTTTAACTATGTGAACTATGTTTCCATTCTGAAGGACTCGTCATCTTCCAGCCTTGGCGCTTTGACACCTTTATCTTCTAGCGCCATCAGGGCGGCACGTCAGCCTGTCCGGTCAGGGGTGCACTCAGCAAGGAGCTTCACCTCCCGTACCTTTGGCCAATGGATCTGAGGCGGCCGGGTAGAAGTGGCCACCTAGCTAGCTCTTTTGGACACCCGTCTAGACGGGTCAGCCGAGGAATCTTGGGGGAGGACCGGCTAAAGCGGTCCACATGGTTGTGGTTCTTCGTCTTGCAGCCAACCGGCCAGGCCTTCCTGGAGCAGGCCAGTTGAGCCTGGTTTGCCCTACCCGGGGGTCATCCCCCCGACACTAGTCCCCGAGCGCGTTGGGACTTCGCCTTGTGGAGAAATTCTTGCGTGCTCATTGGCTGAGTTGAAATGATTGTCGATAAAGAGCTGGTCACAAGATTGTCTTGTAGCACTTGTCTAGTAGTGCTTGTCGTTTTCTGGCTTGAGATGCTTGTTGTTCCCCGGCTAGAGTTTACCGGCTATGAAACTGGTGGCCCACCCACAGGGTATGAGTGGCGATTGAATCTACCGGCTGTCGCAACCGGTGGGGGAGATGGATCGCCTGGTTGATGACGTCAGTGCTTGCGCTGGCCACACCTGCCACTTCTGGTGCATGTAGCGTCACTTTGACCCCTTGGCCTGCCACGGTAGTTTTTTGGTACTACGCACACGCCTTCATCATAGCGGTTTCTCGAGGTTCATGCACGCGCTTCGCCTTCGTAGTAACACCTGATGGATCTTCTGCGGGAGTTGTGCTAGCGCATGCGATCCATAACTGGAACGTCATGGGGGGAGCGGAGCGGTTGCCGGCCACGTGGCGGGAGGGAGCGTGAGGGGGCGCTTGCTCTTCTTCGATAAATAGGGGCGTGAGGGAGGGGGCCTTCCCCACTTCATATTCCTCCTGTGCCTATTGCTTCTGCCCCTTGTGCTCTTGCTCTTTGCGCTCCTGATCTTCGCACTCTGCTTTCTGCGCCTCCACCTCTTGGTAGTCGGTGCCGCCTCTCCTCCGCCGTGACAACGGGGCCGCGATTTTCTAGCGTGACCACCACGCCCGACAGGATGCTTCCTGAGCAGGTCGGTGGCTGGTGTGGCTCTTACGTCACCGACGAGCTCATCCAGAAGTACCATGGTGGAAATCCAACCCGTCGAAGCGCTTGGTGAAGCATCGCCTCGCACCGGAGGGGGAGCGGGTGCCTAACCCCTGGCCTAGGGAGGCCATCGTCTTCCTTGCCCACTTTGCTCGTGGATTTGGCCTGCCGCTGGACAGGTTCGTCCTCGAGCTCCATGTGTCGTTTGACCTTCAGCTCCACCACCTGGGGGCCAACGCCATTGCACAGCTATCGCACCATGCGGCCTGCTGCGAGGCATTCCTGGGGGTTTACCCGGACGCGGCGAACTTCTTGAAGTTTTTCAACTTCAAGGTCCAGGTGGTGGGGAAGGGCGGGCCCCTAATGGAGATCGGCTGTTGCGCCATCTACTTGTGGCTGTCGTCGGCGATGCCGCGGTTGGAGATGCCCGACACCGTCAAGCTGTGGCAGCGCTCGTACTTTTACGTGTGCAATGTCTCCGACATGACCTCATCAAGGTGTCGGTCTTCACCAATGTCCCCTCCACCCGGAACGCGTGGAGCATCCAGAACTTGGGCGCCCAAGCCGACATGGAGCGGATGGCGACCCGCGTGGTAATGCTGGTGGAGAAGGAGCGACTCACTGCCCGGGACATCCTATTGTCCTGGATGACGAGCCGCGTGCTTCTGCTGCAGCAGCGGTTGCACAAGATGTGCCACCTATCCGGCTCCCTGGACCCCACGCGGATGTCCCGACTGGAGGTACCATACGGGGCCCTTCGAGAGTGGCTTGCCACTATCTCGAAGGAGACGCTAGCGGAGGACTGGACCTTCTCCTGACGGCTGTACCACTACAGCCGGCTGCCGCCGAAGGTTAGCTCCTTTTCTTCTTCTCCGGGTGAACTTTTTCCCAAGGATCTACTCTTATTTCTTATTTCCCCCTTGTTGAGTACCTCTTTACGGCACAGCTAGCGGAGGACGGCATGGGGGACGACGAGTTTCCCTCCTTCTCAGCTGATTTCAAGCTGCAGAAGTACCCTCCGCAAGAGCCGGAGCGCTTCCCCACTCGGGCAGACGAGGGCTCTAGGTTCCCACCTGTGAGGATTGATACGTTGCAAACGTATCTATAATTTTTGATGTTCCATGCTTGGTTTATATCTACTTTCTTATGTTTTGTCCACACTTTGGAGTAAATTTTATACACTTTATTGGACTAACCTATTAACAAGATGCCATAGTGCCAGCTGCCTGTTTTCTACTGTTTTTGGTTCCAAGAAAGTCAGAAAATGAATATTCTCGGAATTGGACGGGACAAAAGCCAAAGTCAGTATTTCACCGAGGGGGACACAGAGCCATAATACGAGACGGAGAGCGGCCAGGGGCCACCCACACCACCTGGTCGCACGGCCAGGCCTGGCCCACGCTAGGGGGTGGTGCGGCCGCCTAGGGCACCCCCTCGGCCTCCCCTTTCGCCTATAAGATGCCTCCGATACAGAAACCCTAAGTACCCGATCAAAATTCCACGAAAGAGTCTATAGCCGCCATCATCTCCATTCCTAGATCGGGAGGGATCTGAAGCTCTTCCCGGCACCCTGCCGGAGGGGAGAATTCACCCTGGAGGCCTTCTTTATCACCATGCCTGCCTCCGGTGTGATGCGTGAGTAGTTCATCCCTGGACTACGGGTCCATGTAGTAGCTAGATGGTTGGTTCTTCTCCTTTGTGCTACCATGTCTAGATCTTGTGAGCTCCGTTCATGATCAATATCATCTATTTGTAATCTACATGTTGTGTTTGCGGGGATCCGATGGATATTGAGATGCTATTTCAAATTGATTATTGATTCTATCATGTCTTTGTTATTTGTGATCTTGCATGCTCTCCGTTGTTAGTAGATATCTTAGCCGAGTAGATGCTAGCAACTCCAAGAGGGAGTATTTATGCTCGATAGTGGGTTCATGCCTCTAGTAATCTAGGGAAGTGACAAAAATGTCTAAGGTACTAGATGTATTGTTGATACCAGGGAGAAAACAGCAATTCTTTGTTCATAGAACAATCGTATTGTTTACTTTACACGCAATGCGTAATGCAATTATCTGTTGCTTGCAACTTAATACTGGAGGGGGTTCGGATTGATAACCTGAAGGTGGATTATTAGTCATAGATACAGTTGGATTACGGTCTATGTATAATGTTGTAATGCCCAATCAAATCTCACAGGAGTCAAGATGATTAGTATATGCATGTATGCTTTCTTGATGTTTGTCAATTTCCCCGCTGTAATTTGTTCACCCAACATGTCATCTATCTTAAGGATAATCACCACTAGTGAACCATGGACCTCAATCCTTTCTTTTACCATCAATCTACAACTGTTTGCTGTTTTCTGTTTACTTTCTGCAAGCTTTTACTTTCTTACACACAATACGTTTAATCCTTTGTTTTCAGCAAAACCGGTGAGATTGATAACCTCACTATAAGTTGGGGGCAAAGTTCTGTGGTTGTGTTGTGCAGGATTCCAAGTTGGAAACAACACCTTGGAGGTGTTTCCTTGCTCCTACTGGTTCGATAACCTTGGTTTCATAACTGAGGGAAAACTTTTTGTTGTGCTCATCATACCTTCCTCTTGGGGTTCCCCAACGAGCTCGACGTGTTGAGCCGATCATCAAGCCTTTTTCTGGCGCTGTTGCCAGGGAGTCAAGGACATCTTCACAAGGGGAGTCCCTCATAACCAATCTCTTTACTTTGTTAATTTTGTTTTGCTTAGTTTATTTTTGCTTTGTTTGCTTGTTTATTTATCAAAAAAACACAAAAAAAATTAGTTCCTTCTTCAAGTTGTTTTTATGTCTAGTTCTGCTCCAATCACTATTACATTATGGATATCCCACTCGGTTTCCTATTTGGGAAAACTATTATCAGTGCTAAGTTAGTAGATGAACCAACGCCTTCTAGAACCTCCATGGAAGATTTTATAAGGTATAGAGAATCTTATAAGGGTAAAGTCATGAGAGCCGTGTTAAAAAGGTTGGATCTAATTGCTAAATTTTGCTTAAACGCCATGATATAAATTGTTGCTCTGAACAGGATACTAAACATCTTAAATTCCAATGTGGCTTTAGTAAATAATTTGTAATTATGAACTATCATTGGAATAACTATATTCATCTTGGATTTGAAGAAGTAGAGCAATTCGTTTTGTTTATGGGAGCTTCTAAAATAGAATCCTTCATGTCTAAAAACTATGAAACATGTGTTCTTTGTAAAGACCTTAAAGATATGGTCTCTTCTGTCCTTGATCATTGCATAGAAAATTTCAGCAATAATTGTTATATCATTGATTATAAAGAGAGACTCAGTCACACACAAGGATGTGTCCACAATTTGCAGGAGCCTATGGAAGAAGAAATTGCTGAACCTGAAAGCTCATTAGATGAAAAAGAGGAGGAGAGTGATGGACAAAAGGAGGAAGAATGGATTAGCTACCAATGCCTACCTTCTAATGAGAGTAACTCTTTATCCCTTACATTATTTGGATGTCCCCCATGCTTACCAAAGGAGGATGAATTATGTTCCTGTGGATTCTTTTGAAAAATATAATGTGGGTAAAACTTGTGATAATAATTATGCTCCTGTTATCTATGATAATCTTTTATTAGTACCTAACATCAAAATGCATGGTACTAAAGAGCTTTGCTTAGAAAATGTTTATGATAAAGCTCTAGATGATGGTCCTATATTGGTTGATAATATTAATTGTACTACTATTAAAAATGAGATTGAGGGGTCTTGACCTTATCTTGGAACCCCATACCTCTTGAGAATTATTAGTCACCTTGTTATAAATTTGTTAAAAGTGGGTTTGAAGGTTTTAATCCAATTATTTTTTAGCTTGATAGAAATTATGTGTTTGTATATCATGAAAAGCATGCTTTATGTGATAGTTATATTGTTGAGTTTATTCATGAGGCTACTAAAAAATATTATGAGAGAGGAAAGTATGGTTGTAGAAGTTTTCATGGTACTGAAACACCTCTCTATGTGCTGAAAGTGTTGAAGTTACTCTTGTTTAATCTTCCTATGCATGTCACTTTGTTCTTTGTGAATTTATTTGCATACAAGATTCCTATGCATAGGAAGTGGGTTAGACTTAAATGTGTTTTGAATTTGCTTCTTGATGCTCTCTTTTACTTCAATTCATATTTCCTATGTGAGCATCTTCTCAAACTAGCATGCCTAACTTAAAGGTGTTAAAGAAAAGTACTTATTGGGAGATAACCCAAAAGTTTTAGATGAGTCTTGGAAGTTATTACCTCTGTAATAACCGCTCCTTATCCTCTTTATTTGCTTTTTGTGCCAAGAGTAATCTCTAATGAGAGAGAAGTAATGCTTGGGAAAGTTGTTGTCCCGAAACAGATTTTTGTGCTTCACTGTAAACATTCGTGTAAAATCTCTATACGTTGTTTTGAGGCGTGAATTTTTGTGCTTCTGCCCCAGGTTGTTATCTAACTTTCGTTAGTTCAACACTTTTCGATTTGAGCAACAGAAGGTCTTTGAAAAAATTGGTTTTTACCTGCTGGTCTGTTTTGACAGATTTCTGCCATCATTTGCATTTGCTTCTTGTTGATTCCTTTTTGAGTTCTTTTTGGGGAATTGAGCTTTTTTATGGAAATGCTTCAGTAGCTTGTGTTTGAATGGATGTTTTATTGGTGTTGAAACTGAACCCAAAGACTTATTATCGTGAGTGCACTAATGTTGCTAATAAAGATTGTGTGAAGTTTTGTATGAAGGAAAAATTTCAGGTGTATGGAGAGAATGATGTAATGAGATAAAGAATGGACTAAAGCTCAAGCTTGGGGATGCCACGCATGTCACCCCAAGAAATATCCAAGAAGTACAAGCGTCAAAGCTTGGGGATGCCCAAGGCATCCCCTTCTTCATCAATAAAAATCCCAGGTTTCTTCCAAAAACTTCATTTTTATTGTTTCATGCATAGTTGTGTTGTTCGTGGAGCGCCTTCGTTTTTGTTTTTGGTTTTTGTTTGCTTGGTTTTCTTAGTTTGCTTGAATAAATTGGTTGGACCCCCTCTTTCATACATTAGTTTTCAAATAGTTTGGTTTGGATTGGAAAAGAGTAGGAAAGTTCATGCTTAAGTGGTAAAGAGAGCTTGTTTTTGACTGTGGCCTATGCTTTGTCATGTCATGCTTGATATTGTTTTGGCTTTATGCTTAGTTATTTTTGCTGTAGCATGACATGTTATAAACAATTGAGCTTGCTTAATGTGCCTTGAAAAAATCATGCGTTGTTTTAGCATATAAAGCATAGTATTGTGGTATTCTCCTTTGATGCTTTATTTGGGTTGACATGGCGCATGTTCACACCATGTTATGACTATCCCAAGTCACCATAGACTTTATGCTCCTTTAGTTTTCGACTTGTAATATCACTATATGCTTTAATTAATGATTTTTTGTCGCTATGCATGATTATGTCCATTATTGCTCTCTTAGTTGGTCACTCCCAGTCTTTTGCTAGCCTCCATAACCAAGTGTGAGTTCCACTCATGCATCCAACTCCAAATAAAACCAAGTTATTCCAAAGAGTCCACCATACCTACCTATTAGCATTTGCTATTCCAAGTATATTCATGTTTTTATCTACCTTCCGAATTAAACTTGTTATGAGAAAACTAGTGATTAAAGCTCTCACAAACTTGATGGCACACTTTACTTTTTTTGCCCTTAATAAACTTGAACCATTGTGTCATATATGTTGTATATGCTTGCACTTATATGTTGGGGATTAGCAGAACCATGCTGTCATGGGGAACGCTTTCAACATTGCACTTATACTTTGTACCTAGTTGATATCATGCTC
This sequence comes from Avena sativa, assembly GCA_916181665.1. Taxonomy (NCBI): domain Eukaryota; kingdom Viridiplantae; phylum Streptophyta; class Magnoliopsida; order Poales; family Poaceae; genus Avena; species Avena sativa. The sequence goes on from OV702287.1 coordinate 346,336,085, forward strand.
TTTTGTCTATGGATGTCATCGGTGTGAAATGAAAGGGGAGCTTGTAAGTCCATGGAGTTATGTATATGTGTTAGAGAAACGCCTGGGCCGTCAGTCTAATCCATGCCTAATCATGGTGGAAACCTGCAGCGTAACCATAATGAGCTGTCTATGAAGCATTCTTCTTATAAAAAAGAGAGATAGATATTGAGAAAAAGAGAAAAAGGAAAAAAAGATATGAGAAAAGAGGAAAGAGAGAAAAAAGCATCATTTTCCCATGGTAAATAAGAAGATTGTTGAGATGCTCGTTGTCTGCTTGCCTTGTCATTTTGATATGGCGATTCTTCCATATCATCGGGCAAGGGGTACCCTGTTGGCAGTTCTCTATGATACACATGTACTTACTATGACAAGAACTTACCGGTAACTAAACTTGAGTAGCATGAGGAGTGGCCCTCGTATTCAAGGGACATGAGATTTCCAACTTATACTTTGTCAAGCATATACTCCATAGTTTGTTCACTTTAACCGTAATCACTTCAAGATGCTTATGATAGGGGCAATGAGAGCTGAAAGCTAATAAGTACCATAATTTTTGGAAGCTCTTTATGAAACTTGAATCCCTGCGTCCTTCTATGAAGGCCTTTCTTTTACTTTTATGTTGAGTCTGCACCTTCTATCTTTATGCACCTACTGAGAGAGCATAGTGGCCATTCTTAGTTCTATGTGCATTGTCCCAAGACTTGTTGATTGATGCGTAACTTTGATATTGCTTGTTGTTAAACTATTTGTATCTAGTCATCCTTATGAACTTTGAAGGTGTCCTATGCATTTATGTTTGCTACTCTATGAGGGACAAGCTAAATGCCATTATGCTATGTTTTCTTTATGTGAAACAAACAAACGTCTTGCAAAGCATTGTTATTCATGAATCTTTTGTTTGTGCCTTTTCATGTTATAACATATTTGCTATGTCTTATTGTTAGAACTTTATCTTTCATGCTATGTTGAAGTACTATGATCCCAGCTATCAATGTTTTACAAATACTTTGATCAAGTCTATGATGGTGCATGTCACCTCAAAAATTATTCTTTCTTTTTATCACTTACCTACTCGAGGACGAGCGGGAGTTAAGCTTGGGGATGTTGATAAGTTGCAAACGTATCTATAATTTTTGATGTTCCATGCTTGGTTTATATCTACTTTCTTATGTTTTGTCCACACTTTGGAGTACTTTTTATACACTTTCTTGGACTAACCTATTAACAAGATGCCATAGTGCCAGCTGCCTGTTTTCTGCTGTTTTTGGTTCCAGGAAAGTCAGAAAAGGAATATTCTCGGAATTGGATGGGACAAAAGCCAAAGTCAGTATTTCACCGAGGGGGACACGGAGCCAGAATACGAGACGTAGAGGGGCCAGGGGCCGCCCACACCACCTGGCCACGCGGCCAGGCCTGGCCCGCACCAGGGGGTGGTGCGGCCGCCTAGGGCACCCCCTCGGCCTCCCCTTTCTCCTATAAGATGCCTCCGATACAGAAACCCTAAGTACCTGATCAAAATTCCACGAAAGAGTCTGTAGCCACCGTCATCTCCATCCCTAGATCGGGTGGGATCTGAAGCTCTTCCCGGCACCCTGTCGAAGGGGAGAATTCACCCTGGAGGCCTTCTTCATCACCATGCCTGCCTCCGGTGTGATGCATGAGTTGTTCATCCCTGGACTACGGGTCCATGTAGTAGCTAGATGGTTGGTTCTTCTCCTTTGTGCTACCATGTCTAGATCTTGTGAGCTCCGTTCATGATCAAGATCATCTATTTGTAATATACATGTTGTGTTTGCGGGGATCCGATGGATATTGAGATGCTATTTCAGATTGATTATTGATTCTATCATGTCTTTGTTATTTGTGATCTTGCATGCTCTCCGTTATTAGTAGATATCTTGGCCGAGTAGATGCTAGCAACTCCAAGAGGGAGTATGTATGCTCGATAGTGGGTTCATGCCTCTAGCAATCTGGGGAAGTGACAGAAATCTCTAAGGTACTAGATGTGTTGTTGCTACTAGGGAGAAAACATCAATCCTTTGTTCATAGAACAATCGTATTGTTTACTTTACACGCAATGGGTAATGCAATTATTTGTTGCTTGAAACTTAATACTGGAGGGGGTTCAGATTGATAACCTAAAGGTGGATTATTAGTCATAGATGCAGTTGGATTATGGTCTATGTATAATGTTGTAATGCCCAATCAAATCTCATAGGAGTCAAGATGATTAGTATATGCATGAATGCTTTCTCCATGTTTGTCAATTGCCCCGCTGTAATTTGTTCACCCAATCACCACTAGTGAACTATGGACCCCGGTCCTTTCTTTTACCATCAATCTATAACTATTTACTGTTTTCTATTTACTTTCTGCAAGATTTTACTTTCTTTCACACAATATGTTTAATCCTTTGTTTTCAGCAAAACCGGTGAGATTGACAACCTCACTGTAAGTTGGGGGCAAAGTTCTGTGGTTGTGTTGTGTAGGATTCCAAGTTGGAAACAACACCTTGGAGGTGTTTCCTTGCTCCTACCGGTTCGATAACCTTGGTTTCATAACTGAGGGAAAACTTGTTGTTGTGCTCATCATACCTTCCTCTTGGGGTTCCCCAACGAGCTCGACGTGTTGAGCCAATCATCAATCCTTTTTCTAGCGCCATTGCCGGGGAGTCAAGGACATCTTCACAAGGGGAGTCCCTCATAACCAATCTCTTTACTTTATTAATTTTGTTTTTCTTAGTTTATTTTTGCTTTGTTTGCTTGTTTATTTATCAAAAACACACAAAAAAATTAGTTCCTTCTTCAAGTTGTTTTTATGTCTAGTTCTGCTCCAATCACTATTACATTATGGATATCCCATTCGGTTTCCTATTTGGGAAAACTATTATCAGTGCTAAGTTAGTAGATGAACCAACGCCTTCTAGAACCTCCATGGAAGATTTTATAAGGTATAGAGAATCTTATAAGGGTAAAGTCATGAGAGCCGTGTTAAAAAGGTTGGATCTAATTGCTAAATTTTGCTTAAACGCCATGATATAAATTGTTGCTCTGAACAGGATACTAAACATCTTAAATTCCAATGTGGCTTTAGTAAATAATTTGTAATTATGAACTATCATTGGAAAAACTATATTCATCTTGGATTTGAAGAAGTAGAGCAATTTGTTTTGTTTATGGGAGCTTCTAAAATAGAATCCTTCATGTCTAAAAACTATGAAACCTGTGTTCTTTGTAAAGACCTTAAAGATATGGTCTCTTCTGTCCTTGATCATTGCATAGAAAATTTCAGCAATAATTGTTATATCATTGATTATAAAGAGAGACTCAGTCACGCACAAGGATGTGTCCACAATTTGCAGGAGCCTATGGAAGAAGAAATTGCTGAACCTGAAAGCTCATTAGATGAAAAAGAGGAGGAGAGTGATGGACAAAAGGAGGAAGGATGGATTAGCTACCCATGCCTACCTTCTAATGAGAGTAACTCTTTATCCCTTACATTATTTGGTTGTCCCCCATGCTTACCAAAGGAGGATGAATGTAATGTTCCTGTGGATTCTTTTGAAAAATCTACTATGGGTAAAACTTGTGATAATAATTATGCTTCTATTATCTATGATAATCCTTTGTTAGTGCCTAACATCAAAATGCATGGTACTAAAGAGCTTTGCTTAGAAAATGTTAATGATAAAGCTCTAGATGATGGTCCTATATTGGTTGATAATATTAATTGTACTACTATTAAAAATGAGATTGGAGGGGTCTTGACCTCATCTTGGAACCCCATACCTGTTGAGAATGATCAGTCGCCTTGCTATAAATTTGTTAAAAGTGGGTTTGAAGGTTTTAATCCAACTAGCCGAATGCCCGTGCGTTGCCACGGGTCATCCGAGTATTATATTTCATAAGTAACTCTGAAATTTGATTTGTAAGTATATATTTTGCGAAAGTAGCTCTAATCTCAACGAAACTATGATTTATTTTATAAAGTATAACCGGTTTCACAATCATGTACTCTCATATAAATAACTTTCTCACTTGCATTGCATCTTGTAGACCGATGGTACTTATCTTTTCAATGTAGCAGATACTATTTGTCAAATCCTTTTTCCATAAAAATGGACAATAATTCCGAAATATCATATTTACATTATGTAACAATAAGACATCACATAGATCACCATGTCATTAGGTTGACTAACATTTACCAAATTCTATAATTCATTGACCAGAACAGCTTTCTTTTACATAACATAAGTCTCCATTAACATTGATTCTGCGAGTACTTCTCTTGGATATCCTGCGTTCCAGGAAACAGACACATTTTTTTCTTATCCCAAGGGAAAAAATTAAACAGATAAAGAGATATTTTTTCAATAAAGAGCTAAAGAGAAATAGAGTTCAACGAAAAGGAGGGAGCATGAGAGTACTTCTATTTTTTCTGATTGGACTGGGGACGGCCATAGCCAAGCAGCTGGGTGAGACGAATCTGTTGGTGGTATGTAGATTGATGGTGGGAGACGGGGTGGAGGATCTTAGCTTGATATAGTCCAGGAACAATAGCAGTTGCCACCAAGCACTACATAAATAATCTCTGGACAAGAGTCAAAGCAGTAACATGTAGCAGAGAGATTCATCAATGTTGCTCAATCTAAAGTTCATCTAACTGGGGGAAATGTCTTTATTCATCCAAGAAATTGAGTGCCTAGAAAAATAGGTACAACCAGTTCCATGCTCACTTGTAAGTGTTAGATGCTATGTATACATAAAGAGGAAATACATATCTGAATGGCTTATACTACAGATAAAATACAAAACTACAGCGACCGACCCAACAAGCAACAGGGAGTACACAACGTATGTGCTCATCTTAGTAAAAGTATTAAGTGAATGCGGATTACTAAATCAGGACCTACGCTCAACTCTGAACTCTACAACAAGATGGAGCGACGAAAACATGAGAATGCAGCGCAGGGTAATCAGCAGCATACCCGCGTTGCTCCCGAAGAGCTGCAGCTGCTGTGGCGCGGACCTGGCATGAAACGTTGGCGTTAGAGACAGGGTAGGGCGAGGAGCCCCAATTGCTTCCTCCGAAAATATGCCCCTCCATTCCAGTAATCCTTTACCTGGCAATACCACAGCGGGAGTGAGAGGGATTCGGAGAAGAAAACCACAGTACAAATCATTATTGCGCCCGTGCCTGGCTGAACACAAACCGACCTCCGGCTAGCCTAGCCTGAACTGCGCCCCCGCCTGGCTGCCACCCTGATCCCCATCCAGCCACATCCTGCACCGAGGTCGAAGTCCCGAGCACCCCTAACCAGATCGAGGCGCGGCCCCGTGCTCGCCTCCTCCAACTGCAGATGCGATTTCTTTTGCTAGGGCAGCCACGATAGCATGTGAAGATCTCGGGGTCTTAGAGCCTCAGAGGCACGAGCTGTGAGGGAGGCGGTCGATGTCGAAGGATTTTGCCGCTGTAGCCGGTTTAGCTCCATGCCCAGTCCGCCGTCGAAGGGGCTGCCACGGGGCGACCGGAAGCGGTCAAAGCAGGAAAAGAAAGAACAGGCATCTGACTTAGCGGTGGCATCCCCTGTAATATAATCAAATAGCCAGGGGTAAATCCGTCCAATAAAAAATCGGAACCAAAACTTAGTGCGGACGAACCTACCTCTGTGTAAATTAGTAGATAGATTATTTTTGAGCTTGATAGAAATTATCTGTTTGTAAATCATGAAAAGCATGCTTTATGTGATAGTTATATTGTTGAGTTTATTCATGAGGCTACTAAAAATTATTATGAGAGTGGAAAGTATGGTTGTAGAAGTTTTCATGGTACTGAAACACCTCTCTATGTGCTGAAAGTTTTGAAGTTACTCTTGTTTAATCTTCCTATGCCTGTCACTTTGTTCTTTGTGAATTTATTTGCATACAAGATTTCTATGCATAGGAAGTGGGTTAGACTTAAATGTGTCACTTAGGAAGATTCCTCGCGGGCTAGGGGGAAGCGGGCCGCCTCGGCCAGCACCGCCCTAGCCGGTAGGGGCTCGAAGAGGTCCTGCCGACTGAGGGTTGCGGCCGCAGCGCCAAGCGTTGCCAGGTCCGTTCCCTTGATCATTTTTCTATTTTTGGCTGCTTGCTTGTCCTTTACTTATCATGCCCTTTTCATGCGTGTAGTGAGGCGATGTCCTTGGCCAGCTCTGCAACCATCGCCACCACGTCCGCCCTTCCCCTAGCTGGGGCTGAAGGGCCTGTTGCACCGGCCGCAGCCTACACTACCGCGCCGCCTGAGGCTATCGCGAATGCGGTGGAGCCAGTGATGCCGGCTACACCCGTGACCTTGCACCGGGCCTCTGCCGCCTCCAAGATTGCTGAGGTGTTGCTGCCGGGCTAGGTGGAATGGTTGCTCCTCCCCTTCAGCTGATGGAAGGGACGGAGCCGGCCCCTGGCCAGGCTCAGACGGGTTCTGCCGCCTATCAGGTGGAGGAGCCCGCGGAGGCGCCACCGGAAGCTTCCGGAGAAGGTAGTCGGGACGTGGCTTCTTCCTCTAGCGGCGTAGGTGCTGGGGACCCAGAGACATCATGTGCGGCTTCCGACAGCGACGACAACCTCCAGATTACCGGCTAGCGGGCGGCTCCGATCGTGCTGCCGCTAGACTCTGTCCTAGCGTAGCTCTCCGAGTCGGTGCCCGTCTCCCTTGGCCAGGCCCACCACCTGGTCGATATGCTGAAGCAGGGGCTTCGTGAGGCCAAGCCCCTAGGGGGCTCCCTTGAAGTAAGTATCTCCTTGCTGCTTTCGCTGCCCTTCTTTTCTACCGTCCTCTTTGTACTCTTTTTCACTGCGTCTTGTTTGCAGAAAGCCTTTGCTGAAGCCGCCAATACCACACAAGACCTAGGGCGTAAGATTGCTTGCTCTTCCATGTCCTCCTAGTTATGCAAATTTTCGCGTTTCTTGTTAACCATTGGGTACCCTCTTGTAGCTCTGCTAGCGGACGGGGACCGGGAGGTGGAGAGGCTGAAGGCGGAGGTGAGCCGGCTGGAGGAATCCAACTAGGCTTGCCAAACCCAGATTAGTGAGCTGGTGGATCACTAGAAGCGGATGGAGGTCAAGGCCAGCCAAGCCAAGAAGTTCGCCGACACCTGGACTGAAGTGCTCAAGAATCCTGAGAAGCTCTACGCCCAGCAAGCGGAGACACTAAAGGTTGCTCAGGCCCGGGAGAAGGCAGCTTTGGGGAAGCTGTGCCAGATTGCCGAGATAATCGTTTTTAGTGAATCCTTCCCAACCAAACTTACGCCTCGCTTGTTGCAACCAGTATGTAACAGCTGCTTCTTTTTCAGGTGCAGCTTAGTATCCTGAGGCGATCGATCAGGCTCTAGCACGCATCCCCGAGGTGGACGCCAGACGCGATCTCCATCCGGTGGAGCTGGTGGTGGTCATCTGTGAGGAGGACAAACAGCTGCATGACGCTTCCCTCGAAGTTTATGACTATGTATGGCCCTACACCGACCATCCGGTTATGATAGCCGCCTTGGCTGAGAAGCTCTCCGCGGATCCCGACCTGATGGACATGGCACGGGACTGGGCGGCGCGTGGCAGCGCAGAGATGGTGATGGATGTGGACCTTCGGAGTCTCTCCAGAGGGTTTCGGCAAGGGACCAGCTATGACCAGCTGATGAGTGCATATTTGCATCATGTTTTACATTATTATTTTACATTGTAGATGTAGGATCTTCGTATTTTACGGCGTTCGCGTGCACATTTTATGTCTGTTTTCACCAGGATCAGGACAGATGATGGATCCAATGGATACAATTCTTGGAGTAGTTTTACTACGGAGAAAAGGAGTCACAACAACGTAAATCGCTTATTTGGGAAATATTAATAATACCAGAAGAAAACTAGAAGCAAACAAGGGAGGCAGAGGGTCCAACGACCAACTATACGACCGACGCAACGTTTCCGGTTGTATAGCTATGGTCGTATAGTTGGCGCCGCCTCCGCCTCGTCAAATAGTTTCACCCCGTGCAATTGGTTTGAGGAGACGACATATAGAACACCCAGAAATCGCGGAAACCTCACCTCCGAAAGGCATCTAGAGGGGGAACTCATCCGCCAGGGATCCATCTTTGCCCTGCGCAGATCCAAGAGGCTAAGGCATCGATCTTCATCAACCACCGCTGCATCACCACCATCTCCATCCATCCCATCTACATCTTGTCTAAATCTTGTTGTAATTCCCGTACCCATTGTGGATTTATACAAGTACTATTCATCTATGATTGTTTCCATTACCATTGCTATGATGTTGATTGCCTCCATGTTTGAGTAGATCTATAGTTCTTGAGGAGATGGAGAAACCCTAGCATATGACTGAGATGAGATAGAGATTATTATGTTATACATCATTATGTGTATGTGTTAATTGTCTTCATCTTGATATAGGGAGTTGTGCACCTCCTTAATATTTGCCTCTTAGGGGGTCTCGATGAAGGGGATTAGTTGTTGGTAGACGGAGGGATGATAGCACTTACTGTGACTATAAAGTTGTTGTCATTCTTTACGTACTAACTTGGGGAATCAAGGAGAACTCATCAAGCCATGTCCATGCCACGGGAGAAATCCCTTAATAGCGCGGTAACGCGATGGTTGTTGGTTAGTGTCTACTGTGGTTATGAGGACGATGTGTGTAACGGTTGCTGGCAAATCGTCCATATATGGAGCTCCTCCCACATACATACACATTATTAGAATATTCGTTATAATACTCTCGATTACTTAGTCTAAATTGCTAGCGGTGTATCCACTATTCCCTGAGAACGCCTTTTCCCTATTGTAGTTCCAAAGTTCTATTACACACGCGATACTTACTTTCTGCATTAAGTTTTTCTTTACTTTAAATTACCTTGCTCAACCAAAAACCCAAAAACAACTCTACTTATCTTGCATCTTAAAGTTATTTCTTAAGTAGTTCATTTAGTTATAGTTAAAAGCATTTTAATCTTTTGCCTACTGCTCCCTTTGGGATCGATATCTTTATTTCAAAACTAGCTACAAACGATCTGTGCACTTGCAGTCATCAAGCTATTTTCTGGCGCCGTTGCTGGGGAGCTTAGCGCTATAAGTCACTATACTTTTAGTTATTTACTTTCGTTGTACTAATTTTTACTTGAGTTCCAGGACCACAACAATGGACAATACTCAGCATTTAAACCAGCTTGAGGTAGTAAGAAAAATGGGTTCGCCCATGGACTCTTTTATAACTATCAACAAAAGCATAAATCCGGATGGAGTCAAGATCCATCCTTTATTATTTGAATTACTACATTCTAAAAAAATTGCAGGAACCAATGAAGAAAGTCCATATGGACACTTACAATTATGTGAAGACATTCTCGGTTCCTTTATTTTTGACGACTATAATCTTGATATGGTTAAAATCCAGTTGTTTAGACAAACTCCCTCTAATAATGTTTGCGACTAGCACAGATCTTTTTGTACAGAAGCACCAAGGACTTGGGAGGAATTGACAGCCAAGTTCCTAGCAAAATATTATTCTGAAAGCAAAGCTCACAGGATGAGAGGTATTATTATCAGTTTCAAAAATAATCCTAGTGAGGTCTTATATGAAGGATATCTAGGGTATAAAACCTACTTAGATAATTGCCCCCATCATCGTTTGCCTAATTGGTTAATCACCCATACATTTTATGGAGGTCTAAATATTGAAAATAGGGTGATTCTAGACACTGCTTCAAATGTCAGTTTTCTATCTTATACCTATGACGAGGCTTGGAATCTAGTAATATAAATGAGAGAAGAAACTGAAAATTTTAAATATAAGGAAAAAATTACAAATAGTTTTTCTGAATATGCTTGCATTAATGATTTCCTTGCAGATGAGAGGACAGATACAATTATTAAAACCCTCGGTATTAATTCTTACTCAGTGAAGAAAATTATTGGGAATTATGCAGGGCATTTGCAGGTACCTATAGAATGGGAACCTCGTAAACCCCTCGAAGAAAAGAAGCGTGCAAGAGCACTAATGGAAGAGTTCTCCTCGATACCTATACAGGGGATTTTTGAAAAAAAGACAAAGAGAGGATTAACAAATAAAGAAGAGACCAAAGAAACTAGAAAGGAATTCCGAAGCTACAAATATAAATAATGTTATAATAAAAGATCTTATGGAAGCACGAATAGTGGAAGATGAAGTGGTTATGTTAGACCGTGAAACCTCAGAATTCATCCAAGGTAAGGTTTGAGGTAACGAAACTTCAAAACCTATGACTCCTATATATTGTGGAGAAACTTTCTTATATGGAATTTGCGAACCAATTTCCACCATAAAAATTATGCCGTCATCATTTTATGAAGAAATTCACTACAACTTGAATAATCTAGATGTTGAACAGGTAGACACTACTATTAAATTGTCTAATAGAACCAATATAAAACCGGAAGGGGTAATTAGAAATATCTATGTCTTTATTGGCTCACTCATGTACCCCCTTGATTTTCATATTGTTGATATTCCTCGAGATTTGTTTTGTCCTATTCTTTCAGACGGGCCTTTTATTTCCATCACCAAAGCTCGAGTAGATAATCAAAAGGAAACTATTTCACTGAAGTTTGGAGAAGAGGAAATGACATTCCACTTCGCCAAACTAAAGAAGAGGCCATATGAAGTAGAGGATATCAAGGAAGAAAAGACGATTGCTTTGCTAGCGGCAATCATTTCAGTAGTCCATAAGATGAATTAGAAAGGAGCTTGATTAATTGGGAAGAAGCACCAGATGATGAGAAGAAAGAAGACATGGATGATTACCTTGATTCAATTCCGAAAGCACAAAATCCACATGATTATGAAGAATTGGTAAGAACGGGAGATGAAGAACCTCCACCAATAGGATTGAAAAAACTTCTAGACAATATGAGGTATGAGTTTTTAGATAATGAAAATAAATGTCCTGTTATTATTAGCAAGAATCTATCAGAAAATGAAACGAATAAACTCATTTCAGTTTTGGTTAAGCATCGTGAAGCCTTTGGATATACATTGAGTGATATTAAAGGAATAGATCCATCTACTATAACACATAAGATTACCATGCTTGACGATGTTGAACCCGTAGTAGATACGCAAAGAAGGATTAATCCTAGGATGAAGGAAGTAGTAAGAAAAGAAGTTATACGCTTACTTGATGCTGGCATAATATATCCTATTTCTGATAGTAAGTGGGTTAGCCCAGCTCATTGTATACCAAGACGAGGTGGTCTTGATGCTGCTATGAATGAGGAAGGTGAGCTAGTTCTTATGAGGCTGATTATAGGGTATCGTATGTGCATTGATTTTAGGAAACTAAAGCGTGAGACACAAAAGAATCATAAACCTATACCATTCATGGGTAAAATTCTAGAAAGACTTAGTAATAATTCTTACTTTTATTTTCTTGATGGTTATTCTAGATATTCTCAAATTTCCATACAGTCGGAAGATCAAGAGAAAACAACTTTCACTTGTCCTTATGGCACATATACTTATAGATTAATTCCATTTGGCTTATTTAATATAGCAGCAACTTTTTAGCAATGTGTTCTAAAGATCTTTGATGATTTTGTTGAGAAGAATATGGAAGTCCTAACAAACGATTTTGTCGTTTATGGAACAACTTTTGATAATTGTCTCTACAATCTGACCAAAGTTTTGCAGAGACGCAGGCAATCAAACTTGGTTTTGAATTGGGAGCAATGTCGTTTCATGGAAAGAGAAGGTAAAGTTTTCAGGCACAAAGTTTCGGAGAAGGGAATAGAAATAGATAAAACTAATATAAATGCTATAGAAAATCTCCCAATATCTCAGGACATTAAAAACTTAAAAATGTTTCTGGGACATGTAGGATTTTATAAGCAGTTTTTAAAAGATTTTGCTAAACTAGCTATGCCCCTTACCAATCTTCTTGATAAAGAAACTCCATTCTATTTAGACCATGACTGCATTGTAGCTTTTGAGAACCATAAGGATAAACTAGTTTCAGCACCTATCGTGCAATCTCTAAAGTGGGATGAACCTTTTTAAATTATGTGTGATGCTAGTGATTATGCTTTAGGGGTTGTGTTGGGACAGCGAGATGGAAAGAATTTGAATGTTATTTATTACGCTAGTAGACCTCTTAATAAGATTCAGAAACATTATGCTACTACAGAAAACGGGTTTCTAGATATCATTTTTGCTTGCGACAAATTTAGATCTTACATAACTAATTCTAAGGTAATAATTCATACGGATCACCAAGCTTTGCATCACCTCCTTGTGAAAAAGGATGCTAAGCCCAGGTTAATTAGATGGGTTTTATTACTACAAGAATACGATTTGCAAATAGTAGATAGGAGGGGTAAGGATAATCCGGTAGCAGATCATCTCTCTAGGATGGAGGGAATAATTAATGACCCCGTACCTATTAATGAATCATTTCCGAGAGAATATTTAGCGAAGGTAGAAATTGCTGATCCATGGTATGCAGATTATGCTAACTATCTAGCAACAAATTTTTTACCTCCCGACATGTCAAGAAATCAAAGAATGAAATTATTTAATGATCTTAAATATTACTTTTGGGATGATCCGTATCTATATCATCATGGACTTGACGGAATGATTCGGAAGTGTGTTCCTAATCACGAAATGAATGTGATATTGAAGGCTTGTCTTGACAGTCCATATGGAGGGCATCATGCAGGTAAAAGAACTGTCGCAAAGGTACTTCAATCCAGATTCTATTGGCCCACCTTGCTCAAGGATGCACAAAGGTATGTGGAATACTGTGATGCTTGCCAAAGAAGAGGTAATATAGGTAGGAGACAATAAATGGCGATGAATTATAGTCTAATAATTAAACCCTTTGATGTATGGGGAATGGATTACATGGGACCATTTACAGAGTCAAATGGTTATACTCATATTCTTGTTGTTGTTGACTATGTTACTAAGTGGGTTGAAGGTATCCCAACAAATCATGCGGATGCAGCTAACTTAGTGAAGATGATCAAGCATGTCATATTTCCTAGGTTTGGAGTTCCTAGATTTTTAATTACTAGCGGTGGTTCTCATTTTATGAAAGGGGCTTTCAGGAAGATCCTCAGCAAGTATGGAGTAACTCACCGTGTTGCTTCACCATATCATCCCCAAACAAGTGGTCAAGTGGAACTCTCAATAGAGAACTGAAGACCATACTTGAGAAGACGATGGACAAATCAAGAAAAGATTGGTCATACAAGTTAAATGACAATCTATGGGCATACCGTACTGCGTTTAAAAATCCAATGGGTATGACACCTTATAAGATGGTGTACGGTAAGGCATGCCATTTACCATTAGAACTAGAACACCAAGCTTTTTGGGCAATCAAGAATCTAAATTATGATCTCAGAGCGGCAGGGGAAAAGCGTTTATTAGATATGCATGCTTTAGATGAGTTTAGAAGTGAAGCCTATGAGAATGCTAGGTTGTTTAAGGAAAAGATTAAAAGATGGCATGATAGAGAAATAGAGAATAAAACTTTTAAAAGTAGAGACAAAGTGTTGCTCTATAATTCTCGTCTTAAGTTATTTCCGGGAAAACTCAGATCGAAGTGGGAAGGTCCATAAGTAGTTGAAGAAGCCTATTCATCGGGAGCAGTGAAGCTCCAAGGAAAAACACCCTCTCTTGCATGGGTGGTAAATGGACAACGCTTGAAGCATTATCAGGTAAAAGAAGATATAAGTGCAATCACTATAGAGTTGAGCACCCCCGAAGAAGTGATAAAGCAAAGATATACGAAGAACGGGAATTACAAGAAGAATGGACTCAAGATGGAATGAGCGGTACTATGGCCAAGCTATTGACCATAGAAGAGCGCTTCATGGGAGGCAACCCATGTGAAATAAAGGTTGGGTAAGTTCTTAAATTTTCAGCTAAAGTCTAGTTTGAGTATTGTTTTTAATGAGAATGATTCATGCTCTAGCAAAGAAGAAGGAAGATCGATGATGCCAAAATAGGTCGGAAGTCTAAGATAACATTTCTCTTTCAAAACTCTATATTTCATTAAGTTTCAGATTAATAAAGAATACTTGGAGAAGCAGAAATGATTTGGTGGACACAGAAGGTTTAACGACCAACTATACGGCCGGAATAAAAATTCCAGCCGTACAGTTGTTGCGACGTCAATGCTTCCATCCACAAAAGGTACTGAGAGTTTACCGACCAACTATACGGCCGGAATTAAATATTCTGCCCATATAGTTGTGGTCGTATAGTTGTCAACACCTTTGACAAAATAATTTCTGGAGTACTGAGAGTTTAACGACCAACTATACAGTCGGAATTAAAAATTCCACCCATATAGTCGCGGTCGTATAGTTGTTGACCCTTCTCGAAAAAATTTATCTAGGATACAGAGAGTTTAACGACCAACTATACGGTGGGAATTAAAAATTCCGCCCGTATAGTTGTGGCTGTATAGTTAGGTTCGGCCGTAGATCTAATCTATAGTCGGTTCACAACTATATGGCGGGAACTATACGGGATGCCCCGTATAGTTGCTCGTTATGCAAGGCTGCTAGGGTTTTTGACCCCTCCTTTTAAAGCTAATCGCATCTAACCTTTTTCATTAAGTTTTCGCAGAGCCACAGCCTCCAGCCTCGAAAGATCTTCGTCATCCCTATACAGGCCCCTTTAACAACATCTGTGCAGCGAAGCCATGCATCCCTTCCATGCCAACAAGATCTGGAAGAATAAAGAAGAGAAGCCCATGAAGAGGATCGAGGAAGCAGAACCAAAAGGATCGCTGTCATCGTCCGGCCCAGAGATCAAGCCTCTTCCAAATTGGGGGGACATGTTCCCACAAAGGATGGAGATGATGAGACAAGCTGAGCAAGGAAGGAACAAGGATGAGTATCTCCCTAATCCTTATCCTTACAACATAGGATCCTATTATAAACCTCCTCTTGGTCCATCACCTCTTAAACCTAAGAAGGTGCGGCAAGATGAGATTCATGATAAGATCTGTGGGTTAGAAAAGGCTTCTAAGGCATCCGTTGAAACAATTGGAGAAGGGATTGACTCCTACTAGATGATGAGCAAAGACCTTGAGAAGAAGGTCGATGCAATCGATGGTAGAGTTGGTTTCCTGATTAAAATTGTCTTTGAGTTAACAGATGAGAAGAAATTCCTCAAGAGGAAAATGTTGAAGCTCCAATACGACATGGCCAAGCTCAGCATTCGCTTTGAAAGCGTAGTTAAAGCGGGCAATGTAAAATAAGAAGGCGACGCTCTATCTACCCAAGAGGAGGAATAGGTACCCACAAGGAGTTAATTGATCCCGCCTGGCTTGATTCCAAGCTTGGAGAGATCTTTAAAGACCTTGTAATCTTTCTTATAAGTTTTATATTACAAGTTTTTGCATTAGTTCAAACTAGAAATAAGGTTTACATCATTAGAATTCCCTTCGGGAATAGTTAATCCCTTTTATGAAATTCCGAATTTATTATATATGGAGCAATATTGAGTTTGAGTTTACTTTAATGATATGAATGGCTTGAGTATGATCGTACTTGCATTTGACGATGGCAATAGGAGTCTTCCACACCATTGGTATTAATGGAACACATGAAGATAATTTGGTCAACATGCTGTAAGTCTACGATTTGATTTGCAAAGAGAATTATCTATATAATTAAGTTGAAAAGGAAACCTTGAACAAAGGAAAATGAAAGTGCTATCGAAATAGAGTGAGAACAAGTTGAGGCAGAATGTCCAAGTCATAAGAATGCTTCATATACAATTGGAATTTGATAATTGAGATCGTTGAACTTTGAATTCCTACATAAGGTGGAATATATGGCTATCTCCTTTGCACAACACTTAAATACAAAAGTGGGAGCATATATGCAAAATAAAAAGAAAAGAAATAAGAAAAGAGCAAGTGTTCAAAGAGCAAATAGGCATATACCACTGTATTGGAGTATGACAAAGATACACTTTTGAGATTTTGAATCCCAAGTGAATACATTGATCCTAAAACACTTGGGACTACCTCGTTAACTCATTCGGTTGAACCGGATACTTTTACATTATGTCGAAATTCATCTTTTATGAACTGTTGATAACTAAGGTGAGGAAGCCTGCTAATACTATTCAGATAGTTCGAGTAAGGTACTATTCACGAACTTGTTATTATGTATCATATATGATAAACACATGCTGCAATTGCCTCATTTATTTTATCGACTTAGCTTCATGAATATGAGGATCACATCCATTAAGCTAAAACCTGCTCGGGACGAGCAAGAGTCTAAGCTTGGGGAAGTTGATGAGTGCATATTTGCATCAGGTTTTACATTATTATTTTACATTGTAGATGTAGGATCTTGGTATTTTACGTCGCTCGCACGCACATTTTATGTCTGTTTTCACCAGGATCAGGACAGATGATGGATCCAATGGATACAATTCATGGAGGAGTTGTACTGTGGAGAAAAGGAGTCAAAAACAACGTAAATCGCTTATTTAGGAAATATTAATAATACCAGAAGAAAACCAGAAGTGAACAAGGGAGGTAGAGGGTCCAACGACCAACTATACGGCCAAAGCAACTTTTCTGGCTGTATAGCTCCGGTCGTATAGTTGGCGTCGCCTCGCCTCATCAAATAGTTTCACCCTGTACAATTGGATCGAGGAGACGACATACAGAACACCCAGAAATCGTGAAAACCTCACCTCTGGAAGGCATCTGGAGGGGGAACTCATCCGCCAGGGATCCATCTTCGTCGTGCACAGATCCGGGAGGCTAAGGCATCAATCTTCATCAACCACCGCTGCATCACCACCATCTCCATCCATCCCATCTACATCTTGTCTAAATCTTGTTGTAATTCCTGTACCCATTGTGGATTTATACAAGTACTATTCATCTATGATTGTTTCCATTGCCATTGCTATGATGTTGATTGCCTCCATGTCTGAGTAGATCTCTAGTCTTGGGGAGATGGAGAAACCCTAGCATATGACTGAGATGAGATAGAGATTATTATGTTATACATCATTATGTGTATGTGTTAATTGTCTTCATCTTGATATCGGGAGTTGTGCACCTCCTTAATATTTGCCTCTTATGGGGCCTCTATGAAGGGTATTACTTGTTAGTAGACGGAGGGATGACAGCACTTACTGTGACTATAAAGCTGTTGTCATTCTTTGTGTACTAACTTGGGGAATCAAGGAGAACTCATCAAGCCATGTCCATGCCACGGGAGAAATCCCTTAATAGCGTGGTAACGCAATGGTTGTCGGTTACTATCTGATGTCGTTATGAGGACAATGTGTGCACCAGTTGCTGGCAAATCGTCCATATATGGAGCTCCTCCCACAAACATACACATTATGAGAATATTCGTTATAATATTCTTGATTACTTAGTCTAAATTGCTAGCGGTGTATCCACTATTCCCTGAGAACGCCTTTTCCCTATTGTAGTTCCAAAGTTCTATTACACACGCGATTCTTACTTTCTACATTAAGTTTTGCTTTACTTTAAATTACCTTGTTCAACCAAAAACCCAAAAACAACTCCACTTATCTTGCATCTTAAAGTTATTTCATATGTACTTCATTTAGTTATAGTTAAAAGCATTTTAATCTTTTGCCTACTGCTCCCTGTGGGATCGATATCTTTATTTCGAAACTAGCTACAAACAATTTGTGCACTTGCAGCCATCACCAGCTTCATGCTGAAGTTCCTGACGTCCGCTCTTGCGATGTCAAGATTGGGAGCTTTGTCCAGCTGGATTGGGACTTCGGCGATCCGACCGGCACAAAGGGGTACCACTTTAGTCCATGTGTGGCTCTAGCAGATGCCAACGCTCTGGCTGTGGCAGCCTCTACCTCTACCGACGTCGCCTCCAATAGCCATACCTCAGCTAATGCCTCTGGTCCCTCCGTGGACCCTCAAGCCTTATCGCAGAATGCCAGGAGTATTTGTACTCGTTGAAAACTTGTCCTTTCGTCTGTTGGTGTGAACAATTTTCTTTTTCTTTGTATTGAACTCTGTTGGGAGCTTCGTCTCCCTTTGGTGATGTTATCTTGCGCTTTTGGTTGCACTTGCTATTTGCTTGGTTTGCACTTGTTATGTGCATGTTTCTATGTCGGGGCATGCGAGTGCACCCACAGGGTGTAGTCCCCGAGGTTCAGGCCGTCTGGAGAATTCAGCTGGGCCAAAGCTTCTTTGTATTGTTGCTAGTTGTAGGTTTCTGTGTGGGGGCGCGCAAGCGCACCTACAGGGTGTAGTCCCCGAGGTTCGGGCCGGCTGGAGAATTCAGCCGGGTCGAAGCTCCTTTGTCTGTTCTCCTGCCGTCTGGGAGGCGATTAGCATCCGGCTCTGGTACTATAACTAACTCGGTGAATTACGCTCCTAGTAACAAGCCTGGATGAGCGGAAATGGTTAAGATAGTACGGTGGGGCCCAAATGCCACTCACAGGTAGACCTTTCGGCCGTCCTAACCATTTCTGAACATCGGGACAAGAACGGGCGGCGTAATCGGCAGGCGAAGGGATCAACTACATACACAAATGAGTATGTATGCAAGCCACCATACAACAGTCCTCAGAGCCATTCCATCTAAAAGAAATAGAAATATTGCAACGCCATACGGCAAGATCCAAATATCCTAGATAGATATAATAGTTTAGGATATCTCCTCATACATCAAACATCAGAGTATCAGGCGGAAGCGGAAAACAAGATCCGAGTACGGATAAGAAGCAAATCGGCATAAGATGCCCCATAAATAACCACATCCCGCCCACAGATCTCACGGATCCCCGTTCTCGGAATCTCTACTCCGAATGATCGTTGCCAACATCGTCCGTCTCCTCCACCCAGTATCCATCTTGCGAGTTTACCTATTCATCTGAATCAAACAATTTATCGTGTGAGACCCTAGGGGTACTCAGCAAGTCTTTATGCCTCTAAAGGGGACACAACCTGGGGTGACGCAATTGCAGCAAAAGATAATACCTAACAATTCTATAGATACTCGCTAACCATCCGCCTAACCATAGATAGACGGATGTCCGTGAATTAATAACAACAGTTATAACGGTAATCTTAACAGATCCATCCTCCTCCTCGCTTACCGACGAGGAAGCGGACGAACAATCCCCCATCCGTTGGCAGTTTTATTAACCATTCCATGAGTGTTGCACTATTTACTAGTTAGGTACTTAGTCAAATTAAAAGCGGTACTTTAGTTATACTTGTCTATGATCGAGAAACTGTGCTCCAAGTCGTCCATAACTGCGGACACGGCTTTCAGAAAGTTTTACCCTGCAGGGGTGCACAAATAGCAACACACACTCGATCAACCTCGGAAAAACCAAATCAAAACCCAACGAGGCATTCACGACAAAGCGACCACAGGATTCAGAAATATTTCAGGGGGCCACCCCATTAAGCTACCCGCAACGAAGTTAGCCGACTCCGAAACGGACTCAAGGTTTGCGTCAGTGGCTGTAAACGACTGGGAACTCGAAAGTGTGACTGGGCTTGTCGATACCGCGAAAACACTCCGCTTTCCTAAACAGTACAGGTGCATTCCTCGCACAATCTTAAATAAAGCAGTAAAGCATGGCATAAGTACAGGATAGTAATAAAGCCCCAAACTACTTTGTGGCCCCAAGAAATAAGAATGAATCAAGCTCTGGCTCAGGGGGGTTCATAAGCCTCCCGGATGTGGATAGCGCGAATATTCAAGGAACAGGAATCAAGTACTCGGGGTCCTACGGGACACAAGTGAGCATGAAAAACCAAATAACAGACATTGCTCACCGGTGCCACTTTCATTAGTTATCCCATTACTACTCAGGTTAAGTTGTTTAGGTACCTCGTTATCCATCAGACACTCACATACCCTACACATGCTGTTCTACGACCCGCATGGCTCAATCAACTCCTGTAGTAATGGCTCATGGGATGGGGGAAACAAGCTTCGGTGGGGTTTAAAAGTAAAGGCTATGCAGTACTTGGGATTCAATTTAATGCAATCGCGACTCAATGATGCAAGAATAAGATAGAGGCAATAGGTACTATATGTATGCAAGCATGTGGTAGTGCTTGCCTGGCAGCTCAGTTGAAGCGAGAGAAGGATCTGGGTAGTGCTCCTGGGTTTCTTGATATATCCCCTGCTCAGCGTCTATTCGAAGAAGAACCAAACAAACAAGGGCCAACATAAATAAAGTGCACAAGCATAGGAATAAATGCGACAAGCAAACAATCATGCCATGATGAATGATGCACAATTTGCATGGCAATAAAGTAGCATGGCATGGGTGAGGTGTGGAATACAAGAAATAAACATTTTATGGAGTTTTGGTCACATTTTAACCTCATATAAGTTGCTGTATGCTTTATATTTATATGATGCATGCTGCAAAACAGAACATGGAATGCATAAACAGAAAGGTCTCGTCGAGCTAATCATTTTAGACATATCATTTGTTAAATTTGGAGTTATAAATCAAAAGTTATTAATTAAATAAGGGAAAGGGCATTTTATGGTAATTTTAATCAACTTGAAATTTAAAGTGTCCAAAATACATTTTGAAGGGCATATTTGAATTCCTCACATTTTTCTGATTTCAAAACATATATTATATGTTTAATTTGGGTTTATATTTTAAAAGTTATTTAAAACAGATTTGAATTTGAATTTAAAACAAATTTGAAAAGTTTGAGTTTAAACAGAAAACAGGAAAACCTTTTTCTACTCACCCTGAGCTAGCCACGGCCACAGACAAGTGGGGCCAGGCTGACTGGGCGACACAGCGCTCAAAAGGGGTCTTCTCCACCGCGGCTGCTGCTAGCCACAGAGGCCGGCAGGTGGGGTCAGCGGGCTCGCAGGCCCACATGCCAGCGGCGGAAGAGCGCGGAGACTGACAGGTGGCCAAAACGGGAGCGCGGGTTAAGGGGTGCTAAACTAGGGGGCCTATCTGCAAAGAGTTACTACGGCTGACAGGTGGGCTCAGGCGGACCGCGGGTTAGGAGTAAAAAGGTTGGGGGGGAAGTGCAAAGTAGCAGCTGCTACTGTACTTCTTCTCTGAATCTCTGTCGACAGCTTTGTGCTCGACAGGGCGGGGCTCGGTGCAGGGGTCGATCCCGCGACCTCGCGTGCACGCGCGGCGGTGGTTACCGCTGCGGTGGCCTAGCGTTGCTGCTGGGGAACGGCTGCGCGGACAGAAAACCCTGTCGCGGCACGACGGCGAGGACGCGACCGCGAGCGCGCCAGCGCAGAGAGCGCTCGACGAATCGACTAGCGTGTACAGGGGTGGATCAGCCAGAGGAGGGTGTCTAGGAGGTTCGGAGGCTCACCGCGGGGAGGGCGATGGTGTCAGATCAGCTTGGGACGCAGGGGATCGGCGAGGAAGCAGACGTTCCGGCGGGCTAGGGTTTGTCGACGGTGGCGGCGGTACCGGCAGTTCCAGCGCTTCTCCCCCTCGCCGGCGGGTACGGGGCGACGCAGGGGCAGGTCCACGGACTCCTCGATCACCTCCACGACGTGCTGAACGGCTGGCTCGACGGGGGCGACGCGGTGCTGGCGGTGATCGGCGTCGGCTACTGGTGGTCGGAAAGGAGGAAGGAGGAGGGAAGGGCTGGCGCAGGACAGATCTGGGCGAGAAGAGGGGAGCCGTGTGGGAGAGGGAAAAGGAGGGAGGGAGGAGGAGCAGCTGTGGCAGGGGGTAGAGGAGGGTGGCTCGGTGCCACCTTTTTCCCCCTCGAGCACGTGCTCGGGCTGGATGGCAGGGCAAGGCAGGGGCTTCCAGGTGGGGTCAGGGTGAGGCCAAGGAGGGTAGGCTCGGTGTGGGGCATGCAAGGCAGAGAGAGAGCTAGAGAGAGAGAGGGGGTAGGCTCGGGTTAGGGTTTGTTGGAGGGAAGGCTCGGGTTAGGGTTTTGTACTAGGGTTGGGGTAGGGTTGGATGGTAGCTAGGTGGCCAGGGTGGGGCCAGCTAGGTGAGAGACTCGGCATGGGTGAGAGGAGAGGGTGGGGTAGGGTGTAACTAGGGTTAGATGAGGGTTTAAGTTTAGGGTTAGAGAGAGGGGTGAGGTTAGGGTAGGGTGATGATGTGCACAAGGTGATGGTTAGAAGAGAGCAAGAGATTAGCTAGAAGAGGCATATGATGGCCAAAAAGAGAGTGAGATAGAGAGGGTTGTGTAAGAGCAAAGGAAGAGAGCTAAAAAGAAAAGGAATACTCCACTTTAAAATCCAATAAAATAAAACCCAAAGAAGAGAAGATGGTAGAGATCTTGCATGGCCCATGCATGAGTAGTAAATGCCATGTTTATTATTGTGAAAACAATTGTACATGATCATGGGCATTTATTAACACAAGCATTTCCAAACATGGAATTAAGGCCAAGCCAAAAGAATGGTGTTGGGGTCCCATGTGGAGTAGATGAAATATGCTCAAATTTGGATATAAATTGGGCATACTAGTGTGTATGTCCCACTAGATGCATAAATAGCCTCAATATGTTCCCACTTGAGCAAACACTCAAACACATACCATATGGAAGCTAGAAAAGGTTCCACTCACAAGGCATGCAAAGGTGGCCATGTGGCTCTCATAAACCAATAATGTGGAAACAATATGGTGCCTATATGAGAGCATGTGGAGATAGAATTGGATCCATCCCAACCCACATGAGCTAGAGGTAAAACCAAATAAGTTGCAATGCTCATATATGGTGGAATGGTGGAATGATGGGGTGATGACAAGAAAGGTGGTGGAGTTAATAAAAGATATGCCCCCAACTCAACTTGGGCATTAAACAATATATCAATAACTAAATACAATATATCAAGAGGCAAATACAATTAATAATGCATATGAGATAAGAACCAAAACAAAAGGGTTTTATATGATGCTCAAATGCAAGGTGGCATGATGACATGAGCATGATATAATTATGATGCAACAATTATATGTAGGAAGCAGCATTTATATAGACTAGGCTAGTAGCATTGCAATTGTTAGACAATTGGGATGCTACAACTCTCCCCCACTACACAAGAATCTCGCCCCGAGATTCCTAGGAAAAGAAAACAACACAAGGAGAGGCGGGTGTTCGAACGAAGGTGACCCTCACGTTCCCAAGTTGATGAACAACGGAACGGTGCGACCACTACACCTTGCAAAACTTGCTAGACTTGTTGCGAGTCTTGGGTTTTGCTTGAGAAACAACAGGTTAGAAGAATTGAAGGATTGTCGTGATACAAGAAGGATAGGATGGACATAACTCCGGTTTTTTCAAGAAACATGATAAAAGAATAAACCACTTGTGAAAGAAAAGGAAAAGATGATGTATCATGGATAAAGAAAGACACACCATTAAGATTAAAGATTTACCGATACTAGAGAGGACGAATCTTTGTCTCGCCGGAAGAAAAGAGCTAGGTTGGAGAGGTTTTAACCACTATGACAATAGCATCGTATCTTCTCTCGGATTTGAGAAATGAAGTTCGGAATCAATATTGCCTTCAAACAATAGAGTCCCTTGATATCAACAGAAAGATTTAGTTAGACATCGTCGGATTAGATTCTTCTTGCGCCGGTAAGAACCAAGGATCACGCAATTGAGGTGCGCGGATATAACTTCCAGAGACGGTTGTGAAGCTAGATCATGGTGGAATCCCGAGAAGCAAAGAATATGGAGGATCTGGAGTTTATTGTAGAGATACTTATTGCTTTCTTTAGCCTTGAGGCTAACGCAATAGATTTGCGGCTGATGGCCTCAACCATAATTGGCTTTACCACCGAAAAGAATTGATGAAACAAAAAGAGGGATAGTTCCTTTCTTCTTGTTTGGGGTTGCCGAGCATCGGTAGAAAGACGAGGACCGAAAGGAGTTTGCGTCTGTTTCCACCAGATAATTGAAGATTTTGCTCCGTGTAGGAAAAGACGAGATCACCAACAAGAGATTATTGATTACTTTCTTCGAGAGAGCACTCCGGAAAAACAAGGATGGAAGTAGAAGTATCGAAGGATAAAGGCCACTTCTAACTTTCGTGGAATGAGTGAAATCACATTAATTCACCAATTCAATGTACAAGAGCGAATGATAAGAGTAGTGGTATGGTAGCTACTCCATCCCGCACTCAAAGCATTACTCCGCACATGAATAAGAAAACCATGCAACTCAACTACCGAAACAGACTGAAGGTATTGACAATAACTCGTGGAACTTCGTTAGAAAACAAGGATAGATGCAAACGATTCGCCGGATTCATAGATAGATAAAGATGATGATGTTGTCGTCATATCATAAGTAACCAGCCACCGGAAAGGTATGAAGGAAGATCACGGAGACAACTGCAAGATTCCACAGATAAAGAAAAGATAGCACCACTTGAACAGAAGGAAATACAAGATCTGGAAGGTCTTCATGGCCTCCGGTGGATTGAGCATAGACGATAGAGCGAGAGGGTTTCAGGAGATTACTTAATGAGATAGAGGTGAAAAGTACTCCATGTTCTTCTTGAATGATTGAGAGAGATTTAGCAGTCTTGAGGCAAATCTTTAGCGGAACGACGATGATACTTGCCAACAAGGAATAACTCCAGGTTGGTTGAAGATGGAGGATGGAATTAACAATGGACTTGCTGATTCCAGAGTTGAAGCAATGTATTTAGCAGAAGGACGTGGCTGAGATAGGTGACTTCAAAAAGTCAGAATTCTCACTTTGAGACTTTACACACGGCAGTGCTCACAAAGCTTGAGAGAAAGAGACACAGATGGTCTTCCATGTCCTTCCATTGATATCGAATATGCAAGCATATTATCAACATATACCACCATGGATTAACAGGATATTCCCAGAATATCAAGTTCAAGAGGCGGGAGGAACGAACAAATGCTCGAACACTTCCTGAGCTCAACGCTCTTAGAAAGATCAATATTAAGAGCACGGGTTCGTGTTGAAGAAGATGCACTGGAAGAATAGATTATATGGTCCTTCGGAAGAAAAAGAGATGTCACCTGGTTCACATTGTCGATCGGATCACCGGTTACAAAGATAAAGAGATCTTGGATAAGAACCGATGATAGCTCTTACCTTAAGCAAAGCTATCAGAGACGAAAAGATGCAATTCCCTCGTCTCAAAGAGAATTTTGCAGATATGGAGTTCAAAAAGATGTGCAGCATGATGGACAGATGATAGACCGCCGTAGTGCCTTGGGAAACTCCGGATTGCCAAAGATGCTTGAATATGCATAGATATGATCACGGTGTACTCAAAATCACAGGAGATAACCGTCACCATTTGGAGGATAGAGTTGATAGCATTTTCCATATTCCACTCATGATAAGTGTCACATAGCTATGCCGAGAACCAAATTACAATCACCAGCATCGGATCGACACATGTTATGTAATTAGCCCCAGAGAATTGGAGATGAAATAAAACTCCAGGATTAAGCGCCGGTGACAAAAGAATGAGTTAGCATGGACATGCTGATAAAAGGGAGATAGATAATGTTTCACACACGACTGAAAAGGAGTGTGGAAGCACAGATGTATCAAAGAAAAATTTTCCGCATTTTTCGGCATTAAAATACCAATAGATGCGCAAAATCACTTATCAGGTAGAGATTAGCAACTGATGGTTTCACAGAATGTGGAGTTGCTAGAAGGAAGGACACCCTTAAGAAGATGGCACCGGTTAACAAGGAGTCAGATAGATCGTGCCGGTTTCCAAAAGCCTGTCAGTATGGAATGTACCGACAGTTGATAACCAAAGGCAGATTGTGATAACAAATTGGATGCAACAGATGGACAAGGAATTCACACACACACACACACACACACTTTCTATGGTACTACGGAAACCCAGAACACGTGAATCCTAGTTTGAATTTTAAGAAGAGGATTGAAAACGTTACACTTCCTTACCAGAAAAGGGTGGGTGGGTGGGTAAGAAGAAAAGTGGAAGCAGTCCTACTCTCGCGTTTTGTTTTTCCCTAGTATACATAGCTACCAAAATATTTGCTAGACTAACAACGACCATTTGGCTGAGACCCTGAAGGTCGGGATGGCTCTGATACCAATTGTGACTACCTCGGTGAATTACGCTCCTAGTTACAAGCCTGGATGAGCGGAAATGGTTAAGATAGTACGGTGGGGCCCAAATGCCACTCACAGGTAGACCTTTCGGCCGTCCTAACCATTTCTGAACATCGGGACAAGAACGGGCGGCGTAATCGGCAGGCGAAGGGATCAACTACATACACAAATGAGTATGTATGCAAGCCACCATACAACAGTCCTCAGAGCCATTCCATCTAAAAGAAATAGAAATATTGCAACGCCATACGGCAAGATCCAAATATCCTAGATAGATATAATAGTTTAGGATATCTCCTCATACATCAAACATCAGAGTATCAGGCGGAAGCGGAAAACAAGATCCGAGTACGGATAAGAAGCAAATCGGCATAAGATGCCCCATAAATAACCACATCCCGCCCACAGATCTCACGGATCCCCGTTCCCGGAATCTCTACACCGAATGATTGTTGCCAACATCGTCTGTCTCCTCCACCCAGTATCCATCTTGCGATTTTACCTGTTCATCTGAATCAAACAATTTATCGTGTGAGACCCTAGGGGTACTCAGCAAGTCTTTATGCCTCTAAAGGGGACACAACCTGGGGTGACGCAATTGCAGCAAAAGATAATACCTAACAATTCTATAGATACTCGCTAACCATCCGCCTAACCATAGATAGACGGATGTCCGTGAATTAATAACAACAGTTATAACGGTAATCTTAACAGATCCATCCTCCTCCTCGCTTACCGACGAGGAAGCGGACGAACAACCCCCCATCCGTTGGCAGTTTTATTAACCATTCCATGAGTGTTACACTATTTACTAGTCAGGTACTTAGTCAAATTAAAAGCGGTACTTTAGTTATACTTGTCTATGATCGAGAAACTGTGCTCCAAGTCGTCCATAACCGCGGATACGGCTTTCAGAAAGTTTTACCCTGCAGGGGTGCACAAATAGCAACACACACTCGATCAACCTCGGAAAAACCAAATCAAAACCCAACGAGGCATTCACGACAAAGCGACCACAGGATTCAGAAATATTTCAGGGGGCCACCCCATTAAGCTACCCGCAACGAAGTTAGCCGACTCCGAAACAGACTCAAGGTTTGCGTCAGTGGTTGTAAACGACTGGGAACCCGAAAGTGTGACTGGGCTTGTCGATACCGCGAAAACACTCCGCTTTCCTAAACAGTACAGGTGCATTCCTCGCACAATCTTAAATAAAGCAGTAAAGCATGGCATAAGTACAGGATAGTAATAAAGCCCCAAACTACTTTGTGGCCCCAAGAAATAAGAATGAATCAAGCTCTGGCTCAGGGGGGTTCATAAGCCTCCCGAATGTGGATAGCGCGAATATTCAAGGAACAGGAATCAAGTACTCGGGGTCCTACGGGACACAAGTGAGCATGAAAAACCAAATAACAGACATTGCTCACCGGTGCCACTTTCATTAGTTATCCCATTACTACTCAGGTTAAGTTGTTTAGGTACCTCGTTATCCATCAGACACTCACATACCCTACACATGCTGTTCTACGACCCGCATGGCTCAATCAACTCCTGTAGTAATGGCTCATGGGATGGGGGAAACAAGCTTCGGTGGGGTTTAAAAGTAAAGGCTATGCAGTACTTGGGATTCAATTTAATGCAATCGTAAATCAATGATGCAAGAATAAGATAGAGGCAATAGGTACTATATGTATGCAAGCATGTGGTAGTGCTTGCCTGGCAGCTCAGTTGAAGCGAGAGAAGGATCTGGGTAGTGCTCCTGGGTTTCTTGATATATCCCCTGCTCAGCGTCTATTCGAAGAAGAACCAAACAAATAAGGGCCAACATAAATAAAGTGCACAAGCATAGGAATAAATGCGACAAGCAAACAATCATGCCATGATGAATGATGCACAATTTGCATGGCAATAAAGTAGCATGGCATGGGTGAGGTGTGGAATACAAGAAATAAACATTTTATGGAGTTTTGGTCACATTTTAACCTCATATAAGTTGCTGTATGCTTTATATTTATATGATGCATGCTGCAAAACAGAACATGGAATGCATAAACAGAAAGGCTCGTCGAGCTAATCATTTTAGACATATCATTTGTTAAATTTGGAGTTATAAATCAAAAGTTATTAATTAAATAAGGGAAAGGGCATTTTATGGTAATTTTAATCAACTTGAAATTTAAAGTGTCCAAAATACATTTTGAAGGGCATATTTGAATTCCTCACATTTTTCTGATTTCAAAACATATATTATATGTTTAATTTGGGTTTATATTTTAAAAGTTATTTAAAACAGATTTGAATTTGAATTTAAAACAAATTTGAAAAGTTTGAGTTTAAACAGAAAACAGGAAAACCTTTTTCTACTCACCCTGAGCTAGCCACGGCCACAGACAAGTGGGGCCAGGCTGACTGGGCGACACAGCGCTCAAAAGGGGTCTTCTCCACCGCGGCTGCTGCTAGCCACAGAGGCCGACGGGTGGGGTCAGCGGGCTCGCAGGCCCACATGCCAGCGGCGGAAGAGCGCGGAGACTGACAGGTGGCCAAAACGGGAGCGCGGGTTGAGGGGTGCTAAACTAGGGGGCCTATCTGCAAAGAGTTACTACGGCTGACAGGTGGGCTCAGGCGGACCGCGGGTTAGGAGTAAAAAGGTTGGGGGGGAAGTGCAAAGTAGCAGCTGCTACTGTACTTCTTCTCTGAATCTCTGTCGACAGGTTTGTGCTCGACAGGGCGGGGCTCGGTGCAGGGGTCGATCCCGCGACCTCGCGTGCGCGCGCGGCGGCGGTTACCGCTGCGGTGGCCTGGCGTTGCTGCTGGGGAACGGCTGCGCGGACAGAAAACCCTGTCGCGGCACGACGGCGAGGACGCGACCGCGAGCGCGCCAGCGCAGAGAGCGCTCGACGAATCGACTAGCGTGTACATGGGTGGATCGTCCAGAGGAGGGTGTCTAGGAGGTTCAGAGGCTCACCGCGGGGAGGGCGATGGTGTCAGATCAGCTTGGGACGCAGGGGATCGACGAGGAAGCAGACGTTCCGGCGGGCTAGGGTTTATCGACGGTGGTGGCGGTACCGGCAGTTCCAGCGCTTCTCCTCCTCGCCGGCGGGTACGGGGCGACGCAGGGGCAGGTCCACGGACTCCTTGATCACCTCCACGACGTGCTGAACGGCTGGCTCAACGGGGGCGACGCGGTGCTGGCGGTGATCGGCGTCGGCTGCTGGTGGTCGGAAAGGAGGAAGGAGGAGGGAAGGGCTGGCGCAGGACAGATCTGGGCGAGCAGAGGGGAGACGTGTGGGAGAGGGAAAAGGAGGGAGGGAGGAGGAGCAGCTGTGGCAGGGGGTAGAGGAGGGTGGCTCGGTGCCACCTTTTTCCCCCTCGAGCACGTGCTCGGGCTGGACGGCAGGGCAAGGCAGGGGCTTCCAGGTGGGGTCAGGGTGAGGCCAAGGAGGGTAGGCTCGGTGTGGGGCATGCAAGGCAGAGAGAGCTAGAGAGAGAGATGGGGTAGGCTCGGGTTAGGGTTTGTTGGAGGGAAGGCTCGGGTTAGGGTTTTGTACTAGGGTTGGGGTAGGGTTGGATGGTAGCTAGGTGGCCAGGGTGGGGCCAGCTAGGTGAGAGACTCGGCATGGGTGAGAGGAGAGGGTGGGGTAGGGTGTAACTAGGGTTAGATGAGGGTTTAAGTTTAGGGTTAGAGAGAGGGGTGCGGTTAGGGTAGGGTGATGATGTGCACAAGGTGTTGGTTAGAAGAGAGCAAGAGATTAGCTAGAAGAGGCATATGATGGCCAAAAAGAGAGTGAGATAGAGAGGGTTGTGTAAGAGCAAAGGAAGAGAGCTAAAAAGAAAAGGAATACTCCACTTTAAAATCCAAGAAAATAAAACCCAAAGAAGAGAAGATGGTAGAGATCTTGCATGGCCCATGCATGAGTAGTAAATGCCGTGTTTATTATTGTGAAAACAATTGTACATGATCATGGGCATTTATTAACACAAGCATTTCCAAACATGGAATTAAGGCCAAGCCAAAAGAATGGTGTTGGGGTACCATGTGGAGTAGATGAAATATGCTCAAATTTGGATATAAATTGGGCTAATTAGTGTGTATGTCCCACTAGATGCATAAATAGCCTCAATATATTCCCACTTGAGCAAACACTCAAACACATACCATATGGAAGCTAGAAAAGGTTCCACTCACAAGGCATGCAAAGGTGGCCATGTGGCTCTCATAAACCAATAATGTGGAAACAATATGGTGCCTATATGAGAGCATGTGGAGATAGAATTGGATCCATCCCAACCCACATGAGCTAGAGGTAAGTTGCAATGCTCATATATGGTGGAATGGTGGAATGATGGGGTGATGACAAGAAAGGTGGTGGAGTTAATAAAAGATATGCCCCCAACTCAACTTGGGCATTAAACAATATATCAATAACTAAATACAATATATCAAGAGGCAAATACAATTAATAATGCATATGAGATAAGAACCAAAACAAAAGGGTTTTATATGATGCTCAAATGCAAGGTGGCATGATGACATGAGCATGATATAATTATGATGCAACAATTATATGTAGGAAGCAGCATTTATATAGACTAGGCTAGTAGCATTGCAATTGTTAGACAATTGGGATGCTACAGGTACTTTGGCTCATGTAAAGATGAAACACAGGTAATGGTTTGTGCATTAGATATGCATAGGATAAATATAGTCTATAGGTGTTCGTTTGGTTGAAAACTTTGTTGTTTCACATGAAACTGATAACTTAGTCCTTTTCTTAGTGAGCATTGGCCATTCGAGCTGTGCCCTTGCCAGCCATTAGCCGGAATGGAAGGGTTGGCTTAGTTGGCGTACTGCACAATACTTCGGATTTTGGCTATCGACCTCGAGTGAGCAAGCGCAACCGGAACGTCCATATGTTTTTGTTTTCCATAGAACTTTTCCTGTATGAGTCTTCAAGTCTACTGCTCTTGCCGTGTCTGTCAGCCGACTTGCGGTCTGCAGCCAGAATCGAAGAGGAAACTCTTAGAGCCGCATACAGTACTTCACCATTTGGAATGCGCGGTGGTCTGGGCCATCCGGCAAGTCCCCAGGAGGAATTGTCAAATCCGAGGTTAGAAATAATGCAGCCAAAAAACATCAAATTACACGGCAGCGAATGCCGAATTATTACAGAGTCCCCAAGACTATGTCGAGGCTCCTCAACTTTTTCATAACATAAAAGTAAGATACATGCGCCCTTTACTCAGGTGTAGAATGGGCGAAGCAAGTTCGCGTTCCACGGGCGCTCAGTTTCTTCGCCAGAGTGATCGATCTTGTTTTTTGCCGGCTGGTGCGCGTCGATGAGGTAGTATGAGTTGTTCGGTAACACTCTGTTGATGATGAATGGCCCCTCCCAAGGTGGAGACAGCTTTTGCATCCCCTTGGTGTCTTGTACCAGCCGCAGGACTAGATCGCCCTCATAGAATGAGACTTTGCAGATTCGCGTGGTAGCGGTGCAGGTTCTGTTGGTAGATGGAAGACCTGGACAAGGCCAGATCTCGCGCCTCTTCGAGGAGATCGACAATGTCCTCACGTGCTTCCTTGTCATGTTGCTCAGTGTATAGCATCTTGCGGGGTGCATCGAACTCGATGTCAGTTGGCAGGACCGCCTATGCTCCGTAGACGAGGAAGAATGGTGTGTAGCCGGTGGAGCGGTTTGGTGTGGTGTGTAGGCTCCACAGCACAGCCGGCAGTTCTTCTATCTAGCATCTGGGGGATCTCATAAGTGGCTTGATTCCGGCTAGGACCAGACCATTTGCTCGCTCGCACTGCCCATTGGACTGGGGGTGCGCAACGTAGGTAGGTCTAGGCGAATCTCAGAAACATGCGAAGGCCCCTTTAGCGAATTTTGTGTCATTGTCAGTGATGATGATGTTGGGGTAGCCAAAGCGCGTGATGATGTCGATGAAGAACTTGACCACTATCGGCACATCCATCTTCTTAATTGGATTTGCCTCAATCCACTTGGTGAACTTGTAAACGGCCACAATAGGTGCATCATGCGGATCACACTGTTTTGAAGGGGCCTACCATGTCCAAGCCCCAAACAAAAAATGTCTAGGGGATGGGGATTGTCTTGAGTGCCGCTGACGGAGTGTGTTTCTGTTGGGCAAATCGCTGGCATCCGTTACATGCCTTTACCAGCTGCTCGGCATCTTCCAGCGCCATGGGCCAGTAGAAACCATGGCCGAATGCCTTTTCCACTATGGCTCGTGACGATGCGTGGTGACCGCACTCACCTTTATGAATGTCTATCAACAGCTGGATTCCTTCTTCTTGGATCACGCAGCGCTGGAAGATTCCTCCAACACTGCGCTTGTATAGCTCGTTGTTGATGATGGTGTACGCGCTTGCCCTACATTTTATTTGCCTTGCATCAACCTCTTCATCAGGCAGCTCCCCTTTAGCTAGGAAGTTCATGAATGGCTTGCCCCATGAAGGTGTCTCCCGGATGGCACACACGGTCTCCATGATCAGCTTGACTTCCTCGCTCCCGGCCGGCTCGGGCTCGTCGGGTGTCCTACCGGGTGGAAGGACGGAGCCGGCAGTCGCCGGGCTGCTGGAGCCAGCCGGGAGTGTCGCGACCTTTGACCCAGCAATCCCCGGGATGCAGGCGGTAGTCCCCGAGTGTGGCGTGGCAGTCCCTGGGTATGGCGTGGTAGTCCTCGAGGCCTTCGTTGTAGCTTCAGGATGCTTGGAGCCGGCAGTCCCCGGGTCCGCATCCAGCATGATGGAGTCAGATTCCGGAGATGGCATGATGGAGGGCTTGCGCAGATGCTCGAGGGCGACCCTGGGTGGAATTGCTACTCTTGTTGACCCGACATGGGAGAGTGCATCCACGGCTTCATTGTTCGGTCGAGGCACATGGTGGAACTCACATCCTTCGAAATAGGTGCATAGCTACTGCACGAAGAAGCGGTATAGTGCCATGTTTGCGTCCTTGGCATCCCAATTGCCTGCTTTCTGCACCACCAGGTCCGAATCGCCAAAGCATAGGATGCGCCTGATGCCTATTTCTTTTGCCATCTTTAGGACCTGGACGAGTGCTTCATACTCGATGACGTTGTTGGATGCGCGGAAGTGGATTTGCAGCACGTATTCCAGCCGGACTCCTTTTGGAGAGGTGATGACGACTCCGGCTTCGAGTCCTCCGTACATCTTGGAGCCGTCGAAGTGTAGCTTCCAGTGCGTGGAGTCGGGGCATGGAGGCAGTAATGCGTCTCCGCCCAGTCGACAAGGACATCTGATAGTGCTTGGGACATGATTGTCGTTCTTGGCTCGCACCGGATCTAGTGTGCGGTGAGCTCTATTGCCCACTTCGCCACCCGGTTGGTAGTGAGGGTAGTTCTTCTTTGATAGCGAGAGTACCTCACCCAGGTAGTATACTAGGCGTTGGACCGACTACGCCTTTCCTTCCTATGGATTTTCAACCACCAAGATGATACTGACGACCCGGTTGGTAGCTACGATGTACATCAGCATTGGCTCTTTTGCAGTAGGGGATGCAGTATTGGCAGAGAGGATAACATGCGCTTGAGGTTGCGGAAGGCCTCATTTCCCTACATTGTCTAGACGAACTTGTCTATTTTCTTCATGAGATGGTACAGGGGAAGTGCCTTCTCGCCCAGCCGACTGACGAACTGGCTGAGGGAGGCTAGGCATCCGGTGAACTTATGCATGTTGCGTAGGTTCTGTGGCGGCTGCATGCGCTCGATTGCGCCGATCTTCTCCGGGTTGGCCTCGATTCCACATTCTGAGACGAGGAAACCAAGGAGCTGGCCGGTTGGGACACCAAACATGCACTTCTCCGGGTTTAGCTTCGTCTGGAAATGGCAGAGGTTGGCGAATGTTTCCTTCAGGTCTTCGAGGAGTGTCGGCATCTCCTTTGTCTTGACCACCACATCATCGATGTAGGCATGCACATTTCTACTGATCAGCAATTGTAGGCACTTCTGCATGCAGTGCTGGTACGTGGCACCTGCATTTTTTAGTCCAAATGGCATGGTGGTGTAGCAGTAAGCCCCATACGGGGTGATGAATGTTGTCTTTATTTGATCAACGGGGTTCAGCCGGATCTAGTGGTAGCCGGAGTACGCGTCTAGAAACGACAACAGTTCGCAGTTGGTCATTGAGTCAACCGCTTGAACTATCCTTGGCAGGGCGAATGGATCCTTGGGGCATGCCTTGTTGAGGCTGGTGTAGTCAACACACATGCGCCAAGTTTTGTTCTTTTTTAGCACCAGCACTGGGTTTGCCAGCCATTCCAGGTGGAAAACCTCCATGATGAAGCCGGCTGCGAGCAGCCGGGTGATTTCTTCACCAATGGTTCTTCTCTTCTCTTCAGTGAAGCGACATAGTGATTGCTTGACCGGCTTTGCATCTGGGCTGACATGTAAAGAGTGCTCAACGAGCTCCCTCGGAACACTAGGCATGTCCTAGGGGGACCATGCGAAGATATCCCGATTCTCACGGAGGAAGTCGACGAGCGTGCTTTCCTATTTGTTGTCAAGGCCATCTCCGACCAGGACGAACTTGTTCGGCTCGGCCTCATTGAGCAGGATCTTCTTGGTGCCCTTTGATGGATTGAACTGCGCCTCTCCGACTGGCTTTGGCTCACCAGCCAGCATGTCTGCCTGCAGAGCCGCCACGTTCTGCATGATGATGCACTTCTCTTCTACAATGATCATGGCCTCAGCTATCTTGGAGCTATCAGTGGCGCACTCCACCGACCGCCTGTAGTCGCCAGCAATGGTGATTACTCCCTTTTGCCCGGGGAGCTTCATCTTGAGGTACGCGTAGTGTGGCACCGCCATAAACTTGGTGAGAGCTAGGCATCCCAGGATGGTGTGGTAAGCACTATAGAGGTTGACCACCTCGAACTAGATAGGCTCGCGGCAGAAGTTTTCCTCCGTGCCGAAGATGACGTCCGGCCGGATCCTGCTAATGGGCGAATGCGATGGACCCGGAATGGCTCTGTGGAAGGAGGTACTGGATGGCTCCAGCTAGGATTCGCTGATGCCGAGCCGGTCCAGAGAGATACGGTACAGGAGGTTGATGTTGCTTCCTCCATCAACAAGGACGCCAGAGAACCTGCACGAGTGCTTCTTGGAGATGATAATGGGGTCCAGGACCATGGCGTATGTGCCCGGATGCGGCAGCACGTCCGGCAGATCCTTTCGGCTCCACATGACCTCTTGCTCAGACCAGTTTAGGTACTGAGGGACAAGGGGAACGGTTGCATTCACCTCCACCTCGCGGCGCCTTTTGCTATGCTTGGTCTTCGGCTTAGTGGTGAAGATGTGGTAGTTCCCCACCTGGCGAGGATAATCTCCTCCGTCCTCATCCTGGCAGTTTGGGCACTCGCGGTTGTCCGGCTAGCGGAGGCGGGGTGGCAGTGGTAGCCCACAAACCTCTGCCATCTTCTTTTTCCAGGTGCACTGGTGAGTTGTATGTGTAGCCGGCTTGTTGCCACTGCTATGGAACTTGCACGAGCCATCAAGCATCGATTTGATGGTGTACTTGGGCCGAGGTGGTCGATCATCAGGCTTCTGCCACCGGCTACCACCTGTAGTCGGGTCCTCTTGGACGGCTGCCACCTGCCTAGAACCATATTGGTTATCCGGCTAGTCATCCTTCCTCTTTCCATGGCGATTGTCGTGCTGCCTGGAGTTGTGATTGTTTCCTTCCAGTTGGCGTCGGTCCGTGGAGACCTCCATGATGATCGACCCCTGGTCATACAGCCAGATGGATCTTTTCATTGTCATGTCCACGGTGGCGTACTTCTTCACGATCTCCATGCTCTGGGCCATGGTGGTGGGCTCCACATGGCGAAGCTTATGCTTAAGCATGGTGCCGTCTTTGCAGTCGTTGATGAAGAAGTCAACTGCTTGGTTCTCGCGCACCTCCTCACAGGAATTGTGCATGCTTGTCCACCAGGATGTAGGAGCGGTCGGTCTCGTCTTTGACCAGGACTCAAAGAGAGAGCTCACCAGGATGACCCGGGCACATGTAGGTGTCAGTGAAGTTGCGGACGAATGCCTGCTCAAAGTCAATCCAAGCATTGATGCTATTGTCGGGGAGACTATTGAGCCATGTCCTGGCTGAGTCGACGGGACGTAGCGCACGGCTACCCGGCGGTTGCCATTTGCGATGCCCACCGCGGTGGTGTAGTCCACCAGCCAGTCCTCCGGCTTGACCGTGCCGTTGTACTTTGGCGTGTCCCTTGAGAGCAAAAATCCCTTCGGAAACGGTTCGTTCCGGATGCGCGGTCCGAAACATTTTGGGTCAGCCGGGTTTTCCTCCTCCTGCGCTCGTGACTGCATCAAGAGGTCGATGCGTACGCATGCATCACGCATTTTCGGCTCGAGCGAGCCAAGACGCCCTAAAAGGCGGGACTTGGGTGGCGTGTTGGTTCTTCCGGCTTCGTCAGCCGGATCGCGGTTTCTGCTGGTGACAGCTGCGGCTTCGCGTGGATTTTGCCCACGGACGGCTGATTCGCCACACGGACGGCTGTTCTGCTTTGTAGTGTTTGGAGAGGAGGCCTTGCTGCCACCTATAGCCGGATCGCCCATCCGACGAGGTTGTTGGCTCTTGCTGTTCCCTCCAAGGCTTGCGGTTGCCTTGGCCTGCTTGTTATCCATAGTGACTAGGAGTTAAACACGCGCTAATGACCCACAAGTATAGGGAGTTTATCGCAGTATTTTCGAGGGAAGTGAAACCCAATTTATTGATTCGACACAAGGAGAGCCAAAGAATATTTATAAGCCTTAACAACTGAGTTGTCAATTCAGCTGCACCTGGAAACAATCTTGCTCACAGCAGTTTATCAGTAGCAACAGTTTTGTAGTAGCAATAGCAAAGTAATAGCAGTAGTATAAGTAAAGACAGTAGTAACAATTGCAGTAAACAGTAGGATTAAAGCGTGGTAGGCATAGATATGGATGGACGGGCGTTGCATGGACAAGACAACTCATATAGCAATCAAGACATAGGGCATTTGTAGATAAATAAGATAAAGCATCCAAGTACTAGATAATCATAGGCATGCGTTCCATATATAGCCATACGTGCTTGCAGTGAGAACTTTCACAACATCTTTTGTCCTGCCAGCCCGTTTGCAGCGGGGCCTCAAGGGAAATACTGGCAATTAAGGTGCTCCTTTTAATAGAGCACCGGAGCAAAGCATTAACACTCTGTGAACACATGTGATCCTCACATCAAAGCCATTCCCTCTGGTTATCCCGATTGCTGTCACTTCGGGGCCTCTGGTTCTGGACAACAATATGTGTATACAACTTGCAGGTAAGATCACAAACAATACTATCATCATGAATCAATAACATGTTCAGATCTGAAATCATGGCACTCGGGCCCTAGTGACAAGCATTAAGCAGAACAAGTTGCAACAAAGTCAAAAAGCACTAATAATGGATACTAGGCACCATGCCCTAACAATCTGATGCCATTACATGAACGCTCATCCAATCCCTACCATCCCATAGCCTACAGCGGGGGATTACTCACTCATGGATGGTGGAATCATGGATGGTTGATGGAGAAGCGATGGTGATGATGATGGCGATGATCTCCTCCAATTCCCTGTCCCGGCAGGGTGCTAGAACGGAGTTTCTGGTTCACGGAATCTGGTGCTGGCGGCATAGCAGAACTCTCTCTCGAAAAACATCGAACCCCACTGGGTTTTTAGGTCAAGAGGCATCTTATAGGCGAAGAGGGAGGCCGAGGGGGTGACCGAGGCGTCCACACCACCCCAGGCACGGTCTGGGCTGGCTCGCGCGGCCAGGTGGTGTGGGCCCCTCGTGGCCCTCCTCCGTCTCGTCTTTTGGCTCTATGAGTCTTCTGGTGAAATATAATTTTGGCATATTTTCTGGGATTTTTCTTGATAGTTGATTTTCTGCACAAAAACTAGACACCAAGGTAATTCTGCTGAAAACAGCATCAGTCCATGTTAGTTGTATCCAAATCACACAAGTTTAGAGGAGAAACAATAGCAAAAGTGTTCAGGAAATTAGATACGTTTTGGACGTATCACGCGCCTGCTGGCGACATAGCTCGTCACCCTCCAGGTGGCTAAGATCAGCGACGGCTGCTTCTGTGGCCCTCATGTTCTTGGCTGCAGTACTATAAACCGACTGAGCCGCGTGGACGCGCGAGTCAGCAGCATAGTCCAGCTCCGAGCCCAAGTTACGACCCTGGGGCGGAGCCTGTCTACTTGCTCTAGGTAAGCAGGTGAAGCCATGCGCGGTGTTGTACTCACGCATGGTTGCATCCAGGAAGCGCTGGTGGGCGGCGACCTTACTGGCTTCCTCTAGGAGGTTCTAGCGTGTGGCTTCCAGCGCAGCTGCTGCTGCTGGCTCCACCTTAGGGGTGATGGGGATGCGTAGGTTCTAGATAGAGGCCACCAAGGGGTGTGCATCTTTCTCGCGTGGAGCGGCGTCATTGGCGCCTGCGTCGTGCTCCAGAGGCGAGCGGCGGCCTTCGCCCGCACCGACGATCATAACCTCGACGCTACCACTAGCGAGGCGTGGAGCGGAGAAGCCAGGTGGTGCACCGGAGAAGGTGACGACCCCGCGAAGGAAATCCTCGGTGATGGTGGCGATGTAGACGCAATGCTCGCTGAAGCTCATGATGGAGCCACCACATGGGAATCTTTCCCCCTTGAGGCAATATGCATTGTCGAGGATGCAGTCGAAGGAGCCGAAAGTGAGGACGAGGCCAGAGGCGACTCACTCACCAACAACAAGCGGAAGTCCCATGCAAAATATGACCCCAGCCGAAGCGTTGTGCCCCACGGTGGGCGCTAACTGTCGTGGTTTGGAACATAGCAGTGCCATCACGGATGGCATGAAGGGGACAATCAGGATGCTATCGGTCGCTACTCACAATGGGTTGGGCACATATACTACAAACACAGCGATGTACCCAGGTTCGGAGCCCTCTGGATGAGGTAAAACTCCTACTCTTGCATGGATCTACTATATGGGGAGCAAACGCTCGGTACAAGTGCTCCTTGAGCTATTTCCCTAGCTGCTATGGAGATCTAGAGGAAGATGAACTACTGAACTTGTGGAATCTAGAGAACTCATAACCTGAAATTGTCTACCTAGAACCCTAGCATTACCCCCTTATATACTAGTTGGGATAGGTGAGTTACAATGTGGGCTCTAGGGTTTACTGTTTGGGCTTTGGGTTTACAAAGCGGGACGGCTGGCCGGGCCCAGCCGGTGGACCAGGACCCGGTCAAGCCTTTAGTATAGGTGGGGGCAGCGATGCAGCGTCCCAGCACTGTTGCTTTGGGCATCACCCGCTGCTTTACTCATTAGCTTGGCGCTTTACTCGTCAGTCGGAGCTTTACCGTCAGCTTCCAGCCTTGGCGCTTTGGCACCTTTGTCTTGTAGCACCGTTAGGGCGGCGTGCCAACCTGTCTAGTCAGGGGTGTGCTTAGCAAGGAGCGTCACCCTCGTACCTTTGGCCAACGGATCCGAGGTGGTCGGGTAGAGGTGGCCACCCAGTCGGCTCTTCTGGAGACCTGGCAAGACGGGCTAGTGATGACCCACAAGTATAGGGGGTGTATCGTAGTATTTTTGAGGGAAGTGAAACCAAATTTATTGATTCGACACAGGGGGAGCCAAAGAATATTTATAAGCCTTAACAACTAAGTTGTCAATTCAGCTGCACCTGGAAACAATCTTGCTCACAACAGTTTATCAGTAGCAACGGTTTTGTAGTACCAATAGCAAAGTAATATCACTAGTAAAAGTAAAGACAGTAGTAACAATTGAAGTAAATAGTAGGATTAAAGTGCGGTAGGCATAGGGATGGATGGATGGGTGTTGCATGGACAAGACAATTCATATGGCAATCAAGACGTAGGGCATTTGCAGATAAATAAGATAAAGCATCCAAGTACTAAATAGTCATAGGCATGTGTTCCATATATAGTCATACGTGCTCGCAATGAGAACTTGCACAACATCTTTTGTCCTGCCAGCCCGTTTGCAGCGGGGCCTCAAGGGAACTACTAGCAATTAAGGTGCTCCTTTTAATAGAGCACCGGAGCAAAGCATTAACACTCCGTGAACACATGTGATCCTCACATCAAAGCCATTCCCTCCGGTTATCCTGATTGATGTCACTTCGGGGCAGTTGGTTCCGGACAACAATATGTGTATACAACTTGCAGGTAAGACCATAAACAATACTATCATAATGAATCAATAACATGTTCAGATCTGAAATCATGGCACTCAGGCCCTAGTGACAAGCATTAAGCATAACAAGTTGCAACAAAGTCAAAAAGCACTAATAATAGATACTAGGCACCATGCCCTAACAATTTGATGCCATTACATGAACGATCTCATCCAATCCCTACCATCCCCATAGCCTACAGCGGGAGATTACTCACTCATAGATGGGGGAAACATGGATGGTCGATGGAGAAGCGATGCTGATGGTGATGGCGATGATCTGCTCCAATTCCCCATCCCGGCAGGGTGCCAGAATGGAGTTTCTGGTTCCAAATCATGGAATCTGGTGGTGGCGGCGCAGCAGAATTCTTTCTGGAAAAACGTCGAACCCCCTTGGTTTTTAGGTCAAGAGGCAACTTATAGGCAAAGAGGGAGGCCGAGGGGGCAGCCGAGGCAGCCACACCACCACCAGGCACGGTCTGGCCTGGCCCGTGCGGCCTGGCCTCACCCGCGCGGCCAGGTGGTTTGGGCCCCTCATGGCCCTACTCCATCTCGTCTTCTGGCTCTGTGAGTCTTCTTGTGAAATAGGATTTTTGGCATATTTTCCGGGATTTTTCCTGATAGTTGATTTTCTACACAAAAACTAGACACCAAGGTAATTCTGCTGAAAACAACGTTAGTTCATGTTAGTTGTATCCAAATCACACAAGTTTAGAGGAAAAACAATAGCAAAAGTGTTCGGGAAAGTAGATACGTTTTGGACGTATCAACTCCCCCCAAGCTTAGCTTATTGCTTGTCCTCAAGCAATTCAGTTGAAAACTGAGTGCGATAAAAGAAACTTTCACGAACACATTTGCTTCATAAGATGTATATATTCTCAGCATATGGTCAACTACTCAGGTAATTCATAATAAACAGTATGCAACTAAGTTTACTTAATAGTCATTCCAAGCTATGAAGAGATTCCAACTCAAAAATAATAAGTAGCATGAAACATAAACATAAGCAACATTGCAATGCTCATAACAAGGTATGATAGAGTGGTATCTCGCTTGCCTTTGATTGTAGAGCAAACATAAATGCCAAGGCACTTCTGAAGTTCAAGTTAAGACTAGAAGTAAAGATATCAAAGATACAAGCATCAAAGTCATAACACAATTAATCAAATTTTGAGACAAGCACATTACACTAAGAATGACAACTATGCTCTCAAGAAAGTGCTCATAGAATAGGTCGTGACTCAACAAGGGAATGAAAAGGTTTTGAAAAGTTTGAAAGGCTTCCAAATGCTGAAAGTATGGTACTCATTAGCTTTGAGCTCTCATTGCCCCTATCATAAGCATATTTAAATGGTTAAGGTTAAAGTGACACAACTAAGAGGATATGCTTGACAAGTTATAAGTTAAAATCTCATGCCCCTTACTTATGAGTACCAAACCTCATGCTACTCAACTTCAGCCACAAGTAAGCTCTTGTCATTGTAAGTACATATGTATCATAGAGAACCGCCA
Organism: Avena sativa; assembly: GCA_916181665.1. Taxonomy (NCBI): domain Eukaryota; kingdom Viridiplantae; phylum Streptophyta; class Magnoliopsida; order Poales; family Poaceae; genus Avena; species Avena sativa. The sequence goes on from OV702287.1 coordinate 346,378,008, forward strand.
ACGGGGTACCCCTTGCACATGATACAGGAGCTATCCCATAATCAAAATGACAAGGCAAGCAGATAATGAGCATCTCATCGATCTTTTTATTTGCTATTTGCATAGGTTTTTATTGAGGATGCTTCATAGAATGCTCATTATGGTTATGCTGCAAGTTTCCACCATGATTAGGCATGGCTTAGGCTAGCGGCCCAGGCGTTTCTCTAACACATATACAAACTCCATGATCTTACAAGTTCCCCTTTTATTTCACACCGTCGGGATCCATAAGCAAAAGAATCATGATAACAACAAGGTACAAAGTACCAGTGCAATGTTGAAAGCGTTCCCCATGATACATGGTTTTGCTAGCTTCAACTTAAAGCGCAAGCATATACACAACAAAGATGGATGAAATGGTTCAAGATTATTAAGTGCAAGAAAGTAAAGTGTGCCATCAAGTTTGTGAGAGCTTTACTAACTAACTTTCTCATAACAAGCAAACATTTTATTCGGAAGAAAACAAGGCATACTAAATATGCACGGAATAGAAAATGATGCTAATAGGTAGGTATGGTGGACACTTTTGGCAATATTGGTTTTAGGGAGTTGGAAACACGAGTAAAGCTTATACTCAGTGCAAGTGAAGGCTAGCAATAGTGACGGAGCGACAAACGAGAGAGCAATAACTGTTATAATCTTGCTTGCAACAAAACAGGACTAATCATGGCATGAAAGCGATTCAAGACCCCTGAGGCAAAATAATTCATCGAAGCTTAACTGATTATTGTTTCAGTCATATGCATGCATGAGCATGTGCCAAGTCAATTCAAGTGAAACATTCAGAGGAGGATACCACGGTGTCATACCAAGTTATGAATAGAGCAATGCAAGCAAACATTCATTTGACATGCTACAAACTATTAGCGAGCTGGAGCTAATCATAAGAAAGCAAGAACTACTAAGCATCCATAAATAACATACACCCTACATGAATAGACTAAGCATGCCCACAATGATGAGTATATGTACAAAAATGAAAACAAATAGAGTTTGTTACCAGCCTCTTACCACACCTCAAGTTGTCATTAATCCTCATTATTGCCCTTCACTTGTGTAGCTTGAATAATAACATGAAACCAAATTCCACTAAGGACTGCTGAACCCTGCAACAAACTTCACAAAACCAAAGAAGAAGAACAAATATTTTTGGTGTTTTTGATTTTTGAAGGCAAGAACAAAAAAGGAAAACAAGCAAAGCAAAATATTTTTGGGTTTTTTGAATAGTTCAAAGAAAGCAAAAAGGAAAAAGCAAACCAAGGCAAAAAGAAGAAGAAGCAAACAAAGAGAAACAACGGAAATATTTTTGGTCTTTTTGTGTTTTAGAAAGTGAAAGTAAAGAGAGAACAAAAACTAAAAAGAGAACGAAGCATGGATATACAAAGTGCCGACTAAACATGATATGGAGATGAGTGTGATGTCGGTGTACCTCCCCCCAAGCTTAGGCTTTTGGCCTAAGTGGGTATCAACCCCAACGCGGGTAAGGGTTCCAAGCAGGTGGGTCATTGTAAGAATGATCGTGGTTAGGCCCTTGGGAAGAAGAAGAAGCTCCCCAATCATAGGTGGGTTACTGATATGAATACTCCCCCTCATTCGAGGGTTGTATCCTGCTCCTATTGGGAGAGCTCTCCCAGGTACGCATCGAGCTCCTCCTCAGTGAGTGACCATCCTACCCTGGTATCAACGTTAAACAAAATGGGTGCAGGCAAAAGAACAGCTTACTCGGACTTACTCCTTCTCCAACCAGCCTTGAGAAAGGTTATTTCATAAGACAAATCACTCAAATTATCCCAAGAAGAAACAAATTTATGCTGTATCGTTGAATTAAGGTCAAGCCTCTCTATGGGAAACTGTAGGTCTAGATGATGAGGCACTACACCATGCAAAGCTAATAAACGAGAGGTGATGAGGCCTCCACAAATTCCACCTTTCTCGCGGTTAGCAGCAAGACGAAAAGCTATCAAGGCACCCAAATTATAAGTCCTATCTCGTTTTAAAGCAGCTGAGATGAATGCTAGATCATATGAGGATAACTTATTAGCAGTTTTCCTAGTGAGAACACACTTGGCAATAAAGTAAGCAAAGTATCGAATAGACGGGAGATGAATGTTACGAATTTTCCCACTCTCCTTTGAGAAGCTACTCCCTTGGCAAATCTCCGCATACAAGTCCATGAGTGGTGCAGGTCGCTCTTTAATCATTCCACACGATCCCCACCGAGGTACCTTAATAGCTGCACAAAAGTCATCAAGAGGAAGGTCGACAGGTATATTGTAAATTTTGTAGTGAACCATGGGGTTAGGCAAAGAGCAACTAAATCGAAAGTCCTGCACTATAGACATAGTTAGTTTCACAAATTGACAAGGTTCATCTTCCACAAAATGCTCCAATCCTGCATTAGCAACTAAAGTATGAAAGTCATGGGAAATTCTTGTAGCCCTCATGAACTCGGGGCATGGATAGATGGAAGGAAAAACTTCCTCCTCTCGGTGAACCTTCATAACCTCAGGCACCCTCAGTTCATGTTGGTTGAGGTGGTGTTCATTCATCTTCTATTCTGAAATTTAAACATCCATCATACAAGTGATTGCAAAGTGAATACATAATGAAGGGAACTACTCATGGGGACTTGTAAGAGGCCTAAACATGCATCAAAACAATATCTCTAAGCATCGAACAAGCTTACAAGCTCTCATAACCTGTCACCTATAGCAGCAAAATACTCAAGATATAAACCACTAAACACAAATCTACTTGGACAAGCACAGGAGTCACATACCGGAGAACAAATGCTCCAAATTTCAGCAGCAAAGAAGGGTTGAGAAAGGGATCGAAAAATCATGGACAAGAATAGCAAGAACGCGATTTCGAGCAATGAACTGGTGTTTTCTCGCGAGAGAGAGAGAGAGAGCAATGTGAAGTGAGAGAGTGAGTGGAGGGCCAGGGTGGCCCACACCATGGCCAGGCGCGCCCCTAGGCTGGCCGCGCCACCAGGTGGTGTGCCTGCTTGGTGTGCCCCCCTGGTACTCTCCAGGCACTTCTCTGCCCCTTTTTTCACGTAAAAAATTAATATGAATTTTCTGGAATTTTTCGAGATACTTTATTTTTGAGCAATTTTCAGGTAAAGATGAATGATTTTCTGACAGAAAAAGGTTTCTGGAATGATGCAATGACAAAACAAAACTAAAACTTCAGAAGTTCTAAGAAACACTAACATGCAAGCAACTAACAACAGAAAAGTAAACTAAACGAAAGCAAAAACTAAAATGGATAAAATAAAAGTAAGCAGAAATAATCATGGTGAAAACATTGTTTTGTTCATTAAAATCCCTTTGTTAACAAGGTTGATCAGGTCTTGTTACCAAAACAATTTTATATGAAACAAAACTTTGTATTCCACTAATGATTATGTTACCTCAACCTTGATAGCAATGGTCCCAATCATAATAGTTTCATATTTTTCTCGTGGTATGGGACAATATATTTTTCCAACTTGAATGCCCTCAGCATATTTAATCGAATTCAAACCATAAGTCCTATCAATCTTCTTGGGGAAATAGATAGTATGCTCCTTGTCATTAACATTAAAAGTCACCTTTCCTTGATTACAATTAATAACATCTCCTACAATGTTAAGAAAAGGTCTCCCAAGAATAATAGGCATGTTATCATCTTCAGGCATTTCAAGCACAACAAAATTAGTTAATATCAAGAAATTATGAGCCACTTGGACAGGTACATCCTCACATATACCAACAGGAATAGTAGTAGATTTATCAGCCATTTGTAAAGATATATCAGTTGGTATTCATTCTTCCAGTTCAAGTCTCTTATAGAGAGAAAAAGGCATAACACTAACTCCTGCTCCCAAATCACACAAAGTAGTTCTAACATAACTATTTTTAATAGAGCAAGGAATGGTCGGAATCCCTGGGTCTCCAAGTTTCTTTGGAACCTTACCATTAAAGGAATAATTAGCAAGCAAAGTAGAAATTTCTTCATTAGGGATCTTCCTTTTATTCGAAACAATATCCTTCATATACTTTGAATAAGGAGGTAATTTAATAGCATCAGTCAAAGGAATTTGCAGGAATAAAGGTTTCATCCACTCACAAAACTTATTATAGTGTTCATCTTCCTTTGACTTGTGTTTCTTATCAGGGAAAGGCATAGGTTCTTGGACCCAAGGCTCTCTTTCACTACCATGTTTCTTAGCAACAAAATCTTCTTTAGTGTATTTAGTATTCTTAGTGTGCCTTTCAGGTTCTTCTTCAACTTTTTCTTTATCAGGAACATCATTTTCTTCATTACCACTTTCAGTTTCAGCATCAGAGACAGATATACTATTAGGATCTTTAGCAGGTTTAGAGGGTTCTACAATAGTTTTATGTTTCTTTTTTGTTTCTTAGGAGTAGTACCACTATTTTTAGCTTGTTGAGAATCCTGCTCAATTCTTTTAGGATGCCCGTCAGGATATAGAGGATCCTGGGTAGCAGCACCACTTCTAGTTCTAATTTCATAAGCATGTTTTTCTTTAGCAGCATTAACTAGCAAGTCTTTTTGTACTTTAATAAGCTGATCAATTTGAGTTTGAACCATTTGAAAATGTTTAACAAGCATTTTAACATCATTAGAGGTTCTTTCCACAATATCCTTCAACTCAACAATAGCTATAGAGTTTTCCATTAAATGATTTTGCACCTTTTTATTAAAATTATCTTGCTTAACAATAAAAATATCAAATTCTTCTAAGCATTGATCAGGAGGTTTAGAGTAAGGGATATCACCTTCATCAAAATGTTGGAGAGAGTGTACCTCAATAGTGGATGAGTGGGAGATTGGCTTACATAATTCTTCTATAGGAGGTAAATTCTTGACATCTGCAGCTTTAATTCCCTTCTCCTTAAGACATTTCTTGGCTTCCTTCATCACTTCATCATTTAGTTCAATAACTCCCCTCTTCTTTGATGTTGGTATAGGCGCAGGGATAGTTGGTTCAGGTATAGTTGTCTCGGGTATTGGTTCAGGAGGAGTCCAATCTTCATAATTCTTGCTTATTTTAGCCATTAATTCCTCAGCTTCCTTGGGAGTCCTATTCCTGAAAACACAATCAGCACAACTATCCAGGTATGTCCTATATTCTTTAGTTAGTCCATTATAAAACATGTCAAGAAGCTCATTCTTAGGTAATGGACATCCAGCATGTGCATGAATCAAACCACAAAACCTTGCCCATGATTCAGGCAATGTCTCTTTTTCTCCCTGTTTAAAATCAAAAAGTTCCTGCAAAATAGCATGTCTAGCACTAGGTGGAAAATATTTATGAAGGAAGGTACTAATCAAGCAATCAGGGCTATCAATAGATCCAGGAGGTAAATTATTAAACCAAGTTTTAGCTTCTCCTTTCAGTGAAAAAGGGAAAAATTTAGCAACAAAGTAGGTGCGCATCTTAATATCATCAAAAAATAAGCCACTCATGTAGAAAGCTCAGTCATAGTGCTACCGCACTTTCATTCTTATTCCCACAAAAAGGTTCTTTCTCAACAATAGCTATGTAAGATAGATCAAGAGAAATCATAATCCTTATCTTTAATGTTTATGGGAGATGCAGCAAACTTAGCATTAGGAGACAATTTGGGTTTTATAGTATGCCTCTCAAGGAGACTCTTAATAACACTCCTATCATGGGTGTTTTGACATTCTTTAATAAATTCATCGGTCATCTCTATATAACCATCCTTAATATCATAGCTCTCTGTAGACCCAGGTGAACTGATAGGTGTAGTAGTGTCTTCATTAGGAGTTTCAGTATTTCTAGCTATAGTTCTGGCAATCGTAGCTTCTAGGAAAGGACCTAATGAAAAACTTTTATCAAGCACAGTAGAGCAGCATCATAAGTATCAGAAGTTCCAGATTCAGCAGTAGTAGCAGTGTGTGTAGCATGTGTATGTGGTGGTGTAAGGATCTTACTCATAACAGATGGTGAATCAAGAGCAACAGAGGTGTTCAGAACCGTACCTCTCCTTGTAGTGGATGGTAAAATAGGGACCTTGCCATCACGAGACTTACCCATGATGGATGGATGGCAGCGAACAATAGTGATTCCAAGTGAACTTGATAAATAGAGCTATGCTCCCCGGCAACGGTGCCAGAAAATAGTCTTGATGACCCACGAGTATAGGGGGTGTATCGCAGTATTTTCGAGGGAAGTGAAACCCAATTTATTGATTCGATACAAGGGGAGCCAAAGAATATTTATAAGCCTTAACAACTGAGTTTTCAATTCAGCTGCACCTAGAAAAAATCTTGCTCACAGCAGTTTATCAGTAGCAACAGTTTTCTAGCAGTAATAGCAGTAGTAATAGTAAAGATAGTAGTAATAATTGCAGTAAACAGTAGGATTAAAGTGCGGTAGGCATAGGGATGGATGGACGGGCGTTGCATGGACAAGACAATTCATATAGCAATCAAGACATAGGGCATTTGTAGATAAATAATATAAAGCATCCAAGTACTAGATAATCATAGGCATGCGTTCCATATATAGCCATACGTGCTTGCAGTGAGAACTTTCACAACATCTTTTGTCCTGCCAGCCCGTTTGCAGCGGGGCCTCAAGGGAAATACTGGCAATTAAGGTGCTCCTTTTAATAGAGCACCGGAGCAAAGCATTAACGCTCCATGAACACATGTGATCCTCACATCAAAGCCATTCCCTCTAGTTATCCCGATTGCTGTCACTTTGGGGCCTTTGGTTCCGGACAACAATATGTGTATACAACTTGCAGGTAAGACCATAAACAATACTATCATAATGAATCAATAACATGTTCAGATCTGAAATCATGGCACTTAGGCCCTAGTGACAAGCATTAAGCATAACAAGTTGCAACAGAGTCAAAAAGCACTAATAATAGATACTAGGCACCATGCCCTAACTATCTGATGCCATTACATGAACGATCTCATCCAATTCCTATCATCCCCATATCCTACAGCAGGGGATTACTCACTCATAGATGGGGGAAACATGGATGGTCGATGGAGAAGTGATGGTGATGATGATGGCGATGATCTCCTCCAATTCCCCGTCTCGGCAGGGTGCCAGAACGGAGTTTCTGGTTCCGAATTGCGGAATCTGGTGTTGGCGGCGCAGCGGAACTCTTTCTGGAAAAACGTTGAACCCCCTTAAGTTTTAGGTCAACAGACAACTTATAGGTGAAGAGGGAGGCCGAGGGGGCAGCCGAGGCAGACACACCACCCCCAGGCGCGGCTTGGCCTGTTCAGCGCGGCCAGGTGTCGTGGGTCCCTCGTGGCCCTACTCCGTCTCGTCTTCTAGCTCCGTGAGTCTTCTGGTGAAATAGGATTTTTGGCATATTTTCCGGGATTTTTCCTGATAGTTGATTTTCTGCACAAAAACTAGACACCAAGGTAATTATGCTGAAAACAGCGTCAGTCCGTGTTAGTTGTATCCAAATCACACAAGTTTAGAGGAAAAACAATAGCAAAAGTGTTCAGGAAAGTAGATACATTTTAGACGTATCAGCTAGCCGGGGAATCTTGGGGGCAGACTGGCTGAAGCGGTCCACCCCATTGTGGTTCTTCGTCTTGCGGCCAACCGGCCAGGCCTTCCTAGAGCCGTCCAGTTAAGCCTGGCTTGGCCTACCCGGGGGTCACCCACCCCCCCACGACAAACGACATGCGGTGGCACGGACCTAAGCGTGGCGTGGTCCAAACGGCATGCCGCAGCACGGATCTAAGCATGGTGGTCCAAACGGCATGCAGCGGTGAGGATCTAAGCGTATGAAATTTCTATAAACGTCTTTGTATGTCTCACTTCCGTTAACCTTCTCAGATTCGTTGATGATGAAATACACCAAGACGGTGGCAGTGCCGATAGTGGTCATCGATGCCACAATGATTGAAGCCATCATCATCAACATCGCTGCAACGGTGCAGATCCAGCCCTCTAACCTTGCACCTATGATATGAGACCACCATGTGAACGCTGCTATGGAGGATCGGCATCACCAGCCACAGCCTTGCCGGTCCTCTGAGGCTTTGAGTTATCCGTCCTCATTCACGAAGACTTGTGGCACAACCTAAGGCCACTGGTGAAGTTATTTGACTTGCTTACCAGCCAAAGGCCTCGTGAACCGAAGTTGTGGGAGGTAGGCGGAGACTGCGGCTGGCATGTGGGGGTGCACTTCAACGATGAAGGCCGAATGTACCTCGCAGCCGACTGGGAGAAGTTTGCCCGTGCGCATGGCCTGCAACAAGTCCACTTCTTGGAGTGCACATACGGCTGGGGCGGCAAGCTCATCGTCAACGGCGCGAACAGCGCCATAAGTAGTAGTTTTTAGGACCCCAATTTTTTATGTTTCAATTTAAAATTGGGACAAATGTTTCTCATTAAGGCGGTGAAGGAACCTGATATCAAGTCAATTACTGAATCGTTACAAGAATGCAAAATTTGATCGCAGGGAACCAAAACTCCATGACTTAAGTAATATATGAGCCCAAGTTAAAAAAATAGGATAAATTTGATTGAAATATGAATTATTTGAATCAAAATTGATATGTATTTGAGCCATGAGGCCGGTGGAGATGCTCTAGAGCTCATTCATAAGTAGTACTACCTACTTTTATACTCTCTAGTGGGCTTGTATAAATTTGATCAAAATATGTATGATTTGAATCAAAATTGATATGTATTTGAGCTGTGAGGCCGGTGGAGATGCTCTAAAGCTAATTCATAAGTAGTAGTACTCGCTTTCACACTCTCTAGTGGGCTTAACTGGTAGCATCAACATTTTCTCAATTACATTGAGCTTATCCATGGATCTAAGAACTTGACGGCCAAGAAATACACCGAAATTCAAAATGGTGTCCAAATTATAGCACAAGGTTCGGGCTCCGATTCGTGAGGAGGACAACAGGGCCGAGCATGTTTGGTCGGGTGCCGAATATCACCCCTGAAGGAATTGTCGTCCGAGCTCTGCACCATGGCCACGACCGCAAGTCGCCGCTCTAGAGAAGAAGAATGTGGCGTCAAGAAGAGCGAGGAATGGATGTGGGAGCCAACGCTACAAGTCAAAAACAGGCAGGAGGGGCCCAACTTGACGTTATGTTGAATTCATGTCGAAAAATACCCTCTAGGCATTTGGCATGCAAGCTATGGGTACCTTGATCCAATGGCAAGCAACTCAGACCCCACGATGCCTTCGCACGACAACTTTGGGACCGCAAATTGACTAAATTAGCATGAACTCACAACCATCCATTGAATAACAATTCTACTCTCTAAATTATCTAATCTATTCAACTAATCATTAAAGGTGCCACCTTTACCACAATCACATACTGTAACTACTAGAACAGGGATCATAACTACTAAAACTGTCCACATGAATCTACTATTCTCCTCTCCTTTCACATGAAGTTCATGTTTTAGATTTTCTATAGCCTCAAGTGTCAACTTCTCCTTGAGAATAATCTCTGAATTCTTCTTTTCTTCCTCGACGGTATGCTTCAGATCGAATATCAACAGGTTTTAATGTGCCAATTCATCACCTAAATTGGTCACCATATCCTCTAAATCCATCCTCTAGCTACACCATTGGGTTGATTCATCTTGGTATGCAATGTACCATGGATCATCGGCCTGCCTAGCACACTTTAACAATCCCTAAAAAAACAATTGAAATCACTCCGGCAGACCATGGCAGCACATCAAATTAAACGGTAGTACAAAGAGCAGGAGCTACCTACACTTCCGACATGGTCGGAGAAGGAGAATGTGGCCACGACATGATCAAATCCCCACACTCGCCAGTGTTACCACTTCAACCAGACATTGAGGACTAATTCGCACATGCAATCTCGAGGAAATTACGGGAACTGAATCGATTAGGGCGGGTGGTCCAGGAGCAAAGGTCTTACCAAGCACTACTAGTAATTGCTATGATCGTTTGCCGGGCTACAGTTGCAAAACAAAATCCCGGCTGTCATGGGCAGCGGTCCTGCTTGCGGTGGGTTCTGCCTCAACGTACAATGCATACGGACGAAACAAGTGTTAGAGCCGTGGTTGAGGTGCAGCGCCCCAGTCTATCCAATGCCTCCGGAGGACGAAACCGGCGATGTGACGAGGCGCCGGTTATGGCTGCTCTGTCCGCCGGTGGGATAGGAGTTGCTCGGGGCTGGGGGCCGAGAGCAGTGAGAGAGACCCGTATCATAAATGACCCCACCTATCAATGCTTAGGGAGTGGTTTCTCCGGCCCTACATCACAGACCCATCGGTCATTGGCTGCGGTGGCCCCACAGAGTGGTCCCATTTGGCATTGATTGCACCAGTCGTACAATCAGGAAATAAAGCGGCTCACACGTCAGCGAGAGTTAGATGTCTGGTACGACGTGTATCCTGGCCCCACCCATCACCACGTAACGGCTGATGGCAACAACTCCGTGTGTACAAACTTGTTCGGACTCCAAGTGTAGAGTGTTGTAGCAAGTGTCTTTTCCCCACAAGGGTGACTCGAGGGTTTATATCAAACTCTTAGGGAATCAGCTTAGAGGTTTATTCTTCTTCTCCTCTTCTTCTTTTTGAACAAGGGGAAGGACCCGGAAGGGTCTAGAGCTACCTTTAAATGGTGGGTACAAATACAAGTAGGGTCCTCAAGAGAAAGGAAATTACATCCAAGCCCTGGATCTTTACATAAAGGACCTCAAAACTAAAAGGAAAAGTGTAATCAGGTCCTTCTCCACCAGACACGATGATGTGCTCAACGCCACGGCCGGCAACACCGACGCCGGGGATGAAACCACTTGGCGACGGTGCATCGAAGGATGCCATGACGGAGACACGGAGAGGCCTCCACAGCAGGAGGTTGAATAAGAAGTGGCTCACCGAAAACCACCGCACGGAGTGGTCTCTTTGACTAAGGATAACAGCAACACCAAATTGATGTTGCTTGGGATCTCCGCCAGATGTAGCAAAAGTTCCCTGCCGGAGAGGAAGAACACCACCTGCCTCCTTTCCCACACCTTGGCCATCTCCATGATGGATGCAAAGAACAGAAAGTCAAGCAAGCTGAGGCATCTCCTCACCGGAGCCACAGGCCTTCCACCGCCGCTATAGGGTGTCTATGCTGCCATCGAGATCCAGGCTACTGCCACCAGCCGGAGGAGGAAGCCAGATGATGCAGCAGTAGACGCTCATCAGGACCTTATCTGAGAGGTGTACAGGGGCCTCCAGTATCGCCACCACTGCCTCTCGCCTTGAGAGGACCGTAGCGAGGGGAGGAATGCCCACATCAAGCTGGTTGTGGTCCACCAGATCCAGCCCGAAGCACCCCAGGCAAGCCTTATTGGGAGGGATGTGAGCGCTTCTCCTATCCATGCGCAGCGCCACTTGCCACCGACGACGAGTCGCAGAGCAGGGGAGGCACAGGATGCGGAAGAGCTGGCTGTCGGAGCTCCCCGTCCTACCCTCAGACACCATAGAAGCACAACGCCACCATGGGCAAACACCTACAACTACTAGAATTAGCCTAGATTTACTGCCGTACATCGAGGTGGGACCCTCACCCAATCACGCCGCCGACGGTCGCCGGAGAGGATGGGAGAGGGGCCTAGTGGCCCATCACAAGAAGGGACCAGGGGATGGGGGAGGAAGTTGCCTCTCGATTCGTGTGGTTCAACGCGTACTTGCCTCTACCGGGGGAGTCCTTGATGTTGGGTTTCAAGCAACCTACAAAGCAAAGTTTTGTCTTGTGTCCCCAACTCCACCGTGTAATTGTCAAGTGATGACCCACAAGTATAGGGGGTGTATCGCAGTATTTTAGATAAGTAAGAGTGTCGAACCCAACGAGGAGCAGAAGGTGCTGGCTAGTGGTATGGATCATAAATTCTCTACAAATACTTAGCAAACAGATTTTTAGGGTTTTTGATAAAGCAAGTAAATAAAGTACGAGTAAATAAAAGACAGTAAGAATAATTGCAGCAAGTGGCCCAATCATTTATTCAGCAAAGGACAAGCCGGTTGTATTACTTAAGATGACCAAACGTTCTCGAGGACACACGGGAATTCTGTCCAGTGCTTTTGCTTCATATAGTTGATTAATCTTCTTTAGCTTGCTAAGTGTTGTGTGGGTGAACTTGTGCTAATGTACCGACCTTCCTAGGACTAATACATACTTGTGATTATACCCCTTGCAAACATCCATAAGTACAAGAAAGTAATTAAGGTAGAAACCTAACCATAACTTTAAACTCTAAGACCCTGACGTCCCTTGTGCAATGGTTTCCTAACGGGGGTTTAGATTTCTGTCACTCTGGCAACCCCTACGATTAGTAGCCAAATACACAATGCATTCCCCTAGGCCCATATAGGTGAAGTGTCATGTAGTCGACGTTCACATGACACCACTAGAAGAAGTACACCACAACTTAAATATCAAACTATTGAATCTTTCTCAACACAATTCCACTACTAACAACATGACTTCTCTCATGTCCTCAAGAACAAAATGAACTACTTAGAAGACATCATATGGATCATGATCAGAGATGGAATAACGATATATAACAATCTGAACATAAACAATAATTTAATGGTTCCACTCAATAGCATCAACTACAAAGAGTAATCAACACCGGGAAAGTTTCCCCTAAGAACTATGCAAGATTCAACCCAATTGTTACAGCAATATGGAGATGGTGATGATGGTTCCGATGGTGGTGGTGATGATGATGATGATCCCGATGAAGTCCAGCTTGATGATGTGTTGATGGCGACGATCTCCCCTCTCCGGGAAGGAATTCCCCTAGCAGAAATCTGTTTGTTGGAGAGATCTTTCTCTCTCGGTGTTTTCCGCCCCGCAGAGGCGACGGAATCTTTCTATGGTCGCCCCCAAGTATTAGGGTTTCGGTAGGATTATATACGCCAGAGGGGAGAGCTAGAGGTGGGCCAGGGCAGCCGCACCACCTGGTGGCGCGGCCTAGGCTGGCCTGCGCCAGGGAGTGGTGTGGGCCCCCTATGGCCCATCTCCACTCCTCCTTCTGGCTTCCTTCGTCTTCTGGAAAAATAGGATTTTCCATGTATTTTCCCGGATTTTCTGATCTTCGCGAATTTTGCCTCCAAACAGCACCTTTTCCATCAGAATCCTGACTGTAGCGGTCCATGCTCCAAAAGTCATCAACCATGCAAAAACAGGTGAAATAACATAAGTATCACCTCTTAATATGAAATATATCAATGAATAACAGTGAATTATGATATAGAATAGTGATGCAAAATGGACGTATCAACTCCCCCCAAGCTTAGACTTCACTTGTCCCCAAGCAAAACTGAGCTCAATAAACATGGCCTCAGGTTTATGGAGTGAAGAGTCGATAAAAATAATACGGACAAGAAGCATTGCATTCATAAGTACATAGGTCATAGTAGGAGACAACTCACTATTATATAACTTAACTTGCAATGAGTAAAGGAAACACAATAAAGATACATAAAGTAAATCATAATTGGTAATGGCAAACTTACCTCTTGGTCGAAGAATAGTTGAAAATTTGCTGGAGTTCACAAATAACTGATTTTCAATGATAGCTTTCAAAGTAGTAATCACCAAGATAAGAGCAATGTGCAAAACAAGGAACATAAGAAACATGATTGAATAAATCATCATATGAATGAATGAAACACAACAACTCAAAATACTTGTTGGGATAGAAGGGAATAGGTTTACTGACTCAACTAAAAAGTAAAAGTAAGGCCCTTTGTAGAGGGAAGCAGGGATTCTAAGTTTCATAAAGAGCTCCCAAAAATTATGATACTTATTAGCTTTCAGCTCTTATTGCCCCTATCATAGGCATCTTTAGGTGATTAAGGTTAAAGTGATCAAATATGAGGATATGCTTGACAAGTTGTAAATTGAGAATCTCATGTCCCTTGAATACGAGGGTTGCTCCTCATGCTACTCAAGTTTAGTCACCGGTAAGTTCTTGTCATAGTAAGCACATGTGTATCATGGAGAACCGCCAACAGGGTACCCCTTGCCCGATGATACGGAAGAATCCCCATATCAAAATGACAAGGCAAGCAGACAACAAGCATCTCATCAATCTTCTTATTTACCATGGGAATATGGTGCTTTTTTTCTCACTTTCCTCTTTTCATAATATCTTTTTTTTCTTTTTCTCTTTTTCTCAATCTCTATCTCTTTTTTTATAAGAAGAATGCTTTGTAGATGCTCGTTATGGTTACGCTGCAGGTTTCCACCATGACAACATGGATTAGACCGGCGGCCCAGGTGTTTCTCTAACACACATGCATAACTCCATGGACTTACAAGCTTCCCTTTCATTTCACACCGACGACATCCATAGACAAAAGAACATGATATGAACTAGGTACAAAGTACCAGTGCAATGTTGAAAGCGTTCCCCATGACAGCATGGTTCTGCTAATTCACAACTTACAAAGCGCAAGCATATACGCAACATAGATGAGCACAATGGTTCAAGTTTATTAAATGCAAGAAAGTAAAGTGTGCCATCAAGTTCGTGAGAGCTTTAATCACTAATTTTCACATAACAAGTTTAATTTGGAAGGTAGATAAAAACAAGAATTTACTTGGAATAGCAATAGTGCTAATAGGTAGGTATGGTGGACACAAATGGCTTTGGTTTAAGGATTGGATGCACGAGAAGAATTCCCTCTCAGTACAGGTTTTTGGCTAGCAAGGCTGGGTAGCAAGTATAAGAGTTGAAGGAAACAAATAAACATACAAGTGATAAAAAACAAACATGCAATCTTCCTTGGAAGCACAAAAGATCTTAACTAGAGAATACTAAACTTATGATCAAATCAAGAAAGAAAGATGATGAAATTTTATTTCTTTAGAGTACTTTTATATTTTTCTTTCAACTCTCAAAAATAGTGTTGCTACTGACCGAGCCAGGTTTGCCACAACTAACTAAATTAACTCAATGATCCAAGAGTGATACCAATACTAACAACGAGATCAATCATATAACCATGAATTGAAAACTAATATAGGATATGCAAAAGAGTAAATGATAGAACTTCTCATTAATATTCCATAACGGCAACTCACACCAAGGGATACATCTAACGAGAGAGGGGACACTTCCATAATGCAAACCATCCTACATGATAACTTCTATATTCATGATATGACTCTACTAAAAAGGTAAAAAGATAGAAGATAGTGATGTGATACCGCGGCACTCCCCCAAGCTTGGAACAAACCAAGGGGATGCCAAACCTGATGATGAATTACTCCTTCGGTGGTGGTGGTATTTTCTCATCATCGTACGACTTCCAGGGTAAGGGCTCCCCATCAACAAAGGACATCATGGTCTCCAGCATCCTAAAACTTGCAGCAGCACTTATGCGTTTAAACCTAACCTCATACTCACAGTTTTGATTTTGAACGTCGTAGAGCTGTGCTTGCAGTTTGTTGGTTGTTTGACGGAGTGAGAGGACTTCATCCTAGAGCTCAGTAGTCTCCTTTTGGTGCTCGGTGATGAGTTTGGAACAAATCTTATGGATGATATCCACTTCGTGTTCCGCCATCTTCTTGTACCTAAAGACTTCTTGCTCCAGTGCTTCCATCCTGTCCTCCAGAATTCCTTCACCTTTAGGGCCTTGAACCTGTTTTATTCGTACCTCCCCATCTTCAAGCAACAACTCTTTGGGATGAATCTTCAACTCTCTCATGTATGGGTTGATGATATCCGCTGAGGAATCTTCCTTGGCTGATCCAGAGGAAGACATCGTGACTCCAAATCTGGGACTCTACCAGAATTGTTACCTATTCGAAAACGGACTCTGCAGGTCTCTGAATTTGGTATTTAGTGGATTCTTCCAGAGTCACCACTTGAATAACATCAATATCTTCATCCTCATACACTTATTACTTGAGTCATGAAACCTTTCACTTCCTTATTACACCATTATCTCCACTAACCTGGAAATTTCTTTCACAACTTCACACGGTTCTCCTTAGCAACATTAGTATAAGTGAAGTGATAAAACCTTTTGAGTCCAATTTCAACTGAAAACCATCAAAACAAAACCTACTGTAGCAACTCCTTCCGAAAACCCAAAAAGAATTCAAAAAAAGGAAATCGATTAAAGAAGCAAATGCAAGAGTGACAAAATCTGTCAAAACAGACCAGTAGGTAAAGATCAATTTTTTCGAAAATCATATGTTGCTCAAATAAAAAAGTGCAAAACTAACAAAAGTTAAATAACAACCTGGGTCAAAAGCACAAAACATTACAGCTCAATACGACATACAGAGATCTCTCACGAATTTTTACGGTGAAGCACAAAAATCTGTTTCGGGACAGCAACTTCCCCAAATCTTACTTCTCTCTCATTAGAGGTTGATCTTGACACAAAAACCAAACAAAAAGGATAAGGAGAGGTTATTACCAAAGTAATAACTTCCAAGACTCAAAGAAACAAAAACAAACTGAAAACAAAAATAAATTGGGTTGTCTCCCAAAAAGCTCTTTCTTTATAGCCATCAAGATGGGCATGATAATTTCAATGAAGCTCACTTAGGAATATGAATTGAAGTGAAAGAGAGCATTAAGAAGCAAAAATACACATGTTTAAGTCTAACCCACTTCCTATGCAAGGGAATTTTGTAAACAAACAAGTTGTTGAAACCAGAGGGTACTAGCATAGGAAGGCAAAAGAAGTGCTACATAAAAACTTTCAGCATAAAACGAGGAAACTTGATATTATTGAGATACATAAGAACACTTTTCCCTCTCTCATAGTAGCTTTCAGTATCATGCATAAACTTAACAATATAACTATCACAAGGGCCATCGTAACAATGATCACTTATCCTAACAGAAAACACAGGAATACTAGCTCTCATAATACTACTTTGTGAAACAATATTAGAGGAATCGTTACAAAGGATAGTGTGTCCCTCTTCTACATATTTAGTGACAAAGTCTTTCACATTTTCTATTATAGGTTCATCATCCATTTGTTTATCAGGTTCAACAGCTTTACTTATACTTTCACTAACCATACAAGCTATCATAGAATGTTCCTTTATCTTAACCGGGAAAGGTATTTTCTCAATGTAAGGTTCGGGTAAAGCATGATTAGCAGTATAAACTTCAGTATTTCTTGCAGGAACACTCTTAGCAATAGCTTTATAAGGTTCATGATACTTATCCCACTTCTTTTTAGGCACTTCAATGTAGGAAGAAAAAGCCTTAAAAATAAGAAGCAATGGCTTGAGAGTCTAGACCATAAGCATTTTTAATATTTTGAAAGTCATCAGTTCCCATAAAAGATTCAATGCATTCATAATCATAATTTATACCTGACTTTCTTCCTTTGTCATTCTCCCAAGCTTCAGCATTGTCTTGAATACGATCCAGAAGATCCCATTTAGCTTCTTCTTCCATGCGAGTGAATGATCCAGCACAAGAAGCATCCAATAAATCCTTATCATGAAGAGGAAGCCTTGCATAAAATTTATTGATAATAATATTGTTGGGGAGCTCATGAATGGGACATTTGAGCATTAGTAACTTCAATCTCCCCCAAGCTTGAGTTCTACTCTCTCCATCAAGAGGCCAAAAGCTGTATATTTGATTCCGATCTTTATGAATCTCACTAGGAGGATAAAACTTTGAATAAAAGAGAGGTACTATTTCCTCCCATTCAAGAGCTTGACCATTATTCAGCAGCTTATACCATTCCCCAGCTCTTCCTTTTAGTGATAATGAGAATAACTTCTTCTTAACTTGATCTGTAGTAATACCTGCACACTTGAACAACCCGCATAATTCGTGTATAAAGAGTAAATGATCACCGGGATGGACAGTTCCATCCCCAACATAGTAGTTATCCATAACACGATCAATAATTCTCATAGGTATTTTAAAAGCATCATACTTAGAAGGTGGTGGTTCATCTACTACCTTAGCAGTCGTAGTAGCATTACGAAATAAGAAACTCAACGAATTATCCATAACAAAAATAAAGCAACTAACAGAAGTAAACAATACTCACAGTAGAAGTTTCCTTTACCAGTTCCACTCTCCAATAGCGTTTCACTCCCCGGCGACGGCGCCAGAAAATAGTCTTGATGACCCACAAGTATAGGGGGTGTATCGCAGTATTTTCAATAAGTAAGAGTGTTGAACCCAACGAGGAGCAGAAGGTGCTGGCTAGTGGTATGGATCAGGAATTCTCTACAAATACTTAGCAAACAGATTTTTAGGGTTTTTTGATAAAGCAAGTAAATAAAGTACGAGTAAATAAAAGACAGTAAGAATAATTGCAGCAAGTGGCCCAATCATTTATTCAGCAAAGGACAAGCCGGTTGTATTACTTAAGATGACCAAACGTTCTCGAGGACACACGGGAATTCTGTCCAGTGCTTTCGCTTCATATAGTTGATTAATCTTCTTTAGCTTGCTAAGTGTTGTGTGGGTGAACTTGTGCTAATGTACCGACCTTCCTAGGACTAATACATACTTGTGATTATACCCCTTGCAAACATCCGTAAGTACAAGAAAGTAATTAAGGTAGAAACCTAACCACAGCTTTAAACTCTAAGACCCTGACGTCCCTTGTGCAATGGTTTCCTAATGGGGGTTTAGATTTCTGTCACTCTGGCAACCCCTACGATTAGTAGCCAAATACACAATGCATTCCCCTAGGCCCATATAGGTGAAGTGTCATGTAGTCGACGTTCACATGACACCACTAGAAGAAGTACACCATAACTTAAATATCAAACTATTGAATCTTTCTCAACACAATTCCACTACTAACAACATGACTTCTCTCATGTCCTCAAGAACAAAACGAACTACTTAGAAGACATCCTATGGATCATGATCAGAGATGGAATAACGATATATAACAATCTGAACATAAACAATAATTTAATGGTTCCACTCAATAGCATCAACTACAAAGAGTAATCAACACCGGGAAAGTTTCCCCTAAGAACTATGCAAGATTCAACCCAATTGTTACAGTAATATGGAGATGGTGATGATGGTTCCGATGGTGGTGGTGGTGATGATGATGATCCTGATGAAGTCCAGCTTGATGATGGTGTTGATGGCGACGATCTCCCCTCTCCGGGAAGGAATTCCCCTAGCAGAAATCTGTTTGTTGGAGAGATCTTTCTCTCTCGGTGTTTTCCGCCCCGCAGAGGCGACGGAATCTTTCTATGGTCGCCCCCCAAGTATTAGGGTTTCAGTAGGATTATATACGCCAGAGGGGAGAGCTGGAGGTGGGCCAGGGCAGCCGCACCACCTGGTGGCGCGGCCTAGGCTGGCCTGCGCCAGGGGGTGGTGTGGGCCCCCTATGGCCCATCTCCACTCCTCCTTCTGGCTTCCTTCGTCTTCTGGAAAAATAGGATTTTCCATGTATTTTCCCGGATTTTCTGATCTTCGCGAATTTTGCCTCCAAACAACACCTTTTCCATCAGAATCCTGACTGTAGCGGTCCATGCTCCAAAAGTCATCAACCATGCAAAAACAGGTGAAATAACATAAGTATCACCTCTTAATATGAAATATATCAATGAATAACAGTGAATTATGATATAGAATAGTGATGCAAAATGGACGTATCATCAAGCACAAGGTTTCGTATTAGTAATATATAATATCAAAATAAAGTAAAGTAAAGTAAAACAAATAAAAACTAGGCAAGCAAGATAATAGCAATAAAAGATAGTTGTTTTTGGGGTTTTGTGTGTGTGCAAGTGAAGAAAGTATTTTTGTATTTTCGAAATAATAAATTTCAAAAAATATAAAGTGTGATAGTGGTGTTGGAAAGGTGTTTCTAATAGTTTAAAATGGACTGGGGTTCATGGGTTGACTTGTCTACTCTCTTTTTGGGTTGCAATGGACACAAACAATTCATCAGAGACATAATATTGGTGGAACTTCTACATGTGTTTGATAATCATTCATATGGGCATCACGTCCTAACATAGAGATGATGCAACACATCTCTCTTATACTCCTCAAGAAAGGGAAAACTCCAAGCAATCTTGAATTAAGAATCAATAGAGTATAGCCTTAGGTATTTTGATATGACATTTGAATCTCAAATATGCTACCTTGACCAAACAAGATTATCTAATTGTCACAGGATAATTATAGCACATGGATTCACTTTATCCCTAGTGAGGCAGCAAAAGAAAGTTAAATACCATAGTAGATCTCGAGTTTGTTGTCACTATTCAATCACCACCACTATGCTACTCCATCTAATACACACTTCTCCCCACACATACTCTTGCATACAAGTTGGATCGGAACAAGTACTTAAGGATGGGGTACATGATATGAATCTACCAATACATCTTACACATAATATGTTCCAATCTCATATATCAAATCATAGAATAAAGTTCCACCACATAGGAATTACATATATGACCATAACCATGTTGGGCAACTCATATGGTACTAGATCAATGAAAAAGAGAGAGAGAGATCAAGCTACTGCCAAAACCCATAGTCTAAAGGTGGACTACTCCCTCTTCGTCATGGTAATGATGGTGGAGACGTTGGAGAAGGTAGAGATACCTCCGGCGGTGGCTCCGACGCATTACCCCCTCTAATTTTTGTTGGTCCTGGCTCTATTTTGGTGTTCTAGTGTTTCTGTGGTGCCTCCTCCAGGAACTTCCGAGGGGCCCTTTTTATAGTTGTTTTTAGTTCATACAAAGGCGGTGGGCAAAAGATCGAAGTGAATCGATGGTCTAGGAGGAAAAGGGCATGGGTGGCGCGCCCACCCTTACTAGGAACGCCATCCGGGCCCCCCTGGCTCATCTAGTGAGGTCCAAGTGCTCTAGGTGCTTCTCTTGGTGAAATATTGACGCTCCCGAAAGCCCATCTCCATTTGACTTTGTTTAGGTCCCTAAAAGACAAAAATACACAAAACAAGGTTTCCTGTCCTGCAGAGTTATAAACAAAATAAAGGGGATCATTGGTAAATCCCCATAAATCAATGTAAAACATGAATATAACATTATATATGTAGAAAATATGTGGGAATTCATAGCAACAAACTACAAAGTTCGTGTATGCATTTTACATGCATCAACGGCCACGATAGGACCCGTCCCAACGCAGCCCCACCTGTCAGCATGTAACGATCAAGTCCCTTGACCTGCCGGCAACCCTCCATTTGGGCATCTGTGGGGGTTTGAGAATAGAGGGAGGGGAAAATTGAGGAAAAGTTAAGGGGCTGGGGAAAACCGAGTATAACTAACGAACCAAGGGCACGGAAATAGAATTCCCTGGTTTTTATAGGTTTTGTTGCTTGTTTTGAATAGTCGTGATAAACCCTTTCATCTCCACATGTGTGTTACCATGTCTTTTAGATCATAACATTTTGTTTTGGATCTTTGTATTTTATCCACGTTTGATAATATCCTTTTCTTTTTGTCATTTCATTTGGTTTCCCACCATCCTAACCCATCCACCATACACCTTTGAGCATTTTAGTCATTCTTAGTGTGAGGTTTATTTGTGCTTTCACTTTGCAAGTTGTTGGTTCTCAAGTGTGCCTACTTGTTTAATCCAATTCGTCAAGGTGAGGTAAAAGACTAACCCTCTCCACATATTACACTTCCATATATAACTCTTCCTTTGGTGCATGATGGATAGGGCCGGTGAAAGTCGTCAACCTCTTCCACAAGAAGAAGGACCATATATGACAAGAGATAGTCACTTCACGATACGAGGAGAGTTTAACGCATGGTGCACCACCCTTGAGACGTGCCAAGATGAACAATTTGGAGAAACTCAGGCCGAGTTCAAGAGGATGGATACTCATTATGATGGCCTAGAGCGACACATGAATACCATGCACCATAGTTTGGACATCAAAATGAAGCTCTCCAACGCACCATCGCCAAGACAAATGAAAATCTCCAACATGTCGTCGTTGGGCTCCAAACAACACAAGGCCCCGCTCTCGCGCCTCAAGTTCTTCACGACACCACTCCAGTGGTTCAAGTTCATCACGTCATCGTTCCCCACATCGCCAAGATACTAATGCAAGTGCTCCAAGGCGCAATGAGGACCCCGTTTTCGAACATGAGAGTTATTCACAACATGTGCCTTCTCCATGGCACGCCACAACTTCAAGCTACAATGGTGATTCCTCATCAAGGCCTCACTCTAGGCATGAAGGACACCGTCAGCAAGCGAGAGCACTAGTGATCCAAGAGGAACCACCACGTGAAGAACCTCAAGTGCAACATCAAAAAATGGATAATCACAAGTCCTTCACTCGACTACAAGTGATGACTCCAACTTGGAAGAACAAGCATGCCATCGACATGAAGACCTTGAAGATCCTCCAAGACGTCATTGCCGACATGACCATCAACACCAACACCATGGTCACAATGCGAAGCAACAACCTCAAAAACATCATGAGCTTCAACATAGAAATGACGAGCAATGACAACCTCGTCAAAAATCTATGCATGAGACTCAAGTACCACCACAACAACAACCACAACCACCGCACCAAGAGGCTCATAACCATCGACATTGTCATGAGGATCAAGTACCTCAACCTCCAAATGCAGCACAACCACCGCAACAACAACATCAAGCTCCTCATCATTAACCTAGGCAACACCAAAATCATCCCCAAGTGTGTCAAGGTGATCAAGACCTGGGTGATAACCACTGTCATCATCACCATGGACACCGTTATCATCGTGACTGCCAAGATGAAGAAACATTTGGAAATCTCAAGTTCATGATGCCCAAGTTCACCGGTTCCAATGATCCCGAAGAGTACCTCTCATGGGAACTCAAGGTTAACAAGATTTTTCGCATGCACAATTATAGCAATGAGAAGATGGTGGCTATGGCATCCCTAGAGTTTGATGACTATGCCAATCTTTGGTGGGAACAAATCCAAGTTACCCATGAAGAACGAATAGAGCCTCCTATTAACACATGGTAAGCAATGAAGGCTCATATGCACTCACGCTTTGTTCCGTCTCATTACACCTGAGACCTCTCCAACAAGCTTCAAAAGCTAAACCAAGGAAGGAAAAGTGTGTAAGAGTACTTCAAGGAAATTGAACTTCATATGATTGGCACTAACATACAAGAGCGTGATGAGCAAACCATGGCACGCTTCTTGTATGGGTTGAACCGTCCTATCAAGCGCATCGTGGAGTTTCAAGCCTACAATAACATGGTTGAGATTATACATAATGGAACCAAGGCTGAACGTCAAGTTCAAGAGGACCTCAAGTATAGTAAGCCAAAGGCCTTCTTTGCCTACAAGCCCACTTCAAACACTCTGGCAACGAATTTCAAAGGGAACACTTAAGTACTTCTAAGCATCATTTCAAGTCAACGACTAGACAAGGAAAACTGCCCCCAAGTGGCAAGAAAACCACGGGTAATACCTCAAGTAGCAACGTGGAATGCTACAAGTATGGGGGACAAGGACACAAGTCCTTCCAATGTGGAAACACAAAGGTGTAATTCGTGAATGACAATGGAGAGGATGAATTCTTGAGTGAAGACGAGTATGAAGCAAGAGTGAGGGAAGCACTTGCAAGACAACATGTGGAGACCGGCGATCAATATCTCCTCATGTGTCAGCATGACGCAAGTCCATCGCTTGTTGTCACAAGAGTCCTAACGACACAATCCCAAGAGCACGGAGATCAACATTGCAACATATTCCAAACTCGAGCCAGAATCAATTAGAAAGTCCATCAAAGTCATTATTGATGGAGGGACTTGTTAGAATCTAGCAAGCATAGAGCTACGTGAGAAACTCAACCTTCCCCTTCATCAACAAAAGCACCCCTACCACATGTAATGGTTAAGAAACAATGGATCCATCAAGATCAAACACACTATCTTGGTAACATTCTCCATTGGCCCATACAAAGACATAGTTGAGTGCGACATGGTTCCTATGACTGTTTGTCACATGTTACTTGGTAGACCGTGGTACTTTGACAAAGGAGCTCTCGATGATGGTCGCACAAATATGTATAGCATAAAGTGTCTTGGTAAAACATGTGATTTGCAACCGATGACTCCTAGACAAATAATTTTGTACAATGCAAAGGCTTTAGCAAGGGTGCAGGCCACAAAACCATCTAGTGAGATGGGTGGTGAGCGAGAGAACCACCAAAAGGAAAGTGAGTGCCACAAGCCAAATTTGAGTGGTAAAAACAAGAGTGTTCTCATTTCCACCAAGCATGATATGATAGAAGTGAGGGAAAACCCAACCATCTTGCACTATGTGCTCATATGAAAGGGCTTGGCGCAAGAAACTAACGATTTATCCAACATTCCTCCTTCTTTAATGGTTATTCTGTAAGAATTCGATGATGTATTCCCTGAAGAGATTCCACATGGACTACCCCCACTTCGAGTAATAGAGCATCACATCGTCCTCATACCCGGTGTGCCTCTATGATACCTTTGATCCGGATTACATATGTAGTATAGCTCTTTTTCCCTAGTAGACCTAGGTTTATCGAATCCTCGGGAAGCAAAAGCGTAGTGAAGTTACTTTAACGGACATTCGAGAGTTCTAGAATTCCTTTTGTGTTTTTACCGGACCAAGAGTTTGCTGTCTTTTGTTGTTGTCGATGATGGAGAGAGAGGGCCCAGGGAGTTCGGTTTCACCTATGCTATGCAAAACATCTGATGGGAATAAAAGATAATAATAAAGTATGCATGTAATTGTTAGAGCAAGATAAATTATATGTGGGCAGTGCATCCATAATTGCTATTGACTCTGCAACTGCTTATAGTAATAACCTACTAGTCTCATCCATAGAAGAAAGAGAACTAATGATATGCATAGTGATGTCACCATTAATCCCAAGTAAATCCCTCACATACAACCGTACTACCCCTTCTTTCACTGGGGTTCCCAACCTGCAGATTAGTCATTACTCATACTCCCTATACCTGGCTCAATCCTCGGGGTCTTGGGTACCTGACAACTCCTTAGATTGAGGAAAGAGAGGATACAATAATCATGTCATACAAACTAATACATAATCCCATCTATGATAAATAACATGCACAAAAGCTACATGGCTAGGCCGAAGCCCTTAGCCCAAGGAGAATTACTCACACATAGAGATGAGATCAACAATCATAAACATTGTAATAGAAATCATGAGATTGATAGAAAATAATCTTACAATGTCACCAATCGAAGATGAGATCTACTATTAGAAGTGGTAGAATATGGATATGGTGATAGAGATGGGTTTGGAGATTAGATCTAAGTCTATTCCTCCGGCGGCTCTTCGGTGTTGTGGATGGAGATCTGGGGGCGGCTGATGATCAGAAAGAGCTCTCGTTTCTCGTCGCCCGAGGACTCTTTATATAGGGGTCCCTTCATGAAAGTTGTTATAGTTGACCTACCGGTGTCGATGGCAACTATACGACCGGAACTATACGGCCAGAATTTTATTCCTGCCGTATAGTTGGTCGTTAAAGCATCTGTATCCACTTCATGACTCCTGGTTTCTTCGGGTTGTTGGAAATCTCGTATCTTTGACTTTAATGTAGTGATTCCCATCATCAAATGTCATTATCTACGCAGGGAAAAATAGAAAGAAATGATTGCATACCCCTTTAATCATTAGGCATTAGTGGCAGGGTTTAGAGAGATATTTCATAAAAAATATGAATAATATCCAGTTTAAATTCGGACGTAGATGGCTATATTTCAGAGCCATCAACCTACCAAGCTTAAACTTGATTGTCCTCGAGCAAGAAAACCAAAATCAAAAAGGAACTTAGCATTTAAACTGAAATAATGAGATGATGATCTTACTCATAATTGGTAGTCTCACGTTTCCTCCACTTTATAAATCTGAAAAACTTCAGCATAGATAGAGTAATGGCAAGCATATCATATGGGTTTTATGCATATGTATAGCGCAGCAAAATTATTGTTAACATGGATGATTCAAATGAGTAAACTTTATTCCATGCCATGTAATCAACTCATAGGCTTGCCTTTGAATAAAGTATAATCATGTAAAATTAAGAGTGTGAGAGTTTGTCATGAAAAACATATACACTAGAGTATCTCAATTCTCCCACATCAATAAATCAAGACTCTTCAAGCACTACTTTTCTAATCATTGTCCTTCAAGAATTTTAGTTCTTAAGTAATTGAAAGCATGCCAAAGATTTTAATTAGTTTATCTGGCTGTGATGGACACTCGTGGCATCACTAAGGTTTTTGTTCCTTTTGTACAATGATTACTCATAACAACCAGAGGAGTGATTCTATCATGAACACAGCTACCCGGGAGTGCCAAGAATCTTACCCATTATAGCATTGCTGCTACATATGTTTAATCAACTCATAGCCGAAATCTAGGAGTTTCCTCCATGAAGATCGTTCGTAGGCTAGCGGAGTTGTTGGCATCCCATGAAGTTTGATACGCATAAAGATATATCATTATTATAATTCATAAGTCAAACTTTGGCATGCTCACAAAAACCGCTAAACATTAATTCAATCGAACAAATCCTTTTAAAGAGAGTTATCAAGTTAATTATTATTTTCTGTGGAGTTGAGTGTCTCTAGAAATAAGCCTTCAAGACTAAACACTACAACACCCAAGCCTTCAATTGTGAGACTTTTTCTTATTACAATTGTTTAGCAAAGATTTATGCAAGACTTGGTTAACTACAAGAGCTAGAACAAAACGTACCCAACTAAATACCCATGCAAACAAAATTTTACTACAATACAAAGACTCACTCCACCAATATAATATCTCAACATTTACTACTAACTAGCATGGGTTTCTCAAACTTCAAAAGTGGGGAGTTATAATGCATATCTCTCATGTTTGGTTCCACTTCTCACTTCCTTTTTGATTCGTTCCTTGGAAACTCGAAGTCAGTCACTCTTCCTGCAAATATATGAGAACCTCGAGGCGAAAAGAAAAGAAAGATAGAAAATAAAGATAAATGGAAAAATCTTTTTGTTGTTTTTAAGAGAGGGAATTAAAGAATAAAAAATTAGCGGCAAAGCTTGGCTAGAAAATCTCGAAAGCAAATAGAAATAACTAAAGATAAAGTGTTGGGGGAAACCAACACGAGTGCTTATAAACTCGAATTAAAAACATAACCTCGAAACAAATAAAAGCAAATGAATGCCAAATAAAGATAATGAGGAATCTTTCCCAAGCTTAGGCTTTTGCAAGCCCTTCAAATCATTGTGGTGGCGGGAAAAAGTCGGAACTCCAGTTCTCAAATTGAGTTAATAAATTACTAGTTGATTCTCGCAGGTTCAAGGAGAGGCTATGCATCCTCCCCACATTCCCTCCAAGTTCTTAGAAGTCTTGGTATGTAGCGAACCGGGTTGGTGGCTGCTCCTCTTCTTGGTCCTCAACCTCATCCGGAATCTCCTCCTCGGGTTGGTCTTGCTCAACCTGCAAGTCATATAGCAAACGTCATTCCTCGATAGAGAAAATACCATTAGGCATAGGAGCGGGGTAGAGACTCCCAGCTCCAGCGATATGCAGGTAGTAAACACCACCTCTCCTAGTGAGCATTCCACAAGCTTTTAAAGTAGAGAAACCAACATGTCCCTCACCTAGCATAGGTTGCAACTCACCTAGGTCAATGCCTAGGGCAATGGCAAGCACGGTGATGATGCCTCCACCTGTGATTGGTCCTTGGCATTGGGAGGATTGGTGCTCCAGGTAGCGCACAAGGATTGCGCCCAAGTTGAGTGACAAGTCACAGTTGTTGTAAGAAGCTTTTACGAGGACTAAGGTGTCCTCCTCATTGAGTCTCATAAACTCATTTCGTGCCTGCAAGGTGTTAGCAATAGCATAGAACAAATAGCGAATTGCAAGATGTTGAATATTCTTCCCCTTGCTCACTCTAGAAGTGAAGCTCATTCCATTATAATATTGTTCCGGGGAAGGGTCTAAGCCAGTAAAGGATGCGCGCAAGTCATTATCATTATTGTTTGGAAAATTAAAGCATGTGCACCATTCATCTAGTGATAAAGTGTAATTGTTGTTCATAAGTCAGAAAGAAACCGTGTCCTCTCCATGCCATAGTTTAATAGTGTTTTGCAAAGAACTTAGAAATTCAAGAGTTAACCAGCGATAAGTAGGCACATCATTGAATACAAAGTTTTGCAGGCCAGCCCTATTGCAAAGTAAATTGAAGTCATTAGAAATACCGAGTTGGTTCAATATAATGGGGCAAGCCCACTTGGTTGCCTTCACTTCTCGGTTCTTGATCCTGTCGAAGCGATCCTGTTGGAGCTCATTCCAGAACCGTATCCCCATGCATTCTTGAGCGACAGCCCGAGAAGCGCTAGTGGTGACACGAGCACGAGTTTGGCTCCTTGTGTTCATCATCTAAAATAATAAAGAAAGACAAAAATAAAACTTTTTGATCCAACAATAATAAACATAACATATTCCTCATCATAGCACACTAAAGAATCCCGTCAAAATAATAATCTAAGCAAGAGAATCATGGCAATTAGTTCATAGTAGGTCTCACCCTATATTTATAATAATTATAGATCAAAGATGAATTTGCAAAAAGTAATTGGAGGATCGGAGGAGAAACATACCGTAGATCACTTGTGTATGAGGAAATCGAATAAAATTGAGTAGAGATGAAGATCTCCTGAGGTTTTGAGAGAGTTTGGAGGTAGAAGAGAGAAAAAGGATTGAAGTTTTGGGGTTGGATGCACCTCCGGTGGTGTTTTTGTGGTCGGACGCAACTATATGGGCAAACTATACGGCCGGAACAATGTGTTCCTGCCGTATAGTTGGCCTGCTGTCAAAATTTTAGGGTTTCCACCTGGCGGTGTAGCTATACGGCCAGAACTATACGGCTAGAACAATTTTTCCCGCCATATAGTTGGTCGCCAAACCCTCTGTACCTGGAAAAAAATTGTATGAAAGCATCGATATCTATACGACAGGAACTATACGGCCAGAAATTTTTATTTCCACCGTATAGTTGGTCGTTAAACCATCAGTACTTTTGAAAGAAAAATTGTCAATGGCAAAAATATCTATACTGCTGGAACTATACGGCCAGAATTTTTATTCCCACTGTATAGTTGGTCGTTAAACTCTCTGTAGCCATAAAAAAAATTCCGTTTCTTCGAGAATTATTTCTTATCCTGAAACTTAGCGGAACACCTTGTTTTTGATAAAAAAAAGTTAACAGTAAAAATTTTCGACCAACAACAACATGTATAAAACAGGATTTTTAGTACTACCGAACTTCTTCTCCTCAACTGGAGCTTTCTAGCACTCTTTGTTAAACATAAACTTAAAATAAAACTTTAAAACTTTACTCAAACCTTTATTTCACATGGGTTGCCTCCCGTGAAGTGTTCTTTTATGGTCAATAGCTTAACCTTGATGTTGCTCACTTAGGCCAGATGAGTGGAACACCCACTCCAAAATAGTTGGCCTCCTTTTCATCATGTTTGGATTTCTTCTTCCTAGGAAAATGAATAACAAAAGGATCCCGTGAAGGCAATTGGAGCTTCACGTTCCCTTCATATAGATTAATCAAAGCCTTAATAGTTCTTAAGAATGGACGGCCTAATATAATAGGAGCAGTAGCATCTTCAGGCATGTCAACAATAACAAAATCAATAAGAGCAGGACAACCTTTAATGTATACTAAAGTGTATTATTTAATCCCTACAGCTTGTTTGTAGGTAGAATCTACAAGATGTAATTTTGACTCGGTGATTTCAAAAGATCCAAGATTTAATTTATTAAAAAACTCTTTGGAACTGTTGAAACGCTTGCACCTAGATCACAAAGTGCAGCTATCTCATTTGTCCCAATTTTAATCTTAGTAGTAAGTTCAAATATATCATCAAGCTTAACAGTTAATTTTTCAGCAATTTTCTTATATTCTTCTTCAAGCTCACGTACCTTTATTGCTACCTGATTAACGAAGTGTTGATACATGGCTTCATTATTTCCTTCACTTACTGGAATCTCGAGGTTGATCCTTTTTACAAGATCTTCAACGGTGTAACTTGGTGAAGAAGCATTACTATAATCAAGTTCTTTAGGCTCCTCCCTTTGGATTCTCATCATCTTGAGGTCTTCAACAGGATTGGGCTCAGCTTTGCCTGCAAATTTAGCTAGAACGAGAATTTGACTCTCGGTTATCTTACCTAGCTATGCCTCAACAGTCCTCGTTCTTTTTTGGAGGGCCTGCAAATCATTCCTCAAACTTACAGCTTGGTTAGATAATTTACCAAGCATAGCATCATGATTCTCCGTTATTTTAACAAGGATATTGTTTTGCTCATTTTGTGAGTCTATAAAGGACTTAAGTGTTTCTTGGAGACTACCATTACTTGATCCCATATTATTATTAGAGTTACCTACAGGACTAGAATAGTGTTTTTGAAAATTAGGATTATAATTCTTCTTCCAAGTAGGATTATAATCATTATGAGCTACGGAGTCTATTTCTTAAATATTTGTTTCTAGGATAGCTCTTACCTGGTTTTCCTTACCTTTTATGGCTAATATGAGCTCATCCAGCTTAGCATTGAGTTCTTCATTTTCTTGTGGTGAGACGGAGTTCACCTTCTTTATGTTTGATCTATCCACATGCCACTGGGTATGGTTATCTTGCATATTGTCTAGCAGCTGCTTTGCTTCAGTAATATGTTTACCCATAAATGTTCCTCCAGCCGCAGTATCAAGCATAGACTTAGACATATGATTAAGAGCATTATAAAATAAATGGAGAATTAGCCAATCTTCCATCCCATGACTGGGACATTTTCTCATGCATTCTTTCATCTACTCCCATGCAAGCGCTAGTGGCTCACACTCTTCCTGTTTAAAACCAGTAATATTAGATCTTAGTTGCATAGTCTTTACGTGTGGGAAGAATTTAGTCATAAACAAAGAAGTACATTCCACCCATGATGTAATAGTATTTCTAGGCAAAGATAGCAACCATTATTTTGCTCTTCCTCTAAGAGAGAAAGGAAATAAGCGCAATTTAACCGCATCAGGGTCAATATATTTTATACGCATCATATAACATATTTCAGTGAAAGTATTCAAGTGCATACATGCATCCTCAATAGTAGAGCCTCCAAATTGATTCAGTTTCTAGAACTGTCAGCTTCCGTTTTAACACGGGCCCGCGAGGAGCGGTAGTACGGGTCTCCCTCTCTCCCTCCCGGGTCGCACGCGCGGGAGACCCCGGAGGGCAAACCCTACAGACAAGCCATCCCCCTCTGAGCCCCCTGGCCACCGCCGCCGCCGAAGCCGGCGGTGGTGGCGGCACCTGGTCGTCAAAGGCGGCTGGGAGGAGTGAGCGCGCCCTGACGGGTCTTCTCCGCGCGAAGGAGGACGTCACCGGGGCTGCGCACGGTGGTGGAACGGGCGGCGGCGCACGGCGAGCTAGAGACAAGGAGCGGGGGAGCAGCCTGGTGCGTGGCAAGAGGCCATGGAGGCAACGGTGCAAGTTCTCGGAGGCGTCGGCGCAGAACTTGGCCTCGGACAGCCATGGAGGAGGCCCTGCGTTGCAGCTAGCGGCGCAGTTGGGGACGGCGCGGTCCAGATCTGGGCCCATCCGGGCCTGATCTAGGTCTCAGGGCTGGGGTGTTGCACTGCTATTCGGAGAGACAGCGGTAGCGTGACGGCTTCTCGAGTAGCTCTAGCGACGCAGCTGGTGGCGGCGCGGCCTAGATCTGGGCCCATCGGGCCCGATCTGGGTCTGAGGGTTGGGGCGTTGCACTGTTGTTCGGAGGGACAGCAGCAGCACGACAGCTACTCGACGGATCTGAAGGTGGAAGAAAGGAGGGGGCTGCTAGGAGACAGGATGTTCTCGGGTGTGCGCATCACAGAGGAACCATGACACTCGGGCGATGACATCGAGGTGCGGCGGAGGCGGCGGTGTGAGCAAGGCTACTTGCCCCGTTCTGATGAGCTACAAGGGAGGAGTACGGTGAACACGGACGAAAGTCTTGCCCGTCTCTGGTCGGTGTTGGTGATGATGGCGCCCGCGGGTGTTGTTTCCCTCCTTGGAGGCGTTGTCGAGGTGTGTCGGCTCCCTACTCGTTATCACTCAGTTTGGCAGGTGTCCTAGGGCGAAAGCCGAGGTCCAGAGCTGGGCCGGCGCGATGGCGGCGTCCTTGACGTCGTTACTCTGTTGGGAGCTTCGCGTTTGGGGACACGGCTTGGAGGTCCTTTGCGCTCCTCCAGTGTTCACCGTTGTCCAAGGTCGAGCTTCAAGGGCGCTATGCACACCATGGCCGGCGAGTCCAAGACGATGTCTTCTCGGGACCGACCAAGTTCCGCCATCTATCTTCTTTAGATGGTGCATCGACAAGGAGAGTCCTTCTGGGGTGTTTGTTCTTTGGAGGCTTCTAGCACCGGTGGAGACGTGGCTTCGTGGTTTAGCTTAGGACGGGTTCTTTCTTGTTTCGGTTCTTGCGTTTGTGGTGGCGGTCTGCAGACCTGCCGGAGTGGAGTGTGTGCTACTCTCATTGTTCGCAACAAGTGGTAGTCTTCTTGTACTCAAAATTCTGCCTTCTATGAAGATAAGGCACGCCTTTGGCGTGCTCTCGAAAAAAATTGATTCCGTTGAACCAAACTTAAATAATGGGGCTTAATTTCATAGTCATCAGCAGCAATTGCTGGCTGAGTAATAGGAGTACACAAATAATCATTGTTGGGATTTGCAAACTCCCCAAGCTTCTTTTCAGCCATATTTCCTACGTTTTGGGGTTTTCTTAAACAAAGACTTATGATAATAAAAACAAGAATTTAAAGACTAACTATTTTTTAGATTTTCAAATAAAGACTGAAAGCAAACTAACAAAATTAAAAACAAGAATTAAAACTAGCAAGGCTCTTACTAACCTCGCCAGGGTAGCTATTGCTTCTCCGGCAACGGCGCCAAAAAAAAGGTTGATACCTTCGATCCGGATTACGGATGTAGTATAGCTCTTTTCCCTAGTAGACCTAGGTTTATCGAATCCTCGGGAAGCAGAAGCGTAGTGAAGTTATTTTAACGGACCTTCAGGAGTTTTAGAATTCCTTTTGTGTTTTTACCGAACCAAGAGTTTACTGTCTTTTGTTGTTGTCGATGATGGAGAGAGGGCCTAGGGCGTTCGGTTTCACCTGTAGCTGTGCAAAACATCTGGTGGGAATAAAAGATAATAATAAAATATGCATGTAATTGTTAGAGCAATATAAATTATACAGTGCATCCATAATTGCTATTGCCTCCGTAACTGCTTATAGCAATAACCTACTAGTCTCATCCATAGAAGAAAGAGAACTAATGATATTCATAGTGACGTCACTGTTAATCCCAAGTAAATCCCTCACATATAGCTGTACTAGCCCTTCTATCACTAGGGTTCCCAGCCTGCAGATTAGTCATTAATCATACTCCCTATACCTGGCTCAATCCTCGGGGTCTTGGGTTCCTGACAAGTCCTTAGATTGAGGCAAGAGAGGATACAATAATCATCATGTCATACAAACTAATACATGATCCCATCTATGATAAATAACATGCACAAAAGCTACATGGCTAGGCCGAAGCCCTTAGCCCAAGGAGAATTACTCACACATAGAGATGAGATCAACAATCATAAACATTGTAATGGAAATCATGATATTGATAGCAAATATTCTTACAATGTCGCTGATCGAAGATGAGATCTACTATTACAAGTGGTGGAATATGGCTATGGTGATAGAGATGGGTTTGGAGATTAGATATTAGTCTATTTATCCGGCGGCTCTTCGGTGTTGTGGATGGAGATCTAGGGGCGGCTGATGATCGGAAAGAGCTCTCGTTTCTCGTCACTCGAGGCCTCTTTATATAGGGGTTCCTTCACGAAATTTGTTCTGTTTGACCTAGTGGTGTTGATGGCAACTATACGACCGGAACTATACGGCCGGAATTTTATTCCCGCCATATAGTTGGTCGTTAAAGTGTCTGTCTCCATTTCATGACTCCTAGTTTCTTCGGGTTGTTGGAAATCTCGTATCTTTGACTTTAATGTAGTGATTCCCATCATCAAACGTCATTATCTGCGTAGGGAAAAATAGAAAGAAAGGATTGCATACCCCTTTGATCATTAGGCATTAGTGGCAGGATTTAGAGAGATATTTCATCAAAAATATGAATAATATCCAGTTTAAATATGGACGTAGATGGCTATATTTCAGAGCCATCACTCTACCAAAACCGTGCCGCTTACTACACGAACCCGAAGGAGACGAAGGAGATTGAACGCTAAATTCACCACCTCATCTCCAAAGGTTTGATCTAAGAAAGCTTAAGCCCAAGTGCGGTACCCATGATACTTGTTCTCGAAATGGACGATATGTTACGGTTATGCATGGATTATTTTCCTATTAATTTTATTACCATACGTTATAGACATCCTATACCATATTGTAGTGACATGCTAGACGAATTGAGTGGCGCTACTATCTTTTCTAAAATATATCTATGTAGTGGTTACCATTAAATACGCATGGCCATGGGCGATGAGTGGAAAACCGCCTTCAAGACCAAACTTGGTCTCTATGCATGGTTGGGATGCCCTTTGGCTTATCTAATCCCACATCCACCTTTATGATTAATGAATCATATTTTGAGATATCTCATTGTTAAGAGTGTTGTGGTTTACTTTGATGATATTCTTGTGCATAGCAAAACACTTGAGGAACATGTTCATCATGCTAAGGAATTCTTGCAAATCCTTCGCAATGAAAAGCTTTATGCTAACCTCCTCAGGTGCTCCTTTGCTAAAGACAAGTTGGTTTTTCTTGGCTTTGTTATTTCTTTCAGTGGTACCGAAGTTGATGATTCCAAAGTTAAAGACATATGGGATTGGCTTATACAAAAAACGGTTGGTGAACACCAAAGTTTTCGTGGTTTACCCGGTTTCTATCATTGATCTGTGAAAGATTTTTCTACCTTCGATTGTCCTCTAAGCAAATTCATCAAGAAGAATATACCTTTCATTTGGGGAAAGCACAAAAAATGTCCTTCGATGAGCTCAAAAAGAGACTCACCGAAGCACCTCTTCTTGCCTTACCGAATTTCACAAAAACTTTTGAAATAGAGTGTTACGCTAGTGGTATTGGAATTGGAGGAGTGCTCATCCAAAATGGATATCCGATTGCATACCATAGCTAGAAAATTGATGGTGCACGTCTCAATTATCTGATTTATGACAAAGAGCTATTTGCTCTGGTTCGTGTCTTGCAAGTGTGGCAACATTACCTTTCACCCAGGGAGTTTATTATACACTCCGACCACGAGTCATTGAAGTACCTAAAGTGTCAAGCCAAGTTGAGCAAAAGGCACACGAAGTGGGTTGAGTTTATGGAATCATTTTCCTACATTGTGAAATACAAGAAGGGTAAAGATAATTAATATGGTTGCGGACGCTCTTTCCCACAAAAACACAATCCTACTCACGCACCTTGAAGTTAATGTGTTAGGTCTTGATGATATCAAAAATTTGTATTCTTCCAACCCGTTTTTGGACTTGTCTTTGCTAAGTGTTCCATTTACAAGGGATCCGATGACTTCTTTTTGCATAATGGTCTTCTCTTGAAACAAAACATGCTTTGCATTCCAAAGTCATCCCTCCCAAATTTTTTACTCCAAGAGTCCCACAGTGGAGGCTTAATGGGTCACTTTGATCGTGGCAAGACATACGACATGTTGTACATGCACTACTTTTGGCCAAAAGATGAAGAGAGACATGGAGCGCCTTGTCCAACGATGCACAACGTGCTTACAAGATAAGTTGAAGTCCAACCCTTTTGGTCTTTAGACTCCTTTACCTCTTCCATATGCACCTTAGTCGGACATTGGCATGGACTTTGTGTTAGGAGTGCCTAGATCGAAACATGGACATGATTCGATATTTGTTGTTGTTTACCACTTTTATAAAATGGCACATTTCAGTCCTTGCCATAAGACCGACGATTCTTCACATATCGCAAACTTGTTTTTCAGGGAAATCGTCCATCTACATTGTGTGCCAAGAACAATCGTCTCCAACCGGGATGTCAAATTCATGAGTTATATGTGGAAGATGCTAATGGCCAAGCTAGGAGTCAAGCTTATATTCTCC
The DNA here is from genome assembly GCA_916181665.1 of Avena sativa. Classification (NCBI taxonomy): domain Eukaryota; kingdom Viridiplantae; phylum Streptophyta; class Magnoliopsida; order Poales; family Poaceae; genus Avena; species Avena sativa. The sequence continues at coordinate 346,414,264 of OV702287.1, forward strand.
TCTGCCTCGAACCCCCAAACTGATGGCCAAATCGAGGTGGTCAACCAAAGTCTTGGAACTCTTCTTTGAGTGTTGATAAAGAAGAATCTCAAAGACTAGGAAGATGCATTCCTCATGCCAATTTCTCCTACAACCGTGCAAAGCACTACATTCATGATTGTCTATGGTTTTGAGCCCTTGACCGCACTCAACATCCTACCGCTTTCTCTTCGTGAGATCACCAACATGGACATCGACAAGCGATCCAAAACAATGAAGAAACTACATGAAGATACAAGAGCTAATATTGAGCAACAAGTCCTTCGTCAAGCGGCAAGGCTCAACAAGCACAAAAGGGGACGATCTTTGAAGAAGGTGACCTTGTGTTGATACACCTCCACAAAGACCGCTTTCCAAAAGAGCAAGACTCCAAGCTTAATCCAAGAGGAGATGGTACCTTCAAAGTCCTCAAGAAGATCAACAATAATGCCCACGCCATCAACATCCCCACATCCAAGTACCTAGTGAGTAACACTTTCAATGTGGCAGACCTGTGACCCTTTCATGGAATTGATGAAGATGAAGAGTCGAGGACGACTCTTTCCTAAGGGGGAGCTGATGCAACCCGTCCTATGGACATCCTTACATCTACACCGCCAAGTCCCCAAGTGGCCCTATGACTCGAGCCGCGCTAAGCTACTCCATGATAAGGTTAACTCGCTCCTATCTATATGTGACTTCAAGACTACCTTGAATGGATTACTACTTCATTCGAGTACCCTATGTGTAATTAGGTACAAAGAAAAATCCAAGGACTATTGGAGTGAGGCAGCTGCTGAAGTGACTAAGAGCTGCCAGGAAACCCGGTACTACCGGCCCCTTCAGGCGGTACTACCACTCGATCCACTTCCAGCGAGCGAGACCAGCTAGTATCCTAGTACCCACATGTACCAAAAGGGTGGTACCACCGCCCCAAGCATACCACTCGTACTACCGCTCGTCGCCAGTGTTACTACCTCTGCCTCCCCCAAGCTCGCCAACGCAACTAGTTACCACCAGTACAACCGGACTCTCCGAGGGGAGCTACCAGACTTGGAGCCGAATAGACGCTGATGCCCGGAGCTACCGCCCCGAACCAGATCGCAACCGGTGAAGCCCGGTACTACCAGACCCAATGCCGATACTACCGGTCATCATAGTGCCTGCGCGCACTAGCTCGGGCCACAACCCATGTAACGCCCTAAGTATTATCTTTTCTACCCAAACTACCCTTGTTTACGTGGTTGGCATATAAATAGCACCACTCCTCTATTGTAAACCCTATACTTTATAATAGAACTAGAAGACAACCCCTAAGAGGAATCTATCTAGTTTTGGTCGCATCTTCCTTCCAAGGAAGACATGTTATACCCCACCTCTTTGGAGTTTGCCCTCAGGCATCCAAGTTAAACAAGATCTTTACTTTGAGTGAGCTCTAGTAAGGCTATAAAGATCTCACCAAGGTTCTTATCCCTCACTAACTAGGTTAGAGAGAGTCTTGATCAACACCGATCCTAGGGATTGTGTTGAACCGGTATCCATCGGAGTGAGCCACTGGCTTGTATTGTGTTTGCGTTGCGTGTGTTTCGCCGTGTTCATCGCGTGTGAGTTCGATTGGATCTCCCCCCTCACGAATCCCCCACATATCTTTGAGAATTGTGAAAGATCGGGCCACCCTATAGGGTAATCCCTAACACTTTGCAAATTCATCAGTATTGCACATGAGAGCACTTGAGGAGAAGATAGGCAATAAAATTGCTAGATTGACATATTTGGGGTTGGTGAATCATGAACATGATTTTGTATAGTCCCTATTACATGTACTCAACTCGAGTTACTCTCATTTGCAATAAAATGTCTTCTTTAAGACCAAATCAAGAACCATAACAAATGCAAATACAAAGATTCATGCCAAGATGCAACCTACAAGAGGTTGGAAGAAAGATATGAATGCATGAATAAGAGATACTTGTTACCGAGATATCATTGGTAAGATGTAGTATATAAGAGTTCATCGATCATCTTAGCTTTCCTCCAATTATCATTTTGTCATGACATTTTCCTTATTGAAGGGACAAGCATCCAATGTAACAACATTAAGTACAATATGGTCCCCAAACATATTGGGTCAAAGAAGCTAGATACACTACAATACATAGGAAAAACTCCACGTAAATATGTGCATATTGTTATGAAGTTGAATTTCATGCACATCTTTTCCAAGTTAGGATTCGATGGAGTTTCCCTTATATATGGTATTATGGAAAGAAATCATGTCATAATATATACATAGTAAATATGCATGCACAAGATTTTCTTACTTTCTTCATCCTTCAACCTTGAAGCCAATAGATGGTTCAAGCAATACTAATGTAATTCCTACACGTGTAACTTAATGCAAACATTAGTCCATAGAGATTACCATTAATTACCAAAACTACACATGGAGGCACACATGCACTTTTAGTAGATTTAGAAAGTGCTCATGTTATATCTTCAATAGGTGGACCAGATGAGGATGCAACACTAGTAGCCGTGATTTAGTCCTATATCCTACCACTTCACAAAAATAGCAGTTAGGTGAGCTGCCTATCCGAGAGTGAAGTATGGTCCTATTTCCATAGGAGACCATGCAAGGATTGCTAATCTAAACTTCATATACAACACGAACAATGTAGAGGTTGTACAAATGCTTTGGATGAGAAGAGCTCCCTTATTTGAACTTGTGAAAAGGATTAGGGAGAGATGACTATTGCAATATAGCATCCACACCTTTGTTGATGAGCAGGTGCCTATGTTACTTCATGTTGTAGGTTGATGAGTCTAATTTTGACGTATATTTACCTTATGTTTTTGCACAAGTAGAGTGAAAGTTTTGGTATTTTATTGCGCTCGCGCGCACCTTTTGTCCTTGTTCCAACATGATCCTAAATTATTAAGTCTTTTATGAATATATCAATTGGAACCGTCATGTTATGCAGTAATATGATATTTCTAACTGATAAATGTCATTTAAACGATTTTTTCACCCACCTGGGAGAAGAGAGGATGCAAAGAAAGGCTACAGAGGGTTTAACGACATGTGGTATGGGCGGAGTTTGCCCATACCGTCTACCCGTACCACCTATCAACGCGTCCGTCTCGTCAAATACTCTCACCACACGCAGACAGATCTGAGATCCGACATTCACAGAAACTTCTAGCCTCGAAACACCATTCCAGAGAGGGATCCGGAGGAGGAACTAGGAGAAGAGAGAATCCTTGCTACTTCACACATCATCGGAGGACATCACATCATCCCCTTCATCATAAACCGTTGCATCTCCATCACCATTACCATTCCCCTCTTCCATATGATGATGTTGTTGATTTCTTCCATCTGTGAGTAGTTTCTTTGTTCTTGGGGAGATGGAGAAACCCTAGCATTATTATGAAATGAAATAAAGATGATCTATTACTTTGGTCCATGATCCATTGATATATGATATTATGTTAGATCTCTCTCTTTAGATGGTATGTGAAGTCGGCCACATATCATTTGCCTTCGGGACTAAAGAGAGGGAGATACCCTTGGACATGTATGGGAGTATGTCAAGTGTTACTATTGTGACTGCAAACATTGGCTTATAACCTGCACTACCAAAGGGGGAATTAAGAGAGATTCACTAAGCTTATTATGATATCCATGGGAAAATCCGTAATTATGGTGGTCTGTACGAGTGATTGATCTCAGACATCGCAGTGGTTATTTAGAGATGACCTCAATACCTGATTCAAGAAGCAACTGCTCATGAGTCTTGTAGTGAACATCTTATTATGGAGCTCTCTCCACACATATCATGACGAAAGAAATAGATTATCCTAATCATGAGTAATTATCATATGCTAGTGGTGTATCCTACATCCACAGGAACATTCTAGCCTAACACCATTTCCCAATGCTTTAATTAGATGTTTACTTTATTTGCTTTTATTACTTTCTTGCATACAAACATAAAACATTTCAAACACCCTTTACTTGGAATCAAAGGCAGCTTACAAGTATCCTTTGGTAGATAGTGACAAGGGGCATAAAGAGCTTAACCAAATAACTCTCTGCGGGTTTGATACTCTTATTTCGGAACTAGCTACAATTGATTTGTGCTCTTGCAGTCATCATAGGTCATAACTAGAGATTTAGAGTCATCCACAACACATTCAGGAGATCCATAGAGACAAATTTCCCGCTATTTCAACCAAGTCCAGTATGCAATTGGGGAGCTCGGAGAAGAGATGATCAAGCCACCTTATGGTCAAACACAAGCAAGATACAAAACATTTGCATATGATATCCATACTTCAGGGTGAAGACACATATAACCTTTTCTATTCCTCAAAATACCACGATGTACGAAATCATGACTATATATCTGTTCTTGTCATCACAAGATTGTATTGGTACAATCAATGGTACCCATGTGACTGCTAGAGTGCCAAAAGCACGGTCCTTAGGATATAGAGGAATTAAGCACTACACAAGCCAGAATGTGCGCGCTGTAGTTGATTTTGATCTTAGGTTCACATATGTGCTAGCTGGTTGGGAATGATCAGTCCATGGTGCAAGCATTCTTGCTGATAGCCTTTCTAGACCTAGCTGGACACAAATTCCTGATGGTTAAGTTCTATCTTGGAGATCCTAGGTATGCTTGTCAGCCTGGGATTCTATCACCCTTTAGGAAAACCAGGTATCATCTGAACAAGTTCTCTCCAAGGAACATAATACAGAATGCGAATGAGTTGTTCAATCTTAGACACTCTAGCCCGATAGTCATCATCGAGAGGGTGTTTGCTGCATCAAAAAATAGATTCAAAATCCTTGACCGAAAGTCATTCCACACTTTTCCCACTCAAGTTAAGCTTTTCTTGCATGTTGCATCCTTCACAACTAGATCTTAGGGTGGGGTCTTGATGAACATGAAGGGTTTCGCAGCATAGTAAATCAAAATTTTCTACGGAAGCGAACAGAGGGAAAGCCAAGATCTAATCTAGGAGATGCAAACAACGAGAGAGATTGGATTAGATCTTCATACCCTTGAAGATTCGCACAGCGGAACGTTCGTCGGAACGTGGGTGATGTAGTCGTACTCGCTTCTCCTCCTCGCGATCCGATCCGATCTAGCACCACAAGTGGCGGTGCCTCCGTGAGATGCACACGTGCGGCACCTCGACGTCTCCTCCTTCCTCGGACCAGCAAGTATGGTGGAGAGATAGGTTGGATCTACAGCACGACGGCGTGGTGTATATGGTGGAGAATTTCTGCCGCAGGGCTTCGCCTACAAACAGTCGGGAGGGAGAGAGGAGGGCAGCAGGGCAACTAGGGTTTGGAGGAAGGTGTAAAGGGGATATGAGAGGGGGCGCACCAGCCCTCTATATATAGAGGGGGGGTGCGGCCAGCCCTAGCCTCTCCTCCAAGCCTATCTCTAGTTTAAACAATTTAAACTCTCCCTTATCTAGAAATCCTATCTTATCTTATCTCTAGTTTAAACGATTTAAACTCTATAGGATCGGCTGGGCCCTATGGGGCCTTGTGCCCCTGGCCCAATGCGGCCAGGACACTCCCTCATAGGCCCATGCCCCCTCCCGGAAGGTGGGACCATGTTGGCCCCCTTCCGGAAGGTTCTAGAAGCTTCCGGTACAATACCGATTAACCCGGAACTATTCCGAACTCCAAAAACTGCACTGCCTTATATGAATCTTATTCTCCGGACCATTCCGGAACCTCTCGTGATATCCCGGATCCCATCCGAGACTCCGGACAAAAATTCATAAACCAATTATCCAATCTATCCTAGCGTCGAGACACGTTAAGTGTGTGACCCTGCGGGTTCGAGAATATGCAGACATGATCTTCTATCAATAATCAACAGCGGGGTCTAGGCACCCATATTGACTCCCACACATTCATCGATGATCATATCGGATGAACCACGATGCCAGGATTCAATCAATCCCATATATATATTCCCTTCGTCTCGCGATATTTTACTTGCCCGAGATTCGATCGTCGGTATCGTCATACCTAGTTCAATCTCGTTCACAACAAGTACTTTACTCGTTCCGTAATCCGATATCACTTTGTGATCAACTCCTTAACCACATGCTTGCAAGCGGTGTTGATATCGATTACCGAGTGGGCCCGAAGTATATCTCTCTGACTTGGGAGGGACAAATCCCATCTCGATACATACAACCCAACAGATACTTTCCGATCACCTGAGAGACACCTTTATGATCACCCTCTCATAGGATGACGTTTGATGACCTCAAAGCTTTCTTTCGATACCAGGGAGTTGTATTATCTCATGGTCTAAGGAATACAATATTTGACATAAGAAAAAGCTTCACAAAGATGAACACGATGACACGATCTAATTGCTTCGCTTAGTTTGGGTCTGTCCACCATATCATTCTCCCAATGATATGATCTCATTATCAATTGACAACCCATGTCTATGGTTAGGAAACCTTAACCATCATTGATCAATGAGCTAGTCCATAGAGGCGTACTAGGGACACGGTGTTGTTCACAAACCACACAAGTATTAATGTTTCCGCTTAATACAATTCTAGCATGGAATATAAACTTTATCATGTACAAGAATTATAATAATAACATCTTTATTATTGCCTCTAGGGCATAATTCCAACAGTCTCCCACTTGCACTAAAGTCAATAATCTAGTTTACATTTGGCAACAATCTCACACCCATGGCACTGAGGTGCTGATCATGTTTTACACGTGGAAGAGGTTTAGTCAATGGATCTGCGACATTCAGATCTGTATGTACTTAGCTGATCTTCAGATCTCCATCTGCTATATAATCTCGGATTATATGAAACTTGCGGTTGATATGCTTGGTCTTTGGATGATATCTTGATTCCTTAGCGAGTGCTATGGCGCCAGTGTTGTCACACAATATCTCCAGTGGGTCCAATGCACTTGGAACCACGCCAAGCTCAGTGATGAAGTTTCCGATCCAAACTCCTTCACTTGACGCTTCTGCAGCAGCCATGTATTCCGCTTCTACTGTAGATCCCGCGACCACACTTTGCTTGCAGCTTCTCCAGCTCACAGCTCCTCCATTCAAAATATACACGTATCCTGTCTGAGATTTAGAATCATCCTTGTCGGTGTCGAAACTAGCATCGACGTAACCTTTTACGACGAGCTGTTCATCACCCCCATAGACTAAGAACATTTCTTTAGTCCTATTTAGGTACCTTAGGATGTTCTTCACGGCTGTCCAGTGTTCCACTCCTGGATCACTTTGATATCTGCTCGTCAAACTAAGAGCATTGGACACATCCGGTCTAGTACACAGCATGGCATACATGATGGAACCTATGGCCGAGGCATAAGGCACTTTGCTCATAGCTTCCCTATCATTTACCGTAGCTGGACACTGAGCCTTGCTCAATATTTTACCTAACAACATAGGCACTGAACCTTTCAATGCCTTATCCATTCTGAACCTTTTCAAAACTTTGTCTAGGTATGTACTCTGGCTTAAAGCTATCAGGCGTCTTTGTCTATCTCTATAGATTTTGATGCCCAATATATAAGCAGCTTCACCTAGGTCTTTCATTGAAAAACACTTGTTCAAATAACTCTTCACATCGTTAAGCATGTTGATGTCATTTCCAATAATCAATATGTCATCCACATATAGTACCAGAAACGTCACCGAGCTCCCACTCACTTTCTTGCAGATGCAAGCTTCGTAGCAATTTGGAACAAATCCAAAACTCTTGATCACTTGATCAAAACGAAGGTTCCAACTCCGAGATGCTTGCTTCAGTCCATAAATGGAATGCTGAAGTTTGCATACTTTATCAGCATCCTTAGGATCGACAAAACCTTCGGGTTGCATCATATACAACTCTTCATCAATGTTGCCATTGAGGAAAGCAGTCTTGACATCCATTTGCCATATTTCATAATCATGAAATGCAGCAATTGCTAATAAAATCCGAATGGACTTAAACATCGCTACGGGAGAGAAAGTCTCATCGTAGTCAACACCTTGAACTTGTCGAAAACCTTTCGCAACAAGCCGTGCTTTATAGACGGTAACATTACCATCCGCGTCCGTTTTCTTCTTGAAGATCCATTTGCACTCAACGGCCTTTCGGTCGCTAGGAGGGTCCACCAAAGTCCATACTTGGTTTTCGCTCATGGATCCCAATTCGGATTTCATGGCTTCTAGCCATTTCTCAGAGTCTGGGCTCATCATCGCTTCCTCATAGTTCGTAGGTTCGCTGTCTTCTACTAACAAGACAGTCAAGACAGGGTTGCCGTACCACTTAGGAGGGGCACGCGACCTTGTCGACCTGCGACGTTCAGTAGCAGCATCGTCCGAAGCTTCATGATCCTTGTCATTAGCTTCCTCTATTGTTGGTGCAGGCGGCACTGGAACAATTTTAGGTGCTGCGCTACTCTCCAATTCAAGAGAAGGTTCAATAACCTCGTCTAGCTCTACTTTCCTCCCACTCACTTCTTTCGAGAGAAACTCCTTCTCAAGAAAGGAACCGTTCTTTGTGACAAACACTTTGCCTTCGGTTCTGTGATAGAAGGTATACCCAATAGTTTCCTTAGGGTATCCTATGAAGACGCATTTCTCCGCTTTGGGTTCGAGCTTGTCCGGCATCAACTTCTTGACGTAAGCTTCGCATCCCCAAACTTTAAGAAACGACAACTTAGGTTTAGCACCAAACCACAGTTCATACGGTGTCGTCTCAACGGATTTAGATGGAGCCCTATTTAAAGTGAATGCAGCGGTTTCTAATGCATAACCCCAAAATGATAACGGCAAATCAGTAAGAGACATCATCGATCGGACCATATCTAATAGGGTTCGATTCCGACGTTCAGACACACCATTGCGCTGTGGTGTTCCGGGTGGCGTGAGTTGTGAAACAATTCCGCTTGCTTTAAGATGCGTGAGAAAATCATAACTCAAATACTCGCCCCCACGATCGGATCGTAGAAACTTAATCTTTTTGTTACGATGGTTCTCCACTTCATTCTGAAATTCCTTGAACTTTTCAAATGTTTCAGATTTATGTTTCATTAAATAGATATACCCATATCTACTTAAGTCATCGGTAAAAGTGAGAAAATAGCGATATCCACCGCGCGTCGAAACACTCATCGGTCCGCATACATCGGTATGTATGATTTCCAACAAGTCCGTTGCTCGCTCCATCATACCGGAGAACGGGGTTTTGATCATCTTGCCCATGAGGCATGGTTCGCATGTGTCAAATGATTCAAAATCAAGAGACTCCAAAAGTCCATCAGAATGGAGTTTCTTCATGCGCTTTACACCAATATGACCTAGACGACAGTGCCACAAATAATTAGTATTATCACTATCTACTTTGCATCTCTTAGCCTCAATGTTATGGATGTGTGTTTCATCCCTTTCGAGATTTAGAAGAAATAAACCATTCACAAGAGGTGCATGACCATAAAAGATGTTACTCATATAAATAGAACAACCATTATTCTCCGATTTAAATGAATAACCGTCTTGCAATAAACACGATCCAGAAATAATGTTCATGCTCAACGCAGGCACATAATAACATTTATTAAGGTTTAAAACTAATCCCGAAGGTAAAACTAAGGAGAGCATGCCGACAGCCATCACATCAACTCTTGATCCGTTGCCAACGCGCATCGTCACCTCATCCCTCGCAAGCCGCCGTCTATTCCGTAGCTCCTGTTTCGAGTTACAAATATTAGCAACCGAACCAGTATCAAATACCCAGGCACTACAACGAGGGCTAGTAAGGAAAACATCAATAACATGTATATCAAATATACCTTTGATGGTGCCAGCCTTCTTGTCCGCTAAGTACTTCGGACAGTTGCGCTTCCAGTGACCCTTGTCCTTGCAATAGAAGCACTCAGTTTCTGGCTTGGGTCCAGACTTGAGCTTCTTCTCAACAGGGGCAACGCGTTTGCCGCCGCCTTTCTTGAAGGGCTTCCTTGCACCCTTACCTTTCTTGAAGGTGGGGGGCTTGTTGACCATCAACACATGATTATTCTTTTTGATGTTCACCTCCTCTACTTTCATTTTAGCAAAGAGCTCAGTGATCATATCAGTGGAACCAATCTGATTGTGATCAACTACAAAACTTTTGTAGCTAGGAGTGTCAATCTTGAGCTCCTCTGGAATCTTGCAGTCCAGTTGCTCAAGGCGTTGAGTGTAGCCCATCATCTTAATGGCGTGCTCACTAACAGAACTCCCTTCCTCCATCTTGTAGTTAAGGAATTTCTTAGAGATCTCATATCTCTCAGAACGGGCTTGAGTCTGAAACATGTTTTTTAGCTCCTCGAGAATCTCAAAGGGCCCGGCGAACTCCTCAAAACGATTTTGAAGATCCGATTCCATAGCATACAACATGACGATCTTAATCAAATCATAATCATCCTTGCGCGACTGATAAACAGCTTTTTCATCAGCCGGCGCATCTATAGCAGGGGCGTCACCTAGCGCTTTCTTAAGGACATAGTCCTTTTGTCCGCCAGACAGAATGATTCTTAGATTGCGGAACCAGTTGGTGAAGTTAGACCCATTGTTTCTAAGCTTTTCTTTCTCAGCAAAAACATTGAAGTTGAAGTTGGACTTGGCCATTGGATCTACAGTATTTGCAAGTACAATTTAGACTATGTTCATGATAAATAGTTCAACTTAATCAAATTACTAGATGAACTCCCACTAAATTCAACATCCCTCAAGTTGTTTAGTGAACACGATCCAAATTCACCACACCTAATCCGATCATCACGAGAAGAGATGTGGTTTCAATGGTGGACAACGAAGTGTCGATCATATCATTCATATGACTCATGCTTAACCTTTCGGTTCTTGTGTTCCGAGGCCATGTCTGTACATGCTAGGCTCGTCAAGTTAGACCCAAGTATTTCCGCGTGTGCAAAACTGGCTTGCACCCGTTGTATGTGAGCGTAGAGTCTATAGCACCCGATCATCACGTGATGCTTGGACACGACGAACTTTCGCAACGGTGCATACTTGGGGAGAACACAGTTTTTATCTTGATCTTTAAGTGATGAATCATCTTATAATGCTACCGTCGCGATCTAAGCATAATAAGATACATAAAAGGATAAACATCACATGCATATAACTTTATGTGACATGGTATAGCCAATCTTCGCGCAATGATCTCCATCTTGTGCGTTCCGGCATGATCTCCATCACTCCACCATGATTGCCTCCACCACGAATAGCAACTACAACTATTGCTAACTACTTAGCGACAAAGTAAAGCTATTACATGGCGTATAAGAAGTTGACTCGCAGGTCATACACAATTATAAAGACAACCATATGGCTCCTGCCGGTTGTGTACTCATCGACATGCAAGTCGTGAAATATTACAAAACATGATCATCGCATACAATATACACATCACATCTTGGGCCATACCATATCACAGAAAACACTCCCTGCAAAAACAAGTTAGACACCTCTACTTTGTTGTTGCATGTTTTACGTGGCTTATGGGAGTAGATGCTAAGAACGATTCTTACCTACGGAAAGCCACAACGGTGATATTATGGTTGCCAAACTCCGGTGTTAATCCCATGACAACTATAGTGAGAGAAACTGATATCCACCAACCGCATGTGTGGTACAAGCCACACGTCAAGTGCGGAGCTGGTCTCGCGAACGACGTCGCGTAAGGTTGGCCTGGACCGCTTCAATCTCACTATTCCGCGTCATAAGAAGAACACAAACAAGAGGCTTGCAACAGAAAACATCAACGCCCGCAACAACCATGTTGCGTTCTACTCGTGAATCACATCTACGCATAGATCTAGCTCTGATACCACTGAAGGGTTTCGCAGCATAGTAAATCAAAATTTTCTACGGAAGCGAACAGAGGGAAAGCCAAGATCTAATCTAGGAGATGCAAACAACGAGAGAGATTGGATTAGATCTTCATACCCTTGAAGATTCGCACAGCGGAACGTTCGTCGGAACGTGGGTGATGTAGTCGTACTCGCTTCTCCTCCTCGCGATCCGATCCGATCTAGCACCACAAGTGGCGGTGCCTCCGTGAGATGCACATGTGCGGCACCTCGACGTCTCCTCCTTCCTCGGACCAGCAAGTATGGTGGAGAGATAGATTGGATCTACAGCACGACGGCGTGGTGTATATGGTGGAGAATTTCTGCCGCAGGGCTTCGCCTACAAACAGTCGGGAGGGAGAGAGGAGGGCAGCAGGGCAACTAGGGTTTGGAGGAAGGTGTAAAGGGGATATGAGAGGGGGCGCACCAGCCCTCTATATATAGAGGGGGGTGCGGCCAGCCCTAGCCTCTCCTCCAAGCCTATCTCTAGTTTAAACAATTTAAACTCTCCCTTATCTAGAAATCCTATCTTATCTTATCTCTAGTTTAAACGATTTAAACTCTATAGGATCGGCTGGGCCCTATGGGGCCTTGTGCCCCTGGCCCAATGCGGCCAGGACACTCCCTCATAGGCCCATGCCCTCTCCCGGAAGGTGGGACCATGTTGGCCCCCTTCCGGAAGGTTCTAGAAGCTTCCGGTACAATACCGATTAACCCGGAACTATTCCGAACTCCAAAAACTGCACTGCCTTATATGAATCTTATTCTCCGGACCATTACGGAACCTCTCGTGATATCCCGGATCCCATCCGAGACTCCGAACAAAAATTCATAAACCAATTATCCAATCTATCCTAGCGTCGAGACACGTTAAGTGTGTGACCCTGCGGGTTCGAGAATATGCAGACATGATCTTCTATCAATAATCAACAGCGGGGTCTAGGCACCCATATTGACTCCCACACATTCATCGATGATCATATCGGATGAACCACGATGCCAGGATTCAATCAATCCCATATATATATTCCCTTCGTCTCGCGATATTTTACTTGCCCGAGATTCGATCGTCGGTATCGTCATACCTAGTTCAATCTCGTTCACAGCAAGTACTTTACTCGTTCCGTAATCCGATATCACTTTGTGATCAACTCCTTAACCACATGCTTGCAAGCGGTGTTGATATCGATTACCTAGTGGGCCTGAAGTATATCTCTCCGACTTGGGAGGGACAAATCCCATCTTGATACATACAACCCAACAGATACTTTCCGATCACCTGAGAGACACCTTTATGATCACCCTCTCATAGGATGACGTTTGATGACCTCAAAGCTTTCTTTCAATACCAGGGAGTTGTATTATCTCATGGTCTAAGGAATACAATATTTGACATAAGAAAAAGCTTCGCAAAGATGAACACGATGACACGATCTAATTGCTTCGCTTAGTTTGGGTCTGTCTACCATATCATTCTCCCAATGATATGATCTCATTATCAATTGACAACCCATGTCTATGGTTAGGAAACCTTAACCATCATTGATCAATGAGCTAGTCCATAGAGGCGTACTAGGGACACGGTGTTGTTCACAAACCACACAAGTATTAATGTTTCCGCTTAATACAATTCTAGCATGGAATATAAACTTTATCATGAACAAGAATTATAATAATAACATCTTTATTATTGCCTCTAGGGCATAATTCCAACAGAACATTGGCCTGATGACGCAAGTTAACTCCCGACAATGTTGAAACTAGCCATGGTGTCAAGCTCAACGAGAATGAATCTTGGAAGAATACGAGAAATGAGTGCGCTCATGCCATGTGGTCGCACAGAAATGAAGTGCACGACTAAGAAAAAAATAAGAAGGAGAAGTTTCACCTCCCCTTCATCACCATTCATGAACTACCCCCGATTTGTTAGGGTTTGTATTTTTTGCATTTAGGATCTTTTGGGGTTGTTAATATTTTAGATAGAGGAAACATTTCTTCTATCTAAAATATTAGAAAGATTTTTGTTGGTTTTTATTGCTATATCCAATTTATGGAATTGATACACCATTTAATTGATATGATTTAGCAAAATGAAACACAATTACCCATTCCATCCATCATATCAGTCGAGTCGAGAAGATTCATTTGTATCTATAGATAAGGCAAGAGAGAACTTATGACCTCGTGGATGGAGAGGGAGTCGAACCCCCGGTATTCCTATCAATACTTCGGTTTTCAAGACCGACTCTTTCAACCGCTCAGATATAATTACTTTGGTCTAATTTAGGGCTTTACCATCTATTTTATTTTACCTAATTCTATCTGCGCCCTGGGGGCTAATAACGAAACAGTCCCTTTTTTTCCTGATCATAGAGAAGTCGTATGAAGCTAAGGTTTCACGTACTATTTACTCGGGGCGTTCTATTATTGTTGTAGGTCCTTCGCTTTCATTACATCAATGTGGATTATCTCTAGAGATAGCAATAAAGCTTTTTCAGCTATTTGTAATTCGCAATTTAATCATGAAACGCGCTACTTCTAAAGTCATGATTGCTAAATGAAATTTGGGAAAAGGAACCCATTGTATAGGAAATACTTCAAAAAGTTATGCGGGGACATCCTGTACTGTTAAGTAGAGCACCTACCCTGTATAGATTAGACATACATGCCTTTCAACCCACTTTAGTAGACGGGCGTACTATTTCTTTACACCCATTAGTGTGTAAGGGTTTATGTCGAAAGGTTCTTCCAGTCAAGTTAATTAAAACTCCCCCTGGGGTGGCTAGGGCAATTCCTTCGGCGGAGTCTCTTCACTGGATAATATCACATTTTTATTTACAGTGGGTTAGGTCAAATCTTAGCTATACGAAGAAAGAAGGTGTTGGGAAATGAGAAGTGGGGTGGGTTGACTATCTATATTATACCTCCTACGGGAATTGAATCCTTGTTTTTGACATTACTGCTATTTGCTATGTAGGTAGGGATGTATTGATAAACTACAATTCGTAATAACTACTCAAGGAATAAGACGTCCTCATTTTGCGTGTTTTTTGACCAAGAATTACTCTAAATATATAAACAATGTTGGTACAAAATTAGCATCGTTGGAAAGTGTTTTTCGATACAAATCCAACGGTACTAATTATGCACAATATAACCAAGATATTGTTGCTCAATTTTTTCGGTCAAACTTTGTCTTAGAATGCGTGTCCGCCTTATTCCTTAAAACAGAGGTAGTATGGTTGAATGTAAGTAGCCGTAGTATTGATGAAACTGCATAACATGACTGTATAGTCCAAACATGCAACTCATCATCGTAATCATTTGTGCTTGGTCCAAGTGATATGACCTAGGATACCAAACAAACTGCATAACATGACTCTATAGTCTGTTTCCCATGGCCCGAACTTCAACGCATGCCCCAGGAGTAGGGATGTAAATGGCACGGATAATTTCCGCTTCGAATCCGCATCCGTGTCTGTTTTTGAGGATATGGTATGCAGTTTTAGATATCCGACGGATATGGATATTTTTCGAGCGAATATCCGACGGATATGGTAGCAGATATGGTATTGATGATATCCGACGGATAAGGATAATCCGACATTTTTTGCGGATTATCCGAGGTACTCAAATAGGATAATCCGATAAATCCAACACAACCATAACATCTAGACAATCTAGTTAGTGTATCGGCTAACTTTGTATGCTACGTATGTATATTATACTATGCTATTATCAATCTTGCACTTTTATATTACTATTATCTAGTGTTGTACGCTTTCTTGTCATTTCTTTTGCACAAACTACATACATTTTTATTTTTCTACGTGTATTTGTTCGATTATCCTCTTCCGATCCGAGTCCGCTCCGACTCCGTTTCATATCCGCAATCCGATATAATTCGCATTCGAATCCGCATCCGGCTATTATCCGCTCCGCTCCGAATCTGCTAAAAAAATGCGCTAAAGGATATGGTAATAGCAATATCCGATCAGATTCGATCCGTTTACATCCCTGCCCAGGAGCTTAAAAAAAAACCAGGCAACCAATCACGTCCTAGAAAGCCCAACTGACGATGGGCCATAGAAAAACTGTACAAAACAAGAGGAAAAAATGAGACGGAATCGATCGAGAGCTAGGCCAGTTCTTGACCAACCGAGAACTAGGAAATCCGTTGATTTAAGGACACGTACATTGGGAAGCGCTTGCTTAGACGCTAAAAAAGTCAAATCCCGACTGCGCTTTAGCGTCGGCCGCTAGGAGCAATCTTTTGTACGTATTTTCTTAGCGCCGGACTCTTAAGTTTGCATCGACGCTACTAAAACGGAAGGGATCTCAGTTGAAACCGTCAAAACATGCAGGATTTATTGCCTAGCGCCCCTAGCTAACGTCTCCATAGTACCTGTCCTAACAGTGGAGATCATAGAGGCGAAGCAAGCGAAGTTACCGAATTCCGGTCTCGTCTCCCTCCAAAAAATAATACTGTACTGTAAAAGAAGAAGGAAGAAAAACTCCGGTCTTGTCCGAAAGTCCGTCCTCCCCGTCCACGTCCGCGGGCGTCCGGTCGCGCCCATAAAATCTAGACCGTCAGCTCCTCCCTAATCCCCTCATCTCGGCCGTCCGTTCCCCCACCGTTCTTGCTCCGCAAGCCTACGCTCAAGACACTGGAACTTTCCACGACCCCAAAACCTCCCCGCTTTCTCTCTCCTCCACCTCCCCTCTTCCCCCACCCCCACCTCCTCGCGATCTCCACGCCTCCCGCAACCCACTCCCGGGGCGGGCAGCACATCGCCGCCGGCGAACCCCTCCTCCCCCACCCGCCGCGCCATGACGATCTCGTCGCCGCCCCTGGCTCCTGCCGAGGTAAGCGCGCGCGGGGTGGCCGAGGTGCCCCCCGCAGCATCCGCTTTCTCCCTTCCATGCCCTCTTCCCGAGCAGGCCCCGTCCGCCGCATCGGGCAGCCGCGATGCCGTGCGCATCGTGGCCTGAGGCGGGCGCGGGGCCCGTTGCTCGTAGGTCTCTGGGTTGGTTTCCTGGGTCGGGGTTCAGGCGTGGTGTATTCGGGCTGGGCGTGCATCCCGCGTGGGCGGAATGGATTCTAGGGTTTGGGGTTTTTGATCGCTTTGATGGGGTTTGGAGGGATATGGATCTGACAAGTGCTTCTCTTGCCAATTTTGCGCAGCAGCCGCAGCAGGAGGAAGAGGAGGTGCTCGTGCCGCAGCCGGAGCTGCCCAACGGGGCGCAGCCAATGGAAGGTTTGCTTCCGTCACCTCGCCTCGCTTTTCTGCTACGGCTTGCCATTCTATTGGCTGTTGACTCTATCAGACACAGCTTGTGCTGGGTCGAACTGACTAGCTCCTCTATTAGTTAGGTTGAATGTTGCTGCCTTGTTTTTTTATTTATTCGTGGGAACATTTTGCTGCCTTATTGTGCATAATGACGATTTATTATTTGATTATCTGTGTGATCTGTCATGTCTTCCATATGCAGGGTTGCTATTGTTTATCATATTTAGTTATGCAGAATGATGATTCATCATTTTGCTTATTCTTGTCGTGTCTTAGTTCTGATACTATTCAGAGTATCATGTGGTTCTATGCAGATTTTGTATTTAGATATCCTACACATAGTGCTCCCAGTTAGAAAATATTTGCTTCCCTTGCAACATCTTTTCCTCGTCTTACGTCAGGTTTTTGACTTATTGGTAACTGTACGTTGGGTGAACAATATGCTACTGTGCGTGCATGTGAAATTCTTTATGCCAATGTGGTTCAATAGTAATTGCATTTTTTTGTTGCAATTGTGTTCGTTTGTGTAAATGTGATGACATGAAACTTCTTTAATTGCTTTATTTGCGTTACATTTTTGCTCTCTCTCCGCAGTATGTTAAGTAAGTGCATTTAATAGTGGCCTTTGTTTGTTCTTTGTACTAAATGTAGTACCCACTTGGACCTGCTCTGATATTTAGTGATGCTTTTGTTATTATATGATCAATTAGCATGCAAGGTTAAGCCGTATTCATGTTGACTTATTTTCACTCCAGTTGTGCCTGCCGAGCCTGCTGCTACTGTGGAAAACCAGCAGATAGAGGATCCGCCGATCTCGAGGTTTACTTGGACCATTGAGAACCTATCAAGAGTCAATGCGAAAAAGCTCTACTCCGAAACTTTTGTTGTCGGAGGCTACAAGTGGTAAGTTCCTACTGCTCTTTTTCTATGAATTAGCATATATTTTGTTACTCATGGTCATTCAAGAATTTCTGGTCGGCTGTTTTATGGTACCTTCTCTGTTTTCAGGCGAGTTTTGATTTTCCCAAGGGGTAATAATGTTGAATTCTTGTCTATGTATTTGGATGTTGCTGATTCAGCAGTCTTACCCTATGGATGGACTAGATATGCACAGTTCAGCCTCTCAGTGGTTAATCAAATTCACAGCAAGTTTACAATAAGAAAAGGTACATCTTCGTCTTTGCCCCTTCCATTAGCTAACAAAAAAGGTTGATTATGGTATATACTGGTTTGCAATTTATGCATGCTAATCATCCTTTAAGGACTGTTATTATGGGTTTTTCCTATAAAAAGATCAAGCTTTTTGTAGCTGGGAGTTGTATGCACAATAGCCATCTTTACAAAAAAGCGCCAATATACTAATCAGAGTTATAACAAGTTAATTGGAATGCTTGCAGAAACACAACATCAGTTCTCTGCTCGAGAAAGCGATTGGGGTTTCACTTCATTTATGCCTTTGAGTGAACTCTTCAATCCCAGTAGAGGATATCTTGTAAATGATACTTGTACAATAGAAGCAGAGGTTGCTGTCTGTAAGGTTGTTGATTATTGGAGTTATGACTCTAAAAAGGAGACTGGTTTTGTGGGCCTTAAAAATCAAGGTGCCACTTGCTATATGAATTCCCTTCTTCAGACTCTCTATCACATTCCGTATTTCAGAAAGGTATAAACTTCATGTTCACAGATTATTTCTTTTCTGCTCAACCTATTTGGATTGTGTTAACTTTGTATATTGCTTGCCAGGCTGTTTACCATATGCCCACTACTGAGAACGATATGCCCACAGGAAGCATTCCATTAGCTCTTCAAAGTCTCTTTTATAAGTTGCAGTATAATGACAGCAGTGTCTCTACAAAGGAGCTAACAAAATCTTTTGGGTGGGACATGCACGATTCGTTTATGCAACACGATGTGCAAGAACTAAACAGAGTTCTTTCTGAGAAGTTGGAAGATAAGATGAAGGTTTGACATCTGTAAGGTCTTTCTTTTTATGTCCTCTGGTGCTGTTTATCGAATCATGTAGCACTGACTGAATTATACTTGTACGATGTTGATTCAAGGGAACTGTTGTGGAGGGCACAATACAACAATTATTTGAAGGGCATCACATGAATTATATCGAGTGTATCAATGTTGATTTCAAATCAACAAGGAAGGAGTCCTTCTATGGCAAGTGATGTTGTTACTGACCCATGAGCAGCAAAATTTAAACCTTGACCCTTGTTTGGCCTAACCGTAGTATATTCCCCTGCAGACTTGCAACTTGATGTCAAAGGTTGTCAGGACGTCTATGCTTCATTCGATAAGTATGTGGAGGTGGAGCGCTTGGAAGGTGATAACAAGTATCACGCAGAACAGCATGGTTTGCAGGTTAGTCTTCTGGAGCTTGTGGCAGATAAACTGCTCAATCCATTTTACCAATGGATTTTAATCTCCCTCTCCCTCCCTCTTGCATGTGTGGAGCCGCATACCCATGCTCATGTGCACACGTTTGTGCATTCTAAAAGAATACTTGCAATGACACAACTAGATTTTTTTGTACAACTTAATCTAAATAAGAGCACAAGAGCCCCGGCACTGCACACCCTCACCCACTCCAGTTGTTGAATGTAATGAGCTGTGATCACCAGATATGGCTCATTACAGGTAGTCAATATCTGGAAACAAAGACACAACGTTAACTGATTTATTCCATGGTCTTCTTAATTAGACATATTTATTGTTTCAGGATGCCAAGAAAGGTGTTCTTTTCATCGACTTCCCTCCTGTTCTACAACTTCAGCTAAAACGGTTTGAATATGATTTCATGCGTGACACAATGGTGAAGGTTTGTATCAGCAGCACCCACTGAGTACTCCACTTTCATTATGACATTTTGGTATTTTGAAGACGACAATTTTGTGCTAGAGGACCTGATAGAATTAATAGAAGCCTTTGATAGGACACCAGTGTTTCTAGCTGTAGCGGATACCTTGAGTTCAATTCAATGTACACTGAAATATTTCATTTTGTGTGCACCTTGGCATTAAGTCCTGTTGGAGACTGTCCTAGGAGAGCCTAGAATATTCCAGGGAGTGTTAGTATATTAGTGCTGTCCTAGGAGTGCCTGGAACATTCCAGTATGTTGTAGTCTAAGTTAGTGTCCTACCTGATTCTAGAGTATTCTATAGTGTACTAGTTAAGATGTACCTAAGTTCAGCTATATATATATATATAAGAGGGTGTGGAGGTCCTATGGACTAGCCCATCCCAGATTTTTTCCCTAAAGACTTCAAGTCCATTCTCTCTAGCATTTTGATCTAGTTTCTCTGACTATCTTGACCGTAGAAATGCGTATTCTCAAGAACGCAGTGCACTATTATGTCGGATGATAATGTTATTCTCAGGACACCATGTCACCTACTAGTGACACAAGTGTATTTTATAGTGTACTAGTTAAGATGTACCTAAGTTCAGCTATATATATATATATATAAGAGGGTGTGGAGGTCCTATGGACTAGCCCATCCCAGATTTTTTCCCTAAAGACTTCAAGTCCATTCTCTCTAGCATTTTGATCTAGTTTCTCTGACTATCTTGACCGTAGAAATGCGTATTCTCAAGAACGCAGTGCACTATTATGTCGGATGATAATGTTATTCTCAGGACACCATGTCACCTACTAGTGACACAAGTGTATTTTATGGCGGTTAATAAACTTCCATTCAGTGATGTTGACTGAGTATGAGTACTCATTGTGCAATGTGAACAAATTACTAAGAGATGTTAACATGTACTCCCTCCATTCCAAAATACAAGATGTTTTAGCCTTTTTGTGAAACACATGCATCTACACGCATTTTAGTGTGTAGGTCCACTCATTTTGTTCCAAACCTACACACTAAAAGGCGTCTAGATACAAGCGTTTCAGAAAAAGGCTAAAACATCTTATAATTTGAAACGGAGGGAGTATCAGGCTAATACATTTGGGGTTCACATTATCCATCGCATTCAGAACATGGACAATGTCTAATAGTTCTCTTAATGTGCTGACATCAGTAAAGTGATGCAAAGGAAGTTCAATTCAAGGTTTTATTAAGCGCTAGGCGCTGATTGAGCGTTTTGCCTCTGCTTTTCCCTTTTCTGAAGGATTAAAGCGCTTAGTGCAATTAAGTGAGCTTAAGCGTGCACCTAGGCGTGGTTTTCATAACCTTGGTTCAAATACATACGGTAACATAGTTTCATTCAAAAAGTGCAAATCTGAAAGTAATGTTAAAATTTGTGTCCTTCCCCTTATTTTATGCCTGTATTTTATCTTCTATTTTTTAACCTGTTATAAGTGTACTTACCATTCCTTTGTGGAATGCAGATAAATGACCGTTATGAGTTCCCACTTCAGTTGGATCTTGATAGAGATGATGGAAAGTATTTATCTCCCGATGCAGACAGGAATGTGCGAAATCTTTATACCCTACACAGGTCAGTAGGATATTATCATTTTTTGTTTTGTTTTGTGCTCAGTGTCATGCTTTTGAAGATGCCACATATCATGGCTGAATAGCCAAAATTGATGGAGGCGACTGAATATACTGGTGTTGCCATTTCGCCTGTCAAACATTGCTAATAACTTAGAAGATTCTACCCATACCATAGTGATGGTATTGGTACGAGAATCGGGAAGGGCGGGGACATTTCATCCCTGTGCAGTTCATGACAGTCAATTTCTTGCAGCGTACTTGTCCATAGTGGCGGTGTTCATGGCGGACATTACTATGCTTTCATCCGACCAACACTTTCAGATCAGTGGTACGTTTATCTGCCTGGAATTTTATTTATGACTGGCTCTGTTTCCATATGAAAATGGCAGATTCTTGTGACTATCTTGGCCATGCTTGGGCTGGTGACTTTTGTTACTCTTGCTGGAATTGGCGAGTTGCTGCTTGCAGCTAGACAGCTTGGCGCGACTGTCAACTAGTGGACAGATGCACCATCTTTAGAGGTGTCATACCTGGCTGATCAAGCTTGTGATGATTGAATTGTTCTTGAAGAGATTATTTCCGTTCTGGCAATGACGCATGCTTTTCAACAATGTTTATTTGATTATTTTTGCCCATATGATGTAGAAGTTAATCTGTATCTTAAACCGAATGTGTCTGCTGTAAACTGGTACTAGTAGTTGGCTTGCATGACGATAACCTTTGCTGTTCAAAAACTAGTCTGGATCTTGTACAGCTGGTTGTTTCGCTCATGTAATTACTGATTTAACAATATCTTCCAGGTTCAAGTTCGATGATGAACGTGTAACAAAGGAAGATGTAAAGAGGGCATTGGAAGAGCAATATGGTGGTGAGGAGGAGGTTAGTAACAGTTCTCATGGCTACAATAATGATACATGCTGTAAAAATATTGGGCTGATTAAGTGATACTTATGTTTTTGCAGCTACCGCAGACTAATCCAGGCTTAAACAACACTCCTTTCAAGTTTACTAAATATTTGAATGCATACATGCTTGTATACATTCGTGAAAGCGACAAGGATAAAATAATTTGTAATGTGGATGAGAAGGACATAGCTGAGCACCTTCGAGTAAGCTGTCAGACATGGTTTCTAGTTATTGAGATCTTCTATTTTAGTAGACTAATATATCTCCATCTGCTCCCAGATTAGACTGGAAAAGGACCGTGAAGAGAAGGAGCGTCGGAAAAAGGAGAAAGCAGAGGCCCACCTATATACCATCATTAAGGTGTTTGAGTCAGCCTGCTGGGCATATAAGATGAATTGTTTTAGCTCCAGCAGCTTTGTATTGTTCTTCACTTTGTTATCTTACTCGCTTGCTTCTTTGTGTAGGTTGCTAGGGATGATGACTTGACTGCTCAGATAGGGAAAGATATATATTTTGATCTTGTTGATCATGATAAAGTCCCGAGCTTCCGTATTCAGAAGCAGATGCCTTTTACTCAATTCAAGGTAATTACATTGGTCAAACCTTTGTTTCCAGTGATGGCACTCTCGGCATATTTCAGTCATAGGAATATCGAATAAGGCTGTTGCTTGTAATGGTATTGGTTGTGTCATAAAGATCAAAGATGATGGACTGAAGTGGGTGTATCTGGGTTGTATGTTACTTTAAACAACATTTGGGTCTATCTCAGATAGACTAGTTGTTTTTTATACTTCACAATAGGATTTGCAGTGCACAAGCTTAAAAGGGTGCAATCATCTTTTGCCTTTTCAGTAGCATCACCTTTGTGTAGCACATTATGGAGGTGTAGCCTATAGTCTCATATCAATCATCAATAAGATCTACAGTTTACTTATATGACGACAAGGAAGAATATTTTCTTGCTCGCTACAGCTTATGTGTGCTGCTATTTAAGAATATCAAACTTAGTGCCAATAAGAGTAGAGATTTAGAGTTGCCATACTGATCAGTCATCTCTGAAGTGCTTTACAGGAGGAGGTAGCAAAAGAATTTGGTATTCCTACGCAGTTTCAACGGTTTTGGTTGTGGGCCAAACGGCAAAACCATACCTACCGACCCAACCGACCATTGACTCCTCAAGAAGAGGCACTCACTGTAAGATGATTTCTTTGATCACATTAGATATTTATTTTTTGTCTCTAGTTCTCCTTTTCGTATCTGCATGAGCTGCACTATCCTGGTTAATAATTTAATTAGTAGAATGGAATCTGCGCATGCTTGTGCCATCGCCTATTTGGTATCCTGTAGTTTCTTGGGTCAATTATGGTGCGTTCAGAAACTGTAGTTGTGTTATGCTATCTTAAGCTGTTCATAACTAATTTCTGTTGTATTTACAATGGCACTTCCAGTTACACAAATAGTATATGTATAAAAGATGTGTAGGCCTAGTTTGGCAACAAAGTTTTCACAAAATTGAAGTATTGCAATACTGAAGTATTTGAGTGCACGGGCAAGGAATACTGCAGTTTCACCATACGGTACTATTTCTAAGTTTTGGCAAAAACTACAAGGCGTTTGGGAAGGGCTGTTTTACAATTCCTTTGACTTGTTGTTATGGTTGCACGCATGATTCAAGTTGACCCGTATGATCCAATTTGACCGCCTCGTACTTCTGGCCGCTCTCATACCGCAGTATCTGCATAGCCTCGGCGTTCTCTGACCATTCAGGAACAAGTGGAAAGCTAGTATCACTGTTTGATGTAATACCCTTGAGTTTGGTGGGGAGGGGGTTGTACCGGAGCAAGTCCGCTAAACAAAATAACGATCTGAAATAAGCTGCTTGCTTGTCCATTGATCCAGTGCACCAGCCGGCCGGGCATTGCATACCCTGTGAGCTCGGCAAGGAAGACAATCTAATGCAATTTTTTTTTCACGGGAGCTGAAAGCCGACTTGGGAAAAACATGCATGTGAACCAAACAAAATAGATCTCCACTAGACGGGCTGGATTCATGCATGCAACCATGCCAACAAGACTCAGGTCCGATCGATGGCGTCCCTCTGTGTAGGAATCAGATGGGACCTCCGCAAGAATATCATGCCATAGATGTTGACAAGAATAGAGCAGAACGGGACCTTCAATTCTTCTTCCTGAGCTTGCTTTCTCCATGGCTGAAGAATAGGACATCTCCGTACGATGAAGAAGATGTGTTTTTCGAGGGGCACGAAGAGAGAGCGTTTCTCTGTCTAGGAAAAAAGAGGTCGGGCCTGAAGTTTTTAATATGGCAAAAAAACTGCTGTTTTGGTGATACTTTAGTTTCCAAAACCACAATATTTGTTGGTCCCAAACGGAGCCGTAACCTTTAGAAAATACTGCGTTAGAAAATAACCTTTAGAAAATACTGCGTTAGGAAATACTTCAAAAAAACTGAGCTCCCAAACGGAGGCGTAACCTTTAGAAAATACTGCGTTAAGTTAGTTGCACTTATACTGATTCTTCCATTTAACTGCGTGTCAGTCATTAATATCATCTGTGTGCAACCACTATGTAAAGAATTCCTTTTTTGCAGTCAAAACTTTCCTGTTCCTTCAAATGTCAACAGATTTTTTTTTGATTCTAATGACAGCTAGGGTCATGTTATACTTCATTATTGCTGTGAAGCCAGTTATATATGTTAACATAATCCATCTGTCTTCTCTTCACTTCAGCATATGTTTAGCTGTACTCTAGTTTGCTGAATAAGGCAAGTGTTTTATGTAGGTTGGACAATTGAAGGAAGCAGCAAACAAGGCCCACAATGCTGAACTGAAATTGTTCTTGGAAGTCGAACTTGGACCGGTAATAGCATCTGCCCTGCCTGCTTTAGTGCTGTTTCCTCTGATTTTCCATGCCCCCCCCCCCCCCCCCCCAACCCAACCTTTTTAATCCGTTCGCACTTTCATGGGTGATGTAGGACCTAAAACCTCTAGCTCTACCAGACAAGACCAGAGAGGATATATTGCTTTTCTTCAAACTCTATGATCCTGAAAAGGAACAACTGCGGTACTTCTCATAATTTTTACATTTGTGTATCGTTGCTTATTTGTGGTTTAGACTAGACTCATACTTGCATGGTGAATGAATTCTCCAGGTATGTTGGTAGGCTTTTTGTGAAGTCTTCAGGAAGACCACAGGATATTCTTCCGAAATTGAGAAAAATGGCTGGGTTTTTGCAAGATGATGATGTTGAACTTTACGAGGTTAGTTTTATTTCTTTTTAGAAACCTTAATTTGCCTAATGCTCGCCTGGTATGCAAATTATCTGGTTCAGTATCTTACTTTTTCTATATTTCTTTCAACAATTTTAGGAAATTAAGTTTGAGCCAAACGTGATGTGTGAATACATTGAGAATAGGATTATATTCCGGTCTTGCCAGGTAAGATCCAATGTCTTCAGTTTTAACTGATACTGTTTTTGTTTCTGTGATGCCTTCTTATCTGGGTTTTTTGTGTTCGCAGCTTGAAGATGGCGATATTGTTTGTTTTCAAAAATCTGCAAAGCCAGATAATGCTGACCAGTACAGATACCCTGATGTCCCATCTTTCCTGGTGTATATACGTAACAGACAGGTAACTGAGAACACCGCAGTTGGTAGTCCTGAGTTGCATGCTATTTGTTTATACACACTTTTTATGCTGTAACATAAGTAGTAATATCCTTGCCTCATGGGTTTGCACAAAACAGATGAGTAATTGCAAGGCAATGTATTAGCAGTTCAAACATTTTTCTGAAGTAGAATACTTGCACAAGATTTCTGTGTTTTATCTGGTTTTTTGCCATCTTGTTTTCCAAATTCGTACCTCTCTAGAATACTTGCACAACGTCTGGTACCAATACTATATTGTATAACTTTTACATACGATAATTTTTGTTCTCCTTTTGTTTAGCTTGTCCACTTCCGCTCGTTAGAGAAACCCAAGGAGGATGACTTTTGCCTAGAGATGTAAGCATTTGGACATACTGTGGTTAGCAAATCTTGATATCCTGTATCATTACCAATCTCTCTTTTCCTTTGTAGGTCAAAAATTTTCACGTATGATGAAGTTGTAGAAAAAGTCGCTGAAAAAATTGGTGTTGACGACCCATCAAAAATTCGTCTTACATCACATAATTGTTACTCTCAACAGCCTAAGCCTCAACCAATTAAGTACAGAGGCGTTGACCGTTTGCTAGATATGCTAATTCACTATAACCAGGTTTGCAACTAACCTCTCATGTATTTGATCATTAGTTGCTTAACAACTAAAGTGAAAAGTGACATATCTATTAACTTTCCATGCATCAGACTTCTGATATTCTATACTATGAAGTACTGGATATACCCCTGCCAGAATTGCAAGCGTTGAAGACATTGAAAGTTACATATCATCATGCCACTAAGGATGAGGTTACTTTTGTTGACACTTTTAAATCTTAGCAGTAGCAGCAGAGACTGCTTATGTTTAGTAGTCTCAAACATGTTTTATCAGGTGTCGGTTCACAGTATCAGGTTGCCAAAAAATAGCACTGTCGGCGATGTGCTAAATGATATCAAATCGAAGGTAAATTTTTGTATGCGTTATCTTATGGTCTGTATGCCACATACTAGTTTGATTCGTTTCCTGTATGATGTTAGCTCATGTCTTCTGTATGCTTTCTGTCATTCTCAAACCAGGTCGAGCTGTCTCAACCCGATGCTGAACTTAGATTACTCGAAGTTTTTTACCACAAGATATACAAGGTGGTGCAAGTGCTAGTTTAACACCTATTAGTTGCATTCAGTTCCACACAATAGTATTTTTCACCTTGTATTTGCTGCAGATTTTTGCACCCAGTGAAAAGATAGAAAACATCAACGATCAGTACTGGACATTGCGTGCAGAAGAGGTATTTATATTGTTATGCCATGCTTTACAGAAATACCATTCTCAGTTGGTCGAGAAGGTCTCAGTTTCCCCCTGGGTTTAATGGGTGATGTTGTCATCTCTTTCTAGGTTCCAGAGGAGGAGAAAAACCTTGGTCCTTTTGAGCGCTTGATTCACGTATACCATTTTACCAAAGACACTCAAAACCAAACGGTAATGAAGTTTAGCTAATGCTAGATCTCAAGTAATTATCTATTGATTAATTTCTGTTCTGTAGAAACACACAACATGTTTTCTGTGAATAGGTCCAAAAGTACAGTTGGCTAAACTTTAGTCATTGTACTTCATTTAGTTTTTAAGGTACTTCATCATTGGATAAAAGAAATACCTTCCTGTGTTTCTTATAATCAAACGTTTGATAGCTGCGTTCCGCATAAGTCGTGACACTAGAGGCAAGGCATTATATAATACTAAGAAAGATTTTCTAGTTCTGTTTACCATGGCTTACCTAGATATGCCTGATATTTGTCCTCATTTCCATATGTTTGATATTGGAGGTGCTGTAACCCACGTCCTAGGAGGCTTGTAACCAAAACTCTTATCTATTCAATGAAATAAAACACAAGATCCTTTGCACTTTCTCGAAAAAAAGAGTTTGATATTGTCCTTATTACCACAGCAAGTTCAGAATTTTGGAGAACCTTTCTTTATGGTTATTCGTGAGGATGAGACCTTATCTTCTATTAAAGAACGTTTGCAGAAAAAGCTCAAGGTTTCAGATGAAGATTTCTCCAAGGTATTGATGTTTTCTCCATGGTTTCCATATTTATAATTAAATCTGTGATACTTTTGTGTGCTATAGAGAAGTATACTTATTTGGAGAGATTCCTTCCACACATACTGTCACGAATCTTTGGATATAAGCCAGGAATACAGCTGGGATGGCTCAGTTGATGAGGGATATGAAAGATTACTAATTCATCGAGGGGGTTCTCTCTGTTTAGAGGCCCAACAGTTCAAACTAACTAACTAATACATTTATGTTTATCTCTAATTAGGTCTTTTGACTTTAAAATGTATTGAATTATTAATCCTGGTTAAAACATAGTGGGGATCTATCCCTTCATTGGAACTGGCTACTGTTGCCTAGGCAGTAGTGCATGATGAGTTACTAGCCTACATGACAAATCTAGCATGCTACTGCAGTGACCTAGAGATTACTATCACTATCATTTATAAACAGAGACACTGCATTGGTCTAAGCTTGGCGATAATTTCGAGGGAAACCAGCCTTCTTCCATTTGAAACTGTCGTGCTGTTTTAAACATGATACATACTATTAATGACTTGGAAGTGATTGTAATAATCATAGTGGTAGGTCTATTCTAGTTCTTTGCATGTGGACCTGACACCAACTATTTATTAGAACCTGCCTAATGATGTAGTCATTTGATGTTGGTTAAATGATTAATGTAGTACTTGTGTAATGCTAACCGCTGTTCTCTCTGGACAGTGGAAATTTGCGTACATATCACTTGGCCGCCCAGACTATTTTGAAGATTCCGATACTGTAGCTACGAGATTTCAGGTACTATCATGTTAGTTATCTACTTGTTGAAGCAGCCTTTTAGTTTTCAATCTGATTTTAATTGTATAAACTTGTTTAGAGGAACATGTATGGAGCGTGGGAGCAGTATCTTGGACTGGAGCACCCGGACACAGCTCCAAGAAAGTCACACACTGCTAACCAGGTACCTCATGTCACGAGCCTTTGATGTCCTGATAATGCCCATATTCTCTCTGTTCTTTTTGGCTGAAATTTTGCTAATTGCATGATCTCTATGCAGAACCGCCATTCATTTGAGAGACCTGTAAAGATCTATAACTAGACAGTTGTCTGAAATGCAAGCAACATCCTGCCATGCAATACCAAGCAAGTAGCTGAAACTGAAAATTGCTCGCTTGAATAAATTGTGTACCATAGTTTGATGGCAGGACTGGTTGAATCAGGTTCACTATGGAGCCGGTAAGCTAGTTTCAGAAGGGAGACCCTTTTTAGTACCAATCTGGGCAGCTTCTCATCTTTTCCCCCACTCTGCCCCTGGATATATAAAGTTTGTGCAGAGATGATCCAAGGAGCCATCACCTTTCAGTAGATAAGGCTGTTTTCTTTTTGTTCATTAGGTGCTCTATATATAGTCAACTAGCTAGTGGATTACTTCGTTCTGCACTTGTTGCTAGGTGGCAAGTCGTTGGTGATTTTCCTGTATATTGTTGTTGTTGTTGTTGTTGTGAGATGTACAAGTCTTTTCCTTGTTGATGATGGTCACACAGTACTTGTAACTCCAGTTGTGATATGGTGATGTCTGCTGTGTGAAGACACATTTATATCAGGTTGGCTACCATCTGCTAAGCTCAGTTGTAATACAGGGCTGTTCGGTTTGTTGCCACACCTGACTCAGTTTGAACATCTATAGATATTTTCTCGTCTGTCTCACCTTACTTTTATGTTGAAGGCTCTCTAGTCCTTTCGTTTTGCAGCTTTCAGACAAAAATGCAGTCATGAGTAGGGCTTGAAGGCTGGGTAGAAAATTGCTTGGCCTGTGCCAAAGTGTTTTGTTTCTATGTTGGATCTGTTCACCGTGGCGAACTGCGGAGAGTGAAAGCTGAAGTGAACCCAGACCCAGCGCAATTTCAGAATTTCGTGGATGCCTATTTTTCCAAAAAAATTACGGCTGTGGATGCCTATTTTTCCAAAAAAAATACGGCTGTGGATGCATATTTGGCAACGTTCCTACTTCCCAGGATGACCAGTGAGTCGTCATGCCATGATTAAAGGTCTAGTCTTTGCATGCATAAGATTTGGGTCTATATATTGACTCTTACACGGTTGGGTACAGAGGCAGGACGAGCATTTCTGCCATATTTCTACTCAGATTTACTCATCTGAGTAGATTAGAGCATCAATACGAGTAGACATTAAATCTGTCCCCTCCAAACGGCCTATGAGGGCGTTCAACATTAAATCAGTGCCTAGGTGTTCCCCCATAGCCCCTTTTCACCTTGTCACCTTGTGCGGCGGCCTGATACGATGTTGGGCACCCTTAGGCCGCACCTGGCCCATAGGGTGGCGAGCGGGCCATTGGATGGAGCTGGCAAAGGGGAAAATACCTCCCATTTCGCCACTTGCCTCGCCCATCTGGCCTGTGTCCCACCCATCTCCATCGATCGTTGTCACCGATAGAAAGGTAGCAACGCACTCCAAACGGCCTATGAGGGTGCCCAACATTAAATCCGTACCTAGGTGTTCCCTTGTAGCCCCTTTTCACCCTGTGCGGCGGCCCAATACGATGTTGGGCACCCTTAGGCCGCACCTGACCCATAGGGTGGTGAGCGGGCCACTGGTTGGAGCTGGCAAAGGGGAAAATACCTCCCATTTCGCCACTTGCCTCGTCCATCTGGCCTGTGTCCCACCCATCTCCATCGATCGTTGTCACCGATAGAAAGGTTGCGTAGCTGCATCGACCCTCCGCACACCTCCCCTACTTCGCCGTTGTTTGGTGTCCGTCGATAGGTGTGAGACCACCTTGCGGTCGCCTTGCACGTGTGGTGTTCGACGATTTGCTTAGGCCATGGATTCAGACGATGAGATGATGGTCGCCTTTCTTACCAAGGAGGAAGCCACTGCTGCCGATGATGATGAGCATTTGAGGATTCTCTCTTGTCTCCTAGGTTTGTAAGCACGAGATGCACAACTATGGCGTGTAGGTGTCGCAAGAGCAAGCTGAGGCAAATGCTGAGGGCTATTGCGTGTTGTACATTGACTACTTCGCTGACGATCCAACCCAAGACAAAGTGACATTTCAGCGTCGTTTCAGGATGAACATGAACTTGTTCATGAAGCTAGTGGTTGATGGTAGGGAGTTCGACTACTACTTCGTGTGCAAGAAACACAACACCAGAGTGCTAGTTTTTTCCTCAATTCAGAAGTGCACTACTCCTTTGAGAATATTTGCGTATGGAGCTCCTGCTGATGCACATGACGACTACCTACATATGGCTGATTTAATAATCATTGAGTGCATGTACAGATTTTGCATAGCAATGGTGGCAATGTTTGGACCAACCTACTTGAGAACACACAATGGAGAAGACACATCCCAGATCATGACACAAAACGTGGCGATAGGATTTCCTACTATGCTTAGAAGCATTCATCGCATGCACTGGTCATGGAAGAACTATCCATTTGTTTGGCAAGCAATATACAAAGGTCAAGAATGATCATGTAGTGTGGTACTTGAGGCCGTGGAAGATCAAGATCCGTGGATTTAGAAAGCTTTCTTCGGTATGGCAGAATCTCACGAGGACATCAACGTGCTACAGTGTTCGGACGTGTTCGCCAAACTTGTTTTTTTAACGATGAAGTGTCTAGAAGACCCAAGAAGTTGCATTGAAGGGTCTAGAAGACCCAAGAAGCTGCATTGATAGACATGTGGCAGGTACAAATTGTAAAGAGGCCCCTCACAGAAAACACCCTAGCAAAGCTAGAAAAAAAAGAAAAGGGGCCTCAAATTTACATAGAGCATCTCAGAACTAAAAGAAAGAAAGCAACCAGGACCCTCGGCGCCTCCACCACCAATCTCCGGCGATCTGCAGCCGAGCAAGCCGACGAGATCATCAAGGTCTCTTGCCCATGACGCCTTGCAATCCGGAGAAGAAGCGCAACACCCAACCATCTTGACATCGGTGGGGACGAACCACTTGCTAGTGCCAAGCTGTTGAGCAGCTTCAACTTGCTCCTGCATCGCCAACAACATCAGCCAACTTCCCCTCCATTCCTCGCCACCACGGTCGGCCAAAGGAGAGGGGAAGAAGAAAACGATGTCAGAGAAGAGGGAGGCCACATGAGCATTATAGCCGAGCCTCGAATCCCTCTCCAAACCTTGCAGACTTCGACCTCTGAAGCCTGACGGGGTAGAGAACGCCGTGACCTCCCGACGCTGCTCCCCTGCGCCCTGGAGTAACTCGAAGTTGTGCCCTTCTGCAAGCAGCACCCGGTCACCGCTCTCCTCCCCCCGCCGCCACGGCCGGCCAGAGAAGAGCTGCAGATCTGGCGCTGTAGCAGAAACAGTGCAACAGGAGCAACATTATTCGAGGAGGCGGATCTCGCCGTCGCCATCGCCAATCCACCATGGATTAGAAATCCAGCAACGATGAACCCTAAGAACCACCGGATCTCGCTACTGGATAAGCCGGCGATGCCACCATCTACGGGCATAAAGCCCACTACCGGCACAGAGCCACTACAACTAAACCTAACTACTCCGGTACCCCCCTTCGCTCCCTCCGACCGGCGACGAAGAGGGCTCCGGGAGGGCCCGGTTGTTCAGGTGGAGAGGGCAAGGACGAGAGAGGGAGAGGGGAGAGGAGAGGGAGAGGGGGTCGTAGGAGAGTCCCAAACTTGTTGAAAAGCATGCTCTAGCATGCAACTATGAGATCAATTGCCACCAATATACCAAGCGATACTACCTAGCGGATGGAATCTATCCAAGATGGTTGATATTTGTGAAGATAATCTCAAACCCTACTATGGGGAAAATATCTTGGTTTGCTCGCTGACAGGAGGCTAGTAGGAAGGATGTCGAGCGGATATTTGGTGCGCT
Source organism: Avena sativa (assembly GCA_916181665.1). NCBI lineage: Eukaryota > Viridiplantae > Streptophyta > Magnoliopsida > Poales > Poaceae > Avena > Avena sativa. The sequence goes on from OV702287.1 coordinate 346,447,447, forward strand.
CCAAGCTCGATTTTCTATCGTCCGGTGCCCGGCTCTTACGTAGTCAAAAGAGACGTGGGAGGTCATAAATGCCCGTGTGATCATGTTATGTCCAGTTGATAAGCTCAGTTTCATATTGTCTGCAACCCTCTCTTTCCTGGTCAAAAGATCATATGTGGGAGGTCATAAATGCTTGTATGATCGTACACAACATGATTACTAAGAGTGAGCTCGCTACTCTAGTGCTTAACAGTGAACAAGGTCCACTTGTGACAGTTGATCATCATGTGTCAGTTTTGTTTACTGCTTTCCTATCCATGCACTAGGAAATTCGGAACACAAATACCCATCGCCAATTGCAGTACGATCTGGTAGAGCATTTGTGGAAGCCAAACCATGTGCCCCAACACCCCATCCAAACCATGTGCCCCAACACCCCATACTGTGCAAAAACAACTGTTGTGGGACGCCGTGACGGCTAGAGATGCTCTTACATGCCTATTTGGTTCCTAACCATACTTTGCCAAGCATAAGTTTGGCTAAAAAAATGGACGTCAAAAGTTGATAAACATATCACTCTATATGACAGATGGATCCTATGGATAGTACATGTGGCAATTCTAAAATATGGCAAGAACCAAACACCTCCGTAAATATTTAGGACATGTCTAGTTCCTAACCACCTTTGATGGGTCCTATGAGACTAAATTTGGCAAGTGTGGATAAAAAGTTGGAAACCATGAAGTGTGGCAAAAGTTGGCAACAACCAAACATATTCTAAATTGCCAAACTTTTAGCTTGATAAACTGTGTGGTTAGGAACAAAACCCCCTTTGATAGGAGTAAATCTGAGTTACACATGTGTTGTATAGGTTAGAAATAGCTAGTGCACAAATTTAACATTCGTATAACCACTGAGAGCATCTCCACTCGGCTTCCCAGCACGCCGTTCCTAGGGCGTATTTTTGGTCCGGACGCCGAAATTCGGTCCAGTCGCGTTTTCAGGACCCCGGTTTCGTCCGGATTTGGCCCAAAATACGTCCGGCCTTCCCAGGCCGTTCCCGGGGCGACGGGAACGCGCTAGGAACGCCGGACGAAGCGATTTTGGCGGGAAAAGATCCGTTCAGTGAGTGGACCCGCCCAGTCAGCGGCAGAAGCCGAGTCGTCCTCATCCTCCTGCATCGGAATGCTGCGAAGGACCGCCGGGCATTAACCACCGGTCTCGTCGGCCACGCGTCGCCGTAATGCGCGCCACCGTCGCCTCGACTCCCGCGACGGTCCGGCGGGCATTAACTTCCCGCCGCTTCCCCCTTTTCCCGCCCTCGCCGCTACACCCCTCTGGCCTTCGCCGCCCTTGCTCGACCTATAAAACACGCCCGTACCGCCGGCTCGCAGCACACTGCCACCTCCAACCCGCACCACCTCCGAACTCTGGTGAAAGAGGAAGATGGTGAAGAGGTACCCAGTGGATCCCACGGTAGCAAACGGCTTCGGCCGACGAACGCTCTAGCCGTGGAAGGCAAGGATGCTCCACGACGCCGGGTATATGATGCCGGCGGACTTCCGCTGCCCCCCGATGGAGGCTCAGCGCCGGCGGCATACCGGTGCCTCCGGTGCCGGAAGACCACGAGCTGGCGGACGAGATCCAGGCCGCCATCACGGTGATGCCGGATCTGGAGCTCGCCGAGGACCCCGACAACCTCGCGTTCTGGGAGAACTTCTTCGAGGAGCGCCACCTCGCCAAGCTCGCCGCGCACCCGGGTCCTCCAGGCGAGCCGCCGAAGCCCAACAACACGGCGAGCCGCCGCCGATGGTAGAGCGTGCAAGGGCGCACGCTCGTGGCCGTCCTCGAGCACATCCACGCCGGCAACAACCCCCGGCTTGGGTTCCCGCGTTCGCCGGCGCCACCCCCTCGCCGCGGGCGCCAACAACCTCCGGCGATTTGGGCGCCCAGGAGGATGGCCAGCCTCTCCACCTCCTCCTCCGCGTCGTGCTCCTTGGCATCGGCTCCTACATAGTCGTCGCGCAACAGCGGTGAGGTATTTCGGCCTCCTAAGCGCGAGGCCGACACGCCGAGGTCTTCGCCGCCGAGAACCCACGCGCGCGGCGTCATCATCAACGAGGCCCGTGCTGCGACGCCCCCGACCGGGCGGATGCCCCTTCGCTAGCCGAAGCTGGAGCCCGCCGACTGGGGCGTCACCGTCGACGATGACTCCTTCGCCATGAAAATAGCGATCGAGCGTTCTCTGCGTGAGGCCGCGCCGCCCTCGCCGTCCACGGAGCCGGACATCCTTGCCTGGTCCAGGACGGACTGGGAGGAGGAGGAGGCGCTGCGCGTCCAGCGTCTGCAGGAGCAGGCCGAGCGTCGCGCCAGAGGGTGCCGCGATCCCACCCCGCCCAGAGCGTGCCCCGAGCCCACCTACCTGGGCGTGCCCCTCGTCGTCTCGACGACGACGATGACGCCGGCCCTTCCTACCAGCCGTGGAGGTACGACGACCTAGGCCAGGGCAGCTCGCAGCCACCGCCAAACTCCGGACGACGACGGTGACGACGATGATGGCGACGACGACGGCACGGCCGATCCCGAGTACACCAACTTCTACTGCCACTTCGGCATGTGAGGCGGCATCATTGGCATCGGCATCGCCTTTTTTTACTGTTTTTAGGTTTCGTTTATCCTAATTTGGCCAAAGTTTGGATATATGTTCGAATTTGGCTAACTATTGTACGAACTCGCCATTGTTTAATTAAAATCGCCTATATTCGTCCAAACTTCGCCGTGTTTGATCAAATTTTGGCCAAACGTGAGGGTTCAGCCTGAGAACGCGAGTGGAAAACAAGCCGTTTTCAGGCCGAAAGTTACATCCATCCGGCGCAAAATAGCGCCGGATTTCAGCCTGGAAACGGCCAACGAGTGGAGATGCTCTGACTGTAGTATCACGATATACAGGGCAGGTAGGTAGCGCGTTAGGCTCCCTTTGGTAGCTTAGTATTTCGTAAACCGAGGTATTCTAAAACCAAAGTATTTTAGGGCCTGGCAAACCAATACCATAGTTTTTCTCGTTTCTTAGTTTTAGAAAAAAGTGGGTCTTGCCTCTTTCTCAAATACTTTAAAAATACCATGTTTTTGGAGGATACTTCAGTTTTAAAACCACAGTATTTATTGAATCAAATACCTAAAGTATTCAATACTTAAGTATTTTCAGAAACCAAAGCATGCGGAGAATACTTCAAAAATACTTTGAACAAACGGAGCCTTAATGTGTTGAAAATTTGCAGTTCCATGGTCAAAGGAGAGGCAAGATTGGCAATGACACCTTACGTCACCCGTGACGAAGTGAGGGTCACTGCTAAAGAAAAGTCAGGCCACTGTTTCCCACCGGCTTCTCTGTGCTATTTATAGCCGCTCGCCTGCTCCACTCCGACAACCAACCAGTCAAAGCAATCACAGAATTCAATGGCCACGTCCGCGACGACATCATCTCCGGTGGCGGCGGTGGCGCTCCCCCTGGCCGGCCGCGTGGCAATCGTCACCGGCGCGTCTCGCGGCATCGGCCGCGCCATCGCCACCCACCTGGCCTCCCTCGGCGCCAGCCTCGTCCTCGGCTATGCCTCCAGCTCCGAGCTCGCCGACGCGCTGGCCGCCGAGCTCCCACGCGCCGTGGCGGTCAGGGCCGACGTCTCCGACGAGGCCGGCGTCCGGTCCCTCTTCGACGCCGCCGAGTCCGCCTTCGGCGGCGCGGCGCACATCCTCGTGGCCTGCGCGGGCCTCGCCATCCAGACCTACCCGACCCTCGCAACCACCGGCACGGCGGACTTCGACGCCGTCTTCGCCGTGAACACCCGCGGCGCGTTCCTGTGCCTCCGCGAGGCAGCCAACCGGCTGCGCCGCGGCGGCGGGGGACGGATCGTGGCCGTGTCCTCCTCGCTGGCAGCGACATTCCTGCCAGGCTACGCGGCATACGCGGCGTCCAAGGCCGCCCTGGAGGCGATGGTGCGAGTCGCGGCCAAGGAGCTCGGGCCCGCGCGCGTGACGGTAAACTGCGTGGCGCCGGGGCCCGTGGCGACGGAGCTCTTCTTCCAGGGTAAGAGCGAGGAGGCGGTGGAGAGGTTCAGAGCCGGGCACCCCATGGGACGCCTCGGGGAGGTCGACGACATAGTGCCGGCGGTCGGGTTCCTCTGCACCGACGCGGCCGAGTGGGTCAATGGCCAGATCATCCGGGTAAACGGCGGCATTGCCTAGTCAGCTGTTGCTGTGTAAATTTGGGGATCAACTATTTTCATGAATGAATGGATAAAGAAGAGAACATTTTGACAGTATAAAGAAGAAAACCTTATGTCAGATGATACGTCCCGTCGGAGAGTACTCGCCTTGTCACTCGGGACGTGTTTGGTTCATAACTTTGTACTCCGTCCGATCAAATTGTTCTCAAATTCGTCTAGATTCATGTTTAGGGTTTAGGGTTTTCTCAAATTCGTCTAGATTTAGATGTATCTACAGATCAGATACCACCAATACGTTTGATACCCTTCCTCCGTTAACTGATTTTGTGGAATGGTGCCTTCTTCGGGCCAGACATAGAGCGAGTATCATAGGAATAGTATTAGGCTAGCCCTAAGAAGGATATCATAGGTGGTATCATGTATTACATGTATATAATTAATGATAAAAAAAATTCTGTTGGTATCATAGGTAGATCGGTATCATAGCACGTAGAACCGAAAAATTAATTTTAAATAAATCTTATACACGATTTTATATTAAGATTCTATAAAACAATAAATACACTAAGACTATGGTACTACTATATGATATTATGCATTGTGAAGATGATATCATATATTACTATCATGTGCACGATACTATTATGTGATACTCCCTATTGTGACTAGTCTAAGCGCATCATCTTAGCAAAAATCTGATATGCCATCATAATTAATAAAGAGAGATGCTAGTGGTATCTAGGCATTAAACTAGATAATTTTATATCCTCCTCACTCCCTTCGGCGCTGTCGCCAAGCAAATCCTGTGTTTTTTTCAAGTACTAGTTAGCCACGCGAAGACGGCCATCAGGCCATGGCATACCCATGCGTCTTCCGTCTTGGTCCATCTAATCTCTTTAAGATCTTACACGTTATGGTGCAGATTTCTACAAATCTGTTGCAATACTATCTTTTGGACATCCGGAGGCTCCAAAGTTTTCAACCTCCGAGGATCCGGTGGTTGAAACTTGTTCCATCAAGGTCACCACTGCGCACAAACACCATAGATATTGACGAGCACATATGGAAAAGACATCCACCTGTGTCGGGATATGATCATCGGGTATCACAGAGTTAGTCATTTAGTTAATGAGTAGAAGGAAAAGTCATTCGATATAGATAAAATAAAGTAATGTAAAGAGAGAATCAATTAAAAAAACAAAAGGCTTACCTGGGCCGACATTGCTAAAAGCCGGCCTAGATAATCCCTACTAGGGCCGATATTCAGCCTAATAGCCGGATCTAGGGTCCAAGCCAGCATTGGACAAACTCGGCTAGGCCACAGTACCCAGTCGGCCCACCTTTGTCGCAGCGTCACCGAGTCAACACCGCCATCCTGGCTGGGCCGTGACCCCAAGCCGACCCGCTTTGCCACGCTCTCCCCCGGGTGGGCCGGCATCAGCCTTGCCCGGCCCACCATGGGCCGACGTCGTCTCTCGCCTCGCTAGATCCTAGGTGGGCTGGCATCTCCTCCGACCCAGCCGTCCCACCACAGGCCAACATTTGGTAACCCGCCCCCAGGCTCTCTCCCGGCTGGGCCTCCACGTCGTTTCCCTCCTAGGCCAGATTTGAGGTATCCCGGCTGGGCCTGCTCCGCATCTCCTCCACGCTGCAATATTTATGGGCAAGCACCATGCATCCCAGGTCGAGTTTCCTCTACATCGTTGCATAATCAGCTGCTACTACCTCGGCCTCCTCCAGCGACCAAGCTACCTCGACCGCCTGCACTGCTACAACTACGAGACCATCCTCTACATCAATGTACCACGTGTCCTTCCATCATATGCCAGTCTTGGGATGCTCCTGGCTCAGACTGCCATATGCTGTATCGTCAAGTACAAGATGCTCCCCTTATTCTCAGGACAGGATAAGGAGAGGACAAAGCAAAGGACAGACAAGATCTGACAAGGCCCATGTCTTGTTAGTTGACAAGACCCCAGTAGTCACATCGTGAACAGTTGATGAGACCCCATTAGTCAACTCAGGAACAGTGCCATTGGGCCATCCCTTGTCCCCTAGGCTCCCTTTATAAGGAGCACTAGGGGGATCGTTCTCAGGGTCACCCCCTTGGGGGCACATTTCTCCCCTGCTCACCCATGAGCTCACTTCTTCTTCCTCTAGCTCTCAAGCATAGAGAGAAGACCTCTAGGAGGCAAGATACAGCTCAAAGAGCCATCGTAAGCTACAGTAATGAGAAGAGATATGAGATCTAGCATGCAGGAGTAGGGGTTTTATCTCACTAGGAGAGTCCTGAACCTGGGTACATCGTGTGTTCATCTGTGTGCAGTCTTCACTACATCATCCCTACCCGAATCCTCTAGTGTCCATCGGCCCCAACATAAGCCTACCCTAGGCATCTGCCGTGATACCACCACGACAATTGGCGCCCACCGTGGGGCAGCAATGGCGTTGGTTGGAAGTTCATCTGGATGGGAACGTCTCCATCAACATCTTCGTCTCCATCAACATTTCAGTCTTCATCAACATCTCCTTCTTCGTCAATGCAGGGGCTCCATCCCCAACGTATAGTAATCAAGAAGTCACGGGGGCTGACATGCAAGCCTTACCCACCGACATATGTCATCCTCAACAACATAAATGACTATACTGTAAGTGCTACTATCTCAACTGTCTATACGCACATGAGATAACCCCAAATGTCACTCGGGGGCTATGAACCTTTGTCACTTGTTTAGATGTCCAACCCGACAAAGAGATGTCTCAACCCGGGGGCTAGCCGGCATATCCGGCATAGAATCCCCCATAGGCAGGAAAAGTATCCCGGGGGCTCGATCGGTACTTAGCCGACATCCCCATACTTAGAATTATTGCTTAGATTGAAGGTTTAGTATATAGAGGTTATGTCAACTTTTATTATGTCTTCAAGTATGTCAACTGCTTTGTGCCATGTGTTATGACTATGTCTTTTAGTATGTCAACTGCTAAGTTTTATCATCTGTTATATATATGTATATTGACTAACTACTCATTTGGAATCTCAATTGCCGAGCAAAACTTACTGCCAAGTTGTCTTTATATCATAAAGTATCTCGGATCACCGTTTATGTCGGTTTGCCAGCATATCATGGCATCATATCATATCTCATATCATAGTTTATGTTGGTTTGCCAATATATCATGGCATCAGATCATATCTCAAATCATCGTTTATGTCGGTTCGCCAATACATCACGACATCACACTACAAGAAAAGTTGGCTTTTACAACGGACGATTTTCGTGGTTGAAGGCCATTTTTTCGTGGCTAAAAAGTATTCTACGACGGATGCCCATCGTGGTAAAATCCCCGTCACAAAAAAATCTACCATGTTTTTCCTGACCGTGGCGGATTGCACCCTTCAGCAACAAAAACTTGTTCCGTCATAGATCTGTTCGCCAGCCGCGTCGACTGCTGACGTCATGCAAAATACCACGTGGCACCCGCCGTTAACGACCACGGAAACCGTGGTAAAAGCCAGGCCCAGCCAAGGCCTGCTCATAATTAAGTGGGCCGGCCCATCAATAGAGCCCAATAAGATTACGGCCCGTTACTGTTTCGTCCGACAATATTTAAAATCGGCCCAAAGATGTGGCCAGCAGCGGCCCATGAATGTTAGGCCCGTTACTATTTCAGCCTACAAAAGCCCACACTTTTCGAATACTGTGAAGCCCGTTATAAGGCTGCGTCAAGTAGGCTCGATACTGTTAAAGCCCACGATCAACCCGTCACTGTTCTCACAGCTCGTCATGGGCTGCCTATGAATAGCCCACTTTTGAGAAGGTCCGACACTGTTCTGGCCTTTTACTATTCTGGCTCATTACTATTCTGGCTGTTTACTATTCATGCCCGTTACTGTTGTGGCCCTTTACTGTTCTGGCCCGTTACTGTATTGGTTGCCCCTGCTCTGGCCTGTTACTATTCAGGCATGTTACTGTTCTGGCCTGTTAGTATTTAGGCATGTTGCTGTGCTGGATTGCCACTATTCTGGTTTGCTGGTGTTTTGGCCTGCTACTGTTTGGCCTGTTACTGTTTAGGCCTATTACTGTTTTGGCTTGTTACTGTTTTGGCCTGTTACTATTTCGGTCTGTTACTGTTTCGGCCTGTTACTGTTCCAGTCTGTTAATGCTCCGGTCTATTACTGTTTTGGCATGTTGTTGTTTTAGCTAGTTACCATTGCTATTTTGGTTGGTCACTGTTTTGTCATGTTACTGTTTTGGCTAGTTACCATTATTGTTTCGGTAACTCTGAAACCTGATCGACCTGGCTGGCGCAGTTATGGTATATCCATGCATCGACGGCGTCAACTAAATGCCTACATGGCCTATGCGAGTTATCTAGATTTTACATCAGCTGCAAACTTCTTAAAAAGATTACAAAATATGAACAAAAGGGAAAAAAATTCAGCACTTCAGTTGCGAATCAAGTTGATAGCAGAGTCCTCAATTTGCTTTCTCAATCCATCAACTGCATCTCCCTTTGAGTGTGACAACTACATTGGAAAACCACCTTGAGATATGATCTTGCAGTCCCCTCTTTGGTGGCGATAGCAATAATTGAAGTCTGGAACTAACTAATAACAAGTTAATACAGCAAAGAAGACAAACTACTCATAGCTAAGAATGAGCCAGATAGAAATTATAACTGCATACTACAAACTTGTAGAGCAGGCATGCAAACCATGAATGAACTATATAGTAGAGGATAGTTATGTCGTTGCCTAGGACGAATCAGAACCAGATACGAGATATAATGGTGTGGCTTGTGAACCTGTAGAACAAGACAAACAAGCATTAGACAAGTATGCCAACAATGAAATGAGCAATCAAACAAAGTGTTTCTTAGAATTTCAGTATAAACTAGCCAGGTCATTTCAGCAAATATATATGGAAGCAGTGGTATCTCCTGAAATGCAAGAGACATTGGGTGACTCGGAATTTGCGGTGAGCTACACAATGGCATGCAGTTACTGTCATAGCTAAGAATGAACCACATAGAAATTATGACCGCATCATACCAGAACTTGTTGAGCAGGAATGGAAAACACGAATGAACTATACAATAAAGAATAGTTATGCCGTTGATTAGGACGAACCAGCACCAGATACAGAAAATATATAATGGCATCGCTGGTGGACCTGTAGGCTGTGCAAACCAACATGTTTAGTGTTGCCTTTTTGAGCTCTACGCAAAGAAAACAAAAATAGTCAGTGTTGCAGCTTTTGAAGAACCAGATGGCAACAACAAAATTATAATCGAACTAGTACGAAGAGTTTGAACGGGTACCACAGGATAGCAGAACGATGCCAGGGAGGAAATAATAGCAGGAACTTAGCTTAGGAATAACCAGATAAAGTCAGTAACTGTGTAGCAGGGAATCCACACTAATATTTTTCACTGACATTATATTTTGCAAGAACTACATAATAGTAGGCATTTACTAGTTTCTTAGAAAAATGGTACTCCCCGGTCGGTGGGATATTTTGGCTCAAATTTTTTGAAACGGTGGGGCGGGAAATGCTTGGTAGGTGGGTGATTTTGCTGCTCGATTGAGATTTTGAATTTGGCTAGCCTCCATCTACTAATAGAAAAAAGGTAGTAGATCGTACGCTATCTGTCCAAGAATTCAAGGCTGAGAGTCACATCAACTGATCATCCATAAACATTTTTTTGCATAGAAACTTGGATACCTTCCATTCACACAGCATATGCGGTAAATTTTGCCGCTTGACTCAGCTTTTAAATATGTCTAGGGTCCATGTAATAATATAAAAATGGTACTACCTCGGTGGGTGATTTTGCCTAAAAATGTTTGAAATAGAGGGGGTGCGAAATGCTTCGGGGTCGGTGGGTTATTTTCCCGCCGGCCAAGTTTTTATTACTATAAAAAAGGTTATGTAGTTCGAACGCCATCTGGTCAGGAATTTAAGGGAGACTCACATCAACTCATGCCTCCGATTCAAACGGGGTAGGTGGTAGGTTTTGGCGGTCGACAGTGATTTTTTGAATTTAGAGATTGTCCAAAGAATAATTAAAAAATAGGTTGTTCTCCCTCTATTTCAGGGATCCAAGTCAGGGAGAGTGATTATCTACCACGCGTATGAAAATGCAGATCTCTGATACAAGAATATTTGTTTAACATAACAACAAACAAATGTCTGAATTAGCTCTGATTCAAGCATGTGAAAATGACCAAGGTCTACTAATTATTTAGGTGTCGGCATAGACTCTTCCATAGGACGCACTAACTAAATGGTAGTACTAATTCATATCAAATAAAAAGCCTGCTGCGAAACAAATACTCCTACTACAACATACTATCAAAACACAAAGACCAGCTAAAGTATATGTAGAACAAATAAAACAAGATTTCATCACGCATACACTACTATATAGAGAACACCATTTCATCATATAAAACAATGTTTTATCAGACACACATAGGCCACCAAAACGAACAGACAACTCTAATATTCCAGCCCCTGCCGTTGTGACTGCAGCACAAACAAATGTGCCACCACAGTTCCATCAGCTACCAAAACAAACAAATATCAGACTGCAGCTCCAAATAACACAACCTGGGCAAACACATGCTTTTCCAAACAAGCCTTGCTTGTTCATCCGAGTGTTATTTTCATCTCCTTGATGTTGCAGTCTGAATCAACTGTGTTGCTGGCAAGACTTCCTTTTCGTTTCTTTGATTTAGCACTCTGAATCACGTCGGTTCCTGAAGGAAATGAACAAAATGATCAGCAAAATCATAGGTGTACAAAAATGCAAGGGTTGCACATGAATGACTGCACTAACCAGGTGTCATAATGTAGGGATGTAAAGTACACCAACGTTTACGAGATCTAAACTTCTTAGACTTCATGCTGCTGAGATCTAATTCGAATACTCCCTCCTTCGCCCATATAACCACCATTTCTCTATCCCCAAATGCGCAGAGTAACCTTACTGCATCTTTCTCATCATATGCCCATGATTTATCAAGGCCAAGGAGAGTATCCAACTCAACCTTTATATGAGGCACCCAAGCTTCCCATTTGCATGTTGATGATCTTGCACTAGACCACGTGTTTAGACTAAAGTCTCTTATAACCGCAAGGGCAACATCTCCATTATGCCCCTTAGCGATGACAAAATTGCGTCTGGAAATATCATGTGTCTCATGGGGGCACTCAATATAACACAGTTTTTTTGTCACGTTATCAAAGGCAATTATATTTCTGGAGTTCATTGTTGGCCAGTACAAAATGTCCCCTATGAGAGTTGATGGCCTACGATCAATCTTAGCCAGCATCTCAGCAGGTTCAATCCAGTCCTCCCATTTTCCTAACTCTGATGAGTACCTCTGCACCAGTGCTTGGTTACCATTGGTTACTATCCAAACAACCCAGAAATTGCTACAACAGTGTGAAGACAATTGCCCATGATTTCTTGAACAGAGAATTGTGCCGCTACCATACTCATATCTCCGCCAAATTTGTGGTTCTGGTATCACTGTTTCACTTCCACTGATTGAATCCCAGGCCTTTATCATGTTAGACCCTTGCGGATAAGGAAGTAGCACCCTATCATTGCGACATCCGAGTACATATGGTTTGTAGGCTTTATGTACTTCCACCAACCTGTTCAGCTTCTGGAAGATGGATTTGTCAAGATTATGATCTGTTAAGAATCGAGCATCCTTGGAGTTGTTGGTGAAAAACCCAAGTAATGGCATTCCTCTATCGTGTGACAGGGTTAGCCTTTTGAAATCGTTGCTTCCCATGAAGTCCATCCAACATTTTTGGGCGACTGATGCCCTTAGTATGCAGGATGGGTGCGGAGGAAGCCTCACAAGAATCTGACCAAATACATCGCCTGGCAAGTCGTTGATTGTTGCATATGTTCTTCCACCGAAGCTAGTAGGATGATGCAGATAGCACAAGTGCATCATCAGAATTAAGTAAATAGCACAATGCACAATGCACAACCCTAAAAAAAGAATTAAGTAAACACCACAATGCATCATACATTTTGACAGGCAAATTTATCATCGAAATTTCCTAAACTGCACCCATCTGAAAAACTACCTAAAAAGCAGAGTCTATCAACAAAATAACCTAAACAACACAAGCAATCGACCAGAGTAGTACGAAAGCACCGCAAAATGCTTCAGCATGTCGGAACTGGGCAAAGGGAATGAACACCTTTTTTTAGGTCACCGAGGAGGACAGAAAGGCCCCCACCTGAATTTTCTGGTTTTATCATAAAGAAGAGGAGAAAAAACGGACGCAGCTTCGGTGACTTGCCCCAGGATCCACCTTCCATCTTAGATCAAACGTATGACAGTAGTTCAGATTTTGAACTAAAAAGTAAAACTATTCAAAAAAATTGACAAAAAATCAGTAAATCATCGGTGCCTAGGTTTGAATCCTATGAAAGTTTCATCCCATTCGGATCACTAGTTTGTGATTAAATAGATTTTTATGTTCCCAGTACTAGTTTAAACTAATATCCACTGCGTCCAGAAAAACCCTGGAGCAGAATACACAAAAGAGGGAGGAAGTCAGGGAGACAAAATGCAATGCAGAACTTACAATGGGGTCGACGAGTTTTGAGTAGATGGAGCAGGCACCGCCGACGAATGACGAGCCACAACCGTTGACGCTGAAGAAGCACGACCATGAGCTGACACATTCCTAGCATCCCACGCAGCCGTCGCTTTGACAACGACAACCAACATAGCCAAATTTGTTCCAGCAGCAGCCGATGAGGATTTCGACTATGCCTCCACCGCTTTCCAAGCATCACTCAACACCGCCCAAGACTCCGATGCAGTACAAGCATCAGCCTCCGCATCCGCTTCACATGTATCCGATGGTGCTGCTTCAGCATCCACCTCTGCTTTACAAGCATCCGCCGACACAACAAATGCATCCTCCAACGCCGATTCCATTTCCTATAAACGCCACGAGCTTATTTAGCTCGCAATGCCCCAAAATAAATGCATTCTATCCTTAAGAAATACCGTAATGGCTGGAGGTTGGGGACATACATACCAACAAACGGCAATGCGGTGGTGTTCAATGGTGGATCGGCGGGGACGGTCCGGTCGAGGGAGGGTGTCCGGGCGGAGAAGATGACGATGGGGTCGAAGGGCACACACTGAGCTACCTCGAACTCGAAACTAACTTTCGCCCCACTATTTTTTTTATTTTTTTGCGAACCCCGTCTTTTTAGGGGAAACCATGGCTGTATTAATAGTAGCAACCACATGACTGTTACAAGTTTGTGCACTTGCGTTGCTCAGTTTCCCGCCTACAGACATCAAGTTTGTGCACTTATTTGTGTGATACAATGAATTGCTGGGTAAAATATTCCAGGTGGTAGAAGCCTGCCCTTTCTATGACATCAAGATCTAGAGTTCAAACATCGACCTGAAATTCCACAATCTACAATTACAAGTTTTGGTTTACTACCAGAAACATGCTAAAAAATCACTTGAAACTGGCATTAACATCATCATTAACAAATCTGAGAAGGAAAAAATTGAAAGATAAAAAACCACCGCAAGTTCGAATAAGATGACTGTTGCTGCCAAATATAGTCACATAAAGCCATGTCCAATATATATGTCATAATAGTACATCAAATATATAGATTTGTGGACACCACACACTAATAGAGCAAAAAAACAGTTATAGTACCTGACTTAACAAATAGTCATCCTCACAAGAGACCCAAACCCTTCAAAAATGAAAGTAGAGCGGTCAATATGGTTTACAAATTTCCTCATCTTTTGCAGGATCAGGACTGTATGGGCATGAAGAATCTCAAATTTCTATCAGGGTCTCATCTGCTTCTAGAGCCGAATTGAAAAGATTGTCATCTTGCATTCCTACCTGTTCCAAGATCCGGTCATACACCTGGCCAATCAGCTCGTCGCCATCCACATCAGGCAACTCAGGGACTAAGTTGTCAGCCACAAACTTTTGAAAATCAACAGCAGCATCATGAGCAACTGAAATTGATGTATTCCATCGTGCAGTCAAATTAGCTATCCGCTTAGTGGATGTGGACACTTCTTCCTTCAAGCGCCTAATCTATTCGTCCTGGTGTTTCACTTTCTCTTGAAGGCACAAAATCATGTGTCTATGAGCTTTGTATTTCTCTCGGAGACGGGCAATTGTCAAATCCTTGTAGTGACTAGCACCATTACGCCATGAGCAATATGAGTAAGGTGGAAACTGCAGATAACAAATCCAAAATTAAACCAGATTCTCATTTCAAACAAAATAAACCAAATTCTCGTTTCACAATCCAAATTTAGCTGCACACATCGTGCAAGCTCCACAGTGGTACCGCAAATGGAAAAGAACCATAGAGGCATATTTCCCAAACATGGGAAACATAACTGACATGAAAAGGGCCGTACTTCAGGGTTTGCCTTCTTAGCTGGCACATGAGTAGTCCTGGCCTTAGTAATAAGTGGCAACAGATCAGAATGACTTTGTTTCTGCAAATCATAATGCAACAAAAATGATAAGTATATTTTAGGGGACATTTTAAGTAATAAAGCGCTCTTTATTGAAAAAAATTTCGGGGACAAAGCATAGGTTACTCAAATTCCAGCAAAGCAGCTTGATACATAAAAACACTTGTCACTCGATAATGCCTCATCCACGGGTGGGACATGCGCATGATGCTAAATGAAATGCAGCAAAACTAGTAAATTTTAGGAAAGAACACATCAACTTCGCAATGCAAAGAAGGATACATGCATTAATCTGATGCCCAGGATTGTGCGTGTTTCCCTTTAACGAACAATATAATTTAAAGAACTCAGTAATGTAGGACACCGGAAAACAACAATCTGTTTATGAACGATATGCAGCAAATTACATCTGCATTGTTCAACAGAGGACCATTCTATGAAATAAAGCCAGGGGCAAGCTTCCCATTCTCAAAAGACTCTTCTTGGTAGCATATACTTACCTATTTTCAGTGGACCTTATAACTAATTTCATGGCTACATCCATGGTGATCCTAGCTTCCTAATGTGGCATATAGATCTACTATTTCAAATAGAAATCACCTAAACAACCATCCGGATGGTTGCGGACTCACCGGAGATTGCACTGATGCGATGGAAAGGTGGACGCTGCTGGGTAAAGAAGGTGCACGACGGGGGAGGTGCACAAATGTGCAAAAAATGTAGCGATACTCATATATAGATAGAGATACCTATAACACATAAACCAGATCAATTAGTAGTAACCACAAACTCCAGAAGGGTTGTAAGCAGACTGTCTACTATTCCCATATTAATTAACCTAGTGTAATTTAACGTGGTAGTACTATGAGATGGTGAGTACTAGTAAACAAAAGGAGATTACTTAATTATTAGTGGAATCTACAGCCAGCCACCAAAAGCATCATGAGCATGCTAAATATCTAAATTGCAGACCATACTTGGTTAAGAATCTAATGTCCAGCTCTAATTACCCAAATCTAAGAGCATCTATCCTATTTACGACTGAGTGTAGTGAGTTGGAGACATCCGTTAACTCTGCAGCCATCTCCTCGGCATGCATCTGATGGCGCTCTTGCTCCTCCTCTTCGAGGTCATCGCGGATATCGAGCTGTAACCACAACAACATCATCACGTGTTGCAGCGAAAGTGAGTGCGGTATATTTGCCTAGTGGACGAACGTGCAGTGCTCACATTCGTAGTTGCAACCCAAGAACCCGCGGCTGAAGTTCGTTCCCTCGAACATTACGCGGCGACGGGGCGCCAGGGCGCAGTCACACCAGAGCCAGAGATCCGTATCGGTAACGATGCCGTACCACTCCGCGTCTACCATCCGTGCCGGCATCTAAACCCAGGAAACATCGTTGACCGAGACGGGCAGAATAGAAAAACCCCAAAAAGGAGAGAACCCATAAGCTGAATTCGAGAAAATAAACTAAGACCGTGAACTCTGGCGTACTTACCCTAACCCGGCTGCCTTGCACATCAAGATCCCCCGTCGTTCGCCGGACCGGCATGACTGAATCCGCCGACATTGCTCGAAAAAGAGCATGCCTTCAAAGCCTAGCGCAGAGGCTTCATGGAGAAGGAAGAGGTAGGGGAGCCGGTCCTTATATTCGCTGGCTACTACTCCGTATTGGATTTAACTCGACCACTGATAACTGGGGCCCGCGCTAGAGAGCCCGTGGGCCCCCAAACATCACTCACCTAGTTTGACTTGCATTACATGGAGTACTTTTGGAAAACAGATAAAAACTCAATAAGTAAATAAACCAAAGGCCCCCCTTTCTTTTTGCGAAAATCCACTACAAAATGGAGACGCTCACAAATGCGTACACACACTCACCCCTATGAATGCAGGTAAGCACACCCTACACCTATGAGCACTTCAGAAAGACTGGATCTTGACACTGATCCCGCGAGGCTTGAGCTTGACGAAGTCACCATAGGCACCTCGCTATATATTGATGGGAACGTCGCCTCTCACTACCCTCATAACCATCCTTCAAAGTCAAGCGCCGAGGCATCATGGAGAAGGAAGTGATAGGGGGTTGGAGCTCATATTTGTTGGCTGCTATGGGATGCAATTGAACCACTAATAATGTGGCCCTCGGTAGTGAGCCCATAGACCCTAGACACCAGTGACCATTACAATTACTTTGGGAAAACCGATCAAAACTTAATACAAACGGAAGGCCCATCTCTCCCATTTTTGCGAAAATCCACTACAAAACGCACACGTTCACAAATTCATACACACTCACCCCTATGAATGCATGAACGCACATCCTACCCCTATGAGCACCTGCGAAAGATTGTGTCTTCAGACTATCCGGTGGGGGGCTTGAGCTTGACGAAGTCACC
This sequence comes from Avena sativa, assembly GCA_916181665.1. Classification (NCBI taxonomy): domain Eukaryota; kingdom Viridiplantae; phylum Streptophyta; class Magnoliopsida; order Poales; family Poaceae; genus Avena; species Avena sativa. The sequence goes on from OV702287.1 coordinate 346,464,568, forward strand.
ATAGGCACCTACTGCCCTTGTAACCATCCTTCAAAGCTGAGCGTCGAGGCTTCATCGAGAAGTAAGAGCTAGAGGACTCAGAGCTAACATTTGTTGGCTGCTATAGGATATAACTAGACCACTAATAACAATGGAGCCCCACGGTAGTGAGCCCATTGGCCCCAGACATCAAAGCAAGCACGGTGTCAAGTCTTAAACATATATCTTAATGGTGGAGTGGGTAGTGTTAACAAAAAGATTCTTCAAGGTGATTCTAGTGTTAGACTTATGTCTAAGAGAATCAATTGGGAGGGCCCACTATTCAGTGGATAACAGTCTATTTTTCTTTTTAGCATGGTTGTGTGGACCCACTTCAGTTCTAAACGCTGGAACAAAAGTAGTTTTCATAGCTACTTCTAGACACTGCACACGCCCTTACTATACGTAGCTTAGAAATTTACTAGCCTCGTATCTAAGAAAATTGCAGGCTGCTTTGAAAGTTTGTCGAAAAAGCTTTTGGAGGTACCCATCGAGGGGTCAATTAATATATCACAAAACACCAAGAGTTTTGACAATAGGTTTAACTTCGTGCTAAGATAGATTTTGCATCTTGACAATTTAATGAAATTAGGTCAAACTTGAGCTACAAGTAAGCGCGATATAGATTGCTCTTGAATTAAATGTATTTTCGGAGGTTTATAGGTGCATATTGTTGTAGTAAACAATTCCATCACTATGAGTTTCCTACTATCTCAGGAAAGAACATTCTCAATTTTCCGAGTGTGATGACGAGATTGTTCTTTCCTGTAAAGCAAGTCTGAAGAATATGGATCTGAATGACACACGAGGCAAGTTTTCAGACATATATTGTGGACCAACATGTTGTACTTACGATTTCCCATGTTTTATGAGTTCTCGAACTTCCTAGCTAACTTTGCCCACTTGATTGATTTTATGCCGATTTATCGAAATTATTAGGTACAAATTGAACTGCAACAAGTAAATTGTAGGTTGCTTTGAAAGTTTGACGAAAGATCTCTCTTGGAGGTACCATATCTATCAGGGGGAGGGGTCAATTAATATATGGGAAACCACCAAGAGTTTTGATGATATATAGGTACGGTTCAAATTCTTGCTAAGATTTTGCATCAATTTAATGAAATTAAGTTAGACTTGAGCTACAAGTAAGCATGATAGACTGCTCTTGAATTAGATGTCTTTTCAGAGGTAGATGGGTGCATCTTCTTGTAGTAAACAATGTCGTTGGTGTGAGTTTCCAACTACCAGGAAAGGACATTCTCAATTTTCTGAGTCATGTCATGATCATTCTCTCCCGTAAAGGAAATCTAAAGAATATTGATCTAAATAAATGCCACAAGCCAAAGTTTTCACATGCACACACACACACACACACATAGGCACGTGCCACACTCGTATAGACTGTATGAAATGTGATTTAACGAACATTAAGTTGTTATTAACCAATAGTCTTATTAAAGAAAAAGACATACATTAAGTATATTAATAATAACTATCTAGAACATGGTGGAGTTTGCTCTAGATACTGTTCAACACGAATCCAACTACTCTGAACCATTGGATCTAACAGCCCAACGTCCACGATTGGTACTATGAATCCAATTCAAAACTTCCTACGTAAATCCACCCACTTAAATGACTTTATGTCGATTTATCGAAAATAGGTTAGATTTGAACTTGTATAAGTAAATTTTAGGTTACTGTGAAAGTTCTATGAAAAAGCTTTTGGAAGTACCCATCGGGGGTCACAATTAATATATGAGAAACCATCCAACGAGAGTTTTAACGACAAGTTGGATCAAGACTCGCAAATCCAAACATTTTGCTAACCGTTGGATCTTCTTTTCCATTCCTAGCATCTAAAAAGATTGTACTAATAGTCTTGATGAGAACGATGAACGCTAGTATGCACAAACCTCAAAACACACACTTCATTGCTTAGTTTTAGGGTTCTTGTGCTAAATCCATGGACTTGGATGCAATTTTAATTTTTATGAGGTCCTTGATATGTAACTTGTACTTCCACCGACCGTGTTCACTCTCAAGCACATCGCACCTACTAGACCAACCATTAGATCGGCCATTCATAGTACTTCTTATTATCTTAACTTTATCTTGTCCTATCTCTTATAATAACGTACCATACCACACACTACATATAGTGTACGAATTAACTTTGAACATTGACCGTTGGATCAAGACTGGCAAATCCAAACATTACTAACCGTTGGATCTTCTTTTCCATTCTTAGCATCTAGAAATATTCTACTAATAGTCTTTAGGACGATGACCGCTAGTATACATAAACCTCTAGATCAAAACACACACTTCATTGCTTAGTTTCAGGGTCGTCCTTATGCTAAATGCATGGACTTGGATGCAATTTTCATTTTTTATGAGGTCCTTGATGTAAATTGTAATTCTATCCACCGTGTTAACTCTCAAAGCACCTCGCTTCCTACGAGACCTACCATTAGATCGACCATTCGCAGTACTTCTTATCTTACCTGTATCTTTGTCTCTTATCTCTTACAATACCATGCATACCACCACTACATAGTGTAGGGATTAACTTATTTGAACATTGACCGTTGGATCAAAACTGGCAAATCCAAACATTGCTAACCGTTGGATCTTCTTTTCCATTCTTAGTATCTAGAAAGATTCTACTGATAGTCTTTAGCACGATGAACACTAGTATGCACAAACCTCAAAACACATAGTACTTCATTACTCGGTTTAAGGGTCCTTGTGATAAATGCACGGACTTGTTGGATGCAATTTTCATTTTTATGAGGTCCTTAATGTAACTTGTACTTCCACCGACCGTGTTAACTCTCAAGCACCTTGCTCTTATGAGACCTACCATTAGATCGGCCATTCGCAGTACTTCTTATCTTATATTTATCTTGTCTCTTATCTCTTACAATACCATACCACTACATATAGTACAGAGATTAACTTTGAACATTAATAGTTGGATCAAGACTGGAAAATCCAAACAACATTGCTAACCGTTGGATCTTCTTTTCCATTCTTAGCATCTAGAAATATTCTAATGATAGTCTTTAGCACAATGAATGCTAGTATGTGCAGACCTCAAAATACAGTACTTCATTGCTCAGTTTTAGGGTCCTTTGCTAAATTCATGCATGGACTTGGATGTAATTTTCATTCTTTACGAGGCCCTTGATGTAACTTGTACGTACTTCTACCGACCGTGTTAACTCTCAAGCACCTCGCTCCTACGAGACCTACCAAGGTTAAACGAAAATGCAACCGCCCCAATTATCACACAAACTGGACCATAGTTTCTTATACGTAATACCCAAGTTTTTAGTACTAGGATTCCTAGCTAACTTCACGCACTTTAGTGACTTCTTGTCAATTTAACGAAATTAAGTCAAACTTTAGCTACAAGTAAGTGTGATAGATTGCTCTTGAATTAATTGTCTTTTCGGAGGTAGATGTGTGCATCTTCTTATAGTAAACAATGTCATCGGTGTGAGTTTCCAACAATCAGGAAAGAAAATTCTCAGTTTTCTGAGTGATGACGAGATGATTATTTTCCGTAACGAAAGTCCGAAGAATATGGATCTCAATGCCTTAAACCAAGCTTCTAGACATATTAGCTAGATGGACCAATGTGTTTTACTTACGATTCCCATGTTTTATGAGTTCAAGGTTCCTAGCTGACCTCGTCCACTTGTTGAATGACTTTATGTCGATGTATCGAAATAAAAGGTCAAATTTGAACTATAGGCAATAAATTGTAGCTTGGTTTGAAAGTTTTATGTAAAAAGATTTTGGGGGTACCCATCGAGTGGTCAATTAATATATCAGTTGAGACTGTTCAACTTCTAGCTACTAAGATTTTGCCTCTTGAAAATTTTGAACCCCTTTTGAAAATGATCACATGAAATAAGGAGAGAGGGAAAATGATTTTTCTATTCTCTATGGTCAACACACAAGCTTGAGGTGCACCTTAGACTTAAAGATACTTTATAGTTTCCACTACGTATAAGGTGAACCTTAGCGGATGCCACATACTAGGCCTTATTAAGGTGTGGTTTTTATCTATATATCTACTGCTATAATGGAGTAGTTTTGAATTGGATCCATATATAGCACCAATCTTGACCGTTGGGCTATTAGGTCCAATGGTTCCGAGCAGCTGAATTCATGTTGAATAGTACCTAGAGCAAACTCCACCATGTTCTAGAACCATCATGTCACCAACCCCAAAATTTCAAAGCATAGTAGGTTGTATTCTTAATATGTGTAGATAGTTATTACTAATAGACTTAATTTATGCATTTTGAGGGTGGTGACATGATGGTTCTAGAACATGGTGGAGTTTGCTCTAGGTACGTACTATTCAACACGAATCTAGCTTCTCTGAACCATTGGATGCAACAGCCCAACGGTCAGGATTGGTGCTATGGATCTAATTCAAAACTGCTCCACTATAGTAGTAGATATAGAGATATCTTATCTTATCTTATTATCTTACGACTATATAGTGTACGAATAACTTTGAATATTGACCGTTGGATCAAGACTCGTGAATCTCAATATTTCCAGCTGTTGGATCTTCTTTTCCATTCTAGCATCTAGAAGATTCTATTAATAGTCTTCAGCATAATGAATGCTATGCACAAACCTCAAAACGCACTTCTCCATCATACTAGAATATTCTCCCTCGTAGCTAATAATCGTTCACTTCTACATGATCTTATCTTATCTTACCACTATATAGTGTACGTATAACTTTGAATGTTGACCATTGGATCAAGACTCGCGAATCCCAGCATTTCTAGCCATTGGATATTTTTTCCATTCTAGCATCTAGAAGATTCTATTGATAGTCTTGAACACAATGAATGCACTATGCATAAACCTCTCAAAACACACTTCTCTATCATACTAGAATCTTCTTCCACGTTTCTCTAGACCATGTTACCAAAAATTACTAGTGTTAGGTAGCTAATAATCTTTGACTTCTACACATGATGATACAAAGTACAAGGACCAAATATACACCTTGATCAAATTTATAATTTTTTGTGCTTTACCAATTATAATTTTATATAGTGATGATATGTCATACGTTTACTATCTGAGCCTTATTAAGGTGTGCTTTTTTACACAATGCGGGAGTAGTATATTTCTTTGCTTAGACACATGGTCACCTCTGTCCATGTGCTGTACATGCTAAGAGAATAAAATGTTGGCAGGGGAAGAGGGCAGCAGCGAAGAGAAGTTGAAGGCGGTTCCATGTCAGAGCAAAGTTATGATGGGTTTCTGACACGAGGTACTCCTGCGGCCTTACAGTGTACACTCTACTAGTAGTAAATTTCAGGACCTATGCACGCAAAACAAATCATGTATTTTCTCTTTCCTTCCCTATGCTCCATCTCTCCTCCCCTTTCCCCTCGCGCACCAGTCCGACTGATCTCTCTCCCCTCGTCCACAGCGTGGCGTTGCACATGTGTGCCTTGGTACGACGGCTCTGTGTCTCTGGCGTGTTTGGCATCTACGTGTTGGTGTGGAGTAGGGACGAGGAGTACATAGGAAGGAAACCACTTTGGTCCTTGGAGGCAAAAAAAATCAAACTTTTCCGGTTTTCGAAATTTTCACTTGCTTCTCGAACATCGGGAGGGAAGGTTATCCAAAAGATCAGCCAAACATCAGGAAGGAAGGCAATTTTGAACCAGTTTTGAACATTGACCGTTGGATCAAGACTAGCAAATCCAAACTTTGCTAACCGTTGGATCTTCTTTTCCATTATTAGCATCTAGAAAGATTCTACCGATAGTCTTTAGCACAATGGACGCTAGTATGCGCATACCTCAAAACACACACTTCATTGCTCAGTTTCAGGGTCCTTGTGCTAAATGCATGCATGGACTTGGATGTAATTTTCATTTTTATGAGGTACTTGATGTAACTTGTACTTTCAGTGACCGTCTTAACTCTCAAGCACCTCGCTCCTACGAGACCAACCATTAGATTGGCCATTCGCGGTACTTCTTATCTTATCTTTATCTTGTCTTATATCATACAATACCATACCACCATTGTATAGTGTACGAATTAACTTCGAACATTGACTGCTGGATCAAGACTGCCAAATCCAAACATTGTTAACCGTTAGATCTTCTATTTTCCCTTAGCATCGAGAAAGATTCTATTGATAGACTTTAGCACGATGAACGCTAGTATGCGCAAACCACAAAACACACACACTTCATTATTCAGTTTTAGGGTCATTGTGTTAAATGGATGGACTTGGATGCAATTTTCATTTTTATGAGGTCCTTGATGTAAGTTGTACTTCCATCGATCGTGTTAACTCTCAAGCACCTCTCTCCTATGAGACCTACCATAGTTAAAAGAAAATGCAACCACCCCAATTATCACACATACTTGACCAACGGTTTCTTATACGTAATGCCCAAGTTTTTAGTACTAGGATTTTTCAAGCTTCATCCTAGCAAACTTTGCACACTTCAGTGACTTCTTGTCGATTTAACAAAATTAGATCAAACTTGAGCTACAAGTAAGCGTGATAGATTGCTCTTGAATTAAATGTATTTTCGTAGGCAGATGGGTGCATTTTCTTCTAGTAAACAATGGCGTCATGTGAGTTTCTAACTATGAGGAAAGAAAATCCTTAGTTTTCTGAGTGATGACGAGATGGTTCTTTTATGTAAAGAAAGTATGAAGAATATGTATCTCAATGCCATAAGCCAAGCTTTTAGACATATTAAGTGGGCCAACGTGTTTTACTTACGATTCCCATGTTTTATGAGTTTTTAAACTCCCTATGTAGCTAATTAACTTTGCCCCACTTGAATGACTTCATGCCTATATTTATCGAAATTTGGTCAAACTTGAACTACAACAACTAAATTATTGTAGGTTGCTTCTAAAGAATTACAATAAACTTTTGGAGGTGTACCCATTGGGGCTCAGTTAATATATCAGAAAACAACCGAGAGTTTTGACAATAGGTTTTTAACTCCGTTCTAATTAAGATTTTGCATCTTGACAATTTAATGAAAAATTAGCTCAAACTTGAGCTACAAGTAAGCGCGATAGATTTTTCTTTAATTAAATGTCTCTTTGGAGGTAGATGGATGCATCTTCTTGTAGTAACCAGTACCGCTGGTGTGAGTTTCCAACTATCAGGAAAGCACATTCTCAATTATCCGAGTGATGATGAGATTATTGTTCGTTTTCATAAACAAAGTCCGAAGGATATGGACCTGAACGCCACAAGCCAAGCTTTCAGACATATATAGTGGACCCTCATGTTGTAATTATGATTCCCATGTTTTATGAGTTTTCAAACTTATTCTATAGCTACCTTTGCCCACTTGAAATTGATTTTATGTCGATTTATTGAAATTAGTTCAATTTTGAACTACAAGTAAATTGTAGATTGCATTGAAAATTTTACGTTTTTTTGGAGGTAACCATTGGGGGATGATTTAATATATCACAAACCACCACCGATAGTTTTTACAACAAGTTCAACTTCTTGCTAAGATTTTGCATCTTGACAATTTAATGAAATTATATCAAACTTGAGCTACAAGTAAATGCGATAGATTGCTCTTGAGTTAATTGTTTTTTCGGAGGTAGACGGGTGCATCTTCTTGTAGTAAACAATGTCATCGATGTGAGTTTCCAAATATCAGGAAATATCATTCTTAATTTTCTGAGTGACGACGAGATTGTTCCTTTCTGTAAAGATAGTCTGAAGAGTATGGATCTGAATGCCACAAGCCATGTTTTTAGACATCTTATCTTACCACTATATAGTGTACGAATAACTTTGAATATTGACCGTTGGATCGAGACTCGTGAATCCAAACATTTCCAGCCATTGGATCTTCTTTTCTATTCTAGCATCTAGAAGATTCTATTGATAGTCTTGAACACAATGAATGCACTATGCATAAACCTCTGAAAACACACGTCTCCATCATACTAGAATCTTCTCCCTCGTTTCTCTAGACCATGTTACCAAAAATTTCAAGTGTTAGGTAGCTAATAATCTTTGACTTCTACACATGATGATACAAAGTAGAAGAACCAAATATACACCCATACTTTATAGATTTTGATCAAATTTATATTTTTTCCACTTTACCTATTATAATTTTATATAGTGATGATATGCCAGACTTCTATTATCTGAGCTTCACCTGTAGGGCACGTGCAACCTACTAGTATCTTATCTTATCTTATCTTATCTCATCTTATCTTATCTTATGTTACCATTATATAGTGTACGAATAACTTTGAATGTTGACCGTTGGATCAAGACTCGTGAATCCTGCATTTCTAGCCGTTGGATCTTCTTTTCCATTCTAGCATCTAGAAGATTCTATTGATAGTCTTCGGCATAATGAATACTATGCACAAACCTCAAAACACACTTCTCCATCGTACTAGAATCTTCTCCCTTGTTTGTCTACACCATGTTATCAAAAATTTCATGTGTTAATAGGTAGCTAATAATCTTTGACTTCTACACATGATGATACAAAGTACAATGACCAAATATACACCCATACTTTATAGATGTTGATCAAATTTATAATTTTTTGTGCTTTACAAATTATAATTTTATATAGTGATGATATGTCATACGTCTACTATCTGAGTCTCATGTGCAACTTACTAGTAGCTAATAATCGTTGACTTCTACATGATCTTACCACTATATAGTGTACAAACAACTTTGAATATTGACCGTTGGATCAAGACTCGTGAATACGAACATTTCCAGTCATTGGATCTTCTTTTCCATTCTAGCATCTTGAATATTCTATTGATAGTCTTCTTTACAAACCACTATATAGTGTACAGGTAACTTTGAATTTTGACCATTGGATCAAGACTCGCGAATCCCAGCATTTCTAGCCGTTGGATCTTCTTTTCCATTCTAGCATCTAGAAGATTCTATTGATAATCTTCAGCATAATGAATGCTACGCACAAACCTCAAAACACACTTCTCCACCATACTAGAATCTTCTCCCTTGTTTCTCTAGACCATGTTATCAAAAATTTCATGTGTTAGGTAGATAATAATCTTTGACTTATACATGATGATACAAAGTACAAGGATCAAATATACACCCATATACTTTATAGATGCTGATCAAATTTATAATGTTTTGTGCTTTACCAATTATAATTTTATCTAGTGATGATATGTCACACGTCTACTATCTGAGTCTCCTGTGCAACTTATTAGTAGCTAATAATCGTTAACTTTACCAGTATATAGTGTACACACAACTTACTGAATATTGACTGTTGGATCAAGAATCGCGAATCCCAACATTTCCAGTCGTTGGATCTTCTTTTCCATTCTAGCATCTTGAAGATTCTATTGATAGTCTTCATTACAAATCACTATATAGTGTATGAATAACTTTGAATATTGACCGTTGGATCAAGACTCGTGAATCCTAACATTTCTAGCTGTTGGATCTTCTTTTCCATTCTAGCATCTAGAAGATTCTATTGATAGTCTTCGGCATAATGAATGCTATGCACAAACCTCAAAACACACTTCTCCATCATACTAGAATCTTCTCCCTTGTTTCTCTACACCATGTTATCAAAAATTTCATGTGTTAGCAGGTAGCTAATAATCTTTGACTTCTACACATGATGATACAAAGTACAAGGACCAAATATACACCCATACTTTATAGATGTTGATCAAATTTATAATTTTTTGTGCTTTACAAATTATAATTTTATATAGTGATGATATGTCATATGTCTACTATCTGAGTCTCATGTGCAACTTACTAGTAGCTAATAATTGTTGACTTCTACATGATCTTACCACTATATAGTGTACACACAACTTTGAATATTGACTGTTGGATCAAGACTCACGAATCCAAACATTTCTAGTCATTGGATCTTATTTTCCATTCTAGCATCTTGAAAAATTCTATTGATAGTCTTCATTACAAACCACTATATAGTGTACGAATAACTTTGAATGTTGACCGTTGGATCAAGGCTCGCGAATTCCATCTTTTCTAGCCGTTGGATATTCTTTTCCATTCTAGCATCTAGAAGATTCTATTGATAGTCTTCGGCATAATCAATGCTATGAACAAATCTTAAAACACACTTCTCCATCATACTAGAATCTTCTCCCTTGTTTCTCTAGACCATGTTATCAAAAATTTCAGTGTTAGGTAGCTAATAATCTTTGACTTCTACATGATGATACAAAGTATAAGGACCAAATATACGCCATACTTTATAGATGTTGATCGAATTTATAATTTTTTGTGTTTTACCAATTATAATTGTATATAGTGATTATATGTCATACGTCTACTATACGAGTCTCATGTGCAAGGCACGTGCAACTTACTAGTATATATAGTGGACCAACATGTTGTACTAATGATTCCTATGTTTTATGAGTTTTCAAACTTTCTAGCTAACTTCGCCACTTGAATGATTCTATGTAGATTCATCAAAATTAGGTCAAATTTGAACTATAAGTAAATTGTAGGTTGCTTTGAAAGTTTTAAGAAAAAGCTTTTGGAGGCACCCATCAGACAGTTAATTAATATACTCCGTATCAGAAACCTCATAGAGTTTTGACAAGAGGTTCAACTTCTTCCTAAGATTTTGCATCTTGACAAACTTGAGCTACAAGTATGCGTAGATACTTATCTCGAATTAAATGTCTTTTTAGAGTTAATTAATGAAAAAAGAAAGTGACGTAATAACTTAGCTAGTTACCATAACATCACACATACCAAGACTAGTAGTATATGATTCTACTCCCTCCGTTTAGAAATATAAGGCGCTTTAGCTTTGTGAGATGAATGTATCTAGACTCCTTTTAGTGTATAGGTTCACTCTTAACCTCTACGAACCCATACACTAAAAGATGTCTAGATACATTCGATTCACAAAGCTAAAACATCTTATATTTCTAAACAGATGAAGTAGAATCTAATTAATTAGGCCTTTGCGTGACACTACACACATGTTGTTACCCACTATGATGAAGGTACATGTGCAAGTTACTGGAGTAGTCTAAGTTATTTAGTACTATGTGACCATCCTAAATTAGAACGGAGGTGTACATACTGCATGCCTTAAAGGCACCTGTTCTGCTGCGCTTCAAGGTGTTCACCACTCGTGTCGGATCTCACTGGTCAGACGGATAAAGACACTAACTTGTTGATTTGGTAATGTATATCGTCGATCTTCTTCCGTCACTGACAGAGAATAAATTCTTCTGCCGCTTCCAGGCGCGTGCTTTCGTGGAGCTACAACCAGTATCTCAGATGACTACTACTCCTGCGTGGCGCTCGAGCAATTGTGACCGTCCGTTCATAATGGACGGGGAGCATTAGACAATGGATTTTCTTTTGGTGGATGGTTGATTTTTTTGAGAGATTGTCGACTTTTTTTATTTATTGAACTGAGAGATGTTCAACTTTTTTTGAGAGATTTAGCAGAGAGAAAGAAGGCACACTTGGTTTGATTTCATTCCGTATTTCTCTTTGCCTCGATCTCCATCCTCACTTTACCTCCAGCGTCCCGGCGACGGCCATTACCACTCGCACACCAATACAGGCACGCGCCAACGCCATCATGCTGCTTTAGGATTAGCTCCGGCGCCCAGTTTGATAGACTGTTTTCCGTCTCGCCCTGCCAGCTGCCGCTCGCTCTCTCCTCCAAAACCCCCAATCAAAGCCAAACGCCATCGCCCCCACCCGCTCGAGCCCTTCCTCGGGATGGCCCAATTGATCAATGACAGTGACACTTCTAGGGTGTTTTCCAATGACCCCCTCGAAGAAATCTTTGCTAGATGCCACATCATCACCGCAACGAGCCTCGCCGCCTTCTGCAAACGTTATCTTTACTCAGCAACACATAGTGCATCCCTATCGAAATCTCATCCGTTTGGTCTCCCCTGTGTTATTCACTCTCACTCAACTGAGGTATCGCATGAGTACGATGTCTTCTACCGCGACAATCGCATGAAGCAGTTCTACAGGGGCAGCTACTATTGCGGCAGGGGCAAGCAGAAGCCACATAAGAAGTTCGGGTGGACCTTGTGCGAGATGACGCCGCTGGAAAGGTCCTCCTCCGATGCTGTGATGCCAGATTGTGAGGGTAAGAAGTGGGCAGGCACCCATGGAGATTGGATCGCCACTGTTGGCCTCGCCTGGAACTGGGAGCTTGTGAATGTGTTCACTCGTCGCCGGATTCCTCTACCAGCGATCTTCAATTTTGAGGCCACACCCGAGGTACTTAAGTTTATCGCGGCTGGTCAGCCTACTAATCTACTGAAGATAGCCATTTGCCGAGTTCCCACAGCTACTAGGAACTATAAGGATTTCTCTGTCCTGGCCATCTTCGACACATAATTGCCTTCCTTGATGGTTCTCATGGTATGTGGATGGTTCTTGAGAATCAGTTCAGCATATTCAGCTACCGCGATGCAGTTATCCACAATGGAGTTCTCTATGATGTAACTCAGATTGGCAATGTTTATGCATGGGATCCTCGAGCATGGGGTAAAATTTTCATCCTTAAATTTTCAAGCTTCATCATTCAAATTTTGCTCAGCTGACCTCTGAATGTGCTTTCCTTGCAAGGTCCTGTGCGTCTTCCAGGGCCACCTGAATTAGATGGTAATCGTGAGTACAATCCTGATTTGTGGTGGTTAGCAAGATCTCCTAATGGTGGTAGCCTTATTCTGATCAATACCGTGGGCGTTAGTGCTAGGCGGTATGACACTAGTTATCCTGTGGCTGAAAATGTTGGTTATCATCACAGCTGCAATATTCACATCTATTCTACTAGGTTTTGCTGCCATGTGTTCTCGATTGACACTAGTAGGTTACTTCCACCGAGGCAATGGCAGAGGGTTTTAGATCTTGGAGCATTTTCTATCATCCTTGGATTGCACTATCCAATTACTATTCCAGTTGGTGTGGCAGGACTTGGCCCTGGAGATCTAACGAGGAGTAATTGTGTATACACCTCGCCGCATGCAGTTAGTCTTGGTGGATTTAATATTTGTCCTGAAATATGCGGCATTAGTATGAATGCTCAATACGCTGCTGTTGGTTTCTCAACTAACATTGGCTAGAATTTCCCTCAAAAAATATTGGTTGGAATTGGCGGCAGACTCCGTTGTGGTTCATCCCAAGCTTGGCCAACGCGAAGGATTGGAACCGTCATAATTAACGGTTTAAGGGAGATCATATGGAATAGGGATTTGCGTAACTTGAATTATTTCCTTCGCCTTATTTGTATCGTATGGCCTTAGCCGTTAACTTGCTGTACTCTAACACTCATTTCGCCGCAATGTAGTGCAAGGCCTGCGATTTGATCAAACTCCTTCTGTATGCAAGCCATAGTTTTAATTAGTGCGGGTTGAATATTCTGCAACTCGTTGCCCCCGCACCCCTTTATTATTTGTTGCACTTTCGAGTTCTCAAAAAATGTAAAATAAATCCGAAACATTGGCTATGTTGTATCTTGTACATCTACAATATTCGGTCCCACAATAAGATCTTATGTGACCTATGTCGATGAAAAAGAAAAAACCTAAGCGAATAATATCTTGTGTTCATTTGTTCATTTTGTGGTGTCCAGGCCATTTACTAGTAATATTTTTGGGATGGAAATTTATAGATGAACTATATAAATATGATCTATGTTCATGATTTATTTCACATTTTCTGAAAACTTGGAAGTGCCACATGCAACAGCTTGTTGTCGGTGCAGCTAGTTGCAAATTATAATTTTCGTCGTGGACATACCTAGTGGCTCCAAGCGCATGGTGCATGCAGATTCTCACTAACAGGTGGAGCCGACCTTAACAGGGCCCACATGTCAGTGAATCAGAGCCACACAAAGTCATGCATGTTGCCTGACTTGAGCGAAATCTGGTGTCCTTGCACGTCTCTCATTTTGCTGCGCGGTTGCATGCTGTACACGTGTAATTCCATGTACCTTGTATAAGAACATATGTGAACACATGCAACATGTCAAAAATACCACGGACACACCCGTACTATGCATTGTATCCGGTGTATATATTTTCGGTTCTGTACTACGAGTCCTGCATGTAGGGGAACAAGATGAAAGTACATGTGTCCATGTCGCGGCTACTACTACTAGTAGTAGTTCATCCTCCTATTTTCCGTTGAAAATACTAGTACACTATGTTGAAATGAAAGCTGTAAAAAGAAAACCCTCTGGTCAAACTGATGTGACTAGACAATACTGCACCTCTGATACGTAGTAAGTAGGAGTTTGTCAAATTACTAGCTGTGTGGCGTGCTAGTCTAACATACAGTGAAGTCTAGGCGGCAGTGTCCTCGATGCTGCTATTGACTAGACATAGCAAGAAAGTAAAATCGCCTCCCTCATTTTTTTCTTTGCCTCTCCATCTTCTTCCCCAGTCCCCACTCTGCCCACGATCTCCCCCATGCTCTCTCTTCTAACGCTCCCCTCCTCCTGTAAAAACCCCAACCGCACTTGGCATCCGCCTAAATCCATCCAGCTGTGATGGCCGATTCGAAGCTCAGCAGGCGATGCAAGTGGGATCAACTCAGCGCGGACGATGTCGACCTCATCGTTTAGTGTCTAGACATTTCTAGCACTATTAGGCTAGCCGCATGCTGCAAGCTGCTGTACGATCGTATTGCCAACAACGAAGGTACGAAATGGACTGTTCACCATTGGAATGAACCCTGCCTACTGATGCCCCAGCCTGCTTATTGGTTCGATGAGCCTTATGACGGTATGAGGGTACATCGTCTGCATGACACGGTGTACGACGTGGTGCCCCTCGACCATCCTCAGCGCACCGCCATCCTGCCCTTCATGCACGAAAAATTCTGGGTTGGCATGAACGACGACTGGCTCGCCGCGGTGGACCAGGGTGGGGCCTGGTGCCTAGCAAACATCTACACCTATCGAGTAATTGACCTTCCATCGACGGATACTTGTCACATTGCGGCCACCTCACATCCACGATATAACCTATAATGCTACTAGCCAGCCAGGGTTCCCCTAGTTACGTGTAGTCATTTCTGAACTCATTCACATTTCAAAAGTTTTTTTTTGGCGAATCAACAGGTATGGAGAAAAGTTCAAGAAGTCGTGGGATGGATCTCTTGAGCTGTTGAAGATCGTAATCTGTAGAGTGCCCACAGAAGCTGGGGGTTACACAGACTATAAGCTCCTTACGTTGTTCGACGGTGAAATCGCCTACCTAGAAGGCGGTAGCCAAGTTTGGAGATGTCTGGAGCATTCATGTCTTGGAAGACGATAGTACTATGATGCCATTGAACACGGTGGCCTCATTTTTGCGGTCACAAGTCAAGGCTGCACCTACTGCTAGGATCCCACATTGGAAGGTAATTCTAGTTCCATGATGATACATTGTGAGTGATTTAGTGAAGTTGTTCTTTAACTACCTTGTTTATGTTTTATCTTTCATATGATTGAATGAGCACACACTTTATGTCCTAGAAAAATGAATGAACCATTGCCAGTAATGAATTAGTACCAGTAATATGCCTTCCAAAAATATAGTGTATGATGGCATCCCTGCACTACTAAGTTCGTTCATTGTCAAAATATGAAAGGTATTATTAACCAGCATCTCAATTGTGAGCGCAACATAGTGATGCCGGGTTTCTTTATCTGTTTGTACTTTTAGTCCCTTCCCGGATTGTAGGAATCACATAGGATTTTTGTAGGACACCAATCCTTTTTGGATTTTGCCTTGAGATTCATAGGAATTGTGTAGGAATTTTGTAGGACTTGGATCCTTAGGATTTTTTCTATAAAATGCTATTTGATTCGAAAGAGTATAATCCTTAGGAATTCCTTCAAAGGATTCCTTTGCACTCCATTTTGGAGGAAAATTTCCATCCACTCCAACCTCTTTGTACAATTCCTTTGGTTTTCCTGTGCAATCAAACACCACCTGATCCAAAATACTGTAGGCATCTAATACTATGGGATTCAAGTGGACATGCCTCTCTATATAAAAAAGTGGCGCTTCCTCTTTTGAAACTTAAAACAACTAGGAAACTAAGATAAGCAAGAAATCCAAATATTCGGAATAGCAGAGTAAGAAATGCAATTCCCAATATTGTTAATTTATTGAGTAATATTATTGTCAGGATTTGCCTATTCAGACTGTTAGCATGAACAATGAAGAATGCTGGTGTTAGAATATGTATGCCAGTAATGCACTTTTTGTCTTGAATTCGGATGTTGCAGGAAACAAGGAGCTTTCGTTTGTAATCCCAGCACCTATTCTGAATGATCGTCCAGGCATGTGGTTCCTCGCTCGATCGGTTGATGGTGAACGCTTGATGATCACAATTACAATGTATGGCATGGGGGTTTCCCATGGCGAAGATGGTGAAATCATTCCTCATGCTCAAAATAGGACTAAGCTACGCCTATATCCTGCCTCTCGTGTCTACATTTTTGAAGAGGATCCTAGCTCTGCTAGACCTCTAGGGGTCATCGTTTGGAGGCAGGTTAATAGCCTAGGGGACAACTCTCTGTTTCTCGGTCTGAATTATCCAATCATTGACAAGATGATTAAGAAACACGGATGCAAGGCTACTGATGGCACATTGTTCCCATTCATGAGGAAAAACTGTGTGTATACAACATACATGAGATTTCGCGGAATACAATTCCCTCAGATTAAACGCTGCAACCTACAGCCAACTGAAGGTGAGCCTGTGGCAGTTATCAGCCTTCCGAAATATGGTTGGAACCGTGTGCGACCGGCGGTAATTTGGTTTAGGCCTAGTTTAGGTTTGGTATGCTCGTTGTGCCGTCCCTAGACTCAGCTATGGATCTTTCTGGTGTATCATTGTATCATCTTTTTTCGCTTCGTGGTTCAACATTTGACTATTAGTACACTGGTTTTAGTGGCCAGCTTGAATTAGTTTATATGAGCCCTGCCGTGCTTTTGTATTTACTATTGCCTTCCACGGTATAATCCATGTAGCCGTGCTTATTTCGTAGCGTGATTTCTATACTATAGTTTTCAGTACTGTTACTGGCTTGTATATATGCCACTCGTGTATTTTTTTTGAACCATCGCACCTCGTGCATCTTTGTGTTTTGACAGGAATATTCCATCTTTCCTCTTAGCGAATAGGGAAAAGTAGGTCACTGCTTCTTATAGGGCCACAAAATAGGCCTTAACTGGGCTGTAATTGATCTTGGCTCGGTACGCCAAAGCAGGCCGAGACGCCCTAGGATGATAGCCGCAAATGTTTATGCCGATATTCTAAAAAAAGAGTTAATGCACACCCTTCCAAAAAAGAAAAATTGTTTACGTAGACCCCATATTGTCTCTGATACATGACATACTTTTGGCGCTACCGTGAAATTACTTGTTCAATACAGTATGTATCCTTGCTCATTCTTCTGTATGTGAAATGAACAAGTCAAGCTCTGATGTGACATAAACAAGTCAAGCTCTGATGTGCTAACATTGTACTGTCTGTGCTAGTGTACAAACTGGTTGTATTATTGTGTTCGAAACTGTGAACTAAATGTGCGAATTCTGAGCCTTTTTGCATGATGACAATGCCACATATTGGCGCTAATTGCGGCATGTAATAATTTCATTGTACGGAAGCATACAACTTTGAGTGATCAGTTTAAGCTGGTGCTTACCCGAGCTGTCTGCGGCTGGGCAAGTCAAGGCCACCATGTGTCTATCGCCAACATTTTATATGGCATGATTACAAGGTTTTGAGTACATCAAATCGATTGGGCACTTAGGCCGATTCAAAGCCATCCAAACCATCTCGAAATATATCCTTTGCTGAAAAGATGATTGCGCGCTGTAAGACTTGATATGACACGATTTTATGTCAATCAGTCAAAATCCCTCCAATACTTTCCATGTTCAAATCATGTGCTGCCCAAGTTCCTCGCTATGTTCGCTATGTATAATAAGGCGCAATATCGGTCACTTTTCTCCATTTCCAACTTCATTCTTTCGGATTCAGCGTAGGTATAGCCAGGTCAGGTGGACCATCGACCTTTAGTACAGTATATTTTTACTACTTAGCCTATGAAAACGAATATTTCAACCCCACTTCAGACAAAAATCTTCCCATACTCTTGTTTCAAAAGAAAAACCCTTAATTAGCCTTTCGTGGTGAGCAGAGTATATATTTTTTAGGGTACCAACTGCATTTTTTTGGAGGATGGGGTACGAACTGCATTGAATTTTCACTAAGGACCTAGCGGAAAGATTGCACATTCGACCCAACACTGGCCCAAAACCTTGCAAATTAGCCTGTCGGGTCAGGTGGAATGCCGACCCGCGACATATTGAGTACATTGCATTTTCAGTGAGGAGGTTATTAGAAACTAGTACTACATTCTACCCAACTGTGGTCCAAAACCTCGTTAATTTATCCTTCCGGGTTCAAGTTGGCTATGGTCCGCCAACCCTCAACACATTATTACTTGGTTTTTAAGCTTGAACCACACTGAAGAAGTTTTGATAAGGATCCCACGATAAGAAGCCCATTGGTTCACAAGATTGGATCCAAGTTATTTTTTTATCGCCCAAAATCATCTTAATTTAGTATTTTCGTGCCATTCTGATAAAGTATAGGACAAGCTTCTCCTACCCATGTATTTGTACACATCATTTTGCATTTTTTATGGCAAGTCGTCAGGGTCTCTGCCTTTTCATTTTAAGTGATTCCAACATTTCTAAATGTAATCTTTTCCAGTAGTGGCATAGATGGTTCTAGCGTAGTGGAAGCACACGCGGTTCCCATTTATTGAAGTCTTGAGTTTGATTCCTAGTTTTTTCAATATAAATATATAATATATAGTATAATCTCTATCGTTCTTTTACATTTTTCTAACATACACACGTTTCTTACACAGAGAAGGCCGACATCTGGGACCCAACAACGTTGCCAAGGTCAAAACAGCGGAGTGCATCATACACACTTTGCATTTGCAGAGTCACTGACATGTTGGACCCAGCAGAGACCTTATACAGATGTTGCATTGAGCAATCAATGTTTCATTTACAGAGAGGATGATATGTGGGACCCAGCAGCACGACCTTATACAGATGCTGCATCGAGCAACGTTGCCAGTTCGAAACAGGGAGGCGCGCGAGAGAAAAAAGTGCAGCATGCACACGTTTCTTGTAATGAGAGGCTGAAATGGGGGACCCAGCAGCGTGAGCAAACGGCAGATTCGTCGAGCAACACTATCTAGTTCGGAATAGGGTAGCGTTAGAGAAGAATAAAAATCCATCATACCGACGATTCTTCTAATGTGAGGCTGACATAAGGGACCCACCAGCCTGAATAAATGGCTGATGCAGTGAGCAATGCTATCAAGTTCGGAACACGAAGGTGCGACAGCGGGTAAAGAATCCATCATACACACGTTTCTTCTAATGAGAGGATGACATGTGGGGCCCAGCATCATGATTAAACGGTAGATGCATCGAATAACGCTATCAAGTTCAGAATAGGGTAGCACGAGCGAAGGAACAAAAATCCATCATACACATGTTTCTTCTAATGAGAGGATGACATGTGGGACTCAGGAGGTTGGTTAAACGGTAGATGCGTCGAGCAGCACTATCAACTCGGAATGGGGTAGCGACAGCGAAGGAAAAAAATTCCATCATACACACGTTTCTTCTAATGAGAGGATGACATGTGGGTCCCAGGAGGTTGATTAGACGGTAGATGCATCGAGTAGCGCTATCAACTTCGGAACAGGGTAGCGCGAGCGAAGAAAAAAATTCCATCATACACACGATCCTTCTAATGAGAGGCTGACATGTGGGACCTAGCAGCCTGACTAAATGGCAGACGCCTCGAGCTACGTTATCGAGTTCAACTCAGGGAGGCGCGACCGAAAAGTATGGTCCGCTAGAGACACTGACGTCCGGGACCCACACGCCTCAAAAGACTTCGGCGAGTCAACATCGTGCAAGGAAACGAAAATCTTGCTTCTGCCACGCGCTGGCCGAGCTTCCTCCATATTTTTAGTAGATCCGTCGTAGTAGAGGGCCGCGAAACTGGAAAAAAAATTCCATTGGCCACGGCCGAGCCGAGAATTTCGTCGCGGAAGACGTGCCTTCTACGACGACTGTCGGGCCAATTCATTGCGGAAGAAAACTTTTCTTGTAGTGTCATCATAAAATATCTCGAATCACCATTTATGTCGGTTTGCCAAGATATCAAGGTGTCATCACAAAACTATCTCAATTGATCACTTATCTCGGTCTGACCGAATATCATCAACATCTATGTTGGATTTCCTATATATCAATCACCAAATATCATAAGATCGACATATATGTCGGATTTTAACATCTATCTCAAATAGCAAGTATCATAAGATTGACGTATATGTCAGATTTTGACATTTATGTCGGATTTTAGCATCTATCTCAAATCGTAAGTATCATAAGATCGACATCTATGTCGGATTTCGGCATGTATGCCAGACTTTGACATCTATGTCGGATTTTAACATCTATCTCAAATAGCAAGTATCATAAGATCGACATCTATCTCGGGTTTCAGCATTAATGTCAGATTTTGACATCTATGTCGGATTTTGACATCAATATCAAATCGCAAGTATTATAAGATCGACATGTATGTCGGTTTTTGACAAGGTATGTCAGATTTGGACAGGTATGTCAAATTTGGACGTGTATGTCAGATTTGGACGTGTATGTCAGCTATGGACATGTATGACGGCTTTGGATGTGTATATCAGTTTACGTGACAACAGTGAAAGCGATCGTCATGGTAAATACTAGAAACAATGTCTCACTTTGTCACCAAAATAATACTTCAACCCATTATGAGATAATGATATAAATATCAAAGTTAGGAAGACATTAACGATTTGCAAAGACATAATGATCTGGTAAAACAGAACATGGACATGACGTTTTCCATAAGCATGCATGATCAATAAACGCATATATGATAGGGTTTATGATGAGTAAAATGCGATCTAGATTATTTGTACTCTAGTGCAAGTGGGAGACTGAAGGAGATATGCCCTAGATGCAAATAATAAATAGTTTTTTATTGTCATATCTCAATTAGTTCATAATAGTTCATACTGTGCTATAACTGTATTAATACGAAATGTTAATATACGTGTGGTATGTAAACAAACCAAGTCTCTAGTTACCTCTAGCGAACTAGTTCATTGGTCATGAGGATGATCTAGGGTTTCAAGATCGTGGGCATTTATGCCAATTGACAATGAGGTCATGTCATTAGTTGAATGATGTGATAGACAAACAACCCAACAAGTTATATCATAATAAGATCTAGTTACAAAGTTCACCATTAATGATAAACTAAGGAAATCTCGCAACCTAATCCTTAGACTGTGAGATAATGCAAATCACCGTTCTAGAGGGAGCTTAGATGGTTATCAAGTATCATTCCGTGACTGTATGATCAAAAAGGTGGCACTCAGGTTTCCCAAAGGGGCGTGTAGAGGAGTACATATCAAGATAAGGATTTGCCCATCCATGTAATGGACAGATACAGTTGTGGCCATCTCGGTGAAGTTGCATTAATGAAGCTTGCAAGCGTGTGACTGGGTCATGGAATGCAATCGCATGGGAATGAGAAAACAAGTTCATTGGTAACGAGATCGAACAAAGGTATGGAGATATCGTAGATCAAATATCGGGTGAACTAGGTATTAAGTGGCAAAGGGAATGGGAAACGATATTTATGGTTCAAACGGCATTATCATCTGGAATGCATAGGGGTCATTATGGGCATCTCGGTCCCGCTATTGATAATTGATGGAGATCATGTCTGTGCCATTCCCGAGCTGTGGGGAAATACACTTAAGGGTACGATAAGCTAGAGATCCTCTGTAAGTTAGAATCACCATATGAAAGAGAAAAGGAAACCGGAAAAGTTTCGTGAGAGAACCGGAATCGTTCCGGAAAAGTTCCGAAGTCGTTCGGAGGAAATCGAAAGGGAACCGAAAGGTGTTTCGGGTCAAATCGGATTTTGTAATTTGTATTTACATATTAATTAATGTAATTAATATTATATATAATATTAAAATCTAATTTGAAGGGGTATGATACATTGCAAATGTATCTATAATTTTTGATGTTCCATGCTTGGTTTTATTCACTTTCTTGTGTTTTGTCCACACTTTGGAGTACTTTTCATATGATTTCTTGGACTAACCTATTAACAAGAGCCACACTGCCAGCTGCCTGTTTTCTGTTGTTTTTGGTTCCAAGAAAGTCAGAAAATGAATATTCTCGGAATTGGACGGGCCAAAAGCCAAAGTGCCTATTTTTCCGAAAGACTCACAGAGCCAGAATATGAGACGAAGGGGGGCTAGGGCCTGACCAGACCACCCCCAGGTGCAGGCTAGGCCTGGCCGCGCCAGGGCATGGTCTGGCCGCCCCAGGCTGCCCCTCGGTCTCCCTCTTAGCCTATAAGAAGCCTTCTGACCTAAAAACTCTAGGGGGTCCGACGTTTTTCCAGAAGGAGTTCCGCTCCGCCGCCACCACCAGATTCCACGAAACAGCACCAGAAACTCCGTTCTGGCACCCTGCCGGGACGGGGAATTGGAGGAGATCATCGCCATCATCATCACCATCGCTTCTCCATCGACCATCCATGTTTCCCCCATCTATGAGTGAGTAATCCCCCGCTGTAGGCTATGGGGATGGTAGGGATTGGATGAGATCGTTCATGTAATGGCATCAGATTGTTAGGGCATGGTGCCTAGTATCTTTTATTAGTGCTTTATGACTTTGTTGCGACTTGTTATGCTTAATGCTTGTCACTAGGGCCCGAGTGCCACGATTTCAGATCTGAACATGTTATTGATTCATTATGATAGTATTGTTTATGGTCTTATCTACAAGTTGTTCACACACGTTGTTGTCCAGAACCAATGGCCTCGAAGTGACAGAAATCGGGATAACCGGAGGGAATGGCTTTGATGTGAGGATCACATGTGTTCATGGAGTGTTAATGCTTTGCTCCGGTGCTCTATTAAAAGGAGCACCTTAATTGCCAGTAGTTCCCTTGAGGCCCCGCTGCAAACGGGCTGGCAGGACAAAAGATGTTGTGCAAGTTCTCATTGCGAGCACGCATGACTATATATGGAACACATGCCTAGGATTGTCTAGTACTTGGATGCTTTATCTTATTTATCTGCAATTGCCCTATGTTCTGATTGCTATGTGAATTGTCTTGTCCATGCAACGCCCGTCCATACATACCTATGCCTACCGCACTCGAATCCTACTGTTTACTACTATTGTTACTGCTGTCTTTACTTTACTACTGCTGTTATTTTACTATTCCTACTTCAAAACTATTGCTACTGATAAACTGCTGTGAGCAAGATTGTTTCCAGGTGCAGCTGAATTGACAACTCAGTTGTTAAGGCTTATAAATATTCTTTGGCTCCCCTTGTGTCGAATCAATAAATTGGGTTTCACTTCCCTCGAAAATACTGCGATACACCCCCTATACTTGTGGGTCATCAAGACTATTTTCTGGCGCCGTTGCCGGGGAGCATAGCTTTATTTATCAAGTTCACTTGGATTCTCTATTGTTCGCTGCTATCCCTCCATCATGGGTAAGTCTCGTGATGGCAAGTTTCCTATTTTACCATCCACTACAAGAAGAGGTACGGTTCTGAACACCTCTGCTGCTCTTGATTCACCATCTGTTATAAGTAAGATCGTTACACCACCACATACACATGCTACACACACTGCTACTACTGCTGAATCTGAAACTTCTGATGCTTATGATGCTGCTTCTACTGTGCTTGATAAGAGTGGTTCATTAGGTCCTTTCCTAGATGCTACGATTGCTAGAAATATAGCTGGAAATACCAAAACTCCTAATGAAGACACTGACACACATGTTAGTTCACCTGAGTCTACTGAAAGTTATGATATTGAAGATGGTTATGTTGAGATGACCGATGAATTTATTAAAGAATGTAAAAACACCCATGATAGGAGCGCTGCTAAGAGTCTCCTTGAGAGGCGTACTATTAGACCCAAATTGTCTCCTCTTGCTAAGTTTGCTGCTTCTCCCATAAACATTACAGATAAAGATTATGATTTCTCTCTCGATCTATCTTACATAGCTAGTGTTGAGAAAGAACCTTTTTGTGGGACTAAGAATGAAAGTGCGGTAGCACATATGAATGAACTTTCTACCATGAGTGGCTTGTTTTCTGATGATATTAAGATGCGTACTTACTTTGTTGCTAAGATTTTCCCCTTTTCACTGAAAGGAGAAGCTAAAACTTGGTTTAGTAATTTACCTCCTGGATCTATTGATAGCCCTGAGTGCTTGATTAGTACTTTCCTGCAGAAATATTTTCCTCCTAGTGCTAGACATGCTATTTTGCAGGAACTTTTTGATTTTAAACAGGGAGGAAAAGAGGTATTGCCTGAATCTTGGGCAAGGTTTTATGCTTTGATTCATGCACAAGCTGGAAGTCCATTACCTAAGAATGAGCTTCTTGATATATTTTATAATGGACTAACTGAAGAATCTAGGATATACCTAGATAGTTGTGCTGATTGTGTTTTCAGGAATAGGACTCCTAAGGAAGCTGAGGAATTAATGGCTAAAATAAGTAAGAATTATGAAGATTGGACTCCTCCTAAACAAGCTATACCTGAAGTAATTGTACCTGAACCTTCTATTCCGGTGCCTATTCCAATATCAAAGAAGAGGGGAGTTATTGAATTAAATGATGAAGTATTGAAGGAAGCTAAGAAATGTCTTAAGGAGAAGGGAATTAAAGCTGCAGATGTCAAGAATTTACCTCCTATAGAAGAATTATGTAAGCCTATCCCCTACTCATCCACTATTGAGGTACACTCTCTCCAACACTTTGATGAAGGTGATATCCCTTACTCTAAACCTCCTGATCAATGCTTAGAAGAATTTGATATCTTTATTGTTAAGCAAGATAATTTTAATAAAAGGGTGCAAAATCATCTAATGGAAAACACTAGAGCTATTGTTGAGTTGAAAGATATTGTGGAAAGAACCTCTAATGATGTTAAAATGATTGTTAAACACTTTCAAATGGTTCAAACTCAAATAGATCAACTCGTTAAAGTGCAAAAAGACTTGCTAGTTAATGCTGCTAAAGAAAAACATGCTTATGAAATGAGAACTAGAAGTGGAGCTGCTACCCAGGATCCTCTATATCCTGAGGGGCATCCCAAAAGAATTGAGCAGGATTCTCAACAAGCTGAAAATAGTGGTTCTACTCGTAAGAAAAGGAAAAAGAAACATAAAATTGTTGTAGAACCCTCTGAACCTGCTATAGATCCTAATAGTATATCCATCTCTAATGCTGAAACTCAAAGTGGTAATGAAGAAAATGAAGTTCCTAATGAAGAAAAAGTTGAAGAAGAACCTAAAAACCACACTAAGAATACTAAATACACTAAAGAATATTTTGTTGCTAAGAAACATGGTAGTGAAATAGAACCTTGGGTCCAAAAACCTATGCCTTTCCCTGATAAGAAACACAAGTCAAAGGAAGATGAACATTATAATAAGTTTTGTGAGTGGATGAAACCTTTATTCTTGCAAATTCCTTTAACTGATGCTATTAAATTGCCTCCTTACTCAAAGTATATGAAGGATATTGTCTCGAATAAAAGGAAGATCCCTAATGAAGAAATTTCTACTTTGCTTGCTAATTATTCCTTTAATGGTAAGGTTCCTAAGAAACTTGGAGATCCAGGGATTCACACTATCCCTTGCTCTATTAAGAATAGTTATGTTAGAACTGCTTTGTGTGATTTGGGAGCTGGAGTTAGTGTTATGCCTTTCTCTCTCTATAAGAGGCTTCAACTAGAAAAATTAATACCAACTGATATATCTTTGCAAATGGCTGATAAATCTACCACTATTCCTGTTGGTATATGTGAGGATGTACCTGTTCAAGTGGCTCATAATTGCTTGATATTAACTAATTTTGTTGTGCTTTCAATGCCTGAAGATGATAATATGTCTATTATTCTTGGGAGACCTTTTCTTAATACTGCAGGAGCTGTTATTAATTGTAATCAAGGAAAGGTGACTTTCAATGTTAATGACAAGGAACATACTGTCTATTGCCCCAAGAAGATTGAAAGGACTTATGGTTTGAATTCAATTGAACATGTTGAGGTCATTCAAGTTGGAGAGATATATTGTCCCATACCAAGAGAAAAGTTTGAAACTATTATGATTGGGACCATTGCTATCAAAGTTGAGGTAAGATAATCACTAGTGGAATACAAAGTTTTGTCTCATATGAAATTGTTTTGGAAGCAATACCTGATCAACCTTGTTAACGAAAGGATTTCATTGAACAAAACAATGTTTGCACCATGATTATGTCCGCTTACTTCTATTCTATCCATTTTAGTTTTTGCTTATGCCTAACTTAAAGGCGTTAAAGAAAAGTACTTATTGGGAGATAACCCAAAAGTTTTAGATGAGTCTTGGAAGTTATTACTTCAGTAATAACCGCTCCTTATCCTTTTTATTTGCTTTTTGTGCCAAGAGTAACCTCTAATTAGAAGAGAAGTAATGATTGGGAAAGTTGTTGTCCTGAAACAGATTTCTGTGCTTCACCGTAAAAATTCGTGTAAAATCTCTGAACATCTTTTTGAGGCGTGAATTTTTGTTCTTATGCCCCAGGTTGTTATCTAACTTTCGTTAGTTCAACACTTTTTGATTTGAGCAACAGAAGGTCTTCGAAAAAATTCGCCTTTACTTGCTGGTCTGTTTTGACAGATTTCTGCCATTTTCTGCATTTGCTTCTTGTTGGTTCCTTTTTGAGTTCTTTTGGGGAATTGAGCTTTTTGAGGGAAGTGATACAGTAGCTAGAGTTTTAATGGAAGTTTTATTGGTGTTGGAACTGAACCTAAAGACTTATTATCTTGAGTGCACTAATGTTGCTAATAAAGATTGTGTGCAGTTTTGTATGAAGGAAAAAATTTAGGTGTATGGAAGAAATGAGTAATGAGATGAAGGATGGACTAAAGCTCAACCTTGGGGATGCCACGAGTGTCACCCCAAGAAATATCCAAGAATTACAAGCGTCAAAGCTTGGGGATGCCCAAGGCATCCCCCTCTTCATCAATAAAAATCCTAGGTTTCTTCCAAACGCTTTATTTTTATTGTTTCATGCACAGTTGTTTTGTTCTTGGAGCGTCTTCTTTTTCATTTTCGTTTTGGTTTTTCGTTTGCTTGGTTTGTTTAGTTTGCTGAATAAATTAGTTGGACCCCCTCTTTCATACATTGGTTTTTAAATAGTTTGGTTTGGTTTGGAAAAGAGTAGGAAAGTTCATGCTTAAGTGGTAAAGAGAGCTTGTTTTTGACTGTGGCCTATGCTTTGTCATGCCATGCTTGATATTTTTTTGGCTTTATGCTTAATATTCTTTGCTGTAGCATGACTTGTTATAAACAATTGAGATTTCTTGATGTGCCTTGGATGAATCATGCGTTGTTTTAGCATATTAAAGCATATTATAGTGGTATTATCCTTTGATGCTTTATTTGGGTTGACTTGGCGCATGCTCACACCATGTTATGACTATCCCAAGTCACCATAGCCTTTATGATCCTTTAGTTTTCAACTTGTAGTATCACTTTATGCTTTGATCAATGATGTTTTGTTGCTCTGCATGATTATGGCCATTATTGCTCTCTTAGTTTGCCGCTCCCAGTCTTTTGCTAGCCTCCACAACCAAGTATGAGTTCCACTCATGCATCCAACTTCCTAAACCAAGTTATTCCAAAGAGTCCACCATACCTACCTACTAGCTTATGCTATTCCAAGTATATTCATGTTTTTGTTTACCTTCCGAACTAAACTTGTTATGAGAAAACTAGTGATTAAAGCTCTTACGAACTTGATGGCACACTTTACTTTTCTTGCCCTTAATAAACTTGAAACATTGTGTCGTCTATGTTATATATGCTTGCACTTATTTGTTGGGAATTAGCAGAACCATGCTGTCATGGGGAACTCTTTCAACATTGCACGGGTACTTTGTACCTAGTTGATACCATGCTCTTCTGTATATGGATGTCGTCGGTGTGAAATGAAAGAGGAGCTTGTAAGTCCATGGAGTTATGTATATGTGTTAGAGAAACGCCTGGGCCGCTAGTCTAATCCATGCTGACATGGTGGAAACCTGCAGTGTAACCATAATGAGTTGTCTATGAAGCATTCTTCTTATAAAAAAAGAGTCCGATATTGAGAAAAAAGAGAAAAAGAAAAAAAGATTTTATGAAAAGAGGAAAGAGAGAAAAAAGCACCATATTCCCATGGTAAATAAGAAGATTGCTGAGATGCTCGTTGTCTGCTTGCCTTGCCATTTTGATATGGGGATTCTTCCGTATCATCGGGCAAGGGGTACCCCATTGGCGGTTCTCTATGATACACATGTACTTACGATGACAAGAACTTACCGGTGACTAAACTTGAGTAGCATGAGGAGCGGCCCTCGTATTCAAGGGACATGATATTTCCAACTTATACTTCGTCAAGCATGTACACCATAGTTTGTTCACTTTAACCTTAATCACTTCAAGATGCTTATGATAGGGGCAATGAGAGCTAAAAGCTATAAGTACCATAATTTTTGGAAGCTCTTTATGAGACTTGAATCCCTACTTCCTTCTATGAAGGCCTTTCTTCCACCATTACATTGAGTCTCCACCTTCTACCTTTATGCACCTACTTTGAGAGCATAGTGGCCATTCTTAGTTCTATGTGCATTTTCCCAAGACTAGTTGATTGATGCATAACTTGATATTGCTTGTTTTAAACTATTTGTATCTAGTCACTCTTATGAACTTTGAAGGTGTCCTATGCATTTATATTTGCTACTCTATGAGGGACAAGCTGAATACGATTATGCTATGTTTTCTTTATGTGAAACAAACAAACATCTTGCAAAGCATTGTTATTCATGAATCTTTTGTTTGTGCCTTCTCATGTTGCATCATAGTTTCTTTTTCTTATTGCTAGAACTTTGTCTTTCATGTTATGATTGAAGTACTATGATCCCAGCTTTGAATGTTTTATAACTACTTTGATCAAGTTTATGATGGTGCAAGTCACCTAAAAAATTATTCTTTCTTTTTATCACTTACCTACTCAAGGACGAGCAGGAGTTAAGCTTGGGGATGTTGATACATTGCAAATATATCTATAATTTTTGATGTTCCATGGTTGGTTTTATTCACTTTCTTGTTGTTTTGTCCACACTTTGGAGTACTTTTCATATGATTTCTTGGACTAACCTATTAACAAGAGCCACAGTGCCAGCTGCCTGTTTTCTGCTGTTTTTGGTTCCAGGAAAGTCAGAAAATGAATATTCTCGGAATTGGATGGGACAAAAGCCAAAGTGCCTATTTTTATGGAAGACTCACGGAGCCAGAATATGAGACGGAGGGGGGCCAGGGCCTGACCAGACCACCCCCAGGCGCGGGCTGGTCCTGGCCGCGCCAGGGCATGGTCTGGTCGCCCCAGGCTGCCCCTCGGTCTCCCTCTTTACCTATAAGAAGCCTTCTGACCTAAAAACTCTGGGGGTTTGATATTTTTCCAGAAGGAGTTTCGCTCCACCGCCACCACCAGATTCCACGAAACAACACCAGAAACTCCGTTCTGGCACCCTACCGAGATTGGGAATTGGAGGAGATCATCGCCATCATCATCACCATCGCTTCTCCATCGACCATCCATGTTTCCCCATCTATGAGTGAGTAATCCCCCACTGTAGGCTATGGGGATGGTAGGGATTGGATGAGATCGTTCATGTAATGGCATCAGATTGTTAGGGCATGGTGCCTAGTATCTTTTATTAGTGCTTTATGACTTTATTGCGACTTGTTGTGCTTAATGCTTGTCACTAGGGCCCGAGTGCCATGATTTCAGATCTGAACATGTTATTGATTCATTATGATAGTATTGTTTATGGTCTTATCTGCAAGTTGTTTACACACGTTGTTGTCTAGAACCAATGGCCCCGAAGTGACAGAAATCGGGATAACCGGAGGGAATGGCTTTGATGTGAGGATCACATGTGTTCATGGAGTGTTAATGCTTTGCTCCGGTGCTCTGTTAAAAGGAGCACCTTAATTGCCAGTAGTTCCCTTGAGGCCCCGCTCCAAACGGGCTGGCAGGACAAAAGATGTTGTGCAAGTTCTCATTGCGAGCACGTATGACTATATATGGAACACATGCCTAGGATTGTCTAGTACTTGGATGCTTTATCTTATTTATCTGCAATTGCCCTATGTTCTGATTGCTATGTGAATTGTCTTGTCCATGCAACGCCCGTCCATCCATCCCTATGCCTACCGCACTCGAATCCTACTGTTTACTGCTATTGTTACTGCTGTCTTTACTTTACTACTGTTGTTACTTTACTATTCCTACTACAAAACTGTTGCTACTGATAAACTGCTGTGAGCAAGATTGTTTCCAGGTGCAGCTGAATTGACAACTCAGTTGTTAAGGCTTATAAATATTCTTTGGCTCCCCTTGTGTCGAATCAATAAATCGGGTTTCACTTCCCTCGAAAATACTGCGATACACCTCCTATACTTGTGGGTCATCAGGGTATTCCACTAATGGGCCAAACTTCCTAGGGAAAAAGGGCCCATGAGGGAAAACCACTAGAGGGAAGGGCCAATGCCTAGCCACCCCAAGGGGGCCCACCCGACCATCCTAGGGCTGTGCATCGGGTGCGGCCCACCCCTAGCTGGCTGGCCCATGGAGCCCTAGGGCCCATGGCGCCTCCCCCTCTCTCCCTTGTTTAGTCCCACATGGGAAACCCAAAGGGGAGGGCACACCCCCTCCTATATAAAGGGGTTCTGATACGTCCAAAACGTATCTACTTTCTCGAACACTTTTGCTATTGTTTCTCCTCTAAACTTGTGTGATTTGGCTACAACTAACACGGACTGACGCTATTTTCAGCAGAATTACCTTGGTGTCTAGTTTTTGTGCAGAAAATCAACTATCAGGAAAAATCCCGGAAAATATGCCAAAAATCCTATTTCACCAGAAGACTCACGGAGCCAGAAGACGAGACGGAGGAGGCCCACGAGGGGCCCAGACCCCCTGGCCACACAGGCCAGCCCACGCCGCGCCTGGGAGGGGTGTGGCCGCCTCAGGCACCCCCTCGGCCTACCTCTTTGCCTATAAGATGCCCCTTGACCTAAAAACTCAGGGGGGGTTCGACGTTTTTCCAAATAGAGTTCCGCTGCGCCGCCACCACCAGATACCGCGATTCGGAACCAGAAACTCCGTTCTGGCACCCTGTCGGGACGGGGAATTGGGGGAGATCATCGCCATCAACATCACCATCGCTTCTCCATCAACCATCCATGATTCCCCCATCCATGAGTGAGTAATCCCCCGCTGTAGGCTATGGGGATGGTAGGGATTGGATGAGATCGTTCATGTAATGGCATCAGATTGTTAGGGCATGTGCCTAGTATCTATTATTAGTGCTTTTTGACTTTGTTGCAACTTGTTATGCTTAATATTTGTCTCTAGGGCCCAAGTGCCATGATTTCAGATCTGAACATGTTATTGATTCATGATGATAGTATTGTTTGTGATCTTAGCTGCAAGTTGTATACACATATTATTGTTCGGAACCAAAGGCCCCGAAGTGACAATAATCGGGATAACCAGAGGGAATGGCTATGATATGAGGATTACGTGTGTTCATGGTGTGTTAATGCTTTGCTCCGGTGCTCTATTAAAAGGAGCACCTTAATTGCCAGTAGTTCCCTTGAGGCCCCGCTGCAAACGGGCTGGCAGGACAAAAGATGTTGTGCAAGTTCTCATTACGAGCACGTATGACTATATAGGGAACACATGCCTATGATTATTTAGTACTTGGATGCTTTATCTTATTTATTTGCAATTGCCCTATATCTTGATTGTTATATGAATTGTCTTGTCCATGCAACGCCCGTCCATCCATCCCTATGCCTACCGCGCTTTAATCCTACTGTTTATTGCAATTGTGACTACTGTCTTTACTTTTACTACTGCTTTTACTTTGCTATTACTACTACAAAACCGTTGCTACTAATAACTGCTATGAGCAAGATTGTTTCCAGGTGAAGCTGAATTGACAACTCAGTTGTTAAGGCTTATAAATATTCTTTGGCTCCCCTTGTGTCGAATCAATAAATTGGGTTTTACTTCCCTCGAAGACTGTTGCGACCCCCTATACTTGTGGGTCATCAAGACTATTTTATGGCGCCGTTGCCGGGGAGCATAGCTCTATTTATCATGTTCACTTGGAATCACTATTGTTCGCTGCTATCCATTCATCATGGGTAAGTCTCGTGATGGAAAAGTTCCTATATTACCATCCACTACAAGGAGAGGTACGGTTCTGAACACCTCTGTTGCTCTTGATTCACTATCTGTGATGAGTAAGCTCCTTACACCACCACATACACATGCTACACATACTGCCACTACTGCTGAATCTGAAACTTTTGATACTTATGATGCTGCTTCTACTGTGCTTGATAAGAGTGGTTCATTAGGTCCTTTCCTAGATGCTATGATTGCTAGAACTATAGCTGGAAATACTGAAACTCCTAATGAAGACACTACTACACCTTTTAGTTCACCTGAGTCTACAGAGAGCTATGATATTGAAGATGGATATATAGAAATGAATGATGAATTTATTAAAGAATGTAAAAATACTCATGGTAAAAGTGCTATTAAGAGTCTCCTTGAGAGGCGTATTATAAAACCCAAATTATCTCCTAATACTAAGTTTGCTACATCTCCCATAAACATTAAATATAAAGACTATAATTTCTGTCTTGATTTATCTTACATAACCATTGTTGAGAAAGAACCTTTTTGTGGGACTAAGAATGAAAGTGCTGTAGCACATATGACTGAGCTTTCTATCATGATTGGCCTATTTTCTGATGATATTAAGATGCACACCTACTTTGTTGCTAAAATTTTCCCTTTTCACGGAAAGGAGAAGCTAAGGCTTGGTTTAATAATTTACCTCCTAGATCTGTTGATAGCCCTGATTGCTTGATTAGTACTTTCCTTCAGAAATATTTCCCTCCTAGTGCTAGACATGCCATTTTGCAGGAACTTTTTGATTTTAAACTGGGAGAAAAAGAGATATTGCCTGAATCGTGGGCAAGGTTTTGTGCTTTGATTCATGCATAGGCTAGATGTCCATTACCTAAAAACGAGCTTCTTGATATATATTATAATGGACTAACTGAAGAATCTAGGACATACCTAGATAGTTGTGCTGATTGTGTTTAGGGAATAGAACTCCCAAAGAAGCTGAGGAATTAATGGCTAGAATAAGCAAGAATTATGATGACTGGACTTCACCTGAGCCACCTACACCTGAGTTAACTGTGCCTGAGCCAACACCAACACCAAAGAAGAGGGGAGTTATTGAACTAAATGATGAAGTGATGAAGGAAGCTAAGAAATGTCTTAAGGATAAGGGTATTAAAGCTGAAGAAGTGAAGAATCTACCTCCTATAGAAGAATTATGTAAGGCAATCTCCCACTCATCCACTATTGAGGTACACTCTCTCCAACATTTTGATGAAGGTGATATTCCTTATTCTAAACCTCCTGATCAATGCTTAGAAGAATTTGATATTTTTATTGTTAAGCAAGATAATTTCAATAAAAGGGTGCAAAATCATTTAATGAAAAACTCTAGAGCTATTATTGAGTTGAAGGATATTGTGGAAAGAACCTCCAATGATGTTAAAATTCTTGTTAAACATTTCCAAATGGTTCGAACTCAAATTGATCACTTATTAAGGTACAAAAAGATTTGCTAGTGAATGCTGCTAAAGAAAAACATGCTTACAAAATTAGAACTAGAAGTGGTGCTGCCACTCAGGATCCTCTATATCCCGAGGGGCATCCCAAAATAATTGAGCAGGATTCTCAACAAATTTAAAATAGTGGTACTTCTCCTAAGAAAAGGAAAAAGACACATAAAACTATTGTGGAGTCTTCTGAACCTGCTAAAGATCCTAATAGTACATCTATCTCTGATGCTGAAACTGAAAGTGGTAATGAGGAAAATGATGATCCTGATAAAGAAAAAGTTGAAGAAGAACCTGAAAGGCACACTAAGGATACTAAATACACTAAGGAAGATTTTGTTGCTAAGAAACATGGTAGTGAAAGAGAGCCTTGGGTCCAAAAACCTATGCATGTCCCTGAGAAGAAACACAAGGCAAAGGAAGACGAACACTATAATAAGTTTTGTGAGTGGATGAAACCTTTATTTTTACAAATTCCTTTAACTTATGCTATTAAATTACTTCCTTATTCAAAGTATATGAAGGATATTGTCTCTAATGAAAGGAAGATCCCTAATGAGGAAATTTCTACTTTTCTTGCTAATTATTCGTTTAATGGTAAGGTTCCAAAGAAACTTGGAGACCTAGGGATTCCAACTATTCCATTATATATTAAAAATAATTATGTTAGAACTGCCTTGTGTGATTTGGGAGCAGGAGTTAGTGTTATGCCTTTTTCTCTCTACAAGAAACTTCAACTGGAGAAATTAATACCAACTGATATATCTTTGCAAATGGCTGATAAATCTACTACTATTCCAGTTGGTATATGTGAGGATGTACCTATTCAAGTGGCTCATAATTGCTTGATATTAACTGACTTTGTTGTGCTTGAAATGCCTGAAGATGACAATATGTCTATTATTCTTGGGAGACCTTTTCTTAATACTGCATGAGTTGTTATTAATTGCAATCTAGGAAAGGTAACTTTTAATGTTAATGACAAGGAGCATACTATCTACTTCCCCAAGAAGATTGCTAGGAATTATGGCTTAAATTCAATTGAAAATATTGAGGGCATCCAAGTTGGAGAAATATATTGTCCCATACCACGAGAAAAATATGAAACTATTATGATTGGGACCATTGCTATCAAGGTCGAGGTAACACAATCATTTAGTGGAATACAAAGTTTTGTTTCATATAAAATTGTTTTGGTAACAAGGCCGGATCAACCTTCTTAACAAAGGGATTTTAATGAACAAAACAATGTTTTCACCATGATTATCTTTGCTTACTTTTATTTTATCCATTTTAATTTTTGCTTTCACTTAGTTTACTTTTCTATTGCTAGTTGCTTGCATATTAGAGTGTCTTAAAACTTCTGAAGTTTTAGTTTTGTTTTGTTATTGCATCATTCCAATATTATCTTTTTGCCGGAAAATTATTCATCAATACCTGAAAATTGCTAAAAAATATAATGTCTCAAAAAATTCTAGAAAACTCATATTAAAATTTTTCGTCAAAAATGGGGCAGAGAAGTACCTGGAGTGACCCAGCGGGGCCCACCAGGCAGGCACACCACCTGGTGGCGCGGCCACCCTAGGGGCGCGCCTGGCCATGGCGTGGGCCACCCCTGGCCCTCCACTTACTCTCCATCCTGCCACTCCTTTCTCTCTCTCTCTCTCTCTCTCTCTCTCTCTCTCTCTCTCTCTCGAAAACACCAATTCATTGCTCAAACTCGCATTCTTGCTATTCTTGCTCACGATTTTTCGATCTCCTTGCTCAGCCCATCTTTGCTGCTGAAATTTGGAGCATTTGTTCTCCCGTATGTGACTCCTCCGCTTGTCCAAGTAGATTTGTGATTAGTGGATTATATCAGTATTTTGCTACTCTAGGTGACAGGCTATGTGAGCTTGTAAGCTTGTTCAATGCTTGGAGAAATTGTTTTGATGCATGTTTAGGCCTCTTACAAGTCCCTATAAGTAGTTCTTTCCATTATGAATCACTTTGCAATCACTTGTATGATGGTTGTCTAAAATTTCAGAAAAGGAGATGAATGAACACCAACTCAACCAACACGAATTAGGGATGCCTGCGGTTATGAAGGTTCACCGTGAGGAGGAAGTCTTCCTTCTATCTATACATGCCCCGAATTCATGAGGGCTGCAAGGATTTCTCAAGATTTCCATACCTTAATTGCTAATGCAGGATTGGAGCATTTTGTGGGAGATGAACCATACCAACATGTGAAACTAACTATGTCTGTGGTGCAGGATTTTCGATTTAGTTGGTCCTTGCCTAACCCCATGGTTCATTACAAAATTTACAATATAGTTGTCAATCTCCCTTTTGATGATTTTCATGAAGCTATTAAAGTACCATAGTGGGGTTC
The DNA here is from genome assembly GCA_916181665.1 of Avena sativa. Lineage (NCBI taxonomy): Eukaryota > Viridiplantae > Streptophyta > Magnoliopsida > Poales > Poaceae > Avena > Avena sativa. Next base: position 346,500,957 of record OV702287.1, read on the forward strand.
GTGTGAAAGAATTAGAGAGCGGCCTACACCACTCATGGACTTGTACGCAGAGATTTGCCATGGGAGCAACTTATCAAAGGAGAGTGGTAAAATTCGTAACATTCATCTCCCGTCTATTCGATACTTTGCTTACTTTATTGCCAAGTGTGTTCTTGCTAGGAAAACTGCTAGTAAATTATCCTCATATGATCTAGCCTTCATCTCAACTTCCTTAAAACGAGATAGGACTTATAATTTGGGTGCCTTGATAGCTTTCCGTCTTGCTGCTAACCGCGAGAAAGGTGGAATTTGTGGAGGCCTCATCGCCTCTCGTTTATTAGCTTTGCATGGAGTAGCGCCTCATCATTTAGACCTATAGTTTCCCATAGAGAGGCTTGACCTTAATTCCATGATACAACATAAATTCGTTTCTTCCTAGGCTAATTTGAGTGATTTATCTTATGAAATAACCTTCCTCAAGGCTGGTTGGAGAAGGGGTAAGTCCGAACGTGTTGTTCTTTTGCCTGCACCTGCTTTGTTTAACCTTGATGCCAGGGTAGGATGGTCACTCACTGAGGAAGATCTCGATACATATTCGGAGGAGCTCTCCCAGCAAGAGCAATATACTGGAAGGGAGATTACAGATGATTCGGTCTAGCCCTCGAATGAGGGGGAGTCTTCATACCAGCAGCCCGCCTATGATTGTGGAGCTTCTTCTTCTTCGCAAGGGCCTACCTACGATCATTCTTATGATGACCCGCCGGCTTGGAGTTCCTACCCGCGTTGGGGTTGATACCCACTTAGGCCAAAAGCCTAAGCTTGGGGGGAGGTATACCGACATCACACTATCTACATATCATGTTCAGTCGGTACTTTGTATATCCATGTTTTATTTTCTTTTTAGTCTTCGTTCTTGCTTTATTTCTGCTTTCCAAAACACAAAAGACCAAAAATATTTTTGTTATTTCTCTTTGCTTGCTTCTTTATATTTTTTCCTTGGTTTGCCTCTTTCTTTTAGCTTTGTCTTAATTATTCAAAAAACCCAAAAAGATTTCGCTTTGTTTGATCTTCCTTTTTGTTCTTGCCTTTAAAAATCAAAAACACCAAAAATATTTTCTGTTCTTCTTTGGTTTTGTGAAGTTCGTTGCAGGGTTCAGTAGTACTCAGTGGAGTTTGGTTTCATGTTATTATTCAAGCCACACAAGTGAAGGGCAATAATGAAGATTAATGACAACTTGAGGTGTGGTAAGAGGTTGGTAATGAACTCTATTTGTTTTCATTTTTGTACATATACTCATCATTGTGGGCATGCTTAGTCTATTCATGTAAGGTGTATGTTATTTAGGGATGCTTAGTAGTTCTTGCTTTCTTATGATTAGCTCCAACTTGCTAATGGTTTGTAGCATGTCATATGAATGTTTGCTTGCATTGTTCTATTCATAACTCAGTATGACATTGTGGTATCCTCCTCTGAATGTTTCATTTGAATCGACTTAGCACGTGCTCACGCATGCATAAGACTGAGACAATAATCAATTAAGCCTCGATGAATTATTTTGCCTCAGGGTTATTGAATCACTTTCATGCCATAATTAGTCCTGTTTTGTTGCAAGCATGATTATGATAGTTATTGCTCTCTCGTTTGTGACTCCCTTTCTATTGCTGGCCTTCACTTGCACTGAGTATGAGCTCTACTCGTGTTTCCAACTCCCAAAACCAATATTGCCAAAAGTGTCCACCATACCTACCTATTAGCATCATTTGATATTCCGTGCATATTCAGTATGCCTTGTTTTCTTCCGAATAAAATGTTTGCTTGTTATGAGAAAGTTAGTTAGCAAAGCTCTCACGAACTTGATGGCACACTTTATTTCTTGCACTTAATAAACCTGAACTATTGTGACTGTCCATGAAAGTTATATGCTTGCAAATTATTGGCTGGGGATTAGCAGAACCGTGTTGTCACGGGGAACGCTTTCAACACCTGTAAATATATACCCAGTTGATATCATGATCTTTTGTTTATGGATGCCGTCGATGTGAAATAAAAAGGGGAGCTTGTAAGTCCATGGAGTTATGTATATGTGTTAGAGAAACGCCTGGGCCACTAGCCTAAGCCATGCCTAATCATGGTGGAAACTTGCAGCATCACCATAGTGAGCAATCTATGAAGCATTCTTCTTATAAATAAAGAGATAGAGATTGAGAAAAAGAAAAAAAGATGAGGAAAGAGGAAAGAGAGAAAAAAGCACCATTTTCCCATGGTAAATAAGAAGATTGCTGAGATGCTCATTGTCTGCTTGCCTTGTCATTTTGATTATGGGATAGCTCATGTATCATGTGCAAGGGGTACCCCGTTGGCGGTTCTCTATGATACACATGTATTTACTATGACAAGAACTTACCGGTAACTAAAGTTGAGTAGCATGAGGAGAAACCCTCGTACTCAAGGGACATGAGATTTCCAGTTTATGGTTTGTCAAGCATATAACTCATATTGGACCTCACTTTCACCTTAACCATTTAAATATGCTTATGATAGGGGCAATGCGATCTCAAAGCTAATTAGTACCATACTTTCAGCATTTGGAAGCCTTTCAAACATTTCAAAACCCTTTCACTTCCTTGTTGAGTCACCACTTATTCTATGAGCACTTTCTTGAGAGCATAGTTGTCATTCTTAGTATAATGTGCTTGTCTCAAAACTTGGTTAATTGTGTCATGACTTTGATGCTTGCATCTTTGATATCTTTACTTCTAGTCTTCACTTGAACTTCAGAGGTGCCTTGGCATTTATGTTTGCTCTACAATCAAAGGCAAGCGAGATACCACTCTATCATACCTTTTTATGAGAATTGCAATGTTGCTTATGTTTATGTTTCATGCTACTTATTATTTTTGAGTTGGAATCTCTTCATAGCTTGCAATGACTATTAAGTAAACTTATTTGCATACTCTTTATTATGAATTGCCTAAGTATTTGATCATATGCTGAGAATATATATATCTTATGAAGCAAATGTGTTCGTGAAATTTTCTTTTATCGCACTCAGTTTTCAACTGAATTGCTTGAGGATAAGCAATAAGCTAAGCTTGCGGGGAGTTGATACATCCAAAACGTATCTACTTTCCCGAACACATTTTCTATTGTTTCTCCTCTAAACTTGTGTGATTTGGCTACAACTAACACGGACTGACGCTGTTTTCAGCAGAATTACCTTGGTGTCTAGTTTTTGTGCAGAAAATCAACTATCAGGAAAAATCCCGGAAAATATGCCAAAAATCCTATTTCACAAGAAGACTCACAGAGCCAGAAGGCGAGACGAAGGAGGGCCACGAGGGGCCCACACCCCCTGGCCGCGCGGGACAGCCCAGGCCGCGCCTGGGAGGGGTGTGGCCTCCTCGGGCACCCCTCGACCTTCCTCTTCGCCTAGAAGATGCCCCTTAACCTAAAAACTCAGGGGGGGGGGGGTTCGACATTTTTCTAGATAGAGTTCCGCTGCGCCGCCACCACCAGATACTGCGATTCGGAACCAGAAACTCTGTTCTAGCACCCTACCGGGATGGGGAATTGGAGGAGATCATCGCCATCATCACCATTGCTTATCCACCAACCATCCATGATTCCCCCATCCATGAGTGAGTAATCCCCCGCTGTAGGCTATGGGGATGGTAGGGATTGGATGGGATCGTTCATGTAATGGCATCAGACTGTTAGGGCATGTGGCTAGTATCTATTATTAGTGCTTTTTGACTTTGTTGCAACTTGTTATGCTTAATGCTTGTCACTAGGGCCCGAGTGCCATGATTTCAGATCTGAACATGTTATGATTCATGATGATAGTATTGTTTGTGATCTTACCTACAAGTTGTATACACATATTATTGTTCAGAACCAAAGGCCTCGAAGTGACAATAATTAGGATAACCAGAGGGAATGGCTATGATATGAGGATTACATGTGTTCATGGAGTGTTAATGCTTTGCTCCGGTGCTCTATTAAAAGGAGCACCTTAATTGCCAGTAGTTCCCTTAAGGCCCCGCTGCAAACGGGCTGGCAGGACAAAAGATGTTGTGCAAGTTCTCATTACGAGCACGTATGACTATATATGGAACACATGCCTATGATTATTTAGTACTTGGATGCTTTATATTATTTATTTGCAATTGCCCTATATCTTGATTGTTATATGAATTGTCTTGTCCATGCAACACCCGTCCATCCATCCCTATGCCTACCGCGCTTTAATCCTACTGTTTATTGCAATTGTTACTACTGTCTTTACTTTTACTACTGCTTTTACTTTGCTATTACTACTACAAAATTGTTGCTATTGATAAGCTGCTGTGAGCAAGATTGTTTCCAGGTGAAGCTGAATTGACAACTCAGTTGTTAAGGCTTATAAATATTCTTTGGCTCCCCTTATGTCGAATCAATAAATTGGGTTTTACTTCCCTCGAAGACTGTTGCGATCCCCAATACTTGTGGGTCATCAGGTGCCCATGTGTAGGATCAAACACACAATTTGAGATGTTCTCTAAGGAATTTTCCTTAGAGAATTCCTCCCTCTCTCTCTACATAGTTGTCTCCACGCGTTGGCATGGTCCCAAGAAATGACTGTTCGTGCAAGAGACGACACACCTGCAGCACGCTATTGCGCTGCAGGGATTCCAAGCCAGAGATCTACTTCCGCAATCCCGGCAGGGATCAAGGAGTCGGAGGTCGTCATCGTACACCGTATGTGTACGAAACCACAAGGGGCCACATTTGGCGCACCTTGGATGTTGTGAGCTGGAGCTGCTGCACGATGAAGAAGGAGCAAGGGGTGACCTGCGAGGAGCATCGCGACCTTGAGGTCGGCTACGAGTTCGACTACTTCAACCATGTTCCCCTCGGAATGTTAACCGCGTACGGTCTATAAGGATATGTATTCTATATGCTCTGTCGTTACTTCATTACTACATAGATATATATTTGGCATTAGGAGGTTCCAACGTAGGAATTTTTTGTTTTCTGCTACGGAACCCTTCAGTGGTATTAGAGCCGTCTATGCGTAGGAGTGTTGTATGACCAGTACGCACAAGTATTGTGCGGGCATTGATCCCTTAGTTGTTACCCTCTAATGTGAACTTGTTTATATCGCGGTATTGTTTGATGAAGCGGCCTGGATCGACCTTACGTGTATTCGTATGCGAGACTAGTTCCACGCTCGACATACGGCTTGCTCCGTATAAGTGGCAAGCAGGTGTCTGTCTCTCATTCAATGGTTGATATAACATTTACAATGGAGGGCCCCAAAAGGGGTGTAGTAGAGACAATTGTTGGATCCATGCTGTGGTTGGAAAGTTCGTAGATTAGAAACGGTTCTATTGCAAAAGTCCTAACAACCACGTAAAACTTGCAAAGATAAAGTAGAGGCGTCTAACTTTATTTTGCAGGAGGGCATGTGATTTGATATGGTATTGGTCGTTATGAAGGTATTGTAGTTTACTTTTTGTTAATAAGTAGTATAGTAATAGTCATCATTCCGATGGACGACCTGCTGGTGGTGTCATGGACTTGGCGTCAAACCAGGGGAAAGATGGAGATCATGCCAGAGCACTCGATGGAGATCAAGGCGCAAGAAGAAGGACCATATCATATCACAATACACATGTAATGTTGATACCTGTTTTATATCTTATTATATGCTAGTATTAGATACTCAACGGTAGCAAATAAGATAATCCCTAAATAATTCCAATGATATTGTTCCCCTTGTGTGTGCACCACCAAGAAAGTTCGCCGTTATGAAGCCGACCGTGACGATCTGGGCTAGACATATGTACGTTCAGATACAGTGGGTGTAAGCCATGTTGCACTACGGATACACACAAGTTAGATTTGGCGAGCCTAGCATGTGTAGACATGGCCTCAGAACACAAGAGACCGAAAGGTCGAGCATGAGTCACATGGTTGATGTGATTGACATTGGGGAATATCTACCTTTGAAACTACATTGCCGGCTGTGACAATCGGGGTGGTGTAGCGGATTGGGATTGTGTGATCACTAAAATCGTCTAGGGGATGACAATTTTAGTGGGAGCTCAATTAGGATTGAATTCATATTATGAACTTAGTCTAGATGTCTTTTTGCAAATATCTTAGTAGATCATGGCATATCCCATTGAGGTCCTTTGCGACCATGGGAAATTGTTTGCTTGATTTGGAACTTAGCAAAAGGGTCCAACTTCATAGATTAATACCCACTCATGAGGGATATCCTCGTAATAGATGATCTTCTCTTCTTGATACAATAACCATTAGGAGATAGTCCGATGACTCCACGAAGTTTGTGTTTTCTCCATAATCATCCAATAAACCATTCTCCATTCAATGGAGAGTTGGACTATAATTTTGCATTGTGCAAGATCTGGCACATAAGGTATGAGCCGTTGGATGAGCTTTTCTCCAACATGGATGAAAATAGAATATTTGGAGAATCACTTAGCAATCTTGCATTAGAGTTGAGAACTGTTAAGAAGGGCTTGGTTTTAATGGAGGTCATGGATGAAAATAGTATATGTTAGATATAAAAAGTTATAAATGCAATTCTTGCAAAACTCGTTGTAGTTTACAAAAGTATTACATACTTGTCCCGTTTTGTGAAAATAGGACGGTCTGCTTGAGAATTGCTGGAATTGAGGCAATCTGACTTGATGATGGCAAACAAAATAGTTGAGGGCCGACATCACCCCCTTTCTTCAAGGTTTATCATTTGGATTAGTGGGATTGAATATAATTTTGTAATCCTTGTTTATGTGTCTTGCTTTTGGTGAGACGATTATTCATATGAATAAGTTACAAGTTGGTTGTACTATTCTTATGAATAATACCTTTATGGTCACATTATGATTATAAATGAATTATTCTCATCACTATGTTAATGATAATAGTTTAAGCATTCATAAAGGATTAGAATGTTAAAGGATATCCAAAGTTTAATTATGATATGACACTATTGTCTAAGTCATGGTGGTTATTGCATGTTCTTCATTCTAAATGAAGATCAGGTCTTAGATACTTAATCTAGAGACTTTGCAAAACCATGGCTCGTTTGGCAAAATGACTAAAACTCCGCATTCTAGTAAAACGGTGATATGCGAAGAAATATTGAATCTTATACATAGTGATGTATCACATTTTCAACAAGATAGTGGAAATCATTAGTTAATCGTGGACTTAAGTGAATATGTGTATTTACTTAATGAAACATAAGTTTGAAACTGTTTTCAATTGTTCAAAATATTTCAAAGTGAAGGAGGATATTAGATTAACAAGAATACAAAAGTCTCTTCGATTTGATCGACATGACTAAAGTATTTAAGTTAATTTTGGCATAAAAGGAATTGTGAAAGATGTTTCACAAATTATGATAATTGGAAAATTTCAAAGAGTATCGAAATGTCTAAACATCATAGTCATTATGTATTAGATACATATGGCATAATATTATCTCTTATCGGGGTTATAGTTATCGTTTAGAGTTAGATATCAAAATGAGCAAACACTCGGTTGAAATACAAAGGAACATCTAAAGATTCGTGGAAACAGAGTTATGGCACGTTCGAGTTTCTGGAGATTTTGATAATTTGAAATCGTGGCGAATAAACAAGGCTTTGTAGAGTATTCTTAGAAAACTATGAATACATGTTCCACAAGGGGGCAAACCTGTTGTTTTTCTAAGTTGACGTGTCTTGATGAAGATGTAGGTGGAAGAAAGTAAAAAGATCAAAATAAGGTATTTGACCATGCCTCCAGGTTGTTGAGTGGCGCAGCAGAATTTGTTCCGTGAAACCAAACTCTACAAATAGATAAGAAACTAATGATAATGATCATAAAGTTTTAGTGAATACTTTTACTAAATAAATTAGGATTCAACAATATATACTCTGCAAGTTCATGGAAATATATTATTGATTCACTTGTCATGTTTATGAACAAGACATACCTACGAATTACAAAGAAGCGTGATGGACCTAAGTGCAAGAAATGACCAGGAGTCATAAAATCCTATATTAAGTTACATTTAAGATTGCAAAGTAATATGTTACTTGATCTTATTAAGTAAAGAAGTTTACTTGATATTTCTAAATGACTTCAAAGTCATAAGATGGAAATGAAACTTAATGGAGACGTAAAGCTCGATTTGTCACAAAGTATGGACAAATTCAAGGAGTTGACTACAAATGTAGCGATGCTTGAGTCTATTGGATTTACACAAGCAATATATGGATATTGGAATCTCTTAGATGGAATTCTCAATTTGATGATGATCAAAGAATTTTGGAATGTCCAAGATTATCGAGAGGACCTGCATTTGAGTGGGAGCTAATTAGCTTGTCCAAATCTTAATATGTAAGAGACATATTTTGAGTGGGAGATAAGTAGCTTGGCCAAATCTTAATATGTAGTAGACATATTTTGAGTAGGGGCTAAGTGAAATCCCTAGATCTCATATATGGATGCCATATTTGAGTGGGAGATTGAAATCATTCTGAGATATGTGGACAACATATATGAATGATGTGAATTGTATTGGTAACACTTAAGTTATTAAATATGAATGAAGTTGAACAAGTTATTAAACAATGAGATCTGTTGAGATAGATTGGTAAGTTTAATAAACATCATAGTTGAATGCTTCCTGGACTTGATTCTGAAGATGTTCAGAATATCCTAGATAGGATTCTGAAGTAGTTCAGAATGGAACAAGGAAAATAAAGAGGTTCTTACATGTATGAACCATGAGTTAGTCTTAGTATTACAACTATGGTTAAAAGAAAGAAGGAGGTGTGTTCCATCTCCTATGCCTCAATCATAGTTTCTTCCATACAACCATATTGTATACTCGACATAATGTGACCCAAGATTCTAGTTGGAAGGACAAGCTCTTAACTGTAAGAACATGTCTTGAAGTGATTCCTGAGTTAATCACTGAACCAGAATTAAGTTTATCCTTGAATGACAAGAAGCAAAGTAAGGCGCATAGTTGCATTTCATGCACTAGGATATACATAGATATAGAAGTATAAGGGCTCCATCTGACGTGATGTATATTGTTGTGGCGGGAATAGTTCGTCTTTACACAGAGGGTGTGTCCCAGGGCATAGTGCCCATGATAAAGCTCGTTGTGGCGGATCTAACGTCACTACTGGCTCCTGGATACAAACCTCACTTTGTTGACATAACTACTATATACACACACAAATGAGTGCGAAGTGTGTTTCAAAGTTTACGAGACAACAGTGAAAGCTACCGTCATGGTAAATACTAGAAACAAAGTCTCACTTTGTCACCAAACGGTTACTTCAACCCATTATGAGATAATGGTATGAATCTCAAAGTTAGGAAGACATTAACGATTTGCAAATGCATAATGATCTGGTAAAATAGAACATGGACATGACGTTTTCCATAAGCATGCATTATCAATAAACACATATGTGATATGGTTTATGATGAGTAAAATGCGAGCTAGAATATTTGTACTCTAGTGCAAGTGGCAGACTGAAGGAGATATGCCCTAGAGGCAAATAAGAAATAGGTTTTTATTGTCATATCTCAATTAGTTCATAATAGTTTCATACTGTGCTATAACTGTATTAATACGAAACGTTAATACACATGTGGTATGTAAACAAATCAAGTCTCTAGTTACCTCTAGCGAACTAGTTCATTGGTCATGAGGATGATCTAGGGTTTCGAGATCGTGGGCATTTATGCCAATTGACAATGAGGTCATGTCATTAGTTGAATGATGTGATAGACAAACAACCCAACAAGTTATATCATAATGAGATCTAGTTACACAGTTCACCATTAATGATAAACTAATGAAATCTCGCAACATAATCCTTAGACTGTGAGATAATGAAAATCATCATTCTGGAGGGAGCTTAGATGGTTATCAAGTATCATTCCGTGACTGGATGATCAAAAAGGTGCCACTCAGGTTTCCCAAAGAGGCGTGTAGAGGAGTACATATCAAGATTAGGATTTGCCCATCCATGTAACAGGCAGATACATTTGTGGCCATCTCGGTGACGTTGCATTAACAAAGTTGCAAGCGTGTGACTGGGTCACGGAATGCAATGACATGGGAACGAGAAAACAAGTTCATGGGTAACAAGATCGAACAAAGGTATGGAGATACCGTAGATCAAATATCGGGTGAACTAGGTATCAAGTGGCAAAGGGAATGGGAAACAACATTTATGGTTCAAACGACATTATCATCGTGGAATGCACAGGGGTCATTATGGGCATCCCAGTCCCGCTATTGATAATTGATGAAGATCATGTATGTGCCATTCCCGAGCCGTGGGGAAATACACTTAAGGGTACGATAAGCTAGAGATCCTCTGTAAGTTGGAATCACCATATGAAAGAGAAAAGGAAACCGGAAAAGTTTCGTGAGAGAACCGGAATCGTTCCGGGAAAGGTCCGAAGTCATTCGGAGGAAATCAAAAGGGAACCGAAAGGTGTTTTGGGTCAAATCAGATTTTGTAATTTGTATTTACATATTAATTAATGTAATTAATATTAAATATAATATTAAATCTAATTTGAAGGGGTATTCCACTAATGGGCCAAACTTCCTAGGGAAAAAGGGCCCATGAGGGAAAACCACGAGAGGGAAGGGCCAAGGCCTAGCCACCCCAAGGGGGCCCACCTGGCAAGCCTAGGGTTGTGCGCGAGGTGGGGCCCACCCCTGGCCGGCCGGCCCATGGATCCCTAGGGCCCATGGTGCCTCTCCCTCTCTCCCTTGGTTAGTTCCACATGGGAAACCCAAAGGGGAGGGCACACTCCCCCCGCATATATAAAGGGGTGCCCAAGGGTGGGATCAAACACACAATTTGAGATGTTCTCTAAGGCATTTTACTTAGAGAATTCCTCCCTCTCTCTCTACATAGTTGTCTCCACGCGTTGGCACGGTCCCAAGAAAGGACTGTTCGTGCAAGATACGATACACCTGTAGCACGCTGTTGCGCTACAGGGATTCCAAGCTGGAGATCTACTTCCGCACTCCCGGCAGGGTTCAAGGAGTCGGAGGTCGTCATTGTACACCGTATGTGTACGAAACCACGAGGGGCCACACTTGGGGCACCTTGGATGTCGTGAGCCGGAGCTGCTGCACGATGAAGAAGGAGCAAGGGGTGACCTGTGAGGAGCATCACGACCTTGAGGTCGGCTACAAGTTCGACTACTTCAACCATGTTCCCCTCGGAACATTAACCGCGCACGGTCTACAAGGGTATGTATTCTATATGCTTCGGTCGTTACTGCATTACTACATAGATAGATCTTGGGCGTTAGGAGGTTCCAACATAGGATTTTTTTGTTTTCTGCTACGGAACCCTTCAAGGTGCCCATGCGGGCCATATGTAAAATTTTCCCATGCAGGCCCTATGTAAAATTTTCCCTAAACATGCAGGCCTTATGTCAAATTTGTCCATGCAGGTATATATCGATCATGCAGACACAATTCATGCGGGGTATATGTCGAATCTAAGAACGAAGACTATATGTCAAAACCGACTATGTATTACAAATGAAATTTTGAGAGCCTATGCATGACTCTACGAGCCCCACATAGCCTCAGGGGCTAATATTGGGGATATGAGCCCGGGTATCCTAGAGTTAGTCATTTAGTTAATGAGTAGAAGGAAAAGTCATTCGATATAGATAAAATAAAGTAATGTAAAGAGAGGATCAATTGAAAAGAACAAAAGGATTACCTAGGCCGACATTACTGAAAGTCGACCTAGATAATCCCTATTAAGGTCCAGTCTGGCATTGGACAAACCCGGCCGGGCCAAAGTACCCCAGCCGGCCCACCTTCATCGCACCTTTGCCGAGTCAACATTGTTATCCCACCTGGGCTGCAATCCCCCAGCCAGCCTGCTTCGCCATGCTCTCCCCCGGGTGGGCTGGCATCAGCCTCGCCATCCTACCACGGGCCGATGTGGTCTCCCGCGTAGCTACTTCTTCGCCGCCTTGCCAAATCCCAGGTGGGTCGGCATCTCCTCTGACCCGGCCGACCCACCATGGGCTGACATTTGGTAACACGCCCACAGGCTCTCTCCCGGCTGGGCCTCCATGTCGTTTCTCTCCCAAGCCAGATTTGAGGTGTCCTGGCTGAGCCTACTCCACTCTCCTCCATGCTACAATCTTCATGGGCCGACACCATGCATCCCAGGTAGATTTTCCTCTACATTTTTGCATAATCAACTGCTACTACCTCGGCCTCCTCCAACAATCAAGCTACCTCGACTACCCCTTCACTACTACAACTACAAGACCATCCTCTACATCAATGTACCACATGTCCTGCTAGCATATGCTGGTCTTGGGACACCCTGGCTCAAACTGGCATATGCTGCATCGTTAAGTACAATATGCTCCAATTATTCTTAGGATAGGATAAGGTCAATGACTAGGAGATGCCAAGGTCAAGTACTAGAGGACAAAGCAAAGGACAGACAAGACCAACCAAGGCCCATGCCTTGTCAGGTGACAAGACCCCAGTAGTCACATCATAAATAGTTGACGAGACCCCATTAGTCAACTCAGGAACAGTGCCATCCCTTGTCCCCTAGGCTCCCTTTATAAGGATCACCAGGGGATCATTCTCAGGGGCACTGTTGGGGATATGCTATATGGGTATCCTCATAGCATGTCACCAATCCGGCTAACCCGGGTGGACCATAGTTGGTAGCAAGGCCTATGGTCTGCTGGGCGGCCCAGTTAGACGGATCCTGAAGGGAGGCCCATGCCGGATAAAGGAAGGCTATGCAGGAGTCACCGACGTACTCGGAGCCTTGGAGTACAAGACACGGAAGACTAGTTCGCATTAGTGTAGGAATCTTTACCTTGTCCCGCAAGGACCTTTCCCTGTAAACCCTAGGTCTTGGCGCCTTTATAAGCCGGCCTGCAGGAGACTTTAGGGCAACGATAATAGACAACCTCTTAGATTGCTGCGAATAACATGCAACACCTCGCATATCGAACCTATCTCTGTAACTCGGCGTATTGCCATTATAGTGATTTATAGCAGGAGTAGAGTTCTGCCACCGTTGTGGGACTTGAACCTGGGTAAGCTGTGTTACCTCGTACTCGCCAACTCTCGGCCTTACCCCATGTCTCTAAACACGCACTGTGAGGACCCCTCCATGGCGTACTCATCGGCAATACCACGACAGTTGGCACCCACTATGGGGCAAGAGGCGCTTCGAGCTCTACACCGGGCGAGGTCTAATCACTTCGCGGGAATCGGCGATACCGTAGCCATCGGTTGTGTTCTCTTCTCCGGCAATGTCTCGATCGTCCCTCTAGATGAGTTTTGGGTGTCAGCGAAGACAAACCCCACATGCCGTCATCCCCTTCGGAGACATCCACATCTTCATCGGCAAAACTGACTCGGGTCCTAGATCCTAGGAAGTCAGAACTCGTCAAGCCCCCCACAGACCGCCTATGAGCAGGACACGTTCGTAGAAGGATCTGGGCCATACCTCTCTTTAGAGTATGGTGGATCGGATCAGGAAATTTCAAGGCCCACCCAAACCGCCCCTGTGCAGGATATAAAGGTGGAAGGACCCCGCAAATCCGCTTGGCTTCCCTGAGCGTTAGAGATGCGTAGGTCACACTTTGTCAGTGTCGTCACCATCTTCGATCTGGCTAGATGCGTCCAAAGGGATGGAGAACCTCCCCGCGAATACCTTGCCAGATGGATGAGGGTGAGGGAAACCCTAGAGGGCGACCGTGCCGACGAGCTCGTGTACCACTTCGTGGAAGGGCTCATGTCTAGAACACTCCTTCGGCATACCCTTCGAAGGCGGTAGGCCGCGGTCCCTCTCACCCTTGGTGAGATGGTTGCCATCGTCAATGAATACGCGGATGCCAATGAAGAGGCCATGGCAGAAACCACCGTCGTAGCTAGAGGAGGAAACAACAACAACGACCCGCCTCCATCACCTTCCACATCCGCCATCTCCAACACCGAAGCCAACTCTGAATCCGTCCTCTACGCGCTTTACACCGACATCAATATGGATGCTGGTGGCTCGGACGCTAACTCAGAGGAATATGACGCTGTTATGAGGGAGATCGAGCAGGAGAATGAGAAGGAGGAGCGCGCCGAGAAGACCAACACTTCCCACCAGGTGCTAGTCGCCATTGGGAGCATGATGGAAGAAGACGAACAGGAACGAGAACATGAGAGAGCTCCGCCCACGCCAGCGGTCACCAGAGCAGCAGCAGCTAAAAAGGCCGCCGAGCCTCCGGCTCCGGCCAAGGCTCTACCTCCTCCGGTTAACCGCCCGCCACCGGTGCAGGAACTTACCATAGCCCCTAATATGATCCGACAATCGAATCAGCCTCCAATGCCACCGTTAACGTCTGCAGCTGGCAACCCACTAGCCACTCCTGCCGACAAAGCAATCTACCGCACTTCTCGTTGAACCAATCACCATTGCCCATATCCGGAGTGTTACGGAGCTTGATGAGAAGCGTGCGGAAATCTTGGCGGAGGCCAAGTGCATCGTGGAGCAAGGCGCTAAGCTAGATGAAGACATGGCTAAGGCGCAACAGTCCATCAAGGCCGCAAGAGCTATGGAGGCCGAATACAAGCAATTGCTGTTAAAGCATAAAATAAAGAAGGTACCAGCTCACGTCGTCCAAAATCCTGGCGTTCGGCGAGGCTTGGGATTTAACGGGTCTAAGCCGACAAAAGCCACCCCTTACATAGACTCAGAGGGGAGGCATGTCATGCCAACTCTCGCTCTCAACATTGCCGTCACCAAGACCCTCCTGGAGTAGGACAGGTCGCCAGAAGAAGTTGCTCAGGTGTACGACCTTGTCACTAAGGCATGCAAGCAACAGGAAAAGGCCGTCTCGCAGAGGCTTGAGTCCAACCCGGAGATGTTCTAGTCAACCCTGAACAACCGCAGAAGGACAAAATCTCCCCGTGACGAAGGATCGCGCACATGCTCTACAGAGCTAAGACGGAGAGAGGCACGCAACAGGACTGCTGCTATCCCCATATCCTTCGACCACGGAGAAAAGGCTCGTCCTGACCGCTCGCCACCTCCACCACCATCTCGACGTCACGAGGAACCAGAGCCGCACGACCGCACAAGCATGCCACCTGCAAGGCGGTCTAGCCCAGCATCGTTATACACGATCAGGGCGAACAACCTTGGCATGTCGAAGAGCACAGCGGCCATGACGGACACAGAAGCAGGTCCCACAAGGAACCGCCACGTCCGACAAGCAACCGTGACAGGTGTGAGGAATCACTGGAGGAGAACAACAAGAAAGCTAACCCACCACCTCCACCGCCACCATCGCCACCTAGAAGCCATCATGGCAGAGGACACGGTGGATCTCATAGATTACGCCACAATTCCCCTCCCCATGACGGAAAAGGGAAGTAGCCAGAGCCATATGATGCACGTACACGGCTGGATAAGATCCAAGAAGCTCGGGAGCTCCCATGCCTTGGGCCACGTCGTTTTGGACCAGTCATACGGGCCACAACCTACCCCAAGGGCCTCCAGATAGACAAGACCATCAAGACTGTAACACCCCAGCATTAGAGCTTAGAAATAAGCTGAACACAGGTGTGTGCATTGCATTCATGCATAGAAAATCCGGATAATTTTCGCGCTTTTAAATAAAACTTGTCAAAGTGATTGAAGCTTCTCTTAACTTGGTGGAACTGAAGTAGATCATCAAGTTGACTGCGATAAGTTTCTATATGACCTTTGCTAAAACTTTATCTTTGGGTAATATAATTTGATCTAAGGGTAGATCAAATGTAATAAAACTAAGTCACAACACACTACTTAGTAAGGAGTACTTGATCTTCTAGAGATCATCACATGGTATTCCATACAAGAACTTAAGGATGAATACTTAATATTCTAAAGATGATATCAAGGTATTATCTACCACAAACCCTGAATACCAAGTTAAGGATATAACTTAAGTGAAGAAACTCTATAACTAAATCTCGAAACACTTGTATGCCATAGTTATTCCTACCATGGGTATCATGGTAGTTCTTGAACATTTACTATAATTACAAATAGAGTAGAAAGGAAAGTCAAGCCAAGACCATCCATCACATACCCTTAGTGTCATGTTAATAGGTGACATTCCTATTTAACCAAGTCCTAGTATCAATTGATCATCAATATTGAGTGATCAATTCTTGACCTAGAAATTATTGACTCATAGCCTTTGACCTATTGTGTTGACCTTCCAAATACCTTAAGTAAATTAATCTGAAGGAAGAACTAGATATGGTTAAGTGTACCATCATCAATGGAATGCGATCCTTAGTGGAGATCAAACCATTTGATGTTGGAGGAGTTAACTCACTCATGAGTTAACTAGAAGAAGTATCTAAACCCAAGAGTTAAGCTAGTGACCATGAAACTATGAGAAAGCTAGTAGTATTAGTACATTAGATAAAAATCTTGTTAGGAAAAGTGGATATAGACTTAGAATAAGCTTGCTTAACAAGATGAGTCTATAGAGAGACTAATACAAGTTACCACTTAGTTGAGTATAGATCTTGATCAAACAATGAGAAGCCTAAGCTTTGTATGATCAAAGGATGGTGGTCATTATTCTCAAGTCACTTGAGAATAGATGCTTAGGTGTTGAAGAAGAGCTATGAGTATACCAAATTAGGTAAAGCCCTAATAAGATGAATCATCTAGCTTGATCATTAAAGTCAAGCTAGAGTATGATGAAGTATTTGATGAGTTGTATGGAGTAGTTGGGGGCATAGTAGCTTAACCAAGCTAATATAAGGACAACTGGTATTATGGGAGTAGTACTAAACCTGTTTCAAAAGATTGATCTCCTTTGTTATGTATAGTGACAATTGTAGTCTTGCAAACCTTGGAAGTAGTTGCAAGATGAGTTTAAGGAAGTTAATAGATGGAGTTAGTATTAGCTACATTGACAGGTGCATCAATGGTAGTTAATTAAGAGGAGTTATATACTAGGAGTAAGGATGGAGTAATGTTGAAGTGACATGACCATGTCATCATATGGTGATGAACATGGCGGAGTCAGATGATTGTCTTATTCAGGGAGATGTGATCTTTGTGAATAAGATAAGAGAGAATTATAGATTATATTTAGGAAAGGAATTCCTTATCTCAAGATAAGCTTTAGTGAGGTATTAAGGTAAGGATTCTTTAGAATCCTTAACCAAGATCATGTCAAGCCATGAACAGAACCATGTTTACCTTTTTGTTTAACATCCTAGAATAAAGAGGGTAGTAACCAACTCTTATTTTTAGGCAGCCAATGAATAGAATCTCTTAGTCAAATGAAATGTCTAAAAGATAAGTAGAATGCTAGATGAGTGTTTGAGAAGCCTTGCCCAGTTGATTGTCTTAAACACTAATAGGAATCTAGAATGATAGAATTATCATGATCACATTACTAAGTAATTCCAAGATCCACTCTATGTGGAGATATGAAACCCACTCATGGATTTAGAAGTAGTATCTCTAAACCTTGATCCTTGTCCATATCTATAAATGAATATGAGTTATTAAATCCTCTCAGAAGCCATGATAACTATATTTAGATGAGTATCTTCATTGTTGTTATCCATGTATAAGAATTAACCAAAATGGTTTTATGATAATTATAAACATTATTATGCAAGTAGAACTTCAGCAGGGAAAATTCCAAGTTTTGGAGAACCATGAAGTTTAAATCACCAATATATGAACCCAAAGATTTAATTCATTAAAAAAGGTTTATTCCATTAATCCTTATATGAGCCTGGGCTAGAATAGAATTCCATTTATATTATTAGCCATCCTAAACCATCACCCTTACCATGGTGAAAACAAGAACATTTCTATAAGATTTGCATAGAAGTAACAAATCCCTAAAACCCTAAATTATATTTACTTTATTAAATAAAAGAATCCTTCATATAGTTAGGAATATCTTTATACACAATAACAAATACAAAGGAAAGAGTTATGATTCCTTTATACCGTAATGTTTCTAACTTACCAAATTTCTGGATATTTAAATCCTTGAAGAAATCCCAATTTGAAAGGAATTTATAAAAGAAAACAGAAAATAGAAAAGATTAAAGAAAAAGGAAAAGGCAGCCAGCCACTTCGGCCCACGACCCAAAGGAATATCTCGCCTAACCAACACTCGCGAGCAACAGCAGTAAAAAACCGTACACTCAGCCACAGCCTAGGAGAAGCCCAACAGCAACCTGCTCCACTTTATCTCTCTGACCGACGGGTGGGACCAATGGTGGACCGCGGGTTAATTCATAAAAAATGTTAGGGGTTTTTCCAGAAAATGGCATCATCATCACCACGACGCACACAAGCAGCTCGCTGGAGGTCTGCGTCGCCGCTGGATGCGCGTCGCCGACGTCAGCAGGATCCAACCGCCCTGATTCTCGCCACCGCCCTAGCCGAGGATAAGAATGACACCGCGACATCCTCGTCCTCTCACCCTCTCTCACCTTTGATTTTTCCCTCTCTAATCCGCTTAGAGGAGCAAACCCTAGTTCGTCGGGAAGCATCGTCCTTGCTGTCTCCGGTCACCCCAGGCCTCGCTGAGACCACCACTGGGAGCGCCTCACTATCCTCGTTCATCTCCAGCAAGGCTGCAAGCAGGCGCACACCATGTCGGCTAGAATCGAGCCTCACATCTAACCGGTCGTCACAACCTCACAATCGATTCGCACTGCTACAGTGCTTCTCCGGTCAATTCGACCCCACCAACAACATCCTGGTGAGCCAACGGTGCTCAAGCACCTCTCCAATCCCCCTCTCTCGCTTTGGATCATTGCATCGTCGTTGTTCATCGTCGGTCTCCGCAGACGTTGGTCGCCGGTGATGCTCCGGTGATCTTCTGTGTGCGTGAGAGGTTTAGATAGGTTCGTCAGGCTTCCCTCGTTCGAACGCACCACTTCAAAAGGTCCCTAGTGCAGTATTTTGGCGTCACCACCGTACTCCGGCGAGAGTCCGGCGAGCGGTCGTCAGCCTGGTGTTAGCTTTGACTGGTCCACGCTAGCGTGAGTGGTCGACGTGGCCTCGGGCCCGCTTGTCATTGAAACTGGGTAGAAATAGGTTAGTAGCAGAAGTCGTTTGACTGGTCTTCGCCAACGTGTCGTGTCGACGTGGCCCTGACCCCACTGGTCAGTGTCTATGGCTAGATAGCTGTTCGGTATAAAAAGGTATTGTTAATTTAATAAATAGTAAATCAATATAAATTTAAATATAAAGTATTTTCAGGAATTAATAAAAAGGTTAAATCTTATAAATTCTATATCTTTTGTTTTATAATTTAGAAAAATATATATTATATATCAAAATGTTCAGAAAAATAAACTCTATATTATAAACCTATTATCACATTTTTTCCAACTTAAATAATATAATTGGTAAATAAACTATTTGGGATAAATCTTAAATAAGGTTTTATTATTTAAAATCCATAAAAAAATGTATAATATATCAAAAATTATAAAAAAACAAAATAGAGACTTATAAACTTGTTTCAATTATTTTTATATCACTTAACTAATAATAATAATTTATTTAGTATTTAAAAAGTGATAAAACATATAAAAATCATATCTTATTATTTAAAAATCACAAAAATACTTATAATATACCAAAATGATCACAAAAATAAATTCTACACATTAAAAATGTCAACTATCACTTTTTAAGTAAAATAAAAGATAAAGGTGTAACAAATCTTATTTTAACTCTTTTATTTTATTTTAATTCATTAAAAATATATAAATCTTTACTATTGCCTTTAGCATTATTTGTTTGAAGTCTAAAAATGTAATAACAAGTCAATTAATGTTTAAGTGAAGTGAAAATAGATCTAACCATTTTAAAATATATCTGCTAAAACTATTATCTCAAATTAAGTATGTTTTAATTTTCCCGAAAAGATTTTATCAATTATAAAATCAACTAAAATAGTATATTGTTCATCACAAGAATCCTATTCACTTATACTATGATTATTTACCATAGTAATGTTTTCCTATTTAATAATCTTAGCTAATAAGAAATCTTAAAGGGTTAGCTTTAAGTTTGAGTACTTTTTACTTTGTAAAGTAATATTTTCCTCAAAGGTTATTCTTCTTAAGAAACATTAAAAGTGATACTTGAACACTCCTTTAAAAGTTCTGATTGATTCTTAATCTTGTTTAAGAAATGTTTTAGACACCATGATCCATTTGAATGCTTTAGTATTGTATACTACTTGTTGTATTTACTTATTGTTTCACACACACTCTCACAAGCCTTAATAAGATGCACAAGTGTGAGTTTGTTATAAAAGTGCAACACATTCTAAAGAACTCATTCCCAGTTTCCAAACCTTAGATTAGATACAACTATTCTGGGGATTCGCGTTTCTCAATTACATTATATTACTTATGCATCGTTGCATCTTGCTTCTTTAAACATTAGTCCTTACCGGACCAATGATGTTGTTTACAGAATTTGGATCTTCTATTATTTCGAAGACCGTGAGTGCATAATCTTGCAATCACAAAAGGCAAGTTCACAACTTGCTCATGTCCTTTGATTATTTTTGATGCTTGTAACTTCTTCTGTATCATCACCTGCATTTCAAAAAGGTTGAAAACACTATTTTCACAATTAACTAGAAATATCGGTTACTGATCCAGGGTGATCAGCTAATCTATAATAACTGGCAATGGAAACTTCATTGTACAATAATGTATCATCTAGGACTTAACAACCAATGTCGCCAGTGATTCTAGCGCCGCATATTATGCATCAACCATGAGATTTGGAATGGATGGAGAAGTCAGTTGTATCTTCTTCCTTTCATATGGTGGCAAGATGATCTTATCGTGACGTTGGGATTCCCGGTGTGGATCCAACATATGGGTGGGCACCCTTAGGCCCCACGATTTTGGTGTCTAGATTATTTATGAGTGGCTGCCGGAGGTATAGTCGGGCCTTTTATGGAGCTTACCAGGGGAATCACCACTTCATAGAGTCTTCGGGAACTCACTAGGGTTATAGCTTGCCCTAGTTGGAGGCTTAACGGAGGTGTAGTCGGCCCCGGAGGATCGTGCAGACATATGGGGTTGCGGAGAGGGTAGTGATTGGCTTGGATCTTAGACTGGGCCCCATACCAAGGAAGTATGGACAAGGTCATGACTTGGTTGTGCAACAAGGCTAAGGTCTCTTGTGGTAAAAGTGACGCACCTCTGCAGAGTGTAAGAATTGTGACATGTTACTCCCTGTTCTGGGAAGGAGCTACGAACGCGGCAGGAAAGGAACCCCACGAAGGTTCTGGTCAACCTGTGAGGGCTGTCGGACATAGTTTTCAAAATAAAAGCAACCTTTGAAGAAATGTTTATGAAAACCTGCATTGCTACGACCTATGGTCAGTGGCTATAGAGATAGTGCATCATACACTCCTTTTTAGTGAACTTGCCGAGTACGCTCGTACTCAACCATACCTTCTTAACCCTTGCTAGGTTTTAAGCCGTTGAAGACGACGTCAACATCAATGTCTGCTCAAGAAACCATCATCGATAGCTCAAGTTCTTCAATAAAGTCAATGAAGTCAACATATACATCAGCTGAAGTGAAGATAAAGTGTTGGTTTAGATAAGAGTAGATACTCTAGCCATAACACCTATTTCTGCAGAGCATTGCAATAGCAGCAATTGCAAGCCAAATAGTTTAGATACTATTCTTAGTTACTAGATATTTCTGAGTTATTATTTCTGGTTCTTCTTTATAAGAAGTTCTTTCTCTCTCTTTAACCTAGAGTGTTCTCTGGATCTTTTGTAAAGAGTCAAGTTGTAATCTATAGTCATGTCTTGGACCTGCTGTGTTTCTGTTGTACCACTCTGAGGGATGTAATACTAGTGAACGGTGTTTCATTGGTGTTATGTCAACGACTATAGTGTACTACATCATGCAGTGGTATGCTAGGTCACCGCAAAGCCATACAACGACACCGCTAGGCCAACAACGTGGTTGCAGGACTACAGCAAAGCGATCCACATCGCAAGGGGAAACCCCAATGTCGCCGTCAAGTACCTCCCACTCATGTTGACCGACACAGCTCGACAATGGATTGACGACTTACCAGAGAAATCAATATGCAATTGGTTGGACATGCATGAAGCGTTCACCAAGAATTTCGAGGGTACATATAAACGTCCCTGCACTGTCGGAGACCTACAATGGTGTGTGCAAGAAAAGGATGAAACCTCCCGTGCCTACTGATACATTGCAAATGTATCTATAATTTTTGATGTTCAATGCTTGGTCACTTTCTTGTGTTTTGTCCATACTTTGGAGTACTTTTCATATGATTTCTTGGACTAACCTATTAACAAGAGCCACAGTGCCAGCTGCCTGTTTTCTACTGTTTTTGGTTTCAAGAAAGTCAGAAAATGAATATTCTCGGAATTGGACGGGACAAAAGCCAAAGTGCCTACTTTTCCGGAAGTCGTCAGATGCCAGAATGTGAGACGGAGAGGAGCCAGGGGGCCACCACACCACCTGGCCACGCGGGCCAGGCCTGGCCACCCCAGGGGTGGTGTGGCCAGCCCAGGCACCACCTCGGCCTCTCCTTTCGCCTATATATTGCCCTCGGGACGAAAACCCTAAGTTACCGATCAAAAATCCACGAAAGAGTCTGTAGCCGCCGTCATCTCCATCCCTAGATCGGGAGGGATCTGAAGCTCTTCCCGGCACCCTGCCGGAGAGGCGAATTCACCCTGGAGGCCTTCTTCATCATCATGCAAGCCTCCGGTGTGATGCGTGAGGAGTTCATCCTTGGACTATAGATCCATGTAGTAGCTAGATGGTTGGATCTCCTCCTTTGTGCTTTCATGTCTAGATCTTGTGAGCACCGTTCATGATCAAGATAATCTATTTGTAATTCTGCATGTTGTGTTTGCGGGGATCCGATGGATATTGAGATGCTATTTCAGATTGATTATTGATTCTATCATGTCTTTGTTATTTGTGATCTTGCATGCTTTCTGTTGTTAGTAGCTATCTTGGCCAAGTAGATGCTAGCAACTCCAAGAGTTAGTATTTATGCTCGATAGTGGGTTCATGCCTCTGGTAATCTGGGGAAGTGACAGAAATCTCTAAGGTACTAGATGTGCTGTTGCTACTAGGGAGAAAACAACAATCCTTTGTTCATAGAACAATCGTATTGTTTACTTTACACGCAATTCATAAAACAATAATCTGTTTCTTGCAACTAAATACTAGAGGGGGTTCGGATGATAACCTGAAGGTGGATTATTAGTCATAGATGCAGTTGGATGGCGGTTTATGTATAATGTTGTAATGCCCAATCAAGTTCCAAAGGAGTCAAGATGATTAGTATATGCATGTATTACTTTCTCGATGTTTGTCAATTGCCCCGCTGTAATTTGTTCACTCAGCATGTTATCTATCTTAAGGAGAGCCACCTCTAGCGAACTATGGATCTCGGTCCTTTCTTTTACATACAATCTACAAACTGTTTACTGATTTGTGTTTACTTTCTGCAAACTATTACTTCCTTCCATTCGATACGTTTAATCCTTTGTTTTCAGCAAAACACGGTGAGATTGACAACCTCATCGCAAGTTGGGGACAGAGTTCTGTGGTTGTGTTGTGCAGGTCTCCATGTTGGTACTAGCACCGGTAGTGCGCCCTGCCAAGGCTCAGCTAGCAAGACCTTTGGGGTGTTTCCTTGCTCCTACTGGTTCGATTAAACCTTGGTTTCATAACTGAGGGAAACTTGCTGCTGTGCTCATCATACCTTCCTCTTGGGGTTCCCAACGAGCTCTACATCAACACCGAGCCATCAAGCATTTTTCTGGCGTCGGTGCCGGGGAGTCAAGGACATCTTCACGAGGGGAGTCCCTCATAACCAATCTATTTAATTTGTTATTTTTGTTTTGCTTAGTTTCTTTTTGTTTTGTTTGCTTTTTTTGTTATCAAAAACACAAAAAAGTTAGTTTTACTAGTTTGCTTTCTTATCTGAAAACACAAAAAAATTAGTTCCTTTCTCAAGTTGCCATTATGTCTAGCCTTGCTCCAATCACTATGTCACCCGAGGAAATGATTTTCACTTTTAAACAAGGAATTGAGGAAAGTTTTAAGGAAGCTTGGTCTAGAATCTCTAATCTACATGAAAAAACTGATCCTAAAATGACTCAAAGCTTGTTCCTTAGCAGTTTTTACCTTGGAATTGATCTTTGCTATAGATATGCTTTAGATGCTGTTGTGGGAGGAGATTTCCTCCAATGTAATGAGGATGATGCTATAAATGCTATAAATAAATTGATCCTCACTTACAACTTGCCTAGCCAAACTGATATTTCTTTCGCAAGAATATTTGCTAGATTGAACACTCTTGAGACTAGCACTAATAGCTTGAAAGATTGCTATAATACGCTTAGGGAGCATCACAATTATGTCCCAATAAATTCTGAACCATCAAAGTGGCTCCCTACAGTAAATATTGAGATAAACACTAAAACTTTTCAAGCTCGCTGTGATATCATGTCTGAATTTTGTCTTATGCCCAAAGATATTTATGAATCTTTGAATCTTTGGGGGCTTACTGAAGGAGGAAAAGAAATATCTCTTGCTAATAATGCTACCATATTACCTATTGGAATAGCTGAAGGAGTGTTTACAAAGATCCTTGGGAAAATGATTTCTACTGATTATCTTGTTATTGAATGTGCAGGAAAAGGACAAGTTACACTTGGAAGTTCCTATTAGAACTCCTTGGAGCAATAATAGATGTGGGAAAGGGGACCATGCACCTTTCTTCTCCACCAAACAATCATATTTTTCCCAAGGTTAAGGATAAAAGTAAGAGAGGTAAGGGCAAGAAATTTGGTTTTAATGCTTCTTCATTTGAGAACACTTGATTCTTTCTTGCTTCTTATGCCTAACTTAAAGGCGTTAAAGAAAAGTACTTATTGGGAGATAACCCAAAAGTTTTAGATGAGTATTATAAGTTATAACTTCAGTAATAACCGCTCCTTATCCTTTTTATTTGCCTTTTGTGCCAAGAGTAACCTCTAATGAGAGAGAAGTAATGATTGGGAAAGTTGCTGTCTTGGAACAGATTTTTGTGCTTCACCGTAAACATTCGTGTAAAATCTCTGAACGTCTCTTTGAGGCGTGAATTTTTGTGCTTCTGCCACAGGTTGTTATCTAACTTTCGTTAGTTCAACACTTTTTGATTTGAGCAATAGAAGGTCTTCTAAAAAATCCGTCTTCACCTGCTGGTCTGTTTTGACAGATTTCTGCCATTTCCTGCATTTGCTTCTTGTTGGTTCCTTTTTGAGTTATTTTGGGGAATTGAGCTTTTTGAGGGAAGTGCTACAGTATCTAGTGTTCTAATGGAAGTTTATTTGGTGTTAGAACTGAACCTTAAGACTTATTTATCTTGAGTGCACTAATGTTGCTAATAAAGATTGTGTGAAGTTTTGTATGAAGGAAAAATTTCAGGTGTATGGAAGGAATGAGTAATGAGATGAAGAATGGACTAAAGCTCAAGCTTGGGGATGCCACGCGTGTCACCCCAAGAAATATCCAAGAAGTACAAGCGTCAAAGCTTGGGGATGCCCTAGGCATCCCCCTCTTCATCAATAAAATTCCAGGTTTCTTCCAAACGCTTCATTTTTATTGTTTCCTGCACGGTTGTGTTGTTCTTGGAGCGTCTTCTTTTTCGTTTTCGTTTGCTTGGTTTGCTTTGTTTGATGAATAAATTGGTTGGACCCCCTCTTTCATACATTGGTTTTCAAATAGTTTGGTTTGGTTTGGAAAAGAGTAGGAAAGTTCATGCTTATGTGGTAAAAAGAGCTCGTTTTTGACTGTGGCCTATGCTTTGTCATGCCATGCTTGATATTGTTTTGGCTTTATACTTAGTATTATTTGCTGTAGCATGACTTGTTATAAACAATTGAGATTGCTTAATGTGCCTTGGATGAATCATGCGTTGTTTTAGCATATTAAAACATAGTATAGTGGTATTCTCCTTTGATGCTTTATTTGGGTTGACTTGGCGCATGCTCACACCATGTTATGACTATCTCAAGTCACCATAGACTTTATGATCCTTTAGTTTTCAACTTGTAGTATCACTTTATGCTTTGATCAATGATGTTTTGTCGCTCTGCATGATTATGGCCATTATTGCTCTCTTAGTTTGTCGCTCCCAGTCTTTTGCTAGCCTCCACAACCAAGTATGAGTTCCACTCATGCATCCAACTCCCTAAACCAAGTTATTCCAAAGAGTCCACCATACCTACCTATTAGCTTATGCTATTCCAAGTATATTCATGCTTTTGTTTACCTTCCAAATTAAACTTGTTATGAGAAAACTAGTGATTAAAGCTATCATGAACTTGATGGCACACTTTACTTTTCTTGCCCTTAATAAACTTGAACCATTGTGTCATCTATGTTGTATATGCTTGCACTTATTTGTTGGGAATTAGCAGAACCATGCTGTCATGGGGAACGCTTTCAACATTGCACTTGGTACTTGTACCTAGTTGATATCATGATCTTTTGTATATGGATGTCGTCGGTGTGAAATGAAAGGGGAGCTTGTAAGTCCATGGAGTTATGTATATGTGTTAGAGAAACGCCTAGGCCATTGGTCTAATCCATGCTGACATGGTGGAAACCTGCAGTGTAACCATAATGAGTTGTCTATGAAGCATTCTTCTTATAAAAAAAGAGTCCTATATTGAGAAAAAAGAGAAAGAGAAAAAAAAGAGATAGGAAAAGAGGAAAGAGAGAAAAAAAAAGCACCATATTCCCATGGTAAATAAGAAGATTGCTGAGATGCTCGTTGTCTGCTTGCATTGTCATTTTGATATGGGGATTCTTCCGTATCATCGGACAAGGGGTACCCCGTTGGCGGTTCTCTATGGTACACATGTACTTACGATGAGAAGAACTTACCGGTGACTAAACTTGAGTAGCATGAGGAGCAGCCCTCGTATACAAGGGACATGAGATTTCTAACTTATACTTCGTCAAGCATGTACACCATAGTTTGTTCACTTTAACCTTAATCACTTCAAGATGCTTATGATAGGGGCAATGAGACAAAAACCAAAGTGCCTATTTTTCCGGAAGTCATCAGATGCCAGAATGCGAGACGGAGAGAAGCCAGGGGGCCACCACACCACCTGGCCGCGCGGGCCAGGCCTGGCCGCGCCAGGGGGTGGTGTGGCCAGCCCAAGCACCCCCTCGGCCTCTCCTTCCGCCTATATATTGCCCTCGGGACGAAAACCCTAAGTACCCGATCAAAAATCCATGAAAGATTCTGTAGCCGCCGTCATCTCCATCCCTAGATCGGGAGGGATCTGAAGCTCTTCCCGGCACCCTGCCAGAGAGGGGAATTCACTCTGGAGGCCTTATTCATCATCATGCAAGCCTCCGGTGTGATGCATGAGTAGTTCATCCTTGGACTACAGATCCATGTAGTAGCTAGATGGTTGGTTCTCCTCCTTTGTGCTTTCATGTCTAGATCTTGTGAGCTCCGTTCATGATCAAGATCATCTATTTGTAATTCTGCATGTTGTGTTTACGGGGATCCGATGGATATTGAGATGCTATTTCAGATTGATTATTGATTCTATCATGTCTTTGTTATTTGTGATTTTGCATGCTTTCCGTTGTTAGTAGCTATCTTGGCCAAGTAGATGCTAGCAACTCCAAGAGTTAGTATTTATGCTCGATAGTGGGTTCATGCCTCTGGTAATCTAGGGAAGTGACAGAAATCTCTAAGGTACTAGATGTGCTTTTTGTACTAGGGAGAAAACAACAATCCTTTGTTCATAGAACAATCGTATTGTTTACTTTACACGTAATTCATAAAGCAATAATCTGTTGCTTGCAACTTAATACTGGAGGGGGTTCGGATGATAACCTGATGGTGGATTATTAGTCATAGATGCAGTTGGATGGCGGTCTATGTATAATGTTGTAATGCCCAATCAAGTTCCAAAGGAGTCAAGATGATTAGTATATGCATGTATTGATTTCTCGATGTTTGTCAATTGCCCCGCTGTAATTTGTTCACCCAGCATGTTATCTATCTTAAGGAGAGCCACCTCTAGTGAACTATGGATCCCGGTCCTTTCTTTCACATACAATCTACAAACTATTTACTGCTTTGTGTTTACTTTCTGCAAACTATTACTTCCTTCCATTCGATACGTTTAATCCTTTATTTTCAGCAAAACACGGTGAGATTGACAACCTCATCGCAAGTTGGGGACAGAGTTCTGTGGTTGTGTTGTGCAGGTCTCCATGTTGGTACTAGCACCGGTAGTGCGCCCTGCCAAGGCTCAGCTAGCAACACCTTTTGGGTGTTTCCTTGCTCCTACTGGTTCGATTAAACCTTGGTTTCATAACTGAGGGAAACTTGTTGTTGTGCTCATCATACCTTCCTCTTAGGGTTCCCAACGAGCTCTACATCAACACCGAGCCATCACCTACCTCTCTCGCTGGCTGGATATGAAAAATTCCTGCACAGGGGTGCACGAACAGACCGCTATGGCCGCCTTCATTGATGGTCTGGAAAAGGGAACTTTGCTTGAGCACATGTTGAAGCGCAAGCAAGATAACAATGAGCTCAACCTCAACGCAATGATCGCCATGGCTAGCGAGTTCGCCGTTGCTGATGATGACGCGCGTGGATCATTGTCGGCGAGAGCAATCCCTACCCAGGCCAGGAAGAACAACAATAACAAGCGGAAGAATCCGCCCGAAGAGAAGCAAGTAGCCGACATGGTCGCCGCAACATTCACTGGCAGAGGCAATGGCCTACATCGTGGACATGGTCGGGGAGCTAGCAGTGGCCAGCAGAGGAGTGACACTACACCCTCAGTGCCCCGCATTCCCCAAACGTACAAAGAGTACCGCGATATGCCGTGTTTCGTCCATCTCTACGCCAATGGCAAATCCACCCACACCAATCGCCAGCGCAAGTTTGTCCATGATCTCAAGGAGGACCCTGAGTCCGGCTACAAGCAAAGTCGGAAAAACAGACCCCGCAGAAAGGGCAAAGGGAAGAAGAAGGAGGAAGAACCCAAGGAATCAAGTGATATGGACGAGGACGTGGAGCCAAAATCTTCCGACAAGGGAGCGGATAAAGGGGAAAATCCCTTTGAAAAGAAGGCTCCATGTTACCACACCTTCCTTGGCACCCCAACCATCCGGGCCCAGAAAACCTCTCTGAGGATACTTATGGCTACCCTCCCTCCGGTTCCCCAGTACGTCAGGTTGTCGGAAGTTCCAATTACTTGGGATAGGAAAGATCACCTAGAACTCATCCCAACAGAGAACCAGTATGCCATGGTCATCAACCCTTTGATTGATGGCACGGAGTTCACCAAGTGCCCCGTGGATAGTGGAAGCAGCATCAAAATCATGTACCTAGATACACTGCACAAGATGAACTTGATGGAGACCCAGCTAAGGAAGAGCAACATCATGTTCCATGGGGTTGTCCCTGGCCGACAAGCAAATTCCTTGGGCTGCATCACCCTTCTGGTCGCTTTTGGCGATGTAAACAATTACCGCCAAGAACGCATGACCTTTGAAGTGGTGCCCTTCAAGAGCGTGTACCACGTCATCTTCGGCCACGACATCTTCCACTCATTCCTTTTAAGGTCATGCTTTGTCTACAACAAACTCAAGATTCCCGGACCAAATGGCGTCATCACCGTTGACGGAAGCTTCACCAAGGCACGAGAGTGCGAGCTCAACAAAGCCGCCTTCACCGAATTAGTCCTCTATCATGAGGAGTTCAAGGAGACCCAGAACCAGGTCAGTGACTCGGAGATGCCGGCTTCGAAGAAGCAGATCACTGCTGCCGAACCCGCCTTCAAGGCCGCCATCAAGACCAAGCAGGTGGAGCTTGTCGAAGGTGATTCCTCCAAGACCACCGCCATTGGCACGAACCTGGATCCCAAATAGGAAAGCGCGCTCATCGAGTTCCTCCGTGAGAATAGGGACATCTTTGCCTGGCAACCGGCCGACATGAAAGGTGTACCTAGGGAACTTGCCGAGCACAACTTGAATATTGATCCTAATGCCAAACTGGTGAAACAACCTCTACGATGCTTTGGTGATGAAAGACGAAGGGCTATAGGCAAAGAAATAGCTAGGTTACTTAAGGATGGCTTTATCCGAGAAGTTATTCACACCCGCTAGGTGGCAAATCCTATACTTGTCCCTAAAAGGGAACCAATGAATTAAGAATGTGCGTTGATTACACCGTCTTGAACAAAGAGTGTTCGAAGGATCCGTTTGCTTTGCCTCGCATAGACCAAGTCATTGATTCGACGGCTGGCTCGGAACTTCTGTATTTTCTCGATGCCTATTCAGGACACCACCAGATCCGGATACGAAAGTTAGACAAATTGGCCACTTTGTTCACCACACACTACGATATGTATTGCTATGTCATGATGCCCTTTGTGTTGAAAAATGTCGGTGCCACGTACCAGCGGATGATGCAATGTTGCCTGCACGACCAAATAGGTCACAACGTACACGCCTATGTGGACGACATTGCGATAATGTCAAAGAAATCAAATGATCTTATCGCTGACTTGCAGGAAACCTTCGACAATGTCCGGAAATACAACATCATGTTGAACCCAAAGAAGTGCGTCTTTGGGGTACTATCTGGCAAATTGTTGGGCTTCATCGTTTCGCATCTCAGAATCAAGGTGAACCCGGGGAAAATCAAGGCCATCCTCGACATCAAACGTCCATCATGCCTGAAGGACATACAAAGGCTCACAGGCTGCATTGCAGCAGTAAGCCGGTTCATCAGCCGACTTGGTGAGAAGGTTATGCCGCTCTACAAGTTGCTCAAGAAGGCAGACAAATTCACATGGATGGACGAAGCTGACGCATCACTTCAGGAGTTGAAGAGAATACTCTCCTCCCCACCTATACTTGCAGCACCGGTGCCAAGGGAGCCTATGTTAGTATACATGGCGGCGACCAACCGAGTAATCAGCATCGTCATCATGGTGGAGCGCAAGGAACCAACGCACGAATACGGAGTTCAGCGACCTGTTTACTATGTAAGCGAGGTCTTGACGGAATCCAAGCAGCGTTACCCGCACTACCAGAAGATAGCTTATGGAGTTTTCCTCGCTTCACGTAAGCTAATGCATTATTTCCAGGAGCACCCCATCACAGTAGTGAGCAAAGCTCCAATGTCCGACATCATCAACAACAATGATGCTACAGGGAGGGTGGTAAAGTGGGGCATTGAACTTGTCACCTTCGACATCACCTACAAGCGACGCGATGCTATCAAATCACAAGCATTGGCGTATTTTCTTGCAGATTGGACAGAACTGCCAGAAGACACTCCTGTACCAGAGCCAGAGTATTGGGTCATGCACTTTCACGGATCAAAGTTACTCAATGGCTCGGGGGCTGGTGTATTATTGCAATCGCCAATAGGAGAGAAGTTGCAATACGTCCTGCAGATCCACTTCAACGCTACAAATAACATGGTGGAGTATGAGGCCCTCATTCATGGACTTCGCGTACCCAAGGATATTGGCATCAAGCTCATAGTTTGCTGTGGAGATTCCGACTTGGTTGCCCAGCAAGTAGCTGGCACCTGGAACGCGCGGAACCCTATGATGGCGGCATATCGAGACGAAGTAGACGAAATAGCCAAGTGCTTCGACGGTTACGAAGTCAAGTACGTCAAAAGGGAAGATAATGAAGCAGCAGATCTGCTGTCAAAGCTTGGATCAGCTCGTCGACCAATTCTGGCAAGCGTTTTCCTAGAGCATTTACAGACTCCATCCATGAAGGGAGCGGACCCTGACAACCCGGATAGAGTGGACTCATTTGTTAATACAGTAACAGTGACCTCTCTGGCTTAGACGAAGCCGTTCATGGATTATCTACAAGACGGAACTTTGCCCGCCGACGAAGTCAAAAGCCGGCAAATAGTACTCAGAGCAAAAGGCTACATCATTATTGACGGACAGCTATACAAAAGAAGTACCACAGGAGTCTTCCTACGATGCGTCTCCCAGCAGCAAGGTATTGAAATACTTAGAGGAATACATCTTGGAGATTGCGGGCATCACGCCGATCCCCGGTCGTTGGTGGCCAAGGCCTTCCGACAAGGATTCTACTGGATAACTGCCAAGGCAGACGCCAAAAAGTTGGTACAAACATGCCCTGGGTGTCAATTTTATGCAAGACAATCAAATGTTCCAGCTGAAGAATTGTGAACAATACCAATAACTTGGCCTTTTGTAGTCTGGGGGCTGGACATGGTGGGACCTTTGCAGACAGCGCCCTGTGGATTCACACACTTGCTAGTAGCAGTGGACAAATTCACGAAATGGATTGAAGCTAAACCCATTAGACAGCTTGATGGGGCAACAACCCTAAAGTTTGTCTAGGATCTAGTGGTGAGATTTGATCTCCCACATAGCATCATCACCAATAATGGCAGAAATTTATCTCTTGGAGAAGTTGAGGAGTACTGTCATGAGAAAGGCATCCGCCTTGACCTAGCATCTGTGGCACATCCATAGTCAAATGGGCAAGTTGAAAGGGCCAATGGACTAATTCTGCACGGAATCAAGCCACGCTTAGAGGCAGCGCTACGTAGAGCAGCTGCAGCCTGGGCGGAGGAACTACCATCAGTCTTGTAGAGTTCACGAACAACACCCAACAGATCCACCGATTTGACTCCTTTCTTCATGGTTTATGGAGCAGAAGCAGTTCTCCCATCTGACATCCTCCACGATGCACCAAGAGTTTCTGCCTACAAGGAGGATGACGCTGAAGAATCCAGACGACTATCTGTGGACCTACTTGAAGAAGAGCACATGCTGACATGCCAGAGATCTGCTGTCTACCGGTAGAAGCTGCACGACTACCATAGTCGTCGTGTAAAGCATCACTCATTTAAAGAAGGGGATCTGGTGCTTAGACTCAAGAAGGAGAAATCACACAAATTATCTCCGCCTTGGGAAGGACCATTTGTCATAAGCAAAGCATTGCTCAATGGTTCCTATTACCTTGTCGATATTCGCGAGTTGAAAGATAGGCCAAAAAATCGCAAGCGCAAGCAAAGTGACTCCAATGATGATTACCCGGAGACAGATCGGCCATGGAACATAGCACAACTATGTCC
This sequence comes from Avena sativa, assembly GCA_916181665.1. Taxonomy (NCBI): domain Eukaryota; kingdom Viridiplantae; phylum Streptophyta; class Magnoliopsida; order Poales; family Poaceae; genus Avena; species Avena sativa. The sequence goes on from OV702287.1 coordinate 346,534,237, forward strand.
CTTTTACACTTAGCACATTTATATTATGTAATAAGTTTCTTATGTGATCAATGAAACAAAGCATATGGTTCACTCATATTCTCTGAGTCTTTTACCTCCTTTAGTTGTTCATTTTTGGATCATATAAACCCTTTATGCACAAGGTTGCATTTGCCCTTGTGAAAATTCCTCCTATGGGCATTAGCTTAAGTTTTCTGGTCTACACATTTTCTGAAGTTTTTATGTGGATTCCGGTGTAGTGAATTTTCGGCACTCAAAGCCAGCGATTTTGTTCTTAGGTTCTTGATGGTGCTATTAAGCATCATCGCCTGAGATCATAGTTCTGTGCTGCGATTCTTCCATCTCATGAAAGGTCAAGCATACAAACCAGAATAATGGATAAGCCAGCACTTGCTTAAAATATATATACACATCTGGAGGCAGATAAGTTGCAGGAAGCTTGATTACAAGTTTTTCCGCCTTAGACAAACATAAGTTTTTTCTGCGTACATTTTGCAGAGATACATTTAATACAGATATTGCTTTTCATGGCTCTGCTGTAGGGGGCTTCGTGGTGGCATTATCAGGAGAGCCAGGCCGAGAGAGCTCATCAAACTCTAAAGGAGAGGTGCTAGACTCAGACGAGGCCATATCGTCATCCAGGATATCGGCAGGCACAAAGACATTAGCCTTGACCATCTTGGCAACTCTGGTATCGAAGCTGGCAAGAGAATTCCAAATAGCATAGCTATCGATCTCTTGTCCTTCCTCATCCAGCTTGGGCATGTCGGAGGTCACCAATTCGATGTCGGCATTGTCATAGTGAGCCTTGACCAAGGACAGGGTCATCCTAGCACCAGCCCAGATGCAAGACGCTTTCCAGTCTTTGATTTTCCCGGGGGCTCGGCGCAGGATTTCCACATGCTTGGCCGCTAAGTCTACCGCCTTGATATTGATGCCCAGAGATTGAGCTATCTCTTTGGCTTGGGCGATGGCGGTGCTAACGAAGTTGCCGGCAAGAATCATGCGTTCCTTGGGACTTGGAGCACCCTCAACTAAGTTGGCTAAGCCAATGGGATATGTAGTTTGCACGAACATACAAGGACCATGAGTATAAACAAGTCAAATGGTTACCCAACTTACAAAAAAAGACCAAGACGGAGAAAGGTTACCGAAGATGCTCATTTCCGCTTGCTTGCATGTCTCCGCCAAGTCATTGCGCTCCTTCTGGACTGACTTGAACATCTCAAGACTTCTAGCATTCTGCTCTTTGGCAGCTTGGTTCTGGTCTTTGAGTTGTGCAATCTCATCCTTCAGGCGCTGCATCTCGACGTCCGTAGACTCTTGCATAGCCTTCATCATCGCCTCATGGCACTTGATGGCCTCGGCCAGGTCCTTCTTCAAAATTTTGTTTTCATCATCAAGCTCCTGAATATGCTTGGATTGCTCGATGATGCTCTTGGCCTTGGCAATAGCTTCTGTAAGACGGAAACCAGAAAGTGCTATCAAAGGACGGAAGAAATGATTCAATGAGAAAACAAGGAGCTGTTGTAAGACTCTAGCTATTTTTGATCCATTCCTTCAGGAATTTGGTTTTACCCTGTTCAAGGTATATCTCCTTCTGAAGAGCAGCAAACCTCTCATTGGCGGCTATCCTCCATTTATTCTCATTCTGCACATGATGTAAACATGCTTAGTTTCTGTAACTACCTCGGTGAATTACGCTCCTAGTACCAGCCTGGATGTTCAGAAATGGTTGAAATAGTACGGTGGGGCCCAAATGCCACTCACAGGTAGACCTTTCGGCCGTCCCAACCATTTCCAAACATCGGGACAAGAACGGGCGGCGTAATCGGCAGGCGAAGGGATCAACTACATACACAAGTGAGTATGTATGCAAACCACCATACAACAGTACATCAGAGTCATCCCATCTAAAAAGAAAGGAAATATAGCAACGCCATACGGCAAGATCCAAATATCCTAGATAGATATAATAGTTTAGGATATCTCCTCATACATCAATCAACAGAGTATCAAGCGGAAGCGGAAGACAAAGTCCGAGTACGGATAAGAAGCAAATCGGCATAAGATGCCCCATAAATAAGCAGATCCCGCCCACAGATCTCACGGATCCCCGTTCCCGGAATCTCTACACCGAATGATCGTTGCCCACATCGTCCGTCTCTTCCACCCAGTATCCATCTTGCGAGTGTACCTGTTCATCTGAACCAATAATTTATCGTGTGAGACCCTAGGGGTACTCAGCAAGTCTTTATGCCTCTAAAGGGGACACAACCTGGGGTGACGCAATTGCAGCAAAAGATAAACCCTAACAATTCTATAGATACTCGCTAACCATCCGCCTAACCAGATATAGACGGATGTCCGTGAATTAATAACAACAGTTATAACAGTTATAAAGGTAATCTTAACAGATCCATCCTCCTCCTCGCTTACCGACGAGGAAGCGGACGAACAACCCCATCCGTTGGCAGTTTTATTATCCGTTCCATGAATGTTGCACTATTTACTAGTCAGGTACCTAGTCTAGTCAAATTAAAAGCGGTACTTTAGTTATGCTTGTCTATGATCGAGAAACTGTGCTCCAAGTCGTCCATAACCGCGGACACGGCTTTTAGAAAGTTTTACCCTGCAGGGGTGCACAAATAGCAACACACACTCGATATGCCTCGGAAAAACCAAATCAAAACCCAACGAGACAGTCACGACAAAGCAATTACAGGATTCAGAAATATTTCAGGGGGCCACCCCTTTAAGTAGATCCCGCAACGAAGCCGGCCGGCTCCGAAACGGGCTTAAGGTTGTGGAGGCGGCTGTAAACGACTGGGAACCCGAAAGTGTGGCTGGGCTTGTCGATACAGCGAAATCGGGCCACGATCCTAAACAGTACAGTGTGCTCCTCGCACAATTTAAATAAAGCAGTAAAACATGGCACAAGTACAGGATAGTAAATAAAACCTCAAACTAGTTTGTGGCCCCAAGAAATAAGAATGAATCAAGCTCTGGCTCAGGGGGGTCCATAAGGCCTCCCGGATGTGGATAGCGCGAATATTCTTGGAACAGGAATCAAGTACTCGGGGTCTTACGGGACACAAGTGAGCATAAAAACCAAATAACAGATATTGCTCACCGGTGCCACTTTCATTAGTTATCCCATTACTACTCAGGTTAAGTTGTTTAGGTACCTCGTTATCCATCAGACACTCACATACCCTACTCATGCTGTTCTACGACTCGCATGGCCCAAACAACTCCTGTAGTAATGGCTCATGGGATGGAGGAACAAGCTTCGGTGGGGTTTAAAAGTAAAGGCTATGCAATACTTGGGATTCAATTTAATGCAATCGCGACTCAATGATGCAAGAATAAGATAGAGGCAATAGGTACTATATGTATGCAAGCATGTGGTAGTGCTTGCCTGGCAGCTCAGTTGAAGCAAAGGATGGATCTGGGTAGTGCTCCTGGTTCCCTTGATATATCCCCTGCTCAGCGTCTATTCGAAGAAGAACCAAACAAACAAGGGCCAACATAAATAAGGTGCACAAGCATATGAACAAATGCATCAAGCAAACAATCATGCCATGATGAATGATGCACAATTTGCATGGCAATTAAGTAGCATGGCATGGGTGAGGTGTGGAATACAATATTAAAGCACTTTATTTAGTTTTGAGCTCATTTTATCCTCATATTAGTTGCTGTATACAATATATTTATATGATGCATGCTTCAAATCAAACCATGGAATGCATAAACAGAAAGGTCTCGTCGAGCTAATCATTTTAGACATATTATTTATTAAATTTGGACTTATGAATCAAAAGTTATTAATTAATTAAGTTAAAGGGGCAATTTGTTGTAATTTAAATATACTTGGAATTTTTAAATGTTCAAAATATATTTTGGATGGCATATTTGAATTCCTCATATTTTTCTGATTTGAAAACATATATTATTTGTATTATTTGGATTTTTATTTCAAAAGTTATTTAAAAACAGAAATTAATTTGAATTTGAAATAATTTGAAATAAATATGAATTTAAACAGATAACAGGAAAAATACTTTTTATACTCGGTCTAATCTAGCCACAGTCGCTTACAGGTGGGCCAGGATGACTGGGTGTCCACGCGCGCAGAAACTCTTCTGTCACCGCGAGCTATTCTAGTCTCAGAGACAGACAGGTGGGACCAGCTGGCTCGCAGGCCCACTTGCCAGAGAGGAGCTGAGGGCTGACCACGTGGCTCTGGGGGGACTGCGGGTTGAGACATGAAAAGCCGGGGAGCCTTTTTATAAAACAACACCGACGCTGACAGGTGGGATCCGAGGGACGGCGGGTTTAGGCGGGAGAAACTTCGAGGACCTAAGCGCAAAACGTCAAAACCTGTCGGAACGGCAGCGGCGCGCCGCTCTGCCGGCGACTGCGATCGGCCGGAGTTTGGTCGATGTTGGCGAGCGAACCACTGGGTGAAACGGGGTGCTTCAAAAACCAAAAGTGGAGAGGGCGACACGGGCTACAGATTACCTACAGGTGGCGTCGCCAGCGGAGGGCTACAGCGCGCGGGACGGGGCGTTGAACAGCGCCGGATCTACTGCTGCAGCGGCTGCTATCGGTCGGCGCGACGCGCGGCACGCACGCAGTGCGCTCGTCGGAGTGCGGCGGGGCTACGGCGAACTAGAGAGGACCAGGGGGTGTCTAGGGGCTGCAGGAGCTCACCGTGGTGTTGTCGGCGTAACCGGGGGCGTTGGGGTGGCGAGGATCGGCGAGGGGGCAGCAGGTCGGGGCGTCCTGGCGGTCACGGGCACGGCGGCGGCGAGCTGCTCCGGCGGGGCTACGGCTGGTTCCTCGCGTCCTGGGCGTTGCAGGGGAAGCAGGCGAGACTCCTGGGGGCTCTGACCTGCCTTGGCGCGCTCGGAACCGAAGGGGAGCAGAGGCGGCCGCCGTTAGGGTTAAGATGGGCGAGGAACGATCATGGCTGTGCTTGGGAAGGGAGGAAGGAGGGAGGAGGGTTCCTGGGGTGGACAGGGAGTATCTGGGCGAGGCAGGGACGGAGGGGGTGGATAAGATCAGGAGGGGGCAGGTAGATGGCGTGGGGGAGGGAAACACATGGCTACTTTATGCCAAAAGAGGGGTGGCTTGGGTTAGATGGGTAGAGAAAGGGGGGTACGGTGAGAGAGGGATCTAGGTGGAGGATTAGAGAGAGAGAAGGGTGAGAGCTAGAGATTTTGAATCATGCATGCTCCATTCAAAGACCAAGCAAGATCAAAAAGAAAAGAGGTAGGGAGAAGGATGTGGGGTTTAGGCTTATGCACACCCACATGATCACATGTGCATGCATGGATGGGGATGGTGATTAGGGTAGGGTTTAGATTAAGAGGAGGGTTTAGAGAAAAGGAGAGCCACACAAAACAAAGAAAGTCAAAAGACATGCAAAAAGGTGGCAATTGCATGGGCCATGCAAAAACATGAAATGCCATGGATCATACTTGTGTAAACAAAAATAATAAGCATGGCACTGGGTATTTGCATCCTCACAAGATGGAGTAAGCCCAAGCAAAAGAAAGAAGGAAAGATCCATGTGGAGTGAAAGGGGAAAACCATGTTTGAATTAAAAGGGGACATGCTAGTGTGTATGTGCCACTAGATATTTAATAAGCCCACAAAGTATCCCCACATGATGATAACCCCAACAACACACATATGGAAGCTAGGGAGAAAAGGTCCCACTCACAAGGCATGCAAAGGTGGCCATGTGGCTCTCATGCATCCATAATGTGAGAACAAAATGATGCCAAGATGAGAACATGTGGAAAGAAATGGATCCATCCCAACCCTCATGAGCTAGAAGTAAACCCATAAATACCAAGTTCATATTTAGTTGGATGGTGGAATTATAAGGTGGTGAAAGAAAGTAAGGTGGTGGAGTTAATAAGAGATATGCCCCCAACTCAACTTGGGCATTAAACAATATATCAAGAACCAAATACAATATCAAGAGGCAAATACAATTAATAATGCATATGAGATAAGAACCAAAACAAAAGGGTTTTATATGATGCTCAAATGCAAGGAGGCATGATGACATGAGCATGATATAATGATGATGCAACAACTATATATTTGAAGTAGCCATTATATTACTAGACCAAGTAGCATTACAATTGTTAGACAATTGGGATGCTACAGTTTCTCTAGAGCATCTAGTCAGAACTATTCAGTTTCAACTAAATGCTAAGGGGCTACAGTATATGATTTTAAAGTAAACTAGTTTCTCTAGAGCATCTAGTCGAAACTATCTAGTTTCAACTAAACGCTCGGGGGCTACATGGACAGATTCTGCACTTAGTTCTTTGGAGCACCCAGGCCAATAACTATTGGATTATCTGCCTAAGAGCTCGGGGGCTATAGTGGGATATACTACACAAAGTAAAGCAAGTGAAGTTCAAAAAACTTACGATGGCAATGATCCTGAGATTGTTGGCCAGATGAGCATAGGAATCATGGAAGGTCCGGGCATTCTTATAGATTACGTCGGCCTGCTTGATGAGGTCATCCAGGCTCAATGTCGGAGGAGTCTCAGCCAATGGACAAGTTGAAGCCAGAGGCATGGAACAAGCCCTAGTTGCATCATGCACTTTCAAAGCAGACGATGGCTCGGAGGCTCCCGCCTCAATCGTTGCTTCCATGTCCACCTCTTCCACCACTTCCTTCCCTTTCTCGGTGGCATCCTTAGCTGGAGCTTCAGCCACTTTAGAGGAGGTGCTCTCATGCGTCGCCTGGCTACTGGGAGCAATGTTTGCCTCGACAGAGCCTGAGACATCAAGAATTGGATTGATATCTGTCTCCATGGCAGAGGTCTCAGGGATGACGGGGGATGACAGCCTAGCGGGACCAGAAGAGGGTTTGGCGGCAGGAGTAGGGGGAGTGGTGGCGGGAGAGGGATTGGCGGATGGACCCTTGGTCAGCATATCGCAAATGTTTTTTGACCCTCCAACATCTTTGGAGGATCGCTTCAAACTAACACCGGCTTTCCTCCTAAAACGTACAAGGTATAAGTACAAGAGTTAAAAAAAAGGTGTGAGCTGAAAAATACAAGCCGGAGAATGAAAATACTTACTCCACGGTAGGATCCTTGGTGAGGGGAATGTCGGCGGACTTCTTCTTCTTCTCCGCCTCTAAGGCGGCAGTGGAACATTTGGATACTCCACTCTCCGATTTCTTCTTCTTGGCCTCGGCAGCAGCATTAGAGGTGGAGCTCTTCTGCTTTTGCGCTGATGGAGCTGGTTGATCCTTGGGGGCATCATCATCGGACACCACATGGATATCCTTCAGCTTTGGATCATAGACCTAGGAGGCCATTTGATCCGCTGCCAAGGTCGCCAGCTGGGATACAGAGGAGTGTTAGACGGACAACTTCAAAGTCAGAAAAACCTTAGAGCATGTAACGAGCAACAAAGGAAACATAAGATACCTCTGGGCATGGAGCATAGTCAAACATGTCATAGGTGATCTTGAAGCCCTTCTTCTTGTCCCTCACCCTAATGATGTCCTTTAGCCAGAGCTTGATGGAGTCAGTAGAGAAGTTATCCCGCGAAATTCGCATGGGATCCCTTATGTCTTGGCTATACTTGCACATCAACTCGGCGTGGTGCTGCAGAGGCTGGATCCGCCTAACATACCAGCACATGGCAAGTTCCAACCCCGTCAGATCTCCGTCTACGAGCCATTCGATCCGCCTTACGGCACGATTGGCTTCGTCGTTGGAAGGAAGAGAGGCTGGGGTCTGCCATGCGGGCACTTCAGTGGCAGCTACATCGACGAAGTCGGGGTAGGTCTCAAGGTGGTCTGGCAGAGGGACATCTTGCCCGTAGAAATACGTGTGCTGCCAGTTCTTGCAAGACTCGTGCCCTACGATGTCGGGGAAGCACCGGCTAGGCCGAATCTTAAAGCTAATGGTTCCACAGGTCCGCAATTCATTCTTGGACTCTACGGACTCTCTCTTGACGGTGAAGAAATATATAAATAGGTCTAATCTAGGTTTGATCCCTAGATATCCTTCGCACAAAGCTACAAAATTTGCTAAGGACTAGAATGCTATTGGGAGAGAGATTGTGGGGGAGTACTCGGAAGTGCTGGAGGACATCGAAGAAAAATTCGGAGACTGGCAGGCTTACGTCATGTACCAGCTGAGATTTGAGGTACACCTTCCTCCAGGTTGGGGAGAAGGGACCACCTCGCCGGCTGGCGCCGCCCGCTAGACTAACTTCTCCACCATGGGGAGATACCCCTCAGCGACCATCATCTGCAGATCTTCGGCGGAGAGATCAGAGCCTCTCCACATCCCCTTGTGGGAATAGCTCTCTTCTTCAGAGGCTTCGGGCGCCACTCGTTCTTGGTCATCACCAGTGAATTCCATCACGGCGGAGACGGGAACGACCATCCCCTCTGGCGGAATGATCACTCCCTGGGATGGCTTTGTCGTAGTCTCGGGAATCGCCGGCATGGAAGGAGCGGAGCTGCTGGAGGCCATTACGACGAGGAGAGTGTGGAGGAAAGAAGGGCTCTAATTAGGGTTTTCGCAGGAGAGCTCGAACGGTCGTGCGGCCGGAGGAAGACGAAGACTGGGAAGCGAATGCGGGTAAAAAGAAATAAATTGACCACGGTGGAAATATATAAGCCTCGCGTCAAGATTCGTGGATCTGATGGATGGAGCATTGCCGACGTGGAAGTGAACGTGTGCGGTAATTTCGCCACGTCCTCCGTCTTTTGCCACTCCACCGTTTCGGATTTCGCACGCGTGAAAATAGCTAATGATTAATTCTCTGCTTTTGTGAGTTTCGAGGTAGCATAGGCTATACCCTACATCATCGTCCTGACAGTTGCAGTGAAGGGTCATGTCTGATGATTCCATCAAAGACGGAGATCATCCGACTCCATAAACAAAGACTCAAGGAATCTCCAGCTACATGGCGAATCCAGAGAGGATTGCAAGGTTCTTTGGGAGACCTTTGAGATATTGCTTGACGGATTGCTAGCATCACTTAGACGGGATATTCGGAGATCAACGAGCAAGAAGGCGCAAGATTTCAAAGTCCTTCGGGGGCTACTGTTGGGGATATGCTATATGGGTATCCTCATAGCATGTCACCAATCCGCCTAACCCGGGTGGCCCATAGTTGGTAGCAAGGCCTATGGTCTGTTGGGCGGCCCAATTAGATGGATCCTGAAGGGAGGCCCATGCCGGATAAAGGAAGGCTACGCAGGAGTCACCAACGTACTCGGAGCCTTGGAGTACAAGACATATAAAACTAGTTCGTATTAGTGTAGGACTCTTTACCTTGTCCGGCAAGGACCTTTCCCTATAAACCCTAGGTCTTTGCGCCTTTATAAGCCGGCCTGTAAGAGCCTTTAGGGCAACGATAACAGACAACCTCTTAGATTGCTGTGTATAACACGCAACACCTCGGACAGCGAACCTATCTCTGTAACTCGGCGTATTGCCATTATAGTGATTTATAGCAGGAGTAGAGTTCCGCCACCATTGTGGGACTTGAACCTGGGTAAGCTGTGTTACCTCATACCTGCCAACTCTCTGCCTTACTCCACATCTCTAAACACGCATTGTGAGGACCCCTCCATGGCGTACTCATCGGCAATACCATGACAGGCACCCCCTTGGGGGCTCATTTCTCCCATGCTCACCCATGAGCTGACTTCTTCTTCCTCTAGCTCTCAAGCATCCAGAGAAGACCTCTAGGAGGCAAGATACAACTCAAGGAACCATTGTAAGCTACAGTAATGAGAAGATATATGAGATCTAGCATGTAGGAGTAGGGGTTTTATCTAACTAGGAGAGCCCTGAACCTGGGTACATCGTGTGTTCATCAGTGTATGGCATTCACTAAATCATCCCTCCCCAGATCCTCCAATGTCCATTGGCCCCAACATAAGCCTACCCCAGGCATCTGCCGTGATACCACTATGAAAGCCAATCATTCTTGCTTGAAAGCAAGCTAGTCCCTGAGCCCCACCCATCACCGGAGAAGACTTCACTTTGCCGGACTGTGGTAGCTGCGGCAGGGGTGATTTGTAGCATCACCGCCACACTCTCGTAGCAGCGTTGACGATGTCGAGACATGCTTGCAGCACCACCACCGATCTTGGCAGCACTACCATCTTCCCTGATAGCAACGGTCCCCTCCACTGGTAGCAGTCGTCCACTCCACTGGTAGAGGCATAGCCTCGTAGTCGCAGCACCACTAGCAACATCTAGTCCGGCTTGCAGCACTACATACCTTGGTAGCACTACCCTCTTCCCCTCTGTTGGTAACAGGCACCCCTTCCGCTGGTAGAAGAACTGCATCACGGTTGTAGCACCACCAGCGAGTTGAGTATGGCTTGTAGTACCACCTCCGATGCTGGTAGCACCGGCCCTATGCTTGCAGACGCCTTGAGCTCATAGCAAAGCCAACCTATCTTAGAGGCACCACCCACGATTCGCAGTAGCACTAGATTTTGCTTGTCGCACCGCCGACTGCAGTGATTCCTGCTTGAATCAAAGGATGCCTATTTTGCAGCAGCACAAAGTGGTGAGTGGGAAGGAGATGCAGGATAATAGCGAGAGGAGATGTGAGTGGGGAGGAGATGAAGGCTACCAGTGGCGGGGATAGGAGGTGCACTGGCGGCAGGGAAGGAAGGTGCGCAACACTTGAGGTGGAAGCATGGGGATTTTTTCATAGGAGGAGGACGAGCTCAGGAGAAATAAGAGTAGAGAGATAAGATTGAGAGTAGGCCCTATGCACGTTTTCCTAGCTCTCTCGGTTGCCTCCATCATGAGGGACTCGTGGTGCACTCGGAAGGAGGAGGCCACGAGCATAGGATTCTCCAAGGGTTAAGAGCACCTCCACTCGTTGGGCATTCCTAGACCGAAATTCTGAGCTAATTTTCACCGGATGGATGAAACTTTTGGTATGGGAACAGCCAGTTTCCCACTCACGTTCCCAAGATTCGCTCGCCAATTTTTGAAAATTATGCGACAAAACGTAGCCAAATTAACACTAATTCAGGCGATTGCATTAGATTATATGTGAGTCCGTACATATTATGTCAAATTCGAACATATACCCAAATTCGACTTACATTAGGCTAAAAAAACATAAATGTTGACACGGCGGCCATTCACATGCTGAGGCAGCGGCAAACACCATGTACTCTCCATCGGGATACCTTCGATCCGGGTTACACATGTAGTATAATAGATTTTCCCTAGTAGACCTAGGTTTCTCGAACCTTGGGAAACAACTGTCGTATGGAAAATATAAGGAACTTCTAAAGGACTTTGTTTAATCGTTTTACTTTTTATTTACCATACCTTTCTAGTTTACTTTGAATCGTTAGTTGTTGCAACGGATGGAAATAGGCCAGGGTTGAAGATTCACCTGCAGCTGCACATGCATATCTACAAGACTTTGTTTACTCGTTTTACTTTATGTTTACTGGACCTTTCTAGTTTTTTGAATCATTGGTTGTTGCCATAGATGGAAATAGGCCAGAGTTAAAGATTCAGCTGCAGCTGCACATACATATGGGATAAAGATAATAATAAGCACATTCATGTGTGATCTAATATAGATAGGGTTGTGGGCAGCACATCCATAAACACTAAAGCCCTTGAGAGCCACAAGCATAGAAATAGTCTTTTAATCGAGCAGTTATACCATGAAGCAGGGTTATAACAATTATTAAGTAAAATACAAATCAAAGCATTAAGAATGGTGATGTTGCTATTGAAAGGGAAATGGACATCGCCTAGAGGGGGTGAATAGGCGTTTTAAAATTATTATGGTTTAGGCTCTAATAAATGCGGAATAAAACTTAACATTTAATTTATCAAGCCAAAACCTATATCCACTAGGTTCAACTAAGTGCACTAACAACCTATGCTAAGCAAGACAAGCAACAAGGTGATAGCAAGATATAATACTTCAAGCACGATGGCTATCATAATGTAAATTGCATAAGTAACGGGCTCGGTTGAGAGATAACCGATGGACGCGGAGAAAATGATTTGTTTCCCAAAGTTCACTTCCGAAGAAGCTACGTCTCTGTTGGAGAGGTGCAGGGCTCAATGTACTTCGAACGCCACAAATGGCTCACCTCGAGGTGTGGTGGCTCGATGCTCACCAAACGCAACACAAGGCATCACCCCAAGATGCGAAGGCACGCAACTCACTAACGCCAGAAAGGCTCACCCTATTCTCTCATAAGATCGCCACAAAGGCCTACTCACGTTCCACTATGGTACACTTGAGGGCAGTCACCGAACCCGTTACAAGGCTTGGCGCAATCTCCACAACTCAATTGGAGGGCTCCCAAGAAACGCCACAAAGGCTCCACAATGCCACAAGGGGCCAACAAGCTTGGGGAATCTCCACAACTCAATTGGAGGCCCCAAGAACACACCACAACTCCACACAACTGTATAGGGTTCCAAGAACCCAATAGAAACAAGCCCAAGGGCTTGAACTCAACGAATCTCCGAGGAGAACTCAAACCTATGCACCAAATGCAAGAGGCAAGTCCTTTTCTCTAAAATTCCACCAAAGCTACAAAAGCTATTGGGGGAATAAGAGAGGAAGAACACAAGAGGAGAACACAAAACTCTCCAAAATCTAGATCCCAAGGATTCCTTCATAAAGAAAGGATTTGGTTTGGTGGGGTTGTAGATCTAGATCTCCTCTCTCAAATCTCTCAAAAATATGCAAGAATCATAGAAGGGGAAGGGGAGAGGGAAAGCTCTTCAAGGTCAACAATGGAGGAGAGAGATAAGGGCAAAAACCAAGAAGAACAAGTGAGGCCCGAAGGGGAAAGGGGAGCTCCTTTTAAAGGGCTCCCCGATCTGCCCGTTACTCACAGATTCGTGCACCGTCGGTAGTATCGGTGGGTTGCCGGTACTACCAGTGGCACCCAGCCAACGGTCCAAAACGGCGATGCGAACAAACAAAAAAGATCCTGGCCGGTACTACCACCTATCCACCGGAACTTCCGGCGGGGTTGGTACTACCGCCCGAAATACCGATCCAAGTTCTGTCAAATAGATGCGACCAAGACAGAGAGGTTACTGAACAGAAAACGGTGTTACCGGAATTTGGGCCAGAATTAACACCGGTACTACCGGCGGCAAAATGCCCTAGTGGTACTACTGGTGGCCCACCGGAACTTCCGGTCAGGCAAAAACTCCAGAACCAAAACTACCACAACTTTTGCATCCAAACTCCAAACAAGATGAAACCAATTTTGTTGGAAAGATACGTGTAGATACCTCCCAATGTGTGGAGTCGGAAAACCCGCAAGATAAAAAACGCAATAAGATATGCAAGGGAGAAAATACCATGAATATATATGTGAGATACCTCCCAAGGTGTGGAGCCGGAAAACCCGCAAGATAAAAAATGCAATAAGATATGCAAGGGAAATCCGTTTTTGATGAACTAGGGCTTGTTATGAAGATAACCACAAGCTCTAGATCCTCACATGGACAAGAACCAAACAACAACCAAGAAAGATGATGCTATGTATGAAAAGGTTTGATCTCTCTACGAAAGATATGAACGAGTCACCCACTCGAGAGCCCCTCTTGATAGTACGGCAATCTATCCTAAACCCAGTCTCCCAACACTACAACAGACCGGTAAAATAGAAACCCTATCAATATCATACCTTTGCCTTGATCAACCCACTTGAGCTTGATGTAGACGATCTTGGCACCTTCAAGATGGAACACCTTTCTTGACTTCTCTTGCTAGCTCTTGCTTGATGAAGACTTGCAAATGAAACCTATTATTTTACTTGTCTTCATCACTCCATGAACGCCGAGGATGGCAAGCTTCAAGCATGAGATCTTCTAGAGATGGCACACCTTGATCTTGCCCTTCATTTCTTGATGATCAAGTCTTGAAGATAGCCATACGAAACTCCATCTTCTTCTTCTTCTTCAAGACATACTTGCTCTTGTTCTTCTTCTTCTTCATGATTCCAATGTGCACAAAGCCCTTGGACATTGCTTCTTCTTTTCAACCTTGAAACCAACACTTGGTCCAAGCGATGCCAATGGACAAACCTACACGTAAAACTCAATTCACACATTAGTCCATAGAGATTGTCATTAATTACCAAAACCACACATGGGGGTATACATGCCCTTTCAGCTGTTACTCCCAAGTAGATCCCTAAATTAATATGATACCCCCATGTTGTCACTGGGTTTCGCGTGAAGTCGTTGTTCACCACTCATCTTACCTCGAGCCTTTATCAATCTCTGGGATCTTAGGTACCTACAAGTCAATGGATCGAGACAAGATACAAAGAAACAAAGATATATATCTCCTATTCAATCACCACACAATATTCCCATGTATTAGATGCACATAATCGCTGTGAGGTTTCACCCCAACCCGCGGCCCGTGAGGACTACTCACTTATAACAATAAGATCAAGTATAGAAAACATTGTGCAAAATACTTAGATTGAAATCAAATATTCTTATAATGGTCGTGAAATCACAAGGAGATCTCAAGTACAAGATGATGGCTATGGCTATGGAGTGGATGCATGATGGAGAGGATGAACTATGGTGGTGTATCTCATTCGTTGTTATTGTGGTGCAATCTAAGAATGGTGGCTCTTTGTACGATGGCTAGAGTCTCGACATATATAGGTGTCTTCATGAAATTTGCAGTGTTTGACCTAATGAAGTCATCGACACAATGTACAGGGGGACCGTACGTGCGAACCTTGCCCATACGACTGGTCGTTAAGCCTCTAGAAGGCTCCTCTTCGACCCCAAGTAGCTTGGATGAGTAGGCAATGTGATAATATTAAATGGATACTCTTGATTTCTCCTTAAAAGTGTGATTTCCTGCACAACACAAATTAAAACCAAGGATTGAACATCTTTGCAATAATTAGTCATTAGTAGCAAGGCTAGAGAGATTCTAGGTCAATTACTTGACTAAAAATACGATTTAAAGATGGAGAAAGATGATTAAAATATGATAAAAGTTAATATTATAGAGTGATGATTACCTTGATTTCTTCTCCTCTCTTCAAAGGATCTTCTTGAACACTCCTTATTGAAAACAAAAACTAACACACATCAAAATTTATTTCACATGGGTTGCCTCCCATGAAGCGCTTCTAGTTAAGGTCAATTAGCTTGACCCTGACGGTGGTCATTTAGGTTTTGGAAGTGGAACACCCACTCCAAAATTGTGAGCTTTCAAAGTAATGACACCATCATCATTAGGCTTGGCCTTTTTCTTCCTAGGGAAGTGAACTACATCTCCAGCTAGTAGTCCTATTCTCACATTCCCTTCACGTAAATTAATTAAAGTTTTAATAGTTCTTAGGAATGGCCTACCTAGAATTATAGGTGCTATGGGATCTTTAGACATGTCCACTATAATAAGATCAATAAGAGTAGGACATCCTTTAATTTCAACTACTATATTTTATTTGATCCCTACAGCTTGTCTATAAGTTGAATCAGCAAGATGGAGTCTCATTTCAGTTGCTGAAATTGGCCCTAGGTTTAGCTTATCAAATTAAATTTTAGAAATTGTTGAAACACTTGCACCAAAATCACAAAGTGTAGCTATTTCATTAAATACTATTTTAATTTAAATAGTGGGCTCAAAGATATCATCAAGCTTAGTCGAAATTTTATCAGCTAGCCTTTTATATTCCATCTCTAACTCATGTACCTTTGATGCTACTTCTTTTAAAAACTATTGGTACATGACATCATGTTCAATATCAGGATTTTTCATGGTGATCATCTTTCGAAGGTCTTCCATGTATGGTCCGGTGATGGCGCTTTGCTATAGTCTAGCTCTCCAGGCTTCTCATATTTATCTTCTACCCTCATCATCTTGAGATCTTCCACCGGTTTTGGCTCGGGCTTTCCTGAAAATCTTGCAAGTATGAGAGTTTGACTCTCGGCTATCTTGCCCAACTGTGCCTCCACAGTTTTGGTTCTTTCCTGCAGAGCTTGCACATCATTTCTAATAGTAATGGCCTGGTTAGATAATTTATCAATAATATTATCATGGTTCTTCGTTATTCTAATAAGCACATTATTTTGATCAGTTTATGCTTGCATAAAGGTTTAAAAGAATTTTCAAAAGGGAGATTACCATGATTTGCTCCATTATGATTATTGAAGTCAGTATTATTTAGAGCACCTGCAGGATTAGAATATTGTTTTTGAAAGTTTGGTCCATAGTTTTGACTCTTCCATGCCTGGTTATAAAGATTATGATCCATAAAATTGACTTTGTTAGCATTGGTAGTGATAACATTAACTTGGGTATCTTCCTTACCATTTAAATATTTAAAAGCTCATCTACCTTTGAAGTAAGCTCTTCATTGTGCTCCTCGGTGATTGAATTCACCCTTTTTGAGGAGGTTCGCTCTACATTCCATTGGGCATGGTTTCTTTGCATATCATCGAGAAATTTCTTTACAACATTCACTTGCTTCCCCATGAAGGTTCCTCCTGCTGCGGTATCTAGGATAAACTTAGACATCAGGTTAAGAGCATTATAAAATAAATGTAATATAAGCCATTCTTCCATCCCATGACTAGGACAGTTAATGATCGCTTCCTTCATTCTCTCCCAAACAAGCGCTAGTGGCTCGCGGTCTTATTGCCTAAAGCTCCTTATGTTGGATCTTAGCTACATAGTCTTAGTTGGAGGGAAACATTTAGTCATAAAAAGACTATTACATTCCTCCCAAGATGTAATCTTGCCTTTAGGCAAAGCTAGCAACCAATCCTTAGCCTTTCCTCTTCAAGATAAAGTAAATAAACGTAATTTAACCGCATTGGGGTCAACATATTTTATGTGCGTCATGTCTCATATCTCAGTGAATGTGTTTAGGTGCAAACCTAAGTCCTCGGCAGTCGAGCCTCCAAATTGATTATGTTGAACCAAACTCAAAATGTTAGGCTTAATTTCATAAGTATCCGCTTCAACAGCGGGCCAAGTAATAGGTGCACGAATAAAATCATCATTGGGAGTAGCATAAAAACAAAAATATAACTAAAAACAAGGTCTCTAATTACCTTAATTGAATAGCGAATTTCTTTCCTGGCGATGGCGTCAGAAAAAGGGCTGATACCTTCAATCCAGATTATGGATGCAGTATAGTAGATTTTTCCCTAGTAGACCTAGGTTTATCGAACCTTTGGAAATAATTGTTGTATGGAAAATATAAGGAAATTCTACAATACTTTGTTTAATCGTTTCACTTTATGTTTACCAGACCTTTCTAGTTTACTTTGAATCATTTGTTGTTGCAATGGATGGAAATAGGCCAGGGTTGAAGATTCATCTGCAGCTACACATACATATGGGATAAAGATAATAATAAGCACATTCATGTGTGAAATGATCTAATATAGATATTGATGGGGATATGCCGAATGGGGTATGCCTAGCAGGACATTCCGATTGGGCCAAAAGGTCTCATGAGTGGGACTGCAGGACGGCGACTGGAATGCGACTAAGGGGAAGGCCCGGCGACTGAAGACTGGAGGCCCAGAAGCGTACCAGAAGCCTAGTCGGATTAGGTCAAAGCCTCCGAATCCATATCTTGTTCGGTTGTAACATGTAAACCCTAACGAGGTGCCTCATATATAAACCTCCCTAGGGTATCCAGAGGACTTACGTTCCATCATACACCCCTTCAAGCGACTCGCTGCTTAGACACCGAGTTTGCCACCCCTGTAACTTGCTCTCCAATAATCTAATCTAACAGGAGTAGGTCTTTACCCTCCAGGGGCCGAACCTAGGTAAACCCATGTGCATCCGCCCCCATCTCGCACCACAGATAGCCGCTAGCTCTCACCCCCGATTCAATCAATCGCTGCCAACTGCAGCGACTGCCGTGGCCATTTCCATGACAGTGGCGCCCACCGTGGGGCATAGCAGGACCGGCCTGAGTTCTACGGCGAGACCCTATTCGCTGATCGATCGGCCGCTCGGCATCGGCCGTATGATCGCCATTGGCGGGATCTTACAGATCCTGCCCAACAGCTACATCCCGGCGTCGCGCCCGGTCACCCACGGTGCGGTGATGCCGGTTGGCTCCATCAACCTCTTTGTCGGCTTCACCGGCGTGGTCGACCCAGCGGTGATGGTGATCGTTGGCGGATTGCCGCCGCACCGTGATCTGCTCTCGGAGGAGCAGGTCCGCTCCATCAGGAGGCTCGTCACCGAGTACGACTCGGCCGCCAGCAACGCGGCAGAGACCAACGCCGCCATGAACGACGAGGCCCTAAACGATGATGCCGACTCCGCGACCCCTGCCTCGGTCGACGGATCTATCACCACGGCATCACAAGAGGGCTCCATCACGTGAGTATCCAACCCTGGGGATTTCGAGGACTCCTCCATCCTCGGGATCTTCGACTCCGATTCTGGCTCGGAGTCGCCTGAAGACTTCCGCGCTAGATCCAATCGCTTTAATGCGATCAACATGGCGGGCAGCACGCCCGCCCCGCCAGATCCGTTCTCCACACCGATCCCACCGACCGCCACGGCCACAGAGGTGGAGGAGGCCCGCCTGCGACTCGCGGAGGCGCAGCACAATGAGCTCGCCAAGCACGAGAAATACCGCCTCGAGCGGGAAACGGCGTGGGAGTTATTGCTCTATCACCTGCGCCGCATCAGGACCCGCCTAAACTCCAGCGTCTAGGGCCACGTCTTGAACTTCAACGACGAAAGCGACCCTGCACGCACGGCCGAGCACGAGTAATGCGAGAACGCACCACCAGCTGGAAGCAACCGACCACCACCCGACGCACCGGCGACCGGAGCCCCTCCACCACCCATTGGCCGTGTTCCCCTGCCAGACCAGCCGCGGATCATCATCTCGCCACAAGCCCGTGACACCAATGGACTCCCACTCTACTCCACCCCGATGGACAATGTCGTCGCGGCCGACGCCGCGGTCGCCAACCTCGACGTCCAGGGAGACGGCGCCGCTGCAGATCCAGTATGCCAAGGCCCTACTCGCCAGGGCCGTCGAGCAACAAGCCGCGGGAGTCGACCCGCGGGGTTGGATGTATTCCCGCTCCTCAGCAAGCAGGGCAGCCTTAAGCAGCCACCCAACCATCGACAACGCCGTGACCTGACCACCACCACATCCACTGGTGAACCAGCCGCGGGCCGCCAACCCCGCACTCTCCACCAATGAACCGCGACCGGTGAACAACATGGTTGCCGCCAACGGGTAGCCCATCAACGCCCGCACACACATCGTCAACAACCAGGCCTGGCGGGCGCGCCAGCCCAATGACTTGAGGCCCACCCTCAGTAATCACGGCAACCCTGAACCCAGGGGCTCGCTCAGCCGAGTCGGCCCCCAATGCTTCAGGCCTATGATCAGAGGGGAAAAGTACCCCGCCAACTTCAAGGTGCCCAAAGAGATCGAAAAGTATGATCCAACGTACGACCCAGCAGTGTGGCTGGACACATACCTCATGGCGATGGGAATCGCCACCACACCGACCTGCTCACCGCTCGCTACCTCCCCCTGGTGATGGAGGGTGCGACCCGACGATGGATAAACACCCTCCCCGCTGACAGCATCGACTCCTGGGAGGAAACGCGGGATGCCTTCATCAGGCACTTCGAGGGCTCCTACACCTGCGCCACCACCATCGAAGACCTAGAGCAGTGCATCTAGGGACAACGCGAGTCGACCCGCCACTGGATTCAAAGGTGGCAAGAACTGTGGAATGCTTCCGGCATCCACCCGGACACGGCGATACATTGCTTCAAGAACGCGTGCCGGTACGAACCACTGGTCGCTAAGATCAAGCGGGTCTACCAGACGCTCGACAACATCCCCGACCTCCTCGAAATCGCCAAGCACTACGCGAAGGAGGACCCCAACCAAGACGCCGCACCAGCGGCCACGACAGCGGGCGACAGCGTGACATGCGCTATAGCAACACCCGCATCACCGGCAAGCGCCGCACGGACGGGCGAGTCGACTTCATCGCCAACACCGGCTATGACCAACACGGCCCCAAGAGCTACCGTCGCGACGGAGGAAATTACCGCGATAGAGGAAATTACCGCGCCAACAACACGGCGAGGCCGAAATTCGACCCCGTCGCCCTGCTCAACCAGCCCTGCGTTTACCATAGCAGGGAGGGGAAACCCGCCACCCACACCACCGCGGACTGCCACTCTCTCAAAGAGATCGAAAAGGCAAGGCGAGCAAGGGAGGACCCCAACAACAACCCACCTCAGGACAACGGAAACGCCGGCGGCTTCGGTAACACCGTCGGCTCGCTACACACCTTCACCGGGCTTGGCACCAAATGCGAGAGGAAGGTGCTCCCCCGTGCAGTCGCCGTCAATGCGATGACACAGGTCGACATCCCACGCTTCCTCGACTGGTCTGAACAGAGCATCACCTGGAGTCGCCAGGACCACGCTCCCAAGATCGAGTACCCAGGGCGAGTTGCCCTGGTAGTCAGGCCCAAAGTGGCTGACTATTGGCTGCCCAAGACACTGATGGACGGCGGGAGCTCCATCAACATTATGTATCTGGACACATTCAAAAGGCTCCAGCTCCCGAAATCGGCAATCTAGCCGACCCTGACAACCTTCCACGGCATCGTCCCCGGTCGAAAGGCGTACCCGATCGGAAAAGTGACATTACCGATCACCTTTGGCACTCCAGCAAACTACCGCACCGAGCGAATCGAGTTCGAGCTGGTGAACTTCCACAGCCCCTACCACTGTGTCCTGGGACACCAAACGTTTGCCAAATTTATGGCGACCCCCCACTACGCATACGACATGATGAAGCTCCTAGGGCCGAGGGGAATCATCACCGTCCACGGTGACCCTGATATGGCCGTGGAATGCGAGGACAAAGGCGCTGAGCTCACCGACGCTATCATCGCCGCGGAGACCGACCACGTGGAGGAGCTCGCGAAATACGCGGGCAACATCAACAAGGACGACCCCCACCATACTGAGAAGCCAACCGCCGCAAACTTCACATTCGAGGCAACCACACATACCCGCACCATCGAGCTCGTCTCGAGCGACTTCAGCCAGACGGTCACCATTGGGCGCATATGAGCCCCGCATAGGAAAGCGCGCTCATCAAGTTCCTCCATGAGAACCGCGACATCTTCGCATGGAAACCTTCCGACATGCCAGGTGTCCCGAGGGAACTCGCTGAGCACAAACTACACGCCGAACCCAAAGTGCGACCGGTAAAGCAGTCATTGTGGCCCTTCAATGAAGAGCGCCGCCGAGCAATCGCCGAAGAAGTGCAAAGCTTGTTGGATGCAGGCTTCATTCGGCCAATAAAACACTCCAAGTGGCTGGCGAACCCAGTCTTGGTCCTGAAAAAGAACAACACATGGAGAATGTGTATCGACTACACCAACCTCAATAGCGCCTGCCCGTAGGAGGAGTTCGTCCTACCGCGCATCGATCAGATCACCGACTCAACCGCGGGATCGGAGTCGTTGTGCGTCCTCGACGCTTACTCCGGTTACAACTAGACCAAAATGGCGGTCGAGGATGAGGAGAAGATGGCGTTCATCATGCCATTCGGCGCCTTCTGCTACACGGCCATGACGTTCGGCCTCAAGAACACCGGCGCCACATACCAAAGGTGCATGCAGGAGTTCCTCGCGAGCCAAATTGGCTGCAACATTCACATCTACATCGACGACGTGGTGGTAAAATCCACCTGCCAGGACGACCTGCTCGCCGACCTAGCCGAAACCTTCGCAAATCTACGGAAGTACAACATCAAGCTGAACCCAGGAAAGTGCACCTTCGGCGTCCCCACCGAACAGCTACTGGGATACGTAGTCTCCAAGCGAGGCATCGAAGACAACCCCACCAAAATCGACACCATCGTGCGACTCGGAAAACCCGAGTGCCTGCGCGACATCCATAAGTTGGCCGGGCGAGTCGCGGCTCTCAGTCGCTTCATCCCCCGACTAGGCTAGAAGGCCATGCCCCTCTATCACCTAATGCGCAAGAACCCCACATTCCAATGGGACGTGGAGGTGGACGATGCACTCAAAGCACTCAAAGAAGTGCTACTCGCGGCTCCACTACTTGCTGCTCCAACCGACAAAGAGCCCATGCTCGTCTACGTGGTGGCCTCCAATCGAGTCGTCAGCGCAGTGATGCTCGTCGAATAGCCAGAGGAGGGAAAGGAGAGCCCCATACAGCGCCCCGTCTACTACATCAGCAAAGTCCTGACGAACTCACGACAGCGCTACCCGCAGTACCAGAAACTGGTTTACGCAGTATTCCAAGCTCAGCGGCGACTCCCCCATTATTTCCAAGAGCACCCAATCACGGTGGTCTCATCCGCACCGCTGCAGGACATAATACGCAATCGCGAGGCGACTGGGCAAGTCGCCAAGTGGGCTGTCGAAATCAGCGTCCACAACATCAAATACGAGCCCCGCAAAGCAATCAAATCACAAGCCCTAGCTAATTTCCTGGCAGATTGGGAAGAAGCGCAGCAGCCGGAGAAGCTACCATATCTCCACTACTAGTCGCTACACTTCGACGGCTCCAAGAACGCCGACGGCGCAGGGGCCAGGGTCATACTGACGTCCCCCAAAGGGGACAAGCTCCGATATGTGCTCCACCCTAACTTCAAGCCCTGCACCAACAACATGGCAGAATATGAGTCCCTCCTCCACGGCATGCGGGCCGCCAAGGAAATGAACATCAACCGCCTACGGTGCTACGGCGACTCCGACCTAGTCACCGGCCAGGTCGCCGGAACATGCAACGCCGTCTCTCCAACGATGATCGCGTACCGCCAAGCGGTAGACCAGCTGGGAGGACACTTCGACAGCTATTCTGTCGAGTGGATCGACAGACGCAAGAACGAGGAGGAAGACGCCCTTTCCCGCATCGGGTCGGCCCGACAAACACCACCAGCAGGCGTCTTTCTCGACATCATCCACAAACCTGCGGTCTGCCCACCGAAGGAGATCAATGTCGGGATACCACTTCAACCAGAAGCAGCCCTAGTCGACATGGTTGTGGAGCCTAGCGACTGGACGACACCATACGTCGCATTCCTCGAGCACAAGATCCTCCCAAGCAACGAGACGGAGACACGAATGATCGTGCGCCGCTGCAAATCCTTCGTCATTATCAATGGCGACCTCCACAAACGCAGCATGACTGGCGTGTTCCAGCGCTGCGTACAGCCAGAAGAAGGCCGCAAGATCCTCCAGGACATTCACGCCGGTGACTGCGGCCATCACGCCGGTGCCAAGTCGCTGGTCACCAAGGCCATGCGGCACGGATTCTATTGGCTCACTGCGCACACCGACGCCATCAACATCGTCCAACGATGCGTCGGGTGCCGGAAGTACGCCAACCAAAAGCACCTCCCTGGTTCGGCACTCAAGACCATCCCCATCACATGGCCATTCGTTGTATGGGGCTTGGACATGGTAGGCCCGTTCAAGAAGGCCTCATCCGGCTTCACCCACCTCCTGGTCGTGGTCGACAAGTTCACAAAATGGGTCGAGGCCAAGCCAATCAAAAAGTGCGACGGCAAGACGGCCACCAAGTTCTTACGCGAGCTCATCTACCGGTATGGCTACCCGCACAGCATCATAATGGACAACAGCACCAACTTCGCCAAAGGGGCCATGGTGGAATTCTGCGAAGAGCACGGCATACGACTCGACCTCGCCTCAGTCGCCCACCCAGAGTCGAATGGCCAAGCAGAACGTGCCAACCAGAGCGTCCTCCATGGGCTCAAGCCACGACTCTAGGTACCCCTCGAGCGCACCCCAGGATGATGGGTCGAAGAGCTCCCTTCAGTCATATGGGGATCCGCATGTCCGTCAACCGCTCCACCGGGTTCACACCCTTCTTCATGGTGTACGGCGCTGAAGCCGTAATGCCAACAGACCTGGAGCACGACTCACCTCGAGTCGCCAACTACGTCGAGGAGACAAACGAGACCGCCCGCCAAGACAGCATCGACCAAATCGACGAGGCACGCGACCTGACTCACTCCCGCACAGCCATCTACCAGCAGGGACTCCGCCGCTACCATAGCCGCCGAGTCTGAACTCGCACCTTCTAGGAGGGCGACCTAGTCCTACGACTGGCTCAAGACAAGAAGGGCATGCACAAGCTCTCCCCCCATGGGAGGGGCCATTCGCCATAGGGCGAGTCCTCAGCAATGATGCCTACTACCTCATCAACATACGAGGCGACGGCCAGCTCGAGGTTGGGAGGCCATGGAATGTAGATCTCCTCCGAAAGTATTATACATAGAACTAAAACATGTACTCAGCTGACATATATAATGAAATTCATTCGGTCCACAAAAATGTGTCTACTCGCCATATCCTTGCGCCACTCGCACTCGTACAATGAGCAATAAGCTACCCACGGAAGTCAACCTTTGGTCGAGCGACCGGCACGGCTAAGTAGTGCGGCCCAAGGGCACCGAAAATACTCGGGCCTGGGGACGTCCACGAATACGCCACCCCGGAGCCACCATCGGAGTCGCCTAGCTCGACTTTCCCACCGGGCCAAGACGACCGATATACGCTCACAGCGACCTGTCCTTCCCATCCTCGTGCAAAGCGACTCAAACGGTTAAGTACCACGCACGGGGACTCCGCAAAAATGGAACCCTCACGTGGCTCAGGAACACACCAAGTAAGAGAGCTGCCTTGGACTCGCCCAGCGACTGGCTCTCCGAGCCAGGGGAGGGGACGCATTACAAACAACGCACTAGCAACTTGCAACAGGCACGCTCCCACAACGGCTAAGTACCACGCTCGCGGACTCGCCTACAAACAAACCCACTTGCACTCGGGGACTAGCCCCTTCAGGAGATGCAAGGGACAAACAATGCACCATAAAAGAAAAACACATATGTATACAATCGAGTTATACCCCACTAAAGGGCGGACGCGCTCGGGGACTCGCTCAAGCAAAAATAAACACACCACACAATCACGGTCGCATTGCGAGTCGATTGACTCCTCTTACTCAAAATATTGTTCATATTACAAAAGTCGCCACTTGGCATATATTACAAACTGCCCAACGATACTATCTATTTCACAGGCCCTGACGAAGAAGCATCCCCACCACCCTTGACACGAACGAAAGGTTGCCATGGGTTCGTCGGGTAGGTCGTCACTGACTTCGACAACGCTGACCGGAAGGGTTGCTCCGACTTCATGTCGCGATGCTCCGGCTCGGGGTCGCCAGGCGCCAATACCGTCTCCTGGTATGGCAGAAGGTCCCCCATCGCCAACACCCAATCAGCAAAAGGGGCGGCCTTGGCAGTCAGCTTCAACACCTCTGACATCTCCACCGTACCATTCGCCGAAGGATAGCCGCTGGTGACATCGTCGAGGTCGAAATCGTCGGGGAAGTGGGCGAGACCCAGGCTTAATGTCGTGGTGGCCCCGCGCCTGAAAGCCGAGCGTGCCATCCACTCCACGACGCCGGGCACCTCCTCCAGATAGCGCCACATTTCTGTAAGTCCCCCAGGAATAACCTCGGTGGGGGACATCCCTTGAAGGACCGCTTGGACACACAATGCCGAGGCAGTGGCTGCGTTCACCACGGCAGTCACGCACTGCGAAGCGTTGAAGGTCTAAACCACCGGGTCGCTTTGCCCTATCACAGCTGCAACATCAGACGTGAGTGAAATTATGGATCTCCCCACTTGGGGACTCGCCAAATATGTTAAGCAAAAAACAGAGACTCACCAAGAAGCTTGCGGCAGTTCTCGGTGACGTGCTTCTCTAGGGCAGCATGATCGTTCTGCAGCCCCAGGATGATCGAGTCCGTGGCCTTGCGCTCCTCTTCATCCACAGCGAATGCAGCCTTCACTCGATCCTCAGAAGAAATTGAGGCCGCTTTCCCCTCCTCCAACTCCTAGATTAGCGAGGTGATTCGCCCATTTGCCGTGTCCAGCTCGGTAACTGGAACATACCCTTCACGGGCCTTGGAAATCGCAGCCAGAAGACCATCTGGAAAAAAAAGACAAATCATCAACATGCCAGCACACCAACAGTTCACAGCCGAAAAAACGAATCAAGTACTTACCAATAGTCTCCTGGAGTTGTTGGTTTGCTTCCTGCGCCACGTGCAGACCCGCTCCAGACGCTCCTTTGTGGCCTATCGATCGGTCGAATCCCTCTGCAAACCCTACAAGAGTAACAAAATTAGTACTTACCAAAAACAATATTCAGTTCCCAGCCGCTGAAATTCAGCGACTAGGAACTCGGGGACTAGAGAGTAGAAGAAACTCAGTGCCTAGCCGCTGAAATTCAGCAGCTAGACACTCGGGGACTGGACGTTCCTGAATGGCGGCACCAAGCATCTTGTGAAGCTCTCCGGCGTCAGTCGACGGGGCCGTGAAGGAGGTGCGCCCACGACGGGACCCAAAGTCTTCATCAAAGATCTCCGGGCTCTAGGGAGACTGGTTGTCCGCCACGCCTGGAAACCCCCTCGCCATGAAGCGTGGGAACATTGCCGACGCTCTAGCCGCGGCACTGGTCGTCGGAGCCGGTGCTTCCGTCGCAGGAGTGACCATGACTGGCTCCGACCGTGCCGCCGCCACTTCTTCGACGACTGCAGCGAGAGCAATCCTTGGCGTTATCCATCGCCATGACATCATCGGCACCGCCCTTCTGCCTCTTCACGCCCTCCACAGTCGCTGCATCTTCAGCAGATTTCCTCTTCTTGGGGAGGTCGTCCTCTCCCGTGGTGGCGACCGGCAGAATCTTCGCCACTGAAGGGCGACCAATATTCTTGGCTCCAGACCTGCCAAAACCTCCAAGTCAACACAGGGACAACACAAAAACGAGACGCGACTTGGAATGGAGAAGTCAATGCTTACTTGGCGATTGGGAGAACACGCAGCCCGGTGCTGATGTGGGCGGGCTTGTCTAGTTCTGGCCACAGCTTGCGCGTGAGTCCCCTCTCAAACACACTTGAAGCCCATGACACCGCGGGCTTCCTTGATGACGAAGTCGCGGTCGCCGGAAATTTCCAGTGATGAATACGCGGCCGCCCTTGAAGGTTGTAGCGATTTCGACACTGCGGCCTCAGCCGCCTCCTAGCTTGGCGCCCTCGAAGCTGTAGGCGCAATCACCACCAGAGGAACTTCTACCGCCGCCTCGGTGTCCTCGTCCCCCAATCCCTTCATTGGAATCGCATCCTCCAGGATCTTGTGCAAAGAATCGAGGGCATCATCGTCATCGGAGTCATCATCAAACTCAAACACCACCGCCGACCTTGGCGGCGACGCTGGCTTCTTCGCTGGCAACTTTGGTTTGCGCGCGGGCTTCGCCGGCGTGGCTATGCGCCGAGACGTGTGCTCTTGCATGATCTCATCGCCTCCCTCATGTTCATCGAGGCTGTGACTCGCCTCGAACTCGTGCTGCTTCTGCATGCGAGTCTTGCAAGCCGTAGGCGCTGGGGGAGGAACCTCCTCCTCCTCCCCGTCGCTTCTGGAGGAATCTCCCTTGGAGGCCTCTTCGAGCTCCTGTGGAACCTCTTCGTCAAGCGGAGGGAGCCAACCCTCCAGCACCTGGAACAACTGAGAACAACCACCAATGAGTATCGAACGACGTGACTGCGAGTTACATTGGAGAGATTGCGACTAGAAGAAAAACTTACTGTGGGGGCTTCGTTCTTCACGGGAGTATACGGGGCGAGCCCGACCAATGCGGTTGTGAATTCTGCATCGGTGATCTTCTTCAAGGCGGCCTTGTAATCTTCAGTCTCCCACGACTCTTTGCTAGTCCGGGAGGGATTGTGTTTCCCGCTATACTCATACATCCAATGCGGCCGAGCCGCTAGCGGAACCAAACGCCACCCGAGCCAGCAGTTGTAGAGGTTGATCGAAGACAACCCCTGGTCCTTCAACCTCTGGATCTGGTCCATCATCTCTGCGATGGCCATCCTCTGGTCTTCGAGGAGTTTCTTCGGCACCAGCCGGCGAGGCTCACTCCTTTCAGCGATGAACTCGAGAAGCGCCACTTCGCCGGAGGGAGTCGATTCCTTCATGTAGAACCAACTCTTCTTCCACTCGCTCGCAGCCTTCTTCGGCAGTAGGAGCTTGACAAAGTTGGCCTTCAGCTTCAATTGGAACGTGACGCTGCCGGCCGCCAGCATCAAGCCGTCGGACGCCTCGCGCCCGATGCAGCCGTGGAAGAGCTCCAGCCACAGCAGGAAATACGGCCTGCAGTCGAGGTAGCATTCGCAGAAGGCGACAAAGATCGCCAGCTGCTCGATGCTGTGTGGACCGAGATCCGGCGGCTTGATTGCGTAATATGCACAGAAGCGCCGGAAGAAGCGTGAGGTGGGAAACCCCAAACCCCTCTCTAGGTGGCTAGGGAAGCAAATGAACTCGCCGGCTCGTGGCTTCGGCTCGATCTCACAGGGAACAGGAACCCGACAGTTCCCCTTGAGGAGAACTCTGGCATCCTCGAAGGATTTGAGCTGGGCCGTGGTGCACTTGGATCTCCCCCATGAACCTTTTAGAGGTGCCATTGGAAGGATGTGGAGTCGCTCGGCGTGAAAGGATCGAATCGAAGGAAGACAGGAAAAATGAATGCGCGAGAATGAAGAACGCAGGGAAGGATCTGCGAGGCTGATTCGTCACTCCCCTTATAAGGGGGGCAACCCGCCAGATTCGGGATAGCCGTTACTTGCAGTAATTACGCCGAAGTTACCGTTGGAATATCCAACGGATAGTTTGACCAAGTTGACGGTCCAACTCCTCCGTTCCACTCGCTCACAACTGGCCCTGTCCACTCGTCAAAGCAGTGACTTGGCAGCCGTGACATTCGCCAGAGAAGCGACTGGGAGCCTGGGGAAAAATTCCTTGGTTTCAGTGGAGTCCATCACCGATTCGACTAGGCGTCCAAATTGGAATCGCCTACTCTGACCGCCAAATGACCACCTGCATCTGATTCAATGATGGCCTCACGGACTACTGATAGGGATATGCCGAATGGGGTATTCCCAGTAGGACGTTCCGATTGGGCCAAAAGGTCTCACGAGTGGGCCTGCAGGACGGCGACTGGAATGCGACTAAGGGGAAGGCCCGGCGACTGAAGACTGGAGGCCCAGAAGCGTACCAGAAGCCTAGTCGGATTAGGTCAAAGCCTCTGAATCCATATCTTGTTCGGCTGTAACTTGTAAACCCTAGCGAGGTGCCTTGTATATAAACCTCCCTAGGGTATCCTGAGGACTTACGTTCCATCATACACCCCTTCAAGCGACTCACTGCTTAGACGCCGAGCTCGCCACCCCTGTAACTCGCTCTCCAATAATCTAATCTAGCAGGAGTAGGTCTTTACCCTTCAGGGGGCGAACCTGGGTAGGCCCATGTGCATCCGCCCCCATCTCGCACCGCAGATGGCCGCCAGCTCTCGCCCCCAATTCAATCAATCGCTGCCTACTGCAGCGACTGTCGTGGACATTTCCACGACAGATATGGTTGTGGGCAGCACAACCATAAACACTAAAGCACCTATGAGCCACATGCATAGCAATAGTCTTTTGATCCAACCGTTATACCATGAAGCACCGGGTTATAACAATTATTAAGTAAAATACAGATCAAAGCATTAAGAATGGTCATGTTGTTGTTACTCCCAAGTGGATCCCTAAATGAAGATTGTACTCCTCTTCTTGTCACTGGGTTTTGTGCAAGAAAAGCCATTCACCACTCATCTTACCTCGATCCTTTATCAATCCCTGGGATCTTGGGTACCTACAAGTCCATGGATCGAGACAAGAGACAAAGAAACAAAGATACATATCTCCTATTCAATCATCACACAATATTCCCATGTATTAGATGCACATAATCACTGCGAGGTTTCACCCCAACCCGCAGCCCGCGAGGACTACTCACTCATAACAATAAGATCAAGGATAGAAAACATTGTGCAAAATACTTAGATTGAATTCAAATATTCTTACAATGGTCGCTGAATCAGAAGGAGATCTCAAGTACAAGATGACGGCTATGGCTATGGAGTGGATGGAGGATGGAGAGGAAGAACTATGGTGGTGGATCTCCTTCGATGTTGGTGTGATGATTTCTGAGAATTGCAAACGGCGGCTGGAGTCTCGAAATATATAGGTGTCTTCACCAAAGTTGCAGCGTTTGATCTAATGAAGCTGTCACCACACAGTACGGGTGAACCGTACGGGCAGACCTTGCTCGTATAGATGGTTGTTAAGACTCTAGAAGGCTCCTCTTCGACCCCAAGTAGCTTGGCTGAGTAGGAAACGTGATAATATTCAATGAATGCTCCTAATTTCACCTTAAAAGTGTGATTTCCTGCACAACACAAATTAAAACCAAGGGTTGCACATATTTGTAATAATTAGTTATTACTAGCAAGGCTAGAGAGATTCCTGGTCAATTACTTGACTAAAAATATGATTTAAACACGGAGAAAGATGACTATTTTTACAGCCATTACATTGCACCGCCGTCTTTATCATCGTCATCGCTCGATGGCTAGGAGCTGCCCTGGCCGGCTTTTCTATAGTGCCATTGATGCGACGAGGGCCTGTCCTCGTCTTCGTCATCGTCATCATCGAGGAGGATGAGCAATGCATCCTGATAGGTGTGTTGTTAGCGAGCAGCACATGTGGCCTGGTGCTCGGCCTGCAGTTGCAGGCGGCGGACGCGCTCGGCCTCCTCCCGCTCCCAGTCCATCCTGTACTAGGCGCATAAGGTGGGGCATGTCATCAACATCATTGAGCGATGCCTCCATCACTATTTTGAGGAGGAAGTCCTCCTGGGCGTCTGACGAGGCCCACTTTGTTGTCTCCTTCTTCGACCTCACAAAGCGAAGGTGGCCACTCGGTGGCAATAGAGCATGGAGCTCGTTGATGATGAGGCTACGCGAGCGCGTGCACGGCGGTGAGTGTGCTGGAGGCTCCGGCTCCCGCTTCACTGATCAGAGCGGCGCCATGAAGCGTGGCGAGTGGCTGGGCGCCTGAAAGAGCATTTCATGATCCCTAGTGTTTTATGTGTTAGATAACAATACATAGGAGTGTTTAATTGTGCATTGAGTGCTGCACATAATTGATGACTACAAGTGCACAAATCGATTGTAGCTAGTTTCGTAATAAGAGTATCGAACCTGCAAAGAGCTATTTCGTTTAGGTCTTTATGCCCCTTTTCACTATCTATCAAAGGATATTTGTAAGCTTCCTTTGATATCAAGTAAAGGGTGTGTGAAGGGTTTTGTGTTTGCATGCAAGAAAGTAATAAAATAAGTAAAGTAAAACAAGTAAAGAAAGCGTTGCAAAATGGTGTTGGAACTGAATAGGGCTAAAGAGTTCTTGGGGATGTAAGATACACCGCTATCATCGAGTAATTAATCATAATTAGGATAACCTATTTCTTTCACCATGATATGTGTGGAGAGAGCTCAATAATAAGATATTCACTACAAGACTCGTGGGCAATTGCTTTCTTCAGTCAGGTAATGAGGTCACCTCTACATAACCACCACGATGCCTGAGATCAATCACTTGTATATACCACCACAATTAAGGGGTTTCCCCATGGATATCATAATAAGCTTAGTGAGTCTCTCTAAATTCCCCCTTTGACCATGTAGGTTTCTACATGGATATCATAATAAGCTTAGTGAGTCTCTCTTAATTCTCAAAATAACTAAGGATATGTTCCTAGTTTATGGTGAATGGTGGTGCGGTAAGCTAGAAAAGTAGGAAGCAACCTATGGTAGCACAATCTACAATGGAGTGGGAATACATTGCAGCCAGTGAAGCAGCAAGTGAAGCTGTTTGGCTAAGGAATTTCATTATCGAACTAGGAGTTTTTCCAAGTGCGCATTACCCCATGACGATCTATTGTGACAACACGGGTCCATTGCAAATGCAAAGGAACCAAGAACTCATTCCACGCCCAAACACATCAAGCTATGATTTCACGCCATCATAGAAAATGTTGAAGAGGGTGAAATCAAGATTTGCAAAGTACACACGGATATGAATGTTACAGATCCATTGACCAAAGGTCTTCTATAGGCAAATCATTAATAGCACAGGACTGATATTGGTGTTAGATTTTTGCCTAATGTAAACTAGATTAATTTGTACTCTAGTCCAAGTGGGAGACTGAAGGAGATATGCCCTAGAGGCAAATAATAAAGTGTTTTTATTTGATGTATATCTTGTATGTTCATAATACGTTTCTGCCGTGCTATAACTATGTTAATACGAAACATTAATACACGTGTGGTATGTAAACAAATTGTATCTCTAGTTACCTCTAGCAAACTATCTCATTGGTCAAACGGATGATCTAGGGTTTCGAGATCATGGGCATTTATGCCAATTGACAATGAGGTCATATCATTGGATGAATGATGTGATAGATAAACACCCGAAGTTATATCACAATGAGATCTAGTTATATTTGTTCATCATTTATGATAGCAAAGAAACCTCGCAACCTAGCTAATCCTTTGATTGTGAGATGGTACAAATCACCTCTCTAGAAGGACTAGGTATGGCGATACTGAAGATAAAATCTCGGATGAACTAGGTATCGAGTTGCAAAGGGAGTGGGATGCGATGTTGAAGGTTCAAGCGATGAGATTTGTGAAACACATGAGGTTCATTATGGGCATCTAGGTCCCGCTGATGATCATTGATACGAGAGTGGTCTCGGTCATGTCTAGAGTGTGTCCGAACCGAAGGGTGGCACACTTAAGGGTGGGGATGCATAGGGATTGATTCGGCACTGTAGGAGAAATGAGAGAGAGAAACCGGAAAATGTTCTGTGTAGCACCCGATGTTGATCGAAGGGGTCTAAAAGGAGTTCTGGAGTGTAAGATATAATCATATATCTGTTTTATATTAATTAGTTGAATTAATCATAAAACATATATTTTTATTTTATTTTAAAGGTAGTCCATGCCTAATGGGCCTCACCCGGAAGGGGGCCCAAGAGGGCATGGCGCCTAGGGAGGAGGGGCCAGCCGGCCTAGCCCTAGTTGGCTCCCCTCCTAGGGCCCACCTAGGGCCGGAGGCTCCCCTTGGTGTCCAGCGGCCGCTTGCCCCTTGGGAGTTGGCCCTCCCCTCCTCCTATAAATAGAGGGGCTCCCCTCCCCTTGGAAGGCACCCCGTTCTCTTTTCTCTCTCTCATTTTCCTTGAGGATTTCTTTGTAATATTGGAGAGAACTTTGAGGGACTTGAGTTCTCCACCTTCGCACTACCGTCGTGCGCTATTTGGTCTGCCATCTTTCTTATTCCGCTACTCGGCTGGATTGGAGCCCGAGAGATGTCGCATACACCGGACATGTGTAGAACTTCGTGTCGGAAATATGCCATAGAGACAAATATTAATATGGATTATTATCATATTTCATAAAGTTTATGATTAAGTTTTATATCATGCTATAACTGTATTGAAAGGAAATGTCAATACACGTGCGATATATAAACAACCAAGAGTTCCCGGTGAAACTCTAGTCACTGGCTCATTGGTCAACACATGATCATTGTTTCCTAATCATGTGGCATTTATGCTAGTTGCTAATGGAGTCACCTCATTGTGAGAATGAGATGATGAGATATACCCAACCTAAGAATTGTGACCCGATCATGTCATGAAGTTTAAGTTACAATGATTACAGTATACCTAGTGTACTATTTATTAGACCGTGAGGCCATATCAATCACTATTACCCGAGGGTACTTTGATAACATCAAACATCACTCGGTGACACGGTGATCATAAAGGTGTGTTCAAGTATTCGGAGGAACAGTTGAGGCAATATGCGTCAAGAGCAGGATTTGTCCATCCGGGTGACGGAATAGATACTCGAGGGCCCACTCGGAGAAGTTATATCCAATAGCTGCATAGCGTGTGATTTGATCACAGGGAAATCACTTGTCAAAACAATTCAAGTAGCATCTGTTGATAACGAGATTGAACACGACATAGTGATGTCATTGATCAGATCTCGGACAATGCAAGTATAGATAGACAAAAGGAATAAGACACGACGTTCATGGTTCATACAACGACAGATTTTGTGGAATGCATAGGGGTCACATGGCCATCCAGGTCCCTCTATTGATCATTGGTGCAGGAGGGTCCCGACCATGTCTGGAGTGTTCCTGAACCATGGGGTATCATGCTTAAGGGATTGATGATGCTCAGAGAGTGTTTTAGGATTGACAGAATCACGGAAGAAAAGAGAAGAGAGAAAACCGGAAGGGTTTCGGTAAATCCAGGGGATGTACGGAATGAGAGGGAATGAGTTCCACATAAACGGGGTTGAATAATATGTAAGTGAATGTTGAATATTGATTTAATCATTCAATTATGTTTATTCAACAAAAGAAAAAGAATTAAAAAGGGTCAAATACCTAATTGGGCCAAATCCGGAGGGAAACGGCTCATGAGGGAAAGACCAAAGGGAGGAATGAGAGAGGGGTGGCCGCATGGGACAAGGCACCCCGGGTGGGGCCCACTTGGGCCCTAGCCAGCGGCAGCCAAGCCTCCCTCTCCCTTGTTTAGTCCCACATGGCTAAGCTAGTTAGCTATGGGGGGTTTCCCCTATATAAAGAGAGGTATTTTGGAAAATTAAATACACAATAATCAATAAAAAGGTTTCCTCTATTTTGGGGAGACCTCTAGTTGACTCTATCTCTCTCTCTCGTGACCATGGTCCCAAGTCCAGATCGTGCGAGCAAGAGTCTTCTTCACCGTGGAGCACCGTCGTGCTGTGGGATTCGGATCCAGGAGCTCTACTTCCACAACTGCTGCTGGATCGGAGGAGCGGGAGTCATCGCCGGGCACCAGATGTATGTAACTCCCTACGAGGTGCAACACTTAGGGAACTAGGAGTCGTTGAAACCACAGGAGCCATCGGGACTTCATCACGACCTTGAGGTCGGCTTTGGCTCGTCTACATCAACCATGCTCTCCCGAGCATTGACAACGTTTTTCAGTCTTCAAGGGTAAGTTCACGAAAATCCCCTCCCGTTACTGTATTACTAATAGATAGGTCCTGGCAACTGGGTTCTAGGCGCAGGGAAAAATTTATTGTTTTCATGCGCATACCCCTACAGTGGTATCAGAGCTAGATCTATGTGTAGTATTGCTAGTATGGGTAGAACACACGAGTTGTAGCATGTGGGCGTTGATCTTTTAGTTGTTACCCTCCCACGTGTACTTGTGTATACCACAATAATGCTTGATGAATAGGCCCCCAATCGACTTTATGCATTCATTCATGAGACTGGTCCATGCTTGACATATGGCTTGTACCGTATAAAGTGGCTTTGGGGGTGTCTGTCTCTCTCGCATTAGTTGGTATGCCATTTGCAATGGAGGGCCCCAAAAGGGGTATAGTATAGACAAATACTTGATCAGCATTGTGTTGAAAGTTCATAGGTAAGAATGGTTCTTGTGCGAAAGCCCAATCAGCCATGTAAAACACACAAAGATAAAGTAGAGGTGTCTAACTTTGTTTTGCAGGGGGCGTTGTGATGTGATATGGTTGTGGAAAAGGTAAAGTAGTTTACTTATGTTGCTAAGTAGTAGTAGATGGTCATGGATATGATGGACTACCACGCTGGAAGGCACCCGTACCCTGGTGCCTATGGCGCCGGAACTCTGGCACCGGAATTCGGAGGCACGGGATGAAGATCACAGCGTGAAGGACCATATCGCATCGCACTTACATTCAACGTTTATTGTTTGTGCATCTTATTGTGTGCTAGTATTATATACTTGACGGTAGACTAATAAGATGATCCTAATCAAAATACCGATGAAAGTGTTCTCCCTTAGTGTGCACCACCAAGAAAGTTCTCCGATATGAGGCAGGCCATGACGATCGGGTGTCAGACATATATGCGTTTGCATATAGTGGGTGTAAGACATGTTGCACAATGAATACACTAAGGTTGAGTTGGTGAGCCTAGCATGTGTAGACATGGACTCGGAACATAGATGGTTGAAAGATTGAGCACGAGTCGCATGAATGATGTGATTGACGTTTAGGCATCCACCTTTGCAACTATGTCACCGGTCGTGACGATTGGGGGTGGTGTAGTGAATAGGGACCATGTAATGCTAAAACCCTTATGGGGATAGGTGTTTTTAGTAGAGTTATTACTTTAAATCACATAAATTATAAACTTAGTCTAAATTCCTTTTGTAATTATAAATGTAGAAAATGGTTCTCCTTGATCTTACCTTCCCTATTGAGGATTGGTTAGAAGGAGAGAAGCTCAAACTAGATGGATCCAACATTTCTATGTGGGTTGCGCGTATCCATGTTCTCCTTAGTGAGAATGAAGTGGTCGACTACATACTATACAAGATGCATTTGGAGCAGCCCTATTTCTATGAGACCCAATAGCAGTGGGATTACCGCTGCTGCCATCGTGTGATGTCCACCTTCATATTAGTGACGATGCACTTCAGAATGGTTGATGAGATATGGCCGATTGTGGGTAGCATTAACCCTCGAATGGTTATGGTACAGCTTAGATCACATTTCGTAGAACAAGTATGCATATGGGAGCATGAGCTGATGGGAGATTTCCTCTCCATAAAGATGAAGGAGAACTCTTCACTTGACAACCACTTGGAGCGCATACATGATGCGTACATGAGGCTTGCATACTTCCTTGAAAACTGGTTCATGAGCTCTTTTGCAATAGGCGTATTGTTGCAGTCGCTGCCACCAAGCTACCAAGAACACGCCAGGACTTGCATTACGAGAGGCGATATGGAAACACAGGATTTCCACGAGTTCATATCACATTCAGGAATGTGAAGGTTGAACCCATTGCTGGAGAGGTCATCGATGACAAAGGTATATATTTGATATACAATTTTATAAATGTTGTAATCTTGCAAACACATATTGCAGTGTTAAAGTATTTGATACTTATTCTGTTTTGGTGAAAACAGGCCCTTCTGCATGACAGCTGCTTGCTGGAGAGGAGGTGATGTTGCGTGTTGATGGCGAGCATGATGATGATGGCCAACGACACTCTCCCTCGACATTTATCACTTAGTTTATCGTTTTTGGATGATTATTGTAATCGATGGATTGTGAACTTCTTTAGTGTGTCTCACACTTCGTGAGATGGTTATTCATATGAGTTTGTAACAAACAGTTGTTCTACTTTTATGAATAATTTCTATTTGTGTTCATATCTTGTTCGATTATGTATGAATTATCCTTGTTGTGAAACTAATTGATAATGCATGAACATTTGTAAAATACTGAAAAATGCCTTGAAAATACCCAACTTAATGATATCTTCATTTTGAATGAAACCATTGTTTAAGTTCCAAGTTATGTTGATAATATGTGAAAGACATTTGATTTCTTGTCACATATGAATCATGCCCAAGTTCGACAAGGTAACTTAAACACTGTGTATTGCATGAATACAAAGTGTTTAATGAATTATTGAAAGAGAATGCATATTCGATGTATCATATTTCGATGAAGTGGTAATTATCATTTTGTGATTGTTTGAATTTTGTAAAAAGGTTTACCAAAGGAAACATGAGCATGAAACTATTTGATATGATCAAAATATTTCATCATCTAAGGGTATTAAAGATTGAAGAGAATTTAATTACTATGATTTGATCAATAGTAATGAAATTCGACATTATAAGATTGGCATAAGGAATTGTGAAGTGCAATGCATTTTGATACGTCAAAATGCAAAGCATCGCAATGTGATAGTTGATATCAAGTGGGTGAATAGATGGCGCTGAATAAATCATTGTAGTGTAAGTGTAAATACCATTAGTTATATATATAGTGAACCATATGAATTCGTGAGATCGGCGCCATATCTTGTATGGATCATCATGGAAGTTTTGGAGTTATTCGATATCACCAAAACAATAGCGAATAAGTCCTTATAGAGTATTCATTAGAAACTTTGAATACGAAATCCATGGCTAGAACCAAAATAAGGCAAAATTAGTGTTGCTTGAATTTTGGTGCTTTCTCGAGAATGTTTATGTTCTTGACTATGAAGCTTATGGAAGATAGTGAAAAACACGATGAGGATTGAAAACCTTACATCAGAGTGTTGAGAAGTGCAACGGAAAGCATTTTTGAATGATTCTCTTCATAAAGGAAAGAATCAATGATAATGATCATTGTGTTTCCCCACTAGTGTTCTCACTACATGAAGTAGGATTCAAAATGTACCCCATATCTTGTATGGAGACATTTGTGAATCATTTGTCATGTTACTAGAATATGGCATACCTACGAACTATGAAGGAAATAATGGTGAACTTCTTAACAAGTAAAGGGTTACTTGAATTTTCCAAACGTCTGCAAAGTCATGAAGGAAAAGGTGAATGACAAAGGCATGATTTTTCATGAATAATGTATTAGACAAATTCAAAATAATTTGATTCAAAAGTGCTGAAAGTCTAGTGGATTTAATACTAGTAAGGTATTAGGGTCTCATAATAAAACTCTCAAGTTTGATAATTGATCAAAGGATATTGAAGCTATTCAAAATAGTGAGAGGATATGCAGTTTGCACAAAATTGAGTGGGAATTGTAATAGTCTTCCTAAAACAATATGTGAATGACATATTTTTGAGTGGGAGCAATATAAGTCTCGGACTCGAATATGTAGAAACATATTTTGAGTGGGAGCAATGGATGACTCAAACTCAAATATGACGGGAACATATTTTGAGTGGGAGCTTAAAGATTGATTCTTAAGTGTGTACGACACATTAAGAATGAAAGCGCACGTACCAATAAATAATGATTTATAGGGATTAGGAGTTGAAAGTGAGTATATTACGATATTATGTAGTATTTCTAAAAGTGATTCTGACAAGAGTTTCAGAATAGGAATTGATTAAGGACTAGTCCTTGGTCACTCAATAGGAATAGCATTAAGTTAAACATCAATGGTTGAAAGAAAGAAAAGTATGATCGTCATCCACTATGTTGAGACATAGGTTCTGTCTTGGAAACCTTGATGACAACTTAACATAATATATGATCCGAGAAGGAACGTTTGAAAGTGATTAAGTATGAATCTTGGAACATTAAGCTAAGTTTGTCCGCATTGTCTAATTGAGAACTGTAGAAATGTTTTCAAATCCATGAAGGATGACATATCTTAAAGCATAAAGGGTTATGTTATAAGGGAATGTGTTAACCTTAGTGATGCATACTAGTGTTTCGATGATTACATTTATAATAATAGATAAGGGTACCATCTAAAGTGATGCATACTGTTATGTCTGGACTAGTTCGTCTTTATGCAGAAGGTGTGTCCCAGGGCACAATGCCCATGAGAAAGCTCAAAGTGGTTGATCTAAAGTCACTGTTGGCTCCTAGAAAACAACCTCATTCTGCTGCAATAATTACGATGCATACACAAAGATGTTATCATGTGATGATAAAGTATTAATGACAATCAAGGTGACATTAGTAAGTTTCAAAGGATTTGGGACTATAAGGTACATACCCAAGACTCGACATCTTCCATGAGCAAGTATGTTCAAGGGTGCCGGGAAATATGGTGCCAATGATTAGGAACAAATGCAGCTAGTTTATTTGTACTCTAGTGCAAGTGGGAGACTATTGGAAATATGCCCTAGAGACAAATAGTAATATGGATCATTATCATATTTCATAAAGTTTACGATTAAGTTTTATATCATGCTATAACTATATTGAAAGGAAACATCAATACACATGTGATATATAAACAACCAGGAGTTCCCGGTGAAACTCTAGTCACTGGTTCATTGGTCAACAGATGATCATGTGGCATTTATGCCAGTTGATAATGGAGTCACCTCATTGTGCGAATGAGATGATGAGCTATACCCAACCTAGGCATCGTGACCCGATCATGTCAGGAAGTTCAAGTTACGATGATTACAATAGACCTAGTGTACTACTTGTTAGACCGTGAGGCCATATCAATCACTGTTACCCGAGGGTACTTTGATAGCATCAAACATCACTTGGTGACACAGTGATCATAAAGGTGTGTTCAGGTATTCAGAGGAACAATTGAGGCAATATGTGTCAAGGGCGGTATTTGTCCATCGACATGATGGAATAGATACTCGAGGGCCCACTCAGAGAAGTTATATCCAATAGCTGCGCAGCGTGTGACTTGATCACGGGCATATCACTTGTCGGAATGATTCAGGTAGCATCTATTGATAACGAGGTCATTGATGAGATCTCGGACAATGCAAGTATAGAGAGACAAAAGTAATAAGATACGACGTTCATGGTTCATACAACGACATATTTCGTGGAATGTACAGGGGTCACATGGCCATCCAGGTCCCTCTATTGATCATTGGTGCGGGAGGGTCCCGACCAATTCTAGAGTGTTCCCGGACCATGGGGTATCATTCTTAAGGGCTTGATGATGCTCACAGAGTGTTTTAGGATTGACAGAATCACCGAAGAAAAGAGAAGAGAGAAAACCGGAAGGGTTTTGGTAAATCTGGAGGATGTCCGGAATGAGAGGGAATGAGTTCCATACCGACGGGGTTGAATAATATGTAAGTGAATGTTGAATATTGATTTAATCATTAAATTATATTTATTCAATTAAAGAAAAATAATTAAAAAGGGTCAAATACCTAATTGGGCCAAATCCGGAGGGAAAGGGCCCATGAGGGAAAGACCGAAGGGAGGAAGGACAGAGGGGTAGCCGCATGGGCCAAGGCACCCTGCGTGGGGCCAACTTGGGCCCTAGTAGGCGGCGGCCAGTCCCTCCTCTCCCCTCTCCCTTGTTTAGTCCCACATGGCTAAGCTAGTTAGCTATGGGATTTTTCCCCTATATAAAGAGAGGTAGGCAAATTAAATACACAATAATCAATAAAAAAGTTCCCTCTATTTTGGGGAGACTTCCAATTGATTCTCTCTCTCCCCCCGTGACTGTGGTCCCAAGTCCGTATCGCGTGAGCGAGAGTCTTCTTCACCGTGGAGCGTCATCGTGCTACGGGATTCAGATCTAGGAGCTCTACTTACGCAACTGCTGCTGGATCGGAGGAGCGGGAGTCATCGCCAGGCACTAGATGTGTGTAACTCCCTATGAGGTGCAACACTTGGGGCACTAGGAGTCGTTGGAGCCGCAGGAGCTGTCGGGACTTCATCACAGCCTTGAGGTCGGCTTCGGCCGTCTACATCAACCACACTCTCCTGAGCGT
Source organism: Avena sativa (assembly GCA_916181665.1). Classification (NCBI taxonomy): domain Eukaryota; kingdom Viridiplantae; phylum Streptophyta; class Magnoliopsida; order Poales; family Poaceae; genus Avena; species Avena sativa. Next base: position 346,575,577 of record OV702287.1, read on the forward strand.
TGACAAAGATTTTTGGTCTTCAAGGGTAAGTTCACGAAAATCCCCTCCCGTTACTGCATTACTAATATATAGGTCCTAGCAACTAGGGTTCTGGGCGTAGGGAAAATTTTATTGTTTTCATGCGCATACCCCTACACTTCGGGGGTGCCACACTTGGGGCACTTGGAGCTTCTCGTCTTCATCAACATACTCCTACCTGTGTAATGCGTACCTCAGTCTTCAAGGGTATGAATACCATTTCCTTCTCCGTTACTTATGTCTGCATAGTATAGATCTTGGTTATTGTGTTTGCATAGTTAGAATTTTTTGTTTTATGATGCGGAACCCAACACATTTCATAATAATGCTAAGGTTTCTCCACACCCCCCCCCCCAAGAACAAAGGGAACTACTCACACATGGAAGCAATCAACAACATCATCATATTCAAATGGATGGATAAAAGTATGAAGATAAATCTAGTGCAAACCATAATTGTATTGGAATCACAACAAGATCTAAAGTATGGAAAAGGGGAATAGTTATGGTGATGGAGATGCAGCGGTTGATGATGAAGGGTATGATGTGATGTCCTTCGATGATCCGCAGAGCAGCAAGAATTTTCCCTTCTCCTAGTTCCTCCTCTAGATCCCTATCTAGCATGGTATTTCGAGGGTAGTGGTTTTTGTGAATGTCGGATCTTAGGTACGTCTTTGCAAGGTGAAAGTATTTTACAAGGCGGGCGCTCTGAAACATGGTACAAGCAGACGGTATGGGAAAGCCCTGCCCGTACCAGTGCTTGTTAACCTTGCACTATCCTTCCTCCACATTAGTTATTCTTCTAGGTACGAGGAAAAATCAATTAAATGACTTTATCACTTAGAAATATCATATTACTGCATAATATGACAGTCCCAATTGATATGTTCACAAAAGACTTAGTAAATTTGGATCATGTTGAAACAAAGACAAAAGTTACACGCAAGTGTAGTAAAATACTAAAAACCCTACTCTACTTATGCAAAAACAAGAGGTAAATATGCTTTAACTTTAGAATCATCAATAATTCTCCCCAGAAGTTTCCCTGGTTAGTTTGAGAAAAAGAAGGATCCTTAGGCCGTATTATTCGGCCCCGAATAGGGCCATATAATCCGCCCCTAGCAACATTCGACTAAGGACCAGGCACGCGACTTGTAGTAGGGGCGAATTTTCTGGCCGGATATTTGGCATTAGGCCGGATTTTTTCCTAGAACCAGATTATTCGGCCCCAGCTAAAGCCGGATAATCCACCCCTCAAAAGTTTCATCTAAGGACCTTGGGCACAACACTCAAAAGGAGGGCCAGAAAATTGGCCCGGATATTTGGCCTGGGCCAAAGAAAGCATCCCAGCCAGAAAATACTCCCCATCCAGAGGGCCGGATAATCCGAGGCCCAGAGATTTTACCAAGGACCTGCGACGCGACACTCAGAAGGAGGGCCAGAGATTTGGCCCGTATTATTTCATCTAGGACGGATTTTTGCCCTTGGCTGGATTATTCGGCCCGAGCCTAGGCCAGATTATCCGGCCCCATTTGACTCCAATGGCTTCATCTCGGGAGGGGATACAAATACCCCTCCCCATCTTCATTCAGGGGTTGGTTGCTGGATCCGACAAAAAAGTTGTGCTCTATTGAACTCAAAATTCCACAAATATCTCCACCTTCAAGCATCTGAAGGCCTAGTCCTTTGGGGAATCAAAGGAGGAGGCCTTGATCTACATCCTCACCAAAGAGATCTTCATTTCCCCCCTCATTCATTTGGGGGCTTTTGATCTAGAGTTCAATTCAAATTTCTAGATCGCGGTTTTGTTATTTGATAACTTGTTTTATTGTGGTAGTTTGTTGTCATCATGGGAGCCTCCAATTAATTTGTGGATGTGTGCCCTGATCCAATTGTAAAGGCACTAGATCCCGCCTCGAAGGCTACTGACATGGGTATACCCTACATGTACTCGAGTTTGGTATATACGGTCCAGATACGGCAGAAGCCCACGGCGTTGCCAAGGCCCAATGGAGAATTCAAGTGGCCCACGGACTCTCGATTGCTTGCAATACAAGAAGAAGTTTAAGATAGAAAGTTCAAAGGGAAAACCCTAATCTGTAACCGGCTCGACTTGCTACCCGAGACCTAGCTTATCTATATAAAGGCTAGGAGGGGCGGCGAGGAGGACAATCACGACCCTAGTTTCCACAACTCTCACCAGATTGCATCTGCGCGCCCCTGTAATCTGCGATTCCTTTGTTAATTCCAAGAGCAGACAAGCAGGAGTAGGGACCTCTACGAGGCCTGAACCTGGGTAAAACTCGTGTCCCTGTGTGCTTGTTTGCTAGCCGATTGATGCCTCTAGCGCTCCCTCCTCCAAAACCCAAGTCCATAACAATGGGCATTTACGAGTTAAACCCTCGTCAGGTACCGTATACAGGAAGGGTGGATCAGGCCAGTTGTGGTGAGATCCATCAGAGAATAGGGTGAAGCCTATTGTGGCATGGTGGTCTTAGTACCGCCCACCCTTCCAACGTAGATGTACTTCCCCTAAAAAAGAAGGAATTATGGTAAAACAAATCTTGTGTCTCCGCGTGCTCCACTCTCGGTGACCTCATACCTCTCACCGCCTTTATCGTTTAGTAGCTAGGCTGGCATATAGAGAAATTCACCGTAGTTGCTTATCTAGATAATTTACCCTTGTGTCAAGCCTAAATTTGAAAAAGTATTAAAATTTGGAGTAGCACCTATTCACCCCATCCCCCCCCTCTAGGTGCCTAGATGATCCATTTCAATTGGTATCGTAGCCCCGTCTCTTATTTCGGGCTTTACCGCCTAAAAGAGTATGGACCCTAAACCGGTGGGTGAAGCTTCGGCTAGTGGTGTAGTTACTATGGAAGATATCGAGGGATTGAAAAATTCTTGAACACTTTCATAGCAACTCAATTGCAAGAAATGTATGAAATGATAGCGCGTCTCATGCCATCTAGCACAGCCGCATCTCCCAATCCTCCTGAGAACACACCTATTAAATCAAAGGATGATGTCTCATCTAAATCCACTGAGTTGGAGGTGGGATATGGTAGTAAGGAGAGTGGATCCTCATCCAAAAACAGAAGTGGGAAGGAGAACTATAGTGAGGTTCCTCACTTGTATTCTCCCAATCCACCTATTCCTCACCCTCATATAAATAATAGGGGTGATCCACCCAAGTTAAGTGCATCTTCATTTAATCAATGGTAATTCTTGATGAAATCGCATATTTGCAGCTCTTCAATCGAGTTATGGAAAATTATTGTGGGTGGTCTCCATGTTGGTGATCCATCCAATATGACAAGAATAGAAGTGGTGGATAGTCAACTCAATGCCACCACTTTGCACATGATACAACTTGGTGTGGGTCCCAGGGACATGTTACATAGAGTACCTCAACACCACCAAGGAAGCTTGGGATGCCATCTCTGAGTTGTTCATCGGAAATGAGAGCATGAGAAGAAATCAGTATGATGCCTTGAGAAATCAAGCTGAAGGCTTCTACATGATGGATGGTGAGGACCATGAAGACATGTACCGAAGACTCAAGTCAATTTGCACAACATTCAGAAATCATGGAGCTACCCATGTCGATGACGCTTGGATCAACAGAAAGTATGTGAGTGCTCTCATGCCTTTTGAGCCCACCAACCTGAAGAACTTACAAGGAATACAAAGTTATCACCTCATGACTTCCAAAGAAGTCATGCAAGAGATGGCCGCCTTCCAGGTTGTGGCCAAAAACACTGAAGATGCTCGTGCACGAGCAATTGGAATGCAAAAAGGTGTCAATCTTGCTTTGAAGGCCAACATGATTGAGCATGAAGAGGAAGAAAGGAGCAATGATGTAATTACCATGATTTGTCCCGAGTATATCAAACTTGCTCACGGTGAGTACATGGTATTCTATGCGAGGAACTTTTGAAAGATCCCACCAAGGAAAAATCTAAGCTTGAACGAAGAAATGGGTCAAGCGGAAGAAGAGAGAATGGTCCAAAACTAAGATCGTGCTACAATTGTGGTGACCGTTTCCATTTTGTTGACGAATTCCCATATGAAATTAGAGAAGATCATGGTGGTAAACTTGTGCTCAAGGACAAATCAAAGGATCCATACAAGGAGCCTTTCTCAAAAAAGAAGATCATCCTAATATTGTGCTAGTGGCACAAGAGGAGTACTCGCCCGGATCTGAAGACGAAGAGGGAGAAGAAAGCTCTAGGAAAGTGGCAGCCATATCTACTACATCAACACCAACCGCTTCCCTCTTTGACTCTCCAAATGAGAACATCTCCATCAAGGACGTCAATTGCCTCATGGCAAGGTCTTCCGAGGTATCACCTTCTATCACTTGTTTTCCTAACACTACTATGAATGCTAAATTAGATGATCCTACTAGTCTTAAGGTAAAAGAAGAAGTTATTGCTTTGGATTATTACATCACTAACTTGCAAGGTGAACACAAGATGCATTTTGAGGCCCTCGTGGGTCAAATTGCTCATTCAAAAGACCTTGAGGAAAAAGGTAGGATTGAAAGGGAGGATGCTCTAGAGATAGCATCTTGAAAAATTCTCTAGAAGAAGAGGAAGAGCTTAGAGCCTCCCTTGAGGAGAAGCTCGAATCTCTAGAGGAGACTCACGATCATGTTGTTGCCAAACTGATAAAGGAACATGAGCATGCTATAACTAAAGCTAGAAAACTTAAAAAGAAAAGATTGAATTTGGGATGCTCGTGCTAGACTCACCGAGGAACTAGATAAACTTGACATTACCCACAAGGCTTTGGAAAGCGAACACTCTATTCTCAATTAGTCTCATGATTAGCTCCAAAATCTTCTAGCCAAATATTATGTTCCTAGCACCTCTACCTCGTTGTGTAATCATGCAGGTATCCTAGAGGAAAATGCTAAGTTGAAGGATGAGCTTGCCAAGTCATCTCCTTCTAAAGGTAAGGAAGTGATTGATGAACTTTTGGTAAGCAAGGCCAAACAGTGGGAAAGAGGGACTTGTCTATGTCTCTAAAACAAAGAAGAAGAACAACAACAAGAATAAGACCAAGCCTACTCAAGCAAAGACAAGAACCCAGTCCGAAATGACTCCACGAAGGACAAAACTAATCATGATGGTTTTGCAGGAACAACTAACCCCCATTATGTTTTGTTTCATGATTATTATGGTGATGTTTATGCTAGATATGTTGGACCTTTTGATGGTTATATTGCTTGGTCTATTTGGGTTCCAAAGACCCTTATTACTAACAAAAGAGGACCCATTGAAAAATAGGTACCTAAAACCAAGAATTATTATAGGGATATTCTTCTGGTGGGTCTAAATGGGTGCTTGATAGTGGATGCACAAGTCATATGACCGGAAGCAAGGAGATCATCACGGAGATGAGGCCTAATCACTATCAAATAACTATATCCTATGGCGATAAGTCAAAATCAAAGGTATTAGGTCTTGGCAAGGTTGTGGTACCCACGATATCTCTCTTGTGGACATCATGCTTGTTGAGACCCTTGGTTATAATTTACTTTCTGTTCGTGCCCTTGGTAAGATGGGTTTTGCTATGTTTATTGATGATGAAATTGTGGTACTCTTGTGGAGCAAGTATCTTGAGGTCACTTTCGTTGGGTACGTCGAAAACGACTTGTATGTGGTGGAATTTTTAGGGGGAAACCATTGCAGGTCCAATGTGCCTATTCGGAAAGGCTGATGTGGGTTGGCTATGGCATCACTGACTAGCCCATGTCAATATGAGAACTTTCCAAAGTCTTCACAAGGGTGGACACATTCTTGGACTAAAATGCAATGTTTCCTTTGCCAAAGATTGTGTTTGCAGGGCTTGTGTTGAAGGAAAAATGCATGACTCTCCCCATCGAAGGAAGACCATTATTTCTTCTAAGAGGATCTTAGAGCTCCTTCATGTGGATCACTTTGGTCCTCCATCTCATGCAAGTCTTGGTAGTATTGCCTGGTAATTGTTGATGACTACTCAAGGTACACATGGGTCTACTTCTTCAAGTTGAAGAGTGAGACTCAACAAACCGTCATCGACTTTGCCAATGAGGTTCAACATCAACACAATGTCCCCATATTGGCAGTAAGAAGTGACAATGGATCTGAGTTTAAGAACTACACCTTGAATGAATAACTAAGTGATGAGGGATAAGACATCAATATTCCACTGTGTACACCCCTCAACAAAATGGTGTAGCTAAGAGGAAAAAACTTACTTTAATGTGGTAACCCAGCATACCACTGCATGTGTAGTACACTATAGGTGTTGACATGACATCCACAAAACACCGTTCTGTAAATATCACATCCCTCAGAGTGGTACAACAGAAACATTGCGGGTCCAAATTACAAACATACAGACTTCATTATTATTACAATACCAGAAGTTCAAGACTTCAAGAGATTCAAACTTACAAACCAAATAACTTATTTCATAAGTTCAGCGGAAGAATGAAAAAAACACAATGGTAATAAAGACGTGAGCTCAACAGCTTATTCTATAGAGTTCATGCTGCTCGGCTCACCCTAGGTAACTATAGTACGGCCTGATAACTACTCTGACTCGTTATCTTCAGCTCCATAGTGTATCCCGTAGTCCACCCCTTCGATTCCACCGGACAGGTCTGGCTCTTCATATTAGACGTTGTTTTGGACCTCCGTAGCATACACCTGGTCATCCTTCTAGCCCTCAAAGTCTAGCAAGGGTTTCAAAGGAAAGGGTGAGTAACATCGTTACCCAGCAAGTTCACTATATGCAAGGTGGGAAGTTTGATGCTCTAACTACCACCTTGGACTATAAGTCCTTGGTACTATGTAGTTCTGGTAAACATTTCTTCAAAGATTGATTTTATTATAAAAAACTATGCCCATCAGCCTTCACAGGTTGACCAGAACTTCATGGAGTTCCTTTCCTGCCGCGTTCATAGCTCCTTCCCGGAACAGGAAGTAACATGTGACAATTCTTACACTCTGTAGAGGTGCATTTCTTTACCCATAAGAGACCAACTCCTTGTTGCACAACCGGGCGTACTTTCCCGTCCACAATTCCATGATGTGGGGCCTAGTAGATGATCCAAGCTAATCACTACCCCCTTCGCGACCCCGCATGTCCCCTTGGTGTACGCCATGCCCACATTTTGAATTACGGCAATGGTTAGTACAGACCGTCAGATGCCAGATCTATCATGGGACGTTGAGGGTTCCAACCCATATGCTGCATATCCTCTATGAATTACCAATAAATGCATGCTACGAGGATAACAGCCATGACCTGGCTATACGGATGCATGCGATAGGAAGAAGATACAGCTGACTTCTCCGTACCATTCCAAATCTTATGGTTAACGTGTAATATACGGCGCTAGAATCACTGATGTCATGAGTTATTAAGTCCTAGTTGTTTTGCAATTGGAATCTTAGATTCCCCTGCAATTCTTAGTATTTATCATCACTTAGGATGATAATAGCACTTTATTTGTTTGGGAAAATACTTATTTTTTGTCTCCTTTAGAACATAAGTGATAACACACAATTTTCGAATACTTTCATAAAGACTCTTCAAAGGACATGAGAAAGTGATGAACTTGCCTTATGACTGCAAGGTAGTGAAGTCGAATATTTCCACCTGACCTTGAGCTCCAGTTTCTACAGAAAAACCATTATTGCCTGGTAAGTACAATATTTCAAGAAGCAATATGCAATGCATAGTAATGTCATGCAATGAATTTTTTTCTTCTTTGCGTGTTTTACCCATCTCGTATAGGTTTTAAGTTTCTTTTAATTAATAAAAGAGAAGCATTATTTAATAAAGCATTAAATTCATATTATTTAAGAGTTTAAAAATGGAATTAATTTAATTTTTAACTCTTTTAAATATTTAACTAAAATTCCTTTAAGGAAATAAGACTTTATTTCTATTATACATGATTTACTTTTCAAAAACACAAACTAGTATTTTTCGATAATAGTACTTCCTTTTAGAATCTTAAAAATGATTTTTATTCAATTTTTAAGTGTTTTGTATATTTTTATAAAATCCCAACAGGAATATATACAATTTTAATAATAGATCTATATTTAATTACTGAAATTTACTATCTATTTTTTTTATTGGATAAAGGATATTTTTGTGAGTTCAGAGATATATGATTTATATTTTTAGGATTTTTATTTATTTTTCTAGAGCTGATTTTGTTTAGGCATATTTGTAAATATTTATTTTTAGATATGTCTTTTGAGATATGGGCCCGGCCTACTGGGCTGGCCCGGCCCAACCAGACCCGGCCCACCTGTCCTGGTTAAATACCACCTGGGGTGTACTAGGCAGCCCACTGGCCCTGTACCCCCGCGTGCACTCTCTCTTCCTCACCCCTCTCTCTCCCACGACTCTCCTTGGCGCTCGATGTCGTCGCCGCTGCTGCGCATGATTCCGACCAAGTCCAGATGCCGTGGCTGCCGTCGCGGTACAGGACGACCAAGATGACCTTGCTGCACAATGTTGTCCAAGCCGATTCATCGCTGGTGCCCTCTTCTCTGACCGCGCTGACCTCTACACGAGGCTAGGATTAGGGTTCGTCGTGCTCTGGCGCTCCCTCGCTGATGATGTGGTACTCGTGGTGGTGCTCCTCCATGACCGCCACTGTTGTGTGCAGGCGCGGGTTGCAGTGCCCCCTCGGGGTGCTCCCCGTGTTGCCACCCCTCTGCCGCCGGCCTCCTCTCTGCTTCCTCTTCAAATAAATTTACGAGGACCTCGGGTAAGTTCTTATACTTCTCCTCTCTATGCTCTACCTTACGCCTATCCATGACATGTGGTCACTTGTGATGGATTTCCCCATTTAGGGTTCATCCCTAAATTCCTAGGGTTCATACCCCCTGTAGTGATGTTTAGTTGTCTCCTTGGTTAATCATGTCTATGAAAATCCTGTGATGGTGTCCAACGGTTGGTGTATTGCCTACTACTGTCGATTATAGTCTATTACTCTGCTCTCTGTCAGATGACCACTCTGGTGTGCAAGTTTTATTACTCTATTCTCTGTCAGAGAACACTCTACTGATCATGCTTGTGTTACTCTGTTCTTTGTCCTAAGCTGCTCTATAAAAGCATGATTAGATTACGATGGATGCTCATGTTGTTGTGGCTATGGATTTACTCTTATGGAGTTAAGTTAACTGCTCTCTGTATTGATGCTTTGTTAATTGTTTCTTGTGAAACACTGTTATGTTCAGTCTCAGGATTTAATCATGTTACTGCGATTAATAAGAAGATGATTTACAATGATATGATTCATATATACTTATAGGAAAATGATTAACTCACTGATTTCTGTATAGTGTGGTTTAATAATATACAGTGTTGATCTTTACTGTCTGTGTTAAAAGAAAGTGTTTTATTTATGATTCCTAAATCATTTAGGAATATAATTATTTCTGTTGAATAAAATCTACTTGAGCTAGTTCTCAAGAAGACTTGATCTTTCTAGGTATAGAGGTGCTACCCTCCTGGGAATGTACCCTGTACCAACTGTTGTGTTGTGTATCTATATAGATAGAATTGGATTATAGGTCAATGATGTTGGTCTAAGACCTTGCCTGGGTAAAAACTCTTACATAACCTGGCTGTTGATTAACTGCTGCCTAATCTATCTACCTATCATGTGCTTGCAAGAAAATGAATGTGCAGAAATAGAAAATGATTAGATCTACATGTTGGAACATACTTTGGTTACTCTGCCTAATTGTTGCCTTCTACTTCTGGATTGTGGTAGCCGTGGATTTATGTTGGCTTCCACATGGTGTTGTTGCTCCTATGTGACCTTGTTGTCCATCCAATACTTCCCCCTCCTCAAGTCACCATCTTGGCTGGTGATTTCTTGGGTTTTCTGTGGTGGAAAGTGGTTTGATCTTGTGATATTATTGTAAGATCTGAGGTTGTTTGTTATTGCGTTGTTCTTGGTTGTGCTGGTGAGAAGCTATGGTTGAGCTCGTTGTGAAGTGAATAGGAAATCTTGCTTTGCTCTATATGGCTGTAACTTGAGTTGTCCCTTTGCTCTCTGCTATTGACACCTCAATGAATGCACTTAGGTGTGTAAGTTGCGTCTCTACTTGCTTTGGCTGTGGATGAGATCAACTAATTGGACTTTTACTATCTACCCTTTTACTGGTTACTTGCCCTGGTGAAACTTATCACTTGTCTATTTGGCTTATATTGTGACACTAGAACTATTTACTTAAAAGAACAGATACTACACTTTGGTGAAACTTGGCCCTTCAAATTACTCTATGATGTAATATGAATAGTGCACTTCACTGTTCACCACTGAGAGTAAAACTAATCACTAAAATTTTTCTTTCTTTGTTTAGTGGTTTATCTTATTTTGTAGGAACAAAGCTTGGATTGTCAAGATGTAGTATAGGAATAGATAGATAGATTGTGTCATAATTTCCATTTATTCTTTTTTGTAAAGAATCTTGTAACAATATTTCTATGATTTAATAAAGATTCATTTTATTGGAATTTCTTCCTTGTAACTATCTGTCTTGATGTAATGATCTTTATTTGTAATATTTATTATGGAATAAAGAAAAGAATAAGAATTCATTTCTTGCTTGAATTTACTTGTCTTAAATTCATATTGTTGTTTAATATATCTATAATATAATCAAACAGTGTTAATACCTACTTTGGAAAACCACTTAATGATTCTAACTTCTAATTTTCAAATATTATTCAAATTATTTGAATTTCAAATGTGAATTTCAAATGTTCCCCCCAAAACACAATAATGCCTAAAGGTCATGTCAAAATTTATAGCAATCACCTCATAGAGCTATTCCTACCTCTAGATAGTGAAAGAAACTCTGATCTCTTTAGGTTTTTGTTTGGCGAAAAATTTACCCTGGTTTTACAGATGAATGCATGCATATGCACAAATTCCTATTTCTACCCTTTGTTGGTTCCTAAATACTAGGATGTTACATTTAATGGATATGGCAAGGTCTATGTTGGCTGAATTCAAATCCCCATATAATTTCTGGGTTGAAGCTATATCCACCACATGTCACTCATCAATTTGGCTTTACCTCCACAAGAACTTGGACAATACTCCCTATGAAATACTTACTGGTAACAAGCTCAATATCTCATACTTCTTCTAGGTGTTTGGTTGTAAGTTTCTTTCTCATAAATGGAGTTTGTTTATCTAAATTCGAGTCTAAAGCTTTAGAAGGTATTTTGTTTGGTTATGGTGCTGAATCCCACACTTATAGAATCTACAACAAGGCCACCGAAACTGTTGTAGAATCTTGTAGTGTGGTATTCGAGGAAAATGATGGCTCCCATGTGGGGCAAGTTGATGTTTGTAATACAGATGTTGAAATACCCCAAGATGCCATAAGAAGAATGGGTGTGGAATTTTTCTGCCCCATTGAGGAACCCCTTGTGGTGGATCAGGAAGGACAATGCCCCACTTAAGTAGAACCCTCATCTACACAAGATCAACAAGCTCCATCTACAGCAGCAAATGGTGAATCTACCCAACAAACTACTAAAGATCAAGTAGCTACTGATCAAGCTAGACCTTCTAGACTGGATAATCTGGCCACCCCATCGGCCAGATCATCCGGCCCTGGTACTCCCTCGACTTCCAGTGACGTGCAAGATTCTGGTGAAAATCCCAAGCCAGATTATCTGGCCTCTCCCTCGGCTAGATTATCCGGCCATGCAAGTCTAGAACTTCATCAACCATCTAAAATTATTTGCGATCAACACCAAGGGAAAGACTCTCATCCTGCTACCAGCGTTGAACCTGTTATTTACCAAGGTCATACTAGTGGTCAAGACGAGGACCAGAATGTTGAAGTGGTTCCTCCAAGAAACAATGAGGAAATTGAAATTCGTCACAAATCAAGAGCTAGAAGGAATCTTGAACTCAGAGGTCACACACTTGATAAAGTGGTGGGTGATCTAAGGAGAAGGGTATCCACAAGAAGAGAGTTAGCAAGCTTCAGTGACCATCAAGATCATATCTCCATGGTGGAACCTAAGAAGGTATTTTAAGTGCTTGAAGATCCGGAATGGGTATTGGCTATGCATGAAGAACTCAACAACTTCGAGCGCAATAAAGTTTGGAAGTTGGTAGAGAAGCCCAAAGAATGCCTGAATGTTATTGGCACAAAGTGCATATTCAAAAACAAGCAAGATGAGAATGGAATTGTTGTAAGGAACAAGGCGAGATTGGTGGCGCAAGGTTTCTCTCAAGTGGAAGGCATTGACTTCGGCGAATCTTATGCTCCCATGGCTTGTCTTGAGTCTATTCATATCCTTATTGCATATGCTGCACATCATAATTTTAAATGATAGCAAATGGATGTTAAAAGTTCCTTTCTTAATGGTCCATTGCATGAATTGCTTTATGTTAAGCAACCCCCGGGCACCGAGGACCCCAACTTCCCTAACCATGTCTACAAACTCGATAAGGTACTCTATGGCCTTAAACAATCCCCACGTGCGTGGTATGAGCATATGAAAGAATTATTGCTAGACAGTGGTTTTGAGGTTGGACAAATTGACCCTACTATTTTTACTAAGAAGGTTAAGGGGGGATTTTCGTGTGCTAATTATATGTAGATGACATTATTTTTTGCTCTACTATCAAAGCTTTTAACGATGAATTTTCAAAGCTTATGACTGACAGGTTTGAGATGTCTATGATGGGAGAGTTAAGGTTCTTTCTTGGATTCGAGATCAAGAAATTGAGAGAAGGAACTTCATTAATCAAGCAAAATACATCCAAGACGTGCTCAAGAGATTCAAAATGACGGATCTAAATGGTGTTTCTACACCAATGCAAACCAAATGCTATCTTTAATTAAATCCCAATGGTAAAGATGTGGATCAAAGGGTATACCGGTCCATGATCGGCTCTTTGCTTTACCTCTGTGCATATAGACCCAATATTATGATGACTGTAGGAGTATGTGCAAGGTATCAAGCGGCTCCTATAGAAAGTCACTTGGTGGCGTCAATAGAATCTTTTGTTATTTGGTTCATTCCCCAAACTCTGGGTTATGCTATCCCAAAGTCTCTAATTTCTCTCTATGTGGGTACAGTGATTCAGATTGGGCTGGTGACAAGGATGATAGAAAATCAACTTCTAGAGCATGTCAATTTCTGGGGAGATCCTCGGTATGTTGGTCTTCTAAGAAGCAAAACTATATATCTCTCTCCATCGCCGAAGCAGAATATGTGTTTGATGCAAGTGCTTGCACTCAGTTATTATGGATGAGGCAAAATTTAAAGGAATATGGTGTCAATTGTGATAGAGTGCCTCTTTTATGTGATAATGAAAGTGTTATCAAAATTGCATACAATCTGATACAACATACAAGACCGAAGTATATTGAGATTTGCAGCCATTTTATACGAGATCATGTTGCTCGTGGAGATATTGAACTATCTTATGTAAGCATGAAGGATCAACTTGCGGATATATTCACGAAGCCTCTTGATGAAGCAAGATTCTGCTAGTTGAGGAATGAGCTAAATATCATAGATTCAAGGAGCTTGACTTGATTCCCTTGCATACACACCTATGTCTTAAGCTTTATTTGGTTTAGATGCATGCATGTACATAGGGGGAGTGTGGTCCTAATAATTGGTCTAACCCTCTCCCCATAATGCCAAAAGTAAGAAAAATCATTACTCTTAATATCATTTAGTGATATGTGAGCTTAATTGATGAGTATTGGTCATGAACCCAAGATATATCTTCGCGGTGTCATACCATACACTCTGACATGCTAGCTTCAGCCACCAGCCTCTTCTTTGTGAAGAGTCGATTCTTTGCAGATCTTATTGGTTTTTCTTGTCTATCTTTTGTTCTTATGGAAAACACACTCAATATTGGCTTTTCACTTATTTGGTTCTTGCAATTTTGGGTGTGTAGTACCATCTTAGTTTGGCTATCTAAACCCAAGCCTTTCCCACCCCAAGACGTCTGTCTTTCCTGCATACAGGTCCATTTGTTATCCTGTGAGGTTGTTTGGAGTCTGTGCTGGCATGAATCCTATGTAAACAGGAAATTCAGAGAGGGCCTGATTGTTCGGTCCTAGTGTGGGATGGATTATCCGGCCCGAGGGGGTTTCAAATTTTAGGGAAGGGGTTGGGGAGAGAGGCTCAAATAGAGCAGTTCTCTCCTCCCCAACTCCCTCCCACCCCTTAGCCGCTGCCAGCCATCTCCCTCCTCCCCGGAGCTCCCCAGCCATTGGTTCCTTCTCCTCCCTATCAGATATGCTTCTCCTCCACCCCGGGTACCTTCTCCTCCAAGTAGCTCCCCTGATGAGTGAGGGTAACTTCCACATTCTTTGATTTTGTGTGGAAGTTAGTTGTTTTTGGTTGAAACTTGGAGTAGAGGTTACCCCTTGATTCTTATGCATGTTAATTTTAGTAGATTATCAACCATATTTGCTGATTTGTGAATATGCTTCATCTCTGAATCAAAAAGCACAAATTTTATCAGCGGCCTAGAAGGTTCAAACTTGCAGCTTTTTGCTTCAGTTTGATAAATATTATGTTTGCACTTCGGTTGCTTTTCTACTGTTTTTAGCACTTCATCCTGGAATTGTGTGTGCTTATCTCTTGCCATCTCCCTGTATTCATTTCACAGGTGGTTCTCGTGGTCCGACAAAGACCTAACAGCGACGTCCCGTCCTCAGTATTTGCATCCCAACAAAGAAGGTGTTCTTGTTGACGAGGTTGAATTGCGAAAACAAGCACGAGAGGCTAAGAGAATGCCTGAACAGGCAAAGTGGGACAAAAGGTACATGGTTGCTTTCAAGAAAAAAGGCAAACAACCAAAGGTTAATTATAAGGCCATGGATCTTACTGAGTATTCCACTCTCAGGCAGCGGGATTGGTACTTGGATTCACCGCATGACGAGGATTTGGGTGACTCATCAATTGTCCATCTTTCAGGATGTCTACTCTACTTTGAAGGTTCGCCCTATGTGCCATTTGGACTTGACCTATGCTAGGAGCAAGCCCTAGTTTGTTAAGGCTATTGCAGTAACTAGGAAGATGGGGACGCACCATTTGATGGAGATTCAATGTGACTATGACACTCAGCTCGTTCAACAGTTCTTCTTCACTCTAGTGATCTGTGGAGATGAAGCTCTCACCATGAAGTGGATGACCAGAACTCAGTATTGTGAGTCAAACTTTTTCAGCTTTGGTTAGGTCCTCTCCTATGGCTTTGGGGGCAGAGACCACTCTTTGGGGCACCGCATCCTTGGCCCTCTTCGTCCCAACAAGGATTCGATGCTCTCAGCTTTTTGTGGACCTCGGGGTGTGGTTAGAGAGGTTGTAGGACTTCTCCGTTTTTAATCTCAGCTCGTGCTCATGTTCCATGACTGTATCGCACCTAGTGGAGGTAACAATGATGCTATCCGTGGTTCTCTTGTCAATCTGCTTGGTTTTGCTGTTGAGTGTGCCACTAGTGAAGACGAGAATTTGAATTCACCTTGGACGTCATGGACTTCATTTACCATGAGATGTTTGATGTAATGGTGAACATGCACTCTATCTCGTATGCTCCATATATTATGAATCTCATCAAAGACACACTCCCGCATGAATATTTTAGTGGTATGTTCGATGGGAAACACAAGGTGAAGAAGCCATACATCAAGAGAAAGAAGAGTACCTTTGTCCCCGCCGAGTCTGATACTTTTATGGGAGATGCTCATGCTAGTGGTGCCACCCATGGGAGAAGGCTCTTGATCCCAACCATTGCCCGAGAGGTGAAACAACTCAATTGGTTTGAACATAGTGTTCTATGCATGGGAGTTGATACCCACAAGGCTCAGTATGATGCCTATCGTCAACATCATGATATGGCTCATACTCAGCAACAAATTCTTCATCGTGTCTCTAGGGCCCAAGGCCACCCCCCGCAGTAGTCCGCTACCACTCCATACGCTCATTGGAACACCTACAGTATCAACTATGGTGAGATGGAGCGGTGCTTGTTCCCATCCCGGTGAGGGCATTTCCACCTCCTCCGGTAGATGAGGGGGAGGAGGATGAGGACGGTGATGGAGACGAGGATGAGGATGAGGAGTATGATGATGAGGATGAGGATGAGGACGAGTGATTGTTGGGGGGATGACCCCAGGTAGGGTAAAGCCGAGGTAAAAGGACAAGGTCCGCCGAGGTAAAGACAGGCCAAAGCATGTGTTGGATGAATCATAGAAGGGTCAACCGGGTTACCCTAAGCCAGGAAGAACCAGCAAGACTCGAACAACGTACAAGTTACGTCGGCACGAGGAAGGAACCCTTTTCCCATTTGCGGGTACCATCTTGGTTGGGTCAACTATGCCCAGGCCGAGTTAGGAGATAACTTGCTCAAGAAGGAGCTAAGGGTCAGCGCTTTTCTCCCTCCTAAGGAATCAAGGGAGGGACAAGCGCTAGCGACAAGGGTCATAGAGTCAGAGACAGAAGAGATTGCCACGGACGTGACACTCTCTTACGGCAACGTTCATAGCGTGTGGGCTCTGTGCCATTGCCTAACAGAGGTTGTGGGCAGGGGAATGGAGCGCGTCGAGTTACCTCTTTGGGACAAGCATATACCGGGCCATGTCGGCCCTAGGTGTACCCTGGCCACCCCTTTATAAGGTGAGCCAGGGCCTCCAAGGGAGGGGTTGATCTTTCTACTTAGGGAAAGAACCCTAGAGATAGTAGAGAGCAGGAGCACTTCATCTCCTTCCTCTCTATGATACAGCTCAAGGAGCATCTGTATTAGCTTTGAGATCATAATATAAGATATGTGAGCAGTTCATCGTGTGTGTGTCTTGTTCTATCTTTCGTGTGTAGAATCACTATGCTATCCCTCCCCGGATACCACTAGTCCACATTGGCCCCATCTTTACCCTACCTATGGAATCTGACGTGACACCACCATGACAGTTGGCGTCCACCATGGGGCCAGCAACGGTGCTAGCTGGAGTCAAGATCCGGACAGGAAACTTCATCATCACCGGGGAGCACATCGTCTCCGGGTTGGTCTAGCGATGGGGCTCCCTAGACTTTGTCAGCAACAATGTGTGTAGCTTCACCAACCGCCCGCCTCCATGCAACGGGCTCTTCGTCAACTTCAGCGTCCACAAGATCTACGTCAGCATCGACGAGTCCTGCATCTACTAGCAGCATGTCGTCGAGGGACAAGAACCCCCTCTTTGTGTAGCTCGTGGTCCATGTATCACTCGCCCCGCTATCTGCGCCGAGGTGATGGTAACCGCGCCAGATGCGAAAGCAAGCAAAGACCTAGTGGAGGATCCGGAGGTAACACCCAAGGCGCCTAGAGCTCGAGCTCCACCGTTAGAAAGGCCGCAGAACATCTTGCAGCAGGAAATAGAGAGTCTCACTACTCCTATAGCTCCTATAGTTGATCGGGCTCAGGCAGATGTCGACTTAGAAGAGACCCAACAGAAAATGTTAGCAGGGGCAAAGAAAGTAGCAGCACTTTGGCAGGCATTGAACATAACGTTGCAGGAGTATGCAAAGGCAAACAGGATTAGTCCCACCCGCATAGATGGTGTGAAGATTAGGGGTAGAAACCTTATCAGTAATATAGACAAGGAATATGTGCCTAGGCCGGGGCCGTCAGGTAACCCCATGTTTAGGGGCTGATCTGATGAGGTATAGCACCCCAGCAAAGAACCTCAGAGCAGCAGATGTGGCAACATCCGAGTTAGAGGGACTGACCCGTGAAGCCCGGGAAAGGCAGCAAGAAAGGCTTATTGAGTTGGTAAAAATCTCTAACAAGAAGAATGAGGAATTGAAGGCAAACCTAGCAAGGGCAGGAGGTTCCCGAGTCGTTCATTAGGCTAGGGGTGCTCCAGCAAAATCCGCTGGGGCGGCATCATCCCCTCATGCGGTCCCAAGGAGAGAAGAAGTAGTGACCTCTAGGAGTAAATACAAGTAGATGGTCCCGTATGACCCGGCAAGGGCATGGAAAGGAAAAACAATACAGTGTGATGATGATCGTAACAGTGCCAACAGAGGTGAAGGTGGACAAGGAAACCAAGGCCAAGGAAACGTTGGGTACGACAATGTCGAACAACGTAACTCAGCACAAGCCGGGCAGAACCCACCTCGGCAGCATCAGCAGCAGTACATACCTCGGCAAGAGCAAAGTGTCAGCCCAGCTATGCAACAGCAACATGTTCGTCCGGGTCAAGATAGGTATGGTGATGGTTATTTGGCAATGGGCAATGTCGGGTTCCCCAAGACGTATCATCATGTGATAGGGTCAAGGCTGGGAAATAGGAACCTACAGCAAGATGATGCAAGGTTGAAGCTGGACCAGATTTATAGGTCGGAAATAATGAAAGGACAAGGTCCTCCGAGTCCAGCATGTTTTGGACCTCGGATTATGAGAGAACCTCTTGTGCCGAACTTCTAGTTGGCTAGAGCAACAAAGACATATGGCGGAAGTACCAAGATAGAAGATTGGCTAATTGATTATGCGACAATAGTAAACATTGCCGCAGGCAATTTGAGATGGGCCGTGAGGTATGTGCCTCAAATGCTAGAAGGACCAGCGAGAGTATGGCTCAACAATCTGCTAGCAGGAAGTATCAACTGCTGGATAGATTTCAAAGAAATGTTTATCAACAACTTCACAAGTACCTACAAGAGACTGAATAGGCCGTAGCAACTAGCGATGTGTGAACAGAGGCCAAATGAGACAGACCACGAATTTTTAACTTGATGCTGCAATATGCGCAATTCATGTGAAGGGTGCAGATGTGCAAGTGTGTTGTGGCAAAGGCTGCAAAGAGATATGCCAACGATGTTGGCTGAAACAATCAGAATTGTCGACTCATATGTGTTGAGTGATCCAACTCAACCTCGTCTGGTTTCAAATGAGTCAAATGAGGAATATTACCCTCGTGATAGAGCTGGGTCATCCCGGTAAAATGATTTCCAGGGTAAGACAAGAGAGGAAAGACCAGATTACAGATATGGCTCGCACCATGTCGCTGTTGTGGATCAAGATCAGCCTAGAGCTAGGAGTAGCCAGTGACAAAAGAGTGGTAGCCAACAGTAGGCATAGAAGAATGATGGCAAAAAGCCTTGGACAAGTGAATAGAAAAAGCAATGGCAAGAAAGGAATGACATGCCGAGGTATACGTATGAGGCTATGCTAGATCAACCATGCAAGTTCCATACAGCAAATCTGAGTAAGCCAGCAAACCATACAACTCGGCAATGTGAGTGGTTCCGGCGGGCAGGACAACGTAACCCTAAGCAAGGCAACATGGGACCACCCCAGCAACCTCGGCAACCGCAGCTCATAGGAGGGAATGCTCAGCAAACGATGTTGCCACCACCCCCGCTAAGGTATGAGAACCATGACAGAAGGGATGCAGTGCATCAGGTGAACAACCAGAACCATCCGAACCAAAGACACCTGGCAATGATGGGAGAAATGAGTACAGGGAACACCATCAGAGTTACTGTGTATTTACCATGGAAGAAACTGACACGAAGAGCATGCAGCGGTGACCTATGGAGGTCAATGCAGTTATGCCAGCTGTGCCGAGGTACATGCCTCGGTCTGATCAGGAAATCGCATGGAGTAACAAGGATCACCCTAGGCTCATGCTGAGTCCTGGATCATATGCGTTGGTGCTTGACCCCACCTTCATCGGGCCAAACATCAACATGAGGTTTTCCAAGGTGTTGATTGACAATGGTAGCAGTATTAATATACTGTATAAGGACACGATGCACAGGTTGGGAGTCTTAGAGAATATGCTCCTGGCAACAAAGACAACTTTCTATAGCATTGTGTTGGGTTTGCCCTATGGGCCTATTGGCAAGGTCCGAATTGACGTATTATTCGGCACAAGGGAGAACTGCAGAACTGAGAACTTGGAGTTTGAAGTGGTGGACTTGAACAGCTCTTACCATGCATTACTCGGTAGGCCATCTCTCAAAATTTATGGCAAGTGACCACATCAGTTACTTGAAGATGAAGATGCCAGGGCCAAATGGAGTCAGCACCATTACAGGAGATTTCAAGCGCTCAATGGAGTGTGCCTCAGCCGGGTCAAACCTAGCCGAGTCACTGGTGACAGCAAAAGAAAAGAAGAGAATTCAAGAGGCTATGGCACTGGCTCAGTCCGCGCAGCTGAATATGTCGGCCCTAAGTAACCCGCATGGGAGTGTGTCATTTCAGCCAACAAAAGATACCAAGAAGGTTCCCATTGATGACCAGTTCCCAGAGCGCGATATGACTATTGGTGCCAGACTTGGCGACAAATAGGAAAGCGAGCTCGTCAGCTTCCTCCATGAGAATCGGAATATCTTTGCTTGGTCCACACAGGATCTGCAAGGTGTACCAAGGGAGTTGTCCAAGCACTTTTTGCACGTAAGACCCGGTGCAAAGCCGGTGAAGCAACCTCTTCGCTGCTTTTCCGAAGATAGGAGAAAAGTCATTGGTGATGAGATAGCTCGGCTCCTCGCAGCCGGGTTTATCATGGAAGTACTTTACCCGGATTGATTATCTAATCCGGTACTAGTGAAAAAGAAGAAAGATGATCTGAACATAGCAGTGGTGTGGCGTATGTGTATCGATTACACGAACCTGAACAAGGCGTGTCCAAAAGATCCATTCCCTCTGCCGAAGATAGATCAAGTCATTGAATCGACTGCTAGGTGTGAGTTGTTGTCATTTGTAGATGCGTATTCTGGTTTCCACCAGATACCCTTGAACCCGGATGATCAAATAAAGACTGCTTTCATTACCCTGTATGGGGCTTATTGCTATCGCACCATGCCATTTGGCTTACGTAATGTAGGGGCAACGTATTAGAGATGCATGCAAAATTCTTGCATGATCAGATTGGAAAAAATATTCAAGTATATATCGATTATGTGGTGATAAAAACCATGGAGAGTCATACTCTCTTAGATGATATCCGGCAAACATTCGCGAACTTAAGGAGGTTCCGAATGAAACTTAACCCGAAGAAATGCACCTTTGGTGTCCTGGCTGGAAAGTTACTCGATTTCCTCGTGTCCAACCGAGGTATCAAAGCTAACCCACAAAAATCCAAGCTATTGAGCGAATGGAATTGCCGAAGTGTCTTAATGATGTCCAGAAGTTCACTAGTTGCCTGGCATCATTGAGTCACTTCGTATGTCGGCTAGGGGAAAAGGCATTACCTCTTTATCAACTGATGAAAAAATCAGATAAGTTTGTGTGGACACCACAAGCAGATAGTGCTTTTCACAAACTAAAAAAGATGCTAGCCTATGCACCAGTGTTAGCTTCGCCATTATCCAAAGAGCTGATGTTGCTCTATATAGCAGGGACCAACCAAGTCATAAGTGTTGTGTTAGTGGTGGAGCGTAACAAGGAAGGTAAGTCGGTGCAGAGGCCAGTATATTACCTAAGCGAAGTATTGTCTACTTCAAAGCAGAATTATCCTCATTATCAAAAGATGGCGTATGGCGTCTATATGGCGGCCAAAAAGCTTAAGCACTATTTTGAAGAACACCCCATAAGGGTGATATGCGAAGCACCTCTATCCGAGATAATGAGTAAAAAATATGGAAGCGGCCGAATTGCCAAATGGGCGATAGAGCTGGCCCCTTGATGACTCTGAAATATAGCCATCTACGTCCACATTTAAACTGGATATTATTCAAATTTTTGATGAAATATCTCTCTAAACCCTACCACTAATGCCTAATGATCAAACGGGTATGCAACCCTTTCTTGCTATTTTTCCCTGCACATATAATGACGTTTGATGATGGGAATAACTACATTAAAGTCAAAGATACAAGATTTCCAACAACCCAAAGAAACCAGGAGTTGTGAAGTGGATACAGACGCTTTAACGACCAAATATACGGCGGGAATAAAATTCTAGCCGTATAGTTCCGGTCGTATAGTTGCCATCGACACCGCTAGGTCAAACAGAACAACTTTCGTGAAGGGCCCTTGTATAAAGAGGCCTCAGGCGATGAGAAAAGGCTCACCAGCTCCTCCCAGATCATCATCCGCCTCCAGATCTCCATCCAAAACACCGAAGAGCCGCCAGAGGAATAGACTTAGATCTAATCTCCAAACCCTTCTCCATCACCATAGCCATATTCCACCAATTGTAACAGTAGATCTCATCTTCGATTGGCGACATTGTAATACTATTTGCTATCAATCTCATGATTTCCACTACAATGTTGTGATTGTTAATCTCATCTCTATGTGTGAGTAATTCTCCTTGGGCTAAGGGCTTCGGCCTAGCCATGTAGCTTTTGTGCATGTTATTTATCATAGATAGGATCATGTATTAGTTTGTATGACATGATGATTATTGTATCCTCTCTTGCCTCAATCCAAGGACTTGTCAGGTACCCAAGACCCCGAGGATTGAGCCAGGTATAGGGAGTATGAGTAATGACTAATCTGCAGGTTGGGAACCCCAGTGACAGAAGGGGTAGTACGGCTGTATGTGAGGGATTTACTTGGGATTAACGGTGACGTCACTATGCATATCATTAGTTCTCTTTCTTCTATGGGTGAGACTAGTAGGTTACTTCTATAAGCGGTTGCGGAGGCAATGGCAATTACGGATGCACTGCCCACATATAATTTATCTTGCTCTAACAATTGTATGCATACTTTATTTTTATCTTTTATTCCCATCAGATGTTTTGCACAGCTACAAGTGAAACCGAACGCCCTAGGCCCTCTCTCTCCATCACCGACAACAACAAAAGGCACAAACTCCTATTCACTACGCTTCTGCTACCCGGGGATTCAATAAATCTAGGTCTATTAGGGAAAAAGAGCTATACTACATCCGTAATCCGGATCAAAGGTATCAACCCTAGGTGAGTTGCAACCTATGCTAGGTGAGTGACGTGTTGGTTTCTCTACTTTAAAGGCTTGTGGAATGCTCACTAGGAGATGTGGTGTTTATTACCTACATATTGCTAGAGTTGGGCGTCTCTACCCCGATCCTATGCCTAATGTCTTTTCTCTATCGAGGAAGGATGTTTGCTATATGACTTGCAGGTTGAGCAACACCAACCCGAGGAGGAAATTCCGGAAGAGGATGAGGACCACGAAGACGAGCAAGACGTTCCTTATCAAGAGGAGCAGCCACAAACCTGGTTCGACACATACCAAGACTTCCAAGAACTTGGAGGGACTGTGCAGAGGATGTATAGCCTCTCCTTGAACCTTCGAGGAACAACTAGTAATTTACCAACTCAATTTGCGAACTGGAGTAACGACTTTTTCCCACCACCACAATGATTTGAAGGGCTTGCAAAATCCTAAGCTTGGGGAAGTTTCCTCATTTATCTTTATTTGGCGTTCATTTGCTTTTATTTCCTTCGAGGTTATGTTTTTAATTCGAGCTTATAAGCACTCGTGTTGGTTTCCCCAACACTTTATCTTTAGTTATTTCTATTTGCTTTTGAGATTTTCTAGCCGAGCTTTGCCACCAATTTTCTATTCTTTAATTCCCTCTCTTAAAAACAACAAAAAGATTTCTCCATTTATCTTTATTTTCCCTCTTTCTTTTCTTTTCGCCTCAAGGTTCTCATGTATTTGCAGGAGAGTGATCAACTTCGAGTTTCCAAGAAACAAATAAAAAAGGAAGAGAGAAGTGGAACCAAACATGAGAGGTATGCCTTATGACTCCCCACTTTTGAAGTTTGAGAAACCCATGCTAGTTAGTAGTAAATGTTGAGATATTATATTGGTGGAGTGAGTCTTTATATTGTAGTAAAGTTTTGTTTGCATGGGTATTTAGTTGGGTAAGTTTTGTTCCAGCTCTTGTAGTTAACCAAGTCTTGCCTAAAAATTTGCTAAACAATTGTAATAAGAAAAAGTCCCACAATTGAAGGCTTGGGTGTTTTAGTGTTTAGTCTTGAAGGCTTATTTCTAGAGACACTTAACACCATGGAATATAATGATTGACTTGATAGCTCTCTTTAAAAGGATTTTTTCGATTGAATTAATGTTTAGCGGTTTTTGTGAGCATGCCAAAGTTTGACTTGTTAATCATAAGAATGATATAGCTTTATGCATGCCAAACTTCATGGGATGCCAACAACTCCGCTGGCCTACGAACGATCTTCATGGAGGAAACTCCTAGATTTCGGCTATGAGTTGATTAAACACATGTAGCAGTAATGCTATAGTGGGTGAGATTCTTGGCACCCCTGGGTAGCTGTGTTCATGATGGAATCACTCCTCTGGCTATTATGAGTAATCATTGTACAAAAGGAACAAAAACCTTAGTGATTCCACGAGTGTCCATCACATCCCAATAAACTAATTATTTTTTTTGGCATGCTCTCAATTACTTAAGAACTGAAATTCTTGAAGGACAATGAATAGAAAAGCAGTGCTTGAAGAGTCTTGATTTATTGATGTGGGAGAATTGATATACTCTAGTGTATATGCTTTTCATGACAACTCTCACAGTCCCAATTTTACATGATTATACTTTATTGTTCAAAGGCAAGCCTATGAGTTGATTACATGACATGGAATAAAGTTTACTCATTTGAATCATCCATGTTAACAATAATTTTGCTGCGCTACAAGGATGCATGAAACCCGTATGATATGCTTGCCATTACTCTATCTATGCTGAAGTTTTTTAGATTTATGAAGTGGAGGAAACATGAGAGTACCAATCATGAGTAATATCATCATCTCGTTATTTCAGTTTAAATGTTGAGTTCCTTTTTGATTTTGGTTTTCTTGCTCGAGGATGATCAAGTTTAAGATTGGGGAGGTTGATGGCTCTGAAATATAGCCATCTATATCCACATTTAAACTGGATATTATTCATATTTTTGATGAAATATCTCTCTAAACCCTGCCACTAATGCCTAATGATCAAAGGGGTATGCGATCCTTTCTTGCTATTTTTCCCTACACAGATAATGATGTTTGATGATGGGATTCACTACATTAAAGTCAAAGATACGAGATTTCCAACAACCCAAAGAAACCAGGAGTCGTGAAGTGGAGACAAATGCTTTAATGACCAACTATACGGCAGGAATAAAATTCTGGCTATATAGATCTGGTCGTATAGTTTCCATCGACACCGCTAGGTCAAACAGAACAACTTTCATGAAGGGACCCCTATATAAAGAGGCCTCGGACGACGAGAAAAGGCTCGCCAGCTCCTCCCAGGTCATCAACTGCCTCCAGATCTCCACCCGCAACACCGAAGAGCCGCTGGAGGAATAGACTTTGATCTAATATCGAAACCCTTCTCCACCACCATAGCCATATTCCACCACTTGTAATAGTAGATCTCATCTTCGATTGGCGACATTGTAATACTATTTGCTATCAATCTCATGATTTCCACTACAATGTCTATGATTGTTGATCTCATCTCTATGTGTGAGTAATTCTCCTTGGGCTAAGGGCTTCGGCCTAGCCATGTAGATTTTGTGCATGTTATTTATCATAGATGGGATCATGTATTAGTTTGTATCACATGATGATTATTGTATCCTCTCTTGCCTCAATCCAAGGACTTGTCAGGTACCCAAGACCCCGAGGATTGAGCCAGGTATAGGGAGTATGAGTAATGACTAATCTACAGGTTGGAAACATAGTGATAGAAGGGGTAGTACGGCTGTATGTGAGGGATTTACTTGGGATTAACGGTGACATCACTATGCATATCATTAGTTCTCTTTATTTTATGGATGAGACTAGTAGGTTATTGCTATAAGCGGTTGCGGAGGCAATAACAATTATGGATGCACTGCCCACATATAATTTATCTTGCTCTAACAATTACATGCACACTTTATCTTTATCTTTTATTTCCATCAGATGTTTTTCATAGCTACAGGTGAAACCGAATGCCCTAGTCCCTCTCTTTCCATCATCGACAACAACAAAAGACGTAAACTCTTGGTCCGGTAAAAACACAAAAGGAATTCTAAAACTCCTAAAGGTCTATTAAAGTAACTTCACTATGCTTCTGCTTCCCGAGGATTCAATAAACCTAGGTATACTAGGGAAAAAGAGCTATACTACATCCGTAATCCGGATCGTAGGTATCACCCCTTATGCTCCACAGTATGATAGAAGAAACACGATCAAGTCTCAGGAAGTGGATGATTTTTTCGTAGATTGGGCCGATATGCAATACGAACCTCCATTGCCGGATTCAAACTACTGGAGAATTCACTTTGATGGATCAAAGTTGAAGGACAGATTAGGGGCCGGGGTAGTCCTTATGTCGCCCAAGAAACACCAACTGAGATATGTACTTTAGATCCACTTCAGAGCATCCAATAATGTGACAAAATATGAGGCGCTAGTACATGGGCTAAAAGTGGCAAAGGAAATTGGGATACGTCGGATACAGTGCTTTGGAGATCTGGATTTGGTGGTGTAACAAGTTTCTGGCCATTGGGATGCGTTGGACGCGAACATGGCCCTGGATAGGTTTCACATCGAAAAGATATGTGGCTACTTTGAGGGATGCGGGTTCCATCATGTGCCAAGAGTGAAAATGATGCAGCCGACGTGTTATCTAAACTGGCTCATCTAGGCAAGCCATCCCGCCAGGAGTTGCTTTGGAGGATCTGAGAAAGCCATCTATTAACCCCTCACTAGAATCTGAATCAATTTATATCCTGGCAAATCCAGGATCAGAAGCTGCCCCAATGGACATTGATTGGGGGAACACCTCGGTAAACTTGGGGACTACCTCGGCAAACCCCGGGACTACCTCGGCGAACCTGGGGACTGCCTTGCAGAACCTGGGGACTGTTCGGCTTAACCTAGCAAATGTTATGTCGGCTGATTCTATGGAGGTTGATGAAGTGCTTTTCCTAGCCTGCGCTATTCTAGCATGGGCGCAACAGATTTTGGAGTTCTTGAAAGGTGGAGCTTTGCCAAGTGACGAGGTACTTTCTAGGCAAGTTCAAAGGAGAGCAAAGGCATACACCATAATTAATGCTGAGTTATACAAGAGAAATGTCACGAGTGTATTGCAACAATGTGTTGACCCGGAAGAAGGGTTGGACACCCTTCGAGATAATCATCAGGGGGAATGTGGGCATCACACCTCGTCTAGGGCCCTAGTGGCAAAAGCTTTTCAGCATGGGTTTTACTAGCCAAGTGCCTTGCAGCAAGCCGAGGAACTTGTGAGGAAGTGTAATGGGTGTCAGAGGTACGCTAGCAAGACACATTTGCCGATGTATGAACTCAAAATTATACTAATCACTTGGCCATTTGCTATGTGGTGCTTGGGTATGGTGGGACCATTCAGGCCGGCCCGAGGAAACATGACTCACATCCTAGTCATGGTGGACAAGTTCACTAAGTGGATTGAGGTAAAGCCAATCAGAAAATGTGATGGAGCTACTGCCGTGTCATTCCTCAAAGACATTATTTTGAGATACGGGTACCCACACAGCATCATAACAGATAATGGCATAAACTTTGCTGAAGGAGCGTTTGCCAGGTTCTACCAAAGTAAAAGAATATGGCCAGATGTTGCATCAGTAGAACACCCCGCATCGAATGGGCAAGTAGAAAGATCCAATGGACTAGTATTATCTAGGATAAAACCCCGACTCATTGAGCCACTACAAAGATCAGCAGGGTACTAGATTGATGAACTCACAGCGGTACTATGGAGCCTAAGAACAACTCCGAATCGATCAATAGGCTATACGCCATTTTTCTGGTATATGGGGAAGAAGCTGTACTACCAGCCGACATAGAGCATGACTCGCCTAGGGTCACCCAATACACAGAAGCTGAAGTGCAAGAAGCCCAGCAAAATGATGTTGATCTGCTAGAAGAGGCAAGAGAGTTGGCACTGTCCAGATCCAACATATATCAGCAAAACTTCCGACGCTACCATAGCCAGAAAGTGAGCCCCCGAGTTTTCCGGGAAGGAGATTTGGTACTTAGGCTAGTGCAACGCACTGCCGGCATGCATAAGCTCTCACCTCCATGGGAAGGACCTTTCATCGTGATCAAAGCACTGCACAATGATGCATACTATCTTATAGATGCTCAACCACAGGAGAAGAATAAGGCGGACAGGTCTAGGGAAGAATCAAAATGGCCATGGAACGTAGCACTACTTTGTCCGTTTTACACTTAGCGAAAGTGTATGTATTCTGAACTCTCATATGTTGGCATGTATGTCGGCAATGAGCTTATCAATGAAATCTTGGCACCTCGAGTAGAAACTCGGGGACTGCTGATGGATTTGAAATATAGCCATCTATGTCCACATTTAAACTCGATATTATTCATATTTTTGATGAAATATCTATCTAAACCCTGCCACTAATGCCTAATAATCAAAGGGGTGTGCAATCCTTTCCTTCTATTTTTTCCTGCACATATAATGACGTTTGATGATGGGAATCACTACATTAAAGTCAAAGATACGAGATTTCCAACAACTAGAAGAAACCAGGAGTTGTGAGTCAGAGGCAGACGCATTAATGACCAACTATATAACTAGAATAAAATTCCGGTCGTATAGTTCTAGCCGTATAGTTGCCAACAACACCGCTAGGTCAAACAGAACAACTTTCGTGAAGGGATCCCTATATAAAGAAGCCTCGAGCGACGAGAAAATAGCCTCGAGAGTCCCTGCCCTAGATCATCAGCCGCCTCCAGATCTCCATCCACCACACCGAAGAGCCACCAGAAGAATAGACTTAGATCTAATCTCCAAAGCCCTTCTCCACTACCATAGCCATATTCCACCACTTGTAATAGTAGATCTCATCTTCGATTGGCGACACTGTAAGACTATTTACTATCAAACTTATGATTTCCACTACAATGTTTGTGATTGTTGATCTCATCTCTATGTGTGAGTAATTCTCCTTGGGCTAAGGGCTTCGGCCTAGCCATGTAGCTTTTGTGCATATTATTTATCATAGATGGGATCGTGTATTAGTTTGTATGACATGATGATTACTGTATCCTCTCTTGCCTCAATCTAAGGACTTGTCAGGTACCCAAGAGCCCGAGGATTGAACCAGGTATAGGGAGTATGAGTAATGACTAATCTGCAGGTTGGGAACCCTAGTGACAGAAGGGGTAGTACGGCTGTATGTGAGGGATTTACTTGGGATTAACGGTGACGTCACTATGCATATTATTAGTTCTATTTCTTCTATGGATGAGACTAGTAGGTTATTGCTATAAACGGTTGCGGAGGCAATAACAATTATAGATGCACTACCCACATATAATTTATCTTTCTCTAACAATTACATGCACACTTTATCTTTATCTTTTATTCCCATCAGATGTTTTGCACAGCTACAGGTGAAACCGAAGGCCCTAGGCCATCTCTCTCCATCACCAACAACAACAAAAAGACGCAAACTCTTGGTTCGGTAAAAATACAAAAAGGAATTCTAAAACTCCTGAAGGTCCGTTAAAGTAACTTCACTACACATCTGCTTCCCGAGGATTCGATAACCTAGGTATACTAGGGAAAAGAAGCTATACTACATCCGTAATCCGGATCGAAGGTATCAACCTTTTTTCTGGTGTTGTTGCCGGGGAAGCAATAGCTACCCTGGTGAGGTTAGTAGGAACCTTTCTAGTTTTAATTCTTCTTTTAATTTTGTTAGTTTGCTTTCAGTCTTTATTTGAAAAAACCAAAAAAATAGTTAGTCTTTAAATTCTTGCTTTTACTATTATAAGTCTCTGTTTAAGAAAACCCAAAGACATAGGAAATATGGCTGAAAAGAAGCTTGGGGAGTTTGCTACTCCCAACAATGATTATTTGCGTACTCCTATTACTCAACCAGCAATTGTTGCTGATGACTATGAAATTAAGTCTGACTATTTAAGTTTGGTTCAACAGAATCAATTTGGAGGCTCTGATTTTGAAGACGCAGGTATGCACTTGAATACTTTCACTAAAATATGTGATATGATGCGCATAAAAGACGTTGACCCAGATGCGGTCAAATTGCATTTATTTCCTTTCTCTATTAGAGGAAGAGCAAAATAATGGTTGCTATCTTTTCCTAGAAATACTATTACATCATGGGTGGAATGCACTTCTTTATTTATGACTAAATTTTTCCCACATGCAAAGACTATGCAACTTATATTAATATTACTGGTTTTAGACAGGAAGAGCGTGAGCCACTAGCGCTTGCATGGGAGAGGATGAAAGAATGCATGAGAAACTGTCCTAGTCATGGGATGGAAGACTGGTTAATTCTCCATCTATTTTATAATGCTCTTAACCCTGTGTCTAAGTATATGCTTGATACTGTAGCTGGAGGAACATTTATGGGTAAACATATTACTGAAGCAAAGCAGATGCTAGATAATATGCAAGACAACCATGCCCAATGGCATGTGGATCGATCAAACAAAAGAAGGTGAACTCCGTCTCACCACAAGAAAATGAAGAACTCAATGCTAAGTTAGATGAGCTCATACTAGCCATAAAAGGTAAGCAAACCATGTAAGATCTATCCCTGAAACAAATATTGAAGAAATAAACTTCATAGCTCGTAATGATTATAACCCTGCTTGGAAGAAGAATTATAATCCTAATTTTCAGAAACACTATTCTAGTCCTACAGGCAACTCTAATAATAATATGGGAACTAGTAATGGTAGTCTCCAAGAAACACTTAAGTCTTTTATAGACTCACAAAATGAACAAAACAATATTCTTGTTAAAATAACAGAGAACCATGATGCTATGCTTGGTAAATTATCTAACCAATCTGTAAGTTTGAGAAATGATTTGTAGGCCCTCCAAGAAAGAATGAGGATCGTTGAGGCACAGGTAGGTAAGATAACCGAGAGTCAAACTCTCACTCTAGCTAAATTTGCAGGTAAAGCTGAGCCCAATCCTGTTGAAGACCTCAAGATGATGAGAATCCAAAGGGAGGAGCCTGAAGAACTTGATTATAGTAATGCTCCTTCACCAAGCTACACCATTGAAGATCTCGTTAAAATGATCGACGTTAAGATTCTGGTAAGTGAAGGAAATGAGGAAGCTATGTACCAACACTTCACTAATCAGGTAACAATAAAGGTACATGATCTTGAGGAAGAATATAAGAAAATTGCTCAAAAATTACCTGTGAAGCTTGATGATATATTTGAGCCTACTATCAAGATTAAAATTGGGACCAATGAGATAGCTGCACTTTGTGATCTAGGTGCAAGCGTCTCAACAATTCCAAAGAGTCATTTTAACAAGTTAAATCTTGGCTCTTTTGAGATCACTGAGTTAAAATTGCATCTAGTGGATTCTACCTACAAACAAGCTGTAGGAATTAAGGAGAATACTTTAATATACATTAAAGGTTGTCCTGCTCTTATTGACTTTGTTATTATTGACATGCCTAAAGATGCTACTGCTCCTATTATATAAGGTTGTCCTTTATTAATAACTATTAAGGCTTTGATTAATCTACATGAAGGGAACGTGAAGCTTCAATTGCCTTCGCGGGATCCTTCTGTTATTCATTTCCCTAGGAAGAAGAAAGCCAAGCATGATGAAAAGGAGGCCATCACTTTGAAGGCCAACTATTTTGGAGTGGGTGTTCCACTCATCTGGCCTAAGTGAGCAACATTGAGGTCAAGCTATTGACCATAAAAGAGCGCTTCATGGGAGGCAACCCATGTGAAATAAAGGTTTGAGTAAAGTTTTCCAGTTTTAGTTTAAGTTTTAGTTTTAATAAAGAGTGCTAGAAAACTCCAATTGAGGAGAAGAAGTTTGGTAGTACTAAAAATCCTGCTTTATTCATGCTGTTGTTGGTCGACAATATTTACTGTCAATTTTCTGTCAAAAACAAGGTATATCACTAAGTTACAGGATAAGAAACAATTTTCGAAGAAATGGAAATGTTTTGATGCATATAGAAGGTTTAACGACCAACTATATGGCGGGAATAAAAATTCCGGCTATATAGTTCCAGTCGTATAGATATTTTTGCCATCGACAATTTTTCTTTCATATCTACTGACGGTTTAATGACCAACTATATAGCGGGAATAAAAATTCCGGCCGTATAGCTTCGGTCATATAGATATTGGTGCTTTCGTACAAATTCTTTTTCATGTATTGACGGTTTAACGACCAACTATACGGCGGGAATAAAAATTTCGTCTGTATAGTTCCGGTCGTATAGATATCGATTCCTTTGTACAATTTATTTTCCCAAGTATAGATGGTTTGATGACCAACAATACGGCAGAAACATATTGTTCTGGTCGTATAGTTCCGGCTGTACAGATGTGCCGTCGGGTGTAAACCCTAAAATTTTGACAACAGGCCAACTATACGGTGACATGTTCCGACCGTATAGTTCCACCCGTATAGTTGCGTCCGAGCACAAAAATGCCACGGGAGGTACGTCCAACCCCAAAACTTCAATCCTTTTTCTCTCTTCTAACTCCAAACCTTCTCAAAACCTCAAGATATCTTCATCTCTACTCAATTTCGTTCGATTTCCTCGCACACAAGTGATCTACGGTATGTTTCTCCTCCGATCCTCCAATTACTTTTTGTAAATTCATCATCGATCTATTGTCATTATCAATCTAGGGTGATACCTACTATGAACTAATTGCCATGATTCTCTTGCCTAGATTATTATTTTGAGGAGATTCTTTAGTGTGATATGATGAGGAATATGTCATACTTATTGTTGTTGGATCAAAAAGTTTTATTGTTGTCTTCTTCATTGTTTTAGATGATGAACACAAGGAGCCAAACTTGTGCTCGTGTTGCTGCTAGCACTTCTCGGGCTGTCACTCAAGAACGCATGGGGATACGGTTCAGGAATGAGCTCCAACATGATCGCTTCAACAAGATCAAGAACCACGAAGTGAAGGCCACCAAGTGGGCTTGCCCCATTATATTGAACCAATTCGGTATTTCTAATGACTTCAAATTACTTTGCAATAGAGCTGGCCTGTAAAATTTTGTGTACAATGATGTGCCTACTTATCGCTGCTTAACTATTGAATTCCTAAGTTTGTTGCAAAGCACCATTAAACTATGGCAAGGAGAGGACACGATTTCTTTCCGACTTATGAACAACAACTACACTTTAACACTAGATGAATGGTGCGCATGTTTTAATTTTCCAAACAATGATGTTAATGCCTTACGCGCATCCTTTACTGGCTTAGACCCTTCCCCTACACAATATTTTAATGGAATAAGTTTCACTACTAGAGTAAGCAAGGGGAAGAATATTCAACATCCTGCAATTCGCTATTTGTTCTATGTTATTTCTAACACCTTGCAGGCAAGAAATGAGTTCACAAGACTCAATGAGGAGGACATCCTAGTCCTTGCAAAAGCTTCTTACACCAACTGCGACTTGTCACTCAACTTGGGTGCAATCCTTGTGTGCTACCTGGAGCACCAATCCTCCCAAAGCCAAGGACCAATCACAGGTGGAGGCGTCATCACCGTGCTTGCCACTGCCCTAGGCATCGACCTAGGTGAGTTGCAACCTATGCTAGGTGAGGGACGTGTTGGTTTCTCTACTTTAAAGGCTTGTGGAATGCTCACTAGGAGAGGTGGTGTTTATTACCTGCGTATTGCTGGAGTGGGCGTCTCTACCCCGCTCCTATGCCTAATGTATTTTCTCTATTGAGGAAGGACGTTTTCTATATGACTTGTAGGTTGAGCAACACCAACTCGAGGAGGAAATTCCGGAAGAGGATGAGGACCAAGAAGAGGAGCAAGAAGTTCCTTATCAAGAGGAGCAATCACAAACCCAGTTCGCCACATACCAAGACTTCCAACAACTTGGAGGGACTGTGGAGAGGATGCATAGCCTATCTTTGAACCTCCGATGAACAACTAGTAATTTAGCAACTCAATTTGCAAACTGGAGTAACGACTTTTTCCCGCCACCGTAATGATTTGAAGGGCTTGAAAAAGCCTAAGCTTGGGGAAGTTTCCTCATGTATCTTTATTTGGCATTTATTTGCTTTTATTTCAAGGTTGTGTTTTTAATTCGAGTTTATAAGCACTCATGTTGGTTTCCCCAACACTTTATTTTTAGTTCTTTCTATTTGCTTTTGAGATTTTCTAGCCGAGCTTTGCCGCCAATTTTCTATTCTTTAAATTCCCTCTCTTAAAAACAACAAAGAGATTTCTCCATTTTTCTTTGTTTCCCTCTTTCTTTTCTTTCCACCTCAAGGTTCTCATGTATTTCCAGGAGAGCGATCAACTTTGAGTTTCCAAGAAGCAAATAAAAAAGGAAGAGAGAAGTGGAATCAAACATGAGAGATATGCCTTATGACTCCCCACTTTTGAAGTTTGAGAAACCCATGCTAGTTAGTATTGAATGTTGAGATGTTATATTGGTGGAGTGAGTCTTTGTATTGTAGTAAGATTTTTGTTCGCATGGGTATTTAGTTGGGTATGTTTTGTTCCATCTCTTGTAGTTAACCAAGTCTTGCCTAAAAATTTGCTAAACAATTGTAATAAGAAAAGGTCTCATAATTGAAGGCTTGGGTGTTGTAGTGTTTAGTCTTGAAGGCTTATTTCTAGAGACACTCAACACCACTGAAAATTTTGATTGACTTGATAGCTCTCTTTAAAAGGATTTGTTCGATTGAATTAATGTTTAGCGGTTTTTGTGAGAATGCCAAAGTTTGACTTGTTAATCATAAGAATGATATAGCTTTATGTGTGTCAAACTTCATGGGATGCCAACAACTCTTCTGGCCTATGAACGATCTTCATGGAGGAAACTCCTAGATTTCAGCTATGAGTTGATTAAACACATGTCGCAACATTTCTATAGTGGGTAAGATTCTTGGCACTCCCGGGTAGCTGTCTTCATGATGGAATCACTCCTCTAGCTGTTATAAGTAATCATTATGCAAAAGGAACAAAAACCTTAGTGATGCCATGAGTGTCCATCACAGCCCGATAAACTAATTTTTTTTGGCATGCTCTCAATTACTCAAGAACTGAAATTCTTGAAGGACAATGAATAGAAAAGTAATGCTTGAAAAGTCTTGATTTATTGATGTGGGAGAATTGAGATACTCTAGTGTATATGCTTTTCATGACAACTCTCACACTCTCAATTTACATGATTATACTTTATTGTTCGAAGGCAAGCCTATGAGTTGATTACATGACATGGAATAAAGTTTACTCATCTGAATCATCCATGTTAACAATAATTTTGCTACGTTATAAGGATGCATAAAACCTGTATGATATGCTTGCTATTACTCTATCTATGCTGAAGTTTTTCAGATTTATGAAGTGGAGGAAACATGATACTACCAATCATGAGTAAGATCATCATCTTGTTATTTCAGTTTAAATGTTGAGTTCCTTTTTGATTTTGGTTTTCTTACTCGAGGATGATCAAGTTTAAGCTTGGGGAGGTTGATGGCTCTGAAATATAGCCATCTAGGTCCACATTTAAACTGGATATTATTCATATTTTTTATGAAATATCTTTCTAAACCCTGCCACTAATGCCTAATAATCAAAGGGGTATACAATCCTTTCCTTCTATTTTTTCCTACACAAATAATGATATTTAATCATGGGAATCACTACATTAAAGTCAAAGATACGAGATTTCCAACAACCAGAAGAAACCAGGAGTCGTGGGTCAGAGGCAGACGCTTTAACGACCAACTATATGACCGGAATAAAATTTTGGCCGTATAGTTCCGGCCGTATAGTTGTCAACGACACTGCTAGGTCAAACAGAACAACTTTCGTGAAGGGACCGCTATATAAAGAAGCCTCGAGAGTCCTTGCCCCAGATCATCAGCCGCCTCCAGATCTCCATCCACAACACCGAAGAGCCGCTGGAGGAATAGACTTAGATCTAATCTCCAAATCCTTCTCCACCACCATAGCCATATTCCAGCACTTGTAATAGTAGATCTCATCTTTGATTGGCAACATTGTAAGACTATTTACTATCAATCTCATGATTTCCACTACAATGTTTGTGATTGTTAATCTCATCTCTATGTGTGAGTAATTCTCCTTGGGCTAAGGGCTTCAGCCTAGCCATGTAGCTTTTGTGCATGTTATTTATCATAGATGGGATCATGTATTAGTTTGTATGACATGAGGATTATTGTATCCTCTCTTGCCTCAATCCAAGGACTTGTTAGGTACCCAAGACCCCAAGGATTGAGCTAGGTATAGGGAGTATGAGTAATGACTAATCTGCAGGTTGGGAACCCTAGTGACAGAAGGGGTAGTACGGTTGTATGTGACGGATTTACTTGGGATTAACGGTGACGTCACTATGCATATCATTCGTTCTCTTTCTTTTATGGATGAGACTAGTAGGTTATTGCTATAAGCGGTTGCGGACGCAATAGCAATTATGGATACACTGCCCACATATAATTTATCTTGCTCTACCAATTACATGCACACTTTATCTCTATCTTTTATTTCCATCAGATGTTTTGCACAGCTACAGGTGAAACCGAACGCCCTAGGCCCTCTCTCTCCATCATCGACAACAACAAAAAGACGCAAACTCTTGGTCTCGTAAAAACACAAAAAGGAATTCTAAAACTCTTGAAGGTCCGTTAAAGTAACTTCACTACGCATCTGCTTACCGAGGATTCGATAACCTAGGTATACTAGGGAAAAATAAGCTATACTACATCTATAATCCGGATCGAAGGTATCAACTGCTTTAGTAGTAATTGTCTTTTCTGTATTTACCTTTTATATGTCGGCTGGCTTAAATTTCTTACCCCTTAGCCGAGTTAGTAGTGTGTGGGAACCAAAATCTAACTCTTCGACTTGCTGCTGTCCAAAAGGATTGGCTTCATGGGAAGCAAGAGAACAAGTTAGGAATTGCTATACGCATGAAAAACGGCTAAGTAAAGGGACGTAATCGAGCCGACATTTTTTGGACTAACCTCTATATTTACTTTCTTTAGTTATTGTTATTCCGAATTATTTTGAGCTAATCCTCACAATTCCAAAGTATTATTACTTTAGTTTGATTGACCTCGGACTCGTAAGTCAAACGCTGAATAATGTTAGACGCGGGCCGAGTCATCAAATTGAGAGAACAAGAAAATGAAACTCATGGACTTCTCCCAAATTGATGCAACATAAAAAAATAAGTTGTAGCAAAATAAATTCAAAGTGCATATTACATCTTGTGCTCAGCATACTGGGGATTAATAAAGTTTAAGATTCATGTGTTCAAGGAGCCGCAATGGCCGGATCCATGGCAGGAGGAGGCATGTTGTCTTCGGTGTTGGGAGCCTCGGCTTCAGCATCACCATTCGGGTTTGCCTCGGCATCCTCGGCATCGTCCGGATCTTCCTGGTTCTCATCCACGCCTTCTTCAACATACTCATCGTCGACAGCATCGAGTAAACTCGGTCCCTCGTTCCATTGATGATAATGAGCATATTGAATAAGGTCGTAGGCTTGGGCTTGGCGTTGAGCGATGCAAGCCAGGTCTATGGTCCATCTAGATCCAGTGCACATGCATCAAAGAACATTGAGGTCAATGTCCTCATACCAAGATAGCACAAAAGATAAAGCTGTATCAGCTCCGGCGAGCGCTGCAGATTCTCGCCACAAGCTGAGTTGCGTGCTGATGTCGAAGAGTTTCTCGATCAACACCGCGACCTGCTTGGGAGCAGTCTCATCCGGCCAGAGAGTATGAAAGGCTTCAATGGCGGCACCAAGGAGCCCAACTCCAAAACCTTTCATGGGTCCGAGGTTGGCCGCAAGACCAACCAAAGACTCGTCAACAGTGATTCTACGGAGATGGGACCAGTTTTAGCCTTCTTCTCCTGACACTTACAGATGGCAACATCAGAGCAGGATTTGGACTGAGCAAAATCCTCTGAAATGACAAACAAAAAGCAAGTCAGAAAGTGCAAAGAGGAGAGAAACGTTGGCAATAAAAAACAAATTCAGAATAGAAAAACATACGAGCTACGAGGCCATGAATCCAAGTCAGTTTGGCCAGCCAAGCAGCTTGATTTTTCTGACAATCTTCAAGCATGGTCATTGTCGACTCAACCTACCTAAAGAGGCTCATTGTTTTTCTCGAGTTGGGCTATAAGCCGGATCTTCTCCTTGGAGAACTCTTGATCAAGCTTACCAATTCAATTTTCTAAACTCGCTGGAGTTTTTCATTCTTGGCATGAAGCCGGAGGATCTCCTCATCCTTCTCCTTCAGCTGGATCTGATGATGTCCTGCTTGTTTGAGGGAATGAAGCATCAAGTCATGACTGGGCACACTATCTTGAAGAGATACTGCAATAATTTTTGGCCCGCCAAAAGCCGAGAAATGATTATGAGCCGAATCAAAGGCGTAAAGGGCAAATGATAGAAAACAAAAGTACCTTTGATCTTGGCCACTTGCTTCCGCAACTCCTGGTTCTGCGCCTCCACATCAGCTGGCAATTTCCGAGTCACATGTTAGCTCGGCAAGGCAAGAACAAGAAGAGCTAAACTTAAGGCAATGGAGTAAAAGTTTACTTTTCTGCTCCAGCTCTGGTAGCAGTGCCTTGTGCTTCGTGGAAAGTTCTTTATGGGCGTCAAGGATCCATTGAAACTCGGTGGTGCATCAATTGGTGGTGATCTGCAAAAGAACAACTACTGGTTAATATGGCACAAAGATATTCAAAATTATTCAAGATCCGAGTCAGGACGAACTTAAGCTAGCTCTAGGTGATTGGATATTTGAAATTATTCAAGATCCGAGTCAAGTGGAACTTAACCCGGCTCTAGGTGATTGGATATTTGTAATTATTCAAGATCCGAGTCAAGTGGAACTTAACCTGGCTCTAGGTGATTGGATATTCAAAGTTATTCAAGATCTGAGTCAAGTGGGACTTAACCCAGCTCTAGGTGATTGCATATTCGAAGCTACTAAGGATTTGAACCGAGTAAGGCTCGATTCGAATTTAGGTGGCTGGTTAAAAGAGCTATTGGTCTAAGTTCTAAATGGCTAAGGAAAAATTCTTCGGAAGAACCACGCAAGTTTATGGTTAAGAGCATCCAGATGAGTAACATGTTACTCCCCAAGAGGCTCGGGGACTAGAGGACATATCTACAAGTACTTGCACATATGTGAATGAGATGGTCAAATAAATTACCTCCATCATCTTGATGGCGTAAGAAATCACTTTCCTAGCAGTATTCATTTGAGCACCAATTTCAATAGGGACGAACTTTGCCGGATTCCTGGAGCTAACTTCGACATACTCAGCATTATTCTAGTTCTTGGCATACTCAGCGAGTGAGCCAAGGCTCCCACCGCTGAGAGTCCGAGTCAGGACTAAGCCTTTTTCATGAGTAACTTGTCGGACGACCTTTGCAGTGGCCAGACTGGAGTGTAGTGTGAGCTGTTTCTCCGAAGTAGGGCCAGAAGTGGCACTACCTTGCTGCATCATGGAAGCGATAGTGCGATAACCCAACCCAGTCGTGGATCCCTTGGACGCAGCTTTGGGAACCTCGGCAACTTTCTTGGCCTTACCAGCTGGTTTGACCTACTAAGAGGTTGAAAGAGGAGCTTTGGTTACAGAGGATGTGGCGGCCTGCAGGCTCGGCCGAAGTTGGTCATCTCGTCGAGTCTGAGGAGACTCGGACAAAGCTGGATGTGCTTGCTGAGGAGAACTAGAAGCTGGAGCTTGCTAAGGTTGAGGCGGAGCTTGAGTTTGAGATGGTGCCGGAGTTCCTAGCACCTTGGTAGAAACTTTTTTGGTGCCAATGTTGCTAGAACCATCATATTTTTGTTGTTGTGAAGGAGAAGGGTCACCTTGTTGATCCAACATAATCACGTCCTCAGGGGTGCCTCTCCACCCGTGCTGATGTTGTCGTCCTCCTTCCGAGGTGGACTGTTGTTGGGCGTTGCGGGAGAATTCTCCCGGATGGGGATGAGGACTGAAGCATCACCACAAGGAGAAGGTGGTCCCTCACGAATAGGAGAGGCAATACTAGAGGCACTCTGGGAGATGTCCTTGGGGGCCCTGCCAAATCAAACGAAAAGAAATATCAGGCTAAGGCAAAAAGAGACAAACAAGAAATACAGACAAAAAGAGTCACGATACTTCAAGAACGGAAGAAGAAAGAAATAATTACTCGGATGCAACTTGTAGAGCTTTGGGCTTGGGAGTTTTTCGGCCAGCGGGTTTCTTACCGGGTCTCTTAAACCTCTTCCCAGCCCTAGAAGGCTCAGCCGGAGGAGCCAAGGACGCGGCAAGTTTCCTCACTGAACCTTGCCCTCCTACTACCACTAGAGGAACCTCGTGCACCTGACCAGCCGGGTTAGCTGGAGGAGGATCAGCCGGAAAGGCGTAATAGATGGGCATGGGGTCAAATACCTCTACAATCTCACACTCATCATCATCATCATCCATCTAATCCTTTAAGACAGAAGTCTTATCGGAGGATCGGCCGGAGCTAGAGTCTGGAACAGGAAAAAACTCCTCGGAGTCTGGTTCCTCATCGTCCAAGGTTTCCCGATCCTTGCCCCAAGTGAGGGCAGGAGTGATGACCCACAAGTATAGGGGGTGTATCGCAGTATTTTCGATAAGTAAGAGTGTCGAACCCAACGAGGAGCAGAAGGTGCTGGCTAGTGGTATGGATCAGGAATTCTCTGCAAATACTTAGCAAACAGATTTTTAGGGGTTTTCGATAAAGCAAGTAAACAAAGTATGAGTAAATAAAAGACAGTAAGAATAAATGCAACTAGTGGCCCAATCCTTTATGCAGCAAAGGACAAGTCGGTTGTATTTCTATAGATGACCAAACATTCTCGAGGACACGTGGGAAGACTGTCAAGTGCTTTCGCTTCATATAGTCGATTAATCTTCTTTAGCTTGCTAAGTGTTGTGTGGGTGAACCTGTGCTAATGTACCGCCCCATCCAAGACTAATACATACTTGTGATTATACCCCTTGCAAACATCCGTAAGTACAAGAAAGTAATTAAGGTAGAAACCTAACCACAGCTTTAAACTCTAAGACCCTTACATCCCTTGTGCAATGGTTTCCTAACGGGGGTTCAGGTTTCTGTCACTCCGGCAACCCCTACCATTAGTAGCCAAATACACAATGCATTCCCCTAGGCCCATATAGGTGAAGTGTCATGTAGTCGACGTTCACATGACACCACTAGAAGAAGTACACCACAACTTAAATAACAATCTATTGAATCTTTCTCAACGCAACTCCATTACTAACAACAAGACTTCTCCCATGTCCTCAAGAACAAAACTAACTACTCACAAGACATCATATGGATCATGATCAGAGATGAAATAATGATGTATAACAATCTGAACATAAACAATAATTCAATGGTTCACTCAATAGTATCAACTACAAAGAGTAATCAACACCCGGAAAGTTTCCCCTATGAACTATGCAAGATTCAACGCAATTGTTACAGCAATATGGAGATGGTGATGAGGGTACTAATGATGATGATGGTGGTGACGATGATGATGATGATCCCGATGAAGCCTAGCTTGATGGTGGTGTTGATGGCGACGATCTCCCCTCTCCGGGAAGGAATTCCCCTGGCAGAAATCTGTCTGCCGGAGAGATCTTTCTCTCTCGGTGTTTTCCGCCCCGCAGAGGCGGCGGAATCTTTCTATGGTCGCTCCCCGAGTCTTAGGGTTTCGGGAGGTTGATATACGCCAGAGGGGAGAGGCTGGAGTGGGCCAGGGTGGCCACACCACTCCCTGGCGCGGCCTAGGCCTGCCCGCGCCATGGGGTGGTGTGGGCCCCCTGTGGCCCACCTCCACTCCATCTTCTGGCATCCTGAGTCTTCTGGAAAAATAGGATTTTCCGTATATTTTCCCGGATTTTCTGATCTTCGCGAATTTTGCCTCCAAACAGCACCTTTTCCATCAGAATCCTGACTGCAGCGGTCCATGCTCCAAAAGTCATCAACCATGCAAAAATAGATGAAATAACATAAGTATCACCTCTCAATACGAAATATATCAATGAATAATAGTGAATTAAGACATAGAATAGTGATGCAAAATGGGCGTATCAACTCCCCCCAAGCTTAGACTTCGCTTGTCCCCAAGCGAAACTGAGCTCAATAAACATGACCTCAAGTTTATGGAGTGAAGAGTCGATAAAAGAATACGGACAAGAAGCATCACATTCATCAAATACATAGATCATAATAGAAGACAATTCACTACTATATAACTAAACTTGCAATGAGTAAAGGAAACACAATAAAGATACACAAAGTGAATCATGATTGGTAATGGCAAACTTAGCACTTGGTCGAAGAATAGTTGATAATTTGCTAGAGTTCACAAATAGCTATTTTTCAAAGAAAGCTTTCAAAGTAGTAAACGTCAAGATAAGAGCAATGTGCAAAACAAGGAACATAAGAAACATGATTGAATAAATCACCATATGAATGAATGAAACACATCAACTCAAAATACTTATTGAGATAGAAGGGAATAGGTTTACTGACTCAACTATAAGGTAAAAGAAAGGCCCTTCGCAGAGGGAAGCAGGGATTGCAAGTCTCATAAAGAGCTCCCAAAAATTATGATACTTACTAGCTTTCAGCTCTCATTGCCCCTATCATAGGCATCTTTAGGTGATTAAGGTTAAAGTGACACAACTAAGAGGATATGCTTGACAAGTTATAAGTTGAAATCTCAAGCCCCTTACTTATGAGTACCGATCCTCATGCTACTCAACTTCAGTCACGAGCAAGATCTTGTCATTGTAAATACATGCGTATCATTGAGAACCGCCAACAGGGTACCCCTTGCACATGACACAGGAGCTATCCCACAATCAAAATGACAAGGCAAGCAGACAGTGAGCATCTCAGCGATCTTTTTATTTGCTATTTGCATAGGTTTTTATTGAGGATGCTTCATAGAATGCTCACTATAGTTATGCTGCAAGTTTCCACCATGATTAGGCATGGCTTAGGCTAGCGGCCCAGGCGTTTCTCTAACACACATATAAACTCCATGATCTTACAAGTTCCACTTTTATTTCACACCGCCGGGATCCATAAGAAAAAGAACATGATATCAACTAGGTACAAGTACCAATGAAGTGCTAAAAGCGGTCCCCATGATACATGGTTCTGCTAACTTCAACTCATAAAGCGTAAGCATATACGCAACAAAGAAGGACCCAATGGTTCAAGTTTATTAAATGCAAGAAAGTAAAGTGTGACATCAAGTTCGTGAGAGCTTTAATCACTAATTTTCACATAACAAGTTTAATTTGGGAGGTAGATAAAACAAGAATTTACTTGGAATAGCAATAATGCTAATAGGTAGGTATGGTGGACACAAATGGCAAAGGTTTTGGTTTAAAGGAGGTGGATGCACGAGAAGAATTCCCTCTCAGTACAGGTTTTTGGCTAGCAAGGCTGGGTAGCAAGTACAAGAGTTGAGGGAAACAAACAAACATACAAGTGATAAAGACAAACATGCAATCTTCCTTGGAAGCACAAAAGATCTTAACTAGAGAATACTAAACTTATGAGCAAATCAAGAAAGAAAGATGATGAAATTATTTTTCTTTAGAGTACTTCTATCTTTTTCAATCAACTCTCAAAAAGGTGTTGCTACTGACCGAGCCAGGTTTGCCAAAACCAACTAAATTAACTCAATGATCCCAAAGTGATACCAATACTAACAACAAGAT
The DNA here is from genome assembly GCA_916181665.1 of Avena sativa. NCBI lineage: Eukaryota > Viridiplantae > Streptophyta > Magnoliopsida > Poales > Poaceae > Avena > Avena sativa. The sequence goes on from OV702287.1 coordinate 346,619,365, forward strand.
CAATCATATAACTACGAATTGAAAACTAATATAAGCTATGCAAAAGAGTGAATGAAAGAACTTCTCATTAATATTCCATAACGGAAACTCACACCAAGGGATACATATCTAACGAGAGAGGGGACACTTCCATAATGCAAACCATACTACAAAATAACTCCTCTATTCATGATATGACTCTATTAATAAGGTAAAAAGATAGAAGATAGTGATATGATACCGCGGCACTCCCCCAAGCTTGGAACAAACCAAGGGGATGCCAAACCTGATGATGAATTACTCCTTTGGTGGTGGTGGTATCTTCTCATCCTCGTCCGTCTTCCAGGGTAAGGGCTTCCCGTCAACAAAGGACATCGTGGTTTCCAACATCCTGAAACTTGCAGCAGCACTTATGCGTTTAAATCTAGCCTCATACTCACAGTTTTGATTTTGAACGTCATAGAACTGTGCTTGCAGTTTGTTGGTTGTTTGGCAGAGTGAAAAGACTTCATCTTTGAGTTTAGCAGTCTCCTTTTGGTGCTCGGCGATGAGTTCGGAACAAATCTTATGGATAATGTCCACTTCGCGCTCCGCCACCTTCCTGTACCTAAAGACTTCATGCTCCGGTGCTTCCATCCTGTCCTCCAGGCTTCCTTCACCTTTAGGGCCTTGAACCTCTTTAATCCGGACCTCCCCACCTTCGAGCACTAACTCCTTGGGATGAATCTTCAATTCTCTCATGTATGGATTGATGATATCTTCTAAGGAATCTCCCTTGGATGATCCAGAGGAAGACATTATTGCTCCAAATTAGGGATTTTTACCTGGCAGAAACAGATCGAAACAAAAACACGACGAAAACACGATATCCGGACCTCGGGGGATCTAGGGGTATATATATTACAAAGTTTCGTATCAAAAGGAAGGTACTGGGAGAAAACGGGTCGGAGACGGAGTCCTGGGTGGCCTCACCACCTGGTGGCGCGGCCAGGGGTGGGCCCGTGCCATGGGGTGGTGTGGGCCACCCTAGCTCCGTTTTCGTTCCTTTTTCGCTTCGTAGCTTTCCTTATTGACTGAAAATTGCAAAAATATAGTTGGATTGTATTTTCACGGAACTTTTCTTACCAGAACTGTTACCTAGTTGGAAACGGACTCTGCAGGTCTCCGAATTTGGTCCTTAATGAATTTCTCTAGAGTTATAACTTGAAAGGCATCAACATCTTCATTGTAAGAATCTCTAGCAATATAGTGTTTGAGTCGCTGTCCATTCACTACTTGTGTAGTATTATCTTTTAGAGAAGAAATTTTTATTGCTCCTGAATGGTATACTTCTTCAATGATGAAAGGTCCTTCCCATTTTGATAGTAGCTTACCTACAAAAAGTCTGAGACGAGACCTATACAATAGAACTTTCTCACCAACATGAAATTCTCTCTTAAGTATTCGCTTGTCATGCCATCTTTTAACTTTTTCCTTAAAGAGCCTAGCATTCGCATAGGCTTCACTCCTCCATTCATCTAAAGAACTTAAGTCAAAAAGTCTTTTCTCACCAGCTAGCTTACAATCTCTATTTAGTTCTTTCACTGCCCAGTAAGCTTTGTGTTCTAATTCTAAGGGTAAGTGGCAAGCTTTCCCATAAACCATTTTATAAGGAGACATTCCCATAGGATTCTTATAAGCAGTCCTATAAGCCCATAAAGCATCATTCAACTTTTTAGCCCAGTTTTTTCTAGACCTATTAATAGTCTTTTGCAAGATAGATTTAATTTCTCTATTTGATAACTCTACTTGCCCGCTAGTTTGGGGATGATAAGTTGAAGCAATTCTATGATTAACATCATACTTAGCGAGGGTCTTCCTAAAACCGCCATGAATGAAATGAGAACCCCCATCAGTCATGAGATACCTAGGCACTCCAAACCTAGGAAAGATAACATCCTTAAGCATTTTTAGAGAAGTTTCCCCATCAGCACTCTTAGTAGGAATGGCTTCTACCCACTTAGTAACATAATCAACGGCAACAACAATATGAGTGTAACCCTTCGAAGGAGGGAAAGGGCCCATAAAGTCGAATCCCCAACAATCAAAAGGTTCAATGACTAGAGAGTAGTTCATAGGCATTTCATTGCGTCTAGAAATATTACCAACACGCTGACATTCATCACAAGATAAAACAAATTTTCTTGCATCCTTAAAAAGGGTATGCCAGTAGAAACCTCATTGTAATACCTTTTGTGCGGTTCTATCTCCCGCGTGATGTCCTCCATAGGCGCTACCATGACATTTACGCAATATCTCTTTTTGCTCATATTATGGGACACATCTTCGCATAATACCATCAAATCCTTCTTTGTATAAGTGTGGGTCATCCCAAAAAAATGCCTCAAATCATAGAAGAACTTCCTTCTTTGCTGAGCTGTAAAAGTTGGAGGCAAATACTTGGAGACAATAAAGTTAGCATAATCAGCATACCAAGGGCTTCCTCGAGAGTTCACCCCTACTGCGACTAACTGTTCATTTGGGAAACTATCATTAACAGGCATAGGATCAAAAGAGATGTTTTCCAAACGAGATAAATTATCAGCTACAGGATTTTTAGCACCCTTCCTATCCACTATGTGTAGATCAAACTCTTGTAAAAGACGTACCCATCTAATAAGCCTAGGCTTAGCGTCCTTCTTTGTCATAAGATATTTAATAGCAGCATGATCAGTATGAATGGTTACTTTTGAGTCCACAATATAGGGCCTAAACTTATCACAAGCAAAGACAACAGCTAGAAATTCCTTTTCAGTAGTAGCATAATTCCTTTGAGCAGCGTCTAGAGTCTTACTAGCATAATGGATAACATTCAGCTTTTTATCAATACATTGCCCAAGGACAGCATCTACAGAAAAATCACTAGCATCACACATTATTTCAAAGGGTAAACTCCAATCAGGTGGTTGAACAATAGGAGCTGTTGTTAAAGCCTTTTTAAGAGTTTCAAAAGCTTCCTTACAATCATCATCAAAAACAAAGGGTACATCCTTTTGAAGAAGATTAGTAAGGGGTTTTGATATCCTAGAAAAGTCTTTAATAAACCTTCTATAGAAACCAGCATGACCAAGGATACTACGAATACCTTTTATGTCTCTTGGGCATGGCATCTTCTCAATTGCCTCAACCTTAGCTCTATCAACTTCTATTCCTCTTTCAGAAACTTTATGCCCAAGAACAATCCCTTCGTTAACCATGAAGTGGCATTTCTCCCAATTAAGAACAAGATTAGTTTCTTCACATCTCTGCAAAACTTTATCAAGGCTGTGCAGACAATTATCAAAAGAAGTTCCATAGACAGAAAAGTCATACATGAACACTTCTACAATTTCCTCACAAAAGCCATGAAAGATAGCAGACATGCACCTTTGGAAAGTAGCAGGAGCATTACATAAACCAAAAGGCATACGTCTATAAGCATAAGTTCCATAAGGGCAAGTAAAAGTAGTTTTTTCTTGATCTTGTTGTTTAACAGCAATTTGAGAGAAACTAGAATAACCATCAAGGAAACAAAAATGGGTCTTTTTAGACAACCTTTCCAACATTTGATCAATAAAAGGAAGCGGGTAGTGGTCTTTTTTAGTAACTTTATTGACTTTCCTAAAATCGATGCACATCCTATAGCCTACTACTATTCTTTGAGGAATAAGCTCATCGTTATCATTAGGGACAACGGTAATACCTCCCTTTTTAGGAACACAATGAACAGGACTAACCCATTCACTATCAGCAATAGGGTAAATAATACCAGCATCAAGGAGTTTCAATACCTCATTCCTTACCACTTCCTTCATCTTAGGATTTAAACGTCGTTGGTGCTCCACTACTGGCTTCACATATGGTTCTATGTTGATAGAATGCTGACATATAGTAGGTGAAATCCCTTTCAAATCATCCAGACTATAGCCCATAGCTCCTCGGTGTTTCTTCAAAACTTCCAATAATCTTTCTTATTCCTCCCCTGAAAGTTTAGCGCTAATAATAACAGGATATATCTTTTTATCGTCAATAAAAGCATATTTAAGATCATCAGGGAGAGGTTTTAGATCGAAGACCGGGTCCTTTTTAGGTGGCAAAGTGGTACCCAAGTCTTCTACACGCAAGTCATGCTTAAGAAACCTGGGTTGACGACAGAGGATCTTGTCAATCTCGTTCCTTTCGTCCATGAAGATCTCACTTTCGTGATCTTCCATAAATTGCTACAAAGCATTGTTAGGAGCAAGAGAGATAGAAGCAAGTCGTTCAACTCTAAAATGCTCATTATGAGTTTCCTCTTCGCAAGGTTCTTTAGTAAATTTCGAAAAATTAAACTAATAAGATTCCCCATCAAACTTAGTCAAGATTTTCTCCCTATTGCAATCAATAATAGCTCCACAAGTACTCAAGAAAGGTCTACCTAAAATGATAGGATAAGTTTTACTAGCAGCTGAACCAAGTATTAGAAAATCAGCAGGATACTTGATCTTACCACAAAGGACTTCCACGTCTCGCACAATGCCAATTGGAGAGATAGTCTCTCTATTAGCAAGGTGAATAACCACGTCAATCTCCTCCAACTCGCAAGGACTTATTTCATGCATAATTTCTCTGTAAAGCTCATAAGGAATAGCACTAGAGCTTGCACTAATATCACATAAACCATAATAGCAATGATCACCGATTCTAATCGAAAGCACAGGAACACTAGCCTTTTTAAATCTATTGGGATGTGAAACAATATTGGAAGCATCTTCACAAAAGACTATGTGCCCATCTTCTACGCTTTTAGTAACAAGGTCTTTCACAATTGCTACAACAGGTTCAATGTTTATTTGTTCATCAGGTTTTACAGTTCTCTTTCCACTTTTAGTGATTACATTAGTTATCATAGGATGATCCTTTACCTTATATGGGAAGGGAATCTTCTCGATGTAAGGTTCGGGTAGGATATGATCAATAATGCAACACTCAGTGCTCCCAATAGGAGCATGGTCAACAATATCTTTATAAGGCGCATGGTACTTATTCCATCCCTTTTTTGGAATTTCAATATAAGAAGCAAAAGCTCTAAAGCAATTCGTAATAACTTGCAAATCAAGACCATAAGCATTACTAATATTTTGAAAGTCATCAGTTCCCATAAAAGATTCAATGCATTCATAATCATAATTTATACCTGACTTTCTACCTTTGTCATTCTCCCAAGCTTCAGCATTGTCTTGAATACGATCTAGAAGGTCCCATTTAGCTTCTTCTTCCATACGACTGAATGATCCAGCACAAGAAGCATCCAATAAATCTTTATCATGTAGAGGGGGCCTTGCATAAAAGTTGTTGATAATAATATTGTTGGGGATCTCATGAATGGGATATTTGAGCATTAGTAACTTCAATCTCCCCCAAGCTTGAGCTGTACTCTCTCCATCAAGAGGCCAAAAGTTGTATATTTGATTCCGATCTTTATGAATCTCACTAGGAGGATAAAACTTTGAATAAAAGAGAGGCACTATTTCCTCCCATTCCAGAGCTTGACCATTTTTCAGTAGCTTATACCATTCATTAGCTCTTCCTTTCAGCGATAATAAGAATAACTTCTTAACTTGATCTGTAGTAATACCTGCACACTAGAACAACCCGCATAATTCATGTATAAAGATTAAATGATCACCGGGATGGACAGTTCCATCCCCAACATAATAGTTATCCATAACACGATCAATAATTCTTGTAGGTATTTTGAAAACATCTTTCTCAGCAGGTGGTGGCTTATCTACTACCTTAGCAGTGGTAGTAGCATTACCAAATAAGAAACTCAGCGAACTATCCATAACGAAAATAAAGCAACTAGCAGAAGTAAACAATACTCACAATAGAAGTTTCCTTTACCAGTTCCACTCTCCAATAGCGCTTCACTCCCCAGCAACGGCGCCAGAAAATAGTCTTGATGACCCACAAGTATAGGGGGTGTATCGCAGTATTTTCGATAAGTAAGAGTGTCGAACCCAACGAGGAGCAGAAGGTGCGGGCTAGTGGTATGGATCAGGAATTCTCTACAAATACTTAGCAAACGGATTTTTAGGGGTTTTCGATAAAGCAAGTAAACAAAGTATGAGTAAATAAAAGACAGTAAGAATAAATGCAGCAAGTGGACCAATCCTTTATGCAGCAAAGGACAAGCCGGTTGTATTTCTATAGATGACCAAACGTTCTCGAGGACACATGGGAAGACTGTCAAGTGCTTTCGCTTCATATAGTCGATTAATCTTCTTTAGCTTGCTAAGTGTTGTGTGGGTGAACTTGTACTAATGTACTGCCCCATCCAATAATAATACATACTTGTGATTATACCCCTTGCAAACATCCATAAGTACAAGAAAGTAATTAAGGTAGAAACCTAACCACAGCTTTAAACTCTAAGACCCTTACGTCCCTTGTGCAATGGTTTCCTAACGGGGGTTCAGGTTTCTGTCACTCCGGCAACCCCTACGATTAGTAGCCAAATACACAATGCATTCCCCTAGGCCCATATAGGTGAAGTGTCATGTAGTCGATGTTCACATGACACCACTAGAAGAAGTACATCACAACTTAAATAACAATCTATTGAATCTTTCTCAACGCAACTCCACTACTAACAACAAGACTTCTCCCATGTCCTCAAGAATAAAACGAACTACTCACAAGACATCATATGGATCATGATCAGAGATGAAATAATGATGTATAACAATCTGAACATAAACAATAATTCAATGGTTCACTCAATAGCATCAACTACAAAGAGTAATCAACACCGGGAAAGTTTCCCCTATAAACTATGCAAGATTCAACGCAATTGTTACAGCAATATGGAGATGGTGATGAGGGTGCTGATGATGATGATGGTGGTGACGATGATGATGATGATCCCGATGAAGTCCAGCTTGATGGTGGTGTTGATGGCGACGATCTCCCCTCTCCGGGAAGGAATTCCCCCAGCAGAAATCTATCTGTCGGAGAGATTCTCTCTCGGTGTTTTCCGCCCCGCAGAGGCGGCGGAATCTTTCTGTGGTCGCTCCCCGAGTCTTAGGGTTTCGGGAGGTTGATATACGCCAGAGGGGAGAGGTTGGAGTGGGCCAGGGTGGCCACACCACTCCCTGGCGCGGCCTAGGCCTGCCCGCGCCATGGGGTGGTGTGGGCCCCCTGTGGCCCACCTCCACTCCATCTTCTGGCATCCTGAGTCTTCTGGAAAAATAGGATTTTCCGTATATTTTCCCGGATTTTCTGATCTTCGCGAATTTTGCCTCCAAACAGCACCTTTTCCATCAGAATCCTGACTACAGCGGTCCATGCTCCAAAAGTCATCAACCATGCAAAAATAGATGAAATAACATAAGTATCACCTCTCAATACGAAATATATCAATGAATAATAGTGAATTAAGACATAGAATAGTGATGCAAAATGGGCGTATCAAGGAGTCAGGCCATCCTCAACTATTTGTTGTAGGAATTTCTATGCAAAAGAACATATGAAAGTCAAATGACAAGAATGTGCCGACATAAGACATAACTCGGAAGGAATAATTTGAGGGGTGTACCTTGGGAACCGGCTTAACTCAGTTGAAGGGATCGATCCCCCACACCCATTCCTCGGTCATGCTCGTCTTAAAGATAGATTTGACTCGGCGGAAGATTTGGGACTAGGTTAGCTTGACCGAGGAAACTCGGTTAGGGTCGCAAGGGCCACTCATGTAGCAAAGCTTGTGGCTTCGTTGTTGTAGCGGACAAACCCGGCTACGAATGAAGGTGACCATCAAGTCTTCGTCGGTTAACCCTGCATCAGTGAGCTCAAGAATGCATTTCAGCACGGAGTTGACGAGCAGATTATTCCTTTTGGGGTCAAGGTCCCAGTGCTTCTTCGTGGGCACGCCAACCTTGAAGGCAGGAAGCCGAATCAAGTCAGCTAAGGTATCGTTCTTCATGTAGAAGAACGTCCTCGCCCATCCCTTGCAAGACTCGAGGCCGGTAACCCGGGGGAAGCTAGAGTTCTTCCGGTGAGAGATGCATGCCACGTCACACTAGGTTAAGGATTTCTCGTCGGGTTGAAGTTCTTTGTTGGGGATGACATTGATTTGAATTGAAAGAACTTGGCCCAAAGATTAACATCGGGCCAAAGGCCAAGGTATCCCTCAACCTCGAACACAAACACGGAGAGAGAAGCAAGAATGTTCGCCGGAAGATGGTGGGGTTGCAAACCGAAGGTGTCAAGGAAATCTATGAAGAACTTGCTAATAGGAAGGCCGAAGCCACGGGAGAAATTGGAGAGGAAGACCATAAACTCACCATCCTCGGGGCGGGGACTAGCTCGTCATCGGGGAGGCGGCAACTGACCCCCTCGGGGATGTGGTGCGAGCGAATAAGCTAGTCAATCTCTAGCTATGTCACGTTGGAGCGAGCCTAAGCACCGCGTTCATGGGTGGCGCCACCCTCTTCCTGCTCCTCCATGATGGTGACCTCGTGAGGCATCTCAAGATCTAGTTCCTGAGAGGAGGAACTAGATGAGTAGGGGAGAGGCTTTGACTGGCGCAGCCCCGTAGCGATGGCGAGCAGCGCTGCTGCAGTGGAGCAAGCGAGAGCAAAAAGCGATGGCGGCGGTGATAGCGCTAAGCGGGGAGCGGCGGTAGCGGCGGCTCTAGGAATAAGAAGAAGTAGAGGCGAACAAGGGAAAGTGAACGAGGAACTCCCCCACTCCCCTATTTAACCATGCCCCTAGTTGGGGTAGTGGCATCTCGATTTGTGCCGAACTGTGTGGTGTGGGCGTGTATTTCCTGAAGGAGCCTATCAGCGACGAGCCACACAAGGGATCACACGGCGCAGAAGATCGAGCGACACAACGTGGCTCTGCGGTTATCAAAGAGGCAACCCATGATGTGATGTGTGTGCAGTAATCCCTGATGGCACGCGTAGTAACTGACACACATGCCCTTAAAATGAGGCAAAGGTTATGATTACCATCCACATAGGACGTGGGGAAGTATACACAAGAAGATAGGCATCTAAGAGGAATAACCCGGATACAAAAGTATGACTCGGCCAAAGAGAAATAACTCGGAAAGAGCCAAAGAAAGTCAAGGTGAAAACCGAATCACCAAAAGGTACTGTCGAGTTAAAATCGGTATGGGCTGACATATACATATGTCGGCGAGATGGACTAAGATCCGAGTAAAGTTGAACCTGTTGTGGCCTTACCAGCTAAGGGTTAATAAGACCGCACCAGCTTCGAGGACTAATGTTAGGGGGATGACCCCAGGTAGGGTAAAACCAAGGTAAAAGGACAAGGTCCACCGAGGTAAAGACAGACCAAAGCATGTGCTGGCCGAATCATAGAAGGGTCGGCCGGGTTACGGCCAGGTTACCCTAAGCCAGGAAGAACTAGCAAGACTCGGCTGACGTACAAGTTACATCGGCACAAGGAAGGAACCCTTTTCCCTTTGAGGGTACCATCTTGGTCGGGTTAACTATTCCCAGGCCGAGTCAGGATATAACTTGCTTAAGAAGGAGCTAAGGGTTAGCGCTTTTCTCTCCTAAGGAATCTAGGGAGGGAGAAGCGCTAGCGAGAAGGGTCAGAGAGTCAGAGATAGAAGAGATCATCACAGCCATGACAGTCTCTAATGGCAACGGTCATAGTGCATGGGCTCTGTGCCATTGCTTAACAGAGGTTGTGGGCAGGGGAAAGGAGCGCGTCGAGTTACCTCTTTGGTACAAGCATATTCCAAGCATATACCGGTCCATGTCAGCCCTAGATGTACCCTGGCCACCCCTTTATAAGGTGAGTCAGGGCCTCCAAGGGAGGGGTCGATCTTTTTGCTAAGGGAAGAACCCTAGAGAGAGTAGAGAGAAGGAGCACTTCATCTCCTTCCTCTCTACGATACATCTCAAGGAGCATCTGTATTAGCTTTGAGATCATAATATAAGATCTATGAGAAGTTCATCGTGTGTGTCTTGTTCTATCTTTCATGTGTAGAATCACTACACTATCTCTCCCCGGATACCACTAGTACACATTGGCCCCATCTTTAGCCTACCCATGGCATCTACCTTGACACCACCATGCCAGTGATCTTCCAGGGCGTTAGCTTCGCTCTTTTCCCTTTTTGGTGTTTTGATGCCAAAGGGGTATAAGTAGTTCTATTAGGTTGTCGAGGGATTTGCATGGGTTGGGTACAAGCAACTTTTGTCTTAATATTTTGCGATTTTTATCCATGCTTGTACCCATTTATCTAGCGTTGAACTACTTATTTGCCTTTATGGTTTGTGAGACATTTTTCTATGGACCCTATGTATTATCTTATGTACCTTATGGATTTATCTATGGAACTATCTCGGAATTATGCTATGAGGCCTATGGAAATATTGGATTCATCTATGAAAATATTGGATTTATCTTATGAGGCATATCTACCTAACTATCTATAATTGGTTGAGACATATTGTAATGGGTGGTATGGTCTCTATCTCAATACTTTCTTTCACACTGTATCCAAATCATAAAAGATACTTCAAACCTTTATGATTGTGCATTTGTATCCCAATGCAAATTACTTATGTGCACACATTTACGGGGGGCTCTTATCCGTATGGGTACATTGTGCAGTTTGTTTACGTGGTTTATTGAAAATCCTAGTATTGGCATCTAACACCAAAAAGGGGGAGATTGAAAGAGCATTTCATGATCCCTAGTGTTTCGTGTGCCACAACTTTCCCTGGTCAGTTTGAGCAAAAGAAGGATTCTTAGGCCGGATTATCTAGCCCTAGCTAGGGCCGGATAATCCTCCCTGGCAACATTCAACTAAGTACCAGGCACACGACTTGCAGTAGGGGTAGATTTTCTGGCCGGATATTTGGCACTAGGTCGGCCGATACTCAAAACGAGGGCCAGAGAATTGGTCCGAGCCGGAGAAAGCATCTCGGTCGGATAATACACCCCATCTAGAGGGCCAGATAATCTGGGGCCTAGGGATTTTTACTAAGGACATGCGGCGCGACGCTTAGAAGGGGGGCCAGAGGTTTGGCCTGGATTATTTCGTCCGGGCCAGATTTTTGCCCTCGGCCGGATTTTCTGGCCCCAACTTAGGCTAGATTATTCAGCCCCAGTTGACTCCAACGGCTTCATCTCGCGAGGGGATACAAATACCCCTCCCCATCTTCATTCAGGGGTTACTAGATCTTACAAAAAAGTTGTGCTCTATTAAAGTCGAAATTCCACAAAGATCTCCACCTTCAATCATCTGAAGGCCTAGTCCTTTGGGGAATCGAAGGAGGAGGTATTTATCTACATCATCACCAAAGAGATCTTCATTTCCTCCCTCGTTCATTTTGGGGGCTTTTGATCTAGATTTCCTTTCGAATATCTAGATCTCGGTTTTGTTATTGTGAAGGAGATATGCGCTACAGGCAAATAATAAATGGGTTTTTATTGTAATATCTCAATTAGTTCGTAATAGTTTCATAGTGCTATAACTGTATCAAGTGGAAACATTGATACATGTGTGGTATGAAACAAACCAAGTCCCTAGTAGCCTCTATTCATACTAGTTCGTTGGGCAACCGATGATCAAGGATTCCTGATCATGGATCATTTATGCCAATTGACAACGAGGTCATATCATTGGTGAATGATGTGATGGACATTACCCAAAGATTGCGGCACGATAAAGTCACAAAGTTCATTGTTGCAATAGTTAGAAACATAATCTCCTTATCCTTAGATCGTGAGATCATATTACTCATTGTCTCCCGAGGCTGCCTTAACTGCATCATGTAGGGGTTCGCGCATGAAAACAATAAATTTTCCCTACGCCAATAACCCAAATGCCAGGACCTATCTATTAGTAATGCAGTAATGGGAGGGGCTTTTCACGAACTTACCTTTGAAGACCGAAAAGTGTTATCAACGCTTGGGAGAGCGTGGTTGATGTAGACGAACCGAAGCTGACCTCGAGTTAGTGTTGAAGTCCCAACAGCTCATGTGGCTCCAACGACTTATAGTGCCCCAAGTGTTGCACCTCGTAGGGAGTTACACACTTCCGGTGCCTGATGACGACTCTCGCTCCTCCGATCCAGCAGCAGTTGCGGAAGACTCCTGCTCGTGCGATCCAGACTTGGGACCATGGTCACGGGAGAGAGAGAGAATCAACTGGAGGTCTCCCCAAAAGAGAGGAAACCTTTTATTGATTATTGTGTATTTAATTTGTCAAAATACCTCTCATTATATAGGGAGAAACCCTCCCCCCCACATAGGCAATTTCCTTAGCCATGTGGGACTAAACAAAGGAGAGGGGAGAGAGGGGGCTTGGCCGCCACTGGCCAGGGCCCAAGTGGGCCCCACGCAAGGTGCCTTGGCCCAGTCGGCCACCCCTCCTTCCTCCCTTTGGTCTTTCCCTCGTGGGCCCTTTTCCCTAGGGAATTAGGCCCAATTAGGTATTTCGACCATTTTAATTCTTTTTCTTTCATTGAATAATATAAATGAATGGTTAAATCAATATTCAACATTCAATTACATATTATTCAATCCCCATGGCTATGAAACTCCTTCCACCCCACTCCGGACATCCTCCGGATTTACCAAAACCCTTCCGCTTTTCTCTCTCTTTTCTTCGGTGATTCTGTAGATACCAAAACACTCTCTGAGCATCATCAAGCCCTTAAGCGTGATACCCCACGGTTCGGGAACACTCCATGCATGGTCGGGACCCTCCCGTAGCAATGATCATTAGGGGGACCTGGATGGCCATGTTGACCCCTATGCATTCCACGAATCTTTTGTCGTTGAACCATGAACGTCGTGTCGTATTCCTTTTGTCTCTCGATACTTTCTTTGTCCATGATCTGATAAATGACATCACTATGTCATGTTCAATATCGTTATCGACAAATTCTATTTGACTCGTTCTAACAAGTCATATCCCTGTGATCAAATCACATGATGCGCAGCTGTTTGGATATAACTTCTCCGAGTGCGTCCTCGAGTATCTTTTCCGTCACGCGAATGGACAAGTCCCGCTCATGATGCATATTGCCTCAACTGTTCCTCTGAATACCATAAAACACCTTTATAATCGCCGTGTTACCAGATGAAGTTTGATGCTATCTGAATATCCTCGGGTAATAGTGATTGCTATGGTATCTTGATATAAGAAATAGGACACTAGGTCCTTTCTAATCATCATAACTTGAACTTCATGACATGATCGGGTCACAATGCTTAGGTTGGATATAGCACATCATCTCATTCTCCCAATGAGGTGACTCCATTGTCAACTGGCATAAATGCCACATTATCAGGAAACCTTGATCATCTGTTGACCAATGAACCGGTGACTATAGCTTCACCGAGAACTCCTAGTTGTTTATATATTACACGTGTATTGATGTTTCCTTTCAATATAGTTATAGCATGATATAAAACTTAATCATAAACTTTATGAAATATGATAATAATCCATATTATTATTTGTCTCTAGGGCATATTTCCAACAGTCTCCCACTTACACTAGAGTACAAATAAACTAGCTGCATTTGTTACTAATCGTTGGCACCATATATCCCGGGACCTTTTTGATCATGCTTTCTCATGGAAGAGGTTGAGTCTTGGGTCTGGACTTTACAGTCCCAAATCCTTTGCAACTTACTAATGTCACCTTGATTGACATTAATACTTTATCATCACATGATAACATGTTTGTGTATGCATCGTAGTTATGGCAACAAAATGAGGTCGGTTTCCTGGATGCAACAATGACGTTAGATCGGCTATAACAAGCTTTCTCATGGGCAATATTCCCTAGGACACACATTTTGCATCAAGATGAATTAGTCCCGCCATAACAATATGCATCACGTTAGATGGTACCCTTATATTTTATTATATAATCATCAAAACACTAGTGCACCATGTGCAAATTTCGATGTTTTATCACCTCGCTTCCTTATTGACTTCAGTCGGTATTATTGATGCAGGTATTTCCAATCTTCTAAGGTTAACACATGCCCTTATGACATAACCCTTTATGTTTTAAGATATGTCATCCTTCATGGATTTGAAAACATGTCTATAGTTCTTATTCAGACACTATGGACAAACTAAGCTTAATGTTCCGTGATTCATACTTAATCACTTTTCAAACGTTCCTTCTCGGATCATATATTATATTAAGTTGTCATCATGGTTTCCAAAACCTATGTCTTAACATAGTAGATGATGATCATCCTTTTCTTTATTTCAACCACTGATGTTTAAATTAATGCTATTCCTAATTTGAGTGACCAAGGACCATTCCTTAATCAATTCCTATTCCGGAACTATTTTCAGAATCTCTTTTAGGAATACAAAATATTATTGTAATATACTTACGTTCAACTTCTAATTCCTATAAATCATTATTTATCAGTACTTGCGCTTTTATTCTTAACGTGTTATACACACTTAAGAATCAATCATTAAGATCCCACTCAAAATATGTTCCTAACATATTTGGGTCCGAGACTTATATTGCTCCCACTCAAAAATATGTCCCCAACATATTTGAGTCTGAGACTTAGATTGCTCCCACTCAAAAATATGTTCCCAACATATTTGAGTCCGAGACTTATATTGCTCCTACTCAAAAATATGTCATTCACATATTGTTTCAGGAAGACTTTTACAACTCCCACTCAATTTCATGAAAATTGCATATCCTCTCACTATTTTGAATAACTTCAAAATCCTTTGATCAATTATCAAACTGAGAGTTTTATTACGAGACACTGGTACCTTACTAGTATTAAATCCAGTAGAGTTTTAGCACTTCTAAATCAAATTCTTTTGAATTTGTCTAATACATTGTTCATGACAAATCATGCTTTTGTCATACCTATTCCATCATGACTTTATAGTCTTTTTGGAAAATTCAAGTAACCCTTTACTTGGTAAGATCTGGCAACGTTTTGCTTTCTAATCTTAAGTGAATTTTGCCTCTAGGATTTCTCATAATTTTAGTTTACCATTATTTCCTTCGTCGTTCCTAGGTATGCCATATTCTGGTAATATGACAAGTGATTTACAAATGTCTCCATTCAAGATATGGGGTACATTTTGAATCCTACTTCATGTAGTGAATACTCTAGTGGGGGAAAACACAGTGATCATTATCATTGATCCTTTCCTTTATGAAGAGAATCATTCAGGAAGCTTTCCGTTGCGCTTCTCAACACTCTGAAGCAGGGTTTTGAATCCTCATCTTGTTTTTCACTATCTTCCGTAAGCTTCACAGTCGAGAACATAAACTTTCTTGAGAATGCACCAAAATTTAAGCAACGCTAGTTTTGCCTTTCTTTTGGTTCTGGCCATGGATTTCGTATTCAAATTTTCCAATGAATACTCTACAAGGACTTATTCATTATTGTTTTGGTGATATCGAATAACTCTAAAACTTCCATGACGATCCATATAAGATATGGCGCCGATCTCACGAATTCAAATGGTTCACTATATATTCTAATTGAGTGTTTACTATTTCTAACTAATGGTCTTTACATTTACACTACAATGATTTATTTGGTGCCATCTATTCACCCACTTGATAACTAATATCACATTGCGATGCTTTTCATTTCGCAATTTGTTATGCCAATCTTATAACGTCGAATTTCATTACTATTGATCAAATCATAGTAATTGGATTCTCTTTTATCTTTAATACCCTTGGATGATGAAATACTTTGATCACATCAAATAGTTTCATGCTCATGTTTCCTTTCGTAAACCTTTTTATAAAATTCAAACAATCACAAAATGATAATCACCACTTTGTTGAAATATGATACATCAAATATGTATTTTCTTGCAACAATTCATCAAACACTTTGCATTCATGCAATACATGGTGTTTGAGTTATCTTGCCGAACTTGGGCATGATTCATACGTGATAAGAAATCAAATGAATTTCACATATTATCAATATAACTTTGAATTTAAACAATGGTTTCATTCAAAATGAATATATTATTAAGTTGGGAATTTTCAAGGCATTTTTAATATTTTACAAATGTGCATGCATTATAAATTAGTTTCACAACAAGGACAATTCACACATAATCGAACAACATATGAACGCAAAATAGAAATCATTCATAGAAGCATAACAACTGTTTGTTACAAACTCGTATGAATAACTGTATCACGAAGTGTGAGACACCCTAATGAAGTTCACAATACGTCAATTACAATAATCATCCAAAAAACAATAAACTAAATGATAAATGTCGAGGGAGAGTGTTGTTGGCCATCATCATCATGCTCGCCATCAACACGCAACGTCACCTCCTCTCCAGCAAGCAGCTCTAATGCAGAAGGACCTGTTTTCACCAAAACATAACAAGTATCAAATACTTTAACACTACAACAAGTATTTTAAAGATTATAACATTTATAAAATTGTATGTCAAATATATACGTTTGTCATTGATGACCTCTCCGGCGATAGGTTCAACCTTTACATTCATGAAACGTAATATGAACTCCTAGAAATCCATTATTTCCATATCACCACTCATAATGCTATTCCGGACATGTCCTTCATAGTTGGGAGGCAGCGATCGAAGTAGTACGCCTATTGCAAATGACTTAGCCATCCAATGGTCCACGAAGTAAACCAGTCTCATGTGTGCGTCAAGCATGCGCCCCAAGTGAATTTCAGACAAGTGTGTTCCTCCATCTTCATGGAAAGGAAATCTCTAAGCAGCTCGTGCTTCCACATGTGCACATGGCTTATGAACTCTGCTCTCAATTGATCCACCATCGAATATGGGTCAAGATCACCCATGAGCAGATGCAGTTCATCAACCATCATGTAACGCATTATTATCTGAATGAAAGTGGACATCTCTTGACGATAATAGCGTTCTGCCAGCTCTTGTGGGGTCTCATAATCATCAAGCTCGGTCAAATCTATCGTGTGGCGTATGTAATCTACCATATTATTCTTAGTAAGGAGATCATTCAGACGCACAAGCCACCCACGGAAGTTTGATCCATCAAGTCTAAGTTTTTTACCAACTACCCACTCATCAACGTCAAAGTAAGCTTCATGGTGAGCCATCTCTACATTTATAATTGCAAAAAGGAATTTACACTAAGTTTATAATTATATGAGTTAAAACAAGAACTCCACTAAAAACTCCTATCTCCATAAGGGTTTTAGCGATTACACGATCCGTATTCACTACACCGCCCCCGATCGTCACGGCCGGCGATATAGTTGCAAAGGTGGACGCCGAAACATCGATCACATCATTCATGCGACTCATGCTCGATCTTTCGACCATCCATGTTCTGAGGCCATGTCTACACATGCTAGGCTCGCGAACTCAACCTTAGTGTATTCATTGTGCAACATGGCTTACATCCACCGTATGTGAATGTAGTTATGTCTCACACTCGATCGTCATGGCATGCCTCATAACGGAGAACTTTTTTGATGGTGCACACTTAAGGGAGAACACTTTTATTGATATTTTGATTAGGGATCATCTTATTAGGATACCGTCGAGTATATAATACTAGCACACAATAAGATGTAGAAATAATAAATATTGAATGTAAGTGTGATGCAAGATGGTCCTTCACGTTGTGATCTCCATCCCGCGTTTTCGGGCGTGGTAGTCCATCATCTCCATGATCATTACTACTACTTAGCAACATAAAGTAAATTACTTTACCTTGGCTACTACTGACATGGGTATGCCCAACAGGCACCCGACTATAGCCTACCTGGTGCGGCTCAACGGAAGGCCCACTTGATGATCTGCCAAGGTCCATGAAGCGTAAGATAGTTTGGGTGGTACGAAGCCCATATGGACACGCACTCCAAGCGCACAAGACAAGGAAAGCTCAAAACTAGATTTCGAGTCAAACTTGTAACCAACTCGTATTGGTACTTGAGACCTAGTCTCCCTATATATAAAGGCTAGGAGGGTCCAACAAGGAGGCAATCTCTTCCACCTCTCCCACAGTAAACAATAGATCTACATAAAACAATAGATCTAGAGAATACCTGTAGCATACACCGCTAGATCCAATCTATGCGCCACTGCCATCGGCGACCTTGTAATCCTTCAGATCATCATCAAGCAAGAGCAGACAAGTAGGAGTAGGGTTTTCCCTCCGGGTGCCTGAACCTAGGTAAATATCATGTCTCGTGTTGCTTGTCTGTTAGCCGAACGAGATCTCAAACCCAAGTCCATAACAATGAACATTGATGAGTTTCACCCTCGTCAATTGACGCCGTCTGTAGGAAATGGAAGCGCTAATGTTACGATCTCTAAGGCTCCAGCACCAGCGATCTACGACTCGCTAGTTTCCAGGAAACATATCTACTTCGGCTCCCACGCATCATTATCCATACTGGATCCCTCATCATCAACAGCGGCTAGATTGCATCTGATCGGCTCATCTACTTCATCCTCACCACGGTTGACAGCGCGAACTCGGAAATCGTTTACAACACCAGATGAGATCAGTCGAGTGAAGTATGTAGCTCTCTTATTTGAGTGTGTGGTAACATATATCAAGGCTATTCAATGGTGCCAACACAACCAGCGCGAGTGCGCCCTTGCGTGGCGTGCCTGAACCTAATTTTCTATCCGGTAGTGGTCAATCAGATTGATCATGAGTGTTGATCCAAAAGGCAAATAAAGAAAAAGATTATACTTTCAGCACTACGTCTGACACAAGAAAGTCAGGATGAAAAAGGAAAAAGGAGAGCAAGTCCCAAGGAGAGGTCCTCGTGTTCTTAAAAAAAGGCATCATATCTAACACGGAACTTCAATCAATTCGGCTTCAATTTGGAAATAGTCAAATTTTTCTAGACTGCTAAAAGGTCTGATCAAAAGCAGCTTGTGGGTCTAATTCACATCGTCGTACGCGTACATGCGGTAACTTCCGCGACGCAAATTCCAATTAAGCTGGACCGGTTTGTATGGAAGCTACCGCAGTGCGAGTGTATGGAGAGCCAGATTGCTCGCGGACCGGTCAAAATCCTTGCAAATACACGTCGATCATTATCACGTGAAAATATAGTCAGGACCCCCTTGACTGTATGTATTTCGCGCCAACAATTTCTAACTCCACCACGATTTACTAGCTCTGCTACCTCAATTTTATTCGGCGCGTCGAAAGTCCGAGGACTCCATCAACCTCAATTACATATCTTCTGTGTCAACTATGACCTCCACATCGGCCCCGGTGATCCACTACGGCCTTCGGCTGTGGCGACCATCTATGGTCTTCGGTTGCGGTGGCCCGCTGAGTTTTCGGTTGTGGTAACCCGATGCGGTCTTCGACTGTAGCAACCCGCTACAATCTTCCTCTACGGCGACCCACTGCCTCCATCGGTTGTCGTGACCTGCCGGTCGCATTGCCTCCCATGACCCACCGGTCGCATTGTCTCCTGCCACCAGCTGCCACGTAATATTCATCTGCCACACGACTCTACGTTGTGTTGACTCTATCAGCTGTGCGACTCCACATCTGCCGTGGACTCCATCCACTGCGCGACTCCATCGACCTCGACTCTACAATCGGGAGTTCCGTTGACTCCTGTCTGTCGGCGATCCGCCACTACATCGACTTTGTGTGGCGCGTCTACACCCGGGGGCCGCGTTGAGTCTGTCTCCGCAGCGTCGACTCCGTCTGACCGCATGAGCTCCACACTCGGGGGCTCCACCGACTCCGCCACGAGCCTTGTTGCCGCTTTTGGCTGCGGTGACCCACTGCGATCTTTAGCTCCAGTGAGTCGGGAGCTCCTTCAGATCCGACGATCAGTTGCATCCTTGGATTCCCGTGACATGTTGCGGTTCTCGGCTGCGCCAACTCGCTACCGCCATCTACCTTGGCAACTCGTCGCTGCTATGAGTGCGGTCCGCCGCATTGACTACGTCCACCATGTGACTCGCTACCGCGTCGACTAAGTCCGTCATGTCGACTACGTCTACCACGTGACCCGCTACCGCATCGACTATGTCCGCTGCGTGACTCGCTATCGCATCAACTTCGTCATCGATAACTATCAATAAAGCTAAGTTTTCCCTCTACTTAGAGCTCATTCTTATTTAACTCGCACTCGAAACACTCGGGGGCTGCGTCCTCTTTGAGTAACATAATGTGCCATCGACTCGACGCACTCTAGCACCTCATTCGTGATAGCCCGAGTAGCTGATTCTGCCTAATCATCGAATCCTTGAACTCCGAGTACCTCGCCAAGGTACTGAGACTAAGGGTAATAAGGCTAACGAAAAGGCCTAGCATATAGTGCAAAAGTATCAACTCGATTGGCACCAGAAAATATTATAACAAGCTGAAAGGTATAAGATATAGATACTTCACAATTCTTTGCATTTTCTGCAGCTTACAAGGACGTCGAATGCGTCGAGCTATTCTATCGGATCCTCCAACAGGAGTTGACAAAGCAACTGGCTACGCCATAAACTCAAGACCCAATCGAGTCTCTTCTCGGATGATTGGATCGCTTGATGCTATAAAGACACAACGCTAGCTACGCACTCGACAGACGCGATGTTGGCCGCACACTTGACAGAAGCGACAGCGACGACTCCGTCTGCATAGTCGACTCAAGCGGCTAAACGCTACATGACTCCGCTACATCGACTCCGACTGCATCGTCGACTCTTGGCTCCTTATGCGTGAGACGCTGACTCGATGCACTTTCGGGTCAGTGGTTTCTCCTCGCATGATTTTTAACTACATCTACAAGATACAAGTCTCGAGTCTCTTCCCGAGTCTACGACTCCGCCAGACACTCGAGGGCTACTCCAAACTGGAGCGTTGGACGCGCATATACAAGATCTTCGAGTGACACGCTCCGAATCCTCACTCGAATCCATGATTCGACTAAGGACTCGGGAGCTAATCCCATAGGGAGCGCTGGTTGCGCATTCAAAAAAGTGCCGGCGTTGATGGTATTCGTAAGACCATCCGAAGTACTTCCGGATTGTTCTGTCTATGCAACCGATGACTACAAGTCTCTGCTCGAGTCTACGACTCGAACAGGCACTCGGGGGCTACTCCCATAGGAGCGCTGGTCGCGCACCCTATAGAAAACAAAAGATTCACATCATAGTCCATTGTGTTGACTGCGTCCATAATGTCGACTCACATACAACAATCGAACTCATTAGCGACTCCGCCTACTTACATTCCAATGTCAAGTTTAGAGACGACGTCTCCTTGGCCACCTGAAAAATGTCCGCGGTGATAAACCTTCGGATGTTGCGTCTACGACGTAAAGATAAGACCTACAAGTACAATCTGATGGCCTAGCAACCGCATCTGTTGCGCTCTACTAGTAAATACCACACCTGCAGGCATGACGAAAATCCCAACGGACGCGTTGGGTACACATACTTATCAACTAGAGTTCAAATCAGTAAGGCCTTCGCGGCATGAGTCGAATTATGCTAGCAATTTCTGAATTCGAGTCCAGGGACTCGAGTTTGAGTAGGTAGCGTTGTTTTTCCCTAGAGCAATTAACTGGTCCCGATCCGTCGAGCACACTAGGAATGTTTACCAATGTCCCTATGAACTACTATGAATTCGACTGACCCGATAAACTTCCGGGTGAAGTGCTTCGCACTCGACACAACTCTCGACTTCGACTACCAAATGCAAGACTCAATACTTCTAAGTCTCCACCCGAATCTACGATTCGCATGGACACTCGGGGGCTACTGACATGGGTATGCCCAACAGGCACCCGGCTACAGCCTACCTGGTGCGGCTCAACAGAAGGCCCACTTGATGATCTGCCAAGGTCCACGAAGCCCAAGATAGTTCGGGTGGTATGAAGCCCATATGGACACGCACTCCAAGCGCACAAGACAAGGAAAGCTCAAAACTAGAGTTTGAGTCAAACTTGTAACCAACTCATATTGGTACCTGAGACCTAGCCTCCCCATATATAAAGGCTAGGAGGGTCCAACAAGGAGGCAATCTCTTCCACCTCTCCCACAGTAGACAATAGATCTACAGAACACAATAGATCTAGACAACACCTGTAGCATACACCGCTAGATCCAATCTGTGCGCCACCGCCATCGGCGACCTTGTAATCCTTCAGATCATCATCAAGCAAGAGTAGACAAGCAGGAGTAAGGTTTTCCCTCAGGGGGCCTGAGCTTGGGTAAACATCATATCCCACGTTACTTCTTTGTTAGCCGAACGAGATCTCTAGTGCACTCCTCTTCCTCATACCCAGGTCCATAACAATGGGCATTGATGAGTTTAACCCTCATCAACTACCATATCACATCACAACTCTCCTGCAAAACAAAGTTAGACGTCTTTACTTTATCTTTGCATGTTTTTTACGTGGCTGATAGAGCTTTTCGTACAAGAACCGTTCTTACCTATGAACTTCCACCACAACGTTGATCAAGAATTTGTCTATACTACACCCCTTTCGGGGCCCTCCTTTGCAAATGGTATACCAACTAATGTGAGAGAGACATACACCCCTCAAAGCCACTTTATATCGTACAAGCCGTATGTCAAGCGTGGACCAGTCTAGCGAATGAACGCGTAAAGTTTGTTGGAGGCCTCTTCATTAAGCATTATTGGGGTATACACAAGTACACGTGGAAGGGTAACAACTAAAAGATCAATGCCCACATGCTACAACTCGTGTGTTCTACCCGTACTAGCAATACTACACATAGATCTAGCTCTGATACCCCTGTAGGGGTTCGCGCATGAAAACAATAAATTTTCCCTATGCCAATAACCCTAATGCCAGGACCAATCTATTAGTAATGCAGTAACAAGAGGGGATTTTCGCAAACTTACCCTTGAAGACCGAAAAGTGTTGTCAACGCTCGGGAGAGCGTGGTTGATGTAGACGAACCGAAGCCAACCTCTAGGTCATGTTGAAGTCCCGATAGCTCCTGCGGCTCCAACGACTTGTAATGCCCCAAATGTTGCACCTCGCAGGGAGTTACACATGTCCAGTGCCTGACGATGACTCCCACTCCTCTGATCCAGCAGTAGTTATAGAAGTAGAGCTTCTGGATCCGAATCCCACAGCGTGATGGCGCCTCGCGGTGATGAAGACTCCTGCTCGTGCTATCCGGACTTGGGACCATGGTCACGGGAGAGAGAGAGAGAATCAACTGGAGGTCTCCCCAAAAGAGAGGAAACCCTTTATTGTTTATTGTGTATTTAATTTGTCAAAATACCTCTCTTTATATAGAGGGAAAAAACCCCACATAGGCAATTGTCTTAGCCATGTGGGACTAAACAAAGGAGAGGGGAGAGAGGGGGCTTGGCTACCGCCGGATAGGGCCCAAGTGGGCCCCACGCGGGGTGCCTTGGCCTAGCCGGACACCCCTCCTCCTTCCTCCCTTTGGTCTTTCCCTCATGGGCCCTTTTCCCTAGGGAATTAGGCCCAATTAGGTATTTCGACCATTTTAATTCTTTTTTATTGAATGAATATAAATGAATGGTTAAATCAATATTCAACATTCACTTACATATTATTCAATCCCCATGGCTATGGAACTCCTTCCACCCTACTCCAGACATCCTCCGGATTTACCGAAACCCTTCCGGTTTTCTTTCTCTCTTTTCTTTGGTCATTCTGCCGATACCAAAACACTCTTTGAGCATCATCAAGCCTTTAAGCGTGATACCCCACGGTTTGGGAACACTCCAGACATGGTCGGGACCCTCCCGTACCAATGATCATCAGAGGGACCTGGATGGACATGTTAACCCCTATGCATTCCACAAATCTTTCGTCGTTGAACCATGAACGTCGTGTCATATTCCTTTTGTCTCTCGATACTTGCATTGTCCGAGATCTGATAAATGACATCACTATGTCATGTTCAATCTCTATCAACAAATGTTATTTGACTCGTTCCGACAAGTGATATCCATGTGATCAAATCACATGTTGCGTAGCTGTCTGGATATACTTCTCCGAGTGTGTCCTCAGGTATATTTGTTGTCACGCAGATGGAGAAATCCCGCTCTTGATGCATATTGCATCAACTATTCCTCCGAGTACCAGAACACACATTTATAATCACCGTGTTACCAGATGTCGTTTGATGCTATCTGAATATCCTCGGGTAAAAGTGATTGATATGGTATCTTGGTCTAAGAAATAGTACAGTAGGTCTTTTATAATCATCGTAACTTGAACTTCATGACATGATCAGGTCATGATTCTTAGGTTGGGTATATCTCATCATCTCATTCTCGCAAAGAGGTGACTCCATTGTTAATTGGCATAAATGACACATGATCAGGAAACCTTAATCATCTATTGACCAATGAATCAGTGACTAGAGCTTCACCTGGAACTCCTGGTTGTTTATATATCACACGTGTATTGAAGTTTCCTTTAAATACAGTTATAGCATGATATAAAACTTAAACATAAACTTTATGAAATATGATAATAATCCATATTATTATTTGTCTCTAAGGCATATTTCCAACAGCTATTATAAAGGTGTACGTTAGGTATTCCAGGGGAACAGTAGATGACATATGACTCAAGACCGGGATTTGTTCACCCAAGTGACGGGTAAGATACATATGGCCGACTTGGTGATATTACATCCATAATGTTGCAACATGTGACTGGATCACGGGGATGTAATATCGCGGTAACAAGTAAAACAGAACTTGTTGGTAACGAGATTAAACAAGGTATGTGATACCAATGATCGGATCTCGGACCCTCTATTGATCATTGATGGGATCATGTCTGTGCCATTCCCGAGCCATGGGGAAATACATTAAGGGTACAATGAGCTAGAGATACTCTTTAAGTTGGAATCACAGTAGAGAAAGAAAAAGCCAGAATTATTCCGAGAAAAGATCCGAAGTTGTTTGGAGAAAGAAAGAAATGACCAAAAGGTGTTTCAGATAAATGGCAATTTATAATATGCATTTATTATATATTAATTATGAATTGATATATACTAAATAAATGTTTAAAATAAAGTTTAATGGGCAACTTTCTCATTAGGCCAAAACCTAGGAGGGAATTGGCCAAGGAGGAAGCCACCCTGAAAAAGAAAAGAGGAAACAGCAAACAACCACTCCTGGGTCGGTTTTGAACCAGCCCAGGCGAGCGGAAGATACTAAGCGTCGCACAGGGCGTCGAGCTGCAAGCCACCGCCTGGACACGCGCGCAAGCGCTGTGGGCTGCGACGTGATGCGCCGGCCCACTCGGATAGCCAGCTACCGCTACGGGGGGTGCCTCCCGCGCTGGGCCTGGGCAGGCGCGCCAGCCCACCTGGCCAACCGTTGCGGGCTACTACGCCGCGCGCTGCGCTGGGCCGCGAGTGGCGCTTCAGCCCACCTGGCCGCCAGCCAGGCGCTGGCCGCCACCTCACGTGCTGGGCCACGGTGGCGCATGTGGCCCACCCGATTGGCTATTGGGCTGGGGTTGGTAGCCTAGCCGGTTTGCCTCATTTTTCCTTTTTTTCTGTCTTTTAACTTTAGTCCCACATGGAGCACCTAATGGAGCGGGCACGCCCCTCTCCGCCTATAAAAAGGAGTGTCCATGGATGAGATTAGACACACCAATATGAGAGGTTTTCTAAGGCATTTTTCTTAGAGAATTCTCTCCCCACCTCTCTCTCTAGTTGTCTCCACGCGTCGGCACGATTCCAAGAAAGGACTATACGCGCAAGAGACATCACACCTGTAGCACGCTGTTGCACAGCAGGGCTTCCAAACCGGAGATCTACTTCTGCACTTCCGGCAGGGATCAAGGGAGTCGGTGGTCGTCATCATACACCGTATGTGTACGAAACCTCAAGGGTGCCTCCAGAGAGTGGCATCTTCGATGTCGTGAGACGGAGCTGCTGCACGATGAAGATGGAGCAAAAGGTGACCTGCGAGGAGCTTCACGGCCTTGAGGTCGACCACGAGTTCGACTACTTCAACCATGTTCCCCTCGGAATGTTAACTGCGTACGGTCTACAAGGGTATATATTCTATACGCTCTGGTCGTTATTACATTACTACATAGATAGATCTTGGGCAGTTAGAGCGTTTCAACGTAGGATTTTTTTGTTTTCTGCTACGGAACCCTTCAATTTGATAACTTGTTTATTGTGGCAGCTTGTTGTCATCACGGGAGTCTCCAATTAAGTTGTGGGTGTGTGCCCTGATCTAGTTGTAAAGGCACTGATTCCCGCCTCGAATGGTACCGCATAGTGGAAATGTGGATCATGCTAGTTGTGGCGAGATTCACCGGAGAACAGGGTGAGACCTATTGTGGTGTGGTGGTCTTAGTACCGCACAACCCTCCAACGTAGACGTACTTCCCCTAAAAAAGAAGGAACCATGGTAAAACAAATCTGGTGTCTCCGCGTGCTCTACTCTCTGTTACCTCATTTCTCTTATCGCCTTTACTGTTTAGTAGCTAGGTTGGCATATAGGGAAATTCATCGTAGTTGCATATCTAGATAATTTACCCTTGTGTCAAGCCTATATCTGAAAACATATTAAAATTTGGAAGAGCACATATTCACCCCCTCTAGGTGCCCGTACGATCCATTTCATCACCAAGCCAGACGAGCGTGAGGCTGATGTCGAAGATGAGGATGACACGCTGACCATCCTCATCGGCATCCAGAGGCCACCCCACGGCTCCGCAAGAACGAGGGCGGCGAGCATGGTGGGTAGCCCAGCTGTGGGGTGTTGCTGGTGTTGATGTACTCCCGGACGGTGGCAAGGGTGCGGCCGGGTGTGCTCCACTACTGGCACCGTCCTTCGGTGTTATTATGCACCGGCGACGGGCCTCCGCCATCATGGTAGGCGAGTTGGCTCTCCTGGCGGTTGATAAAGAACTGGTCCTAGTACGCGTGGTTCTCAGGGTGCTCGACCATCTCGGGGTCGTCCATGGTGGCAATGGCCACTTGGATCTCGTCGATTCGTTAGGCCCCCTCCGGCACCGGCTGCACGGGCACGTCGCCCGCGCTCAGTTTCCACATCGGCACGCATCGGAAATCCGGCAGCGGTGGGTAGCGGGCCTCATGGAGAAGCGGAGCCTCCCACGGCTACAGTGATCGGCGGCCGAAGCCGTTCGCCGCCACCGGGTCACTGGGAAACTTCTCCGCCATAGCTTCCGCTGAGCTTGTCCTTGCCTGGAACTTGGTGGTTTGGGAGAGGAAATGCAGGAGTGGAACTAGGTGCTCCGAAAACGGTGAGGCCGCCGGGTTTTATAGCCATTTGGGGAATGAGCAGCGAGGGCGGGAGGGGTGTAGCGGAGAGGGTGAGAAATGGGAAAGGGCGGGAAGGTGGGTGGGCGATGGCGATCTATTACGCCGTCGCGTGGGCTATTGGACAACTAGCGGTTTCCCGACGGTCCAACACGGGAGTCAAGACGAAGCGATGAGGACGAACCACCGTCACTCTCTGATAGGACGGGGCCACCATTGTAGTTTTTTAACCGCCGATTAGTTTCATCCGACGTTCCCAGGCGACAGCCAACTCCTAGGGTTCGGCCTAGGAACACCGGATGTAATTTGGGTCAAATCCGGCAAAAAAATGGTATTGGGAATGCGAATGGGTGAGTTTTCACCCTCGAGTAGAAAAACGGCCTAAGGAGGCCATGTGGAAAGTGGGAATGCTAGTGGAGTAGTGGAGGTGCTGTGAGAGAAGCGTTTTCCTTTTAGAATTAGGCACCCAATTCATCTGTTTGGTTGTGCTAGTATTCGGGCCTAGAAACCGCCAGCCAATTCCAAGCCCACCTGCGCATGTCCGCCCTTGCTAGCGAATACGGATGCTGAGGCCAAATCCAACGAGCCCCCACATTTTGGATATCGGTTTCGTCTGAATCGATCCGTTTGCGGGGGTGGAGGACAGGTCGCCCGGGCTCAGCCTAGTTGCGGTGGCCTTTGCCCCCAACTGGCTGACCCATATGCGGCCCTCCTTGTCCGCCGGGAGCCATCAAGCTCGAGCTGACGGGAGTATCAACGCTAATGGTGGCTGACGATTGTCCCGCCAGAACTGCAGTTCCCGTCCGCTGGCCCCAGCCTTTCCCGCCTAGGTCGTGCCATTTCCTGCCCGGCTATCCCTTCCCGCTCACCGTTCCTGCCCGGCCGTTCCCGCGAATATAAATAGGGGCCGGCCGCCGGGACGAGCACTAACACCAACCCCTCCCTCGCCATGGACAGCCTCCCTGAGACCTGGGTCGAGCTCAACAAGTTTTCCCTCGAGGCGTACCCCTTCTCCCCCTTCCCCTCCGGGCACCGATGAATCTTTGGAGGGCAACAAGGACATGGGAGAGTTGGTTCCGAGCGAGGCGGAGTTGGTGGTGTAGGCCGAGGCGGACGCGGAGGCGCAGGCCGAGGCAGAGGGCAAAGTCAATAGCGCCGACGCTGCGCACTACGTTCTCGAGAAGTATGTCCGCGAGCTGTACACGACCTTCAAGGCCAGGGAGGCCACTGGTCGTCAACCCGCCGAGCGGCTTTAGCTGGAGGCTGAGGAGGTGGCGAGGGAGGCGGAGGCATCCATGGAGGACCACGACGAGCGGGCAGCGCAGCAATCGCTGGTGGACGAGAAGACCGCCCCGCTCACCGCCGAAGCCATGATGGAGGAGGAGCGGCAATGGTAGGACGCGTAGGAGATGGCGGATGCCGCGGCCTTGGGCAGCGTCTTGTCCAAGGCCGTCGCCAAACGGGAGGAGCTGGCGGCCTCGGCCAAGAATGTCGCCGCCCAACGGAAGGACCTGACGGATGAGTGCGACGGTCAAACGGGAGGTGATGGCGGAGATGTTGGAGGACGCGGCCACCTTGCGTGCTGCGGTGGTTGCGGCGGCCCAACGGGAGGTGCTCCTGTCCGCCGCCAACCAGGAGGCAAGAGCGGCGCGCAACCGGGAGGCAAGAGCAGCGCGCCATGCGCAACGACGACCAAGCTGAGGGAGGTGGAGACCGTCGGGGGCAGGCAACAAAGGCCAAGACTGCAGCCTTGGTGGCGCAGACGGCCAAGGACGTGGCCTCCGGCCAGGACCGGGCCGATGCTTAGTTAGTTAGTTTAATTAATGTTATTAGGAATTTTGTATGTATGATGTGCGGGCCCAAAAGTTTATGCAATGACAGCCTGTTAGCTTTTTTGTGCGTATGACACAGTTGTGGATACGGACAGACGTCGCTGGCGTCCGAGCCCCCGCAAACCAGTCTCAGATTTTGATCCGGTTCACGCCTAATCGGATAGTGGCACGCTGTCCGGTTTGTTTACGGGTGCGCGTTGGGCTTTAGGTTCGGTCCGAGAGTAGGCGATCGGACGGGCGGAGCCCTTTTGCGGGGGCCGTTGGAGTTGGCCTGACTGCTGAGGCTCCATATCTGCTTGGAATCGAAGCCCGCGCGTACCCTCCCGTCCGTCTCTCGGTCTCTGTCTGGAACGCGAGCAGAGCAGAGCAACGACTGCGACTCGTTGGTGGGCGGCGGCCACTGGTTCCGGCCGTCCGGCGTGGTGTCCCCCTGGCGGCCTGGCCAGTCCATGCCCCTGGCGGCCTAGCCCTCCTCGACTCGCCCCCTCCCCGACTGGCCGCCTCCTCTCGCACCTCCGGCAGCCGCCGCTGCTGCTGCCTCCTCTCGCACCTTCGGCCACCACCACTGCTTCTGCCCTCCGCGGCTCCGCCCCTCCGGCCGCCTCCCACTCGATCTGCCCCGCCTCCCGTTCCAGGTATAAACTGCTGCTCCCCGCTCCCAGCTCCCCTCCTATTTTAATTAAATCCCCAATTGGCAAATTCCCAATGGGGAAAAATTGGTATGATGCCCTAAATTTGTATGCTCTAAAGTCTAAATTGTCTCCAAAATTTTCCGATTTGATGCCTAAACTAAATTGTCTACAAATTTGTGTTTATGCTCTTTTACCATGTTGTTTATATGTTTTATATGCTTAGTGACATTTATTGAGCGAGATGTGTTCTTGAAGGTAAGTGAAGAAGACATAGTTAATACTTTCATGACAATGCGAGAACGTAGAGTTATCAAATAGCTATCTTGATGTAACACTATTATGTTATATTTCGGCATGTAAGACTCTTGATATTTTGGACTATTTGTATTGGAATGATGAACAATTGAAACATTTGTATTGAACTACAATGTTGTGGATCAGTTATCTACTTATATGCGCGAGAAGTGGAACCTGCCGAATGAATCCAAGTTTTGCTATACTGGCAAGGACTGGCTGCAGTTGTTGCTGTCCCAAACTGATGCTCAGATGAAAGCTAGCATCCTGCTACTCCTTTGGCGCTCATGGTATCTGAGGAACGATGTGATCCACAATGAGGGCAAGGAATCAATTGCCAGCTCAGTGGCCTTCCTTCAGGCCCTCGGTCGAGATCTCCTTAGGCCTCCGCAGGTCCTCTCGGACCCAAAAGGCAAGGGTGTGCAAGAACCGGGCGGCAGCACCTCAACACGCCCGATCGCTGGCCCACTCGCCTGGTCTGCTCCTCCGACCGGTTGGGTCAAGCTCAATACTGATGGCTCACTGCCAGCTTCCTCTGACATCGGCGGTGCAGGCGCTGTGGTTAGAGACAGCAACGGTTCAGTCATCTTTGCTGCCTGCGCCAACCTCCCCAACTGTCGAGATGCAGAAGAAGCTGAAGGGAGAGCAGCCCTGCTTGGCTTACAGGCTGTCGCTCGCCTCGGTCTCAAGAATGTCATCCTTGAGATGGATAACGTTGCTTCCACAGCTGTGCTGAAAGCCAAGACCCAAGATCGTTCGAGATGTTGTTTCATTTATGAGGAGGCCAAGAAAATCTTGTTTAGCCTGGACGGATACATCGTCACACACTCCAAGAGGGACACAAACAGGGTTGCTGATGCACTTGCTAAACTTGCCTTTTCTTTAGGTAAAAGAGAGATGACAGATGTCCTGCCCATCTCTGTAAGAGAACTTGTAATGATTGACTCAAACAATTGTATGCCCAGCTAATATATAAGTTCTCTTTCTCAAAAAAAAAAATTATGTACTTATATTATTCACTTGGCAATTTTTTATCACACAAGTGCTAGTGTAGAATTTTTTTTGAAGCGTGCCCACCCCACAGTTTTTTCCTGCGTCCGCCACTGCCAACATGCAGCTCAAGATTAATGATGTTCATGACTTTGGGCCTTTGGCCACATGAGACATAGTTTTATAGGTGCACCAGATGTGATGGACGCCTTTATGTCTAATTTGTTTACTTAGATTATTGTTGTATTGGTTCTGTATTTTGAACATTTTCCTTTTGGCGAGCTGTTCTTCTGCATGATTGTTATTATTTAGTAACTTCATTTTGCAACAAAAAAAAAAGATGTGGTAACTATTCTTGTTTGCAAGTCAATTTTATTTCCGAGAAAATGCTTGCAAGTCAATTTGAGTCTTCTTCTTCTTTGATAAACTCAGGTTTTTATTCAGGTGAACAAAATGTATTTTTTGTTATGATTCTGATGAGGGGGCGCTTGCTTTTTGCTTGTACACGTGCAGGCCGACATTCTGGCAATAGGAAGAAATTATAAATTTACGAGTTACCATCAATTTTATCGATGATGTGATGGTAGATAAGCTATATTTGTACCGACTAGTTAAGCTCTTGTATATAAGTTTGCATAAGTAGACCATTGTCCTCAGTAAGAGTTGCTGATTGTATTAACATGCTTTACATACACAGATCAATTTTAAGATTCGATTACATTGACAAATTACAGCATCAGCATATTAATTTTAAGATTTCATTGCGCCACAAAATTGCAGCAACCGTGGTCCTGTACGGTGAGACAATATCCCATGGTACACGAGTCCTGAAGGAAACCGTCTAGGGCATGTCGTTGGCCGCGTTAGAGGCGCGGCTCCGGCAGGAGAAGGTGAAGAAGTTTGAGGATTTCGTTGACGGACGGCTCAAGCCTGATCTTGTGAACGCCATTGCTCAGCGTGATAAATTGTTCCAGCAGCAGAAGACCTTGTAAGCTGCTCGCTTCTCACCTCGTTTTCCTTTCTGATGCAATTGTACTGACTACTGAAACATTTAGCTCTCTTGCTTCCATTTAATTTCTGGCAATATTGCTCATTCTGATTGTCGAAATTTTTTCTGGGTGGTGGCAGCTTGGATTTGAAGCAAAACATCGAAAAATTGGAAAAGAACGGCGTAACCAGCATGCGATCCATGGTCAATATTGGCTCTGAGGTGTATATGCAGGCAGAAGTGTAAACATCCCTTCGCTCTAACCTGCCTCAAATTCTAAGTTCTTTTTTTTTTGAGATTTTTTTCTGAAGTTCTTGTCTTTGCCTTTTCCCTCCCCGACTCGGAGTTGGCACACTTGTAACATACCTAGTGGGTTTGCTTTGACATTTTTCAATTAGACAGAATTCTTATACAAAAAAAGTGCCCTTTACTATATCTCACTTTCTCAGTTTCTGTATAATCTATAGAAAGTAATTCCTCTTTCCTTTATCTAATGTAAGTAACTGGTGACCAAATAAAAATCATATTTTAAGGATAGGTAGTTTGCATTGCTTAAACGCTAGAGATTCTAAATTACTCCATCCAATAATTTGACTGTGTTTCAAATGGAGTACCTTGTTTCTTATGGAACTTTGCAGTAGGAGGGTAGACATGAGAAAGGTGCTCTATACCCTTCCATTCGTTTCTGACAAAACAAATAGGTTCACTGTCCTTGTAAAAAAGGTGTTTGCATACGGAGACAGTATTAGACAGTATAATAAGCTGTTTAGAGTGGTGTACACTTCATAAATCAGAAATAAGGTCACATTGGCTATTAGACACTATAACGAATAAATGTGAAACTTGCTTTGATATGCTTCATCATTTCAGCTCTATTCTTAACTACCCTTCTTTAACAAGCTGTTAGGTTAATATTTAAATGTTGGGATAAACTCTAAGATATTAGTATACAACACTAACAACAATTACCCGTTTGAAAACCTAGGTTTCATGTCCCCAATCAGATCTATTGAACCGTTGAGATTTAATTATTGTCCTTATTTTGTGATTATTCCCACAGGCCAGACACGAGACACATTTTTGTGGATATTGGTCTTGGTTTTCATGTGGAATTTACATGGCAAGAAGCTTTGCAGTTTATTTCTGTAAGAGAAGCAAGGTTGGCCAGGTAACTGATTTTTAACACTTCAATTCTAGGTCCTGTTTCTGTGCAGGAATATTTGTAAGGAATGAAGAAGTATTTTTTGAGAGTAGTTATGCTAAAGAGATGTTGATCATTGAAGGATGTTCTGGTGCTTTATGCTTACGTAGTTTGCATATATGATAACTTATTACACTTGGTATAAAATGTTGTTATATCTAAAGTGATTGGTTTTTTCTTGTGAGCAAAGGTAATATTCTTGAGCATTGTGGACTTTTTGATCTCTAGATAATTTTTGCACTCGCCTATTGAAGGTATCCATTTTCTGCTTGGAGCCTGATGCTCACCCAGGCACCAGATGCTGAATAAAACTCGCTTATTTGACATAAGCTAATACAGTCTACAGAGTCAAAGCTGATTCTTGTGTGCTACTGATCTGCATCAAATATTCAATTCTGTATGCACCTTCAGAATATGAAGACAACCTGTAGCATCATTTGCCATTGTTATTATTATTCGCATCCAGAACCTATAGTAGTTAGCCACTTGGTGTGGCTAATGACATAGAAAAATAGTGCACTTTTCAACCGTTAAGGCAAAAGTTCATTTTTCGACCTTGAACTTTAAAACTGTTTGAAATGTAACCTCGAACGATGGAATTGGAAACAGTTCAGTTTCACCCTCTGGTTGTTTCACAAATGGTTTTAGGTGACATGGATGCCATGTGTCCACCACTGCTGCCTTGTCATCCAGTTTGATGTTTTAATCCGTTTACAACACTGTACTAATTTATAACCTTTTTTGTGAAAGTTTTCGATCCAGATGATGAAGGTTTTAGATTGTTGGTTCTCGTTGTGTTTGTTTGTTCATGAGAGTGACATGCCATAGATGTCTCGATTCTTTGATCGGTTTATTTCTATTGCTATAGATATATCTGTATGTGCTATCCGTCCATGCGGTTAGGTAGGCTGGCATGCTTGCTTTGCAGTTCCTGTACTACAATGATATATTGATGTTGGGTCCTTTGACAACATTCATATGCGTGCTGTTGTAATTTCTCTTTTTATGGTTCAGCATGCTCCTTCTATTCGATTGATGCTCTTCACTGTGTAGTTAACATTAGCTCACATGTTCATGCTGTGAACTTTTTCATATCTGCAGTCAAATAGATGAGTACACACACCTCATCGCGGGAATAAAAGCACAGATCAAGATGGTAAGTACAACGAACTGGGTGTTTCGATTATGTAGTGCATGGTGTGATGTCTAAAGCATTATTATCTCCTTGTATTCAGATGTTACCCTCTCTTATTGTTTAAATGCAGGTATGTGAAGGTATCCGCGAACTCCTGCAGTTACCAGCAGAGTGAGCTGACTTAGAGGTAGCTCACCAAATTTGTGGCAGAGAGATGCTTGGCAGAGGAACTCTTTGTACCTTGTCACCGAGTTTTGTAAGAATCTTGGAACTAACTCGTGCAAGAGCATGCCAGAATGCAGCTCCCAGCGTTTACTGCAACATTGTGCCAATAGGTCGAAGAATTGGCAATGTGATCATTGAACTCGTGTGACGTGGTTTATTTTTGAAGACCATGAATCTTGTAGCAGATCAATAGGGTGCATGCGAGTTCATATTTACTACTACTAGTATACATGAATGTTCAGAGAATTGTAATGTCTACTCCCTCCGTTTCAAAATATAAGATGTTTTAGCTTTGTAAAAGGAGTGTATGCAGCCTCTTTTAGTGTGTAGGTTCATCTAGGTTTGGAGTGAACCTATATCTAAAAAATGTCTAGATACACTCCTTTTACAAAGCTAAAACACCTTATATTTTGAAACTGAGGGAGTAGATGACATCCGGTCCATATTATTGTTCTCAGATTTGTCTAGATTCAAATATATCTAGTGCTAGATACATTCGTATTTAGACAAATCTGAGAACATTAATTTGGTCTAAATCTGAGAATATTAATTTGGATCGGAGGAAGTAACACTTTTTGCTGCATGCCTGTTGCGCCTAAAAGGTTCGATGAGAACAATACGGTTTTGCTTGGATAAAGATACCGATCTCCTCCATTGCACGTTCGAGTAAATTTTACTTTGGACCAGGCAGATCACTACTTACGTGTCACTTTGCACTAAGATACGGCACAGTAGTACTCCCTCTGTTTGAAAATATAAGATGTTTTAGTTTGTGAAGCTAATGTATCTAAACGCATTTTAGTATCTAGGTTCAAATGAATCTATACAGTAAAGTGTGTTTAGATACATTTGCTTTACAAATCTAAAACATTTTATATTTCTAAACGGAGGGAGTATCAAACTTTGCATTGGGTCCCGTAAAAGTTGGAAAAGAAAATCTGAAATTGGGTACACACGGACACACCATGGACGGGGATAGGTAGAGCCATGTGATACTCTTATATTCCGTATGCCTGCATCCTCGGATACACACCAATTCACCATAGACGCATAAATCTTACATCGAGAAAACTTTAGACTGCACATATACTAGTTAGCTCCTGGCCGTCGCTGGAAGGAAGAAACATCACATCTTCACACCAAGGCCAAACTACTTCCATCTTCCTCTTGTCCATTATCTAAATTTATTTTATTTACCGTTGTGAAAAAATATTCATGAAAGGAAAATCAACATGCGCAGCTAGGAAAGATGTCAAATTAACATGAAGGACAGAATCGAGCCAAATTAACATGTAGAAGAGAGAATCGAGACAAAGGTATGGTAGTTCTACTAGAGTTTATTCCGCATGGCAATATAATTCACAAGGCGATGCTACAAGTGTTTTGAATATAAATACCAAAAGGTCATTATAGAGTATGCAAAAAGAAGTAGACCTATAAAGCCATTATTTCATATACGTACATCAGATCAAATATTGTAAGGCTTGTAGCATGCCCGCTATGAAGCAACCCATCTACAGCTCTGCTGTCCTACCCCGGGGTGACCATTTCCGTGGAAAGTTTGCTTTACGGAGAAGCCTTTAAACATATGTGGCCACGAGTCAGTATATAAATCAAAATTGGCCTTCCAATGGCAGATCCCACCATTGATGGCGAATAATACGCCTATGCAGAAACTGTTGACTGCAGGAAAGAAAGCCGGGTCTTAGTCAGGGAGATCTTCTCCTCTGCCTCTGATGCTTTTTCACGAACTCCACGAACAATATCTGCAGGGGCCTTCTCTACAAACTGCACCACATTGAAATGCATGACCAACAGCATACAGGAATTTGAATATGGAAACTAGTTCACCGAATACAGAAGAAATAGTTGACATACACTAGGGGAACTGAGGCGGGCCAACAGAGCGTCATATTCTGTCTGCATCTTAGAGAGGCGCTTGGAGAGCCGTTTAACTTCCTCAGACACATCAACCATGTCAGCCAAAGGTAGATATGCCTCCAAACCC
Source organism: Avena sativa (assembly GCA_916181665.1). Classification (NCBI taxonomy): domain Eukaryota; kingdom Viridiplantae; phylum Streptophyta; class Magnoliopsida; order Poales; family Poaceae; genus Avena; species Avena sativa. The sequence continues at coordinate 346,655,949 of OV702287.1, forward strand.
TCATCAGCAACAATGTGGACAGACTGGTTTGCATCACCTGGCAAGTATGAAATAGATTTGTGTACTGGCAAACTGCATCAACAAAGATAACATCTGGACAAGTTCAAAAGGTACTCACTCGGTAGCGATTCAGTAAAATGTACGTTCTGTGCGTCAAGCTTGGAAAGCAAAGCAAGAACCTGCTTCTCTCTCTGCGGCATAAAAGTACAAGTCAGATGAACGGAAAAAACGAAAGAAACAGCAGATTGTATGCAGGAAGGTTGCAGCTATCATAGATAGCATCTATCATCCACACAGGTAATTCTATACTTTGTTTTGAGGAACGGTGCCTCTTAAGTTCTATCAGTGAAGCTTTCCCAACAAAATACTATGTCCATGCAATATTCTTTGGCAGCTTTGATTTTAATAATTTGAGTACTAAACTACACCGAATAACCACCAATCTTCTTTCTGACAAAACATGCTATGATTCTCAAATTACTGGGCTAAAAGGCTCATAATATAGGTACAATGAGATTTCTGTTCAAGACACTTACCGATATGTACTCCAGGACATCTGCAGAGGCAACAACAGAAGCTGATATCCGTTTAGCTGGCTCCACAGAATACTCTGCTCGGACATTTCTGATTCCTTTTATCTGTTATTATAAGGGTAATCAAACAAAATGGTCATCAGCAGGCTATAACATTCAAAATAAGCACATACAGCTAAGTGGAAATTTACCAACGATTGCAAGTTCTGAAATCTTTTGATAGACGACAAATTCTTTGGAAGGTCGGTGCTAGGCCAGGGAGCAACTATAAGTGCGTGCTTTCTGTACGGCAATGCCTGAAAATAATTATATGCTAATGATGCAGATGAAAGTGGGAATAAAAAAAGTATGTGTAATACTAATGGAGAGTCAAGGTTTCAATACCTGCCACAATTCTTCAGTTACAAAGGGCATGAATGGATGCAGTAGCTTTAGTATGTTTTCAAACACATACAAGAGAACACTTTGTGTCATAGTAGAATCTGAATTGTCACCAGAGTGGTAGAGACGAGTCTTACTAGATTCAATATACCTACATTATAACAATTTTGTAAAAACATATAAATCTACAAGAAAAAAGAATGCACCATAACAGGCAAGGGTAGAGTGCGGATAGGAATATACAGCCAGGCAACAGCTTAGTATATATTCGATAATCATGTTAAGACTAGTTTGACTTTCCACTATTTGGTTGTACATAATCTTACCAATCAGCAAAATGGCCCCAAAAGAAATCATAGATTTCTCTAGCTGCATCTCCAAAGTAGAACTTGTCATAGCTTATGCTGACTTTATCAATAAGTTCGTGTAGTCCTGTAACCTGGATTGTAGTTTATTCTCTTCATTAACAGGGCTCACGAAAGACCAATAATTCAAGAAAATACTGGACTCACCACCCAGCATTCTGGCAATAGTAATTGCTGAAGCGATGCTTCTGTGTCAAACTGAAGAAGAGATGCAAAGTATTAGCAACAGTTATATAAAGGAGAATGAAATTTAGTGAATGCGCCCTGTGCAATTTGAAAATTCAGTGACATACCTTGTTTGCTAATAAGAGATCCCATGCAGTGCCATCACTTCTATCAGGCAAATTCTGCAACAGAAATTTGCCTGCATTCCAGAGTTTGTTGGTGAAAGCCTTATTTGATGTCAACCTTTCTGTAGAGAGATTAATGTCCTGAAGTGAAAATGTGTGTTAAACAACGGAGAAGTGACCAAGCTTGATGAATGTAAATGAAGACCATGGAAAAGCAAACCTGTCCGGCAGTGCCCATGCAGAGCGTAAATCTCAATGCATCTGTCCCATACTCTTTCATGGTATCTAGGGGGTCGATGACATTCCCCAGTGACTTCGACATTTTGCGTCCCTAAAATAAGGTGATGATTAGTCTGTGAAATTGACAGCTGATCTAGCAACATAAACAAGTCAGACAGACTAAAGTATTTTATTTATGACACGTGTCAAACAGACTTCATTATGGACTACTGACTCGCCCACCCATTGGTTTAACTGGAGTCTGTGGACTTCACACGTTTATCTCAAGGTAAAGGAGGCAATGTAAGGCCATCCACCTCTGTGGATCTCAAACTGGACGGAAGGCATGGCATGTGGCTGTGTGCCCAGCTGCCAGAGAGCATCACACAGCTCATTAGGAGACAAAGCAGGAAGCTGGGCTCACAATCAAGTACACCAGTTGCTCTGCTAGGGTTCAGTTGAGGCAAATGGTCAATCCTTAAAAAAGCAGTTTTCATCAAAAGTATTTGCGCAAGTTTCTCTTTGTGGTGGTCCTCAAAGGTAACTTGGTGAGGACCATGTGACAAACAGGCGGTGGCCATATCAATTAGCAGCTCCTAGTAACTGGTAATGCAATGTACATCATGGCAACATGCTTCCTCAGATACAGTTGTGTTCTCATAAGACATAGAAGTTTGATCATATTACGTATAAAATACAAGAAAATGCCAAGTCTGATTGTTTGCCCCTCAAAAGTAAAACATAACCAAGTTCTTATGGTGCCCATATCTCTCACCTCAGAGTCCCGGATAAGACCATGTAGATAGACATAAGAGAATGGTATGCTTCCTGTAAACTCAATTCCCATCATGACCATCCGTGCAACCCAGAAGAACAAAATGTCATGACTGTTAAAAACAAAATTAGCTATAGTATCAGACATAGTAAATGGAATAGCAGAATATCAACACATAGATAAGCACAGCAGATAAATCACCTTATTCAAAGAAAGGGAGAAAAGACTGTTGTTGAAGCTAACATACCCGGTCTCAAGAACTGTCGCAGGATAAAAATGCTTAAAATCCTCCTTGGACGTATCTGGCCAACCAAGTGTGCTGAAAGGCCATAAAGCACTGCAAAACAACTTCCAACATGTCAAAACAGAAACTCTGTGCAATTTTTTAATATTACTTGTAAGGGATTTGCTTATAATATTTACAGTTCTCCAGCTCTGCCACTTTTAACACTTGGAAATAGGGCTCAAGAAGATATAGCAGGAAGGAAGAAAACACAATATAGATTATATAGGATGAAAAGAAGGAAAGAGAATGTAATATAGGAAGAAAAGGAGGAAAGAGAATGTAATATAGGAAGAAAAGGAAGAAAGAGAATGTAATATAAGAAGAAAAGAAAGAAAAAGAACGTAATGTACGAATTACATAGTAATTAGTTTAGGGAAAAGAAATAAGACAATGTAATATATAGTAGTTCAGAAAGAATACTGAGCAATGGTACGCTAACAAGTCCATTCAAGGATATTGCCTAAATTCAGAGGTTTATTGGAGTCTAGAGCCCTGAGCAAACCTTGAGAACCAAGTATCGAGAACATCAGGGTCCTGATATATTTCAACTGATTTTCCATATTTTTCCTGAGCTTTTGCAAGTGCTTCTTCTTCATTTCTGGCAACAATATAGTCTTCTTCGCATTTCTTTCCAACAATGTACCAGACTGGTATCCGATGGCCCCACCACAATTGTCTACTTATACACCAGTCTTTTATATTTGTTAACCAATTATTATATATCTGCAACAGCACACACAAGAATGAGCAGGGAAATAGTGGCCAGGTCAATTGCAAAATTCATTTCTGACGGAGAGTTACTAACAAGATAAAAATATGTAGATATATGACCAACTTTTCTTTGGTATATATATTATTGTTTTACTGAGCTCCAAGAGACTTTGTGTGTGCATACTGCTGAGCGGCAGATAACTACCTTTCCGGAGAATCAGAATGAAAGATCCAAGCATTTACCTTTTCAAATCTCTCTGGTAGAATAATTAGTTGCCCTTTTTCAACAGCCTGGAGGGCCCTTTCAGCCAATGGCTCCATTGTGACAAACCACTGCTTACTAATCAAAGGCTCAATCACCTAGGATCACACAAAAGTAGGGTCATCAAGCCCTCTGGAAAACATCAACAGGCCTTAATATGAGCAAGAACAAGAAAAAGGTTCACACTTCACCACCCCGTTGAGATCTGGGAACTCTAAGTGTATAGGGTTCCTTCTTCACTGCCAAGTTAGTCTCAACAAGGTCAGACCACAGCTTTTCTCGTGCCTCAAAACGATCCATACCACTGAAAAAGAGGAAAATAAGTTAAGGTCAACATGTTGCACAAAGAAGGCCCTGCAACCTGCAACTCTGTTACATACTGCATTATCGTATGCAGTAGTTGAATCAACTGCTTACATTAATTTACTAACTCAATGCCACAAATTGGGTTTGCAACCTTTTGTCTCAAATTTTCAAAAACAGTAAGTTGTATTAAACATCTGAAGTCCTAGGGTGTCATAACTCAAAAGCAAATTCAAAATCACCTTACAAAGAGAAACATATATGGGTTTGTAAACAGCTGAAATTGCAAGTCAAGAAAAGCCACCACAGAATAGAAAAATAATGGTTTTACTTCATATTCTCTGTCTTACAAAAATAATACCTGTATAATCCAGCAACATCATTTAGTGTGCCATCTTTGTTCATAACATTAAGAACTGGCAGCCCAAGCTTTCGAGCAATATGATAATCATTCTGATCATGTCCAGGGCTAATCTTCAGCACCCCTGTTCCAAATTCTGGATCAACATACTGTAAACCATAGAAACAATAGTTACTATTAACAGGAGTTATGCAAAGTCCATTTAAGGAACACTATCCTGCCTCCCCTTTAGTACTCCCTTCAACTGCTTCTGGATTGAAGTTGACCCAATTACTAGAATTAAGTGATCTTTTTTAGTTAGGGAGAAACCACATATGGTCATAGAAAGAATATATTGGATTTGGTTATGTGAGTACGAATAACCTACACAAAAGAATGCATGCCTCATGTAAGTACGGGAAGCCAAGCAAAAGGCCAGCTTGGGATGCAAAAAAATTTGCACAGCCACACCATTGAAGTAGGTAACAACAGGAATAACAGCTTTCCTGGCTTCAACTGGCAGGTGATAGCGTAATTTTTGACAGTGTTCAAAAAAACGGCTGATTAGTCGCTACTCGGGGGGTGACTGATTAACTGATTTATTGGCCGATTCGCCTATTTATCGCTGGCTGATAAGTTAACGATAAGCAATATCCTGAACATTGATTTTTGCAAGTACAAGCGGCGCAATAACATGAAAAAGATGGCAAGAGGACACCTGCAACTAGTGAATATGGTGTTTTTGAATTACTTTATTTCAATCAATCTCCCAATATCCTTTCTGGAATTACTAGAATGTACATAATATTATATAGATAAAACATTAACTTTTATTCTTACCTGATCAGCAATGATAGGAACATGTCTCCCAAATGTCAAGGGTACAATAGCCAATCTTCCCACATATTTTGCATAACGCTCATCCTGCATTGCCAATTAACAAATTGAAATAGAGATTGCTGCCCAAATCCAATCTCTTCGAGAAATAAATAGCTCCATGTAGTTACAAAATAGGTTGCAACAACACACACAAATAGTTTTATTATGTACTTATATTTACTATAGATACTGAAATAGAGTATGGGTTAACTGCAACAGAACATACCTCTGGGTTAACTGCAATTGCAACATCACCAAATAGAGTCTCAGGTCGTGTTGTCGCAATAGTCATAAAATCATCCCTGCACCACAAATTGAAATGTGTGTAAGCCATGTTCAGCATTAGACGGTGTCAAAAATGTGAAAGATAATGCATATCAGAAAACTAGTGCTCGTGAAAAAGTTCACTTAAATCAAAAGAACTGCTGGTAAACACAAGCATGCGCTTAGTTGTAAATACAATCAACAATATGTATGATGACATCACCGATTACTTAATGATGATTCACACTGCATTATTGTGAGATGTTAGACAACCGCAAGATTAAGAATGTAAAACGAAATACCTCGATCCACCTGCGACACGGTACTTCATAAAGTACAAATAGCCAGATTCTTCAGAGTATTCAACTTCCTAATAAGATCGAGCATTTCAGAATCAAATGTTCAAGTGGCTCATGCAGTTAGAAGTTTCAGCTCTCATATGCAGAATTACCGAACTTTCTTTTAACTATTAGTTGTGCTGTTAGATGTACTCCCTCTGTTCAGAAATATAAGACATTTTAGCTTTGTGAAATGAATGTATCTAGACACTTTTTAGTGTATAGGTTCACTCCGAACTCTACGAACCTATACACTAAAAGACGTCTAGATACATTCGATTCACAAAGCTAAAACGTCTTATATTTCTGAACGGAGGGAGTATGTATGTACTTGTTAAAAGAAAAGGAAATCTCTTCACATACTAGGTCAGATACTGCAGTCTGCAGGTTAGGAGACCAATTGACCAAATATGATCCTGCGAATGGAAATACAATAAATCAAATAATCAATCAATATTTACCAAAGTTACATAAGGTAAGTCCTTAAATTTTAGAGATATAAAAGAAAGATAGATAATTCAAAAGAAGAATTGTTCGGTCCAACAAGAAAAACCAATATAAAATGGTATCACAAGCATGAGGCCATCCTCAACCATGAAAAAACCTAAGCCTAACAGAAAAAAAATCTAGCATATGCTAAAAGAAAACACAGATAGAGTACCAACTACCGATATCAAACAGACCTATAGCATGTTTTACTATGCTGGATGGTGCCAGCTCCATGAGTTGTCAGTTACATGTTTGAAATTATTTGGAATTTGAAAGAGCAGTGTGCGGGTCCAACCGCTCAATTTGCATCCCTATCCAGAAGTACAGCCACTCAATTGTGGCCTGAAAATAGTTTTCATTACCACTGTATCCTAGATTTCCGATTCATAACATTACAGAACTTATGATTGCTGAAGAAAGCTAAAAACTATGACCAGGCAAAATTAAAGGATACACCAAGAAATATGACAACAGAAAAAAAAGGATACCAAACTCAACACAAGATTATGCACATTCACTTCCTTTCTGTAATAGAGCATGTGGCCATGTTTAATTATAATACCTTGATATATAAGTCCTTTTTCATGAAGCCTAACGAATGCTTCAACAACTGCACCTGCAAAATAGAAGGGAAAAAACATCAAGTTCTAACGTCGAGTGGGCAACCTATTGCTATCACAACTATATTACTGATGGTTCTACAACAAAAAGGATGGGTCAAAGTTCACTAGTGTATATAAATGGCATTTAACACTTCAGATCTGGCAGGTTGAAGATCAAACAGCTGTCACTCTCATTTGTAAGATTGAGCAGAAAAAGTAAGGAGCCAAAACGAGAGTCAAATACCCTACACCATTAATGTGATCCTGATCAAATGCAAGTTTATCAACAGAACCAAATTAACAGATGCAAACCATGTTATCTGATACTGCAGAAGAAAAAAAGTAACATAACTATATAAAAAATCCTAAAAGATCAAAACAAGCTAGTAGTTCCACAACATAATGCCACAAAATACACATACTAGTAAATGCAGATGGCATCAATTGCAATTGAAAACAACAGTTGACACTTACGACTTAATTGATCATCTAGAGTGAAGCATTCACGATTCCAGTCACAAGATGCACCCAATCGCTTAATCTGGTTAGTGATAGTACTCCCATACCTGAATGGGAAAAGTATTCAGAACAAATCACAAACAATCCACTGTGAAAAATGAGTTTTTAAAAGAACTTCTAATTGAATGCAACCTTCTGGAATGAATGAGTTAGCCAGAATAATCTTTCATCACAAGTTCGTGATAGTTAATTTATAATTATTATGACAGACAACCCCAACATCGTATTAACAATGAAGACAGCAAAGCATGAAGAAATAAAGTATATTGCACGTGAGATGCATGCACGGACACATAAGAGTATGGAGTGAGGATGTTGTCCAACTATATTCAGAAAGAGGAAATCACGTGGGTAGTAAGTTATAGGAAAGTATGGTAATTTATAGTACATCCAGGTAATTAAGCAAAGATTTCTTCAGTTTCATAGAAAAAGGATTGCTTCAAATCAGCAAGAAAAAAAATCGAACAGCAGAAAACAGTATACAAAAACTGGACTGGATTCAGATAAGGACTGACTTCTCTTTCCACTCCCAAACTCTTTCAGTAAACTCCTCCCGGGTAAGATCTGTTCTTTTGACGCCTTTGGCAGCTAACATCTTTTCCACAACTAACTGAATTATAAATGAAAATTGTAAAGTAAAATTAGCCTATTACTGTACTAAGAGTTGAACGCAACATTGAATACAGAGTAAATGTGCAGTAAGATTTACAAACCTGAGTTGCAATCCCAGCATGGTCAGTACCAGGTATCCAAAGTGCAGGCCTCCCTTTCATACGGAAATACCTTATCATTATATCCTGAGTTACTTAAAGAAAAGGAGAAATTTTTAGTCAGAAAAATACTAGAGCCCAAAACGATGGAAAGAAACAAAACTGATTTTTTTTCATGTTTGAGATGTATATATGGACTAAATAATAATTGCCTCAGAACTTAGAAATGCAATGTTAAGTGCCCCATGAGAGGCAACTATGAACTATCTAAGAATCTAGACTGCACTTGATTAACTTAAATAGGCCAGTTAAACTGCAGCATGTTAGTTCACAGCCTTCAAGTTATCATTTCTGCACAGAATTTTGACATCATGATCGCTTCTGCTTAATACAATAGTCGCAACTTTTACTACACATGGCATAATCACTGGTTGCTGAGACAAGGTCGCCAGTGCTATCGATACATGGCTTGTCTTCACCTTACTAAGCAAATCCATAGAAGCTTATGCTCAGATTTTTTTTGCGAGTCATCTTCAAAGTTAAAATATAGAGAAAATATCACAATACAACAAATCAACAGTGAGAATGCATTATAAAAGATACGTAGGGTGTAAAGATATATGAATTGTTTGTAAGGAATAATATCAGCACATAGTTATCCAACATAATTAACACAGTAGTCTTAAAAAATTGAATCATCCTACCTCAAGGGTAACAAACATAGCATGACCCATGTGCAGTGATCCGGTAACATTTGCAGGTGGCATAGGAACGACAAATGGATCTCCTCCACGATCGAAGTTAGGCTTAAAAAATCCTTGAGATTCCCACCTATAAAGCATCAAGTAGATTTCGTTAGGAAAAGTTTAATGTAGTTCCAGAGGTAATTTGATGTAAAATAATGGAAAAAGCAACTACCAGCATACAATTAGATATATTCAATTCAGTTTGTTGAACAATACAATACTTGAATCGCATAACAAGATTATTAAGTAGCAGGGCGCCATCCTAGGCTGTAATGCTAATCCAATGGGAGTTCAAACATACTTTTCTACTATCATGTACTCCCTCCGATCCATAACACTTGTCATTGAAACGGATGTATCTAGTACTAAAACATGTCTAAATACATCTATTTCTACGACAAGTAATATGGATCGGAGGGAGTACCTAAGTTAACAGTGTTCCTGATTGAATGATGGCAATTTTATCGTGTGTACAATTCAATATTTATGAGTATATCAATATATCATTGATCCAGCGGTTCTAAGCTCCATATCGCATCTTAGTATTCAGACACCCTAGCATAACTATAACAAGTTAACTTTGCATCTCCTTTGACTTGCTAAATGCAGCTATCTATGGATCAGTGAGTAAGCATTGACAAACACTGGTGATTAGTTCCTCCTTGGTGACAGAAAGATTTAGCAACCTTGTCCAAAGCCAGCACCCACGAGGTCAGGAATATCGATGTCTGTAAATCAGTGATCAGCTCCAAGGTGAGCAACTAAATCTACATTTCCATACTACCAACTAAAATTCCACCCCTCAGCTTTATTGCTTGTAGCAAAGCATCAATGAAATTGCAAGCTTATGATAAAACTTGCACATTGCCGGCCAAATCATTGAAGTCATACTTAGCTTGACCACATGACAACGAGCATAAAGGGATCACAATAGCAAGCCTGCGAGATAACTCACAGAAAAGACTAAATTACCACTTATAAATCCGCTCCTCGCCGGTGAAGTCGAACGACTTGGCGACCTCGGGGGAGGTGAACACATCCCTCTCAGAGGCAACAGCTGCAACACGACCAAAACCCCATCAGTGCACAACCCAAAATCCCACCGAATTTCACACCAGCTACAACTAAACGAACTGAACCGAGCACCAGGGAGCTAGCAGTTACCTGCACAGAACCTGCGGGCGGCGCGGCTCGGGGTCCACGCCGGGCGGCGGTGCGCGGAGAAGAGGAGCGGGTTGAGGCGGCGGAGGCAGGACGAGGAGGAGGACAGGAGGTGGGAGGGGCCCGCAAGCGCCATTGGAGCTGCGGGCGCACGGCTCGCGTGCTTTGGGGGGCTGGCGATTGAGATAAACCCTAGAAGTGGAGCTCGGCGGGGTTTGGATTTGGAAGGGGATAACGCGGGAGCGTGGTGGTGATGGCGCTGCCACCGTAGGGAAACGGAGCGTGGTTGCGCTAGCGAAGGGGAATGATGACCGAATCAAAGATTTGTATACACTATTTTATTTTATTTCGGCGTTCGATTGGTACCCTATGTCAGGGCATTGTATAATGCGGTGACGTTAGCCTTCTCTTATGTTTGCCATGTTAGAATTTTGCTTAGTTGGAGGATAGAGAAACAAGAAAGAGAAAGTTGTCTTTTCTTAGCTAAGGGATGATCTCTTATAAATAAGAGAAGACTATTTTCTCCATTGTACCATATGTCTTCCCTTAGCCAACCAATTTCTTACTAAAAATAGTTAATTCTCATTAATTGCAAGAGATAGCAATAAAAGATAATGCATTGTACAAGTTATATATTGTGTCTTCTCTAAATGATGTGGAGAGCTAAGAGAAGACATGTCTTCCCTAGCATTGTACATGCCCTTAGGATGTTAGGTATTTTCAGTTGATGTCAGGAAGTGGAATGTAATAGAATGGTTTTACACCTGAGAGTCGTTCTAGTGTTCAGTTGAAAATGGAATAAAACAAGATGGTTCCTCAAAAGAGAATATTTTTTCTAAATCTAGAACGCACCCATTTCTCCAAATCGGTGGAATCTCCCCGTTCCTCTATGCTAAAGCCACACAAACCTTCTCACTCTCTATTCTCTTGTCATCATTTTTGCTAAATGCACCCAAACATGGAACCATTTCATTCCACTTTTTTGGACCAACCGAACATAGGATGAAACCATTCCATTACATATTGTTGGTTCTAACCAAACATAAGAACGGAACCAACCCATTTCAATGGAATGTGAACCATGACATTTCATTTCACTTCATTTCTGAACTGAACACACCCTTAGATTTGTGCCTTTTGCACGAACCTAGGCATCAGGTCGTCCCGTTGCGTGTCGGCCCGTGGCACCGTGAGACCGGCCTGCCAGAAGCCTGGCACGGCACGTGGCCTGACGGGCCCATGCCAGCCTGTAGCACGCTGGGGTAGTGCCTGTAACACGGTCTTGAGCACGCGGGCCTCCCTGGTGTGGCACGCGATGCAGCGGCACGCGGTCGGCCCTGCCAGGCATGCTGCCAATTGTTTGGGGGTGGGGTGGGGGTGGGGGAGAGCAGGGTAGTTGCCTCTCTCGCTCGATTCAAAAATCGAATTCGGGGTGGAGCCAGGGAGCGGGGAACTTGGCGGCTGATGTGGCAGGCCGGTTGCCTGTTGGGGGAGGGGGAAGGGTTTTGGTTTTTTGGGTATTTTTAATTATTTTTTAGGATTTTTGTCTTTCAGGAAAGCTGTTTTGGTCTAAATTTGATCTTTTTTGCTATAAAAAGGGTAGCATACCCCTCTCCACAAACCAACACTTCTCATCTCTCATTTCCAAACATGAGCGATTCGAATCTGAACCAGTTTGTCTTTCCCCTCGAGTCGTTGGGTGTCGAAATTCCACCGAACTACAATCCCTATCCCCATACTTCTCCCTATTGCGACAACAACAACATCAATTTTCCATATTCCCAATCCCAGGAGCCCCCACACACACCACCATATACAGATTCTTCCAGAACCTCCACCACTTCCACCACCATTGGAACCAAGCAGCGGAAGAAAACCTTGGAGATTTGGTAGCACTATGAGGAGGAAGAATATATTGATGGCGGTGGTGCCACGAAGACCAGTATAAGTGCTTGCATCCGGGTTGCTCGAGCAAATTTGCTCTACGGAAGGGAGGAGGGAAAAACCACATGAAGAGGCACATGTTGACCCACGCCAAGCAAGATGGAGAGGTCGTGGCGATCTAGAGCAGGATCAACTTAAATCCCGATGCACTACCCGGGGTATTTTTTCTATGATGCAGCTCATCAAAGAGATGCTCTTGTAACATTAATTGCGATCAATGTTTTACCCTTGGTATTGGCGAGTGTCCTAGTTTTGTAGAGTATATTTGAACCGCTCACCTTCATACTTTTACATTAGTATCTAGACAAACTACAACTAGGGACATGAGAAAACTAGCCAAAGCAAGAGTGTTGCATCGTCGAAGGGCAAGACTAAGTAAAACTTGTCTCCATATTTCCCTTTGCCTCAACCTCACCTTTTGTTATAAATAGGACATCTCACCCCTCTCATTCTCCACACCACCCCTCTCAACTATCATAGTCGCATTATCATCTCCATAGTCCACACCATCCATTTAGCTCTATACATGGTTGTTGAACTGAATCCCAACCAATGGGGGTTCAGAGCAAATCTAGCACCGCCTCCTGCGAGAAGAAAGACCAGGGTGTATGACTGGTTCGACAAAAAAGAATATGAGGAGGATGGTGTCGCGAAATGGAGAGTTAAGTGCAGAAGATGTGTGAAAATATTGAATCCCTAATATTTTGTTGTATTTGATTTAACCCTCTCGCGGGGTATATATAGAAGTACAAGGAGGGGAGAGTCTTGGAGTACAAGAAGATGAGTCCTAGTCTATCTCTAAATCCTATACGTATTCGAACATTCCCCCTCAGTCGTAGCGGGAGAGAAGTGGACATTTGCGACTGGATTTGAAGCATCGTCTTCTCCTCCTTGTCATCATCATATGTGTCTCTGATGATCATGGTTAACACCTAGGGGTGGTGACTACGCCCCCTTCTGGTGCCTCTCTTCCCTCCCACAGTCACAGCGGGAGAGTCGTGGACACATGTGATGATGCGGACGTTGTTGACTAGAGTTGTTGCCGATGTGTAGTTGTAGACATTTTTGTTGATGTCGATATCGAGGTAGCCGATCGTGATGTAGCCGTGGTCGAGGTGGGTGTGGTTGACATCGTAGTTATCGTATGTTATGTGGCCTCCATTGCTGGAGGACGTAAAAAATTGCGCATTTTTTGTTGACAGAGCTGCAGTTGTGGACGTTTCCGCAGCATAGAAAACAAGAAAATTCCTACGGTGTGAACTACACGCCAAGATCTATCTACTTGGTACAAAGCAACGGGTGAACATACATCCAACGAGAACTTACCCTCGTAGACAACGAGCTTTGTTAACGAGTAGGAACTCGTGGTTGATGTAGTCGTACACTTGCCGATCTCAAGATCGTGAGAAAGTCCGAGCGCCGCAACTCAGCAGCGCATCCGCACTTGCACACACGTTCAAGCCACCGGACAACCTCCACCTCCTCGCTACATCGATCCAGCGGAAGCAGCAACTCCTTCCAGACGAAATGCCACCGGGAACATGTATCTCGCTAATCCGAGACCATGGGGAAATAATTCTAGAGGGGAAGAGAGATCCTTCACAAGGAGGTGTGTGGATGAAGGAGGGAATGGGTGGCCTTTTATAGGAGAAGGGGGTGCCCCCTCTCTCCATGGCCGGCGCATGGGGGGGTGACCCCTCACCTCCCCCATTCATGTGGTGGTAACCCCTCCACATTAAAATGCCTCTTCACATTCCCTTTTAAAGTCTCCACTTTAAATGTTAATAAAACTCTTTTTATTAAATTTATTCAGAATTTTGTTAATTACTTTAATTAACAAATATTCACATATAGCCCCTTACAATATTTCAATATCACATGCAGAACCACCTTCTGCAATTTCACCCGAAACAATTTCTGGTTTCTATTGAAACAATTCATGCGCTTTGCAATTCTTTCGTCTGAAACATATGTGCTCCAAAATGGTGTCCGGTAACTCTTAAGTGTGCCACCCTACGGTTCGCGAATAATGCAGACATGATCGAGACCCTTCTCCGATCAATAATCAGCAGCGGGACCTGGAGATCCGTACTGACTCCTACACATTCAACGATGACTCCTGTGATCGTGAGAACCTTTAACGCTTGTAACTAAATCCCTTTGTCTTTCGATATATTACATGTCCGAGATTCGATCATCGGTATCTCCATACCTAGTTTGATCTCGTTACCGATATGCACTCTTTTCTCGTTCCCGTGATATAACATTCTAGTGATCACATCACTTGCTTGCAAGCTATCCTAATGTGATATCACCGAGAGGGCCCAGAGTATATCTATCCGTCATCTGGATTGACAAATTCCACTCTTGATCCATGAGCCTCAACATAATACCTTCGTAGTACTGAACCCATCTTTATAGTCACCCTGTTACGGTGTGACGTTTGATGTTATCAAGATACTCTTCCGGTGTTAGCAATTAACATGATCTCATGGTCTAAGGATAAAGATTACTTCGTATGATGTTATAGCAATATAAACATAATGACTTGATCGTAATGCTATACTTTGGATGAATGTTCATCACATCATTCCACCAATGGTGTGACCTTGTTATTAACAACATCCAATGTCCATGATCAGGAAACCTTGATCATCCTGTTAATCAACAAGCTAGTCTATAAGAGAGACATGACTAGGAACCCTTTTTGTTTATTAAACACACATGTATTAATGTTTCTGAATCAATACATTTCTAGCATGTAAAATAAACATCTATCATATATAAGGAATATAATAACAACTTTATTATTGCCTCTCAGGGCATATTTCCTTCAGTCTCCCACTTGCACTAGAGATAATAATCTAGTTCACATAGTGATAAATCTAACACCCATGGAGTTCTGGTGTTGATCATGTTTTGCCCTAGGGAGAACTTTAGTCAACGGATCTGCTACATTCAGGTCCATGTGTACTTTACAAATCTTTATATCTCCATCCTTGACATGCTCGCAGATGGAGTGAAACCGGCGCTTAATATGTTTGAAATTCTTGTGAGACCTTGGTTCCTTTGCGTTGGCTATGGCTCCATTGTTGTCACAATAGATCACCATCGGGTCCAACGCACTGGGAACCACCCCCAGTTCCGTAATGAACTCTTTCATCCAAACTGCCTCCTGCGCCGCTTCTGAAGCAGCAACATATTCCGCCTCTGTTGTTGATCCAGCCACCACAGGTTGTTTGGAACTCCTCCAACTAACTGCTGCTCTGTTCAAGAGAAATACGTATCCGGATTGAGACTTAGAGTCATCCGGATCGGTGTCAAAGCTAGCATCGACATAACACTTAGCGACTAGCTCTTCTTCACCTCCGTATATGAGAAACATATCCTTAGTTCTTCTCAAGTACTTGAGGATGTTCTTTACCGCTATCCAGTGTTCCGAACCTGGATCAGATTGGTACCTACTAGTCAAACTAATAGCATGTGCCACATCCGGTCTTGTACATAGCATGGCATACATAATAGAGCCTATGGCCGAGGCATAGGGGATCTTATCCATCATCTCTCTTTCTTCCACCGTAGCCGGACTTTGAGTCTTACTCAATGTCCTGCCTTGCAACATAGGTAAGAACCTCTTCTTACTTTCGTCCATATTAAACTTCTTTAATATCTTATCAAGGTATGTACTCTGCGATAGCCCAATTAGGCGCCTTGATCTATCTCTATAGATTTTAATGCCTAATATATATGACGCTTCACCAAGGTCTTTCATCGAAAATTTGTTGTTTAGATAACTTTTAACACTGTTTAAAAGATCTATATCATTTCCAATCAATAATATGTCATCCACATATAATATCAGAAATGCCACATTGCTCCCACTCACTTTCTTGTAAATACAAGCCTCTCCATAAGTTTGGACAAATCCAAACTCTTTGATCACCTCATCAAAGCGGAGATTCCAACTTCGTGATGCTTGCTTCAGTCCATAGATGGATCGCTGAAGTTTGCACACCTTATTAGCATCCTTAGGATCGACAAAACCCTTAGGTTATATCATATACAACTCTTCTTCAATCTTACCATTGAGGAACGCAGTTTTGACATCCATCTGCCATATTTCATAATTGAAATATGCAGCAATTGCTAACATAATCCTAACCGATTTAAGCATCACTACGGGAGAGAATGTCTCATCGTAGTCAACTCCTTGAATTTTTCGAAACCCCTTTGCGACAAGTCGAGCCTTATAGATGGTCACATTACCATCAGCATCAGTTTTCCTTTTGAAAATCCATTTATTCTCAACGGCCTTTCGGTCGTGAGGTAAGTCCACCAAGTTCCAAACTTGGTTCTCGTACATGGATTCCATCTCGGATTTCATGGCTTCTAGCCATTTGTTGGAATCCGGGCTCATCATCGCTTCTTCATACGTTCCAGGGTCATCTATTTCATCAACCATGAAATTCACAACAGGACTGCCGTACAGTTCAGGAGCTGCACGTGTCCTGCTTGACCTGCGAGGTTCGGTAGTGTCCTCTTTTGGAGTTTCATGATCATTATCATTAGCTCTCTCTTCATCAGGTGAAGTCAACCCCGAAACAACTTCCGGTGCTGCGCCACTCGCATTCCATGAAGAGAAGGTTCAATAACCTCTTCGAGTTCTACCTTCCGACTACTCACACCTTTCGCGAGAAACTCCTTCTCAAGAAAGGATCCATTCTTGGCAACAAAAACCTTGCCCTCGGATCTGTGATAGAAGGTATACCAAATTGTTTCCTAAGGGTATCCTATGAAGACGCATTTTTCCGCTTTGGGTTCGAGTTTATCCGGTTGAAGTTTCTTCACATAAACATCGCATCCCTAAACCTTAAGAAATGACAGCTTAGGTTTGTTTCCAAACCATAATTCATACGGTGTCATTTCAACGGATTTAGATGGTGCCCGATTTAAAGTGAATGCAGCTGTTTCCAGTGCATAACCCCAAAATGACATAGGTAAGTCAGTCAGAGACATCATAGATCGAACCATATCCAATAAGGTACGATTACGACGTTCTGACACACCATTACGTTGTGGTGTTCCGGCAGGCGTGAGTTGTGAAACTATTCCACACTCTTTCATGTGTGTGCTAAACTCGTAACTTAGATACTCTCCTCCACAGTCAGACCGTAGAAACTTGATCTTTCTATTACGATGATTTTCCACTTCATTCTGAAATTCCTTGAACTTTTCAAAAGTTTCAGACTTGTGTTTTATCAAATAGATATACCCATATCTACTCAAATCATCCGTGAAAGTAACAAAATAACGATATTCACCTCGCGCCGACACACTCATTGGTCCACACACATCAGTATGTATGATCTCCAACAGATTTGTCGCCGTTCCATTGAACCGGAAAACGGCGTTCTAGTCATCTTGCCCATAAGGCATGGCTCACATGTATCAAATGATTCAAAATCAAGTGATTCCAAAAGTCCATCAGAAATGAGTTTCTTCATGCATTTAACGCCAATATGACCTAGACGACAGTGCCACATATATGTAGACATATCATCATTAAGTTTAATATTTTTAGCATTAACATTATGAATGTGAGTAATATTACTATCGAGATCCAATAGAAATAAACCATTCAACATAGGTGCATGACCATAAAAGATATCATTCTTATAAATCGAACAACCATTGTTCTCAGATTTAAAGGAATGACCACTTTGCATCAAACACGATCCAGATACAATGTTCATGCTCAGTGCAAGCACCAAATAACAATTATTTAGGTTTATAACTAATCCCGATGGCAAATGGAGAGGTAGCATCCCGACGGTGATCACATCAACTCTTGATCCATTGCCGACCCGTATCCTGACCTCATCCCTTGCTAGTTGTCGCTTGTTCCGTAGCCCCTGAACCGAGTTACATATATTAGCAACCGATCCGGTATCAAATACCCAGGTGCTACTGCGAGTACTAGTCAAGTACACATCAATAACATGTATATCACATATACCTTTGTTTGCCTTGCTGGACTTCTTGTCCGCCAAATACTTGGGGGCAGTTGCGCTTCCAATGGCCAGTCCCCTTGCAATAGTAGCACTCGGTGTCAGACTTAGGGCCAGCCTAGGGTTTCTTTTCAGGCGTGGCAACAGACTTGCCACCCTTCTTTTCCTTGTGCTTGCCTTTCTTGTCCTTCTTGAAACCGGTGGTCCTATTGATCATCAACACTTGATGTTCTTTCCTAATCTCCACTTATGCAGTCTTAAGCATTGACAGAAGCTCGGGAAGAGACTTCTTCATGCCCTGCATATTATAGTTCATCACGAAGCTCTTGTAGCTAGGTGGCAGAGATTGGAGAACACGATGTATGCCTAAGTCAATGGGAATCATTATTCCCAAAGGCACAAGCTTATCGGCGTACCCAGACATTTTGAGTACGTGCTCACTAACGGAGCTGTTTTCCTCCATCATGCAGCTAAAAAACTTTTCTGTAGCATTATAAATCTCTACGGCAGCATGGGTATCGAAAATCATTTTCAATTCTCCCATGGTATCAAAGGCATTGCCATTTTCGAAACGCTTTCGAAGTTCTGGCTCTAGCCCATATAGTATGCCGCAATGAACTAAGTTGTGGTCCTCCTGACGAGTCACATATACATTCTTTTCCTCGTCAGGGGCATCAGGAGCTGGTGGGGGCCTAGCGGCGCATCTAGCACATATTGCTTTTGTGCAGCAGTGAGGAGAATCCTCAAATTCATAGCCCAGTTGGTGAAGTTGCTACCATTCGCAGCAAGTTTCTCTTTCTCCATGAACATATTGAAATTAAAAGCAGGTGGTGCCATCTACAACAGAATTTGTAAAGTTTATTTAGACTAAGTTTATGATAGATTGAGTTCAACTAATCCAAATTACTAATGAACTCCCACTCAAAAACGACATCCCTCGTGTCCTTTTGGTGATTACATGAACCAAATCCACTATACCAAGTCCGATCATCACGTGAGTTGATATAGCTTCAAAGGCGAGCATCTATATGGGCATCATATCAACCATATGACTCATGCTTAACCTTTCGGTCCGTGTTCCGAGGCCATGTCTGTACATGCTAGGCTCGCCAAGTAAGAACCTTAGTATTCGCGTGTGTAAAACTGTCTTACACCCGTTCCTACGAAAGCGTAGATTCGAGTACACCTGATCATCACGTGATGTCTCGAAACACAATCCATAGAACGACGCATACTCAAGGAAGAACACATTTTTATCTTGATATCTAAAAGAGGGATCATCTTATAATGCTATCAAACGTGCCAAACTAGCAGTATAAGATGCTAACATCTAATGTGTAAAGTGAGATGATATGGTCCATGCATTTGATCTCTATCACTTGCATCATGGTATGATCTCTATCATTCCTTTGTGTGTAAGGCCAAGGTCTATGGAACTTACACGTTGAGTGTGTTGTAAGAGTATCCACCATACATCTACTTACAACAATACCATATCAACACACTAGCCCAACAACGATCTAAACTAGACGCCTCTAATTTATCAATTACAAGTTTTACATGGCTTAGGGCTTTCGGAGATAGAACTGTTTTTACCTACGAACATGAACCACAATGAGGATAACTAAGTTATTAGCAACTCATTGTAAATCAGATATTGACTATAGTAGGAGAGACAGACACCCGCCAGCCACTTATGCAAAACAAGTTGCATGTCAGTCGTGGAACCGGTCTCATGTACGATGACATGTAAGGTTGGTCCGGGCCGCTTCATCCCACTATGCCACCAATATCCAAAATACATAGAAGATGCAACAACATGATCATCATCGCCCACATATCAACCATATGTGTACTACCCGTGCTAAGCACCTACTCATAGATCAGGCTCTGATACCACTGTTGGGTCCGCAGCATAGAAAACAAAAAATTTCCTACGGTGTGAACTACACGCCAAGATCTATCTACTAGGTCCAACGAGAACTTACCCTCATAGACAACGAGCTTTGTTAACGAGTAGGAACTCGTGGTTGATGTAGTTGTACACTTGCCGATCTCAAGATCGTGAGGAAGTCCGAGCGCCGCAACTCAGCAGCGCATCCGCACTCACACACACGTTCAAGCCACCGGACAACTTCCACCTCCTCGCTCTAGCGATCCAGTGGAAGCAGCAACTCCTTCCAGACGAAATGCCACCGGGAACATGTATCTCGCTAATCCGAGACCATGGGGGAATAATTCTAGAGGGGGAGAGAGATCCTTCACAAGGAGGTGTGTGGATGAAGGAGGGAATGGGTGGCCTTTTATAGGAGAAGGGGGGTGCCCCCTCTCTCCATGGCCGACGCATGGGGGGGTGACCCCTCACCTCCCCCATTCATGTGGTGGTAACCCCTCCATATTAAAATGCCTCTTCACATTCCCTTTTAAAGTCTCCACTTTAAATGCATTAAATTTCTCCAAATTTAATGCTCTCTCATTTAATAAAACTCTTTTTATTAAATTTATTTAGAATTTTGTTAATTACTTTAATTAACAAACATTCACATATAGCCCCTTGCAATATTTCAATATCACATGCAGAACCACCTTCTGCAATTTCACCCGAAATAATTTCCGGTTTCTATTGAAACAATTCCTGCGCTTTGCAATTCTTTCGTCTGAAACATATGTGCTCCAAAATGGTGTCTGGTAACTATTAAGTGTGCCACCCTACGGTTCGCGAATAATGCAGACATGATCGAGACCCTTCTCCGATCAATAATCAGCAGCGGGACCTGGAGATCCGTACTGACTCCTACACATTCAACGATGACTCCTGTGATCGTGAGAACCTTTAACGCTTGTAACTAAATAGCTTTGTCTCTCGATATATTAACAACATCCAATGTCCATGATCAGGAAACCTTGATCATCCTGTTAATCAACAAGCTAGTCTATAAGAGAGGCATGACTAGGAACCCTTTTTGTTTATTAAACACACATGTATTGATGTTTTCGAATCAATACATTTCTAGCATGTAAAATAAAGATCTATCATATATAAGGAATATATAATAACAACTTTATTATTGCCTCTCAAGGCATATTTCCTTTAGTTTTGCACCTTGTAGAGGTACCGTCGGGGAGCATCTCTTGGACGCAGTCATAAGTGAGACCAACTATTTTGCCAAGACCGAAGGAACCCGCCAAACACATAAGGTTTTGCCAGAACCGTATGCGCAGTCGTAGGGGTATCACAATTGTGTGATGTCGATTTGTTGATACAGTTGTCGGGGTTGTGGACGCGGTTATGCCGTCGCATGCCTTGCAGTTGTACTGTCAGTGGGAGTCATAGTTGTATGTCTATCTTGTGGACGGGTATCACGGTGGCGACGATGTGTCGACAAAGATGTTGATGAAGACCACATTGATGTAGACCTTGACGATGATGTGTCGACCATGTTGTAGCAGGCGTGACGGAGCGTCGCTTGAAGGAGTCACTTGCGGTGATGATGTTGTCGATGCCTTGATATCGGAGAAGTCGGCGAAGTAGTGTTACACACCGGCCTGGCGTGTGGATGATGTTGATGTCGCTTTTCGTAGATGCTCGACGAAGATCTTGGCTCATGGTTGGTGTAGTCGTACAACTGTTGCTCTGATACCATGTGAAAATATTGAATCCCTAATATTTTGTTTTATTTGACTAGGAAACATGCTCGTGCGTTGCAACGGGAAGAGCGAAATTGTATGCTAAAAGTGCATAAAGTAAGTTATTATTGGTATGGCGGGGCATCGGGTTAGATGATCTTGAGCTGAATAACAAAGTGAGATTTTATTTTACATCAACTTCTTTCTGCTTCATCCTTGTGTGTAGTAATATCATCATAAGAGACTAGTATGAAAAGACAAATCCATTGATGTTTTCTTAAGCATTAACTATTTATTGGTAGGTTTAGTATCATTAATTACACTTATTAAAGACTGTTGGGGATATACTTTTCGGGTATCCTCACAGTTCCTCACTGACCAGGGTGGCCCACTTTGGGTTAGAGCATTGCTTCACGGGCGGCCCAGTCACGGAGAAAGACGGAGTCCAATCCGGCTACGGGAAGGCCCAGAAGACTTACCGACTTAGGTCCATAATGTTACTTGTAGTTCAAGATGTACTCTGTAACCGACTCTTAGTCGTAGCCGGATAGATCTCTCCTGTAAACCCTAGGCCGGATATCTATATAAGCCGTCCTAGGGAGAGCCTTTAGAACACACCAATACTTTAGACCCTCAACTCGCACAGGCGAAACCCTTGTAACCCATCTTTTGACTCTGCCGTATTACTGGATTGCTAGCAGGAGTAGGATCCGTCCAAAGCCGGCGGATTCGAACCTGGGTAAACTTGTGTGCTCACCGTCCCGGAATACCGTACGTCTCACACCCCTCTCTTCCGCACGCCTCGAGGACCCCCTCATGGCGTACTTGTCATCAATCCGATGACAGTTGGCGCCCACCGTGGGGCAAGTGAGCTTCGGATCTGCGTTCCGAGCGGAATCTGCAAGAATCAGAATCGGCGAGACTATCGTCGTCGGTCGCATCCTCTACGCCAGCGACGTCCCTCTCATCGTTCTCGACGAGACTTGGATTCCGGCTAAGGAGGCCGTGACTGCCTACACAATCATGTCTTTTGGCGAGATCGATGTTTACATCGGTTTCACTGAAGCTGCCCAACCCACCCCAGCGGTGATGATAGAGGCAGAAGAATCTTCTGGGTCCCCTTTGTCCACGGAGGCGGTAGAGTTCTGGATCTCAGAAAACCCTAATCCCACCCAGCCCGCAACAGTTGCGGAGATAGTGGAGAAATCCGAGCCTGAAGAAGACCTAGCGGTCCAAGTCGAATCTGGAGTGGATCTCCCTGGAGAAGCCGGATCCCAGATCGACCCACCCGTGAAAGTCGAAATTCAGGAGGAACTAGTCAACGACACTGATTTCGGCTCTGATGATGCCGGGACAGACATGCCTTTTCTGAGGTATACGATGAGACATATGATACTGCAAGGCGAAAGCGCAGATGCAATTCTCGAGACCATCAAAAGTTTCGACATGGCTGATCGCGAAAGCCGCAGGTACCTCAGGAAGCATGCGTCGCACTTCGTCGGGTACGTGGGATCCGGATCCGGCTCTGCCGATGCTGGAGAAAACACCGACTCGGTGCTAGAGGCAATTGGAATAAACGCCGACGTACCCGCATCCTCGGATGAATCAATGACGTCAGCGGATTTCGAAAGTTCTCCGCGGAATATGAAGAGGAGTATAACTCCAAAGCTGCAGAAGAAGGAGAAGCCATGGATGAAGGATCCGGGGAACACTCTCCCAAAGCGCAGGATGACATGGACGTCGGAGATAATCCCGAGGTCCAGATGTCCGAAAGTACCGATCAGAGCTTGACTCTAGGAAACGAACCCAAAGCCGTCTTTGCTACCGGTGCTGCCAAGAAGGCAAAGAAGAAGAACAAGAAGAACAAAACCTCGGCAAAAGACCCTCTAGCTGAGGAGGTGATTGCCGAGGAATACGAAGAAGACTCGGATGGAGCACTTATCCCAGACGAGCCGAAAAAAGAAGAATCGGTGGATGGACACGTGATCACCGAAGGTGCACGTAAACTCATCGATGCTGCATTGACCACACCTATCCCTACAGCTGCAGAACTTACTGCTGAAGAGCTGGACGAAAGGGCCCAAGCCCTAGAAGCGCGTCGTCAACAACTCCTCGATGAAGCCAAAAACATCGAGGTGGAGAAGAAACGCATGGCAACCAAGGACTACATGTCTCGGTTGCATCAGAAGACACGGAAGCGTCACACAAATGACAACCAATTCCCACATATCCGTGCTGTCCTTTTCGGAGATGATATGGGGAAGCCACGGAAAGATAGCAAAGGATATTGGGTATATCCAACCCTAGTACAGAATACCGTGGCGGCCCGAGAAATTCTATCGGCTAATTCAGGACCAGAGGAGATCCGTTTGGGTATCAAGCTACTCAACAAGGGACTGGAGCAGCAAAAGGTCGCCCTGTCCGGAAGTCAAAAACTGGTCTCGGATTTCGACCAATGTCGAACAGATCCAGCATGGGCTGACGTAAGACCCCACCACGTTCCGGAGCAGCATTATCGCCTCGAACAACGGGAGGACAATTATTCGAGAACCGGATCATCAGGACAGCATCGCAGGACTGCACGCGACTAGAGCAACGTCGCACCAGCGGTCGAGAAAGAGGCCATCGCTGCTCTGAATCCGAGGAATCCTCCCCGACGAGAATCTAACGATCGAAGGGGAGAAGATAAAGAGAAACGCCGGGAGGAGGATCGTCAAAAATGCCACCTCCTAGACATGCAAGTCGTCCGGCTGAGCCCCACCATGGTGGGAACGACGAACAAAAAAACGATGGAAACCACGCCGGAACAAGCAGGCATGGGGCTCGTCGCAGTCAAGACCCTCCCCGGAATCGGAATAATGACGTTCCGGACGGAGGCCGGCGATCAGCCGGAAACTATCCAGCTGCCCCACCCTCTCCACCACACAGTCATCACAACGACTCGCAAGGAGGGCAACGAGGACGACGTGGCGGAGGAGGTGGTGGCAGAAGTCGAAGTCTGGCTCCAAGGCACCACAGCCACAGCCGACATTCGGGACGATCTTTATCCCCGAACGACACAAGGCACAGGATCAACTCCAACATAGAGGCTCGGCGCTACGAAAACGATGATATCTACGTGGGCCCAAAGTGCTTCGGACCACGCATCAGAGCTACAAAATTCCCGGAAGGATTTGCTATCTCAAGACATATCCAAGCCTACGATGGCATTGCTCGGCCAGATACCTGGCTACAGGATTTCTTCCAAGCTTGCTGCATCGCCAAAGGCGGAAACAGCCTGGTCGCAACCCGATATCTCCCACTTATGTTGCGGAAGACGGCACGATCATGGCTCAATGAACTTCCGGAGAACACCATCCATAACTGGTATGACATGCAAAGTGCGTTCTTTCGAAATTTCGAAGGCACATATCGGAGGCCCTGTACGGTCGGAGACCTATAGCATTGCACCCAGAAAGCCGGAGAAACTTGCCGGGACTACCTCGGATGATGGATCGACACCAAGAACTCCTGTGAGGGAGTAAATGATCAAACTACGATTGAAGCTTTCATTGCAGGTCTCCCAATTGGTCTACTGCGTCATCGCTTGAAGTGTGACAAGGTCACTGATTTGGGAGAGATGATAGAAACAGCGAGCAAGTATGCAGATGCTGACGACGATGCAGAGGGATTGCTCAATGCCCTAGTTGTGCCTCAGTCGGTAAGACAACCAAAGCAACAAGCTCAGAAGCACAAAAATACCTCGGAAGAAAAACCCAACACGGAAACAGCGGTGGTTACTACTGTTTCCGGGTCTGGAGGACGAGGAGGACGTGGCGAAGGCCGCGGGCGTGGCCGTGGGACTTCAAGGGTCCAAGGTAGAGGAGAACAATAACCAGGCAAAACCTACTCTTGGGCCGACATTGCCAATAACCCATGTGTGCATCACCTAGACGCCAATGGGGGCTCGTCCCACACCAACGCTGAATGTCGTTTGAATGACGACATCAAAAGAGATGACACCGCGGGCTACAAAGCTAAGCGGAAGAAGGGAAAGAAAAATCCCGAAAAGGACAAGGAGACCAAGGAAGATTCCGACATGGAGGAAGCTGATGCTTCAAATCCCAAGCTGGAAGGGAAGAAGACTTTTCCCACCAAAAAGGACACTTATGTCACTTTCCTCGGATATCAACCAACAAAGGTCAAGAAAGCAGTTATACGTGAGCTCAATGCAACAGTTCCGGCTGTCCCTCAGTATCTGGACTAGTCGAAAGTGGCAATCACATTTGACCGCGATGATCATCCGCCTAAGTTACATAGGCGAGGAAAATACGCCTTAATAGTCAACCCACTTATTGACGGTTATGGTTTCTCCAATACTCTCATGGACGGTGGTAGCAGCATCAACATTCTCTATGTCGAAACGCTACGCCGGATGAAGATCTCGGAGACCCAGCTGAACCATAGCTCTGTGATATTTCACAGAGTTGTCCCAGGAAGACAAGCTAATTCCCTGGAAGAGATTACTTTGGATGTTACCTTTGGAACTCCAAAAAACTATCGGACGGAAGCACTTTCTTTCGAAGTGGTCCCGTTCAAGAGCGCATACCACGCTATATTCGGACGTCCGGCTTATTGGGCTTTTATGGCTCGTCCGTGTTACATTTACAATATGATGAAAATTCCAGGTCCCAACAGCGTGATCACCATCAGAGGAGACCCGAAGAAAGCACGAGAGTGCGAGGATGGAAATGTCGCCTTTGCCGAAGCCGTGCTGCACGCCCAGGAGTACCAGGAGATCAAGAAGAGCATAGACCCGTCTGAGATGCCCGCAACAAAGAAGGAAGTGACAAAGCCAAACCCGGAGTTTAAGGAATCAGAAGAGACGAAGAAAGCGCCGTTGAAGGATGATGACCCCTCCAAGGTGACCCAGATAGGCGTAGGCCTAGGTAGCGCATAGGAAAGCGCGCTCGTCAAGTTCCTCCAAGCAAATCAAGATATCTTCGCATGGCAGCCATCTGACATGACCGGAGTACCTAGGGAACTTGCCGAGCACTCTCTAAATGTAAACCCGAACGCTAAACCCGTCAAATAGTCCTTATGACGATTTGGCGACAAAAAGCGTAAGGCAATAGCTAAGGAACTAGCACGACTCGAGTTAGCCGGATTCATAGAAGAGGTCATCCACACTGAGTGGTTGGCCAATCCTGTAATGGTCCCTAAAAAGGACACCACTGATTTAAGGATGTGTGTTGATTATACTGCCTTGAACAAGGCTTGTCCAAAAGATCCGTTCGCTCTGCCTAGAATTGATCAAGTTATCGATTCTACAGCAGGCTCAGAACTCCTCTGTTTTCTCGACGCATATTCCGGCTATCACCAAATCGGGATGAAGGAATCTGACAAAGTCAAAACTTCATTCATAACCCCTTTCGGAACCTTTTGTTTTGTTACGATGCCCTTTGAGCTGAAGAACGCAGGAGCTACGTACCAGTGCACGATGCAACGTTGCCTTCATGACCAACTCGGATGCAATGTACATGCATACGTGGATGATATCTTGGTAATGTCCAAAAAGAAGGAAACGCTGATTTCTGACTTGGAGGAAACATTTGCTAATCTAAGAAAATACAACATCATGCTTAACCCGAAGAAATGCTTCTTTGGAATACCAGCCAAAAAATTGTTAGGTTTCATCGTGTCTCAAAGAGGCATAGAGGTGAACCGAGACAAAATCAAGGCTATACTCAATATTTCTAGGCCAACCCGCCTGAAGGGCGTACAAAGACTAACTGGTTGCATTGCTGCGGTCAGTCGATTTGTAAGCCGGCTTGGAGAAAGAGCCGCACCATTATACAAACTCCTGAAAAAGACCAAAGATTTTGTTTGGACTGATGAAGCTGAAGCTGCACTACAAGACTTAAAGAAAGTACTCTCATCTGCTCCTATCCTTGCAGCACCGGAACCTAAGGAACCAATGTTGCTCTATCTTGCTGCGACAAATAAGATCGTTAGTATCGTCATAGTGGTGGAGAGACCAGAGGAAAATCAGGAACACCTGGTGCAGCGTCCGACTTACTTTGTCAGCGAGGTTCTGACAGAACCAAAACAGCGGTATCCACACTATCAAAAGTTGGCTTACGGTGTTTTTCTAGCATCTCGTAAGTTACGACACTATTTTCAGGAGCATCAAATTACCATGGTGAGCACAGCTCCCATGAGAGATATAATCAACAACAGTGACGCCAGACGCGTCGCCAAATGGGGCATAGAGTTTTCAGCTTTCGATATTGAGTACAAACCTCGGACAACAATTAAATCCCAGATCCTTGCCGACTTTGTCGCTGATTGGACAGAGACGAAGGAGAACATGATCCTCCCTGAGTCGGAATATTGGACCCTCTTTTTCGATGGGTCTAAGGCTCGAGGGGGCTCGGGGGCTGGCGTGGTGCTCAAATCACCCCAAGGAGATAAACTTTTATACGTGTTGCAGATACACTTCACAGCGACAAACAATATTGCCGAGTATGAAGCACTGCTGCATGGATTCCGGATTGCTAAGGATATTGGCATCCGACGTTTGATGTGTTACGGAGATTTGGATCTTGTTGCTCAGCAAGTCTCGGATATTTATAACGCAAATAAACACATGGCAGCATATAAAGCTGTCGTAGATGATCTATCTAAATCGTTCGAAGGGTTTGAAGTTCAACACATCCCTCGAGCAGAAAATGAGGAAGCAGATGCACTATCTCGGATAGGTTCTGCGCGGAAAGAGGTCCCGGATGGCGCTTTTCTAGAGAACCTCAAAGTTCCCTCAATAAAGGGAGTAGATGAGGAATATCCGACCAAATCCGACTCACCCTTGATAGCAGTTCTGGCTGTAATTCCCAGCTGGACTCAACCCTACCTCGATTATTTGGTAGATGGCAAATTACCCAAAGATGAGGTGCTGAGCCGGCAGATTATCCGACGAGCAAAAGCCTATACTATTGTTAAAGGTGAGCTCCATAAACGGAGTGTTTCTGGGAGTTTTCAGCGCTGTGTATCTCCGGAAGAAGGAGTGGAAATCTTAAGAGAAATCCACGAAGGCGAGTGTGGTCACCACGCTGCAGCCAAATATTTAGTGGCAAAAGCTTTTAGACACGGATTTTTCTGGCTTACAGCTCAGGCAGATGCCGAACGATTAGTCAAGACGTGCAAAAGCTGCCAAAAGTACGCCAAGCAAGCTCATGTTCCGGCTGATCAGCTGCGAACAATACCTATAACATGGCCCTTTGCGGACTGGGGGCTTGACATGGTAGGATCTTTTAAACGAGCTCCAAGTGGATTTACTCACCTCTTAGTGATGGTGGATAAATTCACCAAATGGATTGAGGCTAAACCTGTAACTAGTTGTGATGGAGCAACAGCCAAAAGATTTGTCGAGGATGTTATAATCCAGTATGGTTATCCATATAGCATTATCACGGACAACAGAAGCAACTTCTCTATGGGATAATTGGCTGAATTCTGCAACGAGCAAAATATCTGGCTTGACATTGCGTCAGTCGCACATCCATAGGCTAACGGACAAGTCGAAAGAGCAAATGGTTTAATTCTACAAGGCCTAAAACCGAGACTCGAAGCACCACTATGACGTGCTGCGGGGGCTTGGGCAGAGGAATTACCCTCTGTAATTTGGAGTTTGCGAACAACTCCAAACAGGTCAACAGGATACACACCTTTCTTCTTGGTCTATGGTGCATAAGCAGTTCTTCCTAGTGATTTGATTCATACTTCTCCTAGAGTGGCCGCGTATATCGAAGAGGATGCTGACATTTCTCGACAAAATGATCTCGACTTAGTCAAAGAAGTTCGCGTCGTTGCTAAAATGAGATCTACAACCTATCAGCAGAAGTTACGCAAGTATCATAGCCAGAGAGTCGGAAACCGATCTTTCAATAAAGGCGATTTGGTTCTCCGGCTTGTGCAAAAAAGAAAGCACAAACTTTCCCCAGTATGAGAAGGGCCCTTTTTAGTTAGTCGAGTATTGCACAATGGATCGTACTACTTAACTGACATGAGGCCAGTCAAAGAAAGACCTGCTACTAAGAAGAGAAAGAGAGCTGGAGGCAGTACAAATCCGGATGAGTTAGACAGACCGTGGAATATTGCTCAGCTACGTCCCTTTTATTCTTAGTTTATCCTTCTTTGTAATCATATATATGTACATGTTCTGTGAGAAATAAAAGTTTGGGTTGCCTCAAGATTTTCTGAGAAGTTTTCACCATCTTATTTCCAAATGATCATGTCATAGTCGAAAATCCCAGAATGCTTGAAAGTACTTTATGCTCATGTTCGTTCTGGTCTAGATTTCCGATTCTAAAATTGCTACCCTCGGGTATAACTCTAAAGTTTCTAGTCTTTACTTTGGTTATTTGTCTGATTGCTGGATGCAGGCATTTTCCGAGTAGTGAATTGTTGGTACTGAAAGCCGGCTTTGTTTCCGAGTTTAAACTGGTTTGGCAATTGAGCTCCGTTGCTCGGCAAAGTTTCCGGCAGAAGGTTTAGCCGGCTCACGAAAGGGACGAGGCGGAAAGCCAGATAAATGATAAGTAGAGACGAAAAAATACAAGTGCTTATGTAAACATTTCAGGCACACAAAAAAAACTCAAAGCCAAAAGTGTTGAGTAGATCAAAAGCTTAGCACTAGCAAAATTAAAAGTACTGCATATTTACAGATGCATCATGTTTTTCCGGAATAATACAAAAAATTCTGATCTATGATGCAGGAGGAGATGCAGGAGCTGCCGGCTCGCTGGAGATTCCACCTTGATATCGTTCCGAGATGTCCACATCCGAGGTGGTGCGTTCATCGACGGAAACTTCTGTTGGTCCTTCCAGAGGAGGAGGCGGAGTAGCCATGTGGGTGAAGAAGGGGATCTCGTAGCTGGTCAGGTCAGCCACGTGACACCCATATCCGGCGCAGGAGTGCATGATGGCTTGAAGGTCCTGCTCTTGGCCGTCTTCATCTACCTTGCAGTACCCTCTGGTCACTTGCCATATTTCCATTTTTCCATGGTGGCTCATGACCATGGTGAGAGCGTTCTGCGCAGTAGTCCGCGCGTAGGACATGTTCTAGTCCCAAACAAGTTGCGGCATCTCCTTCGCCTTGTCCCGCACCTGAAAATCCGACATGCTTGGCATGTCCGGAATCTTGAGAGCTTCGCCGATGTCTTCAAGGGACTGGCGGAAGTCATGAAGCAGATCACCGACTTGGGTAAGCCGGTGGGTGCGGGGCTCGGAGGAGGAAGAGTCCGTCAAGTTCAGAGGACCTATACACAAAACAAGTTGAGAAAAATCCGACATTGCTAAAAGTCGAAGAAAGAGACAAGTCAGATAGATGGAACGTACAAAAAATGACGTCGTCAATTTTGGTCTTCTCCTCCCGGAGACTCTGGAGTTCACCTCGGAGCGCCTGGGACATGTCCTTCTCTCTGCTAAGCTCATTCTTGAGGTCCGAGATTACTTTATCTTGAGCAGCGATCTTGCGATCACGCTCTTCAGTAGCCATGGAGGAGGATTCAAGGACTTGAGCTATGCTCTTTTCATGACTGGCCTTGAGCTGGTCCAGCTCTTGGCAAAGCTCCTTGTTCTCCACCACCAGGGTCTTGAGATTCTCGGCCTCTTCAATCATGGCGACGGATTGTTTCACCAGCGCCGTAAGTCAAAAAGAACAAAAGTTCAGAAAATTTCGACATTGAAAATAACAAGGACAAGGTTTGAGTCTCGAAATGTTTACCTTCAACCTCATCCTTGGAAACTTTGAGTTAAGCATTTTTAAGCTGGAGAGCTTTGATCTCTCTCCGCTTATCGCAGACATTCTTCAGTAATTCCTGGTTATAGGAACATACTTTCTGTAAGTCAGAATACCCAAAGTCAGAAAGCTACTTAAGACTCGGGCTAATATTTTTGCTAAATATCAGCACGAGCCTTGGGGGCTACACTAGTTCGTTCTTTGGCATCCTAATGAAGCATAAACCCGGATTATATATCCTACTTCATGCTTGGGGGCTAGAGGATATGATATAAGATAATGGAAAAAACAGGAGTTGGAATTCCGACTTACATATTGCTCGTGGGTGAGTTTATCCAAACCCGCGTTCACTTCAGCAACCACCTTCTTTGCGAGAGTCAGAGGAATCACTGGGGTTGTTGGAAGCTCACCGGTCCTAATCCTCTCGTCGCGGAGGCGCACTTGAGCGAGAAGGTCGGAGAACTTGACGTCCTCTGCTTCTTGCGCTTCTTCTTCGGCAGATAAAGTACTTTTATCCAAGCATTGCTTGGCTAGCCGCTGGATTTCTTTAGCAGATTTCCGGGACAAGCCAAACTTGGCAAGACCCGGATTGCTCATGAGGTTTTCGGCGAAGGTTTCTACCGAGGGATCATTACCCAAAGAGGGTTCACCCTTATCTAGATCTGACGCACCCATGGTGACGTCAGTTTGCGACCCAAGGTTCGTAGGCCCCGTTGAAGGAGCCGGATCTTCTGCAGCGTCCGGGGAGATCACCGGCATTGCAGAAGGTTGAGGGGCAGGAGTCGGAGGAGCCACGGCAAGGGAAGCTATGGTAAGCTTCGTCCGCCGCAGCGGCTTCGAAGGAATCCCTTTCCCCTTGGCCTTGACGAGCGGTTTTGCTCTGAGAATGTAGTAAAAGTCAGAAAACATTACATCTCGGAAAGAAATTTGAATAAGGAACACCAGCAGTAATGGAGTTTCTCCGGACATGGAAATAATACCGGAAGAGAGTCAGACTCGGCCTAATGACGAGAAAGCCCTCGCACAACGAAGCATATGCGCTCATTTCTAACAGAGAGTTTGGGAGGAAGATGATGGAGTTGAACTCCGTAATGATCTATCACCTCGGAGAAGAACTCCGAGGGAGGAAAGGACAGACCTCGGTCGAGGTGGGTGCCGAAGTGGACCCGCTCGCCGTCGCGCGGGTTGGGGACGGTTTCTTCGAAGCCGCTCCGCCAGCCGCCGTGGCAAGAAGTCCCTCCTTCTCCACGTTCCTGAGGCCCTCCTCGTTGAGAGTGCAGGGGATCCAGAGACCACGAAAGCTCTCCTTCTCCGCCACCGCTTCCGCCGTCGCCGCCGCCGTCGCTGCCGGCAAGCCAGAGGAAGAAGATGAAGCCATTTCTCCGGCGAGTGATTGACCTAAAAGGGGCGGCGCTGGGAGTTCTGTGGAGGAAGAACGGGGGAGCTCTGTGCATGCTGGGAGATTGGGAGGAGAGGAAAAGGCAAAGGACTGGTGAAAGAAGAGGGAAGAAATCCTAACCCCTTATATCCACCTAACTGCGCCAAGATTCGTGCAAATGCTACAGTGTAACCGCCACGCGTCGTGGAAGGAGCTGGGAAGGACCCGCGCGATGATTGCGTCGCCTCGATCTCCACGCACGCATTGAAACGGCGCCTCGGTTCCGCGGACCGCGTACCCACCAACAGTCGTGCTGATGGAATGCCTGTCAGATGACATGACTTGACCATGACTTGTGTCAGGTGGCGTTGGGAACCAAGTTCCGGCTTAGTTTGAAACCGAGCTGGAAAATCCGAGTAACCTACTGATAGGTCCGACTTATTTTTAAGATCCGAATCGTATTTTTTGTTGTGAAGTTTTAGAAACCCTTCAAGATTCTGCAAGCCGAAGATCAAGCTAGACGATGATAAATCCGACTTTGGATCTTGGAGGCCTCCGGGGGCTGCTGTTGGGGATATACTTTCCGGGTATCCTCACAGTTCCTCACTGACCAGGGTGGCCCACTTCGGGTTAGAGCATTGCTTCACGGGCGGTCCAGTCAGGGAGAAAGATGGAGTCCAATCCGGCTACGGGAAGGCCCAGAAGACTTACCGACTTAGGCCCATAATGTTACTTGTAGTTTAAGATGTACTCTGTAACCGACTCTTAGTCGTAGCCGGGTAGATCTCTCCTGTAAACCCTAGGCCGGATATCTATATAAGCCGTCCTAGGGAGAGCCTTTAGAACACACCAATACTTTAGACCCTCAACTCGCACAGACGAAACCCTTGTAACCCATATTCCGACTCTGTCGTATTACTGGATTGCTAGCAGGAGTAGGATCCGTCCAAAGCCGGCGGATTCGAACCTGGGTAAACTTGTGTGCTCACCGTCCCGGAATACCGTACGTCTCACACCCCTCTCTTCCGCACGCCTCGAGGACCCCCTCATGGCGTACTTGTCATCAATCCGACGACAAAGACAACACATGAATAATGCAACAATATGCGCCCAGCCTTCAATTATTGTTGCACTCTCAGCATCTTTCAGAAAGGATTTCTCTACCAGCGAGCATTGGCATGAATCTAGGAACAGGACTGGCATGTGACTGGCACAACAAGATCCTTGGTTTCTGTTGTAATGGCCGGGCTTTCGTAGAACCTCCGTTAAGTATAGTGTTTGAAATGTTGCATCAGGAATCGGGACAAAATATACAGCTGTCGGCCATCAATGGGTTGGAACTTTGCTTTGTTGTAGCACACCATGGACCTGCTCGTTCGAAAACGATTAAGGTGTTTTGTTCATCATTGCTTGACAAGTTCTCAATGGCAGTGACACTGTGATGGTCTTTTTCATTCCTCCACAGCGCTCAAGAAAACTGAGAATTTTACAATTTATTTGAGGTGAAGAAAATTCCACTCTAATTGCATTTCCTAACAAGAGTTGTCTTCATCAATTCTTCTCCTTCTTCAAAATATCTTCTAGCATACCACCCTGAAGAGGATCTATTCGAAATAATATTAGTCACACAAAAGGATCAACATGAGAGCAACGAGTATTGAATTTTTGGACAATAGATGCAGAGGTAATAATAATGTTCGACCAAAGTTACTTGGAGATCACACAAAGAATTACTCTGTAGAGATAGAAAGCATGACCAAGTACTTCTGTGCTACTAAGACATCCCAATCATTTTACCGAACAGAGAGGTCTTCCAAGTTTCTCCGTGGAAAGCACTTTGCTATACTAAGCGAACATAATGCTTAAAGATTCACAAGCAATATAGCGCAAGAAGGAACCGAGCAA
Organism: Avena sativa; assembly: GCA_916181665.1. Classification (NCBI taxonomy): domain Eukaryota; kingdom Viridiplantae; phylum Streptophyta; class Magnoliopsida; order Poales; family Poaceae; genus Avena; species Avena sativa. The sequence goes on from OV702287.1 coordinate 346,690,762, forward strand.
TGGCTATTACTCATAAGACAAAACTGAGCACCGGGTATATTCTCCTCCATGGAATGATGAAACCAGAAAATCATATATTTTCTATTAAAACAATGAGAAAATAAAGCACTCCAAAATTTTACTAAGAAGGTCAAAATGTCCAAACAAAGATATCCTTTCAAATAGCATCAGTGCCATGTCTCATTATGATCACCTAAAGAATAAATTAGCACATGTCTTTCCTTCAAATAAAAAGAGATCCGCTTTAGCACCATGCTGTTGTAAAGCATCAAGGAAAGCATACCTGCATTTTTAAATGAGTCAGTTCATACCAGTAACCACGGTGACTGAGACTTCATATCAAGTCAACCATAATTACCAGGTGTAGTCACCAAAAAAATCATGTATGCCCCTAAACGCAATGGCCAAAAATAATTATTTATATATCTGTCCCTAAATCCAATGGACAGACACAAAAGTGGATACACATGTGCACATGCATATGTAGGATAATGGTCCATTTACTAAAAATATAGCAAAATATGTCTAGTAATACTTGCAACAAATAAGTTGAGTGTCCACTACACCATGGACGGATGCTCTGTATACAAAGTATTGTGTGTACAACTATTCAGTTCAGATATAAGCAAAAGGTGCTACTTTATGAAAACAAAATGTGCCACATAGGAAATAGAGTGGTTGACATCTTAGTGAAAGTTTGTGAAGACACAAAATACTTTCAGAATTATGTTCATGAATGAAATAAACAAATCTTGTTTCTTCCCAATTTTACTATTAGATAAATTATTTCGAGTGAAAATGATAGCTAGAACCAAAAAAGTCTGAAAACAAACTCCTGAACCATGCAGCATCACAAAGGGATTGGAATAGCTAAAAAGGCAATTCTTACCTTTGACGCAAGTGATATAAGTAGTAGAGCTGTTTAGTCCTTGCCAATGCTCTTTGCATGTTCGGGGAATAATCCAGATTTCTTGTACTTTTCTTTCCATGCAAAATCGCTTGCAGATATACTAACCATGACCACCCATGGAGAATATAACCAGATATAAATCTTGGTCCGTATTGAGAGAATTCACCTATAGTTATCTTGGACTCCCCATAAATATTGTAGGATGCTTGTTGCTCAAAATGACAACGGAACAAGTATGAAAAATCACCAACATAGTCTGACCACTATCCACTGAGTATTGAATGCACATCATGATACTTTTGCACTGGTATGGACTCCTGACGCTGTTGCGTATCTCAAGCTTTAGATGTGAACTTCCACAGGCAACAAAGCCACAAAACAAAAATCTGACAAAAGAATAAGGACTGGCGGTGAGCACCGTGATGGCGGACAGCTCGGACATGGCTCCGGTCGCGTACACAGATGACTCAGCTCCGACTCATACATCGGGTGTGGAGATTCAACACCCCATCCTCTGCCTCGTGCTCCATGCTTTCCTCGTTGACGACATGCCCTCCGAAGAACTCGTCACGCCCTTTCTCGTCCGCCATCAGTATTGGCGGCGAGCGGGGAGGCCACAACGGTGGAGGACTCCATGGTAGACGTAGAAAAACAACGCCCCAATGGAGACCTATAAGGAGCTGATAACCTGCAGGTGTACAAGTATGTAGCATCCCACAATAGAACAAGCAAAATTCTAGAAAATATGAGAGTGAAAAAATGTTTGACGGATCAAAAAAGTACAAAGTGAATTTAGCATACATTCATGTTCGACAGATGAAAAAAGTTAGATATGTATTGCACTGTAACACCAAAACAACAGATAAATATGAAAGTGAAAAAAATGAAAATGAAAGTAAGATGAACCAAAGCATTAGCATGCATCTTCCTCTGTGTCACTGATCAGTCCATGCCCGTCAACTCCTCCCTCTGTTGTGCGAACCAGAAAAAATTGGCAAGCACATTAGTTTGACCTTAGATCAAGAAACTAACGTCGAACTATGAATCTTTGCAACAGAAAGTCACTAACCACACACCTGATTAACTTTAGAAATCATAGCATTGGAGAAAAGCAGATTAAATATGTCGAGACATTCTACATCAAATGACAGATGACATATATATAAAAGAAATAGCAGCGGCCATGCTCGCAACTGATGTGGAGACATTTTACAAGAACCTAGTGATAATTTGCACATACCTTATGATCATTCTATAAAGAAAATAAAGCGATGTCATCCAGGTGTCTTAAAAGGGAATTTTTGACGAACTGAACAACTCTTCCTCTGCTCCTTTACCAATAAGGATGAAAAAACACTTAGGTATGGAGAACCAAGAAAGTAGCAACGGGTAGTGCATCAAACTAATGAAGAACGAATTGTTCTATTCAGACCATGGTGCTGATCGCAATTGGCCAAAGCAAATCGAGTTGAAAAACACAAAATAGGGAGAGCATACCAGGCACTTCCCCTAATCTGCATGTGTAGGTTTGGCACCTTCAGCACCAAACGTCAGGTTCAGGCACTTCAGCATCACGAGCAGTCCCTCGGTGGTTGATGGTGACAACGGCGACATCACTTCCGACGGTAAGGCGGTCACTGCAAGGTCGACGGTGTCTTCGGCTAGGTCATTCGTATCCAAGAATGGCAAGCCGCCGTCCTAAACGTTAGAACTGTAAATAAGCTCTAGCTCATAATTTAAAACAAAAGATGATTAATAATTCTGCATGTGCCATACTGTCTCCTTAATGGATTTCTCTTCAGATCCATTATCACCGTCAGACTTAAATTGAGGAAATAATTAAACATGCATGAATTAGCTAGAGGAAGGGACTAATGAAACTCTGTAAAATCACCGAATACACTTGGCCGTGCCATATTGTCATCTAAAATTGGTTGTACTTTCTCATTATTAGAAACAACAAGCAAATCAATCTAAAATTGGTTGTACTTTCTCATTATTAGAAATAACCAAGCAAGGGCGGAGACAAGATAGATGGTTGTTTAAAAAAATAGCAGCTTCACAAATGAGGAAAATTACACCCAATCCAAAGATCTAGCTGGCAAAACCGATGAACACCTCACTCAGGAAGATGGCCATCGTTGTGGCTCCCCTCAACCCCGACATGTGTGCCTACTTAGGCCTGCTAGATTTGTTCGCCGCGGCGGACAACAGCTGTGCATGATGGATCATCCCGGCCACCTCTCAGCCTTATCGTGATCTCGGGGGTTTCCTCCTGCATTTGAATAAGGGTCAGTGCTAATGATTGATTCAAACAGAATCAGGGAAAACGCACATGGACGAACCCTACAGTGAGATTCGCCTCTGTCCTCATGTCCATGCTCCAGCGAGCCCACCCCGTCTCTCCAACCCGTCCCATGGCCGAGATCATCCCATCTCCTTGACCGAGCACTTTCCCCGTCCCCATGGCCAAGCTCCTACCCCCCCTCTTGATCGCTCCTCCCGTCACAGATCGGAAGCACTAGGGCGTGGCGGCGGCGCGTGGATAAACTGGGTGCGTGAGGTCGCAACTCAGGTGGGGGAGTGTGGGAGTGGGGAGAGGGAGAGGCGCGTGAGGTAAAGGATGAGGGTCCACATGTCGGCGCTCCTGCGTGAGGGTGCGGACGAAGGACGACGTATCGCGATATTGGCAGAAAACGGGACCCTGTCGTATTTTTTAGATAGTAGAGATAGAGAAAAATTAGTTGTACTTTCTCATTATTAGAAACAACAAGCAAATCAATCTAAAATTGGTTGTCCTTCTCATTATTAGAAATAACCAAGCAAGGGCGGAGACAAGATAGATGGTTGTTTAAAAAAATAGCAGCTTCACAAATGAGGAAAATTACACCCAATCCAAAGATCTAGCTGGCAAAACCGATGAACACCTCACTCAGGAAGATGGCCATCGTTGTGGCTCCCCTCAACCCCGACATGTGTGCCTACTTAGGCCTGCTAGATTTGTTTGCCGCGGCGGACAACAGCTGTGCATGATGGATCATCCCGGCCACCTCTCAGCCTTATCGTGATCTCGGGGGCTTCCTCCTGCATTTGAATAAGGATCAGTGCTAATGATTGATTCAAACAGAATCAGGGGAAACGCACATGGACGAACCCTATAGTGAGATTCGTCTCTGTCCTCATGTCCATGCTCCAGCGAGCCCACCCCGTCTCTCCAACCCGTCCCATGGCCGAGATCATCCCATCTCCTTGACCGAGCACTTTCCCCGTCCCCATGGCCAAGCTCCTACCCCCCCTCGATCGCTCCTCCCGTCACAAATCGGAAGCGCTAGGGTGTGGCGGCAGCGCATGGATAAACTGGGTGCGTGAGGTCGCAACTCAGGTGGGGGCGTGTGGGAGTGGGGCGAGGGAGAGGCGCGTGAGGTAAAGGATGAGGGTCCACATGTCGGCGCTCCTGCGTGAGGGTGCGGACGAAGGACGACGTATCGCGATATTGGCAGAAAACGGGACCCTCTCGTATTTTTTAGATAGTAGAGATTTGAGCCTCTCGCGGGGTATTTGTAGAAGTACAAGGAGGGAAGAGACTTGGAGTACAAGAAGATGAGTCCTAGTCTATCTCCAAGTCCTATACGTATTCTAACAAGATGCCGTCGCTGTCTAAAATTGATCAAGCCTAGAGGTCAAACCAGTCACTTGGCTCGTCACATCTTGTTTCATTAGAAGCAAGACGAAGAGAACTAATTAGTTGCAGTGTAATTTTTCTTTTTTTTAGAGCAAATTGTACTTCTTTTTCTTACTAGGGATGTAAAGTTTTTAATGAGACAACGTTAATAAAGCTCACTCCTTATCTCATATGAAATCTTGACTCATCCTACTATTTTTTATATTTTGTATAATTTTTTATTTTGAACTTTTGAGATTTTACACGTTGGGAGCCTAAATAGGCTAAGCGGGCCAAAATCGCCCGGCGTCTTGTCATGCCGCGGGCCGGCACATCTGGCCGAGGGGTCATGCTGCTGTCGTAGGGGGTACGCGGGCTGGTACAACACGACCCGCGAGCTAGACAGCCCTGACGTGCCGTGTCAGCTTGTTGGTCAAGTTTGCTTTTGTCCCCAAAGCCTCGCTTGAATTTGCACACCGAAAAGATTATACTCGCGTCGTTCGAAAAAGTACGTCACAAATTTATCGAGATTTGTATGTACGTCACAAAGTTTGTTTTAATGCGTAGATACATATAAATCTGGAAAAGTATCTAACATCTTTTTTGGAGAAGGGAATATTAACATACGGAGGTGTTGTTGCTTGACGTGAGAATTTTTTTAAAAAATACTTCCTCTGTCTCAAAGGCTCGTATCTAAAAAGGTATGAGGTGGGAAGAGCACTTTTTTGTTAATTCAAAAAAATACTGAAATTTAGAATTTTTATAAATAATAGTGTCACATCCGTGGCCTGGACGACTGTCACTAATTATCCACGAATTAGACGATTGATTGATCAGCCGATGTAGCCCCTACATTCAAATCTAATCGTTCATGTCATGAACGACTAGGCTAAATGCCGAGAGCATGGACATCTAGCCCATGAATAACACGATTTCACGTGACAGCAACAATTAAAAAAAACACGATAACACAACCTCAACTCCTCAAGTCCAACGAATAATGAAGAGATAGTGAAAATGGTAATTCAAATAAAGATAAGTTCTACATGAAAAATAGGTACGTCCATGTTGTGATTTCATCTTGTTTCGATCGGTTTCTATTTAGTTGATTGTTTAATACTTAATTTCATGTTCATGTTTGGAACTTTTTGGATACATTTTGACAAATTTATCGCACACTTTTGACCGTTTAACTTTTTTTAGCAGTAGCTTCATCTCGCCAGTTTACACAAATTTCGTGTTACAATCTTGTTGTTTTGACGCTTATAGACAAGTAGACCCTACAACACATACACACATGTAAATATACTCATTTATGAGTGTCGAAACAAGAAGCTTACAACACAAAAGTTGTGTAGGACAGCGAGATGAAGTTAATCTTAAAAGAAAATTTCAAACAGTCTTTATTGTGTGCGATAAATTTGACAAAAAATATCTATTATTCTACAAATATAAACACAAAATTAAACATTAAAAAACAACGAAACTAGAATATCATCATAGCGTCAAAGTACATATTGTTCATGTAGAGTTAATGAAAAGAATATACCCAAGAGGTAATACTAATGATGTAGCCTAACCTACAATCGTTACCACATTAAGGTCTTCAACGTATGCCAAGTCATCAGGACTCCAAAGATGAATCATGCCCTCTATGAGATCTTACTTCCTACCTTATTGAATGGTATACTCCGTCCTATGACCATGATAGGTTCACACCGACAAGTTGGAGATTGGGGAGGAAGCCCGGGAACTCATGCCCAACAAGACGGTGGCCGAGAAGAGGAGAAGGAAGAGGCAGAGCCAAACCGGCGAAGATTCCGACGCCTTCGAATTCTACGCCGAACCAAACTGGTGACCGCTGGATCAAACCGGTGTCCCGCCGAAACCGCCGTCAGCACGCCAATCCGGTGAAGACCGGAATAAACTGGCGATCGCCGGATCCAGCGTCGCCAGACTTACCGCCAGAAACTCCCGTCTACGCACGGATCTGGGTTTAATGTCCTGAAATATTTTCTTTACCTATCCCTTTGCCCTAAGTATTATAAATAGCCGCTATGGCTCCCCCTTTATTCCTTAGGAATAGATGATAGATTAGAAGACAACCATCTTTGTGAAATATCTAGTTTTGTCTCATCCCCTTAACAAGGGGACCGAGTATCGTCACCAATCTTGTTGGAGTATGCATGGTGCATCCATCATTGTATATGGCCTTCATCTTGTGACTGCGTGAGTGAAGTTGTCAAGACCCTCTCCGAGGTGTTCTTTCCTCTCTGTTTGGGATTGATGTGATCATGTTGGCCGATCTCTCCTCGCGAGGATTCTATCGGACATATGGCCACCATAGAGAGGAATTGGCCTTATATCGTGTTGTGTTTGTGTGTGTTCATCGCGTTCTTCACGAGGTGTGTGTTCGCTCCCGCTACCTTCCTCCTTTCCCCGTGCTTTCCCCTCGATTTGACCACGAGATTCATGAAGATCGAGCCACCCTTGAGGTTGACCCTTATCATCTGGTATCAACAGCTTTTGGTTGCCACGGTTTTCTCATCGATTTTGGTCTTTTCCCCATAAATTTGAAAATTCCACCAAAAATAGCCCAATTTTCATGTTTTGGATCGATCTGAGATTTGGGTGTGTTTTGGTAGGTATTGATCCATGGATTAATTGCTAAACTTGTTGATTTACCTTCCTTTGCATTCCCATAGCCCAATTCCATCATTTTCCCCTCAGATATGGAGTTCTCCATTGAGTTTTACCGCAAAAATCACAATTTTCGTGTTTCTCGAGCCGTTTCCGGTGAGATTTCCGGTGGCGCCGGAACTGGCCCTAGAAATTTTGAAATTCCAGTGAGATTTACGATGACACACCAGAATCGACTTTAGCACACCATTTTGGTGAAGACTAGAATTTTCCAGTGCCCGCCGGAAATTTTCGGTGCTAGATCCGGTCAACTTGACAGCTTTACCTTCTGCACTGTTTCGTGCATAACTTTTGCATTCAAACTCGGATTTTGGTGTTATTTAGCTTGTTTCGAAGAGGAGAAGGATGTCTACATCATCATATAGGTTCTATATACTCCATACAAATTCCATGAGCAAGACGGAATCCAACAATAAAGGGTGAATATCTGTAACACCCTCAAATTGGCCCTATGCAAGTTTTAGCCCTTTCCGCCAAACCCGCATAGAAACAATTCAAGGACGCCCACCAGGCACTTTCGTGCGGGTGGAAAACGAAGTAATACCATTACACAACAATCCTCGATGGGACCCACAGAACATATATATATATACAACAGCGACTCAACGAGTCAAGAATACAGATATACAATACAAAGATCCAAATCACCTTGAAAACGATAGAGCATCCGAGTACGGACAAGAGGCAAATGGGGCTAAGAGCCCTGAAGAATAACCAATGGCGTCCATAACCCTGCCCAGGCCAAGCCGGAAGGGTAACCCTGCTAACGACGTCGAACTCAAACCTGCTAAAACAAAAGGGGTGCCGACAAAGGGCAAAGGAAAAAGAGGAGCGTAAGTACTGAGGCCAGTACACGGCGAGGCTAGAATTCGGCGGTTCTCGTCTACATAGGTATGGTGGACTGAAGCGGCAGCGCAATATGCACTAAACAACCTATAGAGACTCGATAACTGACGGCTATTAGAGAAAGATAAGAAAAAAACCTATATGGATCCAACCCGATAGTAACACCAAACATACCCATCCAGGTATTCCCCCTCGAGACCAAACGAGAAAGTCAAACCGAGGAACTCACACAGTTGGCAGTTTTATCCATTCCATTATAGTTGAAGCACTTACTAGTTAGATATAAATAGCACGAGTCGTCCTGATAACATAAATAGTGGGCAGTTTTAGTTAACCATTCAGTTGTAGTTGGAACATTTACTAGTCAGATATAATTGTCCCGAGGAATCCCAAAACCCAGTAGTTGTTGGCACTTTTATCACATTCCATTGGAGTTGCAAAACTTACTAGGCATATATAACAAAATAACCCAGATCCAGCAGTTGTTGGCATTTTTAGTATCCATTCCGTTATAGTTGAATCTGATTACTAGTCATATATTAAGTCAAGTTTATAGCACTACTTTAGTTATGCTTGTCTATGATCGAGATACTGTGCTCCAAGTCGTCCATAACCGCGGACACGGCTTTCACAAAGTTTTACCCTGCAGGGGTGCACAAATAGCAACACACACTCGATCAACCTCGGAAAAACCAACTCAAAACCCAACGAGGCATTCATGATAAAGCGATCACAGGATTCATAAAATATTTCAGGGGGCCACCCACTAAGCTATCCGCAACGAAGTTGGCCGACTCCGAAACGGACCTAGGGTTTGTGACAATGACTGTAAATGACTGGGAACCCGAAAGTGTGACTGGGCTTGTCGATAGCGCGAAAACATTCCACGTTCCAAAACAGTACAGGTGCTCCACGTACAATCGTAAATAAAGCAGTAAGCATGGCATAAGTACATGATAGTAATAAAGCCCCAAACTACTTGTGGCCCCAAGAAATAGAAATGAATCAAGCTCTGGCTCAGGGGGGTCCATAAGGCCTCCTGGATGTGGATAGTGCGAATAGTCAAGGAACAGGTATCAAGTACTCGAGGTCCTACGGGACACAAGTGAGCGTGGAAGAACCAAATAACATCTATTGCCCACCGATGCCTTTGCATTAGTTATATATAACAATTTAATAGTTGTATTTAAAGTCATGATCATCTCCACCATTAGCATCTGCCAGCATTCCAACAACTGTGGTACTCGACAACACGAGATCGCACCTGAGCAAGCAACTACGAATCGCAAGGCCAGCTATCTATCAAACAACAGGTAATAGGAGGTGTCCAAGGCAATATAGAGGCTGCACGGAATATAACTGGTGCAAGAAAACTAAAGCATCACGACGCGGATAGCAATAGATCAACAAGAGGAAGTAAATACTATAAATGCAAAATAGGTAGAAAGGGGGAGAATGCTCGCCTGGGAAACACTGCCGACGGATCATATCCGGAGAACTTGCCGGTACTCGCATCAACTCATCGGCCTAATCCGCGAAGAAGCAAACACTAGAAGAAACACCGGATGCAATATTTAATACTATAGCAGAAGACCCGACATGCTTATGATATGATGCATGGCATGGCACAGATGCGGTGCAATTAGGCAATATTAAGCGGAACCGGGGTCCCGATAATTAATTACACGGTTCAAGTTATTTAGAACCCCCACAATTTAAATGTTGTATAAACAGGGCGAAACATGGCATCGGTTCGCTACACAAATTTAAATGGATTCCGGAATACGACAAAGATATCCCGCATATGGACTCCATATTAATTATGCGGTGAATTGGCATAATGCCCCCAAACCACAAACATGTATGCAAGCATGATCAATTTATATGCAACAGTTTTATATATAGCATTTATAAAATAGGGCTTGGGAAAAGGTTCACACATCTGGGTTCGGGAGACCTTGGGTTCCAGGGGGTCGGGTTCGGTCTCAGGGTTCGACGGGGTCAGCGGGATCGGTCTTTGGAGGACTTGGTTTGGCGTCGGCGGCTCATCGGACTCGCCCTGGTCGGTGTCGATCTTGTCGTCATGAAGATCTTGTCGGGTCCGCGTATCGGGTCGGTCTTGGCGTTCGGGATGAAGAACTTGGCGTCCGGGATTCTTCGGGTAGGAGATCATGCCGCTCGGACTCGGAGAACTTGCCGGTTCCATGTCGGCGTACTTGGCGTCCTTGATGGAGAACTTGTTGTTCCAAGGGTTCAGCGTCGAGGGTTCATCGGGTACGGGCCTCGAACTCCAGGATCGGTCTTCGGGTTCCGTGTAGAGGATCATGGCGTTCCGGTTCCGTTGTCGATGGCGAACTTGAATTAGGCACCGGTGACCTTGTGCGGATCTTCGAGTCCTCGTCTCGAGTAGGGGTGTCTCTCGAACAACATCGGCAAGTGGCGGTGGATGAACCGAATCACCCGGGAGCAACGCCACTTAACCAACAACCATAATAGAGTATCTATATGCCACCAGGACAATGCCAACCCGACCTGGTACTGTAGTAAAACATTGACGACGAGGCAGACGTGCTCGGGGAACGACGAGCTAGGCGCGGTCTTGCAGAGGGCGCACGCGGCGTTGCCGGAGGAGAGCGGGAGGTGGCGGCGGCTCCTGGAGGGGGTCGCGCTGCAGGGACCCAGCAAGGGAGAGCCGAGGAGGGCACTGGCCGGAGGAGCTCTAGGTGACGACGGCGTTGGTCGGCGGGGAAGCAGCGGCCGAGCGGTGGAGGCGACTGGGGCGGCGGGACCCACGGAGCTTGGCAGCGGAGGGTGGCTCGGGAGCTCGAGCTCTGTGGGGAGGGAGGCGAGGCCGACGGGCTCGGGAGGAGCTTGCGGGGTCGGCGGTGGTGCTCTGTGGCCCGGGCGCGACGCTGGTGGCGAAGAAGGAGAGCTCGAGCGGAGGAGGGCTCCCGCGGCGGCGCGCCAAGTCAAAGAAGAGGAGGGTCGGCCTCGAGGTTGGTGGAGAGAAGGACGAGGTCGGCCGCGGTGGCGGTGGTGGTCGAGCGCGGCGGGAGGGAGCGGACCTGGCGGTGAGGTCGGTGGATTGAGACGGTGGAGGAGGGATAGCGAGAGGGGCGTGGGGCTCGGGGGGAGAAGGCGGACGCGAGGCGCGTCGGTGGGTGGTGGGGCTAGGGGACAGGCGGATATCCCGAGGCGGGGTGGGCTGGCGAGGTGGGCGGGAGCGTGCGAGGTGGGGCTGGGTCGCTTTGGGGGCGTACGTGTCCAGGTGGGGGCTGTCGGTGGTGGGTGGGACGCGTGGGGTGGTTGGAGCGGGGCTGTGTGTGCGTGTTGTGTGTGTGTGCGTGGCAGGCGGGTGGGCCAGGAGGTGAGGAGGTGGCAGGCAGGGAGTGGATGGAGTGAGGTGGAGGGGTGCCAGGGTGGAGGCGGATGGGGTAGGCGGCTGGGTTGGTGGGGCTGGCTAGATTAGGTGGGCCTTTGGCCTGGCTGGCTGCCTTCCCCTAAAAAAATACTTTTATTTTTATTTAACTTTTAAAATATTTTTATAAATAGTTTTTAGACAAATAAAATATCCAGAAAGACCTGGTTTTACGATTTGAAATTAAAGTAGGGCTAATTAGAACACAAAATAGGGTTTTTGCAGAGTAGTTTTATGAACAAACATGCATGATGATGTCATGATGATGCACAAAGTAGAAATAACGAGCGATTTTCTGGTAGTGGTTTTAGCGGGGCGCCACAATATCTACGATGAAAGGTATAAACATTCCGTGACTTCTCCACACTTGCATTCCTTTGTGAACTACACTATCTTTGTGATCAACAAACACCTATTGATACTAGTTCCTCATATGATTGCTTGGGATTTACACGTTTGATACCTTGTAGAATTCCAAGCAAAAGTTGTGAGCACTATCTCATATAGTTATCTTGTATAGTTGTTGGCACAAGAAGATGCAAGTGGAAAAGAAAAAGTGAAAGAAAAGGAAAAAGTGAAAAAGAGAGAAAAATATATAGAAAAATAGAAAAAATAAAAGAAAGAAAAAAGTGTCTCATAGAATAGGAAGGGAAAGCTCGATCAACATATTGTAGGTGGTACTTTGTGCAAATCTTGTAGCCCACCAATCTTGTGCAATCGAACTAGCGTCTCTCCTTGCAGTCGTGCGACACGAGCTTATAGTCTTTGCTAGGTAATCATTTGGTTCTTAGATCACTTTTTTCGTCACACAAGTCTCATTTAACCCACCTAATGCGTTTCCTTGAACATAATTTATATCTTATGGATTGACTTGTTTTGCTTTGTGATCATTGTGGTTCTTTACTTGCCATTACAATATATTGATTTTGGTTTGTTTCATTGACATGCCACTTTTAATACCTATCCACCATAAGCATTTTGTGTGTGTTGCGTAGTTGGGTTTAGGTTGCTTTGTCACTTCACTTTGCTTGGTTTTTATGGCTCTCAAGTGTGGCCACTTCCACGATACTATCTTCCAAGGTAAAGTAAGATTTGAAGTTGCATCCCTAACACCCTCTACTACTTCCATGTACACCACTTGGTCTTGTTAATCATGTCTTGGGACTCCAGAACCAAGGAGTATATCTATGAAGAATGCATGATGAGCCACCATGACTATGACTCTACAAGTATAGAGGATATGACGGAGCACCACACCGATAATGGCTCCGCATGCTTTGAGGACCCGGAGCACTACACATACGACGACTCCACATGCATGGAAGATATGGAGCACGACATCAGCTATGGCTCCTCAAGCATGGAAGACTTGGAGCTCTACATTGACAATGGCTCCTCATGCATGGATGACATGGAGCACTACAACGACAATGGATACACATGCTTGGGTGACACGGAGTACTACAACAACAATGACTCCCCAAGTATGGATGACTCTGAATGCAACATCAACAACACCTCGCCAAGCATGGAGGACATGGAGAACTTCATCGACTTTGATGGCTCTTCCATGAGCCATGAAGAATTCCTCCATTGCTTGGAGATGGAAGACTACTACGCCAAGCCAGCGGAGGCACATCATCAAGAAACCATGACCTTCAAGGACAAGCGTGCCACACCAAATGGAACCACCTACTCAGATGATCTACCTCCAAGGCGTCAAGCGCCACCACCTATAAGGCGTCAAGTGCCACCACCTCCAAGGCGTCAAGCGCCACCATATCCAAGGTGTCTAGCACCACCTACTCCAAGAAGTGTGGCGTCCCAACATCATCTTAAACAAGAGGCACCACAAAACAAGAATCTACATCGACATATATCCTATCATGATCATCGCCAACATAAAGAGGATACGAGACATCATCAAAGGCATCTTCATCATCAAGATGAAGAATTCGTGACGAGCACCATCCATAATGCTCAATCAAGCTTTTGAGGGAGATCCAAGTTCCACCATCCAATGAACATGTTGGCAAGCACCCTCGACAAGTTTAAAAAGGACATGGATGATAGCTTCGCCAAGAACATGAGCATGCTCGCCAAACTTAACGAGTTAACCTCAAGAACGTGCCACAAGCATAAGAAGAGTGCCAAGGCAAATGATCATCGTCGTGAGCGCCATGTGGATGACCAAGTGCTTCACCAACATACTCCGTCGACACCATCACCATAAGGCACATTCAACTACTAGTGACACCACCAAAATGGCACCAAGAGCAAGCCTTCATCCACGCCATTAAGCTCCAATGCCAAAACATAAAGTCCAAGATGAAGCATCCAACTATAAGAACTTTAATGCAACTTCTTCGTCAAGAACTCCAAGAATGTCATACAAGCAAGAGATGGAACTCTACTTTTCCAAGTTGGATGAGGCCATCCAAAATATGACACCCCATTATATAGAAGAAAATAAGTTGCTTTGCCAACAATTGGATGCAATGGCGAAGATCGTGTCAAGGACCAATTCTTCCGCTACGAGTGCCACCATTTCCAGGATGGTGAGATGGGAATTTACCTTCACCAAAAGAGGCACATGGAGTGGAGAAAATCGAGCATATCCCTATATGGTCGAGTGATGATGTGGTACCAATCCCATGTGAGTATGAGAGCTATTTAGCCCACTTGAGTGAAAGAAAGAGTGAGATGAGTGACTCCACCATACGTGAGATTGGGTGCTTCCACTTGGAGGGCATTAATGATACACCTAGTGAGTTGAGAGTGGTAGTTGATAGGTCATGTGAGACCATTTTGATTTCTAATGACTTACCCTCTACCTCTAGTGTGTTTTCTCATGATGTGCTAGGTTATATGAATCAAGAATCCATAAGGTGGTTCACTAATCCATTATTTGGAGATGATGATCAAGTCGTCCACAAGGAAGCGTCGACTACCACAACACCCACTTCACATGAGAGGGACTACAAAGGTAAAAAATTGTAACATCCCAAAACTTTAATCAAGATTATCAAAGTCCAAATCACCCAATTCAGGGTTAACAAAAACTTTTTATTATTAAAAACAATTATGAATGTATGTGTGTTGCATTAAAATAGAATTGTTTGGAATTGCCATGTTTGATTGTTCTAATGGTTGTAAAATGATTCAAAGGTGAAGGACACATCATCTAGATCATTCCAAAACCAAATCCAAGGAAAAATAAATCAAATGGAATTAATAAAGGCAAATGGTCACTTTTGCCATTTTAATCCACTAGGCCACTTTAGGTGTTCCTAGAAGTCAAATTCAAACAGAAACAATTCTAACTCTTTGTACCCCTTGCTAGTACAAGTAATGATCTACCAAGACCCACTTTGAAATCTTACAAAAACATTTGAACACTAATTTCAAATGGCATTTGAAAATGGAATCCATTTCATATGCATAGATCCCACTTTTTCAAAAACCACTCAAATGAGTTCACCTTGACAATCCCAAGCAAACACAAACTACCAAGCATGAGATCAAGTCACACACCAAAAATCATTTCAAAATTCAAATTTAATTCTATTGCGGCCATTGTGTCGAACACCTTGTGATCACAGAAAAACCTGCCTAACTAACACTGTTTTGATCAATGTCTTGTCGAGCCATTTAACCTTAATTCACTCCCCTTGTCCCCTAGCATCTACCCCAGCCCAGACCAACACCCCTTTTGTCGGGAAGTACAGTACCACGCCGCCCGTTCTTGGTCACCGCCGGCCAAACGTGGGCAACACGCCAGAGACAGCGCTGTGCCAAACCAGCTTGCCCCTAGCTCCACCGCACCCTACCGCAATCCCCTGTCCACCCCACGGACGCAGCCGACCCCAAGACCACCGAGGAGCGCCCACGTACTGAGCCTCTGCGCCATGCACGGAGCACGCTAGAGCGCCGACCCCGACAGGCCAGCACCAGCCGCACCTCGACCTCAGCTTGCACGCATCGCTCCGCCATAACCCTAGTAGCCTCCCAGACATGCCCTTTTCCCGCCGCGCGACCAGCAGCCACCGCACACCGCGTCAAGCACCGCCTCTGCCGCGCAGAGCGTTGATACGTTGCTAACGTATCTACAATTTTCGATGTTCCATGCTTGTTTTCTATCTACTTTCTTATGTTTTGTCCACACTTTGGAGTACTTTTACACAATTTCTTGGACTAACCTATTAACAAGATGCCATAGTACCAGTTGCCTGTTTTCTGCTGTTTTTGGTTCCAGGAAAGTCAGAAAATGAATATTCTCGGAATTGGACTGGACAAAAGCCAAAGTCGATATTTTACCGGAAGACTCACGGAGTCAGAAGACGAGACAAAGAGGGGCCACATGGCGGCCACACCATGTGGTGGCGCGGGTTAGCCCTGATCGTGCCACCAGGTGGTGTGGGCCCCCTGGCCGCCCACCGACCTTGCCTCTTCGCCTCTAAGATGCCTCCCGATGCAAAAACCCTAAATAATCAAGCCTCCAGCCACGAAAAGCTCTGCAGCGCCGCCACCACCAAAGGGGAGATTTGGGGGACAGAAAGTCTCTGTTCCGGCATCCTGCCGGGACAGGGAAGTGCCCCCGGAGCCATCTCCATCGATCTCCACCACCATCTCCATCACCATTGCTGATTCCCATGATGAGGAGGGAGTAGTTCTCTCTCGAGGCTAAGGGTTATACCGGTAGCTATGTGTTCATCTCTCTCTATGCATGATCATGTTGTGATCATGAGCTTTGTAATCAAGTAGATCTACCTTGCTACTCAAGTGCTTTAATAGATCTCTGCTCTCCCCATGTGTGTGAAGTTGACAATGTGCACACCATGGTGGCACTTAGGCTAGAGATTACAAATACTTGTTATGAGTTATATTTGAAGTTGGATGTCTTTATGAAATTGTGTTGTTTGTTGGAACCATCAAGTGCTCAAGGTGATAGTGTGGGGTTATCTAGATGCGGAAAGCGAATTTTGAGGTGTGCTGTTATAGCCCTACCATCGATTAGAGTGTTCAACCGGAGAGTAGTATCATGAAGATAATATATTTATATGAGAGTGTTCACTAGTGAAATTATGATCCCTAGGCCTTGTTCCTAAGCATTGAAACACCGTTTGCAATTAGATCTGTTACATGTTTGCTTGCTTCCATCTTTATTTCAGTTTGCCTTTAGTCTCTTCCACGCCATCAAAGTATTTTCTGGCACCGTTGTCTTATATCCATACCACTTGTATTTTACTATCTCTTCGCCGAACTAGTGCACCTATACACCTGACAAGTGTATTGGGTGTGTTGGGGACACAAGAGACTTATTGTATCTTGATTGCGGGGTTGCTTGAGAGGGGATACCTTTGACCACTTCCTCCCCTGAGTTCGATAAACCTTGGGTGATCCACTTAAGGGAAAACGTGCTACTGTTCTACAAACCTCTGCACTTGGAGGCCCAACAACTGTCTACAAGAATAGAAGTACGTAGACATCAAGCTATTTTCTGGCGCCGTTGCCGGGGAGGTAAGGTAAAAGGTACTCACATCCTCTAGTGTGAGTGCTCGAAGTTATTTCCTTTAGATTCTGCAATTTTGTCTTTTTTTCTTGTTTTCACTAGTCAGGCTTAATGGAAAATAACAAAAAAATAGAGAGCGTTATAGTATTTATCTTGAGTTAGGACATGAAGTGTTTGAAGAGAAAATTAAAAAACCTATGGAACTTTATTTGCATGCTAATAGCAATGTTGTTAGTATGAATTATTTGGACACCATTATTGCTAATGCTATGGAAAAGTCTAAGCTTGGGGAAGCTAGTTTTTATGAAAATAATCTTTTTAGTTCCCCAGCTTTGGAAGATAGCTATTCTATTGCTTATGATGGTACCAAACCTCCAATATATGATGATTACAATGATGAATATGATATTTTCAGTCCACCTACTATTGAGTAGGAAATTAATTATGAATACAATATGCCTCCTATATTTAATGATTATGGTGATAAGAATAATAATGATAGCTATTTTGTTGAATTTGCTCCCACTACAATTAATAAGAATGACTATGTTTATGTGGAGAGTATTAATTCTTTTATGCATATGACTCATGATAAGAATGCTTTATGTGATAGTTATATTGTTAATTTTATTTATGATGCTACTGAAAGTTATTATGAGAGAGGGAAACATGGTTTTATGTGTCTCAACAATATTAAGTTTCCCCTCTTTATGTTGAAAATTTTGAAGTCACACTTGTTTTTCTTTCCTATGCTTGTTGCTTTGTGCTTTCATGACTTGTTTCTTTACAAGATTCCTATGCATAGGAAGTGGGTTAGACTTAAATGTGTTTTGACTTTGCTTCTTGATGCTCTCTTTTACTTCAATTCATATTTCTTATGTGAGCATCCTCTCAAACTATCATGCCTAACTTAAAGGCGTTAAAGAAAAGTACTTATTGGGAGATAACCCAAAAGTTTTAGATGAGTCTTGGAAGTTATTACTTCAGTAATAATCGCTCCTTATCCTTTTTCTTTTTTCTTTTTGTCCCAAGAGTAACCTCTAATGAGAGAGAAGTAATGGTTGGGAAAGTTGTTGTCCCGAAACAGATTTCTGTGCTTCATCGTAAACATTCATGTAAAATCTCTGTATGTCCTTTTGAGGCGTGAATTTTTGTGCTTCTACTCAAGGTTGTTATCTAACTTTTGTTAGTTCAACACTTTTCGATTTGAGCAACAAAAGGTCTTCGAAAAAAATCGTCTTTACCTGCTGGTCTGTTTTGACAGATTTCTGCCATTATTTGCATTTGCTTCTTGTTGGTTCCTTTTTGAGTACTTTTGGGTAATTGAGCTTTTTGAGGGAAGTGCTACAGTAGCTTGTGTTTTAATGGAAGTTTTATTGGTGTTGAAACTGAACCCAAAGACTTATTATCTTGAGTGCACTAATGTTGCTAATAAAGATTGTGTGAAGTTTTGTATGAAGGAAAAATTTCAGGTGTATGGAAGGAATGAGTAATGAGATGAAGGATGGACTAAAGCTCAAGCTTGGGGATGCCACGCATGTCACCCCAAGAAAAACCCAAGAAGTACCAGCGTCAAAGCTTGGGGATGCCCAAGGCATCCCCTTCTTCATCAATAAAAAAATTCCAGGTTTCTTCCAAACACTTCATTTTTATTGTTTCATGCACAGTTATGTTGTTCTTGGAGCGTCTTCTTTTTCGTTTTCATTTTGGTTTTTCATTTTCTTGGTTTTATTAGTTTGATTAATAAATTGGTTGGATCTCCTCTTTCATACATTGGTTTTCAAATAGTTTGGTTTGGTTTGGAAAAGAGTAGGAAAGTTCATGCTTAAGTGGTAAAGAGAGCTTGTTTTTGACTATGGCCTATGCTTTGTCATGCCATGCTTGATATTGTTTTGGCTTTATGCTTAGTATTCTTTGCTGTAGCATGACTTGTTATAAACAATTGAGATTGCTTAATGTGTCTTGGATGAATCATGCGTTGTTTTAGCATATTAAAGCATAGTATTGTGGTATTATCCTTTGATGCTTTATTTGGGTTGACTTGGCGCATGCTCACACCATGTTATGACTATCCCAAGTCACCATAAGCCTTTATGATCCTTTAGTTTTCAACTTGTAGTATCAGTTTATGCTTTGATCAATGATGTTTTGTCGCTCTGCATGATTATGACCATTATTGCTCTCTTAGTTTGTCGCTCCCAGTCTTTTGCTAGCCTCCGCAACCAAGTATGAGTTCCACTCATGCATCCAACTCCTAAAACCAAGTTATTCCAAAGTGTCCACCATACCTACCTACTAGCATATGCTATTCCAAGTATATTCATGTTTTTATCTACCTTCTGAATTAAACTTGCTATGAGAAAACTAGTGATTAAAGCTCTCATGAACTTGATGGCACACTTTACTTTTCTTGCCCTTAATAAACTTGAACCATTGTGTCGTCTGTGTTGTATATGCTTGCACTTATTTGTTGGGGATTAGCAGAACCATGCTGTCATGGGGAACGCTTTCAACATTGTACTGTACTTTGTACCTAGTTGATATCATGCTCTTTTGTCTATGGATGTCGTCGGTGTGAAATTAAAGGGGAGATTGTAAGTCCATGGAGTTATGTATGTGTGTTAGAGAAACACCTAGGCCGCCGGTCTAATCCATGCTGTCTTGGTGGAAACCTGCAGCGTAACCATAATGAGCTGTCTATGAAGCATTCTTCTTATAAAAAAAGAGTCAGATATTGAGAAAAAAGAGAAAAAGAAAAGAGAAAAAAAGAGATATATGAAAAGGGGAAAGAGAGAAAAAATCACCATATTCCCATGGCAAATAAGAAGATTGCTGAGATGCTCGTTGTCTGCTTGCCTTGTCATTTTGATATGGGGATTCTTTCGTATCATCGAGCAAGGGGTACCCCATTGGCGGTTCTCTATGATACACATGTACTTATGATGACAAGAACTTACCGGTGACTAAACTTGAGTAGCATGAGGAGTGGCCCTCGTATTCAAGGGACATGAGATTTCTTGTTTTATGCTGTTTTTGGTTCCAGGAAAGTCAGAAAATGAATATTCTTGGAATTGGACCGGACAAAAGCCAAAGTCGATATTTTACCGGAAGACTCACGGAGCCAGAAGACGAGACGGAGAAGGGCCACAGGGCGGCAACACCATGTGGTGGCGCTAGCTAGCCCTGGCCATGCCACTAGGTGGTGTGGCCCCCTGGCCGCCCATCGACCTTGCCTCTTCGCCTATAAGATGCCTCCCGATGCAAAAACCCTAAATAATCAAGCCTCCATCCACGAAAAGTTCCACAACGCCACCGCCACCGAAGAGGAGATTTGGGGGACAGAAAGTCTCTGTTCCGGCACCCTGCCGGGACGGGGAAGTGCCCCTGGAGCCATCTCCATCGATCTCCACCACCATCTCCATCACCATTGCTGATTCCCATGACGAGGAGGGAGTAGTTATCTCTCAAGGCTAAGGGTTATACCGGTAGCTATGTGTTCATCTCTCTCTATGCATGATCATGTTGTGATCATGAGCTTTGTAATCAAGTATATCTACCTTGCTACTCAAGTGCTTTAATAGATCTTTGCTTTCCCCATGTGTGTGAAGTTGACAGTGTGCACACCATGGTGGCACTTAGGCTAGAGATTACAAATACTTGTTATGAGTTATATTTGGAGTTGGATGTCTTTATGAAATTGTGGTGTTTGTTGGAACCATCTAGTGCTCAAGGTGACAGTGTGCGGTTATCTAGATGCGGAAAGCGAATTTTGAGGTGTGCTGTTATAGCCCTACCATCGATTAGAGTGTTCAACCGGAGAGTAGTATCATGAAGATAATATATTTATATGAGAGTGTTCACTAGTGAAAGTATGATCCCTAGGCCTTGTTCCTAAGCATTGAAACACCGTCTTTATTTCACTGAAAGTATGAGAGTGTTACATGTTTGCTTGCTTCCATCTTTATTTCAGTTTGCCTTTAGTCTCTTCCACGCCATCAAAGTATTTTGTAGCACTGTTGTCTTATATCCATACCACTTGTATTTTACTATCTCTTCGCCGAACTAGTGCACCTATACACCTGACAAGTGTATTGGATGTGTTGGGGACACAAGAGACTTGTTGTATCTTGATTGAAGGATTGCTTGAGAGGGGATACCTTTAACCACTTCCTCCCTGAGTTCAATAAACCTTGGGTGATCCACTTAAGGGAAACTTGTTGCTGTTCTATAAACCTTTGTACTTGGAGGCCCAACAACTGTGTACAAGAATAGAAGTGCGTAGACATCAAGCGTCGACCGTTCCCGACCGCATACCACCGCCCCTACCTGTTCCATTGCACCTTAGCTGACCGCCAGGAGGCAAGCCACAATCCACCTACCCTGCCCATGCCTCTAGCGCCCTGTACCACCGTCACCGACGAGCTCACCGTCGCACCCACGGTCTCCTCGTCGACCTATATAAGGAGCCCTCCCTAGCATCATTTCTTCACACTCCAACACTCCCCACCTCCCACTGAGTCCCTCACACCTCTCGCCGGAGCCGCTCGAGCAGCCATTCGCCGGAATTTCCACTGGAGTCGCCGCAGCAGAGAAGAAAGGGGCCCGTCGATTGCGACCACCCTAGGAGCCGCCACGACCTCGTCTGAGTCTGTCGTCGTCCCCTCGTTTGATCGCCCCCATCGCCACTTTAGCTGGAGCCCTGGTAAGCCCCCAATCGACCCCCATCGAGCTGCTAGGGTTCAGTCTCGTCGGCGACCTGTCCGTCGTTGACGACGAGCCACAACCATTGATCTAGGTTCTAATCGCACGGTCCACATCGCTCGTACTGCTTCGCGTTTAGTTGTGCTGCTGACATGCGGGACCCTCTTGTCAGTTGCTAGCTACGCCGTGGAGTTTCACTGGGCCAACCCATTTAGACTTAAACTTAATTATGTACACTAGTTTAAAAATCAATTCAGAGAGTTATACTTAACCAAATTGAATGATTCAAATTTTGCTAGAAAGATAATTTAAATATAAATCCAAGCCCGTTGGATTTAAATCAATTGGAGTTATAGATCACCTATAGAAAAGATAACAAAACAGAAACTTTTCTAGATTCAAACATTTTTTAAAAATCAACCATAATAGATTTTGAGTTGATTCCAACTCTCAAAAATCACATTTAACAATACCTATCTGAATAAGTAATAATATTTAGGTTTGCATGTAGTGACTTTGGATTAGTACCAAAATAATTCTATATAGGCATTTCTAGTCACTTTAAATATTTGAAATATTAAACTTAAACTTATTAAAATGTGATCCAACATTTAAATCACATTCCCATGTATTAGAATATATGGTGATGACATGTGTCCACATGATCCCATATTTTAATTGGAGAATATTAAATTTTAATTAATTTCAATGAGTAGAAATTACTTTTCTCATATAAAATAAATGAAACTAGTTCATTAAATCTTGTGATGAATGTGATGATACTAGATCATCAAGTGTGTGCCTTAGTGTGCTAAATAGACTAGTTAAGTATTGTTTGGTGATTGTGTATCCCGTATGTATTTATAGACGATAGTACCGACCAAGTCTACGAGGAGGAGGAGTTCTACCCCGAAGAAGACGAGGAGAATTTCAACCACTGCACCAATCAAGGCAAGCTATTATTGGCAAGCCATCACTAGATGCAAGTTAACCTAAGCAAGATGCATTAGGCATGCTTTGGTTATACCTTTTGAGTTATACCTATCCTAAGTTTTACTTACAAGCTTTACTTTCTTTTACTTTACCATAGTTCTTTACTTTATTTATAGATAGCATAAAGAGTATAAAACTTGGCCTGTCTAGTGAGACTTAGATGTCATTCTATGGCATGAGATTTAGGTTAGCATACCACTTTAGTGAACACTCTAAACTTAGTGATTAGAGCTAAACCAAAAACTTGATCACTTTAGATGGGAATACTTGGTGAAAAATGCTTATGAAAACCTTGGAATGATGAGTCATTCTATTGAGATGTTTTGACATGTGTTGAGAAACACAAATAGTTTATGATGATGAAAATGTTGAGGCATGAGCCTTAACCCTTTATAAAAACTGATGGTTGGGTTCGGATGCGATACCATTCCAATTTTACTGTACAACCACAATACCTGAATTGGGTAAGGCTTAGCCAAAAGTTTATATGCATTAGTATTGGTTCCCTCATGGGAGAGGTTTTAGCTGAGGCTACCTCTCAATGTTGTCCACCTATGTAGTGCCCAGGATGGCAGATGGCCATGGCTAGGAGGCCAAGCTCATAGGAGAGGTGCTTATACTAGAGTGTGTAAAGGAAAGGTTATGTTTGATTATCTGCATACTAAGTATGACGATTCAGGGTTATCCCTGACAGATGTATCGAATTTTGTGGTGAAAGTGTACCACCTCTGTAGAGTGTCAAACTATTCGAATAGCCGTGTCCGTGGTTATGGACAGTTGGAGTGGCCATACTGTTCCGTTGTCAGATGTTTTCAAAATGACTTATGAAATGAATTGTGACATGACTTGACCACAACAGGGTTGTGACTATGACAACTAAGTTCCCACTTAGGTGATTTCAAACTTTATTTTATCTTTCTTTGTTTCTGAACTCAGCTTAGGTTTCAAACTTAACTTTACAAATAAACTTAGAACTTAGCATTTCCTACTAGAACTACCTTACTTGTTAGTGATAGTTTGCGAATACTTAAAGAGTACTCATGGCTTTGTCCCTGGCTATTCCCGTGGCCAGACTATGAGGAGGACTACCCTGAAGGAGGACAGTAGGATGGCTACGACAACTAGGATCATCTCCCATCGTCAGCATTGCCTGTGACACTGAAGATGGAGCCCACCGCTATGCTATTTATTCCGCTAATTGTTTGTACTAAGACTGGATCATGAGATCCTTTATTTGTGTAAGACCTTATTATGGTTTGTAATGGATGATATACTGTGATATCCAATCTATTATGTCTCGCAAAAATGGTAATCCTGGGATTGCGATGTATGGCATAACAAGCATCTGGGATTAAAAATTCGGGTGTTGACAAGTTGGTATCAGAGCCATCCTGACCATAGGAGACCCTAGTTAGAATGGACGTCCGAACAAAAACTTAGTTTCAAAACCAAAGTGAGTATTTGTGAAAATCTATTTCCTCTCTTACCCTTGAGATTCTTTCAAAAAGATTCATGTTCCTCAAAAACTCTTACATTGCTACATAAAATTTGACACACTTGATCACCTCACTAACTTTCTCATCCCAAATTCGTATAGATGGAAGTTCAGTACTGCAAGTTCTACCAGTTGTGCAACAGAGGCCAACTGATCTTCGAGAGGGATCTTGATGCACTGTCTGAGTACCTTGAGCGTCCGCATCCGGAATTCTTTGGAGCTCAACTCAATGACCACCCAGGAGGAGATTTACAATGGCTAATAGTTGCTGATCTTCGAGGCAAGATGGAGGCACCTCTTTCCGAGAAGATTCAGTTCACCGTGAGAGAGAACAACTGGCTAGATGGATTAGCCAGGGCAATGCATGAAGCTCTCACTCGTCTTTGCGCACAGAATGTCAACTTGATCCCGGGAACTCGCTTTGCTCACTATGCAAGGCGTGATTCGATGGGAATGCCTCTGGGGATGCCAAGTCATCCGGAGTTGAAGCGCCAAGTGGAGAACCTCGACTTCCTACTATATGACAGACATAAGGAATTGGACAATGCTCGAGAGTACGCCAACCACAGCCTTGCCATTACCGCCCAGAAGGCCCAGACTTTTTCACTGCTCGTCAAGGATCATCAATCACTTCGTCGTCAACATGCAAAGAAGGATCGCACCATCGATCGTCTTCGCAAGAAGGTGGCCGACCTCGAGAAGACCATCAAGGAGCAAGAAGCTCAACTTGCAGCAAAAGAAGAAGAGGAAGAAGGTGAAGACATCCAGGGGATATTCACTCGTCCCTCAGCAATGATGATGACTACCTGGAGGATGATGCCATGGACTTCTACACAAACGATGATGACTCCGACTTCATCAATGATGAGTAGATGCACTAGAGCACTATCGTAGGAGTGAGAAGTATCGGTCCCATTGTATCTTAGCTCACAGAATGGTTCTTAAAACCATATGTTTTCCTTTTGTTGTGATGTGTGTGTTTGTATCATGTGCTTTGCATGAATGAATGAAAAGAAGTTAGTTGCAAAACCTGAGTCAAACTCAAAGTTTTAGCTTTGAAAACCAAAACCATGAACCTTAGAACTTTCCCTCTTACCCCATTATCTATCTCAATCTTCAGATGACTCGTGGAAACCAAGGAGGGAGCAACTCATCGTAGGACCCAATGCTGCAGATTCTGCAGACGCTAATTGCGGACCACGAAGCTAGTAGAGCAGAGCGCCAAGCAAATCTAGCTACCCTGTAGCAGATCGCCCAGATGGCCCACAACAATCAAGGCCATGGAAATCAGGATCATCATGGACCCAAGCTCAAAAACTTCTAGAATACCAATCCCCCAATCTTTAGCAAGTCTGAAGACCCGCTGGATGCAGATGATTGGTTACATACCATGGAGAATAACTTAGAAGTCGAAGGAGTGGAGGCCAACAAGAAAGTTCTGTTTGCCACCCACTATCTGGCAGGAGATGTAAGAGCATGGTGGAACAACACCCGCACGATGAACCACGGTCAAGTGATGACGTGGGAAGCTTTCAAAGTCAAGTTCAGCCGCACCCATGTGCCGCAGGGTTTAGTCACTAGAATGAGAGATGATTTCAGAAAGCTAAAGCAAGGCAGAATGATTGTAGTTGAGTACCGTGACAAATTCTTGTCCCTCGCCAGGTATGCACCTGATGAGATCAACACGGAGGCCAAGAAGAAGGAGATATTCCTATACGGACTGCATGATGAGATGTAGACGGTGCTAGTCAACATCCGTTTTGAGGACCTCGAAGAGCTAGTCGACTCTGCCATTCAGATGGAAGGGAAGATCAACCAAGCGAATGACAATCACAAACGCCAGATGATGCACCAAGCTGGGTCCCATAGTGCCTAGAAGTATCGCCCCAACCCGTTTGCCGGATATGCCCCGCGGAACAATAGACCCCCAATGTCTCGCCCAAGCTACCCCAACCATAGCGGAGGAGTGTGAAGTCCGGAGGGAACAACAACAACAACAACCACCTCGGTAACTCCAACAACTTCAACCGTGCACCGCCCAAGTCCAACAACAACAACAACAACATCAATACTGCCCCAAGGACTGGAAGCAACACCGTGCCTGTTGCAGCAAAAGACAAGTCTCAGATTACTTGTTTTGAGTGTGGAGTGAAGGGTCACTACTCCAATGAGTGTCCCAAGAAGATTGCTGCCACTGCCAATGTGAATGCCCCAGCTCAACAGCAGCGCCGTGTTCAGCCCAGAAGGAGATTCGCCCCAGGGAACCCTCACAACCACAACGGTCGTCTCTTCCACATGAACGCCGAAGAAGCCCAAGAAGCGCCATATGTAGTGCTGGGTATGTTTTCTATCAACTTAGTTTTAGCAAGAGTGTTTTTTGATTCTGGAGCATCACACCCGTTTGTTACCAAAGAATTTGCATGCACTAGTAAGATTCACCCAACCAACTTGAAGCATGTTATGATAGTTCAAATACCTGGTTCAACCACCAAAGCTAGAAAAAATCTGCAAGGCTGTGCCTATCAGAATACATGGGATAGATTTTTATGCCAATCTAATAGTACTTGGAACCAAAGGTTTGGAAGTAGTACTAGGAATGGATTGGATGTCGAAGCATAAAGGATTGATAGATTGGGCCAAGAAGTCCATCACCATGAGCAGTAGCTCTAGAGTATCAGTAGAGCATATATCTGAAACCTTGCCCCGTCAATTCAAATGCAACAAGAGTCTAGCCCTACCAACCATATACCAAGTCAGAGTAGTCCGTGAATACCCCGACGTATTCCTAGATGAATTGCCCGGTATACCCCAGATCGAGATATTGAGTTCATTATTGAACTAATCCCTAGAACCGGACCCATAGCTCAGAGACCCTATAGCATGAACCCATCAGAGTTAGTGGAACTAAAGAAGC
The DNA here is from genome assembly GCA_916181665.1 of Avena sativa. NCBI lineage: Eukaryota > Viridiplantae > Streptophyta > Magnoliopsida > Poales > Poaceae > Avena > Avena sativa. The sequence continues at coordinate 346,717,912 of OV702287.1, forward strand.
AACTAGATGCTATGCTAGAGAAAGGCTTGATTCAACCAAGCGCATCGCCATGGAGATCGCCCGTATTGTTCATCGACAAGAAGGATGGAGGCAACCGTTTGTGCACAGATTACAGGAAGCTGAATGATGTTACCATCAAAAACAAGTACCCTTTGCCCAAGATAGAGGATCTATTTGATCAGTTGACTGGTGCCAGAGTGTTCTCTAAGATCGATCTTAGGACTAGTTATCACCAACTTAAGATTCATGCTACGGATATTCCAAAGACCGCCTTTGCCACTAGATATGGATTATATGAGTATACGGTCATGTCTTTTGGATTAACTAATGCTCCTGCTTATTTCATGAATCTCATGAATAAGATCTTTATGAATTTTCTGGATAAGTTTGTCGTTGTGTTTATCGACGATATCCTTATCTATTCCAAGTCAGAAGAAGACCATGAGCAACATCTGAGATTCATCCTTGGAACCCTTAGAGAGCATCAGTTGTATGCCAAGTTCAGCAAATGTGAGTTCTGGCTAAAAGAAGTAGGATTCCTCGAACATATTGTGTCGATAGGAGGAGTTGCTGTTGATGCCGCCAAGATCAAAGATGTTGAAGAATGGGAAGCCCCAACCACTCAAACCCAAGTCCATGCATTTCTCGGATTAGCGGGATATTACCGCAAGTTCGTTGAAAGATTTCCGAGCATCGCAAGGCCCATGACCCAATTGTTGAAGAAGGACAAGAAGTTTGAATGTACCAACAAATGTGAAGCAAGTTTCCAAGAGCTCAAGAAGAGATTGATTTCAGCCCCAATATTGATCATGCTAGATATCAAGAAGTCGTTTGATGTGTATTGTGATGCATCCAAGATTGGTCTCGGATGTGTATTGATGCAAGAAGGCAAAGTCATAGCATATCTATCCAGACAACTGAAGCAGCATGAGCAAAACTACCCTACCCATGATCTTGAATTAGCAGCTGTAGTGTTAGCGTTGAAGACATGTCATCATTATCTTATGGGTAATCACTGTGAGATTTACTCAGATCACAAGAGCTTGAAGTATATTTTCACTCAGAAGGAGCTGAATATGAGGCAAAGGAGATGGATAGAGTTAATCAAGGATTATGACCTTGACATTCACTATCACCCCGGCAAAGCCAATGTGGTAGCAGATGCTCTTAGCAGATTGCCGTGTAGGTTAAACACCATGATCAAGGAGAAGCAACCAAGTTTGCATGAGGAGTTGGAGTAGTTTAGAACTGAGCTAGTTAGCAAAGTATTTTAGCTAGAATTGAACTTCAACCCACTTTGATTGGCCAAATCAAGGACGCCCAAAAGGGAAATGAAAGTATCAACAGAATCAAGCGTCGTATTGGTACAGGAAAGGTACCGAGATTCACCAAATATGAAGGAGTTCTGTGGTACAAAGGATGTATCTGTGTACCTGCAGATTCAGAACTGAAGCAAGTTATCATGCAAGAAGCTCATGATACTCTTTATTCTATCCACCCCGGAGGAACGAAGATGTATCAGGATTTGAAGGAGCAATTTTGGTGGCACAAGATGAAGAGAGAAATCGGAAGCTACATCGCCAAGTGTGATATCTGTCAGAGAGTCAAAGCGGAACATCAGAGACCCACATGACTGTTGCAACCATTGCAGATTCGGGAATGGAAATGGGATTCCGTCGGAATGGACTTTATCATCGGTTTGCCTACTTCTAGTAGGGGAAATGACTCAATCTAGGTCATCGTTGATAGACTGTCCAAGGTAGCCCATTTTATACCTGTCAAGACAACCTACCAGAGTTCAAAGCTAGCAGAGTTGTACATTGCTAGAATTGTCAGTTTGCATGGAACTCCCAAGACCATAGTATCGGATCGAGGAACCCAATTCACCTCGAGATTTTGGCAGAAAGTCCAAGAAGGATTAGGAACCGAGTTGAATTTCAGCACAGCTTATCACCCGCAGACCGACGGACAGACTGAAAGAGTCAACCAAATCTTAGAAGATATGTTGAGAGATTGTGTGTTAGAGTACGGATCAAAATGGGAAGATTATCTGCCTTTCGCAGAATTCTCATATAACAACAGTTATCAAGCTAGTTTGCAAATGGCCCCATTTGAGTTCTTATATGGAAGAAAGTGGCGTACCCCTTTGAATTGGTCGCAAGTAGGAGAGAGTCAGATTTTCGGACCCGACATCCTACTAGAAGCCGAAGAGAAGGTTCACAAAGTCCGTGAGCACCTCAACACCGCCCAATCCAGACAGAAGAGTTATGCTGACAAGAGACGTAGAAACCTGACTTTCAATGTCGGAGATTTTGTGTATCTCAAAGTTTCGCCATTGAAGGGAACGCAATGTTTTAGTCTGAAAGGAAAGATAGCCCCCAGATATATCGGACCCTTCAAGATTCTGAATCGTCGAGGAGAAGTATCGTATCAACTGGAACTGCCTGAAGAGATGTCTGCCATCCACAATGTGTTCCATATATTGTTACTTCGAAAATGCCTAGAAGTGCCGGAGAAGACCGAAATTTTCAAGAACATCGATCACCGAGCCGTTGATATCAACAAGGATCTAACATATCGTGAAGTGCCCATCCGTATCTTGGAGGAAGCTTACAGAACCACCAGGACTCGGGGTATCAAATTTCTCAAGATCCAATGGAGCAACCATACCGAAGAAGAAGCCACTTGGGAGCGAGAAGATTACATTAGGACTGAGTTTCTAGATCTCTTTAGTTCCTAGTTTTCTTTCTTAAATCTCAGGACGAGATTTTGTTTAAGGGGGGAAGGTTTGTAACATCCCAAATCTTTAATCAAGATTATCAAAGTCCAAATCACCCAATTTAGGGTTAACAAAAACTTTTTATTATTAAAAACAATTATGAATGTATGTGTGTTGCATTAAAATAGAATTGTTTGGAATTGCTATGTTTGATTGTTATAATGGTTGTAAATTGATTCAAAGGTGAAGGACACATCATCTAGATAATTCCAAAACCAAATCCAAGGAAAAAGAAATCAAATGGAATTAATAAAGGCAAATGGTCACTTTTGCCATTTTAATCCACTAGGCCACTTTAGGTGTTCCTAGAAGTCAAATTCAAACAGAAAAAATTCTAACTCTTTGCACCCCTTGCTAGTACAAGTAATGATCTACCAAGGCCCACTTTGAAATCTTACAAAAACATTTGAACACTAATTTCAAATGGCATTTGAAAATGGAATCCATTTCATATGCATAGATCCCACTTTTTCAAAAACCACTCAAATGAGTTCACCTTGACAATCCCAAGCAAACACAAACTACCAAGCATGAGATCAAGTCACACACCAAAAATCATTTCAAAATTCAAATTTAATTCTCTTGCGACCACTGTGTCAAATACCTTGTGATTACAGAAAAACCTGCCTAACTAACACTGTTTTGATCAATGTATTGTCGAGCCATTTAACCTCAATTCACTCCCCTTGTCCCTCTAGCATCTACCCCAGCCCAGACCAGCACCCCATTTTGCCGGGAAGTACAGTACCGCGCCGCCCATTCTTGGTCGCCGCCGGCCAAACATGGGCAACACGCCAGACACAGCGCCACGCCAAACAAGCTTGCCCCTAGCTCCACCGCACCCTACTGCAATCCCCTGTCCACCCCACGGATGCAGCCGACCCCTGGACCACCGAGGAGCGCCCGCGCACTGAGCCTCTACGCCATGCACGGAGCACGCCAGAGCGCCGACCGTGACAGGCCAGCCCCAGCTGCACCTCGACCTCAGCTTGCACGCGCCACTCCTCCATAACCCCAGTAGCCTCCTAGACATGCCTTTTTCCCGCTGCGCGACCAACAGCCACCGCACGCCGCGTCGAGCACCGCTGCTGCCGCATAGAGCGTCGATCGTTCCCGACTGCATACCACCGCCCCTAGTTGTGCCATTGCACTGTAGCTGATCGCCAGGAGGCAAGCCACCATCCGCCTACCCCACCCATGCCTCTAGCGCCCTGTACCACCGTCACTAACGAGCTCACCTTCGTACCCCATGGTCTCCTTGTCGACCTATATAAAGAACCCTCCCCAGCACCATTTCTTCACACTCCAACACTCCCCACCTCCCACTGAGTCCCTCACACCTCTCGTCGGAGCCGCTTGAGCAGCCGTTCGCCGGAATTTCCACCGGAGTCGCCGCAGCAGAGAAGAAAGGGCCCGTCGATTGCGACCACCCAGGAGCCGCCGCGACCTCGCCTGAGTCCGCCGTCATCCCCTTGTTTAATCGCCCCCATCTCCATGTTAGCTGGAGCCCTAGTAAGCCCCCAATCAACCCCCACCGAGCTGCTAGGGTTCAGTCTCGCCGGCGACCTGTCCGTCGTCGACGATGAGCCACATCCGTTGATCTAGGTTCTAATCGCACGGTCCACATCGCCCCGTACCGCTTCGCGTTTAGTTGTGCCGCTGACATGCGGGACCCCCTTGTCAGTTGCCAGCTGCGCCGCAGAGTGTCACTAGACCGGCCCATTTAGTTTCCCGCGCTGGCCCTAGGATTCAAATAATGATTTTTCTATTTAGACTTAAACTTAATTCTATCCACTAGTTTAAAAATCAATTCAGAGAGTTATACTAAACCAAATTGAATGATTCAAATTTTGCTAGAAAGATAATTTAAATATATATCCAAGCCCGTTGAATTTAAATCAATTGGAGTTATAGATCACCTATAGCAAAAATAACAAAACAAAGACTTTTCTATATTCAAACATTTTTCAAAAATCAACCATAATAGTTTTTGAGTTGATTCCAACTCTCAAAAATCACTTTTAACAATACCTATCTGAATATGTAATAATTTTTAGGTTTGCATGCAATGACTTTGGATTAGTACCAAAATAATGCTATATAGGCATTTCTAGTCACTTTAAATCTTTTAAATATTAAACTTAAACTTATTAAAATGTGATCCAACATTTAAATCACATTCCCATGTATTAGAATATGCGGTGATGACATGTGTCCACATGATCCCATATTTTAATTGGAGAATATTAAATCTTAATTAATTTCAATGAGTAGAAATTACTTTTCTCAAATAAAATAAATGAAACTAGTTCATTAAATCTTGTGATGAATGTGATGATACTAGATCATCAAGTGTGTGCCTTAGTGTGCTAAATAGACTAGTTAAGTATTGTTTGGTGATTGTGTATCCCGTATGTATTTATAGACGATAGTACCGACCAAGTCTACGAGAAGGAGGAGTTCTACCCTGAAGAAGACGAGGAGAATTTCAACCACTGCACCAATAAAGGAAAGCTATTATTGGCAAGATAATACTTGCAAGCCATCACTAGATGCAAGTTAACCTAAGAAAGATGCATTAGGCATGCTTTGGTTATACCTTTTGAGTTATACCTATCCTAAGTTTTACTTACAAGCTTTACTTTCTTTTACTTTACCATAGTTCTTTACTTTATTTATAGATAGCATAAAGAGTATAAAACTTGGCCTATCTAGTGAGACTTAGATGTCATTCTATGGCATGAGATTGAGGTTAGCATCCCACTTTAGTGAACACTCTTAACTTAGTGATTAGAGCTAAACCAATAACTTGATCACTTTAGATGGGAATACTTGGTGAAAATGCTTATGAAAACCTTGGAATGATTAGTCATTCTATTGAGATATTTTGACATGTGTTGAGAAATACAAATGGTTTATGATGATGAAAATGTTCAGGCATGAGCCTTAACCCTTTATAAAAACTGATGGTTGGGTTCGGATGCGATACCATTCCAATTTTACCATACAACCACAATACCTGAATTGGGTAAGGCTTAGCCATAAGTTTATATGCATTAGTATTGGTTCCCTCGCGGGAGAGGTTTGAGCTAAGGCTACCTCTCAATGTTGTCCATCTATGCAGTGCCCAGGATGGCAGATGGCCATGGCTGGGAGGCCAAGCTCATAGGAGAGGTGCTTATACTAGAGTGTGTAAAGGAAAGGTTATGTTTGATTATCTGCATACTAAGTATGATGATTCAGGGTTATCCTTGACAGATGTATCAAATTTTGTGGTGAAAGTGTACCACCTCTGTAGAGTGTCAAACTATTCGAATAGCCGTGTCCGCGGTTATGGACAGTTGGAGTGGCCATACTGTTCCGTTGTCAGATGTTTTCAAAATGACTTATGAAATGAATTGTGACATGACTTGACCACAACAGGGTTGTGACTATGACAACTAAGTTCCCAGTTAGGTGATTTCAAACTTTATTTTAACTTTCTTTGTTTCTAAACTCATCTTAGGTTTCAAACTTAACTTTACAAATAAACTTAGAACTTAGCATTTCCTACTAGAACCACCTTACTTGTTAGTGATAGTTTGTGAGTACTTAAAGAGTACTCATGGCTTTGTCCCTGGCTATTCCCGTGGCCATACTATGAGGAGGACTACCCTGAAGGAGGACATCAGGATGACTATGACAACTAGGATCATCTCCCATCGTCAGCATTGCCTGTGACACTGAAGATGGAGCCCACCGCTACGCTATTTATTCTGCTACTTGTTTGTACTAAGACTGGATCATGAGATCATTTATTTGTGTAAGACCTTATTATGGTTTGTAATGGATGATGTATTGTGATATCCAATCTGTTATGTCTTGCAAAAATGTTAATCCTGGGATTGCGATGTATGGCATAACAGGCATCTGGGATTAAAAATCCGGGTGTTGACAAAAATAAGGGTGTTGATCATGAGAGTGCCCCACTAGTGGACTTGCATAATTATGATGATATTGACATGGACTTTCCATGTCATAGACGTTTCATTTTTCCCATTGTTGCTTGCAATGATGATAAAATTGAGAAAGCTATGGGGGCAATGATGATAAAATTGATTGTTGTCTTGAGACAAACTTGATGAACAATTTCTCTTTCCATATGTTTGTCAACAACCATGCTATTGCTTCGGATATGATTTGTCATGATAGTTATTCAATTTCTCTCGTTGCTTGCAATAAGATGAATACTTGCTATTTCACTTGTTTTGCTTGCAACAACACTTATCATACGGTTTACAATGAGATTGCCCCATAGCTTTCTCAATTTTTAGAGATTTTGGTAAATGCCATGATAAGCATGTTCTCCACTTGCATATTCACCATGAATCTATTTTACACTTGATTGACACTAGTGCTTATGTGCACAAGAAAAAAATACGTCATGATGGATGATGTATTTATATACCACGCACACACATTCTTCCTTTTATCTATGTTGTTTGTAGGTACCCACACTATAATGTCAACCTCGGTAAAGCACGTGTTGACAAAAGGAGCTCTTGAGAGCATTCCCCCATGTAAGTTCAAGACCAAACCTGGCTCTGATAACTTTTGCATGCTTTGCAGTTTTCATGTTGACAAATTGCTCTTTCCTATGGTTTGCTTGCAAGCATGTTGATGGTATTCTTTCACCTTGTGACAATCGTGTTTCTTTGCTATTGGATATTGATGCTTTGTATGTTGCAACAAAAAAGTTAAACAATTTTTTTATCTTTCTGATGTTTTGTGTGCAACCGTAATGCCATTATGAGCATGTATTATCATGAGAGCTTCCAAGTATCTCGTACAGTTGTTGCAACAAATACATGGAACATTTGCTCTTTCCTATGGATTGTTTTCAAACATGTTATTTTTTCTTCTACTTGTGATACTCATATTTCCATGATCTTTGTGTTTGATGATTTGCGTGTGGCATCCAACATATTGAACATTTTCTGTTTCCAATGGTTGGTTTGCACACTTAATGATGTTGATCAGTATTTCAGTCATTTGCTTTGAGTGCCACACTAAGACATTATATGGAGTTTTTGAGTTCCCACATTTGGATGATGTCCAAACGAATCCCATGCACATTGACCTTGCATATGCATTATATTTGATATACTTGATTTGTGATAATGGTGTTGTTAAAAAGAATGGACATGCCACAAATGACATGCTCCTCTACCATGCACAAAAATATTTTGCTTGGTCTTTGTTGTGCGAAGGTACAGTTACATACGCGTCAACCTCTATGGACCATGAGTTGACAAGACAAACCATAGAGAGTTACCTATGGATGCCCTTGATCGAGCTATCTCTACACCATAAGGTGACTTCCTTCTACTTGACGACTCGTGCTATAATCTTCATGAATTGGATACTCTTTGAGTGTGGCTTCACTTTCGTTGTGAGCTTTTTAGACTTCATGGAAAGTGAAGGAACATTGAAGTGTTGTCAATACAATCTTCCTGAGGATGATTATATGGTGAACCCCGGGATCAAGAATGTCTCTCGACCTCCTCTACATGGTGATGAGCGTATAGAGTCGAGGACGACTCTTTTTGAAGGGGGAAGCTTATGTAGACCGACCTATAGTCGTTACCACATCAAGGTCTCCAACGTATGCCAAGTCATCATGGACTCCAAAGGTGAATCCTATCCTCTATGCGATCCCACTTCCTACCCTATTGAATGGTATACTACTTCATACTCCATCCTATGACCATGATAGGTTCACACCGACAAGTACATAGACGGGGGTGGAAGCCCAAGGACTCATGCCCGACAAGATGGTGGCATGGAAGAGGATAAGGAAGAGGCAGAGATAAACTGACGAAGATTCCGGTGCCGCTAGATTCTACGTCAAACCAAACTGGCGACCACCGGATCAAACCGGCGTCCCAGTGAAACTGCCGTCAACACGCCAATACGGTGAAGACCGGAATAAACCAGTGACCCCCGGAAACTTCCAACGCCAGATCCGGCGCCATTGGACTTACCGCCGAAACTCCCGTCTGCGCACGGATCTAGGTTTGATATCCTAGAATATTCCCTTTACCTACCCCTTCGCCATAAGTACTATAAATAGCCCCTATGGCTCCCCTTTTATTCCTTAGGAATAGATGATAGATTAGAAGACACCCTAGTTGTGGAATCTCTAATTTTACCTCATCCCCTTAATAAGGGGACCGACATCGTCACCAACCTTGTTGGAGTATGCATGGTGCATCCATCATTATACAAGGCCTTCATCTTGCGAGTGCATAAGTGAAGTTGTAAAGACCCTCTCCAAGGTGTTCTTCCCTCTCTGCTTGGATTAATGGGATCACGTTGACCGATATCTCCTTGCGAGGACTCTATCGGACTAGTGGCCGCCAATGGGAGAAATTGGCCTTGTATAGTTTTGTGTTTGTGTGTGTTCATCGTGTTCTTCTTGAGGTCTGTGTTTGCTTCCGCTACCTTCCTCCTTTCCCCTCGATTTGACCACGAGATCCATAAAGATTGATCCACCCTTGAGGTTGACCCTTATAAAATAAAGTGGTTATTATCTTATTCCATGTTTATAATAGATGTTTATTTATCATGCTAGAATTGTATTAAATGGACACATTAATATATATGTGTCTAATAAACAAACAATAGTTTCTAGTAAAGCCTCTCGTTTAACTAGCTCGTTGATTAATTAATGATCAAGGTTTCCTGATCATTAGATGTTGTTAATAACGGGATCACGTCATTAGGAGAATGATGTGATGAACACACACCTGAAGTAAGTATAGCATGATCAGGTCATTAAGTTTATATTGGTGTATCAAACACATACAAAATAATCCTATTTCTCATACCATGAGATCATGTCAATCATTAACACCAAAGGAGTGCTTTGATGACATCAAACGTCACACCATAACAGAGTGACTATAAAGGTGTCGTTCAGTACTATGAAAGTATTAGTTGAGGCTCATGGATCAAGAGTGGGATTTGTCCATCCAGATGACATAGAGATATACTCTGGTCCCTCTCGGTGATATCACATCAACACCGCTTGCAAGCACATGACTAGGTCACAAGGATGTCATATAATGGAACGGGTAAAGAGTACTTGTCAATAATGAGATTGAACTAGGTATAGTTCATACCGACGATTGAATCTCGCACAAGTAAAATATCGCGAAACAAGAGGAATTGGTTACACCGTTATGGTTCACACGATCACAAAATCCGTTGTTAAATGTGTGGGAGACATTACGGATCTCGAGATCCTGATGTTGAGTATTGATTAGAGAGGCGTCTCGATCATGTCTACATTATTCATGAACCATAGGGTGACAAACTTAAGATCCGTAGACACTTTTGAGTAGATACAGAATATCGGTGAAAAGTTCAGGAAGCACCGAAATTGTTTTAGGGATATCAGAATAGTTCAGGGAGGTATATGTTAATGTTTGTTAATTAATGGAATTGAAAAAGTTAAAATAAAGAATTAAAAATATTTTTTTATTCATTTAAAGAGGAACCCTTTGGGTTTTTGAGTGGAGAGTCCACTCACTGAAAGATAGAGTGAGTGGAGGTGAGTGGGAGCTCCACTCATTGAAAGTGGAAGAGGTGGGCTGCTGCACCCCGCTATATATAGAGGGGTGGGAGCTCCCTCTCCACACACACACTACACCAGCCCCTCTCTCTCCCTCCTCTCGCTGCTCCACCTCTCATGCTCCGGCTTAGTGAAGCCCTGCCCAATAGTTTTCTCCATCACCACCACACCGTAATGCTGTTGGAGATTCCAGTGGATCTACTACTTCTGCTGCCCCGCTGGATCAAGGGAACGGAAGTTGTCATTGAGCTGTATTGTGATCGAGTGTGAAAGCACTGCCAGATTGCAGCTCTCATCTTCATGATCTTGAGATCGGCAAGTGTTCGTCTACATCATCCACGAGATTCGATCTCGTTAAAACTTTCGTTCTTCGAGGGTGAGTTTTTATAGATGATGATCTACTTGTTACATGCTTCTTATTTATTAGATCTTGGCCCCTTTGTTGTTCATACCATAGGAATTTTTTGTTTTCTATGATGCAAACCCTTCAGTGGTATCAGTACCAGACTCATGCGTAGATTTTTTTGTACAGGTAGAACATATATCGATGTGGATGTTGATGATCATGTTATTTCTTTCGATCGTGTATTTTGGATCTTAGTGTCATAGTGGGATGAAGCGATCCAGATTAACTTTACATGTCCACGGATGTGAGACTTATTCGACGCTTGACATGGAACTTGTTTTGCATAAGTGGACTTACAAGTTTCTATCTCTCCACTATAGTTAAGATTTAATTTACAATAGGTAGCATATAACTTGTTTATCACTGGTTTCATGTTTGTAGGTATAAACGGTTCTATCTCCAAAAGCCCTAAACCACATAAAACATGCAAAGATAAATTAGAGGCGTCTAATTTGTTTCTGCAGGGCATGTGATATGATATGGTCAGTGTTAAAAAATTATGTATGCGATGATCCTCATTGTAAATTATGACAAATCGGCAGGAGCCTAAGTATCATGCTTGCCTCCATGATCCTTGATAGTCAAAAGTTGATTTAGCATCAAGGTTATCTAGGAGCTGAAAATTGTTTCAGAAACCATCATGTGTGGAAAATATTATATCTGAAACAATGCTTTTTGCAATGTGATAATGTATAATACATGTTCATATATTGTATGAGAATTTATGAAGGTTGGAGACGCTAGGTGTCCTGATCTCCCAAAAGGTTTTGGGAACTAACACTATACTCACGGTTCGTCCTTCTAAGCTATAGTAGCTTAATCATGAAAGTTTTCATGATAGGATGGATAAAAGAAGTAGGTAAAATGTTTACTACACTAAAAAATTACTAAGGAATGGAATTCAGAAGAGCGTCAAACATTTGACGATGGTGATCCACCTCAAAGTGCAAATCCAAGGGTATTAGTGTGTGACTAACACACTTTGGACTATGCGTCATGTGTATGGCGCCACTATTGGTGGTGATAGATTCTCCTAAAAGGAAAGAAAATGCTGAAAGTGAATCCGGAAAATATTTGGTTGAAAACAAAATGACTAGAAATGTCATCTTAGGTATATAGATGATATACATGTTGTGAGTGTATTCTTTGCTTGTTAGACAATATAGTTCTTGGGTATTGGATACCAGATTGGTTGGTGTGAAGTGTCACACAGAACAACACAATTCATGAATTGCATTGCCGTAAGTAACTAGCAAGATAATATGTGATGATGTTCATCAAAAATAAATAAAGTGTTTTTGTGTTTATTGTTGACATCAAACCTAGCCTTAAAGATTTGTTTTAATAATTGTTAATTTTTTCTAGTATTATGAGAACAATGGTTGTTCAAATAATTAACGTATTCCATAGAAGATGGATGGACTCTTACAAGTCTGGTTGGATAAATCACATTCATCACTAATGCTAAAATGTCACAAGAAAAATGATTGAATCACTTACGAGTAACATCACCGTTTAAATCATATTGGAAAGGAAACACGAAGAAACTCCATGTTTATAGATTTTTGGAGTCTTTGATTTTCATTAATTGATGATTGTGAGACTTTCCTGAAGATAACTAAAACTCCATTCATAGGCCAAAGAAGAATGAACGACTAACTTGTTGGACATTGTACATGTTGATGTATGTAGTCCATTATGTGTAGCCGTGTGCGATGGATATTTCAATTTCATATACTTTCTCTGGAATTTTGAGTAGATATATCTGTATATACACTTAATGAGGAAAAAGTATGGAACATTTGAAAAATGATCAAAGACTTTCAAGATGAAGTGGAAAATCATTGTAACAAGAAAATACAAAAAATATGATTGAATCATAAAGGAAGATATTTGAGTTAAAAGTTTAGCAAACACCTAAGAGTTGAGGAATCGTTCCATAGATTTGCATTTTCTGAACTACCATAGGAGTATGGAGTGTTCGAGACATGTAATCAAACCTTGTTTGACATGGTAAGTGTCGTCAGATTGAAGACATGTATGCCAAGAGGGGGTACTCGAGGCGTGTGGAGAAAAGGGGTATGAGGCGACGGTATTCCGGGATAGTGAGCACAAAAGCTTTACCCAGGTTCGAATCCGCCGTCTTTGGACGGATGCTACTCCTGCTAGTAATCCAGTAACACGACAGAGCCGGAAGTATAGATTACAAGAGAGGTTCGCTTGTGCGAGTTGAGGTTGTAGATTGTGGGTGGCCTAAAGGCTGGTCCCTAGGACGGATTATAAAGATATCTGGCCTAGGGTTACAGGAGAGAACTATCTGGTTATGACTAAGAGTCGGTTACAGAGTACATCTTGGTCTACAAGTAACTAACCAGGCCTAACTCGGTAAGTCTTCTAGGCCTTTCCATAGCCGGATGGACCTCCATCTTCTCTCCCTGACTGGGCCGCCCATGGAGCAAAGCTCTAACCCTAAGTGGGCCACCCTGGTCAGCGAGTCATAGTGGGTATACCCCAAAAGTATATCCCCAACAGTAGCCCTCGGAAGCCTCCAAGATCCAGAGTCAGATTTCATCGTCTAGCTTGATCTATCTTCGGCTTACAAAATCTCTAAGGGTTCCTGAAACTCAAAAGAAAGGTAGGATCCGAGTCTCAAATCGAGTCAGGCATGTGAGTATATTATTCAGTTTTCCAGCTCGAAATTCAAATCATGCCAGAACTTGGTCTCTGACATAACCTGACATCAATCAAGGTCAAGTCATGTCACGTCACTGATAGACATTCCTAACAGTGCGACTGTTGGTGGGTCCACTTATCGCGGAACCGAGGTGCCGTTTTAATGCATGCGCGGAGAACGAGGAAGCGTAATCTTCGCGAGGAGGTTACCTAGCTCCTTCCACGACACGTGGCATGTTCACTATTCGTTTCACACGAATCTTGACGCAAGTGAGGTATATAAGGGGTTCAGATATCCTTATTCTTCCTTACCAGCGCTCCTGCTTTCTTCTTCCTCCCAACGCCACCGCGCACTAGCTCCTCCTTTCCTTCCCCAAAATCACACAGGGACGCCCATCCACGGTCCCCATTGTCCCCAAAATGGCTGATGCTTCCTCTTCTGGCATGGCGGCGACCACGGCGGTGACCTCTACAACGGCAGAGAAGGAGAACTTCTGCAGAGTGTGGATCTCGTGCGTCCTCGACAACGAGAAATTGTTCGTCGTTGAGAAGGAAGGTCTTATCCGTGCCGGTGACTGGTGGAGTGGCTTTGATAAGATCATCCCCACCCCTCACGCTGATGAGAGGATTCACTTCGGCACTCACCTCGACAGAGGTTTGAGCTTTCCCCCGTCAGAGTTCTTCTCTAAGGTTATAGATTACTATGGAGTTCAACTCCACAACTTCCCCCAAACATGATTCTAGAACTTAGCGCTTACGCTTCCTTGTGTGAGGGTTATCTCGGAATAAAACTGAGTCTTATCTTGTTCCGGTATTACTTCGGTACCCAGAGAACTTCCATCACTTCCGGTAATCCTTACATTACTGGAACTCTTAGCCTAACTCTTAGGAGAGACTGAGTCTACCCCAAGATTAAGGCTAGTGAGTCTATGAAGAAATGGCCGTCCACTTTCTTTTACCATAACTCCCGGCAAAGAAACTACTTTGCCGGCTTTTGTTGACGGTGCCGCCACGCCCCAAGAGTCCTAGGATGCAGAAGCTCCGGCTCTTCCTGATGATCTGATCCTCGCCAAGAGACGGATCACATATCTGATGAAACACAAGGGTCTGAAGGGATCCAACTTGATCCACTGCTGGCTGGCACGCCAAATTCAGCCCATTCAGCACCATGGTGACAGGCTTATGCATACGGTCACCAAGAGTAAAAAGGACAGCCTCGGGATCAACTCGCTCTCAATCCTGGACAAAAAATATGAATCCCGGATCAAATGGCTGATCAAGGAGCAAGTTGAGAGGAAGATTCCCGATCTCTCCCTGGACATGTATACTACCGATGAACCTATGACACATGTACGTTTTCCGGATGTTTCCTTCATACTTAATTATGTGCTCAGCTATACTTTGTTATAGTTTTGCAATACTAAGATAATGTCTCTTTCAGCTTGTTGACCTCTCCGAGTTGGAGCTTGCTCCTCTCGAGGGATACCCACCTGAGGATCCAGTTCCTTAGGAGGATGAAGACTTGAAGTTTTACGGGAGGCGCTGACCCGGAAGCGCAAAGCCCCAGTTGTTTCTGTGGGCACTCAGAAAGTGCCTATTGCAAATAGGTACACTTCTTCACAAGGTTTCAAATATCTATTTGTACTTTCTCAGAATTGCAACGATCTTTACTCTGTTACCATCTAGGGCTAAAATGATTGCCAAGAGTAAGGCAAAAGGAAAGCCGGGGAAGGCTCTATGCCAGCAGAAGTCAGTTATGGTCTCACCTCCTGCCCTACCTCTGACTCCTACCACAAGGCCATCATCAGCGTCGGAGGGTACTTCTTCTCCGTGCGTTGAAGATGTTTCAGCTCACACATCAGAGCCAACGAACCTTGGTTTGCAAACCGACATCACTGTAGGTGACTCGAAACTTGGTAAGGGTGAATGATACATTGCAAATGTATCTATAATTTTTGATGTTCCATGCTTGGTTTTATCTACTTTCTTATGTTTTGTCCACACTTTGGAGTACTTTTCATATGATTTCTTGGACTAACCTATTAACAAGAGCCACAGTGCCAGCTACCTGTTTTCTGCTATTTTTGGTTCCAGGAAGTCAGAAAATGAATATTCTCGGGATTGGACGGGACAAAAGCGAAAGTTATTATTTTATCGGGGGACACTTGGAGCCAGAATACGAGACGGAGAAGGGACAGAGGGTGGCCACACCACCTGGTGGCGCGGTCCAGGCCGGGCCGCACCGGGGGGTGGTGTGGGCCCCTCTGGCACCCCCTCGGTCTCCCCTCTCGCCTATAAGAGCCTCCCGATGCATAAACCCTAAATCATCAAGCCTCCAGCCACGAAAAGTTCCGCAGCGCCGCCGCCACCGAAGGGGAGATTTGGGGGACAAAAAGTCTCTGTTCCGGCACCCTGCCGGGACGGGGAAGTGCCCCCGGAGCCATCTCCATCGATATCCACCACCATCTCCATCACCATTGCTGATTCCCATGATGAGTAGAGAGTAGTTCTCTCTCGAGGCTAAGGGTTCTACCGGTAGCTATGTGTTCATCTCTCTCTCTCTATGCATGATCTTATTGAGATCATGAGCTTGTAATCTATAGATCTACCTTGCTACTCAAGTGCTTTAATAGATCTCTGCTCTCCCCATGTGTGTGAAGTTGACAGTGTGCACACCATGGTGGCACTTAGGCTAGAGATTACAAATACTCGTTATGAGTTATATTTGGAGTTGGATGTGTTTATGAAATTGTGGTGTTTGTTTGAACCATCTAGTGCTCAAGGTGACAGTGTGGGGTTATCTAGATGGGAAAGGCTTACTTTGAGGTGTCCAACCGGAGAGTAGTTCAGCGTAGTATCATAAAGAAGAATATATTTATATGAGAGTGTTCACTAGTGAAAGTATGATCCCTAGGCCTTGTTTCTAAGCACTGAAACACCATTTGCTATTAGATCTATTACATGTTTGCTTGCTTCTATCTTTATTTCAGTTTTAATTTAGTCTTTTCCACACCATCAAGCTATTTTCTATCACCGTTACCACTTATAATTATCCATACCACTTGTATTTCACTATCTCTTCGCCGAACTAGTGCACCTATACACCTGACAAGTGTATTGGGTGTGTTGGGGACACAAGAGACTTCTTGTATCTTGATTGCAGGGTTGCTTGAGATGGGATACCTTTGACCACTTCCTCCCCTGAGTTCGATAAACCTTGGGTGATCCACTTAAGGGAAAACTTGCTGCTGTTCTACAAATCTCCGCACTTGGAGGCCCAACAACTGTCTACAAGAATAGAAGTGCGTAGACATCAAGCTATTTTCTGGCACCGTTGCCGGGGAGGTAAGGTAAAAGGTACTCACATCCTCCGGTGTGAGTGCTCGAAGTTATTTCCTTTAGATTCTACAATTTTGTCTTTTTGTTTCTTGTTTTCACTAGTTAGGCTTAATGGAAAACAACAACAAAATTAGAGAGCGTTATAGTATTTATCTTGAGTTAGGACATGAAGTGTTTGAAGAGAAAATTAAAAAACCTATGGAACTTTATTTGCATGCTAATAACAATGTTGTTAGTATGAATTCTTTCGACACCATTATTGCTAATGCTATGGAAAAGTCTAAGCTTGGGGAAGCTGGTTTTGATGAGCATGATATTTTTAGTCCCCCAAGCACGGAGGAGAAAATTTACTTTGATGATACCAAACCTCCAATATACGATGATTATAATGATGAATATGATATTTTCAGTCCACCTACTATTGAGGAGAAAATTAATGATTACAATATGACTCCTATATTTGATGATTATGGTGATGAGAATAATAGTGATAGCTATTTTGTTGAATTTGCTCCCACCACAATTAATAACAATGACTATGCTTATGTGGAGAGTAATAATCATTTTATGCATGTGGCTCATGATAAGAATGTTTCATGTGATAGTTATATTGTTAATTTTATTTATGATGCTACTGAAAGTTATTATGAGAGGGGGAAACATGGTTTTATGCATCTCAATAATATTAGGTTTCCCCTCTTTATGTCGAAAGTCTTGAAGTTGCACTTGTTTTGCTTTACTATGCTTGTTGCTTTGTGCTTTCATGACTTGTTTATTTACAATATTCCTATGCATAGGAAGTGGGTTAGACTTAAATGTGCTTTGAATTTGCTTCTTGATGCTCTCTTTTACTTCAATTCGTATTTCTTATGTGAGCATCTTCTCAAACTATCAAGCCTAACTTAAAGGCGTTAAAGAAAAGTACTTATTGGGAGATAACCCAAAAGTTTTAGATGAGTCTTGGAAGTTATTACTTCAGTAATAACCTCTCTTATCCTTTTTATTTGCTTTTTGTGCCAAGAGTAACCTCTAATGAGAGAGAAGTAATGATTGGGAAAGTTGCTGTCCCGAAACAGATTTCTGTGCTTCACCATAAAAATTCGTGTAAAATCTCTATAGGTCCTTTTGAGGCGTGAATTTTTGTGCTTCTGCCCCAGGTTGTTATCCAACTTTCGTTAGTTCAACACTTTTTGATTTGAGCAACAGAAGGTCTTCGAAAAATTCGTATTTACCTGCTGGTCTGTTTTGACAAATTTCTGCCATTTTCTGCATTTGCTTCTTGTTGGTTCCTTTTTGAGTTCTTTTAGGGAATTGAGATTTTTGAGGGATGTGCTATAGTAGCTTGTGTTCTAATGGAAGTTTTATCGGTGTTAGAACTGAACCTAAAGACTTATTATCTTGAGTGCACTAATGTTGCTAATAAAGATTGTGTGAAGTTTTGTATGAAAGAAAATTTTTAGGTGTATGGAGAGAATGATGTAATGCGATGAAGAATGGACTAAAGCTCAATCTTGGGGATGCCACGCCTCTCACCCCAAGAAATATCCAAGAAGTACAAGCGTCAAAGCTTGGGGATGCCCAAGGCATCCCCATCTTCATCAATAAAAATCCCATGTTTCTTCCAAACGCTTCATTTTATTGTTTCATGCACAGTTGTGTTGTTCTTGGAGCGTCTTCTTTTTTGTTTTCGTTTTGGTTAATGTGCCTTGGATGAATCATGCGTTGTTTTAGCATATTAAAGCATAGTATTGTGGTATTCTCCTTTGATGCTTTATTTGGGTTGACTTGGCGCATGCTCACACCATGTTATGACTATCCAAAGTCACCATAAGCCTTGATGATCCTTTAGTTTTCAACTTGTAGTATCACTTTATGCTTTGATCAATGATGTTTTGTCGCTCTGCATGATTATGGACATTATTGCTCTCTTAGTTTGTCGCTCCCAGTCTTTTGCTAGCCTCCGCAACCAAGTATGAGTTCCACTCATGCATCTGATGTCTACGCACTTCTATTCTTGTAGACAGTTGTTGGGCCTCCAAGTGCAGAGGTTTTTAGAACAGCAGCAAGTTTTCCCTTAAGTGGATCACCCAAGGTTTATCGAACTCAGGGAGGAAGTGGTCAAAGGTATCCCCTCTCAAGCAACCCTGCAATCAAGATACAAGAAGTCTCTTGTGTCCCCAACACACCCAATACACTTTTCAGGTGTATAGGTGCACTAGTTTGGCAAAGAGATAGTAAAATACAAGTGGTATGGATAAATATAAGTGGTAACGGTGATAGAAGATAACTTGATGGCATGGAAGAGACTAAAAGCAAGCTGAAATAAAGATGGAAGCAAGCAAACATGTAACAGATCTAGTAGCAAACGATGTATCAATGCTTAGAAACAAGGCCTAGGGATCATACTTTCACTAGTGAACACTCTCATATAAATATATCATCTTCATGATATTACGCTGAACTACTCTCCGGTTGGACACTCTAATCGTTGGTAGCGCTATAACAGCACACCTCAAAGTAAGCCTTTCCCATCTATATAACCCCACACTGTCACCTTGAGTACTAGATGAGTCCAACGAACACCACAATTTCATAGAAACATCCAACTCCAAATATAACTCATAACAAGTATTTGTAATCTCTAGCCTAAGTGCCACCATGGTGAGCACGCTGTCACTTTCACACACATGGGGAGAGCAGAGATCTAATAAAGCACTTGAGTAGCAAGGTAGATCTACTAGATTACAAAGCTCATGACCACAACAAGATCATGCATAGATAGAGAGATGAACACATAGTTACCGGTAGAACCTTAGCCTCGAGAGAGATCCACTCCCTCCTCATCATGGGAGTCAGCAACGGTGATGGAGATGGTGGTGGAGATCGATGGAGATGGCTCCGGGGGCACTTCCCCGTCCCGGCAGGGTGCCGGAACAGAGACTTTCTATCCCCCGAATCTCCCCTTCGGTGGCGGCGGCGCTGCGGAACTTTTCGTGGGTGGAGGCTTGATGATTTAGGGTTTTGGTATCGAGAGTCTTCTTATAGGCCAGAGGGCAAGGTCGGTGGGCGGCCAGGGGGCCCACACTATGCCCTGGTGCGGCCTAGGTGGACCCGCGCCTAGGGGTGGTGTGGCCACCCTGTGGCCCCCCTCCGGCTCTCCTTCTGGCTCTGTGAGTCTTCCGGGAAAATAGTAACTTTGGCTTTTGTCCCGTCCAATTCCAAGAATATTCATTTTCTGACTTCCTGGAACCAAAAACAGCAGAAAACAGGCAACTGACACTGTGGCATCTTGTTAATAGGTTAGTCCAAGAAATCATATGAAAAGTACTCCAAATTTGAAACAAAACACAAGAAAGTAGATAAAACCTTGCATGGAACATCAAAAATTATAGATACATTTGCAATGTATCAACATCCCCAAGCTTAACTCCTGCTCGTCATCGAGTAGGTAAGTGATAAAAAGAAAGAATAATTTTTGAGGTGACATGCACCATCATAAACTTGATCAAAGTATTTGTAAAACATTCAAAGCTGGCATCATAGTACTTAATCATAACATGAAAGACAAAGTTCTAGCAATAAACAAAGAAACTATGATGCAACATGAAAAGGCACAAACAAAAGATTCATGAATAAGAATGCTTTGCAAGACATTTGTTTGTTTCACATAAAGAAAACATAGCATAATAGTATTTAGCTTGTCCCTCAATAGAGTAGCAAATATAAATGCATAGGACACCTTCAAAGTTCATAAGAGTGACTAGATACAAATAGTTTAAAACAAGCAATATCAAGTTATGCATCAATCAACTAGTCTTGGGACAATGCACATAGAACTAAAAATGACCACTATGCTCTCAAAGTAGATGCATAAAGATAGAAGGTGGAGACTCAATATAATGGTGGAAGAAAGGCCTTTTTATAAAAGGAAGTAGGGATTCAAGTCTCATAAAGAGCTTCCAAAAAATATGGTACTTATAGCTTTTAGCTCTCATTGCCCCTATCATAAGCATCTTGAAGTGATTAAGGTTAAAGTGAACAAACTATGGTGTATATGCTTGACGAAGTATAAGTCATAAATCTCATGTCCCTTGTATACGAGGGCCGCTCCTCATGCTACTCAAGTTTAGACACCGGTAAGTTCTTGTCATTGTAAGTACATGTGTATCATTGAGAACCGCCAACGGGGTACCCCTTGCCCGATGATACGGAAGAATCCCCATATCAAAATGACAAGGCAAGCAGACAACGAGCATCTCAGCATTCTTCTTATTTACCATGGGAATATGGTGCTTTTTTTCTCTCTTTCCTCTTTTCATAATCTCTTTTTTTCTTTTTCTCTTTTTTTCTCAATATAGGACTCTTTTTTTTATAAGAAGAATGCTTCATAGACATCTCATTATGGTTACGCTGCAGGTTTCCACCATGTCAGCATGGATTAGACCAGCGGCCCAGGCGTTTCTCTAACACATATACATAACTCCATGGACTTACAAGCTCCCCTTTCATTTCACACCGACGACATCCATATACAAAAGAGCATGATATCAACTAGGTACAAGTACCTGTGCAATGTTGAAAGCATTCCCCATGACTGCATGGTTCTGCTAATCCCCAACAAATAAGTGCAAGCATATACAACATAGACGACACAATGGTTCAAGTTTATTAAGGGCAAGAAAAGTAAAGTGTGCCATCAAGTTCGTGAGAGCTTTAATCACTAGTTTTCTCATAACAAGTTTAATTTGGAAGGTAAACAAAAACATGAATATACTTGGAATAGCATATGCTAGTAGGTAGGTATGGTGGACTCTTTGGAATAACTTGGTTTAGGGAGTTGGATGCATGAGTGGAACTCATACTTGGTTGTGGAGGCTAGCAAAAGACTGGGAGCGACAAACTAAGAGAGCAATAATGGCCATAATCATCCAAAGCGACAAAACATCATTGATCAAAGCATCAAGTGATACTACAAGTTGAAAACTAAAGGATCATAAAGGCTATGGTGACTTGATATAGTCATAACATGGTGTGAGCATGCGCCAAATCAACCCAAATAAAACATCAAAGGAGAATACCACTATACTATGCTTTAATATGCTAAAACAACGCATGATTCATCCAAGGCACATTAAGCAATCTCAATTGTTTATAACAAGTCATGCTACAGCAAAGAATACTAATCATAAAGCCAAAACAATATCAAGCATGGCATGACAAAGCATAGGCCACAGTAAAAAACGAGCTCTTTTTACCACATAAGCGTGAACTTTCCTACTCTTTTACAAACCAAACCAAACTATTTGCAAACCAATGTATGAAAGAGGGGATCCAACCAATTTATTCAGAAAACTAAGCAAACCAAGCAAACTAAAAACCAAAATGAAAACAAAAAAGAAGACGCTCCAAGAACAACACAACTGTGCATGAAACAATAAAAATGAAGCGTTTGGAAGAAACCTGGGATTTTTATTGATGAAGAAGGGGATGCCTTGGGCATCCCCAAGCTTTGATGCTTGTACTTCTTGGATATTTCTTGGGGTGACACGCGTGGCATCCCCAATCTTGATCTTTAGTCCATCCTTCATCTCATTACTCATTCCTTCCATACACCTGCAAATTTTCCTTCATACAAAACTTCACACAATCTTTATTAGCAACATTAGTGCACTCAAGATAAACAAGTCTTAAGGTTCAGTTATAACACCAAATAAACTTCCATTAGAACACTATCTACTGTAGCACTTCCCTCAAAAATCTCAATTCCCCAAAAGAACTCAAAAAGGAACCCACAAGAAGCAAATGCAGAAAATGGCAGAAATTTGTCAAAACAGACCAGCAGGTAAAGACTAATTTTTTCGAAGACCTTCTGTTGCTAAAATCAAAATGTTTTAAACTAAAGAAAGTTAGATAACAACCTGGGGCATAAGAAAAACAAATTACAGCTCAATCCGACATACAGAGCTCTCTCACTAATTTTTACGGTGAAGCACAAAAATCTGTTTCCGGACAGCAACTTTCCCAATCATTACTTAACTCTCATTAGAGGTTACTCTTGGCACAAAAAGCAAAATAAAAAGGATAAGGAGCGGTTATTATAGAGGTAATAACTTCCAAGACTCACCTAAATTTTTTGGGTTATCTCCCAACAAGTACTTTTCTTTTAACGCCTTTAAGTTAGGCTTGATAGTTTGAGAAGATGCTCACATAAGAAATATGAATTGAAGTGAAAGAGAGCATCAAGAAGCAAATTCAAAACACATTTAAGTCTAACCCACTTCCTATGCATAGGAATCTTGTAAAGAAACATGTCATGAAAGCACAAAGCAACAAGCATAGTAAAGCAAAACAAGTGCAACTTCAAAAATTTCAACATAAAGAGGGGAAACCTAATATTATTGAGATGCATAAAACCATGTTTCACTCTCTCATAATAACTTTCAGTAGCATCATGAATAAAATTAACAATATAAATATCACATAAAACATTCTTATCATGAGCCACATGCATAAAAGAATTAATACTCCCCACATAAACATAGTCATTCTTGTTAATTGTAGTGAGAGCAAATTCAACAAAATAGCTATCATTATTATTTTCATCACCATAATCATCAAATATAGGAGGCATATTATAATCATAATTACTTTCCTCCTCAATAGTAGGTGGACTGAAAATATCATATTCATCATTGAAATCATCATAAATTGGAGGTATAGTATCTTCATAAGCAATAGAATAGTTATCCTCCAAAGTGTGTTCATTTGTAAACATATCATCATTGGAAAGATCATGGATAACACTAATAGTATAGCAATTATTAATATCAACATTTTCAGAATTGGTACCGAAGAGATTATCAATATCAAAAGTAGTGTGCTTTTCCCAGTCATGATCACTACTATAGGTAATAGGCATAGGAACATCATCGAGTTCAGACTCATCAAAAACTATAATAGGAGCAACATGCTTAGGGGAAAATACCGTTTCCTCTCTCCTTTTACTCCTCCTCTTCTTCTTTCTCTTCTCCTCTTTAGGAGGGAGATGCTTGAAAGGAATCTTCTCCATATACCCTGGTTCATTGTTAGAGACAATAGAAGAAACTTTGGAGGATTCCTTCTTTTCATTAATAAGATCAAAACACATATTAGTCCTATCATATTTTGGTAAAATCTCATCTTCTATAATATTTTGTATGTAAGTATTTGTGTGGCAATTATCAACACAATAAAGATGACAACCATGCAGGACACTATTCATATCAAAAGCACCCATATCTACCAAAGAGGTTTTTCTTGATAACTCTTCACACCCCAAAAATAATGTAAGTTCATCATGGTGATTAGGAGTGATCATGTCATCACAATACAAACTTGCAGTACTCATTGGATTAGAAGGGCTATTATTATGGCCTCAGCATTGAAAATTGAAATGACCCACTTCGAAGCAAAGTTCACAAATAAAAGGATAAAGGGCACAAACTTTTTTACCAAGATCATTTAAAGCCCTATACCACATTCTAGTTTTTTCATTCCTATGGGTGATACAATATTCTTCTTCAATTTGATTATTCTCACAAGGTCTATGTATTCCACAAAAATTAACATGCTTATAAGAAATAGTACTTTCAGAGGTTTGAGCATGTTTATTGCCATCATTAACAACAATTTCATTTTCCATGCAAGTGTCTTTAAAAGGCTCATGATACATGTCCCAATTTTCTTTAGGAGCATTAATATGAGAAGCAAAGGTGTTAAAACAATCAATAAGAATTTGAGGATCAAGACCATATTTAGCACTAAGCTCTTGAAAACTAGCAGTTTCAGCGAAAGACTTAATGCAATCATACTCATAGTTTATTCCTGGTTCTTTACCTTTGTTGTTATCCCAATCTTCGGTATTGCTTTGAATTGTTTCAAGAAGATCCCACTTAGCTTTGACCTCCTTACTCGTGAAGGATCCCTCTAAACAAGTATCTAGATAGTCCTTGTAATGTCCTGAAAGCCTTGCATAGAAATTATTAATAACAATATTCCTCGGGAGCTCATGAATGGGACATTTGAGCATTAGTGACTTCAATCTCCCCCAAGCTTGGGAAATACTTTCTCCATCATGAGGATGAAAATTATAAATATAATTCCTATCTTTATGAATTTCATGAAGAGGATAAAAATTAGAGTAAAAGAGAGATTCAAGTTCCTTCCACTCCAAATGACGAGGATCATCCAGTAGCTCATACCACTCCCTTGCTTTGTCCTTAAGTGATAAAGAGAATAACTTCTTCTTGACATGATCTGTTGTAATACCTGCACACTTGAACAACCCGCATAATTCGTGTATAAAGAACAAATGATCACCGGGATGGACAGTTCCATCTCCAAAATAGTAGTTATCCATAACACGATCAATGATTCTTGTAGGTATCTTAAAATTATCATTAGAATTACCACATATGGGAGATAAAGTATCATCAGAGCATATTTTCTTCTTTAAAACTAGGGAAGTAAAAAGATCATTTTCAAAAGAACCAACTTCCCCAAGCTTAGACGTTTCCATACCATTAGTAACAAAGGTGTTCAAAAGATTCTTACTAATAACATTGTTATTAGCATGCAAAGAAAGTTCCAAGGGTTTTTTAATTTTCTTTTCAAAGAATTCGAGTTCTAACTTAGGAAAAAGACTAAAAAGCTCTCTAATTTTGTTGTTGTTTTCCATTAAGCCTAACTAGTGAAAACAAGAAACAAAAAGACAAAATTGCAGAATCTAAAGGAAATAACTTCGAGCACTCACACCGGAGGATGTGAGTACCTTTTACCTTACCTCCCTGACAACGGCGCCAGAAAATAGCTTGATGTCTACGCACTTGTATTCTTGTAGACAGTTGTTGGGCCTCCAAGTGCAGAGGTTTGTAGAACAGCAGCAAGTTTTCCCTTAAGTGGATCACCCAAGGTTTATCGAACTCAGGGAGGAAGTGGTCAAAGGTATCCCCTCTCAAGCAACCCTGCAATCAAGATACAAGAAGTCTCTTGTGTCCCCAACACACCCAATACACTTGTCAGGTGTATAGGTGCACTAGTTCGGCGAAGATATAGTAAAATACAAGTGGTATGGATAAATATAAGTGGTAACGGTGATAGAAGATAACTTGATGGCGTGGACGAGACTAAAAGCAAGCTGAAATAAAGATGGAAGCAAGCAAACATGTAACAGATCTAGTAGCAAACGATGTATCAATGCTTAGAAACAAGGCCTAGGGATCATACTTTCACTAGTGAACACTCTCATATAAATATATCATCTTCATGATACTACGCTGAACTACTCTCCAGTTGGACACTCTAATCGTTGGTAGGGCTATAACAACACACCTCAAAGTAAGCCTTTCCCATCTAGATAACCCCACACTATCACCTTGAGTACTAGATGAGTCCAACAAACACCACAATTTCCTAGAAACATCCAACTCCAAATATAACTCATAACAAATATTTGTAATCTCTAGCCTAAGTGCCACCATGGTGAGCACGCTGTCACTTTCACACACATGGGGAGAGCAGAGATCTAATAAAGCACTTGAGTAGCAAGGTAGATCTACTAGATTACAAAGCTCATGACCACAACAAGATCATGCATAGATAGAGAGATGAACACATAGCTACCGGTAGAACCCTTAGCCTCGAGAGAGATCTACTCCCTCCTCATCATGGGAATCAACAATGGTGATGGAGATGGTGGTGGAGATCGATGGAGATGGCTCCGGGGGCACTTCCCCATCCCGGCAGGGTGCCGGAACAGAGACTTTCTGTCCCCCGAATCTTCCCTTCGGTGGCGGCAGCGCTGCAGAACTTTTCGTGGCTAGAGGCTTGATGATTTAGGGTTTTGGTATCGGGAGGCTTCTTATAGGCCAGAGGGCAAGGTCGGTGGGCGGCCAGGGGGCCCACACCATGCCCTAGCGCGGCCTAGGTGGACCCGCGCCTAGGGGTGGTGTGGCCACCCTGTGGCCCCCTCCGGCTCTCCTTCTGGCTCCGTGAGTCTTCCGGGAAAATAGTAACTTTGGCTTTTGTCCCGTCCAATTCCGAGAATATTCATTTTCTGACTTCCTGGAACCAAAAACAGCAGAAAACACGCAACTGGCACTGTGGCATCTTGTAAATAGGTTAGTCCAAGAAATCATATGAAAATACTCCAAAGTTGGAACAAAACACAAGAAAGTAGATAAAACCAAGCATGGAACATCAAAAATTATAGATACATTTGCAATGTATCAGCATCCAACTCCCTAAACCAAGTTATTCCAAAGAGTCCACCATACCTACCTACTATCTTATGCTATTCCAAGTATATTCATGTTTTTGTTTACCTTCTAAATTAAACTTTTTATGAGAAAACTAGTGATTAAAGCTCTCACGAACTTGATGGCACACTTTACTTTTCTTGCCAATAATAAACTTGAACCATTGTGTCGTCTATGTTGTATATGCTTGCACTTATTTCTTGGGGATTAGAAGAACCATGCTGTCATGGGGAACGCTTTCAACATTGCACGGGTAGTTTGTACGTAGTTGATACCATGCTCTTTTGTCTATGGATGTCGTCGGTGTGAAATGAAAGGGGAGCTTGTAAGTCCATGGAGTTATGTATATGTGTTAGAGAAACGCCTAGGCCGCTGGTCTAATCCATGCTGACATGGTGGAAACCTGCAGCGTAACCATAATGAGCTGTCTATGAAGCATTCTTCTTATAAAAAAGAGTCAGATATTGAGAAAAAAGAGAAAAAAAAAAGAGATTATGAAAAGAGGAAAGAGAGAAAAAAGCACCATATTCCCATGGTAAATAAGAAGATTGCTGAGATGCTCGTTGTCTGCTTGCCTTGTCATTTTGATATGGGGATTCTTCCGTATCATCGGGCAAGGGGTACCCGTTGGCGGTTCTCAATGATACACATGTACTTACGATGACAAGAACTTACCGGTGACTAAACTTGAGTAGCACGAGGAGCGGCCCTCGTATTCAATGGACATGAGATTTCTAACTTATACTTCGTCAAGCATGTACACCATAGTTTGTTCACTTTAACCTTAATCACTTCAAGATGCTTATGATAGGGGCAATGAGAGCTGAAAGCTATAGTACCATAATTTTTGGAAGATCTTTATGAAACTTGAATCTCTGCTTCCTTGTATGAAGGCCTTTCTTCCACTTATATATTGAGTCTACACCTTCTACCTTTATGCACCTACTTTGAGAGCATAGTGGCCATTCTTAGTTCTATGTGCATTGTCCCAAGACTAGTTGATTGATGCATAACTTGATATTGCTTGCTTTAAACTATTTGTATCTAGTCACTCTTGTAAACTTGGAAGGTGTCCTATGCATTTATATTTGCTACTCTATGAGGGACAAGCTGAATACTACTATGCTATGTTTTCTTTATGTGAAACAAACAAACGACTTGCAAAGCATTGTTATTCATGAATCTTTTGTTTGTGCCTTTTCATGTTGCAACATAGTTTCTTTGTCTTATTGCTAGAACTTTGTCTTTCATGTTATGGTTGAAGTACTATGATCCCAACTTTGAATGTTTTACAAATACTTTGATCAAGTTTATGATGGTGCATGTCACCTCAAAAATTCTTCTTTCTTTTTATCACTTACCTACTCGAGGACGAGCAGGAGTTAAGCTTGGGGATGTTGATACATTGCAAATGTATCCATAATTTTTGATGTTCCATGCTTGGTTTTATCTACTTTCTTATGTTTTGTCCACACTTTGGAGTACTTTTCATATGATTTCTTGGACTAACCTATTCACAAGAGCCACAGTGCCAGCTGCCTGTTTTCTGCTGTTATTGGTTCCAGGAAGTCAGAAAATGAATATTATCGGAATTGGACGAGACAAAAGCAAAAGTTATTATTTTACGGGGAACACTTGGAGCCAGAATACGAGACAGAGAAGGGCCAGAGGGTGGCCACACCACCTGGTGGCGCAGGCTAGGCCAGGCCGTGCTAGGGGGTGGTGTGGGCCCCTCCGGCACCCCCTTGGTCTCCCCTCTCGCCTATAAGAGCCTCCTGATGCATAAACCCTAAATCATCAAGCCTCCAGCCACGAAAAGTTCCGCAGCGCCGCCGCCACCGATGGGGAGATTCGGGGGACAGAAAGTCTCTGTTCCGGCACCCTGCCGGGATGGGAAAGTGCCCCCGGAGCCATCTCCATCAATCTCCACCGCCATCTCCATCACCATTGCTGATTCCCATGATGAGGAGGGAGTAGTTCTCTCTCGAGGCTAAGGGTTCTACCGGTAGCTATGTGTTCATCTCTCTCTCTATGCTGATCTTATTGAGATCATGAGCTTGTAATCTATAGATCTACCTTGCTACTCAAGTGCTTTAATAGATCTCTGCTCTCCCCATGTGTGTGAAGTTGACAGTGTGCACACCATGGTGGTACTTAGGCTAGAGATTACAAATACTTGTTATGAGTTATGTTTGGAGTTGGATGTGTTGAAATTGTGGTGTTTGTTTGAACCATCTAGTGCTCAAGGTGACAGTGTGGGGTTATCTAGATGAGAAAGTCTTACTTTGAGGTGTGATGTTATAGCCTTACCATGGATTAGAGTGTCCAAACGAAGAGTAGTTCAGCGTAGTATCATAAAGAAGAATATATTTATATGAGAGTGTTCACTAGTGAAAGTATGATCCCTAGGCCTTGTTTCTAAGCACTGAAACACCGTTTGCTATTAGATCTATTACATGTTTGCTTGCTTCTATCTTTATTTCAGTTTTACTTTAGTCTTTTCCATGCCATCAAGCTATTTTCTATCACCGTTACCACTTATAATTATCCATACCACTTGTATTTCACTATCTCTTCGCCGAACTAGTGCACCTATACACCTGACAAGTGTATTGGGTGTGTTGGGGACACAAGAGACTTCTTGTATCTTGATTGCAGGGTTGCTTGAGAGGGGATATCTTTGACCACTTCCTCCCCTAAGTTCGATAAACCTTGGGTGATCCACTTAAGGGAAAACTTGCTGCTGTTCTACAAACCTCTGCACTTGGAGGCCCAACAACTGTCTACAAGAATAGAAGTGCGTAGACATCAGTGAACCCTTAAAGGGTAATGATCCCTCAGCTGAGACCTTCGTAGACAACCTTCTGCAAAATCCGGGTTTCACCAAACTTGGCCTTACTCGTAAAAGCGCAGAAGAGATCCATAAGCTGGCTCTCCATTTCCTAGAGACCCGGAATATCTCAGCAAAGGAGGAGGCGCAAGAAGCTAAAGACGTTAAACTCGCCGACCTTCTTGACCAAGTTTGTCTCCGCGACGAGAAGTTGAAGGTTGGTGTGGCCCCGCCACAACTAGTAGTTCCTCTGACTCTCGCCGAGAAGGTTTCCACTAAGGTGCACATGAGCCTCAATAAATTAACTCATGAACATTATGTAAGTCATAATCCGACTCTTCTCTTTGTTGTATTTTATATCATATCCCCTAGCCCCCAAGCATGAAATTGGATAGGAATTCGGATTTATGCTTTTATAGGATGCCAAAGAATGAACTAGTATAGACCCCCATGGCTCGTGCTAATATTTAACTTAGTTAAAATATTAGCCCGAATCTTTATAGACTTCTGACTCTGGTTACTATTCTGACTTACAGAAAGTTAATGCTTATAACCAGGAATTATTGCAACAAGTGGAGATAGATCAAAGCTCTTCGGCTTGAAAATTCACAAATGAAAATTTCCAAAGATGAGGTTGAAGGTAAACATTTTAGGCCTCCTTTGTATGGTTTATTGTTGATCTATAGCCAAATATTTATCCGACTTTTATATATTGATTTGCCAGAACTTGTTAATCAACCCTGCAAGTTGATCAATCAAGCCGAGAATTTTAAAGTCTTGGAGGTGGAGAACGCTGAATTGCGAGCTGAGGTGGAGAAACTCAAGATAGATCACGAGACCAGCATTGCAAGTGTTCTTGAGTCTAGCAATCACGCAACTGAAGCACATGATCGCACCATTTCCAAGGAGGACAAAACAATCTCGAACTTGCAAAATGCTTTGGACAGGGAGAAGGACACCACCGAAGCTCTCCTGAATGAACTCCGGAGCCTTTGAGAGGAGAAGGCCAAAGTAGATGACATTATATTTAGTAAATTTTTCTATCCCTGAATTATCGTTTTTTCTGAATTGTTAGACTTGGATATATATGTTGACCTTGCTTTATTTCTTATAGGTCCTCTCAACATGCTTGACGCCTCTTCATCCGAGCCTCGTACCAGTCGACTTGTCGCTGTTGGGGACCTAATCCACGATTTCCACCAGTCATTGGAAGAAATCGGTGAATCTGTCTGACGAGGGGTAATCTCGACAATGCCCATGATGATGGACTTGGGGTTTCGTGAAAAAGAGAACGCTGGGGATTTCGTCGGATGTCAGGGAGAACAATGAAGACAAAGTCGCCTGAATATTGGGGAAACACTCTATTACAAGTTGTCCACTAGATTTCGGTACCCTCGCTTGGGCTTCTCCCGCCCTATATATAATAGGCCGGGTCTCAAAGCTGTATGCGGATAGGTTTCATACACGCGTGATTACAATACCAACATAATGTCGGTTCATGGTTTCTTTCATAATACAATAAGAAGTTCCTGTTGGTTGCTTCCTTGGGCTTTTATCTGGAATCTCTATGGGTCGTAGGCCTTTTACCCAATGTAGGGTAGCGAATAGTGAGCATCTGAGTAATCATACCCATGTTAGTAACCCCCGAGACTCTATCTGAATCCGAAGTTTTCAGGTTGAGTCTCAAAGTTTTCTTTCTTCTTTCCTTTATTCTGTTTGATTTTAGTTTTTGTAGGGATTTTGGTACAATGAGTCTGATGCTTCCAACGGATCGGGAATTAGTTAATTGCTCCTAGGCAAAAACAAGGTTGACCTACATCAAACTCAAGTCCCCATGCTTGAATCTAGAATTTGTAACTGGTGTAATTTAGTTCGAGCCGCTAAGGTCTTTCCGAATACTGAATTCCAGTTTTCTATTTTTTATCGGGTACCCAACGCGTCCGTCAGGATTTTTCATCGTATCGTTGATACGGATTTTTACTGGTAGAGCACATTCTTGTGCGATTACCAGGCCACACAGGACGAATCCTGGGGTCTTACCTTCATGTTTTTGAACACAACATTTGGATTTTTTCCTGCGTCTGAGCGTGATCGAAGAGTTTTGTTTTAATTTCCATATCCTACTCTCGATAGGAGTATTTATCATCGGATGCTTCCGTGAATTTTCTTCATCAGGTGCGCGCCAGCGCTCTTGATAGGAGTATCCCCCGAGGCTATGTTTAGATATGTGTATGAAGACATAGGCTCGAAAAAATGCGTCATTGTTTCTATAATTTTTGTCGGGTGCACGACCAGTGCTCTCGATAGGAGTAGCCCCCGAGGCTACAGTCGTAATGTTGTATATTTCGAGTGTAGTCTCAAACCTTCTCCTGGAGGAATTTACTTCGACTCCAATTGAATTGCTTCGGGTCATACCCCGAGAAAGCCACAATTTTCATTGTAGTGCTTTTTTGTGACATCAGTGATGACGTATCTGATGTTGTTAGTTTTCAGAAAAACACGGCATGATGGGACGTGTCGAACGTGGGCCCATGCGCAGTAATGATGGCGCGTGATGGCGTTTTTAGCAGAGATTCTTGACTGCATGTCCCCTCGCTGCGCGAGAATCGAGGCATCACGCGCTGCTCTCCGTTTTTACCATAGTCATAACTTCTTTTATATTTTTCCTTTTCGAGATCATTGTAAACACGTGTCATCATCGCGCAATCCTTTGTCGCTTCGATTTTGCATCGAACGGTTAGGTCCTTGCGTTGTTGTTCTTTATAAGGGAAAGGATACACTTTTTACTGTTTCACCCAGCCTCCCTCTACTCCTTCTTCCTCCTTGCTCTCTTGCTCCTCGTGAACTTTGATTTCCGTGCCTTGCTTTCCCTGCTCCGCCGCCATGGGCAAAAGCAAAGCCGTTGGGACTTCCATTGCCGCCGCAAAGGCCACCAGGAAAAGGTCCGTCGGGTGGGCTCCTACTAAGTGCATGACGCGGGAGCTCCACGAGGCACAGAACTCGGTCCTTATGACGGAGGGCTCCTTCAAGCTCCCTAGTGACGAAGCTGCTCCCATCCCCGAGCCTGGCTGGAGGGTAATGTTCCTCTCCTTCCTCTTTTGCGGTCTTTCTCTCCTTGTCCATGAATTTCTCCGAGGCCTTCTCTTCATTTATGGCGTGCAGCTTTATGAGCTCACACCCAATTCCATCCTCCACGTTGCTTGTTTTGTCACTCTCTGCGAGTGTTTCCTTGGGATTCATCCGCATTGGGGCCTTTGGAAATACTTCTTCTATGTTCTCCGTAACGCCATTGACACAATTGTCCATGATGTTGGTGGCGCCATTTTTTCTATCCGCTCTGACGTTGATTACTTGACTTCAAACTCACGGATTCTGTCCAAGGTTGGATGTCTAAGTGGTTCTATGTCAAGGACCAGCCACTCGAAGGACAATCTTTCGGGTTAGCCCCCTTTGAACCTAAAAAAGTCTGTCATAAACTCGACTCCTGGGATCAGCGTCCCTCTGCCGAGGAAATGGCCGGAATCCAGCCCTTTGTTGGTCGTATTTCCGAGCTGCGACATGAGGTTGGCAAAGAATTGTCGAGTCTCCAGGTCTTGGCACATTTTTTGCGGATCCGTGTCCAGCCGCTCCAAGCCTGGTTGTCCGGTATGTGGGCGTATATTGGGAAAAAGGATCCGATGAGGATTTCCTTGGAGGACCTTACCCTTAAGCTGTATGAGAAGAGGGTCCAGAGCTTCACAACTTTAACGGCAAAGAAACCGGTTCCTTCGACTTGCCTTGTAGAGCCTTACGGCAAGAAGAAACGTCTTCCCGAGGTGCATTTCCTTCGCTTTTGTATTTTCCTCGTCTTCCACTTATAGATACATTTATTCAATTCTTCTGTTTTCTGTAGGATTTTGATCACCTGAGCTCACTTCCCCCCTCCCTGAAAGTGGTGAGCCCCCTGTCCACCCCTCTGCATCCAACGATCTCCCTATGACTAGGACTGCCGCAGATGAGGAGGGGATATTTCTGCATCTGACTCATCGTCGAAGACGCAATCTCTTCCTTTGGCTGGCTCCGAGGATTTTTCTAGCGCCGTTGCCGGGGAGTCAAGGACATCTTCACAAGGGGAGTCCCTCATAACCAATCTCTTTACTTTGTTTTATTTGTTTTGCTTAGTTTATTTCTGCTTTGTTTGCTTGTTCTTTTTATCAAAAATACAAAAAAATATAGTTCCTACTATAGTTGTTATTTTAGTTGGTCTGTTATTGTCTTGCTTTATCATGCTTTCTATCAATGATGGGTTTCTTTGAAACTAGATCCTACTGGCAAGATGGGTTCATGGAACAAAAAAAATATTATGAGGAACACCGCTTGTCACAAAAAGGGAAACTCTTATGGGAACAAATTGATAAATTGAATACCATTGCTAGAAACGTGTGCTCTACTTATAATGTTACTTATTGCGTTGATAAATCTTGTTGCTGTAGGAGGTATAAACACCTCCCTTTTCAATGTGAGTATAATGATAATGTTACCATATCTTCTTATGTTAAAGGAAATTATGACTTTTATGATGTGGAACAATTGAAGAATTTATTGCTTGGAAGGGTGCATTTGAACTTGCTAGTTTGCTTGAAAATACTGATGATCCACCTTATAAATATGAGGTTTATGATATACTTAAATTTTGATTTGATAATTACAAGGAAGAAAATGGCTATATTCTTGATTATATTAATAGATGCTTTCCACAAACGGAAGAGACTAATGCCTTGTAGGAGCTTATGGAAGAAGAAATTGTTGAAACGGGAAGCTCATTAGATGAAAAAGAGGAGGAGAGTGATGAACAAAAGGAGGAAGAATTAGTTACCCATGCCTACCTTCTAATTAGAGTAACTCTTTATCCCTTACATTATTTGATTGTCCACCATGCTTACCAAAGGAGGATGAATGTTATGCTCATGTTATCTGTGATAATCCTTTATTTGGGCCTAACTTCAAAATGCATGGTACTAAAGAGTTTTGCTTAGAAAATGTTTATGATAAATCTCTAGACGATGGTCCTATATTGAATGATCAGTCATCTTGTTATAGAATTGTTAAAAGTGGGTTTGAAGGTTTTAATTCCACTATTTTTGAGCTTGATAAAAATTATGTGTGTATGTAGATCATGAAAAGCATACTTTATGTGATAGTTATATTGTTGAGTTTATTCATGAGGCTACTGAAAATTATTATGAGAGAGGAAAATATGGTTGTAGAAGTTTTCATGGTACTGAAACACCTCTCTATGTGCTGAAAGTTTTGAAGTTACTCTTGTTTTATCTTCCTATGCCTGTCACTTTGTTCTTTGTGAATTTATTTACATACAAGATTCCTATGCATAGGAAGTGGGTTATACTTAAATGTGTTTTGAATTTGCTTCTTCATGCTCTTTTCTACTTCAATTCATATTTCTTGTGTGAGCATCTTCTCAAACTATCATGCCTACCTTAAAGGCATTAAAGAAAAGTACTTATTGGGAGAAAACCCAAAAGTTTTAGATGAGTCTTGCAAGTTATTACCTCAGTAATGACCTCTCCTTATCCTTTTTATTTGCTTTTTGTGCCAAGAGTAACCTCTAATGAGAGATAAGTAATGATTGGGAAAGTTGCTGTCCCGAAATAGATTTTTGTGCTTCACCATAAAAATTCGTGTAAAATCTCTGTACATTGTTTTGAGGCGTGAATTTTTGTGCTTCTGCCCCAGGTTGTTATCTAACTTTCTTTAGTTCAACAAATTTTTATTTGAGCAACAGAAAGTCTTCGAAAAAATTGGTTTTTACCTACTGGTCTGTTTTGACAGATTTCTGCCATTATTTGCATTTGCTTCTTGTTGGTTCCTTTTTGAGTTCTTTTGGGGAATTGAGCTTTTTGAGGGAAGTGCTACAGTAGCTTGTGTTTTTAATGGAAGTTTTATTGGTGTTGAAACTGAACCCAAAGACTTATTATCTTGAGTGCACTAATGTTGCTAATAAAGATTGTGTGAAGTTTTCTATGAAGGAAAAATTTCAGGTGTATGGAGAGAATGATGTAATGAGATGAAGAATGGACTAAAGCTCAAGCTTGGGGATTCCACCCCGTGTCACCCCAAGAAATATTCAAGAATTACAAGCGTCAAAGCTTGGGGATGCCCAAGGCATCCCCTTCTTCATCAATAAAAATCCCAGGTTTCTTCCAAACGCTTCATTTTTATTGTTTCATGCACAGTTGTGTTGTTCTTGGAGCGTATTTGT
This sequence comes from Avena sativa, assembly GCA_916181665.1. Classification (NCBI taxonomy): domain Eukaryota; kingdom Viridiplantae; phylum Streptophyta; class Magnoliopsida; order Poales; family Poaceae; genus Avena; species Avena sativa. The sequence goes on from OV702287.1 coordinate 346,754,108, forward strand.
TTTTGTTTTTGGTTTTCGTTTGCTTGGTTTTCTTAGTTTGCCTGAATAAATTGGTTGGACCCCCTCTTTCATACATTGGTTTTCAAATAGTTTGGTTTGGATTGGAAAAGAGTAGGAAAGTTCATGCCTAAGTGGTAAAGAGAGCTTGTTTTTGACAGTGGCCCATGCTTTGTCATGCCATGCTTGATATTGTTTTGGCTTTATGCTTAGTGATCTTTGTTGTAGCATGACATGTTATAAACAATTGATATTGCTTAATGTGCCGTGGAAGAATCATGCGTTGTTTTAGCATATTAAAACATACTATTGTGGTATTCTCCTTTGATGCTTTATTTGGGTTGACTTGGCGCATGCTCACACCATGTTATGACTGTCCCAAGTCACCATAGCCTTCATGATCCTTTTGTTTTCAACTTGTAGTATCACTTTATGCTTTGATTAATGATGTTTTGTCGCTCTCCATGATTATGGCTATTATTGCTCTCTTAGTCGGTCGCTCCTAGTCTTTTGCTAGCCTCCATAACCAAGTATGAGTTCCACTCATGCATCCAACTCCTAAAACTAAGTTATTCCAAAGAGTCCACCATACCTACCTATTAGCATTTGCTATTCCAAGTATATTCATGTTTTTATCTACCTTCTGAATTGAACTTGTTATGAGAAAACTAGTGATTAAAGCTCTCACGAACTTGATGGCACACTTTACTTTTATTGTCCTTAATAAACTTGAACCATTGTGTCGTCTATGTTGTATATGCTTGCACTTATATGTTGGGGATTAGCAGAACCATGCTGTCATGGGGAACGCTTTCAACATTGCACTTGTACTTTTTACCTAGTTGATATCATGCTCTTTTGTCTATGGATGTCGTCGGTGTGAAATGAAATGGGAGCTTGCAAGTCCATGGAGTTATGTATGTGTGTTAGAGAAACGCCTGGGCCACCAGTCTAATCCATGCCTAATCATGGTGGAAACCTGCAGCGTAACCATAATGAGCTGTCCCTGAAGCATTCTTCTTATAAAAAAAGAGTCAGCTATTGAGAAAAAGATAAAAATAAAAAAAAGATATGAGAAAATAGGAAAGAGAGATAAAAGCACCATTTTCCCATGGTAAATAAGAAGATTGCTGAGATGCTTGTTGTTTGCTTGCCTTGTCATTTTGATATGGGGGTTCTTCCGTATCATCGGGCAAGGGGTACCCCGTTGGCGGTTCTCTATGATACACATGTACTTACTATGACAAGAACTTACCGGTAACTAAACTTTAGTAGCATGAGGAGCGGCCCTCGTATTTAAGGGACATGAGATTTCCAACTTATACTTTGTCAAGCATATACTCCATAGTTTGTTCACTTTAACCTTAATCACTTCAAGATGCTCATGATAGGGGCAATGAGAGCTGAAAGCTAATAAGTACCGTAATTTTTGGAAGCTCTTTATGAAACTTGAATCCCTACTTCCTTCTATGAAGGCCTTTCTTTTACTTTTATGTTGAGTCTCCACCTTCTATCTTTATGCACCTATTTTGAGAGCATAGTGGCCATTCTTAGTTCTATGTGCATTGTCCCAAGACTTGTTTATTGATGCATAACTTTGATATTGCTTGTTCTTAAACTATTTGTATCTAGTCACTCTTATGAACTTTGAAGGTGTCCTATGCATTTATGTTTGCTACTTTATGAGGGACAAGCTGAATGCCACTATGCTATGTTTTCTTTATGTGAAACAAACAAACGTCTTGCAAAGCATTATTATCCATGAATCTTTTGTTTGTGCCTTTTCATGTTGCAACATAGTTGCTATGTCTTATTGTTAGAACTTTATCTTTCATGCTATGTTGAAGTACTATGATCCCAACTATCAATGTTTTACAAATACTTTGATCAAGTTTATGATGGTGCATGTCACCTCAAAAATTATTCTTTTGTTTTTATCACTTACCTACTCGAGGACGAGCAAGAGTTAAGCTTGGGGATGACGATACGTTGCAAACGTATCCATAATTTTTGATGTTCCATGCTTGGTTTTATCTACTTCCTTATGTTTCGTCCACACATTAGAGTACTTTTTATACACTTTATTGGACTAACCTATTAACAAGATGCCACAGTGCCAGTTGCCTGTTTTCTGCTTTTTTTGGTTCCAGGAAAGTCAGAAAATGAATATTCTCGGAATTGGACGGGACAAAAGCCAAAGTCAGTTTTTCACCGAGGGGGACACGGAGCCAGAATACGAGACAGATAGGGGCCAGGGGCCGGCCACACCACCTGGCCCGCGCCAAAGGGTGGTGTGGCCGCCTAGGGCACCCCCTCGGCCTCCCCTTTCGCCTATAAGATGCCTCCGATACAGAAACCCTAAGTACCCGATCAAAAATTCCATGAAAGAGTCTATAGCCGCCGTCATCTCCATCCCTAGATCGGGAGGGATCTGAAGCTCTTCCCGGCACCCTACTAGAGGGGAGAATTCACCCTGGAGGCCTTCTTCATCACCATGCAAGCCTCCGGTGTGATGCGTGAGTAGTTCATCCTTGGACTACAGGTCCATGTAGTAGCTAGATGGTTGGTTCTTCTCCTTTGTGCTACCATGTTTAGATCTTGTGAGCTCTGTTCATGATCAAGATCATCTATTTGTAATCCTACATGTTGTGTTTACGGGGATCCGATGGATATTGAGATGCTATTTCAGATTGATTATTGATTCTATCATGTCTTTGTTATTTGTGATCTTGCATGCTTTCCGTTGTTAGTAGCTATCTTGGCCAAGTAGATGCTAGCAACTCCAAGAGTTAGTATTTATGCTTGATAGTGGGTTCATGCCTCTAGTAATCTAGGGAAGTGACAGAAATCTCTAAGGTACTAGATGTGCTGTTGCTACTAGGGAGAAAACAACAATCCTTTGTTCATATAACAATCGTATTGTTTACTTTACACGCAATGCATAATGCAATTATCTGTTGCTTGCAACTTAATACTGGAGGGGGTTCGGATGATAACCTGAAGGTGGATTATTAGTCATAGATGCAGTTGGATTACGGTCTATGTATAATGTTGTAATGCCCAATCAAATCTCAAAGGAGTCAAGATTATTAGTATATGCTTGTATGATTTCTCGATGTTTGTCAATTGCCCCGCTGTAATTTGTTCACCCAACATGTCATCTATCTTAACGAGAGGCACCACTAGTGAACTATGGACCCCGGTCCTTTCTTTTACCATCAATCTACAACTGTTTACTGCTTTCTGTTTACTTTCTGCAAGCTATTACTTTCTTCCACACAATACGTTTAATCCTTTGTTTTCAGCAAAACCGGTGAGATTGACAACCTCACTGTAAGTTGGAGGCAAAGTTCTGTGGTTGTGTTGTGCCGGTTTCCACGTTGCTGCTAGCGTCGGTAGTGCGCCCTGCCAAAGTCCAGCTAGCAACACCTTGGAGGTGTTTCCTTGCTCCTACTAGATTGATAACCTTGGTTTCATAACTGAGGGAAAACTTGCTGCTGTGCTCATCATACCTTCCTCTTGGGGTTCCCCAACAAGCTCGATATATTTTGGGCCATCAAACGTAATTGGGTGTATGGTACCCATCGTTGGTTCGTCGTCTTCGGTCGTTGCTACACCAGTCTTTGTCGTCGGGTGAATGAGCCCTTTTGTTGTGTACTGCATCCTCTCCATCGGCCCAACGATTTGCTATTTCCATGAGCTGTGAAATTGTTTTTGGCTTTGTCCGTCCTAGTCCTTCAATGAACTCCTGTCGACGAAGACCATCATTGAAGGCGTCGATTGCTCTTTCGTTGAATATTGCTTCAGTCGAATTTTTGGTAATGTTCCATCGTTGGATGAAGGCTCGTATTGATTGTCCTGTTTTTTGTTTGTAGGCACACAACTGCTCTAAATACGCGGGTCGCTTGAATGTGGATTAGAAGTTTCTGATGAATTTGTCTTCGAGATCATTCCAACTGCTGATGGAATCTTCTGGTAGTTGCTTTAGCCAGGAGCGTGCCTCACCAGTTAGGTGGAGCTACAGGCTTTGCATTGCCGTGGCCTTGGATCCTCCTTGTAATCTTATAGTCGCCAGATAATCTGCCAACCAAGCTTCGGGTTCTTGGAGGCCGTCGTATTTTTGTCGATCTTGGGGCAGTTTAAAATCTTTCGGCACTGGAGTTTTGCGAACCCGTCGGGTAAAGCAGCTGGTTCCGCATAATTCTTGTTCGTTCTCACTTTCACTGTCACGGTACCCTTGGGTGCTGCGCTCTTCTCGTGATCGATCAATCCTTCGCTGGGTGATGTCATTTCTTTGTTGTTGCGCGGTTCTTATTAGGAAAAGTGGACCCGATGTGGTGACCGCGATCTTCGGGTGTGACCTCCTTGCCGAGGACTATTGCGACGGCGTGGGGATTGGTCATGTTGCCTCGTGGTTTCTTTATTTGTTTACACAAGAGTTTCTCCCACAAGCCGAGGTTTATCAAGGCGGATCGGTGGAGGGCTGCACGAGGATCGTCGGGTGCGGGTTGTGTTGTGATTAAGTATGTTTGTGCAACCACAATAGCTGCATGGGCTATCTTTGCCTTGATATTTCCATCTTGATCTACCGACATAAACGAGAGGTCAAGGTCTCGAATAAATCCGCTTCTCTCTTCTTCGCGTATAGCTCGTACTCTAGTCGTTCCTCTTCTTGGAGATGCTCCTCCTGATATGCTACTTGATCCTTGGGTGGGGCTTAGCTGCGCCCGCCGTAAGCTAGATTCGTCGGCTACCTTTTTACTTTCGTCGAGCTGCCTCTGCATCCTGAGGATTTCTCTCTTTTTGCGGTGAAGGAAGCACTGGTATGTCAATAGATCTTCGTGGGTGGCGTCTGTTGCCATTGGGACCACACCCAAAATTGCTGCTCTTGCTTTTTCCCAGGCATTTTCTGATAGGTCAAGGGTTCGCCTCTCATCTTCACATGGTTGCTCGTCTTCCTCGTTTCCCTGGTTGACTTCTAGGTTTGCCCCGTTTCCTCGACATCCTTCTTGGTCATTACTACCTGCATTATGGTTTGAGAGAATATCGTCGGGGTTAAGAATTGGGTTACCATTGGAGTCTTGCTGGGTCGTGGCGTCTCCGATGATCATGCAGACTTGGTGCTGAGCGGCGTATGGGCTGGTGACGTCATCATTTTCGCCAATGGAGGCAGTATCGGCTGAGCCAGTGAAGTCCATCAGTTTTTGCTCTGGATAAATTTCCGCCATCCGAATTCCAAAGTCGATGCTTTCGCTACTTTCTTCGGGTTTTGAATTGTATGGGCTTGCTTCTCGTAGTGGTGTGAATGGTGGGTCTGATCCGAAGGAGAGATTGTCATAGAGACCATCAAGATCCCCCCGATTCGCTTCGATTTGCTCGCTTTCGTTGCCTTCTTCGATCTATGCTTTGATTTCCATTGAGGATCCAATGGAAGGTTCCTGTACTTCTGTGGCGTAGTTTTATGGGTGGGTGGGCGTGGATTTGCTTTCGTCGAGTTGATGCTTGGAGGAGAGCGTTCTGCCGAATCCGTGGTTCCAGCATCCAAGTTTCCCACAAACGGCGCTAATTGATGAGGGGTAACCTCGGCAATGCCCATGATGATGGACTTGGGGTTTCGCAGAAAAGAGAACGCTGGGGATTTCATCGGATGCCAGGGAGAACAATGAAGACAAAGTCGCCTGAATATTGGGGAAACACTCTATTACAAGTTGTCCACTAGATTTCGGTACCCTCGCTTGGGCTTCTCCCACCCTATATATAATAGGTCGGATCTCAAAGCTGTATGCGGATAGGTTTCATACACGCATGATTACAATACCAACATAATGTCGGTTCATGGTTTCTTCCCTAATACAATAAGAAGTTCCTGTCGGTTGCTTCCTTGGGATTTTATCTCGAATCTCTATTGGCCATAGCCCTTTTACCCAATGTAGGGTAGCGAATAGTGAGCATCCGAGTAACCATACCCATGTCACTGTCTGACTCTCTGGCCTAGACTCAATGTCGGACTTTGAGCTACGAGATAAGGCGAAGGATATGCCTCAGCTCATCAAGGATTGGAATATGTCCTATGCACGCCCAGTGACACAGAATGCCCTGACAATGGAAGCATGGAAACATGGCAAGTTACCAGGGGTTATTCGATTGTTGATAAAGACGACAATGAGCAGAACATCAAAGAGATCTGGGATTCTTGCGCCGGATACACCTATCGCGTGGCTGAGTTGACCAGTTATGAGGAGTCATTCCTCGCGCCCGTTGAAGTGCCACCCCTCGAAGGAAGTAGTTGCTGAAGTTCTGGAAGACGATGAGCAAACCGAGTCTGACTTACTTGTCTCGGAGAGATATCGGGGTGATAAGGGTGATGTGTCCAGCAAGCTGGCAAATCCTGCTTCTCCACCTGAATCATAGAGTGTGCCAAAAAAACAATGTGTTATTCTGAAAACAATCTAATTGTAATGAGTAGGATATTATTTTGCTAGTGCTAAGCTTGTAAGAAATTATGCTCTACTCCTTCTAGCACTTTTTCCTTTTTATTTTGTTGTGCTCGAAAAATACGTAAGCACTTATTGTTTTTTCTATACTCATCGTTTATCTGGCTTTCCGCCTCGTCCCTTTCATGAGCCGGCAAACCGTCAACACGTAAACTTTGCTGAGCAACGGAGATTAATTGCTAAACCAGTTTAAACCCGGAATCAAAGCCGGCCTCCAGTACCAACAATTCACTACTCGAAAAATACCCGCATCTAGCAATCAGACAAAAACCTAAGTATAAACTAGAAAAAATTAGAGTTATACCCATAGGTAGCATTTTTAGAATCGGAAATCTAACCAGAACAAACATGAGCATAAAGTACTTTCAAGTATTCTGGAATTTTTGACTGTGACATGATCATTCGGAAATAATATGGTGCAGAAAAACATCTCAGAAAAAACATTGAGGAGACCAATACTTTATTTCACTTTGAACATGTACATATATATGATTACAAAGAAAGAAATTTTAAGAATAAAAGGGACGTAGCTGAGCAATATTCCAAGGACAGTCTATCTCATCCGGGTTTGTGCTGCCTCCAACTCTCTTTCTCTTCTTAGTAGCATGTCTCTCTTTTTCTAGCCTCATATCAGTTAGGTAGTAAGAACCATTTTGCAATGCTCGACTAACCATGAAGGCCCCTTCCCATATAGGGGCAAGTTTGTGCTCTTTTTTTGCACTAGCCGAAGAACCAGATCGCCCTTCCTAAAAGACCGATTCCTGTCTCTCTGACTATGATATCTACATAACTTTTGCTGATAGGTTGTAGATCTCTGTTCAGCAACCACGCGAACTTCCTCAAGCATATCGATATCGTCTTTTCGAGCAACTTCGGCATCCTCTTCGACATACGCAGCGACTCGGGGAAGGTGTGAATAGGATCACTCGGAAGAATAGCTTCTGCACTGTGGACCAAGAAAAAAGTGGTATATCCGGTTGACCTATTAGGAGTGGTTCGTAAACTCCATATTATGGACGGCAATTTCTTCCGCCCAAGCCCCCACAACACGATGTAGTGGTGATTCGAGTCTTGGTCGCATTCCTTGAAGAATTAAACCATTTGCCCTTTCGACTTGTCCATTGGCTTGTGGATGTGCGACTGATGCAATATCAAGCCGGATCCCCTATTCGTTGCAGAATTCAACTAGTTCTCCCATGGAAAAGTTACTCCCATTGCCAGTAATAATACTGTGTGGATACCTGAATCGGATGATCACATCCTCGACGAACTTTTTGGCTGTTGCTCCATCAAAACTTGTGACGGGTTTTGCCTCAATCCACTTTGTGAATTTATCCACCATCACAAGAAGGTGAGTGTATCCACTTCGAGCCCGCCGAAACGGTTTTACCATGTCAATCCCCCAGACTGCAAAAGGCCATGTAACCGGAATTGTTCATAGCCGATCAGCCGGAACGTGGGCTTGTTTGGCGTATTTTTGGCAACCTTTGCCCGTCTTGACCGACCGTTTGGCATCTGCCTTAGCTATAAGCCAGAAAAATCTGTGTCTGAAGGCCTTTGCCACTAAAGATTTTGCTGCAGTTTGATGTACACACTCGCCTTCATGAATTTCCCTTAGTATTTCCACGCCTTCTTCCGGAGAAACGCGGTGCTGAAAGACCCCAGATGCACTCCTCTTATAGAGCTCACCTCCCACTACTGTGTAGGCTTTTGCTCGTCGGACAATCTGCCGGCTCAGAACTTCGTCTTCGGGTAATTTTCTCTCTACCAATAAATCAAGGTAGGGGCTGGTCCAGCTGGGAATTACAGCTAGAACTACTATGAGTGGTGAGCCGGATTTGGTCGGATACTCCTCATCAACTCCTGTGATAGAGGGAACTCTCAATTTCTCCAAAAAATCACCGTCCGAGACCTGTTTCCGCGCAGAGCCTATTCTTGATAGAGCATCTGCTTCCTCATTTTCTATTCGGGGAATGTGTTGGACTTCAAACCCTTCGAACGATTTAGGTAGTTCATCCACGATGGCTCTATAAGCTGCCATGTGTTTGTTGGCATTGTAGATATCGGATACTTGCTGAGCAACTAAATCCGAGTCTACGTAACACATTAGTCGGCGAATGCCGATGTATTTTGTGATTCGAATTCCATGCATCAGAGCTTCATATTCGGCAATGTTATTTGTTGCCGTGAAGTCGATCTGCAACACATAGAACAACTTATCACCTTGGGGTGATTTGAGCACCACGCCAGCCCCCGATCCCCCGAGCGCTTTAGACCCGTCAAAGTGTAAGGTCCAAACTTCCATCTCAATGTCCAATCAGTGACAAAGTCAGCAAGAATCTTGGATTTGATTGTTCTACGTGGTTTGCACTCAGTGTCGAAAGCTGCTAGCTCTATGCCCTAGTTAGCGACGCGTCCTATGGCATCGCTGTTGTTGATTATGTCTCTCATGGGAGCTGTGCTCATCACGGTAATCATGTGCTCTTGAAAATAGCGTCATAGCTTTCTGGAGGCGAAGAACACATCATAGGCTAACTTTTGGTAATGAGGGTACCTTTTCTTTGATTCAGTCAAGACCTCGCTGAGATAATAAGTCGCATGCTGCACCAGGTGTTCCTGTTTTTCTTCTAGCCATTCCACCACCATGACGACACTGACGACTCTGTTTGTTGCAGCTAAATATAGCAACATCGACTCCTATGGATTCGGTGCTGCAAGAATAGGGGCGAACGAGAGTACAACTTTCAGATCCTGTAGCGCAGCTTTAGCTTCATCAGTCCATACAAATATTTTGGTCTTTTTCAAGAGCTTGTATAGTGGTGCGGCTCTTTCTCTAAGCTGGCTTACGAACTGACTGACTGCAGGAATGCAACCAGTTAGTTGTTGTACGTCCTTCAGGCGAGTTGGCATGGGAATGTTGAGTATAGTCTTTATTTTGTCACGATTCACCTCTGTGCCTCTTTGAGACACAATGAAACCTAACTATTTTCTGGCTGGGATTCCAAAGAAACACTCCTTCAGATTAAGCATTATGTTGTATTTTTGTAGATTGCTGAATGTTTCCTCCAAGTCAGAAATTAGTGTTTCCTTCTTTTTGGACATCATAGCTATGTCGTCCACATATGCATGTACATTGCATCCGATTTGATCGTCGAGGCAACGCTGCATAGTGTGCTGGTACATAGCTCCCGCGTTTTTGAGCCCAGAAGGCATCGTAACATAACAGAAGGTTCCGAAAGGTGTGATGAACGAAGTCTTTATTTTGTCCGTCTCCTTCATCCGAATTTGGTGATATCCGGAATATGCGTCGAGAAAACATAGGAGTCCCGAGCCTGTTATCAAATCAATCACTTGATCAATTCTAGGCAGAGCAAACGGATCTTTGGGACAAGCCTTGTTCAAGGCAGTATAATCAACGCACGTCCTTAAATCGGTGGTGTCCTTTTTAGGGACCATTACAGGGTTGGCCGACCAATCAGTATGGATGACCTCTTCTATGAATCCGACTAACTCAAGCCAGGCTAGTTCCTCAGCTATTGCTTTTCACTTTTCATCGCCAAAACATCTTAAGGACTGTTTGACGAGTTTAGCATTTGGGTATACATTTAGACTGTGCTCGACAAGTTCCCTAGGTACTCCGGTCATGTCAGATGGCTGCCATGCGAAGATATCTTTATTAGCTTTGAGGAACTCTAGAGGGGTCATCATCCTTCAACGACATCGTCTTCATCTCTTCCGATGCCTTGAACTCCGAGTCAGCTTTGTCACCTCCTTCTTCGTCGTAGGCATCTCAGATGAGTCGATGTTCTTCTTAATCTCCTGGTACTCTTGGGCATGCAGTACGGCTTCAGCAAAGGCGGAATTTCCGTCCTCGCATTCTCGTGCCTTCTTTGGGTCTCCCCGGATTGTGATGACACCATTGGGACCTAGAATTTTCACCATATTATAAATGTAACAAGGGCGAGCCATGAAAGCCCAGTAAGCCGGACACCCAAAGATAGCGTGGTATGCGCTCTTGAACGGGACCACTTCGAAGGAAAGTGATTCCGTCTGGTAGTTCTTTGGAGTTCCAAAGGTAACATCCGAAGTGATCTCTCCCAGAGAATTTGCTTGTCTTCCGGGGACAACTCCATGAAAAGTCACAGAGTTGTGGTTCAGTTGTGTTTCCGAGATCCTCATCCGGCGCAGCGTTTCGACATAGATGATGTTGATGCTGCTGCCACCGTCCATGAGGGTCTTGGAGAACCCATAGCAATCAATAAGTGGATTGATGACTAGATCATACTTTCCTCTCCTGTGTAGCTTAGGCGGATGGTCGCTTAAAGCTGATTGTAACTTCTGACCAATCCAAAAATTGGGGGATAGCCGAAACAATTGCGTTGAGCTCATGCATCACTACCTTTTGGACCTTGGCTGGTTGAGATCCGAGGAAGCAGACATAAGTGTCTTTCTTTGTTGGGAAGGTCTTCTTTCCATCCGACTTGGGATTTGAAGATTCTGCCCCCTCCATGTTGGAATCTTTCTTGGTCTCTTTATCTTTGTCGGAATTTTTATTTCCTTTTTGTTGCTTGGCCCTGTAGCCAGCGGATTTGTCTTTCTTGATATCGCTTTTGAAATGACACTCAGCATTAGTGTGGGACGAGCCCCCGTTGCCGTCCGGGTGATACACGCACAGATTATTGGCAATGTCGTCCCAAGAGTAGATTTTGCCGGGTTGTTGCTATCCTCTACCTTGGACTCTAGAAGTTCCATGGCCTCGTCCCCGGCCGCCTTGATACGTTGCTAACGTATCTATAATTTTTGATGTTCCATGCTTGTTTTATATCTACTTTCTTATGTTTTGTCCACACTTTGGAGTACTTTTATGCATTTTTTGGGACTAATCTATTAACAAGATGCCACAGTGCCAGTTGCCTATTTTCTTCTGTTTTTGGTTCCAGAAAAGCCAGAAAATGAATATTCTTGGAATTGGACCGGACAAAAGCCAAAGTCGATATTTTACCGGAAGACACATGGAGTCCGAAGGAGATACGAAGGGGGGGCCACAGGGCGACCAAACCACCCCTTGGCGCGGTAGCCCTAGGCCACGCCAGGGCATGGTGTGGCCCCCTAGCCGGCCACCGACCTTGCCCCTTCGCCTATAAGAAGCCTCCGATGAGAAAACCCTAAATCCTGCAGCCTCTAGTCATGAAAAGTTCCACAGCGCCGCTGCCACCAAAGGGGAGATTCGGGGGACAAAAAGTCTCTATTCTGGCACTCTGCCGGGACGGGGAAGTGCCCCCGGAGCCATCTCCATCGATCTTCACCACCATCTCCATCACCGTTGCTAATTCCCATGATGATGAGGGAGTAGTTCTTCCTCGAGACTAAGGGTTCTACCGGTAGCTATGTGTTCATCTCTCTCTCTCTATGCATGATCATATTGTGATCATGAGATTTGTAATCAAGTATACCTACCTTGCTACTCAAGTGCTTTAATAGATCTCTGCTCCCCCATGTGTGTGAAAGTGACAGCGTGCACACCATGGTGGCACTTAGGCTAGAGATTACAAATACTTGTTATGAGTTATATTTGGAGTTGGATGTCTGGTGTTTGTTGGAACCATCTAGTGCTCAAGGTGACAGTGTGGGGTTATCTAGATGGGGAAAGTGGACTTTGAGGTGTGCTGTTATAGCCCTACCATGGATTAGAGTGTCCAACCGGAGAGTAGTTCAGAGTAGTATCATGAAGAGTAGATATTTATATGAGAGTGTTCACTAGTGAAAGTATGATCCCTAGGCCTTGTTTCTAAACATTGAAACACCGTTTGCAACTAGATCTGTTACATGTTTGCTTCCTGCTATCTTTATTTCAGATTGCCTTTAGTCTCTTCCTACCCGTCAAGCTATTTTCTGGCACCGTTGTCTTTTATCCATACCACTTGTATTTCACTATCTCTTCGCCGAACTATTGCACCTATACACCTGACAAGTGTATTGGGTGTGTTGGGGACACAAGAGACTTCTTGTATCTTGATTGCAGGATTGCTTGAGGGGGATACCTTTGACCACTTCCTCCTTGAGTTCGATAAATGTTGGGTGATCCACTTAAGGGAAACTTGCTGCTGTTCTACAAACCTCTACACTTGGAGGCCCAACAACCATCTACAAGAATAGAAGTGTGTAGACAGCACGCCTCCATGGCCTCCTCGTCCCCCAAACCTAAAAGTTGCATTAACTATTGTGGTTTCCAGATTGAGTTTTTCTTCCGAGGAGTTTTTGCATTTAGTGGTCTGCTGCTTTGGTTGTTTTGCCGACTATGGAACATCCGGCACATTCAGCAGTCCCTCTGCATCATGGTTGGCGTCCGCGTTTTTGCTTGCCGTCTCTATCATCTCTCCCAAATCAGCCACTTTGTCAATAATGGTTTGGTCGTTTACTCCCTCGCAGGAGTTCTTCGTGTTAATCCATCATCTGAGGTAGTCCCGACAAGTTTCTCTGGTTTTCTGAGTGCACCGCTGTAGATCTCCGACCATGCAGGGCCTCCTGTATGTTCCCTCGAAATTCTGAAATAAAGCACTTTGAATGTAAGACCAATTGTGGGTGGTGTTTTCCAGGAGTTCATTGAGCCATGATAAAGCCATCTTCCTCAGCATAAGTGGGAGATACCGGGTTGTGACCAAGCTGTTTCCTCCTTTGGCGATGCAGCATGCCTATAAAAAGTCCTGGAGCCAGGTGTTTGGCCGAGCTATGCCGTCGTAGGGTTGGATGTGCCTTGAGATGGCAAACCCTTTTGGAAAGTTTGTTTGCCGTACAAGCGGTCCAAAGCATTTTGGACTCACGTAGATATTGTCTGACTCATAGCGCCGCGCCTCAATGTTTGAATTGATCATGTGCTTGGTGTCACTTGGTAATAGGGCACGTTGTCTTGGTTGTTCACTGCGGCTACGATGCCCATGAGCCGGACTCCTGCTCCTTCTTCCACCACCTCCACCACGGTGAGCGCCAACTATCATCGGATTGAAGACATGTACACCGAGAGGGGGTACTCGAGGCATGTGGAGAAAGGGGGTGTGAGTTGACGGTATTTCAGGATGATGAACACACAAGCTTTACCCAGGTTCAAATCCATCAGCTTTGGATGGATCCTACTCCTGCTAGCAATCCAGTAGTACGGTAGAGCCGAAAGTACATATTACAAGAGAGGTTCTCCTGTGCGAGTTAAGGTTGTAGATTGTGGGTGACCTAAAGGTTGGTCGCTAGGACGACTTATATAGATATCCGACCAAGGGTTACAGGAGAGACCTATCCGACTACGACTAAGAGTCGGTTACAAATTACATCTTGGACTACAAGTAACTAAGCAGGCCTAAGTCGGTAATTCTTCTGGGCCTTTCCATAGCCAGATGGACCTCTGTCTTCTCTCCCTGACTAGGCTGCCCGTGGAGCAAATCTCTAACCCAAAGTGGGCCACCCTGGTCAGCGAGTCATAGTGGGTATACCCGGAAAGTATATCCCCAATAGTAAGATCAAAGTTGTTATTTATAAAACTGTCATTATGTTTTAAGGATTAAGTTTTAGAGACTACCACTTTTACACTGAAAAAGTTCCATCATGGCCCGTTGAAATGACACCATATGATTTATGGCTTTGGATAAAACCTAAGTTGTCTTTTCTTAAATTTTGGTATGCAATGCATAAGTAAAATGTTTACAACCAAGGTTGGATAAGCATGTATTTGTAGGTTATCCCAAAATAACCGTTGGGTCTTCCTCTATAACACCGAAGACAAAAGTGTTTGTCTCTTATAATGTCAAGTTTCTTGAGACGGATTTTTTCACGAAAAGTTAAATGGGAGGACAATAGAACTTTGATTAGGTTGATGAACCTAAGCAACATGTATTGAGTAGCGCAGCGCCGGAAAGTGCCCTAGAGGCGGCCACAATGCTCATGGCTCTCCTGTCTACAAAGGTTGAGGTAACAGAAAGTTAAGTGGCTATTGAACCGCATGGGTCGAGTAAAAATCAAATAGTAAGATTTGAAAACAAATCATTGTTGATTGAAAATGACGAGCCAAATGCATGCAAAAAGAAGCAATTATGGCCCCTGACTTCATCAAATGGCTAGAAGTCATAAAATTCGTGATAGTTCCCATACACGAGAAACCAAGTTTCTAAACTTGGAAGACCCCCCGGAAGGTGTGAAGCCTAACTGAAGGAAATATGCCCTGAGAGGCAATAATAAAGTTGTTATTATGTATTCCTTGTATATGATAGATGTTTATTTTGCATGCTATAATTGTATTGATAGGAAACATCAATACATGTGTGTTTAATAAACAAAAGGGTTCCTAGTTATGCCTCTCTTATAGACTAGCTTGTTGACTAACAAGATGATCAAGGTTTCCTGATCATGGAGATTGGATGTTGTTAATAACAAGGTCACAACATTTGTGAAATGATGTGATGAACATTCATCCGAAGTATAGCATTACGATCAATTCATTATGTTTATATTGCTATAACATCATACAAAGTAGTCTTAGTCCTTAGACCATGAGATCATGTTAATTGCTAACACCGGAAGAGTATCTTGATAACATCAAACGTCACACCGTAACAGGGTGACCATAAAGGTGGGTTCAGTGCTATGAAGGTGTTATGTTGAGGCTCATGGATCAAGAGTGGAATTTGTCAATCCCGATGACGGATAGATATACTCTAGGCCCTCTCGGTGATATCACATTAAGATAGCTTGCAAGCAAGTGATGTGATCACTAGAATGTTATATCACGAGAACGAGAAAAGAGTGCATGTCGGTAACGAGATCAAACTAGGTATTTCGATACCGATGATCGAATCTCGGACATGTATTTATATCATGAGACAAAGGGATTAAATTGCTGATGTTAAAGGTTCTCACGATCACAGAAGTCATCGTTGAATATGCAGGAGTCAGTATGGATCTCTAGGTCCCGCTTCTGATTATTGATCTGAGAGGAGTCTCAATCATGTCTGCATTATTCGCGAACCGTAGGGTGACACACTTAAGGGTTGCCGGACACCATTTAGGAGCACATATGTTCCAGACAAAAGGTTTGCAAAGCGCAGGAAATGTTTCGATAGAAACCGGAATTGTTTCGGGTGAAATTGCAGAAAGTGGTTCTGCATGTGATATTGAAATGTTGCAAGGGGTTTTATGTGAATGTTTGTTAATTAAAGTAATTAACAAAATTCTGAATAAAATAAATAAAAGAGTTTTATTAATTGAGAGTTGCATTTAATTTGGTGGAAATTAAATACATGTGAGTGGGATTTTGGGTGGAGGCCATGTTTATGTGAGTGGAGGTTCACCACATGAATGAAGGAGGGGAGGAGTCCCCCCCCTCATGCACCGGCTATGGGAGGGGAGGGGTCTCCCTCCCTCCTATATAAAGCCCCCTCTCCCCTCTCACAAACTACACCTCCTCGTGAAGGATCTCTCTCCCCCTCTAGATATTCCCCATGGTCTCGGATTAGCGAGATACATGTTCCCAGTGGCCTTGCATCTGGAAGGAGTTGCTGCTTCCGCTGATTCGCTGGAGCGAGGAGGTGGAGGTTGTCCGGTGGCTTGAACGTATGTGCGAGGACGGATGCGCTGCTGATTTGTGGCGCTCGGACTTCCACACGATCTTGAGATCGGCAAGCGTACGACTACATCAACCACGAGTTCCTACTCGTTAACAAAACTCGTTGTCTTCGAGGGTAAGTTCTCCAGGGATGTATGTCCACCCGTTGCTCTGTATCTAGTAGATAGATCTTGACGTATAGTTCTCATCGTAGAAATTTTTTTGTTTTCTATGCTGCGGACCCAACAGTGGTATCAGAGCCTGATCTATGCGTAGGTGCTTTGCACGGGTAGTACACATATGTTTATATGTGGGCGATGATGATCATGTTATTGCATCTTCTATGTACTTTGGATATTGGTGGCATAGTGGGATGAAGCGGCCCATACCAACCTTACATGTCATCGTACATGAGACCGGTTCCACGACTGACATGCAACTAGTTTTGCATAAGTGGCTAGCGGGTGTCTGTCTCTCCTACTATAGTCAATATCTGATTTACAACGAGTTGCTAATAACTTGGTTATCCTCGTTGTGGTTCATGTTCGTAGGTAAGACCGGTTCTATCTCCGAAAGCCCTAAGCCACGTAAAACTTGCAATTGATAAATTAGAGGCGTCTAGTTTAGATCATTGCTGGGCTAGTGTCTTGATATGGTATTGTTGTAAGTAGACGTATGATAGATACTCTTACAACTCACTTAACGTGTAAGTTCCATAGACCTTGGCCTTGCACACAAAGGAATGATAGAGATCATACCACGATGCAAATGATAGAGATCAAATGCATGGACCATATCACCTCACTTCACACATTAGATGTTAGCATCTTATATTGCTAGTTTGGCGCTTTTGGTAGCATTATAAGATGATCCCTCATTTAGATATCAAGATAAAATGTGTTCTTCCTTAAGTATGCACCATTTTGTGGATCGTGTTTTGAGGCATCACGTGATGATCGGGTGTTCTCGACTCTACGCTTTCATACAACAGGTGTAAGACAATTTTACACACGCGAATACTAAGGTTCTTACTTGACGAGCCTAGCATGTACAGACATGGCCTCGGAACACGGACCGAAAGGTTAAGCATGAGTCATATAGTTGATATGATGCCCATATAGATGCTCGCCTTTGAAGCTACACCGACTCACGTGATGATCGGACTTGGTGTAGTGGATTTGGTTCATGTAATCACCAAAAGGACACGAGGGATGTCGTTTTTGAGTGGGAGTTCATTAGTAATTTGGATTAGTTGAACTCAATCTATCATAAACTTAGTCTAAATATATTTTACAAATTCTGTTGTAGATGGCACCACCCGCTTTTAATTTCAATGTGTTCATGGAGAAAGAGAAGCTTGCTGCGAATGGTAGCAACTTCACCAACTGGGCTATGAATTTGAGGATTCTCCTCACTACTGCACAAAAGCAATATGTGCTAGAGGCGCCGCTAGGCCCCCCACCAGCTCCTGATGCCCCTGACAAGGAAAAGAACGTCTATATAACTCGTCAGGAGGACCACAACTTAGTTCATTACGGCATACTGTATGGGCTAGAGCCAGAACTTTGAAAACGTTTTGAAAATGGCAATGCCTTTGATACCATGGGAGAATTGAAAATGATTTTTGATACCCATGCTGCCGTAGAGAGTTATAATTCTTCTGAAAAGTTCTTTAGCTACATGATGGAAGAGAACAACTCCGTTAGTGAGCACGTACTCAAAATGTCTGGGTAAGCCGATAAGCTTGTGTCCTTGGGAATAACGATTCCCATTGACTTAGGCATACATCGTGTTCTCCAATCTCTGCCACCTAGCTACAAGAGCTTCGTGATGAACTATAATATGCAGGGCATGAAGAAGTCTCTTCTCGAGCTTCTATCAATGCTTAAGACTACAGAAGTGGAGATTAGGAAAGAACATCAAGTGTTGATGATCAATAAGACCACCGGTTTCAAGAAGGACAAGAAAGGCAAGCAGAAGGGAAAGAAGGGCGGCAAAACTGTTGCCGCGCCTGAAAAGAAACCCCGAGCTGGCCCTAAGTCTGACACCGAGTGCTACTATTGCAAGGGGACTGGCCATTGGAAGCGCAACTGCCCTAAGTATTTGGCGGACAAGAAGTCCAGCAAGGCAAACAAAGGTATATGTGATATACATGTTATTGATGTGTACTTGACTAGTACTCGCAGTAGCACCTGGGTATTTGATACGAGATCGGTTGCTAATATATGTAACTCGGTTCAGGGGCTGCGGAACAAGCGACAACTAGCAAGGGATAATGTCACGATGCGGGTCGGCAATGGATCAAGAGTTGATGTGATCACCGTCGGAACGTTGCCTATCCATATACCGTCGGGATTAGTTATAAACCTGAATAATTGTTATTTGGTGCCTGCACTGAGCATGAACATTGTATCCGGATCGTGTTTGATGCAAAGTGGTTATTCGTTTAAGTCTAAAAACAATGGTTGTTCGATTTATATGAATATATCTTTTATGGTCATGCACCTGTGTTGCATGGTTTATTTCTGTTGGATCTCAATAGTAGTATTACGCATATTCATAATGTTGATGCTAAAAGGATTAAACTTGATAATGATATATCTGCATATATGTGGCACTGCCGTCTAGGTCATATTAGCGTTAAACGCATGAAGAAACTCCATTCTGATGGACTTTTGGAATCACTTGATTTTGAATCATTTGATACATATGAACCATGCCTTATGGGCAAGATGACTAGAACGCCGTTTTCTGGTTCAATGGAACGGGCGACAGATTTATTGGAAATCATACATACTGATGTGTGTGGACCAATGAGTGTGTCGGCGCGAGGTGGATGTCGTTATTTTGTTACTTTCACGGATAATTTGAGTAGATACGGGTATATCTATTTGATGAAACATAAGTCTGAAACCTTTGAAAAGTTCAAAGAATTTCAGAATGAAGTGGAAAATCATCGTAACAGAAAGATCAAATTTCTGCGGTCCGACCGTGGAGGAGAGTATCTTAGTTACGAGTTTAGCACACATATGAAAGACAATGGAATAGTTTCACAACTCACGCCTGCCGGAACACCACAATGTAATGGTGTGTCAGAACGTCGTAATCGTACTTTATTGGATATGGTTCGATCTATGATGTCTCTGACTGACTTGCCACTGTCATTTTGGGGTTATGCACTGGAAACCGCTGCATTCACTTTAAATAGGGCACCATCTAAATCCGTTGAAAAGACACCGTATGAATTATGGTTTGGAAACAAACCTAAGCTATCATTTCTTAAAGTTTAGGGATGCGATGTTTATGTGAAGAAACTTCAACCGGATAAACTCGAACCCAAAGCGGAAAAATGTGTCTTCATAGGATACCCTAAGGAAACGATTGGGTATACCTTCTATCACAGATCCGAGGGAAAGGTCTTTGTTGCCAAGAATGGATCCTTTCTTGAGAAGGAGTTTCTCGCGAAAGGTGTGAGTAGTCGGAAGGTAGAACTCGAAGAGGTTATTAAACCTTCTCTTCATGAAATGGCGAGTAGCGCAGCACCGGAAGTTGTTTCGGAGTTGACTTCACCTAATGAAGAGAGAGCTAATGATATTGATCATGAAACTCCGAAAGAGGACACTACCGAACCTCGCAGGTCAAGCAGGACACGTACAACTCCTGAACTGTACGGCAATCCTGTTATGAATTTCATGATTGATGAAATAGATGACCCTGCGACGTATGAAGAAGCGATGATGAGCCCTGATTCCAACAAATGGCTAGAAGCCATGAAATCCGAGATGGAATCCATGTACGAAAACCAGGTTTGGACCTTAGTGGACTTACCTCACGATCGAAAGGCCATTGAGAATAAATGGATTTTCAAAAGAAAAACTGATGCTGATGGTAATGTAACCATCTATAAGGCTCGACTTGTTGCAAAGGGGTTTCGACAAATTCAAGGAGTTGACTACGATGAGACATTCTCTCCCGTAGCGATGCTTAAGTCGGTTAGGATTATGTTAGCAATTGCTGCATATTTCGATTATGAAATATGGCAGATGGATGTCAAAACTGCGTTCCTCAATGGTAATATTGTATAAGAGTTGTATATGATACAACCTAAGGGTTTTGTTGATCCTAAGGATGCTGATAAGGTGTGCAAACTTCAGCGATCCATCTATGGACTGAAGAAAGTGAGTGGGAGCAATGTGGAATTTCTGATATTATATGTGGATGACATATTATTGATTGGAAATGATATAGATCTTTTAAATAGTGTTAAAAGTTATCTAAACAGCAAATTTTCGATGAAGGACCTTGGTGAAGCTTCATATATATTAGGCATTAAAATCTATAGAGATAGATCAAGACGCCTAATTGGGCTATCGCAGAGTACATACCTTGATAAGATATTAAAGAAGTTTAATATGGACGGAAGTAAGAAGGGGTACTTACCTATGTTGCAAGGCAAGACATTGAGTAAGACTCAAAGTCCGACTACGGCGGAAGAAAGAGAGATAATGGATAAGACCCCCTATGCCTCAGCCATAGGCTCTATAATGTATGCCATGCTATGTACAAGACCGGATGTGGCACATGCTATTAGTTTGACTAGTAGGTACCAATCTGATCCAGGTTTGGAACACTAGATAGCGGTCAAAAATATCCTTAAGTACTTGAGAAGAACTAAGGATATGTTTCTTGTATACGGAGGTGAAGAAGAGCTAGTCGCTAAGTGTTATGTTGATGCTTGCTTTGACACTGATCCGGATGACTCTAAGTCTCAATCCGGATACGTATTTCTCTTGAACGGAGCAGCAGTTAGTTGGAGGAGCTCCAAACAACCTGTGGTGGCTGGATCAACGACGGAGGCGGAATATGTTGCTGCTTCAGAAGCGGCGCAGGAAGCGGTTTGGATGAAGGAGTTCATAACGGAACTAGGTGTGGTTCCTAGTGCGTTGGACCCAATAGTGATCTATTGTGACAATAATGGAGCCATAGCCAACGCCAAGGAACCAAGGTCTCACAAGAATTCCAAGCATATTAAGCGCCGGTTTCACTCCATCCGCGAGCATGTCAAGGATGGAGATATAAAGATTTGTAAAGTGCACACGAACCTGAATGTAGCAGATCCGTTGACTAAAGTACTCCCTAGGGCAAAACATGATCAACACCAGAACTCCATGGGTGTTAGATTTATCACTATATAAACTAGATTATTGTCTCTAGTGCAAGTGGGAGACTGAAGAAAATATGCCCTGAGAGGCAATAATAAAGTTGTTATTATGTATTCCTTGTATATGATAGATGTTTATTTTGCATGCTATAATTGTATTGATAGGAAACATCAATACATGTGTGTTTAATAAACAAACGGGTTCCTAGTTATGCCTCTCTTATAGACTAGCTTGTTGACTAACAAGATGATCAAGGTTTCCTGATCATGGACATTGGATGTTGTTAATAACAAGGTCACAACATTTGTGAAATGATGTGATGAACATTCATCTGAAGTATAGCATTACGATCAAGTCATTATGTTTATATTGCTATAACATCATACAAAGTAGTCTTAGTCCTTAGACCATGAGATCATGTTAATTGCTAACACCGGAAGAGTATCTTGATAACATCAAACGTCACACCGTAACAGCGTGACCATAAAGGTGGGTTCAGTGCTATGAAGGTGTTATGTTGAGGCTCATGGATCAAGAGTGGAATTTGTCAATCCCGATGACGGATAGATATACTCTGGGCCCTCTTGGTGATATCACATTAAGATAGCTTGCAAGCAAGTGATGTGATCACTAGAATGTTATATCACGAGAACGAGAAAAGAGTGCATGTCGGTAACGAGATCAAACTAGGTATTTCGATACCGATGATCGAATCTCGGACATGTATTTATATCATGAGACAAAGGGATTAAATTGCTGACGTTAAAGGTTCTCACGATCACAGAAGTCATCGTTGAATATGCAGGAGTTAGTATGGATCTCCTGGTCCCGCTTCTGATTATTGATTTGAGAGGAGTCTCAATCATGTCTGCATTATTCGCGAACCGTAGGGTGACACACTTAAGGGTTGCCGAACACCATTTAGGAGAACATATGTTCCAGACAAAAGGTTTGCAAAGCGCAGGAAATGTTTCGATAGAAACAGGAATTGTTTCGATAGAAACCAGAATTGTTTCGGGTGAAATTGCAGAAAGTGGTTCTGCATGTGATATTGAAATGTTGCAAGGGGTTTTATGTGAATGTTTGTTAATTAAAGTAATTAACAAAATTCTGAATAAAATAAATAAAAGAGTATTATTAATTGAGAGTTGCATTTAATTTGGTGGAAATTAAATACATGTGAGTGGGATTTTGGGTGGAGGCCATGTTTATGTGAGTGGAGGTTCACCACATGAATGAAGGAGGGGAGGAGTCCCCCCTCATGCGCCGGCTATGGGAGGGGAGGGGTCTCGCTCCCTCCTATATAAAGCCCCCCTCTCCCCTCTCACAAACTACACCTTCTCGTGAAGGATCTCTCTCCCTCTCTAGATATTCCCCATGGTCTCGGATTAGCGAGATACATGTTCCCGGTGGCCTTGTGTCTAGAAGGAGTTGCTGCTTTCGCTGATTCGCTGGAGCGAGGAGGTGGAGGTTGTCCGGTGGCTTGAACGCGTGTGCGAGGATGGATGCGCTGCTGATTTGCGGCGCTCGGACTTCCACACGATCTTGAGATCGGCAAGCGTACGACTACACCAACCACGAGTTCCTACTCATTAACAAAACTCGTTGTCTTCGAGGGTAAGTTCTCCATGGATGTATGTTCACCCGTTGCTCTGTATCTAGTAGATAGATCTTGGCGTATAGTTCTCATCGTAGGAAATTTTTTGTTTTCTATGCTGCGGACCCAACACTAACAACCGTATTTGGATCTATAAAGAAATAGAAATGGATGTTTCACATCTATGAAATAGTCGACATGTTGGAAAAGTGTTTACGATAATGTTCAAGGAGTTAACTATGACAAGATTTGATTTTTCATAGCTATATTTAGTCTAGACGAATTATTGTAGCAACCACTACATATGTTAATTTTGATATATGGTAGTTGAACAAATTAAACAACATTCTTCTATTAGAATGGTTACTTAGGAAATGTACATGAAATAGTCCTAAGGTTTTTTTAATTCATAAGATGCTAAAAGGGCACGCAAACTTCATTGGTTAAAGTAAGCATCACGGAGTTAGAATCTTCACCATGATGAAACTGTTAAAAATGTTTAGTTTCATTAGGGAGGATGAGATGCTTGCATTTGCAAGAAATTAAGTGGAAGCGCTAATACATATTTCTAATATATTATGTATAAGACAAGTTGTTGATTGGAAATGATATATCTTTTATTGACGCAGGTTAAGAATTTCATTAAAATTAGATTTCGATGAAAGACTTAGAAAAAACTAGAATATTAAGCATCAATGTCTATATGGATAGATTGAGGTGCTAATATGGTTGTAGCAAAAGTACATAGATAAAATATTGAATGAGTTTAATATAGAAACGACAAGAAATGTTCTTGCCGCATGGAAGAGGTTGAAACAAGATTCAAGTATTTAGACACTTAGTGAGTGAGATACATGAATGTTTTGATCAATCATGTATACCGTGATATGACATATCTAGGTATGTCCTATGCTCTAGATATTATGAGCATATACCAGGATGACTCATAAGATGGTCATTGGATTATAGTAAAGATATTCTTATGAGCTTTGGAAGAACTAAGAATATGTTCTGTATGTTGAGATGATAAATAGTTTATTGTAAAGTGTTACATTGGTACTCGTTTAATTTTATCTCAATTTATGTTATGTGTTAAGGTGACACAATGAAATGGAAGAAAGTTCCATAATGAATTTGGATGAGTTCCATAGTAAAGACATTATGACGGATACTACAAAGAAGGCTAAGTATATGGTTGCTCTAGTAGCAGTAGGGGAGGACATTTGTGTCAAAAAGTTTGTTATCAAACTAGGTGAGATTCTAAGTGGGCTAGTACCATGAAGGGGATATTAACATTGGAGGTGTTGTTGCTTGCATATGAGAATCTTAAAAAATAATACCCCTCTGTCTCAAAGGCCCGTACAACTAATTTGAGGTGGGGAGAGCACTTTTTTGTTAATCCAAAAAATACAGAAATTTAGAACTTTTACAAATAATATAGTGTCGTTAGTAGTCTGGACGATTTTCACTAATTGTCCATGATTTAGACGATAGGTTGATTAGTCGATCGTAGCCCCCACATTCAAGACATAATCGTTTAGGACATGGATAACAGGATTTCATGTGACAACAACGATACCAAAAAAGCACAATAACACAACCTCAACTCCTCAAGTCCAACGAATAAGAATAGATAGTGAAAACGGTAACTCGAATACAGATAAGCTCTACATGAAAAGTAGGTGAGTCCATGTTGTGATTTCATCCTGTCTCGATTGGTTTCTATTTCTGTCGACCGTTTAATGTTCAATTTCATGTTCATGTTTGGACCTTTTCAGATAAATTTTGAAAACAGTATCAACATGTTTATCAGCTCAACAAACTAAGGTCTCACCAAAGGACTAAATTAAGAATAAATAATAGCGCTAGATTGTGTCGACTCAAACAACTATCCACGCCTTTCCGATTCTTTTTGGCTGTGAGATGGACGCCAAAAAGAACACGCGATGATGTCGCAACGGAGCCCTGCTATCTCATAAGGCAGGTCCTTCTGCGGGCCATGGCAAAAGGTTTGAGATCGCGGATGGGTGTCACACGCACCTTCGTACCCTTTGTGCCAGATGGTATGCTGCGCGCGTAGTAGGCCCGTCGTCAGCTTACGAGGGCAGGACCATGCTCTGTGAGAGGTATTCCAAGAGCGACAACGCTCTACACCCACCGGGTGGCGGGACCCACCTGGAGCCGATGTGGCACTGTGAGCCCATGCCGGGTGCGGGTTATCGCGACCATGGGGCCCGCTCTTAGCCAACGTGATGATGTGAGCCCATGTCATCCGCAGTTTCTAGCGAAAATAGGGTCCACTCAATGCCAGCGTGGTACTGTAGCCTCTATCTGTATGCCGGTTCTCTTAGTCGGAGAGTTCGAATGGCATTGTAGACGATAGACGTGCACGTGTTCTTGTAGTGAGGTTATACGGTGGGTCCATTACTAGCCGAGCTGGCGGCTTACACTATAAGAAAAGTTTCCTTCCGCAACGAATTGGCCTGACGGTCGTTATAGAAGGCGCGTCTTCCGCGACAAAATTCTCGGCTCGACCGTGGCCGATGGAAAACCTTTTTTTCCGGTTTCGCGGCCCTCTACTACGACGGATCTGCTAAAAACATGAAGGAAGCTCGGCCAGCGCGTGGCAAAAGCATGATTTTCGTTTCCTCGCGCGATGTTGACTCGCCGAAGTCTTTTGAGGCGTGTGGGTCCCAGACGTCAGTGTCTATAGAAGACCATACTTTTTGGTCGCGCCTCCCGGATTTGAACTCGATAACGTAGCTCGAGGCGTCTGCCGTTTAGTCAGGCTCCTAGGTCCCACATGCCAGCCTCTCATTAGAAGGATCATGTGTAATGATGGAATTTTTTTCCTTCGCTCGTGCTACCCTGTTCCGAAGTTGATAGGGCAGCTCGATGCATCTACCGTCTAATCAACCTTCTGGGACCCACATGTCATCCTCTCATTAGAAGAAACGTGTGTATGATGATTTTTTCTTCACTGGCGCTACCCCGTTCCGAGTTGATAGCGCTGCTCGACGCATCTACCGTTTAACCAACCTCCTGAGCCCCACATGTCATCCTCTCATTAGAAGAAACGTGTGTATGATGGATTTTTTTCTTGGCTCACGCTACCTTGTTCCGAACTTGATAGCGCTGTTCGATGCATCTACCGTTTAATCACGATGCTGGGCCCCACATGTCATCCTCTCATTAGAAGAAACGTGTGTATGATGGATTTTTTATCCTCTGTTGCGCCTTCGTGTTTTGAACTTGATAGCGTTGCTCACTGCATCAGTCGTTTAATCAAACTCCTAGACCCCACATGTCATCCTATCATTAGAAGAAACATGTGTATGATAGAATTTTTTCCCCCGGTCGCGTCTCCGTGTTCCGAACTTGATAGCGTTGCTTGCTGCATCTACCGTTTAATCATGATGCAGGGCCCCACCCCCACATGTCATACACTCATTATAAGAAACATGTGTATGATGGATTTTTTGCTCTCGGTCGCGCCTCCATGTTTAGAACTTGATAGCATTGCTCGATGCATCAGCCGTTTTTCCAAGATGCTGAGTCCCCCATGTGAGCCTCTCATTAGAAGAAATGTGTGCATGCTGGACATTTTTCTCGCTTGAGCCTCCCTGTTTCGAACTTGGCAACGTCGCTCGAGGCAGAACCTGTATAAGGCCACGCTACTGGGTCCCACATGTCGGTCTCTCTGTATATCAAATATGCATATGATGGACTTTTTTTCGGCCGCGTCCGCTGTTTTGACCTTGGCAACGTTGCTCGATGTGGCAGCCGTGTATGGTCTTGCTGCTAAGGCCCCCATGTCACCCTCTTTGGTATGTTCTGGCCGGTGGGTCCCTGATGCCAGCCTCTATGTACAAGTATTTAACTTTTTTTCAAACCCGACCATTAAACTCGAGGGATGCTGCAGGCTGGTGGGTCCGTGATGCCAGCCTCTCCGTAATGCGGTATTAAAAAGTAGACCCTTTCTAAAAAAAGTAAACCCAAGATATATATAAATATGTACACACAGTGGATTCAAACTAAAGACCTTCAAATCAAATCAAATAGACATAAATTGAGTGTTTTGCCACAATACCAAAGATACTAATAGAAATTGAGTCATTAAACATGTAATAGTACTACAACTTATGTATCAGTCTTCCAAAAAATATTGTTGTGTTTCCATGTTATCTCTCTTAAAATAAAAGAGTAGTGCTACTCGAACCTCGATTTATAAAAAGTCACATAATGGATTAGTTTCTTAAAAACATGGGTAGGCAGAGTTTTTTTAGAGGTGGGGGCACTGCCAAAAAGGCCAAATTAAAAAGTTTTTGGGCTATGGTCAATGGGCTCCTATCTCAAATTTCACTGGGCTGTGTCTCGCCAAATTCAAACACAGACCTCTTCGAGGGAGGAAAAAAACGATAATTCCTTTGACAGATATTCATGTAAAAATATCTAATAAACACATATCACATGCGCCAAAACAGGGCTGGTATCCAATGACTTCACTTGGTGAAATCACGCTGTATATCTTTACCCTCTCAACTTTGTCCAAAATGCATCCAATGGTTCCGATGACACAAAGGCAAAAGCTCTAGAGCAAGCAGCCAGCAGCAACGACTGAACTTTTGACAAATTCAATACCATTTGAAAGATTAAGGAGTACAGAATAATAAGACATAAAAAAATCGACAGATTCCTAGTTCATATTCAGCAGCACTTGACCAATTCAGAAACATTTCAAAGTGACTGATTCAGCAATACAAACACTGAAATTCAATATCACTACAAAGAGAGACAGTTCTTGTTTCAGCTCTAAAAACCATGCCACGCGATCGATTTGCCCTTTTCTCCAAACACACTCGATCACTGGAACACAATCATTGTCATAATATTTGCTCATATAGGGAACCGTCATATAGATATAGATATACCATACCAGTACGTACTAGTCATAGCTCCAATCCAGCAAAAGGTTATCACAGTTTTACCACCCATATATGATAAGTGGAGATAAGACAACCACATAATTAATTACAATAGCATGCGGCTAAAGAGCTGGACAGCTTGGAAGTTCATGAACAACATGCCGCATTTAGGCAGCAAGATGCATCGACCTTGACCGGAACTTGATCCACCTAGAAGTAGTTGCCAAGCACCCATCAGTCGAGTTAATGGCGTAGCGTCCCTCGATAAGCAATCCTTCGCTCTACATCGTGAAGACTATTGTGCCCTTTCGTCTGGCCTGGAGTTGCTTTGTGGCACTCTTAAGCAATTTCTGAGTCAAAGCAAGAGATAGACGCATAATTACTAAGAGCGATGTACTGAATCATGTGAAACTTGAGAAGACATTCAGAACAGTTTATCTGCCGCCATATACTCACAAACATAATCCGGTGCGACCTTGTGATGACACATGTGTAGGATATGGTTTGACAAGGTGCTGCCCGGGGTGATGAAAGAGCTTGTGCCGGTGCCTGTGCTAGGGCTAGTGCTGGTGTAGGAGATGGTGCCACTAATTGTAGAGGGGCTGGTGCAAGAGCCAAAAGGCCCATAATCGGTGCCGGCGACAATAGCTTGATGCTAGATTCCTTCTGAGGGGTAGCTAAGCTGACTGTAGGGATGGTAGAGGCAGATGAGAAGTGTACAAGCAAAATGGTCTCTTATACAATAGTTACTAACAAGACAGTGATCAGAGGATATGATGAGTATATAAGCAAATTAAGTTACTACCTCCATTCTTTCTAGTTAGGTCAACAGGTGTCGGAGCAGGAACTAGGGCCAGTGCCGTTGGGGGTGCCAACAACTTGGTGCTGGTTACCTTCTAAGGGGTAGGTAAGGGGACTGCAGGAGTGGTTAGAGAGGCATATGAGATGTGGACAAACAAAATGGTTTCTTATACAACAGTAACTCCTAGACAGAGATGAGAGTATACAAGCGAATTAAGTTACCACCTCGATTCTTTCTCCTACTGAGGTCAACAAGTGTCGTTGCAAGAACTGGGGCCGGTGCTGGTGCCGGTGCCAGCAGCTTGATGCTGGCACCCTTCTGGGTGGTACATAAGGGGAAGCGGACTGCAGAAGTGGTCAGGGTCATATGATGAGTAAAGACAATGGTGCAGAACAATTAGTCGCAAGAAAATCATTAGAGGTTGTGATGAGTATATAATCAAATTAATTAGTACTACTTCTATTCTTGGTACTTCGGTCAACAGGTGTACGATGGCGTGCAAGTATCTGCGCAGGCTTGCTAAAATCTAATGTTACCTCGCCCCCTGCTTCAGACCATTCTCACGGACAGACTTGGACCAACCTCGGCCACCCAAATAGGTGGTGGCCATCGTCTGGGAGACATCCACATCATATAGCTGTTGCATGCCTTTAGGGCCCTCGCTATACAGAGTTAGAAACTTGTCGTTTCTGAACATCTTGTTTATAATGGGGCAAGCGACACAAGGGGAGGCCTTCATGAGAAAATTGATAGAGAAGTAAGGCGATAGCAAAAAAGTGAGATACAAGATCTTACATCAAGTCAGTCTAAACCACTTGGAATCCATACCTGATACCATGGGTACCCTTTACGAAGGGTGGCCATGCACCATTTTCATCCCTCTGCCTTTGGAATGGCATACATGGGCCCCCTTTCAATCCGCAAGCTTGACAAGAGGAGGGTAGCAGAAAGGGCTGAGCATCTGGTGCGTGGTACTGATTGAAATTAAGTGGAAAGGTTAAATTATGTAAAGAGCAAGTAAATCTAATAATATAAGACAAAACCATTGCCTGTAAAGAAAACATATTTTATTTTTGTGAACTTCTAATGAGCGTAAACATATAGTACTAGCTACTAAAAATAACATGGATAATCATAACATGTGAAATTGTGGATTTCCAAATTATACCCACTTCTTAGAGAGGTCACTGCCCACCTGGGTACTATGTTGGCGCTTCCTCATTATGTAGAGGATGTCCTCTTTTGGTGCGGGCATCAGAAATCTACTAGCCTCTACAGCAGCCTCAGCCTCCGCATCAGCACCTTCAATCTGCATAAATAGCAAGATAGCTCAATAGTTCAATACTATGTAAAGTTTGGTCAAACTTTCCGTCGCTTGACTTTTCAAAAATATAGTATATGCCTAAGCCTTGGGACGGAGGGAGTACAGTACATAGTAGTCATATACTGACTATATGAGACAGTCTGACAGATCCAGATCTGGATTCACATAAACACAGTGCCAGAATTAATAAAATCACACATATGTTTCTAAACATCTGATAAGCATGCATCACACCAAGCGGGTAATACTTAAATCTGTCTGTACCATGGTAATAAGGGTATGAAGAACAAATACCTTTCTCTTTAAGCTGGGCCCTCCTAGCTGGTCGGTGGCCTTGCGCTTGTTTTTTTGGTGAGTAGTGGTACTCGCCGGATCCTGCGGCATGTGGGGGTACCATCCTGTTTGCCGCACCTGGAGAACCGCACGTTCGCAGGTATGTACCACCGTGCTATAGTAAATGAAGAAGAGATGGTGCCATAGAGGCTTCCACAAAAACAGGATGCAGACAGAGACAACTTTTAGTGTTGGGGATATACTTTCTAGGTATCCTCACAGTTCCTCACTGACCAGGGTGGCCCACTTCGGGTTAGAGCTTTGCTTCACGGGCAGCCCAGTCAAGGAGAATATACAGAGTCCAATCCGGCTACGGGAAGGCCCAAAATACTTATCGACATAGGCCCATAGTGTTACTTATAGTTCAAGATGTACTCTATAACCGACTCTTAGTCGTAGCCGGATAGATCTCTCCTGTAAACCCTAGGCCGGATATCTATATAAGCCATCCTAGGGAGAGCCTTTAGTGCACCTACTCTCACAATAGTCTACAATCTCAACTCGCACAGGCGAAACTCTTGTAACCCATATTCCGGCTCTGCCGTATTACTGGATTGCTAGCAGGAGTAGGATCCGTCCAAAGCCGGCGGATTTGAACCTGGGTAAACTTGTGTGCTCACCCTCCCGGAATACCGTACGTCTCACACCCCTCTCTTCCACACGCCTCGAGGACCCCCTCATGGCATACTTGTCATCAATCCAACGACAGTTGGCACCCACCATGGGGCAAGAATCGGAATCGACGAGACTATCGCCATCGGTCGCATCCTCTACGCCAGCGATGTCCCTCTCATCATTCTTGACGAGACCTGGATTCCGGCTAGGGAAGCCATGACCACATACACCATCATGTCTTTCGGTGAGATCGATGTTTACATCGGTATCGCTGAACCTGCCCCACCCACCCCAACGGTGATGATAGAGGCTTTCTGGGTCCCCTTTGTCCATGGAGGTGGCAGAGTTCCGGATCCCAGAAAACCCTAATCCTACCCAGCCCGCACCAGTTGCAGAGATAGTGGAGAAAGCTGAACCTGAGACAGATCTCGTGGTGCATATCGGATCTGGAGTGGATCTCCCTAGCGAGTACAAATCCTAGATCGATCCACCTACGGAGGTCAAAATCTAGGAAGAGCAAGAAGATAACTCTGGTTCCGGCTATGATGACACCGGAATGGATAGGCCCTTCCTGAGATACACATTAAGGCGCATGATGATGCAAAATTCAGGCGTAGATGCAATCCTCGAGACCATCAAGCGTTTCGACGAAGCCTACTATGAAGACCGCGGTTATATCAGGAGGAGCACATCGCACTTTGTCGGATATGTA
This sequence comes from Avena sativa, assembly GCA_916181665.1. Classification (NCBI taxonomy): domain Eukaryota; kingdom Viridiplantae; phylum Streptophyta; class Magnoliopsida; order Poales; family Poaceae; genus Avena; species Avena sativa. The sequence goes on from OV702287.1 coordinate 346,785,655, forward strand.
GGATCCGGATCCGGCTCCGCCAATGCTGGAGACAACACCGACTTTGTGCTGGAGGCTATCGGAACAAGCGTCGAATTACCAACATCTTCGAATGACTCCATGACGTCGGCAAATTTCCGGAAGTTCTCCGTGGAATATGAAGAGAAGATTAACTCCACAGCTGCTGCAGAAGGAGAAGACATGGACGAAGGATCCAGAGAAAACGCTCCCAAAGCACAGGACAACATTGATCTCGGAGATGATCCCGAGAACCAAATGGCCAAAAGTACCGATCAAAGTTTGACTCCGGGAAACAGGCCCAAAGCTGTCTTTGCTACCGGCGCTGCCAAGAAGGCAAAGAAGAAGAACAAGACCCCGACAAAAGACCCTCCGGCAGATGAGGTGATTGCCGAGGAATATGAGGAAGACTTGGATGGAGCACTTATCCCAGACGAGCTCAAAGAAGAGTCGGTGGATGGACATGTGATTACTGAAGGTGCGCGTAAACTCATCGATGCTGCATTAACCACACCTATTTCTACAGCTGCAGAACTTACTGCTGAAGAGCTGGACGAAAGGGCCCAGGCCCTAGAAGCGCGTCGCCAAGTACTCCTCGATGAAGCCAAAAACCTTGAGGAAGAAAAGAAATGCATGGCAACTGCGGAGAAGTACAACTCTAGGCAACACTAGAAGACCAGGAAACGTCATACTCATGACGACCAATTCCCGCAGATTCACAAAGTCCTCTTTGGAGGAGAACATGGGATGCCTCGCCGCGATAGCAATGGGGATTAGGTGTATCCAACTCCAGTGCAAAACACCGTCGCGGCTCGAGGAATCCTATCTGCTAATCCAGGCCCAGAGCAGATTCGGTTGGGAATTAAACTACTCAACAAGGGTCTGGAGAAGCAAAAGGTTGCCCTGTCCAGAAGCTAAAAACTGGTCTCCTATTCTGACCAATGTCGCACGGATCCGGCCTGGAATGATGTAAGACCCCAACGTGTTCCGGAACAACATCATCGTTTCGACCACCGGGAAGACAACTACTCAAGAACCGGATCTTCAGGACATCACCACAAAGCTGCACGTGACTGGTGTAACGTTACCCCAGTCGCGGAGCAAGAGGCAATCGCTGCACTGAATACAAAGAATCCTCCCCGGCGAGAGTCGAAAGATCGCAGGGAAGAAGATAAAGAGAAACGCCAGGAGGAGGACCGATAAAGGATGCCACCTCCTGGACATACAAACCATCCAGCTGACGGACGAAGGAACGACGGACACCGTGCCGAGTCAATCCGGCAGGAGCCTTGTCGTAATGAAGATCCTCCCCGGAACCGAAATAATGACGCTCCGGACGGAGGCCGGCGAACAGCCGAAAATAATCCAGCTGATCCACCCTCTCCACCAAGTAGCCATCACAATGGTTCCCAAGGACGCCAAGGAGGGCGTCGTGGTGGCAGAAGCCGAAGTCCGGCTCCACGGCACCGCAGCCATAGCCGTCATTCGGGACGATCTTTATCCCCAAGTGACGCAAGGCACATGATCAATTCCAACATAGAAGCGCGGTGCTACGAAAACGATGATATATACATGGGCCCAAAGTGTTTTGGACCATGCATAAGAGCTACAAAATTCCCGGAAGGATTCGCTATCTCAAGATATATTCAAGCCTACGATGGCATAGCTCGGCCAGATACTTGGCTCTAGGATTTCTTCCAAGCTTACTGTATCACCAAAGGTGGAAACAGCCTGGTCGCAACCCGATATCTCCCACTCATGTTGCGGAAGACGACACGATCATGGCTCAATGAACATCCAGAGAACACCATCCACAACTGGTATGACATGCAAAGTGCGTTCTTTCGGAATTTCAAAGGCACAATACCGGAGGCCCTGTACGGTAGGAGACCTGCAGCGTTGCACCCAGAAAGCCGGAGAAACTTGTCGGGATTATCTCGGATGATGGATCGACACCAAGAACTCCTGTGAAGGAGTAAACAACCAAACTGCGATTGAAGCTTTCATTGCAGGGCTCCCAATTGGTTTACTACGTCATCGCTTGAAGTGTGACAAGGTCACTAATTTGGGAGAGATGATAGAAACAGCGAGCAAGTATGCAGATGCTGACGACAATGTAGAAGGATTACTCAATGCCCTAGCTATGCCACAATCGGCAAAACAACCAAAGCAACAAGCTCAGAAGCGCAAGAACACCTCGGAAGAAAAGCCCAACGTGGAAACGGCAATGGTCACTGCTACTTTTGGGTCTGGAGGACGAGGAGGGCGTGGTGGTGGCCGTGGACGCGGTCGTGGGACATCAAGAGTCCAGGGTAGAGGAGACCAGCAACCCGGTAAAACCTACTCCTGGGCCGACATTGCCAATAACCCATGTGTGCATCACTTAGACGCCAATGGGGGCTCGTCCCACACAAACACCGAGTGTCATTTTAATGACGACATCAATAAAGACGATACTGCTGGCTACAGGGCTAAGCGGAAGAAGGGAAAAAAGAATCCTGAAAAAGATAAAGAGACCAAGGATAATTCCGACATGGAGGAAGCCAATGCTTCAAATCCCAAAGCCGGAAGGAAAAAAGAATTTCCCAACAAAGAAAGACACTTACGTCACCTTCCTCGAATCTCAACCAACTAAGGTCAAGAAAGCAGTTCTACATGAGCTCAACGCAACAGTCCCGGCTGTCCCTCAATTTTTGGACTGGTCGAAAGTGGCAATCACCTTTGACCGTGCTAATCATCCGCCTAAGTTGCACAAGCGAGGAAAATACGCCTTAGTCGTAAATCCACTTATTGATGACTATGGTTTCTCCAAGACTCTCATGGATGGTGGCAGCAGTATTAATATTCTATATGTCGAAATGCTACGTCGGATGAAGATCTCGGAGACCCAGCTGAACTACAACTCTGTGATCTTTCACGGAGTTGTCCCAGGAAGACAAGCAAATTCCCTGGGGAAATCACTTTGGATGTTACCTTTGGAACTCCAAAGAACTACCGGACGGAAGCACTCTCCTTCGAAGTGGTCCTGTTCAAGAGCGCATACCATGCTATATTCGTACGTCCGGCTTACTAGGCTTTTATGGCTCGTCCATGTTACATTTACAATATGATGAAAATTCCAGGTCCCAACGGCGTGATCACCATCAGGGGAGAACCAAAGAAAGCGCGAGAGTGCAAGGATGGAAATGCCGCCTTTGTTGAAGCCGTGCTGCATGCCTAGGAGTACTAGGAGATCAAGAAGAGCATAGTCCGTCCGAGATGCCTGCCACAAAGAAGGAGGTGACAAAGCCGAATCCAGAGTTCAAGGCATAAGAAGAGACGAAGAAGACGCTGTTGAAGGATGATGACCCCTCCAAGGTGACCCAGATAGGCGTAGGCCTAGATAGCACATAGGAAAGTGCGCTCGTCAAGTTCCTCCAAGCAAATCAAGATATCTTCGCATGGAAGCCATCTGACATGACTGGAGTACCTAGGGAACTTGTCGCGTACTCTTTAAATGTAAACCCGAACGCTAAACCCGTCAAACAGTCCTTATGATGTTTTGGCGATGAAAAGCGTAAGGCAATAGCTAAGGAACTAGCACGGCTCGAGTTAGCCGGATTCATAGAAGAGGTCATCCACACTGAGTGGTCGGCCAATCATGTAATGGTCCCTAAAAAGGACACCACTGATTTAAGGATGTGTGTTGATTATACTGCCTTGAACAAGGCTTTCCTCAAAGATCCATTTGCTCTGCCTAGGATTGATCAAGTTATCGATTCTACGGCAGGTTCGGAATTCCTATGTTTTCTCGACGCATATTCCGGTTATCACCAAATTCGGATGAAGGAATCTGACAAAGTCAAAACTTCATTCATGACCCCTTTTGGAACCTTCTGTTTCGTTATGATGACCTTTGGGCTGAAGAACGCAGGAGCTACGTACCAACGCACAATGCAGCGTTGCCTCCACGATCAAATCGGACGCAATGTACATGCATACGTGGATGATATTGCGGTGATGTCCAAAAAGAAGGAAACCCTGATTTCCGACTTGGAGGAAACGTTTGCCAATCTACGAAAATACAACATAATGCTTAATCCGAAGAAATGCTTCTTTGGAATCCCAGCCGAAAAATTGTTAGGTTTTATCATGTCGCAAAGAGGCATAGAGGTGAATCGAGACAAAATCAAGGCTATACTTAATATTTCTAGGCCAACTCGCCTGAAGGACGTACAAAGACTAACTGGTTGCATTGCCCCAGTCAGTCGGTTTGTAAGCCGGCTCGGTGAAAGAGCCACACCACTATACAAACTCCTGAAAAGACCAAGAATTTTGTGTGGACCAACGAAGCTGAAGCTGCACTACAAGACCTGAAAACAGTACTCTCATCTGCTCCCATCCTTGCAGCGCCGGAACCACAGGAACCGATGTTGCTTTATCTCGCTACGACAAACAAAGTCGTCATTATCGTCATGGTAGTGGAGAGACCGGAGGAAAATCAGGAACACTTGGTACATCGTGCGACTTACTATCTCAGTGAAGTCTTAATAGAATCAAAACAACGGTATCCACACTATCAAAAGTTGGCTTACGGTGTGTTCTTAGCATCTCTTAAGCTACAGTATTATTTTCAGGAACATCCAATTAGCATGGTGAGGACAGCTCCCATGGGAGATATAATCAACAATAGTGACGCCACAGGACGCGTCGCCAAATGGGGCATATAGCTTTCAGCTTTCGATATTGAGTACAAACCTCGTACAACAATCAAATCCCAAATCCTAGTTGACTTTGTCGCTGATTGGACAGGGACAATAGAGAGTATGACCCTGCCAGAGTCGGAATACTGGACCTTGCATTTTGACGGGTCTAAAGCACTCGGGGGCTCAGGGGCTGGCTTGGTGCTCAAGTCACCCCAAGGTGATAAACTTTTCTATGTATTGCAGATACACTTCACGGCAACAAACAACATTGCCGAGTATGAAGCATTGCTGCATGGAATCTGGATTGCTAAGGATATCGGCATCTGACGATTAATGTGTTATGGAGATTCGAATCTTGTTGCACAACAAGTGTCGGATATCTGTAAGGCAAATAAGCACATGGTAGCATATAAGGCTGTCGTGGATGAACTATCTAAATCGTTTGAAGGGTTTGAAGTTCAACACATCCCTCGAACAGAGAATGAGGAAGCAGATGCACTATCTTGAATAGGCTCTGCCCGGAAAAAGGTCCCGGATAGCGCTTTTTTAGAGCACCTCAAAGTTCCCTCTAAAAAGGGAGTGGATGAGGAATATCCGACCAAATCCGACTCACCTTTAGTAGCAGTTCTGGCTGTGATTCCCAGCTGGACTCAACCCTATCTTAATTTCTTGGTAGACGGAAAATTACCCGAAGACAAAGTTCTGAGACGACAGATCGTCCGACGAGAAAAATCCTATACTATAATTAGTGGTGAGCTCTATAAGCGGAGTGCGTCTGGGATCTTTCAGCGCTGTGTATCTCCGGAAGAAGGGGTGGAAATCTTACGAGAAATCCACGAAGGCGAGTGTGGTCACCATGCTACAGCCAAGTCTTTAGTGGCAAAAGCTTTCCGACACGGTTTTTTCTGGCTTACAGCCAAGGTAGATGTCGAAAGGCAGATATTCAACGATGACTTCTGTGATCGTGAGAACCTTTAACGTCGGCAATTTAATCCCTTTGTCTCATGATATAATACATGTCCAAGATTCGATCATCGGTATCCAAATACCTAGTTTGATCTCGTTACCGACATGCACTCTTTTCTCGTTCCCGTGATATAACATTCTAGTGATCACATCACTTGCTTGCAAGCTATCTTAATGTGATATCACCGAGAGGGCCCAGAGTATATCTATCCGTCATCGGGATTGACAAATTCCACTCTTGATCCATGAGCCTCAACATAACACCTTCATAGCACTGAACCCACCTTTATGGTCACCCTGTTACGGTGTGACGTTTGATGTTATCAAGATACTCTTCCGGTGTTAGCAATTAACATGATCTCATGGTCTAAGGACTAAGACTACTTTGTATGATGTTATAGCAATATAAACATAATGACTTGATCGTAATGCTATACTTCGGATGAATGTTCATCACATCATTTCACAAATGTTGTGACCTTGTTATTAACAACATCCAATGTCCATGATCAGGAAACCTTGATCATCTTGTTAATCAACAAGCTAGTCTATAAGAGAGGCATAACTAGGAACCCTTTTGTTTATTAAACACACATGTATTGATGTTTCCTATCAATACAATTATAGCATGCAAAATAAACATCTATCATATACAAGGAATACATAATAACAACTTTATTATTGCCTCTCAGGGCATATTTCCTTCAGAAAGAGCAAATGGTTTAATCCTATAGGGTCTAAAAGCGAGACTCGAAGCACCACTATGACATGCTGCAGGGGCTTGGGCAGATGAATTTCCTTCTATAATATGGAGTTTGCGAACAACTCCAAATAGGTCAACTATATACACACCTTTCTTCTTGGTCTATGGCGTAGAACCAGTTCTTCCTAGTGATTTGATTCACACTTCTCCTAGAGTGGCCGCATATATTGAGGAGGATGCCGAAATTTCTCGACAAAATGATCTCAACTTAGTCGAAGAAGTTCGCGTCGTTGCTGAAATGATATCAACAGCCTATTAGCAGAAGTTACACAAGTATCATAGCCAGAGAGTCAGAAACCGGTCTTTCAATAAGGGCGATTTGGTTCTCCGGACTGTGCAGCAAAGAAAGCACAAACTTTCCCCAATATGGGAAGGGCCATTTCTAGTTAGTCGAGTATTACATAATGGTTCATACTACCTAACTGATATGCGGCCAGTCAAAGAAAGACCTGCTACTAAGAAGAGAAAGAGAGCTGGAGGCGGTACAAATCCGGATGAGTTAGATAGACCATGGAATATTGCTCAGCTACGTCCCTTTTATTCTTAGTTTACTTTTCTTTGTAATCATATTTGTGTACATGTTCAAAGAGAAATAAAGTCTTGGTTCCCTCAAAAAATTTCTGAGAAGTTTCTACCATCTTATTTCCGAATGATCATGTCGCAGTCGAAAATCCCAGAATACTTGAAAGTACTTTATGCTCATGTTTGTTCTGGTTTAGATTTCCGATTCTAAAATTGGTACCTTTGGGTATAAATCTAAATTTTCTAGTCTATACTTTGGTTATTTGTCTGATTGCTGGATGCGGGTATTTTCCGAGTAATGAATTGTTGGTACTGGAAGCCATCTTTGTTTCCGAGTTTCAACTGGTTTAGCAATTGAGCTCCGTTGCTCGGCAAAGTTTCCGTGCTGAAAGTTAGCCGGCTCATGAAAGGGACGAGGCGGAAAGCCAGATAAACGATAAGTGTAGACAAAATACAAGTGCTTATGTAAACATTTCAGGCACATAATATCAAAGCCAAAAGTGCTGAATAGATAGAATAAAACTTAGCACTAGCAAAAGTATCATACTACTTATTTACAAACCCAAATTGTTTTTTAGAATATCACAATGTTCTTCTGATATTCTATGATGCAGGAGGAGAGGTAGGAGCTGCCGGCTCGCTGGATACATCGGCCTCGGCTTGATAGCATTCCGAGATGTTCAAATCCGATATGGTTCGATCATCGTCGGAAACCTCAGCTATTTCTTCAGAAGGCGAAGGGGGCGTGTCCACACGGGTGAAGAAGGGAGTGTCGTAGCTGGTCAAGTCAGCTACGTGGCACCCAGATCCGACGCAGGAGTCCATGATGGCCTTGATGTCTTGCTCCTGTCCGTCTTCGTCCACCTTGCAGTACCCTATGGTTACTTGCCAGATTTCCATGTTTCCATGGTGGATCATAACCATGGTGAGAGCGTTTTGCGCTGCGGTTTGCGCGTAGGACATGTTCTAGTCCTGAACAACCTGCGGCATATCCTTGGCCTTGTCTCGCACTTCAAAACCGGACATGCTGTGCATATCCGGAACCTTGAGAACCTCACCAATGTCTTCGAGAGATTGACGAAAGTCATGAAGCAAATCACCGACTTGGGTAAGCCGGTGGGTGCGAGGCTCGGCAGAGGTGGAGTCCCTCGAGTTCAGAGAACCTATGCATATAATGCAAAGGGTCAATAAACCCGAACTTTCAAGAGTCGGAAGATGCAGAAAAATCAGAGAAAGGGAAACATACCAAGGATGACATCGTCGACTTTGGCCTTCTCTTCGCAAATACTCTGGAGTTCAGCCTGGAGAGCCTCGGAAATGTCCTTCTCTCTGAATAACTCGCCGTGAAGACTTATCTTGAAGCGCAATCTTGCAATCACGCTCATCGGTGGCCATGGAGGTGGACTCGAGAATTTGAGCAATGCTCTTCTCATGATTTGCCTTGAGCTTATCCAGCTCTTGGCGAAGTTCCTTGTTCTCCACCACCAAGGTCTTAAGATTCTCGGCTTCTTTGATCATGGCATAGGACTGTTTTACCAGTGTTGTAAGTCAAAAGAACAACAGTTCAACAAAAATTCGACTATGAAACATAAAGACAAGGTTTGAGTTTCGAAATGTTTACCTTCGGCCTCATCCTTGGAAACCTTCAGCTGTGCATTTTCAAGTCGGAGAGCTCTGATCTCTTTCCGCTTGTTGCGGATATTTTTTAATAATTCCTGGTTATACGAATTAACTTTCTGTAAGTGAGAATACCCAGAGTCAGAAGTCTACTAAAGACTCGGGCTAATATTGTAACTAATATCAGCACGAGCCTTGGGGGCTACACTAGTTCATTCTTTGGCATCCTAAGTAAGCATAAACCCGGATTTAACTATCCAACTTCATGCTTGGGGGCTAGAGGATAGGATATAAAGTAACATAAAGGAAAAAGTGAGTTGGAATTCTGACTTACATGTTGTTCATGTGTGAGCTTGCTCAAGCACATGTTCACTTCAGTTGTAACCTTCTCGGCAAGGGTGAGCGGGATCACTGGTGGAGGTGGTAATACACCAGCTCTCAGTCCCTCGTCGCGAAGGAGGACTTGTTACAGAAGTTCAGAGTACTTGACGTCTTCCGCTTCTTGTGCTTCTTCTTCGGCAGAAAGATTTCGGCTTTCCAAACATTGTCGGGCCAACCGCTAGATTTCCTCCGCAGTTTTCCGAGACAGGCCAAATTTGGCAAGTCCCGGATTGCTTAGGAGATTGGCGGTGAAGATTTCTGCCGAGGGATCATTACCCGAAGAGGGTTCACCCTTATCAACACCTGAGTCACTCATGGTGACATCAGTTTGCGACTCAAGGATTGTTGGCTCTGCTGTTTGAGCCGGATCTTCTACAACTGTCGGAGATGGAGTAATCTCCGATATTGCAGAAGGCTGGGGAGCAGGAATCGGAGGAGCCACGGCAGGAGAAGCCAGTTTGAGCTTCGACTGGCGCAGGGGCTTCGTTGCCGTTTCCTTCCCCTTGCCCTTGATGAGCTGTTTAGCTCTGAGAAGATAATGGAACAACATTACATCTCAGAAGGAATTACAAGTAAATACAAAAGACCTTGTGAGGAAAGATTACCTCTTCACAACGGGCACTTCTTTGGTGCCGATGGACAATGTCGGAGCTTTGCGTTTCCGAGGAACGACATCTGGCATTGGGACCAACTCCCCCTCATCCTGAGAAAACTCAGGAGGGTATCCCTCGGTAGGAGCGAGCTCCAACTCGGGGAGGTCAGCAAGCTGAAAAGGAAAAACATCTCAATATTGCAAAGATAACATATAGATGAGCACGAAAAAAGAGTTAATGCTGAAGTTTACCGGCACAATGGGATATTCCGCCGTATACATATCCGGAGACAACTCCGGAATCTTCCTCTCCATCCGCTCCCTTATCAGCCATTTGATTTGGCATACATAATCTTTCGGCTTTAGGGCTTTGGAGCTGATGCGGAGAGAGTCATTTTTTGACGACATGATGGAGTGCATTAGTCGATCTCCGTGATGTTGTAGGGGTTGAATCCAGCGTGCCACCCAGCAGTGAACTAAGTCGGACCCTTTCAGGCCCTTGTGCTTCATCAGGTATTCGATTCGTCTCTTGGCGAGAAACAAATCATCATTGAGAGTCGGAGCGGCCTCGTCCCAAAATTCTTGAGGCGTGGAGGCTCCATCGACGAAAGCCGGCAAAGCTGTGTCTTTGCCGGGAGCGGGGATATCCTTGTGGTAGAAGAAAGTGGACGGCCATTGTTTGACCGAATCACTGGCCATAATCCGAGGATATACACGCTCTCTTCTAACGGAAAAACTAATAGTACCGGTAATATAAGGATTACCGCCAGTAATGGAATTTCTCCGGACATGAAAGTAGTATCGGAAAAGAGTAAGACTCGGCCTACTGCCGAGGTACCCCTCGCACAAAGAAGCATATGCGCTCATCTCTAAGATGGAGTTCGGGGGAAGATGGTGAAGATGAACGCCATAACAATCTATAACCTCGGAAAAGAATTCCGAGGGAGGAAAAGAAAGACCTCTGTCAAGGTGAGTTCTGAAATGCACTCGCTCGTCGTTGCGGGGGTTGGGGACGGTTTCACCGAAGTCGCTCCGCCAGTCGCCGGCGTGGAGGAGTCCTTCGTCTTCCACGACCTGGAGCTTGGGATCGTCTAGGACGCAGGGGATCCAGACTCCACGGTGGCTTTCCCTCTCTGCCGCCGCCGCCGTTTCTACCGCTAAGCCAGAGGATGATGAAGAAGCCATTCTGATTCGGTGCGCCGGTGACCTTAGATGGGCGGTGCTGGAGGTGTTTTTGCGGGAGTAGTGGAGCGCTGGGTTCGTGGGAGGCATAGAGGGGAAGGAAACGACACTGGAACTAGTGAAGAAGATTGGGGGAGAAATCCACACCACTTATACCCGCCGGGCGCGTCAAGATTCGTGTAAACGCTACAGTTAACGTGCCACGCGTCGTGGAAAGGTCGGGGAAACCTCCGCGTGATGATTACGCCGCCTCGATCTCCACGCACGCATTGAAACGATGCCTCGGTTCCACGAAAGGCGGACCCACCAACGGTCATGCTGACAAGAAATGTCTGTTAGTGACGTGACTTGACCATGGCTGGTGTCAGGCTACGTCAGAGACCAAGTTTCGGCTTAGTTTGAATTTCGAGCTGGAAATCTGAATAGATGTGCTGATAGGTCCGACTTATTTTAAGACCCGGATCGTATTTTTTGTTTGAAGTTTCAGGAACCCTTCAAGATTCTGCAAGCCGAAGATCAAGCTAGATGATGATAAATCCGACTTTCGATCTTAGAGACTTCCGGGGGCTGCTGTTGGGGATATACTTTCCGGGTATCCTCACAGTTCCTCATTGACTAGGGTGGCCCACTTCGGGTTAGAGCTTTGCTTCACGAGCGGCCCAGTCAGGGAGAAGATACGGAGTCCAATCCGGCTACGGGAAGGCCCAGAAGACGTACCGACGTAGGCCCATAGTGTTACTTGTAGTTCAAGATGTACTCTGCAATCGACTATTAGTCGTAGCCGGATAGATCTCTCTTGTAAACCCTAGGCCGGATATCTATATAAGCCGTCCTAGGGAGAGCCTTTAGGGCACCTACTCTCACAATAGTCTACAATCTCGACTCACATAGGCGAAACCCTTGTAACCCATATTCCGGCTCTGCCGTATTACTGGATTGCTAGCAGGAGTAGGATCCGTCCAAAGCCGGTGGATTCGAACCTGGGTAAACTTGTGTGCTCACTGTCCCGGAATACCGTACGTCTCACACCCCTCTCTTACACACGCTCGAGGACCCCCTCATGGCGTACTTGTCAACAATCCGACGACATTTAGCACAGGGATACATCCAGGTCGCAGTCAACCACTTTCAGCATTGAAAAGAATGGAAGAACGCAACGAATATACTGCTACACTACCTTTTTAGGCAACTTTTAAGGGAACTGACGGGACCATCCCTGTCTGTAGTGGCTGTGCGCGCCACTGACCCATAGTTCTCCATACAGAATCTGACGCAAAATCCATTGCACATTACGAGTAGCAACTAAAGGTTACAGAAGTGAAGAACACCGAAATCGAACCCGACCAAATGCCCCAGTCAGAACAGCGGTGACCATGCCCTGATCCGGAATCCATACAAAATCAGTACCACCTCCCCCACCCCCACCCCCATCCCCACCACCACCCCCACCCCACCCAAATGACCCAATCGATTAGTGAGTAGGAAAAATATCCTAATTAGGTGATTCTGAGGTGAGCAATAAGCAAAAACTCCACAATCAAAGCATACTGAATACTACTACTCCTAGTACTAATAGTACCCCCAATGGCTCAATCAGAAGCAAATTAAGCAAAGCCGGATTTCGAGGTGAGCAAATACACCCACCTATTTCAACAAGAACTCCCAATCGGAGGTTGCACCAGTTCCAATAGTTGCTTGCTGGATGTGAGATAGCTAGTGATGGTTTCTTGTCTTGTCGTCGGTAGAAAGGCATGGGCAGGGGAGTAGTAGTGCTAGTAGTAGTAGGGCTGGGCAGTACACTTTTTCTACAGTAAGTATTTTTAAGTGGTAGTGGCGGGAACATTTTGCCGAGAGAGAATCCCGAATTTTTGATCCCAACTATCACGTGGTGGCCTACAGCTGTTTCAAGCGGGACCCACGTCATGGGTGAGTTAAAGCAGGTCCCACATCAAGTGGGTGAGATAATTGACCAAGCCAACCTCCTCCTTCCCTTGGTACCAGTACTAGTTCTCCCGGGTTCCTCTCCAAGGACAGAGAAAATCGCCCCTCTTCGAATCAAATTTGTCCCAGCTTATTATCCTTCTGCTGATTCGTCTCACGGAGTAGTGGACAAGATGGCGGTAGTTGCAGCATAGGGCACCAGCGCTAGGGCCTCAAAAACAATTTAGGAACCGATAAAATGATAAGCTCAGATTTTAGACTAGAAACACACACAAACACACATATACTCTGTATATACTAATATACAAAATAGTTTGCAATTACAGTTCTACTAACAAAGGCCTAGAAAACATAATAAGGTAGCTCTATATTACAGAACTACGACAGTAGCGAACCAATCATGGGATAGCTCTACACCCCAAGAGTTTTGCAGATGGGCTAGTGGTCATGAACGACACCAAAAGTACACCCCTGATGATCAGCAGCCCTGCATAAAATCCATCCATACGTAGTGTACCCGATCCACAACCTCAGGTACAGGCTCATCAATGAACAGGTCATCATCATTACCATCAAAGTCCTCTTCGATCGTCTTCTTCTATGATTAGTAGATTAACAAATACGTTTATAGACAAACATCAAAGACACACAACCTAAACATTTGTCATTCTATATCTATACCTTGTCATCTGGCATAGTGGTAGTACCAGAAATGAAACCTGTTTCATGCAACTTGTGCTTTTTCTCTCCTCCCCTTCTCCAAGTTGATCTAGATGCTCAGGAGCTTCCTCTGTTAGTTGATCTAGTTGATCAACATCTGCTTCCCCTACTTGATCTTGATGATAAAGATGTGCTTCCCCCGGTTCATATGGAGGATCATATGGTTCACCATGAAATACCCATCTAACATATGTGTTAAGCATCACAGATGTAAATATATGGTCTTCCACTATACTTTGAGGCAACACCCTACGATTCGCAAACAACCGGCAGGGGCAATGTACTTTTGAGTTGTCACAATAAGCTCTAACAAATCCCATAAATCATAGAACATCAAGGATACGTTTAGCGTTGCCTAATGGAGCAATCTCTATCCAAAATCTGCCCATCTGTTTAATTATGACATACAAGGTTGGTTATTATTAAAAGAAAAGCACGGAACATATAGATGAAGTACAAAAACTATATATGCCTATGTGTTTCACCAAACATATTGACAGCAAAAATCGCCGAAGGTATTTAGGAACACAGATCCAACGCAGAATAAACTATGACCATGCAGATTGAGGACAAATTAAACTACGTAGGAGTATTTGAAAGGGCAATAAAATGCCAAGCAGATCGAGCTAGAGATAGAAGGACTACCGTGGGATCGACGTGCCCACCGGTGCGTCTCAAGAAGACCGATGGGTAGGGAAAGCTTCTTCGCGCATGTTTGTGATGAGGAGCGGTCGTAAGCGCGTCCTGTTTTGTGGGGAAGGGGATGAGGCCTAGGCGGTGGAGGGTGGAAGTTAATACACAACGCGAAGGGGTGCGGAGGAATAACTTTGGAAATTCTGACCTACCCTGCTTTGGGCACCACCATATACGTGGCCCACCTGCCAGTCACCATAGATCAAAATTGATCCAAAACTTGTCAAAATACAAGTTTATGTTTTACCATGGAAACTAATGCACATAGCATTGCACTTTGTGAACAAATGGCTTTATGTCAAAAAGTTATTTAATTTCAGCATCTTCAGCTAGGAAGCTTGGAAACTCATGAAAGTAGGGCATTATCCATCAAATATGGAATCTCCTTTGTAAACAATTGCTTGAAATGCCAAGATGCACCGATCTACCAAATATGGCCAGGTTTGTAAGCTTGGTTGGCGAAGATACTTCAATGTATGGAGTAGTACAAAAGATGAAAAAGGTATAGAAACTATGGTTGTGACCTTGCTACTCTTGTTTGAAAGCCTTGAATTAATGTTCATTAATTTCGGCAGATGCCTATAAACTCATTAAATGCTGGAAAGCATACAGGCATGTGGGTCTATCTGACGGGGACAACATCCCAAGTGGGAGTAGCGTACCTTAGAAGCTTCAACTTCAAAATTTCGGCAGAGCGCCGAAATATCCCTCCCACCCATTCAAACATCCCGCCCATCCATTCAAACATCCAGCCCCAAAAAAAACATCCAGTCCCAAAAATTATTTTATTGCACAAATTTAGCCTGGAAGCTTGAAAGGGCGTTATACATTGTGTGAAAAAAGGGGGCAGTGGCATTTTGAGCCATCATCTTTGTAGTTGCTTCACAACAAAACACATTGTTGTTACTTGGAAATTCGAAAACAAACTTCAAATTTGGAAGCAGACATATTGGTTGATTTGCAAAGATGCATCGATCTACCAAATACAGACACGTCATCATATACTATTTCCATGACCTTGGTCACCTTTTTTTGGACGATGGTCATCTTCTTGAAAGCCTTAAATTGTTCATTTTTTTAGCAAATGCCTAGAAACTCATTTAAATGCTGGGAAGCAACTCTCGTTGGCATGTGGGCCTAGACGGTGACAGCGCGTCTGAGAGGCCCCATGCCGGAGTACCGTATGCTAGAAGCTTCGACCTCAAAATTTGGTACGGTGCCCAAACATCGCACCCATCCATTAAAATATCCCGCGCATCCATTCAAACATGCTTCACCTCTTTCTACAATACAAAATTCCTCTGATATCCCTGCTCCAAAAACAAGAATCCAAGGGAGCACTGCAATAATAGAGGGATATAGGTGGTAAATTTGCGTTCTCCCAAGTGCATCACCCCATCCACGTTTCCCAACCCTTCTTCAATATTTACCTACCCTCCCACTCTGACCTACACCGACTTTTTGGGCCCACTATGCAAGTGACCCACATGTCAGTGAGCCAGAATTACGGGAGGTAAAGATTCCCGTCGCTTGTTGTTCAAAATTCGAACATTTTTTCGCTAAACCAAGATAAAATCGTTAAAATAATCCAACCTGGCTTATACTATCATTCCACTATGTCAGAGTAAAAGCTAAAAAAACAAAGCCAAAAACACGTTCGTAGCTTTATAAGCCAAAAATCAAAAGCCAAAATTCGAGCCCAACCAAACAGCGCCTAAATCTCAAGGAACTCTTCATGTTTCTCCCTTGTTTTAGTACCCGGGTACCTTCAATTTTATTTAAATAAAAATATGACCAAGCATGATATCGTCGACTTGTAGATCAATTTTTGAGATACTTTCATTAAATTGCGGTAACACCATTCTGTTCCACGAATATATATAACCATAAAGTTTGAAAATATTATTGAGTATTCACGGAATCCTAAACCATAAAATTAAACCCCTAAACCCTGACCAAGCAGGTATCGTGCAACTATAGATCAAAAGTTGAGATACTTTTGTTAAATCATGTAACGCCATTCTATTATACGAATATAAGCATAAATCCTCAGCATTACCAAAAATTCTCTAAACCCAAAACTAGAAACAACCCATAAAACTAAACTACAAAACCCTAAACCCTTGGCCCATAAACCCTAATCAAGCAGGTATCGTGCACTTATATATTAAAATTTGAGATACTTTCATTAAATTGCGGTAACGCCATTCTATTCCACGAATATAAGCATAAAGATTGAACATTATTTAAAATTCCCGAAACCCTAAAATCTAAACACTAAACCCTAAATCCTTACCAAACACGTAGCATGCACTTATCGATCAAAAGTCTATATATTTTCATTAAACTGGTAACTCCATTCTATTTGATGAATATAAGCATAAATCTTGAGCATTATCAAAAATACCCTAAACCCGAAACAACCCCTAATAAAACCTAAACCTAAAACCCCAAACCCTCAACCCATAAACCCTAACAGATCAGGTATCATGCACTTATAGATCAAATTTGGAGATACTTTCAATGAGTTAGATAACGCCATATATATTCTATTCGATGAATATAAGCATAAAGCTTGAGTATTACTGAAAATACGATAAACCCCCTAAACCCTATTCAGTCCATAAAACCTAAACCGTAAAACCCTAAAACCCTAAACCCTCGACCCATATAAACCCTAACCAAGCAGGTATCATGGACTTATAGATCAAAATCTGAGATTCGATCTTTCATTAAATTGCGGTAACACCATTCTATTCCAGGAATATAACAATAAAGTTTGAACATTATTGGAAATGCCCTAAACCATAAAACCCTAAACCCTCAACACCGCACGTAGCATGCACTTATCGATCAAAAATTGATATATTTTCATTAAACTGGTAACTCCATTCTATTCGATGAATATAAGCATAAATCTTGAGCATTATCAAAAATACCCTAAACAACCCCTAATAAAACCTAAACCTAAAACCCTAAACCCTCAACCCATAAACCCTAACCAATCAGGTATCATGCAATTATAGATCAAATTTTGAGATACTTTCAATGAGTTAGGTAACTCCATATTCTATTCAACGAATATAAGCATAAAGCTTGAGTGTTATTGAAAATTCGATAAACCCCCTAAACCCTATTTAGTCCACAAAACCTAAACCGTAAAACCATAAAACCCTAAACCCTCGACACATATAAACCCTAACCAAGCAGGTATCATGGATTTATAGATCAAAATCTGAGATTCGATCTTTCATTAAATTGCGGTAATGCCATTCTATTACATGAATATAACAATAAAGTTTGAACATTATCGAAAATGCCCTAAAACCCTAAAACCTTAACCCCGCCTAAAC
Organism: Avena sativa; assembly: GCA_916181665.1. NCBI lineage: Eukaryota > Viridiplantae > Streptophyta > Magnoliopsida > Poales > Poaceae > Avena > Avena sativa. The sequence continues at coordinate 346,803,067 of OV702287.1, forward strand.
GACATTGGCAAATGAGGTATCACATGCACTTGTAGATCAAAATTTCAGATAATCTTTCCTCAGATTGTGCTAACGCTATTCAATTCCATGAATATAAGCATATAAAGCAGCTTGAACATTATCGAAAATTCCCAAAAAACCTAAACCCTAAACACCTAAACCCCCAAAACCATAAAAACCCTAAACCCTCAACCCCTTACCAAGCAGGTATGATGCACTTATAGATCAAAATCCGAGATACTTTCATTAAATTGCGATAACACAAGTCTATTCCATGAATATATAAGCATATATATAAGCTTGAACATCATTATTGAAAATTCATAAACCCTAAAACCTAGAAAACCCTAAACCCTAAATACCAACCTTAAACTCCTAGGCCCTAAACCCTAAAATCCTAAATCATATACCATAAACCCTAAACCCCTAAACCCTCAACCCAAAAAACACAAACCCTAAACCCCAGGCTATATATATCTTGTGTGGAAACTAGGGCAATGGGATTTTGATCCATACTTATTTGTAGTTTCTTCATGACAAAAGCCATTGTCATCGCTTGAAAAATTGAAAATAACTTCAAATTCAGAAGCTTTCTTTGTAAATAATATTTTAAATGCCAATAATATGGACCAATCTACCAAATAGAAACATGTTGTTATAAACTATAGCAAAGGTGTGGCCATGACCTTGGTCACCTGGTTTGAAAGCCATGCAAATTCATACATGGTACGACATATATCGCATGACAAAGTTAAAGCCATTATTATCGAAAATATGGAAGCTCTTTTTCTAAACAATGTTGAAATACCAATATGCACCAATCTACCAAACATGGTTACATTATCATAAAGTATGGTAACACATATGGCCTTGACATTGGTCATCTAGTTTTTGAAAGCCATGAATGTTCAAACATGGTACGCCATATTGTGAAACGAGTTTTTCAAGAGTTATCAAATTTTATATATTTTCATGGAAACTAGCCAATGCACATAGCGAGACACCAACGGAGAAACGAATGGTTGTATTTCGTTTTATATTTTGTTTCTCTATTTTTTAAAAAAAACTAGCGCAAATTTGGTGTCATTACTATTCATATCAAAAAATTGAAATCTTGCAAAACTCTCGGTGGTTCTCCAATATTCGACTCATTCGGTACCTTTAAACTATTTTTAAAAAGTCAAGAGCAAGCTATATCACACACTTTGTAGTTCGTAAATATACTTACTTTCAATCATCAAAAATTTATTTAATTTCAGCATCTTCAGCTAGGAAGTTTGGAAACTCATGAAAGTAGGACATTATCCATCAAATCTGGAATCTCCTTTGTAAACAATTGCTTGAAATGCCAAGACACCGATCTACCAAATATGCCCAGGTTTGTAAGCTTGGTTGGCGAAGATGCTTCAATGTACGGAGTAGTACAAAAGCTAAAAAAAGGTACAGAAAGTATGGTTGTGACCGTGCTCCTCTTGTTTGAAAGCCTTGAATTAATGTTCATTAATTTCGGCAGATGTCTATAAACTCATTAAATGTTGGAAAACATATAGGCCTGTGGGTTTATCTGATGGGGACAGCATCCCAAGTGGGACTAGCGTACTTAGAAGCTTCAACTTCAAAATTTTGACAGAGCACCGAAATATCCTGCCCACCCATTCAAACATCCAGCCCCAAATTTTTTATTGCAAAAATTTAGCCAGGAAGCTTGAAAGGGCGTTATTGATACATTGCAAACGTATCTATAATTTTTGATGTTTCATGCTTGTTTTATATCTACTTTCTTATGTTTTGTCCACACTTTGGAGTAGTTTTACACATTTTCTGGAACTAACCTATTAACAAGATGCCACAGTGCCAGTTGCCTATTTTCTACTGCTTTTGGTTTCAGAAAAGCTAGTAAGGAAATATTCTCGGAATTGGACCGGAGAAAATCCCAAGTCAATATTTCACCAGAAGGAGCACGGAGTCCGGAGGGGAGACGAAGAGGGGAGCCAGGCCGGCCACACCTAGTGGGCTAGCCGCGCCACCAGGTGGTGTGGGCCCCTTGGCGCTCCACCGACCTTGCCCCTTCGCCTATATATTGCCTCCAGGATGAAAACCCTAAGTACCCCGATCAAAATTCCACGAAAGAGTCTGTAGCCGCCGCCATCTCCATACCTAGATCGGGAGGGATCTGAAGCTCTTCTCGGCACCCTGCCGGAGGGGATAGATCACCCTGGAGGCCTTCTTCATCACCATGACTGCCTCTGCTGTGATGTGTGAGTAGTCTATCCCTGGACTACGGGTCCATGTAGTAGCTAGATGGTTGGTCCTTCTCCTTTGTGCTACCATGTCTAGATCTTGTGAGCTCCGTTCATGATCAAGATCATCTATTTGTAATCTTACATGTTGTGTTTGCAGGCATCCGATGGATATTGAGATGGTATTTCAGATTGATTATTGATTCTATCATGTCTATGTTATTTGTGATCTTGCATGCTTTCCATTGTTAGTAGCTATCTTGGCCGAGTGGATGCTAGCAACTCCAAGAGGGAGTATTTTTTTCTCGATAGTGGGTTCATGCCTCTAGGAATCTGGGGAAGTGACAGAAATCTCTAAGGTACTAGATGTGTTATTGCTACTAGGGAGAAAACAACAATCCTTTGTTCATAGAACAATCGTATTTTTTACTTTACACACTTTGCTTAATGCAATTATCTGTTGCTAGCAACTTAATACTAGAGGGGGTTCGGATGATAACCTGAAGGTGGAATATTAGTCATAGATGCAGTTGGATTACGGTCTATGTATAATGTTGTAATGCCCAATCAAATCTCATAGGAGTCAAGATGATTAGTATATGCATGAATGCTTTCTTGGTGTTTGTCAATTGCCCCGCTGTAATTTGTTCACCCAACATGTCATCTATCTTAAGGAGAATCACCTCTAGTGAACTATGGACCCCGGTCCATTCTTTTACCATCAATCTACAATCTACTATTTACTATTTTCTGTTTACTTTCTGCAAGCAATTACTATCTTCCACACAATCCGTTTAATCCTTTGTTTTCAGCAAAACCGGTGAGATTGACAACGTCATTGTAAGTTGGGGGCAAAGTTCTGTGGTTGTGTTGTGCAGGATTCCAAGTTGGAAACAACACCTTGGAGGTGTTTCCTTGCTCCTACTGGTTCGATAACCTTGGTTTCATAACTGAGGGAAAACTTGCTGCTGTGCTCATCATACCTTCCTCTTGGGGTTCCCCAACGAGCTCTATACGTGTTGAGTCAATCATCAAGCTTTGTCTGGCACCGTTGCTGGGGAGTCAAGGACATCTTCATAAGGGGAGTCCCTCATAACCAATCTCTTTACTTTGTTTTATTTTTTTTGCTTAGTTTATTTCTGCTTTGTTTGCTTGTTTCTTTATCAAAAACACAAAAAAATTAGTTGTACTAGTTTGCTTCTTTATATTAAAGATACAAAAATGACTACTCTTGAAAACACTAAGTTGTGTGACTTCAATAGCACCAACAACAATGATTTCATGTGCACACCTATTGCTCCACCTGTTCCTGAAGCTACTTTCTTTGAAATTAAACCTGCTTTGCTCAATCTTGTTATGAAAGAACAATTTTCTGGTATTGGTACTGAAGATGTTGCTGCTCATCTTAATAACTTTGTTGAACTTTGTGATATGCAAAAACATAGGGATATAGATGGAGATATTATTAAGCTTAAATTGTTTCCTTTCTCTTTGAGAGGAAAAGCTAAAGAATGGTTGTTATCCCTAACTAGAAATAGTATTGATTCTTGGACTAAATGCAAAGATGCTTTCATTGGGAAATACTATCCTCCTGCTAAGATTATACCTATGAGAAGTGAAATAATTAAATTTAAACAATCTGAGAATAAACATGTTGCTCAAGCTTGGGAAAGAATGAAATCTTTGGTAAGAATTGTCCCACTCATGGACTAACTGCTTGGATGATTATCCAAACCTTTTACGCATGACTGAATTATTCTTCAAGAAATCTACTGGATTCTGTTGCTGGAGGTACCTTTATGGCCATTACTTTGGGTGTTGCAACAAAGCTTCTGGATAATATGATGGTTAACTATTCTGAATGGCATACTGAGAGAGCTCCACAAGGTAAGAAGGTAAATTTTGTTGAAGAGACCTCCTCCTTGAGCTCATATTGATCCAAATCATGTTCCCTTAGCCTCTTTGGTTGCTCAAGAAGAGCAAGTTGATGTGAACTTTATTAGAAACAATAATTTTAGCAACAATGCCTATAGGAATAAGTTTGGTAATAATAATTATAGGCCATATCCTCCCAATAACGGTAATGCTTATGGAAATTCCTACAACAATAATAGAAGTGCACCCTCTGAACTTGAAGTCATGCTTAAAGATTTTATGAGTAAACAAACCGCCTTCAATAAAACTATTGAGGAAAAACTCTTTAATGCTGAAAGAAATATAGCATCATTGTCTCAAGCACAATCTTCTTTGAATAAAATGGCTGCTAAACCTGAAACCATTGAAAATCCCTTTGCTACTACTAATGCCATACAAGTTAGAATTGATGAAAATGTTAGATTGTTGGCTGAATTGCATGCTAAGTGGGAAAGAGAAGATGAAATTGCTAGAAATATTAGTATTTCTACTATCACTACCACTAATGTTGAAGCTAGTAAATCCAATGGAACCTTTTCTAATAAAAATGCTGAAATTCTTCGAAATATGGGAAATAATAGCTCTACTACTTTAGATGATAATTATGATTTTGATCTTGATGGTTGCGATATCACTAAAGTAATTATGTTCCTACAAAATCTTGCTAAAAGTCCTAAGTCTAGTGCTATGAATATGGCCTTTACAAAACACATTACTGATGCTTTCATAAAAATTAAAGAAGAAAAGATGAAACATAAAGCTTCTATTCCTATGAAATTAGAAGATGGTTGAGAACCCATCATTAATATGAAAATGAATGATTTTGATCTCAAAGCTTTATGTGATCTTGATAGTAGTCTTTCTATTATGCCTAGAAAGATTTATGAAATGCTTGATTTGCCACCATTGGAAGATTGTTATTTAAATGTCCAACTTGATGATAATGCTAAAAAGAGACTCATGGGGAGTGTTAATGATGCTCTTATCTATTATATATTAAAAGTACATGAAGAGTTCACCAGAAAATAGAGAAATAGACTAGAAAATCTCACAAAAATCAGAAACATCTGACCGTTTATTAGAGATTTTAAAGATTTATAGCCGTCCGATCTTAAAAAAAAGTTTAGAACCAAAGTGCAATAAAATTACCCACCATTGCCATTACGTAACCTGTTTAACCTCAAAAACCTATATACTTAACGAGCCGCCATGTAAACGCCAATAAATTCTCCCGATCTAATCTCTTGGGAACTCTTCTTCTCCTTCCATGATAAGCGTGCGCATGTTGCCGTGAAATTCTCCTGATCTAATCGGTTCGGAACTTTTCTTCTCCTTCCATGGTCAAGCGCATGTGGCCGTGACCTAGACGACGTCGTGATGTTAGCCCAAGCTGAGCAAGACTCGTGCTAATGCTGATGGATTTCCATGTGGGATGTTAAAAGGCAAGCATCAGTATTCTGCGCGACGATAGAACTCCAGCAATTTACGATTTTTGATCTACCCGATGCATGATTTAACCTTTATAGGACTAGACTAGATCAGCCCCATGTTTGGGTTTAACTTTTATGGAAGTTCTCTGATTACAGTGCGGCTAAGGATCGGTGCATGCATGCCCTCTTCTAATGTTCCGAAGGAGATCTTCGTTATTGGTTTTGTACTACTAATTATGGCACATGAGTATCTTATCTTTTCCGTTTTGATGTTTCCACTATGCTCAAAACTAATCCACTAAAACATGTTTGTGACAGGGACTGCAGAAAAAGACCAAGCGTTTTTTAGACATCGGCTTCGTCCAGCGACCTACAGGAGTAGTACGCGTATGCGCCTGTCTTCGATACAGGGATTAGTCTGGTGACTTGGGGACGCCCGGCTTGGTCGTTTCCGTCGGTCTCTCCCGTACCTGCTTTCATCCCGTAAAACTAAAACTGATAGACTGAAGTTGGATTAGATTGAACGACCAAGTTGCGGCGTGGGACGATGCAGCGATTGATATTTTCTGTGCACAACTCTATCCAGGCCTTCTGATTTTAGGTAAAAACAATGTATTGCTTCTCCCGTATCTCAAGATTTTTAGTCTATCTATATTATGAAAATCTCTTCTCAGCTAGCCATGTTATTCTTCAGTGCATAGACTAACCGGTTCTGCAACTTAGTAAATATTCTTCTCATTCGCCAAAAAAAAGTAAATATTCTTCTCGAGATTTTTTGCAAGATCTCAAGAGGGCAGCGGTCTTGCTTTTCAGCCGCCAAAACCAATAAACCTATGAAAATATTCTTTCTATTCTATTTAATCGGATCAACAAATTCTTCAATGGATCAACAAATTCAGGAGGTCACTGATGTATCTTTTCTCTTTTGCCTTTATTCATTCCTCTATCTCTCATATCTCACATGCCAGTTGTAAAGTTGTAAAGTCTGTTGTAAAGATACTTTGAAAATATAAGGTGGAGCATCCTCTAACTTTAGATTACAAAAAAAACTCTTCTCAGCTTGCCATCAAATTTTCATGCTGCAAGGTGATGCGTTCCATAGCTTAAGTCTCCAAATTGATGGACAAATATGATATTTGTGTAGCAGAAAAGAAGATAAAGGGGAAGCCCATGTCCTGCTAAATGTAGGGCTAAGCCATAGACACAATCAGAAAGGATAAACTGAGCAAACACATCAATCAACTAAAAGAACAAGCATACAATTTATCATTGTTAGGAAGATTCATGGAAAGTATTCCTTTTTTGTAGCGCTGCTGCAGTGTGTTAAATATTGCCATGTTGTGGCTCCCCTATCATAATGTTCACGAGTACAACTTACAAACTGAACTTCTCCCAATTTATGTTTGGACACGCGAGAAAATTTTCATCTCAGCAGCAAAAATGTACTGATATCTAGCTCCTGGTTATTTATAACAACTTGTAACGTCACACATTCTAAAAAACTTCTGAATAATCATAATTTTGCACAATAGGAGTTTGTAGTCCCATACTAGAAGTGCACATCATTTGGTATTAGAAGTAGGTGCCAAAGCAAAGCAAAACGTAATCTGCACACAAGCAGTTCAACAACAAGCCAAACCAAAAGAGACAAAAGTGCAGGAGCCAACACAACAATTAAGCAAGGGTCTGGTCTGTGAAGTGAGCTTGCCATCGAGACTTCCATAGTGTCTTGGCGCCAACGAGCAACCATAAGTTGGCTTTAGAGATGATGGAAAATTTAGTGACAAAACTTGATGTTCCCCACTCCATCTAGAATAAACTATGCAGTGAAAATCCACTGGTGGCATGCGGTTCATCTTTCCCAAGTAAAAAGAAGTTCAGAAATGTTTCTGTGGGGAAAGTAGCAGAGGTCTAAGATAGGGATGCCATAATTTAAATCTTCGCGAGGTGGAGTTAAGAATACATGTCTTTCATGTTGTTAATGCAAGATGTGACCTTAAATGAGTAATTTTTATCATTAGTCAAAAAAACGTTCTTCCTACTAAACAAGTACAAGAAGAATTCATAAATTTCTCTAAGGACGATCTTACAGAATTTCATAATACTAACATAAACGAGACAATTATTTTAGTTTACAAATTATTTGTAAAAGTACAGTTCGTTGATCTTAGAAACCTATGAGTAATTTACTCCCGACACCTGTTTGAATTAGCTATTAGATGCTCAAATTATTTTTTGTACTAATCAGACTTTCGGTGCCATATATATCTTTTATTTGTTGTATTTTCCTATAGGTTGAAGGTAAAGGAGCATTGATTGGTTTTGCTAATGGTCTAGCAGACTTTCTGTATGTTCGCTACATCTTTCCATGCAAATAAGAGCATTAGGCTTAGTTTCTACTACCTAAACAACTTGCTAAAAGGGTTTATATTATGGAACGGAGGTAGTAGCAATCTTTCTGTACACATGCACAAAAGGAAGTTATGACATAATAGCCAAATTTTCAATTTCTAGCAATCTTTTGTATACATATCCTTACACTAAATAGAAAACCCATTTCCATTCCAATACACCAGGAAGGAAGTTACCGAAGAATTGCCAAATTTTCGAGACAACTGCTTTGAAATTCATTGTACCGTAATACCTTATGGGGAAGTACATTTATGATGCACAATGATGATTCATGCATATCCCCTTATTCAACATAAACCATAACAATTCATAAGTGAGATTTAAATTTATTGGTGAGTAGATGCCACAAAATTGCTTAGAGGATGAAACTATAACAAAATAAAGAATAATAGCCCAGAACACCAGAAAGGGTATATATTTGAGATACTGAAAGTTCCAATGTTAGAATAAGCGATTTAAGTTGTAGAATTATACTCATTTCTCATGTAATTTAAACCACTTCTATATGGTTAAATTTGTGTAGTCGTGATAAATAAAGATCCCTATGTGGGAAGATATTTTGGTAAGTTTGTAGGGAAAACCTTATGAAGTGTCATCCTTACCACACATATGGTCATGAACTACATGGTAAAAAAATCTCCGCTTTTAGATAGATGTACGTTCAACACTAGGATTACTGCCGCAACAACGGATGCTTCAAAAAAACTATGGGCTTAGAAACTCCTAGCAGCAAAAAAATTCAAAATTGATAAAACCCTTATCATTATGTAACACGTCTATATTATCCTAAACTAATTTTTATGAGTTTTTGGTATGTAATAATATTTATTAAATTATCTATAGATTCAACTAAGTCACGTCTCAGTTCGTGATTACGTGGACAAATAGCAAAAGATATGCACTAATTAACGGATATATGACAAGCACAATGATAGTTCGGCCACAAATACGGGGAAAGTACAAAAAAATTACACTGTTAAAAACTCATTAGACTCTCTAGGTTTGATTGTTTTAATGATTATATGACATCAATATTCAAAATTTAAAATGTATAAAAGATCAAAGTCAGAGTAACCGTTTAGGAACATAATAGAATTTTGAGATGTTGCCCTCGCATTTGCCAGGGCCACCCTGCTAGTTATGGTTAACAATGCTTATGTCCCTGTTGATTTCTATGTTTTGGATGTTGAATATAATGCTTCTTTTCCTATTATTTTGGGAAGATCTTTTCTTTGAACTGTTGGTGCCATTATTGATATGAAAGAAGGCACCATTAAATATCAATTCCCACTCAAGAAATGTATAGAACACTTACCTAAGAAGAGAGAGAATATTCCTTTTGCCTTTCCTATTAAAACAAAATTTTCTCTTAATTCTTCTTCATTTGAGAATACTTGATTCTTTTCTTGCTTCTTATGCCTAGCTCAAAGGCGTTAAAGAAAAGCACTTATTGGGAGATAACCCAAATTTCGTTAGGAGTATTGTGTTGAGTCTTAGAAGTTATTGCTTCAGTAATAATCTCTCCTTATCATTTTTGTGTGGTTTTTGTGCCAAGAGTAACCTCTAATGAGAGAGAAGTAAGACTTGGAAAAGTTGCTCCCCTGAAACAGATTTTTGTGCTTCGCTATAAAAATTCGAGAAAAATCTCTGTACATCGGTCTGAGCTGTCATTTTTTGTGCTTCTTACCCAGGGTGTTATACAACTTTCGTTAGTTCAACACTTTTCTATTTGAGCAACAAAAGGTCTTCGAAAAATCGGTTTTTACCTGCTGGTCTGTTTTAACAGATTTCTGCCATTATTTGCATTTGCCTCTTAATCTCTTTGTCTTTGAGTTCTCTTTGATCATTTGAACTTTTTAAAGGAAGTGCTATAGTAGCTTGTGTTTTAATGGAAGTTTTACTTGTGTTGAAACTGAACCAAAAGACTTATTATCTTGAGTACACTAATGTTGCTAATGAAGATTGTGTGAAGTTTTGTATGAAGGAAATTTTTAAGTGTAGGGAAGAGTAATGTGATAAGATGAAGTATGGACAAAAGCTCAAGCTTGGGGATGCCACCTGTGTCACCCCAAGAAATATTCAAGAAGTACAAGCATCAAAGCTTGGGGATGCCCAAGGCATCCCCTTCTTCATCAATAAAAATCTCTGGTTTCTTCCAAACACTTCATTTTTGTTGTTTCATGTACAATTACGTTGTTCTTGGAGCGCCTTCATTTTCGTTTTTAGTTTTCGTTTGCTTAGTTTGCTTGAATAAATTGGTTGGACCCCCGCATTCATATATTAGTTTTCAAATAAGTTGATTTGGATTGGAAACGAGTAGGAAAGTTCATGCTTAAGTGGTATAAAAGGAGCTTTTTTTTACTGTGACTTAGACCTTATCATGTCATGATTGATATTGTTTTGGATTTATGCTTAGTGATTATTGTTGTAGCATGACTTGTTATAAACAATTCAGATTGCTTAATGTGCCTTGGAATAATCATGCGTTGTTTTAGCATATAAAAGCATATTATTGTGGTATTCTCCTTTGATGCTTTATTTGGGTTTACTTGGCGCATGCTCACACCATTTTAAGACTACACCAAGTCACCATAGCCTCTATGATCATTTAGTTTTCGACTTTTAATATCACTTTATGCTTTAATTAATAATGTTTTGTCGCTTTGCATGATTATGGCCATTATTGTTTTCTTAGTTGGTCGCTCCCAGTCTTTTGCTAGCCTCCATACCAAGTATGAGTTCCACTCATGCATCCAACTCCAAATAAAACCAAGTTATTCCAAAGAGTCCACCATACCTACCTATTAGCATTTGCTATTCCAAGTATATTCATGTTTTTATCTACCTTCCAAATTAAAGTTGTTATGTGAAAATTAGTGATTAAAGCTCTCACAAACTTGATGGCACACTTTACTTTTCTTGCACTTAATAAACTTGAACCATTGTTCCCATCTGTGTTACGTATGTGCTTGTGCTTTATAAGTTGTGAATTAGCAGAACCATGTTACCATGGGGAACACTTTCAACATTGCACTTTATTTGGTTGATATCATGTTCTTTTGCTTATGGATCCCGGCGATGTGAAATAAAAGGGGAGCTTGTAAGCTCATGGAGTTTCTATATGTGTTAGAGAAACACCTGGGCCGCTAGCCTAATCATGGTGGAAACTTGCAGCATAACCATAATGAGCAATCTGTGAAGCATCCTTAATAAAAACCTATGCAAATAGCAAATAAAAATATCGATGAGATGCTCATTGTCTGCTTGCCTTGTCATTTTGATATGGGAATGCTTCCGTGTCATCGGGCAAGGGGTACCCCGTTGGCGGTTCTCTATGATACACATGTATTTACAATGACAAGAACTTATTCATGACTAAAGTTGAGTAGCATGAGGTTTGGTCTTCACAAGTAAGGGGCATGATATTTCAACTTATAACTTGTCAAGCATATCCTCATATTTGTTCACTTTAACCTTAATCACCTAAAGATGCTTATGATAGGGGCAATGAGAGCTGAAAGCTAATAAGTACCATAATTTTTGGAAGCTCTTTATGAAACTTGAATCCCTGCTTCCTTCTATGAAGGGCCTTTCTTTTACTTTTATGTTGAGTCTCAATCTTCTATCTTTATGCACCTATTGAGAGAGCATAGTGGTCATTCTTAGTTTAATGTGCATTGTCCCAAGACTTGTTGATTGATTCATAACTTTGATATTTCTTGTTCTTAAACTATTTGTATCTAGTCACCCTTATGAACTTTGAAGGTGTCCTATGCATTTATGTTTTGCTACACTATGAGGGACAAGTTGAATAGCATTCTCATTATGTTTTCTATATGTGAAACAAACAAACGTATTTCAAAGCATTGTTATTCATGAATCTTTTGTTTATACCTTTTTCATGTTACAACATAGTTGCTATGTATTATTGTTAGAACTATATCTTTCATGCTATGTTAAAGTACAATGATCCTAGTTATCAGTGTTTTACAAATACCTTGATCAAGATTATGATCATGTCACCTCAAGAATTATTCTTTTTTATCACTTACCTACTCGAGGATGAGCAGGAGTTAAGCTTGGGGATGTTGATACGTTGCAAACATATCTATAATTTTTTGATGTTCCATGCTTGTTTTATATCTACTTTCTTATGTTATGTCCACACTTTGGAGTATTTTTACACATTTTCTAGAACTAACCTATTAACAAGATGCCACATTGCTAGTTGCCTGTTTTCTGCTGTTTTTGGTTTTAGAGAAGCTAGTAAGGAAATATTCTCGGAATTGGACCGGACAAAAGCCCAAGTCAATATTTCACCAGAAGGAACACGAAGTCCGGAGGGGGGACGAAGAGGGGAGCCAGGCCGGCCACACCTGGTGGTGGCGCGGCCAGCCCTAGCCACGCCACCAGGTGGTGTGCCCCTGGCTCTCCACCGACCTTGCCCCTTCGCCTATATATTGCCTCCGGGACGAAAACCCTAAGTACCCCGATCAAAATTCCATGAAAGAGTCTATAGTCGCCGCCATCTCCATCCCTAGATCGGGAGGGATCTAAAGATCTTCCCGGCACCCTGCCAGAAGGGAGAGATCACCCTGGAGGCCTTCTTCATCACCATGACTGCCTCCGGTGTGATGTGTGAGTAGTTCATCCCTGGACTATGGGTCCATGTAGTAGCAAGATGGTTGGTTCTTCTCCTTTGTGCTACCATGTCTAGATCTTGTGAGCTCCATTCTGTAACATCCCAAATCTTTAATCAAGGTTAATCAAGATCAAAATCACCCAATTTAGGGTTAACAAAAACTTTTTCTATTTAAAATATTTAAGCATGCATATGAGTGTTGCATTTAAATAGGAGTTGTTTTGAATTGCCATGATTGTTTGTTCTAATGGTTGTATAATGATTCTAAGGTGAATTTTACATCATCTAGATCATTCCCAAGAAAAAACCAAAGAAAAAGAAATCAAAAAGAATTAATAAAGGATAATGGTCATTTTGGCCATTTTAATCAACTAGCCCACTTTGGGTGTTCCTAGAACTCAATTTCCAACAGAGACAATTGTGGATCTTTGCACCCCTTGCTAGTATAAGTAGTAATGTGCCGAGGCCCACTTTGTGATCTCCCAAAAACATTCAAACTCTAATTTTAAATGACATTTGAAAATGGAATCTAGTTCATATGTCTAGATCACACTTTTTCAAAAACCACTCAAATGAATTCCATTTGACAAATCCTAGCAACCACGGATGCTTAAGCATGTGAAAAACCACTCCACAAAATTTCATTTCAAAATTCCAAATTTGAATTCTTTCGGCCATTTGGTCGAACACCTGGCAGGCACAGAACCAACACACTAGTCACTTCACTGTTTCTACAGGGAATTGCCACCCATTTGCACCCCATTTACTCCCCTGTCCCTCCTAGCTCTAACCAGGCCGAAACCAGCCCATCCCCTTGTCACTAGCAGCAGTGCCACGCTGCCCTAACGCCATGCCTGCCGGCCAACCTTGCCAACGCCACAGCAGACCGCCAGCCCCTCTCCACCGCTCCAGGAAGCAAGGCGTGACCTCACCGCCGTCCATGGTCCACCCCACGACCACTGCCACGCCCTGGACCACTGAGGAAAAGCCCCGCACTATCCTCTCTGCACCGCACCAGAACGCGCCAGAGCGCCATCACCGCCAGCACGCCACATGCTGCGCCTTGACACCAGACCGCGCGTGTCGCTCCGCCTTGACCACCTCACCCCGCCAGACACGATCGTACCCCACCGCGTGACCCACACTCGCCGGGAACCGCGTCGAGCACCACCCTATCTCCCAGAGCACGCGACGCTCCCGGCCGTTGCCACCGCCCCTAGCATCGCCATAAAGTTGTAGAGGACCGCTAGGAGGCAAGCCACCGTCCGCCTACTCCGCCCATGTCGATAGCACCCTCTATCATCGTCACCGACGAGCTCGCCGTCGCCCCCTCGGTCCCCTCCTCGAGCCTATATAAGGAGGCCTTCCCCAGCCTCAATCGCCACACCATTCAACTCCCCTCTCACCACCAGTCCTTCCCCACCTCTCGTCGGAGCCGCTGGAGCAGCAAGTCGCCGGAATTGAGCTGGAGACATCCACAGCAGAGGAGGACACACTATCGTTGATTTCGTCCACCCCAGCCTCTGCCACGACTTCGTCTGAGCTTGCCGTCGTCTCCTCGTTTGTTTGCCCACCTCGCCGCACTCGCTGGAGCCCTGGTATGCCCTCACTGCACCCCCACAGAGCCGCTAGGGTTTATTCTCGCCGGCGACGTGTTCGTCGTCGACGACGACTGTGAGCCGTTGATCTAGTTCTAATCGTGCTGTCCATATCGCCCCGTACCGCTTCACGTGAGATGTATCGCTAACATGTGGACCCCTCCTGTCAGCTGTCCTTTGCGCCGTGGAGTGTACATGGGCCGGCCCAATTAGTTTCCCGCGCTAGCCCTGTGATTCAAATTAGGATTTTTCTTTTTAGACTTAGACTTAGTTCTGCCCCTTAGTTTGAAAATCGATTCAGAGAGTTATACAAATCCAAATTGAGTGATTCCAATTTTGTTGGAAAGGTAATGAAAAGATCTATCCAAGCCCGTTGGATTTAAATCATTTAGAGTTATAGATCTCTCCTAGATAAAATAACAAGACAGAAGCTTTTACACATTCAAACATTTTTCTAAAATCAACCATAACAAGGAGGAAGAGAATTTCAACCACTACACTACACAAGGCAAGCTAACACTTGCAAGTGTCTTAACTATGCAGGCTAAACCTTGCAAGCTAGATAACTTAAGCAAGATGCAGTAGGCATGCTTTGGTTATATTTTTGACTATTACCTACTCCAAGTTTTACTTACAAGCTTTACTTTCCTTACTTTACTAAAGTCCTTTACTTTGTTTAAAGGTAGCATAAAGAGTATAAAACTTGGCCTATCTAGTTAGACTTAGATGTAATTCTATGGCATGAGATTGATATTAGTATCCCACCTTAGTGAACACTCTTAACTTAGTAGCTTAGAGCTAAACCAAAACTTGATCACTTTAGATGGGAATACTTGGTGAAAATGACTTGTGAAAACCTTGGAATGATGAGTCATTCTATTGTGATGTTTTGACATGTGTTGATAAACACAAATGGTTTATGATGATGAAAATGTTGAGGCATGAGCCTTAGACCTTTTATAAAAACTGATGGTTGGGTTCGGATGCGATACCATTCCAATTTTACCATACAACCACAATACCTGAATTGGGTAAGGCTTAGTCGGAAGTTTATATGCATTAGTATTAGTTCCCTCGCGGGAGAGGTTTGAGCTGAGGCTACCTCTCAATGTTGTCCACCTATGCAGTGCCCAGGATGACAGATGGTCATGGCTGGGAGGCCAAGCTCATAGGAGAGGTGCTTATACTAGAGTGTGTAAAAGAAAGGTTATGTTTGATTATCTGCATACCAAGTATGATGATTCAGGGTTATCCCTAACAGATGTATCAAATTTTGTGGTGAAAGTGTACCACCTCTGCAGAGTGTCAAACTATTTGAATAGTCGCGTCCGCGGTTATGGACAGTTGGAGTGGCCATACTGTTCCGTTGTCAGATGTTTTCAAAATGACTTATGAAATGAATTGTGACATGACTTGACCACAACAGAGTTGTGACTATGACAACTAAGTTCCCACTTAGGTGTTTTCAAACTTTAATTTATCTTTCTTTGTTTCTGAACTCAGCTTAGGTTTCAAACTTAACTTTACAAATAAACTTAGAACTTAGCATTTCCTACTAGAACTATCTTACTTGTTAGTGATAATTTGCGAGTACTTAAAGAGTACTCATGGCTTTGTCCCTGGCTATTCCTATGGCCAGACTATGAGGAGGACTACCCTGAAGGAGGACAGTAGGACAGCTACGACAACTAGGATCATCTCCCATCGTCAGCATTGCCTGTGACACTGAAGATGGACCCCACCGCTATGCTATTTATTCCGCTACTTGATTGTACTAAGACTGGATCATGAGATCCTTTATTTGTGTAAGACCTTATTATGGTTTGTAATGGATGATGTACTATGATATCCAATCTGTTATGTCTCGCAAAAATGGTAATCCTAGGATTGCGATGTATGGCATAACAGGCATCAGGGATTAAAAATCCGGGTGTTGACAAGTTGGTATTAGAGCCATCCTGACCATAGGAGACCCTAGTTAGAATGGACATCCGAAATAAAAACTTAGTTTCAAAAACCAAAGTGAGTATTTGTGAAAACTATTTCCTCTCTTACCCTTGGGAATTCTTTCTCTCAAAAAAATCATGTTCCTCCAAATTCTTACATTACTACATAAATCTTTGACACACTTGATCACTTCACTAACTTTCTCATCCTAAATTCTTATAGATGGAAGTTCAGTACAGCAAGTTCTACCAGTTGGGCAACGGAGGCTAACTAATCTTTGAGAGGGATCATGATTCACTATCTGAGTACTTGGAGCGTTCTCATCTAGAATTTCTTGGAGCTCAACTCCCGGGTCCACCAGGAGGAGATTTATAATGGCTAGTAGTTGCTGATCTTCGAGGCAAGTTATAAGCACCAATGTCCAAGAGGATTCAATTCTCCGTGAGAGAGAACCACTGGTTAGATGGATTAGCCAGGGCAATGCATGAAGCTCTCGCACGTCTTTGCGCCCTGAGTGTCAACCTAATCCAAGGAACCCGCTTTGTTCACTATGCAAGGCGTGACTCTATGGGAATGCTGCTAGAGATGCAAGTCACCCAATATTGAAGCGTCAAGTGGAGAACCTCGACTTCCTACTATACGACAAACAGAAGGAGTTGGATAATGCTAGAGAGTTTGCTAACCACAACCTCGCCATTCCCGCCCAGAAGGCCCAGACTTTCTCGATGCTCGTCAAAGATCATTAGTCTCTTTGCCATCAACATGCAAAAAGGATCGCACCATCGACCGTCTTTGCAAGAAGGTAGCCGAGCTCGAGAAGACCATCAAGGAGCAAGAAGCTCAGCTTGCAGCAAAAGAAGAAGAAGAGGAAGGTGAAGATATCCAAGGGGATATTGACTCCTACCTCAGCAATGATGATGACTATCTGGAGGATGATGCCATGGACTTCTACACCAATGATGATGACTCCGACTTCATCGATGGTGAGTAGATGCACTAGAGCACTATCGTAGGAGTGATGAGTATCGATCCCATTGTATCTTAGCTTGCAGAATGGCTCTTAAAACCATCTGTTTTCCTTTTTATGTTGTGGTGTGTGTGTGTGTTTGTATCGTGTGCTTTGCTTGAATGAATGAAAAGAAATTAGTTGCAAAACCTGAGTCAAACTCAAAGTTTAGCCTTGAAACCAAAACCATAAACCTTAGAACTTTCCCTCTTACCCCTTTATCTATCTCAATATTCAGATGACTCGTGGAAACCAAGGAGGGAGTAGCTCATCGCAAGACCCAATGCTGCAAATTCTGCAGACTCTCATTGCAGACCGTGAAGCTAGTAGGGCAGAGTGCCAAGCAAATCTAGCCACCCTGCAGCAGATCACCCAGATGGCTCACAACAACCAGAACCATGGAAATCAGGATCATCATGGATCCAAACTCAAAAACTTCCAGAATACCAATCCCCCAATCTTTAGCAAGTCTGAAGACCCATTGGATGCTGATGATTGGTTGCAGACAATGGAGAACAACTTAGAAGTAGCCAGAGTGGATGCCAACGAAAAAGTTCTTTTTTCCACCCACTATTTGGCAGGAGATGCTAGAGCATGGTGGAACAGCACCCGTACAATGAACCATGGTCAAGTGATGACATGGGAAGCCTTCAAAATCAAGTTCAGCCGCACCCACGTGCCACAGGGTCTAGTCACCAGAATGAGAGATGAATTCAGAGAGTTAAAGCATGGCAGAATGACTGTAGTGGAGTACCGTGATAGATTCTTGTCCCTCGCCAGGTATGCACCTGATGAGATCAACACGGAGGCCAAGAAGAAGGAGAGATTCGTGAACGGACTACATGATGAGATGCTGACTGTCCTTGTCAACATCCTTTTCGAGGATCTCGAAGAGCTAGTCGACTCTGCCATTCAGATGGAAGGGAAGATTAATCAAGCAAACGACAACCGCAAATGTCGCATGATGCACCAAGCTGGATCCAGCAGTCACCAGAAGTACCGTCCCAACCCTTCTGCAGGATATGCCCCGCGGAACAATCGACCCCCAATGTCTCGTCCAAGCTACCCCAACCATAGCAGAGGAAATGTGAAGTACGGAGGAAACAACAACCACCCCGGCAACTCCAGCTATTTCAACCGTGCACCTCCCAAGTCCAACAACAACAACAACAAAAACAACAACAACACTGCACCCAGAACTGGAAGCAATGTTGTGCCCGTGGCAGCAAAAGACAAGTCTCAGATCACTTGTTTCGAGTGTGGAGTGAAGGGTCACTACTCCAATGAGTGTCCCAAGAAGATTGCCGCCACTGCCAATGTGAATGCCCCAGCTCAACAGCAGCGCCGTGTTCAGCCCGGAAGGAGATTCGCCCCAGGGAACCCTCACAACCGCAACGACCGTCTCTTCCACATGAACGCCGAAGAAGCCCAAGAAGCGCCCGATGTAGTGCTGGGTATGTTTTCTATCAACTCAGTTTTAGCAAGAGTGTTTTTTGATTCTGGAGCATCGCACTCATTTGTCACCGAAGAATTTGCATGCACTAGTAAGATTCACCCAACCAACCTGAAGCATGTCATGATAGTTCAAATACCTGGTTCAACTACAAAAGCTAGAAAAATTTGCAAAACTGTGCCTATTAGAATACATGGAATAGATTTTTATGCCAACCTAATAGTACTTGGAACCAAAGGTTTGGAAGTAGTACTAGGAATGGATTGGATATCAAAGCATAAAGGATTGATTGACTGTGCCAAGAAAGCCATCACCATGACCAGTAGCTCTGGAGTAATAGTAGAGCATATATCGGAAACCTTGCCCCGTCAATTCAAGTGCAACAAGAGTTTAGCCCTACCCACCATAGACTAAGTCAGAGTAGTCTGTGAATACCCCGACGTATTCCTAGATGAATTGCCAGGTATGCCCCCGGATAGGGATATTGAGTTCATTATTGAACTAATCCCCAGAACCGGTCCCATAGCTCAGAGACCCTATAGTATGAACCCCTCAGAGTTAGTGGAACTGAAGAAGCAGTTGGATGTTATGCTGGAGAAAGGCTTGATTCAACCAAGCGCATCGCCATGGAGATTGCCTATTTTGTTCGTTGACAAGAAAGATGGAGGCAATCGTTTGTGCACAGATTATAGGAAGCTGAATGATGTCACAATCAAAAACAAGTACCCATTGCCAAAGATAGAGGATCTATTTGATCAGTTGATTGGTGCTAGTGTGTTCTCTAAGAGCGATCTTAGGACTGGTTATCACCAACTTAAGATTCGTGCAACGGATATTCCAAAGACCGCATTTACCACCAGATATGGATTATACGAGTATACGGTCATGTATTTTGGATTAACCAGTGCCCCTGCTTATTTCATGAATCTCCTTAATAAGATATTTATGAATTTTCTAGATAAGTTTGTCGTTGTGTTCATCGACGATGTACTTATCTACTCCAAGTCAGAAGAAGACCATGAGCAACATCTGAGGATCATCCTTGAAACCCTTAGAGAGCATCGGTTGTATGTCAAGTTTAGCAAATGTGAGTTTTGGCTGAAAGAAGTAGCATTCCTAGGACATATTGTGTCCACTGGAGGAGTCGCTGCTGATCCCGCCAAGATCAAAGATGTCGAAGAATGGGAAGCCCCAACCACTCAAACCCAAGTCCGTGCATTTCTCGGATTAGCGGGATATTACCGCAAGTTCGTAGAAGGATTTTCGAGCATAGCAAGACCCATGACCCAATTGTTGAAGAAGGATAAGAAGTTTGAATGGACCGACAAATGTGAAGCCAGTTTCCAAGAGCTGAAGAAGAGATTGATTTCAGCCCCAATATTAATCATGCTAGATATCAAGAAGCCGTTTGATATGTATTGTGATGCATCCAAGATTGGTCTCGATAAGGCAAAGTCATCGCATATCTATATCGACAACTGAAGGAGCATGAGCAGAACTACCCTACCCATGATCTTGAGTTAGCAGCCGTAGTTTTGGCATTAAAGACATGGCGTCATTATCTTATGGGTAATCGTTGTGAGATTTACTCAGATCACAAAAGCTTGAAGTATATTTTCACTCAGAAGGAGATGAATATGAGGCAAAGGAGATGGATAGAGTTAATCAAGGATTATGACCTTGACATTCACTATCACCCCGGCAAAGCCAATGTGGTAGCGGATGCTCTTAGCAAATTGCCGTGCAGATTAAACACTATGATCAAGGAGAAGCAACTGAGTTTGCATGAGGAGTTGGAGCAGTTTAGAACTGAACTAGTTAGCAAAGGATTTTTAGCTAGCATTGAACTTCAACCCACTTTGATTGGCCAAATCAAGGAAGCCTAGAAGGGAAATGAAAGTATCGACGGAATCAAATGTCGTATTGGTACAGGAAAGATACTTGGATTCACCAAGACGAAGAAGGAGTTTTGTGGTACAAAGAACGTATCTGTGTGCCAGCAGATTTGGAGCTGAAGCAAGTTATCATGCAAGAAGCTCATGATACTCTTTATTCTATCCACCCTGGAGGAACGAAGATGTATCAAGATTTGACAGAGCAATTTTGGTGGCACAAGATGAAGAGAGAAATCAGAAGCTACATCACCAAGTGTGGTATCTGTCAGAGAGTCAAAGCGGAACATCAGAGACCTGCAGGACTGTGCAACCATTATGGATTCCGGAATGGAAATGGGATTCCGTCGGAATGGACTTTATCACCGGTTTGCCTACTTCTAGTAGGGGAAATGACTCAATCTGGGTCATCGTTGATAGACTATCCAAGGTAGCTCATTTTATACCTATCAAGACAACCTACCAGAGTTTGAAGCTAGCAGAGTTGTACATTGCTAGAATTGTTAGTCTGCATGGAACCCCCAAGACCATAGTGTCGGATCGAGGAACCCAATTTACCTCGAGATTTTGGGATAAAGTCCAAGAAGGATTAGGAACCAAGTTGAATTTCAGCACAACTTATCACCCGCAAATCGATGGGCATACTGAGAGAGTCAACCAAATCTTAGAAGATATGTTGAGAGCTTGTGTGTTGGAGTACGGATCAAAATGGGAAGACTGTCTGCCTTTTGCATAATTCTCATACAACAACAGTTATCAAGATAGTTTGCAAATGGCACCATTTGAGTTCTTATATGGAAGAAAGTGTCGTACCCCTTTGAATTGGTGGCAAGTAGGAGAGAGTCAGATTTTTGGACCCGACATTCTTCGAGAAGCTGAAGAGAAGGTTCACAAAGTCCGTGAGCACCTCAAGACCGCCCAATCCAGACAGAAGAGTTATGCTGACAAGAGAAGGAGAGACCTGACTTTCAATGTCGAAGATTTTGTATATCTCAAGGTTTCGCCATTGAAGGGAACGCAACATTTTAGTCTGAAAGGAAAGTTAGCCCCCACGTATATCAGACCCTTCAAGATTTTGAATTGTTGAGGAGAAGTATCTTATCAACTGGAACTTCTAGAGGAGATGTCAGCCATCCACAATGTGTTCCATATCTTCTTACTTTGCAAATGCCTAGAAGTGCCGGAGAAGACCGAAGTTTTCAAGAACATGAATCACCGAGCTGTTGATATCAAAACCACCAGGACCCGGAGTATCAAATTTCTCAAGATTCAATGGAGCAACCATACCGAAGAAGAAGCCACTTGGGAGCGAGAATATTACATTAGGACTGAGTTCCTAGATCTCTTTAGTTCCTAGTTTTCTTTCTTAAATCTCGGGACGAGATTTTCTTTAAGGGGGGAGGTTTTTAAAATCCCAAATCTTTAATCAAGGTTAATCAAGATCCAAATCACCCAATTTATGGTTAACAAAAACCTTTTCTATTTAAAATATTTAAGCATGCATATGAGTGTTGCATTTAAATAGGAGTTGTTTTGAATTGCCATGATTGTTTGTTCTAATGGTTGTAAAATGATTCTAAGGTGAATGTCACATCATCTAGATCATTCCCAAGCAAAAAACAAAGAAAAAGAAATCAAAAAGAATTAATAAAGGAGAATGGTCATTTTGGCCATTTTAATCAACTAGCCCACTTTGGGTGTTCCTAGCACTCAATTTCCAACAGAGACAATTGTGGATCTTTGCACCCCTTGCTAGTACAAGTAGTAACGTGCCAGGGCCCACTTTGTGATCTCCCAAAAACATTCAAACTCTAATTTTAAATGACATTTGAAAATGGAATCTAGTTCATATGTCTAGATCACACTTTTTCAAAAACCACTCAAATGAATTCCATTTGACAAATCCTAGCAACCATAGATGCTTAAGCATGTGACAAACCACTCCATAAAATTTCATTTGAAAATTCCAAATTTGAATTCTTTCGGCCATTTGGTCGAACACCTGGCAGGCACAGAACCAACACACTAGTCACTTCACTGTTTCTACACGGAATTGCCACCCATTTGCACCCCATTTACTCCCTCTGTCCCTCCTAGCTCTAACCAGGCCGAAACTAGCCCATCCCCTTGTCCCTAGCAGTAGTGCCATGCCGCCCCGACGCCATGCCCGCCGGCCAACCTTGCCAACGCCATAGCAGAATGCCAGCCCCTCTCTGCCACTCCAGGAAGCAAGGCGTGACCTCACCGCCGTCCACGGTCCACCCCATGACCACTGCCATGCCCTGGACCACCGAGGACAAGCCCCGCACTATCCTCTCTACGCTGCGCCAAAACACGCCAGAGCGCCATCACCGCTAGCATGCCACACACCGTGCCTCGACACCAGACCACGCGCGGCGCTCCACCTTGACCACCTCACCCCGCTAGACACGACTGTACCCCGTCACGCGACCCACACTCGCCGGGAACCGTGTCAAGCACCGTCCCTGTCTCCCAGAGCGCGCGATGCTCCCGGCCGTTAGCCACCGCCCCTAGCATCACCATAAAGCCGTAGAGTATCGCCAGGAGGCAAGCCACTGTCCGCCTATGCCGCCCATGCCTATAGCACCATGTATCATCGTCACCGACGAGCTCACCGTTGCCCCCTCGGTCCCCTCCTTAAGCCTATATAAGGAGGCCTTCCCCAGCCTCAATCGCAACACCATTCAACTCCACTCTCACCACCAGTCCATCCCCACCTCTCGTCGGAGCCGCTCGAGCAGCAAATCGCCGGAATTGAGCTGGAGACATCCACAGCAGAGGAGGACACACTATCATTGATTTCGTCCACCCCAGCCTCTGCCGCGACTTCGCCTGAGCTTGCCGTCGTCTCCTCGTTCGTTTGCCCGCCTCGCCGCACTTGCTGGAGCCCTGGTATGCCCTCACCACACCCCCACCGAGCCGCTAGGGTTCAGTCTCGCCGGCGACGTGTTCGTCGTCGATGATGACCGTGAGCCGTTGATCTAGTTCTAATCATGCGGTCCATATCGCCCTGTACCGCTTCGCGTGAGATGTACCGCTCACATGTGGACCCCTCCTGTCAGTTGTCCTCTGTGCTGCGGAGTGTACATGGGCCGGCCCAATTAGTTTCCCGCGCTGGCCATGTGATTCAAATTAGGATTTTTCTTTTTAGACTTAGACTTAGTTCTGCCCCTTAGTTTGAAAATCGATTCAGAGAGTTATACAAATCCAAATTGAGTGATTCCAATTTTGTTGGAAAGGTAATGAAAATCTCTATCCAAGTTCATTGGATTTAAATAATTTAGAGTTATAGATCTCTCCTAGATAAAATAACAAGACATGAGCTTTTACACATTCAAACATTTTTTTAAATCAACCATAATAGCTTTTGGGTTGATTCCAACTCTAAAAAATCACATTTAACCATACCTATCTGAATATGTAATAATATTAAGGTTGCATGCAGTGACTTTGGACTAGTACCAAAATAATGCTATATAGGCATTTCTAGTCACTTTAAATCATTAAATATTAAAATTAAACTTATTAAAATGTGATCCAACATTTAAATCACATTCCCATGCATTAGAATATGTGGTGATGACATGTGTCCACATGATCCCATATTTCAATTGGAGAATATTAAATCTTAGTTAATTTCAATGAGTAGAAATTAGTTTTCTCAAATAAAATAAATGAAACTAGTACATTAAACCTTGTGATGTTTCTGATCATCAAATGTGTTCTTTAGTGTGCTAAGTAGACTAGTTAAGTATTGTTTGGTGATTGTGTATTCCGTATGTATTATAGACGATAGTACCGACCAAGTCTTCGAGGAGGAGGAGTTCTACCAAGAGGAGGAGGAAGAGAATTTCAACCACTGCACTACACAAGGCAAGCTAACACTTGCAAGTGTCTTAACTATGCAAGCTAGATAACTTAAGCAAGATGCAGTAGGCATGCTTTGGTTATATTTTTGACTATTACCTACTCCAAGTTTTACTTACAAGCTTTACTTTCCTTACTTTACTAAAGTCCTTTACTTTGTTTAAAGGTAGCATAAAGAGTATAAAACTTGGCCTATCTAGTTAGACTTAGATGTCATTCTATGGCATGAGATTGATATTAGTATCCCACCTTAGTGAACACTCTTAACTTAGTAGCTTAGAGCTAAACCAAAACTTGATCACTTTAGATGGGAATACTTGGTGAAAATGACTTGTGAAAACCTTGGAATGATGAGTCATTCTATTTAGATGTTTTGACATGTGTTGAGAAACACAAATGGTTTATGATGATGAAAATGTTGAGGCATGAGCCTTAGCCCTTTTATAAAAGCTGATGGTTGGGTTCGGATGCGATACCATTCCAATTTTACCGTACAACCACAATACCTGAATTGGGTAAGGCTTAGCCGGAAGTTTATATGCATTAGTATTAGTTCCCTCGCGGGAGAGGTTTGAGCTGAGGCTACCTCTCAATGTTGTCCACCTATGCAGTGCCCAGGATGACAAATGGTCATGGCTGGGAGTCCAAGCGGACAGGTGCTTATACTAGAGTGTGTAAAAGAAAGGTTATGTTTGATTATCTGCATACCAAGTATGATGATTCAGGGTTATCCCTGACAGATGTATCGAATTTGTGGTGAAAGTGTACCACCTCTGCAGAGTGTCAAACTATTCGAATAGCCGCGTCCGCGGTTATGGACAGTTGGAGTGGCCATACTGTTCCGTTGTCAGATGTTTTCAAAATGACTTATGAAATGAATTGTGACATGACTTGACCACAACAGAGTTGTGACTATGACAACTAAGTTCCCACTTAGGTTTTTTCAAACTTTATTTTATCTTTCTTTGTTTCTAAACTCAGCTTAGGTTTCAAACTTAACTTTACAAATAAACTTAGAACTTAGCATTTCCTACTAGAACTATCTTACTTGTTAGTGATAGTTTGCGAGTACTTAAAGAGTACTCATGGCTTTGTCCCTGGCTATTCCTATGGCCAGACTATGAGGAGGACTACCCTGAAGGAGGACAGCAGGACAGCTACGACAACTAGGATCATCTCCCACCGTCAGCATTTCCTGTGACAGTGAAGATGGACCCCACGGGTACGCTATTTATTCCGCTACTTGATTGTACTAAGACTGGATCATGAGATCCTTTATTTGTGTAAGACCTTATTATGGTTTGTAATGGATGATGTAGTGTGATATCCAATCTGTTATGTCTCGCAAAAATGGTAATCCTGGGATTGTGATGTATGGCATAACAGGCATCTGGGATTAAAAATCCGGGTGTTAACACATTCATGATCAAGATCATCTATTTGAAATCTTACATGTTGTGTTTGCGGGGATCCGATGGATATTGAGATGCTATTTCAGATTGATTATTGATTCTATCATGTCTATGTTATTTGTGATCTTGCATGCTTTCTATTGTTAGTAGCTATCTTGGTCGAGTGGATGCTAGCAACTCCAAGAGGGAGTATTTTTTCTCGATAGTGGGTTCATGCCTCTAGGAATCTGGGGAAGTGACAGAAATCTCTAAGGTACTAGATGTGTTATTGCTACTAGGGAGAAAACAGCAATCCTTTGTTCATAGAACAATCGTATTTTTTACTTTACACACTTTGCTTAATGCAATTATCTGTTGCTTGCAACTTAATACTAGAGGGGGTTCGGATGATAACCTGAAGGTGGATTATTAGTCATAGATGCAGTTGGATTACGGTCTATGTATAATGTTGTAATGCCCAATCAAATCTCATAGGAGTCAAGATGATTAATATATGCATGTATGCTTTCTCGGTGTTTATCAATTGCCCCGCTGTAATTTGTTCACCCAACATGTCATCTATCTTAAAGAGAATCACCTCTAGTGAACTATGGACCCTGGTCCATTCTTTTACCATCAATCTACAATCTACTATTTACTGTTTTCCATTTACTTTCTGCAAGCAATTACTATCTTCCACACAATATGTTTAATCCTTCGTTTTCAGCAAAACCGGTGAGATTGACAACCTCACTGTAAGTTGGGGCAAAGTTCTATGGTTGTGTTGTGCAGTATTCCAAGTTGGAAACAACACCTTGGAGGTGTTTCCTTGCTCCTACTGGTTCGATAACATTGGTTTCATAACCGAGGGAAAACTTGATGCTATGCTCATCATACCTTCCTCTTGGGGTTCCCCAATGAGCTCTATACGTGTTGAGCCGATCATCAGTTATACATTGTGTGAAAAAACGGGGCAGTGGAATTTTGAGCCATCATCTTTGTAGTTGCTTCACAACAAAACACATTGTTGTTACTTGGAAATTCGAAAACAAACTTCAAATTTGGAAGCAGACATATTGGTTCATTTGCAAAGATGCGCTGATCTACCAAATACGGACACGTCATCATAAACTATTTCCATGACCTTGGTCACCTTTTTTTGGACGATAGTCATCTTCTCGAAAGCCTTAAACTGTTCGAAAATTTCAGCAAATACCTAGAAACTCGTTTAAATGCTGGGAAGCAACTCTCGCTGGTGTGTGGGCCTGGACGGTGACAGTGCGTCTGAGAGGCCCCATGCCGGAGTAGCGTATACTAGAAGCTTCGACCTCAAAATTTGGTACGACACCCAAACATTGTACCCATCCATTCAAACATGCTTCACCTCTTTCTACAATGCAAAATTCCTCTTCTATCCCTACTCCGGAAACAAGAATCTGAAGGAGCACTGCAATAATAGAGGGATATAGGTGGTAAATTTGCGTTCTCCCAAGTGCATCACTGAAGGGAATATGCCCGAGAGGCAATAATAAAGTGGCTATTATCTTATTCCTTGTTTATGATAAATGTTTATTTTGCATGCTATAATTGTATTAATTTGGAAACGTTAATACATGTGTGTTTAATAAACAAAAGGAAAGTTCCTAGTTATGCCTCTCTTATAAACTAGCTCGTTGATTAACAAGATGATCAAGGTTTCCTGATCATGGACATTGGATGTCGTTAATAACGAGGTCACAACATTGGTAGAATGATGTGATGAACATTCCAAAGTATAGCATTACGATCAGAGTCATTATGTTTATATTGCTATAACATCATACGAAGTAATCTTAGTCCTTAGACCATGAGATCATGTTAATTGCTAACACCGGAAGAGTATCTTGATAACATCAAATGTCACATCGTAACAGGGTGACTATAAAGGTTGGTTCAGTGCTACGAAGGTGTTATGTTGAGGCTCATGGATCAAGCGTGGGATTTGTCCATCCCGATGATGGATAGATATACTCTAGGCCCTCTCAGTGATATCACATTAAGATAGCTTGCAAGCAAGTGATGTGATCACTAGAATGTTATATCACGGGAACAAGAAAAGAGTGCATGTCGGTAATGAGATCAAACTAGATATTTGGATGCGAATGATCGAATCTCGGACGTGTAATATATCGCGAGACAAAGGGATTTAGTTACGACGTTAAAGGTTCACACGATCACAAGGGTCATCGTTGAATATGTGGGAGTCAGTACGGGTCTCTAGGTCCCGCTGCTGATTATTGATCAGAGAGGGGTCTCGATCATGTCTGCATTATTCGTGAACTGTAGGGTGACACACTTAAGGGATACCGACACCATTAGGAGCAAATATGTTTCAGATAAAGATTAAGAAAGCGCTAGAATTATTTCAATAGACACCGAAACTGTTTCGGGTGAAATTGCTGAAATTGGTTCTGCATGTAATATTGAAATGTTGCAGGGGGTTTATGTGAATGTTTCTTAATTAAAGTAATTAACAAAATTCTGAATAAAATTAATAAAAGAGTTTTATTAAATGAGAGACAATTAAATTTGGAGAAATTTAATGCATTTAAAGTGGAGACTTTAAAAGAGAATGTGAAGGGGCATTTTAATGTGGAGGGGGTTACCACCACATGAATGGGGGAGGTGAAGGGACATCCTCCCCTCCTCCTATAAAAGGCCCCCTCTCACTCCTTCTTCCTCACACCTCCTCGTGAAGGATCTCTCCCCCCTCTAGTATTATTCCCCCATGGTCTCGGATTAGCGAGATACATGTTCCCGGTGGCTTTATCTAGAAAGGAGTAGCTGCTTCCGCTGCTTCGCTGGAGCGAGGGACGGAGGTTGTCGGGGTACCGAACGTGTGTGCGATCACGGATGCATCGCTACTTTGCGGTGCTGGACTTGCTGGAGCTGGATCTAATGGACGTGCTAGAGCCGGACCTGCTGGACTTCATCACGATCTTGAGATCAGCAAGTGTACGACTACATCATCCACGAGTTCCAACTCGTTAACAAAGCTTTGTTGTCTTCGAGGTAAGTTCTCTATGGATGTATATCCACCCGTTGCTTGTATCTAGTAGATAGATCTTGGCGCATAGTTCCCATCATAGGAACTGCGATTGTCTAAGTAACTAGCAAGAGAATAAGTGATGATGTTCGTCGAAAACAAATAAAGTGTTATTGTGTTTTTCATTGTCGTCAAACCTAGCCTTCAAGATTTGTTTTAATAATTGTTATTTTGTTCCGGTATTATGAGAACAATGGTTGTTCAAATAATTACCGTATTCCATAAAGGATGGATGAACTTTTACAAGTCTGGTGGGAGAAATCACATCCATAAACACTATTGCTAAAATGTCGCAAGACAAATGATTGAAAGATCACTTATGAAGTGACATCGCTGTTTAAATTATATTGGAAAGAAAACATGAAGAAACTCCATGTTGATGGATTTTTGGAGTCTTTGATTTTGATCAATTGACGCTTGTGAAACTTTCCTCGAGATAATTGAAACTCCGTCCATAGGCCAAAGAGGAACGGATGACTAACTTATTGGATATTATACATATTGATGTATATAGTCCATTATATGTAGCCATATGCGATGGATCTTTTTTTCTTCATATACTTTCTCCAGAAATTTGAGTGAATATATCTATATATTTACTTAATAAGGAAGAAGTACGAAATATTTGAAAATTGTTCAAAGACTTTCAAGATGAAGTGAAAAATCATTATAACAAGAAAATAAAAGAGTTTATGATTTGATCATAAAGGAAGATATTTGAGTTACATGTTTAGCAAAACACTTAAGATTTGAGGAATTGTTCCATGATTTGTGTTTTTCGGTAAACCATAGGAGTATGGCATATTCGAGAGATGAAATCAAACCATGTTTGACATGGTAAGATCAAAGGTGACATTTATAAATCTGCCATTATGTTTTAAGGATTGAAGCTTTAGAGACTACCGCTTTTTCACTGAAAAGAGCACCATCGTGATCTGTTGAAATGACACCATATAAGTTATGGTTTGGGATAAAACCCGAATTGTCTTTTCTTAAATTTTGGTATGCTATGCATAAGTAAAATATTTACAACCAAAGTCGAATAAGCACGTCTTTGTAGGTTATCCCAAAGAATTTGTTGGGAATTTCTCCATAACACCAAGGATAAAAGAGTTTGTCGCTTGGAATGTCAAGTTTCTTGAGAAGGAACTTTTTGCGAAAAGTTAAGTGGGGGGACAATAGAACTTTGATAAGGTTGTTGAACCTTAGCTATATGTGCTAAGTAGCGCAGCGCCGGAAAGTGTCCTAGTGGCGGCCACAATGCTCATGGCTCCCGTGATTACAAAGGTTGTGATCTCTGAGATTAGAGTTCCTATTGAACCGTGTGGGTCGGTAAGAATCAAATAGTGTGATTTGATAAGCAAGTCGTTATTGTTTTGACAATGATGAACCGACTACATGCAAAGAAGCGATGATGGGCCCTGACTCCATAAAATGACTACAAGTCATAGAATCCATGATAGTATCCATACACGAGAAATCAAGTTTCTGAACTTGGAAGACCCTCCAGAAAGGCGTGAAGCCTATCGGTCGTGTTTGTATCTATAAAGAAATAGACATGGATGTTTAACATCTATGAAATAGTCGACATGTCGGAAAGAAGTTTACGACAATGTTCAAGGAGTTGACTATGACAAGATTTGATCTTTCATAGCGATATTTAGTCTTGACGGGTTAATGTAGCAACCACTACATATAATTTGATGTATGGTAGTTGAACAAACAAAACAATGTTCTTCTAATAGAATGGTTACCTAGGACATGTACAAGACACAGTTCGAAGGGTTTTGTTAATTCAAAGGGTGCTAAAAGGGCATGCAAACTTCAATAGTTGAGTAAGCATAGCGGAGTTGGAATCTTCACCATGATGAAACTGTTAAAAGAGTTTAAATTCATCGGAGATGATGAACATGCTTGCGTTTGCAAGAAATTAAGTGGGAGCTCTGAGACATATTTCTAATACATTATGTAGAGAACATATTGTTGATTGGAAATATGTATCTTGTATTGACACAAGTTAAGAATTTCATTAAAATAAGATTTCGATGAAAGACTTGGGCAAAACCGGAATATTTAGCATCAATATCTATATGGATAGATTGAGGCACTAATATGGTTATGCCAGACATACATATATGAGATATTGAAAGGGTTCAATATGGAAACAACAATAAAGGTTATTGCTGCATGGAAATGATTGTATCAAGATTCAAGTGTTTCAACACTTGGTGAGTAAAATCACATGAAGATTTTGATCGATTATACCGTGATATGTATATATCCAGAATGTCCTATGCTCTAAATGTTATGAGCACATACCAGAATGATTCATAAGATGATCATTGCACAATAGTAAAGATATTCTTATGAGCTTTGGAAGAACTAAGAATATATCATGTATAAGTGACAAATAGTTAAAGGTAGTTCATTGTAAAGTGTTACATTGATACTAGTTTTGTCACAAGATACAAATTAAATTTATCTCAATTTAGACTATGGGTGGCACAATGTAATGGAAAGGATGTTCCATGATGGATTTGGATAAGTTCCAAAGTTGAAACATTGTGACAGATACTACAACAAAAGGCTAAATATATGACTGCTATAGTAGCAGCAAAGGAGGGCATTTGTGTTTAGTAGTTTATTATCAAACTAGGTGTGGTTCAAAGTGGTCTAATACTATGAAGATATATTGTATGACAATAATATCAACATATTTTAACTCAAACGAACTAAAGGTCTCACCAAAGGACCAAATGTATACAATGCCATCTCATTTGAGAATGAGTGATGCGTAGAGACGCAAAGACATGCAAATACACACGGACCTGAAACTATCAGAGCCGAAGATTATGTTAACCACTAGAAATCGCGTATATGCAACACCGGAAATCCATAGGTGTTCAATACGCAAAGTTTTTCAAACTAGATTATTGACTCTAGTGCAAGTGGGAGACTAAAGGGAATATGCCCGAGAGGCAATAATAAAGTGGTTATTATCTTATTCCTTGTTTATGATAAATGTTTATTTTGCATGCTATAATTGTATTAATTTGGAAACGTTAATACATGTGTGTTTAATAAACAAAAGGAAAGTTCCTAGTTATGCCTCTCTTATAAACTAGCTCGTTGATTAACAAGATGATCAAGGTTTCCTGATCATGGACATTGGATGTCGTTAATAACAAGGTCACAACATTGGTAGAATGATGTGATGAACATTCCGAAGTATAGCATTACGATCAGAGTCATTATGTTTATATTGCTATAACATCATACGAAGTAATCTTAGTCCTTAGACCATGAGCTCATGTTAATTGCTAACACCGGAAGAGTATCTTGATAACATCAAACGTCACATCGTAACAGGGTGACTATAAAGGTGGGTCCAGTGCTACGAAGGTGTTATGTTGAGGCTCATGGATCAAGCGTGGGATTTGCCCATCCCGATGATGGATAGATATACTCTGGGCCCTCTCGGTGATATCACATTAAGATAGCTTGCAAGCAAGTGATGTGATCACTAGAATGTTATATCACGGGAACGAGAAAAGAGTGCATGTCGGTAATGAGATCAAACTAGATATTTGGATGCCAATGATCGAATCTCGGACGTGTAATATATCGCGAGACAAAGGGATTTAGTTACGATGTTAAAGGTTCACACGATCACAAGGGCCATCGTTGAATATGTGGGAGTCAGTACGGATCTCCAGGTCCCACTGCTGATTATTGATCAGAGAGGGGTCTCGATCATGTCTCCATTATTCGCGAACTGTAGGGTGACACACTTAAGGGATACCGACACCATTTAGGAGCAAATATGTGTCAGATAAAGATTAAGAAAATGCTAGAATTATTTCAATAGACACCGAAACTGTTTCAGGTGAAATTGCTGAAATTGGTTCTGCATGTAATATTGAAATGTTGCAGGGTGTTTTATGTAAATGTTTGTTAATTAAAGTAATTAACAAAATTCTGAATAAAATTAATAAAAGAGTTATATTAAATGAGAGACCATTAAATTTGGATAAATTTAATGCATTTAAAGTGGAGACTATAAAAGAGACTATGAAGGGGCATTTTAATGTGGAGGGGGTTACCACCACATGAATGGGGGAGGTGAAGGGACATCCTCCCCTCCTCCTATAAAAGGCCCCCTCTCACTCCTTCTTCCTCACACCTCCTCGTGAAGGATCTCTCCCCCCCTCTAGTATTATTCCCCCATGGTCTCGGATTAGCGAGATACATGTTCCCGGTGGCTTTATCTAGAAAGGAGTTGCTGCTTCCGCTGCTTCGCTGGAGCGAAGGACGGAGGTTGTCGGGGTACCGAACGTTTGTGCGATCACGGATGCACCACTGCTTTGCGGTGCTGGACTTGCTGGAGCTGGATCTGATGGACGTGCTAGAGCCGGACCTGCTGGACTTCATCACGATCTTGAGATCGGCAAGTGTACGACTACATCATCCACAAGTTCCAACTCGTTAACAAAGCTTTGTTGTCTTCGAGGGTAAGTTCTCCATGGATGTATATCCACCCGTTGCTTGTATCTAGTAGATAGATCTTGGCGCATAGTTCCCATCGTAGGAAAAATTTTGTTTTCTATGCTGCGAACCCCAACAGTGGTATCAGAGCCTGATCTATGCGTAGGTGCTTTGCACGGGTAGTACACATATGTTTATATGTGGGCGATGATGATCATGTTATTGCTTCTTTCATGTATTTTGGATATTGGTGGCGTAGTGGGATGAAGCGGCCCGAACCAACCTTACATGACATCGTACATGAGACCGGTTCCACGACTGACATGCAACTAGTTTTGCATAAGTGGCTAGCGGGTGTCTGTCTCTCCTACTATAGTCAATATCTGATTTACAACGAGTTGCTAATAACTTGGTTATCCTCGTTGTGGTTCCATGTTCGTAGGTAAGAACGGTTCTATCTCCGAAAGCCCTAAGCCACATAAAACTTGCAATGGATAAATTAGAGGCGTCTAGTTTAGATTGTTGCTAGGCTAGTGTCATGATATGGTAATGTTGTAAGTAGATGTATGATAGATACCCTTACAACACACCTAATGTGTAAGTTCCATAGACCTTGGCCTTACATACAAAGGAATGATAGAAATCATACCACGATGCATATGATGGTGATCAAATGCATGGACCATATCATTCCACTGTACACATATCATGTTCGCATCTTATATTGCTTGTTTGGCGTTTTAGTAGCATTATAAGATGATCCCTCATTTAAATATCAAGATAAAAATATGTTCTTCCTTAAGTATGCACCGTTGTATGGATCGTGTTTAGAGACATCACATGATGATCGGGTGTACTCGACTCCACGCTTTCATACAACGGGTGTAAGACAGTTTTACACACGCGAGTACTAAGGTTCTTACTTGGCGAGCCTAGCATGTACAGACATGGCCTCAGAACACGGACCGAAAGGTTAAGCATGAGTCATATGGTTGATATGATGCCCATATTGATGCTCGCCTTTGAAGCTACACCGACTCACGTGATGATCGGACTTGGTGTAGTGGATTTGGTTCATGTAATCACCAAAAAGGAACGAGGGATGTCGTTTTTGAGTGGGAGTTCATTTCTAATTTGGATTAGTCGAACTCAATTTGTCCTAAACTAAATCAAAGTGATTTTGCATAATTTTTTATAGTCATTTGCGTCTGTTCACTACCTTATGCATAGTTTTAATTGAGATAATAGAACTATAGAATTCTGGATATTTACTTTATGAACTGGTATCGTATTGTTTTGAATGCCAATTTAAAGTTTATAAGTCCTATTGCAAAATTTTAGCAAACTCTATTTACTCCATGAAGTTTAATAAGTAGTATTAAATCAAGAGTAAGAATTCCAATGTTAGTATCTAAAGTATCATGTTTGCCTCCATGCTTATTGATATTCAAAAGTTGTTTTAATATCAAGATTATATAGGAGCTGAAAATTGTTTCAGAAACCATCATGTGTGAAAGATATTGTGATATCTAAAACAATGTTTTTGGTTGCATTATGATAGAGTATAGTTTAGCAAAATACATGTTCTCATATTGTATGAGAATTTGTGAAGGATGGAGATGCTAAGCATCCGGATCTCCCAAAAAGGTTTTGGGAACTAACATTATACTCACGATTCTTCCTTATAGGCTATAGTAGCTTGATCATGAAAGTTGTCATGATAAGGATGAATAGAAGATGTAAGTAAAATGTTTACTACACTAATAGATTACTAAAGAATGGATTTTTGAAAGAACACCAAACATTTGATGATGGTGATCCACTTCAAAGTGCAAGTCCAAAGGTATTAGTATTTGACTATATACGCTTTGTACTATGTGTCATGTGAATGACACCACTATTGATGTTGATACATTCTTTTAAAAGGAAAAGGAATTGCTGAAAGAGAATCTATAAGATATTTGGCAGAAAAGAAAAAGTTGGAAATGTCCAGCTTAGGTATATAGAAGATATACATGTTATGGTTGTATTCCTTGCTTGTTAAACAATGTGATTCTTAGGTATTGGATACCGAATTGGTTGGTATGAAGTGTCATACAGGACAACGCAATTCATGAACTGCAATTGTCTAAGTAACTAGCATGAGAATAAGTGAGGATGTTCATCGAAAACAAATAAAGTGTTATTGTGTTTTTCGTTATCGTCAAACCTAGCCTTCAAGATTTTTTTTTAATAATTGTTATTTTGTGCCGGTATTATGAGAACAATGGTTGTTCAAATAATTACCGTATTCCATAAAGGATGGATGAACTTTTACAAGTCTGGTGGGAGAAATCACATCCATAAACACTATTGCTAAAATGTCGCAAGACAAATGATTGAAAGATCACTTATGAAGTGACATCGCTGTTTAAATTATATTGGAAAGAAAACATGAAGAAAATCCATGTTGATGGATTTTTGGAGTCTTTGATTTTGATCAATTGACGCTTGTGAAACTTTCCTCGAGATAATTGAAACTCCGTCCATAGGCCAAAGAGGAACGGATAACTAACTTATTGGATATTATACATATTGATGTATATAGTCCATTATATGTAGCCATATGCGATGGATCTTTTTTTCTTCATATACTTTCTCCAGAAATTTGAGTGAATATATCTATATATTTACTTAATAAGGAAGAAGTATGAAATATTTGAAAATTGTTCAAAGACTTTCAAGATGAAGTGAAAAATCATTGTAACAAGAAAATAAAAGAGTTTATGATTTGATCATAAAGGAAGATATTTGAGTTACATGTTTAGCAAAACACTTAAGATTTGAGGAATTGTTCCACGATTTGTGTTTTCCGGTAAACCATAGGAGTATGGCATATTCGAGAGATGAAATCAAACCATGTTTGACATGGTAAGATCAAAGGTGATATTTATAAATCTGCCATTATGTTTTAAGGATTGAAGCTTTAGAGACTACCGCTTTTTCACTGAAAAGAGCACCATCGTGATCCGTTGAAATGACACCATATAAGTTATGGTTTGGGATAAAACCCGAATTGTCTTTTCTTAAATTTTGGTACGCTATGCATAAGTAAAATATTTACAACCAAAGTCGAATAAGCACGTCTTTGTAGGTTATCCCAAAGAATTTGTTGGGAATTTCTCCATAACACCAAGGATAAAAGAGTTTGTCGCTTGGAACGTCAAATTTCTTGAGAAGGAACTTTTTGCGAAAAGTTAAGTGGGAGGACAATAGAACTTTGATAAGGTTGTTGAAACTTAGCTATATGTGCTAAGTAGCACAGTGCCGGAAAGTGTCCTAGTGGCGGCCACAATGCTCATGGCTCCCGTGATTACAAAGGTTGTGATCTCTGAGATTAGAGTTCCTATTGAACCGTGTGGGTCGGTAAGAATCAAATAGTGTGATTTGATAAGCAAGTCGTTATTGTTTTGACAATGATGAACCGACTACATGCAAAGAAGCGATGATGGGCCCTGACTCCATAAAATGACTACAAGTCATAGAATCCGTGATAGTATCCATACACGAGAAATCAAGTTTCTGAACTTGGAAGACCCTCCGGAAAGGCGTGAAGCCTATCGGTCGTGTTTGTATCTATAAAGAAATAGACATGGATGTTTAACATCTATGAAATAGTCGACATGTCGAAAAGAAGTTTACGACAATGTTCAAGGAGTTGACTATGACAAGATTTGATCTTTCATAGCGATATTTAGTCTTGACGGGTTAATGTAGCAACCAATACATATAATTTGATGTATGGTAGTTGAACAAACAAAACAATGTTCTTCTAATAGAATGGTTACCTAGGACGTGTACAAGACACAGTTCGAAGGGTTTTGTTAATTCAAAGGGTGCTAAAAGGGCATGTAAACTTCAATAGTTGAAGTAAGCATAACGGAGTTGGAATCTTCACCATGATGAAACTGTTAAAAGAGTTTAAATTCATCAGAGATGATGAAGATGCTTGCATTTGCAAGAAATTAAGTGGGAGCTCTAAGACATATTTCTAATACATTATGTAGAGAACATATTGTTGATTGGAAATATGTATCTTGTACTGACACAAGTTAAGAATTTCATTAAAATAAGATTTCGATGAAAGACTTGGGCAAAACCGGAATATTTAGCATAAATATCTATATGGATAGATTGAGGTGCTAATATGGTTATGCCAGACATACATATATGAGATATTGAAAGGGTTCAATATGGAAACAACATGAAAGGTTATTGCTGCATGGAAATGATTGTATCAAGATTCAAGTGTTTCAACACTTGGTGAGTAAAATCACATGAAGATTTTGATCGATTATACCGTGAGATGTATATATCCAGAATGTCCTATGCTCTAAATGTTATGAGCACATACCAGAATGATTCATAAGATGATCATTGGACAATAGTAAAGATATTATTATGAGCTTTGGAAGAACTAAGAATATATCATGTATAAGTGACAAATAGTTAAAGGTAGTTCATTGTAAAGTGTTACATTGATACTAGTTTTGTCACAAGATACAAATTAAATTTATCTCAATTTAGACTATGGGTGGCACAATGTAATGGAAAGGATATTCCATGATGGATTTGGATAAGTTCCAAAGTTGAAACATTGTGACAGATACTACAACAAAAGGCTAAATATATGACTGCTATAGTAGCAGCAAAGGAGGGCATTTGTGTTAAGTAGTTTATTATCAAACTAGGTGTGGTTCAAAGTGGTCTAATACTATGAAGATATATTGTATGAAAATAATATCAACATATTTTAACTCAAACGAACTAAAGGTCTCACCAAAGGACCAAATGTATACAATGCCATCCCATTTGAGAATGAGTGATGTGTAGAGACGCAAAGACATGCAAATACACACGGACCTGAAACTGTCAGAGCCGAAGATTATGTTAACCACTATAAATCGCGTATATGCAACACCGGAAATCCATAGGTGTTTAATACGCAAAGTTTTTTAAACTAGATTATTGACTCTAGTGCAAGTGGGAGACTGAAGGGAATATGCCCAAGAGGCAGTAATAAAGTGGTTATTATCTTATTCGTTGTTTATGATAAATGTTTATTTTGCATGCTATAATTGTATTAATTTGGAAACGTTAATACATGTGTGTTTAATAAACAAAAGGAAAGTTCCTAGTTATGCCTCTCTTATAAACTAGCTCGTTGATTAATAAGATGATCAAGGTTTCCTGATCATGGACATTGGATGTCGTTAATAACAAGGTCACAACATTGGTAGAATGATGTGATGAAAATTCCGAAGTATAGCATTACGATCAGAGTCATTATGTTTATATTGCTATAACATCGTACGAAGTAATCTTAGTCCTTAGACCATGAGATCATGTTAATTGCTAACACCGGAAGAGTATCTTCATAACATCAAACGTCACATCGTAACAGGGTGACTATAAAGGTGGGTCCAGTGCTACGAAGGTGTTATGTTGAGGCTCATGGATCAAGCGTGGGATTTGCCCATCCCGATGATGGATAGATATACTCTGGGCCCTCTCGGTGATATCACATTAAGATAGCTTGCAAGCAAGTGATGTGATCACTAGAATGTTATATCACGGGAACGAGAAAAGAGTGCATGTCGGTAATGAGATCAAACTAGATATTTGGATGCCAATGAACGAATCTCGGACGTGTAATATATCACGAGACAAAGGGATTTAGTTACAACGTTAAAGGTTCACACGATCACAAGGGTCACCGTTGAATATGTGGGAGTCAGTACGGATCTCCAGGTCCCACTGCTGATTATTGATCAGAGAGGGGTATCGATCATGTCTGCATTATTCACGAACTGTAGGATGACACACTTAAGGGATACCGACACCATTTAGGAGCAAATATGTTTCAGATAAAGATTAAGAAAGCGCTAGAATTATTTCAATAGACACCGAAACTGTTTCAGGTGAAGTTGCTGAAATTGGTTCTGCATGTAATATTGAAATGTTGCAGGGGGTTTTATGTAAATGTTTGTTAATTAAAGTAATTAACAAAATTCTGAATAAAATTAATAAAAGAGTTTTATTAAATGAGAGACCATTAAATTTGGAGAAATTTAATGCATTTAAAGTGGAGACTTTAAAAGAGACTGTGAAGGGGCATTTTAATGTGGAGGGGGTTACC
This sequence comes from Avena sativa, assembly GCA_916181665.1. Lineage (NCBI taxonomy): Eukaryota > Viridiplantae > Streptophyta > Magnoliopsida > Poales > Poaceae > Avena > Avena sativa. The sequence goes on from OV702287.1 coordinate 346,842,628, forward strand.
ACCACATGAATGGGGGAGGTGAAGAGACATCATTCCCTCCTCCTATAAAAGGCCCCCTCTCACTCATTCTTCCTCACACCTCCTCGTGAAGGAACTCTCCCCCCTCTAGTATTATTCCTCCATGGTCTCGGATTAGCGAGACACATGTTCCTGGTGGCTTTATCTGGAAAGGAGTTGCTGCTTCTGCGCTTTGCTGGAGCGAGGGACGGAGGTTGTCAGGGTACCGAACCTGTGTGCGATCACGGATGCACTGCTGCTTTGAGGTGCTGGACTTGGTGGTGCTAGACTTGCTGGAGCTGGATCTGATGGACGTGCTGGAGCCAAACCTGCTGGACTTCATCACGATCTTGAGATCGGCAAGTGTACGACTACATCATCCACGAGTTCCAACTCGTTAACAAAGCTTTGTTGTCTTCGAGGTTAAGTTCTCTATGTATGTATATCCACCTGTTGCTTGTATCTAGTAGATAGATCTTGGCGCATAGTTCCCATTGTTGGAATTTTTTTGATTTCTATGCTGCGAACCCCAACAATCACCCCATCCACGTTTCCTAGCCCATCTTCAATATTTACCTGCCCGCCCACTCCGACCTACACCGAATTTTTGGACCCACTATGCAAGTGACCCACATGTCAGTGAGCCAGAATTACGGGAAGTAGAGATTCCCATCGCTTGTTCAAAATTTGAACATTTTTCGCTAAACCGAGATAAAATCGTTAAAATCATCCAACCTGGCTTATACTATCATTCCACTATGTCAGAGTAAAAGCTAAAAAAAACAAAGCCAAAAACACGTTCGTAGCTTTATAAGCCAAAAATCAAAATCCAGAATTCGAGCCCAACCAAACAGCGCCTAAATCTCAAGAAACTCTTCCTGTTTCTCCCTTGTTTTAGTACCCAGATACCTTCAATTTTATTTAACAAAAAATATGACCCAGCAGGATATCATCGACTTGTCGATCAATTTTTGAGATACTTTCATTAAATTGTGGTAACACCATTCTGTTCCACGAATATATATAACCATAAAATCTAAACCCCTAAACCCTGACCAAGCAGGTATCATGCAACAATAGATCAAAAATTGAGATACTTTCGTTAAATCAGGTAACGTCATTCTATTAGACGAATATAAGCATAAATCCTGAGCATTACCAAAAATTCTCTAAACCCTAAACTGGAAACAACCCATAAAACTAAACTATAATACCCTAAACCCTCGACCCATAAACCCTAATCAAGCAGGTATCGTGCACTTATAGATCAAAATTTGAGATACTTTCATTAAATTGTGGTAACGCCATTCTATTCCATGAATATAAGCATAAAGGTTGAACATTATTTAAAATTCCTGAAACCCTAAAATCTAAATACTAAACCCTAAATCCTTACGAAACACGTAGCATGCACTTATCAATCAAAATTGATATATCTTCATTAAACTGGTAACTCCATTCTATTCGATGAATATAAGCATAAATCTTGAGCATTATTGAAATTTTGATGAACCCTGATACATTGCAAATGTATCTATAATTTTTGATGTTCCATGCTTGGTTTTATCCACTTTCTTGTGTTTTGTTCCAACTTTGGAGTACTTTTCATATGATTTCTTGGACTAACCTATTAACAAGAGCCACAGTGCCAGCTGCCTGTTTTCTGCTGTTTTTGGTTCCAGGAAAGTCAGAAAATGAATATTCTCGGAATTGGACTGGACAAAAGCCAAAGTGCCTATTTTTCCGGAAGGGATCAAGTGCCAGAATACGAGACGGAGAAGGGCCTGGGGGCCACCACACCACCTGGCCGCGCGGCCAGGCCTAGCCCACGCCAGGGGGTGGTGTGGCCACTCCCGGCACCCCCTCAGCCTCTCCTTCCGCCTATATATTGCCCTCGGGACGAAAACCCTAAGTACCCGATCAAAAATCCATGAAAGAGTCTGTAGCTGCTGTCATCTCCATCCCTAGATCGGGAGGGATCTGAATCTCTTCCCGGCACCCTGCCGAAGAGGGGAATTCACCCTGGAGGCCTTCTTCATCACCATGCAAGTGTCCGGTGTAATGCGTGAGTAGTTCATCCTTGGACTACGGATCCATGTAGTAGCTAGATGGCTGGTTCTCCTCCTTTGTGCTTTCATGTTTAGATCTTGTGAGCTCCGTTCATGATCAAGATCATCTATTTGTAATCATACATGTTGTGTTTGCGGGGATCCGATGGATATTGAGATGCTATTTCAGATTGATTATTGATTCTATCATGTCTTTGTTATTTGTGATCTTGCATGCTTTCCGTTTTTAGTAGCTATCTTGGCCAAGTAGATGCTAGCAACTCCAAGAGTTAGTATTTATGCTCGATAGTGGGTTCATGCCTCTGGTAATCTGGGGAAGTGACAAAAATCTCTAAGGTACTAGATGTGTTGTTGCTACTAGGGAGAAAACAACAATCCTTTGTTCATAGAACAATCGTATTGTTTACTTTACACGCAGTTCGTAAAGCAATAATCTTTTGCTTGCAACTTAATACTGGAGGGGGTTCGGATGATAACCTGAAGGTGGATTATTAGTCATAGATGCAGTTGGATGGTGGTCTATGTATTATGTTGTAATGCCCAATCAAGTCTCAAAGGAGTCAAGATGATTAGTATATGCATGTATTGCTTTCTCGGTGTTTGTCAATTGCCCCGCTGTAATTTGTTCACCCAGCGTGTTATTTATCTAAGGAGAGCCACCTCTAGTTAACTATGGATTCCGGTCCTTTCTCTTTACATACAATCTACAACTATTTACTTATTTGTGTTTACTTTCTACAAAGTTTTACTTCTTTCCATTCGATACGTCTAATCCTTTGTTTTCCACAAAACACGGTGAGATTGACAACCTCATCGCAAGTTGGGGACAAAGTTCTGTGGTTGTGTTGTGCAGGTCTCCACGTTGCTACTAGCACCGGTAGTAAGCCCTACCAAAGCTCAGCTAGTAACACCTTTGGGGTGTTTCCTTGCTCCTACTGGTTCGATTAAACCTTGGTTTCATAACTGAGGGAAAACTTACTGTTGTGCTCATCATACCTTCCTCTTGGGGTTCCCAACAAGCTCTACATCGAACGACGAGCACATCAAACCCCCTAAACCCTATTCAGTCCATAAAACCTAAACCGTAAAACCCTAAACCCTAAACCCTCGACCCATATAAACCCTAACCATGCAGGTATCATGGACTTATAGATCAAAATCTGAGATTCGATATTTCATTAAATTGTGGTAACGCCATTCTATTCCACAAATATAACAATAAAGTTTGAACATTACTGAAAATTCCTGAAAACCGAAACCCCTAAAACTCAAATCCTAAACCCCTAAACCCTTACCAAGCACATGGCATGCACTTATAGATCAAAATTTAAGATAATTTCGTTAAATTGGGTAACACCATTCTATTTGACGAATATAAGCATAAATCCTAAGTAATATCAAAATTGCCCTAAATCCTAAACAACCCCTAAAACTTAAACCCTCAATCCTAAAGCCCTAAACCCTCAGCCATAAACCCTAACCAAGCATGTGTCATGCACACATTGATCAAAATTTGAGATACTTTCATTAAATCAGCTAACACCGATTGTGATCTACGAGTATAAGCATAAATCTTGAGCATTATTGAAAATTCGCTAAACCCTAAACCCTAAACAACCCATAAACTAAACCGTAAAAACCTATAACCCTAAACCCTCGACCCATAAACCCTAACCAAAGTAGGTATTGTGAACTTATACAGCCAAATTTGAGATACTTTCAATAAATTGATGTAATGCCATTCTATTCAACGAATATAAGCATAAAGCAACTTGAACATTATCAAAAATTCCTAAAACCCCAAACCCTAAACCCCTAAAACCCTAAACCCTAAACCCTTACCAAGCACGTAGCATGCACTTTTAGATCAAAATTTGATATACTTTCGTTTAATTTGGTAACGCCATTTTATTGGGCGAATATAAGCATAAATCTTGAGCATTATCGAAAACTCCCTAAACCCTAAACCTAAACATCCCCTAAAACCTAAACCCTAAAACCCCAAACCCTTAACCCATACAAACTAACCAAGTAGGTATCATGCACTTTATAGATCAAAATTTGAGATACCTTCATTAAATTAGGCAACGTCATTCTATTCGAAGAATATAACAATAAAGCTTGAGAATTATTATAAATTCTCGAAACTCTAAACCCTATACAACGATAAAACCTAAACTGTAAAATCCTAACCAAGTAGGTATCATGCACTTATAGATCAACATTTGTGATACTTTCATTAAAGCAAGTAACACCATTCTATTCAATGAATATAAGCATAAATCTTTGAGAATTATTGAAAAATCGCTAATCCCTAAACCCTAAACAACCCATAAAACCTAAACCGTGAAACCCTAAATCATCGACCCATAAACCCTAAACCAGCAGGTACCGTGCACTTATAGATCAAAATTTGAGATACTTTCATTAAATTGTGGTAACTCCATTCTACTACATGAATATAAGCACAAAGCTTGAAGATTATTGAAAATCAAAAACCCTTAACCGTAAACCCTAATAACCTCCTAACCCTAGAACTCTAACTTCCTAACCCTAGAACCCTAAACCCTTACCAAGGAGGTATAATGCACTTATAGATCAAATTTGAAATACTTTTATTAAATTGCGATAACGCCATTCTATTCGATGAATATAACCATAAATATAAAGCTTTTGAACCATAAAAATTCCCTAAACCTTAAAACCTAAGCAATCATAAACCCTAAAACCTTGAACAACCTTAAACACTAAACCACTAAAGCCTAAAAGCCTAAACCCAAAAATCCTAAACCATAAACCATGAACCCTTAAACCCCCAACCCAAAATAAAACCCCCCGAACCCTAAACTTAACCCTAGGCTATATATACTTTGAGTGAAAATGGGGCAGTGGGATTTAAAGCCATGTTTTGTAGTAGCTTCATGACTAAAGCCATTGTTGTGTATTAGAAAATAGAAATAACTTCCAATTCAGAAGCTTCCTTTGTAAATAATATTTTAAATGTCAATACACACCATAAGAAATATGGATAGGTTATTATAAACTATAGAAAATATATGGCCATGACCTTGGTCATCTGGTTTGAAAGCCATGCATATGCTTACATGGTAATCCATATATATTGTGATATAATTTTTTCTAAGAAATTATCAAATTTCAAAATTATATTTTTCCATGGAAACTAGCTAGTGCACATAGTGAGACATGAAGAGATAAAATAATGGATGCATTTATTTTTATATTTTGTTTCTTTGTATTTTTTTAAAATGGCTGAAATCAGGTGTCATTACCATTCATATCAAAAAGTTGAATTTTACGAAACTCTCGGTGGTTCTACAATATTTGACTACTTGATATCTTTGAATTATTTTTAAAAGCCAAGAGCAAGGTATATCACACACTTTCTAGTTTGAAATTAGACATTTACTTCAGATTGTCAAAAAGTCATTTTATTGCATAGATTTAGCTAGAATGTTTGGAAATTCATAAAAGTTGGGCATTGTCCATAAAATCTAGAATCTTCTTTTGAAATGCCAAGATGCAGCTATATACCAGATATGGACACGCTATTATAAACTATAACAGAGATATGGCCGTGACCTTTGTCATCTTGTATGAAAGCCTTCAAAATATATTGTTTATCAATTTCGGCAAATGTGTGGAAACTCATTTATATGTTGGTAAGCATACTATCGCTGGCGTGTGGGTCTAGACGGGGCCAACATGTGAGAGCGACCGCGTCGGAGTAGCGTACGTCGGAAGCTTAAACCTCAAAATTTCCGTATGGCACCGAAACATCCTGTGCACATCTATTCAAATATCCCGCGCATCTATTCAAATATCCTGCCCCGCTTTTTGCAAATGCAAAATTCCTCTTTTATCCCTGCTTCGGAAACAAGGACCGTGGGAGTACTGCAATAATAGAGGGGTATAGGTCGTAAATGTGTGTCATCCCACCTATATCCCCCCTCATCGTCTCTTCCCCGCCCACACCCCTCCAACCTTGACCTTCCTCTAGCTGCTTCACCGTCGGCCCTCTCTTCCATACCGGAGCTCTTCCACTGCAGGCGCTCTTCACCGGAACTATTTCACCGACTCCCTCGCAGCACCGGATCTGCTTCGCCAACGCCATCGTCTACCCTACCGGGGCCGCTTCACTGAATAATTCATTGCTGACCCCGAAATGTCGAGCCCCCGCCCCCGCCACCCACTTTCCCGTCCCACCGGTCCTTATGGCACAGCGGTAGTTTATCTTGCTTGTTTGCTATATTTTTGTTACTCATAAGCTACGAAATCTTCAGGATGTTTCTCAATATCCTGGATGCTATTGCCATTTCATTTGCACCCTTCATTTTGTAGGTCCTATCCACCTCATTAGCTTCTTGCTTTTATTCCCTTTCTTTATTCTCACGCTATAGGTTTAATCCTCCAACATGAACTCATATTATATTCTTTCCGAGCGCTCGCACGGGTCATGCAAATATCTCATAGAGGATCCAACACTGACATTCTGACGCGTAGCAAGGCTGAATCGTGAGGTTTCCTTGTGTTACTTACGCCAGTTTATTGTCATGTTAATTAGTCGTCATTCTACCTTATAACTTGCCATGACATTTGCATTTATGTTAAATTGTGAATATATGTGCGAATGCTTAATTCAGAAAATGTCCATCTAGTTTGGATGATATATCTGGTCATTTTTAATGCTATATGTTGGTGTTTTCACCTGCTTTCATCCTTCTAAACCAGCTATCCAGTTTGAATCATACATCTGGTAATTTTTAATGCTATGTTTTTGGTGTTTTTCAAGAGTTTTCATCCTTCCAAACCAACCAACTTGGTTTCAAATGTCATGCAGAGAAATGACAATGGAGTACAAGGACCAGAGTTCCAACTCCTATGCTTAGATTCTTCTGGCAAATTGACCAGGAGTTACACCCTCTCGAGAAGGAGCTACTGTCAGCCTGAACGTGCTACTGTAAGTTCATACTTACTTTAAATGAGATCTACTTTATATAATACTACTTGTTTCCCTTGTTGTTTGTTTTAACCTGTTTCACCATATTTTAGCAGACTGCAGTTAAAATCCAGCAGGAGTCCTTGGAAGGCAGGACTGAAAGTTGTGATCCCTCGTCCCATTCATCCCCCATTGCATTGCCGAAGCAAACAACTTACTTAACATTCCACCTAAAACAACTCCTACATGTGATAAATATATAAATGATGTATTGCATGCAGAGCGAAAGGGTGTAGCTGCTCTTAGATCTGTAGCTGAAATGTTAAAGAAGAGGACAGATGATACATTGAAGCGAATCGCCATGTATCGATCTCTTATTGATGGTACTGACATGTTGTAATCTGTCGGAATTACGATCTTGTTGTATAACCTGTTGTAACAAACTTTTATTGTTGTGTAATAAGTAATTTTAATTTCTATGTGCTTATTAATTGATGTCTTGATATTCACCTGTTCTATGAAAAGTAGGCGCTAGCAAAAAAAGTCCGAAATAGTAACAAGACGGAGCAGTAGCATGCCGAACATTGAAACAACATGCGCATGGACCGTCCAAAACAACCAGAACAGTAAAAGATCAAAATAGTAAAAGACCAGAATAGTAAAATGCCAGAGCAGTAAAAGGCCAGAGCAGTAAAATGCTAGAACAATAAAAGGCCGTAGCAGTAAAAGGCCAGAACAGTAAAAAGGCCAGAACAGTAAAAAGCCAGAACAGTAAAAGGCTAGAATAGTAAAAAGGCTGGAACAATGAAAGGTCAGAACCATAAAAGATATCAATAGCATAAGCCCAGTACGGTGGCAGGCCAGTACAGTAATAGGCCAAACAATGTCGAACTAAACAGGCAAAAGCCCAAACACTAAAGGGCCTAAACAGTAATGGGTCAAAATTCCTAAAAGGCTAGAACAATAACAGGACTGAACAGTAAAAGGCTAAATTGGTATCAGGCATGAACAGTGCCGGGCCGGATATGTGTAGGCCTCAAGTGGCAGCACAGTGTTGGACCAACATGGGCCTTCTATAGGCCAAAACAGAATCGGGCCTAAAAGTTCGCGTGCTGCATCTCTGGGCCCATTTCAAACAGTGCAGGACAAAATAGTAACGGGCCATCTTCTTGTTGGGCTCCCCTGATGGGCCGGCCTAGTTAGTATTTAGCAGGCCTTGGCTGCGTCTGGCGTCTACCACGGTTTCTATGACCATTAACAGAGGTAACCGACCGCTAATGGCGGCTGCCATGTGGCAGTTTGCATGACGTCAGCCATCAGCGTGGCTGGCGAACAAATCTATGACGGAATAAGTTTTCATTGCTGAAGGGTGCGATCCGCCACGGTCGAAAAAAAACTGTGGTTAATTCATTTGTGACAGGGCTTTTACCACGAAGGCCATCCGTCACGCAAGACTCTTTGGCCACGAAAAATGGGCCTTCAACCACAAAAATCATCTATTGTAAAAGCCAACTTTTCTTGTAGTGTTAGACGGTAGATGTCCGCGGGTTCACACGTACGTCTACGGTTTACCTGATAGCGCATCCCTCACCATCCGACCGTTCTCGCAGATGAGAGATGAGCTAGCAGCGTTATCTTTCGAGGTACACGATGCTGGGTCCTAGGTATGCGGATCCTCGATGCCACGACTAGTGTTTAGCCTATAAAAGACTCCTCCGTCTTTGCTCTTTCTTACATCGATTTATTTGGTGCATCTTACCTTCACTGCATGTTGATACATTGTAAACGTATCTATAATTTTTGATGTTCCATGCTTGTTTAGTATCTACTTTCTTATGTTTTGTTCACACTTTGAGGTATGTTTATACATTTTCTGGAACTAACCTATTAACAAGATGCCACAGTGCCAGTTTCCTGTTTTCTGCTGTTTTTGGTTTCAGAAAAGCTGGAAAAGAAATATTCTCGGAATTGGACTAGACAAAAGTCAAAGTCAATATTTTACCAAAAGACTCACGGAGCCAGAAGACGAGACGGAGACGGGCCACGATGTGGCCACACCACCTGGTGGCGCGGGCCAGCCCAGGCCGCGCTAGGGGGTGGTGTGGGCCCCTCGGGCGCCCACCGACCTTGCCTCTTCGCCTATAAAAGTACCCCGGGACGAAAACCCTAGACACAAGATCCGAATTCCACGAAAAGTGCCGCAGCGCCGCCGTCACCGAAGAGGAGATTCGGGAGACAGAAGTATTTGTTCCGACACCCTGACGGGACAAGGAAGTGCCCCCGGAGCCATCTCCGTCAACTCCACCGCCATCTCCATCACCATTGCTGACTCCCATGATGAGGAGGCAGTAGTTCTCTCTCGAGGCTAAGGGCTGTACAAGTAGGTATGTGTTCATCTCTCTCTCTATGCGTGATCTTATTGAGATCATGAGCTTTGTAATCTATAGATCTATTCTACTACTCAAGTGCTTTAATTAATCTTTGCTTATCCCACATGTGTGAAGTTGACAGTGTGAACACCATGTGGCACTTTGGCTAAGGTTACATAAATACTTATCATGAGTATAATTTGAGTTGGATGTCTCTATGAGATTGTGGTGTTTGTTGGAACCATCTAGTGCTCAAGGTGACAGTGAGGGGTTATCTAGATGGGGAATGCGAACTTTAAGGTGTGTTGTTATATCCCTACATCGTCGAACCAGAGAGTAGTTTAGGGTAGCATCATGAAGAGAAGTTATTTATATGAGAGTGTCCACTAGTGAAAGTATGATCCCTAGGCCTTGTTTCTAAGCATTGAAACACCATTTACAATCAGTCCTGTTACATGTTTGCTTGCTGCCACTCTTATTTCAGATTACAATTACCACTTACAGTCATCCACATTACTTGTATTTCACTATCTCTTCGCCAAACTAGTGCACCTATACACCTGACAAGTGTATTGGGTGTTGGGGACACAAGAGACTTCTTGTATCTTGATTACATGGTTGCTTGAGAGGGATACCTTCGAATACTTCCTCCCTGAGTTCGATAAACCTTGGGTGATCCACTTAAGGGAAAACTTGCTATTGTTCTACAAACCTCTGCACTTGGAGGTCCAACACTGACTACAAGAATAGAAGCATGCGTAGACATCACATGTCCTGCTAGAAGAGACACTGCATGCTCCCCCAAATGATGGATTTGCCGTATCCGATGCGTTTGGGATGGAGACGTGCTTCTCTATATCACGACAAGCAATAGAATAGTAGGTTCGTTCTATTATAGGTACAAAGTAGCGATAGCCAACGAAACACGTCTACGGACTCGAGTCATCGGCATGTTCTCTTGCCAGATGTATGCATGAACCCCATCAATGGGGAGAAGCGGGAGCCATGACGATCGGTGCCACCACATGGACGTGGAGCACGGAGATGGGATATGGCTTCGCAACAGAGCGATGTCCTCTACCGTTGATGTACACGAGAATCGCGTCCACGAGAAGAAGCGGCTACCATATCGACGGGGAGAAGGGCTGCAGTCAGTGGCATGTTCTCTCTCCGCCACATCTATGAGTACCGTGTCGATGTGAAGCGGGAGGCGTGACGACCGGGGGCATGGCGTCAACGACGGGATCGTACATGTCAAGAAGGCTTCACAATGGAGCGACGTCCTCCTACCGTGACGTATGCGGGAGTCATGTCCATTGGAAGAAGCGGCTGCCACGCTGGCGACGAAGCCCACAACCGACGAGGAGAAGGACCGAAGTCGATGTTGTGTCCTCCCGATGCGACGTGTGTGAGAAGCGCGTCGCCTTAAGTGTGTCACCCTACGGTTCGTGAACTAAGTGGACATGATCGAGACTCTCTCCGATCAATAATCATCAGCAGGATCTGAAGATCCATAACGACTCCCACTTACTCAACGATGAACTAGTGATCATGTGAACATTTTCTATAGTAACCAATTCCTTTTGTCTCACGATACTTTGCTTGTACGAGATCCGATCATTTGGTACCATACATACCTAGTTCAATATTGTTACTGACAAGTACTCTTTTACTCATTCCGTGATATAACCTTCCTTGTGATCAAATCACCTGCTTTCAAGCTATTACAAAAGTGATATCACCGAGAGGGCCCAAAGTATATCTATCCATCATCGGGATGGACAAAACCAACTCTTGATCCACGAGCCTCAACTAACACTTTTAAGTAGCCAACCACATATTTATAATCATCCTATTACGTCTGACATTTGATGGAATCAAAGTACTCTTCTGGTGTTAGTTATTGACGTGATCTCATGGTCTAAGGATTAGTGTAACTTCGAGTGATATAGCAATATAAACTTTGAAGACATGATCGTATTGCTAAACCTACTATGGGTGAATGTTCATCACATCATTCTCCAATGACATGACCTTGTTATTAACAACATCCAATGTTCATGATCAGGAAACCTTGATCATTCGTTAATCAACAAGCTAGTGTAATGAGAGGCATTACTAGGAACCTTTTCTTTGTTTATTAAACACATGTGTATCAACATTTCCGGTTAACGTAATTATAGCATGAGAAATAAACATTTATCATAAACATGGAATAATATAATAACCACTTTATTATTACCTCTCAGGCATATTCCCTTCAGTCTCCCACTTGCACTAGAGTCAATAATCTAGTTTATACTTGCGTATTCAACACCTATGGCATTTAGGTGTTATCCATACACGTTGCTAGTGGTAAACTTAATCTCCAGATCTGACACTTTCAGGTTTGTGTGTATTTGCATGTCTTTGCGTCTCTACGCATCACTCATTCTCAAATGAGATGGCATTATATAAATTTTATCCTTTGGTGATACCTTACTTCCTTAGGGTTAAAACATGTTGATACTATTGTCGTACAATAGATCTTCATAGTATTATCCCGCTTGGAACTACACAAATGCCCTCTTTAGTTGCTACTAGAGGAGTCACATACTAAGCCTTTGTTGTAGTATCCGTCACAATGCCTTTTTACTTTGGAACTCATCCAAATCCATCATGGAACTTTCTTTCATAACATTGTGCCACCTTAACCTATAGGCTAAATTGAGATAGATTTAATTTTATATCTTGTGAAAAAACTAGTTCCATTGTAACACTTTAAAATGAACTATTTTTCTAGTACCAATGTAACACTTTACAATGAACTATATGTCTAGTACCAATGTAACACTTTACAATGAACTATCTATCACCTCTACATATAGAATATATTCTTAGTTTTTCCAAAGATCAAAAGAACATCCTTACTATAGTCCAATGATCATATTATGAGTCACCCTAGTATGTGCTTATAACATCTAAAGCATAGGAAATATCTAGATATGTACATATCACGGTATGATTGATCAACTTATTCATGTGATTTTACTTACCAAGTGTCAAAACACTTGAATCTAATTTCACTCACTAAATGTCAATACACTTGAATCTAGATTCAGCCTTTTTTGTGTGGCAAGAACCTTTCTTGTCGTTTCCATATTGAACTCATTCAATATTTCATCTATGTACATTTTACAAAACCATATTAGTGTCTCAATCTATCCATATAGACTTCGATGTATAATATTCTGGTTTTTCCTAAGTCTTTCATTGAAATCTTAATTTAATGAAATTCTTAACCCGTGTCAATAAAAGATACATCATTTCCAATCAACAACATGTCTTCTACATAATGTATTAGAAATGTGTCTTAGCGCTCCCACTTAATTTCTTGCAAATGCAAGCATCTTCATCGTCTCTGATGAAACTAAACCTTTTAACAGTTTTCATCATAGTGAAGATTCCAACTCCGCGATGCTTACTTCAACCATTCAAGCTTGCATGCCTTTTTAGCATCCTTCGATTTAACAAAACCCTTCGGACTGTGTCATGTACACTATAAAATCCCACTTTCAGCAACCCTTATTAGTTGTCCAGAATGCAAAAATCAAGGGGAACATAAACTTTTTCTTGTTTAAGTGATGTAGTGATTGCTTGTTTGTTGTTTGTGCTTATACAACCAAATGTGTAGTAGAATATACTCCTCTACCTTCCCCCAGTTTACAAAATCTACTTAACAAAATTATCTAGGATTATTTTACATATTCTCAAATGTTCGGGTATTTCAAAACATGAGCAAATATGCCCCTGCAACAGCAATTATTTTCCTAGCATCTATTAGCAAAATTATGGAGATCTATATGATATAATCTCCTTATGTTTTTAAAACAGAACTTCCAACTACTCTTACCTCTAGGTTTTCCAAAACCTTTTATAAAGTTTCTGAATTCTATTCTTGGTAGAGGTACCAAGGACCCTTACCTTATTCAAACTCCAACCTTTCCAAATATACCAATCCTTACCTCAAGCTAGGCTTGATGGTAACCCTAGTAGTAGTTTGTTTTGCTTGTAAGATGAATTGCTTTGATCTTCTGTTTGACTAGTTTGCTTAAGAAGTAGTATGAGCTACCCTAGAAGATCATCCTCTAGGATCAAGCTAAATTAAGATTACAAACCCTAAGCAAGATTCCAAAGCTGGACCTGATCTCTAGTCACTAAGGTGACAATCTAAACCCTTAACCAGATCCATTTAGGGCTAGTCCTCTCTAATAACTTCTAAGTCAATAAATACCAACTATAATCAAGGATCCCCTCCAATCAATATACACTTCAACCTCATCCACTTTATGATGAGTTTGGAACCTAGCATCCTCTCAAAATCATACCCTCTTGTATCCTAGTCAAAAAAACCAGTACTGCCAAAAATGACAAAGTCTGGAACTGTTATCAATATCACATCTTTGAGTCTCTATCTTTCTCAACCCATATGTATTTTTTGAAGCACTTGAACCATATTGTAAACCATTCTAAGGAATTCCAAATTCCACTCCTGCCCTTGACTAGATCATCTCTTGATCCACTTGTTCTTCATGGTTTTGTAGGAAATAAAATAATCTTTTCTCCAAATCTTATCAACGTGCCTACGTTGGCAGAAGCTCACATATCCAAGTCATCTTATTTTGACCAACTCTTTGCATGATTATGATCTACTCATGAAGGTATATCCATCCATACTTCACTTGTTTCCATTGGAGCCCTGTGCTTCTAAAACCTACATCATTTTTGAAGCTAAATAGTAATATGCTTTGACACCCTTATTTTTAGCCAACTTTGGCATCAATCCTAGGAAAACTCAATCATGATCAACCCCAACCTTCCATACCATCATGATCTACATCACTTGGACAATCTATCCATCTAGCCCATGACTAAAGGGGAGATTTGAGCTCCCTAATCCAACAAGGTTCTGATGGTATAAAATTAATAGTGCCCAAGATCCTTTATTCCATATTTTATTCCAAAATCAAGTTTGATTTTCAAAACCCAATGTTGAAAATGATATATAAACCTTGTAGACATCACCTGCCTTGATATATAAATTTATCAAAGGTTTTCCATAATCATTTTGGCCCAAAATCTATTTATTTCTTTTCTTTTAAAAAAAACTCAAAACTCTCTCTATAAAAGAAAGTTTGTGTTTCTCCAAAACACTTTTCCAAATTTAGGCACATTTGGGACCTATATATTGTTACCTATCTCCCCGCTTCAAAAATAAATATTTTTGAAGAGTTTTAATAATTCTTTTTGCCTATTTTCTTAAATGGAAAAAATGGAAAAATAAATGTTTTAAAAACTTTGCTGCCTTAATAAATCTGGGGAGTGTGGCATGGTGTCTAAGATCATCTAACAAAAAGAACTCACTTGTCCTAGTACAACTTTTCAAAATAAAAGCCCCAAAACTATTTTTGGTCCTTTTTATAATAAGACCAAAACCCTATCAAAAATACTTGGAAAATTCTCAAATAATTTCCCAAGGTGCACCCTGACTATTCCATCCACTAGTACCCTTACTCCATCTTGGCCAGTTCCAAAACTTAGAAATAAACCTTGATCAACCAGTTTGGACATTTTGAAACTTCGCCAAAAGCATTGGATATACCACTATCAAACCCTCCATCAATCCCCTCTTTGACCACCACAACACCACCCATCTTTGTCTCGTCGACCACACACTGTATAAGCACCCCAGCCCTACTCACTTTTGTCTTTTGTGTTTGTATGGAAGGAAGAGAGAGAGAGAGAGAAGCACAACATGACATAGCCCTTAAAACTTGCTGATGCAGCCTCCCTACCCCCTCTACCCTTTTCTGCATGACCCAAAGCCCCGACACACTACCCTTCACTACCCCATCGCCCTATCCAAGGACAACATCCCCTCCAACCTTTTCCATGGACTTAGTCCATCATACATCTTCCCCTCGGGATACAAGACCTCAGACCACCCCGCTCATCCTAGCACTCGCTTTACCCTCCCACAGCTAAGGCTAGACATGAACCAGCTCGATCTGGGCTCGATCTGAGCTAGCTTTTGGCCCGCGCTAAATTGGCTTGGCTCAAGCTATCTCATTGGGCCTTTAGTGCATGAAAACTGGCTCAACCCAATTTGGCAAGAAACTCGGTCTAGCTCGTGATGATCTACACGTACATATGAACTGCCTCTAGTTTGAATTTGTCCAACAAAATTGAGCAAGCAAACATTCATATTGTTTCATCAAACTTCACAGAGTAATAATTCAACTATGTATGTATCCATTCCAATGAAAAGAATCAACAATTAAGAAACTCAAAATGTCAACTCTGTTTTCAATTACAGTAACCTTATTGTAAGTGCACAGAACATGTGCCTTCTCTTTCGAGTAGGTTTTTTGGATGTGTAGATAATCCAGTGCGGGGGGCGGAATAGAGTCGGGGTCAGGGCGGCTGGAAGGGGGAAGAGCAACTAGAAGGGGACGGCGGCGACATCCGGAGCTGATGGCGGCCACATTAGGACCCGGTGGCGAGGGAGGGGAGCGATGGTAGCGGACATGGAGATATGAGATGCTCCCGTCCCGTGCGTGCCCTATCTGCTAATGTGTTGTCCTTAGAACCGGCGGCGGTGGAACTTGGGAGCACACCGCGAGGGGATGGGTCGGGAGGGGTCGAGCGAGCGTGCCCTGTCCGGCTGAAGCATGTAAATGTCAAAAGCCCAACTCCCCTCTCTCCTCGGGCTACCGGGCCAGACCGATCCAACCCGCGCGAAGGATGGGGATCGACTCAGTCCCCATCCTTCGCGGGCCGAGCCCAGCTCGGGACGAGCCGCCTCTAGACTGGGCCGAGACAAAAGCTTGTCGGATCGTGTCCAGCCTTACCCACACCTCTCCATTTCGAACCCTAGAGCCCCTGGCCCTGTTCTATCTCTCTACATCACCGAGGAGAGAGAGGAACCTCCCTCTCGGGCACACAAGGGTGAGGCAAGTCTGCTCTCTACTCCGAACCCCCTGCTCCATTTCTTCTCCTCCATGTGCTCCCTTGCTCTGATCTACCTCCCCATTTACTTATTTTGCTTCCAGGGATGACGGAACTGCTGCTGTGAGGGTTGGTCGAAGTGAAGCTTCGCTGATGGAGTCGACACTCCTGAGTGTCGCCCGCCTCTCCAAGCCCACCCCACATCCCCAGAAGCACCACATCCGCTTGGCTATCCCCACTAGCAACATGCATCCCCTAGAAAGCCGCGATAAGCTGGAGCTCGGCCGAGGCGGACGAGCGGGTCCCCATACCAACACCAAATCGGGTGTTGTTGCCCCTCGTTGAGCTCCCCGTGGGACGCCCCATCCCCTTCGCCGCCTTCCAGCCCCTTTCCACCTCTCAGTTGAGCCTTGCCACGTGCCTCGAGCCGCCCTAGGGTTTCCGTTCCGTCGAGTTCCTCTCGTCGGGGAAGACGAAATCCCGGTCATTCGCCATCACTAATTCGTGCGGTCAGTAGGGCCCAATAACCCTTCGGTTGTCCGTGTAACTGACAGGTGGGTCCCGTCCTAGCCGATTCAAATGGAAGTCTCCCACCCACGGAGACAGCGAGTTGAGCCAGCCCAACTCTTTCGGGTCGGGTTCGCTCTGTTGTGGCTCACCCCATCTCTATCCTTTTTCCTTCTCTTTCTTCAGATCTATAGATTTTCCTCTGGTAGAAATCCAAACAAAAATGAAAAACCCCTTGGATTAGCCAGATATAAATTTTTACCAGTTCCTACATGTTTTGTATAACATGTAGTATCAAAAACTTGACAAAACTTTATTTGTATAAATTCTTGGAATTAATATACCAGAACATATACTTTTCAACCAATAAATTTCCCCAGTAAGCTTCACAGATCCAAATGGATTGAATCAAATTTCCTTTGGAAGTTATCTGAAATATCTATTTGTTGGCATCTTCCCCATTCCATTTATAGTTATGGTTTTCCTATAGCAAAAATAACAAAAAACAATTCACTTCTGCCTTTAGAAAATTCCCTAGGCTCAACCATAACCAGTATTGCTTTGATTCCAACTCCCATTGCTAAGTTACATCAAGTCCTATCAAAACCTAGGAGATCAAAATTTATTGAGCCCCTAGTGAATTGTAGTGATTTAAAACCCTCTGCTTGTGGGTATTTCACTAGATAAATCACCTCTATAGATCCACAACTCCAAAAATTTGAATCCAACTTGTACAGAAAGGTATTTAGAATACCTACCATGTGTCTTTGGATTCATATCAAAATCTTGTGTAAAAGAAATCTGGTGAAAAAAGAAAAATTTCTTGCATAACTAACTTTAAGAATTTCCCAAGGGCATTCTAGTAATTATATTGGAGTGAATCCAACTCTAAAAAATCATAAACTCAAATATCTACAATAACCTATGAGTACAAATTTATTTAAGCTATAGATATTTTCGGGTGATTTATTCACCAAAACATGGGCTATTTTCACTAGAATAATCCTAACTAAATAAATAAAATAGATAAAATGATGAAACCACTTCTGGTGGTTTTGTTATTGCAACATCTATCATATGATACCACACTTTCATGTTGGTATAATAAAGAAACTAACCTTGGTATTAAACCTAAAGGAAGTGGTTTTTGGCATTCAAAGTCTAAAGAATTTCACAAAGGCAAATAAAATACTTCCATTTGCTTTGAACTCAATCTATCAAAACCTACAGAAATCAGTGATGTACTTTATGTTTGTATGTTGTATTGCCTTGATTGCTTGTATTACTTGTGTTGATTCTGGCATTGTTTGCCTACATGTATGATCCCTGACAACGATAGTTGCGATTATATCGAAGACTCGAAGAAGATGGTTATTATTATTATGGTTTTCTAAGGAGAAGTCCCAGGACATATTTCTGGTCACAGGCAAGCCACCTACTTGCCCATAAGCCTTGTCCTACTATTTTACTTATGCATGTGTTATCTACTTGTTTATGCAAAACTACATTATTTTACTATCTAATGATCTATCTCTGGTAGTGGCTTGGCTCCTCCAAACCATTACACAATTGTACTACTAGGTACAACCCCCTTGACGACACCTAATTGTCCATAGTTTCATAGGTGGTGTATAACACCCTACCCCCTTGGAGACCCCATTTTAGCCAAAGCAAAACTACAGGTTAGGAAGACCCCGAAAAGGTTTAAAAATGTTTTATGGTAAAACCTTGGTGAGGTTTGACCTTCCAAGAGAGATTGAGAAAGAAAAAGGTTTTGGTTTTGCAAATGATGCTGAAGTGGAGAAGGAGGAAAATGCTTACAAAAATGCACCCAGTTCTTTGCAGATTTAGCTATAACAACTTAACCCGTGTAACCACATTACTCCTATATGGAAGGGCTAGACTTGATGTTTTTTTACTCGGGTATAATTTGCCTCGCAACTACTACAGGGGATTGCGTTCCTTGGAGGTTGGGCCTTCTCAAGGGTCCATGCAGAGCATCGACTAGGAGAAGGAACGAACTATCTATTGGCAGCCAGGCGTTTACTATGAATGGCTCATAGGGTAGGCACTTATACTAGAATGGGCATTCTGAAGATCTTGTTTGATTATCCAAAACCCGCATACTGGTGTATGATGATCCGTGGTTGCTCTAGGCAGATGTATCAAATCTTGTGGGTAAAGTGTACAACCTCTGTAGAGTGTAAATCTATTCAAATAGCCGTGTCCGTGGTTATGGACGGTTAGACAAACTAATGTAGAGTGGTACTGGTTTTGATTTAAAAAAGGATTTCAGAAAATCAAAGGCTTTGGAAATGTTTTGAACATGGAATGGTCGGAGAGGAAGGAAAGGAGTTTGGTCATGGAATGACCGGGAGGAAGGGAAAATGGGTGACCCAATCCTAGTGCTTCCCAAACTTTTCAAATGTTTTCAAAATGTTTTACAAAAGTTTTCAATAAAGATATAGACATGATATATCTATAATAGAAACTATTTTAGAAAAGAACCTCTCATGGAGCCCTCCTACTACCACAACCATATTGCATAGCCTTTATTATTTCACACTTAAGGTGGTTTGCGAGTACATTCAAAGTACCCACCAGCATTGTCCCTAGCTATTAACTTGGTCAGATTCAAGATGTAAGGTGAAGAAGAAGGACACATTGATGACTATGAGAGCTAGGACATTCTCCTAGTAAGCTGCCTATAGGTTAAGATAGGGCTCGGGCTCGACGCCTGATAAAGTTCCACTGATGATGATTGAGGTAGGCATAATGCCAACTGAGGTATGACTTGTATCCGCTTAAGTAATGGATGTTTACTTTGATACTTGTCGCTTATGTGCCACAACAGACTGGTCATGGGATCGTGGTGATATGCATATCAGGGATTCTCGGAGGATTAACCCGGGGGGCCCACAGACTTGGTATCAGAGCCATCCTGACTGTATGAGAACCTTAGTTATCATAGTCATTAGACAGGAAAACTATTTTGGGAAACACCAGCTTTATGAAACTTTATTATCAAAAGCTTTTCGAAAAGAGTTCTACTTCTTATCCTCTCCTAACTTTAATTATTTTGAAAATGGTTTCTTCTATCTCTCGTTCAAATTTCAAACCTACGGATTTCAAACCAGTAAGACCTAGAACGAGCTAAAGGCAACGATAACGAGATAAAGAGAAGCAACTCCCAGCAAACACAAGGAGACTACAAGATCGCCCTACCCACGGAATCCGCGTGACCAGAAGAATCCAGTGCTAGCCTACCGAGAAGCATCCAATGATTCGGCAAAAGCTCCAAAATGCAAGATAGTGAGCAAGACTATCGATAACCTCGACACCTAGGATCAATAGTCCTAAGATAGGTTTCCCCAATACCGTGAGTAGTTAACTCCTTAGTCCCTATAGTAGGCTGTGTTTGCTTGCCCAAGTGCATAATGTGTTGCTTGATGCATGTTTTTTGCATTTCTAGGTTAGGAAGAATATTGTGACACCATCGCTCTATTCAACTTTTATGTGTGATTTGTCTTAATTGGCCTTAGTCAAAGGTGTTCGAGATCGATACACCACCTCGTAACTCAGGAAATCCCCTGTTAGTTGTCTCTTTATAAAACTGATACTAACTGAAGGTTTAGAACACGATTTAGATAAGAAGAGAGTATCTCTAGATCCCAAGGTTCGACACCATCTAGTTACAAACCTCTTGAAGACTTCTCCTTAGTAGGACGGCATACTTCGTTAAACTCACTTCTCGAGACTCGTTACTAACACTACACGCCATGACTCACCTGCCAACACTAGCAAGATCCTCATTGAAGCCGGAAGTCTACCACTGAAGGATCCTCACTACGCACAAGAAACCACAAGACTTGATAACCAAGACAAGAAGTGAAGACCTAAATCCACTAACCTTCGGCACATTAGAGCTTGCGATCGACCCAAGAGAATAACTATTTTATTCGACCCCTTTGCCCACCTGACGAGAAGTTTCTTCAAAGAAAGCTCCAAAGGACCCCAAATCCTGAAGAAAAGAAGATCCGAAGACACCGAGGCTACTCTTCTACTACACCTACGCAACACAAAGAGTTCAAGTGAAGACAATTCTTCTAAAGCCAGATGCCATACCACGACTAAAGAGTAATGAGAAGTGTCGTTAACCGCTAACCTGTCCAAAATTAAATCCCTAAAGCTTTGTTAGGAACCCCCAAACAGGTATTCCAAGACGTCTGTAACACCCCAAAACTTTTAATCAAGATTATCAAATACTAATCACCCAATTTACGGTTAACAAAAACTTTTATTAATAAAACGAATATGAATGCATGTTAGCTTTGCATTAATGTGTGATTGTTTGAAAATGCAATGCTTGATTGCTACAAATAATGTGAAACGGTTTAAAGATGAATACCACATCATCTAGGACATTTACAAAAAAAATCAAAATCAAAAGAAATCAAAAAGGAATTAAATAACCAAATGGTCATTTTGACAAAAGATAACCACTAGGTCACTTTAGGTGTTCCTAGAAGAGGATTTCTAACAGAAACAATTCCACATCTTTTCACCCCTTGCTAGACTAAGTAAAAGTGAACCAAGGCCCACTTTACAAACTTACAAAAACATTTTCCAAATCAATTTAATGGGATAGTTGAAAATTGAATCTAGTTCATATGGTAAGATCCCACTTTTTCAAAAACCTATCAAACCACTTCCACTTGACCTCTCCAAGCAAACATAGACTCTCAAGCTTAAGTTAAGATCACTCAAAAACTTTCACTCAAAAATTCCAAAGTAAAATTCTTTCGGCCATTACAACAAACACCTGGCCCGCACTAAACTAACTCTAGCCTAAATTCACTATTTCCACAGTAATTCTCGACCATTTTGGTCTCCCCTTAACTCCCTTGTCCCCTCTAGTGTCGAGCAGCACCCAGACCAAGCCCCCTCTTTGCCATGTACATAGTGGAGCGCCGCCCGTTTTTGGTCATCACCGACCGACAGTGGGCAGCACGCCAGGAGCCTTGCCGCCCTCGCCCATGATGTGCACCAGACACGCCTCGGTCCACCGCCATCCTCTATCCAAGCCTTGATCCCAGCCGAGCCCTAGACCACCCTAGCTATGCCGCTCCCACCGTCTCCGTGTCGTTCCCAGAGCGCGCCAGCTCGCCGCGCCTGACCGCCTCGCACAGACCGCGCCTCACCTCGTGTCACGTGCATTAGCTCGCCACAATCACCCCAACCACGTAGATAACCCCGATCGCCGCCGCGTGACCCATAGCTACCGCACGCTGTCGCAAACACCTATGCGTCCGCACGGAGCGTCGCACGCTCCCGACCAAACCACATCGCCCCACACCTCGCATTTAAGCCATCAACGATCACTAGAGAACATAGCACCATCCCCTAGCCTCAGCCGCGCCACTAGCCGCCTGTAGCGTTGTCACCGATGAGCTCGCACCAGCACCGTTCGGTCCCCTTGTTGTAGTATAAAAGGAGGCCTCCCCTGCCTCATTTCTCCACACCCCAGCACTCACTACTCCTCACTGATCCTCCCCCACTTCTTCCCAGAGCAAGGCGGGCTCTCTCTCGCCGGAATTTGGCCGGAGCCCGCTGCTGCTGGAGGAGAAGGGCTCCGTCGATTTTTACCATCCCAAGACCTGCCATCATCGCGCCTCGAACTGCCATCGTCTACCACGTCGATCGCCACCGTCGCCGACACTAGATGGATCCCAGGTGAGCCTAGCCAGACCCCCACCGACGCATTAGGTTTAGTTCCTTGCCGGAGTAGTTTGACATCAACGACGACTCCCAGCCATTGGATTAGAATTAGATCGTAGGGCTGAGATGCATAGATACCGTTTCGCTTAGATGCAGTCACTGACTGGTGGACCCCATCTATCAGCAGCCTGCTGTGCTATGTTGTGCAGTTGGGCCAGCCTGTTTAGCTTTCCCGCGCAGCCTAGGAAATTCAAATATGGATTTTCCATTTTAGTTAAAACCCTATTATGTCCATAGATTAAAAAATCAATTCAGAGAGTTTCACTGAACCAAACTGCATGATTTAAATTTAGCTAGAAAGGTAATTAAATTATCTATCCAAGCCCGTTGGATTTAAATCATTTGGAGTTAGTGATAATCTTTAGTAAAAATACTAAGACAGAGACTTTTGCAACTTCAAACATTTTCCAAAAATCAACCATAATAGCTTCTGAGTTGATTCCAACTCTCAAAAATCACATTTGATAAGATCTATCTGAATATGTAAAAATATTTAGGTTTGCATGCAGTGACATTGGACTAGTACCAAAAGAATGCTATGAGGGTATTTCTAATCACTTTAAATCTATTAAATAATAATCTTAAACTTTATAAAATGTGACCAACCCCTTTAAATCACATTCCCATGTATTAGAATATGTGGTGATGACATGTGTTAACATGATCCCATATTTTAATTGGAGAATATTAAATCTTAATTAATTTCAATGAGTAGAAATTACTTTTCTCAAATAAGATAAATAAAACTAGTTATTTATTTCATGTGATGATTGTGATGATGCTAGATCATCAAGTGTGAGCCTTAGTGTGCTAATTAGAGCTAGTTAAGTATTGTTTGGTGATTATGCACCCCGTATTTATTTATAGACGATAGTACCGACCCAAGCTACGAGGAGGAGGAGTTCTACCCAAAAGAAGAGAAGGAAAACTTCAACCACTACACCAATCAAGGCAAGCTAGAATTATGCAAGTTAACACTTGCCCACTTGATAACTTGAGCAAAATGCATTAGGCATGCTTTTGTTATATACCCTTGATTTATACCCATCCCAAGTTTTACTTGCAAGCTTTACTCTTTTACTTTACCAAAGTTCTTTACTTATAAATAGTGCTTTGTGAGTATTTGGAAAGATAGTATAGATAGCATAAAGAGTATAAAACTAGGCCTATACTAGATGTCATTCTATGGCATGAGATTGAAGATTAGCACCCCTCATTAGTGAACACTCTTAACTTAGTGGCTAGTGCTAAGCATAAAACTTGGTGAAAATGATTATAAAAACCTTGGAATCATGCTTCATTCTATTGAAATGTTTTTGACATGTGTTGAGAAACACAAATGGATTTGATGATGAAAATGTTGAGGCATGAGCCTTAGCCCTTTATAAAAACTGATGGTTGGGTTCGGATGCGATACCATTCCAATTTTACCATACAACCACAATACCTGAATTGGGTAAGGCTTAGCCGGAAATTTATATGCATTAGTATGGGTTCCCTCGCGAAGAGGTTTGAGCTGACGCTACCTCGTGACTGTGAATTGTCCACCTATGCAGTGCCCATGATGGTAGATGGCCATGGCTGGGAGGCCAAGCTCATAGGGGAGGTGCCTATACTAGAGTGTGTAAAGGAAAGGTTATGAGTGATTATCCTTATACTAAGTATGATGATTCAGGGTTATCCCTGATGGATGTATCGAATTTTGTGGTGAAAGTGTACCACCTCTGCAGAGTGTCAAACTATTCGAATAGCCGTGTCCGCGGTCATGGATAGTTGGAGTGGCCATACTATTCCATCGTGAGATGTTTTCAAAATGACTTGTGAAGTGAACTATGACTTTGACTTGACCACAACAGGGTTGTAAATATGAAAACTAGGTTCCCACTTAAGTGATTTAGAATATTTACTTAGTTTTCTTTACTTCTAAACTCAGTTTAGATAAACCTGGCTTTTTGCAAATCAACCTAGAGCTTAAGATTTCCTACTAGAACTACCTTACTTGTTAGTGATAGTTTGCGAGTACTTAAAGAGTACTCATGGCTTTGTCCCTGGCTATTCCCGTGGCCAGACTATGAGGAGGACTATCAAGACGATGGACAGCAGGATGTCTACGACAACTAGGATCATCTCCCATCATCAGCATTGCATGTGACTCTGAAGATGGAGCCCACTACCACGCTTATTATTACGCTGCTTGTTTGAATTAAGACTGGATCATGAGATCCTTTATTTGTGTAAGACCTTATTATGGTTTGTAATGGATGATGTACTATGATATCCAATCTGTTATGTCTCGCAAAAATGGTAATCTTGGGATTGTGATGTATGGCATAACAGGCATCTGGGATTAAAAATCTGGGTGTTGACAAGTTGGTATCAGAGCCATCCTGACCATAGGAGACCCTAGTTAGAATGGACGTCCGAACAAAACTTAGTTTCAAAACCAAAGAAGTGAGTATTTATGAAAACCTATTCCCACTCTTATCCTTGATTCTTTCAAAAAAAATCATGTTCCTCTAAATTCTTACATTACTACATAAAATTTGACACACTTGATCACCTCACTAACTTACTCATCCTAAATTCTTATAGATGGAAGTTCAGTATTGCAAGTTCTACCAGTTGGGCAACGGATTCCAACTGATCTTTGAGAGGGATCTAGATGCACTGTCTGAGTACCTTGAGCGCCCACATTCGGAATTCTTTGGTGCCCAACTCAACGATCACGTAGGAGGAGATCTACAATGGCTGATAGTTGCAGATCTCCAAGGCAGAATGGAAGCACCTACTTCTGAGAAGATCCAATTCACCTTGTGAGAAAACAACTGGCTAGATGGATTAGCCAGGGCTATGCATGAAGCTCTTGCCCGTCTGTGTGGGCAAAACATCAACTTGATCCAGGGAACTCGCTTTGCTCACTTCGCAAGGCGTGATTCTATGGGTATGCCATTGGAGATGCCAAGTCACCCGGAGTTGAAGCGCTAGGTGGAAAATGTTGACTTCATGCTATATGATAGGCAGAAGGAATTGGACAATGCTCGAGCTTACGCCAACCACAACCTTGCAATTACCATCAAGAAGGAACAGACTATCACCATGCTCGTCAAGGATCGCCAATCACATCGTCGTCAACACGAGAAGAAGGATCACACCATCGATCGTCTTCGTAAGAAGGTGGCCGCTCTCGAGAAGACCATCCATGAATAGGAAGTCTAGCTTGAAGCAAAAGAGGAGGAGGAAGGTGAAGACATCCAGGGAGATCTTCACTCTTACCTCAGTGATGACAATGACTACCTGGAGGATGATGCCATGGATTTCTACACCGATGATGATGATTCCGACTTCATTGATGATGAGTAGATGCACTTGATCACTACCATAGGAATGAGTTGTATCGGTCCCACTCTATCGTAGTTTCGCAGAATGGTTCTTAAAACCATCTGTTTTCCATTTGTGTTGTGGTGTGTGTTGTATTATGTGCTTTGAATGAATCAATGAGAGGAAGAAGTTAGTTTGCAAAACCTGAGTCAAACTCAAAGTTAGAACCTTTTGAAAACAAAACCATGAACCTTAGAAATTTCCCTCTTATCTCATTATCTATCTCAATCTTCAGATGACTCGTGGAAACCCCGGAGGAAGCAGCTCATCGCCGGACCCGATGCTGCAGATTCTGCAAATGCTAGTTTCCGACTGTGAAGCTAGTAGAGCCGAACGCCAAGCCAACCTAGCCACTCTTCAACAAATAGCTCAGATGGCCCATGAAGGAAATATGCCCTGAGAGGCAATAATAAAGTTGTTATTATATATTCCTTATACATGATAGATGTTTATTTTACATGCTAGAAATGTATTGATTCAGAAACATCAATACATGTGTGTTTAATAAACAAAAAGGGTTCCTAGTCATGCCTCTCTTATAGACTAGCTTGTTGATTAACAGGATGATCAAGGTTTCCTGATCATGGACATTGGATGTTGTTAATAACAAGGTCACACCATTGGTGGAATGATGTGATGAACATTCATCTGAAGTATAGAATTACGATCAAGTCATTATGTTTATATTGCTATAACATCATATGAAGTAATCTTTATCCTTAGACCATGAGATCATGTTAATTGCTAACACCGGAAGAGTATCTTGATAACATCAAACGTCACACCGTAACAGGGTGACTATAAAGATGGGTTAAGTACTACGAAGGTGTTATGTTGAGGCTCATGGATCAAGAGTGGAATTTGTCAATCCAGATGACGGATAGATATACTCTGGGCCCTCTCGTTGATATCACATTAGGATAGCTTGCAAGCAAGTGATGTGATCACTAGAATGTTATATCATGGGAACGAGAAAAGAGTGCATGTCGGTAACGAGATCAAACTAGGTATGGAGATACCGATGATCGTATCTCGGACATGTAATATATCGAGAGACAAAGGGATTTAGTTACAAGCATTAAAGGTTCTCACGATCACAGGAGTCATCATTGAATGTGTAGGAGTCAGTACGGATCTCCAGGTCCCGCTGCCGATTATTGATCGGAGAAGGGTCTCGATCATGTCTGCATTATTCGCGAACCGTAGGGTGGCACACTTATGAGTTACCGGACACCATTTTGGAGCACATATGTTTCAGACGAAAGAATTGCAAAGCGCAGGAATTGTTTCAATAGAAACCAGAAATTGTTTCGAGTGAAATTGCAGAAGGTGGTTTTGCATGTGATATAGAAATATTGCAAGGGGATATATGTGAATGTTTGTTAATTAAAGTAATTAACAAAATTCTGAATAAATTTAATAAAAAGAGTTTTATTAAATGAGAGAGCATTAAATTTGGAGAAATTTAATGCATTTAAAGTGGAGACTTTAAAAAGGGAATGTGAAGAGGCATTTTAATGTGGAGGGGTTACCACCACATGAATGGGGGAGGTGAGGGGTCACCCCCCCATGCGCCAGCCATGGAGAGAGGGGGCACCCCCCCCTCCTCCTATAAAAGGCCACCCATTCCCTCCTTCATCCTCACACCTCCTTGTGAAGGATCTCTCTCCCCCTCTAGAATTATTCCCCCATGGTCTCGGATTAGCGAGATACATGTTCCCGGTGGCATTTCGTCTGGAAGGAGTTGCTGCTTCCGCTGGATCTCTGGAGCGAGGAGGTGGAGGTTGTCCGGTGGCTTGAACGTGTGTGCGAGTGCGGATGCGCTGCTGAGTTGCGGCGCTCGGACTTCCTCACGATCTTGAGATCGGCAAGTGTACGACTACATCAACCACGAGTTCCTACTCATTAACAAAGCTCGTTGTCTACGAGGGTAAGTTCTCGTTGGATGTATGTCCACCCGTTGCTTTGTACCTAGTAGATAGATCTTCGCGTGTAGTTCACACCGTAGGAAAATTTTTGTTTTCTATGCTGCGGACCCAACAGTGGTATCAGAGCCTGATCTATGCGTAGGTGCTTAGCACGGGTAGTACACATATGGTTGATATGTGGGCGATGATGATCATGTTATTGCATCTTCTATGTATTTTGGATATTTGTGGCATAGTGGGATGAAGCGGCCCGGACCAACCTTACATGTCATCGTACATGAGACCGGTTCCACGACTGACATGCAACTTGTTTTGCATAAGTGGCTGGAGGGTGTCTGTCTCTCCTACTATAGTCAATATATGATTTACAACGAGTTGCTAATAACTTAGTTATCCTCGTTGTGGTTCATGTTCGTAGGTAAGAACGGTTCTATCTCCGAAAGCCCTAAGCCACGTAAAACTTGCAATTGATAAATTAGAGGCGTCTAGTTTAGATCGTTGCTGGGCTAGTGTATTGATATGGTATTGTTGTAAGTAGATGTATGGTGGATACTCTTACAACACACTCAACGTGTAAGTTCCATAGACCTTGGCCTTACACACAAAGGAATGATAGAGACCATACCATGATGCAAGTGATAGAGATCAAATGCATGGACCATATCATCTCACTTTACACATTAGATGTTAGCATCTTATACTGCTAGTTTGGCGCGTTTGATAGCATTATAAGATGATCCCTCTTTTAGATATCAAGATAAAAATGTGTTCTTCCTTGAGTATGCACCGTTATATGGATCGTGTTTCGAGACATCACGTGATGATCGGGTGTACTCGAATCTACGCTTTCATAGGAACGGGTGTAAGACAGTTTTACACACGCGAATACTAAGGTTCTTACTTGGCGAGCCTAGCATGTACAGACATGGCCTCGGAACACGGACCGAAAGGTTAAGCATGAGTCATATGGTTGATATGATGCCCATATAGATGCTCGCCTTTGAAGCTATATCAACTCACGTGATGATTGGACTTGGTATAGTGGATTTGGTTCATGTAATCACCAAAAGGACATGAGGGATGTCGTTTTTGAGTGGGAGTTCATTAGTAATTTGGATTAGTTGAACTCAATCTATCATAAACTTAGTCTAAATAAACTTTACAAATTCTGTTGTAGATGGCACCACCTGCTTTTAATTTCAATGTGTTCATGGAGAAAGAGAAACTTGCTGCGAATGGTAGCAACTTCACCAACTAGGCTATGAATTTGAGGATTCTCCTCACTGCTGCACAAAAGCAATATGTGCTAGATGCGCCGCTAGGCCCCCCACCAGCTCCTGATGCCCCTGACGAGGAAAAGAATGTCTATGTGACTCGTCAGGAGGACCACAACTTAGTTCATTGCGGCATACTGTATGGGCTAGAGCCAGAACTTCGAAAGCGTTTTGAAAATGGCAATGCCTTTGATACCATGGGAGAATTGAAAATGATTTTTGATATCCATGCTGCCGTAGAGAGTTATAATGCTACAGAAAAGTTCTTTAGCTGCATGATGGAGGAAAACTGCTCCGTTAGTGAGCACGTACTCAAAATGTCTGGGTACGCCGATAAGCTTGTGTCCTTGGGAATAATGATTCCCATTGACTTAGGCATACATCGTGTTCTCCAATCTCTGCCACCTAGCTACAAGAGCTTTGTGATGAACTATAATATGCAGGGCATGAAGAAGTCTCTTCCCGAGCTTCTGTCAATGCTTAAGACTGTAGAAGTGGAGATTAGGAAAGAACATCAAGTGTTGATGATCAATAGGACCACTGGTTTCAAGAAGGACAAGAAAGGCAAGCACAGGGGAAATAAGGGTGGCAAGTCTATTGCCACACCCGAAAAGAAACCCCGGGCTGGCCCTAAGTCTGACACCGAGTGCTACTATTGCAAGGGGACTGGCCATTGGAAGCGCAACTGCCCCAAGTATTTGGCGGACAAGAAGTCCAGCAAGGCAAACAAAGGTATATGTGATATACATGTTATTGATGTGTACTTGACTAGTACTCGCAGTAGCACCTGGGTATTTGATACCGGATCAGTTGCTAATATATGTAACTCGGTTCAGGGGCTACGGAACAAGCGACAACTAGCAAGGGATGAGGTTAGGATGTGGGTCGGCAATGGATCAAGAGTTGATGTGATCGCCGTCGGGACGCTACCTCTCCATTTGCCATCGGGATTAGTTATAAACCTAAATAATTGTTATTTGGTGCCTGCACTAAGCATGAACATTGTATCTGGATCGTGTTTGATGCAAAGTGGTCATTCCTTTAAATCTGAGAATAGTGGTTGTTCGATTTATAAGAATGATATCTTTTATGGTCATGCACCTATGTTGAATGGTTTATTTCTATTGGATCTCGATAGTAATATTATGCACATTCATAATGTTAATGCTAAAAAGATTAAACTTGATGATGATATGTCTACATATATGTGGCACTGCCGTCTAGGTCATATTGGCGTTAAACGCATGAAGAAACTCCATTTTGATGGACTTTTGGAATCACTTGATTTTGAATCATTTGATACATGTGAGCCATGCCTTATGGGCAAGATGACTAGAACGCCGTTTTCCGGTTCAATGGAACGGGCGATAGATCTATTGGAAATCATACATACTGATGTGTGTGGACCAATGAGTGTGTCGGCGTGAGGTGGATATCGTTATTTTGTTACTTTCACGGATGATTTGAGTAGATATGGGTATATCTATTTGATGAAACACAAATCTAAAACTTTCGAAAAGTTCAAGGCATTTCAGAATGAAGTGGAAAATCATCGTAATAGAAAGATCAAGTTTCTACGGTCTGACCATGGAGGAGAGTATCTAAGTTACGAGTTTAGCACACACATGAAAGAGTGTGGAATAGTTTCACAACTCACGCCTGCCGGAACACCACAATGTAATGGTGTGTCGGAACGTCGTAATCGTACCTTATTGGATATGGTTCGATCTATGATGTCTCTGACTGACTTACCTCTATCATTTTGGGGTTATGCACTGGAAACAGCTGCATTCACTTTAAATCGGGCACCATCTAAATCCGTTGAAACGACACCGTATGAATTATGGTTTGGAAACAAACCTAAGCTATCATTTCTTAAGGTTTGGGGATGCGATGTTTATGTGAAGAAACTTCAACCAGATAAACTCGAACCCAAAGCGGAAAAATTCGTCTTCATAGGATACCCTAAGGAAACAATTGGGTATACCTTCTACCACAGATCCGAGGGCAAGGTTTTTGTTGCCAAGAATGGATCCTTTCTTGAGAAGGAGTTTCTCGCGAAAGGTGTGAGTAGTCGGAAGGTAGAACTCGAAGAGGTTATTGAACCTTCTCTTCATGGAATGGCGAGTGGCGCAGCACCGGAAGTTGTTTCGGAGTTGACTTCACCTGATGAAGAGAGAGTTAATGCTAATGATCATGAAACTCCGAAAGAGGACACTACCGAACCTCGCAGGTCAAGCAGGACACGTGCAGCTCCTGAACTGTACGGCAATCCTGTTGTGAATTTCATGGTTGATGAACTGGATGACCCTACGACGTATGAAGAAGCGATGATGAGCCCGGATTCCAACAAATGGCTAGAAGCCATGAAATCTGAGATGGAATCCATGTACGAGAACCAAGTTTGGAACTTGGTGGACTTA
Source organism: Avena sativa (assembly GCA_916181665.1). Lineage (NCBI taxonomy): Eukaryota > Viridiplantae > Streptophyta > Magnoliopsida > Poales > Poaceae > Avena > Avena sativa. Next base: position 346,874,295 of record OV702287.1, read on the forward strand.
CCTCACGACCGAAAGGCCGTTGAGAATAAATGGATTTTCAAAAGGAAAATTGATGCTAATGGTAATGTGACCATCTATAAGGCTCGACTTGTCGCAAAGGGGTTTCGACAAATTGAAGGAGTTGACTACGATGAGACATTCTCTCCCGTAGCGATGCTTAAATCGGTTAGGATTATGTTAGCAATTGTTGCATATTTCGATTATGAAATATGGCAGATGGATGTCAAAACTGCGTTCCTCAATGGTAAGATTGAAGAAGAGTTGTATATGATACAACCTAAGGGTTTTGTCGATCCTAAGGATGCTAATAAGGTGTGCAAACTTCAGCGACCCATCTATGGACTGAAGCAAGCATCACGAAGTTGGAATCTCCGCTTTGATGAGGTGATCAAAGAGTTTAGATTTGTCCAAACTTATGGAGAGGCTTGTATTTACAAGAAAGTGAGTGGGAGCAATGTGGCATTTCTGATATTATATGTGGATGACATATTATTGATTGGAAATGATATAGATCTTTTAAACAGTGTTAAAAGTTATCTAAACAGCAAATTTTCGATGAAAGACCTTGGTGAAGCGTCATATATATTAGGCATTAAAATCTATAGAGATAGATCAAGGCGCCTAATTGGGCTATCGCAGAGTACATACCTTGATAAGATATTAAAGAAGTTTAATATGGACGAAAGTAAGAAGGGGTTCTTACCTATGTTGCAAGGCAAGACATTGAGTAAGACTCAAAGTCCGGCTACGGCGGAAGAAAGAGAGATGATGGATAAGATCCCCTATGCCTCGGCCATAGGCTCTATTATGTATGCCATGCTATGTACAAGACTGGATGTGGCACATGCTATTAGTTTGACTAGTTGGTACCAATCTGATCCAGGTTCGGAACACTGGATAGCGGTAAATAACATCCTCAAGTACTTCAGAAGAACTAAGGATATGTTTCTCATATACGAAGGTGAAGAAGAGCTAGTCGCTAAGTGTTATGTCGATGATAGCTTTGACACCGATCCGGATGACTCTAAGTCTCAATCCGGATACGTATTTCTCTTGAACGGAGCAGCAGTTAGTTGGAGGAGTTCCAAACAACCTGTGGTGGCTGGATCAACAACGGAGGCGGAATATGTTGCTGCTTCAGAAGCGGCGCAGGAGGCAGTTTGGATGAAAGAGTTCATTATAGAACTGGGTGTGGTTCCCAGTGCGTTGGACCCGATGGTGATCTATTGTGACAACAATGGAGCCATAGCCAACGCAAAGGAACCAAGGTCTCACAAGAATTCCAAACATATTAAGCGCCGGTTTCACTCCATCCACGAGCATGTCAAGGATGGAGATATAAAGATTTGTAAAGTACACATGAACCTAAATGTAGCAGATCCGTTGACTAAAGTTCTCCCTAGGGAAAAACATGATCAACACCAGAACTCCATGGGTGTTAGATTTAACACTATGTGAACTAGATTATTGTCTCTAGTGCAAGTAGGAGACTGAAGGAAATATGCCCTGAGAGGCAATAATAAAGTTGTTATTATATATTCCTTATACATGATAGATGTTTATTTTACATGCTAGAAATGTATTGATTCGGAAACATCAATACATGTGTGTTTAATAAACAAAAAGGGTTCCTAGTCATGCCTCTCTTATAGACTAGCTTGTTGATTAACAGGATGGTCAAGGTTTCCTGATCATGGACATTGGATGTTGTTAATAACAAGGTCACACCATTGGTGGAATGATGTGATGAACATTCATCCAAAGTATAGCATTACGATCAAGTCATTATGTTTATATTGCTATAACATCATACGAAGTAATCTTTATCCTTAGACCATGAGATCATGTTAATTGCTAACACCGGAAGAGTATCTTGATAACATCAAACGTCACACCATAACAGGGTGACTATAAAGATGGGTTCAGTACTACGAAGGTGTTATGTTGAGGCTCATGGATCAAGAGTGGAATTTGTCAATCCAGATGACGGATAGATATACTCTGGGCCCTCTCGGTGATATCACATTAGGATAGCTTGCAAGCAAGTGATGTGATCACTAGAATGTTATATCACGGGAACGAGAAAAGAGTGCATGTTGGTAACGAGATCAAACTAGGTATGGAGATACTGATGATCGAATCTCGGACATGTAATATATCGAGAGACAAAGGGATTTAGTTACAAGCGTTAAAGGTTCTCACGATCACAGGAGTCATCGTTGAATGTGTAGGAGTCAGTATGGATCTCCAGGTCCCGCTGCTGATTATTGATCGGAGAAGGGTCTCGATCATGTCTGCATTATTCGCGAACCGTAGGGTGGCACACTTAAGAGTTACCGGACACCATTTTTGAGCACATATGTTTCAGACGAAAGAATTGCAAAGCGCAGGAATTGTTTCAATAGAAACCAGAAATTGTTTCGGGTGAAATTGTAGAAGGTGGTTCTACATGTGATATTGAAATATTGCAAGGGGCTATATGTGAATGTTTGTTAATTAAAGTAATTAAAAAAATTCTGAATAAATTTAATAAAAAGAGTTTTATTAAATGAGAGAGCATTAAATTTGGAGAAATTTAATGCATTTAAAGTGGAGACTTTAAAAGGGAATGTGAAGAGGCATTTTAATGTGGAGGGGTTACCACCACATGAATGGGGGAGGTGAGGGGTCACCCCCCCATGCGCCGGCCATGGAGAGAGGGGGCATCCCCCCTCCTCCTATAAAAGGCCACCCATTCCCTCCTTCATCCTCACACCTCCTTGTGAAGGATCTCTCTCCCCCTCTAGAATTATTCCCCCATGGTCTCGGATTAGCGAGATACATGCTCCCGGTGGCATTTCGTCTAGAAGGAGTTGTTGCTTCCGCTAGATCGCTGGAGCGAGGAGGTGGAGGTTGTCCGGTGGCTTGAACGTGTGTGCGAGTCCGGATGCGCTGCTGAGTTGCGGCGCTCGGGCTTCCTCATGATCTTGAGATCGGCAAGTGTACGACTACATCAACCACGAGTTCCTACTCGTTAACAAAGCTCGTTGTCTATGAGGGTAAGTTCTCGTTGGATGTATGTCCACCCGTTGCTTTGTACCTAGTAGATATATCTTGGCGTGTAGTTCACACCGTAGGAATTTTTTTGTTTTCTATGCTGCGGACCCAACAGTTGCTGCTTCCGCTGCTTTGCTGGAGCGAGGGATGGAGGTTTTCGAGGTACCGGACGTGTGTGCAATCACGGATGCACCGCTGCTTTGCGGTGCTGGACTTGGTGGTGCCGGACTTGCTGGAGCTGGATCTGATGGACATGCTGGAGCCGGACCTGCTGGACTTCATCATGATCTTGAGATCGGCAAGTGTACGACTACATCATCCACGAGTTCCATCTTGTTAACAAAGCTTTGTTGTCTTCGAGGGTAAGTTCTCTATGGATGTATATCCACCCGTTGCTTGTATCTAACAGATAGATCTTGGTGATAGTTCCCATCGTAGGAAATTTTTTGTTTTCTATGCTGCGAACCCAAAAGTGGTATCAGAGCCTGATCTATGCATAGGTGCTTTGCACGGGTAGTACACATATGTTTATATGTGGGCGATGATGATCATGTTATTGCTTCTTTCATGTATTTTGGATATTGGTGGCATAGTGGGATGAAGCGGCCTAGACCAACCTTACATGTCATCGCACATGAGACCGGTTCCACGACTGACATGCAACTAGTTTTGCATAAGTGGCTGGCGGGTGTCTGTCTCTCCTACTATAGTCAATATCTGATTTACAACGAGTTGCTAATAACTTAGTTATCATCGTTGTGGTTCCATGTTCGTAGGTAAGACTGGTTCTATCTCCGAAAGCCCTAAGCCACGTAAAACTTGCAATGGATAAATTAGGGGCGTCTAGTTTATATTGTTGTTGGGCTAGTGTCATGATATGGTAATGTTGTAAGTTGATGTATGGTAGATACCCTTACAACATACTTAACGAGTTCTTGCAAGTGTACGACTACATCAACCACGAGTTCCTACTCGTTAACAAAGCTCGTTGTCTACGAGGGTAAGTTCTCGTTGGATGTATGTCCACCCGTTGCTTTGTACCTAGTAGATAGATCTTGGCGTGTAGTTCACACCGTAGGAAAAATTTTATTTTCTATGATGCGGACCCAACAGCCCACAATAATCAAGGCCATGGCAACCAAGATCACCATGGATCCAAGCTCAAAAACTTCAGAATACAAATCCCCCTATCTTCAACAAATCTGAGGATCCCTTAGATGCTGATGACTAGCTCCAAACCATGGAGAACAATCTGGAAGTCGCAGGAGTTGAAGCCAATGAGAAGGTACTGTTTGCCACCCATTATCTGGCAGGAGATGCAAGAGCCTGGTGGAATAGCACCCGTACTATGAATGACGGTCAGATGATGACTTGGGAAGCATTCAAGATCAAGTTCAGCCGCACCCATGTGCCACAAGGTTTAGTCACCAGAATGAGAGATGAATTCAGGGAACTGAAGCAAGGAAGGATGATGGTAGTTGAATACCGTGACAAATTTCTGTCCCTAGTAGATATGCCCCTGATGAGATCAACAGTGAAGCCAAGAAGAAGGAAAGGTTCCTGAATGGATTGCATGATGAGATGCAAACTGTGTTAGTCAACATCCATTTTGGAGATCTAGAAGAGCTTGTAGACTCTGCCATCCAGATGAAAGGGAATATCAACCAAGCCAATGACAACCGCAAGCGCATGATGATGCACCAGACTAGGTCCCACAATACCCAGAAGTATCGCCCCAACCCGTTTGCAGGATATGCCCCGAGAAACAACAGACTCCCGATGACCCGTCCAAGCTACCCCAATCGTAGCGGAGGAAACTTGAAGTCTGGAGGAAACCACAACAACAACCCCGGCAACTCCAACAATTTCAACCGTGCACCACCCAAGTCCAACAACAACAACAACAACAATACTTCCCCAAGGACTAGAAGCAATGATGTGCCTGTTGTAGCCAAAGACAAATCCCAGATTACTTGCTTTGAATGTGGAGTCAAGGGTCACTACTCCAATGAGTGCCCCAAGAAGTTTGCAGCAGCCACCAATGTGAATGCACCCGCTCAGCAGCAATGCCATGTTCAGCCTAGAAGGAGATTTGCCCCAGGGAACTCTCTCAACCGCAACGGCCGTCTGTTCCACATGAATGCTGAAGAAGCTCAGGAAGCGCTCGATGTCTTGCTGGGTATGTTTTCTGTTAACTCAGTACTTGCAAGAGTGTTGTTTGATTCTGGAGCATCGCACTCGTTTGTTACAGAAGAATTTGCATGCACTAGTAAGATTCAACCAACAAAATTGAAGCATGCTATGATAGTTCAAATACCTGGTTCAACCACCAAAGCTAGAAAAAATTGCAAGGTTGTACCTATCAGAATCCATGGGATAGATTTTTATGCCAATCTAATAGTACTTGGAACCAAAGGTTTGGAAGTAGTACTAGGAATGGATTGGATGTCGAAACATAAAGGATTGATTGACTATGCCAAGAAAGCCATAACCATGACCAGTAGCTCTAGAGTATCTGTAGAGCATGTATTTGAGACTTTGCCCCACCAATTCAAATACAACAAGAGTCTAGCCCAACCAACCATAGACCAAGTCAGAGTAGTCTGTGAATACCCCGACGTATTCCCGGATGAATTGCCCGGTATGCCCCCAGATCGGGATATCGAGTTCATCATTGAACTAATTCCTGGAACTGGACCCATAGCTCAGAGACCTTATAGTATGAACCCATCTAAATTGGTGGAGCTAAAGAAGCAACTTGATGCTATGCTAGAGAAAGGTCTGATTCAACCAATCCATCGCCATGGAGATCGCCTATATTGTTTGTGGATAAGAAAGATGGAGGTAACTGTTTGTGCACGGATTACCGGAAGCTGAATGATGTCACCATCAAGAACAAGTACCCACTGCCAAAGATAGAGGATCTGTTTGATCAGTTGACTGGTGCCAGAGTGTTTTCTAAGATTGATCTTAGAACTGGTTATCATCAACTCAAAATTCGTGCAACGGATATTCCAAAGACCGCCTTTACCACCAGATATGGATTGTATGAGTATACGGTCATGTCTTTTGGATTAACCAATGCCCCCGCTTATTTCATGAAACTCATGAATAAGATTTTTATGAACTTTCTGGATAAGGTTGTCATTGTTTTATCGACGATATTCTAATCTATTCAAAGTCAAAATAAGACCATTAGCTACACCTGAGAACCATCCTTGAAACCCTTAGAGAACATCAATTGTATGCCAAATTTAGCAAATGTGAGTTCTGGTTGAAAGAAGTAGGATTCCTCGGACATATTGTGTCGGCAGGAGGAGTCACTATTGATCCCGCTAAGATCAAAGATGTTGAAGAATGGGAAGCCCCAACCACTCAAACCCAAGTCCGTGCATTTCTCGGATTAGCGGGATATTACCGCAAGTTTGTTGAAGGATTTTCGAGCATCGCAAGACCGATGACCCAATTGTTGAACAAAGATAGAAAGTTTGAATGGACCGACAAATGTGAAGCAAGTTTTCAAGAGCTCAAGAAGAGATTGATTTCAGCCCCAATTTTGATTATGCCAGATATCAAGAAGCCTTTTGGTGTATATTGTGATGCATCCAAGATTGGTATCGGATGTGTGTTGATGCAAAAAGGCAAAGTAATAGCATATATGTCCCAACAACTGAAGCAACATGAGCAAAACTACCCTACCCATGATCTTGAACTAGCAGCCGTAGTGTTAGCATTGAAGACATGGCGTCTTTACCTTATGGGTAACCGCTGTGAGATTTATTCGGATCACAAGAGTCTGAAGTATATTTTCACCCAGAAGGAGCTGAATATGAGGCAAAGGAGATGGATAGAGTTAATCAAGGATTATGACCTTGACATTCACTATCACCCCGGCAAATCCAATGTGGTAGCGGATGCTCTTAGCAGATTGCCGTGTAGATTAAACACCATGATCAAAGAAGCCTAGCCAAGTTTGCATGAAGAGTTGGAGCAGTTTAGAACGGAGGTGGTTAGCAAAGGATTTTTAGCTAGCATTGAACTTCAACCCACATTGATCAGTCAGATCAAGGAAGCCCAGAAAGGAAACGAGAGTATCGACGGAATCAGACATCATATTGGTACAGGAAAGGTACCTGGATTCACCGAACACGAAGAAGGAGTTTTGTGGTACAAAGGACGTATATGTGTGCCAGCAGATTCCGAGCTGAAACAAGTTATCATGCAGGAAGCTCATGATACTCTTTATTCTATCCACCCCGGAGGAACAAAGATGTATCAGGATTTGAAGGAGCAATTTTGGTGGCACAAGATGAAGAGAGAAATCGGAAGCTACATAGCCAAGTGTGATATCTGTCAGAGAGTCAAAGCGGAACATCAGAGACCCGCAGGACTTTTGCAACCATTGCAGATTCTGGAATGGAAATGGGATTCCGTCGGAATGGACTTTATCACCGGCTTGCCTACTTCTAGTAGGGGAAATGACTCTATCTCGGGCATAGTTGATAGACTGTCCAAGGTAGCCCATTTTATACCTGTCAAGACAACCTACCAGAGTTTGAAGCTAGCAGAGTTGTACATTGCTAGAATCGTCAGTTTGCATGGAACCCCCAAGACCATAGTTTCGGATCGAGGAACCCAATTTACCTCAAGATTTTGGTAGAAAGTCCAAGAAGGATTAGGAACCAAATTGAATTTCAGCACAGCTCATCACCCGCAAACCGATGGACAGACTGAAAGAGTCAACCAAATCTTAGAAGATATGTTGAGAGCTTGTGTCCTAGAGTATGGATAAAAATGGGAAGATTGTCTGCCTTTCGCAGAATTCTCATACAACAACAGTTATCAAGCCAGTTTGCAAATGGCCCCATTTGAATTTCTGTATGGAAGAAAGTGTCGTACCCCTTTGAATTGGTCCCAAGTAGGAGAGAGTCAGATTTTCGGACCCGACATCCTACGAGAAGATGAAGAGAAGGTTCACAAAGTCCCTGAGTACCTCAAGATCTCCCAATCCAGACAGAAGAGTTATGCTGACAAGAGACGTCGAGACTTGACTTTCAATGTCGGAGATTTTGTGTATCTCAAAGTGTCGCCTTTGAAGGGAATGCAACGTTTTCAACTGAAGGGAAAGTTATCCCCCAGATATATTGGACCCTTCAAGACTTTGAATCGCATAGGAGAAGTATCATATCAACTGGAACTGCCAGAGGAGATGTCAGCCATCCATAATGTGTTCCATATCTCGTTACTTCGCAAATGCATAGAAGTTCCAGAGAAGACAGAAGTGTTCAAGAACATCGATCACCAAGCCATAGATATGAACAAGGATTTGATGTACCGGAAAGTACTCATTCATATTTTGGAAGAAGCCTTCAGAACCACCAGGACCCGGAGTATCAAGTTTCTCAAGATCCAGTGGAGCAACCATACCGAAGAAGCTACATGGGAGCGAGAAGATTACATTAGGACTGAGTTTCCAGATCTCTTTAGTTACTAGTTTTTCTTAAATCTCGGGACGAGATTTTGTTTAAGGAGGGAAGGTTTGTAACACCCCAAAACTTTTAATAAAGATTATCAAATACTAATCACCCAATTTAGGGTTAACAAAAACTTTTATTAATAAAATGAATATGAATGCATGTTAGCTTTGCATTAATGTGTGTTTGTTTGAAAATGCCATGCTTGATTGCTACAAATGATGTGAAATGGTTTAAAGATGAATACTACATCATCTAGGCCATTTACAAACAAAATCAAAAGAAAAATAAATCAAAAAGGAATTAAATAACCAAATGGTCATTTTGACAAAAGATAACCACTAGGTCACTTTAGGTGTTCCTAGAAGAGGATTTCTAATAGAAACAATTCCACATCTTTTCACCCCTTGCTAGACCAAGTAAAAGTGAACCAAGGCCCACTTTACAAACTTACAAAAACATTTTCCAAATCAATTTAATGGACAGTTGAAAATTGAATCTAGTTCATATGGTAAGATCCCACTTTTTCAAAAACCTATCAAACCACTTCCACTTGACCTCTCCAAGCAAACATAGACTCTCAAGCTTAAGTTAAGATCACTCAAAAACTTTCACTCAAATATTCCAAAGTAAAATTCTTTCGGCCATTACAACAAACACCTGGCCTGCACTAAACTAACTCTAGCCTAACTTCACGGTTTCCACAGTAATTCTCGACCATTTGGTCTCCCCTTAACTCCCTTGTCCCCTCTAGTGTCGAGCAGCACCCAGACCAAGCCCCCTCTTTGTCGTGTGCACACTAGAGCGCCACCCATTTTTGGTCATCGCCGGTTGACAGTGGGAAGCATGCCAGGAGCCTCGCCACCCTCGCCCACGACGCGCACCAGACACACCTCGGTCCACCGCCACCCCCTGTCCAAGCCTTGACCCCAACCGAGCCCTGGACCACCCTCTACGCCACGCCCACCATCTCTGTGTCGTGCCCAAAGCATGCCAGCTTGCCGCACCCGACCGCCTCGCACAAACCGTGCCTCACCCCCGCCTTGCGTGCACTAGCTCGCCATGATCACCCCAACCCCGCAGACAACCCCGTTCGCCGCCGTGTGACCCACAGCTGCCACACGCCGTTATAAACACCTCTACGTCCGCGCGGAGCGCCACACGCTCCCGACCAAACCACACCACCCCACGCCTCGCCTTTAAGCCAGCAACGATCGCCAGGGAACATAGCACCGTCCCCTAGCCTCACTCGCGCCGCTAGCCGCCTGTAGCATCATCACCGACGAGCTCTCGCCCGTACCGTTCAGTCCCCTCGCCGTAGTATAAAAGGAGGCCTCCCCTGCCTCATTTCTCCACACCCCAGCACTCACCACTCCTCACTGATCCTCCCGCACTTCTTCTCGGAGCAAGGCGAGCTCTCTCTCGCCGGAATTTGGCCAGAGCCCGCCACTGCTGGAGGAGAAGGGCCCCGTCGATTTCGACCACCCCAAGACCTGCCGTGACCGCGCCTCGAACCGCCATTGTCTACCACGTCGATCGCCCCCGTCGCTGACCCTAGATGGAGCCCAGGTGAGCCTAGCCAGACCCCTACCACCGCGTTAGGTTTAGTTCCTCACCGGAGTAGTTCGTCATCGACAACGACTCCCAGGCATTGGATTAGAATTAGATCGTAGGGCTCACATGCGTAGATACTGTTTCGCTTAGATGCAGTCGCTGACTGGTGGACCCCATCTGTCAGCAGCCTGCTGTGCTGTGCTGTGCAGTTGGGCCGGCCCGTTTAGCTTTCCCGCGCAGCCCAGGAAATTCAAATATGGATTTTCCATTTTAGTTAAAACCCTATTTTGTCCAGAGATTCAAAAATCAATTCAGAGAGTTTCACTAAACCAAACTACATGATTTAAATTTTGCTAGAAAGGTAATTAAATTATCTATCCAAGCCCGTTGGATTTAAATCATTTCGAGTTAGAGATAATCTTTAGTAAAAATACTAAGACAAAGACTTTTGCAACTTCAAATATTTTCCAAAAATCAACCATAATAGCTTTTGAGTTGATTCCAACTCTCAAAAATCACATTTGATAAGATCTATATGAATACGTAAATATATTTAGGTTTACATGTAGTGACATTGGACTAGTACCAAAAGAATGCTATTAGGGCATTTCTAGTCACTTTAAATCTATTAAATAATAATCTTAAACTTTATAAAATGTGACCAACCCCTTTAAATCACATTCCCATGTATTAGAATATGTGGTGATGAAATGTGTCAACATGATCCCATATTTTAATTGGAGAATATTAAATCTTAATTAATTTCAATGAGTAGAAATTACTTCTCTCATATAAAATAAATAAAACTAGTTCTTTATTTCATGTGATGATTGTGATGGTGCTAGATCATCAAGTGTGAGCCTTAGTGTGCTAATTAGAGCTAGTTAAGTATTGTTGGTGATTGTGTAGCCCGTATTAATTTATAGACGATAGTACCGACCCAAGCTACGAGGAGGAGGAGTTCTACCCAAAAGAAGAGGAGGAAAACTTCAACCACTACACCAATCAAGGCAAGCTAGAATTATGCAAGTTAACACTTGCCCACTTGATAACTTAAGAAAAATGCATTAGGCATGCTTTGGTTATATACCCTTGATTTATACCCATCCCAAGTTTTACTTGCAAGCTTTACTCTTTAACTTTACCAAAGTTCTTTACTTATAACTAGTGCTTTGTGAGTATTTGGAAAGATAGTATAGATAGCATAAAGAGTATAAAACTAGGCCTATACTAGATGTCATTCTGTGGCATGAGATTGAAGATTAGCACCCGTCATTAGTGAACACTCTTAACTTAGTGGCTTGTGCTAAGCATAAAACTTGATCACTTTAGATAGGAATACTTAGTGAAAATGATTATGAAAACCTTGGAATGATGCTTCATTTTATTGAAATGTTTTTGACATGTGTTGAGAAACACAAATGGATTTGATGATGAAAATGTTGAGGCATGAGCCTTAGCCCTTTATAAAAACTGATGGTTGGGTTCGGATGCGATACCATTCCAATTTTACCATACAACCACAATACCTGAATTGGGTAAGGCTTAGGCGGAAATTTATATGCATTAGTCTCGCGGAAGAGGTTTGAGCTGAGGCTACCTCGTGAGTGTGAATTTTCCACCTATGTAGTGCCCAGGATGGCAGATGGCCATGGCTGGGAGGCCAAGCTCATAGGGGAGGTGCCTATACTAGAGTGTGTAAAGGAAAGGTTATGATTGATTATCCGCATACTAAGTATGATGATTCAGCGTTATCCCTGACGGATGTATCAAATTTTGTGGTGAAAGTGTACCACCTCTGCAGAGTGTCAAACTATTCGAATAGCCAGGTCCGTGGTCATGGACAGTTGGAGTGGCCATACTGTTCCGTCGTCAGATGTTTTCAAAATGACTTGTGAAGTGAACTATGACTTTGACTTGACCACAACAGGGTTGTGAATATAAAAACTAGGTTCCCGCTTAAGTGATTTAGAACATTACTTAGTTTTCTTTACTTCTAAACTTAGTTTAGATAAATCTAGCTTTTTGCAAATCAACCTAGAGCTTAAGATTTCCTACTAGAACTACCTTACTTGTGAGTGATAGTTTGCGAGTACTTAAAGAGTACTCATGGCTTTGTCCCTGGCTATTCCCGTGGCCAGACTATGAGGAGGACTATCAGGAAGATGGACAACATGATGTATACGACAACTAGGATCATCTCCCATCGCCAGCATTGCCTGTGACTCTGAAAATGGTGCCCACTACCACGCTTATTATTCTGCTTGTGTGTATTAAGACTGGATCATGAGATCCTTTATCTGTGTAAGACCTTATTATGGTTTGTAATGGATGATGTACTGTGATATCCAATCTGTTATGTCTCATAAAAATGGTAATCCTGGGATTGTGATGTATGGCATAACAGGCATCTGGGATTAAAAATCCGGGTGTTGACAACGTCACTCCGTGATGGGGATATGCCAAAGGGGTATCCCAGCAGGATGTTTCGACTAGGCCAAGGCCTCTTCGAGTGGGCCTATAGGACGGTGACTGGAATGCGACTTAGAGGGAGTCTGGCAACTAGAAGCTAGAGGCCCAGAAGCGTAGCAGAAGCCCAGTTGGAATAGGTCAAATACTCCGAGTCTTTAACTGATTTAGTTGTATATCTATAAACCCTAGCGAGGTACCCCCTATATAAGCCTTCCTAGGGTACTCTCTGTACTTACGTTCCATCATGCACCCCATCCAAGTGACTCGATGCCTAGTCGCCGAGCTTGCCACCCTTGTAACTCACTCGCCGATAATATAATCTAGTAGGAGTAGGTCTTTACCCTACGGGGGCGAACCTGGGTAAACCCATGTGTCTTAGCCCTCATCTCGCTCCGTAGATGGATGCCCGCTCTGTAGGGGTTCCGCGTATGAAAACAATAAAGTTTACCCTACGCCCCTGAACCCCTGAAGCTGTCAGGACCTATCTATTAGTAATACAGTAACGGGAGGGGCTTTTCACGAACTTACCCTTGAAGACCAAACAGCGTTGTCAATGCTCAGGAGAGCGTGGTTGATGTAGACGAGCCGAAGCCGGCCTCAAGGTCGTGATGAAGTCCTCGCGCTCCAACGGCTCCAACGACTTGAGTGCCTCAAGTGCGACACCTCGCGGGAAGTTACACACGTCCGGTGCCTGACGATGACTCCCGCTTCCCTGATCCAGCAGCGGTTGCGGAAGTAGAGCTCCTGGATCCGAATCCCGCGGCGCGAGGGTGCTCTACGGTGAAGATGTCTCTCGTTCGCACAGTCCAGACTTGGGACCACGGTCACGAGAGAGAGAGAGGGAGAGGGAGAAAATATGAATTAGAGGTCCTCCCAAAAGTGAGAAAACCTTTATTGATTATTGGGTGCATTTATCTGGCCAAATACCCCCACTATATATAGGGGGAGGGGAGGTACTACCTCCCTCAAAGTCCTGGGGTGGGACTAAAGGAGAGGAGGGGAGAGGGGTGGCACCGCTGGCCACCCCCATGGGCCCTGCGCAGGGGGGGGGGCTGGCTCACTAGGGCGCCGGCCACCCCCTTGGCCCCTTCTCCCTCTCTCCTTTCCCTAATGGGCCCTCTCCCCTCCGGGAATTGGCCCATTAAGCCTTTGACCATTTAAATTGATTTTTCTCTTTATTAAATAATTATGAAGAAATGATTAAATCAATATTTAACATTCATTCACATATTATTCAACCTCCGTGGTTATGGAACACTTCCACCTCCACTCTGGACATCCTCAGGACTTACCGAAACCCTTCCGGTTTTCTCTCTACAATTCTTCGGCGATTCTACCGATCCTATAAACACTCTCTAAGCATCATCAAGCCCTTAAGCGTGATACCCCACGGTTCGGGAACACTCCAGACATGGTCGGAACACTCCCGCACCAATGATCGACAGAGGGACCTGGATGGCCATGTGACCCCTGTGCGTTCCACGAAGATCTTTCGTTGTTTGAACCAGGACAGTCGTGTCTTATTCCCTTTGTCTCTCGATACTTGCATTGCCCGAGATCTGATCAATGACATCACCATGTTGTGTTCAATCTCGTTACTGAACAATGCTACTTGACTCGTTCCGACAAGTGATATCCCTGTGATCAAATCACACGCTGTGCAGCTATTGGATATAACCTCTCCGAGTGGGCCCTTGAGTATCTTCCCGTCACACGGACGGACAAACCCCGCTCTTGACATATGTTGCCTCTACGGTTTCCTCCAAGTACCTGAACACACCTTTATAACCACTGTATTACCAAGTGGCGCTTGATGCTATCAAAGCACTCTCGGGAGACAGTGATTGATATAGCCTCACGGTCTAAGGAATAGTCTACGAGGATCCATTTATAATCATCATAACTTGAACTTCGTGACATGATCGGGTCACGATGTTTAGGTTGGGTATTGGTTCATCATATCATTCTCTGAATGAGTTGACTCCATTTCCAACTGGCATAAATGCCACATGATCAGGAAACATGATCATCTGTTGACCAATGAACCAGTGACTAGAGTTTCACTAGGAACCCCTGGTTGTTTATATATCACACGTGTATTGATGTTTCCACTCAATACAGTTATAGCATGATATAAAACTTAATCATAAACTATATGAAATATGATAATAGTCCTTATAACTATTTATCTCTAGGGCATATTTCCAACACGTTCTTGCCCCCAATCCTATCAATCGCTACCCCTAGTAGCGACTGGCATGGTCATTCCCACGACAGTGGCTCCCACCGTGGGGCACGACTGATCCAGCCTGAGTTCTGCGGCAAGACCCTATTCTCCAATCGATCGGCCGATCGCCACCGACTGCATGATCGCTAGCGGCGGGATCCTCGAAATCCTGCCCAGCAGCTACATCCCGGCATTGTGCCTGATCACGCACAACGCGGTGCTGTCAGTCGGCACCATCAACCTATTTGTCGGCTTCATGGACGTCATCGACCCAGCGGAAATGACAATCATCGGCGGGTCACCGCCACTCCACGATTTACTCTCGGTAGGCCAGATCCGCTCCACCAGCCACCCCGCCTCCGAGTATGACTCGGCCACTAGCAACGCTGCCGGGATCAATGCCACCGCGAATGACGCGACCCTCCACGATGACGCTAATTCGGCGACCCCTTCCTCGGTCACCGGATCCATGATCGCCGCATCACGTGAAGACTCCATCACGTGAGTCTCCAACACTGAGGATTTCGAGAACTCCTTCATCCTCAGAATCTTCGACTCTGACTCCGGGTCGGAGTCCCCTGACAACTTCCGCGCTAGATCCAATCGCTTCAACGGGATCTACATGGCGAGCAGCGCAAGCGCCCCGCTAGATCCCTTCTCCACACCGATCTCGCCGACCACGATGGTAACGAAGGTCGAAGAAGCCCGCCTGCGATTGGAGGAGGCAACACGCAAGGAGTAGGCCGAGCGCGAGAAGTTCCACCTCGGGCGGGCAACAACGCAGGAGCTGTCGCTCTACCACCAGTGCCGCATCAGGAGCCGCCTGAACTCCAATGTTCAGGGTCGCGTCCTAAACTTCAACAACGACAATGACGGTCGTGAGATTGATACCTTAAATCTGGATTACGGATGTAGTATAACTCTTTTTCCCTAGTAGACCTAGGTTATTGAATCCTCGGGAAGCACAAAGCATAGTGAAGTTACTTTCTCGGACCTTCGGGAGTTTTAGAATTCTTTTTGTGTTTTACCGGACCAAGAGTTTGCTGTCTTTTCTTGTTGTAGATGATGGAGAGAAAGGGCCTAGGGCTTTCGATTTTATCTGTAGCTGTGCAAAACATCTAATGGGAATAAAATCTAATAATAAAGTATGCATGTAATTGTTAGAGCAAAATAATTATATGTGAGCAGTGCATCCATAATTGCTATTGCCTCTGTAACCGCTTATAGCAATAACCTACTAGTCTCATCCATAGAAGAAATAGAACTAATGATATGCATAGTGATGTCACTGTTAATCCCAAGTAAATCCCTCACATACAGCCGTACTACCCCTTATGTCACTAGGGTTCCCAACCTGCAGATTAGTCATTACTCATACTCCCTATACCTGGTTCAATCCTCGAGGTCTTGGGTACCTGACAAGTCCTTGGATTGAGGCAAGAGAGGATACAATAATAATCATGTCATACAAACTAATACATGATCCCATCTATGATAAATAACATGCACAAAAGCTACATGGCTAGGCCGAAGCCCTTAGCCCAAAGAGAATTACTCACGCATAGAGATGAAATCAACAATTATAAACATTGCAATGGAAATCATAAGATTGATAGAAAATAGTCTTACAATGTCACCAATCGAAGATGAGATCTACTATTACAAGTGGTGGAATATGGCTATGGTGGTGGAGAAGGGTTTGGAGATTAGATCTAAGTTTATTCCTCCTGTGGCTCTTCGATGTTGTGGATGCAGGTTTCTGAGGTTCTGGGGGCGCTGTTTCTCGTTGCCCCAAGCCTCTTTATATAGGGGCCCCTTCACGAAAGTTGTTCTGTTTGACTTAGCGGTGTCGATGGAAACTATATGGCCGAAACTATACGGCTGGAATTTTATTCCCGCCGTATAGTTGGTCGATAAAGCTTCTGTCTCCACTTCACGACCCCTGGTTTCTTTGGGTTGTTGGAAATCTCGTATCTTTGACTTTAATGTTTTGATTCCCATCATCAAACATCATTATCTGCGCAGGGAAAAATAGAAAGAAATGATTTCACACCCCTTTGATCATTAGGCATTAGTGGCAGGGTTTAGAGAGATATTTCATCAAAATTATGACTAATATCCAGTTTAAATGTGGATGTAGATGGCTATATTTCATAGCCATCAACCTCCCCAAGCTTAAACTTGATCGTCCTCGAGCAAGAAAACCAAGATCAAAAAGGAGCTCAGCATTTAAACTGAAATAACGAGATGATGATCGTACTCATGATTGGTAGTCTCATGTTTCCTCCACTTTATTAATCTGAAAAACTTCAGCATCGATAGGGTAATGGCAAGCATATCATACAGGTTTTTATGCATCCTTATAGCACAACAAAATTATTGTTAACATGGATGATTCAAATGAGTAAACCTTATTCCATGTCATGTAATCAACTCATAGGCTTGCCTTTGAACAATAAAGTATAATCATGTAAAATTGAGAGTGTGAGAGTTTGTCATGAAAAACATATACACTAGAGTATCTCAATTATCCCACATTAATAAGTCAAAACTTTTCAAGCACTACTTTTCTGTTCATTGTCCTTCAAGAATTTCAGTTCTTAAGTAATTGAGAGCATGCCAAAAAAAATTAGTTTATCGGGCTGTGATGGACACTCGTGGCATCACGAAGGTTTTTGTTCCTTTTGCATAATGATTAGTCATATCAGCCAGAGGAGTGATTCCATCATGAACACAGCTACCCGAGAGTGCCAAGAATCTTACCCATTATAGCATTGCTGCTACATATGTTTAATCAACTCATAGCCGAAATCTAGGAGTTTCCTCTATAAAGATCGTTCGTAGGCTAGCGGAGTTGTTGGCATACCATGAAGTTTGACACGTATAAAGCTATATCATTCTTATGATTCACAAGTCTAACTTTGGCATGCTCACAAAAACCGCTAAACATTAATTCAACTGAACAAATCCTTTTAAAGAGAGCTATCAAGTCAATAATTATTTTCTATGGTGTTGAGAGTCTCTAGAAATAAGCTTTCAAGACTAAACACTACAACACACAAGCCTTCAATTGTGAGAATTTTCTTATTACAATTGTTTAGCAGATTTTTAGGCAAGACTTGGTTAACTATAAGACCTAGAACAAAACGCACCCAACTGAACACCCATGCAAACAAAAAAATTCTACAATATAAAGACTCACTATACCAATATAATATCTTAACATTTACTACTAACTAGCATGGGTTTCTCAAACTTCAAAAGTGGGGAGTCTTAAGGCATACCTCTCATGATTAGTTCCACTTCTCTCTTCCCTTTTGATTTGCTTCTTGGAAACTCGAAGTCGATCACTCTCCTGCAAATATGTGAATGCCACAAGGAGAATAGAAAGGAAGGAAGAGGGAAAATAAAGATAAATGGAAAAATCTTTTTGTTGTTTTAAGAGAGGGAATTAAAGAAAAATTAGCGGCAAAGCTCGGCTAGAAAGTCTAAACAAATAGAAATAACTAAAGATAAAGTGTTGGGGAAACCAACATGAGTGCTTATAAACTCGAATTAAAAACATAACCTCAAAATAAATAAAAACAAATGAATGCCAAAAAAAGATAATGAGGAAATGTCCCCAAGCTTAGGCTTTTGCAAGCCCTTCAAATCATTGTGGTGGCGGCAAAAAGTCATAACTCTAGTTCGCAAATTGAGTTGATAAATTACTAGTTGTTTCTCGGAGGTTCAAGGAGAGTTTATGCAACCTCTCCACAGTTCCTCCAAGTTCTTGGAAGTCTTGGAATGTAGCAAACCGGGTTGGTGGTTGCTCCTCTTGATAAGGAACTTCTTGCTCCTCTTCTTGGTCCTCATCCTCATCCGGAATCTCCTCCTTGAGTTGGTGTTGCTCAACCTGCAAGTCATATAGCAAACATCCTTCCTCGATAGAGAAAAGACAATTAGGCAAAGGAGCAGGGTAGAGATGCCCAGCTCCAGCAATATGCAAGTAATAAACACCACCTCTCCTAGTGAGCATTCCACAAGCTTTTAAAGTAGAGAAACCAACACGTCGCTCACCTAGCACTGGTTGCAACTCACCTAGGTCGATTCCTAGGGCAATGGCAAGCATAGTGATGACGCCTCCACCTGCGATTGGTCCTTGGCTTTGGGAGGATTGGTACTCCAGGTAGCGCACAAGAATTGCACCCAAGTTGAGTGACAAGTCGATGTTGTTGAAAGCAGCTTTTGCGTGGACTAATATGTCCTCCTCATTGAGTCTCGTGAACTCATTTTGTGCCTACAAGGTGTTCGCAATAACATAGAACAAATAGTGAATTAAGGATGTTGAATATTCTTCCCCTTGCTTACTCTAGAAGTGGAACTCATTCCATTATAATAAAGTTCCGGGGAAGGGTCTATGCCAGTAAAGGATGCACGTAAGGCATTAGCATTATTGTTTGGAAAATTAAAACATGTGCACCATTCATCTAGTGATAAAGCATAATTGTTTTTCATATGTCGGAAAGAAATCATGTCCTCTCCATGCCATGCTTTAACGGTGCTTTGCAAAGAACTTAGAAATTCAAGAGTTAACCGGTGATAAGTAGGCCCATCATTGAATACAATTTTTTGCAGGCCAACTCTATTGCAAAGTAAATTAAAGTCATTAGAAATACTGAGTTGATTCAATATAATGGGGCAAGCCCATTTGGTTGTCTTCACTTCTCGGTTCTTGATCCTGTTGAAGCAATCACGTTGGAGCTCATCCCTGAACCGTATCCCCATGCATTCTTGAGCGGCAGCTCAAGAAGAACTAGCGGCGACACGAGAACAAGTTTGGCTCCTTGTGTTCATCATCTAAAATAATAAGGAAAAACAAAAAAATAAAACTTTTTGATCCAACAATAATAAACATAACATGTTCCTCATCATAGCACACTAAAAAGTCCCCTGAAAATAATAATCTAGGCAAGAGAATCATGGCAATTAGTTCATAGTAGGTCTCACCCTAGATTGATAATGACAATAGATCGAAAATAAATATGCAAAAAGTAATTGGAGGATTAGAGGAGAAACATACCGTAGATCACTTGTGTGCGAGGAAATTGAACGAAATTAAGTAGAGATGAAGATCTCTTGAGGTTTTGAGAGAGTTTGGAGGTATAAGAGAGAAAAAGGATTGAAGTTTTGGTGTTGAGGGTACCTTCCCGTGGCGATTTTGTGGTCGGACGCATATATACGACCAAACTATATGGCCAAAACTATACGGCCGGGATTTTTATCCCCGCCGTATAGTTGGTCATCAAACCTTCTGTATCCTGGAAAAGAAATTTTACAAAGGCAACGATAACTATACGGCCGGAACTATGCGGCTGGAATTTTTATTCCCGTCGTATAGTTGGTCGTTAAACCTTCAGTACCTAAGAAAGAAAATTTGTCGATGGCAAAGATATCTATACGGCCAAACTATACTGCTGGAATTTTTATTCCCGCCGTATAGTTGGTCGTTAAACCTTCTGTACTCATAAAAAAATCTATTTCTTCGAGAATTCTTTCTTATCCTGAAACTTAGCGAAACACCTTGTTTTTGACAGAAAAATGATAGTAAAAATTGTCAATCAACATCAGCATGTAGAGAGCAGGATTTTTAGTACTACCGAACTTCTTCTCCTCAACTAGAGATTTCTAGCACTCTTTATTAAACATAAAACTTAAACTAAAACTAAAACTAAAACTTAAAAACTTTACTCTAACCTTTATTTCACATGGGTTTCCTCCCATGAAGAGCTCTTTTATGGTTAATAGCTTGACCTCAATGTTGCTCACTTAGGCCAGATGAGTGGAACACGCACTCCAAAATAGTTGGCCTTCAAGGTGATGGCCTCCTTTTCATCATGCTTGGCTTTCTTTTTCCTAGGAAAATGGATAACAAAAGGATCCCACGAAGGCAATTGAAGCTTCACGTTCCCTTCATGTAGATTAATCAAAGCCTTAATAGTTCTTAAGAATGGACGGCCTAATATAATAGGAGCAGTAGCATCTTCAAGCATGTCAGCAATAACAAAATCAATAAGAGTAGGACAACCTTTAATATATACTAAAGTATTTTCTTTAATCCCCACAGCTTGTTTGTAGGTAGAATCTGCTAGATATAATTTTAACTCGGTGGTTTCAAAAGAGCCAAGATTTAACTTATTAAAAAGACTTTTTTGGAATTGTTAAAATGCTTGCACCTAGATCACAAAGTGCAGGTATCTCATTGGTCCCGATTTTAATCTTAATAGTAGGCTCAAATATGTCATCAAGCTTCACAGGTAATTTTTCAACAATTTTCTTATATTCTTCCTCAAGATCAGGTACCTTTACTACTACCTGATTAACGAAGTGTTGATACATAGCTTCCTCATTTCCTTCACTTACCGGAATCTTGATATTGATCCTTTTTACAAGATCTTCAATGGTGTAATTTGGTGAAGGAGCATTACTATAATCAAGTTCTTCAGGCTCCTGGATTCTCATAATCTTGAGGTCTTCAACATGATTGAGCTGAGCTTTACCTGCAAATTTAGCTATAATGAGAGTTTGACTCTCGGTTATTTTACCTAGCTATGCCTCAACAATCCTTGTTCTTTCTTGGAGGGCCTGCAAATCATTCCTCAAACTTACAGCTTGGTTAGATAATTTACCAAGCATAGCATCATGGTTCTCCATTATTTTAATAAGGATATTGTTTTGCTCATTTTGTTAATCTATAAAGGACTTAAGTGTTTCTTGGAGACTACCATTACTTGTTCCCATATTATTATTAGAGTTACCTACAAGACTAGAATAATGTTTCTGAAAATTAGGATTATAATTCTTCTTCCAAGTAGGGTTATAATCATTATGAGCTATGAAGTCTATTTTTTCAATATTTAATTCTGGGATAGCTCTTATCTGATTTTCCTTACCTTTTACGGCTAATATGAGCTCATCTAGCTTAGCATTGGGTTCTTCATTTTCTTGTGGTGAGACGGAGTTCACCTTCTTCGTGTTTGATCTATCCACATTCCACTGGGCATGGTTGTCTTGCATATTGTCTAGCAGCTGCTTTTCTTTGGTACTATGTTTGCCGATAAATGTTCCTCCAGCTGAAGTATCAAGCATAGACTTAGACACAGGGTTAAGAGCATTATAAAATAAATGGAGAATTAACAAATCTTCCATCCCATGACTGTGACAGTTTCTCATGCATTCTTTCATCCTCTCCTATGCAAGCGCTAGCGGCTCACGCTCTTCCGGTCTAAAACTAGTAATATTAGATCTCCATTGCATAGTCTTTGCAGAGAGAAAATTTTAGTCATAAATAAAGAAGTACACTCCACCCATGATGCAATAGTATTTCTAGGCAAAGATAGCAACCATTCTTTTGCTCTTACTCTAAGAGAGAAAGGAAATAA
This sequence comes from Avena sativa, assembly GCA_916181665.1. NCBI lineage: Eukaryota > Viridiplantae > Streptophyta > Magnoliopsida > Poales > Poaceae > Avena > Avena sativa. The sequence goes on from OV702287.1 coordinate 346,896,479, forward strand.
GCGCAATTTGACTGCATCGGGGTCAACATCTTTTATGCGCATCATTTCACATATTTCAGTGAAAGTGTTCAAGTGCATACCTGCGTCCTTAATAGCAGAGCCTCCAAATTGATTCTTTTGAACCAAACTTAAATAGTGGGGCTTAATTTCATAATCATTAGCAGTAATTGATGGTTTTGTAATAAGAGTATGCAAATAATCAGTGTTGGGAGTTGCAAACTCCCCAAGCTTCTTTTCAGCCATATTTCCTATGTTTTTGGGTTTTCTTAAACAAAGACTTATGATAGTAAAAACAAGAATTTAAAGAATAACCATTTTTTTGGTTTTTCAAATAAAGACTGAAAGCAAACTATCAAAATTAAAAACAAGAATTAAAACTGGCAAGGTTCCTACTAACCTCACCAGGGTAGCTATTGCTTCCCCGGCAACAGTGCCAGAAAAAGGGTTGATACCTTCGATCCAGATTATGGATGTAGTATAGCTCTTTTTACCTAGTAGATCTAGGTTATCGAATCCTCGGGAAGCGGAAAGCATAGTGAGGTTACTTTAATGGACCTTCGGGAGTTTTACAATTCTTTTGTTTTTTACCGGACCAAGAGTTTGCTATCTTTTGTTGTTGTCGATGATGTAGAGAGAGGGCCTAGGGCTTTCAGTTTCACCTGTAGCTGTGCAAAACATCTGATGGGAATAAAAGATAATAATAAAGTATGCATGTAATTGTTAGAGCAAGATAATTATATGTGAGCAGTGTATCCATAATTGCTATTGCCTCCGCAACCGCTTATAGCAATAACCTACTAGTCTCATCCATAGAAGAAAGAGAACTAATGATATGCATAGTGATGTCACCGTTAATCCCACATAAATGCCTCACATACAGCCATACTATCCCTTCTGTCACTGGGGTTCCCAACCTGCAGATTAGTCATTACTCATACTCCCTATACCTGGCTCAATCCTCGGGGTCTTGGGTACTTGACAAGTCCTTGGATTGTGGCAAGAGAGGATACAATAATAATCATGTCATACAAACTAATACATGATCCCATCTATGATAAATAACATGCACAAAAGCTACATGGCTAGGCCGAAGCCCTTAGCCCAAAGAGAATTACTCACGCATAGAGATGAAATCAATAATCATAAACATTGCAATGGAAATCATGAGATTGATAGCAAATAGTCTTACAATGCCGCCAATCGAAGATGAGATCTACTATTACAAGTGGTGGAATATGGCTATGGTGGTGGAGAAGGGTTTGGAGATTAGATCTAAGTCTATTCCTCCTGCGGCTCTTCGGTGTTGTGGATGCAGGTTTCTGGGAGTCTAGGGGCGCTGTTTCTCGTTGCCCAAAGCCTCTTTATACAGGGGTCCCTTCACGAAAGTTGTTATGTTTGACCTAGCGGTGTCGTTGGCAACTATACGGCCGAAACTATATGACCAGAATTTTATTCCTGGCGTATAGTTGGTCGTTAAAGCTTCTATCTCCACTTCACGACCCCTGGTTTCTTTGGGTTGTTGGAAATCTTGTCTATTTGACTTTAATGTTTCGATTCCCATCATCAAACATCATTATATGCGCAGGGAAAAATAGAAAGAAAGGATTGCATACCCCTTTGATCATTAGGCATTAGTGGTAGGGTTTAGAGAGATATTTCATCAAAAATATGAATAATATCCAGTTTAAATGTGGATGCAGATGGCTATATTTCACAACCATCACCCGCCTCATAGGATAGCAGGACTCCGTTGCAACGTCGGCATATGTCCTCCTCAGCTTCGCACCCATGGCTGAAAAGAATTGGGACGGCGTGGATAGCAGTTTGAACCATAACAATTTAGCGCTATTATTTACTCCTGATGTATTAGATACATATAGTCGAAAGAATATCTATAAATTGGTTATCGTAGAAGAGTTAAATTGTAAGTCAAAAGCAAACACTTATAAATAAAGGGAATCATTCAAATTCGTGGAAACAACACCATAAGAGTTATGGTACGTTCAAGTTTCTAGAGATTTGATAAATTCGTTACGAATAATACTAATCTTTATATAAACATTCCTAGGCTACTATGCATATGGTTTTCCATAACTAAAAAACAAGCTAGTTGTTGTCGAGTGCATTATTATCAATAAAGAGTTCCTCGATAAGAGTGCTGATGGGAGATAGTGAAAGTTCGAAATCAAGATATTCGATCTTGCCCCAAAAGACGAGTGGCATCATAGAATGTGTTCCGTGAAACGAGACTCTATAGGATGAATGTTTCGATTGGGCACTTTTTCTAGAGAAAGTAGGATTCATAGTCTATTTCCCACTCCGTGGAAATATATTATTGATTCACTTCTCATGTTAAATGAACAAGACATACCTATGAACTATAAGGAAACGATGTTGGACCTAAGTACGAGAAATGACCGAGAGTCATTAAATACTAAAGAAAGTTACATTTGAGGTAGCAAAGTAATGAGCTACTTGATTTTATCGAGTAAGTAAATTACTTAAATCATTCTCGAACAACTGCAAACTTTTAAGGAATAAATTAAACTTGAAAGGAAGACATAAAGCTCAATTTTACATGAAGATTATCCTGAAAAATTCAACAATTGACTACAATATGTAGCGATGCTTGATTCTATTGGATTTACTTAGCAATTACTACAATTTGAATTGATAGTGGATTTAATCAAAACTACAAGTTCTTCGATGTCATAATTGAAAAAGGATTGTATCCAGTACAATAAGTAGAACTGATAAAGCTGCTAAAGTATCTCGTAATGGGAAATTATCGATTTGATAAAGGACCAAAGGATTTTGGAATCATCAAAATAGCGAGAAGACCTACACGCGTGAAGTATTTAAGTGGGATCTAAATAGTTTCTTGATCAAATGGGGGAATGGCATATTTGAGTAGGAGCTAAGAGTATATCACAAATGTCTCATATATGATAGCATATTTGAGTGGGATCATGACAACATTCTAATATATGTGTATGAAATATAGTGAATGATGTGTTTTGGTATTGGTGATATTTGAGTTAGTAAATATTCTATGAATGAAGTTGAGTAAGACATTAAACATTGAAATCTATCAAGATAGTTTGATATGTTTAATGGAAATTGAAAGTGCTTGCGTTCCCCCATGTGTGGTTTTGGTAGTTAATGAAAATCTTTATGGACTTATGTTTGCATTGAGTTTTACTTATAGGATTTGTCCATAGGCAATGCTTGAACCATATGTTGGCTTCAAGGTTGGGAGAAGAAGAAAGTAGAGAAGATCAAGCGTTGACCAAGGTTTCAATGAGTGATCTAGAGATTGGTCAAGTGAGAGTTGGGCCTATAGCAAGTGTGTCTTGAAGAATAAAGTTGGAGTGATATATCTTATGTACCTTCAAGACACCAACATAACTGAAGAAAGAAGAAATGATGCGCAAGTTCAAGACGAGCCATCTCGAAGAGATCATTTGCTTGAAGCTTGTCATCCTATGGTGGTCATGTATATGGGAAGGTGATATGCCCAAAAGAGAAGCTCTACCATCGTGGAGTATGGGGAGCTATTTCCAAGTCTTCACCAAGCTAGCGCAATCAAGAAAGGTGTTCCATCTTGAGGTGGAGAAGATCGTCATCATCAAGCTCAAGTGGAATATGCGCAAGGCAAATGTATGGTCTTGATAGGGTTTCCTTCTTACCAGTCTCGTGGTGTTAGTTGGAGAGACCGGTTTATAGGATAGATAACTGTACTAACAAGAGGGGCTCTCGAGTGAGTAACTTGATCATATCCTTCGGAGAGAGCTCAAACATTTGCATACTTAGCATCATATTTCTTGGTTATTATTTTCAACTTATCCATGTGAGGTTCTAGAGCTTGTGGTAATATTCATAACAAGCTCTAGTTCATCAAAAATAGATTTCCCTTCATACCTTATTGTGTTTTTGATCTTAGAGGTTTTTTCGATTTCTCACCAAGAGAAGTATCTCACATCATAATACATGAAATGTTCTCTCTTGGTGGTATCCAATATTTCCAACGAAATTGGTTTCGGATCAATCGGAGTCTAGATGCACATGTTATGTTCATTACAATTTTGTTGTTTCTGTCAGTTTTGCCTCTGGCAGGATTTTGGACCAGAATCTCTGGTGTGAAGCCATAGGCCAGAGTCTCCGGTGTGCAAGACCAGAGTCTCCGGTGTGGTCCGGAGTTTCGCCTCAAATCTCTAGAGTGAATCAAAGTTGAAGCCCAGGGACACTCTGACTAGTGGTCCGGAGACATGCTGGATATTTGCTGGAATCTCCGGTGTACTCTGAGAGACCAGAGTTTCCGGTATGAACAGCCTGGAGTCTCCGGTGTACTCTGTCAGGAGTTCCTACCAAGTTTCCAGAGGGAGCGTCAAGACCAGGCCCTAGACATTCTGATAGGTGGTCCGGAGATGGACCGGAGTCTAACCGGAATCTCCGGTGTGGACTGGAGTCTCCGATGTACAGACCAGAGTTTCTAGTGTGGAAACTCCCCAACAGGTAGAAAATGGTCAGAAATATGTGGGCCTATAAATAGGGGACTTCATCCCCTACCTCCAGCTGCTCATTCCACAAAAAGAAGAACACCATTTGAGAGCCACCAAATCTCCAAGATCTCCCTCTCCCCAACCACCCAAAGTCCATGATCTTTGGGGAATCGAAGGAGGAGACCTTGATCTACAACTTCACCAAGAGAGATCTTCGTTTCCCCCTCATTCACTTGAGGGCCCCTTGCTCTAGGGTTTCATAGGAAACCCTAGGCCTTAATTTGGTTCTTACAAGCTTGTCTTTGATTGTTGTTATAGATTGCTTGGATTCGGGAGCTGGTAACCCACAAGTATAGGGGATCGTGTGTAGCCTTTTCGATAAGTAAGAGTGTCGAACCCAACGAGGAGCTAAAGGTAGGATAAATGTTCTCTCGAGTTCTATCAACCACTGATAAAACTCTACGCACACTTAACGTTTGCATTATCTAGGAAATAAAACTAGAGCAACAATACGAGTAATACAGATAGCTTTGCATGATAATAAATAACAAGAAAGTAAAGCTAGTTGCTGCAGCAATAGAATACACTAAACTAACAAAACCATGAGTATGGAATAGTGATGGTAATTGTGGTGGCTTTGTCCAAGTTTAAATAGCGAATAGATCGGGTCCATTGTCTTCGATGTAGTTTTCTATGTGGGAGAGGCTAAATATACATGCGCTTCACTACTTGGAATTACATGTACTATATGCTTGGATTGTTAGCAAACATCTGTAAGTACTAATCAATGCATTAAGGTTTCCCCAACCATAGCCTTAAGTTTAATGGTCCTCCTACTCCCATACGTGCAACGTTTCGGTTCGCATCCTTAGGTTTCTGTCACTCCGGCAGAACTCCCCCTTCCTTTTACACATACTACAAACCCTATGATGTTTAATCCATGCGTGCACAAATATAATGGACACCAAAGGACTGTACCATATCAACATACAACTCTAATAAAGCAAAGACGTTCAACCATTCAATCTAAGAATAAAGAAACTATACAAACATGACATAGATCATAGGATTATAACTTATAGCATCAAACACCATGTTTACATAGGACGGTACATAGGTGTGTGGGAGGATGAACCACTGCATACTAGGAGGATTAGGTGATGGAGATGGCGGTGAAGATGGTGAAGAAGGTGGCGGCGGCGCCGACGGCGGCGCGGGGGACTCCTTCCCCGCCGCCAGTATCATGGGGGAGCACCGCCCCTTAGCCCCCTTCCTTCATGGCTTCTTGGGAGCCCTCCCCCATGGAGATGGAATCCATGGGGAGGCAAAAACGTGGCTTTTGTGGCTGCAAATTCGTGGGTGGAGATGCCCTGGGCGAATTAGGTTTCCTCCCTTTATATAGCTTCTCGGATTCCCGCCACCCCATCTTGGGCTGCAGTAAATCGGGCCTAAAAGGTCCGTCCGAACTCAGAATCAGCTAAATTTTATATCTAGAACATTTTCCGCGAAATTGCCAACAACTTTGTAGTTGAAGAGTTTTCCGTTGACGCCGTGTTTGACTCGAAACTTGACCATCTTCAAAAAGAGTTCTGAGACAGATTTCTAGAAAAATCCCAATTTGACTCCAACAAGGTTTCCACTTGTATTCTTGGTAATTCCTACACATCAAAGTGTAAAAAAAGAACATTGTGAACTTTTTCAACTATTAGTAGGTTAGTCCAAATAAATCATAAACTTTATACAAAAAGGAGTGTCAAAAACATATTATTAGCATAAAACCATTAAAAATTATAGATACGTTATGGACATATCAGGAGCCTCCAATTTAGTTGTGGATGTGTGCCTCAAACTTGTTTTAAAGGTGCCGGCTACCACCTCGAAGGTTTCCGATATAGTGGAAGGGTGGATCGATCCCGTTGGGGTGAGATTCACCGGAGAATAAGGGAGGCCTTTTGTGGCATTGTTGGGAGGAACACAGTAAAACATCATCGTCTCCGTGTGCCTCGGTTATATCTATACCCAAGCTCTTACTTATGCACCTTACTTTGTGATAGCCTTCATGCTTGAAGTCTATATCTTGCTATCACATAGTTGCTTGTCTTTACTAGCATAAGTTGTTGGTGCACATAGGTGAACCCTAGTTGTTCAAGGTTTTATGCTTGACAAAGTAAACTCTAGTTTAATTCCGCATTTGTTGATCCCCTCTCATAAAAGTTTTAAACTGCCTATTCACCCCCTCTAGGCAACATCCATGATCTTTCAGACATTAAGGTCAAAAAAATTATATTCAGATTCTGAAGAAAGTTCAGAATATCCTAGACTAGATTCTGGAATAACCTGGAATGGAGCAAGCAAAGAAATATGTTCTTACTTGTAAAACTAGGAGAAACATTGGGTATAGTCAACAATGGTTGAAGGAAGAAAGTGGATGATCTTCATCCCATATGACTTTATCATATGCACGTATCACCATGTTGCATACTTGGCTAAAAATGTGACCCACATTCTTGAGTAGAAGAATAGGTTTTGAGGTGATTCGTGAATAAATCACTGAACCAGGATTGAACATATCATCGGATCTTAGTAGAAAAGGAAGGATTTACATTGATAATGAAGTAGGTAACTACTTCAGAAATGGAAAGTATGAAAAGTTTGGCTAATGAAGTTCGACTTCAACTGAGTGTGTTTCTGATATACATGACAACTTTGAAAGTTCTCTTGACTGATCGACTGTCATGGTAAACACTAAGAAAAAAGTCTCACTTCATCGTCAAACGAATACTTCAAACACATTATGTGCTATTTAAGTAAATATCAAAATTAAGAGACATTAACGATTTGTAAAGGACATACGATATGGTAACACCGATCAAAGACATGACGTTTCCCATAGGCAAGCATGATCAAAAGCACAATATATAATACTATGTTTATGAATAGTAACAAATGCAACTAGATTATTTGCACTCTAGTGCAAGTGGGATACTGGAGGAGATATGCCCTAGAGGAAAATAATAAATAGGTTTATTTATTATCATATCTCAAATTAGTTCGTAATATTTTTGTGTTGTGTTATAACTGTATCAAGTGGAAACATTGACACACGTGTGTAATATAAACAAACCAAGTCCATAGTAGCCTCTATACAAGTAGTTCATTAGACAAACGATGATCAAGGTTTCCTTATCATGGAGCACTTATGCCAGTTGACAATAAAGTCATATCATTGATGAATGATGTGATGGATATTACCCATATAAGTATTGCAACGTGATCAAGTCACATGGTTTATAGTTTCAATAGTTAGAAACGAAGTGACCTTCTCCTCAGACTGTGAGATCGTATTTAATCACTATCACCAGCAGATGCTTTGACTGTATCAACCGTCGCACTATAATAGGGTGATCATAAAGGTACATGTTGGGTATTCCAGAGGGACACGTTGAGGTGTATGCATCAATATCGTGATTTGTTCACCTGTGTGAAGGGAAGATACACTAGGCCCACTCGGTGAGATTGTATTCAAGAAGCTGTAGAGAATGACTAGGTCATGAGAATACGATATCACAATAACGAGTTAAGTAGACTTGTTATTAACGAGATTAGTATGTTGATACTGATGATCAAATTTCGTACAAGTAATGTATCAAAGTAACAAAAGGAATTGGACACGAAGTTTATGGTTCAAAAGACAATGCATCTTGGAATACACAGGGGTCATTATGGGCACCGGTCCCGCTATTGATCATTGATATGAGAGAGATCTCGATCATGTCTATGATATTCCCGAACCGTAGGGTAACACACTGTTAGGTCTTACGATATTTTGAAATCATTATGGAATCGTTGGGATCACCGTTGAGAAAGAGATGAGAATGTCAGAATCGTTCCATAAGAGTACCAGGATAGTTCTAGGAGAATCTGAAGTCGTTCGGAATGAATCGAAATGTGTTTCAGAATAAAAGGAATTTAATAATATGCATTTATATATTAATTGTAAGAATTAATAATAAATATTTAAAGGGAAAATTCCCTACTGGGCCAAATCCCCAGAGGGAAAAGGCGCAAAGGGAAGTGATACATCGTAAACGTATCTATAATTTTTGATGCTCCATGCTTGTTTTATATCAACTTTCTTATGTTTTGTTTACACTGTGAGGTATTTTTATACATTTTCTGGAACTAACCTATTAACAAGATGCCGCATTGCTAGTTGCCTATTTTCTGCTCTTTTTGGTTTCAGAAAAGCTAGTAAGGAAATATTCTCGGAAGTGGACAGGACAAAAACAAAAGTCAATATTTTACCAGAAGGAACACGGAGTCCGAAGGGAAGCCAAAGGGGAGGCACGAGGTGGCCACACCTAGGACTGGCATGGCCCACTAGGCGCGTGAGGCTCTGGTGTGGGCCCCTTGGGCGGCCGCCGACCTTGCCCCTTCGCCTATAAAAGTACCTCGATGCAGAAACCCTAAGTACCCGATCAAAAATCCACGAATGAGTCTGTAGTTGCCACCATCTCCATCCCTAGATCAAGGGGATCCGAGACTCTTCCCGGCACCCTGCCGGAGGGGAGAGATCACCCTGGAGGCCTTCTTCATCACCATGCCAGCCTCCGGAGTGATGCGAGAGTAGTTCACCCTTGGACAATGGGTCCATACATTAGCTAGATGGTTGGTTCTTCTCCTTTGTGCTATCATGTTTAGATCTTGTGAGCTCCATGCTATCATGTTTAGATCTTGTGAGTTGACTTGGCACATGCTTACACCATGTTAAGACTATGAACCAGTCACCTTATCCTCTATGATCATTTAGTTTTTGACTTGTAATATCACTTTATGCTTTAATTAATAATATTTTGTCGCTTTGCATGATTATGGCCATTATTGCTCTCTTAGTTGGTCGCTCCCAGTCTTTTGCTACCCTCCACATGTACCAAGTATGAGTTCCACTCATGTATCCAACCTCCAAGAAAACCAAGTTATGCCAAAGAGTCCACTATAAATTCCTATGCATGGTGTGTTACACCATTCCAAGTATATTCATGTTTTTATCTATCTTCCAAATTAAACTTTTGTTATGTGAAAATTAGAGATTAAAGCTCTCACAAACTTGATGGCTCACCTTATTTTATTGCACTTAATAAACTTGAACCATTGTGTCCATCTATGTTGCTTATATGCTTGTAATTTATAAGTTGTGAATTAGCAGAACCATGATACCATGGGGAACGCTTTCAACATTGCACTTATTATTCAGTTGATATCATGTTCTTTTGTTTATGGATCCCGACGATGTGAAATAAAAGGGGAGCTTGTAAGCTCATGGAGCTTGGGCGGCTAGCCTAAGCCATGCCTAATCATGGTGGAAACTTGCAGCATAACCGTAGTTAGCATTATGTGAAGCATCCTCAATAAAAACCTATGCAAATAGCAAATAAAAAGATCGATGAGATGATCATTGTCTGTTGCCTTGTCATTTTGGTATGGGAAAGCTCATGTGTCATGGGGCATGGGGTACCCTGTTGGCGGTTCTCCATGATACACATGTACTTACAATGACAAGAACTTACTTGTGACTAAAGTTGAGTAGCACGAGGTTCAGTACTCGTAAGCAAGGGGCATGAGATTTTCAACTTATAACTTGTCAAGCATGTCCTCATATTTGTGTCACTTTAACCTTAATCACCTCAAGATGCTTATGATAGGGACAATGAGAACTGAAAGCTAATAAGTACCATAACTTTTGGAAGCTCTTTATGAAACTTGAAATCCCTGCTTCCCTCTGTGAAGGGCCTTTCTTTTTTACTTTTATGTTGAGTCTCCATCTTCTATATTTATGCACCAATTGAGAGAGCATAGTGGTCATTCTTAGTTTAATGTGCATTGTCCCAAAACTTGTAGATTGATTCGTAACTTTGATATTGCTTGTTCTTAAATTATTTGTATCTAGTCACCCTTATGAACTTTGAAGGTGTCCTATGCATTTATGTTTTGCTATACCATGAGGGACAACCTGAATACCACTCTTATTATGTTCTCTATATGTGAAACAAACAAACTTCTTTAAATGCATTGTTATTCTTGATCTTTTGTTTGTACATTTTTCATGTTACAACATAGTTGCTATGTCTTATTGTTAGAACTCTATCTTTCATGCTGATGTTTAGAGTACTTTGATCCCGGCTATCAATGCTTCACAAATACTTTGATCAAGATTGTGATGGTGCATGTCACCTAAAAAATTATTCTTTTTATCACTTACTGATACGTCGTAAACGTATCTATAATTTTTTATGTTCCATGCTTGTTTAGTATCTACTTTCTTATGTTTTGTTCACACTTTGAGGTATTTTTATACATTTTTTGGAACTAACCTATTAACAAGATGCCACAGTGTCAGTTGTCTCTTTTCTGCTATTTTTGGTTTCAGAAAAGCTAGTAAGGAAATATTCTTGGAATTGGACCGGACAAAAGCCCAAGTCAATATTTTACCCGAAGCAACACGGAGTCCGGAGGGGAGATGAAGTGGCGCACCAGGGCAACCACACCTGGTGGTGGCGTGGCCTGGGGGCGCGCCACCAGGGGGTGTGGGACCCCTAGTGCTCCACCGACCTTGCCCTTCCGCATATAAAAGCCTCCCGGGACGAAAACCCTAAGTACCTGATCAAAATCTCACAGAAATCCAAGGAAGAGTCTATAGCCGTCGCCATCTCGATCCCTAAATCGAGGGGATCCGAAATTCTTCTCGGCACCTTGTCGGAGGGGAGAGATCACCCTGGAGGCCTTCTTCATCACACTACCTCTGGTGTGATGCGTGAGTAGTTTATCCCTGGACTACGGGTCCATGTAGTAGCTAGATGGTTGGTTCTTCTCCTTTGTGCTATCATGTTTAGATCTTGTGAGCTCCGTTCATGATCAAGATCATCTATTTGTAATCTTACATGTTGTGTTTGCGAGGATCTGATGGATATTGAGATGCTATTTTAGATTGATTATTGATTCTATCATGTCTATGTTATTTGTGAGCTTGCATGCTTTCCGTTGTTAGTAGCTATCTTGGCCAAGTAGGTGCTAGCAACTCCAAGAGGGAGTATTTATGCTCGATAGTGGGTAAATGCCTCTAGTAATCTGGGAAAGTGACATGAATCTCTAAGGTACTAGATGTGTTGTTGCTACTAGGGAGAAAACATCAATCCTTTGTCCATGGTACAATCGTATTTTTTACTTTACACACTTTGCTTAATGCAATTATCTGTTGCTTGCAACTTAATACTAGAGGGGGTTCAGATGATTACCTGAAGGTGGATTATTAGTCATAGATGCAGTTGGATTACAGTCTATGTATAATGTTGTAATGCTCAATCAAATCTCATAGGAGTCAAGATGATTAGTATATGCATGGTATGCTTTCTCGAGTCTATCAATTGCCCCGCTGTAATTTGTTCACCCAACTTGTTATTTATCTTAAGGAGAATCACCTCTAGTGAATTATGGACCCCGGTCCATTCTTTTACCATTGATAAACCATCTACTATTTACTGTTTACTTTCTGCAAGCAATTACTATCTTCCACACAATATGTTTAATCCTTTGTTTTCAGCAAAACCGGTGAGATTGATAACCTCACTGTAAGTTGGGACAAAGTTCTATGGTTGTGTTGTGCAGGATTCCAAGTTGGAAACAACACCTTGGAGTTGTTTCCTTGCTCCTACTGGTTCGATAACCTTGGTTTCATAACTGAGGGAAAACTTGCTGTTGTGCTCATCATACCTTCCTCTTGGGGTTCCCAACGAGCTCGATATATTTTGAGCCATCAAGCCTTTTTTCTGGCATCGTTGCCAGGGAGTCAAGGACATCTTCACAAGGGGAGTCCCTCATAACCAATCTATTTACTTTGTTTTTTGTTTTGCTTAGTTTATTTTTGCTTTGTTTGCTTGTTTCCTTTATCAAAAACACACAAAAAATAGTTGTACTAGTTTGTTTCATTATATCAAAAACACAAAAAAAATTAGTTTCTATCTCAAGTTGCTATTATGTCTAGCATTGCTCCAATCACTATGTCGCCTGAGTAAATGATTTTTACTTTCAAACAAGGAATTGAAGAGAGTTTCAAAGAATCTTGGTCTAGAATCTCTAATTTACATGAAAAAACAGAACCTAAAATGACTCTAAGCTTGTTTCTTAGTAGTTTATACTTTGAAACTACTCTTTGCTATAGATATGCTTTGGATGCTGTAGTAGGAGGAGATTTCCTCTAGTGCAATGAGGGTGAAGCTTTTAATGCCATAAAAAAGTTGGTTGCAACATATGACTTGCCTAGCAAATCTGATTCCTCCATTACAAACATTATTTCTAGATTGAACACTCTTGAGACCAACACAGCTAGTTTAAAAGAATGCTATAAGATGCTTAGAGAGCATCATGAATATGTTCCAATAAATTATGAATCTTCAAAATGGCTTCCTACAGTAAAAGTTGTTATAAATAATGAAACTTTTTATGCTCGTTGTGATATCATGTCTGAATTCTGTCTTATGCCTAAAGATGTCTATGAATCTTTAAATCTCTGGGAACTTTCTGAAGTAGGAGAGGAAATATATCTTACTAATAAGGCCACAATATTACCCATTGGAATAGCTGAAGGAGTGTTTACAAAGATCCTAGGGAAAGTGGTGTCTACTGATTATTTTGTTATTGAATGTGTAGGAAAAGGACGAATTACACTTGGAAGATCCCTACTAAAACTCCTTGGAGCAATAATAGATGTGGAAAAGGGCATCATGCAATTTGCTTCTCTACCAAACAATCATACGTTCCCTAAAGATAAGAATAAAGGTAAGAAAGGTAGGGCAAGAAATTTGGTCTTAATGCTTCTTCATTTGAGAATACTTGATTCTTGCTTCTTATGCCTAGCTCAAAGGCATTAAAGAAAAGCACTTATTAGGAGATAACCCAAATTTCTAGTCAATAAAATTTTCTTTTGTTGAGTCTTGGAAGTTATTGCCTCAGTAATAACCTCTCCTTATCATTTTTGTGTGGTTTTTCTTCCAAGAATAACCTCTAATAAGAGAGAAATAATGCTTGGGAAAGTTGTTGTCCCGAAACAGATTTTTGTGCTTCGCTGTAAATATTTGTGAAAAATATCTGCACGCCGGATTGAGCTATAATTTTTTGTGCTTCTGTCCCAGGTTGTTATCTAACGTTCGTTATTTTAGCACTTTCCGATTTGTGCAACAGAAGGTCTTCGAAAAAATCGGTTTTTACCTGCTGGTCTGTTATGACAGATTTCTGCCATTATTTGCATTTGCCTCTTAATCTCTTTCTCTTTGAGTTCTCTTTGATCACCTGAACTTTTAAAAGGAATTGTTACAGTATCTTGTGCTTTAATGGAAGTTTTACTTGTGTTGAAACTGAACCTAAATACTTATTATCTTAAGTACACTAATGTTGCTAATGAAGATTGTGTGAAGTTTTTTATGAAGGAAATTTTAAAGTGTAGGGAAGAACAATGTGATAAGATGAAGTATGGACAAAATCTCAAGCTTGGGGATGCCACCCGTGTCACCCCAAGAAATATTCAAGAAGTACAAGCGTCAAAGCTTGGGGATGCCCAAGGCATCCCCTTCTTCATCAATAAAAATCTCAGGTTTCTTCCAAACACTTCATTTTTATTGTTTCATGCACAATTGTGTTGTTCTTGGAGCGTCTTTGTTTTAGTTTTTAGTTTTCTTTTGCTTAGTTTGCTTAAATAAATTAGTTGGACCCATGTATTCATACATAGTTTCAAATAAGTTGATTTGGATTGGAAAAGAGTACGAAAGTTCATGCTTACGAGTGGTACAAAAAGGAGCTTGTTTTGACCGTGGCCTAGACTTTATCATGCCATGTTTGATATTGCTATGACTTTATGCTTAGTGATTATTGTTGTAGCATGACTTGTTACAAACAATTGAGATTGCTTAATGTGCCTTGAAAGAATCATGCGTTGTTTTAGCATATAAAAACATAATATTGTGGAATTCTCTTTTGATGCTTTATTTGGGTTGACTTGGCGCATGCTCACACCATGTTAAGACTATACCAACTCACCATATCCTCTATGATCATTTAGTATTCGACTTGTAATATCACTTTATGCTTTAATTAATAATGTTTTGTCGCTTTGCATGATTATGGCCATTATTGCTCTCTTAGTTGGTCACTCCCAGTCTTTTGCTAGCCTCCACATGTACCAAGTATGAGTTCCACTCATGCATCCAACTCCAAATAAAACCAAGTTATTCCAAAGAGTCCACCATACCTACCTATTAGCATTATTGCTATTCCAAGTATATTCATGTTTTTATATACCTTCCGAATTAAACTTGTTATGTGAAAATTAGTGATTAAAGCTCACACGAACTTGATGGCACACTTTACTTTCTTGCACTTAATAAACTTGAACCATTGTGCCCATCTATGTTGCGTATATGCTTGCGCTTTCTAAGTTGTGAATTAGTAGAACCATGTTACCATGGGGAACGCTTTCAACATTGCACTTTATTTAGTTAATATCATGTTCTTTTGCTGATGAACCCCGGCGGTGTGAAATAAAAGGGGAGCTTGTAAAGCTCATGGAGTTTGTATATGTGTTAGAGAAACGCCTGGGTGGCTAGCCTAAGCCATGCCTAATCATGGTGGAAACTTGCAGCATAACCATAGTGAGCAATCTGTGAAGCATCCTCAATAAAGAAAACCTATGCAAATTGGAAATAAAAAGATCGCTGAGATGCTCATTGTCTGTTGCCTTGTCATTTTGATATGGAAAAGCTCATGTATCATGGGGCAAGGGGTACCCCGTTTGTGGTTCTCTATGATACACATGTACTTACAATGACATGAACTTACTTGTGACTAAAGTTGAGTAGCATGAGGTTCGATACTCGTAAGCAAGGGGCATGAGATTTTCAGCTTATAACTTGTCAGGCATATCCTCATATTTGTTCACTTTAACCTTAATCACCTAATGATGCTTATGATCGGGGCAATGAGAGCTGAAAGCTAATAAGTACCATAATTTTTGGAAGCTCTTTATGAGACTTGAATCCCTGCTTCCTTCTATGAAGGGCCTTTCTTTTACTTTTATGTTGAGTCTCCATCTTCTATCTTTATGCACCTATTGAGAGAGCCTAGTGGTCATTCTTAGTTTAATGTGCATTGTCCCAAAACTTGTTTATTGATTCATAACTTTGATATTGCTTGTTCTTAAACTATTTGTATCTGGTCACCCTTATGAACTTTGAAGGTGTCCTATGCATTTATGTTTTGCTATACCATGAGGGACAAGCTGAATGCCATTCTCATTATGTTCTCTATATGTGAAACAAACAAACGTCTTTCAAAGCATTGTTATTCATGAATCTTTTGTTTGTACCTTTTCATGTTACAACATAGTTGCTATGTCTTATTGTTAGAACTATATCTTTCATGGCTATGTTAGAGTACTATGATCACAGCTATGAATGTTCTACAAATACGTTGATCAAGATTGTGATGGTGCATGTCACCTCAAAAATTATTCTTTTTTATCACTTACCTACTCGAGGATGAGCAGGAGTTAAGCTTGGGGATGTTGATACATCGTAAACGTATCTATAACTTTTAAGGTTCCATGCTTGTTTAGTATCTACTTCTTATGTTTTGTTCATACTTTGAGGTAGTTTTATACATTTTCTGGAACTAACCTATTAAAAAGATGCCACAGTGCCAGTTGCCTGTTTTCTGTTGTTTTTGGTTTCCGAAAAGCTAGTAAGGAAATATTCTCGGAATTGGACCGGACAAAAGCCCAAGTCAATATTTTACCCGAAGCAACATGGAGTCCGGAGGGGAGACGAAGTGGCTCACCAGGGCAGCCACATCTGGTGGCGGCGCGACCTAGGGGTGCGCGCCACCAGGGGTGTGGGCCCCCTAGTGCTCCATCGACCTTGCCCTTTTGCCTATAAAAGCCTCCCGGGACGAAAACCCTAAGTACCTGATCAAAATCCCATAGAAATCCACGGAAGAGTCTGTAGTCGCCGCCATCTTGATCCCCAGATCGGGGGATCCGAAGATCTTCCCGGCACCCTGCCGGAGGGGAGAGATCACCCTGGAGGCCTTCTTCATCACCATGACTGCCTCTGGTGTGATGTGTGAGTAGTTCATCCCTGGACTATGGGTCCATGTAGTAGCTAGATGGTCGGTTCTTCTCCTTTGTGTTATCATGTTTAGATCTTGTGAGCTCCGTTCATGATCAAGATCATCTATTTGTAATCTTAAATTTTGTGTTTGCGGGGATCCGATGGATATTGAGATGCTATTTCAGATTGATTATTGATTCTATCATGTCTATGTTATTTGTGATCTTGCATGCTTTCCGTTGTTAGTAGCTATCTTGGCCAAATATATGCTAGCAACTCCAAGAGGGAGTATTTATGCTCGATAGTGGGTTCATGCCTCTAGTAATCTGGGAAAGTGACAGGAATATCTAAGGTACTAGATGTGCTGTTGCTACTAGGGAGAAAACAGCAATCCTTTGTCCATGGGACAATCATATT
This sequence comes from Avena sativa, assembly GCA_916181665.1. Lineage (NCBI taxonomy): Eukaryota > Viridiplantae > Streptophyta > Magnoliopsida > Poales > Poaceae > Avena > Avena sativa. The sequence continues at coordinate 346,913,550 of OV702287.1, forward strand.
TTTAACTTTACACACTTTGCTTAATGCAATTATCTGTTGCTTGCAACTTAATACTAGAGGGGGTTCGGATGATAACCTGAAGGTGGATTATTAGTCATAGAAGCAGTTGGATTACGATCTATGTATAATGTTGTAATGCTCAATCAAATCTCATAGGAGTCAAGATGATTAGTATATGCATGGTATGCTTTCTCGAGTCTGTCAATTGCCCCGCTATAATTTGTTCACCCAACTTGTTATTTATCTTAAGGAGAATCACCTCTAGTGAACTATGGACCCCGGTCCATTATTTTACCATTGATAAACCATCTACTATTTATTGTTTACTTTCTGCAAGCAATTACTATCTTCCACATAATACTTTTCATCCTCTGTTTTCAGCAAAACCGGTGAGATTGACAACCTCACTGTAAGTTGGGGCAAATTTATGTGGTTGTGTTGTGAAGGATTCCAAGTTGGAAATAACACCTTGGAGTTGTTTCCTTGCTCCTACTGGTTAGATAATCTTGGTTTCATAACTGAGAGAAAACTTGCTGCTATGCTCATCATACCTTCCTCTTGGGGTTCCCAACGAGCTCGATATATTTTGAGCCATCACTTACCTACTCGAGGACGAGTAGGAGTTAAGCTTGGGGATGCTTGATACGTCGTAAATGTATCTATAATTTTTGATGCTCCATGCTTGTTTTATATCAACTTTCTTATGTTTTGTTTACACTTTGAGGTATTTTTATATATTTTCTGGAACTAACCTATTAACAAGATGCCGAAGTGCTAGTTGCCTATTTTCTGCTGTTTTTGGTTTCAGAAAAGCTAGTAAGGAAATATTCTTGGAAGTGGACGGGACAAAAGCCAAAGTCAATATTTTACTAGAAGGAACACGGACTCTGAAGGACAGCCAAAGGGGGGCCACGAGGTGGCCACACCTAGGGCTGGCGTGGCCCTCCTGGGCGCGCCAGGCCCTGGTGTGGGCCCCTCGGGCGGCCGCCAACCTCGCCCCTTTGCCTATAAAAGTACCCCGATGCAGAAACCCTAAGTACCCGATCAAAAATCCACGAAAGAGTCTGTAGCCGTCGCCATCTCCATCCCTCGACCAGGGGGATCTGAAGCTCTTTCCAGCACCCTGTCGGAGGGGAGAGATCATCCCAGAGGCCTTCTTCACCACCATGCCAGCCTCCGGAGTGATGCGTGAGTAGTTCACCCTTGGACTACGGGTCCATACAGTAGCTAGATGGTTGGTTCTCCTCCTTTGTGCTATCACGTTTAGATCTTGTGAGCTCCATTCATGATCAAGATCATCTATTTATAATCCTATATCTTGTGTTTGCGGGGATCCGATGGATATTGAGATACTATGTCAGATTGATTATTGATTCTATCATTTCTATGTTATTTGTGATCTTGCATGCTCTCCGTTGTTAGTAGCTATCTTGGCCAAGTAGATGCTTGCAACTCCAAGAGGGAGTATTTATGCTCGATAGTAGGTTCATGCCTCTAGTAATCTGGGGAAGTGACAAAATCTCTAAGGTTGTAGATGTGTTGTTGCTACTAGGGAGAAAACAACAATCCTTTGTCCATGGGGCAATTGTATTGTTTACTTTACACACTTTGCTTAATGCAATTATCTGTTGCTTGCAACTTAATACTAGAAGGGGTTCAGATGATAACCTGAAGGTGGATTATTAGTCATAGATGCAGTTGGATTACGGTCTATGTATTATGTTGTAATGCCCAATCAAATCTCATAGGAGTCAAGATGTCTAGTATATGCATTGATATGCTTTCTCAATCTGTCAATTGCCCCGCTGTAATTTGTTCACCCAGCATGCTATTTATCTTAAGGAGAAACACCTCTAGTGAACTATGGACCCCAACCCATTCCTTTACCATTAATATACCATCTACTGTTTACTGTTTACTGTTTACTTTCTGCAAGCAATTACCATCTTCCACACTATACGTTTAATCCTTTGTTTTCAGCAAAATCAGTGAGATTGACAACCTCACTGTAAGTTTGGGCAAAGTTTCGTGGTTGTGTTGTGTAGGATTCCAAGTTATTAGCAACATCTTGGAGTTGTTTCCTTACTCCTACTGGTTCGATAACCTTGGTTTCATAACTGAGAGAAACTTGTTGCTGTGCTCATCATACCTTCCTCTTGGGGTTTCCAACGAGCTCTACATATCTTGACCCATCAGGAAGCTACGCAAGAGGTAACCACCACCGCCAAGGAGGGCCCCTACCCGGCCGGCCTTGGCCGCACATGGGGTAGGGGGGCCACCCATCCGACCTCCTCTCCCTTGGTCATGCGCCTCCTCCCTCCTCCTCTCCTCTAGTCCCACCGGGACTTTATGGAGAAGGGGTATCCCCTTTCCCCCATATAAGAAGGTATTTATTGGTGGAAAATTACAATAATTAAATTGGGAATTTCCTAAGGCATTTTCCTTAGGGAATTTTCCCCTTTCTCTCTCTCCATTGAATCTCGTTAGTGCGGTTCCAAGAAGAACTATGCACGTAGGAGACGACACCACCCTGGCACGCCGTCGCGCTGCTGGATCCTAGTTCTAGAAGGTCTACTTCCGCATCCCGCCTAGATTAGGGAGAACTGCAGTCATCGTTGGACATCGTACGTGTGCGTAAGCACAGAGGCGCCGCCACTTGTGGCGCTAGCGCTATCGTGCAAGGACCAAGAGATGATGTGCCAGGATCAATGCGACATCGAGATCGGCTACGAGTATGACTACATCAGCAACATTCCCACAAACTTAACATCTCTAAGGGTATGTGGCCGAAACTCCATCCTGTTACTACATTAACTCATAGATAGATCTGGTAGTGGCCTTGCTCTAACTAGGATTTTGTTTTGTTTTCTGTAGCAAACCCCTTCACAAAGCACCGTGGGCCGATTCGACTGAGGGAGCCTTTGGGATTGCGGTCATGGTCGTTGCGGTTGTTGAGGGTATGGCGGAGGTCGTAGGGCTAGCGGGCTCACCATGCCTGGTTGCTAATGATGTGGGTGCGCACATCGATCGGCTGGCTGTTGGACGCAACTATGTTGCGAGCTAGGCGCGGCTCATTGCTGGAGAGTGCGGGATTAGCGTCCTACGGTTGCAACTGACGCATCCCAGACAGTGGGCCGTTTTGCACATTGGTGATGATGTGTTCACCATGGCGATTGGTAGAGGCCGCCCTGCTTCCAATGGAGCAGGAGTACACTCTCCCGCGTGATTCGTAACATGTGTTCTGCTGCTCCACTGCCCTGGCGAGTAGGGCCTAGGTGTCGCCCGCGGCGCCCGTGGCGGAACGGAACAGAGCGGTCGGCCACCGAGGTGCGGAGGGGATGAGGGCCGACGGCGCCCGCATCTGGCGGCTGCTGGCGAGGTCGACGATGGGAGGCGCGACAAGGAGGCCAGCGGCTCCAGCGAGGACGAATTGACGGCAACGGCGGCAGGTGGTGGGGTCGCAGGGCGGCGACGCACCAGCGGGCGGAGAGGGATGGTGAGGCGAGGACCCGGTCGAGGTCGTCGGCCCCTGGTGATGCTGGGACTCGCGTAGGAGAGGCAGAGGGGCGAAGGACGACACGAGGGGAGCGGAGCACGGGAAGAACGCGACAAGGGCACGGTCGCGATGGAGATGAGGGGAGGGGATCGAGGAAGATGGGGGTCGCGTGGAGGGGACGCAGTCAGAACGTGTCCGTGTACCGCGCGCTACGTGCGTGAGGTGCACGGGAGTTGGGCGGCCACTTGCTGTGCAGCGTGCGGCGTGCTGGGCGTTTCTATGCGAGCTGGCGGTGGCGGGTTGGGGTGTGGCGGCTGGGTCTAGGTAGAGCTAGGGTTAGGGTTTAGGTTTAGTTGAAGGTGGCCGACTAGGCTTTTGGGCCTGGCTGGCTGCCTCCCAAAAATAATATAACTTTTTATTTATTATTTAAAAGGCTTTTGTAATCAGTTTTTAGACAAATAAAATATTCAGGAAGACCTGGTTTTATGATTTGAAATTAAAGGAGGGCTAATTAGAAAACAAAATAGGGTTTTTGCAAAGTACTTTTATGAACAAACATGCATGATGATGTCATGATGATGCACAAAGTAGAAACAACGAGCGATTTTCTGGTAGTGGTTTTACCGGGGTGCTACAATTCAACACCACTAACAATGGATCTCGCCCTCGAGATCCGCCTCATGGTACGGGGAGAAGGCCGATGATCTGAATCTTCTCGCTTCATGTAGATCCTCGCAACACCACTAACAAGGATTCTTGCTCTATCTTGAAATCAGCGACACCACCAACAAGGTTTGTTGCTCACGAACATCGAGAGAACACTCCGGAGAAACAAAGACGAAGGTAAATGTATCAAAAGATAAGGCCACCTCTAACTTCTATGGAAGGAATAAAATCGCATTGATCCACCGATTCAATGTACAGAGCAAATGATAAGAGTAGTCGGATGGTGATGAGCCCATCGTGCACCCGAAGCATTACTCTGCACATGAATAGGAGAATTATGCAACCAACTCTCGGAATTCAGACTAGAGATCTTGGCAAGCGATGTTCGGAAACAAAAGAGTGATGCATGCTCTTCATCGGATCTGGCGTAGATGATGTCGTCATGTCGAAGAATACCGTAAGATACAAAGAACAAGTTAGTGACGGTTGGGTCACTTGAGAGATACACAGAGGAAAATTCCTCAGAGATGAAGACCGGATGTATCAACACCGTTACCAAAGGAGGAAGCAAAACCCTGAAGGTACGACAGAAACCCAACCACGAGAATTCCTACACTCGAAGAAAAGATGAGAGAGTAGATTTAAAACACGCAAAGGTAAGAGGAGAAGAGCATAGAGGTAAGGAGTAAAAGCAGACCTAATCAGAACTATCCAACCGATTTTGCAAAATAGTTTTGACACTCTACATCGGCCGTTAGCTAGATTATCCTACAGGCTAGACTAGTGAGGTATCACAACTGCTGAGCTTTGATACCACTCTGTAACACCCTCAAATCGTCCCTATGCAAGTTTTAGCGCTTCCCGCCAAACGCGCATAGAAACGATTCAAGGACGCCCACCAGGCACTTGCGTGCGGGTGGAGAACGAAGTAATACCGTTACACATTAGTCCACGATGGAACCCACAGAACATATATATACAACAACGAATCCATGAGTCAAGAATACAGATATACTATACAAAGATCCAAATCACCTTGAAAACGATAGAGCGTCCGACTACGGACAAGATGCAAATGGGGCTAAGAGCCCTGAAGAATAACCAATGGCGTCCATAACCCTGCCCAGGCCAAGTCGGAAGGGTAACCCTGCTAACGACGTCGATCTCAAACCTGCTAAAACAAAAGGGGTGCCGACAAAGGGCAAAGGAAAAAGAGGAGCGTCAGTACTGAGGCCAGTACACAGCGAGGCTAGAATTCGGTGGCTCTCGCCTACATAGGTATGGTAGGCTGAAGCGGCAGCGAAGCATGCACTAAACAACCTATAGAGACTCGATTCATCTGTCGGCTATTAGAGAGGGATACAAGAGACCTATTCGGATCCAACCTGATACTAACACCAATCATACCCATCCTGGTATTTCCCCCCTCGAGACCAAACGAGGAAGTCAAACCAAGGAACTCACACAGTTGGCAGTTTTATTCATTCCATTATAGTTGCAGCACTTACTAGTCGAATATAGATATCATGAGTCATCCTGATAGCATAAGTAGTGGGAAGTTTTAGTTAACCATTCAGTGGTAGTTGCAGTACTTACTAGTCAGATACAATTAGCATGTGACATCCCAAACCCAGCAGTTGTTGGCACTTTTATTTCATTCCATTAGAGTTGCGATACTTACTAGATAGGTATAACATGGCACGATACACCTCAGTTCCACCAGTTGTCGGCATTTTTATTATCCATTCCATTATAGTGAAGCTGATTACTAGTCATATATTAAGTCAAATTTATAGCACTACTTTAGTTATGCTTGTCTATGATCGAGATACTGTGCTCCAAGTCGTCCATAACCGCGGACACGGCTTTCAGAAAGATTTACCCTGCAGGGGTGCACAAATAGCAACACACACATGATCAACCTCAGAAAAACCAAATCAAAACCCAACAAGGCTTTCACGACAAAGCAATCACAGGATTCATAAAATATTTCAGGGGGCCACCCCACTAAGCTACCCGCGACGAAGTTGGCCGGCTCCGAGATGGACCCAGGGTTTGTGTAGACGGTGGTAAACGACTAGGAACCCGAAAGTGTGACTGGGCTTGTCGATACAGCGAAAACGTGTCATGATCCAAAACAGTACAGGTGCTCCACGCACAATCGTAAATAAAACAGTAAAGCATGGCATAAGTACATGATAGTAATAAATCCCCAAACTAGTTTGTGGCCCCAAGAAATAAGAAATGAATCAACCTCTGGCTAAGGGGATTCATGGTCCCACATGCGGATAGTGCGATAGTCAAGGAACATGTATCAAGTACTCGGGGTCCTATAGGACACAAGTGAGAGTGGAAAAACCAAATAACATCTATTGTCCACCGATGCCTCTGCATTAGTTATATCTATTCCCAGCATTTTAACAGTTGCATTTAAAGTCATGATCATCTCCACCATTAAGCATCTCCACCATTATCATGTGTCAACTTGCCGTCAACGGTGAAACGACAACGATGCGAAGCAACACATAAGCAAGCAACTACGACTCGCAAGGCTGACTATCTATCAAACAACAGGCAATAGGATGTGTCCATGGCAATATAGAGGCTGCAAGGAGTATAAATGGTGCACGAAAACTAAAGCATCGCAACACGGATATCAATAGATCAACAGGAGGAAATAAAGACTATAAAAGCAAAATAGGTAGAAAGGGGGAGATGCTCGCCTGGAAAAACTGCTGAAGATAGATTATCCGAAGAACTTGTCGATACTCGCATCAACTCAACGGCCTAATCCACGAAGAAGCAAAGCACTAAAAGAAACACCGGATGCACTATTTAATACTACGGCAGAAGACCCGGCATGATGTATGTATGATGCATGACATGGCAAAGATGCGATGCAATTAGGCAATATTAAGCGGAACCGGGGTCCCGACAATTAATTAATAGGTTCATGTTGTTTAACTACCCCGCAAATTAAATGTGGAATTAACAAGGCAAAGCATGGCATCGGTTCGCTACACAAATTTAAATGAGGCCAATATAAGACTAGAAAAGTCTGCATATGGCCTCCATATTTAATTTAGTTGAATTGCCGAAATGGCCCCAAACACCCAAATATGCATGCAAGCATGACAATTTAAATGCATGAGATTTTACATATAACATTTATAAAATAGGGCTTGGGAAAAGGTTCACACATCTGGGTTCGGGAGATCTTGGGTTCCGGGGGTTCGGGGTCCGGTCTCAGGGTTGACGGGGACGGCGAGGTTCGGATACAAGATGGAGAACTTGGGTTCCAAGCGGTCGATCTTGCCGTCGATGGTGAACTTGAATGGATTGGGTACCGGTGGTCTTCGGGTTCGGGTAGACGGTCATGGCGTTCAAGGTGGAGAACTCGGCGTTCCACACCCTGCGAAGTAGATCTTGGGGTTCCGTGATGATCTTGTCGATTCCATATTGAAGGCCTTGGCGCTCCGGATCGGTCTCGGGTCCAGGAACGGTTCTTGGCGACTTCTGGCTCCGGGAGGAAGAGCTCGGTGTTCCACGGTCTTCGGTTTCTAGGGTCGGGGTTCAAGGCCTTGGCGAACTTGGCGTCCATGAAAAAGAGCATGGCGTTCCATGATGTAGACCTTGGCGTCATTTGTTGAGGTTCTCGGGTGTCGGTGCCGGACTTGGGTGTGGCGCCGATGGTCTTGCGTGGTCCAATGGTTCAATGTAGAAGGGCTCGGGGTGCAGCATCGAATCAGTCCTGGAATCCGGGGTGGAGAGCTTGGCGACCTTGGTGCCTTCGGGTCCGTGCAGTGGATCTCAGTGTTTCGTGAAGAACTTTATGTCCCGGGAAGAAGAACTTGAGGGACGATGTCCTCCGATTCCCTATCGACGATCTTGTTGCCCATGACGGGGTACTCTGGTTTTGACTTCGATTGATGATGGCAGACTTGGTTTGACCTGTGGTCTTCGGATGCACTCATCTCGGTGTAGGGATCTGGATAGCGTCGATTGGATCGAGACGGACGTACGGGTACTGAGAACATGGCTAGGACACTGCCTTGATACAACACAGAAGAAACAGCACATACACGCATGTGCACATGCTTGAGGGAAGAGTGGCTGCTGCTTGGATGCTGTCGACCGGCACACACTCGACAACGACATGCAGCACACGGACAAAGCCTAAGAGGGTGCCGTGAACACAGGGGCACAACCACACGCAAGGTATATGGTGAGGGGAGCACCGTGGCCGCGTCGGGACGAGCTTGGTGACGAGGGACGCGGATGCAGGGCACCCGCGAGGAAGGCGAGCTTGGTGAGGATGGTGGCCAAACGCGAGACGGCGGGGAGGCGAGGCCGAGAACGCTCTGCTGTAGGGTAGCCTGGGGCAGAGCCTATAGGCGGCAAGGAGGAGGCCACCCCCAGGACGGGGTCGACCAAGAGGAGGGCGACGCCCGCGGCGGAACAGAGCGGTCGGCCACCAATGTGTGGAGGGGATGAGGGCCGACGGTGCCCGCATCTGGCGGCTGCTGGCGAGGTCGGCGATGGGAGGCGCGGCAAGGAGGCCAGCGGCTCCGGCGAGGATGAACTGACGGTGACGGCGGCAGGTGGTGGGGTCACAGGGCGGCGACGCACCAGCGGGCAGAGAGGGATGGTGAGGCGAGGACCCAGTCGAGGTCGTCGGCCCCTAATGATGTTGGGACTCGCGCAGGAGAGGCAGTGGGGCGGAGGACGACGCGAGGGGAGCGGAGCACGGGAAGAACGCGACAAGGGGCGCGGTCGCGATGGAGACGAGGGGAGGGGATCGAGGAAGATGGGGGTCGCGTGGAGGGGACGTAGTCAGAACGTGTCCGCGTACCGCGCGCTACGTGCGTGAGGTGCATGGGAGTTGGGCGGCCACTTGCTGCGCAGTGTGCGTGTGGAGCGTGCGGCGCGCTGGGCGGTTCTATGCGAGCTGGCGGCGGCGGGTTGGGGTGTGGCGGTTGGGTCTAGGTAGAGCTAGGGTTAGGGTTTAGGTTTAGTTGGAGGTGGACGGCTGGGCTTTTGGGCCTGGCTGGCTGCCTCCCAAAAATAATATAACTTTTTATTTATTATTTAAAAGGCTTTTGTAATCAGTTTTTAGACAAATAAAATATTCAGGAAGACCTGGTTTTATGATTTGAAATTAAAGGAGGGCTAATTAGAAAACAAAATAGGGTTTTTGCAAAGTACTTTTATGAACAAACATGCATGATGATGCACAAAGTAGAAACAACGAGCGATTTTCTGGTAGTGGTTTTACCGGGGTGCTACATCGGGCGCGACGCCAGCATGTAGCTACTCCGCAAGATCTGGTAGAACCCGCCAGTGGCAATCATGCGACCGGTAGAGAAGGGCCGATCGACTAGAGTGTAGGGTGTCACCGCAGATTTGAGGCTTGACGATCCATGGCCCACGGTGGGTACCACTATCATGTGAATGGCCACGAAACTCGCTACCAGGGGTAGAGATTGAGTCGAAAGGGGCAAGGGAGAGTTAGCCATCTAAGGATCGATATTGGAAACACACAGGGTTTTACCCAGGTCCAGCCCTCGTAGGGTAAAGAGCCTACTTCCTGCTAGATGTATTAATCTGGATGTGTTCACAAGGGCTATGATCGGCCTTCTGCAATGGCCAAGTGCCGATAGGCATCGCGTGCCCATCATAGAGACAGCATAAGAGAATAATAGAGTTAGCAACCAAAACGTTTATGAGCATGATGCAAAATGTAAAAATAGTACAACTGAGGGAAGAACTTACTCGTGAGGAAAGGATAAGCGTCCATAATCATAGACGCATGTATGCATAATCTTGACACTCACTAGGCAAGACGTAGTTCGACTAACTGCAAATAAAAGTGAAGAAAAGAAGCGAGAACATCGGATAAGGCCATAAGCATGTTGTTGAAGAATCACAGATTGGGGCTTACCTTGGAGCGGTAAACACACAAACATGTGAAACAATAATCAAAGAGGACACAGCTGATGAAAGAAACCGTGGAGGCGGATGAAAGATTTCGTCGAAGGTCATAGAATCTTTGTCATGGGAATGGCCACGACGGTCGCTTCCAGGGGTAGCGATTGAGTAGAAAGGGGCAAGGGAGAGTTAGCCATCTGCGGATTGAGATTGGAAGCACATAAGGTTTTACCCAGGTTCATCCCCCCTATAGGGTAAATAGCCTACTTCCTGCTAGATATATTAATCTGGATGTGTTTGCAAGGGTGGCGAGGTCGGCAGCTAGGTGGCGAGTTGCTTCTATGGGGTGTCTCAGAGCGTATCCCGTAGAGAGTACCCGAGGGAGGATTATATAGTGCTACCCTCGCTAGGGTTTACATGGATAACACCGAATTAGTTAAGGATCCGTGGCTTGACCTAATCCGACTAGGCCTAGCTACGCTTCTGGGCCTTCTGCCTCCAGTCGACATGCTTCTTAGTCGCATCTAATCCAGTCGCCATATGAACAAGCCCACTCATAATGGGATGGGCTTAGTCGAATCCACGTTCTAGGTATACCCCAATTGACATATCCCATCAAGCTTGTAGGTAGGCGCACATATGTGTAGGAGAGAGGAGAGAGGTCCTGTATTGGCTCACAACATTGGGTAGGTACAACACTAGCTCCGGTTATGTTCACCGGACCAACGCATGCAATCAACCACCGTAGCAGACTGAAACACTATGTAGGCGGAGGGAATAGAGGATAACTAAACATTGTCGAGTGAGAGTTCTCAAGCCATATTTTATAGCCAACGCGTGCACGCAAAATCAGTGAGGGAAGGTCGTGCGAGGCATGGCGAAAATCCGGGCAACATGCGGCAGTGCGTTAGAAAGCCTTGTAGCACGCATTTTCTATCCAAATATGATGGCACCAAGCGCGTATGGGAGGCATGGCGCGTCACTGGGTCCTAGCGCATCATTATTGTATATGAGAGCCATTTTACTGCTTGAATGGGACCCACCGCATGGCCTCTTCACGAGAACCCGCGATCAGCGAGGTTTTCTGCTGCCTGCTCGGCTCTCACCCGCGAGAACCCACGTCCGGTGTGGGTTACCACTGCCAGCTCAACTCCGGAAGGGCCCCATGGCCCAACATGTGCGGACCCCTTTCTCCCTGCATACGCTTCTCACCAAGAGCACTATCACCCACAACCGCTAGCGCTTGACCCAGGAGACGGGGCACGACCCACCGTCCGGTGACTCATGGCAGGAAAGGGCGCGCGAGCCATCCGCACAAGAACCTAAGGTTACGTGTCGTGGTGGTGTCACGACAAATGCCATGGGTAGGCTAAAGATGTGACCAATATGCACTAGTGGTATCCAGGGAGGAATAGTCTAGTGAATCTACACACGAAAGATGAATCAACATAACACAAGATGAACTGCTCGAAGATCTTATATTACGATCCAAAGCTAATACCGATGCTCCTTGAGCTGTGTCGTAGAGAGGAAGGAGATGAAATACTCCTGCTCTCTACTCTCTCTAGGGTTCTTCCCTTAGGCAAAATGATCCACCTCTCCCTTGGAGGTCTTGGCTCACCTTATAAAGGGGTGGCCAGGGTGCATCTAGGGTTTAGGTGGCCCGGTATATACTAGGAATATGCTTGTCCCAAAGAGGTAACCCGACGCTCTCCTTTCCCCTGTCCATAGCCTTTGTTAGGCAATGGTATAGAGCCCACGCGCTGCCACCAGAGACTGTCACGTCCGTGACGATCTCTTCTATCTCTGACTCTCTAACTCTTGTCGCTAGCGCTTGTCTCTCCCTAGATTCCCTTAGGAGAGAGAAAAGCGTCGACCCTGAGCTCCTTCTTGAACAAGTTATCTCCTGACTCGGCCTGGGCATAGTTAACCCGGCCAAGATGGTACCTGCAAAGGGAAAACAGTTCCTTCCTCGTGCCGACATACCTTGTACGTCGGCCGAGTCTTGCCAGTGCTTCCTGGCTTAGGGTAACCCGACCCTAATCCGGCCGGCCCTTCTATGATTCGGCGAGTCCATGCTTTGACCTGTTTTTACCTCGGCGGTTCTTGTCCTTTTACCTCGGCTTTACCCTACCTGGGGGTTAACCCCCAACACTGCGAGACCCGGGAGTGTCTCCGCCGCGATGGCGCCGTGTGTGTTCCCCGCACTACTAGAGAAAGGCTTATGGATAGATTTATTATCAGTGGAGCAATTGTTTTGAATATGCTCCACTGATAATTATTAGTGGCGCATTTAAAATATGGTCCACTCATATTATTTATAACCAATGGCGCATATCACAAATAATGCGCCATTGATAATGTGGGCCCGACACTCTGGAGGCCTGTGGACCAAATATCAATGGCGCATATGGATATATGCGCCATTGATATACTATTATCAGTGGCGCATATGCCATATGCGCCATTGATATTCCCCTCACCAATGACGCATGTAGATGTAAATGCGCCACTGGTAACCAAGTGGGCCCCACCATCCTGAAAGGTGGCAGAAATATCAATGTCCCAAGGGTCAAGGGCGGACCCGTGGTGGGACACGCCCTTCAACAGGATGACAAACGTGTTCAAGGGGAGGGCCAAGTCCGCGCCGCTGACTTCATTTCGCCGCGTGTCCGGCTATGGTACGTACGAAAAGGTTGGCGACTTTAGGAAAGAGGACCCAAAGGCGAAGAAAGAGAGGAAGGCCACGGCGGCGGCAAGTGAAAAACGCGAGGTTGAAGTCCTCCGGGAGCAGATGGAACAGATGCCGAGGCTAATCGACGAGAAAGTGCAAGAGAAGATCCGTGAGATGTTTCCCAATGAGCTGTGGGAGGGGATCGCTGCTTGGAATGCGGCAGGTCGACGAGGGCCGCTCGTGGTGCCCAGCCTCTCCGGCAGCAACTCGATCCAGCACGTGTCGCCAAACGTGGTGACGCCCGAGTCCGCCAACGTTGAGATGCACCCGGTCGCTCCGGTGCCCCCTCCCGCCGGCGCCAACACCAACACGCAGCCGGAGATCGCTCTGGTGACACCTCCCGCCGGCGCCAACACAGAGCCGCAGGTCACACCGATGCCCCCTCCCGCCAAAACTAAGGCGCAACCGACGGTGCTTCATAAGGCATCTCAGCGGGAGGATGATACCGGTGTCTCGACATTAGCCGAGCTCAACACCATCTCCAAGGTAATGACGCCGGCCAACACATGCATTGATAACATTTCATCTCCTTTGCCTTTGATGACTAGCTAGCGCCATCTCACGATGCTTGTTCTTCCGTAGGACACTCCTTGCACGCTCTTGCATTACGTGGACAGCGATCTAAAGGATGTTGGCAAGGGCTCAATTATTCAACCAAATAGCCACACGATGCACCACAAGTCGATGGAGGATGACGTGTTCAAGGTCCGGCTGGCTCGGGTGTTGCCGGGGTGCGAAGACATGGACCCCCCAGCCAACCTCGAGGCGCTGATGATCATAAGAACCTTCAAGATTGCTGTGGCTGGGTCTTGACATGGCCAAAGACCCAGATTCAGCTTGTGAAGGAACAACAAGTAACTCAGCGGCCAAATGTGCCCTTGCCGTGGCGGCCACAACAACCAGTCACCGCCACCACCTCTCGTCACCAGCAATTGTTGGCCGCTGCTACACCGTTGCCTCCACATGGCAAGGCCTCCGCTGAGCTGCCGCCTCCACATGGCAAGGCTGTCGCCGCACTGCCGCCTCCACATGGCAAGGCCGCCGTTGCGCCGCCACCGCCCAAGGATGCACCTAGGGACAACATTAACGATGATGATGATAACCCAGATAACTGGATCAACACTGGCGTCACAGACTCTTTGTTCATGCCAAACATGGACGAGCCCTACCGCGTTGCCGACGACCCAAATGCTCGTACTAGAACATGCACACGTCTAGACTTCCATGGTACCCTAGAGGAGACGCCTCCGGATGCTGGTGCCGCTGGTCCTTATAAAGGCACCCATGGAATCATTTTTAGCCCCACCACACTCCATAAGGCGGCAGATGAGCAGATGGCTGCTAATGTCGAGATGAAGAAGCATCGCAAGAGAACCAAGAAGAATAATAAGCAGTCTTTGAGCCAGTCGGGTCCGAAGAGGCCCCGGGCTCAGGACGACCCATTAACACAGCCCCCTGAGGGCACCTTGACCAGGGTTCACATAGCTGGTCAACCGATTCTGAGTGAGGAGCTGATCAAAAATGCAAGTGGAGCGATGGCCAACCTGCAACATGGTATTCTATATCTAGAGGAGTGCCTTCTTAAAGAAGCAAATCCATCGTACCCTGTTTTCACGGTCAATGTTCCAACGGGCGCAGGCTTCGTCGATAATGCCCCCGCGGATATCTTCTTCATATCGTATGAGGACATCTTCAAGCTTTTCCATGGCAAGTGGATGAACTATAACTTGGTCCGCCTATACGCGCTCCATCGGACGATGAAGGTCAACAGAGAGAAGACCCCCTGGCGTCGCGATAGTGGACCCCTACTTCATGCGTGATAGCCAGTTGGTGAATCCAGTGACCCGGACCAGCGCAAGGAACTACCTCCAAAATTTCATGGTGGACAACAAGAGTGGAAAAGAGCTTATTTTGCCTTTCTTTCCCGAGTAAGTGCACACACACTCGCTCGTCGCTGTAACTTGTCCTTTCTTAGTTTTCGGTTGCTCTTTTTTCAACATTGTTTCGTTTCAATTGTCTTGCGCAGAGATAAATACTGCACACTGATCCTCATTCACCCGAGTTATTCGCTAGCCACGTACTTGGACTCGGGGAGCGAGCAAAAGAAGAAAGACTACACCAACATAAGGAGTCTTCTAGATGATGCTCTCGAGGTATACACCGAAAATGGAGGCGAATTCAAGAAGGGGCGGAAAATTTTAGGGATGGCAGACACATGTTCAAACACGTAATGAAGTTCGCCTGCGTCAAGCAGCCGGATAACAGTGTCAAGGAGGCCTACTACGCCCTCCATCACCTGCGGGCGATCGTCCGGGATGCACACATCATTACGTTGCCATCTAGTCTCCGAGCATGGGCTGAAGCTGAGGCAAGAATGGACGATGATGAACTTAAGGACGACTTCTTACGCATCCAGACTCAGATTGCGACCATCGTGCAAGAAGATGTCATCACAAGGGGGGCCTTATCCTGCAAAAGAGCGTTTAGTAAGCGCGAGATCGAAGCACGACTCGTGGCGCAGGGTGACCGTAGGACATGGACAACGAAAGACGGCTACAAACCATTCCCGACGCCGTGTAAAACAAAATCTTCATGATGTAGTGTTCCTAGCTAGCTAGCGCTCAGCCGGTTTGTGTATCTCGTGTGTGTGTGTGTCATAAACTTTAACTTGCCTTAGCTCGAAACGGTCGTTGTTGGACTTTGTTTACTTATTACCATATGTATGAAACTTAATAGCTTGCCTTAGATCGAAACCTTCTTTTTTGTGGAGATGCATGTGATGAACCTTTTAATTCTTTCTGTTGCATGATATAGTACTTATATGCGTTGTGTATAGAGATGCCGTGCTACGTGGTGTTCAGAGGGAGGGTCCCAGGAGTCTACGACGAGTGGGAGGATTGTCATAAGCAAGTGAACAAGTTCAGTGGCAACAGATATAAAGGGTACCCGACGAGAGAGCAGGCGGAAGCTAGGTGGAGGAACCACCTCCTTGGAGAGTAGAGAGACAGGAACCAGATGAAGACCTTGATGATCGTGCTCCCCGTCTTTCTCATCACCGCCATTGCGGTTGTACTCTACTCGGTCCTTTAGTAGTTTAGGATTTGGCTAATGATCATGATGATCAACTTGTTGTAATGTGTAATGTATGAGAAGATGGGATTAATTTTTGTTCTAGACTTGTATAATATTCAGGCACTTGTCACTTTGTCGGTTCTAATTGATGTGATGATGTATAATTCTAGTGGTATTATTATCTTTGTTTTTACACTGTTGTGTATCTGTATAAATACCCGTATATGTACCTGTATAAATACCTGAGAGCCCTGTATTGTGTATACCTGTACGAAACATCAGTGGCGCATTGTCTTATTCATCCAGTGGCACATATAGTATCAGTGGTGCATTTGGCTATATGCGCCACTGGTACAATATCAATGGCGCATATCTTAGGTGCGCCACTGGTGGGCCTATTATCGATGGCGCATATTGTATATGCGCCATTGTTATCTAATTATCGGTGGCGCAACACTAGTAGCGCATTCCATATGCGCCACTGATAGCAAAAAATATGCTCCACTGATAAGTAATTTTCCACTAGTGCCGACATCCATCCCACGGTCGAAAAGAATCGCGGCGACGTGGATAGCAGAATTGGCCAAAACTTTAATGCGCTATTATTTACTCTGATTGCATTGGCGAACCATATTTCAATGGTAGTTGCTTGTAGTTTACTCATTTACATGTTCTAGTTAATATATATTCACATATAATAACACATTTACAAATTTTATATGCCAGACTAGACGACGCTTGGGGCGCCTTTTCTAACCTAGCAAGCCTAACTGTTCCGAGAATCGAAAGTCGGTTTATAATCAATTTGCTAGTAATGTCGAAGAATCCAACAACTATGTTGGAACAAAATAGCTATTTCAGAAAATCAGGTAAATACTCATACACAATCTGTCAGTCATGATGAGTCAATTGTCTAAAAGACAAGGACATGCAAAATTGTCAGATGGGAACAACAACAATGTTGTGAAAAACATCTAAAAAAAATGTTGTGAAAAGACTCTACTTCCACTCCAAGTCTGAGTTAGAACAGATCTAGAACATCAATTATTTTCCAACATAGAGATTTGGTCTATCCACTCCAAGTCTGATTTAGAACAAAATCTATTGGAGCACGAGCCTTCGGGAAGCGGACCACTAACAAGACAGTGCACACTACAATATGCTAACCCGTGTAGCAGACCACAGACAGGACCCGTGCAACACCCTAAAAATTCGTCCGTAGATGACAAAGGAGGTTAAAATTGCGTCTGCCGGGAGTCGAACCCGGGTCTATTGCTTGGAAGGCAATTATCCTAACCGTTGGACTACAGACGCTTTGTTATACAAAATCACTTCACCCTTTAAAATGAACATATATCTGAGGCTATTGGTGCCGTCATCCTACTTCCTACCTGGCACGCGTTACGAGACAACCACGAGCGGACGCGACAAACGGATCATCCACTACCCAGCCTTTTTTAGCCTGCCGCCCACCCGAACCCATGACTCACTCACTCAGTCTGCCCCACCAACCATCCCAACTCTGACTCCGCTACCATCCATGGCCGCCTCGCTCCTCCGCCTCTCCCGGCCCCGCCGCGCGCTCCTCCCACTCTCCGCCCTCCGCCTCCCACTCTCCACCCAGCCCCTGCCCCAGCCCCAGGAATCATCCTCCTCCAACTCTAGACGCGGCCTCCCCGCCGTCCTCTCCTTCCTCGCCGCCGCAGTCGCAGGTGGAACAGCCACTACCGTCGCCTTCTGCGATTCCGACGGCCGCGACCACAGGTTAGTGCACGCTCACCCTACCCACATTAGTCGCTCCATCGACGCTTCCGTTACTTTTTTCGCACCGGGGATTAGCTGAGCTGACAAACCACTGTTGGTTTTTGGTTCAGGGTCGGCGGGAAGGAGAGCACCGAGCTGGTGGTGCGCGGGGAGCGCAAGCGCGTGCCGCGGGAGTTCGTCGACGAGCTCGCGTCCTTCCTCGGGGTGAGTAAGCCAGTTTGAATATCGTGCCTCCTGCTGTGCCATTGCAAGCGCGCCAAGTGTTTGGTGCTTTTGCTGGCCGGTGAGGCGGTGACTGATTCGACCGACTAAATGGCTAGGTGGCTTGCTGTTTTGCAGGAGAACCTGACAGTGGACTATGAGGAGAGGAGCTTCCACGGGACGCCACAGAACAGCTTCCACAAGGCCGTCAACGTGCCCGATGTCGTCGTGTTCCCAAAGTGATCTGATCAAATCGTTCTCTGGGTTTTTCTGCCACGGCTTGTTCCATATGTTGTAACACTTTTTTCATCGATTTGCAGGTCCCAGGATGAGGTACGAAGGATAGTGATGACTTGTAACAAGTATGAGGTAGGGTAGCAATGAAGCTCTTCCGTTCATTAGCGTAAAGGAACATCATATCCTGCCTGTTTGCTGGAGTTAAATATTTGCATTGTATATCGACGACATCCCAGTTTCTATGATTGAGCTCAGCTAGTTGTTGATAATAGTTCAAAGTATTCCTGTTTCAGTTGACTTTGGACCTGCAAAAGTGCTTGCTCATCAGATCGCATAACTAATCTGTCTGATATTGTCCTATATGTTCTTAATTAAGTTTATTAGGATGTCATATGATCCTGTTGAAAGAAAGAAACTGAAATTTCAAACAGCATGTTATACTCTCAGTGAAGGAGGTTATTTAGCTTCTTTTTTTATATTGCTGCTGGAGTCTGTGGAAGGAGTTAGTTGGTAATTTTCATTTCAGTAACACTGAGTGGTTTTTGTTTCTTCTTTTTCTTGGAATCAGGTTCCAATTGTACCATATGGTGGGGCTACATCAATTGAGGGCCACACTTTGGCACCTCATGGTGGTGTTTGCATTGACATGTCTTCAATGAAGGTAAAGTTTAAGCTATATAACAAAAAAACATGTAATTATAACGTTAACAATGATGAAAATGGATTCTAACATACAGTGAAAATCTTGCTCTAATCCCTAGCAAGTGTTTTTTTACGCATCACATTTTACTGTATTTTGTTTTGCCAAACAGGTAAACAATTTCTTAGCGGAGAGCTATACATGCAGGATACGGATTTCTTTATCTGCTAATGCCATCTATCCTAATGTATCATAAATTCATTACAGAAAATCAAATCCCTGCATATTGAGGATATGGATGTAGTTGTTGAACCAGGAGTTGGATGGATAGAGCTCAATGAATACCTGAAACCCCATGGCCTCTTTTTCCCTCTTGACCCAGGCAAGCTACTTGTTTCCTTTTTGCTTCAAATTTATCTTGTTCTTTTACCTTTTCAACCATCTGTATGAAATCCAGGTTGACATAACCTAATACAGAATTATAGTCAATTTAACCCGACTGCAGCTGATCATCTTAGTCTGTGACTAATTTGTGTAGCCTGGTTGCACTCTCCAGACATTTAGGTGTTATGCACACCTTTTTCACATGGAGATAATTATGCATGTTTGTAGTACACTCACTAGTTGCTCTGAAGTTCACCCATCTTTCTGGGTCTAAAATAGTAGCACAGTCTTTTTGGTTTTGCACTAGCTTAGTGTTGTAGCTATTCATTGGTCTGATTTGCAGGACCTGGAGCCACTATTGGTGGAATGTGCGCTACACGATGTTCTGGTTCATTAGCTGTGAGGTAATCATCCACATATTTCAGGCTACTTTCAAGCTTCTACAGTGCACGTGTAACCCCTCGTCTGCACAAAAACTAATCCCTCCGTTCCAAATTAATTGAAATTTTAGCTTTGTTCTAAGTCAAACATCTTTTGTAACGGAGGGAGTGGTTAAAGATGTTTGACTTAGAACAAAGCTAAAATTTTGTCAAACTTAAAACATAAATAGTACTAAAATACAGTATGAAACTAATTTAGTGTCGTTGATACATTTTTCTATAAATTTTGTCAAACTTAAAGAAGTTTGACTTAGGACAAAGCTAGAACTGTAATTGATTTGGAACGGAGGGAGTACAGCCGTAACGTGCATGATTCACCTGCTTATTTGTTATAGCCTTATGATACTGCTGTTAAATGGCTTTGATAATTTGCTTATTAGTTTGTAGGTATGGAACTATGCGGGACAATGTGATTAATCTCAAGGTCATTTTTCTATCTTCAACCTTTTTTCCCTTAGACATTTGACTTCGCATACAAATAGTAACATTTTCATGGTACTTCAGGCTGTTTTACCAAATGGTGATGTTGTCAAGACCGGTTCTCGGGCTCGAAAGAGTGCAGCTGGGTATGCCTTGACTCTTAAGAGTAAAGTAACTTTGCATTTTGGAAGAGAATTGTAGCTGCACTGCTTCCTTTTCCTATAATGTCTTAACATTACATGAGCTTATACCTTTTGTTGCTGCCACTGATGTCGACAACTTTATTTTGCTTGCCACCATGTTCAATGTCAGATATGACCTTGCTCGGTTGATCATTGGAAGTGAAGGAACTTTGGGGGTAATTACAGAAGTGACTTTACGGCTTCAAAAGCTTCCATCTCATTCGGTGGTAGGTATTTTGTTTTGATTCAGTCACAGTCGAATTAACTATTTACAAACTTGTTTGCTGCCCAAAGTATACTTAAATGTTGAGTTAACAACTCAATCTACTGTCCTGTTTAGGATATACACCCTTTATGAAGCACATCGTGCTATCTTGCATCTTGTAAAATGGAAACCACATTTGTAAGGTGGTATGAATACAAAATATTTTCTTCCATGGTCTATTCTGTCCTGCACTCGCATTACATTATCCGAAACCTTTCTATCTGATGTTCTCCCTATGTTCCTAAAACAGTGTTTATTGGCTTAATGTTCTATGAGTTAAAATTTGAGGAGTGGTTTTAGATCACAATATGTAGGTTATAAATATGTAAACAGAAAAATGATTATTGATGACAATCTAGTACTCCGTATAATGCTCATGTGGCCATCCTTGGTATTTGTATTTCATGTACCAGTGGTCATTATATCTTGAAATGGAGGGATGAACTGATTACACAAGCCACAACAGTCATCTTGTTTTGTCATTTGACTCATTTCTAGTAGCATACCATGTACCACTTTGAATGTTCAAACTTGTGAAAGAAAAATGGACGTATGCGTAGGACACTATTTTGTTGATTTAATTTTGTCGATTTTTGTTTAAGTTTTTGTGTTTTCTCATGTTACAGGTTGCGATGTGCAATTTTCAAACTATTAAGGATGCTGCTGATGTTGCTATTGCAACAATGCTTTCTGGTATACAGGTTAGTCCTTTTCCTTCAGTTTTTCTTGTATTCAATGACGATATGAAAAAAATTGGAAGTTGGATACAAAAGAATAGGTATCCTTTGTTCCATACAGAGTGAATGTGCATGTCTCCATGCTCATGTTTGTTCTTGTCATACCAATTGTTTGTTGCAAATGAAGTGGCTGCAGGTTGTGGTGTTTGATATTTTGCTTGGACTATTGTAGGTTTTAGGTTGACTTCAGTTGAAATAATCGAGTAGAAGTTACATTTGTTGTGGTGTATCAATGTGCAATCCAAATCCCAGTTCAGTAAAGCTGTAATAGGTTACTCATACTTGTCTTTTCTGCCTGATCAGGTCTCAAGGGTGGAACTGTTGGATGAGGTTCAGATAAGAGCAATAAACTTGGCAAATGGTAAAAGCTTACCTGAAGTGCCAACCCTGATGTTTGAGTTCATAGGGACAGGTAGTCTAACTTATCGTTTCAAGTCGTTTATACTGTGTTATGCATCTATGGTGGCCATACTGAGTCCTTTTGTTTAACATTTAGATATAATTTGAAATATTTGCAAGTTCCTTTGATAACTATCTAGATTATGAACAATGTCAGATGAACACTGCCACGTGATATACATAAGGAATTGTGCAAGTAGCTGCAATGGTTAAAACTTCAAAGTTTCATACAAGCAACCAGCCAACTTCCGTCACTGACCACCTCAGAATTTTTTTTATTATGGATTCAGTTCCGCAACTGACCGCAACCAGCCTACGCACCCCAGTAATAGATCGTCACGCTTCTTACCATATTTAGAAAATGTTATTATGGAGAGAAAGATAAGCGTAAAAGTAGCTTAGATGGCACATTCTCTAGCTGTTTGATCCCATAACTGACAGATTCAGTTCTAATCTTATTTTTGTATTGTCAATATTTAGTCTATAAATTTGATTAATGTGTTAATGATTCTGGGTAAATAATGATACGGTTTCTGCTATGACAAGATATATCGTTTTTATATTATTGGTTATCATTTAGCATATGTTTTCTACTTTCTAGTGTACAGAAACCTCTTTTGATCTCTCTAATAAACTAAATCACTTTGTGCGCATGCTTGTGGATTGTGGTTTACAGCTGTTTCGTGGGGATGTACTTAGCATATACTCCCTCCGTTTCAAAATATAAGATGTTTTAGCTTTGTGAAGAGAGTGTATCTAGACCCTTTTTAGTGTGTAGGTTCATTTAGATTTGGAGTGAACCTACACACTAAAAATGGTCTAAATACACTCCTTTCACAAAGCTAAAACATCTTATATTTTGAAACGGAGGGAGTAGTTGGTAATCTACTTATTGTTTTCTGTTGGTTGTTCACCTTGGACAATTATGTAAAAGATTTTCTTAGACAGAACTTCGTAAGCTGCAATCGTTCTTTCAACTTACAACCATTTTGTTTTTTTGTTAATCTCTTTACATTGAAATGATCAGAAGCATATGCACTTGAACAAACACTGTTGGTTCAAAAGATTGCTGCAGAACACCACGGGTCCGATTTTGTTTTTGTAGAGGAGCCAAATGCTAAGGAGGAACTGTGGAAGGTTGGTCATATGAACTTTTTGTAGCTAATGTGCAGATGTTTTCTGTGCTACATGATCTTGCACATGCCATGCAATATCAGTGTCATGCTGCATGAATTTATGTCCTCCAGTTTCTGGATAATAGTAGTAGCACTGGTATATAGGATATTTTTTTTTTGAACTAGGTATATAAGGATGCTTGATCTTGAAGTATATTTGAATGGCATTTTCCTCGATATGCAGATCAGAAAGGAGGCACTTTGGGCTGGTTTTGCCATGAAACCCAACCACGAAGCTATGATAACGGTTTGTTTGCTTGCTCAGCACATATTAGTATCACTATCATTACTGCCTTTTTGGTTGGTAGGGATAGTTAGTCTCTGGTGCTACGCATATGCCATTATGTTTGGCTCCTTAATTGTGTATCTTGTTGTCCCAATGTACTCCCTCCGTCCCAAAATAACTGACATTGTTTTGTCTAGATACGAATGTATCTACACACTAAAACATGTCTAGATTCATGTGTATCTAGACAAAACCACGTCACTTATTTTGGGACGGAGGGAGTAGTTATTATTCTTGTCATGAATATGGCCGAAAATGCAATCCAATTTGAGTTCCACATTCAAATAGAGACGGTACTTAGCAATCAATCATGTACTCAGTTCTGTAAGGATTATTGGCAGTTGGCGCAGCTCTCATCTCTTTATTGGAACCAATATATGCATTTTTGTCCCTTAGTAAGGTGGTAACATAGTTTAGCCTTAAGATGGTCATTATGATCATGGTGGTATGACGGTCTGTCATTTTCAGCACATGAGCTGTATCAAATCTTCGAGATTCTAATGCCACCCCAAATATTGTTCATGCAGGACGTTTGTGTTCCGTTGTCTAGACTTGCAGAATGCATATCTGTATCTAAGCGACTGCTTGATGCATCACCATTGACTTGGTACGTGTTCTCCCTTATGCAATGTTATTGTACTGTTTCTTTGTTATGTTTCGTAGCTAAGACAAGACATCGCCACCTCTTTCATAATTTAGATTATAGGAGAGGAAGTTCGTTTGAAAATTTGAACTCTGCATGAAGTAGCACGCCATTCTAGCTATAGCTCCAGGATGACAGTATGCTATCCATGAGAACCTTCTCTCTGACTTGCATATATTTTCAGTATGGTGATCGCCCATGCCGGTGACGGAAATTTCCACACAATTATCCTGTTTGACCCGAGCCAGGAGGACCAGCGACGAGAAGCAGAGAGACTAAACCATTTCATGGTTCATACTGCTCTATCTATGGAAGGTACGGACGGAACACTAAGCAAAGCAACATGTATACGATAGCCTAGTATATGCAAAATGAGATTACTGATGGAACTGGGACACCAACAGGTACATGCACTGGAGAGCATGGTGTTGGCACAGGGAAAATGAAGGCAAGTGTCTATGACCTATTATCAGTTCCCTTTATCGAAAAAATGACCTATTGTCAGTGTTACTATTTTTGCCAGACCGTAAAGGATTCTAATATTTGCCAACATTTTGCCAACCGCTGGCTATTTTGTTACTTTAGGGAAACGATACTACAGATATCACCTGATTGACCATTTCACCATGTAGCATAGGCATCTACTCCCTCCGTTCCCTTCTACTCCCTCCGTTTCAAAATATAAGATGTTTTACCTTTTGTGAAGCGAATGTACCTAGACATCTTTTGGTGTGTAGGTTCGGAGTGAATCTACACATAAAAGGCGTCTAGATACATTCGTTTCATAAAAGCTAAAACATCTTATACTCCCTCTGTCCCAAAATAAGTGACGTGAGTTTGTCTAGATTCAGATGTATCTAGACACGTTTTAGTATATAGGTACATAGAAATCTAGACAAACTCAAGTCACTTATTTTGGGACGGAGGGAGTATTTTAGAATGGAGGGAGTATAAGACATTTTTGGCAAGCCAATTGAGCCTGCCAAAACGTCTTGTACAAGGGAACAAAGGAAGTACTAGCTCATATCTGTGCTTAATGTTGGAGCCTTTGTTTCTACTCCCTCCGTTTTAAAATATAAGATGTTTTAGTTTTGTGAAGCTAATGAATCTAGACCCTTTTAGTGTGTAGGTTCACTCCAAACCTCTCCGAACCTATATACTAAAAGGGTCTAAATACATTAGCTTCACAAAGCTAAAACATCTTATATTTTGAAACAGAGGGAGTAGTGGAAAATCACTGCAAGTTTGTAAACTCTACTCCCTCCGTTTCAAAATATAAGATGTTTTAGCTTTGTGAAAGGAGTGTAGAGTGCGTCGTTTTGGCACCTGTCCTCCATGGAGGACTTCTTCATAATCTTCAAAAAGTTCAAATTTGAAGTTTCAAAAAATTAGAAAAAAATACCAGGCTGTAGTCAATGATTTATTCTACCAGTATGTAAAACTTCAATACGAAATACCAAATATTCTATCCTAGGCAAAAATGACAAAAATGCAGATCTGGGAGCGTGAACAGTGCAACTTTTGAATCATCTAAAAATTGTACAGTTTGTCTTTTTTGCTGAGCCTAATTAAAATTTTGCATGACCGTAGTGTACACAGTTTACTACATCCATGTATTTTTTTCAGATTTTTTTGAAACTTTAAAATCAAGTTTTTAAATTTTTTAAATAAAGTCCTCGAGGAGGACCAAGCCATTCTCCGGTGTATCTAGACATTTTTTAGTGTATAGGTTCACTCAAACAAATGAACCTACACACTAAAAGGGGTCTAGATACACTCCTTTAACAAAGCTAAATTATTTTATATTTTGAAACGGAGGGAGTAGTTATCAAGCTCGTGATTTGTTTGGAGTTTCCTAATGAGACCTCTTTATCATGTTGCTCACGAATGTCATCGCCCACCAACTGACGAGGACTGCTTTTCTGTTGGGCATTGGCAGTACCTGGAGAAGGAGCTGGGGATCGAGTCACTGAGGACGATGAAAAGGATAAAAGCCGCGCTGGATCCCAACAACATCATGAATCCAGGGAAGCTCATCCCACCCCACGTCTGCATCTGACTGACGGCCCCAAGTGCCTGCCCGCCTGCCTGATTCGCTCTCCTAGACTCTAGTGGGTTCGGTCGTTCAAGCTGACGGGGCCATGTCACGGTGCCATCACTGGATGCGTCGTTTCTTCAACTGGTTGGATCTGTCATTAACGGTTTACCAAACAATTAGTACATGTGTTACAGGGAAATCGTATGCGAACATCTGTCAGGACTGATATACAAGGCTAGACTGGTCCTTGTTTATTGAAATAAAAAGCAGCAAAATATTGTTATTCCCTTGAGCAGCTGAGATAGTCCTATGCTAAGCTGAGCATCGTATCGTTGCCCTGTCTCACACACAACCGGGCAGTGGCTGCTTCACGTGACTTCATACTCCCCAAAACGAGTGGTTTGTACCGTGGTGGCATCTCCAGCACTTCACGCAATGCCATTCTCGATCTACCGATTCCAGACGCCTTCCCACAGCGATGCTAAAACGGCAAAAGGTTTTGTACCCTAGTGCCGGCCGCCGGCCGAGGCGCGCGTCACCCCACCCGGCGACGGCTGTGACACGCACCTTGTCGCTTCCGATTGATGGTTGCAAGTGCACGGCCGAGAGGACAAACCCCGAGGTGTGCGTGGCGTACTCCACCGAGCCGCGTCTATATCATCACCTGGCACAAGGTGACTTGGCGTGCCACTCCACAGTAGTCTCCTACTGCGCAGTTTGTTGATACCTTATTAGTTCGGGGCGCGCCGGCCATGGCTTCCGAGGACTCCGCCGCGCCTGTCGTCGTGGACGAGTGCCGGGGCGTGCTGTTCGTGTACAGCAACGGATCCGTGGTGCGCCGGTCTGGGCCGGGCTTCGCCACGCCGGTGCGGGACGACGGCACGGTGGAGTGGAAGGACGCAGAGTTCGACGCGGCACACGGGCTGGGCCTACGGCTGTACAGGCCGCGCGAGCGGAATCAGCAGCTGCTGCCGGTGTTCTTCTACTACCACGGCGGCGGCTTCTGCATCGGCTCGCGCACCTGGCCCAACTGCCAGAACTACTGCCTCCGCCTCGCCGCCGAGCTCGGCGCCGTCGTGGTCGCCCCGGACTACCGCCTCGGCCCCGAGCACCGCCTGCCCGCGGCCATCGACGATGCCGCCGCCGCGCTCATATGGCTAGCCTCGCAGGCGGGCAGCGGCGATCCGTGGCTCACCGAGGCCGCCGACTTCACCCGGGTGTTCGTCTCCGGCGACTCCGCGGGGGGGACCATCGCGCACCACCTCGCCATGCGGTTCGGCTCGGCTGCGGGGCGCGCCGAGCTGGGCGCCGCCAGTGTGAAGGGCTACGTCCAGCTCATGCCCTTCTTCGGCGGCACGGAGCGGACGAGGTCCGAGGCGGAGTGCCCCGACGACGCGTTCCTCAACCGCCCGCTCAACGACCGCTACTGGCGCCTCTCGCTGCCCCTCGGCGCCACGGTGGACCATCCAGTCTCCAACCCGTTCGGGCCGGACAGCCCGGCGCTGGAAGCGGTGGAGTTTGCACCGACGCTAGTAGTGGTCGGTGGCCGCGACATCCTCCACGATAGGGCGGTGGACTACGCGGCGAGGCTGAGGGCGATGGGGAAGCCCGTGGAGGTAAAGGACTTCGAGGGGCAGCAGCACGGGTTCTTCACAATCGACCCGTGGTCCGACGCGTCCGCCGTGCTCATGCGCGCGCTCAAGCGGTTCATCGACACAGACGGCCGCTTCGACTAGAGCTGAGCGCGTCTCTGCATGCCGCCGCGGCGTCTTTCGATCATGTCCGTATCTTCTGCTTTTGCATTTACGTCTCCGTGCTTGTCGAATTGCATGCGTATAACGATCGTGCACAGATGTGCTACTAGTAGGAGTACTTCCGAAGACGAAAATCAGTTAACGTCGTGGGGTTCTTTTGTCTTGTCATGATTTGCGAATGCAGTGTTGCTTGTAATAATTTGCTCAAAGCCTACTTGGAATTTGAAACTCCGCTGGACGAGTGCGTGGGCCATATTTGAACGGACCGCCGTTGCGGCCTATTTAGAATTCACATGGCCTGGTTTCAGGGCCACCATGGTTTAGCCGTTTGAAAACAAAGGTTGACCCTAATAGAATTCTAGAAAGAAGAAACCAAAATTGGTTGTGCTAAAAGAAGTCCCGCTCCCTAGGTGGACACATTTTGTCTGCCTCCTCACTCAACAAGCGACCTGATGTGAGGAGTTCTCTCCCTCACCCGTGCCTTCACAGACGCTAGTAGCCACGTTCTGAGAGACTCTCCTCGTGCAAGAGGGCAGATCACCCTGCGGTCCTACTGTATTCGAGCCCGCGCTCTAATGGACCAGAGTTACTCCCTTCGACCCAAATTAATTAATTTAGATTTGACTACATTCGGATATATCTAGCATTAAAACATGTCTAAATACATCTGAATCTAGACAAATCAAAGTCAATTAATTTGAGTCGGAGGAAACTTGGTGAGCCACTTGTCAGGAGGAGTCATTTCGAGCTAAACTCATTCAATGCTCGCCCGAATTCAAATTGACCGTGAAGTGCCCCGTTACGTAGACAATTGGGTCCCGACTATCAGTACTCGTACGTTACACGAGTGCTAACTAGCCAAGACGCGTGGCAAAATGATAAAAACAATAGGACATGTGCGGTGTTCACATCCACCAATTCACTTCCTCCAATTTGCATGAACCCTAGCCCAACGGCGATGAAATCCTCCACCTAGCTTGCATCTGTGGGTGCCGCACATTGCCTTCCACCACCGAGTTACTGTGCCCACTCACGGATCCTGCCCGCTATCCCGATGTCGTGTGTCATACCTACTGTTGCGAGGAGCTAGCCCGCCGCCTCCTGACGAGATGGAAAGCACAGAGGATGGAAGGGCCTTCTGCTCAGGAATCTATTGTTACCCATAGCGGCCAGGGATGAGCTCGTCTTCTCTTTCCTATTTTCCTTAACAATAACTCCCAACTGACAGTAGCGCGATAGATCGAATCAAGGGTTGTTTGTTGGTCGATCGCTGATAAACAGTTCTTATCCCCCCAATTTCTATCTAGTAGGGTTCTTACAGAGAACTCATTCATCAGCTATGTACAAGTCGACAACTACATTCAGAAAATAGAAGGTGAAGAAGATCTTGTGGACGAATTGCTCGCTGACTCTACAACTAGCTCAGGTCAACACTATCTCTGGTCTGGTCGATGCTCTTAGTAAGCACACTCCGGTTGGCTCCAGGTAGACTACAGTATTCTTCTATCCGAATAAACAAGGAGATAAGGATAGAATTACAAGTGATAGCCATATGCTTGATATTTTAGAAGCGAACAGATTCCTTTGGATGATGCTCATGGTGGCCCAAATAAAAGATGTGCGGTCCTAGTAGGGATCTTGCTATTATTTTAGATGTCCTAGTTCTTCTATGGGAGTGCTGCTACCAGTCGCCTTGCTCTTCCAGCTTCCGTTGCTGCTGCTACCAGTCATCCTGCTGATGTTGTTGCCATAAATACTGCAAGTCATCGCCCTGCTCTTCCAGCTTCTATTGTAGCTGTTGCTACTACTAGTCGTCCTGCTGATGTTGTGGCCACCAATCTTCCTCGTCGCCTTGCTCTTCCAGCTTCTATTGTAGCTATTGCTGTTAAGCATCCTCGACTGGTAGTACAACTGATAATGCCAGAGCTACTGCTGACTCTCTTCTGCCTCCTCGTTCAACTGCTCATGCTATTGAATTTTTTGGTGCTACTCGTGTGAGATCCTAGTGCATGGCTTAATAGGATTGGTAGGATACCCATTCCAACAAGTTGAAACTTCTTTTCTAGGGCTCATCTTCAAAGGAACTCTAGGTTAAGTGTGCTTGGACTGGAGCAATTTAAGGATGGGTGACCGACCAGGAAGTTGTTCCCGAGTGCGCACGAGTAAGGACAAAGTACGCAGAAAAGACTAGTGTTGGTCTATGGGATCAGTCTAGAAATCCTAGAAAGCTGCTAGGTGCCAGGGTGACAGTCGCTGGTCTGGAGAGGCCAGGGTGTTACAAGTGGTATTAGAGCCGATCCTCGTGGTTACGTGGGCATGTGCCGGTCAGTGGCATAGACATGTGGAGCATGGCGTGTGTGGCCCAGAGTGGACACGACATGACACATGTGCCAGCACTGGACGCACAGACGTGTGCGAAGAGACGATGTTCCTGGCTTGTGCTGTTGGGAATATGCCCTAGAGGAAATCATGTACCCCCTCCGTCCCAAAATAAGTGACTTGAGTTTCTCTAGATTCACATGTATCTACACATGTTTTAAGTCTAGATACATGCGAATCTATACAAACCCAAGTCACTTATTTTGGGACGGAGGGAGTATGATGATATTCCCCAAAATATTCATAAAGTAATAAAAGTTGTCCTTTTTTGAGGAAGTAGTTGTCCTTGTATGAACATCAGATATATATCATTGAATACGTGATTCAGTTGTGGAACTATATATTCATGTTGTTCATACTAGATGTCCTCGGTTGTTGAGGTTGTGCTGGACACACAACATATACCAATGTGAAAGTCGGCCGATAACTAGATTCCACTTGTCATGGGCATAGTGATGCTATTCCAACTTACACGGATTCGGCTAAAGAGTTTAGCGAGTTGGACTGATCCACAGTTGAGATACAACGAGCATGTTGTTATTTGCAATCTCAAGCAATGGAATCCTTTGACCCGAGGTGATTGTATGATCCAAGTTATGGATCACCAACTTAGGTTCTACCAAACACTGTTCCATAAATGGGAAGTTATAAAGGTAGAGTTTAGGTTGGTTATGAATCAAGCTCTGTGAGTGAATTACCAAGATGGGATTAGCCCCTCCGTAATGGAGAGATATTCTCTAGGCCCTCTCGTATGATATGATTCGGAAGCATGGCCATGCATGACTTGGTTAAGTGTTAACCAAGGAGTCGGACTAAGTGTTAGTCAAGTGAATCGTATATCACGAAACGAGAAGAGAGTTGAGCTATTAAAGTGATGGTAACAACTCGCCTATAGCTTAATAGGTATATCATGAGGAAAATGGACTTGGACAAAAGTCACATTGGAAATGTTTGTTTTCTGACTTTACGATACTTGGGAGTTGGCACGTCTTGCTAGAGGCCGCTACCAGCTATCGACTCGGAGTGGCGACACATGTCGTGTCTAGGTGTACGTGAACCTGTGGGGTCACACACTTAAGGGAGATGAGTCCATGTGGATTTGATCCATGTGGAGATTGGGATATAGCCTAGATGGGCCTCAAACGTTGAGTCTAGATAGGAGTGTCTATAAGTGGACTGGCAAGGTATAGTTCCCTTACCTAGCCATCTCACTTTCTTCACTCCTATTTCTGGCTAGGTAGGATCTAGCAATCCTCTTCCTGGAGGTCCTTCCTGTACGTGTGTGGATACCTGTAGGGGTGTTGCACATGTGGTGCTGGAGATGAAGGAGTTCTTGGGGATCCTGTAGAGGAGATCGTGGGGATCCAGAGGAGCTGTATGTGGGATCATTCGGCAATGCTTCGAAGCGCTACATCAAGTTCCGCATCTGTGCGTCTAGTGGTAATCTCATGGCCTATCACCTGAGCTAGATCTTGGGAGTACCGTGTAGGAGAAAAAGTTTTGTTTATCTCTATGTGACCCAACATGTGGTTGATCGACGAGGGCGTCGATCTTCTAAGGGTGGGTGTATGTGAGATCCTGGCGCATGGCTTAATAGGATTGATAGGATACCCATGCCAACAAGTTGCAACTTATTTTCTGGGGCTCATCATCAAAGGAGCTCCAGGTTAAGCATGCTTTGCCTGGAGCAATTTGAGGATGGGTTTCCGACCAGCAAGTTGTTCCCATGTACGAACTAGTGAGGACAAAGTGCATATAAAAGACTAGTGTTAGTCTATGGGGATAGTCTAGAAATCTTAGAAAGCTGTTAGGGGTGACAGCCACTAGTCCGGGGAGGTCAGGTTGTTACAAATTGTCCTCACCCTGCTCGTATAGGTGATAATGCCATGGCTGCTTCTAACTCTTGTCTACCGCCTCGTCCAGCTGCTCATGCTACCGAAGTTAACCTTAGTGATGGTGTTGATGGGGTTCTTGAACCTTATGATGATGCTGTTGCTACCGAGGAACCTAATGATGGTCTTATACAAATTGAGGTTAGTGTCCATAGGTACACTAAAATTATTGAAGGTGGTACTACGCACCTTTTCAATAGTCAAGATATAGTAATTGGCAGGTTTGATCCTGATGTGGTACAATTAGCTGACATCTTCACAACGTTATGCGTGAAGGTAGACTAGGGCCCCTCCTAGCATGGAAAATTTGTGTGGTATAACTATAAGGATCGAATGGTGTTCTGTCGAACATGATCAGTGATTTAACCATTCTGTTTAAGAAATTAGAAGGCCAGGAGAAAATGTACCTTTAACTGAAGCTTACCAAACTTGGAGAAGATATTTGGGCTGTCTCTACCGGTACTAATGACATTCCAGGGAACATATGACTCGGTAATAGGACCACCACCCTGCAGAAAAGGGGCACCAAAAGATATGGCACCCCAAGAAAGCGCGGCACCAAGAAAAAGAGTACCCCAACAAATAGCACCCCTCCAAGGAGCCTGATACCACCCCTAAGAGTGGTACTATGAAGGTCACTAGAGCAAAGGAGACCGAGACCACCCCCAGCTGAACCACACGCAAGGATACTACACGAAGGAGGTCAGGAAAAAAATACAGAACTGAGGAGAGTACACCCAAGAGGTCAAGCGTAAACAGTTGCAACACCAAATTAGTAGTGGACATATCAAGAACAGAGGGAGAAGTTCATGAAAGTGAAGATGATTTCACTAGGTTTATTGTTGATGAAGATGAAGAACAATTGGTAGCATAGGAACAGGGGATATACGACAATGACATACTCTGCCCTGTGGTAGCAGCACAAGCAACAGAGCGTATGGGAGAAAATTTCCCTCTAAGGGAGCTTGACTGGGCCGATGTTCCCGTCACTGAAGATGGTGGTGATGGTCTAGTCCAACCCATGGAAGAAGGTTTGATGTGTGCATTTCTATGTGTTGTGCTGGTCCTAAAGATTAAAGCCCCCACATTCAAATGTAGAGGAGCCCCATGAAGAGGAGCAAGATCCTGGTGAAATAGACAAAAAAATAATGGCAAAGGCAACCATTGAAGTTGATGATGAAGTTGGTGATGAGGATCCCAGGGAACATGTGATAAAACATGATTATGAGAACCCTATCATACAGGTGGGCATAATATTCAACAACATGCCTGAATTCAGGGCCTCATTTCAGCAGTTTTGTATCAAGAGTTTGATTTTAATAGGAAGAAGAACACAACCTCGAGGTTTGAGGCCATTTGCAAATTAGAGTGTTCCAATGTAACGAAGAAACCTTGCCTGTGGAAGATAATAAAAAGAGTCATCGTAGCTACACATGCTATTAGGGTCCTCATGAATACAAATGAGATAACAATTTGAACTGGATTTTCTCTTTCAATCCTTAACTATATTTGTGGTGCTTTGCATGTTTCTGAGAAAAACTAAGCTCCATTAATAATGTAAATGAATGTTTGTTTCAGGTTAACAAAATGGGCCCTACCCACGAGTGTCCTACATGCATCATGCTAAAATCATCAATGCCTACTGAAGGGTGGGTGGTGATACATGCTAATAACATGCCGAAGGATAATCCAAAGGTCACTGCGAAGGAGATACATGATAAGATTTCTACTGATTACCACATGGTCCTGCCATATTATGTAGTTTGGAAAGGCAAAGAGAAAGCTTTCAAACTCCGATATGGGGACTAGGATGGCAGTTTCAGAATGTTGTGAAACTTAAAGACTAGGGTACAATCAAGGTGTCCAAGAAGCTTTGTGGAGATTTACACTAAAGAAGATAAGGGGAAAATATATTTCAATAGTTTTTTTACGGTGTTTAAACCTTGTCTCCAGGGATTCTAGGATGGTTGTAGGCCATATTTGAGTGTAGATGCCACTATGCTCACTAGGAGATGGAAAGGTTTTCTAGCATCCACGACAACACTAGATGGACACAATTAGATCTTCCCAGTGGCATTTAGCCTGTTTGAGTTAGAAATAGAGGAAAGATAGCACTGGTTTTTGATGCAGCTAAAGAGATCAATAGGTGACATGGCTCCATTGGCTATAAGCTCTGATGTATACAAAGGGTTGTTGAACAGAGTGAAGGAGGTATTCCCACTTGCTGAACACAGAGAATTTCATGACCATCTGATGCTAAACTTGTTCAAGTATTTCAATGACAGCTCATTTTGTTACATGTGTCCTGCTACTAGAGCTTACAAGCCTCAGATCTACCACTATTCCATGAAGAAGATTTTTGACGAGTCCCTTAAATTTAAGGCGTACATGGAAAAATACCACACCGAGTTATGGATGAGGAGTGGCTTCAACACTGCCATCAAGTGTGATTACATAAACAACAATCTTGTTGAATCCCTAAACAATTGGGCGAAAGACATAAACGACCATCATGTTCATATTTTGATGGACATCATATGGGGTATGGTGATGGATCTATTAAATGCAAGGAGAGAGATCGGTAAAAACTTAGAGGCCTTATTCTACCACGTGTTATGCATCAAATCAATAGGAAAAGTCGGGGACTTGGGTATCTCAGGGTTGGCTAGTCAAGCATCATAAGTTGCGAAGTGAGGGATTTTAGCCAGAATGGCCTGGGGCATGTTGTGAACATTGATAGTAGGGAATGCACCTTCTTAGAGTGGCAGCATACCCGGAAACCAAGCCCCCATGCCTTGGTGTAGAAAAACTGTTCCACGCTAGGACCAATATGTGTCTGACTACTTATCCTTGGAAAAGTTCAAAGTTGCATATTCTGGTTCCGTCGAGACTTGTACAGACCAACCACAGTGGCCTCGGGTGGCACTGAGTTTCGATATTTGCCATCCAGTAACTAAGAGGGGCAAAGGAAGACCTAGGGTGAAAAGGTTTAGAATTTATCTAGAGAAGGTAGGTACAACTTTTGGTGCTAGAAAGTAGGGAAAAATAGATGCAAATAGTGCAAGCGTATGGGCCATAGAATGTCAGGGTGTTCTCTCAATGCTCCCTAACCTAGGTATGAGCTCATCACATCCTGATTTTTCTCTATACATAGTACATACTTAACTGTGTCCTACTCTTGACAGAAAGCGCAAGACCAGATACAAGACTACTGAATCAGTGATAGTGCTACAATAAGAAGGAAATGTTCGGAGTGATGAATCATCTAGTGATTATTGGCCTGACTTCCCTGAACCTAGTGAACCTGGTTACAAGAAGGCAAGAAAGCTGCCTCCAGGAGGAAGAAGGCTCGCGTTGACGAAGTCTAGTATGAAGAACATGAACCCAACTCTGTAAATTGGTTAAACTCTGGAAGTTTTTTCGTGGATCATGTCGTGCGGATCAATGGTGGTTCTGTAATTTTGGTACTTCTTTGAACCTGAACTTTCAAGTGTGTAGTGGTGTTTAAGACGATCTATTCAAGTTGTGTAGTGGTTCTATAATTCCGGTACTTTGATAAACCTGAAGTCTCCATGTCTTGAGTTTGTGCTCCGTGTCGTGTGTTTTTATCTATTATATATTTGGTGGACTACGACACCGAAAATGCTCTGAATAACATTTAGAAATTGGGACTATGCCACTATGAAATAGGTTTCTATGGGGCTAATTTATGTATGCATATAGGGGTTTATTACAACCGTATCCCTAGTTATTCTCTAAATAGCGTCACAGTCCTAATTTCTTCTCTGAATATCATTAAAATGATTTAAAATATTGAAGCTGATACAAGTCGAGGGAGGTATACAGGTCACAAAGAAGCAATTTATTTCAGTTGCTAGACAACATCATGCTGGCATAAACTGCAAATGCAATAGATAGTGCCCAATAATCATGAATTATTTTTGACTACCAACGCTAATCTTGAGCTCTTCTATTTCAGTAGATTGCTTTTGCAATTGAGAATCCATGCCACCTCTCTGATCATGCTTCCCCTCCATCTGAGAAAGCTCCCAGACCTCTTGCTGCAAAGCACGAATCTTCTCTTTATTGTCCCACAAAACATCACGAAGATTCTGAACAAGCTCTTTGTGAAAACCTATCAGGGGTTGCTCAATCCACACATTTTTTTCACACCCAGGTCCCCTTCCTTCCCGCAAAGAATCAAAGGGGGAAAAGAAATTACAAGACACACCCTGAATTGGGGTTACACGTGTATCTAGCATAAGAAATTACCCCGCGGATGCTGCAATTGTGAAATTTTCCTCTAGTATTTTTGTCGGTCCATGAAATCCATCTCGGCATCTTCGCACCATAGAGACACAACTGATGAAGGGGTTCAGGGCAGAAAACACAAAATTTTCTTATGTGAACACGCCTAATGCCAGGATCTATCTAGGAGTAATACTATAACAACGGAGGTTTCAGATACATACCCTTGTAGTCCAAAAGTAGTTAACGTTCCGAGGGGAACATGGATGATGTAGTCGTACCCGAAGACGACCTCAAGGTCGCTAAGCTCCTCGCAATTCACCCCTTGCTAAATCGTGCAGCAGCTCTGGCTCACGACATCCAAGGTGCCACAAGTGGCAGCACCCCTCGTGGTTCCCCATGTTGGGAATATGCCCTAGAGGAAATCATGTATGATGTTATTTCCAATGTATTCATAAAGATATTGTCCATGTATGAACTACTAATATGTATCATTGAATATGTGATTCGATTGTGGAACTATATATCCATGTTGTTCATACTAATTGTCCTTGGTCATCGAGGTTGTGCTGGATACACAACTTAGACCAATGTGAAAGTCGGCAGATGACTCGGTTCCACTTGTCATGGGCATGGAGATGCTATTCCGACTTTCACGGATTCGGCTAAAGAGTTTAGCAAGTCGGACTGACCCATATTGAGATGCAACGAACAAGTCATCATTTGCATGTCTCAATCAATGTAATCGTTAGACCTGATGTTATTGCAAAATCCGAGTTGAGGATCACCGACTTAGGTTCTGTCAAACGCTGTTTCGTCACTGGGCAGTTATAAAGGCGGAGTTCGGGTTGACTAAGAGTCAAGCTGCGTGATGTGAATAACCAAGATGGGATTTTGCCCCTTCGTCTAGAGAGATATTCTCTGGGCCCTCTCGGAAGATATGATTCGGAAAGCATGGCCATGCATGACTCGGTTAAGTGTTAACCGAGGCGATCGACTAAGAGTTAGTCGGATGAATCACTTATCTCGGATCGAGAAAGAGAGTCGGACTATTTAAGAGATGATGATTATTCGCCTATAGTTCGACAAGGTATATCGTGAGGAAAAAGGGACTTAGAGAAAGTCGCATTGGAAGGTATGTCGTCATGACTCTTTGGTACTTGGGAGTCGGCACGTTCTGCTAGGAGCCCCTACCGACTGATCGGTCACGAGTGAGACTCGGATCGTGTCCGGGTCACCATGAGCCTGTCGGGTCACACATTTAAGAGCGGGATCAAGTTTGGGTTAGACCCAAACAGGAAATCTATTTGGGTTGGACCCAAATAGAGACATGGACTTAGTCAGTGAGTTGGACTCGTAGTGACTAATATAGGCCTTTCAGTGAATGGGACACAAGTGAGTGGATCTCACTTTCACTCCCTATATAAGCTAGGGCGGAGGTGCTTAGAGCACACGGTTAGGTCACTCCATGTGTTGGAAACCCTAGCCCCAGTCCAGTCCTGTCGCTGCCGCACCGGACCTAGCAGTCCACCGCCGGCGCTCCTCCTCATACGTGTGGATACTAGCGGAGGTGCTGTACATTCAGCGCTTCGACGATCGTGGATTGGAACGGATCGTGAGGACTGCACCGCATCAAACAACGTGCTTCATCAATTCCATAACTGCGCGTCTAGTGGTAATCCTCATGGCCTACTACCTCAGCTAGATCTTGGGTTCACCGTGTAGGGAAAAAGTTTTGTTTATCTCTGCGTGGCCCAACACCGCACACATATAGTGTATGACGATGACCTCCGGTTCTATGATCCCTGTCGAGAGTGAGAAAGTGGATCCTCTGGCTGGAATCCCTATAGCGCAACGGCGTGCTGTAGGTGTGTCATCTCTTGCGTGTGCCATCCTTCTAGGGACCGTGCCATCGCGAGAGGACAACACGAGAGAGATTCCCTGAGGAAAGTGCCTGAGATAATTATTGGATTGGTGTGTTTAATCCCACCCATGTGCACCCCTTTATATAGGTGGAGGGGTGTGCCTTTCCCAAAGGCTTACCCATGTGGGACTAATAAAATACAAGGAGTAAAGGGGAAGAAGGAAGCCAGCCGGATGGGCCAGCTAGGAGCCAAGTGGGCCACCCAGCGCGGCCAGCCCAACAGCTAGGCCGCTAGCTGCCAACAGAAGAAACTCGGACTGGTGGGCCTGCTTCCTGCGCCCATGGCCTAACACGTGACCAATAGCCCGTGCCCTCGAGGCGGAGCCGATGCAGCGGCTAGGTGGTCCGGCCACCCGCTCGTGCTGCCGGTGGCAGAGCCAGCCCGCTAGCGCTCTGTGTGGCATGCACCCTCGCGCCTGAGTGGGACGAGTGGTAGCGGCCCACGAGTGGCGCGTGGTTGCCTACCTCCCCCGGCTGCGCTCAATGCCATTTCGCCCTTGTGGGCCAAGGTGATTCGGCCCAGGAATGATTCCAGCTGATGTTTGCTGTCTTTTTTGGTGGCTTCCTCCTAGGCCGATTCCTTCCAGGGTTTAGGCCCTGTTGAGGAAGTTTCCCTATAGATATTAATTTAAATATTTATTTAGTATATATTAATTCACAATTAACATATAATAAATGCATATTATAAATTTCCATTTATCGGAAATGCCTTTTGGTATTTTCCTTTTCTCTTTCTCCAAACAACTTCGGATTCTCTTTGGAATGATTCTAGTTTCTCTCTCATCGGTGATTCCATCTTAGATAACGATCTCCTAGCGTCATCATACCCTTAAGTTTGTTACCCCAATGGCTCGGGAATGTCACATACATGATCTCCATCAATGATCAATAGCGGGACCGGGATGCCATACTCACCCTTGTGCATTCCATGGTGTAATGTCGCAGTTTAACTCATTATGCCCAACGAGGCATGGTTTTGCAAAATCATAAGTTCAAATATCTAAAGATGCTAATTTTCATTAACATGCAATAACCATAATGAGTTAAATGATAGTGTTATTCAATATTTAAACTCTGATATCTTTTAGAAATTCTCAAGCAGACAATCCTGTTTTCATAAATTAGGACAAGTATCAAATACTTTGTAAACTGCAACGAGTTTTACAAGAATAACATTTATAATTTGTATATCTAACATATACACTTTTCTTCCATGACTCTCACTGTCATCAAGCCCTTTCGAGAGTTCTTAACTCTGTCATGAACTCATGAAAGGTGAACTATTCATCTTTCACGATATATCCCCTAATGACATCTTTGTGATTGGGAAGAAGCAAGTGCGACACCCCATTTGCCACAAAGTTGTCCGCAGTCCATGTCGTATGTGTGGCGTTCATGACGCTAATGCGAGATCGCTAAGTGATTCTCCAAGTATTTGCTTTCTTCCATCTCGGAAGGAAACTCATCCAATGGCTCATACTTTATGTGCCTAATCTATGTAAAAACATAATCATAGTCTATCCTAGCATCCATTGAATGGAGCATGGCTTATTTTACGATAGTGGAGAAAACACAAATATCATCAATGGAGCAGATCCCATTGGATGACATTTGCGGAGTCATTGGAATATCTCGTAATGGTTTTTGTATCAAGAAGAGAAAATCATCTATTACGAGGATATCCCTCAAGTGTGGGTATTAATCTATGAAGTTGGACCCTTTCTAAAGTTTCACAATAGCAAGAAAATTCCCATGGTCACAAAAACCTAAATGGGACAGGCCAAGATCTACTAAGATATTTGTAAAAGACATCTAGACTAGGTTCATAATATGAGTTCAATTCTATAACTGAGCTCCCACTAAAATTGTCATCCCTTGGACGATTTTAGCGATCACATGATCTCTTTACACTATATCATCCCCGATCATCATGGCCTTTGATATAGCTGCTAGGATGGACTATATTCGTCGATCACATAAACCATGTGACTCATGCTCGATCTTTCAATCTACTATGTTACGAGGCCATGTATGTACATGCTATGCTCTCCAATCCAACCTTAGTGTATTCGTAGTGCATACATGGCTTGCACCCACCGTATGCAAACACAGAGATGTCTAGCACCCAATCTTCATGAACTTCTTTATATCTACGAACTTTCTTGGTGGTGCACACCTAAGGGAGAACACTATATTGGTATTAATAGGGATCATCCTATATAGTATTCTACCATTGAGTATCTAATACTAGCACACAATAATATGTATAAAAGGTATCAACATCACATGTATAACAGTAATATGATATGGTATTTCTTCACGCCTTGATCTCCATCGAGTGATTCGACATGATCTCCATCTTGCCACCAGTTTGACGCCAAGTCCATGACGCCACTAGCAGGTCGTCCATCAGAACGATGACTATTACTATACTACTTAGTAACAGAAAAGTAAACTACTTTACCTTCACAACAACTAAGGCCATATCAAATCACAAGCCCTCCAACAAAATAAAGTTAGACGCCTCTACTTTATCTTTTGAAAGTTTTACGTGGCTGCTAGGGCTTTCACGATAGAACCGTTTCTAATCTACGAACTTTCCAACCATAATATGGATCAAATAGTTGCCTCTATTACACCACTCTTGGGGACCTCCACTGTAAATGCCATACCAACTATTGAATGAGAGACAGATACCCGTTAGCCACTTATACGGTACAAGCCGTACGTTGAGCATGGAACCAGTCTCGCGTAAGATTATGTGTAAGGTCGGTCCAGGCCACTTCATCAAACAATGCTGCAATATTAGAAAGTACACGTTAGAAGGTAACAACTATATGATCAATGCCCACATAATCCATGTCTGTACTGGCCGTACAACATTACTACGCATAGATCAACTCTAAGACCACTGAAGGGATTCGAGGCAGAAAACACAAGTTTTTCCTACGCGAACACGCCTAATTCCAGAATCTATCTAGGAGTAATATTGTAACGACGGAGGTTTTAGATACATACCCTTGTAGTCCAAAAGCGATTAATTTTCTGAGGGGAACATGGATGATGTAGTCGTACCCGAAGCTGACCTCAAGGTCGCAAAGCTCCTCAAAAGTCACCCCTTGCTCCATCATGCAGTAGCTCCGGCTCACGACATCCAAGGTGCCATAAGTAGTAGCACCCTCATGGTTTCGCACACATACGGTGTACAACGACGACCTTCGGTTCTCTGATCCCTGCCAAGAGTGCGGAAGTAGATCCTCTGGCTGGATCCCTATAGCGCAACGGTGTGCTGCAGGTGTGTCATCTCTTGCGTGTGCCATCCTTCTAGGGACCGCGTCATCATGAGAGGATAACAAGAGAGAGATTCCCTGAGGAAAGTGCCTCAGATAATTATTGGATTGGTGTGTTTAATCCCACACATGGGCACCTCTTTATATAGGTGGATGGCGTGTGCCTTTCCCAAATGATTACCCATGTGGGACTAATAGAAGACAAGGAATAAAGGGGAAGGAGGCAGCCATCCGGATGGGCTAGCTAGGAGCCTGGTGGGCCACCCAACGCGACCAACCCAGCAGCCAGGCCACTAGTCGCCATCAGAAGCAGCTCGACCGTGTGGGCCTTCTCCCCGTGCCTATGACCCAACACGTGACACCAACATACCGTGCTCGCGAGGCGGAGCCGATGTAGCGGCCAAGTGGGCCGGCCATCCGTTCGCGTGGCCAGGTGGAAGAGCCGCCCGCCAGCGCTCCATGTGGCACACGCCCCCGCTCCCGAGTGTGCCATATTATAGAATCTGCATGGCAACAGATTTGGCCATATTTTGAAAATAATCAAAGAGGAAGTAGTACAAAGAGTTTGGCTCAGATCAATTGGTCTCTTGATAAGGAGACAAAAGAAAAAGTTTTCCTTTGCAGGGTCCTTTGTGCTAAATGTATGGACCTCCATGTAATTTTCCCTTTTTAGGTCCTTGATGTAAAATGTACTCCTACCGACCGTGTAAAATTCTAAACTAAAAGTAAGTGGTGAAATTTAAACGAATTTAATCTTAGTTGTTAACGAGTATGAACCATATTCTTGGATTTTCAAGACAAACGGCCAAGGTCAAGCCATATCTACATCATACTTTATGCATATGATCCTATGTCCAAGAATTTGCATGCCGACAAATTTGGCTATATTTTGAAAATAATTGAAGATGAAGTAGTGTGAAGAGTGTGGCTCGATTAGCTGCTCTCTAGAGAAGGAGTCAAACCCGACTGTTTTTCTTGCTTAATATAAGGGTCCTTTGTGCTAAATGTATGGACCTCGGTGTAATTTTTACTTTTTTAGGTCTTTGATGTCAAATGTACTTCCACACCCGTGTAAAATTATAACCTAAAAGTATAAGTGGTGAAATTTCGATGATTTTAAGCTTACTTGTCAACGAGTATGACCATTATTGGATTTTAAGCCGAACGACCAAGGTCAAAGCCATATCAACATCATACTTTATGTTGATGATCCCATATGAGAGAATTTACATGGCGAAAAATTGCCCTATTTTGAAAACAATCGAAGAGGACGTAGTGTGTAGAGTTTGGCTTAGATTAGCTGATCTCTCGAGGAGGAGTCGAACCAGATTTTTTTTTCCTTTTAGGGAGCTTCATGATAAATGTATGGACCTCAATATAATTATTGCTTTTTTCACGTCCCTGGTACTTCGACCAACCGTGTAAAACTCTAACCTAAAAGTAAGTGGTGGAATTTAAATGAATTTAAG
Organism: Avena sativa; assembly: GCA_916181665.1. Lineage (NCBI taxonomy): Eukaryota > Viridiplantae > Streptophyta > Magnoliopsida > Poales > Poaceae > Avena > Avena sativa. The sequence continues at coordinate 346,956,213 of OV702287.1, forward strand.
CTTAGTTGTCAACGAGTATGAACCATTCTAGGATTTCAAGATGAACGACCAAGGTTATGATCCCATATTCAAAAATTTGCACCCCGACAAATTTTGCCATATTTTGAAAATAATCGAAGATGAAGTAGTATGAAGAGTATGGATCGATCAGCTAATCTCTCGAGAAGGAGCTGAACCCGACTATTTCCTTGCTTAATTTTAGGGTCCTGTGTGCTAAATATATGGACCTCGATATAATTTTCCCTTTTTTAGGTCCTTGATGTAAAATGTACTTCCATGCCCGTGTAAAATTCTAACCTAAAATTATAAGTGGTGAAATTTCGACGATTTTTTAGCTTACTAGTCAACGAGTATGACCATTATTGGATTTCAAGCCGAACAACCAAGGTCAAGGGCATATATATCAACCATCATACTTTATGTTGATGATCCTATATTCAAGAATTTGCATGGCGACAGATTTGGCCATATTTTGAAAATAATCAAAGAGGAAGTAGTATGAAGAGTATGACTCGACCAACTGCTCTCTCGAGAAGGAGCCGAACCTGACTGTTTTCTTTGCTCAATTTTAGGGTCCTTTGTGCTAAATGTGTGGACCTCAATGTAATTTCCCCTTTTTTTAGGTCCTTTATGTAGAATGTACTTTATGCTTATGATCCCATATCCAAGAATTTGCATGCCGACAAATTTGGCCATCTTTTGAAAACAATCGAAGATATTAAAAACAAAAAGTAATCAATTTCATTTTTCCAAGTGACATGAATTTATTTTCTGAAAAGGAAGTAAGAAGAATTTATTTCCTTTTTTCTGTTAAAAAAATAAAGAGCGAGAAGAGACTACATGAGCACAGAGAAGGCAGCGAGAGAGCTGCGAAGAGGAGGATTTGAAGGCAGTGCAATGTCAGAGCAAATCTAGGATGGGTTCCTAACATGAGGTACAGGGTACAATGAGTAGAGTAAATTTCAGGACCACAATATGTATGCACGTAAAATAAAATGTGTTTTGTCTCTCCTTCACTCCCTCATCAGGCTAGTCATAGTGGCAGTAACTTAGGTACTACTACGTAGTAACATAGTCCTACATGTATTGCCAACAATAAACATTTAGATGACATGGCATGCAATTAAATGATGAAAGAGAGCCTTGTGGTAACTAGCTATGTTAACATCACATATTTCAAGACAAAATGAGTCTACATTGCAATAAATGAGGTTTTGGATGATACCACACCTATATTATATTCCACTATGGAGGTAGTAACTTAGACTAGTAACATATGCATGTTAGTACTAAGTTAGTCCCCACTATTACCAGCCTCACCACCCATACCCTGGCCGGCTGATCTCTCCCTCATCCACAAAGTGGCGCTGCGCACGCACGTCGATCGACAACCTGCCTTGTGACGACGGCTCCGTGTCTGTGTCTAGTGTGTTCGTCAGCTACGTCGGTGGGAACCATTTTGGTCCTTGGCAGCAAAAAGTATTACTACTACAGTACTCCCTCTGTTTCCAAATATAAGATGTTTTAGCTTTGTGAAAGGAGTGTATCTAGACTTCTTTTAGTGTGTAGGTTCATCTAAATTTGGAGTGACTCTACACATTAAGAGGGATCTAGATATACTCCTTTCACAAAGCTAAAACATCTTATATTTTGAAATGGAGGGAGTATAATAGAGTAGCAATTCAAACTTTCCTGGTTTTGAAATTTTCACTTCCTTCACAAACATCCGGGAGGGAAGAATATTCAAAAGATTGCCATTCGCAGTACTACTAGTACAAGTACGAGTACTACTTAAGTGCTGGACAAGGGATTGGTTGATCTGGCTAGCAAAAAAAAACGTCCCATCGCATTGGATGCTCACCATTATGATCTGACCAGCCTACCTACTCCGCACTACTCCACCTCCATACCCTAGGAAGAGGAAGCACCAACCACACCCACAACAAGCTGGTTTGAAAGTGAGGAGCGCTCCTTTTTTTTCTTCCGTGAACCAAGTAGTACTCCCTCCTTCCCAAATTAGGACGCGTATTACTTCTGGTCAGAGTCAAATTTAATAAACTTTGACTAAATGTATGACATCAACTCAATGTTATTAGAATCATCAGACTGGTCATAGTGGGAAGTAACTTAGAGTAGTAACATGCATATGTTACTAGTCTAAGTTACTACCTCTATAGTGGAAAATAACATAGGTATGATATCATGTAAAGTCTCATTTATTGTAATATAGACTAATTTTGTCTTAAAATGTGTGATGTTATGGTAACATAGCTGGTTACCACAAGACTCTCTCATCATTTAATTCAATGCCATGTCATCTAAATGCTTAGTTGACAATACATGTAGGACTATGATACTATCCAAGTTACCCCAGTATGACTAGCCTCATGAACTATATTTTCATATTATATGCATTAGTCATTCGAAAAGTCTGTATGTTTTTACATATAGTTGGCCGAACTTTATAAAGATTGACTTTGACCAAACCTAATATGCGTCCAAAATTGGGAAAGAGGAAGCAACATGAAGAGTATGGCTCAATCAGCTGCTCTCTTGAGGAGTCGTACCCGACTGTTTTCAATTTCTTGTTTGGTTTTAGGGTCCTTTGTGCTAAATGTATGGACCTCGATGTAGTTTTCCCCTTTTTAGGTCCTTGATGTAAAATATAGTCCCACCATCCGTGTAAAATTCTAACCAATAAGTGTAAGTGGTGAAATTTAAATGAATTTGAGCTTACTTCTCAACGGGTATGAACATTCTTGGATTTCAAGCCAAACGACCAAGGTCAAGGCCATATCAACATCATAATTTATGTTGATGGCCCCATACAAGAGAATTTGCATGCCAACAGATTGGGCCATATATTTTGAAAACAATCAAAGAGGAAGTAGTATGAAGAGTTTGGCTCAGATCAGCTGATGTCTCGAGAAGGAGCTGAACCAGAAAGTTTTCCTTTTATGGTCCTTTGGGCTAAATGTATGGAACCCAATGTAAATTTCCCTTTTTAGGTCTTTGATGTAAAATATGCTCCCACTGCGACCGTGTAAAATGCTAACCTAAAAGTAAGTGGTGAAATTCAAACAAATTTAAGCTTAGCTATCAACGAGTAGGAACTTTCTTGGATTTCAAGCCGAATGACCACATAGTCAAGGCCATATCTCTACATGATACTTTATGTTGATGATCCCATATCCAAGAATTTGCATGGCGACAAATTTGGCCATATTTGTAAAACAGTCGAAGAGGAGGTAGTATGAAACGTATGGCTCGATCAGTTGCTCTCTCAAGAAGGAGCCGAACCCGACTATTTTCTTTGCTCAATTTTAGGGTCATTTGTGCTAAATGTATGGACCTCAATGTAATTTTCTCTTTTTTAGGTACTTGATGTAAAATGTACTCCCACCACCCGTGTAAAATTCTAACCTAAAAGTAAGTGGTGAAATTGAAACGAATTTAAGCATAGTTGTCGATGAGTACAAAAAATTCTTGGATGTCAAGATGAACGACCAAGGTCAATGCCATATCAACATCATACTTTATGTTGATGACGCCATATCAGAGAATTTGCATGGCAACAAATTTGTCCATATTATTTTGAAAACAATCAAAGAGGAAGTAGTGTGAAGAGTTTGGCTCAGATCAACTAATCTCTCGAGAAGGAGCCGAACCAATGCAACAAAAGCTTTTCCTTTTAGGGTCCTTTGTGCCAAATGTATGGACATTAATGTAATTTTTCCTTTTTAGATCCTTGATGTAAAATATGCTCCCACCGGTCGTGTAAAATGCTAACCTAAAAGTAAGTGGTGAATTTTTAATGAATTTAAGCTTAGTTGTCAACGAGTATGAACTTTCTTAGATTTCAAGCCAAACAACCACAAGGTCAAGGCCATATCTCTACATCATACTTTATGCTGATGATCCCATATCAAAGAATTTGCATGGCGACAGATTTGGCCATATTTTGAAAAAAATCAAAGAGGAAGTAGTATGAAGAGTATGGCTCGATCAGCTACTCTCGTGAGAAGGAGCCAAACCCGACTATTTTCCTTGCTTGATTTTAGGGTCCTTTGTGCTAAATGTACGGACCTCGATGTAATTTACCCCCTTTTTAGGTCTAAAAGTGTAAGTGGTGAAATTTATAGGATTATTTTAAGCTTACTTGTCAACGAGTATGAACATTCTTGGATTTCAAGCCGAACGACCATGGTCGTCAAGGCCATATCAACATCATACTTTATGCTCATGATCCCATGTTAGAGAATGTGCATGGCAATAGATTTGGCCATGTTTTGGAAACAATCGAAGAGGAAGTAGTATTAAGAGTTTGGCTCAGATCAGCTGATCTCTCGAGAAGGAGTCGAACCAGAATTTTTCCTTTTAGGGTCCTTTATGCTAAATGTAAGGACCTCGATGTAATTTTTTCTTTTTTGAGGTTCCTGATGTAAAATGTACTCCGATCGACCGTGTAAAGTTCTAACCTAAAAGTAAGTGGCGAAATTTAGACGAATTTAAGCTTAGTTGTCAATGAGTATGAACCATTCGTCAATTTCAAGACGAACCACCAAGGTCAAGGCCATATCTACATCATACTTTATGCTCATGATCCCATATCCAAGAATTTGCATGCCGACAAATTTGGCCATACTTTGAGAACAATCGAAGATGAAGTAGTCTGAAGAGTATGGCTCGATCATCTACTCTCGTGAGAAGGAGCCAGACCCGACTATTTTCCTTGCTTAATTTTAGGGTCCTTTGTGCTAAATGTGTGGAACTCGATGTAATTTTACCCCTTTTTAGGTCCTTGATGTAGAATGTACTCCTACCAACTGTGTAAAATGCTAACCTATAAGTAAGTGATGAAATTTCAACGAATTTAAGCATAGTTGTCAACAGGTATGAAAAAATCTTGGATTTCAAGCCGAACGACCACGAGGTCAAGGCCATATCTCTACATCATACTTTATGTTGACGATCCCATATTCAAGAATTTGCATGGCGATAGATTTAGCCATATTTTGAAAACAATCGAAGAGGAAGTAGTATGAAGAGTATGGCTCGACCAGCTGCTCTCTCGAGAAGGAGCCGAACCCGATTGTTTTTGTTGCTCAATTTTAGGGTCCTTTGTGCTAAATGTATGGACCTCGATGTAATTTTCCCTTTTTAGGTCCTTGTTGTAAAATGTACTCCCATCGATCGTGTAAAATTCTAACCTAAAAGTAAGTGGTGAAATTTAAATGAATTTCAGCTTATAGTTGTCAACGAGTATGAACATTCTTTGATTTCAAGCCGAACGACCACAAGGTCGAGGCTATATCTCTACATCATACTTTATTCTGATGATCGAGTGTCCTAGAAATTGCATGGCGATAGATTTGGCCATATTGTGAAAACAATCGAAGAGAAAGTATTATGAAGAGTATGGCTCGATCAACTGCTCTCTCTCGAGAAGGAGCCAAACCCGATTGTTTTCTTTGCTCAATTTTAGGGTCCTTTGTGCTAAATGTATGGACCTCGATGTAATTTCCCCTATTTAGGTATTTGATGTAGAATGTACTCCCACCGACCGTGTAAAATGCTAACCTAAAAGTAAGTAATGAAATTTCAACGAATTTAAGCATAGTTGTCAACAAGTATGAAAAATCTTGGATTTTCAAGCCGAACAACCACGAGGTCAAGGCCATATCTCTACATCATACTTTATGTTGATGATCCCATATTCAAGAATTTGCATGGCGATAGATTTGGCCATATTTTGAAAATAATTGAAGAGGAAGTAGTATGAAGAGTATGGCTTGACCAGCAGCTCTCTCAAGAAGGAGCCGAACCCGACTGTTTTCTTTGCTCAATTTTAGGGTCCTTTGTGCTAAATGTATGGACCTCAATGTAATTTTCCCTTTTTTTAGTCCTTTATGTAGAATGTACTTTATGCTTATGATCCCATATCCAAGAATTTGCATGTCGACAAATTTGGCCATCTTTTGAAAACAATCGAAGATATTAAAAACAAAAAATAATCAATTTCATTTTTCCAAGTGACATGAATTTATTTTCTGAAAAGCAAGTAAGAAGATTTTTTCGATCAACTGCTCTCTCGAGGAGTCGTACTTGACTGTTTTCAATTCCTTGTTTGGTTTTAGGGTCCTTTGTGCTAAATGTATGGACCTCGATGTAATTTTCCCTTTTTAGGTCCTTGATGTAAAATGTAGTCCCGTCATCCATGTAAAATTCTAACCAAACAGTGTAAGTGGTGAAATTTAAACGAATTTAAGCTTACTTGTCAACGAGTATGAACATTCTTGGATTTCAAGCCAAACTACCAAGGTCAAAGCCATATCAACATCATACTTTATGTTGATGGCCCCATATGAGAGAATTTCATGGCAACAGATTTGGCCATATTATGAAAACAATCGAAGAGGAAGTAGTATGAAGAGTTTGGCTCATATCAGCTAATCTCTCGAGAAGGTTCCGAACCAGAAAGTTTTCTGTTTATGGTCCTTTGGGCTAAATGTATGGACCTCCATGTAAATTTCCCTTTTTTGGTCTTTGATGTAAAATATGCTCCCACCGATCGTGTAAAATGCTAACCTAAAAGTAAGTGGTGAAATTTAAATGAATTTTTAAGCTTAGCTGCCAATGAGTATGAACTTTCTTGGATTTCAAGCCGAACGACCACAAGGTCAAAGCCATATCTCTACATCATACTTTATGATCCCATATCCAAGAATTTGAATGGCGACATATTTGGTCATATTTGTAAAACAAGCAAAGAGGAAGTAGTATGAAACATATGGCTCGATCAACTGCTCTCTCCAGAAGAGGCCGAACCTGACTACTACTCCCTCCGACCCAAATTAATTGACTTGTATTTATCAGATTCGAATGCATCTAGCACTAGAACATGTTTATATATACCCGAATCTAGACAAATTCGAGTCAGGTAATTTGAGGGAGTACAATAGAGTAGCAATCCAAACTTTCTGAGTTTCGAAATTTTCACTTCCTTCGCAAACATCGGGGGGAAGGATATTCAATAGATCGTCATTCGCAGTACTACTAGTACTACAGGGTACAGAGAGTAGTAACAAAAGAAACTTTTTTTAACGATAGTACCAAAAGAAAGGACGTCCCAAAAGAAACTTCATTCAACCATTAAGGGGTTGTTTGGTTCAATGGCTATCCAGTGGATAACATGTGATATCCATGTTTTTTTGGTTATCTAGTGTTTGGTTTAGAGGGTGGAGGGGATATGGATAACCACTTTTGGCTCAAAATGGCGGTTGAGCATATCCCACAAAAAGAGCTGGATGAGCTCAACCACTTTTAGATAGCTCCTTCGAAGCGTTTTCTTGTTCGTTCACCCTTCCTCTCGAGAGAAAATAACCATCTTTTCTTGCCTATGGGCTCGACACGAGGGCGGCCATAGCGTAGGCCGTCAGGAAGAGCGGGTGTTCGAATACGCACGCGGGCGTAGGCTGCCAGGCAGAGTGGGCAGACAGAAGGGGCGCAGGCAGGCAGGTTGACACGGGGCCGACAGGGGAAAAAGGGTGGCGAGGTGCCGACGGTCGTGGCCGCTGCTAGGGAAGTGGTGAGGCGGATGAAGAAGACAAGGTGAAAGAGGAAAATAAAAAAAATAGTTGGGCCAATAGATTTTGACTGGCTATCCCTAACTACTTTTTATCCCACTTCACCAAACAAAAAAGGCTACCCCTAACCAGCTGTTTGGGGATATCCTCATACCTAAATGACATCCTCTAAACCAAACAGCCCCTAACATAACAACACGAGTTTACATATATAGGACTCGCTGCTGAACTAGTGCGGTCCGACGCCTCCTAGCACTAGTCCGCATCGCCAGTGACAGCTCGTGACATCGGCACCAATGCCAGCTCCAGCGACATAGCCGGCTCCTGACTCATCGACACCTCCGGATAACACGAAGACACCTCTTGAGCCATCGGCAGCACCTCCTGAGCCATCAGCGGCACCTCCGGATAACATGGCGGCACCTCCAGATAAGGCGCGGTACCTCCTGAGCCATCAGCGGCACCTCCGAATATGGCGGTGGTACCTCTAGAGCCATCGGCAGCTCCGAGAGGACACTGTGGATGAAGTTGCCATTGTTGGGGAACCGGTCCCAATAGTTGGTGAAAATGTTGGTGCCGGTGAACACCACCATCTCGCAGCCGCAGAGGAAGGCCTGGCCGTAGAGGAGACGGGCGTCCCTGAAGTTGACGAACTTGACCTTCAGTGTCCCGTCCGGATTGTCGTGGAGGCGATACATACGGTACTTGCGGCGACCGTACCTAGCATCGAGGAAGGCGCACGCCAGCTGCCACTTTGTTCTCCGCAGGGAGAAGGCCCAAATGCGCAGGGAATTGTCCTCCTATGCGGCGATGTTGGGGTCTTTGCGCTCCGGTACGGCGGGCGGCAGCCGGAAGGTGGCCATGGATGACAGATGAGGACGGAGATGGTTGCTAGAAGCGAGGGATTAGAGATGGATTGGTGGTGCAGGGAAGGGGAGAGGATAAATAGGAAGGAGATGATCCGATATTAATGTGGTAGATTACCGAAGCTTGGGGACAATCAATATCGCTGATGAAGTCGATGCATGTGGCAAATATCGATGATGATAACTAGGGTAAGCGATTGGACGGAATGCTGACTCTGCTTCCCGCATAATTTTGTGGTGGGTCCAAGGCGACCGCGACCTCCCCCATTTGTGGGCCCTACGTAGATGATTGAGTTTATGAGTGAAAACAAATTGATAAAGTGAGCTCTTTCCTACTCCCTTCGGTCCGAGATTTTCTATATTTATATCTATATCTATATCTATTCTACTATATAGTACACCAGTTTTTGAATTTGAATCGACCCACACAACTTCTCGAGAATGCACATTTGGAGCAATCCAAGACGTTGATTTCCTATTGGAGATTCTATGTGCCGTTCATCAGAACAAAACCCATTTGATCTAACAGCTGACAAAGGTTGGATTAGCCATCCTATGTTCCCGCGCTCATGGACTCTGGTTGCTGAAATTGCTAAGGGCTTCTGGATAAGTCTACTGCTTTAGAAAAAAACAGAACCTTCTGTCATTTGGTAGTCGGTGGTTGACTGCCTCATGTGGCACGTGATGCGTCAACTCAGTCTAGAAGCGAAGTAGTTCTATCATTAATTGAATATGAACATTTTACCTAGCCAATAGTTAGCCTAATAAATCATCCATCCATCTGTGTGAATTATGCATGTAGTATTCCCTTAGTATAAATACAACTTCTCGGATTTTTATTTTAAGAAATGGGGAATAATCACCATGGCCTCTACATCGACCGTTACACTTAGTTTGTCCAACATAGTCTATAGCATATAACTAATTTGGATTGCTATGTTTAGTATGAATACTTAAACAATACTAACTAAAAGGTGAAAAAATTAAAAATTTTCTTTCTTTTATATGATATATTTATTATTATTATTTGTCATGACAACATTGAAATTTTAGAAGGTTATTTTTCATATAGTATTCTAAAATTTTATCACCTACTCCTAAGGCAAGGCATTAATCATGCAACAATCAGACACATGGAAGAATAATATATAATCATTAACTTGTGAGAGAAATAATTTTCAACACACAAATGGTCACGAACTATTTCCTTCATGCCCCATCAAAAATGATGGTAGTTTTGGAAGTAGAGAACAAAATGGACGAAACTTACACATATTGGCAAACAGAGGTTCAAATTGATGTTCAACAGTTCATAGATATGTACATGTGCATTCTCTGCCCGAAGGACAGCCGTGAGTACAAAAAAATGCAAAGGTCGACAATCATACGGAATCAGAGTTATCTAGAGTATTGTAACTTGTAAATACCAGAGAAATATTTATTTGTAAATCGACCAAGTGCTATATCTAACTTCTAATTATATGGTATATTATTATTATGCCTTAGGAGCATTTCAGCCGCGTGCCCCAATGGCCTCCCAAAGGGATATTAGGCGTGTTAGATGAAACATGTGTCTAGCCATGCTCCTCAAAGCCGTTTTTTGTCCGGCGCAACCAAACACACTGGACTGTCTAGGCATTGCATGGTACGTTGCAGACACACTAGATACAAGCTACAAACTACACAACATAGGAAATAGATAGCCATGCACATGCTAGCTACCCAGCCTATTCTCCCTCCTCCTAATCGCGCCTCCCCATTATTTTCTAAAAAGAAAATCAAAATCCCTATTTCCGAGTTTTAAAAAATTCTAAAAACAAATTTGGATGTAGCCAACAATATAACCCACAAACGTTTAAAATATCAATTTTAAATAAGTTGTATTTTAAGCTACACAAAAATAATTTTATTTGGATCCGAGTATAGTGAATAGTGCACACGTTGAAATATCAAGAAATATTAATTTTTATTTTGTGTAGCTCATAATAAGAAGAAATTGGCATTAAGATTTTGCAGGCTTGTAAAATACTACCTCTATTCCCAATTGTAAGATGTTCTGGTAGGCTATTTTAGACCAAAATGTGCTATTGTTTGAAAGAGAGGAAGTAAATTATTGAGGAAAGTCCAGGATTGTCTTTAATTTTATTTTTTATAATTTTTTTAAGATTAAGAGATTATTGGTTCTCCGAGCCAGAGAGACTTTACATTAATAAGGTAGGATACCGTTGTCTGTGTGCAAAGCACGTGCCATTTATTAGTATCACTTAACACCATATGTTGGTGTCTTTTTTTCACAAAATCACAACCTTTACATTTTGTTTCACAAAACACCAACTTTTGTGGCAATCTTTTGCACAAAACACATAAAATGGTATTAACTCATTTGATAATTGATTAACTTGTTGGGCCTACTTATCAGAACCACCGTGGCAGCGTGGGTAGTTGCAGCATGCCTAGATTTCATTAGTCTGTAAGCAGATTATAACCACACAAATAATCACTCCATATCCGGGAGATCTTATCACTGCAAATTATAACCATGCAGAATAAAATATTTAGACAATCAGGACATGGTTCTTTTCATTTTATACAAAATATTTAGACAATTAGGACAAGTTTAGTTCACTTTTAGTGTCTCCCACCATATACAAAATACGAGTCTAGAACTTCTGCAATCAGGACATAGCTCTTTTCATTTCATACAAATTTTAGAGGCTTAATTATCTTTTTTTCCTGCTGCAATCCTTGCTTATTACCAGCTGTGAAGTAAGCGTAAGTACGGGTGATACGTCCAAAACGTTTCTACTTTTCCGAACACTTTTGCTATTGTTTCTTCTCTAATTTGTGTGATTTGGATACAACTAATGCAGACTAACGTTGTTTTTAGCAGAATTGCCTTGGTGTCTCGTTTTTGTGCAGGAATTCAACTTTTAGGAAAAATCCCGGAAAATATCACAAAACTCCTATTTTACTAGAAGACTCACGGAGCCAGAAGACGGGACTAAGAGGAGCCATGAGGGGCCCACACCTCCTGGCCGCGCGGGCCAGGCCAGGCCGCGTCAGGAGGGGATGTGGCCGCCTCAGACTCCGCCTCGACCTCTCCTTTCGCCTATAAAAGCCCTCTGACCTAAAACAGATGGGGGGTTCGACATTTTTCTAGATAGAGTTCTGCTGCGCCGCCACCACCAAATACCGCGATTCAGAACCAGAAACTCCGTTCTAGCACCCTGATGGGACGGGGAGTTGGAGGAGATCATCACCATCATCATCGTCATCGCTTCTCCATCAACCATCCATGATTCCCCCATCCATGAGTGAGTAATCCCCCACTGTAGGCTATGGGGATGGTAGGGATTGGATGAGATCATTCATGTAATGGCATCAGATTGTTAGGGCATGGTGCCTAGTACCTATTATTAGTGCTTTTGACTTTGTTGCAACTTGTTATGCTTAATGCTTGTCACTAGGGCCCGAGTGCCATGATTTCAGATCTGAACATGTTATTGATTCATGATGATAGTATTGTTATGATCTTACCTGCAAGTTGTATACACATATTATTATCCGGAACCGAAGGCCCGGAAGTGACAATAATCGGGATAACTAGAGGAAATGGCTATGATATGAGGATCACGTGCGTTCACGGAGTATTAATGCTTTGCTCCGGTGCTCTATTAAAAGGAGCACCTTAATTTCTAGTAGTTCCTTTGAGGCCCCGCTGCAAACGGGCTGGCAGGACAAAAGATGTTGTGCAAGTTCTCATTACGAGCACGTATGACTATATATGAAACACATGCCTATAATTATTTAGTACTTGGATGCTTTATATTATTTATCTGCAAATGCCCTATATCCCGATTTCTATATGAATTTTCTTGTCCATGCAACGCTCGTCCATCCATCCCTATGCCTATCGTGCTTTAATCCTACTGTTTACTGCAATTGTTACTACTATCTTTACTTTTACTACTACTTTTACTTTCCTATTTCTACTATAAAACTATTGCTACTGATAAACTATTGCGAGCAAGATTGTTTTACAGTGCAGCTGAATTGACAACTTAGTTGTTAAGGCTTATAAATATTCTTTGGCTCCCCTTGTGTCGAATCAGTAAATTGGGTTTTACTTCCCTCGAAGACTATTGCGATCCCCTATACTTGTGGGTCATCAAGACTATTTTCTGACGCTGTTGCCGAGGAGCATAGCTCTATTTATCAAGTTCACTTGGAATCACTATTGTTCGCTGCCATCCATTCATCATGGGTAAATCTCGTGATGGCAAGGTTCCTATATTACCATCCACTACAAGGAGAGGTACGGTTCTGAACACCTCTATTGCTCTTGATTCGCCGTATGTGATGAGTAAGCTCCTTACACCACCACCACACACACATGCTACACATACTGCTACGTCTGCTGGATCTGAAACTTCTGATACTTATGATGCTGCTTCAACTGTACTTGATAAGAGTGGTTCATTAGGTCCTTTCCTAGATGCTATGATTGCTAGAACTATAGCTGGAAATACTAAAACTCCTAATGAAGACACTACTACACCTGTCAGTTCACCTAAGTCTATAGAGAGCTATGATATTGAAGAAGGATTTATAGAAATGACCGATGAATTTATTAAAGAATGTCAAAATACTCATGGTAAAAGTGCTATTAAGAGTCTCCTTGAGAGGCGTACTATAAAACCCAAATTATCTCCTAATACTAAGTTTGCTACATCTCCCATAAACATTAAAGATAAAGATTATGATTTCTCTCTTGATTTATCTTACATAACCATTGTTGAGAAAGAACCTTTTTGTGGGACTAAGAATGGAAGTGCTGTAGCACATATGACTGAGCTTTCTACCATGAGTGGCCTATTTTCTGATGATATTAAGATGCGCACCTACTTTGTTGCTAAAATTTTCCCTTTTTCACTGAAAGGAGAAGCTAAGGCTTGGTTTAATAATTTACCTCCTGGATCTATTGATAGCCTTGATTGCTTGATTAGTACTTTCCTTCAGAAATATTTCCCTCCTAGTGCTAGACATGCCATTTTGTAGGAACTTTTTTATTTTAAACAGGGAGAATAGGAGATATTGCCTGAATCATGGGCAAGGTTTTGTGCTTTGATTCATGCACAACCTGGATGTCCATTATCTAAAAATGAGCTTCTTGATATATATTATAATGGACTAACTGAAGAATCTAGGACATACCTGGATAGTTGTGCTGATTGTGTTTTCAGGAATAGAACTCCCAAAGAAGCTAAGGAATTAATGGCTAAAATAAGCAAGAATTATGTTGACTGGACTTCACCTGAGCCAACTACACCTGAGTCAACTACAGCTGAGTTAACTGTGCCTGAGCCAACACCTACACCAAAGAAGAGGGGAGTTATTGAACTAAATGATGAAGTGATGAAGGAAGCTAAGAAATGTCTTAAGGAGAAGGGTATTAAAACTGAAGACATGAAGAATTTACCTCCTATAGAAGAATTATGTAAGCCAATCTCCCACTCATCCACTATTGAGGTACACTCTCTCCAACATTTTGATGAAGGTGATATTCCTTATTCTAAACCTCCTGATCAATGCTTAGAAGAATTTGATATTTTTATTGTTAAGCAAGATAATTTTAATAAAAGAGTGCAGAATCATTTGATGGAAAACTCTAGAGCTATTATTGAGTTAAGGGATATTGTGGAAAGAACATCTAATGATGTTAAAATGCTTGTTAAACATTTCCAAATGGTTCAAACTCAAAATGATTAGCTTATTAAAGTACAAAAAGATTTGTTAGTTAATGCTTCTAAATAAAAACATGCTTATGAAATTAGAACTAGGAGTGGTGCTGCCACCCAGGATCCTCTATATCCTGAGGGTCATCCTAAAAGAATTGAGCATGATTCTCAACAAACTAAAAATAGAGGTACTTCTTTTAAGAGAAAGAAAAAGAAACATAAAATAGTTGTAGAATCTTCTGAACCTGCTAAAGATCCTAATAGTATATCTATCTCTGATGCTGAAACTGAGAGTGGTAATGAGAAAAATGATGCTCCTGATAAAGAAGAAATTGAAGAAGAACCTGAAAGGAACACTAAAAATGCTAAGTACACTAAGGAAATATTTGTTGCTAATAAACATGGTAGTGAAAGAGAACCCTTGGTTCAAAAACCAATGCCTTTTCCTAATAAGAAACACAAGTCAAAGGAAGACGAACACTATAATAAGTTTTGTGAGTGGATGAAACCTTTATTTTTGAAAATTTGTTTAACTGATGCTTATAAACTGCCTCCTTATTCAAAGTATATGAAGGATATTGTCTCTAATAAAAGGAAGATACCTAATGAGGAAATTTCTACTTTGCTTGCTAATTATTCCTTTAATGGTAAGGTTCCAAAGAAACTTGGAGACCTAGGGATTCCAACTATTCCATGCTCTATTAAAAATAATTATGTTAGAACTGCCTTGTGTGATTTGGGAGCAGGAGTTAGTGTTATGCCTTTTTCTCTCTACAAAAGACTTCAATTGGAGAAACTAATACTAACTGATATATCTTTGCAAATGGCTGATAAATCTACTACTATTCCTGTTGGTATATGTGAGGATGTTCCTGTTCAAGTGGCCCATAATTGCTTGATATTAACTGACTTTGTTGTGCTTGAAATGCCTGAAGATGATAATTTGTCTATTATTCTTGGGAGACCTTTTCTTAATACTGCAGGAGCTGTTATTAATTGCAATCAAGGAAAGGTAACTTTTAATGTTAATGACAAGGAGCATACTATCTATTTCCCCAAGAAGATTGATAGGAATTATGGCTTAAATTCAATTGAAAATATTGAGGGCATCCAAGTTGGAGAAATATATTGTCCCATACCACGAGAAAAATATGAAACTATTATGATTAGGACCATTGCTATCAAGGTTGGGGTAACATAATCATTTAGTGAAATGCAAAGTTTTGTTTCATATAAAATTGTTTTGGTAACAAGACCTGATCAACCTTGTTAACAAAAGGATTTTAATGAACAAAACAATGTTTTCACCATGTTTATCCTTGCTTACTTTTATTTTACCCATTTTAATTTTTGCTTTCACTTAGTTTACTTTTCTATTGCTAGTTGCTTGCATATTAGAGTGTCTTAGAACTTCTGAAGTTTTAGTTTTGTTTTGTTATTGCATCATTCCAATATTATCTTTCTGTCAGAAAATCATTTATCAATACTTGAAAATTGCTAAAAAATAAAGTGTCTCGAAAAATTCCAAAAAAATCATATTAAATTTTTACGTCAAAAGAGGGGCAGAGAAGTACCTGGAGTGACCCAGGGGGACCACCAGGCATGCACACCACCTGGTGGCACGGCTACACCAGGGGCACGCCTAGCCATGGTGTGGGCCACCCTATCCCTCCACTTATTCTCCCTCCTGCCACTCCTTTCTCTCTCCCGAGAAAACACCAGTTCATTGCTCAAACCTGTGTTCTTGCTGTTCTTGCTCGTGATTTTCGATCTCCTTGCTTAGCCCATCTTTGCTGCTGAGATTTGGAGCATTTGATCTCCGGTATGTGACTCCTCCGCTTGTCCAAGTAGATTTGTGATTAGTGGATTATATCTTGAGTATTTTGCTACTGTAGGTGACAGGTTATGTGAGCTTGTAAGCTTGTTCAATGCTTAGAAAAATTATTTTGATGAATGTTTAGGCCTCTTACAAGTCCCTATAAGTAGTTCCTTTCATTATGTGATCACTTTGCAATCACTTGTATGATGGATGTTTAAATTTCAGAATAGCAGAGATGAACAACCACACATTTCGAGAAGTATTTGAGAGGGACACACCCAGGAGGGCAAGGCCTTCGAGATTAGCTTCTAAATTTAGGCCATCATATAATGAAGATCTTATTGCACCACGCTTTGGCAATGAAGGAGATGAGGGAGATGCTCACCCATCTGCCTTCCCTTGTTTTGCCTTTTTGCAAGCTGCAGGGATCCTCGATGATTTCTTACTCCTTGTTCAGAGGGTTGGTCTGACCACTTACATGGAAGATTAGAGTTTGCAATATGTCGTGATCACCAAAACTTTCGTTGAAAGTTTCGTTTTCACTAACACCCCTTATGGGTCAACTGTTTCGTTCAAAATTTATAATATGCCTATTACCATCCCATTGGAAAGATTTTGTAGCATTATAGGCATAGGCATGATTGGGACAGTGAAGAAGATCCAAGGTTGACCCGCTGACTTGCTGGAGCTCTACCGAAGTGTGACAAATGTCGATGACCGCACAGCTCAGCGCGGGAAGATAAGGAATATTCAACTCCCAACTCTTAGATATTTTGCTTATTATCTTGCCACTAGCATTCTTGGTAGGGAGAACACTAGTAATATTTCTAATTATCATTTAGCCTTTCTTGTTGCTGCACTTAATAATGATACCAAGTATAATCTTGGTTCTCTCATTGCTCGCTGCCTAGCTGCTAGAGGACCTATTTATGGGGGCATTATTGCCACATGCATGGTTGCTGCCTTAGAACTTTCTGTGGATCCTAATGATAATGTGTTGACACCACAAAGACTTGACCTTGCTGCTATGAAAACACATCACTTTGTTACTACTGACTCTAGTACCAAGAATTTAGTTTACATGATGTTGTTTACTGATGGAGACGAGAGGAAAATTCCTTTACCACAATCCACTTTATTCAGTATTTGCAGGATGCCATGGTCGCGTTCCAAGGAGGAGGTGGACGAGTAGCTCCGCCTGCTTGGTTTCCATGGGTAGCATTAGGGGGATGTCCCCTCTTACGACTACTCCGTGCACTACACTGGGGCGTCCTCGATTTCGTATCAGGATGAAGGCACTTCTTTGCCGTATTACGGAGGCGCTCCATATTGGCCAGCTTAGGATTGATACCCACTTAGGACAAAAGCCTAAGCTTGGGGGGAGGTATACCGACATCACACTCATCTACATATCATGTTCAGTCGGTACTTTCTACATCCATGTTTCGTTTTCTTTTTAGTTTTTGTTCTTGCTTTATTTACGCTTTCCAAAACACAAAAAGACCAAAAATATTCTTGTTATTTCTCTTTGTTTGATTCTTGGTATGCTTCTTCCTTTTAGTTTTGTTTTGATTATTCAAAAAAATCCAAAAAGATTTCACTTTGCTTGTTCTTCCCTTTTGGTTCTTGCCTTTAAAAATCGAAAACCCAAAAATATTTATTGTTCTTCTCTGGTTTTGTTAAGTTCGTTGCAGGGTTCAGTGGTCCCAAGTGACTCCTTGGAGATTGGATTTATCTTATTATTCAAGTCACACAAGTGAAAGGCAATAATGATTTATGACAACTTGAGGTGTGGTAAGAGGCTAGTATGAACTCTATTTGTTTTCATTTTTGTACATATACTCATCATTGTGAGCATGCTTAGTCTGTTTATGTAAGGTGTATGTTATTTAATGGATACTTAGTGGTCCTTGCCTTCTTATGATCAGTTCCAATCCATTATTAGTTCGTAACATGTCATATAACTATTTGCTTGCATTTTTCTATTCATAACTTGGTATGACATTGTGGTGTCTGAATGTTTTATTTGAATCAACTTGGCACATGCTCACGCATGTATATGACTAAACAAAAAGTTAGTTAAGCCTTGATGATTTATTCTACCTCAGAGTTCTTGTGTCACTTTTATGCCACTATTAATTTTGTTTCGTTGCAAGCATGATTATGATAGTTACTTCTCTCTCGATTGTCGCTCCCTTTCTATTGCTAGCCTTCACTTGTGCTGAGTACTTTACTCGTGCATCCAACTCCCTAAAACCAAAGTTGTTAAAAAGAGTCCACCATATCCACCTAATAGCATTATTTCTATTCCTTGCATATTTATTATTATCTATTTTCTTCCAATAAAAATGTTTGCTTGTTTTGTGAAAATTAGTTAGTAAAGCTCTCACGAACTTGATGGCACACTTTACTTTCTTGCACTTAATAAACTTGAACCATTGTGCCCATCTATGTTGCGTATATGCTTGCACTTTGTAAGTTGTGAATTAGCAGAACCATGCTATCATGGGGAACTCTTTCAACATTGCACTTTATTTAGTTGATATCATGTTCTTTTGCTTATGGATCCCTATGGTGTGAAATGAAAGGGGAGCTTGTAAGGCTCATGGAGTTCGTATATGTGGTAGAGAAATACCTGGGCGGCTGGTCTAAGCCATGCCTAATCATGATGGAAACCTGCAGCGTAACCATAGTGAGAAATCTATGAAGCATCCCTTATATAAAAAACCCCTATGCAAATAGGAAAGAAAAAAAGAGAGAAAAAAAAGAAAAAAAAGATACCTATGCAAATATGAAATAAAAGGAAGCTGAGATGCTCATTGTCTGCTTGCCTTGTCATTTTGATATGGGGATTCTTCCGTATCATCAGGCAAGGGGTACCCTGTTGGTGGTTCTCTATGATACACAAGTACTTACAATGACAAGAACTGACATGTGACTAAACTTGAGTAGCATGAGGAACGGTACTCATAAGTAAGGGGCATGAGATTTTCAGCTTATAACTTGTCAAGCATATCCTCATATTTGATCACTTTAACTTTAATCACCTAAAGATGCTTATGATAGGGGAAATGAGAGATCAAAGATAATGAGTACCATACTTTCAACATTTGGAAGCCTTTCAAACTTTTAAATCTTTTTCTTTCACTTTTTATGTTGAGTCACCATTTATTCTTTGAGCACCTTCCCGAGAGCATAACAGTCATTCTTAGTGTAATGTCCTTGTCTCAAGACATGGTTAATTATGACATAACTTTAACACTTGTATCTTTGATAAGTTTATTTCTAGTCTTCACTTAAACTTCAAAGGTGTCTTGGCATTTATGTTTTGCTCCAAACAAAGGCAAGCGCGACACCCTTTATCATATCTTCTTATGAGCACTACAATCCTGCATATGCTTATGTGTCATGTTGCTTATTATCATTAATGAGTTGGAATCTCTTCATATCTTGCATGACTACTGGGTAAACTTATTTGCATACTCTTTATTATGAATTGCCTAAGTATTTGATCATATGTTGAGAATATATACATTGTATGAAGCAAATGTGTTCGTGAAAGTTTCTTTTACCGCACTCAGTTTTCAACCGAATTACTTGAGGACAAGCAATAAGCTAATCTTGGGGGGAGTTGATACGTCCAAAACGTATCTACTTTCCCGAACACTTTTTCTCTACTAGGCACCATGCCCTACTAGGCACCATGCATGTAATGGCATCAGATTGTTAGGGCATGGTGCCTAGTATCTATTATTAGTGCTTTTGACTTTGTTGCAACTTGTTATGCTTAATGCTTGTCACTAGGGCCCGAGTGCCATGATTTCAGATCTAAACATGTTATTGATTCATGATGATAGTATTGTTTATGATCTTACCTGCAAGTTGTATACACATATTATTGTCCAAAACCGAAGGCCCGAAAGTGACAATAATCGGGATAACCGGAGGGAATGGCTATGATATGAGGATCACGTGCGTTCATGGAGTGTTAATGCTTTGCTCTGGTGCTCTATTAAAATGAGCACCTTAATTGCCAGTAGTTCCCTTGAGGCCCCGCTGCAAACGGGCTGGCAGGACAAAAGATGTTATGCAAGTTCTCACTACGAGCACATATGACTATATATGGAACACATGCCTATGATTATTTAGTACTTGAATGCTTTATCTTATTTATCTACAAATGCCCTATATCTCAATTGCTATATGAATTGTCTTGTCCATGCAATGCCCATCCATCCATCCCTATGCCTACCGCGCTTTAATCCTACTGTTTACTGCAATTGTTACTACTGTCTTTACTTTTACTACTGCTTTTACTTTGCTATTACTACTATAAAACTGTTGCTACTGATAAACTACTACGAGCAAGATTGTTTCTAGGTGCAGCTGAATTGACAACTTGATGGGGATATGCCGAAGGGGGTATCCCAGCAGGACGTTCCGATTGGGCCGAAGGGCCTTGAGTGGGCCTGAAGGACGATGACTAGAGTGCGACTGAAGGAAAGGCCTGGCGACTGGAGACTGAAGGCCTAGAAGCATACTTGAAGCCCAGTCGGATTAGGTCAAAAGCCTCCCAGTCCATATCTGGCTCGGTTGTAACTTGTAAACCCTAGCGAGGTGACTCCTATATAAACCTCCCTAGGGTATCCTTAGAACTGATGTTCCATCATACACCCCCTCAAGCGACTCGCTGCTTAGATACCGAGCTCGCCACCCTTGTAACTCGCTCTCCATTAATCTAATCTAGCAGGAGTAGGTCTTTACCCTCTGGGGGGCCGAACCTGGGTAAACCATGTGCATCCGCCCCCATCTCGCGCCGCAGATGGCCGCCAGCTCTTCCTCACGTTACAATCAATCGCTGCCAATAGCAGCGACTGTCGTGGCCATTTCCACGACAGTGGCGCCCACCGTGGGGCATAGCGGGACTGGCCTGAGTTCTGCGGCGAGACCCTACTCGCCGATCGGTTGCTCGCCATCGGCCGCATGATCGCCATCGGCGGGATCTTACAGATCCTGCCCAACAGCTACATCCCGGCATCACGCCCGGTCACTCACGGCGCGGTGATGCCGGTCGGCTCCATCAACCTCTACGTCGGCTTCACTGGTGCGGTCGACCCAGCTGCAATGATGATCGTCGGCGGATCGCCGCCGCACCGCGACCTGCTCTCAGAAGAGCAGGTCCGCTCCATCAGGAGCCTCGTCACCAAGTACGACTCGGCCACTAGCAGCACGACCAAGACCAATGCCGCCACCAACGATGAGGCCCTAAATGACGACGCCGACTCCGCGACCCCTGCCTCGTCGACAGATGTATCACCGCCGCATCACGAGAGGACTCCATCACGCGAGTCTCCAACCCGGAGGATTTCGAGGACCCCTCCATCCTCGGGATCTTTGACTCCGACTCCGGCTCGGAGTCGCCTGAAGACTTCCACGCCAGATCCAATCGCTTCAACGCGATCTACATGGCGGGCATCACGGCCGCCCCGACAGATCCGTTCTCCATGCCGATCTCGCCGACTGTGACGACCACAGAGGTGGAGGAAGCCCGCCTGCGGCTCACGGAGGCGCAACACAACAAACTCGCCGAGCGCGAGAAATACCGCCTCGAGCGGGAAACGACGCGGGAGCTATCACTCTATCACCAGCGCCGCATCAAGACCCGTCTGAACTCCAACGTCCAGGGCCGCGTCCTGAACTTCAACGACGAAAGCGACCCCGCACGCGCGACCGAGCGCGAATATTGCGAGAACGCGCCGCCAGGCGGAAGCAACCCCGCGAGACCACCACCCGGCGCACCGGTGACCGGAGCCCCTCCACCACCCATTGGCCGCGCGCCCCTGCCGGACCAACCGCGGATCATCATCTCGCCTCAAGTCTGCGACGCCAACGGACTACCACTCTAGTCCACCCCGATGGACAATGTCGTTGCGGCCGACGCCGCGGTCGCCAACCTCGATGTCCAAGGAGACGGCGCACTACAGATCTAGTACGCCAAGGCCCTACTCGCCAGGGTCGTCGAGCAACAAGCTGTGGGAGTCGACCCACGGGGGCGGATGTATTCCCGTTCCTCAGCAAGCAGAGCGGCGTCAAGCAGTCACCCCACCATCGCCAACGCATTGACCTGCCCTCCATCGCAGCCCCTAGCGAACCAGCCATGGGCCACCAACCCCGCACTGTCCACCAACGAGTTGCGACCAGCGAATAACACAGTCGCTGCCAATGGGCAGCCCATTGATGCCCGAACGAACATCATCAACAGCCAGGCGTGCGAGCGTGCCATCCCAACGACTTGAGGCACACCCTCACCAACCACGGCGACCCAGAACCAAGAGGCTCGCTCAGTCGAGTCGGACCACAATGCTTCAGTCCCATGATCCGTGGGGAAAAATACCCCGCCAACTTCAAGGCTCCCGAGGAGATCGAAAAGTATGATCCGACGTACGATCCAGCTGTGTGGCTGGACACATACCTCATGGCAATGGGAATCGTAGGCCACACCGACCTTCTCGCCACTCGCTACCTCCCCCTGATGATGGAGGGTGCGAATCGGCAATGGATCAACACCCTCCCCACCGACAGCATCGATTCCTGGGAAGAAATGCGGGACACTTTCATCAGGCACTTCGAGGGCTCCTACACCCGTGCCACCACCATAGAAGACCTGGAGCAATGCATCCAGGGACAATGTGAGTCGAATCACCGCTGGATCCAAAGATGGCAAGAACTGTGGATCAACGCCTTCGGCATCCTCCCAGATACGACGATACATTGCTTCAAGAATGCGTGCTGGTATGAACCCCTGGTCGCTAAGATCAAGAGGGTCTACCGGATGCACGACAACATCCTCGACCTCCTCGAGATCGCCAAGCGCTACGCGGAGGACCCCAACCAAGACTTCGACGACGAGTCAGGAGGCAGACGCCGAACCAGCATCCATGATAGCGGGCGCCTACGCGACATGCGCTACAACAACACCCGCATCACCGGCAAGTGCCGCATGAACGGGCGAGTCGACTTCGTCGCCAACGCCGGCTACGGCCAGCGCGACACCAAGAGCTACCGCCGCGATAGAGGAAACTACCGCGACTGCGGAAACTACCGCTCCAACAATACAGCGAGGCCGAAATTCGACCCCGCTGCCCTGCTCAATCAACCCTGCATCTACCATAGCAGGGAGGGAAAACCCGCCACCCACACCACCACGGAATGATACTCTCTCAAAGAGATTGAAAAGGCGAGGCGAGCAAGGGAGGACCCCAACAACAACCCACCCCGGGACAACGGGAACGCTGTCGGCTTCGGCAACACCATCGGCTCGCTACACACCTTCACCGGACTCGGCACCAAGCGCGAGAGGAAGGTGCTCGCCCGCACAGTCACCGTCAATGCGGTGACACAGGTCGACATCCAACGCTTCCTCAACTGGTCCGAGCAGAGCATCACTTGGAGTCGCCAGGACCATGCCCCCAGAATCGAGTACCCAGGGCGAGTCGCCCTGGTAGTCAGGCCCAAAGTGGCCGATTACTGGCTACCCAAGACATTGATGGACGGCGGGAGCTCCATCAACATCATGTACATGGACACGTTCAAGAGGCTACAGCTCCTGGAGTCGGCAATCTAGCCGACCCTGACAACCTTCCACGATATCGTCCCCGGTCGGAAGGCATACCCGATCGGAAAAGTGACGCTACCCGTCACCTTCGGCACACCGGCGAACTACCGAACTGGTGAACTTCCGCAGCCCCTACCACTGTGTGCTGGGACGCCAGATGTTTGCCAAATTCATGGCGACCCCCCACTACGCGTATAACATGATGAAGCTCCCAGGGCCAAGCGGCATCATCACCGTCCACGGTGACCCCGACATGGCCGTGGAATGTGAGGACAAAGGAGCCGAGCTTGCCGACGCCGTCATCGCCGCGGAGACCGACCACGCAGAGAAGCTCGCGAAATACGCGGGAAACATTAACAAGGACGACCCCACCACCCTGAAGAAACCAACTGCCGCGAACTCCATGTTCGAGGCGACCACGCACACCCGCACCGTCGAGCTCATCCCAGGCGACTCCAGCCAGACGGTCACCATTGGGGAGCACATGAGCCCGCATAGGAAAGCACGCTCATCGGGTTCCTCCATGAGAACCGCGACATCTTCGCATGGAAGCCATTTGACATGCCAGGTGTCCCGAGGGAACTCGCTGAGCACAAACTCAACACCGACCCCAAAGTGTGACCAGTAAAGCAGTCGCTACGGCCCTTCAATGAAGAGCACCGTCGAGCAATCGCCGAAGAAGTACAACGCCTGCTAGCCGCATGCTTCATTCGGCCAATCAAATACTCCAAGTGGCTGGCAAACCCAGTCCTGGTTCTAAAAAAGAACAACACATGGAGAATGTGTATCGACTACACCAACCTCAACAGCGCCTGCCCGAAGGAGGAGTTCGTCCTACCGTGCATCGATCAGATTATCGACTCGACCGCGGGATCGGAGTCGCCGTGCTTCCTCGACGCTTACTCTGGTTATAACCAGATCAAGATGGCGGTCGAGGATGAGGAGAAGACGGCGTTCATCACGCCATTCGGCGCCTTATGCTACACGACCATGACGTTCAGCCTCAAGAACGCCGGAGCCACATACCAAAGATGCATGCAGGAGTGCCTAGCGAGCCAAAATGGCCGCAACATTCACGTCTACATCGATGACGTGGTGGTAAAATCCACTCGCCAGGACGACCTGCTCGACGACCTGGCTGAAACCTTCGCAAACCTGCGGAGGTACAACATCAAGCTGAACCCCGGAAAATGCACCTTCGGCATCCCCACCGGATAGCTCCTGGGATATGTAGTCTCCAAGCGAGGCATCTAAGCCAACCCCACCAAGATCGACACCATCGCGCGACTCGGGAAACCCGAGTGCCTGCGCGACGTCCAGAAGTTGGCAGGGTGAGTCGCGGGCCTCAGTCGCTTCATCCCCCGACTAGGCGAGAAGGCAATGCCCCTCTACCGCCTGATGCGCAAGAACCCCACGTTCCAATGGGACTCGGAGGCTGATGATGCACTCAAAGCGCTCAAAGAAGTGCTACTCGCGGCTCCACTCCTCGCCGCTCCACTCGACAAAGAGCCAATGCTCGTCTACGTCACGGCCTCCACTCTAGTCATCAACGCCGTGATGGTCGTCGAACGACCGGAGGAGGGCAAGGAGCGCCTCATACAGCACCCTCGTACGTCAAGGCGACTAACGAGGTCGCCCGCCAAGACAGCGTCGATCAACTCGATGAGGCACATGACCTGGCTCGCTCCCGCACCGCCATCTACCAGCAAGGACTCCGCCGCTACCACAGCCGCCGAGTCCGGACTCGCACCTTCCAGGAAGGCGACCTAGTCGTACGACTGGCCCAAGACAAGAAAGGCATGCACAAACTCCCCCCCATGGGAGGGACCATTCGCCATAGGGCGAGTCCTCGGCAACGACGCCTACTACCTCATCGACATACACGGTGACGGCCATCTCGAGGTCGGAAGGCCATGGAATGTAAACCTTCTCAGAAAGTTCTACACATAGAACCTCAAATTGTACTCAGCTAGCACATATAATGAAATTCATTCGGATCACACAAATTGTGTCTACTTGCCATATTCTTGTGCCACTCGCACTCATACAAATCAGCAATATGCTATTCACGGAAGTCAACCTTTGGTCGAGCGACCGGCACGGCTAAGTAGTGCGTCACAAGGGCATCGGAAATACTCGGGCCTTGCGACGTCCATGAAAACGCCAACCCAGAGCCACCATTGGAGTCACCTAGCTCGACTGGCCCACCGGACCAAGACAACCGGTATGCGCTTCTCACATCGACCTGTCCCCTCCCATCCTCACGCAAAGCGACTCGAACGGTTAAGTACCACGCACGGGGACTCCGCAAAACAGAAACCCCCACGCGGCTCGGGAACACACCAAGTAAGAGAGCTGCCTTGGACTCGCACAGCGACTGGCTCTCCGAGCTAGGGGAAGAGACGCGTTACAAACAACGAATTAACAACCTGCAACAGGAACGCGCCCAATACGGTTGAGCACCACGCTCGGGGACTCGCCTACAAACAATCCCACTCACGCTCGGGGACTCGCCCCTCAGAAGACGCGAGAGATAAAACAATGCACAACCAAAACAAAACACAAAAGTATACAATCGAGTTATACCCCATTAAAGGGCGGACGCGCTCGGGGACTCGCTCAATCAAAAATAAACACACCACACAATCCTGGTCGCAGTACGATTCGACTGACTCCCCTTGGCATATGTTACAAAATGTCGATCATTTTACAGTAGTCGCCATTTGGCATACATTACAAACTGCCCAACTACATTGTCTATTCCATAGGTCCTAACGAAGAAGCACCACCACCCCCTTGACACGAACAAAAGGCTGCCACGGGTTCGTCGGGTAGGTCGTCAGCGACTTCGACAACACCGACCGGAAGGGCTGTTCCGACTTCATGTCGCGATGCTCCGGCTTGGGGTCGCTAGGCGCCAACACCATCTCCTGGTACGGCAGAAGATCCCCCATCGCCAACACCCGATTGGAAAAAGGGGCGGCCTTCACAGTCAGCTTCAGTACCTCTGACATCTCCACTGTGCCGGTCGCCGACGGGTAGCCGCTGGTCACGTCGTCAAGGTCGAAATCGTTGGGGAAGTGGGCGAGACCCAGGCTCAATGCCGTGGTGGACCCGCGCCTGAACGCCGAGCGTGCCATCCACTCCATGACGACAGGCGCCTCCTCCAGATAGCACCACACCTCCGTAAGCCCCCCCAGGAATAACCTCGGTGGGGGACATGCCTTGAAGAACCGCTTGGGCGCATAACGCTGAAGCCGTGGCCACGTTCACCACGACAGTGACGCACTGCGAAGCGCTGAAGGTCTGAACCACCGGGTCGCTTTGCCCTATCATAGCTGCAAAATCAGACGTTAGTGAAACTACGGACTTCCCCAATCAGGGACTCGCCAAACGAGTCAGGCAAAGGCGGAGACTCACCGAGGAGTTTGCGACAGTTCTCCGTGACATGCTTCTCCAAGGCAGAATGATTATTTTGCAGCCCCACGATGATCGAATCCACGGCCTTGCGTTCCTCCTCAGCCGCAGCGACAGCAGCCTTCGCTCGGTCCTCAAAAGAAACCGAAGCCGCTCTTGCCTCCTCCAAGTCATGGATCAGCAAGGCAATTCGCCCATTCGCCGCGTCCAGTTCGACGACTGGAACATACCCTTCGCGGGCCTTGGAAATTGCAGCCGGGAGACCATATGAAAGAAAAATCATCAGTCCGTCATACAACAACAGGTCATATATGATAGAGAAAGGGAAAGAAAGGCAGGTACTTACCAATAGTTTCATGGAGTTGATGGTTAGCCTCCTGCGCTTCACGCAGATCCCGTTCCAAGCGCTCCCTTGCGGCCTGCCGGTCGGTCGATTCCTTTTGCAAACCCTGCAGAGACAACAATGTTCAGTACTTACCAAAGAACAATATCAAGTTCCTAGCTGCTGAAATTCAGCGACTAGGAACTCGGGGACTGGAGAGTAGAAGCAATTCAGTGCCTAGCCTCTGAAATTCAGCAGCTAGGCACTCGGGGACTGGACATACCTGAATGGCGGCGCCAAGCATTTTATGAAGCTCGTCGACATCAGTCGACGGGACCATGAAGGAGGTGCGCCCATGACGAGACCCAATGTCTCCATCGACGACCTCTGGGCTCTGCGGAGACTGGTTGTCCGCCACACCTGGGAACCCCCTCACCTTGAAGCGAGGGAACGTTGCTGACGCCCTAGCCAGAGCGCTAGTAGCCGGAGCCGGCGCTCCCATTGCAGGGGCGACCGCGACTGGCTCTGACTGTGCAGCCATCGCCTCTTCGACGGCTACAGCTGGTCGCTCCCCTTGGCGCTAGTCATCTCGACAGAATCATCGGCATCGTCTCTTTGCCTCTTCACGCCTTCCACGGCCGCTGCGTCATCAGCATACTTCCTCTTCTTGGGGAGGTCACCTTCTCCTGTGGTAGCGGTCGGAGGAATCTTCGCCACCGAAGGACGACCGATCTTTTTTACTCCGGACCTGTCAAAATGTCAAGATCAACACAAAGACGACACAAGATGGAACACAATTTGGAATGGAAAATGCTAGACTTACTTGACGACTGGGAGAACGCGCAGCTGATACATTGCAAATGTATCTATAATTTTTGATGTTCCATGCTTGGTTTTATCCACTTTCTTGTGTTTTGTTCCAACTTTGGAGTACTTTTATTATGATTTATTGGACTAACCTATTAATAAGAGCCACAGTGCCAGCTGCCTGTTTTCTGCTATTTTTGGTTCCAGGAAAGTCAGAAAATGAATATTCTCGGAATTGGACAGGGCAAAAGCCAAAGTGCCTATTTTTCCAGAAGGGATCAAGTGCCAGAATACGAGACGGAGAGGGGCCAGGGGCCGGCCACACCACCTGGCCGCACGGCCAGGCCTAGCCCGCGCTAGGGGGTGGTCTGGCCGACCCCAGCACCCCCTCAGCCTCTCCTTCCGCCTATAAGTTGCCCTCGGGACGAAAACCCTAGGTACCCGATCAAAAATCCATGAAAGAGTGTAGCCGCCATCATCTTCATCCCTAGATCGGGAGGGATCTGAAGCTCTTCCCGGCACCCTGCCGGAAAGGGGAATTCACCCTGGAGGCCTTCTTCATCACCATGCAAGCCTCCAGTGTGATGCGTGAGTAGTTCATCCTTGGACTACGGATCCATGTAGTAGCTAGATGGCTGGTTCTCCTCCTTTGTGCTTTCATGTCTAGATCTTGTGAGCTCCGTTCATGATCAAGATCATCTATTTGTAATCCATACATGTTGTGTTTGCAGGGATCCGATGGATATTGAGATGCTATTTCAGATTGATTATTGATTCTATCATGTCTTTGTATTTGAGATCTTACATGCTTTCCGTTGTTAGTAGCTATCTTGGCCAAGTAGATGCTAGCAACTCCAAGAGTTAGTATTTATGCTCGATAGTGGGTTCATGCCTCTGGTAATCTGGGGAAGTGACAGAAATCTCTAAGGTACTAGATGTGCTGTTGCTACTAGGGAGAAAACAACAATCCTTTGTTCATAGAACAATTGTATTGTTTACTTTACACGCAGTTTGTAAAGCAACAATCTGTTGCTTGCAACTTAATACTGGAGGGGGTTCGGATGATAACCTGAAGGTGGATTATTAGTCATAGATGAAGTTGGATGGCGGTCTATGTATTATGTTGTAATGCGCAATCAAGTCTCAAAGGAGTCAAGATGATTAGTATATGCATGTATTGCTTTCTCGGTGTTTGCCAATTGCCCCGCTGTAATTTGTTCACCCAGCATGTTATCTATCTAAGGAGAGCCACCTCTAGTGAACTATGGATCCCGGTCCTTTTTTCTTTACATACAATCTACAATCTTTTACTGCTTTGTGTTTACTTTCTGCAAACTTTTACTTCTTTCCATTCGATATGTTTAATCCTTTGTTTTCCGCAAAACACGGTGAGATTGACAACCTCATCGTAAGTTGGGGACAAAGTTCTGTGGTTGTGTTGTGCAGGTCTCCACGTTGCTACTAGCACCGGTAGTGCGCCCTGCCAAAGCTCAGCTAGTAACACCTTTGGGGTGTTTCCTTGCTCCTACTGGTTCGATTAAACCTTGGTTTCATAACTGAGGGAAACTTGCTGCTGTGCTCATCATACCTTCCTCTTGGGGTTCCCAACGAGCTCTACATCAACCACGAGCCATCAACACTTTTCTGGGCTCCGTGCATTGAGCCATCAGCAGCCCGGTGCTGATATGGGTAGGCTTATCCAATTCTGGACCCAGCTTGCGAGTGAGCCCCTTCTCAAAGACGTCTGAAGCCCACGAAACCGCGGGCTTCCTCGACGATGAAGCCGCGGTCGCTGGAATTTCTGGCTCCGAAGAGGCGGCCGCTCTCGACGGTTGCGGCGACTTCGTTGCCGCTACCTCAATCGCTTCCTGGCTTGGAACCCCTAAAACCGTTGGCGCGATCACCGCCAGGGGAACCTCTACCGCCGCCTCGGTGTCCTCGCCCTCCAACCCCTTCGTCGGGATTGCATCCTCTGGGGCCTTGTGCGAGATTTTAGGGGTGTCTTCATCGTCAGAGTCGTCATCTGACTCAAACACCACCGCCGACTTGGACAGCGACATTGGCTTCTTCGCTGGTGACTTGGCCTTGCGCGCGGGCTTCGACGGTGTGGCCGTACGCCGGGATGTGTGCTCCTGCGCGACCTCATCGCCTCCTTTGTGTTCATCGAGGCTGCGACTTGCCTCGAACTCGTCCTGTTTCTGCATGCGAGTCTTGCGAGCCACATGCGCTGGGGAGGGACCTCCTCCTCCTCATCACCGCTATCGGAGGAGTCTCCCTCGGAGGCCTCCTCGAGCTCCTGGGGGACCTCTTCATAGAGCGGAGGAAGCCATCCCTCCAACACCTAAAACAGCTGAAAACCACCACGAGTAAATACCAAATGATGCGACTACAAATCGAGATGCGGAAATGGCGACTGGGGAGAAAACTTACTGTGGGAGCTTCATTCTTCACGGGTGGCGAGCCCGACCGACATGGTGGTGAATTCCGCATCAGTGATCTTCTTTAGGGCGGCCTTGTAGTCCTCGTCCTCCCATGATTCTTTGCTGGTTCGGGAGGGGTCGTGCTTCCCACTATACTCGTACATCCAATGCGGTCAAGCCGCTAGCGGGACCAGGCGCCGCCTGAGCCAACAGTTGTAGAGGTTGATCGAAGTCAACCCCTGGTCCTTCAGCCTCTGGATCTGGTCCATCATCTCCGCGACGGCCATCCTCTAGTCCTTAGGGAGCTTCTTCGGTGCCAACCAGCGAGGCTCGCTCCTCTTGGCGACGAACTCGGGAAGTGCCACCTCACCGGAGGGAGTGGATTCTTTCACATAGAACCAACTCTTCTTCCACTCACTGGTGGCCTTCTTTGGTAGGAGGAGCTTGATGAAGTTAGCCTTCGGCTTCAATTGGAACGTGACGCCGCCCGCGGCCAATTTCAGGCCGCCGGACGCCTCGCGCCCGATACGGCCGTGGAAGAGCTCCAACCATAGCAAAAAATACGGCCTGCAGCCGAGGTAGCACTCGCAGAAGGCGACAAAGATCGCCAGTTGCTCGATGTTGTGCAGGCCGAGATCCGACGGCTTGATCGCGTAATACGCGTAGAAGCGCCGGAAGAAAAGCGAGGTGGGGAACCCCAAACCTCTCTCTAGATGACTAGGGAAACAGATGAATTCGCCGGCTCGCAGTTTCGGTTCGGTCTCGGAGGAGGGGGGAACCCGCCAGTTCCCCTTGCGGAGGACTCCGGCGTCCTCGAAGGATTTGAGCTGGGCTGTGGTGCACTTGGATTTTCCCCATGAGCCTTTGGGAGGCGCCATTAGGAAGGATGTGGGATCGCACGGCGCGGAAGAATCGAATCGGAGGAAGGCAGGAAGATTGAAGGCAGGAAGAATGAATGTGGGAGAATGAAGAATGCGGGGAAGGATTCGTAGAGCTGATTCGTCACTCCCCTTATATGGGAACGCTACCCGCCAAATTCGGGGTAGCCTTTACCTACGGTAATTACGCCGAAGTTACCGTTGGGATTTCCAACGGATAGTTTGACCAGAATTGACGGTTTAACTCCTCCATTCCACCCGCTACCCGCTAGTCTTCTCCATTCGCCGAAGCAGCGACTTGGTAGCAGTGACATTCGCTGGAGTGGCGAGTGGAAGCCTGGGGAAAATTTCCTCGGTTCTAATGGAGTCCATCGCCGACTCGGCTGGGTGTCCAAATTGGGCTCGCCTACTTCGACCGCCAAAGGGACACCTGCACCTGAATCAACGATGGCCTCGGGGACTACTGATGGGGATATTCCGAAGGGGGTATGCCTAGCAGGATGTTCTGATTGGGCCGAAGGGCCTGTGAGTGGGCCTGAAGGACGGTGACTGGAGTGCGACTGAAGGAAAGGCCTGGCGACTGGAGACTAAAGGCCCAGAAGCGTACTTGAAGCCCAGTCGGATTAGGTCAAAAGCCTCCGAGTCCATATCTGGCTCGGTTGTAACTTGTAAACCCTAGCGAGGTGACTCCTATATAAACCTCCCTAGGGTATCCTTAGAACTGACGTTCCACCATACACCCCCTCAAGCGACTCGCTGCTTAGACACCGAGCTCGCCACCCTTGTAACTCGCTCTCCATTAATCTAATCTAGCAGGAGTAGGTCTTTACCCTCCGGGGGGCCGAACTTGGGTAAACCATGTGCATCCGCCCCATCTCGCACCACAGATGGCCGCCAGCTCTTCCTCACTTTACAATCAATCGCTGCCAATAGCAGCGACTGCCGTGGCCATTTCCACGACACAACTCAATTGTTAAGGCTTATAAATATTCTTTGGCTCCCCTTGTGTCGAATCAATAAATTGGTTTTTACTTCCCTCGAAGACTGTTGTGACCCCCTATACTTGTGTGTCATCAACGGGTCTCTGTGTAATGAACCCGTCGCCTTCGTCCACGAACATAATAGAGCTTCGACCTTGGTGGTGCTATATCTTGCCGAGGCGCAGATGAAGGTTGTTGAGGTGATGCCGGACCTTGCCGAGGTGGATCTTGTCGTGGTGGTGCAAATTGGACTTGGCGCTTGTGCCGGTGGAGGTGGAGGTGTTGTAGCTAGTGGCGAGGCAGGACCTCAGGCATGTGCACGTACTCAGGCAGCTGGCGGTTGCTCTGAAATACTACAAAACCACAACATATAGAAAGGAGCTGCATTTATATGTCGATCAAAGCCAAATTGTTATGCCCCCAAAACTAGGGTGCTTCATCTCCTTACTGTAACTCTCTTCAAATCCCTCACCAAAAGTAGAAATTGAAGAATTTTTAGCATTGCTCACGAATCTTACCCACTGAACAATATGGGATCGTCAGAATCCATGTCCTGCATCCTCCATGCTAGCGCGCCGCCGAATACGACATGTTTGCTCGATAGAAGGAAGACGACCACGCTAGACTGCTTAACAGTAGGCTCAAATTTACTAATGGGCTATTAGTGTGGTTTATGTGTTCTGTGCAAAACGTTACCACAAAAAATGGTGTTTTGTGAAAAATATTACTAAGGTTGTGGTTTTGTGATAAAATGGCACCAACATGTGGTGCTAAGTGAGAAAATCTTCTTCGGTCCATTGGAAGTTGATATGAATACCATCGAACTTGTATTCATCAAGGCATTCGAGGAAGCAAGAAGGATCCTTTTTGTATTATTAGTACTCAGCTTTTAGTGGCTAGTCGATCTTGTATTGCTGCTATATTTTTTATATAATACGATTTATTTAAAAAATTTCATGAATAATACATGAATTTGAGGAATTGCGAATCTAGCATGGCATTTGTTAAATTAGCCATACTATTCGTGAAATTTGTTAAACAAATTATATTATTTTAAAAAAAACTAGCCGTACTGCTGGCAAGACGAGCAAGGGCTCCTTCCACCACAAATATTTTGCCTTATTTTTTTTAAAATGCTCCTCGACCCAAAATTCTGTCTCATCGCTGCCTTTTATGAGAGAAAAGGATCCTAGATGAAGGAGAATCATCCTCCCTCTCTCCTCCTCAATGCGGCATTGGCTGCTATGTCCACTCTTGCATCTATGCTTGTCACTTGTTCAGGTGGGAAGCATCGCACCAGTCACCTCTTCCTTCCCATGTAAGCTTCCTTGCAATGGAGTACAACCGTGCAGGAGCAGCAGTGCAGAGAAGGTTGGGACTCGTGGTGGTCCAGGCCAACTTTCCTTCTGTTTGCCTCGTGCTTCTGCCCAAAAATGAGCTCTGGCTGGATGTTTTATTTCTCTTCCATATTAGGCTGCTCTTCATAGTGCTAAATAACTTAGGCTAGTAAAACTTTCACATGTTACTACAGTACCTTCAAAGTGTACTGGGTGAAAACAAATATACACCGTTACTTTTTATAGATGTGGCTCTTTCATATTTTTTTGAGCTTTACCTATTATAGAGCATAATTTTATATAGTGATGATATGCTATACTTTATTATTATGTGGGTCTCACGTGCCAACTTACTAATAAAAGGGTGGTGCACAAATACAAAGAGGCCACTAATCTTGTCCAACTAAACCAGGAATTTGTAAATAATAAGGCCTTAAAATATACAAAAAGGACCCTAGTACAGAAAGGAAAGGCGCAATCAGGTAGAGCTTCATTGATTATCAGCTATGGTATATAAAAGAAGGGAACGACTTGAGTCCGGATCAGAGAGTCCTCATTTCTCCAACCCAAAACGCAATGCTTGGGATGGTCACTCTGAAGATGGAAGCCACCGTTCTCAATTGTTCCTCCTGCTCCCAGCCCCTCAAGCCCCGGCGGGTCTACAAGGTCTCTCCATTTCTCCCTCACAATCCTTTGATTTTTCTTTTGTCGGTTCGTCCGTGCAACTATTTTATTTTTCCAACTTCCGTTTCTATAGTGCGTGGATATTCATCTAGTCTGCCACCGCTGTGTCCACAAGATCAACTCCTGCCAGAAGTGCGAGCACCCTAGCGGCAAATTCACCCACGAGCCCGCCATGGATGCCATCCTATCAGCGGATAGGGTCGAGTGCGCTCACAAAGGTTGCAGTAGTTTACTGCCCTACTACGAACTCCACGAGCACAAAATCATGTGCCAGTATGCTCCCTGCACTTGCACGGAGACTGGCTGCGACTTTGCCGCCCTGCCGCCAACGCTCGTCACCCACCTCAAAGCGGTCCACTCGATCCAAGTTCACAAGATCTAGTATGCTACTACCAGAGCTTTCTAGGAGCTGGTGCCGCTGCCGAGCGAGCCATCCCGCCGGCTCATCATTGTTGGGGAGCAGGACGGCGCCATGTTCGTCCTCATGATTGGCTCGGTAAGCATGGTCCCCCTCGTGTCTGCGGTCTGTGTTAGGGCTACGATGGGCGACTTGCCGGTGTACAGGGTAAGGATGTGGGCGGAATGCCCACCGCTGCTCTCCTGGACGAAGGGCAGGAGGAGGATCGGCAGCGTGACGGTGGAGCTCGACACACCGAGCTCCGCTAAGCCGGGCGAGGTCGCGTTTGAGGACCTTACGTCTTACCTGCCAGAGCCGCCTCATTACCTGGTCGGTCCTGCTACCTCGAAGGAGCTGCGTTTCGTCTTTCACGTCGAGTTTTAGTGGTGATGTAAGCTGCTGTTAATTGGTTTAATTGTAGAATGATCATTTGTATACCAGGAATGGTGGATTTTGTAGTACTAGTACTCTATCTCCGTCCCAAGAAATAAGGCTCCCTTAATTTTTGTTTTTTGTTTGACCAAGATTTACTCTAAATATATATAAAGAATGTTGGTACTGTACAAATTTAGCATCATTGGAAAGTTGTTTCAATACGAATTCAACGAAACAAATTTTACACATATAAATAAATTTTAGTTGCTCCATTTATTCGGTCAAACTTTACTTTGGAGCACGTGTGCGCCTTATTCCTTGAAACGGAGGTACTAGATGAGTTCACTAGATGTACTCTCCTGAATAGTTTTAATGAAGTCTTAACTTCCGATGGGTTGGGTGGATCAGTGGATGTACTCTACTGAGTAGTAAGATGAATAGGATTAAGGCTCTCTGTTTAGGAAGGCTAGAGGGATAATTTGCAATACTACGAAGTAGATGAACTCTAATTAATTCATGCATGCACGACTAGTTTTACATGCATGAGACGCTAGATAAAAAAAGGAGAACATGATGAGAGATGAAACAATATGCATTGGGAGATTGAGAGAAAATAAAGATATCTAAATTAATGAGTCACAGGAATTAAGACAATAAAGAGGATAGGTCTTATTATAATTTCTAACAATTTTAAAAAGCTCTATGGCCTAATAATCCCAAATAGAGGTAGGAGTACTGGTCAACATACATTCAGGAGTACTAGTATGTACTACTACTACTAGTAGTACAATAGTGGACTACGGTAGTAGTAGTACTCCCCTCCCATTCATATTAATTGTCACTGGATTTGGTGTACTCGTATCTAGCACTAAAACATGTCTAGATACATCCATTTTTGCGACAAGTAAATATAGGCATTTTTGGAGTAGTACTAGTTTGGTTGGAAGAAATCATATTTTTTTCGCAGTAGGGATGGTGGTTTTTTGCTAGTAGTAGTACTAGTACATAGCATGAGTAGTAATATATATGTTTATACTATACTAACTCAACATACATTCGGGCAATCGATAAATGTTCATCTTGCGGTTCTGCTGCTATAGTGCTACTAGAAGTTTTTAGGTGCTCATTCACCCTCTGTCTTTCAGCAGTACTCCGCCTAAGCAGTATAAATGGAATTTCTCAAAGAAAGTCTCTACCACTATAAAATTATAATCTGCCATGGCTGTTGATTGACAAGACAATTCATTGAGGTGGGGTGGGCTATTGGCGTGTGCTTTGATGCCTACTCCTACTATCACTCTGCAGTCAAAATAAAAGAAACAACTATGATTCCTTGAATTAATTCTTTCCTTCGCCCCTTGCATGCCTGCAGTATATACATGCATTAACTTCCGCGAGTAGTATAGTACAAGTAGGAGTAGTACCAAGCAAGGATATACCAAAATGCAAAGATATACTCGTAGGTCACATGGTGTACCATTCCGAGTCTTCGTCTTCTTCTTTGGTCTGCTTGCCCCTGCCCTTGCCCTTCTTCCTTAGTTCTTTTTTTGGTTGAACATTTCGAGAGTTTGTTGACCCCTCTTGAAGTTCACTATCCGCTTGTATACCTCGTAGGTCACAGAGGCGTCGAGGCTTGCATACTTGATCTGCTCTTCGGATAGGGGCATGTTCCCCCACTGCTTGTGGTCCACATCCTCCTTATTCTTCTTCATGACTTTGTAATGGATGTCTATGAGGGCCACAACGTAGTTAGCCAAAGAATCCTTCTCATTCATGGAGCTGGCAGGCTTCCACCTCTTCTGGATGTCCACGAAGTTCGTCATTGGTACTAGAGAACGCCTAAGCCTGATACGATCGTTGCCAATGTCGATGCCTGCAAAGGAAATGTTAGGGTTGGCGAGGAACTCTGCTAGCTTTGAGGATGACTGGTCAGCCTGGCAGATCTGGTAGACCAGGCAATCCATGCCCACACATAGTTGGACGACAGCAGCCTTCTGCATCGATGATTGATCGTTGGTGTACTCGACGTTGAGGCCAACAATCTTGTCATCCATTTCCTCCACGAGCTTTTGGATTTTCTCGATGTAATCGTTCACCACCGACGCTCTGTTGGTATACGCTACATGTAGTGTGGTGTTGCCAGGGTCCACGAAGTAGTACATCTTGTCCAATGGCGCCGCCATGGACTATGATTGGCGTCTTCTTTTGTTTTGTAGAGGTCCGGCGGGGTGACAGAAAAGGAATGTGATAGAGAAGAAAGGAACCGCTAGGAAGATTGGGAGATGCATGCATGAGCGGTTTTGGAGAAGAAAGGGCATGCAATTCCCCTGGCCCAGCCCACGTACTCCTATAGAATATAATTTATTTATGGATCAGTTTTACGGACGCGTATTATTTACGGCTATAGGTTGATTTCTAGATTATACAAAAAGTACAAGAACCAAACACACAGGATACTTTTATGAACGAAGCTCGAAAGTATAAATATTTTTTGAGTTTCACCTACTACTATAATTTTATATAAAAAATGATATGTCATACTTATATTATCTGATTCTCACATGCAAGACACTTGTAACTCACTAGTTATTTCTTATCTTATCTTATCTTATCTTACCACTATATCTCTATCATTATAGTGGAGCAGTTTTGAATTGGATCCTTAGCACCAATCCTTACTGTTGGGCTATTAGATCCAATGGTTTAGAGCACATGGATTCGTGTTGAATAGTACCTAGAGCAAACTCCGCCATTTTCGAGAACCATCATGTCACCACCCCCAAAATTTCATAGCATAGTAGGTTGTAATCTCTCCACTACTACAATGGAGCAGTTTTGAATTGGATCCATAGCACCAATCCTGACCATTGGGCTATTAGATCCAATGGTTCAGAGGAGCTGGATTCGTGTTGAATAGTACCTAGACGTCTGACATATCACCACTATATAAAATTTTAATAGGTAAAGCATAAAAAATATAAATTTGATCAACATCTATAAAGTATGGGTGTATATTTGGTTCTTGTACTTTTATATCATTTAGAAGTAAATGGTTATTAGCTATCTAAAACTTGAAAATTCTGGTAACATGGTCTAGAGAAACGAGGGAGAAAATTCAAGAATGATGGAGAAGTGTGTTTTGAGTTTTGTGCATACCATTCATTGTGATGAAGACTATCAATAAAATCTTCTAGATGCTAGAATGGAAAAGAAGATCCAACGACTGGAAATGTTAGGATTCGCGAGTCTTGATCCAACGGTCAATATTCAAAGTTATTCGTACACATTTCCAGCGTTGGATCAAGACTCTCGAATCCCAACATTGCCAGCAGTTGGATCTTCTTTTCCATTTTAGCATCTAAAAAAATACTACTCCCTTCGTCCATAAATAACTTACTTGGGTTTGTCTAGATTCGAATATATCTATACACTAAAATGCGTCTAAATATATTCGAATCTAGACAAAACCAACTCAGTTATTTCTGGACAAAGGGAGTACTTTTGATAGTCTTTAGCACAATGTATGCATATTACTACTCGAAGTTACTTACCACTCAGACCAGTCTTAGAGCATCTCTAGCATGGAAAAAAATAGTGCGCTATTTCACGCTATGTAGCGTGATATAGCGTATTTGGAGAGTGCACGATATTTTTTAAAATTTTGCTTACTATGGCGCTATGTTTTAAATAGCATGCTATATCGCGCTAAAACATCACAGCGTTAGCGCTATTTCAAGTATAGGGTATTATTTTTTTGTTGGCGGGTGT
Organism: Avena sativa; assembly: GCA_916181665.1. Classification (NCBI taxonomy): domain Eukaryota; kingdom Viridiplantae; phylum Streptophyta; class Magnoliopsida; order Poales; family Poaceae; genus Avena; species Avena sativa. Next base: position 346,995,222 of record OV702287.1, read on the forward strand.
GGACTAAGATAACATATGATGAATATGTCGAGTAAGCAAACATACAATGAAAATTTGATTGTTAAACTTAAGTGATCATGGCAAGCCGCCGCCTCCTCCTACAGCACCTGGCGCTGTACCTAGATTCAGCCCTGCCGGTTATCCTCCAACTTGGATAGCGCCGAAATCGATTATGCATGTGCAAGTATTACTCTAGGCAATTCATTACATGCTGAAATCGTTTATATTCATGATATAGCTGTTATATTTTTAAATTTTTACAAAAAGATGTTCTGTAAAATAGCGCGTTATTAGCACGCTATAACTTTCATATCGTCTGGAGAAAAGCCATGCTAAATTAAATAGCACACTAGTATTTTTTGCCTTGATCTCTAGTGGCTTGTCTAAATTTGGTAGTCTCTTAGGCCTTCCGCAGCATGTGAAAAAATCGGTGCCCAAATCACTTTACAAGAATCAGGCACCGGTGCCCTCCATTGCCAGATCGATACCACCAAATTTTTCAGGGAACCGGAGCACCTAGGTGCTCCGATGCCCTAAACTCTTCACCCAATAGATAGCAATATATGTGTACTATGCATGTTGTTGAGATGACCTTCACCAAAGATAAGCCATGGAGATTGGTCTAGTTAATTTGTTTATCACGTTGTGGGCCAACTATTTATTTTTGGCCAAAGTGATCACATTGTGAGATCGGTGCCTCAAAAGAATTTCTAGGCATCGCTTATGAGGTGGCAACTTTTCTATCTATTGGGCATCGACCACGCTGTGGAAGGCCTTAGAGCATCTCTAGTGGCTTGTCTAAATTTGGTAGTCTACATCTTCACTTTATAGATAATGGTGTAAAAAGATTCTTTTTTACACGACTTTAGTTTTCTAGTAGATAGTCTAAATTTGATAGTCTATATGTCCATCTGCACACAAATAGTCAATATACATAGCAAATTAGTACAACAAATGCTCTGATTTGGCGCGAGAGCGATCTCGTGAGCGACCAACTTTGCTTTTGACATGGTGGCTCGGTTGTCCAAATATGGACAACGAGTAGCCTGTTTGGAGGATGTCTAAATTTTGAACCACCGGATACACAAGCCACCGGAGGCATTTTTATGTCCATGGTGGTCTATATTTGGCTTAGACTACCGGATACACTAGCCACTAGAGATCCTCTTAGGCTGGTCATGAACTCTCGATGACTTGCGAGACAAGAAGAAGTTTAAAGATAGAAAGTTTAAAGGGAAAACCCTAATCTGTAACCGAATCGACCTGCTACCCGAGACCTGGCCTATCTATATAAAGGCTAGGAGGGGGCGACGAGGAGGACACACGCAACCCTAGTTTCCACAACTCTCGCCAGATTGCATCTGCGCGCCCCTATAATCTTCAATTCCTTTGTTAATTCCAAGAGCAGACAAGCAGGAGTAGGGACCTCTACAAGGCCTGAACCTGGGTAAACCTTGCGTCCCTGTGTGCTTGTTTGCTAGCTGAGTGATGCTTCAAGCGCTCCCTCCTTCTCCAAAACCCAAGTCCATAACAATGGGCATTGGCAAGTTAAACCATCATCAATTGGCGCCGTCTGTGGGAATTGGGAGTGCCGATGTTGCGGCTTCTTCGGCCTCATCAACCGCAATCTACCACTCCGCAACAACGGAGATTCGCCAGCTCTTCGGCGCGTTCGACTTCACCATCCACACGCCAGCCACTTGCCCGGCTTTCGAGTCCGTGGGTGATGGAATCAGCCTGGCGATCGGGAGCTTCCGCTTCCAAGTTGGTCAGATGGGCACGCTTCGCATGCCTGACCAGCCAATGGCATCCGCGATTTCTCCAGCATCGTGGTTCCCGCCACCAATCGGCGCCCTAAGCGAGTTCAACGCCTCACCAACAGCTGAGAGCACGGACAACGACATCAGTCGCGGATCTGATCTGGGTGGCCTAGCAATGGAAGATAGGGTTTACAGCTCCAAATCCGAAAGTTGCGGAAGCAACAGCTTCCCCAACCACTTCATGTGCGCCGTCATCAACGCCTGCGAAACCAACGCCAATCGCGACAACGGTGGCAATGACCCTAATCCACCCAATGATGGCATACTAACGGCGCACCACCCAATGGCGGCCCCGCCAATGGTGGCAATGGCGCACCCATCAACAATGGAGGGGCAGTCGAACCTCCAACCATGGTGAACGAACACACTGGTGAACGTGTCGTGATCAACCTCAACGGTCTTGAGTGGGCTCGTTGCCGAGAAGCCCTGCGAGGCAATCCCCTGCCTCCCGGCACACCGCAAGATCTGCTGATGGGCTATCATTGGCTACTAAAGCAGGAGTACACACGCCAATTATAAACAATTGCGCAACTCTAAGTGCGTAAAAAGGTGGCGGACGAGTCAAGTCTTCGATGAGCTGGGCTCTCCTCCCACGGAGGATCCTCCTCCAAGGGCAACGAGTACGTGGCCAACAAGAGGCGATCTCGAATGGCCCACCTCACTGACCAAGAGCGCATAGAATCTACGAAAGTCCTCGACTTCAGCTCTATGACAGTCGACACACGGGGCAATGTGGTCCCAAAGATGCCGCAAGCTGCGGTGACAGCGGCCACCATGTACCTCCTCAACAACCAGCCACCGGCTGGAGATCCCCGAGCCGCCATGCACTGATCTACGATCACGGGCTTGGGGTTAATCGAGGCCGCTCTCGACAAAGGACCAACGCCGGAGCCGAAGAAAAGCAAGGCTCTGGCAAAATGCTATTCCTCATCCTCGTCCCGCAACGACAATCACGATTTGTCTCGACATCGCTGCTCACGACGACACGACCACGACTACGATGCGCGTGATGACATCACACAACACAAAATCGACGTGCCCGATAGACTGACTTAGAGGACGAAGACGTAGAGATCTGTGGCGCCAGATGCTTCAGCAGGGCTATCAGGCAGAAGCGAATGCCCAAAGGGTTTAGACTCCCATCGGAGAACGCAAAATTTGACGGCCTGTAGGACCCGGAAATTTTGTTGGAGGACCACATCTCCTCTGTCAGGCTCCACGGCAGGAGTCCAAGCACGACCATGCAATGCCTGCAGCTACAGCTGCAGGGCGCCGCCCGAGCATGGCTCAACAACCTCCCACGCGGATCCATTCGCAGCTAGGAAGAGCTGGTCTACAACTTTGTGCGCAACTTCAAGGGCACCTACAAAAGGCCAGCGTCAATCGAAGAACTGAGGTGCTGCCAGCAAATGATGGGCGAATCGCTATGCTCGTACATCCAGAGGTGGTCCATCATCAAGAACTCCACAGAAAATATCTCGGAGGATCGCGCAATCGACACATTCAACGGCGGCGTTCTCCGCTTAGAGCTCAGGGAGGAGCTGGGCCGCTCGAAGCCCAAAACAATTGACCACCTGATGGAAATCGCGAATCGGTGGGCAGATGGAGAAGACTCGGTGAAAAACCATGTTCACTCTGATGACGAAGCAGAACTCGAACGCAGACGCGATCGCCGAAGCAAACGTCGAATGCACATCTATGATGATCGCGGCGACGTCAACATGGTCGCAGCCGGCTACGCTGACAGGCGCGACGACAACCGCAACAGTCGCTATCGCAGCGCTGGACACCGCGACTCCGGGAAAACCACGCAGGTATGGCAGTGCTGCACCCGCGAAGAGGCACCCACGACAACAATCAAGGACAAACTGTCCGGGCCATGCAACGTGCACTTCTACATCGACAAGCACGACAGCAAGAAGAAATCCAGCCACCTTCTCAAGGACTGCCGCGAGTTCCTCAAGCTCCACCCACGAGGGTTTGGCTCGGATGAATCGTGACGCAGTCAACAGGGGCAATGGAGTCGTCCTCGGTGCTATAGCACATGGAGCTCCTCCACCACCACCTGGAGTGCCACCACCCGCGGCTGCACCGGTCCACAATCAAGGCGGCGAGCCATACCCACGGGCTATGGGCAACATGATGATCCAAAAGGGGCGCCCCTCGAATCGGGTGCAGAAGGCCATCACTCGCCAAGTCAACTTGGCGACAAACTCACCACCATCCACCACTGAGTACCTCAGTGGAAGCGACTCCTGCATCACCTTCGACAAGCACGACCACCCGCGCCAAGTACCTCGCCCAGGTTACTATCCCCTTGTACTCGAGGCATAGATCGGAGGCTTCGACATGAGTCGTGTCTTCATGGATGGTGGAAGCGGCATTAACCTCATGTTCGCAAGTACCTTGCGAGCAATGATGATCCCTCTGACCTGTCTAGAGGTCTCAGACACGACATTCCATGGCATCGTCCCAGGCAAGGGCATATATCCCCTGGGCAAATCAACCTCGACGTCATCTTCGGCACCCCGAAAAACTTTCGACGCGAACGTATCGACTTCGAATTCGTCGATTGGCCCTCACAGTACCACTGCATCCTCGGACACGTCGCGTTCGCCAGGTTCATGGCAGTGCCACACTACGCCTACCTGCAGATGAAAATGCCAGGCCCAAACGGCGTCATCATAATCAACGGGAGCTTTGAGAGGTCGGACAACTGTGACAGGGAATTCAACAGAATTTCCCAGTCCTTTGGAATGCAGGAGGAACTCGCAAGATTGAAGGAGTCGACAGACAACAGTCTGCCTCCCCTGAGCCGGCCAAGTTCACCCGACCCGTTCTTCGACTTATCGGTGCACACGAAGAAAGTCCAGGTCCACCCATCGGACCCGACCAAGACGGCCCTCATCGCCAACAACTTGAGTCCCGCATAGGAACTCCCGCTTGTCGAATTCCTCCGTGAGCACTGAGAAATTTTCGCCGGGTGTCCAGCATACATGCCAGGGGTCCCCAGGGAATTCGCTGAGAATGCACTCAATGTCAACCCAAATGCAAGGCCAGTCAAACAAACAATTCGGCGACTGTCTAAACCAAGAGCAAAAGCAGTCAGAATGGAGATCAACAGACTCCTCGACGCCAAATTCATACGCGAGATCAATGAAAGTACCTGGCTCGCCAACATGGTGCTGGTACCCAAAAAGGACACGGGTATCCTACGGATGTGCGTGGATTTCACCTCCTTGAATAAGCATTGCCCAAAGGATCACTTCCCGCTGCCGTGCATCGACCATATCATTGACTCCACCATGGGATGTGAGCGTCTCTGCTTCCTCGACGCCTACTCAGGCTATAATCAAATTCGAATGAAGGAGGAAGATCAAGAGAAAACAACGTTTACGACGCCTTTTGGTGTATTCTGCTACAACACAATGCCCTTCGGGCTAAAAAACGCAGGAGCCACCTATCAGCGGTGCATGCAGGCTTGCCTCAAGAATCAACTTGGTCGCAACATCCAAGTCTATGTTGACGACATCGTCATCAAAACCAAAGAGGAAGCCTCGCTAATCGACGATTTACGCGAAAACTTCGCCAACCTCGACCGCTACCGGATCAAGCTCAATCCGGACAAATGCGCCTTCGGCGTACCATCTGGCAACTACTCGGGTATCTCATCTCCGCAAGAGGGATCGAGGCAAACCCGAAGAAAATAAAAGCCATACTGGCCATGGAGAAGCCGAAGAACGTAAGAGGCGTCCAACAGCTGGTTGGGCGAATTGCGGTGCTCAGTCGATTCATTAGTCGAATGGGCGAAAAGGCACTGCCCTTCTACCAACTTCTCCGTAAAACTGACAAGTTCGAGTGGACCAATGAGGCGCAGGAAGCATTCGAAGACCTCAAGCGTCTACTATCTACCTCACCAGTACTGGTGACCCCATGCGAAAGGGAACCACTGCTGCTATACATCTCCGCCACCAACTAGGTGGTCAGCACAGTGCTCGTGGTGGAACAAGCTGAAGAAAACAAAGTCCATGGTGTACAATGCCCAGTCTACTACCTCAGCGAGGTTCTCACGCCAACAAAGCAGCAGTACCCGCACTACCAGAAGTTGGCATACAGCATCTTCATGACACCAAGGCGACTGCGTCACTACTTCCAGGAGCATCCAATCGTGGTGGTCAATGACGCCCCGCTTGGGCACATCCTCAACAACCCAGACGCCACTGGACGAGTCGCGCTTTAGGGAATCGAGATGTCTCCATGAGACATTACATATGAAAAGCGCGACGCAATCAAATCGCAAGTCCTCCCTGATTTCCTCGTACATTGGATGGAGAACCAGCTCCCCTAATTTCCTCATACACTGGATGGAGAACCAGCTCCCCGAAAAACCAGATATGTCTTACCTCTGGACAATGCACTTCGACGGATCCAAGCGTAAGGACGGGGCTGGCGCAGCGTCATACTGACATCGCCCCAAGCAGACAAGCTGAAATACATTCTGCGAATGCAGTTCACCGCCTCCAACAACGAAGCTGAATACAAGGCCCTACTGCATGGGATTCGGATGGCAAAAGCCTGCGGCGCCAAGAGGCTCATCATCTACGGCGACTCAAAGTTGGTCGTCAACCAAACGATGCATGAGTGCGACGCGCTGAATGACAATATGATCGCCTGCCGTGACCTCTACGACACACTCGAAGGGGACTTCGACGGCTGTGAGCTACGACACGTAGGCCGCGAAAGCAATGAAGAGGCGGATGCACTCGCCAACATTGGCTCCATCTGCGCTCCCATACCACCTGGGGTATTTCTCGAGCGTATCTGCGAACGCTCCATCAAGCCAAAGGCCGCAAAGAAGAAAACAAGCGCAACAACGGACTCGGGGGCTATGCCGCCCAATGAGCCAAAGGCACTCGGCGACCTGGAGCTCAACACAGGACTCGTGAGACCAATGGGGGTCATGATGATCGAGCCATCTTGGACTCAACCCTACATCACATATCTTCTCAGCAAGAGGCTACCGGACGACCCGACTGACGCGCGATACATTGCACAGCGCTCCAAGGCATTCGCCGTCATCAACGGTGAACTATACAAGCGCAGCATAACAGGAGTACTCCAACGGTGCGTCTCCAACACGGACGGAAGGGCCGTCCTCCTCGACATACATGAAGGGACTTGCAGGCACCATGCCGGCAGTCGCGCCCTCATCGCCAAAGCTCTACGAGCTGGATTCTACTGGCCCATGGCCATGCGCGACGCCAAGGACATTGTCCAGAGATGCAACGCTTGTCAGCGATTCGAGGATAAACCGCACGCACCTGGCGCGGAACTCCGGCCAATACCACTGGCTTGGCCCTTTGCGCAATGGGGACTTGACATGGTCGGCAAACTCCCAAAATCCTCACGAGGAGGCTACGTCTACCTCTTGGTCGCAGTCGACAAATTCACCAAGTGGATAGAGGCCATGCTGGTGACAAACTAGTCATGAGCCAGTGCAGTCAAATTCTTCGAGTCCATTGTCTATCGCTTCGGAGTGCCACACAACATCATCACGGACAATGGAACAAACTTCACCTCTAAGGAGTTCCAGGGTTTCTACGAAAACCTAGGAATCAACGTAAACTATGCCTCCGTAGCTCATCCACAGACCAACGGTCAAGTCGAAAAGGCCAACGGGCCCGTCTGCGGCGGAATCAAGAAGCGACTCCTTTGGCCACTCGAGCAAGCCGCCGGATGCTGGCCAGATGAATTGTAGTCCATACTTTGGAGCCCGCGCACAACCCCAAACAGCGCCACGGGATACACCCCGTTCTTCATGGTGCATGGAGGTGAAGCAGTACTACCCGCAGAAGTACGCTTTAAAGCCCCACAGGTAGTCGTGTACAGTGAGCAGGAGTCAACACTTGCACTCGAAGACTCCGTCGATCTCCTTGACGAAGCACGGGAAATCGCAGCAGAAAGATCGACGATCTACCAGCAAAACCTGCGCAACTACCACAACAGAAGGCTACACCCCAGATCCTTCGTCGAAGGAGACCTGGTCCTGCGACTGAAGCAGCAAGGGCACCTCAAGCTCGAGTCCCCTTAGGAAGGACCATACGTGATCACAGAAGTAATCCCTGGTGGCACCTATCGCCTCAAAGATTTTGAGACAGGAGTAGCATACTCCAACCCCTGGAACGTCGCGCAGCTGTGGCGCTTCTACCCTTAGTGGTCTTTTCTTTCTTACATTACAAATAAGGCTATTCAGCCAAGCCTATTTAGCCACACATTGTACCTCGTACCGATTCTGCGAATAAATAAAGCTAAGTGCCCCGAAACTCTGTGTCTTTCTAGCCATTATATCACTCGGGGGCTGCGCCACCCTTAACATAACTGTTCTATGAACCAATCATGATATCCCGAGTAGCTGACGCAATAATCGAACCCTTGACAAATACCAACCTAGCTGCAACGCACCTGGCAGGTTGGCAAGGTGCTGAGATAAGCACACGTCAGGCTAACGAAAAGGAATCACAGAGTGCAACGCACTCGCAAAACATATGAGCTAGCAAGCTCCTTACATATCAATATTAATCAATTATATACAGCATACATACGAACTTTACAACACTGGTATACCTATGTGCAGGATACAAGCTAAACTACTGTTGCAATAGAAGAACGTTTGTCTGCTCCTCGAAGAAGTCGACAATTTTCTCCGCTGGGCGATCCACCGCCTGGTAATGAGGAACCATATTCCAGGTCGAACCTGCCGGCAGAGTCGGCGGACCAGCAGCAACAGCTACAACATCAACATCAGGCCTATGCAGTCGCACCAGCGACAACGCAGCCTTGACACCAGCCACTAACTGTTGCTGCGCACACTCGCGGACTGCACTCAAGTCTTGAAATTTAGCAAGGAGAGCTAGCAGGCTCGAAGGAATGACGTCGAGCAGAAACATCGTCTGATAGATATTCCTTAAGGATGATTGCGATTTCTTCAGAAAATGAAGCACTCGCGAGGCACGATCCTGCAGGGTCGCAAGTGCGATTACGTGATCATGATCCACCTAGAAGTACCCACTTGCCTGAAGCAGTTCTTGGGTCAGGTCATTCATCCGAATGGCGATCCTATCCTTCTCATCCTACGGATGATGCGCGCTAACAACTATACCAAGCAAGAGGCAAAAGTATGAAGACAACGAACTACCGTGATTGACTACAAGAAAAGATAAGGAGGCAGAAAGCTAACACTTGAACTGGTCACCCAGCTGCGCCACCTCCCCTAATAGATATTGCTCTCGGGCGGTGGCCTTCTCCGCCCTCGACTTCCATACATCCGTGTTGCCGTGGAGGACGGGTAGTTCGCGTTCCAGCTGCTTAACGCGATCGTGCAGTCATGAAAGCAGGGACAGCTCATCCACCCTCGAGTGCGACTGCGCTAAGGTATCACCAGCGGATGGTGGATCCCGAGGCTCACTCGAAGGACCACTCGATGTGCCCTATCACAAGCCAAGGAAGAGATAATAAGAAGACCAAGCAACACATGGACAAAAACTCAAGTGCATTCAAACATAACAAACTATCAACAGAGACACCCGCCAGCGGCATGTTCTAGACAAAAGGGGTCGAGCTATTAACTTTTTACAAATATAACTACTGAGGAGCAGCTTGCTTCTTTGACTTGGACTTCGGCTTCGGGGGGCTTCATTGAGTCCATGGCAGTATCAGACGTCACAGACTTCCCGCCGGCCCCTGACGCTGCAGCCTTCGCCGCCTTCTTGGCTCGGTTTAGCTCCTCAGAATACTTGGCGACTGTATTAATGAGTTGCAACCCATACTTGCCGCAGACAGTTGCAAAGGGAGGAAAAACTACCTGTTGCCCATCTGCGCCGACGGGCATCACCTTGTAGACTGCAGCCGTATCCATCTCCACTCCATGGGCTTGCACCATGGCAAGTGCCATGGTGGCACCAACCGCGCGGTGCGATTTCCTGAAATCCGAGGGGATACCTCCAGCGAGGGACTCCACCAGGTCATCCAAGTTCTCAATCAGCTCAGCCTTGGGCGCCAGCTCCTCGCGGATGCGACTGAGAATGCCCTTAGCTTTGGTCAGCGTTCCCTGAATGGACGCGCTGCGGTCTTCGACTGCCGTGACAACACCTTCCAAGGCATCATCGCGACGAAGCGCTTGGGCGTCAAAGCTCAAACCGCCAGCATCTACACAGAGCAAAGTGTTAGCACAATAGCAAGACATTGAAGAAAGAAGCAGTCAAGACACAAAAGGAAAAATACCTAAAAGAGACTTGGCAATCGAGAAGAGTTGTTCTTCGAACAACTTCTCCCTCGTAGCGAAGGAGGCGCGCAAATCCTCTTCGCGTTTCCGCGATTCATCAAGCGCAACGACTGCCTTGTCGCGACTCTTCACCGCTGCGACGAGCGTCTTTTCAAGAGAAGCGGCTTCGTGAAGAAGCACGTTATGCTCGGATGCAAAACATACGATGGACCGTCAGTCGAGTATGTAAAAAATCACAAGGATGAAGAAGAAGAAGCAAAAAATACTAACTTTCAACCACGTGATGGCGATTGTCCAGCAATGCGTGTTGTCGACCCATTGCAAGTACTTGCTCCGCCAGGCAAGCAGCCTCCTTCACAATAAGCTGCAATGGGAGAAAAAACAAAAGGATCAGCATATAGCATGGATGACTAATTCGACTGCAAGTAAAAGCAACATCACACATACGTGCTCCTCCAGAGAATCCGAAGTCGATTGCCGCACAGTCGTCCGGACAACCATCTGGTGCTCCACAGCGTGTGGAGAACTTGAAGAATTGTGCCCGGAGTGGGCCGCCAATGGAGGAGAAGGAGTTCTCTCAGCCACTTCCTTGGCCTTGGAGTCCGCAACTCCATATTCCTTCAAAAATTGGACGTCGCCAGAAGATGACGATGCCGGTTGACTATGGAACAAAACCGACATCAGGAAATGCAACTCCAAAAAGAACCAAGATGAGAATTGTATACTTACCAGTCAAACTTATCAAAATCGAAGGTTTGGTCCTCCGACTCCTTCGGCAGACGCATCTTCTTGCGGGCAGATGGCGCCACGGAACTCACAGGAATAGCAGGAATTGGCGACTCCGCGCCAATAGCTAGGCCTTCTGGAGTTGAAGGAGATGACGCATTCGAATCTTCGTTGCGCACACGCTTGCGAGTGTCCGGACTACTGAACTCGGGGGCTTCGTCCTCTTCTTCAAATGGGACGGTCGATTCCGACTCGTCCTCTTTGTCTACTTCACGAGGAATAACCCCCTCAGGAAGAGGGGGGAAACTGGCAGACACCTTCCAATCCTGCATACAGAAAAGAAGTCAGCACACGTCAAGAAAATCAGAAGCACTCGACAAATAAAGCTACTTCGTAGCACAATCATACCTCAGGAGGAGGGTTAGAAGCATCAAATGGAGGTACAACTGGTTCACTGGGGAGTACATCCTTGGCAGTGTACTTGGTCAACAGTCGCACCCTCTTATCTACTTCACTCGCGGAAATGCCATCGGCAGATACGCGAGTGACATTGTCCGCACCAGCCCATTGGAACATGGGGTGGATTCTGGCCTGTAGGGGCTGGATGCGACAACGCAACCTTGTGCGAATGAGGGCGCCACCTCCCTCTTCTTTACCCATGTGACTCTCGAGGTCGCAGAAGCGCTCATATAGCACTTCTGTCTCCTCAGACTCACCGGGCATCACCACGTTCTTCCAAGAATGCCTCCTCCTGCACAGTGTCGCGGGATCAAAAGGCGCGAGTCCGAAGTGTTCTCCGTTGGCCTTCTGGTCGCGGATGTAGAACCACTTGTCCCTCCACCCTTGGACGGACACCATGAGCTTGATATTGAAGTATGTGACGGAGGAGTCGACATAGATCCCGCAGCCTCCTACGCCGTAGACTACGGAACCAGATGCCGACTAACGCTTCAGCTTGAAAAGCCGTTTGAAGAGACCAAAGTGTGGCTCGACTCCGAGCCAGCACTCGCAAAGTGTAATATAGCAGGCGATGTGGAGAATAGAGTTGGAGGACAGCTGATGCAGCTGGAGCCCATAGAAACAAAGGAGGCCCTTGAAGAAAGGATGCAGGCGCAGAGACAGACCGCGGATGATGAACGCTAGGAACATCACCCGAAAACCAGCAGGAGGACAAGGAGTTACCTTGCCACCCGGCACTCGCGAGTCACCAACCATGGGAGACAGAACTCCATCTTGACGAAGAAGACGGAGCTCGGACGATTTGATGATGGACGCGCGCCACGCACCATTGGTGACGCGGGTGCCCGCGCCCTTCTTCTTCCCAGCGCCGGTGGTGCTGGTGTCCGCAGTGGCGGAGCCGCCTTTCTTCTTGGCAGCAGCAATGGCGGCGGCGGACTCAGCGGTAGTGCCTCCTTTCTTCTTCCCCATCTTGCGGTGGCGATGCGAGCGGAGTACATAACTCGGAAACACACGGAGTTGGTCCAGCGCCGCGAAACGGGACGAACTCTAAGATGCAGAGAGCGGCAACAATGGCGATGGAGGCACAAAGCAGAGAAAGAGCAGATGGGAAATTACCGTAGCTGCGCTGCTACTTAACCCACTAGCATATGCAATCCAACGACCAGCAGAAACCCTATTGGACGCGTGGCGCACATCGCGATCAACACGTGGAGAGGCTAAAACACGAACCGTCCCCCACTACCTCCATTACGTGCGGAAATCGAGGAGGTGCAGTTAAAATGAAAGATTACGCACGCCCGGTCAAGTCAAGGTCAGAAAATGGGACTCACCGCTCATTACGTCCCGTCAAAGCCGCTCACGTAGGCAACTAAGGTCATCACATCGTCAGCACTGATGTCATCAAATTGAACACTAGAAGAATTCGACTACTTCAGTCCTTGCTCGAGTCTTTGACTCCACCAAGCACTCGGGGGCTACTCCCATAGCGAGCACTGGTCGCGCACCCTACGACTTTCTTTTCTGGAGGAATATGGACATTCAAAGCATACCCAACCACTCGAATCTACAATTCGACTATGGATCATGGGTTACTCCCATAGAGAGCGCCAGAAATAAATTCGACTAAAACAAGCAAACCAAAGACGATAGCTGTCGCAAAAGCTCTTTAGTCCCTGCCTGAGTCTTCGACTCAACCAGCCACTCGGGGGATACTCCCATAGGGAGCGCTAGTCGTGCACCCTATGATTATTTGTACATCGTACTGTGTGTTGATAACATCCACACTTGAAGTCAATGGTGACACCGCCTCATATTTTCCCTACAAAAGACTACGTCTCCTGGGTCACCCGAATCATCTTCGTGATGACAAAAAATCGGATGCCGCGCTTGCAGCGTGAAGATAAGACCTGAATAAGGCATGACAACACATTTGTTGTGCACTACCAGAAATATATCCGTGCCTACAGGTACGATGAACATGCCTCGACAGACGCATCGAGTGCTCACACCCTTATACTGGATTTTGACTCCTGTAAGACCTCCGTGGCTTGAGTCGAATTACACCAGCACTTTTCCGAATTCAAGTCCGGGGACTTGAGTTCGAGTAGATTGCGTTGTTTTGCCCTAAGGTAGTTAATTGATACCGATGCATCGGTTAAATCAGGCACGCATATCAACAATCCCTATGACATAAACATAACACTCGAAAATACTCAGTCATGTACTCGAAAGGCTTCGTAAAGTCCCTAGTCGAATCTACGATTCCACTGGGCACTCAGGGGCTACTGACATGGGTATACCCTATAGGTACTCGAGTTTGGTATATACGGTCCAGATACGGTCGAAGCCCACGGTGTTGCCATGGCCCAATGAAGACTTCGAGTGGCCCACGAACTCTCGATGACTTGCGAGACAAGAAGAAGTTTAAAAATAGAAAGTTTAAAGGGAAAACCCTAATCTGTAACCGACTCGACCTCCTACCCGAGACCTGGCCTATCTATATAAAGGACAGGAGGGGCGGCGAGGAGGACACACGCAACCCTAGTTTCCACAACTCTCACCAGATTGCATCTGTGCGCCCCTGTAATCTTCGATTCCTTTGTTAATTCCAAGAGCAGACAAGCAAGAGTAGGGACCTCTACGAGGCCTAAACCTGGGTAAACCTTGCATCCCTGTGTGCTTGTTTGCTAGCCGATTGATGCTTCCCGCTCCCTCCTTCTCCAAAACCCAAGTCCATAACAATGGGCATTGACGAGTTAAACCCTCGTCAGGTAGAGACCTTATTTTTGCAGAAATGGCTCCGGAAATATTCCGTACCTAGAAAGGCTAGGACATTACAATAAACTATTTTTTCTAGTCATTGGACTATAGATACTCCTAGGATGGGATATGATATTATTATTATATATCTTTTGAACTGTATAGCCAAATTCAAAATCCCAGAGTGACAAATTCTCCCGCCTCACCTCCACTGAAATATTTCGAGTGGTCACACGCCCCAAGTTGTAGCCGTACGAAATTCCTTTTCTACCCCAGATAATGGCCTATCTACTAATGTTGGGGTGTGGGTATGGTTCGTAATCCCCCTCCCCCCGAGGGACCGGGGGTCCCCACTGCTCTGAAGTTGGGTAGTCCACCTTCCACCGACGCCATTTCCCCCAAAGCACTCTGAAAAACCCTAACCCCTTTCTCACCTCCGGCTCTTGCACCACCGCACTGGCCCATCCTCGCAGCGCTTCGCCGGCCTACACGCCACCCAACCCCCTCTCACTTCCAGCACCTGCACCACCGCACCGTAATCATCTCCACCGCACTTCGCCCGCCTACACGCCACCCAACCCCCTATCTCACCTCTAGCTCCTGCACCACTGCACCGGAACATCACCGCCGCACTTTGCCGGCCCACACGCCACCTCAAACCCCCTATCCCACCTCCGGCTCCTGCACCACCGCACTTCGTCGGCCTACACGCCATACCTTTATACCATATACTCCTGACCAGTCTACGGGATCAGCCAACGTCCACCTTACCGAACCCTATTTCACCTAACATCCTCTTCCATACAACCGTGTTAGTTTTGCCGACTCCCTAGTCCACAACACCTGACCTGCTTCACCTACGCTGGTGTGCGCTGCATTAGATCTGCTTAATAGACTCAACAGTCCACTACACCAGATCTGCTTCACCAACGCTCTTGTGCAGTGCCTCGAATCCAGAATCGGTCGTAACAGATCTGCTTCACCAATGACGCCAAGCACTACACCGGATCTCCTTCACCGGCCATCTTGTCAAGCAAGCCAGACCCATCAACAACCTCCACAAATCTGCTTCATAGATGCTGCCGAGATCTATTTGCTTCAGCCCAACTCACCACAACTAGGCACCCTCGGCGTCCTTGACATCACCTGCAAAGATGTCGTGTATGCATAAACGATGCCGTGGCCTAGGTAAACCAGATCTGCTTGTTCGTTCGTTTTAATATAGTAGGTATGAGCCTACGATAGTGAACTGCATTTATGTATTGGTGGTAAATTCCTACCTCAATACTGGCTTAATTTATATCCCACTCTCCCTTGATAAATTTGGTGTAGTCTATTTTAAATCCAGGCGTTAAACTACTCCTTCGGTTTCGAGGTATAAGGCGTCCTTGTTATGCGTGTTTTTATTTGACCAACAATTACTCTTAATATACATAAACAATTTTGGTAGTACAAAACATACATCATTAGAGTTCATTGGTATTATGCAGTTCATGGCAAATGTTAATTCACTGAACATCTGAGGCTGCCTACCCATTCAACAAGTTCACAAGTTATGTCATCATAATGTGCACTTGCTTTGTCTGTTGCTACAATACTGACTGCATGTAATTTTGGAGTTCATTGGTAGTTTTAAGCCATTGAACATGTAGGTTAACATTCCCTGCTCTACAAGTTCAGAATTTATGCTATTTTAATTTCAATCTGGTTGTTCTAAGCAAACACAGTAACTGCCTTCTCTTATGTAATTCATCACAAATTTTATGTCATTGAACTTGTTGGTTTTGCATTCCCTCTGCAAGTTATTCCATTATTATTTGTGTGAATTAAGCTCCGATAGTAGCTGCCGCATATTGTGTACTACTCCCCCCGTTTCAAAATATAAGATGTTTTAGCTTTGTGATAGGAGTGTATCTATACACCATTTAGTGAGTAGGTTTACTCTAAACATACATGAACCTACACACTAAAAGTGGTCTAGATGATGACTTATACTTTTTGAAATGAAGGGAGTACATCCATTCCGTAAAAGAAGGCCTATACAACTTTAAAGTCAAACAATGATGACTTTTACCAAGCTCATAGAAAAATATATTATGGGTTAATTTGTGGCATTTGCATCTATGAAAATATATGCCCCGATGTATCGAATGGCGTTCGTTTGGTATGGTAGATGTTCCTGATATGTTCTACAAACTTGGTTCAATTTTGCGTCGATTGACTTGCAAAAAATTTATATGCCTTATTTACTTTGGATTGGATGTAGTATTACATGGCATGTTTTAAGGCACTTAACGTGGTTATCTACATGCCCTACTCTATAAATTCAAGTTTCTCAATTATAATTTCTGTAGTAGCAGTATCTACCTTCTATTATGTAGTTCATGTCATTTTAAGTCACTTCACTGATGGGTTAGCATTCCCTGCTCAATAAGTTCATGAGATATACCATTGTAATGTCTATCTTGTTTGTCCAAATGTTAGTACAGTAACTGCCTGCTCTGTAGAAGGTGACACTTTTTATGGCACTTCTCATATTTTTTGCAATCCTATTTCACAAGGTAAATCATTGTAATTTCTCTCTTGTTTGTGCTATGGAGTGACTGTAACTACACTCTATTTTGTCGCCATGGAAATCTTTATGTCATTTAAATGTTTGTTTATATTCTGCCATTCCCTGCTCTATGTGTTCACAAGTGATTATACTATAATGTCTATCTAGTTCTTTGTAAACAACAACAACCACTATCTGATATTATTTCCTCTCACAGGGAACACGGAGAATCGTAGAGTGAATCGCCCCTACAATCTTGTAAGTACCTGTTGCTTGCTTAATGCAAACCTGTTTTATGTGAATGACTGGCCTGAACCTATATGTAGAGGAGCAACAATAAAGTAGATGGATCCTCTATCCAAGTACTCGATGCGGTGGATGTCTTCAAAGAATGAACGGGCAACAAGATGTCCTCCATCGGGACTGCACAAAAAGAAATAGTAAGTCTCCTATTTTTACTGAGATGTGCATGATGTCTACGCACTTATATTCTTGTAGATAGTTGTTGGGCCTCCAAGTGCAGAGGTTTGTAGAACAGCAGTAAGTTTTCCCTTAAGTGGATCACCCAAGGTTTATCGAACTCAGGAAGGAAGTGGTCAAAGGTATCCCCTCTCAAGCAATCCTGCAATCAAGATATAAGAAGTCTCTTGTGTCCTCAACACACCCAATACACTTGTCAGGTGTATAGGTGCACTAGTTCGGCGAAGAGATAGTGAAATACAAGTGGTATGGATAACTATAAGTGGTAACGGTGCCAGAAAATAGCTTGCTGGCGTGTGGTTGACGTGGGAAAAGACTAAAGGCAAACTGAATTAAAGAAGAAAGCAAGCAACATGTAATAGATCTAATTGCAAACGGTGTATCAATGCTTAGAAATAAGGCTTAGGGATCATACTTTCACTAGTGAACACTCTCATATAAATATGTTCTCTTTATGATACTACTCTTAACTACTCTCCGGTTGGACACTCTAATCATTGGTAGGGCTATAACAGCACACCTCAAAGTTCATCTTTCCCATCTAGGA
This sequence comes from Avena sativa, assembly GCA_916181665.1. Taxonomy (NCBI): domain Eukaryota; kingdom Viridiplantae; phylum Streptophyta; class Magnoliopsida; order Poales; family Poaceae; genus Avena; species Avena sativa. The sequence goes on from OV702287.1 coordinate 347,012,849, forward strand.
AACTCCACACTGTCAATTTGAGCACTAGATGGTACAAACAAACACCACAATTTCATAAAGACATCCAACTCCAAATATAACTCATAACAAGTATTTGTAATCTCTAGCCTAAGTGCCACCATGGTGTGCACACTGTCAACTTCACACACATGGGGAGAGCAGAGATCTATTAAAGCACTTGAGTAGCAAGGTAGATCTATAGATTACAAGCTCATGATCTCAATAAGATCATGCATAGAGAGAGAGATGAACACATAGCTACCAGTAGAACCCTTAGCCTCGAGAGAGAACTACTCCCTCCTCATCATGGGAATCAGCAATGGTGATGGAGATGGTGGTGGAGATCGATGGAGATGGCTCCGGGGGCACTTCTCTGTCTTGGTAGGGTGCCGAAACAGAAACTTTCCGTCCCCCGAGTCTCCCCTTCAGTGGTGGCGGCGCTGCGGAACTTTTCGTGGCTGGAGGCTTGATGATTTAGGGTTTTTGCATCGGGAGGCATCTTATAGGCAGAGAGGCAAGGTCGGTGGGCAGCCAGGGGGCCCACACCATGCCCTGGCGCGGCCTAGGGGACCCGTGCCTAGGGCGGTTTGGCCACCCTGTGGCCCTCCTTCGTCTCTCCTTCTGGCTCCGTGAATCTTCTAGGAAAATAACGACTTTGGCTTTTGTCCGGTCCAATTCCGAGAATATTCATTTTCTGACATTCTGAAACCAAAAACAGCAGAAAACAGGCAACTGGCATTGTGGCTCTTATTAATAGGTTAGTCCAAGAAATCATATGAAAAGTACTCCAAAGTGTGGACAAAACATAAGAAAGTAGATAAAACCAAGCATGGAACATCAAAAATTATGGATACATTAGCAACGAATCAGTGCACAGTGTCAGTTGTACGAGGTACCACATGATTCGGCTAATGATTAGAATAAGGTTGACCTTAACCAAGACTAGACAAAAACCAGACGTAAATCCCTCGATTTATAATTCAATGTGCTCACTTGATTTTGGTGATGATCTATTCTTTCTATACTTGACTTGTGTTCATCTATCTATCTATCTATTATGTGGTGGTAATTTAAGTATATCCACTTTTATGCTAATTTATAGTCTATTATTGTACTTTCTGCTATAATTAAGAGTTTGAATGCACCCTGGAGGTAGTCACATTGTCTAGTGTCGGCACCACATGAGTTGGCCAATGATTAGAACAGGATGACCTTTAACGGTACTACACAAAGACCAAACGTAAATCCCTTGATTGGTAATTCAATTTGCTCACTCAATCATGGTGGAAATATCTTTTTGCTATATTTGACTAATGATCTTCTATCTATATATATACGTTAACTAGACCATGATTTTGTGGTGGTGATTGAAATATATCCACTTTTATGCTAATCTATATTCTATTATAATATTAGAGATCGCCACCATGATTAAGCTTATATGCACTTTGGAGGTAGTAACATAGTCTAGTGTTACATGTATGAGACTAGTATAAATTACTTGGTCTTGGTGGGGAGTAACTTGGACTAGTAAAAATGCATACAATACTAGTCCAAGTTACTCTACCAACACTAAAGGGTGTCTAGATACATTCGTTTTACAAAACCCATGACATCTTATATTTTGAAACGGAGGGAGTTCTATCTAGACTACTCATAGTGAGATTGTCATAGCTATTATCATCTAATATGATCCCCAGTTACTATATATATGTACTATAACCATGTTAATATGATCTGGAAGTCTATCGTGCACCTGTTGTTTGATTGCTTAATTCATTACCTCAATAACTACTCTACATGATGCACATATAGAGTCTATTGCCAATTTGATTCTTTAGTTTGCTCATCATTAAAGCAATGTAATGATTTTCTTAACTTAAACGGTCAGAGCACCGCCCTGTCAAGGCGAAGCTGCGGGTTTGAGCCTCATCAGTCCCAAACTAGGGATGGCAATTTCTGTGAGAAATATAATGTTTGATTAATAATAAACAAGGGATTTTCATCTATACATCATCAGATGATCTTGCGAGTTTAATATTAGCCACCATATGGTTCAATTGGTTATGGTTCCTGTGAATTTTTAGTTGACTTGTGATTGCATCAATGCTATATTCTGACGTGGTTCCTAGACATACATTGTTTAAATAGTTCATTGACCTTGCAAGGTGAACAATGTATCATTTGCTTGTTTGTCTACTGGATTTTCTTGCCTGGTTATATGTATAGTGATACTGTCAGCAGTTGGAAATACAATAGCTGTAGGCATTAAAAAGAAGGTTTGTGCTACTTTTTGGATGCATCCAACTATTGTTTTGGCAGCAAATGACCCATCTCTTTGTTTCTCTTCTTTTTTTATTTACTAGCCCGACGATCAAAATATTTGAATGATCTGGCTACTGAAAAGGAATGGTTGATATCTTGTTTGTCTGAAATGATTCTAGTAGTCAATTTAAGACACTTGGTCTATTGCTTGTTTTTCCAAGGTACTATCATAGTTGCCTGATGATTAAAGCAATGCCACCTGTGGTTGGAGGTCACTTTTTGGCTAGTTCATACGATAAACCATTTTTAAACACTATTCTTATATTTTAGGTTAATGCTTTGTTGTGCCGACCAGTTCTAAGCAGTTGAAGGAATCTCATGCACCTCTTTTTATTATATTTCTATATTTCCGTTATGCAGTGATATGATTAGTTTATGAGGGAAAGAGTTGAGTTGCTTGATTCTCTACATTCACTACCACACTAGTTTAGTTAGTCTGCATGGGACACACATGTTGATGGCTTGATTTTTTATATGAGGGCAATGCCAATTTTGAAATTCTTTGACAACAAACATGGTGTTTTTTCGCCTGCTTTGCTATTCTAACTTAATATGTCTTAGTTTCAGCATGCAAATAACCTATAATGTTTCTTCCAGAGTGGCTATGATACTGGCAGATGTACGTATCGGTCCAGGACATCGATAGTCCCTGTTATTCCGAAAAGAGATGTACGAGGCACATCATTGATTGTTCCTGGCTAATGATGAATTTGAATTATTTTACATATAAGATGGCCGCTAGTTAGCTGGTACGCTGTGCTGACTTGTTTTATTTGTTTCAGGCTGCACATGAAGCTATGGGGGCAGAAGGGAGGAATCCTACATTAAGTATTGATGTCATTTCACAAAGCAGCAGTGATAGTGATTATTGCTTGCATTAGCCCATGGTTTCAGTTTTTCCATCAGAAAGAGGTGTTACAGCTGCACTCCAAACAATTAATTTAATTGAACAATAAACAAAGCAAATAGATGGAATAATCACGATTACACGTGAATAGATACAAGAACTGAAAGATCGACAAGATTTGACGGACCGTCTACTTGATAATCTCTTCTGCAGCTATCATGGTATGCCAGTTGTTACTTGTATGGGGATGTAAGCTCTGTAGTAGAAACTTTGTTCCAACACATGTCTCGCGATGTGTCTGTAATGCTTCATCTTGTTTTTGTTGAAAGTCTGGTCTGTAATAAATTTAAAAAATATTTGTTGATGCAATCGGGTGATCCTAGCACGGCCATTAGCGGGCTGAAATATTAACGGACTGTTTAAAACCAGAATTTCGCCATAGTTATAGAATATGCAAATATGCTGGCCAGCAGATGTGCCAAATAAACACTAAAAGGCCATAAGTGGCAGGTCAGAATATTGGTGGGCCTCATAAGTGGCTAAGGTCCTGAAAACGTACAGGGTTGAATAGCAACAGGCTAGAACAATAAAGGGCCCAAACTATAATGGGCCCGAATATTGATATACTCGAATAGTAAAGAGCTAAAACAGTAAAATGCCTGAATAGTAAAGAACAAAACGAACTACTCACAAGACATCATATGGATCATGATCAGAGATGGAATAATGATGTATAACAATCTGAACATAAACAATAATTCAACGGTTCACTCAATAGCATCAACTACAAAGAGTAATCAACACCGGGAAAGTTTCCCCTATGAACTATAGCAAGATTCAACCAATTGTTACAGCAATATGGAGATGGTGATGAGGGTGCTGATGGTGATGATGGTGGTGATGATGATCCCGATGAAGTCCAGCTTGATGATGGTGTTGATGGCGACGATCTCCCCTCTCCGGGAAGGAATTCCCCTGATAGAAATCTGTCTGCCGGAGAGATCTTTCTCTCTCGGTGTTTTCCGCCCTGCAGAGGCAGCGGAATCTTTCTATGGTCACTCCCCGAGTCTTAGGGTTTCGGGAGGATGATATACGCCAGAGGGGAGAGGCTGGAGTGGGCCAGGGTGGCCACACCACCTCCTGGCGCGGCCTAGGGCTGCCCGCGCCAGGGGGTGGTGTGGGCCCCCTGTGGCCCATCTCCACCCTGTCTTCTGGCATCCTTAGTCTTCTGGAAAAATAGGATTTTCCGTATATTTTCCCGGATTTTCTGATCTTAGCGAATTTTGCTTCCAAACAGCACCTTTTCCATCAGAATCCTGACTGCAGCGGTCCATGCTCCAAAAGTCATCAACCATGCAAAAACAGATGAAATAACATAAGTATCACCTCTCAATACGAAATATATGAATGAATAATAGTGAAGTAAGACATAGAATAGTGATGCAAAATGTACGTATCAACTCCCCCAAGCTTACATTTCGCTTGTCCTCAAGCGAAACTGAGCTCAATAAACATGGCCTCAGGTTTATGGAGTGAAGAGTCGATAAAAGAATACGGACAAGAAGCATCACATTCATCAAATACATAGATCATAATAGAAGACAACTCACTATTATATAACTCAACTTGTAATGAGTAAAGGAAACACAATAAAGATACATAAACTGAATCATAATTGGTAATGGCAAACTTAGCTCTTGGTCAAAGAATAGTTGATAATTTGCTGGAGTTCACAAATAACTGGTTTTCAATGACAGCTTTCAAAGTAGTAAACATCAAGATAAGAGCAATGTGCAAAACAAGGAACATCCGACATGATCGAATAAATCATCATATGAATGAATGAAGCATAACAACTCAAAATACTTGTTGAGATAGAAGGGAGTAGGTTTACTGACTCAACTACAAAGTAAAAGAAAGGCCCTTCAAAGAGGGAAGCAGGGATTGCAAGTCTCATAAAGAGCTCCCAAAAATTATGATACTTACTAGCTTTCAACTCTCATTACCCCTATCATAGACATCTTTAGGTGATTAAGGTTAAAGTGATCAAATATGAGGATATGCATTGACAAGTTGTAAGTTGAGAATCTCATGTCCCTTGAATACGAGGGCCGCTCCTCATGCTACTCAAGTTTAGTCACCGGTAAGTTCTTGTCATTGTAAGCATATGTGTATCATTGAGAACCGCCAACGGGGTACACCTTGCCCGATGATACGGAAGAATCCCCATATCAAAATGACAAGGCAAGCGGACAACAAGTATCTCAGCAACCTTCTTATTTACCATGGGAATATGGTGCTTTTTTCTCTCTTTCCTCTTTTCATAATATCTATTTTTTTCTTTTCTCTTTTTTCTCAATCTCTATCTCTTTTTTTATAAGAAGAATGCTTCATAGATACTCGTTATGGTTACGCTGCAGGTTTCCACCATGTCAGCATGGATTAGACCAGCGGCCCAGGCGTTTCTCTAACACACATGCATAACTCCATGGACTTATAAGCTCCCCTTTTATTTCACACCGACGACATCCATAGACAAAAGAACATGATATCAACTTGGTACAAAGTACCAGTGCAATGTTGAAAGCGTTGCCCAAGACAACATGGTTCTGCTAATCCACAACTTACAAAGCGCAAGCATATACGCAACATAGGTGAGCACAATGGTTCAAGTTTATTAAGTGCAAGAAAGTAAAGTGTGCCATCAAGTTCGTGAGAGCTTTAATCACTAATTTTCACATAACAAGTTTAATTTGGGAGGTAGACAAAACAAGAATTTACTTGGAATAACAATAATGCTAACATGTAGGTTTGGTGGACACAAATGGCAAAGGTTTTGGTTTAAAGGAGGTGGATGCACGAGAAGAGTACCCTCTCAGTACAGGTTTTTGGCTAGCAAGGCTGGATAGCAAGTACAAGAGTTGAAGGAAACAAACGAACATACAAGTGATAAATACAAACATGCAATCTTTCTTGGAAGCACAAAAGATCTTAACTAGAGAATACTAAACTTATGAGCAAATCAAGAAAGAAAGATGATGAAATTATTTTTCTTTAGAGTACTTCTATCTTTTTCATTCAACTCTCAAAAATAGTGTGCTACTGACCGAGCCAGGTTTGCCAAAACCAACTAAATTAACTCAATGATCCCAAAGTGATACCAATACTAACAACAAGATCAATCATATAACCTCGAATTGAAAACTAATATAAGCTATGAAAAAGAGTGAATGATAGAACTTCTCATTAATATTTCATAACGGCAACTCACACCAAGGGATACATATCTAACGAGAGAGGGGACACTTCCATAATGCAAACCATCCTACATAATAACTCCTCTATTCATGATATGACTCTACTAATAAGGTAAAAAGATAATAGAAGATAGTGATGTGATACCGCGACACTCCCCCAAGCTTGGAACAAACCAAGGGGATGCCAAACCTGATAACGAATTACTCCTTCAGTGGTGGTGGTATCCTCTTGATGAGCTCTCTGATCAGTTTCCCCAAGTTCTCAATCTCGAAAGTGAGATTACGAATCAACTGTGAGTTTTGCTCAATGCGGCTCATGATCAGGTCGTGTTGAGAATTCCAGCTCTTGCTATTCTTTCCCCACTCTTCCTCCTTGAAATCTTCTTTTCCTGCATGGCTAGAACGAGGCAAATCCCAATTGGAGGGTAATTTCCTTTTGGGCATATTCTGGTATTGGTGCGTGGAGGAAGTGACCAGGGATCTGAACGGTGATGAGGAGGCTTCCCTCCAATGGCTGGATTTTCCACCACTCCAATGCTTGCAACGGTAGTGCTGGTGTGCTTTGCCTCCTCTTCACCTTCACTCTTGATCTCCTTCTTCCTCCTGGGGTCTTGGAGGTCTTCCTCCATAGGCTCCTTCCCTTTATCCTTTGTGGACACCATTGTGCTTCTAAGCCTTCAAAGAGTATGTCCTGACAGAAACATATCGAAACGAAAACACGATGAAAACACGATATACGAACCTCGGGGGATCCGGGGGGTTATATATTACGAAGTTTCACATCAAAAGGAAGGTACTGGGAGAAAACGGGTCAGAGGCGGAGTCCGTGGTGGACTCACCACCTGGTGGCGCGGCCAGGGGTGGGCCCTCGCCACAGGGTGGTGTGAGCCACCCTGGCTCCGTTTCCGTCCCTTTTTCGCTTTGTAGTTTTTCTTATTGGCTGAAAATTGCAAACATATAGTTGGATAGTATTTTTGCGGAACTTTTCTTACCAGAACCGTTACCTATTTGAAAACGGACTCTGTAGGTCTCTGAATTTGGTATTTAGTGGATTCTTCCAGAGTCTCCACTTGAATAATCATCAGTATCTTCATCTTTGTACACTTATTACTTGAGTCATAAAACCCTTCTCTTCCTTATTACACCATCATCTCCACTTCCTGGAAATTTCTTTCAGACAATTCTTATTAGCAACATTAGTATAAGTGAAGTGATAAAACTTTTTGAGTCCAACTTCAACTGAAAACCATCAAAACATAAGCTACTGTAGCAACTCCTTTCGAAAACCCAAAAAGAATTAAAAAAAAGGAAATTGAATAAAGAAGCAAATGCAAGAGTGGCTAAATCTGTCAAAACAGACCAGCAGGTAAAGATCAATTTTTTCGAAAATCTTCTGTTGCTCAAATCAAAAAGTGCAAAACTAACGAAAGTTAAATAACAACCTGGGGCAGAAGCACAAAAAATTACAGCTCAATCCGACATACAGAGATATCTCACGAATTTTTACGGTGAAGCACAAAAATCTGTCTCGGGACAGCAACTTCCCCAAATCTTACTTCTCTCTCATTAGAGGTTGATCTTGACACAAAAACCAAACAAAACGGATAAGGAGCGGTTATTACCGAAGTAATAACTTCCAATACTCAAAGAAACAAAAAAACTGAAAGCAAAAACAAATTGGGTTGTCTCCCAAAAAGCTCTTTCTTTATAGCCATTAAGATGGGCATGATAATTGTGAAGATGCTCACTCAGGAATATGAATTGAAGTGAAAGAGAGCATTAAGAAGCAAAAACACACACATTTAAGTCTAACCCACTTCCTATGCAAGGGAATTATGTAAACAAACAAGTTGTTGAAACCAGAGGCAACTTGCATAAGAAAGCAAAAGAAGTGCAACATAAAAACTTTCAGCATAAAACGAGGAAACTTGATATTATTGAGATGCATACGAACACTTTTCCCTCTCTCATAGTAACTTTTAGTATCATGCATAAACTTAACAATATATCTATCACAAGGGCCAGCATAGCAATGATCACTTATTCTAACAGAAAACACAGGAATACTAGCTCTCATAACACTACTTTGTGAAACAATATTAGATGTATCCTTACAAAGGATAGGGTGTCCCTATTTTTCATATTTAGTGACAAAGTATTTCACATTTGTTATTATAGGTTCATCAACCATTTGTTTATCAGGCTCAACAGCTTCATTCATACTTTCATCAACCATACTAGCTATCATAAAGTGTTCCTTTACCTTAACTGGGAAAGGCATTTTCTCAATATAAGGTTCAGGTAAGACATGATTAGCAGTATAAACTTCAGTATTTCTTGCAGGAACACTCTTATCAACATCTTTATAAGGTTCATGATACTTATTCCACTTCTCTTTAGGCACTTCAATGTAGGAAGCAAAAGCCTTAAAATAAGAAGGAATAGCTTGAGAGTCTAGACCATAAGAATTTTTAATATTTTGAAAGTCATCAGTTCCCATAAAAGATTCAATGCATTCATAATCATAATTTATACCTGACTTTCTACCTTTGTCATTCTCCCAAGCTTCAGCATTATCTTGAATACGGTCCAGAAGATCTCATTTAGCTTCTTCTTTCATGTGAGTGAATGATCCAGCACAAGCAGTATCCAATAAATCTTTGTCATGTAGAGGGAGCCTTGCATAAAAGTTGTTGATAACAATATTGTTGGGGAGCTCATGAATGGGACATTTGAGCATTAGTAACTTCAATCTCCCCAAAGCTTGAGCTGTACTCTCTCCATCAAGAGGCCAAAAGTTGTATATTTGATTCCGATCTTTATGAATCTCACTAGGAGGATAAAACTTTGAATAAAAGAGAGGCACTATTTCCTCCCATTCCAGAGCTTGACCATTCTTCAGCAGCTTATACCAGTCCTCAGCTCTTCCTTTCAGTGATAATGAGAATAACTTCTTCTTAACTTGATCTGTAGTAATACCTGCACACTTGAACAACCCGCATAATTCGTGTATAAAGAGTAAATGATCACCGGGATGGACAGTTCCATCCCCAACATAGTAGTTATCCATAACACGATCAATAATTCTTGTAGGTATGTTGAAAACATCATTCTCAGCAGGTGGTGGCTTATCTACTACCTTAGCAGTGGTAGTAGCATTACCAAATAAGAAACTCAGTGAATTATCCATAACGAAAATAAAGCAACTAGCAGAAGTAAACAATACTCACAGTAGAAGTTTCCTTTACCAGTTCCACTCTCCAATAGCGCTTCCCTCCCCGACAACGGCGCCAGAAAATAGTCTTGATGACCCACAAGTATAGGGGTGTATTGCAGTATTTTTGATAAGAGTGTTGAACCCGACGAGGAGCAGAAGGTGCTGGCTAGTGGTATGGATCAGGAATTCTCTGCAAATACTTAGCAAACGGATTTTTAGGGGTTTTCGATAAAGCAAGTAAACAAGGTACGAGTAAATAAAAGACAGTAGGAATAAATGCAGCAAGTGGCCCAATCCTTTATGCAGCAAAGGACAAGCCGGTTGTATTACTTAAGATGACCAAACGTTCTCGAGGACACATGGGAAGACTGTCAAGTTCTTTCGCTTCATGTAGTTGATTAATCTTCCTTAGCTTGCTAAGTGTTGTGTGGGTGAGCCTGTGCTAATTTACCGCCCCATCCAAGACTAATACATACTTGTGATTATACCCCTTGCAAACATCCGTAAGTACAAGAAAGTAATTAAGGTAGAAACCTAACCATAGCTTTAAACTCTAAAACCCTTACGTCCCTTATGCAATGGTTTCCTAACGGGGGTTCAGGTTTCTGTCACTCCGGCAATCCCTATGATTAGTAGCCAAATACACAATGCATTCCCCTAGGCCCATATAGGTGAAGTGTCATGTAGTCGACATTCACATGACACCACTAGAAGAAGTACACCACATCTTAAATAACAATCTATTGAATCTTTCTCAACACAATTCCACTACTAACAACATGACTTCTCCCATGTCCTCAAGAACAAAACGAACTACTCACAAGACATCATATGGATCATGATCAGAGATGGAATAATGATGTATAACAATCTGAACATAAACAATAATTCAACGGTTCACTCAATAGCATCAACTACAAAGAGTAATCAACACCGGGAAAGTTTCCCCTATGAACTATAACAAGATTCCACCAATTGTTACAGCAATATGGAGATGGTGATGAGGGTGCTGATGGTGATGATGGTGGTGATGATGATGATGATGATCCCGATGAAGTCCAGCTTGATGATGGTGTTGATGGCGACGATCTCCCCTCTCCGGGAAGGAATTCCCCCGGGAGAAATCTGTCTGCCGGAGAGATCTTTCTCTCTCGGTGTTTTCTGCCCCGCAGAGGTGGCGAAATCTTTCTGTGGTTTCTCCCCGAGTCTTAGGGTTTCGGGAGGATGATATAAGCCAGAGGGGAGAGGCTGGAGTGGGCCAGGGTGGCCACACCACCTCCTGGCGTGGCCTAGGGCTGCCCGCACCATGGGGTGGTGTGGGCCCCCTGTGGCCCATCTCCACTTCGTCTTCTGGCATCCTTAGTCTTCTGGAAAAATAGGATTTTCCGTATATTTTCCTGGATTTTCTGATCTTCGCGAATTTTGCCTCCAAACAGCACCTTTTGCATCAGAATCCTAACTTCAGCGGTCCATGCTCCAAAAGTCATCAACCATGCAAAAACAGATGAAATAACATAAGTATCACCTCTCAGTACGAAATATATCAATGAATAATAGTGAATTAAGACATAGAATAGTGATGCAAAATGGACGTATCAGTCAGCAGTCAACGCGGCTGGCGAATAGATCTACGACGGAACAAGGTTTCGTGGCTGAAGGGTGTGATCCGCCACGGTCAGAAAAAATAGTGGTAGATTCTTTTGTGACGGGGCTTTTACCACAAAGGGCATCCGTCGTAGAAGACCTTTTAGCCACGAAAAACGGGCTTTCAACCACGAAAATCATCGTTTGTAAAAGCCAACTTTTCTTGTAGTGCCAAGATATAATCCGAGGTATAATATAACATGGCAAACTAATACAAATAGTAATCCGAGATATTAGATAACCTGGCAAACTGATCCAAATACTAATCCGAGGTATAAGATAACTTGGCAAACTAATACAAATAGCAATTCGAGGTATAAGATAACCTGGAAGACTAATACAAATAATAATCCGAGGTATAAGATAACCTGGCAGACTAATAAAAATAGTAATCTGAGTTATAAGATAATCTTGGCAAACTAATACAAATAGTAATACGAGGTATAAGATGACCTGACAAACTAATAAAAATAGTAATCCGAGGTATAAGATGACCTGGCAAACTAATACGAATAGTAATCGGAGGTATAAGATAACCTAACAAACTGATCAAAAGTAATCTGAGGTATAATATAACCTGGCAAACTGATAATCCGAGGTATAATATAACCTGACAAACTGATCAAAAGTAATCCGAGGTATATGGTGAGCACACTTGGTGATAAGGTAAATTTCCTTATCATTGAACATCTCAAAATGATATAGTTAGTCAACAAGTACATATAACTAATGTTGTACGGTAGTAATAGAAGACATAGCTAAAAGACATATAGCAGTTGACATATGTGAGGTCATAATAGATGGCATATCTTATGTCTGCTCTGAGTTACAGTTCTACGCATGGGGATGCCGAGTCAAATAATGACCAAGTCCCCGAGATACCTTTTCTACCTATAGGTGACTCTACCAATATGTGATGTCTATGCACTTCTATTCTTGTAGATAGTTGTTGGGCCTCCAAGTGTAGAGGTTTGTAGAACATCATCAAGTTTCCCTTAAGTGGATCACCCAAGGTTTATTGAACTCAGGGAGGAAGTGGTCAAAGGTATCCCTCTCGAGCAACTCTGCAATCAAGATACAAGAAGTCTCTTGTGTCCCCAACACACCCAATACACTTGTCAGGTGTATAGGTGCACTAGTTCGGCGAAGAGATAGTGAAATACTAGTGGTATAGATATAAGACAACGGTGCTAGAAAATAGCTTGAAGGGAGGAAAAGACTAAAGGCAAAAAGATGGAAGCAAGAAAACATGTAACATATCTAGTTGCAAACGGTGTTTCAATGCTTAGAAACAAGGCCTGGGGATCATACTTTCACTAGTGAACACTCTCATATAAATATCATCTCTATATGATACTACTCTGAACTACTCTCCGGTTGGACACTCTAATCCATGGTAGGGCTATAACAACACTCCTCAAAGTCCGCCTTCCCCATCTAGATAACCCCACACTGTCACCTTGAGCGCTAGATGGTTCCAACAAACACCACAATTTCATAGAGACATCCAAGTCCAAATATAACTCATAACAAGTATTTGTAATCTCTAGCCTAAGTGCCACCATGGTGTGCACGCTATCACTTTCACACACATGGGGAGAGCCAGAGATCTATTAAAGCACTTGAGTAGCAAGGTAGATCTACTTGATTACAAAGCTCATGATCACAATATGATCATGCATAGAGAGATATGAACACATAGCTATCGGTAGAACCCTTAGCCTCGAGAGAGAACTACTCCCTCCTCATCATCGGAATCAGCAACAGCGATGGAGATGGTGGTGGAGATCGATGGAGATGGCTCCGGGGGCACTTCCCCGTCCTGGCAGGGTGCCGGAACAAAGACTTCTGTCCTCCGAATCTCTTCTTCGATGGCGGCGGCATTGCGGAACTTTTCGTGGAATTCTGATCTGGTACCTAGGGTTTTCATCCTGGGAGAAATATATAGGCGAAGGGGCGATGTCAGAGGGTGGACCAGGGGCCCACACCACCTGGTGGCGCGGCCAGGGGGACCCGCGCCACCCTATGGTGTGGCCATCCCCTGGCCCCTCTCCGTCCCGTCTTCTGGCTCCGTGAGTCTCCCGGTAAAATAGGAACTTTGGCTTTTGTCCCGTCCAATTATGAGAATATTTATTTTCTAGCTTTTCTGAAACCAAAAACAGCAGAAAACAGGCAACTGACACTGTGGCATCTTGTTAATAGGTTAGTCATAGAAAATGTATAAAAATACCTCAAAGTGTGGACTAAACATAAGAAAGTAGATATAAAACAAGCATGGAACATCAAAAATTATAGATACATTTACAACGTATCAACACCCCCAAGCTTAACTCCTGCTCATCCTCGAGTAGGCAAGTGATAAAAAAGAAGAATAATTTTTGAGGTGACATGCACCATCACAATCTTGATCAAGGTATTTATAAGCATTGAAAGCTAGGATCAAAGAACTTTAACATAGAATGAAAGATATAGTTCTAACAACAAGACATAGTAACTATGCATGCAACATGAAAGGATACAAAGACATATCATGAATAACAATGCATTGAAAGACATTTGTTTGTTTCACATATAGAAAACATAGCATAGTGGCATTCATCCTGTCCCTCATGGAGTAGCAAAACATAAATGCATAGGACACCTTCAAAGTTCATAAGGGTGACTAGATACAAATAGTTCAAGAACAAGCAATATCAAAGTTATGAATCAATCACCAAGTTTGGGGATAATGCACATTAAACTAAGAATGGCCACTATGCTCTCTCAATAGGTGCATAAAGATAGAAGATGGAGACTCAAAATAAAAGTAAAGAAAAGCCTTCATAGAAGGAAGCAGGGATTCAAATCTCATAAAGAGCTTCCAAAAATTATGGTACTTATTAGCTTTCAGCTCTCATTGCCCCTATCATAAGCATCTTGAAGTGTTTAAGGTTAAAGTGAACAAACTATGGAGTATATGCTTGACAAAGTTAAGTTGGCAATCTCATGTCCCTTGAATACAAGGGACGCTCCTCATGCTACTCAAATTTAGTTACCGGTAAGTTCTTGTCATAGTAAGTACATGTGTATCATAGAGAACCGCCAACGGGGTACCCCTTGACCGACGATACGGAAGAATCCCCATATCAAAATGACAAGGCAAACAGACAATAAGCATCTCAACATCTTCTTATTTACCATGGGAAAATGGTGCCTTTTCTCTCTTTCCTCTTTTCTCATTTTTTTATTTTTTTCTCAATCTCTATCTCTTTTTTATAAGAAGAATGCTTCATAGATTGCTCATTATGGTTATGCTATAGGTTTCCACCATGATTAGGCATGGATTAGACCAGCCGCCTAGGCGTTTCTCTAACACACATACATAACTCCATGGACTTACAAGCTCCCCTTTCATTTCACATCGACGACATCCATAAACAAAAGAGCATGATATCAACTGGGTACAATATACAAGTGCAATGTTGAAAGCGTTCCCCATGACAACATGGTTCTGCTAATTCCCAACGTATAAGTGCAAGCATATACAACATAGATGACACAATGGTTCTAGTTTATTAGGGGCAAGAAAAGTAAATTGTGCCATCAAGTTCGTGAGAGCTTTAATCACTAATTTTCACATAACAAGTTTAATTTGGAAGGTAGATAAAAACATGAATATACTTGGAATAGCAAATGCTAATAGGTAGGTATGGTGGACTCTTTTGTATAACTTGGTTTTATTTGGAGTTGGATGCATGAGTGGAACTCATACTTGGTATGGAGGCTAGCAAAAGGCTGGGAGCGACCAACTAAGAGAGCAATAATGGCCATAATCATGCAAAGCGACAAAACATCGTTATTTAAAGCATAAAGTGATATTACAAGTCGAAAACTAAATGATCATAGAGGCTATGGTGACTTGGTATAGTCTTAACATGGTGTGAGCATGCGCCAAGTCAACCCAAATAAAGCATTAAAGGAGAATACCACAATATTATGCTTTTATATGCTAAAACAACGCATGATTATTTGAAGGCACATTAAGAAATCTCAATTGTTTATAACATGTCATGCTACAACAATAATCACTAAACATAAAACCAAAACAATATCAAGCATGACATGATAAAGTCTAAGTCACAGTCAAAAACAAGCTCCTTTTTACCACTTAAGCATGAACTTTCCTACTCTTTTCCAATCCAAATCAACCTATTTGAAACTATGTATGAATGAGAGGGTCCAACCAATTTATTCAAGAAAACTAAGCAAACTAAAATTAAACACGAAAATAAAGACGCTCCAAGAACAACACAACAGTGCATGAAACAATAAAAATAAAGTGTCTAGAATGACCTGTGATTTTTATTGATGAAGAAGCGGATGCCTTGGGTATCCCCAAGCTTTGACGCTTGTACCTCTTGAATATTTCTAGGGGTGACACGGCGTGGCATCCCTAATATTGGGCTTTTGTCCATTCTTCATCTCATTACATCATTCTTTCCCTACACCTGAAAATTTACTTCATACAAAACTTCACACAATCTTCATTAGCAATATTAGTGTGTTCGAAAGATAATATACCTTTAGGGTTTTAGGTTTAAAACAGCATAAATTTCACTGAAGACACAAGCTACTATGGTGATTCCCTCAAAAAGCTCAATTTCCCCAAAAAGAACCCAAAAAGGAATCAATAAGAAGCAAATGCAAATAATGGCGGAAATCTGTCAAAACAGACCATCAGGTAGAAACCGATTTTTCGAAGACCTTATGTTGATCAAATCAAAAAGTGTTGAACTAACGAAAGTTATCTAACAACCAGGGGGATTTATTTAGAAACTTATAGCTCAATCCGACATACAGAGATTATTCACGAATTTTTACAGTGAAGCACAAAAATCTGTTTTGGGACAGCACTTCCCCAAATCTTACTTCCCTCTCATTAGAGGTTATTCTTGGCACAAAAATCAAACAAAAATGATAAGGAGAGGTTATTACAGACGTAATAACTTCCAAGACTTAAGATAACTATTGGGTTATCTCCCAAGAAGTACTTTTCTTTAACGCCTTTAAGTTAGGCATGATAGTTTGAGAAGATGCTCACATAAAAAAATATGAATTGAAGTAAAAGAGAGTATCAAGAAGCAAATTCAAAGCTCATTTAAGTCTAACCCACTTCCTATGCATAGGAATCTTGAAAAGAAACAAGTTATGAAAACACAAAGGAACAAACATAGTAAAGCAAAACAAGTGCAACTTCAAGACTTTCAACATAAAGAGGGGAAACCTAATATTATTGAGACACATAAAACCATGTTTCCCTCTCTCACAATAACTCTCAGTAGCATCATGAATAAATTTAACAATATAACTATCACATAAAACATTCATATCATGAGCCACATGCATAAAAGAATTAATACTCCCCACATAAACATAGTCATTCTTATTAATTGTAGTGGGAGCAAATTCAACAAAATAGCTATCATTATTATTCTCATCACCATAATCATCAAATATAGGAGGCATATTGTAATCATAATTAATTTTCTCCTCAAAAGTAGGTGGACTAAAAATATCATATTCATTTTTGTAATCATCATATATTGGAGGTGTAGTATCATCATAAGCAATAGAATAATTATATTCCAAAGTGTGTTCATTTGTAAACTTATCATCATTAGAAGAAACATGGATAACACTAGTAGTACAGCAATTATTAAGACCGTCATTTTCAGAATTGGTAACGAAGATATTTTCATTATCAAAAGAACTATGTTTTTCCCAATCATGCTCACTACTATAGGTAATAGGCATAGGAACATCATCGAGTTCAGACTCATCAAAAACTATAATAGGAGCAACATGCTTAGGGGAAAATACGGTTTCCTCTCTCCTTTTACTCCTCCTTTTCTTCTTTTTCTTCTTCTCTTTAGGAGGGAGAGGCTTGAAAGGAAGATTCTCCATATACCCTGGTTTATTGTTAGAGACAATAGAAGAAACTTTGGAGGATTCCTCCTTTTCATTAATAAGATCAAAACACATATTAGTCCTATCATATTTTGGTAAAACCTCATCTTTTATAATATTTTGTATGTAAATATTTGTGTGGCAATTATCAACACAATAAAGATGACAACCATGCAAGACACTATTCATATCAAAAGCACCCATATCTACCAAAGAGGTTTTTCTTGATAACTCTTCACACCCCAAAAATAATGTAAGTTCATCATGCTGATTAGGAGTGATCATGTCATCACAATACAAACTTGTATTACTCATTGGATTAGAAGGGCTATTATTATGGCCTGAGCATTGAAAATTGAAATGACCCACTTCAAAGCAAAGTTCACAACTAAATGGATAGAGGGCACAAACTTTTTTACCAAGATCATTTAGAGCCCTATACCACGTTCTAGTTTTTTCATTCATGTGGGTGATACAATATTCTTCTTAAATTTGATTATTCTCACCAGGTCTATGTATTCCACAAAAATTAACATCCTTATAAGAAATAGTACTTTTAGAGGTTTGAGCATGTTTATTGCTATCATTAATAACACTTTCATTTTCCATGCAAGTGTCTTTAAAAGGCTCATGATACATGTCCCATTTTTCTTTAGGAGCATTAATATGAGAAGCAAAGGCTCTACAACAATCAACAAGAATTTGAGGATCAATACCATATTTAGCACTAAGCTTTTGATAATCAGCAGTTTCAGTGAAAGACTTAATGCAATCATACTCATAGTTTATACCTGGTTCTTTACCTTTGTCGTTATCCCAATCTTCGGTATTGCTTTGAATTGTTTCAAGAAGATCCCACTTAGCTTTGACCTCCTTACTTGTGAAGGATCCCTCTAAAAAAGTATCTAGATAGTCCTTGTAATGTCCTGCAAGCCTTGCATAGAAATTATTAATAACAATATTACTGGGGAGCTCATGAATAGGACATTTGAGCATTAGTGACTTCAATCTCCCCCATGCTTAGGCAATACTTTCTCCATCATGTGGATGAAAATTATAAATGTAATTCCTATCTTTATGAATTTCATGAGGAGGATAAAATTTAGAGTAAAAGAGAGATTCAAGTTCCTTCCACTCCAAATGATCAGGATCATCTAGTAGCTCATACCACTCCCTTGCTTTGCCCTTAAGTGAAAAAGGGAATAGCTTCCTCTTAACTTGGTTCATTGAAATACCTGCACACTTGAACAACTCGCATATTCGTGTATAAAGAGTAAATGATCACCAGGATGGACAGTTCCATCTCCAAAATAATAGTTATTCATAACACGTTCAACAATTTTTATAGGTATTTTAAAAGGGATGCTTTCGGTATGTGGATTTAAAATATCACAAGTATCATTAGAATTACCACATATGGGAGATGAAGTATCACCAGAGCAAATTTTCTTCTTTAAAGTTGGGGAACTAAAAAGATCATTTTCATAAAAACTAACTTCCCCAAGCTTAGACGTTTCCATAGCATTAATAACAAAGGTGTTCAAAAGATTCATACTAATAACATTTCTATAATATAACCGGAGGTATAATATAACTAATGCAAATAGTAATCCGAGATATTAGATAACCTGGCAATATGATACAAATACTAATCCGAGGTATAAGATAACTTGGCAAACTAATACAAATAGCAATTCGAGGTATAAGGTAACCTAGAAGACTAATAGAAATAATAATCCGAGGTATAAGATAACCTAGCAGACTAATAAAAATAGTAATCTGAGTTATAAGATGATCTTGGCAAACTAATACAAATAGTAATACGAGGTATAATATGACCTGGCAAACTAATAAAAATAGTAATCCGAGGTATAAGATGACCTGGCAAACTAATACAAATAGTAATCGGAGGTATAAGATAACCTAACAAACTGATCAAAAGTAATCTGACGTATAATATAACCTAGCAAACTGATAATCCGAGGTATAATATAACCTGACAAACTGATCAAAAGTAATCCGAGGTATATGGTGAGCACACTTGGTGACGAGGTAAATTTCCTTATCATTGAACATCTCAAAATGATATAGTTAGTCGACAAGTACATATAATAGATGTTGTACGGTAGTAATAGAAGACATAGCTAAAAGACATATAACAGTTGACATATGTGAGGTCATAATAGATGGCATATCTTATGTCTACTCCGAGTTACAGTTCTACGCATGGGGATGCTGAGTCAAATAATGACTAAGTCCCCGAGATACTTTTTCTACCTATAGGTGACGCTACCGATATGTGATGTCTACGCACTTCTATTCTTGTAGACAGTTGTTAGGCCTCCAAGTGTAGAGGTTTGTAGAACATCAGGAAGTTTCCCTATAGTAGATCACACAAGGTTTATCGAACTCAGGGAGGAAGTGGTCAAAGGTATCCCTCTTAAGGAACCCTGCAATCAAGATACAAGAAGTCTCTTGTATCCCCAACATACCCAATACACTTGTCAGGTGTATAGGTGCACTAGTTCAGCGAAGAGATACTGAAATACAAGTGGTATGGATATAAGACAACGGTGCCAGAAAATAGCTTGATGGGAGGAAAAGACTAAAGGAAAAAGGATGTAAGCAAGCAAACATGTAACAGATCTAGTTGCAAATGGTGTTTCAATGCTTAGAAACAAGGCCTAGGGATCATACTTTCACTAGTGAACACTCTCATATAAATATCATCTCTATATGATACTACTCTGAACTACTCTCTGGTTGGATACTCTAATCCATGGTAGGGCTATAACAACACTCCTCAAAGTCCGCCTTCCCCATCTTTATAACCCCACACTGTCACCTTGAGCGCTAGATGGTTCCAACAAACACCACAATTTCATAGAGACATCCAACTCCAAATATAACTCATAACAAGTATTTGTAATCTCTAGCCTAAGTGCCACCATGGTGTGCACGCTATCACTTTCACACACGTGGGGAGAGCCATAGATCTATTAAAGCACTTGAGTAACAAGGTAGATCTACTTGATTACAAAGCTCATGATCACAATATGATCATGCATAGAGAGAGAGATGAACACATAGCTACCGGTAGAACCCTTAGCCTCGAGAGAGAACTACTCCCTTCTCATCATGGGAATCAGCAACGGCGATGGAGATGGTGGTGGAGATCGATGGAGATAGCTCCAGGGCACTTCCCCATCCCGGCAGGGGGCTGGAACAGAGACTTCTGTCCCCCGAATCTCCTCTTCGGTGTCGGCGGTGTTGTGGAACTTTTCGTGGAATTCTGATCTGGTACCTAGGGTTTTCGTCCCGGGAGCAATATATAGGCGAAGGGGCGATGTCTGAGGGTGGACCAGGATCCCACACCACCTAGTGGCGTGGCTAGGGGGACCCGCTCCACCCTATGGTGTGGCCAGCCCCTGGCCCCTCTCCGTCTCGTCTTCTGGCTCCGCGAGTCTCCCGGTAAAATAGGAACTTTGGCTTTTGTCCCGTCCAATTCTGAGAATATTTCTTTTCCAGCTTTTCTGAAACCAAAAACAGCAGAAAATAGACAATTGGCACTGTGGCATCTTGTTAATAGGTTAGTCCCAGAAAATGTATAAAAATACCTCAAAGTGTGGACTAAACATAAGAAAGTAGATATAAAACAAGCATGGAACATAAAAAAGTATAGATACGTTTACAACGTATCAATATGCTAGCTAGTCCCTTAGTTGAATCATGTCCTTTCCGGGGTGCACGCCTAAGTGATAGAGGGTGATAGCCCTCGAGTGACATTCAGGGTTATCTCATGTGCATGTTGGTGGTTGAGTCATTCGATACTCACAATATACTTGATGATGAGTTTGAGGTTGAGATATGTCTTGTTGGATGAGTCAACTGATACTTATAGCACACTTGGTGGTGAGGTTGAGGTTGAGTCATCTTAATAAGAGAGGCTTATATGCCAACTCCCCTGATGTCTGTATGTTGGGGATGAGGATGAAGAAGTTGTTGCTCGATGGTGAAGCAGAGGTTGTTGAAGACGTCCCGTCCAACTGGAAACCCAACCAATGCCTCTAATTGAACCCCATGGTGGGCACCAAATGTCATGGTGGTGTCACGACATATGCCTAGGGTAGGCTAAAGTTGGGGCCACATGGGCGTGGAGGAATCCGGGGAGGGATGATGCATTGAAGACCTCACTCGAAAGAACACAGAGAGAGACGATATACCTAGTTTCAAGGCTCTCCTAGTGAGATAAGACATATACTCTTGCATTTAGATCTCATATAAAACCTCTACTCATCACTAGTTCACCCTTGTGGGCTAGTGTGATTCAGTCCAACATCGATTCTAGCTGCTGTTTGCTATCTTTTTTGGTGGCTTCCTCCTATGCCGATTCCTTCTAGGGTTTTGTTCCTATTGAGGAAGTTACCCTATAAATATTAATTTAGTATATATTAATTCACAATTAACATATAATAAATGCATATTATAAATTTCCATTTATCCGAAACACCTTTTGGTGTTTTTCCTTTTCTCTTTATCCGAACAACTTCGGATTCTCTTCAGAACGATTTAGGTTTCTCTCTCATCTGTGATTCCATCTTACAGAACGATCTCCTAGTATCATCGTACCCTTAAGTGTGTTAACCCAATAGCTCGGGAATAGCACAAGCATGATCTCCATTAATGATAAATAGCGAGATCAGGATTCCCATAATGACCCCTATTCATTACCCGATGTAATGTCGTTTGAACCATAAATGTCGAGTCCAATTCCCTTTGTTACTTCGACACGACTTGTCCGAGATCTGATCATCGGTATCATATACCTTGTTCAATCTCGTTATAGACAAGTTCTATTTTACTTGTTCCCATGATATTCCATCCCCCGTGACCTAGTCACATGTTGCAACATTATGGATGTAATATCACCAAGTCGGCCATGTGTCTTCCTGTCATGCAGGTGAACAAATCTCGATCTTGATACATAGGCCTCAACTATTCCTCTAGAATACCTGAAACACACCTTTATGACCACCGAGTTATGGACATGATGGTTGATGCGATCAAAGTAGCCTCGGGACAGAGTGATTAATATGATCTCATGGACTAAGGAGAAGGATACTACACTTCTATCTATTGCAACGATGAATCATGTGACTTGATGGTGTCGCAATACCTATCTTTAGGTAATGTACATCATATCAATATATGACTTCGTTGTCAACTGGCATAAATGCTCCATTATCAGGAAACTTTGATCATCGGTTTCCCAACAAACTAGTATAAATAGAGGCTACTAGGCACTTGGTCTGTTTCATACCACACCTATATCAATGTTTCCACCAGATACAATTATAGCATATTATAAAACTATTACAAACTAATTGAGATATGATAATAAAATCCATTTATTATTTGCCTCTAGGGCATATCTCCTTCAACAACATCTTAGGGGAGTAACCTTAGGGTGCCTTCCGGTACTTGATTGAGGTAACCGCCAAGCGTCTTTAAGCCGAACCTAATTACGCTCGTGACGAACTATAGTTGCTGAGAGCCATGGAGGACGAGAAAGGGAAGAGGATAGAGAGGAGCCCTGGATGTCATAGTATGTGGCACGCTGCTCCGTGATTTATCCCACTGCATCGGCCCTAGAATCTGGATGTTTACATAAGGATGACAGGTGGGACCAAAAGCCGTGCCAACGTGTCACTCATAGCTTGCGCCTTCACCATTCAAAACAAATTTCCCGCACATTGACCGAATAATAAGCGTGCACCTTGCCTATTTGGCCAACACATCACAGACTAGCCTGACACACACTCTTCACCCTCGTTCCTAGAAATCTACTGGAACTTTCCATGGTTCACGACAACAGATCCATCAACTCTCGCGCTCGTGCTCGCAGTGGCAGATCCACCCCCGCCCATTCTAGCGGGGGAAGGTCCTACCACCGCAACATCATATGGCCATGGATTCTTGAGCCAACCGGCTCCGCTTCATCTTCCAGCTCGTCACCATCGATATATAAGGACTCATGTGTCACCGAGCTTGTGCAGGAGCCGTGGGGAGTGCTGGTGCTTCCTCGATGTCAATCCCGCCACCTTCATATTTCTTGATTCCGATGAGGACGACAACATCGATGAAGCCATGCAGAACACCATTGTAAGATCCTTGGACAAGGGCAAGCCACATACAGGAGTGGAGGTCGAGGGGAATGACAAGGAGCCAATAGATGTGGACTCCGATGATAGTGGCATGATATGGGTTTAAGTAGTGTTTAGGTTGCTCTAAATTTCAGTTGTGTTGAGTGAGAGTACAAATATTGTAATCGGTTTGGCTAGTGGTAATGAGAACTATGAATAATTATGGTTAGTGTAAGAATAGTTCTCCGTGCTTGAACTTAGTATGAGACATGTTAACAGCAATTAGTAAAAAAACATTATTACAAATAAAAGTGCTCTCACTTGCTGAATAGAGCTAGTAATCACAGATTTCCCTTATCTTCCTAATCTTTGCATGATGCCCTTCTCTCTATTTGACCAAGTCAGTGATCGTGAACTCTAGTTTTTTACTTTCCTCTTTAAACTTGTCCCTTTCCTTCTCTACCCGGATCCTCAAGAATTTGTGCATGTTAGTAGTTGTAGCATCGTGGATTTCCTCCTTATCCAGTTGAACCCTCAAATCAATGAGAGCTTGTTTTGATTTTGCCTTCGAGGCCAGTGTCACATCCTTATCCTCCACAACTTTGCTAACCTCATCTTGCAAAATCCTAAGATCACAGTGAAGTTTTTCTATCTCATCATGGAATTTGAACTTCTGCTCAAGACAATCAAGGGCATCATGGACTCTGCTACTTTCACTTCACCATATATTTCCCATAGTTTTTCTAGTGCTCTCTCTAGCGATGTTGGCCACTCTGAATTAACCCATCGGACAAAATTATAACTTCCCCTTCCTACAATGCATATGTCGTGGTGGTGTCACGACATATGCCTGGGGTCGGCTAAAGTTGGGGCCACATGGACGTGCAGGAATCCGGAGAGGGATGATGCAGTGAAGACCACACTCGGAAGAACACAGAGAGACACAATATACCTAGGTTTGAGGCTCTCCTAGTGAGATAAAACCTCTGCTCTTGCATCTAGATCTCATATAACTTGGCCATGCATTGTGGCTATAATGGTGCTCCTTGAGCTGTATTCCTATAACTCTAATGTCTATCTCTAGGAGAGTAGAGGAGGAAGAACATGAGCTCCTATAAAGCAGAGAAGAGATGATCCCTTGGGGCCTCTCCTGGATCGATCCCCTAGTGCTCCTTATAAAGGGGAGCCCAGGGGACAAGGTGTGGCTCACATGCTTGTCAGTCCTTTGGCTTGTCTGGTAGTATTTGTCCTTGGCATCTCTTCAGCATATTCCATAACATATCCTCAGATGCCCAGCATATTCCATATCATCTCCTTAGATACCCAGCATATTCCATAGCATCTCCTTAGATGCCCACACATTCCATGGATGCCCATCATATTCCATGTTGCATGTGCTAGTCTGAGCCAGGGGCGTCCCAGACTGGCACGTGACTTGAAGGGCTAGACATGGCTTGAAGGAGTGTCGATATAGAGGTTAGGGGAGTGTTCGGGGGGTCAATAAGAGGTCACCTAGGGTGAAATAACTCGGCCCAGGGGATAATTCCAAAGGGTAACTCGGCCTGGGGCCTGCTTGACTCAGCCTGGTGAAGCTACTACAGGGCCCACCCGGGGTATCGATCCAAGGTATCAACCTGAGGTATCATCCTCCCACCGAGGTATCAATCCGAGGTATCAAATTGAATTACTTATTCCTCTTGTATCACCTGATACCTCAACTCTGGGGGTACCTAGGGTCATATCCCTGACGGCATAGAACAAATTATTGATACAAATGATGGTGGATTCATATGAAGGCATATAATATGTCATTACTGAAGGAGATATGCCCTAGAGGAAAATAATAAAGGTATTTTATTTCAATATCTCATTAGTTCATAATAGTTTTATACCATGCTATAACTGTATCAATCGGAAACATTGGTACACATGTGGTATGTAAACAAACCAAAGTCCCTAGTATCCTCTATAGACTAGCTCGTTGGCCTTTGGATGATCAAGGTTTCGTGATCATGGTACGTTTATGTCAACTGAAAATGAGGTCACTTCATTAGATGAATGAAGTGATGGACACACACCCAACCCTAGTATTGCAATGTGAGCCAATCACAAAGTACAACATTGTGATATGTAGTAAAGCGTAGTACTTATTCCTTTGACCGTGAGATCATGTTTAACCACTACCATCCGAGGCTTCTTTGACTGCATCAACCGTCACACCGTAGTAGGGTGATCATAAAGGTTTATGTTGGGGCATATGCATCAATATCGGGATTTGCACATCCGAGTGATGGATAAATACCCTCGGCCCACTCGGTGAGATTACACCTACAAGTTTGCAAACATGTGACTATGCGACGGGGATGTAATATCACGAGAATGAGTAAATATGTTTGTCATTAACAATATTGAACTAGGTATGACAATACCAGAGACTAGGACTTGGACAAACTAGGTATCACAGAGCAAAGGGTATGAGACTCGTCGTTCAAGGTTCAAGCGATCAAATTATTCGTGAAATGCATGGGGGCCATTATGTGTTTCCAGACACCACTATTGGTCATTGATCCGACAGGCGTCTCGATCATGTTTATGTATTCTGAAACTGTAGGGTGTCACGCTTAAGGGTAGATGATTCTTAGGGATTGATTCGAGATCGTAGGAGAAAAGAGAGAGATCTCCAGAATTGTTTCGAGGTGATACCAAAATGATTCCAGAGATATCTAATGTTGATTGAAGGGGTCCGAAACAGAGTGATAAGTATTAAATAATATGTATTTAATATTAATTAAATGAGTTAATATTAAAAAAATATTTTTAAATTGTATTTATGGGGCACCCCACCTAAATGGGCCTCACCAGAGGAGGCCCTGGAGGGGGCTGCGCCCTAGAAAGGGCCAAAGGGGGGACGACGACCACATGTAGGCTTCCCCACCATGTGGCTCCCATGTGGGGCCTGGACGGCGGCAGCCCCCTCCTCCTCCCTTCTTTATTCCTACCCAGGGACTTTGAGGGAGATCGTGCCTCCCTATGACCTATATAAAGAGGGGAGCCCCCTCCCCTCAATCCCACTTCATCAATTGGTTTTGCCTATTATTTCTCCCACTCCCTCATGTGTGGTTCCCACGAAGGAATGTGCGTACGGGGATAAGGTTTCTCCATGCACACCACCGTGCTACTAGAAGCTTGGTCCGGATGAATCTTCTTCCGCTTTTTTGCTGGACTAGAGCCCAGGATACGTCGCTACACTGGATGCGTGTAAATACGCAAGGCACCACCATTTGTGGTGCTAGTCACTTGGAGCTTGGAGAATGGACATCTACACGACCTTGAGGTAGGCTACGCCGTCCGACTGCATCATCCTCGTTTCTCCTAAAACGTTAACCACTTTCGGTTTTCAGGGGTATGAACACTAAATCCCTCTCGTTACTTTACATCTGCATAGATAGATCTCAGCTATGGTGTTCTCATCATTAGGGAAGTTTTGTTTTCTGCTACAGAACCCCTTCAGTGGTATTAGATCTGATTTATGCGTAGATTTGATAGCACAAATAAAACATATAGAAATATGTGGGCATTGATTTTCTAGTTTATACCCTCCCACGTGTATTTGTTTGAATCGCGACAATGTTTTATGAAGCGTCTTGAACCGACCTTAATCGTAATCCTACACGAGACTGGTTCCATGCTCAATATATGGCTTGTACCATATAAGTGGCTAGCGGCTGTCTGTCTCTCTTGCACTAGTTGATACGACAATTACAAAGGACAACCATGAAAGGGGATTTAAAGTGACAACTTGTCAATCCATGTTGTGGTTCGAAATTCATAGGTAGAAACTATTCTCTTGAGAAAGCCCTAATAGCCGCATAAATCTTGCAAAAGATAAATTAGAGGTGTCTAACTTTTTTGCCGGGGCATGTGATATGTAGGGTCAACATAAGTGTGTATTATTTGAACTGCCAAAGGCAAGGTGGCACTATGTACATGGTGCAATGCCGGCGTACTCGATGGAGATCAAAGCATGATGACCATATCATATTGTATAAACTGTTTACATATGATGTTGATTGTTTATATATCTTATTCTGCTAGTACTATATTAATGACGGTAGCATTATAAGATGATCCCTCATTAATACCAACTGTACTATTCTACCATTAGTGTGCACCACCAAGAAATTCCATCGTTATGAAGCATGCCATGACGATCAGGTGCTAGACATATCGATGTTCACATATGATGGGTGCAAGCCATGTATGCACTGCGAATACACTAAGGTTGAATTGGCGAGCCTAGCATGTACAAACATGGCCTCAGAACACAAGAAGATTAAAAGGTTGAGCATGAGTCACATGAGTGTTGTGATTGACACTATGTTGTCCACCCTTGCAGCTAAATCAAAGGCCACGACGATTGGAGATGATATAGTGAATTGGGATCGTGTGATCACTAAACTGTCTTAGGGATGATAGTTTAAGTGGGAGTTCTTGTATTGGGCTCATATTATGAACTAAAAAATCTAAGTTAATTTTCATAGGTTTGTTGTAGTTGGCATCCATTATAGACTACCTTGCACTTAGTTGTAATTGAGATAATAGAACTATAGAATTTTAGATACTTACTTTACGGACTAGTACCGTATTGTTTGAGTGTTGAATTGAAAGATAAAAGTCCTAAAGCAAACTTTCAAGTAAACCTCACCTACTCCATAAGGTTTAATAGGTGTATTAATCATAGAGTAATTGATTCCATGTTAGTGTCTGAATGATCATGCTTGCCTCCATGATACTTGATACTAGAAAGCAAGCTTTTAGTATCAAGATTATCTAGGAGCTGAAAGATTTATTTCAGGAATCATCTTGTGTAAAAGATATTATGATATCTAAAACACTATTGGATCGCAATATGTTAAAGTATAATTTAGTCAGAAACAGATTCTCATATTGGATGAGCATTTGCGAATGATGGTGGCGCTAGATGTACCTATCACCCAATAGGCTTGGGGACTAAAGTTATACAAACATTCATCCTTATGAACTATAGTAGTTCAATCATCAAAGTTATCATGATAGGATGAATAAGAGTATAGGTAAAATGTTTACTATAATAAAAGATCACCAAAAGAAGAATCCGAAAGAACGCAAATCATTTGATGATTGTGATCCACCTCAAAAGTGTAAGTTCGAGAGTATTAGTGTGTGACTAATACACTTGAACTAAGTATCATGTGACTGGTGCCACTATAGATGTTGATTGATTCTTTTGAAAGAGAGGAAAACATTGGAAGAGAATCCATAAATGTAATTAGCAGAAATTAAAGTACTGGATTGTCTAGCTCAGGTATATACAAGATATACATGTTATGAATGTATATTCTTTGCTTGTTAAACCAATTTAATTCTTCGGCATTGGATGCTCGATTGGTTGGTATGAAGTATTATACAAAACAACTCAATATAAGAAATACAGTGGTTCAATAAACTAGTAAGAGAATACGGTAATGATGTTCATCCATAAATGAATAAAATGTTATTATGTTTGTCATCTACATCAAGGACCAAGCTATCAAGATTTATTCCGATAATTGTTATCTAGTTCCAGTATTGTGAGAGCAAGTTATTGTTCACATAATTACTGTATTCCACAAATGATGGATGAACCATTATAAATCTTGTTGGTGAAATAATATTGATAAAAATAAATGCTAAAAACGTCGCAGTACGAAATGATTGGAATTCACTTAAAGGTGACACCACCGTTTAAGTTATATTGGAAAGAAAGACATGAAGAAAATCCATGTTAATGGAATTTTGGAGTCAAGTTGTTTTTGAACAAATTGACGGTTGAAAGACTTTCCTATAGATAACTAAAACTCTGTTCATAGGCAAAAGTTGAACAGACGACTGACTTATTGGAAGTAATACATATTGATGTATGTGGTCCAATATGTAAAGTTGTGTGTGGTGGATTATTCTACTTCGTATACTTCCACTGAGGACTTGAATAGATATATGAGCATATATGTTTAATGAGGAAATGTATAAGACATTTGAAACATGTTCAATGGTTTTCGCATGAAGTATAAATCATCATAACAAGAAAATTTAGAATTTATGATTGGACCATAAAATAAGATATTTGAGTTACATGTTTAGCAAACATCTGAAAGTTGAGAAATTGTTTCATAAACTTGAGTTTCTCGAAACACCATAGTAGTATGGAATGTTTTGAGAATATAATCTTGCCAAGTTTTACTTGGTGAGATCAAATGTAAAACTATTATTATGATTTAAAATATTATGGTATAGTGACATACCGCTTTTACACTGAAAAGAGCAACATCTTGATCCGATGAAATGGCAAGTGGTAAAACCCAGTTTGTCTTTTTATTAAATTTAGGTATGCATGGCATATGTAAAAGGTTTATAAAACCAAAGTCAAATATGCACGTATTTGTAGGTTATCCCAAAGCAATCGTTGGTAATTCCTCCACCATAACACTAAATACAAAAGTGTTTGTCACTAAAACGACGAGTTCTTTGAGAAAGAATTGTTCATGACAAATTAAGTGGGAGGACAATAGAAATTTTGATGAGGTTATTCGAACCTAAGTGACATGATTAGAGTAGTGCAACGCCAGAAAGTGTTCTGGAGGCTGCTATAATGCCCATGGCTACCATTTCTGCAAACGTTGTAGTTCCGGAAATCTAAGTTCCTATTGAACCATGAGGGTCGGGTGATAATCAAATAACATTGAGAAAGTGTCATTGTTAGAGAATGATATACCGAGTACATGCAAAGAAGCGACGATGATGCCTGATTCTGTTAAATTGCTAGAGGCCATATGAATTCATGATAGTATTCATATACGAAAATCAAGTTATGAACTTGGTAGACCCTCAGGAAGGCGTGAAGCTTTTCAAAGTGTAAATGGATCTATAAAGAAACATACACGGATGTTTACATCCATGAAATGGTCGACATGTTGAAAAGTAGTTTACGACAAAGATCAAAGAATTGATTGCGACAATATATGATCTTCTGCAGCGAATTTTAGTTTGTATGAATTATTGAAGAAACCACTAAATATTGAGATATGTAGTTGAATAAACAAAACAATGTTATTCTAAGAGAATGGCTACCTAGGATGTGTACATAAGACTGTCCAAAGGGTTTTGTTAATTCAAAAGGTGCTAAAATATATGCAAATTTTAATGATTGAAATAAGCACTTTGGAGTTGGAATCTTCACCGTGATGAAACTACTAAAGAGTTTAAGTTCATAAAAACGATGAAGATGTTTGTGTTTATAAGAAAGTAAGTGGGAGCGTTAAGATATATTTCTAATGCTTTATGTGAAAGAAATTATGCTGATTGGAAATGATGTATTTTTTATGATACATGAATTAAGAATTTCATTAAATTGGATTTTGATGAAAGACTTAGGAAAAATCCGAATATTAGACATCAAAGTATATACATATAGATTAAAATGCTAATATGGTTATGCTAAAGTACATAGATAAATATTTAATTCGTTCAGTACGGTGGCATATTTGAGTAGGAGTTGTGTGAGTTTCCTAGTCAATATTTGATAAGAAACTCATGCCACATGGCAGCAAGATCAATCATATTGACAACTTCTATGTGAAACCTCATGCATGATTTTATTAAGAGTAAAATTCACCTAGGTACCTAAACTTGACACCGTTTTTCGATACGGTCTTCAACCTCAAGAATACGCTACTTAAATACGGCGACTGTTTCATTATGGCACTAGCCCTTTGCACAATGGTGTATTCGCTGACGTGGCATGCTTTGACCAGTCTACAACAATATTTTTTCCGCAAAAAATCTCCTTGACTAAAAGTACTTGGCATATGCCCCTAACCCCACCTGGTAGCCTCTTTGCAAACACCATATTTAGAAAATCAATAAAAAAGGAGGGCCCACAGGTCAGTCTCTGTTTAACTGCTAACCGAGTGTGATTAAGCTAATAGCGTTGGTCGTGTATGGCCGCGCCGAGCTCTGGTCGGCCCCGGTCTCTTCTCCGGCTTGTGTCGCCGCAGCTCCGGCCCCACTTCGTCTTGTCCCGCAGCTACCCCGCCCTGCTCCGGCCTAGCTTGTCACGGCCCAACGCCCTGCTTCGGTGCCGTCACCCACAACCTCCGCTGCTGGAGCCGCTGGCGAGCGAACGGTGGGCGTTGGTGGCCTTCCTCACAGCCATGCTGCAGGTCACCTCCCAACTATCCCATCGCTCCCCCGCCGCATGATTCATCGCTGCCGGCCACTCTCCACTACGAGGGTTGTTCGATTTGACGCCACCCAATTCGTCGCCGCTCGATTCCACTAACAAGGTGGGTGGAACCGACAGCACCAGCGTGGAGGCTCGCCGGAGAGGATCAAGGGCAGCACACAGTGAGGGGTGGAAGTAGCGATAGGCATTCTCCCCGCGTCGGGCTACCTACGGCAGTGAGGTGGAATCAGACAGGTGGTTGGAGGTGGCAGTGGGATGGCCCCTGTCTCTCTACCATTTTCTAATTTAGCCCTATTGTTTTTTGTTACTCCAAAATAGTCCCTATGGATGTCTAGGGGATGACTGATGGGGTCCACTCAGTGCCACATCAGCGAATACACCGTTGTATAGAGGCCAAGTGACCATAATGAAACAGGCACTGTATTTAGTGTCTGTAAGTCACGTATTCCTGAGGTTGATGACCGTATCGAAAAAGGGTGCCAAGTTTAGGTACCTATGGTGGATTTTACTCTTTTATTAATCATGAATGCCATAATATGTACATATCTAGATGAGTCCTATGGTCTATGTGTTAGTAACGTATACTAGAGAGTGATTCATAAGATGATCATTGGACAATAGTAATGATATTTTTGTGTACGTTGGAAGAAACAAGAATATGCAATGTATGCAGAAGTGATAAAATAGTTCATCGTAATGTGTTACATTGATACGAGATTTGTCACATACAAATGAAGTTTATCTCAATTTACGCTATGTGTTAAGAAAGAAGGTGGAGCAGTAAAATGGAAGTAAGTTCCATGACGGATTTGGACTAGTTCCAAAGTTATAACATTGTGATGAATACTACAACAACGGCTGAGTATATGACTGCTCTAGCAGCAACATATATAGAGCTTTTGTGTCAAAAGTTTGATTGTCAAACTAGGTCCAGTTCCAAGTGGGCTATACTATTAAGATCTACTGTACCATAATAGTGTCAACATAGTTTTGGTTTAAGGAATTGAAGTCTCACCAGAAGGCTTAATTTATACAATGCCATCTCATTAGAGAATGAGTGATGCATAGTGACACATAGACATGCTATCGTGGGAATGACCACGGCAGTCGCTAGCAGGGGTAGCGATTGATATGATTGGGGAAAGAGCAAGACGCCATCCGCGGTGCGAGATTGGGAACAAACACAAGGGATTTATCCAGGTTTGGCCCCTTGTAGGGTAGAGACCTATTTCCTGCTAGATTGTATTGCTGGTGAGTGGATTACAAGATTGGCGAGCTCAGCGGCTAGGCAGCGAGTCGCTTGGATGGGGTATCTAATATCACGTAAGTATACATGGTACCCTAGGGAGATTTATATAGGGGCACCTCACTAGGGTTTACAAGATTACAACCAAATCAGTTTAGGTTTTAGAGGATTTGACCTAATCCGACTAGACCTAGCTAGAGTCTTGGGCCTTCAGCTTCAGTCGTCGAGCTTCACTTTCAGTCACGTTCCAATCGTCGTGCCTGCAGGCCCATTTGCCATGGGCCTAAGGCAGCCAAACCGGCCTTATGGGCATACCCCGATTGGTATATCTCTATCAGTAGTCCCCAAGTGCGACGGGGGTTCGGTGAAGGTGTCAACTTGGCCGTCGGAGTAGGCGAGTCTAGGTGGACGCTGATACATTGCAAATGTATCTATAATTTTTGATGTTCCATGCTTGGTTTTATCTACTTTCTTGTGTTTTGTCCACACTTTGGAGTACTTTTCATGTGATTTCTTGGACTAACCTAATAACAAGAGACACAGTGCCAGCTGCCTGTTTTCTGCTGTTTTTGGTTACAGGAAGTCAGAAAATGAATATTCTTAGAATTAGACGGGATAAAAGCCAAAGTTATTATTTTACCGGGGGCCACTTGGATCCAGGATACGAGACGGAGAGGGGCTGGGGCCTGGCCACACAACCTGGCCGCACGGCCAGGCCTGGCCCACGCCAGGGGGTGGTGTGGCCGCCCCAGGCACCCCCTCGACCTCTCCTTCCGCCTATATATTGCCTCTGATACAGAAACCCTAAGTACCCGATCAAAATTTCACGAAAGAGTCTGTAGCCGCCGTCATCTCCATCCCTAGATCGGGAGGGATCTGAAGCTCTTCCCGGCACCCTAGCAGAGAGGGGAATTCACCCTGGAGACCTTGTTCATCATCATGCAACCCTCTGGTGTGATGCGTGAGTAATTCATCTCTGGACTATGGGTCCATGCAGTAGCTAGATGGCTGGTTCTCCTCCTTTGTGCTATCATGTCTAGATCTTGTGAGCTCCGTTCATGATCAAGATCATCTATTTGTAATTCTGCATGTTGTGTTTGTGGGGATCTGATGGATACTGAGATTCTATTTCAGATTGATTATTGATTCTATCATGTCTTTGTTATTTGTGATCTTGCATGCTTTCCGTTGTTAGTAGCTATCTTGGCCAAGTAGATGCTAGCAACTCCAAGAGTTAGTATTTATGCTCGATAGTGGGTTCATGCCTCTGGTAATCTGGGGAAGTGACAGAAATCTCTAAGGTACTGGATGTGCTGTTGCTACTAGGGAGAAAACAACAATCCTTTGTTCATAGAACAATCGTATTGTTTACTTTACACGCAATTCGTAAAGCAATAATCTGTTGCTTGCAACTTAATACTGGAGGGGGTTCGGATGATAACCTGAAGGTGGATTATTAGTCATAGATGCAGTTGGATGATGGTCTATGTATAATGTTGTAATGCCCAATCGAATCTCAAAGGAGTCAAGATGATTAGTATATGCGTGTATGCTTTTTGGCAACTGCCCCGCTGTAATTTGGTCACCCATCGTGTTATCTATCTTAAGGAGAGCCACCTCTAGTAAACTATGGACCCCGATCCTTTCTTTTACATTCAATTTACAAACTGTTTACTTCTTTGTGTTTACTTTCTAGAAACTATTACTTCCTTCCATTCAATACGTTTAATCCTTTGTTTTCAGCAAAACCGGTGAGATTGACAACCTCATCGCAAGTTGGGGACATAGTTCTGTGGTTGTGTTGTGCAGGTCTCCATGTTGCTGCTGGCACCGGTAGTGCGCCCTGCCAAAGTTCAGCTAGCAACACCTTTGGGGTGTTTCCTTGCTCCTACTGGTTCGATTAAACCTTGGTTTCATACTGAGGAAAAACTTGCTGCTGTGCTCATCATACCTTCCTCTTGGGGTTCCCCAACGAGCTCGATATATTTTGGGCCAGCAAGACTTTTTCTGGCGCTGTTGTCGGGGAGTCAAGGACATATTCACAAGGGGAGTCTCTCATAACCAATCTCTTTACTTTGTTATTTTTGTTTTGCTGAGTTTATTTTTGTTTTGTTTCCTTGTTTCTTTATCAAAAACACAAAAAAATTAGTTTTACTAGTTTGCTTTCTTCATTGAAAACACAAAAAAATTAGTTTCTATCTTAAGTTGCCATTATGTCTAGTCTTGCTCCAATCACTATGTCACCTGAGGAAATGATTTTCACTTTTAAACAAGGAATTGAGGAGAGCTTCATGGAAGCTTGGTCTAGAATCTCTGATCTACATGAAAAAATTGAGCCTAAAATGACTCAAAGCTTGTTCCTTAGCAGTTTTTACCTTGGAATTCCCTTTGCTATGGATATGCTTTAGATGCTGTTGTGGGAGGAGATTTCCTCCAATGCAATGAGGATGATGCTGTTAATGCTATAAAGAAATTGGTCTTTACTTACAACTTGCCTAGCAAAACTGATATTTCTTTCACAAACATATTTGCTAGGTTGAACACTCTTGAGACCCGCACTACTAGTTTAAAATATTGTTATAACACGCTTAGAGAGCATCATAATTATGTCCCCATAAATTCTGAACAATTAAAGTGGCTCCCACAGTAAAGATTGATATAAATAATGAAACTTTTCAAGCTCGTTGTGATATCATGTCTGAATTTTGCCTTATGCCCAAAGATATTTATGAATCTCTGAATCTTTGGGGGCTTACTGGAGGAGGAAAAGAAATATCTCTTGCTAATAATGCTACAATATTACCTATTGGAATAGCTGAAGGAGTGTTTACACAGATCCTTGGGAAAATGATTTCTACTGATTATCTTGTTATTGAATGTGCAGGAAAAGGACAAATTACGCTTAGAAGGTCCCTATTAGAACTCCTTGGAGAAATAATAGATGTGGGAAAGGGGATCATGCATCTTGCTTCTCCACCAAACAATCATATTTTCCCCAAGGTTAAGAATAAAAGTAAGAGAGGTAAGGGCAAGAAATTTGGTTTTAATGCTTCTTCATTTGAGAACACTTGATTCTTTTTCTTGCTTCTTATGCCTAACTTAAAGGTGTTAAAGAAAAATACTTATTGGGAGATAACCCAAAAGTTTTAGATGAGTCTTGGAAGTTATTACTTCAGTAATAACCGCTCCTTATCCTTTTTATTTGCTTTTTGTGCCAAGAGTAACCTCTAATGAGAGAGAAGTAATGATTGGGGAAGTTGCTGTCCAGAAACAGATTTATGTGCTTCACCGTAAAAATTCGTGTAAAATCTCCGTACGTCCTTTTCAGGCGTGAATTTTTGTGCTTATGCCCCAGGTTGTTATCTAACTTTTGTTAGTTCAACACTTTTTGATTTGAGCAACATAAGGTATTCGAAAAATTCGTATTTACCTGCTGGTCTGTTTTGACAGATTTCTGCCATTATTTGCATTTGCTTCTTGTTGGTTCCTTTTTGAGTTCTTTTGGGGAATTGAGCTTTTTGAGGGAAGTGCTATATTAGCTAGTGTTTTAATGGAAGTTTTATTGGTGTTAGAACTGAACCTAAAGACTTATTATCTTGAGTGCACTAATGTTGCTAATAAAGATTGTGTGAAGTTTTGTATGAAGGAAAAATTTCAGGTGTATGGAAGGAATGAGTAATAAGATGAAGGATGGACTAAAGCTCAAGCTTGGGGATGCCACGCGTGTCACCCCAAGAAATATCTAAGAAGTAAAAGTGTCAAAGCTTGGGGATGCCCAAGGCATCCCCCTCTTGATCAATAAAAATCCCAGGTTTCTTCCAAACGTTTCATTTTTATTGTTTCATGCACAGTTGTGTTGTTCTTGGAGCGTCTTCTTTTTTGTTTTCATTTTGGTTTTTGGTTTGCTTAGTTTGCTGAATAAATTGGTTGGACCCCCTCTTTCATGCATTGGTTTTCAAATAGTTTGGTTTGGATTGGAAAAGAGTAGGAAAGCTCATGCTTAAGTGGTAAAGAGAGCTTGTTTTTAACTATGGCCTATGCTTTGTCATGCCATGCTTGATATTGTTTTGGCTTTATGCTTAGTATTCTTTGCTGTAGCATGAATTTTTATAAACAATTGAGATTGCTTAATGTGCCTTGGATGAATCATGCGTTGTTTTAGCATATTAAAGCATAGTATTGTGGTATTCTCCTTTGATGCTTTATTTGGGTTGACTTGGCGCATGCTCACACCATGTTATGACTATCCAAAGTCACCATAGCCTTCGTGATCCTTTAGTTTTCAACTTGTACTATCACTTTATGCTTTGATCAATGATGTTTTGTCGCTCTGCATGATTATGGTCATTATTGCTCTCTTAGTTTGTCGCTCCCAGTCTTTTGCTAGCCTCCGTAATCAAGTATGAGTTCCGCTCATGCATCCAACTCCCTAAACCAAGTTATTCCAAAGAGTCCACCATACCTACCTATTAGCATATGCTATTTCAAGTATATTCATGTTTTTGTTTACCTTCCAAATTAAACTTCTTATGAGAAAGCTAGTGATTAAAGCTCTCACGAACTTAATGGCACACTTTACTTTTCTTGCCGTTAATAAACTTGAACCATTGTGTCATCTGTGTTGTATATGCTTGCACTTATTTGTTGGGGATTAGCAGAACCATGTTGTCATGGGGAACGCTTTCAACATTGCACTGGTACTTTGTACCTAGTTGATATCATGCTCTTTTGTCTATGGATGTCGTCGGTGTGAAATGAAAGGGGAGCTTGTAAGTCCATGGAGTTATGTATATGTGTTAGAGAAACGTCTGGGCCACTGATCTAATCCATGCTGACATGGTGGAAACCTTCAGCGTAACCATAATGAGTTGTCTACGAAGCATTCTTCTTATAAAAAAAGAGTCCTATATTGAGAAAAAAGAGAAAAAGAAAAAAAAGAGATTATGAAAAGAGGAAAGAGAGAAAAAAGCACCATATTCCCATGGTAAATAAGAAGATTGCTGAGATGCTTGTTGTCTGCTTGCCTTCTCATTTTGATATGGGGATTCTTCCGTATCATCGGGCAAGGGGTACCCTGTTGGTGGTTCTCTATGATACACATGTACTTATGATGACAAGAACTTACCGGTGACTAAACTTGAGTAGCATGAGGAGCGGCCCTCATATTCAAAGGACATGAGATTCCTAACTTATACTTCGTTAAGCATGTACACCATAGTTTGTTCACTTTAACCTTAATCACTTTAAGATGCTTATGATAGGGGCAATGAGAGCTAAAAGCTATAAGTACCATAATTTTTGGAAGCTCTTTATGAAACTTGAATCTCTACTTCCTTCTATGAAGGCCTTTCTTCCACCATTATATTGAGTCTTCACCTTCTATCTTTATGCACCTACTTTGAGAGCATAGTGGACATTGTTAGTTCTATATGCATTGTCCCAAGACTAGTTGATTGATGCATACCTTGATATTGCTTGTTTTAAACTATTTGTATATAGTCACTATTATGAACTTTGAAGGTGTCCTATGCATTTATATTTGCTACTCTATGAGGGACAAGCTGAATACTACTATGCTATGTCTTCTTTATGTGAAACAAACAAACGTCTTGCAAAGCATTGTTATTCATGAATCTTTTGTTTGTGCCTTTTCATGTTGCAACATAGTTTCTTTGCCTTATTGCAAGAACTTTGTCTTTCATGTTATGATTGAAGTACTATGATCCCAGCTTTGAATGTTTTACAAATACTTTGATCAAGTTTATGATGGTGCATGTCACCTCAAAAATTATTCTTTCTTTTTATCACTTACCTACTCAAGGACGAGCATGAGTTAAGCTTGGGGATGTTGATACATTGCAAATGTATCTATAATTTTTGACGTTCCATGCTTGGTTTTATCTACTTTCTTGTGTTTTGTCCATACTTTGGAGTACTTTTCATATGATTTCTTGGACTAACCTATTAACAAGAGCCACAGTGCCAGCTGCCCGTTTTCTGTTGTTTTTGGTTTCAGGAAGTCAGAAAATGAATATTCTCGGAATTGGATGGGACAAAAGCCAAAGTTATTATTTTACCAGGGGACACTTGGAGCCAGAATACGAGACGGAGAGGGGCTGGGGCCTGGCCACACCACCTGGCCGCGCGGCCAGGCCTGGCCCGCGCCAGGGGGTGGTCTGGCCACCCCAGGCACCCCCTCGGCCTCTCCTTCCGCCTATATATTGCCTCTGATACGGAAACCTTAAGTACCCAATCAAAATTCCACGAAAGAGTCTGTAGCCGCCATCATGTCCATCCCTAGATCTGGAGGGATCTGAAGCTCTTCCCGGCACCCTACCGAAGAGGGGAATTCACCCTGGAGGCCTTCTTCATCATCATGCAAGCCTCCGGTGTGATGCGTGAGTAGTTCATCTCTAGACTACGGGTCCATGTAGTAGCTAGATGGCTGGTTCTCCTCCTTTGTGCTATCATGTCTAGATCTTGTGAGCTCCATTCATGATCAAGATCATCTATTTGTAATTCTGCATGTTGTGTTTGCGGGGATCCGATGGATATTGAGATGCTATTTCAGATCGATTATTGATTCTATCATGTCTTTGTTATTTGTGATCTTGCATGCTTTCCGTTGTTAGTAGCTATCTTGGCCAAGTAGATGCTAGCAACTCCAAGAGTTAGTATTTATGCTCGATAGTGGGTTCATGCCTCTGGTAATCTGGGGAAGTGATAGCAATCTCTAAGGTACTAGATGTGCTATTGCTACTAGGGAGAAAACAACAATCCTTTGTTCATAGAACAATCGTATTGTTTACTTTACACGCAATTCGTAAAGCAATAATCTGTTGCTTGCAACTTAATACTGGAGGGGGTTCGGATGATAACGTGAAGGTGGATTATTAGTCATAGATACAGTTGGATGATGGTCTATGTATAATGTTGTAATGCCCAATCGAATCTCAAAGGAGTCAACATGATTAGTATATGCTTGTATGCTTTCTCGATGTTTGTCAATTGCCCCGCTGTAATTTGGTCACCCAGCATGTTATCTATCTTAAGGAGAGCCACCTCTAGTGAACTATGGACCCCGGTCCTTTCTTTTACGTTCAATCTACAAACTATTTACTGCGTTGTGTTTACTGTGGTGGAATTACCGTGAGCCACCTCTAGGTAACTCCGACGGTAACTTTGGTGGAATTACCGTGAGGCAGCGGCTATCCCGAAACTGCCGGGTAGTGCTGCTTTATAAGGAGAGCGACAGAGGGAAGTATGGATCTTCCTTGCATTTCTCCGCCTCCCCCATCTTAAGTCTCCTAGGCCACTCCCGATCCAGAATTTCCAGATCGAGCGACCTCTCCCCCAATGCCACCCACAAAAGATCGATGGGGCAAGTCCAAATGTACTACGACTATCTTGAAAATATTTCAGGAGGCCAGAATCCTCGGCAAGGGGAATTGGCGAATTCCCGCAGCCAGCAAGACCGAGCTAAAGCCGCGGCCCGGGGAATATATCTGCTTCCTCAGCCACCTAGAGAGGGGATTGGGGTTCTCCACCTCAATCTTCTTCCAATCGCTTCTGGGCTTACTATACCATCAAGCCTTCCAATTTGGGGCCTCACCGCATCGAGCAGCTCGCCATCTTCATCGCATTATGCGAGTGCTATCTGGGGTGCTGCCCCTACTTCCCTCTCTGGTTGGAACTGTTTCACAGCCGCGTCAGCCATGAGGAGAAGAGCGGCTTCATCTTAGCTGCGGGCAGCGTGACCTTCCAGCTGAATCCCAAGGCCAAGTTTCTGGAGCTGCTGCTGCTGAAGAAGGCGGTGAATGAGTGGAATAAATACTAGTTCTATGTTAAGGAGTCCACCCCCACCAGCAAGGTGTCAATCCCGACATACACCGCCGAAAGAAGCAAGCCACATAGGTTATCGGCAGACAAGCTCCCCACCGACCAGAAGATGGTCGTGAACGAGATGATGTCCTAGATCAGGGAGCTAGAGGTTGAAGGGCTAGAGACCATTAATCTTGTACAATTGCTGGCTCAGGTGGCAACTGGTCCCACTGGCCACTCGAGCCCACTGGATGTACTAGTACACCAGGCAAGATGACCCGATGAGATCGAGAACTGAGCCGTGGGAGTCAGAGGACTAAATTGCGGCCCTGAAGAAGATCACCAAAGTGGAGTGTAACACCCTAGTTTTAGCTAATCTTAATTAGGGCTTTCTTTGAGCATTCATGAGTATCATCTTGGAAATTGCACGCAAAAGAAATAATGCAAAACCCTAAACCCTAGGTTCCTCTCTCTCAAATGGATTCAAAATGGATTTTGTATTTTGAAAAGTTCAAAAGTGTGGAGCACAAACAGTATAAAAGGGCCCTGCAATGTTTTCTTATTATTTACAAATCCTCTAGTATTTTCAAACAATTTAAATTAGAAAAGAATTTGAAAGCACAAAAAGAAAACAAGAAATAGAAAATGAAAAATGTTTTGCAAATAAAACAAAAACTATAGCAGACCCATAGCAGGACGACACATATCTCCTCTTCCCTCTCTCCCGCCCATGTGCAGCAGCTCTCGGCCCAAGCCAGCCCACCCCGGCCCATACCGCTTCGTCCCCTCCCCTCGTCGTCTTCCTCCTGCCAGGCGCACAGGTCGCTGTCGCCGGCCTCGCCATCGATCCCCGCCGCCTGCTCTCCACCGTCCATCGAGATCCTGGAGAGGATAAGACCTGCACCGATGCCCCTATTGTCCTCATCCACTCCCGCGCTCCCTAGTGATCTCCCTCTCTCTTTCCTCTCCCTAGCTGAAATCCTACCTCCAGCCAGAGCCATTGCCGCTATTGCTCCCGGCCGCCCCGGGCTCCGTAGAGCTCGCCGCTATGACCGCCTCGACCTCCTCTATCTTTCGCCCTAAAGAGTGCAAGCGGGAAAGGCTCTAGTTGCTGAAATCGAGCTCGTCTTCTCCAAGCCCGACGAGCTCCACCGTCGACCTCGCCGTCGCCGTGGTCCACCACTCGCCTCGCCATCACCAGCAGTAGCCTCAGGGTGAGCTCACGGTTCTTACGAACCTTTTCACGCTTCCCCGTCCTCTCTAGTTTGTTCTCGCATCGCGCCCTGCCATCTGCCGTCGCTGCCGTCGTTGTCGTAGTGCTCGCTCCAGTGACCACCTCGTAGCGGCGCCGCCTCTATCTAGCCCGCCGTGAAGCCCGGTTTGAACGTGCCTATCCCTGCAGTCTTGCGTGCACCCTAGCACCGTCGCTGGTGACCACCTGGCGGTGGCCGCCGTGATGACATCACTATGACGCCACACTGATGTGCCCGCTGACCGCTGAGCACCACGGAGGCACATGATGTGGCCCCTGGCCCACAGGTCAGCCTCTGTGGCTAGCCTCTGTCCCGGTGAGAAAAGGTTAGGGTTAGGACATGGTGACGTCAGCCTCTGACACGCTGACGCAATAAACCTCTTTAATTGTTTTTAATAATTTTGGAAATTGGTTTAATCTTATAAAATAAATAACTAATTATTTATCACTCAGAAAAATGTGTATAATATATCAAAATGTTTAGAAAAATGAGATCTTTACAATATATTCATCATCATGCATTCATAATCAACTTTAACTAACAATTTTAATTAAAAGAATAAAGTGAACCTCGTAGGTGATTCTAGGGTCTCTTCTATATTAGGGTTTGGGACCCTCGAATCCTGCTTAAATTGCCAAGCATGCTTTAGGGTTTTATTTTAATACTATTAAACTTGCCATATCATCATCCTTGCTTGAGCATTGCATCGATGCCATG
The DNA here is from genome assembly GCA_916181665.1 of Avena sativa. Lineage (NCBI taxonomy): Eukaryota > Viridiplantae > Streptophyta > Magnoliopsida > Poales > Poaceae > Avena > Avena sativa. Next base: position 347,055,525 of record OV702287.1, read on the forward strand.
TGTTGATTATTGTTCCCCCTTTCTTTCTGGTGTTTGCTTCTTCCTGGTAGAATACGATATTGAGATTTTGATCGAAGACCGAGGTTAACACCATCAAAGCTCGATGAACAATACTTGACCAACTGTAATCAATTCAAGTACAAGGCTTTCTAAGATCTATATCTGGGTATGAACAAACAAGGCAAGCATATCCCCACACATAAAAGAATCCTATGCTTTCAAAGTATTTCATTCTTGCCATGTTGGATACGATTCTACTGTGGTCTTTTATCGATAGATAGAGAAACCAATCTATTGTATTACTCCCTTTGAGCTTATATTACCTGATCCATTGCTCCTAGCATAACTAGGTATGGCTTGTGTGCACTGCTAGAGCTATTATCTGTGTCTTGGTTAGCCATGCCTAGCTGTCACTGCTGGTTCATCCAGATGATGTACCAAATGCAGAGAATCTAGTATGACACGAGAACATGGTATGCTAATGAGGTAAGATCAGTGGTAAAGGTTGAACATGCTAAGGCTTGTATGGGAGGCCACGGTGGGATGTGGTTTTTATAGTCCCATGCTCGCCACCACTAGGAACCGAGTTCTTGCCTTTGGACCAAGACGAGCATACAGCCATATGTGGTTTATGGGGACCTATAGACTAACTAACTTTCATAGTAGATTCAATGAGTCAAATAGTTTGGCGTTCCATTCGACATATGCATAGAAAACATTTTGAAAGATTTGGTGGGTGAACGTGCATCATAACAGGTAGGTAAGCGTGGCCGGGGTTGCTTGGGGTAGATGGCGCCCCTAGTAAACCAACCCTGACTCACATCTCTAGGGACCGGCTTTGGGATTTGACCCGTTATGGCGGAACCATCCTTAGGGCGTGACTCATGGTCTCGGCGAAAGCAAGGTAAAGGTCGTGTCTAACCACCCTCTATCAGCCGTCCAAGGAAGAGGGCTAATTTACTAGCATTAAGAGTCGGTTAGTATGTGTGGGTAAAGTTGTACACCCCTGCAGGGTTAAATCTTTTCGAAAATCCGTGTTCACGGTTATGAACGCTTGGTGACCGAATTCTAAGACCATAGAGAACTATAATCTAATCGTAAAACCTAGCAGATCAACGTGTGCTTAAGGATGCTTCCTCACGGGTACGAGGGGGTGATCCTAGTTGTGAGATGAGGATTACTTTTGTGGATATCAAGATGATGATCAATTCTTCGGAGATGTCGCTCTCTAATCCCCTGATGACCCACAAGTATAGGGGGTGTATCGCAGTATTTTCGAGGGAAGTGAAACCCAATTTATTGATTCGACACAAGGGGAGCCAAAGAATATTTATAAGCCTTAACAACTAAGTTGTCAATTCAGCTGCACCTGGAAACAATCTTGCTCACAGTAGTTTATCAGTAGCAACAGTTTTGTAGTAGGAATAGCAAAGTAACAGCAGTAGTAAAGCAAAGACAGCAGTAACAATAGCAGTAAACAGTGGGATTCGAGTGCGGTAGGCATAGGGATGGATGGACGGGCGTTGCATGGACAAGACAATTCACATAGCAATCAGAACATAGGGCAATTGCAGATAAATAAGATAAAGCATCCAACTAATAGATAATCCTAGGCATGTGTTCCATATATAGTTATACGTGCTCGCAATGAGAACTTGCACAACATCTTTTGTCCTGTCAGCCCGTTTGCAGGCGGGCCTCAAGGGAACTACTAGCAATTAAGGTGCTCCTTTTAATAGAGCACCGGAGCAAAGCATTAACACTCCGTGAACACGTGTGATCCTCACATCAAAGCCATTTCTTCCGGTTATCCCGATTTCTGTCACTTCGGGGCCATTGGTTCCGGACAACAATGTGTGTATACAACTTGCAGATAAGACCATAAACAATACTATCATAATGAATCAATAACATGTTCAGATCTGAAATCATGGCACTCGGGACCTAGTGACAAGCATTAAGCACAACAACTCGCAACAAAGTCATAAAGCACTAATAAAAGATACTAGGCACAATGCCCTAACAATCTGATGACATTACATGAACGATCTCATCCAATCCCTACCATCCCCATAGCCTACAGCGGGGGATTACTCACTCATAGATGGGGGAAACATGGATGGTCGATGGAGAAGCGATGGTGATTATGATGGCAATGATCTCCTCCAATTCCCTATCCCGGCAAGGAATAATTAGGTCTCCAAGTTTCTTAGGAACCTTACCATTGAAGGAATAATTAGCAAGCAAAGTAGAAATTTCTTCATTAGGGATCTTCCTTTTATTCGAGACAATATCCTGCGTATACTTTGAGTAAGGAGGCAATTTAATAGCATCAGTCAAAGGAATTTGCAAGAATAAATGTTTCATCCACTCACAAAACTTATTATAGTGTTCATCTTCCTTTGACTTGTGTTTCTTATCAGGGAAAGGCATAGGTTTTTGGACCCAGGGTTCTCTTTCACTACAATGTTTCTTAGCAATAAAATCTGCTTTGGTGTATTTAGTATTCTTAGTCTGGTTTTCAGGTTCTTCCTCAACTTTCTCTTCATTAGGAGCTTCATTTTCTTCATTACCACTTTCAGTTTCAGCATCAGAGATAGATATATTGTTAGGATCTAAAGCAGGTTCAGAGGGTTCTTCAACAGTTTTATGTTTCTTTTTCCTTTTCTTACGAGTAGAACCACCATTTTCAGCTTGTTGAGAATCCTGCTCAATTCTTTTGGGATGCCCCTCAGGATATAGAGGATCCTGGGTAGCAGCTCCACTTCTAGTTCTAATTTCATAAGCATGTTTTTCTCTAGCAACATTAACTAGCAAGTCGTTTTGCACTTTAACGAGTTGGTCTATTTGAGTTTGAACCATTTCAAAGTGTTTAACAATCATTTTAACATCATTAGAGGTTATTTCCACAATATCTTTCAACTCAAAAATAGCTCTAGTGTTTTCCATTAGATGATTTTGCACCCTTTTATTAAAGTTATCTTGCTTAACAATAAAGATATCGAATTCTTCTAAGCATTGATCAGGAGGTTTAGAATAAAGGATATCACCTTCATCAAAGTGTTGAAGAGAGTGTACCTCAATAGTGGATGAGTAGGAAATAGGCTTACATAATTCTTCAATAGGAGATAAATTCTTGACATCTGAAGTTTTAATTCCCTTCTCCTTAAGACATTTCTTAGATTCCTTCATCACTTCATCATTTAATTCAATAACTCCCCTCTTCTTTGATATTAAAATAGGCACCGGAATAGTAGGCTCAGGTGCAATTACTTCAGGTATAGCTGGTTCAGGAGGGGCCCAATCTTCATAGTTCTTACTTATTTTAGCCATTAATTCCTTAGCTTCCTTTGGAGTCCTATTCCTGAAAACACAATCAGCACAACTATCTAGGTATGTCCTAGATTCCTCGGTTAGTCCATTATAAAATATATCAAGAAGCTCATTCTTAGGTAATGGACTTCTAGCTTGTGCATGAATCAAAGCACAAAATCTTGCCCAAGATTCAGGCAATACCTCTTTTTCTCCCTGTTTAAAATCAAAAAGTTCCTGCAAAATAGCATGTCTAGCACTAGGAGGAAAATATTTCTGCAGGAAAGTACTAATCAAGCACTCAGGGCTATCAATAGATCCAGGAGGTAAATTACTAAACCAAGTTTTAGCTTCTCCTTTCAGTGAAAAGGGGAAGATCTTGGCAACAAAGTAAGTACGCATCTTAATATCATCAGAAAACAAGCCACTCATGGTAGAAAGTTCATTCATATGTGCTACCGCACTTTCATTCTTAGTCCCACAAAAAGGTTCTTTCTCAACAATAGCTATGTAAGATAGATCGAGAGAGAAATCATAGCCTTTATCTATAATGTTTATGGGAGAAGCAGCAAACTTAGAAATAGGGGACAATTTGGGTCTAATAGTACGCCTCTCAAGGAGACTCTTAGCAGCTCTCCTATCATGGGTGTTCTTACATTCTTTAATAAATTCATCGGTCATCTCAACATAACCATCTTCAATATCATAACTTTCACTAGACTCAGGAGAACTAACAGGTGTGGTAGTGTCTTCATTAGGAGTTTCGGTATTTCCAGCTATAGTTCTAGCAATTGTAGCTTCCAGGAAAGGACCTAATGAACCACTTTTATCAAGCACAATAGAAGCAGCATCATCAGCATCAGAAGTTTCAGATTCAGCAGTAGTAGCAGTGTGTGTAGCATGTGTATGTGGTGGTGTAACGAGCTTACTTCTAATAGATGGTGAATCAAGAGCAGCAGAGGTGTTCAGACCCGTACCTCTTCTTGTAGTGGATGGTAAAATAGGAAACTTGCCATCACGAGACTTACCCATGATGGATGGATAGCATCGAACAATAGAGAATCCAAGTGAACTTGATAAATAAAGCTATGCTCCCTGGCAACGGCGCCAGAAAATAGTCTTGATGACCCACAAGTATAGGGGGTGTATCGCAGTATTTTTGAGGGAAGTGAAACCCAATTTATTGATTTGACATAAGGGGAGCCAAAGAATATTTATAAGCCTTAACGACTGAGTTGTCAATTCAGCTGCACCTGGAAACAATCTTGCTCACAACAGTTTATCAGTAGCAACAGTTTTGTAGTAGGAATAGCAAAGTAACAGCAGTAGTAAAGCAAAGACATCAGTAACAATAGCAGTAAACAGTGGGATTCGAGTGCGGTAGGCATAGGGATGGATGGACGGGCGTTGCATGGACAAGACAATTCACATAGCAATCAGAACATAGGGCAATTGCAGATAAATAAGATAAAGCATCCAAGTACTAGATAATCCTAGGCATGTGTTCCATATATAGTCATACGTGCTCGCAATGAGAACTTGCACAACATCTTTTGTCCTGCCAACCCGTTTGCAGCGGGGCCTCAAGGGAACTACTGGCAATTAAGGTGCTCCTTTTAATAGAGCACCGGAGCAAAGCATTAACACTCTATGAACACATGTGATCCTCACATCAAAGTCATTCCCTCCGATTATCCCGATTTCTATCACTTCGGGGCCATTGGTTCCGGACAACAATGTGTGTATACAACTTGCAGATAAGACCATAAACAATACTATCATAATGAATCAATAACATGTTCAGATCTGAAAACATGGCACCCGGGACCTAGTGACAAGCATTAAGCACAACAAGTCGCAACAAAGTCATAAAGCACTTATAAAAGATACTAGGCACAATGCCCTAACAATCTGATGCCATTACATGAACGGTCTCATCCAATCCCTACCATCCCCATAGCCTACAGCGGGGGATTACTCACTCATAGATGGGGGAAACATGGATGGTCGATGGAGAAGGGATGGTGATGATGATGGCGATGATCTCCTACAATTCCCTGTCCCGGCAGGGCGCCAGAACGGAGTTTCTGGTGCTGTTTCGTGGAATCTGGTGGTGGCGGCGGAGCGGAACTCCTTCTGGAAAAACGTCGAACCCCCTGGAGTTTTTAGGTCAGAAGGCTTCTTATAGGCGAAGAGGGAGACCGAGGGGGTACCTGGGGGGCCCACATCACCCCTGGCGCGGCCTGGCCTAGCCCGCGCCACTAGGTGGTGTGGCCATCCCTGGCTCTTCTCCCTCTTGTATTCTGGCTCCGTGAGTCTTCCGGAAAAATAGGCACTTTGGCTTTTGTCCCGTCCAATTCCAAGAATATTCATTTTCTAACTTTCCTGGAACCAAAAACAGCAGAAAACAGGTAGCTGGCACTGTGGCTCTTGTTAATAGGTTAGTCCAAGAAATCATATGAAAAGTACTCCAAAGTGTAGACTAAACACAAGAAAGTAGATAAAACCAAGCATGGAACATCAAAAATTATAGATACATTTGCAATGTATCATCCCCTTTAAAATATTCTGATTAGACGAGCTTCTTCTCCCTCTTGATTTTACAAACAGAGATGGCTTTATGCAAAATAACCTCACCAGCCATCAGTCTTGCAGAGTACACCCTGTACTCACCCTTGCTTTGTTGATACTTTTGGAGCAGAGTAAGAGTTCTCATGAAGACAAGTTCCGGCCGTATGACATCGACACCGACGAGTAGCTTGGGGTTCCCGGACGGCATCCTGGAATCTATGGGCTGGGACGTCATCGTTATGCTTTAGGCCTCTTAGGCCATTTGTTAAGTTTGCTATACTTAATAGAATAATTTACCTTCCATTGTTTCATGTTTGTGATCCATGACCTTTGCTTGTAATATTATGGTTCTTCGCTCAGTTGTGAGCTTGCTGTAATAATTTTTGTGTCATAGGGTTACTGTTGTGTTACCTATTTCTCACTCGATATCCTCGAGCTCTAGGTTAAGCTTATGTCAGGCTAAGGTCTGGATTTGTTTAACCCTGATCCCGGGGGTGTCACAAGGAGTTCACCGGCATGAAGGCCGGGTTGGCTCCGTACACTGCCGGAAAGCGAAAGGCTCGTCCGGTAAGTTCTCTTGTCCTTCTCATTTGCAGTTTTGGAGTCGCAGTTTTTGCAGTCACAATTTGAAGTCACTTTAAATGAATTGGGTTGCTAATCCCCTTTGTCTTTTAGCTTTTCCAGGTCCTTGAGAACTGGCTTCCTCCACTCAACAAGGAAATTCTCGAGGAACTTGAAGAGGAGGAAGGAGGCTCCACAAGCGAGGAGGACATAATGGAGGCACAGGAGCCCTCCTTCTTGGCCCGGAAGACCCGCGGCCAGAAGAGGCATGACGTTGAGGCTAGTCGGAGCCTCAAAGATTTTGATTGTGATGTGGGGCTTGTCGACGAGCACAACTCTCGGAGGGTGCCCATGCCGACCAAGCCTGCTCCAAAGATGAGGCCGCCGACAAAATCAACAACCAAATCAGTGGCCACCTTCTAGTCGGATGGTGAATCTGATGATGTGGGAGGCCGCGGATGTGACGAAGGCACCAGAGGACCCAACTCCAGTGATAGAGCCAACGGCTGCAGACGTAGCCACCGTGACCCCCCGTCATGGCTAAAGGTCCAAGTGCCTCGATGATGCTGGAGCCAGAGGTTCAAGCGACCACAGGGTCGATGACTCCACCGACAAAGGAATCAGAAGAGGCGTCAACTGATGTCTGCAAGTGCACAAATCATTTGTAGCTAGTTTCAAAGTATAGATATCGATCCCACAGGGAGCCCAAAGGTAAGTGTTTATGAGTGAAGTCTCTGTCACACCCAAAGTTGACATAGGTCTTCGAGTGAATTGACTGCAAGTGTTGAAATGAGAATGGAGTATTGATTAAACTAGGTGTATTTAAATAAAACTAAAATGTAAACTTCAGAAATATAAAGCATAAAAGTAAAGAACGATTCAATTGTTTTGTTGTTTTCTACAGATGGAAAAAGAAGGCGCGGGGAGATTCAGTTCATGGTGATAGTGACTGTGCCAGGTTGACGAATGATAAGTGTAACAATTATAATCTTATAAGTATATGTGTAGGCGAGCAACCCATAATTAGTCGGAACTTCTCTTGGTAGATTTCATCCCAACTTCAATAATCCTACTAGTTTATTACCAAAACCATGGTCAGACACTAGACGATTAAGACCCTTCAGGTCGCTTAGCGATTAAGCTCCTTGGATCGGACTAATGCAATAAGCACGGTGGTTCCTCGTTATCCTCGAGTCTACTAGTTTTCCATTGATATCCCCTTGTCACTCGGGGGTCTCCGGTCTGCTAGCGAACAAGATCCTATCTATGTAGAACAAAGCATCATGTTGTCTAGGCCCTTAATTGGACAACAAGCATTAGGCATCCCACAGATAGTCAAGCACACATAATATAGTAATTAGAATCAATCACAAACTAATGGAAAATATATGGAGGCACATCACATCTCACCAATCCCTTACATCTCCCATGCCCAAGGAACTTACTCACACATGAGAGAAGAATGGATCATCGATATAATTAAATAAAGGGAGTTCTTCTTGATATTTCTGTGGATATCCACAATAAGAATAGAAAAGTAATCCAACACAATTCAAGATAGGAAGAAACAATCTCAAACCCTAGTCTTGCAAGGTGAAGATCCTTCTCTCTCTCTCCAGTACAAGTAATGGCTATGGGGGTGTATTGGCTAGGAGGTCGAAGAGCATGGAGCGAGATGAAGAATGTCTTCCCCTTCCTCTCCGGATCTCTTATTTCTCCTTTCTGGATGGGATGGGGGCTGTTGTGTTATGTTTTGTGCATGGAATCTTCACAGAAGTTGTCCCTTTTGACAAGACGAAGGCGGCGATAGCTATACGACGGGAACTATACGGCCGTAAAATGTTCCTGTCGTATAGTTGCTCGTTAAAGCCTCTGTATGCTCACCTCAATTGCTTCCAAAGAGAGACTTGCTTGTTTTTGCCTGAATATTGTGTTTCTCTAGTTAAAACCTTCTATTGATGTTCAAAAACTGAAACACACATTAAAAACAAAGTTTTCTTCGCTACCGAAGTATTAGCGTTAGGTAAATCTAGAAAACAATCAAATCCGGGAGAAAACCATCAATAAAAACCATCAAAAATGTGTCGAATCTCACAGCTATCAACTCCCCCAAGCTTAGATGTTGCTCTCCCTCAAGTGTTAAGGAAATAAGGAAGAATACCGGAGATTCGAGACTAAAATAAAATAACTTACAAGTTTGAATTGGTTTCAAATTCTTTTTTCACAATCCCTACAATCTTAAACATGATCATACAAGTATTCACAAGATTGCACTGAGTCCACTTCCTAACCACATATATCTTGTTAGAAAATAAATCATATGCCCAAGCAAGTGTCAAAAGTTTAGCTAGGAAAGTGAGACAAATTCTTTTGGTGTCTCTCTTTGTTGAGAGATGAAAACTTTTTGCTCTTGTTTATTTAATCAATTAAGAGTACTCAAGTTGGCACCAAGACATTAAATTTAAGAACAACTCATCTATTCCCATGTCAAAATTTCAAGACTCTCAAAGTACCTTTTTCCTTTCTTTTGCCTTTCAAAAACTCCAGCTCTTTCATATAGAAATCATGCCACTATTTTTAACATGTTAATTGGACTGTGTTGTGCACTTGTGACCATGCCAATAAATAGTTGTTGAGCAATAATGGATCATAGGAGTACTACAACTTCACTTGGAATGTGAAACCATGATGAGACTAAAATTTTACCCGTCATAGCATTGCTGCTAGAGACGTTTACGTAACTCAATAGCCGAAATCAAGTGGTTTCCCACATAGATCGTTTGTTGGCCAGCAGAGTTAATAGTTCCCCATGGAGTACGACAGTGTTGTAATTACACGCGTAAAGCAATATCTTACAGTAATTTTTAGAAAAAGTAGTGGCATAATCTCTACTACTTTGAAGCATCCATTTTATCAAACAATTTCATTCAAGGGTACTATCGAGTCTATTTATATTAAGCTCAAATGGGATGGAGTACTTCTAAAATCAAATTCTTTGGGCTAAACATGGACTCAAGTCATCTTTCGGATGCTTTTTCTTGTTGTAAAAATGTAGGAAGTATTTTTAACCAAGTTCATTGCTCATTGTTTCAAAGCTAAAAAGGAGACACTAGCAAAGGAATAGAATTTATAGGATAACAAGCTAAGTGGGGAGTGACTCTAGTGCAAGCGAGTAAATATTTTGAGGATAAATTTAAGGTTGCAGAAAGGAATCAAAACATGAATGCAAGGTTTGGAGGTTTTCAAACCTCCCCAAGCTTAGGCTATTGCCAGGCTCAGTTGTTGCCGTTATTCGGCGGCTGGTGCGGATACTGTTGGTAGTAGTCGGTGAAGTGGGTCATGAAGTGGATGAAGTTGTGAGTCAAGGCACTCACATCTTCATTCACTCCTTAAAGAGTGTGGTCAATCTCCCCAACGCGCTGGTTGAGCTGCTGGAATTCTTGATAGGGGACGTAGTTGTACCCCTGCTGCGGCTAGTTGGGCCACGGGTCCCAAGATCCCCCTTGCTGCTACTACTACAGTCCCTCCCAAGCAAGGTTGTATTCCTGCTCATCCTCATGCTCCTGCTCATCCTCATCCTGCTGCTCTCCTTCTTCATATTCCTCTTGATCAGGCTGGAGTTCAACCATGATCTCACTAGGTCCTTGGTGAGGATCCAAGTGTCCTTCTCCACAATTGAGAAGGCTTTGGGACAGGGCAATGGAACCTGCTCACCCTGTGCATCACCAAGATAACTAAACTAATATGCTCGAAGCCTCCGGTTAGCTTGGTAGACACCAAGGAAGCCACAAGAAGTTATATTTGACGTCCATAAGCTTGGAACCGTCAACAAATTGCATATTACGCAATGTAATATTTAATGTATGGGCAAGGTGGGTTACCAATCCACCAATGCGAATATCACCTTTCGTATTGTTGCTTTGGTGGCAAAAGTATTGGATGAGTAGAGCTGCAGGATTGGGGCTTTGCGGTGTAGTGGGAAAGAGAGCCTTGGTGATCATTGCCATGTCCGCATTGGCCATGGAATCGGTATCACCTCTTCCCAGTAGTGTGTTGGCGAGGAACAAGGTGTAGTAGCGAAATGTTGGGTTCTAAATGGTGGACATCTTCTTTTGGTAGAATTCGGTGCCACCATTAATAGAAATAGCCTCCAAAGTTTCTCTGCTTGTGACGCTATAGAGGTTAGTAACAGTTGGCTCCCCAATATGAGGGAAGCCGAAAGCATCAGAAAATGGTTCAAAAGTTATTTCATAGTGCTGTCGGTTAATGGTGAAGCTTACCGTGCACACATTACCTTTCTCCCTGTGGTCGTTGTAGAAGGAGGAAAGGAACTCATAGGTAAGCTCAGAGTAGGTGTCGTGGCTTGCATAGCCAAGCACAGTTAGCCCGACATTGGTACACATGAGGTCGAAGTTTGCCTTCAATCCTGCCACGGTGAGAAAGCTTTGGTCGGCCCAACGTGTGGGCAACACCCACCTTGATGAAACTATGGAGAACTTGGGGTTGCGCTCGGCTCGAGAGCCCTAGCCCTCACCATGTTGGCGCTTGCTTTTGCGAAAGATGTTACCAATTTTGTTCATCTTGATGCACTTAAAAATTTCACCATAAAACCTTAGGCATATAGTTTCGACATGATATATGAACGATCCTACGTGAAAAAATTCAATCCTAACGTGAGAAATCAATAGGAAAAACAAAATAAGCTTGAGTTCATCCACTAGATCAATGTGAGAGTTTCAACCATGAAAATCTGAAAATAAAGCATGGATAGGGAGAGAAATATACCGATATGTTGATTCCCCCACTCAAACAAATGAAATCCATGATGAATCAAGAGTTCTAGGTGGGTTTTGAGATGTTTGGAGAGAGAATATGAGAGAAAAAGTGAGGAAGGAAGAGAAACCTAGCCGCCCAGCCCGATTTTGTGGTCGCGCCAAACTATACGGCCGGAACTATACGGGTGGGATATGTTGTTCCGCCCATATAGTTGCGGCGGCACCACCAACTAGGGTTTATTTATGCAGAACACAGCTATACGGATGCAACTATACGGCCGTATCACAATGATCCTGTCGTATAGTTGGTCGTTAAACCGTCTGTACCTTCGAAATAAATTTCTAAAACAGGCATCGATATCTATACGACCGGAACTATATGGCCGGAATTTTTATTCCCGCCGTATAGTTGGTCGTTAAACTGTCAGTACCTTTGAGAAGATATTGTACGAAGGCATCAAATCTATATGACTAGAGATATACGACCGGAATTTTTATTCCCGCCGTATAGTTAGTTGTTAAATTCTCTGTGTCTTCGAAGAATTTATTTGATGGCAAAGATATCTATACGACCGGAGCTATACTGCCAGAATTTTTATTCCCGTTGTATAGTTAGTCGTTAAACATCAGGAGTCATCAAAAAATTTCTATTTCTTCGAGAGTACCTTCTTATCCCGAATCTTAGCAAAATACCTTATTTTTGACAGAAAATGACAGTAGAAACTGTCGACCAACATTAGCGTATGAAGAGCAAAATTTTAGTTTTTGTAGATAAAAACTCAAACTTTTATTTTTATTTTTATTCTATACTCATTCAATCGATGTTTCTACTACTTTTGACAGCTGCATATTGACGGGCGCGCTTCCGCAAGAATGTCTGTGAAAAAGTTGTTGGAAATACGATGAACTTTTTATTCTTTAGTTTATTTTAGTGACAAGATGGGTTGACTCCCATTAAGCATTTTATTAAGAACGGTTGAATAACTCAACCCCTTCTCTATTCTCGAATTCTTACCTTGGGTTGCCCTTTATCAAAGGCACTTACCACATGAACTTGTTTTGCCGGTGGAATATATCTTTCTTCTTCTTCTAGCTTCTTTGGAAAATACCGGATGATTTTAGCATCATAAACATTGAAGATTATCTTTCCCTCAGCACAATCAATTGATGCCCCTGCAGTACTAAGGAAAGGTCTTCCAAGTATTATGGATAAGTTTTCATCTTTTGGCATCTCAAGGATAATAAAATCAGTGGGAATAACATGCTCATCTATTCTAAGTAGAACATACTCAATCATACCAATGGGTTGTTTAGTGGACTTGTCATCCATCTGTAAAGTGATAGTAGTAGGAGCTCCCCTAATCCTAACCTTTTATAGAGGGAGTATGGCATTACACTAACTCCCGCACCTAGATCACACAAGGCATTGTGAATATTAGTTTTTCCTATCGAGCATGAAATAGTTGGTATTCCGGGATCTCCAGATTTAGACAATAGCTTCCCATTAGCAGTATAACTAGTTACCATGGCAACAATTTCAGTTATTTCTTTCTTTCTACTAAGAATACCATAGAGGAATTTAGAATAGGTAGGAACTTTGATTGCATTCGCAAATGGAATTTCTAGACAAAGGTCACCAAGTGCCTTTGTAAAAGAATCATACATTACCTAATCTGGTGCTTTCTTTTTTTGGTCTGGATAAGGAAGCTTTTGCTCACCTTTCTTATTCTTGTATTTTACCTTTTGTGGGGGGTCAGGCTCTTTTGTTTCTTTCTTTTGTTGTTTCTTATCGCTTTTCTTCTTTTCTACTACAACATCTTCATCTTCCTTGCTTATCTCTTTTTCTTCTCTTGGATCAACCATCTCTGCATCAGAGTCATAACGGTCATCATGTGCATCATTTTGGTCCTCCTTGGTTTGATCTTGTGTTTCTTGAGCAGTTTCATCTTGAGGATCCACCAGTGTATCATCTTCTTGGCTTGCTTTGAGTAAGGCTTTTTACTTTCGCTCTTTTTCAGCTTCATATTCTGGTGGTCCTAATGGTCCTATAACAACTGCACCTCTTCTTGTAACAACATTAGTAGAAACACGAATATCTTTATCATCTCGAAGAAAAATTTGATAACCAGATGCTATTTGTTCACACTGGGTTTCAATCATACTGAGATACCTGTGAAATAATTTTATTTCTTGTCCAATCTCATCATAATTTTCTGTGAGTTCTACCAAAATCTTTTTATGTTTTTGAAAGTGCTTATGCAGGTTATTATGAGATTTTGCTTGTCGATGTTTTAATTATTGAAAAACTTTTCTAGTTTCATCTTCTTCAGTTAAAACTTGTAACAAGTCTACTTTGTTTTCCTTAACAAGTTTAGAAGGTATACCTTTTTACTTCATAGTTTTGCATACTTCAGGCATAAGATCATGAGTTATCCGGAGTATCCCTTTTTCTAGCTTAGTGCCAAAATCAGGATTATATAAAGAGTCATTCTTAGCCCTAGTAGACATCAATTCCAAACATTCTTTAATAGTTAAAGTATTTATCGATCCTCCTGCTGAGAAGTCAAGCAACTTTCTACATTGAGTATTAAGACCGTGGTAAAATAAATGGCAAATAGTTGATTCAGAATAACCATGATTGGGAATGCTATTGATCATTCCAAAGAATCTATCCCAGGCTTGTGAGTAGTTTTCTCCCATGTTCTGACTAAAGTTGCCTGTATTCTTTCTTAATTAAGTTACCTTTTTAAAAGGATTAAACCTGTTTATGAATCTAACAATGCAGTTTTCCCAGCAGTTAATGTAATGGCGAGGGAGAGAATATAACCAGTCTAGAGGTTTACCTTGAAGAGACCAACGGAATAATTTTAGACGAGAAAAGTCTCTTGGCAAACCTTTTGGTCCAAGTGATGTTATCACATCGTCAAACTCTCTAAGATGTCTTCCTGGGTCTTCATCTTCCCTTCCACTGAAAGCTTTTTCCTGCAAAATTTTAATAATTCCACCATCAAATCGATATTCTCTAACTCTAGGATTAGGGAATTCTATTGGTTGTTTAAGAAATTCAGAACTTGGAGCATTGTATTCTCTGAGAGTTTTCTCAGGATTCATGGGAGTTGTCCCGTAAATAGACATGATTTCCATAATATCACTCAGTTTTTCAACATCAACTTTATTTGATCATAAAAGTTTTTCAATAATTTCTTCACGCCTTTGAGCAAGCACGCGCTCAATATAATCTGGTAAATAGGTCCTATCAGAGCATGTAGACCCTTTTTCTCCTAGGGAGAACATTTTGTAGTGGCAACACCTGCAATGTCAAGAGACAAACACTTAGTGCTTAGCTCCCCGACAATGGTGCCAGAAAATAGCTTGATGTCTACAAGTGCACAAACCATTTATAGCTAGTTTCGAAGTATAGATATCGATCCCACAGGGATCCCAAAGATAAGTGTTTATGAGTGAAGTCTGTCACACCCAAAGTTGTCACAGGTCTTCGAGTGAATTGATTGCAAGTGTTGAAATGAGAATGGAGTATTGATTAAACTAGGTGTATTTAAATAAAACTAAAACGTAAACTTCAGAAATATAAAGCATAAAAGTAAAGAACGATTCAGTTGTTTTGTTGTTTTTTCAGATGGCAAAAGAAGGCGCGGGGAGACTGTGCCAGGTGGACGAATGATAAGTGTAACAATTATAATCTTATAAGTATATGTGTAGGCGAGCAACCCATAATTAGCCGGAACTCCTTTTGGTAGATTTCATCCCAACTTCGATAATCCTACTAGTCTATTACCAAAACCATGGTCAGACACTAGACGATTAAGACCCTTCAGGTCGCTTAACGATTAAGCTCCTTGGATCGGACTAATGCAATAAGCACGGTGGTTCCTCGTTATCCTCGAGTCTACTAGTTTTCTATTGATATCCCCATGTCACTCGGGGGTTGCCGGTCTACTAGCGAACAAGATCCTATCAATGTAGAATAAAGCATCATGTTGCCTGGGCCCTTAATTGGACAACAAGCATTAGGCATCCCACATATAGCCAAGCACACATAATATAGTAATTAGAATCAATCACAAACTAATGGAAAATGTATGGAGGCACATCACATCTCACCAATACCTTACATCTCCTACGCCCAAGGAACTTACTCACACGTTAGAGAAGAACGAATCATCGATATAATTAAATAGAGGGAGATCCACAATAAGAATATAAAAGTAATCCAACACAATTCAAGATTGGAAGAAACAATCTCAAACCCTAGTTTTGCAAGGTGAAGATCCCTCTCTCTCTCAAGTACAAGTAATGGCTATGGGGTGTATTGGCTAGGAGGTCGAAGATCGTGGAGCGAGATGAAGAATGTCTTCCCCTTCCTCTCCAGCTCTCTTCTTTCTCCCTTCTTGATGGGATGGCGGCTGCAATGTTCTGTTTTTGCGTATGGCCTCTTCACGGAAGTTGTCCCTTTTGACAAGATGGAGGTGGCTGCAGCTATACGTCCGAAAAAATGTTCCCACCATATAGTTTCTCATTAAAGCCTCTGTATGCTCCCCTCTATTGCTTCCAAAGAGAGACTTGCTTGTTTTCGGATGAATATTGTGTTTCTCTAGTTAAAACCTTATGTTGATGTTTAGAACCTGAAACACACATTAAAAACCAAGTTTTCTTCGCTGCCAAAGTATTAGCATTAGGTAAAGCTAGAAAACAATCAAATCTGGGAGAAAACCATCAATAAAAACAATAAAAAATGTGTCGAATCTCACAGCTATCACCTGCGTTGAGGGAGCCAAAGGTACCTACATTGGCAACCAAGTCGACAAAGAACCCCGCGATGAAGCGGCAGGCGAGCTTGCTGGAGAGGGGGCTGACTCAGTCGATAGGGCCCGAGCCGGAGAAGCCCGAGCACATCAGCATGGGCCTACACTTCATTCCATTCGCCAAGTGAGTTCCTTAGTCGTGTATCATTTGTTCATAGTTTGTTGTTCTAAATTTCCTTAGTCACTGATTATTGTGATCCTGCAGGGGCATCCCCAAGATAATCAATCGCCCCATGGTGGCCAAGGTTCCGCCGACTGGCATCGAAGCTGGGGAAGATGCTCCCAAGAATAGCTAGGGAGAGACTGCCAAGGCACTGGATAGAGGCGTGAAGAAGAAGAAAACCGAGCTGGTTGAGGCGGCTGATTCGGGCTCGAAGGCGGGCGATGATGCGATCAAGCCGGAGGGGGAAGCATCCACGAGAGCGAAGCCGTCTAAGGCTGACCTGCCTCTAGAAGCATCTGCACCGGCGACTGACACGCCAGGAGCGGCGACTGCAACCTTTCTGCGGTTCATGGCGAAAGCCTCGGCAACTTCAATTGACACAAAATCACCATTGGTCGCTGAGGTGATTGACAATGGCATTGGGCAGCCTTATGCCCACAATGGATGCAGTCGTGCTCTACCGCATGCTAGGTGAAGCCCTTTAGATATGTCCAATCCCCGAGAGCCTGGTCGCTAAATTTTAGTGACTGGACACTTAAAATCGTCGATCCTCTAGTCCCCGAGGTTCCAGTCGCTAATAAGTAGCGATTCGAGTCTTGAAGCTTAATGTTCTTGTTTTTCTATTGATATTGCAGCGTGAGTTCATAGAACGGCAAGCGGCATTGGAGTGAGTGGAGCGAGACCAGTGGCTAGCTCAGGAAAGCAATTGGCTCCTTCAGGTTGTTGCGGGTAAGTCCTTTAGGCTTGACGAACTTCTGGAGTCTTTGTGCCTGCGACTTGCTTAACCAGGTGTTTCTTGTGTAGGTGACCATGCCGCCGCGCTTTCCAAAGCTCGTGAAGTCTATGTGTCTGCCGCTAACTTGGATCCTGCAAAGGCTGCTACGACCACTATAGAGGAGAAAGCCACTGCTTTGGCAAAGGAGATGGAATCGGCGAAGTCGGCAATGATCTCCTCCGAGGAGAGGGCAAAGGCTGCAGTTCTGGTGGTAGAGGAGGAGCGAAAGGCTTCTGACTCCATCATCATGGGGTTGCAAGGCAAGTTCTCTGCCCTCGAGAACTTCATCACGGAGAACTGCCGCAAGCTTCTTGGTATGTCTTTCGCCTTTTCCTTTACTTTTCAAGTAGCGCATTATTGGATGGGGAGTCCCCAAGCGTCGAGTCCTCGAGAAGGGGGAGTCCCCGGGCATTTTCTGCTGCTGGAGCTTGATTTGCTGACGCTGTGCTGATATTGTTGGCCAGGGAGATCCTGCCATGTAGACGTTCCGTGCTGAGCGTGCGTGACGACAGTGCTGAATGCGGCCACAACATCGGCGATGTGCGTCCAAGCCGTCCTTCAAGGCATATCTCCTACCAAGGTGATTCCCAGAGACTGGGCGGAGGTGTGGAGGTATCTCAAGGAGGCACCTGCGGTCGTGTAGTGGATGGCACGATCCGTGTTCCAACGCGGAGCCACCACAGCATTGAGCCTTGGGCTCGCCCATTTCCTGAAAGACTTTGAACTTGACGACGTCACTAGGAGGCATCCCTCAGCGACTGGAAGGTGGAGATCGCCGATGTACTCACCATCAATGCGAAGGCCGTTCCATACGCGGAGCATGTGTTGGTGATGAGCGACCTCGTGCCATATTAGGAGACGCGAGTGGCACCAAACGACACTGAGCCGATGCATCGTGGCCTCCAATCGGAGCGACCGTTTCAGTCGTCTATCGTGAAGTTGTTGACGACCTACCTGATGAACCTGCGGAAGCCCTTTGTGAGGGTCAAGGGTGCGGATGGTGCCTCCTCATTGAAGCCTGCAGAATGAGAGATTAGACTATAGCGTAGTTTTATGTGGCGACTGGCCTTTTGTACAATATTTTTTGGTGAAAATTTTATTTTTTCACATGATGATATGCTAATCGACTCATATGCAACTGCAGAGTTAGTTGCTTATTTTGATTTTGTCTCTTGGTTGTTTGAATTGTGCGAGTCCCCAAGCGTATCTGCTATTGGGTTTTAGTCGCGCATGTGTGTTTAGTGTTGTTGATGTTTGTTGTAAGATGTTTAGCTAGCTTGAGTCTACTCGTTGTGGCTCGTGGAGCTAGTCGCATGGCGACCCCAAGGGTTACTCTGTACTTAGTGTTTTCCCTGAACGCGAGGGGGTTCGTTTTGCGAGTCCTCGAGCGTGGTACTTAACTGTTCGAGTCGTACGCCCAAGGTATGTGAGGACGCCAGGCGCTGTTTTATGTATAGCGTGTCTCTCTTCGTGTCTCGAGGAGCCAGTCGCTTGGCGAGTCCGTGGCACGCTCTCGTACTTGGTATGTTCCCGAGCCGTGTGTGGGTTCATTTTAGAACGAGCCCCATAGCTTCGTACTTAACCGTTCGAGTCACTATGCGCAAGGGTCAGGAGGACAAGGTGATGTGGGGAGCACAACCAGTTGTCTTGGCTCGGGAAGCCAGTCGAGCGAGGCGACTCCGATGGTGTCTCCGGGTTAGCGTTTCTATGGACGGTGCAAGACCCGAATGTATTTCGGTGCCCTTGAACCGCACTACTTAGCCGTGCCAGTCGCTCGAATAAGGGTTGACTACAATGGTTAGCGTTTTTGCTATATGTACGAGTGCGATTGGCACAAGTAAAGGCGAGTGGACACAATTTGTGTGGACAGTACTTATATTTCCTTAATGGTACAACCGAGTATAAGTTTGAGTTCTAGGTGTAGAACTTTTGAAGGAGGTTCACATTCCATGGCTGCTCGACCTCGAGCTGGCCATCACCTCGTATGTCGATGAGGTAGTAGACATCGTTTCCAAGGACTCACCCTATGGAGAATGGCCCCTCCCATGGGGGGAGAGCTTGTGCATTCCCTTCTTGTCCTGGATGAGTCTTAGGACGAGGTCGCCCTCCTGAAATGTGCGAGTCCAGACTCGGTGGCTGTGGTAGCGATGGAGACCTTGCTGGTATATGGTGATGCAGGAGAAAGCTAGGTCATGTGTTTGGTAGAGCAGATCAATCATGTTTTTATGGGCGACTTCGTTGTCCTCTTCCGCGGAGTGGACGACTCGTGGTGAGTCATGCTCTATGTCAGTCGGCTTGATGGCTTGGGTGCCGTACACCATGAAGAAGGGGTGTGAACCATGTTGATCGGTTGACGGAGGTGTGAATGCCGCATATCACGGAGGGGAGTTCTTCAACCCAGCATCCTAGCGTCCGATCAAGGGGGACCTGCAGTCTTGGCTTGAGGCTGTGGAGGATGCACTGGTTGGCATGCTCAGCTTGGCTATTTGACTCCGGGTGGGCGAATAAAGCAAGGTCGAGTCGAATGTCGTGCTCCTCGTAGAAGTCAGCCATAGCTCCCTTGGGGAAGTTGGTGCTGTTGTAGGTGATGATGTTGTGCGGATAGCCGTACCGGTAGATCGGCTTGCGAAGGAACTTGGTGGTGGTCTTGCCATCACATTTCATGATGGGCTTCACCTTGACCCACTTTGTGTACTTGTCGACTGTGACCAGGAGGTGGGTGTAGCCCGATGGGGAGGTTTTGAACCGACCCACCATGTCGATGCCCCAAATGGCGAATGTCCATGTGATGGGGATGGTCTTGGGAGCCAAACCAGGGATGTGCGTCTAGTTGGCTCATTTCTGGCACCTGACGTAGCGTTGGATGATGTCGACGGCATCAGCGTGCGCGGTGAGCCAGTATAAGCCATGGCGCATGGCTTTGGCGACTAGCAACCTTGCGCCGGTGTGTTGGCTGTAGTCACCAGCGTGGATGTCTTGTAGGATCTTCGGACCATCTTCTGGTTGTACGCAGCATTGGTACACGCCTACCATGCTGCGTTTCTCGAGCTCACCGTTGATGATGACGAAGGATTTGCAGGAATGCACGATCATCCACGCCTCTATCTTGTCCTTGGTCAAGATCTTATGCTTGAGGTAGGGGACGTAGGGTGTGGTTCAGTCGCTGGGCTCCATGATCATGGAGACTCGAGTGGACTCGGGCTATAGCGGTATCCTATTGTTGATCTCCTATGGGAGAGACCGATGGCTTGTCGATGATGTCGAGGAAGATGACCGGTGGTGGCATTTGGTGAGCCGATCCAATGCGCGAGAGTACATCGGCCTCCTTGTTCTTCCGCTGGTCGATCCACTTGACAGAGTAGCCAGCAAAGTAGCCCCATCTGGTCCACCGCTTGGCGGCGTGCTATCATGTTGGGGGCGACGGTGTCGCAGGTGCCAGCGACTTGTGCGACAACGAGGTCGGAGTGGCCGTAGCAGTTGAGGCTATTGATGTTCATCTTCTTGGTGGCTCGCATGCCATGGAGGACAACCTCGTATTCAGCCATGTTGTTGGTGTAGGGCGTGAAGTTGAGCTATAACACGTATCGGAGTTTGTCACCCTTGGGGGAGGTGAGGATTATCCCAGCCCGGCGCCGTCCGCATTCTTTGATCTATCGAAGTGGAGGGACCAGTAGTGGAGGTATGGCAGTGTTGTCGGCTGTTGTGCTTCCTCCCAGTCGGCGAGGAAGTCAGCCAGAGCATGTGACTTGATGGCCTTGCGCGGCTCGTACTTGATGTTGTGGACGCCAATTTCGACGAACCACTTTGTGACTCGCCCAGTCGTGTTGCCATTGCGGATGATGTCATGTAGTGGGGGCGGAGGAGACGACCGTGATGGGGTGCTCCTAGAAGTAATGTGGGAGCCTTCTCTAGGCTTGGAAGACCGCGTAGACCAGCTTCTGGTACTACAGGTAGCGTTGCCTCGACTCGGTGAGGACCTCGCTGATGTAATAGACACGGCGCTGCATAGGGCGTTCCTTGCCGTCTTCGGGTCGTTCAACGACCATCACGGTGCTGACGACTTGACTGGAGGCTGCGACATAGACTAGCATTGGCTCCTTGTCCATGGGAGTGGTGAGTACTAGCGCTACGAGTAGCATGTCCTTCCGCGCTTTGAGCGTGTTGTCAGCCTCGTTGTCTCACATGAACGTGGGGTTCTTCCGCATTAAACGGTAGAAGGGCATTGCCTTCTCACTGAGCCGAGGGGTGAAGCGACTGAGGGCCGCGACCTGCCCTACTAGCTTTTGGACATCGCCCATGCACTCAGGCTTTCTGAGTCGTGCGATGGTGTCGATCTTGGAGGGGTTAGCCTCGATGCCTCGTTTGGACACCATGTACCCCAGGAGCTGGCCAATGGGCATGCTGAAAGTGCACTTCTCTGGGTTGAGCTTGATCTTATACTTCCATAGATTTGCGAATGTTTTAGCCAGGTTGGTGAGTAGGTCACTCTGGCGAGTTGACTTCGCCACCATGTCATCGATGTAGACGTGGATGTTGCGGCCAATTTAGCTCGCTAGGCACTCCTACATGCACCGTTGGTAGGTTGCGCCGGATTTCTTGAGGCCGAACATCATCGTGGTGTAGTAGAAGGCTCCGAAAGGCGTAATGAAAGCCATTTTCTCCTCATATTCGATAGACCGGAATAAGCATTGAGGAACAAGAGCGAATCAGACCCTACGGTCGAGTCGATGATCTGGTCGATGCGCGGGAGGACGAACTCCTACTTGGGCTGGCCCTGTTGAGGTTGGTGTAGTCGATACACATCCTCCAGGTGTTGTTCTCCTTCAGGACGAGGACTAGATTGGCCAGCCACTTGGAGTACTTGATGGGCCAAATTAATCCTGCGGCGAGTAGCCGCTGCACTTCTTCGGTGATTGCATGGCGATGCTCTTCAATGAAGGGCCGCAGCGACTGCTTGACAGGTCGCGCCTTCAGGTCGGTGTTTAGCTTTTGCTCAGTGAGTTCCCTCGGGAAAACATGCATGTTAGATGGCTTCCATGCGAAGATGTCACGATTCTCACAGAGGAACTCGATGAGCGCACTTTCCTATGCGGGGCTCATGTTGGTTCCCACGGTGACCTTCTGGCTCGAGTCACTTGGGACGTGCTCGACGGTGCGGGTGTGCGTGGAGGCCTCGAAGGTGGCATGTGTGGTGCTGGCCGAGGTGGGCTTCTTCAGGATCGTCAGGTCATCCTTGTCAATGTTACTCGCGTATTTCGCAAGCTCGTCTGTGTGGTTGGTTTCTTCGGTGATGACGGCATCAGCGAGATCAGCGCCTTTGTCCTCGCAGTCCATAGCCATGTAGGGGTCGCCGTGAATGGTGATGATGCCACATGGCCCTAAGAGCTTTTGAAGGGAATATGCCTCAGAGGCAATAATAAAGTGGTTATTATCTTATTCCATGTTTATGATAAATGTTTATTTTGCATGCTATAATTGTATTGATTGGAAACGTCAATACATGTGTGTTTAATAAACAAATAAAAGGTTCCTAGTTATGCCTCTCTTATAGACTAGTGATGGCCCAAAATATATCGAGCTCGTTGGGGAACCCCAAGAGGAAGGTATGATGAGCACAGCAGCAAGTTTTCCCTCAGTACAAAACCAAGGTTATCAATCCAGTAGGAGCAAGGAAACACCCCAAAGGTGTAGCTAGCTGAACGATGGCAGGGCGCACTACCGGTGCCATCAGCAACGTGAAGACCTACACAACACAACCACAGAACTCTGTCCCCAACTTGCGATGAGGTTGTCAATCTCACTGGTTTTGCTGAAAACAAAGGATTAAACGTATCGAATGGAAGGAAGTAATAGTTTGCAGAAAGTAAACACAAAGCAGTAAACAGTTTATAGATTGTATGTAAAAGAAAAGGACCGGGATCCATAGTTCACTAGAGGTGGCTCTCCTTAAGATAGATAACATGCTAGGTGAACAAATTACAGTGGGGCAATTAACAAATATCGAGAAAGCAATACATGAATATACTAATCATCTTGACTCCTTTGGAACTTGATTGGGCATTACAACATTATACATAGACCGCCATCCAACTGCATCTATGACTAATAATCCACCTTCAGGTTATCATCCGAACCCCCTCCAGTATTAAGTTGCAAGCAACAGATTATTGCTTTACGAATTGCGTGTAATGTAAACAATATGATTGTTCTATGAACAAAGGATTGTTGTTTTCTCCCTAGTAGCAACAACACATCTAAGTACCTTAGAGATTTCTGTCACTTCCCCAGATTACCAGAGGCATGAACCCACTATCGATCATAAATACTAACTCTTGGAGTTGCTAGCATCTACTTGGCCAAGATAGCTACTAACAACGGAAAGCATGCAAGATCACAAATAACAAAGACATGATAGAATCAATAATCAATCTAAAATAGCATCTCAATATCCATCGGATCCCTGCAAACACAACATGTATGGATTACAAATAGATGATCTTGATCATGAACGGAGCTCACAAGATCTAGACATGAAAACACAAAGGAGGAGAACCAGCCATCTAGCTACTACATGGATCCGTAGTCCAAGGATGAACTACTCACGCATCACACCGGAGGCTTGCATGGTGATGAAGAAGGCCTCCAGGGTGAATTCCCCTCTCTGGCAGGGTGCCAGGAAGAGCTTCAGGTCCCTCCCGATCTAGGGATGGAGATGACGGCGGCTACAGACTCTTTCTTGGATTTTTGATCGGGTACTTAGGGTTTTCGTCCCGAGGGCATCTTATAGGCAGAAGGAGAGGCCGAGGGGGTGCTGGGGTCGGCTAGACCACCCCCTGGCGCGGGCCAGGCCTGGCCGCGCGGGCCAGGCCTGGCCGCG
This sequence comes from Avena sativa, assembly GCA_916181665.1. Lineage (NCBI taxonomy): Eukaryota > Viridiplantae > Streptophyta > Magnoliopsida > Poales > Poaceae > Avena > Avena sativa. Next base: position 347,079,382 of record OV702287.1, read on the forward strand.
CGGCCAGGTGGTGTGGCCGGCCCCCAGCCCTTCTCCGTTTGGTATTCTGGCATCTGATGACTCCCGGAATAGGCACTTTGGCTTTTGTCCCATCCAATTCCGAGAATATTCATTTTCTGACTTTCCTGGAACCAAAAACAGCAGAAAACAGGCAGCTAGCACTATGGCTCTTGTTAATAGGTTAGTCCAAGAAATCATATGAAAAGTACTCTAAAGTATGGACAAAACACAAGAAAGTGGATAAAACCAAGCATGGAACATCAAAAATTATAGATACATTTTCAATGTATCAACATCCCCAAGCTTAACTCCTGCTCGTCCTCGAGTAGGTAAGTGATAAAAAGAAAGAATAATTTTTGAGGTGACATGCACCATCAAAGACTTGATCAAAGTATTTGTAAAACATTCAAAGCTGAGATCATAGTACTTCAATCATAACATGAAAGACAAGGTTCTATCAATAAGACAAAGAAACTATGATGCAACATGAAAAGGCACAAACAAAAGATTCATGAATAACAATACTTTGCAAGACGTTTGTTTGTTTCACATAAAGAAAACATAGCATAATAGTATTCAGCTTGTCCCTCATAGAGTAGCAAATATAAATTCATAGGACACCTTCAAAGTTCATAAGAGTGACTAGATAAAAATAGTTTAAAACAAGCAATATCAAGTTATGCATCAATCAACTAGTCTTGGGACAATGCACATAGAACTAAGAATGGACACTATGCTCTCAAAGTAAGTGCATAAAGATAGAAGGTGGAGACTCAATATATGATGGTGGAAGAAAGGCCTTCATAGAAGGAAGTAGGGATTCAAGTCTCATAAAGAGCTTCCAAAAATTATGGTACTTATAGATTTCAGCTCTCATTGCCCCTATCATAAGCATCTTGAAGGTGATTAAGGTTAAAGTGACACAACTAAGAGGATATGCTTGACAAGTTATAAACCGAAATCTCATGCCCCTTACTTACGAAGACCGATCCTGATGCTACTCAACTTTAGTCACGAGTAAGCTCTTGTCATTGTAAGTACATGTGTATCATAAAGAACCGCCAACGTGGTACCCCTTGCACATGATACAGGAGCTATCCCATAATCAAAATGACAAGGCAAGCAGACAATGAGCATCTCAGCGATCTTTTTATTTGCTATTTGCATAGGTTTTTATTGAGGATGCTTCATAGAGTGCTCATTATGGTGATGCTGCAAGTTTCCACCATGATTAGGCATGGCTTAGGCTAGCGACCCAGGTGTTTCTCTAACACACATACAAATTCCATGATCTTACAAGTTCCACTTTTATTTCACACCGCCGGGATCCGTAAGCAAAAGAACATGATATCAATGGGGTACAAAGTACAAGTGCAATGTTGAAAGCGTTCCCCATGATACATGGTTCTGCTAATTTCAACTTATAAAGCGCAAGCATATACGTAACAAAGACGGACCCAATGGTTCAAGTTTATTAAGGGCAAGAAAAGTAAAGTGTGCCATCAAGTTCGTGAGAGCTTTAATCACTAGTTTTCTCATAACAAGTTTAATTTGGAAGGTAAACAAAAGAATGAATATACTTGGAATAGCATAAGCTAGTAGGTAGGTATGGTGGACTCTTTTGAATAACTTGGTTTAAGGAGTTGGATGCATGAGTGGAACTCATACTTGGTTGTGGAGGCTAGCAAAAGACTGGGAGCGATAAACTAAGAGAGCAATAATGGCCATAATCATGCAGAGTGACAAAACATCATTGATCAAAGCATAAAGTAATACTACAAGTTGAAAACTAAAGGATCATAAAGGCTATGGTGACTTGAGATAGTCATAACATGGTGTGAGCATGTGCCAAGTCAACCCAAATAAAGCATCAAAGGAGAATACCACTATACTATGCTAAAACAACGGATGATTCATCCAAGGCACATTAAGAAATCTCAATTGTTTATAACAAGTCATGCTATAGAAAAGAATACTAAGCATAAAACCAAAACAATATCAAGCATGGCATGACAAAGCATATGCCAAAGTTAAAAACAAGCTCTTTTTACCACATAAGTATGAACTTTCCTACTCTTTTCCAATCCAAACCAAACTATTTGCAAACCAATGTATGAAAGAGGGGGTCCAACCAATTTATTCAGAAAACTAAGAAAATCAAGCAAACTAAAAACCAAAACAAAAACGAAAAAGAAGACGCACCAAGAACAACACAACTATGCATGAAACAATAAAAATGAAGCGTTTGGAAGAAACCTGGAATTTTTATTGATGAAGAGGGGGTGCCTTGGGCATCCCCAAGATTTGACGCTTGTACTTCTTGGATATTTCTTGGGGTGACACGCGTGGCATCCCCAAGCTTGAGCTTTAGTCCATCTTTCATCTCATTACTCATTCCTTCCATACACCTGAAAATTTTCCTTCATACAAAACTTCACACAATCTTTATTAGAAACATTAGTGCACTCAAGATAATAGGTCTTAAGGTTCAGTTCTAACACAAAATAAACTTCCATTAGAACACTAGATACTGTATCACTTCTCTCAAAAATCTCAATTCCCGAAAAGAACTAAAAAATGAACCAACAAGAAGGAAATGCAGAAAATGGCAGAAATCTGTCAAAACAGACCAGCAGGTAAAGACGATTTTTTAGAAGACCTTTTGTTGCTCAAATCAAAAAGTGATGAACTAACGAAAGTTAGATAACAACCTGGGGAAGAAGCACAAAAATTCACGCCTCAAAAAGACGTCCAGAGATTTTACACAAATTTTTACGGTGAAGCACAGAAATCTGTTTCGGGACAGCAACTTTCCCAATCATTACTTCTCTTTCATTAGAGGTTACTCTTGGCACAAAAAGCAAATAAAAAGGATAAGGAGCGGTTATTCATGAAGTAATAACTTCAAGACTCATCTAAAACTTTTGGGTTATCTCCCAATAAGTACTTTTCTTTAACGCCTTTAAGTTAGGCATAAGAAGCAAGAAAGAATCAATTGTTCTCAAATGAAGAAGCATTAAGATTAATACCAGAAATATCTTCAACAAGGCAAGGTATATCATCCAAATAAGTTCTAGAGGATCCTCTCTCAATGCTCTTAGGTTCACTATTTTCATCAAAAGGGTTTTCAGGAACAATCCAATCAAGATTCTTTTCTATGGCTTAATGTATTGCTACCAGTTTAAAGGGTATTGGTATCTTAGGTTCCTCCCCATTAGGTTCGGTTTTGTTCATCTTTTCTCGTGTACCAACAACATCTACACATGAGTCTAGCATATTGAAACGTTCAAAGACTTTCCTAGCTTCCTTGGCAACATCATAGAATTCCTTAAACAAAGTTTCTAGAATAAAATCCCTCTTTTCAGGGTCCTCAATTTCTTTAAGCTTAAGAAATATTACTTGCATTAAGGGGTTGAGGTTAACAAACCTAGCTTCTAACATCTGAACTAAAGAAGCTGCAACAATCTCATAGTTTGAAGCAAGTTCTGCAAGGGATCTATCCTCAATATCCTCATGTTTACTAAGATGATTAAAGAATTCTTCAATATTATATTTCCCAATTATAGAACCACTACCAATTCAAAGGTCTTTCAGGGTGAATTTAGGGATCAACATGGTGAGCTAAGGAAGAGGTGACAACTAAAGGAGACTTATTTTTTTTTCTGTTTTCCAAATAAGAAAGCAAACTAGTAAAACTAAATTTTTTGTGGTTTTGATAAAGAAACAAGCAAACAAAGCAAAAAAAACTAAGCAAAAAAAAATGAAAGTAAAGAGATTAGTTATGAGGGACTCCCCTTGTGAAGATGTCCTTGACTCCCCGGCAACAGCGCCAGAAAATATGCTTGATGGCCCAAAATATATCGAGCTCATTGGGGAACCCCAAGAGGAAGGTATGATGAGCACAGCAACAAGTTTTCCCTCAGTACGAAACCAAGGTTATCAATCCATTAGGAGCAAGGAAACACCCCAAAGGTGTAGCTAGCTGAACGATGGCAGGGCGCACTACCGGTGCCAGCAGCAACATGGAGACCTGCACAACACAACCACAGAACTCTGTCCCCAACTTGCGATGAGGTTGTCAATCTCACCGGTTTTGCGGAAAACAAAGGATTAAATGTATCGAATGGAAGGAAGTAATAGTTTGCAGAAAGTAAACACAAAGCAGTAAACAGTTTATAGATTGTATGTAAAAGAAAAGGACCGGGATCCATAGTTCATTAGAGGTGGCTCTCTTTAAGATAGATAACATGCTGGGTGAACAAATTACAGCGGGGCAATTGACAAACATCGAGAAAGCAATACATGCATATACTAATCATCTTGACTCCTTTGGAACTTGATTGGGAATTACAACATTATACATAGATCGCCATCCAACTGCATCTATGACTAATAATACACCTTCAGGTTATCATCCGACCCCCCTCTAGTATTAAGTTGCAAGCAACAGAATATTGCTTTATGAATTGCGTGTAATGTAAACAATATGATTGTTCTATGAACAAAGGATTGTTGTTTTCTCCCTAGTATCAACAGCACATCTAGTACCTAAGAGATTTCTGTCACTTCCCCAGATTACCAGAGGCATGAACCCACATTCGAGCATAAATACTAACTCTTGGAGTTTGTAGCATCTACTTGGCCAAGATAGCTACTAACAACGGAAAGCATGCAAGATCACAAATAACAAAGACATGATAGAATCAATAATCAATCTGAAATAGCATCTCAATATCCATTGGATCCCCGCAAACACAACATGTATGGATTACAAATAGATGATCTTGATCATGAACGGAGCTCACAAGATCTAGACATGAAAGCACAAAGGAGGGGGACCAGCCATCTAGCTACTACATGGATCCGTAGTCCAAGGATGAACTACTCACGCATCACACCGGAGGCTTGCATGGTGATGCAGAAGGCCTCCAGGGTGAATTCCCCTCTCTGGTAGGGTGCTGGGAAGAGCTTCAGAACCCTCCCGATCTAGGGATGGAGATGATGGCGGATATGGACTCTTTCGTAGATTTTTTATTGGGTACTTAGGGTTTTTGTCCCGAGGGCATCTTATAGGCGGAAGGAGAGGCCGAGGGGGTGCTGGGGTCGGCTAGACCACCCCTGGCGCGGGCCAGGCCTGGCCGCGTGGCCAGGTGGTGTGGCCGGCCCCCAGGCCTTCTCCGTCTCGTATTCTGGCATCTGATGACTTCCAGAAAAATAGGCACTTTGGCTTTTGTCCCGTCCAATTCCAAGAATATTCATTTTCTGACTTTCCTGGAACCAAAAACAGCAGAAAGCAGGTAGCTGGCACTGTGGCTCTTGTTAATAGGATAGTCCAAGAAATCATATGAAAAGTACTCTAAAGTGTGGACAAAACACAAGAAAGTGGATAAAACCAAGCATGGAACATCAAAAATTATAGATACATTTGCAATGTATCAACTAGCTCGTTGATTAACAAGATGATCAAAGTTTCCTGATCATGGACATTGGATGTTGTTAATAACGAGGTCGCAACATTTATGAAATGATGCGATGAACATTCATCTGAAGTATAGCATTACGATCAAAGTCATTATGTTTATATTGTTATAATATCATACGAAGTAATCTTAGTCCTTAGACCATGAGATCATGTTAATTGCTAACATCGGAAGAGTGACTTGATAACATCAAACGTCACACCGTAAAAGGGTGACTATAAAGGTGGGTTCAGATACTCCGAAGGTGTTATGTTGAGGCTCATGGATCAAGAGTGGGATTTGTCCATCCCGATGACGGATAGATATACTCTGGGCCCTCTCGGTGATATCACATTGAGAATAGCTTGCAAGCAAGTGATGTGATCACTAGAATGTTATATCACGGGAACGAGAAAAGAGTGCATGTCGGTAACAATATCAAACTAGGTATTGGGATAATGATGATCGAATCTCGGATATGTAATATATCACAAGACAAAGGGATTTGGTTACGACGTTAAAGGTTCACACGATCACAAGAGTCATCGTTGAATATGTGGGAGTCAATATGGATCTCCAGGTCCCGCTGCTGATTACTGATCGGAGAGGGGCCTCGATCATGTGTACATTATTTGCGAACCACAGGGTGACACACTTAAGGGATACTGACACCATTTGGAGCAAATATGTTTCAGATAAAGATTTAAGAAAGCGCTGGAATCATTTCGATGGAAACCGGAATTGTTTCGGGTGAAATTGCAGAAACTGGTTCTGCATGTGATATTGAAATGTTGCAGGGGGTTTTATGTGAATGTTTTTTAATTAAAGTAATTAACAAAATTCTGAATAAAATAAATAAAATAGTTTTATTTAATGAGAGCTTGCATTAAATTTGGTGGAAATTTAATGCATGTGAGTGGAAGTGTGAGTGGAGGCATATTTATGTGAGTGGAGCATCCACCACATGAATGATAGAAGAGGTGGGGGCACCACCATGGATGCCATACCATGGCCCTTGGCTACCCCCCTCTTCCCTATAAAAGGCCCCCCTCTCCTCCTCACAACACACACCTCCTTGTGAAGGATCTCTCTCCCCCTCTAGTTATTCCCCATGGTCTCGGATTAGCGAGATACATGTTCCCGGTGGCTTTATCTGGAAAGGAGTTGCTGAAGGAATTATGCCCTGAGAGGCAATAATAAAGTTGTTATTATATATTCCTTATATATGATAGATGTTTATTTTACATGCTAGAAATGTGTTGATTCGGAAACATCAATACATGTGTGTTTAATAAACAAAAAGGGTTCCTAGTCATGCCTCTCTTATAGACTAGCTTGTTGATTAGCAGGATGATCAAGGTTTCCTGATCATGGACATTGGATGTTGTTAATAACAAGGTCACACCATTGGTGGAATGATGTGATGAACATTCATCCGAAGTATAGCAATACGATCAAGTCATTATGTTTATATTGCTATAACATCATACGAAGTAATCTTTATCCTTAGACCATGAGATCATGTTAATTCCTAACACCGGAAGAGTATCTTGATAACATCAAACATCACACCGTAACAGGGTGACTATAAAGATGGGTTCAGTACTACGAAGGTGTTATGTTGAGGCTCATGGATCAAGAGTGGAATTTGTCAATCCAGATGACGGATAGATATACTCTGGGCCCTCTCAGTGATATCACATTAGGATAGCTTGCAAGCAAGTGATGTGATCACTAGAATGTTATATCACGGGAACCAGAAAAGAGTGTGTAGTGACCTTGGATCGGTAAGGATCCTAAGTCCCTGTGATTAACATGCTAGTCCCTGGATCAATAGCTAGCACTCACAGTCGATGAAATATCATGTAAAACACAAAGTCTTTATTACACGAAGAATCCAGAGTATGAAGTTATTACAAAAGTTGCTTAGCATTATGCTAGCTCAAATAACAGCGGAAACATAAAAGCAGCATGAGTCCATCAACGCCCAGGCTTGTCGAGTGTAGACCCGTGATCCCTACGCACCTTTCAATCTTCGGATTCTGCACATAAGACGTGCAGCCAACAAGTTGGGTCAATACTTTGAATGTATTGGCAAATTACACCAAGGAGAGAATAGACTATCTCTACATGCAAGGCTGGTATAGGCTGTAGCGTTCATTTGCTCCAAGCTAATTTTCTTAAGTAGAGAGAGAATAGAGGATTTCCCTATTTTGTAAACATTTGCTTGAATAAAATAGGGTCGAGTGGCACACGAGGATATTACGCACCAAGTGTCCAAACAACCAAACACTTGGATATTACGCACCAAGCGTCACTTGGATATTACACACCAAGTTTCCCAAAATCCCACCCTTTAGCGATATTACGCACGCCATGGGGTTTTCAAAACTTTGTTTTAGAAAAGAGAGAGGAAGACCCTTCAGAGGCTCCATCCTTCAGACGCTCATTGTTGTTCTGTTACCGTGAACACGGCTGATCGATCAGATTGCAATACTCTCGAGAGTTTGTGCACTTACCCACAATCCACGATCAAGTCCTTTTACAGACAAGACCATGGCGAGGCTTTCCCTTAGTAGCCCCCTACCTTCCGGATCCAACCGTGCCAATAATCCTCCAAATGTTGGTACCCAGGTGAGGTTTCCCACTAAGTACTAGGCCAAGACAGAGCCCATAATGTATTGTGGTTGCACTGGAAGCTTCTGAATTCTGAAACATGGCAGACTTCTTTGATTCCTGGGCGGCCATCCTCCACCAAATATCACACACGTTGACCCGACAACCATTCCGCCCAGAAGAAAACTTAGTTTTATTTTGAAGTGAATTTGAGAAGAAAAGTTTGCTCTAGAGAGCCTTTATACTTAGAAAATTCTTTGTCTTTCGAACCCCCCAACGGTACTTTGTATATATATAGCATAGCAAGCAATACTTAGCAAAAACAGGGGTAACCTATTTGGATGGGAAATCCTAAGTATAGAGCTACTCATGGCATACTACAAAAACATCGCACTTGCAAAATAATACTAAGGGGAAAATCTACTAGAACATCCTACACATGCATACTACAGAATTTTGAAGATCACATGCATAGAATCAAAACTGGGACAAAATTATGAACAAGTGGTGTAACTTGCCTTGATCTGAGCAGCACTCTACACAATAGCACTCCTTAGCGCACTCCGAGCAATCTAACGAATCACAAACATAGATCTTATCACAACCTGTTCAAAGCATACACAAAGGAATACATGCATGCATGCAACATGGTAGTTTATGCAAGGTTGGTTAAATTGATCGAGTTTGTGCTGTGCTAGGGTAAGGGTGTCACTAGGATTGAGTTTAGATCTAATAGAGTCACTAAAACAAATCCTGGGTTTATAAGGAGATCAGTCCATCTAATTAGCCCCAAACTAGATCTATTGATCTTAAGCAAGGTTGTATAATTTTGTCCAGTAGGCATTATGGAAACAAGGTCATTGCAACAAGAATCAATTAAAACAGAAGTTTAGTTATTTTTCTATAGAATAAACACTCCAATTTAGTGATTAAAATCTACAACTAAGACATTACTGTAAACCTGCAATATTATTACATATTTGGATTCTACATAAAATTAGGAATCCAACGGTATATTACAAGCTAAATTTGGACAAATAGTTATTTTTCTATGATTTTCGCAATAATAAACCTAATCTGCAAAAACCAAAAATAACCAGCCCAAACCCTAGCCCAGATCGTGCCAGGTGGCGGCCTCGGGTTGGGCCAGCTGGCTATGCGGGCGACGCGGCGCGGCGATGACGCGCTTGCCACGCGGCGTTGCGCGATTCGCTGATACCCCTTCGCCCCCCCTTCTAATCTGGCCCGCAGGATTACAATCGGACGGCCGAGGCAGTTCTACTGACCTGTGGTGGTGGCGGCGATGGAGACGACGGCGGTGGCGGCGGAGTCGATGGTGGTCGGAGTCCTGGTGGCCCTAGTGGAGGCGACGAAGATGGTCCCCGATGCGCACGTCGACGGCGAATCTCCCAACGATCTCAACTCGGTCCCTCTCTTCCTCCTTCTCCCGCGGTTGGCCGTTCCTCCTCTCGGACCCGACGGGCTCCGGCGAGCAATTGTCGGTGACCCCTTGCGATTCGGAAGGAAAGAGTTAGGTGGGAGGGTAGAGTAGGTCAAGGCGAGCAGCGTGGGAGGTTGAACAAGTCTCGAGATATCCTGGAGCGTCTCCCACCTCGAGCTCCGGCGGCGTCCGATCCGGCGAGCTCGGTTGAACTGCGAAGCGGCTAGGGTTTGAGAAAAAAAACGAGGGCAACGACGAGGGGGAGGGTCGGCCTTTAAAGGGCAGGAACTTGGGCGAGGGGGCAGACGAGTCCGGCGCGGGGACGAGTTCGACGCGGCCGGCAGCCGTGTCCGCCGCGGTCTCCAGGAGGGAGACGACGGGGTGGGGCCCCCGTGTCAGCGATGGAGGGGAGAGGTGGGCCGATGGGCGCGGGGTGGTTACCTGCTGCGCGGGCGATGGGGCGGGGTGGGCTGGCTGGCCAGCCCAGCTAGGTTAGCTGCTCGTTTTTTTTTTCTTATCCTTTTCTTTTTCCAATTCTGTTTTACTAAAATCACTTGTAACTTTTGCAAACAAGGTCCAAAAGTGATGATTCTTGTTTCTAAATTTTAGTAAAAATAAGGTGGTCAACGTAGGACCATGGTTTACTGTTTTTACATAGTTTATTGAAGGGTCAAACTAAAACAACAAAAGTGCTCACTTAAGGGAATATTAATTAGGGTTTTTGTAACGGGTTTTATGTGTTAGGAATTTGTTGTTGCAATATTTTTCAAATGTAGGATGCAATGATGCAAGGATGATGCATGACACTGATAACATCCTACTATAGAATCTGGGATGTTACAAACCTACCCCCCTTAAGAAGAATCTCGTCCTCGAGATTCGGGTTGGCTAGCAAATAGGTGTGGGTGTTCTGCCTTCAAGTCTTCTTCACGCTCCCACGTAGCTTCTTCCTCGGAGTGGTGGTTCCATTGTACCTTGCAGAACCTTATAGTCTTGGTGCGGGTAATCCTTTCAGCTGTTTCCAGTATTTTGATGGGTTTTTCCTCATAGGTAAGGTCATTTTCCAATTGAACCTCGTCTAGGGGAATGGTGTCTCTTAGCGGTGTTTCGGCCATCTCCGGGTGACACTTCTTTAGTTGTGATACATGAAACACATCATGAACAGTCAGTCCTTCCGGTAGCTCCAACTGATAAGCAACTTCTCCTCTACGGGCCAAAACTTTATACGGTCCTATGAATCGTGGGGCTAACTTGCCCTTGATTCCGAACCTCTTAACTCCACGTAGGGGTGAAACTCGGAGATACGCACGGTCCCCTATTTCGTAGGCCACATCTCTGCGCTTGGAATCAGCATAACTCTTCTGTCGGGATTGGGCTATCTTTAGCCTATCCTGAACCTGTCGTACCTTTTCTTCGGCATCCTTTATCAAGTCAGGTCCAAAAAGACTGCGTTCTCCAACTCCATTCCATAGCAATGGAGTCCTACACTTCCTGCCATATAGAACTTCAAACGGAGCCATCTTGATGCTTGTCTGGTAGCTGTTGTTGTATGAGAACTCCGCATATGGCAGGTTATCGTCCCAACTAGACCCATAGTCTAGTGCGCAAGCTCTCAACATATCTTCCAAAATTTGATTCACCCTTTCTGTTTGGCCATCTGTTTGAGGGTGGAAGGCAGTACTGAATTCTAGTCGGGTTCCCAGAGACTCATGTAATTGTCGCCAAAACTTTGAAGTAAACTGGGTGCCTCTGTCTGACACAATTCCCTTGGGAACACCATGTAGGCTTACAATCCTTGACATGTATATCTTAGCAAGCTTAGCACTTGTATATGTGGTCTTTACGGGGATGAAATGAGCCACCTTGGTGAAGTGGTCCACCACTACCCAGATAGAATCAAATCCAGAACGAGTTCGGGGTAATCCCGTGATGAAATCCATGCCTACCTTGTCCCACTTCCAGTCGGGTATAGGTAGTGGTTGAAGTAACCCTGCCGGTTTCTGATGCTCGGCTTTAACTCTATTGCACACATCACACAGAGAAATATACTCTGCAATATCTCTCTTTAGGTTATTCCACCAGAATCTATCCTTCACATCCATGTACATTTTCATGTTACCTGGATGAATTGAGTATGGCGAATCATGAGCTTCTTGTAGAATCATCTTCCTGATATCGGGGTCATTGGGAACGCACAAACGCTTCCCATACCAGAGTGTTCCTTGTTCGTCCAGACGAAATTCTTTAGTCTTTCCTTCATTTATCCTGACTCTTATTTCTTCCAACTCTTTATCCCCCTTTTGTGCTTCTTGGATCCTTTCTTGGAAAGTGGACACTATTTCCATAGTCGCTACGTGTCCTTTCGGGACTATCTCTAGCCTGAGGTCCCTGAATTGCTTGCATAAATCCTCTGGAAGTTCCCCTGCGGTAAGTCCATTCACATACACCTTACGGCTTAAGGCATCAGCCACCACGTTTGCCTTCCCGGGGTGGTATTGTAAATCCAAGTCATAATCCTTAATTAGTTCAAGCCATCTTCGTTGTCTCATATTCAACTCCTTTTGGGTGAAGATGTACTTCAAACTTTTATGATCTGTGAACACATCACAATGTTTGCCCATGAGGTAGTGTCTCCATACCTTGAGTGCATGAACCACAGATGCAAGTTCCAAATCATGCGTGGGATAATTGTGTTCGTGGTTCTTAAGTTGTCGGGAGGCATAGGATACCATTTCCCATCCTGCATCAATACACTTCCAAGTCCTTGTCGCGAAGCGTCACAATAGACTTGAAAATCCTTCTGGATATCTGGCAGACACAGTACTGGTGCCGTTACAAGGCGTTTCTTCAATTCTTGATAACTTGCCTCACATGCCTCGGTCCATAGGAATTTCTTTTCCTTCTTTAATAGTTCCGTCATGGGTTTTGCTATCTTGGAAAAGTTTTCGATGAACCTACGGTAATATCCTGCGAGGCCCAAGAAACTTCTAATATCTCCCACATTCTTGGGTGACTCCCATTCCGTCACGGAAGCTACCTTGCTAGGATCTACGGCAACTCCTTTTGCTGACACAACATGACCAAGGAATCCCACTTCTTTTAACCAGAACTCGCACTTGCTGAACTTGGCATATAACTTGTGTTCTCTTAGTTTTTCCATAATAAGGCGCAGATGTTTCTCATGTTCCTTCTCATCCTTTGAGTATATGAGTATATCATCTATGAATACTACGATAAACTTGTCCAAGTATTCCATGAACACCTTGTTCATCATGGTCATGAAGTATGCTGGGGCATTGGTTAGACCAAAAGACATCACGGTGTACTCATACAGTCCGTATCTTGTGGTGAATGCTGTCTTGGGCACATCCTGTTCTCGAATCTTTAGCTGAAAATAGCCCGATCGTAGATCGATCTTTGAGAACACACTGGCTCCTTTTAGCTGGTCAAATAGGTCGTTGATGTTGGGCAGAGGGTACTTATTCTTAATCGTCACTTCGTTCAACGAGCGGTAGTCCACAACCAGCCTCTTGGTCTTATCCTTCTTTTCCACGAATAGGACGGGTGCTCCCCAAGATGACGCGCTGGGTTGAATGAACCCCTTGTCCAATTGTTCCCTAAGCTGTTTCTTGAGTTCCTTTAACTCGTCCACATCCATCTTGTATGGTCTCTTAGCTATTGGCCCCGTGCCTGGCATTAAGTCAATGAGAAACTCGATATCACGGTCGGGTGGCATTCCGGGTAGCTCTTCTGGGAAGACATCTGGGTATTCCTTTACAATAGGTACCTCCTCCAAGCTGCCCCCCTTAAGAGAGTTCACCATGACTTCTTTAAGTGCGAAATTCGACTTGATACGAATCCTTTTTCCTTCCGGTGTTGTCAGCATGACAGTTCTCTTGGCACAATCTATGACTCCTTCAAATTCGGTCATCCAATTCATGCCCAAGATTATGTCTAATCCTTGTGATTCTAGAACTACTAGACTGGTGGGAAAAATGTGTGTCCCAATCCTTAGTTCCAAATCCCGGCAACCGGAGTTGGCCACTATTTCTCCCCCAGGAGAACTTACCCTTAGAGGATAGTTTATAGTCTCCGTTGGTATCTTGCCTCTATCCACAAATACCCTTGATATGAATGAATGCGATGCACCAGTATCAAAAAGAACAACTGCGGGAAAAGAATTGAGTTTGAACTTACCAATCACAGAGTCTGGCGCATCACAGGCATCCTCCATAGAAACATGATTCACCGTGGCTTTGACAAACGGATTTGGCTTCTTCCCGTTCCCATTGCCATGGTTGTGTCCATTTCCATTCCCATTACCATTGCCATTCTTCCTCTCGGGGCAGGAGGTTGCATAGTGCCCTGTCTTGTTGCACTTAAAGCATGTCACCTCACTGAGATCCTTTCCATTGCCGCCATTGCCATAGAGGTTTTTGTGCCCATTGTGTTTGTGACCACCATGGTTATGACTGTTATGGTTGTGGCCATTGTTGTTATGAGGTGGTGGTGAGGAATTGCGCTGCTTCTGGTACGGAACAGAGTGTTTGTGCGAGTTGGATTTCCTCTTGCGATTTTCTATGCTCTTCCTTTTTGATTCAACCACAATGGCTCTGTCCAAGAGTTCCTGAAAGTTGTCAAACTTCTGAGCCACAAGCTGAATGGATATCTCATCATTGAGCCCTCTTAAGAACTCCTCCTGTCTCTTGGCATCAGTAGAAACATCATCGGGTGCATAACGGGCTAGCTTATTGAAAAGCTCACCATACTCGATGACAGAACGGTGCAGCTGGTGTAGGTCGCGAAACTCGCGCCTCTTTAGAGCCATGACACCAGCAGGCACATGATGAGTGCGAAAGGCTAACTCAAACTGCTCCCAAGTGATAGCATCAATGTCCGGGTGGGTGACTTGGTAGTTATCCCACCATTCTGCAGCAGGTCCTTCAAGCTGGTGTGCGGCATAGCGCACCCTGTCGGCTCCGACAGCTTGCACGGTGTCTAGCTTCTTGTTGGTCGTACGCAGCCAGTCATCAGCGACGATTGGTTCAGTGCTGCTAGTGAAGGTAGGTGGGTTCAGCCTCAAAAACCGAGTCAAGCGATCCTGTTGAGGAGGTGGCGGAGGTGGTGGTGGCGGCGGGTTGTTGTTGTTTTGCATGTTCTGGGTGAGCAGTTGGATCAGCTGGTTCTGAGTGGCCAAAAGTTCTGCTATTTCTGGTGGAATTTCGAAATCTGCACGTCTTGGCGGCATCTGTGGGGTTTAAGAGAGTAGTTAAGAAAAAGACAGAAAGACTAAGTAGTAAACTCCTACTCTTATGAAAAACACACCAAGCACACAAGGCACACCAGGCATAACACCACAGATTTAGCGCAGGAAACAACCAAAATTTAACTAAACCAGACTTGTCTTGGTATTTATTACATTTGCGAATAACGTTCTACTATAGAATTAAAGGTGGTCCAACTATTACACATCTTCCACGCCTTCCTCTTCCTCTTCCTCGAACGAGTAGCCTTCTTGCTCTAGAGTTGTCTTGTACAACTCCATCTCCTTCGTGGTGGCTTCAAGCTTCTCTTGGAGGTCCTTTATCTCATCTTGTAGCTTCTTGGTAGTGGCTTCCAGCTGCTCCTGAAGTCCCTCCTTCTCGCTTTGTAGTATTTCCACTAAACTTGACTTCATTGCAGCTTCAAGCTGCTTTGCCAAGTCCCTCTTGGAAGCACGCACATCATCGATTATCTTGCAAAGGCCTTCAGTTTGCACTTCATCTCCATCGATCTGCTGTTTGAGTTCCCTAATTCTCTTGTTTTTATTTATCACCCTCTTCTCTTGGTTAGCGAACTTCTTCTCTTGGTCCTGAAATCTTATCTCTTGGAGCTTCATTGCCTCTTCCTGCTGCTTGATCATTTCTTCCTTCTCCTTGATGAGGGCGCATAGCTCGTCGTTCTTCAACATCTCGAGGAAGGTACCCTTCTCAAGGTCATGGATGTGGCACTCCAAGTCTTGATATTGTGTTCTTCGGCGCTTAGTAGAAGTTCTTTCCTCAAAGGTTAACTCCATGGGAATTCCTTCCTCATCTCGTCTTCCAAAGAGGCCGCCGCAGTGTCCTTGGAGAGCTTCATGATGACGTCCACATAGGCGACCAATGAGTTGTTGCAAGCTAATGCTAAGGGCCTTCTCCTTGGAATCGCTAACAATGTGGATTGCTATGTCTTCCTCCGGGTTCTTGCCTCGCTCTTTTCCTGGCTGGATGACCTTGACTCCCCAACAGCCGTCCTTGTGGAGTTTCTTCATTGTGCTCCCTTGGATCGTTGGGAGAGGAAGATCCAAACGTGTGAGTAGATCCATGAGGCATCCTCCAAAGCGAAGGGGCTCGATATCCGCGACAGTGTCGTAGAGGAAGCTTGTCATCTTTGAGTTAGAGAAAGAGGGTTAGATACTTAAACAAGTAGAGGAAAGCAGATACTAGATGTGCGGAAAATAACTTAGTAGAAACAAGTAAGGCACTAAAGTTAGAGGTGGTTCCAATCCTAGGGTCACGTCCTACAGGCAACGATGTGCTCTGATACCATCTGTAGTGACCTTGGATCGGTAAGGATCCTAAGTCCCTGTGATTAACATGCTAGTCCCTGGATCAATAGCTAGCACTCACAGTCGATGAAATATCATGTAAAACACAAAGTCTTTATTACACGAAGAATCCAGAGTATGAAGTTATTACAAAAGTTGCTTAGCATTATGCTAGCTCAAATAACAGCAGAAACATAAAAGCAGCATGAGTCCATCAACGCCCAGGCTTGTCGAGTGTAGACCCGCGATCCCTACGCACCTTTCAATCTTCGGATTCTGCACATAAGACGTGCAGCCAACAAGTTGGGTCAATACTTTGAATGTATTGGCAAATTACACCAAGGAGAGAATAGACTATCTCTACATGCAAGGCTGGTATAGGCTGTAGCGTTCATTTGCTCCAAGCTAATTTTCTTAAGTAGAGAGAGAATAGAGGATTTCCCTATTTTGTAAACATTTGCTTGAATAAAATAGGGTCGAGTGGCACACGAGGATATTATGCACCAAGTGTCCAAACAACCAAACACTTGGATATTACGCACCAAGCGTCACTTGGATATTACACACCAAGTTTCCCAAAATCCCACCCTTTAGCGATATTACGCACGCCATGGGGTTTTCAAAACTTTGTTTTAGAAAAGAGAGAGGAAGATCCTTCAGAGGCTCCATCCTTCAGACGCTCATTGTTGTTCTGTTACCGTGAACACGGCTGATCGATCAGATTGCAATACTCTCGGGAGTTTGTGCACTTTACCCACAATCCACGATCAAGTCCTTTTACAGACAAGACCATGGCGAGGCTTTCCCTTAGTAGCCCCCCTACCTTCCGGATCCAACCGTGCCAATAATCCTCCAAATGTTGGTACCCAGGTGAGGTTTCCCACTAAGTACTAGGCCAAGACAGAGCCCATAATGTATTGTGGTTGCACTGGAAGCTTCTGAATTCTGAAACATGGCAGACTTCTTTGATTCCTGGGCGGCCGTCCTCCACCAAATATCACACACGTTGACCCGACAACCATTCCGCCTAGAAGAAAACTTAGTTTTATTTTGAAGTGAATTTGAGAAGAAAAGTTTTCTCTAGAGAGCCTTTATACTTAGAAAATTCTTTGTCTTTCGAACCCCCCAATGGTACTTTGTATATATATAGCATAGCAAGCAATACTTAGCAAAAACAGGGGTAACCTATTAGGACGGGAAATCCTAAGTATAGAGCTACTCATGGCATACTACAAAAACATCGCACTTGCAAAATAATACTAAGGGGAAAATCTACTAGAACATCCTACACATGCATACTACAGAATTTTGAAGATCACATGCATAGAATCAAAACTGGGACAAAATTATGAACAAGTGGTGTAACTTGCCTTGATCTGAGCAGCACTCTACACAATAGCACTCCTTAGCGCACTCCGAGCAATCTAACGAATCACAAACATAGATCTTATCACAACCTGTTCAAAGCATACACAAAGGAATACATGCATGCATGCAACATGGTAGTTTATGCAAGGTTGGTTAAATTGATCGAGTTTGTGCTGTGCTAGGGTAAGGGTGTCACTAGGATTGAGTTTAGATCTAATAGAGTCACTAAAACAAATCCTGGGTTTATAAGGAGATCAGTCCATCTAATTAGCCCCAAACTAGATCTATTGATCTTAAGCAAGGTTGTATAATTTTGTCCAGTAGGCATTATGGAAACAAGGTCATTGCAACAAGAATCAATTAAAACAGAAGTTTAGTTATTTTTCTATAGAATAAACACTCCAATTTAGTGATTAAAATCTACAACTAAGACATTACTGTAAACCTGCAATATTATTACATATTTGGATTCTACATAAAATTAGGAATCCAACGGTATATTACAAGCTAAATTTGGACAAATAGTTATTTTTCTATGATTTTCGCAATAATAAACCTAATCTGCAAAAACCAAAAATAACCAGCCCAAACCCTAGCCCAGATCGTGCCAGGTGGCGGCCTCGGGTTGGGCCAGCTGGCTATGCGGGCGACGCGGCGCGGCGATGACGCGCTTGCCACGCGGCGTTGCGCGATTCGCTGATACCCCTTCGCCCCCCCTTCTAATCTGGCCCGCAGGATTACAATCGGACGGCCGAGGCGGTTCTACTGACCTGTGGTGGTGGCGGCGATGGAGACGACGGCGGCGGCGGCGGAGTCGATGGTGGTCGGAGTCCTGGTGGCCCTAGTGGAGGCAATGAAGATGGTCCCCGATGCGCACGTCGACGGCGAATCTCCCAACGATCTCAACTCGGTCCCTCTCTTCCTCCTTCTCCCGCGGTTGGCCGTTCCTCCTCTCGGACCCGACGGGCTCCGGCGAGCAATTGTCGGTGACCCCCTGCGATTCGGAAGGAAAGAGTTAGGTGGGAGGGTAGAGTAGGTCGAGGCGAGCAGCGTGGGAGGTTGAACAAGTCTCGAGATATCCTGGAGCGTCTCCCACCTCGAGCTCCGGCGGCGTCCGATCCGGCGAGCTCGGTTGAACTGCGAAGCGGCTAGGGTTTGAGAAAAAAAACGAGGGCAACGACGAGGGGGAGGGTCGGCCTTTAAAGGGCAGGAACTTGGGCGAGGGGGCAGACGAGTCCGGCGCGGGGACGAGTTCGACGCGGCCGGCAGCCGTGTCCGCCGCGGTCTCCAGGAGGGAGACGACGGGGTGGGGCCCCCGTGTCAGCGATGGAGGGGAGAGGTGGGCCGATGGGCGCGGGGTGGTTACCTGCGGCGCGGGCGATGGGGCGGGGTGGGCTGGCTGGCCGGCCCAGCTAGGTTAGCTGCTCGTTTTTTTTTCTTATCCTTTTCTTTTTCCAATTCTGTTTTACTAAAATCACTTGTAACTTTTGCAAACAAGGTCCAAAAGTGATGATTCTTGTTTCTAAATTTTAGTAAAAATAAGGTGGTCAACGTAGGACCATGGTTTACTGTTTTTACATAGTTTATTGAAGGGTCAAACTAAAACAACAAAAGTGCTCACTTAAGGGAATATTAATTAGGGTTTTTGTAACGGGTTTTATGTGTTAGGAATTTGTTGTTGCAATATTTTTCAAATGTAGGATGCAATGATGCAAGGATGATGCATGACACTGATAACATCCTACTATAGAATCTGGGATGTTACAGAGTGCATGTCGGTAACGAGATCAAACTAGGTATCGAGATACCGATGATCGAATCTCGAACATGTAATATATCAAGTGACAAAGGGATTTAGTTACAAGCGTTAAAGGTTCTCACGATCACAGGAGTCATCGTTGAATGTGTAGGAGTCAGTACAGATCTCCAGGTCCCGCTGCTGATTATTGATCGGAGAAGGGTCTCGATCATGTCTGCATTATTCGCGAACCGTAGGGTGGCACACTTAAGAGTTACCGGACACCATTTTGGAGCACATATGTTTCAGACGAAAGAATTGCAAAGGGCAGGAATTGTTTCAATAGAAACCGGAAATTGTTTCGGGTGAAATTGCAGAAGGTGGTTCTGCATGTGATATTGAAATATTGCAAGGGGCTATATGTGAATGTTTGTTAATTAAAGTAATTAACAAAATTCTGAATAAATTTAATAAAAAGAGTTTTATTAAATGAGAGAGCATTAAATTTGGAGAAATTTAATGCATTTAAAGTGGAGACTTTAAAAGGGAATGTGAAGAGGCATTTTAATGTGGAGGGGTTACCACCACATGAATGGGGGAGGTGAGGGGTCACCCCCCCATGCGCCGGCCATGGAGAGAGGGGGCACCCCCTCCTCCTATAAAAGGCCACCCATTCCCTCCTTCATCCTCACACCTCCTTGTGAAGGATCTCTTTCCCCCTCTAGAATTATTCCCCCATGGTCTCGGATTAGCAAGATACATGTTCCTGGTGGCATTTCGTCTGGAGGAGTTGCTGCTTCCGCTGGATCGCTGGAGCGAGGAGGTGGAGGTTGTCCGGTGGCTTGAACGTGTGTGCGAGTGCGGATGCGCTACTGAGTTGCGGCGCTCGGACTTCCTCACGATCTTGAGATCGCCAAGTGTACGACTACATCAACCACGAGTTCCTACTCGTTAACAAAGCTCATTGTCTACGAGGGTAAGTTCTCGTTGGATGTATGTCCACCTGTTGCTTTGTACCTAGTAGATAGATCTTGGCGTGTAGTTCACACCGTAGGAATTTTTTTGTTTTCTATGCTGCGGACCCAACAGTGGTTTCAGAGCCTGATCTATGCGTAGGTGCTTAGCACGGGTAGTACACATATGGTTGATATGTGGGCGATGATGATCATTGTATTGCATCTTGTATGTATTTTGGATATTGGTGGCATAGTGGGATGAAGCGGCCCGGACCAACCTTACATGTCATTGTACATGAGACCGGTTCCACGACTGACATGCAACTTGTTTTGCATAAGTGGCTAGCGGGTGTCTGTCTCTCCTACTATAGTCAATATATGATCTACAACGAGTTGCTAATAACTTAGTTATCCTCGTTGTGGTTCATGTTCGTAGGTAAGAACGGTTCTATCTCCGAAAGCCCTAAGCCACGTAAAACTTGCAATTGATAAATTAGAGGCGTCTAGTTTAGATCGTTGCTGGGCTAGTGTGTTGATATGGTATTGTTGTAAGTATATGTATGGTGGATACTCTTACAACACACTCAACGTGTAAGTTCCATAGACCTTGGACTTACACACAAAGGAATGATAGAGATCATACCATGATGCAAGTGGATCAAATGCATGGACCATATCATCTCACTTTACACATTAGATGTTAGCATCTTATACTGCTAGTTTGGCGTGTTTGATAGCATTATAAGATGATCCCTCTTTTAGATATCAAGATAAAAATGTGTTCTTCCTTGAGTATGCACCATTCTATGGATCGTGTTTCGAGACATCACGTGATGATCGGGTGTACACGAATCTACGCTTTCATAGGAACGGGTGTAAGACAGTTTTACACACGCGAATACTAAGGTTCTTACTTGGCGAGCCAAGCATGTACAGACATGGCCTCGGAACAGGGACCGAAAGGTTAAGCATGAGTCATATGGTTGATATGATGCCCATATAGATGCTCGCCTTTGAAGCTATATCAACTCACATGATGATCGGACTTGGTATAGTGGATTTGGTTCATGTAATCACCAAAAGGACACGAGGGATGTCGTTTTTGAGTGGGAGTTCATTAGTAATTTGGATTAGTTGAACTCAATCTATCATAAACTTAGTCTAAATAAAATTTACAAATTCTGTTGTGGATGGCACCACCTGCTTTTAATTTCAATGTGTTCATGGAGAAAGAGAAACTTGCTGCGAATGGTAGAAACTTAACCAACTGGGCTATGAATTTGAGGATTCTCCTCACTGCTGCACAAAAGCAATATGTGCTAGATGCGCTTCTAGGCCCCCCACCAGCTCCTGATGCCCCTGACAAGGAAAAGAATGTCTATGTGACTCATCAGGAGGACCACAACTTAGTTCATTGCGGCATACTGTATGGGCTAGAGCCAGAACTTCGAAAGCGTTTCGAAAATGGCAATGCCTTTGATACCATGGGAGAATTGAAAATGATTTTCGATACCCATGCTGCCATAGAGAGTTATAATGCTACAGAAAAGTTCTTTAGCTGCATGATGGAGGAAAACAGCTCCGTTAGTGAGCATGTACTCAAAATGTCTGGGTACGCCAATAAGCTTGTGTCCTTGGGAATAACGATTCCCATTTACTTAGGCATACATCGTGTTTTCCAATCTCTGCCACCTAGCTACAAGAGCTTCGTGATGAACTATAATATGCAGGGCATGAAGAAGTCTCTTCCCGAGCTTCTGTCAATGCTTAAGACTGCAGAAGTGGAGATTAAGAAAGAACATCAAGTGTTGATGATCAATAGGACCACCGGTTTCAAGAAGGAAAAGAAAGGCAAGCACAAGGGAAAGAAGGGTGGCAAGTCAGTTGCCACGCCTGAAAAGAAACCCCGGGCTAGCCCTAAGTCCGACACCGAGTGCTACTATTGTAAGGGGATTGGCCATTGGAAGCGCAACTGCCCCAAGTATTTGGCGGACAAGAAGTCCAGCAAGGCAAACAAAGGTTTATGTGATATACATGTTATTGATGTGTACTTGACTAGTACTCGCAGTAGCACCTGTGTATTTGATACCGGATCGGTTGCTAATATATGTAACTCGGTTCAGGGGCTACGGAACAAGCGACAACTAGCAAGGGATGAGGTCAGGATGCGGGTCAGCAATGGATCAAGAGTTGATGTGATCGCCGTCGGGACGCTACCTCTCCATTTGCCATCGGGATTAGTTATAAACCTAAATAATTGTTATTTGGTGCCTGCACTGAGCATGAACATTGTATCTGGATCGTGTTTGATGCAAAGTGGACATTCCTTTAAATCTAAAAACAATGGTTGTTCGATTTATAAGAATGATATCTTTTATGGTCATGCACCTATGTTGAATGGTTTATTTCTATTGGATCTCGATAGTAATATTACGCACATTCATAATGTTAATGCTAAAAAGATTAAACTTGATGATGATATGTCTGCATATATGTGGCACTGCCGTCTAGGTCATCTTGGCGTTAAACGCATGAAGAAACTCCATTCTGATGGACTTTTGGAATCACTTGATTTTGAATCATTTGATACATGTGATCCATCCCTTATGGGCAAGATGACTAGAACGCCGTTTTTCCAGTTCAATGGAACGGGCGACAAATATGTTGGAGATCATACATACTGATGTGTGTGGACCAATGAGTGTGTCGGCGTGACGTGGATATCGTTATTTTGTTACTTTCACGGATGATTTGAGTAGATATGGGTATATCTATTTGATGAAACACAAGTCTGAAACTTTTGAAAAGTTCAAGGAATTTCAGAATGAAGTGGAAAATCATCATAATAAAAAGATCAAGTTTCTACGGTCTGACCGTGGAGGAGAGTATCTAAGTTACGAGTTTAGCACACACATGAAAGAGTGTGGAATAGTTTCACAACTCACGCCTGCCGGAACACCACAACGTAATGGTGTGTCGGAACGTCGTAATCGTACCTTATTGGATATGGTTCGATCTATGATGTCTCTGACTGACTTACCTCTGTCATTTTGGGGTTATGCACTGGAAACAGCTGCATTCTTTAAATTAGGCACCGTC
The DNA here is from genome assembly GCA_916181665.1 of Avena sativa. Classification (NCBI taxonomy): domain Eukaryota; kingdom Viridiplantae; phylum Streptophyta; class Magnoliopsida; order Poales; family Poaceae; genus Avena; species Avena sativa. Next base: position 347,102,624 of record OV702287.1, read on the forward strand.
TAAATCCGTTGAAACGACACCGTATGAATTATGGTTTGGAAACAAACCTAAGCTGTCATTTCCTAAGGTTTGGGGATGCGATGTTTATGTGAAGAAACTTCAACCGGATAAACTCGAACCCAAAGAGGAAAAATGCGTCTTCATAGGATACCCTAAGGAAACAATTGGGTATACCTTCTATCACAGATCCGAGGGCAAGGTTTTTGTTGCCAAGAATGGATCCTTTCTTGAGAAGGAGTTTCTCGCGAAAGGTGTGAGTAGTCGGAAGGTAGAACTCGAAGAGGTTATTGAACCTTCTCTTCATGGAATGGCGAGTGGCACAACACCGGAAGTTGTTTCGGTGTTGACTTCACCTGATGAAGAGAGATCTAATGATAATGATCATGAAACTCCGAAAGAGGACACTACCGAACCTCGCAGGTCAAGCAGGACACGTGCAGCTCCCGAGCTGTACGGCAATCCTGTTGTGAATTTCATGGTTGATGAAATGAATGACCCTGCGATGTATGAAGAAGCGATGATGAGCCCGGATTCCAACAAATGGCTAGAAGCCATGAAATCCGAGATGGAATCCATGTACGAGAACCAAGTTTGGAACTTGGTGGACTTACCTCACGACCGAAAGGCCGTTGAGAATAAATGGATTTTCAAAAGGAAAACTGATGCTGATGGTAATGTGACCATCTATAAGGCTCGACTTGTCGCAAAGGGGTTTCGACAAATTCAAGGAGTTGACTACGATGAGACATTCTCTCCCATAGTGATGCTTAAATCGGTTAGGATTATGTTAGCAATTGTTGTATATTTCGATTATGAAATATGGCAGATGGATGTCAAAACTGCGTTCCTCAATGGTAAGATTGAAGAAGAGTTGTATATGATACAACCTAAGGGTTTTGTCGATCATAAGGATGCTAATAAGGTGTGCAAACTTCAGTGATCCATCTATGGACTGAAGCAAGCATCACGAAGTTGGAATCTCTGCTTTGATGAGGTGATCAAAGAGTTTGGATTTGTCCAAACTTATGGAGAGGCTTGTATTTACAAGAAAGTGAGTGGGAGCAATGTGGCATTTCTGATATTATATGTGGATGACATATTATTGATTGGAAATGATATAGATCTTTTAAACAGTGTTAAAAGTTATCTAAACAGCAAATTTTTGATGAAAGACCTTGGTGAAGAGTCATATATATTAGGCATTAAAATCTATAGAGATAGATCAAGGCGCCTAATTGGGCTATCACAGAGTACATACCTTGATAACATATTAAAGAAGTTTAATATGGACGAAAGTAAGAAGGGGTTCTTACCTATGTTGCAAGGCAAGACATTGAGTAAGACTCAAAGTCCGGCTACGGAGGAAGAAAGAGAGATGATGGATAAGATCCCCTATGCCTCGGCCATAGGCTCTATTATGTATGCCATGCTATGTACAAGACCGGATGTGGAACATGCTACTAGTTTGACTAGTAGGTACCAATCTGATCCAGGTTCGGAACACTGGATAGCGGTAAAGAACATCCTTAAGTACTTGAGAAGAACTAAGGATATGTTTCTCATATACGGAGGTGAAGAAGAGCTAGTCGCTAAGTGTTATGTCGATGCTAGCTTTGACACCGATCCGGATGACTCTAAGTCTCAATCCGGATACATATTTCTCTTGAAAGGAGCAGTAGTTAGTTGGAGGAGTTCCAAACAACCTGTGGTGGCTGGATCAACAACGGAGGCGGAATATGTTGCTGCTTCAGAAGCGGCGCAGGAGGCAGTTTGGATGAAAGAGTTCATTACGGAACTGGGTGTGGTTCCCAGTGCGTTGGACCCGATGGTGATCTATTGTGACAACAATGGAGCCATAGCCAACGCAAAGGAACCAAGGTCTCACAAGAATTCCAAACATATTAAGCGCCGGTTTCACTCCATCCGCGAGCATGTCAAGGATGGAGATATAAAGATTTGTAAAGTACACACGGACCTGAATGTAGTAGATCCGTTGACTAAAGTTCTCCCTAGGGCAAAACATGATCAACACCAGAACTCCATGGGTGTTAGATTTATCACTATGTGAACTAGATTATTGTCTCTAGTGCAAGTGGGAGACTGAAGGAATTATGCCCTGAGAGGCAATAATAAAGTTGTTATTATATATTCCTTATATATGATAGATGTTTATTTTACATGCTAGAAATGTATTGATTCGGAAACATCAATACATGTGTGTTTAATAAACAAAAAGGGTTCCTAGTCATGCCTCTCTTATAGACTAGCTTGTTGATTAACAAGATGATCAAGGTTTCCTGATCATGGACAAGGTCACACCATTGGTGGAATGATGTGATGAACATTCATCCGAAGTATAGCATTACGATCAAGTCATTATGTTTATATTGCTATAACATCATACGAAGTAATCTTTATCCTTAGACCATGAGATCATGTTAATTGCTAACACCGAAAGAGTATCTTGATAACATCAAACGTCACACCGTAACAGGGTGACTATAAAGATGGGTTCAGTACTACGAAGGTGTTATGTTGAGGCTCATGGATCAAGAGTGGAATTTGTCAATCCAGATGACGGATAGATATACTCTGGGCCCTCTCGGTGATATCACATTAGGATAGCTTGCAAGCAAGTGATGTGATCACTAGAATGTTATATCACGGGAACGAGAAAAGAGTGCATGTCAGTAACAAGATCAAACTAGGTGTGGAGATACCGATGATCGAATCTCGGACATGTAATATATCGAGAGACAAAGGGATTTAGTTACAAGCGTTAAAGGTTCTCACGATCACAGGAGTCATCGTTGAATGTGTAGGAGTCAGTACGGATCTCCAGGTCCCGCTGCTGATTATTGATCGGAGAAGGGTCTCGATCATGTCTGCATTATTCGCGAACCGTAGGGTGGCACACTTAAGAGTTACCGGACACCATTTTGGAGCACATATGTTTCAGACGAAAGAATTGCAAAGGGCAGGAATTGTTTCAATAGAAACCGGAAATTGTTTCGGGTGAAATTGCAGAAGGTGGTTCTGCATGTGATATTGAAATATTGCAAGGGGCTATATGTGAATGTTTGTTAATTAAATTAATTAACAAAATTCTGAATAAATTTAATAAAAAGAGTTTTATTAAATGAGAGAGCATTAAATTTGGAGAAATTTAATGCATTTAAAGTGGAGACTTTAAAAGGGAATGTGAAGAGGCATTTTAATGTGGAGGGATTACCACCACATGAATGGGGGAGGTGAGGGGTCACCCCCCATGCGCCGGCCATGGAGAGAGGGGGCATCCCCCCTCCTCCTATAAAAGGCCACCCATGCCCTCCTTCATCCTCACACCTCCTTGTGAAGGATCTCTCTCCCCCTCTAGAATTATTCCCCCATGGTCTCGGATTAGCGAGATACATGCTCCCGGTGGCATTTCGTCTAGAAGGAGTTGCTGCTTCCACTGGATCACTGGAGCGAGGAGGTGGAGGTTGTCTGGTGGCTTGAACGTGTGTGCGAGTCCGGATGCGCTGCTGAGTTGCGGCGCTCGGGCTTCCTCACGATCTTGAGATCGACAAGTGTACGACTACATCAACCACGAGTTCCTACTCGTTAACAAAGATCGTTGTCTACGAGGGTAAGTTCTCGTTGGATGTATGTCCACCCGTTGCTTTGTACCTAGTAGATAGATCTTGACGTGTAGTTCACACCGTAGGAATTTTTTTGTTTTCTATGCTCTGGACCCAACAGTTGCTGCTTCCGCTGCTTTGCTGGAGCGAGGGATGGAGGTTTTCGGGGTACCGGACGTGTGTGCAATCACGGATGCACCGCTGCTTTGCGGTGCTGGACTTGCTGGAGATGGATCCGATGGACATGCTGGAGCCGGACCTGCTGGACTTCATCATGATCTTGAGATCGGCAAGTGTACGACTACATCATCCACGAGTTCCATCTTGTTAACAAAGCTTTGTTGTCTTCGAGGGTAAGTTCTCTATGGATGTATATCCACCCGTTGCTTGTATCTAACAGATAGATCTTGGCGATAGTTCCCATCATAGGAAATTTTTTGTTTTCTATGCTGCGAACCCAAAAGTGGTATCAGAGCCTGATCTATGCATAGGTGCTTTGCACGGGTAGTACACATATGTTTATATGTGGGCGATGATGATCATGTTATTGCTTCTTTCATGTATTTTGGATATTGGTGGCATAGTGGGATGAAGCAGCCTAGACCAACCTTACATGCCATCGCACATGAGACCGGTTCCACGACTGACATGCAACTAGTTTTGCATAAGTGGCTGGCGGGTGTCTGTCTCTCCTACTATAGTCAATATCTGATTTACAACGAGTTGCTAATAACTTAGTTATCATCGTTGTGGTTCCATGTTCGTAGGTAAGACCGGTTTTATCTCCGAAAGCCCTAAGCCACGTAAAACTTGCAATGGATAAATTAGGGGCGTCTTGTTTATATTGTTGTTGGGCTAGTGTCATGATATGGTAATGTTGTAAGTTGATGTATGGTAGATACCCTTACAACATACTTAACGTGTAAGTTCCATAGACCTTGGCCTTACACACAAAGGAATGATAGAGATCATACCACGATGCATATAATGGTGATCAAATGCATGGACCATATCATTCAACTTTACACATATGATGTTTGCATCTTATATTTCTAGTTTGGAGTTTTAGTAGCATTATAAGATGATCCTCATTTAAATATCAAGATAAAATGTGTTCTTCCTTAAGTATGGACCGTTCTATGGATCGTGTTGCGAGACATCACGTGATGATCGGGTGTACTCGACTCTACGCTTTCATACAACGGGTGTAAGACAGTTTTACACATGCGAATACTAAGGTTCTTACTTAGCGAGCCTATCATATACAAACATGGCCTCGGAACACGGACCGAAAGGTTAAGCATGAGTCATATAGTTGATGTGATGCCCATATTGATGCTCGCCTTTGAAGCTACACTGACTCACGTGATGATCGGACTCGGTGTAGTGGATTTGGTTCATGTAGTCACCAAAAAGGCACGAGGGATGTCATTTTTGAGTGGGAGTTCATTTATAATTTGGATTAGTCGAACTCAATTTGTCATAAACTAAATCGAAGTGAATTTTCATAATTTGTTGTAGTCATTGGCATCTGTTCACTACCTTATGCTTAGTTTTAATTGAGATAATAGAACTATGGAATTCTGGATATTTACTTTACGAACTGGTATCGTATTGTTTTGAATGTCAATTTAAAGTTTAGAAGTCCTATTGCAAACTTTCAACAAACTCTATCTACTCCATGAAGTTTAATAAGTAGTATTAAATCAAGAGTAAGAATTCCAATGTTAGTATCTAAAGTATCATGTTTGCCTCCATGATTATTGATATTCAAAAGTTGTTTTAATATCAAGATTATCTAGGAGCTGAAAAATTGTTTTAGAAACCATCATGTGTGGAAGATATTGTGATATTTGAAACAATGTTTTTGGTTGCATTATGATAGAGTATAATTTAGCAAAATGCATGTTCTCATATTGTATGACAATTTGTGAAGGATGGAGATGCTAGGCATCCAGATCTCCCAAAAAGGTTTTGGGAACTAACATTATACTCGCGATTCTTCCTTATAGGCTATAGTAGCTTGATCATGAAATTTTTCATGATAAGGATGAATAGAAGATGTAAGTAAAATGTTTACTACACTAATAGATTACTAAAGAATGGATTTTTGAAAGAACACCAAACATTTGATGATGGTGATCCACTTCAAAGTGCAAGTCCAAAGGTATTAGTATTTGACTATATATACTTTGTACTATGTGTCATGTGAATGACACCACTATTGATGTTGATAGATTCTTTTAAAAGAAAAGGAATTGTTGAAAGAGAATCTATAAAATATTTGGTAGAAAAGAAAAGGTTGGAGATGTCCAACTTAGGTATATAGAACATATACATGTTATGGCTGTATTCCTTGCTTGTTAAACAATGTGGTTCTGAGGTATTGGATACCGGTATTGGATACAGAATTGGTTGGTGTGAAGTGTCATACAGAACAACACAATTCATGAACTGCAACGGCCTAACTATCTGGCAAGAGAATAAGTGATGATGTTCATCAAAAACAAATAAAGTGTTATTGTGTTTTTGTTGTCGTCAAACCTAGCCTTCAAGATTTTGTTTTAATAATTGTTATTTTGTTCCGGTATTATGAGAACAATGGTTGTTCAAATAATTACCGTATTCCATAAAGGATGGATGAACTTTTACAAGTCTAGTTGGAGAAATCGCATCCATAAACATTATTGCTAAAATGTTGTAAGACAAATGATTGGAAGATCACTTATGAAGTGACATCGTTGTTTGAATTATATTGAAAAGTAAACATGAAGAAACTCCATGTTGATGGATTTTTGGAGTTTTTTGATTTTGATCAATTGACGCGTGTGAAACTTTCCTCGAGATAATTGAAACTCCATCCATAGGCCAAAGAGGAACGGATGACTAACTTATTGGATATAATGCATGTTGATGTATATAGTCCATTATGTGTAGCCATATGCGATGGATATTTTTGCTTCATATGCTTTATCCAGAAATTTGAGTGAATATATCTATATATTTACTTAATAAGGAAGAAGTATGAAACATTTGAAAATTATTCAAAGACTTTCAATATGAAGTGAAAAATCATTGTAACAAGAAAATAAAAGAGTTTATGATTTGATCATAAAGGAAGATATTTGAGTTACAGGTTTAGCAAAACACCTAAGATTTCAGGAATTGTTCCATGAATTTGCATTTCCCGATAAACCACAGGAGTATGGTATGTTCGAGAGATCAAATCAAACCTTCTTTGACATGGTAAGATCAAATGTGTCATTTATAAAACTTCCATTATGTTTTAAGGATTAAAGCTTTAGAGACTACCGCTTTTACACTGAAAAGAGCATTATCGTGATCCATTGAAATGACACCATATGAGTTATGGTTTGGCATAAAACCCGAATTGTCTTTTCTTAAATTTTGGTATGCTATGCATAAATAAAATGTTTACAACCAAAGTCGGATAAGCACGTCTTTGTAGGTCATCCCAAAGAATTTGTTGGGAATTCCTCCATAACACCGAGGACAAAAGAGTTTGTCGCTTGGAACGTCAAGTTTCTTGAGAAGGAATTTTTCGTGAAAAATTAAGTGGGAGGACAATAGAACTTTGATAAGGTTGTTGAACCTTAGCTATATGTGCTAAGTAGCACAGCGCCGAAGAGTGTCCTGGTGGCGGCCATAATGCTCATGGCTCCCGTGATTACAAAGGGTGTGATCTTGGAGATTAGAGTTCTTATTGAACCATGTGGGTCGGTAAGAATCAAATAGTAAGATTTGAAACAGAAGTCGTTATTTTTTTGACAATGATGAACCGACTGCATGCAAAGAAGCGATGATGGGACCTGACTCCATAGAATGACTAAGAAGTCATAGAATCCGTGATAGTATCCATACACGAGAAATCAAGTTTCTGAACTTGGAAGACCCTCCGGAAATGCGTGAAGCCTATCAGTCGTGTTTCGATCTATAAATAAATAGACATATGGATGTTTAACATCTATGAAATGGTCGACATGTCAGAAAGAAGTTTACGACAATGTTCAAGGAGTTGACTATGACAAGATTTGATCTTTCATAGCGATATTTAGTCTTGACGGATTAATGTAGCAACCACTACAAATAATTTGGTATATGGTAGTTGAATAAACAAAACAAGGTTCTTATAATAGAATGGTTACCTAGGACGTGTACATGACACAGTCCGAAGGGTTTTGTTAATTCAAAGGGTGCTGAAAGGGCATGCAAACTTCAATAGTTAAAGTGAGCATAGCGGAGTTGGAATCTTCACCATGATAAAAATGTTAAAGGAGTTTAATTTCATCAGAGATGATGAAGATGCTTGCATTTGCAAGAAATTAAGTGGGAGCGCTGAGACAAATTTCCAATACATTATGCAGAGTACATATTGTTGATTGGAAATGATCTATCTTTTATTGACACAAGTTAAGAATTTCATTAAAATAGGATTTCGATGAAAGACTTGGGCAAAACCAGAATATTTGGCATCAATGTCTATATGGATAGATTGAGGCACTAATATGGTTATGCCAGACGTACATATATGAGATATTGAACGGGTTCAATATGGAAACAACAAGAAAGGTTCTTGCTGCATCGAAAGGATTGTATCATGATTCAAGTGTTTCAACACCTGGTGAGTAAAATCACATGAATATTTTGATGGATTATACCGTGATATGTATATATCCACATATGTCCTATGCTCTAAATTTTATGAGCACATACCAGAATGATTCATAAGATGATCATTGGACGATAGTAAAGATATTCTTATGAGCTTTAGAAGAACTAAGAATATATCATGTATAAGTGAAAAACAGTTGAAGATAGTTCATTGTAAAGTGTTACATTGATACTAGTTTTGTCACAAGATACAAATTAAATTTATCTCATTTTAGACTATGGGTGGCACAATGTAATGGAAAGGATGTTCCATTATGAATTTGGATGAGTTCCAAAGTTGAGACATTGTGACAGATACTACAACAAAAGGCTAAGTATATGACTGCTATAGTAGCAACAAAGGAGGGCATTTGTGTTAAGTAGTTTGTTATCAAAGTAGGTGTGATTCAAAGTGGGCTAATACTATGAAGATATATTGTATGACAATAATATCAACATATTTTAATCAGAACGAACTAAAGGTCTCACCAAAGGACCAAATTTATACAATGCCATCTCATTTGAGAATGAGTGATGCGTAGAGACGCAAAGACATGCAAATACACACAGACCTAAAACTGTTAGATCCGGAGATTATGTTAACCACTAGCAATCACGTATATGCAACACCATAAAGCCATAGGTGTTCAATACGCAAAGTTTTTCAAACTAGATTATTGACTCTACTGTAAGTGGGAGACTGAAGGGAATATGCCCGAGAGGCAATACTAAAGTGGTTATTATCTTATTCCTTGTTTATGATAAATGTTTATTTTGCATGCTATAATTGTATTGATTGGAAATGTCAATATGTGTGTGTTTAATAAACAAATAAATGGTTCCTAGTTATGCCTCTCTTATAGACTAGCTTGTTGATTAACAAGATGATCAAGGTTTCCTGAACGTGGACATTGGATGTTGTTAATAACGAGGTCGCAGCATTTATGAAATGATGTGATGAACATTCATCCGAAGTATAGCATTAGATAAAAGTCATTATGTTTATATTGCTATAACATCATACGAAGTAATCTTAGTCCTTAGACCATGAGATCATGTTAATTGCTAACATTGGAAGAGTGACTTGATAACATCAAACGTCACACCGTAAAAGGGTGAACATAAAGGTGGGTTCAGATACTCCAAAGGTGTTATGTTGAGGCTCATGGATCAAGAGTGTGATTTGTCCATCCCGATGACGGATAGATATACTCTGGGCCCTCTCGGTGATATCACATTGAGAATAGCTTGCAAGCAAGTGATGTGATCACTAGAATGTTATATCACGGGAACAGGAAAAGAGTGCATGTCGGTAACGAGATCAAACTAGGTATTGGGATACCGATGATCGAATCTCAGACATGTAATATATCACGAGACAAAGGGATTTGGTTATGACATTAAAGGTTCACACGATCACAAGAGTCATCGTTGAATATGTGGGAGTCAGTACGGATCTCCAGGTCATGCTGCTGATTATTGATCAGAGTGGGGTCTCGATCATGTCTGCATTATTTGTGAACCATAGGGTGACACGCTTAAGGGATATCGACATCATTTGGAGCAAATATGTTTCAGATAAAGATTTAAGAAAGCGCTGGAATCATTTCGATGGAAACCGGAATTATTTCGGGTGAAATTGCAGAAACTGGTTCTGCATGTGATATTGAAATGTTGCAGGGGGTTTTATGTGAATGTTTGTTAATTAAAGTAATTAACAAAATTCTGAATAAAATAAATAAAATAGTTTTATTTAATGAGAGCTTGCATTAAATTTGGTGGAAATTTAATGCATGTGAGTGGAAGTGTGAGTGGAGGCATATTTATGTGAGTGGAGCATCCACCACATGAATGATGGAAGAGGTGGGGGCACCACCAAGGCTGCCACGCCATGGCCCTTGGCTGCCCCCCTCTTCCCTATAAAAGGCCCCCTCTCCTCCTCACAAAACACACCTCCTCGTGAAGGATCTCTCTCCCCCTCTAGTTATTCCCCATGGTCTCGGATTAGCGAGATACATGTTCCGGGTGGCTTTATCTTGAAAGGAGTTGTTGCTTCCGCTGCTTTGCTGGAGCAAGGGATGGAGGTTGTCGGGGTACCGGACGTGTGTGCGATCACAGATGCACCGCTGCTTAGTGGTGCTGTACTTGTTGGAGCTAGATCTGATGGACATGCTGGAGCCGGACCTGCTAGACTTCATCATGATTTTGAGATCGGCAAGTATACGACTACATCATCCACGAGTTCCATCTCGTTAACAAAGCTTTGTTGTCTTCGAGGGTAAGTTCTCTATGAATGTATATCGACCCGTTGCTTGTATCTAATAGATAGATCTTGGCGATAGTTCCCATCGTAGGAATTTTTTTGTTTTCTATGCTGCGAACCCAACAGCTTTATCATGTTGTCCGCGTAGTGGGGGCCGCCATGAATTTGGCGAACGCTTGTTGTCCCAGCACGTAGTGGTATGGGCTGTGGAAGTTCACCAGCTCGAACATGATCTGCTCGGTGCGGAAGTTGGCTAGCATGCTGAAGGTGACTGGCAGCGTCACCTTGCCGATTAGATACACCTTCTGACCAGGGATGATGCTGTGGAAGGTGGTGAGGGTCAATTCGACCATCGACTGCGGGAGCTATAGTCTCCTGAAGGTATCTAGGTACATGATGTTGATGGAACACCCGTCGTCCATCAGAGTCTTGGGGAGCCAGTAGTCAGCCACTTTGGGCTTGACCACCAGAGTGACTCGCCTGGGGTACTTAATCCTAGGCGCATGATCCTTGCGGCTCCAAGTGATGCTTTGCTCAGACCAGTTGAGGAAGCGAGGGACGTCCACTTGAGTCACCACATTTACGGCGACCGCACGGGCGAGTATTTTCTTCTCATGCTTGGTGTCGAGCCCGATGAATGTATGGAGCGAGCCGACCACGTGGCCAAATCCGCCAGTGTTGCCATTGTCCCTTGGTGGGTCATCGTTGGCCCCTTCCTTGGATCGCCTTGCCTTCTTGATATCCTTCAGAGAGTGGCAGTCGGCGGTGGTGTGAGTGGCGGGCTTCCCCTCCTTGCTGTGATAGACACAGGGTTGGTTGAGTAGGGCGGCGGAGTTGAATTTCGGCCTCGCCGCGTTGTTGGCACGGTAGTTACCACTATCGCGGTAGTTACCGCTGTCGCGGTGGTAGTTCTTGGGGTCGTGCTTCCCATAGCTGGCGTTGGCGATGATGTCTACTCGCCCATCACCGTGGCGGTTGCCAGTGAGGTGAGTGTTGCCGCAGCGTAGCTCGCGGTGCCTGCCGTTGTTAGGGCCACCCGAGCAGCGTCTCCCCTGTCTCGTTGTCCGAGTCTTGGTTGGGCTCCTCCTTCGCATAGCTCTCAGCAATCTTGAGGATGTCCGGGATGTAGGCCCTCTTGATCTTGGCGACCAAAGGCTCGTAGCGGCACATGTTCTTGAAGAAGTGGATGGCCGTATCCAGGTGGATGCTGGAGGCATTGATCCACAGGTCCTACCACTATTGAATCCAGTGGTGAGTCAACTCGTGTGGTCCCTAGATGCAGCGTTCTAGGTCCTCGATGGTGGTAGCGCGGGTGTAGGAGCCCTCGTGAAGTGCCTGACGAAGGCATCTCACATGTCCTCCCATGAGTCGATGATGTTCTAGGAGGGTGTTGATCCATTGACGAGTCACTCCCTCCATCATCAGGGGGTGGTAGTGAGCGGCGAGTAGGTTAGTGTGGTCGGCGATCCCCATCGCCATGAGGTACATGGCGATCCACACCGCTGGATCGTACGTGGGGTTGTACTTCTCGATGTCCTTTGGTGCTTTGAAGGTAAAGGGGTACTTCTCGCCTTGGATCATTGGTCCAAAGCACTGCGGGCTGATTTGGCTAAGGGAGCCCCTTGGCTCGGGATCGCCGCAGTTGGTGAGGGTGTTCCTCAAGTCGTTTTGCTGGCGAGCTCGCCAGGCTCTGTTGTTGATGATGTGGGTCTGTGCGTAGATCGGCTGACCGTTGGCAGCGACTGTGTTATGCATAGGCCACGGCTCGTTGGTGGAAAGTACGGGGTTTGCTGCCCATGGTTGGAGCTGTAGGGGCTCGGGTAGGGGACAGTTGGTGGTGTTGGTGACTGTTGGGGGCCGCTCGAGGCCACGCGACTGCCGGACAAGCGGGAGTACATCCGCCCCCGTGGGTCGACCCCGCGACTTGCTGCTCGACAGCCTTGGTGAGTAGGGCCTGCGCGTATTTGATCTGCAGCGCGCCCTCTCCCCTGATATTGATGTTGGCGACTACGGCCTGTCCCACGATGACGTTGTCCATCGGGGTGGAGTAGAGCGAGAGCCTGTTGGAATCGTGTGCTTGCAGGGAGATCAGGATCCGCGGCTGCTCCGGAGGAGGCTAGCAGCGGGGTGGTGGTGGAGCTCTGGTCGCAGGCACCCCAATGGTGGGAGATTACCGCCGGGTGGTGTGTGTTGTGGCAGAACTCACGCTCGACCGCGCGAGCAGGGTCGTGTTCATCGTCGAAGTTCAGGGAGCAGCCCTGAACGGTAGGGTTCAGGCGGCTCTAGATGCGGCGTTAGTGGAAGAGCAACAGCTCTTGTGCCGTTTGTTGCTCGAGGCAGAACTTTTCGTGCTCAGCTTGTTCCCTGACCTTGGCCGCCTCCAGCTGCTGGAGGTACTCCTCGATCTCTGCCACCATTTTCGTTAGTGGGATGGGCGTGGAGAAGGGATCTAGCGGCATGTTGGTGCTACCCGCCAAGTAGATGCATCGTAGCGATTGGATCTAGTTCGTGCCTCATCAGGGGACTCTGACCCAGAGTCGGAGTCGAAGAGCTCAAGGCCTTAGCGTTGGAGACTCGCGTGATAGAGTCCTCGTGGGACGTGGTGGTGATGGATCCAGCGGCTGAAGCAGGGGCCACTGAATCTGCATCATCGTGGAGAGCCACGTCGCTCCCGACCGCATCGCTGGTGGCCGAGTCGTACTCGGAGGTGAAGCAGTGATGGAGTGGATCTAGTCATCCGAGAGCAGATCGTGTGGCGGTGACACACCAATGATCACCGTATCTATTGGCTCGATGGCGTCCATGAACCCGACAAAGAGATTGATGGTGCCGACCGGCATCACCGCGCCGTGAGTGACCAGGCGCGACGACGGGATGTAGCTGCTCGGCAGGATCTGGAGAAACCCGTCGCTAGCAATCATGCGGCCGGTTTTGATTGGCTGGTTGATCGGGATATAGGGTCTCACCGTAGATCTCAGGCTTGATTGGCCATGCCCCATGGTGGGCGCCACTGTCATGGGAATGACCATGGCAGTCGCTACCTAGGGTAACGATTGATATGTTTGGGGGCAAGAGTGAGTCTCCATCTGTGGTGCGAGATTGGGAATGAACACAAGAGATTTACCCAGATTCGGGCCCCCGTAGGGTAAATACCTACTTCCTGCTAGATTGTATTACTTGTGAGTGGATTACAAGATCGGCGAGCTCGGTCGCTAGGCAGCAAGTCGCTTGGATGGGCTAGCTAATAGCACGTAAGTATATAGGGTACCCTAGGGAGGTTTATATAGGGGCACCTTGCTAGGGTTTACAAGATTACAACCGAATCAGTTTAGGTTTCAGAGGATTTGACCTAATCCTACTAGGCCTAGCTAGAGTCTTGGGCCTTCAGGTTCATTCGCTGGGATTCTCTTGCAGTCGCGTTCCAGTCACTGTGCCTACATGCCCATTCGCCATGGGCCTAAGTCAGTCGAACCGGCCTTTCGGGCATACCCCGATTGGTATATCCCCATCACATGCAAATACACACAGAGCAAAAAAGTGTCAGTTATGGATATTAGGTTTACCACAAGCAACGCATGTGGACAACACCGAAATTCGATAGGTGTTAAATGCATGAAGCAATAACTAGATTATTGACTCTAGTGCAAGTGGGGGACTGAAGGAGATATGCCCCAGAGGCAAATAATAAATGTATTTTATTTCCATATCTCATTAGTTCGTAATGGTTTTATACCATGATATAACTGTATCAATTAGAAACATTGGTACACATGTGGTATGTAAACAAACCAAAGTCCCTAGTATCCTCTAGTAGACTAGCTCATTGGGCTTTTGATGATCGAGGTTTCTCGATCATGGTACATTTATGTCAACTAACAACAAGGTCACTTCATTAGATGAATGAAGTGATCGGCACACATCCAACCCTAGTATTACAATGTGATCCAGTCACAAAGTTCAACACTACGATATGTAGTAAAGCGTAGTAACTTATTCCTTTGACCGTAAGATCATGTTTGACCACTACCACCCGAGGCTGCTTTGACTGCATCAACCGTCACACCATAGCAGGGTGATCATAAAGCTGTATGTTGGGTATTCCAGAGTGGTATGTTGGGGTGTATGCATCAAGATCGAGATTTGCACATCCGAGTAGCGGATAGATAACTTAGGCCCACTCGGTGAGGTTACATCTACAAGTTTGAAAACATGTGACTAGGTCATGGGGATGTAATATCACATGAACGACTAAATATGTTGGTCGGCAACAAGATCGAACTAGGTATGACAATACGAGAGATCAGGTCTTGGACAAACTAGGTATCATAGAGGAAAGGGAATGAGACTTGATGTTCAAGGTTCAAGCGATCAAGTTATTTGTGGAATGCATGGGGGATATTATGTGTTTCTAGACACCACTGTTGGTCATTGATCCGAGATATGTCTCGATCATGTCTATGAATTCCTGAACCATAGGGTGTCACACTTAAGGTAGATAACGCTTAGGGATTGATTCGAGATCGTAGGAGAAAAGAGAGAGAACTCCGAAATTGTTCCAAGGTGATACCAGAATGATTCCGGAGATATCCGATGATGATCGGAGGGGTCCGAAAGGTGTTCAGGAGATAGGTATTAAATAATATGTATTTAATATTAAAAATATTTTTTAATTCAATTTATGGGGTAGCGCACATAAATGGGCCTCATCGGAGGAGGCCCAGGAGGGGGCCGCGCCCACGAAAGGTCCAAAGGGGGCCGGCGGCCACAAGTGGGCTTCCCCACCATGTGGGTTCCATGTGGGGGATGGTCGACAGCAGCCCCATCCTCCTCCCTTGTTTAGTCCCATCCTAGTACTTTGATCTAGAGGCATTTATATCACCTAGACACAAACCAGTTAATCTGACGTCTTCTCCACACGACATGAGCATCACATGTGCTTCGTGATTCTGATAGGTGGGCCTGCACGTGTGTTGGTCCCTGTCCGCCATGCGCTCTATCAATGCTGAAAGAGTGTTCAACAACGCAACATTAAGAATTTTTTGAGATTTATTATGGGAAAAAGAAGTTAGAAATATTCATAAATTTCATCTCCAAAAGAGATCATTACATCCGCGCTCAATACACCAAATGCATGTTTCTCTTGCTGATGTAGATGTAGACCTACAGTTTCTTGGATAGTTCAACACTAACTAGGTACTTCAACAGCGCATCGAGGAACGACCTGAGCTCCTCAAACTCCATCGTGCTAGGCATCATGGGTCTGAGTGCCTCGGTTTTAAACTTCACGGTATTCAAGGATGGCGACAGGTCACACACCCATATCATCATCGTGTACAACAGCCAGGTACACGAAACTAACCTGATGCACACCACGGACATGATGGTGCCAAGGTCGACCGTGTCAATGATCAGGACAAAAACTGCATCGCCATCCCCTTCGCAAATGAGTCGGTGGCATGGTGAACCCGGCACCAACACATTCTCTTGGAGAAGTTTGGTCTCGTCATAAGACAAGATGTACACTTTGATCAGGTGGTCCGCTGCAAGGTGAGACATGAGCACTGCCGGTGGGCTGATGAAGTGGCAACCGGGCTCCATGCAGGTGAATGGGTCGTATGGACATGCAAGCTCGTTAGCATGGTGATCATAGTAATGCAAATGGTTAGTGCAACCTTCGTGGGAGCACTTGATCTAGTATGTCAAAGCAATGTTTTTCATGATGGCTTCGAGATTCTTGGGTTATAGCAGCGTGTACTCCATCTAAAGTTCACTAAGATATATAAATTATAAATTGCACAAGACTATGACGAATCTACTCACCATGGAAAAATGCAAGATGCCATGCAGGAACGATGAATGTGAGCCGGAGGCAATAGGGGTGCCGATTGGGAGGGAGGGGAGAAGGTTGAATGGGGAAGAGAAAGGATGTCTACAGCTCTCTGTCCAACCAGGCCGTAGAAATAGCCAGCTCGCTTATCCAATGAACTTCTAGAAGACCCGATCATGGGTGGCCTTCTAGAAGATCCGATCTAATAGCCACATATGATCGCTACACATAGAGCTCTGGAGTGTGTTCTATAGGGCGATCTGCGAGTAGGCCCTTTCTGCAACCCGATTGGTTTGATGCAAAATTCTCGACGCAAGCTAGGGTTTCGACCCTTGTGGGTATGATCACTACCAAAACCATGGAATCCCTCCGTGTGATGATCCCAATCTTGGCAGGGTGGTGCCTCTTGGCATTCCAAACAACTTATACAACTATTGATTTCTGGGTTCACTGGAGAAAACCTGAGTTTCCTCTTTCCGAGTGCAGGAATTTGAATTCTCGGTGGTTTTTTCCAAAGGAGGTGCAATAATTCTTCATGCCTAAGGCCATCCAACATTTTTCCTAGATGCTAGATCATGTTGGATGGCCATTCCCAAGATATTAGGATTTTTCTCATGGTGGAGCTATATACTGTTTTTTGTTGAGTAATGCTTGGATAATTCAAAATTTGAACTATAGGTGCCCTATGCATTGGTCTCAAATTCAAAAAAAGGTTTTGGGGTGCCCCTAAGGTGTCCCAAGATGGACCAGTGCTCAGTATTCATAATTTGGAAACCCTCACGTGGCTGCGTGTGCTAGCAACTTTGGCCTTTTTTTGAACCAGGACATATGAAATTCATTTTTTTACAAAAATCAAAAACATGTGCATGGGGTCCTTTTTTGTTGCCTACCACCCAGAAAAAATCATAAAAAAGACATGCATATACTTTGGACAAGCAAACCTTCGCCCGGATGGCTATCGAGTGGGCATTAGCTATGGTTTCAACCCTGTTGGTCATGCTCACGGCCAAAGCCATGACATCCCTTCATGGAATGAGCCCAAACTTGGCAGGTTGGTGCCTCTTGGCATTGCAAACAAATTATCCAACTAGATATTTCTAGGTTTAGTGGAGAAACCTGATTTTGCATTTTCCGAGTGTAGGAATTTGAATTTTGGGTGATTTTTCCAAAGGAGGTGGAAGAATTTCTCATGCCCAAGGCCATCCAACACTTTTCCTAGATGCTAGGTCATGTTGGGTGTCCATTACTTGGAGAGCAGGATTTTCTCATGCTGGAGCTATATACTCCTTTTGGATAATTGAAAATTTGAACTATATGTACCCTAGAGATTGGTTTCAAAATTCAAACAAAAATGGTTTTGGGTGACCCTAAGGATGGACAAGTGCTTAGGATTAAAAATTTATAAACCCACACATGGTTGCGCACGCCGGCATCTTTGGACTTTTTTTGTACCAGGCCAGATGAAATTGAAAAATCGAAAACCTACGCCATGGGGTCCTTGTTTGTTGCCTACCACCCAGGAAAATTCATAAGCAAGACATGGAGATAGTTTGGTGCATGTTTAGCTATTGCAACGCAGCCACCAAAGGGTGCAACTCTAGTCCATGGAACAGACATGCTAGTGCACCTGAAATGTGCATCCATTGCACCTGTATTGGATTTCCCATGGCAACATGACAACAAACACGATCCAGTTTCAAGGGTTGTGTATCCTTCTGCAGTAAGTGTTTATCGCATTTACTACCTGGCCAATTTGTAGTGAAGCATTCCATCGTGGTAGAGCAACTTATCCATGCCACCTGCACACGACGACTGATGAGTCCAAAATTGAAGCATATTTACCTCTAGTTTTTGAACCTGTTGCCTTTGTTTCAACATGATCCTGAATTACTAAGTTTTTTGTGAATATATCAATTGGGACTGTCATATTATGCTGTAATATGCTATTTCTAAGTGATAGATGTCATTTGATTGATTTTTCCTTGCACATGGGAGAATAGCAAACATGGAGGAATCCTACAGAGAGTTTGAAGACCACTGGTACGGGTGGAGCTTGACCGTACTGTCCGCCCATACCACCTATAAGAGCACCCGCGTCGTCAAATACTCTCACCTCGCGAAGACAAATCTGAGATCCGACATTCACAGAAACTTCTAGCCTTGAAACACCACACTAGAGAGGGATCTGGAGGAGGAACTAGACGAAGGGAAAATCCTTGCTCCTTCACGGATCATCGGAGGACATCACATCTCATCATCAACCGCTGCATTTCCATCACTTTCACCGTTCCCTCTTCCATACTTTAGATCTTGTTGTAATTCTAAATACAATTTTGGTTTGCACTAGATTTATCTTCATACTTTTATCCATCCATTTGAATATGATGATGTTATTGATTGCCTCCATGTGTGAGTAGTTCTCTTTGTTCTTGGGGAGATGGAGAAACCCTAGCATAATTATAAAATGAAATAAAGATGATATATTACTTTGGTCCATAATCCATTGATCTATGATATTGTGTTTGATCCCTCTCTTTAGATGGTATGTGTAGTCGGCCACATATCATTTGCCTTTGGGACTAAAGAGAGGGTGATACCCTTAGGACGTGTAGGGGAGTATGTACAGTGTTACTTTTGTGACCACAAGCATTGTATTATAACCTACACGTTCAAAGGGGGAATAAAGAGAGACTCACTAAGCTTATTACGATATACATGGGGAAACCCTTAATTGTGGTGGTATGTACGAGTGGTTGTTCTTAGGCATCACAGTGGTTATTTAGAGATGACATTATTACCATATTCAAGAAAGCAACTGCTCACGAGTCTTGTAGTGAACATCTTATTATTGAGCTCTCTCCACATATGTCATTATGAAAGAAATAGGCTATCCTAATTATGATTAATTACCTCATGCTAGCGGTGTATCCTACATCCCTGAGAATGTCTCAGCCGTATTGAGTTCCAACACCTTTTCCAACGCTTTGTTTACTTGTTTTACTTTACTTGGTTTATTACTTTCTTGAACACAAACACAAAATATTTCAAACACCCTTTACATGAAATCAAAGGCATCTTACAAGTATCCTTTGGTAGATAGTGGTGATGGGCATAAAGAACTTTACCAAATAGCTCTCTGTGGGTTCGATACTCTTATTTCAAAACTAGTTACAATCGATCTGTGCTCTTGCAACCATCAAGCTATTTTCGAGCGCCGTTGCTGGGGACCTAAGTGCTTTTGGTCTTTGTTCTTAGTTGTTAATTCTATTAGTTGTTTTACTAGTTTCAGGTAAGCACCATGACTACACTCTAGCTAATGAACTAGATTGATGCAACTAAATACTTCGGGAAGTTCAATAGTGGACTTGTTAAGGAATTCCTGAGTGGGAGCGAACCAGAATTAGAGGTTAACCCTCTCTTTATCGTTGTGCTTAAAGAGAAAAAATTTGCAGGTGATGATTCATATGAAGATCCTTACACTCATTTAGTGCATTTTAACGAGTTATGTTGGACACTTAAATTCAGAGGCTATTCTAATGATGAACTTAAATTTAAATTGTTTAGCTAATCTCAAACCAACATTGCTTTAGCTTTGTAAAAAATTTGCCCTGCAGAGAAAATTGATACTTGGGAAAAGCTAAAAGGGGAATTTTTATTTCGATTCTTTCCCAAAGTAAAGACTGCTGATAGAAGGGTGATCACAAACTTCAAAAACCGTCCAGGTGAAGGATTGATAAGAGCCTTCAAGAGGTATAAGTCCCTTCTTAATAGATATCCCCATCGTGATTTACCTGAATGGTATGTTCTATATATTTTCTATGGGGGACTTAATCAAGAGATAAAGCATGAACTTGACACTAATTCCAAAGGTTCTTTTATGGACCTAACAATAACTAAAGCTTGGGAACTATTCGAACGAATTCACCGCAATAGAGAAACTTGGGGATTTGATTTAGGCGACAAAGGAGGAATATAAATTGAATATAATTGTCTTAATGCTTATAAGGAATCTGGTAAGGTTAAGGAAACTACTTGACGAGGGTTTAACTTGTCAATGCCCATTGTTATGGACTTGGGTTTTGGAGAAGGAGGAGCACTAGAGATCTCGGTACGGCTAGCAAACAAGCACACAGGGACGCAAGGTTTACCCAGGTTCAGGCCTCGTAGAGGACCCTACTCCTGCTTGTCTGCTCTTGATTGATGATAATCCAAAGGATTACAATGTCGCCGATGGCGATGTATGCGCAGATTGGATCCGGCGGGTGTTTTCTAGATCTATTGTCTATTGTGGCGATCTATTGTAGGAGTCGCGATGTCTAGATCTATTGTGGCGTAGTGTGTCCTCCTCGTTGGACCCTCCTAGCCTTTATATATGGGGAGGCTAGGTCTCAGGTACCAATACAAGTTGGTTACAAGTTAGATTAGAACTCTAGTCTTGAGCTTTCCTTGTCTTGTATGTTTGGGAGTCCGTGTCCATATGGGCTTCATACCACTCGAACCGTCATAGGCGTCATGGACCTTGGCAATTCGTCGAGTGGGCCTTCAGTCGAGCCGCACCAGGTAGGCTGTAGTCGAGTGCCTATTGGGCATACCCATGTCAGTAGCCCCCGAGTGTCCATGTGAATCGTAGATTTGGATGGAGACTCAGAAGTCTTGAGTCTTGCATTAGGATGTCGGAGTCGACAATTATGTCGAGTGCGAAGCACTTCACCCGAAAGTTCATCGGGTTAGTCGAATTTGTAGTAGTTCATAGGGATGATGGTAAACGTGCCTGGTGCGCTCGACGGATCGGGACCAGTTAATTGCTCTAGGGTAAAACAACGCTACCTACTCAAACTCGAGTCGCCGTACTCGAATTCGGAAATTGCTGGCATAATTCGACTCATGCCACGGAGGCCTTGCATGAGTCGAATTCTAGTGTATGGGTGTGCACACTTGATGCGTCCGTCAAGGCATATTCATCGTACCTACAGGCACAGATATATCTCTAGTAGTGCACAACAGATGCGTTGCCAGGCCTTATTCAGGTCTTATCTTCACGCTGTAAGCGCGGCATCCGAATTTTGTCATCGCGGAGATGATTCGGGTGGCCCAGGAGACGTAATCTCTTTGCAGGGAAAATATGAGGCGGATTCGCCATAGCATTCGAGTGTGGATGTTACCGACACACAGTACGATGTACAAATAATGATAGGGTGCGCGACCAGCGCTCCCTATGGGAGTAGCCCTCGAGTGCCTATTCAAGTCGTAGACTCGAGTGGGGACTAAAAAACATTTGCGACTGTTGTCGTCTTTTGTTGCTTGTTTCAATCGAATATGCTTTCAGCGCTCCCTATGGGAGTAACCCGAAGTCCACAATCGAATCATAGATTCGAGTGAAGGGTTTTCATGATACTTGGATATCTTCACAAATTTCTTCGGGTGCGCGGCCAGCGCTCCCTATGGGAGTAGCCCCTGAGTCCTTAGTCGAATCGTGGATTCGAGTGAGGATTCAGAGCATGTCACTCGAGGATCTTGTATATGCGTGACCAGTGCTCCAGTTTGGAGTAGCCCTTAAGTGTCTGGCGGAGTCGTAGACTCGGGCAGAGACTCGAGTCTTGTATCTCGTAGACGCAATCGATAATCACGCGAGGAGAAACCACTGACCCAGAAGTGCATCGAGTCAGCGTCTCATGTATAAGGAGCTTGAATCAACGATGCAGTAGGAGTCGACACAGTCACTTCTGCCGGGTGCATCGCTAGCGCCGTGTCTTTGTAGCATCAAGCGATGCAACCATCCAAGGAGGAACTCGACTCGGGTCTTGAGTGTATGGCATAGTCAGTTGTTTTGTTGAGTCCTATTGGAGGACCCGATAGAATAGCTCGACGCAGTCGATGTTCTAGTAAGCTGCATAAACATTAAGGAATTGTGAAGTACTTGCATCTTGTAAAGAATATTTGCATGTTGGCTTGTAAAGTAAAATTCTGGTGCCAATCGAGTCAACACTTTTGCAAGGTATGCTAGGCCTTTTCGTTAGTCTGATTACCCTTAGTCTCAGTACCTTGCCGAGGTACTCGGAGTTCAAGGATTCGACAAACAGGCAGAATCAGCTACTCGGGCTGTCGCGTTCGAGGTGCTCGACTGTGTGGAATCGATGACACATTAGGTTACTCGAAGAGGCGCAACCCCCGAGTGTTTCGAGTGCGATTAAAATAAATAATTTAAAAAATCAACTCTAAGTAGAGGGTGACTTAGCTTTATTGGCAGTTGCCGTGATGAAAGAGTCGCAAGATCCGATGCGATCGGTGGGTCGCAGGAGTCGAAGATTGTAGCAGCTCACGGTCGTAGGGAGTCGAGGGAGCCCCCGAGTCACCCGATATGAAGACCGCAGCTGGTCGTTGAAGTTGAACACCACGGCAGGTCGTTGAAGCGGAGGGATCCCCCGAGCCCCCGAGTCGTTGGAGCCGAAGATCATAGCGAATCGCTGGAGTCAAAGACTGCAGCAGGTCATGAGATCGACACCAGATGAGTAGTCAACATGGTGGTTGAGAGTTGTGCAGCGGTCATGTAGTTGACGTAGCAGCGGGTCACACTGCAGACGTAGTCGACGCGGCGGATCGGAGTCGCGTGATGATGACGAGTTGCCGCATCCGAAGAATGTAACGGGCCACATCAGTCGCATGCTGCCTCGGGTCACCGCACTCGAAGACCGCAGAAAGGTTGCTGGAGTTGAAGGACGCGACGGGTCGCCGTAGGGGAGGGAGCCCCCGAGTCGCTGGAGTCGAAGACCAAAGAGGGTCATACGGCAGAGTCGAAGGATCCCCTGAGTGTTGGTTCAACATGGTTAATGTAGTAGAGGCGGTATTCGAGAGCCGACGCGGCGGTCCGAAGTCGAGGCGGTAGCGGGTCGCCGATGCCGATGGCGGTAGTGACTTGCTGTAGCCGATGACAGCAATGGGTCTCCGCAATCAAAGACCGTAGCAGGTCGTCGAAGCCAAAGATTCAGCGGATCGCCGTAGCCAATGGCGGCAGCGGGTCAATCGACGCGGTTGGACGTAGTCGAAAAAGGTGTAGTTGTGTCCTTTTAAAACATTCGAGCTAAACCACGTAGCTTCCTTGCTCTATGTACGTATAATAGAATTTTTCTCTCCGATTGGTGATATGATCTGATAAGTTTTTTTATCCATACGAGGACGCGACGTCTCTGTCTTCTCCTAGGACTCGGTCTTCCCTTTTATTTCCCTTCAAATAGAGACCATATGTGCAAACGCTTCGCTGATTTTCTTGGAGCCGGATTGTGTTTGATCCGGACGTTTTGCTTTTTCTTTTGTGTGTTCGACGTATGGAGTCAGGCCAATTTGATGATGAGCCTTCTGAATATTGTAGCAGTCCAATCATTAACTGCACATCGATTTGCATATGGCCAATTGTTGGCGATATACTTTCCGGGTATCCTCACAGTTCCTCACTGACCAGGGTGGCCTACTTCGGGTTAGAGCTTTGCTTCAAGGGCGGCCCAGTCAGGGAGAAAGACGGAGTCCAATACGGCTATGGAAAGGCCCAGAATACTTACCGACTTAGGCCCATAATGTTACTTGTAGTTCAAGATGTACTCTGTAACCGACTCTTAGTCATAGCTGGATAGATCTCTCCTGTAAACCCTAGGCCGGATATCTATATAAGTCGTCCTAGGGAGAGCCTTTAGGGCACCCAATACTTTAGATCCTCAACTCGCACAGGCGAAACCCTTGTAACCCATATTCCGGCTCTGCCGTATTACTAGATTGCTAGCAGGAGTAGGATCCGTCCAAAGTCGGCGGATTCGAACCTGGGTAAACTTGTGTGCTCACCGTCCCGGAATACCGTACGTCTCACCCTCCTCTCTTCCGCACGCCTCGAGGACCCCCTCATGGCGTACTTGTCATCAATCCGAAGATAGTTGGCGCCCACCGTGGGGCAAGTGAGCTACGGATCTACATTCCGAGCAGAATCTGCAAGAATCGGAATCAGCGGGACTATCGCCGTCGGTCGCATCCTCTACGCCAGCGACGTCCCTCTCATCGTTCTCGATGAGACTTGGATTCCGGCAAAGGAGGTCGTGACTGCTTACACAATCATGTCTTTTGGCAAGATCGATGTTTACATCGGTTTCGCTGAACCTGCCCAACCCGCCCCAGCGGTGATGATAGAGGCAGAAGAATTTTCTAGGCCCCCTTTGTCCGCGGAGGCGGCAGAGCTCCGAATCTCAGAAAACCCTAATCCCACCCAGCCCGCACCAGTTGCGGAGACAGTGGAGAAACCAGAACCTGAAGAAGACCTAGCGGTCAACATCGAATCTGGAGTGTATCTCCCCGGAGGAGCCGAATCCCAGATCGACCCACCCGTGGAAGTCGAAATCCAGGAGGAGCATATCAACGACACTGATTCCGGCTCTGATGATGCCGGAACAGACATGCCTTTCCTAAGATACACACTACAACGTATGATACTGCAAGGCGAAAGCGCAGATGCAATCCTCGAGACCATCAAAAGTTTCGATATGGCTGATCGTGAAAGACGCAGGTACCTCAGGAAGCACGCGTCGCACTTCGTCGGATACGTGGGATCCGGATCCGGCTCTGCCGATGCTGGAGAAAACACCGACTCGGTGCTGGAGGCAATCGGAACAAAGGCCGACGTACCCGCATCCTCGGATGAGTCGATGACGTCAGCAGATTTCCAAAAGTTCTCCACGGAATATGAAGAGGAGTATAACTCCAAAGGTGCAGAAGAAGGAGAAGCCATGGACGAAGGATCCGGGGAGCACTCTCCCAAATCGCAGGATGACATGGACGTCGGAGATAATCCCGAGGTCCAGATGTCCGAAAGTACCGATCAGAGCTTGACTCCGGGAAACGGGCCCAAAGCTGTCTTTGCTACTGGCGCAGCCAAGAAGGCAAAGAAGAAGAACAAGAAAAACAAGACCCCGGCAAAAGACCCTCTGATAGAGGAGGTGATTGCCGAGGAATACGAAGAAGACTCTGATGGAGCACTTATCCCAGATGAGCTGAAAAAAGAAGCATCGGTGGATGGACACGTGATCACTGAAGGTGCGTGTAAACTCATCGATGCCGCATTAACCACACTTATCCCTACAGCTGCAGAACTTACTGCAGATGAGCTGGATGAAAGGGCGCAAGCCCTAGAAGCGCGTTGTCAACAACTCCTCGATGAAGCCAAAAACATCGAGGTGGAGAAGAAACGCATGTCAAACAAGGAGTACATGTCTCGTATGCATCAGAAGACATGGAAGCATCACATAGATGACAACCAATTCCCACGTGTCCGTGCCGTCCTTTTTGGAGATGAGATGGGGAAGCCACAGAAAGATAGCAACGGAGATTGGGTATACCCAACACCAGTACAGAATACCGTGGCAGCCCGAGAAATTCTATCGGCTAATCCAGGACCAGAGGAGATCCATTTTGGTATCAAGCTACTCAACAAGGGACTGGAGCAGCAAAAGGGATCCCTGTCCGGAAGTCAAAAACTGGTCTCAGATGCTGACCAATGTCGCACAGATCCGGCATGGGCTGACGTAAGACCCCATTACGTTCCAGAGCAACATTATCGCCCCGAACGACGGGAAGACAATTATTCGAGAACCGGATCATCAGGACAGCATCGCAGGACTACACGCGGCTGGAGCAACGTCGCACCAGTGGCCGAGAAAGACGCCATCGCTGCCCTGAATCCGACGAACCCTCCCCGACAAGAATCTAAGGAGGGGAGAAGATAAAGAGAAACGTCGGGAGGAGAATCGTCAGAGAATGCCACCTCCTAGACATGGGAACCGCCTGGCTGAGCCTCACTATGGTGGGAACGACGGACGAAGAAATGACGGAAACCATGCTGGTACAAGCCGGCAGGGGGCTCGTCGTAGTCAAGACCCTCCCCGGAATCAGAATAATGAAGTTCCGGACAGAGGCCGGCGATCAGCCGGAAATTATCTAGCTGCTCCACCTTCTCCACCACATAGTCATCACACCGGCTCCCATGGAGGGCAAGGAGGACGACATGGCGGAGGAGGTGGTGGCAGAAGCCGAAGTCCGGCTTCATGGCACCGCAGCCACAGCTAGCATTCGGGACGATCTCTATCCCCGAATGACGCAAGACACAGGATCAACTCCAACATAGAGGCTCGGAGCTATGAAAACGATGACGTATACGTGGGTCCAAAGTGCTTCGGTCTACGCATCAGAGCTACAAAATTCCCAGAAGGATTTGCTATCTCAAGACATATCCAAGCCTACGACGGCATTGCTCGGCCAGACACCTGGTTATAGGACTTCTTCCAAGCTTGCTGCATCACCAAAGGCGGAAACATCCTGGTCGCAACCTGATATCTCCCACTTATGTTGCGGAAGACGGCACGATCATGGCTCAATGAACTTCCGGCAAACACCATCCATAACTGGTATGATTTACAAAGCGCGTTCTTTCGGAATTTTGAAGGCACATATCGGAGGCCCTGTACGGTTGGAGACCTACAGCGTTGCACCCAGAAAGCCAGAGAAACTTGTCGAGATTACCTCGGACGATGGATCGACAGCAAGAACTCATGCGAAGGAGTAAATGATCAAACTACGATTGAAGCATTCATCGCAGGTCTCCCTATTGGTTTACTACGCCATCGCTTGAAGTGTGACAAGGTTACTGATTTAGCAGAGATGATAGAAACCGCGAGCAAGTATGCATATGCTGACGACGACACAAAAGGACTACTCAATGCCCTAGCTATGCCTCCGTTGGCAAAACAACCAAAGCAACAAGCTCAGAAGCGCAAAAACACCTCGGAAGAAAAACCCAACACGGAAACAGCGGTAGTCACTACTGTTTCCGGGTCTAGAGGACGAGGAGGACGTGGTGGAGGCTGCGGGCGTGGCCGTGGGACATCAAGGGTCCAAGGTAGAGGAGAACAACAACCAGGGAAAACCTACTCTTGGGCCGACATTGCTAATAACCCATGTGTGCATCACCTAGACGCCAGTGGGGGCTCATCCCACACCAACGCTGAATGTCGTTTCAATGATGACATCAAAAGAGATGACACCGCGGGCTACAAAGCTAAGCGGAAGAAGGGAAAGAAAAATCCTGAAAAAGACAAGGAGACCAAGGAAGATTCCGACATGGAGGAAGCTGATGCTTCAAACCCCAAGTCGGAAGGGAAGAAGACTTTTCCCACCAAAAAGGACACTTATGTCACCTTCCTCGGATCTCAACCAGCAAAGGTCAAGAAAGCAGTTCTACACGAGCTCAATGAAATAGTTCCGTCTGTCCCCCAGTATCTGGACTGGTCGGAAGTGGCAATCACGTTTTACCGCGATGATCATCCGCCTAAATTACACAGGCGAGGAAAATACGCCTTAATCGTCAACCCACTTATTGATGGTTATGGTTTCTCCAAGACCCTCATGGACGGTGGTAGCAGCATCAATATTCTCTATGTCGAAACGCTACGCCGGATGAAGATCTCGGAGACACAGCTAAACCATAGCTCTGTGATTTTTCACGGAGTTGTCCCAGGAAGACAAGCTAATTCCCTAGGAGAGATCACTTTGGATGTTACCTTTGGAACTCCAAAGAATTATCGGACGGAGGCACTTTCTTTCGAAGTGGTCCCGTTCAAGAGCGCATACCACGCTATATTCGGACGTCCGGCTTACTGGGCTTTTATGGCTCGTCCGTGTTATATTTACAATATGATGAAAATTCCAGGTCCCAACGGCGTGATCACCATCAGGGGAGACCCGAAGAAAGCGCGAGAGTGCGAGGATGGAAATGCTGCGTTCGCTGAAGCCGTGCTGCACGCCCAGGAGTACCAGGAGATCAAGAAGAGCATAGATCCGTCCGAGATGCCCGCAACAAAGAAGGAGGTTACCAAGCCAAATCCGGAGTTCAAGGCATCAGAAGAGCCGAAGAAAGCGCCGTTGAAGGATGATGACCCCTCCAAGGTGACCCAGATAGGCGTCAGCCTAGATAGCACATAGGAAACCGCGCTCGTCAAGTTCCTCCAAGCAAATCAAGATATCTTTGCATGGCAGCCATCTGACATGACCGGAGTACCTAGGGAACTTGTCGAGCAATCTCTAAATGTAAACCCGAACGCTAAACCCGTCAAATAGTCCTTATGACGGTTTGGCGACGAAAAGCGTAAGGTAATAGCTAAGGAACTAGCACGGCTCGAGTTAGCCGGATTCATAGAAGAGGTCATCCACACTGAGTGGTCGGCCAATCCTGTAATGGTCACTAAAAAGGATACCACTGATTTAAGGATGTGTGTTGATTATACTGCCTTGAACAAGGCTTGTCCAAAAGATCCGTTCGCTCTGCCTAGAATTGATCAAGTTATCAATTCTACGGCAGGCTCGGAACTCCTCTGTTTTCTCGACGCATATTCCGGTTATCACCAAATCTGGATGAAGGGGTCTGACAAAATCAAAATTTCATTCATAACCCCCTTCGGAACCTTCTGTTTCTTTACGATGCCCTTTGGGCTGAAGAACGCATGAGCTACGTACCAGCGCACGATGCAGCGTTGCCTCCACGACCAACTCGGACGCAATGTACATGCATACGTGGATGATATCGCGATGATGTCCAAAAAGAAGGAAACACTCATTTCCAACTTGGAGGAAACGTTCGCCAATCTACGAAAATACAACATTATGCTTAACCCGAAGAAATGTTTCTTTGGAATACCAGCCGGAATATTGTTAGGCTTCATCGTGTCTCAAAGAGGCATAGAGGTGAACCGCGACAAAATAAAGGCTATACTCAATATTTCCAGGCCAACTCGCCTGAAGGACGTACAAAGACTAACTGGTTGCATTGCTGCGGTTAGTAGATTTGTAAGCCGGCTTGGTGAAAGAGCCGCACCATTATACAAACTCCTGAAGAAAACCAATGATTTTGTCTGGACTGACGAAGCTGAAGCTGCACTGCAAGACCTGAAGAAAGTACTCTCATCTGCTCCGATCCTCGCAGCGCTGGAACCTCAGGAACCGATGTTGCTTTATATTGCTATGACAAATAAGGTCGTTAGTATCGTCATGGTGGTGGAGAGACCAGAGGAAAATTAGGAACACTTGGTGCAGCGTCCGACTTATTTTGTCAGCGAGGTTTTGACGGAATCAAAACAGCGATATCCGCACTATCAAAAGTTGGCTTACGGTGTTTTCCTAGCATCTCGTAAGTTACGACACTATTTTCAGGAGCATCCAATTACCGTGGTGAGCAAAGCTCCCATGAGAGACATAATCAACAATAGCGACCCCACAGGACGCGTCGCCAAATGGGGCATAGAGCTCTCAGCTTTTGATATTGAGTATAAACCTCGGACAATAATCAAATCCTAGATCCTTGCCGACTTTGTCGTTGATTGGACAGAGGCGAAGGAGAACATGGTCCTCCCTGAGTCGGAATACTGGACCCTCTTTTTCGATGGGTCTAAGGCTCGAGGGGGCTCGGGGGCTGGCGTGGTGCTCAAGTCACCCCAAGGAGATAAACTATTATACGTGTTGCAGATCCACTTCACAGCGACAAACAATATTTCCGAGTATGAAGCACTGCTGCATGGAATCCGGATTGCCAAGGATATTGGCATCCGACGTTTGATGTGTTACGGAGATTCGGATCTTGTTGCTCAGCAAGTCTCGGATATTTGTAATGCAAATATGCACATGGTAGCATACAAAGCCATCGTGGATGATCTATCTAAATCTTTCGAAGGGTTTGAAGTTCAACACATCCCTCGAGCAGAAAATGAGGAAGCAGATGCACTATCTCGAATAGGCTCTGTGCGGAAAGAGGTCCCGGATGGCGCATTTTTAGAGCACCTCAAGGTTCCCTCGATAAAGGGAGTAGATGAGGAATATCCGACCAAATCCGACTCACCTTTAATAGCAGTTCTGGCTATAATTCCTAGCTGGACTCAACCCTACCTCGATTATTTGGTAGATGGCAAATTACCCGAAGACGAGGTGCTGAGCCGGCAGATTATCCGATGAGCAAAAGCCTATACTATTATTAAGGGTGAGCTCCATAAACAGAGTGTTTCTGGGGTTTTTCAGCGTTGTGTATCTCCAGAAGAAGGAGTGGAAATCTTAAGGAAAATCCACGAAGGCGAGTGTGGTCACCACGCTGCAGCCAAATCTTTAGTGGCAAAAGCTTTTCGACATGAATTTTTCTGGCTTACAGCTCAGGCAGATGCCTAACGGTTAGTCAAGACATGCAAAGGTTGCCAAAAGTACGCCAAGCAAGCTCATGTTCCGGCTGATCAGCTGCGAACAATACCTATAACATGGCCTTTTGCGGTCTGGGGGCTTGATATGGTAGGACCCTTTAAACAAGATCCAAGTGGATTTACCCACCTCTTAGTGATGGTGGATAAATTCACCAAGTGGATCGAGGCTAAACCTGTCACTAGTTGTGATGGAGCAACAGCCAAAAGATTTGTCAAGGATGTTATAATCCGGTATGGTTATCCACATAGCATTATCACGGACAATGGGAGTAACTTTTCTATGGGAGATCTGGCTGAATTCTGCGATGAACAAAATATCCGGCTTGACATTGCGTCAGTCGCACATCCACAGGCTAACAGACAAGTCAAAAGAGCAAATGGTTTAATTCTACAAGCCTTGAAACCAAGACTCGAAGCACCACTACGACGTGATGCGGGGGCTTGGGCAGAGGAACTACCCTCTGTAATTTGGAGTTTACGAACAACTCCGAACAGGTCAATAGGATACACACCTTTCTTCTTGGTCTACGGCGCAGAAGCAGTTCTTCCTAGTGATTTAATTCATACTTCTCCTAGAGTGGCCGCGTATATCAAAGAGGATGCCGAGATTTCTTGACAAAATGATCTCGACTTAGTCGAAGAAGTTCGCGTCGTTGCTGAAATGAGATCTACAGCCTATCAGAAAAAGTTACGCAAGTACCAGAGCCAGAGAGTCTGAAATAGATCTTTCAATAAAGGTGATTTGGTTCTCCGGCTTGTGCAACAAAGAAAGCACAAACTTTCCCCAGTATGGGAAGGGCCCTTTTTAGTTAGTCGAGTATTGCACAATGGATCGTAATACTTAACTGACATGAGGCCAGTCAAAGAAAGACCTGCTACTAAGAAGAGAAAGAGAGCTGGAGGTAGTACAAATACGGATGAGTTAGACAGACCATGGAATATTGCTCAGCTACGTCCCTTTTATTCTTAGTTTATCCTTCTTTGTAATCATGCATATGTAAATGTTCTGTGAGAAATAAAAGTTTTGGTTGCCTCAAGTTTTTCTGAGAAGATTCTTAGACCATCTTATTTCCGAATGATCATGTCATAGTCGAAAATCCCAGAATGCTTGAAAGTACTTTATGCTCATGTTCGTTCTGGTTTAGATTTCCGATTCTAAAAGCTGCTACCTTTGGGTATAACTCTAAAAAAATTAGTCCTTACTTTGGTTATTTATCTGATTGCCGAATGCGGGCATTTTCCGAGTAGTGAATTGTTGGTACTGGAAGTCGTCTTTGTTTCCGAGTTTAAACTAGTTTAGCAATTGAGCTCCGTTGCTCGGCAAAGTTTCCGGCTGAAGGTTTAGCCGGCTCACGAAAGGGACGAGGTGGAAAGCCAGATAAACGATAAGTCGAGACAAAAAATATAAGTGCTTATGTAAACATTTCAGGCATGCAAAAATTTCAAAAGTCAAAAGTGCTCAATAGATCAAAAGCTTAGCACTTGCAAAGATAAATAGTACTTAATATTTACAAACACATCATGTTCTTTCACAGAATAATACATCAGTTTGTGGTCTATGATGCAGGAGGAGATGAAGGATCTACTGGCTCGCTGATCACTCTGCCTTGATATCATTCCGAGATATCCGTATCCGAGTTGGTGCGTTCATCGTCAGAAACCTCTTCGGCTTCTTCGGCAGGAGGAGGCGGAGTAGCCACGCATGTGAAGAAGGGGATCTCGTAGCTGGTCAGGTCAGCTACGTGGCACCCGTAACCGGTGTAGGAGTGCATGATGGCTTGAAGGTCCTGCTCCTGGCCGTCTTCGTCTACCTTGTAGTACCCTTTAGTCACTTGCCATATTTCCATGTTTCCATGGTGGCTCATGACCATGGAGAGGGCGTTCTGCGCGGCAGTCCGCACGTAGGACATATTCCAGTCCCGAACAAGCTGCGGCATCTCCTTGGCCCTGTCCCGCACCTCAAAATCCGACATGCTTGGCATGTCCGGAATCCTGAGAGACTCGCCAATGTCCTCAAGGGACTGGCAGAAGTCATGAAGAAGATCACCGACTTGGGTAAGCCGGTGAGTGCGGGGCTCGGACGAGGAAGAGTCCGTCAACTTTATAGGACCTATACACAAAACAAGTCAAGAAAAAACCGACATTGATAAAAGTCGAAGAAAAGATAAGTCAGAGAGGTGGAACGTACCAAAAATGACGTCGTCAATCATGGTCTTCTCCTCCTGGAGACTCCGGAGTTCAGCCCGGAGCGCCTGGGATATGTCCTTCTCTCTGCCAAGCTCATTCTTGAGGTCTGAGATTACTTTATCTTGAGCGGCAATCTTGCGATCGCGCTCTTCAGTGGCCATGGAGGAGGATTCCAGGACTTGAGCTATGCTCGTTTCATGATCCTCCTTGAGCTTATCCAGCTCTTGGCGAAGTCCCTTGTTTTCCACCACCAGGGTTTTGAGGTTCTCGGCCTCTTCAATCATAGCGATGGATTGTTTCACCAACGCTGTAAGACAAAAAGAACAACAGTTAAGAAAAATTCGACATAGAAAAAGTAAAAGACAAGGTTTGAATATCGAAACATTTACCTTCAGCTTCATCCTTGGCTACCTTGAGCTCAGCATTTTTAAGCCGGAGAGCTTTGATCTCTCTCCGCTTATTACAGACATTGGACAATAATTCCTGGTTATAGGAACATAATTTCTGTAAGTCAGAATACCCAAAGTTAGAAAGCTACTTAAGACTCGGGCTAATATTTTTTGCTAAATATCAGCACGAGCCTTGGGGGCTACACTAGTTCATTCTTTGGCATCCTAATGAAAGCATAAACTCGGATTCTATATCCTACTTCATGCTTGGGGGCTAGAGGGTATGATATAACATAATGTAAAAACAAGAGTTGGAATTCCGACTTACATATTTCTCATGGGTGAGGTTATCTAAACTCGCGTTCACTTCAGCTGCCACCTTCTCGGCGAGAGTAAGAGGAATCACTGGGGCTGTTGGAAGCTCGCCAGTCCTGATCCTCTCGTCGCGAAGGCGAACTTGAGTAAGAAGGTCAGAGAACTTGACGTCCTCTGCTTCTTGCGCTTCCTCTTCGGGGGATAGATGGCTTTTGTCCAGGACTTGCCTGGCTAGCCGCTGGATCTCCTCTGCAGATTTCCGGGTCAGGCCAAACTTGGCAAGACCCGGATTGTTGAGTAGGTTTTCGGCGAAGACTGCAGCTGAGGGATCATTACCCGAAGAGGGTTCACCCTTATCTTGACCTGACGCACCCACAGTGACATCAGTTTGTGACTCAAGGATCGCAGGCTCCGTTTGAGGAGCCGTATCTTCTGCAGCTTCCGACGAGAGAACCGGAGTTGTAGAAGGTTGAGGAACCGAAGTCGGAGGAGCAACGGCAGGCGAAGCTATGATAAGCTTCGTCTGGCGTAAGGGCTTCGAAGAAATCCCTTTCCCCTTGCCCTTGATGATTGATTTTTCTCTGAGAAGGTAACAAAGTCGGAAATGTTACATCTCGGAAAGAAGTTTAAGTAAAGCACAAAAGTGGAAAAGTTGTGACGAAAAGAGTAGCTCTTCACGACAGGCACCTCCTTTGTGCCAACCGCCACTGTCAGAGCTTTGCGCTTCTTGAGCGCAAGATCCGGCAGTGGAACTACTTCCACCTCCTGAGAGAACTCCGGAGGGTATCCTTCGAGCGGAGCAAGTTCCGACTCGGGGATGTCAACAAGCTGAAAACAAGAAAGCATATCAGCATTGCAATATAAATCAAAGATAGAAACACATAAAAGATGTGATGATAAAAGCTTACCGGCACCACGGGGTTTTCCGCCGTGTGCATGTCCAGAGAAACCTCTGGAATCCGCCTCTCGATCCGCTCCTTGATCAGCCATTTGATTTGGCTTATGTAGCCTTGAGTAGTGTAGGCCTTGGGGATGATGCGGAGGGAGTCGGTCAGAGAAGATGTGACAGAGTGCATCAGTCTAACCCCGTGGTACTGAAGTGGCTGGATCCGGCGTGAGACCCAGCACTGGACCAAGTCGGATCCCTTCTGACCGTTGTGCTTGATCAGATATTCGATCCGCCTCTTAGCAAAGATCAGATCATCTGTGAGAGCCGGAGCAGCCTCGTCCCAGGAAGGCTGGGCCGTGGTGGCTCCGTCAACAAAAACCGGCAAAGCAGTATCTTTGCTGGGAGCCGGAATATCCCTATGATAGAAAAAAGTGGCTGGCCATTGTTTGACCAAGTCACTGGCAGAAATTTTGGGATATGCCCGGTCTTGTCTAAGAGAAAAACTAATGGTGCCGGTGATGTAAGGAACACCGGCAGTGATGGAATTCCTCCGGACATGAAAGTAAAACTGGAAGAGAAGCAAACTCGGCCTAATCCCGAGAAAGCCCTCGCAAAGCGCAACATATGCGCTCATTTCTAGAAGAGAATTGGGAGGAAGATTGTGGAGTTGAACTCCATAGTGATCTATCACCTCGGAGAAGAACTCAGAGGGAGGAAAGGATAGACCTCGGTCCAGATGAGTGCCGAAGTGGACTCGCTCGCCCTCGTCAGGGCTGGGGACGGTTATGCCGGAGCCGCTCCGCCAGTCGCCGGCGACGAGCAGACCCTCCTTCTCCACGTTCTTGAGGCCTGCTTCGTCGAGGGCGCAGGGGATCCAGATTCCCCTATAGATTTCCTTCTTTGCTGCAGCTTCCGCCTTCACCGCCGCCGCCGCCGCTGCTGCCAAGCCAGAGGAAGAAGATGAAGAAGCCATTTTTCTCCGGTGAGAAAGTGACCTTAAAGGGGCGGCACCGGGAGTTTCTGTGAGTGGAAGGACGAGGAGGCTCTGTGCACGCAGGAGGATTGGGAAGGAAGGAAATGGCAAAGGACTGGTGGAAAGGAGAATAGGAAATCTAAACCCCTTATATCCACCTACCTGCGCCAAGATTCGTGCAAACGTTACAGTACAACCGCCATGCGTCGTGGAAAGAACTGGGAAGGACCCGCGCGATGATTGTGTCGCCTCGATCTCCACGCATGCATTGAAACGGCGCCTCGGTTCCGCGGACCGCGGACCCACCAACGGTCATGCTGACGGAATGCTGTTAGGTGACGTGACTTGACCATGCTTGTGTCAGGTGGCGTTAGAGACCAAGTTCTGGCTTAGTTTGAAAACGAGCTGGAAAATACGAGTAACCAACTGAAAGGTCCGACTTATTTTTTAAAGACCCGGATCGTATCTTTTCTTGTGAAGTTTCAGGAACCCTTCAAGATTCTGCAAGCCGAAGATCAAGCTAGACGATGATGAATCCGACTCTGGATCTTGGAGGCCTCCGGGGGCTGCTGTTGGGGATATACTTTCCGGGTATCCTCACAGTTCCTCACTGACCAGGGTGGCCCACTTCGGGTTAGAGCTTTGCTTCACGGGCGGCCCAGTCAGGGAGAAAGACGGAGTCCAATCTGGCTACGGGAAGGCCCGGAAGACTTATCGACTTAGGCCCATAATGTTACTTGTAGTTCAAGATGTCATCTGTAACCGACTCTTAGTCATAGCCGGATAGATCTCTCCTGTAAACCCTAGGTCGGATATCTATATAAGCCGTCCTAGGGAGAGCCTTTAGGGAACCCAATACTTTAGATCCTCAACTCGCACAGGCGAAACCCTTGTAACCCATATTCCGGCTCTGCCGTATTACTGGATTGCTAGCAGGAGTAGGATCCGTCCAAAGCCGGGGGATTTGAACCTGGGTAAACTTGTGTGCTCACCGTCCCGGAATACCGTACGTCTCACCCCCTCTCTTCCGCACGCCTCGAGGACCCCCTCATGGCGTACTTGTCATCAATCCGACGACACCAATTTGATGGCATGTTGCTCACGAACGGAAACTTTTGGCTAATTTCCAACTTGCATCGGGTATTGATTTCCTGCCGCGTAAGAAGCCGAACAGCTCCCAAGCCGACGCATGTGAAACAGGCTGTCTCAAGTTTCTTTGCTTTGGACTCGCCGTGTGGAACCGGTCCTCTATGTTCCCATGCAACGTTTCTCAAGTCGACATTTGCTAACATCCATGCTGCACTGGGTTTAGATTGCTTCTCGAAGTCGCGAGCTCGTGTTGCTGAAGATCAAATCGGCTGCTGTGCGGACGTTGATGAAGAAATTTGGCGAGCCGACGTAGATGAGCAGACCAGACGCGATCTGGCCACACTTTTGATGACGAGGGAGCCGAATTAGATCTGATCTCCAAAGATCGTCGAGTTGTAGATTGTTGATGATGGGGCCGTCGAGATCGCAACATCAGCACTCCCAGTTCCCACAGACGGCGCCAATTGACGAGGGTTTAACTCGTCAATGCCCATCGTTATGGACTTGGGTTTTGGAGAAGGAGGAGCACTGGAGATCTCGGTACGGCTAGCAAACAAGCACACAGGGACGCAAGGTTTACCCAGGTTCAGGCCTCGTAGAGGACCCTACTCCTGCTTGTCTGCTCTTGATTGATGATGATCCGAAGGATTACAATGTCGCCGATGGCGATGTATGCGCAGATTGGATCCGGCGGGTGTTGTCTAGATCTATTGTCTATTGTGGCGATCTATTGTAGGAGTCGCGATGTCTAGATCTATCGTGGCGTAGTGTGTCCTCCTCGTTGGACCCTCCTAGCCTTTATATATGGGGAGGCTAGGTCTCAGGTACCAACACGAGTTGGTTACAAGTTAGATTAGAACTATAGTCTTGAGCTTTTCTTGTCTTGTACGTTTGGGAGTCCGTGTCCATATGGGCTTCATACCACTCGAACCGTCATAGGCGTCATGGACCTTGGCAATTCGTCGAGTGGGCCTTCCGTCGAGACGCACCAGGTAGGCTATAGTCGAGTGCCTATTGGGCATACCCATGTCACTACTAATGAACTTCAACTTGATGATGATATTATTCTGCAAATCCTTCAATCTTTCATAGAACATATTGAAGCTCCCAATAAAGATTGGGTTTAATACACTCATCCACTCGATCAAGTTGAAATAAAAATTGTGGCTCAAGTAGAGACATTAAAGTAGGAATCCCCTTATGCTGAACCCCTTCCTTTTCCAAGGACGGCGATAAAATATATGATGACTCAACAACTTTAAGAAACAGTTGGAGGAAGAAAGAATGTTCCTTAAGAAACTAGAGGAAGAGGCAAAAGCAGGAGAAATTCACCAAGTAAGTATTCAAGAGATAGGTGAACCAACTAAGGAAGATATATTAACCATGTTTGCACATTGCATGTGATCGAGCTAGACACTGAAGCTTCACAATTCGTTGAAGGAAAGGTACAAGCCAAAGATGTTGGTAAGCCTATTCTCCCTTGTACTTTTGGTGGGTCTTCTTACTATGGCCTCGGTGATATAGGAACAACTATTAATGTAACCCCTCATAATTTTTTCTTAAAAATCCTAAATGAACTTATTCCAACTGAGTTGGAGGACACCGATATGGCAATAATGTTAGCGGATAAGACACTCCGAATTCCTATGGGGGTAGCTAGAGATGTTCCAATCTGTATAGGACCTTACAAATTCCCTATTGATTTTGTGCTTGTTGATATGCCTACTGATGTTTATTGTCCAACTATTTTTTGAAGAACTTTTCTAAACACCGCATGGGGAAACATTGATTGCAAGAAAGAAACTGTATATCTCAAGTTTGGCAAAGATAAAATGAATTTCCATCTCTCCAAGTTTGATCATAGGTCTACTATTGAAGAGTTTGATGATTGTGAGTATGAGATAGAAGAAGAAGGTAACATCACTATTCTTGCCATTGTATTTGTTGAAACTCCCAATGATAATTTAGCAAGAATCCTAGTGGATAATAACAATTTCCTGAAGATATTGATAAAATGGAAATTGATAATTATCTTGATTTAACCCCTGCGGTTGATCCCGAAATGAATCAAATTTATGAGATACCTATGAGAAAAGGGGATGAGGCACTTCCACCTCCTACACTTAAAGCCCTTCCTAAAGAA
Organism: Avena sativa; assembly: GCA_916181665.1. Classification (NCBI taxonomy): domain Eukaryota; kingdom Viridiplantae; phylum Streptophyta; class Magnoliopsida; order Poales; family Poaceae; genus Avena; species Avena sativa. The sequence continues at coordinate 347,141,254 of OV702287.1, forward strand.
TTAAAATACAGGTTCCTTGAAAAAACTAATAAATATCCTGTTATTCTAAGCTCTAATCTTGCATAAGGAGGAGGAGAATTTAATGATGGTCTTAAGAATGCACCGATGGGCTCTTGGATATTCGATGGATGACTTGGAAGGGATTAGTCCCTCGATAGCCACCCATAGGAAAGAAAGGGCGGTAGATGATAATGCAAAAGGGCGCCGCGTCTGGGCGGGCGGGCTGAATGGATGAGCGAAAGATGCCATGGAGTGGGGAAGAAAAGCATTCTTCACATCTATGCGAGAAAACATGTGATACCAATCCAAATATTTATGGAAGAAGGAGCCTAGCCAGTTGCAGACTTCCAAATGCGACTTAAACCTCATATGAAGGAGGAGGTAAGAAAAGAGGTAATACGCTTACTTGATGCAGGTATAATCTTTCATGTGGAGGAAAGCAAGTGGGTAAGTCATATTCATTGTGTTCCAAAGAAAGGTGGGTTCTGTTGTCCTGGATGAACATAATGAGATGGTCCCAACTCGTATCGTCATTGGTCATAGGATGTGCGTTGACCATAGAAAACTTAATAAAGAAACTAGAAAGGATCATTACCCTTTACCTTTTATAGAGCAAACTTTAGAGAGACTTGCTATGCACTCTCATTTTTTTTATTTAGATGGTTACTCCGGTTTTTACCAAATAGCTGTCCATCCTAATGATCAACCAAAGTCAACTTTCACTTGCCCTTTTGGTTTATATGCTTATCGTCGTATGCCTTTTGGCCTTTGTAATGCTCCCGCCACCTTCCAAAGGTGTATGACTGTCATATTTGTTGATTATGTTGAAAATATTATAGAAGTATTCATGGACAATTTCTCCGTCTATGAATCTTCATTTAACCATTGCCTTCATAATCTTCATGAAGTTTTGTAGAGATGCAAAGGCAGTAACTTATTATTGAATTGGGAGAAGTGTCACTTCATGGTTCATAAACGTATAGTTGTTGGTCATAAAATTTCAGGCAAGGGAATAGAAGTCGATAAGGCAAAGATAGAAGCGATAGAAAGGCTCCCCCTTCTCGTGATGTAAAAGGTATAAGGAGTTTCTTCGGTCATGTTGGATTCTATAGAAGGTTTATTAAGAATTTCTCTAAGACTGCTAGACCGTTAACTAACCTCTTATAGAAGGGAGTCGTTTTTAATTTTGATGGAAACTGCTTCACTGATTTCACCATATTAAAGCAAGATCTTCTTGATGCTCTTGTAATTAAACCACCTAATTGGAAGAAACCTTTTGACTTATTTTTTGAAGCCAGTAATAAAGCTATGGAAGCTGTTCTTTGCCAACAAGATGGTGATAAACTCAATATCATTCATCATGCTAGTCGCACCTTGAATGGTGCTCGAAAGAATTACCCTTTGAAAAAACGAACTCTTTGCCGTTGTTTTCTCCTGCGATAAGTTTAGATCTTACATAAGTGATTCGAAAGTAAGAGTGCATACTGATCATGTTGGATTAAAAGAAATCCTTGAAAGAACTGACGTTAAGCCAGGGATGATCCGTTGGACTTTTCTTTTGCAAGAATTTGACCTGCAAATCCTCCAAAGAAGAGAGGAATAGGTTGACACTCTGATGGGTACTGAAGAGACCAGAACACTAGAGAAGGTGTCATCTATTTGTGTACCATCAGGGACTATCCATCCGAAAAGAAAATTTTATGTTTCTTGCTGCAATGGTTTTAGCACTTTCTTTCGACCAACCTTGTTCAAAGGTAAGAAAAAAAAGTTAATTCAAGAGTTCAAGGGAGATAAGGAGTCAACGTAAAAGCTCATTACCACTAGATGAGTAAAGTAATCAAAACCTTGTTTTTCTGCATTCTAATTATCATTTGACATTTTTCTCTTGCATTTTTGAACTCCTTGTGTTTTATGAGGTCACTGCCAGTTTCACGAACTTGGTACGGGCAGGCGATATAGGCGGGCGGTACGGTCGCACCTGCCCATTCCACTGATCATTAAACCCTTAGTACCCTTGCTCCGTTTTTGTTATTTTCTACGCATGCGGTATGACCGGGCCGTAAACACATTGTGCCCCTTCTTTTCGGTTTTATCTATTAAAAAAACTTTTTACCGACGTTGGAAAGGACGGTAACTGTTAGTAGGGGCGGACCGTACGGGCAGCGCCCACTCGTACTAATTGGTCGGTAAGTTTTGTACCGACATCGGTCGGTTGGATTTTTGGAAGTACGTCGGGTTCGTTAATGCCTCTAGTTCTTCCTTTTTCTTTTGATTCTTTCCTAATTTGTTGGGGTTCATTTCTTGGCCAACCCTTTTACTTTTAGCACAAGTTTTTCCATGTTTCTAACCCTTCATAAGCCTTCCCAAATGTCTTCTTCCCTCTTATATCAATAGATCCAATGTCCTTGATGCGCTACCCAATTCCGGGAAAAGGCAAACCTCTCGGCCTCATGGCTCCTTCATGGGATAGTTTTCAGACCTCCTCCATTGAAGCTGATGACCGTGAAGCACAAGGTTTAAGCCCTAAGAACAAGAGGTACGTCTACGGCTCCAATGATGATGATGATGAGTTCGAAACCTTCATGGAGCAGACGGCGAGAGGATGGAGGCAACCAGATTATCTTGCTATGGTGAAGTTTGAAGATGAAAAGGAAGCAAGAAAGCCCCATGGGAAGGGATGCACGAAGTTGCTCAAGTACATCGCCACCAACTACTCCTCACCCAAGCGTACGAAGGCTAACCAAGTTGATACAGGAACGGATCAAGAGACTACGACTCACACTTTTACAACAAAGAAGATCACCATGAACGCACGTATGAGTGTGAAGCCACAGGAAGATTGGGAGTTCAGCCTCTTGGACATGCCTGTTATCGTGCAAGTTCTAGAAATTGAGAACCGTCTTCACAAGATAGAGAAGGAATAGAAAGAAGAACTCCTCCATCGGGAGATCGTGCACAAATGTCTCCTAGATCTAGAATGAAAGAAGGAATTCAAAGAGGTGCGGTGTAAGGTTGCAGAGGTAATGTTCTCCTTGCATTCTAACCTGTAGAAGTTCCTTCACCATTGATGTCTGCCAGTGCATAGATCGTTTGTAGGTAGTTTCGAAGTATAGATATCGATCCCACAGGGAGCCCAAAGGTAAGTGTTTATGTGTGAAGTCTCTGTCACACCTGAAGTTGTCATAGGTCTTCGAGTGAATTGACTGCAAGTGTTGAAATAAGAATGGGGTTTTGATTAAATGAGATATATTTAAATGGAACTAAAATGTAAACTTCAGAAATATAAAGCATAAAAGTAAAGAACGATTTGGTTGTTTGTTGTTTCCTGCAGATGGCAAAAGAAGGTGCGGGGAGATTTAGTTCATGGTGATAGTGATTGTGCCAGGTGGAAGAATGATAAATGTAACAATTATAATCTTATAAATATATGTGTAGGCGAGCAACCCATAATTAGCCAGAACTCCTCTTGGTAGATTTCATCCCAACTTCAGTACTCCTACTAGCCTGTTACCAAAATCATGGTTAGACACTAGACAATTAAGACCCTTCAGGTCACTTAGCGATTAAGCACCTTTTATAGGACTAATGCAATAAGCATAGTGGTTCCTTGTTATCCTCGAGTCTACTATTTTTCCATTGATATCCCCGTGTCACCCGGGGGTCACCGGTCCACTAGCTAACAAGATCTTATCTATGTAGAACAAAGCATCATGTTGTCTAGGCCTGACATGGGTATAACCTACAGGTACTCGAGCTTGGTATATACGGTCAAAATACGCACAGGCCCACGGTGTCGCCAAGATCCGGATGAAAGGACTTGAGTAACCTGCGAACTCTCAATTGCTTGAAGAACAAGAAGAAGCTAAAGATAGAATGTTTGAAGGGGAAAACCCTAACTTGTAACCGACTCGACCTGCTACCCGAGACCTAGCCTATCTATATAAAGGCTAGGAGGGGGCAGCGAGGAGAACACACGCAACCCTAGTTTCCACAACCCTCGCCAGATTGCATCTGCGCACCATTGTAACTTTCGACTCCCTCAATAATTCCACGAGCAGACAAGCAGGAGTAGGGACCTCTACGAGGCCCGAACCTGGGTAAATCCTTTGTCCCCTGTGTGCTTGTTTACTACCCGATAGATGTCTCCAGCGCTCCCTCCTTCTCCAAAACCCAAGTCCATAACAATGGGCATTGACGAGTTAAACCCTCGTCAATTGGCGCCGTCTGTGGGAACAGGGAGTGTTGATGTTGTGGCATCTTCGGCCCCATCAACTGTGATCTACAACTCCACAACAGTGGAGATTCGCCAGCTCTTCGGCGCCTTCAACTTCACCGTCCACACGCCGGCCACCCGCCCGGCCTTCGAGTCTGTGGGCGACGGAATCAGCCTAGCGATTGGAAGCTTCCGCTTCCAAGTCAGTCAGATGGGCATGCTTCGTATGCCTGATCAGTCGACAGCACCGGCGATTGCCCCGGCATCATGGTTCCCTCCATCGATCGGCACCCTCAGCGAGCTCAACGCCCTGGTGGCAGTCGAGAATACGATCAGCGACAACAGTCGCGATTCCGATCTGAGCGATCTGGCCACTGAAGATGGAACCTACGGTTTCAGATCTGAAAGTTGTGGAAGCAACAGCTTCCCCAATCACTTCATGTGCGCCGTCATCAACGCAGGCGACACCTCCGCCAATCGCGACAACGGTGGCAACACCGGTAACGGCACCAATCCACCCAATGCCGGCAATGGTGGCAACGGTGGCAACGGCGGTAATGGCGGCAATCACGCTCCCGTCAACAACGGAAGAGCAATCGAACCTCCCAGCATAATCAATGAGCAAACCGGCGAACGCGTCGTAATCAAGCTCAACGAGCAAGAGTGGGATCACTATCGCGAAGCCCTACGGGGCACACCTGTACCCTTTGGGTCCCTGCAGGAACTGCTGATGGGCTATCACTGGCTCCTAAAGAAAGAATTCAAGCGCCAACTGCAAACAATCGTGCAACTTTAGGCGCGTAAAAAGGCAGCGGACAAATCGAGCCTTCGTCGTGCTGGGCTCTCCTCCTACGGAGGATCCTCCTTAAGACGCAACGAATACCTCGCCAAGAAGAGGCAGTCGCGGATGGCTAACCTCACCGAACAAGAACGCATAGAGGCCACGAAAGTCCTCGACTTCGGCTCTATGAAAGTCGACACGAGAGGCAACATGGTTCCCAGGACGACGCAGGCTACAGTGACGGCGGCCACCATGTACCTCCTCAATAACCAACCGCCAGTTGGAGATCCCCGAACTGCCATGCACCGATCTACGATCGCGGGTTTGGGGTTAATCGAGGCTGCCCTCGACAAGGAGCCAGTACCAGACCCAAAGAAGGGCAAAGAGCCACTCCTCGCCCTCATCCAGCGATGACAGTCACGACCTGTCTCGACGCCGCCGCTCACGGCGACACGACCGCGACTACGATGCGCGCGATGACCTCACGCAGCACAAGATCGACAAATCAAGGGCACAACATGCTCGGTCGACTGACAGGAAGAAGAAGACGGGGAGCTCTGCGGCGCCCGATGCTTCAGCAGATCCATTAGGCAGAAGCGAATGCCTAAAGGGTTCAAACTCCCATCGAAGAACCCGAAATTTGACGGACTGTAGGACCCCAAGATCTGGCTGGAGGACCACATCTCCTCCGTCAGACTCCACGGAGGCAGTCGAAGCACTGCCATGCAATGCCTGCAGCTGCCCGAGCATGGCTCAATAACCTCCCACGCGGATCCATTCGCAGCTGGGATGAGCTGGTTTACAGCTTCGTGCGCAACTTTAAGGGCACGTACAAGCGGCCCGCATCAATCGAAGAGCTAAGATGCTGCCAGCAAAGATCTGGCGAATCTCTGCGCTCTTACGTTCAAAGGTGGTCCATCATCAAGAACTCTGCGGAGAACATCTCGGAAGACTGCGCGATTGATGCATTCAACGATGGTGTCTGCCGCATGGAACTTAGGGAGGAGCTAGGCCGCTCAAAGCCCTAGACCATCGACCACCGGATGGAGATCGCGAATCGGTGGGCCGATGGAGAAGATTCGGTGAATAAACGCGCTCACTCCGACGAGGAGGCAGAACTCGAGCGCAGGCGCGACCGCCAAGGAAAACGCTGCATGCGCATCTACGATGACCGTGACGATGTCAACATGGTCGTGGCCGGCTACGCCGATAGACGCGACGATAACAGCAACAACAGATACCATAGTGGCGGATACCGCGACTCCGGGAAAACCACGCAAGTGTGGCAACGCCGCACTCGCGATGAGTCACCCGCGACCTCCATCGAGGACAAACTGTCCAGGCCATGCACGGTACACTTCTACATCGACAAGCATGATGGCAAGAGAAAGTCCAGCCACCTCCTCAAGGACTACCGCGAGTTCCTCAACCTACACGAGGGATTGGTTCGGATGAACCGCAGTGCAGTTGAAAGAGGCTACGGAGCCGCTCCAGGCGCCGTGGCACATGGCGCACCACCACCACCACCTGGGCTACCCCCGAACGGAGCCGCACCGGACCAGCACCACGGGGGTGAACCGTACCCACGGGCCATGGGTACCATGATGATCCAAAAGGGGCACCCCTCCAACATGGTGCAGAAGGCCATCACTCGCTAAGTAAACTTGGCCACGCACTCGCCACCATCCACCACTGAGTACCTCAGCGGCAGCGAGTCGTGCATCACCTTCGACAAACGCGACCACCCGCCTCAGATACCTCACCCAGGTCATTGCCCCCTCGTACTCGAGGCACAAATTGCAGGTTTCGACATGAGTCGCGTCTTCATGGATGGCGGAAGCGGCATCAACCTCATATCCGCGAGTACCTTGCGAGCAATGAGGATCCCGCTAACCTGCCTGGAGGCATCAGACACAACATTCCATAGCATCGTCCCAGGGAAAGGCGTATAACCCCTGGGCAAAATCAACCTCGACTTCATCTTCGGCACGCCGAAGAACTTCCGGCGCGAGCGCATCGACTTCGAGGTCGTCGACTGGCCCTCACAATACCATTGCATCCTTGGGCGCGTCGCATTCGCTAGGTTCATGGCAGTGCCCCACTACGCCTACCTGCAGATGAAAATGCCAGGACCCAACGGCGTCATAACGATCAACGGGAGCTTTGAGCGATCTGACAGTTGCGACAGGGAATTCAACAGAATCTCCCAGTCCTTTGGCATGCAGGAGGAACTCGCAAGACTGAAAGAGACGATAGACAACAATCTGCCTCCTCCGAGTAGGCCAAGCTCACCTGACCTCTCCTTCGACTCATCTGTGCACACAAAGAAGGTGCAGGTCCACCCATCAGATCCCGCCAAGACGGCCCTCATCGCCAACAACTTGAGTCCCGTATAGGAATTCGCGCTCCTCGAATTCCTCCGTGAGCACTGGGAAATTTTTGCCTGGTGTCCTGTGGACATGCCAGGAGTTCCCGGGGAATTCGCTGAGCACGCACTCAACGTCAACCCCGACGCAAGGCCAGTCAAGCAAACAATCAGGCGACTGTCTGAGCCACGAGCGTAGGCAGTCGGAATGGAGATCAACAGACTCCTCGAGGCCAAATTCATACGCGAGATCAAGGAAAGCACTTGGCTCGCCAATACGGTGCTGGTACCAAAAAAGGACACGGATATCCTACGGATGTGTGTGGACTTCACTTCTTTAAACAAGCACTGCCCAAAAGATCACTTTCCGCTGCCACGGATCGACCAGATCATCGACTCCACCGCGGGATGCGAGCGCCTCTGCTTCCTCGACGCCTACTCAGGCTATAATAAAATCCGAATGAAGGAGGAAGATCAGGAGAAAACAACATTTACAACGCCCTTTGGTGTGTTCTGCTACAACACAATGCCCTTCGGGCTAAAAAACGCGGGAGCCACCTACCAGCGATGCATGCAGGCTTGCCTCAAGGAACAACTAGGTCGCAACATCCAAGTCTATGTCGACGACATAGTAATCAAGACCAAGGAGGAAGCCTCTCGAATCGATGATTTGCACGAAACCTTCGCCAACCTCGATCGCTACCGGATCAAGCTCAATCCGGACAAATGCGCCTTCGGCGTACCATCTGAGCAGCTACTCGGATATCTCATCTCCGCGAGGGGAATCGAGGCGAACCCGAAGAAGATAAAAGCCATACTATCCATGGAGAAGCCGAAGAACATAAGAGGCGTCCAGCAACTGGCCGGACGAATCGCGGCCCTTAGTCGATTTATCAGTCGGATGGGTGAAAAGGCACTGCCCTTCTACCAGATCCTCCTCAAAGCTGAAAAATTCGAGTGGACCAATGAAGCGCAAGAAGCATTCGAAGATCTCAAGCGCCTACTGTCCACTTCGCCAGTACTGGTGACTCCACGAGAAAGGGAACCACTGTTGTTGTACATCTCCGCCACCAACCATGTGGTCAGCACAGTGCTCGTCGTCGAGCGACCTGAGGAAAACAAGGTCCACGGCATACAACGCCCGGTATACTACCTCAGCGAGGTCCTCACGCCAACAAAACAGCGGTACCCGCACTACCAGAAGCTGGCGTACGGCGTCTTTATGACTTCCCGGGGACTGCGCCTCTACTTCCAGGAACACCCAATCGTGGTAGTCAACGACGCCCCATTGGGACATATCCTCAATAACCCCGATGCCACGGGGCGAGTCACGCTTTGGGGAATAGAGCTGTCTCCACAAGACATCACATACGAAAAACGCGACGCCATCAAGTCGCAAGTGCTCCCTGACTTTCTCGTGCACTGGATGGAGAACCAGCTCCCGGACAAGCCAGATATGTCCTACCTCTGGACAATGCACTTCGATGGGTCCAAGCGGAAAGACGGAGCAGGCGCAGGTGTCATACTGACATCACCTCAAGGGGACAAGCTGAAGTATATCCTGCGAATGTAGTTCACAGCCTCAAACAACAAGGCTGAATACGAGGCCCTGTTGCATGGAATGAGGATGGCAAAAGCCTGCGGCGCCAAAAGGCTCATCATATATGGCGACTCCAAGTTGGTCGTCAACCAAACAATGCACGAGTGCGACGCACTGAACGACAACATGATCACGTACCGCGACCTCTACGATACACTCAAGGGAGACTTCGATAGTTGCGAGTTGCAACACATAGGTCGCGAAAGCAACGAGGAGGCGGACACACTCGCCAACATAGGCTCTACCTGCGCCCCGATACCACCTGGGTATTTCTCGAGCGCATATGCGAATGCTCCATCAAGCCAAAGGCCGCAGAGAAGAAAACAAGCACAGCCACGGACTCGGGGGCTACGCCACCCAATGAGCCAATGGCACTCGATGACTTGGAGCTGGACACAGGACTCAAGGGACCAATGAGCGTCATGATGATCGAGCAATCTTGGACGCAGCCATACATTACGTACCTCCTCAGCAAGAGACTACCGGACGACCCGACAGATGCACGACACATCGTGCGGCGCTCCAAGGCATTCGCCGTTATCAACGGCGAACTGTATAAACGCAGCATCACAGGAGTGCTACAACGATACGTCTCCATGGCCGATGGAAGAGCAGTTCTCCTCGACATCCATGAAGGGACCTGCGGGCACCACGCCGGCAGTTGCGCCCTCATTGCTAAAGCTCTACGAGCTGGATTTTACTGGCCACGGCCATGCGCGACGCCAAGGACATAGTCCAAAAATGCAATGCTTGCCAGCGATTCGCGGACAAGCCACACGCACCAGGCGTAGAGCTACGGCCTATTCCATTGGCCTGGACCTTCGCACAGTGGGGGCTCGACATGGTTGGCAAGCTTCCAAGGTCCTCGCGTGGAGGCTACGTTTACCTCTTGGTTGCAGTCGACAAATTCAACAAGTGGATCGAGGCCATGCCGGTAACCAACCAATCAGGGCACAACACAGTCAAGTTCTTCGAGTCCATCGTCTACCGCTTCGGCATGCCGCACAGCATCATCACCGACAACGGGACGAACTTCACATCCAAGGAGTTCCAAGAATTCTGCAAGAACCTGGGGATCAATATTAGCTACGCCTCAGTAGCGCATCCACAGACCAACGGTCAGGTGGAAAAAGCAAACGGGCTCGTCTGTAGCGGCGTCAAGAAGCGACTCCTCCGACCACTCGAACAAGCCGCGGGTTGCTGGCCAGATGAGCTGCAATCCGTACTCTGGAGCCTACGTACAACTCCAAACAGCGCCACGGGCTACACGCCATTTTTCATGGTGCACGGAGCAGAAGCAGTACTACCAGCCGAAGTACAGTACAAGGCACCGCGCGTAGTCGCTTACAGCGAACAAGAGTCATCCCTTGCACTTGAAGACTCCGTCAACCTCCTTGACGAAGTAAGAGAAATCGCCACAGAAAGATCCACGATCTACCAGCAGAACCTGCGCAACTACCATAGCAGAAGGCTTTGCCCCAGATCCTTCGTTGAAGGCGACCTGGTCCTGCGACTGAAGCAGCAGGGGCATCTCAAGCTCGAGTCCCCCTGGGAAGGACCGTATGTGATTACAGAAGTAATCCCAGGTGGCGCCTATCGCCTTCAAGATTTAGAGACAGGAGTCGCATACTCCAACCCTTGGAACGTCGCACAACTCCGACGCTTCTACCTCTAGTCGTTTTTTACTTTTCCATCGCAAATAAGGCTACTTAGCCAAGGCTACTTAGCCGCACATTGTACCTCACACTGTTCTTCGAATAAATAAAAGCTAAGTGCCCCAAAACTCCGTGTTCTCCTTCACTTTGTCAATTTTCCTACTCGGGGGCTGCGCCACCCTGCATACATCTGTTCTTCGAACAAAAAAACACGATATCCTAAGTAGCTGGCACATCAATCGAACACCTGAACACAAACTCAACCCAGCTGCAATGCACCTGACAGGTAGACAAGGGACTGAGATAAAAGATGGTCAGGCTAACGAAAAGGACTCGCATAGTGCAACGCACCTCACGCTCACAAAGCCCTTTATACACATTCGACAATAAATTATCTACAACATTTATACGAACTTTACAACACAAGTACACTTATGTGCAGGATACAAATTTGGCTACCCTTGCAACAGGAGAATGTTGGTTTGTTCCTCGAAGAAGTCGACGATCTCCTCTACTAGACGGTCCACCGCCTGATAGTGCGGTACCATATTCCAGGCAGATCCTGCCGGCGGCGCTGGGGGACCAGAGGGGATGGCGGCAACGTCCACGTCAGGCCTGTGCAATCGCACCATTGAGAGGGCAGCCTTGGCACCAGCCACCAACTGCTGCCTCACGCACTCGCGAACCGCGGACAGATCTTAAAATTTGGCAAGGAGAGCCAGCAGGCTTGATGGAGCGTCATCCAATGGGAACATCGCCCGATAAATATTCTTCAAGCACGACTATGACTTCTTCAGGAAGAGCAGCACTCGCGATGCACGATCCTGCAGGGTCACCAACGCAGTCGCACGATCATGATCTACCCAGAAGTATCCACTCTCTTGAAGTTGCTCCTGGGTGAGACCATGAAGGCGAATGGCAATTCTATCCTTCTCCTCCTGCGGATGGCGCGCGCTAACAACTACACGAAGCAGCATCAATAGCATGAGTACAACATACCGCTGCGAGTAACTACGAAGGAAAAGGTGAGAATAAGCAAACTAACACTTAAACTGGTCGCCCAGCTGCGTCACCTCGCCAAGCAAATATTTCTCACGGGCGGTGGCTTTTTCCGCCTTCAACTTCCACACGTCTGTGTTACCGCGGATCACGGGCAACTCACACTCCAGCTGCTTCACGCAATCACGAAGTCACGAAAGCAAGGATAGCTCCTCTAACCTGGAGCGCGGTGGTGCCACTGTATCATCAAGAGATGGCGAGTCCTGGGTTCCCCCCACGGGAGCACTTCATGTACCCTACCACAAGTCAAGACAGAGGCAAATAAGGCGGCCAAAGGCGAAGGGAACATATGCATTCAGGATCGGCATAAGTATTCACAGACACACTCGCCAGCAGGCATGTTCTCAAACCAAAAGAACAATCAATCAACTATTACAAAAGATAACTATGGAGCAGCTGGCTTCTTCGACCTCGACGGCTTCGGGGGCTTCATCAAGTCCGTGGCAGTATCAGACGCCACTGACTTTCCGCCGGCCCCTGAGGCCGAGGCTTTCGCCGCCTTCTTAGCATGTTGGAGCTCCTTCGAGTACTTCGCAACAATATTTATCAAGTGATGGCCATATTTAGCACATGCAGTCGCAAAAGGAGCAAAGACTACCTGCTGACCATCCGCGCCAACAGGCATCGCCTTCGACACTGCGGGGGGATCGATATCAGCTCTGTGGGCTTGCACCATCGCGAGTGTCATGGACGCGCCAGCCGCGCGGAGGGAGTTCTTGTAGGCGGAAGGCACACCACCGGCGAATGACTCCACCAGCTCGTCCATATTATCGATGAGTTCTGCCTTTGGCATCAACTCCTCTCGGAGGCGGCTGAGAGCGACCTTGGCCTTGGAAAGTGTATCTTGGACAGCGGCGCTGCGGTCCTCGACTGCAGACACCGCGCCTGCCAGAGCATCGTCGCGACGAAGGGCCTGCGGGTCAAAGCTCAGATCGCCAGCATCTGCACATGAACCCATGCATGGATCAAAAACTTCAGCGCTACCAACAAAAAACACTAAGGGTAGAGAAGGACATCAATATCCACAGGCAAATGTACCTGAGAGAGCCTTGGCGACTGAGAACAGTTGTTCTTTGAACAACTTTTCCCTGCCCACAAAGGACACACGCAGATCCTCTTCATGCTTCTGTGCCTCGTCACAAGCTGCGAGTGCCTCGTCGTGACCCTTCACAGCTGCGGCAAGCGTTTTCTTCAAGGTGGCGACGTTGCGCAGTAAAGCGTCATGTTCAGCTAGACGACAATCAAAAGTTGACTATCAGTCGACTATACCAAAGAAGGAGAAGACGAAAAAGAATAAGTGTAGAACACTCACTTTCGACCACGCGGTGACGCGTCTCCAGCATTACATGATGGCGACCCATCGCCATCACCTGCTCTACCACTTGCGCGGCTTCCTTTACAAGGAGCTGTCGCACAAACAAGGAATCAGTGAAAGCAACGGATAACGTCGACTGCCACATTAAAAAGAAGGAAAGATATACTTACATGGTCCTCCAATGACTCCGAAGAAGTTTGATGTACCGTCATCCGAGCAACCATTCGATGCTCCTCTACGTGAGGAGAGCACGAAGAATTGTGCCCGGAGTGGGCCGCCACCGGAGGGGAAGGAGCACGCTCGACCTCTTTCTTGGCCCTTGAGGTCGCGACTCCTGATTCCTTCAAAAACTCGACGTCACCAGAAGATGACGACGCCTCGTGACTACAAGACAAAACGCACATTGAGAAAGGGAAAACTCCAGGGCAAAGCCAACAAGAAGAAAACAGAGAAGTAGAAATGAACTCGAAAACTTAGTAGTCAAACTTGTCAAAATCAAACGTGGCCTCCACCGATTCCGACGAAGACTCCTTAGGCAGTCGCATCTTCTTGCGAGAAGATGGTGCCACAGCTCTCACAGGAACGGCGGGAATTGGCGACTCCGTGCCAACAGCCGTGCCTTCTGGAGTCAAAGGAGACGACGCGTCAGAATCCTCGCTGCGCGAGCGCTTGCGAGTATCCAGACTCTCGGACTCGGGGGCTTCCTCTTCCACATCAGAAGGGACAGTCGACTCAGACTCGTACTCTTCCAAAGCATCACGAGGAATAATCCCCTCAGGGAGAGGGGGCATACAAGGTGACACCGCCCAATCCTGCACACAGACAGTGAAGATCAGCAAAAATGAACAAGTAAGCAACAGAAAAGCAATCGTGAAAACAAGCTACTGCGTAACACAACTGTACCTCAGGAGGAGGGTTCGAAGCATCAAAAGGAGGAATGACTGGCTCATTCGGAAGCACATCCTTGCCAGTGTACTTCGTGACCAGTCGAACCCTCTTATCCACCTCAATCGCGGACATGCCATCGGCAGACACGCGAGTGGCATCATCAGCGCCAGCCCATTGAAACATGCGATGGACTCTAGCTTAGAGAGGCTGGACGCGACGGCGCAACCAAGTTCTAATAAGGGCGCAGCCTCCCTCTTCCGCGCCTATGCGACTCTCGAGGTCACAGACGCGTTGATACAGCACGTCTGTCTCTGCGAGTTCGCCAGGCATAACTACGTTATTCCAGGAACGCATCTTCTTGCAGGGAGTCGCGGGATCAAAGGGCACGAGTCCAAAGTGCTCATCTTTGGACTAAGGATCGCGGACATAGAACCATTTGTCCCTCCATCCCTGGACAGACTTGGTGAGCTTGATGTCGAAGTAGGTGGCGGATGGGTCGACATGGATTTCGCAACCACCTACGTCATAAACTAAAGAGCCAGATGCGGACTGACGCTTCAATTTAAAAATGCGCTTGAAAAGACCAAAGTTTGGCTCGATTCTGAGCCAGCACTCGCAAAGAGTGATGAAGCAGGTGATGTGGAGAATCGAATTCGGGGACAGCTGATGGAGCTGGAGCCCGTAGAAACAAAGAAGACCCCTAAGAAAGGGGTGGAGAGGCAAGGAAAGAACGTGAATGACGAATGCAAGAAACATCACGCGGAAACCAGCAGGAGGAGCAGGAATGGTCTCACCGCTGGGGACGCGTGCATCGGCGACTGCTGCGGAGATAACTCCGTCTTGGCGAAGAAGACGGAGATCCGACGCCTTGATGATGGAAGGGCGCCACGCACCATTTGTAACGCGGGTGCCCGCGACCTTCTTCTTCCTGCCTGTAGCGGTGTTGGTGCCCGCAGCAGTGGAGCTACCCTTCTTCTTCATTGTGGCGACGGTGGCCACGGAATCAGCAACAGCGCCTCCTTTCTTCTTCCCCATTGAACGGCGACGACGCGAGCGCAGGAAGTAGCTCGGAAACGAGCGGAGATGGTCCAGCATTGTGGAGGAAACGAGCGCAAGAAAGAGCAGAAGAACAACAACAATGGCGATGGCAGCAAGGTAGGAAGAACGCAGATGGGAAAATTACTGCCGTAACATCGCTACTTAACCCCTAGAAGATGCAATCCAACGGCTCAGAAAAACCCTACTTGACGCGTGGCACACATCGTGTTGGAAACGTGGAGAAGGAGACGCACGAACCGTCCCTCCACTACTCCAATTACGCGTGGAAATCGAGGAGGCGTAGTTAAAATAAAGATTACGCACGCCCGGTCAAATCAAAGACAGGAAGTGGGACCCACCGCTCGCCACGTCCCGTCAAACTCGCTCACGCGGGCAACTGGGGTCATACAAGCGTCAACACTGACGTCATCAAAGCTACGTAGTGGAAAAATTCGACTACTTTAGTCCTTGCTGGAGTCTTCGACTCCACCAAGCACTCGGGGGCTACTCCCATAGGGAGCGCTGGTCGCGCACCCTACGATTTCTTTTCTTTTTGCAGTAAGAAGGACAATCAAAGACAAACCCAAACCATTCGAAAATACAATTCGACTGTGGACATGGGTTACTCCCATAGGGAGCGCTGGAAAATTTTGACTGAAACAAGCAACCAAAAGACGACGGCAGTCGCAAACGTTATTTAGTCCCTGCCTGAGTCTTCGACTCAACCAGGCACTCGGGGGCTACTCCCATAGGGAGCGCTGGTCGCGCACCCTATGATTATTTGTACAGAAAATTGTGTGTGGATAACGTCCGCACTCGCAGCTCATGGCGACACCGCCTCATGATTTTTCCCTACAAAGAGACTGCGTCTCCTGGGTCACCCCAATCGTCTACACGACGATAAAATTCAGATGCCGCGCTTACAACGTGAAGGTAAGACCTGAATAAGGCCTGGCAACGCATTAGCTGCGCACTACCAAAAACATATCCGTGCCTACAGGTGCAATGAACATGCCTTGACGGATGCGTCGAGTGCTCACACCCATATAACTGGAATTCGACTCCTGTAAGACCTCCGCGGCTTGAGTCGAATTACGCCAGCACTTTTCCGGATTCGAGTCTAGGGACTCGAGTTCGAGTAGATTGCGTTGTCTTACCCTAAGGTGGTTAAATGATACCGATACTTTGGTTACATCAGGCACGTATATCGACAATCCCTATGACACAAATAAAAGCAGTCGAAATGTACTCATTCAGGCACTCGAAGACTTTAAAAAGTTCCCAGTCGAATCTACGATTCCACTGGACACTCGGGGGCTACTGACATGGGTATACCCTACAGGTACTCAATCTTGGTATATACGGTCCAAATATGAACAGGCCCACGGTGTCGCCAAGGCCCGGATGAAAGGACTCGAGTAACCTTCGGACTCTCGATTGCTTGAAGAACAAGAAGAAGCTAAAGATAGAAAGTTTGAAGGGGAAAACCCTAACTTGTAACTGACTCGACCTGCTACCCGAGACCTAGCCTATCTATATAAAGGCTAGGAGGGGGCAGCGAGGAGAACACATGCAACCCTAGTTTCCACAACCCTCGCCAGATTGCATCTGCGCACCATTGTAACTTTCGACTCCCTCGATAATTCCACGAGCTGACAAGCAGGAGTAGGGACCTCTATGAGGCCCGAACCTGGGTAAATCCTTTGTCCCCTGTGTGCTTGTTTGCTAGCCGATAGATGTCTCCAGCGCTCCCTCCTTCTACAAAACCCAAGTCCATTACAATGGGCATTGACGAGTTAAACCCTCGTCAGGGCCCTTAATTAGACAATAAGCATTATGCATCCCACAGATAGTCAAGCACACATAATATAGTAATTAGAATCAATCACAAATTAATGGAAAATATATGAAGGCACATCACATCTCACCAATCCCCTACATCTCCCACACCTAAGGGTATTACTCACACATGAGAGAAGAACGGATCATCAATATAATAAAATAAAGGGAATTCATCTTTGTATTACTGTGGAGATCCACAATAAGAATAGAAAAGTATCCAACACAATTCAAGATGGGAAGAAACAATCTCAAACCCTAGTCTTGCAAGGTGGAGATCCCTCTCTCTCTCAAGTACAAGTGGTGTCTATGGGGGTGTATTGGCTAGGAGGTCAAAGATCATGGAGCAAGGGGACGAACGTCATTCCCTTCTTCTCTGGAGCTCTTCTTTCTCCCATCTGGATGGTATGGTGGATGTTGTGTTGTGTTCTCGTGTTCGGTCCCTTCATGGAAGTTCCCCCTTTTGACAAGACAGAGGCGGTGGAAACTATACAGCCTCTGTGTGCTCCCCTCGAGTGCTTCCAAAGCGAGACTTGCTTGTTTTCTCCAGAATATTGTGTTTCTCTAGTTCAAACCTTCTGTTGATGTTCATAACCTAAAACACACATTAAAAACCAAGTTTTCTTTGCTACCGAAGTATTAGTGTTAGGTAAAGCCAAAAAACGATCAAATCTGGGAGAAAACCATCAATAAAAGCCATAAAAAATTGTCGAATCTCACAGCTATCAACTCCCCCAAGCTTAGATGTTGCTCGCCCTTCAGTGAAAAGGAAATAAGGAAGAATAGCGGAGATTCGAGACTAAAAATAAAGGAACTCACAAGTTTGAATTGGTGTCAAATTATTTTCTTCACAATCCCCGCTATCTTAAATATGATCATACAAGTATTCACAAGATTGCACTGAGTCCACTTCCTAACCACGTATTTCTTGTTAGTGAATGAATCATATGCCCAAGCAAGTGTCGAAAGTTTAGCTAGGAAAGTGGGACAAATTCTTTTGGTGCCTCTCTTTGTTGAGAGATGAAAACTTTTTGTTCTTGTTTGTTTAACAAACTAAGAGTACTCAAGTTGGCATCAAAACATTTAATTTAAGAACAACTCATCTACTCCCATTGCAAAATTTCAAGACTCTCAAAGCACCTTTTTCTTTTCTTTTGCCTTCCAAAAACTTTAGCTCTTTCATAGAGAAATCATGCCATTATTTTTATCATGTTTAATTGGGGTTGTGTTGTGCACTTGTGACCATGCCAATAAATAATTGTTGAGCAATAATGGGCCAGGGGAGTACTACAACTTCACTTGGAACGTGAAACCATGAGGAGACTAAATTTTTTACCCATCATAGCATTGCTGCTATAGACGTTTACATAACTCATTAGCCAAAATCAAGTGGTTTCCCATATTTAGATTGCTCGTTGGCCAGCGGATTTAATACTTCCCCATGGAGCATGACAGGGTTGTAATGACACGCGTAAAGCAATATCTTACGGTAATTATTAGAAAAAGTAGTGGCATAATCTCTACTACTTCGAAGCATCCATTTTATCAAACAATTTCAATCAAAGGTACTATTGAGTCTATTTATATTAAGCTGAAATGGGATGGAGTAGTTCTAAAATTAAATTCTTTGGGCTAAACATGGACTCAAGTCATCTTTCAGATGCTTTTTTTGTTGTAAAAATGTAGGAAGTATTTTTAACCAAGTTCATTGCTCATTGTTTCAAAGCTAAAAAGGAGACACTAGCAAAGGAATAGAATTTATAGGATAACAAGCTAAGTGGGGAGTGACTCTAGTGCAAGCGAGTAAATATTTGTAGGATAAATTTAAGGTTGCGAAAAGGATGATGAAAGGAATGTGATACCTCTTTTTGCTTGCTTCGTTCTCGTATTTGAGTCGAACCCCCTCTATGTTTCCCTATTTCCATGTCACCTAAAATTAAGCAATCTCCGAGAGAAACAAAGAAACGAACTTGCAAATAAAGTTACAACTATATTTTTTTTGTATTTTAGTTTTAGACATGCAAAGCTGAAATAAACATGCAAATTTGAAGAAATAAAATAAATCAAAAGAAGACATAAAAATATGAATGCAAAGTTTGGAGGTTTTCAAACCTCCCCTAAGCTTAGGCTAATGCCAGGCTCAGTTATTGCCGTCATTTGGCGGATGGTGCGGATACTGCTAGTAGTAGTCGGGGAAGTGGTTCATGAAGTGACTGAAGTTGTGAGTCAAAGTATTCACATCTTCATTCACTTCCTGAAGAGTGTGATCGATCTCCCCAACACACTGGTTGAGCTGCTGGAACTCCTGATAGGGGACATAGATGTACCCCTATTGTGGCTAGTTGGGCCACGGGTCCCAAGCTCCCCCTTGCTTCTGCTGTTGTCCCTCCCAAGCAGGGTTGTGTCCCTGCTCTTCCTCCTGCTCCTCCTCATCATGTTTCCCTCCTTCTCCATCTTCCTCTTCCTTGGGCTGGAGCTCGGCCATGATCTCCATCACTTGGTCCTTGGTGAGGATCCAAGTGTCCTTCTCCACAATCGAGAAGGCTTGGGGGTAGGGTAACTAAACCTTCTCACCCTGTGCATCACCAAGATAACTGAATTGATATGCTCGGAGCCTCTAGTTAGCATGGTAAACACCAAGGAAGCCACAAGCAGTCAAATACTTGATGTCCATAAGTTTGGAGCCATCAATTGGTTCCATAATAGGTAGTATAATATTTAATGCATGGGAAAGGTGGGTTACCAATCCACCAATGTGAATATCACCTTTGGTCTTGTTACTTTGGTGGCGAAAATGCTGGATGAGTAGAGCTGCAGGATTGGGGCTTTGTGGTGAAGTGGGGAAGAGAGCCTTAGTGATCATTGCTATGTCCGCATTAGCTATGGAACCGGTGTCACCTCTTCCCAGTAGTTTGTTGGAGAGGAACAAAGCATAGTAGCGGATGGTTGGGTTCTAAATGTTGGACATCTTATTCTGATAAAATTGCCTGCCACCATTAATAGAAATAACCTCCCAAGTCTCTCCACTTGTGACGGTATGGAGGTTAGTAACAGTAGGCTGCCCAACATGAGGGAAGCTAAAAGCATTGCAAAATTGTTCAAAATTTATTTCATTGTGCTGTCGGTTCATGGTGAAGCTTATCATGCACATATTACCTTTCTCCCTATGGTCATCATAGAAGGAGGAAAGGAACTCATGGGTAACCTCAGCGTAGGTATCATGGCTTGCGAAGCCAAGTACCGTGTGGTGACCCAGCATACCACTGCATGATGTAGTACACTATAGTCGTTGACATAACACCAATGAAACACCGTTCACTAGTATTACATCCCTCAGAGTGGTACAACAGAAACACAGCAGGTCCAAGACATGACTATAGATTACAACTCGACTCTTTACAAAAGATCCAAAGAACACTCTAGGTTAAAGAGAGAGAAAGAAACTTCTTAGAAAGAAGAACTAGAAATAATAACTCATAGCTATCTCGCTAAAAAGACTAACATCTAAACTATTTGTCTTGCATTTGCTACTAATGCAATGCTCTATAGAAGTAGGTTTTATGGCTAGAGTATCTACTCCTATCTAATCAGAACTTCATCTTCACTTCGGTTGATGAATACGTTGACTTCATTGACTTTATTGAAGCACTTGAGCTGTCGATGATGGTTTCTTGAGCATGAGTTGGTATTGATGTCGTCTTCAACGGCTTAGAACCTAGAAAGGGTTAAGAAGATACAGTTGAGTACGAGCGTACTCAGCAAGTTCAAAAAAAAGGAGTGTATGATGCACTATCTCTACAGCCACAGACCAAAGGTCGTAGGCAAAGCAGGTTTTCGTAAACATTTCTTCAAAGGTTGCTTTTATTCTGAAAATTATGTCCGACAGCCTTCACAGGTTGACTAGAACCTTCGTGGGGTTCCTTTCCTACCACGTTCGTAGCTCCTTCCCGGAACAGGGAGTAACATGGCATAGTTCTTACACTCTGCAGAGGTGCGTTACTTTTCCCACGAGAGATCAAATCCTTGTTGCACAACCAGGCGATCTTTCCTATCCACAATTTCGTGATGTGGGGCCCAATAGATGATCCAAGCCAATCACTGTCCTTCTCCGTGACCCCACATACCCTACGGATTGCACATCAGGCCTAGGATAAAACTTGTTTCCAATAGCAGCCTAAGGTGTACAACCCTCATAGATACTAGAAGCCGTGGGACGTTGAGGGATCCCACCCATATGCTACCAAACCTCTACAAGAGGAGTTACAGCCACGGCCCGGTCATCCGTTGGCATGCAAAAGGGAGAAGATCCAGCTGACTTCTCCGTCCCACTCCAGATCTCATGGTTAACGCGTAATATATGGCGCTAGAATCACTAGCGACATTGGTTGTTAAGTCCTAGATGATACATTCCTGTACAATGGCGTTTCCATTGCCAGTTATAATAGATTAGCGGATCACCCTAGATCAGTAACTGATACTTCCAGTTAATTATGAAAAAAGTGTTTTCGACCTTTTTGAAATGCAGGTGATGATAACAGTTGAATTACAAGCATAGAAAATAATCAAAGGACATGAGCAAGTGTGAACTTGCCTTTTGTGATTACAAGATTATGCACTCACGGTCTTCGAGATACTAGAACATCCAAAATATGGAAATAGCATCATTGGTCCGGTAAGGACAAATGTTTAAAGAAGCAAGATGCAATTATGCATAAGTAATGTAATGCAAGTTTGATAAACGTGAATTCCCGAAGTAATCGTATAGAATCTAGGGTTTGAAAGCTTGTGGTGATATCTTTAGAACGTGTTCCACTTTTATACCAGCTTCACACTTGTGCTTCTCGTTAAGGCTTGTGAGAGTGCATGAAACAATATGTAAATACGGCAAGTAGCATACAATACTAAAGCACTCAAATGGGGTATGGTATCTAAAAGATTTCTTAAGAAAGATTATTAATCAATTAGAGCCTTTATAGAAATGCTAAAGGATTACTTTTAATGTTTCTTAAAAGAATAACCTTTTACGAAAAGATTACTTTACAAGGTAAAAGCATTTAAGTTGTAACATGCAAAGTATAAAAGTGAAGTAGAATAATATTGTAAGATTGAGGTGAATTGCTATCTAGTAATTATCATGGGAATTATTATGTTAAGTTGTTAAGAGTTAAAGGACTTATTATAAGATTGATGTTTGAAGTGGAAAAACGAATAAATTTTGAAGAAAAGATTTGTGGTGAAAGTTTAAACAATTAAAGTTTAAACAATCTTTGTGGTGAATCGAATGTGATCGATATTGTTTGCGCTTATCCGATAAGCGTGGATTTGAGATGCCTTATGACTTAATTTGGAATAGACAAAAGTTAACTATAAAACATAAATATTATTTAGGCATTATGTATGAATTTATGTACCAAAGTTAACTTTAAAAAAAGTAGACCTAGGGTGTGATGTGTTTAATAAGTTTTATACAATTATGAAATCATAGATTACTTATTAAAGAAAGTATAAATAGAAGATCTTATTACTTATTATGGTTTGATGTTATGATTAATATTGTTAAGAAATAAAGAGCACTCAGCATGTCATATGTGAATGATACACAATATTAGATTAAAAGTTGTTGGTTTTAATTTGGATTTAAGGTTTCATAAGAGTTTTATAAAGTTAATAGTTTATACTTAGGTTTTATTGTAGAGTTAAGCTATGGTGTTGGACTTAGTATTTGATTATAAGGTTTTATATAACATTGTGATTATTTCTTATTTAAGAGATGTTTTAAAGAATTTACAAACTAGGTCTTTTATAAAATAGGTAAGGATTTATTTCCTTAAAATCTTAAAAATCTTTAGGAAAATACTTTTAGTATTTTTCTAGTAAAATATATTTACTCAAGATCTTAAAAGTGATTTTCACTTATTTTTAAGTATTATTTGTATTTTTATAAAATTCCACAGAGGATTATATGTCTTTTAAATATTTGCTTCAAGTTTTATTTGAAAAAATTAGGTTAGTATTTTTATAAAATAGTAGACTTATTTTAATATGCAAAAATGAGTTTTATTCATTTTAGGACTTTTCCTTAATTTATGAAATATCACTTATGCTTTAGTGGGGTTAACATTTAATTTCATTTTATTTAACTTAAATAAGTAAAGTTGTATTTTTCTTAGATAGATATTATTTTTGTGATTATTTTGATAGGTTATATGTATATTCAGGATTTTTCTATATTTTTCTAGGGCTCAAATGAGTTTAGGCGTATTTTGGTAATTATTAAATAGAAAACTGATTTTTTTGTGGGGCAATAATTTGGCTATGGCCCAACTAGTGAGGATTGGACCAAGTCCAGTGGACAGGCCCATTAGGGCCCAACTTGGTTTAGCTTCGGGTTACCCCCAGCCCAACCCACCTCACCCACACACACACCACACGCACACACAATCTTCATCTCTCTCATCCCCCTTTGTACGCCTAATGCCACCGCCGCATGCTTGATTCCGGCGAACGCCGGCCATTTTGGCCGCCGCCGCCGGCTATTGAAGCTCCACCGCCTCCTGGCTGATCTGGCCCTTCGATTTGATTTGGCCTCGATGCCCTATCGAGCTCGCCCCCAACGCTTATCTGCTCAGGCCTGGCACCACCGCTGGTGTTGATCCGGCTGGCTTCGGCCCTTTCTGACACCGCTCCACACAGGCATGTGCACTATCTCTCGCCTCTACCTCGCCTACTTCTGCCTCGGCTCCTTTCCACTGCGGTGCCCAACACCCGCGCGCACACCCTGGGCGAAACCCTAGGCTGCTGCCCATGGTCTTTTCGGCCATCTCCGACTCTTCCGGTGCCACGGCACACCGGCGAGGCACCGCCCGGTTCTCTCCGCCATATTGACACTGCCGCCAAACCATTGTCACCTCCGATGCTCGCCCACGCGGCAAACCCTAGCCGAATCGGCTCCGTTGACTGCCTTCCTCCTACGCACCCGTGCCTTGCGCCACAGTTACTGCTCGAGGATGACCACGGAATCCTCTCTAGTGGTCTAGCCTTCTAATGTTCTTGCTAGGCCTGTTCGTGTTGTCTATTTTGACCTAGGTGCTGGCGGGATGGCAGCAGTGGCTGCAACCTTGGCGTGCTTTGATACGTCGCCTTGTGGCCTTACTTTGATGATGTTGTACATGTGGGGTTGCTGCTATTGCGACGATGTTGCGGTGCTGTCCACTACTACTTCGACGCTGGTGGGATGGTGGTGCAAACGCAACCCCGACGTCCAATCTTTGTTGCACCCATTTGTATGGGCACGTTGAGTTCTTGCTGTGACTGGCTTTCAGGCCGATGTTCTGCTATGCTGGTTGTAGGACTGTGGTGATATCTTGGTTATGATGGTGTGCCTGAGCGATATTAGTGGTGCGGATTTAAGTTTGATGGAATGCTGCTAAGTGTGGTAACTCAATCTGGATGACTTAATCATGCCTGGAATGTGTGACTCTTATTGATACTCTGATTTTGCTGATTTGAATCTAGGCAATATTGTAAATCTCAATGTTGTTTTGAGATGACAGGCACTAGTGAGTTAATGGTTATATGATTATATCTTAATACTTTGTGGCTATTTTCTGTGAATTATAAGCTAGGTAAAATGATGTTTGAAATGAAATGATTCCTAGATTGGTGACTAGGAAAATGATTTATGTTCCATTTGGAATTTCTCGCAAAGGTGGTTTATACATAATATATTGTTAAATTCTGATCCTCTTGTCTAAGTGCTGGTGGATTATAGAATGATGGTTGCAGCCTTGCTGCAGATTGGGAACTTGAGAAAAATCTAACTTCCTATCATTATTGACACTGAAATAATGGTGCAATTGATTCCTAGTTTTTGGTACTAGGAAAATGATAAATCTACTTTGGCCAAAACAACTAGGTGGTTAACTGGTGTGACAATTTCCCTTAATGGCTTCTATGACCGAGTCTGCCACTGTGGTGCCTCCATATTGGAGTGTGCACACTGGTAGATCTTGTTTGCATGATTAGTTTCTATGGGTGTTCCTGATGACTAGATATGTCTCTGGCCAGTGATGCAATGACTGAGGCTTAAACTTATATTAGAACAGATTTATGTACTCGATTCTTGGACTTACCTATGATGCAAAAGATGAGGTATTACTTGGTCAGGGCAAACACTTATTTTTGGTCCCTTAAATCTCTATGATGATTTCTAGTATAGCATTTCTATACAGATCTGAGAGGTTTCTTTCTTACATTCCTATTGCTTGTAGAGTTATTGCCCAAAATAAATAAGAACAGATTTCTATGCTTGATTTCTTAGCCTGGCCTATGAAGCAAAGACTGAGGCCTTTCTTAGCATAAGAACATATTCTTTTGTTACATCCCTTGAACTCAGTGATGATATAGACATGCCACTTGCATGCTAGACTAAGAGTAATACCACAACAATCCAACCTTAGCTCTGAATTCATAAAAGCATGTGCTAAATGATGAGCTTAAGAATCAACCTACTGCTGGTGGTGTGGTTGTTGTTACCTGCACTTGGGGTTCTCCTGCTGACCTTGATCTTCCTCTGAAGTTTATCTGTCTTTCTTAGTGGAAATCTTTCTCAGCTTCTAATCCCACTATGGATCTGCACTCACTAGTACTACTGGTCTGATCTCCCTTGGATTCTGCTATCCTTCTTATTGATTGTTGGCTAGTTCCACCTGGCTACTGTCTTCCCTGTAGAACTTCTCCCGTCCTAGCTTTTGGATGGATCTTCAAGAAATCATATGCTTGTGATGGGGAAATGATCTTGGGTGAAATAATCTGATGGTGAGTTGATGGTGGGGAGAAGTGGTTCCGGTGGTAAACTAGTGGTGGTGTTCTTGAGCTTAACAAGAATGGCTGTGAAGAGAAAGTGTGGTGGAGATTGGGTTGTACTATGTTGATGTGGCTACTCTCTCTCTCTATACACTCCCTGGGAAGTGCATGCGGTGGTGACAGCACACACACATGAAGTGATGTGTGTGCTACAAGCCTACTTGTTTGCTCTATTGTGGATCAGCTCAAGTGATTCATGTGATCTACTTCTACTTCTTTACCCCTCTCTGGTGAAACTTGCCTGTTTACTGTCAGTGATGTTGTACTGAGACTAACCTTGATAAGAACAGATACTTAAATGTCCCTTTATTTAAACTCGATGAGGAATTTGGGAGATCAACTGTATGCCCAGTCTGAGAGTTCATTTATTCAATACTCATTCCTGTTATTTTCTCTCTTTTTTTCTAGCTTTTCTTGTTTACTTGTCTCGTTTGCAGGGTTCAAATAAAGAAGAAAAGATTAGAAAGATGAAGAAATCTCCTTAAAGATTAGTGTAGGATTTTTTATTTCTTCTTATGTAATTCTTTATTCATGTAACTGTAATTTCCTTTTTCTTTTGAATATCTAAAACAATAGTGTAACGATTTGTATTATTGTATGAAAGTTATTCCTTTCTATTCCATTTATTGGTTGTATTATTACACGTATTGTAAAGACAATATAACATTGTGTGATGTAATAAAGTTATTCCTTTGCTTTTGTACATTATTTATTTTATTATAATATCTCTTATTCCTTTGTTATAAATGGCAATGTACTGTTGAACTTTTATGTTCAGTGCAATTTGAGACTTGTACATATTGTATCTTATTCATAAATAAGAATTCAACTATTATTCCTTATTGTAATTTAATTACTATTTATCATCCCATTTCACATTCTTTTATAATTCAAATATATTATTTGAATACTCAAATTTTAAAATTATTTCCCTCAAACACCAAGATACAATAGAGGTCATATCGAAATTTGTCGCACTTGCCTGGATGCTTCCATCAGAGCAAGAGAGATCTCCATCACTCTATAGCCTCTTAGTTTTGCGCGAAAATTCCCCAGATTTTCTTATGCATGAATGCAGTGCACACACCTCATCTCAGCTTATTTCTAAGCTCAAATGTTGGGATGTTACATACCGCCAACCCCGCCTTGTTGCACATCAGGTTGAAATCCTCCTTAAACCCTGCCACGGTGAGAAAGTTGTGATCTGCCCAACGTGTGGGCAGCACCCTCCTTGATGAGACAATGTCCAACTTGGAGTTGCACGATGCTCGGGACCCCGAGCTCGAGCCCTCACCCCGTTGGCGCTTGCTCGAATGAAAGAGGTTCGAAATTTTGTTCATCATGATGCACTGGAAAATTTCACCATAAAACCTTAGGCATATGGTTTCTACATGATATATGAACAATTCTACGTGGAAAAATTCAATCCTAATGTGAGAAATTAATAGAAAAAAACAAAATAAGCTTGAGTTCATCCACTAGATCAATGTGAGAGTTTCAACCATGGAAATCTGAAAATAAAGCATGGATACGGAGAGAAACATACCAATATGTCGATCCCCCACTCAAACGAACAAAACCCGAGAATAATCAAGAGTTCTAGGTGGATTTTGAGAGGTTTGGAGAGAGAATATGAGAGAAATAATGAGGAGAGGTGGAAGACCTAGCCGCCCTGGTGTGATTTTGTGGTCGCACCAAACTATACGGCCGGAACTATATGGGCGGGTGATGTTGTTCCGCTCGTATAGTTGTGGCAGCACCGACAACTAGGGTTTCTCTATACAGAAAACAGCTATATGGACGCAACTATGCGACCGGATCATAATGATCCTGTCGTATAGTGGATCGTTAAACTGTTTGCCTCTCGAGATAAATCTCTAAAACTAGCATCGATATCTATACGACCAGAACTATATGGCTAGAATTTTTATTCCCGCTATATAGTTGGTCGTTAAACCTCGGTACCTTTGGGATGAATTTCTACGAAGGCATCGATATCTATACGACCGGAACTATACGGCCGGAATTTTATTCCCGCCGTATAGTTGGTCATTAAACTCTCAGTACCTTTGGGATGAATTTCTATGAAGTCATCGGTATCTATATGATCGGAACTATATGGACAAATTTTTTATTCCCGCCATATAGTTGGTCGTTAAATTCTCTGTGTCTTCAAGGAAAATTTGTTGATGACAAATATATCTATACGACCGGAACTATACGGCCGGAATTTTTATTCCTACCGTATAGTTGGTCGCTAAACTCTCAAAAGTCATTAAAAAAATTCTATTTCTTTGAGGATACCTTCTTATCCTGAAACTTAGCGAAATACCTTATTTTTGATAGAAATTTGATAGAAGAAACTTTCGACCAACATTACCATATTAAGAGCAAAATTTTAGCTTCTGTAATTGAAAACTCAAACTTTTATTCTTATTATTATTCTATACCCATTCAATCGATATTTCTACTACTTTTTGACAGATGTATCTTCATAGGTGCGCTTCCGCAAGAATGTCTGTGAAAAAGTGGTAGGAACGCGATGAACTTCTTATTCTCTAATCTACTTTATTGACGAGATGGGTTGACTCCCATTAAGTATTTACTGAGAATGGTTGAGTAACTCAACCTCTTCTCTCCTCTCGAATTCTTACCTTGGGTTGCCCCTTATCAAAGGCACTTACCACATGAACTCGTTTTGCCGGTGGGATATATCTTTCTCCTGCTTCTAGCTTCTTTGGAAAATACCGGATGATTTTAGCATCATAATCATTGAAGATTATCTTTCCTTCAGCACAATCGACTGATGCACCTGCAGTACTAAGGAAAGGTCTTCCAAGTATTATAGATAATTTTTCATCTTCTGGCATTTCAAGAATAATAAAATCAGTGGGAATAACATGCTCATCTATTCTAAGTAAAACATCCCCAATCATACCAACGGGTTGTTTAGTGGACTTGTCAGCCATCTGTAAAGTCATAGTAGTAGGAGAATACTCCCCTAATCCTAACCTTTTATAGAGGGAGTATGGCATTACACTAACTCCTGCTCCTAGATCACACAAGGCATTGTGAATATCAGTTTTACCTATTGAGCATGAAATAGTTGGTATTCCTAGATCTCCAGACTTAGACAACAGCTTCCCATTAGCAGGATAACTAGTTATCATGGCAATAGTTTCAGTTATTTCTTTCTTTCTACTAAGAATATCATAGAGGAATTTACTATAAGTAGGAACTTTGATTGCATCCGCAAATGGAATTTCCAGACGAAGGTCACTAAGTGCCTTTGTGAAAGAATTATAAATTACCTGATCTGGTGCTTTTCTATTTTCGATCAGGATAAGGAAGCTTTTTCTCACCTAACTTACTCTTGTCTTTTACCTTTTGTGGGGGGTCAGGCTCTTTCGTTGCTTTCTTTTGTTGTTGCTTGTGGCTTTTATTCTTTTCTACTACAACAACTTCGTCTTCCTTGCTTATTTCTTTATGTTCTCTTGGATCAACCGTCTTTGCATCAGAGTCATAATGGTCATCTTATGCATCATTTGGTCCTCCTTGGTTTGATCATGTGTTTTAGTTTCATCTTGAGGATCCACCAATGAATCATCTTCTTGGCTTGCTTCGAGCAATGCTTTTTCCTTTCGCTCTTTTTCAGCTTCATATTCCGGTGGTCCGAAGGGTCTTGTAACAACTGCACCCCTTCTTGTGATAACATTATTAGAAACAGGAATATCTTTATCAGCACGAAGAAAAATTTGATAACCGGATGCTATTGTTCACACTAGGTTTCAATCATACTAAGATACTTGTGAAATAATTTTATTTCTTGGCCAATCTCATCATAATTTTCCGTGAGTTCCACCAAAATCTTTTTGTGTTTTTAGAAATTCTTATGAAAGTTATTATGGGATTTTACCTGTCGATGTTTTAATTCTTGAAAAACTTTTCTAGTTTCATCTTCTTCAGTTAAAACTTGTAACAAATCTACTTTTTTCCTTAACAAGTTTAGAAGGTATACCTTTTTCTTTCATAGTTTTGCGTACCTCGGACATAAGATCATGAGTTATCCGAATTATCCCTTTTTTCGGCTTAGTGCCAAAATCAGGATTATATACAAAATCATTCTTAGACCTAGTAGACATCAATTCCAAACATTCTTTAATAGTTAAAGTATTTATTGATCCTCCTGCTGAGAAGTCAAGCAACTTTCTACATTGAGTATTGAGACGATGGTAAAATAAATGGCAAATTGTTAGGTCAGAATAGTCATGATTAGGAATACTATTGGTCATTCCAAAGAATCTTTCCCAGGCTTGTGGGTAGTTTTCTCCCACGTTCTGACTAAAGTTGCCTATGTTCTTTATTAGTTCAGGTTCCTTTTTAAAAGGATTAAACCTGTTTATGAATTTAATAATGCAGTTTTCCCAACATTTAATGTAATGGCGATGGAGAGAATATAACCAGTCAAGAGCATTACCTTTAAGAGACCAATGAAATAATTTCAGACAAGAGAAGTCTCTTGGCAAACCTTTTGGTCCAAGCAATGTTATCACATTGTCAAACTATCTAATATCTCTTCCTGGGTATTCATCTTCCCTTCCACTGAAAGCTTTTCCCTCAAATCGATATTCTCTAACTCTAGGATTAGGGAATTCTATTGGTTGTTTAAGGAATTCAGAACTTGGGGCACTACATTATCTGAGAGTTTTCTCATGTTTCATGGGAGTTGTCCTGTAAATAGACATGATTTCCATAATATCACTCAGGTTTTCAACATCAACTTTATTTGATCTTAAAAGTTTTTCAATAATATCTTCGCGCCTTTGAGCAGGCACGCTCTCAATATAATCCGGTAGATAGGTCCTACTAGAGCGTGTAGACCCTTTGTATCCTAAGGAGAACATTTTGTAGTAGCAACATCTGAAATGTCAAAAGACAAATACTTAGCGCTTAGCTCCCCAGCAACGGCGCCAGAAAATAGCTTGATGTCTGTAAGTGCACAGTTCATTTGTAGCTAGTTTAGAAGTATAGATATCGATCCCACAAGGAGCCCAAAGGTAAGTGTTTATGTGTGAAGTCTCTGTCACACCCGAAGTTGTCACAAGTCTTCGAGTGAATTGACTGCAAGTGTTGAAATAAGAATGGGGTTTTGATTAAATGAGATGTATTTAAATAGAACTAAAATATAAACTTCAAAAATATAAAGCATAAAAGTAAAGAATGACTTGGTAGTTTGTTGTTTCCTGCAAATGGCAAAAGAAGGCGCAGGGAGATTCAGTTCATGGTGATAGTGATTGTGCCAGGTGGATGAATGATAAATGTAACAATTATAATCTTATAAATATATGTGTAGGTGAGCAACCCATAATTAGCTGGAACTCCTCTTGGTAGATTTCATCCCAACTTCAATAATCCTACTAGCCTGTTACCAAACCAGGGTCACACACTAGATGATTAAGACCCTACAGGTCGCTTAGCGATTAAGCTCCTCGGATCGGACTAATGTAATAAGCACAGTGGTTCCTCGTTATCCTCAAGTATACTAGTTTTCCATTGATATCCCCATGTCACCCGGGGGTCGCCGGTCCACTAGCGAACAAGATCTTATCTATGTAGAACAAAGCATCATGTTGTCTGGGCCCTTAATTGGACAACAAGCATTAGGCATCCCATAGATAGTCAAGCACACATAATATAGTAATTAGAATCAATCACAAACTAATAAAAAATATATGAAGGCACATCACATCTCACCAATCCCATACATCTCCCACACCCAAGGGAATTACTCACACATGAGAGAAGAATAGATCATCAATATAAACAAATAAAGGGAATTCGTCTTTGTATTACCGTGGAGATCCACAATAAGAATAGAAAAGTATCCAACACAATTCAATATGGGAAGACACAATCTCAAACCCTAGTCTTGCAAGGTGGAGATCCCTCTCTTTCTCTCAAGTACATGTAGTGGCTATGGGGGTGTATTGGCTAGGAGGTCGAAGATCGTGGAGCGAGATGAAGAACGTCTTCCCCTTCTTCTCCGGATCTCTTCTTTCTCCCTTCTGGATGGTATGGCGGCTGTTGTGTTGTGTTTTCGTTCTTGGTCCCTTCACGAAAGTTGTCCCTTTTGACAAGACAGAGGCGGCGGCAACTATACGGTGGGAATTATATGGCCGGAAAAATATTCCCACAGTATAGTTGCTCGTTAAAGCCTATGTATGCTGCCCTCGAGTGCTTCCAAAGAGAGACTTGCTTGTTTTCTCCAGAATATTATGTTTCTCTAGTTAAAACCTTCTGTTGACATTCAGAACCTGAAATACACATTAAAAACAAGTTTTCTTTGCTAGCGAAGTATTAGCGTTAGGTAAAGCTAGAAAACAATCAAATCCAGGAGAAAACCATCAATAAAAGCCATAAAAATGTGTCGAATCTGACAGCTATCAGCCATATATCCGCTCTGGAGGACACAAACAAAAAGCTTCGTGCATCTGTCTCCAACACCCTGCCTTCACCCTGAATAATGCCATGGTATCGAATAATCGCGAGGGATTATTTGATCCCACTAGCTTGATTCCAAGCTTGGGGCATCTATGACACCTTGTAATCTATCTTCTAGTTTTAGCATGTTTACTTTCTCGCATGCATTTTAGTTCGTGATTACAGAATTTGCATTAGTTGCATCATCTTCAACCTCCTTTAGTTCAAGGAAAGAATTATATCCGTTGAGTTTTGAGACATTATGATATTTGAAGTGAACATATCAATTGGGATCCACGATTATTGTATTAGATGTATTAATTAGGTTGAGTGCTATGATACTTGTATCACTTTTATGATTTTAGGGTCTTCCACACCAACAAAGTATTGATAAATTATGAGAAGGAAATCTTGATAGCATGTTATATTCATAAGTTTGAACAAACATGAGCCATAAAGAGTATTAACATGATATGATACTATTGTTGAACAAAAAGAAAAAGGCTTTGCTATCAAAGAATTCCAAATTAAGAAAAAGTGCAAGATTGAAAAACTTACTCAAGCAGTGATCATGAATTATTCATTACTCAAATAAAGTGCTCAACTAATTGAACTTGATGATTCTATAATATGCCAAACTCTAAAAACTTCTTATAACATATTAATACGAAAGGTGTCTAAGCCTCTAAGTCATGTGATGTGTGAAGGTATGATATAACTCACGATGTAGTTCTATATATGATATTGTAATTCGGTTCCAATTTTTTCCCTCATTTATTGTAGCGACTTGTGACTCATGAACATGATGACCTTGTCCATAAGCCACCATCTTGCTCGAGAATGAGCAAGAGTCTAGCTTGGGGGAGTTGATGAGTCCAAAATTGAAGCATATTTACCTCTTGTTTTTGCATAAGTATAGTAGGATTTTAGTATTTTATTGTGCTCATGCGCACCTTTTGTCTTTGTTTCAATAGGATCCCGAATTACTAAGTCTTTTGTGAACATATCAATTGGGACTGTCATATTATGCACTAATATGCTATTTCTAAGTAATAAATGTCATTTAATTAATTTTTCCTAGCACCTAGGAGAATAGCAAACATGGAGGAAGCCTATAGAGGGTTTAACAACCAATAGTACGGGTGGAGCTTGCCTATACCGTCTGACCGTACCACTTGTCAGAGCATCTGCCTCGTCAAATACTCTCACCTCGCTAAGACGGATTTGAGATCCGACATTGACAGAAACTTCCAGCCTCGAAACACCATGCCAGAGAGGGGTATGGAGGAGGAACTAGACGAAGGGAAAATCCTTGCTGCTTCACGGATCATCGGAGGACATCACATCATTCCCTTCATCATCAACCACTACATATTCATCACCATCACCATTCCCCTCTTCCATACTTTAGATCTTGTTGTAATTCCGAATACAATTGTGGTTTGCACTAGATTTATATTCATACTTTTATCCATCCATTTGAATATGATGATGTTATTGATTGCCTCCATGTGTGAGTATTTCTCTTTGTTCTTAGGGAGATGGAGAAACCCTAGCGTTATTATAAAATGAAATAAAGATGATCTACTACTTTAGTCCATGATCCATTGATATATGATGTTGTGTTTGATATCTCTCTCTTTAGATGGTATGTGTAGTCGGCCACATATCATTTGCCTTCAGGACTAAAGAGAGGGTGATACACTTAGGACGTGTAGGGGAGTATGTCTGGTGTTACTTTTGTGACTACAAGCATTGGATTATACCCTAAATGGTCAAAGGGGGATAAAGAGAGACTAACTAAGCTTATTACGATATACATGGAGAAACCCTTAATTTTGATGGTCTGTACGAGTGATTTCTCTCAGGCATCACAGTGGTTATTTAGAGATGCCTCATTACCAGATTCAAGAAAGTGACTGCCCACGAGTCTTGTAGTGAACATCTTATTATTGAGCTCTCTCCACACATGTCATGACAAAAGAAATAGACTATCCTAATTCTGATTAATTACCTCATGCTAGTGGTGTATCCTACATCCCCGAGAACTTATCATCCCTATTGAGTTCCAACACCTTTTTCCAACGTTTTCTTTACTTGTTTTACTTTACTTGTTTTATTACTTTCTTGCACACAAATACAAAATCTTTTAAACACCCTTTACTTGAAATCAAAGGTAGCTTACAAGTATCCTTTGGTAGATAGTGACAAGGGGCATAAAGACCTTAACAAAATAGCTCTTTGTGGGTTCACTACTCTTATTTCAAAACTAGCTACAATCGATCTGTGTTTTTGTAGTCATCAGCAACCGAGCAGCCAAAGCAAGTCAGAGGTTGTTCCATCAGCTGCCACATTCTACACCACTTCATCACATATCCTATGAGTAAAAAGCCTCATCTCATCCCCACGAAACGTATATGACAAAGCATAATGATCCTGAGTCTAGTGAGATGCCTCGATCACCTGCGCGCGCTCCAAGTAGTTGTCGCAGTTACTATAATTGTAATTTATAAAACCTTATGCCTCTCGAACTACCCATATAT
Source organism: Avena sativa (assembly GCA_916181665.1). Lineage (NCBI taxonomy): Eukaryota > Viridiplantae > Streptophyta > Magnoliopsida > Poales > Poaceae > Avena > Avena sativa. The sequence continues at coordinate 347,175,895 of OV702287.1, forward strand.
CCCCACTGCATTTACCTCCCACGCATCGACTTGAGGGCCCTCTCGTCTGGTGATAGCCCACAAGTATAGGGGATCGCTGAAATATTCTATGGGAAGTATTACCCAAATTTATAGTTTGACTCAAGGGGAGCACAAGAATATCGATAATACTTTAGAAATTGAGACATCACTCTCAACCACACTTGTGTATCAGTACACTCAAGAAGAAAGTGGTGATTATAGGAGTTGAATTAAAATAGTGAAACAAAACAGTAAACAACAGCAGCAGATTTCCAGTTTTCACCGGAAGTAGTGACTTGTAACTTTTAGTGGCTAAAAGCATAGGCATGAGGTGATAGTGGGGTGTTGCATGAATAAGATTGACCATATAATGAAATACATATAGCATGGTTTCCATCTCTAATTTTGTTGTGTGTAGGTATGTGTTCCAATTATAGTTATGCGTCTAACCAAGAGAATTTGCATAACGTCTATTGTCCTACCTGGCCATTTCATCGGGGCCAACTTGGAACTACAGGTAATTAAGGTCTATCCTTTCAAATAAACCAGAACAATGCATTAACATTCCATGAACATACAATATCCTCAAACTATCACATATTCCCCTTGCTTTCCCTAACTATCACTTCAAAGTTCGTAGGTTCAACATAATAATAGGCAATACACCTTGCAGATAAATACCAAACTCATACATATGATGGGGCAATAGAAGTTCAATACTGAAATCATGTCACTTGGGCCCTACTAACAAGCATTAAACATAGCAAAGGTGCATCAACACTCATACAATTATATCCTCAAGACAAGAACCTAAATTCTCATTACATGTGAATGATTACATGATCAATCTCATCTATTCCCCATCCACCTCGCATGCCTACAGGGAACTACTCACTCATGGTGATGGAGAGTGAGCCCATGGATGTTGGAGATGGTGTTGATGATGGTGGTGGTGAAGCAATCTAACCCCTGAAACAAGGATCGTGGTGGTGACGACGCTCTGTTTCTCGTATGACTCCGTGCTTCTCGCCAGGTAGGTTTTTAGGGTATATAAGGGTGTATGTGAAAGGAGATGACGAGGTGATGCTCCAGGGCCAAAAGGGCATGGGTGGCGCATGCCCCACCATGGGACACGCCACTTGTGATCTTTTGAGCCTAGTGGCATTTATCGTGAGGTATCGAAGCCTAGGGTCCTTGTTCCAGCGTGGTATTTTTCCCCGATTTAAATTCCTCTGAAAAGAGACAGAAGGAAGACTATTGCTAAAAACATTGTCAGATTCCATAGTTTTATTCAAGTATGGTGAGATTCTGGAGCAAATCATTGAGCAAAGTGCTTGGAAAAGTGGATACATTTGGGATGTATCATCTGGTCGTCCCCGTGTATATACCACCCCTCGACTACATCATCTCTCCCACGTGTGTCTGCTCTCAAGCTCCATATCTTACCATAACCCCACCCCTCACCATAGAGCCCAAGGCCAACATGCAACCTACGTATGCCATGAAGCGAGATCGTCGAGGGGAGCTAGAGATACAACCAAGTGGTGGAGCAGAAGGCGCCCCTGTGGTGATCGACGCTCCCGCTACCGATGTAGTCATCGAGTTCGACCCGGAGGAGGACGAGGTGTATGCCGATGCGGCCACCGATGGCTTCGATAGTCCTAGAGAATGCGACGAGTTCGAGGAGGAGGTCAGCGATAAGTACCCGAAGGTACAACTCTACCTGTTTATTCGTCTATTGACTACTTTTCATATGTTTCGAACGCTTTGTAGATTGATTTAATCTGCCACCTAGTTATTTAATTGAAGAAAACATATTAGTTATGCAAATTGATTTAATCTACCATCTAGTTTTGGCCGATTCTTAGTAGCACGGTCCCAATTTAAACAATGTTGAATGATGATTCTCTAGTTTTGGCCGATTCTTAGTGGCATAGTCACAGTTTAGTGTAGCATTGAAGGGTGATCATCTAGTTTTGGCCGATTCTTAGTGGCACACTCCCAATTTATTTGAATGCTTCCATTCATATTTAAATTAAATTCATTTCTTACTTCTTGTGTACTTAAAATATCACAGGAAGATTCCAACGACATGGCAAATGACATGGTGTAAAGGGACCATAAAAGCCGCTATGTCCTGAACAAGCTCAAGAATGGAGAAATTCCTTTCCGCAGCGCCAATGGGGAGCTCTTTTGCCCATTCCATGATAAACTCGAGAAGAAGGAATTGCATACCTTGATTCTGCATTTGGTGAGCATAGGTTGTGGAAGCTGGAAGCGTAAGGCCGCGACCAAGGGTAAGAATGCTGCCTATGGCCGGTTCCTGGAGAAGTATGTGAAGACCGGGCTCAGGTAAGGTGGCCTTAGACACCCGTCCTGCCAAGAAGAAGGCCAAGATGTTACTGTACTATGCTTGGAACACTACTATGTTATGCTATGCTATGTTATGCCTGTAATAAAGTGTCAAACTTCATGTTATGCTATTCGTACTGGCACCGTCCGAATGTGCTCTAGTAATAGTGGCATAATATGTATTTCCTCATACTATTATATCGTGCTTGGTTTTGCGTTGCACGGCATTCTTTTTCTGTAGAACTAAGTTGAGCGAAGCACAATTTTTTTTCTACATAATCATGATCGCACCGTCTATTGTTTTTAGATGTCTTCTTGTTGTCATGTAAATTAAATCCCGTTAGATGTCTTGCGCACCCACATGCACATGCGAACCAAGTGAGGACGGTGGACTTCCACGCCCTCCGTTATACGCCTCGGCCGCCTTGATCCCCACGAAATCGTGGGCCATGCGGTAGACCCGGGCCCACCCTTTGCCATTGGTAGAACCGTCCGATTGCAGCCTTATGATTGCAATCCGAGGGATCATGGTTGCAGCGAGGCATTGTGCCTGCCCCATGCAAATGGGGGAGGATGCAGTTATGATAATCGAAATTTATTACGAGTGTCCCTACTGCCGTCGCAGATCAATTCCTTTCACCACTGCACCCCACCACAAGATAGCCCGACCCCGACCCCGACCACTGATCAGACTATCGAAGTAAGCCCTTCGCCTACCGCTGTAGACTACAACACAACCTCTTAGTGCACCACCTCCACTTGCTAGGCCACCATCACCGCGGTTGCTGCTGCCATGGGAGGCTTCTACCACGTGTTTGGTGATGACAACAACTTCACCGATATGCACACCGTATGTGCCCATGTGACAACGCATCTAATTTTCGTGCACACCAATGAGGAAATGGAAGTGGATAAGGTCATCAGCATGTACGAGCGGTGGCTAGAAGAGCTGATGGACAAGTACAAGATCGTCGGTCTATCCTAGAGTACATCACGGATAGGAAGAAGGCATCGCTCATGCAACTATCAATGTGCGACCACTGCCTCCTCTTCCACATATGTATGGACAAGAGTGTAAGCGATAAGCTTCGTAAGTTCCTGAGCACAAGCAGATATACTTCGCCAACATCAACATCGGGAAAGACACTAGGAAGATAGAGCGCTATCTCGAGGTACATGTCGGAAATCACGTCGACCTGTGTGGAAGTTCTCGATGATGCGACCGGTAGGGCTGCCATGGCTAGACTTGCCGTTGCCATCATCGACCCCAAGTACGTGTTCATAAAGAAGAAGTTCCCAGTAAACTGCACAAGCGCTGTGAGTGGAGGAACCTGGTCAAGGCTACAATAAAGTACACATACAGGGACACGTATGTGTGCTGGATTGGGTCCAGTACCATTAGATCAACTAATATTGCATTTTTCTCTATCTAACTGTATTTTTGTAAGTATTTTGTGGATGGTTTACTTGTACAATCGTTGTGCTACCGTATTAACTAGTGTTAATTATTTTCTCCTATAAACTTTCTCGTGAATTAGGGTTGTACCACTAGGTCTGCTCGAAATTGTGGTTATACCAATTGTATGTAGAAGAATCCAGGCATGCCATCCACGACTGATGGTGGGTCCTATAGAGACAATATGCATGTATCCAAAAAGAGCATAGATTTTCTGAACCGAACGCAAGTTGGCTAATGAATGGCACCGTCATATGGGCCCCTTAATTGCGAGCCTAGTGCCTAGCAGAAATCTTATTTTTGACTCCGAATATTTTTGTTTTGAGGTGAAGAGAAAATCACAATGTTTCTAATGTCGTGCGGGCCAGTCCACTATGGTAAAATCAATAAACAAAAGGGAATTTGAACATTCAGTTATTACCGTACTGCCACTAGTCGGTTACCCTAATCGGGGCATCCTAGTAATTGCACCAACCCCATCTTTCTCGCTGACGAGGCCGACGGCAGTTCTTCCCTCCAATCTCAAACAACTTCTCCGATGCAATATTAATCCTGGGCAGCCACTAGCTGCCACTTTCCTCCCGCATTCCACTAGATTAACTCCGTTTGTCCATTTCTCAATCTATGGAGTCGACATGCACCAAGATGAAGCACAAAGCTGATAATCTTGATCGCCACATCCAGGATTACGAATGGAGGAACCTCCACTACGGGAACATGGGGAAGATTAGCACACGGACCGGCATCATCACAGCCCGTCGCCTTTCTCGCAGAGTCGTTGACATGAGCGGCGGGATTTAGGAAGACCAAGCCTCCCATTCGGCCTGCCGGACCTACTTCATCCCGACTCCGACCACGGAATTTGTATACTTTTTTGTGACCATCGTTTATCGGTTGCCCACGGGACCCACTATCAAGAAGTGTATCTACGACTTTTTGTACCAATTTTTCCTGGCACACTACTAAACCCGCATGCGCTAGCATTCTAGCTAAGGATGGGAATGGGGCAGGTTAAGCAATACCATACCCATACCCGTATAGTCAACGGGTACAAAATTCTACCCATATCCGTACCCGCAGGTACAAAACTTTACTCATACCATACTTGACGGGTACATGTACCCATTGGATAGTCGGCAAGTAGATAAAATAGTATACAAGTAATTTGGAACTTTACATTTAGCGATAGCACATTTGACAAAAAAAAGTCAATTATCTAACCTCAATAACATGCATATGAGTATAAGAAAATCATCAAAAATTAGAAACCACAATCCTATACTTGAGCATTACGCTACTAGGCTGCTCAAATGCATAGGTTGAACTTCCCCGGGTAAAGTCCACATGACGAGTTAAACGGATATGGTACGAGTATACCACAGGTACAACGCTATACTCGTACCGACCCATCACTTAACATGTAGTGTATGTGTGTTATCTATTGGTATATGTGCTCATACCCTTCCCACACGAGAACGGTACCCGCATACCCATGGGTAATTTATTTATTTTGCAAAAACTCCACTGATTTATTAATAATCAACAGTAGTACAAAGACGTTTAAAAGTAATAAAAAATACAAATAGGTCGATGGACCAGCTAACGAAGACTACAAACACTAGCATGAGTCGAAGGCGCGCCGCTGTCCTCACACCTCCATCGTTAATTCTTACAAGCTCAAAAGGGATCCCATGGTCCAAGGTCAAAGGAAAGAGTATATATCCGCCAAAAAAAAAGAAAAAGTATATACAAACACTCAAGTCACGATTACTCCATGTGATAAAAAAAACCTCATGATCGCTCCCAGACAGAATGTCTAGGAAGAATTAGTCAGTTCCTAGCCAACTGAGCGTTAGATGATCTCTTTTGTATATCGCAATCAAATATTTTTGTTTCAATGGTTTATCATTGTAGTGTAAGATTTTGCATATCGCAATCAAAATCCTTTTGAGCGTTGGCCTATCTTTACCAAGCCAATGAACCTAGATGCGTTCCCCTCACTGACATGTGACAAGTCCCGTTGGATATATCTTCTCATGCCAATATCTGGATCCAGATAGCACACTGAAAGAAAATAGCCAAATACGCCACTCCATCCCGCATCCACCATTCATTTTCATCATCAAATTAAGATGTCTTTTCGCCATCGATTTAGTGATCAACCGATGACCCATCATATGGAAAACACAATACTCCCGTTTGGATAAGTTCATGACGTTTCTTCCTGCCACCAGCTCTGTCAAAGCTGCTACCTCTTACTCCTCATTCCGGTGGACTGACTCGCTCAATCTTATTAATAAGTAGTCCCTCCGTTCCACCTACACACCAAAATACGTCTAAGTGCATTTGTTTTGCAAAAGTTAACATCTTATGTTTTGAAACAGAGGGAGTAGAACAAACTGGACCTGATGCCTATGCATCTATAGTTTGTATCGCCTAGCTTTAGAGTGGTTGACATAACGTGGCAGTTCATCGCTGAGTCACCACTAAGGCATCCTGTTGCAATGATGATGAATGTTCTTGTCCCGACAGATTCTCTTCATTAGTTCCTAAATCGGATAGTCTCTAGACATTATTTCTTATACGTATTCTTGACCATTACTTGCTACACTATGTAAAAGAAAATATGTCTTGGCTGGGTAATTTAATGGTAATATTTCACCTTATCAATCAAAATTTTGTGTTAGTAATGGAAGTTAGAAGCGCGCCGTCAACACGGTCTTGAGGTCAAAGATTAAGGGCATCTCGAGGATTTCGTTGTAATTTTTATTTTTCTTGTGATGCTTTGTATTGTCGTATGTTTCTTTTAGTGTTAGAGTCATTTCCGGAAAAAAATATTGACCTACACATTTAGAAAGTCATGTATCTATGTTCAGAGATAGTATATTTTAAGTTTATGAAAGGAGTGTGTCTAGGTTCACTTTTAGTGTGTAGGTTCACTTTAAACTTAAAGTGAACCTACACACTAAAAGAGTTTAGCTACACTACTTTCACAAGCAAAAGGATCTTATATTTTGAAACAGATGGAGTAGCTGTCAGCCGATGTGTTCATCCAGATTTTCTTGAAAGATTTGGTATTTGTCATCAGGAAAGAGAAACCTCTACCTATCCCATATTACTCTGACTTTGTTTTATCATCTGATCAGACTGCTATATATAGTATAGGCCCTTCGATAATTGTTGATTTGCAGATCAGACAGAAAGTAAGCGTCGAAGAGAGTCACGTGTGCCATTTTCTGTGGTTGTTTGCTTGATGCAATAGCAGCCATTGCTATCTTTTGAGATATACTCTATCCCTTTCAAAATATAAAATGTTTTAGGTTATGAAAGAAATGTATTTAGACAACTTTTGGTGTGTAAATTTATCTAGATTTAAAGTGAACCTACACACTAAAAAAATATAGATACATTTCTTTCACAAATCTAAATCAACTTAAAACGGCGGTGCCTTTTAGCCTGGTTGTCGGGCGCATGCATGACACAACGGACTTCCAGGTATGGGCTAGGCTAGGAATATATGGCCAGAATTTGGGGACCCTGTGCGATGAACTAGCCCGCAGTCTCTTTGGACGAGCCTGCATAAGAGCCACCTTGAGTACGAGGCCTGCTTCAGTGCTCTCCCCCTAGATTCATCGACGGTAGAGATTAAATCATACCTCTTTGTTTCAAAAGGCATGATGGTCTATTATTATTTTAAGATAAAACTTATAGCCTACAAAAATCTGTATAGTATATATAGTCCTTGGATCATGTCCCAGATAACCTATATATGACCGTATGGTATAGAGTATAGACCGTTAGTCAATGATGATGCGGAGAAAGATATCGTGCGTCCATAGTCCCCACCGTGCCACCATGTTGCTTCTTGTGATGTCTCTCCACGCGCACCCTGCAACACGTCGCTGCAAGGTTACTGCCGACGCCGCAGGATCCCCTGCTGGCTGCCATCGCGTTGCACCCGCATCCAATGGATGTTTTTGTCTGCCTCCGCGGTGCAGGTCTAACATAGGGTCGACTACCCCGGGTCTCCGATGACAGGGGAGCAGGTAACTCCTGCCTATATAGCCTCTGACCAGCAGAAGCACATCGCCCATGGCCCATGAGGTCCAGCCTCCATGTCGCCGTTGTCGGAAGTTCGAAGCTTTTTTCCCTAAATTGTAGTTACGTGAAGAAGAAAGAAAAATAATTGCACTAGATCGTGGGCCTTTCCGTGTATGATACAATTTGTTTCTTGTAACCGCACCCGTAACGTACGTCGCAGTCTGCTAATTTTTCTACTGTAGTTAATCCTTATTGATCGGAACTGCATCCATATATATGGGCATACTAGCGTACATGGGTCCACGGAACTTAATCTGTATTACTCTTTTAAGTTAATTAGTAAAAGACTATATTACCCTTTTCAGTTTTGAGAGGGTGGAGCACCGAAGAAGAAGTGGTTGCACCGGGTAACAGACGTTCATAAACTCATTTGTTTGCAACTGAACGTTGCTATCAACGCAAAGCAGAATGACGACACGTATATGTAGAACTAGAGGACTCGGCCAATGCCGACCGCAAACAATTGTACTCAAGTGAAGCTAAAAAGGTGATAGGGGCTTGGTTCATTCCTACTTACTCCACTATTTATATACTCCCTCTCTTTTATAATATAAATAAAATATTTTAATTTTTATGAATTGAGTATATCTAGATCTCTTTTAGTGTATAGGTTCGGACTGAATCTACACACCAAAAGAGATTTAGATACAGTCTATTCACAAAACTAAAACATCTTATATTATAAAATTTAGAAAGTACAAACAAGGACAGGATGACCAAAAAAGTTGCAGGTGCACATTGGACAACGCGTAGGTGCGCGTGTAGCGAAAACTGAGGCTTCTTCGTGCTAGCTGTGGACAATCAATTGGCTTTTTTTACACGCGAGACCTTCTCTTTGTCATATCAGTAACAATAAAAACAAGGGTTTCTATTTTCGTTCTCTCGGTTCCTTAGTTGTACTCAATTTTTTCTAGCCGCCTAAATTTTCCTTACTTTTGCCCATCTCCTTCTACGAAACTTTCACACGGTCTGAAATGCGCTGTCCGTCAGTCTTGCCGTTACGTGCTGATAAGTGGGGTCACGTTCAGTCGGGTCCCGTAGTGGACCCTCGCTGTTACGTGCTGACAAGTGGAGCCGCGTTATATCGAGTCCCGTAGTGGACCCTTACCGTTACATGCTGATAAGTGGGACCGTATTCAGTCGGTTCCTGTAGTGAACACCTCTCTCCACTTATCCAGATCAGCATGGGACCCACAGCTTATGCACGTGAGCGCCGGACCCACAACTTACCCAGGTTGGCGTTGCAAGATGGGACGCCGAGCCAGCCCCGCGCCAGTGATGTTGCCTCCCCTTTGTTCTTCTTCTCCAGCGACGGTGGCCCTTCTCGGACAACGACGATCCTTTGTCTAGATTCACTTCGGCCTCCCGTTCGTCCTGGCCGCAGTATGGTGCCATCCCGGTGACCTTTATGAAGGATGAAAATGGCAACCATGCATAGGGAAGATTAGATCTTGCACCAAAATGTTCTGATTAGATGGGGGAGCTTGCTGTGGACAATCAATTGGCGCAACTCGGGAGCTTAATTGGGCGTGTGCTTGCTGTGGAGAATGCAGGCGGCGAGCCGTTACGATGATTTAATTGGTTTATCGAGTTAATGTTTCAGATGCAATCAAGTGAATCTATGAGGTGAAAGTCAAACTTTGAGATCTAGGGAGATGGATGTATAAGAAATAAGAGAATGACACAACTCTTGAACACTTTCAAATTTAAAAAATTATACAACTCTTAATATAAAAGAGTGTTTAGAATTGACATAACTCTTGAACACTTTCAAATTACAGTTTGGACATGATAATGTTGTCCTAGGAAAATCTTGAGAGTTTACCATTTTTAGAGCGTGAAAGGTCATCCCTAAATTAAAATCTTTATGCCTCGTGCACATACGGAAATTATACATCTTCAAACACTGTGAAATCGCACTTAGAACATGATAATGTTGTGCTAAGAAAATCTTGAGAGTTTATCATTTTCATGGAGTGAAATATTATGCATAAACTTGGATATACGAAAATTATACACCTTTGATCACTGTGAAATCACACTTAATACGTGTTAATGATGTGCTAACAAAATCTTGAGAGATTACCATTTTTATATAGTGAAATGTAATGCATAAACTTGTATATACGAAAATTATACACCTTTGAACTCTTTAAAATCGCACTTAGGACATGATAATGTTGTGCTAATAAAATCCTAATCATTTATCATTTCCATGGAATGAAATATAATGCATAAACTTACGTATACGAAAATTATAAACCTTTGAACATTGTGAAATCACAGTTAATACGTGATAATGATGTGCTAACAAAATTTTGAGAGATTATCATTTCTCCTCCATTTTCATAGAGTGGAATGTAATTCATGAACTTGCATATACAAAAATTATACACATTTAAACTCTTTGAAATCACACTTAATACGTGATAATGTTGTGCTAAAACAATCTTGAGAGATTATCCATTTCATAGAGTGGAATGTAATGCATAAACTTGCATACACGAAAATTATACACCTTTGAACACTTTCCCTTCAAATTATAATTAAAATCATTTGTTTATGGAGTTAAAGTACCGGTGGTAAACTTGTTATTTTGCATGGATAGAGGGGTGCCCCGAAAGATATAGGGGTTATCCTGTCCGCTAGATCACAGAGGATCAACGGTTGGTGAGCATGATCCGCGTGGCAACTGTCTCATCTAATCAGAGTGTAGCAGCCAAAATGAGCACATGTTTGAGAGTTTGTGACTAAGAGAGAGGGGAAAGCTGAGTAGAACTTAAAAACCAAGGGAAGAACTAAGTAGAAATTAAAAACTAAGGGCAAAACTGACAAATAGATTCAAATAGAAAATAGAAAAATATTTAGAAAATGGAAATTGTGTCTTTTATACAATAAAATACATCTTGGCATACATCAAATTATTTGCAATTCAAATATACATCAGTTTGACAATTATTGCCTCATTCAGATAAACTATGTTTTGGGGAGGGATATTTTGGAAACAGGCTTGAGTAGAAAGCTATGAACCTTCATAGATAGTAGGTGATTTGAGAAGTGATAATTTGGGTTAAAACTTGATTTCTATACATTTCTAATGATGACAGGTCACATAATAAGACTCCATGGGTAGATGCCACTATGTTTTGATCTTTTTGAATTTGTTGTGCATAAAATGACTCAATTAGCTAGCTAAAACCTATTCGTTAACTCTCTGTTGACCAGCCACTGGAGGGTAAAACTGAGTATATTGCACACGGCAGTGTTAGTACTGGAGGGCAAAACTGAGTATAACCAAACTGCAAGTGTTACACTCGAGGGTATAACTGAGCACAACTAAGTCGCCAGGGTTAGACACGAGGGAAGAAACGTGACGCACGGTACACGTGTCGCCGTGAACGGGGCGGTAGTGGACACGTGTGGCCGTGCATGATGTAGTAGCGCACGCGGTTACACGGTGCATGGTGGTGCAACAAAACATCCATTCCCTTCCCCTTTATAGAGGCCTGCTCACTCTCACAAATCACTCACTCGCTCACTCACACAACCGTCTCCACTGTCCCATCACCTTTTGCAACCCCCTAAGAAATCCCCAACCACGCCAGCGATGGAGAAGAACATCGTGGTGGCCATCGTCGCCTCCAAGGTCGCCAGTGAGGAGGCCCCCATCCCCGTATAGGCCCCTGTCGAGGCATCGAAGGTGGCCGTCGTCCCCTTCACCGCTTCCGCCATAGTCGCCAGCGAGGAGGCCCCCTGTCGGTCTCGGGTAGATCCCACTCGACTGGGACTCCTACGAGGAGGATGATTACATCAGGCCGGAGAACCCCTACGACACCAGCATCATCGACCCATGGTTGGAGGTAACTAGGGTTTTCTCCCCTTACCTTCTTCTTCCACGATTCCCATTGTTGGATGCTAGATCGTATGTTATTAGGGTTTGGCTGTTCATATTTTCAATAGTTGGATGCTAGATCGTATGTTATTAGGGTTTGGCTGTTCATATTTTCAATAGTTGGATGCTAGGTATTTTTACAGTAGCTAATCCTCTTGTGTTAGATACCGTATTTCGATAAATCCCCCTGTTCGTATTTCAATCCTATTTTATTTGTTCTCCGAGTTACAGTTAAGGGATTCCCTAGTCAGTACTAGCGATGATCTGTAGTTGGGATCAGTATTCGATTTGGTTTGAGATTTGGGGATTGGTGAATAATCAGGGGATCTCAATCGGTTAATTTATGCAAATAATCAATCCCGATAATCAAGGTATCTCAATCATGTCCTTATTGCACTCTACTTTATTTCCAACAGGAGGATATCAGCGACATCTGCAGTGACGATGAGTACAAGGACACCAAGACTCGTCAGGTGCTGAGGAGGCTGAAGTTTGGCCAGTACGACAACTTCTTCACTAGCGATGTTTACAGGTGCCCCTTCTGCACTAGGAGGCTCCTCGCCACCTACTTCAACTCCCTCGTAAAGCATGCCGAGAACGTGAAGACCTATGGACTGTCCATAAACATCCATGGTTTCAGAGCCAAGCACCAGGCGCTCCGTTTTCACCTCCACAACCTCCAGAAGGTGGCCATTAAGGAGGGTCGCATGCCCCCGATCAAGCCCAAGGAGCCTAATGTCAAGGGACTGGGTAGCAAGAAGTGGAGTAGGTGCCAGAGGGAGGAGGCGGAGGCCCTCCTAGTGGAGTCCATGAGGGGTGACTGGTCTTGTGCTACTGCTGTAAGGCAGCTTCTTTTGTATTGTCTATGTTGAACTTGTCCATTGTTGCTGCTGAGTAGCCTAATTCTCTAACCTCGTTAAGTACCATACTATATATCCTATATTAGCTTCTTTGTCTATATTAGATGCTTTATCTATATATGCTCTGTTTACTGATGTATTTATGATACTGATTAGATTTGCTGCTCTAGATTTGCTAGCAGATTAGGAAAAAATAAGGGCCAAAAGGAACAATGAATGAAGAGAGAAGTTTCTCTAGATTTGCTACCTTTTTGGGCAAAAAAACACAACTGTTAGCGAGAGACAGAGGAGAAAAAGGCGCTCTTAAAAAGGCCAATCATAAAAATCACAAAAAGAAAAACTTCCAATTTAGGCGACAGGGCGCACGTAACCACCAAACACGCCCACATGATACCACACCACGCCCCCATAATGCGTTCCCAACAAACCGGCCCACGCAGTCCCACATGACACGACCCCACATGTCCGCATAACGTGTTCCTGACCGACCGGCCCCACGTGTTCCCACACCGCGCGGCCCCATACGTCAGCCAACGGTCAACCTGACGGCAGCTTCCGTTCGAGCTCTTTGATGAGTTTCCGAGAAGTAGATGTGTAAAAGTGAGGAAAAGTTAAGCGGCTAGGGAAAAGTGACCACAACTAACGAACCAGGGGCACGGAAATAGAAATCTCTAAGAACAAATAAATATATTGCCTTTCGAGTTCTCACATGTGAGGCCCAGCACACAACCCAGGAGAAAAGACAAAAACAATTAGATTTGTCTTTCTTCTGACATGCGGGATCCATCACTTAGTCCCTTCAGCAGCGAGAAAATAACAAAGTCTATCTCCGATGCCTCGCAATCCCGACGTGACCTCTCTGAGCATGCCGAACGGCTACACATCTATGCTGGTCTTGTTCTGCTAATCTTGGCAGCACGACACGATTGATTGTACCCACTCGGTGGCACACGTTTTGGTACATGAACACTAGATCCACAAAAAGAAAAGACTCCGATCTTAGTTTAGATCCAATGTGAGATGTGTTTAATGACGAACTAGATGGAAACTAATTGAACAGATCTTAATTTATTAATTTATTAAACCATCACAGATAAAAATATATTGATTAGATCACAATATGCATGGTCTCCGATGTTTTTTTGCTTGTCTATCTTATTAATCTACCTCGAATTAATTTATATATTTCTGGCACCTATGTTTGTTACTCGTTGATGGCTCGTGACCATGTCCTCTACCCATGTGTGCTAGCCTACTAAGGTCGTCGGCAATAAGCATGGTGACCCAATGTTTCAAGGTGATCGACGATCCAGGTAAGTCATGGGCGATGTCGTGCTTATATTGCTTTGGGAGGTGTCCGCGTCCTCAAGTCCGACTTTCACCTAGAAGAACTGCCTCTCCTAGGGCATCACCTTATGCACCCCCCGCCAAAGTTGCAGAGGATCTAATTAAATGCCCCCGTATTCATGGCTTCTATAGGAAGGACGTCAAAGCATGACTTGCATAGGCTTAGGTTGATTCCATCCATGACGCGCGTAGGTTGATTCCGTCCATGGAGCGCATAGGTTGATTCCATCCATGGCATGTGATGTCTCCCAAGTGTAGGAGATCTATTGTAGTGTCTGTCAATAAAGAAAATATTGTCGAATCCACGAGGAGATGAAGGTATTGGTTAGAAAGTTTGACAAGTAAAATAATAAAAATACAGAAACATTTGATGTTTTTGGGTTTATAGTTTGTAGAAAAATAAATTGCTATAAAGTAAACTGCAATAAACTAAATGCTCTTTCTAGAGAAAGCTCAATCCTCCATGCAGTAAGAGGACAATCTAAGTGTGTATTTTTATATATGACAATCGTTTTTGTGATTGGCATAGATTTACTTAGCATAAATATTTCTAAACAACATGGTAAGTATCTTGTCAAGTTTTATTCCATTTGGACGGAGCCTAAAATAGGTGCAACCATATACATGTGCAAGTGCACTCTTAATGATTAATCCTAAGGCAATTTCATGTGCAAACAAATGATTCATTAAGGCACAAAGTCCAATCACAACATAAAGTTCCAAGGTCCCCGATCTAGAACCCCCTAATGCAACTCAAAGTCTTAGGACACGGTTTCTGTCATTCCGTTCCTCCCTACTCTCTTCATTACACTAAGGTGCAACCTTATGATCCCATATAGGTGAAGTAATATGCAGTTGATGTTCACATATCACCATCATAGAACCACATAAAATATTAAAACTTAACCAAATACTCATTGCATACTATATAAAAATCATAGCCAATTCATCATATGCCCCGGGAACATGAGAAACTACTCACAACGATGAAAAATGATATGAATCAGTGACATATGGAATACAACACAATATGTAAATATAACTTCACCACCAAATAATGACAAGTTACCAAGACAATCGTGCACAATGCATTCAAATAGTATCTAAGGTTCAATCTTATCACAAACTATGAGGGGGGTGATGTGGATCATCGAGATGGAGATGGTGCTGATGTTGGGGATGATGGAGATGGTGATGGAGAAGCCTCCCCCACACCAAGGAGGAGTGGTGATGACGATGGCTTCGATTTCCCCCTCTCCGTAGGCCTTGGAGCAGTAGGATCTACCCTCTCCCAAAGTAGAAGAGGGTTTTTGCCTCCGTCGCCACCTCTAAA
Source organism: Avena sativa (assembly GCA_916181665.1). NCBI lineage: Eukaryota > Viridiplantae > Streptophyta > Magnoliopsida > Poales > Poaceae > Avena > Avena sativa. The sequence goes on from OV702287.1 coordinate 347,191,236, forward strand.
AATCACGGGAAAAACATGGCATAGGTTCTATCGAAATGGAGGCGTATGTAAAAAGGGAGAGCCGAGGCGATGCTCGAGGCCCAAACTGGCCTGGGTGGCGCAACCTAGTAAGTTAGCCACGCTACCTAGGCTCTTTTGTACCTCATGGCTCTCCTCGTGTGGTTCTAGTGCCCAGTGTCCTTCTCGTGATGAAAAACTTTCGTGGTATTTTTCCTTGATTTTTTTTGTGTTGAGTAAGTCCCTCAACAAAATACGGAATAGGAGGTTTTCTAGATCCCGGAAATTATATACCAAAACAAGGGATTTTGTAAAAAAAAGTCCCATAAATCATGTAAAAATGCATAAACAATGATATAACAATGCAAATAATAATATAAACTAGTCCTATATGTGGCTATTATGATGATACAAAATGCAAGTTTCTACTCCCCCAAGATTAAACCTTTGCTCTTCCTTGAGAAAATAAGCAATAGTACCTAACTCGTAATTAGAGGCGGTTATTTGCCATAGGACTCAACGGTTTCTCATTCGGGCTCAAGCGCATAGAATCTAAGAGAGCACTAACCTGAGCTGGTTTTTTTGTTCCTTCTCTAAGAAGAACTACCTCAGACGGTCCATAATCTTAACCGCCTCTAATACTCTAGAGTGCTGAGATGGATAGTATGCACGAACGCCTCTAGAATATAAGAAGATTTGGTTGAACATCCGTATCGAATAATATAGCGCCCTGAGGTGACTTGTTTGTTCGACTACCTCTAGCTTCAATTCACATAGTGAAGGCTTTTTTAAGCAATCAGCTCTAGTGATTTATACCTGTATTTGACTGCATTTGGATACTGATTACCATCGTCCATAATATCTGGTGGGTCCAGAATATTTTGGAATGTGCAACTGGAATACTATATATTATCCAGACAATAAGCAATATGATTGAATATATTAGCAATATAGGATCACTGGTACGACGACCAGAAAGGATCACGACTAATGCATGGTGACTGGAAGTAGAAGGCCCAGAAGTGTAGCTAGGCCTAGTCCGATAAGGTCAAATCCACTGAACCCTTAACTGATTCGGTGTCAATCTTTGTAAACCCTAGTAAGGTAAATCTCTATATAAACCTCCCTAGGGTAACTTATATACATACATGCTTCTATGCACCCGTTAGAAGTGACTCGCCGCATAGCTGCCAAGCTCGCCACCCTTGTAGTCTCTCCAAGATCAGTATAAATAGCAGGAAGTAGGCTCTTTACCCTACGAAGGGCTGAACCTGGATAAATCCCTGTGTCTTCCCAATCTCGGTCCGCATATGGCTAACTCTCCCTTGTCCCATTCGACTCAATCACTACCCCCTGTAGCGACTACCGTGGTTATTCCCACGACAGTAGCGCCCACCATGGGGCATGGATTGTCAAGCCTAAGATCTGCGGAAAGACCGTACAATCCAATTAACCGACCCTTCACCACCGGGCGCATGATTGCCACCGGTAGATTCTAACACATCCTATCGAGCATCTATGTGGCGGCATCGTGCCCAGTCACCCACTGTGCCAGGTGCCAATCGACAACATCAACCTCTTCATCGGGTTCATGGATGTCACCGACTCGATCGAATATGCGAAATTCGGCACTATCTTTGGGTCACCTCCGTGTGATCTCCTCTCCGAGCATAAAGTCCTCTCTATCACCCTCCAGGCCTTCGAGAGCGGCTCGGATAGGAGCGACACGGCTCTCCTCGATGATGCCGATTCGTCGACCCCTGCCTCGGTCGCTGATGGCCTGCAAGAGCATAGGTTTGTCGGAGCACATTTTTAGGGAAGTATTGTTTCCATTTTTTATAGAATCCTAACAAGGAGCTTAGGAAAGTGTTTATCTACAGCGTTTCTATCACATTCAAGGTGTCACTGGTCTTGAGTGAATTTACTACAAGAGTGGAGAAAGAGTGAGTATGAATAAAGGAGTTTTATATATTGAATGGTTCTTAAATTAAAGAACACTAGTTGAATACCCGTGCGTTGCAACGGTTTGCCTTTTTCTCACAACACTATATATTCCAATACTTCCCATCAATCATAAAGGTCCGTGACTTGGAAACAAATTTCCTATGAAGAAGCTATAATTTTTCTATATTTTTCTTCACCATTTTTAATTACATCAGCAAGAGCAGGTAAACAATAGAGTAGCGGCCATAAAAATATCAGCAAACAAAAGTAAAGATATCAAGCAGTCAAATAAATCATATGAATTCCTTATCGGCTAATAAATCATGCGCCCTTTACGTGACAAAATCATTATTGATCTGAATAATTATTAAAACAACTTTGCACTAAGGACACTTCCATACACAAATAGATGAAATCATAACTCTTTAAAGTATAGCTAAATACCCCGTGCTGCTACAAATAATAATTAACAGATTTACCTAGCATGGCGAGCAACTATCATGCTAGACCTAATTTATTCATAGCTTGGCGCAAGAATGTCCCTTAATAGCGCAACTAGCATACTCCGGTTGTGCACGCAAGGTTTGTCCCATGAAGTTGGTCATCATTAAAGAAAAGTGGCTGCTTCACGGATGAGGAATCTGGCTGGAATGGTTTTTCAGGTTGTGGCAAGACATCAACACTCAAATGCATGCCCACGACTGGCTTGCATGTGTAGGGGAGAGGCAGGTTTGGGAGTATGAGGACCTGCACTTAAGGTAAACCCTTCTGTTGAATCTAGCATGCAGCAGGCTGTAGAAGAAAGCAAAGGCGTCACGCGCTGCAAGCACCAAAGGATCGGAAGCCAAAGAGAAATTCATTTTTTATTTAATACATCCGTATTTTATTCCATTCCCATATTAACAAAAGAATTGTTGAAATGCAAGGAAAAGGAAGGCCAAAAACAAAAAGGTGTCGTGTCCTTACCTTTCCTAGTAGTACTAGACCGCCCGGCAATGGGCAAGTTGGCGAGCTCGTTTCTTCTTGCATCCCAGGGAAACAGAGCGAATTGTAGAGATGCCCAAGTGTCGCAATGGAGGCCACACAGTCAGTGTATCACTTAGTCGTATACATACACATGTTCGACGATGCTAAGAAGAAAACATTCTAACGGATTCACTTCGAACAGTTGGCTGCATTTGTGCCAATCCAATATGGAAGCACAAGTCAGCAGCAAACCATAATGCAAATGTAGTTTAGAAGCCACAAAATCTAAGCATAATAAATACTGCAGATTCATCTGTATAACATCATGGGATCACTAAGTTGATAATTTAATTCCTAAAGTTACCTTTAGGTATAAGCATGTGTGCCTATCACTAAAAAAATGGATGCAACAACCAGACTAATGGTTTCCTAGAACAAAATAAATTTTCCAAAAACTTCTTATAAGCTACAACAGTGTATAGTGTTGTTACTTCTCTAAGTAAAGATCAAGTTAAACATAAAATAAAAGCCAAGAAACATTTGAACAAAAGAGATGCCTGAGCTACATGGGGTGTTGGTTTTCAACGAATCACCTCCTACCCCAATGTGTCTTACAGGATCTCGATGTACAATGCTAGATGGACCTGAGATTGAAACCAACATATATCACATTGTAAAATCATGAGTTTGCAGCATAATCAAACCATTTAAGTACACGATAAAATAAGTAAATAAAATAAACTATAGCTGCAACTTGCAGCCACCTTAAGCATACACCTCAAATAGTCCATGCCAGAATATTATATATTACTGGAATTCAAATAAAAATCCAACAATTTGGGTGTCGATCTTTAGGAGTCCTGAAAAATAAGATCTGATGTGAAATCAAAAGTTCAATTTTGTAGGTTCCAGTCCAGAAAAAATCACATCGGATCATGCAAATAGACATTTGAACAGAGATGACTTTGCTGCAGTCCATAGCATTTAATCAACCACACAATTGAGAGCCCAATTTTTTTATCTAGAGACACATCATTTTACATTAGAAGAAATGCCAAGATGACCCAAGGGTTATAATAAAAACTGAAACAAAAATACCGAAGCTAGCAAAATATCACATATGCCGGACTCAACAAAATGATAACAACTCTACAATAAGCTAGCTAACATCCTATAGCTGAGCATTAGGTGGTTGCGCATGAAGTTTAGAGCCTAGATGTTATACATATAGATCCTGCACTTGGTAATTAGCATGTGCTTGTCGTACTGCAAATGAAAGGAGTTACCTAAGACATTTCAACTATACAAGTTTTATAAGTTTGCCAGGACTTTTAAGGCAAGCCATCAATCCTAGAAGCCTCCATTTTATTAGGCACCTGAATAAATCTTCTCACAAAAATGTGTAGACATTACTCAAAAGGAAATAAAAAAAATCATACGAGGTATTTACTTTTCAATTTTAATATCAGAAGATATGGTCCTGAAACTAAAATCATATGAGGTCATTTAGATACATATATACAACTTTCCCCAATTAAGCACACACATAACCAATCATGCTACAGTCTGCATGGTAGTCTGATAAATATTGTCTAGCAATCTAATTTGCTCAAGCAGTTCAACAATGATGAATTGAATGAGTATTGTTCTCATGACTAGCTCGTAAGATCCCTACTAGCTCAAAAAGTGAGCTTCCCCTTGCAGCCTGCATTTCGTTCTTACATACCTTGCATCGTTGTAGAACTATAGGTATTTCTATTTGTGGGCTACAGGGCTAGATGTACAACATAGTTTAAAAGTTCTAGATTTTAAAGTTTTATCTTAATGGCACAAGTAGATTTAAACCATTAGGTCGTCCTTTTAGTTAGTCCAACACAGTTTAGATGTATTGAAATATTATTACTCAAAAACTGGAAACCCTCACAGACACCAACAATTTTATGTGTGGAATCAGCGACTTTATGAATATTGAGTTTGTTGAGGAAGTGTGTACACGTGCTTTGATGCACGTCACGGAGGCGATCAAGTGCGCTCACGGCTCTCCCAGCCTTCCAACTAGCCCCACATAGAAGTTAAGGGCTTCCAGCTAGTCCCGCATAGAGGTTAAGGGGGTAGAATGGAGGTGAAAAGCAGTCAGTTGCTGGCTTGTACTCCCTCCATTCAGAAATATAAGATGTTTTAGCTTTGTGAAGGTAATGTATTTAGACATCTTTTAGTGTATTTGGAAAGTTTTATAGAAAATACATTCATTCCTCTATATATTATCCTTACAACATGCTCCACACTTCACGTTGAAATAACTGCCTTCCATACAAAATTACAAAATAGAATTTGTGCCTCCAATGTATGAAAATTCAAACAAATATGTTTGTCTGTATATCTACATTAATATCAATAGAACTAAGTAAAGAATGGGACGGCATACAAAATATGAAGATATCATCCAAACATACAGATCCAGTAAGCCAGCAAGGATCATATTGCCAACCGATATCCTCTGTAATGACATCACAATGTGACACCGCCAAACCATCATTAAACAGGAATTCGGGAAAAGCAAACTGAATGTAAAATAAAATCTTGTATAAGTCAACCGTGGAGGTTTTGTGAACTCAGTATCTGGAACCTCATTCACAATGTTATAAATAATGATGTACTGCTAAAAGAAGAGAACATAAAATGGTCAAAAACAACAGAGGGATCCAGTATATGTCTAGTTAGTTAACCAAAAATCATGTCAAAGGAAAGAATAAAATTACTTGTCAATATATATACATTCTTAGTCCAATATTTTGTAGCACAGGATGAAGATGTGATGCTTCTTTGGAAGAAAGAGAATCATTGATTTGGCAATTGTTATCATCCGTTCACTAAGACCTCATATAAAAAAATAATGTAAGTAAGGAGTCATATACGGGAGTAAAGATTGTAACACGTATGATATGATACATGTGAATAAATCTCCAAGTAAATTTATTTATAATTAGGATGGACTATAAAGAATTTGCAGATGACGATTTCAAAGAATACAAGGACTCTAGATTCCAAATGTAACCGATATCACTAAAGCTTCCATCCAATACAGAAACCCGACACACCAGAACTCTGACAAGCCTTTCACAAAACATGGACAAAGTGATCATTTTTCCACATCGATATAATTTATTATAGCCATATAGCACACACGAGTGGGATCTCAATAGTTGGATGTCTTATCTCTATCATCTTTGCCTCAATTTTGAACGTGTTATATCTGCGGGTAGTAAATAAACATGAGGAAATACTTGGCTTACAACCAAGTTCTATACTCTATAATAATTCACTATTATATAGTTGTTATTTGACCATGAATTGGTTCCATATTGATCATTTAGTTATGCAAGGAGGATAAAATTAAACCAGTAGATGACCATCTACCTGTTTCCTTTAAGGTCATAGAAAGGAGAAGTAGCGAAATGAGTAGAACCAAATACATGAAGTTACTTTACCTGGAGCTAAACTAATTTGTATTCATGGGAAACAAAATGTAAATATTATGTGGCATTCTGCCTTTTTAGTAGATGGCTAGAAACATGATAGAACATGGAACAAATTATTTTCCGAAGTTCTTTTCACTTGGTCAGACAAAAGAGTAGAAGCTAAAGAAGTAGTACCAAACTGTTAATCATGAGCTAATTAACTACTCCCTCCGATCTAAATTAATTGACTCAAGTTTGTCTAGATCGTATCTAGACAAACTTGAGTCAATTAATTTGGATCAGAGGGAGTACTATATATCTGCATTTACTCTATATGCAGTTGAACTAATTTATATTTATATTCATTGTTGTCCACCAAGAGAGAAATAGAACGGACTTATCATAACTTCATACAATGAAATATAATTAGCTTTGTAACCAAACAATATCATACTACCTCCTTTCCAAAGCTTAAGGCTTATATTTTTTTAAAAGTCAAGCTAGTGAAAGTTTGACCAAACTTTTAGAAAACCTATCAAAAACTATGATATTATATAGATATCATATAAAAATATGTTTCGTGATGTATTAAGGGTATGGATTTCATACTGTAAATATTAATATTTGTTTCTAAAAACATGGTCAAACTTTACATAGTTTGACTTTTGAAAAATATATAAGCCTTAAGCTTTGGGATGGAGGTAGTATGTTTTATTGGTTGTAGAACACTAGCAACAAAGTAGTTGCATCTCGATAACCCATCAAAGACAAAACTGACCTAAAGGGAACATATTTACCAGATTAGATATCTCTAACATGCAGTCAAGATTAGTTGATCCCCTTTGCACCAACATGTCCACATATTAGTTTGAAACCTGTAAAAACATTAAAGCTTTAGATTCACAAAGCATGGCCTTTAAAAATAAAGCTTTGCACCAACATGCCCAAGATTAAAAAATATACTAGGACCCTGCGAGTAACAATAAAATAGAAATCATAATGTTCATTTGAACCAATGGCCTAAACGCCATCCTAATAGAAAGGATACTATATAGGTAATGACAATGCGGCCATTCAATGTGTGAAATATCCCTAATGTGTCGCTAACAACAAATCAGGAACTTAGTAAGATTGAAAGAAAAGTGAAATGGGGTATTAACTCATAATAGATATATGGCATAGAACTTCTTCATTTTATTCACACCTGAACAATTACACTTTAGCTAGCACTATTGCATTGTATAGTTTCTTGAAATTTTACCATCAAAAACATGATTGGTCTAATTTTAGAGGAACTCCTACTATATCAAAGAAAAAGAACAATTAGATAATTAGCCAATTTAGGTAGCATTTCTTTTATTTGCGGGGAAAATCAGGTATCAGTTCAACTATAATATGTTCTACATGTAGGGTTCGCAACATGGAAAACAAAAAAATTCTATCGCAGGAACACACAAAAGCCAAGATCTAATCTACGAGATCGGTGCAACGAGTTTGTAGAGAACTAACCCTCGTAGATCCAAAGCGTTTAACGATATCAGATTCTCGTGGTTGATGTAGATGATCACTTGCCGATCTCAAGATCGTGTAGACGATCCTTCCGGTGCCATGTTCCGGCAGCGCTTCCGCAGTCGGTCACATGTATGGTACTCGACGAAGACCTTCCTCTCCCTTCTTCTAGCAGGCAGCGAAGGTTGTAGATCTCCTCGCGATTCTAGCAGAACGACAGCGTGGTGTTGGAGGTGGTGGAGTAGATCCTGAAGGGCTTCGCCTAAACCTAGAGCAGGTATGATGGAGTAGATGGATCCTCGGCGGATAGGGTTTAGGTACCGAGGGAGAAGGAGGAGGCGACTCCCGGCGGCGGCTAGGGTGGCGGCGCTAGGCAGCGGCGACGCTTGGTTGCGACGGTGCTTGGGGATAGGTTTTCAGGGTTGGAGGGGTGTGGCGCCCCCTCCCCTCCTTTTAAGGATGGGAGAGGCGGCTAGAGGGTGGCCGAGTCCACTCCCAACTCCCCTTTGGCCGGCTGATTGGGGAGGGAGAGGGAAACATCTTCCCTCTAGGTTTCCTCTCCTTCCACCACTCGAACTTTGACTTTCCAAAAATCTGGTTTGACTTTTTCAAACACTTGTTTAATATTTTATCAAACTTTCGACCAACCAAGTGACCTAGGGTATGAACCATTCAACCCATTAGGGTTTAGTACATTCCATGTACCCCTTCCCTCCGAAGCGGTGGACCTTCTAGAACATTCTAGAAGCTTCCAGTCAAAACACCGAAAACATTTCCGAACCCCGGAAATTGACTTTCCTTATATGAATCTTATTCTCCGGACCATTCCGGATCTCCTCGTGATGTCCTGGTTCCAATAATAAACAACATTGAATCCTTAAGTGTGTCTCCCTACGGTTCGTGAACTATGCAGACATGATAGAGACTCCTCTCCGATCAATAACCAATAGAGGAATCTGGAAATTCATATGGCTCCCATATTTCTACGATGACTTCATGGTCGAAATGAACCATTAACATTCGAAACCAATTCCTCTTTGTCTCATGATACTTTACTTATCCGAGGTTTCATCGTCGGTATCTCTATACCTAGTTCAACTTCGTTACCGATAAGTACTCTTTACTTGTTCCTGCGGAATGGCATCCCTTGTGGCCAAGTCACATGCTTGCAAGCTAATTGGATGGCATTACACCGAGAGGGCTCAGAGTATATCTATCTGTCATATGGATGGACAAGTCCCACTCTTGATCCATGCACTTTAACACATACTTTCAGAATACCTAATGCCACCTTTATAACCACCCAGTTACGGAAGTGGTGTTTGATGTCATCAAAGTATCCCTCCGGTGATGGCAATTAAGATGATCTCATGGTCGAAGGATTATGTTACAATGTATATGAAAGCTTATAGCAAACGAACTTTAAATGAATTGATCTTATGCTACGCTTAACTATAGGAGTATGTCCATCACATCATTCTCCTAATGATATGATATTATTATTAATAACATCTAATGTCCATGATCAGGAAATCATGATCATCTATTAATCAACAAGCTAGTTTAACAAGAGGCTTACTAGGGACTCTTACATGTTTACAAAACACACAAGTATTAATATTTCCGGTTAATACAATTATAGCATGGGCAATAAACATTTATCATAAACACAAAGATATAATAATAAACATTTATTATTACCTCTTGGACATATATCCAACACTACAATCATGTTTTCATACAGTAAATAGTAGTACTCAATTTCTAAGAAGTTTCTACCGGTTTTAAACATCCTATCTTTTAGGCATTCACTGTACAAAACATGAAAAATAGGCAAGAGGTTAGGTAAACAATGAACAATCAGGATATAAAGAGCCCGACTTTTGAATGAGCAAGCGGAAAGACAAATACCTTTTAACGTAGAATTAATACACTTCTAGGGGCAAGCAAACCTTATGAGATTGCATATTACCTACATGCCACCAGCTGCTCCAGCCTTGTTGCAAGTAAAAACCAAATGAAAATACGAAGCGTCCAGAACAACCACATAATTAGAGAAGAAGAAATGACTCAATGATTAGAGAAAAAGCTTGGTCACTCTACAGTCAGAAGGTAGTCACGAATACATGGTTTAAGCACCTTCATAGCTGGTCTAGGAAAACCCCCAATTCAGAGATCAAACTATTTCTTTTCTCACTTTTCATTGGACAGAGAGGCAGTCTCCATGACTCAAATTAAAGCCATGCAACAAGTACCAGATATCAATACCTTCGGCCTAGACCCATATGATGATTGAACAAAAAACAAAGTAGGTTATAATAGTTAAGCAATCATCAACATGCCATGAAAAGTAATATACGCAACTTTTGGCAACCAAAGGATAACAATATTAAGAAATTTACTATGATTGAATCATTTGCAGGATGCATTGGCCAACATCTTCACAAAGCTGCATGTGCAGCATTTGCAAACTGGTCTTTCCAAACAAAAAAGGGAAAGGTGCACTTAATCCAATATATAGCCAACATGTAGTTTCTATTGTCTTAAGAATTGGATAAGAGAGAGAGTTAGTGTTGGAGAAGCAGGTAAGCAATAGTTGTGTGTTTCTAGTTCTCTAGCCAAACAATGATCATGCCTTGGATATTATCATTAGATAAAAACATCATGCAAAGGAAATCTTCACCGCGCTACCACGCCATGAATAAACCATATCAATGGAAACAATTCAACGTGTTATCTAGAAATTTCTAGCATATTGCAATTCAGAGCTGCATAATCCAAATGGAAGAACACACAACACAATATCTAGATATGTTATCTAGATCTACCATGTGAAGATCATGAAACTAGAAATTCATCAATATGCTCGACAACTCTATGTCCATTAAGTAGAATCAACTTGTAAGTGTTGAAAATTAGAGCACACATTTAAGTATAATTCTCAACACCAAGTTAGAAAGACACAAATTCATGCCGTATAAAATAGCAGTATGGGACATATTACAAAACAAAGGGGGTGCTGTAACAATATTGTACACTCGGAAAACAATCGAGACTATAAATAGAATAGCATATCTATGTAGTTTTTCTTTACTCAAGATGCGGATGTGGTTCTAACAATTTAAAGTCATGCATATAAGATACTTCACACCGACTTCCTTCGTATCATAATATAAGATGTTTTAGCTTTTGAAGATAATGTATCTAGACGCCTTTTAGTGTGTAGGTTCGAAGAGGTTCAATCTGAATCTACACACTAAAGGCGTCTAGATACATTACCTTTCACAAATCTAAAACATCTTATATTTTGAAATGAAGGGAGTATGTATTTCTTACCAAACTCTGGTCTCTAAATTGCATCAGAAGTCACTCAAAAACTTGAGTATATTTTTTTGAGATGGAAACTGGAGTACATAGTGTACATTTGACATTCTGTCCGTACACTGCTATTGAAGACAGTGTTAGCTTATGAGTAGAAGATTTTCATACCAGCATTGCTCTTATTTATGGGCCATGAATCCCTCAAACAAGTGACAGGTCCACCAGATATTGGGCCGGAAAACACCAGCTCAAACCAAGGGGAACAATACAGTCCAAAAGAACTATAACCCTATGGATAGATTTCATATACCTTTGCACGTGTCTCTGATGGAAACTCAAAATTTGAGATGCGGAATTTCAATGTAAGATATCTATAAACCGTATTTGCATATATGAAAACTAAGGGTGAAGTGCATGAATATATTCTATATTTTCAGCAACCAAGCTAGAACCAGAAAAAAGTTTAGTACCATAAATTGAAACTGAAACTTGGACACTGCCCAGAAAGATAGAAAGAGTAAAAGAAAATCTCGTTTTTCCTCCTCTTGGAAGCCACCAAGGAGGGGCAGGAGTCCCTCCACACCAGCACCATATACAATGAAGAAGAAGGGCAAAGGTGCGGTGCTCTCCAAGGGCAGCAACCGCCCATAGGAGGAGAATATCATTTTGCGGCCCGAAAGTTGGGGCGCCCAGGCAATGCGGTACCCAAGTTGCCTGTAATCAGCCACGATGACTACACTCAGCGTGTCAAATACTCAGAGGGTCTTTTTGGCACGAATTCAACTTTATGTTTCAATACAAAATATCAAGCTAACGGCCGTCAAGTTGGGCCCCCTGTCAGTTTTCGCTGTTATGTCACTCCTATCGCTTAGGCATCAATTAGGCTTGTAGCGTTGATGCCTGCATCCATTACGCGTCTTCTTATTCCCCGGAGCGGCAATCTGTGGGGCATCGCAGCCATGACGTAGAGCTGGGACATGGACGAACCTCTCGGCCCCGCTCTCCTTCCTGTAGGCTTGCAGCGTTGGCTCGTGCATCCACTATGCGTCTTCTTCTTCCCCGGAGCGGCAATCTGTGGTCGCGGCCATGGCGTGGAGCTAGAACATGACGAACCTGCTTGGCCCCACTCTCCTCCCCATCCCGAGTCGGAGCTCGCCCTCACCATGGCCGCACCCATGGAATAGTGCGGGGACGAGAATTGGTTCATGTCACCGTGTCGACCATGCTCGGTCCTGTTTTCCTCCTCCGGAATCCGAGCTCACGGTTGCCATGGTTGCACCTGCACCAATTCTGCCACATCTGTCGAGGTCTCTGTGGTAGCTCAAATTCTGCCATATTGAACCTGTAAGAGAATTCGGAGTTGGGCGGCAGCAACCCATTGTTGAACCTGTAAAGAATTTGTTAAAGACTGTGTGTTGCTCCAAGGTCTTCGGCTGATGCTTTCGGCTTCTGCCAACCTCCACCGCCGATGTGAGATCATTTAGTTACTTCAATACAAAATTTCGACCAATTTAACTTGTTGATGTATTCCTTGACAATTATAATATAATCGAGCACTAGAAATATTTTGTAGTGTGCATGAGCATGATCAGTAATATAATTGAACACTAGAAATTTTAAGGCACTCCATATAAACGAGTAGATTAATATATATATATAGAAGGTCCACTAGAGACACCACGAATATATTGTCTTACATGCCACACACAGGTAATAATTAACTAAAACAAAATAAGAAGCAGGGGTAGCAGCAGGAGGCCGGGACACGGGGACGCCTAGCAGGGAAGGGGCATCAGCAGGAGGGGATACAAGACAGTCCTGACATAATGCCGGAGGAATTTTCCGAAGGCTGCGTGCCGCCCCAAGGTAATTGGCCTATGACTTCTGCCTCCGCCTCGGGCAACGGCCACCGCGTGCTGGATCAAGTTGTCGAGGTCCACGTTGATTTCTCTACCATAGAATGGGCAAAACAGTCTCCCCTATGGTAGAAACGGATTAGCCGACACCGTAACCGGCTCAGCACGTAGCGGCTCTTGTTGTCCCAGGATTCCTTGTTATCGTCCACTTCATCATCATCCTCCTGTTGATTTTTAAGAACATAACTTAGAACTCATACATATGATTGAATTGTATTACAACTCAAGAATTGACAATATGTATATGTAAGACAATATATCCGTGGATATCAAAGAGAAAGCATCTCAGCAATAGTTTGATCAGTTCATATATCATTTCATATCAACACACTGACAATTAATTGCATAAGAGTGTATGTAGAATAAATCTAGGGGCCTCATAAGTTTCTTCAAGGATGGAGTGGGCGAACCAAGTAACAATTGCACAATCTATAATCTTTTTGTACATCACCCCAGGTTCGCTAACTCATCCTGAAAAAATCTGAAACCTATGTGTCTGCCTCTCTCTGAGGGCAAATTTGAATCATTGGCCACAATAAGAAATTGAAATGTAATCGTACAAAACAATATTCAGGGATATACATAGTCAGGTACAAAAACAAGTCTAAATATTGTAATTATAAATAAAAAACTAAACAATTAATCTTCAGGTACATGTTAAAAATACTTATGATCAAAACCATTCATATACATATGCATCATACGAATCATTCAAAGATCAGAAACAATTTAATGATCATATATGTAGTTCCATATGAGAATAAATCAAGGGCCTCATAATTTTTTTTAGAGATGGAGTTGGTGAACCAAAGTACCAACATCACAACCTATATTGTTTGTGTGCATTGCTGTCTCAGGTTCACCAACCCATCCCTAAAACACGACACCATCATATGTGTCTCCCCTTCAACTCTTTTGGGGCAAATTTTAATCATTGGTCTCGGTGACAAACTGAAATATAATTCTTATACACTATGAATGCATGGAATAGATAATTCAAATATCATAGTTCTATGAATGTAGAATAAAGATTGCAGCCTCATAAGTTTCTTCAGGGATGGCGTAAGCGAACCAAGTAACAATTTCACAACCTATATTGTTCTTGTACATGGCCCTAGGTTCGCTAACTCATCCCTGAAAAAATTTGATGCCAATGTGTCCGCCTCTCTTTTGGGGCAAATTTGAATCATTGGTCACAATAAGAAATTGAAATGTAATCGTACAAAACAATATTCAGGGATATACATAGTGAGGTACAAAAACAAGCCTAAATATTGTAATTATAAATAAAAAACCAAACAATTAATCTTCAGGTACATGTTAAAAATACTTATGATCAAAACCATTCATATACATATGCATCATACGAATCATTCGAAGATCAGAAACAATTCAAGGATCATATATGTAGTTCCATATGAGAATAAATCAAGGGCCTCGTAACTTGTTTCAGAGATGGAGTTGGAGAACCAAAGTACCAACAACACAACCTATATCGTTTGTGTGCATTGCTGCCTCAGGTTGACCAACCCATTCCTAAAACATGACCTCATCATATGTGTCTCTCCTTGAACTCTTTTGGGGAAAATTTCAATCATCGGCCTCGATGACAAACTGAAATGTAATTTTTATACACTATGAATGCATAGAATAGATAATTCAAATATCATAGTTCTATGAATGTAGAATAAAGATTGCAGCCTCATAAGTTTATTCAGGGATGGCGTAAGCGAACCAAGTAACAATTGCACAACCTATATTGTTCTTGTACATGGTCCCAGATTCGCTAACTCATCCCTGAAAAAATCTGGCAGCAATGTGTTTGCCTCTCTTTTTGGGCAAATTTGAATCATTGGCCCAATAAGAAATTGAAATATAATCATACAAAACAATATTCAGGGATATACATATGCATCATACGACTCATTCAAAGATCAGAAACAATACAAAGATTATATATATGTTCCATCTGAGAATAAATTAAGGGCCTCATTATTTTTTTCAGAGATGGAGTTGGAGAACCAAAATATCAACAACACAACCTATATTGTTTATGTACATTGCTGCCTCAGGTTCACTAACCATCCCTAAGAAAACGACACCATCAGATGTGTCTCCCTTGCACTATTTTGAGGCAAAATTGAATCATTTGGGCTCAGTAAGGAATAGAAATGTAATGCTATAGGCATGTTGTGTATTGAAATCAACACTCAACTAGCAAACTCAACTAGATGGCAGATGAGCAGATTGGGGTTTTGTGACTAGACGGATTGGTTTTGTGACTAGATGGCAAATGCATCAATCGACTGTTCGAACCATATATATACTACCCTACTTCAAGAGAAAAATAATCTATACACGATTGAGAAAATCCTATGTATAAATAGTGAAATCTACGGCTGCGATTAGAGAAGCTAGCAATGTAGTACCTCGGACTCCTCATCAGGGACCTCCTCCTCGAACTCGTCATTCTCTATGATTGCGTCAACAATTTCTTGGACGGTGATGGGGTCGTTGATGTAGAGCACCGGATTGCCTCCGCCTGCCGCATGCCCCCCATCCAGATCTTGTAGGGTTTCGTAGCAGAAAACACAAAATTTCTATCTACTCGAACACTAATACCAGGATCTATACTATGTAGAAATAAGTAATGGAGAAGGGATACAGTATTCATACCTTTGAAGACTGAGGCACGCCTTACCCAGGAAGGCGTATATTGATGAAGACGAGCAGCACCCCAAGTGTGGTGCCTCCAAAGTTCGTCACATGTCCGGTGTAGGAGACGTCAATCGGACTCTGATCCAACCGAGCAGCAGAAGAAGTAGATGTCGGGTCGTAAATCACACGACGGTGGTGTGAAGGTGGAGAACTCACCCACGAGGTCCTCCCTAATATTACGGAGAAGTCCTCAATGGATGAGAGAGAGAGAATGAGAGGGAATGGGATGATTCGAAAGGGGGAGGGGAGACCCATATATATAGTGGGAGGGGGGCGCACCACCCTAGGGCCAGGCGGTGTGGGACTAACCCCCACATCCGCCGGCCACCTAGGGGCAGCCGCCGGCCCTAGGTGGGCCCCATTGGGGCGGCCCGCTAAGCTTAGGCTGCCTCGCCCCCTTTCCCTAGGCGCCATGCCCTATTGGGCCTCCCTTCGGGTGAGGCCCATTAGCATTATGATGCCTTTAATAATAAAATAAAACATATATTTAGTATTAATTCTCCAATTAATATTCAAATACACATATTGTATTATTCCTTCACTCCGGAACACCTTCTGGACCCCTTCCGATCTCCATCGGATGTTACCCGGAACTATTCCGGTTTCTCTTTCTCTATTTCTCCTACGATACCTCATCTACCCTAAGCGTTCCTACCCTTAAGCGTGACATCCTTCGGTTCGGAAACACTCTGGACATGATCGAGACTACTCTCACATCAATGATCAACAGAGGGACCTAGATGGCCATGTGACCCCCGTGCGTTTCATGAATATAATCGCTCGAACCGTGAGATTGTCGTTTCCCGTTCCCTTTGTCATACGATACCTAATTCATTCGATACTTGATCTTTGGTATCCCCATACCTTAGTTTGGTATTGTTACCAATGAATTTGTTTACTCGTTCTCATGTCGTTGCATTCCTTGACCAATTCACATGCTTGCAAGCTTCATTAATGCAACATCACCGAGATGGCCACATGTATCTATCCGTTACATGGACTAGACAAATCCTGGTCTTGATATGTACTCCTCTACGCATCCCTTCGAAAAACCTGAGTGGCACCTTTTTGATCACCCTGTTACGAGATGATTCTTGATAACCATCTAAGATTCTTCCGGAATGGTGATTTGCATTACCTCACAGTCAAAGGATTAGGTTGCGAGGTTCTCTGTGTTTTATCATCAATGGTGAACTTTGTAACTAGATCTCGTTCAAGATATAACGGTCGGATGTTTGTCTATCATGTTATTCAACTACTAACATGACCTCATTGTCAATTGGCATAAATGCCCATGATCTTGAAACCCAGACCATCCTCATGACCAATGAACTAGTTCGCTAGTGGTAACTAGAGACACGGTTTGTTTACATACCACATGTGTATTAACGTTTCGCATTAACATAGTTATAGCACAACATGAAACGTATTATGAACATGTAGGAGATATATCAAATAATACACTTTATTATTTGCCTCTAGGGCATAACTCCTTCAGATCTGCCACTGGCATCACGACGTTGTCGGCCACCTGCTGCTCGACGGCGATGGCTACTGGCTGGATGGATGAGCTCGAACCCTCGATGGCGCGGCGACAAGCGGCGTTCGTGCCCAAAGAAGATGCCTCCACCTTCTCAGCAACGACCGAGCCATCCGCTGCTGCGCCTTCAACAGGCTTCACCTCCGGCTTGTCTCCACGCGTACGCTTCATGGCGCACCTAGGGCAGGAGGTGGTGCAAGCGAAGGAGTTTCGGCAAGCGCGATAGTTGCAGATTGGGGTTTTGGGACTAGACAGATTGGGGAAAATGACACGAGCTCGTGGAAGAATAAGGTCGAGCGGGTTTATAAATACTAGAACGTTTGTAGTCCTCGAGTCGACACGTGTGGTGGGCGGGGGGATGAGGCTACCACGATCTCCACCTTTTTTGGGTTCCCTTTTTTTTAAACAACCGTGAGCTCCACTTTAGAACTGCATTGAAGACATGCTTATGGCAGACCTCGATTCTAATGCATGCAAGTGGCATAGAACCAATTTCTAGCAACGTTAGATCTACTCGAGGACCCCCCTTGACGAATGGAAGTTACTTGCGGTAGGGCCCAGTTGGAAGTGACATTGAGAGCCCTGCGTAAAAATGGGATATGTATTACTAAAATCAAGTGGCAATAAATTGCAGCGCCCTGTTGACAACCATGCACTCGATGACCCCGTTTCCCTTGATTAAACATGACATGACCAGTCGATGACTTTTTCCATGGACGACTTCGTGTTCCTTCTTGTAGAAGTCTCGCCGAGGGAGATGTTTGTGCTGTCTCACGCTGTACTGTGAAGGGAACGACGTGTGCAACTAGCCTCGTTGGATCACACAGGATCAATGGTTGGTACGCACGATCCGCGTGACAACTGTGACAACCAATCAGGGCATATCAGACATAGTGAGCACAGGTTTGGGCCTCTACGAAAGAGAGAGAGAGGGCAAAACTGAGTAGTATCAAAAAACCAAGTGCAAAACTGAGTAGTATAAAAATGGAAAGTGAGTGTCTTGTACAGTGAAATACATCATGGCATACATCAAATTATATGTCTGTTCTTCTCATGAACCACAGCTAGAGTCATTTGCATGTGTGTTCTTTTCATAAACCACATAGATCCACCCACCAGTGTCATTGAAATGTCTGTTCTTTTCATAAAAAACATCTAGAGTCATTGCATGCCTGTTCTTTCACAAACCACACATGGATCCACCAGTGTCATTGCATGCATGTTCCTTTCACAAACCACACATGGATCCACCAGTGTCATTACATGTCTATTCTTTTCATAAACCACAGTTAGAGTCATTGCATGCGTGTTATTTTCATTAACCACAGCTAGAGTCAGTGAATGTCTGTTCTATTCACAAACCACATGAGCATGTGTGTTCTTCTCACAAACCACTTATGGATCTACTAGTGTTATTGAATGTGTGTTCTTTTCCTAAAACACATATGGATCCACCAGTGTCATTGCATGTCTGTTCTTCTCATGAACCACAGCTAGAGTTATTGGATGTGTGTTATTTTCACAAACCACGTATGGATCCACCAGAGTCATTTCATGTGTTCTTTTCATTAACCACAACTAGAGTAATTGCATGTCTATTCTTTTCACAAACCACATATGGATCCACCAGTGTCATTGAATGTGTGTTCTTTTCACAAACCACATATTGATCCACTAGTGGTATTGAATGTGTGTTCTTTTCACAAAACACAGTTATAGTCATTGCATGTCTGTTCTTCTCACAAACCACATATGGATCCACACCTAGAGTCATTGGATGTGTGTTCTTTTCATAGACGACATATGGATCCACCAGAATTCATTGTATGTCTGTTATTTTGGCAAACCACATGGATCCACCAGTGTCATTCATGTGTGTTCTTTTAATAAACCACAGCTAGAGTCACTGCATCTGTGTTATTGTCACAAACCACATATGGATCCACCAGTGTCATTGAATGTGTGTTCTTTTCGCAAACCACATATGGATCCACTAGAGTCATTCCATCTCTGTTCTTTTCATTAACCACAGCTAGAGTCATTGCATGCCCGCTCTTTTCACAAACCACATATGGATCCACCAGAGTCATTGCATGTGTGTTCTTTTCACAAACCACATGGAACCACCAGTGTTATTTCATGTGTGTTCTTTTATTAAACCATAGCTAGAGTCACTAGATCTCTGTTCTTTTCACAAACCACATATGGTTCCACCAGTTTCATTGCATGTGTGTTCTTTTCATTAACAATTGCTAGAGTCATTGCATGTGTGTTCTTTTCACAAACCACATGTGGATCCACTAGTTTCATTGCATGTGTGTTCCTTTCAGTAACCACATATGGATCCACCAGTGTCATTGCATGTATGTTCTTTTCACAAACCACATATGGATCCACCGGTTTCATTGCATGTGTGTTATTTCCATTAACAACAGCTAGAGTCATTGCATGTGGCTTCTTTTCACAAACCACATGTGGATCCACCAGTGTCATTTCATGTGTGTTCTTTTCATTAACCACATATGGATCTACTAGTTTTATTGCATGTGTGTTCTTTTCATTAACAATAGCTAGAGTCATTGCATGTGTGTTCTTTTCACAAACCACAAGTATAGTCATTGCATGTGTGTTCTTTTCACAAACCACATATGGATCCACAAGAGTTCATTGTATGTCTGTTCTTTTCACAAACCACATATGGATCCACTAGATTTCATTGCATGTATGTTCTTTTCACAAACCACATGTGGGTCCACCAGCGTTCATTGAAAAGTGTGTTCTTTTCATAAACCACATATGGATCCCCTAGTGTCATTGCATGTGTATTCTTTTCACAAACCACATGTGGATCCACCAGTGTCATTGCATGTCTGTTCTTTTCACAAACCACATATGGATCCACCAGTTTCATTGCATGTGTGTTCTTTTCATTAACAACAGCTATAGTCATTTCATGTGTGTTCTTTTCACAAACCACATATGGATCCACTAGAGTTCATTGTATGTCTATTCTTTTCACAAACCACATGTGGATCCACCAGAGTTCATTGAAATGTGTGTTCTTTTCATAAACCACATATGGATCCCCAGTGTCATTGCATGTGTGGTCTTTTCACAAACCACATGTGGATCCACCAGAGTCATTACATGTGTGTTCTTTCAATAAACCACAACTAGAGTCATTGCATCTCTGTTCTTTTCATTAACCATAGCTAGAGTCATTGCATGCCTCTTCTTTTCACAAACCACATATGGATCCACTAGTGTCACTGCATGTGTGTTCTTTTCACAAACCACATGGAACCACCAGTGTTATTGTATTTGTCTTGTTTTAATAAACCACAGCTAGAGTTACTGGATCTCCGTTCTTTTCACAAACCACATATGGATCCACTAGAGTTTATTGCATGTGTGTTCTTTTCACAAACCATAGCTAGAGTCATTGCATGTGTGTTCTTTTCACAAACCACATATGGATCCACAAGAGTTCATTGCATGTCTGTTCTTTTCACAAACCACATCTGGATCCACCAGAGTTCATTGCATCTATGTTCTTTTCACAAACCACATGTGGATCCATTAGAGTTCATTGAAATGTGTGTTCTTTTCACAAACCACATATGGATCCCCAAGTGTCATTGCATGTGTGTTCTTTTCATTGACCACATGTGGATCCACTAGTGTCATTGCATGTCTGTTCTCCTCACAAACCACATATGGATCCCCTAGTGTCATTACATGTGATTTCTTCTCACAAACCACAACTAGAGTCATTGAATGTGTGTTCTTTTCACAAACCACATATGGATCCACAAGAGTTCATTGCATGTATGTTCTTTCCACAAACCACATATGGATCCACCAGAGTTCATTGCATGTGTGTTATTTTCATTAGAAACAGCTAGAGTCATTGCATGTGTGTTATTGTCACAAACCACATGGATCCACCAGTGTCATTGCATGCCTCTTGTTTTCACAAACCACATGTGGATCCACCAGAGTCATTTCATGTGTGTTCTTTTCAAAAACCACATGGAACCACAAGTGTTATTGCATGTGTGTTCTTTTCATAAACTACAACTTGAGTCACTGGATCTCTGTTCTTTTCAAAAACCACATATGGCTCCACCAGTTTCATTGCATGTGTGTTCTTTTCATTAACAACACCTAGAGTCATTGCATGTGTGTTCTTTTCACAAACCACATATGGATCCACCAGAGTTCATTGCATGTGTGTTCTTTTCACAGAGCACATATGGATCCACTAGTGTTCATTGCATGTGCGTTCTTTTCACAGACCAAATATGGATCCACCAGTGTGCATTGCATGTGTGTTCTTTTCACTAACAACAACTAGAGTCATTGCATGTGTATTATTTTCACAAACCACATGTGGATCCACCAGAGTTCATTGCATGTGTGTTCTTTTCATTAACAATAGCTAGAGTGATTGCATGTGTGTTATTTTCACAAACCACATGTGGATCCACCACTGTCATTGCATGTGTGTTCTTTTCATTAACCACATATGGATACACCAGTGTCATTGTATGTCTGTTCTCCTTACAAATCACATATGTGTGTTCTTCTCATAAACCACAGCTAGAGTGACTGCATGTGTGTTCTTTTCACAAACCACATATAGATCCACCAGAGTCATTGCATATCTGTTCTTCTCACAAACCACATAAGGATCCACTAGAGTCATTGCATGTGTGTTCTTCTCACATACCATAATTGGATCCACCAGAGTCAGTGAATGTCTATTCTTTTCATAAACCACATGAGGATCCCCTACTGTCATTGCATGTGTGTTCTTTTCATTAACCACATCTAGAGTCATTGGATGTGTGTTCTTTTCACAAACCACATATGGATCCACAGTGTCATTGCATGTCTGTTCTTTTCATGAACCACATATGTATCTACTAGAGTCATTGCATGTGTTCTTTTCATTAACCATAGCTAGAGTCATTGCATGTCTGTTCTTTTCACAAACCACCTATGGATCCACCAGTGTCATTGAATGTGTGTTCTTTTCACTAAGCACATATGGATCCACTAGAGTCTTTGCATGCCTGTTCTTCTCACAAACCACATATGGATCCACCAGAGACATTGCATGTGTGTTCTTTTCATGAACCACACATGGATCCACTAGAGTCATTGCATGTGTGTTCTTTTCATGAACCACAACTAGAGTGAGTGAATGTCTGTTCTTTTCATAATCCACATGAGCATGTGTGTTCTTTTCATAGACCACAAATGGATCCACCAGTGTCACTGGATGTGTGTTCTCTTCATGAACCACATATGGAAACAACTAGAGTCATTGCATGTGAGTTCTTCTCACAAACCACATGTTGGGGAGATACCCCCGGGTAGGGTAACGCCGGGGTATAAAGGCCGAGTTAGCCGAGGTACGGCGTGGTCAAAGCAAGTGCTGGCTGGGTCACCTCAAGGCAGGACGAACCACGGAGTAACCCGGCCCATGGAGCATCTCCTTAGCCATAGCCCGGCCGACATAAAATATATGCCAGCCATGTTTATCTATCTATTATGTAGGTACCCTCATAGCCGGGTTAGCCACATGCTAGCCGGACTATCATATGGCTTCCAAGAGAAGGAAGGGATCTCCCGCTGGTCAAAAGGTGGTTTTATTAGCTGTAGCATGAGCAAAGCAGAGAGGAGGACCAGTGGGTCAGGGAAGACAAAGGTGACCCGGGCAATGTCGGCTAACGTAGCCCGTGTCTGGTGACGCTTAAAGACAAGGATTACATTGCGGGTTACCTCCAAAGCCTGGACGAGCCGTTAAAGAGACTAAAGAAGCATCTAGATTTAACCAAGGGGCATATTCGGAGAATATGCTGCCACGTGTGCCCTAACTTTGTAACCTAGGCTCCCCTATATAAGGAGCACCGGGGCCTCCATAGAGGGGGATCGATCATTTTCTTTGTCTAAGATAGAACTCTAGAGCTAGCTTGTGGGGAGTAAGACACATAGTCTCCTTCTCACATCTAGCTTGAAGAGCACTTATAAACACCATTGATAGAGAGAATACAAGAACATATGTGCGTGGAATCACCACGTTTTCCCTCCCTGGATTCCCTAGCACACATTGGCCCCATCTTTAGCCTATCCATGGCATCTGCCGTGCCACCACCACGACAGTTGGCGCCCACCGTGGGGCCAGCGGTGCTAGCAGGGGTGAAAATCTGGACGGGAAGCATCTCCAGCACCGGCGAGCGTGTCTTCTCCGGCCTGGTTCAGCGCTTTGGAGCGCTGGACTACGTCAGCGACAACACAGAGCGCTTCGGCAAGCACCCCCCTCCGTGCAACGGCGTCTTCATCAAACTTGGCGCACATAAGATCTACGTCGGCGTGGACGAATCCTGCGTTCATCCGCGGCACATCGTGGAGGGAGGCGAACCACCTCTCAGTGTAGCTCGTGGTGTGCGTATCACCCGCCCCATGATACGTTGCTAACGTATCCATAATTTTTGATGTTTCATGCTTGGTTTTATCTACTTTCTTATGTTTTGTCCACACTTTGAGGTACTTTTATGCATTTTCTGGAACTAACCTATTAACAAGAGCCACAGTGCCAGTTGCCTGTTTTCTGCTATTTTTGGTTCTAGAAAGTCAGAAAATGAATATTCTCGGAATTGGACCAGACAAAAGCCAAAGTTGATATTTTACTGGAAGACTCACAGAGCCAGAAGACGAGACGGAGAGGGGCCACAGGGTGGCCACACCATGTGGTGGCGTGGGCTAGCCCTGGTCGGTCCACCAGGTGGTGTGGGCCCCCTAGCCAGCCACCGAGCTTGCCTCTTTCTCCTATATATCTCCCCCGATGCAAAAACCCTAAATCGTCAATCAGAAATCCACGAAAAGTTCCGCAGCGCCGCCGCCACCAAAAGGGAGATTCGGGGGACAGAAAGTCTCTGTTCTGGCACCCTGCCGAGACGGGGAAGTGCCCCCAGAGCCATCTCCATCGATCTCCACCGCCATCTCCATCACCGTTGCTGATTCCCATGATGAGGAGGGAGTAGTTCTCTCTCGAGGCTAAGGGCTCTACCGATAGCTATGTGTTCATCTCTCTCTCTATGCATGATCTTATCGAGATCATGAGCTTGTAATATCTAGATCTACCTTGCTACTCAAGTGCTTTAATAGATCTCTGCTCTCCCCATGTGTGTGAAAGTGATAGCGTGCACACCATGGTGGAACTTAGGCTAGAGATTGCAAATACTTGTTATGAGTTATATTTGGAGTTGGATGTCTCTATGAAATTGTGGTGTTTGTTGGAACCATCTAGTACTCAAGATGACAGTGTGGGGTTATCTAGATGGGGAAAGCGGACTTTGAGGTGTGCTGTTATAGCCCTACCATGGATTAGAGTGTCCAACCAGAGAGTAGTTCAGAGTAGTATCATGAAGAGAAGATATTTATATGAGAGTGTTCACTAGTGAAAGTATGATCCCTATGCCTTGTTTCTAAGCACTGAAACACCGTTTGCTATTAGATCTATTACATGTTTGCTTGCTTCTATCTTTATTTCAGTTTTACTTTAGTCTTTTCCACGCCGTCAAGCAATTTTCTATCACCATTACCACTTATAATTATCTATACCACTTGTATTTCACTATCTCTTCGCCGAACTAGTGCACCTATACACCTGACAAGTGTATTGGGTGTGTTGGTGACACAAGAGACTTCTTGTATCTTGATTGTAGGGTTGCTTGAGAGGGAATACCTTTGACCACTTCCTCCCTGAGTTCGATAAACCTTGGGTGATCCACTTAAGGGAAAACTTGCTGCTGTTCTACAAACCTCTGCACTTGGAGGCCCAACAACTGTCTATAAGAATAGAAGTGCGTAGACATCAAGCTATTTTCTAGCGTCGTTGCCGGGGACTAAAGAAGAAGAAGCTCCCACGTCAACCACATGCCATCAAGTATTTTCTGGCGCCGTTGCCGGGGAGGTAAGGTAAAAGGTACTCACATCCTCCGGTGTGAGTGCTCGAAGTTATTTCCTTTAGATTCTGCAATTTTGTCTTTTTGTTTCTTTTTTTCACTAGTTAGGCTTAATGGAAAACAATAAAAAAATTAGAGAGCTTTATAGTATTTATCTTGAGTTAGGAAATGAAGTGTTTGAAGAGAAAATTAAAAAACCTATGGAACTTTATTTGCATGCTAATAGAAATGTTGTTAGTATGAATTCTTTGGACACCATTACTGCTAATACTATGGAAAAGTCTAAGCTTGGTAAAGCTAGTTTTTATGAAAATGATCTTTTTAGTTCCCTAGCTTTGGAAGATAGCTATTCTATTGCTTACGATGATACCAAACCTCCAATATATGATGATTACAATGATGAATATGATATTTTCAGTCCACCTACTATTGAGGAGAAAATTAATTATGATTACAATATGCCTCCTATATTTGATGATTATGGTTATGAGAATAATAGTGATAGGTATTTTATTGAATTTTCTCCCACTATAATTAATAAGAATGACTATGTTTATGTGGAGATTATTAATTCTTTTATGCATGTGGCTCATGATAAGAATGTTTTATGTGATAGTTACATTGCTAATTTTATTCATGATGCTACTAAAACTTATTATGAGAGAGGGAAACATGGTTTTATGCATCTCAATAATATTAGGTTTCCCCTCTTTATGTTGAAAGTCTTGAAGTTACACTTGTTTTGCTTTACTATGCTTGTTGCTTTGTGCTTTCATGACTTGTTTCTTTACAAGATTCCTATGCATAGGAAGTGGATTAGACTTAAATGTGCTTTGAATTTGCTTCTTGATGCTCTCTTTTACTTCAATTCATATTTCTTATATGAGCATCTTCTCAAACTATCATGCCTAACTTAAAGGCGTTAAAGAAAAGTACTTATTGGGAGATAATCCAAAAGTTTTAGATGAGTCTTGGAAGTTATTACCTCTGTAATAACCGCTCCTTATCCTTTTTATTTGCTTTTTGTGCCAAGAGTAACCTCTAATGAGAGAGAAGTAATGATTGGAAAAGTTGCTGTCCCGAAGCAGATTTTTGTGCTTCACTGTAAAAATTCGTGTAAAATCTATGTACGTCGTTTTGAGGCATGAATTTTTGTGCTTCTGTCACAGGTTATTATCTAACTTTCATTAGTTCAACACTTTTAGATTTTAGGAATAGAAGGTCTCCAAAAAAATTGGTTTTTACCTACTGGTCTGTTTTGATAGATTTCTGCCATTTTCTGCATTTGCTTCTTGTTGGTTCCTTTTTGAGTTCTTTTGGGGAATTGAGCTTTTTGAGGGAAGTGCTACAGTATCTAGTGTTTTAGTGGAAGTTTTATTGGTGTTAAAACTGAACCTAAAGACTTATTATCTTGAGTGCACTAATGTTGCTAATAAAGATTGTGTGAAGTTTTGTATGAAGGAAAATTTTTAGGTGTATGGAAGGAATGAGTAATGAGATGAAGGATGGACTAAAGCTAAGGCTTGGGGATGCCACGCGTGTCACCCCAAGAAATATCCAAGAAGTACAAGCATCAAAGCTTGGACATGCCGAAGGCATCCCCTTCTTCATCAATAAACATCCCAGGTTTCTTTGAAACGCTTCATTTTTATTGTTTCATGCACAGTTGTGTTGTTCTTAGAGCGTCTTATTTTTTGTTTTTGTTTTTGTTTTTCGTTTGCTTAGTTTGCTGAATAAATTGGTTGGACCCCCTCTTTCACGCATTGGTTTTCAAATGGTTTGGTTTGGATTGGAAAAGAGTAGGAAAAGTTCATGCTTATGTGGTAAAAGGGAGCTTGTTTTTGACTGTGGCGTATGCTTTGTCATGCCATGCTTGATGTTTTTTTTGGCTTTATGCTTAGTATTCTTTGCTGTAGCATGACATGTTATAAACAATTGAGATTGCTTAATGTGCCTTTGAAGAATCATGCGTTGTTTTAGCATATTAAAGCATAGTATTGTGGTATTCTCCTTTGATGCTTTATTTGGGTTGACTTGGCACATGCTCACACCATGTTATGACTATCCCAAGTCACAATAGCCTTTATGATCCTTTAGTTTTCAACTTGTAGTATCACTTTATGCTTTGATCAATGATGTTTTGTCGCTCTGCATGATTATGGCCATTATTGCTCTCTTAGTTTGTCGCTCCCTGTCTTTTGCTAGCCTCCGCAACCAAGTATGAGTTCCACTCATGCATCCAAGTCCCTAAACCAAGTTATTCCAAAGAGTCCACCATACCTACCTATTAGCTTATGCTATTCCAAGTATATTCATGTTTTTGTTTACCTTCCAAATTAAACTTGTTATGAGAAAACTAGTGATTAAAGCTCTCACGAACTTGATGGCACACTTTACTTTTCTTGCCCTTAATAAACTTGAACCATTGTGTCGTCTATGTTGTATATGCTTGCACTTATTTGTTGGGGATTAGCAAAACCATGTTGTCATGGGGAACGCTTTCAACATTGCACTTGTACTTTGTACCTAGTTGATATCATGCTCTTTTGTATATGGATGTCGTCAGTGTGAAATGAAAGGGGATCTTGTAAGTCCATGGAGTTATATATGTGTGTTAGAGAAACGCTTGGGATTCTGGTCTAATCCATGCTGACATGGTGGAAACCTACAACGTAACCATAATGAGCTGTCTATGAAGCATTCTTCTTATAAAAAAAGAGTCCTATATTGAGAAAAAAGAGAAAAAGAGATAAAAAAGAGATTATGAAAAGAGGAAAGAGAGAAAAAAAAGCACCATATTCCCATGGTAAATAAGAAGATTGCTGAGATGCTTGTTGTCTGCTTGCCTTGTCATTTTGATATGGGGATTCTTCCGTATCATCGGGCAAGGGGTACCCCGTTGGCGGTTCTCTATGATACACATGTACTTATGATGACAAGAACTTACCGGTGACTAAACTTGAGTAGCAATGAGGAGCGACCCTCGTATTCAAGGGACATGAGATTTCTAACTTATACTTTATCAAGCATGTACTCCATAGTTTGTTCACTTTAACCTTAATCACTTCAAGGTGCTTATGATAGGGGCAATGAGAGCTAAAAGCTATTAAGTACCATAATTTTTGGAAGCTCTTTATGAAACTTGAATCCCTGCTTCCTTCTATGAAGGCCTTTCTTTTAATTTTTTGTTGAGTCTCCACCTTCTACCTTTATGCACCTAGTTTGAGAGCATAGTGGCCATTCTTAGTTCTATGTGCATTGTCCCAAGAGTTGTTGATTGATGCATAGCTTTGGTATTGCTTGTTTTAAACTATTTGTATCTAGTCACTCTTATAAACTTTGAAGGTGTCCTATGCATTTATGTTTGCTACTCCATGAGGGACATGCTGAATGCCACTATGCTATGTTTTCTTTATGTGAAACAAACAAACGTCTTGCAAAGCATTGTTATTCATGAATCTTTTGTTTATGCCTTTTCATGTTGCAACATACTTTCTTTGTCTTATTGCTAGAACTTTGTATTTTATGTTATGATTGAAGTACTATGATCCCAGCTTTGAATGTTTTACAAATACTTTGATCAAGTTTATGATGGTGCATGTCACCTCAAAAATTATTCTTTCTTTTTATCACTTACCTACTCGAGGACGAGCATGAGTTAAGCTTGGGGATGTTGATACATTGCTAACGTATCCATAATTTTTGATGTTCCATGCTTGGTTTTATCTAATTTCTTATGTTTTGTCCACACTTTGAGGTAGAGCTCTGTGTATGGCGCCCAGAAAAGTGCTGGTGCGTGGTTGATGTAGAGCTCGTTGGGAACCCCAAGAGGAAGGTATGATGAGAACAGCAGCAAGTTTCCCTCAGTTATGAAACCAAGGTTTAATCGAACCAGTAGGAGCAAGGAAACACCCCAAAGGTGTTGCTAGCTGAGCCTTGGCAGGGCGCAGTACCGGTGCTAGTAGCAACATGGAGACCTGCACAACACAACCACAGAACTTTGTCCCCAACTTGCGATGAGGTTGTCAATCTCACCGTGTTTTGCGGAAAACAAAGGATTAAACGTATCGAATGGAAAGAAGTAAAAGTTTGCAGAAAGTAAACACAAAGCAGTAAAAGATTGTAGATTGAATGTAAAAGACAAGGACCGGGATCCATAGTTCACTAGAGGTGGCTCTCCTTAAGATAGATAACATGCTGGGTGAACAAATTACAGCGGGGCAATTGACAAACATCGAGAAAGCAATACATGCATATACTAATCATCTTGACTCCTTTGGAACTTGATTAGGCATTAAAACATAATACATAGACTGCCATCCAACTGCATTTATGACTAATAATCCACCTTCAGGTTATCATCTGAACCCCCTCCAGTATTAAGTTGCAAGCAACAGATTATTGCTTTACGAACTGCGTGTATAGTAAACAATATGATTGTTCTATGAACAAAGGATTGTTGTTTTCTCCCTAGTAGAAACAACACATCTAGTACCTTAGAGATTTCTGTCACTTCCCCATATTACCAGAGGCATGAACCCACTATTGAGCATAAATACTAACTCTTGGAGTTGCTAGCATCTACTTGGCCAAGATAGCTACTAACAACGAAAAGCATGCAAGATCACAAATAACAAAGACATGATAGAATCAATAATCAATCTGAAATAGCATATCAATATTAATCAGATCCCCGCAAACACAACATGCAGAATTACAAATAGATGATCTTGATCATGAACGGAGCTCACAAGATCTAGACATGAAAGCACAAAGGAGGAGAACCAGCCATCTAGCTACTACATGGATCCGTAGTCCAAGGATGAACTACTCACGCATCACACCGGAGGCTTGCATGGTGATGAAGAAGGCCTCCAGGGTGAATTCCCCTCTCCGGCAGGGTGCCGGGAAGAGCTTCAGATCCCTCCCGATCTAGGGATGGAGATGACGGTGGCTATAGACTATTTCGTGGATTTTTGATCGGGCCTTTAGGGTTTTCGTCCTGAGGGCAATATATAGACGGAAAGGGAGGCCGAGGGGGTGCCAGGGGCCACCACACCACCCCCTGGCGCGGGCCCAGCCTGGCCGCGCGGCCAGGTGGTGTGGCCAGCCTCTGGCCCCTCTCCGTCTCGTATTCTGGCATCTAATGCCTTCCGGAAAAATAGGCACTTTGGATTTTGTCCTGTCCAATTTCAAGAATATTCATTTTCTGACTTTCCTGGAACCAAAAACAACAGAAAACAAGCAACTGGCACTATGGCTCTTATTAATAGGTTAGTCCAAGAAATCATATGAAAAGTACTCCAAAGTGTGGACGAAACACAAGAAAGTGGATAAAACTAAGCATAAAACATCAAAAATTATAGATACATTTGCAATGTATCAACATCCCCAAGCTTAACTCCTGCTCGTCCTCGAGTAGGTAATTGATAAAAAGAAAGAATAATTTTTGTGGTGAGATGCACCATCAAAGACTTGATCAAAGTATTTGTAAAACATTCAAAGCTGGGATCATAGTACTTCAATCATAACATGAAAGACAAACTTCTAGAAATAAGCAAAGAAACTATGATGCAACATGAAAAGGCACAAACAAAAGATTCATGAATAACAATGCTTTGCAAGACGTTTGTTTGTTTCACATAAAGAAAACATAGCATAAAAGTATTCAGCTTGTCCCTCAATAGAGTAGCAAATATAAATGCATAGGACACCTTCAAAGTTCATAAGAGTGACTAGATACAATAGTTTAAAACAAGCAATATCAAAGTATGCATCAATCAACTAATCTTGGGACAATGCACATAGAACTAAGAATGGCCACTATGCTCTCAAAGTAGGTGCATAAAGGTAGAAGATGCAGACTCAATATAATGGTGGAAGAAAGGCCTTTTTATAAAAGGAAGTAGGGATTCAAGTCTCATAAAGAGCTTCCAAAAATTATGGTACTTATAGCTTTCAGCTCTCATTGCCCCTATCATAAGCATCTTGAAGTGATTAAGGTTAAAGTGAACAAACTATGGTATACATGCTTGACGAAGAATAAGTCAGAAATCTCATGTCCCTTGTATATGAGGGCCGCTCCTCATGCTACTCAAGTTTAGTCACCGGTAAGTTCTTGTCATTGTAAGTACATGTGTATCATAGAGAACCGCCAATGAGGTACCCCTTGGCCGATGATACGGAAGAATCCCCATATCAAAATGACAAGGCAAGCAGACAACGAGCATCTCAACAATCTTCTTATTTACCATGGGAATATGGTGCTTTTTTTCTCTCTTTCCTCTTTTCATAATATTTTTTTTCTTTTTTCTCTTTTTTTTCTCAATATAGGACTCCTTTTTATAAGAAGAATGCTTCATAGACAACCCATTATGGTTACGCTGCAGGTTTCCACCATGTCAGCATGGATTAGACCAGCGGCCCAGGCGTTTCTCTAACACATATACATAACCCCATGGACTTACAAGCTCCCTTTTCATTTCACACCGACGACATCCATATACAAAAGAGCATGATATTAACTAGGTACAAGTACCAAGTGCAATGTTGAAAGCGTTCCCCATGAAAGCATGGTTCTGCTAATTCCCGACAAATAATTGCAAGCATATACAACATAGAATACACAACGGTTCAAGTTTATTAAGGGCAAGAAAAGTAAAGTGTGCCATCAAGTTCGTGAGAGCTTTAATCACTAGTTTTCTCATAACAAGTTTAATTTGGAAGGTAAACAAAAGCATGAATATACTTGGAATAGCATAAGCTAGTAGGTAGGTATGGTGTACTCTTTGGAATAACTTGGTTTAGGGAGTTGGATGCACGAGTGGAACTCATACTTTGTTGTGGAGGCTAGCAAAAGACTGGGAGCGACAAACTAAGAGAGCAATAATGGCCATAATCATGCAGAGCGACAAAACATCATTGATCAAAGCATAAAGTGATACTACAAGTTGAAAACTAAAGGATCATAAAGGCTATGGTGACTTGAGATAGTCATAACACGGTGTGAGCATGCGCCAAGTCAACCCAAATAAAGCATCAAAGGAGAATACCACTATACTATGCTTTAATATGCTAAAACAACGCATGATTCATCCAAGGCACATTAAGCAATATCAATTGTTTATAAAAAGTCATGCTATAGCGAAGAATACTAAGCATAAATCCAAAACAATATCAAGCATGGCATAACAAAGCATAGGCCACAGTAAAAAATGAGCCCTTTTTACCACATAAGCATGAACTTTCCTACTCTTTTCCAAACCAAACCAGACTATTTGCAAACCAATGTATGAAAGAGGGGGTCCAACCAATTTATTCAGAAAACTAAGCAAACAAAGCAAACGAAAAACCAAAATGAAAACGAAAAAGAAGACGCTCCAAGAAAAACACAACTGTGCATGAAACAATAAAAATGAAGCGTTTGGAAGAAACCTGGGATTTTATTGATGAAGAGGGGAATGCCTCGGGCATCCCCAAGCTTTGACGCTTGTACTTCTTGGATATTTCTTGGGGTGACACATGTGGCATCCCCAAGCTTGAGCTTTAGTCCATCCTTCATCTCATTACTCATTCCTTGCATATACCTGAATTTTTTCCTTCATACAAAACTTCACACAATCTTTATTAGCAACATTAGTGTACTCAAGATAAATAAGTCTTAAGATTCAGTTACAACACCAAATAAACTTCAATTAGAACATTAGCTACTGAAGCACTTCCCTCAAAAAGCTCAATTCCCCAAAAGAACTAAAAAAGGAACCAACAGGAAGCAAATGCAGAAAATGGGAGAAATCTGTTAAAACAGACCAGCAGGTAAAGATGAATTTCTTCGAAGACCTTCTGTTGCTCAAATAAAAAAGTGTTGAACTAACTAAAGTTAGATAACAACCTGGGACAGAAGCACAAAAATTCATGCCTCAAAAAGACGTTCAGAGATTTTACACGAATTTTTACGGTGAAGCACAGAAATCTATTTCGGGACATCAACTTTCCCAATCATTACTTCTCTCTCATTAGAGGTTACTCTTGGCACAAAAAGCAAATAAAAAGGATAAGGACCGGTTATTACTGAAGTAATAACTTCCAAGACTCATCTAAAACTTTTGGGTTATCTCCCAATAAGTACTTTTCTTTAACGCCTTTAAGTTAGGCATAAGAAACAAGAAAAAGGATCAAGTGTTCTCAAATGAAGAAGCATTAAGAACAAATTTTGATTCATAGGAGAAGCAAAAGAAATCTTTTCTCTCTTTTTAGGGAAGTGTTCTATACCTTTCTTGAGTGGGAGTTGATATTTAATGGTGCCTTCTTTCATATCAATAATGGCACCAACAGTTCTAAGAGAAGGTCTTCCCAAAGTAATAGGACAAGAAGCATTGTATTCAACATCCAAAACATAGAAATCAACAGGGACATAAGCATTGTTAACCATAATAAGAACATAATTAAGACTCCCCATGAGTTTCTTTTTAGCATTATCATCAATTGGGACATTCAAATAACAATCTTCAAGTGGAGGCAAATCAAGCATATCATAAATCTTTCTAGGCATAATAGAAACACTGCTATCAAGATCACATAAAGCTTTGAAATCAAAGTCATTCACTTTAATGATGGGTTCCCAACCATCTTCTTGTTTAATAGGAATAGAAGCTTTATGTTTCATCTTTTCTTCTTTAATCTTTATGAGAGCATTAGAAATGTGTTTTGTAAAGGCCATGTTCATAGCACTAGCATTAGGACTTTTAGCAAGCTTTTGTAGGAACTTAATAACTTCAGAGATATTGCAACCATGAAGATCAAAGTCAAATTTATCATCTAAAGTAGTAGAACTATTACTAGCCTCAACACTAGTGGTGGTAATAGTAGAAACACTAATGTTTCTAGCAATTTCATCTTCTCTTTCCCACTTAGCATGTAATTCAGCTAACAGTCTAACATTTTCATCAATTCTTACTTGTATAGCATTGGTAGCTGCAAAGGGATTCTCATTAGTTTCAGATTTAGCATCCATTTTATTCAAAGTAGATTGAGCTTCAGCCAAAGATGCTACATTTCTTTCAGCATTAGAGAGTTTTTCCTCAATAGTTTTATTGAAAGCAGTTTGTTTACTAATAAACTCTTTAAGCATAACTTCAAGTTCAGAGGGAGCACTCCTATTATTGTTGTAAGAATTTCCATAAGCATTACCATTGTTGGGAGGATATGGCTTATAATTGTTGTTACCAAAATTGTTCCTATAAGCATTATTGCCAAAATTGTTATTTCTTATGAAGTTCACATCAACTTGCTCTTCTTGAGCAACCAAAGAAGCTAAAGGAACATTATTTGGATCAATACGGGCTTTCCCATTAACAAGCATAGACATAATAATATCAATCTTATCACTCAAGGAGGAGATTTCCTCAACAGAATTTACCTTCCTACCATGTGGAGCTCTCTCAGTATGCCATTCAGAATAATTAACCATCATATTGTCTACAAGTTTTGTTGTAGCACCCAAAGTGATGGTCATAAAGGTACCTCCAGCAGCAGAATCCAATAGGTTCCTTGAAGAATACTTCAATCCTGCATAAAAAGTTTGGATGATCATCCAAGCAGTCAGTCCATGAGTGGGACAATTCTTTACCAAAGATTTCATTCTTTCCCAAGCTTGAGCAACATGTTCATTATCAAGTTGTTTAAACTTCATTATTTCACTTCTCATAGATATGATCTTAGCAGGAGGATAGTATTTTCCAATGAAAGCATCTTTGCATTTAGTCCAAGAATCAATACTATTCCTAGTTAAGGAATTCAACCATTCTTTAGCTTTTCCTATCAAAGAGAAAGGAAACAATTTCATCTTAATAATATCACCATCTATATCCCTATGCTTTTGCATCTCACAAAGTTCAACAAGGTTATTTAGATGGGAAGCAGCATCTTCATTGCCAATACCAGAAAATTGTTCTCTCATAACAAGATTGAGCAAAGCAGGTTTTATCTCAAAGGAAGTATCTTCAGGCACAGTTGGAGCAATAGGTGTGCTCATAAAATCATTGTTGTTGGTGCTAGTGAAGTCACACAAATTAGTGTTTTCAAGAGTGGTCATTTTTTTGGGTTTTCAAATAAGAAAGCAAACTAGTAAAACTAATTTTTGTGTGTTTTTGATAACAAAACAAGCAAACAAAGCAAAAATAAACTAAGCAAAACAAAAATAACAAAGTAAAGAGATTGGTTATGAGGGACTCCCCTTGTGAAGATGTCCTTAACTCCCCGACAACGGCGCCAGAAAAATGCTTGATGGCTCTGTGTATGGCGCCCAGAAAAGTGCTGGTGCGTGGTTGATGTAGAGCTCGTTGGGAACCCCAAGAGGAAGGTATGATGAGCACAGCAGCAAGTTTCCCTCAGTTATGAAACCAAGGTTTAATCGAACCAGTAGGAGCAAGGAAACACCCCAAAGGTGTTGCTAGCTGAGCCTTGGCAGGGCGCAGTACCGGTGCTAGTAGCAACATGGAGACCTGCACAACACAACCACAGAACTTTGTCCCCAACTTGCGATGAGGTTGTCAATCTCACCGTGTTTTGCGGAAAACAAAGGATTAAACGTATCGAATGGAAAGAAGTAAAAGTTTGCAGAAAGTAAACACAAAGCAGTAAAAGATTGTAGATTGAATGTAAAAGACAAGGACCGGGATCCATAGTTCACTAGAGGTGGCTCTCCTTAAGATAGATAACATGCTGGGTGAACGAATTATAGCGGGGCAATTGACAAACATCGAGAAAGCAATACATGCATATACTAATCATCTTGACTCCTTTGGAACTTCATTAGGCATTAAAACATAATACATAGACTGCCATCCAACTGCATCTATGACTAATAATCCACCTTCAGGTTATCATCTGAACCCCCTCCAGTATTAAGTTGCAAGCAACAGATTATTGCTTTACGAACTGCGTGTATAGTAAACAATATGATTGTTCTATGTACAAAGGATTGTTGTTTTCTCCCTAGTAGAAACAACACATCTAGTACCTTAGAGATTTCTGTCACTTCCCCATATTACCAGAGGCATGAACCCACTATTGAGCATAAATACTAACTCTTGGAGTTGCTAGCATCTACTTGGCCAAGATAGCTACTAACAACGGAAAGCATGCAAGATCACAAATAACAAAGACATGATAGAATCAATAATCAATCTGAAATAGCATATCAATATTAATCAGATCCCCGCAAACACAACATGCAGAATTACAAATAGATGATCTTGATCATGAACGGAGCTCACAAGATCTAGACATGAAAGCACAAAGGAGGAGAACCAGCCATCTAGCTACTACATGGATCCGTAGTCCAAGGATGAACTACTCACGCATCACACCGGAGGCTTGCATGGTGATGAAGAAGGCCTCCAGGGTGAATTCCCCTCTCCGGCAGGGTGCCGGGAAGAGCTTCAGATCCCTCCCGATCTAGGGATGGAGATGACGGCGGCTATAGACTATTTCGTGGATTTTTGATCGGGCCTTTAGGGTTTTCGTCCTGAGGGCAATATATAGACGGAAAGGGAGGCCGAGGGGGTGCCAGGGGCCACCACACCACCCCCTGGCGCGGGCCCAGCCTGGCCGCGCGGCCAGGTGGTGTGGCCAGCCTCTGTCCCCTCTCCGTCTCGTATTCTGGCATCTAAGGCCTTCCGGAAAAATAGGCACTTTGGCTTTTGTCCTGTCCAATTTCGAGAATATTCATTTTCTGACTTTCCTGGAACCAAAAACAACAGAAAACAGGCAACTGGCACTATGGCTCTTATTAATAGGTTAGTCCAAGAAATCATATGAAAAGTACTCCAAAGTGTGGACGAAACACAAGAAAGTGGATAAAACTAAGCATGGAACATCAAAAATTATAGATACATTTGCAATGTATCAACATCCCCAAGCTTAACTCCTGCTCGTCCTCGAGTAGGTAATTGATAAAAAGAAAGAATAATTTTTGTGGTGAGATGCACCATCAAAGACTTGATCAAAGTATTTGTAAAACATTCAAAGCTGGGATCATAGTACTTCAATCATAACATGAAAGACAAACTTCTAGAAATAAGCAAAGAAACTATGATGCAACATGAAAAGGCACAAACAAAAGATTCATCAATAACAATGCTTTGCAAGACGTTTGTTTGTTTCACATAAAGAAAACATAGCATAAAAGTATTCAGCTTGTCCCTCAATAGAGTAGCATTTATAAATGCATAGGACACCTTCAAAGTTCATAAGAGTGACTAGATACAATAGTTTAAAACAAGCAATATCAAAGTATGCATCAATCAACTAATCTTGGGACAATGCACATAGAACTAAGAATGGCCACTATGCTCTCAAAGTAGGTGCATAAAGGTAGAAGATGCAGACTCAATATAATGGCGGAAGAAAGGCCTTTTTATAAAAGGAAGTAGGGATTCAAGTCTCATAAAGAGCTTCCAAAAATTATGGTACTTATAGCTTTCAGCTCTCATTGCCCCTATCATAAGCATCTTGAAGTGATTAAGGTTAAAGTGAACAAACTATGGTATACATGCTTGACGAAGTATAAGTCAGAAATCTCATGTCCCTTGTATATGAGGGCCTCTCCTCATGCTACTCAAGTTTAGTCACCGGTAAGTTCTTGTCATTGTAAGTACATGTGTATCATAGAGAACCACCAATGAGGTACCCCTTGGCCGATGATACGGAAGAATCCCCATATCAAAATGACAAGGCAAGCAGACAACGAGCATCTCAACAATCTTCTTATTTACCATGGGAATATGGTGCTTTTTTTCTCTCTTTCCTCTTTTCATAATATCTTTTTTTTTCTTTTTTCTCTTTTTTTCTCAATATAGGACTCCTTTTTTATAAGAAGAATGCTTCATAGACAACCCATTATGGTTACGCTGCAGGTTTCCACCATGTCAGCATGGATTAGACCAGCGGCCCAGGCGTTTCTCTAACACATATACATAACCCCATGGACTTACAAGCTCCCCTTTCATTTCACACCGACGACATCCATATACAAAAGAGCATGATATCAACTAGGTACAAGTACCAAGTGCAATGTTGAAAGCGTTCCCCATGAAAGCATGGTTCTGCTAATTCCCGACAAATAATTGCAAGCATATACAACATAGAATACACAACGGTTCAAGTTTATTAAGGGCAAGAAAAGTAAAGTGTGCCATCAAGTTCGTGAGAGCTTTAATCACTAGTTTTCTCATAACAAGTTTAATTTGGAAGGTAAACAAAAGCATGAATATACTTGGAATAGCATAAGCTAGTAGGTAGGTATGGTGTACTCTTTGGAATAACTTGGTTTAGGGAGTTGGATGCACGAGTGGAACTCATACTTTGTTGTGGAGGCTAGCAAAAGACTGGGAGCGACAAACTAAGAGAGCAATAATGGCCATAATCATGCAGAGCGACAAAACATCATTGATCAAAGCATAAAGTGATACTACAAGTTGAAAACTAAAGGATCATAAAGGCTATGGTGACTTGAGATAGTCATAACACGGTGTGAGCATGCGCCAAGTCAACCCAAATAAAGCATCAAAGGAGAATACCACTATACTATGCTTTAATATGCTAAAACAACGCATGATTCATCCAAGGCACATTAAGCAATATCAATTGTTTATAACAAGTCATGCTATAGCGAAGAATACTAAGCATAAATCCAAAACAATATCAAGCATGGCATAACAAAGCATAGGCCACAGTAAAAAATGAGCCCTTTTTACCACATAAGCATGAACTTTCCTACTCTTTTCCAAACCAAACCAGACTATTTGCAAACCAATGTATGAAAGAGGGGGTCCAACCAATTTATTCAGAAAACTAAGCAAACAAAGCAAACGAAAAACCAAAATGAAAACGAAAAAGAAGACGCTCCAAGAAAAACACAACTGTGCATGAAACAATAAAAATGAAGCGTTTGGAAGAAACCTGGGATTTTATTGATGAAGAGGGGAATGCCTCGGGCATCCCCAAGCTTTGACGCTTGTACTTCTTGGATATTTCTTGGGGTGACACATGTGGCATCCCCAAGCTTGAGCTTTAGTCCATCCTTCATCTCATTACTCATTCCTTGCATATACCTGAATTTTTTCCTTCATACAAAACTTCACACAATCTTTATTAGCAACATTAGTGTACTCAAGATAAATAAGTCTTAAGATTCAGTTACAACACCAAATAAACTTCAATTAGAACATTAGCTACTGAAGCACTTCCCTCAAAAAGCTCAATTCCCCAAAAGAACTAAAAAAGGAACCAACAGGAAGCAAATGCAGAAAATGGGAGAAATCTGTTAAAACAGACCAGCAGGTAAAGATGAATTTCTTCGAAGACCTTCTGTTGCTCAAATAAAAAAGTGTTGAACTAACTAAAGTTAGATAACAACCTGGGACAGAA
Organism: Avena sativa; assembly: GCA_916181665.1. Classification (NCBI taxonomy): domain Eukaryota; kingdom Viridiplantae; phylum Streptophyta; class Magnoliopsida; order Poales; family Poaceae; genus Avena; species Avena sativa. Next base: position 347,231,011 of record OV702287.1, read on the forward strand.
GCACAAAAATTCATGCCTCAAAAAGACGTTCAGAGATTTTACACGAATTTTTACGGTGAAGCACAGAAATCTATTTCGGGACATCAACTTTCCCAATCATTACTTCTCTCTCATTAGAGGTTACTCTTGGCACAAAAAGCAAATAAAAAGGATAAGGACCGGTTATTACTGAAGTAATAACTTCCAAGACTCATCTAAAACTTTTTGGTTATCTCCCAATAAGTACTTTTCTTTAACGCCTTTAAGTTAGGCATAAGAAACAAGAAAAAGGATCAAGTGTTCTCAAATGAAGAAGCATTAAGAACAAATTTTGATTCATAGGAGAAGCAAAAGAAATCTTTTCTCTCTTTTTAGGGAAGTGTTCTATACCTTTCTTGAGTGGGAGTTGATATTTAATGGTGCCTTCTTTCATATCAATAATGGCACCAACAGTTCTAAGAGAAGGTCTTCCCAAAGTAATAGGACAAGAAGCATTGTATTCAACATCCAAAACATAGAAATCAACAGGGACATAAGCATTGTTAACCATAATAAGAACATAATTAAGACTCCCCATGAGTTTCTTTTTAGCATTATCATCAATTGGGACATTCAAATAACAATCTTCAAGTGGAGGCAAATCAAGCATATCATAAATCTTTCTAGGCATAATAGAAACACTGCTATCAAGATCACATAAAGCTTTGAAATCAAAGTCATTCACTTTAATGATGGGTTCCCAACCATCTTCTTGTTTAATAGGAATAGAAGCTTTATGTTTCATCTTTTCTTCTTTAATCTTTATGAGAGCATTAGAAATGTGTTTTGTAAAGGCCATGTTCATAGCACTAGCATTAGGACTTTTAGCAAGCTTTTGTAGGAACTTAATAACTTCAGAGATATTGCAACCATGAAGATCAAAGTCAAATTTATCATCTAAAGTAGTAGAACTATTACTAGCCTCAACACTAGTGGTGGTAATAGTAGAAACACTAATGTTTCTAGCAATTTCATCTTCTCTTTCCCACTTAGCATGTAATTCAGCTAACAGTCTAACATTTTCATCAATTCTTACTTGTATAGCATTGGTAGCTGCAAAGGGATTCTCATTAGTTTCAGATTTAGCATCCATTTTATTCAAAGTAGATTGAGCTTCAGCCAAAGATGCTACATTTCTTTCAGCATTAGAGAGTTTTTCCTCAATAGTTTTATTGAAAGCAGTTTGTTTACTAATAAACTCTTTAAGCATAACTTCAAGTTCAGAGGGAGCACTCCTATTATTGTTGTAAGAATTTCCATAAGCATTACCATTGTTGGGAGGATATGGCTTATAATTGTTGTTACCAAAATTGTTCCTATAAGCATTATTGCCAAAATTGTTATTTCTTATGAAGTTCACATCAACTTGCTCTTCTTGAGCAACCAAAGAATCTAAAGGAACATTATTTGGATCAATATGGGCTTTCCCATTAACAAGCATAGACATAATAATATCAATCTTATCACTCAAGGAGGAGATTTCCTCAACAGAATTTACCTTCCTACCATGTGGAGCTCTCTCAGTATGCCATTCAGAATAATTAACCATCATATTGTCTAGAAGTTTTGTTGTAGCACCCAAAGTGATGGTCATAAAGGTACCTCCAGCAGCAGAATCCAATAGGTTCCTTGAAGAATACTTCAATCCTGCATAAAAAGTTTGGATGATCATCCAAGCAGTCAGTCCATGAGTGGGACAATTCTTTACCAAAGATTTCATTCTTTCCCAAGCTTGAGCAACATGTTCATTATCAAGTTGTTTAAACTTCATTATTTCACTTCTCATAGATATGATCTTAGCAGGAGGATAGTATTTTCCAATGAAAGCATCTTTGCATTTAGTCCAAGAATCAATACTATTCCTAGTTAAGGAATTCAACCATTCTTTAGCTTTTCCTCTCAAAGAGAAAGGAAACAATTTCAGCTTAATAATATCACCATCTATATCCCTATGCTTTTGCATCTCACAAAGTTCAACAAAGTTATTTAGATGGGAAGCAGCATCTTCATTGCCAATACCAAAAAATTGTTCTCTCATAACAAGATTGAGCAAAGTAGGTTTTATCTCAAAGGAAGTATCTTCAGGCACAGGTGGAGCAATAGGTGTGCTCATAAAATCATTGTTGTTGGTACTAGTCAAGTCACACAACTTAGTGCTTTCAAGAGTAGTCATTTTTTTGGGTTTTCAAATAAGAAAGCAAACTAGTAAAACTATTTTTTTGTGTTTTTGATAACAAAACAAGCAAACAAAGCAAAACAAAAATAACAAAGTAAAGAGATTGGTTATGAGGGACTCCCCTTGTGAAGATGTCCTTAACTCCCCGACAACGGCGCCAGAAAAATGCTTGATGGCTCTGTGTATGGCGCCCAGAAAAGTGCTGGTGCGTGGTTGATGTAGAGCTCGGTGGGAACCCCAAGAGGAAGGTATGATGAGCACAGCAGCAAGTTTCCCTCAGTTATGAAACCAAGGTTTAATCGAACCAGTAGGAGCAAGGAAACACCCCAAAGGTGTTGCTAGCTGAGCCTTGGGAGGGCGCAGTACCGGTGCTAGTAGCAACATGGAGACCTGCACAACACAACCACAGAACTTTGTCCCCAACTTGCGATGAGGTTGTCAATCTCACTGTGTTTTGCGGAAAACAAAGGATTAAACGTATCGAATGGAAAGAAGTAAAAGTTTGCAGAAAGTAAACACAAAGCAGTAAAAGATTGTAGATTGAATGTAAAAGACAAGGACCGGGATCCATAGTTCACTAGAGGTGGCTCTCCTTAAGATAGATAACATGCTGGGTGAACAAATTACAGCAGGGCAATTGACAAACATCGAGAAAGAAATACATGCATGTACTAATCATCTTGACTCATTTGGAACTTGATTGGGCATTACAACATAATACATAGACCGCCATCCAACTGCACCTATGACTAATAATCCACCTTCAGGTTATCATCCGAACCCCCTCCAGTATTAAGTTGCAAGCAACAGATTATTGCTTTACGAACTGCGTGTAAAGTAAACAATACGATTGTTCTATGAACAAAGGATTGTTGTTTTCTCCCTAGTAGCAACATCACATCTAGTACCTTAGAGATTTCTATCACTTCCCCAGATTACCAGAGGCATGAACCCACTATCGAGCATAAATACTAACTCTTGGAGTTGCTAGCATCTACTTGGCCAAGATAGCTACTAACAACGGAAATCATGCAAGATCACAAATAAAAAAGACATGATAGAATCAATAATCAATCTAAAATAGCATATCAATATCCATTAGATCCTCGCAAACACAACATGCAGAATTACAAATAGATGATCTTGATCATGAACGGAGCTCACAAGATCTAGACATGAAAGCACAAAGGAGGAGAACCAGCCATCTAGCTACTACATGGATCCGTAGTCCAAGGATGAACTACTCACGCATCACACTGAAGGCTTGCATGGTGATGAAGAAGGCCTCCCGGGTGAATTCCCCTCTCCGGCAGGATGCCGGGAAGAGCTTCAGATCCCTCCCGATCTACGGATGGAGATGATGGCGTCTACAGACTCTTTCGTAGATTTTTGATCGGGCCTTTAGGGTTTTCGTCCCTAGGGAAATATATAGGCGGAAGGGGAGGCCGAGGGGGTGTCAGGGGCCACCAGACCACCCCCTGGCACGGGCCCAGCCTAGCCGCGCGGCCAGGCCGTGTGGCCGGCCTCTGGCCCCTCTCCGTCTCGTATTCTGGTATCTGATCACTTCCGGAAAAATAGGCACTTTGGCTTTTGTCCCATCCAATTCTGAGAATATTCATTTTCTGACTTTCCTGGAATCAAAAACAGCAGAAAACAGGCAGCTGGCACTGTGGCTCTTGTTAATAGGTTATTCCAAGAAATCATATGAAAAGTACTCCAAAGTGTGGACAAAACACAAGAAAGTGGATAAAACTAAGCATGGAACATCAAAAATTATAGATACATTTGCAATGTATCAAGAGGCCCAGCAAAGGAACCAAGAGAGGGTGAACCACTTGCTAGGGTCGCTTGCCAGCAAAATGAAGAAATGAACAAGGAAAACCCGGCACCACCGGGAGCATCACACGTGGTTCATTTGGCTAGAAATAACCCGGCAAGATCCGGGGGAGCCGCATCGTCTCCGGGTCATAATCCCAGGAGAGAAGAGGTGGTAAACTCCGGGAGAAGGGACAAACAGATGGTTCCCTACGATCCGATGAGGGCTGGAAAAGGCAAAGCAGTGCAAGTTGATGAAGATCGCCACAGTACCAGCCAAGCTAAAGCTGGCTGAGGTAACCGTGACAAAGGCAATGCCGGTCAAAGGAATGCTGCCAACGGTAATGCCGGACAGCGTGATCCCGTGGGAACGGGACAAAATGTACCTCGGCAGCAGCAGCGTGCCCCTCGGCAAGAGGGAAGTGCAGGACAAGCAGCACAACAGCAGAATGCTTGTCCGGATCAGGAAAGATACAATGATGGTTATTTGGCTATGATCAACGACGGATATCCCAGACCGGATCACCACATAATTGGGTCAAGGCTGGGAAGCAGGAACTTGCAGCCAGATGATGCGAGGCTGAAACTCGATAGAATTTACAGGTCGGAGCTAATCGAGGTACAAGGTCCTCCTAGTCCGGCATGCTTTGGGCCCCGGGTCATGAAGGAGCTACCGGTGCCGAACTTTTAGTTGGCCAGAGGAACCAGAACCTATGATGTTAGTACTAGGCCATAGGATTGGCTGATTGATTACGCAATGGCAGTCAAGATCGCAACTGGAAATTTGAGATGGGCAGTGAGGTATGTGCCACAAATGTTGGAGGGACCAGCGAGAGTTTGGTTGAACAATTTGCCACCAGGAAGTGTTAAATGTTGGCTGGATTTTGAGGAGTTATTCGTTAGCAACTTCTCAAGCACTTACAAGAGGCCCAATAGACCACAGACTCTGGCGTTATGCCGGCAAAGACCGAATGAGCCAGACCGGGATTTCTTGACTCGGTGGTGCAACGTGTGTAACTCGTGCGAGGGAGTAATTGAATCACAAGCAATTGCGTGGTTCGCCCAGCGCTACAGATATGGAACTATGCTATGGCAGAGGCCGCAACAAGATATGACAACCACTTTGGCTGAGACAATCCGGATTGCATATTCGTATGCCTTGGGAGATCCAACGCCACCCCGGCTAATGTCAAGCGAGGCAAACGAGGAATATTACAACCAAGATGGCTCCAGGTCGTCGAGGAGAAATGATTTCCGAGGAAAGAGAAGGGACGAGCGTCCGGATTACAGATATATCTCGCAGCAGGTGGCAGCGGTATACTGGGATCAGCCCAATGCCAGCGCCAGAAAACTCGAGGGCAAAACTGGCAATAGAAAAATGAAGGGAAGAAGCCTTGGACCCCGGAGCAGAAAAAGTAGTGGCAAGAACGAAAAGATCGACCAAGGTATACGTTCGAATCTATGTTGGATCAACCTTGCAAGTTTCATACACCAAGTCCGAATAGTCCGGCAAATCATACGACCCGGCAATGTGAGTGCATGATGAAGTTAGAGCAGGGCAGTTTGGGGAATGCTCAGGCACCTCGGAATGAAGCACCTAGGAATGAGGCACCACAGCAGCCATTACTAACAGGGGAAATGGACAGCAACTAATGTTGCCACCACCTCCACCGAGGTACGAAAATCAGGAAAGGAGGGACGCGGTACATCAAGTATACAATAATCAGCAACAAGGCCAAGGTTACCACGCGAATGAGGGACGAAACGAGTACAGGGAGCATCATCAAAATTACTATGTGTTTACCATGGAAGAAAATGACCGGAAAACCTTGCAGCGCCGGCATATGGAGGTAAACACGGTAATGCCGATAGTAGTGAGATATATGCCCTGGGTGGATCAGGAGATTACATGGAGTATTAAGGATCACCCAAAGATCATGCCTAGCCCAGGGACCTATGCACTGGTCCTGGATCCGACGTTCATTGGGCCGAATCTCAATGTGAGGTTTTCCAAAGTACTGATTGACAATGGCAGTAGCATCAACATTATGTACAAGGAATGCACAAGTTGGGAATAACAGAGAACATACTGCAAGCAACGAGGACCACCTTTCATGGCATTGTGCCAGGTATTTCCTGTGAGCCAATTGGTAAGGTCCGGGTTGATGTATTATTCAGCACGAGAGATAATTGCCGGACTGAAAATTTGGAGTTCGAAGTGGTGAATCTGGAGAGCGCTTATCACGCGTTACTCGGCAGGCCCGTGCTGAACAAGTTCATGACAAGTACTCACATCAGCTACCTTAAGATGAAACTGCCCGGACCTAGGGGAGTGATAACTGTATCAGGGGACTTCAGGCGTTCGATCGAGTGCGCCTCAGCCGGATCTAACTTAGCCGAGTCACTCATGATAGCTCAGGAAAAAAGGAAGATACTAGAAGTGGCAGCATTGGCTCAATCCGCACAACAACATATGCCGGCTCTGACCAACCCGCAGGGAAGCGTGTCATTCCAAGCAACCAACGATACAAAGAAAGTGTCAATCAATGATCAGTTCCTAGAGCGCACCATAACCATTGGTGTCGGGTTAAGCAGCAAATAGGAAAGCGAGCTCGTCAACTTCCTCCGTGAGAATCAGGATATCTTTGCTTGGTCCACATAGGATCTGCAAGGTGTGCCGAGGGAGTTGGTCGAGCACTCATTGAACGTAAGACCCGGGGCTAAGCCGGTGAAGCAGCCTCTCCGGCGTTTCACCGAAGACAGAAGGAAGGTCATTGGGGATGAGATAGCTAGGCTCCTAGCAGCCAGGTTTATCATGGAAGTACTCTATCCGGATTGGCTCTCTAATCCGGTGCTAGTGGAAAAGAATAAGGATGATCTGAACATGGCCGTGGTATGGCGAATGTGCATTGATTACACGAACCTGAATAAGGCATGTCCCAAAGATCCATTCCCACTCCCTAGAATAGATCAAGTCATAGACTCAACTGCCAGATGTGAACTATTGTCATTCATTGATGCGTATTCTGGTTTCCACCAGATATCCCTAAATCTGGATGATCAAATAAAGACTATGTTTATTACCCGTACGGGGCTTATTGCTATCGCACTATGCTGTTTGGATTACGTAATGCAGGAGCAATGTACCAGCGATGCATGCACAAATGTTTACACGACCAAATATGTCAAAACATGCAAGTTTATGTGGATGATGTGGTAATAAAGACTAAGGAAAGCAATACGCTCCTTGATGACAGCCGGCAGACATTCGCGAACTTAAGAAGGTTCCAGATGAAGCTTAACCCGAAGAAGTGCACCTTTGGTGTGCCTGCAGGAAAGTTACTCGGTTTTCTAGTGTCTAGCCGAGGTATCGAAGCCAACCCGACGAAAATCCGGGCCATAGAGAGAATGGAATTGCCAAAATGCCTTAACGATGTGTAGAAGTTCACTGGTTGCCTGGCATCGTTAAGTCGGTTCATATATCGGTTGGGAGAGAAGGCCTTGCCCCTCTATCAGTTGATGAAAAAGGCAGACAAATTCACATGGACGCCACAGGCGAATATCACATTTCGAGAATTGAAAAATATATTATCTACTGCACCAATCCTAGCAGCACCACTACCCAAGGAGCCAATGTTGCTCTACGTAGCCGCGACCAACTGAGTCGTAAGTGTAGTAATCATAGTGGAGTGCGAAGAAGAAGGAAAGTCGGTGCAAAGGCCGGTGTATTATCTGAGCGAGGTATTATCTGCTTCAAAACAGAATTACCCACACTATCAAAAGATGGCGTATGGCGTGTATATGTCAGCCAAGAAACTCAAACACTATTTTGAGGAACATCCCATCAAAGTGATATGTGAGGCACCCATATCAGAGATTATGAGTAACAAAGATGCAAGTGGCCGGATAGCAAAATGGGCAATTGAGTTAGCCCCATATGCACCGCAGTTTGACAAAAGATATGCGATAAAATCACAAGCTGTGGTGGATTTCTTTGTGGACTGGGCTGAGATGCAATACGAGCCACCTCTGCCGGACTCCAATTATTGGCGAATGAACTTTGATGGATAAAAAATGAAAGAAGGGTTGGGCGCTGGAGTAGTGCTTACCTCGCCCAAGAAGGATCAACTGAAATATGTCCTTCAAATCCACTTTAGTGCCTCAAATAATGTTGTGGAATATGAAGCACTAGTACATGGTCCCAAAGTAGCAAAAGAAGTGGGGATACGTCGGATACAGTGCTTTGGAGATTCGGATTTGGTGGTGCAACAAGTGTCTGGAAACTGGGATGCTTTGGATGCTAACATGGCCCTTTACAGATTCCATGTTCAAAAGATAAGAGGATTTTTCGAAGGGTGTGAATTCCATCACGTACCTCGGATTGAAAACGAGGCGGACGATACGCTGTCCAAGTTAGGCTCATCCCAGCAGCGAATCCCACCAAATGTTGCTTTGGAGCACTTGAGAAAACCATCCATCACACCATCTCCTGAATCAAACTCAATTTATATCCTGGCACTCTCCGGATCAGGAGCTGCACCTATGGAGATAGATTAGGGAGGCACCTCAGCAAACCTAGGGACTGCTTTGGCAAACCCGGGGACTACCTCAGCAAACCCGGGGACAGTTCAGCCAAATCCGACAGGAGTTATGTTGGTGGATGCGATGGAAATTGATGTAGAACCATTTCCTGTCCGGGCTATACCAGCTTGGGCCAAGCCAATATATGACTTCCTGAAAGAAGGAGTTTTGTCGGATGATGAGATATTCTCAAGGCAGATCCAAAGGAGAGCAAAGGCCTATACTATTATCAACGCTGAAAATTATAAAAGAAGTGTGACAACTGTGCTGCAACGGTGTGTTGACCCGGAGGAAGGACTTGACATACTCCGAGATATTCACCAAGGAGAGTGTGGCCAGCATGCCTCCTCAAGAGCATTAGTGGTGAAAGCTTTTCGGCATGGATTTTATTAGCCAAGTGCTTTGGAGCAAGCAGAAGATTTGGTGAGAAAATGCAATGGTTGTCAGAGATACGCCACGAAAACTCATTTACCAATGTTGGAACTCAAAACTATCCCCATTACTTGGCCATTTGATGTATGCTGCCTAGACATGGTAGGGCCATTTAAGCCGGCTAAAGGAGGAATGACCCATATCCTAGTTATGGTCGACAAGTTCACCAAGTGGATTGAAGTGAAGCCAATTAAAAAATGGGACGGGGCAACAGCAGTAAAAGTCCTCAAGGATATAATCCTGAGATATGGCTATCCCCATAGCATCATAACTAATAATGGCACAAATTTCACTGAAGGAGCATTTGTGAGGTTCTGCTGAGAAAAGAAGATCCGGCTAGATGTCGCCTCAGTTGCCCACCCCGCATCGAACGGGCAAATGGAAAGATCCAACGGACTAGTTCTGTCCGGGATAAAACCCTAGCTCATAGATCCGCTGCAACGATCAGTGGGGTGCTAGATAGAAGAACTACTGACGGTACTATGGAGTTTAAGAACAACTCTAAATCGATCAACAGGCTATATGCCATTCTTTCTGGTATATGGGGCTGAAGCTGTATTACCAGCCGACATAGAGCTTGATTCACCAAGAGTCACCCAATACACAGAAGCCCAAGTGCGTGAAGCCCGGCAAAATGATGTTGATCTGCTGGAAGAAGTGAGAGAACTGGCCTTGTCCAGATCCGCCATATATCAGCAAAATCTCCGACGTTATCATAGCTGGAAAGTAAACCCCCGAGTCTTTCGGGAAGGTGACTTGGTACTCCGGTTGATACAGTGCATTGCTGGCATGCATAAGCTATCCCCTCCATGGGAAGGACCTTTCATTGTAAGCAAAGCCTTGCGCAATGATTCCTACTATCTTATTGATGCACAGCCACAGGAGAAAAACAAGGCGGACAGGTCCGGAGAAGAATCTAAGCGACCATGGAATGTAGCACTACTTCGTCCCTTTTACACCTAGCAAAGAGGTGAATGTATCTAAGTCACTCGGATGTCGGTATGTATATCGGCAACGAGCTTATCAATGAAATTTTGGCACCCCAGCAGAAACTCGAGGACTGCCATAATAATTGTCTTTCTTGTTTTACGTTCTTTATATATGTCGGCTGGCTTACATTACTTGTACCTTAGTCGGATTAGTAATGTGTGAGCAACAAAAACCCAACTCTTCGACTTTGCTGCTATCCAACAAGAATTGGCTCCATGGCAAGCAAGAGAACAAGTTTAGAATTGCAAAACACATGAAAAACGACTAAGGGAAAGAACCTAAGTGCACCGACATTTGTTATCAGGACTGACCCAGTGTTTATTGCATTCATTTCGTGCCGGATTATTATGAGCTAATCTCAAAGTTTCAAGTATTGTTAATCCAATTTTTTGAATCTCGGACTCGTAAGTTGAAAAACCGAATCAAGGTAGATGCGAGCCAAGTCAAAAATTGGGAGAACAAGAAAAGCAAACTCGGGGACTTCGCCCACGATAATCCGACGTTAAAAACTTAGTTGTAAACAACACAAATTGTAGCAGAACCAAATGAAGGTACTTAGATACATTTTCTCCCGGCATTCCGGGGATCTGACAAATATGATCAAGTGTTTTTAAGGAGCAGGGGCAGCAGCCGAATCATCAGCCGAAGAAGGAGGTACTTCAGAATTTGGGGGAGGGGTGCTAGCCTCGGCCTCATCCTCAGGATTGGCCTCGCCATCCTCCGGGTCTTCGGCCTCGTCGCCAAGCTCGGAGGCCTCACCCTCACTCCCTTCATCTTCTTCATCTTCAGAAGCAACTTCATCATCGAAAACATCAAGGTAGCTTGCCCCATCATTCCAAGCGTGGTAGAAGGAATACTGAATAAGTTTGTTAGCACCAGCTTTGCGGCGCGCAACCCACGCCGGATCTTTGTTCCACTTAGATCCGGTGCGCATGCGGGTAAGCAGCCCCAGATCTATTCCTTCGTACCATGAGAGGATGAATTGCAAGGCAATGTCAGCCTCGGCTCACGCAGCCGACTCACACCACAGATGCAGCTGCGTATCGCACTCCATCAGTTTGGCAATGAGAGCGGCATTTCCCTTTGGAGTGGGCTCCCCGGGCCAGAGGGAGCTCAGCATCCGCATTGCGGCAGGCATGATATCTGCGCCATAGTTCTTTACCAGCTCCAGGCGAGCAGCGAGGCTAACAAGCAGATCTTGTGTCATGTAAGGGACTGACCCGGATCCAGGGCCCGTGGGAATACGATGCTGCTTGCAAGACCGGGCTACAGCAGTGCCAAAAAGAGTATCACCTTCTAGAAACTTGCCTGAGAACAAAGCAGAGGAAGCAACGAGCAAACACATTAATCCAGAAAAAAGAGAATTGAACAGGAGAAAGAAACTCACGGGAAATCTGGAAGAGGAGACGCTGAAGATCGGCATCGACATTGGCACTGCTGGCCTGGAGTTTCTCATATTCAGAGGTTACCGACATAAGTTTTACGTCGGCTTCCTCCAATAGATCCTTATCGTTGGAAATTTGAGTCGTCAAACACTCTTTTTCCTCGGCAAACTCCTTGTTCGCCTTGTCCATCTCGGTTTTGTGGAGGTCTTTGAGCCTCTGGATTTCGGCATTCAGCTGAGTAATCTCTGAGTCCTCGAGCCGCAGCCGAGCTATCTCTGAGTCCTTTTTCTTCAGTTCAGCCTCATGCTTCCCCATTTGTTCGAGGAAACGGGTCATCATATCAGGCACAGGAACGCTATCTTCAAGAGCAGCTGCAACAGTGGATTAATCCGGCCGAGCCGGAGTATAAATATCCACCGGATGAAGAAAACGCACAATAATGGGGTGAACGAGATAAGAACCTTTGATCTCGGCCAGATTCTTCCGCATGATGATATTCTCAGCTTCAACCTTAGCTGCATAGTTCATATAACAAATTAATACGAATCACAGATAACTTGAACAAACGACAATGGAAGAAGGAAAAGTCTAAGTAAGAAACATTACCCTTCTTCTGGTGCTCCTCTAGGAGTTTGCCATAACGCACGCGAATGTCTTTATAGGAGTCCAGCAGGCGCTGGAACTCGGCAGATAGGTGGTTAGTGGTAATCTGAAATAGGCAAGGCAATGTCAAGTTCAAAGGCAAAGTAAAAAGTAATTCGAAGTCTACAAGATCCGGGCCAAGTGGAACTTAACCCAGCTCTAGGTGTGTGGATATTCGAAGTCTACAAGATCCGGGCCAAGTGGAACTTAACCCGGCTCTAGGTGTGTGGATATTCGAAGTCTACAAGATCCGGGCCAAGTGGAACTTAACCCGGATCTAGGCGTGTGGATATTCGAAGTCTACAAGATCCGGGCCAAGTGGGACTTAACCCGGCTCTAGGCGTGTGGATATTCGAAGTCTACAAGATCCAGGCCAAGTGGAACTTAACCCGGCTCTAGGTGTGTGGATATTCAAAGTCAACAAGATCCGGGCCAAGTGGAACTTAACCCGGCTCTAGGTGTGTGGATATTTGAAGTCTACAACATCTAGGCCAAGTGGAACTTAACCGGCTATAGGTGTATGGATATTCGAAGTCTACAAGATCCGGGCCAAGTGGAACGCAACCCGGCTCTAGGTGTGTGGATATTTCAAGTGTCCAAGATCCGGGCCAAGGGAACTTAACCCGGCTCTAACTTTGTAAATATTTGAAATTTCTAAGGACAAAAACTAAATTCTCTAGGAGCATCCAACCGAGTAACAAGTTACTCCCTCAGAGCCTCGGGGACTAGGGGATATATCTACAAGTGCTCATTTATACAAAGTACCACAGCAGAGGAAAAGAGTTACCTCCATCATCCGGCCAGCCAAAGAGATGGCCTTGGTGGTGGAGTTCATCTGCGCGCTAAACTCGGCTGGGCCGAACTTCTCCAGCAGATCATCCTTTGGATCGATGAATTTAGCATTGTTCCGGTTTTTCATATACTCCAGGAGTAGTGGACTGTAACTTTCGCCGCTGGGAGAGTAGTTCGCCACCAAGCCTTTGACGTGGGCTTCTCGCCTGGAAGATTGAGCTGCAGCAGGGATGGTATGTAGGACCAGCTATCGGCTACCCTCTGATCCCGCAGCGGGAGACCCAAAGGTGATGCCCTTGGCTGATCTGGTAGCTTTCTTGAGCTTGTCGGATGACGGAGGATGCAGCGGAAGATCCGAGACTACTGATCCAGATGAAGCCTAAGGAGCTGGCTGGAAGATATCCACGATCGACATAGTTGATCCAGAGGGAGTTGACGGGGCTTTCCTCTTGGGAGGCTTAGTGGAAGCTGTTGAGGCTATTGCTGCTGAGGCTATGGCTGCTGTTGCTGGTGTCGGTGCTGGTGGTGCTGCTGTTGATGCAGGTGTTAGTGCTGGTGCTGGTGGTGCTACTACTGATGCTGGTGGTACTGGTGCTGCTGATGCCGGTGCTGGTGCCGCTGATGGAGCTGAAGGAGAACTTGTTTGGGGCGGTGCCGATGAAACTGGCACCTCAATACTTGGCGCTGGGGCCGAAGAGGAACTGGGAAGATCCGGCATGGCCGTATCCTGAGTTGCCCCACCACCCCTCGTGCTGACATTGCCCTCCTCATGGTGAGGTGGGCTCTGACCAGGCGCAGCCACGGAGCGCTCTTGTATAGGGCTGAGCGGGCGAGTGTCGTCATCGCGGGGGGGAGGGGGGAGAAGGGCTGCTCCAGATTAGAGACACTATGCCGGAGCCACTCTAGGGAATGACCCTAGGAGCTCTGGAAAATAAAAGAACCAAGTGAAAAAGAGAAAAAAGAACCGATAAGAGACAAAGGAAAACACAGAAAGGAAAAAAACCCAAGTGCAAATGCAAAGAGACTTACTCGTCCGAGGTTGGGGGTGCCCGAGGTTTGGGCGCCCTCCAGACCATGCTCTTGGAGACCGGCTTAGTCGAGGCTTTCACCCCGGACTTTTTCTGCCTCTTCTTGGGCGACGACGCCTCCGAAGCTGCGGCCGAGGTAGTCACGTGCTTTTGGGAAGGAGCAGGGAGCGGACCACTAGTGGCAAGGGGGGGACCTCGTGGACCTGACCGGCCAGGTTAGCTGAAGATTCAAACATAACCAGATATGCGTAAGAGATGAGAACTTGGTCAAGTACCTCCAAGACCTCAATGTCCGAGTCATTGTCATCCAGCCAATCCCTTAAAGAAGAGGCCTTACCAGAGCTACGTTTGATGATGTCTGGAGTGGGCAGGAAGGTCTCCGGATCAGGCTCCACCTCGTCTTCCTTGGCGCGGTCCGGTACCACTTGCTCGCCAGCACCTCGCTAGCTTCCAGTGGCTACTGGAGGAATCGTTGAGCACAAGACAACAATGGCTAAGTTATGAAAATAATCCAACATACCGAGAAGATCTGGAAAACAGTAAGAAGGAAGTTCACCTTTGGAGGAGGGTTGTCCCGGGAGAAGAGCTCGAGCCCCCATTCCCAATCTTCGGAAAATTCCTTCTCCATGTTGAAAATGGCCATAACCCGGCGGTAAACCGCCGAGTTATCAAGCTCAAAAGATGAAGTCCGGTGGAGGTCGAGGGGGCCGCTCAAGTAGTAGATCTCGTGGGCACGCTTCTGAAGGGGGAGACCCGGCTACGGACAAAGGTGATCATAATGTCCTCCCCCTGAAGCTTCTCCTTGAGCAGCTCCTTGATCTGGCGCTCCACCTGGTTCGCCAGGGCTATGGGTCGCTTGGGGAGAAGTGTCTGGAGGTCCGAGTTTGAAGGGGAGGAGCCGGATCAGATCTTCCTCGGTGGTGTTCCGGACATAGAAGAAAGTCCGGGCCCAGCCTTTGCAAGACTCGAGCCCGATGACCCGGGGAAATATGGAGACCTTCCAGGGAGAGATGGAGGCCCCACCGCACTGAGTCAGGTGCCTCTCCACCGGAGTAAGCTCCTTATCCAGAACAACATTCCTCCAGCGACCGAAGATCTTGATCCACAGCTCCTTAGATGGCCAGAGGCCGAGATATCCCTCAATGCCAGAGGCGAAAGAGGATAGAGAAGTGATGGCATTGGCAGGAAGATGGTGTGGTTGTAGTTGATACGTGGAGATGAAATCAAAAAAGAAATCAGAGGTAGGAAGGCCGAAGCCACGCTGAAATGAGAAATAAAAACAACATACTCCCCTGGATTGGGAGAGGGGGGAATTGGCGGCAAGGCGATAGGCAACGCCGGCGGGGATGCGGCGCATGGCATGGAGCCGTCCCATCAACCGCACTCACGGCCTTCTCCTTCCTCCTCCTACTGTGCCACCACGGCTACTTCCTCCTCAGTCATGGCGAACTCGAGGTCTTCGAGAAGGAAATCTGAGTACAAATAACCGGTGGTCGTGAACCAGGAAGCGCAGGGCCCCGTGCTGAAGCTCTTGAGCGGGAGCGGAGGCGCAGGTGCAAGGTGCTGCCTGAGCATGGTCGCGGCGGCGCAGTTACAACAAAGAATCAGCAGCGGCGGTGGAGTTGCAGTGAGAGAGAAAGGAGGCTGGGAAGCGCGAGAGAAATGGGGAACTTCCCCAAAGATGGCCCCAGGCCCCCTACTTAAACACGCGAGAGGGCGCATAGTGGGATCCTTTACGGTTGCCACGCCACACGCAACGGGCGTGTACGCAGACGAGGCAGCCAATCAGAGCATGGCCACATCAAGGGCCACAGGGAGCAGAAGATCCCATGACGCGATGTAATGTTACGGTTAACGAGGCGCTACAGTGAAGGGACGCGCGCAACAGTTATTCCTGACATTACAACAGTAACTGGCGCATTAAATGTGCTTGACCCTTAAAATAAGCCGAAATGATGGTTACCCTCCATGTAGGACATGGGGAAGCGTACAAGAGAAGGAAAAGATAACCAGGATAAGCGAACAAAAGACCCGGCCAGCGAGGAATAACTCAGAATGAGCCAAGGGATCGTGAAGAGGAAAAGAACCGGGTTACAGGATAACTCGGCCAAAGAGGAAAAGATCTAGATATGGGAACCTACTGTGTCCTTAACAACTAAAGTTGCTAAGACCGCACCATCTTCGGGGACTAATGTTGGGGAGATACCCCCGGGTAGGGTAACGTCGGGGTATAAAGGCCGAGTTAGCCGATGTACGGCGCGGTCAAAGCAAGTGCTGGCCGGGTAACCTCAAGGCAGGCCGAACCACAGAGTAACCCGGCATGTGGCACATATCCTTAGACGTAGCCCGGCCAACATAAAATATAAGCCGACCATGTTTATCTGTCTATTATGCAGGTACCCTCATAGCCGGGTTAGCCTCATGCTAGACGGACTATCATATGGCTTCCAAGAGAAGGAAGGGATCTCCCGCTGGTCAAAAGGTGGCTTTATTAGCTGTAGCATGAGCAAAGCAAAGCAGAGAGGAGGACCAGCAGGTCAGGGGAGACTAAGGTGACGCGGGAAATGTCGGCTAACGTAGCCCGTGTCTGGTGACACTTAAAGACAAGGATTACGTTGCGAGTTACGTCCAAAGCTCGGATGAGCCATTAAAGAGAATAAAGAAGCATCTAGATTTAACCAAGGGGCATATTCGGAGAATATGCTGCCACGTGTGCCCTAACTTTGTAACCCGGGCTCCCCTATATAAGGAGCACCGGGGCCTCCATACAGGGGGATCGATCATTTTCTCTGTCTAAGATAGAACTCTAGAGATAGCTTATGGGGAGTAAGAGACATAGTCTCCTTCTCACCACTAGCTTGAAGAGCACTTGTAAGCACCATTGATAGAGAGAATACAAGAACATCTGTGTGTGGAATCACCATGTTTCCCTCCTTGGATTCCCCTAGCACACATTGGCTGCATCTTTAGCCTATCCATGGCATCTGCCATGCCACCACCACGACACCACATATGGATCCACCAGTATCATTGAAATGTGTGTTCTTTTCATTAACCACTGCTAGAGTCATTGCATGTCTGTTCTTTTCACAAACCACATATGGATCCACCAGAGTTCATTGTATGTGTGTTCTTTTCACAGACCACATATGGATCCACCAGTGTTCATTACATGTGTGTTCTTTTCACAGACCACATATGGATCCACCAGTGTTCATTGCATGCTTGTTCTTCTCATAAACCACATATGGATCCTAACCTTAGGAGAGCCCTAACCGAGTCTTCTAGAAGGCATGCCCTAACATAGTTGTTCTGCATGACGATTGTTACATACCATTCGATCAGAGCGCTTGGAAAATTGGGATGGTCTTTGTGAGAGCGATCCACGAGTTGGCTGTTCTGTGACATGATTGG
Source organism: Avena sativa (assembly GCA_916181665.1). Taxonomy (NCBI): domain Eukaryota; kingdom Viridiplantae; phylum Streptophyta; class Magnoliopsida; order Poales; family Poaceae; genus Avena; species Avena sativa. Next base: position 347,248,284 of record OV702287.1, read on the forward strand.
CCACGCTTACTCCCCGCTTGCTCTGGACAAAATGGCAACACTGGCCGCTCCCCTTCTGTGAGTGTCATGACTCATGAGTTCCATGGGCCATATTCCAGTGTCATGTCCCCTTTACTTCTATTCCTCCCCGTACTTCTCTTCCTTCCCCTTGAAGCCACTTTCCCCACTTCTCCCCCATCCTACCATAGCCGCAAGCCGACAGCACCTCCGGCTATCCCCCCTCTCGCCATGGGTTCAAGGGGAGACGGTGAGGAAACGCGTCATGATGACAAGGACGGTGATTTCGATGTGAGTAGTCTCATCTCTATCTCTATCATCTGTGGACAATTATCTATTTTGAGCTAGATCTACTATGTTTACTCATGCGCGTATGATGTGATAGGCCAACCAGACGCTGTACGACTCCGACTATCACGGTTTAGCGGAGAAGACAGTCCTCCGCTATGTAAACATGGATATGTGACCACTAAATTTGTAGCGTTTGAAGGACGAAACGCAGGCAGGAGGTTTTTACGGTGTCAAGGACATCATGCAATTATACAAGGAAGAAGTTGCGGTGTTGTCAAATGGGTAGATCCAGAGTGGCCCAAATTAATGCAGAAAACAATGGATGAACTATGGGATATGACTGTCGAGTTGAAAGAATCCATAGTCAGCTCACTTCTTGATAGTGCTGAGATTAAGCTATGGGACCTAGTTGACACAAACAAGCTTAACTGAGATCTTAGGAGGGTGCAAGACGAGGTTAGCAAAGTCGAGAAGGAGAGGGATGATACATTGCAAATGTATCTATAATTTTTGATGTTCCATGCTTGGTTTTATCCACTTTCTTGTGTTTGGTTCCAACTTTGGAGTACTTTTCATATGATTTCTTGGACTAACCTATTAACAAGAGCCACAGTGCCAGCTGCCAGTTTTCTGCTGTTTTTGGTTCCAGGAAAGTTAGAAAATGAATATTCTCGGAATTGGACGGGACAAAATCCAAAGTGCCTATTTTTCCGGATGTCATCAAGTTCCAGAATACAAGACGGAGAGGGGCCAGGGGCCACCACACCACCTGGCTGCACGACCAGGCCTAACCCACGCCAAGGGGTCGTGTGGCCGCTCCCAGCACCCCCTCGGCCTCTCCTTCCGCCTATATATTGCCCTTGGGACGAAAACCCTAAGTGCCCGATCAAAAAATCCACGAAAGAGTCTGTAGCCACCGTCATCTCCATCCCTAGATCGGGAGGGATCTGAAGCTCTTCCCGGCACCCTGCCAGAGAGGGGAATTCACCTTGGAGGACTTCTTCATCACCATGTAAGCCTCCAGTGTGATGCGTGAGTAGTTCATCCTTGGACTACGGATCCATGTAGTAGCTAGATGGCTGGTTCTCTTCCTTTGTGCTTTCATGTCTAGATCTTGTGAGCTCTGTTCATGATCAAGATCATCTATCTGTAATTCTACATGTTGTGTTTACGGGGATCCGATGGATATTGAGATGCTATTTCAGATTGATTATTGATTCTATCATGTCTTTGTTATTTGTGATCTTGCATGCTTTCCGTTGTTAGTAGCTATCTTGGCCAAGTAGATGCTAGCAACTCCAAGAGTTAGTATTTATGCTCGATAGTGGGTTCATGCCTCTGGTAATCTGGGGAAGTGACAAAAATCTCTAAGGTACTAGATGTGATGTTGCTACTAGGGAGAAAACAACAATCCTTTGTTCATAGAACAATCGTATTGTTTACTTTACACGCAGTTCATAAAGCAATAATCTGTTGCTTGCAACTTAATACTGGAGGGGGTTCGGATGATAACCTGAAGGTGGATTATTAGTCATAGATGCAGTTGGATGGCGGTCTATCTATAATGTTGTAATGCCCAATCAAGTCTCAAAGGAGTCAAGATGATTAGTATATGCATGTATTGCTTTCTTGATGTTTGTCAATTGCCCCGCTCTAATTTGTTCACCCAGCATGTTATCTAACTAAGGAGAGCCACCTCTAGTGAACTATGGATCCCGGTCCTTTTCTTTACATACAATCTACAACTGTTTACTTCTTTGTGTTTACTTTCTGCAAACTTTTACTTCTTTCCATTCGATACGTTTAATCCTTTGTTTTCCGCAAAACACGGTGAGATTGACAACCTCATCGCAAGTTGGGGACAAAGTTCTGTGGTTGTGTTGTGCAGGTTTCCACGTTGCTACTAGCACCGGTAGTGCGCCCTGCCAAAGCTCAGCTAGTAACACCTTTGGGGTGTTTCCTTGCTCCTACTGGTTCGATTAAACCTTGGTTTCATAACTAAGGGAAACTTGCTGCTGTGCTCATCATACCTTCCTCTTGGGGTTCCCAACGAGCTCTACATCAACCACGCACCAGCATTTTTCTGGGCGCCGTGCACTGAGCCATCAAGGGACATGGCGTTGGCCCTGAAGGCTAAAGCAGAACAAGAACTGACTCAAGCAAGGAATGATCTTCACCAGGCCAAAGTCCCGCAGTTCACAACTATGAGTATTGACAAGTGCATGAGGATAAATGCAGAGAAAAAATTCAAGTTGTGCATGGAAGATGCTAAAAGGAATGAGCATACGATTCGATCCTTGCTCTCGCAGGAAGATGCGCATCGAGCTAAGATTAGGAAGATCAAGGACATGTGTGATAACTAGTTGTATTTAGCTTGAGATCCGTTCTTTTTTAAGTTGTAATAGTAGTACTTGTACATACTAGCGGTCTGAACTAGTGGTCCTGGAGTCCTGGGAGAAAAAATTGGTTGCCCGTTAATCTGTCTTAACACTGCATCACTTCCTTTTGTCTAATGATGGTGGTACTCTGACATTGGTGGTTTGTTTAAACATAATCTATGTGGATTGTGCCGATTGCAAATGGCACAACCATAATTTATAAAGTGGAAGCACATGTAGCAGTTGAAACAAGTTGCTGCTTCATGGAGTGTAGCAGCTTAAATAATTTATTTCCGTGCCACTTACATTCCATCGAATTTGGAGACCTCCTGCCTCTGGGAAATCGTGGAACCGGTGTTGCGTGTTTTAAGATAGTAGTGGCACAATCACAATTTTAGATTCAACTACTGACTTGGGCGTTTCCAAACCCTAAGTCGCGGTACATTTTACTCCGAGAATATGTGTAGATTGTTTCGCCTGACAAGTTCCACGCACGGAGCTCTAGAATTTAACCGAATTACATATATATAGGTTCAAGTGCAACACATTACTATGCATCTGCATTGCCAGCATCCTTCTTCCCCAGCCTGGGTGCCAAGACTTCACGTCCATTGGATTCTTCATTTCCTGCCTTCTTCCTCTTCCTCGGTGCCAATTTTCTTAGCGTCACGTACTCTGCATCACCGGGACAGTCAGAATCAGAATCGTGTCCAGCATCATCTTTCCACTCATTTTTATTTTCTTCGGGTAGCAAAATGACTGACCCGGTAGTCATGTTTCTAACCTTGTGGTGCTTCCTGTCAAAGAAACAGGACGGTTGTATAACTGCCCAATATCTACAGAGTAAATAAAACAAAAATTACAATTCAGCACAAACATGCGAACCCCAAGAGACTTTAGCTTACCAGGATCTAATTGGGTTCGAGCGACCACACTATCTAAGAATAGAAGGGCGACTCCTAGTTGCAGCAGCTTCCACATCCAGTACATCACAATTCAGCTCAAACATGTAAGCCGAAGCATACCTTTTCATCAACCCAATTAGCTAATTATCACACGTTAGAGGAACCATGATGCCTCATTCATCTATGAAGATGAACTTTGCAGTCTACTTCGGCCATATTTCATCATGATTATGCAGAGCAGCAACCATACCAGGGATAGTGCAGATATGCGCAAACGCTTCTTCCATCGTGATACAATGGTGTCCATACCACTTGCCCTTCACCCTTGCCGATTTAGAGTTGTACCTGAAGACGGCTACCGTAACCGGGTAAGGTTGGTCTGCGGAGATCCCACTTGACAGAAAACTATGGACAAAATATGTTTGTCAGCATTGGGATAACAAACAATTTTAGGTTCAGTAGCAAGCTAGCAGTTATAGTTAGTGCGAATAGCAAAGATAAGGGTAGCTCACCCGCATGTAGCCAGAACTTCTTCTTCCTTGGTAGTAGGATCTGCCATCCTCCGAGCTGCTCAGCTCGTCGGTGGCGGAGGCAGGCTAGAGCCTCGCAATGGCGGCTACGACATGCGCCATTGGAGCTTGGGATCAGGGAATGGGTGCAGCAACTTGGCGCCAGAAGTCAAATGTCCGAAGGGATCGTTCTGCTTGGAGGGTGGATTTTGACACCGCCGGTGCTAGGGGAAAGGAGGGACTGGATTTGTGAAATTGGTCAACGCATCCAATCCACTTAGTTCCTTGATTTGCCTAATAGGTTGCCACGTTGGCGCTCGTGTCACGGACAGATTACCGACATGTGGGTCCCGACTGTCTACTTCACGGGGCAGTTTAACGGAATGTTTGAATTTGGCAGGGGTGAGATGAGTTTATCTCGAAATTGCCCCTCTCGGTAGTTGGTAGCCCAACTTTACGAAACGCGGCAATTACAGGGAACATGGGTACCGCGATGCACTCTCCCACGAACTTTCGGGCTGCAAACAAACATTCCTCCATAGGAGGGCGTCAGGGCCTCCCTGCCACCAATGCCACCTCCTCTCTTTGACATGGCCACCTCTCCCCCATGGTGATACACATCTACATCAAACATCAAGATCCCCTCCATATACATACTGTAATATGTATGATGTAATTCATACTTTTCCCATGATCTATTGTGTCTCCATGTCTATGTTTGAGTAGTGAATTGTTTATGGCAATTGTGATATAGTTCATTGATGGGTTCATACAATTATATGTTGTTTTCTATGATGATATTATGTACTAATATATGAGTTCACACATATGTTGGGGTAATACATATAGGTTTTCACCGTTGCATGATGATAGGAGGAGGGATAGCCAAAGTTTGACAGAAAGAGAATCCCAAGTCTTAGATATGCATATTATGTTAATTCATGGTTAATCAATGGGAGGTATAACTACGGGGATAAATATAAATGTGGTGGTTGGACTTTATGTCTTAATAATTATCTTGTTCGCTCTTAATTGGCATTGGGATCAATCACAAGGAGTGTACTTGCTCATGTATATGGCTCCTCTCTAGAATAAACAATAAAAATAATATCCATCTGCTTCACTAATTGTGACAACCAAACAAATGAAATAGCAATTTGCCTAAACACTTGCTCCCTTGGGAAACTTTCTCCTACATCACTAGCTCCACTTTACTTGCAATCTTATACCTTCAGTATGTACTTCCAAAACTTCACTATTTTCTACTTAGTAGTAAAAACGACCACACACGCTCTAGTTCATAACATTGCATGGAAGGCCATATAAGTGGGTTATAGGGCTTTAGAGAATAGATAGTTTACCTTAAGCTCCTCATGGGTTTGACACTCAAATACTTATCGAATTGTAGTACGGTGACCCCTGCACTTGGGGGTTATCATTCGTGCAACGTGTTTTACACGCTGTCAACACGAGTCGCCAAAGTGTTGAACTCCATCCTTGGGACATAATCATATTACGGCTGAGGTGATGGCATGTTGGGCTGCTGCTGGTAGTGTTGTAGCTGGAACTGATGTTACTGGCCATAGTCATCCCAGCCTTAGTCGCCCCATCCTGGGAATGCTCCTATTGCTACTATGGTGCTGGGTCAAGTATTTCTCCTTCCCAAGTTGGGTTGCCTACTAGGTTATCCATCCGTTCGGATGCAATCCTTACTTATGTGAGCTCCTCCTGGGTAAGAGCCCAGTATTTTCTCCCTGTCAAACCAAAAGCTTGTGCAAAAGGAATAAGTTCTTGGTGCATAGCACTGTTAGGCTCAACATAAAACTAATAAGCATGGAGACGATCATTGTTCTCAAAGATACCCATAAATTTGTGCTAGCCATATGGTTAGCATCCATATATTTGCTTCCCGGGACAGGTCGTCCCGCGGAAATAGGAATCTCACGTGCGTAAGTGAATTGGGTTACCGGCCCACCACATCGAATATCAACTGCATGTGCCGACCTCTGTCGGTGGAAGTGTTGGATGAGTAGAGATACAATGTTGACCTTGTTGACCATATTAGGGCGGAGGGCCATATAGATGATGTTGAACTCGGGGCTAGTCATTACTCCGGTGTCCCCCTTTATGAATATTTATTTTGACAGAAAGGTGGTGAAGTAGTAGATGGTGGGATTTTGGATTTTGGTGGATTTCTTCCGGGCGTAGTTTTAATCCTCATAGATAGAAATTTTCTCCTAGGCATGCATTGCCTCTTGGACTACATCCTCAGTAATATTGAGCTCTCCTTCAGTGGAGAACCCGAACAAAGAACATAATTATTTGAAAGTAATATTGTAGGGGTGACCATTGAGTTGCACAGTGCAATTACGAACATGGGTGGCAAGGTCATCATATAAGCTCGATCGAGAGTGGAATGCTTGAATGTGTCGATGCTAAGAGTAGCAAAGACCTCCATGCCAGCGTTGCTAACCATTGTCCTGAAATAGCCCAACAAGCTATAGCGCGAGAGGAACTCATCATCCACCCACTTCATGGGTAGCACAGAGCGAGCACTTACTCTTCCATATTCCTTGTTAAATTTGGCCTTCAGGGCTTCAACCTTGGCGCCCTCCTCTTGTTATTTGGCGTGATGGAGGAGCCCGAGGCGCCCGAGTGGCTTCCCTAGTGCACGAGTTTTCCCAACATCATTGTAATGAAAATTTTCACCAGAAAAGTATAAGCATAAGGTTTCTACTGTTGTCGTCTGCCATATCAGCTGGCTCAACCTTTGGAACCTTGAACTATGGAAATTTGCATACCGGGCATTCACGCAAATTGATGTAGGCATCACCGCAATACAATATACAATCATTTTTACATGCATGTATTATCTAAACTTCCATTCCCAATAGACACACAATCTTCTTAGCTTTGTAAAAACTATCTGGTATGTGGTTTCCTTGAGGAAGAAATTCTTGCAAGAATGTTAATGATGTGGTGACACTCTTATCTTACCATCCGAACTTTTTTTCATCTGCATCAGTTCAAGCACAAAAAGGCATACTTCCTGCGCTTTCATAGGATCTAAATCAGTCTTCACCCTTTCGCTTTTCAAAGCCCCTCGCAATAAATATGTAAATTCGTTTCGCAGAAATTCAGAGATTTTCGATCTCCTCGAAAGAAAATGAGTTCGATCAGCAACACCGGTCTCCGCAGCACCAGGATAAAGACCTTCTTTTTAGAAGATGCCCGTAGTTCTGGTTGAAGACAGTGGACTTTGGCGCCTACGCTTTTAGAAGTACCGAGGAAACCAACCTAACATATTTATTATTTCAAATAACAGAGCTTTCACGCTAGTTGCCTGCTTCTCTTCTGTCTTGGAAAAGTGAGGAAGAGAGGTGGAAAGTGTCAAATCGAGATTGTGTGGGTGTCCTTCTCCGACCCTTACTGTCCAACCGGAGAGCGGACGACTAATGTGTTCCACTTATTGAACAGGGTCTGTGGTCGGTCCGTGACCCCTGGATGCCGAAGGCGTCCTTGGGGTGATCTCAGGCCGGCCTCAAGGCATGAACTGAAGGCAGGCAAGAAGGCATTCAATTTGAAGGATGTGGTGTAGCCTGTGCGGAGTACAGTATCTTTCTTTCTCCAAAAATATATGGGCGATCCTATCCAATTTTTGAAGTCATTTTAGCATTCAAAATTCTTTTCTTTCGCAAGAGCACTCAAACATAGATTGAAGATCTTCAGCCACAACATAAGAATGAATGACTTCTTGCATCCAGACTGGTTGCACCACACAGAGAGCTTGGATTTGCATATTGTGTGCTACTGTAGACAGAGCATCAGCAGGCTTATTGTGTGAGCCCTTCTTATATTGGAACTTGTATTGAAGACCGCTCATCGAAGATCTTAGTCATGGCGCGTTGATATGTAGCACCGGCGTTTTTGAGACCTTTGGGCATAACCTTGTTTGTAACAATATATGCCTATTGGAGTGCGAAAGGCTGTGCTTTATCAAGGCAAGATTCTCTTTCTTTCGCCAAGTCAAAATGTGACTCCTGTGTACATCAATATGCATTAAAGCTTTCATCAATTATTTGCTTCGGGCTTTTCTCTTCCATCCAAGGCACCTCATTCGTCCATCTATACTTTTTATAAATAGAAGCCCTATAAGAATAAGCCTTTCCTTATTCTTTTATTCCTTTCTTTTCTGTGATTGTACATCAAGAAATAGCACATCTATTGACTTGACGGTTACTCCACTCCAGAGGAAAAAGAATTTTTACTATACTAGAGATAAGGGCGGCAGTCACATCATTGGCAGCAGTGAGCAGAGGTCAAGAAGAAGAAGCGGTAAGAGCAGTTAGAGAGCAAGCAGCAGGCGTGATGGTCCAAGCTCTCCGGTGGAGGGAGCTGTTATACCTCTAAAGCCCATAAACACACATGAGAGAGAGCGAAACAGCAATCAGACCTTTTGGTATAAGTTTTCCCTTGCCAAGAGTTCAATTTACGCCAATGTTGGAAGGCATGTGTGGCTGTTATCGCCGCCTGAGGGCGTTGTGTATTCCACAAACTTTTGTGATGTAATATAAGTGTGGAAGATCCTAAAAAAAGCAGATACATTGTATCGCAAACGCTCTAACCCATCGAGAAGCTCATTCATTGTTGTTGATGCTTTCTACCCTCGCCTAATTCTCCGGGAGACCAGTCTAAAACCAACCAAAAGGTGAACAAAATAAGTCATAACAGAGGCTTCGAGAGTGCCCAACTGAACCACCCGCTCTTAGATTCAAGAATTCGTGGCCTGAGCTTTTTTATGACCTAAGAGAATTTGGATTACGAGGCGGAAAAAATCTTGGGACTCGATGACATCCTTGACGAGGACTTGTTGGACGACTATTATCACCTTTCCTATCCCGATGCCGCGATGGCAGACAAGATGAAGATGGACAAGCAGTGCGAAGGAATGCATTTTCTTTTTTAGAATGGCAGAGAGTGGGGAGGATTGATTCTCTGAAAAAGGGTAGGGTTAGGGTTACTTTAGATGAGAGAAGCTGGTTCATCTCTATTGAGATATTAGAGTGGACTAGATGATCTTTATCTAGTCTAGCGTAGGACCACCAAGACTGATTGAAATATTGCATCAATTCATAATGGTAAAAATTGTTAGCTGTTATTAGTCTTCTCGATAACCATCCAAGATGGTAAGAAGAATCCCCATCCTCTGCCGCCGCAGATGCTCAAATTAAAGCAGTTGACAATTGACCATTCCATCCCTACCGAGCCGCCTCTTCGAAGTATTTACCTCTACCTTTCTTTTTTTAGAACATACCCTTCCAATCCAAAATCAAAAAAGAAAGAAAAGTTCCTCGTCTGTGATTTAGTCGGCCCTAAGGGAGTTTACTCGACCCATTCTCCAGTCTCCTTCATTGCTCAAGTGTGCGACTCCGTATGAGGACCTCCTTCCCTTTTGCTCTGCCCACTCTCCGTTCACACGGTTATCAAAGCGGAGGAAGGGCGGGAAGCAGGTACCACGAGCCCTCTGTCCCACACATCTATCAAGAAGCAAGTGTAGTTCACCGGTTCCACCGAATGCTCCTATCTCTCGGCAAAGATCGTGTGAGTGTGCAGTTATGCTTCAGATGCTTCGCCATGGAATAGATCGACTCAGTTCCCCTTCTTTTCCGGTGCACTCGCTTTGTATCTCCGACACACAAGGAAGGACACGGTGGGAAGAAAGCTGCCCTAGCCTCTGTCCGGTCGATCATTCCGCTGGCATCTTGCATTCACGCCTCCGTTTGACTGCCGCTCGGGAATGTAGTTGTAGATACGTGAGTCTTAGTGGGTCATTGGCTCCACCTCTTATCTCCTTCTACGACATGTTGTAGTCATCGCCATATTCAATATGTCACTTAGTCATATCTGCCTCGCAGCGGGTCAGCACCTCCGAAAGAAAGGGAGGGAGGACTTCATTCATTGACTCCGTGATCGCCCTCTGAACGATTAAAATAAGGTAAAGCTTGAAGATAAGTTTTGTACTCGATTAATTTCTCAGTCCCTCTAGTCGGGTGGGCGAAATTGACTTGGCTTCGCCAAAAGGCCTCATCTCCAAAGCCCGGCTCGCGAGGCGTCCCTCTTGCTATAGGGCGGAGCCCCCTCGCCTCGCTCTTGTGACATGCTATGTTTCCCTTCTTCCATTCTAAAGTCAAGGGTGAGTCCCATGTGTCAGTTTGTGGATCGCGGTCTCACGCACTAATCCCTACAGCAATAGATAACTTTATATAGTGCGGTTGACAGCCATGGTACATTGGTTTCTTTGAGTCTTCCATCATGCAATCATATTTATCATACATTTCTGACCCTCACAGTTACTTTTAAACTCCTACAACATCTGACACACAATGTCTTCTTCAACATGTGTCGTGTTTCCTTACGATGATGTACTATGCACGTCGTTTGTTTGACCAACCTCGTGAGTTGATGGAGATACGGTGGTAATCTCAACATCATCCATTATGACATCCCCATGTACTAATCTGCTCCTCATGAGCATCACCCTCCTCATCTGTACTTTGTCATATTTCTCTGTGGTGGATCCAACAATTGTACCCCACCATGAATCCCTTTTTGATCAAATGTGTCTGAATATGTGAAGTTCTTGTAGAACTCTGGATGTTTTTATAGTCACAACACGACAAAGTATCCACGAGTCCTTTGTATCAACTGCATTCTTTTCAACTACGTTCAAAAACTTTGTGACACCATCTAGGTACACATCGGTCACATGATTCCCGAGGTAGATCCACCCAAGGTCCATCTGTAAAATAAGATAAATTAATATTAATAAGTAATAAACTATGAATTCACATGCATTTAATACAATATTTCACCAAAAATAAATAGATGAAAATTGAAGCACTCCAAAAAGGCATTATTACAGATGTCGAATTCTCCTCTTTATGCCCCAGCCACATGCACACCCAACCCCTTCCTCACTCTTCCGAAGCCCCATTTCTATACCGCGCCTATCACTTCTCCCTCCTGAAGCACCGGTGGCGGCTGCCCCCACCTGTCATCATCTGCCGGCCGCGGTTTAGATTGAGATCCATAGTATTTGGATATCGCCGCCACGAGGTACCGTATACGTCAAATCATCGTTGTGCCTCAGATCTCTGCCACATGCGTAAATGTCGCCATGGTTAGGACAATGGATGACAATGAGCTCGAAGTTACCGTTAACTAATCCTCGTCGGATGAGGTATTAAACTTCAAGATTTCATCTCTCTATTTTAGTTTGTTCTGATGTTTTGGGTCTGCTTATATGAGATTTTCCCAATTGAATTTGTTTTGATTTGTTTCTAGGAATCACCCGGTGACTACGTTAGTTGTGATGGATGTGCCCAACATCAACATTGTCTAGAAGCAAAAAATCACTTTCCTAGAAGAATTAGACTTTACAATGGAGAAGAAGAGGAAGATCAATGAAGAATTGAGGAAGATCGTAGAGAAGCTAAGGCTAGATCATGAGACAATTTAGAAGATGGAGCAAGCAATGAAAACCATCACCGAAAAAATGGAAAGAGTTGTGGAAGAGAAGCGGAAATGGAGTTGATGTCAGTTGATATCATCCATGCACATAGTATCAAGAAGCAAGAAGCTAGGCAAACAACTAGGATGCAAATGAATAACGTCAAAAAGTATTGTCTTTGGAAGGAAATGTGTTTACAGTACGCCTTCAGTGCCATTGTTATCCTAGTTACGGTTATAATCGCCATGTCCGGGTTTTTAAAATGTGCGAAGTAGTTTTTATGGTGAGTATTATTGTTACTAATTGGTATGTGAGAATTGGTTGCATGATATATGTTGTTTGCATAAAAACATAGATTGTACGAGTAAAAGTGGACAAGAGAGTAAAATGCACCTTCAAGTTAACACTCTTAACTGACAAACTTGGTCAGCTTAGTGAATCTCCATGGAACGTACAAATCCTTGATAAATATATAATCCACCACTACTAGGAAACAGCCTATCTGTGACGCATGGAAATGGGACTTCTGTGGCGCATATCCTAGTGGCCACTGTTACCTCGGTACTGATAACTGCTTCTTGTGGCGCATATGGATATGCGCCACAGAAGTCCCAGACTTCGGTGGTGCATTTCTTCATATGCGCCACAGGAAGAACTTCTGTGGCGCATTTACATATATGCGCCACAGAAAGCCCATGCGCCACTGACTATATAATTATATGCGCCACTGATTGTGTAACACGTATTCGAAGTAAAATACGTTCCTGGTGTATAATCAGGTATTTATACAGGATTTATACAGTATTTATCCATATGAGTATAAAGTACATTGCACAAGTAGTAGATGCATGAAAACAGACATATATATAATACAAACACTTAGAGCCCGATCGAGATACATATATAGTGTCAAGTGCCGAATTTTTACAGAAGTGCCGAATACAAAGTTCATATCATCTCACATTACAAATATGAAGTGGCCACCGCCGCCTACACTAGGATCAAATAGAATACAATTGTGATAATGGTGAGCAAGAGCATTAGCCCGACCAATATCTTCATCCGGTTCTTCTTCCACAAGTGGTTCCTCCACTTGGCTACCTCCTCCTATCTAGTCGCGTATCCTTTGTAGATGTTGCCACTGAACTTGTTTACTTGTTTGTGACAATCCTCCCACTCCTCGTAGACTCCTGGAACCCTACCCATGTACTCCACATACCACCTCATCGCCATCTCTATAGACGACAAGGCATATTAGTAAAAATACAACGAAAAGAATTAATAAAGGGTTCCCATCCATATATATATATATATGTTCACATAATATAAAACAAAGGATCCATAAACCTAAAAGATAGATCATCATAGAAGCAATAAGTTCAACGACAACACGACCACAAGGTAGTTTAAGTCTAACAACAATGACCATTTCGATCACAAAATAGTAAAGTTTATGACACATACACTAATACAGCAGGCGTCCATCAAGAATATACACACACTGGATCATGCTAGAGGCACACATCGATCATGAAGACTTCTCTTCTCGCTCGGCTTTGGGAACGGTAGATAGCCCTCTTTTGTCATCCACGTCCTTCTGTCACCCTGCTTACGGAGGCGTTCTTCGATCTCCCTCTTACTCAACCCTCTGGCTTGTAGGGCACCCCCCTTGTGTTGACATCTTTAATGATGATTTGTGACAACTTCATCTGAATGCGATGGAAGTCTTCTCTAAGATCATCATCGTCGATTCGTGCCAAAGTTTTCGCCCATCCTCAGAGACTAGATGGCAGCATTAGGTTCTGGCAATCCCGAACATAGACTTTAAGGTGATGGAGGACGTAGAAGGCCTCCTTGGCACCAGTAGTCGACTGCTTGACGCAGGGGAACTCGAGCACGTTCTTGAACACATGTTTGCCATCCTTGATACATTCCCATTATCTACGAAGGTGCATCCCTTCTTGGTGTAGCCCTCGAGAGCCTCATTGAGAACACCCCTTATTCTGGTGTAGTCTTTCTTCTTCATCAAACTCCCCGAGTCGAAATACGTGGCTAGCGAATTCCCCGGGGCAAGGATGATGAGTGTGCAGTATTTGTCTCTATGCAACACAATTGGAACGGGATGTTGATAAAAGATCAAAGGAAGAAATCTATAAGAAATGCATAAGTTACGGTGGCGATGAGCGAGTGTGTGTACTTACTCGGGAAAGAAAGGCAAAAGAAGTATGCCCTTCCTCTTGTTGTCCACCATGAACTTCTCGAGGTACGCTGTCGCCTTGGTCCGTGTCACTGATCCTTCGACCAACTGGCTGTCCCGCATGTAGTAGGGATCCACTATCGCGATCTCCGGGGTACTCTCTCTCTTGATCTTGATCGCCAGATTGAGCGCGTATAGGCGGACCAAGTTATAGTCCAGCCGTTTCATGAGAAACAGCTTGAATATGTCCTCGAATGCTATGAAGAATATATCCGCGGGGGGTTTATCGATGACGCCCACGTCCAATGGCACCTTCGTCGTGAAAACCGGGTAATTTGGATCTTCGTCTTTAAGAAGGAGGCCCTCTAGTGTCTTGACACCCTTGTGCAAAGGTAACATGGCTCCAACCGCAATGTGGATCATATCCGGAGTCAATATCGGATCACCAGCTACATGCACTCGGGACAAGCCATATTGTGTGGATGGTACGACGACGACGTCCTGACCCCGGATCCTCTTCGGAAGAGGCTGGTTCGTACCCTTCTTATTATTATTATTACCTCTCTTCCTATAGTGCTTCTTCTTCACAACAGTGTCATCCACTGCCATCTTCTCATCAGCCGCCTTTCGTAGTGTGTTGGGGCTGAAAACCAATCCCGGTTTCTCTTGTGGTGGATCGGCGGCCGGACGCATCTCTTGAGAAAGACCATGGAAGACCAGGCACTGCGTGTATGTATTGGGCCGACCAGCTTGATGGTCGTCGCGAGATTTGAAGGGTTCTTCATCCACAAAAGGCATATACAATCCTTTGGCAGCGCCGATGTTGATGAAGTCGTCAACGTTGACCAATTCATCATCATCTTCATGGGTGCCATAATGTGGTGGTGGTAGCGGGGGCGACAACGGTTGCGGTACAACGTGTTTGCCATGTGGCGGTGCACACACTGCCAAGAGTTGCTGGTGACGGCTGGTGGTGGCGACGATGAAGGCTGCTGGCTTCTGAGGTGGTGGTCGGGCGATCGTTCGAGAGGTGGCGCCGGTGCTTCCCCCCACAAGACGAATCTGGGTCTTCGTCCATGTCGAGGGCCAGTTGTAGCATTATCCAAGGGTCTTGTGTTCGTCGGCTCCCTGAGGTTGAAAGGGGGGTCCATGTCGTCGCACCCTGGCAACACCCGAGCCAACCTGACCCTCATCACGTCATCATCCATTGGATTGTTGTGCATCGTGCGACTCGCCGGTTGTATGAGAGTGCCCTTGGCAACATCCTTCAACTCACCGCCGACATCTTTAAGCAGGAGTACGCAAGAAGTGTCTTGAGGCAAAACATGTTGTGGGCGTCATGAGATGGCAGCAGTCATGCATCAAAGGAATAAAGGAGATGACGTGCACTAACTAATTAGTTACCTTGGTGATGGCGTGGATCTCGGCTAATGTAGAGACACGGCCGATGCCAGCGGCCGGCCTATCATCATCTGCAATCTCCCGCTTGGGTGCCTCACGAAGCACCACCGCCGTCGGCTGCGCCTTATTGGTATCTTTTGCGGGAGGGGGTGTCGGTGTGACCAAAACTAGCGGCTGTGTCCCGACGTTGATGACCGGCAGGGTCACCAGGTCCGGCGACACGGTAACATTGATGCCCGAGTTGCTGCTGCTTAAGCTGGGCAGATGTATCAGCCCCTGTCGACCTCCCGCATTCCAAGAAGTAAGCCCCTCGAAAAACTCAGGGGGGATCATCAAGCGGAGCCTCTCTTCCACTAACTTGTCCACCGTTTTCTTGTCCACCGCCTTCTCCTCCATTGTCTGCACCTTTATCTTCAGCTCTTCAACATCGGATTTATCCTTAGCCGCCAACTGGTTCTTCCTCTCCCTTCTTTTCTTGGTGTCCTCTTTGTAGTACTCCTTGAACTTCATGCTCGTACCGAAGCCAGACACACGGCCAGCTGAGGACGGCGGCAACCCCTTGTCCCTCTTCTTATAAGCATTGGTCGCCCTGTTGAAAACCATGTCCCACGGCTCCGTCGAATCCTGGGACGACTCTGTGGCAGTAGCGTTCAGTTCATCCTCCTGCAGAGACAAGCAAATGTGAACCCATTTAGATTCTTGGCTTTATTATTTTAATTAGAACGCAATAGACTTGAGATCGGCGATAAATTCCTTACCAGCTTCTTCTCGAAGTCCTTCACCTCCGGATCGTCGGTGATGAACTCCCATGTTTCCTTGTCCAGGTAGTAGCGGTCTCGAACAAATTGCCTAAGCTGCAAGTCCGTGATTTTAAGCCAAGGGTTGTCTTTACCAAGGCATTCAAGCTCGGCGTCCTCCTTGTCCCAAATGGCCTGTTCCCCCTATAACCGCCGCTTCCAAGGTGGTGGTTACCTATGTTCTGTTCTCGCATACTCCTTCCCCATTTAGTCCATTTTATAGCGTCAGCGGTAGCTATATCCGCCTTGAATATCTTAAACTCCTCTTCGTCGAGCATCAGATTTTTCTTACTAATAACCTCCCAGCTTTCACCTTTGTCAATGCTAGTCTTCACCCGGGTTTTCTAGCTGCTCAAGGCATCTCTCATCTACGTGAGGGCTAGTTTGTTCATCGGGTTCTTTCTCTCGAGGTTTCTAAACCTCTCTGGGAATCTGTATCGCTTGTGAAGCTTCTTAAGGAGGTTATCGACCAAAGTTGCATTGTCAGCATGTCTGATGTACTTCGTGTTGATCGACATGCTTTCCCGGACGATGCACCCGAGTTGTAGGCCGTACCCTATAGCAATCGCCTCTGTCGCAATTGGTAGGCCACTTTCTGTGACCTCAGTGAACTCATCGCAGACGGTGGCGAGCACTGGCACCTTCCGCTCCTTCTGTTCCTTCTTCTTCTTCTTCTTCTTCTTCTGAGAAGAGGCCGGGTTACCGCTACCGCCATCCGTGCGCTCGCCACCATCGATGCGGGCGCCGCCATCGATGGTGTCATCCTCTTCGCCGTCGCCTTCACTAGTTCCATCATAGTCGTCTTTGTCCCCCTCGTAATCAGGATGTCCTCCCTCATTGGCCCTAGTAGCTCTGGTGACGGTCACCTCCTCCTCCGGTGGTGGTGTCATCCTCATCGCCTCCTCCTCCTCCTGTTGGGATCCCTGCCAGAATGACTGGTTGGCATGTCTAGCTTGTTCTTCGACGTTGATCATGTACTTAGAAGGGCCGGCCTCGTTGTTTCCCGACATGTTTGCACTACTCTATTAAAAAGAGGCAAAAAGTTAGCACAAATCTCGGCCGAAAAATTCAACATGACCTTTGCTAATTTTTTGACCTTGGAGTGCCCATTTCTCAACCGAAACAGAAGTGAATCGACACTTCAAGAGAAACGGGCAACTCAATTGAAATCCCTGCAAACATTTTACACACACACAAAATCACCACAAGTAGCGAGTAGTAGAAGCACCACAGAAGCACCAGCAAGCACCACAGCAGCACCAGCAAGAAGCACCAGCAGCACCAACACAGCAAGCAGTAGCAGCACATCAAGCACCAGTAGCACCAACAAGCTTAGCAAGCAGTAGTAAGAACCAACAGATATATGTATAAGAACTTTAAAAACTTTAAAATTTACAACATTATACACTTAAAACATTGAGCACTTTAAATTTGAATAGTAATCAGCTAACCCAACAACTAATCCTTGACTATATACACTTTTACATTTCACATACACCATGCCTGATTGATATATATGTGGATGATGGCAACCTAATTAATTTTAACTACAAGAACATCTTGGAATTAATTTTAACTACAAAAACTCCAAGAACCAATGTGTGTGTGCCTGTATACATACTCCATGAACTAATTACACTCCGGAATATGATAGAAAGCAGCTGCAGTATAACTGAAGCATAAAATCCATGGTTTGTGTATAACTGAAGCATAAAATAAACCAGAACATTTTTTGAAGCACTACTCTGTAATTGTGCACTGCCCTTCTCTGGATCAAGCCAGACACTACTCTGAATCAAGCTAGAATATTTTTATCTTTATAACATGAATCAAGCCAGGCACTACTCTGTAATTGTGCATTTCCCTTCTCTGAATCAAGCCAGGCACTACTCTAAAATCAAGCACTACTATCTGAATCAAGCCCTTCTGTGAATCATGCACTACTCTTTGAATCAAGCCAGGCACTACTCTGTCAAAGCCAGGAACAACAATACTAGTAGCGCAAGGTGTCCTATTTTTATTCTTATTCTATGAGCTAGCTCTGCCTCCAAAAGAGTATTATTGATACACTATCTTAGGTTGTCCTCTTATTGCTTAATCAAGTACCAGCATTAATACTAGCATTAATATGACCAGGTAGTAAAATACAACAACATTAATACAAGTACCAGCATTAATCAAGTACCATCATTACACACTATCTTAGGTTGTGCTCTTCTTGCTTAATCAAGTACCAGCATTAATACTAGTATTTGTTCTTAGATAATGTCCAAGAGTTAATCAAGAACCTGACCCTTCATGTTAGTGCCTTGCATTTAAATAGCTTAATAAAAAAGAAAGGTGAACATGACAATTTCAGGTTCAATTCTCATAGCTACCAGGGCAGGGCATAAACCTAACCTATGATAATGCCACATATATTTGTGTCCAAGGAAGGTGAGGTGATATGAATGATCACAGACCAGTTTTAGGTTCAATTCTCATAACAAATCAAACCTAACCTATGATAATGCCACAGATATTTGTGTTGGCATTGTTGTATTGATCTGTAGCATATGGTTCAAAGTAAATGGCGGTATCAACCCTGAAGGTTGGTTGTGAGAGCATCAATGCAGGCTTTGTGGCAGAGTTACAACTACAAGTGGCAGTACCCAAGTAAATGGTAGTATCAACCCTGAATAATACATCCATCAACAGAGTTGCAACTACAAGGGAGTATGGGCCAAGCACCGAATGCTGAATGATAGTTAGACAATAAATTGCAGACGAGTTCATCACCGGCAGAAGGGCAAGCTACTTACATGCACACATAATAACAGTAGTAGTATCTAACAGGGAAAGAGAACGACAATTGCAAGTAGAACCCATGGAGAGGAAACAAGTAGGTGTTAGTTGATTCATGGGTGAGCGATTCGAGACTTGCCTGCCCCTTTTGCAGTTGAAGTAGGTCTCCCGCAGGCCGACGCACTCACTGGTGATGCAGGGCACCTTCTCCCCCTACTGCGAATGGCGAGGTGTGCACTGCCCTTCTCCTCCTCCTCCTATTGCGGATGGTCTCCAACGGCTCCTCCTCCACGGGCTCGGCCGACGGCTCTCCTGCACGGGATCCGGTGATGGCGAGAAGGATTAGGGTTGCGTGCGGCCAAGAGAGGTAGCTAGGGTTGCGCGTGGGGGGAAGAACTAGAGAAGGTACGGTTCGTCGGGTGGCGCTAGGGTTCCGGCGTGGCGGCGACGGCGTGGCGGTGGTGGCTCCAGTGATGAGGGCGACTACTAGGGTTGCGCGCGGGCGACAGAGAAAGGGGAAGAAATTGATCGAGAGAAGAAGGGGGATTAGGGGGAGGCCAACCCGTTTATTTGTCTAAGTGTGGAAGTTCTATGGCGCATTCCTCTAAAATGCGCCACTGAACTTACAACTTCTGTGGCGCATTACTACGGTATGCGCCATAGAAATTTTGGGCATAGTCCAAAACAAAGCGGCGTCGTAGTTTGACAAGATCAGCTACATGTCCTAGTGGTCTTGCTCGCCAGCTTTCAACCTGGGGTAGCCAGGTTCGAATCCTGGCTGTCTTAGACTTTTTTTCCTTTTTAAAAAAATATTTGATTTATTCAAAAAAAGCAAGAACATATACACACATATGCATATTTATTTAAAAAAAGCAAGAACATATACACATGCATACTTATCAAAAAACCTCCTGAATCATATATATGTGCTTGTCACACACAAATGTGAATTTGTATACCCACACGAATATCACGTGTATGTTTTAGTCTCTAACTAATATATATTTGCGAGCACACATGTGAATTAATACACCAAAAAGGCACATAATTGCTAGTGTCTCTTCACAATCTTCTTGCCCTTTTTCGTCGCGGTTGAATACTTTAGCCCGTGCACTTTGAGATTTCTTCTTGTTTATGGACAACCTTTAGTAGGCAATGTGGTCTTCCATCTTACTTTAGTAGTAGTAGGCATGTTGAAGTACTTGTCGAATTCCTCTTCGATCTTCGGGTCGCCGTTTTTGTCGAAGTTTTGCTCGTTGGCGGCTCCTTCCATTCCGATGATGCTCCTCTTGGCCCTCCTAACTACAACACGGTTGGGATTTGACGGGTCGGTAATAAAAAAGCATTGATCAACTTGGCTAGTGAGTACCCAAGGCTCATTTTTTGTGGAGGCGTTCTTCGTCGATTTGGCATCTGGTATAACCATTGTGGTGAAATACTGGCCTTCTTTTTCCATGTTCTTGGCCCATCTAACACAGAATATCGGTACGATCTCTCCACAGTAGTCGATCTCCCATATCTCCTCGATCCTTCGGTAGAATCTTTCCATCACAGTAGTCTCGTCATCAGCAAAGGATAACATAGTTACTCCTGAGTTTTGATATTCGCTATTCTTGTCCTTTTCCTCGGTGTAGAATCTGTAACCATTTATGTCGTATGACTGATAGGTCCTTAGGTTGTGCCCTAGGCCCTGCGACAAGGAGAATATGAGTTTTTGATCTTCCGTAGAAGGCGTCTGTGGGGGATTGTCCAGTTGCCTTTTCTTGAACCAACCCGTGAAGCTGGAGTTGTGCTCTCTGGTTATGTCTCCCATCTTCCTCGGCCGGCCCTAGTCGACGTACTCCTGCTCGATTAAGCTTCTGTGCTCTTCGACCCAAGGACCGACCACTTCAATGTGTTGTAGCGCGACTCGGTGTGCCCTTTCAAAATCAGTGCGTCGACCATCAATGCCGACATGCAGTGAGCGGCAGCCCTCGCGGTGACCATATCCACCGAGCCTGCCGAGGTGCTTCTTTGTGGGTATTCCAACATCCTCGTTCTTGGTGGTTAGATAATTCTGGCAGAAGGAGATGCACTCATAGATCAGAAAGACCTTGGCTATGCTTCCATCTGGACGAGACCTGTTGCGAATAAATCCTTTGATGACACCGTTTAGCCTTTCTGGCAGCATGTTGTGCAGGAATGTCGGCCCGAGATGGATGATGTCGTCCACGACATGTACAAGCAGATGCACCATGATGTCGAAGAATGCGGGCGGGAAGTAAATCTCAAGCTCGCATAGTATCATCACGATCTCTTCCTGTAGCCTGTCGAGCTGCTTCACACCGATCGACTTCCTAGATATGACATCGAAAAAGTTACAGAGGCCAAACAACGTCTCACGGACATGCTCGTCCATTATCCCACGGATCGCAACGGGGAGTATCTGCATCATCAGCACATGACAGTTGTGAGACTTCATACCGCTGAACCTCTTCTTCACCATGTACAGATATCTGCTTATCTTCCCCGAGTAACCGTGAGGAACTTTCACTCCTAAGAGGCACCTGAAAAACTGCTCGAGCTCCTCCAGACTCGGAGTGAAGCAGGCAGCGCAAAGCACCACCTCATTCTTCTTAACTCTTTTGCAGTGACCTTGAGTCCCTTCCGTCTGATCATCATCATCATCACTATCAGGGTACTGAAGATCTTTCTTGATGCCAAGCAATTTAAGGTCCTTTCTTGCTTTCGGCCCATCCTTGGCCCTCTCCGGCATGTTCAGTAGAGTGCCAAGCAGACTCTTGGTAACGTTCTTCATGATGTGCATTACATCGAGGCTATGGGGAGTGTCAAGGACCTTCCAATACGACAGATCCTAGAAAACAGACCTTGCTTTCCATACACCCAGCAGCGGCTTTGTCCTCGGTCGTTTTTTCTAGGCGCAGGGCAATCTACCTAATTATTCAAAAGCTCCTCGATTTCTTCGCTACTCCTCAGACGCGGGGCTCTTTCGAGATCATCCTTACCATTGAACAGGTCACCACGTTTTCTCCACGGGTGATCCATGCGGAGCCACTTTCGAGTACCTTGGAACACGGTTTTCGAAGACCCGGGATCCCTTGGTAGCTGGAGATGCGGTGTCTCATCCATGCACTTGACGCATGCATTGTGTTTGTGGTTCACCTGGGCCGATACATATGCATAACCAGGATAGTCCGGCACGGTCGTGAGCAACGCGGCTCTTAGATGGAAATATTCTTTAGTGTAGGCGTCCCACATACGGGCCGGCGTCTCCCACAAGCTAGCTAACTCCTCTCTCAATAGCCCGAGATACAGATGCATATCGATACCTGGTTGTTTTGGCCCCTGAATAAGAATGCTCATGTGTACATACATTTGCTTCGTGCATAGCCACGGGGGGAGGTTGTATGGCAATACAAACACAGGATAGGTGCTATGCGTGCTACTCTGGTTTCCAAAAGGATTGAGTCCATCGGTGCTCATACCCAGCCTGACATTCCTTGCATCGCCCCCGAACTCTTCAAACTCGATGTCCAATGCATTCCACTGGCTAGGGTCTGAAGGGTGTGTCAGGATCTTGCCCTTCTCTGGATCATCTTCGGGTTTCTCTCTTTCCGTGTGCCATTGCATGAGCTTTGCTTCCTTAGGATCTACGAAATATCGCTGCAGACGGGGGGGTGATAGGAAAGTATCATACCACTTTTCGAGGAACTTTCTTGTTCCCTCTCTTGTACCGTCCTTGGCCACACAATAGACATGTGGTTCTATCCGCGTACTCGTTCCGATAAAGTGCGCAATCATTGATGCATGCGTGGTATTTAATGTTGAAGGAAATATGCCCTGAGAGGCAATAATAAAGTTGTTATTATATATTCCTTATACATGATAGATGTTTATTTTACATGCTAGAATTGTATTGATTCGGAAACATCAATACATGTGTGTTTAATAAACAAAAAGGGTTCCTAGTCATGCCTCTCTTATAGACTAGATTGTTGGTTAACAAGATGATCAAGGTTTCTTGATCATGGACATTGGATGTTGTTAATAACAAGGTCACACCATTGGTGGAATGATGTGATGAACATTCATCCGAAGTATAGCATTATGATCAAGTCATTATGTTTATATTGCTATAACATCATACGAAGTAATCTTTATCCTTAGACCATGAGATCATGTTAATTGCTGACACCGGAAGAGTATCTTGATAACATCAAACGTCACACCGTAACAGGGTGACTAAAAATATGGGTTCAGTACTACGAAGGTGTTATGTTGAGGCTCATGGATCAAGAGTGGAATTTGTCAATCTAGATGACGGATAGATATACTCTGGGCCCTCTCGGTGATATCACATTAGGATATCTTGCAAGCAAGTGATGTGATCACTAGAATGTTATATCATGGGAACGAGAAAAGAGTGCATGTCGGTAACGACATCAAACTAGGTATGGAGATACCGATGATCAAATCTCGGACATGTAATATATCGAGAGACAAAGGGATGTACAAGCGTTAAAGGTTCCCACGATCACAGAAGTCATCGTTGAATGTGTAGGAGTCAGTATGGATCTCCAGGTCCTGCTGCTGATTATTGATCGGAGAAGGGTCTCGATCATGTCTGCATTATTCGCGAACCGTAGGGTGGCACACTTAAGAGTTACCGGACACCATTTTGGAGAACATATGTTTCAGACGAAAGAATTGCAAAGCGCAGGAATTGTTTCAATGGAAACCGGAAATTGTTTCGGGTGAAATTGCAGAAGGTGGTTCTGCATGTGATATTGAAATATTGCAAGGGGCTATATGTGAATGTTTGTTAATTAAAGTAATTAACAAAATTCTGAATAAATTTAATAAAAAGAGTTTTATTAAATGATAGAGCATTAAATTTGGAGAAATTTAATGCATTTAAAGTGGAGACTTTAAAAGGGAATGTGAAGAGGCATTTTAATGTGGAGGGGTTACCACCACATGAATGGGGGAGGTGAGGGGTCACCCCCCATGCGTCGGCCATGGAGAGAGGGGCACCCCCCTCCTCCTATAAAAGGCCACCCATTCCCTCCTTCATCCTCACACCTCCTTGTGAAGGATCTCTCTCCCCCTCTAGAATTATTCCCCCATGGTCTCGGATTAGCGAGATACATGTTCCCGGTGGCATTTCGTCTGGAAGGAGTTGCTGCTTCCGCTGGATCTCTGGAGCGAGGAGGTGGAGGTTGTCCGGTGGCTTGAACGTGTGTGCGAGTGCGGATGCGTTGCTGAGTTGCGGCGCTTGGACTTCCTCACGATCTTGAGATCGGCAAGTGTACGACTACATCAACCACGAGTTCCTACTCGTTAACAAAGCTCGTTGTCTACAAGGGTAAGTTCTCGTTCGATGTATGTCCACCCGTTGCTTTGTACCTAGTAGATAGATCTTGGCGTGTAGTTCACACCGTAGGAAAAATTTTGTTTTCTATGTTGGGGACCCAACAAATGTGTGGTAGGTCGAGAGGGCACACGACTTCTTGGCCTCCTCGATACTTGTTGGCAATGTGTTCCCCTTAGGAAGTCGGTCGTGCCAGTATTCCATGTTCGCGTTGAAGCTCACATCGGTCCATTTGTGTTCGGCCTTCATCTCTAGAGCCTTGAGCGTTACACTCAGACGTGTATCCTCGGGGTGACACCCAGGATACAATGGAGTCATCCTGTCTACCTCCATTTGGGCCAGCTTGGCTTTCTCTCTGGCTGCAGCTTTGTCGTTGCTCGTCTCCTTAAGGAGCAGTTCTTGACCATGAGGCTCTTGCAAGACCGAAGTTAGCAGCGTCTGCGTGTTCGCGTCTTCTCCTTCTTCATGATGATCATACCCGTCGCCATCTCCTTCTCCATGTTGATCATGCCCGCCGGCATCTCCTTCGTCAATGATGATCATGCCCGCCGGCATATCCTTCGTCATGATGATCATGCCCGATAGACTCTTCGTCTTCTCGCCCGCCCACGTCTTCGTGACCACCATGTCCTGTCGGCGCCTCATTGAGGTCGCGCATGAAACTGCGTCTGAGAAGGTGACCCTCCAATTGTCCAGATTCAGGGTCGATCCAGCGCTGCAGTTTGCATGTTCGACATGGACATCTTATCATGGTCTTGTTGTTCAGAATCATGTCCTCCTTCGCGTCTTTCTTGTACCTAGCAATTCGACCTTCGCTCATTGTGAGGACCATGGTTGCCTGAGCGGTCAAAACAGAGAGTATAGGTGAGAACCACACCATATGAACACACACATGCATGAATGCTAGCCGGAAAAAATTCGGCATGACCTTTCCTAAAATTAGGACATATGGGTAGTGCAAAAATTTGCCGAAATGGAAATGAATCAACATTTTGGCAAACATCCATGCAACCACACCGGCCGGGACAACAACAAGCAAGCAACAAAAAACTTCCTCCCATTGCAAACATTCATGCACCACACAAGCATCGTCTCTCCATGGATCGCACACACACACACACCGCCCGCGCGACAAGCTTCACCTACATGTTCATGGCGAAGTACTCACCTAGTAGACACAATAATAGTGAGACGAGACCGCACGATGAGAGAGTGTGGAAAAATAGATCTACAAGTTGGTGGAGAGGAAATTAGTAAATAAATAGAGATGTGAGAGAGAAAAGTAAGGAACTTTTAGATCTACAAGTTGGAGGGAAGCTTCCACTTACCAATCTATGGACTAAAGTAGGTTTAGTTACAAGAAAATGGAGAAACTATGGGCAAAATGGGGTCTGTGTTGGGTCCGCAGCATAGAAAACAAAAAAATTCCTACGATGTGAACTACACGCCAAGATCTATCTACTAGGTACAAAGCAACGGATGGACATACATCCAATGAGAACTTACCCTCGTAGACAACGAGCTTTGTTAACGAGTAGGAACTCGTGGTTGATGTAGTCGTACACTTGCCGATCTCAAGATCGTGAGGAAGTCTGAGCGCCGCAACTCAGCAGCGCATCCGCACTCGCACACACGTTCAAGCCACCGGATAACCTCCACCTCCTCGCTCCAGCGATCCAGCGGAAGCAGAAACTCCTTCCAGACGAAATGCCACCGGGAACATGTACCTCGCTAATCCGAGACCATGGGGGAATAATTCTAGAGGGGGAGAGAGATCCTTCACAATGAGGTGTGAGGATGAAGGAGGGAATGGGTGGACTTTTATAGGAGGAGGGGGGTGCCCCCTCTCTCCATGGCTGGCGCATGGGGGGTGACCCCTCACCTCCCCCATTCATGTGGTGGTAACCCCTCCACATTAAAATGCCTCTTCACATTCCCTTTTAAAGTCTCCACTTTAAATGCATTAAATTTCTCCAAATTTAATGCTCTCTCATTTAATAAAACTCTTTTTATTAAATTTATTCAGAATTTTGTTAATTACTTTAATTAACAAACATTCACATATAGCCCCTTGCAATATTTCAATATCACATACAGAACCACCTTCTGCAATTTCACCTGAAACAATTTCCGGTTTCTATTGTAACAATTCCTGCGCTTTGCAATTCTTTTGTCTGAAACATATGTGCTCCAAAATGGTGTCCGGTAACTCTTAAGTGTGCCACCCTACGGTTCGCGAATAATGCAGACATGATCGAGACCCTTCTCCGATCAATAATCAGCAGCGGGGCCTGGAGATCCGTACCGACTCCTACACATTCAACGATGACTCCTGTGATCGTGATAACCTTTAACGCTTGTAGCTAAATCCCTTTGTCTCTCGATATATTACATGTCCGAGATTCGATTATTGGTATCTCCATACCTAGTTTGATCTCGTTACCGACATGCACTCTTTTCTCGTTCCCGTGATATAACATTCTAGTGATCACATCACTTGCTTGCAAGCTATCCTAATGTGATATCACCGAGAGGGCCCAGAGTATATCTATCCGTCATCTGGATTGACAAATTCCACTCTTGATCCATGAGCCTCAACATAACACCTTCGTAGTACTGAACCCATCTTTATAGTCACCCTGTTACGGTGTGACGTTTGATGTTATCAAGATACTCTTCCGGTGTTAGCAATTAACATGATCTCATGGTCTAAGGATAAAGATTACTTTGTATGATGTTATAGCAATATAAACATAATGACTTGATCGTAATGCTATACTTCGGATGAATGTTCATCACATCATTCCACCAATGGTGTGACCTTGTTATTAACAACATCCAATGTCCATGATCAGGAAACCTTGATCATCCTGTTAATCAACAAGCTAGTCTATAAGAGAGGCATGACTAGGAACCCTTTTTATTTCTTAAACACACATGTATTGATGTTTCCGAATCAATACATTTCTAGCATGTAAAATAAACATCTATCATGTATAAGGAATATATAATAACAACTTTATTATTGCATCTTAGGGCATATTTCCTTCAGTGTGAGGGAGGATGAAGACGAGTTGGGAGGAGGTAGAAAGGAAGAGATGTGAAATGGATGGTGGTGGATAGATAAGGTGGGAACTTTTGTCACCTTTTTAACATGGATCTGGACGCCCTCATCTGTGGCGCATAAGTCCATATGCGCCACAGAAGTGGGTGAATTAGATTCCGTGTGGTGGGGCCCTCCTCCATGTTCTGTGGCGCATGCGAGGATATGCGCCACAGAAGTGAAACATATTTGTGGCGCATATCTGCAAATGCGCCACAGATCATGGGTGAATTAGATTACGTGGTAGGGCCCTCCTCCATGTTCTGTGGCGCATAATAAAATATGCGCCACAGAAGAGGCAACTTCTATGGCGCATATCTCGTTATGCTCCACAGAACTTTGATCAGCCCACCCCAGCTGGCGGGTCCCACCGATCTTCTGTGGCGCATATTGTTCAGAATGCGCCACAGAACTTCGAGGCTTCTATGGCACATGTTTCCTAGTGCGCCACTGACAAGTCTCTGTGACACATGGGTTTACATATGCGCCACATATTAACTTGTCTATCTATAAGTTGTTTCTTAGTAGTGCACTTCTAAGGAGAACTTAGATGGTTTATAATAATAACTGCCTTTATATGTCCTAGAACTTAGACGATTTATAATTGAACTAGACTTCTCTCTGCACCCCCCTGGGCGCGGCCGGTAGACAGAATGCTTCATGATGTGATCGCATTACATCTACGTGAAGGAGAAAAGAGAAAATATAAGTGATAGGGACGCAGCGATAGACACGGCGTTTGATGATAAAACCGCGTTTAGAGATGCCATCAGTACAAAACCCTAGATGTCAAACACTAGCTATTAACCAACAATACAATTGATAGCTGGTGTTTGATGTCTATGCTGCGTTCTTTTTCATTTCCATGTTTATAAACTGGTTTAACCATCAGTATATTTCTGAGGTGGTACTAAACATCGATAGAGACAATGTACGTTTATAGGTAGAGAGAAGCCAGTCAGTTTTGGGCTGGCCCAGCAAGGAAAGTGACGGAGACATCGATAAAGACAGAGCTGGGCATGCCGTATATCCGCTAGAAACCGCGGCGTTCACAGCGCCACATCGGTATTGAGCGAGACCATGTCCGTGAGAGTCTGCATCCGTCATGGTCTCTCAACGCCATGTCGGATTTTGGTGGGCCCTATCACCCGGCGGGGAGGCGTCTTGCGCAGGGAATGCCTCTCACTGTGTGCCATCATACCCCGTGTACGCTGACGGCAGGCCCATGTCCCACTATGGCCTACCGTCCGATGACACGGGATATAACGGAGCGCGAGCTCGAGAGAAGGCGGTCAGTCTTCGACCATCCCATCAAGGAAAGCGATAGAGAAGGCACACATCTAAGCTCAAAAGAGAACACACACATTGTTCTCTGCATTAACACCTGTGAAGTTTGAGGTCACGCATAAAAGGTACGAGAACGCACACATTGTTCTATGCATTAAAACTTGTGAAATTCGTAGCCACACATGTAATATAAAAAGATAACACACGCTTACTTATTTACTATCACATGCATGATTTTTCTTACAACGATGTTTGATCCATTCTAAGACAAGTCCACATAGATTTATCTTTCGTAAAATAATTGATACATAGATATCCATTTTGAGACACGTTCATATAGATTTATCACTCGCAAAACAGTTGATACGTACATAACTTAGACGTAAAATATTACATTTCTAAATTCTAAGGAATAACATCTAAAACGCACTGCTCCATGGCACTGCAAAGCTAACATCTAAGCCTAGAATCTAAACATGACGGGAAGTCGTATGCCGGTCATGGCCTATATCTAGGAGGGCCCTAAGAGTGTAACGCCTGGACGCACGACTTTCGCTCTGGACATGACGGCATGGCCGTTTTTCTCCAAGGCTAGCTGGAAACATGTCGAAGAATTGAACACTGCCGCTTAGCCTTCTGCGTACAGACATGGCATGCGAGGCAGTCCTTTGCTTATCTCTAATTTATTTTGTCCACGCATAGTCGGAGCTACCAACGCCTAGACGTGAAACTGTCACATAGTACCTACGAAAAGCAAAAGGAAACAAATTATGTAGAGACAAAAACGTGTAAAAATGGCAGCGAAAAACTTAAAGGATAATGATACAGGCTTACGATTTGTGTTTGAATATGGTGCCATCATCGTCTCGCCCGAATATCGATGATCGTCACGACCTTTCCCGAATCAACCTCACCTTATCATCCTTGGTGAGGTCACAATGTCGCCGTGTCCGTCTGGTAAGCAGGACGGTAGAGGGAGGAGCGTCGAACCACATCATCGTTATAGGCGATGCCATCAAGGCATATAATATCAAAGAGATGAAGAGAGGTTGGCTAGGTGAGATGCATGGCCAAGTCGAGCAGCCACATCTTGCTCCACTCGGAGCTCAACTAGAGCGACCGACGAGCTCTACAAACGAACCAGGGCGCAAGAAGCCGAGCCTTTAGCAGCATGCTATTTCAAAGAAATATCTAACCGAATACCAAATAAGAGACACAAAGACGCTCATATAGAAGAGGGACGCGTAAGTTTCCAGTTATAGATCCATGGTAGACCCAAGCGGATTTTTGCGGAACACTTTACGCTACCAGCCGTGCTATCGTCCACGATAATCCGCTAATGCCTACAGTCTACGATGGCAGGCCGACCCTCCACCGCAACGGAACACATCCCTCTAGGGCATACGATGCCACATCGGATGTTTGCGGGGCTCTCCCTACGATAAACTGTGGTCACCTATAGTCTACCGCACCACGTCGCCTATGGATGGGCCCTGCATACGCGAGAAACCGCACCCAACATGGGCTCACATCGCTATGTCGGCTCTAGACATCTCTGGACAAGCTCCACATTTGCGAGAAACCACACCCAACATGGGATCAGAGTGCCACGTTGGCTCTGGACATTCCCCGCGCCCGTGAGGAACCGCGGTGGAATAGGGTCTACACCGCCACGCTAGCTCCAGGCGGCACCCACGTCCGCGAGTGCCCGTGGCTGGTATGGTCTCACAGCGGGCCCCGCAGCCCGGTGGATGCGGAGCATTGTCGTGAAGAACATGCCTCTCACCCTGTATGTTCCAACATGCATACGCTGACGGTGGCCCATGTCAAGCACGCGTCCCACCTTCCAGCGACACAGGGTACGGTGGCACGTGGTACACCCATCCGTGTTATGAAATCTTACGTCCTAGCTCGCAGCAGGACCCGCCTCATGGGATAACAGGGCTCCATTGCGACGTTGCGCATGTCCTCCTCGGTGTCCATCCCATAGCCAAAAAGAATCGGGACGACGTGGATAGTAGTTTGAGCGAAAAAATATAGCGTTATTATTTACTATAATCCTCAGTAAGATGTATATTGGAGTCGGTTACCAATAATAACCGCCTCTGTATGTCCTAGAGGCGGTTATCTTCTCATGACTGACTGTGGTTTGAAATATACTAGAGATGACTAATATTTAATTGTGTCTCAGGACTCTTTTAGAGACGTTTTGTTTAATTAGCGGCTGAGGTGGAAAAAGTACCAGAGATGGTGGTTATTTATAACTGCCTCCATATGTCCTAGAGGCGGTTAGAAAATAAATACCATCTGAGACAAGGCTGAAAACAACCGATATTTTTCATTTTAATGGTAAACCGTCTCTAGGCGTAGTCTTTAAGCAATAAGTTTGTACTAGTGAAGCGAATAGATCATATCATGCATCAATAAACTTATGGTTGATAAAATAAATACAAACATTGTATCATCAACTTATGCATGTTCAATTACCTTAAGAGATTTATAAACTAATACTCATGCAAATGATGGAAACATAAGTAGAAGCTCTAGGAACTACACCTTACTTTTGAATAAGAATAACCATTGCATGTGGGACAATTGAATCATCTTTACTTTCACACTAACTTCCAGCAGTAACCATTGCACTATCAATAGTATTACTAATGAATTTGCAAAAGAGATAAACTCTCATTGGATAACTAGCTAAAATAATAATTAAAACAAGTTAGACATGAAGTTCAACCAAAGTGGAACACTTTCACCATAAACATGACATCAATTAACAGTATTATTTCTTAGTAATCCTAGCATATACTTTATTTATGAATCTTTCAATCATGTCATATGCTCCTTCAACCTTTAACTTTCTCATTCCATGGCTAATCAATTTTTTCGGATGCCTGCCTTTTCATTCACTTTTCGTTGGAGCATATGTATTGAAATTCCCATAACATCAATTTACCCTTTGGTTACTAAGCTCAACAAGAGTATCTCATGCCTCCCTGTTAGCTTCTCTTACTAGTTTTTATCCTACAAAACCACATCTATTCTCCAAATTCCAAAGTTAAACTTCATCACAACACAACTTCCTTTGAGACTTTCACCTATTCTACTTTTATTTATTTAGACTAATTCTATGCTTGTCCAACATACTCAAGTTAATTTATTTAAAGACAAGATGTAATTAAAGCCTCTAAATATGGTGCGCTCATATGTATGTGTGGTATCCATAAATCTTTCAAATAATGGAACCATGGATGACACCAGACTTTATATTTTATTGAAAACCACTCGAACAAGGATACATGATAATGCTCTAAGAGCTTTGCATAAAATAAAAGATAGATAAAAGATAAAATCACTCCCAAACTATAAACCACAACTAGATGCATATGAAAAACTAAAAATCATAAAATACTAGGTGAAACTCCCCCAAGCTTAGATTGTTGTCACATGTTCCTCCTCTTGTGCATCATTCCCCTCATAATGAGCATCCCACTACTTGAGCTTCCAAGGATCAAGCCCCCCATTGTAGAAGGACAGTGGTGGATTACTGAATTTGGTAGAGGCTGCCTCAATAATCTTCTTGAAGCGATCTTCATACTCACAGTTTTGGTTCTCTACATCCCACATGAGGGCTTGGAACCTGTCCAACTTTGAGAGGGTGTATGCATACTTGACCTCTAGATCTTTGCTCCTCCCTTCATAGGATTCAACCTTCTTTTCCAGCTCTACATTCATGAAGTGGTGAGCGTCAAGGCTGCACTAAACCATGGTGCCATACCTGAAAGTAGCATCCTCTAAATTCTATAGCCTCTCCTCAATGGTGCCTTCGGTCTTGGGGGCTTTCAACCCCTCCACTAGCCGCACCTCGTCCTTGAAGGTCAAGGTCTTCATAAGAGCCACCACAGAGTTGAGGTAATAGTTAACCACGCCCTTCTTCTCAGGAGCATCACCTCCCAGACTGGATCCGAAGCTCGCCATGGAAAAAAGATAAAAGGACGCGAAGGAAAAAAAGGTTTGCCACAAAAAGCCTCGAGGTTAGATCGTTGCCTAAATAATTTATATGTGCAATTCTTTAGTTAGAAATGTGCAGCTGGATAAATAATCCCCGCCAAAAAAGGATTTTTTTTGTGTATCTCCATTTTGTAACGAAACTTCTATTATCGTTTTTCTCACGAATGATGACATGGAATGTTTATGCAGTACATATCATGTAGGACCAAGACTTTTAAATCTCATGTTTTCTACATCTTTTTAGCTTACACGAACTATTTTTCATTTTTGATGCTCTTTTTTGTGTATCATGCTTTGGTGCTCGGCGTTGCAGGAGAGTAGCCCATGAGGAACGGTAACATACTATCCCAACAAGTTAAAACACAAACAATTGCCAGCTACTAGCATTCTATCTAAGGATGGCAATGAGCAGGGTGTGGACCAGGTAGAGCAATACCAATGGATACCCGACAGGTAGATCAAATAGTATATACGTTATTTGGAATTTTACATGTAGCAATAGCACATTTGACAAGAAAGATCAATTATCTCACCTCAGTAACATGTAGATGAGTATAGGAAAATTTTCAAAATTTATAAATCACAATCCTATACGTGGAACTTATGCTACTAGGTTGCTCGAATGCATAGGTTGGATTTTCATATGTAAAGTCAACATGACGATTTAAATGGGTAGGGTATGGGTATACCATGCATAGGTTGGATACCCATCACTTTGGTAAGGTATGAGTATTATCCAATACTATAATAGTGTGCTCAGACCCTTCCCACGCCCATAGCGGTACCTATAGCCGCTGGTAAAATTACCATCCTTAATACTAGCAAGCTCAAAAAGAATTCCACGGTCAAAGGAAGGAGTATATACAAACACTCAAGTCACCGATTGCTCCATGCGATAAAAAAACTCATGACCACTCCCATACAGAGCGTCGACTAAGAATTAGTCAGTTCTTAACCAACTGAGCGTTAGACGATCTCTTTTGTATATCGCAATCAAGGTCATTTTGTTTCAATAGTTTATCATTGTAGTGTAAGATTTTGTATATCGCAATCAACATCTTTTTGAGTGTTGGCATATGTTTACCAAGCCAATGAACCTAGATACGTTCCCCTCACCGGCAAGTGCCAAATCCCGTTGGATATATCTCCCATGCCAATATCTGGATCCAGGTAGCACACTGAAAGCAAATAGCCAAATACTCCACCCCATCCAGCATCCACCATTCATTTTCATCATCAAAGTAAGATGCATTTTCGCCATCAATTTTATGATCAACCGATGATCCATCACAATACTCCCGCTTGGATAAGTCCATGCCGTTTCTTCCTAGCTCCATCTCTGTCAAAGCTGCCACCTCTTCATTCTGGTGGACTGGAGCCACTGGGCTGGCTCAATCTCGTTACTAATACTAAGTACTTTCTCCGATCCATAATAAGTGTCGCTTCATCTTAGTACAAAATGAGCGACACTTATTATGGATTGGAGGGAGTACTTCTTTCCTCTGAAAATAAGTGACTCTGATATGAACATAGATAGTATGATATATTTTTTTCACAACGTAGAGGATTTTAATAAGTTGCTTGAAAAAATGGTCGACAGTGACAAATAAGCTTTCGGTACTGAAAAGGCGGAACTCTTGGAGCGTAATCTGAAAACTTATCTGATTTTTACTTGAGATGTAGCTGTCAGCCGATCTGTTCATCCAGACTTTCTTGAAAGATTTGGCATTTGTCGTCATGAAAGAGAAACCTCTACCTATCCCATATTACTCTGACCTTTCTTATTCTGTCATCCGACCAGACTGGTGTATAGTATCATCAGCCCCTTAATTATTGTTGATTTGCAGATCAGGCAGAAAGTAAGCGCCGAAGGGAGTCACGTGTGCCGCGTTCTGTGGTTGCTTGTTTGAGGCAATAGCAGCCGTTGCTATCTTGACGTATATCTCAATCTTTGGGTATCTTGTAAAGCACGTGACTGCTATTTCAATCGAGTCTATCACTCATGAACTTTCGAGTTGTCAAAATACCAAGCTGGACGTATTTGCTCTGTTTATTTGAAGTTGAAATTATGTGGAACATCGAATGAAGGTGTATCAGTGTTGTTTATTTCTTCAGTTTTTATTTTGTGTTTATTTCTTCAGTTTCATAGAGTCAGTGTATGTACGCATTGTGAGCATCTGCGTTTATACTGTGTTTCTCAAAAAAAAAATTGTCCGAAAAAGAATTGGGTAAACAGTGTAGTTGGAACACGAGTTGCAATTGAGACACGAGTTACAGTTCCCACAGTTAATGGTGCAGTTGATACGCGGCAGTTGAGACGATACAATGGAGACATAAATTGCAGTTGAGCCACAAGTTGACACTGCAGTGAGACACGGTTGCAGTTGATAAGATGCAACTGCACGACTTATATCTTGAGATGATGCAACTGAGAAGATGCTCAGTGAGGACCCTAGCTGTGACACAGTTTGCAGTTAAAATGACGCAACTCTGAGACACATGCGCTGTTGAGACACGGTCTACTCATTTTTCTTGCGGGTAAAAGTTTACGGAGTCTTGACCTTATTTTTCATAAAATTCTGCAAAATATTTTATGAGCATAGGAACACCATGAGTACCTAAGACTAGGAGTAGTGATACATCCCTTAGAGGAAGATTGATTGTCAGATACTCTAGTGAACCAAAACTATTCTCTAAGAGTGATATTTCCCATCAACCACAAAACTTGGGGTACAATTTAACGATCACATTTATTTGGAACAACAAAGTATGGTTGCTGACCTTGAATCCACAAATCCCTCCTCCAATTTGTTTTACTACGACGGTCACTAACATGGTCATCCCACAAAATGCTTCCCATATTTGCTTCATCAGACGTGTAGAACAACATGCAGAGTAAATTGCACGTTCCACCACCAGGTATTGCGCTCACAGTTGCATGGATCACCAGGTCGATGTCTTTTTTGCAGCTTTCACCGGGTTTTGGGCTAATTTGTTGCATGTTGGTCTCATAGGGATAGTTAGTAGCAAAAATGATACTCCCGGGAAGTATATCAGCTGACCCATGCATAGGTTTTGGGCCTTTGTATGCTCTGTTACTAAGGGCAGCTCCACCGGGTCAAAACGTTCATTTCTCTCCGTTTTGGTCGGGACGTGGGGGATTTGGATCGTGGTCCGGCATGTCCGGCCAACCGCGTTCAGCGGCGCGACCCATCTGTCCGCGTTTGGCAAATAACCCCTCACCGATGCCGGCGCCGGTGTATTTTCAGTTTGTTCCCGCCACGTCTATGTGCAGCCATAAAAAGGGGAGACCAGCTAAGATAGGCACAATCAATAATCCCACCCCACGGGCCACCATGCCTGACCGTCCACATCACCGCACTGTCCTCCGTGGCAATCCTGACGTCTACAGAGAAGAGCCCGACCACAATTTACCGTCGTGGTGGCCGGAACTATCGGAGGCACCGGACGTGTTGTCGTCTCCAATTCCGGGGCAGCCGCAGATATTCAGTATGTTCCACGACGACCGGTCACGGCGCACTTACTTCGACCGTAACAGGACCCCCAGCGAGCCTTTCACGTGGGAGGTAATGGACCATGTCTTTCTGCCGGAGCACCGAGCAGCAGTGCGAGCCAATCCTGATGACCCTTACCTACATGCCCACCTCGTCGGCGCCGCCGCCAGCTCCGTAGGCAGCGCATAGCTAGTGTTATTCTGGGTGGGGTTTCCTTGTAAATATTATTAGACTTGAATGAAAATTTGTCATTGCAAATGGCCGATGCTCACATTGCAAATTTAATTTCAAACACGATACACGGCGAACTCGAAGCCGGCAAGGCTGATATCGATGGCTTGTAGATGAAGACCGTCGGGTCGCTGCCATGTGGGCCTTCGGCCCCCGCGGTAGGACACGCCGCTGTCCGTCCTGACGTAACCTTTGTCCAAACCGTTCGGACGCCGGCGGACCGGTTGAGTCGTGCCGGTGGAGATGCCCTACCAAATCTAAAAAAAAATAATTTTTGACATGGTATCACCATATAACAAAAACAAATTGAGACATTATGTATCAATTGCCAAAAATACACGATATGATCTATAAAATAGAAGTACAAACTTAATGTCTCCAATTGCAACAAGTAGGTGCCATATGTGTCAATTGCCAAAAATACATGATATGATTCTTTTTCTTAGATGCGCTCGGTGATTTCGTGCTGGTTGGACTCGGTCGTGTGCGACCCAGAGCCGACTAACACGCAACAAATTAGCACAAAACCTGGTGAACGCTAAAAAAAAGACGTCAACCTGGTGATGAGCGTAATACCTGGTGGAACGTGCATTTTTCTCCAACATACATGACGGTACTTCTCCGTACTGGATCACGCACTGGTACGAGGACAATTGTGGGATCACATGTATTTGATCCAACCAAAGAATCCATTTTAGGGGTGCCTCTATTTGATCCTACATCGTTGCTGTATGCCACCACCACCTCCCATTGGAAGAGATAAGTTGCTAACTCTTCTTATCTCAATCATCTTGATGTGACGTGTTAAGTGTTAGAATTGTAGTTAGATCTAATCCCACTTGTCGTGTAACACGTATAGTATGTAACTCGTACATGTTATGATTATATAAGTGCAGCACGTGCGGGGCTTTAGACCCACGCACAAAATGCTAAACCTATTATCTTTCTTGGTATCATAGCCGCGCCGCCGCCGCTCGAGACTCGACCGAGCCGCCGCCGCCGCGATGGGCTCCTCCGTGCTTCAGTTGTCTAGCACGATGAACACCCTCGCTGCCTCGTTGTCCTCCTCGGTCCCCATGGTCTCTTCCTATGGGATCTCCGTTCGACTCGACAGCGGCAACTTTCCCCTGTGGAAGGGGATCATGCTTCCGCACCTCTCCATCAACTACCTCCACGGGCACCTCGACGCCGAAGTTGCTGCCTCGGAGAAGACTCTCACCGAGGGGACCGGTGACAAGGCCGTCACCATCAACAACCTTGAGTACCTCAAGTGGTGGGTCTAGGACCAGAAGGTCCTGAGCATCCTTCTTGGCTCGATGGATGGCGAAATCGCCAGTTAGCTGATCGGCTGCAAGACGGCCGCTGCCGCGTGGAAGGCGGTCCACACCATGCACGGTGCTCAAAGTAGTGCCAACGTGCGTCACATCGACCGTCTCCTGTAGAGCACCAGGAAGGAGGAGATGTCGGCGGCAACCTACATGCACAAGATGAAGGGCTTCGCCGACGCTATGGCAGCCTCTGGTGCCCCCGTCACTGACAACGAACTCGTCAACCACAACCTCACTGGACTTGGATCCACATTCAACTCTATCGCCACCAACTACACGGTCGGAGACAAGTCTGTCGCGTACTATGAGTTTTACTCTCATGTCTTGTCCTTTGAAGCGCTCCAGGCACAGTATGCACAGTCCGAGGGGTGGCCGTCCTCGATGAACGCCGCAATGTGCTCTAACCCCGCCTACCAAGGCGGTGGCGCTCGTATTGTCCCTACGATAATAATGGCCAGCAAGGGCAGGGCCGCAACGACGGCGGCTACGGTCACCAGGATGGGGCCCACAACATCAGCAACGGCGGATATGGCCGCTATGATGGAGGCCATAATGACCGCGGGAACGGCGGCCGCAATGATGGTGGCCGCCGTGAAGGCAGCAATGGCGGTCAACACTACTAGAGACCTCGCTGCCATCTCTACGTCATCTGGGGCACGAGGCCACAAACTACCGCAACCGTTTCGACTCCAACTACTAGCCTCCACAGCAGTAACGGGACGACAACTCTGCCACGACACACTCCAACAACTACAATCCCTAGATCATGGATTCAAGAGCGACCGATCACCTGAGGAGCGAGCGAGCTGGCATGTATCCACACCCATGAGCACTATGATGGGAAGGATCAGGTTCAGGTGGCCAATGGTGTAGGTATGTCAATTTCACATAGTGGTCATTCACTTTTAGCTGGTTCATCTCTTCATCTTAATAATATCCTCCATGTGTCAGATACTCATTTAAATCTCCTATCTATCGTCTAGTTTATGATAATGATGTGTTTGTTGAATTTCACCTTCATTTATTTTGTGTTAAGGACAAGGCCACGGGGAGGGTCCTTATTCTCGGTAGGAGTCATGGTGGATTATACCCCATCTCGTTCGTTAGAGCGATGTCTTCGCCGCGTCATGCGTCGGCCAGTGTCACTTCCTAGCATTGGCATCATCTTCTCGGTCATCCATCCAATAATGTAGTTCAAAATACTGTTAGAACAAATGAGTTTCCGTGTTCTCCCTCAGACAATAATTCTTTAGTGTGTGATGCTTGTCAGCGTGCTAAAAGTCATCAGTTGCCTTATTCAATGTCTTCTCGTGTTTCCACTAAGCCTCTTTAATTAATCCACTCCGATGTTTGGGGCCCGTCTAGTGTCTCTTCTAGGGGTATAAGTACTATGCCAGTTTTGTGGATAACTACTCTCATTTTTGTTGGATATATCTTCTTAAACATAAGTCTGAGGTTGAACAGGTTTTCTATGCGTTCTAGGCTCATGTTGAGCATCTCTTGAATGCCAAGATCAAGGCAGTTCAGTCTGATTGCGGTGGGGAGTACCATCGCCTTCATCTTTATTTTGAGCGTACAATCATAGTCCATCGTGTCTCGTTCCACCACACCTCCTAGCAAAATGGGATTGCTCAGCGCAAACACTGTCACTTGGTTGAAACATGTCTTCCTCTCCTTGCGCACTCACAGCTTCCCCTGCGTTATTGGGATGAGGTGTTTCTTACGTCATGTTATCTCATTAACCGTATGCCCAATCCCGTCATCAACAAGGAAACACCCCTTTTCCGCCTTATGCACATTCAGCCTAACTATGATTTACTTCGCATATTTAGATGTGCTTGTTGGCCTAGTCTTCGCAAATACAATTCTCATAAATTAGAGTTTCGTTCTAAGATGTGTGTCGTTTGGGGGTATAACCCCATGAATAAGGGGTATAAGTGCTTGGATAGATCCACGGGACGTGTGTACATCTCTCGTGACATTGTCTTTGATGAAACCGTGTTTCCCTTTGCCACTCCCGGCGTGTCGGTCGATGTTTCAACTCTTGAACAAGCTATTTATTTCCCTCTGATGAACCAGTTACTAGTGAACCTGTGCACAATTATGACTTGTCCTATTTGTCTACCGATCCACATGTGCAAGGTGATGTTGTTCCCCTACAGATGTCTGCGTCCCCTCGCCCACAGGAGCAGGCGATCGACGCCTTGTCGATCGATGTGCATGGGGCGGCCATGCACGAGCCGTCCTCAGGCGCTGGGCCCGAGCCACTAGCGACGCCACCCTCCGCCGTCCTGCCTCCTCTCGCGCCAGCACATGGGTCGCAATCTGTGTCGGCTCCCGGCCAGCCCGTGTCGCCCGGTGCCATTCCGTCGGCCACGACGCCTTCAGTCGGTCCTCCTGCTGAGGCACAACATGCGATGGTTACGCGTCACCATGAACAGACTCACCGAGAGAAGACGTACAATGACGGTACTATCCGGTATGATCCATGTCGTCGTGCCTTCTTTGCTGCTCCTATGTCACAACGGGAGGCGCTTATCGAGTTGGCACGACATACTACCATGTCAGATGAATTTGCTGTGTTGCAGAAGACCGGCACCTGGACTCTGGTCCCTCGACCACCTAGCGTCAATAATGTTGGTGGCAAGTGGATTTTCAAAACCAAGCATCATCCAGATGGATCCATTGACAAGCATAAAGCATGCTTGGTAGCTCGTGGTTTTATACAACAACATGGGATTGATTATGGAGACACCTTTTGTCCTGTTGTGAAGCCCGTCACGGTTCATCTTGTACTGTCTCTCGCCGTTTCACGTGGCTGGAGTCTTCGGCGGGTCGATGTCAATAATGCCTTCTTGCATGGTTTCCTGGCCGAAGATGTCTATATGCAACAGCCTCCTGGTTTTGAGGATGCCCGGTATCCCACTCATGTCTGCAAGCTTCAACGGTCTATCGATGGACTGAAACAGTCGCCACAAGCATGGTATGCTTGCTTGAGTTAGCTCCTTCATCAACTTGTGTTTGTTTCGTCCAAGGCTGATACATCAGTATTCATCTACTAGCATGATGGATTGCAGATTTTCATATTGGTCTATGTGGATGACATAGTTATTGCTTGCTCTAATCCGGAGGTTGTGGATCATCTTGTTCGTTCACTTTCCAACAGTTTACCTATCAAGGACCCGGGGAGACTAGAGTACTTTCTTGGATTGGAGGCAACATACAATTCAGGGGGGATGATGTTGACCCAACGGAAATATGCTCTTGATCTTCTTCATCGAGTCAACATGGAGAATTATAATTTTTTTGCCATTCCACTTCCTTCCGAGAATTTGGCTAGAGACTCAGGCACACAACTCAGTTCAGATGA
Organism: Avena sativa; assembly: GCA_916181665.1. Lineage (NCBI taxonomy): Eukaryota > Viridiplantae > Streptophyta > Magnoliopsida > Poales > Poaceae > Avena > Avena sativa. Next base: position 347,289,272 of record OV702287.1, read on the forward strand.
TGCATACATGTATCGCAGTAATGTTGGAGGACTGCAGTACTGTAGGGTTCCATAGCAGAAAACAAAAAAATTCTAACTATGCGAACACTAATACCAGGATCTATACTATGTAGATATAAGTAATGGAAAGAGAGAGACGATATTCATATCCTTAAAGACTGAGGCATGCCTTACGCAGGAAGGAGTATGTTGATGAAGCCGAGTAGCTCCAAGCACCCCAAGTGTGATGCCTCCAAAGTTCTACACACATCCGGTGTAGGCGACGTCTTCCGAGCTCTGATCCAACCGAGCAGTGGAAGAAGAAGATGGCGGATCAAAGATTACACAACAGTAGTGTGAAAGTGGAGAACTCACAACCCAAGAGGTCCTCTCTAATGTTATGGAGAAGTCCTCGGTGTAAGTGAGAGAGAGAATAGGAGAATGGGATGATTCCAAGGGTAGGGGAGACCCCTATATATAGTGGGAGGGGAGGGTGCACCCCCCAAGGGGCAGGAGGTGTGGGACTAATACCCACACCGAACGGCCACCATGGGGCAGCCTCCGGCCCTAGGTAGGCCCTACTTGGGCGGCCTACCAAGCCTTGGCCGGCTGGCCCTCCTCCCTAGGCGCCTTCCCCCTTTGGGCCTCCACTCGAGTGAGGCCCAATAGCAATGGGTTGCCTTTAAAAATAAAAAATATTTATTTTAATATTAATTCTCCAATTAACATAAAAACACATATATTATTATATTCCTTCACTCCGGAACACCTTCCGGACCCCCTCCGATCTACATCAGATGTTACTCGGAAATATTCTAGCTTCTCTCTCTATTTCTCCTACGATGCCGCATCTACCCTTAGCGTCCCCACCATTAAGCGTGACATCCTTCAGTTTAGAAACACTCCGGACATGATTGAGACCTTTCTCATATAAATGATCATCAGAGGGACCTGGATGGCCATGAGACCCTAGTCTGTTTCACGAATCTTATCGCTCGAAACGTAAACATTGTTTCCCATTCCCTTTGTCATTTGATACCTAGTTCATCCGAGACTTGATCTTTGATATCTCTATACCTTAATTCGGTCTCGTTGCTGATGAACTTGTTTACTCGTTCCCATGTCTTTTCATTCCGTGACCAAGTCACATGCTTGCAAGCTCCGTTAATTCAACATCACCGAGATGGCCACACGTATCTATCTGTTACATGGATTGACAAATCCTGGTCTTGATATGTACCCCTCTACGCGTCCCTTTGGAAAACCTGAGTAGCACCTTTTTTATCACCCTGTCACAAGATTATGCTTGTTGCCATCAAAGCTTCCTCCGGAACGATGATTGCATTATCTCACAGTCTAAGGATTAGGTTGCGAGGTTTTCTATGTCTATCATCAATGGTGAACTTTGTAACTAGATCTCATTAAGATATAACTGTCGTATGTTTGTCTATCAGATCATTCAACCAATGATATGACATCATTGTTAATTGGCATAAATTCCCATGATCTTAAAACCCAGATCATCCTCATGACCAATGAACTAGTTCGCTAGAGGTAACTAGAGACACAGTTTGTTTACATACCACACGTGTATTAAAGTTTCATAATAATACAGTTATAGCACAGTATGAAACATATAAGAGATGTATCAAAAAATACACTTTATTATTTGCCTCTAGGGCATATCTCCTTCAGTCTCCCACTTGCACTAGAGTACAAATAAATCTAGTTTACAATAGGCAGGAATCTAACACCAATGACATCTCGGTGTTGTTCGTGCTTGACTTATAGGAGAGCTTTAGTCATAGGATCTTCCATATTCAGATCTGTGTGTACTTTGCAAATCTTTATTTCACCTTCATCAACATTCTGCCAGATGACGTGAAACCGAAGCTTGATGTGTTTGGCCGTGGAATGATTCCTTGGTTCCTTTGCGTTTGCAATAGCGCCCATGTTGTCACAATAGATTGTCACGGGGTCTTGCGCACTTGGAATGACTCCTAGTTTGATGATGAAATTCCTTAGCCAAATAGCTTCATTTTACGCATCAACTGCAACAATGTATTCAGACCCCATTGAAGATTGTGCCACCACTAGCTACTTCTTGCTCTTCCAGCTTACCGCCCCACCATCCACTAGAACCCAAAATCCTATCTAAGACTTCGAGTCATCAAGATTTGAGTTCCATATCGCATCTACGTAACCGGTTACGTTTAGAGCTTCATCACTTCCTCCATAGATTAGGAACATATCCTTTGTTCTCTTGAGATACTTTAGGATATTTTTCACAGCTGTCCAGTGATCTGATCCTGGATTACATTCATATCGGCTAGTCAGACTAAGAGCCAATTCCACATCAGGTTGAGTACTTAGCATTGCATACATGATAGATCCTATGGCTAAAGCATAGGGGACGTAAGACATCCTTTTTCTATCAGCATCAATTGCTGGATATGGAGTCAAACTCAGTGTGCTATTCTTCATCATTCGCACAAAACCCCTTTTGGCATCTTCCATTTTGAACCTCTTCAAAATATTTTTATGTAAGTACTTTGACTTAATGTAATTAGGTGCCTTGATCTATCTCTATAGATCTTGATTCCTAATATGTATGCAGCTTCACCTAAGTCCTTCATGGAAAATTGACTACTCAAATATGCTTTCATGCTTTTCATAAGATCCACATCATTTCTCATGAGTAATATGTCATCCACATATACTACTAGAAAAACCACTAAGCTCCCACTCGCTTTCTTGTAAACATAGAACTCTTGTTGATTTTGGATGAATCCAAAACTCTTGATCACTTGATCAAAATGTTGGTTCCAACTCTGAGATGCTTGCTTCAATGCATAAATGGATGGCTGAAGTTTGCACACCTTTCTAGCATCCTTAGGATCAACAAAACCTTCAGGTTGTATCATATACAACTCTTCATCAATGTATCCATTTAGGAGCACGGTTTTGACATCCATCTCCCATATTTCATAGTCGAAATGAGCAGCAATTGCTAGTAAAATCCGGATAGCTTCAAGCATCACTACGGGAGAGAAAGTCTCATTGTAGTAAACTCCTTGAATTTGTCAAAACCCCTTTACGACAAGTCGAGCTTTGTGAATGGTCACATTACCATTCTCATTTGTCTTTTTCTTAAAGATCCATTTAGTTTCCACGGCCTTGCGGCCTTCTAGAAGATCTACCAACGTCCAAACTTGGTTTTCATACATGGATCCTATTTCAGATTTCATCACTTCTATCCATTTCTCGGAATCAACACTATCCATAGCTTCTTCATAGTATGCAGGTTCTTCCTGTACATCTAGTATGACAGACATCACAATGCTACTATACCAATAAGGAACGTTACAAACACTACAAGAATCTGGGCGGTTCATGATGATCTGATATCATCGTGGATGAGGGCCAAAATGTCGTAGATGGCCATCCGTGACGAATTCTGTGATGAAAGAAATAGGTCACGGACCTCACGTCATAATTCATTCCGCGACGTTTTTTCTGTCTGAAAACGTCATGCCCGATCATGATCTTCTTGTATTTTCATCGCGGCGAACTGGACTGGCCCAGCCCAAGCTCGGTCGTTCATGACATTTTTATTTCGTCACGGTCGATGCCATGTGGCAGACGACACCGTGGGTGGCTGTCAGCAACGTTTGCTGACGTCATGTTCGCCGTCTACAACGTCATCGAGTTCCTGACGTTTTTTCCGTCTTGGCTTGATTCTATTGTCGCCATGTTCGTGACGTCATCCAACCCATTCATGACACCATACATCCCATTTATGACGTCACACGTGCCGTGACGAATTTTTTCATCGCGAGCTTTCGACGCCATGCTAACACGTGGACGGTTGGCACGGACAAGCTTGCACCAATCGGACGAGGCCACGTGGGCAGGCCGCAGAACGCCACATTGACAAATCAAAATGGGACACGTATCACCTACCGATGACGAATTCTGTGTGATGATGTCATCATTGGCCATGATGTTTCTGTTTCGTCTAGATAGTTGGCCAATGAAAGGCGGCCATGTCGGCGTTTACCTAAGATGGAAATGTTTCGTGAAGAACAACTGAGACAATTTTGTTTTTGTCGCGGATGTAGGCTGGCATCACCGTGAGATCAGGGGTCCATTTGTGCCCGTAAATTTCTACTAGCCCTAATCGTTTGTGACACATTTCACACCACATGCATCAAATAACAGAATTTAACAATGAATTTCAGGACAAGTTTCCACATGAATTTCCACAGCAGTTTCTATGCCAAAAGCCTCACAAGCTTCCACAGCCAAAAACTTTCCACAGCAGTTTATGAGCCAAAAGCCTCACAAGTTTCCCTGCCCAAAAGACTCATAAGTTTCCACACCAGTTATCTTTCCTAGCCCAAGAACTCACAAGTGTCAACCACGAGTTCACTTACCTTGCGACAACTGAAGCTGCTGCTGTTGAGTCATCTGAGACAACACTTGCTAAAGTAAGTCGTTTGTATGGTTTTGTTTATCCTGCATCTCTTCTTGCTTCTTCTGCATTTCTCTCATGTCTTTAGCATACTGCAGCCTCTCTACCTCGCCAGCTTCTTTCGCTCTCTGCAATTTCTCTGTGGTACATTGCAGTTTGTCACTCCCTGCTCTCTCAGCCAAAAGTTCTGCTTCAAGGCCAGACCTGCTTCATGTTGATGTACTTGGATGGAGGCCGATGTTCTTTAGGAACGTTGGCTTTCTGTTGTCCAACGAGAGTGCAAAGTGCATAGCCTCAGTGGAAGAAAGTGGTTCTTCCCCCTGGACATCTGGAGCCATCTTATTTTCCATGATTTCCTACAGTATTAGGAATAGAAGCGAACCTTAGAAAAATAGCAAGAAAACTACAATCATATCGTATACAATTGAGAGATGAAGATAGCATTAAATTTTACAAAGATGAAAAGTATTCAAGAGGACTTACAATTGCTTTCTTCACATTCGGAGTGAAGCCATTTATCGGGCTATGATGCGTCTTTTTGAAGAACCTTTGGCATCGTCCTCACCGTTGCACACAACCTCATAGCTACGAGAACCTTTGGCAGCAGGGTACAAGACTTTGCTCATGTTCTTCTTGTTTATTACACAAGTACTCTACATAAGTAGCAACCATATAGTATAAGAGGCAGTTCCAATCAAACACATGCATTAACAGTAAAAGAGTAAACAAAAAGTGACATGTTTCCTGGGGTCAAACGAAGTATCAACAAGCTTGCACCACTGCTCGTCGGTCATGTGTTTCACTTCATCAGGACATTTCCTTGTAACTTGGTATCAGAGGGTAGGGATCAAAATACTTCTTCTTTAGAATATACCGCTGATTCCTTGCATGCCTCATAAATTGATTTGCGCAAGCATTCCGCATGTCAGGGTGATTTGTGTCCATGGCAAACTTTTGCTGAAATAAAACATGGAGCATCAACATTTGCATGAATAGAGAAATGAGAAGGTAAAGGACAGCTAAGTCACAGAACATACAGAAACTTTGCCTATGAAGTCTGATTGGACATCAACCCTCTTCTTGTACTCTTTCTAGTGGGGTAAGATAGGCATGCTAGTCCTTACTGTGACTACACACTCACTGGCAAACCTGGCAGCAACACCCGACTCGTCTGGTCTAGTTCTTCCTGGAAGAACATTAAGTGAAAGCCTCCCTCCTTTGGACAACTTGTCAAGCCTCTTCCCCATGTTTCCCCCCTCACCACTAGAGCTTGACCAGTATGAGGAACTATATCTTCCGAATTCTGTGTTTCAGCATCTTGAGAACAAGGTGCATCAAAGTCTGAAGACATCTGGTAGCCATCATCATCTTCAGGAATACAATGTGCTGATTTAGTGTTCCACAGTAATATGATGGGATTAAATGGATTATAAGTGAGCAAGCAATCGGTTTAACGCATTACCACATTGAGACTAGTCACTGCAGTCTTGGCACGGTACTTCATGACTAGGATCATATTCCCCATATTCGATAGCTGACTCATCATATTGGGTAGCTGACCCCTAACCCTCAAATTGGGTACCAGAGTCCTCACTGTCGGCAGATGAACACAGATGTTGGGTAGCTGACGTAGTGCCTTGGGTACCTAACCCATCGGTTTGGGATGGTGCATGGTCGCTTCGGCGAGGTGCCTGTAGACAGTTGGGAGGTGGCTTCTGGATTTGGAGTGGTAGCAAGTCACCTTTGGGGAATACCCGTGGGCAGAAGGATGTGAACTTTGTCACCTGGGAAGGTGGCTTCTTGATTTGTGGAGGTGGCAGGTTGGCTTTGGGAGGTGCCAGAGGACGGCAGGATGTGGGTTGGGATTCCACACCTTGGGTAAGTGGCTGCTGGCTTTGGGGGGGTGGCTGCTGGCTTTGGGGGGTTGGATGCTGGCTTTGGGGGGGTTGGCTACTGGCTTTGGGCAGTGGATGCTGGCTTTGGGGGGTGTCTACTGGCTTTGGGGAGCTGCCGGACGGCATACTAGCGGGTCGGAGGGAGTGGGCAGGTCACCTTGGGCAGAGTGCTGCTCATGTTGGACAGCTGCTAGCTTGCCTTGGCCAGCTGGTTGCTTGCCTTGGGCTGCTGCCTTCTTGGCTTGGGTGGGTGGTAGATTGACGACAGCTGGCTTCTCACCTTGGTGGGCATCAGGAACTACAGCTTTAGCCACTTGGCCGGCATCAGGAACTGCAGCTTTGGCCACTTGGCCGGCATCAGAAACTGCAGCTTTAGTCAGTTGGCCAGCATTAGGAATTACAGCTTTGGCCACTTGGCCAGCATCAGGAACTGAAGGTTTAGCTATGCCGGGCATCGGGAACTGCAAATTTGGCCACTAGGTTGGCATCAGGAACTGCATCGTCGGTGACCAGCAGGGGAAAATGAAGTGCAGCTCTAGCCACCTCCAGGGCATTAGGAAGTGCGCCTTTGGCAGTTTTCCTGGCATTAGGAAGTTCGGCTTTGGTTGTTTGTCGGGCATCAGGTAGTTCGGCTTTGGCAATCTTCTGGGTTGCACTCCGAGTTTCTTGTGAACCGGTCGCAGGACTTGCTGCTTTTTTATCCGCTGTGTGGAACCTAGAGGTGGAAGTCCTGCTTTTAGCGGATTCCCCTTGGACCTCGTGTGTCTCTCATTTTCTGTGTCTAGAGATAGTACTAATGCCACAACACGCTTGTGAGATGATCCACCACCAGGAGCCATCCTTTTCCTAGGAGTTGTCTTCTGGAATTTCTCTGCTTAAGCTACACATTTTACATGTAACAGTCAATTGGGGAAAATAAAGAGGAACAAAACATATGGCAAAAAGAGTAAGCAAACAGTTCCACACAAGATGATTTGGCAGCACCTTAATTGTGGAGAAATCATGACAAGATGGTGAGCTAGCAGGTAAGGGGACTACCTGCAGCCCAGTCTCCTCGGTGACTAGTGTTTCATCACCTGATATGTCACCTTCACTGATACCCCCCCTCGGGATCATACCGAGGTCCAGAGGGATCACTGTTGCTCTTTTTAGGGGAGAATACAGTTGGGGATGCAACAGCACTGGCTACGAACCTAATACCAAGTCGTTGCATCCATGGACTCTTTCTTATGATGGTTTTCATCTGACTTTCTTCCATCGGTAGTATTTGTGGTTCTAACATGAATAAAGAATTCCAATTAATTTAGAAATATAAAACTGGGTGCGATACTAACCTATGTTATATAGTATATAGTACTCATCATTTAACAGGTCGCATGAGCAATTTAAACAAAAAGATCGTAGGCCGCCAAACTAATGCAACACACGGGATAATGTAACCTGGTCTACAACCTTCCTTTTTGCTACTTCTAGGGGTCTAGGGGTCTGTGGGGTGTGTGTGGTGTGTGTGTGGGGGGGGAATACACTTGGCGATGCAACAACATATGCTAAGAACCTAAGAGAATGTATAATGCAAGACGCTTAGAGAAGTTCTTAGCGAAATAAACCGGTTTTGGTTAAGCAATGGTGCTTATTTATAACAGGATGATTTCTAAATTGGCATCTCTCGAATACAAATAAGCATTGTTTCTTATGAAAAAGCTAGGATTATTTTTATAAGCAACACCCCAAGCACATTCCACTGTACATATGTGTTTCTAACATGTATAGGGAACTCCAAATATGGCTCAATATATAACATATGGGGTGGAACAGTCCGCTATGACCAATTCATACTCTGATCATAAGACATACGACAAAATGGCAAAACAAATGCAACATGGATTGCATGATAGTCCTACTATGGGTGGCCTAGCTGGTATTATACACTAGTATCATACACATAATACTAGTGTGTACAAACTTCCCACTATGACCAACCTAAATGATGGTGTCTATGTTATAAGACCTATGACACTGCTCACTATGGAGATAATATTAAGACCAGTCATAGTGGGGAGTAACATGGCCTAGTAACATGCTATGTTACTCCCCACTATGACCAGACTTAGTATTATACACTGCAATAATAAGCAGGGAAGGATGATTAAACATAAGCAGTATAAGCATCTATCATGCAATTAAATAGGCAATTAAGAAAAGTATAACCTATGGTGCTCATTGTCCTACAGTAAATCATCATGTAAAATAGTAAACTATCAACTACTTATACGATGAACATAAGACATATCATGAAACAACCAAAGTATTGCAACAAACAGGATAATGCAACCTTTATCACATGCAAACTGATTATAAGCCTAATAGTTTACAAGCTGGGCAATTCACCAATTGGTTGTAATAATAAGGAGGTCAGGAAAATTAAACATGAGCAGTATATGCATCTATATCTTGCCACTAAATAGGCAAGTAGGCAGAATATAACATATGTTGTTGATTGTCCAATAGTAATCACAAGTGTAAAATATTCCACTGTGAACAATTTGTATTTATACTCTGATCATAAGACGTGTTATGAAAAGAATTTATCTACAACAAACAATATAACCAAACAGCAGAAAAGCAAGGTAAGTGTTTCCTTGCCTTCAGGCTGTGGGGCCTTTTTCTTACTGCTATTCCTGGTGGAACGCTTAAATCGTGGCATCGAGGCTTGTCAGCGGACTTCGCTAGCAGACTATGTGGTGGAGGTGCACGGCAAGTAGGCAGACCGTGTTGACTAGGTGGACGGAGAATAGGCGTACCTTGTAGTCAAGGTGCATGTCGAGTGAGCAGACCTTGGCCGCGAGTGGGAAGATCTTGACGGCGACGTGTAGGGATAGTGGGAAGAACTTGACTGCGAGGTGGTAGGCCTTGTTGACGAGGTGCACGGCGAGATGGCGTAACTTGTCAGCGAGGTGCACGTCGAGTGATCAGACCTTGGCGTCTAGGGAGCAGACCTTGACGGAGAGGTGCACGGCGAGTGAGGAGATCTTTACGGAGAGGTGCACATAGAGGTGGCAGATCTTGTGGGTGAGGTTGACGGTGAGCTTGCAGACCTGCGAGCTTGATAGTTGGCACGGCGTGGTGGGAAACTGTGAAGGTGACGACGGGCTAGGGTTTGGGCTACGGCGATGGCTAGCTGTTGTCTACTAGAACAAAGGACAACGGTGTGGTGGGTAGGGGCATAGGGCGGAGAGGGGCGGAGTGAAGGATGGCGGCGAGTGGAGGAAGGACAGACGGCGGCGAGAGTGAGGGCGAGGGAGGAGGCAGAGGACGACGAGGTGAGGAAAAATGGATCTCGTCCAATTTTGGCGGGGGAGGGGATAAGGAGGGTTTCTTTTAGATTACCTAAATTCCCTCTCTGTGAATGATGTGTGGCGCTGTGCTGAAGGGCTGATCCGTCTATCCTAGGGACGAAATTTCGAGGCGCGAAATTTAACTCCTACGCATGAAATTTGAGCGGGTTGTGTCGGTCAATTTTTTTGATGGCATATCCTGGCCATCTATTGCATGATGAGTGGCTCAGATAAATTAATCATATAGGATACTTGTTAAAAAGGGTACCTTTCGAAGAAATTAGCAATTACTAACCCAAAAATTTAGGAAAATTCTGTATAATGCTCAAATAAATTAGCATTACCATATTTACTAAAGTGTGGATAGGTAGAACTCACCCCTGAGTGAGCCTGTTCCCAAATGCAACTTCCCTATCATGGTGTAGTTGCATATTCATATATATATATGTGTTCCTTTTTTACGAGTACGTGTTTTGACAATAGTGTGTGTGTGTGTGGTTCATGTATATATATCAATGTGGTTTTGGAAAAGAATACATATATGCAATGTGCAATGACTCTATGGGGACCCAAGTGGCAAACCACCATCATGTAGAAGCAGAACACACATAGGAAAGCAACTTCCACACATTGCAATGCACTGTGACAGAGAAGTTGCATCACAGATCCACTGGTGTGTGTGTGGTCATGTAGATATCAATGTGGTTTTGGAAAATAACACATATATATGCAATGTGCAAAATGACTCTATGGGTACCCAACAGTGGCAAAACATGGTGTAGAAGCAAAACAAACATAGGAAAGCAACTTCCACACATATTGAAATGCACTAGTAGTACAGAGAAGTTGCATTCCACTTGAGTGTGTGTGTGGTCATGTAGATATATATCAATGTGGTTTTGGAAAACAACACACACATATATATATATGCAATGTGCAATGACTCTAGGGGGATCCAAGTGGAAAACCATGGTGTAGACGCAAAACACACATAGGAAAAGCAACTTCCACACACATTATAATAATGCAGCAGTGTGACAGAGAGAGAATCCACTAGTGAAGTGTCTGTGGTCATCAGATATCAATGTGGTTTTGGAAAATAACACATATGCAATATAATGTGCAATGACTCTATGGGGGCTCCAAGTGGAAAACCATGGTGTAGAAGAAGCACACCACACATAGGAAATCAACTTCCACACATTGCAATAAATGCACCAGTGTGATAGAGAAGTTGCATCACAGAATATAATCCACTAGAGTAGTGTGTGTATGATCATGTATAAATATGATCAATGTGGTCATGCGGATCATCAATAATGACTATCTAGTGGAGAGAGAGATATCAATGTGTGGTTTAATTTAGGAAAATAACACAGGATCACTCTAAGGGGTGATCCATATATATATATACATGTGTCAAACCATCATGGTCAGATATATAGAAACCAAAAACACACTAGTGTGACAGAAGTTGAATCACAGAATCCACTAGAGTGTGTGTGGTCATCAGATATCAATGTGGTTTTGGAAAAGAACACATATGCAATGTGCATACTCTAGGGGATCCAAGTTCAAAATCATGGTGTAGAAGAAGCAAAACACACATAGGAAATCAACTCCCACACATTGCAATAATGCACTAGTGTGACAGAGAAGTTGCATCATAGAATATACCACGAGAGTAGTGTGTGTGTGTGTGGTTATGTATAGATATGATCAATGTGGCCATGTGGATCATCAATAATGACTATCTAGTTGAGATAGATATATATATATATATATCAATGTGTGGTGTAGGAAAAGAACACATGCAATCACTCAAGGTGATGATCCATATATATATACATGACTCAAACCATCATGGTCATATATATAGAGACCAAAAACACACTAATGTGATAGAAGTAGTTGAATCACAGAATCCACTAGAGTGTGTGTGGTCATCATATATCAATGTGTGGTTTTGGAAAACAACACATATGCAATGTGCAATGACTATGGGGGATCCAAGTGTAGAAAACCATGGTGTAGAAGAAGCAAAACACATGAAATCAACTCCCACATATTGTACTAATGCACCAGTGTGACAGAGAAGTTGCATCACAGAATATAATCCACTAGAGTAGTGTGTGGTCATGTATAGATATGATCAATGTGGTCATGTGGATCATCAATAATGACTATCTAGTGGAGATATATATATCAATGTGTGGTTTAGGAAAAGAACACATGCAATCACTCTAGAGGATGATCCATATATATATACATGTGTCAAACCATCATGGTCATATATATAGAGACCAAAAACACACTAGTGTGACAGAAGTTGAATCACAGAATCCACTGGAGTGTGTGTAGTCATCAAATATCAATGTGGTTTTGGAAAAGAACACATATGCAATATAATGTGCATGCAATGACTCTATGGGTGATCCAAGTGTGGAAAACCATGGTGTAGAAGAAGCAAAACACACATAGGAAATCAACTCCCACACATTGTAATAATGCACTAGTGTGACAGAGAAATTGCATCACATAATATAATCCACTAGAGTAGTGTGTGTGTGGTCATGTATAAATATGATCAATGTGGTCATGCGGATCATCAATAATGACTATCTAGTGGATAGATATATATATCAATGTGTGGTTTAGGAAAAGAACACATGCAATCACTCTAGGGGATGATCCATATATATACATGTGTCAAACCATCATGGTCATATATATACAGACCAAAAACACACTAGTGTGACAAAAGATGAATCACAGAATCCACTAGAGTGTGTGTGGTCATCAGATATCAATGTGGTTTTGGAAAAGAATACATATGCAATATAATGTGCATGCAAACTCTATGGGGGATCGAAGTGGAAAACCATGGTGTAGGCAAAACACACATAGGAAATCAACTCCCACATTGCAATAATGCACCAGTGTGACAGAGAAGTTGCATCACAGAATATAATCCACTAGAGTAGTGTGTGTGTGTGGTCATATATAGATATGATCAATGTGGTCATGTGGATCATCAATAATTAATGACTATCTAGTAGATATATATATATATCAATGTGTGGTTTAGGAAAAGAACACATGCAATCACACTAGGTGGATGTGTCAAACCATCTTGGTCATATATATAGAGACCAAAAACACACTAGTGTGACAGAAGTTGAATCACAGAATCCACTGGAGTGTGTGTGGTCATCATATATCAATGTGTGGTTTTAGAAAAGAACACATATGCAATGTGTAATGACTCTATGGGGATCCAAGTGTGGAAAACCATGGTGTAGAAGAAGCAAAACACATGAAATCAACTCCCACACATTGCAATAATGCACCAGTGTGACAGAGAAGTTGCATCACAAAATATAATCCACTAGAGTAGTGTGTGTGTGTGTGGTCATGTATAGATATGATCAATGTGGTCATGTGGATCATCAATAATGACTATCTAGTGGAGAGAGATATATATCAATGTGTGGTTTAGGAAAAGAACATATGCTAATCACTCTAGGGGATGATCCATATATACATGTGTCAAACCATCATGGTCATATATATAGAGACCAAAAACACACTAGTGTGACAGAAGTTGAATCACAGAATCCACTGGATTGTGTGTGGTCATCAGATATCAATGTGGTTTTGGAAAAGAACACATATGCAATATAATGTGCATGCAATGAATCTATGGGGGATCCAAGTGGAAAACCATGGTGTAGAAGAAGCAAAACACACATAGCAAATCAACTCCCACACATTTAATGCACCAGTGTGACAAAGAAGTTGCATCATAGAAAATAATCCACTAGAGTAGTGTGTGTGTGGTCATGTATAGATATGATCAATGTGGTCATGTGGATCATCAATAATGACTATCTAGTGGATATATATATATCAATGTGTGGTTTAGGAAAAGAACACATGCAATCACTCTAGGGGATGATCCATATATATATACATGTGTCAAACCATCAGGGTCATATGTATAGACACCAAAAACACACTAGTGTGACAGAAGTTGAATCACAGAATCCACTGGAGTGTGTGTGGTCATCACATATCAATGTGGTTTTGGAAAAGAACACATATGCAATATAATGTGCATGCAAACTCTATGGGGGATCCAAGTGGAAAACCATGGTGTAGAAGAAGCAAAACACAATATGAAATCAACTCCCACACATTGTAATAATGCACCAGTGTGAAGAGAAGTTGCATCACAGAATATAATCCACTAGAGTAGTGTGTGTGTGGTCATGTATAGATATAATCAATGTGGTCATTTGGATCATCAATAATGACTATATCTAGTGGAGATATATATATATATCAATGGGTGGTTTAGGAAAAGAACACATGCAATCACTCTAGGGGATGATCCATACATATATATGTGTGTCAAACCATCATGGTCATATATATAGAGAGACCAAAAACACACTAGTGTGACAAAAGTTAAATCACAGAATCCACTTGAGTGTGTGTGGTCATCAGATATCAATGTGGTTTTGGAAAAGAACACATATGCAATATAATGTGTATGCAATGACTCTATGGGGGATCCAAGTGGAAAACCATGGTGTAGAAGAAGCAAAACACACATAGGAAATAAACTCCCACACATTTAATGCACCAGTGTGACAGAAAAGTTGCATCACAGAATATAATCTACCAGAGTAGTGTGTGTTTTAATGTATAGATATGATCAATGTGGTCATGTGGATCATCAATAATGACTATCTAGTGGATATATATATGTATATATCAATGTGTGGTTTAGGAAAAGAACACATGCAAATCACTCTAGGGGATGATTCATATATATATACATGTGGCAAACCATCATGGTCGTATATATATAGACCAAAAACACACTAGTGTGACAGAAGTTGAATCACAGAATCCACTGGAGTGTGTGTGGTCATCAAATATCAATTTTGTTTTGGAAAAGAACACATATGCAATATAATGTGCATGCAAACTCTATGGGGGATCCAAGTGGAAAACCATGGTGTAGAAGAAGCAAAACACACATAGGAAATCAACTCCCACACATTGCAATAATGCACCATTGTGACAGAGAAGTTGCATCACAGAATATAATCCACTAGAGTAGTGTGTGTGGTCATGTATAGATATGATCAATGTGGTCATGTGGATCATCAATAATAATGACTATCTAGTGGAGAGATATATATGTGTTAAACCATCATGGTCATATATATAGAGACCAAAAACATACTAGTGTGACAGAAGTTGAATCATAGAATCTACTAGAGTGTGTGTGGTCATCAGATATCAATGTGGTTTTGGAAAAGAACACATATACAATGTGCAAACTCTATGAGGGATCCAAGTGGAAAATCATGGAGTGTGTGTGGTCATCAGATATCAATGTGTTTTTGAAAAAAAAAACACGTTGAAAATCTTTCTGGTCCGCATGCATGCATGGAGTATCTAGAGTAACAATGATTTACTGAATAATTTAGAAGAAATTAAATCGAGTGTGGGTTTTGCATTTTCCATTGACATGCCGAAAAATGATTAACTGCAAATGAAATCGAGTTGTGTATACGTGTGTTTTGCATTCCCACTCGTGTGTTTTGCATTGACACGTGCGACGTACACATCTCCCACCCCGCGTGCGCTCCCACCGCCCAACTGCCCCATCGTCTCCCAGTCATTTAAAAGACATCAGCCACACAGTCTCCCCCTCGTCTCCCAGTCATTTCTCCACACTCCATCCCACTCTTCTGTGCACTCCAAAGAACAGAAGGAAACCCTAGCAACAAGTACGAGATCATTTTCTCATGAAGATGAAGAGATCAAGATCGGTGGTCGCCGAGGACGCCAAGGTCATCATCGCCGAGGACACCAATGCCATCGTCTAGAAGGAAGCAATAACAAGGTCGAAGAGGAAGCGGTTTCAGATCTGATGTCGATTGCAAATAATAAGGTGCACTACGATTACTTCGACGATAATGAGGATGAAGAACCTACGGATCCATTCGCGTTCAAGCAAGAACCCAGCGGCGGAGAACCGGAGGTAATTAGATCTGAACTGTGAATGGGGTTTTCAGATTTTACTGTTCATATTTTAATTTGTAGGGATTTCTAATCTTGTAGAGTTTGATTAACTACTTTGTTCTCCGCCTAGTAATTCTATGCTGATCTTTTGTTGGTCGTTTTGATCTGCCCCTAGTCATTCCAGTTGTACATTTTCTAGTTTGATTTGATCTGCCCCTAGTAGTTCTAGGTGCCTAGTAGTTCTATACATGCTCATCTTTTGTTGGTCGTTTTGATCGATATTTTCTAATGATATAATTTCATGTGGAGTTCAGAGATCTCTTATCTAGGTTGTGTTCATGCTGACCAATGTATAGTTTGATTTGTATGACAAAAGTCACACAGACATATATATATATATAGTAATCATACGAGCTCCTGACTACATTAACAGAAATTTAATGTCCATCTCTGTTATAATTAGGGAAACAAATCATATGTATAGATGCATTAAAATGCAGATAAATATCCATCTCTATTATATTTAGGGAAACAAATTGTTAAATTCCTAATTAACTGAGTATACTAGAAGGATGCCGCGCGCGTTGCAGCAGGGATCTCTCAAAGAACTATTTTGTATATGTAAGGGTATTTGCCATGTGAAAATCAAGCTTTATTGAGTAATTGAAACAAAATCGACCATGAATAGTTAATATGTTTTGAATAGATCTAGATAAGTACCGTGCCTACGGCCGGGGCAAAACTGAGAAGAATGTGAGGAATGGCAGCATTTTTTAACGAACAACTATGCAGTATATCGACGATGAGAACAGTCATTAAAGATGAAGATCATATTGCTCAAAACTAAGATCCTTGGAATTAGAAGTTGCATGTTGAAATCAAAGCAGCCTCATCTGATAATGATGGAGCGAAGAAAAAACGTATATTTTCCACGCGTCTTGCTCCGATGAAGGTGGCATGTAGCTACATGATAGATGTGGGATAAAATGTGGTGAGTCAAAACGATTGTACAAATTTAAGGTAACATTATTTTATATTACTCATTGATCCTAGCAACTAATCAAATATTTTTACTTCTATGCTAGCATGTAGGATAAAAAGGGTGATTAATAAATGAAAAAAAGACACATTACCTTCCCCAATGATTGATGTCCTGCCTATATATAGTGCACAAAGATGTAGTATAGAAATTTTGTGAACTCTCTAGTTTTAAAAATCCAAAGTTCCTCTTATTAAGAAGTTGAACCTGGACACATGAATATTTTTTTTTTTTGAAATTGGACACATGAATAAATTGTAAGTGTGACAACATAATTCTATCGCTCTGAAAAATACAAATAACATACTATTGAATGAATGAGTAAAAAACACCTCTCCACATGGAACAAAAAATAAGGAAAAAAATTCTATGTCTGATTTGCTAAAGAACTATTCCAGCGATCGTCAAGCACGTACCTGGCATTAATAATTTTGATCACTATATATAGACCAATCGACCAGCACCTGATATACTTGGAGTCTAGACTGCAACGTGAAAAATCATATATCAAGAAACCTGAAAATAAGGTATCATGAGAGTACAATACATACTTGTGATATATGTAGGGATCGGATATAGGGGAGAAACGCCATGGTAGTATTTACCAACAACCGTAGAGTCACAGCTCAATTGAAGATGGTGATTCGATAAAGAGTTGGATTAATGACGACCACTGACCCATTATTGCTGAAAATTGGCTGACGGTGTAGTACGTGGAGTATATATGATTAGCACCTTCATCCAGAAACCAATATGAAAGAATGACTTAATGTTGCAATAGAAATGATGAAGTCATCACCGTATCCCAGCGTACTAACTAAGGAGATGGATGCAGCCATTTCAGACAAAATACCTTGGAGGAAAATCTGTACAGTACCACAGAACCAAATCATGAGGCTAGAAAAAGGTGATTCCTTAGCAGCACGACATGGGAGCTTCAATCCGATGCTCAAATGATGATTATAGAAGAAAATAATTCAACCTGCTACAAAGAGGGATGCAAAAATTGGGTAGATGAAACAGCTAAGTAGCACTTAGGGCTTATCTAGGCGTTAACCTGTGCGGCTCTGCTTAGCGAGCATAGCAGTGGCCGATGAGCCGATGATTGAACGACGCCATACTTGGGATGCTAACGCGGCATTGGGAGTTGGAACAGCCGAAGACACGAGTCGGGAGGTCAGCATGAGAGGTGACGACGGGGCACGAAGCAGCGGCACAGCAAGGAGTCAGAACGGCGGAAGCTGCTGTAGCGACTCTGGAATTTTGGGGCTGGGAGAGAGAGAGCTGGGCCAACGATCTTCTAGCTAGAACTCCAGGAGCACGAACGGACAGGGAGCGATACTAACTTTGGTTGGAGATTGGAGAAACTGAGGAGACATCACGATGGCATGAATACACGATTATTTCAATGAGCTGCATGTGATTATTTAAGGGAGTTAAGTGCTTTGTTGATTGGAGAAACTGAGGAGACAACAGGGACTGCATGAACACAGTAAAGCACGACAATTCAAGGAAGCTAGTATGTATGACTGTGACAGTGGCTGAGGTGCAAACTGACGCTCACGTGACGAGAGAGAGGATGAGGCGGGCTGGCCTGTGCACGGCACAATACAAATGGATGGACAACTGATAAGAATCGGATGGCTGTCAATAGGAGATGATGTGGCTAGGGTGCATGTGGAGATAGACAAAATTAAATGACTCTTAGTGGGGGTCTATTTTATAAGAATATATAGATTTAGGAGAAAGCAAATTCCTTTTTGTGCCATGTTCTAGTCATAACTTCTTTTTGTTTTTCCAATTTACTGATAAGATGAGTGGAAATAATTACTCCATCTGTCCTAAAAAAAGGATGTCTCAGATTTCTAATTAAAATTTGGATGTATATTTATATATACTAAAACTTGTATAGATATTCATTCAAATTATTTGAAATAAAATAGTATAATTTTAACTTAAGTGGAGTGTATATGTTAAATACTGGATCATGCATGTTTTATCCAATCTCTGTTATAGTAAGTTGTGTATTTATATGAACAGATGCATTAAAATAATATTGATAAATTAAATTTCTCTGTGTAGTCCATCTCTGATATTTGTTTAGGGAAGCAAATTGTTAAATTCATAATACACTGAGTATATATTTAGGAGAAAACAAATTCCTATTTATACCATGTTCAAACTGAATAAAACTAGTTAGTCATAACTTCTTTTTGTTTTACCAATTTATTGATAAGATAAATGGAAAGAATTACTCTATCTGTCCTAAAAAAAAGGATGTCTCGGTTTTGTTAAAATTTCGATGTATCTTTATATACTGAAACTTGTATAGATTCTTTCAAACTATTTGGAAGAACAATATAATTTTATATAGCACTTGTTTTATAATATATGTATGCAAAACAGATATATGTTTGATGGACTAGTTTGTTCAAAAGCTGGTTTAACTTGTGCACACATGCTAAAATTTATCTCTCAACACAATCCTTTCCTAGTTTGATCTCATGACCTTGGGAGAGTAATTTTTTCATTCACTAACTTCTTCTCTCTACTTGCTAATTCGCAGGAACTAGATAGCGATGTCGGTGAAAATATGTGGTCTAGGCACGCAAAAAGCTGCCACATCCTAAAGCAAATGAGGAATGGGAGGTTCCCCTTCCGCCGAGGTGCAAACAACTACAGGTGCCCCTTCTGCGCAAGAAGGATTGCGGAAGACCTGAACAGCATCGTGCAGCATGCCGGGGGCATTGTCCGTGGAGGACAGCGGCGTGTGAATCATATGAAAGCCAAGCACGCCGCCTTCATGGTTTACCTGAGCACGTATGCCAACCTCGGTCACATTGCTCTGTGGCCCTAACTGCTAGCTCCTACTGCCTCAGCTACCTCCTGCTGCCGCCTCGTGTTCCCTCTGCTGCCTCTTGTTGCCTGTTGCCTGTTGCTGCCTCCTGTATATGTAATGGGTGGACTATTATAGTATATCGTTTGGATTGTGTAATTATTAAGTACTACTAGTAGTATGCGGTGGTTGTGATCGAACCTATTGAACTAGTACCTCTATATATGCCAGTACCTTTTAAGTTTTTAAGTTGTTTATTATGATTGTTCCTGGTTGCACATATTTCTGACATTTCAAAATATTTTTTTAGTATGAATCTTTCAGAATCACACACACGATTGTTTCTGCTTTTGCAACAATATAGAAAATCCATGGTTATTGTTCCTGGTTGCACCATGTTTGAAATCAACAAAAGATAAATACACATTACTTTTGCATACATGATTTTTCCTAGTTTCAACAAGTTTGGTACAATAAGTTAAATACATCTCATGAATACTGAAAACAACTGACTAGCTAGCTAGCTAACTAAACATCCAACAAACTCATTCCTCTTACTGATTTCTAAAATGTCAAAATAACCAAGAGGAAGCAGAATACATCCATAATTCAATACTTATTTCCACAATTGCCAACAACAAAAAGAAGAACACATCCTAAAGTCACTGCCACACTAAGCATCATCTGCCAGCCTCAACTCAATCATCATCTTATCATCTGCCTTCTTACATAGCTGGGCAAGCATCCTCTGCATCTGTGCTGGCCATGGGTTATCCATCCAGTACAAGTAATAGCAAACCTCATATGCTACCAATGTCTGCACCATAGGAGGCAACCTTCCTAGCAGGAACATGGTTGCATTGGCATCTCCAACTAGGATCTAGCTCCTTCCCACCAATCTCTTCATCGAGGATGGAAATTGGTAGATCCCCATCGATTCCAACCCAACTCTATAGAACAAGTCATTGAAACTCTTAAATTCCCCTAACTGCTAGGACCCTAGGTAGAACAGATTCAGGGACGGAGCAATACCTAATTTACCTGGTCCACAACGTCGCCCTCTCCTGCCGGCTTGCGCATCCCCATGGCAGCTGAGATGTGGCAGCGATGGTGGTGGAGATGTGACGGAAGCTACGGCGGCTGTGCGGTGCAGTGCGGCACGGTACGGTCTGGTGCGGTGCAGTCGGGGCAACGACTCGTTATGGGGCCACTCGTCAGCTCCGGCGTGGGCCCACCTATCGTTGGGTATTATGGGTCCCTTCCACACTCGCCCAAATCCACTGACCTCCCAGCGCAGGGAAAACCCTCTCCAGCGATGGCCGAATCCCGTCCCCGACCCTCCCCGACGATGGACAAATCCCGTCCCCTCCCCTCCCCCGCGACTAACAAATCCCCTCCCCTCTCATACCCTCCTCGGAGACGACCAAATCCCCTCCCCTCCCATCCTCTGCGACGGCCAAATCACCTCCCCTCTTCCCAGTGATGACCAACCACCCTCCCCTCCCGGGCGACGAAGGCTGCAACGTAAGTGCTCCTCGACCTACTTCCCTTCACCGCGTCACCTCCTCGTTCTAGGTTCACCGCGTCAGCGCTCCATCTAGGTCACCAGTGATGGATCTTGGACTCAGTGTCACCGCCTCGTTCTAGGGCAGAGCGGCGGTGTTGCTGTCTATGTCACTGGATGATCTTGAAGTAGTCGCCAAATTAATGCCCCAAATTGTTATTTTCCATAGCTATATGTTAGTGCTGATGGATAATCTTAGGATATTAACTGTTTACAACTGGCCAATGATTTATATGTGGCACTTAGCTTGTTGATGGGATGATCTCCATCTACTTAGTGTCTTTGTACAACCACTATGGCTCTACATCTCCTTGGTAGATACAGATTCATCTCATTGACTTGTGTGTGCTATCTTACTATGGAGCCCACATTATATATTGATGTAGGTCATTGTATTCTCTTCACATGCATTTGGCCAATGATTAAAGGGTGGCACTATCTATGTCCATGGGATAATGTGCATATAGCATGTGTTCTGTACAAACACATTTGTTGTGCATGCTTCTTGCTATATGTTCGATTACCTCATTGATTTATGTGTGCTTTGTTAGTATGAGGCCCAAATTGATGTTTTCATAGCTATGTTAGTGCTAAGGTATAATCTTGTGATTTTCACTGTTTACAACTGGTGAATGATGAAAATGTGGAACCTTGACTATTGATGGGATGATAGGCATCTACTTACTGTCTTTGCATGGCCACTCTGGTTGTACATGCTCCTTGGTATATACAGATTCATCTCATTTGACGATGCATGTAGTTGTTACCAAACCATATGCTTTTAAATTTGATTTTTGTAGTTCACTAATTATTATTTGATTCTTCTAGTTAGCAAGTCTCCAAATGGCTGCACTGTCAAGGCAAGAATTAGAAAGAGGCGCCTGTAGAAATTGTGAATACTGCAAAATGGAAGGGCTGATGCAGAAGGAGCTTACTGTACAACATAGCATTGAAATGCAGGTTTTAAAATTGTTGCTACTGACTCTAAGATAGTAGTTAAACATACTATACAGCAGCAAAACAAAACATTAATTCTAATTACTGCAATGTCCATTTAGGTTTCTAAAACCAACATTGGCTTAATTGTTGTCACATCCGATGATGATGATGATGATGTGAAGCAACATGTAGTCAAGAGACCTAAGAAAGCGAGGTTCACAGCATATGATGACGATGTGAAGCAACTATTCAAGAGACCTAAGAAAGCGAGGTTCAGAGCACCTGATGATGTGGCTGTTAGAATCGCCAAAGCTAAGAAAACTAGGTTCCCAACTTAGGTGTTTAAATTATAATACGTTTAATGTATATATACAGTCTATTTATTTTGGGAGTTTAGTTCCATATATCATTTAGACGCTCATCATTTATTGCCTAACAGGATCTGGCATCATGTCTAGTATGCAAGAGCAATTGCGAATCTAGGTTGTCATCGAGCATGTCCTTTTGTATCTACTTGTCAGAGTTAGAGGGGTTCTAGAATTCAGTGGTAAGTGGTAACAAGAAATTTTCTTTCAAACTACACTGTAAGTCTGTAACCGTTTGTTTAGTGTCTGATTCTTTTGTTTTTGGTGCATAGAATATGCCATGCAATTCAAGGTTCATGTCCAATCTAGCCACAGCTGAACGTGAGAGTGTGCCCTTCAAGGTGCTTGGGTGCACCTACAAGATTGACCTCAAGAAAAGAAAGAACATGACTATCATGGGAGGTGAAGGATGGAAGCAATTCATTACACAGAACGATCTTATTGGGGAAGAAATGTTATGTTTTTCTTTGATAGGACCCGTGCCAAGGATAACTGTTCTCTATATTTGTGGTCTTGGTGGCGAAAAAGACATATATGAATCTACGGTTGTCGCCCAAAGATACCACCTTACAGATGATGAGAAGGAACACCTCCTAGCTACCCTACCGCCAATCAACACCTTCATCGGGGTTCCATTTGTGACCCGTTTGACAAGGACAAATCTTGTCCAACATAAGATGGTATGGCAACTACCTTTTGTTTGTTCCTTGTATGGCTCCATATATAACTTGTGGTGGTGGTTGTATGACATGATTACTTCTTCTTTTTAATCCACGGTGCAACATCGCAGAGATTACTTACGAAAGTGGTTTCCTCCATGGGCATCCCTGATGATGGAGTGGTTGGAGTACAGCTAGGAGATTTTGAGATCACCCCAATTGCATACAAGACTGACCCAGATGGTCGTGCCATCTTCAGCAATCAGGGGTGGAAGAAATTCCACGAGAGTGAAGATGATCTAAAGGTTGGACAAGCTGTGCTAATCACTAGCAGGAAGACCATAGAAGAGATGTTGGACGTGAAGTTTGTGTTCAAGACCATCTAGAGTGTAGTTGTGGTTGTGAACTATTAAGCTTAACTAGTACGATGTAGTCTGCAATAGTTAATTAGTCGTTTGAAACCTAGTGTATATATATAATATATTTGTCTGTTTAGTCCACTCTTGGAAGATGTTGCCGGGTATGGTTATGATTGTGTGAACTGGAAGCTAGTACAAAGAATTATATGGAAGCTACTAGTACAAAATAATTCTGAAAGATTTCCTGTCCACATGCATTCCGGTCGTTTGGGCTGCTCGCGAGAGGGTCCCTTGTCGCGAGTTCGAGAGATTATGATGAGACTCTGATATCCGTTAGATTTTTTGAATCAATAATTACAACAACTTGAGTACTATGATTGTAAAAGTTGAAAGATAGTACTTGGACATAATTCTGAAAGCTAACACAGAGAATTCTGAAAGAAGCTACTAAAAATAAATACTTTGAATTCTAAAAGTACTAAAATTAAATACATTACAATTTTATCTGAAAGGTAATACGCATACTGCTGATCGAAATAATATAAATACAGTAAAAATTTCTACTTCGAAAAATAGACATGAAAATGTAGCAAATAACCTAGGATGAATATATGATTCATTCTCTCCTATATATTTCGTCGGCGGTGTCTCCCACATGCTGCAACACATGTTTAGAGAACTCTCTCTGTCTGCAATGTGCTGCCAGTATCTCGTCCAGAGGGTAAGGCCTCGGTGTATGTTCCAGACTTAAGCCATATGTTACCATTGTTGGTTCCTCTTTCTAGGCTTGAACCTTATGATCGTACAGTCTAATATAATTCCTGTAGTATATGCAACCGGGTTTGACTGTGGAGTGTAACCTGGTGTCAATGGAGATAGACTGATGGTAATCAAGGAAGAGGGCACAACTTCCAATGTCACCAATGGCCTCGAGAGAGCGGTTCTCTGTGTCCACCCGGTACAACACCAGTTGCCCTTTGGTAAAATCCCCGTTCAACACAAGAAGCAGATCACCATCTGACTCCACTAGGTAAAATCTGTAGCCTCCACGTACCTATTCAAAGAATAGGGCTGAAATTAGTTTGGCCATCGTGACAGTGCTCGCGCTCTGCTCTAACTGGATGTTGGTTGACATGATGTCTCCATTCTCAAGTAATGCATATACTTCCCCTCGGAATGCCGTCATGTAGACCAGAAACAAATCAGGTGGTGGCGAATACAATCCTTCTCCAAATGATTCATTTATTTGCCCTATTGGGCTGCTCTCATTGGCCCATGCAATATGATCTTGATAATCTATGCAAACGAAAACCATCATCGGGGACTTCGTCACGATGACAGATTGCATAAGATCAGATGGTATGTGTGCTTGAAACTCAGTGTTAGACTTATGAGTGATTGGGTTCAGAAGCCGAATCTTGTATGACTCCACCCTCTGAGCAAGCACGATGACGCCACGAGAAACACCGACGAAGTAGAATCTTTTGGAAGAAGAGGACATCAGTTAGCACTAAGATGTTTACAATGGAAAATACAAATAAATGAATGTTATATATATATATATCGGATGTGAATGTGAACCAGCGATGGACGTCCATTAGATTTGTCCTGAAGCAACGAACAGTGGCGAGGTTGAGGAAGGTGAAGTCTCCAACGTCTGGAAGTGTGTGATCTATCATGATCCAGTTGTTGAGATGGAATTCGGGCACCTTTAATGTGCGACGCCAATCGGTGCAGACTTCCCGACAAGCAACATAGGTGTCGACGTACTCCTCTTTCTCCAGCAAGTAGTCGGCGATCTTGTGAAGTGGGTTGGCTGGGAGATCGGACCAGTTCCTCTTCATCCGGCTACTGGCCATGGCTTACATGCAGGAATGTTTTGATCGAGGAAGAAAGAAGAACTACCACTACAAGGAGAAGAAGAGGAGAACAAACGAGGGAGATGAAGTGGAACTGCCACTGCGAGGAGACGAGGAGATGAGGGAGAAGAAGCGAAACTGCCACTTCAAGTTTGGATCAACGGGCTTTTTTTCGGAACTAGCGCGTGAACTAGCCATGCACTGCATGCATGTTTTGATCAAACAGACTGACATGTGGGATCGGCTAAAAAATTCCGTGAAGTGCTACCGTGCATAATACGCTGACAGGTGGGGTTGAAGCACGAAGGAGACGGTTGATGCGAAAAAAAGTGTCGAATATGTGCCGTGACGAAATCCACGACGAATTTTGCACCAGATGAAATGGCAAACTGGGCTTCAGGGCCTGGGACGAAATCTGCGACGAATTTTCCACAATGAAAACAATGAACGTCATGGATAACTGGGATGGAGGGGCTTGGAGCTCGTTACGATGAAACATTCTAGAACGTCAGGAATCCGCGACGTTTTTAGGTCGCACCATAAAAAAACGTCACGGATCGTCTAGATTCTTGTAGTGAAACTCTTGTAGACTTGCGAACCTCAGGAGTTTCGATGTTGTCGTTTTGATCATTATTATTAGGCTCTTCTTCCACGTTGGAGAGCGGTTTCGGAACGGTTTCTGTTGCGCTACTCGGAATTTGGAGAGAAGGGTCAACAACTTCATCTAACTCAATTTTCCTTCCACTAACTCCTTTAGCGAGAAACTCTTTCTCAAGAAAGGTGCCATTTCTCGCGACAAATGTTTTGCCTTCGGCTTGGTTGCAGAAAGTATAGCCAATTGTTTCCCTTGGGTATCCTACGAAGATACATTTGTCCACCTTGGGTTCAAGTTTGTCAGGCTGTAGTTTCTTGATGTAAGCCTGACATCCCCAAACTTTCAGAAATGACAACTTTGGCTTCTTGCCATACCATATCTCATTTGGAGTTGTCTCCACGGATTTGGACGGTGCTCGGTTTAAAATAAAAGCGGCGGTTTCTAACGCATATCCCCAAAATAATACAGACAAATCAGTCAAAGACATCATGGATCGCACACTTTCCAATAGAGTATAGTTATGTCGTTCTGACACACCATTACGCTGTGGTGTTCCTGCCGGTGTAAGCTATGGGATGATCCCACAGTCCTTCAAGTGAATGTTAAACTCATAACTCAAATACTCACCTCCCCGATCTGATTGAAGGTGCTTGATTTTCTTGTTAAGTTGATTCTCTACTTCTTTCTGAAATTCTTTGAACTATTTAAAGGTTTTAGATTTGTTCTTCATTAAGTAGATATATCCATATCTACTTAAGTCATTAGTAAAGGTATCAAAATAATGATAACCATTGCATGTTGAGACCCTCATTGGTCCACATACATCCATATGTGTGATTCCCAGTAGGTCTGCAACTCTCTCCATTATATCGAAGAAGGGTGTCCTAGTCATCTTGCCCATAAGGCATGTCTCACATGTATCGAGAGATTCGAAATCCAATGATCCAAGAAGTCCATCTGAATGGAGCTTTTTCATGCGATTTATGCCAATGTGATCAAGACGGCAATGCCACATAAACATGGAGTTATCATCATTATGATTACAACGTTTAGCATCAATATTATGGATGTGAGTATTGCAATCAAGATCCAGTAAGAATAAACCATTACACACAGGCGCATGAACATATAAAACATCATTCATATAAATAGAACAACCATTTGTTCCGGACTTAAACGAATAACGATCTTGCAACAAGCAAGATCCACTCACAATATTCATACTCAATGCGGGTACATAGTAGCATTTATTCAAAACTAAAATTAATCCCGACAGCAGGCATAAAGGTAAAGTGCCAACGACCATCACATCGACTCTCGATCCATTGCCAATGCACATCATCACCTCATGCTTCCTCATGCGCCTCTTACTCTATAGTGCCTGCTGAGATTACAAATGTGATAGAACCGGTATCAAATACCGAGGTGTTACTCCTGGCGCTAGTAAGGAACAACATCAATAACATGTATATCACATATACCTTTGTCCTTGGGTGCTATCTTGACGGCTTTCTTGTCTTCGAGGTACTTGGGGCAGTTGTGTTTCCAGTGCCCATCCCCTTTGCAGTAGTAGCATGTGGTGCTGGGCTTAGGGCCAGGCTTGTCAGTCTTAGAGGTGTTGGCAAAGAACTTGCCATACTTCTTAGGCTTCTTGCCGTCGCCTTTTCCTTTTTCCCCAGCTTCTAAAAATTGGTGGTCTTGTTGACCATCAACACCGTGTGCTCCTTCTTGATCTGTACCTTAGTAGTTTTGAGCATGGCGAACACTTCAGCAAGGGTCGTAGTCATCCCTTGCATGTTGTAGTTCATCACAAAGCTCTTGTAGCTAGGGGGCAGCGATTGCATTACCCTATCAATCACGAGCTCCTCCGGGATTTTGCAATGCAGGGCATTCAAATGCTGAACGTAGCCAGACATTTTGACTATGTGCTCACTAATACCGTTGTGCTCTTCCATCTTGGTAGAGAAGAAGAGCTCGGAAGTATCATACCTCTCTTCCCAAGCCTGTGGAGCAAAGACAGCCTTGAGATCTTCAATGATCTCAAAAGCATTCATCTTCTCAAAACGCTTTTGAAGCTCAGGCTCCATGGCATAGAGCATTACACTTTGGATGAGGGAGAAATCATCCGCCTTGGACTGCTAGACATTCTTTTCATCCTGGGAGGCGGAATCTTTAGGCTTAGCTGGAAGCTCAGCCTCAATGACATAGGTAAACTTGTAGGGGACTAGGAGGATCCTAAGATTGCGGAACCATGCGGTGAAGTTGGTTCCATCAGTTTTTAGCTTGTCCTTCTCGAGGAAAGTGCTAAGGTTGAAGGTGGGTGGGCGAGACATCTACAATGAATTTGCAAAGTGTTTAGACCATGTTCATAATAATGATTTCAAGTTTTAAACTATACTATCATACTTAAAACAAAAGGAACTCGCGGTGATCACATGACCCCAATTCACTACTCCACCCCTGATCGTCATGGTCGGCAAAGTAGTTTCAAAAGTGGACATTCCCTAATGTCGATAACATCAACCATGTGATTCATGCTTGGCCTTTCGGTCTCTTGTATTCCGAGGCCATGTATACACATGCTAGGCTCGCTAGTCCTAACTTGTGTGTATTTGCAGTGCAACATGGCTTACACCCACTGTATGTGAATGTAGATATGTCTAACACCCGATCATCACAGCCTGCCTCATACCAAAGAACTTTCTTGGTAGTGCACACATAAGGGAATACGATAACTGGAATCATGTGAGGGATTATCTTACTATGCTACCGTCGAATATACTATCATACTAGCACAATAAGATGCAAGAAGTAATACTTCATAAAGTAAAGTATTATGACATGGTTATATCATCTTGATCACCATCAATAGCTTCAGTGAAAGTTTCACAAACTTGTCATTGCCATGTCTCAACACATGCCCCTATGCAACAATAAAGATAGACGCCTCTATATTATCTATTGCAAGTTTTATGTGGCTTTAGGACTTTCACGGTAGAACCCCTTCCCACCTACAAATGTGGAGACACAACATGGATTCAATAATTGCCTTTTTACTTCCCTTTTCTGGGCCCTCCAATGTCGATGCATATCAACTACTATAGAGAGACAGACACCCCCTAATCCACTTTGATTATGGACCAGTCTCGTGAATCACCACGTGAGGTTGGTTGGGGGCCGCTTCATCCAACAGTGCGGCGATATGAACAAGAACATAAAAGAGGGTAGCAACTAGAAAATCAATGCCCACATATTGCTATGTGTTCTATCCGTATGACATGTCTACCCATAGAACCGCTCTGATACCACTGTAGGGTTCCATAGCAGAAAATAAAAATTTTTAACTATGTGAACAGTAATACCAGGATCTATACTATGCAGACATAAGTAACAGAAAGAGAGAGACGGTATTCATACCCTTGAACACCGAGGCACGCCTTACGCAGGAAGGTGTATGTTGATGAAGCCGAGCAGCTCCAAGCACCCCAAGTGTGGTGCCTTCGAAGTTCTACACACGTCCGGTGTAGGCAACGTGTCCCGCGCTCCGATCCAGCCGAGGAGCAGAAGAAGAAGATGGTGGATCGATGATCACATGACGGTAGTGTGAAAGTGGAGAACTCACAACATAAGAGGTCCTCTCTAATATTACAGAGAAGTCCTCGGTGTAAGTGAGAGAGAGAATGTGAGAATGAGATGATTCCAAGGGGAGGGGAGACCCATATCTATAGTGGGAGGGGAGGGTGCACCCCCCAAGGGGCAGGCGGTGTGGGACTAATGACCACACCGCTGGCCAGGAATGTTCGTTTGTGGTACCAAACTTCCCGAGTGAGTGCACCGCGGTACCCGAGTTGTCATCAATTGCACGGACGGGCCGTAGTAGAATCGCCAATTATCCAGAAGGGCCAAATGGGGGTGAATACAAATCTAATGGCCAAACGGTCATTTGAACCAGACGAAAAACGGTTGAACTCAAATACTGCTGTTAGGTCAACTTTTCTTGGCCCATCCTATCAGTATTCCCCATTATCGTTTGCGGTCGTGGACTAGCTTACCCCTGCGTGGACCAAATCCCTAACTGGACCAGATCTATCTCTTTGCTCTGCTCTGGTCTTCTCCCTTGCTCCCCTCCCCATAACATTTGCTTAGCTCCGACTGCTCGTCTCAAATCGGAGCTCGCACTTGCTCTAATTTGCGTCCCCGCCATGTCCGGTCAACCTCCCACGCCTCTAATCAAAGCTCGCAGTCGTCACCGTCACATCGTCCACCGTATCGGAGCTTCGCGTCCTCGGACTAATATCTCGCCTCTGGCTAGTCCTTCTCGCATGGTGGAGCGCGTCCCGTCGGGTGATCCAGGCTGGCGACCGGCCTCGGGAAGTTGTGTGATGCCGCGCACCCCAGGCATGGTAGCCCTGGCACAGCAGTTCGACGACCATGCTCTCATGGCCACCGTGTTGGGTGTCCGTCCCGCCGTGTCGTCGGCAGAGTTGCTGTTGGCTTTCAGGTCTCGTTTTGGGATCAAACGAAATGAGGTCAAGATTGAGGTATGCGTGCCGCCATTCGATTTTTTCGTTCGGTTCGAGCACAGCTCAGACACCAAGTGCGTTTTGCATTCTTCCCGTTCTTTCGAGTGTTGTGGGGAGAAAATGAGCTTCATGCATTGGCATCGCGCCTATGGGTGGGAGGATCACTTGGGGCAGCTTCGTTTCTTCTCCAAACTCGGCTTTGACGGCCTCCCATTGGATGCTTGGGAGCCGGAGGCCCTCAAGCAAGTCGTCAGTAGCCTTGGCAGCGAGCTGGTGGAAATCGTGCCACCGAGTGACAGATGGGTCATCGAGGTAAAGGCGTGGTTGAAAGATCCTGACGCCGTTCCTAAGATGTACGAGGTGCAGATTCCAGGCAGGGCAGGGAGACAACTTTGCTGGAAGCACCCGGTCATCATCCACCTGGAGGAGGTTTTTGAATCGGTACATGGCATTCAGGGCCCCGAAGAGGCTGCCAGAAAGCATCCTCGTCGCCTGCAGTGTTGGCCTGGAAGGATCGATGGCACAGTACCACCACCGAAGCGTGACGGCACACACAGTTTCGGTGGGGGAACCGGGCTTGGACGAGCTGGTGGTTCTGATTTCCCTCGAGTGAAGACAGAGCTCTAGTGAATTGTCGTGGTATGTGTGGCTAATTAATTTGTAGTATGGAGAGCGTAGAAGGAAGTTAGCACCGACTAAAAATGTGTAATAGTTTGAATCGATGTAGTAAGTAGTATATGTGTGTAATAGTTTGAATCAATGTAGTATGTATGGGTAATGAATTTGATGTAGTGTGTGTGTAATAGTTTGAATCGATGTAGTTGAACACCGTGCTTTATAATTTCTGTGAATAACCAAGGACAACCTCATGAAAAGAGAGTGGTCTGGCAATGAGCAATGTCAATTCTGTGGATGCCAAGAAAATGTAGTCCATCTCATCTTCAAGTACAAGGTGTGATACATTGCAAATGTATCTATAATTTTTGATGTTCCATGCTTGGTTTTATCCACTTTCTTGTGTTTTGTTCCAACTTTGGAGTACTTTTCATATGATTTCTTGGACTAACCTATTAACAAGAGCCACAGTGCCAGCTGCCTGTTTTCTACTGTTTTTGGTTCCAGGAAAGGCAGAAAAAGGTATTCTCGGAATTGGACGGGACAAAAGCCAAAGTGCCTATTTTTCCGGATGTCATCAAGTGCCAGAATACGAGACGGAGAGGGGCCAGGGGGCCACCACACCACCTGGCCGCGCCGCCAGGCCTAGCCCGCGCCAGGGGGTGGTGTGGCCGCCGTCATCTCCATCCCTAGATCGGGAGGGATCTGAAGCTCTTCCTGGCACCCTGCCGGAGAGGGGAATTCACCCTGGAGGCCTTCTTCATCACCATGCAAGCCTCCGGTGTGATGCGTGAGTAGTTCATCCTTGGACTACGGATCCATGTAGTAGCCAGATGGCTGGTTCTCCTCCTTTGTGCTTTCATGTCTAGATCTTGTGAGCTCCGTTCATGATCAAGATCATCTATTTGTAATTCTGCATGTTGTGATTGTGGGGATCCGATGGATATTGAGATGTTATTTCAGATTGATTATTGATTCTATCATGTCTTTGTTATTTGTGATCTTGCATGCTTTCCGTTGTTAGTAGCTATCTTGGCCAAGTAGATGCTAGCAACTCCAAGAGTTAGTATTTATGCTCGATAGTGGGTTCATGCCTCTGGTAATCTGGGGAAGTGACAGAAATCTCTAAGGTACTAGATGTGATGTTGCTACTAGGGAGAAAACAACAATCCTTTGTTCATAGAACAATCGTATTGTTTACTTTACACGCAGTTCGTAAAGCAATAATCTGTTGCTTGCAACTTAATACTGGAGGGGGTTTGGATGATAACCTGAAGGTGGATTATTAGTCATAGATGCAGTTGGATGGCGGTCTATGTATAATGTTGTAATGCCCAATCAAGTCTCAAAGGAGTCAAGATGATTAGTATATGCATGTATTGCTTTCTCGATGTTTGTCAATTGCCCCGCTGTAATTTGTTCACCCAGCATGTTATCTATCTAAGGAGAGCCACCTCTAGTGAACTATGGATCCCGGTCCTTTTCTTTATATTCAATCTACAATATTTTACCGCTCTGTGTTTACTTTCTGCAAAACTTTTACTTCTTTCCATTCGATACATTTAATCCTTTGTTTTCAGCAAAACACGGTGAGATTGACAACCTCATTGCAAGTTGGGGACAAAGTATTGTGGTTGTGTTGTGCAGGTCTCCACGTTGCTACTAGCACCGGTAGTGCGCCCTGCCAAAGCTCAGCTAGTAACACCTTTGGGGTGTTTCCTTGCTCCTACTGATTCGATTAAACCTTGGTTTCATACTGAGGGAAACTTGCTGCTGTGCTCATCATACCTTCCTCTTGGGGTTCCCAACGAGCTCTACATCATCATCGCACCAGCACTTTTCTAGGCGCCATACACAGAGCCATCAAGCATTTTTCTGGCGCCGTTGCCGGGGAGTCAAGGACATCTTCACAAGGGGAGTCCCTCATAACCAATCTCTTTACTTTGTTATATTTGTTTTGCTGAGTTTCTTTTTGTTTTGTTTGCTTGTTTCTTTATCAAAAACACACAAAAAAATTAGTTCCTACTATAGTTGGTATTTTCGTTGGTCTGTTATTGTCTTGCTTTATCATGCTTTCTATCAATGGTTGGTTTCTTTGAAAATGAATCTTATTGGCAAGGTGGGTTCACGGAAGAACAAAAATATTATTGTAAGGAACACCGCTTGTCACAAAAAGGGAAATACTTATGGGAACAAATTGATAAATTGTATACCATTGCTAGAAACGTGTGCTCTACTTATAATGTTACTTATTGCTTTGATAAATCTTATTGCTGTAGGAGGTATAAACACCTCCCTTTTCAATGTGAGTATAATGATAATGTTACCATATCTTCTTATGTTAAAGGGAATTATGACTTTTATGATGTGGAACAAATTGAATAATTTATTGCTTGGAAGGGTGCATTTGAACTTGCTAGTTTGCTTGCAAATATTGATGATTCACCTTATAAATATGAGGTTTATGATATACTTAAATTTTGTTTTGATAATTACAAGGTAGAAAATGGCTGTATTCTTGAATATCTTAGTAGATGCTCTCCACAAATGGAAGAGACTAATGCCTTGCAGGAGCCTATGGAAGAAGAAATTGCTGAAACTAGAAGCTCATTGGATGAAAAAGAGGAGGAGAGTGATGATCAAGAGGAGGAAGAATGGATTTACCCATACCTACCTTCTAATGAGAGTAACTCTTTACCCCTTACATTATTTGATTGTCCCCCATGCTTACCAAAGGAGGACGAGTGTCATGTTCCTGAGGATTCTTTTGAAAATGTTTATAATAAAGCTCTAGTGTTTGTAGATCATGAAAAGCATGTTTTATGTTATAGTTATATTGTTGAGTTTATTCATGAGGCTACTGAAAATTATTATGAGAGAGGAAAATATGGTTGTAGAAGTTTTCATGGTACTAGAACACCTCTCTATTTGCTGAAAGTTTTGAAGTTACTCTCGTTTTATCTTATGCTTGTTACTTTGTTTTTTGTGAGTTTATTTGCATATAAGATTCCTATGCATAGGAAGTGGGTTAGACTTAAATGTGTTTTGAATTTGCTTCTTGATGCTCTCTTTTACTTCAATTCCTATTTCTTATGTGAGCATCTTCTCAAACTATTATGCCTAACTTAAAGGCGTTAAATAAAAGTACTTATTGGGAGATACCCAAAAATTTTAGATGAGCCTTGGAAGTTATTACCTCTGTAATAAACTCTTCTTATCCTTTTTATTTGCTTTTTGTGCCAAGAGTAACCTCTAATGAGAGAGAAGTAATGATTGGGAAAGTTGCTGTCCCGAAACAGATTTCTGTGCTTCACCGTAAAATTTCGTGTAAAATCTCTGAACGTCTTTTTGAGGCGTGAATTTTTTTGCTTCTGCCCCAGGTTGTTATCTAACTTCCGTTAGTTCAACACTTTTTGATTTGAGAAACAGAAGGTCTTCGAAAAAATTCGTCTTTACCTGCTGGTCTGTTTTGACAGATTTCTGCCATTTTCTACATTTGCTTCTTGTTGGTTCCTTTTTGAGTTCTTTTCGGGAATTGAGATTTTTGAGGGAAGTGCTACAGTAGCTAGTGTTCTAATGGAAGTTTATTTGCTGTTAGAACTGAAACTTAAGACTTATTTATCTTGAGTGCACTAATGTTGCTAATAAAGATTGTGTGAAGTTTTGTATAAAGGAAAATTTTCAGGTGTATGGAAGGAATGAGTAATGAGATGAAGGATGGACTAAAGCTCAAGCTTGGGGATTCCATGCGTGTCACCCCAAGAAATATCCAATAAAGTACAAGAGTTAAAGCTTGGGGATGCCCAAGGCATCCCCTTCTTCATCAATAAAAATTCCAGGTTTCTTCCAAACGCTTCATTTTTATTGTTTCTTGCACAGTTGTGTTTTTTTGGAGCGTCTTATTTTTCGTTTTGGTTTTGGTTTTGGTTTTTTGTTTGCTTGGTTTGCTTATTTTTCTGAATAAATTGGTTGGACCCCCTCTTTCATACATTGGTTTGCAAATAGTTTGATTTGGTTTGGAAAAGAGTAGGAAAGTTCATGCTTATGTGGTAAAAAGAGCTTTTTTTGACTGTGGCCTATGCTCTGTCATGCCATGCTTGATATTGTTTTGTCTTTATGCT
Organism: Avena sativa; assembly: GCA_916181665.1. Taxonomy (NCBI): domain Eukaryota; kingdom Viridiplantae; phylum Streptophyta; class Magnoliopsida; order Poales; family Poaceae; genus Avena; species Avena sativa. Next base: position 347,324,471 of record OV702287.1, read on the forward strand.
TAGTATTCTTTTCTTTAGCATGACTTGTTATAAACAATTGAGATTGCTTAATGTGCCTTGGATGAATCATGCGTTGTTTTAGCATATTAAAGCATAGTATAGTGGTATTCTCCTTTGATGCTTTATTTGGGTTGACTTGGCGCATGCTCACACCATGTTATGACTATCTCAAGTCACCATAGCCTTTATGATCCTTTACTTTTCAACTTGTAGTATCACTTTATGCTTTGATCAATGATGTTTTGTCGCTCTGCATGATTATGGCCATTATTGCTCTCTTAGTTTGTCGCTCCTAGTCTTTTGCTAGCCTCCACAACAAAGTATGAGTTCCACTCATGCATCCAACTCCCTAAACCAAGTTATTCCAAAGAGTCCACCATACCTACCTACTAGCTTATGCTATTCCAAGTATATTCATGCTTTTGTTTACCTTCCAAATTAAACTTGTTATGAGAAAACTAGTGATTAAAGCTCTCACGAACTTGATGGCACACTTTACTTTACTTTACTTGCCCTTAATAAACTTGAACCATTGTGTCGTCTATGTTGTATATGCTTGCACTTATTTGTTGGGAATTAGCAGAACCATGCTTTCATGGGGAACGCTTTCAACATTGCACTTGGTACTTGTACCTAGTTGATATCATGCTCTTTTGTATATGGATGTCGTCGGTGTGAAATGAAAGGGGAGCTTGTAAGTCCATGGAGTTATGTATATGTGTTAGAGAAACGCCTGGGCCGCTGGTCTAATCCATGCTGACATGGTGGAAACCTGCAGCGTAACCATAATGAGTTGCCTATGAAGCATTCTTCTTATAAAAAAAAGAGTCCTATATTGAAAAAAAGGAGAAAAAAAGAGATACTATGAAAATAGGAAAGAGAGAAAAAAGGCACCATATTCCCATGGTAAATAAGAAGAATGTTGTGATGCTCGTTGTCTGCTTGCCTTGTCATTTTGATATGGGGATTCTTCCGTATCATCGGGCAAGGGGTACCTCGTTGGCGGTTCTCTATGATACACATGTACTTACAATGACAAGAACTTACCGGTGACTAAACTTGAGTAGCATGAGGAGCGGCCCTCGTATACAAGGGACATGAGATTTCTGACTTATACTTCGTCAAGCATGTATACCATAGTTTATTCACTTTTACCTTAATCACTTCAGGATGCTTATGATAGGGGCAATGAGAGCTGAAAGCTATAAGTACCATAATTTTTGGAAGCTCTTTATGAGACTTGAATCCCTACTTCCTTTTATAAAAAGGCCTTTCTTCCACCATATTATTGAGTCTCCACCTTCTACCTTTATGCACTTACTTTGAGAGCATAGTGGCCATTCTTAGTTCTATGTGCATTGTCCCAGGACTAGTTGATTGATGCATACTTCGATATTGCTTGTTTTAAACTATTGTATCTAGTCACCCTGATGAACTTTGAAGGTGTCCTATGCATTTATATTTGCTACTCTATTGAGGGACAAGCTGAATACTATTATGCTATGTTTTCTTTATGTGAAACAAACAAACGTCTTGCAAAGCATTGTTATTCATGAATCTTTTGTTTGTGCCTTTTCATGTTTCTTCATAGTTTCTTTGCTTATTGCTAGAACTTTGTCTTTCATGTTATGATTGAAGTACTATGATCCCAGCTTTGAATGTTTTGCAAATACTTTGGTCAAGTCTTTGATGGTGCATGTCACCTCAAAAATTATTCTTTCTTTTTATCACTTACCTACTCGAGGACGAGAAGGAGTTAAGCTTGGGGATGTTGATACATTGCAAATGTATCTATAATTTTTGATGTTCCATGCTTGGTTTTATCCACTTTCCTGTGTTTTGTTCCAACTTTGGAGTACTTTTCATATGATTTCTTGGACTAACCTATTAACAACAGCCATAGTGCCAGCTGCCTATTTTCTGCTATTTTTGGTTCCAGGAAAGTTAGAAAATGAATATTCTCGGAATTGGACGGGACAAAAGCCAAAGTGCCTATTTTTCCGGATGTCATCAATTGCCAGAATATGAGACGGAGAGGGGCCAGGGGGCCACCACACCACCTGGCCGCGCTGCCAGGCCTAGCCCGCGCCAGGGGGTGGTGTGGCCGCTCCCGACACCCCCTCCGCCTCTCCTTCCGCCTATATATTTCCCTCGGGAGAAAACCCTAAGGACCCGATCAAAAATCCACGAAAGAGTCTGTAGCCGCCGTCATCTCCATCCCTAGATCGGGAGGGATCTGAAGCTCTTCTCGGCACCCTACCGGAGAGGGGAATTCACCCTGGAGGCCTTCTTCATCACCATGCAAGCCTCTGGTGTGATGCGTGAGTAGTTCATCCTTGGACTACGGATCCATGTAGTAGCTAGATGGTTGGTTCTCCTCCTTTGTGCTTTCATGTCTAGATCTTGTGAGCTCCGTTCATGATCAAGATCATCTATTTGTAATTCTGCATGTTGTGTTTGCGGGATCCGATGGATATTGAGATGCTATTTCAGATTGATTATTGATTCTATCATGTCTTTGTTATTTGTGATCTTGCATGCTTTCCATTGTTAGTAGCTATCTTGGCCATGTAGATGCTAGCAACTCCAAGAGTTAGTATTTATGCTCGATAGTGGGTTCATGCCTCTGGTAATCTGCGGAAGTGACATAAATCTCTAAGGTACTAGATGTGATGTTGCTACTAGGGAGAAAACAACAATCCTTTGTTCATAGAATAATCGTATTGTTTACTTTACACACAGTTCGTAAAGCAATAATCTGTTGCTTGCAACTTAATACTGGAGGGGGTTCGGATGATAACCTGAAGGTGGATTATTAGTCATAGATGCAGTTGGATGGCGGTCTATGTATAATGTTGTAATGCCCAATCAAGTCTCAAAGGAGTCAAGATGATTAGTATATGCATGTATTGCTTTCTCGATGTTTGTCAATTGCCCCGCTGTAATTTGTTCACCCAGCATGTTATCTATCTAAGGAGAGCCACCTCTAGTGAACTATGGATCCCGGTCCTTTTCTTTATATTCAATCTACAATATTTTACCGCTTTGTGCTTACTTTCTGCAAAACTTTTACTTCTTTCTATTCGATACGTTTAATCCTTTGTTCTCAGCAAAACACGGTGAGATTGACAACCTCATCGCAAGTTGAGGACAAAGTTATGTGGTTGTGTTGTGCAGGCCTCCACGTTGCTACTAGCACTGGTTGTGCGCCCTGCCAAAGCTCAGCTAGTAACACCTTTGGGGTGTTTCCTTGCTCCTACTGGTTCGATTAAACCTTGGTTTCATACTGAGGGAAACTTGCTGTTGTGCTCATCATACCTTCCTCTTGGGGTTCCCAACGAGCTCTACATCATCATTGCACCAGCACTTTTCTGGGCGCCATACACAGAGCCATCAGGTAGCTACATTTGTATCACGTTGAACTGCAGGACCATTTTGCAGGCAACACAAGACAAAGGAAAAATGGTTTCCAACACAGACAGCAGACGCAAAATCTATAGTCTGGGATAAAAAAAAGCCAGTTAACTAGATTTAACCACGACTAGTAATTGAGGGAAATAGATACTTGATAGTATTTGCTTACAACAGTAGTACTTCCATACAAAGGGTCTTATACCTGCACAAAAGTGGGCTAAACTTCCTACTAGTTTATAGAACAATTCGTCAGCATTTCATCTACAAAAGGCATTCTTCAGTCTGAACTTAACTATTCTATGCTGAAGAAACTACAGATCTCCACCAGAAAAGTTGGCTGGCCAATTGCCTTGAGAGGACATAAGTTCTTTGATAATTTAACCCAAACTGGTCTATTGCCTTCCCGCCAAACTACAAGAAATCTGCATCGTTCATGCACGAGCGATTTGCGTGCGCCAGTCACGGTTCAGTTGGATCATCCGCGCCGCCGCAACGATTTCTTCGAAACTAAAATTCGGCATCTCCTTCTTGGGATCGTAGGTCTGTGTGAACTCGAACCTGAATTCCGGGGCTGAGGTGATGCACGCCGCCGGCTCCGGCTGTCGAACAATCTAGCATGCTGAGTGTAGACACTTGGTCGCGCCACGGTACGGCCTCCGACGGTGTGTAGTATGGAGCGTCTTTGTCGCAGACGGCGTGCTCCCAGCCTCCCCCACTACGGTAAGGTAGTCCGCGCCGAAGCGTGGACGCGAGAGTTCCTAGACCTTGGCGCTGCCCTGTTCGAGGGTGTGTACCCTCGGCGGAATGCTCTCGTGAATGATTTGATACGTACCTTGTTCCCACTACCTAGAGCATGTCGTAATGCCGCTGTGCGATTTCTCCATATCGCTCTCTTGGCCCTGCTTGCCGCATCTGGCGCCGACGATGCCGCCGTCAACGCCGTGGCCGATTCGGCACATTCGGGGAAATCATCCGCCTGGCAGGGCAATGGGAGACCAGCCTTGAAGTAGAGCTTCATGGCCTGCCTTAGAGGGGCTAAATACCCCAGTTTCAGCGGCTATCGCGGCGGCGGCGGCTGCTTAGGTGGGGCCATGTTACCCTAGTTGGTGCGGCACGGAGGAGCTGCGCAAGGTGAACCGTGGTTTGTCGGAGAAGGGGACTAAAAGACTGACAGTGGGTTTGGACTACGGGCACACGTGAAAATAATCATCTCCCATTTCCTTAGAGGGTAATAATTCAACACTCATTGCATTAACTGCTCAATCTTTATTTCCCTTCTCAGCATAAGAGTGCGAACGTATTAAAAAGATCGGTCGTGGCTATCCACCTCACCGGGCAATGTACCAGGACAGGTAGGAGACCGGGTTTCATTTTAGAAATGTTGATGACTGTGCCCTTATATTTATACGATATTATTTCTATGCCACCATGTACCATCGATTGTAGCAAAACCATCAGAAATAGGGGATGCCGACGTGGCTTGTTTTCTTTTTTTAAAGGGCATCAGAAACAGGGGATGCAGACGTGGCATGTTTTCTGACTGGCGGGCCTGCCTCCTCCACCTTCGACGGCGCGTATCCTAGGTTTGAGGGCTGGTGCCGCCCACAAACACATTATTGTGCAATTTTCCATGTGGAACCTGAATTCTGGCGCTGAGTTGATGCCCATGTCAAACACAGAGAATTCTGAAAGAAGCTATTAAAAATAAATACTTTGAATTCTGAAAGTACTAAAATTAAATACATTACAATTTTGTCCGAAAGGTAATACACATACTATTGATCGAAATAATATAAATACAGTACAGATTTCTACTTTGAAAAATAGACCTGAAAATGCTAGCAAATAACGTATGATGAATAATAGACATATTCAGAGAACTCTCTCCGTCTGCAATGTGCTGCCAGTATCTCGTCCAGAGGGTAAGGCCTCGGTGTATGTTCTAGACTTAAGCTATGCATTACCATTGTTGGTTCCTCTTCCTAGGCTTGAACCTCATGATCGTATAGTCTGATATAATTCCTGTAGTATATGCAACCGGGTTTGACTGTGGGGTGTAACCTGGTGTCAATGAAGATAGACCGATTGTAATCAACAAAGAGGGTATGACTTCCAATGTCACTGACGGCCTCGATAGAGAGCGGTTCTCCGTGTCCACCCGGTACATCACCGGTTGCCCTTTGGCGAAATCCCCGTTCAACACAAGAAGCAGGTCACCATCTGACTCCACAAGGTAAAATTTGTAAGTTCCACGTACCTGTTCAAAGACTAGGGCTGAAATTATTTTGGCCATCATGATAGTGCTCGTGCGCTGCTCTAACTGGATGTTGCTCGACAAGATGTCTCCATTCTCAAGTAATGCATATACTTCCCCTTGGAATGCCGTCATGCAATCCAGAAGTGTATCAGGAGGTGGCGAATACAATCCTTCTCCAAATGATTCATTGATTTGCCCCGTTGGGATGCGCTCATTGGCCCATGCAATAAGATCTGGATAATCAGTGCAAACGAACACCATCGTTGGGGACTTCGTCACGATGACAGATTGCAAAAGATCAGATGGTATGTGTGCTTGAAACTCGGTGTTAGACTTATGAGTGATTGGGTTCAGAATCTGAATCTGGTATGGCTCCACCCTCTGAGCAAGCACGATGACGCCACGAGAAACACCGACGAAGTAGAATCTTTTGGAAGAAGAGGGCATAAGTTAGAACTAAGATGTTTACAATGGAAAATACCAATAAATATCGGATGTGAATGTGAACCTGCGATGGACGTCCATTAGATTTGTCCTGGAGCAACGACCACTGGCGAGGTTGAGGAAGGTGAAGTCACCAACGTCTGGAAGTGTGTGATCTATCATGATCCAGTTGTTGATATGGAATTCGGGCACCTTTAAAGTGCGGCGCCAATCGGTGCAGACTTCCCGACAAGTAGCAGAGGTGTCGACGTACTCCTCTTTCTCCAGCAAGTAGTCGGCGATCTTGCGAAGTGGGTCGGCCGGGAGATCGGACCAGTTCCTCTTCATCCGGCTACTGGCCATGGCTTACGTGCGGGAATGTTTTGATCGAGGAAGAAAGAAGAACTACCACTACGAGAAGAAGAAGAAGAGGAGAACAGACGAGGGAGACGAAGTGGACCTGCCACTGCGAGGAGACAAGGAGACGAGGGAGAAGAAGCGGAACTAACACTTCAAGTTTGGATCAACGGGCTTTTTTTCGGAACTAGCACGTGAACCAGCCATGTACTGCATGCAAGTTTTGATCAAACAGACTGACATGTGGGACCTGCATGCAAGTTTTGATCAAACAGACTGACATGTACATAGTGCGCTGACAGGTGGCATGTTTTCTGACTGGCAGGCCCGCCTCCTCCACCTTCAACGGTGTGCGTCCCAGGTTTGAGGGCTGGTGCCACCAACCAACACATTATTGTGCAATTTCCATGCTTTGCCACAACCAGCTCCGCTCTGCTCCGCTCCTCTGCCCCTGCCGCCACCACTCCACTCAGTCGTGCACCCTCTCGTCGTCCCCTTGGGTCGTCGTCCTCCCGCCCTCCCCTCCCTGCCATCCCCTCACGTCCCCTCCCCTCCCTGCCCTGTCTCCTTGCCGCCGCCCACCGCCCAGGCGCGTCTGGAAACGAAAACCAAGAGTTGCCCATTGGGTTAGGGGCCCAACAACGCTGGTGATCCGGATCCCGCTCGGAGATGGATCCTACGAGGCTTGAGAACACGGAGATGGGTCCTACGTGGATGGAGAGCACGAAATCTCCTTCAAGTCTGGAGAGCACAAAGGACAACGAAACAGGGGGAGAGGAAGCAGGGTGCAGAGCTTTGGAGGTATGGAGCTCGGAGAAGGTGTCGTGCATCCACATTGAAGGGTAAGAACTGTGATTTCTTTTCTGCATACCCCAATTAGCGTTTCTAGTCCCATGGTGATGGCAAGGATATGTGTTGGTAACCGCAGGACGTCTGCACAGCTTGTCCTTGAGCATGATGCTTTGTCAAGCGAGCATGAAGGCACTGAAATGTGTGGCGGTGTGGATGATGAGAAAGCATATCCAGACGTGGCTGCGGACCCTGATAGGATGGAGAGTAGGGAATATTTGGTTGATTCAAACTTTGAGCCTGACTATGGGACTGATGAGGAAGAGGAATGTGAAGATGTGGAAATGGGATGTAGATACGACGACGAGGACGAGGATAGGCCAGTGATACACTTTGACAGGGACAATCCTACAATTGATGAGGGGACTGTCTTTGATAATGTGGAGGACTGTAGATATGCAGTTGCAACCTATGCAATCAGAGTTGGGTTCGAATTTATCATTTAAAAGAGCGACCAAAAGAGATTTAGGGTGCACTGTAGGGAAAGTAATGTGTGTAAATGGAGATTACATGCATCTCCAATGCGGGGTGGACACCCATTTCAGGTTGCAATAGCTACATTTAGTTTCAGTCTTTCTCATATTTATTCTGCTGATAACTAGCTCTGAATTATTTGGATTCTTATCGAATGCAGATTAAAGTAAACACGAAGAAACACAACTTCCCTAATACTTCTTTCAGTGATAAAATTAGACCGTCGACTACCAAGTGGATTGCTGCTACTATACTTGATTGGCTGAGGCAGGATCATAACATTGGACCTACTAAACTCAGAGCAAAGATTAGCAAAAAATTTAACATTCTGATTCCTTACCACAGAGTCTTTGATGGGAAGGAGATGGCTCTAGACTTCATTCAAGGCAAGTGGAATGACAGTTTTCATATGTTGTATAGTTTCAAAGCTCAGGTAGAGAAAACATCACCTGGTAGTGTTGTTGACATCGATTACGAGGTTGTGAAAGGAAGAGAAAAGGTCTCGAGGGGGTCAGGTATAAGAAGGCAGAGAAGATATGCTTCAGGAGATGTTTTATCTGCCTGTAGGCATGCTAGAAGGGGTTCCTAGACGGCTGCAGGCCATACTTGGCAATAGGTGCAACTTCTTTAGAAGGGAAGTTTAGGGGACATGTTGCTTCTGCTTGTGCTTTGGACGCGCATAATTGGCTTCTACCCGTAGCTTATGCTGTTCTTGAGGGTGAATCAAATGAAAGCTGGACATGGTTCATGCAGAGACTATGGGAAGTAATTGGTCACCCTGAAGGCTTGGTGATACACACTGGTGCATGCGAGGGTCTTGAGAATGTTGTTGATGTTGTGTTTCCTAGGGTTGAGCATAGGGAATGCATGCGGCACCTCGCTACTAACTTCACGAAGAAGTTCAAAGGAAAGATCTTTAAAGAGGACTTGTGGCGATCATCATACACATACACCCCAAGCACGCATGCTACTTACTTGCAGAACATGTATGTAGTGCCAAAGGTGAAAAAATACCTTGAAGAACATCACACCAAGCTATGAGCCAGAAGCAAGTTTGGTGAGTTAAGCAAGGTGGATTTTGTTTGCAATAATTTGGCAGAGAGTTTCAATGATAAGATTTCGGGCATGGAGACACTTGGAATTGTTATTTTGTTGGATGCAATAAGACAGTGCATAATGGTGAAGATAGATTTAAGGCAAAGAATTTGTGCAAGAAAAATTTTAGGCCATAAAATAGTTCCAAAGGTGGTTATGTTACTGAATGCAAGAACCAGGACAATGAGAATGATAAAGATGAGGATGGTCAGAAGTTCCAGAACATTGGCTGAGGTTTATGCAGAATACAAGCGTGGAAGTGAACGGAGGTACACTATAGACATTGGAAACAAGACTTGTTCATGCAGGCAGTGGTAGATTACTGGTCTGCCATGTCACCATGCAATTTACTTCCTCTCGAAGCTTAGAGGTAGCGGAGCTGAAAAAGAGAACTATGTCGACAACTATTTCTCCGTGCGCAAGTTTGCTGCAACTTATGAAGAAAACGTACCACCTATGGCCGATGAAAATGATTGGGAGATTGTTGATCCAGGGTTCAAACTTCAACCACCAGTTCTTAAGAGGCCACCTGGGAGGCCTAGAAAGCTAAGGATCGAAGCCTCCACCGATAAAGGTTCAAGGCTGGGAGCTAGGAAAAGGAAATGCAAATGTTGTGGTGGATTCGGCCATATCAAGAGGTTGTGCAAAAACCTAGTTACACATGATATTGTCCCTATTCACACCCCGGTGGCAGAAAATGAGGCTTCTCAGCTAGAACTGGGGGAAGAGCAGTGTGAAGACGGTGATGAGCACTCGGAGGAAAACGTACGTAAGCATCCAATTTATGAAGAAGTGGAGGTGCCGGCGAGAAAAGGGTGTGAAAAGAAACAAAAGGGTAAGCGGAACGGGGAGGAAAGGGCAAATAATGGAGGTGTATTAGAATATGAAGAAGTTGCAGGGGTGATTGAGGATGTTCTTGAGGATCTTTTGGCTAACTGCAGGAGAAATAATAAATCCCTACCAATTTCATCTTTGTACGACTCTCCGGATGAAAGGTAAGCTTAAAGTTTGTTGTATTTGCCATTTTATCATTTTTATCCTCATCAACTGATGCTTAATGCAGCGTGGGCTAGCAGACTAATAAGAGGAGCAGAAAGATGCGGACACAGTAACGTCATATGTTGAATTATATCATTGAAACTAAACTAGTCGTGTCGTCTTTATTTATATCTGGCGCGTGCAACGTGTCTGTGATGGGGTCATGTGGACTAGATTACAATTTTTTAAATATTATTACATTAATTTTATACATGCGTTTGGACGCGGCTACTAGTTCCCATCTCCCTTGCATTCCCATCTCCTCTAGTGCACTCCAGAATTATGGCTGTGCCATCAAGTAGCAGAGTCAGCGTATTGTTCCATCAGATGTGAATGCAATGACTTTGTTTGTTCAGAATTTGACGACTTTTGATTAGTTTGAAAGACAGAGAAACCTAAAACATGTATCTAGACATGTTTTGGGTATAGACACATTTATTAAATATCTAAAAAAACTAAGTCAGTTATATCTGTACAGGAGTAGTACACTATTACAACACGCTCGATCCCTTCTCCTCTGGCGCACTCCAAATTATGGCTGTGCCATCAAGTGCTGAGAGCAGAGTCAGCGTATTGTCCCATCAGATATGCCAGGAATGCGCGAACTTTAGTTTCAGGATCGGACGTGTTTCGATCGACTAGTTTCAAAGACAAAGACAACTAAAACACGGCCAACATATATAGATTATGAAGATAATTGACCATAACTCAAGTGACCCAAATCCAAAGAGCACATTAAGATACCGTACATAGATTTAATTTATGCTTAAGTGGCCCTAAACGACTATGACGCCCCCGCAGTCTCCATCACTGACGATGTTGTCCGCGTCGCCGCCAGCCTCCTCCGCATTGGAATCGATGCCGACGTTCCCGGCAGCGTTCCTCCTTCTCATGGATTCTTCACGGCGCGCTGCATCGATAACGGTGGAGGTCGTACGCCCAGGCACTGCCCAGAAGTGCTACCTCCCTTTGGGGTTGCGCATATCCGGGTGGATCTCCCACCGGTGGGTTCCGCACAGCTCAATCAACGCAACCCGCTCCTTCTTGAACATCTTTCACCAGTACGCGCTCGTGCGCGAGTACCGTGCCATTCCCCTCTTCCGCTCCGACAGCTGGCGGCGGTGCTCCTCGATCTGCCTTGCCAGCGTGTTGTCGTGCAAGAGCAGCGCGACAGGAACCCCGGCGTAGCTGAGCTCGAAGCCGGCCAGAAGCCTCGCGAATGCCGGCGCAAGTATGTCGTAGTGGGCGAACATCTGAGCCTCGTGCAAGCCAACTTTTGGCCTCTCCCTCTCTGTGGTGATGAAGGAACACAATCTGAGCTTCGGGCCCGACGTTAAGGGGATAAGGGCAAGGACATAGGCCCAGCGTCGTTGCCACTGCCAATCAGTTCGCAGAACAAACTTCTCGCAGATCGCCCTCGTGAAGGACATTCTTATCGTCCATGCACCCTAATCCAACAGCGCCTAACAATCAGGGATCGGGTCTTCTAGAAGCCTAGAGCGGTTGCTGGTTAGCTCTGCGTCCCGATTGTTTGTAGCCAACGGCTGTAGTTGAAAATAATACACATTTCAATGACACTGGTGGAACACACATGCAATGACTCTGGTTGTTGTTAGTAAAAAGAGCACACATGCAATGACACTAGTGGATCCATGTGTGGTCTCTTAAGAGAACACACATGCAATGACACTGGTGGATCCATATGTGGTATGTGAAAAGAATAGTCATGAAAAGACTCCAGTTGTTGTTAGTAAAAAGAACACACATGCAATGACACTAGTGGATCCATGTGTGGTCTCTGAAGAGAAGGCACATGCAATGACTCTGGCTATTGTTAGTAAAAAGAGCACATATGCAATGACACTGGTGGATCCATAGGTGGATTGTTAAAAGAACACGCATGCAATGACTCTGGTTGTTGTTAGTAAAAAGAACACACATGCAATGACACAGGTGGATCCATGTGTGGTCTCTGAAGATAACATACATGCAATGACTCTAGCTGTGGTTAATGAGAAGAACACACATTTCAATGAAACTGGTGGATCCATATGTAGTATGTGAAAAGAACACACATGAAATGACTCTAGTTGTTGTTAGTAAAAAAGAGCACACATGCAATAACACTGGTGGATCCATGTGTGGTCTCCGAAGAGAACACACATTTCAATGGCACTGGTGGATCCATATGTGGTATGTGAAAACAAAACACGTGCAATGACTCCAGTTGTTGTTAGTAAAAAGAACACACATGTAATGACACTGGTGGATCCATGTGTGGTCTGTGAAGAGAACACACATCCAATGACTCTGGTTGTTGTTCGTAAAAACAACACACATGCAATTACTCCAGTTGTTGTTAGTAAAAAGAACACACATGCAATGACACTAGTGGATCCATGTGTGGTATGTGAAAAGAACACACCTGCAATGAATCCAGTTGTTGTTAGTAAAAAGAGCACACATGCAATGACACTGGTGGATCCATGTGTGGTCTCTGAAGAGAACACACATTTCAATGACACTGGTGGATCCATATGTGGTATGTGAAAAGAACGCACATGCAATGACTCTAGTTGTTGTTAGTAAAAAGAAGACACATGTAATGACACTGGTGGATCCATGTGTGGTCTCTGAAGAGAACACACATTTCAATGACACTGGTGGATCCATATGTGGTATGTGAAAAGAACACACATGAAATGACTCGCGTTGTTGTTATAAAAAACACAAATGCAATGAAACTGGTGGATCCATGTGTGGTCTCTGAAGAGAACACACATGCAATGACACTGGTGGATCCATACGTGGTGTGTGAAAAGAACACACGTGCAATGACTCTGGTTGTTGTTAGTAAAAAGAACACACATGCAATGACACTGGTGGATCCATGTGTGGTCTCTGAAGAGAACACACATTTCAATGACACTGGTGGATCCATATGTGGTATGTGAAAAGAATACACATGCAATGACTCCAGTTGTTGTTAGTAAAAAGAGCACACATGCAATGACACTGGTGGATCCATGTGTGTTATGTGAAAAGAACACACATGCCATGACTCCAGTTGTTGTTAGTAAAAAGAACACACATGCAATGACACTGGTGGATCCATGTGTGGTCTCTGAAGAGAACACACATGCAATGACTCTAGCTGTGGTTAATGAGAAGAACACACATTTCAATGACACTGGTGGATCCATATGTGGTATGTGAAAAGAACACACATGCAATGACTCCAGTTGTTGTTAATAAAAAGAGCACACATGCAATGACACTGGTGGATCCATGTGTGGTCTCTGAATAGAACACACATTTCAATGACATTGGTGGATCCATATGTGGTATGTGAAAAGAACACACATGCAATGACTCCAGATGTTGCTAGTAAAAAGAGCACACCTACAATGACGATGGTGGATCCATGTGTGGTCTCTGAAGAGAACACACATTTCAATGACACTGGTGGATCCATATGTGGTATGTGAAAAGAACACACATGCATTGACTCCAGTAGTTGTTAGTAAAAAGAACAAACATGCAATGACACCGGTGGATCCATGTGTGGTCTCTGAAGAGAACTCACATTTCAATGACACTGGTGGATCCATATGTGGTATGTGAAAAGAACACACATGCAATGAATCCAGTTGTTGTTAGTAAAAAGAACACACATGCAATGACACTAGTCGATCCATGTGTGGTCTCTAAAGAGAACACACATTTCAGTGACACTGGTGGATCCATATGTGGTATGTGAAAAGAACACACATGCAATGACTCTAGTTGTTGTTAGTAAAAAGAACAGACATGCAATGACACTGGTGGGTCCATGTATGGTCTCTAAAGAGAACACACATGCAATGACTCTAGTTGTGGTTAATGAGAAGAACACACATTTCAATAACACTGGTGGATCCATATGTGGTATGTGAAAAGAATAGTCATGAAATGACTCCAGTTGTTATTACTAAAAATAACACATATGCAATGCCACTGGTGGATCCATGTGTGGTCTCTGAAGAGAACACACATTTCAATGACACTAGTGGACCCATATGTGGTATGTGAAAAGAACACACATGCAATGACTCCAGTTGTTGTTAGTAAAAAGAACACACATGCAATGACATTGGTGGATCCATGTGTGGTCTCTAAAGAGAACACACATTTCAATGGCACTGGTGGATCCATATGTGGTATGTGAAAAGAACACACATGCAATGACTCCAGATGTTGCTAGTAAAAAGAGCACAAATGCAATGACACTGGTGGATCTATGTGTGGTTGTTGAAGAGAACACACATTTTAATGACACTGGTGGATCCATATGTGGTATGTGAAAAGAACACACATGCAATGACTCGAGTTGTTGTTATAAAAACACAAATGCAATGACACTGGTGGATCCATGTGTGATCTCTGAAGAGAACACACATTTCAGTGACACTGGTGGATCCATATGTGGTATGTGAAAAGAATACACATGCAATGACTCCAGTTGTTGTTAGTAAAAAGAACACACATGCAATGACACTGGTCGATCCATGTGTGGTCTCTGAAGAGAACACACGTTTCAATGACACTGGTGGATCCATATGCGGTATGTGAAAAGAACACACATGCAATGACTCTAGTTGTTGTTAGTAAAAACAACATACATGCAATGACACTATTGGATCCATGTGTGGTCTCTGAAGAGAACACACATGCAATGACTCTAGCTGTGGTTAATGAGAAGAACACACATTTCAATGACACTGGTGGATCCATATGTCGTATGTGAAAAGAATAGTCATGAAATGACTCCAGTTGTTATTACTAAAAATAACACACATGCAATGAAACTGGTGGATCCATGTGTGGTCTCTGAAGAGAACACACATTTCAATGACACTTGTGGATCCATATGTGGTATGTGAAAAGAACACACATGCAATGACTCTGGTTGTTGTTAGTAAAAAGAACACACATGCGATAACACTGGTGGATCCATGTGTGGTATGTGAAAAGAACACACATGCAATGACTCCAGTTGTGGTTAGTAAAAAGAACACACATTCAATGACACTGGTGGATCCATGTGTGGTATGTGAAAAGAACACACATGCAATGACTCCAGTTGTTGTTAGTAAAAATAACACACATGCAATGACACTGGTGGATCCATGTGTGGTCTTTGAAGAGAACACACATTTCAATGACACTGGTGGATCCATATGTGGTATGTGAAAAGAACACACACGCAATGACTCCAGTAGTTGTTAGTAAAAAGAACACACATGCAATGACACTGGTGGATCCATGTGTGGTATCTAAAGAGAACACACATGCAATGACTCTACCTATGGTTAATGAGAAGAACACACATTTCAATGACACTGGTGCATCCATATGTGGGATGTGAAAAGAACACACATGCAATGACTCTGGTTGTTGTTAGTAAAAAGAACACACATGCAATGACACTGGTGGATCCATGTGTGGTCTCTGAAGAGAACACACATTTCAATGACACTGGTGGATCCATATGTGGTATGTGAAAAGAATACACATGCAATGACTCCAGTTGTTGTTAGTAAAAAGAGCACACATGCAATGACACTGGTGGATCCATGTGTGTTATGTGAAAAGAACACACATGCCATGACTCCAGTTGTTGTTAGTAAAAAGAACACACATGCAATGACACTGGTGGATCCATGTGTGGTCTCTAAAGAGAACACACATGCAATGACTCTAGCTGTGGTTAATGAGAAGAACACACATTTCAATGACACTGGTGGATCCATATGTGGTATGTGAAAAGAACACACATGCAATGACTCCAGTTGTTGTTAATAAAAAGAGCACACATGCAATGACACTGGTGGATCCATGTGTGGTCTCTGAATAGAACACACATTTCAATGACATTGGTGGATCCATATGTGGTATGTGAAAAGAACACACATGCAATGACTCCAGATGTTGCTAGTAAAAAGAGCACACCTACAATGACAATGGTGGATCCATGTGTGGTCTCTGAAGAGAACACACATTTCAATGACACTGGTGGATCCATATGTGGTATGTGAAAAGAACACACATGCATTGACTCCAGTAGTTGTTAGTAAAAAGAACAAACATGCAATGACACCGGTGGATCCATGTGTGGTCTCTGAAGAGAACACACATGCAATGACTCTACCTATGGTTAATGAGAAGAACACACATTTCAATGACACTGGTGGATCCATATGTGGTATGTGAAAAGAACACACATGCAATGACTCTAGTTATTGTTAGTAAAAAGAACACACATGGAATGACACTGGTGGATCCATGTGTGGTCTCTGAAGAGAACTCACATTTCAATAACACTGGTGGATCCATATGAGGTATGTGAAAAGAACACACATGCAATGAATCCAGTTGTTGTTAGTAAAAAGAACACACATGCAATGACACTAGTCGATCCATGTGTGGTCTCTAAAGAGAACACACATTTCCGTGACACTGGTGGATCCATATGTGGTATGTGAAAAGAACACACATGCAATGACTCTAGTTGTTGTTAGTAAAAAGAACAGACATGCAATGACACTGGTGGGTCCATGTATGGTCTCTAAAGAGAACACGCATGCAATGACTCTAGTTGTGGTTAATGAGAAGAACACACATTTCAATAACACTGGTGGATCCATATGTGGTATGTGAAAAGAATAGTCATGAAATGACTCCAGTTGTTATTACTAAAAATAACACATATGCAATGCCACTGGTGGATCCATGTGTGGTCTCTGAAGAGAACACACATTTCAATGACACTAGTGGACCCATATGTGGTATGTGAAAAGAACACACATGCAATGACTCCAGTTGTTGTTAGTAAAAAGAACACACATGCAATGACATTGGTGGATCCATGTGTGGTCTCTAAAGAGAACACACATTTCAATGGCACTGGTGGATCCATATGTGGTATGTGAAAAGAACACACATGCAATGACTCCAGATGTTGCTAGTAAAAAGAGCACAAATGCAATGACACTGGTGGATCTATGTGTGGTTGTTGAAGAGAACACACATTTTAATGACACTGGTGGATCCATATGTGGTATGTGAAAAGAACACACATGCAATGACTCGAGTTGTTGTTATAAAAACACAAATGCAATGACACTGGTGGATCCATGTGTGATCTCTGAAGAGAACACACATTTCAGTGACACTGGTGGATCCATATGTGGTATGTGAAAAGAATACACATGCAATGACTCCAGTTGTTGTTAGTAAAAAGAACACACATGCAATGACACTGGTCGATCCATGTGTGGTCTCTGAAGAGAACACACGTTTCAATGACACTGGTGGATCCATATGCGGTATGTGAAAAGAACACACATGCAATGACTCTAGTTGTTGTTAGTAAAAACAACATACATGCAATGACACTATTGGATCCATGTGTGGTCTCTGAAGAGAACACACATGCAATGACTCTAGCTGTGGTTAATGAGAAGAACACACATTTCAATGACACTGGTGGATCCATATGTGGTATGTGAAAAGAATAGTCATGAAATGACTCTAGTTGTTATTACTAAAAATAACACATATTTAATGACACTGGTGGATCCATGTGTGGTCTCTGAAGAGAACACACATTTCAATGACACTAGTGGACCCATATGTGGTATGTGAAAAGAACACACATGCAATGACTCCAGTTGTTGTTAGTAAAAAGAACACAGATGCAATGACATTGGTGGATCCATGTGTGGTCTCTAAAGAGAACACACATTTCAATGGCACTGGTGGATCCATATGTGGTATGTGAAAAGAACACACATGCAATGAGTCTAGATGTTGCTAGTAAAAAGAGCACACATGCAATGACACTGGTGGATCTATGTGTGGTCGTTGAAGAGAACACACATTTCAATGACACTAGTGGATCCATATGTGGTATGTGAAAAGAACACACATGCAATGACTCGAGTTGTTGTTATAAAAAACACAAATGCAATGACACTGGTGGATCCATGTGTGATCTCTGAAAAGAACACGCATTTCAGTGACACTGGTGGATCCATATGTGGTATGTGAAAAGAATACACATGCAACGACTCCAGTTGTTGTTAGTAAAAGAACACGCATGCAATGACACTGGTCGATCCATGTGTGGTCTCTGAAGAGAACACACATTTCAATGACACTGGTGGATCCATATGCGGTATGTGAAAAGAACACACATGCAATGACTCTAGTTGTTGTTAGTAAAAACAACATACATGCAATGACACTGTTGGATCCATGTGTGGTCTCTGAAGAGAACACACATGCAATGACTCTAGCTGTGGTTAATGAGAATAACACACATTTCAATGACACTGGTGGATCCATATGTCATATGTGAAAAGAATAGTCATGAAATGACTCTAGTTGTTATTACTAAAAATAACACACATGCAATGACACTGGTGGATCCATGTGTGGTCTCTGAAGAGATCACACATTTCAATGACACTTGTGGATCCATATGTGGTATGTGAAAAGAACACACATGCAATGACTCTGGTTGTTGTTAGTAAAAAGAACACACATGCAATGACACTGGTGGATCCATGTGTGGTATGTGAAAAGAACACACATGCAATGACTCCAGTTGTGGTTAGTAAAAAGAACACACATGCAATGACACTGGTGGATCCATGTGTGGTATGTGAAAAGAACACACATGCAATGACTCCAGTTGTCGTTAGTAAAAAGAACACACATGCAATGACACTGGTCGATCCATGTGTGGTCTCTGAAGAGAACACACATTTCAATGACACTGGTGGATCCATATGTGGTATGTGAAAAGAACACACATGCAATGACTCCAGATGTTGCTAGTAAAAAGAGCATTTGCAATGACACTTGTGGATCCATGTGTGGTCTCTGAAGAGAACACACATTTCAATGACACCGGTGGATCCATATGTGGTATGTGAAAATAGCGCACATGCAATGACCCCAGTTGTTGTTAGTAAAAAGAACACACATGCAATGACATTGGTGGATCCATGTGTGGTCTCTGAAGACAACACACATTTCAATGACACCGGTGGATCCATATGTGGTGTGTGAAAAGAACACACATGCAATGACTCCAGTTATTGAAAGTAAAAAGAGCACACATGCAATGGCACTGGTGGATCCATGTGTGGTCCCTAAAGAGAACACACATTTCAACGGCACTAGTGGATCCATATGTGGTATGTGAGAAGAACACACATGCAATGACTCCAGTTGTTGTTACTAAAAACCACACATGCAATGACACCGGTGGATCCCTGTGTAGTCTCTGAAGAGAACACACATGCAATGACTCTAGCTGTGGTTAATGAGAAGAAAACACATTGCAATGACAGTGATGGATCCATATGTGGTATGTGAAAATAATAGTCATGAAATGACTCCAGTTGTTGTTAGTAAAAAGAGCATACATGCAATTACACTGGTGGATCCATGTGTGGTCTCTAAAGAGAACACACATTTCAATGACACTGGTGGATCCATATGTGGTATGTGAAAAGAACACACATGCAATGACTCCAGTTGTTGTTAGTAAAAAGAACAGACGTGCACTGACACTGGTGGATCCATGTGTGGTCTCTTAAGAGAACACACATTTCAATGGAACTTGTGGATCCATATGTGGTATGTGAAAAGAACACACATGCAATGACTCTAGCTATGGTTAATGAGAAGAACACACATTTCAATGACACTGGTGGATCCATATGTGGTATGTGAAAAGAATAGTCATGAAATGACTCTAGTTGTTGTTAGTAAAAAGAGCACACATGCAATTACACTGGTGGATCCATGTGTGGTCTCTGAAGAGAACACACAAGCAATGACACTGGTGGATCCATATGTGGTATGTGAAAAGAACACACATGCAATGACTCTAGTTGTTGTTCGTAAAAAGAACACACATGCAATGACACTGGTGGATCCAAGTGTGGTCTCTGAAGAGAACACACATTTCAATGGCACTTGTGGATCCATATGTGGTATGTGAAAAGAACACACATGCAATGACTCTAGTTGTTGTTAGTAAAAAGAACACACATGCAATGATGGTGGATCCATGAGTGGTCTCTACGGAGAACACACATGCAATGACTCTAGCTGTGGTTAATGAGAAGAACACCCATTTCAATGACACTAGTGGATCCATATGTGGTATGTGAAAATAATAGTCATGAAATGATTCCAGTTGTTGTTAGTAAAAAGAGCACACATGCAATTACACTGGTGGATCCATGTGTGGTCTCTAAAGAGAACACACATGCAATGACACTGGTGGATCCATATGTGGTATGTGAAAAGAACACACATGCAATGACTGTGGTTGTTGTTAGTAAAAAGAGCACACATGCAATGACACTAGTGGATCCATGTGTGGTCTCTGAAGAGAACACACATTTCAATGGCACTTGTGGATCCATATGTGGTATGTGAAAAGAACACACATGCAATGACTCCATTTGTTGTTAGTAAAAAGAACACACATGCAATGATCCATGTGTGGTCTCTGAAGTGAACACACATTTCAATGACACTGGTGGACCCATATGTGGTATGTGAAAAGAACACACATGCAATGACTCCAGATGTTGCTAGTAAAAAGAGCACACCTGCAATGACAATGGTGGATCCATGTGTGGTCTCTGAAGAGAACACACATTTCAATGACACTGGTGGATCCATATGTGGTATGTGAAAATAACACACAAGCAATCACCCCAGTTGTTGTTAATAAAAAGAACACACATGCAATGACACTGGTGGATCCATATGTGGTATGTGAAAAGAACACACATGCAATGACACTGGTGGATCCATGTGTGGTCTCTGAAGAGAACACACATGCAATGACTCTAGTTGTGGTTAAGGAGAAGAACACACATTTCAATGACACTGGTGGATCCATATGTGGTATGTGAAAAGAATATTCATGAACTGACTCTAGTTGTTGTTAGTAAAAAGAACACACATGCAATGACACTGGTGGATCCATGTGTGGTCTCTGAAGAGAACACACATGCAATGACACTGGTGGATCCATATGTGGTATGTGAAAAGAACACACATGCAACGACTGTGGTTTTTGTTAGTAAAAAGAACACACATGCAATGACACTGGTGGATCAATGTGTGGTCTCTGAAGAGAACACACATTTCAATGACACTGGTGGATCCATATGTGGTATGTGAAAAGAACACACATGCAATGACTCCAGTTGTTGTTAGTAAAAAGAACACACATGCAATGACACTGGTGGATCCATGTGTGGTCTCTGAAGAGAACACACATGCAATGACTCTAGCTGTCGTTTATAAGAAGAACACAAATTTCAATGACACTGGTGGATCCATATGTGGTATGTGAAAAGAATAGTCATGAAATGACTCCCGTTGTTGTTAGTAAAAAGAACACACATGCAATGACACTAGTGGATCTATGTGTGGTCTCTGAAGAGAGCACACATGCAATGACACTGGTGGATCCATATGTGGTATGTGAAAAGAACACACATGCAATGACTCTGGTTGTTGTTAGTAAAAAGAACACACATGCAATGATACAGGTGGATCCATGTGTGGTCTTTGAAGAGAACACACATTTCAATGGCACTGGTGGATCCATATGTGGTATGTGAAAAGAACACACATGCAATGACTCCAGTTGTTGTTAGTAAAAAGAACACACATGCAATGACACTGGTGGATCCATCTGTGGTATGTGAAAAGAACACACATGCAATGACTCCAGTTATTGTTAGTAAAAAGAACACACATTTCAATTACACTAGTGGATCCATATGTGGTATGTGAAAAGAACACACATGCAATGACTCTAGTTGTTGTTAGTAAAAAGAGCACACATGCAATGACACTGGTGGATCCATGTGTGATCTCTGAAGAGAACACAATGTTCAATGACACTGGTGGATCCATATGTGGTATGTGAAAAGAACACACATAGAATGACTCTGGTTGTTGTTAGTAAAAAGAACACACATGCAATGACACTGGTGGATCCATGAGTGGTCTCTAAAGATAACACACATTTCAATGACACTGGTGGATCCATATGTGGTATGTGAAAAGAACACACATGAAATGACTCCCGTTGTTTTTAGTAAAAAGGACACATATGCAATGACACTGGTGGATCCATGTGTGGTCTATGAAGAGAACACACATGCAATGACTCTAGCTACGGTTAATGAGAAGAACACACATTTCAATTACACTGGTGGATCCATATGTGGTATGTGAAAAGAACACACATGCAATGACTCTAGTTGTTGTTAGTAAAAAGAACACACATGCAATGACACTGGTGGATCCATGTGTGGTCTCTAAAGAGAACACACATTTCAATGACACTTGTGGATCCATATGTGGTATGTGAAAAGAACACACATGCAATGACTCTGGTTGTTGTTAGTAAAAAGAACACACATGCAATGACACTGGTGGATCCATGTGTGGTCTCTAAAGAGAACACACGTTTCAATGACACCGGTGGATCCATATGTGGTATGTGAAAAGAACACACATGCAATGACTCCAGTTGTTGTTAGTAAAAAGAAACACACATCCAATGACACTGGTGGATCCATGTGTGGTCTCTGAAGAGAACACACATTTCAATGACACTGGTGGATCCATATGTGGTATGTGAAAAGAATACACATGCAATGACACTGGTGGATCCTTGTGTGGTCTCTGAAGAGAACACACATGCAATGACTCTAGCTGTGGTTAATGAGAAGAACACACATTTCAATGACACTGGTGGATCCATATGTAGTATGTGAAAAGAACACACATGCAATGACTCTAGCTGTTGTTAGTAAAAAGAACACACATGCAATGACACTGGTGGATCCATGTGTGGTCTCTGAAGAGAACACACATTTCAATGACACCGGTGGACCCATATGTGGTATGTGAAAAGAACACACATGCAATGACTCTAGTTGTGTTAGTAAAAAGAACACACATGCAATGACACTGGTAGATCCATGTGTGGTCTCTGAAGACAACACACATTTCAATGACACTGGTGGATCCATATGTGGTATGTGAAAAGAACACACATGCAATGACTCTGGTTGTTGTTAGTAAAAAGAACACTGATGACCCACAAGTATAGGGGGTGTATCGCAGTATTTTCGATAAGTAAGAGTGTCGAACCCAATGAGGAGCAGAAGGTGATGGCTAGTGGTATGGATCAGGAATTCTCTGCAAATACTTAGCAAACGGATTTTTAGGGTCTTTTTGATAAAGCAAGTAAACAAAGTACGAGTAAATAAAAGACAGTAGGAATAAATGCAGCAAGTGGCCCAATCCTTTATGCAGCAAAGGACAAGCCGGTTGTATTACTTAAGATGACCAAACGTTCTCGAGGACACATGGGAAGACTGTCAAGTGCTTTCGCTTCATATAGTTGATTAATCTTCTCTAGCTTGCTAAGTGTTGTGTGGGTGAACCTGTGCTAATGTACCGCCCCATCGAAGACTAATACATACTTGTGATTATACCCCTTGCAAACATCCGTATGTACAATAAAGTAATTAAGGTAGAGACCTAACCACAGCTTTAAACTCTAAGACCCTTATGTCCCTTGTGCAATGGTTTCCTAACAGGGGTTCAGGTTTCTGTCACTCTGGCAACCCCTACGATTAGTATCCAAATACACAATGCATTCCCCTAGGCCCATATAGGTGAAGTGTCATGTAGTCGACGTTTACATGACACCACTAGAAGAAGTACACCACAACTTAAATAACAATCTATTGAATCTCTCTCAACACAACTCCACTACTAACAACATGACTTCTCCCATGTCCTCAAGAACAAAACGAACTACTCACAAGACATCATATGGATCATGATCAGAGATGGAATAATGATGTATAAAAATCTGAACATAAAGAATAATTCAATGGTTCACTCAATAGCATCAACTACAAAGAGTAATCAACACTGGGAAAGTTTCCCCTATGAACTAATGCAAGAATAACTCAACTCAATTGTTACAGCAATATGGAGATGGTGATGAGGGGGCTGATGTCGATGATGATGGTGGTGATGATGATGATCCCGATGAAGTCCAGCTTGATGGTGGTGTTGATGGCGACGATCTCCCCTCTCCGAGAAGGAATTCCCCCGGTAGAAATCTGTCTGCCGGAGAGATCTTTCTCTCTCGGTGTTGTCTGCCCTGCAGAGGTGGCGGAATCTTTCTATGGTCGCTCTCCTAGTCTTAGGGTTTCGGGAGGTTGATATACGCTAGAGGAGAGAGGCTGGAGTGGGCCAGGGTGGCCACACCACCTCCAGGCGCGGCCTAGGGCTGCCCGCGCCAGGGGGTGGTGTGGGCCCCCGGTGGCCCATATCCACTCCGTCTTCTGGCATCCTTAGTCTTCTAGAAAAATATGATTTTCTGTATACTTTCCCGGGTTTTCTGATCTTCGCGAATTTTGCCTCCAAACAACACCTTTTCCATCAGAATCCTGACTGCAGCGGTCCATGCTCCAAAAGTCATCAACCATGCAAAAACAGATGAAATAACATAATTATCACCTCTCAACACGAAATATATCAATGAATAATAGTGAATTAAGACATAGAATAGTGATGCAAAATGGACGTATCAAACACACATGCAATGACACTGGTGGATCCATGTGTGGTCTCTGAAGAGAACACACATGCAATGACTCTAGCTGTGGTTAATGAGAAGAACACACATTTCAATAACACTGGGGGATCCATATGTGGTATGTGAAAATAATAGTCATGAAATGACTCCAGTTGTTGTTAGTAAAAAGAACACACATCCAATGACACTAGTGGATCCATGTGTGGTCTCTGAAGAGAACACACATTTCAATGACACTAGTGGATCCATGTGTGGTATGTGAAAAGAACACACATGCAATGACTCTAGTTGTTGTTAGTAAAAAGAACACACATGCAATAACACTGGTGGATCCACATGTGGTCTCTGAAGAGAACACACATGCAATGACTCTAGCTGTGGTTAATGAGAAGAACACACATTTCAATGACACTGGTGGATCCATATGTTGTATGTGAAAAGAATAGTCATGAAATGACTCTAGTTTTTGTTAGGAGAAAGAACACACATGCAATGACATTGGTGGATCCATGTGTGGTCTCTGAAGAGAACACACATTTCAATGACACTTGTGGATCCATATGTGGTATGTGAAAAGAGACACATGCAATGACTCTGGTTGTTGTTAGTAAAAAGAACACACATGCAATGACACTGGTGGATCCATGTGTGGTCTCTAAAGAGAACACACATTTCAATGACACTGGTGGATCCATATGTGGTATGTGAAAAGAGAACACATGCAATGACTCCAGTTGTTGTTAGTAAAAAGAATTACTCATCCAATGACACTAGTGGATCCATGTGTGGTCTCTGAAGAGAACACACATTTCAATGACACTGGTGCATCCATATGTGGTATGTGAAAAGAACACACATGCAATAACTCCAGTTGTTGTTAGTAAAAAGAACACACATGCAATGACACTGGTGGATCCATGTGTGGAATCTGAAGAGAACACACATGCAATGACTCTAGCTGTGGTTAATGAGAAGAACACACATTTCAATGACACTGGTGGATCCATATGTGGTATGTGAAAATAATAGTCATGAAATGACTCCAGTTGTTGTTAGTAAAAAGAACACACATGCAATGACACTGGTGGATCCAGATGTGGTCTCTGAAGAGAACACACATTTCAATGACACTGGTGGATTCATATGTGGTATGTGAAAAGAACACACATGCAATGACTCCAGTTGTTGTTAGTACAAAGAACACACATGCAATGACACTGGTGGATCCATGTGTGGTCTCTGATGAGAACACACATTTCGATGACACTGGTGGATCCATATGTGGTATGTGAAAAGAACACACATGCAATGACTCTGGTTGTTGTTAGTAAAAAGAACACACATGCAATGACACTGGTGGATCCATGTGTGGTCTCTGAAGAGAACACACATTTCAATGACTCTAGCTATGGTTAATGAGAAGAACACACATTTCAATGATACTGGTGGATCCATATGTGGTATGTGAAAAGAATAGCATGAAATGACTCTGGTTGTTGTTAGTAAAAAGAACACACATGCAATGAGGATGGTGGATCCATGTGTGGTCGCTGAAGAGAACACACATGCAATGATACTGGTGGATCCATATGTGGTATGTGAAAAGAACACACATGCAATGACTCTGGTTGTTGTTAGTAAAAAGAGCACACATGCAATAACACTGGTGGATCCATGTGTAGTCTCTAAAGAGAACACACATGCAATAACACTGGTGGATCCATGTTTGGTCTTTGAAGAGAACACACATGCAATGACACTGGTGGATCCATATGTGGTATGTGAAAAGAACACACATGCAATGACTCTGGTTATTGTTAGTAAAAAGAACACACATGCATTGACACTGGTGGAACCATGTGTGGTCTCTGAAGAGAATACACATTTCAATGACACTAGTGGATCCATATGTGGTATGTGAAAAGAACACACATGCAATGACTCCACTTGTTGTTAGTAAAAAGAACACACATGCAATGACACTGGTGGATCCATGTGTGGTATGTGAAAAGAACACACATGCAATGACTCCAGTTGTGGTTAGTAAACAGAACACACATGCAATGACACTGGTGGATCCATATGTGGTATGTGAGAAGAAGACACATGCAATAACTCCAGTTGTTGTTAGTAAAAAGAACACATGTGCAATGCTACTGGTCGATCCATGTGTGGTCCTGAAGAGAACACACATACAATGACTCTAGCTGTGGTTACTGAGAAGAACACACATTTCAATGACACTGGTGCATCCACATGTGGGATGTGAAAAGAATAGTCATGAAATGACTCCAGTTGTTGTTAGAAAAAAGAACACACATGCAATAACACTGGTGGATCTATGTGTGGTCTCTGAAGAGAACACACATTTCAATGACACTGGTGGATCCATTTGTGGTATGTGAAAAGAACACACATGCAATGACTCCAGTTGTTGTTAGTACAAAGAACACACATTCAACGACACTGGTGGATCCATGTGTGGTCTCTGAAGAGAACACACATTTCAATGACACTGGTGGATTCATATGTGGTATGTGAAAAGAACACACATCCAATGACTCTATTTGTTGTTAGAAAAAAGAACACACATGCAATTACACTGGTGGATCCATGTGTGGACTCTGAAGAGAACACACATGCATTGACACTAGCTGTGGTTAATGAGAAGAACACACATTTCAATGACACTGGTGGATCCATATGTGGTATGTGAAAAGAATAGTCATGAAATGACTCTATTTGTTGTTAGTAAAAAGAACACACATGCAATGACATTGGTGGATCCATGTGTGGTCTCTGAAGAGAACACACATGCAATGACACTGGTGGATCCATATGTGGTATGTGAAAAGAACACACATGCAATGACTCTGGTTGTTGTTAGTAAAAAGAACACACAAGCAATCACACTGGTGGATCCATGTGTGGTCTCTTAAGAGAACACACATTTCAATGACACTGGTGGATCCATATGTGGTATGTGAAAACAACACACATGCAATGACTCTAGTTGTTGTTAGTAAAAAGAACACACATGCAATGCCACTGGTGGATCCATGTGCGGTCTCTGAAGAGAACACACATGCAATGACTCTGGCTGTGGTTAATGAGAAGAACAGACATTTCAATGGCATTGGTGGATCCATATGTGGTATGTGAATAGAATAGTCATGAAATGACTCCAGTTGTTGTTTGTAAAAAGAACACACATGCAATGACACTGGTGGATACATGTGTGGTCTCTGAAGAGAACACACATGCAATGACATTGGTGGATCCATCTGTGGTATGTGAAAAGAACACACATGCAATGACTCTAGTTGTTGTTAGTAAAAAGAAACACACATCCAATGACACTAGTGGATCCATGTGTGGTCTCTAAAGAGAACACACATTTCAATGACACTGGTGGATCCATATGTGGTATGTGAAAAGAACACACATGCAATGACTCCAGTTGTTGTTAGTAAAAAGAACACACGTGCACTGACACTGGTGGATCCATGTGTGGTCTCTGAAGAGAACACACATTTCAATGACACTGGTGCATCCATATGTGGTATGTGAAAAGAACACACATGCAATAACTCCAGTTGTTGTTAGTAAAAAGAACACACATGCAATGACACTGGTGGATCCATGTGTGGAATCTGAAGAGAACACACATGCAATGACTCTAGTTGTAGTTAATGAGAAGAACACACATTTCAATGACACTGGTGGATCCATATGTGGTATGTGAAAATAATAGTCATGAAATGACTCAAGTTGTTGTTAGTAAAAAGAACACACATGCAATGACACTGGTGGATCCTTATGTGGTCTCTGAAGAGAACACACATTTCAATGACACTGGTGGATTCATTTGTGGTATGTGAAAAGAACACACATGCAATGACTCCAGTTGTTGTTAGTACAAAGAACACACATGCAATGACACTGGTGGATCCACGTGTGGTCTCTGAAGAGAACACACATTTCAATGACACTGGTGGATCCATATGTGGTATGTGAAAAGAACACACATGCAATGACTCCAGTTGTTGTTAGTAAAAAGAACACACATGCAATGACACTGGTGGATCCATGTGTGGTCACTGAAGAGAACACACATGCAATGACTCTAGTTGTGGTTAACGAGAAGAACACACATTTCAATGACACTGGTGGATCCATATGTGGTATGTGAAAAGAATATTCATGAAATGACTTTGGTTGTTGTTAGTAAAAACAACACACATGCAATGACACTGGTGGATCCATGTGTGGTCTCTAAAGAGAACACACATGCAATGACACTGGTGGATCCATATGTGGTATGTGAAAAGAACACACATGCAATGACTGTGGTTGTTGTTAGTAAAAAGAACACACATGCAATGACAATGGTGGATCAATGTGTGCTCTCTGAAGAGAACACACATTTCAATGACACTGGTGGATCCATATGTGGTATGTGAAAAGAACACACATGCAATGACTCCAGTTGTTGTTAGCAAAAAGAACACACATGCAATGACACTGGTGGATCCATGTGTGGTCTCTAAGAGAACACATATGCAATGACTCTAGCTGTGGTTAATGAGAAGAACAAACATTTCAATGACACTGGTGGATCCATATGTTGTATGTGAAAAGAATAGTCATGAAATGACTCTTGTTGTTGTTAAGAGAAAGAACACACATGCAATGACACTGGTGGATCCATGTGTGGTCTCTGAAGAGAACACACATTTCAATGACACTTGTGGATCCATATGTGGTATGTGAAAAGAGACACATGCAATGACTCTGGTTGTTGTTAGTAAAAAGAACACACATGCAATGACACTGGTGGATCCATGTGTGGTCTCTAAAGAGAACACACATTTCAATGACACTGGTGGATCCATATGTGGTATGTGAAAAGAACACACATGCAATGACTCTAGTTGTTGTTAGTAAAAAGAAACACACATCCAATGACACTAGTGGATCCATGTGTGGTCTCTAAAGAGAACACACATTTCAATGACACTGGTGGATCCATATGTGGTATGTGAAAAGAACACACATGCAATGACTCCAGTTGTTGTTAGTAAAAAGAACACACGTGCACTGACACTGGTGGATCCATGTGTGGTCTCTGAAGAGAACACACATTTCAATGACACTGGTGCATCCATATGTGGTATGTGAAAAGAACACACATGCAATAACTCCAGTTGTTGTTAGTAAAAAGAACACACATGCAATGACACTGGTGGATCCATGTGTGGAATCTGAAGAGAACACACATGCAATGACTCTAGTTGTAGTTAATGAGAAGAACACACATTTCAATGACACTAGTGGATCCATATGTGGTATGTGAAAATAATAGTCATGAAATGACTCAAGTTGTTGTTAGTAAAAAGAACACACATGCAATGACACTGGTGGATCCTTATGTGGTCTCTGAAGAGAACACACATTTCAATGACACTGGTGGATTCATTTGTGGTATGTGAAAAGAACACACATGCAATGACTCCAGTTGTTGTTAGTACAAAGAACACACATGCAATGACACTGGTGGATCCATGTGTGGTCTCTGATGAGAACACACATTTTGATGACACTGGTGGATCCATATGTGGTATGTGAAAAGAACACACATGCAATGACTCTGGTTGTTGTTAATAAAAAGAACACACGTGCAATGACACTGGTGGATCCATGTGTGGTCTCTGAAGAGAACACACATTTCAATGACTCTAGCTATGGTTAATGAGAAGAACACACATTTCAATGATACTGGTGGATCCATATGTGGTATGTGAAAAGAATAACATGAAATGACTCTGGTTGTTGTTAGTAAAAAGAACACACATGCAATGAGGATGGTGGATCCATGTGTGGTCGCTGAAGAGAACACACATGCCATGACACTGGTGGATCCATATGTGGTATGTGAAAAGAACACACATGCAATGACTCTGGTTGTTGTTAGTAAAAAGAGCACACATGCAATAACACTGGTGGATCCATGTGTGGTCTCTAAAGAGAACACACATGCAATCACACTGGTGGATCCATGTTTGGTCTCTGAAGAGAACACACATGCAATGACACTGGTAGATCCATATGTGGTATGTGAAAAGAACACACATGCAATGACTCTGGTTATTGTTAGTAAAAAGAACACACATGCATTGACACTAGTGGAACCATGTGTGGTCTCTGAAGAGAACACACATTTCAATGACACTAGTGGATCCATATGTGGTATGTGAAAAGAACACACATGCAATGACTCCACTTGTTGTTAGTAAAAAGAACACACATGCAATGACACTGGTGGATCCATGTGTGGTATGTGAAAAGAACACACATGCAATGACTCCAGTTGTGGTTAGTAAACAGAACACACATGCAATGACACTGGTGGATCCATATGTGGTATGTGAGAAGAAGGCACATGCAATAACTCCAGTTGTTGTTAGTAAAAAGAACACACGTGCAATGCTACTGGTGGATCCATGTGTGGTCCTGAAGAGAACACACATACAATGACTCTAGGTGTGGTTACTGAGAAGAACACACATTTCAATGACACTGGTGCATCCATATGTGGGATGTGAAAAGAATAGTCATGAAATGACTCCAGTTGTTGTTAGTAAAAAGAACACACATGCAATAACACTGGTGGATCCATGTGTGCTCTCTGAAGAGAACATACATTTCAATGACACTGGTGGATCCATTTGTGGTGTGTGAAAAGAACACACATGCAATGACTCCAGTTGTTGTTAGTACAAAGAACACACATTCAACGACACTGGTGGATCCATGTGTGGTCTCTGAAGAGAACACACATTTCAATGACACTGGTGGATTCATATGTGGTATGTGAAAAGAACACACATCCAATGACTCTATTTGTTGTTAGAAAAAAGAACACACATGCAATTACACTGGTGGATCCATGTGTGGTCTCTGAAGAGAACACACATGCAATGACTCTAGCTGTGGTTAATGAGAAGAACACACATTTCAATGACACTGGTGGATCCATATGTGGTATGTGAAAAGAATAGTCATGAAATGACTCTAGTTGTTGTTAGTAAAAAGAACACACATGCAATGACATTGGTGAATCCATGTGTGGTCTCTGAAGAGAACACACATGCAATGACACTGGTGGATCCATATTTGGTATGTGAAAAGAACACACATGCAATGACTCTGGTTGTTGTTAGTAAAAAGAACACACATGCAATCACACTGGTGGATCCATGTGTGGTCTCTGAAGAGAACACACATTTCAATGACACTTGTGGATCCATATGTGGTATGTGAAAAGAACACACATGCAATGACTCCAGTTGTTGTTAGTAAAAAGAACACACATGCAATGCCACTGGTGGATCCATGTGTGGTATGTGAAAACAACACACATGCAATGACTCTAGCTGTGGTTAATGAGAAGAATAGACATTTCAATGGCATTGGTGGATCCATAGGTGGTATGTGAAAAGAATAGTCATGAAATGACTCCAGTTGTTGTTTGTAAAAAGAACACACATGCAATGACACTGGTGGATACATGTGTGGTCTCTAAAGAGAACACACATGCAATGACACTGGTGGATCCGTCTGTGGTATGTGAAAAGAACACACATGCAATGACTTTGGTTGTTGTTAGTAAAAAGAACAGACATGCAATGACACTGGTGGATCCATGTGTGGTCTCTGAAGAAAACACACATTGCAATGACACTGGTGGATCCATATGTGGTATGTGAAAAGAACACACATGCAATGACTCTGGTTGTTGTTAGTAAAAAGAACACACATGCAGTGACACTTGTGGATCCATGTGTGGTCTCTGAAGAGAACACACATTTCAATGACACTGGTGGATCCATATGTGGTATGTGAAAAGAATACACATGCAATGACTCCAGTTGTTGTTAGAAAAAAGAACACACATGCAATTACACTGGTGGATCCATGTGTGGTCTCTGAAGAGAACACACATGCAATGACTCTAGCTGTGGTTAATGAGAAGAACACACATTTCAATGACACTGGTGGATCCATATGTGGTATGTGAAAAGAATAGTCATGAAATGACTCTAGTTGTTGTTAGTAAAAAGAACACACATGCAATGACATTGGTGAATCCATGTGTGGTCTCTGAAGAGAACACACATGCAATGACACTGGTGGATCCATATGTGGTATGTGAAAAGAACACACATGCAATGACTCTGGTTGTTGTTAGTAAAAAGAGCACACATGCAATAACACTGGTGGATCCATGTGTGGTCTCTAAAGAGAACACACATGCAATCACACTGGTGGATCCATGTTTGGTCTCTGAAGAGAACACACATGCAATGACACTGGTAGATCCATATGTGGTATGTGAAAAGAACACACATGCAATGACTCTGGTTATTGTTAGTAAAAAGAACACACATGCATTGACACTGGTGGAACCATGTGTGGTCTCTGAAGAGAACACACATTTCAATGACACTAGTGGATCCATATGTGGTATGTGAAAAGAACACACATGCAATGACTCCACTTGTTGTTAGTAAAAAGAACACACATGCAATGACACTGGTGGATCCATGTGTGGTATGTGAAAAGAACACACATGCAATGACTCCAGTTGTGGTTAGTAAACAAAACACACATGCAATGACACTGGTGGATCCATATGTGGTATGTGAGAAGAAGGCACATGCAATAACTCCAGTTGTTGTTAGTAAAAAGAACACACGTGCAATGCTACTGGTGGATCCATGTGTGGTCCTGAAGAGAACACACATACAATGACTCTAGGTGTGGTTACTGAGAAGAACACACATTTCAATGACACTGGTGCATCCATATGTGGGATGTGAAAAGAATAGTCATGAAATGACTCCAGTTGTTGTTAGTAAAAAGAACACACATGCAATAACACTGGTGGATCCATGTGTGGTCTCTGAAGAGAACACACATTTCAATGACACTGGTGGATCCATTTGTGGTGTGTGAAAAGAACACACATGCAATGACTCCAGTTGTTGTTAGTACAAAGAACACACATTCAACGACACTGGTGGATCCATGTGTGGTCTCTGAAGAGAACACACATTTCAATGACACTGGTGGATTCATATGTGGTATGTGAAAAGAACACACATCCAATGACTCTATTTGTTGTTAGAAAAAAGAACACACATGCAATTACACTGGTGGATCCATGTGTGGTCTCTGAAGAGAACACACATGCAATGACTCTAGCTGTGGTTAATGAGAAGAACACACATTTCAATGACACTGGTGGATCCATATGTGGTATGTGAAAAGAATAGTCATGAAATGACTCTAGTTGTTGTTAGTAAAAAGAACACACATGCAATGACATTGGTGAATCCATGTGTGGTCTCTGAAGAGAACACACATGCAATGACACTGGTGGATCCATATGTGGTATGTGAAAAGAACACACATGCAATGACTCTGGTTGTTGTTAGTAAAAAGAACACACATGCAATCACACTGGTGGATCCATGTGTGGTCTCTGAAGAGAACACACATTTCAATGACACTGGTGGATCCATATGTGGTATGTGAAAAGAACACACATGCAATGACTCCAGTTGTTGTTAGTAAAAAGAACACACATGCAATGCCACTGGTGGATCCATGTGTGGTATGTGAAAACAACACACATGCAATGACTCTAGCTGTGGTTAATGAGAAGAATAGACATTTCAATGGCATTGGTGGATCCATATGTGGTATGTGAAAAGAATAGTCATGAAATGACTCCAGTTGTTGTTTGTAAAAAGAACACACATGCAATGACACTGGTGGATACATGTGTGGTCTCTAAAGAGAACACACATGCAATGACACTGGTGGATCCGTCTGTGGTATGTGAAAAGAACACACATGCAATGACTTTGGTTGTTGTTAGTAAAAAGAACAGACATGCAATGACACTGGTGGATCCATGTGTGGTCTCTGAAGAAAACACACATTGCAATGACACTGGTGGATCCATATGTGGTATGTGAAAAGAACACACATGCAATGACTCTGGTTGTTGTTAGTAAAAAGAACACACATGCAGTGACACTTGTGGATCCATGTGTGGTCTCTGAAGAGAACACACATTTCAATGACACTGGTGGATCCATATGTGGTATGTGAAAAGAATACACATGCAATGACTCCAGTTGTTGTTAGAAAAAAGAACACACATGCAATTACACTGGTGGATCCATGTGTGGTCTCTGAAGAGAACACACATGCAATGACTCTAGCTGTGGTTAATGAGAAGAACACACATTTCAATGACACTGGTGGATCCATATGTGGTATGTGAAAAGAATAGTCATGAAATGACTCTAGTTGTTGTTAGTAAAAAGAACACACATGCAATGACATTGGTGAATCCATGTGTGGTCTCTGAAGAGAACACACATGCAATGACACTGGTGGATCCATATGTGGTATGTGAAAAGAACACACATGCAATGACTCTGGTTGTTGTTAGTAAAAAGAACACACATGCAATCACACTGGTGGATCCATGTGTGGTCTCTGAAGAGAACACACATTTCAATGACACTGGTGGATCCATATGTGGTATGTGAAAAGAACACACATGCAATGACTCCAGTTGTTGTTAGTAAAAAGAACACACATGCAATGCCACTGGTGGATCCATGTGTGGTATGTGAAAACAACACACATGCAATGACTCTAGCTGTGGTTAATGAGAAGAATAGACATTTCAATGGCATTGGTGGATCCATATGTGGTATGTGAAAAGAATAGTCATGAAATGACTCCAGTTGTTGTTTGTAAAAAGAACACACATGCAATGACACTGGTGGATACATGTGTGGTCTCTAAAGAGAACACACATGCAATGACGCTGGTGGATCCGTCTGTGGTATGTGAAAAGAACACACATGCAATGACTTTGGTTGTTGTTAGTAAAAAGAACAGACATGCAATGACACTGGTGGATCCATGTGTGGTCTCTGAAGAGAACACACATTTCAATGACACTGGTGGATCCATATGTGGTATGTGAAAAGAACACACATGCAATGACTCCAGTTGTTGTTAGTAAAAAGAACACACATGCAATGACACTAGTGGATCCATGTGTGGTATGTGAAAACAACACACATCCAATGACTCCAGTTGTTGTTAGTAAAAAGAACACACATGCAATGACACTGGTGGATCCATATGTGGTATGTGAAAAGAACACACATGCAATGACTCTAGTTGTTGTTAGTAAAAACAACACACATGCAATGACACTGGTGGATCCATGTGTGGTCTTGAAGAGAACACACATGCAATGACTCTAGGTGTGGTTAATGAGAAGAACACACATTTCAATGCCACTGGTGGATCCATATGTGGTATGTGAAAAGAATAGTCATGAAATGACTCCAGTTGTGGTTAGTAAAAAGAACACACATGCAATGACACTGGTGGATCCATGTGTGGTCTCTAAAGAGAACACACATTTCAATAACACTGGTAGATCCATATGTGGTATCTGAAAAGAACACACATGCAATGACTCTAGTTGTTGTTAGTAAAAAGAACACACATGCAATGACACTGGTGGATCCACGTGTGGTCTCTGAAGAGAACACACATTTCAGTGACACTGGTGGATCCATATTGGTATGTGAAAAGAACACACATGCAATGACTCCAGTTGTTGTTAGTAAAAAGAACACACATGCAATGACACGGGTGGATCCATGTGTGGTCACTGAAGAGAACACACATGCAATGACTCTAGTTGTGGTTAACGAGAAGAACACACATTTCAATGATACTGGTGGATCCATTTGTGGTATGTGAAAAGAATATTCATGAAATGACTTTGGTTGTTGTTAGTAAAAAGAACACACATGCAATGACACTGGTGGATCCATGTGTGGTCTCTGAAGAGAACACACATGCAATGACACTGGTGGATTCATATGTGGTATGTGAAAAGAACACACATGCAATGATTGTGGTTGTTGTTAGTAAAAAGAACACACATGCAATGACACTGGTGGATCAATGTGTGGTCTCTGAAGAGAACACACATTTCAATGACACTGGTGGATCCATATGTGGTATGTGAAAAGAACACACATGCAATGACTCCAGTTGTTGTTAGTAAAAAGAACACACATGCAATGACACTGGTGGATCCATGTGTGGTCTCTGAAGAGAACACACATGCAATGACTCTAGCTGTGATTAATGAGAAGAACACAAATTTCAATGACAAAGGTGGATCCATATGTGGTATGTGAAAAGAATATTCATGAAATGACTCCCGTTGTTGTTAGTAAAAAGAACACACATGCAATGACACTAGTGGATCTATGTGTGGTCTCTGAAGAGAACACACATGCAATGACACTGGTGCATCCATATGTGGTATGTGAAAAGAACACACATGCAATGACTCTGGTTGTTGTTAGTAAAAAGAACACACATGCAATGACACAGGTAGATCCATGTGTGGTCTTTGAAGGGAACACACATTTCAATGACACTGGTGGATCCATATGTGGTATGTGAAAAGAACACACATGCAATGACTCCAGTTGTTGTTAGTAAAAAGAACAAACATGCAATGACACTGGTGGATCCATCTGTGGTATGTGAACAGAACACACATGCAATGACTCTAGTTAATGTTGGTAAAAAGAACACACATGCAATGACACTGGTGGATCCACGTGTGGTCTCTGAAGAGAACACACATTTCAATGACACTGGTGGATCCGTATGTGGTATGTGAAAAGAACACACATGCAATGACACTGGTGGATCCATGTGTGGTCTCTGAAGAGAACACACATGCAATGACTCTAGTTGTGGTTAAGGAGAAGAACACACATTTCAATGACACTGGTGGATCCATATGTGGTATGTGAAAAGAATATTCATGAAATGACTCTGGTTGGTGTTAGTAAAAATAACACACATGCAATGACACTGGTGGATCCATGTGTGGTCTCTAAAGAGAACACACATGCAATGACACTGGTGGATCCATATGTGGTATGTGAAAAGAACACACATGCTATGACTGTGGTTGTTGTTAGTAAAAAGAACACACATGCAATGACACTTGTGGATCAATGTGTGGTCTTTGAAGAGAACACACATTTCAATGACACTGGTGGATCCATATGTGGTATGTGAAAAGAACACACATGCAATGACTCCAGTTGTTGTTAGTAAAAAGAACACACATGCAATGACACTGGTGGATCCATGTGTGGTCTCTGAAGAGAACACACATGCAATGACTCTAGCTGTGGTTAATAAGAACACAAATTTCAATGACACTGGTGGATCCATATGTGGTATGTGAAAAGAATAGTCATGAAATGACTCTAGTTGGTGTTAGTAAAAAGAACACACATGCAATGACACTGGTGGATCCATGTGTGGTCTCTGAAGAGAACACACATGCATTGACACTGGTGGATCCATATGTGGTATGTGAAAAGAACACACATGCAATGACTGTGGTTGTTGTTAGTAAAAAGAACACACATGCAATGACACTGGTGGATCAATGTGTGGTCTTTGAAGAGAACACACATTTCAATGACACTGGTGGATCCATATGTGGTATGTGAAAAGAACACACATGCAATGACTCCAGTTGTTGTTAGTAAAAAGAACACACATGCAATGACACTGGTGGATCCATCTGTGGTATGTGAAAAGAACACACATGCAATGACTCCAGTTATTGTTAGTAAAAAGAACACACATTTCAATTACACTAGTGGATCCATATGTGGTATGTGAAAAGAACACACATGCAATAACTCTAGTTGTTGTTAGTAAAAAGAGCACACATGCAATGACACTGGTGGATCCATGTGTGATCTCTGAAGAGAACACAATGTTCAATGACACTGGTGGATCCATATGTGGTATGTGAAAAGAACACACATAGAATGACTCTGGTTGTTGTTAGTAAAAAGAACACACATGCAATGACACTGGTGGATCCATGAGTGGTCTCTAAAGAGAACACACATTTCAATAACACTGGTGGATCCATATGTGGTATGTGAAAAGAACACACATGCAATGACTCCCGTTGTTGTTAGTAAAAAGAACACATATGCAATGACACTGGTGGATCCATGTGTGGTCTATGAAGAGAACACACATGCAATGACTCTAGCTATGGTTAATGAGAAGAACACACATTTCAATTACACTGGTGGATCCATATGTGGTATGTGAAAAGAACACACATGCAAAGACTCTATTTGTTGTTAGTAAAAAGAATACACATGCAATGACACTGGTGGATCCATGTGTGGTACTGAAGAGAACAGACGTGCAATGAATCTAGCTGTGGTTAATGAGAAGAACACACATTTCAATGCCACTGGTGGATCCATATGTGGTATGTGAAAAGAATAGTCATGAAATGACTCTAGTTGTTGTTAGTAAAAAGAACACACATGCAATGACACTGGTGGATCCATGTGTGGTCTCTGAAGAGAACACACATTTCAATAACACTGGTAGATCCATATGTGGTATGTGAAAAAAAACACATGCAATGACTCCAGTTGTTGTTAGTAAAAAGAACACACATGCAATGACACTGGTGGATCAGAGAACACACATTTCAATGACACTGGTGGATCCATATGTGGTATGTGAAAAGAACACACATGCAATGACTCTAGTTGTTATTAGTAGAAAGAACACACATGCAATGACACTGGTGGATCCATGTGTGGTTGATACATTGCAAATGTATCTATAATTTTTGATGTTCCATGCTTGGTTTTATCCACTTTCTTGTGTTTTGTCCACACTTTGGAGTACTTTTCATATGATTTATTGGACTAACCTATTAACAAGAACCAAAGTGCCAGCTGCCTGTTTTCTGTTGTTTTTGGTTCCCGGAAAGTCAGAAAATGAATATTCTCGAAATTGGACGGGACAAAAGCCAAAGTGCCTATTTTCCGAAAGTCATCAAATGCCAGAGTACGAGACGGAGAGGGGCCAGGGGGCTACCACACCACCTGGCCACGCGGCCCAACCTGGCCCGCGCTAGGGGGTGGTGAGGCCAGCCCTGGCACCCCCTCGGTCTCCCTTCCGACTATAAGATGCCCTCGGGACGTAAACCCTAAGTACCCGATCAAAATCCACGAAAGAGTCTGTAGCCGCCGTCATCTCCATCCCTAGGTCGAGAGGGATGTGAAGCTCTTGCCGGCACCCTGCCGGAGAGGGGAATTCACCCTAGAGGCCTTCTTCATCACCATGCAAGCCTTCGGTGTGATGCATGAGTAGTTCATCCTTGGACTACGGATCCATGTAGTAGCTAGATGGCTGGTTCTCCTCCTTTGTGCTTTCATGTCTAGATCTTGTGAGCTTCGTTCATGATCAAGATCATGTTTTTGTAATTCTGCATGTTGTGTTTGCGGGGATCCGATGGATATTGAGATGCTATTTCAGATTGATTATTGATTCTATCATGTCTTTGTTATTTGTGATCTTGCATGCTTTTCGTTGTTAGTAGCTATCTTGGCCAAGTAGATGCTAGCAACTCCAAGAGTTAGTATTTATGCTCGATAGTGGGTTCATGCCTCTGGTAATCTGGGGAAGTGACAGAAATCTCTAAGGTACTAGATGTGTTGTTGCTACTAGGGAGAAAACAACAATCCTTTGTTCATAGAACAATCGTATTGTTTACTTTACACGCAGTTCGTAAAGCAATAATCTGTTGCTTGCAACTTAATACTGGAGGGGGTTCGGATGATAACCTGAAGGTGGATTATTAGTCATAGATGCAGTTGGATGGCGGTCTATGTATAATGTTGTAATGCCCAATCAAGTCTCAAAGGAGTCAAGATGATTAGTATATGCATGTATTGCTTTATCGGTGTTTGTCAATTGCCCCGTTGTAATTTGTTCACCCAGCATGTTATCTATCTAAGGAGAGCCACCTCTAGTGAACTATGGATCCCGGTCCTTTTTCTTTACATACAATCTATAATCTTTTACTACTTTGTGTTTACTTTCTGCAAACTTTTACTTCTTTCCATTCGATACGTTTAATCCTTTGTTTTCCGCAAAACACGGTGAGATTGACAACCTCATCGCAAGTTGGGGACAAAGCTCTGTGGTTGCGTTGTGCAGGTCTCCACGTTGCTAGTAGCACCGGTAGTGCGCCCTGCCAAAGCTCAGCTAGTAACACCATTGGGGTGTTTCCTTGCTCCTACTGGTTCGATTAAACCTTGGTTTCATAACTGAGGGAAACTTGATACTGTGCTCATCATACCTTCCTCTTGGGGTTCCCAACGAGCTCTACATCATCATCGCCCCAGCACTTTTCTGGGCGTCATACACAGAACCATCAAGCATTTTTCTAGCGCTGTTGCCGGGGAATCAAGGACATCTTCACAAGGGGAGTCCCTCATAACCAATCTCTTTACTTTGTTATTTTTGTTTTGCTTAGTTTCTTTTTCCTTTGTTTGCTTGTTTTGTTATCAAAAACACACAAAAAATAGTTTTACAAGTTTGCTTTCTTATTTGAAAAACACAAAAAAATTAGTTCCTTTCTTAAGTTGCCACTATGTCTAGCCTTGCTCCAGTCACTATGTCACCCAAGGAAATGATTTTCACTTTTAAACAAGGAATTGAGGAAAGTTTTAAGGAAGCTTGGTCTAGAATCTCTGATCGACATGAAAAAACTGAGCCTAAAATGACTCAAAGCTTGTTCCTTAGTAGCTTTTACATTGGGATTGCTCTTTCCTATAGATATGCTTTAGATGCTGTTGTGGGAGGAGATTTCCTCCATTGTAATGAGGATGATGCTATTAATTCTATAAAGAAATCGATCCTCACTTACAACATGCCTCGCCAAACTGATATTTCTTTCTCAAAAATATTTGCTAGGTTGAACACTCTTGAGGCTAGCACTACTAGCTTACAAAATTGTTATAACACGCTTAGGGAGCATCACAATTATGTTCCAATAAACTCTGAACCATCAAAGTGGTTCCCTACAGTAAAGATTGAGATAAACACTGAAACTTTTCAAGCTCGCTGTGGTATCATGTCTGAATTTTGTCTTATGCCCAAAGAGATTTATGAATCTTTGAATACTTGGGGGCTTACTGAAGGAGGAAAAGAAATATCTCTTGCTAATAATACTACCATATTACCTCTTGGAATAGCTGAAGTAGTGTTTACAAAGATCCTTGGGAAAATGATTTCTACTGATTATCTTGTTATTGAATGTGCAGGAAAAGGACAAATTACACTTGGAAGGTCCCTATTAGAACTCCTTGGAGCAATAATAGATGTGGGAAAGGGGACCATGCACCTTTCTTCTCCACCAAACAATCATATTTTTTCCCCAAGGTTAAGAATAAAAGTAAGAGAGGTAAGGGCAAGAAATTTGGTTTTAATGCTTCTTCATTTGAGAACACTTGATTCTTTCTTGCTTCTTATGCCTAACTTAAAGGCGTTAAAGAAAAGTACTTATTGGGAGATAACCCAAAAGTTTTAGATGAGTCTTGGAAGTTATTACTTCAGTAATAACATCTTCTTATCCTTTTTATTTTCTTTTTGTGCTAAGAGTAACCTCTAATGAGTGAGTAGTAATGATTGGGAAAGTTGCTGTCCCGAAACAGATTTCTGTGCTTCACCGTAAAAATTCATGTAAAATCTCTGAACGTCTTTTTGAGGCGTGAATTGTTGTGCTTCTGCCCCAGATTGTTATCTAACTTTAGTTAGTTCAACACTTTTTGATTTGAGCAACAGAAGGTCTTCGAAAAAATTCGTCTTTACCTACTGGTCTATTTTGATTTCTGCCATTTTCTGCATTTGCTTCTTGTTGGTTCCTTTTTGAGTTCTTTTGGGGAATTGAGATTTTTGAGGAAAGTTCTACAGTAGATAGTGTTCTAATGGAATTTTATTTGGTGTTAGAACTGAACCTTAAGACCTTTTATCTTGAGTGCACTAATGTTGCTAATAAAGATTGTGTGAAGTTTTGTATGAAGAAAAATTTCAGATGTATGGAAGGAATGAGTAATGAGATGAAGGATGGACTAAAGCTCAATCTTGGGGATGCCACGTGTGTCACCCCAAGAAATATCCAAG
Organism: Avena sativa; assembly: GCA_916181665.1. NCBI lineage: Eukaryota > Viridiplantae > Streptophyta > Magnoliopsida > Poales > Poaceae > Avena > Avena sativa. The sequence continues at coordinate 347,367,253 of OV702287.1, forward strand.
AAGTTCAAGCGTCAAAGCTTGGGGATGCCCAAGGCATCCCCTTCTTCATCAATACAAATTCCAGGTTTCTTCCAAACGCTTCATTTTTATTGTTTCATGCACAATTGTGTTGTTCTTGGAGCGTCTTCTTTTTCGTTTTCGTTTGGTTTTTCGTTTGCTTTTGTTTTCTTAGTTTTCTTAATAAATTGGTTGGACCCCCTCTTTCATACGTTGGTTTGCAAATAGTTTGGTTTGTTTTGGAAAAGAGTAGGAAAGTTCATGCTTATGTGGTAAAAAGAGCTTGTTTTTGACTGTGGCCTGTACTTTGTCATGACATGCTTGATATTGTTTTGGCTTTATGATTAGTATTCTTTGCTGTAGCATGACTTGCTATAAACAATGGAGATTGCTTAATGTGCCTTGGATGAATCATGCGTTGTTTTAGCATATTAAAGCATAGTATAGTGGTATTCTCCTTTGATGGTTTATTTGGGTTGACTTGGCACATGATCACACCATGTTATGACTATCTCAAGTCACCATACCCTTTATGATCCTTTAGTTTTCAACTTGTAGTATCACTTTATGCTTTGATCAGTGATGTTTTGTCACTCTACATCATTATGGCCATTATTGCTCTCTTAGTTTGTCCCTCCCAGTCTTTTGCTAGCCTCCACAACAAAGTATGAGTTCCACTCATGCATCCAACTCCCTAAACCAAGTTATTCCAAAGAGTCCACCATACCTACCTATTAGCTTATGCTATTCCAAGTATATTCATGCTTTTCTTTACCTTCCAAATTAAACTTGTTATGAGAAAACTAGTGATTAAAGCTCTCACGAACTTGATGGCACACTTTACTTTACTTGCCCTTAATAAACTTGTACCATTGTGTCTTCTATGTTGTATATGCTTGCACTTATTTGTTGGGAATTAGCAGAACCATGCTTTCATGGGGAACGCTTTCAACATTGCACTTGGTACTTGTACCTAGTTGATATCATGCTCTTTTGTATATGGATGTCGTCGGTGTGAAATGAAAGGGGAGCTTGTAAGTCCATGGAGTTATGTATATGTGTTAGACAAACACCTGGGCCGCTGGTCTAATCCATGCTGACATGGTGGAAACCTGCAGCGTAACCATAATGAGCTGTCTATGAAGCATTCTTCTTATAAAAAAAGAGTCCTATATTGAGAAAAAAGAGAAAAGAGATTATGAAAAGAGGAAAGAGAGAAAAAAGCACCATATTCCCATGGTAAATAAGAAGAATGTTGAGATGCTCCTTGTCTGCTTGCCTTGTCATTTTGATATGGGGATTCTTCCATATCATCGGGCAAGGGGTACCCTGTTGGCGGTTCTCTATGATACACATGTACTTACGATGACAAGAAGTTACCGGTGACTAAACTTGAGTAGCATAAAGAGCAGCCCTCGTATACAAGGCACATGAGATTTCTATCTTATACTTCATCAAGCATGTACACCATAGTTTGTTCACTTTAACCTTAATCACTTCAAGATGCTTATGATAGGGGCAATAAGAGCTGAAAGCTATAAGTACCATAATTTTTGGAAGCTCTTTATGAGACTTGAATCCCTACTTCCATTTATAAAAAGGCCTTTCTTCCACCATAATATTGAGTCTCCACCTTCTATCTTTATGCACTTACTTTGAGAGCATAGTGGCCATTCTTAGTTCTATGTGCATTGTCCCAAGACTAGTTGATTGATGCATAACTTGATATTGCTTATTTTAAACTAATTGTATCTAGTCACTCTTATGAACTTTGAAGGTGTCCTATGCATTTATATTTGCTACTCTATTGAGGGACAAGCTGAATGCTATTATGCTATGTTTTCTTTAGGTGAAACAAACAAACGTCTTGCAAAGCATTGTTATTCACGAATCTTTTGTTTGTGCCTTTTCATGTTGCATCATAGTTTCTTTGCTTATTGCTAGAACTTTGTCTTTCATGTTATGATTGAAGTACTATGATCCTAGCTTTGAATGTTTTACAAATACTTTGATCAAGTCTTTGATGATGCATGTCACCTCAAAAATTATTCTTTCTTTTTATCATTTACATACTCAAGGACGAGCAGGAGTTAAGCTTGGGGATGTTGATACATTGCAAATGTATCTATAATTTTTGATGTTCCATGCTTGGTTTTATCCACTTTCTTGTGTTTTGTCCACACTTTGGAGTACTTTTCATATGATTTCTTGGACTAACCTATTAAAAAGAGCCATAGTGTCAGCTGCCTGTTTTCTGCTGTTTTTGGTTCCAGGAAAGTCAGAAAATGAATATTCTCGAAATTGGACGGGACAAAAGCCAAAGTGCCTATTTTTCCGGAAGGCATCAGATGTCAGAGTTCGAGACGGAGAGGGGCCAGGGGCCACCACACCACCTGGCCGCGCGACCTAGCCTGGCCTGCGCCAGGGGGTGGTGAGGCCAGCCCTGGCACCCCCTCGGTCTCCCCTTCTGACTATAAGATGCCCTCGGGACGTAAACCCTAAGTACCCGATCAAAAATCCATGAAAGAGTCTGTAGCCGCCGTCATATCCATCCCTAGATCAGGAGGGATCTGAAGCTCTTCCCGGCACCCTGCCGGAGAGGGGAATTCACCCTGGAGGCCTTCTTCATGACCATGCAAGCCTCCGGTATGATGTGTGAGTAGTTCATCCTTGGACTACGGATCCATGTAGTAGCTAGATGGATGGTTCTCCTCCTTTGGCTTTCATGTCTAGATCTTGTGAGCTCCGTTCATGATCAAGATCATGTTTTTGTAATTCTGCATGTTGTGTTTGCGGGGATCCGATGGATATTGAGATGCTATTTCAGATTTGATTATTGATTCTATCATGTCTTTTTTATTTGTGATCTTGCATGCTTTCCGTTGTTAGTAGCTATCTTGGCCAAGTAGATGCTAGCAACTCCACGAGTTAGTATTTATGCTCGATAGTGGGTTCATGCCTCTAGTAATCTAGGGAAGTGACAGAAATCTCTAAGGTACTAGATATGTTGTTGCTACTAGGGAGAAAACAACAATCCTTTGTTCATAGAACAATTGTATTGTTTACTTTACACGCAGTTCGTAAAGCAATAATCTGTTGCTTGCAACTTAATACTGGAGGGGGTTCGGATGATAACCTGAAGGTGGATTATTAGTCATAGATGCAGTTGGATGGCGGTCTATGTATAATGTTGTAATGCCCAATCAAGTCTCAAAGGAGTCAAGATGATTAGTATATGCATGTATTGCTTTCTCGGTGTTTGTCAATTGCCCCGCTGTAATTTGTTCACCCAGCATGTTATCTATCTAAGGAGAGCCACCTCTAGTGAACAAAGGATCCCGGTCCTTTTTCTTTACATACAATCTACAATCGTTTACTGCTTTGTGTTTACTTTCTGCAAACTTTTACTTCTTTCCATTCGATACGTTTAATCCTTTGTTTTCCACAAAACACGGTGAGATTGACAACCTCATCGCAAGTTGGGGACAAAGCTCTGTGGTTGTGTTGTGCAGGTCTCCATGTTGCTACTAGCACCGGTAGTGCACCCTGCCGAAGCTCAGCTAGTAACACCTTTGGGGTGTTTCCTTGCTCCTACTGGTTCGATTAAACCTTGGTTTCATAACTGAGGGAAACTTGCTGCTGTGCTCATCATACCTTCCTCTTGGGGTTCCCAACGAGCTCTACATCATCATCGCACCAGCACTTTTCTGGGCGCCATACACAGAGCCATCAGTGGTCTCTGAAGAGAACACACATGCGATGACTCTAGCTGTGGTTAATGAGAAGAACACACATTTCAATGACACTAGTGGATCCATATGTCGTATGTGAAAAGAATATTCATGAAATGACTCTGGTTATTGTTAGTAAAAAGAACACACATGCAATGGCACTGGTGGATCCATGTGTGGTCTCTGAAGAGAACACACATGCAATGACAATGGTGGATCCATATGTGGCATGTGAAAAGAACACACATGCAATGACTGTGGTTGTTGTTAGTAGAAAGAACACACATGCAATGACACTGCTGGATCCATGTGTGGTCTCTGAAGAGAACACACATTTCAATGACACTGGTGGATCCATATGTGGTATGTGAAAAGAACACACATGTAATGACTCCAGTTGTTGTTAGTAAAAAGAACACACATGGAATGACACTGGTGGATCCATGTGTGCTCTCTGAAGAGAACACACATGCAATGACTCTAGCTGTGGTTAATGAGAAGAACACACATTTCAATGACACTGGTGGATCCATATGTGGTATGTGAAAAGAATAGTCATGAAATGACTCCAGTTGTTGTTTGTAAAAAGAACACACATGCAATGACACTGGTGGATCCATGTGTGGTCTCTAAAGAGAACACACATGCAATGACACTGGTAGATCCATATGTGGTATGTGAAAAGAACACACATGCAATGACTCTGGTTGTTGTTAGTAAAAAGAACACACATGCAATGACACAGGTGGATCCATGTGTGGTCTCTGAAGAGAACACACATTTCAATGACACTGGTGGATCCATATGTGGTATGTGAAAAGAACACACATGCAATGACTCCAGTTGTTGTTAGTAAAAAGAACACACATGCAATGACACTGGTGGATCCATGTGTGCTATGTGAAAAGAACACACATGCAATGACTCTTGTTGTTGTTAGCAAAAATAAAACACATGCAATGACTCCTGTTGTTGTTAGTAAAAAGAACACACATTTCAATGACACTTGTGGATCCATATGTGGTATGTGAAAAGAACACACATGCAATGACTCCAGTTGTTGAAGTAAAAAGAACACACATGCAATGACACTGGTGGATCCATGTGTGGTATGTGAAAAGAACACACATGCAATGACTCTTGTTGTTGTTAGCAAAAATAACACACATGCAATGACTCCAGTTGTTGTTAGTAAAAAGAACACACATTTCAATGACACTGGTGGATCCATATATAGTATGTGAAAAGAACACAGATGCAATGACTCCAGTTGTTGTTAGTAAAAAGGGCAGACATGCAATGACACTTGTGGATCCATGTGTGGTCTCTGAAGAGAACACAATTTTCAATGACACTGGTGGATCCATATGTGGTATGTGAAAAGAACACAGATGCAATGACTCCAGTTGTTGTTAGTAAAAAGGGCAGACATGCAATGACACTTGTGGATCCATGTGTGGTCTCTGAAGAGAACACAATTTTCAATGACACTGGTGGATCCATATGTGGTATGTGAAAAGAACACACATGCAATGACTCCCGTTATTGTTAGTACAAAGAACACACATGTAATGACACTGGTGGATCCATGTGTGTTCTCTAAAGAGAACACATGCAATGACTCTAGCTGTGGTTAATGAGAAGAACACACATTTCAATTACACTGGCGGATCCATATGTGGTATGTGAAAAGAACACACATGCAATGACTCCAGTTGTTGTTAGTAAAAAGAACACACATGCAATGACACTCGTGGATCCATGTGTGGTCTCTAAAGAGAACACACATTTCAATGACATTGGTGGATCCATGTGTGGTCTCTGAAGAGAACACACATTTCAATGACACTAGTGGATCCATATGTGGTATGTCGAAAGAACACACATGCAATGACTCCAGTTGTTGTTAGTAAAAAAACACATGCAATAACACTGGTGGATCGATATGTGTTCTCTAAAGAGAACACACATGCAATGACTCTAGCTATGGTTAATGAGAAGAACAGGCATTTCAATGAAACTGGTGGATCCATATGTGGTATGTGAAAATAATAGTCATGAAATGACTCTAGTTGTTGTTAGTAAAAAGAACACACATGCAATGACACTGGTGGATCCATGTGTGGTCTCTGAAGAGAACACACATTTCAATGACACTGGTGGATCCATATGTGGTATGTGAAAAGAACACACATGCAATGACTCTAGTTGTTGTTAGTACAAAGAACACACATGCAATGAAACTGGTGGATCCAGATGTGGTCTCTAAAGAGAACACACATTTCAATAACACTGGTGGATGCATATGTGGTATGTGAAAAGAACACACATGCAATGACTCTGGTTGTTGTTAGTGAAAAGAACACACATGCAATGACACTGGTGGATCCATGTGTGGTCTCTGAAGAGAACACACATTTCAATGAATCTAGCTGTGGTTAATGAGAAGAACACACATTTCAATGACACAGGTGGATCCATATGTGGTATGCGAAAAGAACACACATGCAATGACTCTGGCTGTTCTTAGTAAAAAGAACACACATGCATTGACACTGGTGGAACCATGTGTGGTCTCTGAAGAGAACACACATTTCAATGACACTGGTGGATCCATGTGTGGTATGTGAAAAGAACACATGCAATGACACCAGTTGTTGTTAGTAAAAAGAACACACATCCAATGACACTGGTGGATCCATGTGTGGTATGTGAAAACAACACACATGCAATGACTCCAGATGTTGTTAGTAAAAAGAACACACATGCAACGACACTGGTGGATCCATATGTGGTATGTGAAAAGAAGACACATGCAATGACTCCAGTTGTTTTTAGTAAAAAGAACACACGTGCAACGACACTGGTGGATCCATGTGTGGTCCTGAAGAGAACACACATGCCATGACTCTAGCTATGGTTAATGAGAAGAACACACATTTCAATGACACTGGTGGATCCATATGTGGTATGTGAAAAGAATAGTCATGAAATAACTCTAGTTGTTGTTTGTAAAAATAAGACACATTTCAATGACACTGGTGGATCCATGTGTGGTCTCTGAAGAGAACACACATTTCAATGACACTGGTGGATCCATATGTGGTATGTCGAAAGAACACACATGCAATGACTCTAGTTGTTGTTAGTAAAAAAAACACATGCAATAACACTGGTGGATCCATCTGTGGTCTCTGAAGAGAACACACATGCAATGACTCTAGCTATGGTTAATGAGAAGAACAGGCATTTCAATGAAACTGGTGGATCCATATGTGGTATGTGAAAATAATAGTCATGAAATGACTCTAGTTGTTGTTAGTAAAAAGAACACACATGCAATGACACTGGTGGATCCATGTGTGGTCTCTGAAGAGAACACACATTTCAATGACACTGGTGGATCCATATGTGGTATGTGAAAAGAACACACATGCAATGACTCTAGTTGTTGATAGTACAAAGAACACACATGCAATGAAACTGGTGGATCCAGATGTGGTCTCTAAAGAGAACACACATTTCAATAACACTGGTGGATGCATATGTGGTATGTGAAAAGAACACACATGCAATGACTCTGGTTGTTGTTAGTGAAAAGAACACACATGCAATGACACTGGTGGATCCATGTGTGGTCTCTAAAGAGAACACACATTTCAATGAATCTAGCTGTGGTTAATGAGAAGAACACACATTTCAATGACACTGGTGGATCCATATGTGGTATGTGAAAAGAACACACATGCAATGACTCTGGCTGTTCTTAGTAAAAAGAACACACATGCATTAACACTGGTGGAACCATGTGTGGTCTCTGAAGAGAACACACATTTCAATGACACTGGTGGATCCATGTGTGGTATGTGAAAAGAACACACATGCAATGACACCAGTTGTTGTTAGTAAAAAGAACACACATCCAATGACACTGGTGGATCCATGTGTGGTATGTGAAAAGAACACACATGCAATGACTCCAGATGTTGTTAGTAAAAAGAACACACATGCAACGACACTAGTGGATCCATATGTGGTATGTGAAAAGAAGACACATGCAATGACTCCAGTTGTTTTTAGTAAAAAGAACACACGTGCAACGACACTGGTGGATCCATGTGTGGTCCTGAAGAGAACACACATGCCATGACTCTAGCTGTGGTTAATGAGAAGAACACACATTTCAATGACACTGGTGGATCCATATGTGGTATGTGAAAAGAATAGTCATGAAATATCTCTAGTTGTTGTTTGTAAAAATAACACACATTTCAATGACACTGGTGGATCCATGTGTGGTCTCTGAAGAGAACACACATTTCAATGACACTGGTGGATCCATATGTGGTATGTCGAAAGAACACACATGCAATGACTCTAGTTGTTGTTAGTAAAAAAACACATGCAATAACACTGGTGGATCCATCTGTGGTCTCTAAAGAGAACACACATGCAATGACTCTAGCTATGGTTAATGAGAAGAACAGGCATTTCAATGAAACTGGTGGATCCATATGTGGTATGTGAAAATAATAGTCATGAAATGAATCTAGTTGTTGTTAGTAAAAAGAACACACATGCAATGACACTGGTGGATCCATGTGTGGTCTCTGAAGAGAACACACATTTCAATGACATTGGTGGATCCATATGTGGTATGTGAAAAGAACACACATGCAATGACTCTAGTTGTTGTTAGTACAAAGAACACACATGTAATGAAACTGGTGGATCCAGATGTGGTCTCTAAAGAGAACACACATTTCAATAACACTGGTGGATGCATATGTGGTATGTGAAAAGAACACACATGCAATGACTCTGGTTGTTGTTAGTGAAAAGAACACACATGCAATGACACTGGTGGATCCATGTGTGGTCTCTGAAGAGAACACACATTTCAATGAATCTAGCTGTGGTTAATGAGAAGAACACACATTTCAATGACACTGGTGGATCCATATGTGGTATGTGAAAAGAACACACATGCAATGACTCTGGCAGTTCTTAGTAAAAAGAACACACATGCATTGACACTGGTGGAATCATGTGTGGTCTCTAAAGAGAACACACATTTCAATGACACTGGTGGATCCATATGTGGTATGTGAAAAGAACACACATGCAATGACACAAGTTGTTGTTAGTAAAAAGAACACACATCCAATGACACTGGTGGATCCATGTGTGGTATGTGCAAAGAAGACACATGCAATGACCCCAGATGTTGTTAGTAAAAAGAACACACATGCAACGACACTGGTGGATCCATATGTGGTATATGAAAAGAAGACACATGCAATGACTCTAGTTGTTTTTAGTAAAAAGAACACACGTGCAATGACACTGGTGGATCCATGTGTGGTCCTGAAGAGAACACACATGCAATGACTCTAGCTGTGGTTAATGAGAAGAACACACATTTCAATGACACTGGTGGATCCATATGTGGTATGTGAAAAGAATAGTCATGAAATAACTCTAGTTGTTGTTTGTAAAAATAACACACATGCAATGACACTTGTGGATCCATGTGTGGTCTCTAAAGAGAACACACATTTTAATGACACTGGTGGATCCATATGTGGTATGTGAAAAGAACACACATGCAATGACTCCAGTAGTTGTTAGTACAAAGAACACACATGCAATGACACTGGTGGATCGATGTGTGGTCTCTGAAGAGAACACACATTTCAATGACACTGGTGGATCCATATGTGGTATGTGAAAAGAACACACATGCAATGACTCTAGTTGTTGTCAGTAAAAAGAACACACATGCAATGACACTGGTGGATCCATGTGTTGTCTCTGAAGAGAACACACATGCAATGACTCTAGCTGTGGTTAATGAGAAGAACACACATTTCAATGACACTAGTGGATCCATATGTGGTATGTGAAAAGAATAGTCATGAAATGACTCTGGTTGTTGTTAGTAAAAAGAACACACATGCAATGACACTGGTGGATCCATGTGTGCTCCCTAAAGAGAACACGCATGCAATGACACTGGTGGATCCATATGTGGTATGTGAAAAAAAGACACATGCAATGACTCCAGTTGTTGTTAGTAAAAAGAACCCACATGCAATGACACTGGTGGATCCATGTGTGGTATGTGAAAAGAACAAACATGCAATGACTCCAGATGTTGTTAGTAAAAAGAACACACATGCAATGACACTGGTGGATCCATATGTGGTATGTGAAAAGAAGACACATGCAATGACTCCAGTTGTTGTTAGTAAAAAGAACACACGTGCAATGACACTGGTGGATCCATGTGTGGTCCTGAAGAGAACACACATGCAATGACTCTAGCTGTGGTTAACGAGAAAAACACACATTTCAATGACACTGGTGGATCCATATGTGGTATGTGAAAATAATAGTCATGAAATGACTCTAGTTATTGTTAGTAAAAATAACACACATGCAATGACATTGGAGGATCCATGTGTGGTCCCTAAAGAGTACACACATTTCAATGACACTGGTAGATCCTTATGTGGTATGTGAAAAGAACACACATGCAATGACTCTAGTAGTTGTTAGTACAAAGAACACACATGCAATGACACTGGTGGGTCCATGTGTGGTCTTTGAAGAGAACACACATTTCAATGACACTGGTGGATCCATATGTGGTATGTGAAAAGAACACACATGCAATGACTCTAGTTGTTGTTAGTAAAAAGAACACACATGCAATGACACTTGTGGATCCATGTGTGGTCTCTGAAGAGAACATGCAATGACTCTAGCTGTGGTTAATGAGAAGAACAGACATTTTAATGACACTGGTGGATCCATATGTGGTATGTGAAAAGAATACTCATGAAATGACTCTGGTTGTTGTTAGTAAAAAGAACTCACATGCAACGACTCCAGTTGTTGTTAGTAAAAAGATTACACATGCAATGACAGTGGTGGATCCATGTGTGGTCTCTGAAGAGAACACACATGCAATGACTCTAGCTATGGTTAATGAGAAGAACACACATTTCAATGACACTGGTGGATCCATATGTGGTATGTGCAAAGAATAGTCATGAAATGACTCCAGTTGTTGTTAGTAAAAAGAGCACGCATGCAATGACACTGGTGGATCCATGTGTGGTCTCTGAACAGAACACACATGCAATAACACTGGTGGATCCATATGTGGTCTCTGAAGAGAATACACATGCAATGACACTGGTGGATCCATATGTGGTATGTGAAAAGAACACACATGCAATGACTCTGGTTGTTCTTAGTAAAAAGAACACACATGCAATGACTCTGGTTGTTCTTAGTAAAAAGAACACACATGCATTAACACTGGTGGAACCATGTGTGGTCTCTGAAGAGAACACACATTTCAATGACACTGGTGGATCCATATGTGGTATGTGAAAAGAACACACATGCAATGACTCCAGTTGTTATTAGTAAAAAGAACACACATGCAATGACACTGGTGGATCCATGTGTGGTATGTGAAAAGAACACACATGCAATGACTCCAGATGTTGTTAGTAAGAATAACACACATGCAATGACACTGGTGGATCCATATGTGGTATGTGAAAAGAAGACACATGCAATGACTCCAGTTGTTGTTAGTAAAAAGAACACACGTGCAATGACACTGGTGGATCCATGTGTGGTCCTAAAGAGAACACACATGCAATGACTCTAGCTGTGGTTAATGAGAAGAACACACATTTCAATGACACTGGTGGATCCATATGTGGTATGTGAAAAGAATAGTCATGAAATGACTCTAATTGTTCTTAGTAAAAATAACACACATGCAATGACACTGGTGGATCCATGTGTGGTCTCTGAAGAGATTTCAATGACACTGGTGGATCCATATGTGGTATGTGAAAAGGACACACATACAATGACTTCTGTAGTTGTTAGTACAAAGAACACACATGCAATGACACTGGTGGATCCATATGTGGTCTCTGAAGAGAACACACATTACAATGACACTGGTGGATCCATATGTGGTATGTGAAAAGAACACACATGAATGACTCTATTTGTTGTTAGTAAAAAGAACACGCATGCCATGACACTGGTGGATCCATGTGTGGTCTCTAAAGAGAACACACATGCAATGACTCTAGATGTGGTTAATTAGAAGAACACACATTTCAATGACACTAGTGGATCCATGTGTGGTCTCTGAAGAGAACACACATGCAATGACTCTAGCTGTGGTTAATGAGAAGAACACACATTTCAATGACACTAGTGGATCCATATGTGGTATCTAAAAAGAATAGTCATGAAATGACTCTGGTTGTTATTAGTGAAAAGAACACACATGCAATGACATTGGTGGATCCATATGTGGTCTCTGAAGAGAACACACATGCAATGACACTGGTGGATCCATATGTGGTATGTGAAAAGAACACACATGCAATGACTCTGGTTGTTGTTAGTAAAAAGAACACACATGCAATGACACTGGTGGATCCACGTGTGGTCTCTGAAGAGAACACACATTTCAATGACACTGGTGCATCCATATGTGCTATGTGAAAAGAATACACATGCAATGACTCCATTTCTTGTTAGTAAAAAGAAGCCACATGCAATGACACTGGTGGATCCATGTGTGGTCTCTGAAGAGAACACACATGCAATGACTCTAGCTGTGGTTAATGAGAAGAACACACCTTTCAATGACACTGGTGGATCCATATGTGGTATATGAAAAGAATAGTCATGAAATGACTCTAGTTGTTGTTTGTAAAAAGAACACACATGCAATGACACTGGTGGATATATGTGTGGTCTCTGAAGAGAACACACATGCAATGACACTGGTGGATCCATAGGTGGTATGTGAAAAGAACACACATGCAATGACTCCAGTTGTTGTTAGTAAAAAGAACACACATGCAATGACACTGGTGGATCCATGTGTGGTATCTGAAAAGAAAACACATGCAATGACTCCAGATCTTGTTAGTAAAAAGAACACACATGCAATGACACTGGTGGATCCATATGTGGTATGTGAAAAGAAGACACATGCAATGACTCCAGTTGTTGTTAGTAAAATGAACACACGTGCAATGACACTGGTGGATCCACGTGTGGTCCTGAAGAGAACACACTTGCAATGACTCTAGCTATGGTTATTGAGAAGAACACACATTTTAATGACACTGGTGGATCCATATATGGTATGTGAAAAGAATAGTCATGAAATGACTCTAGTTGTTGTTATTAAAAATAACACACATGCAATGACACTGGTGGATCCATGTGTGGTCTCTCAAGAGAACACACATTTCAATGACACTGGTGGATCCATATGTGGTATGTGAAAAGAACACACATGCAATGACTCCAGTAGTTGTTAGTACAAAGAACACACATGCAATGACACTGGTGGATCCATGTGTGGTCTTGAAGAGAACACACATTTCAATGACACTGGTGGATCCATATGTGGTATGTGAAAAGAACACACCTGCAATGACTCCAGTAGTTGTTAGTACAAAGAACACACATGCAATGACACTGGTGGATCCATGTGTGGTCTTTGAAGAGAACACACATTTCAATGACACTAGTGGATCCATATGGGTATGTTAAAAGAACACACATGCAATGACTCTAGTTGTTGTTAGTAAAAAGAACACACATGCAATGACACTGGTGGATCCATGTGTGGTCTCTAAAGAGAAAAAACATGCAATGACTCTAGTTGTGGTTAATGAGAAGAACACACATTTCAATGACATTGGTGGATCCATATGTGGTATGTGAAAAGAATAGTCATGAAATGACTCTGGTTGTTGTTAGTAAAAAGAACACACATGCAATGAGACTGGTGGATCCATGTGTGGTCTCTGAAGAGAACACACATGCAATGACACTGGTGGATCCATATGTGGTATGTGAAAAGAACACACATGCAATGACTCTGGTTGTTGTTAGTAAAAAGAACACACATGCAATGACATTGGTGGATCCATGTGTGGTCTCTGAAGAGAACACACATTTCAATGACACTGGTGGATCCATATGTGGTATGTGAAAAGAATACACATGCAATGACTCCAGTTGTTGTTAGTAAAAAGAACACACATGCAATGACACTGGTGGATCCATGTGTGGTCTCTGAAGAGAACACACATGCAATGACTCTAGCTGTGGTTAACGAGAAGAACACACATTTCAATGACAATGGTGGATCCATATGTGGTATGTGAAAAGAATAGTCATGAAATGACTCTAGTTGTTGTTTGTAAAAAGAACACACATGCAATGACATTGGTGGATACATGTGTGGTCTCTGAAGAGAACACACATGCAATGACACTGGTGGATCCATCGGTGGTATGTGAAAAGAACACACATGCAATGACTCCAGTTGTTGTTAGTAAAAAGAACACACATGCAATGACACTGGTGGATCCATGTGTGGTATGTGAAAATAACACACATGCAATGACTCCAGATGTTGTTAGTAAAAAGAACACACATGCAATGACACTGGTGGATCCATATGTGGTATGTGAAAAGAAGACACATGCAATGACTCCAGTTGTTGTTAGTAAAAAGAACACACGCGCAATGACACTGGTGGATCCATGTGTGGTCCTGAAGAGAACACACATGCAATGACTCTAGCTGTGGTTAATGAGAAGAACACAGTTTTCAATGACACTGGTGGATCCATATGTGGTATGTGAAAATAATAGTCATGAAATGACTCTGGTGTTTGTTAGTAAAAAGAACACACATGCAATGACACTGGTGGATCCATGTGTGGTCTCTGAAGAGAACACATATGCAATGACTCCGGTTGTTGTTACTAAAAAGAACAGACATGCAATGTGACTGGTGGATCCATGTGTGTTCTCTGATGAGAACACACATTTCAATGACACTGGTGGATCCATATGTGGTATGTGAAAAGAACACACATGCAATGACTCCAGTTGTTGTTAGTAAAAAGAACACACATGCAATGACACTGGTGGATCCATGTGTGGTATGTGAAAAGAACACACATGCAATGACTCCAGATGTTGTTAGTAAGAATAACACACATGCAATGACACTGGTGGATCCATATGTGGTATGTGAAAAGAAGACACATGCAATGACTCTAGTTGTTGTTAGTAAAAAGAACACACGTGCAATGACACTGGTGGATCCATGTGTGGTCCTGAAGAGAACACACATGCAATGACTCTAGCTGTGGTTAATGAGAAGAACACACATTTCAATGACACTGGTGGATCCATATGTGGTATGTGAAAAGAATAGTCATGAAATGACTCTAATTGTTCTTAGTAAAAATAACACACATGCAATGACACTGGTGGATCCATGTGTGGTCTCTGAAGAGATTTCAATGACACTGGTGGATCCATATGTGGTATGTGAAAAGGACACACATACAATGACTCCAGTAGTTGTTAGTACAAAGAACACACATGCAATGACACTGGTGGATCCATATGTGGTCTCTGAAGAGAACACACATTACAATGACACTGGTGGATCCATATGTGGTATGTGAAAAGAACACACATGCAATGACTCTATTTGTTGTTAGTAAAAAGAACACGCATGCCATGACACTGGTGGATCCATGTGTGGTCTCTGAAGAGAACACACATGCAATGACTCTAGCTGTGGTTAATTAGAAGAACACACATTTCAATGACACTAGTGGATCCATGTGTGGTCTCTGAAGAGAACACACATGCAATGACTCTAGCTGTGGTTAATGAGAAGAACACACATTTCAATGACACTAGTGGATCCATATGTGGTATCTGAAAAGAATAGTCATGAAATGACTCTGGTTGTTATTAGTGAAAAGAACACACATGCAATGACATTGGTGGATCCATATGTGGTCTCTGAAGAGAACACACATGCAATGACACTGGTGGATCCATATGTGGTATGTGAAAAGAACACACATGCAATGACTCTGGTTGTTGTTAGTAAAAAGAACACACATGCAATGACACTGGTGGATCCACGTGTGGTCTCTGAAGAGAACACACATTTCAATGACACTGGTGCATCCATATGTGCTATGTGAAAAGAATACACATGCAATGACTCCATTTCTTGTTAGTAAAAAGAAGCCACATGCAATGACACTGGAGGATCCATGTGTGGTCTCTGAAGAGAACACACATGCAATGACTCTAGCTGTGGTTAATGAGAAGAACACACCTTTCAATGACACTGGTGGATCCATATGTGGTATATGAAAAGAATAGTCATGAAATGACTCTAGTTGTTGTTTGCAAAAAGAACACACATGCAATGACACTGGTGGATATATGTGTGGTCTCTGAAGAGAACACACATGCAATGACACTGGTGGATCCATAGGTGGTATGTGAAAAGAACACACATGCAATGACTCCAGTTGTTGTTAGTAAAAAGAACACACATGCAATGACACTGGTGGATCCATGTGTGGTATCTGAAAAGAAAACACATGCAATGACTCCAGATCTTGTTAGTAAAAAGAACACACATGCAATGACACTGGTGGATCCATATGTGGTATGTGAAAAGAAGACACATGCAATGACTCCAGTTGTTGTTAGTAAAATGAACACACGTGCAATGACACTGGTGGATCCACGTGTGGTCCTGAAGAGAACACACTTGCAATGACTCTAGCTATGGTTATTGAGAAGAACACACATTTTAATGACACTGGTGGATCCATATATGGTATGTGAAAAGAATAGTCATGAAATGACTCTAGTTGTTGTTATTAAAAATAACACACATGCAATGACACTGGTGGATCCACGTGTGGTCTCTCAAGAGAACACACATTTCAATGACACTGGTGGATCCATATGTGGTATGTGAAAAGAACACACATGCAATGACTCCATTAGTTGTTAGTACAAAGAACACACATGCAATGACACTGGTGGATCCATGTGTGGTCTTGAAGAGAACACACATTTCAATGACACTGGTGGATCCATATGTGGTATGTGAAAAGAACACACCTGCAATGACTCCAGTAGTCGTTAGTACAAAGAAGACACATGCAATGACACTGGTGGATCCATGTGTGGTCTTTGAAGAGAACACACATTTCAATGACACTAGTGGATCCATATGGGTATGTGAAAAGAACACACATGCAATGACTCTAGTTGTTGTTAGTAAAAAGAACACACATGCAATGACACTGGTGGATCCATGTGTGGTCTCTGAAGAGAACACACATGCAATGACTCTAGTTGTGGTTAATGAGAAGAACACACATTTCAATGACATTGGTGAATCCATATGTGGTATGTGAAAAGAATAGTCATGACATGACTCTGGTTGTTGTTAGTAAAAAGAACACACATGCAATGAGACTGGTGGATCCATGTGTGGTCTCTGAAGGGAACACACATGCAATGACACTGGTGGATCCATATGTGGTATCTGAAAAGAACACACATGCAATGACTCTGGTTGTTGTTTGTAAAAAGAACACACATGCAATGACACTGGTGGATCCATGTGTGGTCTCTGAAGAGAACACACATTTCAATGACACTGGTGGATCCATATGTGGTATGTGAAAAGAATACACATGCAATGACTCTAGTTGTTGTTAGTAAAAAGAACACACATGCAATGACACTGGTGGATCCATGTGTGGTCTCTGAAGAGAACACACATGCAATGACTCTAGCTGTGGTTAACGAGAAGAACACACATTTCAATGACAATGGTGGATCCATATGTGGTATGTGAAAAGAATAGTCATGAAATGACTCTAGTTGTTGTTTGTAAAAAGAATACACATGCAATGACATTGGTGGATACATGTGTCGTCTCTGAAGAGAACACACATGCAATGACACTGGTGGATCCATCGGTGGTATGTGAAAAGAACACACATGCAATGACTCCAGTTTTTGTTAGTAAAAAGAACACACATGCAATGACACTGGTGGATCCATGTGTGGTATGTGAAAATAACACACATGCAATGACTCCAGATGTTGTGAGTAAAAAGAACACACATGCAATGACACTGGTGGATCCATATGTGGTATGTGAAAAGAAGACACATGCAATGACTCCAGTTGTTGTTAGTAAAAAGAACACACGCGCAATGACACTGGTGGATCCATGTGTGGTCCTGAAGAGAACACACATGCAATGACTCTAGCTGTGGTTAATGAGAAGAACGCACTTTTCAATGACACTGGTGGATCCATATGTGGTATGTGAAAATAATAGTCATGAAATGACTCTGGTGTTTGTTAGTAAAAAGAACACACATGCAATGACACTGGTGGATGCATGTGTGGTCTCTGAAGAGAACACATATGCAATGACTCTAGCTGTGGTTAATGAGAAGAACACACATTTCAATGACACTGGTGCATCCATATGTGGTATGTGAAAAGAATTGTCATGAAATGACTCTAGTTGTTGTTTGTAAAAAGAATACACATGCAATGAAACTGGTGGATACATGTGTGGTCTCTGAAGAGAACACACATGCAATGACACTGGTGGATCCATAGGTGGTATGTGAAAAGAACACACATGCAATGACTCCAGTTGTTGTTAGTAAAAAGAACACACATGCAATGACACTGGTGGATCCATGTGTGGTATGTGAAAAGAACACACATGCAATGACTCTAGATGTTATTAGTAAAAAGAACACACATGCAATGACACTGGTGGATCCATATGTGGTATGTGAAAAGAACACACATGCAATGACTCTAGTTGTTGTTAGTAAAAAGAACACACATGCAATAACACTTGTGGATCCATGTGTGGTCTCTGAAGAGAACATGCAATGACTCTAGCTGTGGTTAATGAGAAGAACAGACATTTTAATGACACTGGTGGATCCATATGTGGTATGTGAAAAGAATACTCATGAAATGACTCTGGTTGTTGTTAGTAAAAAGAACTCACATGCAACGACTCCAGTTGTTGTTAGTAAAAAGATTACACATGCAATGACAGTGGTGGATCCATGTGTGGTCTCTGAAGAGAACACACATGCAATGACTCTAGCTATGGTTAATGAGAAGAACACACATTTCAATGACACTGGTGGATCCATATGTGGTATGTGCAAAGAATAGTCATGAAATGACTCCAGTTGTTGTTAGTAAAAAGAGCACGCATGCAATGACACTGGTGGATCCATGTGTGGTCTCTGAACAGAACACACATGCAATAACACTGGTGGATCCATATGTGGTCTCTGAAGAGAATACACATGCAATGACACTGGTGGATCCATATGTGGTATGTGAAAAGAACACACATGCAATGACTCTGGTTGTTCTTAGTAAAAAGAACACACATGCAATGACTCTGGTTGTTCTTAGTAAAAAGAACACACATGCATTAACACTGGTGGAACCATGTGTGGTCTCTGAAGAGAACACACATTTCAATGACACTGGTGGATCCATATGTGGTATGTGAAAAGAACACACATGCAATGACTCCAGTTGTTATTAGTAAAAAGAACACACATGCAATGACACTGGTGGATCCATGTGTGGTATGTGAAAAGAACACACATGCAATGACTCCAGATGTTGTTAGTAAGAATAACACACATGCAATGACACTGGTGGATCCATATGTGGTATGTGAAAAGAAGACACATGCAATGACTCCAGTTGTTGTTAGTAAAAAGAACACACGTGCAATGACACTGGTGGATCCATGTGTGGTCCTAAAGAGAACACACATGCAATGACTCTAGCTGTGGTTAATGAGAAGAACACACATTTCAATGACACTGGTGGATCCATATGTGGTATGTGAAAAGAATAGTCATGAAATGACTCTAATTGTTCTTAGTAAAAATAACACACATGCAATGACACTGGTGGATCCATGTGTGGTCTCTGAAGAGATTTCAATGACACTGGTGGATCCATATGTGGTATGTGAAAAGGACACACATACAATGACTTCAGTAGTTGTTAGTACAAAGAACACACATGCAATGACACTGGTGGATCCATATGTGGTCTCTGAAGAGAACACACATTACAATGACACTGGTGGATCCATATGTGGTATGTGAAAAGAACACACATGAATGACTCTATTTGTTGTTAGTAAAAAGAACACGCATGCCATGACACTGGTGGATCCATGTGTGGTCTCTAAAGAGAACACACATGCAATGACTCTAGCTGTGGTTAATTAGAAGAACACACATTTCAATGACACTAGTGGATCCATGTGTGGTCTCTGAAGAGAACACACATGCAATGACTCTAGCTGTGGTTAATGAGAAGAACACACATTTCAATGACACTAGTGGATCCATATGTGGTATCTAAAAAGAATAGTCATGAAATGACTCTGGTTGTTATTAGTGAAAAGAACACACATGCAATGACATTGGTGGATCCATATGTGGTCTCTGAAGAGAACACACATGCAATGACACTGGTGGATCCATATGTGGTATGTGAAAAGAACACACATGCAATGACTCTGGTTGTTGTTAGTAAAAAGAACACACATGCAATGACACTGGTGGATCCACGTGTGGTCTCTGAAGAGAACACACATTTCAATGACACTGGTGCATCCATATGTGCTATGTGAAAAGAATACACATGCAATGACTCCATTTCTTGTTAGTAAAAAGAAGCCACATGCAATGACACTGGTGGATCCATGTGTGGTCTCTGAAGAGAACACACATGCAATGACTCTAGCTGTGGTTAATGAGAAGAACACACCTTTCAATGACACTGGTGGATCCATATGTGGTATATGAAAAGAATAGTCATGAAATGACTCTAGTTGTTGTTTGTAAAAAGAACACACCTGCAATGACACTGGTGGATATATGTGTGGTCTCTGAAGAGAACACACATGCAATGACACTGGTGGATCCATAGGTGGTATGTGAAAAGAACACACATGCAATGACTCCAGTTGTTGTTAGTAAAAAGAACACACATGCAATGACACTGGTGGATCCATGTGTGGTATCTGAAAAGAAAACACATGCAATGACTCCAGATCTTGTTAGTAAAAAGAACACACATGCAATGACACTGGTGGATCCATATGTGGTATGTGAAAAGAAGACACATGCAATGACTCCAGTTGTTGTTAGTAAAATGAACACACGTGCAATGACACTGGTGGATCCACGTGTGGTCCTGAAGAGAACACACTTGCAATGACTCTAGCTATGGTTATTGAGAAGAACACACATTTTAATGACACTGGTGGATCCATATATGGTATGTGAAAAGAATAGTCATGAAATGACTCTAGTTGTTGTTATTAAAAATAACACACATGCAATGACACTGGTGGATCCATGTGTGGTCTCTCAAGAGAACACACATTTCAATGACACTGGTGGATCCATATGTGGTATGTGAAAAGAACACACATGCAATGACTCCAGTAGTTGTTAGTACAAAGAACACACATGCAATGACACTGGTGGATCCATGTGTGGTCTTGAAGAGAACACACATTTCAATGACACTGGTGGATCCATATGTGGTATGTGAAAAGAACACACCTGCAATGACTCCAGTAGTTGTTAGTACAAAGAACACACATGCAATGACACTGGTGGATCCATGTGTGGTCTTTGAAGAGAACACACATTTCAATGACACTAGTGGATCCATATGGGTATGTTAAAAGAACACACATGCAATGACTCTAGTTGTTGTTAGTAAAAAGAACACACATGCAATGACACTGGTGGATCCATGTGTGGTCTCTAAAGAGAAAAAACATGCAATGACTCTAGTTGTGGTTAATGAGAAGAACACACATTTCAATGACATTGGTGGATCCATATGTGGTATGTGAAAAGAATAGTCATGAAATGACTCTGGTTGTTGTTAGTAAAAAGAACACACATGCAATGAGACTGGTGGATCCATGTGTGGTCTCTGAAGAGAACACACATGCAATGACACTGGTGGATCCATATGTGGTATGTGAAAAGAACACACATGCAATGACTCTGGTCGTTGTTAGTAAAAAGAACACACATGCAATGACATTGGTGGATCCATGTGTGGTCTCTGAAGAGAACACACATTTCAATGACACTGGTGGATCCATATGTGGTATGTGAAAAGAATACACATGCAAT
Organism: Avena sativa; assembly: GCA_916181665.1. Taxonomy (NCBI): domain Eukaryota; kingdom Viridiplantae; phylum Streptophyta; class Magnoliopsida; order Poales; family Poaceae; genus Avena; species Avena sativa. Next base: position 347,389,138 of record OV702287.1, read on the forward strand.
GACTCCAGTTGTTGTTAGTAAAAAGAACACACATGCAATGACACTGGTGGATCCATGTGTGGTCTCTGAAGAGAACACACATGCAATGACTCTAGCTGTGGTTAACGAGAAGAACACACATTTCAATGACAATGGTGGATCCATATGTGGTATGTGAAAAGAATAGTCATGAAATGACTCTAGTTGTTGTTTGTAAAAAGAACACACATGCAATGACATTGGTGGATACATGTGTGGTCTCTGAAGAGAACACACATGCAATGACACTGGTGGATCCATCGGTGGTATGTGAAAAGAACACACATGCAATGACTCCAGTTGTTGTTAGTAAAAAGAACACACATGCAATGACACTGGTGGATCCATGTGTGGTATGTGAAAATAACACACATGCAATGACTCCAGATGTTGTTAGTAAAAAGAACACACATGCAATGACACTGGTGGATCCATATGTGGTATGTGAAAAGAAGACACATGCAATGACTCCAGTTGTTGTTAGTAAAAAGAACACACGCGCAATGACACTGGTGGATCCATGTGTGGTCCTGAAGAGAACACACATGCAATGACTCTAGCTGTGGTTAATGAGAAGAACACAGTTTTCAATGACACTGGTGGATCCATATGTGGTATGTGAAAATAATAGTCATGAAATGACTCTGGTGTTTGTTAGTAAAAAGAACACACATGCAATGACACTGGTGGATCCATGTGTGGTCTCTGAAGAGAACACATATGCAATGACTCCGGTTGTTGTTACTAAAAAGAACAGACATGCAATGTGACTGGTGGATCCATGTGTGTTCTCTGATGAGAACACACATTTCAATGACACTGGTGGATCCATATGTGGTATGTGAAAAGAACACACATGCAATGACTCCAGTTGTTGTTAGTAAAAAGAACACACATGCAATGACACTGGTGGATCCATGTGTGGTATGTGAAAAGAACACAAATGCAATGACTCCAGATGTTGTTAGTAAGAATAACACACATGCAATGACACTGGTGGATCCATATGTGGTATGTGAAAAGAAGACACATGCAATGACTCTAGTTGTTGTTAGTAAAAAGAACACACGTGCAATGACACTGGTGGATCCATGTGTGGTCCTGAAGAGAACACACATGCAATGACTCTAGCTGTGGTTAATGAGAAGAACACACATTTCAATGACACTGGTGGATCCATATGTGGTATGTGAAAAGAATAGTCATGAAATGACTCTAATTGTTCTTAGTAAAAATAACACACATGCAATGACACTGGTGGATCCATGTGTGGTCTCTGAAGAGATTTCAATGACACTGGTGGATCCATATGTGGTATGTGAAAAGGACACACATACAATGACTCCAGTAGTTGTTAGTACAAAGAACACACATGCAATGACACTGGTGGATCCATATGTGGTCTCTGAAGAGAACACACATTACAATGACACTGGTGGATCCATATGTGGTATGTGAAAAGAACACACATGCAATGACTCTATTTGTTGTTAGTAAAAAGAACACGCATGCCATGACACTGGTGGATCCATGTGTGGTCTCTGAAGAGAACACACATGCAATGACTCTAGCTGTGGTTAATTAGAAGAACACACATTTCAATGACACTAGTGGATCCATGTGTGGTCTCTGAAGAGAACACACATGCAATGACTCTAGCTGTGGTTAATGAGAAGAACACACATTTCAATGACACTAGTGGATCCATATGTGGTATCTGAAAAGAATAGTCATGAAATGACTCTGGTTGTTATTAGTGAAAAGAACACACATGCAATGACATTGGTGGATCCATATGTGGTCTCTGAAGAGAACACACATGCAATGACACTGGTGGATCCATATGTGGTATGTGAAAAGAACACACATGCAATGACTCTGGTTGTTGTTAGTAAAAATAACACACATGCAATGACACTGGTGGATCCACGTGTGGTCTCTGAAGAGAACACACATTTCAATGACACTGGTGCATCCATATGTGCTATGTGAAAAGAATACACATGCAATGACTCCATTTCTTGTTAGTAAAAAGAAGCCACATGCAATGACACTGGAGGATCCATGTGTGGTCTCTGAAGAGAACACACATGCAATGACTCTAGCTGTGGTTAATGAGAAGAACACACCTTTCAATGACACTGGTGGATCCATATGTGGTATATGAAAAGAATAGTCATGAAATGACTCTAGTTGTTGTTTGCAAAAAGAACACACATGCAATGACACTGGTGGATATATGTGTGGTCTCTGAAGAGAACACACATGCAATGACACTGGTGGATCCATAGGTGGTATGTGAAAAGAACACACATGCAATGACTCCAGTTGTTGTTAGTAAAAAGAACACACATGCAATGACACTGGTGGATCCATGTGTGGTATCTGAAAAGAAAACACATGCAATGACTCCAGATCTTGTTAGTAAAAAGAACACACATGCAATGACACTGGTGGATCCATATGTGGTATGTGAAAAGAAGACACATGCAATGACTCCAGTTGTTGTTAGTAAAATGAACACACGTGCAATGACACTGGTGGATCCACGTGTGGTCCTGAAGAGAACACACTTGCAATGACTCTAGCTATGGTTATTGAGAAGAACACACATTTTAATGACACTGGTGGATCCATATATGGTATGTGAAAAGAATAGTCATGAAATGACTCTAGTTGTTGTTATTAAAAATAACACACATGCAATGACACTGGTGGATCCACGTGTGGTCTCTCAAGAGAACACACATTTCAATGACACTGGTGGATCCATATGTGGTATGTGAAAAGAACACACATGCAATGACTCCATTAGTTGTTAGTACAAAGAACACACATGCAATGACACTGGTGGATCCATGTGTGGTCTTGAAGAGAACACACATTTCAATGACACTGGTGGATCCATATGTGGTATGTGAAAAGAACACACCTGCAATGACTCCAGTAGTTGTTAGTACAAAGAACACACATGCAATGACACTGGTGGATCCATGTGTGGTCTTTGAAGAGAACACACATTTCAATGACACTAGTGGATCCATATGGGTATGTTAAAAGAACACACATGCAATGACTCTAGTTGTTGTTAGTAAAAAGAACACACATGCAATGACACTGGTGGATCCATGTGTGGTCTCTAAAGAGAAAAAACATGCAATGACTCTAGTTGTGGTTAATGAGAAGAACACACATTTCAATGACATTGGTGGATCCATATGTGGTATGTGAAAAGAATAGTCATGAAATGACTCTGGTTGTTGTTAGTAAAAAGAACACACATGCAATGAGACTGGTGGATCCATGTGTGGTCTCTGAAGAGAACACACATGCAATGACACTGGTGGATCCATATGTGGTATGTGAAAAGAACACACATGCAATGACTCTGGTCGTTGTTAGTAAAAAGAACACACATGCAATGACATTGGTGGATCCATGTGTGGTCTCTGAAGAGAACACACATTTCAATGACACTGGTGGATCCATATGTGGTATGTGAAAAGAATACACATGCAATGACTCCAGTTGTTGTTAGTAAAAAGAACACACATGCAATGACACTGGTGGATCCATGTGTGGTCTCTGAAGAGAACACACATGCAATGACTCTAGCTGTGGTTAACGAGAAGAACACACATTTCAATGACAATGGTGGATCCATATGTGGTATGTGAAAAGAATAGTCATGAAATGACTCTAGTTGTTGTTTGTAAAAAGAACACACATGCAATGACATTGGTGGATACATGTGTGGTCTCTGAAGAGAACACACATGCAATGACACTGGTGGATCCATCGGTGGTATGTGAAAAGAACACACATGCAATGACTCCAGTTGTTGTTAGTAAAAAGAACACACATGCAATGACACTGGTGGATCCATGTGTGGTATGTGAAAATAACACACATGCAATGACTCCAGATGTTGTTAGTAAAAAGAACACACATGCAATGACACTGGTGGATCCATATGTGGTATGTGAAAAGAAGACACATGCAATGACTCCAGTTGTTGTTAGTAAAAAGAACACACGCGCAATGACACTGGTGGATCCATGTGTGGTCCTGAAGAGAACACACATGCAATGACTCTAGCTGTGGTTAATGAGAAGAACACAGTTTTCAATGACACTGGTGGATCCATATGTGGTATGTGAAAATAATAGTCATGAAATGACTCTGGTGTTTGTTAGTAAAAAGAACACACATGCAATGACACTGGTGGATCCATGTGTGGTCTCTGAAGAGAACACATATGCAATGACTCCGGTTGTTGTTACTAAAAAGAACAGACATGCAATGTGACTGGTGGATCCATGTGTGTTCTCTGATGAGAACACACATTTCAATGACACTGGTGGATCCATATGTGGTATGTGAAAAGAACACACATGCAATGACTCCAGTTGTTGTTAGTAAAAAGAACACACATGCAATGACACTGGTGGATCCATGTGTGGTATGTGAAAAGAACACAAATGCAATGACTCCAGATGTTGTTAGTAAGAATAACACACATGCAATGACACTGGTGGATCCATATGTGGTATGTGAAAAGAAGACACATGCAATGACTCTAGTTGTTGTTAGTAAAAAGAACACACGTGCAATGACACTGGTGGATCCATGTGTGGTCCTGAAGAGAACACACATGCAATGACTCTAGCTGTGGTTAATGAGAAGAACACACATTTCAATGACACTGGTGGATCCATATGTGGTATGTGAAAAGAATAGTCATGAAATGACTCTAATTGTTCTTAGTAAAAATAACACACATGCAATGACACTGGTGGATCCATGTGTGGTCTCTGAAGAGATTTCAATGACACTGGTGGATCCATATGTGGTATGTGAAAAGGACACACATACAATGACTCCAGTAGTTGTTAGTACAAAGAACACACATGCAATGACACTGGTGGATCCATATGTGGTCTCTGAAGAGAACACACATTACAATGACACTGGTGGATCCATATGTGGTATGTGAAAAGAACACACATGCAATGACTCTATTTGTTGTTAGTAAAAAGAACACGCATGCCATGACACTGGTGGATCCATGTGTGGTCTCTGAAGAGAACACACATGCAATGACTCTAGCTGTGGTTAATTAGAAGAACACACATTTCAATGACACTAGTGGATCCATGTGTGGTCTCTGAAGAGAACACACATGCAATGACTCTAGCTGTGGTTAATGAGAAGAACACACATTTCAATGACACTAGTGGATCCATATGTGGTATCTGAAAAGAATAGTCATGAAATGACTCTGGTTGTTATTAGTGAAAAGAACACACATGCAATGACATTGGTGGATCCATATGTGGTCTCTGAAGAGAACACACATGCAATGACACTGGTGGATCCATATGTGGTATGTGAAAAGAACACACATGCAATGACTCTGGTTGTTGTTAGTAAAAATAACACACATGCAATGACACTGGTGGATCCACGTGTGGTCTCTGAAGAGAACACACATTTCAATGACACTGGTGCATCCATATGTGCTATGTGAAAAGAATACACATGCAATGACTCCATTTCTTGTTAGTAAAAAGAAGCCACATGCAATGACACTGGAGGATCCATGTGTGGTCTCTGAAGAGAACACACATGCAATGACTCTAGCTGTGGTTAATGAGAAGAACACACCTTTCAATGACACTGGTGGATCCATATGTGGTATATGAAAAGAATAGTCATGAAATGACTCTAGTTGTTGTTTGCAAAAAGAACACACATGCAATGACACTGGTGGATATATGTGTGGTCTCTGAAGAGAACACACATGCAATGACACTGGTGGATCCATAGGTGGTATGTGAAAAGAACACACATGCAATGACTCCAGTTGTTGTTAGTAAAAAGAACACACATGCAATGACACTGGTGGATCCATGTGTGGTATCTGAAAAGAAAACACATGCAATGACTCCAGATCTTGTTAGTAAAAAGAACACACATGCAATGACACTGGTGGATCCATATGTGGTATGTGAAAAGAAGACACATGCAATGACTCCAGTTGTTGTTAGTAAAATGAACACACGTGCAATGACACTGGTGGATCCACGTGTGGTCCTGAAGAGAACACACTTGCAATGACTCTAGCTATGGTTATTGAGAAGAACACACATTTTAATGACACTGGTGGATCCATATATGGTATGTGAAAAGAATAGTCATGAAATGACTCTAGTTGTTGTTATTAAAAATAACACACATGCAATGACACTGGTGGATCCACGTGTGGTCTCTCAAGAGAACACACATTTCAATGACACTGGTGGATCCATATGTGGTATGTGAAAAGAACACACATGCAATGACTCCATTAGTTGTTAGTACAAAGAACACACATGCAATGACACTGGTGGATCCATGTGTGGTCTTGAAGAGAACACACATTTCAATGACACTGGTGGATCCATATGTGGTATGTGAAAAGAACACACCTGCAATGACTCCAGTAGTCGTTAGTACAAAGAAGACACATGCAATGACACTGGTGGATCCATGTGTGGTCTTTGAAGAGAACACACATTTCAATGACACTAGTGGATCCATATGGGTATGTGAAAAGAACACACATGCAATGACTCTAGTTGTTGTTAGTAAAAAGAACACACATGCAATGACACTGGTGGATCCATGTGTGGTCTCTGAAGAGAACACACATGCAATGACTCTAGTTGTGGTTAATGAGAAGAACACACATTTCAATGACATTGGTGAATCCATATGTGGTATGTGAAAAGAATAGTCATGACATGACTCTGGTTGTTGTTAGTAAAAAGAACACACATGCAATGAGACTGGTGGATCCATGTGTGGTCTCTGAAGGGAACACACATGCAATGACACTGGTGGATCCATATGTGGTATCTGAAAAGAACACACATGCAATGACTCTGGTTGTTGTTTGTAAAAATAACACACATGCAATGACACTGGTGGATCCATGTGTGGTCTCTGAAGAGAACACACATTTCAATGACACTGGTGGATCCATATGTGGTATGTGAAAAGAATACACATGCAATGACTCTAGTTGTTGTTAGTAAAAAGAACACACATGCAATGACACTGGTGGATCCATGTGTGGTCTCTGAAGAGAACACACATGCAATGACTCTAGCTGTGGTTAACGAGAAGAACACACATTTCAATGACAATGGTGGATCCATATGTGGTATGTGAAAAGAATAGTCATGAAATGACTCTAGTTGTTGTTTGTAAAAAGAACACACATGCAATGACATTGGTGGATACATGTGTCGTCTCTAAAGAGAACACACATGCAATGACACTGGTGGATCCATCGGTGGTATGTGAAAAGAACACACATGCAATGACTCCAGTTTTTGTTAGTAAAAAGAACACACATGCAATGACACTGGTGGATCCATGTGTGGTATGTGAAACTAACACACATGCAATGACTCCAGATGTTGTTAGTAAAAAGAACACACATGCAATGACACTGGTGGATCCATATGTGGTATGTGAAAAGAAGACACATGCAATGACTCCAGTTGTTGTTAGTAAAAAGAACACACGCGCAATGACACTGGTGGATCCATGTGTGGTCCTGAAGAGAACACACATGCAATGACTCTAGCTGTGGTTAATGAGAAGAACGCACTTTTCAATGACACTGGTGGATCCATATGTGGTATGTGAAAATAATAGTCATGAAATGACTCTGGTGTTTGTTAGTAAAAAGAACACACATGCAATGACACTGGTGGATGCATGTGTGGTCTCTGAAGAGAACACATATGCAATGACTCTAGCTGTGGTTAATGAGAAGAACACACATTTCAATGACACTGGTGCATCCATATGTGGTATGTGAAAAGAATTGTCATGAAATGACTCTAGTTGTTGTTTGTAAAAAGAATACACATGCAATGAAACTGGTGGATACATGTGTGGTCTCTGAAGAGAACACACATGCAATGACACTGGTGGATCCATAGGTGGTATGTGAAAAGAACACACATGCAATGACTCCAGTTGTTGTTAGTAAAAAGAACACACATGCAATGACACTGGTGGATCCATGTGTGGTATGTGAAAAGAACACACATGCAATGACTCTAGATGTTATTAGTAAAAAGAACACACATGCAATGACACTGGTGGATCCATATGTGGTATGTGAAAAGAAGACACATGCTATGACTCCAGTTGTTGTTAGTAAAAGGAACACACGTGCAATGACACTGGTGGATCGACGTGTGGTCCTGAAGAGAACACACATGCAATGACTCTAGTTGTGGTTATTGAGAAGAACACACATTTCAATGACACTTGTGGATCCATATATGGTATGTGAAAAGAATAGTCATGAAATGACTCTAGTTGTTGTTATTAAAAATAACACACATGCAATGACACTGGTGGATCCATGTGTGGTCTCTGAAGAGAACACACATTTCAATGACACTGGTGGATCCATATGTGGTATGTGAAAAGAACACACATGTAATGACTCTAGTAGTTGTTAGTACAAAGAACACACATGCAATCACACTGGTGGATCCATGTGTGGTCTTGAAGAGAACACACATTTCAATGACACTGGTGGATCCATATGTGGTATGTGGAAAGAACACACACGCAATGACTCTAGTTGTTGTTAGTAAAAAGAACACACATGCAATGACACTTGTGGATCCATGTGTGGTCTCTGAAGAGAACACCCATGCAATGACTCTAGCTGTGGTTAATGAGAAGAACACACATTTCAATGACACTGGTGGATCCATATGTGGTATGTGAAAAGAATAGTCATGAAATTACTTTGGTTGTTGTTAGTAAAAAGATCACACATGCAATGACACTGGTGGATCCATGTGTGGTCTCTGAAGAAAACACACATTGCAATGACACTGGTGGATCCATATGTGGTATGTGAAAAGAACACACATGCAATGACTCTGGTTGTTGTTAGTAAAAAGAACACACATGCAGTGACACTTGTGGATCCATGTGTGGTCTCTGAAGAGAACACACATTTCAATGACACTGGTGGATCCATATGTGGTATGTGGAAAGAACACACACGCAATGACTCTAGTTGTTGTTAGTAAAAAGAACACACATGCAATGACACTTGTGGATCCATGTGTGGTCTCTGAAGAGAACACCCATGCAATGACTCTAGCTGTGGTTAATGAGAAGAACTCACATTTCAATGACACTGGTGGATCCATATGTGGTATGTGAAAAGAATAGTCATGAAATTACTCTGGTTGTTGTTAGTAAAAAGAACACACATGCAATGACACTGGTGGATCCATGTGTGGTCTCTGAAGAAAACACACATTGCAATGACACTGGTGGATCCATATGTGGTATGTGAAAAGAACACACATGCAATGACTCTGGTTGTTGTTAGTAAAAAGAATACACATGCAGTGACACTTGTGGATCCATGTGTGGTCTCTGAAGAGAACACACATTTCAATGACACTGGTGGATCCATATGTGGTATGTGAAAAGAATACACATGCAATGACTCCAGTTGTTGTTAGTAAAAAGAACACACATGCAATGACACTGGTGGATCCATGTGTGGTCTCTGAAGAGAACACACATGCAATGACTCTAGCTGTGGTTAATGAGAAGAACACATATTTCTATGACACTGGTGGATCCATATGTGGTATTTGAAAAGAATAGTCATGAAATGACTCTAGTTGTTGTTTGTAAAAAGAACACACATGCAATAACACTTGTGGATCCATGTGTGGTCTCTGAAGAGAACACACATTTCAATGACACTGGTGGATCCATATGTGGTATGTGAAAAGAACACACATGCAATGACTCTAGTTGTTGTTAGTAAAAAGAACACCCATGCAATGACACTGGTGGATCCATGTGTGGTCCCTGAAGAGAACACACATTTCATTGACACTTGTGGATCCATATGTGGTATGTGAAAAGAATACACATGCACTGACTCCAGTTGTTGTTAGTAAAAAGAACATACATGCAATGACACTGGTGGATCCATGTGTGGTCTCTAAAGAGAACACACATGCAATGACTCTTGTTGTGGTTAATGAGAAGAACACATATTTCAATGACACTCGTGGATCCATATGTGGTATGTGAAAAGAATAGTCATGAAATGACTCTGGTTGTTGTTAGTAAAAAGAACACACATGCAATGACACTTGTGGATCCATGTGTGGTCTCTGAAGAGAACACCCGTGCAATGACTCTAGATGTGGTTAATGAGAAGAACACACATTTCAATGACACTGGTGGATCGATATATGGTATGTGAAAAGAATAGTCATGAAATGACTCTGGTTGTTGTTAGTAAAAAGAACACACATGCAATGACACTGGTGGATCCATGTGTGGTCTCTTAAGAGAACAGACATTTCAATGACACTGGTGGATCCATATGTGGTATGTGAAAAGAACACACATGCAATGACTCTGGTTGTTGTTAGTAAAAAGAACACACATGCAATGACACTGGTGGATCCATGTGTGGTCTCTAAAGCGAACACACATTTCAATGACACTGGTGGATCCATATGTGGTATGTGAAAAGAATACACATGCACTGACTCCAGTTGTTGTTAGTAAAAAGAACACATATGCAATGACACTGGTGGATCCATGTGTGGTCTCTGAAGAGAACACACATGCAATGACTCTAGTTGTGGTTAATGAGAAGAACACATATTTCAATGAGACTGGTGGATCCATATGTGGAATGTGAAAAGAATAGTCATGAAATGACTCTAGTTGTTGTTTGTAAAAAGAACACACATGCAATGACACTGTAGGATACATGTGTGGTCTCTGAAGAGAACACACATGCAATGACACTGGTGGATCCATCTGTGGTATGTGAAAAGAACACACATGCAATGACTCTAGTTGTTATTATTAAAATTAACAGACATTCAATGACAGTGGTGGATCCATGTGTGGTATGTGAAGAGAACACACATTTCAATGACACTGGTGGATCCATATGTGGTATGTGAAAAGAACACACATGCAATGACTCCAGTTGTTGTTAGTAAAAAGAACAGACATGCAATGACACTGGTGGATCCATATGTGGTATGTGAAAAGAACACACATGCAATGACTCTAGTTGTTGTTAGTAAAAAGAACACACATGCAATGACACTGGTGGATCCATGTGTGGTATGTGAAAAGAACACACATGCAATGACTCCAGATGTTGTTAGTAAAAAGAACACACATGCAATGACACTGGTGGATCCATATTTGGTATGTGAAAAGAAGACACATGCAATGACTCCAGTTGTTGTTTGTAAGATCCCTCCTTTGTAAAGGAGAAGATCCCTGTGATTGCAATGCTAGTCCCTGGATCATTGCTAGCATCCACAGTTTAAGATGAAGTACACAGATACAAAGGTCGTTTATTACAGTCATTCCAGAGATAAAACATAGTCTTTTACAACTCATGGCCAAAGGCCTAGTACAAGAGTTTATGGAATAAGTAAATAAACATAAGTCTTCATCTTCATGTGCCACAGGCAAGCATGTTGAGTGTAGACTCATGACTCCTAATCATCATCAGAGTAACCTACAACATCATAAGTTACAGCCACAAGGGTCAATACTTTGGAATAGTATTGGCAAGTGATACCTTAGTATATAATTAAGTGGACTATAATACTATATGCTTTTGGCTGGTGGAGCTTAGGCTTGCATTGCTCAAAATAGATTCTTCCTTAACTTTTGAAAATACTAAGTTTTTGTTTGGCAAAAACTTTCCAAGACATCTTCCAATCCAAGACTGAAGATCCACTCAGGGCATCTACTAATCAAGGACTGAAGATTTACTTGGCAAAAACACCCAAGGCATCTATCAAACAAAGACTCTAGATCCACTCAGGGCATCTAGCAATCAATGGCTGAAGATCCTTTATCCCTTTGTTCACCCACAAGTTTTATTTAGAAATTGGAGTGATGAGATTCTTGAAGTTTCCATGTCTTGATGCTCAAATTGTCCTTTACCAGGAACATGGCTAAGTACTTAGGTTTTACACTCTGCAGAGGTGGTGCACTTTCCCCACAAGCCTTGGTTTCCCAAGAATGATCCTTCAGTAGCCTTTCCTTAGTCAAATGGACGCGTTCCAACCTATCAACCCATCTACCACCCTCTGTCCAAGAGACTAAGTTCTAGCATCCTAAGATCATGGCAGAGCCCATAATGCCAAGTGGTTGCACTTGAAGCTTCTCAACATTTGACATCTCAAATCTCTTTGTTTCCTGGGTGGCCATCCACAAGTGAGATACACAAGCCAAGTCCATGGCCTTGTGAACCACTCAACATAAGCCATTCCTTCCATTCCACCCAGGTGGTTCATTAACTTAGTTGTTTTATTTTACAAAAACATAAGTCCTTAGACTTAGAAATTTTTCCATAGTGAATATATAAACCACCCTTGTTTTCTAGTAGCTAGGCTAAGCATGATAGTAATAGGAATCTGGACTTAGGAAATTTTCACTAAGGCTTCACCTAATAGGTTTTCCCAAAGCATAGCTTGTTCTTAGCAAATAACCATGCAAGTCCTATACTTAGAAAAATATTACTAATGCATTAATAAAATATAGGAATGGAATATTCATGATGATATCACTTGCCTTGGTAGTGTGGAGAGTAGCACTCGTCACAATCACAATCACTAGCAAAATCTACACACAAAGTTGTAGCACACAATTACACACAAATATATACAAACAAGAAATAGTATGAATGCATGCATGCATGAATCTACCAAGTGATGATTTTTGAAAACTCAACCAAGCAAGTACATGAATACAGAAACTTAGCAAGCCACTAGTTTACCAACTAAACAAAATTTAACCCTAAACAAAAATACTAAACTAAATCTATACTTAAAAAGGCCTCAAACAAGTCTCTGCAATTTAAGCCAATCAAATGGTTACTATTTGCTAAACAAATTGGATAGGCAGAAAGGTCTTGTTTTTCTGAATCCAACGGTATAAAGTTTGCAAAATTCCAACGTGGAATTCAAAAGATATAGGCATTTGAATTTGGATCAAATTTCTGGTTTTAAATTCTATTTTCAGATCTAACCTAGCCACGCGTCATGATCCTATTCGCCCGTACCGGTTCGTCTGGATCGAGCGATACAGACCGCTGGATCTAAAGGGGCAGGTGCGGCTCAGATCAACGCGTACCCCTTCGATTAGTCATTCTATCTAAGCCATCAGATGCAGATCTAACGGTTCTTATCGACCTGGCCAGAAACTGGCGGCGGAGCGGTGGCTACCGGCGGTGGAACTGTCGGTCGATGACGTTGCCGATGATGCAGACGGCAAGGGAGAAGGAGGAGTAGATCCCGGGCTCAGGAGGTCACGGCGAAGCTCGTCGTACTCGCGGTTGGTCAAGGGGCGCTCGGGCACGGCTGCGATTGCTCACCGGAGTTCGTGGCGGCGTCGGGTGCGTCGGGTGGTCGTCGTGGACGTCGCTGTGGATCACCCCAAGGCAAGGCGAGGACACGGTTAGATTCACAGAGTCGAGGCGAAGTAGTGAGCGTGAACGGAAAGGCGAGGGGCGGTCTGGACTTACCACTAGAGTTCGCCGGAGTTCGTGCAGACGACGGTGGTTGCGGTATCAAGTGGAACCGGCGACCTGGGGCAGTACAAGACGGACTAGTGAGGTTAGGAGGTGCGCAAAGACACGCTGAGTCAGACTGTAAGAACGAGAGGCAGAGGGGAGCTCTGGACTCACCGGAATCGATCGCCGGAGAGGCTCTGTCTGCGGCGGTGCAAAGCTGATTGAGGACAGCCTGGTGGCGGAGTGAGCGAGGTGTTTGGGGGAAAAAGATCGCGGGGTAGAGAGGGTCTTATAGCCGAGGAATCGATAGGAAACGCTCGAGGATAAATGCCCATTTACGCCGTGCCATTACCGGCCATCACTGCTGCAGCGACGTGGTCGCAGGCGCGGTCTGGGGAAGACGAGGTCGACGTGGACCGGGCCCGCTCGTCAGCGAAGTGTGTAGGATGAAGGTGGGGTCCGGCTGTCAGCGTCTGTCTGCGTGTGCTCGCGCGTGTGAGAAGGAAAAGGAGATCCCCGGGTGGGCTTGCTGGGCTTCATCCGCTGCTGGGCCAGATTCTGGCCGCTCGGCCCTTTTCTTTTGCTTAAGCTTTTTCTTTTTCTAATTCCATTTTGTGAATAGAATTTGATATGAATTCAAATCCTTTTGAATTCAAACTTCTTTGGGGATTTTTGCAGGGTTCTGTGGGTTCAAAAACGAGTCAGATGACCATGTGGTTACTAGCAAAGGCTTGGTCAAGCTTGGGTTTCAAAATAAACAGAGATTTGCTCTAGTTGCAAATATTTGGAATAGGGTTTAGAAAATATTTCTAAATTGGAATCTTGGGTTTAAATGCTACTCCTAATCTTTCCAATCATGGAGGCAAGCAAACAAGATCATGGACAAACAAATCCCAAAGGGGTGATGGCCAATTGAGATAAATTGCCCACATGAAATCATAGCCAAAGTTTGTGTTTCTAAATGATTTTGAGAAAAACCCTAAATGGATGAATGATGCAAAGATGATATGAATGAGTTTTGAAACATGATTTTTAGGGATGTTACAATCTAACCCCCTTAAGATGAATCTCGCCCTCGAGATTCGGATTGGCTAGCAAATAGGTGTGGGTGGTCTTTCCGAAGATCATCTTCTTTTTCCCACGTTGCTTCTTCTTCGGAATGATGATTCCATTGTACTTTGCAAAACTTTATAGTCTTTGTTCTTGTGACTCTTTCTGTGGTCTCAAGAATCTTGACAGGCTTTTCTTCATAGGTGAGATCACTTTCTAGTTGAACTTCCTCCAAAGGTATGGTATCCTTCAAAGATGTTTCTTCCATTTCCGGGTGACATTTCTTAAGTTGGCTTACATGAAAAACATTATGGACTGCTGATAGAGGTGCTGGTAATTCAATTTCATATGCAACTTCTCCCTTGCGACTTAGAATGTTAAATGGTCCAACGTATCTTGGTGCCAACTTTCCTTTGACTCCAAATCTTTTCACTCCACGAAGTGGTGATACTCTAAGATAAGCTTTATCCCCAACTTCGTAGGTGATTTCCCTACGCTTAACATCTGCGTAGCTTTTCTGTCGAGACTGTGCTATCTTCAATCTATCTCTAACCAATTTGACCTTTTCTTCGGCGTCTTTGATAAGATCTGGTCCAAACAAGCTTCTTTCTCCTACACCATTCCATAGCAATGGGGTGGTACACTTCCTTCCGTATAGAAACTCAAATGGTGCCATCCCAATAATAGATTGGTGACTGTTGTTGTAAGAGAACTCTACGTAAGGCAGACTTTCATCCCAACTTGCTCCATAGTCTAGGGCACATGCTCTCAACATGTCTTCAAGAATTTGATTAGTCCTTTCTGTTTGTCCATCAGTTTGAGGATGAAAAGCAGTGCTGAATTCCAATCTCGTTCCTAGAGATTCATGAAGCTGTCTCCAAAAGTGAGAAGTGAACTGAGTTCCTCTATCAGACACAATACTCTTAGGTACTCCGTGAAGGCATACAATT
This sequence comes from Avena sativa, assembly GCA_916181665.1. Classification (NCBI taxonomy): domain Eukaryota; kingdom Viridiplantae; phylum Streptophyta; class Magnoliopsida; order Poales; family Poaceae; genus Avena; species Avena sativa. The sequence goes on from OV702287.1 coordinate 347,404,768, forward strand.
CTGCTCATGTAGATTTTGGCTAACTTGGCACTGGTATAAGTTGTCTTTACGGGTATAAAATGAGCCACTTTAGTTAGGCGATCCACTACTACCCATATGGAATCATACCCTGACCTGGTCCTTGGTAATCCTGTAATGAAATCCATACCAATATTTTCCCACTTCCATTCAGGAATAGGCATTGGTTGAAGCAAACCTGCTGGTTTCTGATGCTCCGCTTTCACTCTACTACACACATCACACAAAGCAATGTGTTCGGCGATGTCCCTTTTAAGATTGTTCCACCAAAATCTTTCTTTCATATCCATGTACATTTTGGTGTTTCCTGGGTGACTAGAATATGGTGAGTTATGGGCTTCTTGTAGAATTAGTTTCCGCATTTCCGGATCTTGTGGAACACAAATACGTTTCCCGTGCCATAAAGTACCTTGTTCGTCCATATGGAAACTTTTAGCCTTCCCTTGGCTAATCCTTTCCTTAATCTCTTCGATTTCTTTATCCGTCTTTTGAGCTTCTTTAATCTTATCCAACAAAGTGGGTTGAACATCCAAAGACATAAGATGTCCTTCTGGCACAATCTCCAACCTGAGTTCCTTGAATTGCTTACACAAATCATCTGGCAATTCACCTTTGGTAAGACCATTTACAAACGCTTTACGACTTAGAGCATCTGCTACAACATTTGCTTTACCGGGGTGGTATTGCAAACTCAAGTTGTAATCCTTGATAAGTTCTAGCCATCTTCTTTGTCTCATATTGATCTCCTTCTGGGTGAATATATATTTCAAGCTCTTATGGTCGGTGAATACTTCACAACGTTTTCCCAAAAGGTAATGTCTCCATGTTTTGAGTGCATGGACAACAGCGGCTAACTCTAAATCATGAGTAGGATAATTTACTTCATGAGTTTTGAGTTGTCTCGAGGCATAAGCCACAACTTTTCTGCCTTGCATAAGTACGGCTCCTAATCCTTGATGCGAAGCATCACAATACACTTGGAAATCCTTTTCCAAATCTGGTAGGCACAGTACTGGTGCTGACACCAGTCTCTTCTTTAATTCTTGAAAGCTGAGTTCACATCCCTCAGACCAAGAAAATTTCTTTTCTTTCTTTAACAATTCTGTCATTGGTTTAGCAACCTTTGAAAAAATTTCAATGAATCTTCTGTAATAACCTGCTAAACCAAGGAAACTACGAACCTCTTTTACGTTCTTAGGAGATTCCCATTCTGTCACAGCCGAAACTTTAGCAGGATCAACTGCTACACCATTCTTTGTCATAACATGACCAAGAAATCCAACTTCCTCTAGCCAAAACTCACACTTGCTGAACTTGGCATAAAGCTTATGTTCCCTTAGTTTCTCAAGTATCAAGCGTAGATGTCTTTCATGCTCTTCTTTGCTCTTGGAGTAGACTAAGATGTCATCGATGAAAACGACAACAAACTTGTCGAGAAATTCCATGAACACTTTGTTCATCATATTCATGAAGTATGCTGGAGCGTTGGTTAATCCAAAAGGCATCACCGTGTACTCATACAATCCATACCTTGTGGTGAAGGCTGTTTTAGGTATGTCTTGCTCTCTTATCTTGAGTTGAAAATAGCCTGACCGAAGATCAATCTTCGAGAACACACAAGCTCCTTCTAGCTGATCAAACAAGTCATTGATTCTTGGCAAAGGATATTTGTTCTTGATGGTTACCTCGTTGAGAGAACGGTAATCTATGCATAGTCTTTGAGTTCTATCTCTCTTTTCTACGAACAAAACTGGAGCTCCCCAAGATGAAGAACTTGGCTGGATGAATCCTTTCTGCAATTGTTCTCCAAGTTGTTTCTTGAGTTCCTTAAGTTCGTCAACTGACATTTTATAAGGTCTCTTTGCTCTTGGCCCAGATCCTGGTACCAAATCTATTATAAACTCCACATCTCTATCTGGTGGCATTCCTGGTAACTCTTCCGGGAACACATCCGGATACTCACACACAATTGGCACCGTGTCCATGCTAACCCCCTTAAGAGAATTCAGCTTACTCCCTTTTGATTTAAAGTTGGACTTGAATATTATCCTCTTACCTTCAGGGGTTGTGAGTGAAACTGTATGATTTGCACAATCTAGTACTCCCTTATACTTAGTCATCCAATCCATTCCCAAAATCACATCCAATCCTTGGGAATTTAGGATTATTAGGTTCACTGGAAACTTATGTTTTCCGAACTCTATGACTAGGTCATGGCATCCTGAGTTTAATATCATTTCTCCACCAGGAGAACTTACTCTTATAGGACACCCAATGGTTTCTACCGGTAGTTCATTTCTTTCGACAAATGCTTTAGATATGAATGAATGAGATGCACCAGTGTCAAAGAGTACAAATGCTGAGATGGAATTGAGTCTGAACTTACCAGCAACAGCATCAGGCTCTTCAAAGACCTCCTCCACATTGATGTGGTTAACCTGTCCTTTCTGAAAAGGATTTGGCTTGTTAGGTCCTTCAACTTTCTTTTCAGGGCACTTATTAGCATAATGCCCCAGCTTCTTGCATTTGTAGCATTCGACCTGGCTGATGTCCGTCTTAGGCTGACTTCCACTTCCACTTCCACTTCCACTTCCACTGTGGTGGCTCTTATATCCACTCTTGTGGTTCTTGTACTTATCATTTTCATGACTGCGATGATGCTTGTTGTCATGACGGTTGTGATTGTGGTGTTTGTTAAACTTCTCATGCTTGTGGGATCCTGAGCTGACACTATCATCATGGTGAGATCGTTTATGAGACGATCCCGAGCTGTGCTTGTCGGAGTGTTTCCTCTTCCTACTCTCGACTTGCTTCATTTTATTCTCCACAATAACAGCCTTGTCACACAGTGACTGATAAGTGGGAACATATGCCACAGACAGCTGCAGATTTAGCTCATCATTCAAGCCTTCTAGAAACTTTTCCTTCCTTTTGGCATCAGTGCCAACCTCATCCGGTGCATAGCGCGCCAGATTGTTGAACTCTTCAATGTATTCAGCCACGCTGTGGTGGCGCTACTTCAGGTTATGGAACTCCTTCTTTTTCAGGCTCATCATACCTGGTGAGATATGAGTGGTGCGAAAACCATCTTCAAATATAGCCCAAGTCACCTCATCAATAGGTGTGGTGATTTGGAAATTGTCTCACCATGCTGCGGCTGGTCCTTCCAACAGGTGTGCTGCAAACCTGACCTTTTCAGCATCTGTGCATCCTACGGTCACTAAGTCCTTGTTCACAGAACGTAGCCAATCATTGGCCACCATGGGATCAGTCGTTTCTGAAAACTTAGCTGGCCTCAGACGCAGAAATCTGGTGAGCATATCAAAACCTGGAGGGTTGTTATTGTTGTTGTTGGGGTTGTTGTTGTTGTTGTTCTGGTTCTGGATGAACGTCGTCATCATTTGCATAAGCTGTGTCTGCGCATTCATCATTTGTTGAATTTCCGGGGTAATGTTGGGGTTGGGGTTGGTGTTTGCGCGACGGGGAGGCATCTGTGGTTTATTCATATAGAGATAAGAATGAGATACCCTTACATGATTTATGCACAATACATCACACAAGCAAACATATAGCATGCAACACAAGGATAAAAGCTAAACAATCAAGATAACAAAAGTCTCAAAGTACAAACATACAAGTGGCAAGCCATCCACATGTCGGATGGTCCAACAATAAGTTCATAAATAACAAGTGCGGTAAATAAAGATAACTGAGTAGTCAAATCTACTCGTCAGCATCAATCTCCTCCTCGACAAAGGTAAGACCTGCGTTCTCCATTGCGGTCTTGTTCTCCTCGATGGTAGTGGTCAAAGAGTCGATCTTGGCCTTGAGAGCCCTCTTCTGGGAACGAAGCCTCTCAATCACTGTCTGCTGCTGCTCTAACTCGAAGTCCTTGGACTGTAGTTCCTCGGTCATATCACGAATCCTCTTGTTCCTATCCTGGACACGCTTCTCTTGACTCTTGAACTTACGGTCTTGGGTCTCGAACTTTGCCTCCATCTCCTTGACTATCTCGTCCTGCTGCGCGAAGAGCTTGTCCTTCTCGCGAAGCTGCACCTGGAGCTCGTCATTACTAAGCATGACGTTGGTCCTATCGGTATCCACGTGCCTAATAAGAGTCTCTAAGTCCTGGAGGTACAGGCGTATCGGCTCTGCTGTGACCCTCGAGTCGTCCTCAAAGTCAATGGACTCTCCGTCATCGTCACGCCTTCCGAAAGCGTGGAAGTGAGTGCCTCTAACCTGTTGGGAGTGACGTCCTAACAGTCGTCCTATCAGATCCTGCATGACAACCTCCATGCCTCTCTCCCTGTCATCGTGCATAAGCTTGAAGACGATGGCCTCCGTAGTAGGCTCTGTCTGGCGTCCTGGCTGGTTCACCTTGAAGCCCCAAAGGTCCTTCCTCTCAAACTTGGTGAGTGGGTGCACCGTAATGATAGGAAGAGGGAGATCGAGTAAAGTAGTAAGCTCTACGATACGAGGACCAAAACGGGTAGCCTGGAACTCCTCAACAGTGCTGATGGCAATAGGCATCTATTTATATGATTGAAAAAGTTAGAACAACACAATTTAAAATAAACAAGATAAACATTCAAACACATTCTTGGGACACACAAAAATCATACAAGTCATGCATACAAGAATCCATTACATCATCCAAGGTTCAAACTTATTTAAGGTATCATTTTGGAAAATAAGGTGATAGGTGGTGGTCCAACTAACGAAGTGCGCTTACAATCCTATCTCACTGGATCTGGTGGCTAGCACAATATTCCTAGTGGTAATCACCCTATCTTGTTCACATGCTTCTATTACTAAGTCTATGATATCTCCTCTTAAGGATTGGTTGGTGACTTCCAACTCTTGGGTATGTTCTTTCTCTTTCTCTAAGTCTTGTTGGAGGTTGAGCATCCTGCACTTGACTCTAGCACTTAGTTCCTTGATAGTCTTCCAAGCTGCTTCTTTTGCTGACTCAAAGAATGTGGTGTGCATAAAAGTGTTGGTGTACATGCAGAAGCCTTTTTCTTTGTGGTTGTCTTCCTTATTCTTGTACAAGTGAAGTTGCACCCACCAATACTCCACTCCTTCCTCCATTACTGGGAAGCCCATGTACACTGCTGCACCATGTACTCCCATGGTCTCCATGAGGTCCTTGAGAATCTTGGGAAACTCAGTCTCACACTCCAAGGTCATGGTCATGAGTGGTCCTTTCTTCACGGCTTCGTTGACGGAGTTCATCTACAAACAGAGATGAGAAGAAGAAGATTAGAAAAGTTTACGAGAAGAATAGACAAGTGTAGAAGAAGAAAAAAAAATTTCCTTAGTGGTTTCCAATCCTAGGGTCATAATCCTACAGGCAACACAGTGCTCTGATACCATCTGTAAGATCCCTCCTTTGTAAAGGAGAAGATCCTTGTGATTGCAATGCTAGTCCCTGGATCATTGCTAGCATCCACAGTTTAAGATGAAGTACACAGATACAAAGGTCGTTTATTACAGTCATTCCAGAGATAAAACATAGTCTTTTACAACTCATGGCCAAAGGCCTAGTACAAGAGTTTATGGAATAAGTAAATAAACATAAGTCTTCATCTTCATGTGCCACAGGCAAGCATGTTGAGTGTAGACTCATGACTACTAATCATCATCAGAGTAACCTGCAACATCATAAGTTACAGCCACAAGGGTCAATACTTTGGAATAGTATTGGCAAGTGATACCTTAGTATATAATTAAGTGGACTATAATACTATATGCTTTTGGCTGGTGGAGCTTAGGCTTGCATTGCTCAAAATAGATTCTTCCTTAACTTTTGAAAATACTAAGTTTTTGTTTGGCAAAAACTTTCCAAGACATCTTCCAATCCAAGACTGAAGATCCACTCAGGGCATCTACTAATCAAGGACTGAAGATTTACTTGGCAAAAACACCCAAGGCATCTATCAAACAAAGACTCTAGATCCACTCAGGGCATCTAGCAATCAATGGCTGAAGATCCTTTTATCCCTTTGTTCACCCACAAGTTTTATTTAGAAATTGGAGTGATGAGATTCTTGAAGTTTCCATGTCTTGATGCTCAAATTGTCCTTTACCAGGAACATGGCTAAGTACTTAGGTTTTACACTCTGCAGAGGTGGTGCACTTTCCCCACAAGCCTTGGTTTCCCAAGAATGATCCTTCAGTAGCCTTTCCTTAGTCAAATGGACGCGTTCCAACCTATCAACCCATCTACCACCCTCTGTCCAAGAGACTAAGTTCTAGCATCCTAAGATCATGGCAGAGCCCATAATGCCAAGTGGTTGCACTTGAAGCTTCTCAACATTTGACATCTCAAATCTCTTTGTTTCCTGGGTGGCCATCCACAAGTGAGATACACAAGCCAAGTCCATGGCCTTGTGAACCACTCAACATAAGCCATTCCTTCCATTCCACCCAGGTGGTTCATTAACTTAGTTGTTTTATTTTACAAAAACATAAGTCCTTAGACTTAGAAATTTTTCCATAGTGAATATATAAACCACCCTTGTTTTCTAGTAGCTAGGCTAAGCATGATAGTAATAGGAATCTGGACTTAGGAAATTTTCACTAAGGCTTCACCTAATAGGTTTTCCCAAAGCATAGCTTGTTCTTAGCAAATAACCATGCAAGTCCTATACTTAGAAAAATATTACTAATGCATAAATAAAATATAGGAATGGAATATTCATGATGATATCACTTGCCTTGGTAGTGTGGAGAGTAGCACTCGTCACAATCACAATCACTAGCAAAATCTACACACAAAGTTGTAGCACACAATTACACACAAATATATACAAACAAGAAATAGTATGAATGCATGCATGCATGAATCTACCAAGTGATGATTTTTGAAAACTCAACCAAGCAAGTACATGAATACAGAAACTTAGCAAGCCACTAGTTTACCAACTAAACAAAATTTAACCCTAAACAAAAATACTAAACTAAATCTATACTTAAAAAGGCCTCAAACAAGTCTCTGCAATTTAAGCCAATCAAATGGTTACTATTTGCTAAACAAATTGGATAGGCAGAAAGGTCTTGTTTTTCTGAATCCAACGGTATAAAGTTTGCAAAATTCCAACGTGGAATTCAAAAGATATAGGCATTTGAATTTGGATCAAATTTCTGGTTTTAAATTCTATTTTCAGATCTAACCTAGCCACGCGTCATGATCCTATTCGCCCGTACCGGTTCGTCTGGATCGAGCGATACAGACCGCTGGATCTAAAGGGGCAGGTGCGGCTCAGATCAACGCGTACCCCTTCGATTAGTCATTCTATCTAAGCCATCAGATGCAGATCTAACGGTTCTTATCGACCTGGCCAGAAACTGGCGGCGGAGCGGTGGCTACCGGCGGCGGAACTGTCGGTCGATGACGTTGCCGATGATGCAGACGGCGAGGGAGAAGGAGGAGTAGCTCACCGGGCTCAGGAGGTCACGGCGAAGCTCGTCGTACTCGTGGTTGGTCAAGGGGCGCTCGGGCACGGCTGCGATTGCTCACCGGAGTTCGTGGCGGCGTCGGGTGCGTCGGGTGGTCGTCGTGGACGTCGCTGTGGATCACCCCAAGGCAAGGCGAGGACACGGTTAGATTCACAGAGTCGAGGCGAAGTAGTGAGCGTGAACGGAAAGGCGAGGGGCGGTCTGGACTTACCACTGGAGTTCGCCGGAGTTCGTGCAGACGACGGTGGTTGCGGTATCAAGTGGAACCGGCGACCTGGGGCAGTACAAGACGGACTAGTGAGGTCAGGAGGTGCGCAAAGACACGCTGAGTCAGACTGTAAGAACGAGAGGCAGAGGGGAGCTCTGGACTCACCGGAATCGATCGCCGGAGAGGCTCTGTCTGCGGCGGTGCAAAGCTGATTGAGGACAGCCTGGTGGCGGAGTGAGCGAGGTGTTTGGGGGAAAAAGATCGCGGGGCAGAGAGGGTCTTATAGCCGGGGAATCGACAGGAAACGCTCGAGGATAAATGCCCATTTACGCCGTGCCATTACCGGCCATCACTGCTGCAGCGACGTGGTCGCAGGCGCGGTCTGGGGAAGACGAGGTCGACGTGGACCGGGCCCGCTCGTCAGCGAAGTGTGCAGGATGAAGGTGGGGTCGGGCTGTCAGCGTCTGTCTGCGTGTGCTCGCGCGTGTGAGAAGGAAAAGGAGATCCCCGGGTGGGCTTGCTGGGCTTCATCCGCTGCTGGGCCGGATTCTGGCCGCTCGGCCCTTTTCTTTTGCTTAAGCTTTTTCTTTTTCTAATTCCATTTTCTGAATAGAATTTGATATGAATTCAAATCCTTTTGAATTCAAACTTCTTTGGGGATTTTTGCAGGGTTCTGTGGGTTCAAAAACGAGTCAGATGACCATGTGGTTACTAGCAAAGGCTTGGTCAAGCTTGGGTTTCAAAATAAACAGAGATTTGCTCTAGTTGCAAATATTTGGAATAGGGTTTAGAAAATATTTCTAAATTGGAATCTTGGGTTTAAATGCTACTCCTAATCTTTCCAATCATGGAGGCAAGCAAACAAGATCATGGACAAACAAATCCCAAAGGGGTGATGGCCAATTGAGATAAATTGCCCACATGAAATCATAGCCAAAGTTTGTGTTTCTAAATGATTTTGAGAAAAACCCTAAATGGATGAATGATGCAAAGATGATATGAATGAGTTTTGAAACATGATTTTTAGGGATGTTACATTGTTAGTAAAAAGAACACACGTGCAATGACACTGGTAGATCCATGTGTCGTCCTGAAGAGAACACACATGCAATGACTCTAGCTGTGGTTAATGAGAAGAACACACATTTCAATGACACTGGTGGATCCATATGTGGTATGTGAAAAGAATAGTCATGAAATGACTCCAGTTGTTGTTAGTAAAAATAACACACATGCAATGACACTGGTGGATCCATGTGTGGTCTCTGAAGAGAACACACATTTCAATGACACTGGTGGATCCATATGTGGTATGTGAAAAGAACACACATGCAATGACTCCAGTAGTTGTTAGCACAAAGAACACACATGCAATGACACTGGTGGATCCATGTGTGGTCTTTGAAGAGAACACACATTTCAATGACACTGGTGGATCCATATGGGTATGTGAAAAGAACACACATGCAATGACTCTAGTTGTTGTTAGTAAAAAGAACACACATGCAATGACACTGGTGGATCCATGTGTGGTCTCTGAAGAGAACACACATGCAATGACTCTAGCTGTGGTTAATGAGAAGAACACACATTTCAATGACACTGGTGGATCCATATGTGGTATGTGAAAAGAATAGTCGTGAAATGACTCTGGTTGTTGTTAATAAAAAGAACACACATGCAATGACACTGGTGGATCCATGTGTGGTCTCTGAAGAGAACACACATGCAATGACACTGGTGGATCCATATGTGGTATGTGAAAAGAACACACATGCAATGACTCTGGTTGTTGTTAGTAAAAAGAACACACATGCAATGACACTGGTGGATCCATGTGTGGTCTCTGAAGGGAACACACATGCAATGACTCTGGTTGTTGTTACTAAAAAGAACACACATGCAATGACACTGGTGGATCCATGTGTGGTCTCTGAAGAGAACACACATTTCAATGACACTGGTGTATCCATATGTGGTATGTGAAAAGAATACACATGCAATGACTCCAGTTGTTGTTAGTAAAAAGAAAACACATGCAATAACACTGGTGGATCCATGTGTGGTCTCTGAAAAGAACACACATGCAATGACTCTAGCTGTGGTTAATGAGAAGAACACACATTTCAATGACACTGGTGGATCCATATGTGGTATGTGAAAAGAACAAACATGCAATGACTCCAGTAGTTGTTAGTACAAAGAACACACATGCAATGACACTGTGGATCCATGTGTGGTCTTTGAAGAGAACACACATTTCAGTGACACTGGTGGAGCCATATGGGTATGTGAAAAGAACACACATGCAATTACTCTAGCTGTTGTTAGTAAAAAGAACACACATGCAATGACACTGGTGGATCCATGTGTGGTCTCTGAAGAGAACACACATGCAATGACTCTAGCTATGGTTAATGAGAAGAACACACATTTCAATGACACTGGTGGATCCATATGTGGTATGTGAAAAGAATAGTCATGAAATGACTCTGGTTGTTGTTAGTAAAAAGAACACACATGCGATGACACTGGTGGATCCATGTGTGGTCTTTGAAGAGAACACACATTTCAATGACACTAGTGGATCCATATGTGGTATGTGAAAAGAACACACATGCAATGACTCTAGCTGTGGTTAATGAGAAGAACACACATTTCAATGACACTGGTGCATCCATATGTGGTATGTGAAAAGAATAGTCATGAAATGACTCTAGTTGTTGTTAGTAAAAAGAACACACATGCAATGACACTGGTGGATCCATGTGTGATCTCTGAAGAGAACACACATTTCAATGACACTGGTGGATCCATATGTGGTATGTGAAAAGAATACACATGCAATGACTCCAGTTGTTGTTAGTAAAAAGAACACACATGCAATGACACTGGTGGATCCATGTGTGGTCTCTGAAGAGAACACACATGCAATGACTCTAGTTGTGGTTAATGAGAAGAACACATATTTCAATGACACTGGTGGATCCATATGTGGTATGTGAAAAGAATAGTCATGAAATGACTTCAGTTGTTGTTTGTAAAAAGAACACACATGAAATGACACTGGTGGATACATGTGTGGTCTCTGAAGAGAACACACATGCAATGACACTGGTGAATCCATCTGTGGTATGTGAAAAGAACACACATGCAATGACTGGAGTTGTTGTTAGTAAAATGAACAGACATTCAATGACACTGGTGGATCCATGTGTGGTCTCTGAAGAGAACACACATTTCAGTGACACTGGTGGATCCATATGTGGTATGTGAAAAGAACACACATGCAATGACTCCAGTTGTTGTTAGTAAAAAGAACACACATGCAATGACACTGGTGGATCCATGTGTGGTCTCTGAAGAGAACACACATGCAATGACTCTAGCCGTGGTTAATGAGAAGAACACACATTTCAGTGACACTGGTGGATCCATATGTGGTATGTGAAAAGAACACACATGCAATGACTCCGGTAGTTGTTAGTACAAAGAACACACATGCAATGACACTGGTGGATCCATATTTGGTATGTGAAAAGAAGACACATGCAATGACTCCAGTTGTTGTTAGTAAAAAGAACACACGTGCAATGACACTGGTAGATCCATGTGTCGTCCTGAAGAGAACACACATGCAATGACTCTAGCTGTGGTTAATGAGAAGAACACACATTTCAATGACACTGGTGGATCCATATGTGGTATGTGAAATGAATAGTCATGAAATGACTCCAGTTGTTGTTTGTAAAAAGAACACACATGGAATGACACTGGTGGATCCATGTGTGGTCTCTGAAGAGAACACACATTTCAATGACACTGGTGGATCCATATGTGGTATGTGAAAAGAACACACATGCAATGACTCCAGTAGTTGTTAGCACAAAGAACACACATGCAATGACACTGGTGGATCCATGTGTGGTCTTTGAAGAGAACACACATTTCAATGACACTGGTGGATCCATATGGGTATGTGAAAAGAACACACATGCAATGACTCTAGTTGTTGTTAGTAAAAAGAACACACATGCAATGACACTGGTGGATCCATGTGTGGTCTCTGAAGAGAACACACATGCAATGACTCTAGCTGTGGTTAATGAGAAGAACACACATTTCAATGACACTGGTGGATCCATATGTGGTATGTGAAAAGAATAGTCGGGAAATGACTCTGGTTGTTGTTAATAAAAAGAAAACACATGCAATGACACTGGTGGATCCATGTGTGGTCTCTGAAGAGAACACACATGCAATGACACTGGTGGATCCATATGTGGTATGTGAAAAGAACACACATGCAATGACTCTGGTTGTTGTTAGTAAAAAGAACACACATGGAATGACACTGGTGGATCCATGTGTGGTCTCTGAAGAGAACACACATGCAATGACTCCAGTTGTTGTTAGTAAAAAGAACACACATGCAATGACACTGGTGGATCCATGTGTGGTCTCTGAAGAGAACACATATTTCAATGACACTGGTGGATCCATATGTGGTATGTGAAAAGAATTGTCGGGAAATGACTCTGGTTGTTGTTAATAAAAAGAACACACATGCAATGACACTGGTGGATCCATGTGTGGTCTCTGAAGAGAACACACATGCAATGACACTGGTGGATCCATATGTGGTATGTGAAAAGAACACACATGCAATGACTCTGGTTGTTGTTAGTAAAAAAGAACACACATGCAATGACACTGGTGGATCCATGTGTGGTCTCTGAAGAGAACACACATGCGATGACTCTAGTTGTTGTTAGTAAAAAGAACACACATGCAATGACACTGGTGGATCCATGTGTGGTCTCTGAAGAGAACGCACATGCAATGACTCTAGCTATGGTTAATGAGAAGAACACACATTTCAATGACACTGGTGGATCCATATGTGGTATGTGAAAAGAACACACATGCAATGACTCTAGCTGTGGTTAATGAGAAGAACACACATTTCAATGACACTGGTGCATCCATATGTGGTATGTGAAAAGAATAGTCATGAAATGACTCTAGTTGTTGTTAGTAAAAAGAACACACATGCAATGACACTGGTGGATCCATGTGTGGTCTCTGAAGAGAACACACATTTCAATGACACTGGTGGATCCATATGTGGTATGTGAAAAGAATACACATGCAATGACTCCAGTTGTTGTTAGTAAAAAGAACACACATGCAATGACACTGGTGGATCCATGCGTGGTCTCTGAAGAGAACACACATGCAATGACTCTAGTTGTGGTTAATGAGAAGAACACATATTTCAATGACACTGGTGGATCCATATGTGGTATGTGAAAAGAATAGTCATGAAATGACTTCAGTTGTTGTTTGTAAAAAGAACACACATGAAATGACACTGGTGGATACATGTGTGGCCTCTGAAGAGAACACACATGCAATGACACTGGTGGATCCATCTGTGGTATGTGAAAAGAACACACATGCAATGACTCGAGTTGTTGTTAGTAAAATGAACAGACATTCAATGACACTGGTGGATCCATGTGTGGTCTCTGAAGAGAACACACATTTCAGTGACACTGGTGGATCCATATGTGGTATGTGAAAAGAACACACATGCAATGACTCCAGTTGTTGTTAGTAAAAAGAACACACATGCAATGACACTGGTGGATCCATGTGTGGTCTCTGAAGAGAACACACATGCAATGACTCTAGCCGTGGTTAATGAGAAGAACACACATTTCAATGACACTGGTGGATCCATATGTGGTATGTGAAAAGAACACACATGCAATGACTCCGGTAGTTGTTAGTACAAAGAACACACATGCAATGACACTGGTGGATCCATATTTGGTATGTGAAAAGAAGACACATGCAATGACTCCAGTTGTTGTTAGTAAAAAGAACACACGTGCAATGACACTGGTAGATCCATGTGTCGTCCTGAAGAGAACACACATGCAATGACTCTAGCTGTGGTTAATGAGAAGAACACACATTTCAATGACACTGGTGGATCCATATGTGGTATGTGAAATGAATAGTCATGAAATGACTCCAGTTGTTGTTAGTAAAAATAACACACATGCAATGACACTGGTGGATCCATGTGTGGTCTCTGAAGAGAACACACATTTCAATGACACTGGTGGATCCATATGTGGTATGTGAAAAGAACACACATGCAATGACTCCAGTAGTTGTTAGCACAAAGAACACACATGCAATGACACTGGTGGATCCATGTGTGGTCTTTGAAGAGAACACACATTTCAATGACACTGGTGGATCCATATGGGTATGTGAAAAGAACACACATGCAATGACTCTAGTTGTTGTTAGTAAAAAGAACACACATGCAATGACACTGGTGGATCCATGTGTGGTCTCTGAAGAGAACACACATGCAATGACTCTAGCTGTGGTTAATGAGAAGAACACACATTTCAATGACACTGGTGGATCCATATGTGGTATGTGAAAAGAATAGTCGGGAAATGACTCTGGTTGTTGTTAATAAAAAGAACACACATGCAATGACACTGGTGGATCCATGTGTGGTCTCTGAAGAGAACACACATGCAATGACACTGGTGGATCCATATGTGGTATGTGAAAAGAACACACATGCAATGACTCTGGTTGTTGTTAGTAAAAAGAACACACATGCAATGACACTGGTGGATCCATGTGTGGTCTCTGAAGAGAACACACATGCAATGACTCCAGTTGTTGTTAGTAAAAAGAACACACATGCAATGACACTGGTGGATGCATGTGTGGTCTCTGAAGAGAACACATATTTCAATGACACTGGTGGATCCATATGTGGTATGTGAAAAGAATTGTCGGGAAATGACTCTGGTTGTTGTTAATAAAAAGAACACACATGCAATGACACTGGTGGATCCATGTGTGGTCTCTGAAGAGAACACACATGCAATGACACTAGTGGATCCATATGTGGTATGTGAAAAGAACACACATGCAATGACTCTGGTTGTTGTTAGTAAAAAAGAACACACATGCAATGACACTGGTGGATCCATGTGTGGTCTCTGAAGAGAACACACATGCGATGACTCTAGTTGTTGTTAGTAAAAAGAACACACATGCAATGACACTGGTGGATCCATGTGTGGTCTCTGAAGAGAACGCACATGCAATGACTCTAGCTATGGTTAATGAGAAGAACACACATTTCAATGACACTGGTGGATCCATATGTGGTATGTGAAAAGAATAGTCATGAAATGATTCTGGTTGTTGTTAGTAAAAAGAACACACATGCAATGACACTGGTGGATCCATGTGTGGTCTTTGAAGAGAACACACATTTCAATGACACTAGTGGATCCATATGTGGTATGTGAAAAGAACACACATGCAATGACTCTAGCTGTGGTTAATGAGAAGAACACACATTTCAATGACACTGGTGCATCCATATGTGGTATGTGAAAAGAATAGTCATGAAATGACTCTAGTTGTTGTTAGTAAAAAGAACACACATGCAATGACACTGGTGGATCCATGTGTGGTCTCTGAAGAGAACACACATTTCAATGACACTGGTGGATCCATATGTGGTATGTGAAAAGAATACACATGCAATGACTCCAGTTGTTGTTAGTAAAAAGAACACACATGCAATGACACTGGTGGATCCATGTGTGGTCTCTGAAGAGAACACACATGCAATGACTCTAGTTGTGGTTAATGAGAAGAACACATATTTCAATGACACTGGTGGATCCATATGTGGTATGTGAAAAGAATAGTCATGAAATGACTTCAGTTGTTGTTTGTAAAAAGAACACACATGAAATGACACTAGTGGATACATGTGTGGTCTCTAAAGAGAACACACATGCAATGACACTGGTGGATCCATCTGTGGTATGTGAAAAGAATACACATGCAATGACTCGAGTTGTTGTTAGTAAAATGAACAGACATTCAATGACACTGGTGGATCCATGTGTGGTCTCTGAAGAGAACACACATTTCAGTGACACTGGTGGATCCATATGTGGTATGTGAAAAGAACACACATGCAATGACTCCAGTTGTTGTTAGTAAAAAGAACACACATGCAATGACACTGGTGGATCCATGTGTGGTCTCTGAAGAGAACACACATGCAATGACTCTAGCCGTGGTTAATGAGAAGAACACACATTTCAATGACACTGGTGGATCCATATGTGGTATGTGAAAAGAACACACATGCAATGACTCCAGTAGTTGTTAGTACAAAGAACACACATGCAATGACACTGGTGGATCCATATTTGGTATGTGAAAAGAAGACACATGCAATGACTCCAGTTGTTGTTAGTAAAAAGAACACACGTGCAATGACACTGGTAGATCCATGTGTCGTCCTGAAGAGAACACACATGCAATGACTCTAGCTGTGGTTAATGAGAAGAACACACATTTCAATGACACTGGTGGATCCATATGTGGTATGTGAAATGAATAGTCATGAAATGACTCCATTTGTTGTTAGTAAAAATAACACACATGCAATGACACTGGTGGATCCATGTATGGTCTCTGAAGAGAACACACATTTCAATGACACTGGTGGATCCATATGTGGTATGTGAAAAGAACACTCATGCAATGACTCCAGTAGTTGTTAGCACAAAGAACACACATGCAATGACACTGGTGGATCCATGTGTGGTCTTTGAAGAGAACACACATTTCAATGACACTGGTGGATCCATATGGGTATGTGAAAAGAACACACATGCAATGACTCTAGTTGTTGTTAGTAAAAAGAACACACATGCAATGACACTGGTGGATCCATGTGTGGTCTCTGAAGAGAACACACATGCAATGACTCTAGCTGTGGTTAATGAGAAGAACACACATTTCAATGACACTGGTGGATCCATATGTGGTATGTGAAAAGAATAGTTGGGAAATGACTCTGGTTGTTGTTAATAAAAAGAACACACATGCAATGACACTGGTGGATCCATGTGTGGTCTCTGAAGAGAACACACATGCAATGACACTGGTGGATCCATATGTGGTATGTGAAAAGAACACACATGCAATGACTCTGGTTGTTGTTAGTAAAAAAGAACACACATGCAATGACACTGGTGGATCCATGTGTGGTCTCTGAAGAGAACACACATGCGATGACTCTAGTTGTTGTTAGTAAAAAGAACACACATGCAATGACACTGGTGGATCCATGTGTGGTCTCTGAAGAGAACGCACATGCAATGACTCTAGCTATGGTTAATGAGAAGAACACACATTTCAATGACACTGGTGGATCCATATGTGGTATGTGAAAAGAATAGTCATTGAATGACTCCGGTTGTTGTTAGTAAAAAGAACACACATGCAATGACACTGGTGGATCCATGTGTGGTCTTTGAAGAGAACACACATTTCAATGACACTAGTGGATCCATATGTGGTATGTGAAAAGAACACACATGCAATGACTCTAGCTGTGTTAATGAGAAGAACACACATTTCAATGACACTAGTGCATCCATATGTGGTATGTGAAAAGAATAGTCATGAAATGACTCTAGTTGTTGTTAGTAAAAAGAACACACATGCAATGACACTGGTGGATCCATGTGTGGTCTCTGAAGAGAACACATATTTCAATGACACTGGTGGATCCATATGTGGTATGTGAAAAGAATACACATGCAATGACTCCAGTTGTTGTTAGTAAAAAGAACACACATGCAATGACACTGGTGGATCCATGTGTGGTCTCTGAAGAGAACACACATGCAATGACTCTAGTTGTGGTTAATGAGAAGAACACATATTTCAATGACACTGGTGGATCCATATGTGGTATGTGAAAAGAATAGTCATGAAATGACTTCAGTTGTTGTTTGTAAAAAGAACACACATGGAATGACACTGGTGGATACATGTGTGGTCTCTGAAGAGAACACACATGCAATGACACTGGTGGATCCATCTGTGGTATGTGAAAAGAACACACATGCAATGACTCGAGTTGTTGTTAGTAAAATGAACAGACATTCAATGACACTGGTGGATCCATGTGTGGTCTCTAAAGAGAACACACATTTCAGTGACACTGGTGGATCCATATGTGGTATGTGAAAAGAACACACATGCAATACTCCAGTTGTTGTTAGTAAAAAGAACACACATGCAATGACACTGGTGGATCCATGTGTGGTCTCTGAAGAGAACACACATGCAATGACTCTAGCCGTGGTTAATGAGAAGAACACGCATTTCAATGACACTGGTGGATCCATATGTGGTATGTGAAAAGAACACACATGCAATGACTCCAGTAGTTGTTAGTACAAAGAACACACATGTAATGACACTGTGGATCCATGTGTGGTCTTTGAAGAGAACATACATTTCAGTGACACTGGTGGATCCATATGGGTATGTGAAAAGAACACACATGCAATGACTCTAGCTGTTGTTAGTAAAAAGAACACACATGCAATGACACTGGTGGATCCATGTGTGGTCTCTGAAGAGAACACACATGCAATGACTCTAGCTGTGGTTAATGAGAAGAACACACATTTCAATGACACTGGTGGATCCATATGTGGTCTGTGAAAAGAATAGTCATGAAATGACTCTGGTTGTTGTTAGTAAAAAGAACACACATGCAATGACACTGGTGGATCCATGTGTGGTCTTTGAAGAGAACACACATTTCAATGACACTAGTGGATCCATATGTGGTATGTGAAAAGAACACACATGCAATGACTCTAGCTGTGGTTAATGAGAAGAACACACATTTCAATGACACTGGTGCATCCATATGTGGTATGTGAAAAGAATAGTCATGAAATGAGTCTAGTTGTTGTTAGTAAAAAGAACACACATGCAATGACACTGGTGGATCCATGTGTGGTCTCTGAAGAGAACACACATTTCAATGACACTGTTGGATCCATATGTGGTATGTGAAAAGAATACACATGCAATGACTCCAGTTGTTGTTAGTAAAAAGAACACACATGCAATGACACTGGTGGATCCATGTGTGGTCTCTGAAGAGAACACACATGCAATGACTCTAGTTGTGGTTAATGAGAAGAACACATATTTCAATGACACTGGTGGATCCATATGTGGTATGTGAAAAGAATAGTCATTAAATGACTCCAGTTGTTGTTTGTAAAAAGAACACACATGGAATGACACTGGTGGATACATGTGTGGTCTCTGAAGAGAACACACATGCAATGACACTGGTGGATCCATCTGTGGTATGTGAAAAGAACACACATGCAATGACTCGAGTTGTTGTTAGTAAAATGAACGGACATTCAATGACACTGGTGGATCCATGTGTGGTCTCTGAAGAGAACACACATTTCAATGACACTGGTGGATCCATATGTGGTATGTGAAAAGAATACACATGCACTGACTCCAGTTGTTGTTAGTAAAAAGAACACACATGCAATGACACTGGTGGATCCATGTGTGGTCTCTGAAGAGAACACACATGCAATGACTCTAGTTGTGGTTAATGAGAAGAACACATATTTCAATGACACTGGTGGATCCATATGTGGTATGTGAAAAGAATAGTCATGAAATGACTCCAGTTGTTGTTTGTAAAAAGAACGCACATGGAACGACACTGGTGGATACATGTGTGGTCTCTGAAGAGAACACACATGCAATGACACTGGTGGATCCATCTGTGGTATGTGAAAAGAACACACATGCAATGACTCGAGTTGTTGTTAGTAAAATGAACAGAAATTCAATGACACTGGTGGATCCATGTGTGGTCTCTGAAGAGAACACACATTTCAATGACACTGGTGGATCCATATGTGGTATGTGAAAAGAACACACATGCAATGACTCCAGTTGTTGTTAGTAAAAAGAACACACATGCAATGACACTGGTGGATCCATGTGTGGTCTCTGAAGAGAACACACATGCAATGACTCTAGCCGTGGTTAATGAGAAGAACACGCATTTCAATGACACTGGTGGATCCATATGTGGTAGGTGAAAAGAATAGTCATGAAATTACTCTAGTTGTTGTTTGTAAAAAGAACTCACATGCAATGACACTGGTGGATACATGTGTGGTCTCTGAAGAGAACACACATACAATGACACTGGTGGATCCATCGGTGGTATGTGAAAAGAACACACATGCAATGACTCCAGTTGTTGTTAGTAAAAAGAACACACATGCAATGACACTGGTGGATCCATGTGTGGTATGTGAAAATAACATACATCCAATGACTCCGGATGTTGTTAGTAAAAAGAACACACATGCAATGACATTGGTGGATCCATATGTGGTATGTGAAAAGAAGACACATGCAATGACTCAAGTTGTTGTTAGTAAAAAGAACACACATGCAATGACACTGGTGGATCCATGTGTGGTCCTGAACAGAACACACATGCAATGACTCTAGCTGTGGTTAATGAGAAGAACACACATTTCAATGACACTGGTGCATCCATATGTGGTATGTGAAAAGAATAGTCATGAAATGACTCAAGTTGTTGTTATTAAAAATAACACACATGCAATGACACTGGTGGATCCATGTGTGGTCTCTAAAGAGAACACACATTTCAATGACACTGGTGGATCCATATGTGGTATGTGAAAAGAACACACATGCAATGACTCTAGTAGTTGTTAGTACAAAGAACACACATGCAATGACACTGGTGGATCCATGTGTGGTCTTGAAGAGAACACACGTGTCAATGACACTGGTGGATCCATATGTGGTATGTGAAAAGAATACACATGCAATGACTCTAGTTGTTGTGAATAAAAAGAACACACATGCAATGACACTGGTGGATCCATGTGTGGTATCTGAAGAGAACACACATGCAATGACTCTAGCTGTGGTTAATGAGAAGAACACACATTTCAATGACACTGGTGGATCCATATGTGGTATGTGAAAAGAATAGTCATGAAATGACTCTGGTTGTTGTTAGTAAAAAGAACACACATGCAATGACACTGGTGGATCCATGTGTGGTCTTTGAAGAGAACACACATTTCAATGACACTAGTGGATCCATATGGGTATGTGAAAAGAACACACATGCAATGACTCTAGCTGTGGTTAATGAGAAGAACACACATTTCAATGACACTGGTGCATCCATATGTGGTATGTGAAAAGAATAGTCATGAAATGACTCTAGTTGTTGTTAGTAAAAAGAACACACATGCAATGACACTGGTGGATCCATGTGTGGTCTCTGAAGAGAACACACATTTCAATGACACTGGTGGATCTATATGTGGTATGTGAAAAGAATACACATGCAATGACTCCAGTTGTTGTTAGTAAAAAGAACACACATGCAATGACACTGGTGGATCCATGTGTGGTCTCTGAAGAGAACACACATGCAATGACTCTAGTTGTGGTTAATGAGAAGAACACATATTTCAATGACACTGGTGGATCCATATGTGGTATGTGAAAAGAATAGTCATGAAATGACTCCAGTTGTTGTTTGTAAAAAGAACACACATGGAATGACACTGGTGGATACATGTGTGGTCTCTGAAGAGAACACACATGCAATGACACTGGTGGATCCATCTGTGGTATGTGAAAAGAACACACATGCAATGACTCGAGTTGTTGTTAGTAAAATGAACGGACATTCAATGACACTGGTGGATCCATGTGTGGTCTCTGAAGAGAACACACATTTCAATGACACTGGTGGATCCATATGTGGTATGTGAAAAGAACACACATGCAATGACTCCAGTTGTTGTTAGTAAAAAGAACACACATGCAATGACACTGGTGGATCCATGTGTGGTCTCTGAAGAGAACACACATGCAATGACTCTAGCCGTGGTTAATGAGAAGAACACGCATTTCAATGACACTGGTGAATCCATATGTGGTATGTGAAAAGAATAGTCATGAAATGACTCTAGTTGTTGTTTGTAAAAAGAACTCACATGCAATGACACTGGTGGATACATGTGTGGTCTCTGAAGAGAACACACATACAATGACACTGGTGGATCCATCGGTGGTATGTGAAAAGAACACACATGCAATGACTCCAGTTGTTGTTAGTAAAAAGAACACACATACAATGACACTGGTGGATCCATGTGTGGTATGTGAAAATAACACACATCCAATGACTCCGGATGTTGTTAGTAAAAAGAACACACATGCAATAACACTGGTGGATCCATATGTGGCATGTGAAAAGAAGACACATGCAATGACTCAAGTTGTTGTTAGTAAAAAGAACACACGTGCAATGAAACTGGTGGATCCATGTGTGGTCTCTGAAGAGAACATACATGCAATGACTCTAGCTGTGGTTAATGAGAAGAACACACATTTCAATGACACTGGTGGATCCATATGTGGTATGTGAAAAGAATACTCATGAAATGACTCTGGTTGTTGTTAGTAAAAAGAACACACATGCAATGACACTGGTGGATCCATGTGTGGTCTTTGAAGAGAACACACATTTCAATGACACTAGTGGATCCATATGTGGTATGTGAAAAGAACACACATGCAATGACTCTAGCTGTGGTTAATGAGAAGAACACACATTTCAATGACACTGGTGCATCCATATGTGGTATCTGAAAAGAATAGTCATGAAATGACTCTAGTTGTTGTTAGTAAAAAGAACACACATGCAATGACACTGGTGGATCCATGTGTGGTCTCTGAAGAGAACACACATTTCAATGACACTTGTGGATCCATATGTGGTATGTGAAAAGAATACACATGCAATGACTCTAGTTGTTGTTAGTAAAAAGAACACACATGCAATGACACTGGTGGATCCATGTGTGGTCTCTGAAGAGAACACACATGCAATGACTCTAGTTGTGGTTAATGAGAAGAACACATATTTCAATGACACTGGTGGATCCATATGTGGTATGTGAAAAGAATAGTCATGAAATGACTCCAGTTGTTGTTTGTAAAAAGAACACACATGGAATGACACTGGTGGATACATGTGTGGTCTCTGAAGAGAACACACATGCAATGACACTGGTGGATCCATCTGTGGTATGTGAAAAGAACACACATGCAATGACTCGAGTTGTTGTTAGTAAAATGAACAGACATTCAATGACACTGGTGGATCCATGTGTGGTCTCTGAAGAGAACACACATTTCAATGACACTGGTGGATCCATATGTGGTATGTGAAAAGAACACACATGCAATGACTCCAGTTGTTGTTAGTAAAAAGAACACACATGCAATGACACTGGTGGATCCATGTGTGGTCTCTGAAGAGAACACACATGCAATGACTCTAGCCGTGGTTAATGAGAAGAACACGCATTTCAATGACACTGGTGGATCCATATGTGGTATGTGAAAAGAATAGTCATGAAATGACTCTAGTTGTTGTTTGTAAAAAGAACACACATGCAATGACACTGGTGGATACATGTGTGGTCTCTGAAGAGAACACACATACAATGACACTGGTGGATCCATCGGTGGTATGTGAAAAGAACACACATGCAATGACTCCAGTTGTTGTTAGTAAAAAGAACACACATGCAATGACACTGGTGGATCCATGTGTGGTATGTGAAAATAACACACATCCAATGACTCCGGATGTTGTTAGTAAAAAGAACACACATGCAATGACACTGGTGGATCCATATGTGGCATGTGAAAAGAAGACACATGCAATGACTCAAGTTGTTGTTAGTAAAAAGAACACACGTGCAATGACACTGGTGGATCCATGTGTGGTCCTGAAGAGAACACACATGCAATGACTCTAGCTGTGGTTAATGAGAAGAACACACATTTCAATGACACTGGTGCATCCATATGTGGTATGTGAAAAGAATACTCATGAAATGACTCTTGTTGTTGTTAGTAAAAAGAACACACATGCAATGACACTGGTGGATCCATGTGTGGTCTTTGAAGAGAACACACATTTCAATGACACTAGTGGATCCATATGTGGTATGTGAAAAGAACACACATGCAATGACTCTAGCTGTGGTTAATGAGAAGAACACACATTTCAATGACACTGGTGCATCCATATGTGGTATGTGAAAAGAATAGTCATGAAATGACTCTAGTTGTTGTTAGTAAAAAGAACACACATGCAATGACACTGGTGGATCCATGTGTGGTCTCTGAAGAGAACACACATTTCAATGACACTTGTGGATCCATATGTGGTATGTGAAAAGAATACACATGCAATGACTCTAGTTGTTGTTAGTAAAAAGAACACACATGCAATGACACTGGTGGATCCATGTGTGGTCTCTGAAGAGAACACACATGCAATGACTCTAGTTGTGGTTAATGAGAAGAACACATATTTCAATGACACTGGTGGATCCATATGTGGTATGTGAAAAGAATAGTCATGAAATGACTCCAGTTGTTGTTTGTAAAAAGAACACACATGGAATGACACTGGTGGATACATGTGTGGTCTCTGAAGAGAACACACATGCAATGACACTGGTGGATCCATCTGTGGTATGTGAAAAGAACACACATGCAATGACTCGAGTTGTTGTTAGTAAAATGAACAGACATTCAATGACACTGGTGGATCCATGTGTGGTCTCTGAAGAGAACACACATTTCAATGACACTGGTGGATCCATATGTGGTATGTGAAAAGAACACACATGCAATGACTCCAGTTGTTGTTAGTAAAAAGAACACACATGCAATGACACTGGTGGATCCATGTGTGGTCTCTGAAGAGAACACACATGCAATGACTCTAGCCGTGGTTAATGAGAAGAACACGCATTTCAATGACACTGGTGAATCCATATGTGGTATGTGAAAAGAATAGTCATGAAATGACTCTAGTTGTTGTTTGTAAAAAGAACTCACATGCAATGACACTGGTGGATACATGTGTGGTCTCTGAAGAGAACACACATACAATGACACTGGTGGATCCATCGGTGGTATGTGAAAAGAACACACATGCAATGACTCCAGTTGTTGTTAGTAAAAAGAACACACATACAATGACACTGGTGGATCCATGTGTGGTATGTGAAAATAACACACATCCAATGACTCCGGATGTTGTTAGTAAAAAGAACACACATGCAATAACACTGGTGGATCCATATGTGGCATGTGAAAAGAAGACACATGCAATGACTCAAGTTGTTGTTAGTAAAAAGAACACACGTGCAATGAAACTGGTGGATCCATGTGTGGTCTCTGAAGAGAACATACATGCAATGACTCTAGCTGTGGTTAATGAGAAGAACACACATTTCAATGACACTGGTGGATCCATATGTGGTATGTGAAAAGAATACTCATGAAATGACTCTGGTTGTTGTTAGTAAAAAGAACACACATGCAATGACACTGGTGGATCCATGTGTGGTCTTTGAAGAGAACACACATTTCAATGACACTAGTGGATCCATATGTGGTATGTGAAAAGAACACACATGCAATGACTCTAGCTGTGGTTAATGAGAAGAACACACATTTCAATGACACTGGTGCATCCATATGTGGTATCTGAAAAGAATAGTCATGAAATGACTCTAGTTGTTGTTAGTAAAAAGAACACACATGCAATGACACTGGTGGATCCATGTGTGGTCTCTGAAGAGAACACACATTTCAATGACACTTGTGGATCCATATGTGGTATGTGAAAAGAATACACATGCAATGACTCTAGTTGTTGTTAGTAAAAAGAACACACATGCAATGACACTGGTGGATCCATGTGTGGTCTCTGAAGAGAACACACATGCAATGACTCTAGTTGTGGTTAATGAGAAGAACACATATTTCAATGACACTGGTGGATCCATATGTGGTATGTGAAAAGAATAGTCATGAAATGACTCCAGTTGTTGTTTGTAAAAAGAACACACATGGAATGACACTGGTGGATACATGTGTGGTCTCTGAAGAGAACACACATGCAATGACACTGGTGGATCCATCTGTGGTATGTGAAAAGAACACACATGCAATGACTCGAGTTGTTGTTAGTAAAATGAACAGACATTCAATGACACTGGTGGATCCATGTGTGGTCTCTGAAGAGAACACACATTTCAATGACACTGGTGGATCCATATGTGGTATGTGAAAAGAACACACATGCAATGACTCCAGTTGTTGTTAGTAAAAAGAACACACATGCAATGACACTGGTGGATCCATGTGTGGTCTCTGAAGAGAACACACATGCAATGACTCTAGCCGTGGTTAATGAGAAGAACACGCATTTCAATGACACTGGTGGATCCATATGTGGTATGTGAAAAGAATAGTCATGAAATGACTCTAGTTGTTGTTTGTAAAAAGAACACACATGCAATGACACTGGTGGATACATGTGTGGTCTCTGAAGAGAACACACATACAATGACACTGGTGGATCCATCGGTGGTATGTGAAAAGAACACACATGCAATGACTCCAGTTGTTGTTAGTAAAAAGAACACACATGCAATGACACTGGTGGATCCATGTGTGGTATGTGAAAATAACACACATCCAATGACTCCGGATGTTGTTAGTAAAAAGAACACACATGCAATGACACTGGTGGATCCATATGTGGCATGTGAAAAGAAGACACATGCAATGACTCAAGTTGTTGTTAGTAAAAAGAACACACGTGCAATGACACTGGTGGATCCATGTGTGGTCCTGAAGAGAACACACATGCAATGACTCTAGCTGTGGTTAATGAGAAGAACACACATTTCAATGACACTGGTGCATCCATATGTGGTATGTGAAAAGAATACTCATGAAATGACTCTTGTTGTTGTTAGTAAAAAGAACACACATGCAATGACACTGGTGGATCCATGTGTGGTCTTTGAAGAGAACACACATTTCAATGACACTAGTGGATCCATATGTGGTATGTGAAAAGAACACACATGCAATGACTCTAGCTGTGGTTAATGAGAAGAACACACATTTCAATGACACTGGTGCATCCATATGTGGTATGTGAAAAGAATAGTCATGAAATGACTCTAGTTGTTGTTAGTAAAAAGAACACACATGCAATGACACTGGTGGATCCATGTGTGGTCTCTGAAGAGAACACACATTTCAATGACACTTGTGGATCCATATGTGGTATGTGAAAAGAATACACATGCAATGACTCTAGTTGTTGTTAGTAAAAAGAACACACATGCAATGACACTGGTGGATCCATGTGTGGTCTCTGAAGAGAACACACATGCAATGACTCTAGTTGTGGTTAATGAGAAGAACACATATTTCAATGACACTGGTGGATCCATATGTGGTATGTGAAAAGAATAGTCATGAAATGACTCCAGTTGTTGTTTGTAAAAAGAACACACATGGAATGACACTGGTGGATACATGTGTGGTCTCTGAAGAGAACACACATGCAATGACACTGGTGGATCCATCTGTGGTATGTGAAAAGAACACACATGCAATGACTCGAGTTGTTGTTAGTAAAATGAACAGACATTCAATGACACTGGTGGATCCATGTGTGGTCTCTGAAGAGAACACACATTTCAATGACACTGGTGGATCCATATGTGGTATGTGAAAAGAACACACATGCAATGACTCCAGTTGTTGTTAGTAAAAAGAACACACATGCAATGACACTGGTGGATCCATGTGTGGTCTCTGAAGAGAACACACATGCAATGACTCTAGCCGTGGTTAATGAGAAGAACACGCATTTCAATGACACTGGTGAATCCATATGTGGTATGTGAAAAGAATAGTCATGAAATGACTCTAGTTGTTGTTTGTAAAAAGAACTCACATGCAATGACACTGGTGGATACATGTGTGGTCTCTGAAGAGAACACACATACAATGACACTGGTGGATCCATCGGTGGTATGTGAAAAGAACACACATGCAATGACTCCAGTTGTTGTTAGTAAAAAGAACACACATACAATGACACTGGTGGATCCATGTGTGGTATGTGAAAATAACACACATCCAATGACTCCGGATGTTGTTAGTAAAAAGAACACACATGCAATAACACTGGTGGATCCATATGTGGCATGTGAAAAGAAGACACATGCAATGACTCAAGTTGTTGTTAGTAAAAAGAACACACGTGCAATGAAACTGGTGGATCCATGTGTGGTCTCTGAAGAGAACATACATGCAATGACTCTAGCTGTGGTTAATGAGAAGAACACACATTTCAATGACACTGGTGGATCCATATGTGGTATGTGAAAAGAATACTCATGAAATGACTCTGGTTGTTGTTAGTAAAAAGAACACACATGCAATGACACTGGTGGATCCATGTGTGGTCTTTGAAGAGAACACACATTTCAATGACACTAGTGGATCCATATGTGGTATGTGAAAAGAACACACATGCAATGACTCTAGCTGTGGTTAATGAGAAGAACACACATTTCAATGACACTGGTGCATCCATATGTGGTATCTGAAAAGAATAGTCATGAAATGACTCTAGTTGTTGTTAGTAAAAAGAACACACATGCAATGACACTGGTGGATCCATGTGTGGTCTCTGAAGAGAACACACATTTCAATGACACTTGTGGATCCATATGTGGTATGTGAAAAGAATACACATGCAATGACTCTAGTTGTTGTTAGTAAAAAGAACACACATGCAATGACACTGGTGGATCCATGTGTGGTCTCTGAAGAGAACACACATGCAATGACTCTAGTTGTGGTTAATGAGAAGAACACATATTTCAATGACACTGGTGGATCCATATGTGGTATGTGAAAAGAATAGTCATGAAATGACTCCAGTTGTTGTTTGTAAAAAGAACACACATGGAATGACACTGGTGGATACATGTGTGGTCTCTGAAGAGAACACACATGCAATGACACTGGTGGATCCATCTGTGGTATGTGAAAAGAACACACATGCAATGACTCGAGTTGTTGTTAGTAAAATGAACAGACATTCAATGACACTGGTGGATCCATGTGTGGTCTCTGAAGAGAACACACATTTCAATGACACTGGTGGATCCATATGTGGTATGTGAAAAGAACACACATGCAATGACTCCAGTTGTTGTTAGTAAAAAGAACACACATGCAATGACACTGGTGGATCCATGTGTGGTCTCTGAAGAGAACACACATGCAATGACTCTAGCCGTGGTTAATGAGAAGAACACGCATTTCAATGACACTGGTGGATCCATATGTGGTATGTGAAAAGAATAGTCATGAAATGACTCTAGTTGTTGTTTGTAAAAAGAACACACATGCAATGACACTGGTGGATACATGTGTGGTCTCTGAAGAGAACACACATACAATGACACTGGTGGATCCATCGGTGGTATGTGAAAAGAACACACATGCAATGACTCCAGTTGTTGTTAGTAAAAAGAACACACATGCAATGACACTGGTGGATCCATGTGTGGTATGTGAAAATAACACACATCCAATGACTCCGGATGTTGTTAGTAAAAAGAACACACATGCAATGACACTGGTGGATCCATATGTGGCATGTGAAAAGAAGACACATGCAATGACTCAAGTTGTTGTTAGTAAAAAGAACACACGTGCAATGACACTGGTGGATCCATGTGTGGTCCTGAAGAGAACACACATGCAATGACTCTAGCTGTGGTTAATGAGAAGAACACACATTTCAATGACACTGGTGCATCCATATGTGGTATGTGAAAAGAATACTCATGAAATGACTCTTGTTGTTGTTAGTAAAAAGAACACACATGCAATGACACTGGTGGATCCATGTGTGGTCTTTGAAGAGAACACACATTTCAATGACACTAGTGGATCCATATGTGGTATGTGAAAAGAACACACATGCAATGACTCTAGCTGTGGTTAATGAGAAGAACACACATTTCAATGACACTGGTGCATCCATATGTGGTATGTGAAAAGAATAGTCATGAAATGACTCTAGTTGTTGTTAGTAAAAAGAACACACATGCAATGACACTGGTGGATCCATGTGTGGTCTCTGAAGAGAACACACATTTCAATGACACTTGTGGATCCATATGTGGTATGTGAAAAGAATACACATGCAATGACTCTAGTTGTTGTTAGTAAAAAGAACACACATGCAATGACACTGGTGGATCCATGTGTGGTCTCTGAAGAGAACACACATGCAATGACTCTAGTTGTGGTTAATGAGAAGAACACATATTTCAATGACACTGGTGGATCCATATGTGGTATGTGAAAAGAATAGTCATGAAATGACTCCAGTTGTTGTTTGTAAAAAGAACACACATGGAATGACACTGGTGGATACATGTGTGGTCTCTGAAGAGAACACACATGCAATGACACTGGTGGATCCATCTGTGGTATGTGAAAAGAACACACATGCAATGACTCGAGTTGTTGTTAGTAAAATGAACAGACATTCAATGACACTGGTGGATCCATGTGTGGTCTCTGAAGAGAACACACATTTCAATGACACTGGTGGATCCATATGTGGTATGTGAAAAGAACACACATGCAATGACTCCAGTTGTTGTTAGTAAAAAGAACACACATGCAATGACACTGGTGGATCCATGTGTGGTCTCTGAAGAGAACACACATGCAATGACTCTAGCCGTGGTTAATGAGAAGAACACGCATTTCAATGACACTGGTGGATCCATATGTGGTATGTGAAAAGAATAGTCATGAAATGACTCTAGTTGTTGTTTGTAAAAAGAACACACATGCAATGACACTGGTGGATACATGTGTGGTCTCTGAAGAGAACACACATACAATGACACTGGTGGATCCATCGGTGGTATGTGAAAAGAACACACATGCAATGACTCCAGTTGTTGTTAGTAAAAAGAACACACATGCAATGACACTGGTGGATCCATGTGTGGTATGTGAAAATAACACACATCCAATGACTCCGGATGTTGTTAGTAAAAAGAACACACATGCAATGACACTGGTGGATCCATATGTGGCATGTGAAAAGAAGACACATGCAATGACTCAAGTTGTTGTTAGTAAAAAGAACACACGTGCAATGACACTGGTGGATCCATGTGTGGTCCTGAAGAGAACACACATGCAATGACTCTAGCTGTGGTTAATGAGAAGAACACACATTTCAATGACACTGGTGCATCCATATGTGGTATGTGAAAAGAATACTCATGAAATGACTCTTGTTGTTGTTAGTAAAAAGAACACACATGCAATGACACTGGTGGATCCATGTGTGGTCTTTGAAGAGAACACACATTTCAATGACACTAGTGGATCCATATGTGGTATGTGAAAAGAACACACATGCAATGACTCTAGCTGTGGTTAATGAGAAGAACACACATTTCAATGACACTGGTGCATCCATATGTGGTATGTGAAAAGAATAGTCATGAAATGACTCTAGTTGTTGTTAGTAAAAAGAACACACATGCAATGACACTGGTGGATCCATGTGTGGTCTCTGAAGAGAACACACATTTCAATGACACTTGTGGATCCATATGTGGTATGTGAAAAGAATACACATGCAATGACTCTAGTTGTTGTTAGTAAAAAGAACACACATGCAATGACACTGGTGGATCCATGTGTGGTCTCTGAAGAGAACACACATGCAATGACTCTAGTTGTGGTTAATGAGAAGAACACATATTTCAATGACACTGGTGGATCCATATGTGGTATGTGAAAAGAATAGTCATGAAATGACTCCAGTTGTTGTTTGTAAAAAGAACACACATGGAATGACACTGGTGGATACATGTGTGGTCTCTGAAGAGAACACACATGCAATGACACTGGTGGATCCATCTGTGGTATGTGAAAAGAACACACATGCAATGACTCGAGTTGTTGTTAGTAAAATGAACAGACATTCAATGACACTGGTGGATCCATGTGTGGTCTCTGAAGAGAACACACATTTCAATGACACTGGTGGATCCATATGTGGTATGTGAAAAGAACACACATGCAATGACTCCAGTTGTTGTTAGTAAAAAGAACACACATGCAATGACACTGGTGGATCCATGTGTGGTCTCTGAAGAGAACACACATGCAATGACTCTAGCCGTGGTTAATGAGAAGAACACGCATTTCAATGACACTGGTGGATCCATATGTGGTATGTGAAAAGAATAGTCATGAAATGACTCTAGTTGTTGTTTGTAAAAAGAACACACATGCAATGACACTGGTGGATACATGTGTGGTCTCTGAAGAGAACACACATACAATGACACTGGTGGATCCATCGGTGGTATGTGAAAAGAACACACATGCAATGACTCCAGTTGTTGTTAGTAAAAAGAACACACATGCAATGACACTGGTGGATCCATGTGTGGTATGTGAAAATAACACACATCCAATGACTCCGGATGTTGTTAGTAAAAAGAACACACATGCAATGACACTGGTGGATCCATATGTGGCATGTGAAAAGAAGACACATGCAATGACTCAAGTTGTTGTTAGTAAAAAGAACACACGTGCAATGACACTGGTGGATCCATGTGTGGTCCTGAAGAGAACACACATGCAATGACTCTAGCTGTGGTTAATGAGAAGAACACACATTTCAATGACACTGGTGCATCCATATGTGGTATGTGAAAAGAATACTCATGAAATGACTCTGGTTGTTGTTAGTAAAAAGAACACACATGCAATGACACTGGTGGATCCATGTGTGGTCTTTGAAGAGAACACACATTTCAATGACACTAGTGGATCCATATGTGGTATGTGAAAAGAACACACATGCAATGACTCTAGCTGTGGTTAATGAGAGGAACACACATTTCAATGACACTGGTGCATCCATATGTGGTATGTGAAAAGAATAGTCATGAAATGACTCTAGTTGTTGTTAGTAAAAAGAACACACATGCAATGACACTGGTGGATCCATGTGTGGTCTCTGAAGAGAACACACATTTCAATGACACTTGTGGATCCATATGTGGTATGTGAAAAGAATACACATGCAATGACTCTAGTTGTTGTTAGTAAAAAGAACACACATGCAATGACACTGGTGGATCCATGTGTGGTCTCTGAAGAGAACACACATGCAATGACTCTAGTTGTGGTTAATGAGAAGAACACATATTTCAATGACACTGGTGGATCCATATGTGGTATGTGAAAAGAATAGTCATGAAATGACTCCAGTTGTTGTTTGTAAAAAGAACACACATGGAATGACACTGGTGGATACATGTGTGGTCTCTGAAGAGAACACACATGCAATGACACTGGTGGATCCATCTGTGGTATGTGAAAAGAACACACATGCAATGACTCGAGTTGTTGTTAGTAAAATGAACAGACATTCAATGACACTGGTGGATCCATGTGTGGTCTCTGAAGAGAACACACATTTCAATGACACTGGTGGATCCATATGTGGTATGTGAAAAGAACACACATGCAATGACTCCAGTTGTTGTTAGTAAAAAGAACACACATGCAATGACACTGGTGGATCCATGTGTGGTCTCTGAAGAGAACACACATGCAATGACTCTAGCCGTGGTTAATGAGAAGAACACGCATTTCAATGACACTGGTGGATCCATATGTGGTATGTGAAAAGAATAGTCATGAAATGACTCTAGTTGTTGTTTGTAAAAAGAACACACATGCAATGACACTGGTGGATACATGTGTGGTCTCTGAAGAGAACACACATACAATGACACTGGTGGATCCATCGGTGGTATGTGAAAAGAACACACATGCAATGACTCCAGTTGTTGTTAGTAAAAAGAACACACATGCAATGACACTGGTGGATCCATGTGTGGTATGTGAAAATAACACACATCCAATGACTCCGGATGTTGTTAGTAAAAAGAACACACATGCAATGACACTGGTGGATCCATATGTGGCATGTGAAAAGAAGACACATGCAATGACTCAAGTTGTTGTTAGTAAAAAGAACACACGTGCAATGACACTGGTGGATCCATGTGTGGTCCTGAAGAGAACACACATGCAATGACTCTAGCTGTGGTTAATGAGAAGAACACACATTTCAATGACACTGGTGCATCCATATGTGGTATGTGAAAAGAATACTCATGAAATGACTCTGGTTGTTGTTAGTAAAAAGAACACACATGCAATGACACTGGTGGATCCATGTGTGGTCTTTGAAGAGAACACACATTTCAATGACACTAGTGGATCCATATGTGGTATGTGAAAAGAACACACATGCAATGACTCTAGCTGTGGTTAATGAGAAGAACACACATTTCAATGACACTGGTGCATCCATATGTGGTATGTGAAAAGAATAGTCATGAAATGACTCTAGTTGTTGTTAGTAAAAAGAACACACATGCAATGACACTGGTGGATCCATGTGTGGTCTCTGAAGAGAACACACATTTCAATGACACTTGTGGATCCATATGTGGTATGTGAAAAGAATACACATGCAATGACTCTAGTTGTTGTTAGTAAAAAGAACACACATGCAATGACACTGGTGGATCCATGTGTGGTCTCTGAAGAGAACACACATGCAATGACTCTAGTTGTGGTTAATGAGAAGAACACATATTTCAATGACACTGGTGGATCCATATGTGGTATGTGAAAAGAATAGTCATGAAATGACTCCAGTTGTTGTTTGTAAAAAGAACACACATGGAATGACACTGGTGGATACATGTGTGGTCTCTGAAGAGAACACACATGCAATGACACTGGTGGATCCATCTGTGGTATGTGAAAAGAACACACATGCAATGACTCGAGTTGTTGTTAGTAAAATGAACAGACATTCAATGACACTGGTGGATCCATGTGTGGTCTCTGAAGAGAACACACATTTCAATGACACTGGTGGATCCATATGTGGTATGTGAAAAGAACACACATGCAATGACTCCAGTTGTTGTTAGTAAAAAGAACACACATGCAATGACACTGGTGGATCCATGTGTGGTCTCTGAAGAGAACACACATGCAATGACTCTAGCCGTGGTTAATGAGAAGAACACGCATTTCAATGACACTGGTGGATCCATATGTGGTATGTGAAAAGAATAGTCATGAAATGACTCTAGTTGTTGTTTGTAAAAAGAACACACATGCAATGACACTGGTGGATACATGTGTGGTCTCTGAAGAGAACACACATACAATGACACTGGTGGATCCATCGGTGGTATGTGAAAAGAACACACATGCAATGACTCCAGTTGTTGTTAGTAAAAAGAACACACATGCAATGACACTGGTGGATCCATGTGTGGTATGTGAAAATAACACACATCCAATGACTCCGGATGTTGTTAGTAAAAAGAACACACATGCAATGACACTGGTGGATCCATATGTGGCATGTGAAAAGAAGACACATGCAATGACTCAAGTTGTTGTTAGTAAAAAGAACACACGTGCAATGACACTGGTGGATCCATGTGTGGTCCTGAAGAGAACACACATGCAATGACTCTAGCTGTGGTTAATGAGAAGAACACACATTTCAATGACACTGGTGCATCCATATGTGGTATGTGAAAAGAATACTCATGAAATGACTCTGGTTGTTGTTAGTAAAAAGAACACACATGCAATGACACTGGTGGATCCATGTGTGGTCTTTGAAGAGAACACACATTTCAATGACACTAGTGGATCCATATGTGGTATGTGAAAAGAACACACATGCAATGACTCTAGTTGTGGTTAATGAGAGGAACACACATTTCAATGACACTGGTGCATCCATATGTGGTATGTGAAAAGAATAGTCATGAAATGACTCTAGTTGTTGTTAGTAAAAAGAACACACATGCAATGACACTGGTGGATCCATGTGTGGTCTCTGAAGAGAACACACATTTCAATGACACTTGTGGATCCATATGTGGTATGTGAAAAGAATACACATGCAATGACTCTAGTTGTTGTTAGTAAAAAGAACACACATGCAATGACACTGGTGGATCCATGTGTGGTCTCTGAAGAGAACACACATGCAATGACTCTAGTTGTGGTTAATGAGAAGAACACATATTTCAATGACACTGGTGGATCCATATGTGGTATGTGAAAAGAATAGTCATGAAATGACTCCAGTTGTTGTTTGTAAAAAGAACACACATGGAATGACACTGGTGGATACATGTGTGGTCTCTGAAGAGAACACACATGCAATGACACTGGTGGATCCATCTGTGGTATGTGAAAAGAACACACATGCAATGACTCGAGTTGTTGTTAGTAAAATGAACAGACATTCAATGACACTGGTGGATCCATGTGTGGTCTCTGAAGAGAACACACATTTCAATGACACTGGTGGATCCATATGTGGTATGTGAAAAGAACACACATGCAATGACTCCAGTTGTTGTTAGTAAAAAGAACACACATGCAATGACACTGGTGGATCCATGTGTGGTCTCTGAAGAGAACACACATGCAATGACTCTAGCCGTGGTTAATGAGAAGAACACGCATTTCAATGACACTGGTGGATCCATATGTGGTATGTGAAAAGAATAGTCATGAAATGACTCTAGTTGTTGTTTGTAAAAAGAACACACATGCAATGACACTGGTGGATACATGTGTGGTCTCTGAAGAGAACACACATACAATGACACTGGTGGATCCATCGGTGGTATGTGAAAAGAACACACATGCAATGACTCCAGTTGTTGTTAGTAAAAAGAACACACATGCAATGACACTGGTGGATCCATGTGTGGTATGTGAAAATAACACACATCCAATGACTCCGGATGTTGTTAGTAAAAAGAACACACATGCAATGACACTGGTGGATCCATATGTGGCATGTGAAAAGAAGACACATGCAATGACTCAAGTTGTTGTTAGTAAAAAGAACACACGTGCAATGACACTGGTGGATCCATGTGTGGTCCTGAAGAGAACACACATGCAATGACTCTAGCTGTGGTTAATGAGAAGAACACACATTTCAATGACACTGGTGCATCCATATGTGGTATGTGAAAAGAATACTCATGAAATGACTCTGGTTGTTGTTAGTAAAAAGAACACACATGCAATGACACTGGTGGATCCATGTGTGGTCTTTGAAGAGAACACACATTTCAATGACACTAGTGGATCCATATGTGGTATGTGAAAAGAACACACATGCAATGACTCTAGCTGTGGTTAATGAGAAGAACACACATTTCAATGACACTGGTGCATCCATATGTGGTATGTGAAAAGAATAGTCATGAAATGACTCTAGTTGTTGTTAGTAAAAAGAACACACATGCAATGACACTGGTGGATCCATGTGTGGTCTCTGAAGAGAACACACATTTCAATGACACTTGTGGATCCATATGTGGTATGTGAAAAGAATACACATGCAATGACTCTAGTTGTTGTTAGTAAAAAGAACACACATGCAATGACACTGGTGGATCCATGTGTGGTCTCTGAAGAGAACACACATGCAATGACTCTAGTTGTGGTTAATGAGAAGAACACATATTTCAATGACACTGGTGGATCCATATGTGGTATGTGAAAAGAATAGTCATGAAATGACTCCAGTTGTTGTTTGTAAAAAGAACACACATGGAATGACACTGGTGGATACATGTGTGGTCTCTGAAGAGAACACACATGCAATGACACTGGTGGATCCATCTGTGGTATGTGAAAAGAACACACATGCAATGACTCGAGTTGTTGTTAGTAAAATGAACAGACATTCAATGACACTGGTGGATCCATGTGTGGTCTCTGAAGAGAACACACATTTCAATGACACTGGTGGATCCATATGTGGTATGTGAAAAGAACACACATGCAATGACTCCAGTTGTTGTTAGTAAAAAGAACACACATGCAATGACACTGGTGGATCTATGTGTGGTCTCTGAAGAGAACACACATGCAATGACTCTAGCCGTGGTTAATGAGAAGAACACGCATTTCAATGACACTGATGGATCCATATGTGGTATGTGAAAAGAATAGTCATGAAATGACTCTAGTTGTTGTTTGTAAAAAGAACACACATGCAATGACACTGGTGGATACATGTGTGGTCTCTGAAGAGAACACACATACAATGACACTGGTGGATCCATCGGTGGTATGTGAAAAGAACACACATGCAATGACTCCAGTTGTTGTTAGTAAAAAGAACACACATGCAATGACACTGGTGGATCCATGTGTGGTATGTGAAAATAACACACATCCAATGACTCCGGATGTTGTTAGTAAAAAGAACACACATGCAATGACACTGGTGGATCCATATGTGGCATGTGAAAAGAAGACACATGCAATGACTCAAGTTGTTGTTAGTAAAAAGAACACACGTGCAATGACACTGGTGGATCCATGTGTGGTCCTGAAGAGAACACACATGCAATGACTCTAGCTGTGGTTAATGAGAAGAACACACATTTCAATGACACTGGTGCATCCATATGTGGTATGTGAAAAGAATAGTCATGAAATGACTCAAGTTGTTGTTATTAAAAATAACACACATGCAATGACACTGGTGGATCCATGTGTGGTCTCTAAAGAGAACACACATTTCAATGACACTGGTGGATCCATATGTGGTATGTGAAAAGAACACACATGCAATGACTCCAGTTGTTGTTAGTAAAAAGAACACACATGCAATGACACTGGTGGATCCATGTGTGGTCTCTGAAGAGAACACACATGCAATGACTCTAGCCGTGGTTAATGAGAAGAACACGCATTTCAATGACACTGGTGGATCCATATGTGGTATGTGAAAAGAATAGTCATGAAATGACTCTAGTTGTTGTTTGTAAAAAGAACACACATGCAATGACACTGGTGGATACATGTGTGGTCTCTGAAGAGAACACACATACAATGACACTGGTGGATCCATCGGTGGTATGTGAAAAGAACACACATGCAATGACTCCAGTTGTTGTTAGTAAAAAGAACACACATGCAATGACACTGGTGGATCCATGTGTGGTATGTGAAAATAACACACATCCAATGACTCCGGATGTTGTTAGTAAAAAGAACACACATGCAATGACACTGGTGGATCCATATGTGGCATGTGAAAAGAAGACACATGCAATGACTCAAGTTGTTGTTAGTAAAAAGAACACACGTGCAATGACACTGGTGGATCCATGTGTGGTCCTGAAGAGAACACACATGCAATGACTCTAGCTGTGGTTAATGAGAAGAACACACATTTCAATGACACTGGTGCATCCATATGTGGTATGTGAAAAGAATACTCATGAAATGACTCTGGTTGTTGTTAGTAAAAAGAACACACATGCAATGACACTGGTGGATCCATGTGTGGTCTTTGAAGAGAACACACATTTCAATGACACTAGTGGATCCATATGTGGTATGTGAAAAGAACACACATGCAATGACTCTAGCTGTGGTTAATGAGAAGAACACACATTTCAATGACACTGGTGCATCCATATGTGGTATGTGAAAATAATAGTCATGAAATGACTCTAGTTGTTGTTAGTAAAAAGAACACACATGCAATGACACTGGTGGATCCATGTGTGGTCTCTGAAGAGAACACACATTTCAATGACACTTGTGGATCCATATGTGGTATGTGAAAAGAATACACATGCAATGACTCTAGTTGTTGTTAGTAAAAAGAACACACATGCAATGACACTGGTGGATCCATGTGTGGTCTCTGAAGAGAACACACATGCAATGACTCTAGTTGTGGTTAATGAGAAGAACACATATTTCAATGACACTGGTGGATCCATATGTGGTATGTGAAAAGAATAGTCATGAAATGACTCCAGTTGTTGTTTGTAAAAAGAACACACATGGAATGACACTGGTGGATACATGTGTGGTCTCTGAAGAGAACACACATGCAATGACACTGGTGGATCCATCTGTGGTATGTGAAAAGAACACACATGCAATGACTCGAGTTGTTGTTAGTAAAATGAACAGACATTCAATGACACTGGTGGATCCATGTGTGGTCTCTGAAGAGAACACACATTTCAATGACACTGGTGGATCCATATGTGGTATGTGAAAAGAACACACATGCAATGACTCCAGTTGTTGTTAGTAAAAAGAACACACATGCAATGACACTGGTGGATCCATGTGTGGTCTCTGAAGAGAACACACATGCAATGACTCTAGCCGTGGTTAATGAGAAGAACACGCATTTCAATGACACTGGTGGATCCATATGTGGTATGTGAAAAGAATAGTCATGAAATGACTCTAGTTGTTGTTTGTAAAAAGAACACACATGCAATGACACTGGTGGATACATGTGTGGTCTCTGAAGAGAACACACATACAATGACACTGGTGGATCCATCGGTGGTATGTGAAAAGAACACACATGCAATGACTCCAGTTGTTGTTAGTAAAAAGAACACACATGCAATGACACTGGTGGATCCATGTGTGGTATGTGAAAATAACACACATCCAATGACTCCGGATGTTGTTAGTAAAAAGAACACACATGCAATGACACTGGTGGATCCATATGTGGCATGTGAAAAGAAGACACATGCAATGACTCAAGTTGTTGTTAGTAAAAAGAACACACGTGCAATGACACTGGTGGATCCATGTGTGGTCCTGAAGAGAACACACATGCAATGACTCTAGCTGTGGTTAATGAGAAGAACACACATTTCAATGACACTGGTGCATCCATATGTGGTATGTGAAAAGAATACTCATGAAATGACTCTGGTTGTTGTTAGTAAAAAGAACACACATGCAATGACACTGGTGGATCCATGTGTGGTCTTTGAAGAGAACACACATTTCAATGACACTAGTGGATCCATATGTGGTATGTGAAAAGAACACACATGCAATGACTCTAGCTGTGGTTAATGAGAAGAACACACATTTCAATGACACTGGTGCATCCATATGTGGTATGTGAAAAGAACACACATGCAATGACTCTAGTAGTTGTTAGTACAAAGAACACACATGCAATGACACTGGTGGATCCATGTGTGGTCTTGAAGAGAACACACGTGTCAATGACACTGGTGGACCCATATGTGGTATGTGAAAAGACCACACATGCAATGACTCTAGTTGTTGTTAGTAAAAAGAACACACATGCAATGACACTTGTGGATCCATGTGTGGTCTCTGGGGAGAACACCTGTGCAATGACTCTAGCTGTGGTTAATGAGAAGAACACACATTTCAATGACACTGGTGGATCCATAAGTGGTATGTGAAAAGAATAGTCATGAAATGACTCTGGTTGTTGTTAGTAAAAAGAACACACATGCAATGATACTCGTGGATCCATGTGTGGTCTCTAAAGAGAACACACATTTCAATGACACTGGTGGATCCATATGTGGTATGTGAAAAGAACACACATGCAATGACTCTGGTTGTTGTTAGTAAAAAGAACACACATGCAATGACACTGGTGGATCCATGTGTGGTCTCTGAAGAGAACACACATGCAATGACTCTAGTTGTGGTTAATGAGAAGAATACATATTTCAATGACACTGGTGGATCATTATGTGGTATGTGAAAAGAATAGTCATGAAATGACTCTAGTTGTTGTTTGTAAAAAGAACACACATGGAATGACACTGGTGGATACATGTGTGGTCTCTGAAGAGAACACACATGCAATGACACTGGTGGATCCATCTGTGGTATGTGAAAAGAACACACATGCAATGACTCGAGTTGTTGTTAGTAAAATGAACAGACATTCAATGACACTGGTGGATCCATGTGTGGTCTCTGAAGAGAACACACATTTCAATGACACTGGTGGATCCATATGTGGTATGTGAAAAGAACACACATGCAATGACTCCAGTTGTTGTTAGTAAAAAGAACACGCATGCAATGACACTGGTGGATCCATGTGTGGTCTCTGAAGAGAACACACATGCAATGACTCTAGCCGTGGTTAATGAGAAGAACACGCATTTCAATGACACTGGTGGATCCATATGTGGTATGTGAAAAGAATAGTCATGAAATGACTCTAGTTGTTGTTTGTAAAAAGAACACACATGCAATGACACTGGTGGATACATGTGTGGTCTCTAAAGAGAACACACATACAATGACACTGGTGGATCCATCGGTGGTATGTGAAAAGAACACACATGCAATGACTCCAGTTGTTGTTAGTAAAAAGAACACACATGCAATGACACTGGTGGATCCATGTGTGGTATGTGAAAGAACACACATCCAATGACTCCGGATGTTGTTAGTAAAAAGAACACACATGCAATGACGCTGGTGGATCCATATGTGGTATGTGAAAAGAAGACACATGCAATGACTCAAGTTGTTGTTAGTAAAAAGAACACACGTGCAATGACACTGGTGGATCCATGTGTGGTCCTGAAGAGAACACATATGCAATGACTCTAGCTATGGTTAATGAGAAGAACACACATTTCAATGACACTGGTGCATCCATATGTGGTATGTGAAAAGAATAGTCATGAAATGACTCAAGTTGTTGTTATTAAAAATAACACACATGCAATGACACTGGTGGATCCATATGTGGTATGTGAAAAGAACACACATGCAATGACTCTAGTAGTTCTTAGTACAAAGAACTCACATGCAATGACACTGGTGGATCCATGTGTGGTCTTGAAGAGAACACACGTGTCAATGACACTGGTGGATCCATATGTGGTATGTGAAAAGAACACACATGCAATGACTCTAGTTGTTGTTAGTAAAAAG
The DNA here is from genome assembly GCA_916181665.1 of Avena sativa. Lineage (NCBI taxonomy): Eukaryota > Viridiplantae > Streptophyta > Magnoliopsida > Poales > Poaceae > Avena > Avena sativa. The sequence continues at coordinate 347,447,273 of OV702287.1, forward strand.
AACACACATGCAATGACACTTGTGGATCCATGTGTGGTCTCTGAAGAGAACACCCGTGCAATGACTCTAGCTGTGGTTAATGAGAAGAACACACATTTCAATGACACTGGTGGATCCATATGTGGTATGTGAAAAGAATAGTCATGAAATGACTCTGGTTGTTGTTAGTAAAAAGAACACACATTCAATGATACTGGTGGATCCATGTGTGGTCTCTGAAGAGAACACACATTTTAATGACACTGGTGGATCCATATGTGGTATGTGAAAAGCACACACATGCAATGACTCTGGTTGTTGTTAGTAAAAAGAACACATATGCAATGACACTGGTGGATCCATGTGTGGTCTTTGAAGAGAACACACATTTCAATGACACTGGTGGATCCATATGTGGTATGTGAAAAGAATACACATGCAATGACTACAGTTGTTGTTAGTAAAAAGAACACACATGCAATGACACTGGTGGATCCATGTGTGGTCTCTGAAGAGAACACACGTGCAATGACTCTATCTGTGGTTAATGAGAAGAACACATATTTCAATGACACTGTTGGATCCATATGTGGTATGTGAAAAGAATAGTCATGAAATGTCCAGTTGTTGTTTGTAAAAAGAACACACATGCAATGACACTGGTGGATACATGTGTGGTCTCTGAAGAGAACACACATGCAATGACACTGGTGGATCCATCTGTGGTATGTGAAAAGAACACACATGCAATGACTCTGGTTGTTGTTAGTAAAATGAACAGACATTCAATGACACTGGTGGATCCATGTGTGGTCTCTGAAGAGAACACACATTTCAATGACACTGGTGGATCCATATATTGTATGTGAAAAGAACACACATGCAATGACTCTAGTTGTTGTTAGTAAAAAGAACACACATGCAATGACACTGGTGGATCCATATGTGGTATGTGAAAAGAAGACACATGCAATGACTCAAGTTGTTGTTAGTAAAAAGAACACACGTGCAATGACACTGGTGGATCCATGTGTGGTCCTGAAGAGAACACACATGCAATGACTCTAGCTGTGGTTAATGAGAAGAACACACATTTCAATGACACTGGTGCATCCATATGTGGTATGTGAAAAGAATACTCATGAAATGACTCTGGTTGTTGTTAGTAAAAAGAACACACATGCAATGACACTGGTGGATCCATGTGTGGTCTTTGAAGAGAACACACATTTCAATGACACTAGTGGATCCATATGTGGTATGTGAAAAGAACACACATGCAATGACTCTAGCTGTGGTTAATGAGAAGAACACACATTTCAATGACACTGGTGCATCCATATGTGGTATGTGAAAAGAACACACATGCAATGACTCTAGTAGTTGTTAGTACAAAGAACACACATGCAATGACACTGGTGGATCCATGTGTGGTCTTGAAGAGAACACACGTGTCAATGACACTGGTGGATCCATATGTGGTATGTGAAAAGACCACACATGCAATGACTCTAGTTGTTGTTAGTAAAAAGAACACACATGCAATGACACTTGTGGATCCATGTGTGGTCTCTGAGGAGAACACCTGTGCAATGACTCTAGCCGTGGTTAATGAGAAGAACACACATTTCAATGACACTGGTGGATCCATAAGTGGTATGTGAAAAGAATAGTCATGAAATGACTCTGGTTGTTGTTAGTAAAAAGAACACACATGCAATGATACTCGTGGATCCATGTGTGGTCTCTAAAGAGAACACACATTTCAATGACACTGGTGGATCCATATGTGGTATGTGAAAAGAACACACATGCAATGACTCTGGTTGTTGTTAGTAAAAAGAACACACATGCAATGACACTGGTGGATCCATGTGTGGTCTCTGAAGAGAACACACATGCAATGACTCTAGTTGTGGTTAATGAGAAGAACACATATTTCAATGACACTGGTGGATCAATATGTGGTATGTGAAAAGAATAGTCATGAAATGACTCTAGTTGTTGTTTGTAAAAAGAACACACATGGAATGACACTGGTGGATACATGTGTGGTCTCTGAAGAGAACACACATGCAATGACACTGGTGGATCCATCTGTGGTATGTGAAAAGAACACACATGCAATGACTCGAGTTGTTGTTAGTAAAATGAACAGACATTCAATGACACTGGTGGATCCATGTGTGGTCTCTGAAGAGAACACACATTTCAATGACACTGGTGGATCCATATGTGGTATGTGAAAAGAACACACATGCAATGACTCCAGTTGTTGTTAGTAAAAAGAACACGCATGCAATGACACTGGTGGATCCATGTGTGGTCTCTGAAGAGAACACACATGCAATGACTCTAGCCGTGGTTAATGAGAAGAACACGCATTTCAATGACACTGGTGGATCCATATGTGGTATGTGAAAAGAATAGTCATGAAATGACTCTAGTTGTTGTTTGTAAAAAGAACACACATGCAATGACACTGGTGGATACATGTGTGGTCTCTAAAGAGAACACACATACAATGACACTGGTGGATCCATCGGTGGTATGTGAAAAGAACACACATGCAATGACTCCAGTTGTTGTTAGTAAAAAGAACACACATGCAATGACACTGGTGGATCCATGTGTGGTATGTGAAAGAACACACATCCAATGACTCCGGATGTTGTTAGTAAAAAGAACACACATGCAATGACGCTGGTGGATCCATATGTGGTATGTGAAAAGAAGACACATGCAATGACTCAAGTTGTTGTTAGTAAAAAGAACACACGTGCAATGACACTGGTGGATCCATGTGTGGTCCTGAAGAGAACACATATGCAATGACTCTAGCTATGGTTAATGATAAGAACACACATTTCAATGACACTGGTGCATCCATATGTGGTATGTGAAAAGAATAGTCATGAAATGACTCAAGTTGTTGTTATTAAAAATAACACACATGCAATGACACTGGTGGATCCATATGTGGTATGTGAAAAGAACACACATGCAATGACTCTAGTAGTTCTTAGTACAAAGAACTCACATGCAATGACACTGGTGGATCCATGTGTGGTCTTGAAGAGAACACACGTGTCAATGACACTGGTGGATCCATATGTGGTATGTGAAAAGAACACACATGCAATGACTCTAGTTGTTGTTAGTAAAAAGAACACACATGCAATGACACTTGTGGATCCATGTGTGGTCTCTGAAGAGAACACCCGTGCAATGACTCTAGCTGTGGTTAATGAGAAGAACACACATTTCAATGACACTGGTGGATCCATATGTGGTATGTGAAAAGAATAGTCATGAAATGACTCTGGTTGTTGTTAGTAAAAAGAACACACATTCAATGATACTGGTGGATCCATGTGTGGTCTCTGAAGAGAACACACATTTTAATGACACTGGTGGATCCATATGTGGTATGTGAAAAGCACACACATGCAATGACTCTGGTTGTTGTTAGTAAAAAGAACACATATGCAATGACACTGGTGGATCCATGTGTGGTCTTTGAAGAGAACACACATTTCAATGACACTGGTGGATCCATATGTGGTATGTGAAAAGAATACACATGCAATGACTACAGTTGTTGTTAGTAAAAAGAACACACATGCAATGACACTGGTGGATCCATGTGTGGTCTCTGAAGAGAACACACGTGCAATGACTCTATCTGTGGTTAATGAGAAGAACACATATTTCAATGACACTGTTGGATCCATATGTGGTATGTGAAAAGAATAGTCATGAAATGTCCAGTTGTTGTTTGTAAAAAGAACACACATGCAATGACACTGGTGGATACATGTGTGGTCTCTGAAGAGAACACACATGCAATGACACTGGTGGATCCATCTGTGGTATGTGAAAAGAACACACATGCAATGACTCTGGTTGTTGTTAGTAAAATGAACAGACATTCAATGACACTGGTGGATCCATGTGTGGTCTCTGAAGAGAACACACATTTCAATGACACTGGTGGATCCATATATTGTATGTGAAAAGAACACACATGCAATGACTCTAGTTGTTGTTAGTAAAAAGAACACACATGCAATGACACTGGTGGATCCATATGTGGTATGTGAAAAGAAGACACATGCAATGACTCAAGTTGTTGTTAGTAAAAAGAACACACGTGCAATGACACTGGTGGATCCATGTGTGGTCCTGAAGAGAACACACATGCAATGACTCTAGCTGTGGTTAATGAGAAGAACACACATTTCAATGACACTGGTGCATCCATATGTGGTATGTGAAAAGAATACTCATGAAATGACTCTGGTTGTTGTTAGTAAAAAGAACACACATGCAATGACACTGGTGGATCCATGTGTGGTCTTTGAAGAGAACACACATTTCAATGACACTAGTGGATCCATATGTGGTATGTGAAAAGAACACACATGCAATGACTCTAGCTGTGGTTAATGAGAAGAACACACATTTCAATGACACTGGTGCATCCATATGTGGTATGTGAAAAGAACACACATGCAATGACTCTAGTAGTTGTTAGTACAAAGAACACACATGCAATGACACTGGTGGATCCATGTGTGGTCTTGAAGAGAACACACGTGTCAATGACACTGGTGGATCCATATGTGGTATGTGAAAAGACCACACATGCAATGACTCTAGTTGTTGTTAGTAAAAAGAACACACATGCAATGACACTTGTGGATCCATGTGTGGTCTCTGAGGAGAACACCTGTGCAATGACTCTAGCCGTGGTTAATGAGAAGAACACACATTTCAATGACACTGGTGGATCCATAAGTGGTATGTGAAAAGAATAGTCATGAAATGACTCTGGTTGTTGTTAGTAAAAAGAACACACATGCAATGATACTCGTGGATCCATGTGTGGTCTCTAAAGAGAACACACATTTCAATGACACTGGTGGATCCATATGTGGTATGTGAAAAGAACACACATGCAATGACTCTGGTTGTTGTTAGTAAAAAGAACACACATGCAATGACACTGGTGGATCCATGTGTGGTCTCTGAAGAGAACACACATGCAATGACTCTAGTTGTGGTTAATGAGAAGAACACATATTTCAATGACACTGGTGGATCAATATGTGGTATGTGAAAAGAATAGTCATGAAATGACTCTAGTTGTTGTTTGTAAAAAGAACACACATGGAATGACACTGGTGGATACATGTGTGGTCTCTGAAGAGAACACACATGCAATGACACTGGTGGATCCATCTGTGGTATGTGAAAAGAACACACATGCAATGACTCGAGTTGTTGTTAGTAAAATGAACAGACATTCAATGACACTGGTGGATCCATGTGTGGTCTCTGAAGAGAACACACATTTCAATGACACTGGTGGATCCATATGTGGTATGTGAAAAGAACACACATGCAATGACTCCAGTTGTTGTTAGTAAAAAGAACACGCATGCAATGACACTGGTGGATCCATGTGTGGTCTCTGAAGAGAACACACATGCAATGACTCTAGCCGTGGTTAATGAGAAGAACACGCATTTCAATGACACTGGTGGATCCATATGTGGTATGTGAAAAGAATAGTCATGAAATGACTCTAGTTGTTGTTTGTAAAAAGAACACACATGCAATGACACTGGTGGATACATGTGTGGTCTCTAAAGAGAACACACATACAATGACACTGGTGGATCCATCGGTGGTATGTGAAAAGAACACACATGCAATGACTCCAGTTGTTGTTAGTAAAAAGAACACACATGCAATGACACTGGTGGATCCATGTGTGGTATGTGAAAGAACACACATCCAATGACTCCGGATGTTGTTAGTAAAAAGAACACACATGCAATGACGCTGGTGGATCCATATGTGGTATGTGAAAAGAAGACACATGCAATGACTCAAGTTGTTGTTAGTAAAAAGAACACACGTGCAATGACACTGGTGGATCCATGTGTGGTCCTGAAGAGAACACATATGCAATGACTCTAGCTATGGTTAATGATAAGAACACACATTTCAATGACACTGGTGCATCCATATGTGGTATGTGAAAAGAATAGTCATGAAATGACTCAAGTTGTTGTTATTAAAAATAACACACATGCAATGACACTGGTGGATCCATATGTGGTATGTGAAAAGAACACACATGCAATGACTCTAGTAGTTCTTAGTACAAAGAACTCACATGCAATGACACTGGTGGATCCATGTGTGGTCTTGAAGAGAACACACGTGTCAATGACACTGGTGGATCCATATGTGGTATGTGAAAAGAACACACATGCAATGACTCTAGTTGTTGTTAGTAAAAAGAACACACATGCAATGACACTTGTGGATCCATGTGTGGTCTCTGAAGAGAACACCCGTGCAATGACTCTAGCTGTGGTTAATGAGAAGAACACACATTTCAATGACACTGGTGGATCCATATGTGGTATGTGAAAAGAATAGTCATGAAATGACTCTGGTTGTTGTTAGTAAAAAGAACACACATTCAATGATACTGGTGGATCCATGTGTGGTCTCTGAAGAGAACACACATTTTAATGACACTGGTGGATCCATATGTGGTATGTGAAAAGAACACACATGCAATGACTCTGGTTGTTGTTAGTAAAAAGAACACACATGCAATGACACTGGTGGATCCATGTGTGGTCTTTGAAGAGAACACACATTTCAATGACACTGGTGGATCCATATGTGGTATGTGAAAAGAATACACATGCAATGACTACAGTTGTTGTTAGTAAAAAGAACACACATGCAATGACACTGGTGGATCCATGTGTGGTCTCTGAAGAGAACACACGTGCAATGACTCTATCTGTGGTTAATGAGAAGAACACATATTTCAATGACACTGTTGGATCCATATGTGGTATGTGAAAAGAATAGTCATGAAATGTCCAGTTGTTGTTTGTAAAAAGAACACACATGCAATGACACTGGTGGATACATGTGTGGTCTCTGAAGAGAACACACATGCAATGACACTGGTGGATCCATCTGTGGTATGTGAAAAGAACACACATGCAATGACTCTGGTTGTTGTTAGTAAAATGAACAGACATTCAATGACACTGGTGGATCCATGTGTGGTCTCTGAAGAGAACACACATTTCAATGACACTGGTGGATCCATATATTGTATGTGAAAAGAACACACATGCAATGACTCTAGTTGTTGTTAGTAAAAAGAACACACATGCAATGACACTGGTGGATCCATATGTGGTATGTGAAAAGAACACACATGCAATGACTCCAGTTGTTGTTAGTAAAAAGAACACACGTGCAATGACACTGGTGGATCCATGTGTGGTCCTGAAGAGAACACACATGAAATGACTCTAGCTGTGGTTAATGAGAAGAACACACATTTCAATGACACTGGTGGATCCATATGTGGTATGTGAAAAGAATAGTCATGAATTGACTCTAGTTGTTGTTAGTAAAAAGAACACACATGCAATGACACTGGTGGATCCATGCGTGGTCTCTGAAGAGAACACACATTTCAATGACACTGGTGGATCCATATGTGGTATGTGAAAAGAACACACATGCAATGACTCCAGAAGTTGTTACTACAAAGAACACACATGCAATGACACTGGTGGATCCATGTGTGGTCTTCGAAGAGAACACACATTTCAATGACACTGGTGGATCCATATGGGTATGTGAAAAGAACACACATGCGATGACTCTAGTTGTTGTTAGTAAAAAGAACACACATGCAATGACACTGGTGGATCCATGTGTGGTCTCTGAAGAGAACGCACATGCAATGACTCTAGTTGTGGTTAATGAGAAGAACACACATTTCAATGACACTGTTGGATCCATATGTGGTATGTGAAAAGAATAGTCATGAAATGACTCTGGTTGTTGTTAGTAAAAAGAACACACATGCAATGACACTGGTGGATCCATGTGTGGTCTCTGAAGAGAACACACATGCAATGACACTTGTGGATCCATATGTGGTATGTGAAAAGAACACACATGCAATGACTCTGGTTGTTGTTAGTAAAAAGAACACACATGTAATGCCACTGGTGGATCCAGGTGTGGGCTCTGAAGAGAACACACATGCAATGACTCTAGCTATGGTTAATGAGAAGAACACATATTTCAATGACACTGGTGGATCCATATGTGGTATGTGAAAAGAATAGTCATGAAATGACTCTAGTTGTTGTTTGTAAAAAGAACACACATGCAATGACACTGGTGGATACATGTGTGGTCTCTGAAGAGAACACACATGCAATGACACTGGTGGATCCATCTGTGGTATGTGAAAAGAACACACATGTAATGAGTCTGGTTGTTGTTAGTAAAATGAATAGACATTCAATGACACTGGTGGATCCATGTGTGGTCTCTGAAGAGAACACACATTTCAATGACACTAGTGGATCCATACGTGGTATGTGAAAAGAACACACATACAATGACTCCAGTTGTTGTTAGTAAAAAGAAGACACATGCAATGACACTGGTGGATCCATATGTGGTATGTGAAAAGAACACACATGCAATGACTCCAGTTGTTGTTAGTAAAAAGAACACACATGCAATGACACTGGTGGATCCATGTGTGGTATGTGAAAAGAACACACATGCAATGACTCCAGATGTTGTTAGTAAAAAGAACACACATGCAATGACACCGGTGGATCCATGTGTGGTCCTCAAGAGAACACACATGCAATGACTCTAGCTGTGGTTAATGAGAAGAACACACATTTCAATGCCACTGGTGGATCCATATGTGGTATGTGAAAAGAATAGTCATGAAATGACTCCAGTTGTTGTTAGTAAAAAGAACACACATGCAATGACACTGGTGGATCTATGTGTGGTCTCTGAAGAGAACACACATTTCAATAACACTGGTAGATCCATATGTGGTATGTGAAAAGAACACACATGCAATGACTCTAGCTGTGGTTAATGAGAAGAACACACATTTCAATGACACTGGTGGATCCATCTGTGGTATGTGAAAAGAACACACATGCAATGAGTCTGGTTGTTGTTAGTAAAATGAATAGTCATTCAATGACACTGGTGGATCCATGTGTGGTCTCTGAAGAGAACACACATTTCAATGACACTAGTGGATCCATACGTGGTATGTGAAAAGAACACACATACAATGACTCCAGGTGTTGTTAGTAAAAAGAAGACACATGCAATGACACTGGTGGATCCATATGTGGTATGTGAAAAGAACACACATGCAATGACTCCAGTTGTTGTTAGTAAAAAGAACACACATGCAATGACACTGGTGGATCCATGTGTGGTATGTGAAAAGAACACACATGCAATGACTCTAGATGTTGTTAGTAAAAAGAACACACATGCAATGACACCGGTGGATCCATGTGTGGTCCTCAAGAGAACACACATGCAATGACTCTAGCTGTGGTTAATGAGAAGAACACACATTTCAATGCCACTCGTGGATCCATATGTGGTATGTGAAAAGAATAGTCATGAAATGACTCCAGTTGTTGTTAGTAAAAAGAACACACATGCAATGACACTGGTGGATCCATGTGTGGTCTCTGAAGAGAACACACATTCAATAACACTGGTAGATCCATATGTGGTATGTGAAAAGAACACACATGCAATGACTCTAGTTGTTGTTAGTAAAAAGAACACACATGCAATGACACTGGTGGATCCATGTGTGGTCTCTGAAGGGAACACACATTTCAATGACACTGGTGGATCAACATGTGGTATGTGAAAAGAACACACATGCAATGACTCAAGTTGTTGTTAGTAAAAAGAACACACATGCAATGACACTGGTGGATCCATGTGTGGTATCTGAAGAGAACACACATGCAAAGACTCTAGCTGTGGTTAATGAGAAGAACACACATTTCAATGACACTGGTGGATCCATATGTGGTATGTGAAAAGAATAGTCATGAAATAACTCTGGTTGTTATTAGTAAAAAGAACACACATGCAATGACACTGGTGGATCCATGTGTGGTCTCTGAAGAGAACACACATGCAATGACACTGGTGGATCCATATGTGGTATGTGAAAAGAACACACATGTAATGACTCTAGTTGTTGTTAGTAAAAAGAGCACACATGCAATGACACTTGTGGATCCATGTGTGGTCTCTGAAGAGAACACCCGTGCAATGACTCTAGCTGTGGTTAATGAGAAGAACACACATTTCAATGACACTGGTGGATCCATATGTGGTATGTGAAAAGAATAGTCATGAAATGACTCTGGTTGTTGTTAGTAAAAAGAACACACATGCAATGACACTGGTGGATCCATGTGTGGTCTCTGAAGAGAACACACATGCAATGACACTGGTGGATCCATATGTGGTATGTGAAAAGAACACACATGTAATGACTCTAGTTGTTGTTAGTAAAAAGAGCACACATGCAATGACACTTGTGGATCCATGTGTGGTCTCTGAAGAGAACACCCGTGCAATGACTCTAGCTGTGGTTAATGAGAAGAACACACATTTCAATGACACTGGTGGATCCATATGTGGTATGTGAAAAGAATAGTCATGAAATGACTCTGGTTGTTGTTAGTAAAAAGAACACACATGCAATGACACTGGTGGATCCATGTGTTGTCTCTGAAGAGAACACACATTTCAATGACACTGGTGGATCCATATGTGGTATGTGAAAAGAACACACATGCAATGACTCTGGTTGTTGTTAGTAAAAAGAACACACATGCAATGACACTGGTGGATCCATGTGTGGTCTCTGAAGAGAACACACATTTCAATGACACTGGTGGATCCATATGTGGTATGTGAAAAGAATAGACATGCAGTGACTCCAGTTGTTGTTAGTGAAAAGAACACACATGCAATGACACTGGTGGATCCATGTGTGGTCTCTGAAGAGAACACACATGCAATGACTCCAGCTGTGGTTAATGAGAAGAACACATATTTCAATGACACTGGTGGATCCATATGTGGTATGTGAAAAGAATAGTCTTGAAATGTCCAGTTGTTGTTTGTAAAAAGAACACACATGCAATGACACTGGTGGATACATGTGTGGTCTCTGAAGAGAACACACATGCAATGACACTGGTGGATCCATCTGTGGTATGTGAAAAGAACACACATGCAATGACTATGGTTGTTGTTAGTAAAAAGAACACACATGCAATGACACTGGTGGATCCATGTGTGGTCTCTGAAGAGAACACACATGCAAAGACACTAGCTGTGGTTAATGAGAAGAACACACATTTCAATGACACTGGTGGATCCATATGTGGTATGTGAAAAGAATAGTCATGAAATAACTCTGGTTGTTGTTAGTAAAAAGAACACACATGCAATGATACTGGTGGATCCATGTGTGGTCTTTGAAGAGAACACACATTTCAATGACACTGGTGGATCCATATGTGGTATGTGAAAAGAACACGCATGCAATGACTTTGGTTGTTGTTAGTAAAAAGAACACACATGCAATGACACTGGTGGATCCATGTGTGGTCTTTGAAGAGAACACACATTTCAATGACACTGGTGGATCCATATGTGGTATGTGAAAAGAATACACATGCAATGACTCCAGTTGTTGTTAGTAAAAAGAACACACATGCAATGACACTGGTGGATCCATGTGTGGTCTCTGAAGAGAACACACGTGCAATGACTCTATCTGTGGTTAATAAGAAGAACACATATTTCAATGACACTGGTGGATCCATATGTGGTATGTGAAAAGAGTAGTCATGAAATGTCCAGTTGTTGTTTGTAAAAAGAACACACATGCAATGACACTGGTGGATACATGTGTGGTCTCTGAAGAGAACACACATGCAATGACACTGGTGGATCCATCTGTGGTATGTGAAAAGAACACACATGCAATGACTCTGGTTGTTGTTAGTAAAATGAACAGACATTCAATGACACTGGTGGATCCATGTGTGGTCTCTGAAGAGAACACACATCTCAATGACACTGGTGGATCCATATATTGTATGTGAAAAGAACACACATGCAATGACTCTAGTTGTTGTTAGTAAAAAGAACACACATGCAATGACACTGGTGGATCCATATGTGGTATGTGAAAAGAACACACATGCAATGACTCCAGTTGTTGTTAGTAAAAAGAACACACGTGCAATGACACTGGTGGATCCATGTGTGGTCCTCAAGAGAACACACATGCAATGACTCTAGCTGTGGTTAATGAGAAGAACACACATTTCAATGACACTGGTGGATCCATATGTGGTATGTGAAAAGAATAGTCATGAAATGTCTCTAGTTGTTGTTAGTAAAAATAACACACATGCAATGACACTGGTGGATCCATGCGTGGTCTCTGAAGAGAATACACATTTCAATGACACTGGTGGATCCATATGTGGTATGTGAAAAGAACACACGTGCAATGACTCTAGTAGTTGTTACTACAAAGAACCACATGCAATGACACTGGTGGATCCATGTGTGGTCTTTGAAGAGAACACACATTTCAATGACACTGGTGGATCCATATGGGTATGTGAAAAGAACACACATGCAATGACTCTAGTTGTTGTTAGTAAAAAGAACACACATGCAATGACACTGGTGGATCCATGTGTGGTCTCTGAAGAGAACACACATGCAATGACACTGGTGGATCCATATGTGGTATGTGAAAAGAACACACATGTAATGACTCTAGTTGTTGTTAGTAAAAAGAGCACACATGCAATGACACTTGTGGATCCATGTGTGGTCTCTGAAGAGAACACCCGTGCAATGACTCTAGCTGTGGTTAATGAGAAGAACACACATTTCAATGACACTGGTGGATCCATATGTGGTATGTGAAAAGAATAGTCATGAAATGACTCTGGTTGTTGTTAGTAAAAAGAACACACATGAAATGACACTGGTGGATCCATGTGTGGTCTCCGAAGAGAACACACATGCAATGACACTGGTGGATCCATATGTGGTATGTGAAAAGAACACACATGTAATGACTCTAGTTGTTGTTAGTAAAAAGAGCACACATGCAATGACACTTGTGGATCCATGTGTGGTCTCTGAAGAGAACACCCGTGCAATGACTCTAGCTGTGGTTAATGAGAAGAACACACATTTCAATGACACTGGTGGATCCATATGTGGTATGTGAAAAGAATAGTCATGAAATGACTCTGGTTGTTGTTAGTAAAAAGAACACACATGCAATGACACTGGTGGATCCATGTGTTGTCTCTGAAGAGAACACACATTTCAATGACACTGGTGGATCCATATGTGGTATGTGAAAAGAACACACATGCAATGACTCTGGTTGTTGTTAGTAAAAAGAACACACATGCAATGACACTGGTGGATCCATGTGTGGTCTCTGAAGAGAACACACATTTCAATGACACTGGTGGATCCATATGTGGTATGTGAAAAGAATAGACATGCAGTGACTCCAGTTGTTGTTAGTGAAAAGAACACACATGCAATGACACTGGTGGATCCATGTGTGGTCTCTGAAGAGAACACACATGCAATGACTCCAGCTGTGGTTAATGAGAAGAACACACATTTCAATGACACTGGTGGATCCATATGTGGTATGTGAAAAGAATAGTCATGAAATAACTCTGGTTGTTGTTAGTAAAAAGAACACACATGCAATGATACTGGTGGATCCATGTGTGGTCTTTGAAGAGAACACACATTTCAATGACACTGGTGGATCCATATGTGGTATGTGAAAAGAACACGCATGCAATGACTTTGGTTGTTGTTAGTAAAAAGAACACACATGCAATGACACTGGTGGATCCATGTGTGGTCTTTGAAGAGAACACACATTTCAATGACACTGGTGGATCCATATGTGGTATGTGAAAAGAATACACATGCAATGACTCCAGTTGTTGTTAGTAAAAAGAACACACATGCAATGACACTGGTGGATCCATGTGTGGTCTCTGAAGAGAACACACGTGCAATGACTCTATCTGTGGTTAATAAGAAGAACACATATTTCAATGACACTGGTGGATCCATATGTGGTATGTGAAAAGAGTAGTCATGAAATGTCCAGTTGTTGTTTGTAAAAAGAACACACATGCAATGACACTGGTGGATACATGTGTGGTCTCTGAAGAGAACACACATGCAATGACACTGGTGGATCCATCTGTGGTATGTGAAAAGAACACACATGCAATGACTCTGGTTGTTGTTAGTAAAATGAACAGACATTCAATGACACTGGTGGATCCATGTGTGGTCTCTGAAGAGAACACACATCTCAATGACACTGGTGGATCCATATATTGTATGTGAAAAGAACACACATGCAATGACTCTAGTTGTTGTTAGTAAAAAGAACACACATGCAATGACACTGGTGGATCCATATGTGGTATGTGAAAAGAACACACATGCAATGACTCCAGTTGTTGTTAGTAAAAAGAACACACGTGCAATGACACTGGTGGATCCATGTGTGGTCCTCAAGAGAACACACATGCAATGACTCTAGCTGTGGTTAATGAGAAGAACACACATTTCAATGACACTGGTGGATCCATATGTGGTATGTGAAAAGAATAGTCATGAAATGTCTCTAGTTGTTGTTAGTAAAAATAACACACATGCAATGACACTGGTGGATCCATGCGTGGTCTCTGAAGAGAATACACATTTCAATGACACTGGTGGATCCATATGTGGTATGTGAAAAGAACACACGTGCAATGACTCTAGTAGTTGTTACTACAAAGAACCACATGCAATGACACTGGTGGATCCATGTGTGGTCTTTGAAGAGAACACACATTTCAATGACACTGGTGGATCCATATGGGTATGTGAAAAGAACACACATGCAATGACTCTAGTTGTTGTTAGTAAAAAGAACACACATGCAATGACACTGGTGGATCCATGTGTGGTCTCTGAAGAGAACACACATGCAATGACACTGGTGGATCCATATGTGGTATGTGAAAAGAACACACATGTAATGACTCTAGTTGTTGTTAGT
Source organism: Avena sativa (assembly GCA_916181665.1). Lineage (NCBI taxonomy): Eukaryota > Viridiplantae > Streptophyta > Magnoliopsida > Poales > Poaceae > Avena > Avena sativa. The sequence goes on from OV702287.1 coordinate 347,462,313, forward strand.
AAAAAGAGCACACATGCAATGACACTTGTGGATCCATGTGTGGTCTCTGAAGAGAACACCCGTGCAATGACTCTAGCTGTGGTTAATGAGAAGAACACACATTTCAATGACACTGGTGGATCCATATGTGGTATGTGAAAAGAATAGTCATGAAATGACTCTGGTTGTTGTTAGTAAAAAGAACACACATGAAATGACACTGGTGGATCCATGTGTGGTCTCCGAAGAGAACACACATGCAATGACACTGGTGGATCCATATGTGGTATGTGAAAAGAACACACATGTAATGACTCTAGTTGTTGTTAGTAAAAAGAGCACACATGCAATGACACTTGTGGATCCATGTGTGGTCTCTGAAGAGAACACCCGTGCAATGACTCTAGCTGTGGTTAATGAGAAGAACACACATTTCAATGACACTGGTGGATCCATATGTGGTATGTGAAAAGAATAGTCATGAAATGACTCTGGTTGTTGTTAGTAAAAAGAACACACATGCAATGACACTGGTGGATCCATGTGTTGTCTCTGAAGAGAACACACATTTCAATGACACTGGTGGATCCATATGTGGTATGTGAAAAGAACACACATGCAATGACTCTGGTTGTTGTTAGTAAAAAGAACACACCTGCAATGACACTGGTGGATCCATGTGTGGTCTCTGAAGAGAACACACATTTCAATGACACTGGTGGATCCATATGTGGTATGTGAAAAGAATAGACATGCAGTGACTCCAGTTGTTGTTAGTGAAAAGAACACACATGCAATGACACTGGTGGATCCATGTGTGGTCTCTGAAGAGAACACACATGCAATGACTCCAGCTGTGGTTAATGAGAAGAACACATATTTCAATGACACTGGTGGATCCATATGTGGTATGTGAAAAGAATAGTCTTGAAATGTCCAGTTGTTGTTTGTAAAAAGAACACACATGCAATGACACTGGTGGATACATGTGTGGTCTCTGAAGAGAACACACATGCAATGACACTGGTGGATCCATCTGTGGTATGTGAAAAGAACACACATGCAATGACTATGGTTGTTGTTAGTAAAAAGAACACACATGCAATGACACTGGTGGATCCATGTGTGGTCTCTGAAGAGAACACACATGCAAAGACTCTAGCTGTGGTTAATGAGAAGAACACCCATTTCAATGACACTGGTGGATCCATATGTGGTATGTGAAAAGAATAGTCATGAAATAACTCTGGTTGTTGTTAGTAAAAAGAACACACATGCAATGATACTGGTGGATCCATGTGTGGTCTCTGAAGAGAACACACATTTCAATGACACTGGTGGATCCATATGTGGTATGTGAAAAGAACACGCATGCAATGACTTTGGTTGTTGTTAGTAAAAAGAACACACATGCAATGACACTGGTGGATCCATGTGTGGTCTTTGAAGAGAACACACATTTCAATGACACTGGTGGATCCATATGTGGTATGTGAAAAGAATACACATGCAATGACTCCAGTTGTTGTTAGTAAAAAGAACACACATGCAATGACACTGGTGGATCCATGTGTGGTCTCTGAAGAGAACACACGTGCAATGACTCTATCTGTGGTTAATAAGAAGAACACATATTTCAATGACACTGGTGGATCCATATGTGGTATGTGAAAAGAGTAGTCATGAAATGTCCAGTTGTTGTTTGTAAAAAGAACACACATGCAATGACACTGGTGGATACATGTGTGGTCTCTGAAGAGAACACACATGCAATGACACTGGTGGATCCATCTGTGGTATGTGAAAAGAACACACATGCAATGACTCTGGTTGTTGTTAGTAAAATGAACAGACATTCAATGACACTGGTGGATCCATGTGTGGTCTCTGAAGAGAACACACATCTCAATGACACTGGTGGATCCATATATTGTATGTGAAAAGAACACACATGCAATGACTCTAGTTGTTGTTAGTAAAAAGAACACACATGCAATGACACTGGTGGATCCATATGTGGTATGTGAAAAGAACACACATGCAATGACTCCAGTTGTTGTTAGTAAAAAGAACACACGTGCAATGACACTGGTGGATCCATGTGTGGTCCTCAAGAGAACACACATGCAATGACTCTAGCTGTGGTTAATGAGAAGAACACACATTTCAATGACACTGGTGGATCCATATGTGGTATGTGAAAAGAATAGTCATGAAATGACTCTGGTTTTTGTTAGTAAAAAGAACACACATGCAATGACACTGGTGGATCCATGTGTGGTCTCTGAAGAGAACACACATGCAATGACACTTGTGGATCCATATGTGGTATGTGAAAAGAACACACATGTAATGACTCTGGTTGTTGTTAGCAAAAAGAACACACATGTAATGCCACTGGTGGATCCATGTGTGGGCTCTGAAGAGAACACACATGCAATGACTCTAGCTGTGGTTAATGAGAAGAACACATATTTCAATGACACTGGTGGATCCATATGTGGTATGTGAAAAGAATAGTCATGAAATGACTCTAGTTGTTGTTTGTAAAAAGAACACACATGCAATGACACTGGTGGATACATGTGTGGTCTCTGAAGAGAACACACATGCAATGACACTGGTGGATCCATCTGTGGTATGTGAAAAGAACACACATGCAATGAGTCTGGTTGTTGTTAGTAAAATGAATAGATATTCAATGACACTTGTGGATCCATGTGTGGTCTCTGAAGAGAACACACATTTCAATGACACTAGTGGATCCATACGTGGTATGTGAAAAGAACACACATACAATGACTCCAGTTGTTGTTAGTAAAAAGAAGACACATGCAATGACACTGGTGGATCCATATGTGGTATGTGAAAAGAACACACATGCAATGACTCCAGTTGTTGTTAGTAAAAAGAACACACATGCAATGACACTGGTGGATCCATGTGTGGTATGTGAAAAGAACACACATGCAATGACTCCAGATGTTGTTAGTAAAAAGAACACACATGCAATGACACCGGTGGATCCATGTGTGGTCCTCAAGAGAACACACATGCAATGACTCTAGCTGTGGTTAATGAGAAGAACACACATTTCAATGCCACTGGTGCATCCATATGTGGTATGTGAAAAGAATAGTCATGAAATGACTCCAGTTGTTGTTAGTAAAAAGAACACACATGCAATGACACTGGTGGATCCATGTGTGGTCTCTGAATAGAACACACATTTCAATAACACTGGTAGATCCATATGTGGTATGTGAAAAGAACACAAATGCAATGACTCTAGTTGTTGTTAGTAAAAAGAACACACATGCAATGACACTGGTGGATCCATGTGTGGTCTCTGAAGGGAACACACATTTCAATGACACTGGTGGATCAATATGTGGTATGTGAAAAGAACACACATGCAATGACTCAAGTTGTTGTTAGTAAAAAGAACACACATGCAATGACACTGGTGGATCCATGTGTGGTCTCTGAAGAGAACACACATGCAAAGACTCTAGCTGTGGTTAATGAGAAGAACACACATTTCAATGACACTGGTGGATCCATATGTGGTATGTGAAAAGAATAGTCATGAAATAACTCTGGTTGTTATTAGTAAAAACAACACACATGCAATGACACTGGTGGATCCATGTGTGGTCTCTGAAGAGAACACACATGCAATGACACTGGTGGATCCATATGTGGTATGTGAAAAGAACACACATGTAATGACTCTAGTTGTTGTTAGTAAAAAGAGCACACATGCAATGACACTTGTGGATCCATGTGTGGTCTCTGAAGAGAACACCCGTGCAATGACTCTAGCTGTGGTTAATGAGAAGAACACACATTTCAATGACACTGGTGGATCCATATGTGGTATGTGAAAAGAATAGTCATGAAATGACTCTGGTTGTTGTTTGTAAAAAGAACACACATGCAATGACACTGGTGGATCCATGTGCGGTCTCTTAAGAGAACACACATTTCAATTACACTGGTGGATCCATATGTGGTATGTGAAAAGAACACACATGCAATGACTCTGGTTGTTGTTAGTAAAAAGAACACACATGCAATGACACTGGTGGATCCATGTGTGGTCTCTGAAGAGAACACACATTTCAATGACACTGGTGGATCCGTATGTGGTATGTGAAAAGAACACACAGGCAATGACTCTAGTTGTTGTTAGTAAAAAGAACACACATGCAATGACACTGGTGGATCCATGTGTGGTCTCTGAAGAGAACGCACATGCAAAGACTCTAGTTGTGGTTAATGAGCAGAACACACATTTCAATGACACTGGTGGATCCATATGTGGTATGTGAAAAGAATAGTCATGAAATGACTCTAGTTGTTGTTAGTAAAAATAACACACATGCAATGACACTGGTGGATCCATGCGTGGTCTCTGAAGAGAATACACATTTCAATGACACTGGTGGATCCATATGTGGTATGTGAAAAGAACACACATGCAATGACTCCAGTAGTTGTTACTACAAAGAACACACATGCAATGACACTGGTGGATCCATGTGTGGTCTTTGAAGAGAACACACATTTCAATGACACTGGTGGATCCATATGGGTATGTGAAAAGAACACACATGCGATGACTCTAGTTGTTGTTAGTAAAAAGAACACACATGCAATGACACTGGTGGAACCATGTGTGGTCTCTGAAGAGAACGCACATGCAATGACTCTAGCTATGGTTAATGAGAAGAACACACATTTCAATGACACTGTTGGATCCATATGTGGTATGTGAAAAGAATAGTCATGAAATGACTCTGGTTGTTGTTAGTAAAAAGAACACACATGCAATGACACTGGTGGATCCATGTGTGGTCTCTGAAGAGAACACACATGCAATGACACTTGTGGATCCATATGTGGTATGTGAAAAGAACACACATGTAATGATTCTGGTTGTTGTTAGTATAAAGAACACACATGTAATGCCACTGGTGGATCCATGTGTGGGCTCTGAAGAGAACACACATGCAATGACTCTAGCTGTGGTTAATGAGAAGAACACATATTTCAATGACACTGGTGGATCCATATGTGGTATGTGAAAAGAATAGTCATGAAATGACTCTAGTTGTTGTTTGTAAAAAGAACACACATGCAATGACACTAGTGGATACATGTGTGGTCTCTGAAGAGAACACACATGCAATGACACTGGTGGATCCATCTGTGGTATGTGAAAAGAACACACATGCAATGAGTCTGGTTGTTGTTAGTAAAATGAATAGACATTCAATGACACTTGTGGATCCATGTGTGGTCTCTGAAGAGAACACACATTTCAATGACACTAGTGGATCCATACGTGGTATGTGAAAAGAACACACATACAATGACTCCAGTTGTTGTTAGTAAAAAGAAGACACATGCAATGACACTGGTGGATCCATATGTGGTATGTGAAAAGAACACACATGCAATGACTCCAGTTGTTGTTAGTAAAAAGAACACACATGCAATGACACTGGTGGATCCATGTGTGGTATGTGAAAAGAACACACATGCAATGACTCCAAATGTTGTTAGTAAAAAGAACACACATGCAATGACACCGGTGGATCCATGTGTGGTCCTCAAGAGACCACACATGCAATGACTCTAGCTGTGGTTAATGAGAAGAACACACATTGCAATGCCACTGGTGGATCCATATGTGGTATGTGAAAAGAATAGTCATGAAATGACTCCAGTTGTTGTTAGTAAAAAGAACACACATGCAATGACACTGGTGGATCCATGTGTGGTCTCTGAATAGAACACACATTTCAATAAAACTGGTAGATCCATATGTGGTATGTGAAAAGAACACACATGCAATGACTCTAGTTGTTGTTAGTAAAAAGAACACACATGCAGTGACACTGGTGGATCCATGTGTGGTCTCTGAAGGGAACACACATTTCAATGACACTGGTGGATCAATATGTGGTATGTGAAAAGAACGCACATGCAATGACTCAAGTTGTTGTTAGTAAAAAGAACACACATGCAATGACACTGGTGGATCCATGTGTGGTCTCTGAAGAGAACACACATGCAAAGACTCTAGCTGTGGTTAATGAGAAGAACACACATTTCAATGACACTGGTGGATCCATATGTGGTATGTGAAAAGAATAGTCATGAAATAACTCTGGTTGTTATTAGTAAAAACAACACACATGCAATGACACTGGTGGATCCATGTGTGGTCTCTAAAAGAACACACATGCAATGACACTGGTGGATCCATATGTGGTATGTGAAAAGAACACACATGTAATGACTCTAGTTGTTGTTAGTAAAAAGAGCACACATGCAATGACACTTGTGGATCCATGTGTGGTCTCTGAAGAGAACACCCGTGCAATGACTCTAGTTGTGGTTAATGAGAAGAACACACATTTCAATGACACTGGTGGATCCATATGTGGTATGTGAAAAGAATAGTCATGAAATAACTACAGTTGTTGTTAGTAAAAAGAACACACATGCAATGACACTGGTGGATCCATGTGTGGTCTCTGAAGAGAACACACATTTCAATTACACTGGTGGATCCATATGTGGTATGTGAAAAGAACACACATGCAATGACTCTGGTTGTTGTTAGTAAAAAGAACACACATGCAATGACACTGGTGGATCCATGTGTGGTCTCTGAAGAGAACACACATTTCAATGACACTGGTGGATCCATAATGTGGTATGTGAAAAGAACACACAGGCAATGACTCTAGTTGTTGTTAGTAAAAAGAACACACATGCAATGACACTGGTGGATCCATGTGTGGTCTCTGAAGAGAACGCACATGCAAAGACTCTAGCTGTGGTTAATGAGCAGAACACACATTTCAATGACACTGGTGGATCCATATGTGGTATGTGAAAAGAATAGTCATGAAATGACTCTAGTTGTTGTTAGTAAAAATAACACACATGCAATGACACTGGTGGATCCATGCGTGGTCTCTGAAGAGAATACACATTTCAATGACACTGGTGGATCCATATGTGGTATGTGAAAAGAACACACATGCAATGACTCCAGTAGTTGTTACTACAAAGAACACACATGCAATGACACTGGTGGATCCATGTGTGGTCTTTGAAGAGAACACACATTTCAATGACACTGGTGGATCCATATGGGTATGTGAAAAGAACACACATGCGATGACTCTAGTTGTTGTTAGTAAAAAGAACACACATGCAATGACACTGGTGGATCCATGTGTGGTCTCTGAAGAGAACGCACATGCAATGACTCTAGCTGTGGTTATGAGAAGAACACACATTTCAATGACACTGTTGGATCCATATGTGGTATGTGAAAAGAATAGTCATGAAATGACTCTGGTTGTTGTTAGTAAAAAGAACACACATGCAATGACACTGGTGGATCCATGTGTGGTCTCTGAAGAGAACACACATGCAATGACACTTGTGGATCCATATGTGGTATGTGAAAAGAACACACATGTAATGACTCTGGTTGTTGTTAGCAAAAAGAACACACATGTAATGCCACTGGTGGATCCATGTGTGGGCTCTGAAGAGAACACACATGCAATGACTCTAGCTGTGGTTAATGAGAAGAACACATATTTCAATGACACTGGTGGATCCATATGTGGTATGTGAAAAGAATAGTCATGAAATGACTCTAGTTGTTGTTTGTAAAAAGAACACACATGCAATGACACTGGTGGATACATGTGTGGTCTCTGAAGAGAACACACATGCAATGACACTGGTGGATCCATCTGTGGTATGTGAAAAGAACACACATGCAATGAGTCTGGTTGTTGTTAGTAAAATGAATAGACATTCAATGACACTTGTGGATCCATGTGTGGTCTCTGAAGAGAACACACATTTCAATGACACTAGTGGATCCATGCGTGGTATGTGAAAAGAACACAAATACAATGACTCCAGTTGTTGTTAGTAAAAAGAAGACACATGCAATGACACTGGTGGATCCATATGTGGTATGTGAAAAGAACACACATGCAATGACTCCAGTTGTTGTTAGTAAAAAGAACACACATGCAATGACACTGGTGGATCCATGTGTGGTATGTGAAAAGAACACACATGCAATGACTCCAGATGTTGTTAGTAAAAAGAACACACATGCAATGACACCGGTGGATCCATGTGTGGTCCTCAAGAGAACACACATGCAATGACTCTAGCTGTGGTTAATGAGAAGAACACACATTTCAATGCCACTGGTGGATCTATATGTGGTATGTGAAAAGAATAGTCATGAAATGACTCCAGTTGTTGTTAGTAAAAAGAACACACATGCAATGACACTGGTGGATCCATGTGTGGTCTCTGAATAGAACACACATTTCAATAACACTGGTAGATCCATATGTGGTATGTGAAAAGAACACACATGCAATGACTCTAGTTGTTGTTAGTAAAAAGAACACACATGCAATGACACTGGTGGATCCATGTGTGGTCTCTGAAGGGAACACACATTTCAATGACACTGGTGGATCAATATGTGGTATGTGAAAAGAACACACATGCAATGACTCAAGTTGTTGTTAGTAAAAAGAACACACATGCAATGACACTTGTGGATCCATGTGTGGTCTCTGAAGAGAACACACATGCAAAGACTCTAGCTGTGGTTAATGAGAAGAACACACATTTCAATGACACTGGTGGATCCATATGTGGTATGTGAAAAGAATAGTCATGAAATGACTCTGGTTGTTGTTAGTAAAAAGAACACACATGCAATGACACTGGTGGATCCATGTGTGGTCTCTGAAGAGAACACACATTTCAATGACACTGGTGGATCCATATGTGGTATGTGAAAAGAACACACATGCAATGACTCTGGCTGTTGTTTGTAAAAAGAACACACATGCAATGACACTGGTGGATCCATGTGTGGTCTCTGAAGAGAACACACATTTCAATGACACTGGTGGATCCATATGTGGTATGTGAAAAGAACACACAGGCAATGACTCTAGCTGTGGTTAATGAGAAGAACACACATTTCAATGACACTGGTGGATCCATATGTGGTATGTGAAAAGAATAGTCATGAAATAACTCTGGTTATTATTAGTAAAAACAACACACATGCAATGACACTGGTGGATCCATGTGTGGTCTCTGAAGAGAACACACATGCAATGACACTGGTGGATCCATATGTGGTATGTGAAAAGAACACACATGTAAGGACTCTAGTTGTTGTTAGTAAAAAGAGCACACATGCAATGACACTTGTGGATCCATGTGTGGTCTCTGAAGAGAACACCCGTGCAATGACTCTAGCTGTGGTTAATGAGAAGAACACACATTTCAATGACACTGGTGGATCCATATGTGGTATGTGAAAAGAATAGTCATGAAATGACTCTGGTTGTTGTTAGTAAAAAGAACACACATGCAATGACACTGGTGGATCCATGTGTGGTCTCTGAAGAGAACACACATTTCAATGACACTGGTGGATCCATATGTGGTATGTGAAAAGAACACACATGCAATGACTCTGGCTGTTGTTTGTAAAAAGAACACACATGCAATGACACTGGTGGATCCATGTGTGGTCTCTGAAGAGAACACACATTTCAATGACACTGGTGGATCCATATGTGGTATGTGAAAAGAACACACAGGCAATGACTCTAGCTGTGGTTAATGAGAAGAACACACATTTCAATGACACTGGTGCATCCATATGTGGTATGTGAAAAGAATAGTCATGAAATGACTCTAGTTGTTGTTAGTAAAAAGAACACACATGCAATGACACTGGTGGATCCATGTGTGGTCTCTGAAGAGAACACACATTTCAATGACACTGGTGGATCCATATGTGGTATGTGAAAAGAATACACATGCAATGACTCCAGTTGTTGTTAGTAAAAAGAACACACATGCAATGACACTGGTGGATCCATGTGTGGTCTCTGAAGAGAACGCACATGCAAAGACTCTAGCTGTGGTTAATGAGCAGAACACACATTTCAATGACACTGGTGGATCCATATGTGGTATGTGAAAAGAATAGTCATGAAATAACTCTGGTTGTTATTAGTAAAAATAACACACATGCAATGACACTGGTGGATCCATGTGTGGTCTCTGAAGAGAACACACATGCAATGACACTGGTGGATCCATATGTGGTATGTGAAAAGAACACACATGCAATGACTCTGGTTGTTGTTAGTAAAAAGAACACACATGCAATGACACTGGTGGATCCATGTGTGGTCTTTGAAGAGAACACACATTTCGATGACACTGGTGGATCCATATGGGTATGTGAAAAGAACACACATGCAATGACTCTAGTTGTTGTTAGTAAAAAGAACACACATGCAATGACACTGGTGGATACATATGTGGTCTCTGAAGAGAACACACATGCAATGAAACTGGTGGATCCATCTGTGGTATGTGAAAAGAAGACACATGCAATGACCCTCGTTGTTGTTAGTAAAATGAACAGACATTCAATGACACTGGTGGATCCATGTGTGGTATCTGAAGAGAACACATATTTCAATGACACTGGTGGATCCATATGTGGTATGTGAAAAGAACACACATGCAGTGACTCTAGTTGTTGTTAGTAAAAAGAACACACATGCAATGACACTAGTGGATCCATATGTGGTATGTGAAAAGAACACACATGCAATGACTCCAGTTGTTGTTAGTAAAAAGAACACACATGCAATGACACTGGTGGATCCATATGTGGTATGTGAAGAGAACACACATGCAATGACTTGAGTTGTTGTTAGTAAAAAGAACACACATGTAATGACACTGGTGGATCCATGTGTGGTATGTGAAAAGAACACACATGCAATGACTCCAGATGTTGTTAGTAAAAAGAACACACATGCAATGACACCGGTGGATCCATGTGTGGTCCTGAAGAGAACACACATGAATGACTCTAGCTGTGGTTAATGAGAAGAACAAACATTTCAATGCCATTGGTGGATCCATATGTGGTATGTGAAAAGAATAGTCATGAAATGATTCCAGTTGTTGTTAGTAAAAAGAACACACATGCAATGACACTGGTGGATCCATGTGTGGTCTCTGAAGAGAACACACATTTCAATAACACTGGTAGATCCATATGTGGTATCTGAAAATAACACACATGCAATGACTCTAGTTGTTGTTAGTAAAAAGAACACACATGCAATGACACTGGTGGATCCATGTGTGGTCTCTGAAGGGAACACACATTTCAATGACACTGGTGGATCCATATGTGGTATGTGAAAAGAACACACATGCAATGACTCCAGTTGTTGTTAGTAAAAACAACACACACGCAATGACACTAGTGGATCCATGTGTGGTCTCTGAAGAGAACACACATGCAAAGACTCTAGCTGTGGTTAATGAGAAGAACACACATTTCAATGACACTGGTGGATCCATATGTGGTATGTGAAAAGAATAGTCATGAAATAACTCTGGTTGTTATTAGTAAAAACAACACACATGCAATGACACTGGTGGATCCATGTGTGGTCTCTGAAGAGGACACACATGCAATGACACTGGTGGATCCATATGTGGTATGTGAAAAGAACACACATGTAATGACTCTAGTTGTTGTTAGTAAAAAGAGCACACATGCAATGACACTTGTGGATCCATGTGTGGTCTCTGAAGAGAACACCCGTGCAATGACTCTAGCTGTGGTTAATGAGAAGAACACACATTTCAATGACACTGGTGGATCCATATGTGGTATGTGAAAAGAATAGTCATGAAATGACTCTGGTTGTTGTTAGTAAAAAGAACACACATGCAATGACACTGGTGGATCCATGTGTGGTCTCTGAAGAGAACACACATTTCAATGACACTGGTGGATCCATATGTGGTATGTGAAAAGAACACACATGCAATGACTCTGGTTGTTGTTAGTAAAAAGAACACACATGCAATGACACTGGTGGATCCATGTGTGGTCTCTGAAGAGAACACACATTTCAATGACACTGGTGGATCCATATGTGGTATGTGAAAAGAACACACAGGCAATGACTCCAGTGGTTGTTAGTAAAAAGAACACACATGCAATGACACTGGTGGATCCATGTGTGGTCTCTGAAGAGAACGCACATGCAAAGACTCTAGCTGTGGTTAATGAGCAGAACACACATTTCAATGACACTGGTGGATCCATATGTGGTATGTGAAAAGAATAGTCATGAAATAACTCTGGTTGTTATTAGTAAAAATAACACACATGCAATGACACTGGTGGATCCATGTGTGGTCTCTGAAGAGAACACACATGCAATGACACTGGTGGAACCATATGTGGTATGTGAAAAGAACACACATGCAATGACTCCAGTAGTTATTAGTACAAAGAACACACATGCAATGACACTGGTGGATCCATGTGTGGTCTTTGAAGAGAACACACATTTCGATGACACTGGTGGATCCATATGGGTATGTGAAAAGAACACACATGCAATGACACTGGTGGATACATGTGTGGTCTCTGAAGAGAACACACATGCAATGAAACTGGTGGATCCATCTGTGGTATGTGAAAAGAAGACACATGCAATGACCCTTGTTGTTGTTAGTAAAATGAACAGACATTCAATGACACTGGTGGATCCATATGTGGTATGTGAAAAGAACACACATGCAATGACTCTAGTTATTGTTAGTAAAAAGAACACACATGCAATGACACTAGTGGATCCATATGTGGTATGTGAAAAGAACACACATGCAATGACTCAAGTTGTTGTTAGTAAAAAGAACACACATGTAATGACACTGGTGGATCCATATGTGGTATGTGAAGAGAACACACATGCAATGACTCGAGTTGTTGTTAGTAAAAAGAACACACATGCAATGACACTGGTGGATCCATGTGTGGTATGTGAAAAGAACACACATGCAATGACTCCAGATGTTGTTAGTAAAAACAACACACATGCAATGACACCAGTGGATCCATGTGTGGTCCTGAAGAGAACACACATGAATGACTCTAGCTGTGGTTAATGAGAAGAACACACATTTCAATGCCACTGGTGGATCCATATGTGGTATGTGAAAAGAATAGTCATGAAATGATTCCAGTTGTTGTTAGTAAAAAGAACACACATGCAATGACACTGGTGTATCCATGTGTGGTCTCTGAAGAGAACACACATTTCAATAACACTGGTAGATCCATATGTGGTATCTGAAAATAACACACATGCAATGACTCTAGTTGTTGTTAGTAAAAAGAACACACATGCAATGACACTGGTGGATCCATGTGTGGTCTCTGAAGGGAACACACATTTCAATGACACTGGTGGATCCATATGTGGTATGTGAAAAGAACACACATGCAATGACTTCAGTTGTTGTTAGTAAAAACAACACACATGCAATGACACTGGTGGATCCATGTGTGGTCTCTAAAGAGAACACATATGCAAAGACTCTAGCTGTGGTTAATGAGAAGAACACACATTTCAAAGACACTGGTGTATCCATATGTGGTATGTGAAAAGAATATTCATGAAATAACTCTGGTTGTTATTAGTAAAAAGAACACACATGCAATGACACTGGTGGATCCATGTGTGGTCTCTGAAGAGAACACACATGCAATGACACTGGTGGATCCATATGTGCTATGTGAAAAGAACACACATGCAATGACTCTGGTTGTTGTTAGTAAAAAGAACACACATGCAATGACACTGGTAGATCCATGTGTGGTCTCTGAAGAGAACACTCATTTCAATGACACTGGTGGATCCATATGTGGTATGTGAAAAGAACACACATGCAATGACTCTAGTTGTTGTTAGTAAAAAGAACACACATGCATTGACATTGGTGGATCCATGTGTGGTATGTGAAAAGAACACACATGCAATGACTCTTGTTGTTGTTAGTAAAAAGAACACATATGCAATGACTACAGTTGTTGTTAGTAAAAAAACACACATGCAATGACACTGGTGGATCCATGTGTGGTCTCTGAAGAGAACACACATTTCAATGACACTAGTGGATCCATATGTGGTATGTGAAAAGAACACACATGCAATGACTCTAGTTGTTGTTAGTAAAAAGAACACACATGCAATGACATTGGTGGATCCATGTGTGGTCTCTGAAGAAAACACACATGCAATGACACTGGTGGATCCATATGTGGTATGTGAAAGAACATACATGCAATGACTCCGGTTGTTGTTAGTAAAAAGAACACACATGCAATGACACTGGTGGATCCATGTGTGGTATCTGAAGAGAACACACATTTCAATGACACGGGTGGATCCATATGTGGTATGTGAAAAGAACACACATGCAATGACTCTAGTTGTTGTTAGTAAAAAGAACACACATGCAATGACACTGGTGGATCCATGTGTGGTCTCTGAAGAGAACCCACATGCAATGACTCTAGTTGTGGTTAATGAGAAGAACACACATTTCAATAACACCGGTGGATCCATATGTGGTATGTGAAAAGAATAGTCATGAAATGACTCTAGTTGTTCTTTGTAAAAAGAACACACATGCAATGACACTGGTGGATACATGTGTGGTCTCTCAAGAGAACACACATGCAATGACACTGGTGGATCCATCTGTGGTATGTGAAAAGAACAGACATGCAATGACTCTGGTTGTTGTTATTAGAAAGAAGAGACATGCAATGACACTGGTGGATCCATGTGTGGTCTCTGAAGAGAACACACATTTCAACGACACTGGTGGATCCATATGTGGTATGTGAAAAGAACACACATGCAGTGACTCTAGTTGTTGTTACTAAAAAGAACACACAAGCAATGACACTGGAGGATCCATGTGTGGTATGTGAAAAGAACACACATGCAATGACTCTAGTTGTTGTTAGTAAAAATAACACACATGCAATGACACTGGTGGATCCATATGTGGTATGTGAAAAGAACACACATGCAATGACTCCAGTTGTTGTTAGTAAAAATAACACACATGCAATGACACTGGTGGATCCATGTGTGGTCTCTGAAGAGAACACACATTTCAATAACACTGGTAGATCCATATGTGGTATGTGAAAAGAACACACATGCAATGACTCTAGTTGTTGTTAGTAAAAAGAACACACATGCAATGACACTGGTGGATCCATGTGTGGTCTATTAAGAGAACACACATTTCAATGACACTGGTGGATCCATATGTGGTATGTGAAAAGAACACACATGCAATGACTCCAGTTGTTGTTAGTAAAAAGAACACACATGCAATGACACTGGTGGATCCATGCGTGGTCTCTGAAGAGAACACACATGCCATGACTCTAGCTGTGGTTAATGAGAAGAACACACATTTCAATGACACTGGTGGATCCATATGTGTTATGTAAAAAGAACACACATCCAATGACTCTAGTTGTTGTGAGTAAAAAGAACACACATGCAATGACACTGGTGGATCCATGTGTGGTCTCTGAAGAGAACACACATGCAATGACACTGGTGGATCCATATGTGGTATGTGAAAAGAACACACATGCAATGACTCTGGTTGTTGTTAGTAAAAATAACACACATGCAATGACACTGGTAGATCCATGTGTGGTCCCTGAAGAGAACACTCATTTCAATGACACTGGTGGATCCATATGTGGTATGTGAAAAGAACACACATGCAATGACTCTAGTTGTTGTTAGTAAAAAGAACACACATGCATTGACACTGGTGGATCCATGTGTGGTATGTGAAAAGAACACACATGCAATGACTCTTGTTGTTGTTAGTAAAAAGAACACACATGCAATGACTCTAGTTGTTGTTAGTAAAAAGAACACACATGCAATGACACTGGTGGATCCACGTGTGGTCTCTGAAGAGAACACACATTTCAATAACACTGGTAGATCCATATGTGGTATGTGAAAAGAACACACATGCAATGACTCTAGTTGTTATTAGTAAAAAGAACACACATGCAATGACACTGGTGGATCCATGTGTGGTCTCTGAAGAGAACACACATTTCAATGACACTGGTGGATCCATATGTGGTATGTGAAAAGAACACACATGCAATGACTCCAGTTGTTGTTAGTCAAAAGAACACACATGCAATGACACTGGTGGATCCATTGGTCTCTGAAGAGAAATGGCTCTAGCTGTGGTTAATGAGAGGAACACAAATTTCAATGACACTGGTGGATCCATATGTGGTATGTGAAAAGAATAGTCATGAAATAACTCTAGTTGTTGTTAGTAAAAAGAACACACATGCAATGACACTGGTAGATCCATGTGTGGTCTCTAAAGAGAACACACATGCAATGACACCGGTGGATCCATATGTGGTATGTGAAAAGAACACACATGCAATGACTCTGGTTGTTGTTAGTAAAAAGAACACACATGCAATGACACAGGTGGATCCATGTGTGGTCTCTGAAGAGAACACACATTTCAATGACACTGGTGGATCCATATGTGGTATGTGAAAAGAACACACATGCAATGACTCCAGTTGTTCTTAGTAAAAAGAACACACATGCAATGACACTGGTGGATCCATGCGTGGTCTCTGAAGAGAACACACATGCCATGACTCTAGCTGTGGTTAATGAGAAGAACACACATTTCAATGTCACTGGTGGATCCATATGTGGTATGTGAAAAGAATAGTCATGAAATAACTCTAGTTGTTGTTATTAAAAAGAATACACATGCAATGACACTGGTGGATCCATGTGTGGTCTCTAAAGATAACACACATGCAATGACACTGGTGGATCCATATGTGGTATGTGAAAAGAACACACATGCAATGACTCTGGTTGTTGTTAGTAAAAAGAACACACATGCAATGCCACTAGTGGATCCATGTGTGGTCTCTAAAGAGAACACTCATTTCAATGACACTGGTGGATCCATATATGGTATGTGAAAAGAATACACATGCAATGACTCTAGTTGTTGTTAGTAAAAAGAACACACATGCATTGACACTGGTGGATCCATGTGTGGTATGTGAAAAGAACACACATGAAATGACTCTTGTTGTTGTTAGTTAAAAGAACACACATGCAATGACTCTAGTTGTTGTTAGTAAAAAGAACACACATGCAATGACACTAGTGGATCCATGTGTGGTCTCTAAAGAGAACACACATTTCAATGACACTTGTGGATCCATATGTGGTATGTGAAAAGAACACACATGCAATGACTCCAGTTGTTGTTAGTCAAAAGAACACACATGCAATGACACTGGTGGATCCATGTGAGGTCTCTGAAGAGAACACACATGCAATGACTCTAGCTGTGGTTAATGAGAAGAACACAAATTTCAATGACACTGGTGGATCCATATGTGGTATGTGAAAAGAATAGTCATGAAATAACTCTAGTTGTTGTTAGTAAAAAGAACACACATGCAATGACACTGGTGGATGCATGTGTGGTCTCTGAAGAGAACACACATGCAATGACACCGGTGGATCCATATGTGGTATGTGAAAAGAACATACATGCAATGACTCTGGTCGTTGTTAGTAAAAAGAACACACATGCAATGACACTGGTAGATCCATGTGTGGTCTCTGAAGAGAACACTCATTTCAATGACACTGGTGGATCCATATGTGGTATGTGAAAAGAACACACATGCAATGACTCTAGTTGTTGTTACTAAGAAGAACACACATGCATTGACACTGGTGGATCCATGTGTGGTATGTGAAAAGAACACACATGTAATGACTCTTGTTGTTGTTAGTAAAAAGAACACACATGCAATCACTCCAGTTGTTGTTAGTAAAAAGAACACACATGCAATGACACTGGTGGATCCATGTGTGGTCTCTGAAGAGAACACACATTTCAATGACACTGGTGGATCCATATGTGGTATGTGAAAAGAACACACATGCAATGACTCTAGTTGTTGTTAGTAAAAAGAACACACATGCAATGACACTGGTGGATCCATGTGTGGTCTCTGAAGAGAACACACATTTCAATGACACTGGTGGATCTATATGTGGTATGTGAAAAGAACACACATGCAATGACTCTAGTTGTTGTTAGTAAAAAGAACACACATGCAATGACACTGGTGGATCCATGTGTGGTATGTGAAAAGAACACACATGCAATGACTCTTGTTGTTGTTAGTAAAAAGAACACACATGCAATGACTCCAGTTGTTGTTAGTAAAAAGAACACACATGCAATGACACTGGTGGACCCATGTGTGGTCTCTGAAGAGAACACACATTTCAATGACACTGGTGGATCCATATGTGGTATTTGAAAAAAACTCACATGCAATGACTCTAGTTGTTGTTAGTAAAAAGAACACACATGCAATGACACTGGTGGATCCATGTGTGGTCTCTGAAGAGAACACACATGCAATGACTCTAGTTGTGGTTAATGAGAAGAACACACATTTCAATGACACTGGTGGATCCATATGTGGTATGTGAAAAGAATAGTCATGAAATGACTCTAGTTGTTCTTTGTGAAAAGAAGACACATGCAATGACACTGGTGGATACATGTGTGGTCTCTGAAGAGAACACACATGCAATGACACTGGTGGATCCATCTGTAGTATGTGAAAAGAACACACATGCAATGACTCCGGTTGTTGTTACTAAAAAGAATAGACATGCAATGAGGCTGGTGGATCCATGTGTGTTCTCTGAAGAGAACACACATTTCAATGACACTGGTGGATCCATATGTGGTATATGAAAAGAACACACATGCAATGATTCCAGTTGTTGTTAGTAAAAAGAACACACAAGCAATGACACTAGTGGGTCCATGTGTGGTATGTGAAAAGAACACACATGCAAGGACTCCAGTTGTTGTTAGTAAAAAGAACACACATGCAATGACACTGGTGGATCCATATGTGGTATGTGAAAAGAACACATATCGAATGACTCCAGTTGTTGTTAGTAAAAAGAACACACATTCAATGAAAGTGGTGGATCCATGTGTGGTCTCTGAGGAGAACACACATTTCAATAACACTGGTAGATCCATATGTGGTATGTGAAAAGAACACACATGCAATGCCTCTAGTTGTTGTTAGTAAGAAGAACACACATGCATTGACACTGGTGGATCCATGTGTGGTATGTGAAAAAAACACACATGCAATGACTCTTGTTCTTGTTAGTAAAAAGAACACACATGCAATGACTCCAGTTGTTGTTAGTAAAAATAACACACATGCAATGACACTGGTGGATCCATGTGTGGTCTCTGAAGAGAACACACATTTCAATAACACTGGTAGATCCATATGTGGTATGTGAAAAGAACACACATGCAATGACTCTAGTTGTTGTTAGTAAAAAGAACACACATGCAATGACACTGGTGGATCCATGTGTGGTCTATTAAGAGAACACACATTTCAATGACACTGGTGGATCCATATGTGGTATGTGAAAAGAACACACATGCAATGACTCCAGTTGTTGTTAGTAAAAAGAACACACATGCAATGACACTGGTGGATCCATGCGTGGTCTCTGAAGAGAACACACATACCATGACTCTAGCTGTGGTTAATGAGAAGAACACACATTTCAATGACACTGGTGGATCCATATGTGTTATGTAAAAAGAAAACACATCCAATGACTCTAGTTGTTGTTAGTAAAAAGAACACACATGCAATGACACTGGTGGATCCATGTGTGGTCTCTGAAGAGAACACACATGCAATGACACTGGTGGATCCATATGTGGTATGTGAAAAGAACACACATGCAATGACTCTGGTTGTTGTTAGTAAAAATAACACACATGCAATGACACTGGTAGATCCATGTGTGGTCCCTGAAGAGAACACTCATTTCAATGACACTGGTGGATCCATATGTGGTATGTGAAAAGAACACACATGCAATGACTCTAGTTGTTGTTAGTAAAAAGAACACACATGCATTGACACTGGTGGATCCATGTGTGGTATGTGAAAAGAACCCACATGCAATGACTCTTGTTGTTGTTAGTAAAAAGAACACACATGCAATGACTCTAGTTGTTGTTAGTAAAAAGAACACACATGCAATGACACTGGTGGATCCACGTGTGGTCTCTGAAGAGAACACACATTTCAATAACACTGGTAGATCCATATGTGGTATGTGAAAAGAACACACATGCAATGACTCTAGTTGTTGTTAGTAAAAAGAACACACATGCAATGACACTGGTGGATCCATGTGTGGTCTCTGAAGAGAACACACATTTCAATGACACTGGTGGATCCATATGTGGTATGTGAAAAGAACACACATGCAATGACTCCAGTTGTTGTTAGTCAAAAGAACACACATGCAATGACACTGGTGGATCCATTGGTCTCTGAAGAGAAATGGCTCTAGCTGTGGTTAATGAGAAGAACACAAATTTCAATGACACTGGTGGATCCATATGTGGTATGTGAAAAGAATAGTCATGAAATAACTCTAGTTGTTGTTAGTAAAAAGAACACACATGCAATGACACTGGTAGATCCATGTGTGGTCTCTAAAGAGAACACACATGCAATGACACCGGTGGATCCATATGTGGTATGTGAAAAGAACACACATGCAATGACTCTGGTTGTTGTTAGTAAAAAGAACACACATGCAATGACACAGGTGGATCCATGTGTGGTCTCTGAAGAGAACACACATTTCAATGACACTGGTGGATCCATATGTGGTATGTGAAAAGAACACACATGCAATGACTCCAGTTGTTCTTAGTAAAAAGAACACACATGCAATGACACCGGTGGATCCATGCGTGGTCTCTGAAGAGAACACACATGCCATGACTCTAGCTGTGGTTAATGAGAAGAACACACATTTCAATGTCACTGGTGGATCCATATGTGGTATGTGAAAAGAATAGTCATGAAATAACTCTAGTTGTTGTTCGTAAAAAGAATACACATGCAATGACACTGGTGGATCCATGTGTGGTCTCTAAAGATAACACACATGCAATGACACTGGTGGATCCATATGTGGTATGTGAAAAGAACACACATGCAATGACTCTGGTTGTTGTTAGTAAAAAGAACACACATGCAATGCCACTAGTGGATCCATGTGTGGTCTCTGAAGAGGACACTCATTTCAATGACACTGGTGGATCCATATATGGTATGTGAAAAGAATACACATGCAATGACTCTAGTTGTTGTTAGTAAAAAGAACACACATGCATTGACACTGGTGGATCCATGTGTGGTATGTGAAAAGAACACACATGAAATGACTCTTGTTGTTGTTAGTAAAAAGAACACACATGCAATGACTCTAGTTGTTGTTAGTAAAAAGAACACACATGCAATGACACTATGGATCCATGTGTGGTCTCTGAAGAGAACACACATTTCAATGACACTTGTGGATCCATATGTGGTATGTGAAAAGAACACACATGCAATGACTCCAGTTGTTGTTAGTCAAAAGAACACACATGCAATGACACTGGTGGATCCATGTGAGGTCTCTGAAGAGAACACACATGCAATGACTCTAGCTGTGGTTAATGAGAAGAACACAAATTTCAATGACACTGGTGGATCCATATGTGGTATGTGAAAAGAATAGTCATGAAATAACTCTACTTGTTGTTAGTAAAAAGAACACACATGCAATGACACTGGTGGATGCATGTGTGGTCTCTGAAGAGAACACACATGCAATGACACCGGTGGATCCATATGTGGTATGTGAAAAGAACATACATGCAATGACTCTGGTCGTTGTTAGTAAAAAGAACACACATGCAATGACACTGGTAGATCCATGTGTGGTCTCTGAAGAGAACACTCATTTCAATGACACTGGTGGATCCATATGTGGTATGTGAAAAGAACACACATGCAATGACTCTAGTTGTTGTTACTAAGAAGAACACACATGCATTGACACTGGTGGATCCATGTGTGGTATGTGAAAAAAACACACATGCAATGACTCTTGTTCTTGTTAGTAAAAAGAACACACATGCAATGACTCCAGTTGTTGTTAGTAAAAATAACACACATGCAATGACACTGGTGGATCCATGTGTGGTCTCTGAAGAGAACACACATTTCAATGACACTGGTGGATCCATATGTGGTATGTGAAAAGAACACACATGCAATGACTCTAGTTGTTGTTAGTAAAAAGAACACACATGCAATGACACTGGTGGATCCATGTGTGGTCTCTGAAGAGAACACACATTTCAATGACACTGGTGGATCTATATGTGGTATGTGAAAAGAACACACATGCAATGACTCTAGTTGTTGTTAGTAAAAAGAACACACATGCAATGACACTGGTGGATCCATGTGTGGTATGTGAAAAGAACACACATGCAATGACTCTTGTTGTTGTTAGTAAAAAGAACACACATGCAATGACTCCAGTTGTTGTTAGTAAAAAGAACACACATGCAATGACACTGGTGGACCCATGTGTGGTCTCTGAAGAGAACACACATTTCAATGACACTGGTGGATCCATATGTGGTATTTGAAAAAAACTCACATGCAATGACTCTAGTTGTTGTTAGTAAAAAGAACACACATGCAATGACACTGGTGGATCCATGTGTGGTCTCTGAAGAGAACACACATGCAATGACTCTAGTTGTGGTTAATGAGAAGAACACACATTTCAATGACACTGGTGGATCCATATGTGGTATGTGAAAAGAATAGTCATGAAATGACTCTAGTTGTTCTTTGTGAAAAGAACACACATGCAATGACACTGGTGGATACATGTGTGGTCTCTGAAGAGAACACACATGCAATGACACTAGTGGATCCATCTGTAGTATGTGAAAAGAACACACATGCAATGACTCCGGTTGTTGTTACTAAAAAGAATAGACATGCAATGACACTGGTGGATCCATGTGTGTTCTCTGAAGAGAACACACATTTCAATGACACTGGTGGATCCATATGTGGTATATGAAAAGAACACACATGCAATGATTCCAGTTGTTGTTAGTAAAAAGAACACACAAGCAATGACACTGGTGGGTCCATGTGTGGTATGTGAAAAGAACACACATGCAAGGACTCCAGTTGTTGTTAGTAAAAAGAACACACATGCAATGACACTGGTGGATCCATATGTGGTATGTGAAAAGAACACATATCGAATGACTCCAGTTGTTGTTAGTAAAAAGAACACACATTCAATGAAAGTGGTGGATCCATGTGTGGTCTCTGAGGAGAACACACATTTCAATAACACTGGTAGATCCATATGTGGTATGTGAAAAGAACACACATGCAATGCCTCTAGTTGTTGTTAGTAAAAAGAACACACATGCAATGAAAGTGGTGGATCCATGTGTGGTCTCTGAGGAGAACACACATTTCAATAACACTGGTAGATCCATATGTGGTATGTGAAAAGAACACACATGCAATGCCTCTAGTTGTTGTTAGTAAGAAGAACACACATGCATTGACACTGGTGGATCCATGTGTGGTATGTGAAAAAAACACACATGCAATGACTCTTGTTCTTGTTAGTAAAAAGAACACACATGCAATGACTCCAGTTGTTGTTAGTAAAAATAACACACATGCAATGACACTGGTGGATCCATGTGTGGTCTCTGAAGAGAACACACATTTCAATAACACTGGTAGATCCATATGTGGTATGTGAAAAGAACACACATGCATTGACTCTAGTTGTTGTTAGTAAAAAGAACACACATGCAATGACACTGGTGGATCCATGTGTGGTCTATTAAGAGAACACACATTTCAATGACACTGGTGGATCCATATGTGGTATGTGAAAAGAACACACATGCAATGACTCCAGTTGTTGTTAGTAAAAAGAACACACATGCAATGACACTGGTGGATCCATGCGTGGTCTCTGAAGAGAACACACATGCCATGACTCTAGCTGTGGTTAATGAGAAGAACACACATTTCAATGACACTGGTGGATCCATATGTGTTATGTAAAAAGAACACACATCCAATGACTCTAGTTGTTGTTAGTAAAAAGAACACACATGCAATGACACTGGTGGATCCATGTGTGGTCTCTGAAGAGAACACACATGCAATGACACTGGTGGATCCATATGTGGTATGTGAAAAGAACACACATGCAATGACTCTGGTTGTTGTTAGTAAAAATAACACACATGCAATGACACTGGTAGATCCATGTGTGGTCCCTGAAGAGAACACTCATTTCAATGACACCGGTGGATCCATATGTGGTATGTGAAAAGAACACACATGCAATGACTCTAGTTCTTGTTAGTAAAAAGAACACACATGCATTGACACTGGTGGATCCATGTGTGGTATGTGAAAAGAACACACATGCAATGACTCTTGTTGTTGTTAGTAAAAAGAACACACATGCAATGACTCTAGTTGTTGTTAGTAAAAAGAACACACATGCAATGACACTGGTGGATCCACGTGTGGTCTCTGAAGAGAACACACATTTCAATAACACTGGTAGATCCATATGTGGTATGTGAAAAGAACACACATGCAATGACTCTAGTTGTTGTTAGTAAAAAGAACACACATGCAATGACACTGGTGGATCCATGTGTGGTCTCTGAAGAGAACACACATTTCAATGACACTGGTGGATCCATATGTGGTATGTGAAAAGAACACACATGCAATGACTCCAGTTGTTGTTAGTCAAAAGAACACACATGCAATGACACTGGTGGATCCATTGGTCTCTGAAGAGAAATGGCTCTAGCTGTGGTTAATGAGAAGAACACAAATTTCAATGACACTGGTGGATCCATATGTGGTATGTGAAAAGAATAGTCATGAAATAACTCTAGTTGTTGTTAGTAAAAAGAACACACATGCAATGACACTGGTAGATCCATGTGTGGTCTCTAAAGAGAACACACATGCAATGACACCGGTGGATCCATATGTGGTATGTGAAAAGAACACACATGCAATGACTCTGGTTGTTGTTAGTAAAAAGAACACACATGCAATGACACAGGTGGATCCATGTGTGGTCTCTGAAGAGAACACACATTTCAATGACACTGGTGGATCCATATGTGGTATGTGAAAAGAACACACATGCAATGACTCCAGTTGTTCTTAGTAAAAAGAACACACATGCAATGACACCGGTGGATCCATGCGTGGTCTCTGAAGAGAACACACATGCCATGACTCTAGCTGTGGTTAATGAGAAGAACACACATTTCAATGTCACTGGTGGATCCATATGTGGTATGTGAAAAGAATAGTCATGAAATAACTCTAGTTGTTGTTCGTAAAAAGAATACACATGCAATGACACTGGTGGATCCATGTGTGGTCTCTAAAGATAACACACATGCAATGACACTGGTGGATCCATATGTGGTATGTGAAAAGAACACACATGCAATGACTCTGGTTGTTGTTAGTAAAAAGAACACACATGCAATGCCACTAGTGGATCCATGTGTGGTCTCTGAAGAGAACACTCATTTCAATGACACTGGTGGATCCATATATGGTATGTGAAAAGAATACACATGCAATGACTCTAGTTGTTGTTAGTAAAAAGAACACACATGCATTGACACTGGTGGATCCATGTGTGGTATGTGAAAAGAACACACATGAAATGACTCTTGTTGTTGTTAGTAAAAAGAACACACATGCAATGACTCTAGTTGTTGTTAGTAAAAAGAACACACATGCAATGACACTATGGATCCATGTGTGGTCTCTGAAGAGAACACACATTTCAATGACACTTGTGGATCCATATGTGGTATGTGACAAGAACACACATGCAATGACTCCAGTTGTTGTTAGTCAAAAGAACACACATGCAATGACACTGGTGGATCCATGTGAGGTCTCTGAAGAGAACACACATGCAATGACTCTAGCTGTGGTTAATGAGAAGAACACAAATTTCAATGACACTGGTGGATCCATATGTGGTATGTGAAAAGAATAGTCATGAAATAACTCTAGTTGTTGTTAGTAAAAAGAACACACATGCAATGACACTGGTGGATGCATGTGTGGTCTCTGAAGAGAACACACATGCAATGACACCGGTGGATCCATATGTGGTATGTGAAAAGAACATACATGCAATGACTCTGGTCATTGTTAGTAAAAAGAACACACATGCAATGACACTGGTAGATCCATGTGTGGTCTCTGAAGAGAACACTCATTTCAATGACACTGGTGGATCCATATGTGGTATGTGAAAAGAACACACATGCAATGACTCTAGTTGTTGTTACTAAGAAGAACACACATGCATTGACACTGGTGGATCCATGTGTGGTATGTGAAAAGAACACACATGTAATGACTCTTGTTGTTGTTAGTAAAAAGAACACACATGCAATCACTCCAGTTGTTGTTAGTAAAAAGAACACACATGCAATGACACTGGTGGATCCATGTGTGGTCTCTGAAGAGAACACACATTTCAATGACACTGGTGGATCCATATGTGGTATGTGAAAAGAACACACATGCAATGACTCTAGTTGTTGTTAGTAAAAAGAACACACATGCAATGACACTGGTGGATCCATGTGTGGTCTCTGAAGAGAACACACATTTCAATGACACTAGTGGATCTATATATGGTATGTGAAAAGAACACACATGCAATGACTCTAGTTGTTGTTAGTAAAAAGAACACACATGCAATGACACTGGTTGATCCATGTGTGGTATGTGAAAAGAACACACATGCAATGACTCTTGTTGTTGTTAGTAAAAAGAACACACATGCAATGACTCCAGTTGTTGTTAGTAAAAAGAACACACATGCAATGACACTGGTGGACCCATGTGTGGTCTCTGAAGAGAACACACATTTCAATGACACTGGTGGATCCATATGTGGTATTTGAAAAAAACTCACATGCAATGACTCTAGTTGTTGTTAGTAAAAAGAACACACATGCAATGACACTGGTGGATCCATGTGTGGTCTCTGAAGAGAACACACATGCAATGACTCTAGTTGTGGTTAATGAGAAGAACACACATTTCAATGACACTGGTGGATCCATATGTGGTATGTGAAAAGAATAGTCATGAAATGACTCTAGTTGTTCTTTGTGAAAAGAACACACATGCAATGACACTGGTGGATACATGTGTGGTCTCTGAAGAGAACACACATGCAATGACACTGGTGGATCCATCTGTGGTATGTGAAAAGAACACACATGCAATGACTCCGGTTGTTGTTACTAAAAAGAATAGACATGCAATGAGACTGGTGGATCCATGTGTGTTCTCTGAAGAGAACACACATTTCAATGACACTGGTGGATCCATATGTGGTATATGAAAAGAACACACATGCAATGATTCCAGTTGTTGTTAGTAAAAAGAACACACAAGCAATGACACTGGTGGGTCCATGTGTGGTATGTGAAAAGAACACACATGCAAGGACTCCAGTTGTTGTTAGTAAAAAGAACACACATGCAATGACACTGGTGGATCCATATGTGGTATGTGAAAAGAACACATATCGAATGACTCCAGTTGTTGTTAGTAAAAAGAACACACATTCAATGAAAGTGGTGGATCCATGTGTGGTCTCTGAGGAGAACACACATTTCAATAACACTGGTAGATCCATATGTGGTATGTGAAAAGAACACACATGCAATGCCTCTAGTTGTTGTTAGTAAGAAGAACACACATGCATTGACACTGGTGGATCCATGTGTGGTATGTGAAAAAAACACACATGCAATGACTCTTGTTCTTGTTAGTAAAAAGAAAAACATGCAATGACTCCAGTTGTTGTTAGTAAAAAGAACACACATGCAACGACACTGGTGGATCCATGTGTGGTCTCTGAAGAGAACACACATTTCAATGACACTCGTGGATCCATATGTGGTATGTGAAAAGAACACACATGCAATGACTCTAGTTGTTGTTAGTAAAAAGAAACACACATGCAATGACACTGGTGGATCCATGTGTGGTCTCTGAAGAAAACACACATGCAATGACACTGGTGGATCCGTATGTGGTATGTGAAAAGAACACACATGCAATGACTCTGGTTGTTGTTAGTAAAAAGAACACACATGCAATGACACTGGTGGATCCATGTGTGGTCTCTGAAGAGAACACTCTTTTCAATGACACTGGTGGATCCATATGTGGTATGTGAAAAGAACACACATGCAATGACTCTAGTTGTTGTTAGTAAAAGAACACACATGCAATGACACTGGTGGATCCATGTGTGGTATGTGAAAAGAACACACATGAAATGACTCTTGTTGTTGTTAGTAAAAAGTACACACATGCAATGACTCCAGTTGTTGTTAGTAAAAAGAACACACATGCAATGACACTGGTGGATCCATGTGTGGTCTCTGAAGAGAACACACATTTCAATGACACTGGTGGATCCATATGTGGTATGTGAAAAAAACTTACATGCAATGACTCTAGTTGTTGTTAGTAAAAAGAACACACATGCAATGACACTGGTGGATCCATGTGTGGTCTCTGATGAGAACACACATGCAACGACTCTAATTGTGGTTAATGAGAAGAACACACATTTCAATGACACTGGTGGATCCATATGTGGTATGTGAAAAGAATAGTCATGAAATGACTGTTGTTGTTCTTTGTAAAAAGAACACACATGCAATGACACTGGTGGATACATGTGTGGTCTCTGAAGAGAACACACATGCAATAACACTGGTGGATCCATCTGTGGTATGTGAAAAGAACACACATGCAATGACTCCGGATGTTGTTACTAAAAAGAACAGACATGTAGTGAGACTGGTGGATCCATGTGTGTTCTCTGAAGAGAACACACATTTCAATGACAGTGGTGGATCCATATGTGGTATGTGAAAAGAACACACATGCAATGACTCCAGTTGTTGTTAGTAAAAAGAACACACAAGCAATGACACTAGTGGATCCATGTGTGGTATGTGAAAAGAACACACATGCAATGACTCCAGTTGTTGTTAGTAAAAAGAACACACATGCAATGACACTGGTGGATCCATATGTGGTATGTGAAAAGAACACACATGGAATGACTCCAGTTGTTGTTAGTAAAAAGAACACACATGCAATGAAAGTGGTGGATCCATGTGTGGTCTCTGAGGAGAACACACATTTCAATAACACTGGTAGATCCATATGTGGTATGTGAAAAGAACACACATTCAATGACTCTAGTTGTTGTTAGTTTAAAGAACACACATGCAATGACACTGGTGGATCCATGTGTGGTCTCTGAAGAGAACACACATTTCAATGACACTGGTGGATCCATATGTGGTATGTGAAAAGAACACACATGCAATGACTCCAGTTGTTGTTAGTAAAAAGAACACACATGCAATGACACTGGTGGATCCATGTGTGGTCTCTGAAGAGAACACACATGCAATGACTCTAGCTGTGGTTAATGAGAAGAACACACATTTCAATGACACTGGTGGATCCATATGTGGTATGTGAAAAGAATAGTCATGAAATAACTCCAGTTGTTGTTAGTAAAAAGAACACACATGCAATGACACTGGTGGATCCATGTGTGGTCTCTAAAGAGAACACACAAGAAATGGCACTGGTGGATCCATATGTGCTCTGTGAAAAGAACACACATGCAATGACTCTGGTTGTTGTTAGTAAAAAGAACACACATGCAATGACACTGGTAGATCCATGTGTGGTCTCTGAAGAGAACACTCATTTCAATGACACTGGTGGATCCATATGTGGTATGTGAAAAGAACACACATGCAATGACTCTAGTTGTTGTTAGTAAGAAGAACACAGATGCATTGACACTGGTGGATCCATGTGTGGTATGTGAAAAGAACACACATGCAATGACTCTTGTTCTTATTAGTAAAAAGAACACACATGTAATGACTCCAGTTGTTGTTAGTAAAAAGAACACACACGCAATGACACTGGTGGATCCATGTGTGGTCTCTGAAGAGAACACACATTTCAATGACACTAGTGGATCCATATGTGGTATGTGAAAAGAACACACATGCAATGACTCTAGTTGTTGTTAGTAAAAAGAAACACACATGCAATGACACTGGTGGATCCATGTGTGGTCTCTGAAGAAAACACACATGCAATGACACTGGTGGATCCGTATGTGGTATGTGAAAAGAACACACATGCAATGACTCTGGTTGTTGTTAGTAAAAAGAACACACATGCAATGACACTAGTGGATCCATGTGTGGTCTCTGAAGAGAACACTCATTTCAATGACACTGGTGGATCCATATGTGGTATGTGAAAAGAACACACATGCAATGACTCTAGTTGTTGTTAGTAAAAAGAACACACATGCATTGACACTGGTGGATCCATGTGTGGTATGTGAAAAGAACACACATGCAATGACTCTTGCTGTTGTTAGTAAAAAGAACACACATGCAATGACTCTAGTTGTTGTTAGTAAAAAGAACACACATGCAATGACACTGGTGGATCCACGTGTGGTCTCTGAAGAGAACACACATGCAATGACTCTAGCTGTGGTTAATGAGAAGAACACAAATTTCAATGACCCTGGTGGATCCATATGTGGTATGTGAAAAGAATAGTCATGAAATAACTCTAGTTGTGGTTAGTAAAAAGAACACACATGCAATGACACTGGTGGATCCATGTGTGGTCTCTGAAGAGAACACACATGCAATGACACTGGTGGATCCATATGTGGTATGTGAAAAGAACACACATGCAATGACTCTGGTTGTTGTTAGTAAAAAGAACACACATGCAATGACACTAGAAGATCCATGTGTGGTCTCTGAAGAGAACACTCATTTCAATGACACTGGTGCATCCATATGTGGTATGTGAAAAGAACACACATGCAATGACTCTAGTTGTTGTTACTAAGAAGAACACACATGCATTGACACTGGTGGATCCATGTGTGGTATGTGAAAAGAACACACATGCAATGACTCTTGTTGTTGTTAGTGAAAATAACACACATGCAATGACTCCAGTTGTTGTTAGTAAAAAGAACACACATTTCAATGACACTGGTGGATCCATGTGTGTTCTCTGAAGAGAACACACATTTCAATGACACTGGTGGATCCATATGTGGTATGTGAAAAGAACACACATGCAATGACTCCAATTGTTGTTAGTAAAAAGAACACACAAGCAATGACACTGGTGGATCCATGTGTGGTATGTGAAAAGAACACACATGAAATGACTCCAGTTGTTGTTAGTAAAAAGAACACACATGCAATGACACTGGTGGATTCATATGTGGTATGTGAAAAGAACACACATGGAATGACTCCAGTTGTTGTTAGTAAAAATAACACACATGCAATGACTCCAGTTGTTGTTAGTAAAAAGAACACACATGCAATGACACTGGTGGATCCATGTGTGGTCTCTGAAGAGAACACACTTTTCAATGACACTGGTGGATCCATATGTGGTATGTGAAAAGAACACACATGCAATGACTCTAGTTGTTGTTAGTAAAAAGAACACACATGCAATGACACTGGTGGATCCATGTGTGGTATGTGAAAAGAACACACATGCAATGACTCTTGTTGTTGTTAGTAAAAAGAACACACATGCAATGACTCTAGTTGTTGTTAGTAAAAAGAACACACATGCAATGACACTGGTGGATCCATGTGTGGTCTCTGAAGAGAACACACATTTCAAAGACACTAGTGGATCCATATGTGGTATGTGAAAAAAACTCACATGCAATGACTCTAGTTGTTGTTAGTAAAAAGAACACACATGCAATGACACTGGTGGATCCATGTGTGGGTCTCTTAAGAGATCACACATGCCATGACTCTAATTGTGGTTAATGAGAAGAACACACATTTCAATGACACTGGTGGATCCATATGTGGTATGTGAAAAGAATAGTCATGAAATGACTGTAGTTGTTCTTTGTAAAAAGAACACACATGCAATGACACTGGTGGATACATGTGTGGTCTCTGAAGAGAACACACATGCAATGACACTGGTGGATCCATCTGTGGTATGTGAAAAGAACACACATGCAATGACTCCGGTTGTTGTTACTAAAAAGAACAGACATGTAGTGAGACTGGTGGATCCATGTGTGTTCTCTGAAGAGAACATACATTTCAATGACACTGGTGGATCCATATGTGGTATGTGAAAAGAACACACATGCAATGACTCCAGTTGTTGTTAGTAAAAAGAACACACAAGCAATGACACTGGTGGATCCATATGTGGTATGTGAAAAGAACACACATGGAATGACTCCAGTTGTTGTTAGTAAAAAGAACACACATGCAATGAAAGTGGTGGATCCATGTGTGGTCTCTGAGGAGAACACACATTTCAATAACACTGGTAGATCCATATGTGGTATGTGAAAAGAACACACATGCAATGACTCTAGTTGTTGTTAGTAAAAAGAACACACATGCAATGATACTGGTGGATCCATGTGTGGTCTCTGAAGAGAACACACATTTCAATGACACTGGTGGATCCATATGTGGTATGTGAAAAGAACACACATGCAATGACTCTGGTTATTGTTAGTAAAAAGAACACACATGCAATGACACTAGTAGATCCATGTGTGGTCTCTGAAGAGAACACTCATTTCAATGACACTGGTGGATCCATATGTGGTTTGTGAAAAGAACACACATGCAATGACTCTAGTTGTTGTTAGTAAGAAGAACACACATGCATTGACACTGGTGGATCCATGTGTGGTATGTGAAAAGAACACACATGCAATGACTCTTGTTCTTGTTAGTAAAAAGAACACACATGTAATGACTCCAGTTGTTGTTAGTAAAAAGAACACACACGCAATGACACTGGTGGATCCATGTGTGGTCTCTGAAGAGAACACACATTTCAATGACACTGGTGGATCCATATGTGGTATGTGAAAAGAACACACATGCAATGACTCTAGTTGTTGTTAGTAAAAAGAAACACACAAGCAATGACACTGGTAGATCCATGTGTGGTCCCTGAAGAAAACACACATGCAATGACACTGGTGGATCCGTATGTGGTATGTGAAAAGAACACACATGCAATGACTCTGGTTGTTGTTAGTAAAAAGAACACACATGCAATGACACTAGTGGATCCATGTGTGGTCTCTGAAGAGAACACTCATTTCAATGACACTGGTGGATCCATATGTGGTATGTGAAAAGAACACACATGCAATGACTCTAGTTGTTGTTAGTAAAAAGAACACACATGCATTGACACTGGTGGATCCATGTGTGGTATGTGAAAAGAACACACATGCAATGACTCTTGCTGTTGTTAGTAAAAAGATAACACATGCAATGACTCTAGTTGTTGTTAGTAAAAAGAACACACATGCAATGACACTGGTGGATCCACGTGTGGTCTCTGAAGAGAACACACATTTCAATAACACTGGTAGATCCATATGTGCTATGTGAAAAGAACACACATGCAATGACTCTAGTTGTTGTTAGTAAAAAGAACACACATGCAATGACACTGGTGGATCCATGTGTGGTCTCTGAAGAGAACACACATTTCAATGACACTGGTGGATCCATATGTGGTATGTGAAAAGAACACACATGCAATGACTCCAGTTGTTGTTAGTCAAAAGAACACACATGCAATGACACTGGTGGACCCATGTGTGGTCTCTGAAGAGAACACACATGCAATGACTCTAGCTGTGGTTAATGAGAAGAACACAAATTTCAATGACACTGGTGGATCCATATGTGGTATGTGAAAAGAATAGTCATGAAATAACTCTAGTTGTGGTTAGTAAAAAGAACACACATGCAATGACACTGGTGGATCCATGTGTGGTCTCTAAAGAGAACACACATGCAATGACACTGGTGGATCCATATGTGGTATGTGAAAAGAACACACATGCAATGACTCTGGTTGTTGTTAGTAAAAAGAACACACATGCAATGACACTGGAAGATCCATGTGTGGTCTCTGAAGAGAACACTCATTTCAATGACACTGGTGGATCCATATGTGGTATGTGAAAAGAACACACGTGCAATGACTCTAGTTGTTGTTACTAAGAAGAACACACATGCATTGACACTGGTGGATCCATGTGTGGTATGTGAAAAGAACACACATGCAATGACTCTTGTTGTTGTTAGTGAAAATAACACACATGCAATGACTCCAGTTGTTGTTAGTAAAAAGAACACACATTTCAATGACACTGGTGAATCCATGTGTGTTCTCTGAAGAGAACACACATTTCAATGACACTGGTGGATCCATATGTGGTATGTGAAAAGAACACACATGCAATGACTCCAGTTGTTGTTAGTAAAAAGAACACACATGCAATGACACTGGTGGATTCATATGTGGTATGTGAAAAGAACACACATGGAATGACTCCAGTTGTTGTTAGTAAAAAGAACACACATGCAATGAAAGTGGTGGATCCATGTGTGGTGTCTGAGGAGAACACACATTTCAATAACACTGGTAGATCCATATGTGGTATTTGAAAAGAACACACATGCAATGACTCTCGTTGTTGTTAGTAAAAAGAACACACATGCAATGAAACTGGTGGATCCATGTGTGGTCTCTGAAGAGAACACACATTTCAATGACACTGGTGGATCCATATGTGGTATGTGAAAAGAACACACATGCAATGACTCAGTTGTTGTTAGTAAGAGAACACACATGCAATGACACTGGTGGATCTATGTGTGGTCTCTGAAGAGAACACACATGCAATGACTCTAGCTGTGGTTAATGAGAAGAACACACATTTCAATGACACTGGTGGATCCATATGTGGTATGTGAAAAGAATAGTCATGAAATAACTCCAATTGTTGTTAGTAAAAAGAACACACATGCAATGACACTGGTGGATCCATGTGTGGTCTCTGAAGAGAACACACATGCAATGACACTGGTGGATCCATATGTGCTATGTGAAAAGAACACACAAGCAATGACTTTGGTTGTTGTTAGTAAAAAGAAAACACATGCAATGACACTGGTAGATCCATGTGTGGTCTCTGAAGAGAACACTCATTTGAATGACACTGGTGGATCCATATGTGGTATGTGAAAAGAACACACATGCAATGACTCTAGTTGTTGTTAGTAAGAAGAACACACATGCATTGACACTGGTGGATCCATGTGTGGTATGTGAAAAGAACACACATGCAATGACTCTTGTTGTTGTTAGTAAAAAGAACACACATGCAATGGCTCCAGTTGTTGTTAGTAAAAAGAACACACATGCAATGACACTGGTGGATCCATGTTTGGTCTCTGAAGAGAACACACATTTCAATTACACTGGAGGATCCATATGTGGTATGTGAAAAGAATACACATGCAATGACTCTAGTTGTTGTTAGTAAAAAGAAACACACATGCAATGACACTGGTGGATCCATGTGTGGTCTCTGAAGAAAACACACATGCAATGACACTGGTGGATCCGTATGTGGTATGTGAAAAGAACACACATGCAATGACTCTGGTTGTTGTTAGTAAAAAGAACACACATGCAATGACACTGGTGGATCCATGTGTGGTCTCTGAAGAGAACACACATTTCAATGACACTGGTGGATCCATATGTGGTATGTGAAAAGAACACACATGCAATGACTCCAGATGTTGTTAGTAAAAAGAATACACATGCAATGACACTGGTGGATCCATGTGTGGTATGTGTAAAGAACACACATGCAATGACTCTTGTTGTTGTTAGTAAAAAGAACACACATGCAATGACTCCAGTTGTTGTTAGTAAAAAGAACACACATGCAATGACACTGGTGGATTCGTGTGTGGTCTCTGAAGAGAACACACATTTCAATGACACTGGTGGATCCATATGTGGTATGTGAAAAAAACTCACATGCAATGACTCTAGTTGTTGTTAGTAAAAAGAACACACATGCAATGACACTGGTGGATCCATGTGTGGTCTCTGAAGAGAACACACATGCGATGACTCTAGTTGTGGTTAATGAGAAGAACACACATTTCAATGACACTGGTGGATCCATATGTGGTATGTGAAAAGAATAGTCATGAAATGACTCTAGTTGTTCTTTGTGAAAAGAACACACATGCAATGACACTGGTGGATACATGTGTGGTCTCTGAAGAGAACACACATGCAATGACACTGGTGGATCCATCTATGGTATGTGAAAAGAACACACATGCAATGACTCTGGTTGTTGTTAGTAAAAAGAACACACATGCAATGACACTGGTGGATCCATGTGTTGTCTCTGAAGAGAACACACATTTCAATGACACTGGTGGATCCATATGTGGTATGTGAAAAGAACACACATGCAATGACTCCAGATGTTGTTAGTAAAAAGAATACACATGCAATGACACTGGTGGATCCATGTGTGGTATGTGAAAAGAACACACATGCAATGACTCCAGTTGTTGTTAGTAAAAAGAACACACATGCAATGACACTGGTGGATCCGTGTGTGGTCTCTGAAGAGAACACACATTTCAATGACACTGGTGGATCCATATGTGGTATGTGAAAAAAAACTCACATGCAATGAGTCTAGTTGTTGTTAGTAAAAAGAACACACATGCAATGACACTGGTGGATCCATGTGTGGTCTCTGAAGAGAACACACATGCAATGACTCTAGTTGTGGTTAATGAGAAGAACACACATTTCAATGACACTGGTGGATCCATATGTGGTATGTGAAAAGAATAGTCATGAAATGACTCTAGTTGTTCTTTGTGAAAAGAACACACATGCAATGACACTGGTGGATACATGTTTATTCTCTGAAGAGAACACACATGCAATGACACTGGTGGATCCATCTATGGTATGTGAAAAGAACACACATGCAATGACTCCGGTTGTTGTTACTAAAAAGAACAGACATGCAATGTGACAGGTGGATCCATGTGTGTTCTCTGAAGAGAACACACATTTCAATGACACTGGTGGATCCATATGTGGTATGTGAAAAGAACACACATGCAATGACTCCAGTTGTTGTTAGTAAAAAGAACACACAAGCAATGATACTGGTGGATCCATGTGTGGTATGTGAAAAGAACACACATGCAATGACTCTAGTTGTTGTTAGTAAAAAGAACACACATGCAATGACACTGGTGGATCCATGTGTGGTCTCTGAAGAGAACACACATTTCAATGACACTGGTGGATCCATATGTGGTATGTGAAAAGAACACACATGCAATGACTCCAGTTGTTGTTAGTAAAAAGAACACACATGCAATGACGCTGGTGGAGCCATGTGTGGTCTCTGAAGAGAACACACATGCAATGACTCTAGCTGTGGTTAATGAGAAGAACCCACATTTCAATGACACTGGTGGATCCATATGTGGTATGTGAAAAGAATAGTCATGAAATAACTCCAGTTGTTGTTAGTAAAAAGAACACACATGCAATGACACTGGTGGATCCATGTGTGGTCTCTAAAGAGAACACACATGCAATGACACTGGTGGATCCATATGTGTTATGTGAAAAGAACACACATGCAATGACTCTGGTTGTTGTTAGTAAAAAGAACACACATGCAATGACACTAGTGGATCCATGTGTGGTCTCTGAAGAGAACACTCATTTCAATGACACTGGTGGATCCATATGTGGTATGTGAAAAGAACACACATGCAATGACTCTAGTTGTTGTTAGTAAAAAGAACACACATGCATTGACACTGGTGGATCCATGTGTGGTATGTGAAAAGAACACACATGCAATGACTCTTGCTGTTGTTAGTAAAAAGATAACACATGCAATGACTCTAGTTGTTGTTAGTAAAAAGAACACACATGCAATGACACTGGTGGATCCACGTGTGGTCTCTGAAGAGAACACACATTTCAATAACACTGGTAGATCCATATGTGCTATGTGAAAAGAACACACATGCAATGACTCTAGTTGTTGTTAGTAAAAAGAACACACATGCAATGACACTGGTGGATCCATGTGTGGTCTCTGAAGAGAACACACATTTCAATGACACTGGTGGATCCATATGTGGTATGTGAAAAGAACACACATGCAATGACTCCAGTTGTTGTTAGTCAAAAGAACACACATGCAATGACACTGGTGGACCCATGTGTGGTCTCTGAAGAGAACACACATGCAAT
The DNA here is from genome assembly GCA_916181665.1 of Avena sativa. Taxonomy (NCBI): domain Eukaryota; kingdom Viridiplantae; phylum Streptophyta; class Magnoliopsida; order Poales; family Poaceae; genus Avena; species Avena sativa. The sequence goes on from OV702287.1 coordinate 347,500,627, forward strand.
GACTCTAGCTGTGGTTAATGAGAAGAACACAAATTTCAATGACACTGGTGGATCCATATGTGGTATGTGAAAAGAATAGTCATGAAATAACTCTAGTTGTGGTTAGTAAAAAGAACACACATGCAATGACACTGGTGGATCCATGTGTGGTCTCTAAAGAGAACACACATGCAATGACACTGGTGGATCCATATGTGGTATGTGAAAAGAACACACATGCAATGACTCTGGTTGTTGTTAGTAAAAAGAACACACATGCAATGACACTGGAAGATCCATGTGTGGTCTCTGAAGAGAACACTCATTTCAATGACACTGGTGGATCCATATGTGGTATGTGAAAAGAACACACGTGCAATGACTCTAGTTGTTGTTACTAAGAAGAACACACATGCATTGACACTGGTGGATCCATGTGTGGTATGTGAAAAGAACACACATGCAATGACTCTTGTTGTTGTTAGTGAAAATAACACACATGCAATGACTCCAGTTGTTGTTAGTAAAAAGAACACACATTTCAATGACACTGGTGAATCCATGTGTGTTCTCTGAAGAGAACACACATTTCAATGACACTGGTGGATCCATATGTGGTATGTGAAAAGAACACACATGCAATGACTCTAGTTGTTGTTAGTAAAAAGAACACACATGCAATGACACTGGTGGATTCATATGTGGTATGTGAAAAGAACACACATGGAATGACTCCAGTTGTTGTTAGTAAAAAGAACACACATGCAATGAAAGTGGTGGATCCATGTGTGGTGTCTAAGGAGAACACACATTTCAATAACACTGGTAGATCCATATGTGGTATTTGAAAAGAACACACATGCAATGACTCTCGTTGTTGTTAGTAAAAAGAACACACATGCAATGAAACTGGTGGATCCATGTGTGGTCTCTGAAGAGAACACACATTTCAATGACACTGGTGGATCCATATGTGGTATGTGAAAAGAACACACATGCAATGACTCAGTTGTTGTTAGTAAGAGAACACACATGCAATGACACTGGTGGATCTATGTGTGGTCTCTGAAGAGAACACACATGCAATGACTCTAGCTGTGGTTAATGAGAAGAACACACATTTCAATGACACTGGTGGATCCATATGTGGTATGTGAAAAGAATAGTCATGAAATAACTCCAATTGTTGTTAGTAAAAAGAACACACATGCAATGACACTGGTGGATCCATGTGTGGTCTCTGAAGAGAACACACATGCAATGACACTGGTGGATCCATATGTGCTATGTGAAAAGAACACACAAGCAATGACTTTGGTTGTTGTTAGTAAAAAGAAAACACATGCAATGACACTGGTAGATCCATGTGTGGTCTCTGAAGAGAACACTCATTTGAATGACACTTGTGGATCCATATGTGGTATGTGAAAAGAACACACATGCAATGACTCTAGTTGTTGTTAGTAAGAAGAACACACATGCATTGACACTGGTGGATCCATGTGTGGTATGTGAAAAGAACACACATGCAATGACTCTTGTTGTTGTTAGTAAAAATAACACACATGCAATGGCTCCAGTTGTTGTTAGTAAAAAGAACACACATGCAATGACACTGGTGGATCCATGTTTGGTCTCTGAAGAGAACACACATTTCAATTACACTGGTGGATCCATATGTGGTATGTGAAAAGAATACACATGCAATGACTCTAGTTGTTGTTAGTAAAAAGAAACACACATGCAATGACACTGGTGGATCCATGTGTGGTCTCTGAAGAAAACACACATGCAATGACACTGGTGGATCCGTATGTGGTATGTGAAAAGAACACACATGCAATGACTCTGGTTGTTGTTAGTAAAAAGAACACACATGCAATGACACTGGTGGATCCATGTGTGGTCTCTGAAGAGAACACACATTTCAATGACACTGGTGGATCCATATGTGGTATGTGAAAAGAACACACATGCAATGACTCCAGATGTTGTTAGTAAAAAGAATACACATGCAATGACACTGGTGGATCCATGTGTGGTATGTGTAAAGAACACACATGCAATGACTCTTGTTGTTGTTAGTAAAAAGAACACACATGCAATGACTCCAGTTGTTGTTAGTAAAAAGAACACACATGCAATGACACTGGTGGATCCGTGTGTGGTCTCTGAAGAGAACACACATTTCAATGACACTGGTGGATCCATATGTGGTATGTGAAAAAAACTCACATGCAATGACTCTAGTTGTTGTTAGTAAAAAGAACACACATGCAATGACACTGGTGGATCCATGTGTGGTCTCTGAAGAGAACACACATGCGATGACTCTAGTTGTGGTTAATGAGAAGAACACACATTTCAATGACACTGGTGGATCCATATGTGGTATGTGAAAAGAATAGTCATGAAATGACTCTAGTTGTTCTTTGTGAAAAGAACACACATGCAATGACACTGGTGGATACATGTGTGGTCTCTGAAGAGAACACACATGCAATGACACTGGTGGATCCATCTATGGTATGTGAAAAGAACACACATGCAATGACTCTGGTTGTTGTTAGTAAAAAGAACACACATGCAATGACACTGGTGGATCCATGTGTTGTCTCTGAAGAGAACACACATTTCAATGACACTGGTGGATCCATATGTGGTATGTGAAAAGAACACACATGCAATGACTCCAGATGTTGTTAGTAAAAAGAATACACATGCAATGACACTGGTGGATCCATGTGTGGTATGTGAAAAGAACACACATGCAATGACTCCAGTTGTTGTTAGTAAAAAGAACACACATGCAATGACACTGGTGGATCCGTGTGTGGTCTCTGAAGAGAACACACATTTCAATGACACTGGTGGATCCATATGTGGTATGTGAAAAAAAACTCACATGCAATGAGTCTAGTTGTTGTTAGTAAAAAGAACACACATGCAATGACACTGGTGGATCCATGTGTGGTCTCTGAAGAGAACACACATGCAATGACTCTAGTTGTGGTTAATGAGAAGAACACACATTTCAATGACACTGGTGGATCCATATGTGGTATGTGAAAAGAATAGTCATGAAATGACTCTAGTTGTTCTTTGTGAAAAGAACACACATGCAATGACACTGGTGGATACATGTTTATTCTCTGAAGAGAACACACATGCAATGACACTGGTGGATCCATCTATGGTATGTGAAAAGAACACACATGCAATGACTCCGGTTGTTGTTACTAAAAAGAACAGACATGCAATGTGACAGGTGGATCCATGTGTGTTCTCTGAAGAGAACACACATTTCAATGACACTGGTGGATCCATATGTGGTATGTGAAAAGAACACACATGCAATGACTCCAGTTGTTGTTAGTAAAAAGAACACACAAGCAATGATACTGGTGGATCCATGTGTGGTATGTGAAAAGAACACACATGCAATGACTCTAGTTGTTGTTAGTAAAAAGAACACACATGCAATGACACTGGTGGATCCATGTGTGGTCTCTGAAGAGAACACACATTTCAATGACACTGGTGGATCCATATGTGGTATGTGAAAAGAACACACATGCAATGACTCCAGTTGTTGTTAGTAAAAAGAACACACATGCAATGACGCTGGTGGAGCCATGTGTGGTCTCTGAAGAGAACACACATGCAATGACTCTAGCTGTGGTTAATGAGAAGAACCCACATTTCAATGACACTGGTGGATCCATATGTGGTATGTGAAAAGAATAGTCATGAAATAACTCTAGTTGTTGTTAGTAAAAAGAACACACATGCAATGACACTGGTGGATCCATGTGTGGTCTCTAAAGAGAACACACATGCAATGACACTGGTGGATCCATATGTGTTATGTGAAAAGAACACACATGCAATGACTCTGGTTGTTGTTAGTAAAAAGAACACACATGCAATGACACTGGTAGATCCATGTGTGGTCTCTGAAGAGAACACTCATTTCAATGACACTGGTGGATCCATATGTGGTATGTGAAAAGAACACACATGCAATGACTCTAGTTGTTGTTAGTAAGAAGAACACACATGCATTGACACTGGTGGATCCATGTGTGGTATGTGAAAAGAACACACATGCAATGACTCTTGTTGTTGTTAGTAAAAAGAACACACATGCAATGACTCCAGTTGTTGTTAGTAAAAAGAACACACATGCAATGACACTGGTGGATCCATGTGTGGTCTCTAAAGAGAACACACATTTCAATGACACTGGTGGATCCATATGTGGTATGTGAAAAGAACACACATGCAATGACTCTAGTTGTTGTTAGTAAAAAGAAACACACATGCAATGACACTGGTGGATCCATGTGTGGTCTCTGAAGAAAACACACATGCAATGACACTGGTGGATCCGTATGTGGTATGTGAAAAGAACACACATGCAATGACTCTGGTTGTTGTTAGTAAAAAGAACACACATGCAATGACACTAGTGGATCCATGTGTGGTCTCTGAAGAGAACACACATTTCAATGACACTGGTTTATCCATATGTGGTATGTGAAAAGAACACACATGCAATGACTCTAGTTGTTGTTAGTAAAAAGAACACACATGCAATGACACTGGTGGATCCATGTGTGGTATGTGAAAAGAACACACATGCAATGAATCTTGTTATTGTTAGTAAAAAGAACACACATGCAATGACTCCAGTTGTTGTTAGTAAAAAGAACACACATGCGATGACACTGGTGGATCCATGTGTGGTCTCTGAAGAGAACACACATTCCAATGACACTGGTGGATCCATATGTGGTATGTGAAAAGAACACACAAGCAATGACTCTAGTTGTTGTTAGTAAAAAGAACACACTTGCCATGACACTGGTGGATCCATGTGTGGTCTCTGAAGAGAACACACATGCGTTGACTCTAGCTATAGTTAATGAGAAGAACACACATTTTAATGACACTGGTGGATCCATATGTGGTATGTGAAAAGAATAGTCTTGAAATGACTCTAGTTGTTCTTTGTAAAAAGAACACACATGGAATGACACTAGTGGATACATGTGTGGTCTCTGAAGAGAACGACATACACTGACACTAGTGGATCCATCTGTGGTATGTGAAAAGAACACACATGCAATGACTCTGGTTGTTGTTAGTAAAAAGAACAGACATGCAATGACACTGGTGGACCCATGTGCGGTCACTGAAGAGAACACACATTTCAATGACACTGGTGGATCCATATGTGGTATGTGAAAAGAACACACATGCAATGACTCCAGTTGTTGTTAGTAAAAAGAACACACATGCAATGACACTGGTGGATCCATGTGTGGTATGTGCAAAGAACACACATGCAATGACTCCAGTTGTTGTTAGTTAAAAGAACACACATGCAATGACACTGGTGGATCCATCTGTGGTATGTGAAAAGAACACACATGCAATGACTCTAGTTGTTGTTAGTAAAAAGAACACACATGCAATGACACTGGTGGATCCATGTGTGGTCTTGAAGAGAACAAACATGCAATGACTATAGCTATGGTTAATGAAAAGAACACACATTTCAACGCCACTTGTGGATCCATATGTGGTATGTGAAAATAATAGTCATGAAATGACTCCAGTTGTTGTTAGTAAAAAGAACACACATGCAATGACACTGATGGATCCATGTGTGGTCTCTGAAGAGAACACACATTTCAATAACACTGGTAGATACATATGTAGTATGTGAAAAGAACACACATGCAATGACCCCAGTTGTTGTTAGTAAAAAGAACACACATGCAATGACATTGGTGGATCCATGTGTGGTCTCTTAAGAGAACACACATTTCAATGACACTGGTGGATCCACATGTGGTATGTGAAAAGAACACATATGCAATGACTCTAGTTCTTGTTAGTAAAAATAACACGCATACAATGACATTGGTGGATATAGGTGTGGTCTCTAAAGAGAACACACATGAAATGACTCTAGCTGTGGTTAATGAGAAGAACACACATTTCAATGACACTGGTGGATCCATATGTGGTATGTGAAAATAATATTCATGAAATGACTCTGGTTGTTGTTAGTAAAAAGAACACACATGCAATAACACTGGTCGATCCATGTGTGGTCTCTAAAGAGAACACACATTTCAATGACACTGGTGGATCCATATGTGGTATGTGAAAAAAAACTCACATGCAATGACTCTAGTTGTTGTTAGTAAAAAGAACACACATGCAATGACACTGGTGGATCCATGTGTGGTCTCTGAAGAGAACACACATGCAATGACTCTAGTTGTGGTTAATGAGAAGAACACACATTTCAATGACACTGGTGGATCCATATGTGGTATGTGAAAAGAATAGTCATGAAATGACTCTAGTTGTTCTTTGTAAAAAGAACACACATGCAATGACACTGGTGGATACATGTGTGGTCTCTAAAGAGAACACACATGCAATGACACTGGTGGATCCATCTGTGGTATGTGAAAAGAACACACATGCAATCACTCCGGTTGTTGTTAGTAAAAAGAACACACAAGCAATGACACTGGTGGATCCATGTGTGGTATGTGAAAAGAACACACATGCAATGACTCCAGTTGTTGTTAGTAGAAAGAACACACATGCAATGACACTGGTGGATACATATGTGGTCTCTGAAGAGAACACACATGCAATGACACTGGTGGATCCATGTGTGGTCTCTAAAGAGAACACACATGCAATGACACTGGTGGATCCATATGTGCTCTGTGAAAAGAACACACATGCAATGACTCTGGTTGTTGTTAGTAAAAAGAACACACATGCAATGACACTGGTAGATCCATGTGTGGTCTCTGAAGAGAACACCCATTTCAATGACACTGGTGGATCCATATGTGGTATGTGAAAAGAACACACATGCAATGACTCTAGTTGTTGTTAGTAAGAAGAACACACATGCATTGACACTGGTGGATCCATGTGTGGTATGTGAAAAGAACACACATGCAATGACTCTAGTTGTTGTTAGTAAAAAGAACACACATGCAATGACACTGGTGGATCCATGTGTGGTCTATTAAGAGAACACACATTTCAATGACACTGGTGGATCCATATGTGGTATGTGAAAAGAACACACATGCAATGACTCCAGTTGTTGTTAGTAAAAAGAACACACAAGCAATGATACTGGTGGATCCATGTGTGGTATGTGAAAAGAACACACATGCAATGACTCTAGTTGTTGTTAGTAAAAAGAACACACATGCAATGACACTGGTGGATCCATGTGTGGTCTCTGAAGAGAACACACATTTCAATGACACTGGTGGATCCATATGTGGTATAGAAAAGAACACACATGCAATGACTCCAGTTGTTGTTAGTAAAAAGAACACACATGCAATGACGCTGGTGGAGCCATGTGTGGTCTCTGAAGAGAACACACATGCAATGACTCTAGCTGTGGTTAATGAGAAGAACCCACATTTCAATGACACTGGTGGATCCATATGTGGTATGTGAAAAGAATAGTCATGAAATAACTCCAGTTGTTGTTAGTAAAAAGAACACACATGCAATGACACTGGTGGATCCATGTGTGGTCTCTAAAGAGAACACACATGCAATGACACTGGTGGATCCATATGTGTTATGTGAAAAGAACACACATGCAATGACTCTGGTTGTTGTTAGTAAAAAGAACACACATGCAATGACACTGGTAGATCCATGTGTGGTCTCTGAAGAGAACACTCATTTCAATGACACTGGTGGATCCATATGTGGTATGTGAAAAGAACACACATGCAATGACTCTAGTTGTTGTTAGTAAGAAGAACACACATGCATTGACACTGGTGGATCCATGTGTGGTATGTGAAAAGAACACACATGCAATGACTCTTGTTGTTGTTAGTAAAAAGAACACACATGCAATGACTCCAGTTGTTGTTAGTAAAAAGAACACACATGCAATGACACTGGTGGATCCATGTGTGGTCTCTAAAGAGAACACACATTTCAATGACACTGGTGGATCCATATGTGGTATGTGAAAAGAACACACATGCAATGACTCTAGTTGTTGTTAGTAAAAAGAAACACACATGCAATGACACTGGTGGATCCATGTGTGGTCTCTGAAGAAAACACACATGCAATGACACTGGTGGATCCGTATGTGGTATGTGAAAAGAACACACATGCAATGACTCTGGTTGTTGTTAGTAAAAAGAACACACATGCAATGACACTGGTGGATCCATGTGTGGTCTCTGAAGAGAACACACATTTCAATGACACTGGTTTATCCATATGTGGTATGTGAAAAGAACACACATGCAATGACTCCAGTTGTTGTTAGTAAAAAGAACACACATGCAATGACACTGGTGGATCCATGTGTGGTATGTGAAAAGAACACACATGCAATGAATCTTGTTATTGTTAGTAAAAAGAACACACATGCAATGACTCCAGTTGTTGTTAGTAAAAAGAACACACATGCGATGACACTAGTGGATCCATGTGTGGTCTCTGAAGAGAACACACATTCCAATGACACTGGTGGATCCATATGTGGTATGTGAAAAGAACACACAAGCAATGACTCTAGTTGTTGTTAGTAAAAAGAACACACATGCAATGACACTGGTGGATCCATGTGTGGTCTTGAAGAGAACAAACATGCAATGACTATAGCTATGGTTAATGAAAAGAACACACATTTCAACGCCACTTGTGGATCCATATGTGGTATGTGAAAATAATAGTCATGAAATGACTCCAGTTGTTGTTAGTAAAAAGAACACACATGCAATGACACTGATGGATCCATGTGTGGTCTCTGAAGAGAACACACATTTCAATAACACTGGTAGATACATATGTAGTATGTGAAAAGAACACACATGCAATGACCCCAGTTGTTGTTAGTAAAAAGAACACACATGCAATGACATTGGTGGATCCATGTGTGGTCTCTTAAGAGAACACACATTTCAATGACACTGGTGGATCCACATGTGGTATGTGAAAAGAACACATATGCAATGACTCTAGTTCTTGTTAGTAAAAATAACACGCATACAATGACATTGGTGGATATAGGTGTGGTCTCTAAAGAGAACACACATGAAATGACTCTAGCTGTGGTTAATGAGAAGAACACACATTTCAATGACACTGGTGGATCCATATGTGGTATGTGAAAATAATATTCATGAAATGACTCTGGTTGTTGTTAGTAAAAAGAACACACATGCAATAACACTGGTCGATCCATGTGTGGTCTCTAAAGAGAACACACATTTCAATGACACTGGTGGATCCATATGTGGTATGTGAAAAAAACTCACATGCAATGACTCTAGTTGTTGTTAGTAAAAAGAACACACATGCAATGACACTGGTGGATCCATGTGTGGTCTCTGAAGAGAACACACATGCAATGACTCTAGTTGTGGTTAATGAGAAGAACACACATTTCAATGACACTGGTGGATCCATATGTGGTATGTGAAAAGAATAGTCATGAAATGACTCTAGTTGTTCTTTGTAAAAAGAACACACATGCAATGACACTGGTGGATACATGTGTGGTCTCTAAAGAGAACACACATGCAATGACACTGGTGGATCCATCTGTGGTATGTGAAAAGAACACACATGCAATCACTCCGGTTGTTGTTAGTAAAAAGAACACACAAGCAATGACACTGGTGGATCCATGTGTGGTATGTGAAAAGAACACACATGCAATGACTCCAGTTGTTGTTAGTAGAAAGAACACACATGCAATGACACTGGTGGATACATATGTGGTCTCTGAAGAGAACACACATGCAATGACACTGGTGGATCCATGTGTGGTCTCTAAAGAGAACACACATGCAATGACACTGGTGGATCCATATGTGCTCTGTGAAAAGAACACACATGCAATGACTCTGGTTGTTGTTAGTAAAAAGAACACACATGCAATGACACTGGTAGATCCATGTGTGGTCTCTGAAGAGAACACCCATTTCAATGACACTGGTGGATCCATATGTGGTATGTGAAAAGAACACACATGCAATGACTCTAGTTGTTGTTAGTAAGAAGAACACACATGCATTGACACTGGTGGATCCATGTGTGGTATGTGAAAAGAACACACATGCAATGACTCTTGTTCTTGTTAGTAAAAAGAACACACATGTAATGACTCCAGTTGTTGTTAGTAAAAAGAACACACACGCAATGACACTGGTGGATCCATGTGTGGTCTCTGAAGAGAACACACATTTCAATGACACTGGTGGATCCATATGTGGTATGTGAAAAGAACACACATGCAATGACTCTAGTTGTTGTTAGTAAAAAGAAACACACATGCAATGACACTGGTAGATCCATGTGTGGTCCCTGAAGAAAACACACATGCAATGACACTGGTGGATCCGTATGTGGTATGTGAAAAGAACACACATGCAATGACTCTGGTTGTTGTTAGTAAAAAGAACACACATGCAATGACACTAGTGGATCCATGTGTGGTCTCTGAAGAGAACACTCATTTCAATGACACTGGTGGATCCATATGTGGTATGTGAAAAGAACACACATGCAATGACTCTAGTTGTTGTTAGTAAAAAGAACACACATGCATTGACACTGGTGGATCCATGTGTGGTATGTGAAAAGAACACACATGCAATGACTCTTGCTGTTGTTAGTAAAAAGATAACACATGCAATGACTCTAGTTGTTGTTAGTAAAAAGAACACACATGCAATGACACTGGTGGATCCACGTGTGGTCTCTGAAGAGAACACACATTTCAATAACACTGGTAGATCCATATGTGCTATGTGAAAAGAACACACATGCAATGACTCTAGTTGTTGTTAGTAAAAAGAACACACATGCAATGACACTGGTGGATCCATGTGTGGTCTCTGAAGAGAATACACATTTCAATGACACTGGTGGATCCATATGTGGTATGTGAAAAGAACACACATGCAATGACTCCAGTTGTTGTTAGTCAAAAGAACACACATGCAATGACACTGGTGGACCCATGTGTGGTCTCTGAAGAGAACACACATGCAATGACTCTAGCTGTGGTTAATGAGAAGAACACAAATTTCAATGACACTGGTGGATCCATATGTGGTATGTGAAAAGAATAGTCATGAAATAACTCTAGTTGTGGTTAGTAAAAAGAACACACATGCAATGACACTGGTGGATCCATGTGTGGTCTCTAAAGAGAACACACATGCAATGACACTGGTGGATCCATATGTGGTATGTGAAAAGAACACACATGCAATGACTCTGGTTGTTGTTAGTAAAAAGAACACACATGCAATGACACTGGAAGATCCATGTGTGGTCTCTGAAGAGAACACTCATTTCAATGACACTGGTGGATCCATATGTGGTATGTGAAAAGAACACACGTGCAATGACTCTAGTTGTTGTTACTAAGAAGAACACACATGCATTGACACTGGTGGATCCATGTGTGGTATGTGAAAAGAACACACATGCAATGACTCTTGTTGTTGTTAGTGAAAATAACACACATGCAATGACTCCAGTTGTTGTTAGTAAAAAGAACACACATTTCAATGACACTGGTGGATCCATGTGTGTTCTCTGAAGAGAACACACATTTCAATGACACTGGTGGATCCATATGTGGTATGTGAAAAGAACACACATGCAATGACTCCAGTTGTTGTTAGTAAAAAGAACACACATGCAATGACACTGGTGGATTCATATGTGGTATGTGAAAAGAACACACATGGAATGACTCCAGTTGTTGTTAGTAAAAAGAACACACATGCAATGAAAGTGGTGGATCCATGTGTGGTGTCTGAGGAGAACACACATTTCAATAACACTGGTAGATCCATATGTGGTATTTGAAAAGAACACACATGCAATGACTCTCGTTGTTGTTAGTAAAAAGAACACACATGCAATGAAACTGGTGGATCCATGTGTGGTCTCTGAAGAGAACACACATTTCAATGACACTGGTGGATCCATATGTGGTATGTGAAAAGAATAGTCATGAAATGACTCTAGTTGTTCTTTGTGAAAAGAACACACATTCAATGACACTGGTGGATACATGTGTGGTCTCTGAAGAGAACACACATGCAATGACACTGGTGGATCCATCTATGGTATGTGAAAAGAACACACATGCAATGACTCTGGTTGTTGTTAGTAAAAAGAACACACATGCAATGACACTGGTGGATCCATGTGTTGTCTCTGAAGAGAACACACATTTCAATGACGCTGGGGGATCCATATGTGGTATGTGAAAAGAACACACATGCAATGACTCCAGATGTTGTTAGTAAAAAGAATACACATGCAATGACACTGGTGGATCCATGTGTGGTATGTGAAAAGAACACACATGCAATGACTCCAGTTGTTGTTAGTAAAAAGAACACACATGCAATGACACTGGTGGATCCGTGTGTGGTCTCTGAAGAGAACACACATTTCAATGACACTGGTGGATCCATATGTGGTATGTGAAAAAAACTCACATGCAATGAGTCTAGTTGTTGTTAGTAAAAAGAACACACATGCAATGACACTGGTGGATCCATGTGTGGTCTCTGAAGAGAACACACATGCAATGACTCTAGTTGTGGTTAATGAGAAGAACACACATTTCAATGACACTGGTGGATCCATATGTGGTATGTGAAAAGAATAGTCATGAAATGACTCTAGTTGTTCTTTGTGAAAAGAACACACATGCAATGACACTGGTGGATACATGTTTATTCTCTGAAGAGAACACACATGCAATGACACTGGTGGATCCATCTATGGTATGTGAAAAGAACACACATGCAATGACTCCGGTTGTTGTTACTAAAAAGAACAGACATGCAATGTGACAGGTGGATCCATGTGTGTTCTCTGAAGAGAACGCACATTTCAATGACACTGGTGGATCCATATGTGGTATGTGAAAAGAACACACATGCAATGACTCCAGTTGTTGTTAGTAAAAAGAACACACAAGCAATGATACTGGTGGATCCATGTGTGGTATGTGAAAAGAACACACATGCAATGACTCTAGTTGTTGTTAGTAAAAAGAACACACATGCAATGACACTGGTGGATCCATGTGTGGTCTCTGAAGAGAACACACATTTCAATGACACTGGTGGATCCATATGTGGTATGTGAAAAGAACACACATGCAATGACTCCAGTTGTTGTTAGTAAAAAGAACACACATGCAATGACGCTGGTGGAGCCATGTGTGGTCTCTGAAGAGAACACACATGCAATGACTCTAGCTGTGGTTAATGAGAAGAACCCACATTTCAATGACACTGGTGGATCCATATGTGGTATGTGAAAAGAATAGTCATGAAATAACTCCAGTTGTTGTTAGTAAAAAGAACACACATGCAATGACACTGGTGGATCCATGTGTGGTCTCTAAAGAGAACACACATGCAATGACACTGGTGGATCCATATGTGTTATGTGAAAAGAACACACATGCAATGACTCTGGTTGTTGTTAGTAAAAAGAACACACATGCAATGACACTGGTAGATCCATGTGTGGTCTCTGAAGAGAACACTCATTTCAATGACACTGGTGGATCCATATGTGGTATGTGAAAAGAACACACATGCAATGACTCTAGTTGTTGTTAGTAAGAAGAACACACATGCATTGACACTGGTGGATCCATGTGTGGTATGTGAAAAGAACACACATGCAATGACTCTTGTTGTTGTTAGTAAAAAGAACACACATGCAATGACTCCAGTTGTTGTTAGTAAAAAGAACACACATGCAATGACACTGGTGGATCCATGTGTGGTCTCTAAAGAGAACACACATTTCAATGACACTGGTGGATCCATATGTGGTATGTGAAAAGAACACACATGCAATGACTCTAGTTGTTGTTAGTAAAAAGAAACACACATGCAATGACACTGGTGGATCCATGTGTGGTCTCTGAAGAAAACACACATGCAATGACACTGGTGGATCCGTATGTGGTATGTGAAAAGAACACACATGCAATGACTCTGGTTGTTGTTAGTAAAAAGAACACACATGCAATGACACTGGTGGATCCATGTGTGGTCTCTGAAGAGAACACACATTTCAATGACACTGGTTTATCCATATGTGGTATGTGAAAAGAACACACATGCAATGACTCCAGTTGTTGTTAGTAAAAAGAACACACATGCAATGACACTGGTGGATCCATGTGTGGTATGTGAAAAGAACACACATGCAATGAATCTTGTTATTGTTAGTAAAAAGAACACACATGCAATGACTCCAGTTGTTGTTAGTAAAAAGAACACACATGCGATGACACTGGTGGATCCATGTGTGGTCTCTGAAGAGAACACACATTCCAATGACACTGGTGGATCCATATGTGGTATGTGAAAAGAACACACAAGCAATGACTCTAGTTGTTGTTAGTAAAAAGAACACACTTGCCATGACACTGGTGGATCCATGTGTGGTCTCTGAAGAGAACACACATGCGTTGACTCTAGCTATAGTTAATGAGAAGAACACACATTTTAATGACACTGGTGGATCCATATGTGGTATGTGAAAAGAATAGTCTTGAAATGACTCTAGTTGTTCTTTGTAAAAAGAACACACATGCAATGACACTAGTGGATACATGTGTGGTCTCTGAAGAGAACAACATACACTGACACTAGTGGATCCATCTGTGGTATGTGAAAAGAACACACATGCAATGACTCTGGTTGTTGTTAGTAAAAAGAACAGACATGCAATGACACTGGTGGACCCATGTGCGGTCACTGAAGAGAACACACATTTCAATGACACTGGTGGATCCATATGTGGTATGTGAAAAGAACACACATGCAATGACTCCAGTTGTTGTTAGTAAAAAGAACACACATGCAATGACACTGGTGGATCCATGTGTGGTATGTGCAAAGAACACACATGCAATGACTCCAGTTGTTGTTAGTTAAAAGAACACACATGCAATGACACTGGTGGATCCATCTGTGGTATGTGAAAAGAACACACATGCAATGACTCTAGTTGTTGTTAGTAAAAAGAACACACATGCAATGACACTGGTGGATCCATGTGTGGTCTTGAAGAGAACAAACATGCAATGACTATAGCTATGGTTAATGAAAAGAACACACATTTCAACGCCACTTGTGGATCCATATGTGGTATGTGAAAATAATAGTCATGAAATGACTCCAGTTGTTGTTAGTAAAAAGAACACACATGCAATGACACTGATGGATCCATGTGTGGTCTCTGAAGAGAACACACATTTCAATAACACTGGTAGATACATATGTAGTATGTGAAAAGAACACACATGCAATGACCCCAGTTGTTGTTAGTAAAAAGAACACACATGCAATGACATTGGTGGATCCATGTGTGGTCTCTTAAGAGAACACACATTTCAATGACACTGGTGGATCCACATGTGGTATGTGAAAAGAACACATATGCAATGACTCTAGTTCTTGTTAGTAAAAATAACACGCATACAATGACATTGGTGGATATAGGTGTGGTCTCTAAAGAGAACACACATGAAATGACTCTAGCTGTGGTTAATGAGAAGAACACACATTTCAATGACACTGGTGGATCCATATGTGGTATGTGAAAATAATATTCATGAAATGACTCTGGTTGTTGTTAGTAAAAAGAACACACATGCAATAACACTGGTCGATCCATGTGTGGTCTCTAAAGAGAACACACATTTCAATGACACTGGTGGATCCATATGTGGTATGTGAAAAAAACTCACATGCAATGACTCTAGTTGTTGTTAGTAAAAAGAACACACATGCAATGACACTGGTGGATCCATGTGTGGTCTCTGAAGAGAACACACATGCAATGACTCTAGTTGTGGTTAATGAGAAGAACACACATTTCAATGACACTGGTGGATCCATATGTGGTATGTGAAAAGAATAGTCATGAAATGACTCTAGTTGTTCTTTGTAAAAAGAACACACATGCAATGACACTGGTGGATACATGTGTGGTCTCTAAAGAGAACACACACGCAATGACACTGGTGGATCCATCTGTGGTATGTGAAAAGAACACACATGCAATCACTCCGGTTGTTGTTAGTAAAAAGAACACACAAGCAATGACACTGGTGGATCCATGTGTGGTATGTGAAAAGAACACACATGCAATGACTCCAGTTGTTGTTAGTAGAAAGAACACACATGCAATGACACTGGTGGATCCATATGTGGTATGTGAAAAGAACACACATGGAATGACTCAAGTTGTTGTTAGTAAAAAGAACACACATGCAATGAAAGTGGTGGATCCATGTGTGGTCTCTAGGGAGAACACACATTTCAATAACACTGGTAGATCCATATGTGGTATGTGAAAAGAACACACATGCAATGACACTGGTGGATCCATGTGTGGTCTCTGAAGAGAACACACATTTCAATGACACGGGTGGATCCATATGTGGTATGTGAAAACAACACACATGCAATGACTCCAGTTGTTGTTAGTAAAAAGAACACACATGCAATGACACTGGTGGATCCATGTGTGGTCTCTGAAGAGAACACACATGCAATGACTCTAGCTGTGGTTAATGAGAAGAACACACATTTCAATGACACTGGTGGATCCATATGTGGTATGTGAAAAGCATAGTCCTGAAATAACTCTAGTTGTTGTTAGTAAAAAGAACACACATGCAATGACACTGGTGGATCCATGTGTGGCTCTGAAGAGAACACACATGCAATGACACTGGTGGATCCATATGTGCTATGTGAAAAGAACACACATGCAATGACTCTGGTTCTTGTTAGTAAAAAGAACAAACATGCAATGACACTGGTAGATCCATGTGTGGTCTCTGAAGAGAACACTCATTTCAATGACACTGGTGGATCCATATGTGGTATGTGAACAGAACACACATGCAATGACTCTAGTTGTTGTTAGTAAGAAGAACACACATGCATTGACACTGGTGGATCCATGTGTGGTATGTGAAAAGAACACACATGCAATGACGCCAGTTGTTGTTAGTAAAAAGAACACACATGCAATGACGCCAGTTGTTATTAGTAAAAAGAACACACATGTAATGACACTGGTGGATCCATGTGTGGTCTCTAAAGAGAACACACATTTCAATGACACTGGTGGATCCATATGTGGTATGTGAAAAGAACACACATGCAATGACTCGAGTTGTTGTTAGTAAAAAGAACACACATGCAATGACACTGGTGGATCCATGTGTGGTCTCTGAAGAAAACACACATGCAATGACACTGGTGGATCCATATGTGGTATGTGAAAAGAACACACATCCAATGACTCTGGTTGTTGTTAGTAAAAAGAACACACATGCAATGACACTGATGGATCCATGTGTGGTCTCTGAAGAGAACACACATTTCAATGACACTGGTGGATCCATATGTGGTATGTGAAAAGAACACACATGCACTGACTCCAGTTGTTGTTAGTAAAAAGAACACACATGCAATGACACTGGTGGATCCATGTGTGGTATGTGAAAAGAACACACATGCAATGAATCTTGTTATTGTTAGTAAAAAGAACACACATGCAATGACTCCAGTTGTTGTTAGTAAAAAGAACACACATGCGATGACACTGGTGGATCCATGTGTGGTCTCTGAAGAGAACACACATTTCAATGACACTGGTGGATCCATATGTGGTATGTGAAAAGAACACAAAAGCAATGACTCTAGTTGTTGTTAGTAAAAAGAACACACTTGCAATGACACTGGTGGATCCATGTGTGGTCTCTGAAGAGAACACACATGCGTTGACTCTAGCTGTAGTTAATGAGAAGAACACACATTTCAATGACACTGGTGGATCCATATGTGGTATGTGAAATGAATAGTCATGAAATGACTCTAGTTGTTCTTTGTGAAAAGAACACACATGAAATGACACTAGTGGATACATGTGTGGTCTCTGAAGAGAACAACATACAATGACACTGGTGGATCCATCTGTGGTATGTGAAAAGAACACACATGCAATGACTCTGGTTGTTGTTAGTAAAAAGAACAGACATGCAATGACACTATTGGATCCATGTGCGGTCTCTGAAGAGAACACACATTTCAATGACACTGGTGGATCCATATGTGGTATGTGAAAAGAACACACATGCGATGACTCCAGTTGTTGTTAGTAAAAAGAACACACATGCAATGACACTGGTGGATCCATGTGTGGTATGTGCAAAGAACACACATGCAATGACTCCAGTTGTTGTTAGTAAAAAGAACACACATGCAATGACACTGGTGGATCCATCTGTGGTATGTGAAAAGAACACACATGCAATGACTCCAGTTGTTGTTAGTAAAAAGAACAAACATGCAATGACACTGGTGGATCCATGTGTGGTCTTGAAGAGAACAAACATGCAATGACCATAGCTGTGGTTAATGAGAAGAACCCACATTTCAATGCCACTTGTGGATCCATATGTGGTATGTGAAAAGAATAGTCATGAAATGACTCCAGTTGTTGTTAGTAAAAAGAACACACATGCAATGACACTGATGGATCCATGTGTGGTCTCTGAAGAGAACACTCATTTCAATAACACTGGTAGATACATATGTGGTATGTGAAAAGAACACACATGCAATGACTCCAGTTGTTGTTCGTAAAAAAGAACACACATGCAATGACATTGGTGGATCCATGTGTGGTCTCTTAAGAGAACACACATTTCAATGACACTGGTGGATCCATATGTGGTATGTGAAAAGAACACACATGCAATGACTCTAGTTCTTGTTAGTAAAAAGAACACACATACAATGACACTGGTGGATCCAGGTGTGGTCTCTAAAGAGAACACACATGCAATGACTCTAGCTGTGGTTAATGAGAAGAACACACATTTCAATGACACTGGTGGATCCATATGTGGTATGTGAAAATAATATTCATGAAATGACTCTGGTTGTTGTTAGTAAAAAGAACATACATGCAATAACACTGGCGGATCCATGTATGGTCTCTAAAGAGAACACACATGCAATGACACTGGTGGATCCATATGTGGTATGTGAAAAGAACACACATGCAATGACTGTGGTTGTTGTTAGTAAAAAGAACACACATGTAATGACATTGGTGGATCCATGTGTGTTCTCTGAAGAGAACGCACATTTCACTGACACTGGTGGATCCATATGTGGTATGTGAAAAGAACACACATGAAATGACTCCAGTTGTTGTTAGTAAAAAGAACACACATGCAATGACACTGGTGGATCCATGTGTGGTCTCTAAAGTGAACACGCATGGAATGACTCTAGCTATGGTTAATGAGAAGAACACACATTTCAATGACACTAGTAGATCCATATGTGGTATGTGAAAAGAATAGTCATGAAATGACTCCAGTTGTTGTTAGTAAAAAGAACACACATGCAATGACACTTGTGGATCCATGTGTGGTCTCCGAAGAGAACACACATGCGATGACACTGGTGGATCCATATGTGGTATGTGAATAGAACACACATGCAATGACTCAGGTTGTTGTTAGTAAAAAGAACACACAAGCAATGACACTGGTAGATCAATGTGTGGTCTCGGAAGAGAACACACATTTCAATGACACTAGTGGATCCATATGTGGTATGTGAAAAGAACACACATGCAATGACTCTAGTTGTTGTTAGTAAAAAGAACACACATGCATTGACACTGGTGGATCCATGTGTGGTATGTGAAAAGAACACATATGTAATGACTCTTATTGTTGCTAGTAAAAAGAACACACATGCAATGACTCTAGTTGTTGTTAGTAAAAAGACCACCCATGCAATGACACTGGTGGATCCACGTGTGGTCTCTGATGAGAACATACATTTCAATGACACTGGTGGATCCATATGTGGTATGTGAAAAGAACACACATGCAATGACTCCAGTTGTTATTAGTAAAAAGAAAACACATGCAATGACACTGGTAGATCCATGTGTGGTCTATGAAGAGAAGACACATGCAATGACACTGGTGGATCCATATGTGGTATGTGAAAAGAACACACATGAAATGACTCCAGTTGTTGTTAGTAAAAGGAACACACATGCAATGACAATGCTGGATCCATATGTGGTATATGAAAAGAACACACATGCAATGACTCTAGTTGTTGTTAGTAAAAAGAACACACATGCAATGACACTGGTGGATCCATGTGTGGTCTCTGAAGAGTACACACATTTCAATGACACTGGTGGATCCATATGTGCTATGTGAAAAGAACACACATGCAATGACTCCAGTTGTTGTTAGTAAAAAGAACACACCTGCAATGACTCTGGTGGATCCATGTGTTGTATGTGAAAAGAACACAATTACAATGACTCTTGTTGTTGTTAGTAAAAAGAACACACATGCAATGACTCTAGTTTTTGTTAGTAAAAAGAACACACATGTAATGACACTGGTGGATCCACGCGTGGTCTCTTAAGAGAACACACATTTCAATGACACTGGTGGATCCATATGTGGTATGTGAAAAGAACACCCATGCAATGACTCTAGTTGTTGTTAGTAAAAAGAACACACATGCAATGACACTGGTGGATCCATGTGTGGTCTCTAAAGAGAACACACATGCAATGACTCTAGCTGTGGTTAATGAGAAGAACACACATTTCAGTGACACTGGTGGATCCATATGTGGTATGTGAAAAAAACACACATGCAATGACTCCAGTTGTTGTTAGTAAAAAGAACACACATGCAATTACACTAGTGGATCCTTGTGTGGTCTCTGAAGTGAACACACATGTAATGACTCTAGATATGGTTAATAAGAAGAACACACATTTCAAAGACACTGGTGGATCCATATGTGGTATGTGAAAAGAATAGTCATGAAATGACTCCAATTGTTGTTTCAAAAAGCACACATGCAATGACACTGGTGGATACATGTTTGGTCTCTGAAGAGAACACACATGCAATGACACTGGTGGATCTATATGTGGTATGTGAAAAGAACACACATGCAATGACTCTGGTTGTTGTTAGTAAAAAGAATAGACATGCAATGACACTCGTGGATCCATGTGTGGTCTC
Organism: Avena sativa; assembly: GCA_916181665.1. NCBI lineage: Eukaryota > Viridiplantae > Streptophyta > Magnoliopsida > Poales > Poaceae > Avena > Avena sativa. The sequence continues at coordinate 347,521,808 of OV702287.1, forward strand.
TAAAGAGAACACAAATTTCAATGACACTGGTGGATCTATATGTGGTATGTGAAAAGAACACACATGCAATGACTCTAGTTGTTGTTAGTAAAAAGAACACACATGCAATGACACTGGTGGAACCATGTGTGGTATGTGAAAAGAACACACATGCAATGACTCCAGTTGTTGTTAGTAAAAAGAACACACATGCAATGACACAGGTGGATCCATATGTGGTATGTGAAAATAACACACATGCAATGACTCCAGTTGTTGTTAGTAAAAAGAACACACATGCAATGACACTGGTGGATCCATGTGTGGTCCTGAAGAGAACACACATGCAATGACTCTAGCTGTGGTTAATGAGAAGAACACACATTTCAATGCCACTGGTGGATCCATATGTGGTATGTGAAAATAATCGTCATGAAATGACTCCAGTTGTTGTTAGTAAAAAGAACACACATGCAATGACACTGGTGGATCCATGTGTGGTCTCTGAAGAGAACACACATGCGATGACACTGGTGGATCCATATGTGGTATGTGAATAGAACACACATGCAATGACTCAGGTTGTTGTTAGTAAAAATAGCACACAAGCAATGACACTGGTAGATCAATGTGTGGTCTCGGAAGAGAACACACATTTCAATGACACTAGTGGATCCATATGTGGTATGTGAAAAGAACACACATGCAATGACTCTAGTTGTTGTTAGTAAAAAGAACACACATGCATTGACACTGGTGGATCCATGTGTGGTATGTGAAAAGAACACATATGCAATGACTCTTATTCTTGCTAGTAAAAAGAACACACATGCAATGACTCTAGTTGTTGTTAGTAAAAAGACCACCCATGCAATGACACTGGTGGATCCACGTGTGGTCTCTGATGAGAACATACATTTCAATGACACTAGTGGATCCATATGTGGTATGTGAAAAGAACACACATGCAATGACTCCAGTTGTTATTAGTAAAAATAAAACACATGCAATGACACTGGTAGATCCATGTGTGGTCTATGAAGAGAAGACACATGCAATGACACTGGTGGATCCATATGTGGTATGTGAAAAGAACACACATGAAATGACTCCAGTTGTTGTTAGTAAAAGGAACACACATGCAATGACAATGCTGGATCCATATGTGGCATATGAAAAGAACACACATGCAATGACTCTAGTTGTTGTTAGTAAAAAGAACACACATGCAATGACACTGGTGGATCCATGTGTGGTCTCTGAAGAGTACACACATTTCAATGACACTGGTGGATCCATATGTGCTATGTGAAAAGAACACACATGCAATGACTCCAGTTGTTGTTAGTAAAAAGAACACACCTGCAATGACTCTGGTGGATCCATGTGTTGTATGTGAAAAGAACACAACTACAATGACTCTTGTTGTTGTTAGTAAAAAGAACACACATGCAATGACTCTAGTTTTTGTTAGTAAAAAGAACACACATGTAATGACACTGGTGGATCCACGCGTGGTCTCTTAAGAGAACACACATTTCAATGACACTGGTGGATCCATATGTGGTATGTGAAAAGAACACCCATGCAATGACTCTAGTTGTTGTTAGTAAAAAGAACACACATGCAATGACACTGGTGGATCCATGTGTGGTCTCTAAAGAGAACACACATGCAATGACTCTAGCTGTGGTTAATGAGAAGAACACACATTTCAGTGACACTGGTGGATCCATATGTGGTATGTGAAAAGAACACACATGCAATGACTCCAGTTGTTGTTAGTAAAAAGAACACACATGCAATGACACTAGTGGATCCTTGTGTGGTCTCTGAAGTGAACACACATGTAATGACTCTAGATATGGTTAATAAGAAGAACACACATTTCAAAGACACTGGTGGATCCATATGTGGTATGTGAAAAGAATAGTCATGAAATGACTCCAGTTGTTGTTTCAAAAAGCACACATGCAATGACACTGGTGGATACTTGTTTGGTCTCTGAAGAGAACACACATGCAATGACACTGGTGGATCTATATGTGGTATGTGAAAAGAACACACATGCAATGACTCTGGTTGTTGTTAGTAAAAAGAATAGACATGCAATGACACTCGTGGATCCATGTGTGGTCTCTAAAGAGAACACAAATTTCAATGACACTCGTGGATCTATATGTGGTATGTGAAAAGAACACACATGCAATGACTCTAGTTGTTGTTAGTAAAAAGAACACACATGCAATGACACTGGTGGAACCATGTGTGGTATGTGAAAAGAACACACATGCAATGACTCCAGTTGTTGTTAGTAAAAAGAACACACATGCAATGACAGGTGGATCCATATGTGGTATGTGAAAATAACACACATGCAATGACTCCAGTTGTTGTTAGTAAAAAGAACACACATGCAATGACACTGGTGGATCCATGTGTGGTCCTGAAGAGAACACACATGCAATGACTCTAGCTGTGGTTAATGAGAAGAACACACATTTCAATGCCACTGGTGGATCCATATGTGGTATGTGAAAATAATCGTCATGAAATGACTCCAGTTGTTGTTAGTAAAAAGAACACACATGCAATGACACTGGTGGATCCATGTGTGGTCTCTGAAGAGAACACACATTTCAATAACACTGGTAGATCCATGTGTGGTATGTGAAAAGAACACACATGCAATGACTCCAGTTGTTGTTAGTAAAAAGAAAACACATGCAATGACACTGGTGGATCCATGTGTGGTCTCTAAAAAGAACACACATTTCAATGACACAGGTGGATCCATATGTGGTATGTGAAAAGAACACACATGCAATGACTCCAGTTGTTGTTAGTAAAAAGAACACACATGCAATGACACTGGTGGATCCATGTGTGGTCTCTGAAGAGAACACACATGCAATGACTCTAGCTATGGTTAATGAGAAGAACACACATTTCAATGACACTGGTGGATCCATATGTGGTATGTGAAAAGAATAGTCATGAAATGACTCTAGTTTTTGTTAGTAAAAAGTAGACACATGCAATGACACTGGTGGATCCATTTGTGGTCTCTGAAGAGAACACACATGCAATGACACTGGTGGATCCATATGTGTTATGTGAAAAGAACACACATGCAATGACTCTGGTTGTTGTTAGTAAAAAGAACAAACATGCAATGACACTGGTAGATCCATGTGTGGTCTTTGAAGAGAACACACATTTCAATGACACTAGTGGATCCATATGTGGTATGTCAAAAAAAACACATGCAATGACTCTAGTTGTTGTTAGTAAAAAGAACACACATGCAATGACTCCAGTTGTTGTTAGTAAAAGGAACATACATGCAATGACACTGGTGGATCCATATGTGGTATATGAAAAGAACACACATGCAATGACTCTGGTTGTTGTTAGTAAAAAGAACACACATGCAATGACACTGGTGGATCCATGTGTGGTCTCTGAAGAGAACACACATTTCAATGACACTGGTGGATCCATATGTGGTATGTGAAAAGAACAGTTATGAAATGACTCCATTTGTGGTTAGTGAAAGAATACACATTTCAATGACAATGGTGGTTCCATATGTGGTCTGTGAAAAGAACACAGATGCAATGACTCTAGCTGTGGTTAATGAGAAGAACACACATGCAATGACACTGGTGGATCCATAGGCGGATTGTGAAAAGGGATTTTCCCTCTCTCTCTCGGTCACATATCTCACAAAAGTCCAAACGTGTGGAGATCCCAAACATGTGCTCACTCTGGGTGCTACACCCTGATTGGCTGACACAGATGTCACGCGGATCGTATCCACCAACTGTTGATCCTATGTGATCCAACGAGCAGGATAACCCCTCCCTTCTCCATGTTTTTATGCATGGTCAATCCGTGCCAGCTATCTATCTGTGCCTTCGATACTTTACCTCCATAAAAAAGTGAAAATCCATCTATCTAACTAAAATAAATGATCATATTTCGAAGAAGCCATCGTCTTTGTCTTCCGGTTCGTCCTCGTCTTCGTCAACGCCATGGTCCTTGCCATCGCCGCTATTGGTGTCCTCCTTTGATGACTCAACACTGCCTCCTTCCTCGAATAAGCGCGCTATCTCCTCGTCGGGTTACTCCTCCTCCTCTTCGTAGTCCCACGGGTCCACGTCACTCTCCTCCGCTTCTGCCTCCAACTTATCAATGAACGCCTCCTCGTTGGCCGAGTCAGACTCGTCCAAATAGCTAGCTCCTCTCTTCTTCTTGGTCTTCTTCTCGTTGCTCTTCTTGTCCGTACTCGCCGGTGCAACACGCGCCCCCGTCCTGGCTGCTGCTTTGCGCTCGTCCGACGCTGCAGGTACCCCATGCTCCTCCTGCGTGGCCGGTACGAGCTTCGATATCGCGGTGTCCTCGAGTGCTGATGTCGATGGATCCTGGAGCGGTCGGACACGACGTGCTGCCTCAGCAGGCAACTCGCGAGCGTGAACGATGCAACGAAGAGCCGGGGACACAGGACGGTCAGTGGATGGCTTGGACCTGCCATTGCCATGGCGAGGGGGCATCGTGCTCGAGGTAGTTGCTCTGAATGGTCGATGGCGGGTACACAAAGTGGGGTGCCGATCTGATCAAGGATGAGCAGCGGTTTCGTGCGTCGTGTCCACGCATGCATTTGTCAATTATCCAAAAAAAGTAATATCTCGCGTAGTGAACATAATTTGATCACAACAAAAGTGGCACAGCGTATTCTAGAATCGTAAATATCCTGTGCGTGCCTGTCGACATGGAGTTCAACGTGCCGACATGATCATGCAGCAGTTGCGCGCTTCATTGCCCCATCAACACGTGACACACGCACGCGGGATGTGCACGCCGATTCCCGTGATGACCACCTGGCTCGCACTCCCCTTATTATATACTGGATTTTGGGCGGCACCGAAGACCATTGAAGTGTCCATCGCAATAAAGACAAGTCCCATCGATTCCCTACCCCTGCCTCCCTGGCTTTTTTGAGAAGGTAGACCGTACACGGTGGTCTTGTATAATAGTACTAGTACTACTGGACCACGGCCTGTAGTCTTTGACTCTTCTCCCACACTAATCACTATCTCCTTCCTCATGCCACTGCCACCCTCACCCTGCAAGCCATGGCTCCACTAAGGAGGGGGGGGGAAGCCGGTCGACGATCCTCATAGAGAAAAGGGAGAGAAATCGCCGCGAGGCACTTCTTGCTCTACCAGCCGCTCAAGCCCACCCTCTCATCAAGGCCCAATCTCCCCCGACAATGGTGCTGAATGTTCTAGCAGGCGAGGGCTCCTACCGGTACGGTCTTCTTGTTCTACTTCTTCTCCATCTCCCTCTCCATCATGATCTTCTTCAGCTTCTTCCTGTTTTTATTCTTCTTCTTGCTCTTCCTCTTCGACGTATTATAGGCCGGCCGTGGAGCCCGAATCCACCACGACGGAGGCGTTGCAGGACCCGTTCGGCCCCATTCCATGTCTCCACGAGGTAGCAAATCTCCACACTATTATTTCTCCGAGTTGTGATGTGGATTTCTTAGATCTTGTCTGCCCTACATTGGTTTTTCTTCTTCTTTTGCGAGTTGTATTAGTTTTGATGAATATGACTGGATCTCTTGGTCTTTCCTTAATACCTCTGTTCATAGATTCACTATGGATTTTTTGTGATTAGGATTAATTTATCATGGTCATGAATAGATCTCTAGGTCCATTTTTTAACACTGTGGTCAATAGATTCAACGGGGATTTTTTATCTGTATTAGTAATCACTGGAACCTGGAGTGTAATTATAGAATTCCTATTTCAATTAACATGAACGATGCAGCGATTGAAGGCCGAGTACCGTGACAAGGTGATCGCGATCAGTTCCAAGATTGTCAACCAACATGAGCTTGCACGCTCCCTCACCCAAGCTAATGAGAGCCTACACAAGCAATTATCTGTGCAGAAGGAGATCTCGCTAGATTTTGCACGTGACGTCGTGAGGCTGTAGAAAGTGCTTCACCATAACTTGAACAGGCAAGAACAGGCCATCAAGATAATCAGCGAGCTCATGGAGGAGAAGAAGAATCTCGTGGAAAGGTGCATTCTCCTGCAGGACAAAGTCACCGAGGCACTCAGAGGATGCGTCGAGGAAACCAAGGCTACCATCCGAGCCTACCATGACAAGAACTATTGCCTGGATGCAGTGAAGGAGATGAAGGAGGACATGAGCAGAGTGATCACCATACTCGAGGGTGTTCGGAAAGAGAACGAGGAGCTAAGGGCTTGTGTAGAGGCGTATCAGAGCAATGCCCAAGTCTGATTCCCATTAGTAGGGACACGAATATCAGTTTGTCCTCCACTCCTTTTGTAATGTTTAGGGTTTAGGGAGCAATGCCCAAGTCTGCTTCCCATTATAGGGTGCAATATGAATCCTAGGGCAACTCCTTATCTATCTAGACATGTGTTGGTGTTCATGTTCATGAATGGACACCATGTGCTCTTTCCATTATGTATCTGGACACGGGTTTCTGCATTATGAGTTTGCCACTCTCCCACTACTATTTGGTGATATTGGGAAAAACCCACATCACACTAAAATGCAGATAAATCTTATTTGTCTTTGAAATTGAAATTATGACAGCCACTAGTCGATTCATAAAATGTTGATTAGTCCTAGATTGCTTCTTCCTTGAAATTATGACAGTGCCACTAGTCGATTCAGTTAATTATGGAAACTAACCAGCTTGCCCTGGTGAACTGAACAAACCATACTATGTATTTTTGTTGTAGGGAAAGAGGCGAAAGATCGACCAGGACCTGGCTCTTGGCTAAATGACAAGATAGAAATACAAAAGGAGAAGCAGAATTCCCAGAAACTGGCCTTTGACCACCTGCGCGCTGAACTCGCAGTCCTTTCTGACAAGTGCCAGAAACTGAAGGAGTTAAACGCCGGCTGGGTGAAGCTACATAGTGAAGGTCGCACGTCGGCTAGGAAGCAGACGGAGATCATGAAAGGGATCTTGAACGAAAATCGTATGGCTATGGACCAACTTCTCCAATCCATGACGGAGCGCTAGAACCTACAGCTGAAGCACGACATAGTACTGAAGGAGCTGGCCGATCTTAGGGAGGAAAACAGGCAGCTCTAGGCTAGGCTCGCTTGAACACAACATATGTCTATTTAGTACTGAACTATCTGTTTTATCCTCTACAGTGGTGATTTTGTAAGCGTGAACTTAACTCTATGCATGATATATGTGTTCGTCTGAAATTAGTTTGCTCTAGGATTGAGTTTGGCTTAGCTAAGAAAGCGCAAATGCAAGTCTTACAGTTAACTAGTTTCAAGCATTGGCACAACATAAATTATTCATCTCGAATTTCCTTTATCCTCTATAGTCTGTCCTTGTTCACCCTCGCGTTCCTTCTTCAGTTCCTTCAACAGATCTATAATACAGTACTCTAGCTTCTTCTTGTCTTCCCTGAGCTGATCCCTCTCCTTTTCTGCATTATGAATCAGCAACCTGTGACTATCCTAAAGCTTCTTTGCAGTTCCAACAACCAAGCTCCCATCGATTCCGTCAATGAGCTCTGACTGCAAATTCTCGATTTCTTGTTCTAGCTCCTTATTTCGTACCGACAACTTGTAATTTTTTTAAGCTACATCACTTACATCAGTAAATCTCCCCGACCTTTCCAACTCATACATCTCCCATAACTATGCCAAACATTTCTTAAGTGCATATGGCCACTCAAGATCCACCCACTCTACTGCTTTACACACCGGGCCAACCTAAAAACACACACACTATAGTGTTATGAACATGCACGTTACATACTTCATGTCATAGTTGCACATAATGTAAACAAACCTGATTTGTACAGCCCAAAAACCTTCTCCCAGTGTTACTGCCTTCGAATGCAACATATCTCCTCAGTTTTAGCCCACGGTCACATGGCACTTCTCCATCGAGATCTAGGCCCTCCCATTCAGAGTCGTAGATCATCTGTGGTACCTATAGGTAAACGCAAAGCTGAAATCGAACACGATTGCATGCACATATGGAGCTCAGATCGAGAGATTTACCATTGCCTAACCCTAGCCCAAGAAAACAGAGGAACTCACATCGTGGAAGGAATACTCGATGTCGGAGAGAAGGTTGTCGCTGCTCGACTGGTCGTCCTCGCCATTCAAGGACAGCATGGCGAATGCGTCGTCGCAGGCGATAGTGTCGGTGTCGGCGAGAGAGAGATAGAGAGAGCATCCCTTCCACCACTCCAACAATGACTAAATTGGCATGTTACAATAGTTTAATGGATACCATGCCCTTTCCCTGGATTACTGTCTCCTGCCTAATATGGATTCTCTTCATACATTCTCATTTCAAATATTAAACCTGTACTCCCTCCATCCCAATTTCATTGCCTAACGAAAACATACCAGTATATTACATCATCTAAAGAAACAAAATCATGTCAACTACAAGGTACTTATCCATCACTTCTTCAGTCATGGTTTCACAAAATATTACATTACAATATCTCAACAAACATAATCACATCATGGTTTCACAAAACATCACATTACAATCTCTCAACAAACATAATCACAGAAACAAGTATATTACATGAACTCAAGAAACAAAATCATGTTGACTACAAGGTACTTACGCATCACTTGTCCTATCATGGTTTCACAAAACATTACATTACAATCTGTCACAAGTACAATACATCATCTCAAGAAACATAATCATGTCAACTACAATGTATTTATGCATCACTTGTTGATGTCTACGCACTTCTATTCTTGTAGACAGTTGTTGGGCCTCCAAGTGCAGAGGTTTGTAGAACAGCAGCAAGTTTTCCCTTAAATGGATCACCCAAGGTTTATCGAACTCATGGAGGAAGTGGTCAAAGGTATCCCTCTCAAGCAACCCTGCAATCAAGATACAAGAAGTCTCTTGTGTCCCCAACACACCCAATACACTTGTCAGGTGTATAGGTGCACTAGTTCGGCGAAGAGATAGTGAAACACAAGTGGGATGGATAATTATAAGTGGTAATGGTGATAGAGAATAGCTTGGTGGCGTGGAAAAGACTAAAGTAAAACTGAAATAAAGATGGAAGCAAGCAAACATATAACAGATCTAATAGCAAACGGTGTTTCAGTGCTTAGAAACAAGGCCTAGGGATCATACTTTCACTAGTGAACACTCTCATATAAATATATCATCTTCATGATACTATGCTGAACTACTCTCCGGTTGGACACTCTAATCCATGGTAGGGCTATAACAGCACACCTCAAAGTAAGCCTTTCCCATCTAGATAACCCCACACTGTCACCTTGAGTACTAGATGAGTCCAACAAACACCACAATTTCATAAAGACATCCAACTCCAAATATAACTCATAATAAGTATTTGTAATCTCTAGCCTAAGTGCCACCATGGTATGCACACTGTCAACTTCACGCACATGGGGAGAGCAGAGATCTATTAAAGCACTTGAGTAGCAAGGTAGATCTATAGATTACAAGCTCATGATCTCAATAAGATCATGCATAGAGAGAGAGATGAACACATAGCTACCGGTAGAACCCTTAGCCTCGAGAGAGAACTACTCCCTCCTCATCATGGGGATCCGCAATGGTGATGGAGATGGCGGTGGAGATCGATGGAGATGGCTCCGGGGGCACTTCCTCGTCCCGGCAGGGTGTCGGAACAGAGACTTTCTGTCCTCCGAATCTCCCCTTCCATGGCGGCGGCGCTGCGGAACTTTTTGTGGATTTCTGATTGATGATCTAGGGTTTATGCATCGGGAGGCTTCTTATAGGCGAAGAGGCAAGGTCGGTGGAGTGCCAGGGGCCCACACCACCTAGTGGCGCGGCCAGGGCTAGCCTGCATCACCATATGGTGTGGCCAGGCCCTGGCCCTCCTCCGTCTCTGCTTCTGGCTCCGTGACTCTTCCGGTAAAATAGGAACTTTGGCTTTTGTCCCGTCCAATTCCGAGAATATTGGTTTTCTGACTTTCTTGGAACCAAAAACAGCAGAAAACAGGCAACTAGCACTGTGGCTCTTGTTAATAGGTTAGTCCAAGAAATCATATGAAAAGTACTGCAAAGTGTGGACAAAACATAAGAAAGTAGATAAAACCAAGCATGGAACATCAAAAATTATAGATACATTTGCAATGTATCACTTGTACAGTCATGGTTTCACAAAACATTACATTACAATGTCCCAACAAATATAATAACAGGAACAAGTATGGTACATCATCTTAAGAAACATAATCATGTCAACTACAATGTACTTATGTCTTATTACAACAACGATGGTTTCAATGAGTGACATGTCCGAAATCTCAATAGCTCGCACAACATTATATCGCAATCTCTCAACAAACATAATCACAGAAGCACGCTCTAAATACAATAGCAGTCAATATTACAAATACAGGCAGGGGAACCCCGCGGTCCATATGACAAGCCTAGTGTAACAGCTCTCATCAGATCTCATCAACATCGACCACCTCATTCTGTTCAGCCACTATAGGGGCATCTACATCCACTATAACCTGTTCAACAACATCAGAAATGGTACCAAGGAAGAACACCTTCCTGGTTCACTTCTTTTGTCGCATAATATGCATAAGATCTTCAGTATCCAAAACATCTATGAATTGCTGCTTCTTATGATGCCACCACCGGATTTTTGCCATCTGCTTAGGACCAATACTGATTTCCTTACCGATCATCTCTCTCATTTCATCAAGAATTATGTTTTTGGAATCGACAGTGATCTCCACCATACATGACAAAACTGGCTTATTAACTCCCTCATCAAGTTTTGCCATGTATGAATCCACCTCTATGCGTATACTAAACTTATCTAGATCAGCATCTATTGGTCCGTATTCTCTAGGAGCAGAAGCTCTGGCAGCAAGATCTCCAGCATCTGCATACATATCATCAATCATCGCTTCAACTTTCACCTTATGATCAGTTGCAAAACACTCCCAAACCATCTGATGCTCATGGGAGTGCTCAATTTGCTGATAGGTATCATTCATGTTGCGCCACACCAATTTTGTCCTCTGTCTAGAACCCCAGGGAATTCTAGCGACAAGCATATCTACCAGCTGCGAAACAGACACAACCTCTTTGCAATTCACAAGCAGCTGCACATCTTGCCCGAACACAACCCTCTCGCAACCAAAATCAAGTTTTGTAGTTGATGGCTCTCTGTATGGCGCCCAGAAAAGTGCTGGTGCGATGATGATGTAGAGCTCGTTGGGAACCCCAAGACGAAGGTATGATGAGCACAGTAGCAAGTTTCCCTCAGTATGAAACCAAGGTTTAATCGAACCAGTAGGAGCAAGGAAACACCCCAAAGGTGTTACTAGCTGAGCTTTGGTAGGGCGCACTACCGGTTCTAGTAGCAACGTGGAGACCTGCACAACACAACCACAAAACTTTGTCCCCAACTTGCGATGAGGTTGTCAATCTCACCGTGTTTGTGGAAAACAAAGGATTAAACGTATCGAATGGAAAGAAGTAAAAGTTTGCAGAAAGTAAACACAAAGCGGTAAAAGATTGTAGATTGAATATAAAAGACAAGGACCGGCATCCATAGTTCATTAGAGGTGGATCTCCTTAGATAGATAACATGCTGGGTGAACAAATTACAGCGGGGCAATTGACAAACATCGAGAAAGCAATACATGCATATACTAATCATCTTGAATCCTTTGAGACTTGATTGGGCATTACAACATTATACATAGACCGCCATCCAACTGCATCTATGACTAATAATCCACCTTCAGGTTATCATCCGAACCCCCTCCAGTATTAAGTTGCAAGCAACAGATTATTGCTTTACGAACTGCGTGTAAAGTAAACAATACGATTGTTCTATGAACAAAGGATTGTTGTTTTCTCCCTAGTAACAACAACACATCTAGTACCTTAGAGATTTCTGTCACTTCCCCAGATTACCAGAGGCATGAACCCACTATCGAGCATAAATACTAACTCTTGGAGTTGCTAGCATCTACCTGGCCAAGATAGCTACTAACAACGGAAAGCATGCAAGATCACAAATAACAAAGACATGATAGAATCAATAATCAATCTGAAATAGCATCTCAATATCCATCGGATCCCCGCAAACAGAACATGCAAAATTACAAATAGATGATCTTGATCATGAACGGAGCTCACAAGATCTAGACATGAAAGCACAGAGGAGGAGAACCAGCCATCTAGCTACTACATGGATCCGTAGTCCAAGGATGAACTACTCACGCATCACAACGGAGGCTTGCATGGTGATGAAGAAGGCCTCCAGGGTGAATTCCCCTCTCCGGCAGGGTGCCGGGAAGAGCTTCAGATCCCTCCCGATCTAGGGATGGAGATGGCGGCGGCTACAGACTCTTTCATGGATTTTTGATCGGGTACTTAGGGTTTTCGTCCCGAGGGCAATATATAGGCAGAAGGAGAGGCCGAGGGGGTGCCGGGAGCGGCCACACCACCCCCTGACGCGGGCTAGGCCTGGCCGTGCGGCCAGGTGGTGTGGTGGCCCCCTGGCCCCTCTCCGTCTCGTATTCTGGCACTTGATGACATCCGGAAAAATAGGCACTTTGGCTTTTGTCCCGTCCAATTCCGAGAATATTCATTTTCTGACTTTCCTGGAACCAAAAACAGCAGAAGACAGGCAGCTGGCATTGTGGCTCTTGTTAATAGGTTAGTCCAAGATATCATATGAAAAGTACTCCAAATTTGAAACAAAACACAAGAAAGTGGATAAAACCAAGCAGGGAACATCAAAAAATTTAGATACATTTGCAATGTATCAGCAGTGTACTGCCGAACATGAGCTGTGAACTCATATAGGTCCCTTGTATCAAAGTTGTGCCTAATTTGATTAAAAAGGGGAACTTTTCAGTTCATTCGATTCTATTATGCCGTAACTAATCTACTTGCAAGATAAGGCACAGATAATAGAAATTCACCTCTCGCTCTTCTCTCGGGTTTTTTTCTTCGAGATCTGGGTGTCGCATCCGCCCACCGGAGCCGAACAATCCGCCGCCGGCCTTGCTTTTCTCTTCAACCCGCTGCTCGTAGGTACCTTGGGAGCAGAATCCTTGTTGGCCTCCTCGCTAACCGGGGCTAAAGACCTCGTCGCTGCTTTGCGTTGAGCCCCAGACTTGGGCCCCGACGGACCCGAATCAGTCGGCAACATAGCTACAACCTTCGCCTTGCAAGACATGTTGGGCCGCCACCGTCGGATTCAGTGTCAGGGGAGGGAGAAAAAAGGTCCTTCGCCGCCGGTAGATTTAGGGTCAGGGAAGGGAAGAAAAGGGACCGCCGCCGCTGCAGCAAGATTCAGTGTTGAGAGTTAGGAAAGTACAGTAATGGATTTGCCCCTACGACACGTGCAGGGTGGCTAAGAAGAGTGACTGGCGAAGAAGGGGCACAGTAGGAACTAGTGTAACGGAATATCCTGACTTAACGGGCGTGATTTGAAAATATTGGGTTTGGCCATCATTCACTCGAAACACCCCTCTCAGCAATTGGCGCCCCAACTTTTCGAATCGCGGTGATTAAAATCAACTTGGGTACCGCGTTGCCTGGGCGCCCCAACTTTCAGGCCGCAAAATGATATTCTCCCGCCGGCCACCATGGGGCAGCCACCGTCCCTAGGTAGGCCCCACTTGGGTGGCCACCAAGCCTTGGCCGGCTGACCCTCCTTCCTAGGCGCCTTGCCCCTTTGGGCCTCCCCTCTGGTGAGGCCCAATAGCATGGACTACCTTTAAAAATAAAAAATATATATTTTAATATTAATTCTCCAATTAACATAAAAACACATATATTATTATATTCCTTCACTCCGGAACACCTTCCGGACCCCCTCCGATCTACATCGGATGTTACTTGGAACTATTCTGGCTTCTCTCTCTATTTCTCCTACAATACCGCATCTACCCTAAGCGTCCCCACCCTTAAGCGTGACATCCTTCGGTTCGGAAACACTCCGGACATGATTGAGACCTTTCTCATATCAATGATCATCAGAGGGACCTGGATGGCCATGAGACCCCAGTGCGTTTCACGAATCTTATCGCTCGAACCATAAATGTCGTTTCCCATTTCCTTTGTCATTTGATACCTAGTTCATTAGAGACTTGATCTTCGGTATCTCTATACCTTAGTTTGGTCTCGTTGCCGATGAAATTGTTTACTCGTTCCCATGTCGTTGCATTCCGTGACCAAGTCACATGCTTGCAAGCTCCGTTAATGCAACATCACCGAGATGGCCACATGTATCTATCTGTTACATGGATTGACAAATCCTGGTCTTGATATGTACTCGTCTACACGATCCTTTGGAAATCTTGAGTAGCACCTTTTTGATCACCCTGTCACGAGATGATGCTTAATACCATCAAAGCTTCCTCTAGAACGATGATTTGCATTATCTCACAGTCTAAGGATCAGGTTGCGAGGTTTTTTGGGTTTATCATCAATGGTGAACTTTGTAACTAGATCTCATTAAGATATAACTGTCGGATGTTTGTCTATCACATCATTCAACCAATGACATGACCTCATTGTGGCATAAACGCCCATGATCTTGAAACCCAGATCATCCTCATGACCAATGAACTAATTCACTAGAGGTAACTAGAGATACAGTTTGTTTACATACCACACATGTATTAACGTTTCGTATTAATACACTTATAGCATAGTATGAAACATATTATGAACATATAAGAGATATATAAAACAATACACTTTATTATTTGCCTCTAGGGCATATCTCCTTCAAGTAATTGACACTCACCCGTCCAGATATTTCGTTTGCGGTAAACAAGGTTTGCCAGTTCCTGTCAGCCCACTGATGTACACTGGGAGTCTGTTAAACGAATTCTATGATATGTCAAAGGGACATTGGAGACTGGCTTGTGCTTTCACAAGTCATCGTCGGTTATCATCAGTATCTTTACCGACGCCGATTGGGCATGGTGTGTGGACGATAGATGATCGACCAGTGGGTTTGCAGTTTTTTTTGTCCCAATATTATTTGATGGATTTCGAAGAAGCAACCCATAGTCTCGAGATCGAGTACTGATGCAGAGTATAAAGCATTGGCTAATGGTGCTGTTGAAGCTATATGGGTAGACTCTCTACTCAAGGAGCTTGGTGTGACTCGGCAGTACCCTCATATTATGGTATGATAATCTTTGGGGCTACTTATGTGACGGTGAATCCAGTCTTTCATGCTCGAACTAAGCATATTGAGACCGATTTCCATTTTGTGCGAGAACGAGTAGCTGCCGGTGAACTGGATGTCAGGTTCATCTCCACTCATGACCAACTGGATGATGTATTTACTAAGCCAGCCACACGACATGTTAGATAGATTTAAGTTTAATCTCAACCTTGTATGTAGCGGTTTAGATTGAGGGAGTGTTAGAATTGTAATTAGACTCTAACCCCACCTGTCATGTAACACGTATATGAGACGTATACATATGTAACTTGTACATATCATGATTATATAAATGGAGCACGTGCGAGACTTTAGACCCACGCATAAAACCCTAAACCTATTATCTTTCTTTAAGCCCGTAGATCCTTCTTTTATCCAAGAAGGACAATTTTGATAAAGGGTATCTCCATAGGTACCGAAACTCCTAAGTAAACAATACCTTTGGTTTAAGTGGGAAACACACAAGGCCAATAAAACAGAGACTGGGGACGCACAAGCACCCAATTATATATGAAGAAAACAGGTCAAAAAAATTATATATTATGAAGAAAAGCGACGAGAAACAAAAAGAACACCATGATTGAGCATTAATTAAGTAGGCGTTGGATGGATAAATCCTGGCAGTGAGTCATCTTTCAGAAACACACACAATCACAGATGATATGCTATACAATGCCAATCTGCCTTTTAGACGGTCAAGGCACTGATCGAGTTAACTCACGGGTTCGCCAGTTCCCATTTGTTTGCAACTGAACGTTGCTATCAACGCAAAGGCAGGATGATGACACGACATGTAGGACTACAGGACTCGGCCAATGCCGACCAGAAAGCCACCGCAAAGTGAAGCTGAAAAGGTGATAGGAGCTTGGTTCATTCCTACTTACTCCATTATGTATATATGCAGATAAAAACAAGGATCGGATGACCAAAAAAGATTCGTAACGAGTATAAGTGCACACTGGCCACGGGCCAACGCCTAGCGTAACGTGTGCGTGTAGCGAAAACGGCGGTTTCTTCGCGCTTAGCTCTACGCGGCCTTCTCCGTAAATTCCTGAATACAATAACACGTGCGTCTACTGGCCGGACCATGCATGTGTTATGGCCTTTTGATCGTTCAAGTGCATGTGTTACTTACACACTTATATTCTTTTCTTAGTACGACTATAGGTCTTCGGAGGGAGGGTCTTATATTCTTTTCTTAGTACGACTATAGGTCTTTGCAGCACGGAGATTTGATTATAAAAAAAACTAATACTCCCTCCGACCCATATTAGTTGACTCGAATTTGTCTAGATTCGGATATATCTAGACATGTTTTAGTACTAGATACATCCGAATCTAGAAAAATCCAAGTCAACTAATATGGGTTGGAGGGAGTATTACTTCCTTCGATCCATAATAAGTCTCGATCATTAACTTTGTACAAAATAATCGAGACTTGTTATGAATTGAAGGGAGTACTTATAGTCGGTACTTGTATATACTATAAGCACGTAAACTCTTGGTGTTTCACCTTTGGTTGGCTCCAGACGTACACTAGCGGTGATGCGGTGCTCAAGAGTTTCTTCTTCTTTTCTTTCTGTTTCAACCACTTTCCAACCACTCTTGGTGTTTCACTCCGCTCCTTTCTCTCTATGATAATGGAAGCCTGTCCCCATACGAGGGATCCTATGAAAAAAATATACTCTCTCCGTCTTAAAATAGATAACAAACTTTTCTGAATGTATGTAGACACTAATTTTTTTTTACGAAAACAGTAGAATTCTACTATATATTTTTATTATTTTTGTTTAAAGGAGAGCACAAAGTACAAGAGGATTGTACTAAAAGGGAAAAAAAACAGCTAAAGAGTGCAAGCTTTAAATAAAGTGATCTGCCCCGGCTGCAAAGTTCGTGTATTTTTTTCCCCTTGGCCCTGTACTTTGACGATTTAAGTTCAGTCTTGAAAATGGCCCCGGCTGGGAATAATTTAGGCGTCATCAGATTGAAAATAGTATTGTTCATGGTCAGCCAAATAGCCCAGGTACCCAGAATAATTATCTTCGTAAAGAAAGGCTTAATGAGAGCCTCTTTCAGCTTGAGGATACACTCTAAATGGCCATCCGTATCAAGAAAGAGACTGAAGGACACATGTATTTCCAATAGGACTGTGCAAATTGGCATTGGCACATAAGGGCATTTGCACTGGCCTGGTCCAAATGGGTGACCGAAATGGTCCATTTCTATCCGTTTGGGACAGCCCGCGGTCGTTTTGGGGTTGCGGTCCGGTCTGTCCGGCCAGCCGCGCCTAGCGGCGCGACCCATCTGTCTGCCCCTGGCCAACAGGGCCACACGGTCTTTTTTTTTCGAATTTCAAACCGAGACATTTTGCGCGTAAACTGGCAAAGTTCGTATGTAATTATACAAAATATTACATTCAAAACATAAAAAAGGAAAAAAACTAGCCCTAGCCCTAGCTACTAACGATCTCCCTGCCGCCGGCGCTGCCCCGTCCATCTATGGATCGAGGTCAATGTACTCCGGCGGCGTCCAAAGGTGGGGCGGTGGCAGACTCGGAGCTGGCACCAGGGCGGGTGCTGGAGGTGCCGGCTGGTCGATCACCTGGCCTGGCCATGCGTCCATCTCCGCCGGCGCGGGCGGAGTGTACCACCCCGGCGCGATGGAGCAGACCACTCCCGCCCGGGCAGAGCAGCCCACCCCCGCAGCGGCTGCGGTGGGAGCGGTAGCGATGGCAGCGGCTGCCCCGCATTCACCTGCGTCACCAGGCCGGTTAGCTGGACAGCCTCCTGGTAGCCATCCCACATGGCCTCCTCCCTCACGCTGGCCGCGATGGCCTGCTCGAGGAAGGCGTCCTCGTCGTAGCCCCACGCTAGGACCTCCTGGTACTCTGGGGGAAGGTGCACGGTGGTGGATGAGGAGGATGACCCCTTCTCCTCCTCCTTGACGATGATGTCAAGGTCATCGTCACCGTCGACATCGGAGTGGTTGTCGGCGCCGTCATCGTCGGACTCGGAGGCGGGGAGGTCGCAGGGGCCCCACGGGTCGAACTCGCCGTGGTAGTCGTGGTAGGTGCCACGACGTCGTGCCGTGTGCTCCCACTCCAGGAATTTTTCTAGAACACCTTGTTCTGGTAGGCGCGGTCGTAGCGGAAGGCCGACGGGAGCTGGCAGATGCGGCGGGCGATATCCTCCTCCAGCGCCCTGCCCTCCTTGGCGCCGCTCGCTCCAGGTTGAGGTGCCAGTCTGTGGGGAGGGAGACATCATGGTGGGCGATGCCTCTCCCCTCCCTCCAGTGCCACTCGCACTCCGCCACGCGGAAGTAGCGGCGGTCGCGGGCTGGAGATGCCCCTCCTCCTCCTGACGCGCGGCGAGGGCGCCGACGAAGTCTTGTGCCCGGGGCGGCGGTGGCATGACCCCCCGAAGGAAGGCCAGCATGCCGCTTCCCTAATGGCGCCAGCCGCTCGAGCCGGATCCGTCGGCCTCGTGGTTGTTCTTGGACTTCTTGAACCACCCCGTCTTCTTCATCGCTGGCGGGGGTGGTGGTGGTGGTGGTGGCTGCAGCGGGATGTTAGGTGGCTCTGGCGAGAGGAAGGAAGGTGTGCGACACCGACGGTCGTAGGGGCCTGCTTAAGTAGCCCCCTACCGGTGGGAGCGCGCGCAGGTTCTAGCGCCTTCGCCATCAATGCCGGCACGGGAACTCAGGCGATGCCCTGTCCGTCTTCATTGATGGCGAAGGCTGTCGTGGTTGCATCTGACTCGGTGCCGTCGGTCAGTCTGCCGCTCGCGCCTTTGACGAGTCCATGACTTCATGGGAGCTTGGTCCCGAGTCGGTTTCGCCGATGAAGATGTGGATGTCTTTGAAGGGGATGCCGGAGCAGCGGGTAGGGTTCATCTTCGTCGGGACCCAGAATTCGTTCAGAGGAACGATCGGGACATTGCCAGAGAAGAGAACGCGATCGATGGCTACTGTGTCATGGATTCCAGCGAATAGCTTGGACCTCGCCCGGTGTAGAGCTCGAAGCGCTCATGCCCCATGGTGGGCGCCAACTATCGTGGTATTGCCGACGAGTACGCCATGGAGGGTTCCTCACAGAGCATGTTCAGAGACATGGAGGGAAGGCGGTGAGTTGGCGGGTACGAGGTAACACAGCTTACCCAGGTTCAAATTCCACAACGGTGGCGGAACTATACTCTTGCTATAAATCACTATAATGGCAATATGCCGAGTTACATAGCTTGGTTCGCTGTGCGAGATGTTGTACGTTGTACATTGGTTGTTCTGTATTGTTATGCCCTAAAGGCTCCCATAGGTCTGGCTTATAAAGGCACCCGAACCTAGGGTTACAGGGAAAGGACCTTGCCGGACAAGGTAAAGAGTCCTACACTAATACCGACTAGCCTTCGTGTCTTGTACTCTAAGGCTCCGAGTATGTCGGTGAATCCCGCGTAGCCTTCCTTTATCCGGTATGGTCCTCCCTTCTGGATTCTGTCAACACCCAGATTTTTAATCCCAGATGCCTGTTATGTCATACCTCGCAATCCCAGGATTACCATTGTTGCGAGACATAACAGATTGATATCATAGTACATCATCCATTACAAATTATAATAAGGTCTTACACAATAAAGGATCTCATGATCTAGTCTTAATACAAATCAAGCATCGGAAAATAAACGTAGTAGGGGATCCATCTTCAGGGTCATAGGCAATGCTGACGATAGGAGATGATCCTAGTTGTCGTAGACCTCCTGCTGTCCATCATCCTGGTAGTCCTCCTAATAGTCTGACCACGGGAATAGCCAGGGACAAAGCCATGAGTACTCTTTAAGTACTCGCAAACTATCACTAACAAGTAAGGTAGTTCTAGTAGGAATCTTAAGCTCTAGGTTTATTTGCAAAAAACCAGGTTATCTAAAACTGAGTTTAGAAGTAAAGAAAACTAAGTTAATGTTCTAAATCACTTAAGTGGGAACCTAGCTTTCATGTTCA
Source organism: Avena sativa (assembly GCA_916181665.1). Classification (NCBI taxonomy): domain Eukaryota; kingdom Viridiplantae; phylum Streptophyta; class Magnoliopsida; order Poales; family Poaceae; genus Avena; species Avena sativa. Next base: position 347,542,054 of record OV702287.1, read on the forward strand.
CAACCCTGTTGTGGTCAAGTCAAAGTCATAGTTCAATTTACAAGTTATTTTGAAAACATTTGACGACGGAACAATATGGCCATTCCATCTATCCATAACCGCGGACGCGGCTATTCGAAGAGTTTGACACTCTGCAGAGGTGGTACACTTTCACCACAAAAATTCGATACATCCGTCAGGGATAACCCTGAATCATCATACTTAGGCACCTTTCAATTATAATCAATCATAACCTTTCAATTACACACTCTAGTATAGGCACCTCCCCTATGAGCTTGGCCTCCTAGCCATGGCCATCTGCCATCCTGGGCACTTCATAGGTGGACATTCACACTCACGAGGTAGCCTCAGCTCAACCTCTTCGGCGAGGGAACCCATACTAAGGCATATAAACTTCCGGCTAAGCCCTACCCAATTCAGGTATTGTGGTTGTATGGTAAAATTGGAACGGTATCGCATCCGAACCCAACCATCAGTTTTTTAATAAAGGGCTAAGGCTAATGCCTCCACATTTTAATCACCAAATCCTTTGGTGTTTTCTCAACACATGTCAAAACATTTCAATAGAATGAATCATCATTCCAAGGTTTTCAAAATCATTTTCACCAAGTCTTCCCATCTAAAGTGATCAACTTTTATGCTTAGCACTAGCCACTAAAGTTGAGGGTATTCACTACTGAGGGGTGCTAATCTCCAATCTCATGCCATGGAATGACATCTAGGTACAACTAGTTAGGCCTAGTTTTATACTCTTTATGCTATCTATACTATTTGTCCAAAACTCACAAAGCACTAACTAAAAGTAAAGAACTTTGGTAAAGTAACATAATAAAGCTTGCAAGTAAAACTTGGGGTTGGTATAAATCAAAGTTGTATAACCAAGCATGCCTAATGCATATTGCATAGGTTATCAAGTGGGCAAGTGTTAAGCATAGTTAACTTGTAGTGCTAGGCTTGCAGGTAGTGATGGCTTGCCTTGAGTAGTGAAGTTATTGCAGTTTTCTTCTTCTTCTTGGTAGTACTCCTCCTCCTCGTATCCGAGGTCGGTACTATCGTCTATAAAAGAATACGAGGTACACAATCACCAAACAATACTTAACTACTTCTATTTAGCACACTAAGGCTAACACTTGATGATCTAGCATCATCACAAGCATCACATGAAATAAAAACCTTGTTTTATTTATCCTATTTTAGAAAAGTAATTTCTACTCATTGAAAAATATTTAAGATTTAATATTCTCCAATTAAAATATGGGATCATGTTGACACATGTCATCACCACATATTCTAATACATGGGAATGTGATTTAAGGTGTTGGTCATATTTTATAAAGTTTAAGATTATCATTTAATAGAATTAAAGTGAATAGAAATGCCTATATATCATTATTTTGGTACTAGTCCAATGTCACTGCATGTAAACCTAAATATTTTTACATATTCAGATAGATCTTATCAAATGTGATTTTTGAGAGTTGGAATCAACTCAAAAGAATTTATGGTTGATTTTTGAAAAATGTTTGAATGTGAAAAAGTCTCCGTCTTGTTTTTTTACTATAGGTGATCTCTAATGTCAAATGACTTGAATCCAACGGTCTTGGATAGACAATTTAAATATATTTCTAACAAAATTGGAATCATGCAATTTGGTTCAACAAATCTCTCTGAATTGATTTTTGAATCTACTGATAGAATGTGGTTTTAACTAAATTGGAAAATATCTATTTGAATTCACCGGCCTGCGCGGGAAACTAACTGGGCCGGCCCAATCTGCACAACGTGGCACAGAGGGTTGCTGACAGGGGGGGTCCACTAGTCAGCGACTCAGTCTAACCGAAACGGTATCGTGTAATCTAGGCCCTACGATTAAAAGACGATCCAACGGCTACAGTTCATCGTCGACGACGAACAGCTTCGGCGAGGTCTAAACCCTAATGCGGCTGTGGGGTCGTGTGAGGCTCACCTGGGCTCCAGTTAGGGTCGGCGATGGGGGCGAATGACGTGGTTGACGACGGTGGTTCGAATGGTGGTCGCGGCTCCAATCGACGACACCCTTCTCCTTCTGCAGCGGCGAGCTCCGGCCAAATTCCAGCGATGCAGAGCTCAACTTGCTCTGGGAAAGGGTGTGGGAGGCTCAGAGAGGAGTGGGGAGTGTGTTGGTGTGGAGAATGGAGGCGGAGGGGCCTCTATTTATACACCAGCAAAGGGACATTGCGGCATGGGCTCGGGCTCGTCGGTGACGATGATACAGGCGTCTAGCGGCGCGACTGAGGGTAGGGGGCGGTGCGGTGTTCCCTGGCACTCGTCATGGTCTTAAAGGCGCGGCACAGGGCAGTGTGGAATGGTCGGGCGTGTGCGGTGCTCTGCGCGGGAGCGACAGTGTTTGCGACGGTACACGGGAGCTACGGGTCGCGCGGTGGCGAACGGGGGTGTCTGGGAGCTGGCTGTGATCATGGCAAGTGTGCACGTGCATGGAGAGAGCGAGGTGTGGTCTGTGCGTGCCGGTCGGGTGCGGCGCTCTAGCGCGCTCTCGGCACGACGCAGAGAGAGTGGGCGCGGCTGGTCTTGGGTGGTCCATGGCCTGGCTGTGGTCATGGGCTGGATAGGGGGTGGCGGTGGACGGTCGCCTGTCTAGTGCGCGTCGTGGGAGAGGCTGGCATGGTCTTTGTCGCTTTGTCCATGGTCGGCTGGCGAGGGTCGCTTCGAGCAGCGGCGAATTGGTGCAAAACGGCCAAAGGGGAGTGGCTGTCTAGGCATGGCTAGACACTGGGGGAGACAGGGGAGTGAAGAGGGAACCAATTTGTCGAGTGATCACTGCTCAAACAGTGAAGTTAGGCTAGAGTTAATTAGTATCTGCAAGGTGTTTCTCTTAATGGCCGCAGGATATTTAGTTTGAAAATTTTGAATGAAATTTGTGAATCCACTGACCTTATGCTTGAGTGTATATGGTTGCTTGGAAAAGTCAAGGTGAATTGATTTGGGTAGTTTTTGCAAAATGGTGATCTTACCATATGAACTTGATTCAAATTTGAACTGTCCTTTAAATTGATTTGGAAATAGTTTCTGTGAGTTTGTAAAGTGGGCTTGGATTCACTTTTACTTAGTCTAGCAAGGGGTGAAAAGAAGTAGAAATGTTTCTGTTAGAAATTCTTCTCTAGGAACTCACAAAGTGGCCTAATGGTTAACTTTGGTCAAAATGACCATTTGATCTTTTTATTCATATTTGATTTCTTGTTCTTTTGATTTTGTTTGTAAATGGCCTAGATGATGTAGTATTCACCTTTAAACCATTTCTCATCATTTGTAGCAATCAAACACGGCAATTTCACTCAATCATACACTAATGCAAATCACACATGCATTCATATTCAATTTAGTAATAAAAGTTTTTGTTAACCCTAAACTTGGGTGATTAGAACTTTGATAATCTTGATTAGTATTTTTGGGGTGTTACAAACCTTCTCTCCTTAAACAAAATCTCGTCCCGAGATTTAAGAAAAACTAGGAACTAAAGAGATTTGGAAACTCAGTCCTAATGTAATCTTCTCGCTCCCAAGTAGCTTCTTCTTCAGTATGGTTGCTCCACTGGATCTTGAGAAACTTGATACTCCGGGTCCTAGTGGTTCTAAAGGCTTCTTCCAAAATACGAATGGGTACTTCACGATACGTCAGATCCTCGTTGATATCTATGGCTCGGTGATCGATGTTCTTAAACACTTCGGTCTTCTCCGGAACTTCTAGGAATTTGCGAAGTAACGAGATATGGAACACATCATGGATGGCTGACATCTCCTCTGGCAGTTCCAGTTGATATAACACTTCTCCTCGGCAATCCAAAATCTTGAAGGGTCCAATATATCTAGGGGCTAACTTTCCTTTCAGTTGAAAATGTTGCATTCCCTTCAAGGGTGATACTTTGACATATACAAAATCTCCTACATTGATGGTCAAGTCTCGACGTCTCTTGTCCGCATAACTCCTCTGTCTAGATTGGGCAATCTTGAGGTGTTCATGGACTTTGTGAACCTTCTCTTCGGCTTCTCATAGGATGTCGGGTCCAAAAATTTGACTCTCTCCTACTTGCGAACAATTCAGGGAGGTACGGCAGTTCCTTCCATACAGAAATTCAAAGGGGGCCATTTTCAAACTAGCTTGATAACTGTTGTTGTATGAGAATTCTGCGAAAGGCAGACAATCTTCCCATTTTGATCCATATTCTAGAACACAAGATCTCAACATATCTTCTAAGATTTGGTTGACTCTTTCACTTTGTCCATCGGTCTGCAGGTGATAAGCTGTGCTGAAGTTCAGCTTGGTTCCTAATCCTTCTTGGACTTTTTGCCAAAATCTTGAGGTAAACTGGGTTCCTTGATCTGACACTATGGTCTTAGGGGTTCCATGCAAACTAACAATTCTAGCAATGTACAACTCTGCTAGCTTCGAACTTTGGTAGGTATTCTTGACAGGTATAAAATGGGCTACCTTGGATAGTCTATCAACTATGACCCAAATAGAGTCATTGCCCCTACTAGATGTAGGCAATCCGGTGATAAAGTCCATTTCGACAGAATCCTATTTCCATTCTAGAATCTGCAATGGTTGCAAAAGTCCTGCGGGTCTCTGACGCTTTGACTCGTTGACAGATATCACACTTGGCTATTTAACCTCCGATTTCTCTCTTCATCTTGTGCCACCAAAATTGCTCCTTCAAATCCTGATACATCTTTGTTCCTACAGGGTGGATAGAATAAAGAGTATCATGAGCTTCCTGCATGATAACTTGTTTCAACTCTGAATTTGCTGGCACACAGATATGTCCTTTGTACCACAAAACTCCTTCTTCATCTTCGGTGAATCTGGGTACCTTTCCTATACCAATACGATGCTTGATTCTGTCGATACTTGCGTTTCCTTTCTGTGCCTCCTTGATCTGACTGATCAACGTGGGTTGAAGTCCAATGCTAGCTAAAAATCCTTTGCTAACTAGCTCCATTCTAAACTGCTCCAACTCTTCATGCAAATTTGGCTAGGCTTCTTTAATCATGGTGTTTAATCTACATGGCAATCTGCTAAGAGCATTCGCTACCACATTGGCTTTGTCGGGGTGATAGTGAATGTCAAGGTCATAATCCTTGATTAACTCTATCCATCTCCTTCTGGGTGAAAATATACTTCAGGCTCTTGTTATCCGAATAAATCTCACAGCAGTTACCCATAAGGTAATGACGCCATGTCTTCAATGCTAAAACTACGGCTGCTAGTTCAAGGTCATGGGTAGGGTAGTTTTGCTCATGTTGCTTCAGTTGTCGGGATAGATATTCTATGACTTTGCCTTCTTGCATCAACACACATTCGAGACCAATCTTGGATGCATCACAATACACATCAAAAGGCTTCTTGATATCCGTCATAATCAAAATTGGAGCTGAAATCAATCTCTTCTTGAGCTCTTGAAACCTTGCTTCACATTTATCCATCCATTCAAACTTCTTATCTTTCTTCAACAATTGGGTCATCGGTCTTGCGATGCTCAAAAATCCTTCAACAAACCTGCAGTAATATCCCGCTAATCCGAGAAATGCACGGACTTGGGTTTGAGTGGTTGGGGCTTTCTAGGCTTGAACATCTTTGATCTTGGCGGGATCGATAGCGACTCCTGCCGACACAATATGTCCTAGGAGTCCTACTTCCTTCAACCAGAACTCACATTTTCTAAACTTGGCATACAACTAATGTTCTCTAAGGGTTTCAAGGATGGTTCTCAGGTGTAGCTCATGATCTTCTTCTGACTTGGAATAGATCAGAATATAATCGATAAAAACAACGACAAACTTATCCAGGAAGTTCATAAAAATCTTATTCATGAGATTCATGAAATAAGCAGGGGAATTGGTTAATCCAATAGACATGACCGTATACTCATACATTCCATATCTGGTGGTAAAGGTGGTCTTTGGAATATTCGTTGCATGAATCTTGAGTTGATGATAACCAGTTCTAAGATCAATCTTAGAAAATACTCTGGCACCAATCAACTGATCAAACAGATCCTCGATCTTCGGTAGTGGATACTTGTTCTTGATGGTGACATCATTCAACTTCTAGTAATCCGTGCACAAACGGTTACCTCCATCTTTCTTATCCACAAACACAACAGGTGATCTCCATGGCGATGCGCTTGTTTGAATCAAACCTTTCTCCAGCATAGCATCAAGTTGCTTCTTCAGCTCCACTAATTCCGATGGGTTCATACTATAAGGTCTCTAAGCTATGGGTCCAGTTCTAGGAATTAGTTCAATGATGAACTCGATATCCCGATCTAGGGGCATACAAGGCAATTCATATGGGAATACGTCGGGGCATTCACAGACTACTCTGACTTGGTCTATGGTTGGTTGGGCTAGACTCTTGTTGCATTTGAATTGACGGGGCAAGGTCTCAGATACATGCTCTATTGATACTCCAGAGCTACTGGTCATGGTTATGGCTTTCTTGGCATAGTCGATTAATCCTTTATGTTTCGACATCCCATCCATTCCTAGTACTACTTTCAAACCTTTGGTTCCAAGTACTATTAGATTGGAATAAAAATCTATTCCATGGATTCTGATAGGTACCGCCTTGCAAATTTTTCTAGATTTGGTGGTTGAACCAGGTATTTGAACTATCATAACATGCTTCAATTTTGTTGGTTGAATCTTACTAGTGCATGCAAATTCTTCTGTAACAAACAAGTGCGATGCTCCTGAATCAAACAACACTCTTCCAAGTACTGAGTTAACAGAAAACATACCCAACACGACATGTGCCGCTTCCTGAGCTTCTTCAGAATTCATGTGGAACAGACAGCCGTTGCGGTTGAGCGAATTCCCTAGGGCAAATCTCCTTCCAGACTGAACATGGCGCTGCTGCTGAGCGGGTGCATTCACATTGGTGGCTGCTGCAAGCTTCTTGGGGCACTCATTGGAGTAGTGACCCTTGACTCCACATTCAAAGCAAGTAATTTGGGACTTGTCTTTTCCTACAACAAGCACAACATTGCTTCTAGTCCTTGGGGCAGTATTGTTGTTGTTGTTTTTGTTGTTGTTGTTGTTGTTGTTGTTGTTGTTGGACTTGGGTGGTGCACGGTTGAAGTTGTTGGAGTTGCTGGGGTTGTTGTTGTGGTTTCCTCCAGACTTCAGGTTTCCTCCGCTATGATTGGGATAGTTTGGACAGGACATAGGGGGTCTATTGTTTCTTGGGGCATATCCTGCAGACGAGTTGGGTCGATACTTCTGGGTATGGTGGGATCTAGTCTGGTGCATCATGCGATGCTTGCGGTTGTCATTGGCTTGGTTTATCTTCCCTTCCATCTGGATGGCAGAGTCTACTAGCTCTTCTAGATCTCCAAAACGGATGTTGACCAACACAGTCTGCATCTCATCATGCAATCCATCCAGGAACCTTTCCTTCTTCTTGGATTCGGTGTTAATCTCATCAGGGGCATATCTAGCTAGGGACAAAAATTTGTCACGGTACTCAACTCCCGTCATCCTTCCTTGCTCCAGTTCCCTGAACTCATCTCTCATCCTGGTGACCAAACCTTGGGGCACATGGGTGCGGCTGAACTTGATCTTGAATGCCTCCCAAGTCATCAGTTGACCTTCGTTCATGGTACGGGTGTTATTCCACTAGGCTCTTGCATCTCCTGCCAGATAATGGGTGGCAAACAATACTTTCTCATTGGCTTCAACTCCTGTGACCTCCAGGTTGTTCTCCATGGTTTGCAGCCAGTCATCAGCATCTAAGGGATCCTCAGATTTATTAAAGATAGGTGGGTTGGTATTCTGAAAGTTCTTGAGTTTGGATCCATGGTGATCCTGGTTTCCATGACCTTGGTTATTATGGGCCATCTGAGCTATCTGTTGAAGAGTGGCTAGGTTGGCTTGACGTTCGGCTCTACTAGCTTCACGATCAGAAACTAGCATTTGCAGAATCTACAGCATTGGGTCCTGAGATGAGCTTCTTCCTCTAGGGTTTCCACGAGTCATCTAAAGATTGAGCTAGATAATGAGATAAGAGGGAAAATTTCTAAGGTTCATGGTTTTGTTTCAAAAGCTTTAAACTTTGAGTTTGACTCGGGTTTTTCAAACTAACCACTTCTTCTCATTCATTCATTCAAAGCACATAATACAAACACACACCACAACACCAATAGAAAATAGATGGTTTTAAGAACTATTCTATGAAACTACGATACAGTGGGACCGGTACAACTCATTCCTATGGTAGTGATCACGTGCATCTAATCATCATCAATGAAGTTGGAATCATCATCATAAGTATGGAACTCCATGGCATCATCCTCCAGGTAGTCGTTGTCATCACTGAGGTAAGAGTAAAGATCTCCCTAGATATCTTTACCTTCCTCCTCCTTTGCTTCAAGCTGGACTTCCTATTCACGGATGGTCTTCTCGAGAGCAGCCACCTTCTTGTGAAGACAATCGATGGTGTGATGCTTCTTGTCGCACTGACAACAAAGTGATTGGCGTTCCTTGGTGAAAATGGCGAGGGTCTGATCCTGCTTGATGGCAATGGCAAGGTTGTGGTTGGCGTAGGCACAAGCATTGTCCAACTCCTTCTACCTATCATACAACATGAAGTCAAGATTGACCACCTGGTGCTTCAGCTCCGGGTGTCCTGGCATCTCCAAGGGCATTCCCATAGAATCAGGCCTTGCAAAGTGAGCAAAGCGAGTTCCCTAGATCAAGTTGATGTTTTGCCCACACAGACGGGCAAGAGCTTCATGCATAGCCCTGGCTAATCCATCTAGCCAGTTGTTATCACGCAAGGTGAATTGGATCTTCTTCGAAGTGGGCGCTTCCATCTTGCCTCTAAGATCTGCAACTATCAGCCATTGTGATCTCCTCTTATGTGATTGTTGAGTTGTGCCCCGAAGAATTCTAGATGCAGGCGCTCAAGATACTCTGACAGTGCATCTAGATCCCTCTCAAAGATTAGTTGGCCTCCGTTGCCCAACTGGTAGAACTTGCAATACTAGACTTCCATCTATAAGAATTTAGGATGAGTAAGTTAGTGAGGTGATCAAGTGTGTCAAATTCTATGTAGGAATGTAAGATTTTTTGAGGAACATGAATTTTTTGAAAGAATCAAGGATAAGAGTGGGAATATGTTTTCATAAATACTCACTTCTTTTGTTTTGAAACTAAGTTTTTATTTGGACGTCCATTCTAACTAGGGTCTCCTATGGTCAGGATGGCTCTGATACCAACTTGTCAACACCCGGATTTTTAATCCTAGATGCCTGTTATGCCATACCTCGCAATCCCAGGATTACCATTTTTGCGAGACATAATACATTGATATCACAGTACATCATCCATTACAAACCATAATAAGGTCTTACACAATAAAGGATCGCATGATCCAGTCTTAATACAAATCAAGCAGCGGAAAATAAACGTAGTAGGGGCTCCATCTTCAGGGTCATAGGCAATGCTGACGATGAGAGATGATCCTAGTTGTCGTAGACCTCCTGGTGTCCATCATCCTGGTAGTCCTCCTCATAGTATGGCCACGGGAATGGCCAGGGACAAAGCCATGAGTACTCTTTAAGTACTCGCAGACTATCACTAACAAGTAAGGTAGTTCTAGTAGGAATCTTAAGCTCTAGGTTTATTTGCAAAAATCTAGGTTTATCTAAAACTAAGTTTAGAAGTAAAGAAAACTAAGTTAATGTTCTAAATCACTTAAGTGGGGACCTAGCTTTCATGTTCACAACCCTTGTGTGGTCAAGTCAAAGTAATAGTTCAATTTACAAGTCATTTTGAAAACATCTGACGACGGAACAGTATGGCCACTCCAACTGTCCATAACCGTGGACATGGCTATTCGAAGAGTTTGACACTCTACAGACGTGGCACACTTTCACCACAAAAATTCAGTACATCCATCAGGAATATCCCTGAATCCTCATACTTAGTATGTGGATAATCAATCATAACCTTTCAATTACACACTAGTATAGGCACGTCCCCTATGAGCTTGGCCTCCCAGCCATGGCCATCTGCCATCATGGGCACTGCATAGGTGGACATTCACACTCACGAGGTAGCCTCAGCTCAACCTCTTCTGCGAGGGAACCCATACTAAGGCATATAAACTTCCGGCTAAGCCCTACCCAATTCAGGTATTGTGGTTGTATAGTAAAATTGAAATGGTATCGCACCCGAATCCAACCATCGGTTTTTTATAAAGGGCTAAGGCTAATGCCTCAACATTTTTATTACCAAATCATTTGGTGTTTGCTCAACACATTTCAATAGAATGAATCATCATTCCAAGGTTTTCATAATCATTTTCACCAAGTCTTCCCATCTAAAGTGATCAACTTTTATGCTTAGCACTAGCCACTAAAGTTGAGGGTATTCACTACTGAGGGGTGCTAATCTCCAATCTCATGCCATGGAATGACATCTAAGTACAACTAGTTAGGCCTAGTTTTATACTCTTTATGATATCTATACTATTTTTCCAAAACTCAGAAAGCACTAACTAAAAGTAAAGAATGTTGGTAAAGTAACATAATAAAGCTTGCAAGTAAAACTTGGGATTGGTATAAATCAAAGTTGTATAACTAAGCATGCCTAATGCATCTTGCATAGGTTATCAAGTGGGCAAGTGTTAACTTGCATAGTTAACTTGTAGTGCTAGACTTGCAAGTAGTGATGGCTTGCCTTGAGTAGTGAAGTGATTGAAGTTTTCTTCTTCTTGGTAGTACTCCTCCTCCTCGTATCTGGGGTCGGTATTATCGTCTATAAAAGAATACGAGGTACACAATCACCAAACAATACTTAACTACTTCTATTTAGCACACTAAGGCTCACACTTTATTATCTAGCATCATCACAAGCATCACATGAAATAAAAACATAGTTTTATTTATCCTATTTTAGAAAAGTAATTTCTACTCATTGAAAAATACTTAAGATTTAATATTCTCTAATTAAAATATGGGATCATGTTGACACATGTCATCACCACATATTATAATACATGGGAATGTGATTTAAGGTGTTGGTCATATTTTATAAACTTTAAGATTATCATTTAATAGAATTAAAGTGACTAGAAATGCCTATATAGCATTGTTTTGGTACTAGTCCAATGTCACTACATGTAAACCTAAATATTTTTACATATTCAGATAGATCTTATCAAATGTGATTTTTGAGAGTTGGAATCAACTAAAAAGAATTTATGGTTGATTTTAGAAAAATGTTTGAATGTGAAAAAGTCTTTGTCTTGTTATTTTTACTATAGGTGATCTCTAATTCCAAATGACTTGAATCCAATGGGATTGGATAGACAATTTAAATATATTACTAACAAAATTGGAATCATGCAATTTGGTTCAGTGAATCTCTCTAAATTGATTTTTGAATCTACTGACAGAATGTGGTTTTAACTAAATTGGAAAATATCTATTTAAATTCACAGGCCTGCGCGAGAAACTAACTAGGCCGGCCCAATCTGCACAACATGGCGCAGAGGACTGGTGATAGGGGGTCCACTAGTCAGCGACTCAGTCTAACCGAAACGGTATCGTGTAATCTAGGCCATACGATTAAAAGACGATCCAACGGCTGCAGTTCATCATCGACGACGAATAGGTCCGGTGAGGTCTAAACCCTAATGTGGAGGTGGGGGTCGTGTGAGGCTCACCTGGTCGGCGATGGGGGCGAACGACGTGCTCGATGACAGCGGTTCAAACGGTGGGGCGGCTCCAATCGATGATGCCCTACTCCTTCTGTAGCGGCGAGATCCAGCCAAATTCCGGCGATGCATAGCTCGACTTGCTCCGGGAAAGGGTGTAGGAGGCTCAGCGAGGAGTGGGGAGTGTGTTGGTATGGAGAATGGAGGCGGTGGGGGCCTCTATTTATACACCAGCGAAGGGACATTGTGGCCTAGGCTCGGGCTCGTCGGTGACGATGATACAGGCGGCTAGCAGCGTGGCTGAGGCTAGGGGCAGTCCGGTGTTCCCTGGTGGTCGTCACGGTGTTAAAGGCGTGGCACGGGATGGCGTGGAACGGTCGGGCGTGTGCGGTGCTCTGCGCGGGAGCGCCGGTGTTTGCGATGGTGCACGGGAGCTACGGGTCACGCGGCAGCGAACAGGGGTGTCTGGGAGCTGGCTGTGATAATGGCGAGTGTGCATGTGCATGGAGAGAGCGAGGCGCGGTCTGTGCGAGCCGATCGGGTGCGGCGCTCGAGCGCGCTCTCGGCATGGCATAGAGAGAGTGGGCGTGGCTGGTCTTGGGTGGTCCATGCCCTGGCTGTGGTCGTGGGCTAGACAAGGGGTGGCGATCGATGGTCGCATGTCTGGTGCGTGTCGTGGGAGAGGTTGGTGTGGTCTCTGTCGCTCTGTCCATGGTCGGTCGGCAAGGGTGGCTTCGGGAGACGGTGAACTGGTGCAAAACGGCCAAAGGGGAGTGGTTGTCTATGCATGGCTAGACACTGGAGGGGACAGGGGAGTGAAGAGGGAACCAATTGGTCGAGTGATCACTACTCAAACAGTGAAGTTAGGCCAGAGTTAATTAGTGTTTGCAAGGTGTTTGTCTTAATGGCCGCATGAGATTTAGTTTGAAAATTTTGAATGAAATTTGTTGAGTGTTTGGATCTTATGCTTGAGTGTATATGGTTGCTTGGAAAAGTCAAGGTGAATTGATTTGGGTAGTTTTTGCAAAATGGTGACCTTACCATATGAACTTGATTCAAATTTGAAGCGTCCTTTAACTTGATTTGGAAATAGTTTCTTCGAGTTTGTAAGGTGGGCTTGGATTCACTTTTACTTGGTCTAGCAAGGGGTGAAAAGAAGTACAAATGTTTCTATTAGCAATTCTTCTCTAGGAACTCACAAAGTAGCCTAATGGTTAACTTTGGTTAAAATGACCATTTGATCTTTTTATTCATATTTGATTTCTTTTTCTTTTGATTTTGTTTGTAAATGGCCTAGATAATGTAGTATTCACCTTTAAACCATTTCTCATCATTTGTAGCAATCAAACATGGCAATTTCACTCAATCATACACTAATGCAAATCACACATGCATTCATATTCAATTTAGTAATAAAAGTTTTTGTTAACCCTAAACTTGGGTGATTAGAACTTGATAATCTTGATTATTATTTTTGGGGTGTTACAGATTCATCTAACTGGGCCGCCCAGCAGGCCATAGGCCATGCTACCAACTGTGTATTGATGTGGTGGAAATGATAAGCCTTTGGGGTCTCGTGTTACGTGTTTATATAGGATAGAAACAGCCTCTACCGTGGCATGTACATAGATATATACGATATAGGAGTGGTGTACTACACCATATCCATACGTATATAAACTTGTCTAACAGCACTCCTTAATCTAAACTTCTTTGAAGGTTTAGATTACGCCTAAATTTTTTAAGGTTTACAACTGGAAGTGCTTTGGTAAAGCCATAAACTATTTGATCTTTACTAGATATGAACTTGATCTCAAGTTGTTTGCTAGCTACTCTTTCACATACAAAGTGAAAGTCAATATCAATATGTTTTGTGCGAGCATGAAAAATTGGATTTGTAGATAAATAGGTAGAACCTAAATTGTCACACTAGAGGCATGGTCTTTCCTGTAATTTAACACCAAGTTCTTTGAGAAGAGGTTCAACCCAAATAAGTTCAGTGGTAGCATTAGCAAGAGCCTTGTATTCAGCTTCAGTACTGGATCTAGAGACTGTGGGCTGCTTGCGAGAACTCCATGATACCAAGTTTGCTCCAACAAATATAGCAAAACCTCTTGTAGAATGTCTATCATCTAAGCAGCCAGCCCAATCTGCATCTGAAAAATCACTTAACAAGGTGGAAGTGGATTTCTGAAAGGTAATACCAAGATTAATAGTATCACAGACATAACGTAAGATCCATTTGGCTGCAGTCCAATGAGCAGTTGTAGGAGCATGGAGATACTAGCAAACCTTATTCACTAAAAAGGACAGATCAGGCCGAGTCAGAGTGAGGTACTAAAGAGCCCCCACAATACTGCGATAACGTGTCTTGTCTTCTGTGCTAAGCGGATCCCTCTCAGTCAGAGACAGCTTGTCAACTGAGGACAAGGGCGTAGGCATGGCCTTGCAACCAGTCATGCCAACATTGGCAAGGAGGTCAGAGGCATATTTTTCTTGAGTGAGAACAATGCCATCAGGGATTTTCTTAACTTCAATGCCTAGAAATAAATGCAAGTCACCAAGATCTTTGAGCAATGCCGAAATAGCCTGATCTGAAGAGATTATAATGATGATATCATCAACATAAATGAGAACATAAATAACGACACCTGTCTTGTGGTAGAGAAACAGAGATGTATCATCTTGTGAGGAAATAAAACCAAGAGCATGTAGTTTAGAACTTAGGCGAGAGAACCAGGCACGAGGAGCTTGCTTAAGACCATATAGAGCTTTGTCAAGTTTGCAAAAATGATGTGGTGCATCAGGATCCTCAAAACCTGGGGTTTGGCGCATGTAAACTTCCTCTTCCAGAACACCATGTAAAAATGCGTTCTTAACATCTAGCTGCCGAAGACTCCAACCTCGAGATACTGAGACTGCTAGAACAGTTCTAATAGTGGCAGCTTTGACAACTGGACTGAATGTATCTTCATAATCAATACCATACCTTTACTTGAAACCTTTCGCAACAAGACGAGCTTTGAACCTGTCAATTGTACCATCTGCTCGCTTCTTGATACGATAGACCCATTTGCAGTCAATCAAGTTCTTATTGGAACTAGGAGGAACAAGATTCCATGTTTGATTTGTTGGAGTGCCTTGTATTCTTCTTCCATAACACATCACCATTGTGGATGATCAAGAGCCTCAGAAAGAGTACATGGTTCACCTGTGGAGGTAAGAACACCATATCGTATAGTGCCATCAGTACGGATTTTTGGTTGACGGATACCTTGTTGGAGACGAAGGCGAACTATAGGCATAGGTTTGCAGCAACCACCGGTGCCACAGAGGATCGAGCAGGTGTTGGCGTAGGCACGGATCCCACGGTGGATTCTGGCGGGACCGGGGAAGAATCACTGTCGGTCTCATGTCCCGGGTCGACGAGGTCTGCGGTGGGCACCTACGGGGAATAGGGCGACGACAAGCGGGAGACCGTCTGGGACCCGACGCGTGGCAACACGGGAGTGGAGCCAGGCAGGGTGGGCGCGGTGTTCGGCGCAGGAGATGAAGGTGTCGGGTCAGCGGCGCAGGATCCCGAGGACGCACGATCCAAGGTGGATGGCGTAGAAGGCTGACATCGCATGATGGTGTTGTTGTGTAGCGGAGATGTAGGTAGATCTTCATGGTGCTTGGTTGACTCCATGTCAGCATCATTTTCCATGAAATTTTCATCAGTGTACTCAGAATTCATTGTAGTAGAAGCAACCAGTGGTATTTCCTGGTCATGGTTAGTCACAACTGGTATAATAGGCAAAGGCACGTGATCATTAGTTTGTGCATCCCCAATAGTAGATAAATCAGAGGGTGTATCATGTGGAAGTAAAAAGATGTCATGACGTAGACGACGACCTGCATTTGGATGAAGGTCGGAAAAAGGGAAGACATTCTCATCAAAAACAAAATCACGTGAAACATAAACACGGCCAGTAGAAACATCAAGACATTTGACCCCTTTATGAAGAGTACTGTAGCCTAGAAACACACATCGAGTGGATCGAAAAGCCAATTTACGTTTTTTATGGGGCCTAAGATTTGGCCAACATGCACAGCCAAAAACACGAAGGGACTCATAATTTGGTTTAATGTGCATAAGGCGTTCTACTGGAGTGTCAAACTTAATGACTTTACTGGGTAGCAGATTTATGAGGAAGGTGGTCGCGAGAAAAGCTTCATCCCAGAATTTGAGAGGCATGGATGCATTTGCAAGGAGGGACAAGACAACTTCAACTATGTGACGATGTTTTCGTTCAGCGGATCCATTTTGTTGATGAGCATGGGGACATGACACATGATGAACAATCCCAACTTTTTGGAAGAAACTATTGAGTTCTTCATATTCACCACCCCAGTCAGTTTGCATGGTTTTTATCTTTCTATCAAACTTGCGTTCAACAAATTGTTGGAAGTTAAGAAAGACTTGATAAACTTCAAAGTGTTTCTTAAGCAAATAGATCCAGGTGAATTTACTAAAATCATCAATAAAACTTACATAATACGCATGTTTGCCAACAGAGAGAGGAGCTGAGCCCCAGACATCATAAAACACTTGCTCCAAAGGAACAATGGACACACGTAGTAGAAATGGGATATGGCAATTGATGACTCTTTGCTAATGGACATGCATCACATACATATGGATTAATTTCTGGCGAATACGAGAGTTCATTTTTCCTAATTATTTGTTGCACCACAAAACAAGAGGGGTGGCCTAGACGACGATGCCATGTGGAGGATGATGGCTTTATTGTGATGAAAGCTTCCTTGCGTGACCCACTGGGAGTAGGAACTAGTGGGTAGAGGCCACCATGACATGGACCCTTAAACATAACCTCCCTGGTGGCCTAGTCCTTGATCAAAAAGAAATAAGGGTTAAACTCAAGAAAAACACCATTGTCAAGAGTGAGTTTACGAACAGATAATAAGTTTTTGGAGGCACTAGGTACATGCAATATATCATTGAGATGCAAGGAACTATGTGGGATATGCAAAAATGAATGACCAACATGGGAAATTTGCATACCATGACCATTTTCCGTGTGAATGTGATCACGTCCGGTGTACTTCTCGTGGACAGAGAGTGTGCTCAGTTCTCCAGCAACATGATTTGTAGCTCCAGTGTCAGGCTACCAGTTGGTGTCCACTCCATAGGAGGCAACATGTGCATCCTTTTCCTTGCGATCTCCATCATCATCAGAGTCCTCCTTGTCCTTGTCTTGATACCTCCACCAGCAATCACTAGCGGGATGCCCGTGGATCTTGCAGATTTAATAGTGGACATCGACGAAGCGGGTGGGAGCATGATCACGGCGGCGGCCATCGCGCTTGCCACCACCATCCCAGCGGTGGTAGTCGTCGCGACGGGGGTCATCACGGCAGCGCATGTATCCACCATCATCATGGTGATCATCACCACATCCACGAGGGGCATGGTCATCATCGCGGGCACGGTAGCTGCGGCCATCATCACGGCGGTTGCCGCGGTCATCATCGCGGAAAGGATCCCGATCATCACGCGGGCGAGGTGGGGGCTGTAAACAGGCAAGGTTCGCCGTCGTGGTGAAGACATCATCGGTGTCCTGTAACATAGTCTGACAAAGATCATGAGCAGAAATTTGATCAAAAAGGTCATCAAGGGTTGTATGAGGGTTCCCATTGACGTTGGAGACAACGTCGTTGTAGGAGCCGTCAAGCCCATTCAGGATGTAGCTGATTAGCTCACTTTCATCTAGGGTTTGTTTGAGAGCCACCAGCTCCGAGGTGAACCCCTTCATCTTGGCGAAGTACTGAGCGGTGGTGAGGGAGTTATTTTTGGTGTTGGTGAGGGCACCACGGATCGCATTGATCTTGGACGGAGAATGTGTGGAGAACATGCGATGGATGGCCGCCCATACCGCTGCAGACGTGTCGAGGCCGAACACATGGGGCAAGAGCTTAGGCGACAGGGAGTTTAGGAGATAGCCAAGAACAGCCTAATCACGAGCGACCCATGCAGCATAGGCGGTGTTCACCACTGTAGACTTCTTCTGGGCTTCGTCGACGACTTCCAGTACCTAAGGCGGGGCCGAGTCGGTGTCATCTAGAAGTCCGAGAGCAAGGGCACCATGGATCAGAGGGAGAACCAGCGTCTTCTAGAATAGGAAGTTTGAGCACGTGAGCTTCGTTGTCGGAGTCCCCTGTGCGCTACCAATGGGAACCATCAAGGCAGCGGCGGAGGAAGATGCGATGGCAATGGAGAGAGACATAGATGGGTTTGTTTTGGGGTTTTCAGGTGGCGGCCGTAGTTAAGGCTAGGGTAGCGGCAGTTTGTGTCATGGCGGCGACCTTAGATGGGGCTAGGGCGGCAGCAGTTTTTGTGTCGTCGCAGAAGCCGTAGATGAAGCTAGGGCGGCGGCAGTTTTTGTGTCGTGGCGGCGGCCGAAGTTGAGGCTAGCGCGGCGGCGGGGTGTTTTTAGATGTAGATTTTGAGGCGGCGGCAGAACAGGGGCTGCGGTGGCGAGGTTTGTGGCGGCGGCGGCGGTAGATGTAGGTTTTGTTTCGGCGGCTAGGGTTGGGAGAGGATAGGCTCTGATACCATATTGATGTGGCGGAAACGATAACCCTTTGGGGTCTCGTGTTATGTGTTTATATAGGGTAGAAACAACCTCTACCGTGGCATGTACATAGAGATATACAGTATATGAGTGATGCACTACACCATATCCATACGTATAAAAACTTGGCTAACACTGTGTACCACCCAGGATAGCCGGATTTAGAGACATGCAATAGTGATACCCATTTAGCATTTTCCTGACAGGGAGGCACCCAACCATCTCCCCATACACATAATTCATTTAAAAGTTCAACTAAAAAACTACAACTTTGGTAAATTTACTTTCAGATTTTGCCAAATTTACATAAAAACGACCAAGAACTAAAACTACGGCTCGCAGCAGTGGGAGGCACTGCTCTCACCAGGAGGGTGCGGTGGTGGCTATCCTCATCGATAGCCCACAACTCAAATAGGGAGTTGTAGATTGCCAGTTGCGTGGCGGACTCCTCCTTAGCTCGATCGCAGCAGGCACGCAAATTTCGCGTCGCCTGGGTATCTGCGCGACACAAGGACGAGATGCAAGTGGACGTCGTCGATATGTTGCAGCCGGAGGTGCTCCGGCAGGAAAACGTGGTTGAGGACGTCCCACCCATAAGGCTCGCCGGTGGTGCGGTTAACTGGCCCTCGAAGTGGTGGTGGCCGCGGGTGCTCTCGCCGGCGCTCATCTCGAATGTGTCGGTTGATCACCCGATTTTCGAGTGGCACCAAAGGTGGAACCTCCAACTCCTCAGAATCAGCGTCGAACATGCCCCTTCCAACTCCTCGGATTTAGTTGCGCTAGAGTCGTTGGAGGCGAGCCCCTCCTCCTCCTCGGAGTCGGTGTGGTTGGGGCCATCGAGAGGCGCCTCCAGCTCTCTTGCGGGTGGGTTGCGTGCATGAGTTAGAGGAAGACAGCGGCCATGAATGGTTGTGCGCCGCTCCTCCTTGCGAAAGAAGCACCTCCGGCCCCCATCCTAGATATAGCGGGAAGGACGTGAAATGGAGGTGTGGCCATGGTGAGAGAGAGCGAAGTGTGGACCTGTAGATGGCAATGACGGCCTCCCTAGATATAACGAAAAATAGGGCATGAAGTGGTGGAAAGGGCGGGAACGAAAGTGCTCGCCGCCACGTGGCCAGTCGACGGGACGTGTCGCTTGACCAGTAGTACTCTGGAAACGAAGCACCCCTCTCTCACTGCCAGAGCTGGCCTGCAGCGTTTTCTCGCCCGTGCTAGCCCCCCAATGGGTCGGGTTCAGTATGAGGGCGCCGAATAAAAAAATGGGCCGCACCGGCGCCAAAAAAGAATTGGGGACGGGCTGAGCGTGATTTTGAGCGGCGGCACGCCCGATAGCCGTTTAAGGGGTGGGCCCCCGAGCGGAGATGCTCTAAGTTGCGAACTTTCCTTAGTACAATCATCTTGATGTGACATGTTAAGTCAGTAGAACCTGGTTTAGGGGGCCCTAAGACCCCCGAGCGGAGATGCTCTAAGTTGTGAACTGTTCTTAGTTCAATCATCTTGATGTGACATCACTACTAGGAAAATGATTATAGGTAGATTTTAATTCTGTGGCGCATATGCAAAAAATGCTCCACTAAAATTAATTCTGTGGCGCATGTAGAAAATGCGCCACAGAATTCCTGCAATTTTGTGGCGCATATGGATATATGCACCACAGAAAGTGAGAATTCTGTGGCGCATATAGCTACATGTGCCACAGAATTCCTGTGGGCCCATGTGGTCCTGACCCCAGCACAGGGCAGGTCAAAATTCTGTGGCGCATATGGATATATGCGCCACAGAATGTCAAAATTCTATGGTGCATATAGCATATGCGCCACAGAATTCTCACTTTCTGTGGCCCATGTAGCTATATGCGGCACAGAATGTTGACATTCTGTGGAGCATTTTTCATATGCGCCACAGAATGTGCGAAATAGATCTACAAAAGGTGGCAGCCCCCGTTTCCCTTGTTCCCACCACCTCCAACTAGCTAGCTCGCCCCCCTCCTCCCTCCCACTCCATTTTGCTCATACTCACCTCCATTGTTGATAGCTAGACCTACTTTGGTTCATGTACTTGTGAGGGGAAGCTAGTCCTACTTGTAAAGGTAGTAAACCACTCATACTTTCCTCCTCCACACATCCCAACACCCCCTCTTGCTACACTATATATATGCATATGGGGTTTGTAGATTTGTGAGGCATGTGTGCATGGGTACTTGTGTGATGCATGTTTTGTGTGGCCGGCGGGCCTCGGCGCGGTGTGTATGGATGTTTTGTAGGTGAAGATGGTCTCGCAGGCGGTGTGCGATGGCGAGAGATGATGTTCCTTCGCTTTGTGTTGTGCTTGAATACATGTTGCTTGTGGAGTGAGGTTGTGTTGTGCTTGAATGCATGTTGCCGGCGCCGGGTGCATGGAGGTTTTCCGAAATGTTGATTCACGTCCATTTCGGCAAATTTCTGCACTAGCCATACGTCCTATTTTTAGGATAGGTCATGCCGAAATTTCCCGAGTGATCATGCGCATGCATGTATGTGTGCGCGTCGTGTGTGTGCATGGTTCTAACATACTCTCTTTAATTTGGTCTATGTTCGCGCACAGGCGACCATGGTCATCCATATGAGCGAACGCTGGGTGGTTAGATACAAGGCTGACGCGGTAGCCGACATGGTTCGGAACAACATGACCAAGATAAGATGTCCGTGCCGAACGTGCAAACACCGGAAGTGGATCAACCCTGATTCCGGACAACTGGAGTCTCACCTATTGACGCGCGGTTTCATGCCTGGCTTCTTAGTGAATGAGGAGCCATCGGTAGATGGCGATGGCCATGATGAAGAAGAGGCCGGGGGCGGGGGAGAAGATGAAGGGTCTCCTAGACATGGTCATCATGACAAAGGAGATGCCGACGAACATGATCATCATGAAGAAGGAGATGCCGGCAGACACGATCATCATGAAGGAGACGATGCCGGAGCAGATGGTGGTGGTGGCGATGGAGAAGACGGGAGCACGGACACGCCACTAACTTTGGCCTTGCGGGACCCTCATCTTCAAGAAATACTCCTCAAGCAGATGGCCAACACGAGAGCTATAGCTAGAGAAAAGCCAAGCTGACACAGATGGAGGTAGACGGGAGGACTCCATTGTATCCTGGGTGCTGGCCCGAGGATACACGCTTGAGTGTAACGCTGAAGGCTCTGGAGATGAAGGCGGAGCACAAATGGACTGACACTAGCTTTAACGCTCACATGAAATTCTGGCACGCTCGTCTTCCCAAGGACAACACATTGCCAACAAGTATCGAGGAGGCGAGGAAAGTAGTTTGCCCACTAGACCTACCGTACGTGAAGTACCATGCATGCATCAACGACTGCGCACTTTACCGAAACGAGTACAAGGATAGAACCACATGCCCGGTGTGCGGCCAGGGACGGTACAAGAGAGGGAACAAGAAAGTTCCTCGAAAAGTGGTGCAGTAATTTCCTATCACTTCCCGTCTGCAACGGTATTTCGTAGACCCTAAGGAAGCAGACCTTATGCAATGGCACGCGAAGAGGGAGAAGCCGGAAGATGATCCAGAGAAGGGCAAGATCCTGACACACCCCACGGACGCTAGCCAGTGGAATGCGCTGGACATAGAATTCCAAGATGAGTTCGGGCTCGATCCAAGGAACGTTAGGCTGTGCATGAGCACCGACGGACTCAATCCCTTTGGCAATCAGAGTAGCACGCACAACACCTGGCCCGTGTTTGTATGGCCGTACAACCTCCCACCCTGGTTGTGCACGAAGCAGCGGTATGTACACATGAGTATCCTTATCCAGGGGCCAAAACAACCGGGTGTGGACATGCATCTGTATCTCGGGCTCCTGAAAGAGGAGTTAGCGACGCTGTGGGAGACGCCGGCACGTACGTGGGATGCCTACACTTGAGATTATTTCAATCTGAGAGCTGCGTTGCTCACGACGGTGCAGGACTATCCTAGTTACGGATATGTAGCATGTTAGGTGAACCACGGATTTTGTGCATGTGTCAGGTGCATGGATAAGACCCCGCATCTACAGCTGCCGAGGGATCCTGGGTCTTCGCAAACCGTGTTCCAAAGGACTCGAATGTGGCTCCGCAAGGATCACCCGTGGAGAAAACGCGGAGACCTGTTCAATTGCAAAGACGAGCTCGAAAATACCCCACGTCGACCGTTAAGTGGCGAAGAAATCAAGGAGCTTCTGGACAATTGGGAAGAGTGCCCTGCGCTAGGAACGAAGCGGCCGAGGGAACAGCCATCACCGCTGCATGGAGTATGGAAGGCGAGGTCCGTTTTCTGGGACCTTCCTTACTGGAAGGTCCTCCACACGCCCCATAGCCTCGATATGATGCACATCACGAAGAACGTTACCGAGAGCCTGCTCGGCACTCTAATGAACATGCCGGATAGGACCAAGGATGGGCCGAAAGCAAGAAGCAACCTAAAATTGCTTGGCATTAAGAAGGAACTTCAGTACCCCAATAGTGACGATGCCGACGATGACGATGAACAGACGGAAGGGACCCAGGGTCGCCGCAAAAGGGCTAAGAAGAATGAGGTGGAGCTTAAAGCTGCATCCTTCACTCTAAGCAAGGAGGAGCTCGAGAGGTTTTTCCGTTGCCTCCTAGGAGTCAAGGTTCCGCACGGCTACTCTGGGAAGATAAGCAGATATCTGGACGTAGCGAAGAAGAGGTTTAGTGGGATGAAGTCTCACGACTGTCACGTGCTGATGACGCAGATACTCCCCGTTGCGATCTGAGGGATAATGGACGAGCACGTCCGTGAGACGCTATTTAGCCTCTACAACTTCTTCGATGTCATATCTAGGAAGTCTATCGGTGTGAAGCAGCTCGGCAAGATACAGGAAGAGATCGTCGAGATACTATGCGAGCTCGAGATTTACTTCCCTCCTGCGTTCTTCGATATCATGGTGCATCTTCTTGTCCATGTCGTGGATGATATCATCCATCTCGGGCCGGCGTTCCTGCACAACATGATGCCGTTCGAAAGGCTAAATGGTGTCATCAAAGGATTCGTTCGCAACAGGTCCCGTCCAGATGGAAGCATAGCCAAGGGCTTTTCTGACCTATGAGTGCATCTCCTTCTGCTAGAACTACCTAAGCACCGAGAACCAGGATGTCGGTCTGCCCACCAGGAAGCACCTCGGGAGGCTCACTGGATTTGGTCACCGCGAGGGCTACCGTGCACTCCACGTCGGCATCGAACTAGAACACGCCGACTTTGATAGGGCAAACAGAGTCACGCTACAACACATACAGTTGGTCAGACCCTGGGTGGATGAGCACAAAACCTTAATCGAGCAAAAGCTCGCCAACATGGGCAAGCCGAGGAAGAAGGGAGACGTAACCAGAGAGCACAACGCCAGCTTCACGGGGTGGTTCAAGAAAAGGCTACTGGAAAGTCCCATGCCGACGCCTTATACTGAAGATCAGACACTCATATTCTCACTCTCACAGGGCCCCGGGTGCAACGTTAGGACCTATTAGACGTACGACATCAACGGCTACAGATTCTACACCGAGGAGAAGGACAAGAATAGCGAATACCAAAATTCAGGAGTAACTATGCTATCATACGTTGATGACGAGACTGATGTCAAGGAAAGATTCTACGGAAGGATCGAGGAGATATGGGAACTCAACTACTGCGGAGTGATGGTGCCGATGTTTCGTGTCAGATGGGCCAAGAGCGTCGAAAAAGATGGCCGGTTTTTCACCACCATGGTTATACCCGATGCCAAATCGAAGAACGCCTCCACGAAAAATGAGCCATGGGTGCTCGCTAGCCAAGTTGACCAATGCTTCTTGATTACCGATTCGACAAAGCCAAGCCGTGTTGTCGTGAGGAGGGGCAAGAGGAGCATCATCGGAATGGAAGGACCCGCCAACAAGCAAGACATCGACAAGAATAGTGATCCCAAGATCGAAGAGGAATTCGACAAGTAATTCGACAAGCCAACTACTTATGCTAAAGCAAGAAGGAAGACCACCCTACCGGCTAAAGGTTTCCTGTACACGAGAAGAAATCTCAAGGTGGCCGGCCTAAAGTATTCTACCGCGAAGAAGAAGGGCAAGAAAGTTGTTGTGAAGAGACACTAGCTACCTCGAAGCCGACTTAGCGGTTTTTGACGCCTTTTTTTGTACTAATTAATGCACATGTGTGCCCGCGGGCTTGCATATATGTATTACTTTGACAAAGTAATGTATACGGATAATATCGAGGCAAATATATTAAGGCAAATATATTAATTCTTGTTTTTAATAGGCAAATATATTAGTTCTTGCTTTTAATATATTATTACCATCCATAAAATGTTTTTAATAGGCAAATATATTAGTTCTTGCTTTTAATATATTATTACCATCCTTAAAATATTTTTTAAAAAGTCAAAAAAAAATGTGGCTGTGCCAGGAATCAAACCTGGCCCCCCAGGTTTAGAACAGAGAGGAGCAACCAATGTGGTAAGCTTCGTTTTCTGTCAAACAACAGCGCAACGCGCGTTTTGTACTATCCCCAAAAATTCGGTGGCGCATATCTGAACAGATGCGCCACAGAATTCTGTGACTTAGAAATAATATCGCCTCGCTGCGCCGCGCCGCCCAGAACCCTAGCATGCCTCAGATTTCCCCATATCGCCTCGCTGCACCGCACCGCCGTTCCGTCGTTCCGCCGCACCGCGCGCTTGCCCCGCCGTGCCGCCGCGCCGCACCCGCCTTGCCTCGCCGTGGCCTCGCAGAGCACCAAGAGGAGGAGTCCCGCTCCAGCGTCCAGGACCACCGCCACCACCACCCGCCTTGCCTCGTTGTGGCCTCGTTGTGGCCTCGTTGTGGCCTCGCAGAGCACCAGGAGGAGGAGGCCCGCTCCAGCGTCCAGGACCACCGCCACCACCACCCCGCAGAGCACCAGGAGGAGGAGGCCCGCTTCGGCGTCCAGGACCACCGCCACCACCACCCCGCAGAACACCAGGAGGAGGAGGCCCGCTCCGGCGTCCAGGACCACCGCCACCACCACCCCGCAGGTGACCCCCTCTCCCCCTTCCTTGCCTTTTAGTCGTTGAGATCCATCACTAGCTTCATTCTGTCAAAAATGAACAAGCTAGTACAAGTGCTGTACTAGTGTACTGCTACTCATCTGTAAGATGTTGCCTCTTTTTTTGGGTGATTATTCTTGTTTGTGAAAACTCTTATATCCTTAAACATTAGCTGAGGATGGACCAGGTTTTGAATTTCCTGGTGTCAAATCAATGCCGGGACAGGGCAGGTAACAACTTGTCAATTGCCATTGTTTACTATTGTTGAACAAGTATGTATAATACCCTAGCTTATTATTGGTTTTGTTGACACAGATGGGCGAGACTAGGAAAACCCAAGCTATAGTTACTGAATTAATTAATATACCTTTTAATTTTGGTGATCGATACTATTGTAGTTCTAACTAAATACAGACAGTTTCATATACTACTAGGTCATGTACTAAGTCCTAAGATTTTACAAAGTGTGGAGTAAAAGATAGTACTAGTTGTAAGCTTACTCTACAACTACTGTAGTTATTCATCACGGTTGCTATTTTAATTACAGCTATTAATTACCATATCTGGGTGCACGCTTGTCTTTTCTGCATATTTGGAGCTGAACAATAGCTTATAGCACTTGTCTAGCTATGTGTGTCTTTTGGGTGCAGGTGAA
Source organism: Avena sativa (assembly GCA_916181665.1). Classification (NCBI taxonomy): domain Eukaryota; kingdom Viridiplantae; phylum Streptophyta; class Magnoliopsida; order Poales; family Poaceae; genus Avena; species Avena sativa. The sequence goes on from OV702287.1 coordinate 347,568,123, forward strand.
AGCGATGGCGCTAAATGTTACTTTTAATAACTCCTATATATATGTTGATCAGTGGTGATGGTCCATTCACCTCTTACCCCCTCCTGATACCAGCCTTTAGATATTCTGCAAATGGATGAGATGGTGATCCTGTTTGCTACCAAAATTGTGATAAAATGAACTAGAAGTGCCACTAATATGTAATAGGGAATGATGAGGGTATCCCATTGGCCAAGTTTGTTATCCCTGGTTTTTATGGCTCGACCTATTGGATAGTCAATATTGTTTCCTCCTTAGCAACCTGCAGGAATGAAACCTCTAATGGTGCTAAGACACTACCTAAGAATTTCAGCCTTGGTATATAGATCATGAGATAGGGTCTTCCTTTTTCTGCAACTTGAGCCAAGACCCAGCACTGCCACTATGGGTCCTACTCTTGTTTATATGTACAACAGTAATGCAGTGGAGCTGGAGGACTTACATATCTAGAGAATTCGATCAACATGTCGTTTCATGCATGTATGATGATCTTGTTGACTAGTTAGTTAAGGAAGTTTATCATGTTATACTGAGTTTTTTCAACAATGCATTGGTAATACTGGTTTCAAAATTTTCAAAAAAACACACGTAAAGTTTAGATATACCCTGCTGTATTTAGCAAGGATGCATGGGGCATGGTGGTGGTAAAGCTGGAAGATATATTGCTAGTTGAGTTTATAGTATTGAACTTGCCATAGATGATGGTTATAGAAACGTGTTCACAACTGAGGATGGTAAATAAAATTAGCTCATGTCAGTGGTATGCGAGTGCTTAACGGATCATCTGTCATAAGCATGGGTGTCTGGGATCACGAAAAAATGAAAACCAAAAAAATTACATTGTGTATATATACGATGACAGAAATCTCTATACCCTGTTGGATTATATGGTGTTGGAGCACCATATGTGGCTGTGGAGCACAATTTGTGCATTTTTGTATGTGAAATGTTTGCAGGGAAATCACTCGAGCTGCCCATTTCTCCTGAAATGTTGATTTCGATCCATTTCGGTCGAGAAATGGGGCTCATATGTCAAAAAATTAGCGAAGGTCATGCCGAATTTTTCGGTCGACACTTAGTAATTTTTTGACATATGAGCCCCATTTCTCGACCGAACTGGAAGTGAATTGACACTTCGGGAGAAATGGACAGCTCGTTTTAAATATTGTCAACAATAATTAATACTAACTTTCTTATTTTAATTTGTTTAGAAGTGTGCAAACATGTCGGCCGCCGATGGGGCCGGCACTTCTAAGGCCGCAATGAGCGTCGAAGACCAAGCCAGAGTGGCAAACCTCACTTTCTGGGAGGTGGCGACGCAGCACGAGGCGGCGGAGTCTTAGCATGAGGACGTGGTAGCTACTGCGGGCCACGGTGGGGATGATGAGCAAGAGGGGGATGAGGACTACCGGATAGATGAAGCCGAGGAGGAGGATGCGACCACCTCCGATGGTGGAGGCCGCACGACCGATGGCGGAGGCCGCACGACCGATGGCGGGGACCGCACGGATGGCGGTAGCAGCAACCCGTCTGTTAAGAAGAATAAGAAGCCGAGGAAGGATCGGAAGCCGCAAAAGCTCGCTGACACCACCGATGAGATCACTCTGGTCTCGGAAAGTGGCCTTCCGTTGGAGCCTCCAGATGTTGCCGCCGGGTACGGCATGCAACTCGGGTGCATCATCCGGGAAAGCATGTCGATCAACACGAAGCACCTGAGAAGTGAAGCGAATGAGCGGTTGGTGGCAAAGTGCCTTAAGAAGCTTCACCGACGGTACAAGTTCCCAGCATCGTACACCGACAAACTGGAAAAATCCAATAAGGTGAATAGGTTAGCCATCACGAAGATGGCCAATGCCTTGAGCAGCTGGAGAACCCGGGTGAAGAACAAGATCGCGAAAAAGGAAAGCTGGGAGAAGATCAAGAAGGGTGAGCCCATGATCGACAAAGACGAGTTCAAGATATTCAAGGCGGAGATGGAGACTGACAAAGCGAAGGCATGGACAGAGTGGGGTCGGGAAATGCGGGAGCAGAACATAGGTAACCACCGATGTGGAAGCGGCGGTTACAGGGGAAAGAAGGCCATATGGGCAAGGGAGGACGCCGAGGTTGAGCGTCTCGGGAAAGAAAACCCGTTTTTAAAAATCACGGACGAGCAGACCCGGAACTTTGTCTGGGCTCGCTACTATCTGGACAAGGATTCCAAGGAATTCGTCACCGATGATGACGATGTGAGGAAGTTTGAGAGTAAGCTGGTAAGGAATTTACCCGCGGTACATTTGCTTTCATTTTGAATAATGAAGGCAAGTTCCTAAATGGGTTCACCTTTCCTTATCTGCAGGAAGCTGAAATCAAGGCTACACGCGAGGCGCCGGACTCGTCGTCCCAGGGCTCGACGGAGCCGTGGGACACGATTTTCAACAGGGCGACCAACGCCTTCAAGGGGAGGCCACAATCCGAGCCGCCCATGTCATTTGGCCATATCTCTGGCTTTGGTACGAGCACAAAGTTCCGTGAGTACTATAGCGAGGAAGCCAAGAAGAGAAAGGAGAGGCGGACCCAGTCGGCGGCTCAGGATCAAGCCGAGAAGGAAGAGCTGAAGCGGAAGATCGCGCATCTAGAGGCCAGTAAGGTGGACCAGGACGAGGTGAACCCGATAGTGCAGCAGAAGATCCTCGAGATGCTACCCCCTCGGCTGATGGAGGGGATAGCAAAATGGAATGTGGATGGTCAGGTGGGGCCGATACAAGTGCCCAGCGCTGGCGGCAGCACCTCGAGCCACCAAGTGTCGCTAGACATGGTTACCCCGCCGCCCTCCATCCCCGTGGCACAGCCGATGGAGTTGGATGCGCCGGAGCTGCCCCCTCCTGCCGAGACTACCAAGGCGCAGCAGTCGGCGGCGGCGGTGCTTCCTAATGCACCCGAGACGGAGAAGAAGAAGGATCAGCCACCGGCCGCCTGTGTCTCGACATTAGCCGAGCTCGGCTCCCTCACCAAGGTAAAATAAGTAGTTAGTCAGCGTGCTCTACTTAATGCCTTTGATTGGCTGCCATCTCATGATGCATATCTGTATGCCTCAGGACACTCCGTGCGTGCTCCTGCACAAGGTGCCCGGCGGCGAGTTGAAGGATGTTGCCACGGGCAAGCTAATACAACCGGCGAACCGCACGATGCACTGCAAGCCCATGGACGATGCCGTGATGCGCGTCGAGTTGGGTCGGGTGTTGGGGGGTGCGAAGACATGGACCCTCCCATGCAACCTCCGGGAGCCGACGAGCACCTGACCTTGGAAGGTTGCCATGGCTATCCCATGATTTGGCCAAAGACCCATATTCGTATTGGGTCTCGCTCCACCGGTGCCACCTCGGTCGTCCGTCCGCCAAGGACGAAGCCTCCTGCTGCACCGGTCATCGTCGCCGCCACCATAAGCCGTCACCAGAGACTCTTGGGAGCGTCTGCACCGGCGCCACAAGCAGCCAAGGGCATGGTTGCTCCTCGACCGCCATCGCCCCCGCCTAAAGGCAAGGCCGTGGCACCGCAACAGCCATCGCCACCACCCTAGGATGACATGGACATGGTGGCCTTCGATGCCAACATCAAGGTGGATGATGATGATGATGCACCGGTCGACGTCAATGGCTTCGTCAACACCGGCGCCAGCAAAGGACCGTTCATGCCTCCTCTCGTTAAAGAACCATCATTCCGTGATCAAGATAGCCATCCCAAGAAGCGCCTGGTCTTCCGTGGGTTTTCTCAGGAGACGCCTCCGGCCGCCGAGACACAACCTCCATCGGCCGGAATCATTTTCAGCCTTGACACACTCCGCAGGACGGCCGGTGACGGGTTAGCATCGCCAGTGGAGGCTGCTGATGCAAAGAGGAAGAGGGTGAGGAAGAGGCTGAACAGGAACAAGGACAAGGCTGCGAGCCAGCCCGCTCCGATCCGTTACCGGGACGACGTTGTACCACCCCGCGAGGATGGCTTGACCAGAGTGCACGAAGCTGGTCAGCCCATACTGTCTCCGGAACTGCGCCGCCTGGCTTCGGGAGCTATGATGAGTTTGCATGAAGGTGTCCTGACACTAGAGGGCCTCCTTCTCAAGGACAAGGACCCGAGATACCCGGTGTTCACCGCCAAGGTGCCGGAGGACGTGGGCTTCATCACTGATGCCCCCGCGGATGTGTTCTTCATAGCCTACGAGGACATCTTCAAGCTGTTCCACTCGAGACGGCTGGACTATAACTTGGCCCGCCTATTCGCGCTCAATCTGGCGATAAAGGTCAAGAGAGAGGACACCCCGTTCGTCGCGATAGCGGATCCCTACTACATGCGGGATAGCCAGCTAGAAGAAGGAACAAGGACCCGGGCCCGGGCAAAGTCCTACCTTCAGAAGCTATTGATGGACAACAAGAGGAAGGACAACATCCTTGTGCCTTTCTTTCCCGAGTAAGTGTACACATCCTCCTACCACCGTCGTAACACATAAGTATTTCTTTCCATTTCTCTTTTCCAACATCCCGTTCCACATTGTGTGTTGTGCAGAGATAAGTACTGCATGCTCATCGTCCTCTCCACGAGGTATTCGCTTGCCACCTACTTCGACTCGGGGAGTGCGAGGAGGAAGAACTACGCCAGAGTAAGGAGCGTTCTGGATGATGCTATCGAGGGCTATGCCAATCAGGGAGGCCCCTTCAACTATAAGGGGGAGGCTTACAGGGACGATGGCCGACACAAGTTCAAGCATGTGTTCGAGTTCCCCTGTGTCAAGCAGCCGTCTGACAGTGTGAAGGAGGCCTTCTACGTTTGCCATCACCTCAAAGGGTTTGTCCGGGATTGCGAGATGCTAACGCTGCCATCTTCTCTCCAAGGATGGGCCCAAAAGTTGCATGGGATCAGTGACCCCGATCTCAGGGAAGACTTCCATGATACGCAGGTGAAGCTGTCACATATCATCATGGAACAGGTCAACACACATGGTGGGCTCTTACACCAGCCCAGGTCGTTCACCAAGAGGGAGATCGAAGCCCGCCTCAAGGCGCAGGGTGACTTCAGGACGTGGACGACGAAAGACATGTACAAGCCGTTCCCGGCGCCCTGCGAGGAGAAGGCTACTTGACCGAGAGAGCATGTGTATCGGTGGACATGTAGTGTGTGTGTCGAAAAACTTAACTTGCCTAGCTTGAAACCGTCGTTGTTATTGTGTCGGACATGTTGTCGTGTTTCTTTCATTGTCATCGACGCATTTTTTTAAGTTTATGAATGCCTTGCTCTAATATTTGTCAACATATATATTTGCATGATGTACTAATATGCCTTGTCAATAGAGATGCCGACGTACGTTGTGTACAAGGGTCGGGTTCCAGGTGTCTACGAGGAGTGGGTGGACTGCCACCAACAAGTGGACAAGTTCAGAGGCAACAACTACAAGAGATACGCGACTAGAGAGGAGGCGGTGGCCAAGTGGAGGAGACACGTGTGGAAGAAGAACCGGACGAAGATCTTGGTGCCGCTCCTCCTCACCGGCATCGCGGTTACGGTGTACTACATTCTGTCCTAAGGTATAGGCGGTGACAACATTGCGCAGTTGTAAGTTATGTGAGTGAGATGAACACTTGTGAAATATACTTGTACACTTATTCGATTCTAAGTGATGTGATTGATGAACACTTGTGAACATTCGTGCTTATTGATGTATTATATGTGAACTGGAATTTGTACTGCTGTGTGCAGCTTTTTTGTGAATTTTTGTTAATTTTTGTGTATTTCCTGTAATATACCTGTTATATACTGTATTTGTACCAGATTCTGAAAATTTCAAAATTCTGAAAAAAGGATCAGAATTATGTCCCAGATTCTGTGGCGCATTAATTCTGTGACGCATCTAGCAGTATGCGCCACAGAAATATAATTTTAGTGGCGACGATTTAGTGGCGACTGCTAGATGCGTCACAGAAAGTTGTTTTGGTGCGCCACTGATAACGTTTTTCCTAATAGTGCATGTTAAGTCAGTAGAACCTGGTTTATCGGAAAAAGGATGATTTCGGTAAAGGGTATCTCCATAGGTACCTAAACTCCTAAATAATATCTTTGTCTAAGTGGGAAAGACACAAAAGGCCAATACCAGAGAGTGGGAACACACAAGCACCCAATGCAATTAGGAAGAAAAGCGAGGAGAAACAAAAAGGACACCATGATCGAGCATCAAGTACGCGTCGGATGGATAAATCCGGCCAGTGAGTCATGTGTTAAACCAATACACACACATAATCACAGATGATATCCTATAGAATGCCAAGCTGCCTTTTTTTCACGATCAAGCTAAGGCACTGATCGAGTTAACCCTCGGGCCGGGTTCGCCGGTTCCCATTGGTTTGCAACTGAGCGTTGCTATCAACGCAAAGGCAGGACGACGACACATGTAGGAGTACATGACTTTGGGAAAGCCACCCCAAAGTTTGCCTAACAATTGTACTCAAGTGAAGCTAAAAAGGTGATAGGGGCGCTTGGTTCATTCCTACTCCACTATGTAAAAACAACAAGGATGGATGACCGCGAAAGATTTGCAACTTGCAAGTGCAACTTCTCCACGCTAGCACTACGCGTCTACGCGGCCTTCTCTGTAAATTCAGAGTATAATACAAGTGCGTGGACTGGTGCCATGCATGTGCTATGATCGATTGATCCCTTGATGTGCATGTGTTACTTACACACCGCCCTGTCGATCGGGCTTTCGTACGGTCGTCGAGGGTCTTATAAGTTTTTCTTATACGACTATACGGTTGAGGGTCTTCGCAGGACGGAGATTTGATTATAAAACGAACCAATGTATTTAGTCGGTACTTGTATATACTATAAGCAGGTCACGTGGTTTTCTTAGGTGAGATCAATAGATCGAGTGGTTTCGTGGAACTTTTCACCGTGGCTGCTAATAACATGCATACCTCATGCAGATAGAGCCACGCGCATTTCAAAATGAACGGCGCACATCTTATCGATGCTACTCGCCTAGCTAGCTTGTCCGAGCAAAATCGGGTGACGAACCCTCAAGATTTTCTTTCCCCCCACAACTTGATGTAAATCGCCTAATTGAATTGTAAACTACTCGGCACTTGCTTTTCTCAATTGTGACGAGTCTGCATGAAGACCACCGTAAAATGCCCTTACGATCACTCATTTGCAGACTACTGCCTTATTCCATGGGTAGTACCTCTCCATTTAGCTTGTGACCTAACTTAAACTATTTTATGTTTGACCAATTAAAGGTGGCTATATTTATGAAATATATCACAAAACTATGTTAGAGATATATTCAGTTATACTCGTATTTGGTAGTTTCGGATTTGTAATATGTCTCCTATCTTATCTTAGAAGAAGTTTCTTGCCCTCCAAGTCTTGCACCTCTATATACGAGGTCCAATACAACATCCAACACATTAAGCCAATTTCATACTTCTACATGGTATCAGTCTAAACCGATCGAAACCCTAGCCGTCAACACGCTTCTGTTGCCCCCCCCCCCCCGCGAGGTTGATCTCCACCGGGGACTGCGCCACCCGAAGCAAGGTTCGTTCGTCAATCCATGATTGGCTGACCTGGTGAGTTTATTTTTTTATCTCTAAATCGGTTTCTCTCTCTGCCGATTGCTCGACCGGTGATTTATTTTTGGTTCATAGATTGGATTGTGTCGCCCACCGCCCGTTATCCTATCGCGCCTCTACTCTGACAACGACATCGACGGTCGACATCCACGCACTCTTGCCTCCCCTATTGTCGTGCCTGCCTTGGCGGGCTATCGCAGTCTCTACAGCAGAGTGTTGCCACCTTCGGTAGGCTACCGCGGCTTTCCCGCGAGGATTGTCTGCAACGTCCTCAACTAGGACATCACCGACAACGTCGCCATCAACCTCGATTTGTGCGTCTCCGTCCATGCCATGCCACATACATCATCGCCATGGTCCAATCAACTGACCGTGTGCACGTCTCTGCCAAGCATGTCCCCGAGCACGTGCGTCTACCATGCCAACCAAGCTACAAGTTGCCAATGTGTTGCCCCTTCGAGCCAAAACACCGTCTCCCACAGTCCTTGCTACCAGCTTTCCTACCGTGTCTATGTCATCGGGGTCCTCACGCTGCTGCATCGACTCACTCCTTATAGCTATGCGGACAATTCGAGTCTCAGCATCGCTGCACGGCGGTTAACTTCGTCATCCCTACGCACCGACCGTTCCAGGATATCACCATATCGCCTCCCACGAGGCGGGTTGCCACCATCCGCACTTGCTTCGTCATTCCACCGAGTTCTTCTTCGCCTACTTCGAGTATCGCCACCATGACTTAGTAGGTGTCCAGCATGACCACTCCGTGTCACCGGTGGTTCCACCGACTACATCTTTGTCATCATCCACTACAACTTTACCGCCAGATCATTCCTCGTCCCCTGAATACACCTGCTCATCTACTCTGACAACATGAAATGCAATGGCACATCTCTATCTTCGCTTCTCTACGACTCGCAACCGTCTTGGAGGCCTCCTCTACTAGTCTCTCCGACATGGCATGGAAAATGTACCGGTCCTATTCTACACATGCTCGCTGCTGGCAACACCCCCGCGTGCCATGGGCGTGTCCACTAACTTGGCAAACCTGATTTGGGGCCTCGCTTATGGCGGCTTCAACAAGATTGTATTTGGGATCGACACCCTCCTCGAAGACTGTCTCCATTGTGTCACCATATTTGTTACCAGCACATTATTGCGCCCACGACTCCATGATGCTTCCTTGTGCCCTGGCTTCATGTGCGGCTACCTCGACATAGGCATCTCCAACAATGACATTGACCATGGCGTCCCCTCGTACGGCCACCTCAACTACGACACTGCTCCACGCTCTCGGCTACCCCAACATCAGCACAAAGGGCTACCATCTTTCCCGATCACCTCATTCAGTTTCCGCTATAGTACAAGAATCCACGCCGCGACACCGTCCATGACGCTTCCTCTGTGGCTACGAGGGGATGCCAGCCTATTTGGTTCTACTTTGGTTTCTATCCAATCTAACTATCTGTGATCCAATGCGTTACGGCAATCTTATACTTCTACAAACTATGTATGCACAACCGTTATTCCGGAGCAGAATGAGTATGCATTAATGCACACACTACGATGCTAGGTTTTTTTAACTAGGAAAAGGCCCGAAGGCCCTAGAAGATGCTCCATTAAAAAGGCAGGTACACGATACATTGGCGACTTTTAACATCTAATGCCCAACACCTCTAAAAATAGCAGAAAAGACCTCAAACTTTATATAAAGAACCTCAGGAGAAAAGGTGAAAACACGATCAAGTCCCTGAACTTCTTCTCTACCGTCCGCCGGTGACCTCAAGGCCGGAGCCTAGGTCCAAGAATCTTCTCGAGGGGATCTCCTTCTCAGCGGAGGTGCCGACCACCGATCACCAAATTGCTCCCGAGGATAAACCACTTGGGTGCGAGATAGCGCCAAGCTCTAGCGGTAAGAACCAGAGAGGGCCTCCACCATGGAGGTTGAAGAAGAAGGCCACTTTGGCCGAGGATAGCTCCGGCTTTGATGCCGCCGCTTAGAAGCTTCATCTTGAGCAGCAATAAATCCCAGGCCATCGCCACAATAGCTCAACGCCATGCCTGAATCGCACTAGCTCCGGCCACTATAGCCAGAATGGAGGAGAGGAGACACAAAAGCAAGCCAAAACCAGCGGATGCCAAAGAAACAAATCTTATACGGTGGGCATGCGGTGGTCTTCTTCAGTGCCGGCTCTCCACGTGAGAGCATCCCCACCGGAGAAAGAGGGACCGCATCGGGACGAACGGGATCCAACACGTTCTTCTTGAAGCACCCAAGGCAGAGCTTATTAAGAGGGATGCTTGCCCTCCACCACGTCGCCGGCGCCGTCACCTGCCACCAGCTGGGAACTGCGATGCAGAGGAAGAACAAGGCGAGGAGGGTCGGGCTGTTAGCGACCTCCCACCTACCCCCAATTGCCATAGTGGCAAACGCCATCGACGACAGACCTAATCTACTACCTAACCTACTGCTACCAGGGGCCAGACCACCTGACCATCTCCTCGTCGGCCGGCAAAGCCGCTGGAGAGAGAGGGGCAGGGGGCGGCAGGGAGGAACAGGAGTCGACTCTCAACGGGCAGGCTTGGGAGGAGCAAAGGAAGGTCCGGAACTTTGGTACCCGATTCTAAAGCAAGACATTTTTTATGTGTTGCAAGTTACATAGAGAGGACAAAAGAAAAACATGTTACACAATGAATTACCATAGTGCCATCTCTAGCGGTTAATATAGTTCAAATTGTAACAAATGAGATATTGCCGTCTCTGAGATACGATTATATCAACTCTTACTTTTTCCGTGCGTTTGAGTAGTTATATGCATGGATCAAGATCACTTAAAAACAATCATATTTGAAACAGTACTCCCTCCGTCCAGAAATAACTGAGTTGAGTTTGTCTAGATTCAAATGTATCTATACATAAAATACGTCTACATACATTTGAATCTAAAAAACTCTAAGTCAGTTCTGGACGGAGGGAGTATTATTGTTTGAGATGGGATGGCTATATAAGAAGAGTGCTTAAGGTTTGCTAATCTCACCAACATTGCCTTCCTTACTCCCTACTAGCAGTAGTACTACAAAGCTACATCTGCTTGCCTTTCCTCCCACAGCTGTTCAGCCGAAGTTTTGCACCTCGCCTACGTGTACGACATGCCGGCCGCCGTGGCTGTCCCCGACGAGGAAAACGTTGTCGAGGACCTCTTCGGATTCCTCCGTTTACTCAGCGACGGCTCCATCTTCCGTTCGCCGGTGGACCCGGAGTTCAGCCCAACCACTTTTCCCCGCGACCATCCGAACGTGCAGTGGAGGGACGCCGTCTATGACAAGGCCAACAACCTTCGCGTCCGCATGTACAAGCCGTCGGCCGGCGCCGAGCCTGTGGGCCGGAAGCTGCCGGTGCTCGTCCACTTCCACGGCGGGGGCTTCTGCCTCGGCTCGTGCACGTGGGGCAACGTCCACAGCTTCTGCCTCCGCCTCGCCACGGAGGTTGGTGCCGTTGTGCTGTCCGCAGGGTATCGCCTCGCCCCAGAGCACCGCCTCCCCGCCGCTCTCGACGACGCCGAAGTCTTCCTAAAATGGCTAGGCGATCAGTCCGTAAACGCCGCCGACGTCTGGCTCGCTGAGGCCGCTGACTTCGGCCGCGTGTTCGTCACCGGCGACTCGGCGGGTGGGACCTTAGCGCACCACCACGCCGTGCGCGTCGGCTCGGCCACGCCGAAACGCGCCGAGGGCGACGTCGACCCTGTCGCGATCAAAGGCTACGTCCTGCTAATGCCGTTCTTTGGCGGCGTCGACCGGTCGAAGTCGGAGGCCGTGGAGTTCCCATTGGGGGAGGCGCCGTTCGTCAACCTGGCCTTGACTGACCGGTTCTGGCGGCTCTCGCTGCCTGTGGGCGCCACCAGGGACCACCCTATAGCCAACCCGTTCGGGCCGGACAGCCCTGGCCTGGGCTCGGTGGAGTTCCCGCCGGTCCTCGTCGTCACCGGCGGCACCGATATTCTGCGCGACCGCAACGTAGACTACGCGGAGCGGCTGGCGGCGTTGGGCAAGCCTGCCAAGGTCATCGAGTTCGGTGACCAACCGCACGGGTTCTTCACGCTGGAGCCGTGGTCAGAGGCCACCGGCGAGCTGATCCAGCTCGTCGCCCGGTTCGTCGTCGACAGCTGCGTCGTGGACCCAAACATCGCTTGATTCGGTGCACACCGTGTACTATACGTACAAAATGGATGTGTTCTACTGCACGTACGAGTCAGGCGGACGCTCGAGACAAAACGTGTCCAAGACTGCATCAAGATTCGGGTTATTTGCTTCCTTTTGTAAATTGTAGTATTGTATTGTTTGTGTACCATTGCTGCTAAAATGTACTGCGTCTACTTGTACTTGCATGTCACTGTTGCGATTTGTATCCTCAGTTCACGGAAAATAAAGAGTCATGTGTTTTGAGTGTGCCAAGTTTCTACCGTGCATATTTCTACCATCAATTCGGTGCTTTGCGATTCGTATTAGAATATTTCGTCAGGTTTCATGGCGTTCACGAAAACTACACGGCTCGGCATGGAACGGAACATGGTGAAACCTGCTGCACGGTAGAAAGATATTTCTTTTGGTAGGACATGACAGAAACTAGCAAACTTCACGACTTGTGCCAAGTCTTTATCGAGTACTAAAAGAAACAACTAGTCCCTATAAGCTTCTCTCTGCGATCCGAAGTAACCTAGACTAGACTAGACCGACAGGCGCGCTTCGCTGCGCCGCCTTCCTGGCGTTGTGCATGTACGTGTACGGCTACTATATTGTTTTGTTTGGCTGCTGCTTGAACGAATAATAAACGTGTTAGTTATGGTTCATTTACCAGCGTGGTTGATTGGATGTTGTTGATCCGTCTGGTCTTCCAAGCATACGCCAATCGGGCCATTGTCACGATGAAGAGGCAGAAATCAAGTTTTGCTTAGTAAGCAAGATCACGTAAAAAGATTTTCTTCCCTAAAAGAAAATCTAAGCAGACTTTCCATCGTAACACCAGTTACATAGATTATCACTTATTACCAAATACGGATCACCTTTCAAGATTGCCATTGTCATATGAAGAATCACCTCACTAAAAGCCCCACCGCAGTTTCTTATCATTTTTGGATTTTTTGGACTTTAGGGTGCCCTGGCGCTGCCAAACAACCATAGAACCATACCACCAAACGAATGAATGCATGCTTACCAGTCTATTGTTGTAAGTTGAGACTTGAGACGCCATTCCTCCCCATGTGTTTGATAAGCAGAACCTTCAAACTAACAGCTATAAGTTACATGCAAACAGAAACAGAAATACAAAACTGTAATATTGTAGAAAAGGACAGTACTACTCCTAGAAGATTGCTAAACAAGGCCACCGGGCAGCTGAGGAAACCATATATCCAGCTACCTTTTTCGAAGCCAAGGATGTCGCATGAAAGCCAGCAAAAACACAACTCCCTTCAGGATAGAACTTAAGGCCTGGTAGCATATATCAACAACCTTGATTGAATACTGCGACGACATCAACGATAAGTTTCCTCCCTATTAAACCAGATATTTCAGGTGGCATGGTAGAAAGCAAGCTGTGATTCTGAGTAATCAGGATATCGACAGGTGTGCCGACCAAATCATAGGCAACATTACCAAAGAAAACAATATTGACAGAAGCTTCATCTTCAGAGGCTAAAACTGAAATCCAGAACCTAAAATCCACAATGAAAAACAAGGTCAGACACAATTCAGAAAAATAAGCAAGCAGGGCGCAACAAAAGAACACATTCAGGCTAGGCTAACCTAGAACACGCATGCCCACTACCACACTTTTCTTTGATGCATCTGTAAGCAATGCCTTCCCGGACGGCTCTCCAGCTAAACACATTACATGCCATAAACCTCCATCCATGATTGGGCTGCAGACCGTCCATCGCAATTTTGCTTCTGAATTTCTTACCCTACAGAAACAAAACAGCATACATGCAGAAAAATGCAAGGTGAAAAGACAAAAGCAATATACATACACGATTTTCACACGACATCACACCAAAGAAACAGGGGACAAACTCATCACGTGCAGCAATAAACAAATTTTCATAAACCAACAATTAGGTGCACCAAGGGCAGCAAATAAAGGACAAATCTAATACCAGCTTGCAAGTGCCTGTGTCGGGTCCGTGGGGAGTAGTGGCAGTCGCCAATCAGTGGCGGCAGCGCCTGTCTGTACATGGTCTACTACAGCTGCACGGCTAAACCCCTTCGCCATCAACCATGAGCGTGGCACCTACTGCAGCTAGCGGCTTCGATAATTAGAGTTGGCGCAATATGTCCATACGACGCTTGTGGAAGGGGCGGCGGGGCAATGCGGGGCTGCAACTGTGGTATGATGACCCGCAGGGTACTGAGGCATTTCTCCAAACACGTTAAAGGTGGAAACACCACCATCGTCCCCGGCCGTGCCATGGCGGCAGGTTCTGCAGCAAGAAGCCACGGATCCAGTTGGTCCCTCTGGTCATCGCCGATGCAGGGAGAACCAGAGGTCACTCAAGTTGGTCGAAGACAAGCTCCACCTAGTCCTCCCCTGTAACGGTGGTGCATCTGGGCCTCCATAGCCAAAAGGCAAGCTCCATCGTGGCAGTAGAGGAAGGTTGGATGCCGCAGCCGCCGCTCTATGGGAGAGCCGCCGCGCAGCTTGGCCGTGAATGGCTGGCCACCGTCCCCCGGGCCGGTGCCCTCAAGATGGTGCTGCCCATGGCGGGTCGGAGGCATGGGAATCAGCCGAATCAGGATGGAAACTGGTGTTGGAGGTGGCGGCTTGCACTCCGGTCGTAGGAATGGAGGCCTGGTGGTGGTTGCTCGCTTGATTTGGTGCGGAGGTGCAATCCGGGAGAGACATGAAGGAAGAGGGGGTCGCGTGAGGCTGATAGAGGATGCCAACATTTTTTACAACAAATGGAGAGCCCTCTGTCGATGCGTCGCGGGTCAGGGCTGTGGATAGGATCCAATCACTTGAGGCCTTGCTCGCGGTAAAAAAAAAACTTACCAGCCCTAGTGGACGATCCAAATGGCTCCTATTTCAAAATCCAACGGTTGATAACACACATGGCGGGAGTGGCCTCATCTTGCTGGGTCATCACCTAGCTTAAGCCATTACAAGGATGTAATCTGTAATGATCTAAGAAGAATTCTACTAAGTAGTTTGTAGTTTTATAATCTACAACCAATTAGCATGTCATTTGTATAATCTAAAATAAAATTTAATATACGGCTTACCTATGAATCAGAATATGTGTGAGTCGTCAGGGGATGCTGGAGGTGTTAGGCAGACCGGTTGTCCGTGGTTCCGTTCAAGAGTGTGGGAACAATCGCTGGTAACCAAATCTTGAGAAAGTCTTATAGTTTGAGGTGCCGAGTGGTGCCATGATACACAATTCTTATTCTCTAATAATCCTTTTGAAAGAAATTATGAACAAATTAATGAGATGTACCATAACGTGTGAATAAACTTCCTACTTGCAATTGTAATTTCTCATTCCTTACTCTGACATCTCTCTTTCATAAGTAGCCTTCCTAGATTTAAATCTTATATTCATGCTAAACAACAATTTGCAACTTGAGCCTAACATACCATGCAAAAATACATAATTGAATTACATTTGAAAAATACTCAAGGCAATAGCCACTCAGACTTCATGTACTGAATTCAACCTTCTATAGGTGTAGTTACCCCATCACTTCACTGATCAGGTTCATGTTTTTTCTATACTAAGAAGTAAGAACAAAAGTTGCCTAAAAAAATCATTCTGAAGCTAGGTATGTCCTGGTATATCTGTTATCATTCAGTGTAGGTGAACTAAAAACCAACAAGGCAATTTACGTTTAATGCCATTATCGAGAGTCTAAATCTAAGAGAGATTGTTCTCTCAGGACGACAATTCACCTAGGCAAATCGTAGATATACGCCCACTTATGAAAAGCTTGACCGGGTCTTTTCAAGTGTTGAGTGGGAACAGAAGTTTCCTTTAGTCACGGTAAGGGCCCTTACACGGACATGATCTGATCATACACCACTTCTGATTGATTCAGGAGTGCAAGTGCATTTAGGGAATAATTCTAGATTTTCCTTCAAACTCTCATGGTTGAGACAAGATGGCTTCTTTGATTTAGTGGCCAATGAATGGGCGTCCATGACATGTGGTGTCACGCCCATTGAAAGATGCCAGCAAGAAACAAGACACCTTCGTAGGTTTCTTCGAGGATGGGAACAAAACCAAAGTGGAATTTATAAAAAAGAAAACGATAGACTTTTATCTATCATTGATGAATTAGATATAAAGGCTAAAACATCTGCACTAAATGATAATGAAAGATAGGAATTGAAAACTACAAATGAACATGTGACAAAACTTAGGTGTGATGAGGAATCCAAGTGGGCACAACCCGCCAAAGTGAAACACATCCAGGAGGTTAGTAATAATACAAAATATTTTCACCTAATTGCTAATGGCAAACACAGGAAAAATAAGATTTTTCAATTAGAACAAGAGGAAGGAACTATCGTGGGAGATAAGAATCTCAAAGTCTATATTTCAGAATATTACAAGAAGCTGTTTGGGGAGCCGACTCACAATAGTCTTAGTCTTATAGATGATTGGACTTTTGATATTCCACAAGTTTCACGAGAAGAAAATGAAATTTTAACCAATGCGTTTAGTGAATAAGAAGGTTTTAAGCCATATCATCAATGGAGCATAATAAAGCACCTGGGCCAGATGGTTTCCTAGCAGAGTTCTATCAGACCTTTTGGATAGTGATTAAATAGGATCTTATGGCTATGTTTGCACAGATGCATGGGGCTAATTTATCTCTGTTTAAGCTAAACTTTGGAGTTGTCATCTTGCTTCCCAAAAAAGAAAATGCAGTTCAAATACAAAAATATAGACTTATTTGTTTACTTAACGTTATTTTTAAAATTTTCACTAAGGTGGCCACAAACCGTATCACTGTGATTGCTCACAAAGTGATCAGGCCAACCCAAATGGTGTTGATTCCTGGTCGACATATACTCGAAGGGGTGGTAGTCCTTCATCAGACCATACACGAGCTCCATAGAAAGAAACTTGACAGGGTCTTATTCAAGATTGATTTTGAAAAGGCTTATGATAAAGTTAAGTGGCCTTTTTTACAACAAGTTTTGTGTATGAAAGGATTTGATCCACTTTGGAGCAAGTGGATTGATAATTTCGTACGGGATGGGAGTGTAGCCATCCATTTCAATGATGGCATACGTCACTACTTTTAGACAAAAAAGGACTACGACAGGAAGATCTTTTATCTCTGATGCTATTTAATATTGTTTCCGATATGCTTGCCATCCTAATTGTTAGAGTGAAGAGAATGGACAAGTCATTGGTTTAATCCCTCATTTGGTTGACGGGGTGTATCCATTCTGCAATACGCGGACGATACTATATTGTTCATGGAACATGATCCACAGAAGGCGGTCAACATGAAACTAACTCTTTGCATTTTTGAACAATTATCGGAGCTTAAAATCAACTTCCACAAAAGTGAAATCTTCTTCTTTGGCAAGGCTGCCGAACAAGAAGGAACATACCGGGAGATTTTCGGGTGTGAGGTAGGATCTTTACTGTTTAGATACCTCGGGGTACCTATACACCACAGGAAACTCCACAACTCCGAATGGAACCTAGTGGAAACTAGGTGTGATAGTAAGTTAGGATGTTGGCAAGGAAAGTTGTTATTATAAGGGGATAGACTGGTTCTAATTAACTCTGTTCTATCAAGTATGCATATGTTTATGCTGTCTTTTCTCAAAATTCCGAAAGGTGTGCGGAAAATACTGGACTACTATCGTTTAAGGTTTTTTTGGCAAAGCGATAAACATAAAAAGAAATATAGACTTACTCTATGGAACATTATTTGTAGGCCCAAGGACCAGGGTGGTTTGGGAATAGAGGTGCTAGATATTAAGAATATGTGTCTACTCAGCAAGTGGTTTTATAAGTTATTAACGGAGGAGGGGGTATGGCAAGAGTTGTTCCACAACAAATATCTCGATAATAAAACCCTTGCTCAAGTCGAAGTCAAACCAAATGATTCACCCTTTTTGGAAAAGATTAATGGGAGTGAAAGATGAGTTCTTTATTCGAGGCTTTTTCAAACTTTGTGATGGGAAAGGTATTAGATTTTGGAAAGACACGTGGCTAGGAGAGCTGCCTCTCGCCCAACAATATCCATCTCTATATAACATTGTTCATAGAAAACATGTTCTAGTCCATGATATCCCGACTCACAATCCTTTAAATATTGGGTTCCAATGAACCTTAATTGGAAATAAATGAAATGCATGGTTACACCTATGTGAGAGGTTGATAAGTGTATCATTATCTTTGGTCCAGGATAAATTTGTATGGAAACTAACTAAGGATGGGGTGTTTTTAGTTAAATACATGTATGAATATCTTATGAACGAACATCCGCGTTTTCCCACAAGGTATTTGTGGAAGATGAAAATCTCTCTAAAAATTAAAAGCTTTATCTGGTTTTTGAATAATAAAGTCTTTCTAACCAAAGATAACCTTGCTAGAAAAAATTGGAATGGATGTAAGAAATGTTGTTTCTGTGACGAGGTCGAAACAGTGGAACATTTATTTCTTTCATGTCCTTTCACAAAGATTATATGGCGTATAGTTTTCCTTACTTATAACCTCCCTCCACCGACTAATATCACCAGTATGTTTGGGAATTGGTTAAACAGAGTAGATAAAGCGAATAAGGGGAGAATTCGTATTGGCATTTTGGTCATTTGTTGGTCCATATGGAAAAGTCGTAACAACCATATTTTTAACAAATCCAGAGCTCCTTCTTTTTTGCAGGTTATTCTTATGGCAGGACATTGGATTCAACTCTGGCCTTTCTTACTCCCAAAGCATCTGCGCCAACCAATGGTTTCTGGTTGCACCCGTCTTGTGGCGGTTACCTCGGATTTCTTCAGCCAGGCTTCATGGTGGCATTCTATTAGATTGACTGTTGCTTAGCTGAGATTTCCTTTCTCTTGTGAGACCCTATTGTTTTTCAGATGGTCGATCTGCGCATCTTCCTATATGTGATATGAGCTGTAATACTTTTATGATGGTTCTCTGAAATTTTAATAAAGGAATGTGTGCATCTAAGGATACAGAGGCCCGGGTTTACCCCCATTTTAAAAAAAACAAATATAAGACTATTAAGGTACGGTAATCATAGTGAAAATGATGCATGATCGATTCCTTGATCTACATGCACCTCCTTTTTAATCATATTAAACAAATACTTCAATGATCTGAATTTGTAACCTTGAACAAACAGAATAATCAACCATCAAGCCTTACTGAATCAACCTCTATGCTCAAATACCTATTCAAAATAGCCTAACTGCCTAATGGGGTTGCAAACTATCTGCTAGAAATAGTGTAGCATGGTAATTTCCCTAGGGTATACTCAGTTCAGTAGGCTAGAAATAACATTATGAGTCATTAATTTATGTGACGCGATTGTCCAGATAGTACTACCGTTACCGTAGTTGATGTTAATATATATTTTTGGTTAGTTTTCCCCATTCCAAATCAGGCCATGGGGACTTGAGGCGCGAGGCATGGCGGACCACCTAGCTGCCCATGCGGCCGCCACACACGTTGGGACTCCGTCAGCAAGCCTCGTTCAATTGGAGCGGGGGGAGGTGGTCGAGCGCATTTGAGAACGCCGGCCCATGCACCGATGCTGCTCCTCCTGGCACAGCCTCATGATGCATCCGCCCATGACTGTGAGCCAACGGCCGTACCGGTGAAGCCTTCCAGCACGTAGACGGTGGTACCCCTTGACGTGGCTTCCTTTGAAGCTAGGCGCTGCTGCCGTGGATCATGGAAGGAGGAACCCAATCAAAGGGTCCACACAAACTATGTATGGAGAGACTAGTACTGGCTTGGGATGGGGAAGGATATGAAGCGGCACTACCTTGCCGATGGTGCCGGCAGGACAGAGGGAGGAGCACCACACACTGATCCCCACCTGCCTCCACGCCCCTGATCCTACCCACCGGCGGGAAGCTAGTGCACCGCCTCCACACCTCCACCACTGGCGCATCGCCTACTGCACGCCGCCGCGGACAGCTCCCGTGCTGGTCCGCATTGCCAATCACCTCAAGAGGGAAAGGAGGCTGTTTCTAGAGGGCATCACATGTGTATTGAGGAGGGAGGACAAGCCAGCATCGACCGGAAGAGCCTAGAGCTCTATTCCCCACCACCTCTGCCACCAGCGTGCATGCCCGCTCCTACGCCGAAATTAATAGCTGCTTCTCCCAGCCGGTGCGCCTCCTTGATGGCTCAGGATACGTTGAGCTCGTTGGGGAACCCCAAGAGGAAGGTACGATGAGCACAACAACAAGTTTCCCCCAGTTATGAAACCAAGGTTATTGAACCAGTAGGAGCAAGAAAACACCTCAAAGGTATTGTTTCTAACTTGGAATCCTGCACAACACAACCACAGAACTTTGCCCCCAACTTACAGTGAGGTTGTCAATCTCACCGGTTTTGCTGAAAACAAAGGATTAAATGTATTGTGTGTAAGATAGTAATTTCTTGCAGAAAGTAAACAGAAAACAGTAAATAGTAGATTGTAGATTGATGGTAAAAGAATGGACCGGGGTCCATAGTTCACTAGAGGTGATTCTCCTTAAGATAGATGACATGTTGGGTGAACAAATTACAGCGGGGAAATTGACAGACACCGAGAAAGCATACATGCATATATTAATCATCTTGACTCCTATGAGATTTGATTGGGCATTACAACATTATACATAGACCATAATCCAACTGCATCTATGACTAATAATCCACCTTCATGTTATCATCCGAACCCCCTCCAGTATTAAGTTGCAAGCAACATATAATTGCATTAAGCAAAGTGTGTAAAGTAAACAATACGATTGTTCTATGAACAAAGGATTGCTGTTTTCTCCCTAGTAGCAATATCACATCTAGTACCTTAGAGATTTCTGTCACTTCCCCAGATTCCTAGAGGCATGAACCCACTATCGAGCATAAATACTCCCTCTTGGAGTTGCTAGCATCTACTCGGCCAAGATAGCTACTAACAACGGAAACCATGAAAGAACACAAATAACATAGACATGATAGAATCAATAATCAATCTGAAATAACATCTCAAGATCCATCGGATCCCCGCAAACACAACATGTAAGATTACAAATATATGATCTTGATCATGAACGGAGCTTACAAGATCTAAACATGGTAGCACAAAGCAGAAGAACCAACCATCTAGCTAATACATGGACCCGTAGTCCAGAGATGAACTACTCACGCATCACACCGGAGGCAGGCATGGTGATGAAGAAGGCCTCCAGGGTGATCTCGCCCCTTAGGCAGGGTGCCGGGAAGAGCTTCAGATCCCTCCCGATCTAGGGATGGAGATGATGGCGGCTACAGACTCTTTCGTCGAATTTTGATCGGGTTCTTAGGGTGTTCGTCCCGGAGGCAATATATAGGCAAAGGGGCAAGGTCGTTGGAGTACCAGGAGGCCCACCCCCTGGTGGCGTGGCTAGGGTTGGCCGCTCCACCACCAGGTGTGGCTGGCCTGGCTCCCCTCTTCGTCTCTCCTCCGGACTCCGTGTTCTTCTGGTGAAATATTGACTTGGGATTTTGTCTGGTCCAATTATGAGAATATTTCCTTACTAGCTTTTCTGAAACCATAAATAGCAGAAAACAGGCAACTGGCACTGTGGCATCTTGTTAACAGGTTAGTTCCAGAAAATGTGTAAAAATACTCCAAAGTGTGGAAAAAACATAAGAAAGTGGATATAAAACAAGCATGGAACATCAAAAATTATTGATACGTTTGCAACGTATCAACATCCCTAAGCTTAACTCCTGCTCGTCCTCGAGTAGGTAAGTGATAAAAAAGAATAATTTTTTAGGTGACATGCACCATCATAATCTTGATCAAGGTATTTGTAAAACATTGATAGCTGGGATCATAGTACTTTAACATAGCATGAAAGATATATTTCTAACAATAAGACATAGCAACTATGTTATAACATGAAAAAGTACAAACAAAAGATTCATGCATAACAATGCTTTGAAAGACGTTTGTTTGTTTCACATATAGAAAACATAATAAGAATGGTATTCAACTTGTCCCTCATAGTGTAGCAAAACATAAATGCATAGGACACCTTCAAAGTTCATAAAGGTGACTAGATACAAATAATTTAAGAACAAGCAATATCAAAGTTATGAATTAATCAACAAGTCTTGGGACAATGCACATTAAACTAAGAATGGCCACTATGCTCTCTCAATAGGTGCATAAAGATAGAAGATGGATACTCAACATAAAAGTAAAAGAAAGGCCCTTCATAGAAGGAAGCAGGGATTCAAGTCTCATAAAGAGCTTCCAAAAATTATGGTACTTATTAGCTTTCAGCTCTCATTGCCCCTATCATAAGCATCTTTAGGTGATTAAGTTTAAAGAGAACAAATATGAGGATATGCTTAACAAGTTATAAGTTGAAATCTCATGCCCCTTACTTATGAAGACCGAACCTCATGCTACTCAACTTTAGTCACGAGTAAGTTCTTGTCATTGTAAATACATGTGTATCATAGAGAACCGCCAATGGGGTACCCCTTTCCCGATGATACAGAAGCATTCCCATGTCAAAATTACAAGGCAAGCAGACAATGAGCATCTCAGCGATCTTTTTATTTGCTATTTGTATAGGTTTTTTTATTAAGGATGCTTCACAGATTTCTCATTATGGTTATGCTGCAAGTTTCCACCATGATTAGGCATGGCTTAGGCTAGCGTCCTAGGTGTTTCTCTAACACATATACAAACTCCATGAGCTTACAAGCTCCCCTTTTATTTCACACCGTCGGGATCCATAAGCAAAAGAACATGATATCAACCAAATAGAGTGCAATTTTGAAAGCATTCCCCATGGTAACATGGTTCTGCTAATTCACAACTTAGAAAGCGCAAGCACATACGCAACATAGATGGGCACAATGCTTCAAGTTTATTAAGTGCAAGAAAAGTAAAGTGTGACATAAAGTTTGTGAGAGCTTTAATCACTAATTTTCACATAACAAGTTTAATTCGGAAGGTAGATAAAAACATGAATATACTTGGAATAGCAAATGCTAATAGGTCGGGATGGTGGACTCTTTGGAATAACTTGGTTTTATTTGGAGTTGGATGCATGAGTGGAACTCATACTTGGTATGGAGGCTAGCAAAAGAGTGGGAGCGGCCAACTAAGAGAGCAATAATGGCCATAATCATGCAAAGCGACAAAACATTATTAATTAAAGCATAAAGTGATATTACAAGTCGAAAACTAAATGATCATAGAGGCTATGGTGACTTGGTGTAGTCTTAACAGGTGTGAGCATGCGCCAAGTCAACCCAAATAAGGCATTAAAGGAGAATACCACAATATTGTGCTTTTATATGCTAAAACAACGCATGATTCTTTCAAGGCACATTAAGAAATTCTCAATTGTTTATAACAAGTCATGCTACAGCAATAATCACTAAGCATAAAGCCAAAACAATATCAAGCATGACATGATAAAGTCTAAGTCACAGCCAAAAACAAGCTCCTTTTATACCAATTAAGCATGAACTTTCCTACACTTTTCCAATCCAAATCAACCTATTTGAAAACCATCATATATGAATGTGGGGGTCCAACAAATTTATTCAAGCAAACTAAGCAAACAAAAACTAAAAGAAAAAACAAAGACGCTCCAAGAACAACACAATTGTGCATGAAACAATAAAAATGAAGTGTTTGGAAGAAACCTAGATTTTTTATTTATGAAGAAGGGGAGGCCTTGGGAATCCCCAAGCTTTGACGCTTATAATTCTTGAATATTTCTTGGGGTGACACGGGTGGCATCACCAAGCTTGATCTTTTGTCCATTGTTCATCTTATCACATTACTCTTCCCTACACTTAAAAATTTCCTTCATACAAAACTTCACACAATCTTCATTAGCAACATTAGTGTACTCAAGATAATAAGTCTTTTGATTCAGTTTCAACTCAAGTAAAATTTCCATTAAAACAAAAGATATTGTAGCACTTCCTTTAAAAAGTTCAAATGATCAAAGAGAACTCAAAGATAAAGAGATTAAGAGGCAAATGCAAATAATGGCAAAAATCTGTCAAAATAGACCAGCAGGTAAAAACCGATTTTTTGGAAGACCTTATTTTGCTCAAATCAAAAAGTGTTGAACTAACAAAAGTTGGATAACAACCTGGGGTAGAAGCACAAAAAATTACAGCTCAAACCGACATACAGAGATTTTTCACGAATGTTTACAACAAAGCACAAAAATCTGTTTTGGGAGAGCAACTTTCCCAAGTCTTACTTCTCTCTCACTAGAGGTTACTCTTGGCACAAAAACCACACAAAAATGATAAGGAGAGGTTATTATTGACGCAATAACTTCCAAGACTCAACAAAAGACTCCTAACGAAATTTGGGTTATCTCCCAATAAGTGCTTTTCTTTAACGCCTTTGAGCTAGTCATAAGAAGCAAGAAAAGAATCAAGTATTCTCAAATGAAGAAGCATTAAGAGCAAATTTTGTTTTGATAGGAGAGGCAAAAGGAATCTTCTCGCTCTTTTTAGGGAAGTGTTCCATACCTTTCTTGAGTGGGAATTGATATTTAATGGTGCCTTATTTCATATCAATAATGGCACCAACAGTTTTAAGAAAAGGTCTTCCCAGAATAATAGGACAAGAAGCATTGTATTCAACATCCAAAACATTGAAATCAACGGGGACATAGGCATTGTTAACCATAATAAGAACATCATTAATACTCCCCATGAGTTTCTTTTTAGCATTATCATCAAGTTGGACATTTAAATAACAATCCTCCAATGGTGGCAAATCAAGCATTTCATAAATCTTTCTAGGCATAATAGAAACACTACTATCTATATCACATAAAGCTTTGAGATCAAAATCATTCACTTTCATACTAATGATGGGTTCCCAACCATCTTCTACTTTCATAGGAATAGAAGCTTTATGTTTCATCTTTTCTTCTTTAATTTTTATGAGAGCATTAGTAATGTGTTTTGTAAAGGCCATATTCATAGCACTAGCATTAGGAATTTTAGAAAGATTTTGTAGGAACATAATTACTTCAGAGATATTGCAACCATAAAGATCAAAATCATAATTATCATCTAAAGTAGTAGAGCTATTGTTTCCCATATTTCAAAGAATTTCAGCATTTTTATTAGAAAAGGTTCCATTGGTTTTACTAGTTTCAACATTAGTGGTAGTGATAGTAGAAATACTAATATTTCTAGCAATTTCATCTTCTCTTTCCCACTTAGCATGCAATTCAGCTAACAGTCTAACATTTTCATCAATTCTAACTTGTATGGCATTAGTAGCAGCAAAGGGATTTTCAATGGTTTCAGGTTTAGCAACCATTTTATTCAAAGAAGATTGTGCTTCAAATAATGGTGCTATATTTCTTTCAGCATTAGAGAGTTTTTCATCAATAGTTTTATTGAAAGCTGTTTGTTTACTAATAAAATCTTTAAGCATGACTTCAAGTTTAGAGGGTGCACTTCTATTATTGTTGTAGGAATTTCCATAAGCATTACCATTATTGGGAGGATATGGCCTATAATTATTATTACCAAAATTATTCCTGTAGGCATTGTTGCTAAAATTATTATTTCTGATGAAGTTCACATAAACTTGATCTTCTTGAGCAACCAAAGAAGCTAAAGGAACATGATTTGGATCAATATTAGCTTTCCCATTAACAAGCATAGACATAATAACATCAATTTTATCACTCAAGGAGGAGGTTTCTTCAACAGAATTTACCTTCTTACCTTGTGGAGCTCTCCCAGTGTGCTATTCAGAATAGTTAACCATCATATTATCCAGAAGCTTTGTTGCAGCACCCAAAGTAATGTTCATAAAGGTACCTCCAGTAGCAGAATCCAGCAGATTTCTTGAAGAATAATTCAGTCCTGCATAAAAGGTTTGGATAATCATCCAAGCAGTCAGTCCATGAGTGGGACAATTCTTGACCAAAGATTTCATTCTTTCCCAACCTTGAGCAACATGTTCATTATCAGATTGTTTAAATTTCATTATTTCACTTGTCATAGATATAATCTTAGCAGGAGGATAGTATTTTCCAATAAAAGCATCTTTGCATTTAGTCCAAGAATCAATACTATTTCTAGTTAGGGATAACAACCATTCTTTAGCTTTTCCTCTCAAAGAGAAAGGAAATAATTTAAGCTTAATAATATCTCCATCTATATCCCTATGTTTTTTGCATCTCACAAAGTTCAACAAAGTTATTAAGATGAGCAGCAGCATCTTCAGTACCAATACCAGAAAATTGTTCTTTCATGACAATATTGAGCAAAGCAGGTTTAATTTCAAAGAAAGTAGCTTTAGGAACAAGTGGAGAAATAGGTGTGGACATGAAATCATTGTTGTTGGTGCTAGTGAAGTCACATAACTTAGTGTTTTCAAGAGTAGTCATTTTTTTGTGTTTTTAATATGAAGAAGTAAACTAGTACAACTAGTATTTTTTTGTGTTTTTGATAAAGAAACAAGCAAACAAAGCAGAAATAAACTAAGCAAAACTAATAACAAAGTAAAGAGATTGGTTATGAGGGACTTCCCTTGTGAAGATGTCCTTGACTCCCCGGCAACGGCGCCAGAAAATATCTTGATGGCTCAGGATACGTTGAGCTCGTTGGGGAACCCCAAGAGGAAGGTATGATGAGAACAACAACAAGTTTCTCTCAGTTATGAAACCAAGGTTATAGAACCAGTAGGAGGAAGGAAACACCTCCAAGGTGTTGTTTCCAACTTGGAATCCTGCACAACACAACCACGGAACTTTGCCCCCAACTTACAGTGAGGTTGTCAATCTCACCGGTTTTGCTGAAAACAAGGGATTAAACGTATTGTCTGGAAGATAGTAATTGCTTGCAGAAAGTAAACAGAAAACAAAAAATAGTAGATTGTAGATTGATGGTAAAAGAATAGACCAGGGTCCATAGTTCACTAGAGGTGATTCTCCTTAAGATAGAGGACATGTTTGGTGAACAAATTATCGTGGGGCAATTGACAAACACCGAGAAAGCATACATGCATATACTAATCATCTTGACTCCTATGAGATTTGATTGGGCATTACAACATTATACATAGACCGTAATCCAACTACATCTATGACTAATAATCCACCTTCAGGCTATCATCTGACCCCCCTCCAGTATTAAGTTGCAAACAACAGATAATTGCATTAAGCAAAGTGTGTAAAGTAAACAATACGATTGTTCTATGAACAAAGGATTGGTGTTTTCTCCCTAGTAGTAACAACACATCTAGTACCTTAGAGATTTCTGTCACTTTCCCAGATTCCTAGAGGCATGAACCCATCGTTGACATAAATACTCCCTCTTGGAGTTGCTAGCATCTACTCGGCCAAGATAGCTACTAACAACAGAAAGCATGCAAGATCACAAATAACATAGACATGATAGAATCAATAATCAATCTGAAATAGCATCTCAATATCCATCGGATCCCCGCAAACACAACATGTGAGATTACAAATATATGATCTTGATCATGAACGGAGCTCACAAGATCTAAACATGGTAGCGCAAAGGAGAAGAACTAACCATCTAGCTACTACATGGACCCGTAGTCCAGAGATGAACTAATCACGCATCACACCGGAGGCAGGCATGGTGATGAAGAAGGCCTCCAGGGTGATTTCTCCCCTCCGGCAGGGTGCCGGGAAGAGCTTCAGATCCCTCCTGATCTAGGGATTGAGATGATGGCGGCTATAGACTCTTTTGTGGAATTTTGATCAGGTTCTTAGGGTTTTCATCCTGGAGACAATATATAGGTGAAGGGGCAAGGTTGGTGGTGTACCAGGGGCCCACACCCCCTGGTGGCATGGCTAGGGCTGGCCGCGCCACCACCAGGTGTGGCTGGCCTGGCTCCCCTCTTCGTCTCTCCTCCGGACTCCGTGTTCCTTCTAGTGAAATATTGACTTGGGCTTTTGTCCGGTCCAATTCCGAGAATATTTTCTTACTAGCTTTTCTGAAACCAAAAATAGCAGAAAACATGCAACTGGCACTGTGGCATCTTGTTAAGAGGTTAGTTCCAGAAAATGTGTAAAAATACTCCAAAGTGTGGACAAAACATAAGAAAGTAGATATAAAACAAGAATGGAATATCAAAAATTATAGATACGTTTGCAACATATCACTCCTCCCTGCAACTTCTCCGACAACCTACTTCCCTGGAGGGCATCGAGGCGTGGTGAACTGGTGTCGATGGAGAGGGGAAGATTGGGGGCTTCGAGAGAGATCAGGATAGATGGTCAAAGTGGTGTAAGGGACAAGTATCTGAAGTATTGGATAAATCGTGGAGATTAATGATTCAGCTGAGTATGTGACATCTGATGGCTGATAATAGTTTTTTCCTAGGAGTTCTCTAAGGACATGGCGTCAGCACCAAGCCTAAGATTTAGACAAGCGTGAACCATACCTTTGACCAATAGGGATCCACGCGACAGGGGTAGCGGTCGGCCTTCGCGGCTGCAGATGGCCTGAGTGGCCTTGCTTTCTCTCTGGCTTAAGCTATAGAGTAATAATGGCAAGTAAGAATGTTCCAATTAGAGCCCGAGGAAACCACACGGTCTAAATTCTTGCATTGGACCTTTTAGTTCAAAACTGCCCTTGTTGGGGAGGTGTTGGATCCTCCCACAACCCTAGTTGGAGTCCATATAAGTACACACAGGGGCAACCAAGGCAATATTCGATTAACAGACCAATTTTGTGTAACAGCCTAGTTTTAGTTAATTTTATGTTAGGGTTTGATTTGTGCATTTCATGAGCATCTTCTATCTTGCTAAGACAAAATCAAACCAAGAAAAAAGACAAACAAAACCCAAAACCCTAGTTTTCCTCTCTCCTGTACTCTATTTCAAATAGTTTTGAAATATTTGAAAATCCAAAAAGTTTGGAGCCCAAATTGACTAAAGAGCCCCAGAGTATTTGAAATATAAATCTACAACACCTTGGTATTTTGAAATTTTGCAAGACAGAATTTGAAATGTTTTGCAAAAGGGAAAAAAGTAAAAAATAGAAAAAAAGGTTTTCAAAAATAAAATCGTTTCTAGCTAACCTAGGCCGCAACCTATTTCTTCTCTTCTCTTTGTCGTCCACCCGCAAAAATTAGTAGTAGCCGCAGCCCAGCTTCTTCATGTGCGCAGCAGCCCACTACGACCCAAGTGCGGCCAACCCCCGACCCGTACCCCTTCGACATCATCTTCTTCCAGGTGACGCGAAGCTGCTCGGTGTCACGCTCCTCGCCGCCCGATGCAGGCACCTTCGTCAGCCGCGCGCCAAGATCCTTGCCGCCACTCTGGACAGGGATAAGGTCGCCGAGACATGCCTCTCTCTCCCTCTACTTCTCTCTCCCCCACGAGCTCTCTCTCTCTCTCTTGTTCCCTAAGATGACTGAAACCCTAACCTATGCTGTCGCCACTGGACGACACTGTTCCGGCCTCCCCCGAGCTCTGTAGGGCACGCTCGCATCACCGCCTAGCCGTCTAGAGCCTCCCTGCAAATGGAATCGAAGCAACATGTTATAAATCGAGAGGATTAACCTCATCGTCCCTAACTCTGGCCACCGCGCTCACCATCAATTCCGGCCTCCACGTTCCTTGTTGTCACCTCTGTTCGCTTCGTGGTGATCTCCTGGTTGTCATGGACCCTCTCCCTTCCTCCCCCTCGCTTTGATTCACCCCGCGTTGAGCGCCACTAGTCACCTTTACTGCCGTTGCTCTAGCTTCTAAAAAGGAGCGGCGCCACCACTTTCCTGCTCTCCGCAACCCCGCGAGTTGAACGCATGTGCACATTCTTCCTAGCTCGGCCTCTTGCGCCTTCCCCGTTAGAGACCTGGGATGGATCCCGCTCTACCCACGTGGAGGTTGAGTTGGCACTAGGGCCGCTCTGTCAGCCTCTCTGGCTGGATGTGCCCTGGTGTAAAAAGTAGTTTCCAGTTTTGTTTTAATTTCAGAAAATGGTTAAATGCTAGAAACTTAATAACTAATTCATATTAAGTAAAAAAAATATAATATGTCAAAATGTTCAGAAAAATGAGATATGTCTTTTAGCATCAAAATCATGCATTGTTTAGCAACTTCAACTAACAAGTTTATTAGAAGAACAAAATGAACCCATGTAAGTGATTCCAAGGTTTCCCTGTTTCAGGGTTTAGACCCCTCAGACCCTGTTTAAAATGAATAACCATGAAGTAGGGTTTGAACTTAGTGCTATTTAACTTGTCATATTATCATCCTTGTTTGAGCATTGCATTGATGCCATGTGTTGATTGTTTCCCTTTCTTTCCGGTGTTTTTAGTTCTTCCCGGCAGAATATGAGATCAAGTTCAAGATCAAAGACCGAGATCAACACCATCGAAGACTTAAGAATAATACTTGACCAACTATGAATAAGTCAAGTAGAAGGCTACCGAAGATCTGCTTATTGTTTATCAACAGGTAAAGGCAAGCATAACCCTACCATCATAGAATCCCAAGGTTTTAAAGCATTTCAACTCTTTTTATGATGCATACGATTCTACGGTGGTCTTTTGTCGATAGATAGAGTATACTATCTGTTGCATTACTCCCTTTTATCTTATATTACCTGATCTACTGCTCCTAGCATAACTAGGTTTGGCTTGTGTGCACTGCTAGAGCTTATATCTATGTCCTGCTTAGCCATGCTTAGATGTTAGTGTTGGTTCATCCAGGTGATGTATCAGATACAAAGAATCTAGTATTATAGGAGAACAAGGTATGTTGATGAGATGAGATCATTGGAGAATTTAAACATGCTAAGGCTTGTACAGGAGGCCATGATGGGATGCGGTTTTTGTAGTCCCATGCTCACCACCCCTAGTATCTGGGATTTCTTTCCCTTGGAACCAAGACGAGCATACAACCACATGGGGACCTATGGGAACCCCCTCGACTCAGTAACTTGCCTAGTCTGATCCATGAGTCCGTAGTTTGAGATTTGGCATCTACATAGTTGGATGGGTTTAAGCATATAGGGCGTGTCCAAGGAGGAAGGAGGCTTCGGGTAGCTAAAATTCCGATCCTTAGACATAGAGATTGGGCCGAGCTAAGAGTATCGCCCGTCTATAGTAGACAGAACAACCATATCTTGGTGACTCATTGAAGGAAATATGCTCGAGAGGCAATAATAAAGTGGTTATTATATTATATTCCATGTTTATGATAAATTTTTATTTCTCATGCTATAATTCTATTAACCGTAATCATTAATACATGTGTGTTTAATAAACAAATAAAATATTCCTAGTAATGCATCTCATTACACTATCTTGTTGATTAACAGTTGATCAAGGTTTCCTGGTCATGACATTGGATGTTGTTAATAACGAGGTCACAACATTGGTGGAATGATGTGATGAACATTCTACCAAAGTATAGTAATATGATCATGTCATTATGTTTACATTGCTATAACATCATGTGAAGTAACTCTAATCCTTAGACCATGAGATCACATCAATCACTAACATTCAAAGAGTTCTTTGATTCCATCAAACGTCAATCTGTAACAAGGTGATTATAAAGATGTCGTTGGGTATGGATGACTCCTTGTAGGTAAAAAGATCAAACTAGCTATGGATGATACCAAATGATTGCATCTCGAACAAGTAAAATATCACGAGACAAAAAAATTGGTTACTGCGAAAAAGGTTCACACGATCACTAGTTCATCGTTGAGTAAGTGGGAGTCGCTAGGGACCTCCAGATCCCGCTAACGATTATTGGTCGGAGAGACTCTCGATCATGTACATTTTGTTCACGAACACATAGGGAGACACACTTAAGTCTCGTAGACGCATTTTGAGTGGATACGAAACGCAGGAGAAAATACTGGACATCACAGAAACTGTTCTAGTAAAACTACCGGAATAGTTTCTAAAATTAAAATATTGCAAGGGGATAAAATGTTAATGTGTTCGTTAAATGAAGTGTTCATTAAATTGAGTAGAATTAAACCAAGTGAATTAAAGTTCTTTAATGGAAAGACCTTTGATTTCTTGAGTGGAAATTTAATGAGGGATGAGTGGAGATGAATGCATGTGAGTGGAGTGTCCACCCACGTAAATGGAGGATAGGTGGGGGTACCACCATGGACACCATGCCATGTCTCTTGGGGCTGCCCTCTCACCTATAAAATGCCCCCTCCTCCTCCTCTCATCACACACCTCTCCATTCCTCTCATATGCCCTTTGGTTGGCATCTTCCTCCCCTTGCTAGCTTGTCCATTTCCACGAGCATGGTGTTTAGGCGAAGCCCTTCTCAAGATATTCTCCACCACCACCATATCATTGTGCTGTTGGAGTTCCCAAGGATCCACTACTTCTGCTGCCCAACGAGAGCAAGGGACGGAGATCATCGTGACGTCGAAGGTGTGACCGATTACAGAGGCGCTGCCATTTATGGCACTAATCATCATCGCGTCCTTAAGGACGGTTGTCTACATTCTACACCAATCACATTTGTTTGGAGGAACACTATCCTGCTTACGATCTTCAAAGGTAAGTCCTTCCAAAACCGTTACAAGTATCGCCTAGATTCGATCTTGGCAGTTGCATTCGTAGGAATTTTTTGTTTTCCATGCAATGAACCTCGTATGTGGTATCAGAGCTATGTGTATGCGTAGATTCTTTGTACGGTTAGAACACATATGAATATGTGGGCGTTGATGATCATGTTATTGCATCCTTCATGTATTTTGGATATTAGCGGCATTGTGGGATGAAGCGGCATGGACTAACTTTACATGTCCTCGCATATGAGACCTGTTCCACACTTGACATGTAACTAGTTTTGCATCAGTGGCTAGCAGATGTCTGTCTCTCCCACTATAGTTGATATCTGATTTACAACAGGTTGCTAATAATTTGATTTCATTATTGTGGTTCCATTTTCGTAGGTAAGAATGATTCTATCTTCGAAAGCCCTAAGGCATGTAAAATATGCAAAAGATAAATTAGAAGCATCCAGTTTTATTTTTCTTGGGGTTGTGTCATGATATGATAAATGTTATAATTTTAGTATGGTAGGATACTCTCAGGAATTATAACAAAGTAAGTGGGAGTGCCATAGACCTTAGCATTATACAAATGGAATGATAGAGATCATACCATGATGCACAAGATAGTGATCAAGTGCAAGAACCATATCATATCAATTTTCCATATGATGTTTGTTTGCATCTTATTTATTCTTATGTCTTGTTTAGATCTTGGCGATAGCATTATAATATGATCTCTCTCACTAAATATCAATATAAAATGTGTTCTTCCTTTAGTATGCACTGTTAAGAAAGTTCGTTATTTCGAAGCACCACGTGATGATCAGGTGTGATAGACTCTACGTTCGCATACAACGAGTGTAAGATGGTGTTACACACGCGAGTACTAAGGTTCTCACTGGGCGAGCCTAGCATGTACATACATGGCCTTGAAACACGAACCGAAAGGTAAAGCATGAGTCATATAGTTGATATGATGTTCGGCTTTGAAGCTGTACCAACTCACGAAATGATCGGTCTTGGTGTAGTGGATTTGGTTCATGTAATCACCAAAACAACTCGAGGGATATTGTTTTGAGTGGGAGTTCATGTAGTAATATGATTAAAGTTGAACTCAACTTATCATAAACTGAATCAAAGTGGATTTGCATAGTTTGTTGTAGTCATTGGCATCTATTCACTAGCTTATGCTTAGTTATAATTGAGATAAAAGAACTATCGAATTCTGGATATTTACTTTACGAACTGGTATCAGATTGTTTTATGAGTGTCAATCAAAAGTTTAAAGTACTATTGCAAACTTTTAGCAAAACCTCACTTACTCTGTGAAATTCAATAAGTAGTATTGAATCAAGAGTAACAAATTGTAGTATTAGTATCTAAGTATCATGCTTGCCTACATGATTCTTGATATTGAAAAATTGTTTTAATATCGACAATATCTTGGAGCTAAAAATTGTTTTAGAAACCATCATGTGTAGAAGATATTCTGATATCATGAGTATAATTTAATAAGACACATATTCTCGTATTGTATGACAATTTGCAAAGGTTGGAGACGCTCAGTGTCCTGATCACCTAAAAGCTTTTCGGAATTAACATTATATTCGTGATTCATCCGTATGAGCTATGGTAGCTTGACCATGAAAGTTTTCATGATAAGGATGGATAGAAGATGTAGGTAAAATGTTTACTACGTTGAAAGGATTACTAAAAGGAATGAAATTTGGAAGAGCACCAAACATTTGATGATGGTGATCTACATCAAAAGTGCAAGTCCAAGGATATTAGTGTTTGACTATACATGCTTTGGACTATGTGTCATGTGTATGGCATCATTTTTGATGTTCATAGATTCTTTAGAAAAAAAGGAAAAGGAAATGCTAAAAGAGTATCTTGGAAATATTTGGTAGAAAAGAAAATCTGGAAATGTCCAGCGTAGGTATATAGATGATATACATGTTATGGGTGTATTATTTGCTTGTTAAACAATGTGGTTCTTGGATATTGGATACCGAATTGGTTGGTGTGAAATGTCACATAGAGCAACACAATTCATAAACTGCAATGGCCTAAGTAACTAGCAAGAGAATATGTGATGATGTTCATAGAAAACAAATAAAGTCTTATTGTCCTTCTCGTTGACATCAAAGCTTGCCTTCAAGATTTGTTTTTAATAATTGTTGTCTTGTTCCGGGATTATGAGAATGATTGTTGTTCAAATAATTACCATATTGCATTGAAGATGGATGAATTCTTACAAATCTAGTTGGATAAATCACGTCCATAAACATTGATGCTAAAGTGTTGTAAGATGAATGATTAGAAGATTAATTTTGAGTAACACTGTAGTTTAAATCATATTGGAAAGAAAACATGAAGAAACTCCATGTTGATGGAATTTTGGAGTCTTTTTTATTTTTGAATCAATTGACACTTGTGAGAATTTTCTAGGAATAATTTAAATTTTGTTCATAGGCCAAAGAGGAACGAATGACTAACTTGTTGGACATTGTGCATATTGATTTATATAGTCCATTTTGTGTAGCCGTATGTGGTGTATCATTCAAACTTCATATACTTTAACCAAAGATTTGAGTGAATATATGTATATTTACTTAATCATGGAGAAGTACGAAACATTTGCAAATGTTCAAATGATTTCAAGATGAAGTGGAAAATCAATGTAACGAGAAAATAAAGAATTTATGACTGGAACAAAAAGGGAAATATTCGAGTTACAAGTTTAATAAAAATACCTAATATTCATGGAATCATTCCATGAATTTATGTTTCCCGATAAACCATAGGAGTATGGAGTATTCGAGAGATGTAATCATACCTTGTTTAACATGGTAGGGTCAACAGTGTTATTTATAAAATTGCCATTATATTTTGAATATTAAGCTTTAGTGACTACCACTTTTACACATAAAAGATCTCCATCGTGATCCGTTGAAATGACACCTATAAGTCATGGATTGGGATAAAACCCAAGTTGTCTTTTCTTAAAATTTGGTATGGTAGGCATAAGTAAAATATTTAAAACTAAAGTCAGATAAGCACGTCGTTGTAGGTTATCCCAGAGAAATAGTTGGGTATTCCTCCATAACACCGAAGATAAAAGTGTTTGTCAATTAGAACATCATGTTTCTTGAGAAGGAATTTTTTGCAAAAATTAAGTTGGAGGATAATAGAACTTTGATAAGGTTATTGAACCTTAGCTTTACGTGCTGAGTTGCATAGCGCCGGAAAATATCCCATAGGCAGTCATAATGCTCATGGCTTCCATGCCTCAAAGGTTGTGGTCATGGAGATCTAAGTTCCTATTGAACCACGTAGGTCGGGTAAACAATCAAATACTAAGATTTAAGATTAGATCATTATTGTTTGATAATGATGAACTAACTACATGCAAATAAACAATAATGGTCCCTGACTCTGTCAAATGGCTTGAAGCCATAAAATCCGTGATAGTTCCATACACGAGAAACTAAGTTACTGAACTTGGAAGACCCTCTGAAAGGCATAAAACCTATTATTCGTATTTGGATCCGTAAAGAAATAGACATGGATGTTTCACATCTATGAAATAGTCGACATGTCGATAAAGAGTTTACGGCAATATTCAAGGAATTGAATATGACAAGATTCGATCTTTCGTAATGATATTTAGTCTGGACAGATTAGTGTAGCAATCACTACATATGTAAATTGTTGTATATGCTAGTTGAACAAATAGAACAACGTTCTTATAATAGAATGGTTACCTAGGATGTGTATGTGACATGGTCCGAAGGATTTTGTTAAATCAAAGGATACTAAAAGTATATGCAGACTTCAATAGTTAAAGTAAGCATAGAGGAGTTGGAATCTTCACCGTGATGAAAATGTTAAATGGATTAATTTCATCACAGACGATGAAGGTGCTCGCGTTTGCAAGAAATTAAGTGGGAGTGCTAAGATATAATTCTAATGCATTGTGTATAATACAAATTTTTTATTGGAAATGATGTATCTTTTATTGACACAAGTTAATGATTTCGTTAAAATTAGATTTAAATGAAAGATTTGGACAAAACCAGAATATTTGGCATCAAAGTATATTTGGATAGATTGAGACACTAATATGGTTATGCTATATGTACATACATGAAATATTCTTGCCACATGGAAAAGGTTGAATCAAGATTCAGGTGATTTGACACTTGGTGAGTAAAATTACATGAGTATATTAATAAATGAGATTCAAGTGTTTTGACACTTGATGAGTAAAATCACATGAATATCTTAATCAATCATACCGTGATATGTGCATATCTAGACATGTCCTATGCTCTAAATGTTATGAGCATATACCAGGGTGACTCATAAGATGATCATTGGACGATAGTAAGGATATTCTTATGATCTTTGGAAGAACTAATAATATATTGTGTATGTAGAAGTGACAAATAGTTCATTGTAAAGTGTTGCATTGGTACTAAACAGATAGTTCATTGTAAGATGTTACATTGGTGCTAGTTTTGTCACAAGATACAAATTAAGTTTAACTCAATTTAGGCTTTGGGTTAAGGTGGCACAATTTGATGGAAGAAAGTTCTATCACAGATTTGGATGAGTTCCAAAAGGTTAAGTATTATGATGAATACTACAACGAAAGGCTAAGTATAAGACTGCTCTAGTAGCAGCATAGGAAGGGATTTGTGTCAAGAAGTTTGTTAATCAAACTAGGTGTAGTTCCAAGCAGGATAATACCATGAAGATCTATTGTACGATAATAGTTACAACATGTTTTAAACCCCAAGGAACTAAGGTATCGCCAAAGGACCAAATTTATACAATGCCATCTCATTTGAGAATGAGTGATGCGTAGAGATGCAAAGACATGCAAATACACACAGACCTGCAAGTTTTAGATTTGGAGATTAGGTTTACCAGAAGCAATGCGTACATACAACACCAGCCATAGGTCTTTATCTGCGCAAGTTTCAACTAGAGTATTGACTCTAGTGCAAGTGGGAGACTGGAGGGAATAAGCCCGAGAGGCAATAATAAAGTGGTTATTATATTATATTCCATGTTTATGATAAATGTTTATTTCTCATGCTATAATTGTGTTAACCGGAAACGTTAATACATGTGTGTTAACCGGAAACGTTAATTCACGAGCTTGTTGATTAACAGATGATCAAGCTTTCCTGATCATGACATTGGATGTTGTTAATAAGAAGGTCACAACATTGGTGGAATGATGTGATGAACATTCTCCCAATGTATAGTTATACGATCATGTCATTATGTTTACATTGCTATAACATCATGCAAAGTAACTCTAATCCTTAGACCATGAGATCACGTTAATCACTAACACTAGAAGAGTACTTTGATTCCATCGAACGTCACACCGTACCATGGTGATTATAAAGCTGTCATTCGGTACTTGGAAAGTGTTAGTTGATATCACATTAACATAGCTTGCAAGCAAGTGATAAGATCATTAAGGATGTTATATCACGGGAACAAGAAAAGAGTACTTCTCGGTAACAAGATTGAACTAGGTATGGATGATACCAAATGATCATATCTCGGACAAGTAAAATATCGTGAGACAAAAATAATTTGTGACTACGAAAAAGGTTCACGTGATCACTAGTTCATCATTGAGTAAGTGGGAGTCGCTATGAATCTCTAGATTCCGCTAATGATTATTGATCGGAGAGAGTCTCGATCATGCCCACTTAGTTCACAAACCCGTAGGGAGACACACTTAAGGCTCGTCGATGCACTTTGAGTGGATATGAAATGCAGGAGAAAATACTGGACAACGCAGAAACTATTGTGATAAAACTGCCAGAATAGTTTCGGTGTATCGAAATATTGCAAGGGGATAAAATGTTAATGTGTTTATTAAACGAAATACTCATTAAATGAAGCATTCATTAAATTGAGTAGCATTAAACCAAGTGAATGAAAGTGCTTTAATGGAAAGACCTTTGATTTCCTGAGTGGAAATTTAATGAGGGGTGAGTGGAGATGAATGCGTGTGAGTGGAGTCTCTACCCACATAAATGGGGGAGAGGTGGGTGGACCATCATGGACACCACACCATGGACCTTTAGGCAACCCCCTCACCCATAAAAGGCCTCCTCCTCCTCCTCTCATCACACACCTCTCCATTCCTCTCATATGCCCTTTGGTTGGCATCTTCGTCCCCTTGCTAGCTTGTCCATTGCCACGAGCATGGTGCTTAGGCGGAGCCCTACTCAAGATCTTCTCCACCACCACCACTATATAGTGTTGCTGGAGTTCCCGAGGATCCACTACTTATGTTGCCCAATGATGCATCCATTTTGCATCACTATTCTATATCATAATTTACTGTTATTCATTGATATATTTCATATTAAGAGATGATACTTATGTTATTTCATCTGGTTTTGCATGGTTGATGACTTTTGGAGGATGGACCGCTGAAGTCAGGATTCTAATGGAAAAGGCACTATTTGGAGGTGAAATTCGCGAAGATCAGAAAAACCTGAAAAATATATGGAAAATCCTATTTTCCAGAAGACGAAGGATGCCAGAAGGGGAGCGCAGTTGGGCCATAGGGGGGCCACACCACCGCCTGGTGCGGGCCACCCTTGGCCGCGCCATCAGGTGGTGTGGCCACCCTGGCCCACCCCTGGCTCTCCCCCTTGGTGTATATTATCCCCACGAAACCCTAAGATTCGGGGAGCGACCACAGATAGATTCCGCCGCCTCTGCGGGGCCGGAAACTACCGAGAGAGAAAGAGCTCTCCGGCAGGCAGAAATCTACCGGGGAAATTCCTTCCCGGAGATCGTAGCCATCAACACCACCATCAAGCTGGACTTCATCGGGATCATCATCACCATCATCTCCATCATCATCTCCACCGGCACCATCATCACCACTTCATACCACTATAACAATTGGGTTGAATCTTGCATAGTTCTTAGGGGAAACTTTCCTAGTATTGATTACTTGTTGTAGTTGATGCTATTGAGTGGAACCATTGAATTATTGTTATGTTCAGATTGTTACTTGTCATTATTTCATCTCTGATCTTGATCCATATGCTGTCTCGTGAGTAGTTTGTTTAGTTCTTGAGGACATGGGAGAAGTCATGTTATTAGTAGTGGAATTGTGTTGAGAAAGATTCAATGGTTTGATAATTAAGTTGTGGTGTTATTCTTCTACTGGTGTCATGTGAATGTCGACTACATGACACTCCACCTTTATGGGCCTAGGGGAATGCATTATGTATTTGGTTACTAATCGTAGGGGTTGCTGGAGTGATAGAAACCTGAACCCCCATTAGGAAACCATTGCACAAGGGAGCGTAGGATCTTAGAGTTTAAAGCTCCGGTTCAGTTTCTACCTTAATTACTTTCTTGTACTTGCGGATGCTTGCAAGGGGTATAATCACAAGTATGTATTAGTCCTAGGAAGGTCGGTACATTAGCATAGGTTCACCCACACAACACTTATCAAACTAAAGAAGATTAATCAACTATATGAAGCAAAAGCACTTGACAGTATTCCCATGTGTCCTCGAGAATGTTTGGTCATCTTAAGTAATACAACCAGCTTGTCCTTTGCTAAAGAAAGGATTGGGCCACTTGCTGCATTTATTATTATTGTCTTTTATTTACTCATACTTTATTTATCCGCATTTTCTAAAACCCCTAAAAATCCATTTGCTAAGTATTTACAGAGAATTCCTGACCCAAGCCACTGGTCAACACCTTCTGCTCCTCGTTGGGTTCGACACTCTTACTTATCGAAAATACTGCGATACACCCCCTATACTTGTGGGTCATGAAGACTATTTTCTGGCGCCGTTGCCGGGGAGTGAAGCGCTATTGGAGAGTGGAACTGGTAAAGGAAACTTCTACTATGAGTATTGTTTATTTCTGCTTGTTACTTTATTCTCAATATGGATAAATTCACTTAGTTTCTTATTTTGTAATTGTACTACCACTGCTAAGGTAGTAGATGAACCACCACCTGCTGAAAATGATACTTTTAAAATACCTACAAGAATTATTGATCGTGTTATGGATAACTACTATTTTGGAGATGGAACTGTCCATCCCGGTGATCATTTGCTCTTTATACACGAATTATGCGGGTTGTTCAAGTGTGCAGGTATTGCAATAGATCAAGTCAAGAAGAAGTTATTATCATTATCGTTGAAAGGAAGAGCCGAGGAATGGTACAAGCTGATACATTGCAAATGTATCTATAATTTTTGATGTTCCATGCTTGGTTTTATCCACTTTCTTGTGTTTTATCCACACTTTGGAGTACTTTTCATATGATTTTTTGGACTAACCTATTAACAAGAGCCACAGTGCCAACTGCCTATTTTCTGTTGTTTTTGGTTCCAGGAAAGTCAGAAAATGAATATTCTCAGAATTGGACGGGACAAAAGCCAAAGTGCCTATTTTTCCGGAAGTCATCAGATGCCAGAGTACGAGACAGAGAAGGGCCAGAGGGTGGCCACACCACCTGGCCGCGCGGCCAGGCTTGGCCCGCGCCAGGGGGTGGTGTGGCTAGCCCAGGCACCCCCTCTGCTTCTCCTTCCGCCTATAAGATTCCCTCGGGACGAAAACCCTAAGTGCCCGATCAAAAAAATCCACGAAAGAGTCTGTAGCCGCCGTCATCTCCATCCCTAGATCGGGAGGGATCTGAAGGTCTTCCCGGCACCCTGCCGGAGAGGGGAATTCACCCTGGAGGCCTTCTTCATCACCATGCAAGCCTCCGGTGTGATGCGTGAGTAGTTCATCCTTGGACTACGGATCCATGTAGTAGCTAGATGGCTGGTTATCCTCCTTTGTGCTTTCATGTTTAGATCTTGTGATCTCCGTTCATGATCAAGATCATCTATTTGTAATTCTGCATGTTGTGTTTGCGGGGATCCGATGGATATTGAGATTCTATTTCAGATTGATTATTGATTCTATCATGTCTTTGTTATTTGTGATCTTGCATGCTTTCTGTTGTTAGTAGCTATCTTGGCCAAGTAGATGCTAGCAACTCCAAGAGTTAGTATTTATGCTCGATAGTGGGTTCATGCCTCTGGTAATCTGGGGAAGTGACAGAAATCTCTAAGGTACTAGATGTGATGTTGCTACTAGGGAGAAAACAACAATCCTTTGTTCATAGAACAATCGTATTGTTTACTTTACACGCAGTTCGTAAAGCAATAATCTGTTGCTTGCAACTTAATACTGGAGGGGGTTCGGATGATAACCTGAAGGTGGATTATTAGTCATAGATGCAGTTGGATGGCGGTCTATGTATAATGTTGTAATGCCCAATCAAGTCTCAAAGGAGTCAAGATGATTAGTATATGCTTGTATGCTTTCTCGATGTTTGTCAATTGCCCCGCTGTAATTTGTTCACCCAACATGTTATCTATCTAAGGATAGCCACCTCTAGTGAACTATGGATCCTGGTCCTTTTCTTTACATACAATCTACAAATTGTTTACTTCTTTGTGTTTACTTTCTGCAAACTATTACTTCTTTCCATTCGATACGTTTAATCCTTTGTTTTCCACAAAATACGGTGAGATTGACAACCTCATCGCAAGTTGGGGACAAAGTTCTGTGGTTGTGTTGTGCAGGCCTACATGTTGCTACTAGCACCGGTAGTGCGCTCTGCCAAGGCTCAACTAGCAACAC
The DNA here is from genome assembly GCA_916181665.1 of Avena sativa. NCBI lineage: Eukaryota > Viridiplantae > Streptophyta > Magnoliopsida > Poales > Poaceae > Avena > Avena sativa. The sequence continues at coordinate 347,610,208 of OV702287.1, forward strand.
CTTTGGGGTGTTTCCCTGCTCCTACTGGTTCGATTAAACCTTGGTTTCATAACTGAGGGAAACTTGCTGCTATGCTCATCATACCTTCCTCTTGGGGTTCCCAACGAGCTCTACATCAACACCGCACCAGCACTTTTCTGGCCCTCGGGCAATATATAGGCGGAAGGAGAGGCAGAGGGGGGTGTCGGGAGCGGCCACACCACCCCCTGGCGCGAGCCAGGCCTGGCCGCGCGGCCAGGTGGTGTGGTGTCTCCCTGGCCCTTCTCCGTCTCGTATTCTGGCACTTGATGACATCCGGAAAAATAGGCACTTTGGCTTTTGTCCCGTCCAATTCCAAGAATATTCATTTTCTGACTTTCCTGGAACCAAAAATAGCAGAAAACAGGCAGCTGGCACTGTGGCTCTTGTTAATAGGTTAGTCCAAGAAATCATATGAAAAGTACTCCAAAGTTGGAACAAAACAAAAGAAAGTGTATAATACCAAGCATGGAACATCAAAAATTATAGATACATTTGCAATGTATCAACATCCCCAAGCTTAACTCCTGCTCGTCCTCGAGTAGGTAACTGATAAAAAGAAAGAATAATTTTTGAGGTGACATGCACCATCAAAGACTTGATCAAAGTATTTGTAAAACATTCAAAGCTGGGATCATAGTACTTCAATCATAACATGAAAGATAAAGTTCTAGCAATAAGCAAAGAAACTATGTTGCAACATGAAAAGGCACAAACAAAATATTTATGAATAACAATGCTTTGCAAGACGTTTGTTTGTTTCACATAAAGAAAACATAGCATAATAGTATTCAGCTTGTCCCTCATAGAGTAGCAAATATAAATGCATAGGACACCTTCAAAGTTCATAAGAGTGACTAGATACAATAGTTTAAAACAAGCAATATCAAGTTATGCATCAATCAACTAGACTTGGGACAATGCACATAGAACTAAGAATGGCCACTATGCTCTCAAAGTAGGTGCATAAAGTTAGAAGGTGGAGACTCAATATAATGGTGGAAGAAAGGCCTTTTTTTTAAAATGAAGTAGGGATTCAAGTCTCATAAAGAGCTTCCAAAAATTATGGTACTTATAGCTTTCAGCTCTCATTGCCCCTATCATAAGCATCTTGAATGTGATTAAGGTTAAAGTGACACGACTAAGAGGATATGCTTGACAAGTTACAAACTAAAATCTCATGCCCCTTACTTACAAAGACCGATCGTCATGCTACTCAACTTCAGTCACGAGTAAGCTCTTGTCATTGTAAGTACATGTGTATCATTAAGAACCGCCAACGGGGTACTCCTTGCACATGATACGGGAGCTTTCCCATAATCAAAATGACAAGGCAAGCAGACAATGAGCATCTCAGCGATCTTTTTATTTGCTATTTGCAAAGGTTTTTATTGAGGATGCTTCATAGAGTGCTCATTATGGTGATGCTGCAAGTTTCCACCATGATTAGGCATGGCTTAGGCTAGCGGCCCAGGCGTTTCTCTAACACACTTACAAACTCCATGATCTTACAAGTTCCACTTTTATTTCACACCGCCGGGATCCGTAAGCAAAATAACATGATATCAACGGGGTACAAAGTACACGTGCAATGTTGAAAGCGTTCCCCATGAAACATGGTTCTACTAATTTCAACTTATAAAGCGCAAGCATATACGCAACAAAGAAGGACCCAATGGTTCAAGTTTATTAGAGGCAAGTAAAGTAAAGTGTGCCATCAAGTTCGTGAGAGCTTTAGTCACTAGTTTTCTCATAACAAGTTTAATTTGGAAGGTAAACAAAAGCATGAATATACTTGGAATAGCATAAGCTAGTAGGTAGGTATGGTGGACTCTTTGTAATAACTTGTTTTAGGGAGTTTGATGCATGAGTGGAACTCATACTGGGTTGTGGAGGCTAGCAAAAGACTGGGAGCGACAAACTAAGAGAGCAATAATGGCCATAATCATGCAGAGCGACAAAACATCATTGATCAAAGCATAAAGTGATACTACAAGTTGAAAACTAAAGGATCATAAAGGCTATGGTGACTTGAGATAGTCATAACATGGTGTGAGCATGCGCCAAGTCAACCCAAATAAAGCATCAAAGGAGAATACCACAATACTATGCTTTAATATGCTAAAACAACGCATGATTCACCCAAGGCACATTAAGCAATCTCAATTGTTTATAACAATTCATGGTACAGCAAATAATACTAAGCATAAAGCCAAAACAATATCAAGCATGGCATGACAGAGCATAGGCCACAGTAAAAAACAAGCTCTTTTTACCACATAAGCATGAACTTTCCTACTCTTTTCCAAACCAAACCAAACTATTTGCAAACCAATGTATGAAAGAGGGGGTCCAACCAATTTATTCAGAAAACTAAGCAAACCAAAAAAACTAAAAACCTAAACAAAAACGAAAAAGAAGACGCTCCAAGAAAAACACAACTGTACATGAAACAATAAAAATGAAGCGTTTGGAAGAAACCTGGGATTTTTATTGATGAAGAAGGGGATGCCTTGGGCATCCCCAAGCTTGGGCATGCCCAAGCTTTGACGCTTGTACTTCTTGGATATTTCTTGTGGTGACACGCATGGCATCTCCAAGCTTGAGCTTTATTCCATCCTTCATCTCATTACTCATTCCTTCCATACACCTGAAATTTGTCCTTCATACAAAAGTTCACACAATCTTTATTAGCAACATTAGTGCACTCAAGATAAATAAGTCTTAAGGTTCAGTTATAACACCAAATAAACTTCCGTTAGAACACTAGCTACTGTATCACTTCCTTCAAAAAGCTCAATTCCCAAAAGAACTCAAAAAGGAACCAACAAGAAGCAAATGCAGAAAATGGCAGAAATCTGTCCAAACAGAACAGCAGGTAAAGACGTTTTTTTTAGAAGACCTTCTATTGCTCAAATCAAAAAGTGTTGAAATAATGAAAGTTATATAACAACCTGGGGCAGAAGCACAAAAAATTACGGCTCAATCCGACATAGAGAGATCTCTCACGAATTTTTACGGTGAAGCACAAAAATCTGTTTCGGGACAGCAACTTTCCCAATCATTACTTCACTCTCATTAGAGGTTACTCTTGGCACAAAAAGCAAATAAAAAGGATAAGGAGAGGTTATTACAGAGGTAATAACTTCCAAGACTCATCTAATTACTTAGGGCACGAAAACCCTAAGCGCACGATCAAAAAATCCACGAAAGAGTCTATAGCCGCCGTCATCTCCATCCCTAGATCGGGAGGGATCTGAAGCTCTTCCCGGCACCCTGCCGGAGAGGGGAATTCACCCTGGAGGCCTTCTTCATCACCATGCAAGCCTCTGGTGTGATGCGTGAGTAGTTCATCCTTGGACTACGGATCCATGTAGTAGCTAGATGGCTGGTTCTCCTCCTTTGTGCTTTCATGTTTAGATCTTGTGAGCTCCGTTCATGATCAAGATCATCTATTTTTCATTCTGCATGTTGTGTTTGCAGGGATCCGATGGATATTGAGATGCTATTTCAGATTGATTATTGATTCTATCATGTCTTTGTTATTTGAGATCTTGCATGCTTTCTGATGTTAGTAGCTATCTTGGCCAAGTAGATGCTAGCAACTCCAAGAGTTAGTATTTATGCTCGATAGTGGGTTCATGCCTCTGGTAATCTGGGGAAGTGACAGAAATCTCTAAGGTACTAGATGTCCTGTTGCTACTAGGGAGAAAACAACAATCCTTTTTTCATAGAACAATCGTATTGTTTACTTTACACACAGTTCGTAAAGCAATAATCTGTTGCTTGCAACTTAATACTGGAGGGGGGTCGGATGATAACCTGAAGGTGGATTATTAGTCATAGATGCAGTTGGATGGCGGTCTATGTGTAATGTTGTAATGCCCAATCAAGTCTCAAAGGAGTCAAGATGATTAGTATACGCTTGTATGCTTTCTCGATGTTTGTCAGTTGCCCTGCTATAATTTGTTCACCCAACATGTTACCTATCTAAGGAGAGCCACCTCTAGTGAACTATGGATCCTGGTCCTTTTTTACATACAATCTACAAAATGTTTACTTCTTTGTGTTTACTTTCTGCAAACTATTACTTCTTTCCATTCGATACGTTTAATCCTTTGTTTTCCACAAAACACGGTGAGATTGACAACCTCATCGCAAGTTGGGGACAAAGTTCTGTGGTTGTGTTGTGCAGGTCTCCACGTTGCTACTAGCACCGGTAGTGTGCCCTGCCAAGGCTCAGCTAGCAACACCTTTGGGGTGTTTCCTTGCTCCTACTAGTTCGATTAAACCTTGGTTTCATAACTGAGGGAAACTTGCAGCTGTGCTCATCATACCTTCCTCTTGGGGTTCCCAACGAGCTCTACATCAACACCGCACCAGCACTTTTCTGGCGCCGTACACTAAGCCATCACAAGCTGCTGAAGAATGGTCAAGCTCAGGAATGGGAGGAAGTAGTACCTCTCTTTTATTCGAAGCTTTATCCTCCTAGTGAGATCCATAAAGATCAGAATCAAATATACAATTTTTGGCCTCTTGATGGAGAGAGTAAAGCTCAAGCTTGGTGGAGATTGAAGTTACTAATGCTCAAATGTCCTATTCATGAGCTCCCCAATAATATTATTATCAGTAACTTTTATGCAAGACTTTCTCTTCGTGATAAGGATTTATTGGATGCTTCTTGTGCTGGATCATTTACACGCATGGAAGAAGAAGTTAAATAGGATCTTCTAGGCCATATTCAAGACGATGCTGAAGCATGGGAGAATGATAAAGGAAGAAAGTCAGGTATAAATTATGATTATGAATGCATTAAATCTTTTATGGGAACTGATGACTTTTGTAATATTAGTAATGCTTATGGCCTTGATTCTCAAAGTATTGCAAATTATTTTAAGGCTTTTGCTTCTTATATTGAAATTCCTAAAAATAAATGGAATAAGTATCATGCACCATATAAAGATATTTTTAATTGTGTTCCTGCTAGAAATACTGAAGTTCATACTATTGATCATATTTTACCTGAAACTTACATTGAGAAAATGCCTTTCCCGGTTAAGGAACATTCTATGATAGCTAGTATGGTTAATAAAGCTATCAAACCTGATAAACAAATAGTTGATGAACCTGTAATAGCAAAGTGAAAGACTTTGTCACTAAATATGTAGAAGATGGACACACTATCCTCTGTAAGGATACTTCTAATATTGTTTCACAAAGTAGTGTTATGAGAGCTAGTGTCCCTGTGTTTTCTGTTAGGATAAGTGATCATTGCTACAATGGTGGATGTGATAGTTATATCGTTAAATTTATGTATGATACTGAAAGTTATTATGAGAGAGGGAAGATTGTTCTTATGCATCTCAATAATATTAAATTTCCTTGCTTTATGTTGAAAGTCTTTATGTTGCACTTGTTCTGCCTTCCTATGCTAGCAGCCTCTGGTTTCAACAATTTATTTTCTTACAAAATTCCCTTGCATAGGAAGTGGGTTAGACTTAAACATGTGTATTTTTGCTTCTTGATGCTCTCTTTTACTTCAATTCATATTCTTATGTGAGCATCATTGAAATTATCATGCCCATCTTAATGGCTATAAAGAAAGAGCTTTTTGGGAGACAACCCAATATATTTTTGCTTTCAGTTTGTTTTTGTTTATTTGAGTCTTGGAAGTTATTGCTTTTGCAATAACCTCTCCTTATCCTTTTTGTTTAGTTTTTTGTGTCAAGATCAACGTCTAATGAGAGAGAAGTAATATTTGGGGAAGTTGCTGTCCCGAAACAGATTTTTATGCTTCACTATAAAAAATCGTGAAGAATCCCAGAACATCGTACGGATCTGTAATTGTTTGTGCGCATGCCCCAGGTTATTATTTAACTTTTGTTAGTTTTGCACTTTTTGATTTGGGCAACAGAAGATGTTCAAAAAAAATAAGCTTTACCTGCTGGTTGGTTTTGACAGATTTTTGCCACTCTTGCATTTGCCTCTTAAATCGATTTCCTTTTTGAATTCCTTTTGGGATTTCGGAAGGAGTTGCTACAGTAGATTATTTTTTGATGGATTTCAGTTGAAATTAAACTTAAAGGTTTATTATCTTGCATGCACTAATGTTGCTAATGAGAATTGTGTGAAGTTTTGTGTGAAAGAAATTTCCAGGTTATAGGAGAAAATGGTGTAATAAGATGGTGAAGCGTTAAATGACTCAAACAATATGTTTAAGAGGATGAAGATATTGATGTTATTCAAGCGGTGACTCTGATTTTTTTATCAAAGACCAAATTTAGAGACCTGTAGAGTCCGTTTTCGAATAGGTAATAGTTCTGGTAAGAAAAGGTCCACGAAAAATCTGTCAATTTATATTTTTGCAGTTTTTATCTAACATGGAAAGCAATGAGTCAAAAAAGGGACGGAAACGGAGCCCGGGTGGCTCACACCACCCCGTGGCGCGGGCCCACCTGGCCGCGCCACCAAGGGGTGTGACCACCCCGAAGCCCGGCTCTGACCCGTTTTCTCACAGTACCTCCCTTTTTGTAATAAACATTCATAATATATAATCCCCCGGATTCCCCAAGGTTCGTATATCGTGTTCTCGTGTGTTTTCATTTCGATCTGTTTCTGACAGGTATAGTTTTAGTTTTGGAGCCACAATGTCTTCCTCTAGATCAGCTAAGGAAGATCCTTCCACGGACGTCATCAACCCTTACATGCGTGAGTTGAAGATTCATCGCAAGGAGTTGTTGCTCGAAGATGGGAAGGTACAGATAAAAGAGGTTAAGGGACCTAAAGGTGAAGGGAGTCTGAAGGACAGGATGGAAGCACTAGAGCAGGAAGTCTTTAAGTACAAGAAGATGGCGGAACGTGAAGTGGATATCATCCATAAGATTAGTTCCGAACTCATCGCCAAGCACCAGAAGGAGACCGCTAAGCTTAAAGATGAAATTCTCTCGCTCCACCGAACAACCAACCAACTCCAAGCGCAGCTCTACGATGTGCAAAATCAAAACTGTGAGTATGAGGTTAGTTTTAAACACATAAGTGCTACTGCTAGTTTTAGGATGTTGGAGACCAGGATGACTTTTGTCGATGGGGAACCCTTACCTTGGAAGTCGGACGATGACGAGAGAGCGCCACCACCACTGAAGGAGTAATTCGTCATCAGGTTTTGGCATCCCCTTGGTTTGTTCCAAGCTTGGGGAAGTGCCGCGGTATGATATCACTATCTTTATCTTTTTACCTTTTTAGTAGAGTCATATCATGATTAGAGAAGTTATCGTATAGGATGGTTTGCATTATGGAAGTGTCCCCCTCTCGTTAGATATCTATGTATCCCTTGGTGTGAGTTGCCGTTATGGAATATTAATGAGAAGTTCTGTCATTTACTCTTTTGCATATTTTATTTTATTTTTCAATTACTATTATATAATTTATCTTGTTGTTAGTATTGGTATCACTTTGGGATCATTAAGTAAATTTAGTTGGTTTTGGCAAACCTGGCTCGGTCAGTAGAAACACTATTATGAGAATTGAATGAAAAGGATAAAAGTACTCTTAGTAAATTTAGTTGGTTTTGGCAAACCTGGTTCGGTCATCATTTTTCTTTCTTAATTTGCTCATAAGCTTAGTATTCTCTAGTTAAGATCTTTTGCGCTTCCAAGGCATATTGCATGTTTGTTTTTATCACTAGTATGTTTGTTTGTTTTCCTTCAACTCTTATGCTTGTTACCCAGCCTTGCTAGCCAAAAACCTGTACTGAGAGGGAATGCTTCTCGTGCATCCAATCCTTAAACCAAAACCTATTCCATATGTGTACATGATGACCCACAAATATAGGGGGTGTATCGCAGTATTTTCGATAAGTAAGAGTGTCGAACCCAACGAGGAGAAGAAGGTGCTGGCTAGTGGTATGGATCAGGAATTCTCTACAAATACTTAGCAAACGGATTTTTAGGGGTTTTCGATAGTGCAAGTAAATAAAATACGAGTAAACAAAAGACAATGAGAATAAATGAAGCAAGTGGCCCAATCCTTTATGCAGCAAAGGACAAGCCGGGTGTATTACTTAAGATGACCAAACATTCTCGAGGACACATGGGAAGACTGTCAAGTGCTTTCGCTTCATATAGTTGATTAATCTTCTTTAGCTTGCTAAGTGTTGTGTGGGTGAACCTGTTCTAATGTACTGACCTTCCTAGGACTAATACATACTTGTGATTATACGCCTTGCAAACATCCGTAAGTAAAAGAAAGTAATTAAGGTAGAAACCTAACCACAGCTTTAAACTCTAAGACCCTTATGTCCCTTGTGCAATGGTTTCCTAACATGGGTTAAGGTTTCTGTCACTCTGGCAACCCCTACGATTAGTAGCCAAATACACAATGCATTCCCCTAGGCCCATATAGGTGAAGTGTCATGTAGTCGACGTTCACATGACACCACTAGAAGGAGTACACCACAACTTAAATATCAAACTATTGAATCTTTCTCAACACAACTCCACTACTAACAACATGACTTCTCCCGTGTCCTCAAGAACAAAACGAACTACTCACAAGACATCATATGGATCATGATCAGAGATGGAATAATGATGTATAACAATCTGAACATAAACAATAATTCAATGGTTCACTCAATAGCATCAACTACAAAGAGTAATCAACACCGGGAAAGTTTCCCCTAAGAACTATGCAAGATTCAACCCAATTGTTACAGCGGTATGGAGATGGTGATGAGGGTGCTGATGATGATGATGGTGGTGATGATGATGATGATCCCGATGAAGTCCATCTTGATGGTGGTGTTGATGGCGACGATCTCCCCTCTCTGGGAAGGAATCCCCCGGCAGAATTCTGTCTGCCAGAGAGATCTTTCTCTCTCGGTGTTTTCTGCCTCGCAGAGGCGGCGGAATATTTTTGTGGTCGCCCCCCGAGTATTAGGGTTTCGGGAGGATAATATACGCCAGAGGGGAGAGCCAGGGGTGGACCAGGGCAGCCACACCACCTGGTGGCGTGGCCTAGGGTGGCCCACGCCAGGGGGTGGTGTGGGCCCCCTGCAGCCCATCTCCACTCCTCCTTCTGGCAGCCTTCGTCTTCTTGAAAAGTAGGATTTTCCGTATATTTTCCCGGATTTTCTGATCTTCATAATTTTTGCCTCCAAACAGCACCTTTTCCATTAGAATCCTGACTGCAGCGGTCCATGCTCCAAAAGTCATCAACCATGCAAAAACAGATGAAATAACATAAGTATCACCTCTTAATATGAAATATATCAATGAATAACAGTAGATTATGATATAGAATAGTGATGCAAAATGGACGTATCATCTCCCCCCAAGCTTAAACTTTGCTTGTCCCCAAGCAAAACTGAGCTTAATAAACATGGCCTCAGGTTTATGGAGTGAAGAGTCGATAAAAGAATACGGACAAGAAGCATCACATTCATCAATACATAGATCATAATAGAAGACAACTCACTATTATATAACTTAACTTGCAATAAGTAAAGGAAACACAATAAAGATACATAAAGTGAATCATAATTGGTAATGGCAAACTTAGCTCTTGGTCGAAGAATAGTTGATAATTTGCTGGAGTTCACAAATAACTGATTTTTCAATGATAGCTTTCAAAGTAGTAATCACCAAGATAAGTGCAATGTGCAAAACAAGGAACATAAGAAACATGATTGAATAAATCATCATATGAATGAATGAAACACAACAACTCAAAATACTTGCTGAGATAGAAGGGAATAGGTTTACCGACTCAACTAAAAAGTAAAAGAAAGGCCCTTCGCAGAGGGAAGCAAGGATTGCAAGTTTCATTAAGACCTCCCAAAAATTATGGTACTTATTAGCTTTCAGCTCTCATTGCCCCTATCATAGGCATCTTTAGGTGATTAAGGTTAAAGTGATCAAATATGAGGATATGCTTAACAAGTTGTAAATTGAGAATCTCATGTCCCTTGAATACGAGGGCCGCTCCTCATGCTACTCAAGTTTAGTCACCGGTAAGTTCTTGTCATCGTAAGCATATGTGTATCATAGAGAACCGCCAACGGGGTACCCCTTGCCCGATGATACGGAAGAATCCCCATATCAAAATGACAAGGCAAGCAGACAACAAGCATCTCAGCAATCTTCTTATTTACCATGGGAATATGGTGCTTTTTTCTCTCTTTCCTCTTTTCATAATCTCTTTTTTTTCTCTTTTTTTCTCAATATAGGACTCTCTTTTTATAAGAAGAATTCTTCATAGATGCTCGTTATGGTTACGCTACAGGTTTCCACCATGTCAGCATGGATTAGACCAGCGGCCCAGGCATTTCTCTAACACACATGCATAACTCCATGGACTTACAAGCTCCCCTTTCATTTCACACCGACGACATCCATAGACAAAAGAACATGATATCAACTAGGTACTAAGTACCAATGCAATGTTGAAAGCGTTCCCCATGATAACATGGTTCTGCTAATTCACAACTTACAAAGCGCACGCATATACACAACATAGGTGAGCACAATGGTTCAAGTTTATTAAATGCAAGAAAGTAAAGTGTGCCCTCAAGTTCGTGAGAGCTTTAGTCACTAATTTTCACATAACAAGTTTAATTTGGAAGGTAGACAAAACAAGAATTTACTTGGAATAGCAATAGTGCTAAGAGGTAGGTATGGTGGACATAAATGGCATTGGTTTTGGTTTAAGGATTGGATGCATGAGAAGAATTCCCTCTCAGTACTGGCTAGCAAGGCTGGGTAGAAAGTATAAGAGTTGAAGGAAACAGACAAACATACAAGTGATAAAAGACAAACATGCAATCTTCCTTGGAAGCACAAAAGATCTTAACTAGAGAATACTAAACTTATGAGCAAATCAAGAAAGAAAGATGATGAAATTATTTGTCTTTAGAGTACGTTTATCTTTTTCATTCAACTCTCAAAAATAGTGTTGCTACTGACCAAGCCAGGTTTGCCAAAACCAACTAAATTAACTCAATGATCCCAAAGTGCTACCAATACTAACAACAAGATCAATCATATAACCACGAATTGAAAACTAATATAAGCTATGCAAAATAGTAAATGATAGAACTTCTCATTAATATTCCATAACGGCAACTCACACCAAGGGATACATATCTAACGAGAGAGGGGACACTTCCATAATCCAAACCATCCTACACAATAACTTCTCTATTCATGATATGACTCTACTAAAAAGGTAAAAAGATAGAAGATAGTGATGTGATACCGCGACACTCCCCCAAGCTTGGAACAAACCAAGGGGATGCCAAAGCTGATGACGAATTACTCCTTTGGTGGTGGTGGTATTCTCTCAATGAGCTTTTTGATCAATTTCCTCAAGTCTTCAATCTCGAAGGTAAGAGTACGAATCAACTCCGAGTTTTGCTCAATGCGGTTCATGATCATGTCGGGTTGCGGATCCTAGCTCTTGCGGTTCTTTCCCCACTCTACCTCCTTGAAGTCTTCTTTTCCTGCATGGCTAGAACGAGGCAAATCCCAATTGGAGGGTAATTTCCCCTTGGGCATATTCTGGTATTGATGCTCATGGATAAGAGTATGGAAAGAATTCTTGGTGCATGGAGGAAGTGACCAGGGATCTGAATGGTGATGAGGAGGTTTCCCTCCCATTGACATAGTTCTGGCAGGGTTTTCCACCACTCCAATGCTCACAATGGTAGTGCCGGTGTGCTTTGCATCCTCTTCATCTTCACTCTTGATCTCCTTCTCCTTCCCTAGGTCTTGGAGATCTTCCTCCATAGGCTCCTTTCCTTTATCCTTGGTGGACACCATTATGCTTCTAAACTTTCAAAGATAGTTCCTGGACGAAACAGATCGAAACGAAAACACGACGAAAACATGATATACGAACCTCGGGATATCCGGGGGGGTTATATATTACGAAGTTTCACATCAAAAGGGAGGTACTGGGAGAAAACGAGTCGGAGGCGGAGTACGGAGTGGCCACACCACTTGGTGGCGCGGCCTGGGGTGGGCCCACGCCACAGGGTGGTGTGAGCCATCCTGGCTCCGTTTCCGTACCTCTTTCGCTTTGTAGCTTTCCTTAATGGATAAAAACTACAAAAATATAGTTGGATAGTATTTTCGCGGAACCTTTCTTACCAGAACTGTTACCTATTCAAAAACAGACTCTGCAGGTCTCTCAATTTGGTCCTTGATAAATTCTTCCAGAGTCACCACTTGAATAACATCAATATCTTCATCTTCATACACTTATTGTGAGTCATGAAACCTTCCACTTCCTTATTACACCATTATCTCCACTACCTGGAAATTTCTTTCACACAAAACTTCACACAGTTCTCATTAGCAACATTAGTATAAGTGAAGTGATCAAAACTTTTGACTCCACACTACAACTGAAAACCATCAAAGCATAAGCTACTGTAGCAACTCCTTCCAAAAACCCAAAAAGAATTAAAAAGGAAATCGAATAAAGAAGCAAATGCAAGAGTGGCAAAATCTGTCAAAACAGACCAGCAGGTAAAGATCAATTTTTTTCGAAAATCTTCTATTGCTCAAATCAAAAAGTGCAAAACTAACTAAAGTTAAATAACAACGTGGGGCAGAAGCACAAAAAATTACAGCTCAATCCGACATACAGAGATCTCTCACGAATTTTTATGGTGAAGCACAAAAATCTGTTTCGAGACAGCAACATCCCCAAATCTTACTTCTCTCTCATTAGAGGTTGATCTTGACACAAAAACCAAACAAAAAGGATAAGGAGAGGTTATTACCAAAGTAATAACTTCCAAGACTCAAAGAAACAAAAACAAACTGAAAGCAGAAATAAACTGGGTTGTCTCCCAAAAGGCTCTTTCTTTATAGCCATTAAGATGGGCATGATAATTTTGAAGATGCTCACATAGGGATATGAATTGAAGTGAAAGACAGCATTAAGAAGCAAAAATACACACATTTAAGTCTAACCCACTTCCTATGCAAGGGAATTTTGTAAACAAACAAGTTGTTGAAACCAGAGGCTACAAGCATAGGAAGGCAAAAGAAGTGCAACATAAAAAATTCAGCATAAAACGAGGAAACTTGATATTATTGAGATGCATAAGAACACTTTTCCCTCTCTCATAGTAACTTTCAGTATCACACATAAACTTAACAATATAACTATCACAAGGACCATCGTAATAATGATCACTTATTCTAACAGAAAACACAGGAATATTAGCTCTTCTGATACTACTTTGTGAAACAATATTAGAGGTATCCTTACCAAGGATAGTGTGTCCTCCTTCTACATATTTAGCGACAAAGTCTTTCACATTTGTTATTATAGGTTCATCATCCACTTGTTTACCAGGTTCAATAGCTTTATTTGTACTTTCATTAACCATACTAGCTATCATAGAATGTTCCTTCATCTTAACTGGGAAAGGCATTTTCTCAATGTAAGGTTCAGGTAAAACATGATTAGCAGTATAAACTTTAGTATCTCTTACAGGAACACACTTAGCAATATCTTTATAAGGTTCATGATACTTATTACACTTCTTTTTAGGCACTTCAATGTAGGAAGCAAAAGCCTTAAAATAAGAAGCAATAGCTTGAGAGTCTAGAGCATAAGCATTTTTAATATTTTGAAACTCATCAGTTCCCATAAAAGATTCAATGCATTCATAATCATAATTTATACCTGACTTTCTACTTTTGTCATTCTCCCAAGATTCAGCATTGTCTTGAATATGGTCTAGGAGATCCCATTTAGTTTCTTCTTCCATGCGAGTGAATGATCTAGCACAAGAAGCATCCAATAAATCCTTATCATGAAGAGAAAGCCTTGCATAAAAGTTATTGATAATAATATTGTTGGGGAGCTCATGAATGGGACATTTGAGCATTAGTAACTTCAATCTCCCCCAAGCTTGAGTTGTACTCTCTCCATCAAGAGGCCAAAAGTTTTATATTTGATTCCGATCTTTATGAATCTCACTAGGAGGATAAAACTTTGAATAAAAGAGAGGCACTATTTCCTCCCATTCAAGAGCTTGACCATTCTTCAGCAGCTTATACCATTCCTCAGCTCTTCCTTTCAGCAATAATGAGAATAGCTTCTTCTTGACTTGATCTGTAGTAATACCTGTACATTTGAAAAACCCGCATAATTCGTGTATAAAGAGTAAATGATCACCGGGATGGACAGTTCCATCTCCAACATAATAGTTATACATAACACGGTCAATAATTCTTGTAGGTATTTTAAAAGCATCATTCTCAGCAGGTGGTGGTTCATCTACTACCTTAGCAGTGGTAGTAGCATTACCAAATAAGAAACTCAGTGAATTATCCATAACGAAAATAAAGCAACTAACAGAAGTATACAATACTCACAGTAGAAGTTTCCTTTACCAGTTCCACCCTCCAATAGCGCTTCACTCCCCGGCAACGGCGCTAGAAAATAGTCTTGATGACCCACAAATATAGGGGGTGTATCGCTGTATTTTCAATAAGTAAGAGTGTCGAACCCAATGAGGAGCAGAAGGTGCTGGCTAGTGGTATGGATCAGGAATTCTCTACAAATACTTAGCAAGTAAATAAAGTACGAGTAAACAAAAGACAATGAGAATAAATGCAGCAAGTGGCCCAATCCTTTATGCAGCAAAGGACAAGCCAGGTGTATTACTTAAGATGACCAAACGTTCTCGAGGACACATGGGAAGACTGTCAAGTGCTTTCGCTTCATATAGTTGATTAATCTTATTTAGCTTGCTAAGTGTTGTGTGGGTGAACTTGTGCTAATGTACCGACCTTCCTAGGACTAATACATACTTGTGATTATACCCCTTGCAAACATCCATAAGTACAAGAAAGTAATTAAGGTAGAAACCTAACCACAGCTTTAAACTCTAAGACCCTTACGTCCCTTGTGCAATGGTTTCCTAACAGGGGTTCAGGTTTGTGTCACTCTGGCAACCCCTATGATTAGTAGCCAAATACACAATGCATTCCCCTAGGCCCATATAGGTGAAGTGTCATGTAGTCGATGTTCACATGACACCACTAGAAGAAGTACACCACAACTTAAATATCAAACTATTGAATCTTTCTCAACGCAACTCCACTACTAACAACATGACTTCTCCCATGTCCTCCAGAACAAAACGAACTACTCACAAGAAATCATATGGATCATGATCAGAGATGGAATAATGATGTATAACAATCTGAACATAAACAATAATTCAATGGTTCACTCAATAGCATCAACTACAAAGAGTAATCAACACCGGGAAAGTTTCCCCTAACAACTATGCAAGATTCAACCCAATTGTTATAGCGGTATGGAGATGGTGATGAGGGTGTTGATGATGATGATGGTTGTGATGATGATGATGATCCCGATGAAGTCCAGCTTGATGGTGGTGTTGATGGCGACGATCTCCCCTCTCCGGGAAGGAATTCCCCCGGCAGAATTCTGTCTGCCGGAGAGATCTTTCTCTCTTGATGTTTTCTGCCCCACAGAGGCGGTGGAATCTTTCTGTGGTCGCCCCCCGAGTATTAGGGTTTTGGGAGGATAATATACGCCAGAGGGGAGAGCCAGGGCTGGACTAGGGCGGCCACACCACCTGGTGGCGCGACCTAGGGTGGCCCGTGCTAGGGGGTGGTGTGGGCCCCCTGCGGCCCATCTCCACTCCTCCTTCTGGCAGCCTTTGTCTTGTGGAAAAATAGGATTTTCCGTATATTTTCCTGGATTTTCTAATCTTCGTGAGTTTTTCCTCCAAACAGCACCTTTTCCATCAGAATCCTGACTGCAGCGGTCCATGCTCCAAAAGTCATCAACCATGCAAAAACAGATGAAATAACACAAGTATCATCTCTTAATATGAAATATGTCAATGAATAACAGTAAATTATGATATAGAATAGTGATTCAAAATGGACATATCAGTCCACCATTCCTACCTATTAGCATTATTGCTGTTCCAAGTAAATTCATGTTTTTATCTACCTTCCGAATTAAACTTATTATGTGAAAATTAGTGATTAAAGCTCTCACAAACTTGATGTCACACTTTACTTTCTTGCATTTAATAAACTTGAACCATTGTGCCCATCTATGTTGTGTATATGCTTGCGCTTTATAAGTTGAGAGTTAGCACAACCATGTTACCATGGGGAATGCTTTCAACATTGCACTTATTTAGTTGATATCATGATTCTTTTGCTTATTGATCCCGATAGTGTGAAATAAAAGGGGAGCTTGTAATCTCATGGAGTTTGTATATGTGTTAGAGAAATGCCTAGGCCGCTAGTCTAAGCCATGCCTAATCATGGTGGAAACTTGCAGCATAACCATAGTGAGCAATTTGTGAAGCATCCTCAATAGAAACCTATGCAAATAGCAAATAAAAATATTGTTGAGATGCTCATTGTCTGCTTGCCTTGTCATTTTGGTATGGGAATGCTTCCGTATCATCGGGCAAGGGGTACCCGTTGGCGGTTCTCCATGATACACATGTATTTACAATGACAAGAACTTACTCATGACTAAAGTTGAGTAGCATGAGCTCCGGTACTCGTAAGCACGGGGCATGAGATTTACAACTTATAACTTGTCAAGCATATCCTCATATTTGTTCACTTTAACGTTAATCACCTCAAGATGCTTATGATAGAGGCAATGAGAGATGAAAGCTAGTAAGTGCCATAATTTTTGGAAGCTCTTTATGAAACTTGAAATCCCTGCTTCCCTCTGCGAAGGGCCTATCTTTTACTTTTTAGTTGAGTCAGTAAACCTATTCCTTTCTGTCTCAGCAAGTATTTGTGTTGTTGTGTTTCATTCATTAATATGATGATTTATTCAATCATGTTTCTTATGTTCCTTGTTTTGCACACTGCTCTTATCTTCGTGGATATTACTTTGAAAGCTAGCATTGAAAAGTCCATTATGTTTGAACTCCTGCAAATTGTTAACTATTCCTTGACCAAGAGCAAAGTTTGCCATTACCAATTATGATTTACTTTGTGTATCTTTATTGCGTTTCCTTTACTTATTGCAAGTTAAGTTATATTATAGTGAGTTATCTTCTATTATGATTTGTGTATTGATGAATGTGATGCTTCTTGTCCGTATTCTTTTATGGACTCGTCACTCCATAAACCTGAGGTCATGTTTATTGAGCTCAATATTCGCTTGGGGACAAGCGAAGTCTAAGCTTGGAGGAGTTGATACGTCCATTTTGGATCACTATTCTATATCATAATTTACTGTTATTCATTGATATATTTCATATTAAGAGATGATACTTATGTTATTTCATCTGTTTTGCATGGTTGATGACTTTTGGAGGATGGACAGCTGAAGTCAGGATTATGATGGAGAAGGCACTATTTGGAGGCGAAATTCACAAAGATCAGAAAATCCCGGAAAATATATGGAAAATCCTATTTTTCTTGAAGATGAAGGATGCCAGAGGGTGGAGCGGAGTTGGGCCATAGGGGCCCACACCACCCCCTGGCACGGGTCACCCTTGGCCGCGCCACCAGGTGGTGTGGCCACCCTCGCCCACCCCTGGCTCTCCCCTTGGCGTATATTATCCCCACGAAACCCTAAGATTCAAGGAGCGACCACAGATAGATTCCGCCGCCTCTACGGGGCGGAAAACTACAGAGAGAGAAATAGCTCTCCGGCAGGCAGAAATCTACCGAGGAAATTCCTTCTCGGAGAGGGGAGTGCTATCAACACCACCATCAAGTTGGACTTCATCGGGGTCATCATCACCATCATCTCCATCATCATCTCCACCAGCACCATCATCACCACTTCATACCGCTGTAACAATTGGGTTGAATCTTGCATAGTTCTTAGGGGAAACTTTCCCGGTATTGATTACTTGTTGTAGTTGATGCTATTGAGTGGAACCATTGAATTATTGTTATGTTCAGATTGTTACTTGTCATTATTTCATCTCTGATCTTGATCCATATTATGTCTCATGAGTAGTTCGTTTAGTTCTTGAGGACATGGAAGAAGTCATGTTGTTAGTAGTGGAATTGTGTTGAGAAAGATTCAATGGTTTGATAATTAAGTTGTGGTATTATTCTTCTAGTGGTGTCATGTGAACATCGACTACATGACACTTCACCTTTATGGGCCTAGGGGAATGCATTGTGTATTTGGCTACTAATCGTAGGGGTTGCCAGAGTGACAGAAACCTAAACGTCGTTAGGAAACCTTTGCACAAGGGAGCGTAGGATCTTAGAGTTTAAAATTGTGGTTAGGTTTCTATTTTAATTACTTTCTTGTACTTGTGGATGCTTGCAATGGGTATAATCACAATTATGTATTAGTCCTAGGAAGGTCGGTACATTAGCACAAGTTCACCCACACAACACTTATCAAACTAAATAAGATTAATCAACTATATGAAGCGAAAGCACTTGACAGTATTCCCATGTGTCCTCGAGAACGTTAAGTAATCTTAAGTAATACAACCGTCTTGTCCTTTGGTAAAGAAAGGATTGGGCCACTTGCTGCATTTATTATTACTGTATTTTATTTACTCATACTTTATTTATCTGCATTATCAAAAACCCCTAAAAATCCGTTTGCTAAGTATTTATAGAGAATTCCTGATCCAAGCCACTCGTCAACACCTTCTGCCCCTCGTTGGGTTCGACACTCTTAGTTATCGAAAATATTGCGATATACCCCCTATACTTGTGGGTCATCACCCAACTAGAGCAAGGGACAGAGGTCATCGTCACGCCAAACGTGTGACCGATTACAGAGGAACTGCCATTTGTGGTGCTGATCATCATCACGTCCTTGAGGATGGTCATATTCATTATACACCAACCATGTTTGTTTGCGAAAACATTATCCCGCTTACGGTCTTCAAGGGTGAGTGCTTCTGAAACCGTTTCAAGTATCACCTAGATTCGATCTTGGTAGTTGCATTTGTAGGAATGTTTTTGTTTTCCATACAACGAACCCCGTCACTCATGGATTAGGCGAAATCAAGGTAAAGGTCGTGTCTAACCACCCTATGTCGGCCTTCTAAGCAAGAGGGCTGATGCGCTGGCATTAAGAGTCGATTGGTATGTTTGGGTAAAGTTGTAAACCCCTGCAGGGTTTTAATCTTTTCTAAAAGCCATGTCCATGGTTATGGACGACTCGGGAATGAACGTGAGATCATAGAGAACGTTAACCTAACCGTAAAACTTGGCAACTAAGGTATGTTAAGGATGTTTCCTCATGGGTACGAGGGGGCTATCCTAGTTGTTAGTTGAGACTGATGATGATTCAGTGGATATCAAAAGATGGTGATAAATTTTAGTTGGAATGTCGCTCTCTTATGCCCTTCTTAAATATTCTGATTAGACGAGCTTCTACTTCCTCTTTCTTTACAAATAAAGATAGCTCTATGCAAAATAACTCCACTAGCCATAAGTCTTGCGGAGTACACCCTATACTCACCCTTGCTACATTGATACTTTGTAACAAGGTAAGTGTTCCCTAAATATGAGTTCCGTACGACATCGACACCGGCGAGTAGCTTGGGGTTCCCGGCCAGCAGCCTGGAATATATGGGCTAGGACGTCATCTTTATGCCTCAGGTCTCTTAGGCCATTTGTTAAGTTTGCTATACTTAATAGAATAATTTGCCTTCCATTGTTTGATGTTTGTGGTTAGTGACTTCTACTCGTAAATTTTTTGTTTTTTGCTCAGTTATGAGTTTGCTGTAATAATTTTTGTGTCGCAAGGTCACTGTTGTGTTACCGATTTTTCCACTGGATATCCTCGAGCTCTAGGTTAAGCTTATGTCAGTCAAAGGTCTGGGATTTGTTTAACCCTGATTTTGGGGGGTTTTGGTATCAGAGCGGTACCAACCGTAGGAAAACCTTGCTATTGGTAGATGTGGAGTCTAGTGCTTGTGAAATCTATTTTAAGATGAAAAGTATTTATGGAAACTCTAGTATGTTTATTTTACTCCTTAACTAGTATCTCTCTATCTCTGGGTCATCTTATATTGTGTTGACTTTGGAAAATTTTTAATATCTCTTCTAGTCTTTCAATACTTAGGTGCCTTCTGGGCATGTCGTTCTCAATCAGTTGACCTAGTTGTTGAGTTCTCTAGAGTTATGTGCTGTGTGATTCTTATTCCCCTTGCTCCATTTTAGCAGAGAGATTCCTTTACATCATAATCTCTCTATCTTATGGACCCACAATATTATATTGTAGGCTCCATGGTGATCTGTTGTAGGTTTCTAAGATTCCCTTCAACTCATGTGCCTCCTTTTTATTTGTTTGGGTACATTAGAACTCATTTCTTCTATTGGAAGCGACCTCATGATTACTACCTTGTAGTGTATGTTGTGTCACTCAAGGAGTAGTTATCTCTGGTTTTCACCCTTACACTTGAACCAAAGGTCCTGGATTGTGTTGGATTCCAGTGATGTGAATCTTGTACATGAAGCTAACCTTTAACCCAAGATCCATTCCATTGACCCCTGATAGCTCCAAATTTCATCTTTTTATCATTGTTTTTTCCTTTTGTTTATTGCCGAATTTCACTGAAGATTACCCCTTTCTACTAACGTTAACATTGCAATTAGCGAATCCTTGGTTTCTTATGATGGTTTTCAGGCAATAAACCTTTATGGAAGATCTAATAGCATTTATGGGCTAACTATTACACCTAAATAAGCAAATCCCCAATTGGAGCCCCTTTCATTGGAGGCGTCCAGAGTGCTTAATGACCACTGGTACGATCTAGATGCGCCCGTACCGTTCGCCCGTACTACCCGCGGACAGCTCATTTATATCAATACAAGAAACTTTCATGAAGGGGAGAAGACGAAAAAGAGAACACAGCCGCCGCAAACTCATCCAGAGAGGGAGAGATCAGATCTAGAGAAGGAGAAGAACCACATCTCATTCTTCGATGATCTATAACCTCTAAACCATTCATTCCACCATCATCCCCATTTATACTTAGAGAGAGAGAGATTGACACTTGTAAGATTAGGGTTTGATACTTTGATCTACCTTAGTTTGTATTTGATTTGATCCTTAACTGGTATTATGGCTTGCTAAGATAACTTGGAGATGATTACCTTTTGCAATAAAATTATGTCTTTGATTAATCTTCCTCTCATGTCTGAGTAAATCCCCATAGACATGGGATATGTAGGGATTGGTGAGATGTGTTGTGCCTTCTTTAATTCCATCCATTTGTTATTGTTGTTGTGTTTATTAACTAGTGAGAATGATTATCTATGTTCGCATAATGCTTGTTATCTAATTTAAGGGCCCCGTTAACATGATCTAAAGATCTCATAGGTATGAGCTTGTATGCTAGCGAATCGGTGACCCCGAGTGACATGGCCAATATAAATGAGGATCTAGCACTACTCGAGGACAACAAGGAACCATCAAGATTAAAGCCTTGATCTGATCGGAAGACCTTAATTAATGTGCTGACAATTGCCATGGTAACAGGCAGATGGATCATTGGGCCTGGAAGAATTGGCCATGAGGACTTCTAGTCGGTATAAGGGTTTCTTGCCTACTCACTTATAAATAATAAATATCACTGTCAAGTATTCCACTTTATTCATCTGGCACTTTCACTATCACCATGAACCGTTTCCCTCCGCGCCTAATTTCTCATATGTAGGAACCTAGAACACATTTCTCATCTTTACTTTTATGTTATTTAATTCTTGATTTTTCCTCACACAACTTTCCTCTATTATTCACTCACCACCTTCCACCTTCAACCATTGCAGTCAATCACTCAAGATCGGTGATACCTTGAGTGCGACAGAAACGTTGCATAAAAACACTTACTAGGCTCCTTATTGGTATCGATATAAAAATTAGAACTAATACTTCCGCAGAAACATGCTCTGATAAACCTATGAACTTACAGGCCATCAAGCTATTTTCTGGTGCTGTTGCCAGGGAGCTAAGTGCTAAGTGTTGTTTCTTGACAAAAGTAATCGTTGACACCATCCATGATCTTCGTTGAAGACAGAGGTGCCACCTAATCAGAAAAAATTATTTACCTCTGTACATTGATCGTATTCCCACTAAGAGACGCCTAGAATTTATGAAAATATTTTCTAACTCACATACTGTAGACATGAATAGTTTGATTCCTTTTATGGCAGACTTGACCATCACCCAAGGGGATGAAGAACCTGAGCTACCATTGGGAGAATATGGGAATCCATCTAGGCACTTAAGAAAATGCCTATTATTTATCCTGAACTTGAAGGCCAGGAATTTGAAACATATCCTGAGCTAATTTATATGATGAAAGAGATTGCTTTCGCAGGAAAATAAGAGGAAGATCCTAGTGATCACTTGACAAGGGTCTATGACCTTTGCGCTACTCTTAAACCAACAAGTCTACCAATAGAGTTTGTACTCCTTAAACTTTTTAGCTAGTCTCTGAAAGAGAATGATTTTACTTGGTTACAATCATTACCTAATCACACTATAAAAAGCTGGGAAGATTACATCCAAGAGTTTATGCATAAACATTGTTCATTCACTAAAATCTTGCAGATTAAACGTAGTATAACAAACTTTCTTCAAACAGCTGGAGAAAACTTTTATCAAGCATGGAATAGATTTTATGCAATGATTATGAAGGTCCCGAATCATGGTTTCCATGAGCATTCAATTACCCAATAATTTTACAATGGGCTTAATGATGAAACAAAAGAAATGATTGATCTATCTATACGGGAGCTATTAGCAACTTAACATTGCCGGAACGTGTTAATATTTTCGAGGTAAGATCCTTTAATGTTGAACAATACAATCCAGTTGAGGATGTTGAACCACGAAAAGGTATGATTAACATACCCTAGATATTATACCTGAAGTCAAAAAGTCCATGGAAGAAAAAGGAATAGCCTCAGAACTTATTAAAGAAAATAAAATTGACATTCTTCAAACCTATGTAGTGGAAGATGATATTAATCTTGTCATGCAAAAGTTTAAATATAAAAAAACAATTATGTGACAAAAATTATAAACATCTTATGACTCAAGAAAAGAATATAAGAGATCTAACCAAAGTCCTTGATGACTTCGGGCATGCTACAAAGCATCTAGATAGATATTTAAGTATGGTTAAAACACAATGTGATCAAATAATCGAAACCCAAACTTTGATTTTGAACCAAGGAAATTTCAATATTGTTTCTACTAACATTGTCACCAGAAATGTCACTGAAACACAGAAACCACAAGGGCCACCTTAGTATCAATAAGAACAAGCTCGCAAGGAAAAACAGACTCAAGAGATGAGTCAAGAAGAAGAGAACCTAGTTGATCCTCAAGATGATATTGATTATGAAGCTCAAAAAAGAGAACATGAGGCTTCCAAAGCTAGAGAACAATAAGAAGCACGACATAAGCATAAATTGTATGTCTCAGATGTCGAGACGGTCAACTCGAAGGAAGAGATCGATCTCATAATGGAGCAAGAAAAGAAAGATATCGCCCCACGTGAAGAGGGTGCCGATAAGCAAAAATCGGCAACAAAGAAAATAAAAAATGTTGAACCAGTGGCAAAGGTAATACCCACCAAAAACAAAATTCCTTATCCTAATTGAGTTCGATATGAATCGGATAAAGCTATTTATGACTCTTTTGCCGAGGCACTAGGGAGCCTTCGTTTAGAACTTCCTTTAACTGATGCTATTCAAGTTCCTACTTATAAAAAGTTTATTCGAGATATTCTCAATAGAAAAAATAAGGTAACCAAAACTGTAGCAGTAATGACAAACTTTGCTGATAAGTTTCCTGTTAAGCTTGGGGACCCAGGTATACCAACTATCCCTTGTGCGATTGGAAAAACAAATTTAGTTAACGCTCTTTGCGATTTAGGAGTAGGTGTTGGTGTCATGGCTTATTCCTTGTTTAAAAAATTGAACCTTGGAGAGTATTCTCCCACTTCAATCACTTTGCAAATGGATGATAAGACAACTAAGAAACATGTAGGTATGATCGAAGATGTTCTACTTAGAATAGACCAACATGTTATACATACTGATTTTATTATACTTGATGTTCCTGAAGATGAAAAACTTTCTATCATCCTTGGAAGACCTTTTCTTAGCACAGCTGGAGCTAACATAGATTGTTCTAGTGGTAAGATTGTTCGCTATTTTCCAAAGAAACAGGAACATAATGGAAAATATGTTCCACCACCTAAGTGTATCCAAGCAGTAAAAACCTTAGATGAAGAGCAACTTGAGGTAAACACTAATGACATGGAGATTGGCTGACAAGCTAAACTCTAGAATAAAAAGCTTAATGGGAGTCAAACCGAAAGTTAAGTTTAAATTTGTTTTATTTTTCTTTTACTTTTTGCATGCATTAATAAATTTGTTTGAGTTTGAGATTTGTAGAGGATTTACCCTAGTGAACTTTAAAGAAGCAAGAGAAAAGTGAAGGGAAGAAGTAAACAGGGTTCAGACTGCATAATGAGCACCGGTACGGCCAGAGATGCTCGTACCGTCCACCCATACTGAACTTCGACGAATTCACCAATAGTTCACTGTATCGATAATGAGCATCGATATGGCCGGAGGCGCCCGTACTACCCGCCCGTATTGAACTTCGATGGATTCACCAGACTTTACAGTACCGATAACGAGCAATGGTATGACCGGGACGTGCCCGTACCATCCGTCCGTACCAGACCATCCAGGTTTGCTCGAACCCTAACCTTGATCCAATAGTGACGACCACCGGTACAGGCAGGGTGCACCCATACCACCCGCCCGTACCGACTACATCGCCAGGTAAAGGCCGATGGCGGATGGCTCACAACCACCTCCTTTCTTCTTCTTCCTCATTATTTCTTTCTCTTTCTCTCTCCACCTCAAACCCTAATCTCCTAGAACCTTCGATTCTTCATTGATTTCATGTTTTTGAGTGGGGGAATCTTCACATCAGTAAGTTTCTCATCCGATCCATGCTTTATTTTCTAAAATCCATGGTCGAAATTCCTCACATTGGGTAGTTAGATGAGATGAGTTCATCATATTTTGGGATTATTTTTGATTCCTCACGTTAGGATTTGTAATTTCTGCATGTAATCTTTTGTTTATGTGATAGAAACTTGATGAGCACAATGCATAACATTGGAAGGATTTTCCACTCAGGCAAGGGCTCGGGAACGGCAGGGACCTCGGGCTCCACTAGGTCGTAGGGCTCGAAGAAGAGACGTTAGGAGGTGGATAGCTTTAGAGCCGCCATGAGCAAAGACTATGAGAGGGTGCGCCAACGCAAGGTTTTACCCACTAAGTGGGTAGACCGTGAGTTCCTCTCCCATCAGGGTCTTTTGGAGGACTTCGAGTAGATGACTATGCAAGATGGCATGGTCGCTTTCTCCTACCTCTCCATCGACACCTACGAGCTTGCCATATACGAGTTCCTATCATTATTCCACGATGATCTTGAAGTCCACGAGCATAATTGCACTGTAAGTTTTGTACTCAATGGGCAACCCCGCAGCCTTTCCTTTTATGAATTTTGTGATTGTTTCAAATTCTCCCATGAGGGGGAACTCGATATTAATGACAATGTCCACATAGAGGCAATGCATTCTTGGGAGAAGATTTATGTCCACAGGAACACCGATTATTTGCGCAAGAAGAGCGCCACTATCCAGAATCCCATTATTCGTTAATTTCACACCTTCTTGGTGAATTCTATTTTTGGGAAACGAGACGTCGGGGGAATGGCAGGCCCCGAGATGAGCATAATTCACATGGCTCTGCACCCAAATATGGAGCATAAGGTAAACTTAGGTGCTTTGCTCATCCAACACTTTTGCTGCCAAAGGTCAGCTTCCGCTGGGGACATCCACTTCGGTCAACTCGAAGGAAGAGATCGATCTCATAATGGAGCAAGAAAAGCAAGATATCGCCCCATGTGAAGAGGGTGCCGATAAGCAAAAATCGGCAACAAAGAAAATAAAAAATGTTGAACCAGTGGCAAAGGTAATACCCACCAAAAACAAAATTCCTTATCCTAATTGAGTTCGATATGAATCGGATAAAGCTATTTATGACTCTTTTGCCGAGGCACTAGGGAGCCTTCGTTTAGAACTTCCTTTAACTGATGCTATTCAAGTTCCTACTTATAAAAAGTTTATTCGAGATATTCTCAATAGAAAAAATAAGGTAACCAAAACTGTAGCAGTAATGACAAACTTTGCTGATAAGTTTCCTGCTAAGCTTGGGGACCCAGGTATACCAACTATCCCTTGTGCGATTGGAAAAACAAATTTAGTTAACGCTCTTTGCGATTTAGGAGTAGGTGTTGGTGTCATGGCTTATTCCTTGTTTAAAAAATTGAACCTTGGAGAGTATTCTCCCACTTCAATCACTTTGCAAATGGATGATAAGACAACTAAGAAACATGTAGGTATGATCGAAGATGTTCTACTTAGAATAGACCAACATGTTATACATACTGATTTTATTATACTTGATGTTCCTGAAGATGAAAAACTTTCTATCATCCTTGGAAGACCTTTTCTTAGCACAGCTGGAGCTAACATAGATTGTTCTAGTGGTAAGATTGTTCGCTATTTTCCAAAGAAACAGGAACATAATGGAAAATATGTTCCACCACCTAAGTGTATCCAAGCAGTAAAAACCTTAGATGAAGAGCAACTTGAGGTAAACACTAATGACATGGAGATTGGCTGACAAGCTAAACTCTAGAATAAAAAGCTTAATGGGAGTCAAACCGAAAGTTAAGTTTAAATTTGTTTTATTTTTCTTTTACTTTTTGCATGCATTAATAAATTTGTTTGAGTTTGAGATTTGTAGAGGATTTACCCTAGTGAACTTTAAAGAAGCAAGAGAAAAGTGAAGGGAAGAAGTAAACAGGGTTCAGACTGCATAATGAGCACCGGTACGGCCAGAGATGCTCGTACCGTCCACCCATACTGAACTTCGACGAATTCACCAATAGTTCACTGTATCGATAATGAGCATCGATACGGCCGGAGGCGCCCGTACTACCCGCCCGTATTGAACTTCGATGGATTCACCAGACTTTACAGTACCGATAACGAGCAATGGTATGACCGGGACGTGCCCGTACCATCCGCCCGTACCAGACCATCCAGGTTTGCTCGAACCCTAACCTTGATCCAATAGTGACGACCACCGGTACAGGCAGGGTGCACCCATACCACCCTCCCGTACCGACTACATCGCCAGGTAAAGGCCGATGGCGGATGGCTCACAACCACCTCCTTTCTTCTTCTTCCTCATTATTTCTTTCTCTTTCTCTCTCCACCTCAAACCCTAATCTCCTAGAACCTTCGATTCTTCATTGATTTCATGTTTTTGAGTGGGGGAATCTTCACATCAGTAAGTTTCTCATCCGATCCATGCTTTATTTTCTAAAATCCATGGTCGAAATTCCTCACATTGGGTAGTTAGATGAGATGAGTTCATCATATTTTGGGATTATTTTTGATTCCTCACGTTAGGATTTGTAATTTCTGCATGTAATCTTTTGTTTATGTGATAGAAACTTGATGAGCACAATGCATAACATTGTAAGGATTTTCCACTCAGGCAAGGGCTCGGGAACGGCAGGGACCTCGGGCTCCACTAGGTCGTAGGGCTCGAAGAAGAGACGTTAGGAGGTGGATAGCTTTAGAGCCGCCATGAGCAAAGACTATGAGAGGGTGCGCCAACGCAAGGTTTTACCCACTAAGTGGGTAGACCGTGAGTTCCTCTCCCATCAGGGTCTTTTGGAGGACTTCGAGTAGATGACTATGCAAGATGGCATGGTCGCTTTCTCCTACCTCTCCATCGACACCTACGAGCTTGCCATATACGAGTTCCTATCATTATTCCACGATGATCTTGAAGTCCACGAGCATAATTGCACTGTAAGTTTTGTACTCAATGGGCAACCCCGCAGCCTTTCCTTTTATGAATTTTGTGATTGTTTCAAATTCTCCCATGAGGGGGAACTCGATATTAATGACAATGTCCACATAGAGGCAATGCATTCTTGGGAGAAGATTTATGTCCACAGGAACACCGATTATTTGCGCAAGAAGAGCGCCACTATCCAGAATCTCATTATTCGTTAATTTCACACCTTCTTGGTGAATTCTATTTTTGGGAAACGAGACGTCGGGGGAATGGCAGGCCCCGAGATGAGCATAATTCACATGGCTCTGCACCCAAATATGGAGCATAAGGTAAACTTAGGTGCTTTGCTCATCCAACACTTTTGCTGCCAAAGGTCAGCTTCCGCTGGGGACGTCCACTTCGGTGGTTTGATCACACATATCGCCTATGTGAGCGAATTTGTCATGCCTAGGGAAAGAGCTGTGGCTGGCAGCAAGATTCTGGATGATATCCATATGGCTAGCACCAAATTCATAGGAATCTATAGACCCCAACGCTCCCTTCGTGCTTATCAGTTTTATTTTGAGCCTAATGGTGATCTCCACCAAGTATTGCTTCCTTTTTCCAAGCTTTTGGTTTGCCAGGTAAACAAAGTTGGGTCCTTACTGAGGAGGAGTTCCAGCAAGCGTTGATCCTCTCGAGGAGGATTGCACAGCCAGGAGGAAACACCAACTAGGAAGATGCAGCAGCTGGTCAACAGCAGTAGGGGCAAGGTGGAGAGGACTGGAACACAACATGTTGGGATGACTACGGTCAGCAACACCATCACTAGCAACCTTTCCCTCAACACCTGCAGCAAGGTATGCCTCCACCATAGCAGGAATTCAACTATGTCCTGATGGCCCAAAATATATCGAGCTCGTTGGGGAACCCCAAGAGGAAGGTATGATAAGCACAACAGCAAGTTTTCCCTCATTACGAAACCAAGGTTATCAATCCAGTCGGAGCAAGGAAACACCCCAAAGGTATTGCTAGCTGAACGTTGGCAGGGCGCACTACCGGTGCCAGCAGCAACTTGCGATGAGGCTGTTAATCTCACCGCTTTTGTTGAAAAGAAAGGATTAAACATATCGAATGGAAGGAAGTAATAGTTTGTAGAAAGTAAACACAAAGCAGTAAACAGTTGATTGTAGATTGAATGTAAAAGAAAGGACCGGGGTCCATAGTTCACAAGAGGTGGCTCTCCTTAAGATAGATTACAAGCATATACTACTCATCTTGACTCCTTTGAGATTCGATTGGGCATTACAACATTATACATATACCGCCATCCAACTGCATCTATGACTAATAATCCACCTTCAGGTTATCATCCGAGCCCCCTCCAGTATTAAGTTGCAAGCAACATATAATTGCATTACGAATTGCGTGTAATGTAAACAATATGATTGTTCTATGAATAAAGGATTGTTGTTTTCTCCCTAGTAGCAACAACACATCTAGTACCTTAGAGATTTCTGTCACTTCCCCAGATTACGTGTAACATCCCAAAACTTTAATCCAAGGTTATTAAGATCCAAATCATCAAAATTAGGGTTAACAAAAACTTTTCCCATTAAAAATATGAAAGCATTCATGTGTATATGCATTTAAAATAGGAGTTGTTTGAATTGCCATGGTTCTGTGATCCATTGCTTGTAAAATGATTCTTAGGTGAAATAAACATCATCTAAATCATTCCCAAACATTTCCCAAAGAAAAAAAACTCAAATGAATAAATGAAGTGAATGGTCATTTTTGCCAAATTAACTATCATGCCTACTTTGGCTATTCCTCATACTCAAAACCTAACAGAAACAATTGTGGATCTTTGCACCCCTTGCTAGTACACATAATGAGGTACCAAGGCCCACTTTGTGATCTGCCAAAAACATTCAAATACTAATTTTAATTGACATTTGAAAACGGAATCTATTTCATATGGGAAGATCCCACTATTTCAAAAACCACTCAAACAAGCTCAAATTTCAAAAACCAAGCACCCACAGAGTCTCAAGCTTAGTACTAACACACCCACCAAAAATCTTTTCAAAATTCAAAAATAAAGTTCTTTCGGCCATTTTCACAAACACCTTGTGGACAGATTTCAAATAAAAACCAATTTCACTATTTGAATAGTGTTCTGGCCAAACTTGTCTCCCATTTGTCCTCAGAACACTCCCTCTGTCCCCAAATGATCCAACCATGCCATTTAAACCCCCTCTCCTATCCCCTAGTGGCCATGCCAAGCCATGCCGAGCACATGCTCGTCGGCCAACTTGGTCACCGCCGCAGCAGACCATCTCCCCCTCTCTCGCCATGTCTACCAGCTAGCCAGGACCTCACCGCCACCCTCTGTCCCCTCCCCAAGATAGGCAAGAGCATGGGCCACCAAGGAACCACCGTGCCTAGTGCGACTGCGCCATGCCGAGCACGCGCCAGAGCGCCGCCCCCGACGCGCGTGCAAAAGCAGCCGCTCGATCGCAGCCCGTGCCCACCGCGTCACCACGACCTAGGAAGCACGCCAGACATGCCCGTTCGCCGCCCAACCAACCACAGCCACCACTCGCCGTGGACACCGCCGTCTCTGCCGCTCAGAGCGCCAGCTCTGCCCGACCGCATACCAACGCCCCTAGGCCCGCATTCACTTCGTAGCACACCGCCAGGAGACTAGCAACCGCCCCCTACCGCGCGCCACACCGCTAGCACGCTGTGCAGCCCTCGCTAGAGCCGCCTGCCCATCCCTCTCGGTCGCATCGTCGTCCTATAAATAGAGGCCACCCCCAGGAGAATATCATTTTGCGGCCCGAAATTTGGGGTGTCCAGGCAACGCGGTACCCAAGTTCCCTGAAATCATCCGCGATGACTATAGTTGGTGTGCCAAATACTCAGAGGGTCTTTTTCGGCACGAATTCAACTTTATGTTTCAATACAAAAAATCAGGCTAACGGCCGTCAGGTTGGGCCCCCCTGTCAGTTCTCGCTGTTATGTCTCTCCCATTGCTTAGGTGTCAATTAGGCTTGCAGCATTGGCGCCTGCATCCATTACGCGTCTTCTTCTTCCCCGGAGTGGCAATCTGTGGGGCGTCGCAGCCATGGCGCGGAGCTAGGACATGGACGAACCTGCTTGGCCCAGCTCTCCTCCCTGTAGGCTTGCAGCGTTGGCGCCTCCATTACTCGTCTTCTTCCCCAGAGCGGCAATCTGTGGTCACGGCCATGGCGCAGAGCTGGGAAGTGACGAAGCTGCTCGGCCCGCTCTCCTCCCCATCCCAAGTCGGAGCTCGCCCTCACCGTGGACGCACCCATGGCACGGTAGGGGACGAGAATTGGTTCCCGGTGAGATCTATCACCTTGTCGACCATGCTCGGTTCTGTTTTCCTCCTCTAAAATCCGAGCTCGCCGTCACCGTGGTTGCACCCGCACCAATTCTGCCACCTCTGCCGAGGTCTCTGTGGTAGCTCAAGTTCTGGGGCTCTCCAAGTTCTGCCATGTTGGGCCTGTAAGTGTTGTTGTATGTTAAACTAGCAAATCTCTTTTGTTCAAATCTCTTGGGCTGTACCAACTTCATTGTGTTTAATTATGAAAGACAATATATAAACGACTTCTCTCAATTTCTCGCATAGAAAAATGCACAGCTAATTTCATATTCTCGCAGGAACTGGCCCCACTTGTTGAACCGGCAGCACTGCCACGATCTCCATGTAACCACGGTGAGTTCTCGAACCGAAAGTTGCAGTTACCACGTTTCTTCTGCAGTCATTCCTATTCCTCAGTCATTCCTCTGCAGTTTTTCCTGGGCGCTTCTTCTTCCTCTGTTCTGGAACCGTCGGTTCATCTTCTTCTTCCTCTCGAAGGCAGTTCCTTTCACCCATTTCCTTGCAGGCATGGACGATGAGAAACGCACAACAAAGACCCACTTGGTCCCTACCCATGGCACCACGACTTTGACAATGGTGTACACAAATGATGAAGCGACTGTGGAGACAACTCTCGCCAGGTTTGAGCAATTGCTTGAGAAAGAGAAGCACAAGTTTGTGGGGCTAGACTTGGAGTACACCCGTGCAAATAAGCGAAAAAATCCTCCACAAGAGATCGCTGTCGTGCAAATCGCCATACATGAGGAGGTCCTCGTTTACCACTTCTGCAGGTATGTGAAATTTAAATTTGAGATCACCACTTCTACATCCCTTGTTCCCTTACATCCCTAGAACCATCTAAGTGCAGGAGTAAACCAACTAAGATGCGTTGTCCAGCTCTGGTCGAGTTTTTGTGTAGGAAAGGGATAACTTTCACTAGCGTGGATATCACAAATGACACAATTATGCTTTCTCGTGTGTTGATAAAAATCCCAGAGGGGCACCACATCGACATCCAAAATCTGTACAAGATCAAATCATACCCAGTGAAGGATGGCATGGGTGATCTGGCAGCGGAAATCATCAATAAATCCTATGAAAAACTGAAGAAATTGAAGCGACTCGATCACGACTACTGGGAGTGGAAGCCGATGAGCCATGTGCGCCTCGAGTATGCAGCCGGAGACGCCTACATGGCATACGAGTTGTACAGTAAGCTCATGCCCATGAAAGCTGGGAAGGTTAAGGCGGGGTTTTTTGCGAGAGAGTTATGCCCTAGTTGCAAGCTAGCCCAGGAGAAGAAGCACGAGGAGGACAGAAAGCGGTTTCAGGACGAGCAGGGATCTTGGGACGGTGGCGACATCAAGCGGCTGAAGGGGAAGCAAGTCAAGGACGATAACAAGTGGTGGTGATACATTATCTGTTTGAACTAGATTTTAGCTTCTAGTTTATTATGTGTGTGATACATTTAGTTACTTTAATATAAAATTTCGACCAATTTAACTTGTTGATGTATTTCTTGACAATTATAATATAATCGAGCACTAGAAATATTTTGTAGTGTGCATGAGTATGATCAGTAAATATAATTGAATACTAGAAACTTTAAGGCACTCCATATAAAGGAGTAGATTAATATATAAGGTTCACCAGAGACACCACGGATATATTGTCTTACATGACACACACAGGTAATAATTAACTAGAACAAAATAAAAGCAGGGGCTGCAGCAGGAGGCCGGGACACAGAGACGCCTAGCAGGGCAGGGGTTTATCAGCAGGAGGCAGCGACAGCCTAGTCGATGGGATACAGGCCAGTCCTGACATACTTCTGGAGGAATTTACCATAGGCTGCGTGCCACGCCAAGGTAATTGGCCTATGGCTTCTGCCTCTGCCTCTGCCAATGCCCTCCGCGTGCTGGATCATGGTGTTGAGGTCCATGTTGATTGCTCTGCCACAGAATGGGCAAAACTGTCTCCCCCTATGGTGGAAACGGATTAGCCCACACCGTAACCACCTCAGCACGTAGGGGCTCTTGTTGTCCCTGGATTCCTTGCTATCGTCGACTTCATCATCATCCTCCTGTTGATTTTTAAGAACATAACTTAGAACTCGTACATATGATTGAATTGTATTACATCTCAAGAATTTACAACATGTATATGTAAGACAATATATCCGTGGATATCAAAGATAAAGCATCTCAGCAATAGTTTGATCGGTTCATATATCATTTCATCTCAACACAATGACAAATAATTGCATCAGATTGCGTCCTCATAAGTTTATTCAGGGACGGCATGAGTGAACGAAGTAACAATTGCACAGCCTGTATTGTTGTTGTACATCGCCCTAGGTTCACTAACTCGTCCCTGAAAAAATCTGACACCAATGTGTCTGCCTCTCTTTTGGGACAAATTTGAATCATTGGCCACAATAAGAAATTGAAATGTAATCGTACAAAACATTATTCAGGGATATACACAGTCAGGTACAAAAACAAGCCTAAATATTGTAATTATAAATAAAAAACCAAACAATTAATCTTCAGGTGCATGTTAAAAATACTTATGATCAAAACCATTCATATACATATGCATCATGCCAATCATTAAAAGATCAGAAACAATTCAAGGATCATATATGTAGTTCCACATGAGAATAAATCTAGGGCCTCATAATTTGTTTTAGAGATGGTGTAGGCGAACCAAAGTACCAACAGCACAACCTATATTGTTTGTGTGCATTGCTGCCTCAGGTTCACCAACCCATCCCTAAAACACGACACCATCATACGTGTCTCCCCTTGAACTCCTTTGGGGCAAATTTCAATCATCGGCCTCGGTGACAAACTAAAATGTAATTCTTATACACTATGAATGCATGGAATAGATAATTCGAATATCATAGTTCTATGAATGTAGAATAAAGATTGCGGCCTCATAAGTTTATTCAGGGATGGTGTGAGTGAACCAAGTGATAATTGCACAGCCTATATTGTCGTTGTACATCACCCCAGGTTCACTAACTCGTCCCTGAAAAAATCTGACACCAATGTTTCTGCCTCTCTTTTGGGGCAAATTTGAATCATTGGCCACAATAAGAAATTGAAATGTAATCGTACAAAA
Source organism: Avena sativa (assembly GCA_916181665.1). Taxonomy (NCBI): domain Eukaryota; kingdom Viridiplantae; phylum Streptophyta; class Magnoliopsida; order Poales; family Poaceae; genus Avena; species Avena sativa. The sequence goes on from OV702287.1 coordinate 347,644,669, forward strand.
TGTTATTTAGGGATATACATAGTCAGGTACAAAAACAAGCCTAAATATTGTAATTATAAATAAAAAACCAAACAATTAATCTTTAGGTGCATGTTAAAAATACTTATGATCAAAACCATTCATATAAATATGCATCATACCAATCATTAAAAGATCAGAAACAATTCAAGGATCATATATATAGTTCCATATGACAATAAATCTAGGGCCTCATAATTTGTTTCAGAGATGGAGTAGGCGAACCAAAGTACCAACAACACAACCTATATTGTTTGTGTGCATTGCTGCCTCAGGTTCACCAACCCATCCCTAAAACACGACACCATCATACGTGTCTCCCCTTGAACTCCTTTGGGGCAAATTTCAATCATCGGCCTCGATGACAAACTAAAATGTAATTCTTATACACTATGAATGCATGGAATAGATAATTCAAATATCATAGTTCTATGAATGTAGAATAAAGATTGCGGCCTCATAAGTTTATTCAGGGACGGTGTGAGTGAACCAAGTGACAATTGCACAGCCTATATTGTCGTTGTACAAAACTGAGTAGTATAAAAATCGAAAGTGTCTTGTACAATGAAATACATCGTGCAATACATCAAATAATGCCAATATAGATCCACTAGAGTTCATTGGATGTGTGTTCTTCTCATAAACCACACATGGATTCACCAGTGGCATTGCATGTGTGTTCTTCTAAACAAACCACATAAGGATCCACTAGTGTCATTGCATGTCTGTTCTTTTCATGAACCACACATAAAGATGGGCCCACCAGTGTCATTGCATGTCTGTTCTTTTCATGAACCACACCTAGTGTTAGTGCATGTTTGTTCTATTCATGAACCACACCAAGTTTAACTGCATGTCTGTTCTCTTCATGAACCACATAAGGATCTACCAGTGTCATTGCATGTCTGTTACTTCCATAAACCACATATGGATCCACCTAGTGTGATTGCATGTATGTTCCTCTAAACAAACCACATAAGGATCCACCAGTGTCATTGGATGTGTGTTCTTCTCATGAACCACACCCAGTGTCATTGCATGTGTCTTCTTCTAAACAAACCACATAAGCATCCACCAGTGTCATTGCCTGTCTGTTCTTTTCATGAACCACATAAGGATCCACCAGTGTCATTGCATGTCTGTTCTTTTCATGAACCACACCCAGTTTCACTGCATGTCTGTTCTTTTCATGAACCACATAAGGATCTACTAGAGTCATTGCATGTCTTTTACTTCCATAAACCACATATGGATCCACCTAGTGTGATTGCATGTCTGTTCCTCTAAACAAACCACATAAGGATCCACCAGTGTCATTGGATGTGTGTTCTTCTCATGAACCACACCTAGTGTCATTGCATGTGTGTTCTTCTAAACAAACCACATAAGGATCCACTAGTGTCATTGCCTGTCCGTTCTTTTCATGAACCACATAAGGATCCACCAGTGTCATTGCATGTCTGTTCTTTTCATGAATCACAGCTAGAGTCATTGCATGTCTTTTACTTCCATAAACCACATATCGATCCACCTAGTGTGATTGCATGTCTGTTCCTCTAAACAAACCACATAAGGATCCACTAGTGTCATTGCGTGTCTCTTCTTTTCATGAACCACACCTAGTGTCATTGCATGCGTGTTCTTCTAAACAAACCACATAAGGATCCACCAGTGTCATTGCCTATCTCTTCTTTTCATGAATCACACCCAGTGTCATTGCATATGTGTTCTTCTAAACAAACCACATAAGTCATTGCATGTCTGTTCTTTTCATGAACCACACCCGGTGTCATTGCATGTCTATTCTTTTCATGAACCATGGCTAGAGTCATTGCATGTCTGCTCCTCTAAACAAACCACATAAGGATCCACCAGTGTCATTGCGTGTCTATTCTTTTCATGAACCACATAAGGATCTACCAGTGTCATTACATGTCTGTTCTTTTCATGAACCACACCCAGTGTCATTGCATGTGTGTTACTTCCATAAACCACATATGGATCCACCTAGTGTGATTGCATGTTTGTTCCTTCCATAAACCACATAAGGATCCACTAGTGTCATTGCGTGTCTGTTCTTTTCATGAACCACACCCAGTGTCATTGCATGCGTGTTCTTCTAAACAAACCACATAAGGATCCACCAGTGTCATTGCCTATATGTTCTTTTCATGAACTACACCCAGTGTCATTGCATGTGTGTTCTTCTAAACAAACCACATAAGTCATTGCATGTCTGTTCTTTTCATGAACCACACCCAGTGTCATTGCATGTCTATTCTTTTCATGAACCACGGCTAGAGTCATTGCATGTCTGTTCCTCTAAACAAACCACATAAGGATCCACCAGTGTCATTGCATGTCTGTTATTTTCATGAACCACATAAGGATCTACTAGTGTCATTGCATGTCTGTTCTTTTCATGAACCACACCCAGTGTCATTGCATGTTTGTTCCTTCCATAAACCACATAAGGATCCAACAGTGTCATTGCATGTATGTTCTTTTCATGAACCACTCCTAGTGTCAGTGCATGTCTATTCTTTTCATGAACCACACCCAGTGTCACTACATGTAAGTTCTTTTCGTGAACCACATAAGGATCTACCAGAGTCATTGGATGTGTGTTCTTGTCATGAACCACACGTGGATCCACCGGTGTCATTGCATGTCTGTTCCTCTAACCAAACCACATAAGGATCCACAAGTGTCATTAGATGTGTGTTCTTTTCATGAACCACACCCAGTGTCATTGCATGTGTATTCTTCTAAACAAACCACATAAGGATCCACCAGTGTCATTGCATGTCTGTTCTTTTCATGAACCACATAAGGATGGGCCCACTAGTGTCATTGCATGTCTGTTCTTTTCATGAACCACACCCAGTGTCAGTGCATGTCTGTTCTATTCATGAACCACACCCAGTTTCACTGCATGTCTGTTCTTTTTCATGAACCACATAAGGATCTACCAGTGTCATTGCATGTATGTTACTTCCAAAAACCACATATGGATCCACCCAGTGTGATTGCATGTGTGTTCCTCTAAACAAACCACATAAGGATCCACCAGTGTCACTGGATGTGTGTTCTTCTCATGAACCACACCAAGTGTCATTGCATGTGTGTTCTTCTAAACAAACCACATAAGGATCCACCAGTGTCATTGCCTGTCTGTTCTTTTCATGAACCACATAAGGATCCACCAGTGTCATTGCATGTCTGTTCTTTTCATGAATCACAGCTAGAGTCATTGCATGTCTATTACTTCCATAAGCCACATATGGATCCACCTATTGTGATTGCATGTTTGTTCCTCTAAACAAACCACATAAGGATCCACCGGCGTCATTGCGTGTCTGTTCTTTTCATGAACCACACCCACTGTCATTGCATGCGTGTTCTTCTAAACAAACCACATAAGGATCCACCAGTGTCATTGCCTATCTGTTCTTTTCATGAACCACACCAAGTGGCATTGCACGTGTGTTCTTCTAAACAAACCACATAAGTCATTGCATGTTTGTTCTTTTCATGAACCACACCCGGTGTCATTGCATGTCTGTTCTTTTCATGAACCATGGCTAGAGTCATTGCATGTTTGTTCCTCTAAACAAACCCCATAAGGATCCACCAGTGTCATTGCATGTCTGTTATTTTCATGAACCACATAAAGATCTACCAGTGCCATTGCATGTCTGTTCTTTTCATGAACCACACCCAGTGTTATTGCATGTTTGTTACTTCCATAAACCACATATGGATCCACCTAATGTGATTGCATGTTCGTTCCTTCCATAAACCACATAAGGATCCACCAGTGTCATTGACTGTCTATTCTTTTCATGAACCACTCCTAGTGTCAGTGCATGTCTGTTCTTTTCATGAACCACACCCAGTGTCACTGCATGTCAGTTCTTTTCATGAACCACATAAGGATCTACCAGAGTCATTGGATGAGTGTTCTTCTCATGAACCACCCGTGGATCCACCGGTGTATTTGCATGTCTGTTCCTCCAAACAAACCACATAAGGATCCACCAGTGTCATTGCGTGTGTGTTCTTTTCATGAACCACACCCAGTGTCATTGCATGTGTGTTCTTCTAAACAAACCACATAAGGATCCACCAGTGTCATTGCATGTCTGTTCTTTTCATGAACCACATAAGGATGGGCCCACTAGTGTCATTGCATGTCTGTTCTTTTCATGAACCACACCCAGTGTCAGTGCATGTCTGTTCTATTCATGAACCACACCCAGTTTCACTGCATGTATGTTCTTTTCATGAACCACATAAGGATCTACCAGTATCATTGCATGTCTGTTACTTCCATAAACCACATATGGATCCACCTAGTGTGATTCCATGTCTGTTCCTGTAAACAAACCACATAAGGATCCACCAGTGTCATTCGATGTGTGTTCTTCTCATGAACCACACCAAGTGTCATTGCATGTGTGTTGTTCTAAACAAACCACATAAGGATCCACCAGTGTCATTGCCTGTCTGGTCTTTTCATGAACCACATAAGGATCCACCAGTGTCATTGCATGTCTGTTCTTTTCAAGAATCACATCAAGAGTCGTTGAATGTCTTTTACTTCCATAAACCACATATGGATCCACCTAGTGTGATTGCATGTCTGTTCCTCTAAACAAACCACATAAGGATCCACTAGTGTCATTGCGTGTCTGTTCTTTTCATGAACCACACCCACTGTCATTGCATGCGTGTTCTTCTAAACAAACCACATAAGGATCCACAAGTGTCATTGCCTCTCTATTCTATTCATGAACCACACCCAGTGTCATTGCATGTGTGTTCTTCTAAACAAACCACATAAGTCATTGCATGTCTGTTCTTTTCATGAACCACACCCGGTGTCATTGCATGTATGTTCTTTTCATGAACCACGGCTAGAGTCATTACATGTCTGTTCCTTTAAACAAACCACATAAGGATCCACCAGTCTCATTGCATGTCTGTTCTTTTCATGAACCACATAAGGATCTACCAGTGTCATTGCATGTCTGTTATTTTCATGAACCACAACCAGTGTCATTGCATGTGTGTTACTTCCATAAACCACATATGGATCCACTTAGTGTGATTACATGTTTGTTCCTTCCATAAACCACATAAGGATCCACCAGTGTCATTACCTGTCTGTTCTTTTCATGAACCACTCCTAGTGTCAGTGCATGTCTATTCTTTTCATGAGCCACACCCAGTGTCACTGCATGTCAGTTCTTTCCATGAACCCCATAAGGATCTACCAGAGTCATTGGATGTGTGTTCTTCTCATGAACCACACGTGGATCCACCGGTGTCATTGCATGTCTGTTTCTCTAAACAAACCACATAAGGATCCACCAGTGTCATTGCGTGTGTGTTCTTTTCATGAACCACACTCAGTGATCATCTCAGTGATCTTTTTATTTGCTATTTGCATAGGTTTTTATTTAGGATGCTTCATAGAATGCTCACTATAGTTATGTTGCAAGTTTCCACCATGATTAGGCATGGCTTAGGCTAGCGGCCCAGGCGTTTCTCTAACACACATATAAACTCCATGATCTTACAAGTTCCACTTTTATTTCACACCGCCGGGATCCATAAGCAAAAGAACATGATATCAACTAGGTACAAGTACCAATGAAGTGTTGAAAGCGGTCCCCATGATACATGGTTCGGCTAACTTCAACTCATAAAGCGCAAGCATATACGCAACAAATAAGGACCCAATGGTTCAAGTTTATTAAATGCAAGAAAGTAAAGTGTGCCATCAAGTTCGTGAGAGCTTTAATCACTAATTTTCACATAACAAGTTTAATTTGGGAGGTAGATAAAACAAGAATTTACTTGGAATAGCAATAATGCTACTAGGTAGGTATGGTGGACACAAATGGCAAAGGTTTTGGTTTAAAGGAGGTGGATGCACAAGAAGAATTCCCTCTCAGTACAGGTTTTTGGCTAGCAAGGCTGGGTAGCAAGTACAAGAGTTGAAGGAAACAACCAAACATACAAGTGATAAAGACAAACATGCAATCTTCCTTGGAAGCACAAAAGATCTTAACCAGAGAATACTAGAGTTATGAGCAAATCAAGAAAGAAAGATGATGAAATTGTTTTCCTCTCAAGTACTTCTATCTTTTTCTTTTCAACTCTCAAAAAGGTGTTGCTACTGACCGAGCCAGGTTTGCCAAAACCAACTAAATTAACTCAATGATCCCAAAGTGCTACCAATACTAACAACAAGATCAATCATATAACCACGAATTGAAAACTAATATAAGCTATGCAAAAGAGTGAATGATAGAACTTCTCATTAATATTCCATAACGGCAACTCACACCAAGGGATACAAATCTAACGAGAGAGGGGACACTTCCATAATGCAAACCATACTACAAAATAACTCCTCTATTCATGATATGACTCTACTAATAAGGTAAAAAGATAGAAGATAGTGATATGATACCGCGGCACTCCCCCAAGCTTGGAACAAACTAAGGGGATGCCAAACTTGATGACGAATTACTTCTTAGGTGGTGGTGGTATCCTCTCATCTTCGTCCGTCTTCCAGGGTAAAGGCTTCCCATCAACAAAAGGACATCGTGGTTTCCATCATCCTGAAACTTGCAGCAACACTTATGCGTTTAAATCTAGCCTCATACTCACAGTTTTGATTTTGAACGTCACAGAACTGTGCTTGCAGTTCGTTGGTTGTTTGGCAGAGTGAGAGGACTTCGTCTTTGAGTTCAGCAGTCTCCTTTTGGTGCTCGGTGATGAGTTCGGAACAAATCTTATGGATGATGTCCACTTCGCGCTCCGCCATCTTCCTGTACCTAAAGACTTCTTGCTCCAATGCTTCCATCCTGTCCTCCAGACTTCCTTCACCTTTAGGGCCTTGAACCTCTTTAATCCGGACCTCCCCACCTTCGAGAAACAACTCCTTGGGATGAATCTTCAATTCTCTCATGTATGGGTTGATGATATCCTCTAAAGAATCTCCCTTGGATGATCTAGAGGAAGACATTGTGGCTCCAAATCTGGGATTCTACCTGGCAGAAACAGATCGAAACAAAAACACGGAAAAAACACGATATACGAACCTCGGGAGATCCGGGGGGTTATATATTACGAAGTTTCATATCAAAAGGAAGGTACTGGGAGAAAACGAGTCGGAGGCAGAGTCCTGGGTGGCCTCACCACCTGGTGGCGCGGCCTGGGGTGGGCCCGCGCCATGAGGTGGTGTGGGACACCCTGGCTCCGTTTCGTCCCTTTTCGCTTCGTAGCTTTCCTTATTGACTGAAAACTACAAAAATATAGTTGGATTGTATTTTCACGGAACTTTTCTTACCAGAACTGTTACCTAGTTGGAAACAGACTCTACAGGTCTCTGAATTTGGTCCTTAATGAATTTCTCTAGAGTTATAACTTGAAAGGCATCAACATCTTCATTGTAAGAATCTCCAGCAATATAGTGTTTGAGTCGCTGTCCATTCACTACTTGTGTAGTATTATCTTTTAGAGAGGAAATTTTTATTGCTCCTGAACGGTATACTTCTTCAATGATAAAAGGTCCTTGCCATTTTGATAGTAGCTTACCTGCAAAAAATCTAAGACGAGACCTATACAATAGAACTTTCTCACCAACATGAAACTCTCTCTTAAGTATTCGCTTATCATGCCATCTTTTAACTTTTTCCTTAAAGATCCTAGCATTCTCATAGGCTTCACTCCTCCATTCATCTAAAGAACTCAAGTCAAATAATCTTTTCTCACCAGCGAGCTTACAATCTCTATTTAGTTCTTTAACTGCCCAGTAAGCTTTGTGTTCTAATTCTAAGGGTAGGTGGCAAGCTTTCCCATAAACCATTTTATAAGGAGACATTCCCATAGGATTTTTGTAAGCCGTTCTATAAGCCCATAAAGCATCATTCAACTTCTTAGCCCAGTTTTTTCTAGACCTATTAACAGTATTTTGCAAGATAGATTTAATTTCACTATTTGATAACTCTACTTGCCCGCTAGTTTGGGGGTGATAAGCTAAAGCAATTCTATGATTAACATCATACTTAGCGAGGGTCTTTCTAAAACCGCCATGAATGAAATGAGAACCCCCATCAGTCATGAGATACCTAGGCACTCCAAACCTAGGAAAGATAACGTCCTTAAGCATTTTTAGAGAGGTTTCCCCGTTAGCACTTTTCGTAGGAATGGCTTCTACCCACTTAGTAACATAATCAACGGCAACAAGAATATGAGTGTAACCCTTCGAAGGAGGGAAAGGACCCATAAAGCCGAATCCCCAACAATCAAAAGGTTCAATAACTAGAGAGTAGTTCATAGGCATTTCATTGCGTCTAGAAATATTACCAACACGCTGACATTCATCACAAGATAAAACAAATTTTCTTGCATCCTTAAAAAGGGTAGGCCAGTAGAAACCTGATTGTAGTACCTTTTGTGCAGTTCTATCTCCTGCATGATGTCCTCCATAGGCGCTACCATGACATTTACGCAATATCTCTTTTTGCTCATAATCTGGAACACATCTTCGCATAATACCATCAACTCCTTCTTTGTATAAGTGCGGGTCATCCCAAAAATAATGCCTCAAATCATAGAAGAACTTTCTTCTTTGCTGAGCTGTAAAAGTTGGAGGCAAATACTTGGAGACAATAAAGTTAGCATAATCAGCATACCAAGGGCTTCCTCACGAGCTCACCCCCACTGCAGCTAACTGTTCATTCGGGAAACTATCGTTAACAGGCATAGGATCAAAAGAGATGTTTTCCAAACGAGATAAATTATCAGCTACAGGATTTTCGGCACCCTTTCTATCTACTATATGAAGATCAAACTCTTGTAAAAGCAGTACCCATCTAATAAGCCTAGGCTTAGCGTCCTTCTTTGTCATAAGATATTTAATAGCAGCATGATCAATATGAATGGTTACTTTTGAGTCCACAATATAGGGCCTAAACTTATCACAAGCAAAAACAACAGCTAGAAATTCCTTTTCAGTAGTAGCATAATTCCTTTGGGCAGCGTCTAAAGTCTTACTAGCATAATGGGTAACGTTTAGCTTTTTATCAATACGTTGCCCAAGGACAGCACCTACAACAAAATCACTAGCATCACACATTATTTCAAAGGGTAAACTCCAATCAGGTGGTTGAACAATAGGGGATGTAGTTAAAGCTTTCTTAAGAGTTTCAAAAGCTTCCTTATAATCATCATCAAAAACGAAGGGTACATCTTTTTGAAGAAGATTGGTAAGGGGTTTTGATATCCTAGAAAAGTCTTTAATAAACCTTCTATAGAAACCAGCATGACCAAGGATACTACGAATACCTTTGATGTCTCTTGGGCATGGCATCTTCTCAATTGCCTCAACCTTAGCTCTATCAACTTCTATGCCTCTTTCAGAAATTTTATGCCCAAGAACAATCCCTTCATTAACCATGAAGTGGCATTTCTCCCAATTAAGAACAAGATTAGTTTCTTCACATCTCTGCAAAACGTTATCAAGGTTGTGCAGACAATTATCAAAAGAAGTTCCGTAGACAGAAAAGTCATCCATGAACACTTCTACAATTTCCTCAAAAAAGCCATGAAAGATAGCAGACTTGCACCTTTGGAAAGTAGCAGGAGCATTACATAAACCAAAAGGCATACATCTATAAGCATACGTTCCATAAGGGCAAGTAAAAGTAGTTTTTTCTTGATCTTGTTGTTTAACAGCAATTTGAGAGAAACCAGAATAACCATCAAGAAAACAAAAATGGATCTTTTTAGACAACCTTTCCAACATTTGATCAATAAAAGGAAGCTGGTAGTGATCATTCTTAGTGACTTTATTGACTTTCCTAAAATCGATGCACATCCTATAGCCTACCACTATTGTTTGAGGAATAAGCTCATCATTATCATTAGGGACAACGGTAATACCTCCCTTTTTAGAAACACAATGGACATGACTAACCCATTCACTATCAGCAATAGGGTAAATAATACCAGCATCAAGGAGTTTCAATACCTCATTCCTTACCACTTCCTTCATCTTAGGATTTAAAAGTCGTTGGTGCTCCACTACCGGCTTCACATCTGGTTCTATGTTGATAGAATGCTGACATATAGTAGGTGAAATCCCTTTCAAATCAACCAGAGTATACCCCATAGCTCCTCGGTGTTTCTTCAAAACTTCCAATAATCTTTCTTCTTCCTCCCCTGAAAGTTTAGCGCTAATAATAACAGGATATATCTTTTTATCATCAATAAAAGCATATTTAAGATCATCAGGGAGAGGTTTTAGATTGAAAACTGGATCCTTTTTAGGTGGCATCGTGGTACCCAAGTCTTCTATAGGCAAGTTGTGCTTAAGCATCATAGGTTGATCATGGAGAATCATGTCAATCTCATTCCTTTCTTCCATGAAGATTTCACTTTCATGTTCTTCCATAAATTGCTACAAAGCATTGTTAGGAGCAAGAGAAATAGAAGCAAGTTGTTCAACCCTAAAATCCTCATTATGGGTTTCCTCTTCGCAAGGTCCTTTAGCAAATTTCGAAAAATTAAACTCATAGGATTCCCCATCAAACTTAGTCAAGATTTTCTCCCTCTTGGAATCAATAATAGCCCCACAAGTACTCAAGAAAGGTCTACCAAAAATAATAGGATAAGTTTTACTAGCAGCTGAACCAAGTACTAGAAAATCAGCGGGGTACTTAATGTTACCGCAAAGAACTTCCATGTCTCGCACAATACCAATTGGAGAGATGGTCTCTCTATTAGCAAGGTGAATAACCACATCAATCTCTTCCAACTCGCAAGGACTGATCTCATGCATAATTTTTCTGTAAAGCTCATAAGGAATAGCACTGGAACATGCACCAATATCACATAAACCATAATAGCAATGATCACCAATTCTAACAGAAAGCACAGGAACACTAGCCTTTTTAGTTCTATTGGGATGTGAAACAATATTAGAAGCATCTTCACAAAAGACTATGTGCCCATCTTCTACGCTTTTAGTGCCAAGGTCTTTCACAATTGCTACCACAGGTTCAATGTTTATTTGTTCATCAGGTTTTACAGTTCTTTTTTCACTTTTGGTGATAACATTAGTTATCATAGGATGGTCCTTTACCTTTTCGGGAAAGGGAATCTTCTCGATATAAGGTTCGGGTAAGATGGGATCAATAATGCAATACTCAGCACTTCCAATAGGAGCATAGTCAACAATATCTTTGTAAGGTGCATGGTATTTGTTCCATCCCCTTTTTGGAATTTCAATATAGGAAGCAAAATCTCTAAAGCAATTCGTAATAACTTGCAAATCAAGACCATAAAGATTACTAATAATTTGAAAGTCATCAGTTCCCATAAAAGATTCAATGCATTCATAATCATAATTTATACCTGACTTTCTACCTTTGTCATTCTCCCAAGATTCAGCATTGTCTTGAATAAGATCTAGAAGGTCCCATTTAGCTTCTTCTTCCATACGAGTGAATGATCCAGCACAAGAAGCATCCAATAAATCCTTATCATGTAGAGGGAGCCTTACATAAAAGTTATTGATAATAATATTGTTGGGGAGCTCATGAATGGGACATTTGAGCATTAGTAACTTCAATCTCCCCCAAGCTTGAGCTGTACTCTCTCCATCAAGAGGCCAAAAGTTGTATATTTGATTCCGATCTTTATGAATCTCACTAGGAGGATAAAACTTTGAATAAAAGAGAGGCACTATTTCCTCCCATTCCAGAGCTTGACCATTCTTCGATAGCTTATACCAGTCCTCAGCTCTTCCTTTTAGTGATAATGAGAATAACTTCTTCTTCACTTGATCTGTAGTAATACATGCACACTTGAACAACCCGCATAATTCGTGTATACAGAGTAAATGATCACTGGGATGGACAGTTCCATCCCCAACATAATACGATCAATAATTATGATTCTTGATGGACAGTTATCCATAACACGATCAATAATTCTTGTAGGTATTTTGAAAACATCTTTCGCAGCAGGTGGTGGCTTATCTACTACCTTAGCAGTGGTAGTAGCATTACCAAATAAGAAACTCAACGAATTATCCATAACAAAAATAAAGCAACTAGCAGAAGTAAACAATACTCATAGTAGAAGTTTCCTTTACCAGTTCCACTCTCCAATAGCGCTTCACTCTCCGGCAACGGCGCCAGAAAATAGTCTTGATGACCCACAAGTATAGGGGGTGTATCACAGTATTTTCGATAAGTAAGAGTGTCGAACCCAACGAGGAGCAGAAGGTGCTGGCTAGTGGTATGGATCAGGAATTCTCTGCAAATACTTAGCAAACAGATTTTTAGGGGTTTCAATAAAGCAAGTAAACTAAGTACGAGTAAATGAAAGACAGTAAGAATGAATGCAGCAAGTGGCCCAATCCTTTATGCAGCAAAGGACAAGCCGGTTGTATTTCTATATATGACCAAACGTTCTCGAGGACACATGGGAAGACTGTCAAGTGCTTTCGCTTCATATAGCTGATTAATCTTCTCTAGCTTGCTAAGTGTTGTGTGGGTGAACCTGTGCTAATGTACCGCCCCATCCAACACTAATACATACTAGTGATTATACCCCTTGCAAACATCCATAAGTACAAGAAAGTAATTAAGGTAGAAACCTAACCACAACTTTAAACTCTAAGACCCTTACGTCCCTTGTGCAATGGTTTCCTAACGGGGTTCAGGTTTCTGTCACTCCGGCAACCCCTACAATTAGTAGCCAAATACACAATGCATTCCCCTAGGCCCTTATAGGTGAAGTATCATGTAGTCGACGTTCACATGACACCACTAGAAGAAGTACACCACAACTTAAATAACAATCTATTGAATCTTTCTCAACGCAACTCCACTACTAACAACAAGACTTCTCCCATGTCCTTAAGAACAAAACGAACTACTCACAAGACATCATAAGGATCATGATCAGAGATGGAATAATGATGTATAACAATCTGAACATAAACAATAATTCAATGGTTCACTCAATAGCATCAACTACAAAGAGTAATCAACACTGGGAAAGTTTCCCCTATGAACTATGCAAGATTCAACACAATTGTTACAGCAATATGGAGATGGTGATGAGGGTGCTGATGGTGATGATGGTGGTGATGATGATGATGATCCTGATGAAGTCCAGCTTGATGATGGTGTTGATGGCGACGATCTCCCCTCTCCGGGAAGGAATTCCCCCTGCAGAAATCTATCTGCCGGAGAGATCTTTCTCTCTCGGTGTTTTTCGCCCCGCAGAGGCGGCGGAATCTTTCTGTGGTCTCTCCCCGAGTCTTAGGGTTTCGGGAGGTTGATATATGCCAGAGGGGAGAGGCTGGAGTGGGTTAGGGCGGCAACACCACTCCCTGGCGCGGCCTAGGCCTGCCCGCGGCATGGGGTAGTGTGGGCCCCCTGTGGCCCACCTCCACTCCATCGTCTGGCATCCTGGGTCTTCTGGAAAAATAGGATTTCCGTATATTTTCCCGGATTTTCTGATCTTCGCGAATTTTGCCTCCAAACAGCACCTTTTCCATCAGAATCCTGACTGCAGCGGTCCATTCTCCAAAAGTCATCAACTATGCAAAAACAGGTGAAATAACATAAGTATCACCTCTCAATACGAAATATATCAATGAATAATAGTGAATTAAGACATAGAATAGTGATGCAAAATGGACGTATCAATGGGCCCACCAGTGTGATTGCATGTCTGTTCTTTTCATGAACAACACCCAGTGTCAGTGCATGTCTGTTCTATTCATGAACCACATAAGGATCCACCAGTGTCATTGCATGTCTGTTCTTTTCATGAACCACACCCAGTTTCACTGCATGTCTGTTCTTTTCATGAACCACATAAGGATCTACCAATGTCATTGCATGTCTTTTACTTCCATAAACCACATATGGATCCACCTAGTGTGATTGCACGTATGTTCCTCTAAACAAACCACATAAGGATCCACCAGTGTCATTGGATGTGTGTTCTTCTCATGAACCACACCCAGTGTCATTGCATGTGTGTTCTTCTAAACAAACCACATAAGGATCCACTAGTGTCATTGCCTGTCTGTTCTTTTCATGAACCACATAAGGATCCACCAGTGTCATTGCCTGTCTGTTCTTCAAAACAAACCATATAAGGATCCGCTAGTGTCATTGTCTATCTATTCTTTTCATGAACCACATAAGGATCCACCAGTGTGATTGCATGTCTGTTCCTCTAAACAAACCACATAAGGATCCACCAGTGTCATTGCGTGTCTGCTCTTTTCATGAACCACACCCAGTGTCATTGCATGCATGTTCTTCTAAACAAACCACACAAGGATCCACCAGTGTCATTGCCTATCTGTTCTTTTCATGAACCAAACCCAGTGTCATTACATGTGTGTTCTGCTAAACAAACCACATAAGTCATTGCATGTCTGTTCTTTTTATGAACCACACCCGGTATCATTGCATGTCTGTTCTTTTAATGAACCACGGCTAGAGTCATTGCATGTCTGTTCCTCTAAACAAACCACATAAGGATCCACCAGTGTCATTGCATGTCTGTTCTTTTCATGAACCACATAAGGATCTACCAGTGTCATTGCATGTATGTTCTTTTCATGAACCACACCCAGTGTCATTGCATGTGTGTTACTTCCATAAACCACATATGGATCCACCTAGTGTGATTCCATGTTTGTTCCTTCCATAAACCACATAAGGATCCACCAGTATCATTGCCTGTCTGTTATTTTCATGAACCACTCCTAGTGTCAGTGCATGTCAGTTCTTTTCATGAACCACACCAAGTGTCACTGCATGTTAGTTCTTTTCATGAACCACATAAGGATCTACCAGAGTCGTTGGATGTGTGTTCTTCTCATGAACCACACGTGGATCCACCGGTGTCATTGCATGTCTGTTCCTCTAAACAAACCACATAAGGATCCACCAGTGTGATTGGATGTGTGTTCTTTTCATGAACCACACCTAGTGTCATTACATGTGTGTTCTTCTAAACAAACCACATAAGGATCCACCAGTGTCATTGCATGTCTGTTCTTTTCATGAACCACATAACGATGGGCCCACCAGTGTGATTGCATGTCTGTTCTTTTCATGAACCACACCAAGTGTGAGTGCATGTCTGTTCTATTCATGAACCACACCCAGTTTCACTTCATGTCTGTTCTTTTCATGAACCACATAAGGATCTACCAGTGTCATTGCATGTCTGTTACTTCCATAAACCACATATGGATCCACCTAGTGTGATTGCATGTCTGTTCCTCTAAACAAACCACATAAGGATCCACCAGTGTCACTGGATGTGAGTTCTTCTCATGAACCACATCGAGTGTCATTACATGTGTGTTCTTCTAAACAAACCACATAAGTATCCACCAGTGTCATTGCCTGTCTATTCTTTTCATGAACCACATAAGGATCCACCAGTGTCATTGCATGTCTGTTCTTTTCATGAATCACAGCTAGTGTCATTGCATGTCTTTTACTTCCATAAACCACATAAGGATCCACCTAGTGTGATGGCATGCCTGTTCCTCTAAACAAACCACATAAGGATCTACCGGTGTCATTGCGTGTCTGTTCTTTTCATGAACCACACCCACTATCATTGCATGTGTGTTCTTCTAAACAAACCACATAAGGATCCACCAGTGTCATTGCCTGTCTGTTCTTTTCATGAACCACATAAGGATCCACCAGTGTCATTGCATGTCTGTTCTTTTCATGAATCACAGCTAGTGTCATTGCATGTCTTTTACTTCCATAAACCACATAAGGATCCACCTAGTGTGATGGCATGTCTGTTCCTCTAAACAAACCACATAAGGATCTACCGGTGTCATTGCGTGTCTGTTCTTTTCATGAACCACACCCACTATCATTGCATGTGTGTTCTTCTAAACAAACCACATAAGGATCCACCAGTGTCATTGCCTATCTGTTCTTTTCATGAACCACACCTAGTGTCATTGCATGTGTGTTCTTCTAAACAAACCACATAAGTAATTGCATGTCTGTTCTTTTCATGAACCACATCCGGTGTCATTGCATGCCTATTCTTTTCATGAACCACGGCTAGAGTCATTGCATGTCTGTTCCTCTAAACAAACCACATAAGGATCCACCAGTGTCATTGCATGTCTGTTCTTTTCATGAACCACACCCAGTGTCATTGCATGTGTGTTACTTCCATAAACCACATATGGATCCACCTAGTGTGATTGCATGTTTGTTCTTTCCATAAACCACATAAGGATCCACCAGTGTCATTGCCTGTCTGTTCTTTTCATGAACCACTCCTAGTGTCAGTGCATGTCTGTTCTTTTCATGAACCACACCCAGTGTCACTGCATGTCAGTTATTTTCATGAACCACATAAGGATCTACCAGAGTCATTGGATGTGTGTTCTTCTCATGAACCACACGTGGATCCACCGGTGTCATTGCATGTCTGTTCCTCTAAACAAACCATATAAGGATCCACCAGTGTCATTGGATGTGTGTTCTTTTCATGAACCACACCCAGTGTCATTGCATGTGTGTTCTTCTAAACAAACCACATAAGGATCCACCAGTGTCATTGCATGTCTGTTCTTTTCATGAACCACATAAGGATGGGCACACTAGTGTCATTGCATGTCTATTCTTTTCATGAACCACACCCAGTGTTAGTGCATGTCTATTCTATTCATGAACCACACCTAGTGTGAGTGCATGTCTGTTCTATTCATGAACCACACCCAGTTTCACTGCATGTCTGTTCTTTTCATGAACCACATAAGGATCTACCAGAGTCATTGCATGTCTTTTACTTCATAAACCACATATGGATCCACCTAGTGTGATTGCATGTCTGTTCGTCTAAACAAACCACATAAGGATCCACCAGTGTCACTGGATGTGAGTTCTTCTCATGAACCACATCCAGTGTCATTGCATGTGTGTTCTTCTAAACAAACCACATAAGGATCCACCAGTGTCATTGCCTGTCTATTCTTTTCATGAACCACATAAGGATCCACCAGTGTCATTGCATGTCTGTTCTTTTCATGAATCACAACTAGTGTCATTGCATGTCTTTTACTTCCATAAACCACATAAGGATCCACCTAGTGTGATGGCATGTCTGTTCCTCTAAACAAACCACATAAGGATCTACCGGTGTCATTGCGTGTCTATTCTTTTCATGAACCACACCCACTATCATTGCATGTGTGTTCTTCTAAACAAACCACATAAGGATCCACCAGTGTCATTGCCTATCTGTTCTTTTCATGAACCACACCCAGTGTCATTGCATGTGTGTTCTACTAAATAAACCACATAAGTCATTGCATGTCTGTTCTTTTCATGAACCACATCCGGTGTCATTGCATGTCTGTTCTTTTCATGAACCACGGCTAGAGTCATTGCATGTCTGTTCCTCTAAACAAACCACATAAGGATCCACCAGTGTCAATGCATGCCTGTTCTTTTCATGAACCACATAAGGATCTACTAGTGTCATTGCATGTCTGTTCTTTTCATGAACCACACCAAGTGTCATTGCATGTGTGTTACTTCCATAAACCACATATGGATCCACCTAGTGTGATTGCATGTTTGTTCCTTCCATAAACCACATAAGGATCCACCAGTGTCATTGCCTGTCTGTTCTTTTCATGAACCACTCCTAGTGTCAGTGCATGTCTGTTCTTTTCATGAACCACACCTAGTGTCACTGCATGTCAGTTATTTTCATGAACCACATAAGGATCTACCAGTCATTGGATGTGTGTTCTTCTCATGAACCACACGTGGATCCACCGGTGTCATTGCATGTCTATTCCTCTAAACAAACCACATAAGGATCCACTAGTGTCATTGTGTGTGTGTGTTCTTTTCATGAACCACACCCAGAGTCATTGCATGTGTGTTCTTCTGAACAAACCACATAAGGATCCACAAGTGTCATTGCATGTCTGTTATTTCCATGAACCACATAAGGATGGGCCCACCAGTGTGATTGCATGTCTGGTCTTTTCATGAACCACACCCAGTGTCAGTGCATGTCTGTTCTATTCATGAACCACACCCAGTTTCACTGCATGTTTGTTCTTTTCATGAACCACATAAGGATCTACCAGTGTCATTGCATGTCTGTTACTTCCATAAACCACATATGGATCCACCTAGTCTGATTGCATGTCTGTTCCTCTAAACAAACCACATAAGGCTCCACCAGTGTCATTGGATGTGTGTTCTTCTCATGAACCACACCTAGTGTCATTGCATGTGCGTTCTTCTAAAAAACACATAAGGATCCACGAGTGTCATTGCTTGTCTGTTCTTCATGAACCACATAAGGATCCACCAGTGTCATTGCATGTCTGTTCTTTTCATGAATCACAGCTAGAGTCATTGCATGTCTTTTACTTCCATAAACCACATATGGATTCACCTAGTGTGATTGCATGTCTGTTCCTCTAAACAAAGCACATAAGGATCAACCAGTGTCATTGCGTGTTTGTTCTTGTCATGAACCACACCCACTGTCATTGCATTCGTGTTCTTCTAAACAAACCACATAAGGATCCACCAGTGTCATTGCCTATCTGTTCTTTTCATGAACCACACCCATTGTCATTGCATGTGTGTTCTTCTAAACAAACCACATAAGTCATTGCATGTCTATTCTTTTCATGAACCACACCCGGTGTCATTGCATGTCTATTCTTGTCATGAACCACGACTAGAGTCATTGCATGTCTGTTACTCGAAACAAACCACATAAGGATCCACCAGTGTCATTGCATGTCTGTTCTTTTCATGAACCACATAAGGATCTACCAGTGTCATTCCATGTCTGTTCTTTTCATGAACCACACCCAGTGCCATTGCATGTGTGTTACTTCCATAAACCACATATGGATCCACATAGTGTGATTGCATGTTTGTTCCTTCCATAAACCACATAAGGATCCACCAGTGTCATTGCCTGTTTGTTCTTTTCATGAACCACTCCTAGTGTCAGTGCCTGTCTGTTCTTTTCGTGAACCACACCCAGTGTCACTGCATGTCAGTTCTTTTCATGAACCACATAAGGATCTACCAGAGTCATTGGATGTGTGTTCTTCTCATGAACCACACATGGATCCACCGGTGTCATTGCATGTCTGTTCCTCTAAACAAACCACATAAGGATCCACCAGTGTCATTGGATGTGTGTTCTTTTCATGAACCACACCCAGTGTCATTGCTTGTGTGTTCTTCTAAACAAACCACAAAAGGATCCACCAGTGTCATTGCATGTTTGTTCTTTTCATGAACCACATAAGGATGGGCCACCAGTGTCATTGCATGTCTATTCTTTTCATGAACCACACCCAGTGTGAGTGCATGTCTGTTCTATTCATGAACCACACCAAGTTTCACTACATGTCTGTTCTTTTCATGAACCACATAAGGATCTACCAGTTTCATTGCATGTCTTTTACTTCCATAAACCACATATGGATCCACCTAGTGTGATTGCGTGTCTGTTCCTCTAAACAAACCACATTAGGATCCACCAGTGTCATTGGATGTGTGTTCTTCTCATGAACCACACCCAGTATCATTGCATTTGTGTTCTTCTAAACAAACCACATAAGGATCCACCAGTGTCATTGCCTATCTGTTCTTTTCATGAATCTCATAAGGATCCACCAGTGTCATTGCATGTCCGTTCTTTTCATGAACCACATAAGGATGTACTAGTGTCATTGCATGTCTGTTCTTTTCATGAACCACACCCAGTGCCATTGCATGTGTGTTACTTCCATAAACCACATACGGATCCACCTAGTGTGATTGCATGTTTGTTCCTTCCATAAACCACCTAAGGATCCACCAGTACCATTGTCTGTCTGTTCTTTTCATGAACCGCTCCTAGTGTCAACCAGTGTCACTGCATTCCTGTTCTTTTCATGAACCACATAAGGATCTACCAGAGTCATTGGATGTGTGTTCTTCTCATGAACCACACATGGATCCACCGGTGTCATTGCATGTATGTTCCTCTAAACAAACCACATAAGGATCCACCAGTGTCATTGGATGTGTGTTCTTTTCATGAACCACACCCAGTGTCATTGCATGTGTGTTCTTCTAAACAAACCACATAAGGATCCACCAGTGTCATTGCATGTCTGTTCTTTTCATGAACCACATAAGGATGGGCCCACCAGTGTCATTGCATGTCTGTTCTTTTCATGAACCACACCCAGTGTCAGTGCATGTCTGTTCTATTCATGAACGACACCCAGTTTCACTACATGTCTATTCTTTTCATGAACCACATAAGGATCTACCAGATTCATTGCATGTCTTTTACTTCCATAAACCACATATGGATCCACCTAGTGTGATTGCATGCCTGTTCCTCTAAACAAACCACATAAGGATCCACCAGTGTCATTGCGTGTCTGTTCTTTTCATGAACCACACCCACTGTCATTGCATGCGTCTTCTTCTAAAAAACCTCATAAGGATCCACCAGTGTCATTGCCTGTCTGTTCTTTTCGTGAACCACACCCAGTGTCATTGCATGTGTGTTCTTCTAAACAAACCACATAAGTCATTGCATGTCTGTTCTTTTCATGAACCACACCCGGTGTCATTGCATGTCTGTTCTTTTCATGAACCACGACTAGAGTCATTGCATGTCTGTTCCTCTAAACAAACCACATAAGGATCCACCAGTGTCATTGCATGTATGTTCTTTTCATGAACCACATATGGATGTACCAGTGTCATTGCATGTCTGTTCTTTTCGTGAACCACACCCAGTGCCATTACATGTGTGTTACTTCCATAAACCACATATGGATCCACCTAGTGTGATTGCATGTTTGTTCCTTCCATAAACCACATAAGGATCCACCAGTACCATTGCCTGTCTGTTCTTTTCATGAACCGCTCCTAGTGTCTGTGCATGTCTGTTCTTTTCATGAACCACACCCAATGTCACTGCATGTCAGTTCTTTTCATGAACCACATAAGGATCTACCAGAGTCATTGGATGTGTGTTCTTCTCATGAACAACACATGGATCCACCGGTGTCATTGCATGTCTATTCCTCTAAACAAACCACATAAGGATCCACCAGTGTCATTGGATGTGTGTTCTTTTTATGAACCACACCCAGTGTCATTGCATGTGTGTTCTTCTAAACAAACCACATAAGGATCCACTAGTGTCATTGCATGTTTGTTCTTTTCATGAACCACATAAGGATGGGCCCACCAGTGTCATTGCATGTCTGTTCTTTTCATGAACCACACCCAGTGTCAGTGCATGTCTGTTCTATTCATGAACCACACCCAGTTTCACTACATGTCTGTTCTTTTCATGAACCACATAAGGATCTACCAGTTTCATTGCATGTCTTTTACTTCCATAAACCACGTATGGATCCACCTAGTGTGATTGCATGCCTGTTCCTCTAAACAAACCACATAAGGATCCACCAGTGTCATTGCGTGTCTGTTCTTTTCATGAACCACACCCACTGTCATTGCATGCGTGTTCTTCTAAAAAACCACATAAGGATCCACCAGTGTCATTGCCTGTCTGTTCTTTTCGTGAACCACACCCAGTGTCATTGCATGCGTGTTCTTCTAAACAAACCACATAAGTCATTGCATGTCTGTTCTTTTCATGAACCACACCCGGTGTCATTGCTTGTCTGTGCTTTTCATGAACCACGACTAGAGTCATTGCATGTCTGTTCCTCTAAACAAACCACATAAGAATCCACCAGTGTCATTGCATGTATGTTCTTTTCATGAACCACATATGGATGTACCAGTGTCATTGCATGTCTGTTCTTTTCGTGAACCACACCCAGTGCCATTGCATGTGTGTTACTTCCATAAACCACATATGGATCCACCTAGTGTGATTGCATGTTTGTTCCTTCCATAAACCACATAAGGATCCACCAGTACCATTGCCTGTCTGTTCTTTTCATGAACCGCTCCTAGTGTCTGTGCATGTCTGTTCTTTTCATGAACCACACCCAATGTCACTGCATGTCAGTTCTTTTCACGAACCACATAAGGATCTACCAGAGTCATTGGATGTGTGTTCTTCTCATGAACCACACATGGATCCACCGGTGTCATTGCATGTCTATTCCTCTAAACAAACCACATAAGGATCCACCAGTGTCATTGGATGTGTGTTCTTTTTATGAACCACACCCAGTGTCATTGCATGTGTGTTCTTCTAAACAAACCACATAAGGATCCACTAGTGTCATTGCATGTTTGTTCTTTTCATGAACCACATAAGGATGGGCCCACCAGTGTCATTGCATGTCTGTTCTTTTCATGAACCACACCCAGTGTCAGTGCATGTCTGTTCTATTCATGAACCACACCCAGTTTCACTACATGTCTGTTCTTTTCATGAACCACATAAGGATCTACCAGTTTCATTGCATGTCTTTTACTTCCAAAAACCACGTATGGATCCACCTAGTGTGATTGCATGCCTGTTCCTCTAAACAAACCACATTAGGATCCACCAGTGTCATTGCGTGTCTGTTCTTTTCATGAACCACACCCACTGTCATTGCATGCGTGTTCTTCTAAAAAACCACATAAGGATCCACCCGTGTCATTGCCTGTCTGTTCTTTTCGTGAACCACACCCAGTGTCATTGCATGTGTGTTCTTCTAAACAAACCACATAAGTCATTGCATGTCTGTTCTTTTCCTGAACCACACCCGGTGTCATTGCTTGTCTGTTCTTTTCATGAACCACGACTAGAATCATTGCATGTCTGTTCCTCTAAACAAACCACATAAGGATCCACCAGTGTCATTGCATGTATGTTCTTTTCATGAACCACATATGGATGTACCAGTGTCATTGCATGTCTGTTCTTTTCGTGAACCACACCCAGTGCCATTGCATGTGTGTTACTTCCATAAACCACATATGGATCCACCTAGTGTGATGGCATGTTTGTTCCTTCCATAAACCACATAAGGATCCACCAGTACCATTGCATGTCTGTTCTTTTCATGAACCGCTCCTAGTGTTAGTGCATGTCTGTTCTTTTCATGAACCACACCCAGTGTCACTGCATGTCAGTTCTTTTCATGAACCACATAAGGATCTACCAGAGTCATTGGATGTGTGTTCTTCTCATGAACCACACATGGATCCACCGGTGTCATTGCATGTCTATTCCTCAAAACAAACCACATAAGGATCCACCAGTGTCATTGGATGTGTGTTCTTTTCATGAACCACACCCAGTGTCATTGCATGTGTGTTCTTCTAAAAAAACCCCATAAGGATCCACTAGTGTCATTGCATGTTTGTTCTTTTCATGAACCACATAAGGATGGGCCCACCAGTGTCATTGCATGTCTGTTCTTTTCATGAACCACACCCAGTGTGAGTGCATGTCTGTTCTATTCATGAACCACACCCAGTTTCACTACATGTATGTTCTTTTCATGAACCACATAAGGATCTACCAGTTTGATTGCATGTCTTTTACTTCCATAAACCACATATGGATCCACCTAGTGTGATTGCATGTCTGTTCCTCTAAACAAACCACATTAGGATCCACCAGTGTCATTGGATGTGTGTTCTTCTCATGAACCACACCCAGTATCATTGCATGTGTGTTCTTCGAAACAAACCACATAAGGATCCACCAGTGTCATTACCTATCTGTTCTTTTCATGAATCTCATAAGGATCAACTAGTGTCATTGCATGTCTGTTCTTTTCATGAACCACATAAGGATGTACTAGTGTCATTGCATGTCTGTTCTTTTCATGAACCACACCCAGTGCCATTGCATGTGTGTTACTTCCATAAACCACATATGGATCCACCTAGTGTGATTGCATGTTTGTTCCGTCCATAAACCACTTAAGGATCCACCAGTACCATTGTCTGTCTGTTCTTTTCATGAACCGCTCCTAGTGTCACCCAGTGTCACTGCATTCCTGTTCTTTTCATGAACCACATAAGGATCTACCAGAGTCATTGGATGTGTGTTCTTCTCATGAACCACACATGGATCCACCGGTGTCATTGCATGTCTATTCCTCAAAACAAACCACATAAGGATCCACCAGTGTCATTGGATGTGTGTTCTTTTCACGAACCACACCCAGTGTCATTGCATGTGTGTTCTTCTAAAAAACCACATAAGGATCCACTAGTGTCATTGCATGTTTGTTCTTTTCATGAACCACATAAGGATGGGCCCACCAGTGGCATTGCATGTCTGTTCTTTAAATGAACCACACCCAGTGTCAGTGCATGTCTGTTCTATTCATGAACCACACCCAGTTTCACTACATGTCTATTCTTTTCATGAACCACATAAGGATCTACCAGTTTCATTGCATGTCTTTTACTTCCATAAACCACATATGGATCCACCTAGTGTGATTGCATGTCTGTTCCTCTAAACAAACCACATTAGGATCCACCAGTGTCATTGGATGTGTGTTCTTCTCATGAACCACACCCAGTATCATTGCATGTGTGTTCTTCGAAACAAACCACATAAGGATCCACCAGTGTCATTGCCTATCTGTTCTTTTCATGAATCTCATAAGGATCAACTAGTGTCATTGCATGTCTGTTCTTTTCATGAACCACATAAGGATGTACTAGTGTCATTGCATGTCTGTTCTTTTCATGAACCACACCCAGTGCCATTGCATGTGTGTTACTTCCATAAACCACATATGGATCCACCTAGTGTGATTGCATGTTTGTTCCGTCCATAAACCACTTAAGGATCCACCAGTACCATTGTCTGTCTGTTCTTTTCATGAACCGCTCCTAGTGTCACCCAGTGTCACTGCATTCCTGTTCTTTTCATGAACCACATAAGGATCTACCAGAGTCATTGGATGTGTGTTCTTCTCATGAACCACACATGGATCCACCGGTGTCATTGCATGTCTATTCCTCAAAACAAACCACATAAGGATCCACCAGTGTCATTGGATGTGTGTTCTTTTCATGAACCACACCCAGTGTCATTGCATGTGTGTTCTTCTAAAAAACCACATAAGGATCCACTAGTGTCATTGCATGTTTGTTCTTTTCATGAACCACATAAGGATGGGCCCACCAGTGTCATTGCATGTCTGTTCTTTAAATGAACCACACCCAGTGTGAGTGCATGTCTGTTCTATTCATGAACCACACCCAGTTTCACTACATGTATGTTCTTTTCATGAACCACATAAGGATCTACCAGTTTCATTGCATGTCTTTTACTTCCATAAACCACATATGGATCCACCTAGTGTGATTGCATGTCTGTTCCTCTAAACAAACCACATTAGGATCCACCAGTGTCATTGGATGTGTGTTCTTCTCATGAACCACACCCAGTATCATTGCATGTGTGTTCTTCGAAACAAACCACATAAGGATCCACCAGTGTCATTGCCTATCTGTTCTTTTCATGAATCTCATAAGGATCAACTAGTGTCATTGCATGTCTGTTCTTTTCATGAACCACATAAGGATGTACCAGTGTCATTGCATGTCTGTTCTTTTCATGAACCACACCCAGTGCCATTGCATGTGTGTTACTTCCATAAACCACATATGGATCCACCTAGTGTGATTGCATGTTTGTTCCTTCCATAAACCACTTAAGGATCCACCAGTACCATTGTCTGTCTGTTCTTTTCATGAACCGCTCCTTGTGTCACCCAGTGTCACTGCATTCCTGTTCTTTTCATGAACCACATAAGGATCTACCAGAGTCATTGGATGTGTGTTCTTCTCATGAACCACACATGGATCCACCTGTGTCATTGCATGTCTGTTCCTCTAAACAAACCACATAAGGATCCACCAGTGTCATTGGATGTGTGTTCTTTTCATGAACCACACCCAGTGTCATTGCATGTGTGTTCTTCTAAACAAACCACATAAGGATCCACCAGTGTCATTGCATGTCTGTTCTTTTCATGAACCACATAAGGATGGGCCCACCAGTGTCATTGCATGTCTATTCTTTTCATGAACCACACCCAGTGTCAGTGCATGTCTGTTCTATTCATGAACCACACCCAGTTTCACTACATGTCTATTATTTTCATGAACCACATAAGGATCTACCAGTTTCATTGCATGTCTTTTACTTCCATAAACCACGTATGGATCCACCTAGTGTGATTGCATGCCTGTTCCTCTAAACAAACCACATAAGGATCCACCAGTGTCATTGCGTGTCTGTTCTTTTCATGAACCACACCCACTGTCATTGCATGCGTGTTCTTCTAAAAAACCACATAAGGATCCACCACTGTCATTGCCTATCTGTTGTTTTCGTGAACCACACCTAGTGTCATTGCATGTGTGTTCTTCTAAACAAACCACATAAGTCATTGCATGTCTGTTCTTTTCATGAACCACACCCGGTGTCATTGCATGTCTGTTCTTTTCATGAACCACGACTAGAGTCATTGCATGTTTGTTCCTCTAAACAAACCACATAAGGATCCACCAGTGTCATTGCATGTATGTTATTTTCATGAACCACATAAGGATGTACTAGTGTCATTGCATGTCTGTTCTTTTCGTGAACCACACCCAGTGCCATTGCATGTGTGTTACTTCCATAAACCACATATGGATCCACCTAGTGTGATTGCATGTTTGTTCCTTCCATAAACCACTTAAGGATCCACCAGTGCCATTGCCTGTTTGTTCTCTTCATGAACCACTCCTAGTGTCAGTGCATGTCTGTTCTTTTCATGAACCACACCCAGTGTCACTGCATGTCAGTTCTTTTCATGAACCACATAAGGATCTACCAGAGTCATTGGATGTGTGTTCTTCTCATGAACCACACATGGATCCATCGGTGTCATTGCATGTCTGTTCCTCTAAACAAACAACATAAGGATCCACCAGTGTCATTGGATGTGTGTTCTTTTCATGAACCACACCCAGTGTCATTGCATGTGTGTTCTTCTAAACAAACCACATAAGGATCCACCAGTGTCATTGCATGTCTGTTCTTTTCATGAACCATATAAGGATGGGACCACCAGTGTCATTGCATGTCTGTTCTTTTCATGAACCACACCCAGTGTCAGTGCATGTCTGTTCTATTCATGAACCACACCTAGTTTCACTGCATGTCTGTTCTTTTCATGAACCACATAAGGATCTACCAGTGTCATTGCATGTCTTTTACTTCCATAAACCACATATGGATGCACCTAGTGTGATTGCATGTCTGTTCCTCTAAACAAACCACATATGGATCCACCTAGTGTGATTGCATGTCTGTTCCTCTAAACAAACAACACAAGGATCCACCAGTGTCATTGGATGTGTGTTCTTCTCATGAACCACACCTAGTGTTATTGCATGTGTGTTCTTCTAAACAAACCACATAAGGATCCACCAGTGTCTTTGCCTGTCTGTTCTTTTCACGAACCACATAAGGATCCACCAGTGTCTTTTCATGTCTGTTCTTTTCATGAATCACAGCTAGAGTCATTGCATGTCTTTTACTTCCATAAACCACATATGGATCCACCTAGTGTGATTGCATGTCTGTTCCTGTAAACAAACACATAAGGGTCCACCAGTGTCATTGGATGTGTGTTCTTCTCATGAACCACACCCAGTGTCATTGCATGTGTGTTCTTCTAAACAAACCACATAAGGATCCACCAGTGTCATTGCGTGTCTGTTCTTTTCATGAACCACATAAGGATCCACCAGTGTCATTGCATGTCTGTTCTTTTCATGAATCACAGCTAGAGTCATTGCATGTCTTTTTGGATCCACCTAGTGTGATTGCATGTATGTTCCTCTAAACAAACCACATAAGAATCCACCAGTGTCATTGTGTGTCTGTTCTTGTCATGAACCACACCCACTGTCATTGCATGTGTGTTCTTCTAAACAAACCACATAAGCCATTGCATGTCTGTTCTTTTCATGAACCACACCCGTTGTCATTGCATGTCTGTTCTTTTCATGAACCACGACTAGAGTCATTGCATGTCTGTTCCTCTAAACAAACCACATAAGGATCCACCAGTGTCATTGCATGTCTGTTCTTTTCATGAACCATAGCCAGTGCCATTGCATGTGTGTTACTTCCATAAACCACATATGGATCCACCTAGTGTGATTGCATGTTTGTTCCTTCCATAAACCACTTAAGGATCCACCAGTGCCATTGCCTTTCTGTTCTTTTCATGAACCACTCCTAGTGTCAGTGCATGTCTGTTCTTTTCATGAACCACACCCAGTGTCACTACATGTCAGTTCTTTTCATGAACCACATAAGGATCTACCAGAGTCATTGGATGTGTGTTCTTCTCATGAACCACACATGGATCCACCGGTGTCATTGCATGTCTGTTCCTCTAAACAAACCACATAAGGATCCACCAGTGTCATTGGATGTGTGTTCTTTTCATGAACCACACCCAGTGTCATTGCATGTGTGTTCTTCTAAACAAACCACATAAGGATCCACCAATGTCATTGCATGTCTGTTCTTTTCATGAACCACATAAGGATGGGCCCACCAGTGTTATTGCATGTCTGTTCTTTTCATGAACCACACCCAGTGTCAGTGCATGTCTGTTCTATTCATGAACCACACCCAGTTTCACTGCATGTCTGTTCTTTTCATGAACCACATAAGGATCTACCAGTGTCATTGCATGTCTTTTACTTCCATAAACCACATATGGATCCACCTAGTGTGATTGCATGTCTGTTCCTCTAAACAAACCACATAAGGATCCACCAGTGCCATTGGATGTGTGTTCTTCTCATGAACCACACCCAGTGTTATTGCATGTGTGTTCTTCTAAACAAACCACATAAGGATCCACCAGTGTCATTGCCTGTCTGTTCTTTTCACGAACCACATAAGGATCCACCAGTGTCATTTCATGTATGTTCTTTTCATGAATCACAGCTAGAGTCATTGCATGTCTTTTACTTCCATAAACCACATATGGATCCTCCTAGTGTGATTGCATGTATGTTCCTCTAAACAAACCACATAAAGATCCACCAGTGTCATTGCGTGTCTGTTCTTTTCATGAACCACACCCACTGTCATTGCATGCGTGTTCTTCTAAAAAACCACATAAGGTTCCACCAATGTCATCGCCTATCTGTTCTTTTCATGAACCACACCCAGTGTCATTGCATGTGTGTTGTTTTCATTAACCATAGCTAGAGTCATTGCATGTCTGTTACTTCCATAAACCACACATGGATCCACCAATGGCATTGCATGTCTGTTCTTTTCATGAACCACACCCAGTGTCATTGCATGGGTAGCCGTTAGACCGAGTCTTCTAGAAGGCACGCCCTAACACAGTTGTTCTGCTTGATGATTGTTACATACCGTTCGATTGGGGCGCTTGGACGATTGGGATGGTCTTCATGAGAACGATCCGCGAGTAGGCTGTTCTGCGGCATGATTGGCCATGCTTGCTTTCGACAAACTGGCAACACCGGGCGCTCCCCTGTTGCGTGTGTCACGTCTCACGAGTTCAGTGGGCCACATCCCAGTGTCACGTCCCCATTACTTCTATTCCTCCTTGTACTTCTCTTCCATACCCTCGAAGCCACTTTCCCCACTTCACTCCCATCCTGCCGTAGCCGCAAGCCGACGGCGCCTCCATCCCAATCCTCTCTTCGGCAGCCACCCCCCACCCCTCTCGCCATGGGTTCAAGGGGAGACGGCGAGGAAACACGTCGTGACGACATGGACGGTGATTTTGATGTGAGTCATCTCATCTCTATTTCTATCATCTGTGGCCAGTTATCTATTTTTTGATCTAGATCTAATCTGTTTACTCATGCGCGTATGATGTGTTAGGCCAACCAGGCGATGTATGACTCCGACTATCATGGTTTAGAGGATGAAGACAGTCCTCTGCTATGTAAACATGGATATGTGCCCGCTAAATTTGTAGCCTTCGAAGGACGAAACGCAGGCAAGAGGTTTCTACGGTGTCAAGGACATCATGCAATGATGCAAGGCGGAAGTTGCGGTGTTGTCAAATGGGTAGATCCAGAGTGGCCCAAATCGATACAGAAAACGCTGGACAAACTATGGGAAATGACTATCGAGTTGAAAGAATCCGTATTCAACTCACTTCTTGACAGTGTTGAGATGAAGCTATGGGAACCAGTTGACACGACCAAGCATAAGCGAGATCTCAGGTGGGTGCAAGACAAGGTTATCAAAGTCGAGAAGGAGAGGGACGCGGCGTTGGCCCTGAAGGCTAAAGCAGAGCAAGAACTGACTCAAGCAAGGAACGATCTCCACCAGGCCAAAGTCCTGCAGTACACAACTACGAGTATTGACAAGTGCATGAGGAAAAATGCAGAGAAACAATTGAAGTTGTGCAAGGAAGATGCTAAAAGGAAGGAGCAGACAATTCAATCCTTGCTCTCGCAGGAAGATGTGCATTGGGCCAAGATTAGGAAGATCAAGGAGATGTGTGATAACTAGTTCTATTTAGCTTAAGCTCCGTGCCTTTTTAAGTTGTAATATTTGTACTTGTTGACCTAGCGGTCTGAACTATTGGTCCCGGATTCCAGGGAGGAAAAAAATTGCTGTGACCCAACATTAATTTGTGGAAGAATTTGTGATTTAGATCAATTTCTGCCTCGATTTAGATCTCTGTCCCGGATTGGGAACATAACCGTGGACCAAAGACACCTTTTCTACTAGTGTATTCTAACACTGGTGGTTTGTTTAAATGTAATCTACGTGGATTGTGCCGCATGAAAATGGCACAACCACAATTTATAAAGTGGAAGCACGTACACCTGGTTACTGGAGATCCGAGAGCTTTGCCAGATGCAGGGGATGCAGGAGCAGAGAGGCGGTGAGATAGACGGGCTCAAGATTAGGCCAGAAAGTGGTACCCATTTCCTCCTCATCTGGGCATTATCAGTGAGAACATTGCTGTTTATGTTGCCACGTCATTGTGCATCATCTGAAATAAGTTGCTGCTTCGTGGAGTGTGGCAGCTTAAATAATTTATTTATGTGCCGCTTACATTCCGTCGTATTTGGAGACCTTCTGCCCCTCAGCAATCGTGGAACCGGTGGATCCTTGTTTTCAGATAGCAGTGGCACAATCACAATTTCGGATTCAACTACTGACTCGGGCGTTTCCAAACCCTAAGTCGCAGTAAATTTTACTAAGAGAATGTGGGTAGATTGTTTTGCCCAGCAACGTGCCACACACAAAGCGATCAGAATTTAACAGAATTACATATATAGGTTCAAGTTCAACACATTACTATGCATCTTCATTGCCAGCAGACTTCTTCCGCAGCCTAGGTGCCAAGCCTTCACGTCCAATGGCTTCTTCATTTCCTGCCTTCTTCCTCTTCCTCGGTGCCAATTTTCTTAGCTTCATGTACTCTGCATCGTCGGGACAATGGGCACCAGAATCATGTCCAGCATCATCTTTCCACTCGTTTTTAATTTCTTCGGGCAACAAAATGACATCTTTCCACTCGTTTTTAATTTCTTTGGGCAGCAAAATGACTGACCCAGCAGTCATGTTTCTAACCTTGCGGTGCTTCCTGTCAAAGAAACAAGACTGTTGCATAACTGCCCAATATCTATAGAGTAAATAAAACAAAAATTACAATTCAGCACAAACATGTGAACCCCAAGAGACCTTTGCTTACCAGGAGCTAATTGGGTTCGAGAAACCACCTTGTCCAAGAATAGAAGGGCGACTCCCAGTTGCAGCAGCTTCCACATCTAGTACATCACATTTTAGCTCAAACATGGCAGCCGAAGCATACCTTTTCATCAACCCAATTAGCTGATTATCACACGTTATAGGAACCATGATGCCATGTTCATCCATGAAGCTGAATTTTGCAGTCTGCTTCGGCCATAATTCAACATGATTACGCAGAGCATCAACCATACCAGATATAGTGCAGATCTGCACAGGCGCTTCTTCCATCGTGAAACAATGGTGTCCATACATCTTGCCCTTAGAGTCGTACCTATAGAGGACTACCATAACCAGCTAAGGGGGGGTCCACGCAGATCCCACTTGACAGAAAACTATGGACAAAATATGTTTGTCAGTATTGGGCTCACAAACAATTTGAGGTTCAGTAGCCAGCTAGTAGTTGTAACTAGTGCAAATAGCGAAGAGAAGGGTAGATCACCCGCTTGTAGACAGAACTTCTTCTTTCTTGATAGTAGGATCTTCCATCCTCCGAGCTGCTCGGCTCGTCAGCGGCGGAGGCGGGCTAGAGCCTCGCAACGGCGGCTACGGCATGCGCCATTGGAGCTCGGGATCAGCGACTGGGCGCATCAACTGGGCGCAGCAACTTGGCACCGGAAGTCAAATATTCGAAGGGATCGTCCTGCCTGGAGGGTGGATTCCGACGCCGCCGGTGCTAGGGGAAAGCTGGGAATGGATTTGTGAAATTAGTCAACGCATCCAATCCACTTAGCTGCTCGATTTGCCTAAGAGGTTGTCACGTTGGCACCCGCGTCATAGACAGATGACCGACATGAGGGTCCCGACCATCTACTTCACGGGGCAGTTTAACAGAATGTTTGAATTTGGCAGGGGTGAGATGAGTTTGCCTCGAAATGGCCCCTCTCAGTAGTTGGTGGCCCAACTTTTCGAAACGCGGTAATTTCAGGCAACTTAGGTACCGCCATGCGCTGGCCTGCCAACTTTGGTACCGCAGACGAACAAGCCCCACCCCTAGCCCCATTCGGCACACCACTCACCTCCCCTCACCTCACTGACCATTCCCCACCTCTAGCCGGAGCAGCGCGAGCACTTGCTCGCCGGAATTTGGCCGGAGTAGTCCGCAACAGAGGAGGAAAGGGCGCCGCTGATTGCGACCACCCCCAGAGCTGCCTCGACTGTCCCTGAGCTCGTCGTTGACCACCCGTCCGTTTGCCCGCCTCACCATCGTCGCTGGAGCCCTAGTACGCCCCCTATGCACCCCCACCGAGCCGCTAGGGTTAGAATTCGCCGACGACAGGTCCGTCGTCGACGATGATCCCCAGCCGTTGATCCCCGATCTAATCCAACGCCCCATATTGCCCCGTACCGCTTCGTGCGTTATGAGCCGCTGACTGGTGGACCCCCATGTCAGCTGAGCCCCGCGCCGCGGAGTGACACTGGGCCGGCCCGTTAGCGTTCCCGCGCAACCCAGTTAGTTTGAATTAGGTTTTTTTTAGTTTAAACTTAGTTCTGTCCCCTAGTTTGAAAATCAATTTAGAGAGATTTACATATCCAAATGGAGTGAATCCAATTTTCTTGGAAAGCTACTAAAAATATCTACCCAATCCCGTTGGACTTAATTAACTTAGAGTTAGAGATCTCTCCTAGTAAAAATAACAAAACAGAAGCATTTGCACCTTGCAACATTTTTATAAAATCAACCAAGATAGATTTTGAGATGATTCCAACTCTCAAAAATCACATTTTACCATACCTATCTGAATATGTAATAATATTAAGGTTTACATGCAGTGACTTTGGACTAGTACCAAAATAATGCTATATAGGCATTTCTAGTCACTTTAAATCATTAAATAATAAACTTAAACCAAAGTAACTATGATCCAACCTTTAAATCACATTCCCACATGTTAGAATATGTGGTGATGACATGTGTCCACATGATCCCATATTTTAAGTGGTGAATATTAAATCTTAGTTAATTTTCAATGAGTAGAAATTACTTTTCTAAAATAAAAAGAAGGAAACTAGTTAATATAACTTGGGATGCTTGTGATGATAATAGATTATCAAATGTGTGCCTTAGAGTGCTAATTAGACTAGTTAAGTATTGTTTGGTGATTGTGTACTCCGTATGTATTTATAGACGATAGTACCGACCAAGTCTACGAGGAGGAGGAGTTCTACCAAGAAGAAGAAGAAAACTTCAACCACTGCACCAACCAAGGCAAGCCACCATTAACAATGCAAGCTAACACTTCCAAGTATAATGTTTAGCAAGCTAGGATTGAACTAGATGGTTTAGCAAAGATGCTTTAGGCATGCTTGAGTTATACCACTTTGACTAGTACCTACCCGAGTATTATTTTCAAGCTTTACTTCCTTCACTTTACCAAAAGTTCTTTACTTGTTTTGAAGGTAGCATAAAGAGTATAAAACTTGACCTATTTAGAACCCTTTAGATGTCATTCTATGGCATGAGATTGATCCCATCTTTTCCACCTTAGTGAACACTCTTAACTTAGTAGTTTAGAGTAGATAAAAACTTGAGTCACTTTAGATGGGAACACTTGGTGAAAATGAATTGTGAAAACCTTGGAATGATGAGTCATTCTATTGAAATGTTTTGACATGCGTTGAGAAACACAAATGGTTTATGATGGTAAAAATGATGAGGCATGACCCTTAACCCTTTGATAAAACTGATGGTTGGATTCGGATGCGATACCATTCCAAATTTACCGTACAACCACACTACCTGAATTGGGTAAGGCTTAGCTGGAAATTTATATGCATTAGTATTAGTTCCCTTGCGGGAGAGGTTTGAGCTGAGGCTACCTCTCAATGTTGTCCACCTATGCAGTGCCCAAGATGACAGATGGTCATGGTTGGGAGGCCATACTCATAGGAGAGGTCCTTATACTAGGGTGTGTAAAGGGAAGGTTATGTTTGATTGTTGCATACTAAGTATGATGATTCAGGGTTATCCCTGACAGATGTATCGGATCTTGTGGCGAAAGTGTACCACCTCTGCAGAGTGTCAAACTATTCGAATAGCCACGTCCGCGGTTATGGACAGTTGGCATGGCCATACTGTTTCGTTGTCAGATGTTTTCAAAATGACTTATGAAAGAAATGATGAATCTTGACTTAACCACAACAGGGTTGTGTTTATGACAATAGCTTCCCAACTTGAGTGATTCTAGAACTTTATTTTATCTTTCTTTGCTTCTGAACTCAGCTTAGGTTTCAAACTTAACTTTATAGTTAAACTTGGATTTAGCACTTTAATTTAGAACTATACTACTTGTTAGTGGTAGTTTGCGAGTACTTAAAGAGTACTCATGGCTTTTGTCCCTAGCTATTCTCATGGCCATACTATGAAGGAGGCCACCAAGATGATGGACAGCAGGACGGCTATGATAACTAGGACTATCTGCCTTCGTCAGCATTGCCTGTGCCCCTGAAGATGGACCCCACCGCTACGCTTATCTTTATTTCCGCTGCTTGTTGTATTAAGACTGGATCATGAGATCCTTATTTGTGTAAGACCTTATGTATGGTTTGTAATGGATGATGTACAGTGATATCCAATCCGTTATGTCTCGCAAAAATGGTAATCCTGGGATTGCGAGGTATGGCATAACGGGCATCTGGGATTAAAAATCCGGGTGTTGACAAGTTGGTATCAGAGCCATCCTGACCATAGGAGACCCTAGTTAGAATGGACGTCCAAACAAAAACTTAGTTTCAAAAACGAAAGTGAGTATTTATGAAAAACTATTTCCTCTCTTACCCTTGGGAATTCATTCTTTCTCAAAAATTCATGTTCCTCAAAATTCTTACATTACTACTTAAAATTTGACACACTTGATCACTTCACTAATTTCCTCATCCTAAATTATTGTAGATGGAGACTCAGTTCTGCAAGTTCTACCAATTGGGAAACGGAGGTCAGCTGATCTTTGAGAGGGATCTGGATTCACTATCGGAGTTACTGGGACGCCCACATCCGGAGTTTCTTGGAGCTCAACTTCCAGGCCCCCCAGGAGGAGACCTATAGTGGCTAGTCACCGCGGATCTTAGAGGAAGCATCGAAGCACCAACATCCGGGAGAATCCAGTTCTCAGTGAGAGAGAACAACTGGCTAGATGGATTAGCCAGGGCAATGCATGAAGCTCTCGCACGTCTATGTGCCCTCAGCGTCAACCAACTCCAAGGAACCCGTTTTGTTCATTATGCAAGACGTGACTTGAACGGAATGCCGATGGAGATGCCAAGTCACCCAGAGTTGAGGCGTCAAGTGGAGAATCTTGACTTCTTGTTGCACGACAGACAATAGGAACTGGACAATGCTAGAGAGTTAGCCAACCAGAACCGCGCCATTGCTGACCAGAAGGCCCAGACTTTTGCACTGCTAGTCCAGGATCGCCAGTCTCTTTGCCGCCAGCGTGCAAAGAAGGATCGCACCATCGCCCGTCTTCGCAAGAAGGTGGCCGACCTCGAGAAGACCGTCAAGGAGCAGGAAGCTCAGCTTGTAGCAAAGGAAGAAGAAGAGGAGGGTGAATACATCCAGGGAGACATGGATTCTTACCTCAGCAATGATGATGACTTTCTAGAGGAGGATGTCGTGGACTTCTACACTGATGATGAGGACTCCGACTTCATCGACGATGAGTAGATGCACTAGAGCACTGTCGTAGCATGAGATGTATCAGACCCACTGTATCGTAGCTTGCAGAATGGTTCTTCAAACCATCTGTTTTCCTTTGATTGTTGTGGTTTGTGTTGTATCGTGTGTTGCTTGCAAGAATGAAATGAAGTTAGATGAAAAACCTGAGTCAAACTCAAAGTTTTAGCTTTGAAACCAAAGCCATGAACCTTAAAACTTCCCTCTTACCCCTGTATCTACCTCAATCTTCAGATGACTCGTGGAAACCAAGGAGGGAGCAGCTCGTCACAACACCCAATGCTGCAGATCTTGCAGAATCTCATCGCAGACCATGAAGCAAGAAGTGCAGAGCGCCAAGCCAACCTAGCAACACTGCAACAGATCGCCCAGATGGCTCTCAACAACCAAGGGCATGGAAATCAGGATCATCATGGATCCAAACTCAAAAACTTTTAGAACACCAATCCCCCAATCTTCAACCAATCTGAAAACCCACTAGATGCTGATGACTGGTCACAGACAATGGAAAACAACTTAGAAGTAGCAGGAGTTGATGAAAACGAGGACGTTCTCTTCGCCACCCACTATCTGGCAGGAGATGCAAGAGCTTGGTGGACTAGTATCCGCAACATGAACCATGGTCAAGTGATGACATGGGAAGCATTCAAAGTCAAGTTCAGCCGCACCCATGTGCCGCAAGGTCTAGTCAACAGGATGAGAGATGAATTTCGCGACTTGAAGCAAGGTAGAATGACTGTGGTGGAGTACCGTGATAGATTCCTGCCACTTGCCAGATATGCACCTGATGAGATCAACACGGAGGCCAAGAAGAAGGAGAGATTCTTGAACGGACTGTATGATGAGATGCAGACTGTCCTCGTCAACATTCGTTTCCAGGATCTCAAAGAGCTAGTCGACTGTGCCATTTAGATGGAAGGGAAGATTAACCAAGCAAACGACAACCGCAAGCGTCGTATGATGCAGCAATCTAGATCTAGCAGTCACCAGAAGTACCGACCCAACCCCTCACCAGGATATGCACCAAGGAACAATCAACCCCCAATGTCTCGCTTGAGCTACCCCAACCGTAGCAGAGGCAATGTGAAGTCTGGAGGAAACAATAACCCCTCCGGCAATGCCAACAATTTCAACCGTGCACATCCCAAGAACAACAACAACAACAACAACACTACACCCAGAACTGGCAGCAATGTTGTGCCTGTCGCAGCCAAGGACAAGTCCCAAATCACTTGTTTCGAGTGTGGAGTGAAGGGTCACTATTCCAATGAGTGTCCCAAGAAGACTGCAGCCAATTCCAATGTGAATGCCCCAGCTCAACAGCAGCACCGTGTTCAACCAGGAAGAAGATTTGCCCCAGGGAACCCTCACAACCGCAACGGTCGTCTTTTCCACATGAATGCAGAGGAAGCCCAGGAAGCGCCAGATGTAGTGCTGGGTATGTTTTCTGTCAACTCAGTTTTAGCAAAAGTATTGTTTGATTCGGGAGCATCGCATTCATTTGTCACTGAAGAATTTGCATGCACTAGTAAGATTCACCCAATCAACTTGAAGCATGTCATGATAGTTCAAATCCCCGGTTCAACAACCAAAGCTAGAAAAATTTGCAAAGCTGTGCCTATCAGAATACATGGGATAGATTTTTATGCCAACCTAATTGTACTTGGAACCAAAGTATTGGAAGTAGTACTAGGTATGGACTGGATGTCAAGGCATAAAGGACTGATAGACTGTGCTAAGAAAGCCATCACCATGACTAGTAGCTCTAGAGTCACAGTAGAGCATATATCTGAAACCTTACCCCGTCAATTCAAGTGCAACAAGAGTCTAGCCCTACCCACCACAGACCAAGTCCGAGTAGTCTGTGAATACCTCGACGTATTCCCAGATGAATTGCCAGGTATGCCCCCGGATAGGGATATTGAGTTCATCATCGAACTAATCCGCGGAATCGGACCCATAGCACAGAGACCCTATAGCATGGACCCCTCACAGTTAGTGGAACTGAAGAAGCATTTGGATGCCATGTTAGAGAAAGGCTTGATTCAACCAAGCGCTTCGCCATGGAGATCACCAGTGTTATTCCTCGACAAGAAAGATGGAGGCAATTGTTT
Source organism: Avena sativa (assembly GCA_916181665.1). Lineage (NCBI taxonomy): Eukaryota > Viridiplantae > Streptophyta > Magnoliopsida > Poales > Poaceae > Avena > Avena sativa. The sequence continues at coordinate 347,683,342 of OV702287.1, forward strand.
TTGCATAGATTATAGAAAGTTGAATGATGTCACCATCAAGAACAAGTACCCCTTGCCAAAGATAGAGGATCTATTTGATCAATTGACTGGAGCCCAGGTATTCTCAAAGATTGATCTTAGGACTGGTTATCACCAACTTAAGATTCATGCAACGGATATTCCGAAGACCGCCTTTACTACTTGCTATGGTTTATACGAGTATACGGTTATGTCTTTTGGATTAACCAATGCCCCTGCTTATTTCATGAATCTCATGAATAAGATCTTTATGAATTTCCTAGATAAGTTTGTAGTTGTGTTTATCAACGACATCCTTATCTACTCCAAGTCAGAAGAAGAGCATGAGCAACATCTGAGAATCATCCTAGAAACCCTGAGAGAGCATCAGTTATATGCCAAGTTCAGCAAGTGTGAGTTTTGGCTGAAAGAAGTAGGATTCCTAGGACATATTGTGTCTGCCGGAGGAGTCTCTGTTGATCCCGCCAAGATCAAAGATGTCGAAGAATGGGAAGCCCCAACCACTCGAACCCAAGTTCGTGCATTTCTCAGATTCACGGGATACTACCGCAAGTTCGTAGAAGGATTCTCGAGTATCGCCAGACCCATGACCCAATTGTTGAAGAAGGACAAGAAGTTTGAATGGATTGACAAATGTGAGGCCAGTTTTTAGGAGCTGAAGAAGAGATTGATATCAGCCCCAATATTGATCATGCCAGACATCAAGAAGCCGTTTGATGTATATTGTGACGCATCCAAGATTGGTGTAGGATGTGTGTTGATGCAATATGGCAAAGTCATCACGTATCTGTCTCGACAACTGAAGCAGCATGAGCAGAACTATCCGACCCATGATCTTGAATTAGCAGCCGTAGTTTTGGCATTGAAGACATGGCGTCATTATTTGATGGGTAATCGCTGTGAGATTTACTCAGATCACAAGAGCTTGAAGTATATTTTCACTCAGAAGGAGCTGAATATGAGGCAGCGGAGATGGATAGAGTTAATCAAGGATTATGATCTTGACATTCACTATCACCCCGGCAAAGCCAATGTGGTAGCGGATGCTCTTAGCAGATTGCCGTGTAGGCTAAATACCATGATCAAGGAGAAGCAACCAAGTTTGTATGAGGAGTTGGAGCAGTTCAGGACTGAATTAGTTAGGAAAGGATTCTTAGCTAGCATTGAACTTCAACCCACTTTGATTAGCCAAATCAAGGAAGCCCAGAAGGGGAATGAAAGTATCGACGGAATCAAGCGTCGTATTGGTACAGGAAAGGTACCTGGATTCACGGAATACGAAGAAGGAGTACTGTGGTACAAAGGACGTATCTGTGTGCCAGCAGATTCAGAACTGAAGCAAGTTATCATGAAGGAAGCTCATGATACTCTTTATTCTATCCACCCCGGAGGAACAAAGATGTATCAGGATTTGAAAGAGCAATTTTGGTGGCACAAGATGAAGAGAGAAATCGGAAGCTACATCGCCAAATGTGACATCTATCAAAGAGTCAAAGCAGAGCACCAGAGGCCTACAGGACTGTTGCAACCATTGCAGATTCCGGAATGGAAACGGGATTCCGTCGGAATGGACTTTATCACCGGTTTGCCTACTTCCAGTAGGGGAAATGACTCAATCTGGGTCATAGTTGATAGACTGTCCAAGGTAGCCCACTTTATACCTGTCAAGACTACCTACCAGAGTGCGAAGCTAGCAGAGCTGTATATTGCTAGAATTGTTAGTCTACATGGAACCCCCAAGACCATAATATTAGATCGAGGAACCCAGTTTACCTCGAGATTTTGGCAGAAAGTTCAAGAAGGATTGGGAACCAAGTTGAACTTCAGCACCGCTTATCACCCGCAAACTGTTGGACAGACTGAGAGAGTCAACCAGATCCTAGAGGATATGTTAAGAGCTTATGTGTTGGAATACGGATCAAAATGGGAAGACTGCCTGCCTTTCGCAGAATTCTCATATAATAACAGTTATCAAGCTAGTTTGTAGATGGCACCATTTGAATTCCTATACGGAAGAAAGTGGCGCACCCCTTTGAATTGGTCGCAAGTAGGAGAGAGTCAGATCTTTGGACCCGACATTCTCCGAAAAGCCGAAGAGAAGGTTCACAAAGTCCGTGAGCACCTGAAGACCGCCCAATCTAGACAGAAGAGTTATGCTGACAAGAGAGGAGAGACCTGACTTTCAATGTCGAAGATTTTGTATATCTCAAGGTTTCACCATTGAAAGGAACCCAACACTTTGGTTTGAAAGGAAAGTTAGCCCCAGATATATCGGGCCCTTCAAGATTCTAAACCGTTGAGGAGAAGTATCGTATCAGTTGGAACTGCCTGAAGAGATGTCAGCCATCCACAATGTGTTCCATATCTCGTTACTTCGCAAATGCTTGGAAGTGCCAGAGAAGACTGAAGTTTTCAAGAACATCGATCACAGAGCTGTGGAGATCAATGATGGCCTGACCTATCGTGAAGTGCCCATCCGTATCTTAGAGGAAGCTTACAGAACCACCAGGACCAGGAGCATCAAGTTTCTCAAGATTCAGTGGAGCAACCATACCGAGGAGGAAGCCACTTGGGAGCGAGAGGATTACATTAGGACAGAGTTCCTAGATCTCTTTAGTTCCTAGTTTTCTTGGCAAATCTCGGGACGAGATTTTGTTTAAGGGGGGAAGGTTTGTAACATCCCAAAACTTTAATCCAAGGTTATTAAGATCCAAATCATCAAAATTAGGGTTAACAAAAACTTTTCCCATTAAAAATATGAAAGCATTCATGTGTATGTGCATTTAAAATAGGAGTTGTTTGAATTGCCATGGTTCTGTGATCCATTGCTTGTAAAATGATTCTTAGGTGAAATAAACATCATCTAAATCATTCCCAAACATTTCCCAAATAAAAACAACTCAAAATGAATAAATGAAGTGAATGGTCATTTTTGCCAAATTAACTATCATGCCTACTTTGGCTATTCCTAGTACTCAAAACCTAACAGAAACAATTGTGGATCTTTGCACCCCTTGCTAGTACACATAATGAGGTTCCAAGGCCCACTTTGTGATCTGCCAAAAACATTCAAATACTAATTTTAATTGATATTTGAAAATGGAATCTATTTCATATGGGAAGATCCCACTATTTCAAAAACCACTCAAACAAGCTCAAATTTCAAAACCCAAGCACCCACAGAGTCTCAAGCTTAGTACTAGCACACCCACCAAAAATCTTTTCAAAATTCAAAAATAAAGTTCTTTCGGCCATTTTCACAAACACCTTGTGGACAGATTTCAAACAAAAACCAATTTCACTATTTGAATAGTGTTCTGGCCAAACTTGTCTCCCATTTGTCCTCAAAACACTCCCTCTGTCCCCAAATGATCCAACCATGCCATTTAAACCCCCTCTCCTATCCCCTAGTGGCCATGCCAAGCCATGTCGAGCACATGCTCGCCGGCCAACTTGGTCACCGCCGCAGCAGACCATCTCCCCCTCTCTCGCCATGTCTACCAGCTAGCCAGGACCTCACCGCCACCCTCTGTCCCCTCCCCGAGCCAGGCCAGAGCATGGACCACCGAGGAACCACCGCACCCAGTGCGACTGCGCCATGCCGAGCACGCGCCGGAGCGCCGCGCCCGACACGCGTGCACAAGCCGCCGCTCGACCGCAGCCCACGCCCACCGCGTCGCCACGACCCAGGAGCACACCGGACATGCCCGTTCGCCGCCCAACGCACCACAGCCACCACTCGCCGTGGTCACCGCCGTCTCTGCCGCTCAGAGCGCCAGCTCCACCCGACCGCATACCACCGCCCCTAGGCCCGCATTCACTTCGTAGCACACCGCCAGGAGACGAGCAACCGCCCCTACCGCGTGCCACGCTGCTAGCACGCTGTGCAGCCCTCGCCGGAGCCGCCTGCCCATCCCTCTCGGTCGCATTGTTGTCCTATAAATAGAGGCCACCCCCAGCCCCATTCGGCACACCACTCACCTCCCCTCACCTCACTGACCAATCCCCACCTCTAGCCGGAGAAGCGCGAGCACTTGCTCGCCAGAATTTGGCCGGAGTTGCCCGCAGCTGAGGAGGAAAGGGCGCCGCTGATTGCGACCACCCTCGGAGCTGCCTCGACCGTCCCTGAGCTCGCCGTCGACCACCAGTCTGTTTGCCCGCCTCGCCGTTGTCGCCAGAGCCCTGGTACGCCCCCTATGCACCCCCACCGAGCCGCTAGGGTTAGAGTTCGCCGGCGACAGGTCCGTCGTCGACGACGATCCCCAGCTGTTGATCCCCGTTCTAATCCAATGCCCCATATTGCCCTGTACCGCTTCACGCATTATGAGCCGCTGACTGGTGGACCCCCCTGTCAGCTGAGCCCCGCGCCACGGAGTGACACTGGGCCGGCCCGTTAGCATTCCCGTGCAACCCAGTTAGTTTAAATTAGGATTTATCTTTTTAGTTTAAACTTAGTTCTGTCCCCTAGTATGAAAATCAATTCAGAGAGATTTAGAAATCCAAATGGAGTGAATCCAATTTTGTTGGAAAGCTACTGAAAAGATCTACCCAAGCCCGTTGGACTTAATTCAATTAGAGTTAGAGATCTCTCCTAGTAAAAATAACAAAACAAAAGCATTTGCACCTTGCAACATTTTTATAAAATCAACCAATATAGATTTTGAGATGATTCCAACTCTCAAAAATCACATTTTACCATAAATATCTGAATATGTAATAATATTAAGGTTTACATGTAGTGACTTTGGACTAGTACCAAAATAATGCTATATAGGCATTTCTAGTCACTTTAAATCATTAAATAATAAACTTAAACCAAAGTAACTATGATCCAACCTTAAAATCACATTCCCACATGTTATAATATGTGGTGATGACATGTGTCCACATGATCCCATATTTTAACTGGTGAATATTAAATCTTAGTTAATTTTCAATGAGTAGAAATTACTTTTCTAAAATAAAAAGAAGGAAACTAGTTAATAAAACTTGTGATGCTTGTGATGATAATAGATCATCAAATGTGTGCCTTAGAGTGCTAATTAGACTAGTTAAGTATTGTTTGGTGATTGTGTACTCCATATGTATTTATAGACAATAGTACTGACCAAGTCTACGAGGAGGAGGAGTTCTACCAAGAAGAAGAAGAAAACTTCAACCACTGCACCAACCATGGCAAGCCACCATTAACAATGCAAGCTAACACTTGCAAGTATAATGCTTAGCAAGCTAGGATTGAACTAGATGGTTTAGCAAAGATGCTTTAGGCATGCTTGAGTTATACCACTTTGACTAGTAACTACCCCGAGTATTATTTTCAAGCTTTACTTCCTTTTATCCAAAGTTCTTTACTTGTTTTGAAGGTAGCATAAAGAGTATAAAACTTGACCTATTTAGAACCCTTTAGATGTCATTCTATGGCATGAGATTGATCCCATCTTTTCCACCTTAGTGACCACTCTTAACTTAGTAGTTTAGAGTAGATAAAAACTTGAGTCACTTTATATGGGAACACTTGGTGAAAATGAATTGTGAAAACCTTGGAATGATGAGTCATTCTATTGAAATGTTTTGACATGTGTTGAGAAACACAAATGGTTTATGATGGTAAAAATGTTGAGGCATGAGCCTTAACCCTTTGATAAAACTGATGGTTGGATTCGGATGCGATACCGTTCCAAATTTACCGTACAACCACACTACCTGAATTGGGTAAGGCTTAGCTGGAAATTTATATGCATTAGTATTAGTTCCCTCGTGGGACAGGTTTGAGCTGAGGCTACCTCTCAATGTTGTCCACCTATGCAGTGCCCAAGATGACAGATGGTCATGGTTGGGAGGCCATACTCATAGGAGAGGTGCTTATACTAGGGTGTGTAAAGGGAAGGTTATGTTTGATTATCTGCATACTAAGTATGATGATTCAGGGTTATCCCTGACAGATGTATCGAATCTTGTGGTGAATGTGTACCACCTCTGCAGAGTGTCAAACTATTCGAATAGCCCTGTCCGCGGTTATTAACAGTTGGAATGGCCATACTGTTTCGTTGTCAGATGTTTTCAAAATGACTTATGAAAGAAATGATGAATCTTGACTTAACCACAACAGGGTTGTGTTTATGACAATAGCTTCCCAACTTGAGTGATTCTAGAACTTTATTTTATCTTTCTTTGCTTCTGAACTCAACTTAGGTTTCAAACTTAACTTTATAGTTAAACTTAGATTTAGCACTTTCATTTAGAACTATACTACTTGTTAGTGGTAGTTTGCGAGTACTTAAAGAGTACTCATGGCTTTTGTCCCTGGCTATTCTCATGGCCAGACTATGAAGGAGACCACCAAGATGATGGCCAGCAGGACGGCTATGATAACTAGGACTATCTGCCTTCATCAGCATTGCCTGTGCCCTTGAAGATGGACCCCACCGCTACGCTTATCTTTACTTCCGCTACTTGTTGTATTAAGACTGGATCATGAGATCCTTATTTGTGTAAGACCTTATGTATGGTTTGTAATGGATGATGTACTGTGATATCCAATCTGTTATGTCTCGCAAAAATGGTAATCCTGGGATTGCGAGGTATGGCATAACGGGCATCTGGGATTTAAAATCCGGGTGTTGACATTACTAGAGGCATGAACCCACTATCGAGCATAAATACTAACTCTTGGAGTTGCTAGCATCTACTTGGCCAAGATAGCTACTAACAATGGAAAGCATGCAAGCTCACAAATAACAAAGACATAGTAGAATCAATAATCAATCTGAAATAGCATCTCAATATACATCAGATCCCTGCAAACACAACATGCAGAATTACAAATAGATGATCTTGATCATGAACGGAGCTCACAAGATCTAAACATGAAAGCACAAAGGAGGAGAACCAGCCATCTAGCTACTACATGGACCCGTAGTCCAGAGATGAACTACTCACGCATCACACCGGAGGCTTGCATCATGATGAAGAAGGCCTCCAGGGTGAATTCCCCTCTCCGGCAGGGTGCCAGGAAGAGCTTCAGATCCCTCCCGATCTAGGGATAGAGATGACGGCGGCTACAACCTCTTTCGTGGATTTTTGATCGGGTACTTAGGGTTTCCGTATCAGAGGCAATATATAGGCGGAAGGAGAGGCCGAGGGGGTTCCTGGGGCGGCTAGACCACCCCCTGGCGCGGGCCAGGCCTGGCCGTGCGGCCAGGTGGTGTGGCCGGGCCCTAGCCCTTCTCCGTCTCATATTCTGGCTCCAGGTGTCCCTCGGTAAAATAATGACTTTGGCTTTTATCCCGTCCAATTCCAAGAATATTCATTTTTTGACTTTCCTGGAACCAAAAACAGCAGAAAACAGGCAGCTGGCACTTTGGCTCTTGTTAATAGATTAGTCCAAGAAATCATATGAAAAGTACTCCAAAGTGTGGACAAAACACAAGAAAGTAGATAAAACCAAGTATGGAACATCAAAAATTATAGATACATTTGCAATGTATCAACATCCCCAAGCTTAACTCCTGCTCATCCTCGAGTAGGTAAGTGATAAAAAGAAAGAATAATTTTTGAGGTGACATGCACCATCATAAACTTTATTAAAGTATTTGTACAACATTCAAAGCTAGGATCATAGTACTTCAATCATAACATGAAATACAAAGTTCTAGCAATAAGACAAAGAAACTATGTTGCAACATGAAAAGGCACAAAAAAAGATTCATGAATAATAATGCTTTGTAAGACGTTTGTTTGTTTCACATAAAGAAAACATAGCATAGTAGTATTCAGCTTGTCCCTCATAGAGTAGCAAATATAAATGCATAGGGCACCTTCAAAGTTTATAAGAGTGACTAGATACAAATAGTTTAAAACAAGCAATATCAAGGTATGCATCAATCAACAAGTCTTGGGACAATGCACATAGAACTAAGAATGGCCACTATGCTCTCAAAGTAGGTGCATAAAGATAGAGGGTGGAGACTCAATTTATAAGTGGAAGAAAGGCCTTCATAGAAGGAAGTAGGGATTCAGGTCTCATAAAGAGCTTCCAAAAATTATGGTACTTAATAGCTTTCGGCTCTCATTGCCCCTATCATAAAAATTTTGAAGTGATTAAGGTTAAAGTGAACAAACTATGTTGTACATGCTTGACGAAGTATAAGTTAGAAATCTCATGTCCCTTGAATACGAGGGCCACTCCTCATGCTACTCAAGTTTAGTCACCGGTAAATTCTTGTCATCGTAAATACATGTGTATCATAGAGAACCGCCAACGGAGTACCCCTTGCCCGATGATACGGAAGAATCCCCATATCAAAATGACAAGGCAAGCAGACAACGAGCATCTTAGCAATCTTCTTATTTACCATGGGAATATGGTGCTTTTTTCTCTCTTTCCTCTTTTCATAATATTTTTTTTCCTTTTCTCTTTTTTTCTCAATATAGGACTCTTTTTTTTATAAGAAGAATGCTTCATAGATAGCTCATTATGGTTACGCTGCAGGTTTCCACCATGTCAGCATGGATTAGACCAGCGACCTAGGCGTTTCTCTAACACATATACATAACTCCATGGACTTACAAGCTCCCCTTTCATTTCACACCGACGACATCCATAGACAAAAGAGCATGATATCAACTAGGTACAAAGTACCAGTGCAATGTTGAAAGCATTCCCCATGACAGCATAGTTCTGCTAATTCCCAACAAATAAGTGCAAGCATATACAACATAGATGACACAATGGTTCAAGTTTATTAAGGGCAAGAAAAGTAAAGTGCGCCATCAAGTTCGTGAGAGTTTAATCACTAGTTTTCTCATAACAAGTTTAATTTGGAAGGTAAACAAAAACATGAATATACTTGGAATAGCATATGCTAGTAGGTAGGTATGGTGTACTCTTTGGAATAACTTGGTTTAGGGAGTTGGATGCATGAGTGGAACTCATACTTGGTTGTGGAGGCTAGCAAAAGACTTGGAGCGACAAACTAACAGAGCAATAATGGCCATAATCATGCAGAGCGACAAAACATCATTGATCAAAGAATAAAGTGATACTACAAGGTGAAAACTAAAGGATCTTAAAGGCTTAGGTGACTTGGTATAGTCATAACATGGTGTGAGCATGCGCCAAGTCAACCCAAATAAACCATCAAAGGAGAATACCACAATACTATGCTTTAATATGCCAAAACAACACATGATTCATCCAAGGCACATTAAGCAATCTCAATTGTTTATAACAAGTCATGCTACAGCAAAGAATACTAAGCATAAATCTAAAACAATATCAAGCATGGCATGACAAAGCATAGGCCATAGTCAAAAACAAGCTCTCTTTACCACTTAAGCATGAACTTTCCTACTCTTTTCCAAACCAAACCAAACTATTTGAAAACCAATGTATGAAAGAGGGGGTCCAACCAATTTATTCAGCAAACTAAGCAAACCAAACAACCAAAACAAAAACGAAAAAGAAGATGCTCCAAGAACAACACAACTCTATATGAAACAATAAAAAGGAAGCGTTTGGAAGAAACCTGGGATTTTTATTGATGAAGAGGGGGATGCCTTGGGTATCCCCAATCTTTGATGCTTGTACTTCTTGGATATTTCTTGGGGTGATACGCGTGGCATCCCCAAGCTTGAGCTTTAGTCCATTCTTCATCTCATTACTCATTCCTTCCATACACCTGAAATTTTTCCTTCATACAAAACTTCACGCAATCTTTATTAGCAACACTCAAGATAATAAGTCTTTAGGTTCAGTTCTAACACCAATAAAACTTCCAATTAAACACAAGCTACTGTAGCACTTCCCTCAAAAAGCTCAATTCCCCAAAAGAACTCAAAAAGGAACCAACAAGAAGCAAATGCAGAAAATGGCAGAAATCTGTCAAAACAGACTAGCTGGTAAAGACGAATTTTTTCGAAGACCTTCTGTTGCTCAAATAAAAAAGTGTTGAACTAACGAAAGTTATATAACAACCTGGGGAAGAAGCACAACAATTCACGCCTCAAAAGGACATACCGAGATTTTACATGAATTTTATGGTGAAGCACAGAAATCTGTTTCAGGACAGCAACTTTCCCAATCATTACTTCTCTCTCATTAGAGGTTACTCTTGGCACAAAAAGCAAATAAAAAGGATAAGGAGCGGTTATTACTGAAGTAGTAACTTCCAAGACTCATCTAAAACTTTTGGGTTATCTCCCAATAAGTACTTTTCTTTAACGCCTTTAAGTTAGGCATAAGAAGCAAGAAAAAGAATCAAGTGTTCTCAAATGAAGAAGCATTAAAACCAAATTTCTTGCCCTTACCTTTCTTACTCTTATTATTAACCTTGGGGAACATATGATTGTTTGGTGGAGAATCAAGGTGCATGGTCCCCCTTCCCACATCTATTATTGCTCCAAGGAGTTCTAATAGGGACCGTCCAAGTGTAATTTGTCCTTTTCCTGCACATTCAATAACAAGATAATCAGTAGAAATCATTTTCGCAAGGATCTTTGTAAACACTCCTTCAGCTACTCCAATAGGTAATTTTGTAGCATTATTAGCAAGAGATATTTCTTTTCCTCCTTCAGAAAGCCCCCAAAGATTCAAAGATTCATAAATATCTTTGGGCATAAGACAAAATTCAGACATGATATCACAGCGAGATTGAAAAGTTTCATTATTTATATCAATCTTTACTGTGGGGAGCCACTTTGATGGTTCAGAATTTATTGGAACATAATTATGATGCTATCTAAGCGTGTTATAACAATCCTTTAAACTAGTAGTGTGGGTCTCAAGCGTGTTCAATCTAGAAAATATGTTCATAAAGGAAGAATCAGATTTGCTAGGCAAGTTGTAAGTAAAGATCAATTTCTTTATAGCATTAATAGCATAATCCTCATTGCATTGGAGGAAATCTCCTCCCACAACAGCATCTAAAGCATATCTATAGAAAAGAGCAAGTCCAAGGTAAAAACTGCTAAGGAACAAGCTTTGAGTCATTTTAGGCTCAGTTTTTTATGTAGATCAGAGATTCTAGACCAAGCTTCCTTGAAGCTCTCCTCAATTCCTTGTTTAAAAGTGAAAATCATTTTCTCGGGTGACATAGTGATTAGAGCAAAGCTAGACATAATGGCAACTTAAGATAGAAACTATTTTTTTGTGTTTTTGATAAAGAAAGCAAACTTGTAAAATTATTATTTTTTGTTTTTGATAAAGAAACAAGCAAACAAAACAAAAGTAAACTAAGCAAAAAAAATAACAAAGTAAAGAGATTGGTTATGAGGGACTCCCCTTGTGAAGATGTCCTTGACTCCCCGACAACAGCGCCAGAAAATATGCTTGATGGCCCAAAATATATCGAGCTCGTTGGGGAACCCCAAGAGGATGGTATGATGAGCACAGCAGCAAGTTTTCCCTCAGTACGAAACCAAGGTTATCAATCTAGTAGGAGCAAGGAAACATCCCAAAGGTGTTGCTAGCTGAATGTTGGCAGGGCGCACTAGCGGTGCCAGCAGCAACATGGAGACCTGCACAACACAACCACAGAACTTTGTCCCCAACTTGCGATGAGGTTGTCAATCTCACCGGTTTTGCTAAAAACAAAGGATTAAACACATCGAATGGAAGGAAATAATAGTTTGAAACACAAAGCGGTAAACAGTTGATTGTAGATTGAATGTAAAAGAAAGGACCGGTGTCCATAGTTCACTAGAGGTGGCTCTCCTTAAGATAGATAACATGCTGGGTGAACAAATTACAGCGGGGCAATTGACAAACATCGAGAAAGCATACAAGCATATACTACTCATCTTGACTCCTTTGAGATTCTATTGTGCATTACAACATTATACATAGACCGCCATCCAACTGCATCTATGACTAATAATCCACCTTCAGGTTATCATCCAAACCCCCTCTAGTATTAAGTTGCAAGCAACAGATAATTGCGTTACGAATTGCGTGTAATGTAAACAATACGATTGTTCTATGAACAAAGGATTGTTGTTTTCTCCCTAGTAGCAACAACACATCTAGTACCTTAGAGATTTCTGTCACTTCCCCGGATTACCAGAGGCATGAACGCACTATCGAGCATAAATACTAACTCTTGGAGTTGCTAGCATCTACTTGGCCAAAATAGCTACTAACAACGGAAAGCATGCAAGATCACAAATAACGAAGACATGATAGAATCAATAATCAATCTGAAATAGCATCTCAATATCCATCGGATCCCCGCAAACACAACATGCAGAATTACAAATAGATGATCTTGATCATGAACGGAGCTCACAAGATCTAAACATGAAAGCACAAAGGAGGAGAACCAGCCATCTAGCTACTACATGGACCCGTAGTCCAGAGATGAACTACTCACACATCACACCTGAGGCTTGCATGATGATGAAGAAGGCCTCCAGGGTGAATTCCCCTCTCCGGCAGGGTGCCGGGAAGAGCTTCAGATCCCTCCCGATCTAGGGATGGAGATGACGGCGGCAACAGACTCTTTTGTGGATTTTTGATCGGGTACTTAGGGTTTCCGTATCAGAGGCAATATATAGGCGGAAGGAGAGGCCGAGGGGGTGCCTGGGGCGGCCAGACCACCCCTGGCGCGGGTCAGGCCTGGCCACATGGCCAGGTGGTGTGGCCGGGCCCTAGCCTCTCTTCGTCTCGTATTCTGGCTCCGGGTGTCCCTCGGTAAAATAATGACTGGCTTTTGTCCCGTCCAATTCCAAGAATATTCATTTTCTGACTATCCTGGAACCAAAAATAGTAGAAAACAGGCAGCTGACACTGTGGCTCTTGTTACTAGGTTAGTCCAAGAAATCATATGAAAAGTACTCCAAAGTGTGGACAAAACACAAGAAAGTAGATAAAAGCAAGCATGGAACATCAAAAATTATAGATACATTTGCAATGTATCATGTCCCGAGAGGTGATTTTGACCAGGTGGTGCATTGCATTGACAACATAGAAAATATGGTGCATGATGCGAACGCCAACATAGTCAACCTCACCCAAGACTTCACATCCTTCAAGACCGACTTTCCAAACTGCTACCCGAACTTCCCATACCAGTAGCCGCCACCTGATGTAGGTGGCAACTTTTGATTTCAGATAGGCTGAGAGCCTTAGCTTGGGGAGTTTAAACTCCTCCAACCTTTTGCATCCATATTTTTTGTTCTTCTTTTGATTAATTTTGTTTTCATTTTAGTTCATGTTTACTTTCTGTTTTGCATTGACAAAAGGAAAACCAAAAAATATTAGATTATCTTTTATCTTGATTTGTGCAAATTTCTCTCGGCTCTCACTGATTTTTCTACAGGTTATTCGCTTCTAGTGATTTAGCTATGGAGATGAACACAAAGAGTTGACTCAAGCAGGAGATAAGCAAGTAAGAGAAGGTACCACATTCGTATTTTCTCTCTTCTTGTAAGTTTATTCATGAACATTTTTATGTTTGTTCGGTTGCACTTGAGTTCTACTCCGCACTTAACTCGCTATCTTTTAGGACTTGGGCTCAAAGGTGTTTTGTCACTACTTTGGTTGAGACTTACAACAACTAATATCAGTTTGAAAAACAACTCTTTGGATTAAAATCCAAAATTTTAAGAATAAGAGAAAGTGTTTATTGACAACTTTGGTGCCATGTTTTTGTCTTAAGGGCTTAATGTTAGTAGTACTCAACCCCACAAACTGATCGTTGACTTGATGATACCTTCTGAAAAAGAATTGTTTGATCGAACAAACTTTTTATGGTGGGAGAGGGATATGCCGAAACCTGTTTTGATAGTTGTAAAAAAGGGAAGAAGACCGAAAAAGTTCTATGTTTCTCATACACACCTTTGGGATGCCAACAACTCCGCTAGCTTTTGAACAATCTATGGTATAACTGCGGATTTCGGCTATGAGTTGATGACATGAGTGGCATACGTGTTGCTATATGGAAAGAATTATTGGTATTCTCAAATGTTGTGTAAGCATTTGTAAAAAATAAACAATCAATGATCCTTGAAAGAGGAAGAAAAAAAGAAACTACTGCAAGATATGAGCTAAAAATATCCAATACTCTTGAGAACTTTGGAACCACCTCACCACCTAAAATGAATAAATTAGAGTTCTTGAAAGAAAAGAAAAAGAAGAGGTGTTTGATAGCCACGATTATCAAAGTGGGTGTTAATGAAAAAGCTCTAAGTTTATCCTTCTTTTGAAATCTACTTGTGCATCCTTAATTATGACGTAAGTGTCCTCGCTTGAAAATATTTTCACTCTCATAAAAATAGAGGCGCTGAAAAGAATTGATTTGTAAGCCTAGCCAAAATTTTGACAGTCTCATTTGAGTTTTAAGAGCTATTAGCTAGCGAGTTACTTGCGTTAGGAATTTAAATTAAGTGCAATTGTTCGGATATATTATGCGCACGTTCAAGGTTACAAGATTTGAGACAATGGAATATGATACAACCTCGAACTTGTAAGTGTTTTATCTTGATTCAATTCCTCGCTATTACTCATTATAGCTTTGCCACTTGAGGGCGAGTAACAGCTAAGCTTGGGAATTTGATAGCTTCAAATTTATCATTTTTATCATTGTTTTTCCTTTTGTTTTTTGCCAGATTTCATTGAAGACTACCCCTTTCTACTAACGTTAACATCGCAATTAGCGAATACTTGGTTTCTTGTGATGGTTTTCAGGCAATTAACCTTTATGGAAGATCCAATAGCATTTATGGACTAATTACACCTAAAGAAGCAAATCCCCAATTGCCCCTTTAATTGGAGGTGTCTAGAGTGCTTAACGACCACTGGTACGATCGGGATGCACCCGTACCGTCTACCCATACTACTCGCCACCAACTTCGTTATATCAATACAAGCAACTTTCGTGAAGGGGAGACAATGAAAAAGAGAACACAGTCGCCACAAACTCATCTAGAGATGGAGAGATCAGATCTAGAGAAGGAGAAGAACCCTATCTGATTCTTCAATGATCTCTAACCTCTAAACCATTCAATCCGCAATCAAAGCCATTGATACTTAGAGAGAGCGAGATTGGCACTTGTAAGTGTTGGAGATATGCCCAAGAGGCAATAATAAAGTGGTTATTATCATGTCTTCACACTTATGATAAATGTTTGCATACCATGCTATAATTGTATTAACCGGAAACATTAATACTTGTGTGATTTGTAAACTAAAATAAGAGTCCCTAGTAAAGCCTCTTGTTAAACTAGCTTGTTGGTTAATATATGATCATGGTTTCCTGATCATGAACATAGAGATGTTATTAACAACAGGATCATATCATTAGGAGAATGATGTGATGGACATACTCCTATAGATAAGCGTAGCATAAAGATCAAGTCATTTCAATAGTTCAATTGCTATATGCTTTCTGATACATAGTAACCTAATTCCTTCGACCATGAGATCATGCATATCACCTTTACTGGATGGATGCTTTGATGTCATCAAACACCACACCGTAACAGGGTGGCTATAAAGGTGGCGTTGAGTGTTCGGAAAGTATTGGTTGAAACACATGGAATCAAGAGTGGGATTTGTCCATCCACATGACGGATAGATATTCTCTGGGCCCTCTCGGTGAAATGTCATCCAATTAGCTTGCAAGCATGTGACTTGGTCACAAGGGATCACATATCACGGGAACGAGAAAAGAGTACTTATCAGTAACGAGGTTGAACTAGGTATACAGAGATACCGACGATCATAACCTCGGATAAGTAACATATCGTGAGACAAAGGGAAATTGGTATCGTATGTAAGTGGTTCATTCGATCGCAAAGTAATCGTAGAAATATGTGGGAGCCATATGAATTTCCAGATTCCTCTATTGGTTATTGTTCGGAGAAGTGTCTCGATCATGTCCGCATAATTCACGAACCGTAAGGAGACACACTTAAGGATTCGACGTTGTTTGAGTAGTTATGGTATTATGAGAAAGAGACCGAATGTTGTTCGGAGTCTCGGATGGGATCCGGGATATCACGAGGTGATCCGGAATGGTCCGGAGAATAAGATTCATATAAGGAAAGTCCCGTTTCGGAGTTCAGGAATGATTCCGGTGTTTTCATCGGGAACATTCTAGAAGTTCCCGGAATGTCCGGCACTCCGGAGGGGAAGGGGTACATGAATGTGTCATTACATGTTGGAATGATTGCATCATGTACTAAGTGTTCTTGCTGTCCCAAATAAAGGATTAAATTGAATCCTAAATTGAAAAAGTCAAACGGCTAGTTTGAAAGTCAAACGGCAGTTTTTGGGAAGTGGGAGGAGAGGAGGAAACCGAATTGGGGGAGGAGTCCTCCTCCCCAAGCCGGCGGCCAGCCCTAGGCCGAGTTGGGGAGGGACTCCCTCCCTCCCCTAGCGCGCCAGCCCTCCCACCTATAAAGGGAGGGGCAGGGCTCCCCTCCCAACACAACACAAGAAACACAAGTTTCCTATCCTCTAAACTAAACCCTAGATCTAGACCCCGGTTTAGAGCTATTCGGTTTAGAGCCTTCTAATTGGTTTAGAGCCTTCTAATTGGTGTGTCTAATTACTAGACCACTAATAGCCTCTCTCATAAGCTCCACCATACTCGCACCGGCTTAAGGCGAAGCCCTGCGGGATCTCCCCTCTACTTCCGGTACCACGCCGTTGTGCTGCCGGAATCGCGAGGAGAGTGCTACAACCTCCGCTGCCTGCTGGAACAAGGGAGAGGAAGGTCTTCGTCGAGTACCGAACGTGTGACCGACTGCGGGAGCGCTGCGGGAAACGCGGCGCTGGAAGGATCGTCTACGCGATCTTGAGATCGGAAAGAGTACGACTACATCACCCACGAGAATCTGCTCTCGTTAAACACTTTGGAATCTTCGAGGGTGAGTTATTCCATCGACTCGTTGCTACAATCTAGTAGATAGATCTTGGCTTGTTTGTTTGTATGCGATAGAAAATTTTTGTTTTCCATGCTACGAACCCCTACAGTGGTATCAGAGCCGTGTCTATATGTAGATCTGTTGCACGAGTAGAACACAATAGTCATTGTGGGCGTTGATGCTTTTATTGTCGATTGCTTTTTGTGTACTTTGCATCTTGCGGTATGTTGGGATGAAGCGGCCCGGGCTAACCTTACATGACATCGTTCATGAGACTTGCTCCACGTTTGACATGCAACTTGTATTGCATAAGTGGCTTTGCGGGTGCCTGTTTCTCCTAGCATAGTTAAGATCCAATTTACAACGGGTAATCAACAATGCTAGTATCAATGTTGTGGTTCTTGTTCGTAAGTTAGAACGACACTTATTGAAAGCCCCAAGCCACGTAAAATATGCAAAGAAAGTAGAGGCGTCTAACTTTGTTTTGCAGGGGTGTGCAGTGATGTGATATGGCCATGATTGTGATTATATTTGATGTATGCAATGTTCCTTATTGTAAGTTGGCAACCGGCAGGAGCCATATGGTTGTCTTTAATTTCTGTTAAGACCTGCGTGTCTATTCAAAATAGTTGTAATAGTTGAAGCTGGTGGACGACAACCATGGAGAAGCGTCATTGACCTTGATGCTATGCCGGTGATGATGGAGATCATATTCGTGCTTGAAGATGGAGATCGGAAGCACAAAGAAGAAAGGCCATATCATATCACATATTATGAATTGCATGTGATGTTAATCCTTTATGCATCTTGTATTGCTTAGTAGACGACGGTAGCATTATAAGATGATCCCTCATGCACATAAATTTCAAGTTCTAAAGTGTTCACCCTTAGTATGCACCGTTGCCAAAGCTTGCTGCTTCGAAACACCACGTGATGATCGGGTGTCTTTGATTCCGCGGGTGAATACAACGTAAGCAAGCCAGATTTGCTTATGCGGAAGCTAAGGTTTGATCTTGACGAGCCTAGCATGTACAGACATGGCCTCAGGAACACGGATTACCGAAAGGTAGAGCATGAGTCATATAGTAGATATGATGAACATGTTGATTGTTCGCCATTGAAGCTATATCAATTCTCGTGATGATCGGTTTTGATGTGGTGTATTTGGTTCGTGTGATCACTAAAACAATGTGAGGGATATTGTTTTGAGTGGGAGTTCACCTAGATTAATTTAATTATTAATTAGAACTCAATTTATCATAAACTAAATCAAAGTGAATTTGCATAGTTGTTGTAGTCATTGGCATCCGTTTACCACCTTGCGCTTAGTTATAATTGAGATAATAGAACTATAGAATTCTGGTTAGTTACTTTACGAACTGGTATCGTATTGTTTTAAGTGTTAATCTAAAGTTTAAAAGTCCTATTGCAAACTTTCAGTAAGTTCTGGTTACTCCATGAAGTTTAATAATTAGTATTAAATCAAGAGTAACAATTCCAAGTGTTAGTATATAAGTATCATGTTTGTATCCATGATTCTTGATATTCAAAGGATTCCCTTAATATCAAGGTTATCTAGGATCTGAAAGAGTTGTTTCAGAAACCATGATGTGTGGAAGATATTGTGATATCTGAAACGAAGTTTTGGTTGCAACATGATAGAGTATAATATGGCAAAAGTCATGTTCTCATATTTGATGAGAATTTGCAAAAAGGTTGGAGACACTTGTTGTCCTAATCCTCCAAAAGGTTTTGGATGGCAACATTATACTCATAATTCATCGTTATAAGCTAAAAGTAGCTTGATCATGGACGATTCCATGATAAGGGTGAATATTTGATGTAGGTAAAATGTTTACTACACCAAGAGATTACTAATGAAAGGAATTTGAAAGAACACCAAACATTTGATGATGGTGATCTACTTCAAAGTGCAAGTCCAAAGACATTGGTATTTAACTATACACGCTTTGGACTATATGTCATATGTATGACTCCACTATTGATGTTGATAGATTCTTTCAAACTGAAAAGGAAATACTGAAAGAGAATCTCATAAATATATGGCAGAAAAGAAAAGACTAGAATCGTTCAGTTTAAGTATATAGATGATATACATGTTATGGCTATATTCTTTGCTTATTAAACAATGTGGTTCTCAAGTATTTGATACTGAATTTGTTGGTGTGAATCGTCATACGAAACAACACAATTCATGAACTACAATGGCCTAAGTAACTAGCAAAAGAATATGTGATGATGTTCATCGAGAACAAAATAAAGAGTTATTGTGTTGCTTGTTAAACATCAAAGCTTGCCTTCAAGATTTGTTTTATCAGGTATTATGAGAACAAAAGGGTTGTTCAAATAATTGCCGTAATCCATAAAAGATGGATGATTCACAAATCTCGTTGGAGAAATCACATCCATAAAACTAGTGCTAAAATGTCAAAAGACAAATTGATTGAAAGATCACTTAGGAAGTGACATCGCTGTTTGAATTATATTGGAAAGAAAACATGAAGAAACTCCATGTTGATGGAATTTTGGAGTCTTCTGATTTTTGATCATATGACGCTTGTGAAACTTTCCTAGAGATAATTAAAACTTCGTTCATAGGCCAAAAGGGAACGAATGACTAGCTTATTGGAACTTGTACATATTGTTGTACGAAGTCCGTTATGTGTAGTCAAGAGCGATGGATTTCAACTTCATATGCTTTCTCCGAAAATTTGAGTGAATATATGAATATTTACTTAATAAGGATGAAGTATGAAACATTTGAAAAGTTCAAGGACTTTCAAGATGAAGTGCAAAATCATTGTAACAAGAATATAAACAGTTTATGATAAAGATCATAAAGGAAGATATTTGAGTTACAAGTTTAGCATAATACCTAAGATTTAAGGAATCGTTCCGTAGATTTGCATTTCCCGAAACACCATAAGAGTATGGAGCGTTCGAGATATGTAATTAAACCTTGTTTGACATGGTAAGATCAAAGGTATAATTCATAAAACTGCCATTGTATTTTAAAGATTAAAAGCTTTAGAGATTACCGTTTTTCCACTGAAAAGAGCTCCATCATAATCCGTTGAAATGACACCATATAAGGTTATGGTTTGGGATAAAACTCAAGTTGTCCTTTCTTAAACATTGGTATGCTATGCATAAGAAAGATGTTTGCAACCAAAGTCGGATGAACCTGTCTTTGTATGTTATTTCGAATAACTGTTAAGTACTCCTCCATAACACCGGAGACAAAAGTGTTTGTTACTTAAAACGTCAAGTTTCTTTGAGAAGAAATTTTTCGTGAAAAGTTAAGTGGGAGGACAATAGAAACTTTGATAAGGTTAAAAAGAACCTTAGCTATATGTGCAGAGTTGCGCAGCGCCGAAAAGTGTTTCGGAGGCAGCAACAATGCTCATGGTTCACGTACCTCAAAGGTTGTGGTCACGGAGATCCAAGTTCCTATTGAAACAAGTAGGTCGGATGAACAATCAAATACCAAGATTTGAGGGTTGAATCATTATTTGAGAATAATGAACCGACTACATGCAGAGAAGCGATGATGGGCCCTGACTCCGTAAAATGGCTTGAAGCCATAAAATCCGTGATAGTTCCATACACGAGAAATCAAGTTTTGAACTTGAAGGACCCTCGAGAAAGGTGTAAGACCTTATAGTTGTGTCTGGATCTATAAAGAAATAGACATGGATGTTTCACATCTAGTCGACATGTTGGGAAAGAGTTCACAACAATGTTCAAGGTTGATTATGACAAGATTTTGATCTTTCATAGTGATATTTAGTCTAGACGGATTAATGTAGCAACCACTACATATAATTTGTTATATGGTAGTTGAATAAACAAAACAAGTTCTTCTAATAGAATTGTTACCTAGGACATGTGCATAACACGGTCCATAGGGTTTTGTTAATTCAAAGGATGCTAAAAGCATATGCAAACTTCAATGGTTAGAGTGAGCATAGCGGAGTTGGAATCTTCACTATGATGAAACTGTTAAAAGAGTTTAATTTCATCAGAGACAATGAAGATGCTTGCGTTTGCAAGAAATTAAGTGGGAGCGCTAAGACATGTTTCTAATACATTATGTGGAAGACATATTGTTGATTGGAAATAATGTATCTTTTATTAACACATATTAAGAGTTTCATCCCGATGAAAGACTTGGGCAAAACCCAAATATTTGGCATCAATAGACGCTAATATGGTTGTGCCAGAAGTACATAGATAAGATATTGAATGAGTTCAATATAGAAACTACAAGAGAAGGTTCTTGTCGCACAGAAAGGATTGAATGAGTTCAATGTTGATGATATATTCAAGTGTATTGACATTTGGTAAAGTGAAACAAATAATCAAGTATAGATTGATACTTGATGTATGAAATCACAAAGAGTATTTATATCAATCATACTGTGATATGTACAAATCCAGATATGTCCTATGCTCTAAATGTTGTGAGCATATACCAGAATGATTTGTAAGATGATCATTGGACAATAGTAAGGATATTCTTATGATCTTTTGAAAGAACTAAGAGTATATTATTTGTAGAAGTGACAAATAGATGGTTAGTTCATTGTAAAAGTACTACATTGATACTAGTTTTGTCACAAAGTACAAATTAAGTTTATCTCAATCTAAACTAAGGGTGGCACAATATAATGGAAAGTGAGTTCCATAATGGATTTGGATGATTTCCAAAGTTAAGACATTGTGACAGATACTACGACAAAAGGCTAAGTATATGACTGCTATTATAGCAGCAAAAGAGGGAATTTGTGTCAAGAAGTTTGTTATCAAACTAGGTGTAGTTCACAGTGGGATAATACTATGAAGATATATTGTGCGACAATATTATCAACATGTTTTAACCCCAAAGAGCTAAAGGTCACACCGAAAGACCAAATTTATACAAAGCCATCTCATTAGAGAATGAGTGATGCGTAGAGACGCAAAGACATGCAATTACACACGGACCTGGAAGTGTCAGATCCGAAGATCAGTTGACCACTAGCAATCGTGTACATACAACACCGGAAAGCCATAGGTGTTATATACACAAAGGTTCGAAACTAGATTATTGACTCTAGTGCAAGTGGGAGACTGTTGGAGATATGCCCAAGAGGCAATAATAAAGTGGTTATTATCATGTCTTCACACTTATGATAAATGTTTGCATACCATGCTATAATTGTATTAACCGGAAACATTAATACTTGTGTGATTTGTAAACTAAAATAAGAGTCCCTAGTAAAGCCTCTTGTTAAACTAGCTTGTTGGTTAATATATGATCATGGTTTCCTGATCATGAACATAGAGATGTTATTAACAACAGGATCATATCATTAGGAGAATGATGTGATGGACATACTCCTATAGATAAGCGTAGCATAAAGATCAAGTCATTTCAATAGTTCAATTGCTATATGCTTTCTGATACATAGTAACCTAATTCCTTCGACCATGAGATCATGCATATCACCTTTACTGGATGGATGCTTTGATGTCATCAAACACCACACCGTAACAGGGTGGCTATAAAGGTGGCGTTGAGTGTTCGGAAAGTATTGGTTGAAACACATGGAATCAAGAGTGGGATTTGTCCATCCACATGACGGATAGATATTCTCTGGGCCCTCTCGGTGAAATGTCATCCAATTAGCTTGCAAGCATGTGACTTGGTCACAAGGGATCACATATCACGGGAACGAGAAAAGAGTACTTATCAGTAACGAGGTTGAACTAGGTATACAGAGATACCGACGATCATAACCTCGGATAAGTAACATATCGTGAGACAAAGGGAAATTGGTATCGTATGTAAGTGGTTCATTCGATCGCAAAGTAATCGTAGAAATATGTGGGAGCCATATGAATTTCCAGATTCCTCTATTGGTTATTGTTCGGAGAAGTGTCTCGATCATGTCCGCATAATTCACGAACCGTAAGGAGACACACTTAAGGATTCGACGTTGTTTGAGTAGTTATGGTATTATGAGAAAGAGACCGAATGTTGTTCGGAGTCTCGGATGGGATCCGGGATATCACGAGGTGATCCGGAATGGTCCGGAGAATAAGATTCATATAAGGAAAGTCCCGTTTCGGAGTTCAGGAATGATTCCGGTGTTTTCATCGGGAACATTCTAGAAGTTCCCGGAATGTCCGGCACTCCGGAGGGGAAGGGGTACATGAATGTGTCATTACATGTTGGAATGATTGCATCATGTACTAAGTGTTCTTGCTGTCCCAAATAAAGGATTAAATTGAATCCTAAATTGAAAAAGTCAAACGGCTAGTTTGAAAGTCAAACGGCAGTTTTTGGGAAGTGGGAGGAGAGGAGGAAACCGAATTGGGGGAGGAGTCCTCCTCCCCAAGCCGGCGGCCAGCCCTAGGCCGAGTTGGGGAGGGACTCCCTCCCTCCCCTAGCGCGCCAGCCCTCCCACCTATAAAGGGAGGGGCAGGGCTCCCCTCCCAACACAACACAAGAAACACAAGTTTCCTATCCTCTAAACTAAACCCTAGATCTAGACCCCGGTTTAGAGCTATTCGGTTTAGAGCCTTCTAATTGGTTTAGAGCCTTCTAATTGGTGTGTCTAATTACTAGACCACTAATAGCCTCTCTCATAAGCTCCACCATACTCGCACCGGCTTAAGGCGAAGCCCTGCGGGATCTCCCCTCTACTTCCGGTACCACGCCGTTGTGCTGCCGGAATCGCGAGGAGAGTGCTACAACCTCCGCTGCCTGCTGGAACAAGGGAGAGGAAGGTCTTCGTCGAGTACCGAACGTGTGACCGACTGCGGGAGCGCTGCGGGAAACGCGGCGCTGGAAGGATCGTCTACGCGATCTTGAGATCGGAAAGAGTACGACTACATCACCCACGAGAATCTGCTCTCGTTAAACACTTTGGAATCTTCGAGGGTGAGTTATTCCATCGACTCGTTGCTACAATCTAGTAGATAGATCTTGGCTTGTTTGTTTGTATGCGATAGAAAATTTTTGTTTTCCATGCTACGAACCCCTACAGTAAGGTTAGGGTTTGATACTTTGATCTACCTTGGTTTGTATTTGATTTGATCCTTAACTGGTATTGTGGCTTGCTACAATAACTTTGAGATGATTTCCTTTTGCAATACAACTATGCCTTTGATTAATCTTCCTCTCATGTCTGAGTAAATCCCCGTAGGTGTGGGAGATGTAGGGGATTGGTGAGATGTGTTGTGCCTTCTTTAATTCCATCCATTTGTGATTGTTGTAGTGTTTATTAACTAGTGAGAATGATTATCTATGTTCACCTAATGCTTGTTATCTAATTTAAGAGCCCGGGTAACATGATCTAATGATCTCATAGGTATGAGCTTGTATGCTAGCGAATCGGCGACCCCCGAGTGACACGGCTGATATCAATGAGGATCTAGCACTACTTGAGGACAACAAGGAACCATCAAGATTAAATACTTGATTCGATCGAAACACCTTAATTAATGTGCTGACCATTGCCGTGGTAATAGGAAGATGGATCATTAGGGCTGGGAAGAATTGTCCATGAGGACATCCAGTCGGTATACGGGTTGCTTGCCTACTCACTTACAAATAAGAAATATCATTGTCACTTATTCCACTTTATTCGTCTAGCACTTCTACTATCACCATGATCTGTTTCTCTCTGTGCCTAATTTCTCATCTATAGGAACCTAGAACACATTTCTCATCTTTACTTTTATGTTATTTAATTCTCGCTTTTTACTCACACAAGTTTCCTCTATTATTCACTCTCTACCTTCCACCTTCAACAATTGCAGTCAATTCACTCAAGACCGCTGACACCTTGAGTGCGATAGAAACGCCGCATAGAAACAATTACCTAGGCTCCTTATTGGGATTGATATAAAAACTCAAATTAATACTTCTGCAAAAACATGCTCTGAGGAACCTATGCACTTGTAGGCCATCGACCCGCTAATGTTCAAGCATTACCTCTGGATGGTTGGTACTACAATTCTAGCCTTCAAACTTGTGGTTATTGTCCCTATTGAATAGTGATAATTAAGGACTTGCCCTACCACATGTTATGGCAGATGTTCCTTAATGGAACCAAATAGATCACGACAAGAGTACTCCCCGTGAGTCTCGCATCTATATTCATGACTCTACCACACCTTTCCCTTCTTTGCATTGGTTTCCGGAAGATTGTTAATCTATGCATCCACATCTTGGGATTCTATCTTGAGCATGTTCATTTTCCTTGTTGTTTTCGACCATTGTCTACCAGTTGGTAGCCAAGTATTAATGCGCATTGGTGTATTCTAATGCAAGATACTCTTGTGGTCCATTAGACATTTCATTCCAGGATGTCAGGAGAAACAAACTCTAGTACCTCGTCAATGTAGGACTAGGTCAAAGTGTTGTAATCCGCAGATCAAGAGGAATTGATTAACTTCTATTCTATTTTACCTTAGAGTATCACACCCTTCTATACTAAGAGGTCATGCTGAGTTTCATGAACTCCTTAATGAAGTGATGCATTTACACATTTTTACCCAACCCTCCTCTGAGTTGTTCATGCTTGTGAATGATGCGTGTGCGTAATAATGTGGCCATTTGAGAATTCTTAGCAGTCATTATTACTTTGAACTCTAAGGACATTTGAGTCATTCTAGCATGATTGGTTAACTCTATCACTAAGAAAAGGATGATTGTGCTACCAAGTCCATTATTCTGGTACACTCTCTTTGGTCAAAGAGTTAGGCTTATGCCAAAACTCTGAGACTATGTTTTTTGCCTTACCAAGAAAGTTCCCTCTCAAACAAGTGACATACCAGTGGTTATTTATATTCTATATGTCTACTTGAAGCGTATCCATATTGACACATGATCGTGTTATCAAGTTCTTGAGAAAGCTAGTTCTCTAAAGTTCTCCTTTCTCCAAGGATCCGTACTAGATACCCTTGAACTAGTTGGTTGAGATTAAACAACAACTTGGAGAGTTATAAGACAAAATCTCTATCCAACTTAGTTCCTTTAAAAAGGGATGTCTAGTTTTGTTCATATTGAAGAAAGATAGTACCTCCTCCGTGGATATGTTATCTTCCCCCATCTTTGATTTGATTTGGGTTATCATCAAATCAAACTCAGTTCCAAGGACTATCTTGATGATGTTGCTACTCATGATGTTTCACTTGAGTACATCCTCATGTCCTCTGGTTTGACCAATAGTTATTCCTTGTTCATACGACGTATGAGTCCATCTTCTTGGAGTGTCACAATAAGTTTGTTGTTGGGCCCATTGCTGACATCCTCATCTTCTGCATCCTAGACTAGATTCATATGGAATAGTTGGCATTAATATGGGAAAACATTTGAGAACCATCTTTGAGTCATCTCGAAGTATGTGTTCTAGATGTTAGAAGTAACCTTCTTCGATTCGCGTGCACTTGTTGAAATATGTCGTCGTGGATTCGAGTAGAGTTGTCTTTGTTTCCTCAAGGACACATGTGTATTTCGTTACAAGTTATTGATGTACATATCTTGAGAATATAGTAAAGAATCATACCACCTAACTAGAGTTGAACCTCAAGTAGACACGATGGTTGGTGTTCCTCAAGGTTTGAACTAGGTCTCTTTGAAAATCTAGCAATATTGATGTAGTGATTGACACAAAT
Organism: Avena sativa; assembly: GCA_916181665.1. Classification (NCBI taxonomy): domain Eukaryota; kingdom Viridiplantae; phylum Streptophyta; class Magnoliopsida; order Poales; family Poaceae; genus Avena; species Avena sativa. Next base: position 347,709,916 of record OV702287.1, read on the forward strand.
AGCCTGAAGACCTATTGCCATATTCCCTTGATTCAGCAATAACAACCACTCTTCATGAGGCATCTTCTATGATTTGTTATAGTAGTTGTGCTTATGGTTTCCTTTGTATCCAAAGTCCGACCTTTAATAGATGTTTGGTGTCTCAAACATCAAGGACAACATTTAAAGTAGAGTTGCTAAATGTCTCTCGGTCGATCCTCCAGACCCTCTATGTTGGCAAGAATTTGATGAGCCAAGTAATTAAAGTCTGAGAATGAAGTTTCTTCTTCTCGTGTTATCAGGAATATTGTTATTTACTCGTCTGGTGGTGTAAAGTGATATCACGATCTTTGGCAAAGATTTTGATAAACTTGGATGAATAAAGAGTTTCCTTCATTTTCTTGATCATGTTCAAAGAGTGACTATGACTATGGTAATCGGAAGTTTCTCTTGTTACATGTTCCTTGTGACTCTTATGAGTCCTCTCCACAAAAAACTTTCTGTCTTGGCCTTCTATTGAACAAAAGAGTGGCCCTTCTGTGTCAAAAGTAGTTCAACAGCTTGGTTTTGTTGATCCATATATTTGTATCCCTGAAAGCTCTACTTAAGTCTAGTAGAATTCATCCCTCGAAGTCCGTGGTCATGTTCTTTCTGTTGGAAGCCTCCTTACCTCAAAAGTTTTAACTCCTCTACAAGCTCCATGGTCTCAATCCTTGTTAAGGCTAGTTATCTGTCACCTTGAAAGCTTCTCCTTTTGTTTCCTCCTTTACCTCGATGTGTTTCATGTTTGTCACCTCAGAGTTATCCCTGAACACTCATTCCTGAGTTTACCATGAGATACTCTGCGTGTTGTCTAGTGTGTTTCCCTCTTCTCCTTAGAGTAACCCTATTTCCTTCTCTCTTCCTACCTTAGGAATCTCGGGTCGAGATTCTCGTAAGGGGATAGAGCTATAACACCCCAGTTTTAGTTAATCCTACATTAGGGTTTGATTTGTGCATTTCATGAGCATCACCTATTTTAATAAGACAAAATGAAACTAAGAAAAAAAAAGACAAACAAAACCCCAAACCCTAGCTTTCTTCTCTCTAGTACTCTATTTCAAATAGTTTTCAAATATTTGAAAATCCACAAGTTTGGAGCCCAATTTGACTAAAGGGCCCCAAAGTATTTCAAATATAAATCTACAACACCTTGGTATTTTGAAATTGTGTAGAACAGAATTTGAAATGTTTTGGAAACGGGAAAAACTAAAAATAGAAAAAGAAAAGGTTTTCAGAAATAAAAAAAATCTAGCTAACTTGGGACGCAACCCATTTCCTCTCTTCTCTCTATTCCGACCACCTGCAACAACCAGTAGCAGCTACATCCCATCTTCTTCCCATGCAGAGTAGCCCACAATAGCCTACGTACAGCCCACCCTCGGCCTGTACCCCTTCGACTTCATCTTCTTCCCCATGAAGCGAAGCTTCTCGGTGTCACGCTCGCCGACACCCGATGCAGTCGCCGCCGTCAGCCGTGCGCCAAGATCCTCGCTGCCGCTCTGGACAGGGATAAGGTCGTTGAGACGTGCCTCTCTCTCCCTCGTGAGCTCTCTCTCATTCCCCAAGCCGGCCAAAACCCTAGCCTGTGCTGCCGCTGGTGGACGATGCGTTTTCGGCCTCCCCTGAGCGCTATAGGGCACTCTTGCGTCGCCACCTAGCCACATGGAGCCGCCCTACAAACTAAATCTAAGCCAGACACTATAAATTGAGAGGACTAACCTCATCATCCCCAACTCCGGCCACCGTGCTCGCCATCAATTCTGGCCTCCCGTGCCTCGCCATCACCTCTGTTCGCTTCATGGTAAGATCTCGATCATGATGGACCCTCTCCCTTCCTCCCCTTGCATTGCTTCGCCCCCATGTCGAGCGTCGTCATCTGCCGCCGCTAGTCACCATTGTTGTCGTTGCTTCGGCTGCTAAAAAGGAGCGGCGCCACCACCTTCCTACTCCCCGCAACCTCGCAAGTCCAACGCGTGTGTGCACGCTTCCTAGCTCGGCCTCCAGTGTCGTCCCTGTCAGGGACCTAGAAGTAGCCTGCCGGGATGACGGCATGCTGACATCATCGTGACGCCAGCGCGCGCGGGTCAACCCAGTCAAATGCCGTGGATCACGCTCTGCCAATGTGGAGGTTGAGTTGGCACTGGGGCCACTCTGTCAGCCTCTCTGGCTGGATGTGCCCCGGTGTAAAAATTAGTTTCTAGTTTTGTTTTAATTTCATAAAATGGTTAAATACTAGAAATTCAATAACTAATTTATATTACGTTAGAAAAATATGTATAATATGTCAAAATGTTTAGAAAAAATGAGATCTGTGTTTTAGTATGAAATTCATGAATTGTTCAGCAACTTCAACTAACAAGTTTATTAGCAAAACAAAATGAACCCCCATAGGTGATTCCGAGGTTTCCCTGTTTTAGGGTTTAGACCCCTCGGACCCTGTTTAAAATGAACAAGCGTGAACTAGGGTTTCATATTAGTGATATTTAACTTTTCATATCATCATCCTTGCTTGAGCTTTGCGTCGATACCATGAGTTGATTGTTTCCCTTCCTTTCTGGTGTTTTTTGTTCTTCACAGTAGAATACGAGATCGACTCCGAGATCGAAGACCGAGATCAAAACCATCGAAGACCGAATATCAATACTTGAGAAACTATGACTAAGTCAAGTAGAAGGCTACCGAAGATCTGCTTATTGGTTATAAACGATCAAAGGCAAGCATAGCCCCACCATCATACAATCCCAAACTTTTAAAGCATTTCAATTCATTCCATGATGCATATGATTCTACTATGGTTTTTGTAGATAGATAGAGTATCATATCTGTTGCATTACTCCCTTTGAGCTTATATTACCTGATCCATTGTACCTAGCATAACTAGGTTTGGCTTGTGTGCACTGCTAGAGCATGTATCTGTCTCCTTCTTAGCCATGCTTAGCTATTAATATTGGTTCATCCAGGTGATGTATCAGATGCAAAGAATCTAGTATGACAGGATAACGAGGTATGTTGATGAGATGAGATTAGTGGAGAGGTTAAACATGCTAAGGCTTGTATGGGAGGCCATGATGGGATGTGGTTTTGGTAGTCCCATGCTCGCCACCCCTAGGACCCGAGAGTTCTTGCCTTCATACCAAGACGAGTGTACGACCACACGGGGACCTATGGGAACCCCCTCGCTCGCTAACTTGCCTATCTGATCCATGAGTCCGTATATTGAGATTTGGAATCTGCATATTTGGATGGGTTGAAGATGATGGATCATATAGGGCATGTCTATGTAGGAAGGAGGCTCTGGGTAGCTAAACTCCCGATTCTTGAATATAGAGATTGGGACGAGCTGAGAGTACGGTCGGTTATAGCAGACGGAACAACCCTTTCTTGGTGACTCATGGATTAGGCAAAAGCAAGGTAAAGGTCGTGTCTAACCATCCTCTGCCGGTGTTCCAAGGAAGAGGGCTTATGCGTTGGCATTAAGAGTCGGTTGGTACATGTGGGTAAAGTTGTACACCCCTGCAGGGTTTTAATCTTTTCGAGAAGCCGTGTCCACGGTTATGGGCGATTTGGTAATGAAGTGAGATCATAGAGAATGTTAACCTAACTGTAAAACTTGGCAACTAAGGTATGTTAAGGATGTTTCCTCGTGGGTACGGGGGTGGTCCTAGTTGTGAGTTGAGACTGATGATGATTCGGTGGATATCAAAAGATGGTGATCAATTTTAGTTGGAGATGTCGCTCTCTTATCCCCTTTTTAAATATTCCGATTAGACGAACTTCTACTCCCTCTTTATTTACAAATAAAGATGGTTTTATGCAAAATAACTCCACCAACCATAAGTCTTGCGGAGTACGCCCTCTACTCACCCTTACTTCATTGATACTTTTGTAGCGGAGTAAGTATTCACTATAGATGAGTTTTATACGACATTGACACCGATGAGTAGCTTGTGGTTCCCGGTCAGCAGCCTAAAATCTATACTCTAGGATGTCATCGTTATCAGGCCTCTTAGATCATTTGTTAAGTTTGCCATATTTAATACTCCCTCCGTTTCAAAATATAAGATGTTTTAGCTCTATGAATAGAGTGTATCTAGACCACTTTTAGTGTGTAGGTTCACTCCAAACCTAAATGAATCTATACACTAAAAGAAGTCTAGATACACTCTTTTCACAAAGCTAAAATATCTCATAGTTTGAAGGAGTTTAGCTGGTTTGTTAACCCGGCAAAATATTCTCCAGTTTCGACTGTGTTGGTTTGGTTCCAATAGGTTGGTGGTTGATATATACTCCCTCCATTTAAAAATATAAGATGTTTTAGATTTGTGAAAGGAGTGTACCTAGACCCCTTTAGTGTATAGGTTCACTCCAAACATAGATGAATCTACACACTAAAAGGAGTCTAGATACACTCTATTTACAAAGCTAAAACATCTTATATTTCGAAACAGAGGGAGTACATGTTTGTGAGGGTTAGTTGCATGGTTTCTACGGTTTGGCACCGTGATAAGTACACGCCGGCAATGTCGAGCCTGTTGGAGTTGATCTCCAGTTTAACAAACTGAGAGATAAAAAGGGGAGCATGGATCCCACAAACGCACCACAATCGGGGATGCTGACCAACTGTTGGACTCGGTCCCATCTTACCCAGCACTTACCATATATAAGGGAAATAACCCTCTATTGTGAGATCTAACGATCTGCATGGTAAAGTTATCTCCACCCAAACTATCGATCCTAAAGAAGTGTTAAGGGAGGCTAAGACCAACGACCACCACCAGCCACCTCCAAGTTCAGTGTTGGCGTCCATGGGTTTTCTGCCATGACTACGACGTCCCTATAACAACTTCATCGACCAGAGCCGCACCACAAGAAGTCCATGGCGAACGCCATGGGAAATCTATCAATTCTTGTTAGTACCATCCCCTAATCCCTCAATTCGCATGCCTATTAGGTGTTCTAATTGTGATCAGTCCATGTTAATGTCCTACCTAATGATGATTAAATCTAACAATGGTATTAGAGCATGATCTGATTGCATTAGAACCCTAAGTATGATCAAGATTAATGTTTTTTGTTTAGAGAGTCATGTTTATCCTCGACCAATTTTGGTGATCATGCTTATGATGGAATTACATTCTTTTCGCTACGAATCAGTACTAAATAACTATCTTTAAAGTTTTTAATTAGCCTCTATTTAGTTGCTTTTCCTCACTGTTACCATTGGCAAGTTCAATTGATTATGTTATATCACTTTTTGGCATGTTAAGAAATTAGAAGAAGAAGAGGTAGATGATCAAGTTTACTTCTAATTAGATGGGGATCAATATTAATGAACATGTTTAAGAAATTAATTACCATAGTTAACAGTACATATGCTCACGGTTATGCATTGGTCATGATTTAGTACTGTTTCCAATTAAGCAAGCAATTAGAAGGAGGAAAATTTGCACAAAAAGTTAAGGAAAATCCCCAAAATGTTGTCGAACCCTAGAATCCCAAATTAAGCATAATTCCAAAGGATTAGTGACATGGGTATGATTACTCGGATGCTTATGATTTATTACCCTAGTTGAATAAAGGCTCACGGCCCATGAAGATTCAAGATGATGGCCCAAGAAGCATCCGATGAAAGCTTTAGTTGTATTTGGAAAGAAACTATGAACTGACATTGTATTGTAACTGTAATCATACATATGTAACCTATACTAATACGGCTTTGGGACCCGGCCTATTATATATACGACGGGAGAAGCCTATGAGGGGATAACCCCAAAACCCCCAAGCGATCTATAATAGGGCTATTCATCAAGTATTCAGGCAACTTCAACTCTCTTGTTTGCCTGACATCCGACAAAATCCCCAACGTTCTCTTTTCCGCAGAACCCTAAGTCCATCATCATGGGCATTGCCGAGGTTACCCCTCGTCAATTGGTGCCATCTGTGGGAAGCCTGAACACTGGAGCCATGAATTTGACAGACCTCATTTCACCAAGCAGCAATCCAGCGAAAGCAGAAACACGCCCACCAACCCCTATTTCGGTACCCACCGATTTCAACGGTGGATCCGATCTCATCATCGGAAGTTTCCACTTCTAAGTAGAGGATCCCGACAAATTACACCTCTCGGTTCCGATCTCATCAAGACCGGCACTTAAGAAATCCGCGCCTACAGCGACAACCTGAAATGGATCGTATGGGCACCTAGAGGGGGCGTGAATAGGTGCTACTTCAAATTTTAATGCTTTTTCAATTTTAGGCTTGACACAAAAGGTAAATTCTCTAGATATACTATTATATAGAATTTCTCTATATGCAAACCTAACTACTAGCGAGTAAAGGCGAGTGAGATAGAGGAACGAGTAAACCGTAGTGGAGCACGCGGAGACACATGATTTGTTTTACCGGAGTTCCTTCCTTGCTAAGGGAAGTACATCTGTGTTGGAGGGGTGGGCGGTACTAAAACCACCATGCCACAATAGGCCCCACCCTGTTCTCCGATGGATCCCGCCACCAAAGGCCTGATCCACCTTTCCACTATGGGAACCCTTCGAGGCGGGAACCGACGCCTTTACACACACTACAAGAAATGTGTTGACTAGTGACCTTTTCTTAACGACCATGAGTTTTTTGGTCATAGAACTATGACCATTTCAAACCAAATGATCATAGTCCATTTCGGAGGGTCCAAACCCTGAAAAATCCAAATCATTACGACCATTTTAGCTAAAAGGTCATGGTTCTGTTACACTAAATGGTCATAGTCTAGCTGATCCAATTTAATACTCTACTTTTGGTAGATTATGACCAATTTAAAAGGTCATGTCAGCTAATTCGTGATGCGTTGATATGACTGAGCATCCACCTAAGCAGTTTTACCTACGTGTCGTGTCCATGTGGCATCCATGCGTCAACTTTTGCTTCTAACAAGTGGGACCCAATTGTCATACTAATCAAAGAAACAAACTGACTAACAAAATAAAAAATAACATACGCATGTACAAACTACCCACATTTTTTGGTTCATAAAATGCCCCTTTTTTGCACTCGAAAAATGGAAAATGCCTTCTCTGTGCGACGAAAAGGAAAACTTCCTCCTAAAATATTGTTCGCCATCTCAAAATACACATGTGTGCATAATACAGACACATCATCACTAAATATGCCCTGAATTTTGCCATAATATTAGTTATTTGGCCTAGACCTTATAGTATAAAGCTAGTCAATCAGGATAAAGAGTCAAACTCCCCACGGATCGCTCCATCGTAATAGATCTCAGCCGTTCACACCCTCCATCCACGCCTAAAATTTCATCTCTAGCCCACCCACACACTTTGGACATGAATTGTCTGAAAGGGCCTATGGTTCTCACAGTTAACACAAAAGTGATCAAGGATAGTTTCGTGAAATCGTCTACCCATCTAGGTCGCGATCGAGTGGAACATCCGAACCCTAATCCCTCATGCCCCACCGGTTTTCTCCCCTACCTCGAAACCGTCCAGATCGACCTCTTCTTCTCTCCCCCACCGCCGCCGCCCACCATGGCGCGGACAACTAGTCCCGTATAAGCCACCTGCCCCTTCCTCCCTACCTGCTAGGTAGCAGCAGTAGTAAATCGACCTGCTCTCGACGGTTACCGGAATAAAATTTGCCTCTTGGCTAGCCACAGCGCACCGTCCCACTGGAGCTGTGAGAAAGCGGGTCGACAGTCATCAACACCTCCCACCGCCGCGCCTCCGCCCCCCCTCACCACGCGTCGCGCCTCTGCGCCTCCATGTCCCCGTCGCCACGCGGGGACTGCCGTTGGCCCCGATGTTGTTCCACTACCCTGACCACGGCCTCCTCGCCAAATCCTAGCTTCTCCCCCGGTGGTAGAGGGGAGTAGGAGAAGGTGGCCGTCGCGGCCCACCCACTATACGAGCCCCTCCTTGAGGCCTACGTCGCCTACCTCGGTGTCGACCAGCTCCCCCGAATCGACGCTCAGATCTCGGCCCGCTGGCCCCATGTGAGGCTTCACCGGTTTAATCTTTTTTGCCGGCTTTGTTATTTGATCTGCATGCTCTGGTTCATAATAGTACAATCATCTACTTTAGAAGTTCAGTTACAGTCATCTACTCTCTCCATTTCAAAATATAAGATGTTTTAGCTTTGTGGAAGAAGTGTATTGATGACTCAATGCATGACGCCCAGAAAAATGCTTGATGGCGGTGTCGATGTAGAGCTCGTTGGGAACCCCAAGAGGAAGGTATGATGAGCACAGCAGCAAGTTTCCCTCAGTTATGAAACCAAGGTTTAATCGAACCAGTAGGAGCAAGTGAACACCCCAAAGGTGTTACTAGCTGAGCTTTGGCAGGGCGCACTACCGGTGCTAGTAGCAACGTGGATACCTGCACAACACAACCACAGAACTTTGTCCCCAACTTGCGATGAGGTTGTCAATTTCACCGTGTTTTGTGGAAAATAAAGGATTAAACATATCGAATGGAAAGAAGTAAAAGTTTGCAGAAAGTAAACACAAAACGGTAAACAGTTTGTAGATTGTATGTAAAGAAAAGGACCAGGATCCATAGTTCACTAGAGGTGGCTCTCCTTAGATAGATAACATGCTGGGTGAACAAATTACAGCGGGGCAATTGACAAACACCGAGAAAGCAATACATGCATATACTAATCATCTTGACTCCTTTGAGACTTGATTGGGCATTACAACATTATACATAGACCGCCATCCAACTGCATCTATGACTAATAATTCACCTTCAGGTTATCATCCGAACCCCCTCCAGTATTAAGTTGCAAGCAACAGATCATTGCTTTACGAACTGCGTGTAAAGTAAACAATACGATTGTTCTATGAACAAAGGATTGTTGTTTTCTCCCTAGTAGCAACAACACATCTAGTACCTTAGAGATTTCTGTCACTTCCCCAGATTACCAGAGGCATGAACCCACTATCGAGCATAAATACTAACTCTTGGAGTTGCTAGCATCTACTTGGCCAAGATAGCTACTAACAACGGAAAGCATGCAAGATCTCAAATAACAAAGACATGCTAGAATCAATAATCAATCTGAAATAGCATCTCAATATCCATCGGTTCCCCGCAAACACAACATGCAGAATTACAAATAGATGATCTTGATCATGAACGGAGCTCACAAGATCTAGACATGAAAGCACAAAGGAGGAGAACCAGCCATCTAGATACTACATGGATCCGTAGTCGAAGGATGAACTACTCACGCATCACACCAGAGGCTTGCATGGTGATGAAGAAGGCCTCCAGGGTGAATTCCCCTCTCCGGCAGGGTGCCGGGAAGAGCTTTAGATCCCTCCCGATCTAGGGATGGAGATGACGGCGGCTACAGACTCTTTCGTGGATTTTTGATCAGGCACTTAGGGTTTTCGTCCCTAGGGCACTATATAGGCGGAAGGAGAGGTCGAGGGGGTGCCTGGGCTGGCCACACCACCCCCTGGCGCAGGCTAGGCCTGGTCGTGCGGCCAGGTTGTGTGGCCGCCCTCTGGCCCTTCTCCGTCTCGTATTCTGGCACTTGATGACTTACGGAAAATAGGCACTTTGGCTTTTGTCCCGTCCAATTCCGAGATTATTCATTTTCTAACTTTCCTGGAACCAAAAACAGCAGTAAACAGGCAACTGGCACTGTGGCTCTTGTTAATAGCTTAGTCCAAGAAATCATATGAAAAGTACTCCAAAGTTGAAACAAAACACAAAAAAGTGGATAAAACCAACCATGGAACATCAAAAATTATAGATACATTTGCAATGTATCAACAGCCCCAAGCTTAACTCCTGCTCGTCCTCGAGTAGGTAAGTGATAAAAAGAAAGAATAATTTTTTGAGGTGACATGCACCATCAAAGACTTGATCAAAGTATTTGCAAAACATTCATAGTTGGGATCATAGTACTTCAATCATAACATGAAAGATAAATTTCCAGCAATAAGCAAAGAAACTATGATGCAACATGAAAAGGAACAAACAAAAGATTCATGAATAACAATGCTTTGCAAGACGTTTGTTTGTTTCATATAAAGAAAACATAGCATAATAGTATTCAGCTTGTCCCTCATAGAGTAGGAAATATAAATGCATAGGACACCTTCAAAGTTCATAAGAGTGACTAGATACAATAGTTTAAAACAAGCAATATCAAGTTATGCATCAATTAACTAGTCTTGGGACAATGCACATAGAACTAAGAATGGCCACTATGCTCTCAAAGTAGGTGCATAAAGATAGCAGGTGGAGACTCAATATTATGGTGGAAGAAAGGCCTTTTTATAAAAGGAAGTAGGGATTCAAGTCTCATAAAGAGATTCCAAAAATTATGGTACTTATAGCTTTCATATCTCATTGCCCCTATCATAAGCATCTTTAAGGTGATTAAGGTTAAAGTGACACAACTAAGAGGATATGCTTGACAAGTTATAAACCGAAATCTCATGCCCCTTACTTACGAAGACCGATCCTCATGCTACTCACCTTTAGTCATGAGTAAGCTCTTGTGATTGTAAGTACATGTGTATCATTAAGAACCGCCAACGGGGTACCCCTTGCACATGATATGGAAGCTTTCCCATAATCAAAATGACAAGGCAAGCAGACAATGAGCATCTCAGCGATCTTTTTATTTGCTATTTGCATAGGTTTTTATTGAGGATGCTTCATAGAGTGCTCATTATGGTGATGCTGCAATTTTCCACCATGATTAGGCATGGCTTAGGCTAGCGGCCTAGGCGTTTCTCTAACACACATACAAACTCCATGATCTTACAAGTTCCACTTTTATTTCACACCGCCAGGATCCGTAAGCAAAAGAACATGATATCAACGGGGTACAAATTACAAGTGCAATGTTGAAAGCGTTCCCCATGAAACATGGTTCTGCTAATTTCAACTTATAAAGCGCAAGCATATACGCAATAAAGAAGGACCCAATGGTTCAAGTTTATTAGAGGCAATAAAGTAAAGTGTGCCATCAAGTTCGTGAGAGCTTTAATCATTAGTTTTCTCATAACAAGTTTAATTTGGAAGGTAAACAAAAGCATGAATATACTTGGAATAGAATAAGATAGTAGGTAGGTATGGTGGACTCTTTGGAATAACTTGGTTTAGGGAGTCGGATGCATGAGTGGAACTCATACTTGGTTGTGGAGGCTAGCAAAAGACTGGGAGCGACAAACTAAGAGAGCAATAATGCCATAATCATGTAGAGCGACAAAACATCATTGATCAAAGCATAAAGTGATACTACAAGTTGAAAAATAAAGGATCATAAAGGCTATGGTGACTTGAGATAGTCATAACATGGTGTGAGCATGCGCCAAGTCAACCCAAATAAAGCATCAAAGGAGAATACCACTATACTATACTTTAATATGCTAAAACAACGCATGATTCATCCAAGGCACATTAAGCAATCTCAATTGTTTATAACAAGTCATGCTACAGCAAAGAATACTAAGCACAAAGCCAAAACAATATCAAGCATGGCATGACAGAGCATAGGCCACAGTCAAAAACAAGCTCTTTTTACCACATAAGCATGAACTTTCCTACTCTTTTCCAAACCAAACCAAACTATTTGCAAACCAATGTATGAAAGTGGGGGTCCAACCAATTTATTCAGAAAAATAAGAAAACCAAGCAAACAAAAAACCAAAACCAAAACCAAAACGAAAAAGAAGACGCTCCAAAAAAACACAACTGTGCAAGAAACAATAAAAATGAAGCGTTTGGAAGAAACCTGGAATTTTTATTGATGAAGAAGGGGATGCCTTGGGCATCCCCAAGCTTTGACGCTTGTAATTCTTGGATATTTCTTGGGGTGAGATGTGTGGCATCCCCAAGCTTGAGCTTTAGTCCATCCTTCATCTCATTACTCATTCCTTCCATACACCTGAAATCTTCCCTCCATACAAAACACCACACAATCTTTATTAGCAATATTAGTGCACTCAAGATAAATAAGTCTTAAGGTTCAGTTCTAACACCAAATAAACTTCCATTAGAACACTAGCTACTGTAGCACTTACCTCAAAAAGCTCAATTCCCCAAAAGAACTCAAAAAGGAACCAACAAGAAGCAAATGCAGAAAATGGCAGAAATCTGTCAAAACAGACCAGCAGGTAAAGACGAATTTTTGTGAAGCCTTTCTGTTGCTCAAATCAAAAAGTGTTGAACTAATGAAAGTTAGATAACAACCTGGGGCAGAAGCACAAAAAATTCACGCCTCAAAGAGACGTTCAGATATTTTACACGAATTTTTACGATGAAGCACAGAAATCTATTTCGGGACAGCAACTTTCCCAATCATTACTTCTCTCTCATTAGAGGTTACTCTTGGCACAAAAAGCAAATAAAAAAGATAAGGAGAGGTAATTACAGAGATAATAACTTCCAATACTCATCTAAAACTTTTGGGTTATCTCCCAGTAAGTACTTTTCTTTAACGCCTTTAAGTTAGGCATAAGAAGCAAGAAAGAATCAAGTGTTCTCGAATGAAGAAGCATTAAGACCAAATTTCTTGCCCTTACCTCTCTTACTTTTATTCTTAACCTTGGGGAAAATATGATTGTTTGGTGGATAAGAAAGGTGCATGGTCCCCTTTACCACATCTATTATTGCTCCAAGAAGTTCTAATAGGGACCATCCAAGTTTAATTTGTCCTTTTCCTGCACATTCAATAACAAGATAATCAATAGAAATCGTTTTCCCAAGGATCTTTGTAAGCACTTCTTCAGCTATTTCAAGAGGTAATCTGGTAGTATTATTAGAAAGAGATATTTCTTTCCTCCTTCAGTGAGCCCCCAAGTATTCAGAGATTTATAAATATCTTTGGGCATAAGACAAAATTCAGACGTGATATCACAGCGAGCTTGAAGAGTTTCAGTGTTCATATCAATCTTTACTATAGGGAACCACTTTGATGGTTCAGAGTTTATTGGAACATAATTGTGATGCTCCCTAAGTGTATTATAGCAACTTTCTAAGCTAGTAGTGCTAGCCTCAAGAGTGTCCAACCTAGCAAATATTTTTGTGAAAGAAATATCAGTTTGGCTAGGCATGTTGTAAGTGAGGATCAATTTCTTTATAGCATTAGTAGCATCATCCTCATTACATTGGAGGAAATCTCCTCCCACAATAGCATCTAGAGCATCCTATAGCAAAGAGCAATCCCAAGGTAAAAACTGCTAAGGAACAAGCTTTGAGTCATTTTAGGCTCAGTTTTGTCATGTAGATCAGAGATTCTAGACCAAGCTTCCTTAAAACATTCCTCAATTACTTGTTTAAAAGTGAAAATCATTTCCTCGGGTGACATAGTGACTAGAGCAAGGCTAGACATAATGAGATAGGAACTAATTTTTGTGTGTTTTCAAATAAGAAAGCAAACTAGTAGAACTAATTTTTTTGTGTTTTTGAATAACAAAACAAGCAAACAAAGCAAAAAGAAAACTAAGAAAAACAAAAATAACAAAGTAAAGAGATGGTTATGAGGGACTCCCCTTGTGAAGATGTCCTTGAATCCTCGGCAACGGCGGCAGAAAAATGCTTGATGGCTCAATGCACGGCGTCCAGAAAATGCTTGATGGCGGTGTTGATGTAGAGCTCGTTGGGAACCCCAAGAGGAAGGTATGATGAGCACAGCAGCAAGTTTCCCTCAGTTATGGAACCAAGATTTAATCGAACCAGTAGGAGTAAGGAAACACCCCAAAGGTGTTACTAGCTGAGCTTTGGCAGGGCGCACTATCGGTGCTAGTAACAACGTGGAGACCTGCACAACACAACCACAAAACTTTGTCCCCAACTTGCGGTGAGGTTTTCAATCTCACCGTGTTTTGCGGAAAACAAAGGATTAAACATATCGAATGGAAAGAAGTAAAAGTTTGCAGAAAGTAAACACAAAACGGTAAACAGTTTGTAGATTGTATGTAAAGAAAAGGACCAGGATCCATAGTTCACTAGAGGTGGCTCTCCTTAGATAGATAACATGCTGGGTGAACAAATTACAGCGGGGCAATTGACAAACACCGAGAAAGCAATACATGCATATACTAATCATCTTGAATCCTTTCAGACTTGATTGGGCATTACAACATTATACATAGACTGCCATCCAACTGCATCTATAACTAATAATCCACCTTCAGGTTATCATCCGAACCCCCTCCAGTATTAAGTTGCAAGCAACAGATTATTTCTTTACGAACTGCGTGTAAAGTAAACAATACGATTGTTCTATGAACAAAGGATTGTTGTTTTCTCCCTAGTAGCAACAGCACATCTAATACCTTAGAGATTTTTGTCACTTCCCCAGATTACCAGAGGCATGAACCCACTATCGAGCATAAATACTAACTCTTGGAGTTGCTAGCATCTACTTGGCCAAGATAGCTACTAACAACGGAAAGCATGCCAGATCACAAATAACAAAGACATGATAGAATCAATAATCAATCTGAAATAGCATCTCAATATCCATCGGATCCCCGCAAACACAACATGCAGAATTACAAATAGATGATCTTGATCATGAACGGAGCTCACAAGATCTAGACATGAAAGCACAAAGGAGGAGAACCAGCCATCTAGCTACTACTACATGGATCCGTAGTCCAAGGATGAACTACTCACGCATCACACTGGAGGCTTGCATGGTGATGAAGAAGGCCTCCAGGGTGAATTCCCCTCTCTGGCAGGGTGCCGGGAAGAGCTTCAGATCCCTCCCGATCTAGGGATGTTGATGACGGCGGCTACAGACTCTTTCGTGGATCTTTATCGGGCACTTAGGGTTTTCGTCTCGAGGGCAATATATAGGCAGAAGGAGAGGCCGATGGGGTGCCTGGGCTGGCCACACCACCCCCTGGCGCGGACCAGGCCTGGCAACGTGGCCAGGTGGTGTGGCCGCCCTCTGGCCCTTCTCCATCTCATATTCTGGCACTTGATGACTTCCGAAAAAATAGGCACTTTGGCTTTTGTCCTGTCCAATTCCAAGAATATTCATTTTCTGACTTTCCTGGAACCAAAAACAGCAGAAAACATGCAGCTAGCACTGTGTCTCTTGTTAATAGGTTAGTCCAAGAAATCATATGAAAAGTAATCCAAAGTTGGAACAAAACACAAGAAAGTGGATAAAACCAAGCATGGAACATCAAAAATTATAGGTACATTTGCAATGTATCATGTATCTAGACCTCTTTTAGTGTGTAGGTTTACTTCAAACCTAAATGAACCTACACACTAAAAGGGATCTAGATACATTCCTTTCATAAAGCTAAAACATCTTATATTTTGAAACGGATGGAGTACTTTACAAGTAGATGTATGCGTGTAGTAGCAAGTATATGTGTGTGTGTACAAGAAAAATATTGGGGACCTTCCGCTCCATTGCAATGTTAAGTTAATCTAGGTATCAGTTATAAGAATCGTACGATGCTACTGATCGCTGATAGCTGGAATATTAGTTATGCCTTTCTGCCTAGAAATTTTCTTGTGTTCTCCTAATTTTTTGATCTCTGACCTGTAGGTACCCACCTTCATTCATCCAAAATTGGCATACAAGAGCTTCAGGATGGAGAAGCCCGAACAAAACCTGCTCCAAACAAAGTGTTCTTGCTCATTGGAGCTGGTTATTTTTATAACTAGTTGTATGAAATATTGTGATTGTAATTTATTGTCTTTGGCTATTGTAATCTACTACGTTTGGCTGTTGTATGAAATATTGTGTGTTTATAAGATTTGTTTGAAACAAATGATTTGTTATTTCACTTGTAATTGTCGGTTGATTTATGGGATGCATTTAAAATGAAAAGAAAACGAAAAAATGACTAGTGGGACCTTATTGGCCTGACAAGTAGGCCTAACGTTGACCTAACAAGTGGGACCAACGAGTTGACCTGACAAGTGGGTTCATCTGACTAGTAGTACCAGCTAAAAAAACATAAAATAGGCAACGACCCAAACACATGTGCCAAGTTATTGGGCCTGGCACGATAAGATGACCATCATGGGCTAGGCTACACGTTGCCACATAGGATTGGCATGTTGCCACGTAGGATTTGCCACGTTGGATCTGATGTGGATATGCCAAATTACCCGTGACCACAAATTTGGTCATGAGCACTATGACCATCTATTTTGGTCATAGATGTCCATGACCAATACAAAAATAGGTCGTTAGCTATCTATAGTGACCCTCGCTATGTGACCTACTGTTTTTGGTCATAGAAAGGTCATAGATGAATTACTATGACCTTTCTATGACCAATATTTGGGGTCACCAGCTAGCACATTTCTTGTAGTGACAACTAGTGGGGCACAACTCGACAACCAAATTGGAGGCTCCCGTAATGACAACAAGCTGCCACAAGAAGAAGTTATCAATAACAAAACACAAGATCTAGATATTGACGAGAATACTAGATCAGGGATTTCTCCAAGTGAATGGAGAGGAGTTGATGCGCTTGATTCGTGATGACGATGTAGGTTGTCTCCTCCTTCAATTCCCCCAAAGATCAAAGCCTTCGGGTAGTTGAAGTGGGAGATCTAGAGAGAGAGCTCTTGCAACAGGTCTGGCCTTTTTCGAATGAATCGAGAATTCTGACCAAAGGGGATGATGGGGCTTTTATACCCTGCCCCAACTGAGCCATTGGAGCCTTTGGGGGCCGGATCATCCGGCCCAAGTAAGGGACGGATTATTCAGCCTAGGGAAGACTCTACCCCAGACTCGGATTACCCGGCAAATAATCCGCCTTCGAACTGAAACTCGTGCAGGAAGGTCCTTGGCATCTTCTCCTAGGGACCGGATTATCCGACACTAGGGGAGGGCCGGATTATCCGGCTGGGAGAAAAATCCGCCCCAGCAACAGATTGTCCGGGGGAAAATCCGCCCCCAGACAGAAGCTTGCGCAGACGCTCCCTTGGGCGATTTCCCTAGGGCCGGATTATCTAGCCCTAGAGGAAGGCTGGATTATCCGGTCTAGGGAGAAAATACGCCCCTGAGTCGGACTATCCGGGGGGAAATCCACACCTAGACAGAGACTCGCGCGCGGCCATCCCTGGCCAAGATGGTCAGACCGGATTATCCAGCCCATGATGGGGCGGATAATCTGGCCCCCAAACACCCAAAAACTTTCCTGCAACACTTAGAGCACATTAGAAACCTCCACGGTATTGTTATCTAACACACAAAATATAGGAAAACATAAAATGTTCTTTCAATCTCCCCCTTTTTGGTGTTAGATGAGAATACTAGGATTTGCAAGAAAGCTCATATGACTACCAACATTAAATACATGAAAGAGACTCCCCCTCAATGTGTGCATACTAAATATTTGCATTTGAATACAAATGCACACAAATAGGTATGAGTCTATTCCATTGGAATATGAATAGCATAATTATACCACTGAGAGAGAGGTGTCCTCAAGATAGCCAGTATAACCAATGTGATAACCATTATAAACGCCTTCCTCGAGATATATATCCAATATGATAGAATATGATAGATGAATCCATAAGAGTAATCCAAGAGGTAAATCCACACCAACAAATAGTTTCATACAAAGAAAATCACAAATAAAGGTTCAACACTAAATGGGCACAAGCGAGAAAATGACGAATAGATAAAGTGCAAATGCTTGCTCCCGACCCATGCAAATCGTTGGAGACCTAATATAACTACTTATCTCTCTTTGGCATCGAGATGCCAAAAAGGAAGAAGAGCGATCCTAACGCCCCAAGGGATCACTCGTAGTCCTCGTCCTCGTCCCCATCCTCGTCCTCAAGCTCCTCGGTGTCATCATCCTCAACATCAGCAGTGGCCGCGGAAGGGAACAGGTGACGCTTAAGCTCTCCATAGTTAAGCCTAGAAGAAGAATTCCACCGAGCATAAGATGATGCTCCGAACACATGGTGGAGAATGAGCTGCTGAGTGTGAGACATCTCGTGGTGCTGCTTGTGCGCCTCATACTGTCCCTTGCGAGTGTCCACCCCCATGCAAAGAATGTTCCGCTGAAACCAGTTCAGCTGCTTGATGTCACGTGCAATAGGAGGTACTAGGGTCCTATGAGCGCTGGCATGAGCATCCATCATGAGACTCTCAGGAGCATAAGATGGGTGGGAGGTCTTCCGAACCTTGGTGTAGATCTTCTTCACCTTGTGCTCAACGTCAATGTTAAATTCGTCAGAGGGAAGCAGGTGCTTGATCAACATCATAATGTAGGGTGCATATGGGATGGATAGCCTATTGAACATGGCATCAATCAGCTCATGGTAAATAAAGTCCATGACATCCAGCTTGTAATTAACGGACTCATCCTCACACCATGCAACCTCATGAGAAAAGGCTAGGAGCTGAACCAGGTGGCCACGGATACTGTCATTGTTGCCTCCACTTGGGGTGATAGAATCACGGAAGAGACCCACCAAGATAGCATACACAGGAACAAGACCAGCAAAGGTGCCCACAATACCATTGTCAACTATGCACGGAGAGAGGACTGCATCTTTATTGGGCTTGAGTTGGGTGATGATACGGTGGCCACTAGCACGATCCCTGCTACAGAAAGAATAACCAAGAACCCCAGCAAAAACACGAAAATCATCTTGCATAGGCCTATCAAGAGTCATCCACTTCATGGTGCGATGCTCATCACCGCAAATAACCAAGGTGGAGAAGAACTGCTTCACAATCTCAGAATCATAGGAGCATTGGAGAGCCATGAGATGGTGCAGCCCCATCCGCTCAGACACATACATAGCATCAACAAAGTGAGGCTTCTCCATGACCTCAGCAATAATCAGAGGATGCATAGGCCGAATCTTCAGCCGAGCATAAACATCTTCATAGATACCCTTTTGTTCAGCACACCAAAAAATGAAAATCACCCAGCTCAGTATCACAACTCAGCAAATAGACCACGGTGATGAATGGAAGAGTAAGTAACGGGATCCATCGACTTATAGTTAATCTTGGGCTCTTTGCCCTTCTTCTTGGACACACCCTTCCTAGTTCTATCCCTCTTTTCCTGCTCAACCATGCGGTCAACCTCTTTCTTTCTTCTTCTCAGTTCAACCTCGTCCACAGTATGACCCTCACTATCTTCCCTGAAATAGAGACCATGAGGACGACGCTTGTAGGTCTTGGGAACATTGGAACCACCTGTGAAACGAGAAGGAACGATAGCATGGGGATAAGCACACACACAAGTCCAAGAGATAATGTAGAAATAGTAGGCAAACAGTCCATAGTCCAATCAAACACTATGCCCAAAATCCACTCGAAACTGAAGCAGTTTTTATTCTGTCAGGCCAGATTATCCGGCCTCGCCAGGGGCGGAAAATCCGGCCCTGGCAGAAAATTTTAGAATCGCCTAGATTGGATGCAATAATGTGGATCGGGCCTAGAGGCTGCAAGACTACAATTTCTACACGAAACAACAACCTTCTAGACAGCGTTCCACCCAACAAGTGACACATCAAGCCAAAGATGGGGAGAGAGGGAGTTACCCTCACTCATTGGAGGAAGAACACGGAGGAGAAGGTACCTGGAGGCATGGAGAAGAAGATCCAGGGAGGCCCGGAGAATCTAGAGGCCGGAGAGGCTCTTGGGAGGGTGGGGGTCCGCAGGCGACGATTGGGGAGAAGGAGAGGGTCGGGGGAGAAGTGATGCTCGTTATGAGCTCTTCCCCCTGATCCTTGACCTTAAAGACTGTAGCCGCCAGGGCCTGATTATCTGGCCTACACTTGGTCCAGATTATCTGGCCTACACTTGGTCCGGATTATCCGGCCTAAAGTCTGAAATTCTGTTATACACAGATTCAGGCCCGCGCGTCCCCAAACAAAACCCCCACAAGGTGTACAAGGGACTTGTGTGCAAGAAAAGATGGCTTAGGGGTAGGGAAAGGCTTGGGATTAAGAGAACAAAACTGAGATGGTACTACACACTAGAAATTGCAAGAATCAAATCAACTAAAGGCCAAAATTAAGTGTGATTCCCATAAGAACATGAGATGAGCAAGAACAACCAAAAAGATCCAAGGAAATCCAACTCTTCTCATGGAAGAGGGATGTGGCCGAGGCCACCTTGTTGGAGTGCATGGTATGACACCGCAAAGATATATTTTGGGTTCATGACCAATACTCATCAATAAGCTCACATATCACAAAATATAAAGAGAAATGATTTTGACTTGCTTTCTGCATTATGGGGGGAGGGTTACCTAGTTAATTAGGACCACACTCCCCCTATATCCATGCCCACACCTAGACCAAATAAGACTAAGATGTAAGAGTGAGTGCATGGGTAATCAAGACAATCTCCTTGAATCAACAATATTTAGCTCATTCCTCAAGTAACAAAACCTTGCTTCATCAAGTGGCTTCGTGAAAATATCAGCAAGTTGGTTCTTCGTGCTCACAAAAGATAGATCAATATCGCTGCGAGGTACATGGTCCCAAATAAAACGATTCTGAATCTCAATATGCTTCGTCCTTGTGTGATGTACCGGATTATACACAATTTTGATTGCACTTTCATTATCGCATAAAAGAGGCACTTTGTTGCAATTGACACCGTATTCCTTTAAAGTTTGCGTCATCCATGATAATTGAGTACATGCACTAGCAGCAGCCACATATTTAGCTTTAGCGGTGGAGAGAGATATACAATTCTGCTTTTTAGAAGACCAACATACTAGAGACCTTCCCAAGAATTGACAAGCTCCAGAAGTTGATTTCCGGTCATCCTTATCACCAGCCCAATCTGAATCAGTATATCCACATAGAGAGAAATTGGAGCCCTTGGGATACCAAAGACCGAAATTAGGGAAATGAACCAAATATCGGAAGATCCTCTTGACCGCCACTAAGTGGATTTCTTTAGGAGCTGCTTGATACCTTGCACACACCCCTACACTCAACACAATATCGAGTCTAGATGCGTAGAGGTAAAGAAGATAGCCGATCATGGACCGGTATACCTTTTGGTCCACATCTTTACCATGGGGATTAAGCTCAAGGTGACATTTTGTTTGCATCGGAGTGGCGACGCCATTAAGATCGTCATCTTGAATCTCTTGAGCATGTCTTGGATGTATTTTGCTTGATTGATAAAAGTTCCTTCTCTAAGTTGCTTGATCTCAAATCTAAGAAAGAACCGTAACTTCCCCACCATAGACATCTCAAACCTGTCAGTCATAATCTTTGAAAATTCATCATTAAAAGCTTTATTAGTAGAGCCAAAGATAATGTCGTCTACATATAGTTGGCATACGAAGAGCTCCCCCTTAACCTTCTTAGTAAAAAGAGTGGGATCGATTTGCCCAACTTCGAAGCCATAGTCTAACAAAAGCTCTTTACGGTGCTCATACCACGCACGGGGGGCTTGTTTAAGGCCATAGAGTGCCTTATCGAGTTTGTAGACATGGTTCAGAAAGTTAGGATCCTCAAATCCCGGGGGTTGCTTTACATATACCAACTCATGTGGAGGACCATTAATAAAAGCACTCTTAACATCCATTTGCCGTAATTTAAAATTGTTATGAGCAGCATAAGCAAGAAGGATACAAATGGACTCAAGGCGAGCCATAGGAGCATAAGTCTCGCCTAAGTCGATGCCCTCCACTTGGTAATAGCCTTGTGCCACGAGTCTTGCCTTGTTCCTTACAACAATGCCATTTTCATCTTGCTTATTCTTGAAGATCCACTTTGTGCCGATAACATTGCAGCAGTCCTTGGGCTTCTCTACTAATTTCCAAACCTTGTTGCACTCAAAGTTATTCAATTCTTCATGCATAGCAACAACCCAGTCCGGATGTTCAAGAGCTTCAAATACCTTCTTGGTCTGCACCATTGAGATGTGAGCTTGATGCTCACCAAAACTTGCCAACTCCCTTCTTGTGGATATCCTTCAACGAAGATCACCTACAACTTTGTCAAGAGTGTGACCCCTTAATTCAAGGTTCCTATACGCACGGTCTTTGCGACAAAGTTCAATAAGCTTGTTGTCTCTTGGGGGAATAACTTCATTATTTGATTCTTTGTTGGAATCATTGGCTTCACCTTGATCTTCAGCTTGATTAGTAGGAACAGGAGATGTTGAATCTTGCCCTTGATGTTGGACAGCAGCCGTAATAGGAGGCTACTGTGCTTCGGGATTTTTAGGGTCGGATAATCCGGCTGAGGGAGAGGCCGGATAATCCAGCCTGGGAGAACATGAAGCATCTTCACAGATTGGACTAGAACTTGCTCGAACTGGAGAGTGGCCGGATAATCCGGGGTCAGCCAGAAAATCCGGCATGGGACTAGGAGCAATTTCTTTGATAGGTTGAACAAATCTGCCAGTTGAGGAGGGATGGCCAGATAATCCGGTGTCCAGCGGATAATCCGTCCTGGAGCACTCATAAGCATTTTGATGTTCAGCATTTTGTGTGGTTGGTGTATAAGATTCTCCGATGCTTGGAGCATGTTGAGCTTGTGTCGATGAGGGCTCCACTTGAGTAGAGCATTGTCCTTCCCGATCCACCACAAGGGGTTCCTCAATGGGGCGGAAAAATCCCACGTCCATTCTTTTTATGGCATCTTGGGGTATTTCAACATCTGCATCACAAACATCAACTTGCCCTGCACGGGAGCCATCATTTTCCTCGAACACCACACTACAAGATTCTACAACAGTTCCGGAGAGATTATTGTAGACTCTATAAGTGTGGGATTTGGCACCATAACCGACAAAATGCCTTCTAAAGCCTTAGACTCAAATTTTGATAAACGAACTCCTTTAATGAGAAAGAAACACTTACAACCAAATACCTGGAAGTACGAGATGTTTGGCTTGTTACTAGTAAGTATTTCATATGGACTCTTGTCCAAGATTTTGTGGAGATAGATCCGGTTGGATGAATGGCACGTGGTAGAGATTTCTTCAGCCCAGAAGTTATAAGGAGACTTAAATTCAGCTAGCATAGATCTGGCCATATCCATTAAGGTCCGGTTCTTCCTCTCGGCAACACCATTTTGTTGAGGGGTGTACATAGCGGAATATTGATGTCTTATCCCCTCTTCACTTAGAAATTCATTTAAGGTGTAGTTCTTGAATTCGGAGCCGTTATCACTTCTTATTGCCAATATAGGGACATTGTGTTAACGTTGAACTTTGTTGGCTAAGTTGATGACCGTTTATTGAGTCTCGCTCTTCAACTTGAAGAAATAGACCCATCTGTATCTTGAGTAACCGTCAACAATCATGAGGAAATATTTCTTCCCACCGAGACTTGCATGAGATGGAGGACCAAAGATATCCACGTGGAGGAGCTCTAAAATCCTCTTTGATGAAATAATAGTCTTCCTTCGATGGGGAGAATCATGTATTTTTTCTTCAACACAAGCCCTGCAAACACGATCTTTGGCAAAGGAAACATTTTCTTTTAGTACAAGGATGTAGCCACCCTTGTGGAGACTTTGCAAAGTTCTCATATTGACGTGGGCTAGTCGACAATGCCATAGCCAGCCTGCGTCGGCCTTTCCGAAAAGACACATTGGGCCTGTAGTGGTTTTCCCCAAAAAGTCCATCACGTATAGGTCATTTTCGACATATCCCACGAAAGCGACCTTTAGAGACTTGCTCCACAAGAGTACCACCAAATTAGCATCAATAAAAACTGCAAAGCCCATATTACCAAGTGCACGAACTGAAAGTAAATTTTAACCGAGGGTATCATCAAGCATGATGCCCACGAGAGAGATATCGTGAGCAACAACAACTTTGACAAGACCCAATACCTCAGATTTTGACTTGTCACCATAGGAGACGATTATGTGATCATGGTTTGGCCGCATCTCCGAGATGATCTCCTTGCTTCCGGTCATATGACTAGTGCACCCGCTATCGAGTACCCATTTAGACCCACCGGAAGCATAGCCCTGCAAGAAAGTTACTTCTTGGTTTTAGGTACCCACACTAGTAGAAAAGCCCCCCTTTGGTCCTGCTTCATAAGGGTCATTGGTCCCGGTTTTTGAACCGGGACCAATCACTCAGGACCAATGCTGGTCCCGGTTCTCGCACGAACCAGGACCATCGGGTATCCACGTGGCCCGCCGTGCGTGCGCTTGTAGTAGGCCTTTGGTCCTGGTTCGTGGCATGAACCGGGACCGAAGGTCTTTTCTATTTATTTTTCAAAAAACAATTTATTTTTTCGAATTTTTTTCCAAATTTTCTTGAATCTATGAATATTTGGACCAGTTAATCTCTCACCCGAGGCCTCTCGATCACACTTAGTTTTTGGTCAGATTGTAATCTTTAGTTAAACTTCCTGGTCGGTCACCCATCCTCACACTACTCCACCCCTAACACGCTTAACATCTTGGTTCATTCCCATCCCCCTTCCTATGTACCACTTGTAACCTTATGTCTATACTATGCTATTAATGATATTAACCCATGCATCTTGTGAGTCACACATTGATACGTCCATTTTGCATCACTATTCTATGTCATAATTCATTGTTATTCATTGATATATTTCATATTAAGAGATGATACTTATGTTATTTCATCTGTTTTTGCATGGTTGATGACTTTTGGAGCATGGACCGCTGTAGTCAGGATTTTGATGGAAAAGGTGCTGTTTGGAGGCAAAATTCGTGAAGATCAGAAAATCCAGGAAAATATACGGAAAATCCTATTTTTCTAGAAGACTGCCAGAAGAGGGAGTGGAGATGGGCCACAGGGGGCCCACACCACCCCCTGGCGCGGGCCACCCTAGGCCGCACCACCAGGTGGTGTGGCCACCCTGGCCCACCTCTGGCTCTCCCTCTAGCGTATATTATCGTCCCGAAACCCTAAGACTCTGGGAGCGACCACAGAAAGATTCCGCCGCCTCTGCGGGGCGGAAAATACCGAGAGAGAAAGATCTCTCTGGCAGACAAAATTTTGCTGGGGGAATTCCTTCCCGGAGAGGTGAGATCATCGCCATCAACACCACCATCAAGCTGGACTTCATCGGGATCATCATCATCATCACCATCAGCACCCTCATCACCATCTCCATATTGCTGTAACAATTGCGTGGAATCTTGCATAGTTCATAGGGAAACTTTCCCGGTGTTGATTACTCTTTGTAGTTGATGCTATTGAGTGAACCATTGAATTATTGTTTATGTTTAGATTGTTATACATCATTATTCCATCTCTGATCATGATCCATATGATGTCTTGTGAGTAGTTCGTTTTGTTCTTGAGGACATGGGGGAAGTCATGTTGTTAGTAGTGGAGTTGTGTTGAGGAAGATTCAATAGTTTGATATTTAAGTTGTGGTGTACTTCTTCTAGTGGTGTCATGTGAACATTGACAACATGACACTTCACCTATATGGGCCTAGGGGAATGCATTGTTTATTTGGCTACTAATCGTAGGGGTTGCCGGAGTGACAGAAACCTGAACCCCCGTTAGGAAACCATTGCACAAGGGACGTAAGGGTCTTAGAGTTTAAAGCTATGGTTATGTTTCTACCTTAATTACTTTCTTGTACTTACGGATGTTTGCAAGGGGTACAATCACAAGTATGTATTAGTCTTGGATGGGGCGGTACATTAGCACAGGTTCACCCACACAACACTTAGCAAGCTAAAGAAGATTAATCAACTATATGAAGCGAAAGCACTTGACAGTCTTCCCATATGTCCTCGAGAACGTTTGGTCATCTTAAGTAATACAACCGGCTTGTCCTTTGCTGCATAAAGGATTGGGCCACTTGCTGCATTTATTCCTATTGTCTTTTGTTTACTCGTACTTTGTTTACTTGCTTTATCAAAACCCCCTAAAAATCCGTTTACTAAGTATTTCCAGAGAATTCCTGATCCATACCACTAGCCAGCACCTTCTGCTCCTCGTTTGGTTCGACACTCTTACTTATCAAAAATACTGCGATACACCCCCTATACTTGTGGGTCATCAAGACTACTTTCTGGCGCCGTTGCCGGGGAGTGAAGCGCTATTGGAGAGTGGAACTAGTAAAGGAAACTTCTACTGTGAGTATTGTTTACTTTTGTTAGTTGCTTTATTTTCGTTATGGATAATTCGCTGAGTTTCTTATTTGGTAATGCTACTACCACTGCTAAGGCAGTAGATGAACCACCACCTGCTGAGAATGATGCTTTTAAAATACCTACAAGAATTATTGATCGTGTTATGGATAACTACTATGTTGGGGATGGAACAGTCCATCCCGGTGATCATTTACTCTTTATACATGAATTATGCGGGTTGTTCAAGTGTGCAGGTATTACTACAGATCAAGTTAAGAAGAAGTTATTCTTATTATCGCTGAAATGAAGAGCTGAGGAATGGTATAAGCTGCTGAAGAATGGTCAAGCTTTGGAATGGGAGGAAATAGTGCCTCTCTTTTATTCAAAGTTTTATCCTCCTAGTGAGATTCATAAAGATCGGAATCAAATATACAACTTTTGGCCTCTTGATGGAGAGAGTACAGCTCAAGCTTGGGGGAGATTGAAGTTACTAATGCTCAAATGTTCCATTCATGAGCTCGCCAACAATATCATTATCAATAACTTTTATGCAAGGCCCCCTCTACATGACAAGGATTTATTGGATGCTTCTTATGCTGGATCATTCACTCGCATGGAAGAAGAAGCCAAATGGGATCTTCTAGACCGTATTCAAGACAATGCCAAAGCTTGGGAGAATGACAAAGGTAGAAAGTCAGGTATAAATTATGATTATGAATGCACTGAATCTTTTATGGGAACTGATGACTTTCAAAATATTAAAAATGCTTATGGTCTAGACTCTCAAGCTATTGCTTCTTATTTTAAGGCCTTTTCTTCCTACATTGAAGTGCCTAAAAAGAAGTGGAATAAGTATCATGAAACTTATAAAGACATTGCTAAGTGTGTTCCTGTAAGAAATACTGAAGTTTATACTGCTAATCATGTTTTACCTAAACCTTATATTGAGAAAATGCCTTTCCCAGTTAAGATAAAGGATCATCCTATGATAACTAGTGTAATCACTAAAAGTGAAAAGAGAACAGTAAAACCTGATGAACAAATAAACATTGAACCTGTTGTAGCAATTGTTAAAGATCTTGTCACTAAAAGTGTAGAAGATGGGCACATAGTATTTTGTGAGGACGCTTCTAATATTATCTCACATCCCAATAGAACTAAAAAGGCTAGTGTCCCTGTGCTTTCTGTTCGAATTGGTGATCATTGCTATTATGGTTTGTGTGATATTGGTGCTAGTTCAAGTGATATTCCTTATGAGCTTTATAAATAAATTATGCATGAAATCAGTCCCTGCGAGTTGGAAGAGATTGATGTAGTTATTCACCTTGCTAATAGAGAGACCATCTCTCCAATTGGTATTGTACGAGATGTGGAAGTTCTTTGTGGTAAGATTAAGTATCCTGCTGATTTTCTAGTACTTTGTTCAGCTGCTAGTAAAACTTATCCTATCATTTTTTGTAGACCTTTCTTGAGTACTTGTGGAGCTATTATAGATTGCAAGAGGGGGGAAATCTTGACTAAGTTTGATGGGGAATCTTATGATTTTAATTTTTCGAAATTTACTAAAGAACCTTGTGAAGAGGAAACCCATAATGAGGATTTTAGAGTTGAACAACTTGCTTCTATTTCTCTTGCTCCTAACAATGCTTTGCAGCAATTTATGGAAGACCACGAAAGTGAGATCTTCATGGAAGAAAGGAATGAAATTGACGAGATTCTCCGTTGTCAACCCAAGATGCTTAAGCATAACTTGCCTGTAGAAGACTTGGGTACCATGTTGCCACCTAAAAAGGATCCGGTCTTCGATCTAAAACCTGTCCCTGATGATCTTAAATATGCTTATATTGATGTAAAAAAGATATATCCTGTTATTATTAGCTCTAAACTTTCAGGGAAGGAAGAAGAATGATTATTGGAGGTTTTGAAGAAACACCGAGGAGCTATGGGCTATACTTTAGATGATTTAAAAGGGATTTCACCTACTATATGTCAGCATTCTATCAATATAGAACCAGATGCAAAGCCAGTAGTAGAGCACCAACGATGTTTAAATCCTAAGATGAAGTAAGTGGTAAGAAATGAGGTATTGAAACTCCTTGATGCTGGTATTATTTATCCTATTGCTGATAGTGAATGGGTTAGTCCTGTTCATTGTGTTCCAAAAAAAGGAGGAATTACCGTTGTTCCTAGATGAGCTTATTCCCCAAAGAATAGTAGTAGGCTATAGGATGTGCATTGATTTTAGGAAAGTCAACAAAGTTATTAAGAAAGATCACTACCTGCTTCCTTTTATTGATCAAATGTTGGAAAGGTTGTCTAAAAAGACCCATTTTGGTTTTCTTGATGGTTATTTTGGTTTCTCTCAAATTGTTGTTAAACAACAAGATCAAGAAAAAACTACATTTACTTACCCTTACGGAACTTATGCTTATAGACGTATGCCTTTTGGTTTATGTAATGCTCCTGCTAGTTTTCAAAGATGCATGTCTGCTATCTTTCATGGTTTTTGTGAGGAAATTGTGGAAGTGTTCATGGATGACTTTTCTGTTTATGGAACTTATTTTGATAATTGTCTGCACAACCTTGATAAAGTTTTGCAGGGGTGTGAAGAAACTAATATTGTTCTTAATTGGGAGAAATGCCACTTCATGGTTAATGAAGGGATTGTCCTTGGGCATAAGGTTTCTGAAAGAGGCATAGAAGTTGATAGAGCTAAGGTTGACGCAATTGAGAAAATGCCTTGTCCAAGAGACATCAAAGGTATTCGTAGTATCCTTGGTCATGCTGGTTTCTATAGAAGGTTTATTAAAGATTTTTCTAGGATATCAAAATCCCTCACTAATCTTCTTCAAAACGATGTACCTTTGTTTTTGATGATGATTGTAAGGAAGCTTTTGAAACTCTTAAGAAGGCTTTAACCACAGCTCCTATCGTTCAACCACCTAATTGGAGTTTACCCTTTGAAATAATGTGTGATGCTAGTGATTTTGCTGTAGGTGATGTCCTTGGGTAACGGATTGATAAAAAGCTAAATGTTATTCATTATTCTAGTAAGGCTCTAGACGCTGCTCAAAGGAATTATGCTACTACTGAAAAAGAATTTCTAGCTGTCGTCTTCGCTTGTGATAAGTTTAGACCCTATATTGTAGACTCAAAAGTCACCATTCATACTGATCATGCTGCTATTAAGTACCTTATGACGAAGAAGGACGCTAAGCTTAGGCTTATTAGATGGGTGCTGCTTTTACAAGAGTTTGATCTACATATAGTAGATAGGAAAGGTGTTGAAAACCCTGTAGCTGATAATTTATCTTGATTGGAAAACATCTCTTTTTATCCTATGCCTGTTAATGATAGTTTTCCAAATGAACAGTTGGCCGCGGTAGGGGTAAGCTCGCGAAGGAGCCCTTGGTACGCTGATTATGCTAACTTTATTGTCTCCAAGTATTTGCCTCCAACTTTTACAGCTTAGCAAAGAAGGAAGTTCTTTTATGATTTGAGGCATTATTTTTGGGATGACCCACACTTATATAAAGAAGGAGTAGATGGTATTATGCGAAGATGTGTTCCAGAATATGAACAAAAGGAGATATTGCGTAAATGTCATGGTAGCGCTTATGGAGGACATCATGCAGGAGATAGAACCGCGCAAAAGGTGATACAATCAGGTTTCTACTGGCCTACCCTTTTTAAAGATGCAAGAAAATTTATTTTATCTTGTGATGAATGTCAGCGTGTTGGTAATATTTCTAGACGCAATGAAATGCCTATGAACTACTCTCTAGTTATTGAACCCTTTGATTGCTGGGGAATTGACTTTATGGGTCCTTTCCCTCCCTCAAAAGGTTATACTCATATTCTTGTTGTTGTTGATTATGTTACTAAGTGGGTAGAAGCCATTCCTACGAAGAGTGCTGACGGGGAGACTTCCCTAAAAATGCTTAAGGATGTTATCTTTCCTAGGTTTGGAGTGCCTAGGTATCTCATGACTGATGGGGGTTCTCATTTCATTCATGGTGGTTTTAGAAAGACCCTTGCTAAATATGATGTTAATCATAGAATTGCTTCACCTTATCACCCCCAAACTAGTGGGCAAGTAGAGTTCTCAAATAGAGAAATTAAATCCATCTTGCAAAAGACTGTTAATAGATCTAGAAAAAACTGGGCTGAAAAGTTGAATGATGCTTTATGGGCTTATAGGTCTGCCTACAAAAACCCTATGGGGATGTCTCCTTATAAAATGGTTTATGGGAAAGCTTGTCACCTACCTTTAGAATTAGAACACAAAGCTTATTGGGCAGTCAAAGAACTAAATAGAGATTGTAAGCTCGCTGGTGAGAAAAGATTATTTGACTTAAGTTCTTTAGATGAATGGAGGAGTGAAGCCTATGAAAATGCTAGGCTCTTTAAGGAAAAAGTTAAAAGATGGCATGACAAATGAATACTTAAGAGAGAATTTCATGTTAGTGAGAAAGTTCTTTTGTATAGGTCTCGTCTCAGATTTTTTGCAGGAAAACTACTGTCAAAATGGGAAGAACCTTTCATTATTGAAGAAGTGTACCGTTCGGGAGCAATAAAAATTTCTTCTTTAAAAGATAATACTACAATAGTGAATGAGCAGTGACTCAAGCACTATATTGCTGGAGATTCTTACAATGAAGATGTTGATGCCTTTCAAGTTATAACTCCGGAAAAATTTATCAAGGACCAAATTCAGAGACCTGCAGAGTCCGTTTTCAAATAGGTAATAGTTCTGGTAAGAAAAGTTCCACGAAAATACTATCCAACTATATTTTTGCAGTTTTTAGACAATAAGGAAAGCTACGAAGCGAAAGAGGGACAGAAACAGAGCAAGGGTGGCTCACACCACCCTGTGGCGCGGGACCTCCCCAGGACTCGCCACCAGGTGGTGAGTCCACCCCGGACTCCATCTCCGAGTTGAGAAACTTCGTAATATATAACCCCCGGATCTCCCGAGGTTCATATATCGTGTTTTCGTCGTGTTTTTGTTTTGATCTGTTTCTGCCAGGAACTATTCTTGAAAGCTTAGAAGTACAATGGTGTCCGCCAATTTAGTTGGTTTTGGCAAACCTGCCTTGGTCAGTAGCAACACTATTTTTGAAGAGTTGAATGAAAAGATAAAAGTACCTCTTAAGAAATATAATTTCATCATCTTTCTTTCTTGATTTGCTCATAAGTCTAGCATTCTCTGGTTAAGATCTTTTGTGCTTTCGAGGAAGATTGCATGTTTGTTTTTATCACTTGTATGTTTGTTTGTTTCCTTCACCCTTATACTGGCTACCCAGCCTTGCTAGCCAAAAACCTGTACTGAGAGGGAATTCTTCTCATGCATCCACCTCCTTAAACCAAAACCTTTGCCATTTGTGTCCACCATACCTACATATTAGCATTATTGCTATTCTAAGTAAATTCTTGTTTTATCTACCTCCCAAATTAAACTTGTTATGTGAAAAGTAGTGATTAAAGATCTCACAAACTTCATGGCACACTTTACTCTCCTTGCCCTTAATAAACTTGAACCATTGTGCTCACCTATGTTGCGTATATGCTTGCGCTTTGTGAGTTGAGAATTAGCATAACCATGTTGTCATGGGGAACGCTTTCAACATTGCACTGGTACTTTGTACCTAGTTGATATCATGTTCTTTTGACTATGGATGTCATCGGTGTGAAATGAAAGGGGAGCTTGGAAGTCCATGGAGTTATGCATGTGTGTTAGAGAAACACCTAGGCCGCTGGTCTAATCCATGCTGACATGGTGGAAACCTGCAGTGTAACCATAACGAGCATCTATGAAGCATTCTTCTTATAAAAAAGGAGTACGATATTGAGAAAAAAAGAGAAAAAGAAAAAAAGAGATTATGAAAAGAAGAAAAAGAGAAAAAAGCACCATATTCCCATGGTAAATAAGAAGATTGCTGAGATGCTTGTTGTCTTCTTGCCTTGTCATTTTGATATGGGGATTCTTCCGTATCATCGGGCAAGGGGTACCCCATTGGCGGTTCTCTATGACACACATATGCTTACGATGACAAGAACTTACCGGTGACTAAACTTGAGTAGCATGAGTAGCGGCCCTCGTATTCAAGGGACATGAGATTCTCAATTTACAACTTGTCAAGCATATCCTCATATTTGATCACTTTAACCTTAATCACCTAAAGATACCTATGATAGGGGCAATGAGAGCTGAAAGATAGTAAGTATCATAATTTTTGGGAGCTCTTTATGAGACTTGCAATCCCTGCTTCCCTCTACGAAGGGCCTTTCTTTTACTTTTTAGTTGAGTCAGTAAACCTATTCCCTTCTATCTGAGCAAGTATTTTGAGTTGTTGTGTTTCATTCATTCATATGATGATTTATTCAATCATGTTTCTTATGTTCCTTGTTTTGCACTTGGCTCTTATCTTGGTGTTTACTACTTTGAAAGCTATCATTAAAAACCAATTATTTGTGAACTCTAGAAAATTATCAACTATTCTTCGACCAAGAGCTAAGTTTGCCATTACCAATTATGATTTACTTTATGTATCTTTATTTGTGTTTCCTTTACTCATTGCAAGTTAAGTTATATAATAGTGAGTTGTCTTCTACTATGATCTATGTATTGATGAATGTGATGCTTCTTGTCCGTATTCTTTTATTGACTCTTCACTCCATAAACCTGAGGTCATGTTTATTTTGCTCAGTTTTGCTTGGGGACAAGCGAAGTCTAAGCTTGGAGGGGTTGATACGTCCATTTTGCATCACTATTCTATATCATAATTCACTATTATTCATTGATATATTTCATATTAAGAGATGATACTTATGTTATTTCATCTGTTTTTGCATGGTTGATGACTTTTGGAGCATGGACCGCTGCAGTCAGGATTTTGATGGAAAAGGTGCTGTTTGGAGGCAAAATTCGCGAAGATCAGAAAATCCGGGAAAATATACGGAAAATCCTATTTTTCCAGAAGACGAAGGCTGCTAGAAGAGGGAGTGGAGATAGGCCACATGGGGCCCACACCATCCCGTGGAACGGGCCACCCTAGGCCGCGCCACCAGGTGGTGTGGCCACCCTGGCCCACCTCTGGCTCTCCCTCTGGCGTATATTATCCTCCCGAAACCCTAAGACTCGAGGAGTGACCACAGAAAGATTTCGCCGCCTCTGCGGGGCGGAAAACACCGAGAGAGAAAGATCTCTTCGGTAGACAAAATTCTGCCGGGGGAATTCCTTCCGGGGGAGGGGAGATCGTCACCATCAACACCACCATCAAGCTGGACTTCATTGGGATCATCATCATCATCACTACCATCATCACCATCACCACCCTCATCACCATCTCCATATTGCTGTAATAATTGCGTTGAATCTTGCATAGTTCATAGGGAAACTTTCCCGGTGTTGATTACTCTTTGTAGTTGATGCTATTGAGTGAACCATTGAATTATTGTTTATGTTCAGATTGTTATACATCATTATTCCATCTCTGATCATGATCCATATGATGTCTTGTGAGTAGTTCGTTTTGTTCTTGAGGACATGGGGGAAGTCATGTTGTTAGTAGTGGAGTTGTGTTCAGAAAGATTCAATAGTTTGATATTTAAGTTGTGGTGTACTTCTTCTAGTGGTGTCATGTGAACATTGACAACATTACACTTCACCTATATGGGCCTAGGGGAATGCATTGTTTATTTGTCTACTAATCGTAGGGGTTGCCGGAGTGACAGAAACCTGAACCCCCGTTAGGAAACCATTGCACAAGGGACGTAAGGGTCTTAGAGTTTAAAGCTGTGGTTATGTTTCTACCTTAATTACTTTCTTGTACTTACGGATGTTTGCAAGGGCTATAATCACAAGTATGTATTAGTCCTAGGAAGGTCGGTACATTAGGACAGGTTCACCCACACAACACTTAGCAAGCTAAAGAAGATTAATCAACTATATGAAGCGAAAGCACTTGACAGTCTTCCCATGTGTCCTGAGAACGTTTGATCATCTTAAGTAATACAACCGGCTTGTCCTTTGCTGCATAAAGGATTGGGCCACTTGCTGCATTTATTCCTACTGTCTTTTGTTTACTCGTACTTTGTTTACTTGCTTTATCAAAAACCCCTAAAAATCCATTTGCTAAGTATTTGCAGAGAATTCCTGATCCATACCACTAGCCAGCATCTTCTGCTCCTCGTTGAGTTCGACACTCTTACTTATCGAAAATACTGCGATGCACCCCCTATACTTGTGGGTCATCACACATTCTTATAATTTGAGTTACAAACATAATTTTAATGTACAAAAATGACTAAGTAATACTAATATTGAATAAATATAGAAATAAAATATGTTTTATTGTTATTTTTGCATTAATTCATTTAATATGGCATAATTCATATCTTCAAATCCATAAACCGAAATTCCAGAAATAATATGTGCATTATTATTAGAAAAATGTGTGGAATCCAAATATGTCATTTTTTTGAATTTTTTTAAAAAAATTAAAAATCTGAATTTTGACTCTTTTGGAATTTCAAAAATCTAAAAAAATTGCAAACGGCTGAAGGTTGTTCGCATTGGTATCGTAATTTTTTGCCAATAATTATGATATATTATACAATTTTTTCCGACATCGTATGCACAAATGGCAGCCATCTGAAATTTTTATAACGTTTTCTTGCAAAATAAGTCAAAATTCAAGTTTGTTAATTTTCAAGACAAGTGTATCAC
Organism: Avena sativa; assembly: GCA_916181665.1. Taxonomy (NCBI): domain Eukaryota; kingdom Viridiplantae; phylum Streptophyta; class Magnoliopsida; order Poales; family Poaceae; genus Avena; species Avena sativa. The sequence goes on from OV702287.1 coordinate 347,744,713, forward strand.
TAAATATAGCTACAGTTGAAAGGATTTTATTTTTTGATTTTTTTACAATTTTGTGCGACTTGTTTTTGAAACTAGAAGGCGATTCAGGGGATGTGGATTTTCTACTGCCGCGGCAGAGCAGGCAGCAGTGAATTTCCGAATTTTTTTATCCCGGTTTATGTCCCGAACTGGGACTAAAGAGGGACCCTTTCGTCCCGGTTCGTGCCATGAACCGGGACCAATGCTCCTCTGACCATCATAGTTAATCTTGTCATTAGAGGTGGTGCTTGTCTTTGGTTGAGCAGTTTTGCTCTTCTTCTTCTTCTTATTCTTCTTCTTGTTCTTCTTCTTTGACTTTGGGACATAACCAAGACCTTCTTTACCATTGTTTATCCTTTGTTTGCTAAGCACCTCATCTAGGACTTCTTACCTTTATGTTGAGATCCCTTTACAAGTTCTTCTTTTAGCCTTGCATTTTCCTCAACAATGTCTTCATGTCCACAAGATAGAGTGGAGGTGTTGGGCATATCATACTTGTCCAATTGAGTTTGGAGCTGATCACGAGACTCATTTAGAGTAGAATGTTCACTCTCCAATGCCTTGTGAGCAATTTCAAGTTTCTCAAACTTCTTTGAGATTCTAGCATGAGCAGCCCCAAATTCGTCCTTTTCTTTCTTTAGTTTCTTTACCTTAGAAAGAGCATTGTCATGTTATTTCATGAGCTGGGCAACAACCTCTTCATGGGATTCCTCAATTGACTCGAGTTTCTCCTCCAAGGATACTCGAGCTTCCTCTTCTTCTTCTCAGGAATTCTTCAAGGAGGCTATCTCCAAGGCGTCTTCTCTCTCAATTCTACCCTTTTCTTCGAGAAGAGCTTCGGAATGAGCAAGTTGACTCATAAGAGCATCAAAGTGAAGTTTATGCTCACCTTGCAAGTTAGTGAAAAAAATTCCAAAGCAAAAACTTCTTCTTTTATCTTAATACTAGTATGATCATCCATATCCATATTTATGTTAGTCTTAGGAAATGAAGAAATAGAAGATGATACCTCGGACCCTCTTCCATAAGGCAAGTGACATTGTTATTGATGACATTTTCGTTTGGAGAGTCGAGGAGTGATGACGGGGTAGATGTGGTGTCTATAGCAGCCACCTCAGGAGAACTATCTTCATCCTCTTCGTCTTCACTTGTAGAGGAATATTCTTCTTGTGCCACCAAGACAATCTTGGGTTGCTTCTTGTAAGGACCATTCTTTTTGATAAATGGCTTCTTTCGAGGTGCCTTGGACTTTTCTTTAAGGATGAGCCTGCCACCATTGTCTTCTCTATTTTGATATGGACATTCAGCCACAAAGTGTAACCTATCTCCACAATTGTAGCATGTTCTCAGTTTTGGGCCATTCTCCCTTCTTCCACTTGACCCATTCTTGCGCTCGAGTTTCGACTTGGCCTTGGCTGGATCCTTCCAAAAATTCCTTGCATAGAAAGCCATGTACTCACCATGAGCATGCTTGACTTCCTCGGGACAGCCCATGGAGACACCCTCGTATCCTCTTTCATCCTCATCTTGTTCAACAACATTTGCCTTCAGAGCAACATTGACTCCTTTTTGCATTCCAATAGCCCGAGCACGGGCATCTTCAGCATTCTTAGCTGCAACCTTGAATGACACCATTTCTTGCACGACTTCATTGGAAGTCATTTGATGGTAGTTGTGTCTACCTTGCAAGATCTTCAAGTCCGTTGGCTCAAATGGCATTAGAGTACTCACATATTTCCTTTTTATCCAAGCATCATCAATGTGAGTGGCTCCATGCTTTCTAAATGTTGTTGCAATTCCCTTGAGCCTTCTATACATATCTTCATGGTCTTCATCATCCAACATGTAGAATCCTTCAGCTTCAATGCTAAGGGCATCATACCTATTTCTTCTCATGCTTTCATTTCCAATAAATAGGTCGGTGAGTGCATCCCAAGCTTCTTTGGTGGTGTTGAAGTGCTCAATGTGGGGCATGTCCTTATGACCCACTCCGAGCTGAATCATGTGGAGAGCCGTTGCATTTAGTTGACTATCCACAACTTCTCTCCTAGTCAAGTTGGTGGGGGTCTCCAACATGAAGACCATCTTCGATAATCCTCCAAAGCTCAATAGACGAACTGCATACATGAGATTTCATTAAGAATTCCCATTGATTAAATGAAGATGTAGTAAGCTTGGGTGGATCACCCCTATTGTTTATATGAGGATGAGGGATAGGTGGGTTGGGAGAATATAGATGAGGAACCTCACTATATTCCTCCTTACCACTTCCCTTCTTGGAGGCAGAACCATTATGTTTTTCACCTACCACTTCATCTTCCTTAGATCCAGCGTGAGCCTTATCATTGGAAAGAGGAATGGTGGCCTCAGTGGAATATGGAGATGGAGTTGTAGATGATGTGAGGTGAGTAATGATTTGTTGCATATCCTCCATCTTGGTCTGAAAGGATTTCAACAAGGTTGTTTCCAACGTCTTGAGGTCATCCATTGTGACCTTGTCCACAGCCTCATTTACATTTTCCTTAGTACCCATACTTCTCTTAGGCGGTTAAGCCCGAATAAAGAGCCGGGGCTCTGATACCAATTGAAATGGATCGTATGGGAACCTAGAGGGGGAGGGGGTGAATAGGTGCTACTTCAAATTTTAATTCTTTTTCAATTTTAGGCTTGACACAAAAGGTAAATTCTCTAGATATACTATTATATAGAATTTCCCTATATGCAAACCTAACTACAAGCAAGTAAAGGCGAGTGAGATAGAGGAACGAGTAAACCATAGTGGAGCACGCGGAGACACAGGATTTATTTTACCACAGTTCCTTCCTTGTTAAGAGAAGTACATCTGCGTTGGAGGGGTGGGCAGTACTAAGACCACCACGCCACAATAGGCCTCACCCTGTTCTCCGATGGATCCCGCCACCAAAGGCCTGATCCACCTTTCGACTATAGGAACCCTTTGAGGTGGGAACCGACGCCTTTACACAACTAGCAGGGCACAACTCCACAACCAAATTGGAGGCTCCCGTAATGACAACAAGCTACCACAAGAACAAGTTATCAATAACAAAACACAAGATCTAGATATTGACGACAATACTAGATCGGGGATTTCTCCAAGTGAATGGAGAGGAGTTGATGCGCTTGATTCGTGATGACGATGTAGGTTGTCTCCTCCTTCAATTCCCCCAAAGATCAGAGCCTTCGAGTGGTTGAAGTGGGATATCTAGAGAGAGAGAGCTCTTGCAACAGGTCTGGCCTTTTTCAAATGAATCGAGAGTTCTGACCGAAGGGGATGATGGGATTTTATACCCCTGCCCCAATTGAGCCGTTGGAGCCTTTGGGGGCCGGATTATCTGGCCCAAGTGAGAGACGAATTATCTGGCCTAGGGAAGACTCTGCCCTAGACTCAGATTATCCGAAAAATAATCCACCTTCGAACAGAAACTCGTGCAGGGCGGTCCTTGGCATCTTATCCTGGGGACCAGATTATCCGGCCCTAGGGAAGGGCCGGATTATCCGGCTAGGGAAAAATTCACCCCTACAACGGATTGTCCAGGGGAAAATCCGCCCCCAGACAAAAGCTCGTGCAGATGCTCCCTTGGGCGATTCCCCTGGGGCCGGATTATCCGCCCCTAGATGAAGGCCGGATTATCCGGTCTGGGGAGAAAATCCACCCCCGAGTTGGACTATCCGGGGGAAAATCCGCCCCCAGACTGAGACTCGCGTGTGGCCAGCTGTAACACCTCAAAAATACTAATCAATATTATCAAGTTCTAATCATCCAAGTTTAGGGTTAACAAAAACTTTTATTACTAAATTGAATATGAATGCATGTGTGATTTGCATTAGTATATGATTGAGTGAAATTGCCATGTTTGATTGCTACAAATGATAACAAATGGTTTAAAGATGAATACTACATCATCTAGGCCAATTACAAACAAAATCCAAAGAAAAAGAAATCAAATATGAATAAAATGATCAAATGGTCATTTTAACCAAAGTTAACCACTAGACCACTTTGTGAGTTCCTAGTAAAGAATTTCTAACAGAAACATCTCCACTTCTTTTCACCCCTTGCTAGACCAAGTAAAAGTGAACCCAAGCCCACTTTACAAACTCACAGAAACTATTTTCAAATCTATTTAAAGGATAGTTCAAAATTGAATCAGGTTCATATGGTAAGATCACCAATTTGCAAAAACCACTCAAATCAGTTCACCTTGACAAACCCAAGAAACCAGAGACTACCAATCATAAGTTTAAATCACTCACCAAATTTCATTCAAAAATTTCAAATTTAAATTCTTGCGGCCATTTAGTCGAACACCTTGCAGACACAAATCAAACTATGCCTAACTATACTGTTTGGAGAATTGATCACCTGATCAATTGACCCTATTGCACCCCCTGTCTCCCCCAACATTTAGCAGCGCAAGACACGCACCCCCTTTGCAGTTGCACTAGTGTAACACCGCCCGGAGCTAGCCACGCCGGCCGACCATGCACCGTTCGCCCCAGGACACACCGCCCTCTCCGACGACGACCAGGAGGCAGGCCACCGTCCATCGCCACCCCCTGTCCAGCCCTTGCTCGCAGCCAGTCATGGACCACCAGAAAACCGCCGTGCCCACTTTCTATGCGCCGTGCTGAGAGCGCGCCAGAGCGCCGCAGCAGACCAGCTTGCACGCGTCGCGCCTCGTCCTCTCCGCGCGTGCACACCCTCGCCATAACACCATCTAGCTCCCAGACATCCCCATTCGCCGTCGCGCGACCCGTAGCCCCCGTGTGCCGTCTCGAACACCGCTAGGTCCGTGTAGAGCACCACACGTGCCCGACCATCCTCACCGCCCTGTGTCGTGCCTTTAAGCCCGTGATGAACGCCACGGAACACTGTGTCACCCCCTACCCTCAGCCATGCCGCTAACTCCCTGTACCGCCGTCGCTGGAGGAGCCAGCACATGCTGCAATGCCCCTCTCACCTGTGTATAAATAGAGCCCCCCTCCGCCTCAATTCTCCACACCACCTCACTCCCTACTCCTCACAACACCTCCCACACCTCTCCCTAGAGCAAGGCGAGCACCGCATCGCCAGAATTTGGCCGGAGCCCTCCGCTGCAAAAGAAGAAAGGAGCCGTCGATTGGAGCCGCCCCAGGAGCCGCTGCAACCACCGTTCGAACCGCCATCATCTACAACATCATTTGCCCCCATCGCCGACCCTAGCTGGAGCCCTAGTGAGCCTCACACGACCCCCACCGCCACGTTAGGGTTCAGACCTCGCTGGAGGTGTTCTTCGTCGATGATGAACCTCAGCTGTTAGATCATTCTAATCGTAGGGCTTAGATTGAAAGATACTGTTTCGGTTAGATAGCATCACTGACTAGTGGGACCCCCTAACAGTAGCCCTCTGTGCCGCACTGTGCAGATTGGGCCGGCCCAGTTAGTTTCCCTCGCAGAGCCCAGTGATTCAAATAGTTATTTTCCTTTTTAGTTAAAACCAGTTTCTATCAGTAGATTCAAAAATCAATTCAAAAAGATTCACTAAACCAAATTGCACCAATTTTGTAAGAAATGTATTCAAATTATCTATCCAAGCCCGTTGGATTCAGATCATTTGGAATTAGAGATCACCTATACCAAAAATAACAAGACAGAGACTTTTTCACATTCAAACATTTTTCAAAAATCAACCATAAATGCTTCTGAGTTTATTCCAACTCTCAGAAATCACATTTGACAAGATCTATCTGAATATGTAAAAATATTTAGGTTTGCGTGCAGTGACATTGGACTAGTACCAAAAGAATGCTATTTAGGCATTTCTAGTCACTTTAAATTTATTAAATGATAAACTTAAACTTTATAAAATATGACCAACACTTTAAATCACATTCCAAGTGTTAGAATATGTGGTGATGACATGTGTCAACATGATCCAATATTTTAATTGCAGAATATCAAATCTTAAGTATTTTCAATGAGTAGAAATTACTTTTCTAAAATAAAATAAATAAGACTAAGTCTTTATTTCATGTGATGATTGTGATGATGCTAGATCATCAAGTGTGAACCTTAGTTTGCTAAATAGAAATAGTTAAGTCTTGTTGGTGATTGTGTACCCCGTATTCATTTATAGACGATAGTACTGACTCAGGATACGAGGAGGAGGAGTACTACCAAGAAGAAGAAGAATCAAACTTCAACCACTGCACTACTCAAGGCAAGCCATCACTAATTCCAAGCTAACACTTGCAATCTAGAATTATGCAAGCAGTCCTTGCAAGATAACCTATGCAAGATGCATTAGGCATGCTTTGGTTATACAACTTTGATTATACCAATCCCAAGTTTTACTTGCAAGCTTTATTCTTTTGCTTTTACCAAAGTTATTTACCTTTAGTTAGTGATTTGTGAGTTTTGGAAAAATAGTATAGATACCATAAAGAGTATAAAACTAGGCCTAAGTAGTTATACTTAGATGTCATTCCAAGGCATGAGATTAGAGTTGGATAGTTACACTTGATTAGCACCCCTCATTAGTGAATACCCTCAACTTTAGTGGCTAGTGCTAAGCATAAAAGTTAACCACTTTAGATGGGAATACTTGGTGAAAATGATTATGAAAACCTTGGAATGACGATCCATTCTATTGAAATGTTTTTACATGTGTTGAGAAACACAAAAATTTGATGATGAAAATGTTGAGGCATGAGCCTTAGCCCTTTATAAAAACTGATGGCTGGGTTCGGATGCGATACCATTCCAATTTTACCATACAACCACAATACCTGAATTGGGTAGGGCTTAACTGGAAGTTTATATGCCTTACTAAGGGTTCCCTCGCGGAAGAGGTTGAGCTGAGGCTACCTCGTGAGTGTGAGTGACCACCTATGCAGTGCCCAGGATGGCAGATGGCCATGGCTGGGAGGCCAAGCTCATAGGGGAGGTGCCTATACTAGAGTGTGTAATTGAAAGGTTATGATTGATTATCTGCATACTAAGTATGATGATTCAGGGTTATCCCTGGCGGATGTATCAAATTTTGTGGTGAAAGTGTACCACCTCTGCAGAGTGTCAAACTATTCGAATAGCCGCGTCCGTGGTCATGGATAGCTGGAGTGGACATGCCATTCCATCGCCAGATGTTTTCAAAAGGACTTGTGAATTGAACTATGACTTTGACTTGCCACAACAGGGTGGTGAACATGAAAATTAGGTTCCCACTTAAGTAATTTAGAACATTAACTTAGTTTTCTTTACTTCTAAACTCAGTATGAGATAAACCTAGCTTTTTGTAAATAAACCTAGAGCTTAAGATTCCTACTAGAACTACCTTACTTGTTAGTGATAGTTTGCGAGTACTTAAAGAGTACTCATGGCTTTGTCCCTGGCTATTCCCGTGGCCAGACTATGAGGAGGACTACCAGGATGATGGAAAGCAGGAGGTCTACGATAACTAGGATCATCTCCCATCGTCAGCATTGCCTGTGACTCTGAAGATGGAGCCCCCACTATGTTTATTTTCCATTACTTGATTTGTATTAAGACTGGATCATGAGATCCTTTATTTGTAAGACCTTATTATGGTTTGTAATGGGTGATGTACTGTGGTACCAATTCTGTTATGTCTCGCAAAAATGGTAATACTGGGATTGCGAGGTATGGCATAACAGGTATCTGGGATTATAAATCCGGGTGTTGACAAGTTGGTATCTGAGCCATCCTGACCATAGGAGACCCTAGTTAGAATGGACGTCCGAACAAAAACTTAGTTTCAAAACAAAAGAAGTGAGTATTTATGAAAACCTATTCCCACTCTTATCCTTGATTCTTTTAAAAAAATTCATGTTCCTCAACAATTCTTGCATTCCTACATAAAATTTGACACGCTTGATGATCTCACTAACTTACTCAACCTAAATTCTTATAGATGGAAGTCCGGTATTGCAAGTTCTACCAGCTGGGCAACGGAGGCCAACTAATCTTTCAGAGGGATCTGGATGCACTGTCAGAGTATCTTGAGTGCCCGCACCCAGAATTCTTCGGGGCACAACTCAATGATCACATAGGAGGAGATCTACAATGGCTGATAGTTGCAGATCTCAGAGGCAAGATGGAAGCACCTACTTCGGAGAAGATCCAATTCACCTTGCGTGAGAACAACTGGCTAGATGCATTAGCCAGGGCTATGCATGAAGCTCTTGCCCATCTGTGTGGGCAAAACATCAACCTGATAAAGGGAACTAGCTTTGCTCACTTCACAAGGCGTGATTCTATGGGAATGCCCTTGGAGATGCCAGGACACCTGGAGCTGAAGCACCAGGTGGACAATCTTGACTTCATGTTGTATGATAGGCAGAAGGAGTTGGACAACGCCCGTGCCTACGCCAACCTCAACCATGCCATTGAAGACAAGAAGGACCAGACCCTCGCCATTCTCGCCAAGGAGCGCCAATCACATTGTCCTCAGCGTGACAAGAAGGATCGCACCATCGATCGGCTTCGCAAGAAGGTGGACGCTCTCGAGAAGACCATCCGTGAACAGGAAATCCAGCTTGAAGCGAAGGAGGAGGAAGGTGAAGATATCTAGGGAGATCTTTACTCTTACCTCAGTGATGACAACGACTACCTAGAGGATGATGCCATGGAGTTCCACACTGATGATGATGATTCCGACTTCATTGATGATGATTAGATGCACTTGAGCACTACCGTAGGAATGAGTTGTACCGGTCCCACCATATCGTAGTTTCACAGAATGGTTCTTAAAACCATCTGTTTTCTATTTGTGTTGTGGTGTGTGTTTGTATTGTGTGCTTTTAATGAATGAATGAATGATATGAAGTTGTTAGTTTGAAAAACCTGAGTCAAACTCAAAGTTTAAAGCTTTCGAAACAAAACCATGAACCTTAGAAATTTCCCTCTTATCTCATTATCTATATCAATCTTCAGATGACTCGTGGAAATCCCGTAGGAAGCAGTTCATCTCAGGAACCGATGTTGCAGATTCAGCAAATACTAGTTTCTAACTGTGAAGCTAGTAGAGCTGAACGCCAAGCCAACCTAGCCACTCTTCAACAGATAGCTCAGATGGCCCACAATAACCAAGGTCACGAAAACCAGGATCACCATGGATCCAAGCTCAATAACTTTTAGAATACCAACCCACCTATCTTTAGTAAGTCTGAGGATCCCTTAGATGTTGATGACTGGCTGCAAACCATGGAGAACAACCTGGAGGTCGCAGGAGTTGAAGCCAATGAAAAAGTACTGTTTCCCACCCATTATCTGGCAGGAGATGCAAGATCCTGGTGGAATAGCACCTGTACCATGAACGAAGGTCAGATGATGACTTGGGAAGCATTCAAGATCAAGTTCAGCTGGACCCATGTGCCCCAAGGTTTGGTCACTAGGATGAGGGATGAGTTCAGGGAACTGAAGCAAGGAAAGATGATGGTAGTTGAGTACCGTGACAAATTTCTGTCACTAGCTAGATATGCCCCTGATGAGATCAACACCAAAGCAAACAAGAAGGAAAGGTTCCTGAATGGATTACATGATGAGATGCAGACTGTGTTAGTCAACATCCGTTTTGCAGATCTCGAAGAGCTAGTAGATTCTGCCATTCAGATGGAAGGGAAGATCAACCAAGCCAATGACAATAGAAAGTGCAAGATGATGCACTAGACTGGATCCCACCATACCCAGAAGTATCGCCCCAACCCGTCTGCAGGATACACCCCAAGAAACAACAGAACCCCTATGTCCCGTCCAAACTATCCCAATCGTAGCAGAGGAAACCTGAAGTCTGGAGGAAACCACAACAACAACCCCGACAACTCCAATAACTTCAACCATGCATCGCCCAAGTCCAACAACAACAACAACAACCACAATACTTCCCCAAGGACTGGAAGCAATGTTGTGCCTGTTGCAGGAAAAGACAAGTCCCATATTACTTGCTTTGAATGTGGAGTTAAGGGTCACTACTCCAATAAGTGCCCCAAGAAGCTTGGAGGAGCCACCAATGTGAATGCACCCGCTCAGCAGCAACACCGTGTTCTTCCTGGAAGGAGATTTTTCCCAGGGAATTCGCTCAACCACAACGGTCGTCTGTTCCACATGAATGCTGAAGAAGCTTAGGAAGCGCCAGATGTCGTGCTGGGTATGTTTTCTGTTAACTTAGTACTTGCAAGAGTGTTGTTTGATTCTGGAGCATCGCACTTGTTTGTTATAGAAGAATTTGCATGCACTAGTAAGATTCAACCAACAAAACCGAAGCATGTTATGATAGTTCAAATACCTGGTTCAACCACCAAAGCTAGAAAATTTTGCAAGGATGTACCTATCAGAATCCATGGAATAGATTTTTATGCCAATCTAATAGTACTTGGAACCAAAGGTTTGGAAGTAGTACTAGGAATGGATTGGATGTCGAAACATAAAGGATTAATCGACTGTGCCAAGGAAGCCATAACCATGACCAGTAGTTCGGAGTATCAGTAGAGCATGTATCTGAGACTATGCCCTGTCAATTCAAATGCAACAAGAGTCTAGCCCAACCAACCCTAGACCATGTCAGAGTAGTCTGTGAATACCCTGACGTATTCCCAGATGAATTGCCCAGTATGCCCCCAGATCGGGATATCGAGTTCATCATTGAACTAATTCCTAGAGCAGGACCCATAGCTCAGAGACCTTATAGTATGAACCCATCTGAATTAGTGGAGCTGAAGAAACAACTTGATGTTATGTTGGAGAAAGGTCTGATTCAACCAAGCACATCGCCATGGAGATCGCATGTTCTGTTTGTGGATAAGAAAGATGGAGGTAACCGTTTATGTACGGATTACCAAAAGCTGAATGATGTCACCATCTAGAACAAGTACCCACTGCCAAAGATAGAGGATATGTTTGACCAGTTGACCGGTGCCAGAGTGTTTTCTAAGATTGATCTTAGAACTGGTTATCATCAACTCAAGATTCGTGCAACGGATATCCCAAAAACCGCCTTTACCACCAGATATGGATTGTATGAGTATACGGTCATGTCTTTTGTATTAACCAATGCCCCCGCTTATTTCATGAATCTCATGAATAAGATTTTTATGAACTTCCTGGATAAGTTTGTCGTTGTTTTTATCAATGATATTTTGATCTATTCCAAGTCAGAAGAATACCATGAGCGACACCTGAGAACCATCCTTGAAACCCTTAGAGAACATCAGTTGTATGCCAAGTTTAGCAATTGTGAATTCTGGGTAAAGGAAGTAGGATTCCTAGGACATATCATGTCAGCAGGAGGAGTCCTTGTCGATCCTGCCAAGATCAAAGATGTTGAAGAATGGAAAGCCCCAACCACTCAAACCCAAGTCCGTGCATTTCTCGGATTAGCAGGATATTACCGCAAGTTCGTTGAGGGATTTTTGAGCATCACAAGACCAATGACCCAATTGTTGAAGAAAGATAAGAAATTTGAATGGACTGACAAATGTGAAGCAAGTTTTCAAGAGCTCAAGAAGAGACTGATTTCAGCCCCAATTCTGATTATGCCGGATATCAAGAAGCCTTTTAAAGTCTATTGTGATGCATCCAAGATTGGTCTCGGATGTGCGTTGATGCAGGAAGGCAAAGTCATAGCATATCTATCCCGACAACTGAAGCAACATGAGCAAAACTACCCTACCCATGACCTTGAACTAGCAGCCGTAGTTTTAGCCTTGAAGACATGGCGTCATTACCTTATGGGTAACCACTGTGAGATTTATTCGGATCACAAGAGTCTGAAGTATATTTTCACCCAGAAGGAGCTGAATATGTGGCAAATGAGATGGATAGAGTTAATCAAGGATTATGACCTTGACATTCACTATCACCCCGGAAAAGCTAATGTGGTAGAGGATGCTCTTAGCAGATTGTCGTGTAGGTTAAACACCATGATTAAAGAAGCCCAACCAAGTTTGCATGAAGAGTTGGAGATTTTAGAACAGAGCTAGTTAGCAAAGGATTTTTAGCTAGCATAGAACTTCAACCCACTTTGATCAGTCAGATCAAGGAGGCGCCGAAAGGAAATGCAAGTATCAACGGAATCAAGCGTCGTATTCGTATAGGGAAGGTACCCGGATTCACCGAGAATGAAGAAGGAGTTTTGTGGTACACAGGACATATCGGTGTGCCAGCACATTCTGAGCTGAAGCAAGTTATCATGCAGGACGCTCATGATACTCTTTATTCTATCCATCCCGGAGGAACGAAGATGTATCAGGATTTGAAGGAGAAATTTTAGTGGCACAAGATGAAGAGAGAAATCGGAAGCTACATAGCCAAGTGTGATATTTGTCAGAGAGTCAAAGCGGAACATCAGAGACCCATAGGACTTTTGCAACCATTGCAGACTCCAGAATGGAAATGGGATTCTGTTGGAATGGATTTCATCACCAGTTTGCCTACTTCTAGTAGGGGAAATGGCTCTATTTGGGTCATAGTGGATAGACTGTCCAAAGTAGACCATTTTATACCTGTCAAGACTACCTACCAGAGTTCGAAGCTAGCAGAGTTGTACATTGCTAGAATCGTCAGTTTGCATGGAACCCATAAGACCATAGTGTCGGATCGAGGAACCCAGTTTACCTCAATATTTTGGCAGAAAGTCCAAGAAGGATTAGGAACGAAGCTGAACTTCAGCACAACTTATCACCCACAAACCGATGGACAAACTGAAGATATGTTGAGAGCTTGTGTTTTATAATATGGATCAAAATGGGAAGATTGTCTGCCTTTCATAGAATTCTCATACAACAACAGTTATCAAGCCAGTTTGCAAATGGCCCCATTTGAATTTCTATATGCAAGGAAGTGTCGTACCCCCTTGAATTGGTCGCAAGTAGGAGAGAGTCATATTTTCAGACCCGACATCCTATGAGAAGCCAAAGAGAAGGTTCACAAAGTCCGTGAACACCTCAAGACCGCCCAATCCAGATAGAAGAGTTATGCTGAAAAGAGACGTCAAGACCTGACCTTCAATGTCGGAGATTTTGTGTATCTCAAAGTATCACCCTTGAAAGGAATGCAGCATTTTCAACATAAAGGGAAGTTAGCCCCCATATATATTGGACCCTTCAAGATTTTGTTTCGCCGAGGAGAAGTATCATATCAACTGGAACTGCCGGAGGAGATGTCAACCATACATGATGTGTTCCATATATCGTTACTTCGCAAATGCCTAGAAGTTCCGGAGAAGACCGAAGTGTTCAAGAATATCGATCACCGAGCCATAGATATCAACAAGGATCTGACATATCGTGAAGTACCTGTTCATATTTTGGAAGAAGCCTTCAGAACCACCAGGACTCGGAGTATCAAGTTTCTCAAGATCCAGTGGAGCGACCATACCGAAGAAGAAGCTACTTGGGAGCGAGAGGATTACATTAGGACTGAGTTTCCAAATCTCTTTAGTTCCTAGTTTTTCTTAAATCTCGGGACAAGATTTTGTTTAAGGAGGGAAGGTTTGTAACACCCCAAAAATACTTATCAAGATTATCAAGTTCTAATCACAAAAGTTTAGGGTTAACAAAAACTTTTATTACTAAATTGAATATGAATGCATGTGTGATTTGCATTAGTGTATGATTGAGTGAAATTTCCATGTTTGATTGCTACAAATGATAAGATGTCTATTGTGATGCATCCAAGATTGGTCTCGGATGTGTGTTGATGCAGGAAGGCAAAGTCATAGCATATTTGTCCCGACAACTGAAGCAACACGAGCAAAACTACCCTACCCATGACCTTGAACTAGCAGCCATAGTTTTAGACTTGAAGACATGGCGTCATTACCTTATGGGTAACTGCTGTGAGATTTATTCGGATCACAAGAGTCTGAAGTATATTTTCACCCAGAAGGAGCTGAATATGAGGCAAAGGAGATGGATAGAGTTAATCAAGGATTATGACCTTGACATTTACTACCACCCCGGCAAAGCTAATGTGGTAGCGGATGCTCTTAGTAGATTGCCGTGTAGGTTAAACACCATGATTAAAGCAGCCCAACCAAGTTTGCATGAAGAGTTGGAGCATTTTAGAACAGAGCTAGTTAGCAAAGGATTTTTAGCAAGCTTAGAACTTCAACCCACTTTGATCAGTCAGATCAAGGAGGCGTTGAAGGGAAATGCAAGAATCGACGGAATCAAGAGTTGTATTGGTATAGGGAAGGTACCCAGATTCACCGAGGATGAAGAAGGAGTTTTGTGGTACAAAGGACGTACAGTGTGCCAGCAGATTCTGAGCTGAAGCAAGTTATCATGCAGGAAGCTCATGATACTCTTTATTCTATCCATCCCAGAGGAACGAAGATGTATCAGGATTTGAAGGAGAAATTTTGGTGGCACAAGATGAAGAGAGAAATCGGAATCTACATAGCCAAGTGTGATATCTGTCAAAGAGTCAAAGCGGAACATCAGAGACCCACAGGACTTTTGCAACCATTGTAGATTCTAGAATGGAAATGGGATTCTGTTGGAATGGATTTCATCACCGGTTTGCCTACTTCTAGTAGGGGAAATTACTCTATTTGGGTCAAAGTGGATAGACTTAGCCCATTTTATACCTATCGAGACTACCTACCAGAGTTCGAAGCTAGCAGAGCTGTACATTGCTAGAATCGTCAGTTTGCATGGAACCCCTAAGACCATAGTGTCGGATCGAGGAACCCAGTTTACCTCAAGATTTTGGTAGAAAGTCCAAGAAGGATTAGGAACCAAGCTGAACTTCAGCACAGCTTATCACCCGCAAACCGATGGACAAAATGAAAGAGTCAACCAAATCTTAGAACATATTTTGAGAGCTTGTGTGTTATAATATGGATTAAAATGGGAAGGTTGTTTGCCTTTCGCAGAATTCTCATACAACAACAGTTATCAAGCCAGTTTGCAAATGGCCCCATTTGAATTTCTGTATGCAAGGAAGTGTCGTACCCTCTTGAATTGGTCGCAAGTAGGAGAGAGTCAGATTTTTGAACCTGACATCCTACGAGAAGCCGAAGAGAAGGTTCACAAAGTCTGTGAACACCTCAAGACCGCCCAATCCAAATAGAAGAGTTATGCTGACAAGAGACGTTGAGACCTGACCTTCAATGTCGGAGATTTTGTGTATCTCAAAGTATCACCCTTGAAAGGAATGCAGCGTTTTCAACATAAAGGGAAGTTAGCCCCCAAATATATTGGACCCTTCAAGATTTTGTTTCGCTGAGGAGAAGTATCATATCAACTGGAACTGCCGGAGGAGATGTCAACTATACATGATGTGTTCCATATCTCGTTACTTCGCAAATGCCTAGAAGTTCCGGAGAAGACCGCAGTGTTCAAGAACATCGATCACCGAGCCATAGATATAAACAAGGATCTGACATATCGTGAAGTACCCATTCGTATTTTGGAAAAAGTCTTCAGAACCACCAGGACCCGAAGTATCAAGTTTCTCAAGATCCAGTGCAGCGACCATACCGAAGAAGAAGCTACTTGGGAGCGAGAGGATTACATTAGGACTGAGTTTCCAAATCTCTTTAGTTCCTAGTTTTTCTTAAATCTCGGGACGAGATTTTGTTTAAGGAGGGAAGGTTTGTAACACCCCAAAAATACTAATCAAGATTATCAAGTTCTAATCACCCAAGTTTAGGGTTAACAAAAACTTTTATTACTAAATTGAATATGAATGCATGTGTGATTTGCATTAGTGTATGATTGAGTGAAATTGCCATGTTTGATTGCTACAAATGATAAGAAATGGTTTAAAGATGAATACTACATCATCTAGGCCAATTACAAACAAAATCCAAAGAAAAAGAAATCAAATATGAATAAAATGATCAAATGGTCATTTTGACCAAAGTTAACCACTAGGCCACTTTGTGAGTTCCTAGTAAAGAATTTCTAACAGAAACATCTCCACTTATTTTCACCCCTTGCTAGACCAAGTAAAAGTGAACCCAAGCCCACTTTACAAACTCACAGAAACTATTTTCAAATCTATTTAAAGGACATTTCAAAATTGAATCAAGTTCATATGGTAAGATCACCAATTTACAAAAACCACTCAAATCAATTCACCTTGACAAACCCAAACAACCAGAGACTACCAAGCATAAGTTTAGATCACTCACCAAATTTCATTCAAAAATTTCAAATTTAAATTCTTGCGGCCATTTAGTCGAACACCTTTCAGACACAAATCAAACTTTGCCTAACTATATTGTTTGGAGCATCGATCACCCGACCAATTGCCCCATTGCACTCCCCCGGTCTCCCCCAGCATCTAGCAGCGCAAGACACGCACCCCCTTTGCCGTTGCGCCAGTGCAGCGCCGCCAGAGTTGGACACGCCGGCCGGCCATAGACCGTTCACCCAAGGCCACGCCACCCTCTCCCATGACGACTAGGAGGCAGGCCACCATCCACCGCCACCCCTTGTCCAGCCTTTGCTCGCAACCAGGCGATGGACCACCAGAAAACCGCCGAGCCCACATTCTATGCGCCGTGCCGAGAGCGTGCCATAGCGCCGAAGTTGACCAGCTCGCACGCGCCATGCCTCGCCCTCTCTACGCGTGCACACCCTCGCCATCTCCACGCGTGCACACCCTGTCCATAACACCAGCTAGCCCCCAGACATCCCCTTTCACCACCACGCGACCTGTAGCCCCCGTGCGCCGTCTCGGACACTGCTAGTCCCGCGTAGAGCACCGCACGCGCCCGACCATCCTCTAGCACACCGTGCCACGGCTTTAAGCCCGTGATGACCGCCAGGGAGCACTGCGTCGCCCCCTACCCTCAGCCATGCCGCTAGCTCGCTGTACCGCTGTCGCCGGAGAAGCCAACCCATGCCGCAATGCCCCTCTCACTGGTGTATAAATAGAGGCCCCCTCTGCCTCAATTCTCCACACCACCTCACTCCCCACTCCTCACAACACCTCCCACACCTCTCCCTGGAGCAAGGCGAGCACCACATCGCCGGAATTTGGCTAGAGCCCGCCGCTGCAGAAGAAGAAAGGAGGCATCGATTGGAGCCGCCCCAGGAGCCGCCACGACCACCGTTTGAACCATCGTCGTCTACAACGTCGTTCGCCCCCATCGCCGACCCTAGATGGAGCCCTGGTGAGCCTCACACGACCCCCATGGCCGCGTTAGGGTTTAGACCTCGCCGAAGCTGTTCGTCATCGATGATGAACCTCAACGATTAGATCAGGTTCTAATCATAGGGCTCAGATTGAAAGATATCAATTCGGTTAGATAGAGTCACTGACTAGTGGGACCCCCTATCTGTAACCCTCTGCACCGCGCTGTGAAGATTGGGCCGGCCCAGTTAGTTTCCCGCGCAGAGCCCAGTGATTCAAATAGTTATTTTCCTTTTTAGTTAAAACCAGTTTCTGCCAGTCGATTCAAAAACCAATTCAAATATATTCACTAAACCAAATTGCATGATTGCAATTTTGTTAGAAAGGTATTCAAATTATCTATCCAAGCCAGTTGGATTCAAATCATTTGGAATTAGAGATCACCTATACCAAAAATAACAAGATAGCGACTTTTTCACATTCAAACATTTTTCAAAAATCAACCATAAATGCTTCTGAGTTGATTCCAACTCTCAGAAATCACATTTGACAAGACCTATCTAAATATGTAAAAATATTTAGGTTTGCATGCAGTGACATTGGACTAGTACCAAAAGAATGCTATTTAGGCATTTCTAGTCACTTTAAATCTATTAAATGATAATCTTAAATTTTATAAAATATTACCAACACTTTAAATCACATTCCCAAGTGTTAGAATATGTGGTGATGACATGTGTCAACATGATCCCATATTTTAATTGGAGAATATTAAATCTTAAGTATTTTCAATGAGTAGCAATTACTTTTCTAAAATAAGATAAATAAGACTAAGTATTTATTTCATGTGATGATTGTGATGATGCTAGATCATCAAGTGTGAACCTTAGTTTGCCAAAATAGAAATAGTTAAGTATTGTTGGTGATTGTGTACCCTGTATTCATTTATAGACGATAGTACCAACCCGGGATACGAAAAGGAGCAGTACTACCAAGAAGAAGAAGAAGAAGAAGAAGAAGAAAAATTCAACCACTGCACTACTCAAGGCAAGCCATCACTAATTGCAAGCTAACACTTGCAATCTAGAATTATGCAAGCAATCCTTGCAAGATAACCTATGCAAGATGCATTAGGCATTCTTTGGTTATACAACTTTGATTATACCAATCCCAAGTTTTACTTGCAAGCTTTATTCTTTTTCTTTTACCAAATTTATTTACCTTTAGTTAGTGATTTGTCAGTTTTGGAAAAAATAGTATAGATACCATAAAGAGTATAAAACTAGGCC
Source organism: Avena sativa (assembly GCA_916181665.1). NCBI lineage: Eukaryota > Viridiplantae > Streptophyta > Magnoliopsida > Poales > Poaceae > Avena > Avena sativa. The sequence continues at coordinate 347,763,124 of OV702287.1, forward strand.
TAAGTAGTTACACTTAGATGTCATTCCAAGGCATGAGATTAGAGTTGGATAGTTACACTTGATTAGCACCCCTCATTAGTGAATACCCTCAACTTTAGTGGCTAGTGCTAAGCATAAAAGTTAACCACTTTAGATGGGAATACTTGGTGAAAATGATTATGAAAACCTTGGAATGAGGATTGATTCTATTGAAATTTTTTGACTTCTGTTGAGAAACACAAAAGGATTTGATGATGAAAATGTTGAGGCATGGGCCTTAGCCCTTTATAAAAATTGATGGTTGGGTTCGGATGCGATACCATTCCAATTTTACTGTACAACCACAATACCTAAATTGGGTAGGGCTTAACTGGAAGTTTATATGCCTTAGTATGGGTTCCATCGTGGAAGAGGTTGAGCTGAGGCTACCTCGTGAGTGTGAATGTCCACCTATGCAATGCCCAGGATGGCAGATGGACATGGCTGGGAGGCCAAGCTCATAGGGGAGGTGCCTATACTAGAGTGTGTAATTGAAAGGTTATGATTGATTATCCGCATACTAAGTATGATGATTTAGGGTTATCCCTGATGGATGTATCGAATTTTGTGGTGAAAGTGTACCACCTCTGCAGAGTGTCAAACTATTCGAATAGCCGCGTTCACGGTCATGGACAGTTCGATTGGCCATACTATTACGTTGTCAGATGTTTTCAAAATGACTTGTGAATTGAACTATGACTTTGACTTGACCACACAAGGGTTGTGAACATGAAAATTAGGTTCCCACTTAAGTGATTTAGAACATTAACTTAGTTTTCTTTACTTCTAAACTCAGTATGAGATAAACCTGGCCTTTTGCAAATAAACCTAGAGCTTAAGATTCCTACTAGAACTACCTTACTTGTTAGTGATAGTTTGCGAGTACTTAAAGAGTACTCATGGCTTTGTCCCTGGCTATTCCTGTGGCCAGACTATGAGGAGGACTACCAAGATGATGGACAGCAGAAGGTCTACGACAACTAGGATCATCTCCCATCGTCAGCATTGCATGTGACTCTGAAGATGGAGCCCCCACTACCGTTTATTTTCCGCTCCTTGATTTGTATTAAGACTGGATTATGAGATCCTTTATTTGTAAGACCTTATTATGGTTTGTAATGGATGATGTACTATGGTACCAATTCTATTATGTCTCACAAAAATGGTAATCCTGTGATTGCGAGGTATGGCATAACAGGCATCTGGGATTAAAAATCTGGATGTTGACACCTGCCCTGGCCAAGATGGTCAGACCGGATTATCTGGCCCATGATGGGGGTGGATAATCTGGCCCCCAAACACCCAAAAACTTTCCTGCAACACTTAGAGCACATTAGAAAGCTCCACGATATTGTTATCTAACAGACAAAATATAGGGGAACATAAAATGTTCTTTCACAACTTCGTCACCCAATGAGTCATCCACAAAAGCCACACCGCAGATGGAGATGGTCAACAAAAACAATATGAGGCACAGAAGATCTAGAGAACCTTGATGGTCCCTACAACGACCTCTCCCTTAGGTCGAACCATCAGTCAACCACACCATGAGGACCAAGCTCGGAAAACAAGAAACCCAGCAAAAGTGGAGAAAGTATTGACTTCGGAATTAGAAAGGCTGAAATCTACCCCGAACATGAACCATTGGGCTTCGCCAGTCCCTAGAAAGTGTCCCCTTCGGATTCAACAACAACCTCACTATGCCATACACAACACGCCACCAAGTGTGCGTGATTGACGGGGAAACTTCAGCACAGCGCGACTCCAATGGTAACCCTATTATTAACCCTGATGACAATTTATCATATGACCATGCAGGAAACCACATCAATGAAGGGGATCACAGACACAAAGGCGATCCGGCAAAAAACTGCATGATCCAAGGAGGAGGAGAACCACGCAGAGAGAGGCAAACTCTCCGATTACCAGCGGAAGCCTGGCAAAAATCAAGGGAAGCAATCTCGGGCGCGGTTCCAATGATAGTCGATGCCACACACGATGATTTGCTAGCATATCAATACCTGCTTCATCATAAGAAGAGGGACCTGCTAAGGATGCAAAGGCAACTTGATGAAAGAAAAAGGCTAGACGACGAATCTAGCCTAAGGCAGGCACAATTAAGTTATACCATAGGATCGGGGAGCATAACTGTGGGAGCACCGCCAATAAAGGGAACATCTAGGTTGCAGAATGTCCACGAAGCCGAAACAAATGAGCTAATTCATGACCTCGACCTATCGTTCATGTCAGTGGATCAAGCAGGGAACATCAAAGCAAAAACAGCCTAGGGAGCAATCGTGGCCACACAAACATATCTAATCACAACGCAACCCGCACCCGATGATCCCCGTGTAGCTCTTCATCACTCGGCCCTAATGAACCTCGATATGGTAGGCGCATATCTTGCACAAGAAGAACAAGGAATCATGCACCAACCCGACAGATCCCCACGCTGTCGCAGTAGCCCTCCACGGGTGGGGCACACCCAAAGATCTCGATCACCACATTGGGTGCACTTTTCGGGGTCCGAGCCGTGAAACAGCATAAGAAACGACAATACGCAACACAGGAGCGACGGGTCAGGAGACAAAGGCCGCAGCCGAAGATACTACAACAGAGATAGCAAAGATGACCACAAGTTATGCGGAGCCAGCTGTTTCACCCAGCAGATTCACAAAAGCAAAGTACCTAAAGACTTCAAACTCCCGCATGACCGTCAAAAATACGATGGGTTATGACACGTTGGAAACATATCTATAATTTTTGATGTTCCATGCTTGTTTTATATCTACTTTCTTATGTTTTGTCCACACTTTGGAGTATTTTTACACATTTTCTGGAACTAACCTATTAACAAGATGCCACAGTGCCAGTTGCATGTTTTCTGTTGCTTTTGGTTTCTGAAAAGCTAGTAAGGAAATATTCTCGGAATTGGACCGGACAAAAGCCAAAGTCAATATTTTACCTGAAGCAACACGGAGTCCGGAGGGGAGACGAAGTGGCGCACCAGGGCGGCCACACCTGGTGGCGATGCGGTCAGCCCTACCCACACCACCAGGGGGTGTGGGCCCCCTGGCACTCCACCGACCTTGCCCCTTCAAATATAAAAGTCTCTCGGGACAAAAACCCTAAGTACCCAATCAAAATTCCATGAAAGAGTATGTAGACACCATCATCTCCATCCCTAGATTGGGAGGAATCTGAAGCTCTTCCTAGCACCCTGCCGGAGGGGAGAGATCACCCTGGAGGCCTTCTTCATCACCATGCCTTCCTCCGGTGTGATGCGTGAGTAGTTCATCTCTAGACTGCGGGTCCATGTAGTAGCTATATGGTTGGCTCTCCTCCTTTGTGCTACCATGTTTAGATCTTGTGAGCTCCGTTCATGATCAAGATCATCTATTTGTAATCTTACATGTTGTGTTTGTGGGGATCCGATGGATATTGAGATGCTATTTCAGATTGATTATTGATCCTATCATGTCTTTGTTATTTGTGATCTTGCATGCTTTCTATTGTTAGTAGCTATCTTGGCCGAGTAGATGCTAGCAACTCCAAGAGAGAGTATTTATGTTCGATAGTGGGTTCATGCCTCTAGTAATCTGGGGAAGTGATAGAAATCTCTAAGGTACTAGATGTGTTGTTGCTACTAGGGAGAAAACAGCAATCCTTTGTTCATAGAACAATCATATTGTTTATTTTACACACTTTGCTTAATGCAATTATCTATTGCTTGCAACTTAATACTGGAGGGGGTTCAGATGATAACCTGAAGGTGGATTATTAGTCATAAATGCAGTTGGATTACGGTCTATGTATAATGTTGTAATGCCCACTCAAATCTCATAGGAGTCAAGATGATTAGTATATGCATGTATGCTTTCTCGGTGTCTGTCAATTGCCCTGCTGTAATTTGTTCACCCAACATGTCAACTATCTTAAGGAGAATCACCACTAGTGAACTATGGACCCCGGTCCATTCTTTTACCACCAATCTACAACTATTTAATGTTTTCTGTTTACTTTCTGCACGCAATTACTATGTTCCACACAATACGTTTAATCCTTTGTTTTCAGCAAACCGGTGAGATTGACAACCTCACTGTAAGTTGGGGGCAAAGTTCTGTGGTTGTGTTGTGTAGGATTCCAAGTTGGAAACAACACCTTGGAGGTGTTTCCTTGCTCCTACTAGTTTGATAACCTTGGTTTCATAACTGATGGAAAACTTGTTATTGTGCTCATCATACCTTCCTCTTGGGGTTCCCCAATGAGCTCGATAGATTTTGAGCCATCAAGCACTTTTCCTAGCGCTGTTGCCGAGGAGTCAAGGACATCTTCACAAGGGGAGTCCCTTGATACATTGCAAATGCATCTATAATTTTTGATGTTCCATGCTTGGTTTTATCTACTTTCTTATGTTTTATCCACACTTTGGAGTACTTTTCATATGATTTCTTGGACTAACCTATTAACAATAGCCACAGTGCCAGTTGCCTGTTTTCTGCTGTTTTTGGTTCCAGGTAAGTCAGAAAATCAATATTCTCAGAATTGGACGGGACAAAAGCCAAAGTTCCTATTTTACCGGAAGACTCACGGAGCCAGAAGCAGAGACGGAGGAGGGCCAGGGCCTGGCCACACCATATGGTGGCGCGGGCTAGCCCTGGCTGCGCCACCAGGTGGTGTGGGCCCCCTGGCACTCCATCGACCTTGCCTCCTTCGCCTATAAGAGCCTCCCGATACCAAAACCCTAAATCATCAAGCCTCCAGCCACGAAAAGTTCTGTAGCGCCGCTGCCACCGAAGGGGAGATTCGGGGGACAGAAAGTCTCTGTTCCGGCACCCTGCCGGGACGAGGAAGTGCCCCTGGAGCCATCTCCATCGATCTCCACCACCATCTCCATCACCGTTGCTGATTCCCATGATGAGGAGGGAGTAGTTCTCTCTCGAGGCTAAGGGTTCTACCGGTAGCTATGTGTTCATCTCTCTCTATGCATGATCTTATTGAGATCATGAGCTTGTAATCTATAGATCTACCGTGCTAGTCAAGTGCTTTAATAGATCTCTGCTCTCCCAATGTGTGTGAAAGTGACAGCGTGCACACCATGGTGGCACTTAGGCTAGAGATTGCAAATTTTTGTTATGAGTTATATTTGGAGTTGGATGTCTTTATGAAATTGTGGTGTTTGTTGGACTCATCTAGTACTCAAGGTGACAGTGTGGGGTTATCTAGATGGGAAAGATGGACTTTGAGGTGTGCTGTTATAGCCCTACCAACGATTAGAGTGTTCAACCGGAGAGTAGTTAAGAGTAGTATCATGAAGATCATATATTTACATGAGAGTGTTCACTAGTGAAAGTATGATCCCTAGGCCTTGTTTCTAAGCACTGAAACACCGTTTGCTATTAGATCTATTACATGTTTGCTTGCTTCCTTCTTTATTTCAGTTTGCCTTTAGTCCTTCCCACGCCATCAAGCTATTTTATAGCACCGTTACCACTTATAATTATCCATACCACTTGTATTTCACTATCTCTTCGCCGAACTAGTGCACCTATACACCTGACAAGTGTATTGGGTGTGTTGGGGAGACAAGAGACTTTTTGTATCTTGATTGCAGGGTTGCTTGAGAGGGGATACCTTTGACCACTTCCTCCCTGAGTTCGATAAACCTTGGGTGATCCACTTAAGGGAAAACTTGCTACTGTTCTACAAACCTCTTCACTTGGAGGCCCAACAACTGTCTACAAGAAGAGAAGTGCGTAGACATCAAGCTATTTTCTGGCGCCGTTGCCGGGAAGGTAAGGTAAAAGGTACTCACATCCTCCGGTGTGAGTGCTCGAAGTTATTTCCTTTAGATCCTGCAGTTTTGTCTTTTTGTTTCTTGTTTTCACTAGTTAGGCTTAATGGAAAACAGCAAAAAGAATAGAGAGCTTTTTAGTCTTTTTCCTAAGTTAGAACTCGAATTCTTTGAAAAGAAAATTAAAAAACCCTTGGAACCTTCTTTACATACTAGTAGCAATGTTATTAGTATGAATCTTTTGAACACCTTTGTTACTAATGCTATGGAAACGTCTAAGCTTGGGGAAGTTAGTGTTTATGAAAATGATCTTTTTAGTTCCCCAGTTTTAAGGAAGAAAGTTTGCTCTGATGATACTTTATCTAACATATGTGGTAATTCTAATGATACTTGTGATATTTTAAATCCACATACTGAAAGCATCCCTTTTAAAGTACCTATAAAAATTGTTGAACGTGTTATGAACAACTCTTATTTTGGAGATGGAACTGTCCATCCTGGTGATCATTTACTCTTTATACATGAATGATGCGGGTTGTTCAAGTGTGCAGGTATTTCAATGAACCAAGTTAAGAGGAATCTATTCTCTTTATCACTTAAGGGCAAAGCAAGGGGGTGGTATGAGCTACTAGATGATCCTCATCATTTGGAGTGGAAGGAACTTGAATCTCTCTTTTACTCTAAATTTTATCCTCCTCATGAAATTCATAAAGATAGGAATTATATTTATAATTTTCATCCTCATGATGGAGAAAGTATTGCCCAAGCATGGGGGAGATTGAAGTCATTAATGCTCAAATGTCCCATTCATGAGCTCCCCAGGAATATTGTTATTAATAATTTCTATGCAAGGCTTTTAGGACATTACAAGGACTATCTAGATACTTGTTTAGAGGGATCCTTCACAAGTAAGGAGGTCAAAGCTAAGTGGGATCTTCTTGAAACAATTCAAAGCAATATCGAATATTGGGATAACAACAAAGGTAAAGAACCAGGTATAAACTATGAGTATGATTGCATTAAGTCTTTTGCTGAAACTGCTGATTTTCAAGAGCTTAGTGCTAAATATGGTCTTGATCCTCAAATTCTTATTGATTGTTTTAAAACATTTGCTTCTCATATTAATGCTCCTAAAGAAAAGTGGGACATGTATCATGAGCCTTTTAAAGACACTTGCATGGAAAATGAAATTGTTGTTAATGATAGCAATAAACATTCTCAAACCTCTGAAAGTACTATTTCTTATAAGCATGTTAATTTTTGTGGGATACATAGACCTTGTGAGAGTAATCAAGTTGAATAAGAATATTGTATCACCCACAGGAATGAAAAAACTAGAATGTGTTATAGGGCTCTAAATGATCTTGGTAAAAAAGTTTGTGCCCTCTATCCTTTTATTTGTGAACTTTGCTTTGAAGTGGGTCATTTCAATTTCCAATGCTCAGGCCATAATAATAGCCCTTCTAATCCAATGAGTACTGCAAGTTTGTATTGTGATGACATGATCACTCCTAATCATCATGATGAACTTACATTATTTTGGGGGTGTGAAGAGTTATCAAGAAAAACCTCTTTGGTAGATATGGGTGCTTTTGATATGAATAGTGTCCTGCATGGTTGTCATCTTTATTGTGTTGATAATTGTCACACAAATACTTACATACAAAATATTATAGAATATGATATTTTACCAAAATATGATAGGACTAATATGTGTTTTGATCTTATTAATGAAAAGAAGGAATCCTCCAAAGTTTCTTCTATTGTCTCTAACAATGAACCAGGGTATATGGAGAAGCTTCCTTTCAAGCCACTCCCTCCTAAAGAGAAGAAGATAAAGAATAAAAGGAGGAGTAAAAGGAGGGAGGAAACGGTATTTTCCCCTAAGCATGTAGCTCCTATTATAGTTTTTGATGAGTCTGAACTCGATGATGTTCCTATGCCTGTTACCTATAGTAGTGATCATGATTGGGAAAAGCACACTTCTTTTGATATTGAAAATCTCTTTGGTACCAATTCTAAAAATGATGATATTAATAATTGTTGTACTATTAGTTCTATCCATGATCCTATCAATGATGATATGTTTACAAGTGAACACACTTTGGAAGATAATTATTCTGTTGCTTATGATGATACTACACCTCCAATATATGATGATTATGATATTTTTAGTCCACATACTATTGAGGAGGAAATTAATTATGATTACAATATGCCTCCTATATTTGATGATTATGGTGATGAAAATAATAATGATAGCTATTTTGTTGAATTTGCTCCCAGTATAATCAATAAGAATGACTATGTTTATGTGGGGAGTATTAATTCTTTTATGCATGTGGCTCATGATAAGAATGTTTTATGTCATAGTTATATTGTTAATTTCATTCATGATGCTACTGAAAGTTATTATGAGAGAGGGAAACATGGTTTTATGCATCTCAATGATATTAAGTTTCCCCTCTTTATGTTGAAAGTCTTGAAGTTGCACTTGTTTTGCTTTACTATGCTTGTTGTTTTGTGCCTTCATGACTTATTTCTTTACAAGATTCCTATGCATAGGAAGTGGGATAGACTTAAATGTGCTTTGAATTTGCTTCTTGATGCTCTATTTTACTTCAATTCATATTTCTTATGTGAGCATCTTCTCAAAATATCATGCCTAACTTAAAGGCGTTAAAGAAAAGTACTTGTTGGGAGATAACCCAAGAGTTTTAGATGAGTCTTGGAAGTTATTAATTCAGTAATAACCGCTCCTTATCCTTTTTATTCGCTTTTTGTGCCAAGAGTAACCTCTAATGAGAGTGAAGTAATGATTGGGAAAGTTGCTGTCCCGAAAACAAAGTCTTGTGCTTCACCGTAAAAATTCATGAGAGATATCTGTATGTCGGATTAAGCTGTAATTTTTTTTGCTTATTCCCCAGGTTATTATCTAACTTTCGAAAGTTCAACACTTTTTGATTTGAGTAACAGAAGGTCTTAGAAAATATTATTATTTACCTGCTTGTCTGTTTTGACAGATTTCTGCCATTTTCTGCATTTGCTTCTTGTTGGTTCCTTTTTGAGTTCTTTTGGGGAATTGAGATTTTTGAGGGAAGTTCTACAGTAGCTAGAGTTCTAATGGAAGTTTATTTGGTATTAGAACTGAACCTTAAGACTTATTTATCTTAAGTGTACTAATGTTGCTAATGAGATTGTGTGAAGTTTTGTATGAAGGAAAAAATTCAGGTGTATGGAAGGAATGAGTAATGAGATGAAGGATGGACTAAAGCTCAAGCTTGGGGATGCCACGCGTGTCACCCCAAGAAATATCCAAGAATTACAAGAGTCAAAGCTTGGGGATGCCCAAGTCATCCCCTTCTTCATCAATAAAAATCCTAGGTTTCTTCCAAACGCTTCATTTTTATTGTTTCATGCACAGTTGTGTTGTTCTTGGAGCGTCTTCTTTCTCGTTTTCGTTTTGTTTTTTAGTTTGCTTGGTTTTATTAGTTTGCTGAATAAATTGGTTGGACCCCCTCTTTCATACATTGGTTTGCAAATAGTTTGGTTTGGTTTGGAAAAGAGTAGGAAAGTTCATACTTAAGTGGTAAAGAGAGCTTGTTTTTGACTGTGGCCTATGCTTTGTCAAGCCATGGTTGATATTGTTTTGGCTTTATTCTTAGTATTCTTTGCTGTAGCATGACTTGTTATAAACAATTGAGATTGCTTAATGTGCCTTGGATGAATCATGCGTTGTTTTAGCATATTAAAGCATAGTATAGTGATATTCTCCTTTTATGCTTTATTTGGGTTGACTTGGCGCATGCTCACACCATGTTATGACTATCTCAAGTCACCATAGCCTTTATGATCCTTTAGTTTTCAACTTGTAGTATCACTTTATGCTTTGATCAATGATGTTTTGTCGCTCTGCATGATTATGGCCATTATTGCTCTCTTAGTTTGTCGCTCCCAGTCTTTTGCTAGCCTCCACAACCAAGTATGAGTTCCACTCATGCATCCAACTCCCTAAACCAAGTTATTCCAAAGAGTCCACCATACCTAGCTACTATCTTATGCTATTCCAAATATATTCATGCTTTTGTTTACCTTCCAAATTAAACTTGTTATGAGAAAGCTAGTGATTAAAGCTCTCACGAACTTGATGGCACACTTTACTTTTTGCATCTAATAAACTTGAACCATTGGGTCCTTCTTTGTTGTGTATATGCTTGCGCTTTATAAGTTGAAATTAGCAGAACCATGTTTCATGGGGAACGCTTTCAACATTGCACTTGTACTTTGTACCCCTTTGATATCATGTTCTTTTGCTTACGGATCCCGGCGGTGTGAAATAAAAGTGGAACTTGTAAGATCATGGAGTTTGTATGTGTGTTAGAGAAATGCCTGGGCCGCTAGCCTAACCCATGCCTAATCATGGTGGAAACTTGCAGCATCACCATAATGAGCACTCTATGAAGCAACCTCAATAAAAACCTATGCAAATAGCAAATAAAAAGATCACTAAGATGCTCATTGTCTGCTTGCCTTGTCATTTTGATTACGGGAAAGGTCCCGTATCATGTGCAAGGGGTACCCCGTTGGCGGTTCTTAATGATACACATATACTTACAATGACAAGAGCTTACTCGTGACTGAAGTTGAGTAGCATGAGGATTGGTCTTCGTAAGTAAGGGGCATGAGATTTCGGTTTATAACTTGTCAAGCATATCCTCTTAGTTGTGTCACTTTAACCTTAATCACCTTCAAGATGCTTATGATAGGGGCAATGAGAGCTGAAAGCTATAAGTACCATAATTTTTGGAAGCTCTTTATGAGACTTGAATCCCTACTTCCTTTTATAAAAAGGCCTTTCTTCCACCATTATATTGAGTCTCCACCTTCTATCTTTATGCACCTGCTTTGAGAGCATAGTGTCCATTCTTAGTTCTATGTGCATTGTCCCAAGACTAGTTGATTGATGCATAACTTGTTATTGCTTGTTTTAAACTTTTGTATCTAGTCACTCTTATGAACTTTGAAGGTGTCCTATGCATTTATGTTTGCTACTCTATTGAGGGACAAGCTGAATACTTTTATGCTATGTTTTCTTTATGTGAAACAAACAAACGTCTTGCAAAGCATTGTTATTCATGAATCTTTTGTTTGTGCCTTTTCATGTTGCATCATAGTTTATTTGTCTTATTGCTAGAACTTTGTCTTTCATGTTATGATTGAAGTACTATGATCCCAACTTTGAATGTTTTACAAATACTTTGATCAAATTTATGATGGTGCATGTCACCTCAAAAATTATTCTTTCTTTTTATCACTTACCTACTCGAGGACAAGCAGGAGTTAAGCTTGGGGATGTTGATACATTGCAAATGTATCTATAATTTTTGATGTTCCATGCTTGGTTTTATCTACTTTCTTATGTTTTGTCCACACTTTGGAGTGCTTTTCATATGATTTCTTGACTAACCTATTAACAAGAGCCATAGTGCCAGTTGCATGTTTTCTGCTGTTTTTGGTTCCAGGAAAGTCAGAAAATCAATATTCTCGGAATTGGACGGGACAAAAGCCAAAGTTCATATTTTACCGGAAGACTCATGGAGCCAAAAGCAGAGACGGAGGAGGGCCGGGCCTGGCCACACCATATGGTGGCGCGGGCTAGCCCTGGCCGTGCCACCAGGTGGTGTGGGCCCCCTGGCACTCCATCGACCTTGCCTCCTTCGCCTATAAGAGCCTCCCGATACCAAAACCCTAAATCATCAAGCCTCCAGCCACGAAAAGTTCCGCAGCACCGCCGCCACCGAAGGGGAGATTTGGGGGATAGAAACTCTCTGTTCTGGCACCCTGCCGGGACGGGGAAGTGCCCCTGGAGCCATCTCCATCGATCTCCACACCATCTCCATCACCGTTGCTGATTGCCATGATGAGGAGGGAGTAGTTCTCTCTCGAGGCTAAGGGTTCTACCGGTAGCTATGTGTTCATCTCTCTCTCTATGCATGACCTTATTGAGATCATGAGCTTGTAATCTATAGATCTATCGTGCTACTCAAGTGCTTTAATAGATCTCTGCTCTCCCCATGTGTGTGAAAGTGACAGTGTGCACACCATGGTGGCACTTAGGATAGAGATTGTAAATACTTGTTATGAGTTATATTTGGAGTTGGATGTCTTAATGAAATTGTGGTGTTTGTTGGACTCATCTAGTACTCAAGGTGACAGTGTGGGGTTATCTAGATGGTAAAGATGGACTTTGAGGTGTGTTGTTATAGCCCTACCAACGATTAGAGTGTTCAACCGGAGAGTAGTTAAGAGTAGTATCATGAAGATAATATATTTATATGAGAGTGTTCACTAGTGAAAGTATGATCCCTAGGCCTTGTTTCTAAGCACTGAAACACCGTTTGCTATTAGATCTATTACATGTTTGCTTGCTTCTATCTTTATTTCAGTTTTACTTTAGTCTTTTCCACGCTATCAAGCTATTTTCTATCACCGTTACCACTTATAATTATCTATACCACTTGTATTTTGGTTCAGTTCCAACACAAGTAAAACTTCCATTAAAACAAAAGCTACTGTAGCACTTCCCTAAAAAATCTCAATTTCCCAAAAAGAACACAAAAAGGAATCAATAAGAAGTAAATGTGAATAATGGCAGAAATCTGTCAAAATAGAACAGCAGGTAAAAACCAATTTTTTTGAAGACCTTCTGTTGCTCAAATATAAAAGTGTTAAACTAGCTAAAGTTGGATAACAACCTGGGGCAGAAGCACAAACAATTACAGCTCAAACCGACATACAGATATTTTACACGAATTTTTACAGCGAAGCAACTTTCCCGAGCATTACTTCTCTCTCATTAGAGGTTACTCTTGGCACAAAAAGGAAATAAAAAGGATAAGGAGAGGTTATTACTGAAGCAATAACTTCCAAGAGTCAACTAAAACTTTTGGTTTATCTCTCAATAAGTACTTTTCTTTAACGCCTTTAAGTTAGGCATAAGAATTTCGATGATGCTCGCATAAAAAATATGAAGTGAAGTAAAAGAGAGCATCGAGAAGCAAATTCAAAACACATTTAAGTCTAACCCACTTCCTATGCATAGGAATCTTATACGCAAATAAATTCACAAAGAACAAAGCAACATGCATAGGAAAATAAAACGAGAGTAACTTCAAAACTTTCAGCAAATAGAGAGGTGTTTTAGTACCATGAAAACTTTTACAACCATATTTTACTCTATCATAATAATTTTTAATAGCCTCATGAATAAACTCAACAATATAACTATCACATAAAGCATGCTTTTCATGATCTACAAACACTGCCTCTTTATTATAAACATTTTCAAAAGAATCCTCAGGGACATAACATTCATCCTCCTTTAGTAAGCACGGGGGACAATCAAATATTGTAAGGGGTAAAGAGTTATTCTCATTAGAAGGTAGGAATGGGTAGATCCATTCTTCCTCCTCTTGATCATCACTCTCCTCCTATTTTCCATCCAATGAGCTTCTAGTTTCAGCTATTTCTTCTTCCATAGGCTCTTGCAAGGCATTAGTCTCTTCCGCTGGTGGAGAGCATCTATTAAGATATTCAAGAATATAGTCATTTTATTCCTTGTAATTATCAAAGCAAAATTGAAGTATACCATAAACCTCATATTTATAAGGTGCATCATCAGTATTTTCAAGCAAATAAGCTAGTTCAAATGAACCCTTCCAAGCAATAAATTCTTCAATTTGTTCCACATCATAAAAGTCATAATTTCTCTTAACATAAGAAGATATGGTAACATCATCATTATACTCACATTGAAAAGGGAGGTGTTTATACCTCTTACAGCAACAAGATTTATCAAAGCAATAAGTAATATTATAAGTAGAGCACACGTTTCTAGCAATGGTATATAGTTTATCAATTTGTTCCCATAAGTGTTTCCCTTTTTGTGACAAGCGGTGTTCCTTATAATAATATTTTTGTTCTTCCGTGAACCCACCTTGCCAATTATCTTCAGTTTCAAAGAAACCAACCGTTGATAGAAAGCATGATAAAGCAAGACAATAACAGACCAATGAAAATAACAACTATAGTAGGAACTATTTTTTTGTATTTTTGATAAAAAGAACAAGCAAACAAAGAAGAAATAAACTAAGCAAAACAAAAACAACAAAGTAAAGAGATTGATTATGAGTGACTCCCCTTGTGAAGATGTCCTTGACTCCCCGGCAACAGCGCCAGAAAAATAGCTTGATGGCCCAAAATATATCGAGCTCGTTCGGGAACCCCAAGAGGAAGGTATGATGAGCACATCAACAAGTTTTCCCTCAGTTATGGAACCAAGGTTGTCAAACCAGTAGGAGCAAGGAAAAACCTCCAAGGTGTTGCTTCCAACTTGGAATCCTGCACAACACAACCACAAAACTTTGTCCCCAACTTATAGTGAGGTTGTCAATCTCATTGATTTTGCTGAAAACAAAGGATTAACCGTATTGTATGGAAGATAGTAATTTCTTGCAGAAAGTAAATAGAAAACATTAAATAGTTGATTGTAGATTGATGGTAAAAGAAAGGACCGGGGTCCATAGTTCACTAGTGGTGATTCTCCTTAAGATAGTTGACATGTTGGGTGAACAAATTACAGCGAGGCAATTGACTGACACCGAGAAAGCCTACATGCATCTACTAATCATCTTGACTCCTATGAGATTTGATTGGGCATTGCAACATTATACATAGACCATAATCCAACTGCATCTATGACTAATACTCCACCTTCAGGTTATCATTCGATCCCCCTCCAGTATTAAGTTGCAAGCAACAGATAATTGCATTAAGCAAAGTGTGTAAAGTAAACAATACGATTGTTCTATGAACAAAGGAATGTTGTTTTCTCCCTAGTAGCAACAGCACATCTAGTGCCTTAGAGATTTCTTTCACTTCCCCAGATTACTAGAGGCATGAACCCACTATCGAGCATAAATACTCCCTCTTGGAGTTGCTAGCATCTACTCGGCCAAGATATCTACTAACAGCGGAGAGCATGCAAGATCACAAATAACAAAGACATGATAGAATCAATAACTAATATGAAATAGCATCTCCATATCCATCGGATCCCCGCAAACACAACATGTATGATTACAAATAGATGATCTTGATCATGAACGGAGCTCACAAGATCTAAACATGGTAGCACAAAGGAGAAGAACCAACCATCTAGCTACTACATGGACCCATAGTCCAGGGATGAACTACTCACGCATCACACCGGAGGCTTGCATGGTGATGAAGAAGTCCTCCAGGGCGAATTCTCCCCTCCGGCAGGGTGCCGGAAAGAGCTTCAGATCCCTCCCGATCTAGGGATGGAGATGACGTCGGCTACAGAATCTTTCATGGAATTTTTGATCGGGTACTTAGGGTTTCTGTATCGGAGGCATCTTATAGGTGAAAGGGGAGGACGAGGGGGTTCCCTAGGCGGCCACACCACCCCCTGGTGCGGGCTAGGCCTGGCCGCGTGGCCAGGTGGTGTGGCCGGCCTCTGGCCCCTCTCCGTCTCGTATTCTGGCTCTGTGTCCCCCTCGGTGAAATATTGATTTTGGCTTTTGTCTCATCCAATTCCGAGAATATTCATTTTCTGAGTTTCCTAGAACCAAAAACAGCAAAAAACAGGCAGCTGGCACTGTGGCATCTTGTTAATAGGTTACTCTAAGAAAGTGTATAAAAATACTCCAAAGTATAAGAAAGTAGATATAAAACAAGCATGGAACATCAAAAATTATAGATACGTTAGCAACGTATCATTACCCTGGTTGCATAAAGGCTCACGTCCCATGAAGATTCAAGATGATGGCCAAAGAAGCATCCGATGAAAGCTTTAGTTGTATTTGGAAAGGAACTATGAACCGATATTGTATTGTAGTTGTAATCATACATATGTAATCTATCCAAATACGGCTTTGGGACCCGGTCTATTATATATAGGACGGGAGAATTCTATGAGGGGATAACCGAAAAAAACCCAAGCAATCTATAATAGGGCTATTCATCATGTATTCCGGCGACTTCAACTCCCTTGTTTGTTTGACATCCGACGAAATCCCCAACGTTCTCTTTTCCGCAAAACCCTAAGTCCATCATCATGGGCATTACCGAGGTTACCACTTGTTAATTAGGATTCACGAAAAAGTCATCGTATGCAGGGCGGTTCCTCATGGATGACTACGTGTGAGGACGCCTTGCCATGTGTGCCGCCGTCTCCCTCTTATGTGAGCTACCGCTCTTTTGGTTGACGAGATGCTCGGCCACCGTTCTGTGTGCACCGTCGTCACCTCCTCATCATTATGACCACTCTTTTTTTGCCGACTACTACCAATAGTGGATGCCCAGAATACAACAAAGGTGATGTCGGTCCACCACGTCTCGCCGTTGTTACTCGAATGTCCATCGGCTCGTCGGCGTGCGATCCCAACTGCTCGTCGCACCACCGCCGTCTCAACGCAAAGTCTGCGCTCGACCAAGAAGCACACCAGACTTAGTCCAAAGCATGCTCCTCCGGCGAACGGAGCCATCGCGCCACTATGGACTGGCAAGCCTCCAGCTGCCACCGTTTTCTTCTATCTACGTGGAAATCTGGAGGAGGAATTAGATTAGTGTTATAATTTTGAACCAGATTTTATACGATGGCAGTGAAGTAGAGCCATCCTATTTTATCCTGTGATTTTAAGTTTCTCTAGTCGAAATGGAATCAATGACAAATTTTGAGAAGAGAATTTATTTATGAGCAAATATTATCATGATACATGAAAATATTCTGACCAACGGTTAATTCTTGTCATGTGTCATTTCTCAATAAGGTTATTTCCATTTTCAATCCAATGGTGATATAGACTAGAACAACAATTTAGCTATCTTCCGATACATGTAATTGCAAGTTTTACTCTTACTTGATATTTTATAATGAAGCTCATAAGGATGTCATCCTTTTTCAGCAATGGACAAGAGTTTTGATATGAGGACACTTAAGAATAAAGCATTAGAAGACATTCTTTGTTTCTTCGTATGAACATTTTGTTTTTATAATGGAATTACTTGATATTAGTCTCACCATGTAGTGAGAATATTTATGTCTTCAATAAAATTAAGAAAATTGTATTAATTATGTGTGCTATGGCACAATAATGATGTAAGAAAGCCGAATAATGAGATCTCGTCGAAATTGTGGTCAAGTTTACCACATTTCGAAGGGGTAATGAATAGAATGTCTGATTAAATATGATAGCATGTTTATTTTTCTTACAATTATGAATGTATTGATTCTTCAAATAATATGGAACCAACAAGAAGTCTTACTTGAAGAGTGCATGAAATTCTCACTAATGCATCAACTCGTTTTCTCATATTAATGTGTACTTACTCCCTTATGAACATTATGAAGCACACATGGAAACTAAAGTAGCAAGTTCATCAGTCTAATGTCCATTATGATGGAGCATGTGGCTCATGATTGTATTTCTGACCAATGTCATTTATAATCATGTTTCATGGTGCAGTCAAGTGGTGCATCGCATGGATTATGATTGTATTTCTGACCAACATCGTTTATAATGATATGCCACATTTTATTTGAAGAAGATATGCCCTAGAGACCAATAATAAAGTGATTTTATTGATATATATCTAATGTTCATAATAGGTTTTATATCATGCTATAACTGTAATAAGTGGAAACATTAATACAAGTGTGGCATATAAACAACCAGGTCCCTAGTATCCTATAGTACTAGTTTATTGGGCAGATGATGATCGAGGTTTCTAGGTCATGGACTTGATTAAAACGCCAACTGACAGGAAGGTCACTTAATGAAGTGATGGACACCCGACCATAGAATTGCAATGTGATCCGGTCGCAATGTTCAACGTTGCGATATGTAGAAAAGTGTAGTAACTTAATTCTTCAACCATGAGATCATGTTTAATCACTATCTCCTACGACTGCTTTGATCACATCAACCACCATGACCGTAACCAGATGGTTATAAAGGTGTGTATAAGGGTATTCTAGAGGAATATTGATGCGTATGTATCGAGATCAGGATTTTCCTATCCAAGTGATGAATAGATACTCTGAGCCCACTCAGTGAGATTTCATTAGTGAGCTTACAAGCATGTGACTAGGTCACAAGGATATAATATCACGGGAACAAGTAAACGTGTTTGTCAGTAACAAGATCAAACTATATATGGATACATGTGATCAGGTCTTGGACTAACTAGGTATCGATGTGCAAAAGGAATAAGACTCAATGCCTAAAAGGTTCAAGCAAATAGCCAAATTCGTGAAATGTGAAGGGACCATCATGTGTTTCCAGATACCTATGTTGGTCATTGATTAGAGAGGTGTCTCGATCATGTCTGAACACTCCTGAACCGTTAGGGTGTCACGCTTAAGGGTAAAGACGTTGTTGGTTGATTCGTTACCGAAAGAGAAATAGGAAGAGATAAAGCCGGAAGCGTTCGGGAGATACCGAAGTGTTCGGATGATATTCAAAATGAGTTTTTAATAAGAGGAATTCAATAAAGTGTATTTAATATTTAATTGATGAATTAATATTAAATATAATTATATAATAAAAGGAAAAATGGAAAAAATCCTACATGGGCCCTTCCCAAAAGGGACAAGCCCTAAGAGGGGAGGCGGCTAGGCCTAGGTGGGCCAAGGCGCCAAGTGGGGGCTCCCACCCTGCCGGCCCTCCTTGGTGGGATAAGGCACACGGGTGAGGATCACCCCAAGCCAGCGGCCGAGGGGTACCCAACATCTGCTAGCCTACAACTGATAGTTCTTGGTTCCTTCGATAAAACAAGCCAAGGTCTTTGGTCCCTTGAAGGTACCAGAAGATGTCCTTAACGCATTTCCAATGTCTCTTGGTAGGCTCAATACTATACCTAGCAAGAAAATTGATAGCGAATGCAATATCCGTATATGTACAATTCACGAGGTACATAACTGCACCAATTGCACTTAAATAGGGGAATTCTGGTCCCAGAATTTCCTCCCCCTCTTACTTAGGCCTCGATAGATCCTTGTCTTGCTGCAAAGATCTTCCAACCATGCTTTGTCACATCCAAATCATTCCAACAC
This sequence comes from Avena sativa, assembly GCA_916181665.1. NCBI lineage: Eukaryota > Viridiplantae > Streptophyta > Magnoliopsida > Poales > Poaceae > Avena > Avena sativa. Next base: position 347,782,074 of record OV702287.1, read on the forward strand.
CTTTTGGGTGTAGTATGACTAGTGCACTATATTCCCAGTAGGGGAATGCTCAAGTTGCAGACCCAGGCACAACTTGGTTTTGCCTAAGTCTTTCATGTCAAATTACGAAATCAAGTAGGAACTTGCTTCCTCAATATCCTTGGGTGTACCAATTATATTCAAATCATCCATGTATATAGAGATACTACAGAACCCTTCCTGGGACCTCCGTATAAAAACACATGGGCAATCTTTATTGCTTGTGTAGCCCTTCTGATGAAGGAAAACGCTTAAACAATTAAATCACATCCTACCCGACTATTTCAATCCATACAGTGACTTCTTAAGTTGAACACTATATAAACTCATGTTTGCTCTATCTTGTTTCAGAACAAGGATACCTTCTGGTACATTCATGTATATGTCTGAATCCAAGTTACCACATAGCTAAGCGGTGACAACATCCATAAGTTTCATTTTCAAGTCCATGTTCACTACCATTGAGATCTGGTTGTTGAGTTAGTTTCCTCAAAGTTGACACCTGGTTGCTAAGTGAAACCTTGAGCAACGAGACTTTCTTTGTACCATTACTATTTCATTAATATCATTTCTCTTTCAAACAAAAACCCTCTTGTGACCAGCAGTGGGAATGTGGGTAGGAGTAATACAAATGGGTCCAAATACCTCTCTTTTGTTTAACAATAATAATTTAGTAGTGATTGCCTTCTACCAATATTTCCAATCCAACATTTTCTTACAATCAACGAGCATTTATTATTGGGGAACTTTTATTAGCAAAATTAACATCGACATTTGCCATAGATCAGTTGTATGACTCGCCTAAATTAACATAGTTAATGGCCATGTTATCATGGAGTGCATCAAGCACATCACCTTGCTCCACCGGATTTCCCAATCTGGCGGCTAGTTCCTTTAGCTTTACCGCTCCAGTGTGTGCACACACAACTTTGCTGGGTATTTCTGATATAGGAAAATTCAAGTCCAGAATTTTTTGCACTGAAACATCTGTAGTTGTGTCAGGTCTCAACTGGCTCCCCTCTTCAGGGGTAGATTGTAATAAATCTCACCTATCCTTTTTCTTCAGGTATCCCCGGGTACTTGGGATTTGAGAAACTGGATTCCTCGTCCTTTTAGGCCTTAGGATAGGAGGGGGTATACCATCATTTTTATTTGCTATTTTAACCCTTTTTGGTGCATTGCATGCAGACACGTGCGACTTTGTGACAGCTTTTAAGTCACTAAAATGATCAGGTAGTTGATTCGCTAAGAAGTGCAAATATATCTTTTGGACTTCTCAATTAGACTCAATAGTGTGGGTCATGAGCATGGATCCCTGTGGATTTCCATGTGATTTCTTGACTTTTGTCATCAAGGGGTTGATTACCTCCCCCTAAAGTCGGGAAAAGATCCTCGTCAAAAAAGCAGTCAGCAAAACAGGTCATGTGACAGTCGCCTTTCACGGGGTCCAAGAACCTGATTATGGACACAATGTCATAACCAACATATATCCACGACCTACAAAGCCTCGATACCAAAAAAATATATGCACGTAAAGTGTACTCTACCAGAAAGGAGATTGAGTAGAGCTTATGAAAAATCCTATCTACCAATCTCAGAGATACCCAAAAAAATCTAATTTATAATCTCTCACACAATCGTCAAAAAACAAAATTTAGCCAAGTCCCGAAGACCTCTGCTATTTGAGAACATGCCATTCATGGAGAAACTATAGAAATTTTGGATACACAGGGTCGCTTGTGAGATTTCTGGCTCTTTGATTAATGACCAGATGCTTTAAGCTCATACAAAGAGCCAAGCCCACTCTCATCAAAGTCCACCTCTGACACTTCACCAACCAAGTGAGAAAGGAGTTGACCATCTACTGTGGCATGAAATTCATCCTCCTCCATTTGTGAAGAATTAGGAACAACAGCGAACTTAGGAGTAACCGTTAGACGGCTAACCTCCATATGTCGCAAAACATTAGAAGAAATAATAACCTCTTGTACAGAACTTCCCAAGCTAACACCAACATTGGCCAACTTAGAAGTAATAACAGGGGTGGTAAAAGAAAGAAAAGATTTAGAAGAACTTATTATACCAGGCGGATCTAAATTCTTCTCAGCCTTAAGACGCATCGCCTTGACCAAAGAATCTTCATCTGTCGCTGACACACCAGAGGCATCAATCCCGTAGCGAGTGCTCCGCCTGAACGATGTACCAACCTCCCACACAATGGTCGGCGTAAAAGCAGTCGTAGAAGAAGCATGCGTCAGGGCCAAGGGCAGCTCCAACCCCGCCTAGGTCCGGCCACCCCCGTCCACCAACGGCCCCACCTGGGCCATGTGAGCCCCCGAAGGAGAGCCCTCATCAGCAAGTAGCTCCTGGTCCTCCCTGGCCGCAACTGGCACCCCACCTGGGCCACCAGTGGCGCATGGCCCTCCTGGCCACGCATGGGCACAACGAGACCCAGAGTCTCGGGCTACAGCTGCTCCTCCTGGATCAGCCCCACAAAGTTGGCGTCAATGTGCACCAATTTCATGGGTGGCCGACCCCTCCTAGGATAGCCCCGCAAAGTCAGAGTCCATGCTCTCACCTCCAACTTCGCGGTCAGCAAACCCCTCCTGGGTCAGCTTCCGTGAGCACTCCATAGGGACAACCTCCTCAAGCACCAGCTAAGGCTGGTCGTGAGGAATAGATCTACCCAAAACATGTATCCTGGACCGCGCCGGAGAAGCAAATTGATCCCTCTGAATAGCCACATAAGCATCCTGGATAGCCTCTTGCAACTGAGCCGGTGAAACGCGTGGTGATGACAAAGTGCCCTTTCCACGAAGCGGATAATCCGAGGGTAACGCTACCAACAGTTCCTTTCCACGAGGGGTGGTCGGGTGACCATTGAACCTAGTGATAGAAAACACCGCACGCGTCCCCTGCATAGATGAGGATGGCACCGAACACCCTGCCCAGGCAACACATAAGAAGATCCAGACCTAGCATCCTGTGAACCACTGACTGGACCAGAAGTATTCATAGCATCATCAGAGGGCTTCCCATTGGTATCATCATCTGCATCATCATCCCCTTTCCTCCACAAGAAGGGAACGAACTCAGGCTCCGGGATATACCTGTTAGGTTCCAACCGGAAGAGAAACCCAAATGCCTTAAGTTTAACTACAGCAGTAGACAAGATATAATGGCCCAACCTAGAAAAGAGCGCAACAAATGTGGAATCCCTTCAACATGTAGCCAAACCTACTTAAGCTCAAATTTATGTGGCACTTCTTGTGTCATGTACACAGAGAAAGTAAGCTGAGAGGTACTGAGAGGCACCGACATCTGAATCCGTTCAACTCTGTCAAGGTCCACAAAGTATGGAAAGCTCACTAAAAATGCAGTCTCTCCATAAGGGATAGCTTGTCACTTCCACTTATCCTGAACAACGTACCTCCTGGCAATCTATCACCGAACAACATCCGCGGATACCATCTATCTAGATACTTGTACCAAAGCTATAGGGGTCTGATTAGTCACCAAATGATCACGAACCACATCATCTGGGAACTGAGTGAACAAAGTAGCATCATTCCCAATGCCAGCCATATATGGAGTAAGGCGCGACTGCTTAAGCACATGGCATCTGTAACATCCCATCATTAGAGCTTGGAAATAAGATGAGATGAGGAGTGTGCATTGCATTCATGCATAGAAAATCTGGATAATTTTCGCGCTTTAAAATAAAACTTATCAAAGTGATTGAAGCTTCTCTTAACTTGGTGGAACTGAAGTAGATCATCAAGTTGATTGCGATAAATTTCAATATGACCTTTGCTAAAACCTTACCTTTGGGTAATATAATTTGATCTAGGGTAGATCAAATGTAATGAAACTAAGTCATAACACACTACTCAATAAGGAGTACTAGATCTTATAGAGATCATGGCATGGTATTACATACAATGACTCAAGGATGAATACTTAATCTTCTAAAGATTATATCAAGGAACCATTTACAATAAACCCTGGATACCAAGTTAAGATTATAACTTAAGCAAAGAAACTTAATAACTAAACCTTGATATACTTTCTTACTATAATTATCTAAGCCATGGATATCATGGTAGTTCTTAAACATTAACTCTTATCATAAATGGAGTGGAAGAGGAAGGCAAGCCAAGACCATCCAGCATATACTTGTAATATCATATTAAGAGATGACATTCCTATTTAACAAAGTCCTAGTGTCAATTGATCATCAATATAGAGAGATCAATCGTTGACCTAGTACTTAATAACCTTAGCCTTTAACCTATTATATTAACCCTCCAAAGACCTTAAGTAAATTAATAAGAAGAAGGAACTAGTTATGGTAGAGTGTGCCATCATCAATGGAATGAGATCCTTAGTGGTGATCAAACCATTGGATGTTGGAGGAGTTAACCCACTCATGAGTTAACTAGAAGAAGTATCTAAACCTAAGAATTAACTAATACTTGAGATGTTATAAGAAAGCTAGTAGTGTTAGAGTATCAAGTAATAACCTTGTTAAGCCAAGTAGGCATAAACCTAAAGTAAGTTTCCTTAACAAGATAAATCCTATAGAGACTAGTACAAGTCTAGTACTTAGTGTTAATAGATTTTGATCAAACAGTTAGAAGCCTAAGATTATTATGATCAAAGTATGGAATCCATCATTCTCAAATCACCTAAGAATAGATGATTAGGTGTTGAAGTAGGGTTGTGATTATACTAAATTAGGCAAGTCCTAGTAAGCTGGATCATCTAGCTTTATCATGAGTGGTCAAGCTAGAGTATGATGAAGTATATAACATAAGTCGTATGGAGTAGTTGAAGGCATAGTAGTTTAACCAAGCTACTACAAGAACAAATTTGTATTGTGGAGAGTAGTACCCCACCCATCCCATAGGATTATTATCACATGTGATATAAAAGAGAATTGTAATCTTGTAAGCCTTAGAAGTAGATGCAAGGCAAATATGAAAGAGTTTATGGAATAAAGTTGGTGATAACTTCTTTGGTGAATCTACTAGATGGAGTTAAATAATGGAATTTATACTAGAGATGCATGTAGGGGAGTATTGTTGAAGTGGCATGACCATGTAATCATATGATGATGGATATGGTGGGGCCAGATGACTAGATTAGTTAGACAGAAGAGATCTTAATAAACCAGATGAGAGATGTAAATAGAGTATATTTAGGAAAGGGATTCTTTAACTATGATCCAAACTTAGTAAAGGGTGAGGATTGTAATTCTTTAGTAGCCTTAATCTAAGTCATATCAAGCCATGACAAAACCCATGTCTACCTCTTTGTTTAGAAACCTAGAATAAAGTGGGTAGTTAAACCAATTCCTATTTTTAGGCAGCCAATGGATAGTATCTCTTAGTCAAATGAAATGTCTAAGAGATAAGTAGAATACCAGTGGAGAGTGTATTGGTGGAAGCATTATCCATATGATTGTATTAAACCCTAATAAGGACCTAGTCTCATATACCATCAAGATCACTTTAGTAAAGTAATCTCAATAGCTCACTCTAAGTTGAGATTCCATGGCCACAAGACATGAAATAAAATTATCTTAGCTCTTAGTTTTCATCCATACCCATAATAGACTGTGAGTTCATTAACCATTCTTTAAACTCAAATAGCTATCTGTAAATGAATATCATCATCCCTCCATTAATGAATCTATTAAACAAATCCAAAACTTATGTCCATTATTTGGAAATGAACAGTTTCATTTCCTCATCAATGATTGATATTTATACATAATGACTTAACCAAGATTGTACTAAGGAAATTCTAATACTAAACACCTAGTTGATTTGAGTAGAAGAAATCACCATATTTTGAATCATAAATACTTAAAGGATTATTAGGGGTCTATATATATATAGGAATTTCAATATGATACCAAGTGTGTATAGAAAGATATAATCATCATTAGCCATTTTGAATCCTTACCATTACAATTATCAAGAGAAAACAAAATCATCTTTAAGGGATCCTTAAATAAGAGGTAATTCCTAAAACCCTAATTTCTATTAATATTTCCTAAATTAAAAGGGCTCTTCAGGTAGTTATGAATATTTATACACAATAAGAAAGGAGGAGAAGAGGGTCATACTTGCTTTATACAATAATGTTCTTGACCTACAAACTTTCTGGATATTTTAAAACCTTGGGAAATACATATTTGAAAACATTTAGTGACGTCAGAAATGGAAAATCGTAAAAGAAAAGAAACAGCCAGCTGCCATGGCCATGACCCATTTCCTCCTCGCTACCCGTCGCTCGCGTGCAGCAGCAAATTTTGCTCACTTCGCTACGGCCCATCGCGGCCCAACAACCAGCCCAACTCACCTTCCTCTCTGGCTGACAGGTGGGACACCACCAAGGACCGTGGGTTTGTTCCAAAGAAACACAGGGGGTTTTCTGCAAAACTATCGTCGTCGTCATCCTGACGCAGATAGGCAGCTTGTTGGCCGACGCCGCCGCCATCGATTCTCATCGCGCTGTGATGCCTGCTGTTGTCGTCATCTTGCAGAGATGGAGATAAGACCGCCACCGTGATTCCTCGGCCACCCTCATCCTCATTCTTCCCTCTCTCGCGCTCGCTCTCTCTCTAATCCTCTCCATAGAAGGGGCCAAAACCCTAGCTTCGGGCTGTCATTGATTCCCGCAGTTTTGGCCTTCCCTGCGTCTGCCCAAGCCTTCTTCAAGCACTGCCATCCTCTCCTGCAACGACCAACCAGAGGAATCAAACTGGGGTTCACGGAATCGAGCCCCACGACGTCTTTTTCATTGTCTCCGATGAGGTCTGTCGTTGTCCGTGTCCTCGCCACCGTCCACCTTCGGCCTCCCTCTCACCACCATCACTACCAGGGTAGAGCTCCTGAATCCTCTTGTGCCCTCTATTTCCACTATACCGCTCTATATCACCCTACCATCGCATACCTGCCACCACCGCCGTCGGAGCCCGTCGGAGCTACGGCTCCGGTGACCATTCTCGGGCGGCGCCACCTCTATATTGTTTGCCGCGTCGTCTCCTCTCAACCTAAACTAAGCCGAAGCCCGTGCGTGTTGTAAATCGATGGATTCGATTTCGATTGAGAGCAACCTACAATGATGATGTCACCATGACGTCATGGCGATGTCATAAATATATTTCTTTATTTTCTTTTCAATAATCATTTCTGTAATAAATAAATTCCTGGATATTACGTGGCATAGGCCCTACCAGTCAGTAACTTAGGGTAGAATACACTAGGTATAAAAAGTCGGAACCGCGTGTACTGTGTCATGCTGACGTCTGCAGTGATGCAGTAAATCATTTATTAGTTTATTTAAATAAATCCAGAAAATGAATAAATCTTGTTAAATCAATATCTTTTGTTTTATAAATTTAGAAAAATATATATTATATATCAAAAAAATTGGAAAAATAAATTCTATATTCTAAACCTATTAACATATTTTATTTTCCAACTTAAATAAAATAATAATAATTAGTAAATATCATATTAAGGATAAATCTTAAATAAGTATATCCTATTATTTAAAATTCAGAACAATAAGTATAATGTATCAAAAAACTTAGAAAGATAGAATATACATTTATAAACATATTCCATACATTTTTATGTCACTTCAATAAATATTATTATTTATTAAGCATTTATAAAGTGATAAAACTTATAACAATCATATCTTATTATTTAAAAATCATAAAAATATTTATAATATACCAAGATGATAACAAAAATAAAATATATGCTTTAAAAATATTATATTTCATAATTGAAGTAAAATAAAAGGTAAAGTTCGAATAAATCTTATTTAAATCCTTTTCTTTTATTTTAATTTATTAAAAAATACATAAATCTTTACTTTGCCCTTGGCATTATTTGTTTAAAGTCTAAAAAAGGAAATAACAAATTCAATTGATGTTCAAGTGAAGTAAAAATAGGTCCAACCATTTTTAGAAATATTCTCTAAAGCTACCATTTAAAAAATAAGTGTATCTTTATTTTACCCATTATACGATCATCAAGATATTAACTACCAATTCTTTTACAAATTCAGGAATCTACCTAAAGCTCTAAACCAACTTTTTAAGTAATTAAAGTAAGGCCTTTTCCATGTTTATAAAATATAAGCATTACTTCTAAAGTAGGGAAGTGATCCTATTCACTTATAAAATTATGATGACACAACTTCTATAAAGGCAATAATACTTTTACTCCACCTTACTATAAAACATTAAGAAGTGAGCCACATATAATACAATACATATTCAAAGTATCTAAGTATCCACTGCAAGTGGAATAGCTATTCAAATATGGTAATTGTTCTCTTCTTTAATATTCATAACTAATCGGAAAATCTTAAAACATTAGCTTTAAGTTTAACTGCTTTTACTTTGTAAAGAAATCTTTTCCTCAAAAGTTATTATTTTAAGAAACATTAAAGGTAATCCTTAAACATTTGTATAAAGGCTCTAATTGATTAATAATCTTGCTTAAGAAATCTTTTACTTACCATGCCCCAATTGTGTGCCTTAATATTGTATACTACTTATTGTATTTACATATTATTTCACACACTCTCACAAGCCTTAATAAGAAGCACGAATGTGAAGCTGATATAAAAGTGAAACACATTCTAAAGAAACCATCCCAGTTTCCAATCCCTAGATTTGATATGATTATTCCAGGAATTCAGATGTATCAAACTGCATTACATTACTTATGCATAATTGCATCCTGCTTCTTTAAATATTCATCCTTACCGGACCAATGATGCTATTTCTAGATTTTGGATCTTCTAGTATCTTGAAGAATCGTGGGTGCATTATCTTGCAATCATAAAAGGCAAGTTCACGATTTGCTCATGTCCTTTGATTATTTTCTATCAAATGCTTGTAACTTAAATGTTGTCATCACCTTCATTTCAAAAGGGTCAGAAAACACTATTTTCAATAATAATGTAAAATATTGGTTACTAATCCCGGGTGATCAGCTAATCTATTAAGTCTGGCAATTGGGATACCATTGTCCAGGAATATATCATCTAGGACGTAACAACCAATGTCGCCAGTGATTCTAGCACTGTACATTACGCGTTAACCATGAGATTTTGAGTGGGACGGAGAAGTCAGCTAGATCTTCTTTCTTTCATATGTAGGCAAGACGACCTTAACGTGACGCTGGGATTCCTTGTGCGGATCCAGTACATGGGTGGGCACCCTTAGGCCCCACAATTTTGGTGTCTAGATTATCTATGAGCGGCTGCCGGAGGTATAGTCGGACCTTTATTGAGCTTGCTAGGGGCATAATCGCCTCATAGAGTCTTCGGAAGGTCATCAGGGTTATAGCTTGCCCGAAAGGGGGCGTAACAGAGATGTAACTCGGCCCGAAGGATCATGTAGACATATGGGGTCGCGAAGAGGAGCAGTGATTAGCTTGGATCACCTACTAGGCCCCACATCACGGAATTGTGGACGGGCAAGATCGCCCGGTTGTGCAATAAGGATTTGGTCTATCATGGGTAAAGTAACGCACCTATGAAGAGTGTAAGAACTGTGACATGTTACTCCCTGTTCCAGGAAGGAGCTACGACCAAAGCAAGATAGGAAGTCCATGAAAGTTCTGGTAAACCTATGAAGGCTAACAGACATAGTTTTCAGAATAAAAGCAACCTTTGAAGAAATATTTATGAAAACCTGCATTTTCTATGACCTTTGGTCTGTGGCTATAGAGATAGTGCATCATACACTCCTTTTTTTTAGTGAACTTGCTGAGTACACTCATACTCAACCGTACCTTCTTAACCCTTGCTAGATTCTGAAGCCATTAAATACGGCGTCAACACCAACTTATGCTCAAGAAACCATCATCGACAGCTCAAGTTCTTCAATAAAGTCAATGAAGTCAACATGTTCATCAACCGAAGTGAAGACGAAGTTCTGATACTCTAGCCATAAAACCTACTTCTGTGGAGCATTGCATTAGTAGCAATTGCAAGCCAAATAGTTTAGATGTTAGTCTTTTTAGCCAGATAGTTCTGAGTTATTATTTTCTAGTTCTTCTTTGTAAAAAGTTGTTCTCTTCCTCTTTAACCTAGAGTGTTATCTGGATCTTTTGTAAAGAGTCGAGTTGTAATCTATAGTCATGTCTTGGACCTATTGTGTTTCTATTGTACCACTCTGAGGGGTGTAATACTAGTGAACAATGTTTTATTGGTGTTATGTCAACGACTATAGTGTACTACATCATGTAGTGGTATGCTGGGTCACCGCAGCTAGTATCAGAGCATATGCTTTGACCCTAGGTTGGTAAACCTAGTAAATGGGTAGAACTTGTAGGAAGGATGTTAGCAACAATAAAGAGTTCTCTAGAAATATGATGGATATTCAATTGGGAATAATCTTGTCATGTTGCTAGTGCGATGATTCTTTGTTAAGATGCAATTTTAAATAAGTACCATGAGTTTTAACTCAATATTACTGATGATAATTTCTTATCTACAGTACAAGAATGGCACCTAGGTATCCACCTCGGAATGTTCAAGTATTGAACAAGACCATAGATGATTATGAAGATGACTGGACAATCACTCTAAGACAACTTCTATGGAGTGTGGATTATGAGTCTCGACTTCTAGTCAAGGTTTACAGTTTCTATGATGGGCAGATATTGGCCAAGTACCGTATCCTTATCATGTTACCCAAGAAGTTGGGAGTGCGTGGAGAAATGCCATTGGGAGAAGCAAGATGTATGGCAATAGCCTATCAGAATGCAGTAGTAGCATCCATAACCAGGATAAGGGAACATAATTCCAAGGCACTGGTAGGTACTACCAATACTGCTATACCTCACAAAACCCTTAGTACTGATCCGGAGTTAGATCATTCTGCTATTGTAAGGACTAAACCTACTTTGGCAGTAGAGTATATGAATCATTACAAGTCTTTACTGAACACATTCCATAACACTCATCAAGTGCTAGTTCAAGAGTTGGAAACTGTCATCAAGGATTTTACTGATCCTGCAAAGTCAATGGCACATAGAAAGAAGTTAGCTAAAGAAGCAAAGCACCCGAAACTAGTCTTTTCAGGGGAGGTGTTTGAAGAAACGGAGTTTAACGACCCACACTCTAAAGTCTATGCCTAATATCCAGTTGAACCTCAGCAACCAGTAGACCCGTGGACCAAATATGAGGAGGAACAGAGAATTTGGAATGCACCCAACCCCAATAATGCTGTTAGAGGTAATACCAGATGGGAAGACCAATCTTACGATGAAATCATGGGAAAACCTATACCCTATGGATCTGGTAATGGATTAGAAACCAGTTATAAGCCTATAGAATCTTATGGACCATATGGGGGTAGTAACAATTCCATTGATCTGGAAGAATGTCCTGGTAGTTACTATACCAATATGTACGACTGGATTGCGGAAAAGGCAAGGAATACCTCTTACTTTGAATATGCGCTCGAAGGAAGAAAGAAGAATCCTGAAGAAGATCATGAGTATGTTAGTCATTTTTCAATGGATAATCTAAATCTTGGTAATTCGACTCAAGATTACGCACCTACTGGATGTTCTTATGCACCAGAAGGCAGCCATCGAACTTCACGCCACCATGGACAAAAATCCCAGAAGCATTGAAGTGAGGGAGGAAAGTAAGAATAGAAGTTATCCACAAATTAGAGTGCTTGAATAATGTTTATATTGGGTAATGCGTAATGTAGTGTTTGAGAGGCTTCCTGAAATAAGTGAGAACATGCTCACATGGGCAAGAGAGCTCTTGTAATATAAGGAGGTAGTGTGCAAAGGGAGTATCTTTCCATGGTTGGGAGTTCTAATATTTCAAAGACATATGTTTAATACATGGTATATGTTTGAGTATTATTTGGTTTTATTGGTTTTTCTTGATTGACTAGATCTGTACATGAAGTTTGACTTGGTGTTCAAATGCATGTTGCATCATCAAGTTATTACTTGATGTTATAGACCTAGGTAGTAAAGGGAATTCGTGTAAGGGAGTGACGAGTTCCGAATATCAAGATGAAGACTTGCATGATGAAGGAAGCTAAATATAAGGTATATCAACACTATTTTGAAGGATGGATCAATCCCAAATTATTATTAGTTGGCAATAAGAAGGAATACTAATGCAGACAAGGTGTGGGGCAACATGAAGGAATGAATTTAAGTTCACTTAAGATAGGTGATGTTTCTCAGAATTTAATGAAGTAGTTGTCCCAGGATCATGGAAGTATCATGAATCAGTGCAAGAAACAAGTCTTGGAACAAGGGTGGTATTCAAGCTCTGACAACTCAGAGAGAATACCGGTAAGAAGTCGAAAACTCGTAGGGTAATCCATACACCTAGGAGGATCCGCAACTGGTATCCATAGCTGGTATCCTTGCGGTTTAGCTAGTTAGGTAATCATTGTATAAATTAAAGAGCATAAAACTTGGCCTAAGCTAAAAGAGACATAAAGAACTATAAAATTTAAGCGAACGGCTTTCGAGACATTTCACAAAATCGGGGTTATGAGTGAGAAATAATGTCTAAGAAGATAACGGGAAGACAAGTAAAGTTGGAAGATTCATTTTGGAGATCCACAATTGTGTGGGTGTATCGCAGATTCTTTCGTGAGACCTTCCAGAGGTAAAGTATAATATGGACAGATACCAATATCCTAACTATTGAGTTAATGGGTATTATACATACAGTTTAAAGGCCATTAGGAAAACCCAAGGGGGAGAGTAAACAATAAACATTGAAGTGTTGTTATCTGACCTTCTGAGTTAAGGCTAGAAAAGATTTACTAAATGATGATAAGATTAATCCTTGATCTCATAAGATTATAAGAAGTCATCTGTATAAGAGTACTCTCAAGAGTATGTCTAGATGAAAGATCGGAGGAGATATAATATATTAAACCTAGTGGACTAGTTCTTAAAGAAGCAACTCATAAGTTGTCCTTAAAGGGGGAATAAAGTACTCCAATATAGACCAGTATAGAGTAATAGGAAAGCCTGATCGGAATGGATTAAATGTATCATAAACCAATCATAAAGTAGGACTATGAAGATGTAACCCAAATGAATTATAGTATAAGGAACTAGGTGGTAAATTGGTAACGACAAGTGGTTCCTATTAAGAATGAAGAGGATTCAAGGAAAAAGATCTGTATCTTGGATACCACAATTATCCCCAATTATGATCACAATGGGATTCGAGAAATGTCGTGATCAATACAAGTCAATACCTCATTCTGAAATGTAAGAGAGTACGAACTTTAGGGACGAAATTGATTTTAAGGGGGAGAGTCTGTAACATCCTAGCATTAGAACATAGAAATAAGCTGAGATGAGGAGTGTGCATTGCATTCATGCATACAAAATCTGGATAATTTTCGTGCTTTTAAATAAAGCTTGTCAAAGTGATTGAAGCTTCTCTTAACTTGGTGGAACTGAAGTAGATCATTATGTTTACTGTGATAAGTTTTAATATGACCTTTGATAAAACCTTACCTTTGTGTAATATAATTTGATCTAGGGTAGATCAAATGTAATGAAACTAAGTCATAACACACTACTCAATAAGGAGTACTAGATCTTCTAGAGATCATGACATGGTATTCCATACAATGACTCAATGATGAATACTTAATCTTCTAAAGATTATATCAAGGAACCATTTACAACAAACCCTGGATACCAAGTTAAGATTATAACTTAAGCAAAGAAACTTCATAACTAAACCTTGATATACTTGCTTACTATAATTATGTAAGCCATGGATATCATGGTAGTTCTTAAACGTTAACTCTTATCATAAATATAGTGGAAGAGGAAGGCAAGCCAAGACCATCCAGCATATACTTGTAATATCATATTAAGAGATGACATTCCTATTTAACAAAGTCCTAGTGTCAATTGATCATCAATATAGAGAGATCAATCGTTGACCTAGTACTTAATAACCTTAGCCTTTAAACTATTATATTAACCTTCCAAAGACCTTAAGTAAATTAATAAGAAGAAGGAACTAGTTGTGGTAGAGTGTGCCATCATCAATGGAATGAGATCCTTAGTGGTGATCAAACCATTGGATGTTGGAGGAGTTAACCCACTCATGAGTTAACTATAAGAAGTATCTAAACCTAAGAATTAACTAATACTTGAGAAGTTATAAGAAAGCTAGTAGTGTTAGAGTATCAAGTAATAACCTTGTTAAGCCAAGTAGGTATAAACCTAAAGTAAGTTTCCTTAACAAGATAAATCCTATAGAGAGACTAATACAAGTCTAGTACTTAGTGTTAATATATTTTGATCAAACAGTTAGAAGCCTAAGGTTATTATGATCAAAGTATGGAAGCCATCATTCTCAAATCACCTAAGAATAGATGATTATGTGTTGAAGTAGGGTTGTGATTATACTAAATTAGGCAAGTCCTAGTAAGCTGGATCATCTAGCTTTATCATGAGTGGTCAAGCTAGAGTATGATGAAGTATATAACATAAGTCGTATGGAGTAGTTGAAGGCATAGTAGTTTAACCAAGCTACTACAAGAACAAATTTGTATTGTGGAGAGTAGTACCCTACCCATCCCATAGGATTGTTATCACATGTGATATAAAAGAGAATTGTAATCTTGTAAGCCTTAGAAGTAGATGCAAGGCAAATATGAAAGAGTTTATGGAATAAAGTTGGTGATAACTTCTTTGGTGAATCTATTAGATGGAGTTAAATAATGGAATTTATACTAGAGATGCATGTAGGGGAGTATTGTTGAAGTGGCATGACCATGTAATCATATCATGATGGATATGGTGGGGCCAGATGACTAGATTAGTTAGACAGAAGAGATCTTAGTAAACCAGATGAGAGATGTAAATAGAGTATATTTAGGAAAGGGATTCTTTAACTATGACCCAAACTTAGTAAAGGGTGAGGATTGTAATTCTTTAGTAGCCTTAATCTAAGTCATATCAAGCCATGACAAAACTCATGTCTACCTCTTTGTTTAGAAACCTAGAATAGAGAGGGTAGTTAAACCAATTCCTATTTTTAGGCAGCCAATGGATAGTATCTCCTAGTCAAATGAAATGTCTAAGAGATAAGTAGAATACCAGTTGAGAGTGTATTGGTGGAAGCCTTGTCCATATGATTGTCTTAAACCCTAATAAGGACCTAGTCTCATATATACCATCAAGATCACTTTAGTAAAGTAATCTCAATAGCTCACTCTAAGTTGAGATTCCATGGCCACAAGACATGAAAGCAAATTATCTTAGCCTTTAACCTATTATATTAACCTTCCAAAGACCTTAAGTAAATTAATAAGAAGAAGGAACTAGTTGTGGTAGAGTGTGCCATCATCAATGGAATGAGATCCTTAGTGGTGATCAAACCATTGGATGTTGGAGGAGTTAACCCACTCATGAGTTAACTATAAGAAGTATCTAAACCTAAGAATTAACTAATACTTGAGAAGTTATAAGAAAGCTAGTAGTGTTAGAGTATCAAGTAATAGCCTTGTTAAGCCAAGTAGGTATAAACCTAAAGTAAGTTTCCTTAACAAGATAAATCCTATAGAGAGACTAATACAAGCCTAGTACTTAGTGTTAATATATTTTGATCAAACAGTTAGAAGCCCAAGGTTATTATGATCAAAGTATGGAAGCCATCATTCTCAAATCACCTGAGAATAGATGATTATGTGTTGAAGTAGGGTTGTGATTATACTAAATTAGGCAAGTCCTAGTAAGCTGGATCATATAGCTTTATCATGAGTGGTCAAGCTAGAGTATGATGAAGTATATAACATAAGTCGTATGGAGTAGTTGAAGGCATAGTAGTTTAACCAAGCTACTACAAGAACAAATTTGTATTGTGGAGAGTAGTACCCTACCAATCCCATAGGATTGTTATCACATGTGATATAAAAGAGAATTGTAATCTTGTAAGCCTTAGAAGTAGATGCGAGGCAAATATGAAAGGGTTTATGGAATAAAGTTGGTGATAACTTCTTTGGTGAATCTTTTAGATGGAGTTAAATAATGGAATTTATACTAGAGATGCATGTAGGGGAGTATTGTTGAAGTGGCATGACCATGTAATCATATGATGATGGATATGGTGGGGCCGGATGACTAGATTAGTTAGACAGAAGAGATCTTAGTAAACCAGATGAGAGATGTAAATAGAGTATATTTAGGAAAGGGATTCTTTAACTATGACCCAAACTTAGTAAACGGTGAGGATTGTAATTCTTTAGTAGCCTTAATCTAAGTCATATCAAGCCATGAAAAAACTCATGTCTACCTCTTTGTTTAGAAACCTAGAATAAAGAGGGTAGTTAAACCAATTCCTATTTTTAGGCAGCCAATGGATATTATATCCTAGTCAAATGAAATGTCTAAGAGATAAGTAGAATACCAGTTGAGAGTGTATTGGTGGAAGCCGTATCCATATGATTGTCTTAAACCCTAATAAGGACCTAGTCTCATATATACCATCAAGATCACTTTAGTAAAGTAATCTCAATAGCTCACTCTAAGTTGAGATTCCATGGCCACAAGACATGAACGCAAATTATCTTAGCTCTTAATTTTCATCCATACCCATAATAGACTATGAGTTCATTAACTGTTCTTTAAACTCACAATAGCTATCTGTAAATGAATATCTTCATCCCTCCATTAATGAATCTATTAAACCTTCCCAAAACTTATGTCCATTATTTGGAAATGAACAGTTTCATCGGTAGGTACAATGCCTCTCTACTGCCTGATGCGCAAGAACCTCACATTCGAGTGGGAAAACGAGGCTGACTGTGCGCTAACCGTGCTAAAAGAAGTGCTACTCGTGGCACTGGTGCTCACTAGGCCCCTCAACAAGGAGCCAATGCTCGTATATGTTGCGTCCTCCAATCGAGTTGTCAGTGTCGTAATGGTCGTTGAGCGGCCTGAAGAAGGCAAGGAGTGCTCCATATAGTGCCCCGTGTACAACCTCAGCGAGGTCCTCACCGACTCGAGGCAACGCTACCCACAATACCAGAAACTGGTCTAAGTGGTCTTCCGAGCCCAACGATGGCTCCCTCACTACTTCCAGGAGCACCCTATCATAGTTATCTCCTCCGCCCCGCTACAGGACATCATCCGCAACTGTCATGCGACGGGTCGAGTCGCTAAATTGGCTGTTGAAATTGGCATCCACAACATCAAGTACGAGCCACGCAAGTCCATCAAGTTGTAGGCCTTAGCCGACTTCCTCGTCGACTTGGAAGAGGCACAGCAACCCAAAACGCTGCCCTACCTTCACTACTGGTCCCTCCACCTTACATGAATAATGTACCAACCGGGGATTTTAAAAACCTTTCTGTCCACCCCTGGTGAAAAATACAAATGTCTGCCGAATTGGTAGGAAGTGGGTCCAGTTTGAACTACAGGTACATGATCTATTGCTTGATGCGCAAGAACCTCACATTCGAGTGGGACAACGAGGCCGACAGTGCGCTAACCGTGCTAAAAGAAGTCCTACTCGCGGCACTGGTGCTCACCAGGCCCCTCAACAAGGAGCCAATGCTCGTATATGTTGCATCCTCCAATCGAGTCGTAAGTGTCGTAATGGTCCTTGAGCGGCCTGAAGAAGGGAAAGAGTGCTCCATATAGTGCCCCGTGTACAACCTCGGCAAGGTCCACACCGACTCGAGGTAACGCTACCCACAATACCAGAAACTGGTCTACGTGGTCTTCCGAGGCCAACGACGGCTCCCTCACTACTTCTAGGAGCACCCTATCATAGTTGTCTCCTCCGCCCTGCTATAGGACATCATCTGCAACCGTGATGCGACAGGTTGAGTTGCTAAATTGGATGTTTAAATCGGCATCCACAACATCAAGTATGAGCCATGCAAGGCCATGAAGTTGCAGGCCTTAGCCGACTTCCTCGTCGACTAGGAAGAGACGCAGCAACCCAAAACGCTGCCCTACCTTCACTACTGGTCCCTCCACTTTGATAGGTCCAAGAATCAGGACGGCGGAGGAGCTTGAATCATCGTCACCTCCCCCAAAGGAGACAAGCTCTGCTACGTGCTACAGATAAACTTAACCCCCTGCATCAACAATATAATTGAATACGAGGCCCTCCTCCAAAGCATGCGAGCTGCCAAGGATATGAACATCAACCACCTCAAGTGCTACGACGACACCGATCTCATTGCCAGCAAAGTCGCCAGCACCTGCGATGCCGTCTCCTTCAACATAATGGCATACCGCCAGATAGTGGATCAGCTGGGGAGCTACTTCGCAGGCTACTCCGTCGAATGGATCGATCAGCAAAAGAATGAAGAAGCCGACGCGCTCTCAGGCATCAGGTTGTCCCACCAAGCACCACCACCGGGCGTCTTCCTCTACATCATTGACAGGCCCTTAGTTTCTCCCCGAAAGGAGATCGACATCGGGATACCACTGCAAGCCGACCCCGCTCTAGTCGCTATGATCACAGAGTCAAGCGACTGAACCGAGCCCTACATCGCCTACCTTGAGCACCAACTCCTGCTCAAGGAAGAGACTGAAGCACGAATGATCGTGCGCCACTACAAGTCCTTCGTCATCATCAATGGTGAGCTCCACAAACGAAGTGCGACAGGCGTGCACTAGTGCTGCTTCTCGCCGGAAGAGGGTCGAAAGATCCTGTAGGAGATACACGCTAGGGACTGCGGCCACCACGCTGGCACGAGGTCGCTAGTCGCCAAGGCCATCTGCCACGGCTTCTACTAGCTCACCGCCGACGCCATCGACATCACCCAGCGCCATGTGGGATGCCAAAAATAAGCCAACCAGTTGCACATCCCTGGTTCAGCTCTCAAGACCATCCTCATTACAAGGCCATTCGCTATATGGGGCATTGACATGGTGCGAATGTTCAAAACCACCACACCCGACAACACCCACCTGCTAGTCGCAGTTGATAAGTTCACAAAGTGGGTCGAGGCGAAGCCCATGAAGAAGTGCGACAACAAGACCGCCACCAAGTTCCTCTATGAACTCATCTACCGGTACGGCTACCCACACAACATCATCACTAACAACGGTACGAACTTCGCCAAGGGCGCCATGGCTGAGTTATACCAAGAACACGGGATCCGACTCGACCTCGCCTGAGTTGCTCATCTGGGTCGAACGGCCAGGCAGAGCAAGCCAACCAGAGCGTCCTCCATGGCCTCAAGCCACGACTGCAGGCCCCCCTCGAGCGAACACTAGGCTGTTGGGTCTAAGAACTCTCATCAGTACTATGGGGCATACGCACCTCCATCAACCACTTGATAGGGTTTACCCCTTATTCATGGTGTATGGCACCAAAGCAGTCATTCCCACGGACCTCGAGCACGACTCACCTCGGGTCGTCCACTATGCGGAAGAGGACAACAAAGACTCTCGCCAGAACGGGATTGACCTTCTCGACGAAGCACGTGACCTGGCTCACTCTCGCACCGCCATCTACCAGCAAGGTCTCCACCGCTACCACAGCCACCGAGTCCGGACTCACACCTTCCAGGAGGGTGACCTCGTCCTTACACTCATCCAGGACAAGAAGGGTACGCACAAGATTTCTCCCCATGGGAGGGGCCATTCCCCATAGGATGAGTCCTTGGCAATGACGCCTACAACCTCATCGACGTCCACGGTGATGTCAAGCTTGACATCAAGCGACCATGGAATGTGAACCTACTTCACAAGTTCTACACCTAGAAAACCAACTTGTACACTCCTATACCCATGATGAATGAGAAGTATTGTGTCCACAAATTGTGTCTACTTGCCATCTCTTGTGCCAGTCGCACTCGTATAACATACAAAAAGGCTAACATCGGTCATCAACCCTTGGTAGTGTGACTCGGCACGGCGAAGTAGTGTGGTCCAAGGGCACCAAGGTCACTCGGGCCTTGCATCGTGCATGAAAAACGCCAAACCAGGAGCCACCATCAGAGTCACCTCGCTCGATTGGCTCTACGAGCCAAGACAACCGACCATGCTTCACACAGCACCCCGTCCCCCTCATCCTTGGACACAGCGACTCGAATGGTTAAGTACCACACTCGGGGACTCGTCAAACACGAACCCACATGCGACTTGGGAAAACACCAAGTATGAGAGCATGCCTCAGATTCGCCACACGATTGGCTCCCTGAGCCAAGAGGGGAGACGCACTACACACTAACATCGCATTACGTCCTTCCCTACCTCGGGAATACGACTCGAATGGTTAAGTAACACGCTCGGGGACTCGCCAACACGAACCCGCATGTTACTCAGGAAAACATCAAGTACAGAGTAATCCTTGGAGTCGCCCCGCGACTGGCTCCACGAGCCATGGAAAGTCGACCGAAGCGACTCGAACAGCTTCCAAACATATCGTCGTCTCTAACCACGTGCATGCGACTACGAGCAAGAATGATCGGGGACTCGATCTCAAATCTTGAATGCATCACACCCAACTACTTACACAACGGATCTACATCACTCAAACAAGGCGGCTTAAACAAATCAAATAAGAATCAAACCACAAATTGGAAAACACCTCATACATTTAACTCGTACCAAGTATCTTTACATAAGGCCAGTCGGAAATAAATTCACATTACAAGAGCATCTCGCATTCTGCAGGCTTTGATGAAGAAGCCCCATCCACGCCTGTAACCCTCGCAAAGGGCTTCCACGGGTTGACCGGATAGGTCGACATCCACTTCATGATTGCCGATTGAAATGGCTGCTCCGATGGAAGGTCGCGTTACTTTGGCTCCACATCGCCTGGTGCCAGGTGTGTCTCCTGGTATGGTAGAAGGTGACTCATCACCAGCACGCACTCTGCGTATGGAGAGGCCTTCACATTAAGCACAAGGACGTTAACAATATCCACCATGCATGTCGCCAAAGGAAACCTGTTGGTGACGTCGTCGAGTTCGAAGTCCTCCAGGAAGTGGGCAAACCCAAGGCTAAGCGCCATAGTCTCCCCATGACGGAATGCGGAGCACATCATCCACTCCACAACAGTAGGAGCTTCCTCTAGGTACTTCCACACCTTCGTAAACCCCCCAGGAATCACCTCGGTGGGGGTAATACCCTGGAGGATGGTGCGGATGCACGCCGCCAACATCGTGGCTATGTTCAGCACTGCCGTTACGCACTGCTCGATGCTCAACCCTTGCACCTCCGGATCTTTCTGGCCTATAACATCTGCAAGGTGTCAACGCATCAAATTCTGATTGCAAACTTGCTCGGGGACTCAACCCGCTTGGGGACTCAACACTCGAAAAGAAATGTGCAAGAGAAAACTTACCAATGACTTTGCCACAATTCTCCGTGACGAACTTCTCTAGCGAGGAGAGCTTCCCCTACAGCTCCACCATAACAGAGTCAGAGGCCTCGTGGTCCTCCTTCGATACTGCGACCGATGCCTTGGCTTTTTCATTCGACGCGGAAGGCACAGCCTTCACCGACTCCATCTCCTCCGCCAAAGCCTTGGCCTTCTCCTCCAACACGGAAGACGCAACCTTCGCCGACTCCAGCTCCACCACCAAAGCCTTGGCCTTCTCCTCCGCTGCGGTTGCTGACGACCTTGCAACATCCAGGTTGGCAATGGGCACATAGCCTTCACGGGCCTTTGCAAGCACGGAGGCATGGTTATCTAGATGAATAAAGTACCAAGTCAATACTCGCCAAAACATTGGCCAAACACACCTCAAGATAGAAACTCAGCCACGGCTGTTAAGAGCTGGTGATTGGCCTGCTGAGCCTCCTTCAGGTCCTGCTCCATTCGCTCCATCTCGGATCGCTGTTCGGCCGACTCGTGCTACAACCCCAAACAAAAACAAGCAAATTCATATCAGCAACATTTTTTCAAGACTCATCTCGCCATTTCCTAGTGACCCGACCCTCCGGGACTGGGGGAATTTAGGTTGTAGAGTGTCCGGTCGCTAAAATTTAGTGACCAGACCCTCAGGGACTAGATGTACCTAGAGAGTTTCACCCAACAAGCGATGGAGCTCGATCGTGTCCACGAAAGGCAGCGGATACGCCCTGCCACTAGGGTGCTGCGACATTAGCCCTACATGCCCGTCGATGACCTCATCCATGGTCGGTGACTGAGTATCAACACCCGTGGTCGACGCCTTAACTTCAAATCGCGGGAAAGTTGCGGTCGTCACCCTTGGTGCACCGGTCGCCTACGAGGACACCTCTAGTGGCAGATCAGCCTTCAAAGGCTGCTCCTCTTCCTCCTCGAACAAGCAGCCCTTTCGAGGGTCTACGATGTTGCCTTTCTCCGGGGTTGTCACGTCCTCCTCAGTGTTATCGGTCTTCTTCTTCTTCTTGGCACCTGCATCGGGAGCCTCGGTGGTCTCTCACTTCCTCTTCCTAGAAGGATTGTCCCCGGCTTTGATGCGGCTCGTCGGGATCTTTGCCACTGTGGCGCGCTTGATCTTCTTGGGGCCACTCCTGCAAACTAGTGACGATCAGCGACTAGGAAATTCCGAGACAAGCAACAAAACAAAACAAGAAAAGAACCAAAAGAACTCACTTGGAATCAGGGAGAGTTCACTGTCCCGTGCTGACATGCACGGGCTTGTCTAGTTCGGGCCCTATCGACCGTGACAAGCCCACCTCGACCTAGCTAGCTTGTCGCAGCGGCTTTGGGGCGGCTTTCGGCTCAGCATTGGCCTTGGACGGCACCGGGGCTCGGTTGGAGCTCTCCTTCCCGGTGATGTCCAGGTTGATGTCCTCCTCTTCGAGGCTACGGCTGGCTTCGGCTTCACGGTGCTTTTGGCTGCACGTCCTCCGACTAGCCGAGGGAGGATCGTGCTCCTCCTCGGCCTCTTCCTCCTCTTCATCTTTGTTGGAGGTGTCTCCCTCCTCCTCATCAAGGAGCTCCTTTGGCACCTCCTCATCCAACTAGGAAAACCAGTGCTTCAGGATCTGGAAAGCCTGCAAACAAATACAATGTGCAAATTAGATAAGCGACTCGAAAATGCGACTGGAAAAGGAAACGTTCGAATGAATGAAAATACTTATTATAGGGGGCCGGCCTACCATTCGTCTTGTACTGACTAATCCCTTCTTGGAGATTAGTGAAGGTCACCTCCCTGATCTTCTTTAAGGCCTTAGAATAATCTTCCGCGACCCAAAAATCTGGGCTCACCCTAGAAGGGTCGGATCGCCCAGCATACTCGTACATCTAGTGGGCTTGGGTAGCGAGCGGCACCAGCCGCCGCTCGAGCCAGCAGTTGAAGAGGTTGATCATCTTCAACCCCTCCTCTTCGAGCTTGGTCACCTAAGCGCGCATCTTGGCCACGACCGCCTCCTGGGCCTTGGGCATCTTCTTAACCGACAACCCTGTAGGTTGTTCCGCTCCGTGATGTATGCCGAGATCACCACCTCTCTGGCCAGGGTCGACTCCTTGACGTAAAACCAATATTTCTTCCACTCGCTGGCTACTTTCTTAGCCAGCATCAGCTTGTAGAAGCTGGTGTGGGGCTTCACCTGGAAGGTAATGTTGCCTGTCGCCAGCAAGGGTCCGCCTTTCCCCTCGCGACTAACTCGGCCATGGAACAACTCGAGCTAGAGTGGGAAGTATGGGCGGCAACCTAGGTAGATCTCATAGAAAGCAACGACGATCGCCAGCCTCTTGATGCTATGTGGCGCTAAATCAGAGGGATTGACCTGGTAGAAATGAAGTAACTGACTGAAGAAAATGGAGGTGGAAAACCCTAGCCCGCGCTCCAAGTGGCTAACAAAGGAGATAAACTCCCTAGATCGTGACTTGGGCTTGCTCTTGCCTACCGGTGGAACTCACCACTGCCCCTTTACGAGGATGCCTGCATCCTGGAAGGACTACAACGTCACCATAGTGCACTTGGATTTGGACCAGGCGGACGCCATGGAAACAAGCTCGCGTGGTCTGGGATCTAGATCGGATGCTAGCATAGGAAGGAAGAATGAAGAAGAATAGGAAACACGGGTGAAGATCAGTACTCTCCTCCACCACTCTCCTTCTATAGCAGTGCTACCGGTGATCGAGGACTAGCCATTACTTCATGGTAATTCGGCTGAAGTTACTGTTAGAAATTACCTAATGGCTAGTTTGACTATGCTGACGGTCCAACTTAGATCAAATTGATCACTCGACTCACCTACTTCACTCGCTCATTCCAATCATTTGGGCGAGGTGACTCGAGCACCAAACAACTCGCCTAGCTGTGACTGAGAACATACTAGAGCTTCTCCTTTTGATCACCGATTCGACTGGGCGTCCACTCGGACTCGCTTACTCCGACTGTCAAGCTGACACCTTCGCCGAACCCCTGATGCACTCAGGGACTACTGATGGGGATATACTAATCAGGGTATGCCCATATTGATGATTCGACTTGCCCAGGATCATTACGAGTGAGCCTACTGGCACGGCGACTGGAAGGAGACTTCAATGAAGCTCGGCGACTGGAATCTGAAGGCCCGAGACCCTAGTTAGCTCAGTTGGATTAGGTCAAACCCTCTAAAACCTAAACTAATTCGTTTGTAATCCTGTAAACCCTAGCAAGGTGACCCAATATAAACCTCCCTAGGGTACTCATTGTACTTACGTGCTATCAGCTACCCCATCCAAGTGACTTGTTGCCTAGCCGCCGAGCTCGCCGATCTTGTAATCCACTCGCAATCAATAAAATCAAGCGGGAAGTAGGTATTTACCCTCCTTGAAATAGGCATGCTCCCAACTATATTAATATATAACCCACGATTGAGATCGCTACTAGGCCAAACAGCACAATGCCCAAAAGAAAACAACAAAGAAAAAGGAAAAGGAAAAGAAAAAGAAGAATTCCCTTCGAAGACAATAGTGGCTCGACAAAACGAGGATGACCCACAACCGCTGCGCCCTTCGAAAAATTCCCACCACACTCCTAGCACTCCGAAGCTTAGCGTACCAAGCAGCACCTCCAAGAAGGAAAGCAACAACAAGGACGTTGCTACCTGGACTGGTCCTAGGGTTTCCCCCAATACGCTATGGGATGTGGGGAAGAGATACACCGGACGCCCTTCAAGAAGGATGGCAACACCCGCAAGCATCTTCATGTTGGTGTCAAGACGACAATGATTTCTCCCAACCCCTCAAAAAACCACACTCTCGAATGCTTCGAATTGCTCCACCAAGCTCACCGCCCACTAGCATACACCACCATGGTTTTTCCGTCACCACTTTCATGTCGCCGTGACCCACGATGTGAGGCTAGTACACCCGAGAAGTGGGGACCTCTGATAGGGTCGTTGGTGTCGTGGGAATGGTCATGACAGTCACTACCAGGGGTAGCGATTGATAATATTGGGGGCGAGAGCTGCGGCCATCTGCGGTGCGAGATGGGGGCGGATGCACATGAGTTTACCCAGGTTTTCCCCCCGGAGGGTAAAGACCTAGTCCTGCTAGATTGTATTGGCGGAGAGCGAGTTACAGGGGTGGCGAGCTCGGTGTCTAAGAAGCGAGTCACCTGAAGGGGTGTATGATGGAACGTGAGTATAAAGGGAACCCTAGGAAGGTTTATATAGGGGGTACCTTGCTAGGGTTTATAGATATACAATCGAACTAGTCAAGGATTCAGAGGCTTTGACCTAATCCGAGTGGGCTTCAACTACGCTTCTGGGCCTCTAGTCTCCAATCGTCAGGCTTGCTTCTCAGTCGCGTTCCAGTCACTGCCCTGCAGGCCCACTCGCAAGGCCTTTGGCCCAATTGGAACGTCCTGCTAGGCATACCCCATTCGGCATATCCCTATTAGTAGTCCTCGAGGCCAGTGTCGATTTAGCGCAGGGGTTCATTTGGCAGTCGGAGTAGGGGAGTCCAATTTGGACACCCAGTAGAATCGGCGATGGGATCCCTCAATGAAGGAGGGAATTTCCCTACCAAGTCTTCACTCGTAGCATTGGCGAGTGGATTTAAGCTCGAGTCGTTGCCTTTGCCGAATGGGCCAGGCGTACCATCAAGCGAGTCGAATAGAAGAAGTTGGACCGTCAAATTGGTCAAACTAGCCGTTGGGTAATCCAACGGTAACTTCGGCGTAATTACCGCGGGTAACGGCCATCCCAAGATTGGCGGGTAGCGTTATCCTTATAAGGAGAGTGGCGAGGAGGCTCACAAATCTTCCTCTGCATTTCTCACTCTCGCACACTCACAGTCTCTCTGTCTCCCTGCGATCCAGAATTTCCAGACCGAGCGACCTTGTTTTCTCTTTGATGGCACCTCCGAAGGACCTGTGGGGGAAATCCAAGTGTACCACCGCGCAGCTCAAGTCATTCGAGGATGCGGGGTTCTCTGCAAGGGGAATGGGAGAATTCCCACGCCTTCTAAGACTGAGGCAAAGCTTCGCACCGGTGAATTCATATGTTTCCTGAGCCACCTGGAGAGGGGCTTGGGATTCCCCACCTCCATATTCTTTTGGCGGTTCTGTGCGTATTACGTGATCAAGCCATCAGATCTTGGTCCGCACAACATCGAGTATTTGGCGATCTTTGTCTCTTTCTATGAATGTTACCTTGGATGCCGGCCCTATTTCCCATTGTGGCTGGAGCTGTTCCACGGCCGCATTGGCCGCGACGGATCTAGCGGTCCTATCCTGGCAGCTAGCAGCGTCACCTTTCAATTGAAGCCGAAGGCGAGTTTCTTCAAGCTCCTGCTGCCGAAGAAGGCCATGAGCGGGTGGAAGAAGAGCTGGTTCTTCATGAAGGAATCCACTCCCTCTGGCAAAGTGGTGCTTCCTATGTATGTCATGGAGAGGAGCGAACCCCGTCGACTGGTAGCGGCCAGGCTCCCCGACGATCAGAGGATGGCCATCGTGGAAATGATGAATCAAATCCAGGTGCTGAAGAACAAGGGGCTGGAGATGATCAATCATTACAACTACTGGCTCGGGCGGCGCCTGGTCCCATTGGCGACCCGGCTCCACTGGATGTACGAATACACTGGGAAGAACGATCCTTCCCAGACCAGCAAAGAGATGTGGGACACCGCGGACTACAAGACTGCCCTGAAGAAGATCACCGACGCGGAATTTACCACCATGTCGGTCAGGCTTGCCCTGTATGTGCCTGAAAAGAATGAGGCTCCTTCGGTAAGCCCTTCTTGGTACTTTTGTCCTTAGTCATGACTCATGCGGGAGAAATTTGCACCCGTGGCTCGTAATGTTCAGCCATGGCTCCTAACCGGACCATTCTTCCTTGTTCATTCTCAGTTATTCCAGGTCCTCAAAGACTGGCTTCCTCCACTCGACGAGGAGATCCCCAAAGAACTTGTAGAGGGGACCGAAGGAGAGTCCTCCGAGAGCGAAGAAGAGGTGAGGGAGGTTCCCCCGCCAGCACCCGCAAGACTCGCATGCAAAAGCAGTGCGAGATCGAGGCGAGTCGCAGTCTTGAAGAATGCGATGACGATAATGAAATCCTGCAGGAGCACAGTTCGCATCAAACAGCCATGCCGGCGAAGCCTGCACAGAAACCAAAGTCGCATGTGAAGAAGCCGGCTCCGAAGCCAGTGTCGCCACCTAGATTTGTGGTGGCATTCGAGTCGTACGAAGAATCCGATGATGAGGAGGTCAAAGCCTCACCCGAGATCCCTGAGGGCACAACTCCAATGACGGGATTGGGAGCTGTAGACGTGGCGGTGGAGATGGAGGTTCCACTTGCCGCGATTGCACCAACAGTCCCAGCTGCCGCGGAACCAGGGGATGCTGAAACCGCGGGGTCAAGGTTGCCGCCACCGGCGGGAACGGCTGTGTCACCCAGGCTAGAGGTCCCTGCAACCGCGACCTCAACGTCGAAGAACCCCGTGATGTCATGGGCCACAAGTGCCTTCGAGAAGGGGATCTCACGCAAGCTACGCCTGGAGTTGGATAAGCCTGCCCATATTAGTACGGGGCTACATTTCCTTCCGGTTGCCAAGTAAGTCTAATATTCCCTTTTCCGTGCTTTGATGTTTTCTTGCATAATTTCCTCGCTGACCGTGGCGATTTTGCAGGTCTGGTGCCAAGAAGATAGGTCGCCCTACGGTGGCCAAGATTCCGCATGTCGATGCCAGAGGGGAAGTCGACCCCTCTAAGAAGAGGAAACCTGTTGCGGAAGATGCGCCAGCTGAAGGCGCAAAGAAGAAGAAGAAAGGGGTTGTTCTTGATGCTGCGACAGGGGGAAACATGGAGGAGGGTGAATCGGCTACCCGTGCGAAAGAAGTGACGGCCGCCCAATTGGATCCAGCCAAGGGGGCTCCACCATCAACACCACTGGGTCCAACGACTAGCACCCCAACGAGGATGGCCGCGTCCTTTCCACGCTTTATGGCAAAGGCGTTCCTGTCCGTGGTGGAGAACCAGTCTCCGCAAATTCCAGAGATCGTTGATGAAGACGTTGGGCCGCATCGCAGGTGCACATCTTTTGTGATTCCTTCGACGGACGCCAGCGAACTTCATAGCATGCTTGGTGCCGCTATTCAGGTATGTCCAGTCCCCGCATGCCTGATCGCTGAATTTCAGTGGTTGGGCACTTAAAGCTTTTGGTCACCCAGTCCCCGAGTGCCTGATCGCTGAATTTCAGCGGTTGGGCACGTAAAGCTTTTGGTCGCCTAGTCCCCGAGTGTCTAGCCGCTGAATTTCAGCGGCTAGGCACTTAAGATTTTGGTGTTGTTCTGTTGGCAGGGCCTGCAAAGGGAATCGTCTGATCAGCAAGCCACGAAGGAACGCCTGGAGCATGACCTGCGCGTGGTGCAGGAGGCCAATCAACGACTCCAGGAAACTGCTGGTGAGTTGTTGCTTCCTTTGGCGAGCTCGAGCCATTGCCTTTTACGCGAGACTGAATTTTTTTGCCTTTGCTTCATAGATGGACTTCTGACTGTGATTACCAAGGCCCGCAAGGGGTACGTTCTGGCCGCTAAACTGGGTACAGCGAAGGAGCGAATAGAATTGCTAGAGAAGGAGCTAAACGAGGCGAAGGCATTGATGATCTCTTCTGAGGAGAGGGCCAAGGCTGCAGTCACCGCAGCGGAGGAGGAGCGGGAGGCCTCAAACTCGGTCATCCTCGGATTGCAGGGTAACCTTGGTTCTCTTGAGAAGAACATGCTAGAGAGCTGCTGCAAGCTTCTTGGTGAGTGTGGTCTCTTTTTCTTTTCAGTCTCCGGCGAGTCCCCGAGTGTTTGAATCCTTAGTGGTGTTAGGTTTCTGACATTGCATCCCTGATAGGTCAAAACAACCCGATGGTGCAGACCTTCAATGCTTCGTAGTGCGTGACTGCAGTGGTTAACGAGGCCACTGCCTCGGCGCTGTGTGTCCAATCCGTGCTCCAGGGGATGTCCCCCACCGAGGTTATTCCTCAGGGGTTGACTGAAGTCTAGCGGTATCTGGAGGAGGCGCTGCTGTCATCGAGTGGATGGCGTAATCTGCTTTCAGGTGTGGGTCCACCACGACATTGAGCCTTGGGCTTGCTCATTTCCCCAATGACTTCGACCTCGATGACATCACCAGCGGCTACCCATTGACGACTTGCTCGGTGGAGATCTCGAAGGTTCTGAGGTTGACTGCCAAGGTTGCTCCGTTCGTGGAGCGAGTATTGGCGATGGGAGATTTGTTACCGTACCAGGAGATGGTGGTGGCACCGAGCGACCCCGAGCTAGAGCATAGTGACCTAAAGTCAGAGCAGCCCTTTCGGTCGGCGTTGTTGAAATCACTCACGATGTACCCAACGAACCCGTGGGAGCCATTCGTCACTCCGGGTTAGGGGTGATGGTGGCGCTTCTTCGTTAGAGCCTGCAAAATGAGTCACTGCCCTAAGGGGCTTTTGTAAGTTATGGTGAGTGGCCACTTTTGTAATGTGAACAATACATATGTATGGAAGTAAGAGGAGTCAATCGACTCGCAATGCATGGTTAAGTATGTTCTATGTTGATTTTTATGTGAGTGAATCCCCAAGCGCGTCCGCCCTTTATTGGGGTTTACCTCGTTTATGTGCACGCGTGTTTGCTTTGAGTTTTTGTTTTAGTTGGGGCTGATTTGTCATGGCGCATGGGGCCAGTCGCCTTGCGTCTCCGAAGGGGCTCTGTACTTAGCTGTTTTCCTGGGTGCAAACAGGGTCGGTTTAGGCGAGTCCCCGAGCGTGGTACTTTGCTGTTCTAAGCGCACGCCCATCATAGGTGAGGATCTAATACGTTGTTTGTAACGCTTCTCCCCTGGCTCGGAAAGTCAATCGCGTGGCGAGTCCAAGGCAGTTCTCTTACTTGGTGTGTTCCCGAGCCGCGTGGGGGTTCTTGCTGCGAAGTCCCCGTGTGTGGTACTTAACCTTTCGAGACGCTTTGCATGAGGATGGGGAGGATAGGTCACTGTGAGAAGCGGTTCTCAGTTGTCTTGGCCTGGCAGGCCAGTCGAGCGGGGCGACTCCGATGGTGGCTCCAAGGTGGTGTGTTCATGGACGACACAAGGCCCGAATATCTTCGGTGCCCTTGAGTCATACTACTTAGCCGTGCCGGTCGAGCGACCAAGGGTTGACTTCCGTAGGTAGCCTATTGCTAAGCGTACGAGTACGATTGGCACAAGAAGATGGTGAGTAGACACAATTTGTGCGATCCGAATTGATTTCATTATATAGCGACTGAGTACTAGTTTTATTTCTATGTATAGAACTTTCGGAGGAGGTTTACATTCCATGGCCTCCCAACTTAGAGATGGTCGTTTCCTCTTATATCGATGAGGTAGTAGCTGTCGTTGCTAAGGACTCACCCTATGGCGAATGGCCCCTCCCATGTGGGAGAAAGCTTGTGCATGCCCTTCTTGTCCTAGCCCAATCGTAGGACCAGGTCGCCTTCCTGGAAGGTGTGGGTCCGGACTCGGTGGCTGTGGTAGCGGTGGAGTCCCTGTTGGTAGATGGCGATTCAGGAACGAGCTAGGTCACGTGCTTCGTCGAGCTGGTCGATCCCGTCATGGTGGGCGGTCTCGTTTGCCGCCTCCACGTAGTTGGCGACCCGAGGCGAGTCGTGTTCTAGGTTGGTTGGCATTACTGCCTCGGCGCCATACACCATGAAGAAGGGCGTGAACCCCTTGGAACGGTTGACGGAGGTGCGGACGCCCCATATCACGGAGGGGAGCTCTTCGACCCAGCATCCAGGGTTCGCTCGAGGGGCACCTGAAGTCGCGGTTTGAGCCCGTGGAGGACACTTTGATTGGCGTGCTCTGCTTGGCCCTTCGACTCCGGGTGGGTGAGTGAGGCGAGGTCGAGTCGTATGCCGTGCTCCCCACAGAATTCTGCCATGGCACCTTTGGTGAAGTTGGTGCCTTTGTCGGTTATGATACCG
Organism: Avena sativa; assembly: GCA_916181665.1. Classification (NCBI taxonomy): domain Eukaryota; kingdom Viridiplantae; phylum Streptophyta; class Magnoliopsida; order Poales; family Poaceae; genus Avena; species Avena sativa. The sequence continues at coordinate 347,813,490 of OV702287.1, forward strand.
TGCGGTTAGCCATACCGGTAGATGAGCTCGCGGAGGAACTTGGTGGCGGTCTCACCGTCACACTTCTTGCTCGGTTTGGCTTCGACCCACTTGGTGAAGTTGTCTACCGTGACCAGGAGGTGGGTGAAGCCAGATGGGGCCTTCTTGAATGGGCGACCATGTCCATGCCCCATACAGCGAATGGCCAGGTAATGGGGATGGTCTTGAGTGCCAAACTAGGGATGTGCGTCTGGTTGGTGTACTTCTGGCACCTGACGCACCGTTGGACGCTGCCGATGGCGTCAGCGTGCGTGGTGAGCCAGTAGAAGCCGTGCCTCATGGCTTTGGCGACCAGCGACCTGGCACCGGCGTGATGGCGCAGTCGTCGGTGTGGATGTCTTGGAGGATCTTGCGTCCTTCTTCTGGTTGTACGTAGTGCTGGAATACGCCAGTCCAATTGCATTTGCGGAGCTCGCCGTTGATGATGACGAAGGACTTGCAGCGGCGCACGATCATTCATGCTTCCGTCTCGTCGCTGGGCAGGATCTTGTGCTCGAGGAAGGCGACGTATGGTGCGGTCCAGTCGTTGGGCTCGATGACCATGGCGACTAGGGCGGGCTCGGGTTGCAGAGGAATCCTGATGTCGATCTCCTCGGGCGGGGAGACCGATGGCTTGTGGATGATGTCGAGGAAGAGGCCTGCGGGTGGCATTTGTCGGGCGGAGCCGATGTGGAGAGGGAGTCGGCCTCCTCGTTTTTGCGCCTGTCGATCCACTCGACTAAGTAGCCGGTGAAGTGTCCTCCCAACTGGCCCATCGCTTGGCGATATGCTATCATGGTGGGGGAGATGGCGTCGCAGGTCCCCGCGACTTGGCTGGTGACCAGGTCGGAGTCGCCGTAGCACCTTAGGCGGTTCATGTTCATCTCCTTGGTGGACCGCATGTCGTGGAAGAGGGCCTCGTATTCGGCCATGTTGTTGGTGCAGGGCTTGAAGTCGAGGTCGAGCACATAGCGGAGCTTGTCGCCTTTGGGGGAGGACAGTATGACCCCAGCCCCCCACGCCATCGGCATTCTTGGAACCGTCGAAGTGGAGCGACCAATAATGGAGATAGGGTAACTTCTCCGGCTGCTGTGCTTCTTCCCAGTCGGCAAGAAAATTGGCCAAGGACTGCAATTTGATCACTTTGCGTGGCTCGTACTTGATGTTGTGGATGCCGATTTCGACGACCCACTTGGCGACTCGCCCAGTCGCCTCGAGGTTGTGGATGATGTCCTGCAGTGGCATGGAGGAGACGACCGTGATTGGGTGCTCCTCGAAATAGTGGGGGAGTCGCCGCTGAGCTCGGAATACCACGTACACCAGTTTCTGGTACCGCGGGTAGCGCTAACTTGAGTCCGTCAGGACCTTGCTGATGTAGTAGACGGGACGCTGTACGGGGCGCTCCTTGCCCTCTTTTGGCCGTTCGACGACCATCACGGTGTTGACGACTCGAGTGGAGGCCGTGATGTAGACGAGCATCGGCTCTTTGTTGATTGGGGCAGCGTGTAATGGCGCCGCGAGTAGCACTTGTTTGAGTGCCTTGAGTGCGTTGTCTGCTTCTGCGTCCCATTGGAACGTGGGGTCCTTGTGCATCAGGCAGTAGAGAGGCATTGCCTTCTTGCCGAGCCCGGGGATGAAGCAACTGAGAGCCGCGACTCACCCAGCCAACTTCTGGACGTCGCATAGGCACTTGGGTTTCCCAAGCCGCACGATGGTGTCAATCTTGGTGGGGTTTGCCTTGATGCCTCGCTTGGAGACCAAGTACCCTAGGAGCTCTCCGGTGGGGACACCGAAGGTGCACTTCCCTGGATTGAGCTTGATCTTGTACCTCCGCAGATTTGCGAATGTCTTGGCTAGGTCGGCGAGCAGGTCGTCCTGGCAGGTGGATTTTCCCACCACATCGTTGATGTAGACGTGGATGTTGCGGCAAATTTGACTCACGAGGCACTCCTGCATGCACCTTTGGTAGGTGGCGTAGGCATTCTTGACGCCGAACATCATGGCCGTGTAGCAGAAGGCGTCGAATGGTGTGATGAACACTGTCTTGTCCTCATCCTTGACTGCCATTTTGATCTGGTTGTAGCCAGAGTACGCGTCGAGGAAGCACAGTGACTCCGATCCTACAGTCGAGTCGATGATCTGGTCGATGTGCGATAGGACGAACTCCTCCTTTGGGCAGGCGCTTTTGAGGTTGGTGTAGTCGATACACATCATCTAGGTGTTGTTCTTTTTCAGAACCAGGACTGGGTTTGCCAGCCACTTGGAGTACTTGATGGGCCGAATGAAGCCTGCGGCGAGTAGGCGATGTACTTCTTCGGTGATTGCTCGGTGGCGTTCTTCATTGAAGGGCCGCAGCGACTGCTTCACCGGTCGCACTTTGGGGTCGGTGTTGAGTTTGTGCTCGGCGAGTTCCCTCAGGACACTAGGCATGTCGGATGGTTTCCATGCAAAGATGTCATGATTCTCACGTAGGAACCCGATGAGTGTACTTTCCTATGCAGGGCACATGTTCGCCCCGATGATGACCGTCTGGCTAGAGTCACCCAGGACGAGCTCGACAATACGGGTGTGCGTAGTCGCCTCGAAAGTAGAGTTTGTGGCGGTTGGTTTCTTCAAGATGTGGGGTCGTCCTTGTCGATGTTGCCCGCGTATTTCGCGAGCTCGTCAGTGTGATCAGTTTCTGCAGCGATGACAGCGTCGGTGAGCTCGGCACCTTTGTCCTTGCATTCCACGGCCATGTCGGGGTCGCTGTGGATGGTGATGATTCCGCTTGGCCCTGGGAGCTTCATCATGTTGTAGGCGTAGTGTGGGGTCGCCATGAATTTGCCGAACGCCTGGCACCCCAGGACATAGTGGTAGGGGCTATGGAAGTTTACCAGCTCGAAGACAATCCACTCGGTGCGGTAGTTCGCTGGTGTGCCGAAGGTGACTAGCAGCGTCACCTTGCCGATCGGGTACGCCTTCCGACCAGGGTCGATGTCATGGAAGGTGGTGAGGGTCGGCTCGATCGCTGACTCCGGGAGGCGGAGCCTCTTGAATGTGTCCAAGTACATGATGTTGATGGAGCTCCCACCGTCCATCAGTGTCTTGGGCAGCCAGTAGTCGGCCACTTTGGGCCTGACCACCAGGGCAACTCGCCCTGGGTACTCGATCCTGGGCGCATGGTCTTGGCGACTCCAGGTGATGCTTTGCTCGAATCACTTGAGGAAGCGGGGGATGTCGACTTGAGTCACCGCATTAACGGCGACTACGCGGGCGAGCACCTTCTTCTCACGCTTGGTGCCAATCCCGGTGAAGGTGTGGAGCGATCCGACGGTGTTGCCGAAGCCGCCAGCGTTGCCGTTGTCCCTTGGTTGGTTGTTGTTAGGGTCATCCCGTGCCCGTCTTGCCTTCTCGATCTCCTTTAGGGAGTGGCAGTCTGTGGTGGTGTGGGTGGCGGGCTTCCCCTCCCTGTTGTGGTAGACGCAGGGCTAGTTGAGCAGGGCGGCAGGGTCGAATTTCGGCCTCGCCGTGTTGTTGGCGTGATAATTTCTACTGTCGCGGTAGTTTCCTCCATGATGGCAGAAGTTCTCCGGGTCACATTGGTTGTATCCGACGTTGGCTACCAAGTCGACTCGCCCATCAACGCGGCATTTGCTGGTGAGGCGAGTATTGTTGTAGTGCATGTCGCGCTGTCGCCCGTTGTCGGTGCCGCTGGTGCGACGTCTTCCTCCCGACTCATCGTCGGTGTCTTGGTTGGGGTCCTCCTCCATGTAGCGTTTGGCGATTTCGAGGAGGTCGGGGATGTTGTCGAGCTTCTGATAAACCCTCTTGATCTTGGCGACCCGATGCTCGTATCGACAGGCGTTCTTGAAGAAGTGGATCACCGTGTCTGGGTGTATGCCAGAGGCATTGATCCATAGTTCCTGCCACCTCTGGATTCAATGGCGGGTCGATTCACGGTGTCCCTGGATTCAGCGCTCTAGGTCTTCGATGGTGGTGGCGCATGTGTAGGAGCCCTTTAAGTGCCTGATGAAGGCGTCACACATTTCCTCCCACGAGTCAATGCTGTCAGCAGGGAGGGTGTTGATCCATTGCCTGGTCGCTCCCTCCATCATGTGGGGGGGTAGTGAGCGACGAGCAGGTCGGTGTGGCTGGCGATTCCCATCGCCATAAGGTACGTGTCCAGCCACACCGCTAGGTCATATGTGGGATCGTATTTTTCGATCTCCTTGGGCGCCTTGAAGTTGGTAGGGTACTTTTTGAAGGGGATCCGTAGTAGAAAACAAAAAATTTCCTATGATGGAACCCCAAAAACTGCCTAGGATCTATCTATGTAGTAATGCAGTAACAGCCAATGCATAGAGAATACATACCCTTGTAGACCGTACGCGGTTAAAGTTCTGAGGGGAACGTGGTTGATGTAGTCGTACTCATAGCCAACCTCAAGGTCACGAATCTCCTCGCAGGTCACCCCTTGCTCCTTCTTCATCGTGAAGCCGCTCCAGCTCACGACATTCAAGCGCCCCAAGTGTTGCGACTCGTGTCTTCGTACACACCCGGTGCACGATGAGACCTCCGGCTCCCCGATCCCACCGGGAGTGCGGAAGTTGATATCTGGCTAGGAATCCCTGCAGTGCAATGGCGTACTGCAGATGTACCTCGTTCGCACGGCCCAAACTTGGGGCCATGGTCACAAGGGCTAGAGAGAGAGGGAAGGAGGAAGTTAACCAAACGACTTCTCCAAATATTGGTGTCTTTATTCCCACCTATGGGCACCCCTTTATATAGGGGGAGGGGGTGTGCCCTCCCCTTTTGGTTTCCCATGTGGGACTAATCAAGGGAGAGGGGGGAGGCGCATGGGCCTCATGGGCCAGCCGGCCACAGGTGGGCCCCACCCTGCGCACAGCCCTAGGCTGGCTAGGTGGGCCCCTTGAGGCTCCTGGGCCTTGGCCCCTTTGGTCATTGCCCCTTCCCTCCTTCGGTTTTCCCTCATGGGCCCTTTTTCCCTAGGAAGTTTGGCCCACTAGTGGAATACCCCTTCAAATTAGAATTTAATATTATATTTAATATTAATTACATTAATATATATGTAAATAAATATTACAAAATCCGTCTTGACCCGAAACACCTTTCGGTTCCCTTTTGATTTCCTCCGAACAACTTCGGATCTTTCTCGGAATGATTCCGGTCCTTTATTCCTTCTTCGAACAACTTCGGATCTTTCCGCGGAACGATTCCGGCTTTGCCTTTCTCTACTGTGATTTTGTCTTACGAATGATTGCTCTCATCGTACCCTTAAGTGTATCCTCTCACGTCTCGGTAATGCTCTAGACATGATCTGTATCAATGATCAACAGAGGGACCAGGGATATCCATGTGACCCCTATGCATTCCTGATGACAATGTCATTTGAACCGCTAAATGTAGCATCCAATTCCTTTTGTTTCTTGATACGACTTGTCTGAGATCCGATCATTGGTATCACATACCTTGTTCAATCTTGTTCACAACAAGTTCTATGAGAGTGTATCCTCTCACATTCTGCTGGCGAGTATATCTCTCATTCGCTATGAGCATTTCTTGCTGAACAAGGTACTCTTGCTCAGTTCTCTTGTCCTGGTGCTCATGCTCAGAATGACGTGGCTGAGCGAAAGCATCGACACCTTCTTGAGACAGATCATGCATTGATGATCACAGCTTCTCTTCCGCCTCACTTTTGGGCCGAGGCTATTTCCACTTCCACCTATCTCATCAACATTCAGCCATATGCTGCTCTACAGGGTGGTATTCCTCTCGAGCATCTTTCTGGTTGTTCTCCTAATTATTTGGAGCTTCGTTTGTTTGGATGCATTTGCTACGTTCTCCTTGCCCCACGTGAACATACCAAATTGATCGCTCAGTCAGTTGAGTGTGTTTTTCTCGGATACAGTGATGAGCACAACGACTATCAGTGTTGGGATCCTATCGGTCGTCGTATGCGTATTTCTCGAGATGTGACTTTAGATGAGTCTCGTCCCTTCTATGCACGGCCATCCTCCTCGACCATTTTTAGTAGAGGATATCTCTTTCCTCATGTTTCCGGATACACCTCCTTCTATGCCTCGCATTCCTACTCCTCCTCGTCCCATTATTGCCGATCTAACACCGTCTTCTCCTACTGTTTCTTCTCCTTCCCTATCTCATGACTCTCCACTGTCATCACCAATGCCTTCCACATCACCGTCACCTTTGGTGATTCCTTCTAGTCCCAGTTTTGCTTTTCACTATACTCGTCACCCACGTGTGGTAGATGACTCTACTGACGTGTCATCTAATTCTGGTGTGTTGTCTTGATCGAATTATGGCCTTCGTCCTTGGACTTTCCCTCCACCTGACCGCTATTCCCCTGATCCCTCTGATCTTTCTGCCATCCTTGAGCCAACGTCTTATTGAGATGCTGTTGTTCATCCTGAATAGCATCTTGTGATGGCAGAGGCAATTGCTGTGCTTGAGCACACCGACACATGGGATTTGGTTCCTCTTCCTCCACATGTTCGTCCCACCACGTGTAAGTGCGTCTATAAGATTAAGACTCGCTCTGATGGTTCTCTTGAGCGTTACAAAGCTCGTCTTGTGGCTCGCGGCTTTCAACAGGAGCATGGTCGTGATTATGATAAGACTTTTCCTCATGTGGCCCATATGACCACTATTCGCACATGATGCAGGTCATCCTTCGGACGTCACTACATCCCCACCACCAAGTCCCCCAAGTGGATCAATTACTCGTGCACGAGCTAAACTCCTACAAGCTAAGGTGAATTCGCTCCTCTCATCATGTGACTTTGACACACCCTTGGATGGCTTGATACTTCATCCCACTACTCTATGCATTATCAGGCACGAAGCCCCGACGTGTAGACCCACGAGCCCGGAAGTTGCGCCTGTCCTGATGCTGCCAGAGATGGAGAGTCTGCCGAAGTCAGCCGGAATGTCCGGCGCGACCATAGTATCTGGCCCGACCATGCCGGAGTGTTCGGCCTGCCCAGCCCCATCCTAGCCCGGACAGTCAATAGGTCACATCGGACTCTACCCAAACACTACCCGGAGTGTCCGGCCCACCCGACCCAGAGTGTCCGGCCTGAAGATGGGCCTGCAAGCCATAGTTGGGCCCTGTGGCCCATGTACCCCTCTATTTCGCCTAGAACTCTACTTTAATGCCTAAATTACGCCTAAACTTGTGGCTGGCCTATATATAGTCCTCCACATCTATTGTAAACCCTAGGCTTGATATTTGGAATTAGTGGAAACCCTTGTGGATCTATCTAATTCTTGCCTCATGCTCCTTTGATAGAGGAGCACCAAATATCACAAACCTCGTTGGAGTTTGCATCATGCCTCCGTGTTGTACAAGGCCTTGGCAATAGAGATCCATTGCCAAGACATCAAGATCTCACTGAGACTCCCTTCTCGTCATGCCGGTTCGAGAGAGAGAGATTCCTGACCGACGCTGATCCTAGGGATTGCACCGAACCGGTAGCCACCATGTGAGAAATTGGCTTGTATCGTGTCTTTGAGGTGTGTGTGTTCATAGTGCGTGAGTTCGCGGTTTTCGCTCTATCCCTCATCCCCACACTCACTCCGCCTCGATTTGCACAGGATTCGTGAAAGATCAGGCCATCCCCGAGGTTGCCCCTCAACATGTTGGTATCAAGAGCTTCGTTGCTCACGAATTCCCCCACATTTTTTTCTTCTATCCACCAAAAATTTCGAAAATCCCCAAAAAAAGAGCCCCAAATTTGCCTTTGGATTGATCTCATGATTTGGAGAGTTATTTGTGGTTTTGATCCGACCAAACCTTGTCTTAGGCGTTGGTCCAACTTTATCCTGCATTTTCCCAGCCCAATTTGGCCAACTTTTCGCGGATTTGAGGCCCCAAGGAGAGGGTTTCCGCTCAAGAACATGAGTAGGAAACCCGCACCAGAGTGTCCGGCCCGACCAGACCGGAGTGTCCGGCCCGACAAAGCCAGAATATCCGGTTGGGATGCCAGTTTTGACAGTTTTTCCTCCTTTTTCGCATTGGCTAATTTCCTTTGGTTGCTCATGTCCCGTGTGCATGTCAGCAACTAACAACAAGCTTTCGCATCGACAACCTCTGCGCTCATCGACACCATGGCCCACGAACATCCTTCCGCACCACCGATGTCAAGTTCATCATCACCAACGAAGGTATAACTTATGTCACCTTGTTAAGCCTATTTTCCTTTGTGTGTACTGAAACATTGCATAGGGGATCTTATCCATCATCTCTCTTTCTTCCGCCGTAGCCGGACTTTGAGTCTTACTCAATGTCTTGCTTTGCAACATAGGTAAGAACCCCTTCTTACTTTCGTCCATATTAAACTTCTTTAATATCTTGTCAAGGTATGTACTCTGCGATAGCCCAATTAGGCGCCTTCATCTATCTCTATAGATTTTAATGCCTAATATATATGACACTTCACCAAGGTCTTTCATCGAAAATTTGCTGTTTAGATAACTTTTAACACTGTTTAAAAGATCTATATCATTTCCAATCAATAATATGTCATCCACATATAATATCAGAAATGCCACATTCCTCCCACTCACTTTCTTGTAAATACAAGCCTCTCCATAAGTTTGGACAAATCCAAACTCTTTGATCACCTCATCAAAGCGGAGATTCCAACTTCGTGATGCTTGCTTCAGTCCATAGATGGATCACTGAAGTTTGCACACCTTATTAGCATCCTTAAGATCGACAAAACCCTTAGGTTGTATCATATACAACTCTTCTTCAATCTTACCATTGAGGAACGCAGTTTTGACATCCATCTGCCATATTTCATAATCGAAATATGCAGCAATTGCTAACATAATCCTAACCGATTTAAGCATCGCTACGGGAGAGAATGTCTCATCGTAGTCAACTCCTTGAATTTGTCGAAACCCCTTTGCGACAAGTCGAGCCTTATAGATGGTCCCATTACCATCAGCATCAGTTTTCCTTTTGAAAATCCATTTATTCTCAACGGCCTTTCGGTCGTGAGGTAAGTCCACCAAGTTCCAAACTTGGTTCTCGTACATGGATTCCATCTCGGATTTCATGGCTTCTAGCCATTTGTTGGAATCTGGGCTCATCATCGCTTCTTCATACGTCGTAGGGTCATCCATTTCATCAACCATGAAATTCACAACAGGATTGCCATACAGTTCAAGAGCTGCACGTGTCCTGCTTGACCTGCGAGGTTCGGTAGTGTCCTCTTTCGAAGTTTCATGATCATTATCATTAGCTCTCTCTTCATCAGGTGAAGTCCTCTCCGAAACAACTTCCGGTGTTGCGCCACTCGCGATTCCATGAAGAGAAGGTTCAATAACCTCTTCGAGTTCTACCTTCCGACTACTCACACCTTTCGCGAGAAACTCCTTCTCAAGAAAGGATCCATTCTTGGCAACAAAAACCTTGCCCTCAGATCTGTGATAGAAGGTATACCCAATTGTTTCCTTAGGGTATCCTATGAAGACGCATTTTTCTGATTTTGGTTCGAGTTTATCCGATTGATGTTTCTTCACATAAACATCGCATCCCCAAACCTTAAGAAATGACAGCTTAGGTTTGTTTCCAAACCATAATTCATACGGTGTCGTTTCAACGGATTTAGATGGTGCCCGATTTAAAGTGAATGCAGCTGTTTCCAGTGCATAACCCCAAAATGACAGAGGTAAGTCAGTTAGAGACATCATAGATTGAACCATATCCAATAAGGTACGATTACAATGTTCCGACACACCATTATGTTGTGGTGTTCTGGCAGGCGTGAGTTGTGAAACTATTCCACACTCTTTCATGTGTGTGCTAAACTCGTAACTTAGATACTCTCCTCCACGGTCAGACCGTAGAAACTTGATCTTTCTATTATGATGATTTTCCACTTCATTCTGAAATTCCTTGAACTTTTCAAAAGTTTCAGTCTTGTGTTTCATCAAATAGATATACCCATATCTACTCAAATCATCCGTGAAAGTAACAAAATAACGATATCCACCTCGCGCCGACACACTCATTGGTCCACACACATCAGTATGTATGATTTCCTATAGATCTGTCGCCCGTTCCATTGAACCGGAAAACGGCGTTCTAGTCATCTTGCCCATAAGGCATGGCTCACATGTATCAAATGATTCAAAATCAAGTGATTCCAAAAGTCCATCAGAATGGAGTTTCTTCATGCGTTTAACGCCAATATGACCTAGACGGCAGTGCCACATATATGTAGACATATCATCATCAAGTTTAATCTTTTTAGCATTAACATTATGAATGTGCGTAATGTTATTATCGAGATCCAATAGAAATAAACCATTCAACATAGGTGCATGACCATAAAAGATATCATTCTTATAAATCGAACAACCATTGTTCTCAGATTTAAAGGAATGACCACTTTGCATCAAACACGATCCAGATGCAATGTTCATGCTCAGTGCAGGCACCAAATAACAATTATTTAGGTTTATAACTAATCCCGATGGCAAATGGAGAGGTAGCATCCCGACGGCGATCACATCAACTCTTGATCCATTGCCGACCCGCATCCTGACCTCATCCCTTGCTAGTTGTCGCTTGTTCCGTAGCCCTTGAACCGAGTTACATATATCAGCAACCGATCCGGTATCAAATACCCAGGTGCTACTACGAGTACTAGTCAAGTACACATCAATAACATGTATATCACATATACCTTTATTTGCCTTGCTGGACTTCTTGTCCGCCAAATACTTGGGGCAGTTGCGCTTCCAATGGCCAGTCCCCTTGCAATAGTAGCACTCGGTGTCAGACTTAGGGCCAGCCCGGGGTTCCTTTTTAGGCGTGGCAACAGACTTGCCACCCTTCTTTCCCTTGTGCTTGCCTTTCTTGTCCTTCTTGAAACCGGTGGTCCTATTGATCATCAACACTTGATGTTCTTTCTTAATCTCCACTTCTGCAGTCTTAAGCATTGACAGAAGCTCGGGAAGAGACTTCTTCATGCCCTTCATATTATAGTTCATCACGAAGCTGTTGTAGCTAGGTGGCAGATATTGGAGAACACGATGTATGCCTAAGTCAATGGGAATCGTTATTCCCAAGGACACAAGCTTATCGGCGTACCCAGACATTTTGAGTACATGCTCACTAACGGAGTTGTTTTCCTCCATCATGTAGCTAAAGAACTTTTCTGTAGCATTATAACTCTCTACGGCAGCATGGGTATCGAAAATTATTTTCAATTCTCCCATGGTATCAAAGGCATTGCCATTTTCGAAACGCTTTCGAAGTTCTGGCTCTAGCCCATACAGTATGCCGCAATGAACTAAGTTGTGGTCCTCCTGACGAGTCACATAGACATTCTTTTCCTCGTCAGGGGCATCAGGAGCTGGTGGGGGGCCTAGCGGCACATCTAGCACATATTGCTTTTGTGCAGCAGTGAGGAGAATCCTCAAATTCATAGCCCAGTTGGTGAAGTTGCTACCATTCGCAGCAAGTTTCTCTTTCTCCATGAACACATTGAAATTAAAAGGAGGTGGTGCCATCTACAACAGAATTTGTAAAGTTTATTTAGACTAAGTTTATGATAGATTGAGTTCAACTAATCCAAATTACTAATGAACTCCCACTCAAAAACGACATCCCTCGTGTCCTTCTGGTGATTACATGAACCAAATCCACTATACCAAGTCCGATCATCACGTGAGTTGATATAGCTTCAAAGGCGAGCATCTATATGGGCATCATATCAACCATATGACTCATGCTTAACCTTTCGGTCCGTGTTCCGAGGCCATGTCTGTACATGCTAGGCTCGCCAGGTAAGAACCTTAGTATTCGTGTGTGTAAAACTGTCTTACACCTGTTCCTATGAAAGCGTAGATTTGAGTACACCCGATCATCACGTGATGTCTCGAAACAGGATCCATAGAACAGTGCATACTCAAGGAAGAACACATTTTTATCTTGATATCTAAAAGAGGGATCATCTTATAATGCTATCAAACGCGCCAAACTAGCAGTATAAGATGCTAACATCTAATGTGTAAAGTGAGATGATATGGTCCATGCATTTGATCTCTATCACTTGCATTATGGTATGATCTCTATCATTCCTTTGTGTTTAAGGCCAAGGTCTATGGAACTTACACGTTGAGTGTGTTGTAAGAGTATCCACCATACATCTACTTACAACAATACCATATCAACACACTAGCCCAGCAACGATCTAAACTAGATGCCTCTAATTTATCAATTGCAAGTTTTACGTGGCTTAGGGCTTTCGGAGATAGAACCGTTCTTACCTACGAACATGAACCACAACGAGGATAACTAAGTTATTAGCAACTCGTTGTAAATAAGATATTGACTATAGTAGGAGAGACAGACACCCGCCAGCCACTTATGCAAAACAAGTTGCATGTCAGTCGTGGAACCGGTATCATGTACGATGAGATGTAAGGTTGGTCTGGGCCGCTTCATCCTAGTATGCCACCAATATCCAAAATACATAGAAGATGCAATAACATGATCATCATCGCCCACATATCAACCATATGTGTACTACCCGTGCTAAGCACCTACGCATAGATCAGGCTCTGATACCACTGCTGGGTCCGCAACATAGAAAACAAAAAATTTCCTACGGTGTGAACTACACGCCAAGATCTATCTACTAGGTACAAAGCAACGGGTGGACATACATCCAACGAGAACTTACCCTCGTAGACAATGAGCTTTGTTAATGAGTAGGAACTCGTGGTTGATGTAGTCGTACACTTGCCGATCTCAAGATCGTGAGGAAGTCCGAGCGCCGCAACTCAGTAGCGCATCCGCACTCGCACACACGTTCAAGCCACCGGACAACCTCCACCTCCTTGCTCCAGCAATCCAGCGGAAGCAGCAACTCCTTCCAGACGAAATGCCACCGGGAACATGTATCTCGCTAATCCGAGACCATGGGGGAATAATTGTAGAGGGGGAGAGAGATCCTTCACAAGGAGGTGTGAGGATGAAGGAGGGAATGGGTGGCCTTTTATAGGAGGAGGGGGGTGCCCCTCTCTCCATGGCCGGCACATGGGGGGTGACCCCTCACCTCCCCCATTCATGTGGTGGTAACCCCTCCACATTAAAATGCCTCTTCACATTCCCTTTTAAAGTCTCCACTTTAAATGCATTAAATTTCTCCAAATTTAATGCTCTCTCATTTAATAAAACTCTTTTTATTAAATTTATTCAGAATTTTGTTAATTACTTTAATTAACAAACATTCACATATAGCCCCTTGCAATATTTCAATATCACATGCAGAACCACCTTCTGCAATTTCACCCGAAACAATTTCCGGTTTCTATTGAAACAATTCTTGCACTTTGCAATTCTTTCGTCTGAAACATATGTGCTCCAAAATGGTGTCCGGTAACTCTTAAGTGTGCCACCCTACGGTTCGCGAATAATGCAGACATGATCGAGACCCTTCTCCGATCAATAATCAGCAGCGGGACCTGGAGATCCGTACTTACTCCTACACATTCAACGATGACTCCTGTGATCGTGAGAACCTTTAACGCTTGTAACTAAATCCCTTTGTCTCTCAATATAATACATGTCCGAGATTCGATCATTGGTATCTCCATACCTAGTTTGATCTCGTTACCGACATGCACTCTTTTCTCGTTCCCATGATATAACATTCTAGTGATCACATCACTTGCTTGCAAGCTATCCTAATGTGATATCACCGAGAGGGCCCAGAGTATATCTATCCGTCATCTGGATTGACAAATTCCACTCTTGATCCATGAGCCTCAACATAACACCTTCGTAGTACTGAACCCATCTTTATAGTCACCCTGTTACGGTGTGACGTTTGATGTCATCAAGATACTCTTCCGGTGTTAGCAATTAACATGATCTCATGGTCTAAGGATAAAGATTACTTCGTATGATGTTATAGCAATATAAACATAATGACTTGATCGTAATGCTATACTTCGGATGAATGTTCATCACATCATTCCACCAATGGTGTGACCTTGTTATTAACAACATCCAATGTTCATGATCAGGAAACCTTGATCATCCTGTTAATCAATAAGCTAGTCTATAAGAGAGGCATGACTAGGAACCCTTTTTGTTTATTAAACACACATGTATTGATGTTTCCGAATCAATACATTTCTAGCATGTAAAATAAACATCTATCATGTATAAGGAATATATAATAACAATTTTATTATTGCCTCTCAGGGCATATTTCCTTCAGTGGCCCACTTAGAGTTAGAGCTTTGCTCCATGGGCGGCCCAGTTAGAGAGAAGCGACGGAGTCTAGTCCGGCTACGGGAAGTCCCAGAAGACTTACTGACATAGGCATGTAGTGTTACTTGTAGTTCAAGATGTACTCTATAACCGACTCTTAGTCGTAGCCCGATAGGTCTCTCCTGTAAACCCTAGGCTGGATATCTATATAAGCCATCCTAGGGAGAGCCTTTAGGGCACCTCACAATAACCACAATAGTCTACAATCTCAACTCGCACATGTGAAACCCTTGTAACCCATATTCTGGCTCTGTTGTATTACTGGATTGCTAGTAGGAGTAGGATCCGTCCAAAGCCAGTGGATTCGAACCCGGGTAAACTTGTGTGCTCATCGTCCCAGAATACCGTACGTCCAACACCCCTCTCTTCCGCATGCCTCGAGGACCCCCTCATGGCGTACTTGTCATCAATCCGACAACAAGAGGAGCATGACGATGCGAAGAACGTGAAGATCTTGATGCGCGTGAACACGGTCTTGCCATTTTGTCGATGAGGACATGAAGCTTGTCATTTGTTTTGGCGACAAAGCATTGGAGCACTTCATTTTGATGGCCAAAGTTGTGATGCATTGTGCGCATTTGTATTTCGAGGCCATCGAAGCGGTTGTCTATGCTCTTGAACTCGGCTTGCGTCTCGCCAAATTGTTCGTCTTGCCGTGTTTCGAGAGAATGGCAATGTTCACGGAACTCTTGTCGGACGATGCAGTGGCTTGCGCGTGTCATGTATGGTCCATGTTCATCTTCTTCGGGAGGTGGTTGGATCGACTCACCGTGCCTATCCATCATGCACCTATCCATCATGCAAAACACAAAGGGTTGTATATGGAGAGCAATATGTGGTCGGGGGAACCTTCAACCTCACCTTGGGGATTGCACCGAACTAGAAACCACAAGTGAGATCTATTAGCTTGCAAAGTGAAAACGCAAAGAAAACTCACACTAAATAAATAACTAACTCCCAAAAGCTTGTTGGTGGTAGGTTAGGATTGTGGAATGCCAAAGAACCAACCAAAAGAAAAGGGGTAGTCAAAAATGGGTAAACTCCAACAAAACTCAAATCAATGGTGAAGGTCAACAACTCAAAGGGGTCACGGGAACCTACAACTATATACATACAAGTGGAGACTGTTGGGATTGACACGACTATGAAAATTAGCAAACAAAATGTCCTAACGAAGACTATTCTCGGTGTCGTGCCAATACAAGGAGACACCATGGCTCGTTTGCAAAGAGGAAAAATGAGCAATGGATTTGTGCACTTGCCTTGGGTGCTCTTTCTTTATCTCTTGCTTACAAGCTTTGAGACTCTCTTTTGCTATGGGAGACTATTTTTCTTTTTCTTTGTATCTTTTTTTGTTGTCCCTTGATGCTACCAAGTCACGCTTGCTATTTCTTTTACACTCTCACTATCCAAGGACAAGTGCACAATCCTCAAGCAAACACAAGATGAGTGATGGCCCAAAATAAATCGAGCTTGTTGGGGAACCCCAAGAGGAAGGTATGATGAGCACAGCAGCAAGTTTTCCCTCAGTTATGAAACCAAGGTTATCAATCCAGTAGGAGCAAGGAAACACCTCCAAGGTGTTGTTAGCTGGCCTTTGGCAGGGCGCACTACCGGTGCTAGAAGCAACATCGAAACCTGCACAACACAACCACAGAACTTTGCCCCCCAACTTATAGTGAGGTTGTCAATCTCACCGGTTTTGCTGAAAACAAAGTATTAAACGTATTGTGTGGAAGAAAGTAATAGCTTGCAGAAAGTAAATAGAAAGTAGTAAACAGTTGTAGATTGATGATAAAGAAAGGACCGGGGTCCATAGTTCACTAGTGGTGGCTCTCCTTAAGATAGATGACATGTTGGGTGAACAAATTACAGCGGGGCAATTGACAAACATCAAGAAAGCAATCATGCATATACTACTCATCTTGACTCCTTGAGATTTGATTGGGCATTACAACATTATACATAGACCATAATCCAACTGCATCTATGACTAATAATCCACCTTCAGGTTATCATACGAACCCCCTCCAGTTTTAAGTTGCAAGCAACAGATAATTGCATTACGCATTGCGTGCAAAGTAAACAATACAATTGTTCTATGAACAAAGGATTGCTGTTTTCTCCCTAGTAACAACATCACATCTAGTACCTTAGAGATTTCTGTCACTTCCCTAGATTACTAGAGGCATGAACCCACTATCGAGCATAAATACTAACTCTTGGAGTTACTAGCATCTACTTGGCCAAGATAGCTACTAACAACAGAAAGCATGCAAGATCACAAATAACAAAGACATGATAGAATCAATAATCATTCTGAAATAGCATCTCAATATCCATCGGATCCCCGCAAACACAACATGTAAGATTACAAATAGATGATCTTGATCATGAACGGAGCTCACGAGATCTAGACATGGTATCACAAGGGAGAAGAACCAGCCATCTAGCTACTACATGGACCCGTAGTCCAAGGATGAACTACTCACGCATCACACCGGAGGCTTGCATGGTGATGAAGAAGGCCTCCAGGGTGAATTCTCCCCTCCAGCAGGGTGCCGGGAAGAGCTTCAGATCCCTCCTGATCTAGGGATGGAGATGACGGCGGCTACAAACACTTTCTTGGAATTTTGATCGGGTACTTAGGGTTTCTGTATCGGAGGCATCTTATAGGCGGAAGGGGAGGCCGAGAGGGTGCCCCAGGCGACCAGACCACCCCTGGCGCGGGCCAGGCCTGGCCGTGTTGCCAGGTGGTGTGGCCAGCCCCTGGCCCCTCTCCGTCTCGTATTCTGGCTCAGTGTCCCCCTCGGTGAAAAACTGACTTTGGCTTTTGTCCCGTCCAATTCCGAGAATATTCATTTTCTGACTTTCCTGGAACCAAAATCAGCAGAAAACAGGCAGCTGGCACTGTGGCATCTTGTTAATAGGTTAGTCCAAGAAAGTGTATAAAATGTACTCCAAAGTGTGGATAAAACATAAGAAAGTAGATAAAAACCAAGCATGGGACATCAAAAATTATGGATATGTTTGCAACGTATCAACTGAAGGAAATATGCCCTGAGAGGCAATAATAAAGTTGTTATTATATATTCCTTATACATGATAGATGTTTATTTTACATGCTAGAAATGTATTGATTCGGAAACATCAATACATGTGTGTTTAATAAACAAAAAGGGTTCCTAGTCATGCCTCTCTTATAGACTAGCTTGTTGATTAACAGGATGATCAAGATTTCCTGATCATGGATATTGGATGTTATTAATAACAAGGTCACACCATTGGTGGAATGATGTGATGAAAATTCATCCGAAGTATAGCATTACGATCAAGTCATTATGTTTATATTGCTATAACATCATACAAAGTAATCTTTATCCTTAAACCATGATATCATGTTAATTTCTAACACCGGAAGAGTATCTTGATAACATCAAACGTCACACCATAACAGGGTGACTATAAAGATGGGTTCAGTACTATGAAGGTGTTATGTTGAGGCTCATGGATCAAGAGTGGAATTTGTCAATCCATATGATGGATAGATATACTCTGGGCCCTCTCGGTGATATCACATTAGGATAGCTTGCAAGCAAGTGATGTGATCACTAGAATGTTATATCACCGGAACGAGAAAAGAGTGCATGTCGGTAACGAGATCAAACTAGGTATGGAGATACCAATGATCGAATCTCGGACATGTAATATATCGTGAGACAAAGGGATTTAGTTACAAGCGTTAAAGGTTCTCACGATCACAGGAGTCATCGTTGAATGTACGGATCTCCAGGTCCCGCTGCTGATTATTGATCGGAGAAGGGTCTCGATCATGTCTGCATTATTCGCGAACTGTAGGGTGGCACACTTAAGAGTTACCAGACACCATTTTGGAGGACATATGTTTCAGACGAAAGAATTGCAAAGCATAGTAATTGTTTCAATAGAAACCGGAAATTGTTTCGGGTGAAATTGCAGAAGGTGGTTCTGCATGTGATATTGAAATATTGCAAGGGGCTATATGTGAATGTTCGGTAATTAAAGTAATTAACAAAATTCTGAATAAATTTAATAAAAAGAGTTTTATTAAATGAGAGAGCATTAAATTTGGAGAAATTTAATGCATTTAAAGTGGAGACTTTAAAAGGGAATGTGAAGAGGCATTTTAATGTGGAGGGGTTACCACCACATGAATGGGGGAGGTGAGGGGTCACCCCCCATGCACCGGCCATGGAGAGAGGGGGCACCCCCTCCTCCTATAAAAGGCCACCCATTCCCTACTTCATCCACACACCTCCTTGTGAAGGATCTCTCTCCCCCTCTAGATTTATTCCCCCATGGTCTCGGATTAGCGAGATACATGTTCCCGGTGGCATTTCGTCTGGAAGGAGTTGCTGCTTCCGCTGGATCGCTGGAGCAAGGAGGTGGAGGTTGTCCGGTGGCTTGAACGTGTGTGCAAGTGCGGATGCGCTGCTGAGTTGCGGTGCTCGGACTTCCTCACGATCTTGAGATCGGCAAGTGTACGACTACATCAACCACGAGTTCTTACTCGTTAACAAAGCTCGTTGTCTACGAGGGTAAGTTCTCGTTGGATGTATGTCCACCCGTTGCTTTGTACCTAGTAGATAGATCTTGGCATGTAGTTCACACCATAGGAAATTTTTTGTTTTCTATGCTGCGGACCCAATAGTGGTATCAGAGCCTGATCTATGCGTAGGTGCTTAGCACGGGTAGTACACATATGGTTGATATGTGGGCAATGATGATCATGTTATTGCATCTTCTATGTATTTTGGATATTGGTGGCATAGTGGGATGAAGCGGCCCGGACCAACCTTACATGTCATCGTACATGAGACCGGTTCCACGACTGACATGCAACTTGTTTTGCATAAGTGGCTGGCGGGTGTCTGTCTCTCCTACTATAGTCAATATCTGATTTACAATGAGTTGCTAATAACTTAGTTATCCTCATTGTGGTTCATGTTCGTAGGTAAGAACGGTTCTATCTCCGAAAGCCCTAAGCCACGTAAAACTTGGAATTGATAAATTAGAGGCGTCTAGTTTATATCATTGCTGGGCTAGTGTGTTGATATGGTATTGTTGTAAGTAGATGTATGGTGGATACTCTTACAACACACTCAACGTGTAAGTTCCATAGACCTTGGCCTTACACACAGAGGAATGATAGAGATCATACCATGATGCAAGTGATAGAGATCAAATGCATGGACCATATCATCTCACTTTACACATTAGATGTTAGCATCTTATACTGCTAGTTTGGCGCGTTTGATAGCATTATAAGATGATCCCTCATTTAGATATCAAGATAAAAATGTGTTCTTCCTTGAGTATGCACTATTCTATGGATCGTGTTTCGAGACATCACGTGATGCTCTGGTGTACTCGAATCTACGCTTTCATTGGAACAGGTGTAAGACAGTTTTACACACGCGAATACTAAGGTTCTTACTTGGCGAGCCTAGCATGTACAGACATGGCCTCGGAACACGGATCGAAAGGTTAAGCATGAGTCATATGGTTGATATGATGCCCATATAGATGTTTGCCTTTGAAGCTATATCAACTCACGTGATGATCGAACTTGGTATAGTGGATTTGGTTCATGTAATCACCAAAAGGACACGAGGGATGTCGTTTTTGAGTGGGAGTTCATTAGTAATTTGGATTAGTTGAACTCAATCTATCATAAACTTAGCATAAATAAACTTTACAAATTCTGTTGTAGATGGCACCACCTGCTTTTAATTTCAATGTGTTCACGGAGAAGGAGAAACTTGCTACGAATGGTAGGAACTTCACCAACTGGGCTATGAATTTGAGGATTCTCCTCACAGCTGCACAAAAGCAATATGTGCTAGATGCGCCGCTAGGCCCCCCACCAGCTCCTGATGCCCCTGACGAGGAAAAGAATGTCTATGTGACTCGTCAGGAGGACCACAACTTAGTTCATTGCGGCATACTGTATGGGCTAGAGCCAGAACTTCGAAAGCGTTTCGAAAATGGCAATGCCTTTGATACCATGGGAGAATTGAAAATGATTTTCGATACCCATGCTGCGGTAGAGAGTTATAATGCTACAGAAAAGTTCTTTAGCTACATGATGGAGGAAAACAGCTCCGTTAGTGAGCATGTACTCAAAATGTCTGGGTACGCCGATAAGCTTGTGTCCTTGGGAATAACGATTCCCATTGACTTAGGCATACATCGTGTTCTCCAATATCTGCCACCTAGCTACAACAGCTTCGTGATGAACTATAATATGCAGGGCATGAAGAAGTCTCTTCCCGAGCTTCTGTCAATGCTTAAGACTGCAAAAGTGGAGATTAAGAAAGAACATCAAGTGTTGATGATCAATAGGACCACCGGTTTCAAGAAGGACAAGAAAGGCAAGCACAAGGGAAAGAAGGGTGGCAAGTCAGTTGCCACGCCTAAAAAGGAACCCCGGGCTGGCCCTAAGTCTAACACCGAGTGCTACTATTGCAAGGGGACTGGCCATTAGAAGCGCAACTGCCCCAAGTATTTGGCGGACAAGAAGTCCAGCAAGGCAAACAAAGGTATATGTGATATACATGTTATTGATGTGTACTTGACTAGTACTCGCAGTAGCACCTAGGTATTTGATACCGGATCGATTGCTGATATATGTAACTCGGTTCAGGGGCTACGGAACAAGCGACAACTAGCAAGGGATGAGGTCAGGATGCAGGTCGGCAATGGATCAAGAGTTGATGTGATCGCCGTCGGGACGCTACCTCTCCATTCGCCATCGGGATTAGTTATAAACCTAAATAATTGTTATTTGGTGCTTGCACTGAGCATGAACATTGCATCTGGATCGTGTTTGATGCAAAGTGGTCATTCCTTTAAATCTGAGAACAATGTTTATTCGATTTATAAGAATGATATCTTTTATGGTCATGCACCTATGTTGAATGGTTTATTTCTATTGGATCTCGATAGTAATATTACGCACATTCATAATGTTAATGCTAAAAAGATTAAACTTGATGATGATATGTCTACATATATGTGGCACTGCCGTCTAGGTCATATTGGCGTTAAACGCATGAAGAAATTCCATTCTGATGGACTTTTGGAATCACTTGATTTTGAATCATTTGATACATGTGAGCCATGCCTTATGGGCAAGATGAGTAGAACGTCGTTTTCCGGTTCAATGGAACGGGCGACAGATCTATAGGAAATCATACATACTGATGTGTGTGGACCAATGAGTGTGTCGGCGCGAGGTGGATATCGTTATTTTGTTACTTTCACGGATGATTTGAGTAGATATGGGTATATCTATTTGATGAAACACAAGACTGAAACTTTTGAAAAGTTCAAGGAATTTCAGAATGAAGTGGAAAATCATCATAATAGAAAGATCAAGTTTCTACGGTCTGACCGTGGAGGAGAGTATCTAAGTTACGAGTTTAGCACACACATGAAAGAGTGTGGAATAGTTTCACAACTCACGCCTGCCGGAACACCACAACATAATGGTGTGTCGGAACGTCGTAATCGTACCTTATTGGATATGGTTCGATCTATGATGTCTCTAACTGACTTACCTCTATCATTTTGGGGTTATGCACTGGAAACAGCTGCATTCACTTTAAATCGGGCACCATCTAAATCCATTGAAACGACACCGTATGAATTATGGTTTTGAAACAAACCTAAGCTGTCATTTCTTAAGGTTTGGGGATGCGATGTTTATGTGAAGAAACTTCAACCAGATAAACTCGAACCCAAAGCAGAAAAATGCGTCTTCATAGGATACCCTAAGGAAACAATTGGGTATACCTTCTATCACAGATCTGAGGGCAAGGTTTTTGTTGCCAAGAATGGATCCTTTCTTGAGAAGGAGTTTCTCGCGAAAGGTGTGAGTACTCGGAAGGTAGAACTCGAAGAGGTTATTGAACCTTCTCTTCATGGAATGGCGAGTGGCGCAGCATCGGAAGTTGTTTCAGAGTTGACTTCACCTGATGAAGAGAGAGCTAATGATAATGATCATGAAACTCCGAAAGACGACACTACCGAACCTCGCAGGTCAAGCAGGACACGTGCAGCTCCTGAACTGTACGGCAATCCTGTTGTGAATTTCATGGTTGATGAAATGGATGACTCTGCGATGTATGAAGAAGCGATGATGAGCCCGGATTCCAACAAATGGCTAGACGCCCTGAAATCCGAGATGGAATCCATGTACGAGAACCAAGTTTGGAACTTGGTGGACTTACCTCACGACCGAAAGGCCGTTGAGAATAAATGGATTTTCAAAAGAAAAACTGATGCTGATGGTAACGTGACCATCTATAAGGCTCGACTTGTCGCAAAGGGGTTTCGACAAATTCAAGGAGTTGACTATGATGAGACATTCTCTCCCGTAGCGATGCTTAAATCGGTTAGGATTGTGTTGGCAATTGCTGTATATTTTGATTATGAAATATGGCAGATGGATGTCAAAACTGCGTTCCTCAATGATAAGATTGAAGAAGAGTTGTATATGATACAACCTAAGGGTTTTGTCGATCCTAAGGATGATAATAAGGTGTGCAAACTTCAGTGATCCATCTATGGACTGAAGCAAGCATCACGAAGTTGGAATCTCCGCTTTGATGAGGTGATCAAAGAGTTTGGATTTGTCCAAACTTATGGAGAGGCTTGTATTTACAAGAAAGTGAGTGGGAGCAATGTGGCATTTCTGATATTATATGTGGATGACATATTATTGATTGGAAATGATATAGATCTTTTAAACAGTGTTAAAAGTTATCTAAACAACAAATTTTCGATGAAAGACCTTGGTGAAGCGTCATATATATTAGGCATTAAAACCTATAGAGATAGATCAAGGCGCCTAATTGAGCTATCGCAGAGTACATACCTTGATAAGATATTAAAGAAGTTTAATATGGACGAAAGTAAGAAGGGGTTCTTACCTATGTTGCAAGGCAAGACATTGAGTAAGACTCAAAGTCCGGCTACGGCGGAAGAAAGAGAGATGATGGATAAGATCCCCTATGCCTCGGCCATAGGCTCTATTATGTATGCCATGCTATGTACAAGACTGGATGTGGCACATGCTATTAGTTTGACTAGTAGGTACCAATCTGATCCAGGTTCGGAACACTGGATAGCGGTAAAGAACATCCTCAAGTACTTGAGAAGAACTAAGGATATGTTTCTCATATACGGAGGTGAAGAAGAGCTAGTCGCTAAGTGTTATGTCGATGCTAGCTTTGACACTGATCCGGATGACTCTAAGTCTCAATCCGGATAGGTATTTCTCTTGAACGGAGCAGCAGTTAGTTGGAGGAGTTCCAAACAACCTGTGTTGGCTGGATCAACAACAGAGGCGGAATATGTTGCTGCTTCAGAAGCGGCGCAGGAGGCAGTTTGGTTGAAAGAGTTCATTACAGAACTAGGTGTGGTTCCCAGTGCGTTGGACCCGACGGTGATCTATTGTGACAACAATGGAGCCATAGCCAACACAAAGGAACCAAGGTCTCACAAGAATTCCAAACATATTAAGCGCCGGTTTCACTCCATCCTCAAGCATGTCAAGGATGGAGATATAAAGATTTGTAAAGTACACATGGACCTGAATGTAGCAGATCCGTTGACTAAAGTTCTCCCTAGGGCAAAACATGATCAACACCAGAACTCCATGGGTGTTAGATTTATCACTATGTGAACTAGATTATTGTCTCTAGTGCAAGTGGGAGACTGAAGGAAATATGCCCTGAGAGGCAATAATAAAGTTGTTATTATATATTCCTTATACATGATAGATGTTTATTTTACATGCTAGAAATGTGTTGATTCGGAAACATCAATACATGTGTGTTTAATAAACAAAAAGGGTTCCTAGTCATGCCTCTCTTATAGACTAGCTTGTTGATTAACAGGATGATCAAGGTTTCCTGATCATGGACATTGGATGTTGTTAATAACAAGGTCACACAATTGGTGGAATGATGTGATGAACATTCATCCGAAGAGTAGCATTACGATCAAGTCATTATGTTTATATTGCTATAACATCATACGAAGTAATCTTTATCCTTAGACCATGAGATCATGTTAATTGCTAACACCGGAAGAGTATCTTGATAACATCAAACGTCACACCGTAACAGGGTGACTATAAAGATGGGTTCAGTACTACGAAGGTTTTATGTTGAGGCTCATGGATCAAGAGTGGAATTTGTCAATCCAGATGACGGATAGATATACTCTGGTCCCTCTCGGTGATATCACATTAGGATAGCTTGCAAGCAAGTGATGTGATCACTAGAATGTTATATCACGGGAACGAGAAAAGAGTGCATGTCGGTAACGAGATCAAACTAGGTATGGAGATACCGATGATTGAATCTCGGACATGTAATATATCGAGAGACAAAGGGGATTTACTTACAAGCGTTAAAGGTTCTCATGATCACAGGAGTCATCATTGAATGTGTAGGAGTCAGTACGGATCTCCAAGTCCCGCTGCTGATTATTGATCGGAGAAGGGTCTCGATCATGTCTGCATTATTCGCGAACAGTAGGGTGGCACACTTAAGAGTTACCGGACACCATTTTGGAGCACATATGTTTCAGACGAAAGAATTGCAAAGCGGAGGAATTATTTCAATAGAAACCGGAAATTGTTTCGGGTGAAATTGCAGAAGGTGGTTCTGCATGTGATATTGAAATATTGCAAGGGGCTATATGTGGATGTTTGTTAATTAAAGTAATTAACAAAATTCTGAATAAATTTTATAAAAAGTCTTATTAAATGAGAGAGCATTAAATTTGGAGAAATTTAATGCATTTAAAGTGGAGACTTTAAAAGGGAATGTGAAGAGGCATTTTAATGTGGAGGGGTTACCACCACATGAATGGGGGAGGTGAGGGGTCACCCTCCCCCATGCGCCGGCCATGGAGAGAGGGGCACCCGCCCTCCTCCTATAAAAGGCCACCCATTCCCTCCTTCATCCTCACACCTCCTTGTGAAGGATCTCTCTCCCCCTCTAGAATTATTCCCCCATGGTCTCGGATTAGTGAGATACATGTTCCTGGTGGCATTTCGTTTCGAAGGAGTTGCTGCTTCCGCTGGATCGCTGGAGCAAGGAGGTGGAGGTTGTCCGGTGGCTTCAACGTGTGTGCGAGTGCAGATGCGCTGCTGAGTTCCGGCGCTCGGACTTCCTCACGATCTTGAGATCGGCAAGGGTACGACTACATCAACCACGAGTTCCTACTCGTTAACAAAGCTCGTTGTCTACGAGGGTAAGTTCTCGTTGGATGTATGTCCACCCGTTTCTTTGTACCTAGTAGATAGATCTCGGCATGTAGTTCACACCGTAGGAAAAATTTTGTTTTCTATGCTGCGGACCCAACAGCCACCCTGGTCAGCGAGGAACAGTGAGGATACCCGGAAAGTATATCCCCAATAGCATCCCCCGGAAGCCTCCAAGATCCAGAGTCAGATTTCATCATCGTCCAACTTGATCTATCTTTGTCTTGTAGAATCTTGAAGGGTTCCTGAAACTTCACAAGAAAGGATAGGACCCGAGTCTCAAAACGAGTCGGGCCTATGAGTACATTATTCGAGTTTTCCAGCCTGAAATTCAAACTTAAGCTGGAACTTGGTCTTTGACGTAACCTCATAACAGTCAAGGTCAAGTCATGTCATTGCCAGACATTCCTGATAACACAACCGGTGGTGGGTCTGCTTCACGCGGAACCGAGGCATCGTTTTAATGCGTGCGTGGAGATCGAGGTGGCGTAATCCTCGCGACGAGGTTACCCATCTCCTTCCGTGATGTGTGGTACAGTTACTGTTGATCTTTGCACGAATCTCAGCACAGGTGAGGGATATAAGTGGTCTAGATCTCTTCCTTCTTCCTTACCAGCACTAGTGTTTTCTCCTTCCCCTCGATGCTTCCTGCAAAAAGCTTCTCTGCCTCCCCCAAAACTCACAGCGCCACCCATCCTAGGTCACCACCGTTCGCAAAATGGCTAACACTTCATCCTCCGGCACGGCAGTGACAACGGCGACGGCCTCCGCAGCAATGGAGAGGGAGATTTTTTGCGGGATTTCCTGTGCCCTCGATGACGCCATGCTCCGCGTTGTCGAGAAGGAAGGCATCCTCCACACCGGCGACTAGCAGAGCGGCTTCAGACAAACCATCCCCACCCCCAACACCGATGAGCGAGTTCACTTAGGCACCCACCTCGACAGAGGTTTGAGCTTTCCACCCTCATATTTCTTTTCTGAGGTCATAGATCACTATGAAGTGCAACTCCACAATCTGCCCCAAACTCACTTTTAGAAATGAGTGCATTTGCATCTTTCTGTGAGGGGTATCTCGGTATTAGGCCAAGTCTTCTTCTTTTCTGGTATTACTTTCATACTCGGAGAAATTCCATCACTGCCAGTAATCCTTACATTACTGAGACTCTTAGATTTTCTGTTAGGAAAGAACGAATCTATCCTAGGATTAAGGCTAGTGAGTATGTGAAAAAGTGGTCGTCCATGTTCTTTTACCATAAGGATAGACCGGCTCTTGGAAAAGCTACTGCTTTGCCGGCTTTTGTTGACGGCGGCGCCACGCCCCAAGACTCCTGGGACACAGAGGCTCTGGCTCTTACTGACGATCTGCTTCTTGCTAAGAAGCAGATCGAATATTTGATGAAGCACAAGGGTCTGAAAGGATCCAACTTGATCCACAGCTGGCTGGCGCGCCGGATCCAGCCTCTCCAACATCATGGCGATCGGCTCATGCATTAAATCACCAAGAGTAAGACGGATTCTCTCCGGATCTGCTTCAAACCTTATTCGGATAAGGACTACGAGTCCCAAATCAAATGGTTGATCAGAGAGCAGATCGAGAGGAAAATTCTGGAGTTGTCCTTGGACATTCATACGACCGACGATCCTGTGAAACCAGTAAGTTCCCAGCAGTTACTCGAATATGTGTTCATCCATATCTTGATATATTTTCTTGCAATACTAAGATAACTTTTCTTTTCAGCTTGCTGACCTCCCCGAGTCGGATCTTGCCCCTCTCGAAGGATACCCTCCTAGATATCTCAGCAGGAAGGGGAACTTGTTATGCTACCAGAGGCGCTTACTCAGAAGCGTAAAGCTCCGACCGTCTCCATCGGCACAAAAGAAGTGCCCGTTGTGAAGAGCTAACTTTCTTCACAAGGTCCATGTATTTTATCTTTCATTCTTTTCTGAAGCGTAATGATCTTTGTTCTCTTACCTCTTCAGAGCTAAATAGCTCACCAAGGGCAAAGGGAAAGGCATCTTGTTGAAGCCCCTACGGCAGTCAAAGTTGAATTTGACTTCTCCTGCTGCAGCACCTCCGACTCCTACCCCACAACCTTCTATAGCACCGGAGGTTACTCCGTCTCCAACTGTTGCAGAAGATCCGGCTCAACATTCAGAGCCAGCGAACCTTGGTTCATAGACCGACGTCACCATGGGTGACTTGGAAATTGATAAGGGTGAACCCTCAAAGGGTAATTATCCCTCGGCATAAGTTTTTGCAGACAACCTTCTCAGTAATCCGGGTCTTGCCAAACTTGGCATTTCTCAGAAAATTGCAGAAGAGATCCAAAAGTTGGCCCAGCAATTCTTGGAGAGCTGAAACATCACCGCCGAGGAAGAGGCGCAAGAAGCCGAGGATGTCAAGTACTCCAAGCTTCTTGACCAAGTTCGTCTTCGCGACGAGAAGCTGAAGGCCGGTGTGGTTCCACCACAGCCAATAATCCCGCTGACTCTCGCCGCGAAGGTAACAACTGAGGTGACCATGAGTCTAAGCAAGCTTACTCATGAACAATATGTAAGTCGGAATTCCAACTCACTTTTTTACCTTATTTCATATCATATCCTCTAGCCCCCAAGCATGAAGTTGGATAGACAATCCAGATTTATGCTTTCATAGGATGCCAAAGAACGAACTAGTATAGCCCCCAAGGCTCGTGCTAATATTTAACTTAGTTAAAATATTAGCCTGAGTCTTTAGTAGACTTCTGACTCTGGGTATCATTCTGACTTACAGAAAATTAGTGCTCTAACCAGGAATTATTGAAGAGTATCTTCAATAAGCGGAGAGAGATTAGAGCTCTCTATTTTGAAAATGCTCAACTTAAGATTTCCAAGGATGAGGCTGAAGGTAATCATTTCAATCCTTGTCATTAACATTTTTGCTTCATAGTCGAATTATAATTCGACTCTTCTTGATGTTTACAGAACTGATCAAATAGTCATGTAAAATGATTTAAATGCTGAAAATTTCTAAACCGTGGAAGTGGAGAACACCGACTTACGACGGGCACTAGATGACCTCAAGATTGATCATGAACGCAGCATTGCTAGCTGTCTTGAGTCATCCAATATGGCCACCGAAAAGCATGATCGAAAGATTGCAATCCAAGATCAGAAAATCTCGGATCTCAATGATCAGTTATTCAGAGAAAAGGACATCACCCAAGCTCTCTGGGATGAACTTCAGAGTCCTCGAGCGGAGAAGACCAAAGTTGATGATTCTATCTTCGGGAATTTTCCTATCTCTGACTTCAGTTCTTTCCGATTCCGAAGAAACCGGATATACTTATGACTTTGCTTTTGTATATGCAGCTCCTTTGAACTTACTAGATTCTTCCTCCACTGAGTCTCGCACCAGCTGGGTTACAGAAGTCGGTGATTTTCTTCACGATTTCCGCCAGTCATTGGAGGATATTGGCGAAGTTCTCAAAGTTCCGGACATGAATAGAATGTCCGCCTTTGATGTGCGAGATAAGGAAAATGAGATGCCTCGGCTTATTCAAGATTGGAACATGTCCTATGCGCAGACCGCAGCACAGAATGCCCTTACCATGGTTATGAGCCACCATGGAAGCATGGAAATCTAGCAAGTGACCAGGGGTTATTCAACTTTGGATGAAGACAGACATTAGCAAGATATCAAGGCCATCATGGACTCCTGCGCCGGTTATGGATGTCATGTAGCTGACCTGACCAGCTACGACACTCCTTTCTTCACTCACGTGGAAACGCCTCCTCTGCCTCCCAAAGAAGCAACTGAAGTTTCCGATGACGAGCAAACCGTATCGGATTTGCATGTCTCAGAAATATATCAAGGCGAAGGGATATCTCCAGTGAGCCGGCAGTCCTACCTCTCCTCCTGCATCATAAAGTGCCAGAAAAAACAATGTGTTATTCTAAAACAATCGGATTTGTAATAAGTAGTATAATATTTTTTCTAGTGCTAAGATGTACAAGAACTGATGCTTCTATTTAGCACTTTTGGCTTTCTTTTTGACGTGCTCAAAATTTTTACATAAGCACTTTTTTGCTTTGCCTATACTTACCATTTATCTGGTTTTCCGCCTCGTCCCTTTCGTGAGCCGGCCAACCTTCCACGAAAACTCTGCCAAGCAACGGAGCTCAATTGCTAAACCAGTTTAAACTCAGAAACAGAGCCGACTTCTAGTACCAACAATTCACTACTCGGAAAATGCCCGCATTCGGCAATCAGACAAAGAACCCAAGTATAGACTAGAAAATTTAGATTTATACCTGAAGGTAGCATTTTTTTATAATCGGAAATCTAACCAGAACAAACATGAGCATAAAGTACTTTCAAGTATTCTAGGATTTTTTATTGTGACATGATCATTCGGAAATAAGATGGTAATATAAAAATTCTCAGAAAATATTGTGGCAACCAATACTTTATTTCTCATTGAACATGTACACATATATGATTACAAAGAAAGAAATTTTAAGAATAAAAGGGACGTAGCTGAACAATATTCCATGGTCTGTCCAATTCTTCCGGGTCTGTACTGCCTCCAGCTCTCTTTCTCTTCTTAGTAGCAGGTCTTTCTTTGACTGGCCTCATATCAGTTAGATAGTAAGAACAATTGAACATTACTTGGCTAACTAAAAAGGGTCCTTCCCAAATAGGGGAAAGTTTGTGCTTTCTTTTTTGCACAAGCTGGAGAACCAAGTCGCCCTTATTGAAAGATCGGTTTCTGACTCTCTAGCTATGATACTTGCATAACTTCTGCTGATAGGCTGTTGATCTCATCTCAGCAACGGTGCGAACTTCTTCGATTAAATTGAGATCATTTTGTCGAGAAATTTCGGCATCCTCTTCGATGTACGCAGCAACTCAGGGAGAAGTATGAATCAAATCACTAGGAAGAACTGCTTCTGCACCATAGACCAAGAAGAAACGTGTGTATCTGTTTGACCTGTTCGGAGTTGTTCTCAAGCTCCATATTACATATGGTAATTCATCTGCCCAAGCCCCCGCAACATGACGAAGTGGTGCTTCGAGTATTGGTTTGAGGCCTTGTAGGATTAAACCATTTGCTCTTTCAACTTGTCCATTAGCCTGTGGACGTGCGACTGACGCAATGTCAAGCCGGATATTTTGTTCATCATAGAATTTGGCAAGCTCTCCCATGGAAAAATTGCTACCGTTGTCCGTAATAATACTATGTGGATAGACGTATTGGATTATAACATCCTCGACTAATCTTCTGGCTATTGCTCCATCACAACTTGTGACAGGTTTAGCCTCAATCCATTTTGTGAATTTATCCACCATCACTAAGAGGTGAGTAAATCCACTTGGAGCCCGTTTAAATGGTCCTACCATGTCAAGCCCCTAGACCACAAAGGGCCATGTTATCGGGATTGTTAGCAGCTGATCAGCCGGAACATGAGCTTGTTTGGCGTACTTTTGGCAGCCTTTGCACGTCGTGACCAGCCGTTCGGCATCTGCCTTGGCTGTAAGTTAGAAAAATCCATGTATGAAAGCTTTTGCCACTAAAGATTTGGCTGCAGCGTGATGTCCGCATTTGCCTTCGTGGATTTCCCTTAGGATTTCCATTCCTTCTTCCGAAGATACGCAACGCTGAAAAACCCTAAACACACTCTGCTTATAGAGATCACCACTTATTATTGTATAGGTTTTTGCTCGTCGGACGATCTGCCGGTTCAGAACCTCGTCTTCGGGTAATTTTTTGTCTACCAAGTAGTCAAGGTAGGGTTGAGTCTAGCTGGGAATCACAGCCAGAACTGCTACTAAAGGTGAGTCAGATTTGGTCGGATATTCCTCACCAACTCCTGCGATAGAGGGAACTCTAAGGTGCTCCAAAAAAGCGCCACCCGGGACCTTTTTCCGTGCAGAACCTATCTGAGATAGTTTATCTACTTCCTCATTATCTGTTCGAGGGATGTGTTGAACTTCAAACCCTTCAAATGATTTAGCTAATTCATCCACGACAGCTCTATAAGATGCCATGTGCTTGTTTGCGTTATAGTGATCCGAGACTTGCTGAGCAACAACATCTGAATCCCCATAACACATAAGACGTCGGATACCAATATCCTTGGCAATCCGGATTCCGTGCAATAGTGCTTCATATTCGGTAATGTTGTTCGTTGCCGTGAAGTGAATTTGGAGCACATAGTAAAGTTTATCACCTTGGGGTGATTTGAGCACCACGCCAGCCCCCGAGCGCCTTAGACCCGTCAAAGTGCAAGGTCCAGTATTCTGACTCTAGGAGGGTCATATTTTCCGTTGTCTCTGTCCAATCAGCGACAAAGTCAGCGAGGATTTGGGATTTGATTGTTGTACAAGGTTTGTACTCAATGTCGAAAGCTGAAAGCTCTATTCCCAATTTTGTGACACGTCCTGTAGTGTCGTTATTATTGATTATGTCTCTCATGGGAGCTATTCTCACCATGGTAATCTGATGCTCCTGAAAGTATTGCCGTAGCTTCCAGGATGCGAAGAACACACCGTAAGGCAGTTTTTGATAGTGCGGATACCGCTGCTTTGATTCAGTTAGGACTTCGCTGAGGTAGTAAGTCGGACGCTACACCAGGTGTTCCTGTTTTTCCTCTAGTCTTTCCACCACCATGACGACACTGGCGACTCTGTTTGTCGCAACGAGATAGAGCAACATCAGTTCTCGAGGTTCATGTGCTGCAAGGATAGGAGCGGACGAGATTACTGTTTTCAGGTCTTGTAGTGCAGCTTCAGCTTCATCAGTCCAAATGAACTTTTTGGTCTTTTTCAGGAGCTTTTAGAGTGGTGCGGCTCTTTCACCAAGCCGGCTTACAAACCGACTGACTGCAGCAATGCAACCAGTTAGTCTTTGAATGTCCTTCAGGTGAGCTGGCCTGGAAATATTGAGTATAGCCTTGATTTTGTCATGGTTCACCTATATGCCTCTTTGCGACACGATGAAACCTAACAATTTTCTAGCTAGTATTCCAAAGAAGCACTTCTTTGAATTAAGCATTATGTTGTATTTGCGTAGATTGGCGAACGTTTCCTCCAAGTCAGAAATTAAGGTTTCCTTCTTTTTGGACATCACCGCTATGTCGTCCACATATGCATGTACATTGCATCCGATCTGATCGTGGAGGCAATGCTGCATAGTACGCTGGTACGTAGCTCCTGCGTTCTTGAGCCCAAAGGGCATCGTAACGAAATAGAAGGTTCCGAAGGGGTTATGAATGAAGTTTTGACTTTGTCTGATTCCTTCATCCGGATTTGGTGATAACTGGAATATGTGTCGAGAAAACATAGGAGTTCCGAGCCTTCCGTAGAATCGATAACTTGATCAATTCTAGGCAGAGCGAACGGATCTTTGGGTTAGGCCTTGTTCAAGGCAGTATAATCAACACACATCCTTCAATCGGTGGTGTCCATTTAGGGACCATTACAGGATTGGCCGACCACTCAGTGTGGGTGACCTCTTCTATGAATCCGACTAACTCAAGCCGGGCTAGTTCCTTAGCTATTGCTTTTTTCTTTTCATCGCCGAAATGTCGTAGGGACTGTTTGACGGTTTTAGCGTTTGGGTATAAATTTAGAGATTTCTCGGCAAGTTCCCTAGGTACTCTGGTCATGTCAGATGGCTGCCATGCGAAGATGTCTTGATTTTCTTGGAGGAACTTGATGAGTGCGCTTTTTTATGCGTTATCAAAACCTACACCTATCCGGGTCACCTTGGAGGGGTCATCATCCTTCAACGGTGTTGTCTTTGTCTCTTTTGATGCCTTGAACTCCGGAGTCGGCTTTGTAACCTCCTTCTTCGTTGAGGGTATCTCAGACGGGTCGATGGTCTTCTTGATCTCCTGGTACTCCTGGGCGTGCAACACGGCTTCAGCAAAGGGGGCATTTTCGACCTCGCATTCTCGCGCTTTCTTCGGGTCTCCCCTGATGGTGATCAAGCCATTGGGACCTGGAATTTTCATCATATTATAACTGTAACATGGACGAGCCATGAAAGCCTAGTAAGCCGGCCGTCCGAATATAGCATGGTATGCGCTCTTGAATGGGACCACTTCGAAGGAAAGTTCTTCCTTTTGGTAGTTCTTTGGAGTTCCAAAGGTAACAACCAAAGTGATCTCTCCCAAGGAATTTGCTTGTCTTCCTAGGACAACTCCGTGAAAGATCACAGAGCTATGATTCAGCTGAGTTTACGGGATCCTCATCCGATGCAGTGTTTCAATGTAGAGAATGTTGATGCTGTTGCCGCCGTCCATGAGAGTCTTGGAGAAACCATAGTCATCAATAAGTGGATTGACGACTAAGGCGTAATTTCCTCGCTTGTGCAACTTAGGCGGATGATCAGCACGGTCAAAGGTGATTGTCACTTCCGACCAGTCCAAGTATTGAGGGACAGTAGGAAAAGTTGCGTTGAGCTCATGCAATACTGCTTTCTTGACCTTAGCTAGTTGAGACCCAAGGAAAGTGACGTAAGTGTCTTTCTTTGTTGGGAAGTTCTTCTTTCCATCCGACTTGGGATTTGAAGGCTCTACTTCGTTCATGTTGGAATCTTCCTTGGTCTCTTTATCTTTTTCGAGATTCTTCTTTCCCTTCTTCCGCTTAGCTCTGTAGCCAGCAGAATCGTCTTTTTTATGTCCTCATTGAAACGACACTCGGCATTTGTGTGGGACAAGCCCCCGTTGGCATTTAAGTGATGCACACACTGATTGTTAGCAATGTCGGCCCAAGAGTAGGTTTTGCCAGGTTGTTGGTCTCCTCGACCTTGGATCCTTGACGTCCCACGACCGCGTCCGCGGCCGCCTCCGGGCCCTCCTCGTCCTCCGGACCCAAAAGTAGCAGTGGCAATCGTTGTTTCCACGTTGGGTTTTTCCTCCGAGGTATTCTCGCGCTTCTGAGCTTGTTGTTTCGGCTATTTTGCCGACTATGGTATAGCCAAGATGTTTAGTAGTCCTTCTGCATCATCGTTGGCATCTGCATATTTGCTCGCCGTTTCTATCATCTCTCCCAAATCAGTGACCTTGTCGCACTTCAATCGATGACGTAGTAAACCAATTGGGAGCCCTTCAATCACAATTTGATCGTTTACTCCCTCACGGGAGTTCTTGGTGTTGATCCATCGTCTGAGGTAGTCTCGGCAAGTTTCTACGGATTTCTGGGTGCAACGCTGTAGGTCTCCTACTGTACAGGGCCTCCGATATGTGCCTTCGAAATTCCGAAAGAACGCACTTTGCATGTCATACCAGTTGTGGATGGTGTTTTCCGAAAGTTCATTGAGCCATGATCGTGCCGTCTTCCTCAGCATAAGCGGGAGATACCGAGCCACGACCAAGCTGTTTCCACCTTTGGTGATGCCGCAAGCCTGGAAAAAATCCTAGAGCCAAGTATCTGGCCGAGCCACACCGTCGTAGGGCTGAATATGTCTAGAGATGGCGAATCCTTCTAGGAATCTTGTTTCTCGGATGCGCGGTCCAAAGCATTTTGGACCCACATAGACGTTTTCCGACTCGTAGCGTCGCGCCTCTCTGTTGGAGTTGATCTGGTGTCTCGCATCACTTGGTGACAGAGAACGCCTTCTTGGTTGTTCATTGTGGCTACGATGCCTTGGAGCCGGACTTCTGCTTCTACCACCACCTCCTCTGCCATGACGCCCTCCTTGGCCTCCTCGAGAGCCGCTGTGATGGCTGCTTGGTGGAGACGGTGCTGCATGTGGATTGTTTCCGGCTGAGCACCAGCCTCCGTCCGGAGCGTCATTATTCTAGTTCCAGGGAGGGTCTTGACTACGACGAGCCCCCTGCCGCCTTGACTCGGCACGGTGTCCGTCGTTCCTTCGTTCGTCGTTTCCCCCATTGCGATGAGGTTCAGCCGGATGACTTGTATGTCTAGGAGGTGGCATTGTTTGTCGGTCCTCCTCCCGACGTTGCTATTTTTCGTCTTCCCTACGATTGTTCGACTCTCGCCAGGGAGGATGTCTCAGAACCAGTGCCGTAACTGTGTCTCGCTCTGCGGCTGGAGCCATATTGCTCTAGTCACATGCGGTTCTGTGTCGTTTTCCTGAAGATTTGGTTCTTGAATAGTTGTCTTCCTGACGGTCGACGGTGATGTTGTTCCGGGTCCCGTCAGGGCCTAATGTCATCCCAGGCCGAATCCGTGCGACATTGGTCGGATTCAGAGACCTGTTTTCCGCTTCCGGATTTCACGACCTTCTGTTGCTCCAGACCCTTGGTAAGTAGCTTTATGCCAAACTTGATTTGATCTGGGTTTGGATTGTTCGCCAGGATATCTCGAGCGACAGCAGTGTTTTCCACTGGTGTTGAATACACCAGATCTCCCTTGCTGTCGAGTCAAGGTGCTCCCGGATCTCCCTCAAATAGGATCTTGTGGACTTCCGGATATTTTTCGGCCCGCACGTGGCCTTTCTGGGTCTTCTGGTGTTGTAGAGAGATTAACTGCTCCGCGGTTGCAATGCGCTTCTTCTCTTCCTTGATGTTGTTAGCTTCATCCAGGAGTACTTGATGACGTGCTTCTAGGGATTGGGCCCTTTGTTCCAATTCTGCAGGTGTAAGTTCTACAGCAGTAGGGATTGGCGTTGTTAACGCATCTCCGATGAGTTTACCAGCACCAGTAGTGATCATGTATCCATGACCCAGAGTTTCCTTCGGCTCGTCTGGGATTAGGGCTCCATCCGAGTCTTCCTCATAATCTTCGGCAACCACTTCCTCTGCTGGAGGATCTTTTCCCGGAGTCTTGTTCTTCTTCTTCTTCTTTTCCTTCTTGGCAGCGCCATTAGTAAAGACAGCTTTGGGTCCGTTTCCTGGAGTCAAGCTCTGATCAGTACTTTCGGACATCTGGACGTCGGTATTAGCTCCGATATCCATATCATCCTGCGTTTAGGGAGAGTTTTCTCCAGATCCTTCATCCATGGCTTCTCCTTCTTTTGCAGCTTTGGAGTTGTACTCCTCTTCATACTCCTCGGAGAACTTTCGTAAATCCATCGACGTCATTGAATCATCCGAAGATGCCGGTAAGTCGGTGTTTGTTCCGATCGCCTCCAGCACCGAGTCCTTGTTGTCTCCAGCATCGGCAGAGCCGGATCCGTATCCAACATATCCAACAAAGTGCGACGTGTGTGTCCTGAGGTAGTTGAGGCTTTCCTCGTGGGCTTCCTCGAAACGTCTGATGGTCTTGAGAATCTCATCCACGTTTGCGCCTTGCCACATCATACACCTCGGCGTATGCCTTAGGAAAGGATGATCTATTCCAGCGTTGGCAGAGCCGGAACCAGAGTTGTTGTTTTGCTCCTCCTGGATTTCAACCTCAACGGGAAGGCCAATCTTGGATTCGACCTTGCTAGGGAGATCCACTCCAGATCTGACGTTCATTATAAGATCTGCTTTAGGCTCAGCTTTCTCCACTATCTCTGCGTTAGATGCAGGCTGTGTGGGATTGGGACTTTCCGGGATCCGGAACTCTGCCGCCTCTGTGGACAAAGTGGACCAAGAAGCTTCTTCTTCCTCTATCATCACCGCTGGGGTGGGTGGGGTAGGTTTAGCAAAACCAATGTAAACATCGATCTCACCAAAAGACATGATGGTGTAGGCAGTCACGGCCTCCCTAGCCGTAATCCGGGTCTCGTCAAGAACAAGGGACGTCGCTGGCGTGGAGGACTCGACCAACAGCGATTGTCTCGTAGATTCCGATTCTTGCAGATTTCACTCGGAACATAGATCCGAAACTCACTTGCCCCACGGTGGGTGCCAACTTTCATCAGATTGATGACAAGTATGCCATGAGGGGGTCCTCGAGGCATGCGGAAGAGAGGGGTGTGAGGCGTATGGTATTCCAGGACGGTGAGCACACAAGTTTACCCAGCTTCAAATCCGCCGGCTTTGGACGGATCCTACTCCTGCTAGCAATCCAGTAATACGGCAGAGCTGGAATATGGGTTATAAGGGTTTCACCTGTGCGAGTTGAGATTGTAGACTATTGTGGTTATTGTGAGGTGCCCTAAAGGCTCTCCCTAGGATGGCTTATATAGATATCCAGCCTAGGGTTTACAGGAGATACCTATCCGGCTACGACTAAGAGTCGGTTATAGAGTACATCTTGAACTACAAGTAACACTACAGGCCTATGTCGGTAAGTCTTCCAGGCCTTCCCGTAGCCAGACTAGACTCTGTCTCTTATCTCTGACTGGGCCGCCCGTGGAGCAAAGTTCTAACCCAAAGTGGGACACCCTGGTCAGCGAGGCACAGTGAGGATACTCAGAAAGTGTATCCCTAACACCTCTTCAACAAGATCTTCATCCAAGTGCTCCAAGACGACGCCCCTGTGGTTGAAGATGGAACCTCTTCGAACTATGTACCTTCCCCACGGCATGTCGCAACGTCAAGCTATGATGGTGATTTCTCTTCAAGGCCACAAGCAAGGCGACAAGCACCCCGCCATCACGCAAGGGCACTAGTGATCCAACAAGCACAACCACAAGAAGAACCACGAGTGGAACCTCGAGTACAACCTCAACTACATCGCCATCGTCACCGCGATGTTCTTGCAACAACAAGTGAT
This sequence comes from Avena sativa, assembly GCA_916181665.1. Taxonomy (NCBI): domain Eukaryota; kingdom Viridiplantae; phylum Streptophyta; class Magnoliopsida; order Poales; family Poaceae; genus Avena; species Avena sativa. The sequence goes on from OV702287.1 coordinate 347,851,749, forward strand.
GACTCCAACTTGGAGGATCAACCTCACCATCATCATCAAGCTCTCCGATATCCTCATCTTCGTCATCACTATCATGAACATCCACACCAACACCATGGTCACCATGATGAGCCTCCTTCGCAATATCAAGACTTGGAGTGTCAAGTGGTACATATTGAGCGACGCCCACCACGTCTTGAGGCTCAAGACCATGATCTTCGCTGTGAGGCCCGTGTGCCTAATCCACATCACCAACCAAGGAACAAGCCTCCTCTTTGTCAACAACCGTTCCAAGAGCAAGAGCAAGAGCAAGCTCCTCAACAAGGTCGCGAGAACCAAGTCCCACATCTTCAACAAGAACATCATCAAGGTCACCAAGCTCGTCACAATGACCGCAATGATGAAGAAACTTTCAGAAAGCTCAAGTTCACAATGCCCAAGTTTACCAGATCCAATGACCCCGAAGAATACCTTTCATGGGAACTAAAAGTCGACAAGATCATCCGCATGCACAATTATAACAACAAGAAGATGGTCGCCATGGCTTCTCTTGAGTTTGATGATTACGCCAACCTTTGGTGGGAACAAGTTCAAGTTGCTCGTGACGCAAGACAAGAGCCACCAATCACAACTTGGCATGACATGAAGGCTCACATGAGATCCCGCTTTGTTCCTTCGCACTACACACGTGACCTCTTCAACAATCTTCAATCGCTTCATCAAGGAACAAAGACCGTGGAAGAGTACTTCAAGTAAATGGAGCTCAACATGATCTGCGCCAACATTGAAGAGCGCAAGGAGCAAACAATGGCACATTTCCTTATTGGCTTGAACCACCCAATCAAGTGCATCATCGAGTTCCAAAAATACAACGGCATGGTTGATCTTGTGCACATCGCAATAGAAGCCGAGCGTCAAGTGCAAGAGGACATCAAGTACAACAAGCCCAAGACGTACTTCACCTACAAGCAAGCTTCAACCACTACACCAACAACCTTCAATGGAAGCTCCTCAAGTACCTCCAAGGCTTCCTTCAATCCCACACTTCCTCAAGGAAAGATGCCCCCAAGTGGAAAACAAGCAAAGAACGATGCACCTTTCAATGGTGAATGCTACAAGTGTGGAGGCAAAGGACACAAGTCGGCCGAATGTGGAAACAAGAAAGTATTGTTTATCCATGACAATAGCAACAAAGAGTACTTGAGTGAAGATGAATTTGATGCCCGTGTCAAGGAAGCAATGGCAAGGAAATGTGAGGAAGACGACCAAGAACTCCTCATGTGTGAACATGATGCAAGTCCATCGCTTGATGTCACAATTATCTTGACCGCTCAAGCCCAAGAACATGAAGATCAAATATCCAACATCTTTCAAACATGTGCTGGCATCAATGGGAAATATATCAAGGTGATCATCGATGGAGGGAGTTGCCGCAACCTTGCTAGCACCGAGTTGTGTGAGAAGCTCAGCCTCACCCTCCATCCACACAAGCACCCCTACCACGTGCAATGGCTAAGTGACCAAGGGTCCATGAAGATCAAGCATACTGTATCGGTAACCTTCGCCATTGGTCCTTACAAAGACACGGTGGAGTGTGATGTTGTTCCCATAACGGTTTGCCATATGCTACCTGGTCGACTATGGCAATTCAACAAGGCTGCTCTACATGATGGCCGCACCAACGTGTACACCTTCAAATGGCTAATCAAGACATGTGTTTTGCAACCGATGACTCCTAGCCAAATAATTGCGGATAATGCAAAGACTTTAGCGAGGGCGCAAAGCACAACACCTTCTTGTGAGAAGAGTGGTGAGCGAGAGAACCACCTCATAGTGAGTGAGAGCCACAAGCCAAACTCGAGTGGAAAAACTAAGAGTGTTCTCCTTGCCACCAAAAGTGAGATGAGAGAAGTGTGGAATAACCCATCCATTTTGCACTACATCCTCATTTGCAAGGGACTAGCATAAGGAACTAATGACTTGACAAATATTCCTCCCTCTTTGATGATTGCCTTGCAGGAATTCAAGGATGTGTTTCCCAAAGAACTCCCACATGGACTACCTCCTCTTCGTGGCATCAAACATCGCATTGATCTCATTCCTGGCGCATCACTACAAAACGGTGCTGCCTACCGCACGAACCTGGAGGAGACAAAGGAAATTGAACGTCAAATCAACCAACTCGTCTCCAAAGGTTTGATACAAGTTGGCACTAGTCCAAGCGCCATTCCCGTGATTCTTGTTCCAAAAACGGATGAGACGTTGCGATTATGCATGGACTATCGTCCAATGCTATCACCGTGCGTTATCGACATCCTATACCACATATCGATGACATGCTTGATGAGTTGTGTGGAGCCACTATTTTTTCGAAAATTGATCTTCATGGTGGTTACCATCAAATACGCATGGTTGAAGGTGATGAGTGGAAAACTGCCTTCAAGACCAAACTTGGTCTCTATGAATGGTTGGTCATGCCCTTTGGCCTATCTAATGCCCCATCCACCTTCATGCGCCTTATGAATCATATCTTGCGCGCTCTCATTGGAAAAATGGTTGTTATCTATTTCGATGATATACTTGTGTATAGCAAGTCACTTGAGGACCATGTTACACATGTCAAGGAAGTTTTGCAAATCCGTCGACATGAAAAGCTTTATGCTAATCTTCCCAAGTGCACTTTTGCTAAGGACAAGTTGATTTTTCTTGGATTTGTTGTTTCTTTGAAGGGCATTGAAGTTCATGCTTCCAAGTTCAAGGGCATACAAGATTGGCCCATCCCCACAAATGTGAGTGAACTCCGAAGTTTTCATGGGTTGGATGGTTTCTATCGTCACTTTGTGAAAGACTTTTCTACCATTGCTTGTCCTCTCAGTGAGTTGACCAAAAAGAATGTCACCTTCGTGTGGGGCAAGGCACAACAAAAAGCCTTTGATGAACTTAAAAAGAGGCTCACCAAAGCACCTCTTCTTGCATTACCGGATTTCACAAAAACTTTTCAGATAGAGTGCGACACTAGTGGTATTAGCATTGGAGGAGTCCTTATGCAAAACGGACGTCATATAGCCTACCATAGTGATAAACTTGATGGTGCTCGCCTTAATTATCCGATTTATGACAAAGAGCTTTTTGCCTTAGTTCTTGTTCTTCAAGTTTGGCAACACTACCTATGGCCCAAAGAATTTATCATACATTCTAACCATGAGTTGTTGAAATATCTTAAAGGCCAAGCCAACTTGAGCAAGATACACGCTAAGTGGGTTGAGTTTATGGAGTCTTTTCCATACATTGTCAAGTATAAGAAGCGCAAAGATAATGTAGTCGTGGATGCTTTGTCTCGCAAGCATACAAGCCTTCTTACCCGACTTGAAATCAACGTGTTGGGTCTTGATGAAATCAAAACTTTGTATTCCTCCGACCTGTTCTTTGAACCAATTTTCGCAAAGTTCTCCATTGAAAAAGGAGTTGATGATTTCTATTTGCATAAGGGTTTTCTCTTTAAACAAAACAAGATTTGCATTCCAAAGTCATCCCTCCAACTCTTGCTTCTCCAAGAATCTCATGGTGGAGGACTCATGGGTCACTTTGGCTATGACAAGACATTGGACATGCTCTCCACTCACTACTTTTGGCCCAAGATGAAGCACGACGTGGAATGCTACGTCCAACAATGCACTACCTGTGTTCAAGCTAAGTCGCAAGCTAACCCTTATGGTCTTTATATGCCATTGCCTATTCCTTATACACCATGGTCCGGCATTAGCATGGATTTTGTGTTAGGATTGCCTAGGTCTAAGCATGGTCATGACTCTATATTTGTTGTCGTTGATCGCTTCTCAAAAATGGCACACTTCATACCGTGCCATAAGATCGATGATGCTTCACATGTTGCAAAAAAAAATTTCAGGGAAATTGTCCATCTTCATGGTGTGACAAGAAAAATCGTCTCCGACCGCGACATCAAATTCATGAGAGCACCAAGCTACTGTTTTCATCCGCTTCACACCCTCAAATCGATGGCCAAACCGAAGTTGTCAACCGAAGCCTCGGAACTCTCCTATGTGTGTTAATCAAAAAGAACTTGAAGGATTGGGAGGAATGCATTGCCCACACTGAGTTCGCCTACAACCGAGCCAAGCACTCAACAACCAAGATGAGTCCCTTCATGATCGTCTATGGATTCGAGCCTCTCACCGCGCTCGATATCCTACCACTACCTCTTCATGAGAGTACCAACATGGACGTCGACAAGCGTGCCCAAGCCATGAAGAAACAAGAACTACAATTGAGCAACAAGTCCTTCGTCAAGTTTCAAGGCTCAACAAGGACAAGAAAGAGTTGATCTTCGAGGAAGGTGATCTTGTATGGATACACTTGAGCAAGGACCACTTCCCCAAAGAACGTGATTCTAAGCTCAAACCAAGAGGAGATGGTCCCTTCAAGGTCCTCAAAAGAATGAACAACAACGCCTACATCATCGACATACCGACATCCAAGTACCTTGTAAGCAATACATTCAATGTCAAGGACCTTTCACCCTACCATGTAGATGTTCAAGATGATAACCATGAAGAGTCGAGGACAACTCTTTCCCAAGGGGGGATCTGATGAACGCCATCCTTCGGACGTCACTACATCCCCACCACCAAGTCCCCAAGTGGACCAATGACTCGTGCACGAGCTAAACTCCTACAAGTAAGGTGAATCCGCTCCTCTCATCATGTGAGTTTGACACACCCTTTGGATGGCTTGCCACTTCATGCCACTACTCTGTGCATTATCAGGCACGAAGCCTCGACGTGTAGACCCATGAGACCGGAAGTTGTGCCTGTCTTGATGCTGCCAGAGCCGGAGAGTCCGCCCGAAGTTAGCCAGAATGTCCGACGCGACTGGAGTGTCCGGCCCGACCACGCCGGAGTGTTCGGCCTGCCCTAGCCCCATCCTAGCCCGGACAGTCAGTAGGTCACATCGGAGACTACCCGGACACTACCCGGAGTGTTCGACTTCTACGGACTGTCTGGCCCACCCGACCCAAAGTGTCCGGCCTAAAGATGGGCCTGCGAGCCATAGCTGGGCCCTGTGCCCCATGTACCCCCTCTATTTCGTCTAGAACTCTACTTTAATGCCTAAATTACCCCTGAACTTGTGGCTGGCCTACATATAGTCCCCCACATCTATTGTAAACCCTAGGCTTGATTTTTGGAAATAGTGGAAACCCTTGTGGATCTATCTAATTCTTGCCTCATGCTCCTTTGATAGAGGAGCACCAAATATCACAAACCTCGTTGGAGTTTGCATCGTGCCTCCGCGTTGTACAAGGCCTTGGCAGCGGAGATCCATTGCCAAGACGTCAAGATCTCACCGAGACTCCCTTCTCGCCGTGCCGGTTCGAGAGAGAGAGATTCCCGACCGACGCCGATCCTAGGGATTGCGCCGGACCGATAGCCGCCGGAGTGAGCAATTGGCTTGTATCGTGTCTTCCAGGTATGTGTGTTCATCGTGTTCATAGTGCGTGAGTTCATGATTTTCGCTCTCTCCCTCATCCCCACCCTCACTCTGCCTCGATTTGCAAGGGATTCGTGAAAGATCGGGCCACCCCCGAGGTTGCCCCTCAATTACACACTTCTTGTTGTTGCCTCTGTTCGCCACTGGTCTGTGTCTCAGCTTGATGTCAAGAATGCCTTTCTTAATGGTGAGTTCCGTGATGAGGTTTATATGCAACCACCACATGGGTATTCTATTCTTGATGGCATGGTATGTCGTCTTTGTCGTTCTCTCTATGGCCTTAAGAAAGCCCCTCGCGCCTGGTTTGAGCGCTTCGCTTCTGTGGTAACTACTACTAGTTTTTCGCCTAGTGCTCATGATCCAGCTTTGTTTGTCCACATTTCTGCTTGTAACATCCCAAAACTTCAATCCAAGCTTATCAAGATCTAAATCATCAAATTTGGGGTTAACAAAAACTTTTTCAAATTAAAAATAAAAGCATTCATATATGTGTGCATTTAAAATAGGAGTTGTTTTGAATTGCCATGATTGTGTGATCCTTTGCTTCTAAAATGTTTCTTAGGTGAATTAAACATCATCTAAGTCATTCCCAAACTTTTCCTAAAGAAAATCAAATCAAAAGGAATTAAAAAGGAGGAATGGTCATTTTGGCCATTTTAATCCACTACACTACTTTGAGTGTTCCTAGCACTCATTTCTTAACAGAAACAATTCTTGATCTTTGTACCCCTTGCTAGTACACATAGTGAGGTACCAAGGCCCACCTTTGGATCTGCTAAAAACATTCTGTTAACTATTTTAATTGGCATTTGAAAATTGAATCCAATGCATATGCATAGATCACCCCTATTTCAAAACCCATCTATTTGAGCTCCACTTTCAAAACCCTTGCAACCAGAGTCTACCTAGCAATAGTGGAGAACACCCAAAAATTTTGAAACCAAAATTCAAAAGTTTGCTTTATGCAGCCATTTCATCAAACACTTGGCAGGCAGGTTTAAACTCTAAATCATAGCTCACTGTTTTGAACAGGGTTTTGCCCCCATTTGATCTCCATTTAATCCCTATGTCCCCTCTTGGTCTAACCAGGCCCTTAGCACCCCTCTCGCTTGTCCCTAACCCCCATGCCATGCCAACCCGAGGACATGCTCGCCGGTCAAACCTTGCCCGGCTGTAGCAGACCACTCCCCCTTCCCTCGCCATGTCTAGGAGGTAGCCAGGAGCTCACCGCCACCCTCTGTCCCCTGCCCGAGCGGAGCCTCGCCATGTACCACCGAGGAAAGCCCGCGCCTAGTGCCACCGCACCATGCCGATGCTGCCCGCAGAGCACGCTCTATCCCCGCGTGCACAAGCCGTCGCTCGATCGCAGCCCGCACCTACCGCTCCGCCACGACCCAGGGAACACCCCAGACACCCCCGTTCGCTGCCCAACGCACCACAGCCACCGCTCGCCGTGGACACCGCCGCCTCTGCCGCTTAGAGCGCCACCTCGCCCAGACCGCATACCACCGCCCCTACGCTCGCATTCACTTCCTAGAGCACCGCCAGGAGACCGCCTGTCGATCGCCACCCTCAGCCATGCCGCTAGTCGACCATAGCCTTGTCGCCACTGTCGCCTGCCCATCCCGCTCGGTCTCACCGTCGGGCCTATAAAAGGAGGCCTCCCCAGCCTCTTCTCTCCACACCACTCCACTCCCCTCACCTCATTGAACCTCACCCACCTCTAGGCAGAGCAAGGCGAGCTCTGCCTCGCCGGAATTGGAGCCGAAGCAGCCGCAGCAGGAGGAGAAGGGCGCCACTGATTGCGACCACCCCAAGCTCCGCCGCAACCGCGCCGCGCCTCGCCGTCGACCACCAGTTTGTTTGCCCGCCTCACCTACCCCACTGGAGCCCTGGTACGTCCCCAGCAGACCCCCATCGAGCCACTAGGGTTCGAGCTCGCCGGCGACCTGTTCGTCGTCGACGACGACCCTCAGCCGTAGATTCCCCTTCTAATCCTACGGCCCACAGCACGCGTACCGTTTCGCGTGATAAGATCCACTGACAAGCGGGACCCCCCTATCAGCTGAGCCCCGCGCCGCGGAGCGCCACTGGGCCGGCCCAAGTTCTTTCCCGCGCTAGCCCACCCGTTCAAATCTGGATTTTTCTTTTTAGTTAAATCTAGTTTTTGTCCCCTAGTTTGAAAATCAATTCAGAAAGTTTTATAAATCCAAATTGCATGAAACAAATTTTGTCTGAAAGGTATTGAAGTAATCTATCCAAGACCGTTGGATTTAATTCAATTAGAGTTATAGATCTCTCCTAACAAAAATAACAAAACAGAAGCATTTGCACCTTGCAACATTTTTATAAAATCAATCAAGTTAGCTTTTGAGTTGATTCCAACTCTCAAAAATCACATTTCATCATATATATCTAAGTATTTAATAATATTAAGGTTTATATGCAGTGACTTTGGACTAGTACCAAAATAATGCTATATAAGCATTTCTAGTCACTTTAAATCATTAAATAATGAACTTAAACCAAAGTAATATTGATCCAACCCTTAAATCTCATTCCCACATGTTAGAATATGTGGTGATGACATGTGTCCACATGATCCCATATTTTAAGTGGTGAATATTAAATCTTAGTTAAATTTTTCAATGAGTAGAAATTACTTTTCTCAATTAAAAAGAATGAAACTATTGAATTAAACTTGTGATGCTTGTGATGATAATAGATCATCAAATGTGTGCCTTAGAATGCTACTTAGCCTAGTTAAGTATTGTTTGGTGATTGTGTACTCCATGTGTATTCTTATAGACGATAGTACCGACCAAGTCTACGAAGAGGAGGAGTGATATCAAGACGAAGAAGAAGAAAACTTCAACCACTGCACCAACCAAGGCAAGCTAGCACTATCCAAGATTAACCCTTGCAAGTGCCACCATTAACAATGCAAGCTAACCCTTGCAAGTTTAGTGCTTAGCAAACTAGAATCAAACTAGATGGTTTAGCAAAGATGCCTTAAGCATGCTTTGAGCACCCCTTTTTTTGACTATTAGTACCTCAAGTCTTATTGACAAGTTTCACCTCCCTTAGTTTACACAAAGTTCTTTACTTATTTTGAAGGTAGCATAAAAAGTATAAAACTTTACCTACTTAGAAACCTTTAGATGTCATTCTATGGCATGAGATTGAACCCATCACTTCCACCTTAGTGAACACTCTTAACTTAGTAGTTTAGAGTAGATCAAAAACTTGAGTCACTTTAGATGGGAACACTTGGTGAAAATGAATTATGAAAACCTTGGAATGATGAGTCATTCTATTGAGATGTTTTGACATGTGTTGAGAAACACCAATGGTTGATGATGATGAAAATGTTGAGACATGAGCCTTAACCCTTTTATAAAACTGATGGTTGGATTCGGATGTGATACCATTCCAAATTTACCGTACAACCACATTACCTGAATTGGGTAAGGCTTAGCTGGAAATTTATATGCATTAGTATTAGTTCCCTCACGGGAGAGGTCTGAGCTGAGGCTACCTCTCATGATGTCCACCTATGCAGTGCCCAAGATGACTGATGGTCATGGTTGGGAGGCCATGCTCATAGGAGAGATGCTTATACTAGGGTGTGTAAAGGGAAGGTTATGTTTGATTATCTGCATACTAAGTACGATGATTCAGGGTTATCCCTGACAGATGTATCGAATCTTGTGGTGAAAGTGTACCACCTCTGTGGAGTGTCAAACTATTCGAATAGCCGCGTCCGCGGTTATGGACAGTTCGAATGGCCATACTGTTTCGTTGTCAGATGTTTTCCAAATAACTTGAAATGAATGATGAACTTTAACTTGACCACAACAGGGTTGTGTTTATGACATAAGCTTCCCAACTTAAGTGATTCTAGAACTTTATTTTATCTTTCTTTGCTTCAGAACTCAGCTTAGGTTTCAAACTTAACTTTATAGTTAAACCTAGATTTAGCACTTTAACTTAGAACTATAGTACCTTTTAATAGTAGTTTGCGAGCACTTAAAGAGTACTCATGGCTTTTGTCCCTGGCTATTCTCATGGCCAGACTATGAAGGAGACTATCAAGAGGATGGTCATCAGGACGGCTATGATAACTAGGACTATCTGCCTTCGTCAGCATTGCCTGTGCCCCTAAAGATGGACCCCACCTCTACGCTTATCTTTTATTTCTGCTGCTTGTTGTATTAAAGACTGGATCATGAGATCCTTATTTGTGTAAGACCTTATGTATGGTTTGTAATGGATGATGTACTGTGATATCCAATCCGTTATGTCTCGCAAAAATGGTAATCCTGGGATTGTGAGGTATGGCCTAACGGGCATCTGGGATTAAAAATCCGGGTGTTGACACTGCTCGTGGTCGGAATCTTCTTCTTCTATATGTTGATGACATGATCATCACTAGTGATGTCTCTGAGTACATTGCCTTTGTCAAGACCCGTCTCAGTGAGCAGTTTCTTATGTCAGATTTTGGTCCTCTTCGCTACTTTCTTGGGATTGAGGTTTCTTCTACCTCTGATGGCTTCTTTATTTCCCAAGAAAAGTATATCCATGATCTTCTTGCTCGTGCTGCTCTTAGTGATGAGCGCACTGTTGAGACTCCTATAGAGCTCAATGTTCACCTATGTGTTTCTGATGGTGATCCCTTACCTGACCTGACGCGTTATCGTCATCTTGTTGGGAGTCTTGTCTATCTAGCTGTCACTCATCCGGATATCTCTTATCCTGTTCACATTCTTAGTCAGTTGATATTTGCTCCCACTTCGGTTCACTATAGTAACCTTTTGCATGTTCTACGATATCTTCATGGTATTATTTCTCACCGTCTTTTCTTTCCCCATTCTAGATCATTATAGCTTCGGGCATATTATGATGCTACGTGGGCTAGTGATCCTTTGGATAGCCGTTCACTTTCTTCTTACTGTGTTTTTCTCGGTGGTTCTCTCATTGCCTGGAAGACAAGAAATAGACCACAGTTTCTCGTTCGAGTGCAGAGGCCGAGTTGCGAGCTATGGCTCTATTGACGACAGAGGTGACTTGGTTACGATGGTTACTTGAGGATTTTGGTGTTTCTGTTACTACACCTACTACCCTCTTGTCAGACAGTACGTGTGCTATTAGTATTGCGCGTGACCCCATGAAGCATGATCTCACCAAGCATATTGGTGTTGATGCTTCGTTTGTGCGCGATGGTGTGCAGGACCAGGTTATTGCTCTTCAGTATGTGTCTTCTGAGTTACAGTTGGCGGATTTCTTCACGAAGTCACAAACTAGAGTGCAACATGGATTTTACCTCTCTAAACTCAGTGTTATAGATCCGCCATGAGTTTGAGGGGGGTGTTAAAGTTATATTTATGATGCCTTTTGGCCTCCTACACATTGACCTTTGGCCTCCCACTTGTACATGTATATATGTGGCTTTTTCCTCTTGGTAATACTAAGTTGCTATTCATTATAGCTACCTCCCTTTTCCTTTATGTGAATCTACATATGTACTCTCTCCATTTCAAAATATAAGATGTTTTAGCTTTGTAAAAAAAGTGTATCTATACCCATTTAGTGTGTAGGTTTATTTAAGTTTGGAGTGAACCTACACATTAAAAGGGATCTAGATATATTCCTTTCACAAAGCTAAACCATCTTATATTTTGAAACGGATGGAGTAGGACTTTGCGATATAAGTTCTTCCATAAACATTATGCTTTGTCTATCTACGAGGGACTACGATATTATCTTGATGAGTCCATCGATCGATCGATCAATTTCTGTCCTCCCGTACTGCCATCATTTGATTTATTTGTAAATACGTACATGCGCCGCGCTCACTTAACAAACACGGGAAGTTGCAACATGCGTATCGATCGCTCCAGATACGTAAAAGATGTTATACAGTACCAGGAAAAATGCCCGTACGTTGCACCGGAAGGGAAGAAACAAAATCATCGCACACCCTTAATAATCTGTCGAATGAATTACAAGCTGATTGTAGTTGTGTCTAAACCTTTTTTAAAACATCAGCCAACTTTTCTTGTTCGACACTATCTCCGGTTTGGTTTTGATCCAGCCGTTCACTCGCCCACTCATAGGTGTCTTTTCCAAGAACATGCACCACGGAACGATCACACCCATGTGTGGTGTGCATGATCAGTGCGATAGTGCATCAATATACTGCTAACGCAATTTACATGTGGTTCTGCTAATAACTGACTCAATGAATGCTTATCCGCATTAGGTGCCTCAAGTATGGTGGAACCATATCCATCCCCTTATCAGCATGAGAATTGACGAAAATGGATGCACGAGTTAAAAAATAATTCTAAAAGCAAAAAAGATATCATACTGAAGGAAGTCCTTGTGTACTCATCCTCTGATTCTGCGGCAAAACTTACACTCGATACCCCAAAAAAATCAGCTCGCCCATTATACTCATTCTGCAACCTAACTATGTGAAAAATGCATCTAATGCTTGAAATTTAAGAAATAGATGAATACCAACAGCCTTACATAAATAGATATTGATAAAGTTAGCTGCGGTGGTGCACCATCAGGTGATCTCGCCTGCGTCTCGCCATGTGGCGATTCATGACTGCTACCGTACCCGAACATGACAGAACAAAATAAATCAAACCATTTTTTTAGTATAAAACATCCACTTAAAATGATTTAAACAGAGGGTTATAAGTTATAACAATAAGTAGTGTATTTTTTTAGCTAAAAAGTGAAAAAGTATTTAAGAGACATATAGTTTTATTGTTGTTGGCATCCAGTAAACATTGCGTATTCAGCTGTTGCAAATTCAGATTTAAAATTTTAAATGCACAGACAACAAATACTACATAAATCCCCACAATCAAAGAAAGCATGGAAGGAGAAAATACGGCTTGTGAACATATTGATTCTAGACCTGCACACTTTAGATTTTAGTGAACATGTCACCATGGCAATAACAGAAGACATAAGCAATGAGACATGGCACTGAATTATCAATCTAGGCTACAAGACGTCAACACCTACGGTCTACATGTAGACGTGACAAATGGAAAAACATAAATTCTATACATCAACCTGATTCAAGTTTTTTGCTGCTCCAGTTAGAGGAATCAGAATAGTTAGTCAAAGTAAGGAACAACCTCTGAATTGAAGCGGCGAATTGTTGAATGAGACCATGGTATTATCCTAAAATAATAAGAAAGGAATGAAAGAAAATCATCCAATAAGCACTGTTATCAAGAAATTATATACAAAAGTAGAAATTAAAACACTAAAAACAAAACAAACCTTTGGTATCTTCTCGTAGAGGTAGCTCCCCACCAACTGCTGAAGCAACACACCATTGCTGAAACTCACTGAAGAATACCATTAACGAAACAAAGCTTCAAACATCATCTGCCACAAAGCATCGAACAAGTGTTGTGCGACACTCGATGCTCGGATCCTCTGTGACCTACCGAGTAGAGCGAGACCCCTGCGATCTCCGGGAGCGTGTCGTGGTAATCATAGGACCTCTGATTCATTTCAGCACCAAGAGCCTACTTTTGCTGTGTCAACTAGTTCATTACGCATTTACCCAAACAAACTTGTAATGTTAACTTGTAAAACAGTTTCTTGTTTCCAAACTACAATCCTGCATCAGCTTACTATTCATCATACATACGTACGTACCTTCATTCCTTCAGCGATCAAGCCTTGATCAAGCATTACAGAGGTGGTACACCCGTCTGCAGCAATACTGTTCCTCCTAGCGACAGTCTGTCTAACCAATTTAACTCCAAGATCTCCAACAGGTCCTCCAACTCGATCTCGTGTAACCCAATTAGGTAGTAGCAAAATTCAGTTTACTGAAATGTTTGAATTCTAATAACTCTAAACGGGTGTAAAATAACCAACATTGCTAAGAACATGTATTGACAGATGAATAGTCTCCCCATCTTTGATGATCTTGGGAGTCCATACTTGTTCAGTTGTTGGTAAGCACCACATTCGGCCCGACCAGCTACGCCACCAGGTCCATGCCTACCTGCACCCATTACAGACCCGTTTCCATCAAACGAAACTAAATTGATTACCCCGTCAATACACATGGAAACAAAATCGTGGATCAATGAGGGCATGCTGTTGTGTTACCTGCAACTTCTTGCTGGTGGAGAGGCCGCGGATGAACTCGAGTTCGCACCACTATTTCTCGATTCCACCCTGGTGCTCCTCTGTTCGGCTCACCACTCGTACGGGTGGCGAAGAGAAAGAGCACAGCGCATTGGGTAGGCGAGAGGCAGAGCTTCGTAGCTGAGAGGAGCGACTCTGAATACGCTGCTTGGGCCAAGCGGTATAGAAGGGATCTTGGGAGTTTGGACTGGTGATCCTGGGGCGCGATCAGCGGCGTTGCAGGATCTATTTGGGGCGGCAGAGAAGGAAGCTCGGGGTGTCCTGGTAGGGCCCTACAACTAAATCGATGGCACAATTAGGAATGAGATAAGTCTGTCTCCGAATATTCGAAAGAGATCGAGGCGGAGATATGCATGGCAGAGTGATAATTTTTAAAACTGGCCGTAAGATGCTCAGATTTAACTAATCTACTGAAGTGACATCGAAGGATAAATTTGGTGCAAAATGGATGGCGTGCATTGATCTGCGAGAATAGGTTCTTCAAATTTAAAATTAACCACTCGTTTGTTTGTTTCTTTGTTTATTTTTGCCCAAGATAAATGCATAGGGAGCTAGTAGTATAAAGGCCGGGCACCTACAGGCTCGACTGATTTGCCATTGCTACGAGAGAGCAAAGAGCGACTAAGAAACCCGCCGGAAGAGAGCCGGCGTACGTGGCCATGGAAATGCTGTCCTCCTCTCTCCCGGAAACGGCAGGTCTGTACGTTGTGGAGGACTGTGGCGATGAGCTGCAAGTGCTCAGCGACGGCACCATCGTTCGCTCTTCGCCGCCACCTGCCCCTGTCACTGACGACGGCCGCGTTGAGTGGAAGGACGCCATCTACGACGCCGGCCACAGCATCGGCCTACGCATGTACAGACCGCGCTGCCGCGACGTGACGGACACTGGAGAGGAGGAGGAGGAGAAGAAGCTACCCGTGCTAGTGTACTTTCACGGCGGTGGCTTCTGCGTCGGCTCCTGCTCCTGGCCCAAGACCCACGCCGCCTGCCTCCGCCTTGCCGCCGAGCTCCCCGCGGTCGTGCTCTCCTTCGACTATCGACTCGCGCCAGAGCATCGCCTCCCCGCCGCCCACGAGGACGCCGCCACGGCCCTCCTCTGGCTCCGCGACCAGTTGATCACCTCCGATAACCCGTGGCTCGCTGAATCCGCCGACTCCCGCCGGGTGTTCATCTCCGGCGTGTCCGCTGGCGGAAGCCTGGCGCACCACATGGCAGTCCGGTTCGGCACGGCGGGGCTCGAACCAGGGGCAAACGTCGTTGGATATATCCTGCTCATGCCTGGGTTGTTTTCGGCGGAGCCGACGCAGTCAGAGCTGGACAAGCCGGACAGCGCGTTCCTTACGCAGGAGATGTTCGACCGGTTCTTCCGGCTCGGAATGCCCGTCGGAGCGACCAGGGACCACCCGCTGGTGAACCCGTTCGCCCCGGACAGCCCGAGCCTGGAGCCCGCGCGCGTCGGTCGCATGCTCGTCGTCGCCGCGGAGCTCGACTTCTTCAGGGACCGGAACGTGGAGTACGCCGAGCGGATGAAGGCGATGAGTAAGGACGTCGAGCTCGTCGTGTTCGCCGGCCAAGATCACGGATTCTTCGGCATGGATCCTGCTTCGGACGCCGACGGCGAGCTGGTGCGAGTCCTCAGGCGTTTCATGTGGCGGAACAGGAACGTAAATCTTGACTGAGCGAGGGCAACTCCAACGGCGCCCTAAATCGGACATGCAAATTAAGATGAAGGTCGAGTAATCATACAATTTGATCATCATAGATCATCATCATCATCTTCTTCTTTCATGTTAGTTGTGCCAGTTCAGATCACTACTTTTTTCCCCGAATAATAGCAGGATAAGTGATGTATTCTTTTCGTGTCCGAAAACCTCATATTGTCTGGTTTATTATCATGCAAAACCGGCTGTACAACAGATTCACCCCGGACGAGCCCATGCCAACATCACAACCCATGAGTTCATTCGCGCCGCAACATTGCCGGTTGCCGGCCACCTCAACTACCACGACTGTGTTGCAAACATCACCGGTGACCGGCTTCTCACTCGCGCCGCAACATTGACGGTTGCCGGCTACCTCAACTACCACGACCGCGTTGCAAATATTGCCGTGGCCAGCCGCTAAGTCACGGCGCAGTATTGCCGGTCGCTGTCTGCCTCTGTCACAACGCAACATTAGTGGTCACCGGCAGCCTTTGCAAAGAAGCCGCGACGTAACATCACTGGTCACCAGCCCCATCTATCGTGCCGCAACATAGCCGGTCGCCGGCCAAATCACAGCGCCACCACCGCACAAACCACTGGTCCCCCAAGGAGGAGAATTGATGTAGCCCAACCTACATTCATCACCATATCATGTACTATGTCAAGATCGCCAACATATGCCAAGTCGTCATGGATCTTAAAGGTGAATTTCTTTCTCTATGTGTGTCGATTTCCTATCCATTTGAATGGTATACTATTTGATACCATGTCCCGTGGATATACTAGGTTGATGACGAGAAGTACGCGAGCATGGGAGGAAGACGCAAGCGTGTGTGGACTCAAGGCCGACGTCATAGAAACGTGGAAGAGAAGATGGGAAAAAAGGAGCCAAGACTCACACGGTTGGTACTACTGATGGACAGCTGGTACTACTGTCCATCCTGCCACCGAAACTATCGCCACACTTCCGCTCCTGTACCGATGAAAGGTGCACGGACCTCGGGAAGCATTCAGTACACTCCGTATATTTTACCGGAAGTAGAGCGAAACTTGGCTGGTACTACCGCTAGGAGCCAGATCTGTACTACCGCCCAAGCATAGTTAGTCACCAGGACGTCCGCGAGTTGCAGGATGGTACTATCTCCAAATCGCCGGTACTACCACCAGAGTGCACGCCTCTGTGTTGTTTGGTCCTTTGACCATGTACCTTTTCCCCTACATACGGCTTTGAGGTTAGACTATAAATAGACACACGCACCCTCCTTTGCAAACTAGATAAGGTATGATGATATAAGATAGAGTTGTGGCTCCATCCCCTCCCCTTGTGGAGAAGACCATGTGGATACAGGGGCTCAAGATTTAATCTATGAGATGTAAAAGACGCTCCTCAAGGACTTGGATCTTTCTTTATTGTGCCATGTATTGTGTTGATCTCTCCCTTCGATATCTATCAATTGCAATCTCTACACAAGAGGATTCTATCTTCTTTTCCAATCTTTCTAATTTAGACTTCTACCTTTGTGTATCTTACAAGTGGATTAAATTGGGTTGGTGGTTCGAGCCAATGGGAGCAAACCAGACTGGTATATGGTGTGTGCGTTTGTATCTTCGATTCCCCTCGTGTGTTCATCGTGTTATTCGCTCCCTCCCCCAAATCCAACTCAAATCTATGAAAATCGGGCCACAATAGTAGCTTTGAGATACACCATATGGTACCAAGAGTCTTCAGTTGCCATGAATTTGATTTTGTGTTGAGTTTCTAACCACCCTCTTGATTTTCTTTCCTAAATTAAAAAATTCCTCTAAGAATAGCTTGAATTTTCTTTTGGACCGATATGGAATTTGCCTATGTTTTGATAGGTTTTGATCCATAGATCCGCTGCAAAACTTGTTGATCTACCTCCTCTTGCATTATCATGGCATAATTCTATCATTTCCCTACCTAATTTGGTGTTTTTCTTGAATTGTTTCTGCCCAAATCGACCAGAAATCGTGTCCCGGACTCAGATCTAGAATTTCCGAGCTACATAGGTACTACCGGCCAACATCCGTCCATCCCAGGATATGGTTCAATACTCCCTTCGCATATTTGACTGGTACTACCGCATGTCTACCCGTAGTACTGCCCAGACAAAAATACATATTATTGCAACCGTTTTGAGCATAACTTTTGTATACTAACTCGAATTTTGGTGTTCTTTAGCTTGTTCCGAAAAGGACAAGGAGCTATACATCATAATCCACATTTTCCATGCTATCTTCTTCAAACCAAACTCCATGGGAAAGGATGGATCCACAACTAAAGGGTGAAGGTCGTGACAAAAGGTATAAATATCCTGCTTCTTTTCCCCCACTAGCTTTACTTTATGGGCCACACTGTAACATCCCGAAGAATAGGAACACTTAAGGACTAGATTTTAATTCGTGAAATTGCATTGAATGCATTTGCGAAAGTGTGAAAATGTTCAAACTTTTGTTTTGAGAGAATATAAGTGATTAAAGTTGGACTCTAGTGTTGAATTTTGAGTTAGATCAACACTAGGATTTGAATCCAAATTTTAAAGTAAACTTCTGTTTTCAAACTTTAGGAACTCAACACACATTTAAATATGAGTTCAAAGACTCAACTACACTTACACCCAACAATAATAAAACAGAAAAATATAAGGAAAATATGACAATGCTCATCAAATGATATTTATTCATAATAAAATGGATACACGGTTTGTTACATGAGGATTTCATAAAGGACAATTAAAAATAGGATCTGATCCTATTACAAACTACAAAGGAAAGCAAAATATAAGCTAAACTAAAACCTAGCTAGTTCTTCTCTTGATCTTGCGCTTCCAAATATTCTAGACTATCTCGATCTGCAAAAAAAACATCATTTTTTGGCAAAGTTAAAATGTTAGTTCACCAAAAGGTGAATCCATCTGTTATAGAATCCAATGACAATGTCCAAGAACTAGTCCTAGATATTGTAGTTGAGGGTATGAGAAAAATATGGAACAACAGCAGTAGTAACCAGATAGCAGTGTACAATGCCAAGAAAATGCAGGGATTAACTGACATTGTTGTTCATGAAAGAATAATCACCATTAGAAATTGAACCATAGTGCAAGTGGCAGTAAAAAGTAAAACCTAGAATTCATATCTAGTGGACCAACACAAGTAAATAGACAAGAAATAAGTCACAGTAAATAACACCACCTCAACTTAATGGATTATGTGAAAAGAACCAAAGATCATGATAGTGAACACTGATAGTTCACAGACCATGAGCTATTAAGCCACAAGTAAACAAAATGAAATTTTGCTTCATTGCACAAATGCACAAAAACAATATTAAGAGAAAATCCACTTGTCAATATACAAAATAGGCAAATAAAATTACCAAAATAGTCCTTAAGAGCATCTCCACTCGCGTTCCCAGG
This sequence comes from Avena sativa, assembly GCA_916181665.1. NCBI lineage: Eukaryota > Viridiplantae > Streptophyta > Magnoliopsida > Poales > Poaceae > Avena > Avena sativa. Next base: position 347,870,566 of record OV702287.1, read on the forward strand.
ACGCCGTTCCCAGGGCGTATTTTTCGTCCGGACGGCGAAAATTCGCCCAGTCACGTTCCCAGGACGCCGGTTTTGTCTGCATTTGGCCCAAAATTGGTCCGGCGTTCCCAGGTCGAATCCGAGGCACCGGGAATGGCCTAGGAACGCCGGATGGAGAGAAAGCGAGGATGGGCCCCACATGTCGGCGAGCCGAGGCCGAGTTCCCGCCCTTTTCTTCTCCCTCTCTCGCCTTCCCTCCAGAATCCCCCACATCTCCCCCCAGTTCGCCGAGCGCACGCCCGCCATGCCGCCCAAGGCTTTCACCAAACCCCGACCCGCCGCCGGCGAACCAAAGGAGAAAAAGGTGAGGAAGCCGAGAGCGCCCGCGACGAAACCCGATGGCATGAGCGCCCCCGACTGGTTGGCCCTATCCATGGCGAGAAAGTTCGCTACGGAGAGCCACAGGGACCGGAAGGCAAGGGCCAAGCAGGCGCAGGGGCTCGCCGAGGTTCAGGCGATGAGAGGAGCGGCGACGGAAGCGGCGACGGAGGCGCAGGCGATGAGGGAAGCGGCACAGGCTTCATCTCGAGTGCAGTACGGCGGCGTCTGGGGAAGCCAGCCAAGCGTCGGGTCGCCGGCCGGATACTCGCCTGTCGGGTTCTCGCTGATCTCGCCGACGATGTTCCAGGAGAACCAGGCGAATCTACGTCAGAGGTACTCCTCCTCTCCCGAGTTCGATGGTGGATTCAACCCGAACATCGTCTTCCCCTGCCCTGCGCCACGTCCTCCTTGACGGCACGCTGCGGTCCTCTGCCATTCACCGGAAGCTCGTCGCACGCGACCAACGCCGAGATGGACGCCCAGAACATGTTCGGCAGAATGTCCAACGAAGCCTACATGCAGGGCATGATCGTCGAAGGCTCGGCCACCGCCCCGGCCTGCAATGCGGGCTTCTTCACCCAGGAACAGTCTCGGGCCGACGTCAAACACGGCATCGAGTCCCAGGATTTCACCGAGCTGACCCAGACCGATGAGGAAGAGGAAGGTGTTGGCCTGGCTCCGGCGAAGGGCAGAGGCAAGGGCAAAGGCAAGAAGAAGGCGGGCACCTCTGTGACCAAGCCCCGCATCAAGTGGATGCCGACTGAGGACCTTTGCCTCGCCAACGCCTGGATATCGGTGAGCATGGACCCGATCACCGGTGCCAACCAAAATTCGGACAACTACTGGAAGCGTGTGAAGCTGGCGTTCGACGAACGTAACCTTTGTGATCCGAAGTACAACAAAACCCACATGGAGAGCGGCGAGAAAGCAATGACAAACCACTAGGTAATCATCTAACAGGAGTGCAGCAAGTGGCACAGTCTTCTCGAGGAGGTCGAGCGCACACCCGTCAGCGGCGAGAGCATGGATGCCAAGGTACTATGCCGAACACTAGCTGAAGGCACTTCTTCATGCCTATGCTAACACACTTTGCCTTGCCTTTGCAGCTTCTCCGCATACTTGCCTATGCTAACACACTTCTTCATGCCTATGCTAACACACTTCTTCATGCCTATGCTGACACCGGGACGGAGTTCAAGTTCTATCACATGTTCCCTGCAATCGAGCATTGCCAGAAATGGGCGGATACTCGGCTCACCCTCGGCAAGACGAAGGACGGCGTGTACAACCCGGTGGCCCCTCCACCTACTACCGGCAAAGGAAGGCCAGAGCTCGGCCAGAACAAGGTGAAGATGCTCAAAGCCACATGACCTCCCGCCGAGCGCCTCTAGGAGTCCATCTAGAGGTGCATCGCCGATACGAAGGCCCATACCAAGAAGAGGGAGGAGAAGACTAAGCAGAGGTGGGCGTAACTGCTACAGAACCAAGACCGCAAGCTCGACCTCATCAAAGAGAACTTCGCCGCCAAGAAGAGGAACACTGATCTGCAGTTTCTCATGGGCGGCGAAGACACCTCGGCGATGAGCTCAGATGTCAAGGCCTGGTATCTGGCCCGTCGCAAGGACATCCGCGAGGAGGACAATGCCGATACCGCGCCAAGCTCTGCGCCGAACACCTCCGCCGACGTGCCCTCGCCGAGCTCTGTTTCGACCTCCTCCAACCAGTCGGCCGGCAGGAACACCGATGAGCCCATCCCCGTCGCACCGGACACGCCGGAGGAGATCACCGCCATCGATGACTGATCGCCGACCATTTTACCTTGTTCTGTAATAATTCAATGGCTGAACTACTTTGGGCATACTTCTGTCGAACACCCTATGGCCACGATTTCGCCGCGGGAACGAGAAAATTTGAAAATGTCGTTGTTTTTCGCTTCGTCTGGGAACTCGGCCTGGGAACGCGACTGGGGAATCAGCCATTCCCATGCCGAAAACTTCGTCCGTCCGGTGCTATTTAGGTCCGGATTTTGGCCTGGGAACGGCCAGCGAGTGGAGATGCTCTAACCATCATGCCTAAAATGGAATATGACATAAGCTGACTAGTACATTGGATCTGCACATAGGACAACACAGAGAGGCGATATAAGAAGGTTATTCACCTTGCCTTCAAATCCTAGTGTCATCTCCACATGAACACTAGAACACTAAAAATAGGACCGTGGCCACAGCTTAGAAATCACAATCCTTAGAGCCAAGACTCATAAGAATATTCAGACCGGAGGTTGAGTGAATAGGAAACAAAAACATTCCACACATCTTTGTGTCTGAGAGAGATCTGAGAGGGATAAGAACCAAGAACATGAGTGAGGAATAGAAAGAACAACATTAGATCTTCTTCAAGCAATCTTTGGAAACTTCAAAAGTTTATAGTTAAAACCCTAAGATAGGATCTTATTAGTTAAATATCATTAGGATCCCGAGAGAGAGGCTTTAGAATAGCATCACCAACACTGTAATTGGTTAGTAAGTAACTGTGCATCTTCCTCGAGAAAGAACACCATAGCTACCAACTCAACCAGGATCACAAGTAAATACTATATAAGTAATAAATAATACAAAGTATATATCTCACCTCATATCCCTAGAAGAGATCACAGGACCAGTCTAAGGATGAGAAGGGAGATATGAAGTGGGGTCTCCACGACAATACCCATGGATGATGGACTTGAGTTTTAGGGAGAAGGGTTATGCTGGTGGATTCATTGGCTAACAAACAAGAGGGGGGGATGATTTACCGAGATTCAGGCCCCGCTCCTGCTTGTTTGTTTTTGATTATCAGAGAAGGTTAAAAGTTGTCGTGATGGATATGGTGGCACAGATTGCCTAGGGAATATTGCATATGAATCGAGAGAGCCTCCTCGGCAGCCCCTCTGAGCCTTTATATGAGAGGCTGGGTCCCATGCACCGTGATCAAGTAGGTTACAAGCTAAGGATGAACCCTAAAATATCTGCTTCTGGGATTTTCTTACTCCACGCGGAAAGAGTTCAGATTTCGAAGCCCTATAATTTTCATTTCATCTTGGACCTCACAGTCCTTAGCCCATCGTTACTTGAGCCTCCAGTTGGGCCAAGGCAGGTATGCCAATAGTTTGTAGCCGAAGGCTTGTACCCACGTCAGTAGCCCCTGGTTATCTGGGCGAGTCGTAGACTCGAGTAGAGACTCAAAGTGATAAGTCATGTACCATGCAGTCGTAGTCGATGATCACGTGATAAAAACAACGGACCTAGAAGTGCATCTAGTCAGTGTCTTGCATGTTTATAGATGTTCAATAGTCATGGGGATGATGGTTTAGCGCGTCTAGTGATCTCGATAGATCGGGACCAATTAATTGATCCAGGGCAAAAATAATGGTAACCTACTCAAGATCGAGTCACTCAAACCTAGTATATGGTAGGGTAGCTCGACTCACACCATGGAGGTCTTATCGAGTCGAACTCCATATTGTGAATGGGCATCCAACGAGTCTGTCAGGATTTTTGATCACGCCGTAGGCATAGAAATTATTTGGTATAGCGTAGCGGATGCGATTACCAGCCTAGTATATTTGATATACAGGTCTTATCTTCACATCGTAGACGTGACACCTAGATATGTTTTCACATTGGATGCGATCTAGGTAGTCGAGAAGACATTGTCTCGCGCACTCGATATCATATCAGTTGTGTGGAATGTGTTCGTAAGGATCTAGAAGTCGACACTACGGATGGAGTCAATGTAGTGGACAATTTATCGGGTGTGCAACCAGTGCTTTCGACCCGAGGCTTCGTTCGGCTACTTGTAGCCGTCCGGCCCTGTGTATTGGATTTTTTGCAAAAAACCCCTTGCAGATTCAATTCTTCTTGAACGGAGTCCTCAAATCAAAATTAAAAATCATGGACCCGATGGAGGAGCTCTGTCCAGCGCTGGAGCTAGGATCGAGTTGGTCGACGTTGACATCGATGGCGAGCCCGCACCCCCGTCGGTTGGCCGTGTCCGCTCGATGAGCAGAGGAGGCAAGGCCTCCCGAAGCAGAGGAGGCGGGGCCTCTAGGAGTTGCGAGCTCCCCCATCGGCTCGCTGTCGGCCCTCACTGCTCCGCGCTCGCTGCCGGCCCTCGGGATTCCTGTTCGCGCATGACAACCACTAGGACAAGGTTGTCGACGCGGCCGCTGCTGCCTCGCCCTCCATGTCTAGGGGATCATCTCGTGTCCGAGTTGACCTCACCGTTCTGTCAGGACATACAAGTCAAGGACCAAGACAACGTCAGGGGAGTCATCTATACCTTTTCGCGCCACGAAGCTTCAAGACGCCAACTTTGAACTCGCTTTACAACTATCATTTTTGTACCCCAACTACTATGTTTCTTGTCATTTTACTTTTATCTAGTTAGCCTCAGATCCGGTGATGGACTGGGCATGATTTCATAACTCTGGGTTAAACCCTAGCCGCCTCAGTTCGAGGTTTGGCCATTGTGTATCTGAAATCAATGTATGCTCGTGAATCAAGTCTGAATCCCGCGCATACACCTTACTGAACTTCTCTGAAATTCGATACAGTTCTTCAGATAGGTATTGGTGCCTATTAATTGGTATTAAGAGCCTTACGATTCTCGGCGACGATTGGATCTGAGAGCAAGGCGAGGTTGGGTCGTCTTGTAAAATCCCTCACGTTTTTTCTGGATTCCGGCGGCAGAGAGACACCGGGAGGCGGCTTGGAGGCTGCCGCAACATCTCGGGTACAAATACCAATGTACGGTTGTGGTTGCAGTGATCATCCCCCACAGTAGTAAAATCCTACCTCCCACCCAGATCCGTGTACCAATGGTGCATCGGCGACGGAAGGATCTCTCAACGTTAAGTCAGGTTGTTAGCTCTGCTAGCGTAAAACCCTCTCGCTGTTGACGATCAACGCCCTGTGTGGTTCCATTAGCTCCTAGCTAGCATGTAAAATCCCACCCAGGATGATGGCTCATGAAGGGGAATTAGAAGAAACGGGTTTGCTGAAGTTAGAATCCCGACAACTGGACGTCCGGATGCTGTAGAAATACCGAGAAGAAGATAGGCAGGAATTCTTGGATTTTTCCAATTCAGTCAACAGAAATTTTCTCAGTATCCAAAACAACTTCCACAACATAGAAGAATTTAGAGAAACTCTTGGCTCTAAGGAAGGGAGATGCTTTGGAGCTATCAGCAACAAGAGCAACACTAGACACTCCACCCAATCCAGGAAATCTTTCAGCGAATTCAGTCAAACAGCCCCTTGGCAAACCAATTGGCCACTATACCCTGCATGACATAATAGGAAAAGAAATCAACTTGGATGGCACACCAAAGGTACCATATAAACACCCAAATTTTGGCAAGGTAGTAGTTGTTATACATGATAATTCCCCTGTAGCAGAGGCTCCTCCCAAACAGCCAGTTCACACACCCTTGCCAGAAGAACAAGGAGAACACCAAGGGGAAGGAAACATGATAAACAGCAGGCAAAGAGCAACCCAGAACAATCTGGACATGAGGCGAGGAATTCTAGCAGTGAAACCAGCAAAAATGAACATACCAGAGTTTGATGGCACATATGTTGACTCCTGGTTACAAACCATTGAGCTATTCTTTGACTCTGCAAGAACACCTCTGGAGAATAGAACCGAGGTGGTAGTTACATATCTTAAGGGAGATGCCATTCAATGGTGGAGAGGCACTAGTTATAGTGCAACAAATTTAGTCTAGCACATGATCTGTAGATTCATTGAAGATAGATTTGATGTTGCCTCTATCTGCGACAATGTAAGGAATTTTCATGCACTCACTCAGATTGCCATAGTGAGCATCTATATTCAGAAATTTTAAGCAGCCATGAACCTCATGAGGAGAGACAATCCTGGCCTACCGGAAACCTACTATGTCAATAGCTTTATCTTAGGACTGAGTGACTGTTGAAGTATGATCCAAATTCTATTAAGGGGGATAACTTTTGATGGAGCAGAGCGAGGCCCGTCGCCGGAGAGGTTGCATCTGTGATGACCTAGGTTACCACCACTATATATACCTCTTGTAAGCCACCGGCTAGGAGAAGTTGCATCTGTGAAAATCCCCAGCATTGTGTAAACACTCCCCGATATAGCGAAGTTTCGCTAGCTCACGCACGTGGTTTTTTCTTCTCTTTGTTGGAGAGGTTTTTCCATGTTAAATCTGTGTCCCCTTGATGTGATTTCGTTTTCATTTTGTTATTTACTTGTCGCAAAGCTAACAGTGACTACATTCAAGCGCACTTACAATGCCACAGTCCAACTGAAATGTAGAGAGCCATGTGGTTGGCCAGAAGGATAGAGCAAGCTCAGCCACAGAAAAAAGAGTTTCCAGGCAACCAATATACTGTCTGAAGACAGTTGCAATTTGAACCAACAAAACCTCGAAATGCCTCCCCAGTTGCAGTTATCCAAGAAGCAACTGCTAAAAATGTGTTCTACAAGTGTAGAGAGCCTTGGTTCCTTGGACACAAAAAAGTTTGTAAAATGAACAAAGGAACTCAAGCACAAGATCTACATGCTCTCAGTCAGGATATAGTTGATATAATCTATATCACAGAAGCTGACACTGATAGTGAAGAAGAGGAAAATGCCCCACCGACTACAACACCCCTTCAAATTTCAATGCATGAAGTTACGGGCAAGAATGTTCCAAAGTACACATTCACATTGATAGTCCAAATTGGTGATCAGACAGCTATAGCACTGGTAGACAGTGGTAGTACCATGACACCTGCATTTGCCCAACTTGCACAATGCCCATTGCTTCCTAGCAACAGAATGAAAGCAATAGTAGCAGATGGTGGACACTTGTACATTGAATTCACCTGCTACAAATGTGATTACACAATTCAAGGAGTTCCCTTTACATATGACTTCAGAATCCTGAAACTCACAGGATATGACCTCATTCTGGGTGCTGACTGGATTTACCATCAAAGTCCAGTGGAATTGGATTAGAAGAGGATGACACTTAAAGCCACAACAAACCAAGGAACCACTTTTGCTTTTCATGATGAAAGCATGCCCCAAAATTCTCAAATGGCTGAGACACACATCATACAAAAATTAGTGCTGACAGCCATATGTGGAGTTGTATTGCTAATCAAAGAAGTGGATCCTGTAGAGAATCCAACAACTGAATACCCATCTGAAATCAAACAGTTGCTGCAAGAATACAACACTTTGTTCTCTGAACCAACTTCCCTCCCACCAAAGAGAGATTGTGACGACTCCATACCCCTAGTATCTGGTGCCAAAATAATCAATCAGCGGCCATACATGTTGCCCCACCACCAGAATAAAGTTATGGAAGAGATCATTCAGGATTTTCTCAGAACTCGGACAATCAGAAATAGCATGAGCCCTTACTCCTCTCATGTTCTCTTAGTGAAAAAGAAATATAATACTTGGAGAAAGTGTGTAGATTTTAGGAAGATGAATGAGTAGACTATTAAAAACAAATACCCAATACCCATCATTGAGGATTTGTTAGATGAGCTACAGGGAGCAAGAATCTTTTCTAAAATTGATGGAGAAGTGGTTATCACCAGATCATAATGAAAGAGGAGGACATTAACAAAACTGCATTTAGCACACACATGGGACATTATGAATATGTGGTCATACCCTTTGGGATGACAAATGCACCAGCAACATTCCAACACCTAATGAATGATATATTGGCACCATTCTTGAGGAAATTCACTCTGGTTTTCTTTGATGACATCCTCATTTATAGTAAGAATATGCTGGAGCATCTGAAACATCTGCAATTAGTGTTTAACACACTCCAGACCAACAAGCCTGCAACTAAATTACAAAAATGCAGCTTTTCTCAACCTCAAGTGGAATACCTAGGCCACATAATATCAGGAAAAGGAGTGGCAACAGACCCACAGAAAGTGCTTGCTATATCCAATTGGCCTGCACCTGAAAATGTAACACAACTAAGAAGCTTCCTAGGCCTTACAGGTTACTATAGGAGTTTCATCAAACATTATGGGACTATATGCAGACCTCTATTCCTGGCACTGAAAAAGGACAGTTTTCTTTGGAATGAGGAACAAATGTATGCTTTCAACACTCTCAAGAAGGCAATGACACAATTACCAGCCCTAGCATTGCCTGATTTCTCCCAACCATTCACTCTGGAAGCAGATGCTTGTGATTATGGAATAGGAGCTATACTCATGCAAAATGGGAAACCCATATCCTTCATGAGTAAGGCTCTGGGCCCTCAAGCTGCTGGAATGTCCACATATGACAAATAAGCAATGGCTATAATCCAAGCAATCAAGCAATGGAAGCACTACTTTGCTGCTTCCTCCATTGTTATCAAAACAGATCAGCAGAGTCTAAAATATATTTAGGACCAGAAACTGATAGAAGGCATTCAACATAAACTACTTTTCAAGCTTCTAGGCTACAATTACATAGTTGAATACAAAAAGGGCAAGGAGAATAAAGTAGCTGATGCATTATCAAGAGTAAAACATTGCATCTATTCTCTATTTACAAGTTCGGTTGTACCAGCTTGGGTGACTGAGGTCACACAGTCCTACTCTACTGATGAAAATGCAAAGAACTCATGACACAACTAGCAATCTCTCCTACTGCAGTACCACACTATAGTTTCACAAAAGGAATTCTGAGATATAAACACAAACTGGTGGTGGGTAACAACATGAATCTCAGAAATAAGCTCATACAATCCTTTCACAGTTTTGAGTTGGGGGGACCATTCTAGACAAAGAGCAACCTACCAACGACTGAAACTCCTCTTATATTGGCCTGTGATGAAACAACAAACAATTGACTTCATCAAAGAATTCCATTTCTGCCAATTGAATAAGCCAGAACATTGTAAGTACCATGGACTTATTCAACAACTCCTAGTCCCTGATTTTGCTTGGACCCACATCAACATGGACTTTGTTGAAGGACTACCCATCTCTGAAAAAAAAGACATCATCTTAGTAGTGCTTGACAGATTCACAAAATATAGTCACTTCATTGCCCTCAAACATCCCATTAATGCAAAAAAAGTGGCAAAAGCTTACACTGAGCACATATTAAAACTTCATGGAATACCATGTGTCATTGTTTCTGATAGAGACAGGATCTTCAAAATTCATTTATGGCAAGACCTATTCAAATCGATAGGAGTGAAAGTACACTTAAGCACTGCTTATCACCCACAGTCTTATGGATAGACAGAAAGAGTAAACTAGTGTCTGGAAAACTACCTAAGGAACATGACCTTCCTTCAACCCAAAAAGTGGCATAAATGGCTAGCTCTTGCTGAGTGGTGGTACAACACCACATTCCACACCTCCCTCAACATGACACCATTTCAAGCACTCTATGGTAGGGCCCCTCCTCAGATAGCAGAACAACGGTTGCCCCTGGAGAGAACCAGGATGATCTGATACCTATAGCAACAATTGCTAAGATTGCTCAACAAATCAAGCAGAGCCTCATCAAAGCACAAGAGAGGATGAAAGCACAAGCTGATAAGAATAGAACTGAAAGGGAACTGGCCGTGGGAGACATGGTGTATCTCAAGATGCAACCCTATAGACACACCTCACTCAGTATACATAGATGTTTAAAGATGCACTCCAAATAATATGGACCGTTCAGAGTTCTATAAAAAGTGGGACATACCTCCTACAAACTCCTCCTACAAGAAGGATGTCAGCTACATCACACCTTTCATATCAGCTAGTTGAAGAAACGTTTGGGCCCTAATGCAATACCCACAGACCACCTACCATTACTTAACCTAGATGGAACTATCCTCGTTGCTCCCGAAAAGATATTAGAAAGAAAACTTATCCCAAGAGTCCAAGGTTCAATCTCTATTCCAGTAGTATAGTGGTTAATCAAATGGGAAAATTTGCTAGACAGTAAGGCAACCAGGGAGGATGTTGCATTCATACAAAAAGTGTGCCCAGCATTTCAACCTTGAGGACAAGTTCGCTCTCATTCGGGGGGAGTTGTCAGGACCGACAAGTCAAGGAGCAAGACAACATCGCGGAGCCATCGATTGATTCATCAACGCTCCAAATGATACTGTACCTTTTCGCACCAAGAAGCTTTAGTACGCCAACTTTGAACTTGCTTTACAGTTGTTCTTTTCGCATCCCAGCTACTTTGTTTCTTGTCGTTTTACTTTTATCTATTTAGCCTCAGATCCAGTGATGGACTGGGCATGATTTTGTAACTCTGGGTTGAACCCTAGCCGCCTCTGTTCGAGGTTTGGCCATTGTGTATCTGAACTCGCTATATGCTCATGAATCAAGTCTGAATCCCGTGCATACACCTTTCTAAACTTCTCTGAAATTTGATACAGTTCTTCAGACAAGTATTGGTGCCTGTCACGTTCCCTCCCCCGTCGCCAAGGACAGCTCCCCCAAAGCTGACGTGATCTCCACTCCACCCCAACCTGACATTCTAGAGTACTTTAGACAACAATGTCCATTAATGAGTATTAATGAAATTAACTGGTAGTGCATCCAGGAACAATGTCCATCAATGAAATTAACAATGGCCATCAATAAAATTAACTCGTTTAGAGCATCAACTGCATTAGCAAAAACAGAGGATGAACAACACTACACCTGCACTATTACCAGCAGCATCTCAGCCATGGACACTGGTCGCTGCCACAAGCAACAATAGTGACACCAGCAAGACCGGCAAGATGATGATCATTAACACTTCACTGAATCTAGAATGAAAGATTTTAAATGCTGAATTTTAACATTTCAGGAACATACTGCTTTCCGAGCAATGGATGTTTAGATGGCATTGCACGTTTAGACCACCTTAGGCTCCTGCCGTCGATGGCACCACAGGATATCTGACCATATTCTCTACGGGCTCCTTCTCTGTATGTTCTTTCTCCAACTTCGCATTCGACAAATCTTGCTGCTCCATCCCCTAAAAAAGTCAAGATTTCAAATTCTCAATTACTTAGTACTTGTTATCAACCTCCGGAACTGGTCTCTGTTCCAAAAACAAAGATGATTGTTGAATACCACGGGATGATCGGTACTGGTTTAATACAGACATTAGTCAACAAGGAATAAAAGTGTATGAAGATATAGCAAAGCATTGTCCAGAACTAAAACTAGTATATTACTAAATCGTTGGGGTGTAACATGTGTTGTGCCAGGGTTACATTCCATTTCCTCTATAGTCTTGTAGCATTTCCTTCATTATTTTGATATTCTGAGGCTTGCGTATGCACTGATAAATACTGACTAAGATGAGGGATAGGCCAGACGTGGTAGGAGTAGGATCCTAACTTGGGATATGACACCCGCGCTGAGAGCCGGTGCCGCTCGTCTGCCGTGCGCGCCCGCCCTCTAGGTCCGTTGATTGACCATTGGACTGGTTAGCCTCAGCGAGTCAGGGTTTCCGTCTACAGAAGGAGGCTTCTCCTTTCTGGAAGTTCTGAACTCTGAACTTCTTTCTGAAAGTGCAAATCCAGCCGTGAGGCTTTCACTCAACAGAATTTTACTAAAACTATGCAGCATGCGTGAACATACTAGGGTCATAGATTCACTGAATATTTTGCAAATTGTATTTCAACCGGTCGGCTCTCAAAATCGAGCAACATTCTCATTGTTTGGAATTGGTTGTATAAATTTCATGTGAGATGATATAGGTTAAACATGCATATAGTTTTGCACCCTCAATTTTCCTTGTGGATGCCTAATTCATCATGTTTACCTTGTGGATGCTTAATTCATGCCTGCACCCTCATTTTTCCTTAAGTGACTTCCTTGCCTGTAGTATCATTGTTTATGTGTTAAATTCAATTGTAATCCAAAAAATTAAGTGGAGTAACTATATTCACTTGTTTGTTCAGGTTCAAATGCCACGATCTCTTTTAGATCTCAACTTGAGTCCACGAGAGGAAGAGGAAGAAGATGTAAAAATACAAGAAGAAAAAGAAGATGCACAAATACATGGTGACCAACATGCACAAATATAAGAAGAAAAAAGAAGATGCTCAAATACAAGAAGAAGAACATGTGCAAATACAGGAAGAAGATGCACAAATACAAGAAGAAGAACATGAGCATGCACACCATAGAGAGCTACCTGACTCTAACTGATTTTCTGCATACATTGCGTTGAAAGATCTTGGTAAAGGCGGGCAAGTTGAGAAGGTGGATAAAGAACTTGTAGTTGCTCTTATATAGACAAGTCTCAACACAGTTGATAGAATATGGAAAAAAGCAACAGATCAAGAGAAGAAAGGGCTAGAGGTAGCTGTTTCAAATCAAAAGGGGAGGTGTGGACGAAAGAGAGCAAATCTTGGTCTGTCAAGAATGACTTCCATTCCTCTAAACCATAGGTCTACACTGAGGGTCCTAGGAAGGGAATTGGGTGTCACCTATGCCACCTTGCAGAGAAGGTTCCAATGGGGTACAATAAGGCGCCACACAAGTACACTCAAACCATCTTTGAAACCTAAAACCAAGATTGCAAGGTTCAAGTTATGAACTTCAATGATTGATCAAACAACAACAGCTGAAGAAGAGCCATCGTTCCTCAGTATGGAGAACATAGTCCATATCAATGAAAAATGGTTTGACATGACAAAGCAGAGAAGAACGTATTATCTACTACCTAAAGAACAAGATCCCGTGCGATTATAGCTTAGAGATTATAGCAGATCATGCGGCGACATTAGCTCAACAAGAGGACGAGAAGATGAAGGAAAAACAAACAACCAAAGCACCAAGAAAATCCCAAGTAATTGTGGATGATCACATAATTATCCCAGGAAATATATATGAGACATGGTTGAATAACCCATCAAGCCTTATCTGTAAAAGGCGTCGAGTCAGAGGTGTGGAAGCCTTATGGTTCGACCATTTTTTGGACCAAGGGAGTATCCAAACCAAAAGCAGAATGAGTGAGACTCAACAGGAAAATTTGATGGCTCTGAAATATAGCCATCTACGTCCACACTTAAACTGGATATTATTTATATTTTTGATGAAATATCTCTCTAAACCCTGCCACTAATGCCTAATGATCAAAGGGGTATGCAATACTTTCTTGCTATTTTTACCTGCACAGATAATGACGTTTGATGATGGGAATCACTACATTAAAGTCAAAGATACGAGATTTCTAATAACCCAAAGAAACCAGGTGAGGAGCGTTTAACTCGTCAATGCCCATTGTTATGGACTTGGGTTTTGGAGAAGGAGGGAGCGCTGGAGGCATCAGTCAGCTAGCAAACAAGCACATAGGGACACAAGTTTTACCCAGGTTCAGCCCTCGTAGAGGTCCCTACTCCTGCTTGTCTTCTCTTGGAATTAACAAAGGAATCGAAGATTACAGGGGCGCGCAGATGCAATCTAGCGAGAGTTGTGGAAACTAGGGTTGCGTGTGTCCTCCTCGCCGCCCCCTCCTAGCCTTTATATAGATAGGCTAGGTCTCGGGTAGCAGGTCGAGTCGGTTACAGATTAGGATTTTCCCTTTGAACTTTCTATCTTAAACTTCTTCTTGTCTCGCAAGCAACTGAGAGTCTGTGGGCCACTCGAATTCTCTACTTGGCCTTGGCAACGCCGTGGGCTTCTGCCGTATCTGAACCATACATACCAAACTCGAGTACATATAGGGTATACCCATGTCAGTAGCCCCTGAGTGTCCAGTGGAATCGCAGATTCGACTGAGGACTTTATGAAGTCTTTCGAGTGCATGATTGAGCATTTCTCGAGTTTTCTGTTTATGTCATAGGGATTGTTAATATACGTGCCTGATTTATCTGATGTATCGGTATCAGTTAACTGCCTTAGGGAAAAACAACATAATCTACTCAAACTCGAGTCCCCGGACTCGAATTCGGAAAAATGCTGGCGTAATTTGACTCAGGCCGCAGAGGTCTTACAGGAGTCGAATCCCAGTGTATAAGTGTGAGCACTCAACGCGTCCATCAAGGCATGTTCATCGTACCTGCAGGCACAGATATGTTTCTGGTAGTGCACGGCAGATGCGTTGCCAGGCCTTATTCAGGTTTAATCTTCACGTTGTAAGCGCGGCATCCGAATTTTGTCATCGCGGAGATGATTCGGGTGACCCAGGAGACGCAGTCTCTTTGTAGGAATAGTATGAGGCAGAGTCGCCATAGCATTCGAGTGTGGATGTTATCAACACACATTACGATGTACGAATAATCATAGGATGCGCGACCAGCGCTCCCTATGGGAGTAGCCCCCGAGTGCCTGGTTGAGTTGAAGACTCAAGCGGGGACTAAAGACCTTTTACAACTGTTGTCGTCTTTTGTTGCTTGTTTCAGTAGAATTTGCTTTCGGCGCTCCCTATGGGAGTGATACATTGTAAATATATCTATAATTTTTGATGTTCCATGCTTGGTTTTATCCACTTTCTTGTGTTTTGTTCCAACTTTGGAGTACTTTTCATATGATTTCTTGGACTAACCTATTAACAAGAACCACAGTGCTAGCTGCCTGTTTTCTGCTGTTTTTGGTTCCAAGAAAGTTAGAAAATGAATATTCTCAGAATTGGACGGGACAAAAACCAACATGCCTACTTTTCCGGAAGGGATCAAGTGCCAGAATACGGGACGGAGAGGGGCCAGGAGCCGGCCACACCACCTGGCCGCGCGGCCAGGCCTGGCCCGCGCCAGGGGCTGGTGTGGTGGCTCCCGGCACCGCCTCGGCCTCTCCTTCCGCATATATATTTCCCTAGGGACGAAAACCCTAAGTACCCGATCAAAAATCTACGAAAGAGTTTGTAGCCGCCGTCATTTCCATCCCTAGATTGGGAGCGATCTGAAGCTCTTCCCGGCACCCTGCCGGAGAGGGGAATTCACCCTGGAGGCCTTCTTCATCACCATGCAAGCCTCCGGTGTGATGCGTGAGTAGTTCATCCTTGGACTACAGATCCATGTAGTAGCTAGATGGCTGGTTTCTCCTCCTTTGTGCTTTCATGTTTAGATCTTGTGAGCTCCGTTCATGATCAAGATCATCTTTTTGTAATCCATACATGTTGTGTTTGCGGGGATCCGATGGATATTGAGATGCTATTTCAGATTGCTTATTGATTCTATCATGTCTTTGTTATTTGAGATCTTGCATGCTTTCCGCTGTTAGTAGCTATCTTGGCCAAGTAGATGCTAGCAACTCCAAGAGTTAGTATTTATGCTCGATAGTGGGTTCATGCCTCTGGTAATCTGGGGAAGTGACAGAAATCTCTAAGGTACTAGATGTGCTGTTGCTACTAGGGAGAAAACAACAATCCTTTGTTCATAGAACAATCGTATTGTTTACTTTACACGCAGTTCGTAAAGCAATAATTTGTTGCTTGCAACTTAATACTAGAGGGGGTTCAGATGATAACCTGAAGGTGGATTATTAGTCATAGATGCAGTTGGATGGCGGTCTATGTATTATGTTGTGATGCCCAATCAAGTCTCAAAGGACTCAAGATGATTAGTATATGCATGTATTGCTTTCTCGGTGTTTGTCAATTGCCCCGCTGTAATTTGTTCACCCAGCATGTTATCTATCTAAGGAGAGCCACCTCTAGTGAACTATGGATCCCGGTCCTTGTCTTTTACATACAATCTACAATCTTTTACTGCTTTGTGTTTACTTTCTGCAAACTTTTACTTCTTTCCATTCGATACGTTTAATCCTTTGTTTTCCGCAAAACACAGTGAGATTGACAACCTCATCGCAAGTTGGGGACAAAGTTCTGTGGTTGTGTTGTGCAGGTCTCCACGTTGCTACTAGCACCGGTAGTGCGCCCTGCCAAAGCTCAGCTAGTAACACCTTTGGGGTGTTTCCTTGCTCCTACTGGTTCGATTAAACCTTGGTTTCATAACTGAGGGAAACTTGCTGTTGTGCTCATCATACCTTCCTCTTGGGGTTCCCAACGAGCTCTACATCAACACCGCCATCAAGCATTTTTCTGGGCGCCGTGCATTGAGCCATCAAGCATTTTTCTGGTGCCGTTGCCGGGGAGTCAAGGACATCTTCACAAGGGGAGTCCCTCATAACCAATCTCTTTACTTTGTTGTTTTTGTTTTGCTTAGCTTTCTTTTTGCTTTGTTTGCTTGTTTTGTTGTTTCAAACACACAAAATAAATTAGTTTTACTAGTTTGCTTTCTTATTGGAAAAACACAAAAAAAAATTAGTTCCTTTCTTAAGTTGCCTTTATGACTAGCTCTGCTCCAATCACTATTTCATTATGGATAGCTCACTCAGTTTCCTATTTGGGAACAGTTTTATGACTGCTAAGGTAATAGATGAACCACCGCCTGCTAGAACCTCCATGGAAGAAGAAATTGCTGAACCTGAAAGCTCATTAGATGAAAAATAGGAAGAGAGTGATGGACAAAAGGAGGAAGAATGGATCTATCCATGCCTACCTTCTAATGAGAGTAACTCTTTATCCCTTACATTATTTGATTGTCCCCCATGCTTATCAAAGGAGGGTGAATGTTATGTTCCCGAGGATTCTTTTGAAAATGTTTATAATAAAGCTCTAGTGCTTGTAGATCATGAAAAGCATGTTTTATGTGATAGTTATATTATTGAGTTTATTCATGAGGCTACTGAAAATTATTATGAGAGAGGAAAATATGGTTGTAGAAGTTTTTATGGTAATGAAACACCTCTCTATGTGCTGAAAGTTTTAAAGTTGCTCTTGTTTTATCTACCCATTCTTGTTACTATGTGCTTCTTTGATTTATTTTCTTACAAGATTCCTATGCATAGTAAGTGGTTTAGACTTAAATGTGTTTTGAATTTGCTTCTTGATTCTCTCTTTTACTTCAATTCATATTTCTTATGTGAGCATCTTCTCAAACTATCATGCCTAACTTAAAAGCGTTAAAGAAAAGTACTTGTTGGGAGATAACCCAAGAGTTTTAGATGAGTCTTGGAAGTTATTACCTCTGTAATAACCGATCCTTGTCCTTTTTATTTGCTTTTTGTGCCAAAAGTAATGATTGGGAACGTTGCTGTCCCGAAACAGATTTTTGTGCTTCACCGTAAACATTCCTGAGAGAGCTCTGTATGTCGGATTGAGCTGTAATTTTTTGTGCTTCTGCCCCAGGTTGTTACCTAACTTTTGTTAGTTCAACACTTTTTTATTTGAGCAACAGAAGGTCTTCTAAAAAATTCGTATTTACCTGCTGGTCTGTTTTGACAGATTTCTGCCATTTTCTGCATTTGCTTCTCGTGGGTTCCTTTTTGAGTTCTTTTGGGGAATTGAGCTTTTTGAGGGAAGTGCTACAGTATCTAGTGTTCTAATGGAAGTTTATTTGGTGTTAGAACTGAACCTTAAGACTTATTTATCTTAAGTGCACTAATGTTGCTAATAAGATTGTGTGAAGTTTTGTATGAAGGAAAATTTTCAGGTGTATGAAAGGAATGAGTAATGAGATGAAGGATGGACTAAAGCTCAAGCTTGGGGATGCCACGCGTGTCACCCCAAGAAATATCCAAGAAGTACAAGCGTCAAAGCTTGGGGATGCCCAAGGCATCCCCTTCTTCATCAATAAAAATTCTAGGTTTCTTCCAAACGCTTCATTTTTATTGTTTTATGCACAGTTGTGTTTTTCTTGGAGCGTCTTCTTTTTCGTTTTGGTTTTGGTTTTTAGTTTCCTTGGTTTGCTTAGTTTTATTAATAAGTTGGTTGTACCCCCTCTTTCATACATTGGTTTGCAAATAGTTTGGTTTGGTTTGGAAAGGAGTAGGAAAGTTCATGCTTATGTGGTAAAAAGAGCTCGTTCTTGACTGTGGCTATGCTTTGTCATGCCATGCTTGATATTGTTTTGGATTTATGCTTAGTATTCTTTGCTGTAGCATGACTTTTTATAAACAATTGAGATTGCTTAATGTGCCTTGGATGAATCATGCGTTGTTTTAGCATATTAAAGCATAGTATAGTGGTATTCTCCTTTGATGCTTTATTTGGGTTGACTTGGCACATGCTCACACCATGTTATGACTGTCACAAGTCACCATAGCCTTTATGATCCTTTAGTTTTCAACTTATAGTATCACTTTATGCTTTGATCAATGATGTTTTGTCGCTCTGCATGATTATGGCTATTATTGCTCTCTTAGTTTGTCGCTCCCAGTCTTTTGCTAGCCTCCACAATAAGATATGAGTTCCACTCATGCATCCAACTCCCTAAACCAAGTTATTCCAAAGAGTCCACCATACCTACCTACTAGCTTATGCTATTCCAAGTATATTCATGCTTTTGTTTACCTTCCACTTGTTATGAGAAAACTAGTGATTAAAGCTCTCACGAACTTGATGGCACACTTTACTTTATTGCCTATAATAAACTTGAACCATTGGGTCCTTATTTGTTGCGTATATGCTTGCGCTTTATAAGTTGAAATTAGCAAAACCATGTACCATGGGGAACGCTTTCAACATTGCACTTGTACTTTGTACCCCGTTGATATCATGTTCTTTTGCTTACGGATCCCGGCGGTGTGAAATAGAAGTGGAACTTGTAAGATCATGTAGTTTGTATGTGTGTTAGAGAAATGCCTAGGCCGCTAGCCTAAGCCATGCCTAATCATGGTGTAAACTTGCAGCATCACCATAATGATCACTCTATGAAGCATCCTCAATAAAAACCTATGCAAATAGCAAATAAAAAGATCGCTAAGATGCTCATTGTCTGCTTGCCTTGTCATTTTGATTATGGGAAAGCTCCCGTATCATGTGCAAGGGGTACCCCGTTGGCAGTTCTTAATGATACACATATACTTACAATGACAAGAGCTTACTCGTGACTGAAGTTGAGTAGCATGAGGATCGGTCTTCGTAAGTAAGGGGCATGAGATTTCGGTTTATAACTTGTCAAGCATATCCTCTTAGTTGTGTCACTTTAACCTTAATCACTTCAAGATGCTTATGATAGGGGCAATGAGAGCTGAAAACTACAAGTACCATAATTTTTGGAAGCTCTTTATGAGACTTGAATCCCTACTTCCTTTTACAAAAGGCTTTTCTTCCACCATTATATTGAGTCTCCACTGATGGGTTCATAGCATGGAAAACAAAAAAATTCTACCGCAAGAACGAACAAAACCCAGATCTAATCCAGATAAAAGCCAAGATCTAATCTATTAGACATGTGCAACGAGATAGATCTGTACTAACCCTCGTAGATTCGATAAGCCTTGTTCGAGATCGGATCTCGTGGTTGATGTAGTCGATCACTTGCCGATCTCAAGATTGAGTAGACGATCCTTCTGGCACCGCGTTCCGGCAGCGCTTCCGCAGTCGGTCACACATGTGGAGTCGAAGCAGACCTTCCTCTCCCTGTTCCAGTGAGCAGCGGAGGTAGTAGATCTCTCCACGGAATCCCAGCAGCACGACGGCGTGGTGGTGGTGGTGGAGTAGAGAATTCTGCAAGGCTTCGCCTAAGCCAGAGCAGTGGGAAGGAGGAGGAGAGAGGCAACTTGAGATCTAGAGAATAGAAGAGGCAAGGGGGTTTGTGCCTCCACCCCTCTATTTAAAGGAGGGAGGCGCCATGGGGAGGTGGAGTCCTTGTAGGACTCCCCTCTCCCTTGTCCGGCGGATCAAGGAGGTGGGGGAGAGTCCTACTCCCCCACGAATCCTTGTCTTACCCCACAAGGATTCCTTGATCCTTTCTTGGTTTTCAAGCAAACTCTAAGAAATCTTCTAGAACCTTCCGGAACATTTCGAAACCTTCTAGAATCCCCATACAAATACTCTAGAACATTTCCTAACTTAGAAAATGATCCCCAATATATGAATCTTATTCCCTGGACAATTCCGGATCTCCTCGTGATGTCCCGGATCCAATCCGAGACTCCGAACAACATTCGGTCTCCAACGCACATTCCATATCTACTTAAAACAACTTCGAACCTTAAGTGTGTCACCCTACGGTTCGTGAACATGTAGACATGATGGAGACACATCTCCGATCAATAACCATTAGCGGGATCTGGAGATCCATAACAGCTCCCACATACTCAACGATGACTTCGTGATTGATAGAACCATTCACATACGAAACCAATTCCCTTTGTCACGCGATACTCTACTTATCTAAGGTTTGATCGTCGGTATCTCCATACCTAGTTCTACCTCGTTACTGATAAGTACTCTTTACTCGTTCCATGATATGTCATCCCTTGTGACCTAGTCACATGCTTGCAAGCTAACTAGATGACATTCCACCTAGAGGGCCCAGAGCATATCTATCCGTCATATGGATGGACAAATCCCAATCTTGGTCCATGTGCTTCAACACATACTTTCAGAATACCCAATGTCACCTTTATAACCACCCAGTTACGAAGCGGCGTTTGATGTCATCAAAGTACCCATCCGGTGATGGTGATTAACATAACCTCATGGTCGAAGGATTAGGTTACTATGCATTTGAAAAGCTTGTAGCAAAACGAACTTAATGACTTGATCTTATGCTATGCTTACTATGGGTGTGTGTCCATCACATCATTCTCCTAATGATATGATCTTGTTATTAACGACATCCAATGTCCATGATCAGGAAACCATGATCATCCATTAATCAACAAGCTAGTTTAACAAGAGGCTTACTAGGGACTCTTTTATGTTTACAAAACACACAAGTATTAATGTTTCTGGTTAATAAAATTATAGCATGGGATGTAAACATTTATCATAAACATAAAGATATAATAATAACCACTTTATTATTGCCTCTTGGGCATATCTCCAACATCCACCTTCTATCTTTATGCACCTACTTTGAGAGCATAGTGGCCATTCTTAGTTCTATGTGCATTGTCCCAAGACTAGTTGATTGATGCATAACTTGTTATTGCTTGTTTGAAACTATTGTATCTAGTCACCCTTATGAACTTTGAAGGTGTCATGTGCATTTATATTTGCTACTCTATTGAGGGACAAGTTGAATACTATTATGCTATGTTTTCTTTATGTGAAACAAACAAGCGTCTTGCAAAGCATGTTATTCATGATTATTTTGTTTGTGCCTTTTCATGTTGCATCATACTTTCTTTGCTTATTGCTAGAACTTTGTCTTTCATGTTATGATTGAAGTACTATGATCCCAGCTTTGAGTGTTTCGCAAATACCTTGATCAAGTCTTTGATGGTGCATGTCACCTCAAAAATTATTTCTTTTTATCACTTACCTACTCGAGGACGAGCAGGAGTTAAGCTTGGGGATGTTGATACATTGCAAATGTATCTATAATTTTTGATGTTCCATGCTTGGTTTTATCCACTTTCTTGTGTTTTGTTCCAACTTTGGAGTACTTTTCATATGATTTCTTGGACTAACCTATTAACAAGAGCCACAGTGCCAGCTGCCTATTTTCTGCTGTTTTTGGTTCTAGGAAATTCAGAAAATGAATATTCTCGGAATTGGACGGGACAAAAGCCAAAGTGCCTATTTTTTTCGGAAGTGATCAAGTGCCAGAATACGAGATGGAGAGGGGCCAGGGGCCGGCCACACCACCTGGCCGCGCGGCTAGGCCTGGCCCGCTCCAGGGGGTGGTGTGGTGGCTCCCGGCACCCCCTCTGCCTCTCCTTCCGCCTATATATTGCCCTTGGGACGAAAACCCTAAGTACCCGATCAAAAATCCACGAAAGAGTCTGTAGCCACCGTCATCTCCATCCCTAGATCGGAAGGGATCTGAAGCTCTTCTCGGCACCCTGCCGGAGAGGGGAATTCACCCTGGAGGCCTTCTTCACCACCATGCAAGCCTCCAGTGTGATGCGTGAGTAGTTCATCCTTGGACTACGGATCCATGTAATAGATAGATGGCTGGTTTCTCCTCCTTTGTGCTTTCATGTTTAGATCTTGTGAGCTCCGTTCATGATCAAGATCATCTTTTTGTAATCCATACATGTTGTGTTTGCGGGGACCCGATGGATATTGAGATGCTATTTCAGATTGATTATTGATTCTATCATGTCTTTGTTATTTGAGATCTTGCATGCTTTCCGTTGTTAGTAGCTATCTTGGCCAAGTAGATGCTAGCAACTCCAAGAGTTAGTATTTATGCTCGATAGTGGGTTCATGCCTCTGGTAATCTGGGGAAGTGACAGAAATCTCTAAGGTACTAGATGTGCTGTTGCTACTAGGGAGAAAACAACAATCCGTTGTTCATAGAACAATCGTATTGTTTACTTTACACGCAGTTCATAAAGAAATAATCTGTTGCTTGCAACTTAATACTGGAGGGGGTTCGGATGATAACCTGAAGGTGGATTATTAGTCATAGATGCAGTTGGATGGCGGTCTATGTATTATGTTGTAATGCCCAATCAAGTCGCAAAGGAGTCAAGATGATTAGTATATGCATGTATTGCTTTCTCGGTGTTTGTCAATTGCCCCGCTGTAATTTGTTCACTCAGCATTTTATCTATCTAAGGAGAGCCACCTCTAGTGAACTAGGGATCCCGGTCCTTGTCTTTTACATACAATCTACAATCTTTTACTGCTTTGTGTTTACTTTCTGCAAACTTTTACTTCTTTCCATTCGATACGTTTAATCTTTTGTTTTCCGTAAAACACGGTGAGATTGACAACCTCATCGCAAGTTGGGGACAAAGTTCTGTGGTTGTGTTGTGCAGGTCTCCACGTTGCTACTAGCACCGGTAGTGCGCCCTGCCAAAGCTCAGCTAGTAACACCTTTGGGGTGTTTCCTTGCTCCTACTGGTTCGATTAAACCTTGGTTTCATAACTGAGGGAAACTTGCTGCTGTGCTCATCATACCTTCCTCTTGGGGGGTTCCAACGAGCTCTACAACAACACCGCCATCAAGCATTTTTCTGTGCGCCGTGCATTGAGCCATCAAGCATTTTTCTGGTGCTGTTGCCGGGGAGTCAAGGACATCTTCACAAGGGGAGTCCCTCATAACCAATCTCTTTACTTTGTTGTTTTTGTTTTGCTTAGCTTTCTTTTTGCTTTGTTTGCTTGTTTTGTTCTTTCAAAAACACACAAAAAAATTAGTTTTACTAGTTTGCTTTCTTATTGGAAAAACACAAAAAAAAATTAGTTCCTTTCTTAAGTTGTCTTTATGACTAGCTCTGCTCCAATCACTATTTCATTATGGATAGCTCACTCAGTTTCCTATTTGGGAACAGTTTTATGACTCCTAAGGTAATAGATGAACCACCGCCTGCTAGAACCTCCATGGGAATAGTGTTAACGATGTGATGACCTCGGTTGCCCGCGTGAGCGGCTTTGACGGGACGTGACAAGTGGTGCGTCCCACTTTCTGACTTTGATTTGACCAGGCGTGCGTAATCTTCTGTTTTAACTGTGTCTCCTCGATTTCCACGTGTAATGGGAATAGTGGGGGATGATTCGTGCTTCAGCTTCGCCACGTGTCGATGGCGATGTGCGCCACGTGTGTAGTAGGGTTTCTGTTGGCCATTGTATGGTGTCCGCAAGGAGGTTAAGTAGCGGCGTAGCTGCGGTAATTTCCCCATCTGTCTTCTTTGCTCGTGCATCCAACGCCATTGTTGCTGCTCTCTGCTTCCCGGCGCACTTTCTCTTTGCGGCACTGGACCAGCTCCGTGTGTTCGCCAGTTACTTCCTCCATTCTTACCACCATCGGAAGATGGGCAAGAAGAAGGGAGGCACCACCGCTGGGTCCGCGGCATCCATTGCCGCCACCAAGAAGAAGGGCGGTACCGCTGCCGTGGGCACCAGCACCGCCGGCGCTGGGAAGAAGAAGGGTGCGGGCACCCGCGTCACCAACGGTGCTTGGCGTGCGTCCATCATCAAGCCCGCCGAGCTACACCTTCATCGTTGAGATGGAGTTCTCCCGTTCGTGGAGGACGACTCGTGAGTGCCCGGCGAGGAGGTAATCCCTTGTCCTCCACCTGGTTTTCGGGTGATGTTCCTTGCGTTCATCATCCAAGGTCTTTCTCTCCCCCTGCATCCTTTCTTCAGGGGTCTCCTTTGTTTCTACGGGCTCCAGTTGCATCAACTGTCCCCAAATTCTATTCTCCACATCTCCTGCTTCATTACTCTTTGCGAGTGCTGGCTCAGAGTCGAGCCGCACTTTGGCCTCTTCAAGAGGCTTTTTAAGATGAAATGCCAGTCGGCATCTGATTCAGTAGTCTATGACGTAGGAGGCTGCGGAATCCACGTCGACTCCTCTGTCACCTATTTTGATATCAAGCTCACTATGTCCATCCAAGGGTGGAGAGACAAGTGGTTCTACATCCGTGACCAGAAGGCCGACGGAGAGCACTACGGACTCACGCCCTTTGATCCTGTGACGCCGTTAAAGAGGAGGCATTCTTGGAAGAATATCGTGATGCCTGGTTAGTCCGAGGAAACGGAGGTGCTGTATAAGCGCATCTGCAACCTCGAGAGTCGCATAAGCAAAGAAGAGGGAGGTGCTGCCCTCATTCGCACATGGTTGTGCCGCCGCGTCCAGCCTCTGCAGGCCAGAGTCCATCCCATGTTTCGCTGGGCCGGCGCGAACGATGCCACTCGCATATCTACCGATGGCATTTCTACGGGTGAGGTTGATAAGAGGGTGCGACTGGTGACCAAATACACCACCAAGGAGGTTCTCCCAGGCGAACCAGTCGTGCCCCCTTTCGACGCCTCAAACCCTCCTCCTGAGGTAGAATTGTACTACGAAGTAGTTCTTTTTTGTCGATTACCACTGGGTACTTGATATATAATGTTGTATCTTCTGAATGCAGGACTGGAAGGTGTCTCGCAATTTGCCTCCTCGTCCTGAAGGGGTTATCCCTCGCAAGGTGGATGAAGAGGATGAGTCGGAGTCGACCGTCCCAATTGAAGAGGAGGAGGGAGCCCCCGAGTCCAGCGACAAGGACACTCACAAGCGTTCTTGCAGCGAGGATTATGACGCTACTTCTCTGACGATGCCGGAAGGTCCTTCTGCTGCTGCAGAGGAACCAATTCCCGCCGTTCCTATGCGTTCCATGGCTCCTTCTGCCCGGAAGAAGATGCGACTACTGAAGGAGTCGTCGGAGTCGAAGGAGCAATCCTTCGACCTTGATAGATTTGACTGGTGAGTTCTGCATTCGTGACTTTGTATTGGTTTATTTTTGGAGCTGCTTTCCCTGAAGTTTTTGTTGGATGTGTTTTGTACTCAAGCGGCATCGTCGTCTTCTGACGATGTCCAATTTATGATGGAATCCGGAGTCGCAGACTCCAAGGCCAAGGAAGTGGTCGAACGATCTTCCTCTCCTCCATTGGCGGCCCACTCCGGGCACAACTCGTCGAGTTCCACCCATGTTGGGGGACACCAGGTGGTTGCCCGGATGATTGCGCAATAGTCATATTCGGAGTCTCTGGAGGACCATGTAAGCATTATTTTGCAGTTGAATATTTACTTGGTGTTGTTGCTGAACTTTGTTTTGTTCTGATGCAGCTCGTCGTGAAGGAATATGCTCGCCTGGCGGAGCAAGTCCTTGACATGGGTCGACAGCATGCACGGCTGGACAATCACCATCGCATTGTTGAAGGTTAGTTTTGGCTTTGTCTTTGTCTTCGTGAAGTTTCTAGATTCGATTGATGATACGCTTTGTTCCTTTGCAGTTGAGCATAACGAACTTCTGCGTCATGATGCTTCACTCGAAAAGATGCTTGTCGCGGCGGCAAAGAGTCACGACGAAGTAATCACAGCCCTGGAGGAGTCGCAAAAGCGTGAAGAAGACTTGCGAAAACTCGAAGAGGACTTGCGCGTCTCCAATGCCAAAAGGGAGAAGTTGCTCGAGGAGCAACTTTTCTCGATTGCTAAGTCCCTCTCAGGTACTCTTTCAGCTGAATTTTCGTTGTTTCCTGCTTCGACACTTGTGTTATTGTGCTAACACTTTGCTATATGTAGATGCCAGCGGCCTGAGCTTTGACACCCAGGCCCTTCATCGCGGTGATGCGTTGGCTGGTGTTGTCGCTGCATTCGAAGACCGTAGCGCTTCCCTTCAGGGGACGCTAACAAAGGCCAAGGGTGTGCTCAGTCGCATACGCAAGGATCTAACTCCCAAGGCTGAGCTGATTGACAACCTTGAGGACCTGGTGGAATCCCTTGCTGGGTATTCCCATGGACTTCAGGAACTCCCAGCGGTTTGTCGGCGCCACCATGGCACTCGCGATGGTGCAAGCCCATGGCGTGGAGGTGGACCCCGCCGCGATCTCCAAGGCGATGCCCGTCGGCATAGATGGCCAACATGTAGTGTTTGCTCCCTTCACTACTGGCTATGGTAAGTATGGGTCGCAGCTCATCAATACAGTCGCCAAATACTCTGAAGAGCTACAGCAAGCGAAGAATGCGGCAAAGGCTGCGGCATCAGGCGCTGGCATCGGAAAGTATGTGGCGTCAGAGACCGCCATGGATTCAATGAGGCCCCCCAAGTCCAAGTCGAAGTCGAAGAAGCAGACTGCTCCTTAGTTGCTAATCTATAATAGTTGTAGTTTACTTTCGTGTTGAAAACATACTTTTGTGGGAGTATCCCTGTCGAGACTTTGCCGTGCTTGAATTCCTTCGAGCTTTTTATCAATGTATTCTTGGTCCCTTATTTGCTCTTGCTTGGTTTGTGATAAGGTACGTCGAGTGGTCCTTCGAGTGATCCTCTTGATCCTCCGCCCACCGATGAAACCTTGGCGCATCCTCGCTCAAAGGTGGAGGAGTTGTCCTTGCTTTTGCGACTGCGCAATCGCTTAAGCAATTGGAGCGTGAGTTGCCCATCCTCCGTGGTAGTGCGTATGTGTGGAAGTCGAAGGCGGAGAAGGCTATCACCTGCGAGAAGTATCTCTTGGAGGAGGTGGCGCAGCTGAGTGAGCAGTTCAAATGTTAGCTTTCTGCCCTCTTATCTTTTATTTTAGTCAGTCGTGGTGATGCCTTGTATTCATACTTTGCCCTTTTGTTTGGTGTAGTTGTCAGCGCTTGTCATTCGCAGGATGAGAAAGACCAGATTGCCATTCGAATGAACAATCTGACCCAGGAGCAACTACAGGCGAGTGGGTACTTTTGGGTGGACCATGATCGTGCGATCGCGCTTGCGACCCTGTAGGATCACGCTTCTCGAGTACTTCACTTTTTGAAGAAGGCGCAGTCGTGCCTTATGCATATCTATCAAATGATGTTTCCGCTGGACGCCGTCCCTTCAAGCCTGTTGGCTCTTCTGGCGAAGTTCCAAGATTTGAGTGCGGTTCGCGAGTGCGTGCGACATCAGTTAGTAGCTGGTGCTAAGGCTGCGTTGTCGCTGGTGCGACTGCATAGGCCGGATGTAGATGTTGCGGTTGTTGTCGCTGGGCCGCCACCTCCGCCAGAGGGTATGACCTAGGACATGGTTCCGCATTACCAAGCGGTTGATCACCCAGTGGAAGTAATTGTCGACTTCTTTGAGGAACAAACGAACGTTCTCCTGTTGTTGTAGTAGTAGCATGACTTGTATCCTGCACATAATTGTACAAGTGTTGTAAAGTTCATATGAATATGTTGGATGTAATTAATACCTATTGATATGTGAAGAGCTTGCTAGCTTTTATACTTTCTGAGTGTATTTTTACTCTGTAGTTCCTTTTCGTTAGCCTGACTTGTGTTATCTCAGCTCCTTGCCAACATGTCAGGTGCATTGCAACTGGGTTGGTGTTTATCAAGGATTCGATTAATGTTGTGTCAGCTACTCGGAATACTGCGATTTGTTCGTAGAACGAGAGTGTAAAGGGTGGCGTAGCCCCCGAGTGATAAAATTGCCAGAAAATAAGAGAAACACAAAGTTTGGGGCACTTAGCTTTATTTATTCGCGGAATAGTATGAGGTACAATGTGTGGCTAAGTAGCCTGGCTGAACAGCCTGATTTGTAATGTAAAAAACGACTAGGGGTAGAAACGACGCAGTTGCACGACGTTCCAAGGATTGGAGTATGCGACTCCTGTCTCGATATCTTTAAGGCGATAGGCGCCACCTGGGATTACTTCTGTAAACACATAAGGTCCCTCCCAAGGGGACTCGAGCTTGAGATGCCCTTGCTGCTTTAGTCGCAGGACCAGGTCTCCTTCGACAAAGGATCTGGGGCGTAGCCTTCTGCTGTGGTAGTTGCGGAGGCTTTGTTGGTAGATCGTTGATCTCTCCGCTGAGATTTCCCGTGCTTCGTCAAGAAGGTCGGCGGAGTCTTCGAGTGCAAGAGTTGACTCCTGCTCACTGTAAGCGACCACCCGCGGGGCTTTGTAGCGTACTTCTGCGGGTAGCACCGCTTCAGCACCATGCACCATGAAGAACGGGGTGTATCCCGTGGCACTGTTTGGAGTTGTGCGTAACCTCCAGAGTACGGATTGCAGCTCGTCTGGCCAGCAGCCGGCGGCTTGTTCGAGTGGCCGGAGGAGTCGTTTCTTGATTCCACCGTAGATGAGGCCGTTGGCCTTTTCGACTTGACCGTTGGTCTGCGGGTGAGCCACCAAGGCGTAGCTTATGTTGATTCCCAGGTTTTCGCTGAATTCCTGGAAGTCCTTGGAGGTGAAGTTCGTCCCATTGTCCGTGATGATGCTGTGTGGCACTCCAAAGCGGTAGACAATGGACTCGAAGAACTTTATAGCGCTGGCTCCTGATTGATTTGTCACCGGCATGGCCTCGATCCACTTGGTGAATTTGTCGACTGCGACCAAGAGGTAGACGTAACCTCCTCGCGAGGATTTCGGGAGCTTGTCGACCATGTCGAGTCCCCATTGCGCGAAGGGCCAAGCCAATGGTATTGGTCGGAGTTCTGCGCCAGGTGCGTGCGGTTTGTCCACGATTGCTGGCAAGCGTTGTAGCGCTGGACGATGTCCTTGGTGTCGCGCATGGCCGTGGTCCAGTAGAATCCAGCTCGTAGAGCTTTGGCAACGAGGGCGCGACTGCCAGCGTGGTGCCCGCAGGTCCCTTCGTGGATGTCGAGGAGGACGGCCCTTCCATCCCCGTTGGAGACGCACCGTTGGAGCACTCCTGTGATGTTGTGCTTGTACAGTTCGCCGTTGATGATGGCGAATGCGTTGGATCGTCGCCCGACGTGTCGCGCGTCAGTCGGATCATCTGGCAGCCTCTTACTGAGTAGATATGTGATGTAGGGTTGTGTCCAAGATGGCTATATCATCATGATGCCCATTGGTCCTTCGAGTCATGTATCAAGCTCCAGGTTGTCGAGTGCCATTGGCTCATTGGGTGGCATAGCCCCCGAGTCCGTTGACGCGCTTGCTTTCTTCTCTGGAGACTTTGGCTTGATGGAGCGTTCGCAGATGCGCTCGAGAAATACCCCAGGTGGTATGGGGGCATAGGTGGAGCCAATGTTGGCGAGTGTGTCCGCCTCTTCGTTGCTTTCGCCTCCTACGTGCCGCAGCTCACAACCGTCGAAGTCCCCTTCGAGTGTGTGGTAGAGGTCGTGATAGGCGATCATGTTGACGCTCAGTGCGTCGCACTCGTGCATCATTTGGTTGACCACCAGTTTGGAGTCGCCGTAGATGATGAGCCTCTTGGCGCCACAGGCTTTCGCCATTCGCATCCCATGGATTAGAGCCTCGTACTCAGCTTCATTGTTGGAGGCAGTGAACTACATTCGCAGAATGTATTCAATTTGTCTCCCTGGGGTGATGTCAGTATGACACCTGCGCCAGCTCCGTCCTTTCGTTTGGACCCATCGAAGTGCATTGTCCAGAGGTAGGACATACCTGGCTTGTCGGGGAGCTGGTTCTCCATCCAGTGCATGAGGAAATCAGGGAGGACTTGCGACTTGATCACGTCGCGCTTTTCGTATGTGATGTCTCGTGGAGACAGTTCGATTCCCCAGAGCGTGACTCGCCCGGTGGCATCAGGGTTATTGAGTATATGCCCGAGCGGGGCATCGTTGACCACCACAATTTAGTGCTCCTGGAAGTAGTGGCACAGTCGCCTGGCTGTCATGAAGACGCCGTACACCAGCTTCTGGTAGTGTGGGTACCGCTGTTTTGTTGGCGTGAGCACCTCGTTGAGGTAGTAGACTGGGCGCTGGACCCCATGGACCTTGTTTTCTTCAGCTCGTTCCACCACAAGCACCGTGCTGACCACCTGGTTGGCGGCAGAGATGTAGAGCAACATTGGCTCTTTTTCGCGTGGAGTCACTAGTACTAGCGAGGTGGATAGTAAACGCTTGAGGTCCTCGAATGCTTCTTGCGCCTCGTCTGTCCACTCGAATTTATCAGTTTTGTGGAGAAGTTGGTAGAAGGGCAATGCCTTTTCACCCATGCGACTGATGAATCGACTGAGCGTCGTGATTCACCCAGCCAGCTGTTGGACGCCGCTTACATTCTTCGGCTTCTCCATGGCTAGTATGGCCTTTATTTTCTTCGGGTTTGCTTCGATCCCCCTCGCGGAGATGAGATACCCGAGTAACTACCCAGATGGCACGCCGAAGACGCATTTGTCCTGATTGAGCTTGATCCGGTAGCGGTCAATGTTGGCGAAGGTCTTGGGTAGATCGTCGATTAGCGTGGCTTCCTCCTTGGTTTTGATGACGATGTCATCAACGTAGACTTGGATGTTGCGACCAAGTTTATTCTTGAGGCAAGCCTGCATGCACCGCTGATAGGTGGCTCCTGCGTTTTTTAGCCCGAAAGGCATCGTGTTGTAGCAGAACACACCAAAGGGCGTTGTAAACGCCATTTTCTCTTGGTCTTCCTCCTTCATTCGAATCTGATTGTAGCCTAAGTAGCCATCGAGGAAGCAGAGACGCTCACATCTCGCGGTGGAGTCGATGATTTGGTTAATTCGCGGCAGCGGGAAGTGATCCTTTGGGCAGTGCTTATTCAATGAGGTGAAGTCCACGCACATCCGCAGGATATCCGTGTATTTTTTAGGCACAGGCACTATGTTAGCGAGCCAATTACTTTCCTTGATCTCGCGTATGAATTTTGCATCGAGGAGTCTGTTGATCTCCATTCTGACTGCTTTTGCTCGTGGTTCAGATAGTCGCCGAATTGTCTGCTTGACTGGCCTTGCGTCTGGATTTACGTTGAGTGAGTGCTCGGCGAATTCCTTGGGAACTCTTGGCATGTCCGCTGGACACCAGGCGAAGATCTCCCAGTGCTCACAGAGGAATTCGACGAGCGCGAGTTCCTATGCGGAACTCAAGTTGTTGGCGATGAGGGCCATCTTGGTCGGGTCTGTTGGGTGGACCTGGACTTTCTTCGTGTGCACCGACGAGTCGAAGGACAGGTCAGGTGAACTTGGCCTGCTCAGGGGAGGCAGACTGTTGTCTGTCGACTTCTTTAATCTTGCGAGTTCCTCCTGCATGCCGAAGGACTAGGAGATTCTGTTGAATTCCCTGTCGCAGCTGTCGGACCTCTCGAAGTTGTCGTTCATTGTGATTACGCCGTTTCGGCCTGGCATTTTCATCTGCAGGTAGGCGTAGTGCGGTACTACCATGAACCTTGCGAACGCGACACGTCCGAGGATGCAGTGGTATTGTGAAGGCCAATCAATGACTTCAAAGTCGATGCGCTCTCGCCGAAAGTTTTGCAGCGTGCCGAAGATGACGTCGAGGTTGATTTTGCCGAGGGGATATATGCCTTTCCCTGGGACGATGCCGTGGAACGTCGTGTCTGAAACTTCCAGACACGTCAGAGGGATCCTCATCGCACGCAAGGTACTTGCGAACATGAGGTTAATGTCGCTGCCGCTATCCATGAAGACGCGACTCATGTCGAAAACCCCAATCTGCGCCTCGTGTACGAGGGGACAGTGGCCTGGACGAGGAACTTGGAGCGGGTGGTCGTGCCTGTCGAAGGTGATGCAGGAGTCGCTTCTTCTGAGGTACTCAGTGGTGGAAGGTGGAGAGTTTATCGCCAAGTTGACTTGTTGAGTGATGGCCTTCTGCACTCGATTTGAGGGATGCCCTTTTTGGATCATCCCCATGTTGCCCACGGCTCGTGGGTATGGTTCGCCTCCGTGATGCTGGACCGGCGTGGCCGTGGGTGGTGGTGGTGGTCCGGGCAATGGTGGAGGAGCTCCATGTGCCACAACGCCTGGGGCGGCTCCATAGCCCCTGTTGACTGTGTTACGATTCATCCGAGACAGGCCCTCGTGGAGTTTGATGAACTCGTGGAAGTCCTTGAGAAGGTGGCTGGACTTCTTCTTGCCATCGTGCTTGTCGATGTAGAAGTGCACATTGCATGGCCCGGACAGTTTGTCCTCTATAGATGTTGCGGGTGCCTCTTCGCGAGTGCGTTGTTGCCATACATGTGTGGTTTTTCCGCTGTCGTGGTATCCACCGTTGCGGTATCCGTTGTTGCAGTTGTCATTGCATTTGTCGGCGTAGCCGGCTGCGACCATGTTGACCTCATCGCAGTCGTTGTAGACGCGCATCCGACGTTTGCCTCGGCGGTCGCGTCTGTGCACGAGGTCGTTGTCAACGTCGGAGTAGGTACTGTTCTTCACCGAGTCTTCTCCGTCATCCCACCGATTCGCGATTTCCATCAGCTGGGCGATCATTTTGGGCTTCGAGCGGCCCAGCTCCTCCTTGAGCTCTATACGGCGAACGCCGCCGTTGAATGCGTCGATTGCGCGGTCCTCCGAGATGTTTTCTGCGGAGTTCTTGATGATGGACCACCTCTAGATGTACGAGCGTAGCGATTCCCCCGATCTTTGTTGGCAGCTTCTCAGCTCTTCAATTGATGCGGGCCTTTTGTAAGTGCCCTTGAAATTGTGCATGAAGCTGTAGACCAGCTCTTCCCAGCTGCGAATGGATCCGCGTGGGAGATTGTTGAGCCATGCTTGAGCGGCGCCCTGCAGAATTGCATGACCGTGCTTCGACTCCCACCATGTAGTCTAACAGAAGAGATGTGGTCCTCCAACCAGATTTTCGAGTCTTGTAGACCATCAAATTTTGGGTTCTCTGATGGTAGTTTGAACCCTTTAGGCATTCGCTTCTGCCTGATGGCCCTTCTGAAGCATCTGGCGCCGCAGAGCTCAGTCTCGTCCTCCTCTGAGTCAGTCAAACGAGCGCGTCTTGCCCTCGATTTGTCGATTTTGCGCTGTGTGAGGTCATCGCGCGCATCGTAGTCGCGATCGTGCCGCCGTGAGCAGCGACGCCAAGACAGATTGTGGCTATCGTCGCTGGACAAGGGCGAGGAATAGTGTTTTGCCAGAGCCTTGCTTTTCTTTGGCTCTGGTGCGGGCTCTTTGTCGAGGGCGGCCTCGACTAGCCCCAAGCCCATGATCGTAGATTAGTGCATGGCAGCTCATGGATCTCCAGCTGGCGGCTGGTTGTTGAGGAGGTAGATGGTGGCCGCCATTACCGCGGCTTGTGCCGTCTTCGAGAGCACGTTGCCCCGCGTATCCACCGTCATGGAGCCGAAGTTGAGGACTTTCGTGGCTTCTACGCACTCTTCCACGGTGAGGTGGGCCAGTCGAGATCTTCTCTTATTGGCCAGGTACTCGTTGCCTTTGGAGGAGGATTCTCCGTGGGAGGAGAGCCCGGCTCGCTGAAGGCTTGAATCGTCCGCCGCCTTTTTACACGCCTCGAGTTGTGTGATTGCATGTAGCTGGCATCTATATTCCTCCTTCAGTAGCCAATGATAGCCCATCAGCATGTCTTGCAGGGAGTTGAGGGGCAGAGGATTGCCTCGTAGAGCTTCTCGACAGCGGGCCCACTCGTTGTCGTTGAGCTTGATCACTACACGCTCTCTAGTGTATTAGTTCACTATGGTCGGCGATTCTCCTCCCGCTCCATTGTTGACGGGCGCACTGTTGCCACCGTTGGTGGGGCCGCCGTTGGGCGTACTGCCGTTGGTGGTCCGGTGCCGTTGGGCGCGCTGCCGTTGGGCGGTCCGGTGCCATATCTGGTGCCAACGTTTTCACGATTGGCGGTAGTGTCGCCTGCGTTGATGACTGTGCACATGAAGTGGTTAGGGAAGTTGTTGGTCCCGCAACTTTCAGATCTAGAGTCGTAGGCTCCGTCTTAAGTGGCAAGGTCACCCAGATCGGATCCGCGACTACGGTCGTTTTCTGTGCTCCCAGCTACTGCTGAGGTGTTGAACTCACTGAGGGTGCCAATTGGTGGTGGGAACCACGATGCTGGAGCAATCTCGGGTTCCATCGGATGGTCAGGCATGCGAACTGTGCCCATCTGACCAACCTGGAAGCGGAAGCTCCCAATCACCAGACTAATTCCATCGCCCACACACTCGAAAGCCGGGCGAGTGGCCGGCGTGTGGACGGTGAAGTCGAACGCGCCAAAGAGATGGTGAATCTCCGCTGTTGCAGAGTTGTAGATCGCGGTTGATGGGGCCGAAGAAGCCGCCACATCAGCACTCCCAATTCCCACAGATGGCGCCAATTGACGAGGGTTTAACTCGTCAATGCTCATTGTTATGGACTTGGGTTTTGGAGAAGGAGGGAGCGCTGGAGGCATTAGTCGGCTAGCAAACAAGCACATAGGGATGCAAGTTTTACCTAGGTTCAGGCCTCGTAGAGGTCCCTACTCCTGCTTGTGTGCTCTTGGAATTAACGAAGGAATCGAAGATTACAGGGGCGCGCAGATGCAATCTGGCGAGAGTTGTGGAAGCTAGGGTTGCATGTGTCCTCCTCGCCGCCCCTCCTAGCCTTTATATAGATAGGCTAGGTCTCGGGTAGCAGGTCGAGTCAGTTACAGATTAGGGTTTTCCCTTTGAACTTTCTATCTTAAGCTTCTTCTTGTCTTGCAAGCAATCGAGAGTTCGTGGGCCACTCGAATTCTCCACTAGGCCTTGGCAACGCCGTGGGCTTCTGCCGTATATGGACCGTATATACCAGACTCGAGTACATGTAGGGTATACCCATGTCACCAGGAGTCGTGAAGTGGAGACAGACGCTTTAACGACCAACTATACATTAGGAATAAAATTTCGGCTGTATAGTTCCGGTCGTATAGTTGCCATCGACACCGCTAGGTCAAGCAGAAGAACTTTCGTGAAGGGACCCCTATATAAAGAGGCCTCGGGCGAGGAGAAACAGAGCTCCTTTCCAATCACCAGCCGCCCCCAGATCTCCATCCACAACACCGAAGAGCCAACGGAGGAATAGACTTAGATCTGATCTCCAAACCATTCTCCACCACCATAGCCATATTCCATCACTTGTAATAGTAGATCTCATCTTCGATTGGCGACATTGTAAGACTATTTTCTATCAATCTCATGATTCCCATTGCAATGTTTATGATCTTTGATTTCATCTCTATGTGTGAGTAATCCTCCTTGGGCTAAGGTCTTCGGCCTAGCCATGTAGCTTTTGTGCATGTTATTTATCATAGATGGGATCATGTATTAGTTTGTATGACATGATGATTATTGTATCCTCTCTTGCCTCAATCCAAGGACTTGTCAGGTACCCAAGACCCCGAGGATTGAGCCAGGTATAGGGAGTATGAGTAATGACTAATCAGCAGGTTGGGAACCCAGTGTCAGAAGGGGTACAAAGACTGGATGTGAGGGATTTACTTGGGATTAACAGTGACGTCACTATGCATATCATTAGTTCTCTTTATTCCATGGATGAGACTAGTAGGTTATTGCTATAAGCGATTGCAGAGGCAATAGCAATTATGGATGCACTGTCTACATATAATTTATCTTGCTCTAACAATTACATGCATACTTTATTATTATTATTTATTCCCATCAGATGTTTTGCATAGCTAAAGGTGAAACCGAAAGCCCTAGGCCCTCTTTCTCCATCATCGACAATAGCAAAAGACATCAAACTCATGGTCTGGTAAAAACACAAAAGGAATTCTAAAACTCCCGAAGGTCCGTTAAAGTAACTTCACTACACTTCTGCTTCCCAAGGATTCGATAAACCTAGGTCTACTAGGGAAAAAGAGCTATACTACATCGGTAATCCGGATCGAAGGTATCAACCCTTTTTCTGGAGCCGTTGTTGGGGAAGCAATAGCTACCCTGGTGAGGTTAGTAGGAACCTTGCTAGTTTTAATTCTTGTTTTTAATTTTTAGTTTGCTTTCAGTTTTTATTTGAAAAACAAAAAAATAGTTAGTCTTTAAATTCTTGCTTTTACTATTATAAGTCTTTGTTTAAGAAAACCCAAAACGGCTGAAAAGAAGCTTGGGAGTTTTCTACTCCCAACAATGATTATTTGTGTACTCCTATTACCCAGCCAACAATTGTTGCTGATGATAATGAAATTAAGCCTCATTATTTAAGTTTGGTTCAACATAATCAATTTGGAGGCTCTGCTGTTGAGGACGCTGGTATGCACTTGAATACTTTCACTAAAATATGTGATAGGATGCGCATAAAAGATGTTGACCCCTATGTGGTCAAATTGTGCTTATTTCCTTTCTCTCTTAGAGGAAGAGCAAATGAATGGTTGCTATCTTTTCCTACAAATACTATTACATCATGGGTGGAATGTACTTCTTTATTTATGACTAAATTTTTCCCACCTGCAAAGACTATGCAACTGAGATCTAATATTACCGGTTTTAGACAGGAAGAGCATGAGCCACTAGCGCTTGCATGGTAGAGGATGAAAGAATGCATGAGAAACTATCCTAGTCATGGGATGGAAGACTGGTTAATTCTCCATTTATTTTATAATGCTCTTAACCCTATGTCTAAGTCTATGCTTGATACTGCAGCTGGAGGAACATTTATGGGTAAACATATTACCAAAGAAAAGCAGCTGCTAGACAATATGCAAGACAACCATGCCCAATGGCATGTGGTTAGATCAAACACGAAGAAGGTGAACTCCGTATCACCACAAGAAAATGAAGAACTCAATGCTAAGTTGATGAGCTCATATTAGTCGTAAAAGGTAAGGAAATCTAGGAAAGAGCTATCCTTGAATCAAATATTGAAAAAATAGACTTCATAGCTCGTAATGATTATAATCCTGTTTGGAAGAAGAATTAATCCTAATTTTCTAAAACATTATTCTTGTCCTGCAGGTAACTCTAATAATAATATGGGAACTAGTAATGGTAGTCTCCAAGAAACACTTAAGTCTTTTATAGACTCACAAAATGAGCAAAACAATATTCTTGTTAAAATAACGGAGAACCATGATGCTATGCTTGGTAAATTATCTAACCAAGTTGTAAGTGTGAGGAATGATTTGCAGGCCCTTCAAGAAACAACGATGATTGTTGAGGCACAGCTAGGTAAGATAACTAAGAGTCAAACTCTCATTCTAGCTAAATTTGCAAGTAAAGCTGAGCCAAATCCTGTTGAATACCTCAAGATGATAAGAATCCAAAGGGAGGAGCCTAAAGAACTTGATTATAGTAATGCTCCTTCACCAAATTACATCGTTGAAGATCTTGTAAAAAGGATCAATGTCAAGATTCCGGTAAGTAAAGGAAATGAGGAAGCTATGTACCAACACTTTGTTAATCAGGTAGCAATAAAGATACGTGAGCTTGAGGAAGAATATAAGCAAAAATTACTTGTGATATATTTGAGCCTACTATTAAGATTAAGATTGGGACCAATGAGATAGCTGCACTTTGTGATCTAGGTGCAAGCATCTCAACAATTCCAAAAGGTATTTTTAATAAGTTAAATCTTGGCTCTTTTGAAATCACCGAGTTAAAATTGTATCTAGAAGATTCTACCTACAAACAAGTTGTACGAATTAAGGACAATACTTTAGTATACATTAAAGGTTGTCCTGCTCTTATTGATTTTGTTATTGTTGACATGCCTGAAGATGCTACTGCTCCTATTATATTAGGCCATCCATTTTTAAGAACTATTAAGGCTTTGATTAATCTACGTGAAGGGAACGTGAAGCTTCAACTGCCTTCGCGGGATCCTTTTATTATTCATTTCCCTAGGAAGAAGAAAGTCAAGCATGATGAAAAGGAGGCCATCACTTTGAAGGCCAACTATTTTGGAGTGGGTGTTCCACTCATCTGGCCTAAGTGAGCAACATTGAGGTCAAGCTATTGACTATAAAAGAGCGCTTTATGGGAGGCAACCCATGAGAAATAAAGGTTTGAGTTAAGTTTTTAAGTTTTAGATTAAGTTTATGTTTAATAAAGAGTGCTAGAAATCTCTAATTGAGGAGCAGAAGTTTGGTAGTACTAAAAATCCTGCTTAATACATGTTGATGTTGGTCGGCAATATTTACTGTCATTTTTCTGTCAAAAACAAGGTGTTTCTCTAAGTTTCGGGATAAGAAAGAATTCTCGAAGAAACATAATTTTTTTGATGTATACAGAAGGTTTAACGACCAACTATACGGCGTGAACAAAAATTTCGGCCATATAGTTCTGGTCGTATAGATATTTTGCTATCGACAATTTTTCTTTCGTAAGTACTGACGGTTTAACGACCAACTATACGGCAGGAATAAAAAATCTGGCCGTATAGTTCCGATCGTATAGATATTGAGGCTTTTGTACAATTTCTTTTCCAGGTACAGCGGGTTTGATGACCAACTATATGGCGGGAACAAATTATTCCGGCCATATAGTTCTGGTCGTATAGCTGCGCCGCTAGGTGGAAATCCTAAAATTTTGACAACAGGACAACTATACGGCGGGAACACATTGTTCTGGCCGTATAGTTCCACCCGTATAGTTGCGTCCGACCATAAAAACGCCACGAGAAGGTACTTCAAACCCCAAAACTTCAATCCTTTTTCTCTCTTCTACCTCCAAACTCTCTCAAAACCTCAAGAGATCTTCATCTGTACTCAATTTCGTTTGATTTCCTCGCACACAAGTGATCTACAGTATGTTTCTCCTCCGATCCCCCAACTACTTTTTGCAAATTCATCTTCGATCTATCGTCATTATCAATCTAGGGTGAGACCTACTATGAACTAATTGCCATGATTCTCTTGCCTAGATTATTATTATTTTGAGGGGATTCTTTAGTGTGCTATGATGAGGAATATGTTATACTTATTATTGTTGGATCAAAAGGTTTTATTTTTTCTTTCTTTATTATTTTATATGATGAACACAAGGAGCCAAACTCGTGCTCGTGCCGCTGCTAGCGCTTCTCCGGCTATCGCTCAAGAGTGCATGGGGATACAGTTCAGGAATGAGCTCCAACATGATCGCTTCAACAAGATCAAGAATCGAGAAGTGAAGGCTACCAAGTGGGCTTGTCCCATTATATTGAACCAAATCGGTATTTCTAATGACTTCAATTTACTTTGCAATAGGGTTGGCCTGCAAAACTTTGAATTCAATGATGTGCCTACTTATCGCTGGTTAACTCTTGAATTTTTAAGTTCTTTGCAAAGCACCGTTAAACTATGGCATGAAGAGGACATGATTTCTTTCCGACTTATGAACAACAATTACACTTTATCACTAGATGAATGGTGCGCATGCTTTAATCTTCCAAACAATGATGCTAATGCCCTGCGCGCATCTTTTACTGGCTTAGACCCTTCCCCGAAACAATATTATAATGGAATGAGCTTCACTTCTAGAGTGAGCAAGGGGAAGAATATTTAACATCCTGCAATTCGCTATTTGTTCTATGTTATTGCTAACACCTTGCAGGCACAAAATGAGTTCACCAGACTCAATGAGGAGGACATCTTAGTCCTTGCAAAAGCTTCTTACAATAGCTGTGACTTGTCACTCAACTTGGGCGCAATCCTTGTGCACTACCTAGAGCACCAATCCTCCCAAAGCCAAGGACCAATTATAGGTGCAGGCGTCATCACCGTGCTTGCCATTTCCCTAGGCATCGACCTAGGTGAGTTGCAACCTGTGCTAGGTGAGAGATGTGTTGATTTCTCTACTTTAAAGGCTTATGGAATGCTCACTAGGAGAGGTGGTGTTTATTACTTGCATATTACTGGAGCTGGGCGTCTCTACCCCACTCCTATGCCTAATGGTCTTTTCTATATCGAGGAAGGATGTTTGCTATATGACTTGCAGGTTAAGCAACACCAACCCGAGGAGGAGATTCCGGATGAGGATGAGGACCAAGAAGAGGAGCAAGAAGTTCCTTATCAAGAGGAGCAGCCACCAACCCAGTTCGCCACATACCAAGACTTCCAAGAACTTGGAGGGACTATGTAGAGGATGCATAGCCTCTCTTTGAACCTCCGGGGAAAAACTAGTAATTTATCAACTCAATTTGCGAACTGGAGTAACGACTTTTTCTGCCAGCACAATGATTTGAAGGGCTTGCAAAAGCCTACACTTGGGGAAGTTTCCTCATTTATCTTTATTTGGCGTTCATTTGCTTTTATTTCAAGGTTATGTTTTTAATTCGAGCTTATAAGCACTCGTGTTGGTTTCCCCAACACTTTATCTTTAGTAATTTCTATTTGTTTTCGAGGTTTTCTAGCCGAACTTTGCCGCCAATTTTCTATTCTTTAATTCCCCCTCTCAAAAACAACCAAAAAGATTTCTCCATTTATATTTATTTTTCCCTCTTTCTTTTCTTTCCGCCTCAAGGTTTTCATGAATTTGCAGGAAGAGTGATTGACTTCGAGTTTCCAAGAAACGAATTAAAAAGGAAGAGAAAAGTGGAACCAAACATGAGAGTTATGCCTTATAACCCCCCCCCCCCCTCACTTTTGAAGTTTGAGAAACACATGCTAGTTAGTAGTAAATGTTGAGATATTATATTGGTGGAGTGAGTCTTTATAATGTAGTAAAGTTTTGTTTGCATGGATATTTAGTTGGGTACGTTTTGTTCCAGCTCTTGTAGTAAACCAAGTCTTGCCTAAAATTTGCTAAACAATTGTAATAAGAAAAAGTCTCACAATTGAAGGCTTGGGTGTTGTAGTGTTTAGTCTTGAAGGCTTATTTCTAGAGACACTCAACACTACGGAATATAATGATTGACTTGATAACTCTCTTTAAAAAGGTTTGTTCGATTGAATTAATGTTTAGCGGATTTTGTGAGCATGACAAAGTTTGACTTGTTAATCATAAGAATAATATAGCTTTATGCGTCTCAAACTTCATGGGTTTCCAATAACTCCGCTAGCCTACGAACGATCTTCATGGAGGAAACTCCTAAATTTCGGCTATGAGTTGATTAAACACATGTAGTAGCAATGCTATAATGGGTAAGATTCTTGGTACTCCCGGGTAGCTGTGTTCATGATGGAATCACTCCTCTGGCTGATATGAGTAATCATTGTGCAAAAGGAACAAAAACTTAGTAATACCACGAGTGTCCATCACAACCCAATAAACTAATTTTTTTTTGGCATGCTCTCAATTACTTAAGAACTGAAATTCTTGAAGGACAATGAATGGCAAAGTAGTGCTTGAAAAGTATTGATTTATCGATGTGGGAGAATTGAGATACTCTAGTGTATATGCTTTTCATGACAACTCTCACACTCTCAGTTTTACATGATCATACTTTATTGTTCAAAGGCAAGCCTATGAGTTGATTACATGACATGGAATAAAGTTTACTCAATTGAATCATCCATGTTAACAATAATTTTTCTATGCTACAAGGATGCATAGAAACCCGTATGATATGCTTGCCATTACTCTATCTATGCTGAAGTTTTTCAGATTCATGAAGTGGAGGAAACATGAGACTACCAATCATGAGTAAGATCATCATCTCGTTATTTCAGTTTAAATGTTGAGTTCCTTTTTGATTTTGGTTTTCTTGCTTGAGGACGATCAAGTTTAAGCTTGGAGAGGTTGATGGCTCTGAAATATAGCCATCTATGTCCACATTTAAACTAGATATTATTCATATTTTTGATGAAATATCTCTCTAAACCCTGCCACTAATGCCTAATGATCAAAGGGGTATGCAATCTTTTCTTGCTATTTTTCCCTGCATAGATAATGAAGTTTGATGATGGGAATCACTACATTAAAATCAAAGATATGAGATTTCCAACAACCCAAAGAAACCAGGAGTCGTGAAGTGGACACAGACGCTTTAATGACCAACTATACATCGGGAATAAAATTCTGGCCGTATAGTTCCGGTCATATAGTTGCCAGCGACACTGCTAGGTCAAACAAAATAACTTTTGTGAAGGGACCCCTATATAAAGAGGCCTCGGACGACAAGAACAGAGCTCCTTTCCGATCACCATCCGCCCCCAGATCTCCATCCACAACACCGAAGAGCTGCCGGAGGAATAGACTTAGATCTAATCTCCAAACCATTTTCCACCATCATAACCATATTCCATAACTTGTAATAGTAGATCTCATCTTCCATTAGTGACATTATAAGACTATTTGCTATCAA
This sequence comes from Avena sativa, assembly GCA_916181665.1. NCBI lineage: Eukaryota > Viridiplantae > Streptophyta > Magnoliopsida > Poales > Poaceae > Avena > Avena sativa. The sequence goes on from OV702287.1 coordinate 347,913,218, forward strand.
TCTCATGATTCCCATTGCAATGTTTACGATCTTTGATTTCATCTCTATGTGTGAGTAATCCACCTTGGGCTAAGGGCTTCAACCTAGCCATGTAGCTTTTATGCATGTTATTTATCATAGATGGGATCATGTATTAGTTTGTATGACATGATGATTATTGTAGCCTCTGTTGCCTCAATCCAAGGACTTGTCAGGTACCCAAGACCCCGAGGATTGAGCCAGGTATAGGGAGTATGAGTAATGACTAATCTGCAGGTTAGGAACCCTAGTGATAGAAGGGGTAGTACAACTGTATGTGAGGGATTTACTTGGGATTAACAGTGACATCACTATGCATATCATTAGTTCTCTTTCTTCCATGGATGATACTAGTAGGTTATTGCTATAAGCGGTTGGGGAGGCAATAGCAATTATGGATGTACTTACCACATATAATTTATCTTGCTCTAACAATTACATGTGTACTTTATTATTATATTTTATTCCCATCAGATGTTTTGCACAGCTACAGGTAAAACCGAAAGCCTTAGGCCCTCTTTCTCCATCATCGACAACAAGAACAAAAGACAACAAACTCTTGGTCCGGTAAAAACACAAAAGGAATTATAAAACCCTCGAAAGTCCGTTAAAGTAACTTCACTATGCTTCTGCTTTCCGAGGATTCAATAAACCTAGGTCTACTAGGGAAAAAGAGCTATAGTATATTCATAATCCAGATCGAAGGTATCAAAATCTCACCTCAGTACTACATAGAGAGATCATGTATTTGTTCTTATGTACTACATATTATTGTAGACAGGATGATGTGTGATGATGTAAATGTACATGTGAATATCTAATGGGTATCAGAAAACTTGGGTTATATAACATGATATAACCTGATATGATGTCAAGTTCACTTGCATCATTATTTGTTGCTGGATGAGAACCATCTGAGTGTGTATATAAAGAGAGAGATATACACCTGTAATGACTCGATGCTTCTTATATCATGCAGTATTTGATACGATTAATATGTCAGATAGTGCTTTGAGAAGAAGTGATCAGCATGACACCCATAAGTTCCATGATCTGCACAAAGTAGAATTCCTTCAAGTGATACTTCAAGTGTTCAATTCTTTTGTGGGACATATCTTTGTACTCCTGCTTGAAATAAAATCGAGATGCAATCAGTAAATATTTAAGCTTACGATGAAAGCTGAATAGTACATCTTTCAGCCAACTTATCTACTCCAAAGGAAACCACTATAGGGTGAATACTATGTGTTTGTTTTCCCAAATAAAATGAGCCAGCAGTTCTTGATATTTTTCAAAGGAAAAGAAAGAAAAAAACGAACAATCTTACAGAACCACGCCATGGCAATTGGCATTGCCATACCTCAGAAAGATCAGTTTCATTTAATATCAGAGTGTCATGATCAGGTATCTTCCATTCACAAGCAATTTTCAGCATGACAAGCTCTTGCTCGATCTAGTCAGCTTTGTTATAAATGTAAGACAACAGATACTCCTGTATAAAAAGTGTGAAAGAGAGGACTTCTGTAAACTAAAAAGGCATTGTTGATAGAACCAAGTTTGTAAATGTTCTGCTCGTATCTTAACAGTTCAAAATAGAATCTGATCTCAATACCCACAGACAAATTTTCCATGTATTGCGAAGGAATTACTCAGACTATATAAGTCTTAGACAAAACGCATAGACGCCATCCTTTTTCATAAACCTGCTAATGTTACCATGTTACAATATAACACCAAACAGCAACGGAGCAACCAATACCAGCTAAACCTAGCAGCTTAAACTAGCATTCTATTAGCAGCTTGAATTTTCCAGGTCTGGCTTTGAAGCCTGAGTTTACACACTAAGTAAACCAAGAGGATTGCCACCAGTAAATCATGAGGATTCCAAGAACACAACAACAATAGCAGTCAACAGCTTATTTATTTGAACAAAAGGAAAATTGTTTCATTCTGCGACTTTGGAGGATTTTGAAACAAAAGGTAAAAATTGTTTGATTGTCCCTTTTTGGACTGATGTTACAATGACTGAAAAGAAGGGAGGAAGGATCCCTTACACCTGATGGGTTGAATTCAGAAGGCTATGACACCTGATGGGCAGGAGTAGCTGTAACACACAACCTCTAGTATATTCTAGCTTTGTCCAAGTCGCATACAATGGAAGTGGATGTATTTTGCGGGATGGAGGAAATGAGAAAAGATGCACATGGTGGCTAGCCGGAGGGAGCAAAGGGAATACGTTCATGTTCTCACATATTGGTGAAAACTGAAAACTAAATGTATATTACCTATGTGGTGAAAACTAATGCATATTCCTCTCCATGTTTTGAAAAAGTTGAAGAACAGATGCTCGACTATTGTTTTTGTTGGTTCGTGGCAATCGTACGAGCATTTAAATAAAATAAGTCTCGGACGCTAATCGCTATGTATACCAGCTCCGATTGACGTAACGTTTTCAACTTTAGAAATGGGTAAAATGTGACACAAACTTCACCTTTTTTCTTAAGTACAAAATCTCTCGTACTTTCAAACAAGCAATTTTTTTTCTTTCTTACAGCCACCCGGATGTACCCAACCCTATAAGGACCATCCGATTATCCTAGTTAATTGGATCTAATAGCATGGATTAACCTAATCAGATGCCATGTGCAATTAGCAATTAATCTACCCGAACTCGCTCGGACGGACGGACGTGAATCCCCAAAAAATAATCTCTGGGCAGTGCTACGCGTATCCCGGGGATGGAAATTTTCCATCCCGGCTCCCCAGCCGTCCGATCGGGTTCAATCAACAGTCCGATCTTCTTCCCGTCCCTCCATCCCACTTTTGCTACAAATAGTCCTGCTTTTGCTGCATGTAGCAGAAAACGGTTCGGTCCCGAAAATAAAGAGATAGACTAGACCTCGCCAGAGACTTTGTAGCAAAAAAAGTACTAATGTAGCAAAACCCTCTTCGTCGGAAAATATCGCCGGAGACTCACCGGAAAAAACCTAGTCAGAGACCTCGTAGCAAAATGTTTACGCTATTTAAAAAAGATTATAAATATAGCAGAACTAGCATCGCACTCGCGGAAGACTCCGTCGGAATACCTCGCCGCAGACCTTGTAGCAAAAAATTTACGTAATTGTAGCAAAAAACACGAAACGCTTGTAGCAAAAAAAAGAGTTATATTATAGCAACCCGACTTTGCGACATCTCGTAGCAAAACTCAAAGGCTCACTCGTAGCACCGCCAGCGGCGGCATGTAGCAAAAAACGACACCGTAGGTAGCAAACTGGCACCGGTGGCCGTCAATAGCAATGCAGGTGGCCCCTTGTAGCACATCATCGCCTGCCTCCTTGGAGCTAGGTCGCGGCGGTGCTCGAAACTCCTGGCGACAGTCTACGGCGTGGTGGCGGTGCTCCTCTAGGAACTCCCGACGACAACCTAAGGGCGCGGCGGCGGCCTGGAGTGCGGAGATGCACGGGGGCGCGCGGAGGGGCAGAGGAACGGAGGCAGAAAGCACGCCGGCGACGACCGTCACGGTCATGACGCCGGAGATGGAGTTGGATGGAGCCGTAGTTGTCTCCATCTTCCTGCTAGCGGCCAGGACGACGGCGGCTCGCGGCAAGGGAGGAGTTGCACAGGCGAGGGGGCGGCACGACCAGGACGACAGCGGTGCGCGGCTAGGGAGGCGCTGCCCGGCCATCGCGGCGGCGGCGCATGGTCAGGGAGCGCGGAGACGCGCGCATCCGGCGGCGAAATCGGCAAAAGCACGTAGGGTCCACCACGATGGAAAAGAGGACGTTGGAAAAGGCGCAGCTCACTCGGGTCCACCACGATGGAAGGTTCCCGACGCCCACCCGAGGGGTGAAATCACGGGATCCCCAGGGCAGTCGTACATTTTCCATAATCTATTGGATCTAGTACACCGGTGAGTACTTCGGTTTTTTAAGAAACCAAAGTATCATGGATGCAGCTACATCGAGGTCGATCTTGTTTTAAGAAAAAATGAGGTCAATTCAGACATCTCACTAATATTTCTATTTTTGAATATAAAAAATAAATGAGTTTTGGCTTTATTCTAAAAAGGGAATACACTACTCAGCTATACTACACGCACGTATATAATCATGAAATTTTAAAATTTAAAATGTTTTCTAGCTCAAACCAGTTATCCGATTCAAGATCCGTTTTTACCGTTGGATTTGTCGCGACGAAATTTTCGAAACTAGATCCCATATCAATATGTTCGACGACTTTTGTTTGGAGGATGTAACTTTGTGAAAGTTACATTCAATCAAAGTTAGTTACATCCAATTTACAGAAACAATGATGTCCGGGTTATAAAAAAGTTACGTCCAGCAAAAAGTTACATCCGAATTAGCAAAAAAAGTTACATCATCTAGAAAAAAGTTACATTCTAAAAAATTCGTCGAAATATAATGACAAGGTATCTAGTTTTGAAGCTCTCGTCGTCACTAGTCTAACGATGAAAATATAATCTAATTTGGATAAATAGTTTGAGCTAGAAAACATTTTGAATTTTCGAAATTCGTAATTAAATGCAAAGTGGAAGCATGCAGCGGCGCGACCTATGTTTTAGGTAGAAACGAGGTATGTCTCATAATTCAATGCACAAGTAGAGGCGTGGGATGGTGATCATGATGCTATGAGGCATGACCTCGTTTTGTACCAGATCAAGGTTAGCCTAGATATAGATTCTACGAAGTATCCCTTAGCATTTTAAAAATACTTAGATGCCAAACGAAACCTTATGGACTAGATTTAATAGAATTATTTTCCAAACCCTACTGCTGGTTTTGGTATCCGAGAGAACCGTCTCTAAGGAAAGTAATGTTACGATCCATTAAATTAAATCCAAATTAGCCAAATAAATCTGAACAGGCCCCAAATAATTCTCATGCGCACCATGTCTCATGCAGAACAACCCTAGACTGCCGTCGTCATTGTTGTCCTACCGTTGCATATCCGGCATAGCCATCCTCGGCCATCGACATTGTCTCCTCTCGCGGCCCTCGCGGCCAGGACCGCAGCTACCGTCAAGCGTCATCACGTTGTGCACCTCCGTGTATTTGCACACCTGGTCGTTCATCCCTATCGTCGCGGCCTGCAAGACAGTCGTCGCCGTCAATCCGCCTTCTTCTTCCCTCCATGTGCAATCTTCCTCTGTATGGTCACGACGCGCATGCCATCTCCGCTCATATGTTTGCATGTCGCGCAGCTTGTTCACTACTTCCGATGAATCATCAAATGTAGGTAAGCGCTCCTCTAATCTGTTGCCATCTGCATACTATGTTATTTTGCATTAGCCATTGGATCGATGTATTTGCTGGATTTAAGTGTTGGATATGCTCCTCATGTGGGTTATGAGGAAATGATCTTATGAAGCCTTTTAGGTGGCTCAAACAAGTGCAAGAGTCCACCAACCTTTAAGGTTATGACAAATGGTCATTTTAGATATTACACATAAGGGAAGGAAGAGGATAAACCTCCTATCCAGCCACCACAAGGTAGAGTGATAAAAATATAGGATATCCTCCATTGGAGAAAAAACAAATGAGAAAAGAAGAGAAAGAAGTTCACAGAAGAAGCTAAATCAAGCACCGGGCTCTGCCCATATGGTCGTGACGTCCATATCAATTACCTTGTCTCTTTCAAGCTATGGTTCCATCATTTTTGGTGAGGTTGTTCCAATCCCTAACTCTTGTGCCCTAAATCTTGTTATTAGGATCCAAGATCCGTGTGTATATTAATATATGAGATATTCTAGTACTCTCTAGAGAAGAACAAGTCATATCCCCATTTTATAATAGTGAAAAAAGATTTAGATGGTTTTGGACCATGATTTTTCTCTTAAGTTGAGAGTTTTTCACGTAAAAAGGAATGTGTCATGTGTGTTGATTTGCTTATTTCTGCACCTAGCACATAGGACTTGTCATACCTGACTTAAGATTTCGGCTACTTGTGTGCTAAGAGCACCCATGACTTGTGCTTGGTTGGAACGGATGCATTTTTCCGTATATGTTTGATGTATATATTTTCTTACGTGATTGAGTGTGAGACAATAGAATTAGGGGAACCGGCTCAACCCTCAATGGGGTGGCCTATCACATATATATAATGGGTGTGTTACAATAGGTACAAACACGTACACATATACAGAAGCTATATACAGTCTAACACCCTCCCTCAATCTTAGCCACTTCCTAAAGAATCTAGAAGGGTAAGATTGCGCCTACAGGCCTCAAACTGTGGTAGAGGTAATGGCTTGGTGAAGATGTCTGCAAGTTGATCCTTAAAGGAGATGAACTTGATATGTAGTCGCTTCTGTGACACACGTTTTCGTACAAAGTGATGATCAACTTCGATGTGTTTCGTTCGGGCATGAAATACCGGATTTGTAGAAAGGTATGTAGCATCGATGTTATCACACCAAAGAATAGGAGGCTGTGATTGAGATATACCCAACTCCTGAAGCAAAGACTGTACCCAAATAATCTCTGCAGTAGCATCAGCCACAGCCTTGTACTCGGCTTCAGTACTGCTCCGTGAGACAGTAGCCTGTTTCCGAGCACTCCAGGCGATCAAGCTAGAGCCAAAGAACACAGCATAGCCCCCCGTGGATCGCCTGTCATCAAGTCTGCCAGCCCAGTCCGCATCAGAGTACGTCGAAAGGACCTCGGAGGGGTTCGGCCATATATGCAGCCCGTGGGACACGGTCAGACGGACATAGCGTAATATACGCTTAACAGCTGATCAATGAGTGTCGCGGGGCATCTGAAGATACTGACAAACTCTGTTGACAGCATAAGATATATCTGGCCTCGTGATCATCAAATACTGGAGACCACCAACAATACTCATGTACTCCGCAACATCAGCAGAAGACAGAAGCTCTCCATCAACAGCAGTGATCTTGTCAGTGCTAGACATAGGCATAGTCGTCGTCTTGCACTTGAGCATCCTAGCCCGCTGCAACAAGTCCAGTGAATACTTCTTTTGTGTCAATATAAGGCCATCAGCACGAGAAGCAACCTCCACACCAAGAAAGTAATGAAGCTTCCCAAGATCCTTGACAGCAAAATCAGTACCAAGAGAGCGGACAAGAGCATCGACAGCTGACTGTGAGGAGCTGACCAAAATAATATCATCCACATAAACCAGCAAGTACATAGTGACCCCGGGCTTCTATAGAAGAAACAATGATGAATCAGCCGTAGAAGGTGCAAAACCATGAGCACGAAGGGCAGTCGCAAGACGAGCATGCCAGGCACGAGGAACTTGCTTCAAGCCATAGAGTGCTTTGGTAAGACGACAAATATGACCAGGACGATCAGGATCAGAGAATACAGGCGGCTGTCGCATATAAACTTCCTCCTCCAATACACCATGAAGGAAAGCATTCTGCACATCAAGCTGACAAAGAGACCAACCTCGAGTAATGGCAATAGAGAGAAGAAGCCTGATGGTAGTAGGCTTGACCACTGGACTGAAAGTATCTTCATAGTCAAGACCATAGCGTTGCCGAAATCCTCTAGCAACAAGACGCGCTTTGTAGCGCTCAATAGACCCATCAGAATGCTTCTTCACTTTGAAGACCCACTTAGAATCAATCACATTAACTCGCGGTGGTGGAGGAATGAGAGTCCATGTCTCATTGCGAAGAAGAGCACGATACTCCTGTTCCATAGCCTCTCTCCAATGAGGAATACTCATAGAAGCCTGGTACGTGCGGGGCTCGGAGGATGGATCCACAATGGCAGCATTCATGCATGAAGCATGCCAAGCCACCATGCCGTCAGTGCGCTCCTTGGGGCGATGAATGCCACTACGACTGCGCGTATGGGGACGCAGAACAGGAGCCGGCGAAGGACTCGGTGATGGTGACAGCGAGGGCCCAACCGGCGAGGGGCTGGGCGATGGTGACAGCGACGACCCAGCCGGCGAGGGGCTGGGCGATAGGCTGCGAGGCGACGCACTTGACATCGAAGAGGTCGGCGATGCACTTGACGTGGGAGAAGCCGAGCTGGAGCCCGCCGAGGGAGTCGCAGGGGCTAGGCTGCTCGACGAGGGAGACAACCCAGATGGAGGCGACATAGGGGAGGCGGGCGAAGATGGTCGGGGGCTCGGCGAGGGAAGCCCAGCGGCAGGAGGTGACAGCGGGCGTGCATGGGCACGGTGCCCGAGGCCATGCAGGTGCACAGGCGGATCGACGTGAACGTCGGATGGCGCCGGTGATGGAGGTTCGGAAGCCTCCAGAATTTCCAAACGAGCCCCACGTCCAGTTCCTGCACCATGGTTAGGCAACAATACAGGAGAGTATGCAACATCATCAAATTGGTCAGAGGCAATGGAAGATGAATGCATGGATGGAGGTTCAGTGGTGGACACAGGGAGTTTGGCAAAGAGAAAAACACGCTCATCAAACATGACATCCCGAGATATATAGACACGATTAGTGGGAACATGAAGACATTTGTATCCTTTGTGAAGAGAACTATAGCCAAGAAAGACACACTTTTTAGATCGAAATTCTAGTTTGCGTTTATTGTATGGGCGAAGGTGCGGCCAGCAAGCACCCAACCGCTTTAAAAAATGTGTAGTCAGGCTGTTCATTGAGAAGAAGTTCAACAGGAGTTTTCATGTTTAGAACACGTGTGGGAGTACGACTGATGAGGAAACATGCAGTAGTGAAGGCATCACTCCAAAAACGAAACGGAACCGATGCATGGGCCAAAAGAGTTAAACCAGTTTCAACAATGTGACGATGCTTATGTTCTACGGAGCCATTTTGCTGATGTGTATGTGGACATGCTAAACGATGAGCGATGCCAAGCGACTGGAAAAACGAGTTGAGATTGTGATATTCACCACTCCAATCCGATTGAACATGAACAATTTTATGCTTGAGAAGACGTTCAACATGTTTTTGGAACTGAACAAAGATATCAAACACATCAGATTTACACTTAATAAGATAAAACCAAGTAAAGCGACTGTAAGCATCAACGAAACTGATATAATAATTATGACCACTAACAGAGGTTTGGGCAGGGCCCCACACATCTGAAAAACAAGTTCTAGAGGATGTTTCACCTCACGACTAGACTCCAAAAAAGGAAGTTGATGACTCTTCCCCTGCTGACAAGCATCACACACTGCTACATCTTTATTACTAGGCATGATAGGAAGCTCATGATGACGCAAAACATGGCGAACAATAGGAGTGGTAGGATGACCAAGACGAGCATGCCACTGTGACGACGAAACGCGAACTCCATTGAAAACGCGAGAAACTCCAGGATGCTCCAGACGATAGAGACCATGGCAAAGGCGTCCACTAAGGAGCACGTCCCTCGTGTCCCGATCCTTAATAAAAGGATCAAACGGGTGAAATTCACAAAACACGTTATTATCATAGGTGAGTTTAGGAACGGAAAGGAGATTACGTGTCATAGATGGTACTCGAAGGATATTACGAAGTTGGAGACTCCTATTGGCATGACTAGTAAGAAGAGATGCTTGACCAATATGAGAGATGCGCATACCTGCTCCATTGGCGGTGTGAACCTTGTCGGTGCCGTGATATGGCTCATGAGTATGAAGCTTCCCCATCTCATTGGTAAAGTGCTCCGTCGCCCCAGAGTCCATGTACCAATATGGATCTACGGGGTAGGACTAAGTCTGTCCAAGGTTCGCCTAGGGCTTCGGCGGCGGCGCCGGTTTATCAGCCATAGCCGCCTGGCGCTGAGTGTTGCGCACATCTTTGCCGTCGTTGCCGAGGCCGAGGAAGCTCTTATAAAAGCGACGGTGACACTTGGAGGCCCAGTGCCCATCAAGTCCACACAGCTGACACACCTTCCTCCCCCCGCTGGAAGGAAGCGACGATGGGGAGCCAGACGAAGGCGAGGGCGACGGTGTGGGCCCCTTGCCCGAGGCGGACGATGGGGCACCCGAGGAGGAGCGGCCGCTCCTGTAGGCGGTGTTCGCGGAGGAGCCCCCACCTTGGCTGCGATTGGCGCGACGCGCCTCGACGCGCTGCTCGGTGAGGAGAAGGCGGGAGTAGACCTCACGCGCTGCTCGTTGATGATCTCGACCAAACCATCGTACTCCTCATCGAGGCTGTTGACGATGAAGGAGTTGAACTCGGAGTCGGTGAGCGGCTGTCTGATGGACGCCAGCGTGTCAGCAAGGGCCTTGACCTTGTTGTAAAACTCCGTGGCGGTGGTGTCGAGCTTCTCACACTCGCCGAGCTCGCGACGAAGTGAGCTGGCACGAGCTTGCGACTACGACGCGAAGGAGCGCTCGAGGATTGTCCATGCCTCATGAGACGTCTTGGCAAAGACGATGAGCCCGGCAACAGCCGGGGTGAGCGACCCCTGGATGGAAGAGAGGTTCGCCTGATCCTGCCCCGTCCACACACGGTGCGCCGGATTGTAGACCGGGCCGTTGACACTGTCCACCAGCGCGGGGGGGGGCAGGGAAAAGAGTCATCGACATAGCCGAGCAGGTAATGACTCCCAAGGAGCGGAAGAACCTGCGCGCGCCAGAAAATATAATTATCCGGCGAGAGCTTGACGGTGATGAGATTGCCGAAGTGGAACGGCGGAGGCAGCGAGCCCGTCGAAAAGACTGCCGGAGGCGTATATGCCATCGGGACAGAGGCGGGCGGCGCGGTTGGGGTTGATCCTGCCGGAGGCGCTTGCGCCGTGAGGGCAGGGTGCATCGGCACGGACGCCGAGGGACCAGCGGTCCAGGCCGTCGAGGAGGCCGCGGGCGTGAAGGCGAGCGGTGAGACGGCAGCGGCCGTGGAGGCGGGCGAGGAGTCGCTGGACGTGTGTATCGTCAGCGATTGCCCCGGTGACGAAGGGACCGGGGGATGGTTGGAGAAGAAGGAGCCGACGCTCCTCGTCCCGATCGGGGGCGGCCGGATGGCGGCAGCGTCGAGGGGCCTGGAGAGGAGGGCGGCGAGGGAGGCGGGCAGATAGCCCGCGTTGGTGGAGCCGGAGGCAGCGACGCACGACATGACAACGGCAGCGGCGATCGGGGGCCGGGCGGAGGCGGCGATGGCGATCGGCGGGGGCGGCGGCGCGGCTAGGGTTTGGAGGCGGAAGCGGGGGTCGTGACTAAGTCTGATACCATGTGAGACAATAGAATTGGAGGAACCGGCTCAACCCTCAATGGGTGGCCTATCACATATATATAATGGGTGTGTTACAATAGGTACAAATACGTACACATATACAGAAGCTATATACAGTCTAACATTGAGCAACAATCCGTGGATTTAGTATATAAGTGGTGCTAAAGTTTACATCTTATTTTACTGTATATTTTTAGAGCTAATTTCTCAACATTAAGAATGTTCTTTTCCAAAATCTTATTTTTTTCAAAAATACAGCTATTCAGCGTAAGCAATTAGTACCGCGTCATGTTGGCGTATTATCAGACCGTTGTGGTTCCTTGAATTTTATCATGTATACATACAAAAATTAAAAAATATTACATGGTGTTTGGTGCCACACCCATAAAGCCATACCCTCTTATATTCGAGGTACACATTTCTAGAGAGATCGATATGTTATAAAAATAGCAGATTCTCTCGAAGCAAACACTTATATATACTCCCTCCATATCAATGAATAAGGCACCATTTTTTTTCTGATTAAGAATTATTTCAAATATATAAAAATTATTGGTATAAAATCAGCACCATTAGAAAATGTTTTTCAATATAAATCCAACTATACTAATCATGTACACTATACAATAATGAAGATACTGTTGCTCAATTTTTTCTGTCGAAGTTTGTCTTAAAACACGTGTGCACCTTATTTATAGGAATAGAGGTAGTATGGATCATAACAACATCTCTAACAGATGTTCTATCATTGGGCACCACGTCTATATCTCTTAGACTAGTCACACTGCGAAGTATTATATAATAGTATCATGTATATATAGTATATGATACCATCTTTACAGTGCATAGTATCACGTAGGAGTACCATAGTCTTAGTATATTTATTGTTTTGTAGAATCTCAATGTAAAATTGTGTACAAGATTTATTTGAGATTAGTTTTTCTTGTTCCACGTGCTATGATACTAGATCTATCTATGGTACGAACATAATCTCAGTCATCATTAATTACAGTGACACATAAATATTTTGTATGCAGGTAATGCATAATTCTACCTGTAAGACCTTTCACAATAGGTGTTTCTTACCGTGATATCCAAGGTGCTTTGCCTATGTGCAGGGACGGAGGGAAGGGGGGACGAGCGGGGGCGACCCTCCCCCTCCCCACCGAATCCCTCGTATCCTAATAAAGATTAGCGATCAACACTACTTTTTTCCCAACTAGCTACGCCCCCCCCCCCCTCCCCCTCCCTCACCCACACACCCCAATCGCAGAGGCCAGGCCAATCCCAAGTTCTAAGCGTCTAAGCCCATGTTAACCATTACTAATTAATTAGGCCATATACAAGACAAACTTTATGGCCCGATGGCCCAGGCAGCTGAGCAGACCGTACCAAAGTTAACTGAAAGCACGCACGAATGCACGATCAAATCGATCGGATCATCGTTTCATCTGGCTTCAGCGCCTTCGACGCGACGAGGGTTTCGGGCTGCCTGTTGCCAATTTTCTGGCCGCCAGCGAGCGTTGCTCCAATTCAGCCATCCAGGCCGGCCGCTGGCGGCCGCACTAGTATCAGGAATTCAGGATGAATAACGACGGAAGAAATACAGGTTTTCTAAATTCCTGATTTGATCACATCTCTCTGTCCACAATTATGCAGTACGATGTTATGAAAGCCTGAAAAATAATATGACTCATATTGACAAGGTGATTGTTAAGCAATGCAAGAAACGGGTTGTTGATGCAAGACTAAGGCTTAAAGATTCCATTGATGTTATTAAGTAAGAATTATTTAATTTCAAGCAACCATAATTTCTTATTGCATGATATCTAAGTTTTTACACTATTGATTGTATCAGGAGGTTGTTAATGCGCCAGGCATGTCCCTTTAGAGGAAATGGCGAATCTGAGGATTCCAAAAACCAAGGTAATTTCAAGGAAATACTCAAGGTAGTGGGTTCTTATAATAAGAAACTACAGGAAGTACAAGAAGTTATGCAAAATGCTCCAGGAAATGCAAAGTACACCTCATCAACTATTCAGAAGGAAATTGCTAGCATATTTGCATGGAAAGCTCAAAATTCAATTAAACAAGAGATTGGTAATGGCAAGTTTTCTATCATGGTTGATGAATCTAGATATGAGTCTAAGAAAGAGCAAATGGTAGTAATTCTTCGGTTTGTGGACAAAGATGGGGAGATAAGGGAGCGCTTCCTTAATCTTGTTCATATTAGTGACACCCGTGCTTTGACTCTAGAAAACTCAAATATTGTTGTTCTAACTGATATTGGGTTGAGAGGGGAAGGCTATGATGGAGAAAGTAACATGAGAGGGGAATTTAATGGACTTAAGGATCTAATTCTCCAAGAATTTCCTTATACATACTATATTCACTTCCTTGCTCATCAGCTTCAGTTGGCCCTTGTTGCCGATTCAAGGGAGGTACACAAGGTCCACAACTTCTTCCAGAATGCAAATTTTATTGTAAATACTATTAGTGCATCTCACAAACGAAATGATGAGCTACTACAAAATAAAGCCACTGAAATTGCAAAGGAGATTGAACTTGGAGAGCTTGACACAGGAATAGGGTTAAATCAAATAGGATCTTTACAAAGGGCCGGAGACACTAGATGGATTTCCCACTACAAGTCAGTAAAAACCTTGTTAAATTGTTTGGTGCATCAGTAGCGGTACTAAGAAGTGTAGCCAATGACCATTCCGTTCCGTGGAATTCAAGAGGAGATGCCGAGGATGCCCTGAAGTTTCTGGTTACATTTGATTTTGTCTTCACTCTACACCTCATGGAAAAATTATGTAGATCATTCTTGTCTTGTGTGTCAAACTCCAAAATAAATCTTTGGATATTGCAAATACATTGGATATTGTTTCTAACACAAAAGTATTGCTTGCGGAATTGAGAGATGGTGGATGGGAAAGTCATATGGAAGAAGTGGAAGCCTTTTGTTTGAAGCATGAGATTGATATCCCGGATATGAATCAGAGGTATGTATCTTTTCATATGTCCCTACATTTTTAAACTTAATCTTTTAGGTATGTAGTCACTTACCCACTTACAAACCTACTCATTAGGTATGTTCATGTGAAGAAATCTCGAAATAAGCATGACAACACTACAATACTTCATCACTACAAAGTAGATGTATTTAATGCTGTAATAGATCAACAACTAACAGAGTTGAATGATCGATTCAGTTCTGAAGTAACCGAGCTTCTAGATATTTGTACATCCTTGGATCTGAGACATGATAATTTTGACAAGTCAAGGATTTGCAAGCTAGTGAAAAATTCTATCCCGCTGATTTTTCTAGTCAAGAGAGAGATAGGTTGGAGTGTGAGCTACCACATTTTCATCTTGATACATCCAACAATCCAGAGATCAGAAAGTGTAACTAACTTGCTGATTTAACAAAAGGAATCATCAAGACTGGCAAATAATCTGATTATCCAATGGTTGAGAGATTGTTACAACTAGTGGTAACTCTTCTGGTATCAACTGCGACAGCAGAGCGAGCATTTTCTGCTATGAAATTAGTCAAGACACGTCTTCGCACTAAATTGGGAGATGACTTTCTCTGTGAATGTGTGATAGTCTACATAGAGAGGAAAATAGCAGAAAAGTTTAGTGTTGCAGAAATTATTGAGACCTTTGATCTCGTGCACGTAAAGCCGAGTTTAAATTGATAGATATGTAACTTTATTTATGATATCACCGCAATGATCATATCTTGATTATCTAGACCTTATAATATTTGTTGTGTTTGACAAAAAATATTCTGTAATTTCGACGCTTATACTCTTTGCCCCCTTATTTGTGATTCCTGGCTTCGTCCCTGCCTATGTGGCATGTCACTTAATGAAGAAAGAGAGTGTTGTTGTATCTTAGCTAACATAGACCACTTGCACGATATCATAGACAAAAAAACTTAGATAGACCAATCACATATATGCATGAGCCTAAAATTATTAAATGTAACACCACTAAGAAACACCATCTAAAAATAATGCATTGTGATGGTTGTTTCTTAAATTTTAATTGCTTATGTGAAAACGTGCTAAGATATACCCCATTGTAAAGGCCTATACTCTCATTGGGGCTAGTCTTATAAAGCAAATCCTCGCTAGAGAGTTATTTAAGTTGTCTATCTCAATATGCAACATAGCCACATCATCAACAAACCGTAGCCATTAGATTCTCAACTCCATCCACTATGTTGTCCAATCGTGACATACTCTCCGTTGGTATCTAAAGACATGTACTCTATCTGTAATCAACATCCTCTCCCGACCTCCTTCATCCTCCTTCCGTTGAGAGTTAACCGCCGTGTGCCATGCCTCTCCGCCGCCCTCCCCGCTGGAATAGCCGGCTAGGGTTGGGTTTGGGGAGGTGCCGTAGGTAGTAGTAGGTGTAGTTGGTCTTGGTTTTGGCGAATTTCCGCCGTGGCTTGGCGTCTTGTGGGGAGTACGCGTGGGCATGTTCTCTGGGCTGAGATCTGCTCATGGCTGGCGACCCTGCCTCTCCTGGTGTTGCTCCGGTGGCCGGAGCTGCTAGTGGAGGTCGGCGCCGGCGTTTCCTGGAATAAAAGGCCCGTGGAGCCCCTTCTTTTGACGAGGACGGCGGAGGCTGCCTTGTCTCACCCGGCTGGTCGTGGCGGCAGGGGGGTGAGGTACGGCGGAGTGATGCGGTGTCCTGCTCGTCTTCCCTTGGTCGACCGTGTCGGCAGGGGGAGAAGATGGCGGTTGTTTCCTCTTTGCCCTCCTCTAGATGTCATTTGTGATGGAACCGATTGAAGTTGAGATGCGCTGTTTCGCAATTGTCCCTAGCCGACCATGGTGGCGAGGAGGAAGGTTGCGATGCTGCTGATTCGGATTGCTTCGGCCTTCGCCGCCTTTTGTCAAAGAAGGTGTGGTTCCATTGCAGCTACCCTAGTGGCAGTGCAGGCTTGCCGCTGGAATGGACGTCCTCGCCGATTTTTGGGGCTCCGTGGGGGAGTTCCTCGTTGACGATCTTCGGCCGCTGCTTGTCCATAAGCCTGGTTCTCGGGTTCGTCGCTGCGGCATCTTCTACAGTTTCTTCTCCTCATCTCGGGCAGGAGCTCTGAGGAGAGAGCTCGGTTTCTTCGCACGGCGTCGACGAATCCTGGGTGCTTGTTGCTGTTGCGACTTGGTGTGTATTCTGCTCCTGGGCGCAGTGGTTGTGCCTTGATGGGAAGGCTCGCTAAGTTCCAGCAGCGAAGGGCATCTTTGGAGTACTGAAGCCAATATTTCCTGCAGTTCCAAGTCGGAGGAAGTTTGCCAGCCGATTATCCCGGCCAAATCGAGGCCTTCAAGCTTGCCGGCAAAGTCCGGCGTCCCTTCAACCTCCATAGTGAGGCCTAGCAGTTGCAGAGATGAGTTGGAAGGAGGACCTAATTGCTTTATTCTGTATTTTTTATAGGGTTCTCTCTGTAAAGCGTTTGGACCTTCGCGAAAATCTGTATCTCCAACATCTAGTTCTAACGAAGGCTTCCAGTCCATTCCTGGACTCTCCTGTTAAAAAAAAACTCTATCTGTAATCAACTGGACATCAACTATTTCCTCCACTATCATAACGAATCAGACAGTTCACTTCCCCTTCCACCTTCATTGACTTTTTTTTAGCTATGCACGTTCACCCATAACGTCCCATCCTATCAACAATGCAGCCATGCTGAAAGAACACCATGTGCATCTTCTAGAAGCTCCAGCAAACTGGTCTCTCTCCATCCGAGCTGGTAACTGAAGGCATCAAAATTCCTCCCACGTCTGCAATCACTTTATCAAGAAGGCAGCTTAGGCTTCACGTTCCTCCTTCAGATTCCCTTCCATGTGTAATGTGTATCTATTTCTGGTTTGGATGTACAGTACCTCTCCCATTCCTCTACCTTGTACCCATACGTCACTGCTTTCCATGACAGGACCTCACGTGTAACTTGCCGTTGCCGCCCGATGCGAGCTCGCTGGAGCTCTCGCCGTCTTTGAACAAGACTTGGAGCCATCCATGCGCATGTTGCCGCCGTAACATATATGCAACTTCACATCCATCGCCTGCCATGCCGCTGATGCTGCCGCCTGACGTGAGCTCGCCACAGCCAATCAATTCTTACTTCGTAGTACTGCATTTCGTTAGGCCAAACCATGCACCTGTTCGGTATCTACATACATGTTGCGTCGTAATTTTTTTGAGTGTATTGATCAGGAATGATAGGTCGTTTGGTCTTCCGAAAGGAGTGGAGTAACTTCTACAATGTGTTGTACTTCAACATGTTTTCATATACTTCCTCCTACCCATATTAGTTGATTTGAATTTATCTAGATTCGGATGTATCTAGTACTAAAACATGTCTAGATACATCCGAATCTAGACAAATTCGAGTCAACTAATATGGGTCGGAGGGAGTACGTCGAACAATAATCAATCTCTCTCGGATATCTAGCAAAAAAGTGATTAATATATATCCCTCCGTCTTTTTTTAGATAACAGGCATTCATGTGCCCAGCTTTGAATTAATAAGGCCAATGACGGCGAAAGGATACAAAGTCCTGAACCGAGCTTACAAAACCAACCACACACCCACGCACACTACCAAAAAAGCTACCACCGGAAGCGCAAACAACAGGCTCGGCCATTACTAAGACTACGAAGACTCGGAGCAGAGCTAGACAGCAACAGTGTCGGGCTAGAGATCCCCAAGGGCGAGCCAACGAACACGCACACCATCGACAGAACCCCTCCGTCGCAGAAACACCACAGGAAGCCGACCACCACCGGGAAACGACCCATGGTGCCCACAGACCGAAAAGCAGCACCAAGGTAGCTCAACACGGGAAGGGTAAGTGGAAAGCCTTGCCGAAGGTCAATAAACGAAGATTCACCTCCGCCACAGGACCATCGGAGAGCCGCGTGCTGTGAGCTCCCAGATGGTGTCTTCAAGAAGAGCACGACACCGGAGTGCCGCCACCGCCTGATCCGAGGGTCTTGGGTTTTCACCCGGAGGAAGCATAGGGGTGAAGATTAGCCACACAATGCCTTTAGGAAGGGAACGGCGTCCGCAGACGTCGCTGCCATGGCCTAGAGGTGCAAAGGTTTCCCCTTGGCCAACTCAGCGTCTACTAGGCCTCCAAGGCGGCATCTTCAAGAAGATCACGACGCAAAGGCGCCGCTACAGCCCGAACCGAGATCTTGGGTTTTCACCCGGAGCACAAACCACGTCACGCGGCTCTCCGGCACCATGTCATCCCTAAGACCATGGAAATCGATCAGCACCGGAGCCCCTGGCACGCCTGCCAACCACAAGGATCCCCACCGACCGGGGTCGCCGCCCCGAAAACCAAGACGAGCCCACCAGAGAGACGAAGAAGACACCGGGAAACACCACCGCAAGGACTCTGAAGACCGGAGAGACTCCGAAGGGAGCTCCTTTTCCAGATCGACGACCGGTGGTCCACTAGTGCCCTTGGATATGGGGTGGGGGATTGGGCTCAAAGGGGCCAAGAGCCCCTGCTCCGGCCCGATTGAGGCAACACGCTGCCTGCATTGACCCTCCCCACTTGGAGCCTGCAGGGATCCGCTAGCCACCACCGACCGGTGATGCCGCGCGCTGCGCGCCATCCCATCTCAAGATCCCCGACCCACGTGGGTCCGAGTCGTGCCACAGGACGCTGCCGCCCGTCCGCCAAGCCCGCCGAGCCGCCACACCGCCGCACTGCAGATGCACCGCCATGCCCCCGGTCAGTGCCTCACCCGCGTCTCCAGCAGCCGCCCGCGCTGCCACCACCGAAACGGGAGGGAGCAGGAGGCCCCGCCGCTGCCGTAGCCCCCAAGACTTCGTCCGGTGGCGCCCAACGTCGGCGGCGAGGCAGAGGGGAAGGGGAAGAGGGGCGGCTGTGGGAGGAGCTAGGGTTCGCCCCTCCGTTCGCGGAGCGGAGAGGGCGAAGCATTTTTTCCCTTCGGTTTGGTGATAGGAACCACCCTTCATACTCCCTCCATCTCAAAATAGATGTTATTTAGTATATAAATTCATCTAAATTTAGACAAATTTGTGACATATATTTTGGGATGAAAGGAGTAATATATACATAAAAGCATCTTGCCCTATTTTAGAACTGCAGTTTTTTGGGTTTTAGGGCAGCGGTGCAAAATTTGCTTTCACAGATGCCATATTGTAGGGCTCGCCCGCTCCAATAGTTTCCCTAACATAGAGCACTAGAGAGACAAAGCTTGAAATTAAATTTCAAAAGTTTGTACAAACTTCAAATTAAACTTAGATTCGAAATATACGTAAACCAAACCGAATTCAACCCTCATTCGAGCCTAATCACCCTAGTCAAACACACTGTTGTCATTGTCACTACCTCATCCTTCCCCTTCATCGACGGCCCAGCCTCCTCCTTCACCGTCGTTGATGGCCCCACCTCCTCCTTTACCATCGTCGATGGCCCGGCCCTGTCCCTCACGGCGAAGAAGATGTGCACCACCTCCATGAGCTCTGGGTGGGCGGCGGCTAAGCGGGCCACATAAATCTGGGTTGCCTGCTCTTCGCGGATCTGCTGCTTCGCTAGTCGCCTCTGAAATGGATCATATGGGCACCTAGAGGAGGGGGTGAATAGGTGTTACACCAAATTTTAATACCTTTTTTTAATTTTAGGCTTGACATAAAGATAAATTCTCTAGATATGCAACTACGAAGAATTTCCCTATATATAAACCTAACTACTAGCAAGTAAAGGCGAGTGACAGTGAGAAACAAGGAAACCGTAGTGGAGCACGCGGAGACACAGGATTTGTTTTACCGCAGTTCCTTCCTTGTTAAGGAAAGTACATCTGCGTTGGAGGGGTGGGCGGTACTAAGACCACCACGCCACAATAGGCCTCACCCTGTTCTCCGATGGATCTCGCCACCAAAGGCCTGATCCACCTTTCCACTATTGGTACCCTTTGAGGCGGGAACCAGAGCCTTTACACAACTAGCGGGGCACAACTCCACAACCAAATTGGAGGCTCCCGTAATAACAACAAGATGCCACAAGAACAAATATTATCAAAACCGAAACACAAGATCTAGATACTAACAAGAATACTAGATCGAGAAATCTCCAAGTGAATGGAGGGAAGTGATGCGCTTGATTCGTGATGTTGATGATGAAAGTCTCCTCCTTCGATTTCCCATAGATCGGGGCCTTTAGGTGGTTGAAGTGAGTGATCTTGATTGAGAGCTTTTTCAACAGGCCAGTTGAATGAATCAAGAGATCTGACAAGAGGGGTGATTGGGGCTTTTATACCCTGTCCAAACTTGGCCGCTGGAGAAGTTGGGGCCAGATAATCCGACCCAAGTGATGGTCAGATTATCCGGTTGGGGCAAAGCACCACCCCAGGATCTGATTTTCTAGGGGAAAATATGCCCCCATACTGGACGACGCGCCTTGGATCCCTTTGCAAAACTTCTCTGGGGGGGCGGATTATCCGCCCCTATAGGGGCGAATTATCCGGCCCTGGCCCGACAATCCGAATAATAATCCGCCCCTATACTGCATGACGCGCCTTGCCCACCTTTGTCGAAATGGTCCGGCCGGATTATCCGGCCCTTGGCAGGGGCAGATAATCCGCCCCTAACAACACAAATTGACTGCTTCTCATATGGACATAAATCTACAGTACTTAGCACACATGATATAATCCATGGTATTGTTATCTAACACACAAAATACTAGAGATCATGAAATGTTCTTTCAATCTCCCCCTTTTTGGTGTTAGATAGCAATACCCGGATTTGCAATATGGTTCTCCTAACAACATTATGTCAAGGATGAAAGAGACTCCCCCTAAATATGTGCATAGTTAGAATATTTGCATTTGAATACAAATGCACACAAATAGGTACAAGGCTATTTCATTAGAATGGAATAAACATACAAATTTCAATTTTGATAGGAACATCATACCACCATGGGAGAAAATTCCTCAATATAATATATGGATAGATAACATGATAACCATTATTGAGGCCTTCCAAGATAATCAATAGATAGCCAGAATGATAGATGAATCCATAATCACTAATAGGTAAATACATAAGATAATGCCAGTGATAAATCCACAATGCCACAGTGCCACACACAAACATAGTCTCATACAAAAACAACCCACGAATAAAAGTTCAACGCTAAATGGGCACAAGCGAGAAAAATGAAACGATAAAATGCGAATGCTTGCGCCTGACCCATACAAATCCACGATGGATTAATAGAACTACTTCTCCCCCTTTGGCATCGAAACGCCAAAAAGGAAGAAGAGCAATGCTAGCGCCCCGAGAGATCACTCATCATAGTCCTCATCATCGTCCTCGTCCCCATCCTCGTCATCATACTCCTCCTCCTCTTCCTCATCCTCATCAGCTGGTGGAGTGGGATCTCTTGCCGGGGTAGGGAACAAGTGACGCTCGAGCTCTCCATAGTTCAGACCAGAAGTATTCCACTGAGCATACGGAGTGGGAGTAGCAGGAGCAGGGGGTTGCCTGACGCCCCAGACACATGGTGTGAGCTGCTGGGTGTGGGCCATCTGTTGGCGCTTCTTGTACGCCTCATAATGCCCCTTGTGAGTATCCACGCCCATGCACAAAATGTTCCGCTGAAACCAATTCAGCTTATTCACCTCACGAGCAATAGGAGGCACCGAAGGCCTACGAGCACTAGCACTAGCATCCCTCATAAGACCATCAGGAGCAGAAGATGGGTGAGAGGTCTTCTTTGACTTGCAGATGTTCTTTACCTTATGCTCAACATTATAGTGAAACTCCCTAGTGGGAAGCAGGTACTTGATGAGCATCATGATGTAAGGGTCGTAAGGAATGGAGAGCCTATTGAACATAGCATCAGTCAACTCATGATAGATGAATTCCATCACATCCAACTTGTAATCCACAGTGTCATCCTCACAAGTGGCAACCTCATAAGAAAAAGCGAGCATACTGTCATTGTTGCCTCCACTAGGCGTGATGGAGTCACAGAAAATACCAACCAACCGAGCATACAGAGGAGAGAGGCCAGCAAGCGTACCCACAATACCATCAGGAGCTGTGCAGGGAGAGAGAAATGCATCGTTGTTGGGCTTGAGCTGGGTGATGATACGATGGCCACTCGCACGGTCCCGACCAGCGAACGGATACCCAAGCACCCCAGCGAAAGTCCGAAAGTCAGATTGCATCATAGTGTCATGGGTCATCCACTTCATAGTGCGGGTCTCATCGCCACAAATCACTAAAGTGGAGAAAAATTGCTTCACCGCCTCAGAGTCATAGGAGCACTATAGAGCCATAAGAGTGTGCAGCCCCATCCTCTCAGTCATGACCATAGCATCAGCAAGTTGAGGCTTCTCTATAGCCTCAGCAATAATCATATGACACATAGGACGAATCTTCAGAGATGAATAGACATCCTCATAGATAAACCTCTGGTCAGCACACCAAAAGCGAGAATCCCCAAGATGATCATCCCTCTCACTTTCCTCATAAAGATCACGGTGACAAATAGAGGAGAACGTAACGGGATACATTGCCTTATAGTTGACCCTTGGTGCCTTACCCTTCCTCTTGGCGACACCCCTTCTGCCTTTTTATTTCCTTGCTTGTTCAGCCATTCTGTCAGCCTCTCTCTTTTTCCTTCGCAGTTCAACCTCGTCAGACATGAAGTAATGAGCACGAGGACGGCGCTTGTAGGTCTTGGTAGCACTGGAACCACCTGTGAAACGAATGAGATGGATAACAAGGGGGAAGCGCACACACAAGTCCAGGAAGGATGTGGAAACAGTAGGCAAACAATCCATAGCTCAAAATACATGATGCACAAAGCCTAAGAAATTCTGATACAGAGTTGAATCTTCCAGGCCGGATAATCCGGCCTACCAGGGGAGGATAATCCGGCCTTGGCGAAATTTTCAGAATCGGCTCAGATCTCATGCACCAAAATAGATCGGGCATCGGGGTTGTGAGACTACGATTTCTAAGAAGAGTAAAACCACAAGGTGACTTCTAGACTAAGTTCCACCAACAATCAACACATTTATACAAAAAGATGGTGGAGAGGGAGTTACCCTCACTCATTGAAGGAAGAACGCGGAGGAGAAGGTACCCGGATGCTTGGGGAAGAAGATCCGGGGGAGGCCCGGAGAATCCGGTGGCCGGAACGGCTCTGGGGAGGGCGGGAGCGGCCTTGGGAAGAGAGATGGGATCGGGGGAAAAGAACTGCTATGTGTGAGCTCTTTCCCCTGTCGCCCTACCCTTAGAAGACAAAACCCGCCAGGGGCGGATTATCCGGCCACCACTTGGGGCGGTGAATCCGACCCTTTTTCTAAAATTATGGTGTACACAGATTCAGGCCCGTGCACACCCACAAGGAAAACAATGGACTTGTGTGCAAGAATAGATGGCTCAAGGATGGAAGAAGGCTTGGATTTAGAGAGCCAAATGAGATGGTACTACATGCCCAAGATTGCAAGAACCAAATCAAATAAAAGCCAAAATTGGGTGTGTTTTCCATAAGAACACAAGATAAGCAAGAAAAACCAAAAAAGATCCATGCAGAACCAACTCTTCTTACGGAAGAGGGCGGTGGCCGAGGCCACCATGTTGGAGTGCATGGTATGACACCGCGAAGATATATCTTGGGTTCATGACCAATACTCATCAATAAGCTCACATATCACAAAATGATATTAAGAGAAATGATTTTACTTGATTTCAGAATTATGGGGGGAGGGTTAGCCCAATCAATTAGGACCACACTCCCCCTATATCCATGCCCACACCTAAACCAAATAAGGAAGAGATATAAGTGAGTGTGCATAGGTAATCAAGATAGACTCCTTGAATCAACAATATATAGCTCATTCCTTAAGAAACAAAACCTTGCTTTATCAAGTGGCTTTGTGAAAATATCAGCAAGTTGGTTCTTCGTGCTCACAAAGGATAGATCAATATCACCACGAGCAACATGGTCCCGAATAAAGTGATTACGAATCTCAATATGTTTTGTCCTTGTATGCTGCACCAAATTGTACGCAATTTTGATTGCACTTTCATTATCACACAAAAGAGGCACTTTGTCACAATTGACACTGTATTCCTTTAAAGTTTGCCTCATCCATAATAATTGGGTACATGCACTTGCACCAGCCACATATTCAGCTTCGGCGATGGATAGAGATATACAATTATGTTTCTTTCAAGACCAACATACCAAAGATCTTCCCAAAAATTGACAAGCTCCAGAAGTTGATTTCCTATCATCCTTGTCACCAGCCCAATCTGAATCAGTATAACCACATAGAGAGAAATTGGAGCCCTTGGGATACCATAAACCAAAATTAGGGGAATGAACCAAATATCGAAAGATTCTCTTAACCGCCACCAAGTGGCTTTCTTTAGGAGCCCCTTGATACCTTGCACACACACCTACACTCAACATAATATCGGGTCTAGGTGCGCAGAGATAAAGAAGAGAGTCGATCATGGACCGGTATACCTTTTGGTCCACATCTTTACCATTTGGATTGAGTTCAAGATGGCATTTAGTTTGCATCGGTGTGGCGACACCATTAAGATCTGTCATCTTGAACCTCTTGAGCATGTCTTGGATGTATTTTGCTTGATTTTTGAAGGTTCCTTCTCTAAGTTGCTTGATCTCAAATCCGAGAAAGAACCATAATTCCCCCATCATAGCCATCTCAAACCTATTAGTCATAAGCTTTGAAAATTCATCATTAAAAGTTTTATTAGTAGAGCCAAAGATAATGTTGTCAACATATAATTGGCATACGAAGAGCTCCCCCTTAACCTTCTTAGTAAAATCAGTGGGATGGATTTGCCCAACCTCAAAACCACGGTCTAGCAAAAGGTCTTTAAGGTGCTCATACCACGCACGTGGGGCTTGTTTAAGGCCATAGAGTGCCTTATCGAGTTTGTAGACATGGTTCGGGAAATTAGGATCCTCAAAACCCGGGGGTTGTTTTACATATACCAACTCATGTAGAGGACCATTAAGAAAAGCACTCTTAACATCCATTTGTTGTAATTTAAAGTTATTATGAGCTGCATAAGCAGGGAGGATACGGATGGACTCAAGATGAGCCATAGGAGCATAAGTCTCGCCAAAGTTGATGCCTTCAACTTGGGAATAGCCTTGTGCCACGAGTATTGCCTTGTTCCTTACAACAATGCCATTCTCATCTTGCTTTTTCTTGAATATCCACTTAGTGCCGATAAAATTGCGG
The DNA here is from genome assembly GCA_916181665.1 of Avena sativa. Taxonomy (NCBI): domain Eukaryota; kingdom Viridiplantae; phylum Streptophyta; class Magnoliopsida; order Poales; family Poaceae; genus Avena; species Avena sativa. The sequence goes on from OV702287.1 coordinate 347,938,683, forward strand.
AAATCCTTGGGCTTCTCTACTAATTTCTAGACCTTGTTGCGCTCAAAATTATTTAACTCTTCATGCATAGCAGTAACCTAGTCCGGATCTTCAAGAGCTTCAAACACTTTCTTGGGTTCCACCATGGATATGTGAGCTTGATGCTCACCAAACCTTGCTAGCTCCCTTCTTGTGGACACCCTCCGTTTGAGATCACCTACAACCTTATCAAGAGTGTGACCTCTCAATTCAAGATTCCTTTTCGCACGAGATTTGCGGTGAAGTTCAATCAACTTGTTGTTTCTTGGAGGAATTACTTCATAATTTGAGTCTTTGTTGGGACTACTAGCTTGACCTTGATCTACAGCTTGAAAAGTGATAATGGGAGATGAAGAACCTTGCCCTTGATGTTGATCAGCAGCCATAATAGGAGGCTGCTGCTATTCTGAGATTTTAGGGCCAGATAATCCGGGCCGAGGGAGTGGCTAGATAATCCGGCCTGGGAGTACTTGGTCCTTCCTGGCTGTTTTGGATGCTTCTGTCTCGAGTTGGAGAGGGGCCGGATAATTCCTTCGTCCAGAAAATCCGGCCTGGGAGTTGCATCATTTTCTTGGTTGATCTGTTCTGTCCTTGCATTCAAGGTAGCATGACCGGATAATCCGGTGTCCACCGGATAATCCGTCCTGGAGCTTTCTGGAGCAGACAATGGTTGATCTTCAATAGGTGGAGGTGTTGGTGTAGTGGTTTATCCAGCTGTTTGAGTATGCTGAGCTTGTGTCGATGAGGGATCTACTTGAGTACAACATTGTCCTTCCCGATCTGCCACAAGGGGTTCCTCAATGGGGCGGAAAAATCCCACGCCCATTCTTCTTATGGCATCTTGGGGTATTTCAACATCTGCATCACAAACATCAACTTTCCCTACACGGGAGCCATCATTTTCCTCGAACACCACACTACAAGATTCTACAACAGTTCCGAAGAGCTTATTGTAGACTCTATAAGTGTGGGATTCTGCACCATAACCAACAAAAATACCTTCTATAGCCTTAGACTCAAATTGAGATAAACAAACTCCTTTGATGAGAAAGAAACACTTACAACCAAATACTCGGAAATAGGATATGTTGGGCTTGTTACTAGTAAGCATTTCATAAGGTGTTTTGTCCAATATTTTGTGGAGGTAGAGCCGGTTGGATGAGTGACATGCGGTGGAAATGGATTTAGCCCAGAAGTTATATATGGTGACTTGAATTCAGCCAACATAGATTTTGCCATATCCATTAAAGTCCGATTCTTCCTCTCAGCTATACCATTTTGTTGAGGGGTGTACACAACGGAATATTGGTGTCTTATCTCCTCTTCACTTAAGAATTCATTCAGAGTGTAGTTCTTGAAATCGGAACCGTTATTACTTCTAATTGCCAATATAGGGACATTGTGTTGACGCTGAACCTTGTTTATGAAATCGATAACCATTTGTTGAGTCTCGCTCTTCAACTTGAAGAAGTAGACCCATGTATATCTTGAATAATCATCGATGATAACGAGGCAGTATTTCTTCCCACCGAGGCTCGCATGAGATGGAGGACCAAAGAGATCCACATGAAGGAGCTCCAAGATTCTCTTTGATGAAATAATTGTCTTCCTTCGATGGGGAGAGTCGTGCATTTTACCTTCAACGCAAGCCCTGCAAACACGGTCTTTGGCAAAGGAAATATTTTATTTTAGTCCAAGAATGTGGCCACCCTTGTGAAGGCTTTGCAAAGTTCTCATATTGACGTGGTCTAGACGGTGATGCCATAGCCAACCCGTGTCGGCCTTTTCGAAAAGACACATCGGGCCTGTAGTGATTTTCCCCGAAAAGTCCACCACATATAGGTTATTTTTGACGTATCCCACGAAAGGGACCTTTAGAGACTTGCTCCACAAGAGTACCACTAAATCACCATCAATAAAAACTACAAAGCCCATCTTACCAAGGGCATGAACAAAAAGTAAATTGTAACCGAGGGTCTCAACAAGCATGACGTCCACGAGAGAAATATCATGGGCAACCACAACCTTGCCAAGACCCAATACCTCATATTTTGACTTGTCACCATAGGAGACGGTTATGTGATCATGGTTTGGCCGCATCTCCGAGATGATCTCCTTGCTTCCGGTCATATGACTCGTGCATCCACTATCGAGCACCCATTTGGACCCACCGGAAGCATAGGCCTGCAAGAAAATTACTTCTTGGTTTTAGGTACCCATTTTTCAGTGGGTCCTCTCATGTTAGTAACAAGGGTATTGGGAACCCAAATAGACCAAGAAATGTAATTATCAAATGGACCAACATAGCTAGCATAGACATCACCACAGTAATCACAAAATAATTCATAATTAGGATTATTAGACCCTGCAAAACCAATGCAGTTAGTTGTATCATTTGTGACGGTGCTTGTCTTTGCTTGAGCAGTTTTGCTTTTCTTCTTGTTGTTATTGTTCTTCTTCTTGGTCTTGGGGACATAGCCAAGTCCCTATTTTCCATTGCTTGTCCTTTGCTTACTAAGAATCTCATCTAGGCCTTCCTTATCTTTGGGTTGGGATCCCTTGACAAGTTCTTCTTTCAATCTAGCATTTTCTTCAATAACATCTTCATGTCCACATGATGGCATGGAGGTGCTAGGCATATCATAATTGTCCAATTGAGTTTGGGGCTGATCACGAGACTCGGTTAGAGTAGAGTGTTCACTCTCCAATGCCTTGTAGGCAATGTCAAGTTTCTCTAATTCCTCAGAGAGTCTAGCATGAGCATCCCCAAAGTCAATCTTCTCCTTCTTTAATTTCTTTACCTTAGAAAGAGCATTGTCACGTTCCTTTATGAGCTGGGCAACAATCTCTTCATGAGAATCCTCAATTGACTCAAGCTTTTCCTCTAGAGAGACTCGAGCCTCTTCTTCTTCTTCTAGAGCATTCTTCAAAGAGGCTATCTCCATGGCATCTTCTCTTTCAATTCTCCCCTTTTCTTAGAGGAGTTCTTCAGAGTGAGTAAGTTGGCTCATGAGAGCATCAAAATGAAGTTTGTGCTCACCTTGCAAGTTAGTGAAAAAATTCCAAAGCAATAACTTCTTCCTTTACCCTAAGACTTGTATGATCATCCATATCAACATTCATAGTGGTCTTAGGAAATGAAGAGATAGGAGATGATACCTCGGAACCTCTTGCCATAAGGCAAGTGACGTTCTTGTTGATGATGTTCTCATTAGGAGAGTAGAAGAGCGATGTAGGAGTAGATGTGGTGGCTATTGCAGCCACCTCTCGAGTGTTATCTTCATCCTCTTCATCTTCACTTCCGTATGAGTACTCCTCTTGTGCCAACAAAACAATCTTAGGTTTCTTCTTGTAGGGAGCACTCTTCTTGATGAACGGCTTCTTCCGAGGTGCCTTGGATTTTTCCTTGAGGATGAGCCTGCCCCCATTATCTTCTCTACTTTGATAGGGACACTCAGCTACAAAGTGTAAGTGATCTCCATAGTTGTAGCAAGTTCTCAGTTTTGGACCGTTCTCCTTTCTCCCACTTGACCCACTCTTGTGCTCAAGTTCAGATTTGGCCTTAGCTAGATCCTTCCAAAAGTTCCTTGTGTAGAAGGCCATGTACTCACCATGAGCATGCTTGACCTCCTCAGGACAGCTCATGGAGACAATATCTAACCCTCTATCCTCTTCATCTTGTTCAACAACGTTGGCTTTTAATGCAATGTTTACACCCTTTTGCATCCCAATAGCCCGAGCACGAGCATCTTCGGCATTCTTAGCCACCACTTTGAAAGCTACCATTTCTTGCATGACTTCATTGGAAGTCATTTGATGGTAATTGTGTCTACCTTGCAAACTCTTCAAATCTATGGGCTCAAATGGCATGAGAGCACTAACATACTTTCTTTTGATCCAAGCATCATCAATATGAGTGGCTCCATGCTTTCTAAATGTTGTTGCGATGCTCTTGAGTCTTATATATATATGTCTTCGTGGTCTTCACCATCCAACATGTAAAATCCTTCGGCTTCATTGCTTAAGGCGTCATACCTATTTCTTCTCATGCTTCCATTGCCAATGAACAAGTCGGTGAGAACATCCCAAGCTTCTTTGGCGGTGTTGAGGTGTTCAATATGTGGCATGTCCTTGGGACCCACATCAAGTTGTATCATGTGGAGTGCCGTTGCATTTAGTTGACTGTACACAACTTCTCTTCTTGTCAAGTTGGTGGAGTCTCCAATGTGAAGGCCATCTTAAATGATCCTCCAAAGCTCAATTGACGAACTGCACACATGATATTTCATTAAGAATTGCCATTTATTAAATGAAGATGCACTAAGCTTGGGTGGATCACCCCTATTGTTTATATGAGGGTGAGGGATAGGCGGATCAGGAGAATATAGGTGAGAGACCTCACTATAGTCCTCCTTACCACTTCCCTTCTTGGATGAGGAGCCATTATTTTTCTCACCCACCAACTCATCTTCCTTGGAGTTAGCATGAGCTTTCTCCTTAGATAGTGGAGTGGAGGCCTCAGCGGTAGATGGAGGTGGGGCTGTAGACGAAGTGAGACGAGCAATCATTTGTTGCATCTCTTCCATTTTGGTCTCAAAGGATTTCAACAAGATTTTTTCCAACATCTTGAGGTCATCCATTGTGAACTTGTTCATAGCCTCACTCCCATCTTATACCATAACTTCTCTTAGGCTGTTAAGCCCGAATAAAGAGTCGAGGCTCTGATACCAATTGAAATGGATCATATGGGCACCTAGAGGGGGTGAATAGGTGCTACACCAAATTTTAGTACCTTTTTAATTTTAGGCTTGACACAAAGGTAAATTCTCTAGATATCCAACTACGAAGAATTTCTCTATATGTAAACCTAAATACTAGCAAGTAAAGGCGAGTGAGGGTGAGGAACGAGGAAACCATAGTGGAGCACGCGGAGACACAAGATTTGTTTTACCGCAGTTCCTTCCTTGTTAAGGGAAGTACATCTACGTTGGAGGGGTGGGTGGTACTAAGACCACCACGCCACAGTAGGCCTCACCCTATTCTCCGATGGATCTCGCCACCAAAGGCCTGATCCACCTTTCCACTATTGGTACCCTTCGAGGCAGGAACCGGAGCCTTTACACAACTAGCGGGGCACAACTCCACAACCGAATTGGAGGCTCCCATAATGACAACAAGCTGCCACAAGAACAAATATTATCAAAACCGAAACACAAGATCTAGATATTAAGAAGAATACTAGATCGAGAAATCTCCAAGTGAATGGAGGGAAGTGATGCGCTTGATTCGTGATGTTGATGATGGAAGTCTCCTCCTTCGATTCCCCAAAGATCGGAGCCTTCGGGTGGTTGAAGTGAGAGATCTTGATTGAGAGATTTTTCAACAGGCCATAAATTTTTCGAATGAATCAAGAGATCTGACAGGAGGGGTGATTGGGGCTTTTATACCCCCTGTCCAAACTTGGCCGTTGGAGAAGTTGGGGGCCGGATTATCCGGCCCAAGTGATGGCCGGATTATTTGGCTAGAGCAAAGCACCGCCCCAGAATCGGATTTTCCGGGGGGGAAATCCGCCCCCATACTAGACGATGTGCCTTGGCTTCCTTTGCAAAACTTCTCTGGGGGTGGATTATTCGCCCCCTGTAGGGGCGGATTATCCGGCCCGGGCACAACCTTCGGCCCTGGCCGGACAATCCTAATAATTATCCGCCCCCATACTGCATGACGCGCCTTGCCCAACTTTGTCGAAAGGGTCCGGCCGGATTTTCCGGCCCTTGGCAGGGCGGATTATCCGCCTCCTAACAACAGAAATTGACTGTTTTTTGTATGGACAGAAATCTGCAGCACTTAGCACACATGAGATAATCCATGGTATTGTTATCTAACACACAAAACACTAGAGATCATGAAATGTTCTTTCAGCCTCTCCTTCCCGTCCTCCACCGAGACGAACTGAATGTTTCCTAGTGCGAGGAACACCACCTCCGCCTCGTCGACCAGGTCGAGGAAGTTGAGGTGGTCACGATCGATGTCGAAGTGGAAGAAGACAAGGTTGTATGCACACGTAGCCTCCTCTAGGTGCTTGAACGTCCCCGTCCACTACCGGTCAGTGCAGTAGGTAATTTTGACTGCTTATCGACCCGACGGCCGGCGGTGGATGCCGCGGAATCGGGTCGAGCTTTGCAGGCGGCGGCGCGGCGGCACACGGAAGCTAGGGCATCCAAGGAGGTGACTCTTATGCATGGCGATGTCAGCGGGGATTGGAGTTGTGAAGACGTGGGTGCGGTGGGGAATGAATGTTGAAACCTGGTGGTTAGGCTACACGCGCACAAAAAGAACATATAGGGAAGGTGCCTCGTGGGGTTCTCTCTTCCTAAATATGGGGCAGAGAGGACCAAATTTTAGGGCAGCCCTATAGGCACATGGTAGGGCACCTGTTGGATGGCCATTTTTGCCTTTCCATGCCTTAAAAACAGCTTTTAGAGCACCTACACTAAAATAAGGCATCTATTAGAGATGCTCTAAGACCCTTCGTGGTATGCAAAGTACAAAACATATTATTTGTATACTAGGACCTATTAAATGTGATTTCCCAAGATAACAAAACGTAACTCAACATGTTAAACTTTTATCATGAATAATTTTATTTTACAGGTTCCCGCATAATGCGCGGGGTATTCTTCTAGTTTTGGTTATATGACGCCAACTTTTTGATTTTAGGGTATCATTTTTTTTCTAGATTCCCTATAATAGGGCACGTCCCACTGCAACACATGCCCTACAATAGGTCACCATGGCCACGCCACACCCCTCTTTTTATGAGCTTTGGAAGATCAAAACAAATATATGAACTACAAAATGAACTTCAACATTGGAAAATCAACACATACAAAATTATTTCAAGCCATAGCATACCATAGTTCAAATCATAGCACAGTTTCACACAAAGGACACATAGTTCAAAGCATAAAAATAGTTCAAACTACAAAGGAACACATTGTTTCCCATGCACCATTGCCCTTGTTGCCATCATCAGCATCGATATCTCCGACCTCCTTATTGTGAGCATCATGGGTAGTTTGTTTGAAGCCTCTCACATGCCACCACCCATGTTGCTCATGCCAGATCCCATGTTGCCCATGCTACCACCCATATTGCCCATTCCACCGGCAATGAAACCTACCATGCTGCCCATGGTCCATGGAAACTCCCATGTCGTCCATGACACCTCCCGTGTTGCCCATGGCACTTCCAATGTTTCCCATGGAACCTATGAATGTCATCAGATTGAAAGAAAAGTACGCCATGAGGGGGTCCTCAAGGCGTGGGAAAGGTCGGGTTTGAGACGTACAGGTTAGCACACAAGCTTACCCAGGTTTAGATCCGACTGCGGTGGACGATTCCTACTCCTACTAGCAATCCAGTATATCGGCAAAGTCAGAGGTAACAAAGGATTACAAGGTTGGTTTCGCCTGTGCGAGTTGAGATTGATTGTGCCCTAAAGTCTGGTCCCTAGGTTAGCTTATATAGTCATCCGACCTAGGGTTTACGGGAGAGCCATATCCAGCTACGATACAAGTAAGTACAAGATACAACTTGGACTACAAGTCTATCTACAAGCCTAAGTCCGTAAATCTTCTGGGCCTTTCCGCATCCGGATGGGCCTCCATATTATCTCCCTAACTAGGCCTCCCGTGGAGCATAGCTCTAACCTGGAAGTGGACCACCCTAGTTGGCAAGTTAGTGTGGGTATACCCGGAAAGTATATCCCCAACAGTAGCCCCCAGAAGCCTCCAAGATCGAAAGTCGGATTTCATCATCCAGCTTCAATTTTCTTCGTCTGTCGAATCTTGAAGGGTTCCTGGAACTTTAAAACAAATTGTAGAATCTTAGTCACTTTTGGTCGGACTTGTTAACATATCATTCTCATTTCAAACCAAGCCGCAAATTAGCCTAGTGACGTAACCCGATAACTTTTCAAGTCTTGTCATGTCACTAAAATTTATTTCGTCAGCATGACCGTTGGTTCGTTCCACATCATGCGGAATCGAGGAATCGTTTCAATGCGAACATGGAGATCGAGGCGGCGGAGGCTTCGCGAGGAAGCTACCTCTACTTTTCCATGGCGTGTGGCAGAAATCATGCACGATAAGCGCTAATCTTCGCTTAGAGGGGTTATAAAGAGGGAGAAACCCCTCATTTTCTTGTCACTTATGCTCCAGTGTTTCTTCTTCCTCGCGCCTCCCTGCCTTTCCTTTCTTCTCCCTGTTCTTGGTCATCTCCGACAAGATGGCCGATTCAACCTCTGTAGTGGGTGTGGCGTCGTCTTCGAACGCGGCGTGTCGTGGTGTGGAACACGGCAGTGCCATCGGGGATGGCATGAGAGGGGACAATCAGGATGCTATCGGTGGCTACTCGCAACAGGTTGGGCACAGATACTGCAAACACAGTGATGTACCCAGGTTCGTAGCCCTCTTGGAGAGGTAACGCTCCTACTCCTGCAAGGATCTACTATCAGGGAGCCAATGCCCAATACAAATGCTCCTTGAGCTATTTTCCTGGCTACTCCTTGCTAGAAGAAGAAGAGGAAGTAATCAACTTGTCCAATCTATAGGACTTCTAACTTGTAATTGTCTACCTAGAACCCTAGCACTACCCCTCCTTATATACTGGTTGGGGAGGTAGTTTACAAAGTGGGTTCTAGGGTTTACTGTTTGGATCTGGGCTTACAAAGTGGGTCGGCTGGACGGGCCCAAACGGTAGGCCCGGGTCCAGTCAAGCCTCCAGTACAGGGGGGACATCGCTACAGTGTCTAGCGCCCTCGCTTTACTCATCAGCTAGTGCTTTCTCCGTCAGCCGACTCTTTATCCGTCAGCTGGAGCTTTACTCGTCAGCCGGAGCGTTACTCGTCAGCCCCAAGCTTTGGCACAATTGTCTGGTAGCGCCAATCGGGCAAGCCAGCCTGTCCGGTCAGAGGTGTGCTCAGCAAGGAGTGTCACCCCTACCGTACCTAAGCCAGCGGATCCGAGGCGGTCGGCTAGGAGCGGCCTCCCAGCCGGTTCTTCTGGCCACCTGGCTAGACGGGCCAGCCGGGGAAACTTGAATGCAGACTGGGTGGAGATTTCCACCCGGCTGTGGCTCCTCGTCTTGGGCCCAGGCGGCCAGGGCTCCTTGGAGCCGGCCAGCTGAGCCTGTCTTAGCCTACCCGAGGGGTCATCCCCCGACACGGCGGAAGAAAAGAAGTGGCGTTGGATCTGGATCCAAGCCTCATCGACGAGGACAACCTCCGACAGATGGAGGATGAAGGCTATCTTCATGTCGGCGCATGGTGGAGAGGGCTCCAGTTTTTCCTTTAAGTGGGGTCTTAAGCCATTGAGTACCAGATAAACCATATTTCTATCGGTTGTTACCAATTTGTAACAGTGATTTTCCGTGTCTATGAATCCCTTGACATAGTCGGATACCGACTTGTGTTGTTTTTGTTTAACCGATGTTAAGTCTGATAACTTCATCTCACTATCACCCGTATAGAAGTGTTCGTGCAATTTCTTTTCTAAGTGGTACCAAGTATGGATAGTACTTGGACCCAATGATGAAAAATAGGAAAAGGCTGTGTCGGTTAATGATAAAGGAAACCAGTGGATCTTAAGGGCATCGCTATTGCTAGCTTCTCCCATTTAGGCTAGATATGAGCTAACTTGTTCCCAGGTAGTTCTACCATCTGTTCCACTAAACTTGATAAACTCGGGAACCCTAAAGCCTACAGGCTACGGTAGGTTGTCGAAGTAATCTAGGTAGGGGTTTTGGTAAAGGACATGAGTAGGTTTCGGTTCAATGGTGAATTTCTCATACAACATTTTCTGCACCTCTGTCCTAAAATTTTCGAATCCCTAGAGCCGGAGCAGAAGGTCTCTGCATGATAGTAGGGTTGTAGATCTGGATGGTACTCAGCACTTGAGGATAAATAGGTACGTTGGGTCTAACCGAGTAAGGTATAGCTGCCATAGGTTCTGGAGAGAATACCAACGGCTGACTGGGGTTTGGGTTTGGACTCGCCGGATAAACCGGTGGTCCAGAGTTTGAGCTGGATGTGCTAGTAGTTTTTTCGTAGCATCGGCATACTCAAAGGAAGCTTTAAGGATCTGCTGATTTGACTCGCTAATGCATAGATCTATGGTGGCTAACTGATCATCTAGTAAAACTTTAAGACTTACGGTTGAATCGCCGACGAGAAGCGTGAATCGGACGTTGCTAGTTGATAGGATGTTGCATGAGCGATCCTTCTTGAAAGTCTCCAGGAAAGCCTCCCTATCTTCCTCTTCCTTATTCTCTTGGAGTTGCTCGATTTCATCCAAGAGTTCCTTATCTTTATTCTTCCGAAGCTCTTCGATCTTCTCAAGAGGCTGAGTTCTCATGGCTTCGAAGGCTTTGCGTTAACCGTCCGACAGCATAGGCGGGCCGTATGATATTAGCTGTATGGATCTTGCTTGGCTGAGGGATAGTAGAACCGGTCATTACTGCCTGATCTGTCTTTCCCTAGCGGAGTCACCAAAAAGTGTGTTGCGCTTTAAACGGGGACTCACACTCGTACAATTGATCCGCCTAGTCGGAGGACTAGAGTCACCCGTTTGACCGGATAACATGTATGATCTAACTCGGGTGCCTAGGAGAGCAAGGGTGATGCACATCAATGTGTTCTAAGGGGGCCGACCTTACAACGCGATATGCAAGCTATATGCCGACGCTCATTGAACCAGAAGCCCCGGTTTCTTGGGAGGGACCCCGTGTGAAATTCCAACGACTATTGGCTGAGCTAGTCGGCCTCACAACCCTAATTCTGTTGTTGGTCCATCGTAATGTAAAGTCACAGAAGAAATGAAAGCAGGAAAAGGGGTGGGATAGTCTAAAGTAATGCAGAAAAGTAGTACGAAAAAGTAGATGAAAAGTAGATTGTATTGATTTGTCGATTGTGTTCTTAAAGTCAATCGACCGTCACCCCTCACAATATATATTGGGCAGCTGGTCTTTCTATGCAAGACTAAGATACTATTACACAAATATATTATGCACTCCTTAGTAAGGAAGTAGCTCTAAATTAGGAAACTAACGCTAACTTCATAGTGGACCCGGTCTCCAAGCGTCTAGTCAACTCTTCATAGATTCTCTTCCCTTTCGTGTTGGCGTAGTCATCTTGGTCTTTATGCTTTCTTGCCAGCTAAGTCATGGTCTTGAGCAAGAATTCACCGGCTTCTAGAATCTTCTATCTTGCAGGCCTCCATCGATGTAATTTGTTTTGGGTCATCTTTCAATAACGGACTTAGAGCCGACTATCAACATTGGGCTTACAGCTAAATCCTGGTAAATCAGCAAAATGCGTCCATCTGCGGCTCACATTCCTTCGACTTCCACTGTGGTAATTTTAATCGGTCCAAAACAGGTGCTAACAAGGAGGATGTAGACGGCGGCGAGGCCAAGGCCAAGTCGTGGCCACCACGCTAGAGAGATAGCAGCGTAGGGCTGTAGCGAGAGAGTGCGTCGAAGGCGAGCGCCGTATTTAGTGTTAATGTTTCACTTACGTACGTGAAGAACACTTAGCACGGTCCGCTAGGTTGCACCGCTGACCGATTTGGACGCATCAAAACCGCATGTACCGTGATGCTGGAGATGCCCTTGAGCCGCGCCAGTGTAAACGTGAGGGGGCGCGACTGGGTGAGTTTTGTTGTACGCCACGCCTAAGAGCAGCTCTAATAGTGACTTCAAACCTGTAACCTCAAAAGTAGTTTGAGGGCCGAGAATTTATGATTTTGAAGGCCAAAAACAGCCGACGCAGATCATTTGAGGGTTGGTTTGAGGGCACTGATCTGTGGCCTGGCCTTCAAACCCTCAAAACAGGATTTCGACTGTTTTCATCACAATTTCATACAACAGCCAACAAAATTATAGTTTGCAGCACATAATAATCATTCTAGATATCATCACACACCAACAAATAATAGTTTCAAGCACACAATAATAAGTCGACTTATTACAATAATGTTTTCTGCAAATTACAATTATAGTTCGAAGCAAATAGAACATGAATAAGTGTTCGAATCAAATGGAACATGAATCAACTAAAACAAAGGTAGATCATTGGCCACGGCCAAGCAGCTGCTAGTGGTGCTCGACCAGGTCATCGTGAAGCTGGTTATGAGTGTTGGCATTTTCAATATCCCGATGTGCTTGGAGAAAAGCTTGAAGGCGATCGGGGTTCCTCTCCGCTTGCACTCGGGTAACAACATTGTCATAAAAATATGGCAAGTTTAACCCCCTCTCATCCTCAAGTATCATGTTGTGTAGAATGACACAACACTTCATGATGTTCACAAGAGTTTTCTTGTCCCAAAAACAAGTTGGACCCCGAACAATAGCAAACCTTGCTTGCAAAACACCGAAAGCTCTCTCAATGTCTTCGCGGGCTGTCTCTTGTGCCTTTGTGAAATTAGCTTCTTTCTTTGATAAGGGGTTTCCTTTTTTCTCTTTAACAGACTTCACAAGAGTTGCCCACTCAGGATAAATGCCATCGGTGAGATAGTATCCCATTATGTATCCATTGTCCATGACTTTGTAATTGCAAATTGGAGCATCACCTCAAGCTAGTCTTGCAAATAAAGGAGACCTTTGAAGAAAATTGATGTTATTGAGTGTTCCCGGCAACCCAGAAAATGCATGCCAAATCCATAAGTCCTCCGATGCCACGGTGTCAAGCACAATGGTAGCATCACGGCTTTTACCGCAATACATTCCATGCCATGCCTTTGAGCAATTTTTCCATGTCCAATGCATGAAATCTAGACTACCAAGCATGCCCGGCCATCCCCTTTTTTCATTCATCTCCATCAATCTCTTTGTAACTTGCTCATTGGGAGCCCGTAGATACCAATCACCATACAAACGGATGGCCATCTTGGCAAACTTACACACGGACTCCGTGGTTGTATCTTCGCCAATGCAAAGATACTTGTCCGTATAGTCCGTGGGTATGCCATAGGCGAGCACCCGCATTGCCGTCGATATCTTCTGAAATGCACTAAATCCCATGGTACCGGCAGCATTTCTACGGCGTTTGAAATAATGCGAATTGGCCTCGCAATCTTTCACTATTTTCACAAACAAGTCACGCCGCATTCGGTACCTTCTACGGAAGAGGCGGGGTGGATATGTCGGTACCTCTGCAAAGTAGTCTTGCATGAGTTGCTCGTGGCCGAGAGCACGGCTCCGAAAGATGTACGTGGGACCCATCTGCGACCCCTGCCTCCTGTCAAGCAGCATCACGCGCTCCTGAAGCTCCTTCACGGCGACGAGAGCGACCGTCATATCCGTGTCATCATCTTCCAACAGCTCTTCGATGTCTGAATCGTCCGAAGACGGCCAACCTGAACTCTCGAACATCGAATCCATCTACAAAACTAGACACATACAATTAGTTTAACTTAAATGAACCAAAAAATGAAAAAGAGAAAAGAGAAAAAATTCTCATCGTGGCGATGCGAGGCGGAGGCGGAGGAGGCCGGGCGAGGCGGACGCGGGGCAGGCTCGGGCGACCATAGAGGTGGCCAGACGAGGCGGAGATGGGCAGCCTCGGGCATGGGGCGGCGGCGGCTCGGGCCGATTCGGGCGGGATGGAGGCAGACGCGGGGCGGCTCGGGAGGGGGCCGCGATTGGGTAGGGACGGACGGCGGCGAGACGGCGGGAGTCGGCGGCGAGGCGGGGCGGCGGGGCGCGGACGTTGCTGCCTGAATCGGGCGAGGTAGCGGCGGCGGCGAATCGCGAGGAGGAGGACACGAAGAAGAGGAGGCAGTTGGTGATTTTTCCCCGGCGCGTTCGAACTTTGACCAAAATGAAGGGCCCTTCAGTTTTGCCTACCAGATTTCACTTCTCCGGCTCGGCTTTTAAAAAAAATTATGAGGACTCCGTTCCACGTCAGCTTTCGGTCTCGGTCTCCAAAAAAAAGATTAATTTAATGATTTGATCAGTCTGAGAGCTCTATTAGAGATGCTCTGATGGCCCGCGACTGTAGATGATCTTGAAAGATCCGTTTGGTGCTGGATCCGGATGAATGAGTGGCGCTGCTTCTGTCCTATTCAGTGCGGACCAGAGTGTCTGGCACTAGCTTTGTCCAATAATTTTGCTATCTTTAAAAGTTGTGCTACGTTTGTCCTATTTGTGTGTCTTTACTTTGTACTATAGTACGTACTTCACTTTAGAGATACCGTAAAGGTAGGTATTACTATAAGTATACACCACATTTTTGTTTATTCTCGAATCCTTTCCTCGAGGAAATTTTGCTCTTGAAAGAGTGCTCCGTGGAGTACTTAACCGGGATACGTACTCGAATTAAGCAACTGTGGAAGGCAGCATGCAGCACCCCAATTTCGATTCGTCTACTGCCTGGAAAGCAGAAATCGATGTAGTACTCCAGTATATATGTGGGTGTGCGCGCACCACGGCGGGCACGGCTCCATAGGACATCCTAGCTCACACTCACACACACGCGCAGCCGCAATGGCGTCCTCTGCTGACCAAAAGCCCCAGCCACACGTCATCGAGGAATGCCGCGGCGTGCTGCAGCTGCTCAGTGACGGCACGGTCGTGCGCTCCAAGGCGTTGCCTTTCCCTGTCGGCGACGGCGCAGACCGCGGCGACGGCCGCGTCGAGTGGAAGGACGCGGTGTACGACACCGACCGCGGCCTCGGCCTCCGCATGTATAGGCCGGCAGCGACGACCGCAGAGGCGGACCAGGATGTGCGCGCCAAGCTCCCCGTGCTCGTCTACTTCCACGGCGGGGGCTTCTGCATTGGCTCCTACGCCTGGCCTAACTTCCACGCTGGCTGCCTCCGACTCGCTGCCGAGGTCCCCGCCGTCGTGGTCTCCTTCGACTACCGCCTCGCGCCGGAGCACCGCCTCCCCGCCGCCCACGAGGACGCTTCCGCGGCCCTCTTCTGGCTCCGCGACCAGCTCGGGTCGGACCCGTGGCTCGCCGGCGCGGCCGACCCACAACGGGTGTTCGTCTCCGGCGAGTCTGCCGGCGGCAACCTCGCGCACCACCTTGCCGTCCAGTTGGGCACGGCGGGGCTGGATCCTGTGAGGATCGGTGGGTACATCCTCCTCATGCCGGCGTTCCTCTCGGAGCAGCCGACGCAGTCCGAGCTGAACACGCCGGCGACGGCGTTCCTGAACAGGAACATCGCCGAGAGTTACTGCCGCCTTTTCCTGCCCACCGGAGCGAACAAGGACCACCCCCTGGTGAACCCTTTTGCCCCCGACAGCCCGAGCCTGGACACGTTGGACGTCGGACGCATGCTTGTCGTCGCAGCGGAGGGGGACCTGTTGCGGGACAAGAATGTGGAGTACGCGGAGCGGCTGAGGGCGGCGCGGGGGCAGGAGAACGACGATGTTGAACTCCTCGTGTTCGCCGGCGAGGAACACGCGTTCTTTGCGTTGAAGCCCGCGTCCGCGGCCGTCGGCGAGCTCGTCCAGGCCATCAGGCGTTTCGTTGCCACCGAATGAACCAGGTGAGGTGAGTGAGATATAGCCACTCTCGTGCTCGTCGAGTCGTCTGGGTCATCACTCATCAGATCGTGACCCTGTGGAGGTTATCTTTTCTGCGTCGTGTCGTGCACATTTTTATGTCCCCCTCTTTGTCTCCTGCCACAATAATCGGGGTCGCATAATGTGTGGACTGGAACGATTTGCCGCTTTGCCATTGTCCTAGCTTGAGTACGAAATTTTTTCTCAAAAAAAAAAAAGAGCTTGAGTACGAAATTCTAGTTCGATATATTCCTATAAAGACTATGGGCTCAGATATCTTCTTACCTGTTTTATATTATGAAACCGAGGTAGTAGTTGTTAGGAGTTGTCTCCTCCGTCTCTTACTCCAAGACGTGTTAAAAAAAGTGACAGTCAAGTAGCTTAGAAAACACATGTGCTTAGAAACACATGCAATGGCATGTAAGCATTTGGGTGACATGTTATTATTACTCGTGGTAACTAGCTATATTACCATAACATCATATTTTTCTAAACAATATGAGTCTATAAGTTTATTAATAAGGAACTGCTGAGCGTCCCCCGGGGAACCGGAAGCCCTGATCCCTCGCCTCCCAGGCCATCCGATCTAGTAGACCACCACCGTTAGATTAAAAAGTCCACGAGAACGGGGAAACTGCTTCGTGTTTCCTCTCCATCCTCGCTCCTCCGTACCTGGCGGCCGCGCATGGCACCCGCGACGCGCTCCATCCCCACTCCATATGCACACACACACACTCTCTCCCTACTCCATATACGTCGGTGTCGCTCCTCCACTGACCACGGGCGTCGCCGGAGAACCCGACGGAGAATCGTTGTTGCAGTAGCAACATGGTAGGCGCTTGCAGCAACTACAAAAGGTCCATGGTAGCAGCACCGATGTACCTTTGTAGCAGTGTCACCATGCCATTGTAGTAGAGCCACGATGCTCTGGTAGCCGCGCCACCCTTTCCATTGTAAGAAAGCCGCCTTGCGATTGTAGCAAAGCCGCCATTCTCAGGTAGCGCCGCTCTTCCCGTTGTAGCAATGCCATACCCGTTCGGTAGCACCGCCGGGTGCTACAGGGAGCAAAAGATGGCCACCGTCGGTAGCAAAGCCGACTGCTGCAAGGAGCAAAGCTGGCCTTTGTCGGTAGCAAAGCCAACTGCCACAAGTAGCAACGCCGGGCATCGCCGAGTGCAACGCCGCGCGCCATGGGAGCAAAGTTGGGCGCGTCGTTGGTAGCAAAGACACGCGCCACAAGCACACCCAGGGAGCAAAATCGACCATCGACGATAGCAAAGTCGGTCGCAGCAGATAGCAAAAGACGGGTGCGACAAGAAGCAACACCTCCCCCGCGGGGAGCAACGTCGCCATTCCTTCTCAACAGTCGCTGGTAAAATGGTCGCAAACCGTCGCCTAACTCGTAGCATCATGGGGTCACCACTTGCAGCATCGCCATACGGGGTCTAGCGGCGGCTGTCGTCGGATTGATGACAAGTACGCCATGAGGGGGTCCTCGAGGCATGCGGAAGAGAGGGGTGTGAGACATACGGTGTTCCGAGACGGTGAGCACACAAGTTTACCCAGGTTCAAATCTGTCGGCTTTGGACGGATCCTACTCCTGCTAGCAATCCAGTAATACGGCAGAGCCGGAATATGGGTTACAAGGGCTTTGCCTGTGCGAGTTGAGATTGTAGACTATTGTGCGGTTGTGCTCTAAAGGCTCTTCCTAGGATGACTTATATAGATATCCGGCCTAGGGTTTACAGGAGAGACCTATCTGGCTACGACTAAGAGTCGGTTACAGAGTACATCTTGAGTTACAAGTAACACTACAGGCCTATGTCGGTAAGTCTTCTAGGCCATCCCGTAGCCGGACTCGACTTCGTGTCTTCTCCCTAACTGGGCCGCCCGTGAAGCAAAGCTCTAACCCGAAGTGGGACACCCTGGTCAGCGAGGCACAGTGAGGATACCCGGAAAGTATATCCCCAACAGCAGCCCCCGGAAGCCTCCAAGATCTAGAGTCGGATTTCATCATCGTCTAGCTTGATCCATCTTCGTCTTGTAGAATCTTCAAGGGTTCCTAAAGCTTCAAAAGAAAGGATAGGATCCGAGTCTCAAAGCGAGTCGGACCTATGAGTACATTATTCGAGTTTCCAGCCTGAAATTCAAACTTAAGCCAGAACTTGGTCTCTAACGTATCCTGACATCACTCAAAGTCAAGTCACGTCACTGACATACATTCCTGTTAGCACGACCGTTGGTGGGTCCGCCTTTTGCGGAAGCGAGGCATCGTTTTAATGCGTGTGTGGAGATCGAGGCGGCGTAATCCTCGCGAGGAGGTTACCTAGCTCCTTTCACGACGCGTGGCACGGTTACTGTTTATCTTGCACGAATCTTGGCACAGACAAAGGATATAAGGGTTCAAGATCTCTTCCTTCCTCTTCACCAGCGCTAGTGCTTTCTCCTTCCTCTCAATGCTTCCTGTGAAAAGGCTCTTCTGCCTCCCCCAAATCCCACAGCAGCGCCCATCCTAGGTCACCGACGCCCAGAAAATGGCGAAGGCCTCATCTTCTGCCACAGCGGCGACGGCAGCGACGGCTCCTGCGGCGGAGAGGGAGAAGTTTCACGGGGTCTGGATCCCCTGCGTCCTCAATGACGTCAAGCTCCACGTCGTCGAGAAGGAAGGTCTCCTCCGCGCCGGCGACTGGCGGAGCGGCTTCGAACAAACCATCCCCACCCAACGCCGACGAGCGGGTGCACTTCGGCACCCACCTCGACAGAGGTTTGAGCTTTCCTCCCTCTAACTTCTTTTCTGAGGTCATAGATCATTACAGAGTGCAACTCCACCATCTCCTCCCAAACTCTCTTTTACAAATAAGCGCTTATGCCTCTTTGTGTGAGGGGTATCTCGGTATTAGGCCGAGACTTATTCTTTTCCGGTATTACTTCCATACCTGGAGAAATTCCATCACCGCCGGTAATCCTTACATTACCAGAACTCTTAGCTTTTCTTTTAGGAGAGAGCGAGTCTATCCTAGGATTAAGGCTAGCAAGTCGGTGAAACAATGGCCGTCCATGTTCTTCTATCATAAGGATAGACCAGCTCGCTTTGCCGGCTTTTGTTGACGGCGCCGCCACGCCCCAAGAGTACTGGGACGCGGATGCCCTGGCTCTTACTAATGATCTGCTTCTTGCTAAGAGGCAGATCGAATATTTGATGAAGCACAAGGGTTTGAAAGGATCCGACTTGATCCACTGCTGGCTGGCGCGCCGGATCCAACCTCTCCAACACCATGATGATCGGCTCATGCATTCAATCACCAAGAGTGAGATGGACTCTCTCCGGATCTGCTCCATTCCTTACTCGGACAAAGAGTAAGAGTCCCAGATCAAATGGTTGATTAGGGAGCGGGTTGAGAGGATATATACGGAGCTGTCCTTGGACATGCATACGGCTGATGATCCTGTGAAACCAGTAAGTTTTCCAGCAATTACTCGAATATGTGTTCATCTATACATTATTGTATCTTTTTGCAATACCGAGGTATGTCTTCTTTTCAGCTTGCTGACCTCCCCGAGTTGGAGCTTGCTCCTCTTGAGGTATATCCTCCTGAGTTCTCTCAAGATGACGGAGAATTGATTGCACTGCCGGATGCGCTCACCCGAAAGCGTAAGACTCCGACATTGTCTATCGGCACAAAGGAAGTGCCCGTTGTGAAGAGGCAACTTTCCTCACAAGGTCTTTGATTTTGTTTCTCATTCTTTCTGAAGTGTAACGATCTTTGTTCTATTACCTCTTTAGAGCTAAACAGCTCACCAAGGGCAAAGGGAAAGGCGCCTCGTCGAAGCCCCTGTGCCAGTCAAAGTTGAATTTGACTTCTTCTGCCACAACACCTCCAACTCCTACCCCACAGCCTTCTACAGCACCGGAGGTTACTCCGTCTCCCAATGTTGCAGAAGATCCGGCTCAGCATGCTGAGCCAGCGAACCTTGGTTCGCAGACCGATGTCACCATGGGTGACTCGGAAATTGATAAGGGTGAACCCTCAAAGGGTAATGATCCCTCGGCAGAAGTTTTCGCAGACAACCTTCTCAGTAATCCGGGTCTTGCCAAACTTGGCATTTCTCGAAAAACTGTAGAAGAGATCCAAAAGCTGGCTCAGCAATGCTTGGAGAGCCGAAACATTACTGCCGAAGAAGAGGCACAAGAAGCAGAGCTATAATGCTCTCCGAGCTTCTTGTTCAAGGCCGTCTTCACGACGAGAAGCTGAAGGCTGGCATGGCTCCGCCACCTCCAATAATCCCGCTGACTCTCGCCAAGAAGGTTTCTTCTGAGGTGAACAAGATTCTGAAGAAATTGACCCATGAACACTTCGTAAGTCAGAATTCCAACTCACTCTTTTTTACTTCATTATATGTCATATCCTATAGCCCCCAAGCATGAAGTTGGATAGGAAATCCAGATTTATGCTTTCATAGGATGCCAAAGGACGAACTAGTATAGCCCCCAAGACTCTTGCTGATATTTAACTGAGTTAAAATATTAGCCTGAGTCTTTAGTAGACTTCTGACTCTGAGTACTATTCTGACTTACAGAAAGTTAATGCTTATAACCAGGAATAGTTGAATAATAGCTGCAATAAACAAAGAGAGATCAAAGCTCTACATTTAGAGAATGCTCAACTTAAGATTTCCAAGGATGAGGTTGAAGGTAATCATTTCAGTCCTTAACCTTGTTATTTTTGTTTCCATAGTCGAATTTTCTATTCAACTGATGTCTTTTGCTTACAGCACTGGTCAAACAATCATGTGCAATGATTGAAGAGGCCTACAATTTTAAGACCCTGGAGGTGAAGAACGCCGACTTACAGCGAGAGTTGAACAAGCTTAAGGCAGGTCACGAGCGTAGCATTGCTAGCATTCTCGAATCCTCCTCCATGGCCACCGAAGAATGTGATCGAAAGATCGCGGTCCAGGATCAAAAAATCTTGGATATCAATGATGAGTTATTTAGAGAAAAGGACATCACTCAGGCTCTCCGGGATGAACTCTAGAGTCTTCGAGTGGAGAAGACCAAAGTTGATGATGTCATCTTTGGTATTTTTTCCATTCTTCTGACTTTTCGTTCTTCCGACTCTAGGAGTTCGGATATATTTTTCTAACCTTTGCTTTATATGCGCAGGTCCTCTGAACTTACTCGATTCCTCCTCCACTGAGTCTCGCACCAGCTGGCTTACATAAGTCGGTGATTTGCTTCACGATTTCTGCCAGTCACTCGAGGATATTGGCGAAGTTCTTAAAGTTCCAGACATGAATAGAATGTCTGCCTTTGAGGTGCGAGATAAGGCAAAGGAGTTGCCCCAGCTTATCCAGGACTGGAACATGTCCTATGCGCGGACCGCAGCACAGAATGCCCTTACCATGGTTATGAGCCACCATGGAAGCATGAAAATCTGGCAAGTAACCAGGGGTTATTCAACTGTGGATGAAGACGAGCAGGAGCAAGACATCAAGGCCATCATGGACTCCTGCACCGGTTATGGATGTCATGTAGCTGATCTGAGCAGCTATGACACTCCTTTGTTCACTCGTGTGGAAACACCTCCTCCGCCTACCGAAGAAACAACCGAGATCTTTGATGACAAGCAAACCGTATCCGATTTGCATGTCTCAGAAAGATATCAAGGCGAAGGAGATGTCTCCAGTGAGCCGGTAGCTCCTACCTCTCCTCCTGCATCGTAGAGCATCAGAAAAATAGTGTGTTATTCTGAAACAATCGGATTGTAAATAAGTAGTGTAATACTTTTGCTGGTGCTAAGATTTGCAAGAACTTATGTTTCTATTTAGCATGTTTGGCTCTATTTTGACGTGCCTGAAATTTTTACATAAGTACTTTTTGCTTTGCCTATACTTATCGCTTATCTGGCTTTCCGCCTTGTCCCTTTCGTGAGCCGACCAACCTTCCAACGGAAACTTTGCCGAGCAATAGAGCTCAATTGCTAAACCAATTTAAACTCGGAATCAAAACCGGCTTCCAGTACCAACAATTCACTACTCGAAAAATGCCCGCATCCGACAATCAGATAAAGAACCCAAGTATAGACTAGAAAATTTAGATTTATACCTGAAGGTAGCATTTTTAGAATCGGAAATCTAACTAGAACAAACATGAGCATAAAGTACTTTCAAGTGTTCTAGGATTTTCGATTGTAACATGATCATTTGGAAATAAGATGGTAATATAAAACTTTTCCGAAAATATTGAGGCAACCAATACTTTATTTCACATTGAACATGTACATATATGATTACAAAGAAAGAAATTTTAAGAATAAAAGGGACGTAGTTGAGCAATATTCCACGATCTTTCTAATTCTTCTAGGTCTGTACTATCTCCAGCTCTCTTTCTCTTCTTAGTAGCAGGTCTTTCTTTGACTAGCCGCATATCAATTAGATAGTAAGAACCATTGTGCAATACGCGGCTAACTAAAAAGGTCCCTTCCCATACTAGGGAAAGTTTGTGCTTTCTTTTCTACACAAGCCGGAGAACCAAATCGCCCTTATTGAAAGACCGGTTTCTGATTCTCTGGCTATGATACTTGCGTAACTTTTGCTGATAGGTTGTTGATCTCATCTCAGCAATGATGCGAACTTCTTCGATTAAATCGAGATCATTTTGTCGAGAAATTTTGGCATCCTCTTCGATATATGCATCAACTCGGGGAGAAGTATGAATCAAATCACTAAGAAGAACTGCTTCTGCACCATAGACCAAGAAGAAAGGTGTGTATCCGGTTGACCTGTTCGGAGTTGTTATCAAGCTCCATATTACAGATGATAATTCATCTACCCAAGCCCCTGTAGCACGACGAAGTGGTGCTTCGAGTTTTAGTTTGAGGCCTTGTAGGATTAAACCATTTGCTCTTTCAACTTGTCCATTAGCCTGTGGATGTGCGACTGATGCAATGTCAAGCCGCATATTTTGTTCGTTGCAGAATTCGGCAAGTTCTCCCATGGAAAAATTGCTCCCGTTGTCCGTAATAATGCTATGCGGATAACCGTATCGGATTATAACATCCTCGACAAATCTTATGACTGTCGCTCCATCACAACTTGTGACGGGTTTGGCCTCAATCCATTTTGTGAACTTATCCACCATCACTAAGAGGTGAGTAAATCCACTTGGAGCCTGTTTAAACGGTCCTACCATATCAAGCCCCAGACCGCGAAGGGCCATGTTATAGGTATTGTTCGCAGCTGATCAGCTGGAACATGAGCTTGTTTGGCGTATTTTTGGCAGCCTTTGTACATCTTAACCAGCCGTTCGGCATCTGCCTTAGCTGTAAGCCAGAAAAATCCGTTTCTGAAAGCTTTTGCCACTAAAGATTTGGCTGCAGCGTGATGACCGCATTCGCCTTCGTGGATTTCCCTTAGGATTCCTACTCCTTCTTCCAGAGATACACAGCGCTGAAAGACCCCAAACACACTTCGCTTATAGAGCTCACCACTTATGATAATATAGGTTTTTGCTCGTCGGACGATCTGCCGGCTCAGAACCTCATCTTCTGGTAATTTTCCATCTACCAAGTAGTCAAGGTAGGGTTGAGTCTAGCTGGGAATCACAGCCAGAACTGCTACTAAAGGTGAGTCAGATTTGGTCGGATATTCCTCGTCAACTCCTTTTATAGAGGGAACTTTGAGGTGCTCTAAAAAATCGCCATCTCGGACCTTCTTCCGTGCAGAGCCTATACGAGATAATGCGTCTGCTTCCTCATTTTCTGTTCGAGGGATGTGTTGAACTTCAAACTCTTCAAATGATTTAGCTAGTTCATCCACGATAGTCCTATATTATGCCATGTGCTTGTTTGCATTACAAATATCTGACACTTGCTGAGCAACAAGATCTGAATCTTCATAACACATTAATCGTCAGATGTTGATATCCTTAGCAATCCGGATTCCATGCAGCAGGGCTTCATATTCGGCAATGTTATTTGTTGTCGTGAAGTAAATCTGCAACACATAGAAAAGTTTATCTCCTTGGGGTGATTTGAGCACCACGCCAGCCCCCGAGCGCCTTAGACCCGTCAAAATGCAAGGTCTAGTATTCCGACTCAAGAAGGGTCATATTCTCCATTGTGTCTGTCCAATCAACGACAAAGTCAGCGAGGATTTGGGATTTGATTGCTGTATGAGGTTTGTACTCAATATCGAAAGCTGAAAGCTCAATGCCCCATTTTGCGACACGTCCTGTAGCATCGTTGTTGTTGATTATATCTCTCATGGGATCTGTGCTCACCACGGTAATTGGATGTTCCTGGAAGTAATGCCTTAACTTCCAGGATGCAAAGAACACACCGTAAGCCAGCTTTTGATAATGCAGATACCGCTGCTTTGATTCCATTAGGACCTCGCTGAGGTAGTAAGTCAGACGCTACACTAGGTGATCCTGTTTTTTCCTCTAGTCTTTCTACCACCATGACGACTCTGACGACTCTGTTTGTCACAGTGAGATAGAGCAACATCGGTTCGCGAGGTTCTGGTGCTGCAAGGATAGGAGGGGACGAGAGTACTTCTTTCAGGTCTTGTAGTGCAGCTTCAGCTTCATCAGTCCAAACGAACGTTTTGGTCTTTTTCAGGAGCTTGTAGAGTGGTGCGGCTCTTTCACCGAGCCGGCTTACAAACCGACTGACTACAACAATGCAACCAGTTAGTCTTTGAACGTCCTTCAGCCGAGTTGTCCTGAAAATATTGAGTATAGCCTTCATTTTGTCACGGTTCACCTCTATGCCTCTTTGTGACACGATGAAACCCAACAACTTTCCGGCTGGTATTCTAAAGAAACACTTCTTCGGATTAAGCATTATGTTGTATTTGTGTAGATTGGAGAATGTTTCCTCCAAGTCGGAAATTAAGGTTTCCATCTTTTTGGACATCACCACAATGTCGTCCACATATGCATGTACATTGCGTCTGATTTGATCGTGGAGACAATGAAAGCTTCAATCGCAGTTTGATCGTTTACTCCTTCACATGAGTTCTTGGTGTCGACCCATCATCTGAGGTAGTCTCGGCAAGTTTCTCCGGCTTTCTGGGTGCAACGTTGTAGGTCTCCTACCGTACATGGCCTCCGATATGTGCCTTCGAAATTCCGAAAGAACACACTTTGCATGTCATACCAGTTGTGGATGGTGTTTTCCAGAAGTTCATTGAGCCATGATCATGTCGTCTTCTGTAGCATAAGTGGGAGATATCGGGCCGCGACCAGGATGTTTCCGCCTTTGGCGATGCAACAATCTTGGAAAAAATCCTGGAGCCAAGTATCTGGCCGAGCTACACCATTGTGATGAGGTTCCGCTGGACGGCTTGTGTGTCTAGGAGGTGGCATCCTTTGTCGGTCCTCCTCCCGACATTGTTCTTTGTCGTCTTCCCTGCGATTGTTAGACTCTCCAGGGAGGGTGTCTCGGAACTAGTGCCGCAACCGCGTCTCGCTCCGCGGCTGGAGCAACATTGCTCCAGTCACGTGCGGTTCTATGTCGAAGATCCGGCTCTTGAGTAATTATCTTCTCGACAATGGGAACGGTGATGTCGTTCCGGGTCCCGTTGGGGCCTAATGTCATCCCAAGCCGGATCCATGCGACATTGGTCAGACTTAGAGACCAGATTTCTGCTTCCAGATTTCGCGACCTTCTGTTGCTCCAGACCCTTGGTAAGCAGCTTTACGCCCAATCGGACTTGATCTGGGTTTGGATTGTTCGCCAGGATATCTTGAGCCATGGCAGTGTTTTGTACTGGTGTTGGATACACCAGATCTCCCTTGCTGTCGAGCCGAGGTGCTCCTGGGTCTCCCACAAAAAGGATCTTGTGGACTTCCAGATATTTGTCGGCCCGCACATGGCCTTTCCGGGTCTTCTGATGTTGTATAGAGATGAACTGCTCCGTAGTAGCTATGCTCTTGTTCTCTTCCTTGATGCTGTTAGCTTCATCCAGGAGTACTTGACGACGCGCTTCTAGGGCTTGGGCCCTTTATTCCAATTCTGTAGGTGTAAGTTCTGTAGAGGTAGGGATTGGCATTGTTAACGCATCTCCGATGAGTTTACGAGCACCAGCAGTAATCACGTATCCATCAACTGGAGTTTCCTTCGGCTCGTCTGGGATTAGAGCTCCATCCGAGTCTTCCTCGTAGTCTTCGGTAACCACTTCCTCTGCTGAAGGATCTTTTGTTGGAGTCTTGTTCTTCTTGTTCCTCTTCTTTGCCTTCTTGGCAGCGCCGGTAGCAAATACGGCTTTGGGTCCGTTTCCTGGAGTCAAGCTCCGATCAGTACTTTCGGACATCTGGACGTCGGGATTAACTCCGAGATCCATATCATCCTGCGGTTTGGGAGAGTTTTCCCCGGATCCTTCATCCATGGCTTCTCCTTTTTCTGCGGCTTTGGAGTTGTACTCTGCTTCACATTCTTCGGAGAACTTTCAGCAATCCGCCGACGTCATTGAATCATCCGAAGATGCCAGTAAGTCGGTGTTTGTTCTGATCGCCTCCAGCACCGAGTCTTTGTTGTCTCCAGCGTTGGCAGAGCCAGATCCGGATCCAACATATCCGACAAAGCGCAACGTGTGCGTCCTGAGGTAGTTGCGGCTCTCCTCGTGGGATTTCTCAAAACGTCTGATGGTCTCGAGAACCTCATACACGCTTGCGTCTTGCAGCATTATGCGCCTCAACGTATGCCTCGGGAAAGGTCGATATGTTCCGGTGTTGGAAGAGCCGGAACCAGAGTTGTTGTCTTGCTCCTACTGGATTTCGACCTCAACAGGAAGATCGATCTAGGATTTGACCTCGCATGGGAGATCCACTCTAGATCCGACGTTCACCGTAAGATCTGCTTCAGGCTTAGCTTTCTCCACTATCTCCGCGTTAGGGGCGAGCTGGGTGGGATTGTTATTTTCCAGGATCTGGAACTCTGCCGCCTCCACGGACAAAGTGGACCTAAAAGCTTCTTCTGCCTCTATCATCACCGCTAGGGTGGGTGGGATAGGTTCAGCGAAACCGATGTATACATCGATCTCACCAAAAGACATGATGGTGTAGGCAGTCACGACCTCTCTAGCCGGAATCCAGGTCTCATCGAGATCGATGAGAGGGACGTTGTTGGCGTAGAGGATGCGACTGACAGCGATGGTCTCGCCGATTCCGATTCTTGCAAATTCCGCTCAGAACGCAGATTCGAAACTCACTTGCCCCACGGTGGGCGCCAACTGTCGTCGGATTGATGACATGTACGCCATGAGGGGGTCCTCGAGGCGTGCGGAAGAGAGGGGTGTGAGACGTACGGTGTTCCGGGACTGTGAGCACACAAGTTTACCCACGTTCAAATCCACCGGCTTTGTACGGATCCTACTCCTGCTAGCAATCCAGTAATAGGCAGAACCGAAATATGGGTTATAAGGGTTTCGCCGGTGCAAATTGAGATTGTAGACTATTGTGGGGTTGTGCCCTAAAGGCTCTTCCTAGGACGGCTTATATAGATATCCGGCCTAGGATTTACAGGAGAGACCTATCCGGCTACGACTAAGAGTCAGTTACAGAGTACATCTTGAATTACAAGTAACACTATAGGCCTATGTCGGTAAGTCTTCTGGGCCTTCCCGTAGTCGGACTGGACTCTGTCTCTTCTCCCTGACTGGACCGCTAGTGAAGCAAAGCTCTAACCTGAAGTGGGTCACCCTGGTCAGTGAGGCACAGTGAGGATACCCGGAAAGTATATCCCCAATAGCGGCCGACAAGGCGGGGAACCAGCGGCAAGTGCCGATGCAGGGCCCTTGTGGCGGCGGAGAATCTGGAAGTTGTATGTGAAAGGGCAAGGTGAGAGGAGATGCGAGACTGGATAAAAACAGCGGCGGTGCGGCGGCACATCGACGAAGTGGTGGCACGAGAGGAACGGCGGTAGCGTGGCTATGGAAGGGGAACGAGCATGGACGAAATCCTCGTGGCTGTATTTTTTGGAGAAGGAAACACGAAAAGAGTGGAGAAATCGGGGAAGAAGGAATAGATAAGGTGGTCCCAACTTGTTCCTGGCCATGTCTATGCACACACGGCGTCGCGATGGCCCGGAGGATGGCGAGCCGCGATCTTCGGGTGATTGGAAGCGTTTTCCTTATTAATATAGTCATCTATGATACTACCTATTTATTATTATGCGGTATAAAAGTTATAACTTAGACTCATGACAATAGTCTAAGTTATTCTTCACTATAACGAGCCTGAGTGCCGAAGGGCCCTACACGTCTTATTGTCGTTACAAGTTCTTGAAAACACGGGACAAACGGGAAAGAGGACAAGAACTTGCGTCCGAGCGGACCGAGAACATGGTCCAACGACAACGGCAAACCACGTGGGCACTATGGATTGGTCCGTTTTTTTTTTTTGAGAGAGATATGGATTGGTCCGTTCGGTGCATTTCCTGATCTAAAATTGGGTATGGTTTTACAGGGGATGGATAACCCGTGCGCCCGAGTCTGACCTCCCGTGGGCGCGTCATACACAATAAATGGCAGTTAAACATATGATTTTCATTGCAAGCTGATAAGAGGTGTTACAACAATTTAAGATAGGATTAAGATTAATTTAAAACTTATCTAAATCTAAAACTACATGGCAGCCTCGTCCTCGCCACCGTTCCCCTTTCCCCGCAAGGCTGTCGTCGCTTCCTTCGCCTAGCGGTGACACTCGGTGGCCGCGGTCCTCCTCCGCAGCTGGGCAAGGGCGGTGGCCGCGGTCCTCCTCCGCAGCTGGGCAAGGGATATCCTTTCCCTTTTCCCACGCTGTTGTCGCCACTCTAGGGTTCTGGCAAGGCTGCCACCACCTCACTGAAGACCACAGCCCTGGCCTCCGTCGTCGCCCGTCCGTCCGCCCTCTATGTAGCCTGAGCCATGGCCGCATCAGCGGCAACTTGGGATGCCTTCTCAGCGGCCAGCGCCGCCCGCCCCTCACGCTCGACCTCCTCCGCGTCTGCCTCTCTCGTCGCGGTCATAGCGGCCTAGCATAGCTGCTCCTCGGCCATATGATGCTGACTGGCGGCCTTCCTCGCCGCGGATGCGCGGGATAGCGCCATCACGTGGCTCTCCATGACTTAGTTCGTGCCATAGATGACGTCACGCCGTGTCGAGGGAGGCAAGGATGTCCTCCTGCCGATCAGGTCACTGTTGTCCTCCTACTCCTCCGTGTCCTCTTCATCATCATCGGCCTCCCACTCCTCCACCTCCTCCTCCTCGCCCTCCTCCCCCGTGAACAGAGCGCGCTCGCCGTAGCTAGGCGGAGAGGGTGGGTAGAACGCAAGGGGGTGCTTGCTGAGGTCAACCCAGGTGTAGGAGGACGCCTAGGTGGCTATGCTGGTTTTGGTGGTGGTGGCCACGCCGACGGCTTGCCCTTCTTATAGGTCTGGCGGCCTTGGCGGGAAATCATGGCTGTAAGGACGCGGTCAGGCAGGAAAGGCCGTTGTCGGGCGGGAAAAACCACGGCCAGCGGGCGGGGAAAGGCGGAATAGAGACGTGGGCCGAAAACATGTGGGGAAAGGGATGGGATGCGCGCCAGTCGCCATTAGCGCTGGTTAATCCTCAAGCGCCCGTTAATGGATGCTTGTTAATCCTCATGCGCCCGTTAATGGATGCTTCCGAACATCGGGCCCTACAAATGGGGCGTCCCGTGGGGTACATTGACCACCGTAAATGGACAGGCCCAAGACACGTTGTCCTCCTCGATCGGCAAACGGACCGAAATAGATGGATCCGGTGTTAGATTTGCAGCCCGCTTTTGCAGTTGATTGGACCTAGATACATAAACATAAAACTATAAACCTATACAAAATCTGAACTGAAGCTAGGGAATTTGTCAGTTGCCTACACAGACTGGCAATATTCACAACTGGGTATTTTTTTCTGAAGGAAAGCCAGGTGGCTATATATTTATTGCATGAGATAAATCGTTACATCTTGAACTACAAACGGCAACACAAAACCTGAGGGATCACCCTCCCAACTATGGAGTTCTTTAGATATATAGAAAAATTTAGCTAACTCATGCGCCACCGGGTTCGCTTCCCTTCGACAGAATTGGAAATGAACCTCATCTATAGATCCAACTTTGAGAAAACATTCCGCCAAGATTGTCGAATATGGGCTCCATTTTTCACACCATTGCAAATTTGAATTAATTCCAAGGAGTCGGATTCAATGATAGAGCCGTGCATCCAATATTTTCTAAAAATTCAAGACCCTTCCTCAATCCCAACGCCTTAGAAGTAGCAGGATCAAATACATGCGATAATGGACCAAAAGAACCACCAATCACTTCACCCTTATGATTTCGAAGGACAGCTCCGAATGCCCGAGTTCCATCCCCATGAAATGAGCCTCCGTATTTATTTTTAGCGATCCCTTCAGTGGCTTAAGCCATGCCCATTCCTTCGGTTCTGCAGAGGGGCCCGTAGCATCAAAGTTTGCTATTAGCGAGTTAATTGCAAACGCTGAGCTTGATGGTTTAGCCACATGAACTCCTTCGATCAATTCACGTCGTTGCCACCAAATATACCATCCTCCAACATCAATTGTTTCTTGGAGGCCCAACTAACCGAGAACAGGCGATTTCATTTGATTGCATAAAAGTTTTTTCAAGCACACTGAACCAGATAGATCAGATTGCACCACACGATCGATCACCTCGCTGTTAGGTTTAGTCCCACATCGAAAGATTGATGTGAGGGAACCCAACTTATAAGGTGGGACAAACCTCACCCATTAGGCTAGTCTTTTGGGCTGAGTTAGGCCAGATGCCTTATTTGGTTGTGGGTTCTGGTGGACCTGGGCTTATGCAGGCCAACACTCGCGTAGCCCCAATGCACTCTAAACCTCTCTAGCCCTCACACATGTGAATAAAAGATGCTTAATATCTTCCGATCCTTGGTGACAGACTGGACAATCCGGTGCTACTTTTATATGTAGATCAACCAATATACCTTTCCCAGGTATCACTCCATGGAGAGCTCTCCACATGAAGATTTTCACCTTGGAAGGAACATTTAAATTCCAGAGGTATTTCCAAACCGGATTAGCCAAATATGATCACTGGTCATCACCCCTTGTAGTTCTATTTTCGAATTGATGATTCCACTCTAGGTGATAAGCTGACCTTACCAAGAAGGTATAGCTCTTGGTATAGTTCCAGGCAATAAAATCCTCCGTTAATGAACACTCAGCGGTATCCTCGGGATCTACACCCAAAAATTATCTCTGATTACACCTTCATCCCACTGTCCAGTCATAGGATCAATCAATTCATCTATAGTCCTAAGAATACACTGTCCACGACTTGATAACACTTTTCGAGTAGGACTGGTAGGGATCTAGTGGTCTTACCAAATGTTTACACTAGAACCATACCCAAAACGCCAAATATGTCCACGTTTAAAAGTGTGTAAACTGACCACAATGCTTTGCCATGTCAAAGAAGACCCAGACTTTGGGCCAGCATTAAGAAGCCTACCATCAAGGTAATACTTTTCTCTCATTACACAGCACATAGGGAATCAGAATTTGGAAGAAGCCTCCAATTCTGCTTTGCTAGCATTGCTAAGTTGAAATAATGTAAATCACGAAAACCCATACCTCCCAACTTCTTTGGAATACACATCCTCTACCAAGCAAACCAATGCATACTCCTTTGATCCTATGTATCACCCCACCAAAAGCCATCCATTGCATCATTTAGCTCTTTACATAATGATATCTGGATTTTGAACACTGCCATGGCATACAGAGGAATAGACTAAACAATAGCTTTTATAAGAACTTCCTTCACTCCCATAGACAGAAATTGTTCCTTCCATCCCTTCAGCCTTTAAATTATTCTTTCAAGAAGATAAATAAAAGATTCAGTTCGATCATGACATGTCCCAGCCGAGAATATAATTTTGTGGGCCGAAAGTTGAGGCGCCAAGGCAAAGCGGTACCCAAGTTTCTTGTAATCAGCTGTGTTGCCCACAATTTGTGTTCTAAATACTCAGGGGGTCATTTTTAGCACGAATTCAACTTAACGTTTGAATAAAAAATATCAGGCTAATGCCCGTCAAGTCGCCCCCCATCAGTTTTCGCCTCATGTCGCTGCCGTCGTGGTTTCCATGTTAACTTGCAGTGTGTTGGAGCCTGCATCCATTCCTCATTACACGTCTTCTTCTTTCCCTGAGCGGCGATCTGTGGTCGCGGCCATGGCGCGGAGCTGGGACGCCATCTTGTTCGGTGGTGAGATCCGGGACGTGGACGAACCTGCTCGACCTTGCTCTCCTCCCCATCCTGAATCGGAGCTCGCCCTTACCACGTCCGCACCAATGGCACGACGCGGGGACGATAATTGGTTCCCGGTGAGCTCTGTCACCGTGTCGACCATGCTCAGTCCTGTTTTCCTCCTCTAGAATCTGAGCTCTCTGTCACCGTGGTCGCACCCGCACCAATTCTGTCACCCCTGATGAGGTCTCTATGGGAGATGTACCTCCAGGAGCTCAAGTTCTGCCATGTTAAACCTGTAAGCAAATTCGGAGCTGGGCGGCGGCAACCCGTTGTTCAATACAGTAATGCTGATACCCATTGTTGAACACAGTAATGCCGATGTGAGATTATTTAGTTACTTCAATATGAATTTTCCGCCAATTTAAAATCTTGTTGATGTATTCCTTGACAATTATAATATAATCGAGCACTAGAAATTTGGTAGTGTGCATGAGCATGATCAGTAATATAATTGAACACTGGAAATTTAAAGGAACACCATATAAAGGAGTATATATATACGAGGTTCACCAGAGACACCGCAGATATATTGTCTTATATTCAACCACATGTAATAATTAACTTAAATACAATAAAAGCAGGGGCAGCAGTAGGAGGCCGGGACACGGAGATGCCTAGCAGAGCAGGGGCAGCAAGAGGAGGCCGGGACAACCTACTCGAGGGGATACATTCTAGTCCTGACATAATCCCGGAGAAATTTGCTGAAGGCTGACAGATGCCTTCGGCCTTGACTTTTGCCAACATCCACCGCTGATGTGAGATCATTTAGTTACTTAAATACGGTAGAAAGGGATTTTCCCACACCATAACCGCCTCAGCACATAGCGGCTCTTGTTGTCCCTGGAGTACTTGCTAAAGTCCACGTCATCAGAATCGTCCTGTTGATTTTTAAGAACATAACTTAGAACTCATACATATGATTACATTGTATTATAACTCAAGAATTGATAACATATATATGTAAGACAATATTAAATTGATATCAAAGAGAAAGCATCTCAACAATAGTTTAATCGGTTCATATATCATTTCATCTCAACAAAATGACAATTAATTGGATCAGAGTGTATGTAAAACAAAGGTTGCAGCCTCATAAGTTTCTTCAGGGATGGCATAAGCGAACCATGTAACAATTGCACAACCTATATTGTTCTTGTACATTACCCCAAGTTTGCTAACTCATCCCTGAAAAAATCGGACACCAATGTGTCTGCCTCTCTTTTGGGGCAAATTTGAATCATTGACCACAGTAAGAAATTGAAATATAATCCTACGAAACAGTATTCAGGTATATACATATTAAGATACAAAAAAAAATCCTTAATATTGTAATTATAAATTAAAAAACCAAACAATTAATCTTCAAGTACATGTTGAAAAAACTTATTATCAAAACCATGCATATACATATGTATCATACGAATCATTCAAAGA
Organism: Avena sativa; assembly: GCA_916181665.1. NCBI lineage: Eukaryota > Viridiplantae > Streptophyta > Magnoliopsida > Poales > Poaceae > Avena > Avena sativa. The sequence goes on from OV702287.1 coordinate 347,972,019, forward strand.
TCAGAAACAATTCAAAGATCATATATGAAGTTCCATATGAGAATAAATCAAGGGCCTCATAATTTTTTCAGAGATGGAGTTGGTGAACCAAAATACCAACATCACAACCTATATTGTTTATGTACATTATTGTCTCAGGTTCACCAACCCATCCCTAAAAAAAGACACCATCATATGTGTCTCCCCTTGCATTCTTTTGGTGCAAATTTCAATCATCGGCCTTGGTGACAAACTGAAATGTAATCCACAATATGAATGCATGCAATATATAATTTAAATATCATAGTTCTAAGAATGTAGAATAAATCTGGGGGCCTCATAAGTTTCTTCAGGGATGACTTTAGTGAATCAAGTACCGATTGTATAACCTATTGTTCTTGTACATTGCCCCAGGTTTACTAACTCATCCCTAAAAAAATCTGACACCAATGTGTCTGCCTATTTTTTGGGAAAATTTGAATCATTGGCCACAGTAAGAAATTGAAATGTAATCCTATGAAACAATATTCAGGGATATACATATCTAGGTACAAAAACAATCCTAAATATTGTAATTATAAATTAAGAAACCAAATAATTAATCTTCGGGTACATGTTGAAAAAACTTATGATCAAAACTGCATATACATATGCATCATACGAATCATTCAAAGATCAGAAACAATTCAAAGATCATATATGAAGTTCCATATGAGAATAAATCAAGGGCCTCATAATTTTTTCCAGAGATGAAGTTGGTGAACCAAAGTACCAACAGTACAACCTATATTGTTTGTGTACATTACTGCTTCAGGTTCACCAACCCATCCCTAAAAAACGACACCATCATATGTGTCTCCCTTGCACTCTTTTGGGGAAAATTTCAATCATCGGCCTCAGTGACAAAGTGAAATGTAATTCTTATACAATATGAATGCATGCAATACATAATTCAAATATCATAGTTCTAAGAATGTATAATAAATCTGGGGCCCTCATAAGTTTCTTCAGGTATGGCGTTAGTGAACCAAGTACCAATTATACAACCTATTGTTCTTGTATATTGCCCCAGGTTCACTAAGTCATCCCTAAAAAATCTAACACCAATGTGTCTGCCTATCTTTTGGGGCAAATTTGAATCATTGGCCAGAGTAAGAAATTGAAATGTAATCCTACAAAACAATCTTCAGGGATATACATATTCAGGTACAAAAACAATCCTAAATATACATCAAAACCATGCATATACATATGTATCATACGAATCATTCAAAGATCAGAAACAATTCATGTATCATATATATAGGTTCCATATGAGAATAAATCAATGGCCTCATTTTTCAGAGATGGATTTGGAGAACCAAAATACCAACAACACAACCTATATTGTTTATCTACATTGCTGCCTCAGGTTCAACCCATTCATAAAAAATGACACCATCATATCCCTTGCACTCTTTTGGGGCAAATTTGAATCATCGGCCTCAGTGAGAAACAGTTTAAAGATCAGATTTCAAAGATCATAGTTCATATGTGTAGAATAAATCTGGGGCCTCATTTTTTTAGAGATGGAGTTAGCGAACCAAAGTACCAATTTCACAGCTTATATTGGTGTACATTACCTCAGGTTCACTAACCATTCCTAAAAAAATCTGACACCATCATATGTGTCTCCCCTTGCACTCTTTTGGGGCAAAATTGAATCATTGGTCTCAGTAAGAAATCAAAATGTAATGTTATATGCATGTTGAGTATCGAAATCAACACTCAACTAGCAAACCCTAAAACCCCTAAATCAAATGTTGCAAATCGATTAAATTTACAGCACAAGAAGAACCGTATGAACAACAACGAGTTAAGCCAATGTAAATTTACTAGATGGCAGATAAGAAGATTGGGGTTTTGTGACTAGATGGATCGGGGTTTTGTGACTAGATAGTAGATGCATCAATCGACCGTTTGAAACCTATATATACTACCCTACTTCAAGAGCAAAAGAATCTATAGACGATTGAGAAAATCCTAGGTATGAATAGTGAAATCTGCGGCTACGACTAGAGAAACTAGCAATGTAGTACCTCAGACTCCTCATCGGGGACCTCCTCCTCGAACTCATCATTCTCTATGATTGCATCGACAATTTCTTGGTGGAATTCATGAACTAAAATGTCCTAAGTAACTAGCAAAAGAATATGTGATGATGTTCATCAAAAACAAATAAAGTTATATTGTGTTTCTCATTGATATCAAAGCTTGCCTTCAAGATTTGTAAAAATAATTGTTATTTTGTTCCGATATTATGAGAATAATGGTTATTCAAATAATTACCGTATTCCATAGAAGATGGATGAACTTCTACAAATCTAGTTGGATAAATCACGTCCATAAACACTAATGCTAAAAAGTCGCAAGACGAATGATTGGAATATTACTTTTGAGATTTTTGGAGTCTTTTGATTTGGATCAATTGACGCATGTAAAACTTTCCTGGAGATAATTAAATCCTTGTTCATGGGCCAAAGAAGAACGAACGACTAACCTATTGGACATAGTGCATGTTGATGTATATTGCCCATTATGTGTAGTCATGAGCGATGAATTTAAACTTCATATGTGTTCTCCGAAATTTGAGTAAATACATGTGTATATTTACATAATAAGGGAGAAGTATGAAATATTTGAAAATGTTCAAATGATTTCAAGATGAAGTAGAAAATCATTATAATGAGAAAATAAAGAAACACCTAAGATTCAAGGAATCATCCATGGATTTATGTTTCTCGATAAACCATAGGAGTATGGAGTATTCGAGAGATGTGATCAAGCCGTGTTTGACATGGTAGGAGCAATGATGTTATTTATAAAATTGCCATTATATTTTAAAGATTAAACTTTAGTGACTACCGCTTTTACACTGAAAATAGATCCATCATGATCCTTTGAAATGAAACCATATGAGTTATGGTTTGGGATAAAACCCAAGTTGTATTTTCTTAAATTTTGGTGTGCTAGGGATAAGTAAAATGTTTATAACCAAAATCATATGAGCATGTCTTTGTAGGTTATTCCGAATAACCGTTGGGTGTTCCTCCATAGCACCGAAGACAAAAGTGTTTGTCACTTGGAAACGTCAAATTTTTTGAGAAAGAATTTTTCGCGAAAAGTTAAGTGGGAGGGTAATAGAACTTTCATAAGGTTATTGAACCTAAGCTATGTGTGTTGAGTTGCGCAGCACCGGAAAATGTCCTAGAGGCAGCCATAATGCTCATGGCTCACGTGCCTCAAAGGTTGTGGTCATGGAGATCTAAGTTTCTATCGAATCGCCGTTAGTTGGATAATATAATCAAATAGTAAGATTTGAGAATGAATCATTATTGTTTGATAATGATGAACCAACTACATGCAAAGAAGCGATGATGGGCCCTGACTCTGTCAAATCGCTTGAAGCCATAAAATCTGTGATATTTACATACACGAGAAACCAAGTTATTAAACTTGGAAGAACCTCTGGAAGGCATGAAGCCTATCGGTTGTATTTGGATCTATAAAGAAACAGAAATGGATGTTTCACATCTATGAAATAGTCGACATGTTGTAAAGAGTTTACAACAATGTTTAAAGAGTTGACATGTCGGTAAAGAGTTTACGACAATGTTCAAAGAGTTGAATACGATAAGATTCGATCTTTCATAGTGATATTTAGTCTGAACAGATTAGTGTAGCAACCACTACATATGTCAATTGTTATATATGCTAGTTAAACAAACAAAACAACATTCTTCTGAAAAAATGGTTACCAAAGACATGTACGTGACATGGTACGAAGTGTTTTGTTAAATCAAAGGATGCTTAAAAGGCATACAAAATTCAATAGTTGAAGTAAGCATAGCGGAGTTGGAATCTTCACCGTGATAAAAATATTGAAATATTTAATTTCATCAGAGATGATGAAGATGCTCGCGTTTGCAAGAAATTAAGTGGGAGCGTTGACACATATTTCTAATACATTGTGTATAAGACATATTGTTGATTGGAAATAATATATCTTTTATTTGACACATGATTAAGGATTTCATTAAAATTAGATTTAAATGAAAGATTTGGGCGAAACCCGAATATTAGGCATCAATGTCTATATAGATAGATTGAGATGATAATATGGTTATGCCAAATATACATAGATGAAATATTGAATGAGTCCAATATAAAAACAACGAGAAAGATTGTTGCCTCATGGATAAGGTGGAATCAAGGTTCAAGTGTTTTGACACTTGGTGAGTAAAATCACATGGATATCTTGATAAATGAGATTCAAGTGTTTTGACACTTGGTGAAGTGAAATCACATGAATATATTAATCAATCATACCGTGATATGTACATATCTGGATACGTCCTATGCTCTAAATGTTATGAGCATATACCAGGGTGACTCATAAGATGATCATTGGACGATAGTAAGGATATTCTTATGATCTTTGAAAGAACTAAGAATATATTCTGTATGTAGAAGTGACGGATAGTTCATTGTAAAATGTTACATTGACACTATACAAATAGTTCATTGTAAAGTGTTACATTGGTACTATACAAATAGTTCATTGTAAAGTGTTCATTGGTACTAGTTTTGTCACAAGATACAAGTTAAGTTTATCTCAATTTAGGCTATAGGTTAAGGTAGCACAATGTAATGGAAGAAAGTTCCATGATAGATTTGGATGAGTTCTAAAGTTATGGACATTGTGACGGATACTATAATGAAAGGCTAAGTATAAAATTGCTATGGTAACAGCAAATGAACTAGGTGTGATTCGATGGGCTAGTACTATGAAGATATATTGTATGACAATTATATCAACATGTTTTAAACCCCAAAAGAACTAAGGTCTCACCAAATTTATATAAAGCCATCTCATTTGAGAATGAGTGATGCGTAGAGACACAAAGACATGCAAATACACACAGACCTGAAAATATCAGATCTAGGCTTATGTTTACCACTAGCAAACGCGTATATACAACACCAAAGTACCATAGGTGTTCAATGCGCAAGTTTTTCAAACTAGATTATTGACTCTAGTGCAAGTGGGAGACTGAAAGGAACATGCCCGAGAGGAAATAATAAAGTGGTTATTATCTTATTCCATGTTTATGATAGATGTTTATTTCTCATGCTATAGTTGTGTTAACCAAAAATATTAATACATGTGTGATTCAAAATAAAAGGTTCCTAGTAATGCCTATCTTAATACTAGCTTGTTGGTTAATAGATGAGCAAAGGTTTCCTGATCATGAATATTGTATGTTGTTAATAACATGGTCATATCATTGGAGAATGATATGATGAATAGTCACCCGAAGTAGATGTAACAATACGACCATGTTCTCAAGTTTATATTGTTATCACATTCGTAGTAACTCAATATCCTTAGACCATGAGATCACGTCAATCACTTTCACCGGATAGGCACTTTGATTACATCAAAAGTCACTTCGTAACTGGGTGATTATAAAGGTGTCGTCGGGTACTTGGAAAGTGTTAGTTGAGGCTCATGGAAAAGAGTGGGATTTGTCCATCCAGATGATGGAGAGATATATTCAGGGCCCTCTCAGTGATATCACATTGACATAGCTTGCAAGCAAGTGATTTGATCACTCGAATGTTATATCACAGGAACGAGAAAAAAGTACTTGTCAGGAATGAGATTAAATAAGGTATGGATGATACCAAGTGATCGAATATCGAAAAAGTAAAATATCGCGAGACAAAAGGAATTTGATTACATCAAAAAAGGTTCAGACGATCATTGGATTTTCATGAAACTAGTGGGAGTCATTATGGATCTCCAGATCCCGCTAATGATTATTGATCAGAGAAATCTCGATCATGTCTACATAGTTCTCGAACCCGTACAGACACTCACTTAATGTTAACCGACACATTTGAGCGGATAGGGAACACACTGCTGCAGAAAATTGTTCTACCGAATTTGCCAAAATAGTTTTGGGGTATCGAAACAAAGTAAGGATCAAAATGTTAATGTGTTCATTAAATGAAGTGTTCATTAAATGAAGTACTCATTAAATGAAGTGTTCATTAAATTGAGTTGCATTAAAATAAGGTAATTAAAGTGCTTTAATACAAGGGAAGTAAAGTGCTTTAATGGAAAGACCTTTGATTTTTGAGTGGAGATTAAATGGGAGAAAGTGGAGGTGGAGTTTATGTGAGTGGAGGGAGCACTCACATGAATGAGAGGAGGGGAGGGGCACCCTCTTGGTCACCATCCAAGGGAGGGGCTTGCCCTCCTCCCCCTATAAAGGGAGGTGGCCTCTTCCTCCTCTCCACACACTCTCTCATAGGCTCTCTCATATGTCCATTGATTGGCATCTTCTCCCCTTGCTTTCCTTGCCCATTGCTACTAGAAAAGGTGCTCGGCGAAGCCCTGCTCTAAAACTTACCCTCCACCACTATTACCATGGTGTAGCGATGTTGGAGTTCTCAAGGATCCGCTACTTCCGCTGCCCAGCTGGAGCATGGGATCGGGAGTTGTCGACACACCATACGTGTGACCGATTACGAAGGCACTGCCTCTTGTGGTATTGATCGTCTGTGCGTCCTTAAGGACGGCCGAGTACATTCTATACCATCCATGTTTGTTTACAGGAACGTTATCCCGCATTACGGTCTTCGATGGCGAGTCTATCTGAAACCATTACGTGTATCTCCTAGATATGATCTTGGTGGTTGCAACCGTAGGATTTTTTTTGTTTTTTATGCAACGAACCCCATCAAAAATTGGACCTATTGTAAAATGGCAGCAGCAACAAAATGTCAAAGAGCTACGCAAGTTTCTAGGGATGACAGGATACTATCACAAATTTATAAAAGGGTACGGAGTCATTAGTCACACGCTCACTGAACTGCTAAAGTAAGGGGTGCCCTATGTGTGGAATTGTGATGGGGAAGATGCCTTTTAGGCTCTAAAGTAGGCTCTAGTCACAACACCTGTGTTGGCGCTGCCAGATTTCACACAAAACTTCATGATCGAGACAGATGCCTGCAATTGAGGTGTGGGTGAAGTGTTGCTGCAGAACATTCACCCACTGGCATTCATCAGAAAGGCACTAGGGCCCCATCATAGAGGCTTGTCGACTTATGAGAAAGAGTGTCTCACAATTTTGATGGCTATAGATAAATGGCGCTCATACTTACAACATAGTGAGCTTGTTATCCACACTGATCAACGCATCCTGATGTACCTGGATGGCAAGCAGCTCACTACGATATGGCAACATAAAGACTTAACAAAACTCTTGGACCTCAGGTACAAAGTTGTGTACAAAAAGGATGTCAATAATCGTGTGGCAGATGCACTCTCCAGAAACATTACTGCTGACATAGAGGAATTGTTAGTTGTCTCATAGTCCAAGCCATTGTGGGAGACTGTCATACAAGGATATGGAGATAAGATCCTTTGGCCGTGGATCGTTTGGCACAACTAAATATACATTCTCCACAAGGTAACTACTCGCTGAACAATGGGATAATTCGTCATCAAGGAAGATTTGGCTTGGGTAGCACAACTAATTGCAACAAGACGTACCTCATGCTTTGCACTCAAGTCCAATTGGGGAAATTCTAGATTTCATGCAACTTACCACTGTGTGAAACACCTTTTCTCTTGTCCTGGACTTAAGGCTCAGATGCGCGCATTCGTTGCTCAGTGTGCCACTTGTCAAGAAGACAAAACTGAACGTGTGCCTTATCCCGGACTGCTTGAGCCACTCAAAGTTCTTGAAAGATTTTGGCAAGTAATTACCATGGATTTAATCACTGGCCTGCCTAGTTCCTCTGGCTTTGATTGCATCATGGTTGTGGACAAACTCTCTCTCTCTCTATGCTCATTTCATTCCACCGAAGCATCCCTTTACAACATTCTCCGTGGCTATGGCGTATGTGAAGGAGGTGTACCTTCTCTATGGACTTCCAGTGGCAATAGTCTGAGACCGATCCTGTCTTTACTAGTACCATGTGGCAAGAGTTATTCAGATAGACTCAGGCAGAGCTGTGCATGAGCTCATCGTGTCTCATCCTGAGACGAACGGTCAGACAACGCGGGTTAATCAATGTCTCGAAGGGTTCCTATGGTGTTTGGGTCGTGCTGAGCGTCCCCCGGAGGATCGGAAACTCCCGATCCCCCGCCTCCCCTGCCCGACACGTGTCTCGCACCTCCCAATCCCGAACAGATGCAATGAAGCAAAAAAAATACTCCAGATGACAGCGAAAAAATAAAGGCCGAGAAAACAGAAAAAATTCCCCAACTCTGCAGACGGATACCCATGGCCGTTGCTCCTTCACGAGCCCCGGCCGTCCCTACAATTTTGCAAACAAGTATCACTGGTGGCGCTGGGTCTGGCTTCCAGCACCGTTATTAGCAACGCCAGCTGACGCTTGTAGCAAAGACGCCTCCCGTCTGGCGATGTTGCAGCAACGTCTGGCACATGTCGCCATGGTAGCAGAAGCTGCTGACGCTGGAAGCAGAGGCCGCCTCCACATGTAGCAGAAGCGTGCCTAGCCGGTAGTAGAAGCCATCGCCGCCGGTAGCAGACGCTGCTATCGCATGTAGCACAAGCCGTTGCCACCGGTAGCAGAGGCCGCCGCCACATGTAGCAGAAGTCGTCCCCCGCCGGTAGCAAAAACCGTCACCGCCGGTAGCAGAGGCTGCCGCCACGTGTAGCAGATGCTGCTATCGCATGTAGCACAAGCCGTTGCCACCGTAGCAGAGGTCGCCGCCACATGTAGCAGAAGCCGTCCCCCGCCGGTAGCAGAAGCCGTCGCCGCCGGTAGCAGAGCCGCCGCCCCTGCCATCGCATGTAGCAGAAGTCGTCCGGGGCCAGTAGCATAAGTCGTCGCGGTCGATAAAAGAAGACATAGCTGCCGCATGTAGCATATGCGGCCGCCACCGGTAGCAAAAGCCGTCGTCGCTGCATGTAGCAGACAATGCAGCCGCAGGTAGTAGACGCCTCTGTCTCTCGTAGCACTCGCCCGACGCCGCTCGTAGCAGAGCCGCCTCCGGAGCCGGCAGGGGACGACGCGTTCATAGAGGCTGCGAGATATCCAGCAGCTTGAAGGACGGCGTGATGGGAGGAGCACGGGCGGCGCTACCTAGGGAGGAGAAAGGGCGGCGCGGGGGGGGGGGGGGGGGGGGGGGGAGCACGGGCAGCGTGCTCGGAAGGAACAAGCTCGGTCCGTCATGGATGTGGGGAGAAGGATTAGGAAAAAAGGAAGGAGGAAGTGTGTCTCGGTGTGGGGATAACATCGTGGTGGACCCCACAACCACCGGTGCCTCCCCACATGACAGCGCGATCCCCGGATGATGCAAAGCGTTTTCCATGGTGTTTTGTTAGCTCCGGTCAAAATCAGTGGTTGCAATGGATTCCATTGGCGGAGTTCTGGTATAACACCATGTTACACTCTTCCAATAAAAACACATTTTGAAGTTCTATGGATTAGCTGACTCGTACGTTTAGCCAGACGGTAGCTCGAACTTACAGTGTACATTTGACGAAAATGTATTGTCACCACACACCAACCATGCGTTTTGGACTAATAATCAAACTCCGAAGCCTAATCAAGGTTTTCAGTATCAGGATACTAGGTAATATCATTTTCTTATCAGCGGTACCGTATCGTATCATGAGATTTTTTTAAATAAAATGCAAAAATATATTAAAAAAATATCTCCAATACATTTAAATTTAATTATTATTTTTAATTTTAAACATATTTCATGTATTTTGTAGGGACATCCACAAACCAAAAACTAAGACCATATACTTCAAAACTATTACACAAATATAGGCAGTTGACTACTTTGTTTCAACGATACAAACTCCTGTTTTATACTCAATATCCTTAAAAAAATATTTGTTTTACTATTTAAATACCTAGTTCACTTTGTAAATACAAAACAATTTTACCCTTTTAGCTTACCAAGCCATTGTGTCCTTATTTTTACTATACTATGGGATCATATGGTATCCACTTTATATCGGGATACTAAAGATACTATGATATGTATCGTCATACGAGTAAGATATAGTAGATTAAGATACCATCACGGTATGTATTGATACATATCGAAATACTAACGATTAGAATACAACTCTTGTTAGGTTTAAGAGTCCTAGTCGGTTTGTTATAGGTGTTGGGGATATTGTATATGGGTATCCTCATAGTATGTCACCAATCCGCCTAACCCGGGTGGCCCATAGTTGGTAGCAAGGTCTATGGCCTGCTGGGCGGCCCAGTTAGACGGATCCAGAAGGGAGGCCATGCCGGATAAAGGAAGGCTATGCAGGAGTCACCGACGTACTCGGAGCCTTAGAGTACAAGACACGAAAGACTAGTTCGTATTAGTGTAGGACTCTTTACCTTGTCCGGTAAGGACCTTTCCCTGTAAACCCTAGGTCTTGGCGCCTTTATAAGCCGGTCTACGGGAGCCTTTAGGGCAACAGACAACATACAACCTAGATTGCTGCGTACAACGCGCAACACCTCGTACAGCGAACCTATCTCTGTAACTCGGCGTATTGTCATTATAGTGATTTATAGCAGGAGTAGAGTTCCACCACCATTGTGGGACTTGAACCTGGGTAAGCTATGTTACCTCGTACCCGCCAACTCTCCGCCTTACCCCATGTCTCTAAACATGCAATGTGAGGACCCCTCCATGGCGTACTCGCCGGCAATACCACGACAGTTGGCGCCCACCGTGGGGCAAGATGCGCTTCGAGCTCTACATCGGGAGAGGTCCAATCTCTTCGTGGGAATCGGTGACACCGTAGCCATCGGACGCGTTCTGTTCTCTGGCAACGTCCCAATCATCCCTCCAGATGAGTTCTGGGTGCCGGCTAAGACGAACCCCACGCGCTGCTCCGTCATCCCCTTCGGAGATATCCACATCTTCGTCAGCGGAACCGACTCGGGTCCTAGCTCCCAGGAAGTCGGAAACTCGTCAAGCCCCGCACGGACCGCCTATGAGCAGGACACGTCCGCGGAAGGATCCGGGCCATACCTCTCCTTCAAGTATGGTGGCTCAGATTAGGAAAATTCAAGGCCCACCCAAACCGCCCCTGTGCAGGATATAAAGGTGGAAGGACCCCGCAAATCCGCTTGGCTTCCCCGAGCGTCAGAAATGCGCAGGTCACACTTTGTCGGTGTAGTCACCATCTTCGATCTGGCCAGATGCGTTCAAAGGGATGGAGAACCTCCCCGCGAATACCTCGCCAGATGGATGAGGGTGAGGGAAACCCTAGAGGACGACCGCACCGACGAGCTCGTGTACCACTTCGTGGAAGGGCTCACACCTGGAACACTCCTCCGACATACCCTCCGAAGACGGCAGGCCGCAGGTCTTCTCACCCTTGGTGAGATGGTCACCATCATTAACGAATAAGCGGACACCAAGGAGAACACCCGAGCTATTCCTGGGCCAGAAGCCGGAGGAAACAACAACAACGGACCGCCTCCATAAACCTCCACATCCACCATCGCCAACACCGAAGCCAACTCCGACTCCGTCCTTGACGCACTATACGCCGACATCAATATGGATGGCGGTGGCTCGGACGCTAACTCGGAGGAATACGATGCTGTTATGAGGGAGATCGAGTAGGAGATCGAGAAGGAGGATCGTGCCGAGAAGACCAACGCTTCCTACCAGGTGCTAGTCGCCATTGGGAGCGTGATGGAAGAAGATGGACAGGAACAGGAACGTGAGAAAGCTCTGCCCATGCTAGCGGTGAACAGAGCGACAGCAGCTTAGAAATCCGCCGAGCCTCTGGCTCTGGCCAAGGCTATGCCTCCTCCGGTCATCCGCCCGCAACCGGTGCAGGGACTCACCACGGCCGCCAATACCACCCAACAATCAAACTAGCCGTCAATGCCACTGTCAATGTCTGTAGCTGGCAACCCATTGGCTACCCCCACCGACAAAGCAATTTACGGCGCACTTCTCGTTGAGCCTATCACCGTCGCCCATATCCGGAGTGTTACGAAGCTTGACGAAAAGCGCGCGGCAATCTTGGTAGAGGCCAAGTGCATCGCGAAGCAGGGCGCTAGGCTGGACGAAGACATGGCTAGGGTGCAGCAATCCATTAAGGCGGCAAGAGCTATGGAAGCTGAGTACAAGCAATTGTTGTTGAAGCAAAAGGCAAAGAAGGCACTAGCTCACGTCGTAGAAGATCCCGGTGTTCGGCGCAGGTTGGGGTATGAGGGCTCCAAGCCGACAAAAGCCACCCCATACATTGATTCAGAGGGGAGGCAAGTCATGCCAACTCCCGCCCTCAACATCGTCTTTGCTAAGACCCTCCTAGAGCAGGACAGGTCGCCGGAATAAGTTGCTCAGGTGTATGACCTCGTCGCCAAGGCATGCAAGCAACAGGAAAAGGCTACCTCGCAGAGGCTTGAGTCCAACCCGGAGGTTTGCCAGTCAACCCTGAATAGCCGCAGAAGGCCAAAATCTCCCCATGATGAGGGATCCCACACAGGCTCCATAGAGCGAAGACGGAGAGAGGCATGCAATAGGACTGACGCCATCCCCATATCCTCCGATCACGGAGAAAAGGCTCGTCCCTGTCGTTCGCCACCTCCACCACCACTCGGCGTCACGAAGAACCAGAGCCGCGCCATCGTACAAGCATGCCACCGCCAAGGCGGCCCCATGCCGGCGTTGTTATACGCGACCAGGGTGAGCAACCTCAGCATGCCGGAGAGCGCAGCGGCAATGAAGGACATAGGAGAAGGTCCCATAAGGAGCCGCCACGTCTGACAAGCAACCGCGACATGCGTGAAGAGTCGTAGGAGGGTCGTAGCAATAAGGCTAACCCACCACCACCGTCGCCACCTAGCAACCATCATGGTGGAGGACATGGCGGATCTCACAAATCACGCTAGAACTCCCCTCCCCATGACGGAAAAGGGAAGCAGCCACAGCCATATGACGCACGTTCACGACTGGACAAGATCCAAGAAGCTCGGGAGCTCCCATACCTTGGGCCACGTTATTTTGGACCAGTAATACGGGCCACAACTTACCCCAAGGGCCTCCGGATAGACAAGACCATCAAGCCCTAAACAACACTGCCAGGCCAGCAACATGGTTGCTGGAATACAGCGAAGCGATTCACATCGCAGGGGGAAACCCCAATGTCACCGTCAAGTACCTCCAACTCGTGTTGACCGGCATCGCCCGACAATGGATCGATGACTTACCGGAGAAATCAATATGCAATTGGTTGGACATGCATGGAGCGTTCACCAAGAATTTCGAGGGCACGTACAAACGTCCCTGTACTGTCAGAGACCTACAATGGTGTGTGCAAAAAAAGGATGAAACCTCGTGCCTACCTATCTCACTGGATGGATATGAAAAATTCCTGCGCAGGGGTGCACGAACAGACCGCTATAGCCGCCTTCGTCGACGGTCTGGAAAAAGGAACTTTGCTCTGCCATAAGTTGAAGCGCAAGCAAGACAACAATGAGCTCACCCTCAATGCTGCTGATGATGATGCACGCGGATCACTGGCGGCAATAGCAATCCCTACTCAGGCCAGAAAAAACAACAATAACAAGTGGAAGAATCCGCCTGAAGAGAATCAAACAGCCGACATGGTCGCCGTAACATTCACTGGCAGGGGCAGAGGCGGACAACGTGGACGTGGCCGGGGGGATAGCAGTGGCCAACAGAAGAGTGACACTACACCCTCAGAGCCCTGCGTTCCCTAAACGTATGAAGAGTACCGTGATATGTCGTGTTTTGTCCATCTCGACACAAATGGCAAGGCCACCCACACCAACAGCCAATGCAAATTTGTCAATGATCTCAAGGAGGACCCTGAGTCCGGCTATAAGCGAAGTCGGAAAAACAGACCCCCTGGAAAGGGCAAGGGGAAGAAGAAGGAGGAATAACCCAAGGAATCAAGCGATATGGATGAAGACGTGGAACCCAAATCTTCCGACAAGGGAGATGATAAAGGGAAAAATCCCTTCGAAAAGAAGGCTCCATGTTACCACACCTTCCTTGGCACTCCCACCGTTCGGGCCCAGAAAACCTCTCTTAGGATACTGATGGCTACCCTCCCTCCAGTTCCCTAGTACATCAGGTGGTCGGAAGTTCCAATTACTTGGGATAGGAAAGATCACCCAGAACTCACCCCATAGAGAACTAGTATGCCATGGTCATCAATCCTTTGATTGATGGAACAGAATTCACCAAGTGCCTCGTGGATAGTGGAAGCAGCATCAACATCATGTACCTGGATATACTGCACAAGATGAACTTGACGGAGACCCAGCTAAGGAAGAGCAACACCGTATTCCATGGGGTTGTCCCTGGTCGACAAGCAAATTCCTTGGGCTGCATCACCCTTCCGATCGCTTTTGGCGATGTTAACAATTACCGCCAAGAACGCATGACCTTTGAAATGGTGCCTTTCAAGAGCGTGTACCACGTCATATTCAGACGCGACATCTTCCACTCCTTCCTCGCACGGCTATGCTTTGTCTACAACAAGCCCAAGATACCCAGACCAAATGGCTTCATCACCGTTGACGGAAGCTTCACCAAGGCACGGGAGTGCGAGCTTAGTGAAGCTGCCTTCGCCGAAGCAGTCCTCTACGGTGAGGAGTTCAAAGAGATCCAGAACCAGGTCGATGCCTCGGAGATGCCGGCTTCGAAGAAGCAGATTACTTCTGCCGAACCTGCCTTCAAGGCCGCCATCAAGACCAAGCATGTGGAGCTTGTCGAAGGAGATTCCTCCAAGACCACCACCATTGGCACGGACCTGGATCCCAATTAGGAAATCGCGCTCGCCGATTCCTCCGTGAGAATAGGGACATCTTTTCCTAGCAACCTGCCGACATGAAAGGTGTACCTAGGGAACTTGCCGAGCACAGCTTGAATATTGATCCCAATGCCAAACCGGTGAAGCAACCTCTACGACGCTTTGATGATGAAAGACGAAGGGCTATAGGCAAAGAAATATCTAGGTTACTTAAAGTTGGCTTTATCTGAGAAGTTATTCACACCTGATGAGTGGAAAATCCTGTACTTGTCCCCAAAAAGGGAACCGATGAATTAAAAATGTGTGTTGATTACACCGGCTTGAACAAAGCATGTCCGAAGGATCTGTTTGCTTTGCCTCGCATTGACCAAGTCATTGACTTGACGACTGGCTTGGAACTTCTGTGTTTTCTCGATGCTTACTCAGGATACCACCAAATCCAGATGCGAAAGTCGGACCAACTGGCCACTTTGTTTACCACACCCTATGACACGTATTGCTACGTCGTAATGCCCTTTGGATTGAAAAACGCCGGTGCTACGTACCAGCGGATGATGCAACATTGCCTACGCGACCAAATAGGTCGCAACGTACACGCTTACACACTACTAGGAAAATGCACGTCCGTGGCGCACCTATTTTCCCCTTCCGTGGCGCACTAGGGGTGCGCCACGAGTTCTGCGCTACGGCTAAAAAGTGCCCGTAGCGCACTGCCAGGTGCGCTATAGGTATCTCGAGTTAGTAGTAGCGCACTGCTTGGTGCGCCACGGCTGTAAAAGGCAGTGTGTTTCCACTGTTTTTCCTATGGCGCATGATGTAGTGCACTACTAATATTTGACAACGTGCGCCACTAACGTAGTGCGCCACTAACCAAGTATATGTGCGCCACGGCTGAGCTTTTTAAAAAATAAAAGAAATACTCAATACAGATGATATTCAATACAGATTATATACAATACAACTGATATACACAGATATACAGTATAGAAATAAATACACAGATATATAGTATAGAAATAAATACACAGATATACAATACAGAAATAAATACACAGACAAGATAGAAACAAATACATATAGATAAGTCACATACATAAATACACAGTATAAGTTACATTGTTTCGATCAACTTACAAAGTAGCTAGTGATGACATGAATACATGTCTCAACCAAGTTAGAGCTCGGAAGCTCGCCTAGACATCTAAAGTAGGAACATGCAGGACAGACAATCAAGGACGATAAGCATCACCACGACGGAGGTGTAGGTCTTCATCCGGTTTCTCGTCCTAACTCCCGCTAGATAGCGTGCTTATCTAGCTTCCACCTCCGCCATAGTGCTATACCCTTTGTAGCTATTGCCGCTGAAACTGTGCACCTATCTCCGGCAGTCTTCCCAATCATCGTAGACTCTAGGAACTCATCCCTTGTACACGACGTACCACATCATCTACAAGTTGGCAATAGTAATTAAATGGTGGGTGAAAAAACAAGTAAAAGTCGCATATAAAGATATACTTATCAAATAAGGTAACAAAGTAAGCAAAAAATACCAAAAAGTAAGCAAAAAAGGACCAAAGTAAGCAAAAAAGGACCAACGAGTAAGCAAACAAACTAAGCATTGATCCATATATAACCCTAATAATAAGCAAAAGAAGTAAGCGTTGATTCATAACTCTAATAAGTAGTAGCATGTACATGTCGACACACACAAGTACTTGTGGGGATAAAGAACTACAACTAGACCAACACATCAAGACTTCTGGCTCGGCTCAGGGAACGGGAGGACGCCTTGTTTCGTCATGAACGCCCTATAGTCACCCTGCATCTTTAGGTGATCTACTACGTCATTGTTATTCAGGGGATTGCCTCCGTAGAAGACCCCCCTGAAGTCATGACATCACGGCTGATGATTGCCCCAAACTGTTGCTTCAGCCCATTGTTTGAGATGATCTGGCAGCGTAGAATTATGTTGCTCTAGTAGGAACGCCCTCCTGTGATGGAGTGCATAGTAGGCTTCCTTCTGACTGCCTGCCGGCTGCTTCACGCAGGGGAATTCCGTCACATGGGTGAAGACGTGCCAGCCAACCTTGAGCTTCTTATGCACGAAGGTGGCGCCTTCCGCTGAGGCATAGCCGGTGAGAGCATCATCCAGAACTTCCTTGATCTTGTCGTAGTTTTTCTTCTTTTCTTGACTCCCTGAGTCGAAATACGTGGCTTGTGAATGTTTCGGCGACAAGCAAATGAGTGTGCAGTGTTGATCTCTGCGCAAAACAATTCAAACGGATTGTGTTGGAAAAATAATGATGAAAATCTAATAAAGCATGTTATGGCGGCGAGTGAATAATGACTTACTCGGGAAAGAAAGGCACGAGAATGTATTCCTTTGTCTTGTTCGCCACCAAGATGCCTTGGAGGTACGAGGCCACAAATCGCCGTTCAATGGCGCTTCCCAAGCAGCCATCATGCATGTAGTAGGGGTCCACTATAGCAATGCTCGGGGTGTTCTCTCTAATGATCTGAATGGCGAGGCTGAGAGAAAACATGCGTACCATGGTATAGTGCAGCGGATACAGGTGGAACATATTGAAGATGTCGTCAAACCGCAGGAAGAACAGATCTGCGGGGACATTATCGACGAAGCCCAAGCCTCGTGGCACCTTAAACACGAATACCGGGTGCGAGGGATCTTTCTCCATAAGAAGGCATCTCTCTTTCATCAGCACACCGTCATGCACACTCCTCATTTCTGAAGTGGCGAGCCTGAGCAATTTCTTAGTTAGCATGGGCTCACCCGCCACATGCATCCTCCACATAATACCCTTGGGTCTTGGTGGCCCATCCTGAAACCTAATCGGATTCGCAGTTGACGCCACCAGCTGGCTCGAGCTGCGAGATTTTCTTTTCCTGGCCTTCTTGCCTTTTGGGAAGTGGGTAGGCACCGCAATCTGAGCATCGATCCCCCTATGTAGTGTGTTAGGGCTTAGAATAAAGGGCCGGTTGGATGTATGCACTGGCTCGGTGAAGGTGCAAGATGGAGGCGTCTCCTAAGAACCAAAGAGACATTTGTTGCAAGTGGCTTTCTCTGCGGGGCCACCAGCTGGGTCTTTGTTTAGGTCGCCGAGGAAAAGATTAGTGTTGATGAAATCATCGAAGTCATCTTCGTCATCCTCGTTCGGATCCTGCGCCATGGTCATGTCAATATGACCAGCCGAACAATCGCATGGAGGTGACGACGGTAGCGGTGTGGGGGTCTTGCCATGGCTTAGCGCTGGCATGACAGGCGGTGTTGTTGTCTGTGGGGTGATGGCCCCGGCCGTCCCCAAACAAATCATGCTCTTTGGCCATAGCAGGAATAAGCCGAAGCAACTTCTGAGGAAAGCCGGCTCTTCTTCATCCGCTCCTGGGGGTTGAATGGGAGGTTCCAGGTCGTCGCAGCCCCTTAGCACCCAGATAATTTTAACCCTATGCACGCTATCTGGCATCGGCTTTGAGTGGAACATGCGGTGCAAGGGTTGAATGATGGTACCCTTGGCAACATCCCTCAACTCGTTGTTCACGAAGCTTAAGAGAGTGCATGGAACATCCGTCTGCGAAAAACATGTATGGCATTAAAAAGATTCCATAAGAGTAATAAATGGCAAGGCCGTAAAGTATTTGGTTTACCGTGATGGCGTCGAGCTCGGCTAATGTCGAGGCACCGCATACGACGACGGGCGTGCAAGAGATGGAGGGGCTGCTTGATGGCGCGGTGCTGACGCCGGTTGATACATTGTAAATGTATCAATAATTTTTGATGTTCCATGCTTGGTTTTATCCACTTTCTTGTGTTTTGTTCCAACTTTGGAGTACATTTCGTATGATTTCTTGGACTAACCTATTAATAAGAGCCACAGTGCTAGCTGCCTATTTTCTGCTGTTTTTGGTTCCAGGAAAGTCAGAAAATGAATATTCTCGGAATTGGACGGGACAAAAGCCAAAGTGCCTATTTTTCTGGAAGTCATCAAGTGCCAGAATACGAGACGGAGAGGGGCCAGGGGGCCACCACACCACCTGGCCACGCGGCCAGGCCTGGCCCACGCCAGGGGGTGGTGTGGCCGCTCCCGGTACCCCCTCGGCTCCCCTTCCGCCTATATATTACCCTCGGGACGAAAACCCTAAGTGCCCGATCAAAAATCCACGAAAGAGTCTATAGCCGCCGTCATCTCCATCCCTAGATCGGCAGGGATCTGAAGCTCTTCCTGGCACCCTGCCAGAGAGGGGAATTCACCCTGGAGGCCTTCTTCATCACCATGCAAGCCTCTGGTGTGATGCGTGAGTAGTTCATCCTTGGACTACGGATCCATGTAGTATCTAGATGGCTGGTTCTCCTCCTTTGTGCTTTCATGTCTAGATCTTGTGAGCTCCGTTCATGATCAAGATCATCTATTTGTAATTCTGCATGTTGTGTTTGCGGGGATCCGATGGATATTGAGATGCTATTTCAGATTGATTATTGATTCTATCATGTCTTTGTTATTTGTGATCTTGCATGCTTTCTGTTGTTAGTAGCTATCTTGGCCAAGTAGATGCTAGCAACTCCAAGAGTTAGTATTTATGCTCGATAGTGGGTTCATGCCTCTGGTAATCTGGGGAAGTGTCAGAAATCTCTAAGGTACTAGATGTGCTATTGCTACTAGGGAGACAACAACAATCCTTTGTTCATAGAACAATCGTATTGTTTACTTTACACACAGTTCATAAAGCAATAATCTGTTGCTTGCAACTTAATACTAGAGGGGGTTCGGATGATAACCTGAAGGTGGATTATTAGTCATAGATGCAATTGGAGGGCGGTCTATGTATAATGTTGTAATGCCCAATCGAATCTCAAATGAGTCAAGATGATTAGTATATGCATGTATTGCTTTCTCGGTATTTGTCAATTGCCCCGCTGTAATTTGTTCACCCAGCATGTTATCTATCTTAAGGAGAGCCACCTCTAGTGAACTATGGATCCCGGTCCTTGTCCTTTACATTCAATCTACAAACTGTTACTGCTTTGTGTTTACTTTCTGCAAACTATTACTTCTTTCCATTCGATACGTTTAATCCTTTGTTTTCCGCAAAACATGGTGAGATTGACAACCTCATCGCAAGTTGGGGACAAAGTTCTGTGGTTGTGTTGTGCAGGTCTCCACGTTGCTACTAGCACCGGTAGTGCGCCCTGCCAAAGCTCAGCTAGTAACACCTTTGGGGTGTTTCCTTGCTCCTACTGGTTCGATTAAACCTTGGTTTCATAACTGAGGGAAACTTGCTGTTGTGCTCATCATAGGTTCCTCTTGGGGTTCCCAACGAGCTCTACATCAACATGCACCAGCACTTTTCTAGGCGCCATACACAGATCCATCAAGCATTTTTCTGGCATCGTTGCCGGGGAGTCAAGGACATCTTCACAAGGGGAGTCCCTCATAACCAATCTCTTTACTTTGTTATTTTTGTTTTACTTAGTTTCTTTTTGCTTTGTTTGCTTGTTTTCTTATTCAAAAACACACAAAAAATTAGTTTTACTAGTTTGCTTTCTTATTTTAAAACCCAAAAAAATGACTACTCTTGAAAACACTAAGTTGTGTGACTTCACTAGCACCAACAACAATGATTTTATGAGCACACCTATTGCTCCACCTGTGCCTGAAGATACTTTCTTTGAGATAAAACCTGCTTTGCTCAATCTTGTTATGAGAGAACAATTTTCTGGTATTGGTAATGAAGATGCTGCTTCCCATCTAAATAACTTTGTTGAACTTTGTGAGATGCAAAAGCATAGGGATATAGATGGTGATATTATTAAGCTAAAATTGTTTCCTTTCTCTTTGAGAGGAAAAGCTAAAGAATGGTTGAATTCCTTAACTAGGAATAGTATTGATTCTTGGACTAAGTGCAAAGATGCTTTTATTGGGAAATACTATCCTCCTGCTAAGATTATATCCATGAGAAGTGAAATAATGAAGTTTAAACAACTTGATAATGAGCATGTTGCTCAAGCTTGGGAAAGAATGAAATCTTTGGTAAAGAATTGTCCCACTCATGGACTGACTGCTTGGATGATCATCCAAACCTTTTATGCAGGATTGAACTATTCTTCAAGGAACCTATTAGACTCTGCTGCTGGAGGTACCTTTATGACCATCACTTTGGGTGCTGCAACAAAACTTCTGGACAATATGATGGTCAACTATTCTGAATGGCATACTGAAGAGCTCCACAAGGTAAGAAGGTAAATTCTGGTGAGGAAACCTCCTCCTTGAATGATAATATTGATATTATTATGTCTATGCTTGTTAATGGGAAAGCCCATATTGATCCAAACAATCTTACTTTAGCTTCTTTAGTTGCTCAAGAAGAGCAAGTTGATGTGAACTTCCTAAGAAACAACAACTTTGGCAATAATGCTTATAGGATTAATTTTGGTAACAATAATTATAAGCCTTATCCTCCTAACAATGGTAATGCTTATGGAAATTCTACAACAATAATAGGAGTGCTCCCTCTAAACTTGAAGTTATGCTTAAAGACTTTATTAGTAAGCAAACTGCTTTCAATAAAACTATTGAGGAAAAACTCTCTAATGCTGAAAGAAATATAGCATCTTTGGCTGAAGCTCAATCTACTTTGAATAAAATGGCTGCTAAACCTGAAACTAATGAGAATCCCTTTGCAGCTACCAATGCTATACAAGTAAGAATTGATGAAAATGTTAGACTATTAGCTGAATTACATGCTAAGTGGGAAAGAGAAGATGAAATTGCTAGAAACGTTAGTCTTTCTACTATTACCACCACTAGTGTTGAGGCTAGTAATAGTTCTACTACCTTAGATGATAAATTTGACTTTGATCTTGATGGTTGCAATATCTCTGAAGTTATTAAGTTCCCGCAAAAGCTTGCTAAAAGTCCTAATGCTAGTGCTATGAACATGGCCTTTACAAAACACATTACTGATGCTCTCATAAAGATTAAAGAAGAAAAGATGAAACATAAAGCTTCTATTCCTATAAAACAAGAAGATGGTTGGGAACCCATCATTAATATGAAAGTGAATGACTTTGATTTCAAAGCTTTATGTGATCTTGATAGTAGTGTTTCTATTATGCCTAGAAGGACTTATGATATGCTTGATTTGCCTCCACTTGAAGATTGTTATTTGAATGTCCCACTTGATGATAATGCTAAAAATAAACTCATGGGGAGTCTTAATGATTTTCTTATTATGGTTAACAATGCTTATGTCCCTGTTGATTTCTATGTTTTGGATGTTGAATGCAATGCTTCTTGTCCTATTACTTTGGGAAGACCTTTTCTTAGAACTGTTGGTGTCATCATTGATATGAAAGAAGGCACCATTAAATATCAACTCCCACTCAAGAAAGGTATAGAACACTTCCCTAAAAAGAGAGAAAAGATTTCTTTTGCTTCTCCTATGAAAACAAAATTTGGTCTTAATGCTTCTTCATTTGAGAACACTTGATTCTTTCTTGCTTCTTATGCCTAACTTAAAGGCGTTAAAGAAAAGTACTTATTGTGAGATAACCCAAAAGTTTTAGATGAGTCTTGCAAGTTATTACTTCAGTAATAACCTCTCCTTATCATTTTTATTTGCTTTTTGTGCCAAGAGTAACCTCTAATGAGAGAGAAGTAATGATTGGGAAAGTTGCTGTCCCGAAACAGATTTCTGTGCTTCACCGTAAAAATTCGTGTAAAATCTCTGAACATCCTTTTGAGGCGTGATTTTTTGTGATTCTGCCCCAGGTTGTTATCTAACTTTTGTTAGTTCAACACTTTTTGATTTGAGCAACATAAGGTCTTCGAACAAATTCGTCTTTACCTACTGGTCTGTTTTGACAGATTTTTGCCATTTTCTGCATTTGCTTCTTGTTGGTTCCTTTTTGAGTTCTTTTGGGTAATTGAGCTTTTTGAGGGAAGTGCTACAGTATCTAGTGTTCTAATGGAAGTTTATTTGGTGTTAGAACTGAACCTGAAGACTTATTTATCTTGAGTGCACTAATGTTGCTAATAAAGATTGTGTGAAGTTTTGTATGAAGGAAAAATTTCAGGTGTATGGAAGGAATGAGTAATGAGATGAAGGATGGACTAAATCTCAAGCTTGGGGATGACACATGTGTCACCCCAAGAAATATCCAAGAAGTACAAGCGTCAAAGCTTGGGGATGCCCAAGGCTTCCACTTCTTCATCAATAAAAATCCCAGGTTTCTTCCAAACGCTTCATTTTTATTGTTTCATGCATAGTTGTTTTGTTCTTGGAGCGTCTTATTTTTCATTTTTGTTTTGGTTTTGGTTTGCTTTTGTTTGCTTAGTTTTCTGAATAAATTGGTTGGACCCCCTCTTTCATACATTGGTTTGCAAATAGTTTGGTTTGGTTTGGAAAAGAGTAGGAAAGTTCATGCTTATGTGGTAAAAAGAGCTCGTTTTTGACTCTGGCCTATGCTTTGTCATGCCATGCTTGATATTGTTTTGGCTTTATGCTTAGTATTCTTTTCTGTAGCATGACTTGTTATAAACAATTGAGATTGCTTAATGTGCCTTGGATGAATCATGCGTTGTTTTAGCATATTAAAGCATAGTATAGTGTTATTCTCCTTTGATGATTTATTTGGGTTAACTTGGCGCATGCTCACACCATGTTATGACTGTCTCAAGTCACCATAGCCTTTATGATCCTTTAGTTTTCAACTTGTAGTATCACTTTATGCTTTGATCAATGATGTTTTGTCGCTCTGCATGATTATGGCCATTATTGCTCTCTTAGTTTGTCCCTCCCAGTCTTTTGATAGCCTCCACAACCAAGTATGAGTTCCACTCATGCATCCAAATCTTGAAACCAAGTTATTCCAAAGAGTCCACCATACCTACCTACTAGCTTATGCTATTCCAAGTATATTCATGCTTTTGTTTATCTTCCAAATTAAACTTGTTATGAGAAAACTAGTGATTAAAGCTCTCACAAACTTGATGACACACTTTACTTTCTTGCCTATAATAAACTTGAACCATTGGGTCCTCCTTTGTTGTGTATATGCTTGCACTTTATAAGTTGAAATTAGCAGAACCATGTTTCATGGGGAACGCTTTCAACATTGCACTTGTACTTTGTACCCTGTTGATATCATGTTCTTTTGCTTACGGATCCTGGCGGTGTGAAATAAAAGTGGAACTTGTAAGATCATGGAGTTTGTATGTGTGTTAGAGAAACGCCTGGGCCGCTAGCCTAAGCCATGCCTAATCATGGTGGAAACTTGCAGCATCACCATAATGAGCACTCTATGAAGCATCCTCAATAAAAACCTATGCAAATAGCAAATAAAAAGATCGCTGAGATGCTCATTGTCTGCTTGCCTTGTCATTTTGATTATGGGAAAGCTCCCGTATCATGTGCAAGGGGTACCCCATTGGCGGTTCTTAATGATACACATGTACTTACAATGACAAGAGCTTACTCGTGACTGAAGTTGAGTAGCATGACGATCGGTCTTCGTAAGTAAGGGGCATAAGATTTCGGTTTATAACTTGTCAAGCATATCCTCTTAGTTGTGTCACTTTAACCTTAATCACCTTCAAGATGCTTATGATAGGTGCAATGAGAGCTGAAAGCTATAAGTACCATAATTTTTGGAAGCTCTTTATGAGACTTGAATCCCTACTTCCTTTTATAAAAAGGCCTTTTTTCCACCATTATATTGAGTCTCCACCTTCTACCTTTATGCACCTACTTTGAGAGCATAGTGGCCATTCTTAGTTCTATGAGCATTATCCTAAGACTAGTTGATTGATGCATAACTTGATATTGCTTGTTTTAAACTATTGTATCTAGTCACTCTTATGAACTTTGAAGGTGTCCTATGCATTTATATTTGCTACTCTACGAGGGACAAGCTGAATACTATTATGCTATGTTTTCTTTATGTGAAACAAATAAACGTCTTGCAAAGCATTGTTATTCATGAATCTTTTGTTTGCGCCTTTTCATGTTGCATCATAGTTTCTTTGTCTTATAGCTAGAACTTTGGCTTTCATGTTATGATTAAAGTACTATGATCCCATCTTTGAATGTTTTACAAATACTTTGATCAAGTCTTTGATGGTGCATGTCACCTCAAAAATTATTCTTTCCTTTTATCACTTACCTACTCGAGGACGAGCAGGAGTTAAGCTTGGGGATGTTGATACATTGTAAATGTATCTATAATTTTTGATGTTCCATGCTTGGTTTTATCCACTTTCTTGTGTTTTGTTCCAACTTTGGAGTACATTTCATATGATTTCTTGGACTAACCTATTAACAAGAGCCATAGTGCCAGCTGCCTGTTTTCTGCTGTTTTTGGTTCCAGGAAAGTTAGAAAATGAATATTCTCGGAATTGGACGGGACAAAAGCCAATGTGCCTATTTTTTCGGAAGTCATCAAGTGCTAGAAAACGAGACGGAGAGGGGCCAGGGGGCCACCACGCCACCTAGCCGCGCGGCCAAGCCTGGCCCGCGCCAGGGGGCCACCACACCACCTAGTCATCAAGTGTGGCTGCTCCCGGCAGCCCCTCGGCCTCCCCTTCCGCCTATATATTTCCCTCGGGACGAAAACCCTAAGTGCCCGATCAAAAATTCACGAAAGAGTCTGTAGCCGCCATCATCTCCATCCCTAGATCGGGAGGGATCTGAAGCTCTTCCCGGCATCCTGCCGGAGAGGGGAATTCACCCTGGAGGCCTTCTTCATCACCATGCAAGCCTCCGGTGTGATGCGTGAGTAGTTCATCCTTGGACTACGGATCCATGTAGTAGCTAGATGGCTGGATCTCCTCCTTTGTGCTTTCATGTCTAGATCTTGTGAGCTCCGTTCATGATCAAGATCATCTATTTGTAATTCTGCATGTTGTGTTTGCAGGGATCCGATGGATATTGAGATGCTATTTCAGATTGATTATTGATTCTATCATGTCTTTGTTATTTGTGATCTTGCATGCTTTCAGTTGTTAGTAGCTATCTTGGCCAAGTAGATGCTAGCAACTCCAATAGTTAGTATTTATGCTCGATAGTGGGTTCATGCCTCTGGTAATCCGGGGAAGTGACAGAAATCTCTAAGGTACTAGATGCGTTGTTGCTACTAGGGAGAAAACAACAATCCTTTGTTCATAGAACAATCGTATTGTTTACTTTACACGCAGTTCGTAAAGCAATAATCTGTTGCTTGCAACTTAATACTGGAGGGGGTTCGGATGATAACCTGAAGGTGGATTATTAGTCATAGATGCAGTTGGAGGGCGGTCTATGTATAATGTTGTAATGCCCAATCGAATCTCAAAGGAGTCAAGATGATTAGTATATGCATGTATTGCTTTCTCGGTGTTTGTCAATTGCCCCACTGTAATTTGTTCACCCAGCATGTTATCTATCTTAAGGATAGCCACCTCTAGTGAACTATGGATCCCGGTCCTTGTCCTTTACATTCAATCTACAAACCGTTACTGCTTTGTGTTTACTTTCTACAAACTATTACTTCTTTCCATTTGATACGTTTAATCCTTTGTTTTCCACAAAACACGGTGAGATTGACAACCTCATCGCAAGTTGGGGACAAAGTTCTGTGGTTGTGTTGTGCTGGTCTCCACGTTGCTACTAGCACCGGTAGTGCGCCCTGCCAAAGCTCAGCTAGTAACACCTTTGGGGTGTTTCCTTGCTCCTACTGGTTCGATTAAACCTTGGTTTCATAACTGAGGGAAACTTGCTGCTGTGCTCATCATACCTTCCTCTTGGGGTTCCCAACGAGCTCTACATCAACCACGCACCAGCACTTTTCTAGGCGCCATACACAGAGCCATCAAGCATTTTTCTGGCGTCGTTGCCGGGGAGTCAAGGACATCTTCACAAGGGGAGTCAAGGACATGCTTCTTGTGCTTGATCATTCACTCGCATGAAAGAAGAAGCTAAATGGGACCTTCTAGACCGTATTCAAGACAATGCTGAAGCTTGGGAGAATGACAAAGGTAGAAAGTTAGGTATAAATTATGATTATGAATGCATTGAATCTTTTATGGGAACTGATGACTTTCAAAATATTAGTAATATTTATGGTCTTGATTTGCAAGTTATTACAAATTGCTCTAGAGCTTTTGCTTCCTATATCGAAATTCCAAAAAGGGGATGGAACAAATACCATGCACCTTACAAAGATATTGTTGACTATGCTCCTATTGGAAGTGCTGAGTATTGCATTATTGACCCCATTTTACCTGAACCTTATATCGAGAAGATTCCCTTCCCCGAAAAGGTAAAGGATCATCCTATGATAACTAATGTAATCACCAAAAGTGAAAAAAGAACTATAAAACCTGATGAACAAATAAACATTGAACCTGTGGTAGCAATTGTGAAAGACCTTATCACTAAAAGCATAGAAGATGGGCACATAGTCTTTTGTGAGGATGCTTCTAATATTGTTTCACATCCCAATAGAACTAAAAAGGCTAGTGTTCCTGTGCTTTCTGTTAGAATTGGCGATCATTGCTATTATGGTTTATGTGATATTGGTGCAAGTTCCAATGCTATTCCTTATGAGCTTTACAGAGAAATTATGCATGAAATCAGTCCTTGCGAGTTGGAAGAGATTGATGTGGTTATTCACCTTGCTAATAGAGAGACCATCTCTCCAATTGGTATTGTACGAGACGTGGAAGTTCTTTGTGGTAAGATTAAGTACCCTGCTGATTTTCTAGTACTTGGTTCGGCTGCTAGTAAAACCTAGCCTATCATTTTTGGTAGACCTTTCTTGAGTACTTCTGGAGCTATTATTAATTGCAAGAGGGAGAAAATCTTGAATAAGTTTGATGGGGAATCTTATGAGTTTAATTTTTCGAAATTTGCTAAAGAACCTTGCGGAGAGGAAACCCATAATGAGGATTTTAGGGTTGAACAACTTGCTTCTATTTCTCTTGCTCCTAACAATGCTTTGCAGCAATTTATGGAGGATCATGAAAATGAAATCTTCATGGAAGAAAGGAATGAGATTGACAGGATTCTCCGTGATCAACCTATGATGCTTAAGCACGACTTGCCTGTAGAAGACTTGGGTACCACGATGCCACCTAAAAAGGATCCGGTTTTCGATCTAAAACCTCTCCCTAATGATCTTAAATATGCTTATATTGATGATAAAAAGATATATCCTGTTATTATTAGCGCTAAACTTTCAGGAAGGAAGAAGAATGGTTATTGGAGGTTTTGAGGAAACACCGAGGAGCTATGGGCTATACTCTGGATGATTTGAAAGGGATTTCACCTACTATATGTCAGCATTCTATCAACATAGACCAGATGCGAAGCCAGTAGTGGAGCACCAACGACGTTTAAATCCTAGGATGAAGGAAGTGGTAAGGAATGAGGTATTGAAACTCCTAGATGCTGGTCTTATTTACCCTATTGCTGATAGTGAATGGGTTAGTCCTGTTCATTGTGTTCCTAAAAAGGGAGGTATTACCGTTGTCCCTAATGATAATGATGAGCTTATTCCTCAAAGAATAGTAGTAGGCTATAGGATGTGCATTGATTTTAGAAAGGTCAATAAAGTTACTAAGAAAGATCATTACCCGCTTCCTTTTATTGATTAAATGTTGGAAAGGTTGTCTAAAAAGACCCATTTTTGTTTTCTTGATGGTTATTCTGGTTTCTCTCAAATTGCTGTTAAACAACAAGATCAAGAAAAAACTACTTTTACTTTCCCTTATGGAACTTATGCTTATAGACGTATGCCTTTTGGTTTATGTAATTCTCCTGCTACTTTCCAAAGGTGCATGTCTGCTATCTTTCATGGTTTTTGTGAGGAAATTGTAGAAGTGTTCATGGATGACTTTTCTGTCTATGGAACTTCTTTTGATAATTGTCTGCACAACCTTGATAAAGTTTTGTAGAGATGTGAAGAAACTAATATTGTTCTTAATTGGGAGAAATGCCACTTCATGGTTAATGAAGGGATTGTTCTTGGGCATAAGGTTTCTGAAAGAGGCATAGAAGTTGATAGAGCTAAGGTTGAAGCAATTGAGAAGATGCCATGTCCAAGAGACATCAAAGGTATTCGTAGTATCCTTGGTCATGCTGGTTTCTATAGGAGGTTTATTAAAGACTTCTCTAGGATATCAAAACCTCTCACTAATCTTCTTCAAAAAGATGTACCCTTCGTTTTTGATGATGATTGTAGGGAATCTTTTGAAACTCTTAAGAAGGCTTTAACTACAGCCCCTATTGTTCAACCACCTGATTGGAGTTTACCCTTCGAAATAATGTGTGATGCTAGTGATTTTGCTGTAGGGGCTGTTCTTGGGCAACGTATTGATAAAAAGTTAAATGTTATCCATTATGCTAGTAAGACCCTAGACGCTGCTCAAAGGAATTATACCACTACTGAAAAGGAATTTCTAGCTGTTGTTTTTGCCTGTGATAAGTTTAGGCCCTATATTGTGGACTCAAAAGTAACCATTCATACTGATCATGCTGCTATTAAATATGTTATGACGAAGAAAGACGCTAAGCCTAGGCTTATTAGATGGGTGCTGCTTTTACAAGAGTTTGATCTACATATAGTAGATAGGAAGGGTGCTGAAAATCCTATAGCTGATAATTTATCTCATTTGGAAAACATCTCTTTTGACCCTATGCCTGTTAATGATAGTTTCCCAAATGAACAGTTAGCTGCAGTGGGGGTGAGCTCGCGAGGAAGCCCTTGGTATGCTGATTATGCTAACTTTATTGTCTCCAAGTATTTGCCTCCAACTTTTACAGCTCAGGAAAGAAGAAAGTTCTTCTATGATTTGAGGCATTATTTTTGGGATGACCCACACTTATACAAGGAAGGAGTGGATGGTATTATGCGAAGATGTGTTCCAGAATATGAACAAAAGGAGATATTGCGTAAATGTCATGGTGGTGCCTATGGAGGACATCATGCAGGAGATAGAACTACACAGAAGGTACTACAATCAGGTTTCTACTGGCCTACCCTTTTTAAAGATGCAAGAAAATTTGTTTTATCTTGTGATGAATGTCAGCGTGTTGGTAACATTTTTAGATGCAATGAAATGCCTATGAACTACTCTCTAGTTATTGAACCTTTAGATTGTTGGGGATTCGACTTTATGGGTCCTTTCCCTCCTTCGAAGGGTTACACTCATATTCTTGTTGCCGTTGACTATGTTACTAAGTGGGTAGAAGCAATTCCTACGAAAATTGCTAACGGGGAAACCTCTCTAAAAATGCTTAAGGACGTTATCTTTCCTAGGTTTGGAGTGCCTAGGTATCTCATGACTGATGGGGGTTCTCATTTCATTCATGGTGGTTTTAGGAAGACCCTCGCTAAATATGATGTTAATCATAGAATTGCTTCAACTTATCACCCCCAAACTAGCAGGCAAGTAGAGTTATCAAATAGAGAAATTAAATCTATCTTGCAAAAGACTGTTAATAGGTCTAGAAAAAACTGGGCTAAGAAGTTGAATGATGCTTTATGGGCTTATAGAACTGCTTACAAAAATCCTATGGGAATGTCTCCTTATAAAATGGTTTATGGGAAAGCTTGCCACCTACCCTTAGAATTAGAACACAAAGCTTACTGGGCAGTGAAAGAACTAAATAGAGATTGTAAGCTCGCTGGTGAGAAAAGATTATTTGACTTAAGTTCTTTAGATGAATGGAGGAGTGAAGCCTATGAGAATGCTAGGCTCTTTAAGGAAAAAGTTAAAAGATGGCATGACAAGCGAATACTTAAGAGAGAATTTCATGTTGGGGAGAAAGTTCTATTGTATAGGTCTCGTCTCAGATTTTTTGCAGGTAAGCTACTATCAAAATGGGAAGGACCTTTCATCATTGAAGAAGTATACCGTTTAGGAGCAATAAAAATTTCTTCTCTAAAAGATAATACTACACAAGTGGTGAATGGACAGCGACTCAAACACTATATTGCTGGAGATTCTTAGAATGAAGATGTTGATGCCTTTCAAGTTATAACTCCAGAGAAATTCATTGAGGACCAAATTCAGAGACCTACAGAGTCCGTTTCCAACTAGGTAACAGTTCTGGTAAGAAATGTTCCACGAAAATACAATCCAACTATATTTTTGCAGTTTTCAGTCAATAAGGAAAGTTTCGAAGCGAAAAAGGGACGGAGCCAGAGCCGGGGTGGCCCACACCACCCCATGGCGCGGGCCCACTCCTGGCCGCGCCACCAGGTGGTGAGGCCACCCAGGACTCCGCCTCCGACTCGTTTTCTCCTAGTACCTTCCTTTTGATGTGAAACTTCGTAATATATAACCCCCCGGATCTTCCGAGGTTCGTATATCGTGTTTTCGTCGTGCTTTTGTTTCGATCTGTTTCTGCCAGGTAGAATCCCATATTTGGAGCCACAATGTCTTCCTCTGGATCATCCAAGGGAGATTCCTTAGAAGATATCATCAACCCATACATGAGAGAATTGAAGATTCATCCCAAGGAGTTGTTTCTCGAAGGTGGGCAAGTCCGGATTAAAGAGGTTCAAGGCCCTAAAGGTGAAGGAAGTCTGGAGGACAGGATGGAATCATTGGAACAAGAAGTCTTTAGGTACAAGAAGATGGCGGAGCGGGAAGTGGATATCATCCATACGATTTGTTCCGAACTCATCACCGAGCACCAGAAGGAGACTGCTGAACTCAAAAACGAAGTCCTCTCACTCCGCCAAACAACCAACAAACTGCAAGCACAGTTCTATGACGTTCAAAATCAAAACTATGAGTATGAGGCTAGATTTAAACGCATAAGTGCTGCTGCAAGTTTCAGGATGTTGGAAACCACGATGTCCTTTGTTGATGGGAAGCCTTTACCTTGGAAGATGGACGAAGACGAGAGGATACCATCACCACCGAAGGAGTAACTCGTCATCAGGTTTGGCATCCCCTTGGTTTGTTCCAAGATTTGGGGAGTGCCGCAGTATCATATCACTATCTTCTATCTTTTTACCTTATTAGTAGAGTCATATCATGAATAGAGGAGTTATTATGTAGTATGGTTTGCATTATAGAAGTGTCCCCTCTCTCGTTAGATATGTATCCCTTGGTGTGAGTTGCCGTTATGGAATATTAATGAGAAGTTCTATCATTCACTCTTTTGCATAGCTTATATTAGTTTTCAATTCGTGGTTATATGATTGATCATGTTGTTAGTATTGGTATCACTTTGGGATCATTGAGTTAATTTAGTTGGTTTTGGCAAACCTGGCTCGGTCAGTAGCAACACCTTTTTGAGAGTTGAATGAAAAAGATAAAGGTAGTATAAAGAAAAATTATTTCATCATCTTTCTTTCTTGATTTGCTCATAAGTTTAGTATTCTCTAGTTAAGATCTTTTGTGCTTCCAAGGAAGATTGCATGTCTGACTTTATCACTTGTATGTTTGTTTGTTTCCTTCAACTCTTATACTTGCTACCCAGCCTTGCTAGATAAAAACCTATACTGAGAGGGAATTCTTCTCGTGCAACCACCTCCTTTAAACCAAAACCTATGCCATTTGTGTCCACCATACCTACCTAGTAGCATTATTGCTATTCCAAGTAAATTCTTGTTTTATCTACCTCCCAAATTAAACTTGTTATGTGAAAATTAGTGATTAAAGCTCTCACGAACTTGATGGCACACTTTACTTTCTTGCATTTAATAAACTTGAACCATTGTGCTCACCTATGTTGCGTATATGCTTGCGCTTTGTAAGTTGTGAATTAGCAGAACCATGATGTCATGGGGAACGCTTTCAACATTGCACTGGTACTTTGCACCAAGTTGATATCATGTTCTTTTGTCTATGGATGTCGTCGTTGTGAAATGAAAGGGGAGCTTGTAAGTCCATGGAGTTATGCATGTGTGTTAGAGAAACGCCTGGGCCGCTGGTCTAATCCATGCTGACATGGTGGAAACCTGCAGCGTAACCATAACGAGTATCTATGAAGCATTCTTCTTATAAAAAAAAGAGATAGAGATTGAGAAAAAAAAGAGAAAAGAAAAAAAAGATATTATGAAAAGAGGAAAGAGAGAAAAAAGAACCATATTCCCATGTAAATAAGAAGATTGCCGAGATACTTGTTGTCTGCTTGCCTTGTCATTTTGATCTGGGGATTCTTCCGTATCATCGGGCAAGGCGTAACCCGTTGGCGGTTCTCAATGATACACATATGCTTATGATGACAAGAACTTACCAGTGACTAAACTTGAGTAGCATGAGGAGCGGCCCTCGTATTCAAGGGACATGAGATTCTCAATTTACAACTTGTCAATGCATATCCTCATATTTGATCACTTTAACCTTAATCACCTAAAGATGCCTATGATAGGGGCAATGAGAGCTGAAAGCTAGTAAGTATCATAATTTTTGGGAGCTCTTTATGAGACTTGCAATCCCTGCTTCCCTCTGCGAAGGGCCTTTCTTTTACTTTGTAGTTGAGTCAGTAAACCTATTCCCTTCTATCTCAGCAAGTATTTTGAGTTGATGTGTTTCATTCATTCATATGATGATTTATTCAATCATGTGTCTTATGTTCCTTGTTTTGCACATTGCTCTTATCTTGATGTTTACTAGTTTGAAATCTTTCAATGAAAACTAGCTATTTGTGAACTCCAACAAATTATCAACTATTCTTCGACCAAATGCTAAGTTTGCCATTACCAATTATGATTCACTTTATGTATCTTTATTGTGTTTCCTTTACTCACTGCAAGTTATGTTATATAATAGTGAGATGTCTTCTATTATGATCTATGCTTTTGATGAATGTGATGCTTCTTGTCCGTATTCTTTTATCGACTCTTCACTCCATAAACCCGAGGCCATGTTTATTGAGCTCAGTTTCGCTTGGGGACAAGCGAAGTCTAAGCTTGGGGGGAGTTGATACGTCCATTTTGCATCACTATTCTATGTCTTAATTCACTATTATTCATTGATATATTTCGTATTGAGAGGTGATACTTATGTTATTTCATCTATTTTTGCATGGTTGATGACTTTTGGAGCATGGAGCGCTGCAGTCAGGATTCTGATGGAAAAGGTGCCGTTTGGGGGAAAAATTCGCGAAGATCAGAAAATCCGGGAAAATATATGGAAAATCCTATTTTTCTAGAAGACGAAGGATGCCAGAAGATGGAGTGGAGGTGGTCCACAGGGGGGCCACACCACCCCATAGCGCAGGCAGGACTAGGCCGCGCCTGGAGGTGGTGTGGACACCCTGGCCCACTCCAGCCTCTCCCCTCTGGCGTATATCATCCTCCCGAAACCCTAAGACTTGGGGAGCGACCACAGAAAGATTCCGCCGCCTCTGCAGGGCGGAAAACACCAAGAGAGAAAGATCTCTCCGACATACAGATTTCTACCGGGGGAATTCCTTCCCAAAGAGGGGAGATCGTCGCCATCAACACCACCATCAAGCTGGACTTCATCGGGATCATCATCATCACCACCATCATCATCACCATCAGCACCCTCATCACCATCTCCATATTGATGTAACAATTGAGTTGGATCTTGCATTAGTTCATAGGGGAAACTTTCCCGGTGTTGATTACTCTTTGTAGTTGATGCTATTGAGTGAACCATTGAATTACTGTTTATGTTCAGATTGTTATACATCATTATTCCATCTCTGATCATGATCCATATGATGTCTTGTCAGTAGTTCGTTTTGTTCTTGAGGACATGGGAGAAGTCTTGTTCTCAGTAGTGGAGTTGCGTTGAGAACGATTCAATAGATTATTATTTAAGTTGTGGTGTACTTCTTCTAGTGGTGTCATGTGAACGTCGACTACATGACACTTCACCTATATGGGCCTAGGGGAATGCATTGTGTATTTGGCTACTAATCGTAGGGGTTGCCGGAGTGACAGAAACCTGAACCCCCATTAGGAAAACATTGCACAAGGGACGTAAGGGTCTTAGAGTTTAAAGATGTGGTTAGGTTTCTACCTTAAATACTTTCTTGTACTTACGGATGTTTACAAGGGGTTTAATCACAAGTATGTATTAGTCTTGGATGGGGCGGTACATTAGCACAGGTTCACCCACACAACACTTAGCAAGCTAAAGAAGATTAATCGACTATATGAAGCGAAAGCACTTGACAGTCTTCCCATGTGTCCTCGAGAACGTTTGGTCATCTTAAGTAATACAATCGGCTTGTCCTTTGCTGCATAAAGGATTGGGCCACTTGCTGCATTTATTCCTACTGTCTTTTATTTACTCGTACTTTGTTTACTTGCTTTATCGAAAACCCCTAAAAATCTGTTTGCTAAGTATTTGCAGAGAATTCCTGATCCATACCACTAGCCAGCACCTTCTGCTCCTCGTTGGGTTCGACACTCTTACTTATCGAAAATACTGCGATACACCCCCTATACTTGTGGGTCATCAGGTACAAAGTTCTGTGGTTGTGTTGTGCAGGTCTCCACGTTGCTACCAGCACCGGTAGTGCGCCTTGCCAAAGCTCAGCTAGTAACACCTTTGGGGTGTTTCCTTGCTTCTACTGGTTCGATTAAACCTTGGTTTCATAACTGAGGGAAACTTGCTGCTGTGCTCATCATACCTTCCTCTTGGGGTTCCCAACGAGCTCTACATCAACCATGCACTAGCACTTTTCTGGGCGCCATACACAGAGCCATCACCGGTGTATTCTCCCTATCGGGTGCATTAAGCTCCAGCGCCGTGGTGATGGCAGGGGGAGTCACCAATGCTTCCGGTGCCGCCGTGCTAGTGGGCGGAGTCACGAATACATAATTCACCGGATTCGTCGGCGCCGCATTGTTTGAGTGGCTACTAACCATGCTTGGAATCGGGCACGGCCCTTGTCGACTAAGTGTCGTGACAGGTCAAATAAGAGGGCGGCTGCCCCTGTTGTTGACACTAGCACTACCGTATCCCACTGGTTCCGCCCTATGCTCGAATCTAAACCTGTGTGAGCACCCAGGTTCGAACCCTGGTGCCCCCCTTTTTTGTTTTTATTTTAAAACTACTTTAAAATGTTAAAAAAATATCCCAAAACTATGTAAACTATATAAAATATCTGTTATATGTTTTATATGACAAAAGTGGTACATATATATCATAAAAGTGGTACAAAAGTGGTACAAAAGTGATTCAAAGTAGAAAGAAATTAAATAATAATGTGTCCATTAATAATATGCCATCCATATGCATCAATACAATCTTTTTTGAGCATGCGTTTTACAATCTTTTTTGAGCTAGCGTTTTACAATCTTTTTTCCCTTCTT
The DNA here is from genome assembly GCA_916181665.1 of Avena sativa. Classification (NCBI taxonomy): domain Eukaryota; kingdom Viridiplantae; phylum Streptophyta; class Magnoliopsida; order Poales; family Poaceae; genus Avena; species Avena sativa. The sequence goes on from OV702287.1 coordinate 348,008,148, forward strand.
TGTCGCGGTTGAATAATTTAGCCCCGGCACTTTTATGTTTGTTTGTTCGAACGGGCTACCTTTTTTGGGTAAGGTTGTCCTTTTTCTTCTTGTGATGTATGTTTCTTCATCATAGTCGTCGTCATCTTCAATCTTTGGACCACCGTACTGGTCGAAGTCTTCCTCGTTGGCGACTCCATCCATTCCGATGATGTTTCTTTTTGCTCTCCTCACGACAACACGACTAGGCTTTGTCGGGTCGGTAATAAAAAAACATTGGTCCACTTTGCTAGCCAGTACCCATGGTTCATTTTTCGCGGCGATGTTCGGACCGACAGCCTTGGATTTGGCTGCTTTGGGTATTAACATGGTTGTGAAATACCGGTCTTCTCTTTTGACGCTCTTGGCCCATCTGACACGGAACATCGGCACCTTTTCTCCATAGTAGTCGAGCTCCTAGATCTCCTCGATCCTTCTATAAAATCTTTCCTTCATGTTGTCATCGGTGTAGAATTCCGATGTTACGCCTGAGTTCTGATAGTCACACTTGTTGTCCTTTTCCTCCATGTAGAATGTGTAGTCGTTGATATCATACGCCTGATAGGTCACCAGGTTGTGCATGGGTCCTTGCGACAAGGTGAATATGATGTTTTCCTCCGCAGAATGCGCTTGCGGGGGATTATCTAGGAGCGTCTGCCTAAACCAACGCGTGAAATCTGAGTTGTGCTCTTTGATTATTTCTCCCTGCATCCTCTGTATGCCCCGGTCACTGTACTTCTTCTCGATTGACCTTTTGTGCTTTTGTACCCAAGGATCGACTAGTTCTAAATGTTGTAGCGTGACCAGGTTTGCTCTATCAAAGTCTGCGCGTCGACAATCGAAGTCTGCATGCAGTACGCGATGACCCTCTCGGTGACCCGATCCGTCGAGCTTGCCAAGGTGCCTATTGACAGGAAGACCGACAGGGTTCTTGATGCCTAGATAATTCATGCAGAAAGAGATGCACTCTTCAGCCAGAAAGCCCTTGGCTATGCTTCCATCTGGACGGGACCTGTTGCGAACGTACCCTTTGATGTGTCCGTTCATCCTTTCGAATGGCATCATGCTACGGAGGAACATCGGGCCGAGTTGGATGATATCCTCCATGATATGGACCAGCAGATGCACCATAATGTCGAAGAATGCGGGCGGGAAGTAGATCTTAAGCTCGCATAGTATCACCACGATCTCCTCTTGTAGCCTCCCGAGCTGTTTCACGCCAATTGACTTTCGAGAGATGACGTCGAAAAACTTGCAGAGCCCAAACAATGTTTCTCGGACATGCTCGTCCATTATACCTCGTAGTTCAATCGGAAGTATCTGCGTCATTAGCACGGCATAGTCATGAGACTTCATCCCACTAAACCTCTGCTTAGCCTCGTCTAGGTACCTGCTTATCTTGCCCGCGTAGCCGTAAGGAAATTTGACTCCTAGAAGGCACTTGAAAACTGTTTGATCTCATCCTGGCTTAGTGTGAAGCACGAAGGGGGGCAGTAATATTTGTTCTTCTTGACCTTTTTACCCTTTCGACAACCTTGTGTCGCCTCCGACTGATGATCATCGTCATCTTCCTGATCATCAGGAGTAGGGCGTCCTCCGTGAAGATCCTTCTAGATGCCCATGAATATCAAGTCGTTCCTTGCTTTAGGACCATCTTTCGTCCTATCTGGCATGTTGATTAGGGTGGCGACCAGACTCTCGCACACGTTCTTCGTGATATGCATGATGTCAAGGCTATGAGGCGTGCGGAGAAACTTCCAGTATGGCAACTCCCAGAAAACAAACCTTGTTTTCCAAACCTTCATCAATGGCTTGTCTTGCTGCCTCTTTCGCTTCTTTCCCGGTTTAGGACACTCTTTCTAGTTTTTCAGCAATTCATCCACTTCTTCGCTGCTCCTCCACTCTGGGATTCCTCGGATCTCGGATTTCCCATCAAACAGATCTCCACGTTTTCTCCATGCATCATTCTTTCCAAGCCACCTCCGGTGCCCCATGAACACGGTTTTCGAAGACCCTGGATCTTTCTTTAGTTGGAGATAGGTCATGTTATCCATGCACCTAACGCATGCGTAGAATCCTTGGATAACCTGCCCGAGAAATATCCGCAACCTAGATAGTCTTGCACCATAGTGACCAACGCGGCTCTCATAGTGAAATAATCTTGTGCGACAGCATCATACGTATTGGCTCCGGATTCCTATAACATGGCTAGCTCCTCTTTCAACAGCCCGAGATATAGATTGATGTCGGTACCAGGTTGTTTTGGCCCTTGAATTAGCATAATCATTTGTATGTACTTCTTTTTATGCACAACCAGGGAGGGAGGTTGTACATCCATACAAACACGGGCCAAGTGTTGTGCGTGCTGCTCTGTCTACCGAACGGATTGAGTCCATCGGTGCTCGCACCTAGCCTGATGTTCCTCGAATCTCCACCGAATTCTGGGAATTCGAGGTCTAATGCTTTCCACTGGCTAGCATCTGAAGGGTGCGTCAACAGCTCGTCCTATTCAGGGTCATCGTCATCTCCTGGCTTCTTTCTTTCCGCATGCCAGCACATGAGATTTGCTTCCTTAGGGTCTGGGAAATAGCGCTGCAGACGAGGAGTGATAGGAAAGTACCATACCACTTTTCGAGGAGCTTTCTTCCCTTTCTTGTATCGACTAACGCCGCACACCGGGCATGTGGTTTTCTCCGCGTCCTCGCCCCGATAAATGATGCAATCGTTGATGCAGACGTGGTATCTAATGTGCGGTAGATCAAGAGGACACACGATTTTCTTGGCGTCCTCGATACTAGTTGGACACGTGTTCCCCTCCAGGAGACGATCGTGCTAGAATGCCATCATATCATCGAAGCTTGCGTCGGTCCATTTTTGTTTTGCCTTCATCTCCATAGCGTTGAGCGTTACATTCAACCGAGTATCATCGGGCTTGCATCCTTCATACAATGGAGTAACCGCGTCTTTCTCAAGTTGCACAAGCTTGGCTTTCTCTCTAGAGGAAGCCCTGGCGTTACTCGTCTGCTTGAGAAGCTATTCTTGAACATAAGGGTCCCGCACCTAGCCTGACGTTGTTCCATCATCTGCTCCGGCATCTAGATCATCATCATCTTGGTCTGCTTCCGCACCTTCACCACCTCCAGGAAACTCTTCTTCATCTCGCCCGTCCTCGCCGTGATCATGATCATGTTGCCCGCCTTCCTCATTTTCCGCCACCCCATTTACTGCCTCATCGTCTTCGTCATCCCTTATCCACCGAGTGTAGCCATCCATGAAACCATGGCGGAACAGGTGCGCCTGCAGATTTCCAGAATCTGGGTCGATTAACCAATTGAGTTTGCATCTTCTGCACGGACATCTTATCTCTGTCATGTTATTTCGTATCATGTCAGCCGTCGCGCATTTCAAAAATCTAGCCACAATGCCTTCGCTCATTATGTGGACCATGGTTGCCTGCACGGTGTACACAGTAGAATTAGAAGTTTATTACAACCACAGAACCAATGCATGCATGCAATGGTCGATGGAAAATTTCGGCATGACCTATCCTAAAATTAGGACCTTTGCAAAATGCCAAAGTCTTGCCAAAATGGAAATGAATCAACATTTTGGCAAAACAATGCCAATATATGAGAGAGCATGCAATGCATGCTCTCCAAACACATGAGAGCATCGATCCTCTCCATAGATATGTGACCATATCATCCATACACATAAACACATCCTCTTACATAGACAACTTACCGAGATGAGAGACCGAGAAGATCTCGAAGGAGAGGTAAGAGACCGAGATGATGGTGGCCGGAAGGAGAGCTTTCCTCTATTATGTATGTAGCATCCAAGGTAAGTTTTACATGCTACAAATGGTGAAAGAGTGGAGAAATTGAGGTGGAAGGAGGAGGGGGGCGAGATCCAAGGTGGAAGAAGGAGGGGAAAGTGAAGTGGGAGATGGTGAGATCTAGTCAAATGTGCAAAGGTATCTGCCAAAAAGAAGTATCAGAACGCACATCTGTGGCGCACATGGAGCGGTGCGCCACAGGAATAAAGAACATCCGTGGCACACATACCAGCCGTGCGCCACAGACGTGTTTTCCCAGTTACACAGCAGGGTGGCCCGATCTTGCCTGTAGCGCATGGTGGCCATGTGCGCCACGACTACCGGCCACACCCGTAGCGCACTTCCCACTGGTGCGCTACGGCCGATAGTGCCCTGGCCCACACACAGCCGTGGCGCACCACCCGCATGTGCGCCACGCTTACGGTAGTTAGACGTAGGGCACCTGTGGCCAGTGCTCCACGCCTATTTTAGCCGTGGGGCACCACTAGCATGTGCGCCACGGATGTGCGGATTACCTATAGCCATTTTCCTGGTAGTGACATGGACGGCATCGCGGTAATGTCAAAGAAATCAAATGATCTTATCGCTGACTTGCAGGAAACCTTCGACAATCTCCGGAAATACAACATGATGCTGAACCCCGAGAAGTGCGTCTTCGGGGTTGATGGCTCGGTGTTGATGTAGAGCTCGTTGGGAACCCCAAGAGGAAGGTATGATAGGCACATCATCAAGTTTCCCTCAGTTATGAAACCAAGGTTTAATCGAACCAGTAGGAGCAAGGAAACACCCTAAAGGTGTTGCTAGCTGAGCCTTGGCAGGGCGCACTACCGGTGCTAGTAGCAACGTGGAGACCTACACAACACAACCACAGAACTCTGTCCCCAACTTGCGATGAGGTTGTCAATCTCACCGTGTTTTGCTGAAAACAAAGGATTAAACGTATCGAGTGGAAGGAAGTAATAGTTTGCAGAAAGTAAACACAAAGCAGTAAACAGTTTATAGATTGTATGTAAAGAAAAGGACCGGGATCCATAGTTCACTAGAGGTAGCTCTCCTTAAGATAGATAACATGCTGGGTGAACAAATTACAGCGAGGCAATTGACAAACATCGAGAAAGCAATACATGCATATACTAATCATCTTGACTCCTTTGGAACTTGATTGGGCATTACAACATTATACATAGACCGCCATCCAACTGCATCTATGACTAATAATCCACCTTTAGGTTATCATCCGAACCCCCTCGAGTATTAAGTTGCAAGCAACAGATTATTGCTTTACGAAATTGCGTGTAATGTAAACAATACGATTGTTCTATGAACAAAGGATTGTTGTTTTCTCCCTAGTAGCAACAGCACATCTAGTACCTTAGATATTTCTGTCACTTCCCCAGATTACTAGAGGCATGAACCCACTATCGAGCATAAATACTAACTCTTGGAGTTGCTAGCATCTACTTGGCCAAGATAGCTACTAACAACGGAAAGCATGCAAGATCACAAATAACAAAGACATGATAGAATCAATAATCAATCTGAAATAGCATCTCAATATCCATCGGATCCCCGCAAACACAACATGCAGAATTACAAATAGATGATCTTGATCATGAACGGAGCTCACAAGATCTAAACATGAAAGCACAAAGGAGGAGAACCAGCCATCTAGCTACTACATGGATGCGTAGTCCAAGGATGAACTACTCACGCATCACACCGGAGGCTTGCATGGTGATGAAGAAGGCCTCCAGGGTGAATTACCCTCTCCGGCAGGGGGCCGGGAGGAGCTTCAGATCCCTCCCAATCTAGAGATGGAGATGACGGCGGCTACATACTCTTTCGTGGATTTTTGATTGGGTACTTAGGGTTTTCGTCCCGAGGGCATCTTATAGGCGAAAGGAGAGGCCGAGGGGGTGCCTGGGCCGGCCACACCACCCCCTAGCGCGGGCCAAGCCTGGCCGCGCGGCCAGGTGGTGTGGTGGCCCCTGGCTCCTCTCCGTCTCATATTCTGGCATCTGATGACTTCCGGAAAAATAGGCACTTTGGCTTTTGTCCCGTCCAATTTCGAGAATATTCATTTTCTCACTTTCCTGGAACCAAAAACAAGAGAAAACATGCAGCTGGCACTGTGGCTCTTGTTAATAGGTTAGTCCAAGAAATCATATGAAAAGTACTCCAAGGTGTGAAAAAACACAAGAAAGTGGATAAAACCAAGCATGGAACATCAAAAATTATAGATACATTTGCAATGTATCAGGAGTACCCTCCGGCAAACTGTTAGGTTTCATCGTTTCTCATCACGGAATCGAGGTGAACCCGGGGAAAATCAAGGTCGTCCTCGACACCAAACGCCTGACATGCCTGAAGGACATACAAAGGCTCACAAGCTACATTGCAGTAGTAAGCCGGTTCATCGGCCGACTTGGTGAGAAGGCCATGCCGCTCTACAAGTTGCTCAACAAGGCGGATAAATTCACATGGATGGACGAAGCTCACGCCGCACTTCAGGAGTTGAAGAGAATACTCTCCTCCCCACCAATACTTGCAGCACCGGTGTTAAGGGAGCCTATGTTAGTTTAATTGGCGGCAACCAACCGAGTAATCAACATCATCATCGTGGTGGAGTGCAAGGAACCAACGCACGAATATGGAGTTCAGCGGCCTGTTTATTATGTAAGCGAGGTCTTGACGGAATCCAAGCAGCGTTACCCGCACTACCAAAAGATAGCTTATGGAGTTTTCCTTGCTTCACGTAAGCTAAGGCATTATTTTCAGGAGCACCCTATCACAGTAGTGAGCAAAGCTCCACTGTCCGACATCATTAACAACAGCGATGCTACAGGGAGAGTGGCAAAGTGGGGCATTGAACTTGCCGCCTTTGAAATCACCTACAAGAGACGTGATGCTATCAAGTCACAAGCATTGGAGAATTTTCTCGCAGATTGGATAGAACTGCTAGAAGACACTCTGTGCCAGAGCCAGAATATTGGTTTATGCACTTTGACGGATCAAAGCTACTCAATGACTCAGGGGCTGGTGTATTATTACAATCACCAACAGGAGAAACATTGCAATATGTCCTGCAGATCCACTTCAATGCTACCAACATGGCGGAGTATGAGGCCCTCATTCACGGACTTCGCATAGCCAAGGATATTGCCATCAAGCACATAGTTTGCTATGGAGATTCCGACTTGGTTGCCCAACAAGTAGCTGGCACCTGGAACGTGCGAAACCCTATGATGGCGGCATATCGAGACGAAGTAGACAAAATAGCCAAGTGCTTCGATGGCTACAAAGTCAAGTACGTCAAAAGGGAGGAGAATGAGGTGGAAGATCTGCTATCAAAGCTTGGATCAGCTCATGGACCAATTCCTCCAAGTGTTTTCCTGGAACATTTTCGGACCCCATCCGTGAAGGGAGCGGAGCTCGACAACCCGGATAGAGTGGATTCATTTTCTAACGTAGTAACAGTGACCTCTCCGGCTTGGATGAAACCGTTCATGGACTATCTACAAGACGGAACTTTGCCGACTGACAAAGTCGAAAGCAGGCCAATAGTATGCAGATAAAAAGGCTACGTCATCATTGACGACCATCTATATAAAAGAAGTACCACAGGAGTTTTCCTTCGATGTGTCTCCCAACAACAAGGTATTGAAATCCTTAGAGAAATACATCTCGGAGACTGCGGGCATCACGCCGCTCCCCGGTCGTCGGTGGCTAAGGCCTTTCGGATAGGATTCTACTGGATAACTGCCAAGAAGGACACCGACAAGTTGGTACAAACATGCCTCGGGTGTCCGTTTTATGCAAGATAACCAAGTGTTCTAGCTGAAGAATTGCGAACCATACCAATAACTTGGCCGTTTACAGTCTGGGGGCTAGACATGGTAGGACCTTTGCAAACATCACCCTGTGGATTTACACACTTTCTAGTAGCAGTGGACAAATTCACAAAATGGATTGAAGCTAAACCCATTTGAAAGCTTGATGGGGGCAACATCCGTAAAATTTGTCTAGGATCTGGTGGTGAGATTTGGTCTCCCACATAGCATCATCACCGACAATGGCAGAAATTTATCTCTTGGAGAAGTTGAGGAGCACTGTCATGAAAAAGGCATCCGCCTTGACCTAGCATCTATGGCACACCCATAGTCAAATGGGCAAGTTGAAAGGGCCAATGGACTAATTCTGCACAGAATCAAGCCATTATTAGAGGCACCGCTATGTAGAGCAGCTAGAGCCTGGGCGGAGGAATTACCATCTGTCTTGTGGAGTTTAAGAACAACACCCAACAGATCCACCGGCTTGACTCCTTTCTTCCTAGTTTATGGAGCAGAAGCAGTTCTCCCATCCGACATCCTCCACGATGCACCAAGAGTTTCCGCCTATAATGAGGATGACACTGAAGAATCCAGACGCTTATTGATACATTGCAAATGTATCTATAATTTTTGATGTTCCATGCTTGGTTTTATCCACTTTCTTGTGTTTTGTCCACACTTTGGAGTACTTTTCATATGATTTCTTGGACTAATCTATTAACAAGATCCATAGTGCCAGCTGCCTATTTTCTGCTGTTTTTGGTTCCAGGAAAGTCAGAAAATGAATATTCTCGGAATTGGACGGGACAAAAGCCAAAGTGCCTATTTTTCCGGAAGTCATCAGATGCCAGAATACGAGACGGAGAAGGGCCATAGGGTGGCCACACCACCTGGCCGTGCGACCAAGCTTGGCCCGCGGCAGGGGGTGGTGTGGCCAGCCCAGGCACCCCCTCGGCCTCTCCTTCCGCCTATATATTGCCCTCGGGATGAAAACCCTAACTACCCGATCAAAAATCCACGAAAGAGTCTGTCGCCGCCGTCATCTCCATCCCTAGATCGGGAGGGATCTGAATCTCTTCCCGGCACCCTGCCGGAGAGGGGAATTCACCCTGGAGGCCTTCTTCATCACCATGCAAGCCTCTGGTGTGATGCGTGAGTAGTTCATCCTTGGACTACGAATCCATGTAGTAGCTAGATGACTGGTTCTCCTCCTTTGTGCTTTCATGTTTAGATCTTGTGAGCTCCGTTCATGATCAAGATCATCTATTTGTAATTCTGCATGTTGTGTTTGCGGGGATCCGATGGATATTGAGATGCTATTTCAGATTGATTATTGATTCTATCATGTCTTTGTTATTTGTGATCTTGCATGCTTTACGTTGTTAGTAGCTATCTTGGCCAAGTAGATGCTAGCAACTCCAAGAGTTAGTATTTATGCTCGATAGTGGGTTCATGCCTCTGGTAATCTGGGGAAGTGACAGAAATCTCTAAGGTACTAGATGTGTTGTTGCTACTAGGGAGAAAACAACAATCCTTTGTTCATAGAACAATCATATTGTTTACTTTACACGCAGTTCGTAAAGCAATAATCTGTTGCTTGCAACTTAATACTAGAGGGGGTTCGGATGATAACCTGAAGGTGGATTATTAGTCATAGATGCAGTTGGATGGCGGTCTATGTATAATGTTGTAATGCCCAATCAAGTCTCAAAGGAGTCAAGATGATTAGTATATGCATGTATTGCTTTCTCGGTGTTCGGCAATTGCCCTGCTGTAATTTGTTCACCCAGCATGTTATCTATCTAAGGAGAGCCACCTCTAGTGAACTATGGATCCCGGTCCTTGTCTTTTACATTCAATCTACAATCTTTTACTGCTTTGTGTTTACTTTCTACAAACTATTACTTCTTTCCATTCGATACATTTAATCCTTTGTTTTCCGCAAAACACGGTGAGATTGACAACCTCATCGCAAGTTGGGGACAGAGTTCTGTGGTTGTGTTGTGCAGGTCTCCACGTTGCTACTAGCACCGGTAGTGCGCCCTGCCAAGGCTCAGCTAGCAACACCTTTGGGGTGTTTCCTTCCTCCTACTGGTTCGATTAAACCTTGGTTTCATAACTGAGGGAAACTTGTTGCTATGCTCATTATACCTTCCTCTTGGGGTTCCCAACGACCTCTACATCAACACCGCACCAGCACTTTTCTGGCGCCATACAATAAGCCATCAAGCATTTTTCTGGCGCCGTTGCCGGGGAGTCAAGGACATCTTCACAAGGGGAGTCCCTCATAACCAATCTCTTTACTTTGTTATTTTTGTTTTGCTTATTTTATTTTTTCTTTGTTTGCTTGTTTCTTTTTCAAAATCACAAAAAAAATAGTTCTACTAGTTTGTTTTCTTATTTGAAAAACACAAAAAAATGACTACTCTTGAAAACACTAAGTTGTGTGACTTCACTAACACCAACAACAATGATTTTATGAGCACACCTATTGCTCCACCTGTGCCTGAAGATACTTTCTTTGAGATAAAACCTGCTTTACTCAATCTTGTTATGAGAGAACAATTTTCTGGTATTGGTAATGAAGATGCTGCTTCCCATATAAATAACTTTGTTGAACTTTGTGAGATGCAAAAGCATAGGGATGTAGATGGTGATATTATTAAGCTGAAATTGTTTCCTTTCTATTTGAGAGGAAAAGCTAAAGAATGGTTGAATTCCTTAACTAGGAATAGTATTGATTCTTGGACTAAGTGCAAAGATGCTTTCATTGGAAAGTACTATCCTCCTGCTAAGATTATATCTATGAGAAGTGAAATAATGAAGTTTAAATAACTTGATAATGAACATGTTGCTCAAGCTTGGGAAAGAATGAAAACTTTGGTAAAGAATTGTCCCACTCATGGACTGACTGCTTGGATGATCATCCAAACTTTTTATGCAGGATTGAACTATCCTTCAAGGAACCTATTGGATTCTGCTGCTGGAGGTACCTTTATGACCATCACTTTGGGTGCTGCAACAAAACTTCTGGACAATATGATGGTTAATTATTCCGAATGGCATATTGAGAGAGCTCCACAAGGTAGGAAGGTAAATTCTATTGAGGAAACCTCCTCCTTGAGTGATAAGATTGATATTATTATGTCTATGCTTGTTAATGGGAAAGCCCATATTGATCCAAATAATGTTCCTTTGGCTTCTTTGGTTGCTCAAGAAGAGCAAGTTGATGTGAACTTCATAAGAAATAACAATTTTGGCAACAATGCCTATGGTAATAACAATTATAGGCCCTACCCTCCTAATAATACTTATGGCTATAATGGTAAACCTAGATTACCTAGTGAAGGAAGAATTTTAGAAGTTGAAAGAGCCACTAAAAATTCATGCAAATGCAATATGAGCAAAATAAACTATTCACTAAAACTATGGAGGAACAATCTATCATTTTGAAGAACATTAGCCATCAACTTGAGAGTCTAAATAGGGAAATTCCTAGTTTACAATTGAAACTCTCTAATGCTGAAAGAAATATATAATCTTTGTCTTAAGCTCAATCTTCATTGATTAATAAAATGGCTGCTAAACCTGAAACTAATGATAATCCCTTTGCAGCTACTAATGCCATACAAATAAGAATTGATGAAAATGTTAGATTATTAGCTGAATTACATGCTAAGTGGGAAAGAGAAGATGAAATTGCTAGAAACATTAGTGTTTCTACTATTACCACCACTAGTGTTGAGGCTAGTAATAGTTCTACTACTTTAGATGATAATTATGATTTTGATCTTGATGGTTACAATATCTCTGAAGTTATTAAGTTCCTACAAAAGCTTGCTAAAATTCCTAATGCTAGTGCTATGAACATGGCCTTTACAAAACACATTACTGATGCTCTCATAAAGATTAAAGAAGAAAAGATGAAACGTAAAGCTTCTATTCCTATAAAACAAGAAGATGGTTGGGAACCCATCATTAATATGAAAGTGAATGACTTTGATTTCAAAGCTTTATGTGATCTTGATAGTAGTGTTTCTATTATGCCTAGAAGGATTTATGATATGCTTGATTTGCCTCCACTTGAAGATTGTTATTTGAATGTCCCACTTGATGATAATGCTAAAAAAACTCATGGGGAGTCTTAATGATTTTCTTATTATGGTTAACAATGCCTATGTCCCCGTTGATTTCTATGTTTTGGATGTTGAATGCAATGCTTCTTGTCCTATTATTTTGGGAAGACCTTTTCTTAGAACTGTTGGTGCCATTATTGATATGAAAAAATACACCATTAAATATCAACTCCCACTCAAGAAAGGTATAAAACACTTCCCTAAGAAGAGAGAGAATATTTATTTTGCTTCTCCTATGAAAACAAAATTTGGTCTTAATGCTTCTTCATTTGAGAACACTTGATTCTTTTTCTTGCTTCTTATGCCTAACTTAAAGGCGTTAAAAAAAGTACTTATTGGGAGATAACCCAAAAGTTTTAGATAAGTTTTGTAAGTTATTACTTCAGTAATAACCGCTCCTTATCCTTTTTATTTGCTTTTTGTGCCAAGAGTAACCTGTAACGAGAGAGAAGTAATGATTCGGAAAGTTGCTGTCCCGAAACAGATTTCTATGCTTCACCGTAAAAATTTGTGTAAAATCTCTGAACGTCTTTTTGAGTCGTGAATTTTTTTAATTCTACCCCAGGTTGTTATATAACTTTCGTTAGTTCAACACTTTTTGATTTGAGCAACAGAAGGTCTTCGAAAAAATTCGTCTTTACCTGCTGGTCTGCTTTGACAGATTTCTGCCATTTTCGGCATTTGCTTCTTGTTGGTTCCTTCTTGAGTTCTTTTGGTGAATTGAGCTTTTTGAGGGAAGTGCTACAGTAACTAGTGTTCTAATGGAAGTTTATTTGGTGTTAGAACTGAACCTTAAGACTTATTTATCTTGAGTGCACTAATGTTGCTAATAAAGATTGTGTGAAGTTTTGTATGAAGAAAAAATTCCAGGTGTATGGAAGGAATGAGTAATGAGATGAAGGATGGACTAAAGCTCAAGCTTGGGGATGCCACGTGTGTCACCCTAAGAAGTATCCAAGAAGTACAAGCATCAAAGCTTGGGGATGCCCAAGGTATCCCCTTCTTCATGAATAAAAATCCCAGGTTTCTTCCAAACGCTTCATTTTTATTGTTTCATGCACAGTTGTGTTGTTCCTGGAGCGTCTTCTTTTTCGTTTTTGTTTTGGTTTTCGTTTTATTTTGTTTGCTTAGTTTTGTGAATAAATTGGTTGGACCCCCTCTTTCATACATTGGTTTGCAAATAGTTTGGTTTGGTTTGGAAAAGAGTAGGAAAGTTCATGCTTATGTGGTAAAAAGAGCTCGTTTTTGACTGTGGCCTATGCTTTGTCATGCCATGCTTGATATTGTTTTGGCTTTATGCTTAGTATTATTTGCTGTAGCATGACTTGTTATAAACAATTGAGATTGCTTAATGTGCCTTGGATGAATCATGTGTTGTTTTAGCATATTAAAGCATAGTATAGTGGTATTCTCCTTTGATGCTTTATTTGGGTTGACTTGGCGCATGCTCACACCATGTTATGACTATCTCAAGTCACCATAGCCTTTATGATCCTTTAGTTTTCAACTTGTAGTATCACTTTATGCTTTGATCAATGATGTTTTGTTGCTCTGCATGATTATGGCCATTATTGCTCTCTTAGTTTGTCGCGCCCAGTCTTTTGCTAGCCTCCACAACCAAGTATGAGTTCCACTCATGCATCCAACTCCCTAAACCAAGTTATTCCAAAGAGTACACCATACATAAATATTAGCTTATGCTATTCCAAGTATATTCGTGCTTTTGTTTACCTTCCAAATTAAACTTGTTATGAGAAAACTAGTGATTAAAGCTCTCACAAACTTGATGGCACACTTTACTTTTCTTGCCCTTAATAAACTTGAACCATTGTGTCGTCTATGTTGTATATGCTTGCACTTATTTGTTGGGAATTAGCAGAACCATGCTTTCATGGGGAACACTTTTAACATTGCACTTGGTACTTGTACCTAGTTGATATCATGCTCCTTTGTATATGGATGTCGTCGGTGTGAAATGAAAGGGGAGCTTGTAAGTCCATGGAGTTATGTATATGTGTTAGAGAAACGCCTGGGCCGCTGGTCTAATCCATGCTGACATGGTGGAAACCTGCAGCATAACCATAATGAGCTGTCTATGAAGCATTCTTCTTATAAAAAAAGAGTCCTATATTGAGAAAAAAGAGAAAAGAGAAAAAAATGAGATTATGAAAAGAGGAAAGAGAGAAAAAAGCACCATATTCCCATGGTCAATAAGAAGATTGCTGAGATGCTCGATGTCTGCTTGCCTTGTCATTTTGATATGGGGATTCTGCCGTATCATCGGGCACGGGGTACCCCGTTGGCGGTTCTCTATGATACACATGTACTTACGATGACAAGAACTTACTGGTGACTAAACTTAGTAGCATGAGGAGCGGCCCTCGTATACAAGGGACATGAGATTTCTAACTTATACTTCGTCAAGCATGTACACCATAGTTTGTTCACTTTAACCTTAATCACTTCAAGATGCTTATGATAGGGTCAATGAGAGCTGAAAGCTATAAGTACCATAATTTTTGGAAGCTCTTTATGCGACTTGAATCCCTACTTCCTTTTATAAAGGCCTTTCTTCCACCATTATATTGAGTCTCCACCTTCTACCTTTATGCACCTACTTTGAGATCATAGTGGCCATTCTTAGTTCTATGTGCATTGTCCCAAGACTAGTTGATTGATGCATAACTTGATATTGCTTGTTTTAAACTATTGTATCTAGTCACTCTTATGAACTTTGAAGGTGTCCTATGCATTTATATTTGCTACTCTATGAGGGACAAGCTGAATACTATTATGCTATGTTTTCTTTATGTGAAACAAACAAACGTCTTGCAAAGCATTGTTATTCATGAATCTTTTGTTTGTGCCTTTTCATGTTGCATCATAGTTTCTTTGCTTATTGCTAGAACTTTGTCTTTCATGTTATGATTGAAGTACTATGATCCCAGCTTTGAATGTTTTACAAATACTTTGATCAAGTCTTTGATGGTGCATGTCACCTCAAAAATTATTCTTTCTTTTTATCACTTACCTACTTGAGGATGAGCAGGAGTTAAGCTAGGGGATGTTGATATATTGCAAATGTATCTATAATTTTTGATGTTCAATTCTTGGTTTTATCCACTTTCTTGTGTTTTTGTTGGGTCCGCAGCATAGAAAACAAAAAATTTCCTACGGTTTGAACTACACACCAAGATCTATCTACTAGGTACAAAGCAACGGGTGGACATACATCCATCAAGAACTTACCCTCGAAGACAACGAGTTTTGTTAACGAGTATGAACTCGTGGTTGATGTAGTCGTACACTTGCCGATCTCAAGATCGTGAGGAAGTCCGAGCGCCGCAACTCAGCAGCGCATCCGTACTCGCACACATGTTCAAGCCACCGGACAACCTCCACCTCCTCGCTCCCGCGATCTAGCGGAAGCAGCAACTCCTTCCAGACGAAATGCCACCGGCAACATGTATCTCGCTAATCCGAGACCATGGGGGAATAATTCTAGAGGGGGAGAGAGATCCTTCACAAGGAGGTGTGAGGATGAAGGTGGGAATCGGTGGCCTTTTATAGGAGGAGGGGGTGCCCCCTCTCTCCATGGCCGGCGCATGGGGGGGTGACCCCTCACCTCCCCCATTCATGTGGTGGTAACCCCTCCACATTAAAATGCCTCTTCACATTCCCTTTTAAAGTCTCCACTTTAAATGCATTAAATTTCTCCAAATTTAATGCTCTATCATTTAATAAAACTCTTTTATTAAATTTATTCAGAATTTTGTTAATTACTTTAATTAACAAACATTCACATATAGCCCCTTGCAATATTTCAATATCACATGCAGAACCACTTTCTGCAATTTCACCCGAAACAATTTCCGGTTTCTATTGAAACAATTCCTAAGCTTTGCAATTCTTTCGTCTGAAACATATGTGCTCCAAAATGGTGTCCGGTAACTCTTAAGTGTGCCACCCTACGGTTCGTGAATAATTCAGACATGATAGAGACCCTTCTCCGATCAATAATCAGCAGCGGGACCTGGAGATCCGTACTGACTCCTACACATTCAACGATAACTTCTGTGATCGTGAGAACCTTTAACACTTTTAACTAAATCCCTTTGTCTCTCGATATATTACATGTCCGAGATTTGATCATCGGTATCTCCATACCTAGTTTGATCTCGTTACCGACATGCACTCTTTTCTTGTTCCCGTGATATAACATCCTAGTGATCACATCACTTGCTTGCAAGCTATCTTAATGTGATATCACCGAGAGGGCCCAGAGTATATCTATCCGTCATCGGGATTGACAAATTCCACTCTTGATCCATGCGCCTCAACATAACACCTTCATAGTACTGAACCCATCTTTATAGTCACCCTATTACGGTGTGACGTTTGATGTTATCAAGATACTCTTCCGGTGTTAGCAATTAGCATGATCTCATGGTCTAAGGATAAAGATTACTTTGTATGATGTTATAGCAATATAAACATAATGACTTGATCGTAATGCTATACTTTGGATGAATGTTCATCACATCATTCCACCAATGGTGTGACCTTGTTATTAACAACATCCAATGTCCATGATCAGGAAACCTTGATCATCTTGTTAATCAACAAGCTAGTCTATAAGAGAGGCATAACTAGGAACCCTTTTTGTTTATTAAACACACATGTATTAATGTTTCCTGATCAATACAATTCTAGCATGTAAAATAAACATCTATCAAATATAAGGAATATATAATAACAACTTTATTATTGCCTCTCAGGGCATATTTCCTTCAGTTTTGTCCACACTTTGGAGTACTTTTCATATGATTTCTTGGACTAACCTATTAACAAGAGCCACAGTGCCAGTTGCCTGTTTTCTGCTATTTTTGGTTCCAGGAAAGTCAGAAAATGAATATTCTTGGAATTGGACGGGACAAAAGCCAAAGTGCCTATTTTTTTGGAAGTCATCAGATGCCAGAATACAAGACGGAGAAGGGCCAGAGGGCGGCCACACCACCTGGCCGCGCGGCCAGGCTTGGCCCGCGCCAGGGGGTGGTGTGGCCAGCCCAGGCACCCCTCGGCCTCTCCTTCTGCCTATATATTGCCCTCGGGACGAAAACCCTAAGTACCCGGTCAAAAATCCACGAAAGAGTCTATAGTCACCGTCATCTCCATCCCTAGATCGGGAGGGATCTGAAGCTCTTCCCGACACCCTACTAGAGAGGGGGATTCACCCTGGAGGCCTTCTTCATCACTATGCAAGCCTTCGGTGTGATGCGTGCGTAGTTCATTCTTGGACTACGAATCCATGTAGTAGCTAGATGGCTGGTTCTCCTCCTTTGTCCTTTCATGTTTAGATCTTGTGAGCTCCGTTCATGATCAAGATCATCTATTTGTAATTCTGCATGTTGTGTTTGCGGGGATCCGATGGATATTGAGATGCTATTTCAGATTGATTATTGATTCTATCATGTCTTTGTTATTTGTGATCTTGCATCCTTTCCGTTGTTAGTAGCTATCTTGGCCAAGTAGATGCTAGCAACTCCAAGAGTTAGTATTTATGCTCAATAGTGGGTTCATGCCTCTGGTAATCAGGGGAAGTGACATAAATCTCTAAGGTACTAGATGTGCTATTGCTACTAGGGAGAAAACAACAATCCTTTGTTCATAGAACAATTGTATTGTTTACTTTACACGCAGTTCGTAAAGCAATAATCTGTTGCTTGCAACTTAATACTGGAGGGGGTTCGGATGATAACCTGAAGGTGGATTATTAGTCATAGATGCAGTTGGATGGCGGTCTATGTATCATGTTGTAATGCCTAATCAAGTCTCAAAGGAGTCAATATGATTAGTATATGCATGTATTGCTTTCTCGGTGTTTGTCAATTGCCCCGCTGTAATTTGTTCACCCAGCATGTTATCTATCTAAGGAGAGCCACCTCTAGTGAACTATGGATCCCGGTCCTTGTCTTTTACATTCAATCTACAATCTTTTACTGCTTTGTGTTTACTTTTTGCAAACTATTACTTCTTTCCATTCGATACGTTTAATCCTTTGTTTTCCGCAAACACGGTGAGATTGACAACCTCATCACAAGTTGGGGACAGAGTTCTGTGGTTGTGTTGTGCAGGTTTCCACGTTGCTACTAGCACCAGTAGTGCGCCCTGCCAAGGCTCAGCTAGCAACACCTTTGGGGTGTTTCCGTGCTCCTACTGGTTCGATTAAACCTTGGTTTCATAACTGAGGGAAACTTGCTGCTGTGCTCATCATACCTTCCTCTTGGGGTTCCCAACGAGCTCTACATCAACACCGCACAGCACTTTTCTAGTGCCGTACACTGAGCCATCCCTTATCTGTGGACCTACTTGAAGAAGAGCATGTGCTGGCATGCCATAGATCCGCCATCTACCAGCAGAAGCTACGTGGCTACCATAGTCACCGCGTAAAGCATCGCTCATTTAAAGAGGGGGGTCTGGTGCTTAGACTCAAGCAGGAGAAATCACACAAACTATCCCCTCCTTGGGAAGGACCATTCGTCATAAGAAAAGCATTGCTAAATGGTTCCTATTACCTCGTCGATATTTGCGAATTGAAAGATAGGCCAAAAAATCGCAAGCGCAAGCAACCTAAATCCGACGATGATTACCCAGAGACAGATCGACCATGGAACATAGCACCACTACGTCCCTTTTACACTTAGCTCATTTATATTATGTAATAAGTTTCTTATACGATCAATGAAATAAAGCATTTGGTTCACTCATATTCTCTGAGTCTTTTACCTCCTTTAGTTGTTCATTTTTGGATCATATAAACCCTTTTATGCGCAAGCTTGCATTTGCACTTGTGAAAATTCTGCCTACGGGCGTTAGCTTAAATTTTCCGGTCTACACATTTTCTGAAGTTTTTATGTGGATTCCAGAGTAGTGACTTTTCGGCACTCAAAGCCGACGATTTTGTTCTTAGGTTCTTGACGGTGACATTAAGTATCATCACCTGAGAGCATAGTTCTATGATGCGAGTCTTCCGTATCATGAAAGGTCAAGCATACGAACCAGAATAATGGATAGGCCAGCACTTGCTTAAAAATATATATACACATGCTTGAAACAGATAAGTTGCAGGAAACTTGAGTACAAGTTTTTCCGCCTTAGCAAAACATAAGTTTTTTCCACATACACATTGCAGAGACACATTTAATACAAACATTGTTTTTCATGGCTCTACTGCAGGGGGCTTCGTGGTGGCATCATCAGGAGAGCCAGGCTAGGAGAGCTCGTCAAACTCAGAAGGAGAGGGACTAGACTCAGACAAGGCCATATCTTGATCGAGGATCTCGGTGGGCACGAATACGTCCGCCTTGACCATCTTGGCAACTCTGGTGTCGAAGCCGGCGAGAGAATTCCAAATAGCATCGCTATCGATCGCTTTCCCTTCCTCGTCCAGCTTGGGCATGCCAGAGGTCACCAAATCGATGTCGGCGTTGTCGTAGTGTGCCTTGACCAAGGACAGGGTCATCCTAGAACCAGCTCGGATGCAAGAGGCTTTCCAGTCCTTGACTTTCTCGTGGGCTCGGTGCATGATTTCCGTGTACTTGACCGCTGAGTCTGCCGCCTTGATATTGATACCTAGAGGTTGAGTTATCTCCTTGGCTTGGGCAATGGCGGTGCTGATGAAGTTGCCAGCGAGAATCATGCATTCCTTGGAATCTGGAGCACCTTCACCCAGGTTGGCTAAGACAATGGGAGCTATGGTTTGCACAAGAACTAGGACCATGAGCACACACAAATTCAATGATTATCCAAAAGTACAGAAATGACCAAGACGGAGAAAGGTTACCGAAGATGCTCGTTTCCGCTTGCTTGCATATCTCCGCCAAGACATCGTGCTCCTTCTGGACTGTCTTGTACACCTCAAGGTTCCTAGCATTCTGCTCTTTGGCAGCCTAGTTCTGCTGCTTGAGTTGCGCAATCTCATCCTTCAGGCGCTGCATCTCGGTGTCAGCAGACTCTTGCAGCACCTTCATCGCTGCCTCATGGCCCTTGACGGCATCGGCCAGTTCCTTCTTCAAAATTTTATTCTCATCATCGAGATCCTGGATATGCTTGGATTGCTTGACGATGCTCTTGGCCTTGGCAATGGCTTCTGTAAGACGGAAATCAGAAAGTATTATGAGAAGACGTTAGAAATGAATCCATGAGAAAAAGCAAGGAGTTGTTACAAGAAACAGACTCTGGCTATTTTTGATCTGTTGCTTCAGGAAGGTTGTTTTACCCTGTTCAAGGTCCAGTTGCTTCCGCAGAGCAGGAAACCTCTCATTGGAGGCTATCCTCCGTTTATTCTCATTCTGCACAAGATGTTAACATGCTTAGTTTCTCTAGAGCATCTTGTCGAAACTACGCAAGTCTCAACTAAACGCTCGGGGGGCAACAATATAACATTTTAAAATAAGCTAGTTTCCCTAGAGCATCTAGTCGAAACTATCCAGTTTCAACTAAATGCTCAGGGGCTACATGGACAAGATCTACAGTTAGTTCTTTGGAGCACTCGGGCCAAAACTATTAGTTTTTTGCCTAAGCGCTCGGGGGCTACAGTAGGATACATTACAAAGCAAAAGAAGTGAAGTTCAAAAGACTTACGATGGCAATGACCCTAAGATTGTTGGCCAGATGAGCATAGGAATCATGGAAGGTCCAGGCGTTGTTATAAAATTGCATTGGCCTGCATCATGAGGTCATCCAAGATCAACATCGAAGGAGTCGCAGCCAATGGAGAAGTTGAAGTCAGTGGCATCGATGAAGCCCTAGCCGTCTCTTGCATCTTCAAGGAAGATGATGGCTCAGAGGCTCCCGCCTCGATCCTTGCTTACACATCCACCTCTTCCACCACTTCCTTCCCTTTCTCGGTGGCGTCCTTAGCCGGAGCTTCAGCCACTTTAGAGGAAGTGCTCTCCTGTGTCGCCTAACCGCTTGGAGCAACGTCTGCATCGACAGAGCCTGAGATATCAAGAGTTAGATTGACATCTGTCTCCATGGCGAAGATCTCAGGGATGACGGGAGATGAAGGCCCAGCAGGGCCAGTAGAAGGCTTGGCGGCAGGAGTAGGGGGAGTGGTAGCGGGAGAGGACTTGGCGGCTATGTCCCTGGTCAGCATATCACGAATGTTTATTGACCCTCCAACATCTTTGGAGGATCTCTTCAAACTAACACCGACTTTCCTCCTAAAATGTACAAAGTATAAGTACAACAGTTGAAAAAAGGTATGAGCTGAAAAGCATAAGTCGGAGAATGAAAATACTTACTCCATGGAAGGAGCCTTGGTGAGGGGAATGCTGGTGCATTTCTTCTTATTCTCTGCCTCTAAGGCGGAAGTGGATCGTTTGGAGACTCCACTCTCCGATTTCTTCTTCTTGGCCTCGTCAGCAGTGTTAGAGGTGGATCTCTTCCCCTTTCACGCTGCCGGAGCTGGTTGATCCTTGGGGGCGTCGTTGTCGGACACCACCTGGATATCCTTCAGCTTAGGATCATAGACCTGGGAGGCCATTTGATCCACCACCAAGCTCGCCACCTAGGATACAGAGGGGTGTTAGATTGACAACTTCAAGTCGAAAAAACCTTAGAGCATGTAACGAGCAACAAAGGAAACAGAAGCTACCTCTGGGCATGTGCTGCAATCGAACATGTCGTAGGTGATCTTGAAGCCCTGCTTCCTATCCTTCACCTTGACGATGTCCTTAAGCCAGAGTTTGATGGAGTTAGTAGAGAAGTTATCCCGCGAAATTCGCATGGGATCCCTCCTGTCTTGAGTGTATTTACACATCAAATCAGCACGGTGTTGCAGAGGCTAGATCCTCCTAACAAACCAGCACATGGCTAGGTCCAAGCCAGTCAAACCTCTGTCCACGAGCCATTCAATCCGCCTTATGGCACGGTTGGCCTCATCATCAGATGGAAGGGAGGCTAGGGTCTGCCATGCTGGCACCTCGGCGGCAGCTCCGTCGATGAAGTCGGGATAAGTCTCAAGATGGTAAGGCAAAGGAATATTGGGGCTGTAGAAGTACGTGCGCTGCCAGTTCTTGCATGAATCATGCCCTATGATGTCGGGGAAGCACCGGCTAGGCTAGGCCAGATCTTGAAGCTAATGGTTCCATCGATCCACAATTCGTCCTTGGACTCTACAGACTCTCTCTTGACGGTAAAGAAGTACACAAATAGATCTAGCCTAGGCTTGATTCCTAGATATCCTTCGCATAGAGCTATGAAATTGCTAAGGACTAAGATGCTGTTGGGAGAGAGGTTGTGGGGAAGTACCCGGAAGTGCCGGAGGACATCCAAGAAGAAGTCGGAGACTGGCAGACTTACGCCACGTACCAGCTGAGATTTGAGTTACACCTTCTCCCCGGCTTGGGGCGAAGGGACCACCTCGCCGCCCGCCGCCGCCCACCAGACCAACTCCTTAGCCGTGGGGAGATACCCCTCAGTGACCAGCTCCTGCAAATCTTCGGCAGAGAGATCAGAGCCTCTCCAGACCCCCTTGTGAGGGTCGTTTTCTTCTTCAGCAACTTCTGGTGCCGCTTGTTCTTGGTCATTGCCGGTGGTCTCCACCACGGTGGAGATAGGGATGACCACACCCTCCGGCGGGACGGATACTCCCTGGGATGGCTCCAGTGTAGCCTCGGGAACCGCTGCCGTTGAAGGGACAAAGCTGCTAGAGGCCATTACGACGGGGGAGAGGGTGGAGGAAAGAAGGGCTCTGGTTAGGGTTTTCGTAGAAGAGCTCAAACAGTCGCGCGATTGGAGGAAGACGAAGACTAGAAAGCGAATGCGGGTAAAAAACAAAATAAAATGACCGTGGTGAAAATATATAGACCCCGTGTCAAGATTCGTACAAAGAGATCTAATGGATGGAACATTGCTGATGTGGAAGTGAACGTGCGTGGTAATTTCGCCACGTCCTCCGTCTTTTGCCGCTTCACGTTTCGGATTTCGCGTGCGTAAAAATAGCTGATGATTAACTTCCTATTTCTGTGAGTTTTGAGCTAGCATAGGTTGTACCCCTACGTCATCCTCCTAACAGTTGCAGTGAGGCATCACGTCTAAAGATTCCATCAAAGACGGAGATTATCCGGCTCTGGAAATGAAGACTCGAGGAATCTCTGGCTACATTACGAAGCCGGAGAGGATTGCAGGGTTCTTTGGGAGACCTTTGAGATATTGCTTGACAAAATGCCGGCATCACTTAGACGGGATATTCAAAGATCAATGGGCAAGATGGCGCAAGATTTGAAAGTCCTCTGGGGGCTACTGTTGGGGATATGCTATATGGGTATCCTAGTAGCATGTCACCAATCCGCCTAACACGGGTGGCCCGTAGTTGGTAGCAAGGCCTATGGCCTGCTGGGCGGCCCAGTTAGACGGATCTAGAAGGGAGGCCCATGTCGGATAAAGGACGGCTACGCAGGAGTCATCGACGTACTCGGAGCCTTGGAGTGCAAGACACGAAAGACTAGTTCGTATTAGTGTAGGACTCTTTACCTTGTCTGGCAAGGACCTTTACCTATAAACCCTAGGTCTTGGCGCCTTTATAAACCGGCCTGCGGGAGCCTTTAGGGCAACAGACAACATACAACCTAGATTGCTGCGTACAACGCGCAACACCTCGCACAGCGAACCTATCTCTGTAACTCGGTGTATTGCCATTATAGTGATTTATAGCAGGAGTAGAGTTCCACCACCGTTGTGGGACTTGAACCTGGGTAAGCTGTGTTACCTTGTACCCGCCAACTCTCCGCCTTACCCCACGTCTATAAACACGCACTGTGAGGACCCCTCCATGGCGTACTCGTCGGCAATACCACGACAATAGGGCTAGGCCGGTGCACCTAGACCCTCATATATATCTCTTGTAATTGCCACAATATTGTCATCTATTATTATTCTATACAATTCTACATGGTATCAGACTTCTGATCCTAGGGTATGGCTCACCTGCCGACCCCGCTGCCGCTAACCCCGCCCGACTACTTCGAGCGGCACGCCGCCATCATCGCTGCCAAGGTTGTCGCGGCCACGGCCCCCTCCACCTCTACCTCTACTATAGATCTACCTCCACCAATAGCCCCTTCAATCTCCTTCACTGACACTGATATGTCCAAAACGTATCTACTTTCCTGAACACTTTTGCTATTGTTTCTCCTCTAAACTTGTGTGATTTGGCTACAACTAACACGGACTGACGCTATTTTCAGTAGAATTACCTTGGTGTCTAGTTTTTGTGCAGAAAATCAACTATCAGGAAAAATCCTGGAAAATATGCCGAAAATCCTATTTCACCAGAAGACTCACGGAGCCAGAAGACGAGATGGAGGAGGGCCACAAGGGGCCCACACCCCCTGGCCGCGCGGGCCAGCCTAGGCCATGCCTGGGAGGGGTGTGCCCGCCTCGGGCACCCCCTCGGCCTCCCTCTTCGCCTATAAGATGCCCCTTGACCTAAAAACTCAGCGGGTCGACGTTTTTCCAGATAGAGTTCCGCTACGCTGCCATCACCAGATATCGCGATTCGGAACCAGAAACTCCGTTCTAGCACCCTGCTGTGATGGGGAATTGGAGGAGATCATCATCATCATCATCACCATCACTTCTCCATCAACCATCCATGATTCCCCCATCCATGAGTGAGTAATCCCCCGCTGTAGGCTATGGGGATGGTAGGGATTGGATGAGATCGTTCATGTAACATCCCAATTTCAGCAACCCTAATTAGTTGTCCAGAATGCAAAAATCAGGGGGAACAAAAACTTTTTCTTGTTAAGTGTTGCAGTGTTTGCTTGTTGTTTGTTTGTGCTTGTGCATGTGAGTGTATACCATATGATACTCCTTACCTCACCATTAGTGGACAAAAACTATTTAACAAAACTATCCTGGCTCATTTGATATATTCCCAAATGTTCTGGCATTTCAAAACCTGAGGCAAGAATCCTTTGCAAACCAACTATTTTAGTAGCTTCTATTGACAAAACTATGGAGAGATATATAACATAATCTCCTTATGTTTTCAAGACAGAACCTTCAACTACTCTTACCTCTAGGATTCTCAAAACCCTGTATAAAACCTCTTAATTCTACTCTTGGTAGGGATACCAAGGACTCTTACCTTACTCAAACTCCAACCTTTCAAAATTTCCCATCCTTACCTCAAGCTAAGCTTGATGGTAACCCCAGTAGTGGTTTTGCTTAGTTATAAGATGAGTTGCCTTGATCTGCTGTCTGATGAGTTGCCTTGATCTGCTGTTTGACCTGTTTTCTTAGGAAGTAGTATGAGCCACTCTAGGAGCTCATCACTAGGATCAAGAGGTTTCCAAATCACCACCCCCTAAGCAAGTATACAAAGCAAGATCAAATCACTAGATACTAGGTGATCATCTAAAACCCTTAACCAGATCAATTCTGCAGTGATCCCTTCTAGAAGATTCCAAGTCAATGAAGTCCAATATCAAGCCTGGATCCCTCCTACTCAATCTAATTCTCAACATCATCCACTTGATGATGCTTTGGTACTTTCCAACCCATCAAAATCATCACCACCCACATTCTAGTCAAAAACCATAAATCTGCCAAATTTGGCTAAGTCTGGAAAACTATTTCCAACATCACCTTTTTGAATGCCTCCCTTTATCAACCCTTGTGCATTCGTGGAAATGCATCTGAACCATCTTGTTAACCATCCTAAGAACTACCAAGTACCACTCTTGCACTTGGTTAGATCATCCTCCAACCCACTTGTTCTTGATGGTTTTGCAGGCAAGAAAATAATTTTTCCTGCAAATCTAGTCAACATGCCCACTTTGTAGAAGCTCACACCACCATCCAACCTTCTATTGACGAACTCTTTACATGGTTGTGTTCTACCCATAGAGTTATATAAATATCTATTTCACTTGTTCCAAGTGGATCCTTGTGCTTCTTAAACCCACAAGGTTTTGAAGGCTAGTTGATAATCTGCTTTGGCAAGCTTATTTTATTCAAAGTTTGAAAGCCTGTCTTGGTGAGCTCAAGCAGGATCAAGATCAAACCCCTACACCATTGCAATATACATCACTTGGTCTATCCATCCATATATGCCATGCCCCAAGGGGATCCCTGAGATCCAAGATCCATCAAGGTTTTGGTGGCATGAAAACAATCTTACCCAAGATCCTTAAATCTCTAGTTTTCACCAAAATCAACTTGGATCTTCCAATACCAAGGTTGCAAATGCTTGCTACACATTTTCTACATCATCTACCTTGATCACCAAGATTTATCAAATATTATCCATAATTATTAGGGCACCAAATCTAATTAATCTCTTTAATAGTCAAAAACTCCTAAACTCCTTTCCCAAAGGAAAGTTTGGTTTTTGCCAAAACACTTCCCCAACTCTAAGATCTTTTGAGTCCCATATATCATACCCTATCTTCCCACTTAAAAAATAAATATTTTTGAAGAGCTTTATTATTTCTTTTTGCCCATTTTCTTAAATGGCTGAATTGGAATAATAATTGTTTTAAATACTTTTATACCCCAATAAATCTTGGGAAAATTTCCCCTAAGTGTGTATTCACATTTGGGACCATCCCCCACCAAAAACCAATCATGTCCAATTCAAAAATATCAAATGATCTTCTAGAAACTACTTCTGCACTTTTTGAATAAAGGATTTTAAGTGAAATTAAAATCTTCAGAAAAATCCCAAATAATTCCTGGATATCTACCTTGACCTCATCTATCTACCAGTACCATCTTCCCACCTTGTCCTATGCAAAATTTTAAACTTCCTTCACAATCACCTATTTACTCAATTTAGCAAACCTAGTTAGCATTGAGCTAAATCAAGATCAAACCATTACCAAAGCTTGTCAAGCACTCCTCCACAACAACCAATACTCCACTGGTCGTGTGCACTGTAGCTAAGCTACTGTAGCAACCCCTTGTCCCATGTGCTTGGAAGTGAGAAGTAGAGAGAGAGAGAGAGACAAGCATGTGAGATTAATTGCAACAACTGCCACTCCCTCCCTCTCTGAGATCCAGCACGACCAGATTCCACTCTCACCCCTCTCCACCACCTCTCTAGGCCAATCACAAGCCAGCCCTACCCCCTCCCCCATGTCCAAAATGGACATTTTCCCTCTAGAGCTCCCACCTTGGTATAACTAAGCCAGAGGCCCTCCCATCACGCCCTGCCTCTCATTTGCCCCCTCCCACTCCCACTCTCCTCCCCCGAGCACCAATCCCTCTCCCCTGCCCTGTTCTGCTCGAAAGAAGGAGAAAGAGGAGCTCTCGGCCTCCTCAAGAAATCGAGCTAGGAGCTCTCTTCTCTGCCCCTCCCTCTCTGCATGTCACCGTGCTACACTCCCCTCCTTCTCCTCTCTCTGATGCTGCTGTTTTGGTGGCCAGGTACTGCCCCTTTCGTCGCTGGCGTCGAGCTCCAATGAGATCTCTCTCGGGCGTCCTCGCATGAGCCCTACACCGACGCCTAACCCCCTCGTGCCGCCCCTCCCTAGGACCGCCGTCGAGCGCCGCGTCGTCTCCGCCCATCCCCGGCACCTCGCGTGCCCCCTGGTGAACTCCCTGACCCTGCTGTCGCCGCCCCTAGGGTTTCCCCTCTGTTTTCTCTGGCCCAGCGAGGAAGAAGATCCCCCGCCGTCCATCGCGGCTTGATCCAATGGCGGAGAGTGCTCCATACCCCCCTCGTGCCCCGCTGTCACTGACGCCGGGCCCCGCCTGGCAGTTCAAGCCGCGGGCTCCCGCGTGCTGCCCCAGCCCGGGTGGGCTGATTTCTCTCAGAAAGGCCCACTACGGTTGCAGATCCGGCCCGGCCACCCTTGCCTCTTTTCTTTTATTAATTCCTTTTTCTAGATGTGTTTATTAGACTATTTGGTTTAATCCCTTTTTAAATTGAAAAACAACTCTAATTGCCTTGAAACAAATTTTCCCAGGTAAATGAATGTTTTCTTAAACATTCAGAGCCTAGAGTTTTACCAAATATTAATTTCACATTTGCTGGAAATTTAATCTGCAGTAAGGTGTACTTTCCACTAAACAAATTCCTCAGTGACCTACACATCCCCAAAATGGATGAACCAAGTTCTTTTGAAAGCATATTCATAGACCTTACATCCATCATTTATCTCAGGTCAAGTTGAACTAAGGTCACCCTCTGGCAAAAATAACAAAAACTGAGAATATATGCCTTGGGTAAATTCTCTAGGTCAAACCAAATGTGGTATTGACCTGATTCCAACTCCCAGAGAGGTGGCACACCATTACCCATCTAAAACCAGGAGATGAGGATTTATTCATCCTCTGTTGTATTTTAGTGATTTAACTACTTCTGTAAGTGGTTTTATCACTAAATAAATCACTCCAGGGGTTTGACAACTCCAAAAAGAGTGAATACAATTCCTACAAAAAGGAATTCTAAATTCCTACCACATGCCCTTGGAATCAACTCAAGAGCTTCTGTAGATTTAATCTGGTGAAAAAGAGAAAAACCATACAGAACTGCCTTTGGGAATTTCCTGAGGGCATTCTAGTAATTGTATTGACCTGATTCCAACTCTCAGTGAACAAGTACATAAAGCCCTACCTAATCATCCAAGGAAATAATTTTGGAGCTCTAGAACTTTTCTGGTGATTTATCCTCTAAAACTAGAGTTTATTTCACTAGAAAAATCATAACTAAATAAAGAAAATTGATAAAATCATGAAACTACTTTGGTTGGCCTTGAATGGTCAATACGTACCCGATGATACCATTTTTACATATTGGTATCATACATACCCAAACCCTAACTCAAAACCCCTTGCTAGGTGGTATTTGACAAATAGACCACCAAGGCAAATCCACAAAAGCAATTAAAGTTTTCCCAAAGTCCTTGAACTCAATCTATCAAAAACTACTGAATTAAAATGTTGTATGTTCAATTGCTGTATGGTATTGGTGACTGTATTCTTTTGTTGATTGTTCCCTTGTTTGTTTGCATGTGCTATTTGATGACGATAAATGCGATATTATCGGAGATCAGATGAAGTGGGTATTATTGGTATTATTGGGTATTCTAAGAAGAAGTCCAGGGACATATTGCCATATTGCTGATCTCAGGCAAGCCACCTTCTTGCTCATAATCCTTGTCCTACTGTTTTACTTATGCATGTTTTATCTTCTGTTATTAAAACTTCATTGTTTTACTATATGTTGATGTATACACATGGTAGTGGTTTGGCTCCTCCGAACTACTACACTACTGTACTACTAAGTACAACCCCCTTGGTTACTTGTCCCTAGTAGAATAGATGGTGTAATACACCATACCCCTTTGGAGACCCTGATTTAGCCGAAGCAAAGCTAGAGGATAGGAAGACCCCGGAAAGAGTTTTACCAAATGTTTTATGATAAAACCTTGGTGAGGTGGGACCTCCCAAGAGATGTTGAGAAAGAAAAAGGTTTTGTTTTACAAAATGCTGAAGGAAAGGTGGAAGAAAAAGGTTTACAAAAATGCACCCGGTTCTTTGCAGTTTAGCTATAACAACTTAACCCGTGCAACCACATTACTCTGGAATGGGACAGGGCTGGATTTGATGTTTGTTTATTCTAGTATAAGCTGCCTCGCAACGACTACATGGGATAAACATCCCTGGAGGGTAGGCCTTCTCTGGACAAACGGTCCATGTGGGACATCGACCAGGAGAAGGAACGAAGGGTTTGCGGACCTCCACGCGTTACTATGAGCCCCTCATTGAAAGCGCACACTCGAAGAGTGGAAAAAGCGCTCCGGTTGGTCCTCGGTACCCGACGTCCCGGTGTTGAGGGGAACAACACTCATAGGGTAGGCACTTATATTGGAGTGGGCATCCGGAGAGTCTTGATCGATTACTCGACCCACGATCGGTGAAGATCAGGGTAGTGTACCCGGATGGTGTGGGTAAAGTGTACAACCTCTGCAGAGTGTAAATCTATTCGAATAGCCATGTCCGCGATTATGGACGGGTTGGACAAACTTCTGTAGAGCGGTGCTGGTTTTGTTTTCAAAAAGGATTTCGGAAAAGAAATGGCTTTGGAAATGTTTTGACCATGGGATGGTCGTAAAGGAGAAGGGTTTTGACCATGGGATGGTCGGAAGGAGGATAAAGGAGTTTGGTCGTGGGACGACCTGAAGACGGGAACAAATGGGTGACCTAGTCCTAATGTTTTCCAAAACTTTTCAAAAAGGTTTCCAAAATGTTTTACAAAAGTTCTCAACAAATATATGTAGATGCTATATGTACAAGAGAAAATAATTGAGAAAAGAACCTCTCTTGGAGCCCTCCTACTACCACAGCCATAATGCATATCCCCTTGTTATTATTGTTATCTTAAGGTGGTTTGCGAGTACATTCAAAGTACTTACTGGCATTGTCCCTGGCTATTAACTTGGTCAGATATCAAGAAGAGGTGAAGTGGATGACTATGCGAGCTAGGACATTCTCCCAGTCAGTTGCCTGTAGGATAAGGCATGGCTCGGGCTCTATGCTTAATGAAGTTCTGCTGATGTTGATCGATGTAGCCATAATGGCAAATAAGGTATGACATGTAATCGTTATGTTTTGGATGTTTACTTTGATACTTGTCGGTTATGTACCACGACTGACTGATCATGGGATCGTGGTTGTATGCATAACAGGGATTCTCGGAGGATTAATCTGGGGGCCCCACAGTTCATGTAATTGCATCAGATTGTTAGGGCATAGTGCCTAGTATCTACTATTAGTGCTTTTTGACTTTGTTGCAACTTGTTATGCTTAATGCTTGTCACTAGGGCTCGAGTACCATGATTTCAGATCTGAACATGTTATTGATTCATGAGGATATTATTGTTTATGATCTTACCTGCAAGTTGTATACACATATTATTGTCCTGAACCAAAGGCCCCGAAGTGACAATAATCGGGATAACCGGAGGGGATGGCTATGATATGAGGATTACGTGTGTTCACGGAGTGTTAATACTTTGCTCTGGTGCTCTATTAAAAGGAGCACCTTAATTGCTAGTAGTTCCCTTGAGGCCCCGCTGCAAATGGGCTGGCGGGACAAAAGATGTTGTGCAAGTTCTCATTGCGAGCACGTATGACTATATATGGAACACATGCCTATGATTATTTAGTACTTGGATGCTTTATCTTATTTATCTGCAAATGCCCTATATCTTGATTGCCATATGAATTGTCTTGTCCATGCAACGCCCGTCCATCCATCCCTATGCCTACCGCGCTTTAGTCCTACTGTTTACTGAAATTGTTACTACTGCTTTTACTTTGCTATTGCTACTATAAAACTATTGCTACCGATAAAATACTGCGAGCAAGATTGTTTCCAGGTGCAGCTGAATTGACAACTCAGTTGTTAAGGCTTATAAATATTCTTTGGCTCCCCTTGTGTCGAATCAATAAATTGGGTTTTACTTCCCTCGAAGACTGTTGCGATACCCTATACCTGTGGGTCATCAAACACCATATCCGATATTAGCCCCTACATACCCGTAACCCTAGAACTCGCTGCTCACAACTACTACCATTGGCGCCACCTCTTCAACGTCCACCTCGGGCGATGTTGTTGCGCCATGCAGAGATAAACACAACTTTTTCCCTACGCGGTGATCCCAAGATCTAGCTCAGGTATAAGGCCACGAGGATTACCACTAGACGCGCAGTTGCGGAATCGATGAAGCACGTCACTTGATGCAGTGCAGTCCTCACGATCTGTTCCGGTTCCACGATCGTCAAAGTGCTGAACGTACAGCACCTCCGCTAGTATGCACACGTACGAGGAGGAGCACCGGCGTTGGACTGCTAGGTCCGGTACGGCGGTGACAGGACGGATTGGGGCTAGGGTTTCCAACACATGGAGTGACCTAACCTTGTTCTCTAAGCACATGCACCCCAGCTTATATAGGGAGTGAAAGTGGGCTCCACTCACTTGTGGCCCATTCACTAAAAGGCCTATATTAGTCACTACGAGTCCAACTCACTGACTAAGTCCATGTCTCTATTTGGGTCCAACCCAAATAGATTTCCTATTTGGGTCTAACCCAAACTTGCTCCCGCTCTTAAGTATGTGACCCGACAGGCTCATGGTAACCCAGACACGATCCGAGTCTCACTCGTGACCGATTAGTCGGTAGCGGCTCCTAGCAGAACGTGTCGACTCCCAAGTACCAAAGAGTCATGACGACTTACCTTCCAATGCAACTTTCGTCTTAGTCCCTTTTGCCTCACGATATACCTTGTCGAACTATAGGCGAATAATCATCATCCCTTAAATAGTCCGACTCTCTTTCTCGATCTGAGATAATTGATTCATCTGACTAACTCTTAGTCAATTTCCTCGGTTAACACTTAACCGAGTCATGCATGGCCATGCTTTCCGAATCATATCTTCCGAGAGGGCCTAGAGAATATCTCTCCAGATGGAGGGGCAAAATCCCATCTTGGTTATTCACATCACGCATCTTGACTCTCAGTCGATACGAACTCCGCCTTTATAAATTCCTAGTGACGGAATAGCAATTGACAGAACCTAAGTCGGTGATCCTCAACTCGGATGGTGCAATAACCTCAGGTCTAAGGATTACATTGATTGAGACATGCAAATGACGACTTGTTCGTTGCATCTTAATATGGGTCAGTCCAACTCGCTAAACTCTTTAGCCGAATCCGTGTAAGTCAGAATAGCATCTCTATGCCCATGACAAGTGGAACCGATTCATCTGCCGACTTTCACATTGGTCTAAGTTGTGTGTCCAGCACAACCTCAATGACCAAGGACAATTAGTATGAACAACATGAATATATAGTTCCACAATCGAATCACATGTTCAATGATACATATTAGTAGTTCATACATGGACAATAACTTTATGAATACATTGGGAATAACATCATATATGATTACCTCGAGGGCATTTTCCCAACAGTCTCCCACTTGCACTAGAGTCAATCATCCGACATCACATGTCTAGGCATCTAATGCCCATAGCTCTCAGGTGCGCCTCATGCTTCGGCTATGGAAGTGGCTTTGTCAACAGATCCGCAATGTTTGCATCCGTGTGTACCTTGCATAACTTGATATCACCTTGATCCACGAACTAGCGAATAAGGTGGTACCGCATGAGTATATGTTTGTTCTTCTGGTCTTGTCTAGGTTCCTTGGCATGTGCAATGGCACCATTGTTGTCACAATACACGTCTAATGGATTGGACGAGCCCTGAACCACACCAAGATCCATGAGGAAATTCCTTATCCAAATGGCTTCTTTTGCCGCCTCCGACGCAGCAATATACTCAGCCTCTCTTGTAGACGCAGACACCGTCTCTTGCTTGGAACTCTTCCAGCTCACAACCCCTCCGTTTATCACAAACACATATCCAGATTGCGAACGAGAATCATCCGAGTCAGTGAGATAACTCGCATTCGTGTAACCCCTTACACCGAGTTCATCCTCACCTCCATAAACCGGGAACATATCCTTAGTCCTTCTCAAGTACTTGAGGATATTTTTAGCTGCTGCCCAGTGGATTTCTCCAGGGTCAGCCTGGTATCTGCTCACAACAGTTAGAGCATAGAAAACATCTGGCCTAGTACAAATCATAGCGTACATGATGGATCCAACTGCAGAAGCATACGGAATCACACTCATCCGACTTCGCTCATCAGTTGTCGAAGGACACTGAGTCTTGCTAAGTTTTACGCCATGGGACATCGGTAAGAACCCCTTCTTAGACGATTCCATGTTGAACTTCTTCAGCACTTTGTCCAAATATGTACTCTGACTCAATCCAATGAGCCGCTTTGATCTATCTCTATCGATCCGAATTCCTAGTATGTAAGTCGCCTCACCCAAGTCTTTCATCGAAAAACTCTTTTCCAATGATTACTTGGTTTCTTGCAAGATCTGGACATCATTTCCAATCAGTAATATGTCATCCACATATAAGATCAGAAAGTTTACTTTGCTCCCACTAAACTTCTTGTATAAACAAGAATCAGGATCACTTTTGATGAAGCCAAACGATTTGACTACTTCATCAAAGTGAATGTTCCAACTCCGGGATGCTTGCTTCAACCCATAAATGGATTTCCGAAGTTTGCATACCTTGTCAGCATTAGCCAGATCGACAAAACCCTCGGGCTGTATCATATACACGTCCTGGGTTAAATTTCCATTAAGGAAAGCCGTCTTGACATCCATCTGCCATATCTCATAGTCGAAATAGGCTGCTATAGCTAACATGATCCGAACTGACTTAAGCATCGCCACGGGAGAGAAAGTCTCATCATAGTCAACTCTTTGAACCTGTCGGAACCCTTTTGCGACAAGCCATGCTTTATAGATAGAAACATTTCCATCCATATAAGTTTTGTTCTTAAAGACCCATTTGCACTTGACGGGTCTTGCACCGTCTGGCGGATCAACCAAGTTCCAAACTTGATTTTCATCCATGGATTTTAACTCGGATCTCATGGCTCCAAGCCACGAATCAGAATCAGATCCCACCATCGCTTCCAAATAAGTTGCCGGCTCATCACTGTCCAACAGTAACACATCACGAACACTTCGCAATCTGGCCGATTTCCGTAGTGTCGGTGCAGGTGCCGGCTCAGGTACCACTACCGGCTCAACCTCCAAGGTTTTTGCCGACTTGCTGCTGGCCGGTACCTCTCGAATTTCTTCGAGCTGCACCGTGCTCCCACTGACTCCCCGACTGAGAAACTCTTTCTCAAGGAAGACACCGTTTCGAGCGACAAATACTTTGCCCTCTTCTCGGTTGTAGTAGTAGTAGCCCAAGGTTTCCCTCGGATACCCCACAAAAATACACTTATCCGACTTGGCCATAAGCTTGTCCGACTGAAGTCGCTTGACAAATGCTTCAGAACCCCAAATCTTAAGAAAAGACAAACTCGGCTTCTTGCCAGTCCACATCTCATGCAGTGTCTTCTCTACCGACTTTGATGGTACTCTGTTTAGTGTGAATGCTGCAGTTTCTAGACAATAACCCCAAAATGATAAAGGCAGATCTATCCGACTCATCATGGATCGTACCATGTCCAACAAGGTCCGATTCCTCCTTTCCGACACACCGTTTATCTGCGGTGTTCCTGGAGGAGTGAGCTGGGGAACTATTCCACAACTCTTCAGATGGTCATCAAACTCATGGCTCATGTACTCGCCTCCTCGGTTCGACCGAAGAAACTTTATTTTCTTGCCGAGTTGATTTTGTACCTCATTCTAGAATTCCTTGAACTTTTCAAAGGCTTCCGACTTATGTTTCATCAAGTAGATATATCCATACCTACTCAAATCATCAGTGAAGGTAATGAAGTACTCATAACCACCTCTGGCTGTCATGCTCATCGGGTCACATACATCACTATGTACTAGTCCCAATAAGTCAGACACCCTTTCGCAACTCTTTGCAAAAGGTGTCTTGGTCATCTTGCCAAGTAGGCAGGATTCACATGTCTCGAACAACTCCAAGTCTAACAAAGTTAGGAGTCCATCATCATGGAGCTTCTTCATGCGTTTCCAACTTATATGACCAAGCCGAGAATGCCAAAAGTAAGTCATATTCAGATCATTTGGTTTGAACCTTTTCACATTTATGTTATAGACAAATTCACCTTCAAGATTCAAAATAACTAACCCGTCCCGGACGGGTGCAAAGCCGTGAAACATATCATTCAAATATAAAGAACAACCATTATTCTTAGTATTTGACTCATAGCCTTGTCTCATCAAACATGAGGCGGAAATAATGTTTCGACTAAGCACTGGAACATAATAACAATTATGTAGCTCCATTAAGAATCCAGAAGGTAAATGAAGTTGCATCGTGCCGACTTCCAACGAAGCGACTCTCGCTTTGTTGCCGACTCAAATGTCAACCTCTTCTCTTGCCACGCTCCTAGTTCTTACCAATCCCTGCAACAAGTTGCAGATGTGAATGACGGATCCGGTATCATATACCCAAGAACTACCAGGTGCATCAGCAAGATAAATGTCTATAACATTGCAAACAAGCGTACTTGAGCTGGAAGTCACACCTCCACTCTTGTCTTTGTCATCCAGATACTTTCTGCAATTCCTCTTCTAGTGGCCATCCACCTTGCAGTAGAAGCAAGTGGATCCGACTGCAGGAGATGGCTTAGTCCCTGAGGAAGCGCTTTGGACCGGGTCCTCAGCCTTACCTCCCGACTTTGCCTTCTTCTTCTTAGTCCAAGAACTCTTCTTGAACTTAGCCTTATTCTGCACCATCAACACTTGACTGGCACCTTTCTTGAGATCCGCCTCAGCCTGCTTGAGCATCCCATGCAATTCAGTGAGCTTCTTATCCATACCACATATGTGGTAGTTCGACATGAACTGACCATACGCACTAGGAAGAGAGTTCAGAATTATGTCCGTAGCGAACTCTTCGCTAATGGGGTAGCCAAGCCTTTCCAGAGACTGCACGTAACCAACCATTTTGATCACATGCGGACTCAGTGGATCGCCATCCTTAAGCTTGCAGCTCAACAAAGCCTGAGAGACTTGATACCTCTCAGTCTTTGCCTAGGCCTGGAACATACTTTTGAGGCTTTCGATCATATCGTAGGCCTCAACATTCTCGAACTGCTGCTTCAAGTCCGGTTCCATGTGAGTATGCATAAGACAGCTTATCTCCGTGGATTCATCACAAATTCAACGGTAGGCATTGGTGGCTGCGACAGTCGCATTCTCATCTGGCTCATCTAGAAGTGGGTTGTCTAGGACACGGTCCCTCTTTTCTTGTTTGAGAACAATTCTCAGATTACGATACCAGTTGGTGAAATTAGTTCCATTCAGCTTATCTTTCTCTAAGATGGTTCTCAAAGCAAAAACGGAAATCTGAGGGAGACTGCTAGGTGCCATTTATCTACAACAGAAAATACGCAAAACACTTAAGACATGTATTCATAAAAGAGCAAGCATATTAGACACTTTAATATTTATGCTCCCACTAGAACCAACACCCCTTCGATGGTTACTTAGTGATCAGGACCCTAAATAAGCAAGTCAACTAGTGAGCTTTAGCAGCGATCTAGGTAGACAACTCCTTGTCAATCGTATCTCATACGACTCCTGTTGGATGGGTGGCATCACATGCCTCGGCTCCCATCCGACTTTTCCCCGAGTCCCACAATCGTTGTGATAGACCCGTCTAGATTACCAAGTGCTTCCGATGTAAGAGTCCGACTCGAACCCACCTAGTCGGAAAGAATTGATAGCACCTCAATTATATGATCCCACTACCAAAAATGTCCGACTTGTGATGGTGTAGCACTGGCGGGGAAACCGACTAGACCTTCTTTGAGGGATTACTTTCTACCAACTATCCAATAGAGGTAAAACAGAGACATAAACATAACACAAAATAAAGCAATTATAATGTGAGATGGTATGGCTCTCCTCATGGCGATCTCCATCTCCACAAAGTCTGTAATCCAACTCATGCCAAGTCTTGTCACGTGCCGCCTTACACCATGTAGCTAGTCTGTAATCCGACTCATGCCAAGTCTTGTCACTTGTACATCGACTTGCATGCCATCCGGATTCTCCAAACAGCTACACTAGCTAGTAATGTAAATTACATAGAGAATCTGACACGCAGGTCGATATACAATAAAATGATAGCACCTAGGCTCCAGCCGGCTAACAAAAACCGTGATACGTAGATCACATATGGATTACACACATCGCATGCACCTAAGCCATACCATTTACAACATCATCATGCAAAATAAAGTTATGCATAGACACGATATCTACCGGGGTTGCGAAACTCGCAACGACATCTAAGGCGCTACGACAGGGCGAAGCCGGCGGTCCCCGATTCGACCAAACTCTTTGATCTTCGATCACCGCATCCAGATTTATGTGTCATAGTCTACCCCGATGGCAGAAGCCGACCGGTAGGGGTATGTCGTCCCACGACCTCTACAGTTACATCACGGAAACCGGATCATCCAATTCCCCGAGTACAGTTGATCCAATCAACCTCGTACAAAACCGATCTATCTCATAGATTGACCACCAAAACTGCAATTAGATCCAATCTAACGCCAACCGCATATCACATATGCACGATCTCGAGCCTAAAACCAGAAACTAACGCTCTGATACCACTGTTGCTCCACACGGAGATAAACAAAACTTTTTCCCTACGAGGTGATCCCAAGATCTAGATCAGGTAGAAGGCCACGAGGATTACCACTAGACGCGCAGTTGCGGAATCGATGAAGCACGTCACTTGATGCAGTGCAGTCCTCATGATCCGTTCCGGTTCCACGATCGTCGAAGTGCTGAACGTATATCACCTCCGCTAATATCCACACATACGAGGAGGAGCACCGGCGTTGGACTGCTAGGTCCGTTACGGCGGCGACAAGACGGACTGGGGCTAGGGTTTCCAACACATGGAGTGACCTAACCTTGTGCTCTAAGCACCTGCGCCCCAGCTTATGTAGGGAGGGAAAGTGGGCTCCACTCACTTGTGGCCCATTCACTAAAAGGCCTATATTAGTCACTGCGAGTCCAACTCACTGACTAAGTCCATGTCTCTATTTGGGTCCAACCCAAATAGATTTCATGTTTGGGTCTAACCCAAACTTGCTCCCGTTCTTAAGTATGTGACCCGACAGGCTCATGGTAACCCGGACACGATCCGAGTCTCACTCGTGACCGATCAGTTGGTAGCGGCTCCTAGCAGAACGTGCCGACTCCCAAGTACCAAAGAGTCATGACGACTTACCTTCCAATGCGACTTTCGTCTGAGTCCCTTTTGCCTCACGATATACCTTGTCGAACTATAGGCGAATAATCGTCATCCCTTAAATAGTCCGACTCTCTTTCTCGATCCGAGATAATTGATTCATCTGACTAACTCTTAGTCGATTTCCTCGGTTAACACTTAACCGAGTCATGCATGGCCATGCTTTTCGAATTATATCTTCCGAGAGGGCCTAGAGAATATCTCTCCAGATGGAGGGGCAAAATCTCATCTTGGTTATTCACATCATGCAGCTTGATTCTCAGTCGACCCGAACTCCGCCTTTATAACTGCCCAGTGACGGAATAGTGTTTGATAGAACCTAAGTCGGTGATCCTCAACTCGGATGGTGCAATAACCTCAGGTCTAAGGATTACATTGATTGAGACATGCAAAATTACGACTTGTTCGTTGCATCTCAATATGGGTCAGTCCGACTCGCTAAACACTTTAGCCGAATCCGTGTAAGTCGGAATAGCATCTCTATGCCAATGACAAGTGGAACCGAGTCATCTGCCGACTTTCACATTGGTCTAAGTTGTGTGTCCAGCACAACCTTAATGACCAAGGACAATTAACATGAATATATAGTTCCACAATTGAATCACATATTCAATGATACATATTAGTAGTTCATACATGGGCAATAACTTTATGAATACATTGGGAATAACATAATATATGATTACCTCCAATCTCACGTCGCCGACGATGCTTGCCCTCAACCTCACGATTCGCAATGGGTCAAGGATGATCTCGCCATTATTCAATGGATCTACATGCAAGTCTCCACAACAATCTTCAATCTCGTACACCGTGATGGTGCCTCCGCTGCTGATTTGTGGGCAGCCCTTCGTCAGATCTTCCAGGATAATGTCGATGCTCGCGCCAACAATCTCAACATCGAGCTTCGGAACACGGTGCAAGGTGATGCACCCGTCGGCATCTACTGCCAATGCCTTAAGGCGATCACGGATGAACTCCACGAACTCGGTGATCCATTCGACGATTGGCAGCTCATCAACATCCTCCTCGTCGGCCTCAGCAAGCGGTTCGAGAAATTGGCCTCCTTCATCCCTATGATGCATTCGCGCCCCTCATTCGCCGAGGTTCGCTCGATACTGCAATGGGTCGATCGTGCCCAAACCAACAAGGACTCCCGTCCTCAGGTCTTCACTGCTGCTCCTCGACCGCCTGCACCACCGCCGCCAACACCACCTCCTCCAATGGCTCCTCCTAAACCATCGGGCCAGCGTCCAAGTCCCAACTACAGGGGTTGAAACCCTAAACTGTCGTAGTTTCGTATGGCGCCTGTTCCTCCTCCGCCCTCGGCTCCGGCTCCACCATCTGCACCACGGACCGCATCACCTCCTGGCTGGCGTCCTTCTCCTGGTCTGTGGACTGGGCTAGTCCAGGCGTGGCCTATGCCCTGGTCCGCCCCGACGCCCTATGGTGCCCCGCCTGCCTACACTGGTGGCTGGTAGCCCGGTGCCCGCCCTCACACCGGCGCTCCTGTCCTCACGCCGCGACAGCTGATGACCGCGTACCACGCCGCCCCCGCCTACGCGCCAACAATCTACAACACTGCTCTTTATGCTTCATATGGCGCTACAACCTCACCCTACATGCCACAGTACAATATGTTGCAGTACAATGGTGGTGGCTCTATCTATACGCCCATGCCAGCCCTACTGTCAACGCTGCCACACCCGCCAGCTCCCATGTCTACACCGGACTCTACTTCGACTCTGAGCTGGGACCAAGTTGCTTTTCTACAAGCCACGAACAACTTTGCTGCACAAGGAAACTCAGGTACGGATTGGATTTTTGATTCTGGTGCTTCTAGTCATATGTCTGCATCAAGTAATTTGTTGTATTCTTGCACACCGTCGCCTTTTCCATCTATTACTCTCGGTGACGGATCATCTATTCCTATTTACTGTTTCGGTCAAGCCCAAATCCAATCCCTAATCAAACCTTTGCTTCTTCGCGATGTTCTTGTAGCTCCTGCACTAATTAAAAATCTGATTTCTGTTCGCCAATCCACCAAAGACAATCACGTTTCTGTCGAATTTGACCCCTTTGGTTTGTCTGTGAAGGATTACCGGACCAAGGCCGAGATCGCTCGATTCAATAGCTCCGGTGATTTGTATTCCCTCCATGGTGTTCCAGCCGCTGCCCCTCCATCGTCTATGGTGGCCTCTATTGATCTGTGGCACCAACGTCTCGGCCATTCCAATAATAATATGTTATCTACTCTTCTTAGTGAATTTTCAATACCTTGTAATAGAGATTCTCATAATTCTTGTATTTGTCAATCGTGTCAACTAGGCAAACATGTCTGTCTCCCCTTTAGCTCCTCTCTATCCTCTAGTACTTTTTTTGAGTTACTTCATTGTGATCTATGGACATCACCAATACAAAGTGTTTCTGGTTTTAAGTATTATCTTGTTATTCTTGATGATTTTACACACTATGTTTGGACCTTTCCCTTACACAACAAATCCGACGTTCACAATATTTTTCTTAATTTTCAGCGCTATGTCTCGGTCCACTTTTCCCTTCCTATAAGATTTATTCAATGCGATAATGGTCGTGAATTTGACAACTTTAAAAACCGAAATTTCTTTCTCCAATATGGAATTCTTCCGCATTTTTCCTGTCCCTATTCCTCCCCTCAAAATGGCAAGGCCGAGC
The DNA here is from genome assembly GCA_916181665.1 of Avena sativa. Taxonomy (NCBI): domain Eukaryota; kingdom Viridiplantae; phylum Streptophyta; class Magnoliopsida; order Poales; family Poaceae; genus Avena; species Avena sativa. Next base: position 348,049,532 of record OV702287.1, read on the forward strand.
ATTCTCTTCGCACTCTTAATGACATCACTCGCACCCTTCTTATTTAATCTTCTATGCCTCTGAAGTACTGGGTTGAAGCTCTCCACACGGCTACATATCTACTTAACATTCGACCATCTAAAGTTAATCCTCAAACCATACCCTACTTCTCTTTATTTCTTTCTCACCCAAACTACTCTGACGTTCGTGTCTTCGGCTGTCTTTGCTTTCCTAACTCCTACTCTACTTCTCCTAACAAACTTTCACCCCGTTCTATCCCGTGTGTCCATCTAGGTTTTTCCAACAAACACAAAGGCTATCGTTGTCTAGATCTTCTCAGTGGTCGCGTCCATGTGTCTTGTCATGTAACTTTTGCTGAAAATATTTTTCCCTTTTCTGAGCGTCAATCTCTCGATCCTAAAACATCTGCACCATCTCTTAGTACCCCTCGTCTAAATAATTTTCCCTTCTTTCATCAGCCACCACATGCCGTTGCTCCTGCCGCGGCAGCAAAAACGCCTGAATTCTCTGTCGCAGCAGCCGACCCTACCGCGTCTTCTCCTGCCGCCACCTCTGCCGCGGCTGCCGAAACCACCGAAAACTCTGTCGCGGCAGACTTTCTGTCGCCGCCATCTCCACCGCCGACTCCCGCGTTCGCTTCTTCCGCTGCGTCGGGCGCGTCTTCCACATCATCATCTGTCCCTCCTCCTCATGCTATTATCGTCCCAGCTCCCACTAATGATCATACCATGCGCACACGTGGCAAATCCGGTTTTCGTTTACCCGCTAAAGATCATCTAAATCTCAATGCATCTTTGTCTTCTTCCTCTATTCCCAAATCTTACAAATCGGCTCTCATAGATCCTAATTGCGCCGCAGCCATGAAAGATGAATATGATGCTCCCATTCAAAATAATATATGGCAATTAGTTCCTCGTCCATCAAACACTAATATAGTTTCCGGTAAATGGGTTTTTCGACATAAATTTAATTTCGATGGAAGTCTTGCATGTTATAAAGCTCGATGGGTATGCCGTGGTTACTCTCAGCAAAACGACATAGATTATGATGAGACTTTCTCTCTAGTTGTCAAACCCAACACTATTTGTACTGTTCTTAGCATCACCGTTTCTTCTTTTTGGCCCATCCATCAACTCGATGTCAAAAATGTTTTCTCCATGGCTCTCTTCAAGAAACAGTTTATTGTCAACAACCTCTTGGCTTCGAAAATTCCTATTATCCTAATCATGTTTGTCTTCTTCAAAAAATATATCTATGGTCTAAAAGAAGCACCACGGGCTTGGTTTCAATGGTTTTCTACTTATGCTCAAACAATTGGCTTTACTCCTTCTCGTTATGACACTTCTCTATTCACCTTTCATCATAATACCGACACCGCTTATCTACTTATCTATGTTGATGATATTATTCTCATAGCTTCCTCACAACTCTTTTTAGATCATATTATCTCTCTTCTTCGCAAAGAATTTTCTATGTCGGATCTAGGTCTTCTTCATCACTTCTTAGGTATTGTTGTCATCCGTGACTTATCTGGTCTTTTCTTATCTCAATGTCAGTACACCCTAGATCTTATTTCTCGTGCTGGTATGCTTGATTGTCAACCGTCTCGTACTCCTGCTGATACAGGTTCAAAACTTTCTGCCAATGGTGATCCCTTTTCTGATCCTTCTCTTTATCGTAGTCTTACCGGCGCCCTTCAATATCTCACTCATCCTGAAATTTCTTTTTCTATCCACCAAGCTTGCCTTTACATGCATGATCCTCATGTTCCTCACTTCAACCATGTCAAACTTATTCTTCGGTATCTCAAAGGCACATTAGATTTAGGCCTTCATATAAACAAATCCTCTCATACCTCGTTGACAGCTTACTCTGATGCAGACTGGGCTGGTTGCCCCGATACTCGACGGTCCACATTCGGATTTTGTGTTTTTCTTGGTAACAATTTTGTTTCTTGGTTTTCAAAAAGGCAGGTTACGGTTTCTCGCTCGTCAGCCGAAGTTGAGTATCATGTTGTGGCTCATGCGGTTGCTGATACGGTTTGGTTGCGTCAGTTGCTGTCGGAACTACATCGCCCTATTGAGCAAGCTACTATTGTTTACTATGATAATATTTCAGTTGTTTACATGTCAGGGAATCCGGTTCAACACCGTCGTACCGAGCATATAGAGATCGACATTCAGTTTGTTCGAGAGAAGGTGGCTCTCGATCAAGTTCGTGTTCTACATGTGCCTACTTCAGCTTAATTCGCTGATATCTTTACTAAAGGTCTAGCGACTACTCCGTTTCAAGACATTCATTTCAGTCTCAATGTCGTTGAGCTTACCGTTGACACTGCGGGGGATGTTAGAATACAACTCTTGTTAGGTTTAAGAGTCCTAGTTGATTTGTTATAGAGCTAGGTCGGTGCATCTAGACCTTCATATATACCTCTTGTAATTGCCACAATATTATCATCGATTATTATTCTATACAATTCTACAACGACCATGAGCCTAATCCCTCAACAAACTCCCGTGTCCAAACTCCTATTCCCTTTCCCTAAATCTTCCGAACACGCTGTTATTGTAGGGAAATAATTGAGGTATACAGTATATATGTTAGAGTATTAGGTATATACGGTTGTTATGGTAGTTTAGATAGAATTTGGATATGTTTACGTACAGTCCTAATTTGACTCGTACTCCAAGATAATCCACTGTATGCCTATATATACTCGCCCATGAGGCTCAATAATATATCCATCATATTTCGCCAAACTCATACCCTTTTATGGTATCAGAGCGGCAAGATCCTTGAACTAGCCGCCGCACACGCTTCTGCGCCGCGTCGCCCCCGGGGAGGTCGATCTCCATGATCTCTGCCGGGGGCCGCGCAACCCGTACGCAGGGTTCATCGTCATCGTCCGGGACTTCACCGACAACGCCATCATCGACTCCGATCTACGCGTCGTCCACGCCATGGCGCATATGGCGCATCGTCGGTCTGATCAACCGATCCTGCGCATGTCTACGTCAAGCACGTCCCCGAGTACGTGCCTACCACCGATCGAGCTACGGGTTGCCGCTACGTCGCCCCCTCAGGCTGCAGCGCCGCCGCCTTTGGTCCATGCTACCGTCTTGCAATGCGCATTTCTTGGCATCTACATCGCTGATGGTCTCCCAGTCGCTGCACCAACTTGCACCTTGCAGCTATGCCGCCCCTTCCCTGGGTCGTAGCGTGGCTGCACGCAGTCTACTTCGCCATCCTCGTGCATCGACGGCCTCGGCTTTTCACCGCGCCATCTCCTACAGTGCGGATCGCCGCCGTCTGCACATGGTCTTCGTCACGTCGCCGGGTTCTTCCTCGCCTACTTCCAGCACCACTGCCACGCTTCACAAGGTAACCTGCAGGGCGCCCTCTCGCCATCGCATGTCTCACCGACTACCCCATCGCCACTCCAGGCATCCAGCATGACTACCCCAGGTCGCCGCTGTTTCCGCCGCCTTCTACGTCTTCGTCCACTACAACTTCCCCGCCAGCGTCATCGCCTCATCCCCGACTACACCACCTGCTACTCTACTCCGACAACCGCGGACAGCGCTGGCATCTCTCCTTAGCCGTTCTGCACGTCGCAACCGCTCTGGAGGCTTCCTCTGCTAGTCTTTCTGACATGGCGACAAGTTCATGATGGTCTCTGCCCCTGCATGTCTGGTACTAGCAACACCGGGAGTGTCTTCGTCCCCGACGCGATCTCGAGTCTGGCAAGCTCGGATCGGTGCCTCGCCTTCATCGGCTTCGATAACGTTTTCTTCGGCATCGACCCCTCTACGTCTGCCTCGACCGTGTCACCGACGAGTTCCTCTTTGCATACTCGGTTTTGGCAAAACTATGGCTGCACCTCGTCCTCGACGGCTCGGACTGCATCGGCTTCGGCATCGACACCCTCGACGACTGCCTCGAAGCGTCTCCGTCATCCTCCTCGCGCACTATGCGCATGCGGCTTCACGTGCGGCTACCTCGACACCGACATCCCCGACCACGACATCGACCACGGCGACCCATCGCACGGCTACCTCGACCATGGCACCTCCTCACGCTCTTGGCTCCCTCGACATCGGCACAAGGGATACCACCTGGCTTGAGCATCATCAGCTTCCTCTACAGTCCAAGCTACCGCGTTGTGACACCGTCCACGACGTTTTCGCTCGGACTGCGGGGGGATGTCAGCCTACTGGATGCTACTTCGGTTTATCTCTAGTCTGATCGTCCGTGATGTTCCAGTTGTTCACGACGTTACCGCTACGACTGCGGAGGAATGTTAGGGTATTAGGTATATAGGGTTGTTATGGTAGTTTAGATAGAATTATGATTTGTTTACGTATGGTCCTAACTTGACTCGGACTCCAAGATAATCCTTCGTACGGCTATATATACTTGTCCATGAGGCTCAATAATATATCCATCATATTCCGCCAAACTCATACTCTTTCAATATATAGCGGATCAACAGATCTGGAAAACACAAGGAATGGGAATGAAAAGAATGGAATAAACAAAAGAAATATACAAGATTATTGAACTCCACACAAACACACGCGCCAAACGGTTCTTCCTTGGATCTCCATGCATGCATGTAGATGTAGGACTTAGTAGAGTGGGTGGCTGACCATGCTGCACTTCTTCCTGATCCCGCCCTTGCTCCCGGGTGGCATGGGCAGCTTGCTGAGCTTGACCATGGATTCGGCGAAATCCTCGTTCCAGAGCGTGGCGTTGTCAGCGTACTCATGGACGTGCTCCACCGTGTCCTTGTGCGTCATCAGCTGCCAGTCGGAGTTGAAGCTGACGATCCGGGCGCGGTTGTTGTGGTAATAGGAGTTGTCGAACAGGTCCCTGATCTTGCGCACCCGGCTCTTGAACCCCGGCATGAACCTGGCGACGGTCTTGTAGTCCTCGTCGCGGACGTTGTTGACCACGGCGGGGTTGGCGCTCTGGTGGCACTTGTAGCTGAGCAGGTTGCGGTAGTCCCGGTTGATCTGGCCTGAAGGCGCGGCGAGACGGCCTGTGAAGGACGAGCAGTGGGCGATGCCGATGGAGTGCGCGCCAGAGAGGATGACCATCTCCTCCGCGTCGAAATTCTTGCGGGCGAAGTTGTCGATGAGCTGCTGGGCGGTGAAGGTGGAATCCGGGAGCTCCGCCTGGGCCTCGGAGGCCGAGGAGACCAGGCCATCGAGGCGGCCGGCGGGGACCTTGTAGTCGATGTGCCCCTGCTGAGGATCTTGGTGGCGTCACGGGCAGCGTAGACAAGTATGTCGGAGCAGGACACCACGCCTGGGCACTTCCTCTCTAGGTCGGCCTTGATCTCCTCAAGGACGTCGAAGGCGGCGAGCCCGATGTTGGCCGGCGCCTCCTTCTCCGGGTGAGGGTTTTGGGCGGACTTGTCAAGGAGGACAGAGCCATCGCACCCCTGCATGGATAGTCAACGTTCATGTCATTATTGTGTTAGCTCGTCTGGATTCTGAAATTAGCTTTTGCTCAAGTGCGTGGGCGTCTCGTTCATTTTGTCCATTTGGAGGATTCCGTGTGTTGTTATTAGTTTTGCCATAGTGAACACAAAATATCAAAATGAAGGACGCTCGGCAGTGAACACTTTGCTAGAGGATTGAAACTTTGCTTGGTCTGAAATGCATGCATGAAAACTTTTGGGTTCCTGGTCTGGAATGCATCGAAGTATATGCATTCCATTATCTCGTAAGTTGTTGAATCTTGTCCATAAACGTGTCAAAGTTGATGGACATGGCTTTCTTAATTTTACCTAACTCTAGCAGCTCCGACGATCGGTTGATTAGGCAACATAGAATAATGAGTTGAAAAAAAACTTTATTTTATTATCTTATGAATTTATTCACTAGTAAAATGCACAAGAAAAAAATTCAATGGGCAGCATACCCTAACGAAGCAGTCGTGGAAGACGAGCCGGACAAGAGCGGCGCCGACTCGGGGGTTCTTCCTGATAGCCCGTTTGATGTGCTCCATGATGACGCCCTCCACGTCCACGCCCCCGCGGCATTTCTTGTTGTAGTACCCGACCTGCAGCCCCTTGGCCTGTGCCATTGGCACGGCGAGCAGCGCAGCCTGGACGGCAACCAGGGCACACAGGAGAACCACGGAGAGCTTCATGTCTCTTGCTCAACGAGGAGCTAGCTAGCTAGCTAACCGACAGCTAGTCAGAGAGAGAGAGAGATCAGAGTTGGTTTTGCTGCTTTGGGATGATGTGATGTTGGGCTGAAGGTTAGATGGGCTATATAATGCCGAGCTTTGGGCAGCTCTCTATTTTAACGGTTCATGGTTTCCATTTTTATTTGAAGGAACCGTTCAGAATCCACACTTGCCCCGATAAAGAGAGCCCAACGGCAAGCCAACATGCGGAGCGACTTTGCAGATTTGGTCTCGTCTTCGATGATAATATAGTGTATAATGCTGTGTACAGGCTATCGCGCGCTGATCTGGTTAATTAAACGTAAACAAAATATATACAGGTCGTACGCCAATACACGGCAAATTGTAGAAATTATCAACAAGATCCTGAACTCGAACCTTCTTACCTTCCGTGCGGTGACACCGGAGCGCGAAGCAAATGGCAAGTTGGTGGGTGGTCGCTCATCATTCACCAGGCAGGTCACAAGCAACAGCTCGCCGAGACGCAGACGCAATACAAACGTGGCGGTAGTTTATTTCCTTTCCGGATCGTGCTGGTCAGCGCACAGCGGAGCAGTGACGGGGGTGTGTTCAACGACACAAACTGGCCGAAGAGGGAGGGGGCATCATCCACGGCTGCGTGCCGCGGCTTGCTGAACGGACGACCATGCTTGTTGCCAAACAGTACACAAGGTCTTTTTCGCCTTCAACTCTCGAGCTCGTGACCTTGTGTCGGTTACGACTTTACAATCACTGTTGGTGCGGCACATCTCTATAGCCGATCCTCTAAAACGTGACCTATTCGGTTTCTTATACTCCTTGACTCTTGAGTCTTTACAATTTGTCAAGTTCACTAGTGGAAAAACAGCCTATAGTCCCGGTTCATAAAGGTCATTGGTCCCAGTTTTTGAACCGGAACAATTCGGGATTAGTGCTGCTCCCGGTTCGAACACGAACCGGGACCAATGGGTCTCCACTTGTACGCGCACGCGACGAGGGGGGTGGATCATTGGTCCCGGTTCGTGACACAAACCGGGACCAATGGGTCTCCACGTGGACGCTTGCGCAACGAGGGGGTGTGAATCATTGGTCCTGGTTCGTGGCACGAACCAGGATCGTTGGTCTCTGCATTTTGGGCTATTATTGAGCCGCGACAGGGTTTTGTTTTTTTCATTTATTTATTTGGTGTTTTGTATTTAATTTAATGGTACTACATATATACAGCAATAATGAAACCACGATATATATATATATATATTACACATCATGATCACAAATATATTATACACCGTCTTATCCGTTTTCTTGGTCGAAACATATTAATTATAAACGGTACTCACACGAATTTGATCTAATTTACATCTTCTTTTTTACACTTCACCCTTCCAAATAAACCGGGTAATAGTATTCTCCTTTCGGATCTATGACTTATTCTAATAAGAATCCGGCAATTTCCTCTTGAATTGCTTGCACATGTTCTTGTGATAGAAGACCGCTCCACATCCGTTCGATCTAATTTAAAGAAGGGAATCAATATATATGAATGAAACTAAACACAATTGGTGATAATAAAATAAAGTTTTGATTATTGTTTATCGTACTTCAATTCTTTGATGTTTCGGTCTACGCCCTTCTCTTTGGTCGTCTGGCGAATGAACTTGCAGACATAGTATCCACATAAGTTATTCCCGGCTTCCTGTCTCAAGCACTTTACAAGAACGGAGTTTAATCAAAATAATAATCAAGCATGATAATGGTGGTATTGAAACTAGAATCAAACAGATGCGTGGATCTAACAAGTAGTACTTACAGTCAATGGTTGAAATGTAAGCTCTGACTTCCAAACACCCCTAGTTTTGGCGGTGAACCGTTTCCAAGCCTTCTGGAGGCATTCTTGCATGTTCGCACACTTTTCTAAAGGTGTGGCGCCCCGCAAAACCACTACTAGAAAATCGCGGTGTTTTTCGTACATTGCATCATCATGACCGCATGCTCATGTCATCATGCCACATTGCATTTGAGCATCGTCATGTCATCATGCATTTGTTTGTCTAAAACTATTTTCTAAAAGCCTGATTTTGTTTTCTAAACGTCCCATCTTTAATTCAAATTAAAACCCGGATCTTCGGATTATTTTGTTTTGTTATCAACAGTTTTCAAAACCCCCGTTTAAAATAATAAAATATTTCTTTTATTTTTAGGAGGCAGCCCGCCAGGCCCGAAAGCCTAGCCGGCCACCTCCAGATAAAATTCTACCTACCCCAGAATCTACCCTAACCTTTTTCTACCAAAAAACTCTACCCACTCTAATCCTACCCAGCCTTCCACCTCACCCCAGCCAATCCCCTTCCTCCACATCACCAGCCCCACTCTTTTTCCCCTCCACCTCACACCGCCACCCAGCGCCACCTCATCTCCCACCCATCCCGCCTGGGCCCCACCCCGTCGTCCACCCCCGGTGGACGCGCGAGCCACCTGCCCCGCTCCCCCGTGCCGACAGCCCCGCCTCAGGATCCCGCCCCGGCCCGCGCCTGGACCCACCACCACCTGGTCGCCCCGGCCCCACTCCCTTCCCACCTACCGCGCCTCGCGCCCCGCGTCCACCGCTCGCACCTCTCCCCTCTCCCTCCCCGCGTTTCCTCTCCTCCTCCATCGCACTGACCCCGTCCCCATCCCCTTCCCTCGTGTCTCCTCGGGCCGAGCCCCGCCGCCAGCTTCCTCTCGTCCCTGCCTCAGCAACCGCCGGCCGCCGCCGGGCCTCCCTCCCTCTCTGTCGTGTTTGCATCACCGCCGCCGCTCTCAGCTCCGCGACGCCAGCAAGCTCGCTGGGCCGCCGCCTCCTCCCGCGCGACCCGTCGGCCCTGAGCTCGGTCGCCGCGTCGCCGCGAGGTCCCCCTACCTTACCCCGTTCGTCGAGCGCCGCCGCCAACTTCCGCTCTCCCCCGACCGGATCCGTCGGCCTACGCTCCGCATCGCCAGCCGCGACCTAGTCTGCCTCCACCGCATGTGCTCCGTCCGCGCGCCGAGCTCGCCACCACCAGCGGCCATCTCCCGCGGCTCGACCCTACCATGGCCGCCGCCAGGAACCCCTAGTCCCTGCCTCCTCGGGCCCAGGTGCTGCTCCGCCGCGCCGGCCCCTCTCTGTATGCCGAGTCACCCCTCTGCAGACCGCCCCTGCAGCGGGCCCGCCTTCCTCGTCGTCGGGCGCTCGCCCCGTCCTGGCGTCTGCCCTTGTCGACCCAAGCTTCCCCGACCCCGTCCAAGTCACACCCGCCGCCAGAAGCCCAGGTTCCACCGTGTTAGCTCAAGACGCAGGCACAGTGTCTCCTCTATCTGTTATAGTGTGTAGCTGAGATGCTTCCTCAAGGGCTTCGTCAGGATACGTGGACATCAAGACCCTCCCTACCGTGATGCCTCCTCGGGATCTTCGGAACAGCAAGTCTGGCCTCATCATGTATCGGTGCCACGCTAGATCATCGAACGTCATTGCTACCCGAGAACCACCGACCGAGTTCGAGTTCAACATCGATGACAAGATGCCTGAGCTCGCAGACCAAAGACCCTGGGACCCGAAGGCCTTCGAGGTGAAATCGACAAGATCTACCTCACGGAGCGGCGAGACCCCGGACCCAGAGCATCCCTGGACACCAAGATCTACCGGCGACCCGACCAAGACCCGAAGACCGAACCCTGGCGCGCCAAGTTCTTCGACCCCAAGGACCGATCCATCGGATGCGACAAGGCCTTCTTCTCGGAACCACCAAGTACTTCCTCTCAGACGCCAAGACCCGAACCTGGAGAACGCCAAGATCGCCACGGGAACGACAAGTACTTCGCCCCGGATGCCAAGTCCGACCCGACACGCGGACCCGACAAGATCTTCATGACGACAAGAGCAACACCGACCAGGGCGAAACCGATGCGCCCTCGACGCCGAACCAAGTCGTTCTTCCCGGATGCGACAAGATCTACTCTGTTGCCCGAGAACGTTCTCGTCGAACCCTGTCGAACCCCGGACCCCCGGAACCCAAGACCTTCGACCCCAGATGTGTGAACCTTTCCCGAGCCCCTATTTTATAAATGCTATATATAAAACCTGTTGCATATTAATTGTTCATCTCGCATGCATATCATATGGGTTGGGGGCATTATGCCGATTCACCTCATAATTAAATATGGAGTGTTTATGCGGGATACCTTTGTCTTATTCCGGACTCCATTTAAATTGGTGTAGCGAACCGATGCCATGTTTCACCCTGTTAATACAACATTTAAATTGCTGGGGTTCTAAACAACTCGAACCATATAATTAATTGCCGGGACCCCAGTGCCGCTTAATATTGCCTAATTGCACCGCATCTGCATCATATCATAAGCATGCCGGATCTTCTGCCGTAGTATTAAATATTGCATCCGGTGTTTCTTCTAGTGTTTGCTTCTTCGCGGATTAGGCCGATGAGTTGATGCGAGTATCGACAAGTTCTTCGGATATGAACCTTCGGCTATGTTTTCCCAGGAGAGCATCTCTCCCCCTTCTACCTATTTTGCATTTTATAGTCTTTATTTCCTCCTGTTGATCTATTGCTATCCGTGACGCGATGCTCTAGTGTTTCGTACCAGATATATTCCGTGCAGCCTTTATATTGTCGTGGACACATCCTATTGCCTGTTGTTTGATAGATAGTCGGACTTGCGAGTCGTAGTTGCTTGCTCAGGTGCTGCTTTGCGTTGTTCTTGTTCCACCGTTATTGGAAGGTTGACACATTCTTAATGGTGGAGATGCTTAATGGTGGAGTTGATCTTGGCTTACATTATAACTTGTTAATTAAAATGCTGGAAATGGATATAATGCAGAGGCACCGGTGGGTAATAGTCAATATTTGGTTTTTAACCGCCCACTTGTGTCCACCTAGGACCCGAGTTCTTGACACCTGTTCCGAGATCGAGCGCGCTAACCACAGGTGGGGTGTGTGGGCACCCCCATCGGCTTACTACCTGATTTCAAAGTATTGTACCGGGGGCCACAAGTAGTTTGGGGCTTTATTACTATCCTGTACCTATGCCATGCTTTACCGCTTTATTTAAGATTGTATGTGGAGCACCTGTACTGTTTAGGATTGCGGAGTGTTTTCGCGGTATCGACAAGCCCAGTCACACTTTCGGGTTCCCAGTCGTTTACAGCCATTGACGCAAACCCTGGGTCCGTTCCGGAGCCGGCCAACTTCGTTGCAGGTAGCTTAGTGGGGTGGCCCCCATGTACTTGCTTTGGGTCTGGGAAACGTCATGACTTAGGCCCCGCCGACATACCGATGGGTGTATGTTAACTGATCTGGCACAAAGGGTCGAAGTGCGTGTGGATACTTTGGTGCACCCCTGCAGGGTTAAATCTTTTCAAAAAGCCGTGTCCGCGGTTATGGACGACTTGGAGCGCAGTTTCTCGATCATAGACAACAATAACTAAAGTTTACTGTTATAATTTGACTTACATCTGAGATGACTAGGAAGTTGGATAACTGCCATGGAATGATTAAATAAAACTGCCAACCGTGTGAGTTTTTCTCGGCTTGACTTCCTCGTTTGGTCTCGAGGGGGAATATCAGGATGGGTATGTTTGGTGTTAGTATCAGGTGGTTTCGAAGAGGTATTTCTTATCCCTCTCTAATAGCCGACAGTTGAATCGAGTTTCTATAGATTGTTTAGTGCATGCTGCGCTGCCGCTTCAGTCCACCATACCTATGTAGGCGAGAGCCGCCGAATTCTAGCCTCGCTATGTACTGGCCTCAATACTGACGCTCCTCTTTTTTCCTTTGCCCTTTATCGGCACCCCTTTTGTTTTAGCAGGTTTGAGATCGACGTCGTTAGCAGGGTTACCCTTCCGGCTTGGCCTGGGCAGGGTTATGGACGCCATTGGTTATTCTTCAGGGATCTTAGCCCCATTTGCATCTTGTCCATAGTCGGACGCTCTATCGTTTTCAAGGTGATTTGGATCTTTGTATTGTATATCTGTATTCTTGACTTAGGGAGTCGCTGTTGTATATATATGTTCTATGGGTCCCATCGAGGACTGTTGCGTAATGGTATTACTTCGTTTTCCACCCGCACGAAAGTGCCTGCTGGGCGTCCTTGAATCGTTTCTATGCGGGTTTGGCGTAAAGGGCTAAAACTTGCATAGGGCCGATTCGAGGGTGTTACAAAAGGTGTGTGTTTCGAGTTCAGGACTTTACTACTCCAGTGTCAACAACAATGATTAACAGAATTTAGTGAAAACTGGACACACTAACAAAATATAACATGAGTCAATTATATGCTTAACATCGAGTAAACAAAAATAGAATGTGTACAAGACAGTAACACTGACCCAGCGTTGTAAGGAAATAGTATTTCCCTTCTGTTGCTGAAATACATCAACGCTTGTACCAAGTTATCCTCTATCTCTTTGGGTTTCGTTTTTAGAGTAACTTCATGAACGAAATTGCAGTCAACAAATCTAAGGTCATAGATTTTTCCTTTGTTGCATTCGAGAATCTTCATTCTGCATATATAATTAGTATAGTGATGATAAGATTATACAAGCAACGAATGAGATGAGCTAGAAAGACTTAATTGCAGAAATAGATAATACTTACAAACAATAGGCACTAACGATAGTTTTGTCGAGGGCGTCTTGTTGGTAAAACTGAAATAATTCTGAACATTCAATCAGTAGGAAGCCATCTCCATGATCGTAATGGTGGTGTTTATATCCAGCATAGATCCAGTTTTTGGATTCAGCACAGGCTTGCATGTACCAGTTAAGCAATCTTCGCATTTTTGTTGGTAGATCTTTGAGTAACTCGGGTTTGACGAGAGGAGCCCCGTACTGGTATACGTATGCTATTTCTTGGTACCCCTCGAACTCATCCATACGGCTCATGTACTCAGTAATAGACAGTCCATATAATTCGGTCTTTTCTCCGTACAGTTGAACAAACTCCGGATCAATATTTGGATCATGCCACTCCTGAGCTCTCCACTCATTGGTATCATACACTTTGAGCGGTTTGATCGATTGATTTTTCTGTTGTCTGAGCTAGGCAACTTCTTTCCCGACTCTCCGCTCTTTTGCCTCAGCTGACTTGGTAATAGAGCGATTATAGTTTGATGTGAGCGCTATGGGTTGGTGAAGCTGAATCTTACGCGCGGTTGCTTTGGCTTTATCTTCTGCGGTGACCGGGAAGAATGGCTCTATCGGCTTTTTCTTGTTAGCCATGTCAATCCTCCACTTTTCATAATGGGCAGCTGCGGTCGCAGCAGTTTCCTCATTTGTCTTCTCGCAAGGTAGCTTCTTCATATTCTTATGACGTACTTTTGGGAGGGGCGATAGTTTACGTTTCGGTGATCGGAACGTGCTCTTGCTGCTGCTGGTGGTGCTGCCCCTCTTAGTATACTTCCGCTTTTGTCTCTGAGGCTCAAGGGGCGGAGACAGCTGAGGCGGCGATGGAGACGGCTGCGCTGAGTGGTGAGGCAGTGAAGGCGACGGTTGCGCTGGAGAATGGTGAGGTGGAGGCGAAGGTGGATTGTTGCTCTGAGGAGTGGGTGGCCTTGCAGGTACATAATTTGGAAGCACGATGCGCTCCTTTGGCCATATAATAGTCCCCCCTTTGGCTTCTTCTAGTTCAGTCAGCTCCATATCTTCCCCCGCAGGGTGGTCCAGCTTCAGCTCCTCAAAATCTTGCTTCACATCATCCACCGTGACGAAAGCGTACCCTTTTGGAACCGGTCTGCAATGCCAAGTTGGGTTAGGCGCAATTGGTACGTCCATGATGACCGCCGCCGTCACCCTTAAGTTCATAACTTGCACCTTTAACTCACAAGTTGTGCTCTCCGTGATATCATCCACTGGGTAGCGTTTAGGAGGAGCCATCGTCGGTGCATCATCATCAACACCATGGAGCTGCGTGGAAGCGACGCTGCTTTTCCTATTCGATAGGGCACCGGTACCATCGAATACAGCTTCTACCACGTGCCGCTAAGATTGAACGCTAATACCTTGCTGGCTAAGTCTGTCGAGTTGATCCTGGTGCTGCTTTAGTGCTTCTTCTACATTACGCAACCGGTCTGCAGCGGCCGCTTTCTTAGCTTCCTCCCTTTCCTTTCTCCTCTGATGACTTTTATCAGGATATCTCTTCATTTCCGCGGGGAAGGCAACCTTCCACCACTTGGAGCCTGGTGTGCCTCGTGCTCATCCTTCGTGTTCAGGATTTTTAAGGGCGCGTGTGAGCTCGTCGTTCTCTCTATCGGGACCAAACCATCCCGCTGCAACATCATCTACTGCATTTCTAATATCGTCGATGGGCCGTAGGGGATCATCTTTATGTTTCTGATTATATATTGCCCTCCCTTTTTCGTCCAACGTGCCCCCATGGCCATAAAACTAGTTTCTCGCCCGTGGTGTCCATGTCGTGGGCTCTGGTACGATCCCGACAGCAATGTAATTGACCTCAAGTGCATCCCACTTAGGCATGCAACCGGCATAGCCAGCAGGCCCCATATTATGATGGTACACTTTCTTAGCAGCGTTCTCTGTATTTATTCTAGACCTTTCCTTAGATTTCTCTGATGTCTTGTACTTCAAAAAATCCTCCCACTAGTGTCTGAACTTAGCATAGCCGCCTTGATTGAAATCCGTAGTCTTCTCTACCTTGACAAAGTTATTGTACAGTTTCTTCTTCTAGTTCTTGAATGCATCGGCCATCTTGATGAGAGCAAACTTCTTGACTCTTTGCACAAGCTCCATTCTTGCTCTCTCCTCCTCATCTGGATTCACATCTGGCATCGGCAGGAGAAAATTAATCATGAGCTTGTCAAAAAGCTTATCTTTGGCGTTATCGCTGACATACGGGACTCCACTGCCGCTTGACCGATTCCATTCTTGAATGGTGATCGGGATGTAGTTCCTCACAAGAACTCCGCATTGCTTGACAAAATTTCTTACGACATCGACGGGAGCTTGCGGTTCGCCGTCTACACCGACCACGTCGATCCTATACCTCACAGTGTCATCCAACTTTTTTGTTGGGCCTCGTTTCGTTCTTACGAAAGAAGTTCTCGATCTGGAGGGCTAAAAGAAGAATGAGTGTTAATATATGCATGTATATATATAGACAGCAGCATTTTAGTTACAAAAATACATATATACACCTCGCCGGTGTTTGCGAGATTTAAGGTTCCGCCGGAGCCGTCGCCTTCTCCCTCATCGGCTTCTCCCCTGTCCCAGGCTTCGTCTTCTACCTCACCGGAGCCGTCTCCTCGGTTGAGAGACTCATCTCCCTCACCGGAATCATTCAGAAACTTCCTGGTGACATCAATATTGATATCTTCATTTTCGCAGATCATTCCGTGGAGGATGTTTTCCTGATGTTCTGAAATCATAGTATCTTGGTGTGTTGGATCCATAGTATCTGCAAATTAAGATTTGCAAGTTACTATAATGCAAATAATGCAAAACACTATGCACTTATTTTCTAAATCGGTTCGGAATGCCCTAGGTGGACAAACCATCGAACCCATGGTACTTAGGGGTGTCGGTGTTCCTCTATGTTAAGTAAGGTTCAAAGTTGTATGAATATGAATGCTTACATTTTTAAATGGTAGAGCTTATTTTTCTGAACATTTTGATATATTATACACATTTTTATGATTTAAAATGAATTAGTTATTATTTTTCCCAATTTTAATCCTTTTTAAATCATTTTTAAATAAATAAACATATTTGGAATTATTAAAAAAAATTCCATCTGGCCGCACATGTCAGACTTTTATTAATTTCAGAAAAAAATTCCAAAAAGGATAAAAACCTGACTTGCTGGACCCACCTGTCAGCATTTTCAATTAATAAAACAATTACAGAAAAGATTAACTAAAAGAAAAAAAGAGAAATGACATCAGCCTGACGTCATGATGACGTCATCGATGCCATTGCTCGGGTCGAGCACAGATCCATCGATCCCGTGCGCGCCTGGACACGCGGGTGGGCGCGTTGGACGCGTCTCGTCGCGGGGAACCAGAAAGTGGCGGCGCTGCTTGCAAGAGGTCGCTGCAGCGACGGCACCGACGAGGTTTGGCGGCGGCGCTCGCTGGTCATCATCGGCAGCACGAACCAGAGCACGAGGGAGAGGACGGAGAGGTGCATGGGCACCGGAATCTCACCGGGTTTGCGATGGAGGGGTCGAGGAAGCAAGGGGAGGCTGGACGGAGACGAATCGACGACGGTCGGAGCTCGGGAAGGTGACGACTTTGGGCTCGATTCCGGCCAGAGGAGAGCGTCTCGATTCCGGCTGTCGATGATGGTAGTGTGACGGCGGCGGGCATCGACGGCGTAAAGCGGCTTTGGATTTGGGCAGCCTGACGACGTGATTTTGCTCCGCCGCAAATTTTTCTTAGCCGCGCGTCGATGTGCTCTGTGATTTGGGGGAGTTCGGGAGGAAGAAGCCCCGACGCTGTATACTGTACAGGCCTTTGGTCCCAGTTCGTCCCACCAACTGGGACCAAAGGCTCAACGGTCCCGGGTGTTGGGACGAACCGGGACTAAAAGTCTGGGCAGGAGCGTTGCTGGGCCGCCACGTGCGCGCGCGCACCCAGGGCCTTTGGTCCCGGTTCATAGCACCAGCCAGGACCGTTGAGCCTTTGGTCCCGGTTGGTGGGACGAACCGGGACCAAAGGAGCATTGCTGGCAGCGCGCGCATCCAGGATCATCGGTCCCGGTTCGTGGGACGAACCGGGATCTTTGACCCGTTTTGCAGATTTTGGCCAAACTTTTGGTCTTCCCGCCATTTTCAAATTTTTTTTCTTCTTTAGTTAATAAGACGTTTCAATTTAAGATGATTATTTATTTGAAATTTCAAAAAACTTTTAATAGGAAAAGTGCTTCAATTTAAATAACTAATCAAAAACCATTTTCTGTTTTCAAATATTTTTATTTTAACTATACAATTTTACTATTTTCAATTAAAATTGCATTAACAAATATTTATTGCATAATTTGGAATTTGAAAAACCTTTCAACAGGAAAAGTGCTTCAATTTAAATAACTAATCAAAAACCATTTTTTGTTTTCAAATATTTTTATTTAACTATACAATTTTACTATTTTCAATTAAAATTGCATTAACAAATATTTATTGCATAATTTTGAATTTGAAAAACTTTCAACAGGAAAAGTGCTTCAATTTAAATAACTAATCAAAAACCATTTTCTATTTTCAAATATTTTTATTTTAACTATACAATTTTAGTATTTTCAATTAAAATTGTATTAACAAATATTTATTGCATAATTTGGAAAATGGGTTGTTCAAAACCTTTTTCTGTATTATAAAAGAATTATTCCACCTATTCAAATTATTAACATTTATGCCATTTTCAATTAAAAATTCATTAACTAATTTTTCTGCATATTTCATTAACTAAAAAGACGGGCTAGGAATCTTCATCCTTGCCGTTTTGAATATGGTTTCAATCGGGCATAACAAATTCAAAAACGATCCAAACAATGTGAAACCTTCGCGTGGTGTCATATTATGTGTCATAGTTGCAAGGAAAAATATTAAACTTGAAAAATTGCAAACATCATAAAAAATCCTTCACAAAATGACCTATCATGTTCGAGGTTTCATGGCATTTAGGTCAAACCACCAATGTTATGGCTAGAATCAGGGCATAGTTTGAGATAATGTGCCCATATTGTGCACACATGTGCATCTAGGGATGGCTTACGATGTTGCAGGAGGAAGTTTTCCTTTTCGATGCACGAAAAAGCCAATTTCCATTTTTGAGGTGCCGGAATCGGGGTGTTCTGTGAAGCAACCACCAAAGTAAAGTTTGGCATTGGTACCAACCCATTTTTCAAAAATACTAGACCACCTTAGATGGACAATTTCCCAACCGGTGTATTTGGAACCTTTCTGTCCATCCCTCATGAAAAAGACAAATTCTTGCCGAATCGGTAGGAGGTTGCCCAGATTTGAACTACAAGTACATGATATGATGCTTGTGAATTTTTTTAAAAATCATTTATATGTTCCCAACATGCTATTTCATCATAGATCCACTTCAAGTTCAGCGAGGCTCAGCCCTGGGCTAGGAATCTTCATCCCCGCCGTTTTGAATATAGTTTGAAACGGGCATAAGAAATTCAAAAACGATCCAAACAACGTGAAACCTTCACGTGGTGTCATATTATGTGTCATAGTTGCAAGGGAAAATATTGAACTTGAAAAATTGCAAACATCATAAAAAATCCTTTACAAAATGACGTATCATGTTCGAGGTTTCATGGCATTTAGGCCAAACCACCAATGTTATGGCTAGAATCAGGGTATAGTTTGAGATAATGTGCCCATATTGTGCACATATGTGCATCTTGGGATGGATTACGATGTTGCAGGAGGAAGTTTTCCTTTCAGACGCACGAAAAAGCCAATTTCCATTTTTGAGGTGCCGAAATCGGGGTGTTATGTGAAGTAACCACCAAATTAAAGTTTGGCATTGGTACCAACCCATTTTCCAAAAATACTAGACCACCTTACATGGACAATTTCCCAACCGGTGTATCTGGAACCTTTCCGTCCATCCCTCATGAAAAAGACAAATTCCTGCCGAATCGGCAGGAGGTTGCCGAGATTTGAACTACAAGTACATGATATAATGCTTGTGAACCGGGATCTTTGACCCGTTTTTCAAATTTTGGCCAAACTTTTAACAGGAAAAGTGCTTCAATTTAAATAACTAATTAAAAACCATTTTCTATCTCCAACCGGGACTAAAGATAAACCTGTAGTCCAGGTTGGAGACACCATCCAAGACTAAATGTGGGTGGCGACACTATGCTAGTGAGTGTCGACACTATTTCGTGAGTGTCGACACTATTTCGTGAGTGGCAACACTATTTTAGTAGGTTGCGGCATTATGACACTGGTGAGTGTCGACATTATGTCGTGACTGTTGACACTATGTCATGCTGCTTAATCTATAAATAGGCATCCCTGTGAAGTTATCAACTACAAAGACGATGGTATGTGAGAGCAGGGACAACACTACGGACAGTTTCAGGGAGATGCCGGAGGATCCAGTCCTCAGGCATCTCTCTAAAGCTGGCCATAGAGGCACTCCCTAATATGTGAAATTAGTTAGCTCCCCGACATATTGATCTAGCTAGAGAAGTTATGAACTACAAGAGCAGGGACAACACTATGGCCAACTTGAGGGAGATGCCGCCGGAGCCTAGTCCTGTGGCATCTCCAACAAGTTGGCCATAGATGTACTCCCTTATATGTGAAATTAGTTAGGTCCACGACAACACTACAACCAGCTTCAGGGAGACGTTATGAACTACAAGATGGTGTGTGAGAGCAGGACCAATACTACGGCCAGCTTCAGGGAGATTCCAGAGGATCCAGCCCTCAGGAATCTCTCTGAAGCTGGCCATAGATGCACTCCCTAATATGTGAAATTAGTTAGCTCCCCGACATATTGATCTAGCTAGAGAAGTTATGAACTACAAGAGCAGGGACAACACTACGACCAACTTGAGGGAGATACCGCCGAAGCCTAGTCCTGTGGCATCTCCAACAAGTTGGCCATAGATGTACTCCCTTATATGTGAAATTAGTTAGATCCTCGACAAAACTATGGCCAGTTTCAAGGAGAAGTTGTTGGGGTTCGCAGCATAGAAAACAAAAAATTTCCTACGATGGGAACTATACGCCAAGATCTATCTACTAGATACAAGCAACGGGTGGATATACATCCATAGAGAACTTACCCTCGAAGACAACAAAGCTTTGTTACCGAGTTGGAACTAGTGGATGATGTAGTCGTACACTTGCCGATCTCAAGATCGTGATGAAGTCCAACAGGTCCGGCTCCAGCACGTCCATCCGATCTAGCTCCAGCAAGTCCAGCACCACCAAGTCCAGCACCACAAAGCAGCGGTGCATCCGTGATCACACACACATTCGGTACCCCGACAACCTCCGTCCCTCGCTCCAGCAAAGCAGCGGAAGAAGCAACTCCTTTCTAGATAAAGCCACCGGGAACATGTATATCGCTAATCCGAGACCATGGGGGAATAATACTAGAGGGGTAGAGAGATCCTTCACAAGGAGGTGTGAGGAAGAAGGGGTGTGAGGGGGGCCTTTTATAGGAGGAAGGGGTGCCCCTCCCCATGGCCGGCACCCAAGGGGTGACCCCTCACCTCCTCATTCATGTGGTGGTAACTCCCTCCACATAAATTTGCCCCTTCACATTCTCTTTTAACGTCGCCACTTGAAATGCATTAAATTTCTCCAAATTTAATGCTCTCTCATTTAATAAAACTCTTTTATTAATTTTATTCATAATTTTGTTAATTACTTTAATTAACAAACATTCACATAAAACCCTTGCAACATTTCAATATTATATGCAGAACCAATTTCAGCAATTTCACCCGAAACAGTTTTGGTGTCTATTGAAATAATTCCAGCGCTTTCTTAAATCTTTATCTGAAACATATTTGCTCCAAATGGTGTTGGTATCCCTTAAGTGTGTCACCCTACGGTTCACGAATAATGCAGACATGATCAAGACCCCTCTCAAATCAATAATCAGAAGTGGGACCTGGATATCCATACTGACTCCTATACATTCAACAATGACTTCTGTGATCGTGAGAACCTTTAACGCTAGTAACTAAATCCCTTTGTCTCGCGATATATTACATGTCCGAGATTCAATCATCGGTATCTCCATACCTAGTTTGATCTTGTTACCGACATGTACTCTTTTCTTGTTCCCGTGATATAACATTCTAGTGATCACATCACTTGTTTGCAAGCTATCTTAATGTGATATCACCGAGAGGGCCCAGAGTATATCTATCCATCATCGGGATGGACAAATCCCACTCTTGATCCATGAGCCTCAACATAACACCTTTGTAGAACTGAACCCACCTTTATAGTCACCATGTTACGGTGTGATGTTTGATGTTATCAAGATACTCTTCCGGTGTTAGCAATTAACATGATCTCATGGTCTAAGGACTAAGATTAGTTTGTATGATGTTATAGCAATATAAACATAATGACTTTGATCGTAATGCTATACTTCGGATGAATATTCATCACATCATTCCACCAATGTTGTGACCTTGTTATTAACAACATCCAATGTCCATGATCAGGAAACCTTGATCATCTTGTTAATCAATGAGCTAGTTTATATGAGAGGCATTACTAGGAACTTTGTATTTTGTTTATTAAACACACATGTATTAGCGTTTCCAATTAATACAATTATAGCATGCAAAATAAATATTTATCATAAACATGGAACAAGATAATAACCACTTTGTTATTGCCTCTCGGGCATATTCCCTTCAGTCTCCCACTTGCACTAGAGTCAATAATCTAGTTTGAAAAACTTTGCGTATCGAACACCTATGGCTTTCTGGTGTTGCATATACGCGATTGCTAGTGGTTAACATAATATTTGGATCTGACAGTTTCAGGTTCGTGTGTATTTGCATGTCTTTGCGTCTCTACGCATCACTCATTCTCAAATGAGATGGCATTGTATAAATTTGGTCCTTTGGTGAGACCTTTAGTTTGTTCGGGTTAAAATATGTTGACATTATTGTCATACAATATATCTTCATAGTATTATCCCACTTTGAACCACACCTAGTTTGATAACAAACTACTTAACACAAATGCCCTCCTTTGCTGCTACTATAGCAGTCATATACTTAGCCTTTTGTTGTAGTATCTGTCACAATGTCTCAACTTTGGAACTCATCCAAATCCATCATGGAACATCCTTTCCATTACATTGTGCCACCCATAGTTTAAATTGAGATAAATTTAATTGGTATCTTGTGACAAAACTAGTATCAATGTAACACTTTACAATGAACTACCTTTAACTATTTGTCACTTATACATGATATATTCTTAGTTCTTCCAAAGCTCATAAGAATATCTTTACTATTGTCCAATGATCATCTTATGAATCATTCTGGTATGTGCTCATAACATTTAGAGCATAGGAAATTTTGGATATATACATATCACGGTATAATCGATCAAAATCTTCATGTGATTTTACTCGCCAAGTGTTGAAACACTTGAATCTTGATACAATCCTTTCCATGCAACAAGAACCTTTCTTGTTGTTTCCATATTGAACCCTTTCAATATCTCATATATGTATGTCTGGCACAACCATATTAGCGCCTCAATCTATCCATATAGATATTGATGCCAAATATTCCGGTTTTGCCCAAGTCTTTCATCGAAATCTTATTTTAATGAAATTCTTAACTTGTGTTAATACAAGATACATCATTTTAAATCAACAATATGTCCTCTACATAATGTATTAGAAATATGTCTCAGCGCTCCCACTTAATTTCTTGCAAATGCAAGCATCTTCATCATCTCCGATGAATTTAAACTCTTTTAACAGTTTCATCATGGTGAAGATTCCAACTCCACTATGCTTAATTCAACTATTGAAGTTTGCATGCCCTTTTAGCACCCTTTGAATTAACAAAACCCTTCGGACCATGTCATGTACACGTCCTAGGTAACCGTTCTATTAGAAGAACTTTGTTTTGTTTATTCAACTACCATATACCAAATTATATGTAGTGGCTGCTACATTAATCCGTCGAGACTATATATAGCTATGAAAGATCAAATCTTGTCATAGTCAACTCCTTGAACATTGCCATAAACTTGTTTCCGACATGTCGACTTTTTCATAGATGTTAAACATCCAAGTATATTTCTTTATAGATCCAAACATGACCGATAGGCTTTACACCTTTTCAGAGGGTCTTCCAAGTTCAGAAACTTGATTCTCGTGTATGTATACTATCACGGATTCTATGACTTCTAGTCATTTTATGGAGTCAGGGCCCATCATCGCTTCTTTGCATGCAGTCGGTTCATCATTGTCAAAACAATAACGACCTGTTTATCAAATATCACTATTTGATTCTTACCGACCCACACAGTTCAATATGAACTCTAATCTCCGAGATTACAACCTTTGTAGCCACAGGAACCATGAGCATTGTGTCCGCCACCGGGACACTTTCCGGCGCTGCGCTACTTAGCACATATAGCTAAGGTTCAACAACCTTATCAAAGTTCTATTGTCCTCCCACTTAACTTTTTGCGAAAAATTCCTTCTCAAGAAACTTGACGTTCCAAGTAACAAACTCTTTTGTCCTTGGTGTTATGGAGAAATTCCCAACAAATTCTTTGGGATAACCTACAAAGACGTGCTTATCCGACTTTGGTTGTAAACATTTTACTTATGCATAGCATACCAAAATTTAAGAAAATACAATTCGGGTTTTATCCCAAACCATAACTTATATGGTGTCATTTCAACGGATCACGATGGTGCTCTTTTTAGTGTAAAAGCGGTAGTCTCTAAAGCTTCAATCCTTAAAACATAATAGCAGTTTTATAAATGACACCTTTTATCTTACCATGTCAAACATGGTTTCATTTCATCTCTCGAATATATGGTTTATCGGGAAACACAAATCATGGAATAATTCCTCAAATCTTAGATGTTTTTGCTAAACGTGTAACTCAAATACCTTCCTTTATGATCGAATCATACTCTCTTTATTTTCTTGTTACAATGATTTTCCACTTCATCTTGAAAGTTTTTGAACAATTTTCAAAAGTTTCATACTTCTTCCTTATTAAGTAAATATATAGATATATTCACTCAAATTTCTGGAGAAAGCATATGAAGCAAAAAAGATCCATCGCATATGGCTACACATAATGGACTATATACATCAACATACATAATATCCAATAAGTTAGTCATCCGTTCCTCTTTTGCCTATAGACGGAGTTTCAATTATCTCGAGGAAAGTTTCACAAGCGTCAATTGATCAAAATCAAAGACTCCAAAAATTCCATCAACATGGAGTTTCTTCATGTTTTCTTTCCAATATAATTTAAAACAGCGATGTCACTTCATAAGTGATCTTCCAATCATTTGTCTTACGACATTTTAGCAATACTATTTATGGATGTGATTTCTCCAACTAGACTTATAAAAGTTTATCCATCCTTTATGGAATACGGTAATTGTTCTCGTAATACCGGAACAAAATAATAATTATTAAAACAAATCTTGAAGGCTAGGTTTGACGACAACGAAAAACACAATAACACTTTATTTGTTTTCGATGAACATCATCACTTATTCTCTTGCTAGTTACTTAGGCCATTGCAGTTCATGAATTGCGTTGTCCTGTATGACACTTCATACCAACCAATTCGGTATCCAATACCTCAGAACCACATTGTTTAACAAGCAAGCAATACAGCCATAACATGTATATCTTCTATATACCTAAGTTGGACATCTCCAACCTTTTCTTTTCTGCCAAATATTTTATAGATTCTCTTTCAGCAATTACTTTTCTTTAAAAGAATCTATCAACATCAATAGTGGTGTCATTCACATGACACATAGTACAAAGCGTGTATAGTCAAATACTAATACCTGTGGACTTGCACTTTGAAGTGGATCACCATCATCAAATGTTTGGTGTTCTTTCAAAAATCCATTCTTTAGTAATCTTTTAGTGTAGTAAACATTTTACTTACATCTTCTATTCATCCTTATCGTGACAACTTTCATGATCAAGCTACTATAGCCTATAAGGAAGAATGACGAGTATAATTTTAGTTCCCAAAACCTTTTGGGAGATTCGGATGCCTAGCATCTCCATCCTTCACAAATTCTCATACAATGTGAGAACATGTATTTTGCTAAATTATAATCTATCATAATCTATCACAATATCTTCCACACATGATGGTTTCTGAAACAATTTTTCAGCTCCTAGATAATCTTGATATTAAAACAACTTTTGAATATCAATAATCATGGAGGCAAACATGATACTTTAGATACTAACATTGGAATTCTTACTCTTTATTTAATACTACTTATTAAACTTCATGGAGTAAATAGAGTTTGCTGAAAGTTTGCAATAGGACTTCTAAACTTTAAATTGACATTCAAAACAATACGATACCAGTTCATAAAGTAAATATCCAGAATTCTATAGTTCTATTATCTCAATTAAAACTAAGCATAAGGTAGTAAACAGATGTCAATGACTACAACAAATTATGCAAATTCACTTTGATTTAGTTTATGACAAATTGAGTTCGACTAATCCAAATTAGAATTGAACTCCCACTCAAAAACGACATCCCTCGTGCCTTTTTGGTGATTACATGAACCAAATCCACTACACCAAGTCTGATCATCACGTGAGTCGGTGTAGCTTCAAAGGCAAGCATCAATATGGGCATCATATCAACTATATGACTCATGCTTAACCTTTCGGTCAGTGTTCCGAGGCCATGTTTGTACATGCTAGGCTCGCCAAGTAAGAACCTTAGTACCCGCGTGTGTAAAACTGTCTTACACCCGTTGTATGAAAGCGTAGAGTCAAGTACACCCGATCATCACGTGATGTCTCAAAACACGATCCATAGAACGGTGCATACTTAAGGAAGAACACATTTTTATCTTGATATCTAAATGAGGGATCATCTTAAAATGCTACTAAAACGCCAAACTAGCAATATAATATGCAAACATCTAATGTGTAAAGTGAGATGATATGGTCCATGCATTTTATCTCTATCATATGCATCATGGTATGATCTCTATCATTCCTTTGTGTGTAAGGCCAGGGTCTATGGAACTTACACATTAGGTGTGTTGTAAGAGTATCTATCGTACATCTACTTACAACATTACCATATCATGACACTAGCCTAGCAACGATCTAAACTAGACGCCTGTAATTTATTCATTGCAAGTTTTACATGGCTTAGGGCTTTTGGAGACAGAACCGTTCTTACCTACGAACATGGAACCACAACAAGGATAACCAAGTTATTAGCAACTCGTTGTAAATCAGATATTGACTATAGTAGGAGAGACAGACACCCGCCAGCCACTTATGCAAAACTAGTTGCATGTCAGTCGTGGAACTGGTCTCATGTGCGATGACATGTAAGGTTGGTCGGGGCCGCTTCATCCCACTATGCCACCAATATCCAAAATACATGAAAGAAGCAATAACATGATCATCATCGCCCACATATAAACATATGTGTACTACCCGTGCAAAGCACCTATGCATAGATCAGGCTCTGATACCATTGTTGGGGTTCGTAGCATAGAAAACAAAAGATTTCCTACAATGGGAACTATACGCCAAGATCTATCTACTAGATACAAGCAACGGGTGGATATACATCCATAGAGAACTTACCATCGAAGACAACAAAGATTTGTTAACGAGTTGGAACTCGTGGATGATGTAGTCGTACACTTGCCGATCTCAAGATCGTGATGAAGTCTAGCAGGTCTGGCTCCAGTACGTCCATCCGATCCAGCTCCAGCAAGTCCAGCACCGCAAAACAGCGGTGCATCCGTGATCACAAACACGTACGGTACCCTGACAATCTCTATCCCTCGCTCCAACAAAGCAGCAGAAGTAGCAACTCCTTTCCAGATAAAGCCACCGGGAACATGTATCTCACTAATCCGAGACCATGGGGGAATAATACTAGAGGGGGAGAGAGATCCTTCACAAGGAGGTGTAAGGAAGAAGGGGTGTGAGGGGGCCTTTTATATGAGGAGGGTGGTGCCCCTCCCCATGGCCGGCGCCCAAGGGGTGACCCCTCACCTCCTCATTCATGTGGTGGTAACTCCCTCCACATAAATTTGCCCCTTCACATTCTCTTTTAAAGTCCCCACTTTAAATGCATTAAATTTCTCCAAATTTAATGCTCTCTCATTTAATAAAACTCTTTCATCAATTTTATTCAGAATTTTGTTAATTACTTTAATTAACAAACATTCACATAAAACCCCCTGCAACATTTCAATATTACATGCAGAACCAATTTCAGCAATTTCACCCGAAACAGTTTCGGTGTCTATTGAAATAATTCCAGCGATTTCTTAAATCTTTATCTGAAACATATTTGCTCCAAATGGTGTCAGTATCCCTTAAGTGTGTCACCCTACGGTTCTCGAATAATGTAGACATGATCGAGACCCCTCTCAGATCAATAATCAGAAGTGGGACCTGGAGATCCATACTGGCTCCTACACATTCAACGATGACTTATGTGATCATGAGAACCTTTAACACTAGTAACTAAATCCCTTTGTCTCGTGATATATTACATGTCCAAGATTCGATCATCGGTATCTCCATACCTAGTTTGATCTTGTTACCGACATGTACTCTTTTCTTGTTCCCGTGATATAACATTCTAGTGATAAGTGAAGGGAATATGCCCGAGAGGCAATAATAAAGTGGTTATTATCTTATTCCATGTTTATGATAAATGTTTATTTTGTATGCTATAATTTTATTGATCGAAAACGTTAATACATGTGTGTTTAATAAAAAAAGGGTTCCTAGTTATCCCTCTCTTATAGACTAGCTTGTTGATTAACAAGATGATCAAGGTTTCCTGATCATGGACATTGGATGTTGTTAATAACAAGGTCACAACATTGGTGGAATGATGTGATGAACATTGATCCAAAGTATAGCATTACGATCAAAGTCATTATGTTTATATTGCTATATGTAATCTTTATCCTTAGACCATGAGATCATGTTAATTGCTAACATTGGAAGAGTATCTTGATAACATCAAACGTCACACCGTAACAGGGTGACTATAAAGATAGGTTCAGTGCTACGAAGGTGTTATGTTGAGGCTCATGGATCAAGCGTGGAATTTGTCAATCCCGATGACGGATAGATATACTCTGGTCCCTCTCGGTGATATCACATTAAGATAGCTTGCAAGCAAGTGATATGATCACTAGAATGTTATATCACGGGAACAAGAAAAGAGTGCATGTCGGTAACGAGATCAAACTAGGTATGGAGATACCAATGATCGAAGCTCGGACATGTAATATATCGCGAGACAAAGGGATTTAGTTACTAGCGTTAAAGGTTCTCACGTTCACAGAAGTCATCGTTGAATGTATAGGAGTCAATATGGATCTCCAGGTCATGCTTCTGATTATTGATCTGAGAGGAGTCTCAATCATGTCTGCATTATTCGCGAACCATAGGGTGACACACTTAAGAGTTACGGGACACCATTTTGGAGCACATATGTTTCAGATGAAAGAATTGCAAAGCGCAGGAATTGTTTCGATAGAAACCAGAAATTGTTTCGGGTGAAATTGCAGAAAGTGGTTCCGCATGTGATATTGAAATATTACAAGGGGTTATATGTGAATGTTTGTTAATTAAAGTAATTAAAAAAATTCTGAATAAATTTAATAAAAAGAGTTTTATTAAATGAGAGAGCATTGAACTTGGAGAATTTTAATGCATTTAAAGTAGGGACTTTAAAGGGGAATGTGAAGAGGCATTTTAATGTGGAGGGGTTACCAGCACATGAATGGGGGAGGTGAGGAGTCACCCCCCCCCATGCGCCGGCCATGAAGGAGGGGCACCCCCTCCTCCTATAAAAGGCCACCCTCTTGCTCCTTCTTCCTCACACCTCCTTGTGAAGGATCTCTCTCCCCCTCTAGAATTATTCTCCCATGGTCTCGGATTAGCGAGATACATGTTCCCGGTGGCATTTCGTCTGGAAGGAGTTGCTGCTTCCGCTGGATCGCTGGAGCGAGGTGGTGGAGGTTGTCCGGTGGCTTGAACGTGTGTGCAAGTACGGATGCGCTGCTGAGTTGTGGCGCTCGGACTTCCTCACTATCTTGAGATCGGCAAGTGTACGACTACATCAACCACGAGTTCTTACTCGTTAACAAAACTCGTTGTCTTCGAGGGAAAGTTCTGGATGGATGTATGTCCACCCGTTGCTTTGTACCTAGTAGATAGATCTTGGCGTGTAGTTCTCATCATTGGAAATTTTTTGTTTTCTATGCTGCGGACCCAACAGTGGTATCAGAGCATGATCTATGTGTAGGTGCTTTGCACGGGTAGTACACATATGTTTATATGTGGGCGATGATGATCATGTTATTGCATCTTCTATGTATTTTGGATATTGGTGGCATAGTGGGATGAAGCGGCCTGGACCAACCTTACATGTCATCGTACATGAGACCGGTTCCACGACTGACATGCAACTTGTTTTGTATAAGTGGCTGGCGGGTGTTTGTCTCTCCTACTATAGTCAATATCTAATTTACAACGAGTTGCTAATAACTTGGTTATCCTCGTTGTGGTTCATGTTCGTAGGTAAGAACGGTTCTATCTCCGAAAGCCCTAAGCCACGTAAAACTTGCAATTGATAAATTAGAGGCATCTAGTTTAGATCGTTGCTGGGCTAGTGTCTTGATATGGTATTGTTGTAAGTAGATGTATGATAGATACTCTTACAACACACTCAACGTGTAAGTTCCATAGACCTTGGACTTACACACAAAGGAATGATAGAGATCATACCACGATGCAAGTGATAGAGATCAAATGCATGGACCATATCATCTCACTTTACACATTAGATGTTAGCAGCTTATACTGCTAGTTTGGCGCTTTCTGTAGCATTGTAAGAAGATCCCTCATTTAGATATCAAGATAAAAATGTGTTCTTCCTTAAGTATGCACCGTTTTGTGGATCGTGTTTCGAGACATCACGTGATGATCGGGTGTACTCGACTCTACGCTTTCATACAAACGGGTGTAAGACAGTTTTACACACGCGAGTACTAAGGTTCTTACTTGGCGAGCCTAGCATGTACAGACATGGCCTCGAAACACGGACAGAAAGGTTAAGCATGAGTCATATAGTTGATATGAGGCCCATATTGATGCTCGCCTTTGAAGCTACACTGACTCACGTGATGATCGGACTTGGTGTAGTGGATTTGGTTCATGTAATCACCAAAAAGGCACGAGGGATGTCGTTTTTGAGTGGGAGTTCATTTCTAATTTGGATTAGTTGAACTCAATTTGTCATAAACTAAATCGAAGTGAATTTGCATAATTTGTTGTAGTCATTGGCGTCTGTTCACTACCTTATTCTTAGTTTTAATTGAGATAATAGAACTATAGAATTCTGGATATTTACTTTACGAACTGGTATCGTATTGTTTTGAATGTCAATTTAAAGTTTATAAGTCCTATTGCAAACTTTCAGCAAACTCTATTTACTCCGTGAAGTTTAATAAGTAGTATTAAATCAAGAGTAAGAATTCCAATGTTAGTATCTAAAGTATCATGTTTGCCTCCATGATTCTTGATATTCAAAAGTTGTTTTAATATCGAGGTTATCTAGGAGCTGAAAGAATTGTTTCAGAAACCATCATGTGTGAAAGATATTGTGATATCTGAAACAAAGTTTTTGGTTGCATTATGATAGAGTATAATTTAGCAAAATACATGTTCTCATATTCTATGAGAATTTGTAAAGGATGGAGATACTAGGCATCCGGATCTCCCAAAAAGGTTTTTGGGAACTAACATTATACTCGTCATTCTTCCTTATAGGCTATAGTAGCTTGATCATCAAAGTTGTCATGATAAGGATGAATAGAAGATGTAAGTAAAATGTTTACTACACTAAAAGATTACTAAAGAATGGATTTTTGAAAGAATGCCAAACATTTGATGATGGTGATCCACTTCAAAGTGCAAGTCCAAATGTATTAGTATTTGACTATATACAAGCTTTGTACCATGTGTCATGTGAATGACACCACTATTGATGTTGATAGATTCTTTTAAAAGGAAAAGGAATTGCTGAAAGAGAATCTATAAAATATTTGGCAGAAAAGAAAAGTTGGAAATGTCCAGCTTAGGTATATAGAAGATATACATGTTATGGTAGTATTCCTTGCTTGTTAAACAATGTGGCTCTTAGGTATTGGATACCGAATTGGTTGGTATGAAGTGTCATATAGGACAACGCAATTCATGAACTACAATGGCCTAAGTAACTGGCAAGAGAATAAGTGATGATGTTCATCGAAAACAAATAAAGTGTTATTGTGTTTTTTTTTGTCGTCAAACCTAGCCTTCAAGATTTGTTTTAATAATTATTATTTTGTTCCGGTATTACGAGAACAATGGTTGTTCAAATAATTACCGTATTCCATAAAGGATGGATGAACTTTTACATGTCTAATGGGAGAAATCACATCCATAAACACTATTGCTAAAATGTCGCAAGACAAATGATTGAAAAATCACTTATGAAGTGACATCGCTGTTTTAAATTATATTGGAAAGAAAACATGAAGAAACTCCATGTTGATGGATTTTGGAGTCTTTGATTTTGATCAACTTACACTTGTGAGACTTTCCTCGAGATAATTGAAACTCTGTTCATAGGCCAAAGAGGAACATATGACTAGCTTATTAGAAATTGTACATGTTGATGTGCATAGTCCATTATGTGTAGCCATATGCGATGGATCTTTTTGCTTCATATGCTTTCTCCAGAAATTTAAGTGAATATATCTATATATTTACTTAATAAGGAAGAAGTATGAAACATTTGAAAGTTGTTCAAAGACTTTCAAGATGAAGTGGAAAATCATTGTAACAAGAAAATAAAGAGTTTATGATTCGATCATAAGGAAGATATTTGAGTTACATGTTTAGCAAAAACACCTAAGATTTGAGGAATTGTTCCATGATTTGTGTTTCCCGATAAACCATAGGAGTATGGCATATTCGAGAGATGAAATCAAACCATGTTTGACATGGTAAGATCAAAGGTGTCATTTATAAAACTGCCATTATGTTTTAAGGATTGAAGCTTTAGAGACTACCGCCTTTACACTAAAAAGAGCACCATCGTGATCCGTTGAAATGACACCATATGAGTTATGGTTTGGGATAAAACCCGAATTGTCTTTTCTTAAATTTTGGTATGATATGCATAAGTAAAATGTTTACAACCAAAGTCGGATAAGTACGTCTTTGTAGGTTATCCCAAAGAATTTGTTGGGAATTTCTCCATAACACCGAGGACAAAAGAGTTTGTCACTTGGAACGT
Organism: Avena sativa; assembly: GCA_916181665.1. Taxonomy (NCBI): domain Eukaryota; kingdom Viridiplantae; phylum Streptophyta; class Magnoliopsida; order Poales; family Poaceae; genus Avena; species Avena sativa. The sequence goes on from OV702287.1 coordinate 348,081,799, forward strand.
CAAGTTTCTTGAGAAGGAATTTTTCGTGAAAAGTTAAGTGGGAGGACAGTAGAACTTTGATAAGGTTGTTGAACCTTAGCTATATGTGCTAAGTACCGCAGCGCCAGAAAGTGTCCCGGTGGTGGCCACAATGCTCATGGCTCCCGTGATTACAAAGGGTGTGATCTCGGAGATTAGAGTTCCTATTGAACCGTGTGGGTCAGTAAGAATCAAATAGTAAGATTTGATAAGCAAGTCGTTATTGTTTTGACAATAATGAACCGACTACATGCAAAGAAGCGATGATGGGCCCTGACTCCATAAAATGACTAGAAGTCATAGAATCCGTGATAGTATCCATACACAAGAAATCAAGTTTCTAAACTTGGAAGACCCTCCAGAAAGGCATGAAGCCTATCGGTTGTGTTTGGATCTATAAAGAAATAGACATGGATGTTTAACATCTATGAAATAGTCAACATGTCGGAAAGAAGTTTACGGCAATGTTTAAGGAGTTGACTATGACAAGATTTGATCTTTCATAGCGATATTTAGTCTTGACGGATTAATGTAGCAACCACTACATATAATTTGGTATATGGTAGTTGAATAAACAAAACAAGGTTCTTCTAATAGAATGGTTACCTAGGATATGTACATGACACGGTCCGAAGGGTTTTGTTAATTCAAAGGGTGCTAAAAGGGCATGCCAACTTCAATAGTTGAAGTAAGCATGGCGGAGTTGGAATCTTCACCATGATGAAACTATTAAAAGAGTTTAAATTCATCGGAGATGATGAAGATGCTTGCATTTGCAAGAAATTAAGTGGGAGCGCTGAGACATATATCTAATACATTATGTAGAGGACATATTGTTGATTGGAAATGATGTATCTTGTATTGACACAAGTTAAGAATTTCATTAAAATAAGATTTCGATGAAAGACTTGGGCAAACCCGGAAAATTTGGCATCAATATCTATATGGATAGATTGAGGCGCAAATATGGTTGTGCCAGACATACATATATGAGATATTGAAAGGGTTCAATATGGAAACAACAAGAAAGGTTCTTGTTGCATGGAAAGGATTGTATCAAGATTCAAGTGTTTCAACACTTGGTGAGTAAAATCACATGAAGATTTTGATCGATTATACCATGATATGTATATATCCAGATATGTCCTATGCTCTAAATGTTATGAGCACATACCAGAATGATTCATAAGATGATCATTGGACAATAGTAAAGATATTCTTATGAGCTTTGGAATAACTAAGAATATATCATGTATAAGTGACAAATAGTTAAAGGTAGATCATTGTAAAGTGTTACATTGATACTAGTTTTGTCGCAAGATACAAATTAAATTTATCTCAATTTAGACTATGGGTGGCACAATGTAATGGAAAGGATGTTCCATGATGGATTTGGATGAGTTCCAAAGTTGAGACATTATGACGGATACTACAACAAAATGCTAAGTATATAACTGCTATAGTAGCAGCAAAGGAGGGCATTTGTGTTAAGTAGTTTGTTATCAAACTAGGTGTGGTTCAAAGTGGGTTAATATTATGAAGATATATTGTGTGACAATAATATCAACATATTTTAACCCGAACGAACTAAAGGTCTCACCAAAGGACCAAATTTATACAATGCCATCTCATTTGAGAATCATTGATGCATAGAGACGCAAAGACATGCAAATACACACGGACCTGAAACTGTCAGATCCGGAGATTATGTTAACCACTAGCAATAGCGTATATGCAACACCAGAAAGCCATAGGTGTCCAATACGCAAAGTTTTTCAAACTAGATTATTGACTCTAGTGCAAGTGGGAGACTGAAGGGAATATGCCCAAGAGGCAATAATAAAGTGGTTATTATCTTATTCCATGTATATGATAAATGTTTATTTTGCATGCTATAATTGTATTGATCGGAAACATCAATACATGTGTGTTTAATAAAAAAAGGGGTTCCTAGTTATGCCTCTCTTATAGACTCGCTTGTTGTTTAGCAAGATGATCAAGGTTTCCTAATTATGGACATTGGATGTTGTTAATAACAAGGTCACAACATTGGTGGAATGATGTGATGAACATTCATCCGAATTATAGCATTACGATCAAAGTCATTATGTTTATATTGCTATAACATCATACGAAGTAATCTTTATCCTTAGACCATGAGATCATGTTAATTGCTAACACCGGAAGAGTATCTTGATAACATCAAACGTCACACCGTAACAGGGTGACTATAAAGATGGGTTCAGTGCTACGAAGGTGTTATGTTGAGGCTCATGGATCAAGAGTGGAATTTGTCAATCCCGATGACGGATAGATATACTCTGGGCCCTCTCGGTGATATCACATTAAGATATACTTCGTATGAATGTTCATCACATCATTCCACCAATGTTGTGACGTCGTTATTAACCATGATCAGGAAACCTTGATCATCTTGTTAATCAACGAGCTAGTTTATATGAGAGGCATTACTAGGAACTTTGTATTTTGTTTATTAAACACACATGTATTAACGTTTCCAATTAATACAATTATAGCATGCAAAATAAACATTTATCAGAAACATGGAATAAGATAATAACCACTTTATTATTGCCTCTCGGGCATATTCCCTTCAGAAGTTATGAACTACAAGATGGTGTGTGACAGCAAGGACAACACTACGGCCAGCTTCAGGGAGATGCCGGAGGATCCAGTCCTCATGCATCTCTCTAAAGCTAGCCATAGAGGCACTCCCTAATATGTGGAATTAATTAGAATAGAACAACATCTTCATATATAGTTCGGGAAAGTTGTAGAGAGACCAACACTAGTAGGAAACGATATATTAGTCCCATTTTCCTAACTGAGACTACGGAATCGGGACTAAAGGCCCCCTTTATTCCCGCAGGTCCAGCCACAAACCAGGACTAACACTCAAGACATTTATTATTATTAAAAAATAGGGACTAAGGAATCGGGACTAAAGGCCCCCCTTTATCCCCGCCGGTCCATCCACAAACTAGGACTAATGGAATCGGGACTAATGGAATCAGGATGGCTTACGATGTTGCAGGAGGAAGTTTTCCTTTTCGACGCACGAAAAAGCCAAATTCCATTTTTGAGGTGCCTAAATCGGGGTGTTCTGTGAAGCAACCACAAAATTAAAGTTTGGCATTGGTACCAAAAAATCCTTCACAAAATGACCTATCATGTTCGAGGTTCTCATATAAAGTTTTCATACATCACATAAAGTTTCCATACATTACATAGATTTACATAGGGTTAGGGTTTAGGGTATGAATCCTTCGTCGCGTATGTCGATCCCTTGCCTATGATCGCTTCTTAGGCCGTAACCATGGAGCATCTTCTTTGCTTAACGGGATGCTTGGGTCAGTTTTCATGGTGAAGGGTGGAATTTCATCAAACTTATCATAATCTGCTGACATGTCTGTCTTGTCCTCGACTCCCATGATGTTTCTTTTCCCTGAAAGAACTATGTGACGCCTGGGCTCATCGTCTGATGTATTTGTTTCCTTATTTTTTCTTTTTTTCAGTCTAGAGGACATGTCCTTCACATAAAAAACCTGAGCCACATCATTGGCTAGGACGAATGGTTTGTCTCTGTAACCAAGATTCTTGAGATCCACTGTTGTCATTCCGTACAGCTGGTCTACCTTTACCCCTTCTCCATTCATGTTGACCCAACTGCACCGAAACAAAGGGACCTTAAAGGTAGGTCCATAGTCAAGTTCCCGTATCTCCTCTATGTAACCATAGTATGTGTCCTTTTTCCCATTCTCGCATGTTGCATCAAAGTGGACACCACTGTTTTGGTTGGTGCTCTTTTTATCTTAGGAAATCGTGTAAAATGTATTCCCATTTATCTCATAGCCTTGGAAAGTCAATACAGTCACAGATGGTGTCGCGGCCAACAAGTAGAGCTGATCTCTAATAGTGGTGTCATTCATGAGATGTAATTGCAACCAAGTGCCGAAAGTCTCCATGTGATTTTCTTTAATCCAGTAGTCATCCTTCCCCGGGAACTTGGAGCGTACAACATTCATGTGTTCCTCGATATACGAAGGTAGAACTTTGTAGAACTATGTAGTGTGCTTGATTCAAAGAATGCCCGTCCCTAAATATCATTGCTTTCTTTCCTAGCATGCCTTTTCCACTCAGTCTCCCCTCATACCGTGATTCAGGAACACCAATCGGCTTAAGGTCAGGAAGAAAGTCTACACAGAACCCAATGACCTCCTCTGTTCCATATCCCTTGGAGATGCTTCCTTCTGGCCTAGCACGGTTACGAACATATTTCTTTAAGACTCCCATGAACCTCTCGAAGGGGAACACATTGTGCAGAAATACAGGACCGAGAATGGAAATCTCTTAGACTAGGTGAACTAAGAGATGCATCATAATATTGAAGAAGGACGGGGGGAACACCAACTCAAAACTAACAAGACATTGGACCACATCCTTCTGTAGACTTTCTAGACTTTCTCGATCGATTACCTTCTGAGATATTGCATTGAGGAATGCACATAGATTCACAATGGCTAATCGAACATTTTCCGGTAGAAGCCCCCTCAATGCAACCGGAAGCAACTGCGTCATAATCACGTGGCAATCATGAGACTTCAGGTTCTAGAATTTTTTTCTCTGCCATATTTATTATTCCCTTTATATTTGAAGAGAAGCCAGCTAGGACCTTGATACTATAAAGGACTTCAAAAAAGATTTCCTTCTCTGCTTTGGTAAGAGCGTAGCTACTTAAGTATTCACGGCCTTTATCAGTATGCTTGTTGTATGGATCTTTGATATGTTGATGGTCCTCCCGTGCTTCTGGTCCCATACACGCCCAGGAAGCCTAGCAGGTTCACGCAAAGATTCTTTGTCACGTGCATCACATCGATTGAAGAACGGACCTCTAGGTCTTTCCAATACTCAAGCTCCCAAAATATAGATTTCTTTTTCCACATGGCCGTGTGTCCAGTAATGGGGTCTTTCGGAACAGATTGACCGCCAGGACCCTTTCCAAAGATTACTTCTAGGTCCTTCACCGTACCAAATACATCAACACCTTTAGGGAGCTTAGGCTTCTTCCGGTAATCTGCCTCACCGTTGAAATGCTTGCCTTTCTTTCTTACTTGATGATTGGTCGAAAGAAATTTACGACACCCCGGGTACACAACCTTCTTACATTTATCCAAATATGTACCTTTAGTCTTATCTAAATAGTGCGTGCGTGCATGCATTGTATCCCTTGTTTGACTGTCCTGAAATGTTACTAAGAGCAGGCCAATCGTTGATGGTTATGAACAACAACGCTCGTAGGTCAAATGGCTCCTGTTTGTGCTCATACCACACCTTTACACCTGGTTCTGCCCACAACTGCAAAAGTTCATCGACTAATGGCCTTAGGTACACATCAATGTCGTTATCGGGTTGCTTCGGTCCTTGGATGAGCACTGGCATCATAATGAACTTCCGCTTCATGCACAACCAAGGAGGAAGCTTGTACATAGAGTCACTGGCCAGGTGCTGTGACTGCAGCTCTGCTCCCCAAAAGGATTCATGCCGTCTGTACTTAGACCAAACCATATGTTCCTCGCGTCACCTATAAAGTTCGAGTACTTTCTCTTGATGTTTCTCCATTGCGACCCATCGGCGGGGTGTCTTAGTTTCCCGTATTTTTTACGATCTTCTTTGTGCAATCGCAACAACCTGGCATGCTCTTTGTTTATGAACAGACATTTCAACCGTGGTATTATAGGAGCATACCACATAACCTTAACAGGAACCCTCTTCCTGGGGGGCTCGTTGATACATTGCAAATGTATCTATAATTTTTGATGTTCCATGCTTGGTTTTATCCACTTTCATGTGTTTTGTCCACACTTTGGAGTACTTTTCATATGATTTCTTGGACTAACCTATTAACAAGAGCCACAGTGCCAGCTGTCTGTTTTCTGCTGTTTTTGGTTCCAGGAAAGTCAGAAAATGAATATTCTCGGAATTGGACGGGACAAAAGCCAAAGTGCCTATTTTCCCGGAAGTCATCAAGTGCCAGAATACGAGACGGAGAAGGGCCAGAGGGCGGCCACACCACCTAGCCGTGCGGCCAGGCTGGGCCCGCGCCAGGGGTGGTGTGGTGGCCCCTGGCACCCCCTCGGCCTCCCCTTCCGCCTATAAGATGCCCTCGGCACGAAAACCCTAAGTGCCCGATCAAAAATCCACGAAAGAGTCTGTAGCCACCGTCATATCCATCCCTAGATCGGGAGGGATCTGAAGCTCTTCCCGGCACCCTGCCGGAGAGGGGAATTCACCCTGGAGGCCTTCTTCATCACCATGCAAGCCTCCTGTGTGATGCGTGAGTAGTTCATCCTTGGACTACGGATCCATGTAGTAGCTAGATGGTTGGTTCTCCTCCTTTGTGCTTTCATGTTTAGATCTTGTGAGCTCCGTTCATGATCAAGATCATCTATTTGTAATTCTGCATGTTGTGTTTGCGGGGATCCGATGGATATTGAGATGCTATTTGATGTCTACGCAGTTCTATTCTTGTATACAGTTGTTGGGCCTCCAAGTGCAGATGTTTGTTGAACAGCAGCAAGTTTTCCCTTAAGTGGATCGCCCAAGGTTTATCGAACTTAGGGAGGAAGTGGTCAAAGGTATTCCCTCTCAAGCAATCCTGCAATCAAGATACAAGAAGTGTCTTATGTCCCCAACACACCCAATACACTTGTCAGGTGTATAGGTGCACTAGTTCGGCGAAGAGATAGTGAAATACAAGTGGTATGGATAATTATAAGTGGTAACGATGATAGAAAATACTTTGATGGCGTGGAAAAGACTAAAGGCAAACTGAAATAAAGATGGAAGCAAGCAAACATGTAACAGATCTAGTAGCAAACGGTGTTTCAATGCTTAGAAACAAGGCCTAGGGATCATACTTTCACTAGTGAACACTCTCATATAAATATATTATCTTCATGATACTACGCTGAACTACTCTCCGGTTGAACACTCTAATCGTTGGTAGGGTTATAACAGCACACCTCAAAGTAAATCTTTCCCATCTAGATAACCCCACACTGTCACCTTGAGCACTAGATGGTTCCAACAAACACCACAATTTTATAAAAACATCCAACTCCAAATATAACTTATAACAAGTATTTGTAATCTCTAGCCTAAGTGCCACCATGGTGTGCACACTGTCAACTTCACACACATGGGGAGAGCAGAGATCTATTAAAGCACTTGAGTAGCAAGGTAGATCTATAGATTACAAGCTCATGATCTCAATAAGATCATGCATAGAGAGAGAGATGAACACATAGCTACCGGTAGAACCCTTAGCCTCGAGAGAGAACTACTCCCTCCTCATCATGTGAGTCAGCAACATCAATGGATATGGCGGTGGAGTCGATGGAGATGACGGTGAAGATGGTGAAGAGGCAGCGCCGGCGGCGGCACGGAGGACTCCTTCCCCGCCGGTATCACAGGGGAGCACCGCCCCTTAGCACCCTTCCTTCATGGCTTCTTGGGATCCCTTCCCAATGGAGATGGGATCTATGGGAGAGGCAAAAATGTGGCTTTGGTGGTTGCAAATTTGTGGGTGGAGGTGTCTCCCACGAATTAGGTTTCCTCCCTTTATATAGCTTCTCGGATTCCCGTCACCCCATCTTGGGCTGCAGTAAATCGGGTCCATAGGGCCCGTCCATACTTGGAATCAACTAAATTTTATATCCAGAGTGTTTGCCATGAAATTTGCAACAACTTTGTAGTTGAAGAGTTTTCCGTTTGACGCTGTCTTCGACCCGAAACGTGACCATATTTAAAAAGAGTTCTGAGACAGATTTCTGTAAAATCCCAATTTGACTCCAACAAGGTTTCCACTTGTATTCTTGGTAATTCCTACACATCAAAGTGTAAAACAAGAACATTGTGCACTTTTGCAACTATTAGTAGGTTAGTCAAAAAAGTGTGTACAAAGTACTCCAAAGTTGGAACAAAACACAAGAAAGTAGATAAAACCAAGCATGGAACATCAAAAATTATAGATACATTTGCAATGTATCAACATCCCCAAGCTTAGTTCCTACTCGTCCTCGAGAAGGTAAACGATAAAAACAATATAATTTTTGAGGTGACACGCAGCCAACACAATCTTGATCATCATTATTGTAAAAGCATTGATAGCTGGGATCAAGGTACTCTAAACATGAACATGAAAGATAGAGTTCTAACAATAAGACATAGCAACTATGTTGCAACATAAAAGGGTACAAACAAAAGATTTATGAATAAAAATGCTTTGCAAGACGTTTGTTTGTTTCACATAAAGAAAACATAGCATAATAGCATTCAGCTTGTCCCTCATAGAGTAGCAAATATAAATGCATAGGACACCTTCAAAGTTCATAAGAGTGACTAGATACAAATAGTTTAAAACAAGCAATATCAAGTTATGCATCAATCAACTAGTCTTGGTACAATGCACACAGAACTAAGAATGGCCACTATTCTCTCAAAGTAAGTGCATAAAGGTAGAAGGTGGAGACTCAATATAATGGTAGAAGAAAGGCCTTCATAGAAGGAAGTAGGGATTCAAGTCTCATAAAGAGCTTCCAAAAATTATGGTACTTATAGCTTTCAGCTCTCATTGCCCCTATCATAAGCATCTTGAAGTGATTAAGGTTAAAGTAAACAAACTATGGTGTACATGCTTGACGAAGTATAAGTTAGAAATCTCATGTCTCTTGTATACGAGGGCCGCTCCTCATGCTACTCAAGTTTAGTCACCGGTAAGTTCTTGTCATCGTAAGTATGTGTATCATAGAGAACCGCCAACGGGGTACGCCTTGCCCGATGATACAGAAGAATCCCCATATCAAAATGACAAGGCAAGCCGACAACGAGCATCTCAGCAATCTTCTTATTTACCATGGGAATATGGTGCTTTTTTCTCTCTTTCCTCTTTTCTCATATCTCTTTTTTTCTTTTTTCTCTTTTTCTCAATATATGACTCTTTTTTATAAGAAGAATGCTTCATAGACAGCTCATTATGGTTACGCTGCAGGTTTCCACCATGACGACCTGGATTAGACCAGCGGCCTAGGCGTTTCTCTAACACATATACATAACTCCATGGACTTACAACCTCCCCTTTCATTTCACACCGACGACATCCATATACAAAAGAGCATGATATCAACTAGGTACAAAGTACCAAGTGCAATGTTGAAAGCGTTCCCCATGACAGCATGGTTCTGCTAATTCCCAACAAATAAGTGCAAGCATATACAACATAGACGACACAATGGTTCAAGTTTATTAAGGGCAATGTAAAGTAAAGTGTGCCATCAAGTTCGTGAGAGCTCTAATCACTAGTTTTCTCATAACAAGTTTAATTTGGAAGGTAAACAAAAGCATGAATATACTTGGAATAGCATATGCTAATAGGTAGGTGATGGCTCAATGCATGGCGCCCAGAAAAATGCTTGATGGCGGTGTTGATGTAGAGCTCGTTGGGAACCCCAAGAGGAAGGTATGATGAGCACAGCAGCAAGTTTCCCTCACTTATGAAACCAAGGTTTAATCGAACCAGTAGGAGCAAGGAAACACCCCAAAGGTGTTACTAGCTGAGCTTTGGCAGGGCGCACTACCGGTGCTAGTAGCAACGTGGAGACCTGAACAACACAACCACAGAACTTTGTCCCCAACTTGCGATGAGGTTGTCAATCTCACCGTGTTTTGCGGAAAACAAAGGATTAAACGTATCGAATGGAAAGATGTAATAGTTTGCAGAAAGTAAACACAAAGAAGTAAACAGTTGTAGATTGTATGTAAAGAAAAAGGACCGGGATCCAAAGTTCACTAGAGGTGGCTCTCCTTAAGATAGATAACATGCTAGGTGAACAAATTACAGCGGGGCAATTGACAAACACCGAGAAAGCAATACATGCATATACTAATCATCTTGACTCCTTTGAGACTTGATTGGGCATTACAACATTATACATAGACCGCCATCCAACTGCATCTATGACTAATAATCCACCTTCAGGTTATCATCCGAACCCCCTCTAGTATTAAGTTGCAAGCAACAGATTATTGCTTTATGAACTGCGTGTAAAGTAAACAATACGATTGTTCTATGAACAAAGGATTGTTGTTTTATCCCTAGTAGCAACAACACATCTAGTACCTTAGAGATTTCTGTCACTTCCCTAGATTACCAGAGGCATGAACCCACTATCAAGCATAAATACTAACTCTTGGAGTTGCTAGCATCTACTTGGCCAAGATAGCTACTAACAACGGAAAGCATGCAAGATCACAAATAACAAAGACATGATAGAATCAATAATCAATCTGAAATAGCATCTCAATATCCATCGGATCCCGCAAACACAACATGCAGAATTACAAATAGATGATCTTGATCATGAACGGATCTCACAAGATCTAGACATGAAAGCACAAAGGAGGAGAACCAGCCATCTGGCTACTACATGAATCCGTAGTCCAAGGATGAACTACTCACGCATCACACCGGAGGCTTGCATGGTGATGAAGAAGGCCTCCAGGGTGAATTCCCCTCTCCGGCAGGGTGCCGGGAAGAGCTTCAGATCCCTCCCGGTGTAGGGATGGAGATGACGGTGGCTACAGACTCTTTCGTGGATTTTTGATCGGGTACTTAGGGTTTTCGTCCCGAGGGTAATATATAAACGGAAGGAGAGGCCGAGGGGGTGCCGGGAGCGGCCACACCACCCCCTGGCGCTGGCCAGGCCTAGCCGCGCGGCCAGGTGGTGTGGTGGCCCCCTGGCCCCTCTCCGTCTCGTATTCTGGCACTTGATGACATCCGGAAAAATAGGCACTTTGGCTTTTGTCCTGTCCAATTCCGAGAATATTCATTTTCTGACTTTCTTGGAACCAAAAACAGCAGAAAACAAGCAGCTGGCACTGTGGCTCTTGTTAATAGGTTAGTCCAAGAAATCATATGAAAAGTACTCCAAAGTTGGAACAAAACACAAGAAAGTGGATAAAACCAAGCATGGAACATCAAAAATTATAGATACATTTGCAATGTATCAACATCCCCAAGCTTAACTCCTGCTCGTCCTCGAGTAGGTAAGTGATAAAAAGAAAGAATAATTTTTGAGGTGACATGCACCATCAAAGACTTGATCAAAGTATTTGCAAAACATTCAAAGTTGGGATCATAGTACTTCAAGCATAACATGAAGACAAAGTTCTAGCAATAAGCAAAGAAACTAAGATGCAACATGAAAAGGCACAAACAAAAGATTCATGAATAACAATGCTTTGCAAGACGTTTGTTTGTTTCACATAAAGAAAACATAGCATAATAGTATTCAGCTTATCCCTCAATAGAGTAGCAAATATAAATGCATAGGACACCTTCAAAGTTCATAAGAGTGACTAGATACAATAGTTTAAAACAAGCAATATCAAGTTATGCATCAATCAACTAGTCTTGGGACAATGCACATAGAACTAAGAATGGCCACTATGCTCTCAAAGTAGGTGCATAAAGGTAGAAGGTGGGACTCAATATAATGGTGGAAGAAAAGCCTTTGTAAAAGGAAGTAGGGATTGAAGTCTCATAAAGAGCTTCCAAAAATTATGGTACTTATAGCTTTCATCTCTCATTGCCCCTATCATAAGCATCTTGAAGTGGTTAAGGTTAAAGTGACACAACTAAGAGGATATGCTTGACAAGTTATAAACCGAAATCTCATGCCCCTTACTTACGAAGACCGATCCTCATGTTACTCAACTTCAGTCACGAGTAAGCTCTTGTCATTGTAAGTACATGTGTATCATTAAGAACCGCCAACAGGGTACCCCTTGCACATGATACGGGAGCTATCCCATAATCAAAATGACAAGGCAAGCAGACAATGAGCATCTCAGCGATCTTTTTATTTGCTATTTGCATAGGTTTTTATTGAGGATGCTTCATAGAGTGCTCATTATGGTGATGCTGCAAGTTTCCACCATGATTAGGCATGGCGTAGGCTAGCGGCCTAGGCGTTTCTCTAACACGCATACAAACTCCATGATCTTACAAGTTCCACTTTTATTTCACACCGCCGGGATCCGTAAGCAAAAGAACATGATATCAATGGGGTACAAAGTACAAGTGCAATGTTGAAAGCGTTCCCCATGGTACATGGTTCTGCTAATTTCAACTTATAAAGCGCAAGCATATACGCAACAAAGAAGGACCCAATGGTTCAAGTTTATTAGAGGCAAGTAAAGTAAAGTGTGCCATCAAGTTCGTGAGAGCTTTAATCACTAGTTTTCTCATAACAAGTTTAATTTGGAAGGTAAACAAAAGCATGAATATACTTGGAATAGCATAAGCTAGTAGGTAGGTATGGTGGACTCTTTGGAATAACTTGGTTTAGGGAGTTGGATGCATGAGTGGAACTCATACTTGGTTGTGGAGGCTAGCAAAAGACTGGGAGCGACAAACTAAGAGAGCAATAATGGCCATAATCATGCAGAGCGACAAAACATCATTGATAAAAGCATAAAGTGATACTACAAGTTGAAAACTAAAGGATCATAAAGGCTATGGTGACTTGAGATAGTCATAACATGGTGTGAGCATGCGCCAAGTCAACCCAAATAAAGCATCAAAGGAGAATACCACCATACTATGCTTTAATATGCTAAAAGAACGCATGATTCATCCAAGGCACATTAAACAATCTCAATTGTTTATAACAAGTCATGCTACATCAAAGAATACTAAGCATAAAGCCAAAACAATATCAAGCATGGTATGACAAAGCATAGGCCACAGTCAAAAACGAGCTCTTTTTACCACATAAGCATGAACTTTCCTACTCTTTTCCAAACCAAACCAAACTATTTGCAAACCAATGTATGGAAGAGGAGGTCCAACCAATTTATTCAGAAAACTAAGCAAACCAAAGCAAACGAAAACAAAAATGAAAACGAAAAAGAAGACGCTCCAAGAACAACACAACTGTGCATGAAACAATAAAAATGAAGCGTTTGGAAGAAACCTGGGATTTTTATTGATGAAGAAGGGGATGCCTTGGGCATACCCAAGCTTTGACGCTTGTACTTCTTGGATATTTCTTAGGGTGACACGCGTGGCATCCCCAAGCTTGAGCTTTAGTCCATTCTTCATCTCATTACTCATTCCTTCCATACACCTAAAAATTTTCCTTCATACAAAACTTCACACAATCTTTATTAGCAACATTAGTCCACTTAATATAAATAAGTCTTAAGGTTCAGTTCTAACACCAAATAAACTTCCATTAGAACACTAGCTACTGTAGCACTTCCCTCAAAAAGCTCAATTCCCCGAAAGAACTCAAAAAGGAACCAACAAGAAGCAAATGCAGAAAATGGCAGAAATCTGTCAAAACAGACCAGCAGGTAAATACGAATTTTTTCGAAGACCTTTTGTTGCTCAAATCAAACTGTGTTGAACTAACGAAAGTTAGATAACAACCTGGGGCAGAAGAACAAACAATTACAGCTCAATCTGACATACAAATCTCTCTCACGAATTTTTACGGTAAAGCACAAAAATCTGTTTCGGGACAACAACTTTCCTAATCATTACTTCTCTCTCATTAGAGGTTACTCTTGGCACAAAAAGCAAATAAAAAGGATAAGGAGAGGTTATTACAGAGGTAATAACTTCCAAGACTCATCTAAAACTTTTGGGTTATCTCCCAATAAGTATTTTTCTTTAACGCCTTTAAGTTAGGCATAAGAAGCAAAGAAAGAATCAAGTGTTCTCAAATGAAGAAGCATTAAGATCAATACCAGAAATATTTTCAACAAGGCAAGGTATATCATCCAAATAAGTTCTAGAGGATCCTCTCTCAATGCTCTTGGGTTCACTATTCTCATCAAAAGGGTTTGCAGGAACAATCCAATCAAGATTCTTTTCTATGGCATCATGTATTGCTACTAGTTTAAAGGGTATTGGTATCTTAGGTTCCTCCCCATTAGGTTTGGTTTTGTTCATCTTTTCTCGTGTACCAACAACATCTACACATGATCCTAGCATATTGAAACGTTCAAAAACTTTTCTAGCTTCCTTGGCAACATCATAGAACTCCTTAAACAAAGTTTCTAGAATAAAATCCCTCTTTTCAGGGTCCTCAATTTCTTTAAGCTTAAGAAACATTATTTGCATTAAGGGGTTGAGGTTAACAAACCTAGCTTCTAACATGTGAATTAAAGAAGCTGCAGCAATCTCATAGTTTGGAGCAAGTTCTACAAGGGATCTATCCTTAGTATCTTCATGCTTACTAACATGATTAAAGAATTCTTCAATGTTATCTTTCCAAATTATAGAACCACTACCAATTGGAAGGTCTTTCAGGGTGAATGTAGGGATCAACATGGTGAGCTAAGGGAGAGGTGACTACTAAACGAGACTTAATTTTTTTGTGTTTTTGAATAAGAAAGCAAACAAGTAGAACTAATTTTTTTGTGTTTTTGAAATAAGAAAGCAAACTAGTAAAACTATTTTTTTTGTTTTTGAAGAACAAAACAAGCAAACAAAGTAAAAAAGAAACTAAGCAAAACAAAAACAACAAAGTAAAGAGATTGGTTATGAGGGACTCCCCTTGTGAAGATGTCCTTGACTCCCCGGCAACGGCGCTAGAAAATCGCTTGATGGCTCAATGCACGGCGCCCAGAAAAATGCTTGATGGCGGTGTTGATGTAGAGCTCGTTGGGAACCCCAAGAGGAAGGTATGATGAGCACAGCAGCAAGTTTCCGTCAGTTATGAAACCAAGGTTTAATCGAACCAGTAGGAGCAAGGAAACACCCCAAAGGTGTTACTAGCTGAGCTTTGGCAGGGCGCACTACCGGTGCTAGTAGCAACGTGGAGACCTGCACAACACAACCACAGAACTTTGTCCCCAACTTGCGATGAGGTTGTCAATCTCACCGTGTTTTGCGGAAAACAAAGGATTAAACGTATCGAATGGAAAGAAGTAATAGTTTGCAGAAAGTAAACACAAAGAAGTAAACAGATGTAGATTGTATGTAAAGAAAAAGGACCGGGATCCATAGTTCACTAGAGGTGGCTCTCCTTAAGATAGATAACATGCTGGGTGAACAAATTACAGCGGGGCAATTGACAAACACCGAGAAAGCAATACATGCATATACTAATCATCTTGACTCCTTGAGACTTGATTGGGCATTACAACATTATACATAGACCGCCATCCAACTGCATCTATGACTAATAATCCACCTTCAGGTTATCATCCGAACCCCCTCCAGTATTAAGTTGCAAGCAACAGATTATTGCTTTACGAACTGCGTGTAAAGTAAACAATATGATTGTTCTATGAACAAAGGATTGTTGTTTTCTCCCTAGTAGCAACAACACATCTAGTACCTTAGAGATTTCTGTCACTTCCCTAGATTACCAGAGGCATGAACCCACTATCAAGCATAAATACTAACTCTTGGAGTTGCTAGCATCTACTTGGCCAAGATAGCTACTAACAACGGAAAGCATGCAAGATCACAAATAACAAAGACATGATAGAATCAATAATCAATCTGAAATAGCATCTCAATATCCATCGGATCCCCGCAAACACAACATGCAGAATTACAAATAGATGATCTTGACCATGAACGGATCTCACAAGATCTAGACATGAAAGCACAAAGGAGGAGAACCAGCCATCTGGCTACTACATGAATCTGTAGTCCAAGGATGAACTACTCACGCATCACACCGGAGGCTTGCATGGTGATGAAGAAGGCTTCCAGGGTGAATTCCCCTCTCCGGCAGGGTGCCGGGAAGAGCTTCAGATCCCTTCCGATCTAGGGATGGAGATGACGGCGGCTACAGACTCTTTCGTGGATTTTTGATCGGGTACTTAGGGTTTTCGTCCCGAGGGAAATATATAGGCGGAAGAAGAGGCCGAGGGGGTGCCGGGAGCGACCACACCACCCCCTGGCGTGGGCTAGGCCTGGCCGCGCGGCCAGGTGGTGTGGTGGCCCCCTGGCCCCTCTCCATCTCGTATTCTGGCACTTGATGACATCCGGAAAAATAGGCACTTTGGCTTTTGTCTCGTCCAATTCCAAGAATATTCATTTTCTGACTTTCCTGGAACCAAAAACAACAGAAAACAGGTAGCTGGCACTCTGGCTCTTGTTAATAGGTTAGTCCAAGAAATCATATAAAAAGTACTCCAAAGTTGGAACAAAACACAAGAAAGTGGATAAAACCAAGCATGGAACATCAAAAATTATAGATACATTTGCAATGTATCAGTAGGTATGGTGGACTCTTTGGAATAACTTGGTTTTAGGAGTTGGATGCATGAGTGGAACTCATACTTGGTTATGGAGGCTAGCAAAAGACTGGGAGCGACCAACTAAGAGAGCAATAATGGCCATAATCATGCAGAGCGACAAAACATCATTGATCAAAGCATAAAGTGATACTACAAGTTGAAAACTAAAGTATCATAAAGGCTATGGTGACTTGGGATAGTCATAACATGGTGTGAGCATGTGCCAAGTCAACCCAAATAAAGCATCAAAGGAGAATACCACAATACTATGCTTTAATATGCTAAAACAACGCATGATTCATCCAAGACACATTAAGCAATCTCAATTGTTTATAACAAGTCATGCTACAGCAAACAATACTAAGCATAAAGCCAAAACAATATCAAGCATGGCATGACAAAGCATAAGCCACAGTCAAAAACAAGCTCTCTTTACCACTTAAGCATGAACTTTTCTACTCTTTTCCAATCCAAACCAAACTATTTGAAAACCAATGTATGAAGGAGGAGGTCCAACCAATTTATTCAGAAAACTAAGCAAACCAAGCAAACGAAAAACCAAAACGAAAAACGAAAAAGAAGATGCTCCAAGAACAACACAACTATGCATGAAACAATAAAAATGAAGCGTTTGGAAGAAACCTGGGATTTTTATTGATGAAGATGGGGATGCCTTGGGCATCCCCAAGCTTTGACGCTTGTACTTCTTGGATATTTCTTGGGTTGACACGCGTGGCATCCCCAAGCTTGAGCTTTAGTCCATCCTTCATCTCATTACTCATTCCTTCCATACACCTAAATTTTTTCCTTCATACAAAACTTCACACAATCTTTATTAGCAACATTAGTGCACTCAAAATAATATGTCTTTAGGTTCAGTTCCAACACCAATAAAACTTTCATTAAAACACTAGCTATTGTAACACTTCCCTCAAAAAGGAACCAACAAGAAGCAAATGCAGAAAATGGCAGAAATATGTCAAAACAGACCAGCAGGTAAAGACGAAATTTTTCAAAGACCTTCTGTTGATCAAATAAAAAAGTGTTGAACTAACGAAAGTTAGATAACAACCTGGGGCAGAAGCACAAAAATTCACGCCTCAAAAAGACGTTCAGAGATTTTATACAAATTTTTACGGTGAAGCACAGAAATCTGTTTCAGGACAGCAACTTTCCCAATCATTACTTCTCTCTCATTAGAGGTTACTCTTGGCACAAAAAGGAAATAAAAAGCATAAGGAGCGGTTATTAAAAAAGTAATAACTTCCAAGACTCATCTAAAACTTTTGGGTTATCTCCCAATAAGTACTTTTTCTTTAACGCCTTTAAGTTAGGCATGATAGTTTGAGAAGATGCTCGCATAAGAAATATGAATTAAGGTAAAAGAGAGCATCAAGAAGCAAATTCAAAGCACCTTTAATTCTAACCCACTTCCTATGCATAGGAATCTTGTAAAGAAACAAGTCATAAAAGCACAAAGAAACAAGCATAGGAAAGCAAAACAAGTGCAACTTCAAGACTTTCAATATAAAGAGGGGAAACTTAATATTATTGAGATGCATAAAACCATGTTTCCCTCTCTCATAATAACTTTCAATAGCATCATGAATAAAATTAACAATATAACTATCACATAAAACATTCATATCATGAGCCACATGCATAAAAGAATTAATACTCTCCCTATAAACATAGTCATTCTTATTAATTGTAGTGGGAGCAAATTCAACAAAATAGCTATCATTATGATTCTCATCACCATAATCATCAAATATAGGAGGCATATTGTAATCATAATTAATTTTCTCCTCAATAGTAGGTGGAATAAAAATATCATATTTATCATTGTATTCATCATATATTGGAGGTATAGTATCATCAAAGTAAATTTTCTCCTCTAAAGATGGGGGACTAAAAATATCATTTTCATCAAAACTAGCTTCCCCAAGCTTAGACTTTTCCATAGCATTAGCAATAATGGTGTCCAAAGAATTCATACTAACAACATTGCTATTAGCATGCAAATAAAGTTCCATAGGTTTTTTAATTTTCTCTTCAAACACTTCATGTCCTAACTCAAGATAAATACTATAAAGCTCTCTAATTTTGTTGTTGTTTTCCATTAAGCCTGACTAGTGAAAACAAGAAACAAAAAGACAAAATTGCAGAATCTAAAGGAAATAACTTCGAGCACTCACACCGGAGGATGCGAGTACCTTTTACCTTACCTCCCCGGCAACGGTGCCAGAAAATAGGCGTTTGTCGTGGGAGGTTCTTCTTCTTTAATCCTCCGGTGTGAATACCTTTTACCTTACCTCCCCGGCAACGGCGCCAGAAAATAGCTTGACGTCTACGCACTTCTATTCTTGTAGACAGTTGTTGGGCCTCCAAGTGCAGAGGTTTGTAGAACAGCAGCAAGTTTTCCCTTAAGTGGATCATCCAAGGTTTATCGAACTCAGGGAGGAAGTGGTCAAAGGTATTCCCTCTCAAGCAATCCTGCAATCAAGATACAAGAAGTCTCTTGTGTCCCAACACACCCAATACACTTGTCAGGTTTATAGGTGCACTAGTTCGGCGAAGAGATAGTGAAATACAAGTGGTATGGATAATTATAAGTGGTAACGGTGATAGAAAATACTTTGATGGCGTGGAAAAGACTAAAGGCAAACTGAAATAAAGATGGAAGCAAGCAAACATGTAACAGATCTAGTAGCAAACGGTGTTTCCATGCTTAGAAACAAGGCCTAGGGATCATACTTTCACTAGTGAACACTCTCATATAAATATATTATCTTCATGATACTACGTTGAACTACTCTCCGGTTGAACACTCTAATCGTTGGTAGGGTTATAACAGCACACCTCAAAGTAAGTCTTTCCCATCTAGATAACCCCACACTGTCGCCTTGAGCACTAGATGGTTCCAACAAACACCACAATTTTATAAAATCATCCAACTCCAAATATAACTGATAACAAGTATTTGTAATCTCTAGCCTAAGTGCCACCATGGTGTGCACAAGTGTCAACTTCACACACATGGGGAGAGCAGAGATCTATTAAAGCACTTGAGTAGCAAGGTAGATCTATAGATTACAAGTTCATGATCTCAATAAGATCATGCATAGAGAGAGAGATGAACACATAGCTACCGGTAGAACCCTTAGCCTCGAGAGAGAACTACTCCCTCCTCATCATGTGAGTCAGCAACATCGATGGATATGGCGGTGGAGTCGATGGAGATGACGGTGAAGATGGTGAAGAGGCAGCGCCGCCGGCGGTGCGGAGGACTCCTTCCCCACCGCCAGTATCACAGGGGAGCACCGCCCCTTAGCACCCTTCCTTCATGGCTTCTTGGGATCCCTTCCCAATGGGGATGGGATCTATGAGAGAGGTAAAAATGTGGCTTTGGTGGCTGCAAATTCGTGGGTGAAGGTGTCTCCCACGAATTAGGTTTCCTCCCTTTATATAGCTTCTCGGATTCCCGTCACCCCATCTTGTGCTGCAGTAAACCGGGTCCATAGGGCCCGTACGGACTCGGAATCAGCTAAATTTTATGTCCAGAACGTTTGCCGTGAAATTTCCAACAACTTTGTAGTTGAAGAGTTTTCCGTTTGACGCTGTCTTCGACCCAAAACGTGACCATCTTCAAAAAGAGTTCTCAGACAGATTTCTGTAAAATCCCAATTTGACTCCAACAAGGTTTCCACTTGTATTCTTGGTAATTCCTACACATCAAAATGTAAAACAATAACATTGTGCACTTTTGCAACTATTAGTAGGTTAGTCAAAAAAGTGTATAGAAAGTACTCCAAAGTTGGAACAAAACACAAGAAAGTAGATAAAACCAAGCATGAAACATCAAAAATTATAGATACATTTGCAATGTATCACTATTTCAAATTGATTATTTATTCTATCATGTCTTTGTTATTTGTGATCTTGCATGCTTTCCGTTATTAGTAGCTATCTTGGCCAAGTAGATGCTAGCAACTCCAAGAGTTAGTATTTATGCTCGATAGTGGGTTCATGTCTCTGGTAATGTAGGGAAGTGACAGAAATCTCTAAGGTACTAGATGTGTTGTTGCTACTAGGGAGAAAACAACAATCCTTTGTTCATAGAAAAATCGTATTGTTTACATTACACGCAGTTCGTAAAGCAATAATCTTTTGCTTGCAACTTAATACTGGAGGGGGTTCGGATGATAACCTGAAGGTGGATTATTAGTCATAGATGCAGTTGGATGGCGGTCTATGTATAATGTTGTAATGCCCAATCGAATCTCAAAGGAGTCAAGCTGATTAGTATATGCATGTATTGCTTTCTTGATGTTTGTCAATTGCCCCGCTGTAATTTGTTCACCCGGCATGTTATCTATCTTAAGGAGAGCAACCTCTAGTGAACTATGGATCCCGGTCCTTTTTATTTACATAGAATCTATAAACTGTTTACTGCTTTGTGTTTACTTTCTGCAAACTTTTACTTCTTTTCATTCGATACGTTTAATCCTTTGTTTTCAGCAAAACACGGTGAGATTGACAACCTCATTGCAAGTTGGGGACAAAGTTTTGTGGTTGTGTTATGCAGGTCTCCACGTTGCTACTAGCACCGGTAGTGCGCCCTGCCAAGGCTCAGCTAGCAACACCTTTGGGATGTTTCCTTGCTCCTACTGGTTCGATTAAACCTTGGTTTCATAACTGAGGGAAACTTGTTGTTATGCTCATCATACCTTCCTCTTGGGGTTCCCAATGAGCTCTAAATCAGCACCGCACCAGCACTTTTCTGGGCGCCATACATAGAGCCATCAAGCATTTTTCTGGCGCCGTTGCCGGGGAGTCAAGGACATCTTCACAAGGGGAGTCCCTCATAACCAATCTCTTTACTTTGTTATTTTTGTTTTGCTTAGTTTCTTTTTGCTTTGTTTGCTTGTTTTCTTTATCAAAAACACAAAAAAAATTAGTTCTACTTGTTTGCTTTCTTATTCAAAAACACACAAAAATTAAGTCTCCTTTAGTCGTCACTTCTTCCTTAGCTTACCATGTTGATCCCTACTTTCACCCTGAAAGACCTTTCAATTGGTAGTGGTTCTATAATTGGGAAAGATAATATTGAAGAATTCTTTAATCATGTTAGCAAACATGAAGATACTGAGGATAGGTCCCTTGTAGAACTTGCTCCAAACTATGAGATTGATGCATCTTCTTTAATTCACATGTTAGAAGCTAGGTTTGTTAAACTCAACCCCTTAATGCAAGTAATGTTTCTTAAGCTTAAAGAAATTGAAGACCCTGAAAAAAGGGATTTTATTCTAGAAACTTTGTTTAAGAAGTTCTATGATGTTGCCAAGGAAGCTAGAAAAGTCTTTGAACGTTTCAATATGCTAGGCTCATGTGTAGATGTTGTTGGTACACGAGAAAAAAATGAACAAAACCGAACCTAAGGGGGAGGAACCTAAGATACCAATACCCTTCAAACTAGTAGCAATACATGATGCCATAGAAAAGAATCTTGATTGGATTGTTCCTGCAAACCCTTTTGATGAGAATAGTGAATCTAAGAGCATTTAAAGAGGATCCTCTAGAACTTATTTGGATGATATACCTTTCCTTGTTGAAAATATTTCTGGTATTGATCTTAATGCTTCTTCATTTGAGAACACTTGATTCTTTCTTTGCTTCTTATGCCTAACTTAAAGGCGTTAAAGAAAAGTACTTATTGGGAGATAACCCAAAAGTTTTAGATGAGTCTTGGAAGTTATTACTTCTTTAATAACCTATCCTTATCCTTTTTATTTGCTTTTTGTGCCAAGAGTAACCTCTAATGAGAGAGAAGTAATGATTGGGAAAGTTGCTGTCCCGAAACAGATTTCTGTGCTTAACCGTAAAAATTCATGTAAAATCTCGGAACGTCTTTTTGAGGCGTGAATTTTTGTGCTTATGCCCCAGGTTTTTATCTAACTTTAGTTAGTTCAACACTTTTTTATTTCAGCAACATAAGATCTTCGAAAAAAATCGTCTTTACCTGCTGGTCTGTTTTGACAGATTTATGCCATTTTCTACATTTGCTTCTTGTTGGTTCCTTTTTGAGTTCTTTTGGGGAATTGAGCTTTTTGAGGGTAGTGCTACAGTATCTAGTGTTCTAATGGAAGTTTATTTGGTGTTGGAACTGAACCTTAAGACTTATTTATCTTGAGTGCACTAATGTTGCTAATAAAGATTGTGTGAAGTTTTGTATGAAGGAAAAATTTCAGGTGTATGGAAGGAATGAGTAATGAGATGAAGGATGGACTAAAGCTCAAGCTTGGGGATGCCACACATGTCACCCCAAGAAATATCCAAGAAGTACAAGAATCAAAGCTTGGGGATGCCCAAGGCATCCCCTTCTTCATCAATAAAAATTTCTAGGTTTCTTCCAAACGCTTCATTTTTATTGTTTCATGCACAGTTGTGTTTTTCTTGGAGCATCTTCTTTTTCGTTTTCGTTTTGGTTTTTCTTTTAATTGGTTTTCTTAGTTTTCTGAATAAATTGGTTGGACCCCCTCTTTCATACATTGGTTTGCAAATAGTTTGGTTTGGTTTGGAAAAAGAGTAGGAAAGTTCATACTTATGTGGTAAAAAGAGCTCGTTTTTGACTGTGGCCTATGCTTTGTCATCCCATGCTTGATATTGTTTTGGCTTCATGCTTAGTATTCTTTGATATAGCATGACTTGTTATAAACAATTGAGATTGCTTAATGTTCCTTGGATGAATCATGCGTTGTTTTAGCATATTAAAGCATAGTATAGTGGTATTCTCCTTTGATGCTTTATTCGGGTTGACTTGGCGCATGCTCATACAATGTTATGACTATCTCAAGTCACCATAGCCTTTATGATCCTTTAGTTTTCAACTTGTAGTATCATTTTATGCTTTGATCAATGATGTTTTGTCGCTCTGCATGATTATGGCCATTATTGCTCTCTTAGTTTGTCGCTCCCAGTCTTTTGCTAGCCTCCACAACCAAGTATGAGTTCCACTCATGCATCCAACTCCCTAAACCAAGTTATTCCAAAGAGTCCACCATACCTACCTACTAGCTTATGCTATTCCAAGTATATTCATGTTTTTGTTTACCTTCCAAATTAAACTTGTTATGAGAAAACTAGTGATTAAAGCTCTCACGAACTTGATGGCACACTTTATTTTTCTTGCCCTTAATAAACTTGAACCATTGTGTCGTCTATGTTGTATATGCTTGCACTTATTTGTTGGGAATTAGCAGAACCATGCTTTCATGGAGAACGCTTTCAACATTGCACTTGGTACTTGTACCCAGTTGATATCATGCTCTTTTGTATATGGATGTCGTCGGTGTGAAATGAAAGGGGAGCTTGTAAGTCCATGGAGTTATGTATATGTGTTAGAGAAACGCCTGATCCGCTGGTCTAATCCATGCTGACATGGTGGAAACCTGCAGCGTAACCATAATGAGCTGTCTAAGAAGCATTCTTCTTATAAAAAAAGAGTCCTATATTGATAAAAAAAGGAGAAAGAGAAAAAAAAGGAGATATTATGAAAAGAGGAAAAAGAGGAAAGAGAGAAAAAAGCACCATATTCCCATGGTAAATAAGAAGATTGATGAGATGCTCGTTGTTTGCTTGCCTTGTCATTTTGATATGGGGATTCTTCCGTATCATCGGGCAAGGGGTACCCCGTTGGCGGTTCTCTATGATACACATGTACTTACGATGAAAAGAACTTACCGGTGACTAAACTCGAGTAGCATGAGGAGCGGCCCTCGTATACAAGGGACATGAGATTTCTGACTTATACTTCGTCAAGCATGTACACCATAGTTTGTTCACTTTTACATTAATCACTTCAAGATGCTTATGATAGGGGCAATGAGAGCTGAAAGCTATAAGTACCATAATTTTTGGAAGCTATTTATGAGACTTGAATCCCTACTTCCTTTTATAAAAGGCCTTTCTTTCACCATATATTGAGTCTCCACCTTCTACCTTTATGCATGTACTTTGAGAGCATAGTGTCCATTCTTAGTTCTATGTGCATTGTCCCAAGACTAGTTGATTGATGCATAACTTGTTATTGCTTGTTTTAAACTATTTATATCTAGTCACTCTTATGAACTTTGAAGGTGTCCTATGCATTTATATTTGCTACTCTATTGAGGGACAAGCTGAATAATATTATGCTATGTTTTCTTTATGTGAAACAAACAAATGTCTTGCAAAGCATTGTTATGCATAAATCTTTTGTTTGTGCCTTTTCATGTTGCAACATAGTTTCCTTATCTTATTGCTAGAACTTTGTCTTTCATGATATGATTGAAGTACTATGATCTCAGCTTTGAATGTTCTACGAATACTTTGATCAAGTCTTTGATGGTGCATGTCACGTCAAAAATTATTCTTTCTTTTTATCACTTACCTACTCGAGGACGAGCAGGAGTTAAGCTTGGGGATGTTGATACATTGCAAATGTATCTATAATTTTTGATGTTCCATGCTTGGTTTTATCCACTTTATTGTGTTTTGTCCACACTTTGGAGTACTTTTCATATGATTTCTTGGACTAAGCTATTAACAAGAGCCATAGTGCCAGCTGCCTGTTTTCTGCTGTTTTTGGTTCCAGGAAAGTCAGAAAATGAATATTCTCGGAATTGGACGTGACAAAAGCCAAAGTGCCTATTTTTCCGGAAGTCCTCAAATGCTAGAATACGAGATGGAGAAGGGCCAGAGGCCGGCCACACCACCTGGCCGCGCGGCCAGGCTGGGCCCGCGCCAGGGGTGGTGTGGTGGCCCCTGGCACCCCCTCGGCCTCCCCTTCCGCCTATAAGATGCCCTCGGGACGAAAACCCTAAGTGCCCAATCAAAAATCCACGAAAGAGTCTGTAGCCGCCGTCATCTCCATCCCTAGATCGGGAGGGATCTGAAGCTCTTCCCGGCACCCTGCCGGAGAGGGGAATTCACCCTGGAGGCCTTCTTCATCACCATGCAAGCCTCCGGTGTGATGCGTGAGTAGTTCATCCTTGGACTACGGATTCATGTAGTAGCTAGATGGCTGGTTCTCCTCCTTTGTGCTTTCATGTCTAGATCTTGTGAGCTCCGTTCATGATCAAGATCATCTATTTGTAATTCATACATGTTGTGTTTGCGGGGATCCGATGGATATTGAGATGCTATTTCAGATTGATTATTGATTCTATCATGTCTTTGTTATTTGTGATCTTGCATGCTTTCCGTTGTTAGTAGCTATCTTGGCCAAGTAGATGCTAGCAACTCCAAGAGTTAGTATTTATGCTCGATAGTGGGTTCATGCCTCTGGTAATCTAGGGAAGTGACAGAAATCTCTAAGGTACTAGATGTGTTGTTGCTACTAGGGAGAAAACAACAATCCTTTGTTCATAGAACAATCGTATTGTTTAGTTTACACGCAGTTCGTAAAGCAATAATCTGTTGCTTGCAACTTAATACTGGAGGGGGTTCGGATGATAACCTGAAGGTGGATTATTAGTCATAGATGCAGTTGGATGGCGGTCTATGTATAATGTTGTAATGCCCAATCAAGTCTCAAAGGAGTCAAGATGATTAGTATATGCATGTATTGCTTTCTCGGTGTTTGTCAATTGCCCCGCTGTAATTTGTTCACCCAGCATGTTATCTATCTTAAGGAGAGCAACCTCTAGTGAACTATGGATCCCGGTCCTTTTTCTTTACATACAATCTACAACTGTTTACTTCTTTGTGTTTACTTTCTGCAAACTATTACATATTTCCATTCGATACATTTAATCCGTTGTTTTCCGCAAAACACGGTGAGATTGACAACCTCATCGCAAGTTGGGGACAAAGTTCTGTGGTTGTGTTGTGCAGGTCTCCACGTTGCTACTACCACCGGTAGTGCGCCCTGCCAAGGCTTGGCTAGCAACACCTTTGGGGTGTTTCCTTGCTCCTACTGGTTCGATTAAACCTTGGTTTCATAACTGAGGGAAACTTGCTGTTGTGCTCATCATACCTTCCTCTTGGGGTTCCCAATGAGCTCTACATCAACATCACACCAGCATTTTCCTGGCACCAACACTGAGCCATCATAGCTCGTTATCCTTTGGAAGCTTCGGCTTCATTATTTTCAGTAACCTCTCAAATCCCGTGTCAGATAAGCTAGTCTCTGCCTTCCATTTCAGTAGTTCAAGTGTGGTACCGAGCTTTATGCTGCCATCTTCGCAATTTGGGTACAACAACTTTTTGTGATCCTTTTGCATGGCCTCCAACTTAAGCTTCTCCCTTTCTGTATTGCATTGTTGCTTTGCATCAGAAATGACCCGACCAAGTCCATCAGCGGGCTCATACGATGCATGTTGTTCTTCTTCATTGCCGCATCCCTCTTCTTCATTGTCTTCCATTGCAGTGTATTCTTCAGGGGACATAGGATAGTTGTTATCATCCTCCTCTTCTTCATTTTTTTCCAGCCTAACCCCTCTTTCTCTGTGCATGCCCAGCAATAATATCCGGGCATTAAACCTCTCCGAAGCAAATGGCTTTGAAGGAATCTCGGGGCAGAGTGCTCCGCCACGTTCCGACAGTCGACGTAGGGACAAGGCATAAAATTATCCACTTTGTTTGCCTTAGCCAAATCGATAAATTTATGCAGGCCTATAATAAAATCGGAATCGCGTCGGTCGCCGTACATCCATCGCATCCGCGCATCGATCTGCGTCATAATAATTAACCATGACAATGACATCGTGAATAGTGAAATGACCACCCTACATGGACACATGCAATATTTTTGTATCAGTTACAGATAAAGAAGATAAGGTTGCTAACCTCGGCCGAGGATACCGTGTTGTGCGAACTTAAGTGTGGCTTGGACATTTCGTTGAACACCTTGTGTGCAGTGTGAAGAAAAAAACCTAGCATCCACCTCCCACACAAAATTTCAGAAAAAATGAGTGGATGGGCGGGGCTTATTTATAGCCAGGGGAGGGTTTTTGGTCCCGGTTCATGCCACGAACTGGGACCAAAGCCCCTCCCCGCGACACGTGGCGGCCCAGCAATGCCCCGCCCACCCAGGTCATTGGTCCTGGTTGATGGCACGAACCGGGACCAATGACCTGGGTGGGGGGCGTTGTTGGGCCGCCATGTGTCGTGGGAAGGGGCTTTGGTCCCGGTTCGTGGCATGAATCGGGACCAATGCCCAGCACCGTCGCTTCGTCGTCCTCGTGTACAAATAGGAGGCCACAGCGCGTCGCTTCGCCATCGCCTCGGCCTCTCCAATCTCTCCACCGTGTCATCGCCTCGCCCTCTGCAATCTCTCCACCTGCGTCGTCGTCCATCCTCCCCTCCCTCTCCAATCTCCACCGTACCGCCATGGAGATGCCCAGGCTGAATTTCTACGAGGCGGTGATGTTCGGGCACTACAACATCCTCACGCCGTCGGGCGCGACGGTGCCCCACGGATGGCACATCAGCTACACGGGTGTGCCAGTGGCTCCGCTCCTCGTCCCTGGCGGAGCTGAGATGGAGAGCAAAATTGCGGCGTGTCGCCGCCAGATGCCCGCGTGTAAGAGGGCACTGCCACGGTATGCGGCGGTCAGCCCGTACTGGACGGCGCTGTTCGAGAAGGAGCGGAAGACCAAGATTGGCAACCGCATCGTTTACGGGCGCGTGGTGCACCCGGATCTCTGCAATCGAGAAGGGCGGGAGAGGTTCTGGTCCGTCCCTGGACGGACCAAGTACACCGTCATCGATGCTGCTCGCCACGAAGAGGAGCTCCGTCTCGCGAACAATGCGGAAATCGTGGAGGTTCCGTCCGACGACGACGACGAGGAAGCCGGCGGCTCGAAGGACAGCGGCAGCAGAAGTGAAATTGTTGACTAGGAAAAAATTGTTAAATTGCACCTTTGTTTAGGAAGAATTTGTGGTTGAATTAATGAAATGTCTCAATTTAGATCTCTGTCTCGATTAATTTATGGAAGAATTTTTCAAAAATACTAGATCAATTCAGTTTCTGCCTCGATTTAATTTAGATCTCTGTCCCGGATTACGGACCGTCGAGGGGGTTTTTGGTCCCGGTTCGTGGCATGAACCGGGACCAATGCTCCACAGAGCGCCACGTGTGCGTCGTGATGGCATTGGTCTCGGTTCATGACACGAACCGGGATCAATGCTTAGAGATAAACCGGGACTAATGCCCAGGCGGCATGAACCAGGACCGGTGTCTAGCATTGGTCCTGATTGCGGAACCGAACTGGGACCAATGGAATTTGGGTGCTGGACCAAAGACCCTTTTTCTACCAGTGGTTATAGGAAACATGTGTATGTGTTGCAACGGGAGAGGAAAAACCAACTTTTAAGCAAAGAATCTCAGCACTACCTAAATTATTTCATCTTAATCTTTAAATTTTTATTTGATATACTCTCTTAAACTTTTTAAAAACTGACTGTGGTCTAATTTTGATATATTTTAATTTATGTATAATAATGGGTGACATGGAAAATTTGTAGTTATACCTGCTTGCTTGCTTAGACATCTCCGAAGCAATCCACTTAGGGCTCGTTTGGTTGTCGGGGGAGTAAAAAACCAAGGAACAATATCCCTACGGGTTTTTTTTAGGGTGCATAAGGGATCCCCTCCTCCACCGGGAGAGATCCGCCCCTATCATGGTAGTTGTTTGGCAAGAGGGGAGGAAACCTCACGGACACAAAATAGTGAGAATCTAGGAACCCTTTGCAGGCTAGAGATTCCCATTTCATTATGGATCACATGGTGGCTAAAACTATATTTGTGAGCTAAAATAACAGCAGCCATTTCAATTAATACTAGATGGACAAGCACGCTTCGTCGCACCGTCTGCATGGCGTTGTCAAACTTGATGGTCGGTGTGAAGGGACTGGGAAGGGAAGCAGTGGATTCGATATGAAGAGATATGGAGACAAAGAAAGTGACATTCAACTGAACATCGATAACATGATCAAAGACGTGGGCGGCGAATCAAGGTGGCGGGTTTCAGCGAGTTGGGAAGGAAGCGGAGAAATATGACATGGTAGGGCATGTTGGAAAAAAGCACATAACGATAGTTTTGCATCAATTTTAGAATAATTGTGTCAGCAAACAAAGGAATATTGTTCCAAGTAACCGAAATTAATAGCTATCCAAAATTCTAGCGATCATAGGAATGGAGGAGCCAGATTGATCAAAGTGAAGATGGAACTCCTAGAAAAGCAAGAAAAAGAGGCCCTAGGAAGAAGGTCATTTAGTAGGCTTGCAGTTTGAAGGAAAATGAAATACTTTTACTCGTGAAAATGTACCTTTACAATCACGAAAGAGCTTTTCTTCTTGACCAACAGTCAATGCATAAGAAAACCCATATTTTTATGGTTGAGGTGGTGCAACAATTAGTATCATGAAAGGTAAACATCCTTTTTGGAATATCAAAAGAAAACGCTTTTGAGGATGTCTATTTTAATATGCATGTCCCTTTCTTCATGAACATATGCATGTACCATTCTTCGTGAACCTGCACTAATGTGCATGTCTCATTAGGGATGAAGGACTCTTCGCAGTATGCATTGATGTTCCAAAAAAAGGAGTTCGGAAAATTTGGCCGGTGTGACCCGACCAACATCCTCAGTAGTAAAACGAAATTAACATCATGTGTGATCTCGGCCCGATGTTCTCCAAACAAATAATATTTTTAACATGATACCTCAAAAAGCTAATCAAATACTATTTCCATTCCCAAATATAAGATGTTTTCATAGGCTGAAATAGGCCACAAAAATATCTTACATTTATGGACATAGGTAGTATATTGGTTTAGCAGTTTTCCATAAGTGTATTGAACAGATCTCGACTCCACAAAAATTAATCATCATACTTCAATCCCCAAAACTCAAAAGGCTGGTGGTAACATCCATCTACACATGAACTCGGCATATGTCATAGGCAACATGTGAAAAGGGGCACCACATGTCAAAAAACTCAAAGGTAAGCCTATCATAGGTTAGTTCCTTTACATCATATATCCTTTTATCACAATTATTATAGTGCCTAGCTGTTACAAATGTAGACATTGCAGCTAATTGTTTTCTAGGGCCATGCTTTTATTTACATAATAATAGGCACTTCAACATTCACATTTACAAACCATGAGATAATTCGACTCCATACTTCTCCAAGAAACGAATGCCATGTGACAGCACACACATTATGTGGTGTCCAAAGAATCAAATAAAAACTCATGTAGTGGAACTAAATCATTTTTTTGGCTAACAAATGCTATTCATATTGAAGTACTCATCACACCTGCTTCCGGTGCGATCTCGGAGTTTTCGAAGCACTTGGGAGTATCCACGTCACCCCTGCAATGAGTCCAAGCAAACATAAGCAACAGATACCACTTCTAGCCACTCGATTCCATCGACACCCCCGGCGCGGCAAGCCGCGCCCGTGACGCATATATCTCGACTTAAATTGGTATACTAAGCACCAGATCTTGGTAGAAAGAAGAGTACCTCTCAATTATTTTTAGTGGTACATATAAATATCCATTAATCATCTCAGAAGGAAGGCCAATACAACAAACACACTAAATGGATAGTATGTTTCTCTCGAACAAAACCTGACTGGAAACAAGATCTAGTAGTGCCCGGTCCAAGAAAAAAACATAAAGCATTTGTTTGTAGGAGTGTAGCTCAATGTGTACCAAGCCATAGTACATTACAACATATGAACCTAATGCCAAAATAGTATGCATTGCTTCAACTGTCGGAGTCTTTTTCCTTCTTTATTGCAGCAACGGTTGACAACAAAAATTAACAAATCTGTATTAATTGACAGTAAGGGTCTCAGTAGTGACTGCACGGTTTGCCTCCAACCCTAGCGGCACCATGATTTTGTACATACTACATGAAAACAATAAATATTCAGAAATAGTTTCAGAGTCAGAGCGAGCCTAACGGGTGTAGTGAAATAAACTAACTTTGACATAGCCAAAAGAATGTATGCAGAGCTTATTCCCACTTCAAGTGAAACAATCTACAAAAAAATTAGAAAACATATGCAAGAAAAAACATGGATATGGTCCTATCAAGACGAACTGCCTCTGTTATTCCTCACGTACAAAGAATATTTTCTCTGTCACCGTTAGTAGTGTAATGATGCTCATAGGTAAGAGTTGTACCTTACAGATGAGAACTATAAGCAAGTGGAGACCTAAGATCAGATGAAAGTACAATCAAAAAAACTAACATGACAATACATTTGACAAACCAAATTGGACACTAATAGTTGCCTACTTTTCATTAAAGAAACTTCATCCAGAGCAACATCATATCTTCCAAAATTAGAAATTTCTTTACCTAGCATGCATACATATGCTTCTTCGCAATCGTTGTATAAAAAAATAACCACAAAAATACCGCAACTTTCATCTCTAAGAAAACTAACCACATAGACGAAGTAAACAATCAGAACCAGAAAACTAACAGAGATAACATGTCAAAAATACTCATACAAAACTGGAAGGGACATTAGTATGGCTCTCCTACAGATGAAATAAGAAAGTAGCCGCCGAGAAATCTCACCTCGACAACCGAAGCTCTGGTAAGTTAAATATAATGCAATGGAAACAAAAAAAATAGGTGGCCTATTTTGCTGCCTACTAAGCCACCTTCCTCCGACTTGTGAACCTCCTCAGCAATATCCTTGAAAGCTGCAAGGATATGCATAGCAAAAAAATAAAAAGGTAATCTAAAACATTAGACAAAGCTATAATTATAAAGATCATCATTCAAGTGACCGTAAATATTGATGAGCTGATACATGTGATATAGATCATTTAGTGGATAGGCTCTAAATTGTAGACGGTTAATGACATCATCTCTAAACAACATGTGGTTCAGAAAGATGGAAGCATTTTTAAATCAACAGTTGTACGTATTATTATCTAATAGTATTTAGAGCTAGAATAATCTACATTGAAGTACAAGCAAAGATGTAAACATCATATTGTGTGTGATAATTGTATTCTAACAATATTGATACTCAAAGTTATCTGTATGAAAGGGGAACCAATACTTTGAACAATGTGTAATTTAAGAAGATAGAAATAATGTAGGATGATAATTTGGGGCAGTTACTTGCTTACAATATTGGAAGATAAAATACTATATTGCAGGCTTGCAATGCTCACAAAGATATACATTTGTTCGAGAACTATGACAAGGAGGATCAACTCTCTAGATTATGCCTCTCTAATGCTTCCTATGCCCCTTCCGTCGTGTAGGTGTAGGCATATATATACAAGTGAACTCGTATTTAAGTGATAAACTGAAAAATGGGGTCACTATTTTTGTTGTTTTTCCAGATGCTGAAGCATGTAGTCCCCCTTTTGGTACTTAAAAGTTATAACCACACTTCAACTATTGGACTACATGTGCTGACAATGCATATCATCCAAGCTCTCAACTCGATTAACAGTAAAGCTGGTGTTTTAGCTAAAAATGCGACACTGAATTAATTTCCTAGCAGTACCTTTTAATGTACAAATCTGAATACCACTTTTGTCCTATGCCTACTAGTATATTTAACAGTACCTTTTGGAATCAACATTTGTTAAGTTCATTGTCAAACTAATTTGCAAACATCCAATCAAAAGTGGAATAAGAGAAGCCCTTCCAGTAGTCGGTAGGTATCGCTAGTGAAGAAACAACTGGCAGGCACCAGGAGACATAAGATCCACCTGGCAGTGGTAAGTCATGACAAAGTTCAAGTATATACCTTTCCATTTATTTACTCAGGAAGCGATGAAATTTGTTGGCCCTTTATTGCCATTCAAGTAGCAGATCATCATTCTCGATGTTAGCATGTTCTTTTATACACTTCTTTAGCCAAACCAAGAAAACTGCATGTACAAATTATATTAGATAAACAATCAGCCGTGCGTTATGTAACCTGAAATATGAAAAGTAAGCTATCGGGAGACTGAAATTGAAGTGAGAAAGAGAACTCTGGGTATTTGTGTATTAAGTACTACCATGCGTCGTGTAACCTAAAACCATCGGTAGCAAAACTCAGCTCCTCACTAATTAACAGAATTTCCTTGTTAGCTTATGGTGAGATAAGGCCTTCATATTAAGGGAAGCAGAGTTGGAGAGTGACCTTGGGTCTGCAATTTAACTAATGTTGATTGATAATGCAGTAAGAGGCTCTAAGGAATATATTGCATGGAATGTGGTTCAGAAAATGAAACCAAGCAGACTAAGAGAAAATTCATATGCATTCTTCAGTATTTTTACTGTTGGTATACATTGGGCCATTTAATAAAAATAGCACTCTTAATTTTTGGTGTTACCTGCAGATAGAATGAAATTCAGGTTAAACAAAAAAATGTTATTTTCTACTGATAACTGCATATAGAACTTCTTGTAAAATATGTGCTGATCGCTCCTACATATAGACAACAACTTGTCTGAAGCATCAGAATGATGTGGTCACCAATGATGTGGTCACCAGATAGCAGTATCACAGGATATTTGACCAAAATCTAGATGGGAAATAAGAAAAAATAAACCTGCATGTGGATAGAAAAACCTGCACACTGGAATCAATTCAGGCTAAATAGAGATACATGAACATGATCCGATCTCCGATTTCATGGGTATCTTTCACCGGCGCTGTGAAAAAAAGCGCACACACCGCCAACCTCATTTTCAGGGCAGGGAGTTGGTAGGTCAGTCGCTGGATTAAAGACGCAAGAAGTACCGACCAAGGGAAATCAACCGTCTGTACTGTATACTTCACATCCAAGACACTTGTTGCTACATGCATTGATGTTCTGAATCAGAAACATGAACAGACTTCCTACACAGACCATGCTGGTTCAGATCTTGGATGAAAGAAGCATTATTACATTAATAACAGGAAAATGAGTATGCATACAGTAACAAGGTGTGATATATTATGTCATAGTGAACTTAGTAAAGGTGGACACTACAGATTATCAAAGGTGTATTGACAATTAAGACTACTCAAAAATAAGCTCCAAACTGTGTTTTCAGCGGTGTCATGTAATTTCCTATATTCTTACAAAAACCAAAGGAAGTAAAAAACAGAAACTACTTATGTATAATAGTAGGGAATGGATCAGTGAATACAAAGGAGTGAGATGGACCATACCTAAATATAGTATAGATTCAGCTCTATTGCGAAATGTAGAATGCCCCAAATAATCCTGATCTGAAAGGACTCAAGATAAAGGAATGAGATTACTATATTCTAATTTCTTTGTACTATGCATATCCATGTCTCTGAAATATAGCAGGTCGGACAACATTAGAGAGAAATAAATAAACAACGCTAGAAACTTTGACAAAAATCGTGGACATAAGGCCTGCTATAAGATCATCAAATAGCTCAAAGAAGTTTCTCAAGATTTAAAGAAATGAAGTGTTCATAACTGGGGAAACTTCATCTCACAAGGAGCACACCAAATTAGATGAGAACATGATACTAGTGTGCACCTGGAACTGGAAGGTACAGAGCCTTTGGTCTCAGTGATAACTATTTTTTCCACAACATGAAACAAATATTAATGTAAACTTTGATAATATGTGAGGGACAAGAACAACATACATATGGACAGCATAGATCACGGAGATCTTATTCAGAACTGTAACTGATTTGACTGTCTGTGTCAACTGAACTAAGCATAGTACAATGTGCATCCAACATTTAATAAATGTTTACTTCCTTGATTAACCTGATTGGTGAATTTGAACTCCTCTTCATCTTGCATGCTTTCATCCTGCATCAAAACCTATAACACAGTTGAAGAGGTAAAATTATTTCAATTAGCAGTATATCCTAAGTAATCATAAAAGGAATTGCTTAAAATATATAATTCACATCTGCAAGAAGTTCAGTGCATTCTAGGATCAGTGCTTTGATTTTATTTTTTTGCACAAACATTCCTCATTGCAATTTTATCATGACACTGCAGGACCTTTTTTTCATGGTGTTAAAAGAGTGAAACAAATAAGATAGTTTGATTCCACTCGTCTAGGAACAAAATTAGGTACTTGTAAAAGAGACTTATAATGAGCATACTGAAGACAGGCCATCAACGCTGGACTATGTAAGTATATAATGAACTTGGAAAAAAAGGACCATATATTACTTGTTAGAACACGAATTCTCGTGGAAAAAAACATTATATTGGGCTACCTACACATTTAATTTCATCCAAGGATAAGTAAATATAAAGAAAACTTAGAAAGAGAGAGATCACGACTCAAGAAGGTAGTTGTCGCTGCTAACGCCATGGAACCTGCACCAACGTCCAGGAAAAGCATCAGACTGGCCACTGTTTTCCCACACATAGGCAATGTGTGCAAGGATTTTGTATCGATAACATTGAGTGACACGTCCTTGATCAATGAAGCTTGCATGTTGCCCCTCCTCTGACCTATACATAAATGAAATTCCTTAGTACAGATCGGCAAACTAAGTGGCAAAAATTAGGAAACGGGTAAAGAAATCTAGAGGAAGAACCGATATTTTGTAGAAAAGTGTAGAGACGAAAGGGATAGAACTATTCAATCCAAGTACAAACAATGAGCTCTGAAAGTTTCTATCCCTGAATCTTCTGTCCAGTAACATCATTAGTTTAGGTACTTCTGAAATTATAAGTTATAGTTTTGTTCTCACAACTACCATAAACGGGAGTACATGATATTCCTAGAGAACGAAGAAGCGACCTGAATCAAAGATGATATGACCAATTTACTAAGATGTGGCCTCTTCCGATACACATAGTTTAATCACAATATTTGTCGTCCAATGTCATATGTAATAATAATATTAAGAAAGTTCAGTGGGGGTGGACCGATGCGTACCAGCTAGCTTTGTAGGGGATACGGCGGCCTCGTGCAAGAGGTCGTGCGGTCTGTTGGCGTCATCAGCGGCTGGGAGGAAGCCCTCCTCGGGCGTGTGTGTGTCAGCGGCCCGCCCTGCGGGTCTGTTCGTCTGCGGTACCAAAGTTCCCAGACCAGCACACTACAGTACCTAAATTGTCTGAAATTGCCGTGTTTTAAAATGTTGGGCCGCCAACTATCGAGAGGGCCATTTCGATGCAAACTCATCTCACCCCTACCAAATCCAAATATTCCGTGAAATTGCCTCGTGAAGTAGACGGTCGGGACCCTCACGTTAGTAATATTTTCGTGACGCGAGCGCCAACGCGGCAACCACGTAGGCGAAACGAGAGACCAAATTCACAAATCCACTCCCTCCCTCCTTTCGCATGAACCCTAGCACCGGCGGCGTCGAAATCCCCTCTCCAACCAGAATGATATTTTCGGGCATTTGACTTCCGACGCCAAGTTGCTGCGCCTACTCGCTGCTACCGAGCTCTAATGCCGAATGTCGTGCCAGCCATTGCGATGATCTAGCCCGTCTCTACCACCGACGAGCTGAGCAGCGCGAAGGATGGCAGCTCCATTTGCCGAGGAAGAAGTACTTCTGGCTAATTGCGGGTGAGCTACTCTTCTCTTTGCTATTCGCACTACCTATAACTACTAGCTGGCTATTGGCATTACAGAGATATATCGAACATAGAATTGTTTGCTAACACGACGCTGACAAACAATTATTATCTTTTGTCTCCAATTTTCTATCAAGTAGGATCTCCGCTGAACCCAAATACATGGTTCGGGTCACCATCTGTGGCTACCACATTAAATTAGTAGATGGGAAGAGCACGTGGAATCAAGCTCACAATCTGAAGATGGAAGTAGCGCCTGTGCGGCACTATCCTAGTTTGGTTGCTGCTGTGCGTGAACTTGCTAAAATGAGGCCGGAGCAGACTGCACGGTTCAGCATCCTTGATGAACGAGGCTTCAACGTTCCTATAGCGTGTGACAGTCAGCTAATTGGATTGATGAAACAGCATGCTGGGCTTCGCGTGGTTATGCTGATTTGTAACATACTGGATGAGTAAGCTTCTACTACTGGGAGTCGCCCAGCTATTATTGGACAGGGAGGTCTAACTCGAACCCCTGTTGTTGTTGAGCAAAATGTGGTTCCTCGTCCGCGATATGCTTCTGTCAGGCAACCTCCTTGTAGGAGTCCCCGTATTGCCATTGTGGAAAACTCTGCTCTGGAATCTGCTGGTACTGGCCGTCCCCGTGGTGTTGTTGCTCCGGCTGCTGCTGACCTAATCCATGCCGCTATTGAGCAAACTAAGGCTTCCGGAGGCTTCCCCGATGTTGTTGCCAAGACCGCTGCCTTGTGTGTTGCTCCTCCTCGAAACCGTCCTCAAGTTGTGTGAACCCGTGCTCTAGAATCTGCAGGTACTGGTCGTCCTCGTGTTGTTGTTGATCTGGCCACTGTTGACCCAATCCCTGCCGTTGTTGAGCAAACTAAGGCTTCCGGAGGCTGCCCCACTGTTATTGCAAAGACTGATGCCTTGTGTCCTCCTCGAACCCGTGCTCAGGTTCAGCGAGCTGCTGGTCTGGAGCTAGCTCATGGTCTGGACTCTTCTAGCACTCGAAACACTGTTGTTGTGGGAACTGCTCCTGATTGTCGATGTGGCATGGCAGCAGCTGATCCTATTGTGGCTGCCGTTAGAAGGGGCCCTGCCTGTCCACCATGTAATGTAGCTCCCGCTGCTAAGGGCCCTCGCCTTGCTCCTGGTCCTGGTACTTCCACCGAGGTTGATCCAGCTAACGATGACGCTGGTGATGGCGACGGTGGCATTGGGGTTGGGTCTGATGGTGCCGCTCCACCTCTCGAACCTCTCGGAGGTTTTTATCCTAAAGAACCTGATGATGGCAAAGTAATCGTTCGTATCGGTGTCGCAGATTATACTGCAAAATTAAATGATGGCACAAAAAAAATTTATGACGAGTTTGATGTAATCCTTGGCAGATACGATCCTGAAGTGGTAGAGTTATCTGACCTAATGGCATCGTTACGTGTGAAGGTGCTGTGAGGGTCCTCCCAGGAAGCACGTTTGTTATATTTTGGTTACAGGAGAAAAAAGGCTATCGAAGTGAAAGATACCAAGGATTTAGTCGTATCGTTTATAAGGAAACATTATAGAGGTGAAGTGTACTTCCACTTGATAGTGCAAATGGTTGGAGAGGAATTGGAACTCGACAATAGAGATGATGGACTTTTAAAAGGCATGCGTGACCTGATCCATGGCATCATGGGGCTGGTGCGACTGAGGGTAGCTTCGAACAGAGGAGAGTCTTATAGAGGAGCGTCATAAAGAGGAGCAGGAAGAGCATCCCCAGAAAGGGCACCCCGAAGAAGAAAGTCACCAAGGAGACCACGCCAGAGAAGAGGACGCCCAAGAGTCGCACGAAAAAAGGCACCACGCCGCAGAGTACACCCGTGAGATCCCGTCAAAATGCCACACCAAACGGTAGCGACAAAAACGCTAAGAGGGCTAGCACGGTGGTGAACACTCCTAGGAGTGGTAGCAAATTGGCGAAGATGGCCAGCACGGAGGCTACCACACCTAGTGGGAGCAGAAAAAATACTAATTTGGAGCGAAACACGCCGTTAAGGTCAGGGAATAATGCCAGCACGAAGGAGAACACGCCCAATAGTAGCAGCAAAAGGACTAATTTGGAGCGGAACACGCCGCTAAGGTCAGGCAATAATGCCAGCACGAAGGAGAACACGCCCAATAGTAGCAGCAAAAGGGCTAATTCGAAGAAGAACACGCAGAAGAGGTCAGGCAATAATGCCAGCACCCTAGAGCCAACACCCGTGAGGGGAGGCAGTATGGAGATCATACCCAAGAGCGGCAGCAAAAATCCTAGTTCAATGGGAAATGGAACACAGATGTCAAGCCCTACTGATACCATCAGGAAAGATTATATCAGGAAGGAGGATGTACACAGGAAGAGCAAGAGGGTTCTGTACAGTCAAAATGAAATTGATTCTGACTGATGTTCATCCACCGAAGTACCTGGGATGCGTGCAAACGTAAGACCACCCTATGTGGTTGCAGCAGAACCAACCGGGTGTCTTGGAGAAAACAGAGTTGCCGGTGAGGTGGATTGGGGCAATGTTCCGGTCCATCCGGGTGGAGACGATTTGCAAGTTAACATGGATGAATGGACAGGCCGAGGTACATTGTCCATGGAGGATCACAGCAAGAGCCTTACCTGCATCGAAGGCAATTAGGGTACTGGGGCAATGAATGTAGCAAACCATTAGAACTTTCTCTCTTTTCACTCTGTAACTACAATTGATGTGCGATATCTTTCTGGCAACTAGTCGACTCCGCTTATCTTTTAAATGAATCTGCGTTGCAGGTGAACAAAATGGGCCCTCCACACATGTGTCCGACAGGAAGCAAACTGAAATCCTCAATGGCTGATATGGAGTGGGTGGCTATGCAATCTATGTCCATACTAAAGGATAACCCTAAGGAGACCGCGAAGAATATTCAGACTAGCCTCGGTTCTAAATACAACATTGTCCTTCCGTATTACATGGTTTGGAAAGGTAAAGAGAAAGCTCTGGGGGTCTTGCGCGGGGATTGGACCAATAGCTTCAGGATGTTGTACAACTTCAAGGCGGAGGTACAAGCTAGGTGTCCGGGGAGTGTTGTGGAGATTGACACCAAATCAGTACGTGGTAAAATATATTTCAATAGATTTTTCATGGCGCTTAAACCTTGCATCCAAGGATTCAAGGACGGATGTAGGCCGTATCTGAGTGTAGACAGCACCATCCTAACTGGCAAATGGAAAGGCTGTCTGCCATCTGCCATAGCACTTGATGGTCACAAATGGATGTTCCTAGTGGCATTCGGGCTATTTGAAACAAAAACGGAGGAAAACTGGGTCTGGTTTATGAGGCAGCTCAGGAGATCAATAGGCCACATGGATCCATTCGCTATATACACGGATGCATGCAAAGGGCTGACGAATGCAGTGAAGGAGGTGTTCTCGCGAGCTGAAGGTAGAGAATGCCATGCCCATATGATGCTCAACTTGTACTCACACTATGCAGGCAGCGTATTTCGTTACATGTTTCATGATGCTAGAGTTTACAAACCTAGTAGCAGCGAATATTTCATGAGCAAGATTTTTGCGGAAGCCCCTAAACTTCCAGAGTACTTAGCAATCCATCATTCGCAGCTATGGAAGAGGAGTCAATTCAACCCTGACATAAAAGTTGATTACATAAACAACAACCTTGCAGAATGCCTGAATAACTAGGTGAAGGACATAAAAGTGCGTCATGTTCATATCTTGATGGACAGCATACGTGGTATGATCATGAAGTTGTTAAATATAAGGAGAGAGATCGGTAGGAGACTTAGAGGAAATATGCTACCGCCAGTTGTATAACAACTGCACAAGAGAAGCCGAGGACTTGCTCATCTTAAGGTTCTCCCGTCAACCAGCAGCAGCTGTGAGGTGGTTGATATGTCCAAGAGTGGCAAAAGGGATGTTGTGAACATCTAGATGCGAGAATGTACCTGCTTAGAGTGGCAGCATACCGGGAAACCTTGCGACCACGCCTTGGCCTTCTTGGTGAATAAAAGAATTCTACCACATTTGGATCAGTATTTGTCAGACTACTACTCTATGGAAAAGTTCAGAGCTGCGTACGCTGGATCCGTCGAGCCATGTACAGACCCATCTCAGTGGCCTCAAGTCCAACTGTCTTTCGAGCTTTGCCAGCCAGTTACAAAAAGGGGCAGAGGAAGACCTCAGGTGAATAGGTTTAAGAATTTTCTCGAGAAGAAGGGTTCGGCTTTCTGTGCTACCAAGAAGGGCAAAAACAGATGCAAGACCGGCCATCTTATAGGCCATAGAGCAGCGGGCTGCCCCCTTAATGCTCCCAAACCTAGGTATGAGATGGTACATTCACACAAAAAATTGTTTATAGTATGTAGATATAAGGTAGTAATCCATGTACTGTTTTTTTACAGGAAGCGCAAGGTAAGAAACAAGATAGCCGACTCAGTGATTTTGCTGCGGGAAGAAAACCAAAACAAGTGGAGTGATAATGTTGGATAGGATTCTGGTGCTAATTGGCCTGACTTCCCTCGGCCCGGAGATGCAGGGTACGTGAAGGTAAGAAAATTGGCACCCAGGAAGAGGAAGAAGACAGTAGATGAAGAAGCTAGTGGACGTGAAGGCAAGAGGAAGAAAGTTGGCACCCAAGCAGTGAAAGAAGGCTAGTAGTGTAGAATCCTAATGATGTATTAAACTTGAACCTATATATGTAGTTCGGTTAAACTCTGGAGCTGTGTGCGTGGAACTTGTCGGGCGAAACAATCTGCCTCCCGTACTCGGAGTAAAATGTATTATGACTTTAAGATTGGATACGGCCGAGGCCACTAGTTGAATCCAAAATTGTGATTGTGCCACTACTATCTGAACAATCGCGATAGCTGAGCGGTTAAGGGGTCTCCAAAATCGATGGGTGTTAGTGGCACAGACATGAATTATTTATAGGCGCTTAATAATACCTGCTATTGGCATTACACTTATGATAAGTTTCTGGGCTGAAAAACAATTTCTAAGCTGGCTGCTACACTCCACGAAGCAGCAACTTATTTTAGCTGCTGGACAACGACATGGCAACATAAACTGCAAATGCAACAGATAATGCCCAGATAATGAGGAAATTGTTTCCACTATCTGGCCTAATCTTGAGCCCATCTGTCTCACCACCTCCATGCCCATGCCTCCCCTGCACCTGGCGAAGCTCCCGTATCTCTCGCTCCATCGCACGAATCTCCTCTTTCTTGTCCCACACAGCATCACGCTGATCCTGAACAAGCTCTTTGTGAAACCTGTCAGTGGCTTTTCGATCCACACAAACTTGTCACAGCCACTCCCCCTCCCTTCCTGCGAAGTAGATCGAAGGAAACAAAAAAATTACATTACGATTTCCGGATTCGGGATACCATTGTACCTATAGTACGAACTTACCGCTCTGATGCTGCAGTTGTTAAATTTTCCTGCAGTATTTTCTTCGGTCCACAAAATCCATCTCGGCATCTTCTCACCGCACAAACACAGCATATCGGGGTAGTAATCGTAGGGCGCTCTCTAGTACCTGATAGGGGCACCCGCCTGACGACGTTGAGCCGACCCTGATTCCGCTCGAGATGAACTGCATGAGCTGTGAGCCATGAGCGAGGGGAGCGGGGGTAGAGGAAAGGGAGGAAAGAGGATCCTTTGGATGTCAGGGTAGTGGTGAAGCGTGATTTATCCCCACTTAATAACTCGGGCAGAATCCTACCGTCCACATTCGGCTGACAGGTGGGGGACCTAGCGTGTGGACTTGTCAACCAAACCTCGCGCCTTCGTGGTTCAAAGGCCCTCTCGTGCGCATTGGACGAAATTTTTTGGCACCTTGCCCATGTACATATCACTGGGAGGCCTTGCTCAGGAACCAGACACGCCTGGTCCACAATCTTACTCCATCCTAGGAACTTGTCATGGCTCGCGCTGGCAGATCCATCCGCTCCATCGCTTCCGGTAGGGCTCGCCGCGGCGCATCCACCCCAAGATCCTACCGTCACAGTATCAAATGGCCATGGTTTCTTGAGAGGAGCGACGATGCTACGTATCAGATCTCGGCCCCTCCTACCTGTAGAAGGACTGATGCGGCATCGAGCTCGAGCAGAGCCGCCAGGCGCGACGGCGCTCGGTCCACGCCAACCCCGTCACCTTCGTCATTGTCAATTCTGATGTGGAGGACGACGGGGATGAAGCTGTGCAGAACGCCGTTGTTGCCTCCTTGGCGAAGGGAAAGCCACGAGCGGGAGTGGATGTCACTGTGAAGGGCACGGCGGTGTCACCAATCGAGGTGGACTCCGACGATAGCGTTGTGATGTGGGTTTAGATGTTGTTTAGGATGGTTGCAATTTCGGTTGTGTTTAGTGCAAGTACAATTATTGTAATGGGTTTGTCGAGCTATATTGAGAAATATGTGTAATAGTAGCGTGTGAGTGCTTCCACTTTAGAAATTGTGTCTGTGCCATTTGCATGTTGCATTATCAACATAGATTACATGTAAATAATCCAACGAAAATCAGATTACAACCATCAGACGGGAGTGGCAGGATGGAAGAGAAGTTGGGACAGTGGCTTCGAGGGGAAGGAAGAGAAGGAGGCGTGACACTGGCAGGTGGGCCCTCGGAACACGTGACACTGACATGCGGGGGCGGGAGCACACGGTATTGCCAGTCTATCCAGAGCAAGCAGACTTTGCAATGTGACAACAACAAGCTGATTGGACCAATAACTTGTCAAATTATTAAGGAGTACTAAAAAACTACAACTGGGGTACATTCGCACAACACGTATGCACTACGCACCTGAGAAGCATCGCTTAAGTCTAACAGTAACGACAGCATAAGTACTACATTTCCCTGTCAGTCTTCTCGATACAAATGTAGAAATGCATCTGCCTGTTCGGTCTAGCACCGACAAGGTACTGAGATGGCACACATAGGATCGACCTTAGGTCCGCATACTCCACCTCCCGCGGTGTCGGGCAGCTCGGCGCCTCGGCTAGCACAAGAATGCTATCGGACGATGGCGGTTGGGTGTTCGCCCACATGCACACCGTGTATACGGGCCAGGCGCACGAGACTGACCTAACGCATACCACACACATGAAGGTGGGCTCGGCTCTGGTTCCCGGAACACCGGCGGTGATGGTCAGGACAA
Source organism: Avena sativa (assembly GCA_916181665.1). NCBI lineage: Eukaryota > Viridiplantae > Streptophyta > Magnoliopsida > Poales > Poaceae > Avena > Avena sativa. Next base: position 348,125,887 of record OV702287.1, read on the forward strand.
AAACAGAGCCGTCCCCCCTGGAAAATTAGCCAGAGGCATGCCGAGTTAGTGAACGGCACCTGCTCTTGGAGAAGTTGCGCTTGCCCGTACGAGATCCTAATTACTTTGATCAAGTGCTCCTCTGCAAGGTGGACGACGAGCTCTGCCGGCGGGCTGGTGTAGTTGCAGCCCGGCTCCGTGCAGGAGCACGCACCATGCAGGCACACGAGCTCGTGGAGCAGGAGATCGTGGTAGGAGTAACGGCGAAAGCATCCTGGGTGGGAGCACACGAGCGGGAACGCTGATGCGAAGTTGCGCGCGAGGATCTCCAGATTCTTGGGCTGCAGCATCTGCCACATCTGAAGTTCGTCAAGAAATCAGAATAAGATCAGCAGTTAGATTCGCGAATAGCATGAATATGTAGGATAAGTTCAAAAGCTTGTAAAATGATTTCTTAGGGTGAAGGTAACAACCCGAGAATTGGCGGATGTCGTCCGGGCATGGCGCACAAAAGTCGTAGGCATCGTCCAGGCACAGTGATGTGTGGTGGATGAGGGGAGAGGGGGCTGCGGAGTAGACGTGCTCACTCACGAGCTCTATGATATTACTAGTAGGCTATGGGTGAGTGGAAATAATAGTAATATAAGTGAAAATGTAAGCGCGGCTAATCATGTCACGGAGCCTACTCATGGATCGCTCTAACAAAGAACCATCTTATTCATTCACGCACCCCAATCGAACGGTCTGCGACGATTAGATCGGACAACTACTTTAGAGGGGGGCTTCTAGAAGACGCGATCTTATGTGGTTTGTAGAATGAACACACATGCAATGACATTGGTTAATCCATGTGTGGTTTGTGGAAATAACACACATGCAATGCCATTAGTTGATCCATGTGTGGTTTGTGAAAAGAACACACATGCAATGACTCTCGTTGATCCATGTGTGGTTTCTGGAAAAAACACACATGCAATGATATTGGTTGATCCATACGTGGTTTGTGACAATAACACACATACAATTACACTAGTGGATACATATGTGGTTCGTGGAAAAGAACACACATTCAATGACATTGGTGGATCCATAAGTGGTTTGTGGAAAGAACACACATGCAATGAACACTAGTGGATCCATGTGTGGTTTGTGAAAAGAACACACATGCAATGCGATTGGTTGATCCATGTGTGATTTGTGAAAAGAACACACGTGAAATGCCATTGGTTGATCCATGTGGTTTGTGGAAAAGAGCAAACATGCAATGACAGTGGTGGATCGAAAAGTGGTTTGTGGAAAGAACACACATGAAGTGAACACTGGTGGATCCATGAGTGGTTTCTAAAAAGAACACACATGCAAGGCCATTGGTTGATCCATGTGTGGTTTGTGAAAAGAACACACATGCAATGCCATTGGTTGACCCATGTGGTTTGTGGAAAAGAACACACATGCAATGACATTGGTGGATCCATAAGTGGTTTGTGGAAAGAACACACATGGATTGAACACTGGTTGATCCATGTGTGGTTTGTGACAATAACACACATGCAATGACTCTAGTGGATCCATGTGTGGGTCCATATGTGGTTTGTGAAACGAACACACATGCAATGACACTAGTGGATCCATATGTGGTTTATGGAAAGAACACACATGCAATGACATTGGTTGATCCATATGTGGTTTGTCAAAAGAACACACATGCAATGACACTGGTTGATCCATGTGTGGTTTGTGGAAAAAAAACACATGCAATGACTCTAGTGTATCCATATGTGGTTTGTGAAAAGAACACACATGCAATGACATTGGTTGCTCCATGTGTGGTTTGTGAAAAGAACACACATGCAATTACTCTGGTGGATCCAGGTGTGGTTTGTGGAAAGAACACACATGCAATGATTCTGTTGGATCCATGTGTGGTTTGTGAAAAGAACACACATGCAATGACTCTAGTGGATACATATGTGGTTTGTGGAAAAGAACACACACACAATGACTCTAGTGGATACAAATGTGGTTTGTGGAAAATAACACACATGCAATTACTACTAGTGGATCCATATGTGGTTCATGACAGGAACACACCTGCAATGACATTGGTGGATCCATAAGTGGTTTGTGGAAAGAACACACGTGCAGTGAACATTGGTGGATCCATGTGTGGTTTGAAAAGAACACACATGCAATGCCATTGTTTATCCATGTGTGGTTTGTGAAAAGAACACACATGCAATGACTCTAGTGGATCCATGTGTGGTTTGAAAAGAACACACATGCAATGACATTGGTTGATCCATGTGTGTTTTGTGAAAAGGACACACATGCAGTGAACACCGGTGGATCCATGTGTGTTTTGTGAAAAGAACACCGATGCAATGCCGGTTGATCCATGTGTGGTTTGTGAAAAGAACACACATGCAATGCCATTGGTTGATCCATGTGTGTTTTGTGAAAAGAACACATGCAATGATATTGGTGGATCCATAAGTGGTTTGTGGAAAAGAACACACATGCAATGAACACTAGTGGACCATATGTGGTTCATGACAGGAACATAGATGCAATGAACACTGGTGGATCCATGTGTGGTTAGTGGAAAGAACACACATGCAATGACACTGGTGGATCCATATGTGGGTCATGGAAAGAACACACAGGCAATGACATTGGTGGATCCATATGTGGTTTGTGAAAAGAACACACATGCAATGACATTGGTGGATCCATATGTGGTTTGTGGAAAAGAAGACACATGCAATGAACACTACTGGATCCATATGTTGTTCATGATAGGAAGGCACATGCAATGAACACTGGTGGATCCATATGTGGTTTGTGGAAAGAACACACATGCAATGCCATTGGTTGATCCATGTGTGGTTTGTGAAAAGAACACACATGCAATTCCATTGGTTGATCCACGTGGTTTGTGGAAAAGAACACACATGCAATGACATTGCTGGATCCATAAGTGGTTTGTGGAAAGAACAGACATGCAGTGAACACTAGTGGATCCATGTGTGGTTTATTAAAAGAACACACATGCAATGCCATTGGTTGATCCATGTGTGTTTTGTGAAAAGAAAACACATGCAATGACATTTGTTGATCCATATGTGGTTTGCGGAAAAGAACACACATGCAATGCCATTGGTGGATCCATGTGTGGTTTGTGGAAAGAACACACATGCAATGCCATTGGTTGATCCATGTGGTTTGTGGAAAGGAACACACATGCAATGGCATTGGTGGATACATAAGTGGTTTGTGGAAAAGAACACACATGCAATGAACACTAGTGGATCCTTATGTGGTTCATGACAGGAACACACATGCAATGAACACTGGTGGATCCATATGTGGTTTGTGGAAAGAACACATATGCAATGCAATTGGTTTATCCATATGTGGTTTGTGGAAAGAACACACATGCAATGCCACTAGTTGATCCATGTGTGGTTTGTCAAAAGAACACACATGCAATGCCATTGGTTGATCCATGTGTGTTTTGTGAAAACAACACACATGCAATGACTCTAGTGGATCCATGTGTGGTTTGAAAAGAACACACATGCAATGACATTGGTTGATCCATGTGTGTTTTGTGAAAAGGATACACATGCAGTGAACACTGGTGGATCCATGTGTGTTTTGTGAAAAGAATACACATGCAATGCCATTGGTTGATCCATGTGTGGTTTGTGAAAAGAACAAACATGCAATGCCATTGGTTGATCCATGTGTGTTTTGTGAAAAGAACACACATGCAATGATATTGGTGGATCCATAAGTGGTTTGTGGAAAAGAACACACATGCAATGAACACTAGTGGATCCATATGTGGTTCATGACAGGAACATACATGCAATGAACACTGGTGGACCCATGTGTGGTTAGTGGAAAGAACACACATGCAAGGACACTTGTGGATCCATATGTGGGTCATGGAAAGAACACACATGCAATGACATTGGTGGATCCATATGTGGTTTGTGAAAAGAACACACATGCAATGACATTGGTGGATCCATATGTGGTTTGTGGAAAAGAAGACACATACAATGAACACTACTGGATCCATATGTTGTTCATGATAGGAACACACATGCAATAAACACTGGTGGATCCATATGTGGTTTGTGGAAAGAACACACATGCAATGCCATTGGTTGATCCATGTGTGGTTTCTAAAAAGAACACACATGCAATGCCATTGGTTGATCCATGTGGTTTGTGGAAAAGAACACACATGCAATAACATTGGTGCATCCATAAGTGGTTTGTGGAAAGAACACACATGTAGTGAACACTGGTGGATCCATGTGTGGTTTATGAAAAGAACACACATGCAATGCCATTGGTTGATCCATGTGTGGTTTGTGAAAAGAACACACATGCAATGCCATTGGTTGATCCATTTGTGGTTTGTCAAAAGAACACACATGCAATGACATTGGTGGATCCATAAGTGGTTTGTGGAAAGAATACACATGCAGTGAACACTGGTGGATCCATGTGTGGTTTATGAAAAGAACACACATGCAATGCCATTGGTTGATCCATGTGTGTTTTTTGAAAAGAACACACATGCAATGACATTTGTTGATCCATATGTGGTTTGCGGAAAATAAGACACATGCAATGCCATTGGTGGATCCATGTGTGGTTTGTGGAAAGAACACACATGCAATGCCATTGGTTGATCCATGTGGTTTGTGGAAAGGAACACACATGCAATGGCATTGGTGGATACATAAGTGGTTTGTGGAAAAGAACACACATGCAATGAACACTAGTGGATCCTTATGTGGTTCATGACAGGAACACACATGCAATGAACACTGGTGGATCCATATGTGGTTTGTGGAAAGAACACATATGCAATGCAATTGGTTGATCCATATGTGGTTTGTGGAAAGAACACACATGCAATGCCATTGGTTGATCCATGTGTGGTTATTGAAAACAACACACATGCAATGCCATTGGTTGATCCATGTGGTTTGTGGAAAAGAACACACATGCAACAACATTGGTGGATCCATAAGTGGTTTGTGGAAAGAACACACATGCAGTGAACACTGGTGGATCCATGTGTGGTTTATGAAAAGAACACACATGCAATGCCATTGGTTGATACATGTGTGGTTTGTCAAAAGAACACACATGCAATGACATTGGTGGATCCATAAGTGGTTTGTGGAAAGAATACACATGCAGTGAACACTGGTGGATCCATGTGTGGTTTATGAAAAGAACACACATGCAATGCCATTGGTTGATCCATGTGTGTTTTTTGAAAAGAACACACATGCAATGACATTTGTTGATCCATATGTGGTTTGCGGAAAATAACACACATGCAATGCCATTGGTGGATCCATGTGTGGTTTGTGGAAAGGACACACATGCAATGCCATTGGTTGATCCATGTGGTTTGTGGAAAGGAACACACATGCAATGGCATTGGTGGATACATAAGTGGTTTGTGGAAAAGAACACACATGCAATGAACACTAGTGGATCCTTATGTGGTTCATGACAGGAACACACATGCAATGAACACTGGTGGATCCGTATGTGGTTTGTGGAAAGAACACATATGCAATGCAATTGGTTGATCCATATGTGGTTTGTGGAAAGAACACACATGCAATGCCATTGGTTGATCCATGTGTGGTTCTTGAAAAGAACACACATGCAATGCCATTGGTTGATCCATGTGGTTTGTGGAAAAGAACACACATGCAACAACATTGGTGTATCCATAAGTGGTTTGTGGAAAGAACACACATGCAGTGAACACTGGTGGATCCATGTGTGGTTTATGAAAAGAACACACATGCAATGCCATTGGTTGAGCCATGTGTGGTTTGTTAAAAGAACACACATGCAATGCCATTGGTTAATCCATGTGTGGTCTGTGGAAAGAACACACATGCACTTAACACTAGTGGATCCATGTGTGGTTTATGAAAAGAACACACATGAAGTGAACACTGGTGGATCCATGTGTGGTTGGTTAAAAGAACACACATGCAATGCCATTGGTGGATCCATGTGTGGTTTGTGGAAAGAACAGACATGCAATGCCATTGGTTGATCCATGTGTGTTTGTGTAAAAGAACACACATGCAATGACATTGGTGGATCCATAAGTAATTTGTGGAAATTACACACATGTAGTGAACACTGGTGGATCCATAAGTGGTTTGTGTAAAGAACACACATGCAGTGAACACTGGTTTATCCATGTGTGGTTTGTGACAATAACACACAAGCAATGACTCTAGTGGATCCATGTGTGGGTCCATATGTGGTTTGTGAAAAGAACACACATGCAATGACTCTAGTGGATCCATATGTGGTTTATGAAAAGAACACACATGCAGTGAACACTGGTGGATCCATATGTGGTTTGTAGAAAGAACACACATGCAATGCCACTAGTTGATCAATGTGTTGTTTGTGAAAAGAACACACATGCAATGCCATTGGTTGATCCATGTGTGTTTTGTGAAAAGAACACACATGCAATGACATTTGTTGATCCATATGTGGTTTGTGGAAAAGAACACACATGCAATGCCATTGGTGGATCCATGTGTGGTTTGTGGAAAGAACACACATGTAATGCCATTGGTTGATCCATGTGGTTTGTGAAAGGAATAGACATGCAATGGCACTGGTGGATCCACAAGTGGTTTGTGGAAAAGAACACACATGCTAGTAACACTAGTGGATCCATATGTGGTTCATGACAGGAACACACGTGCAATGCCATTGGTTGATCCATGTGTGGTTTGTGGAAAGAACACACATGCAATGCCATTGGTTGATCCATGTGTGGTTTGTGAAAAGAACACACATGCAATGCCATTGGTTGATCCATGTGTGGTTTGTGAAAAGAACACACATGCAATGACTCTGGTTGATCCATGTGTGGTTTGTGGAAAGAACACACATGCAATGACATTGGTTGATCCATACATGGTTTGTGACAATAACACACATATAATTACTCTAGTGGATAGATATGTGGTTTGTGGAAAATAACACACATGCAATGACATTGGTGGATCCATAAGTGGTTTGTGGAAAGAACACACATGCAGTGAACACTTGTGGATACATATCTGGTTTGTGGAAAAGAACACACATGCAATGGCATTGGTGGATCCATATGTGGTTTGTGGAAAGAACACACATGCAATGATATTGGTTAATCCATGTGTGGAAAAGAACACACATGCAATGACTCTAGTGGATACATATGTGGTTTGTGGAAACGAATACACATGCAATGACATTGGTGGATCCATATGTGGTTTGTGGAAAGAACACACATGGAATGACATTGGTTGATCCATGTGTGGTTTGTGGAAAGAACACACATGCAATGACATTGGTGGATCCATCTGTGGTTTGTGGAAAGAACACACATGCAATGACTCTGGTGTATCCATATGTGGTTTGTGAAAAGAACACACATGCAATGACATTTGTTGATCCATACGTGGTTTGTGAAAAAGAACACACATGCAATTAGTCTGATGGATCCATGTGTGGTTTGTGGAAAGAACACACATGCAATGACTCTGGTGGATCCATGTGTGGTTTGGGAAAAGAACACACATGCAATGACTCTGGTGGATCCATGTGTGGTTTGTGAAAAGAACACACATGCAATGAGATTTGTTGATCCATATGTGGTTCGTGGAAAAGAACACAGATGCAATGACATTGGTGGATCCATGTGTGGTTTGTGGAAAGAACACACATGCAATGACTCTAGTGGATCCATGTGTGGTTTGTGAAAAGAACACACATGAAGTGAACACTAGTGGATCCATGTGTGGTTTATGAAAAGAACACACATGAAGTGAACACTGGTGGATCCATGTGTGGTTGGTGAAAAGAACACACATGCAATGCCATTGGTGGATCCATGTGTGGTTTGTGGAAAGAACACACATGCAATGCCATTGGTTGATCCATGTGTGTTTGTGTAAAAGAACACACATGCAATGACATTGGTGGATCCATAAGTAATTTGTGGAAATTACACACATGTAGTGAACACTGGTGGATCCATAAGTGGTTTGTGTAAAGAACACACATGCAGTGAACACTGGTTTATCCTTGTGTGGTTTGTGACAATAACACACAAGAAATGACTCTAGTGGATCCATGTGTGAGTCCATATGTGGTTTGTGAAAATAACACACATGCAATGACTCTAGTGTATCCATATGTGGTTTATGAAAAGAACACACATGCAGTGAACACTGGTGGATCCATATGTGGTTTGTAGAAAGAACACACATGCAATGCCAATAGTTGATCAATGTGTTGTTTGTGAAAAGAACACACATGCAATGCCATTGGTTGATCCATGTGTGTTTTGTGAAAAGAACACACATGCAATGACATTTGTTGATCCATATGTGGTTTGTGGAAAAGAACACACATGCAATGCCATTGGTGGATCCATGTGTGGTTTGTGGAAAGAACACACATGTAATGCCATTGGTTGATCCATGTGGTTTGTGGAAAGGAATAGACATGCAATGGCATTGGTGGATCCATAAGTGGTTTGTGGAAAAGAACACACATGCTAGTAACACTAGTGGATCCATATGTGGTTCATGACAGGAACACACATGCAATGCCATTGGTTGATCCATGTGTGGTTTGTGGAAAGAACACACATGCAATGCCATTGGTTGATCCATGTGTGGTTTTTGAAAAGAACACACATGCAATGCCATTGGTTGATCCATGTGTGGTTTGTGAAAAGAACACACATGCAATGACTCTGGTTGATCCATGTGTGGTTTGTGGAAAGAACACAAATGCAATGACATTGGTTGATCCATACATGGTTTGTGACAATAACACACATATAATTACTCTAGTGGATAGATATGTGGTTTGTGGAAAATAACACACATGCAATGACATTGGTGGATCCATAAGTGGTTTGTGGAAAGAACACACATGCAGTGAACACTTGTGGATACATATCTGGTTTGTGGAAAAGAACACACATGCAATGGCATTGGTGGATCCATATGTGGTTTGTGGAAAGAACACACATGCAATGATATTGGTTAATCCATGTGTGGAAAAGAACACACATGCAATGACTCTAGTGGATACATATGTGGTTTGTGGAAACGAATACACATGCAATGACATTGGTGGATCCATATGTGGTTTGTGGAAAGAACACACATGGAATGACATTGGTTGATCCATGTGTGGTTTGTGGAAAGAACACACATGCAATGGCATTGGTGGATCCATCTGTGGTTTGTGGAAAGAACACACATGCAATGACTCTGGTGTATCCATATGTGGTTTGTGAAAAGAACACACGTGCAATGACATTTGTTGATCCATACGTGGATTGTGAAAAAGAACAGACATGCAATTAGTCTGGTGGATCCATGTGTGGTTTGTGGAAAGAACACACATGCAATGACTCTGGTGGATCCATGTGTGGTTTGTGGAAAGAACACACATGCAATGACTCTGGTGGATCCATGTGTGGTTTGTGAAAAGAACACACATGCAATGACTCTGGTGGATCCATGTGTGGTTTGTGAAAAGAACACACATGCAATGACATTTGTTGATCCATATGTGGTTCGTGGAAAAGAACACAGATGCAATGACATTGGTGGATCCATGTGTGGTTTGTGGAAAGAACACACATGGAATGACTCTAGTGGATACAAATGTGGTTTGTGGAAAAGAACACACATGCAATTACGACTAGCGGATCCAAATGTGGCTCATGACAGGAACACACCTGCAATGACTCTAGTGCATACATATGTGGTTTGTGGAAAGAACACACATGCAATGAACTCTAGTGGATCCATGTGTGGTTAGTGGAAAGAACACACATGCAATGACATTGGTGGATCCATATGTGGGTCATGGAAAGAACACACACGCAATGACATTGGTGGATCCATATGTGGTTTGTGAAAAGAACACACACACGCAATGACTCTAGTGGATACATAAGGGGTTTGTGGAAAGAACACACATGCAATGAACACTGGTGGATCCATATGCGGTTCGTGACAGGAACACACATTCAATGACTATAGTGGATACATATGTGGTTTGTGGAAAAGAACACACATGCAATGACATTGGTGGATCCATGTGTGGTTTGTGGAAAGAACACACATGCAATGATATTGGTAGATCCATCTGTGGTTTGTGGAAAGAACACACATGCAATGACTCTGGTGGATCCATGTGTGGTTTGTGAAAAGAACACACATTCAATGACTCTAGTGCTAGTTTTCGTATAAGAACACACATAAAATGACTATAGTGGGTCCATATGTGGTTTGTGGAAAGAACACACATGCAATGCCTTTGGTTGATCCATGTGTGGTTTGTGAAAAGAACACACATGTAATGCCATTGGTTGATCCATGTGTGGTTTGTGAAAAGAACACACATGCAAAGCCATTGGTTGATCCATGTGGTTTGTGGAAAGAACACACATGCAATGACATTGGTGGATCCATAAGTGGTTTGTGGAAAGAACACAAATGCAGTGAACACCGGTGGATCCATGTGTGGTTTATGAAAAGAACACACATGCAATGCCATTGGTTGAGCTGTGTGTGTTTGTGGAAAATATAACACATGCAATGACATTGGTGGATCCATAAGTTGTTTGTGGAAAGAACACATATGCAGTGAACACTCGTGGATCCATGTGTGGTTTATGAAAAGAACACACATGCAGTGAACACTGGTGGATCCATGTGTGGTTTGTGGAAAGAACACACATGCAATGACTCTGGTGGATCCTTGTGTGATTTGTGAAAATAACACACATGCAATGCCATTGGTTGATCCATGTGTGGTTTGTGAAAAGAACACACAAGCAATGCCATTGGTTGATCCATGTGTGGTTTATGAAAAGAACACACATGCAATGCCATTGGTTGATCCATGTGTGGTTTGTGAAAAGAACAAACATGCAATGCCATTGGTTGATCCATGTGTGTTTTGTGAAAAGAACACACATGCAATGATATTGGTGGATCCATAAGTGGTTTGTGGAAAGAACACACATGTAATGAACACTAGTGGATCCATATGTGGTTCATGACAGGAACATACATGCAATGAACACTGGTGAATCCATGTGTGGTTAGTGGAAAGAACACACATGCAATGACACTGGTGGATCCATATGTGGGTCATGGAAAGAACACACATGCAATGACATTGGTGGATCCATATGTGGTTTGTGAAAATAACACACATGCAATGACATTGGTGGATCCATATGTGGTTTGTGGAAAAGAAGACACATACAATGAACACTACTGGATCCATATGTTGTTCATGATAGGAACACACATGCAATAAACACTGGTGGATCCATATGTGGTTTGTGGAAAGAACACACATGCAATGCCATTCGTTGATCCATGTGTGGTTTGTGAAAAGAACACACATGCAATGCCATTGGTTGATCCATGTGGTTTGTGGAAAAGAACACACATGCAATGGCATTGGTGGATCCATAAGTGGTTTGTGGAAAGAATACACATGCAGTGAACACTGGTGGATCCATGTGTGGTTTATGAAAAGAACACACATGCAATGCCATTGGTTGATCCATGTGTGTTTTTTGAAAAGAACACACATGCAATGACATTTGTTGATCCATATGTGGTTTGCGGAAAAGAACACACATGCAATGCCATTGGTGGATCCATGTGTGGTTTGTGGAAAGAACACACATGCAATGCCATTGGTTGATCCATGTGGTTTGTGGAAAGGAACACACATGCAATGGCATTGGTGGATACATAAGTGGTTTTAGGAAAAGAACACACATGCAATGAACACTAGTGGATCCTTATGTGGTTCATGACAGGAACACACATGCAATGAACACTGGTGGACCCATATGTGGTTTGTGGAAAGAACACATATGCAATGCAATTGGTTGATCCATATGTGGTTTATGGAAAGAACACACATGCAATGCCATTGGTTGATCCATGTGTGGTTCTTGAAAAGAACACACATGCAATGCCATTGGTTGATCCATGTGGTTTGTGGAAAAGAACACACATGTAATAACATTGGTGGATCCATAAGGTTTGTGGAAAGAACACACATGCAGTGAACACTGGTAGATCCATGTGTTGTTTATGAAAAGAACACACATGCAATGCCATTGGTTTATCCATGTGTGGTTTGTGAAAATAACACACATGCAATGCCATTGGTTAATTCATGTGTGGTCTGTGGAAAGAACACACATGCACTTAACACTAGTGGATCCATGTGTGGTTTATGAAAAGAACACACATGAAGTGAACACTGGTGGATCCATGTGTGGTTGGTGAAAATAACACACATGCAATTCCATTGGTGGATCCATGTGTGGTTTGTGGAAAGAACACACATGCAATGCCATTGGTTGATCCATGTGTGTTTGTGTAAAAGAACACACATGCAATTACATTGGTGGATCCATAAGTAATTTGTGGAAAGAACACACATGTAGTGAACACTAGTGGATCCATAAGTGGTTTGTGTAAAGAACACACATGCAGTGAACATTGGTTTATCCATGTGTGGTTTGTGACAATAACACACAAGCAATGACTCTAGTGGATCCATGTGTGGGTCCATATGTGGTTTGTGAAAAGAACACACATGCAATGACTTCAGTGGATCCATATTTGGTTTATGAAAAGAACACACATGCAGTGAACATTGGTGGATCCATATGTGGTTTGTAGAAACAACACACATGCAATGCCAGTAGTTGATCCATGTGTGGTTTGTGAAAAGAACACACATGCAATGCCATTGGTTGATCCATGTGTGTTTTGTGAAAAGAACACACATGCAATGACATTTGTTGATCCATATGTGGTTTGTGGAAAAGAACACACATGCAATGCCATTGGTGGATCCATGTGTGGTTTGTGGAAAGAACACACATGTAATGCCATTGGTTGATCCATGTGGTTTGTGGAAAGGAATAGACATGCAATGGCATTGGTGGATCCATAAGTGGTTTGTGGAAAAGAACACACATGCTAGGAACACTAGTGGATCCATATGTGGTTCATGACAGGAACACACATGCAATGCCATTGGTTGATCCATGTGTGGTTTGTGGAAAGAACACACATGCAATGACATTGGTTGATCCATGTGTGGTTTGTGAAAAGAACACACATGCAATGCCATTGGTTGATCCATGTGTGGTTTGTGAAAAGAACACACATGCAATGACTCTGGTTGATCCATGTGTGGTTTGTGGAAAGAACACACATGCAATGACATTGGTTGATCCATACATGGTTTGTGACAATAACACACATATTATTACTCTAGTGGATAGATATGTGGTTTGAGGAAAATAACACACATGCAATGACATTGGTGGATCCATAAGTGGTTTGTGGAAAGAACACACATGCAGTGAACACTTGTGGATACATATCTGGTTTGTGGAAAAGAACACACATGCAATGGCATTGGTGGATCCATATGTGGTTTGTGGAAAGAACACACATGCAATGATATTGGTTAATCCATGTGTGGAAAAGAACACACATGCAATGACTCTAGTGGATACATATGTGGTTTGTGGAAACGAATACACATGCAATGACATTGGTGGATCCATATGTGGTTTGTGGAAAGAACACACATGGAATGACATTGGTTGATCCATGTGTGGTTTGTGGAAAGAACACACATGCAATGACATTGGTGGATCCATCTGTGGTTTGTGGAAAGAACACACATGCAATGACTCTGGTGGATCCATATGTGGTTTGTGAAAAGAACACAGATGCAATGACATTTGTTGATCCATACGTGGTTTGTGAAAAGAACACACATGCAATTAGTCTGGTGGATCCATGTGTGGTTTGTGGAAAGAACACACATGCAATGACTCTGGTGGATCCATGTGTGGTTTGTGAAAAGAACACACATGCAATGACTCTGGTGGATCCATGTGTGGTTTGTGAAAAGAACACACATGCAATGACATTTGTTCATCCATATGTGGTTCGTGGAAAAGAACACAGATGCAATGACATTGGTGGATCCATGTGTGGTTTGTGGAAAGAACACACATGCAATGACTCTAGTGGATCCATGTGTGGTTTGTGAAAAGAACACACATGGAATGACTCTAGTGGATACAAATGTGGTTTGTGGAAAAGAACACACATGTAATTACTAGTAGCGGATCCAAATGTGGTTCATGACAGGAACACACCTGCAATGACTCTAGTGGATACATATGTGGTTTGTGGAAAGAACACACATGCAATGAACTTTAGTGGATCCATATGTGGTTTGTGTAAAGAACACACATGCAATGACATTGGTGGATCCATATGTGGGTCATGGAAAGAACACACATCCAATGACATCGGTGGATCCATATGTTGTTTGTGAAAAGAGCACACACGCAATGACTCTAGTGGATCCATATGGGGTTTGTGGAAAGAACACACATGCAATGAACACTGGTGGATCCATATGCGGTTCATGACAGGAACACACATTCAATGACTCTAGTGGATACATATGTGGTTTGTGGAAAAGAACACACATGCAATGACATTGGTGGATCCATATGTGGTTTGTGGAAAGAACACACATGCAACGATATTGGTTGATCCATGTGTGGTTTGTGGAAAGAACACACATGCAATGATATTGGTAGATCCATCTGTGGTTTGTGGAAAGAACACACATGCAATGACTCTGGTGGATCCATGTGCGGTTTGTGAAAAGAACACGCATTCAATGACTCTAGTGCTAGTTTTCATATAAGAACACACATAAAATGACTATAGTGGGCTCATATGTGGTTTGTGGAAAGAACACACATGCAATGCCATTGGTTGATCCATGTGTGGTTTGTGAAAAGAACACACATGTAATGCCATTGGTTGATCCATGTGTGGTTTGTGAAAAGAACACACATTCAATGCCATTGGTTGATCCATGTGGTTTGTGGAAAAGAACACACATGCAATGACATTGGTCGATCCATAAGTGGTTTGTGGAAAGAACACAAATGCAGTGAACACTGGTGGATCCATGTGTGGTTTATGAAAAGAACACACATGCAATGCCATTGGTTGATCCATGTGTGTTTGTGGAAAATAACACACATCAATGACATTGGTGGATCCATAAGTGGTTTGTGGAAAGAACACACATGCAGTGAACACTGGTGGATCCATGTGTGGTTTCTGAAAAGAACACACATGCAGTGAACACTGGTGGATCCATGTGTGGTTTGTGGAAAGAACACACATGCAATGACTCTGGTGGATCCTTGTGTGATTTGTGAAAAGAACACACATGCAATGCCATTGGTTGATCCATGTGTGGTTTGTGAAAAGAACACACAAGCAATGCCATTGGTTGATCCATTTGTGGTTTATGAAAAGAACACACATGCAATGCCATTGGTTGATCCTTGTGTGGTTTGTGAAAAGAACAAACATGCAATGCCATTGGTTGATCCATGTGTGTTTTGTGAAAAGAACACACATGCAATGATATTGGTGGATCCATAAGTGGTTTGTGGAAAAGAACACACATGCAATGAACACTAGTGGATCCATATGTGGTTCATGATAGGAACATACATGCAATGAACACGGGTGGATCCATGTGTGGTTAGTGGAAAGAACACACATGCAATGACACTTGTGGATACATATGTGGGTCATGGAAAGAACACACATGCAATGACATTGGTGGATCCATATGTGGTTTGTGAAAAGAACACACATGCAATGACATTGGTGGATCCATATGTGGTTTGTGGAAAAGAAGACACATACAATGAACACTACTAGATCCATATGTTGTTCATGATAGGAACACACATGCAATAAACACTGGTGGATCCATATGTGGTTTGTGGAAAGAACACACATGCAATGCCATTGGTTGATCCATTTGTGGTTTCTGGAAAGAACACACATGCAATAACATTGGTTGATCCATGCGTGGTTTGTGAAAATAACACACATGCAATACCATTGGTTGATCCATGTGTGGTTTGTGAAAAGAACACACATGCAATGCCATTGGTTGATCCATGTGGTTTGTGGAAAAGAACACACATGCAATGACATTGGTGGATCCATATGTGGTTTGTGGAAAGAACACACATGTAGTGAACACTGGTGGATCCATGTGTGGTTTATGAAAAGAACACACAAGCAATGCCATTGGTTGATCCATGTGTGTTTGTGGAAAAGAACACACATGCAATGACATTGGTGGATCCATAAATGGTTTGTGGAAAATAACACACATGCAGTGAACACTGGTGGATCCATGTGTGTTTTGTGAAAAGAACACACATGCAATACCACTGGTTGATCCATGTGTGGTTTGTGAAAAGAACACACATGCAATGCCATTGGTTGATCCATGTTTGTTTTGTGAAAAGAACACACATGCAATGATATTGGTGGATCCATAAGTGGCTTGCGAAAATAACACACATGCAATGTCACTGGTGGATCCATATGTGGGTCATGGAAAGAACACACATGCAATGACATTGGCGGATCCATATGTGGTTTGTGAAAAGAACACACATGCAATTACATTGGTGGATCCATATGTGGTTTGTGGAAAAGAACACACATGAAATGAACACTAGTGGATCCATATGTGGTTCATGACAGGAACGAACATGCAATGAACACTGGTGGATCCATATGTGGTTTGTGGAAAGAACACACATGCAATGCCATTGGTTGATCCATTTGTGGTTTCTGAAATGAACACACATGCAATGCCATTGGTTGATCCATGTGGTTTGTGGAAAAGAACACACGTGCAATGACATTGGTGGATCCATAAGTGGTTTGTGGAAAGAACACACATGCAGTGAACACTGGTGGATCCATGTGTGGTTTATGAAAAGAACACACATGCAATGCCATGGGTTGATCCATGTGTGTTTTGTGAAAAAAAACACATGCAACTACATTTGTTGATCCATATGTGGTTTGCAGAAAAGAACACACATACAATGCCATTGGTGGATCCATGTGTGGTTTGTGGAAAGAACACACATGCAATGCCATTGGTTGATCCATGTGATTTCTGTAAAGTAACACACATGCAATAGAATTGGTTGATCCATAAGTGGTTTTAGGAAAAGAACACACATGCAATGAACACTAGTGGATCCATATGTGGTTCATGACATGAACACACATGCAATGAACACTGGTGGATCCATATGTGGTTTGTGGAAAGAACACATATGCAATGCAATTGGTTGATCCATATGTGGTTTGTGGAATGAACACACATGCAATGCCATTGGTTGATCCATGTGTGGTTCTTGAAAATAACACACATGCAATGCCATTGGTTGATCCATGTGGTTTGTGGAAAAGAACACACATGCCATGACATTGGTGGATCCATAAGTGGTTTGTGGAAACAACGCACATGCAGTGAACACTGGTGGATCCACGTGTGGTTTATGAAAAGAACACACATGCAATGCCATTGGTTGATCCATGTGTGTTTGTGGAAAAGAACACATATGCAATGACATTGGTGGATCCATAAGTGGTTTGTGGAAAGAACACACATGCAGTGAACACTGGTGGATCCATAAGTGGTTTGTGGAAAGAACACACATGTAGTGAACACTGGTGGATCCATGTGTGGTTTATGAAAAGAACACACATGCAATGCCATTGGTTGATCCATGTGTGGTTTGTGAAAATAACACACATGCAATTCCATTGGTTGATCCATGTGTGTCTTGTGGAAAGAACACACACACACTGAACACTGGTGGATCCATGTGTGGTTTATGAAAAGAACACACATGCAGCGAACACTGGTGGATCCATGTGTGGTTGGTGAAAAGAACACTCATGCAATGCCATTGGTTGATCCATGTGTGGTTTGTGAAAAGAACAACATGCAATGGCATTGGTTGATCCACGTGGTTTGTAGAAAAGAAAACACATGCAATGACATTGGTGGATCCATAAGTGGTTTGTGGAAAGAACACACATGCAGTGAACATTGGTGGATCCATGTGTGGTTTATGAAAAGAACACACATGTAATGCCATTGGTTGATCCATGTGTGTTTGTGGAAAAGAACACACATGCAATGACCCTGGTGGATCCATAAGTGGTTTGTGGAAAGAACACACATGTAGTGAACACTGGTGGATCCATAAGTGGTTTGTGGAAAGAACACACATGCAGTGAACACTGGTTGATCCATGTGTGGTTTGTGACAATAACACACATGCAATCAGTCTAGTGGATCCATGTGTGGGTCCATATGTGGTTTGTGAAAAAAAAACACATGCAATGACTTTAGTGGATCCATATGTGGTTATGAAAAGAACACACATGCAGTGTACACTGTTGGATCCATAAGTGGTTTTTGGAAAGAACACACATGCAATGCCACTAGTTGATCCATGTGTGGTTTGTTAAAAGAACACACATGCAATGCCATTGGTTGATCCATGTTTGTTTTGTGAAAATAACACACATGCAATGACATTTGTTGATCCATATGAGGTTTGTGGAAAAGAACACCCATGTAATGCCACCGGTGGATCCATGTGTGGTTTGTGGAAAGAACACAGATGTAATGCAATTGGTTGATCCATGTGGTTTGTGGAAAGGAATAGACATGCAATGGCATTGGTGGATCCATAAGTGTTTTGTGGAAAAGAAGACACATTCAATGAACACTAGTGGATCCATATGTGGTTCATGACAGGAACGCACATGCAATGAACACAGGTGGATCCATATGTGGTTTGTGGAAACAACACACATGCAATGCCATTGGTTGATCCATGTGTGGTTTGTGAAAAGAACACACATGCAATGCCATTGGTTGACACATGTGTGGTTTGTGAAATGAACACACACGAACGACTCTGGTTGATCCATGTGTGGTTTGTGGAAATAACACACATACAATGACATTGGTTGATCCATACGTGGTTTGTGATAATAACACACATACAATTACTCTAGTGGATACATATGTGGTTTGTGGAAAAGAACACACATGCAATGACATTGGTGGATCCATAAGTGGTTTGTGGAAAGAACACACATGAAGTGAACACTGGTGGATACATATGTGGTTTGTGGAAATGAACACACATGCAATGGCATTGGTAGATCCATATGTGGTTTGTGGAAAGAACACACATGCAATGACTCTGGTGGATCCATGTGTGGAAAAGAACACACATGCAATGACTCTAGTGGATACATATGTGGTTTGTGGAAAAGAACACGCATGCAATGACATTGGTGGATCCATATGTGGTTTGTAGAAAGAACACACATGCAATGATATTGGCTGATCCATGTGTGGTTTGTGGAAAGAACACACATGCAATGACTCTGGTGGATCCATGTGTGGTTTGTGCAAAGAACACACATGCAATGACTCTAGTGCTAGTTTTAGTATAAGAACACACATGAAAGACTATAGTGGGTCTATATGTGGTTTGTGGAAAGAACACACATGCAATGCCATTGGTTGATCCATGTGTGGTTTGTGAAAATAACACACATGTAATGCCATTGGTTGATCCATGTGTGGTTTGTGAAAAGAACACACATGCAATGCCATTGGTTGATCCATGTGGTTTGTGGAAAAGAACACACATGCAATAACATTGGTGGATCCATAAGTGGTTTGTGGAAAGAACACACATGCAGTGAACACTAGTGGATCCATGTGTGGTTTATGAAAAGAACACACATGCAATGCCATTGGTTGATCCATGTGTGTTTGTGGAAAAGAACACACATCTAATGACATTGGTGGATCCATAAGTGGTTTGTGGAAAGAACACACATGCAATGAACACTGGTGGATCCATGTATGGTTTATGAAAAGAATACACATGCAGTGAACACTGGTGGATCTATGTGTGGTTTGTGGAAAGAACACACATGCAGTGACACTGGTTGATCCATGTGTGGTTTGTGGAAAGAACACACATGAAATGACTCTAGTGGATCCATGTGTGGTTTGTGAAAAGAACACACATGCAATGCCATTGGTTGATCCATGTGTGGTTTGTGAAAATAACACACAAGCAATGCCATTGGTTGATCCATGTGTGGTTTATGAAAATAACACACATGCAATGCCATTGGTTGATCCATGTGTGGTTTGTGGAAAGAACACACATGCAATTCCATTGGTTGATCCATGTGTGGTTTGTGAAAAGAACACACATGCAATGCCATTGGTTGATCCATGTGTGGTTTGTGAAAAGAACACACATGCAATGCCATTGGTTGATCCATGTGGTTTATGGAAAAGAACACACATGCAATGACATTGGTGGATCCATATGTGGTTTGTGGAAAGAACACACATGTAGTGAGCACTGGTGGATCCATGTGTGGTTTATGAAAAGAACACACATGCAATGCCATTGGTTGATCCATGTGTGTTTGTGGAAAAGAACACACATGCAATGATATTGGTGGATCCATAAGTGGTTTGTGGAAAAGAACACACATGCAGTGAATAGTGGTGGATCCATGTGTGGTTTGTGGAAAGATCACACATGCAATGACTCTAGTGGATACATATGTTGTTTGTGGAAAAGAACACACATGCAATGAACACTAGTGGATCCATATGTGGTTTGTGAAAAAGAACACACATGCAATGACATTGGTGGATCCATATGTGGTTTGTGGAAAAGAACACACATGCAATGACTCTAGTGGATACATATGTGGTTTGTGGAAAAGAACACACATGCAATGACATTGGTGGAACCATATGTGGTTTGTGGAACGAACACACATGCAATGATATTGGTTAATCCATGTGCGGAAAAGAACACACATGCAATGACTCTAGTGGATACATATGTGGTTTGTGGAAAAGAACACACATGCAATGACATTGGTGGATCCGTATGTGGTTTGTGCAAAGAACACACATGCAATGATATTGGTTGATCCATGTGTGGTTTGAAGAAAGAACACACATGCAATGACATTGGTGGATCCATATGTGGTTTGTGGAAAGAACACACATGCAATGATTCTGGTGTATTGATGACCCACAAGCATAGGGGGTGTATCGCAGTATTTTCGATAAGTAAGAGTGTTGAACCCAATGAGGAGCAAAAGGTTCTGGCTAGTGGTATGGATCAGGAATTCTCTGCAAATACTTAGCAAATGGATTTTTAGGGGGTTTTGATAAAGCAAGTAAACAAAGTACGAGTAAATAAAGGCCAGTAGGAATAAATGCAGCAAGTGGCCCAATCCTTTATGCAGCAAAGGACAAGTCGGTTGTATTATTTAAGATGACCAAACGTTCTCAAGGACACATGGGAAGATAGTCAAGTTCTTTCGCTTCATATAGTTGATTAATCTTCTTTAGCTTGCTAAGTGTTGTGTGGGTGAACCTATGCTAATGTACCGACCTTCCTAGGACTAATACATACTTGTGATTATACCCCTTGCAAACATTCGTAAGTATAAGAAAGTAATTAAGGTAGAAACCTAACCACAGCTTTAAACTCTAAGACCCTTACGTCCCTTGTGAAATGGTTTCCTAACGGGGGTTCAGGTTTTTGTCACTCCGGCAACCCCTACAATTAGTAGCCAAATACACAATGCATTCCCCTAGGCCCATATAGGTGAAGTGTCATGTAGTCGACGTTCACATGACACCACTAGAAGAAGTACACCACAACTTAAATATCAAACTATTGAATCTTTCTCAACACAATTCCACTACTAACAACATGACTTCTCCCATGTCCTCAAGAACAAAACGAACTACTCACAAGACATCATATGGATCATGATCAGAGATGGAATAATGATGTATAACAATCTGAACATAAACAATAATTCAACGGTTCACTCAATAGCATCAACTACAAAGAGTAATCAACACCGGGAAATTTTCCCCTATGAACTATGCAAGATTCAACCCAATTGTTACAACAATATGGAGATGGTGATGAGGGTGCTGATGGTGATGATGATGATGATCCCGATGAAGTCCAACTTGATGGTGGTGTTGATGGCGACGATCTCCCCTCTCCGGGAAGGAATTCCCCCGGCAGAAATCTGTCTGCCGGAGAGATCTTTCCCTCTCGGTGTTTTCCGCCCCGTAGAGGCGGCGGAATCTTTCTGTGGTCCCTCCCCGAGTCTTAGGGTTTCGGGAGGATAATATACGCCAGAGGGGAGTGCCAGGGGTGGACCAGGGTGGCCACACCACCTGGTGGCGCGGCCTAGGCTGGCCCGCGCCAGAGGGTGGTGTGGGCCCCCTGTGGCCCATTTCTAGCCCCCTTCTGGCTTCCTTCGTCTTCTGGAAAAATAGGATTTTCTGTATATTTTCCCAGATTTTCTGATCTTCGTGAATTTTGCCTCCAAACAACACCTTTTCCATCAGAATCCTGACTACAGCGGTCCATACTCCAAAAGTCATCAACCATGCAAAAACAGATGAAATAACATAAGTATCACCTCTCAATATGAGATATATCAATGAATAACAGTGAATTATGACATAGAATAGTGATGCAAAATGGACGTATCAACTCCCCCCAAGCTTAGACTTTGCTTGTCCCCAAGCGAAACTGGGCTCAATAAACATGGCCTCAGGTTTATGGAGTAAAGAGTCAATAAAAGGATACGGACAAGAAGCATCTCATTCATCAATGCATAGATCATAATAGAAGACAACTCACTATTATATAACTCAACTTGTAATAGGTAAAGGAAACACAATAAAGATACATAAATTGAATCATAATTGGTAATGGCAAACTTAGCTCTTGGTCGAAGAATAGTTGACAATTTGCTGGAGTTCACAAATAACTGGTTTTTCAATGATAGCTTTCAAAGTAGTAAACATCAAGATAAGAGCAATGTGCAAAACAAGGAACATAAGAAACATGATTTGAATAAATCATCATATGAATGAAACACAACAACTCAAAATACTTGCTGAGATAGAAGGGAGTAGGTTTACTGACTCAACTACAAAGTAAAAGAAAGGCCCTTCGCAGAGGGAAGCAAGGATTGCAAGTCTCATAAAGAGCTCCCAAAAATTATGATACTTACTAGCTTTCAGCTCTCATTGCCCCTATCATAGGCATCTTTAGGTGATTAAGGTTAAAGTGACACAACTAAGAGGATATGCTTGACAAGTTATAAATTGAAGTCCCATGCCCCTTATGAGTACCGAACCTCATGCTACTCAACTTCAGTCACGAGCAAGCTCTTGTCATTGTAAATACATGCGTATCATTGAGAACCGCCAACGGGGTACCCCTTGCACATGACACATGAGCTATCCCATAATCAAAATGACAAAGCAAGCAGACAGTGAGCATCTCAGTGATCTTTTTAATTGCTATTTGCATAGGTTTTTATTAAGGATGCTTCATAGAATGCT
Organism: Avena sativa; assembly: GCA_916181665.1. Lineage (NCBI taxonomy): Eukaryota > Viridiplantae > Streptophyta > Magnoliopsida > Poales > Poaceae > Avena > Avena sativa. Next base: position 348,149,395 of record OV702287.1, read on the forward strand.
CACTATAGTTATGCTGCAAGTTTCCACCATGATTAGGCATGGCTTAGGCTAGCGGCCCAGGCATTTCTCTAACACACATAAAAACTCCATGATCTTACAAGTTCCACTCTTATTTCACACCGCCGGGATCCATAAGCAAAAGAACATGATATCAACTAGGTACAAGTACCAATGAAGTGTTGAAAGCGGTCCCCATGATACATGGTTCTGCTAACTTCAACTCATAAAGCGCAAGCATATACACAACAAAGAAGGACCCAATGGTTCAGGTTATTAAATGCAAGAAAGTAAAGTGTGCCATCAAGTTCATGAGAGCTTTAATCACTAATTTTCACATAACAAGTTTAATTTGAGAGGTAGATAAAACAAGAATTTACTTGGAATAGCAATAACGCTACTAGGTAGGTACGGTAGACACAAATGGCACGGGTTTTTGGTTTAAAGGAGTGGATGCACGAGAAGAATTCCCTCTTAGTACAGGTTTTTGGCTAGCAAGGCTGGGTAGTAAGTACAAGAGTTGAAGGAAACAAACAAACATACAAGTGATAAAGACAAACATGCAATCTTCCTTGGAAGCACAAAAGATCTTAACTAGAGAATACTAGACTTATGAGCAAATCAAGAAAGAAAGATGATGAAATTATATTTCTTTAGAGTACTTCTATCTTTTTCATTCAACTCTCAAAAATAGTGTTGCTACTGACCGAGCCAGGTTTGCCAAAACCAACAAAATTAACTCAATGATCCCAAAGTGGTACCAATACTAACAACAAGATCAATCATATAACCTCGAATTGAAAACTAATATAAGCTATGCAAAAGAGTAAATGATAGAACTTCTCATTAATATTTCATAACGGCAACTCACACCAAGGGATACATATCTAACGAGAGAGGGACACTTCCATAATGCAAACCATACTACATAATAACTTCTTTATCAATGATATGACTCTACTAAAAAGGTAAAAGAATAGAAGATAGTGATGTGATACCGCGACACTCCCCCAAGCTTGGAACAAACCAAGGGGATGCCAAACCTGATGACGAATTACTCCTTTGATGGTGGTGGTATCCTCTCATCTTCGTCCGACTTCCAGGGTAAGGGCTTCCCATCAACAAAGGACATCGTGGTCTCCAGCATCGTGAAACTTGCAACAACACTTATGTGTTTAAACCTAACCTCATACTCATAGTTTTGATTTTGAACATCGTAGAGCTGTGCTTGCAGTTCATTGGTTGTTTTCCAGAGTGAGAGGACTTCATCCTTGAGCTCAGCAGTCTCCTCTTGGTGCTCGGCGATGAGTTCGGAACATATCTTATGGATGATATCCACTTCGCGTTCCGCCATCTTCTTGTACCTAAAGACTTCTTGCTCCAGTGCTTCCATCCTGTCCTCCAGACTTCCTTCACCTTTAGGGCCTTGAACCTCTTTTATCCGGACCTCCCCATCTTCAAACAACAACTCCTTGGGATGAATCTTCAACTCTCTCATGTATGGGTTGATGATATCTTCTAAGGAATCTCCCTTGGTTGATCTAGAGGAAGACATTGTGGCTCCAAATCTGGGACTCTACCTGGCAGAAACAGATCAAAACAAAAACACGATGAAAAGACGATATACGAACCTCGGAAGATCCGGGGGGTTATATATTACGAAATTTCATATCGAAAGGAAGGTACTGGGAGAAAACGAGTCGGAGGCGGAGTCCGGGGTGGACTCACCACCTGGTGGCGCGGCCAGGGGTGGGACCATGCCACAGGGTGGTGTGAGCCACCCTGGCTCCATTTCCATCCCTTTTTTGCTTCGTAACTTCCTTTATTGCCTAAAAACTGCAAAAGTATAGTTGGATAGTATTTTCGTGGAACTTTTCTTACCAGAACTGTTACCTATTTGAAAACAGACTCTGCAGGTCTCTGAATTTGGTATCTAGTAGATTCTTCCAGAGTCATCACTTGAATAACATCAATATCTTCATCTTCATACACTTATTACTTGAGTCATAAAACCTTTCTCTTCCTTATTACACCATTACCTCCACTAACCTGGAAATTTCTTTCACACAAAACTTCACACAGTTCTCATTAGCAACATTAGTATAAGTGAAGAGATAAAACCTTTTGAGTCCAACTTCAATTGTAAACCATCAAAACATAAGATACTGTAGCAACTCCTTACGAAAACCCAAAAAGAATTCAAAAAGGAAATCGATTAAAGAAGCAAATGCAAGAGTGGCAAAATCTGCCAAAACAGACCAGCAGGTAAAGATCAATTTTTTCGAAAATCTTCTGTTGCTCAAATCAAAAAGTGCAAAACTAACGAAAGTTAAATAACAACCTGGTTCAGAAGCACAAAAAATTACAGCTCAATCCGACATACAGAGATCTCTCATGAATTTTTATGGTGAAGCACAAAACTCTGTCTCGGGACAGCAACTTCCCCAAATATTACTTCTCTCTCATTAGAGGTTGATCTTGACACAAAAACCAAAAAAAAGGATAAGGAGCGGTTATTACCGAAGTAATAACTTCCAAGACTCAAAAAAACAAACTGAAAGCAAAAACAAATTGGGTTGTCTCCCAAAAAGATCTTTCTTTATAACCATTAAGATGGGCATGATAATTTTGATGATGCTCACGTAGGAATATGAATTGAAGTGAAAGAGAGCATTAAGAAGCACAAATACACACATTTAAGTCTAACCCACTTCCTATGCAAGGGAATTTTGTAAACAAACAAGTTGTTGAAACCAGAGGCTATTTGCATAAGAAGGCAAAAGAAGTGCAACATAAAAAAATCCAGCATAAAACGAGGAAACTTGATATTATTGAGATGCATAAGAACACTTTTCCCTCTTTCATAGTAACTTTAAGTATCATGCATAAACTTAACAATATAACTATCACAAGGACCATCGTGACAATGATCACTTATTCTAACAGAAAACACAGGAATACTAGCTCTCATAACACTACTATGTGAAACAATATTAGAGGTATCCTTACAAAGGATAGTATGTCCTCTTTTTCATATTTAGTAACAAAGTCTTTCACATTTGCTATTATAGGTTCATCAACCATTTGTTTATCAGGTTCAACAGCTTTATTTGTACTTTCATTAACCATACTAGCTATCATAGAATGTTCCTTTATCTTAACTGGGAAAGGAATTTTCTCAATGTAAGGTTTAGGTAAGACATGATTAGCAGTATAAACTTCAGTATTTCTTGCGGAAACACCCTTAGCAACATCTTTATAAGGTTCATGATACTTATTCCACTTCTTTTTAGGCACTTCAATATAGGAAGCAAAAGCCTTAAAATAAGAAGCAATAGCTTGAGAGTCTAGACCATAAGCATTTTTAATATTTTGAAAGTCATCAGTTCCCATAAAAGATTCAATGCATTCATAATCATAATTTATACCTGACTTTCTACCTTTGTCATTCTCCCAAGCTTCAGCATTGTCTTGAATACGGCCCAGAAGATCCCATTTAGCTTCTTCTTCCATACGAGTGAATGATCCAGCACAAGAAGCATCCAATAAATCTTTATCGTGTAGAGGAAGCCTTGCATAAAAGTTATTGATAATAATATTGTTGGGGAGCTCATGAATGGTACATTTGAGCATTAGTAACTTCAATCTCCCCCAAGCTTGAGCTGTACTCTCTCCATCAAGAGGCCAAAAGTTGTATATTTGATTCTGATCTTTATGAATCTCACTAGGAGGATAAAACTTTGAATAAAAGAGAGGCACTATTTCCTCCCATTCCAGAGCTTGACCATTCTTCAGCAGCTTATACCATTCCTCAGCTCTTCCTTTTAGTGATAATGAGAATAACTTCTTCTTAACTTGATTTGTAGTAATACCTGCACACTTGAACAACCCGCATAATTCGTGTATAAAGAGTAAATGATCACCGGGATGGATAGTTCCATCCCCAACATAGTAGTTATCCATAACACGATCAATAATTCTTGTAGGTATTTTAGAAACATCATGCTCAGCAGGTGGTGGCTTATCTACTACCTTAGTGGTAGTAGCATTACCAAATAAGAAACTCAGCGAATTATCCATAACGAAAATAAAGCAACTAACAGTAGTAAACAATACTCATAGTAGAAGTTTCCTTTACCAGTTCCACTCTCCAATAGCGCTTCACTCCCCGACAACGGTGCCAGAAAATAGTCTTGATGACCCACAAGCATAGGGGGTGTATCGCAGTATTTTCGATAAGTAAGAGTGTCGAACCCAACAAGGAGCAAAAGTTGCTGGCTACTGGTATGGATCAGGAATTCTCTGGAAATACTTGGCAAACGGATTTTTAGGGGGTTTTGATAAAGAAAGTAAACAAAGTACGAGTAAATAAAAGACAGTAGGAATAAATGCAGCAAGTGGCGTAATCCTTTATGTAGCAAAGGACAAGCCGGTTGTATTACTTAAGATGACCAAACGTTTTCGAGGACACATGGGAAGACAGTCAAGTGCTTTCGCTTCATATAGTTGATTAATCTTCTTTAGCTTGCTAAGTGTTGTGTGGGTGAACCTGTGCTAATGTACCGACCTTCCTAGGACTAATACATACTTGTGATTATACCCCTTGCAAACATCCGTAATTACAAGAAAGTAATTAAGGTAGAAACCTAACCACAGCTTTAAACTCTAAGACCCTTACGTCCCTTGTGAAATGGTTTACTAACAGGGGTTTAGGTTTCTGTCACTCCGGCAACCCCTACGATTAGTAGCCAAATACACAATGCATTCCCCTAGGCCCATATAGGTGAAGTGTCATGTAGTCGACATTCACATGACACCACTAGAAGAAGTACACCACAACTTAAATATCAAACTATTGAATCTTTCTCAACACAATTCCACTACTAACAACATGACTTCTCCCATGTCCTCAAGAACAAAACGAACTACTCACAAGACATCATATGGATCATGATCAGAGATGGAATAATGATGTATAACAATCTGAACATAAACAATAATTCAACGGTTCACTCAATAGCATCAACTACAAAGAGTAATCAACACTGGGAAAGTTTCCCCTATGAACTATGCAAGATTCAAGCCAATTGTTACAGCAATATGGAGATGGTGCTGATGGTGATGATGGTGGTGATGATGATGATCCCGATGAAGTCCAGCTTGATGGTGGTGTTGATGGTGATGATCTCCCCTCTCCGAGAAGGAATTCCCCCGGTAGAAATCTGTCTGCCGGAGAGATCTTTCTCTCTCAGTGTTTTCCGCCTCGCAGAGGCGGCGGAATCTTTTTGTGGTCCCTCCCCGAGTCTTAGGGTTTCGGGAGGATAATATACGCCATAGGGGAGTGCTAGGGCTGGACCAGGGCGGCCACACCGCCTGGTGGCGCGGCCTAGGATGGCCCACGCCAGGGGGTGGTGTGGGCCCCCTGTGGCCCATCTCCAGCCCCCTTTTGGCTTCCTTCGTCTTCTGGAAAAATAGGATTTTCTGTATATTTTCCCGGATTTTTTGATCTTCGTGAATTTTGCCTCTAAACATCACCTTTTCCATCTGAATCCTGACTGCAGCGGTCCATACTCCAAAAGTCACCAACCATGCAAAAACAGATGAAATAACATAAGTATCAACTCTCAATATGAAATATATCAATGAATAACATTGAATTATGACATAGAATAGTGATGCAAAATGGATGTATCAACTCCCCCCCAAGCTTAGACATTGGTGGATCCATATGTGGTTTGTGGAAAAGAACACACATGCAATGACATTGGTGGATCCATATGTGGTTTGTGGAAAGAACACACATGCAATGCTATTGGTTGATCCATGTGTGGTTTGTGGAAAGAACACACATGCAATGACATTGGTGGATCCATATGTGGTTTGTGGAAAGAACACACATGCAATGACTCTGGTGTATCCATATGTGGTTTGTGAAAAGAACACACATGCAATGACATTTGTTGATCCATACATGGTTTGTGAAACGAACACATATGCAATTACTCTGGTGGATCCATGTGTGGTTTGGGGAAAGAACACACATGCAATGACTCTGGTGGATCCATGTGTGGTTTGTGAAAAGAACACACAATGCAATGACTCTAGTGGATACATATGTAGTTTGTGAAAAGGACACACATGCAATGACATTTGTTGATCCATATGTGGTTTGTGGAAAACAACACACATGCAATGACATTGGTGGATCCATGTGTGTTTTGTTGTAAGAACACACATGCAATGACTCTGGTGGATCCATGTGTGGTTTGTGAAAAGAACACACATGCAATGACTCTAGTGGATACAAATGTGGTTTGTGGAAAATAACACACATGCAATTACTACCAGTGGATCCATATGTGGTTCATGACAGGAACACACCTGCAATGACTCTAATGGATACATATGTGGTTTGTGGAAAGAACACACATGCAATGAACTCTAGTGGATCCATGTGTGGTTAGTGGAAAAACACACATGCAATGACATTGGTGGATCCATATGTGGGTCACGGAAAGAACACACATGCAATGACATTGGTGGATCCATATGTGGTTTGTGAAAATAACACACATGCAATGACTCTAGTGGATCCATATGTGGTTTGTGGAAAGAACACACATGCCATGAACACTGGTGGATCCATATGTGGTTCATGACATGAACACACATGCAGTGACTCTAGTGGATACATATGTGGTTTGTGGAAAAGAACACACATGCAATGACGTTGGTGGATCCATATGTGGTTTGTGGAAAGAACACACATGCAATGATATTGGTTGATCCATGTGTGGTTTGTGGAAAGAACACACATGCAATAACACTGGTGGATCCATATGTGGTTTGTGTAAAGAACACACATGCAATGACTCCGGTGGATCCATGTGTGGTTTGTGAAAAGAACACACATGCAATGACTCTAGTGCGAGTTTTAGTATAAGAACACACATGCAATGACTATAGTGGGTCCACATGTGGTTTGTGGAAAGAACAGACATGCAATGCCATTGGTTGATCCATGTGTGGTTTCTGAAAAGAACACACATGTAATATCATTGGTTGATCCATGTGTGGTTTGTGAAAAGAACACACATGCAGTGCCATTGGTTGATCCATGTGGTTTGTGGAAAAGAACACACATGCAATGACATTGGTGGTTCCATAAGTGGTTTGTGGAAAGAACACACATGCATTGAACACTGGTGGATCCATGTGTGGTTTATGAAAAGAACACACATGCAATGCCATTGGTTGATCCATGTGTGTTTGTGGAAAAGAACACACATGCAATGACATTGGTGGATCCATAAGTGGTTTGTGGAAAGAACACACATATAGTGAACACTGGTGGATCCATGTGTGGTTTATGAAAAGAACACACATGCAGTGAACACTGGTTGATCCATGTGTGGTTTGTGGAAAGAACACACATGCAGTGACACTGGTTGATCCATGTGTGGTTTGAGGAAAGAACGCACATGCAATGACTCTGGTGGATCCATGTGTGGTTTGTGAAAGGAACACACATGCAATGCCATTGGTTGATCCATGTGTGGTTTGTGAAAAGAACACACAAACAATGCCATTGGTTGATCCATGTGTGGTTTATGAAAAGAACACACATGCAATGCCATTGGTTGATTCATGTGTGGTTTGTGAAAAGAACACACATGCAATGCCATTGGTTGATCCATGTGTGGTTTGTGGAAAGAACACACATGCAGTGAACACTGGTGGATCCATGTGTGGTTATGAAAAGAACACACATGCAGTGAACACTGGTGGATCCATGTGTGGTTTGTGAAAAGAACACACATGCAATGCCATTGGTTGATCCATGTGTGGTTTGTGAAAAGAACACACATGCAATGCCATTGGTTGATCCATATGGTTTGTGGAAAAGAACACACATGCAATGACATTGGTGGACCCATAGGTGGTTTGTGGAAAGAACACACATGCAGTGAACACTGGTGGATCCATGTGTGGTTTTTGAAAATAACACACATGCAATGCCATTGGTTGATCCATGTGTGTTTTTTGAAAAGAACACGCATGCAATGATATTGGTTGATCCATATGTGGTTTGTGGAAAAGAACACACATGCAATGACATTGGTGGATCCATGTGTGGTTTGTGGAAAGAACACACATGCAATGCCATTGGTTGATCCATGTGGTTTGTGGAAAGGAACACACATGAATGACTCTAGTGGATACATATGTGGTTTGTGGAAAAGAACACACATGCAATGAACACTAGTGGATCCATCTGTGGTTCATGACAGGAACACACATGCAATGACTCTAGTGGATACATATGTGGTTTGTGGAAAGAACACACATGCAATGAATTCTAGTGGATCTATCTTGGCATAATTTGATGTATGCCATGATGTATTTCATTTAAAAGACACTCACTTTCCATTCTTATACTACTCAGTTTTGCCCTTGGTTTTTTTATACTACCCAGTTTTGCCCCCTCTCTCTCTCTTTCGTAGAAGCCCAAACCTGTGCGCACTCTTTCTGCTACGCCCTGATTGGTTGTCACAGTTGCCATGTGGATCGTGCACACCAACCGTTGATCCTGTGTGATCCAATGAGGCTCGTTGCACACGTCGTGCCCTTCATAGGACAGTGCAAGACAACATAGACGTCTAACTCAACAAGACTTCTACAAGAAGGAACACGATGCCATTCATGGAAAAGACTTCTACATGAAGGAACACGATGGCTTTCATGGAAAAGTCGCCGAGTGGTAATGTCATGTTTAATCTAGTCTGCAAAGGCTACAAGTCTACCACACGGCAACTAGTCATCCACGGCCCACGGGATGTACCATTTTTACTACGCAGCGCGCCTGCACTCTCACTTCTGACAGGCCCCCACCACATGAACCTTCCACGCGGCAGCCGCAGCCGGAAGAGCTGCCTATCGGGGCGCTCGAGGAGGCCTAAATGTCCCCGCATTAAAAAACTAGCCTATCGGGTCCTCCATTCGCACTCATCCACTACTCTCTCTTCCGTATATAGCAAAACCCCATAATCTTGAACGTACTTGCACGAACCTTCTCCATGAAACCAGTGCATGGGGGTGAGTGTGCGGGCATCGCCGCCAGGGTGGTGCTTCACGCGGCAGATCTGAGGAGCATCACGCAGCACAAGGCGAGGAGGACGTGCAGTTCAACCCCTTGGGGGACCATGTGCTCGCCGGTGCTAACGACTTCGGAGGCCCCGATGAGGGTGTGGAGTTGGACAAACACGCTTCGCTCGTGTACCCGGAGGTACATCTATTTCTACATGTTTCATATTTTCTGCTCGAGCTTAATCTATCCTAGCGTCATAAAAAATCTAGTCCTAATGATTAGATGCAATGTACGAACCGGTACATGGAGAGATCTAGTCTGTTTTGAATGAATCCACATTATTTATTTATTAATAAGTTATCAAGAACACAAACTACATTAATTTAGGAGCGAGCTGGGTAGACGGCCCTAATGAACTGCTGAACTTGTATAGACATGTTATTGCATCAAAAGTAACTCAGAATGGTGGAAGGAATATATTGTTGGGATCGCAGCATAGAAAACAAAAGATTTCCTATGATGAGAACTATACGCCAAGATTTATCTACTAGATACAGAGCAACGGGTGGATATATATCCATGAAGAACTTACCCTCAAAGACAACGAGTTTTGTTAACGAGTAGGAACTCATGGATGATGTAGTCGTACGCTTGCCGATCTCAAGATCGTGATGAAGTCCAGCAGGTCCGGCTCCAGCACGTCCATCAGATCCAGCTCGAGCAAGTCCAGCACCACCAAGTCCAGCACCGCAAAGCAGCGGTGCATCCGTGATCGCACACACGTCCGGTACCCCGACAGCCTCCATCCCTCGCTCCAGCAAAGCAGCGGAAGCAGCAACTCCTTTCCAGATAAAGCCACCGAGAACATGTATCTTGCTAATCCGAGACCATGGGGGAATAATACTAGAGGGGAGAGAGATCCTTCACGAGGAGGTGTGAGGAAGAAGGAGTGAGAGGGGGGCCTTTTATAGGAGGAGGGGAGGGTACCCCTCCCATGGCTGGCGCCCATGGAGGGTGTCCCTTCACCTTCCCCATTCATGTGGTGGTAACCCCTCCACATTAAAATGCCCCTTCACATTCTCTTTTAAAGTCTCCACTTTAAATGCATTAAGTTTCTCCAAATTTAATACTCTCTCATTTAATAAAACTCTTTTATTAATTTTATTCAGAATTTTGTTAATTAATTTAATTAACAAACATTCACATAAAACCCCTGCAACATTTCAATATTACATGCAGAACCAATTTCAGCAATTTCACCCGAAACAGTTTCGGTGTCTATTGAAATAATTCTAGCGCTTTCTTAAATCTTTATCTGAAACATATTTGCTCCAAATGGTGTCGGTATCCCTTAAGTGTGTCACCCTACGGTTCACGAATAATGCAGACATGATCGAGACCCCTCTCAGATCAATAATCAGAAGCGGGATCTGGAGATCCATACTGACTCCTACACATTCAACGATGACTTCTGTGATCGTGAGAACCTTTAACGCTAGTAACTAAATCCCTTTGTCTCATGATATAATACATGTCTGAGATTCGATCATCAGTATCCAAATACCTAGTTTGATCTCGTTACCGACATGCACTCTTTTCTAGTTCCCGTGATATAACATTCTAGTGATCACATCACTTGCTTGCAAGCTATCTTAATGTGATATCACCGAGAGGGCCCAGAGTATATCTATCCGTCATCGGGATTGACAAATTCCACTCTTGATCCATGAGCCTCAACATAACACCTTCGTAGTACTGAACCCACCTTTATAGTCACCCTGTTACGGTGTGACGTTTGATGTTATCAAGATACTCTTCCGGTGTTAGCAATTAACATGATCTCATGATATAAGGACTAAGATTACTTTGTATGATGTTATAGCAATATAAACATAATGACTCTAATCGTAATGCTATACTTCGGATGAATGTTCATCACATCATTCCACCAATGTTGTGACCTCGTTATCAACAACATCCAATGTCCATGATCAGGAAACCTTAATCATCTTGTTAATCAACGAGCTAGTTTGTATGAGAGGCATTACTAGGAACTTTGTATTTTGTTTATTAAACACACATGTATTAACGGTTCCAATTAATACAATTATAGCATGCAAAATAAAAATTTATCATAAACATGGAATAAGATAATAACCACTTTATTATTGCCTCTCGGGCATATTCCCTTCATATATATTTATTATTTTGCTCATTTCGGTTTGCATTCCATACATTACAGGTGGATTCAAGTGAGATGGACTCTAACAAGGAGACCAGGGACAACAAGAGCCGCCATGTCATGAAGAAGCTCAAGAGCGGGATAATCCCTTTCCGTACTCGACTTGGGGAGCTCAGGTGCCCTTTCTGTAAGAAAGGAGTCAACCCGAGGATTGCTATCTTGATTCCACATGCGGTTGGCATTGGTAAAAGCCCGGCTAGTAAACACAAGTCGACGACCAAGGCTAAGCACGCTGCTTATGGCAAATTCCTGAGGGAGTATGTCAAGACCGGCCTAGTGTCCCCTTACTTAGGAATCAACAACTTCTAGCCAACCAACCCGTCACTGTGCTGGCCCGGCCACTAATAATATTTAGTTCTCTTACCGTATCTAGACCCTTAAACTATGCGGATTTCTATTTTCGTACCCTTCAAATTATATTCAAGTTCATTTGTTTATGGAGTTAAAGTTCCGGTGGCATACTCGTTATTTTGTATGGATAGAGGGGTGCCCCCGACAGATATAAGGGTTATCCTGTACGCTAGATCACAGAGGATCAATGGTTGGTGGGCACGATCCGTGTGACAACTGTCTCGACCAATCAGAGCGTAGCAGCGAAGATGAGCACAGGTGCGAGATGGATACAAAGAGAGGGGGAAACCGAGTAGAACTTCAAAACCAAGGGCAAAACTGAGTAGAACTTAAAACCCAAGGGCAAGAGTGAGAAAGGGATTCAAATAGAAAATAGAAAATGATTTAAAAATGTAACCAAACCGCCAGTGTTATGCTCGAGGGCAAAACTAAGTACAAATGAATCGCTAGGGTTAGACACGAGGGGGGAAAACGTGACTCACGGTACGCGTGTGTGGTGCACGGGGCGGTAGCGGACACGTGTGGCCGTGCACGGTGCAGTAGCGTACGTGGTGCATAGTAGTGCAACGAAACATCGCTTCCCTTCTCCTTTAATAGAGGCCTCCCCACTCCCACTCATCACGCACTCGCTCACTCAACCGTCTCCACTGTTCCATCACCTTCTGCAAACACCCAACAAAACCCCAACCACGTCGGCGATGGAGAAGAACGGAGCGGTGGCCATCGGCGCCTCCAAGGCCACCGGCGAGGAGCCCCCCGTCCCCGTACAGACCCCCGTCCCCGTCCCTGCATCCGCCGTAGCTGCCGGCGAGGAGGCCCCTGCTGGTCTCGGACAGATCCTTCTCGGTTGGGACCCCTACGAGGAGGTTGTCTACATCAGGCCGGAGAACCCCTACGACACCAGTATCGCCGACCCATGGTCAGAGGTAACCAGGGTTTTCTCCCCTTCCCTTATTCTTCCCCTGTTCCCACGTTAGATGCTAGATCGTATGTTATTAGGGCCCGACTGTTCGTATTTTTACAGTAGCTAATCCTCTTCTGTTAGATCTCGATTTTCGATGAATCCCCCTGTTCGTAGTTGGGATCAGTATTCGATTTGGTTTGAGATTTGGGGAATAATCGGGAGATCTCAGTCGGTTAATCTATGCAAATAATCAATCCCGAGGAGGCTAACCAAGGACACCAAGACTCGTCATGTGCTGAGGAGGCTAAAGTCCGACCAGTACAACAACTTCTTCACCGGCGACGTGTACGGGTGCCCCTTTTGCCCTACCAGGAGGCACCGCGCCACGGACTTCAACTCCCTCATGAAGCATGCCGAGGACGTGAGGACCTACGGTGAGTCTGTAAACGTCCACGGCTTCATAGCCAAGCACCAGGCACTTGGTCTTCACCTCCGCAACCTCCAGAAGGTGGCTATCGAGGAGGGTTGCATGCCCCCGATCAAACCCAAGGCGCCCAAGGTCAAGGGGCTAGGCAGCAAGAAGTAGAGGAGGCACTAGAGGGAGGAGGCGGAGGCCCTCCTAGCAGAGGCCACGAGGGGCCACTGATCAGCTACTGCTGCTGCTGCTGTAAAGCAGCTTCTTTTCTCTTGTCTGTGTTGAACCTGTTAGCTGCTACTGCTGAGCAGCCTAATTGTCGAACCTCGTTAAGTACCGTACTATATAACATATATTAGCTGCTTTATCTACATCTGCTCTGTTTACTGAATTTATTTATGGTGCTGGTTAGTTTTGCTGTTGTAGATTTGCTACCATATTGGGGGAAAACGAGGGCAAAAGGAATAATGAATGAAGAGAGAAATTGCTCTAGATTCCCTACCTTTTTGGACAAAAAAAACACAACTGTTAGCGAGAGAGGGGAAAAGGCGCTCTTAAAAAGGCCAAATAACAAAAAAACTTCCAATTTAGGCGTCATGGCGCACGTAACGGCCAAGCCTTTGACCAGACGGCACCCCCCTCCGAGCACATGTGAGGGCTTCGGAATATCGGGAGGGCAAAAGTAAGGACAAACGAGACACAATATTGCTATACCTAAATCTGACCAAAAGCTGAATTTGGATTTACCATGCAATTTGGCTAGAGCTCCACAATGTAGCTATTCTAAATCCCTAAACTATGTGGTGCGTTGAAACCTCATGCTTTTCCATCGACACGTGTGTTGCAAAGTTGCTTGATCGTGCATGCTTACACAAGTGGCCTACACAGAAACTTATAGAAGCATGGCCAAACGAGCTTCAATTTGGCAAATTCTGGACAAAATCACCAAATTAAAGAAAGGAAATTGCAAGCTTTGCGCAATCGGCAGGCCTGATCGGCTGGGCGGCTGCCCCGGGGTGCAGGGATGCTAAGGTCCCTGTCTATGCTTACACTTCTTAAACTTGTTAGGAATAATAGATATACACTTCCTTCTGTCCTGTCATGTTATGTCGTGTCAGCACCATGCACCCGCTGCGGATCGGCAATGGGGCGGTGGTCTACGTGACTGGTCTCTGCCACGCCAAAGCCACGTCCCATCGCCTACCGGGACGGACGCCGAATTTAATCGCTAGGATTGGAAACCAATTGTGCTCGCCTGGTCAAACTTGCTTCCACATGGGTATGACCGAAATATTGGTAAACGCAATTTAAGCATCACCTTCTGTCTTCTCAACACATCACTGTGCAAAAATCTCCAACTCATTACTTCCGCCGCCACCGTAGCCACCGCAAGAACCATCGACGCTGCCGCAGGCACCGCCTCCGCCGGGCCATACCACCGCAACAGATCACTCCACCACCACGCCCAGTCCTAGCCATCGCTACCGACCCTAGGCCACCGCCGCCGCATTAGCTGTTGCCATGGATGCAGAGTACGGCATGTTTGGCGACGGGAGCGACTTCACCGATGAGTACACCATCACCGCCCATGGCACCACCAAGCTGACGGTCGTCCACACAAATGCGTCATCGGAGGTCGCCAAGGTCATCGCAATGTACGAGCGATGGCTACAGGAGCCGATGAACAGGTACAAGATCGTCGGCCTTGACCTTGAGTATATCGGAGATAGGAAGAGGACGGCGCTTTTGCAGCTGTCCATGCGCAACCACTGCCTCCTATACCACGTATGTAGGGCCAAAGATGTATGCCCGGAGCTTCGTGAGTTCCTACATAGGAGGGAGATCTACTTCGCCAGCGTCGACATCAAGAATGACACTCCGAAGCTAGAGCGGGATCTCCTCGTTCATGTCGTCAATCACATCGATCTCCAACGTTTGTGGAGGTACCCGGATGGCGATACGGGGAAAGCCGACATGGCTAGACTCACTGCCGACATCATCGACCGTGAGTACACCAGCATGAAAGTCGAGTTCCTGAAGCACCTGCACGAGTGATGGGAGTGGAGGCACCTGGATTACGATGCGATCAAGTACGCAACTAGGGACACGTATGTCTGCTACGAGATGCTCAACAGGATCTGGCGGGTGGGTGAGTGTGCTGTTTACCACTACTAGTTTCGCATTTCGTTCTTAGTTTTATCTCGCCTATATTTTATCTCGCATGTATTTTCTAAGCATTCTGTGTGTAAGAACCAAGCTCGTCTGATCCTTGTGCTATTAGCTACTTAACCTATATGAATTACATTCCCCCCTTTTGTATGCTCAACATTTATTTTTACAAATTCTGTCTGTGCCATTTGTATGCGGCAGAATCCAGGACTGACATGCATAAGGTGTGATACAGTCATAAGTCATAACCAAACCAAGATTATAGCGAAGGATACAGTTATAACCAAACCCAGATTATAGTTCGACAAAGGTAATACACAACAGTTCGTAATTTTTCTGGGGCATCTCAGCGTACTACACAACAGCTTGTAGATTCATCTACACTTCGGCATCTGGGGCAAACAACCTGCCTTGGTGGTGGTTCAATGATGCGATGCCTAGAACAAGATTTTACAATCTGGCGGTATAACTCGTGGCTAACATACCCGTCAATTGCAGCGTACTTCAGATTAGGTTCAGAAAGCGGCTTATCCTCCCAGTAATCATGCCCTAAACGCCTCCATGAACATCTCGGCAATTTGCCCTTCATGTCAGGGTACCACGGCTCGATGAGTTCGGAGGCAAGAGCAGCCATCCTGGTCCTGCCGCCCTTCGTCCCTAGGATCCAGTAAATTTCCTGCATGTCCACTCTGCACTCCTTTGGGATTCTAATGTTGACAGTCGGGCTTTCAAGCAGTTTAGTGTCATTCATGATGTCAACACTAGTAAATGTTATGTGCTGGTTCATGAGAAAGTCATGAAACAGATCCCTAATGCTTTCGCCCCACCTGCATGAAAATGAATTCAGACAAATAATATAGCAATAACTTTTGCAAACAAACAGTTCAGGAACAAAAAGACATCAAAGTCTAACAGATCCCGTCAACCCCCTTCTCGCAAAAAGGCTGGTATACGAGGACGTGCCCCTTCATGGAGAGTTGCACCACGGCGATCCTACGGTGATCGTGGTTGTACTCAAGGTCGAGACCTACGAACCTGTTTTCTTCGAACCGCAGCCAACTCGTGTAATTACTCAGAGTCTTCCTCACCATCACAGGATCGATGGTGTAGACGACATTGATGTTCTTCCCGCCATGTACTTCTATGTCAAAGTGCGCAGTTGCTTGCCTGCCGTCGTTTCGGACGTCCGAAAAGTCCATGACTATAGGCAAGAGGGAAAGGATACGGAGGAAGAGGGTGATGCCGTGGCGGAGGAAATGGATGAGGCCGTGGACGAGAAAGACGGTGAGGCCGTGGAGGAGGAAATGAGACGGAGAAGTGAAAGATTGGAACCGCCCTTACCAATATCTGGAATGGTGCACGATCGTTCGTAGTAGGGTGAAGGTGGAGAAAAACGACGGTTTTATACGTCGACGCTAGCGCTGCCTAAAATTTGTTCCGCGCCAGTTCCATGCGGTGGAATCGAGGTCTGGCATGCACGATCAAAGTCAAACTTAGTCACGTTTGCGCGTGCCGACCTTCACTCACTGACAGGCGGGCCGCACATTTCTCTCTCTTACGATTTATTTTTTCACTTCCTCTAGACGGTTCTAGTGTGCACCTTCAATAATTACGCCCCCCTTCCTTGTTTTCCACGCGGACGAGAACCGGTGGCAGCGGCGGTTCCTCACCAGGTCACTCCCTACTCGAACAACTGCCCCCATCCCTGATTCCATCCCCCCTCGAATCCATCTGCCTCCTTATCACAACGCCTCCATTAATCTACCGGATTCTAGACTCCATTTGCCGTTATGGGTAGAGCTTGGGGTAGCAGCTGGCTGAAGCAAAAGGCATGCGACGACGACGCGAATGGCCAGGGCGACCGCCACCGCGAGGATTGGAGATGGCTGAACCTCCGCGCCACGAACATGCACAGGATCGCCACGGGGTTAGACATCATCTCTGTCGGCCGCCTCGCTCACTGCATCCCTGGCTACCGCTTCACGATGCGGGACATGGATGAACAACCGTTCGGCACGCCAGGCCTTCTTTACCCCGATACTAGCAAATGGCCAAACAACCGCGAAGGCCACGTAAGTTCCAGTATCTTTCTTATTGGTTCAGTCATATCGTTGATTCATATGTGTTGAACTCTCATCGCAATCCTATGTTCCTTTCGTCGAACGTGTTGTGTGCACGCGCGGTTTGAACAAATTGAACCATTTAAGACTATTCTATACAGCGGAAGCTCTGCTCGTACCAAATATTCTGGTATTTTCGTAGTGACACAGTCTTACTTTAGGTGATAAACGAGTTGTCAATTTCGATTTGCAATGGAATGCTTGTTAGGTGATATTCTGTTTCCTAAATTAAAAACAAACATATTAGACGATTTAAGTGAAGGAAATATGCCCTGAGAGGCAATAATAAAGTTGTTATTATATATTCCTTATATATGATAGATGTTTATTTTACATGCTAGAAATGTATTGATTCGGAAACATCAATACATGTGTGTTTAATAAACAAAAAGGGTTCCTAGTCATGCCTCTCTTATAGACTAGCTTGTTGATTAACAGGATGATCAAGGTTTCCTGATCATGGACATTGGATGTTGTTAATAACAAGGTCACACCATTGGTGGAATGATGTGATGAACATTCATCCGAAGTATAGCATTACGATCAAGTCATTATGTTTATATTGCTATAACATCATACGAAGTAATCTTTATCCTTAGACCATTAGATCATGTTAATTGCTAACATCGGAAGAGTATCTTGATAACATCAAACATCACACCGTAACAGGGTGACTATAAAGATGGGTTCAGTACTACGAAGGTGTTATGTTGAGGCTCGTGGATCAAGAGTGGAATTTGTCAATCCAGATGACGGATAGATATACTCTGGGCCCTCTCGGTGATATCACATTAGGATAGCTTGCAAGCAAGTGATGTGATCACTAGAATGTTATATCACGGGAACGAGAAAAGAGTGCATGTCGGTAACGAGATCAAACTAGGTATGGAGATACCGATGATCGAATCTCGGACATGTAATATATTGAGAGACAAAGGGATTTAGTTACAAGCGTTAAAGGTTCTCACGATCACAGGAGTCATCGTTGAATGTGTAGGAGTCAGTACGGATCTCCAGTCCCGCTGCTGATTATTGATCGGAGAAGGGTCTCGGTCATGTATGCATTATTCGCGAACCGTAGGGTGTTACCGGACACCATTTTGGAGCACATATGTTTCAGACGAAAGAATTGCAAAGCGCAGGAATTGTTTCAATAGAAACCGGAAATTGTTTCGGGTGAAATTGCAGAAGGTGGTTCTGCATGTGATATTGAAATATTGCAAGGGGCTATATGTGAATGTTTGTTAATTAAAGTAATTAACAAAATTCTGAATAAATTTAATAAAAAGAGTTTTATTAAATGAGAGAGCATTAAATTTGGAGAAATTTAATGCTATTAAAGTGGAGACTTTAAAAGGAAATCTGAAGAGGCATTTTAATGTGGAGGGGTTACCACCACATGAATGGGGGAGGTGAGGGGTCACCCCCCATGCGCCGGCCATGGAGAGAGGGGGCACCCCCCTCCTCCTATAAAAGGCCACCCATTCCCTCCTTCATCCTCACACCTCCTTGTGAAGGATCTCTCTCCCCCTCTAGAATTATTCCCCCATGGTCTCGGATTAGCGAGATACATGTTCCCGGTGGCATTTCATCTGGAAGGAGTTGCTGCTTCCACTGGATCGCTGGAGCGAGGAGGTGGAGGTTGTCCGGTGGCTTGAACGTGTGTGCGAGTGCGGATGCGCTGCTGAGTTGCGGCGCTCGGACTTCCTCACGATCTTGAGATCGGCAAGTGTACGACTACATCAACCACGAGTTCCTACTCGTTAACAAAGCTCGTTGTCTACGAGGGTAAGTTCTCATTGGATATATGTCCACCCGTTGCTTTGTACCTAGTAGATAGATCTTGGCATGTAGTTCACACCGTAGGAAAATTTTGTTTTCTATGCTGCGGACCCAACTGTGGTATCAGAGCCTGATCTATGCGTAAGTGCTTAGCACGGGTAGTACACATATGGTTGATATGTGGGCGATGATAATCATGTTATTGCATCTTCTATGTATTTTGGATATTGGTGGCATAGTGGGATGAAGCGGCCCGGACCAACCTTACATGTCATCGTACATGAGACCGGTTCCACGACTGACATGCAACTTGTTTTGCATAAGTGGTTGGCGGGTGTCTGTCTCTCCTACTATAGTCAATATCTGATTTACAACGAGTTGCTAATAACTTAGTTATCCTCGTTGTGGTTCATGTTCGTAGGTAAGAACGGTTCTATCTCTGAAAGCCCTAAGCCACGTAAAACTTGCAATTGATAAATTAGAGGCGTCTAGTTTAGATCGTTGTTGGGCTAGTGTGTTGATATGGTATTGTTGTAAGTATATGTATGGTGGATACTCTTACAACACACTCAATGTGTAAGTTCCATAGACCTTGGCCTTACACACAAAGGAATGATAGAGATCATACCATGATGCAAGTGATAGAGATCAAATGCATGGACCATATCATCTCACTTTACACATTAGATGTTAGCATCTTATACTGCTAGTTTGGCGCGTTTGATAGCATTATAAGATGATCCCTCTTTTAGATATCAAGATAAAAATGTGTTCTTCCTTGAGTATGCACCGTTCTATGGATCGTGTTTCGAGACATCACGTGATGATCGGGTGTACTTGAATCTACACTTTCATAGGAACGGGTGTAAGACAGTTTTACACACGCGAATACTAAGGTTCTTACTTGGCAAGCCTAGCATGTACAAACATGGCCTCGGAACACGGACCGAAAGGTTAAGCATGAGTCATATGGTTGATATGATGCCCATATAGATGCTCGCCTTTGAAGCTATATCAACTCACGTGATGATCGGACTTGGTATAATGGATTTGGTTCATGTAATCACCAAAAGGACACGAGGGATGTCGTTTTTGAGTGGGAGTTCATTAGTAATTTGGATTAGTTGAACTCAATCTATCATAAACTTAGTCTAAATAAACTTTACAAATTCTGTTGTAGATGGCACCACCTGCTTTTAATTTCAATGTGTTCATGGAGAAAGAGAAACTTGCTGCGAATGGTAGCAACTTCACCAACTGGGCTATGAATTTGAGGATTCTCCTCACTGCTGCACAAAAGCAATATGTGCTAGATGCGCCGCTAGGCCCCCTACCAGCTCCTGATGCCCCTGACGAGGAAAAGAACGTCTATATAACTCGTTAGGAGGACCACAACTTAGTTCATTGCGGCATACTGTATGGGCTAGAGCCAGAATTTCGAAAGCGTTTCGAAAATGGCAATGCCTTTGATACCATGGGAGAATTGAAAATGATTTTCATACCCATGCTACCGTAGAGAGTTATAATGCTACAGAAAAGTTCTTTAGCTGCATGATGGAGGAAAACAGCTCCGTTAGTGAGCACGTACTCAAAATGTCTGGGTACGCCGATAAGCTTGTGTCCTTGGGAATAACGATTCCCATTGACTTAGGCATACATCGCGTTCTCCAATCTCTGCCACCTAGCTACAAGAGCTTCGTGATGAACTATAATATGCAAGGCATGAAGAAGTCTCTTCCCGAGCTTCTGTCAATGCTTAAGACTACAAAAGTGGAGATTAGGAAAGAACATCAAGTGTTGATGATCAATAGGACCACCGGTTTCAAGAAGGACAAGAAAGGCAAGCACAAGGGAAATAAGGGTGGCAAGTCTGTTGCCACGCCTGAAAAGAAACCCCGGGCTGGCCCTAAGTCTGACACCGAGTGCTACTATTGCAAGGGGACTGGCCATTGGAAGCGCAACTGGCCCAAGTATTTGGCGGACAAGAAGTCCAGCAAGGCAAACAAAGGTATATGTGATATACATGTTATTGATGTGTACTTGACTAGTACTCGCAGTAGCACCTGGGTATTTGATACCGGATCGGTTGCTAATCGGTTGCTAATATATGTAACTCGGTTCAGGGGCTACGGAACAAGCGACAACTAGCAAGGGATGAGGTTAGGATGCGGGTCGGCAATGGATCAAGAGTTGATGTGATCGCCGTCGGGACGCTACCTCTCCATTTGCCATCGGGATTAGTTATAAACCTAAATAATTGTTATTTGGTGCCTGCACTGAGCATGAACATTGTATCTGGATCGTGTTTGATGCAAAGTGGTCATTCCTTTAAATCTGAAAACAATGGTTGTTCGATTTATAAGAATGATATCTTTTATGGTCATGCACCTATGTTGAATGGTTTATTTCTATTGGATCTCGATAGTAATATTACGCACATTCATAATGTTAATGCTAAAAAGATTAAACGTGATGATGATATGTCTGCATATATGTGGCACTGCCGTCTAGGTCATATTGGCGTTAAACGCATGAAGAAACTCCATTCTGATGGACTTTTGGAATCACTTGATTTTGAATCATTTGATACATATGAGCCATGCCTTATGGGCAAGATGACTAGAACGCCGTTTGCCGGTTCAATGGAACGGGTGACAAATCTGTTGGAGATCATACATACTAATGTGTGTGGACGAATGAGTGTGTCAGCGCGAGGTGGATATCGTTATTTTGTTACTTTCACGGATGATTTGAGTAGATATGGGTATATCTATTTGATGAAACACAAGTCTGAAACTTTTGAAAAGTTCAAGGAATTTCAGAATGAAGTGGAAAATCATCGTAATAAAAAGATCAAGTTTCTACGGTCTGACCGTGGAGGAGAGTATCTAAGTTACGAGTTTAGCACACACATGAAAGAGTGTGGAATAGTTTCACAACTCACACCTGCCGGAACACCACAACATAATGATGTGTCGGAACGTCGTAATCGTACCTTATTGGATATGGTTCGATCTATGATGTCTCTGACTGACTTACCTCTATCATTTTGGGGTGATGCACTGGAAACAGCTGCATTCACTTTAAATCGGGCACCATCTAAATCCGTTGAAACGACACCGTATGAATTATGGTTTGGAAACAAACCTAAGCTGTCATTTCTTAAGGTTTGGGTATGCGATGTTTATGTGAAGACACTTCAACCGGATAAACTCGAACCCAAAGCGGAAAAATGCGTCTTCATAGGATACCCTAAGGAAACAATTGGGTATACCTTCTATCACAGATCCGAGGGCAAGGTTTTTGTTGCCAAGAATGGATCCTTTCTTGAGAAGGAGTTTCTCGCGAAAGGTGTGAGTAGTCGGAAGGTAGAACTCGAAGAGGTTATTGAACCTTCTCTTCATGGAATGGAGAGTGGCGCAACACCGGAGGTTGTTTCGGAGTTGACTTCACCTGATGAAGAGAGAGCTAATGATAATGATCATGAAACTCCAAAAGAGGACACTACCAAACCTCGCAGGTCAAGCAGGACACGTGCAGCTCCTAAACTGTATGGCAATCCTGTTGTGAATTTCATGGTTGATGAAATGGATGACCCTGCGACGTATGAAGAAGCGATGATGAGCCCGGATTCCAACAAATGGCTAGAAGCCATGAAATCCGAGATGGAATCCATGTACGAGAACCAAGTTTGGAACTTGGTGAACTTAGCTCACGACCGAAAGGCCGTTGAGAATAAATGAATTTTCAAAAGAAAAATTGATGCTGATGGTAACGTGACCATCTATAAGGCTCGACTTGTCACAAAGGGGTTTCGACAAATTCAAGGAGTTGACTACGATGAGACATTCTCTCCCGTAGCGATGCTTAAATTGATTAGGATTATGTTAGCAATTGTTGCATATTTCGATTATGAAATATGGCAGATGGATGTCAAAACTGCGTTCCTCAATGGTAAGATTGAAGAAGAGTTGTATATGATACAACCTAAGGGTTTTGTCGATCCTAAGGATGCTAATAAGGTGTGCAAACTTCAGCGATCCATCTATGGACTGAAGCAAGCATCACGAAGTTGGAATCTCCGCTTTGATGAGGTGATCAAAGAGTTTGGATTTGTCCAAACTTATGGAGAGGCTTGTATTTACAAGAAAGTGAGTGGGAGCAATGTGGCATTTCTGATATTATATGTGGATGACATATTATTGATTGGAAATGATATAGATCTTTTAAACAGTGTTAAAAGTTATCTAAACAGCAAATTTTCGATGAAAGACCTTGGTGAAGCGTCATATATATTAGGCATTAAAATCTATAGAGATAGATCAAGGCGCCTAATTGGGCTATCGCGGAGTACATACCTTGATAAGATATTAAAGAAGTTTAATATGGACGAAAGTAAGAAGGGGTTCTTACCTATATTGCAAGGCAAGACATTGAGTAAGACTCAAAGTCCGGCTACGGTGGAAGAAAGAGAGATGATGGATAAGATCCCCTATGCCTCGACCATAGGCTCTATTATGTATGCCATGCTATGTACAATACCGGATGTGGCACATGCTATTAGTTTGACTAGTAGGTACCAATCTGATCCAGGTTCGGAACACTGGATAGCGGTAAAGAACATCCTCAAGTACTTGAGAAGAACTAAGGATATGTTTCTCATATACGGAGGTGAAGAAGAGCTAGTCGCTAAGTGTTATGTCGATGCTAGCTTTGACACCGATCCGGATGACTCTAAGTCTCAATCTGGATACGTATTTCTCTTGAACGGAGCAGCAGTTAGTTGGAGGAGTTCCAAACAACCTGTGGTGGCTGGATCAACAACGAAGGCGGAATATGTTGCTGCTTCAGAAGCGGCGCAGGAGGCAGTTTGGATGAAAGAGTTCATTACAGAACTGGGTGTGGTTCCCAGTGCGTTGGACCCGATGGTGATCTATTGTGACAACAATGGAGCCATAGCCAACGCAAAGGAACCAAGGTCTCACAAGAATTCCAAACATATTAAGCGTCGGTTTCACTCCATCCGCGAGCATGTCAAGGATGGAGATATAAAGATTTGTAAAGTACACACGGACCTGAATGTAGCAGATCCGTTGACTAAAGTTCTCCCTAGGGCAAAACATGATCAACACCAGAACTCCATGGGTGTTAGATTTATCACTATGTGAACTAGATTATTGTCTCTAGTGCAAGTGGGAGACTGAAGGAAATATGCCCTGAGAGGCAATAATAAAGTTGTTATTATATATTCCTTATATATGATAGATGTTTATTTTACATGCTAGAAATGTATTGATTCGGAAACATCCATACATGTGTGTTTAATAAACAAAAAGGGTTCCTAGTCATGCCTCTCTTATAGACTAGCTTGTTGATTAACAGGATGCTCAAGGTTTCCTAATCATGGACATTGGATGTTGTTAATAACAAGGTCACACCATTGGTGGAACGATGTGATGAACATTCATCCGAAGTATAGCATTACGATCAAGTCATTATGTTTATATTGCTATAACATCACACGAAGTAATCTTTATCCTTAGACCATGAGATCATGTTAATTGCGAACACCGGAAGAGTATCTTGATAACATCAAACGTCACACCGTAACAGGGTGACTATAAAGATGGGTTCAGTACTACGAAGGTGTTATGTTGAGGCTCATGGATCAAGGGTGGAATTTGTCAATCTAGATGACAGATAGATATACTCTAGGCCCTCTCGGTGATATCACGTTAGGATAGCTTGCAAGCAAGTGATGTGATCACTAGAATGTTATATCACGGGAACGAGAAAAGTGTGCATGTCGGTAATGAGATCAAACTAGGTATGGAGATACCGATGATTGAATCTCAGACATGTAATATATCGAGAGACAAAGGGATTTAGTTACAAGCGTTAAAGGTTCTCACGATCACAGGAGTCATCGTTGAATGTGTAGGAGTCAGTACGGATCTCCAGGTCCCGCTGCTGATTATTGATCGGAGAAGGGTCTCGATCATGTCTGCATTATTCGCAAACCATAGGGTGGCACACTTAAGAGTTACCGGACACCATTTTGGAGCACATATGTTTCAGACGAAAGAATTGCAAAGCGCAGGAATTGTTTCAATAGAAACCAGAAATTGTTTCGGGTGAAATTGCAGAAGGTGGTTCTGCATGTGATATTGAAATATTGCAAGGGGCTATATGTGAATGTTTGTTAATTAAAGTAATTAACAAAATTCTAAATAAATTTAATAAAAACATTAAATTTGAAGAAATTTAATGCATTTAAAGTGGAGACTTTAAAAGGGAATGTGAAGAGGCATTTTAATGTGGAGGGGTTACCACCACATGAATGGGGGAGGTGAGGGGTCACCCCCCCATGCGCCGTCCATGGAGAGAGGGGGCACCCCCCTCCTCCTATAAAAGGCCACCCATTCCCTGCTTCATCCTCACACCTCCTTGTGAAGGATCTCTCTCCCCCTCTAGAATTATTCCCCCATGGTCTCGGATTAGCGAGATACATGTTCCCGGTGGCATTTCGTCTGGAAGGAGTTGCTGCTTCTGCTGGATCGCCGGAGCGAGGAGGTGGAGGTTGTCCGGTGGCTTGAACGTGTGTGCGAGTGCGAATGCGCTGCTGAGTTGCGGCGCTCGGACTTCCTCACGATCTTGAGATCAGCAAGTGTACGACTACATCAACCACGAGTTCCTTCTCGTTAACAAAGCTGGTTGTCTACGAGGGTAAGTTCTCGTTGGATGTATGTCCACCCGTTGCTTTGTACCTAGTAGATAGATCTTGGCGTGTAGTTCACACCGTAGGAAAATTTTGTTTTCTATGCTGCGGACCCAACATTAAGGTTGTTATGCCCCGAGTTGTTTATGATCATCGCCAGGAGTTCGTTCTGGGGGGCTCTGCTCCTACTCCATATATTGGGCATCTTCGTAGTGACACAGGCACAATTTAGGCGATATCTGAGGAGACACTCGTATTTAGGCGATATTTTGTGTACTTTAATCTGAAGGTCCACTTGTCAAATTGCATTTGCAATGGAATCCATGCTAGGTGATTGTACCAACTGACAACAAACTCTGCAGAATATTCATGCAAAACTAATGCTGCTGGTTAAGTGGTCGGAATCAGTAGCGGTGAATATCAAGGAAGAAGAAGAGACGGAAATGGGAGATGACCAGAACTGGGTGGGTGGCAACGGTGAGTGGCTGGTCCTTTTATCCCAGAATGGGAGTACTTGGACTCTAAAAAATTGCTACAGATCGTTGAGACTTACATTGCCATCTTTGGAGGGTGTCGGCATTACTGCATTCAACAACGGGTGGCCGTCGCCCATTTCCGAATTCGCTTATAGGTTCAACATGGCAGAACTTGAGCTCCTGAAGGTACAGCTCCCACATAGACCGCGGGAGGCGTGGAATGACTGGGAGTACGACCTCTTAGCGGTGTTCGACAAGGCAATCACATTCATTAGATGCCCAGAAGACAAGGAATGGATAGTCTTGCGTGACGACTTCCTGCGGCCGAAGAAGTATGTCGACGTTGTCTTCACCCCCAGCTACTATTCGTACAAACCGCAACGCATTTATGCGGTCACTGAACCTAGCGGCGACGTGCGTGTTTGGGAGCCGTCCATTTGGGGTGAGTCATGGTGTCATATAGCATGTAAAATCCCATTCAAAATTCTGCTTACTGGCTATAAGTAACATGCAGGTACCCACGCAGCCCCGCGCATCATTCCAGCTCCAGTCATCGAAGATGCAGTAGTAGATGCTGAACTTGGGACACGGCGCTGGTTCCTGACACCTCTCGGAGGCGACATGAAACAGGATGTTGAACTCATGTGGATTCATATCAAGGGAGCACTAAACAGTGTTGGTGATACAATAGAACATACGGGGACACAACTTTCTTCATACCCATCGCTGCGATGTGACGTTTTCTCGAGGTCCGCATGCCCATCCAAAGACCCAGTAGAGCAAGTCTGGAGCAGAGTCGACAACCTGAAGGGACAATCTGTGTTTCTTAGGATCAACTACCCTTTCATTGTCGAAGCCCCTAGAGCTGTTGAACCTGTAATTGCTCAGGCAGCCCTGGCTCCTGATGCTGCTGCTAGTGGTGGTGGTGGAGCTGACGAAGAACTAGCTGCTGCTGCTCCTAGTGAAGCTGACGAAATACTTGGTGATGCTGCTGCTGGTGAAGCTGACGAAATACTTGCTAATGCTGCTGCTGGTGAAGCTGACGAAATACCTGCTGAGACTGCTGCTGGTGAAGCTGACGAAATACCTGATGAGGCTGCTGCCAGAGTCTAGGAAGAACATGTTGGTACTGTTGCTGAGGTGCCAGCACTTCTAGTGTTTATAGCAGACTGTGTGTTTGCTGCACACTCACGCGCCTATCATGTTGACACTCCAGATCCTACCTGGAGCCGAATCCACGTTGGGGGGAGGGGGCCTACAATTGACTCGTTAATTGGGTCATACGATTTGATGGAGAATGACAGACGGCCAAACGCAGCATTCTGGTTCGTTCCGACGATACCACTAGCTCCAGGGACCTAGTGCTCATACTGGTAGATCCGATGAACCATTTGTCTTTATCTTTACCATTAGTTACGCTTATTTATGTAAAGACTAAGCTGTGCTTATTTGTGTAAGACTAAGTTAGGCCTAACTGCGTAATATTCAGTGAAGCCCAGCTTTTCTTTCCATGCCCATAACAACAGAATTACAGCATAGAACATACAAAGGTAATGTGCATACTAGGCATTTTTGCTCAGGATAACAACCACTTCAAGTAAATGATACATGGTGTACGCATTTGAACGCATCACTAGAATGTGCCACCTATTGATGATTGATGACATGGATCTAGCTTTTCTGCGCGTATTTGCATTGAATCGCTCATTGATTTGTTCACATATTTTTTGGCAATGGCTGATGAACTCCACTTTCTTGGTAACATGCTTCGTCAACGAGCACTTGTTGATGCAATGCAAAGTACAAAACATGGTCGACATCGTCATTCCATTTAGGTTCTCTATGTTTCTTCATCACAGAGCTACTAATTTCAAATGAAAATCTAGTAAACAACATATGTGTACATCGTTAGAGTATGCTACGGCCACGGTACATACATGTTTTTCTACAATCACAAGAAGAAAACTTGATGCATTTTCACCTTGTTGGCGTTGTGCCGAACTGGGTGGATGTGGCTTTGGGGTTCGGAGAGGAAGGCGCCATGCCTAGTGCATGTGCGACCACGGCGACAGCGAGCTCGGATTCTGGAGGAGGCTAACAGGACCGAGCATGGTCGGCATGGTGACAGATCTCACCCGGGAATGAATTCCCGTCCCCGCGCTGTGCCATGGGTGCGGCCATGGTGAGGGCGAGCTCCGATTCGGGATGGGGAGGAGAGTCGGGCCGAGCAGGTTCGTCCAAGTCCTAGCTCCGCGCCATGGCCGCGACCACAGATTGCCGCCCCGGAGGAAGAAGACGCGTAAAGGATGCATGCGCCAACGCTGCAAGCCTACATGGCAGCAACGACGGCAGTGACATAACGGCGAAAGCTGACAGGGGGGCCCAACTTGACGGCCGTTAGCCTGGTATTTTGTATTGAAACGTAAAGTTGAATTCATGCCAAAAAAGATCATCTGAGTATTTGACACGCCAACTTTGGGCAATGCAGCTGATTGTAAGCAACTTGGGTACCGCGTTGCTTGGGCGACCCAACTTTCGGGCCGCAAAATGATATTCTCCCGCCCTGCCGCCTACGCCAGCCGTGGCTGCCGCAGTAAGCGTTTTAGGAGGAAAGAACTACTAGCAAACTCGGCGTCCCACCCCCTTAAAACCCGGTGCCATCATCATCAACTGGAGGCCATGGTGGCGCCCCCAGGTCCTCGACGCACGCCCCCCACTAGGATTGAGCCCACAGGTGGCCATCGGTGCCCGTCTTCACTGCTTTGTCAAGGGGACGCGGTTGTGGTGGCATGGCGTGCTCAGGCTGCCGACCACCTGTGTCGGTGACACCGCCGGGTCTTCCTCCAACCCCGCCGGGTGCAGGCGCCCTCCTCCCATGCTGCTCTACTACTGTAGGCAAGAGTGGGGGCTGGGAGGAGCTCTGGCAGGGGGAGATGCAGGTAGAGATCGACCAATGCCTCCTTGTCTCCATGTCGAATTTGAGGAGAAAATGACAAGTAACTACCACATTTACGTCACTCTTGTTAAAAAAACTACCACCTTAGGGTTTTTTGACACATAAAATCCACTTTTGGGGTAGGGGTGTGACAGAAAACTCTAATCCGACGTGGCACGAGGTTGATGTTTTAATTGGTTTTCTGATAGCCCGAGTCTACCTGACAGGTCTACATGGCTCATAAATAACCAAAATAACTTTTTTCTCTTTATTTATTTTTGTTGACACAGCTCTAGCCGCGCCGGTGTACGAATCCACTTTCTGCCGCCGACGGGAGGTTGCACGCATGGGAGCAAGAAGCTGGCCACCAAGGGGCGTAGCCATGGAAGTTGGCCAGCTCTGGCGCAGGCGCCATTAGCAGGGCGATCACGGGCGAGCTGCAGGGCACGCGGGGCGGCGGGAGTGCGCCGGCGCAGGTAGCAGCGACGAGGCCAGCTCCGGCGCGAGCGAGCGCCGACGGCGAGGGCGAGGCCAGCTCTAGCATGAGCTGCGGGGCGCGCGCGGAGGCGGGACTGCGCATGCGCGGGCAGCAGCGGCTCGGCCAGCTCCGGCACGAGCTGCGGGGCGCGCATGGCAGCTGGAGTGCGCATGCGCGGGCAGCAGCGGCTCGGCCAGCTCCGGTGCGAGTTGCGGGGCGCACGCGGTGGCGGGAGTGCGCATGTGTGGGCAGCAGCAGCTCAGCCAGCTCCGACGCGAGCTGCGGGGCGCGCGCCGCGGCGGGAGTGCGCATGCGCGGGCCGCAGCGGCTCGGCCAGCTCCAGCGCGCGCCGTGGCGGGAGTGCGTATGCGCGGACAACAGCGGCTCAACCAGCTCCGGCGCGAGATGCGGGGCGCGTGCAGCGGCGGCAGTGTGCTGGCGCAGGTAGCAGCGACGAGGCCAGCTCTAGCGCGAGCTATGGGGCACGTGCGGGAGCTCCTGCGCGTGCTGCGGGGCGAGCGCGGCAGCGGGAGTGCACGGGCGCAAGCACCAGCAACACGGCCAGCTCTGGCGCATGTTACGGGCAGAAGCGGTGCGGTGACGAAAGTGGACGAGCGCGGGCGGCGCCAGCAAGCACGGGCGGGCGCAGTGGGACGGGTGAACAGGGAGAATAAACAATATACATTTCCTAATTTTTGCCACGTAGGCTTGACAGGTGGGCCAGAATTGTCAGAAAATCGTTTAACACGACTAAACACATCAAATTAGAGTTTTCTGTCACACCCCTACCCCAAACGTGGACTTTATGTGTCAAAAAACCCTAAGTTGGTAGTTTTTTAACAAGAGTGGCACAAATGTGATAGTTCCTTATCATTTTCTCCGAATTTGAGAGAAGAAGGGAATTAGAAAGAAGGGAATTAGAAATTTGGATCCCTGTCCTCTGACTTTCATCGTGTAGGATCTGGAAGAGATACCGGTGGGAGGTGAAATAAATTTATGATTCTAGCGAAGGCACCGCTTTCGCCAAGGCATAGAGTCGATCCCGTTGCGTGGCCTGGCAAATCCTGGAGGACTCAAGAAACTGCCGAATCACACGAGTTACACGTAAAATCCATCAGAACAGAGCCTCAACCCTCAACAGATGGCCCTATTTTTTCCTACTATGATGATATGCATCCTAAAATGGGAGATTTTGAAGGTGAGAGGCCGGCAGGCTACTTCTCCGAGAGCGGCGATTCTACCGGTGCCTGTACATGCAGGAGTCTCATCCACCACACAATAATTATTTGGAGATTCTCGCCCCATCTCTCAGTTAGGCTACCGTTTACTCTTTCCGTCTCCGCTTTTCAAGTGGACCCAACCCACATGCACACCTTTCTTTATTAATCATGTCATCAGTTTCCCTGCAGCCTAGCACATAACACTGTTTGCACTTTTTAGACTAGTACAAATTTATGAAGCTAGTAGTACTAATCTAGTACTCCCCTCTGTTCCTATGCAAAAGGAATAAACATTTTGGCACGCGATTAAGAAGAAATAAACAGACAATTTTTTTTCCAAAACTGCTCCTAATAAATGTCTTTCCCTTAATATCTTTTCATGGAGTTGTTACACACAATTCCTAGTTAATCCTGGACAACGCATGCGCGCCATGCATGTCCAATTACAGCGCGGCTTTAATTGGTGTTCTCCCGATATTCAATCTCGTTCTGTGACATCCCCATAATTACTGCTCCTTCTACCTGTTTTTTGGTCGATTTAAACTGTTGTGAGGGGTAGTTTTGGAAGAAACGGGGTAAAACATACCCTACGCCGTAATCTATTACAAATTTTTGAATAAATTATTACACCCTATTAAATAAAATGGAGGGAGTATGAAACTAGTATTAATTTATGAAATCCAGATTAAAACAAGTATTTATTATGTGAGATCGAATTGAAACTAGTACTAATTGTGAAGCATAACTAAAATTATGGATTTATGAAATATGATTGAATTTTGTAAAACATAAATGATTTTTTTGAAACATGACTAAAGTTGTGAGATTGTGAATTTATGAAACCTGACCAAAAATGTTACCGGCATGTGACGTTGTCCTATCCACCACACTAGCGCTTTAAGATTTGCGCGGCCATTTTCCTTCCATCAGTTCCCTTCTGTCGCACATCCCAAGTGGACCCCACAGACGTAATATATTTTTGTGTGGTTTTAATTATTTTAAACATGATTTTCTGATATCAATTTATTGAAACATGGTTTTTTGGTTTTATTTGTGTGTGGTTTCAATTGTTCTGAAATTTTTTTTATGAGATTTCGAATAGTTCGAATAAGTTTCAGCATGGTTCTATATGGTTACAGTGTTTTCAATAAGGTTTAATTAACATTCAAAGATTTAATAAATAGTTGAGAGGTGGTTTCAAATTAGGAAAATATGTTATATGTGGTTTATATGTTTTCAAGAAGGTTTCCTGAGGTACAAAAAATATTCATAAAATCTTATATGGTGGTTTTGATTGTTTCATACATCTTTTTGTGATTTCAATTGTTTCAAACATGCTTGCGTGTGGTTTCAATTTTATTTAAACATGGTTTTGTGGTTTTATTTGTCTATGGGTGGTGGTTTCAATTGTTTAAAACATTTTTTTTGTGGTTTGAATTGTCCGAGACATGCTTGTGTGGTTTCAATGTATTGAAATATTTTTGTGTGATTTCAATTGTTTCAAACATGGTTGTGTGGTTTCAATTTATTAAAACATGGTTTTGTGGTTTCATTTGTTTGTGGTTTCAATTGTATTGAAACATGCTTCTAAGGTTTCTCTTTAAAGAAACATGGTTTTGTAGTTTTATTTGAAGCATGGGTGGTGGTCTCAATTGTTTCAAACTTTTTTCTGGTTTCAATTGTTTCAAACATGTTTGTGTGGTTTTAAATTAATGAAATATGTTTTTGTGGTTGTATTTGTCCTTGGGTGGCCGTTTCAAATATTTCAAAGATGTTTTAGTGGTTTCAAATATTTCAAACATGTTTGCGTGTGGTTTCAATTTTATTTAAACAAGGTTTTGTGGTTTCATTTGCCTATGGGTGATGGTTTCAATTGTTTGAAACATCTTTTTGTGGTTTGAATTATTTGAGACATGCTTATGTGGTTTCAATGTATTGAAACATTTTTCGTGCTTTCGATTGTTTCAATTTTTTCCAACATGCTTCTATGGTTTCAATTTATTGAAACATAGTTTTATGGTTTGATTTGTGTGTGGTTTCAATTGTGTTGGAACATTCTTGTGAGGTTTCGATTGATTCAAATAGGTTTTAGCATGGTTCAATATGGTTTTGATGGTTTCAATAAGGTTCAATTGGGTTTCAAAAGATTCATAAATAGTTGCGAGGTGGTTTTAATTGATTAAAAGATGTTTTTATGGTTTCAAGTGTTTCAGACAGCTTTCTTGGGGTGCCAAAAATGTTCATAAAATCTTGGGTGGTGGTTTCAATTGTTTCAAACATGTTTTTGTTGTTTCAATTGTTTCAAACATGCTTGTGTGGTTTCAATTTATTGAAACTTGATTTTGTGGTTTCATTTGTTTATGGTTTCAGTTGCTTTGAAATATTCTTGTGAGGTTTTGATTGCTTCAAATAATTTTCAAAATGTTTCAATATGGTTTTAGTGTTTTCATTAAGGTTCAATTTGATTTCAAAAAATTGATAAATAGTTACGAGGTGGTTTCTATTTATTAATAGATGTTTTTGTGGTTTCACTTGTTTCAAACGTTTCTTGGAGTGTCAAAAATGTTCATATAATTTTGGGTGGTGGTTTCAAATGTTTGAAACATGTTTTAGTGGTTTCAAATGTTTGAAGTTGTGGTTTCTATTGTTTCAAACATGGTTTTATGGTTTCAATTAAATGAAACTTGGTCTTGTGGTTCCGGTTCTTTCTATGTGGTGGTTTCAATTGTTTGAAACATGTATTAGTGGTTTCAAATGTTTGAAACATGTTTTAGTGGTTTAAAAAGTTCAAGGTGGTGGTTTCAATTGTTTCAAACATGGTTTGGTGATTTCACGTTAAATGAAACTTGGTCTTCTGGTTCCATTTCTTGTTATGTGGTGGTCTCAATTGTTTCAAACTTGTATTAGTGGTTTGAAATGTTTTAAGCATGTTTTAGTGGTTTTAAATGTTTGTAGTGGTGATTTCAATTATGGCTACAACCATTGTTAGGTGGTGGTTTTAATTGTTTCACATATGTTTTGGTGATTTGAATTGTATGAAGTGGTGGTTTCAATTGTTTCAAACATGATTTTGTGGTTTCAGTTAAATAAAACTTGGTCTTGTGGTTCCAGTTTTTCTTATGTGGTGGTATCAATTGTTTCAAACATGTATTAGTGGTTTCAAATGTTTGAAACATATTTCAGTGGTTTCAAATGTTTGAAGTGGTGGTTCCAAATATTTCAAATATGGTTGTGTGGTTTCAATTAAATAAAATTTGGTCTTGTGGTTCCGGTTCTTTCTATGTGGTGGTTTTAATTGTTTGAAACATGTATTAGTGATTTGAAATGTTTGGAACATATTTTAGTGGTTTCAAAAGTTTGAGGTGGTGGGTTCAATTGTTTCAAACATGGTTTGGTGGTTTCAATTAAATGAAACTTGATCTTATATGTTGCTCATGAGCCGCCAAGTACCAGTCTCGCAACAGTACTGGCGTTAAAGGATCGGTCCTTCACTTGCGGATCGTTCGCGAGTCGAACTCGCTCTCTTGCCACGCCTTTGACTCACGAACTCGAGTTGGGTTCAATTGTTTCAAACATGGTTTGGTGGTTTCAATTAAATGAAACTTGATCTTCTGGTTCCAGTTCTTGTTATGTGGTGGTTTCAATTGTTTCAAACTTGTATTAGTGGTTTGAAATGTTTCAAACATGTTTTAGTGGTTTCAATTATGGTTGTAGCCGTTGTTAGGTGGTGGTTTTAATTGTTTCAAAACATGTTTTAGTGGTTTGAACAGTATGAAGTGGTGGTTTCAATTGTTTCAAACATGATTTTGTGATTTCAATTCAATGAAAGTTGGTCTTGTGGTTCTAGTTCTTATTATGTGGTGGTTTCAATTGTTTCAAACATGTATTAGTGGTTTGAAATGTTTCAAACATGTTTTATTGGTTTGAACTTTATGAAGTGGTGGTTTCAATTGTTTCAAAAATTGTTTTTTGGTTTCAATTAAATAAAACTTGGTCTTGTGGTTTCGATTCTTCTTATATGGTGGTTTCAATTTTTTCAAACATGTATTAGTGGTTTTAAATGTTTAAAAATGTTTTAGTGGTTTCAAATGTTTGGAGTGGTCGTTTCAATTGTTTCAAAGATGGTTCTATGGTTTCAATTAAATAAAAGTTGGTCTTGTGGTTTTGGTTCTTCTTATATGGTGGTTTCAATTGTTTCAAACGGGTATTAGTGGTTTCAAATGTTTCAAACATCTTTTAGTAATTTCAAATGTTTGGAGTGGTGGTTTCAATTGTTTCAAACATAGTTATGTGGTTTCAATTAAATAAAACTAGGTCTTATGGTTATGTTTTTTTATGTGGTGGTTTTAATTGTTTCAAACATGTATTAGTGGTTTCAAATATTTTAAATATGTTTTTGTGGTTTCAAATGTTTGGACTAGTGATTTCAATTAAATGAAACTAGGTCTTATGGCTACGGTTCTTCTTATGTGGTGGTTTCAATTGTTTCAAACTTGTATTAGTGGTTTCAAATATGTTTTTGTGGTTTCTAATGTTTAAAGTGGTGGTTTCAATTATTTCAAACATGGTTTTGTGGTTTCAATTAAATGAAACTTGGTCATGTGGTTCCGGTTCTTTCTATGTGGTGGTTTCAATTGTTTGAAACATGTATTAGTGGTTTGAAATGTTTGAAACATGTTTTACTAGTTTCAAAAGTTCGAGGCGGTGGTTCCAATTGTTTCAAACATGGTTTTGTGGTTTCTATTAAATAAAACTTAGTCTTGTGGTTCCGGTTCTTTCTATGTGGTAGTTCCTATTTTTTCAAACATGTATTAGTAGTTTCAAATATTTCCAACTTGTTTTTGTGGTTTCAAATATTTGGAGTGGTGGTTTTAATTGTTTAAAAATGCTTGTGTGGTTACAATTTATTAAAACATAATTCTCCATCAATATTTTCACATATGTTTCGCTCTTTTAAAATATGTTTCAATTATTGCCTACAAGTTCCATCAAACTAGATTAAAGTTCTTAAACTTTGAAATAAATTCACAAATTTTAATTCATTTTACATCAGGTTCAACAATTTTTCAAGAGTATCAACTAAAATCTAGATAATAACAGGAAAACTGATCCGATTATACGAACAAAACCATCCGACAAAGGATTTGGTTTCACAACTGTTTAAGTTTATTTCAGATCTTGTGGAAGCCAGGTCCGTTGCGGTGGTGGTTTCAATTAATTCAAACTAGGTTTGGTGGTCTTCAATATTTCAAACATACTTGTGTGGTTTTAATTTAATGAAATATGGGTCTATGGTTTCATTTGTTTGTGGTTTTAATTGTTTAAAAAAATGCTTCAGGTTTCGCTTTGTTAGAATAGGTTTCAGCAGAATTCGATATGGTTTGAATGGTTTTGGAAAAAGGTTCAATTCGGTTTCAAAACATTTATATGAACATGGCAGGTGGTTTCAAATGATTAAAAGATAATATTTTTATGGTTTCAATTGTTTCAAAAAGGTTCCTTGGGTCCCAAAAATGTTCATAAAATCTTATGTGGTGGTTTCGTTTGTTTCAAACTCCTTGTGGTTTCAATTGCTTCAGAGATGCTTGTGCGAGTTTAATTTATTTAAACATGCATCCGTGGTTTCATTTTTCTTAGGTGCTGGTTTCAATCTTCTAAAACATGCTTGTGAGGTTATGTTTTGTTTGAAACATCTTTTTATGGTTTAAATTGTTCAAAACATGTTGGTGTACTTTTGGTTGTTTAAAATATCTTTTGTGATTTGAATTGTTTCAAACATGCTTGTGTGGTTTCAATCTATCGAAACATGGTTCTGTGGTTGGTGGTGGTTTCAATTGTTTCAATCATGTTATTGTTGTTCCAATTGTTTTGAAATAGGGTTTCGTGGTTTCAATGTAATGAAATGTGATTCTGTGGTTTCATTTAATCTTTGGGTGGTGGTTTTAATTGCTTCATACATTTTTTAGTGGTTTCAATTATTTGAAACATGCTCTTATGGTTTCAATTTATTGAAACATGGTTTGTGGTGTCATTTCTATCTGGTTTCAATTGTTTTGAAATGTGCTTGTGCACTTTTGATTTTTTTGAAACAATTGAAACCATTGGAACTGTGATGTTTCGCTATATTTGAATAGGTTTCAACATAGTTCGATGTGGTTTTAGTGGTTGTAAATAAGGTTCAATTCGGTTTCAAAATTATCATTATAAGTTGTCAGGTGGTTTCAATTCATTAAAAGATAAAATTTGTGGTTTCGATGGTTTAAGAAAAATGAAACCACATTGATAAAACGTTTTTTCACTACAGTCTCAGATAGGTTCCGGACCTGATTTAGAAAAAAGCCCTAAACACAATCATCTATTCACAATTTACTGTATCCATACAAAATCACATATGTGGATCCAACACATGCTTTCATGGATCACATATGTCGCGTCGTACCACATCAT
Organism: Avena sativa; assembly: GCA_916181665.1. NCBI lineage: Eukaryota > Viridiplantae > Streptophyta > Magnoliopsida > Poales > Poaceae > Avena > Avena sativa. The sequence goes on from OV702287.1 coordinate 348,186,737, forward strand.
TTTTGTTGATTGGTACTCGCTCTGTTTCAAAATATAAGATGTTTTAACTTTATGAATAGTGTATCTAGATCCTTTTAGTGTGTAGGTTAAATCCTGCATTAATCTACACACTAAAAGGGTCTAGATACACTTCTTTCACAAGGCTAAAACATTTTATATTTCAAAACAGAGGGAGTACAGTTTATGAAACTGGTACCTAGTACAATTTTAGAAACGTGGCTGGAATGTAAAATGATGAAACAAGAATGAAATGTATGAAACGTGATTGAAATTGTGAAACACGACAGAAAATTTGTGAAACGTTACAAAAATTGTGAAATTATGAAACGCGAGTTAAATTATGAAACGGTAATAAAAATGTGTTTCGGTGTTTTCACATCATTTTCTTTTTGTTTCACAATTATTGACTAATTTTCACTTAAGTTCCAAACAGGATTCACATAACATACTCCAAAGAATAAATCGCATATTGAAGCAAGGCTGAAAACGTAATGGAACTAGATTAGATCTGGACAGACTGTGAAACAAATATGTGAAACCTGTGAAACAAAGATTAAAACCGTACTAGAACTAGATTACAACACATATAAATGTTGGAATAAATTCACAAAATTTCGTTTTATTTAATATTTGTTTTAGTTTATTTTCACACGTATCAACTAAAATGCGGAAAATAAAAGATACAATGATCCGGTTCATTACAAGAATGATCTATGTAGAGACTGAAACTGGACTATAACTTGTAGAAATAAATCCAGCAAACTATTCAGAAATTATTTCCACATGTATCAAAAATTTGACGCATGTTCCATTAATTTCCTTGCATTTTCAGAATTATTCCATCGAGTATTTCACAAGTATCAACTAAATATCTACAAAATAATAGAGAAACCCGTCCATCCATGAACTGTTTCGATTTTTTTTCCAAAAATATCAAGAAGGAAAATTAAAAGGGACAAAGAGGGTCCTACGCACCTACAAATACAGATCAAGCTTGCCATGGCAGATCTGGCTATAACTAGCCAAGATCAGGCCCGCCATGACCAGATCAGGCACGAGCTCGCGGGCAATTGCTCGACGTTGGGCGAGCCGTGGCTTGGAAGACGGAGTCGGCGTCGACCTGCAGAGCCTCACCGACCGTTAGGGACAAGCCGCCGCCGCCTTCTCATATGCAGCCGCCGTCGCTCCCTTTTCCGCTGGGAGGAGACGGGCCTCCCCTTTTCCGCCGCCGCCGAAATCCCTCTCCCTTGCAGGCCGCCGCCCACCGCAGCCCCTCATGCTCCGGCCGCCGCCCGCCGCAGCCCCTCATGCTCCGGCCGCCGCTGATCCTGCTCTGGCCACCATGGATTTAAGTGCACATCCGCGTGTTTGAAGAGAGAGAAAGAAGAGGCCAGGAGAGATAGAATCGGGGAGGGGAAAGAGAAGTGTCTGAATTCCTATAGGCCCGTGTCCATTTATTGTTGACGGAAGGAAACGGCCGACGAAACGGCAGCACGAATCTGAAACACATGGGCGGTGGATGCTACTCCTTTACATACCGACGCCGGTAGAAAAGAGTTTTCGCTACTTCTCCCATATTCACTAAAGGAGATGCAAGTAAGAATGCCTTTGAGTCGGCTACGTAACCTCGTATGGAAAAATTACACCCCAATGTAAGTCCCTCGGGGAAGGGGATAGAAAGATAAACGCTCATGCCTTTTCTGTAGCTGAAATGGGTGCAACAAGTGCTGGTCACTTGGCCTGGTTATTCATGAATACCAAGGTGATAATGTTCGCAGGACATCCTTTGATCAATCGCACTGGTGCTGAAGAAGCAGAAGCTCAGGTGGTACTTCTTAACCTCCAATTTGGACAGAACTGGGTTCAGTCAGAATTCACGGTCGAGACAGATTGTGCTTAGTTGGTTAGTGAAATACACAAAACTGAGAGATGCATGTGAAGACATAGGGGTATTTACATACAAATCAAAGCAAGACAAATACTAATGCCAAACAGGAGATTAGTAACATTAGAAGAGACAAGAATAGGTACGCTCATAAAATTGCAGCATATGTAAGAATTACATGGTCCTATGAAATCTAGCTACCACAGGTCCTACTGATTTGATACTAAGAATGAAATGCTCTTTTTGATTAAAAAAGCACGGCATGAGGGGCAGGGTTTATGGCTTGATTTGTTATAAACCTGGTATTATCTCTTCTCTATCTCTACTATCGAAAAAGAATGTGAATGTTCCGTTTTCTGCCAATTTCCACTACGTCGCTTCCTTCGTCGCGCGGAGAACTCCTTGGTCGCGCTCCCGCATCCTTCGTAACCCACAACCAGCGTATTCATTAGTTCCTCGAAAAAACGCGCGTGAGAGTCTCAATCAAGCCCCAGAAAACGCCCGCGCTCGTCTCTATGCGCACGATCTCCTGGCCTCCGCGCCCTGGCTGTCCGTCATGGTTGAGGGTGTCCCGTCCTCTGCGCCCTTTGTGCCGTCGCCGTCGATCCTCCCACGGAAGTGCTTAAATCCACCGTGGCATGCTGGAAATCACGTGCAAGCTGCCTTGGCATTCCTGCTGCATCCCGCAGCCCCCATCTTGGCCATCTCCTCGCACCCATCAGTATGGATCTATCCTCCCCAATCCGCCACAGTTGACATGCGTTGCTCCTGCTCTAGGAGCCTGAGGGTGACTCCTTCACTTAGGCCGTCGCCATGGGTCCTCAGATCGCGGGCAAAAGCAGCAACAGGATCGCCCCTTACCCCCTTCCAACGCCCCCTCACCCCCCATGGACGCACATCTGCTTCATGGATCTGATATCCTCCTAATCCATCTCCTGCAAGGCACGACTGCTGTAAGGTAATTCTCATGTCCTTTTAACTAATATTCTTCTCAATTCTTGTGTGTATTTGGTGTAGCCTGTTCAATCTCCTCGTCCTGATTTGCTTTTGGTTGTCTTGGAAATTAACAACTGACTTTTTTAGTCTATTGCGTCCTGTATTGTAGTTGTGTGTTTTAATGCCTTTAAGTAATTTGCTAGCTTACTCACACATACAACAAAAATGATATGTGTCTACTTCTCTATACTGTACAACTGCCAAGCATGCAAGGTACATAAGGTGAGCATTTATGGAGTTCAAATTCAATGAAAACCAGGAACTGGTGTGGTTCCGAAATTCGGACTTATCAAAACAAGGATAATTGACAGAAATAGCAACATTTCCAGAGTCAGGCAACAAACTGGCAACGGCTCAGGGGCATCTTTGGATAAGCACACATCAAGAAGGATCTTCTTCAGTAGTATGCCCAGAAGATGAATTACACTATTCCATCTGATATCTGGAACAAACAAGCTTCAGGAGTATGTCCTATCATATGCAACGTAGAGATTGGTGCTCTTCTTGCCATCGAAGGCATTTTTTCTGTTCTGTTCATTTTGAAAGAGGTGTTTTTCTTGTTCAAGCTGGGCTATTCACTGCAGAAATTGTACTGTCCTCCTCCTTTGGGTGTTGGGGTTGTATATCGGATAATCCACATGTTTTTTTTGCTGTAGGAAAATCAGAGGGTTTTGCAATTGGTACCACAAAATATATTGTAGTACCCGGAACAAGGCAAGGTCAGGAGATAGAGGAAAAGCCAATTGAAACTCCAGAAACAGAACAAGAAGAAATTCATCAAGAATGGCAAAGTAGTTGATGCGGAAAAGGATGAAGTTGTAGCGCCCGGAAACACTCATCATTCTGATGTCCCCATGGAGCAACTTGGATGATGTGGAGTGGGACGGTCTGTACGTGCATATAGCTGGGTTCAGTTTAGTGTAAGGTCCATGAGTTCTGTGTGGAAGACAAGTCACATCCCCTTACGGGTCAAAAAACTTGATGAATTAGGCATGGAAATGAAGAACTTGGGCTACAACCCAACTACCGAGGTTGTGCTGTTAGATCTTGCATCGCGGAGATGGCTGTTGCTCTTGCAATGACTCCTGGTAGAAGTAGGAAAATTGATGTGTAGTTGCGATTTTGAGTCATCTGCGTTTGACTGGTAAATTTAAGCTAGCTAGCTAGATTTACTTACACAGAACTCTAGCAAGTTGATTCATTTTTCTCACTGGAATGTCTCTGCTAGAATGAAACCCAAAGGTGCTGGTTTGTTTTTTCTTTTGTGTAGCTCAAGTTATTTCAGACATAAGTCCGAGTGTTGCTGAATATTTGTGCCTCTCTTTAAGTGTCAGGTTGATGGTCAAGAGTTTTATCGCACAACACATGTCATTCTAAACCCTGTAGACTCTTATCAGTCCAAGTCTTCTTCATGGAATCATCGCCTGAGGGGATTCTTTCAGACTTAGGAGTTCGTCTTTATGTTTCTTAGTTGTGCACCAGTGATGATATGATTCAAGGTGAGTGGCACTTTTGGTTAGTTGTGATTGATTAACAGTTTTCAGTTATATTTTGTTTTGGCATGATCTCATAAATGAAGAATGTACATCCGCTCTATTATTTTTATAGTGTTTACTTCCGATTAGCTCCATATATTTAACCAGGAGCTTTTTCTCTTGCTTGATTTGTATAAAGAGTTTCCTATTTTTAAGGTCTCACTCTTTTGAAAATTTTAGCATGTGAGACGATGCGTTGAGAGGATGCCTGCTAGGGTGTAACAAGAGGAATTTTTTACTGCATGTATTTGTTTCAAGTGTAGATAAATAGAGTTATCTCGGTTAATGCACAACAATTCAGTTCTGTATGAGGAATTTAGAATTAATATGACGCTATGGGTTCCCATACAGCCATACCAGCTCTCTTATATTATTTGCAAAAATTTATATTTTTGCCATCCGGATCCATTGCCAATGTATATGTATGATTCGATTTTCTTAAAACTGATCACCAATTATGTTTCTAGAGAAGTAATGTAGTTCAATACCGAAAATGCTAAATTGAGGCGTATGTCATGTGCTTGATGGAGTGGAATTCCAGTGACAAGTCGATGTATGGTGTGCTTGCAAATGAACAAGCTATCACGGATTATTTATTGAATCCAAAGGTTGCAAAAGAGCCTTTTTGGATTAATGCAAATGCCATTCCATAACACTGATGATAAGGTTCTGTGTTAATTCACTACTTTTTGCTACATATTGTAGATAGTTTGACCGTTGTTGAATATTTTATGTTTTAACCATAGGTTCTGTTGTTGCACGTAAATTGGAATAGAAGTAGCTCCTACTTATGACATGCAAGTGTGTATTTTATGGTAAGACCCTATCTTCAGATCCTCTTCCATACATATTAGCAGTATGTGCATGCCATGACATGGCCATGACATGGCCATGACATGAAAGTGCATGTATTTTAAGCTTTCAGTTGAAAGAAGTGGGGAAAGTGTGTTCGGTAAACTATGTGATATTTACAAAAATATATTAAGAATACCAATAATCATATCTGCAAAAGTAAATCCAATAGAAGGGTGGCTTAGTAGTAGTTTATGTCTGTCAACTGAAGCTTGAAACCTCTGTCAACAATTTAAGAACTCCACACCGACCTGACCTTTTGTTTTCCAAATGATGTACTATAGCCTCCCTGCACTTTTACATTGTCCTAATGCTACGTATTATCGACTTGTAGAAGCATGGTTGTTGTCTTGCCAACTTGGTCATCTAATCATGATACTACTATAGGTGAGCTAGGATCTCTACCAATACTGCAGAGGACGTCCTGTGAGGTCAAGATGGCGACACTGGCGCACTACCGTTCCAGCATGGTGCATGTTACTAAAGTCCCCTTCTTTTTGACAGGCGAGTAACTCTTGATCTTGAATTTCACTCTTGTACTCTACTACCCGTTTATCGAGTTTGTGAGCGACAAATCGACTTTAAATTTCGACAATAAATAAATTGACTTGATCCCTGATCCCCAATGAAGAATATATAGAGTATATGTTGGGGGATACTCTGGGTAGGGTCACGCCGGGGTATAAAGGCCGAGTTAGCCGAGGTACGGCAAGGTCAAAGCAAGTGCTGGCCGAGTCACCTCAAAGCATGTCGAATCACGGAGTAACCCGGACCGGAGGATGTCCGTCTAACTAAGTCCCGGCCGACGTATGTCGTATGCCGGCAAGATTTATATAACTTGTATGCAAGTACCAGTGTGGCCGGATTAACCAGGCACGATCCGGGTTATATCAGGCTTGCGAGAGAAGGAAGGTATCTCGCTGGTCAAAAGGAGGTCACCGTACGCTGGAGCGTGAGCGAAGCAGACAGAGGCAAGGACCACCTGAGGCGTGGCCGACAAGGGTGACGTGCCTTGTGTCGGATGACGCTGGCGCCGCAGAAGCTCACGTAGCCTCTGCATGGCTTACGATGGGGAAAAGTGACTTGGTCGGTTTGCTATTTTGGGAAGAGGCGTATTCCCTATTCCCTGGAATATGCCTCCCCGTATGCCCTAATTGGAGACCTAGCCACCCCCTATATAAGGAGGGCTAGGGCATCTGTAGAGAGGGTTGAGTTTTACTTGGTTGATCTCTAGTTGGTTGGCATTTGGGTAGAGAGTTCCAGAGAGCAAAGTAGTGGTGAGAGTAAGAGAGTTCCTTCTTCCTCCTCTCCCCCGTACAGCTCAAGGAGCATTTGTAACTCATCTGGCTTGAAGAATACAAAACATCTGTGTGTGGAATCACCACACTATCCGTCCCTTGATTCCTCTAGTGCATATTGTCCCCACCTTTAGTCTATCCATGGCATCTGCCGTGACACCACCACGACAGTTGGCGCCCACCGTGGGGCTAGCGGCGCTAGCAGGAGTGAAGATCCGGACGGGAAACCTCATCGGCAACGGCGAGCGCATCGTCTCCGGGCTCGTTCAGCGCTTTGGAGGGCTGGACTTCGTCAGCGACAATGCTGGCTGCTTCAGCAAGCGACCTCTTCCGTGCAACGGCCTCTTCGTCAAGCTTGGCGCGCAGAAGATCTACGTCGCTGTCGATGTGTCGTGCATTCACCCGCGGCACGTCATCGAGGGAGGCGAGCCACCCCTTAGCGCGGCTCGCGGGGCGCGTATCACTCGCTCCCCTGATCACGCCGAGGTGATGATGACTGTGCCTAACGCTGGCGCGAGCAAGGATCCGGCACCAGATCCGGAGGTAACACCCAAGGCACCAAGGAAAAGTAGAGGTCCTCCACTAGAGAGACCAGAAAACGTGCTACAACAGGCGATAGATAGCTTGGCAAGTCCCATAGCACCTGTGGTAGATCCGGCTCAGGCACAGGCCGAGTTAGAGGAGACTAGGCAGAAAATACTAGAGGGTGCAAAAAGATAGCAGCGGCTTAGTAGTCGTTGAACATGACACTGCATGAGTACGCAAAGGCAAATAAGGTAGATGCTATAAAAGTGAAGGGGAGAAACCTCATTAGTGAAATGAACAAAGAGGGTGATACTAGAGTTGAGGAATCAGAGAACATTCTGTCTGTGGGGCTGCCGAAGTACAGTACCCCGGCAAAGAACCTCGGGGCAGCAGATGCAGTTGCGTCCGAGTTAGAGGGTTTGACGGGTGAAGCCCGGCAAAGACAGCAGGATAGGGTCAATGAGTTAGTTCGGATCGCTAACAGACAAAATGAAGAGTTGCTCAGGGCTAATCCGGCAAGAGCTGGGGCCTCCAAAGTCGTTCATTCAGCAGTAGGTAACCCGGAGAAATCTGCTGGAGCTGCATCGTCGCCTCATGGTGGCCCAAGAAGAGAGGAGGTGGTAACCTTGGCGAGGAGAAACAAGCAAATAGTCCCATATGACCCGGCAAGGGCAGGGAAAGGAAAAGAAGTGCAGGGAAATGAGGATCGACGAAGTGTCACCCGAGGTGAAGCTGGCCGAGGTAACCGCGACCAAGGCAATGCCGGTCAGGGCAACACTGTGAACGACAAACTCGGCGGGTGCAGGGCAACTGCAACAGCGGAATATACCACGGCAAGAGCGAAGTGTCGGCCAAGGTATGCAACAGAGAGGTGCTCCACAAGAGCAAGATAGATACAATGATGGTGATTCGGAAATGGTGAACGCAGGATACCCTTGGCCGGACTATCACGTGATAGGGTCAAGGTTGGGAAGCAGAAACTTGATGTCTGATGACGCCAGGTTAAAACTGGATCGGCTTTATAGGTCGGAGCAAATTGAGTGTCAAGGTCCTCCGGGTCCAGCGTGTTTTGGGCCTCGGATCATGAAGGAGCCTCCGGTACCTAACTTCCAGTTACCCAGAGGCACGAAGACATATGACGGTAGCACCAAGCCGGAGGACTGGTTGATCAACTACGCGACGACGGTGAAAATTGCTACAGGCAACTTAAGATGGGCTGTGAGATATGTACCTCAGATGCTGGAGGGGCCAGCGAGGGTATGGCTAAACAATTTGCCACCCGGAAGTATTAACTGCTGGATCGATTTTGAGGAAATGCTCGTCAGTAACTTCTCAAGCACGTATCAGAGGCCCAATAGGCCACAGACCCTAGCAATGTGCAAGCAGAGACCAAATGAGACATACCGGGAATTCTTAACCCGGTGGTGCATAATGCAAAACTCATGTTAGGGCGTGATTGAGTCACAGGCCATAACTTGGTTTGCACAAGGGTGTAGATATGCAAGCATGCTGTGGCAAAGGTTACAAAGGGATATGCCAACTACACTGGCAGAGACGATCCGGATCGCTGATTCATATGCCTTTGGTAATCCGACTCAACCTAGGCTTGTGTCAAACGAGTCAAATGAGGAGTACTACCAGCGAGATGGAGCCGAGTCATCCTGGCGGAAGGATTATCGGGGTAAGAGAAGAGATGACAGGACGGATTACAGATACAGTTCTCAACAAGTTGCAGCTGTCAATCAAGACCAACCCGGAGCAGGGAGTAATCCGCGTCAGAAAACTGGAGGGCAACAATGGACTCCAAGAAATGATGGCAAGAAAACTTGGACGCAAGAGCAGAAGAAACAGTGGCAAGAAAAGAAAGACCGGTTGAGGTATAGATATGAGGCAATGCTGGATCAGCCGTGTAAATTTCACACGCCAAATCCGAATAACCCGGCGGGTCACACGACTCGGCAATGTGAGTGGATGAGGAAAATAGAACAAAGTGGTTCGAGGAATGCTCAGGCACCTCGGAACGATCAACCTCGGCAGGAGTTACCCCGGCAGCAATTACTCTTCGGAGCGAACACGCAACAGTTAATGTTGCCACCACCTCCGCCGAGGTATGAAAATCATGAGAGAAGGGATGCAGTGCATCAGGTGGAAAACCAGCATCAGCCAGATCAAAGGTATCCCAGCAATGAGGGGAGAAATGAATACAGAGAGCATCACCAGAGTTACTGTGTGTTTACCACAGAGGAAACCGACAGAAAGAGTTTGCAGCGCCGACATATGGAGGTAAATGCAGTTATGCCAGCAGTGAAGAGGTATATGCCTTGTTCCGATCAGGAAATTACATGGAGTATCAAGGATCATCCCAAGCTTATGCCTAGTCCCGGTTCGTATGCACTGGTGCTGGACCCGATATTCATCAGGCAAAATATCAATGTGAGATTTTCCAAGGTGCTGATTGATAATGGCAGCAGCATCAATATTATGTACGTGGATACAATGCGCAAGTTGGGCATCTCGGAGAACATGCTCCAAGCTACAAGAACAACTTTCCATGGCATTGTGCCAGGCATTTCCTATGAATCCATTGGCAAGGTCCGGGTAGACGTGCTATTTGGCACAAGAGATAACTGCCGAACTGAAAATTTGGAGTTTGAGGTGGTGAACCTAGAAAGTGTGTATCACGCGTTACTTGGCAGGCCAACCCTGAACAAATTCATGGCAAGCACTCACATTAGTTACTTGAAGATGAAGCTGCCTGGGCCAAATGGAGTAATTACCATAGCTGGAGATTTCCGACGTTCCATTGAGTGTGCGTCAGCCGGGTCTAACCTGGCCGAGTCACTCGTGATCGCACAAGAAAAGAGAAAGATCCAGGAAGTGGCGGCATTGGCTCAATCTGCTCAGCAATATATGCCGGCGCTGAGTAACCCGCATGGAAGTGTTTCATTTCAAGCAACGAAGGATACAAAGAAAGTGTCTGTTGACGACCTATTCCCAGAGCGCACCGTAACGATTGGTGCCGGGTTAAATGACAAATAGGAAAGCGAGCTCGTCAACTTCCTCCGTGAGAATCGGGATATCTTTGCTTGGTCCACACAGGACTTGCAAGGTGTTCCGAGGGAGTTGGCCGAGCACTCTTTGAATGTGAGACCCGGAGCAAAGCCGGTGAAGCAACCTCTCCACCGCTTCGCCGAAGATAGGAGAAAAGCCATTGGAGATGAGATAGCTCGGCTCCTAGCAGCTGGGTTTATCATGGAAGTGTTGTACCCGGATTGGCTATCTAATCCGGTGCTGGTGGAAAAGAAGAAAGATGATCCGAATGTGGCAGTGGTTTGGCGTATGTGCATCGATTACACGAACCTGAATAAGGCGTGCCCAAAAGATCCATTCCCACTGCCAATGATAGATCAAGTCATAGATTCTACTGCTGGGTGTGAACTATTGTCATTCATAGATGCATATTCTGGTTTCCACCAGATACCTCTGAATCTGAATGATCAAATAAAGACTGCATTTATCACCCTGTATGGGGCTTATTGCTATCGCACCATGCCTTTTGGTTTACGTAATGCAGGGGCAACGTACCAAAGATGTATGTAAAAATGTTTACACGACCAAATCAGCCGAAATCTGCAAGTGTATGTGGATGATGTGGTTATAAAAACCAAGGAAAGCAAAATGCTCCTTGATGATATCAGGCAAACGTTCGCGAACCTAAGAAGATTCTGAATGAAGCTTAACCCGGAAAAATGTACCTTCGGTGTCCCGGATGGAAAATTACTCGGATTTTTTGTATCCAGCTGAGTTATTGAAGTTAACCCAACTAAAATCCAAGCCATAGAGCGAATGGAGCTGCCGAAGTGTCTTAACGATGTCCAGAAGTTCACTGGTTGTCTGGCATATTTAAGTCGGTTTGTATGTCGGATGAGAGAAAAGTCATTGCCTCTCTATCAACTAATAAAAAAGGGGACAAGTTCATATGGACGTCGTAGGCCAACGAAGCCTTTATCCAATTAAAGAAAATGTTAGCCACTGCACTAGTGTTAGCCTCTCCACTATCAAAAGAGCCAATGTTGCTCTATATAGCCGTAACCAACCGAGTTGTAAGTGCAGTGGTGGTGGTAGAGCGCGATGAAGAGGTTAAGTCAGTGCAAAGGCCAGTCTATTACCTGAGCGAGGTATTATCCGCATCAAAGCAAAACTATCCTCACTATCAGAAAATGGCATATGGTGTGTACATGGCAGCAAAGAAGCTAAAACACTACTTTGAAGAACACCCAATTAAAGTGATATGTGAAGCCCCCATATCTGAGATAATGAGTAACAAGGATGCAAGCGACCCAATCGCAAAATGGGCAATTGAGCTAGCCCCTTATGCTCCGCAATACGACAGGAGAGATGCGATCAAGTCTCAGGCTGTGGCCGACTTTTTCGTGGATTGGGCCGAGATGCAATACGAACCACCGTTACCAGATCCGAACTATTGGAGAATGCATTTTGATGGATCAAAAACAAAAACCGGGTTAGGCGCCGGAGTTGTACTTACCTCGCCAAAGAACGACCATCAGTTGAAGTATGTACTGCAGATCCATTTCATAGCATCAAACAATGTCGCCGAATATGAAGCACTTGTGCATGGGCTCAAAGTGGCAAAAGAAATTGGAATACGTCAGATCCAATGCTTTGGCGACTCGGATTTGGTAGTTCAGCAAGTCTCGGGGCAGTGGGACGCTCTTGATCCAAACATGGCATTGTACAGATTCCATGTGCAAAAAATATTTGGGTACTTTGAGGGATGCGAGTTTCACCATGTACCTCGGCTGGAAAACGAGGCTGCCGACGTATTGTCGAAGCTCGGATCAATCCGACAAGCAATTCCACCGGGTGTAGCACTAGAACACCTCAAAAAACCATCTATCAGGCCGTCCCCAGAAACCGACTCAATCTACATCCCGACAGATCTAGAGTTCGGAGCTGTACCCATTGACATTGACGTGGGAAGTGGTTCAGGAAACCCGGGAACTGCTTCGCAGAACCTGGGGACTGCGCAGCGCGATCCGGCCGAGGTTATGCCGGTGGAGCAAATGGAAATAGATGAGGATGTGTTTCCAGTGCGAGCTATACCAGCTTGGGCACTGCCCATATTTCAATTCCTGAAGGATGGAACTTTGCCCAGTGAAGAGGTGCTTTCCAGGCAAATTCAGAGGCGCGCAAAGGCATACACAATTATCAATGCCGAACTATACAAGAGAAGTGTCACAAACGTCCTCCAACGATGTGTTGACCCGGAAGAAGGGCTTAACATCCTCCGGGATACACATCAAGGCGAATGTGGGCATCACGCCTCATCCAGAGCTTTAGTGGCAAAAGCTTTCCAGCATGGGTTCTACTAGCCAAGTGCCTTGGAACAAGCAGCAGATCTAGTAAGAAAGTGCAATGGTTGTCAGAGGTATGCTACCAAGACGCATATGCCAATGTCGGAGCTCAAGACTATACCAATTACCTGGCCATTTGCTGTATGGTGTTTGGACATGGTTGGCCCATTTAAACCAGCGAGAGGGAACATGACCCACATCTTAGTCATGGTTGACAAATTTACAAAGTGGATTGAGGTAAAACCGATAAGAAAATGTGATGGAGCCACGGCCGTAACATTCCTCAAAGATATCATTCTGAGATATGGCTATCCTCACAGTATCATAACAGATAATGGCACCAATTTTGCTGAAGGAGCATTTGCACGATTCTGCAGAGATAAAAAGATCGGGCTGGACGTTGCCTCGGTAGCCCACCCCGCATCGAACGGACAAGTAGCGAGATCCAACGGATTAGTATTATCCGGGATAAAACCCCGGCTCATTGAGCCGCTGCAAAGATCAGCGGGGTGTTGGATAGAAGAACTACCAGCGATACTGTGGAATTTAAGAACAACTCCGAATCGATCAACAGGCTATACACCATTCTTTCTGGTATATGGAGCAGAAGTTGTATTACCAGCCGACATAGAGCATGATTCGCCTAGGGTCACCCAATACACGGAAGCCGAAGTGCGAGAAGCCCGGCAAAATGATGTTGATCTGCTGGAAGAAGCGAGAGAATTGGCATTGTCCAGATCCGCCATATATCAGCAAAATCTTCGATGCTATCATAGCCGGAAAGTAAACCCCCGAGTCTTCCGGGAAGGTGATCTGGTACTCCGGTTGGTACAACATACTGCTGGCATGCATAAGTTATCCCCCCATGGGAAGGGCCATTCATTGTGAGCAAAGCATTGCACAATGACTCGTATTATCTCATCGATGCAAAACCATAGGAGAAGAACAAGGCGGACAGGTCCGGCGAGGAATCTAAGCGTCCATGGAATGTAGCTCTACTTCCTCCGTTCTACACTTAACAAAGAAGTGTGTGTATCCGAGTCTATCATGGGTCGGTATGTATGCCGGCAATGAGCTTATCAGTGAAATCGTGGCACCTCGAGCAGTAACTCGGGGACTGCCTTAATAATATTGGTTGTCTTCTCTGTACTTGTTATTTATTTTTATGGCGGCTGGTTTAAGTTGCTTCTGCCTAAGCCGGATTAGTAGTGTGTGAGCACCAAAAACTCAACTCTTCGACTTGCTGCTCTCCAACAAGATTTGGCTTCATGGCAAGCAAGAGAACAAGTTTGGAATTGCGTAGCACACGAAAACGACTAAGGAAAAGAACGTAATCGAGCCGACACTTGTTATTTGGACTAACTTTATATTTACCTTGTTCCTATTACGCTGAATTATTTTGAGCTAGTCCTAAAATTTCCAAGTATTGTTAAGTCAAATTTTGAAACTCGGACTCGTAAGTCACAAAACTGAACCAAGGTAGACACGAGCCGAGGCAAGAAATTGGAGAAACAAGAAAATGAAACTCGGGGACTACGCCCAAGTTAATCCGGCACGAGCAACTTAGTAGCAAAATATGATCAGTGTGCTTAATACATTTGCACCCGGCATACCGGGGATCTGATAAACTTCAAAGTGTTTGTTGGTGATCAAGGAGCAGGAGGAGGAGGTATCTCGGCGCCAGCAGGTGGAACTCCGGCCTCGGCTTCAGCATCATCTTCATCTTCTTCGACGTCTGAGGCTTCGTCCTCTTCCTCTTCCTCCTCACCCGAACCATCTTCGACATATTCGTCGTCGACAGCTTCGAGAAAGCTTGGTCCCTCGTTCCATTGGTGGATGGGGGCAAACTAAATGAGGCTATGGGTGCAAGCCTTGCACCGAGCTATCCAATCCGGATCATTGGACCACCTTGATCCGGTGCGCATGCGCTCAAGAAGATTCAGATTTATTTTCTCATACCACGTGAGTACGTAGTGGAGGACGGTTTCAGCTCCGGCGCGTCCAGCAGATTCCCTCCAGAGGTCAAGTTGGGTCTCGCCTTCCATTAACTTGTTAATTGAGCAGTGGATCCCTCCGGAGTATCTTCACCAGGCCATAGGGCATTGAAGATCCAGACAGCTGCATCTAGGAGACCAGAACCATAGTTCTTCACAATCTCGATGCGAGAAGATAAGCTGACTAGCAGGTCCTCCATGTTATAGGGAATATTTTCAGCGCCAGGACCAGTTGGGGTACCCCTCTTCTGGCGGAACTTGGCAACAGAAGTAGCCGCAATAGCATCGCCCTCCGGAAATTTGTCTGGAAACAAGACAAGTGAAATAAGCAAAGGAGGTTGACCCAGAGAGATTCATGTCGGCTGAAGGAAAAGAACTTACGAGAAATATGGCTATGGATCCGGGTCAGCTCCTTGGTGTAGTTATCACGCCTCTTCCGGAGTTACTCAAGTTTAGCATTCGCCAACTCAAGCTTAACGTCGGCCTCCTTCAGCAGTTCTTGATCTTTGGCAATTTGGAGGTTGAGACGTTCTCGCTCTTCAGTAAAATCTTGGCTAGCTTTATCCATCTCGGATTTGTGGAGCGCCTTGAGCTTTTTCATTTCTGCCTTCAGCTTGGCAATTTCATCATCCTTGGTCCGGAGGAGGGTGAGCTCATCATCCTTATTCTTAAGTTCGGCCTGATGCTGCCCTGCTTGTTCGAGAAAATGCAGCATCATATCAGGCACGAGCACACTATCTTCAAGAGATGCTGAAACAGTTTGTTGACCCGGCAAAGCCGAGGTATGAATATCTGCCGAGCCAAGAAGAAAAGGAGAGAGGGCGCAGAAGAAGATTAAGCAAAACGGACTTACCTTTTATTTGATCCAAGTTCTTCCACATGATGGTGTTCTCAGCTTCCACTTCAGCTGCCCAATCCGAATAACAAATTAGTTCGGCGGGAAAAGACGAAGAAAGATGAAAAAAGCCAAGGAGAAAACTTACCCCTTTTCTTAAATTCAGCGAGAAGTATAGAATGTTTCGTTCGCAGCGCCTTATGTGTGTCCAGGAGGCGCTGAAACTCACCTCTCCGGCGATTGGTAGTCACCTGAAAAGAGCAAGGATAGCTTAGTCATGTGCATATTCGAAGTGTACAGTATCCGGGCCAAGTGGAACTGAACCTGGCTCTAGGTGTGTGCATATTCGAAGTGTACAAGATCCGGGCCAAGTGGAACTTAACCTGGCTCTAGGTGTGTGCATATTCGAAGTGTACAAGATCCGGGCCAAGTGGAACTTAACCCGGCTCTAGGTGTGTGCATATTCGAAGTGTACAAAATCCGGGCCAAGTGGAACTTAACCCGACTCTAGGTGTGTGCATATTCGAAGTGTACAAAATCCGGGCCAAGTGGAACTTAACCCGGCTCTAGGTGTGTGCATATTCGAAGTGTACAAGATCCGGGCCAAGTGGAACTTAACCCGGCTCTAGGTGTGTGCATTTTCAAAGTGTACAAGATCCGGGTCAAGTGGAACTTAACCCGGCTCTAGGTGTGTACATATCCGAAGTTACTAAGGAGCTACGCTAGTTCTCTAAGGAGCATCCGGCCGAGTAACAAGTTACTCCCCCAGAGGCTCGGGGACTAATGGTTATATCACTAATGTTTAGTACATGTTAAAGAAAAGACAAGATAGCGTACCTCCATCATCCAGCCGACAAGGTTGATAGCCTTGGCGGCTGTGTTCATTTGTGCCGCAAACTCGGTAGGCACGAATTTCTCCGGGAGATCGTCATTATGGACGAACTCCGCCTTGTTCCAGTTATTGACAAACTCAATCAAGGCCAGAGGATATCGCTCTTCGCTAAGCATATGGGGCGCAATTAAACCCTTGGCGTGGGCCTCCCTCTTCTCAACTTGGGCAGCAGCGGGGCTGGTGTGCAACGCAAGTTGCGTGCTAGCTGGCCCGAGGGAGACATCCTTCTTCGGGGGAGTTTTCTTCGGAAGCATGGACACGAGCGTGCGTTGTCCAGCCTCGATAGATGCTGCCCTGGCGGCGTTAGAGGTTTTCCTGGCCTTAGGCTGCTGCTGAGGGGTTGAAGTTTGTGCTGTGGATTTGCCCTTGGGCACATCCTTGGTGCTAACCGGGCCTTCTCGCCGAGTCTTGGAAGACTTGGACGAGGCAGAGGGAGTTGGTGCTGCTGCTGATACTTATGCTGTTGCTGTTGGTGCTGGCGCTGGTGCTTGTGTAGGTGCTTGTCTTGGCGGGGTGCTGTTGGTACCTCGGAGGTAGCTGGTTATGGCTGAGCCAAAGTGGAGCTGGGAGCATCTGCTACCTCGGCAACACCACTTCCCCCTGCACCGAGGTTGCCCTCCTCTGGACGAGGTGGGCTAGAACCCGGAGCAGCTGCTGAACCCTCCTGAATGGGGCTCAGCGGGCGAGTATCGTCGCCAAGAGGGGGAGAAGGGCTATGCCGGAGGGATGAAGCAATACTGGATCCGCTCTGAGGTACCTCCACCGCAGCCCTGCCGAATCAAACGACGAATAATAAGTTGCAATAGAAGAAAAGCATGAAACAAAGAATTCGACAGAGAGAAAAGTAACTTACTCATCAGAGGTCAAGGGCTCCTTGGGCTTCCGAGCTCTCCGGGTCATGGCCTTAGTCGCAAGCTTGGTGGCGGCTTTGTCTATGGACTTCTTTTGCCTCTTGGTTGGCTTAGAAGGTCCGGAAGAAGAAGCAGAAGCAACTGCCCTTTTCTTTGACGCGGCCGGGACCGGCTCACCCGTGGCAAGAGGAGGGTCTTCGTGGATCTTCCCACCCGGGTTAGCTGAAGCCGGAAAGGCGTAAGAAAGGGGTACAACGTCAAATGCTTCCATCACCTCAACGTCGGAATCATCTTCATCGTCAGGCCAAACTCTTAAGGAAGAGAAGTTACTAGTGGGTCGCTTGGTGGCATCAGGGAACGGCAGGAACATCTCCTGATCCGGCTCCTCCTCGTCCGAGACAAGTCGACTGAGGAAGAAGAAGAAATTGGAAGTCGTCTCCCTCGTGAGGTGCTGAATATCCATCGCCGCCTGGAATTCTATCAGTCATCCATGGAGGCACTCCAAGGTAACATGACTCGCCTTACTGAGATGGTAACCCAAATTGCTATTTCTGGGAAAGGAGCTCCTAGTGTGGAGGAATCGAGCACCCCAAACAATCCCCACATCCCCTTCACCACCCCACCGCCACCACATCCCAACTTAAGCCCAATTCCTGAAGCCATAACCCCAGTGCCAACTCTTAACCAGCAACAAAATCGACCACCCACAAACTAGCAAGAAATTCAGGTCAATAACAACCAAAATCACCGACATTGCCCACCAAATCCACCTCCTTTACACCCCCAGGAAACCCTAAAAACCAACCCGACAGTGGTTCCTACAAGCGTTCAACACAGCTATCAAACCTCATCACCAACCACCAACCTAGGCATGTATACCCAGATGCTCACAACCACCATGATGCCACAACAATACTATCCACCACCATCATACATCCCACCACCCGCATACTATCCACCCCCACAACAACAGCCATATACCTATTACCCACCACAGCAGGGATACAACCATTACCCACCCCACCACCCCAATATCCTTACAACACCAATCACCACCCAACTTACCCACCACCAAACAACCTTATAGCACCAATCCCAAACCCTACCAGACATCTAAGAGAACAAACTCCGCCACCTGAACCTTACCAACATATAAATCCTACACCTATGACACAGGAACCCCACATTAGAACACCTAATGTTGAAATTCCATTGTTTTATGGGGATAGTGCTAAGAATTGGCTAGAGGAATGTGAAAGCATCTTTTCTCTCAGTGGCATAACAAATGAAGCAAAAGTCAAATGGTCAAATGCACACATCAGAGGGAAAGCCAAGACATGGTTGTCCAGCAGTAGTCTGAACATTTACCTGATGAACTGGCAGCAATTTGGTGAGTTGCTATGTGATAGATTCCCTGCAGCTGGGGAGCATGAGTCCATGGAGCAGTTTCAGCACTTGAAACAGACCACAACAGTCAACCAGTACATTGATTGTTTTGAAGAATACATGATCAACATGAAAAGAGATCACCCTTACCTCACCAACAACTTTTTCCTCCTGAGATTCTTGAGTGGACTCACAGAAACTATTAAGCATGCAGTTAAGAGCCATAGTCCATCGACTCTTAAATCAGCATATTGGCATGCCAGGCAACAGGAGATGGCTTATCTAGCCAACAACAAAAGAACAATACCTGCACAGAACAATGTGAGAAATGCAGCCTCTATTCTAGTAAAAGTCCCAGTGCAAACAAGGCAGGTCAGACCTAAAACCCCCAGGAGAAACCCAAGGAAAGAGGTAAATGTTGGTACTGTCCTGAACAATGGACTTATGGACACAAGTGCGATGGCATGAAGAGTATCCTCCACTCACTTGAATTGCAGGTCCATAGTGAGGAAGAGGATACGAGTGACTTGAGTGACACCTATCATGATGCTGAATATAACCTAGCTGAACCAGCAATTACAACACCAAACCAATAGGCTGCAACTGCTGACCAGCAACCAGCTAAAAACTCTGATGCAAATATCTGCTGAGGCACTGCATGGAATCTCTGGTGCCACAACACTCTCTGTCCTGGTGCATATTGGAGGCTACCAAGCCACTGCACTAATTGACACAGGGAGTACAAACACATTCCTAGATAATGAATTTGTCAGGAAAGCTAAGTTACCAGTACAAAAGACTGGGACAAACACATCGCTAGTGGCAGGAGGAGGACAACTTATTTCAGAAGGCCACATTCCTGATTGCAAATTCAGAATTAATAAAACCAACTTCACACAGGACTGCAAACTTCTCCCACTAAAAGGGTATGACATGGTGCTGGGAGCAAACTGGCTGACAGTTCATAGCCCCAATTATTATGATTGGGCTAAAACAAGCATCTCTATAACTGTGAATGGAGAATGGTGTGCCTTGATGGACAGAGTTGTTCCTATGCGGAAAAATATCATATCAGCCAAAGCTTGCTGCAAGTTACTGAATAATGGAGCTCATGCCTTCTTAATTAGAATTCCTCCCCCAAAAGAACAACCTGACCAGCAACAAGAAGTCCCACCTCAAGTGCCAGACACTGTTAAGGATATACTAGACCAATTCTAGGATATTTTCACTGCACCTACATGTTTGCCCCCTCATAGGAGTTGTGACCATACAATTCCCATCAAGGAAGGATCAAACCCTCCCAATGTCAGGCCATACAGAATGCCTCACAAACAGAAAAACATTGTGGAAGAACTAGTCCAGAACATGCTGAAAAACTCTGAAATTCAACCCAGCAGTAGCCCCTACTCATCTCCTGCCATATTGGTGAGAAAAAAGACAAAACATGGAGGCTTTGTGTGGATTACAGACAACTGAATACTCTGACAATCAAAAACAAGTACCCAATACCTATAATTGAGGATCTCTTGGATGAACTTCAAGGAGCTACTATATTCTCTAAGCTAGATCTCAGATCTGGTTATCATCAAATAAGAATGCAGCCTCAGGACATTGCAAAAACTGTTCAGTATACACTTGGGCCATTATGAATACCCGGTGTTGCCATTTGGACTAACCAATGCCCCTGCTACCTTTCAACAACTGATGAATAATATATTCTCATCTCACCTCAGGAAATTTGTCTTAGTCTTCTTTGATGACATTCTCATCTATAGCAAGACTTTGGCTCAACATAGGAAGCATCTCAGCATTATCCTTCAAATCCTCAGATTGCACCAGCTCAAAGAAAAACTTACCAAATGTAGTTTTTCCACAACATCTGTGGACTACTTGGGACATGTGTTATCAGGACAAGGAGTGGCCACTGGTCCCTCAAAGATTGTGGAGATCACCAATTGGAAACCACCTCACAACATCAAAAAACTCAGGCAATTTTTGGGTCTGACTGGGTACTATAGGAGATTTATCAAAGGCTATGCTTCTATTTTCAAACCATTACATGATTCCTTAAAAAAGGACTCCTTTATCTGGACAGAGCAACAACAAACAACATTTGATACACTGAAGTCAACAATGTCATCTCCCCCTGTCTTGATATTGCCCAATTTTGATGTTCCATTCACACTTGAAACTGATGCATCAGGATCTGGATTGGGAGCTATTCTCATGCAACAAGGTAAGCCCATTGCTTATTTCAGCAAAGCCTTAGGACCCAAGGCTCAAGCACTATCTATGTATGAAAAGGAAGCTCTAGCAATTTTGGAGGTACTAAAAAAGTGGAGGCGCTACCTATTGGGTAACAAGCTGGTAATCAAAACTGACCAAAGGAGTCTAAAATACTTATCTAGCCAAAGGCTACTGGAAGGCATACAACACAAATTAATGCTCAAGTTACTGGAATTTGACTTTATTATTGAATACAAGAAAGGAACTGAAAACACTACTGCTGATGCCCTATCAAGGAAACACTTTGACAACACCAAAGAAAGTTGTCTGGTTATTTCTACAGCTACCCCAACCTGGATGACTGAAATCGTAGACTCATACACCAATGATGAGAAATGCACAAAACTCTTGTAGGAACTGGCAATCCAACCAGACAGTCATCCAAACTATACACTCCACTCTAGGATCCTAAGATACAAAAACAGAATTGTCATTGGGACAAACACAAATCTCAAGGAAAAAATATTCAATGCCTTCCATGGCTCAGCAATAGGTGGTCATTCAATGTCGTTGTATTGGGAACGGCAGTACCTAAAAAGGTTAGATAGAGGTGTGGGGACTAGCAGGAAAGCTATCTACGGCGTCCGCAGGCGAGATCGGATACGAGCGAGCGTGGCGGGACGCAAGAAGTACCCAGGTTCGGGGCCCTCGTGGGGAGGTAAAGCCCCTACTCCTGCCGGATCTGACTATGTGGAATACACGAGCTACAAGTGCTCCTTGAGCTGTATTCTCTAGCTACTGCCTTAAATGAACTGAGCCCAACCCTTTCTACTGAGGCCCTCCCTCTCCTTATATAGGAAGAGAGGCAAGGGTCTCACTGGTAGTCCGACTGGCGGGCCCCACAGGCGGGTCCCAGCCGACTAGTCATCTACAGTACCCGGCATGGTATGTCACATCGGTGTATGAGCGGTATGGCTGTCGTAGGCACAGTGGACGCCGTGCGAGCCCGTCGTCAGCACATGCCGCTGTTCCCGCGTCAGCCATGCCAAGTCTTCGGTATGGGCGGGTGGTTGCCTGTCTTGTCGTTGTACAGGGCGTACCGTGCACTGATACGCATGTCGTCCTGTCCCTCTGATTGGATCTGGCTACATCGTCGTATCCGGCTACCTCTTCATGGTCTGGCTACCGGGTGGTAGCCGGTCCATCCTACCCTGTCCGGCTGCATCTGGTCAGCCGGACGTGATCCGACTGTCCTGTTTCTTATTCAGGTGGGGTATCCGGGGATCATCCCCCTGACACTAGCCCCCGAGCGCGTGTGGATTCCGCCCTTGGGAGAAATGCGCGCGTGCTCCCTTTTGCTTTTCGAATTTTGATCCGGCTGAGCCTGGCGGTTGCGCTACCCGTGACGTCAGTGCTGACGCCGGCCACGCGCGCACGCGCCATCATTGCTCTGCGGCAGCCAGCGTAACGTCCCGTCGCACGTCGCCTCGGGGAACTGCTGTCCGGCGCTTCGGTTCTCGCCCCGGGATTTTCTGCGCATCCCGTCCCGGCACACGGGATCTAGGCGGCGGTTGGGATGTGGGTCGCCCGGATGCGCGCCACGTGGCCCTGCTGACGGTTGCCCCTCCGATCCTTTAAAGGGATGCCGCGGGGGAGGCAGTTCTTTTCCTTCGCTCCCCTGCTGCAATCTTTCTCTCCTTCTCGCGTGCTGCTGCTCCTGTGCTCTTGCCTTCTGCGCCGCTCGCTCGCCGCCGTCGACGTTACGGGCCATCGTCACTCCTCCGTTGCCGCTCCTTCTCCTCAGCCGGAAATGGCCGCTGACCGCGGAGCCTGGTGCGGCTCCTCCGTCACCGAGGATCAGATCACGAAGTATCGCGCGACCCGCGTCCTCCCGCCGGTGGAGGAGGTGGCGGTGCGGTTGGCGCCGGTGGGGGAAGTGTCGCCGCATCGGGCGGAGGGGGAGCGTGTTATCTTCCTCTCGCACCTGGCGTGCGGGTTTGCGCTGCCGCTCCACCCCTTCTTTCTGACTTTTCTGGCCTTCTTCGACCTCCGCCTCCACCACCTCGGCGCCAACGCCATCGGAACGCTGGCGCACTTCATGGCGTTCTGCAAGAGTTACCTCGGGATCCAGCCGGATCTCGGGCTCTTCTGCCGGCTCTTCCGAGTTCGGCCGCAGGTGCAGTACACGAAGGGCCCGCTAGTCGTCTGCGGCGGCGCCTCCATATACTCCCGCTCCCAATCCGGCTACCCGAAGTTCTTGCTCCAGGACACGGTACGGCTGTGGCAGCAGTCGTATTTTTATGTCAAGAACGTCGCCGACGTCGACCGGATAAACCTGCCGGCCTTCCAAGACGTCGAGTCCAGCCGGCAAAACTGGGACCTGAAGATCTATGGCGACAAGGCGGAGACGGATGCGATGCTGGCACGCATGCGCTCCCTTGTCACCTGCCAGCTAACCGGTCGGGACATCACCCTTAGCTGGATGTCCCGGCTGATGATGCCGCTCCAGCAGCGGGCGCACAAGATGTGCTTCTACTCCGGCCGGCTGGACCCGACCCGGCTGTCACGCCGCGATCCCCGCTACCACAACTTGAAGGAGTGGTTGTGGACGATCAGCAAGGAGCGGCTGCCGGAGAACTGGAAGTTCAGCCTGGCGCCCTACAGCCGGGAGAACCGCCCGCCCCGGGTAAGTTCTTGTAGCCGGAATTTTTGCTTATTCCCTTTGTGTTATCTCCTTGTTCTGTCTGGCTGACCTTTTGCATTCGCCAGATCTTCGCCTGCATCCTTCGCGAGGAGGGCGACGCTCCTCTCGAGGTGTTCGCGCCGGACTTGCCCGAGCCGCGCGCTCGACGATCCGGCGAGGAATCAGATGGGGACGGCGATGCCTTCCCAGGCCGGAACGATGAGCCGGTCGCCGACCCGCACGCGGAGGTGCACGAGGAGGAGGCCAGGCCGACTGTGGAGCCGGTGACGCGCTCCGCGACGGACGGCGAAGCAGGCGGGAGCGGCTCCAGCCATTCCGGCTCCCGCCGGCCTATGGCAGAGGAGCCGGCTCCGAAGAGGGGCCGGACTAGCGCCCTGCCGCCAAGCCGTCTTGGCCGGAAGAAAGGGTCGCCCCCGGTTGTGCCGGGGTACGTTTTTCTCCCGCCCCCCTCGGTGCTTTCTGTTTGTTTGTCCTTGTCCTTCTTTTTCTGACTTTAGCCTGTTTTGCTCTTGTCTTTTCCTCTTTCCCTTTAGCGCACTGGTTTCTTTCGGTGCCGCGAGCCCGGCTTGGACGCCAGCCGGGTCGCCGCCTCGCGCCCCAACTGATCCAACCGACGCCTCCCCTTCCTCTGAGGCGCAGCCTCCTTCTCCTCCTCAAGCCGAGCCGGCTCCCCCCTCCTAGCCGGAGGGTCCCCAGCCGGAAGGTTCCTCCGCGGGCGCGCGGGGGGCTACTGGCAAGGAGCTTGTCGTGGTTGGCGACGACGACTCTGACGAGGCGCTCGGGGAGGAGTGGCAGACAGCGGTGCTTGTGGCGAAGAAGTCCTTGGCCGTCAACGCCGTGGACGACGACGCCTCTTCCGCCGCTTCGCTTTCGGATCTTGCCGCCACGCTCGAGCTGGCGGTGAAGGAGATCCGGCTGCTTGAGGCCACCGCCGGTGGGAACCGGACGCTAGAGCAGAAGCTTGCTGCCGCCAACGGGACCTCCCAGAGTAAGTTCGCCTTATCCGTCTGGCTCTTTTTTTTTTAAATAGTCGGCTTCGTTGCAGCTGTCCTCGTGTGCGCCCAGCGCGAGATCGATCGCTTGAAGAAAGCGAACGACCGGCTTAGCAGGTCCAACTCCACCCTGCGCTTGCAGAACAAGGACTGGCACGCGCGAGTAGACGGCTTGGAGGCTACCGTCAAGGAGCACGACGTCTCGCTCGCTAGCCGGGGCGAAGCTTTCTCCCTTCTCGGGGCCCAGAACAAGGACCAAGAGAAGGAGATAAAACGGCTAGCGGTCAAGGAGAAGGCGTTGGTGGAGGAGCTGATGCAAGTCGGCCATACTGCCAAAGGTGAGTTCTTTCTTCCGTCTTCTTTTCTTTCCGGATCCGGTAGCCGGATTTGACTCCTCTTTTCTGACAGCCTTTTACCCCGGCATAGACCTGCTGGCTTACAACCGGCTGCAGGAGAACTGGCCGGGAGCGCAGCCGATGGCTCAGGAGCTCGTCGTCCTTATTGGCGAGGAGGCCGCGAAGCTTCGTCAGGCGGCGCGGGACATCTTCTCCTTTATGTGGCCGGAGGCTCTGGTTCCGGAGACGATGGCGCAGCTAGCGGCGAAGGTGGGAGAGGTGCCGGCTGCGGTGGACCGGCTGCGGGATCTGGCGGCGCGGGGTAGAGCGGAGATGGCCCTGGCGCTGATGCTTTCCTGGTACAAGGATGCTCGTGTCGAGAAGATCGACGGGGGCTTCCGCGCCGGAGCCGATCTTGCCGCCATCTGCCAAGCCCATCCGGAGCTTCGCGGGTCCGCCATTAAGATCGCCGACTACGTGGATCCGAACGAGGTGCTCACCGACTCGGAGTCTCCCGACACTCCGGATACGGAGCCCTTGGTGCCGCCGCCCGCCAGCGCCGGAGCCGGAACGAGCACTGCGGCTCCCCCGCCTCCAGCATCTGCCGGCCAGGAACTCCCCCACGGCAAAGGCCCTGCCATTTAGCTGTCGCCCCGGGATGCCGGGTGTATTTGTCTTGTTTTAGATTATCGTGGAACTTGTCTGTCTGTACCGGCTATCTTTGATGCCGGGTAACTCTCGGGAGCTTCGTCTCCCTTTTGCCTGTTAATGTTGAATTCTTGAGTTTCTTAACTTGTGTCTTGAATTTTCTTTTGATATCTTTGCCGGCTCACTTCGCCCGGCTGACCTAGTCCGGCTACACACTTTTAGCCGGACGAACTACTCCTCCAGTGGGGGCGCGCCAGCGCACCCACTGGGTGTAGCCCCCGAGACTCGGAGTAGCTGGCGTAGCCAGGTGCTTCGAATCTTTCTTGTCTTATTGCTCCCGCCCTTGCCCTCACCTGGGCTCCGAACGACCGGCTAAACGCCCTTAGTCGGCCAGGAACTACAAGATTCCACTGGGGGCGCGCGAGCGCACCCAGTGGGTGTAGCCCCCGAGATTCGGAGCGCTTGATGAAGTCAAGGACTTCGAATCTTCTTTCCTTCTCCTGAATTCTGACTCGAAGTAGTCGGACAAGAACGCACATATGCATACACATACATCTTCATAGGTTAATAGGTTAGTCTGTCAAATCGTAGCCGGAAAACGGCTTATTTTTCAAAAACTGGCTTGCTCCTTTCTAGGCACTTAGTCGCTTTCTCGTGTGCTCTGCTGTTTTCGCTGCGTCCTTGCCGGGCAGCCGGGTTGCGGTCTGCAGCCGGAATCGAAGGGAGCTGACAGTACATTACGCACGGTACTAGCGGCTTAGCAGCTGGATTGGTTTGAGCTAGTTGCGGGGCCGGGACGCCCGATCTGTCACGCCTCTTCCCCGTTTTTCATGTGGGATGCCTCGGGCTTTTGCTCTTGCTAGCCGGACAGCCGGGTTGCGGTCTGTAGCTGAGACGAAGAGTGGGCCTCTGACATCATCACACACTACTCAGCCGGCTTGTTGGCTTAACAGGCCGGGCCAGCCGGCGAGCCCCCGGGTAGGGGTTGCCGGAGCCGGAAAATTTTAATCGGAGAACAGGTACGCACACATTTCCAGAAGGAGCCCCCGAGATTCTCGTGGGAGTCCGCATTTTCATTTATGAGGTTTTCGGGATACATACACTGTTCTGGCGGCTAGGTGTAAAACGGGCGCAACAGGGCCGCGTTCCAAGGACGTTCGGTCTCCTCGTCCGATTTGTCCATCTTGTTCTTGCGCGACTGATGTGCGTCGATGAGGTAGTAAGAGTCGTTGGGCAACGCTCGGCTGATGATGAAGGGGCCCTCCCAGGGTGGTGATAGCTTGTGCATGCCCTTCGTGTCTTGCACCAGTCGGAGAACCAGATCACCCTCGCGGAATGCGACCGGGCGAATCCGGCTGGAATGGTAGCGTCGTAGTCGCTGCTGGTACAGGGCAGATCTGGACAGGGCCAGCTCGCGGGCCTCCTCCAGGAGATCTACCCCGTCCTCCCGCGCCTCCTTGTTGGCCTGCTCGTCGTAGAGGAGCTTGCGGGGGGAGTCGAATTCGATGTTGGCGGAGAGGACGGCTTCTGATCCGTAGACCAGGAAGAATGGCGTGTAGCCGGTTGACCTATTCGGTGTGGTGCGGAGGCTCCACAACACAGCCGGAAGTTCTTCGATCCAGCATCCGAGTGACCGCTCCAACGGCTCGATGAGACGTGGCTTGATGCCGGCCAGCACCAAGCCGTTTGCTCGTTCGACCTGCCCATTGGACTGTGGATGTGCAACGGAGGCGAGGTCTAGCCGGATGCCCTTGTTGCTGCAGAACCGGGCGAAGGCCCCCTTGGCGAAGTTCGTGCCGTTGTCGGTGATGATGCTATTGGGGTAGCCGAAGCGGTTGATGATGTCGGTGAAGAAGGTAACAATCGTCGCCCCATCCAGCTTCTAGATAGGCTTGGCCTCGATCCACTTTGTGAACTTGTCCACCGCTACCAGCAGGTGGGTCATTCCCGCGCGAGCTCGCTTGAAGGGCCCGACCATGTCGAGGCCCCAAACCGCGAAGGGCTAGGTGATCGGTATGGTCTTGAGCACCGAGGTTGGCATGTGCCTGAGCTGCCCGAAGCGTTGGCACCCATTGCACGCGCGGACCAGTTGCTCGGCATACTCGAGGGCGGTGGGCCAATAGAAGCCATGGCGAAACGCCTTGGCGACTATCGCCCTTGACGAAGCGTGGTGCCCACACTCGCCCTGGTGGTCCTTGAGTAGCCAGTAGCCTGTGTCTACGTCGACACATCTTTGGAAGATACCGGATACACTGCGCTTGTATAGCTCGCCGTTTATGATGGTGTATGTATGCGCGCGGCGTCGGATTTGTCTGGCCTCCACCTCGTCGTCCGGGAGTTCGCTGTTGGCGATGTAGTTCATGAAGGGCTGTGCCCAGGGTGGCACTTCCCGGATGACGAGGACGCTCCCGTCCTCCGGCTGACGGGTGTCGGTGGGAGAGGTGCCGGGTGGGATATCCGGGATGGCAGCCCCTGAGCCACTGGGCGAGCCGGTAGCCCCCGGGTCCTGCGAGCCGGAGGGCACCGCCTGGCCGGAGTTGGCACGAGTTTTCTTCTTTGGTGGTTCCGCCGGTTCTGCTTCCGCTGCCCCGGCTGCCGGGACGCTCCCCGCCCAGATGATGGAATCTGATTCCGGCGACGGGTTGATGGATGGCTTGCGCAGGTGCTCCAGGGAGACCCCTGGTGGGATGGCCTGCCTGGTGGACCCTATCTTGGAGAGCGCGTCGGCTGCCTCGTTGTTGGTGCGGGGGACGTGATGAAACTCGCACCCGTTAAAGGAGGAGCCGAGCTTCTGGATGTGGAACCGGTAGAGGGCCATGTTGGCGTCTCTGGCGTCCCATTCCCCGGACACCTGTTGTACCACCAAGTCCAAATCGCCGAAGCACAAGATCCGGTTGACGCCGATTTCCTTGGCCAGCCGGAGCCCGTGCGCCAGTGCCTCGTATTCGGCTACGTTGTTGGAGGCCTTGAAGTGGATCTGCAACACGTACTCCAGCCGGTCTCCCTTGGGCGAGGTGAGCACGATGCCGGCTCCCAAGCCCCCGAGCATCTTCGACCCGTCGAAGTGCATCCTCCAATGGTCCGAATCCGGAACTGGTGGGAGATACTGGGTCTCGGCCCAGTCGACGAGGAAGTCCGCCATCGCCTGTGACTTGATCGTGAGCCGGGGCCCGTACTGGATGGAGTAGGCGGCGAGCTCGATGGCCCATTTGGCGACCCGGCCGGTGGCGTCCTTGTTGTCGATGATTTCCGAAAGGGGTGCAGTGCACACGACCTTGATCGTGTGCTCCTGGAAGTAGTGCTTGAGCTTCTTGCATGCTAGGTACACGCCGTAGCACATCTTTTGGTAGTGGGGGTAGTTCTGCTTGGAGAGGGAGAGAACCTCGCTGAGGTAGTAGACGGGTCTCTGAACCGGCTGAGCCTTCCCTTCCTCGGGGCGCTCCACCACCAGGACGACGCTGACGACCCGGCTGGTGGCTGCTATATAGAGCAACATCGGCTCCTTGCTAGCCGGCGTGGCTAGAACCGGTGTTGTGGACAGCATGCGCTTGAGGTCGTGAAACACGGTGTCGGCCTGCGAAGTCCAGGAGAACTTGTCCGTCTGTTTCATCAGCTGGTACAACGGAAGTGCCTTCTCCCCCAGCCGGCTGACGAAATGACTGAGGGAAGCCAGGCAGCCGGTGAACTTCTGGACTCCAAGCAGATTCTTGGGCGGCTGCATCCTCTCGATGGCCGCGATCTTCTCCGGATTTGCCTCGATGCCTCGTTGAGATACGAGGAAACCGAGTAGCTGGCCGGATGGTACTCCGAAGACGCATTTTTCCGGGTTTAGCCTCATCTGGTACTGGCGGAGGTTGCCAAATGTTTCTCCCAGATCTTCGAGGAGGGTGCGCTTTTCCTTGGTCTTGATGACCACGTCATCCACGTAAGCGTGCACGTTTCGGCCTATCTGCGAGTGCAAGCATTTCTGCATACATCGCTGATAGGTGGCGCCTGCGTTCTTTAGGCCGAAAGGCATGGTTACATAGCAGAAAGCCTCGTAGGGGGTGATAAATGATGTCTTAATCTGATCAGCCGGGTTTAGCCGGATCTGATTGTACCCGGAATAACAATCTAGAAAAGACAACAAATCACAGCCGGCCGTGGAATCGATGACTTGATCGATACAGGGCAAGGCGAAGGGGTCTTTCGGGCACGCCTTGTTCAGGCTGGTGTAGTCGATACACATGCGCCAGGTCTTGTTCTTTTTCAACACCAAGACTGGGTTCGCCAGCCAGTCCGGGTGGTATACTTCCATGATGAACCCGGCTGCGAGGAGCCGGGTGATCTCGTCACCGATTATCTTTCTCTTCTCTTCTGCGAACCGGCGCAGAGGTTGCTTGACCGGCTTGGCATCCGGACGCACATGAAGTGAGTGCTCGGCGAACTCCCTCGGTACACCCGGCATGTCTTTGGGAGACCATGCGAAGATGTTCCGATTCTCACGGAGGAAGTCGACGAGCGCGCCTTCCTATTTGTTGTCTAAGCCGGCACCAATGGTGACGAACTTAGTCGGGTCGGAGGGGTCGAGCAGGATCCTCTTCGTCTCCTTTGCCGGTTGGAAGGCTCCTTCTCCAGCCGGTTTGCTGCTAGCCAGGATGTCCTGCTGGGCCATGGCCACATTGCGCATGATCGTGCGCTTTTCTTTGGCTATGATGAGGGCCTCTGCTAGTTTGGAACCGGCTGAGGCGCACTCCATCGATCGCCTGAAGCAGCCGGCGACGGTGATCACGCCGTGGGGTCCTGGCATCTTCGTCTTGAGGTATGCGTAGTGGGGGATGGCCATGAACTTGGCGAGGGCGGGGCGCCCGAGGAGAGCGTGGTAGGAGCTCGTCAAATTTACCACCTCGAACCAGATTGGTTCGCGGCGGAAGTTCTCCTTGGTCCCGAAGATGACGTCCAGCTGGATTTTTCCCAGCGGAGCGCAGGCTGGCCCCGGCAGTACGCCGTGGAACGTCGTGGTAGTCGAGCGCAGGTCGCTTTCGCGAATGCCCAGCTTCTCTAGCGAGGACTGGTAGAGGAGGTTGAGGCTGCTGCCTCCGTCGATGAGGACGCGCGAGAATCGGCAGGTGCGCGTGTTGGAGACGATGAGGGGGTCGAGCACCATGGCGTAGCCCCCGGGAGTCGGCAGATGCTCAGGCTGATCTGCCCGGCTCCAGGTGATGGGGGTTTCCGACCAGTTCAGGTACTGGCGGACCGGAGAGACGATGGCGTTGACCTCCTTGGAGCGTCGCCGGCGGCTGTGCTTGTCGTCCTGCTCCGTCTCGAAGATGTGGTAAGCGGCGTGCGGCTGGGGGTAGCCGTTGTTGTTGTTGCCGCCGTTGCCGCCGTTACCATCATTACCGGATCCCCTAGCCGGTGGTGGGGGTCCACCCGGTGGGGGAGGCGGGAGACGAGGCTGGCTGCCCTGGTCCTTTAGCTGGCGGGTCCAGCTGCAGTTCCAGGTGGTGTGCGTAGCCGGTTTGAAGGGACCGCTATGCCACTTGCACGGGCCGTCAATCATCTGGTCGAAGGTGAGTCGGGGCTTCTGCCTTCTTGTGTCGTTAGCCGGTGCGTCGGGCGCACCCTCTACAGCATTGACCTGCCGCGCGTGGTAGTGAGGCTTCTGTTGCCTGTCCTGGCGGTCTCCGTGGAACCGGTTGTCGTTGCCGTGGCGTCTGGAGGATCCGGCTTCACCAGCCGGATTGCTCGGACGGTTGCGAGGCGGCTCCGTGGGAGTCGGACGGCCTTCCGCGTTTACTCGGAGGGGCTTCTTCATGGCGGCATCCGCCGTGGCGTACTGGTCCGCAACCGTCATGAGCTCCGCCATGGTCTTCGGCTCGTCACACAGTAGCCGGTGGCGAAGCATGGTGCCCTCTCGGCATCCTTCGATGAAGAAACCGATGGCTTGGATCTCTAGGATGCCCTCGCAAGTGTTGCGGAGCTCTGTCCACTTGGCGAGGTACTCGCGGTCGGTCTCGCGGTCGCTCTGGACGCACAAGGCCAGGTCGCGCGGGCGCCCTGGGCGCTTGTAGGTGCCGTTGAAAGTTGCGGACGAACACCTTCTCGAAATCAGGCCAGGCATTGATGCTGTTGGGCGCGAGGCTATTGAGCCAGGTTCTTGCCGACCCGGTT
The DNA here is from genome assembly GCA_916181665.1 of Avena sativa. Classification (NCBI taxonomy): domain Eukaryota; kingdom Viridiplantae; phylum Streptophyta; class Magnoliopsida; order Poales; family Poaceae; genus Avena; species Avena sativa. The sequence goes on from OV702287.1 coordinate 348,218,219, forward strand.
AGCATGAGAGGGACGCAACGCACGGCTGTGCGCTTATTCCCGTGGGCGATGCCGACTGCCGTGGCGTAGTCGGTCAACCAGTCTTCCGGCTTCATGCTGCTGTCGTACTTGGGGGTGTCCCTGGGCAGGGAGAATTTATCCGGAAACGGCTCGTTCCGGATGCGGGGTCCGAAACAAACTGGTCCGGTAGAATCTTCCTCCTCCGTGACGCGTGCTTGAGCGAGCAGCTCGATGCGGTCGCGGGCATCAGGACAATCCGGGTTGGGCGCACCCACCCGGCCCGAGAGGCGGGAACCGGCTGGTCTGGGTGCTCCGGCTGGTGGTGGGGGAGATGCCGGGTTGCTGTTGACCGTCTGCTCCTGGCGCGGCTGGCCCCTGTTGCTGGAGCTGCGACGCCTGCTGCGGTCCCTAGCCGGCTGAGGGGAGGACGCCTGCTGCGTGTCACGTGGTGCGCCCCTGCTGTTGGCGGGTAGCCTGCTTCCTCTGGAGTAGCTGAGGTCCTCCTGCGTCTGCCGGTTGGCGCCGGCCTGCTCGTCCGCGACGCGGAGGAGCTCCTGGACGCGAGCGTGCTGGCGGGCTCGCTCCTCGCCCTCCAGGCTGGGTAGTTCTTCTGCTGCGGCTCGCGCCGCGCAAGTTCTTGATGGGCGTGCTGTAGGTGGGCCGTGTAGGAGCAGGCGCGGGATCCGGTTCTCCGTCCTTCTCCATCCTGCCGCCTAGCTCACCGCCCCGACGTCGTACCTAGCCGCGCCGGCTCGGCTCCACGGTAGCCGGGGTGAGGCCGTGCGCGCGGTCATACTCGCGCCTAGCGATCTCCAGCTGCTTGCGGGCTGCTGCCAGTTCCATGGCCTCCTGGAGGAGGATCTGGCTTTCCATGGTGAAGTTGGCCTCCGCCTCCTCCGGGTTGTCCCCGAGGGTAACCGGCGTCAGGAGCCGACCAATGGCATCCTCGACCGGGTTCCGAGGCTGCGAGGGAGCGGAAGTTCCGACCTCGTCCATGCCTCGCTCCCGCGGCCGGCGGGGCTGCGAGCTGGATCCGGCCATCATGACCTCCACGCCGCGAGGTGCGGCGGAGGTGCCGCCGCTTGAGCATGGCGGCCCCGCGACAGAGTCGATTTCCCTAGGGAAACGCTCCGGGACGGTGGCGATGTAGACGGGGAGATCTCCGAATAGCAGAACGGTGCCGTTTGCCGGGAAGGAAGTTCCGGCGAAGCAGGAGGCGTTGTCGATGACGCAGTCGAACTTGCCGAGCGTGAGCACCAGGCCGGAGGCCACGCGCTCACCGGCTGAAGTGCGGGGTCCCGTGCGGAACGTGACTCTGGTCGAAGCCATTAGCCCCACGGTGGGCGCCAACTGTCGTTGTATTGGGAACGGCAGTACCTAAAAAGGTTAGATAGAGGTGTGGGGACTAGCAGGAAAGCTATCGACGGCGTCCGCAGGCGAGATCGGATACGAGCGAGCGTGGCGGGACGCAAGAAGTACCCAGGTTCGGGGCCCTCGTGGGGAGGTAAAGCCCCTACTCCTGCCGGATCTGACTATGTGGAATACACGAGCTACAAGTGCTCCTTGAGCTGTATTCTCTAGCTACTGCCTTAAATGAACTAAGCCCAACCCTTTCTACTGAGGCCCTCCCTCTCCTTATATAGGAAGAGAGGCAAGGGTCTCACTGGCTAGTCCGACTGGCGGGCCCCACAGGCGGGTCCCAGCCGACTAGTCATCTACAGTACCCGGCATGGTATGTCACATCGGTGTATGAGCGGTATGGCTGTCGTAGGCACAATGGACGCCGTGCGAGCCCGTCGTCAGCACAGGCCGTTGTTCCCGCGTCAGCCACGCCAAGTCTTCGGTATGGGCGGGGGGTTGCCCGTCTTGTCGTCGTACAGGGCGTACCGTGCACTGATACGCACGTCGTCCTGTCCCTCTGATTGGATCCGGCTACGTCGTCGTATCCGGCTACCTCTTCATGGTCCGGCTACCGGGTGGTAGCCGGTCCATCCTACCCTGTCCGGCTGCATCTGGTCAGCCGGACGTGATCCGACTGTCCTGTTTCTTATTCGGGTGGGGTATCCGGGGATCATCCCCCTGACATTCAAGAAGCAAGGTCACACATCATAGAATGAAGCAACTCTTCTTTTGGCCACACCTCAAGCAGTACATAGCAGAGCTTGTGGCACAGTGCCCAGTTTGCCAAATCTCCAAAACAGAAAGAGTACATTACCCTGGACTCCTAAACCCCCTGAACATACCCACTAGTAAATGGTCAGAAGTATGGATTTTGTGGAGGGGCTGCCTAAATCAAAAGGCAAGGATGTGATCTTAGTTGTGGTGGTCAGGCTCACCAAATATGCCCATTTCCTCACACTGTCACATCCATTTACAGCTCAGCAAGTTGCCACTCTCTTCATGGAGAATATTTTTAAACTACATGGACCTCCCAAAGTAATAGTCAGTGATAGAGATAGAATCTTTACCTCCAAAATCTAGCAAGATTTATTCTCTGCTCATCAGGTGGATTTACACTTCAGCACCGCTTACCACCTAGAATCTGATGGCTAAACCGAACGTGTCAATCAGTTCTTGGAGCAATACCTCTGAACCATGGCATTCAAGGAACCCAAAAAGTGGGCTGAATGGATTCCAACTGCTGAATGGTGGTACAACACCTCGTACCATACCTCTCTCAAAACCACTCCCTTTGAAGCATTATATGGGTATCCACCCCCACACTTACATAATATTGTTGTTCCAATGGACATAGCACCTGAAGTTGAAATCACATTACAAGAGAAAGAAATGATTCTGAAATCTCTGCAACAGAATCTACTCCAGGCCCAAAACAGAATGAAAAAATATGATGATTTGAAGAGAACCGAGAGACAATTCAATATTGGAGATATGGTATACCTAAATATGTAGCCCTATAGAGAAACTGCATTGGGTTTGAGAAATGCACTCAAACTTTCATCAAAATATTATGGACCATTCAGAGTCCTAAGCAAAGTTGGAAATGTGTCTTACAAGCTGCAGCTACCTGCTGGTACACTATTGCATGATGTGTTTCATGTTAACGAGCTGAAGAAACACCTGGGGCCTAAAGCTGTTCCAAATCCAACCTTACCCCTTGCCACTTCAGAAGGGAAGGTTAAAGTAGCTCCAATAGCAGTCTTGCAGTACAGGCAGATTCCTCGAAATGCTGGTGAGTACGATATACCTGTGCCACAATTGCTCCTTCACTGGGAAAATATGACATCTGAAGAAGCCACCTGGGAAGACGCCACGTTCATCCAGGCAACTTTCCCTACATTCCAGTCCTAAAGTCTGGTGTCGCCCAGGGAGTATTGTCACACCTCTGTCAGTATCGCACTCTTCTGACTAGCGTCAAGACAGTGAACGGTGAAGATGAGTTCCTACCGCTTCGCTGATCCAACGGCTCCAGATGAATCCAGTTTAAATCTTTATTGTAATAAATTATGTCCATGTTTGTAAGACATAACTTCGTATCACGGCTCCCTTGGGTACTCTATATAACCGGGGAGAGTGGGTGGCTGGGCGACGCGATGATCAAAAACCCTAATTTCCTTTTACCTGCTTATTTGTTCTTCCTTTCTAGTACCTTTCCTTTACTGCAATTTATCCCAGTTTTGTCATTAAATTCCAATTACTATTGCAATTTATTCCCCAATTTCCACCGTCCTGTCTGGATCCTCGCTACGAATCCCTCCACTTCGAACCAAGGTCCTGACAGGGTGCCACTGTCGTGCCTGGCCGGAGAGGAGGAGAGTGGCCATGGCTTTCCACCGGCATGCCGCCCAGGCGCCCACCTGGTACACGCTATGCCGCGGCCCCACGCGGGATTGGGAACGGGTGAGGGCAAGGGTGTCGGAGCAACGAACACGGAGGAGCTAGTCAGGGAGGCCACGTTTCAGTAGGAACTCACCAGGGAGCGAGGCAGGCGACAGCGGCGCTCAGAGGAAAAGGGGAAAATATCTCATGCTCATGCGGGCTCGGACGGGATAGAAGAAAAAAATTGAAGCATTTTCTCCAGCAATTTTTTTAATCAATTCGAAAAAATACACGAAATTTAATTCGAAATATAGCACGACTACAACACCTCGTGTGCCAACATTCACTTGTCCGTCATGTGTCGATAGGCCTGTTGGCTGGGCGCAGCATCCTGTCCGACGGACAGTCGGCTCACGGTGTGCCCACAGAACCTATCGGCACACTATGTGCCAATTAGCTGCTTCTTGGGTCGAAGCCTGCATTGGTCATGCACACACACTATTACGTGCGCTAATTTGAATGCATGATCACATTTACGTCACAACCTAAACCAAACCAGTTCAGCTTATTCTCCCGCCCTCTTCTGTATCACCAATTTTCTCCGGCTTTTTTCTGCCGCCGGTTTCCGCCATTTTCTCCCACCAATCCTTCCGAGTGCTTCTATAAATCTAGGCACCGATATGCTTTCATTCACCAGTTTATTTGTTTCTCCCCTTTCTCTCGACACGAGATTCCACAACATGTGCGTCTTGTTCGGACCCAGAGTATAGGGCTAGGAAGATGAAAGATGTCAGCTTGCCACACGGGGTATCTCAAGAGCATTGTTGGTGCGGCCATCTTGCCAAAGTGAAGGAGTCGGTGGATTTCTCTGATAATATGGGCATGAATTTTTTCGTGTGTGCCCTAAATCCGCCCCGACAAGCAATTCCGTCGTATGAAAGGCCTCCGGTATGTTCTGAAAAAAGATAAATATGCCTATTTTACGTCATTTTTGTTATTTTTTCATGTCATTTAATGTGGTTGCAGCCTCCTCCTCCTCTCTGCAAGTGGTATCATTGGATTGACATAGAGTAGCCAGCTTGAGCCCTACAGGAGATTGCGGATAGGAGCCGGCATGCATGGGCTAGCTTTCACGTTGAGGAACGTGCTGAAAGGATTGTCACGCAAGAGAAGGAGGGAGAGAGAACTGAAAAAATTAAGAGCGGAACAAGCTCGAAACCGTGAGCTAAACATGAGGGGAAGGACGAGGAGAGCATAAAAGAGGTGTGCAAGGACGCCCGTACGGCGGAAAGGAGAAGATTAAGATAAATGGCAACTAAGGCACAAGCAACAGAAAAACATGGGGACAAGACCGAAAAGTATCTGCGCTGGACTCAGGACAAGTAGATGTATGCCTTGGTAGCGATGTATCTTCATTTCAGTTGTAGTATCATGATGTATCTTAATTTCAGCAGGAGTGTTGCAAGATGTATCTTAATTTTAGATTTAGTGTAGAGATGTATCATAATTTCGGACAAAATGTATCTTAAGTTCAAGTCGTGATAAAGATTTTTGTTGCTAAAATCCCCCCATCCTTTTTCTTCCCAATGATGAGTTCTCTCCAATTTCTTCCCACTATTTTTCTTCCCCCTAACTTTTTCTCTCCAAATTATTCCCGCAAATGAGTACCTGCCATATGCGTTCCCGTCATTTCTCCTCTTCGAAGTCTATAAACACCCTCCTCACTAAGGTGTGTAAGCAGGCCATTTGCGTTTTCCTTTCAACCAATATGTTAGTGGCAAATACTTTACGATTAAGTGAAAAACACTCCACCCTCTCAGAACGAAGTTATATGTTTTAGCAAGATTTGTAGTCATGATGTCAAACCTAGATCCATGAGTGTCGTGCAGCGAAGACCATCCATCTAGAGGCTCGTGCTGTATCTATTCCTGGAATGTTTTGATCTGTCCCCCAAGCCTACTCCTAATACCGAGTTGGTCAAATACCGGCAAGTCACAAAGAGAAACGGGTTCTTCCTCCGCTGGTGTTGCTCCTGTTGTTGTATGTGCAACTACTGCTTGTGCATGCACTAAGACACTTGCTTATGCCTAACATGTTTTCTAGTGAACTCATCAAGATAGCCGCGCGCCTTGATATACTTCCACTCTTGGTTTTGCTTACAGGGTTTCTTGAACAGGTTCATAAGGGTCTTGTTCCTGAACTGTGAGTAAAAATTGGCCCCAAGATGACGCATGAACCAATGGCTCTGCTTGTCCTTTCATGATGTTAGTTCATCAGAAGCAGGATATGTCAGCTTCTTTATTGCGTTGAGTATACCCGGATGCCTATCATGAAGGATTCACACATTCGACTTATCCTTAACAACCGCTATCTTTAGCTACCTGAAGAACCATACCCAACTCTTAGTGTTCTCACTCTCCACGAAAGCAAATATGAGTGGAATGATTTGATTGTTCTCGTCTTGGACAACGACGGACAGGATCTGACCCATGTACTTGCATCTACACATATCACTGGTCGATAGTGATTGAAAACTTCTATGCATATAGCAAAAGAGAAGAACACTCGATGCAGCACCCTCAAATTTGGTTCATGTGGTAACGTAAAGTGTTGGATATCAACGTAGGTGCCTGGATTCCTAGCTTGTAGTGTCTGGAGCATCCAAACAACATAGTCGTATCCATCTAAAAACGAACCAAATATTTCCTCCAGTGCCCTATGCTTAGTCCTCCAAGCCTTGCCATAAGAAATTTTGTAACAAAATCTCACAACAACTTTATTGATGATAGCTTTAACCTCCATCGCTTTGCTCTCCACTATCCCCGTGTATAATAGTTGAGCCAAAAGCGTATAAGTCAGGTTATGATGCTCCTGAATGGCACTGGGAAGTAGAGATGTGTGCAACACTATGTCGCTCACCTTCTAGTTGGTGTCATATTTAGGGTAATATCCATGCACCCTTGCGGGACAACCGTCTTTCGTGCAAACCATTGTCAAATATTTTTGAGATAACACCTTGGTTTTGAAGATCTGCTGCATGGACATTGCCCACACAATGACTACTTCCTGCAAATATCTCTTGCTAGGATACATGTCATCCTTGGTGATGTTGTTCTCGTGATGCTGCCAGGCGGAATCATGCCCATCGTTCCCAATTATTGATGTTGAGAAGTCATTAGTCCATGATGCAGGAATCGGTGCCTCCTCTTCTTCATCAGACTTATCAGAATCATTGTAACACCCTCCAATCGACCCTATGCAAGTTTTAGCGCTTTCTGCCAAACCCGCATAGAAACGATTCAAGGACGCCCACCGGGCACTTTCGTGCGGGTGGAAAACGAAGTATTACCATTACACAACAGTCCTCGATAGGACCCACAGAACAGATATATATATACAACAGCGACTCAACGAGTCAAGAATACAGATATACAATACAAAGATCCAAATCACCTTGAAAACGATAGAGCGTCCAACTACGGACAAGATGCAAATGGGGCTAAGAGCCCTAAAGAATAACCAACGGCGTCCATAACCCTGCCCAGGCAAAGCCGGAAGGGTAACCCTGCTAACGGCGTCGATCTCAAACCTGCTAAAACAAAAGGGGTGCCGACAAAGGGCAAAGGAAAAAGAGGAGCGTCAGTACTGAGGCCAGTACACGGCGAGGCTAGAATTCGGCGGCTCTCACCTACATAGGTATGGTGGGCTGAAGCGGCAGCGCAGCGGCACTAAACAACCTATAGAGACTCGATACAACTGGCGGTTATCAGAGAGGGGTAAGAAAGACCTATTCGGATCCAACCTGAAGCTAACACCAAACATACCCATCCTGGTATTTCCCCCTCGAGACCAAACGAGGAAGTCGGACCAAGGAACTCACACAGTTAGCAATTTTACTCATTCCGTTACAGTTGCAGCAATTACTAATCAGATATAGATAGCATGAGTCATCCTGATAGCATAAGTAGTGGGCAGTTTTAATCACCATTCCGTTGTAGTGGAAACATTTACTAGTCAGATATAATTGTCCTAAGGAATCCCAAAACCCAACAGTTGTTTGCACTTTTATCACATTCCATTGGAGTTGCAATACTTACTAGGCAGGTATAGTATGACACAGAACAACCCAGATCCACTAGTTGTTGGCATTTTTAATATCCATTCCGTTATAGTTGCATCTGATTACTAGTCACATATTAAGTTAAATTTATAGCACTACTTTAGTTATGCTTGTCTATGATCAAGATACTGTGCTCCAAGTCGTCCATAACCGCGGACACGGCTTTCAGAAAGTTTTACCCTGCAGGGGTGCACAAATAGCAACACACACTCGATCAACCTCGGAAAAACCAACTGAAAACCCAACGAGGCATTCACGACAAAGCAATCATAGGATTCAGAAATATTTCAGGGGCCACCCCACTAAGCTACCCGCAACAAAGTTGGCCGGCTCCAGAACGGACCCAGGGTTTGCGACGACGACTGGGAACCCGAAAAGGTGACTGGCCTTGTCGATACCGCGAAAACGTGGCGCGATCCAAAACAGTACAGGTGCTCCACGCACAATCTTAAATAAAGCAGTAAAGCATGGCATAAGTACATGATAGTAATAAAGCCCCAAACTACTTTGTGGCCCCAAGAAATAGAAATGAATCAAGCTCTGGCTCAGGGGGGTCCATAAGGCCTCCCGGATGTGGATAGTGCGAAAAAAATCAAGGAACATGTATCAAGTACTCGGGGTCCTACGGGACACAAGTGAGCGTGGAAGAACCAAATAACATCTATTGCCCACCGATGCCTCTGCATTAGTTATATCTAGCATTTTATTAGTTGTATTCAAAATCATGATCATCTCCACCATAAAGCATCTCCACCATAAACATCTGCCAGCATTAGCATCTGCCAGCCTTTCAACAACTGTGGTACTTGACAACACGAGATCGCGTCTGAGCAAGCAACTACGACTCGCAAGGCCAGCTATCTACCAAACACGGTAATAGGAGGTGTCCAAGGCAATATATAGGCTGCACGGGATATAACTGGTGTACGGAAACTAAAGCATCGCGACACGGATAGCAATAGATCAACAGGAGGAAGTAAAGACTATAAATGCAAAATAGGTAGAAGGGGAAGAGATGCTCGCCTTGGAAACACTGCCGAAGGTTCATATCCGGAGAACTTGTCGATACTCGCATCAACTCATCGGCCTAATCCGCGAAGAAGCAAACACTAGAAGAAACACCGGATGCAATATTTAATACTACGGCAGAAGATTCGGCATGCTTATGATATGCATGCGGGATGAACAATTATTATGCAATAGGTTTTATATAAAGCATTTATAAAACAGGGATCGGGAAAAGGTTCACACATCGGGGTTCGGAAGATTTGGGCTCCGAGGGTTCGGGGTTCGGTCTCAGGGGAACGGTTCGACGGGATCAGTCTCGACGGAAACGTTCTCGGACAACGGAGTAGATCTTGTCGCATCCAGGAAGAAGGACTTGGTTTGGCATCGGGGTGCATCGGATTTGCCCTGGTCGGTGTCGATCTTGTCGTTGCGAAGATCTTGTCGGGTCCGCGCCTCGGGCGATCTTGGCGTTCGGGATCAAGAACCTGGTGTCCGAGAGACGATCTTGTCGCATCCGGGGTTGTCGGGTCATGTCGTCGGTCTTGTCGTTTCACGGCGGAGATCTTGGCCTCCCGGGTCTCGGCGTCTTCGGGTCCGAGAGGAAGAACTTGGCGTGCCCGGATGAAGAACTTGACGCCCTTCGGTTCCATGTCGACGGTCTTGGTGTCCGGGGTGGCGTGCTCGGTGCTCGGTACCCGCGAAATAGATCTTGGTGTGCCATCTCGATCATATGTGGCCGGCATCCGGTTGGTCTTGTCCGAGAGGAGATCCTGTGTGGAAACAAGCGCATCACCGGGGCAGATCTTGTAGCGCCGGTGGCCCACTCGGTACACGGATCATCCAACAACGACACGTGGCAAGGGACAAACTAAAACAGGCTGTGAAGGGGCATGTGTTGTGCGGACACTGGCCCGAACAGCTTGTGGGCGTCGTACTTGTACCACAGGAATGCAAAAACCTTGGCGCGTTTGCTGGTCGGAGGCGAGGGCCTTGGCCTGCTGCAGAGACGACCGAGGACATGGCTAGGCGACACTGCAGGGGCGACGAGGAGCGCGACAAGGACTCGCGGTGGGGACTCTCGAGCGCGGCTGGATGCGAGGCGCACGTGCCGCGGAAGGCAGAGACTCGGCGAGGTCGACGGGGAACAGCGCGGAGCTCCGGACGGCGGCAATTGTTGGCGAGGTGCTGGTCGAGGTTGAGCAAGGACCACGGTCGGCAGAGGTGGGGTTGACCTGGCTGCGGCAGCAGGGAAGGCAAGGCCCGCGACGGTCACTGGGAGAGGACGCCAGGGAGCAGGTGAGGACGGTGGCGACGGGGCGAGCGTCGGAGAAGCGCGGTAGACACAAGGCACCGGTGCCAGAGGTACCCAGGGAGGGGCAACCGACGGGGACGGCCTGAGCGTGGGGTTGCAGAGGAGGGGGCCCCTGGCAGCGGACAGAGGTGCGTGAGGAGGGGCGACGAGGAGGCGCTGAGGTCGAGGCCGGTCAGTGGGCTGGAGGCGGACCGCGCGGAAGGGGCGGCGGCCGACGAGCTCGACAGAGAAGGAGTAGGTGGCGGTGGTCAGACCCGCGTAGGCGACGGTGGCGGAGATGCAGGGAAGGCGGGGCCGCGAGATAAGGTGGCGAGGGAGCGGGGTGCGGACGGGGGAGACGGGAGGCCGTGGCGTGGCTCCGGCGGGCAGCGTCGCAGGGCTCGCACGGAGGAAGCGGAAGGCGGGTCGGCGGACGCTGCCGCGGGGGCGGTTGGTGTGGCGAGAGGGAGAGGTGTGCGGGGAGCGGGGACGTGGTGGGGCCGGACGATGGAATCGAGGTGGGATGGGTCGCGTGTGGCGCGCGCCCAGGGGGACTGTGTCCACGCGTGGGGCCGGGCAGGCGGCGTGTGGAGGGCCGACGGGTGGGGCCCGGCAGCAGCCGGTGGAAGTTGGTGGAAGGGCTAGTGTGCGTGCTCTCTGTGTGCGTGTGTGGAAAAACTGGTGGGGGTGGCTGTGTGAGGTGGAGGAAAAAAAGGGAGGGGCTGGTGAGGTGGCGCGCTGCTATTGGGCGGGGTGAGGTGGAGGGGGCTGGGTAGAATAGGATTGGGTAGAAAAGGGTTTGGGAATGGTTCTGGGTTAGATAGGATTTTTATCTGGAGGTGGCCGGCTGGCTTTCGGGCCTGGCTGGCTGCCTCCCAAAAATAATTTAAATATTTGATTTATTAGAAACGAGGCTTTTGCAAACCGTTGATAGACAAAACAAAAATATTCCGGACAAGCCCGGTGTTTTTGATTTGAATGAAAGACGGGGTATTTAGAAAACAATAACAGATTTTTCGAAAATAGTTTTTCAACAAACCATGCAAGATGATGACGATGCTCAAATGCAATGTGGCATGATGACATGAGCATGCGGTCATGATGATGCAATGCGCAAAAACAACGCGATTTTCTAGTAGTAGTTTTGCAGGGTGCCACAATTCGACACCACTAACAATGGATCTCGCCCTCCAGATCCGCCTCATGGTACCGGAAAGAAGGTCGGCAATCTGAATCTTCTCGCTTCGTGTAGATGCTCGCGACACCACTAACAAGAGGTCGTTGTCCGTGATCGTCGAGAGAGCACTCCGGGAAACAAAGGACGAAGGTAAAGGTATCCACAAATAAAGCCACCTCTAACTTCGATAGAAAGAGAGAACCGATGCATTCTCATCTACTTCAATGTACACGAGCAAATAGAGTGAGTAGTCGGCATGGGGGCCAATCCATCACGCACCCAAACTATTACTCTGCACAATCAGTAGAAAAGCGTGCAACCATTCTCGGAATCAGACTGAAGTTCTCGACAAGCGAGGTTCGGAAACAAAGGAGTGATGCAGACTCTGCATCGGATCTGGCGTAGATGATGTCATCACGTCGGAAAACATCGGAAGGCACAACAAGGAACAGAGAGAAGTCTAACAGATGAAGGATTCCTCAGATAGCACGAAGACCGGATGTAGAAGCACTTTACCAAAGGAGGAAGCGAAACCCTGAAGGTACGACGGAAACCCAACCACGAGAATTCCTGGACTCGAAGAAAAGATAAGAGAGCAGATTCAAAACACGCAGAGGTAAGAGGAGAACAGCAGAGGGGTAAGGAGTAAAATCAGACCTAATCAGATCTATCCAACTGATTTTCCAAAAAAATAGTTTTGACACTCTACTTCGGCCGTTAGCTAGGTTATCCTACAGGCTGGACTTGTGGGGTATCGCAACTGCTGAGCTCTGATACCACTCTGTAACACCCTCCAATCGGCCCTATGCACGTTTTAGCGCTTTCCGCCAAACCCGTATAGAAACGATTCAAGGACGCCCACCAGGCACTTTCGTGCGGGTGGAAAACGAAGTATTACCATTACACAACAGTCCTCGATGGGACCCACAGAACAGATATATATATACAACAACGACTCAACGAGTCAAGAATACTGATATACAATACAAAGATCCAAATCACCTTGAAAACGATAGAGCGTCCAACTACGGACAAGATGCAAATGGGGCTAAGAGCCCTGAAGAATAACCAATGGCGTCCATAACCCTGCCCAGGCCAAGCCGGAAGGGTAACCCTGCTAACGGCGTCGATCTCAAACCTGCTAAAACAAAAGGGGTGCCGACAAAGGGCAAAGGAAAAAGAGGAGCGTCAGTACTGAGGCCAGTACACGGCGAGGCTAGAATTCGGCGGCTCTCGCCTACATAGGTATGGTGGGCTGAAGCGGCAGCGCAGCGGCAGCGCAGCGGCACTAAACAACCTATAGAGACTCGATACAACTGGCGGTTATCAGAGAGGGGTAAGAAAGACCTATTCGGATCCAACCTGAAGCTAACACCAAACATACCCATCCTGGTATTTCCCCCTCGAGACCAAACGAGGAAGTCGGACCAAGGAACTCACATAGTTAGCAATTTTACTCATTCCGTTACAGTTGCAGCAATTACTAATCAGATATAGATAGCATGAGTCATCCTGATAGCATAAGTAGTGGGCAGTTTTAATCACCATTCCGTTATAGTGGAAACATTTACTAGTCAGATATAATTGTCCTGAGGAATCCCAAAACCCAATAGTTGTTGGCACTTTTATCACATTCCATTGGAGTTGCAATACTTACTAGGCAGGTATAGTATGACACAGAACAACCCAGATCCACCAGTTGTTGGCATTTTTAATATCCATTCCGTTATAGTTGTATCTGATTATAGTCACATATTAAGTCAAATTTATAGCACTACTTTAGTTATGCTTTTCTATGATCAAGATACTGTGCTCCAAGTCGTCCATAACCGATGACACGGCTTTCAGAAAGTTTTACCCTGCAGGGGTGCACAAATAGCAACACACACTCGATCAACCTCGGAAAAACCAACTCAAAACCCAACGAGGCATTCACGACAAAGTGATCACAGGATTCAGAAATATTTCAGGGGGCCACCCCACTAAGCTACCCGCAACGAAGTTGGTCGGCTCCGGAACGGACCCAGGGTTTGCGACGACGGCTGCAAATGACTGGGAACCCGAAAAGGTGACTGAGCTTGTCGATACCGCGAAAACGTGGCGCGATCCAAAACAGTACAGGTGCTCCAACCACAATCTTAAATAAAGCAGTAAAGCATGGCATAAGTACAGGATAGTAATAAAGCCCCAAACTACTTTGTGGCCCCAAGAAATAGAAATGAATCAAGCTCTGGCTCAGGGGGTCCATAAGGCCTCCCGGATGTGGATAGTGCGAAAAAATCAAGGAACATGTATCAAGTACTCGGGGTCCTACGGGACACAAGTGAGCGTGGAAGAACCAAATAACATCTATTGCCCACCGATGCCTCTGCATTAGTTATATCTAGCATTTTAATAGTTGTATTCAAAATCATGATCATCTCCACCATAAAGCATCTCCACCATAAACATCTGCCAGCATTAGCATCTGCCAGCCTTTCAACAACTGTGGTACTTGACAACACGAGATCGCGCCTGAGCAAGCAACTACGACTCGCAAGGCCAGCTATCTACCAAACACGGTAATAGGAGGTGTCCAAGGCAATATATAGGCTGCACGGGATATAACTGGTGTACGGAAACTAAAGCATCGCGACACGGATAGCAATAGATCAACAGGAGGAAGTAAAGACTATAAATGCAAAATAGGTAGAAGGGGAAGATATGCTCGCCTGGGAAACACTGCCGAAGGTTCATATCCGGAGAACTTGTCGATACTCGCATCAACTCATCGGCCTAATCCGCGAAGAAGCAAACACTAGAAGAAACACCAGATGCAATATTTAATACTACGGCAGAAGATTCGGCATGCTTATGATATGCATACGAGATGAACAATTATTATGCAACAGGTTTTATATAAAGCATTTATAAAATAGGGCTCGGGAAAAGGTTCACACATCGGGGTTCGAAAGATCTTGGGCTCCGAGGGTTCGGGATTCGGTCTCAGGGGAACGGTTCGACTGGATCAGTATCGACGGAAACGTTCTTGGACAACGGAGTAGATCTTGTCGCATCCGGGAAGAAGGACTTGGTTTGGCGTCGGGGCGCATCGGATTTGCCCTGGTCGGTGTCGATCTTGTCATCGCGAAGATCTTGTCGGGTCCGCGCCTCGGGCGATCTTGGCATTCGGGATGAAGAACTTGGCGTCCGAGAGACGATCTTGTCGCATCCGGGGTCGTCGGGTCATGTCGTTGGTCTTGTCGTTTCACGGCGGAGATCTTGGCGTCCCGGGTCTCGGCGTCTTCGGGTCCGAGAGGAAGAACTTGGCGTGCCGGGATGAAGAACTTGACGTCCTTCGGTTCCATGTCGACGGTCTTGGTGTCCGGGAAGGCGGGCTCGATGCTCGGTACCCGCGAAGTAGATCTTGGTGTGCCATCTCGATCATCTGTGGCCGGCATCCGGTTGGTCTTGTCCGAGAGGAGATCCTGTGTGGAAACAAGCGCATCACCGGGACAGATCTTGTAGCGCCGGTGGCCCACTCGGTACACGGATCATCCAACAATGACACGTGGCAAGGGACAAACTAAAACAGGCTGTGAAGGGGCATGTGTTGTGCGGACACTGGCCCGAACAGCTTGTGGGCGTCGTGCTTGTACCACAGGAATGCAGAAACCTTGGCGCGTTTGCTGGTCGGAGGCGAGGGCCTTGGCCTGCTACAGAGACGACCGAGGACGTGGCTAGGCGACGCTGCAGGGGCGACGAGGAGCGCGACAGGGACTCGTGGTGGGGACTCTCGAGCGCGGCTGGATGCGAGGCGCACGTGCCGCGAAAGGCAGAGACTCGGCGAGGTCGACGGGGAACAGCGTGGAGCTCCGGACGGCGGCGATTGTTGGCGAGGTGTTGGTCGAGGTTGAGCAAGGACCACGGTCGGCAGAGGTGGGGCCGACCTGGCTGCGGCAGCAGGGAAGGCAAGGCCCGCGACGGTCACTGGGAGAGGACGCCAGGGAGCAGGTGAGGACGGTGGCAACGGGGCGAGCGTCGGAGAAGCGCGGTAGACACAGGGCGCCGATGTCGGAGGTACCCAGGGAGGGGCAGCCGACGGGGACGGCCTGAGCGCGGGGTTGCAGAGGAGGGGGGCCCTGGCAGCGGACAGAGGTGCGTGAGGAGGGGCGGCGAGGAGGCGCTGAGGTCGAGGCCGGTCGGTGGGCTGGAGGCGGACCGCGCGGAAGGGGCGGCGGCCGGCGAGCTCGACAGAGAAGGAGTAGGCGGCGGCGGTCGGACCCGCGCAGGCGATGGTAGCGGAGATGTAGGGAAGGCGGGGCCGCAAGATGAGGTGGCGAGGGAGCGGGGTGCGGACTGGGGAGACGGGAGGCCGCGGCGTGGCTCCGGCGGGCGGCGTCGCGGGGCTCGCACGGAGGAAGCGGAAGGCGGGTCGGCGGACGCTGTCGCGGGGGCGGTTGGTGAGGCGAGAGGGAGAGGCGTGGGGGGAGCGGCGACGTGGTGGGGCCGGGCGATGGAATCGAGGTGGGATGGGTCGCGTGTGGCGCGCGCCCAGGCGGGAGTGTGTCCGCGCGTGGGGCCGGGCAGGCGGCGTGTGGAGGGCTGACGGGTGGGGCCTGGCAACAGTCGGTGGGAGTTGGTGGAAGGGCTGGTGTGCGTGCTCTCTGTGTGCGTGTGGAAAAACTGGTGGGGGTGGCTGTGTGAGGTGGAGGAAAAAAGGGAGGGGCTGGTGAGGTGGCGCGCTGCTATTGGGCAGGGTGAGGTGGAGGGGGCTGGGTAGAATAGGATTGGGTAGAAAAGGGTTTGGGAATGGTTCTGGGTTAGATAGGATTTTTATCTGGAGGTGGTCGGCTGGCTTTCGGGCCTGGCTGGCTGCCTCCCAAAAATAATTTAAATATTTGATTTATTAAAAACAAGGCTTTTGCAAACCGTTGATAGACAAAACAAAAATATTCCGGACAAGCCCGGTGTTTTTGATTTGAATGAAAGACGGGGTATTTAGAAAACAATAACAGATTTTTCGAAAATAGTTTTTAAACAAACCATGCAAGATGATGACGATGCTCAAATGCAATGTGGCATGATGACATGAGCATGCGGATAATGATGATGCAATGCACAAAAACAACGCGATTTTCTAGTAGTGGTTTTGCGGGGCGCCACAATCATCATCGGTATCACTATCGCCATCTGAATCTTCCCCTTCCGTCTTATTTTGCAAGAGACCTTCGCATATCTCGTCCTGATCATCCTCTCCACTAAAATTGTCTTATCATGTTGCTTGACTACTCTCCCCTGATTCAAAACCACCACCTCCATAGTATGCATAACTGCTCTAACCAGAATCATAACCACCACCTCTAGTGTTTGTATTATTGTTCTGCCTAGAATCATAACCACCACCTCCATATTAGGTTCGACTGCTCTGGCCATGACCATACACACCCTCATCGACTTCAGGCGAAGTGATCTCCTTCGCCACGAGAAGAACTAAGGTCAGGGGGTTAACTCTCCTGCGTTCGCAACCTTTCATCCAACGCAACCATTTAGAGTCATCATCTATCGATTTCAAATAAAACCAAGGGTTTGTTCTTGATTTTGACCAAAATGCACGCACACCGACGGTATGTGTCTATGGAACCCCTAAAGAACAATACAATCAGTTCTTCAACTGACTAACGACCCATGTTTCATGGGCCGACAACTCTATATCAATGGATTGAAACTCATTGAGATCAACTCTCTGATCATTTGTTTTAACAAGACCATTAGCGTAGTAAATCAAAAACTTTACTAAATTTCACATATTTGTTGACCTAAAAAACCCTCAACTCGTCAGATAGTACGTAGCATGACACAATACGGACAATATTTTTATAGCTAACTAACCACATCCAAGTGTGCCCATAAGCCTACAAAATAAATTGTAATTAGCGAGATATTAGGATGTATCCTTGAAGCGTGCAAAGCCCTGTCATATAGCAGCCTCTAGTGACCGGACCAACACCACCACCACGTAGCTCAGCTACCTCAAACACCAGCCTCTATCATTGTCATTGCTCTCCAAGAACACCACCGCCTTTCCTCCACGAAAATAACCCAAATCACATCCCAAGTTATCCCATCATTAGATCGGAGTTCCCCTACTTACTGCATTTTTGCTGAAGATTTCGTGAAAAAAGGGACAAAAAACAGGCTCGGTATGGGAGTGGAAGTGGAGCTCTCGAGGGGATGGAAATGGAGAGAAGAGGGAGAAGCAAGAAGAAAGAGGAGGAAGAATAGGAGCGGGGCACGGCCGGCGAGATAAGACTAGCCTATCGGTACGTAGGGTGCCGACTTACCCCGTCGGCTCGCGGTGTGCCGATTCCTGCTGTCGGACTGTTGTCGTGCGTGTCGGGGCTGCTCTGTGAGCCTGTCGGCTGACGCTGACTCGACACGTCCCTGTCGACACATGGTGTGTCGCAGCCATGCTATATTCCGGAATTACAAATTTTGTGTATTATTTTCCAAATTGATTAAAAAATATATTATTTAAAAAACCAGCTTTTCCCACTCATGAGCGGCAACGGGTAAGTTTCTGCAAGTGAAGGGGTAAACTGGTCTAAAAAAATTGGACAGGAAGAAACCTTATTTTTTATTAGGTATATATAGATATAGGTAGGGTGATCATTTTTAGTTGAAACTCTATATTTAACTCCTTATAAAAATTGGCATATATAATTAACCCTTGACACATACATTTCAAACTATTGCACGACAATCATAATAACGATTCAAACTAAACATACGCAATAAAATAACAATAAACATACATATAACAACCATATCAAACAATTAAAATTAAAACATGCATAGTGTTCATCCAAAAGCCACCACATAAATCAAGTTTGATCCAAAAGTACCATAAGGAAGCTTGTCGCACTACTAGGAAACAGCCCATCTGTGGCGCATGGAAATGGGACTTCCGTGGCGCATATCTTAGTCGCCACTGATACCTCTTCACTGATAACAAACTTCAGTGGCGCATATGGCCAATATGCGCCACAGAAGTTTTTTTCAAAATTCAAAAAAAAGGCGGGTCAGATCTCAAACTTCAGTGGCGCATATGGCCAATATGCGCCACAGATTTTTTTTTCAAATTTCAAAAAAAACCCGGGCCAGATCTGGCCGGAGGTGGAGGGTCACTGGAGGTGGATCAGATGTGATGGCCGGAGGAGAAGGAGGCCGTCGGAGGTGGTCAGAGTAGTAGGAGGAGGAGGCCGCCGCTGGAGGTGGAGGAAGGGCTCGCTGGAGATGGTTGGAGGAGGCCGCCGGAGATGGTGGTGGTGGAGGAGGAGGTCGCCGGTGGTGTTGGAGGTCGCCGGAGGAGGAGGTCACCGAGGTAGCCATGGTCGGAGGTGGATGTCGCCGGAGAGTGGAGTGGGGGAGAAGGGGAGAAGTATGGAGGGGAGGAATAGTGGAGGGAGAAGTGGAGGAGAAGGGGAGAAGTATGGAAGGGAGGAGAAGTGGAGGGAGAAGTATGGAGGAGAGAAGTATGGAGGGGAGTAGAAGTGGAGGAGAAGGGGAGAAGGAGAAGAAGTGGAGGAATATAAGGAGAAGGGGCGCTGACGGGATTCAATTTTCGAATCATGCCCAAGGCTTCTGTCGTGCATATGGGGGAAATGCGTCACAGAAGTTTCTCCCCCTTTTTTATTTTTTTGCAGGAAAAAATCTTCTGTCTGCCATAACTTTTTACTCTTTTGGAATTTGGGGAATCTACAAAATCTTCAAAGGCTTCTAGCGGTTGAAATCGAGTAGAAAATTTCGAGACAATCATTTTGATAGGTTAAAGATTTTTTTTCGACATAGTATGCAAAAGTTATAGCCGTTTTACCGTGCCATGACCTATTTTTGCAAAATACATCGAAATTCATGTTTTTTAATTTTGTCTAGATCTATACCCTAAAATCTAACTACAACTTAAAGGAATTATTTTTTTGAAGTTTCTATCATTTTTGTTTATTTTTTACAAAACTGAAAAAGCGATCTATACCCTAAAGTATGCTTGGTTTTATCCACTTTCTTGTGTTTTGTTCCAACTTTGGAGTACTTTTCATATGATTTCTTGGACTAACCTATTAACAAGAGCCACAGTGCCAGCTGCTTGTTTTCTGCTGTTTTTGGTTTCAGAAAAGTCAGAAAATGAATATTCTCAGAATTGGACGGGACAAAAGCCAAAGTGCCTACTTTTCCGAAGGGATCAAGTGCCAGAATACGAGATGGAGAAGGGCCAGGGGCCGGCCACACCACCTGGCCGCGCGGCCAGGCTGGGCCCGCGCCAAGGGGTGGTGTGGTGGCTCCCGACACCCCCTCGGCCTCTCCTTCCGCCTATATATTTCCCTCAGGACGAAAACCCTAAGTACTCGATCAAAAATCCACGAAAGAGTCTATAGCCGCCGTCATCTCCATTCCTAGATCGGGAGGGATCTGAAGCTCTTTCCGGCACCCTGCCAGAGAAGGGAATTCACCCTGGAGGCCTTCTTCATCACCATGCAAGCCTCCGGTGTCATGCGTGAGTAGTTCATCCTTGGACTACGGATCCATGTAGTATCTAGATGGCTGGTTCTCCTCCTTTGTGCTTTCATGTTTAGATCTTGTGAGCTCCGTTCATGATCAAGATCATCTATTTGTATTCATACATGTTGTGTTTGCAGGGATCCGATGGATATTGAGATGCTATTTCAGATTGATTATTGATTCTATCATGTCTTTGTTATTTGAGATCTTGCGTGCTTTCCGTTGTTAGTAGCTATCTTGGCCAAGTAGATGCTAGCAACTCCAAGAGTTAGTATTTATGCTCGATAGTGGGTTCATGCCTCTGGTAATCTGGGGAAGTGACAGAAATCTCTAAGGTACTAGATGTGCTGTTGCTACTAGGGAGAAAACAACAATCCTTTGTTCATAGAACAATCATATTGTTTACTTTACACGTAGTTCGTAAAGTAATAATCTGTTGCTTGCAACTTAATACTGGAGGGGGTTCGGATTATAACCTGAAGGTGGATTATTAGTCATAGATGCAGTTGGATGGCGGTCTATGTATTATGTTGTAATGCCCAATCAAGTCTCAAAGGAGTCAAGATGATTAGTATATGCATGTATTGCTTTCTCGGTGTTTGTCAATTGCCCCGCTGTAATTTGTTCACCCAGCATGTTATCTATCTAAGGAGAGCCACATCTAGTGAACTATGGATCCCGGTCCTTTTCTTTACATACAATCTATAAACTGTTTACTGCTTTGTGTTTACTTTTTACAAACTTTTACTTCTTTCCATTCGATACGTTTAATCCTTTGTTTTCCACAAAACACGGTGAGATTGACAACCTCATCGCAAGTTGGGGACAAAGTTCTGTGGTTGTATTGTGCAGGTCTCCACGTTGCTACTAGCACCGGTAGTGCGCCCTGCCAAAGCTCAGCTAGTAACACCTTTAAGGTGTTTCCTTGCTCCTACTGGTTCGATTAAACCTTGGTTTCATAACTGAGGGAAACTTGTTGTTGTGCTCATCATACCTTCCTCTTGGGGTTCCCAACGATCTCTACATCAACACCGCACCAGCACTTTTCTGGGCACCGTGCATTGAGCCATCACGCCACTGAAGTGCCAAACTTCTGTGGCGCATGTTTTCTAGTGCGTCACTGATATATATCTGTGGCGCATAGTTTTACATATGCGCCACTAAATATCTTGTCTATCTATAAGTTGTTTCCTAGTAGTGTCGTATGTCGTGTGAGACCTACCAAATGTATACCACTGAACTCAAGCACTTCTGTCACCATCACCATCAACCACCCTCATGTCCACCATCATCACCACCCGCGCGGACATCACACACATAGGCGAGACCATTGATTTAGGCATGATATTTGCACGAGTGAGCTCCCAGTACTTCTTTGCCATGGCATCCATCATGTTTGGGTCCATGAACATGATACCACGCTCTCCATCCTCTTTATGTTTTGCCAACCCTTCCTCCTCTAGTGCAATCTTATGCTCCTTAGTATTCTTCGCTTTTTCCAACCTTTCCTCCTAGAGCGCAAGCCTACGCTCCTCGGTGGCCAACTTGGACTTCCACTTCTTGTCCCAAAGACATGAGCTCATTCCACCTTGCTGCCATTTCTTCTTTAGGGTTGGCCGCCAATGCATTCTTGGTCTCAATAATAGCGTATTTCATTGATCCATGTATGGAACTACCCACTATTTATGAACTTCGTCATATTCCATTCCTATTTTAGCAAAGTTTCGCCATATTTATATTTTAAAAAATCATCTTGGGGGCATGACTGGACAAAACCGGCGCCCCAAGAAAGCGGCATCGTCGCCCCGCCCCCGTCTATTTTTTACAATATATTTGGTAGAAACTCGGGTAAATATATAGAAACAAAACATAAATGTTATTTTTGCATAAACTGAACTATACATTGGTTAACAGTAAAACATATGGATATTAATTGTTTTAATCAGTTTAGAGTAATGTTGTGTACTGGCAATAGAGGAATCATTTTTATATGTTAGATCAAAGGGAATTTTGGGTTCCAAATCTTGATGCATGTATTCTAAAAAATTAATGTGGTTTGTGGCCACACCAAATTATATTACTCTCCAAAAATACACAAATATCATTTAAGTACACTCCATACTACATAGGAGTTCATCCACTTCACGCATGAGTCTTGCCTTTGTGCATGTATTACGTGCATATATGACAGAAGCTTGTAACACTAAGAAATTCAAGAGATTAAAGTTTCAAAAATCCAGTGGCAGTTCAGCAAGTCTGCTTCATCATCCAAAGCTACTTGCATATTCTAAATCTTACAAGAGGTAAGATGGAGCATATTACACAATGAATGATAATTAGACCACTTTTAAACACAATAGTTAGGCTACTTAACATCAATCTAGCTTACTTGAAAAACTTTGTTGTTTTCTTGTCACTTTGTTTTTGCCTATATTTTGATTAGTTGTTTTGCCAAATGGAAGCTTATGAACCAAAGATGAATGATACAACAAAAGAAAAGGCACCTTAGCTTTCAATTTTCCCGCACCTTCTATTGAAACCGAATCTTCAGTCAAATCAGGCACCTATGGTGCCTCAGCACTTTGCTTTTTTATCTAACATGTGATATTATTTTTCACTTTTTATGAAATTAGCATTAAAAAACATGTACCTTCTAAATGTTCATTCAAAGATGTCATCAAGAAGGTAGTTGCATTTTTATTATTATAGACTCCCAAGATGGTCATACAAAATGTGTAAGTCATAGCCAATCTTGTCTCATCCCAACATGCATATTAGATAGAACACCCACCATAGTGAAGGTTTTCGATGATCCTGTTAGCCTATAGAAAGATAGGAGCATACAATGAATGACCCAAAACAACAATTACTTATTTAACAATTATCATGTTGTCAACAAACATGACATGTATACAAACCTAGACATTCCATTTTTTTTTTTGAGATGCAGACGCTCATTCATTCATAGAGGTACTGATAACAGGATCTTTTACAGCAATGTCAAGAATAACAGCAGGTAAAGGAGTAACCCAGGTGTGGCCAAGTTCTAAGGATTTAGCTAATTGGGCTAGCTCATGAGCAGTTGTGTTGAACTCTCTTCTAGTATGACTGATTGAACAGTCAGCAAAATACAATTTCAGCTGATGGATATCTTCATATATGCTCCAAGCACTATTATTGATCCTAGAGTGACAGTTGGCCTTCGTGACTGCACCAAAACAATCTAATAAAACAGAACTGGCAACAAAATCGTAGTCCCTGGCAATCTGTAGGCCAAGAAGGATCGCGTTGGCCTCAGCTTCCTCAATGTTGCTACTCCTAGTTGTGGGATGACAAGCAGCGAGGCAAATAGAACCAGATTGGTCCCTCATGATGATCCCCGCTGTCGCCTTTCTGCCCGTCTCCGAGAACGCTGCATCGACGTTGATGCAAACAGTCCCGCTCGCAGGGGCCCTCCAGGTTGGCATGATGATAGCTTTGTCTTTTGGCTGTCCTGTATCCATCAGATTGCCGTTAGTAGAAGGCAAGAACGAAACCTGTGTTTTACCTTTGGTTTGATTTCCATCTTCTGGGGTGTTGCGAAGACAGGACATATAATTTAGGAGGAAAACCCTGGAGTTTGCAATTGTTTCACTCCCGCTACCATGTATAATGTTACAACGCAGGTGCCAGCTCCTCCAAAGAATCATGAGCACTAAGGCTCTCTCGTCTTTGCCACAATTGGCAAGCATAATTGGGAGCCAGTCTTTACCAGTGTAAGTGAAAGCTTTTTCTTCAGGTATTTTCCAAAACTTTCTCATTTCATGTCGGAGCGCTTTTGCCTTGGTGCAGTAAACCGTAGCATGGTAGCTGTCTTCTTTACATAAACCACAGATTTTGCATTTGCCATCTATTTCCAATGTTCTCCTGTACTTGTTAACCATTGTAGCTAGGTTGTCACGGGCAGTTCGCCAACCAAAGATTCTAACCTTGTTAGGAACATCAGCAGACCAGATATTCTTCCAGATTGGTCTAATATCATTGTCTCGCGAGCTACAGCCTGCCCGCCATCTGGTACCGTGCTTGATGTTGTAAGCCGCTCTATATGCACTTTTGACAAAGAAGAGACCAGAGTGGTCGTAATGCCAGGCGATGAAGTCATCCTGCAGCTGGGTAGGAGTGTTAATACTCAAAATAATATCCGCATCCTCCGGATAGAAAATTTTCCTGATTAAGTCTTCATCCCAATTATTAGTCCCTGGGAGAAATAGATGATTAACTTTACGTAGTCTGGAATTTGACTTTCCTCTGCGAGCTCTCAGATTAAGGTCCCTAGGTAGCCAGTTGTCTCTCCATATATCAACTTTTAATCCGTTACCGATCCTCCAAATCATACCTTCTTTTAAGAGTTCAAGGCCATGTTCAATTCCCCGCCATGCTGGAGAGGCGTCACCTCTGAAGACCGTATCAGTGAGGTTCCCATTGGGGTAATAAATTGATTTCATCAGCCTGGCGCATAGACTATCGGGTTTATTAATGATCCTCCAGCATTGTCTAGCCAAAAGGGCTTGGTTCAGGAGCCTTGTATCTTTGAAACCCACTCCACCATTGCTCTTCATTTTGGTGATTATGTCCCACCCTTCCCAGTGAACCTTTTTTTTCTCTTCATCCTCACCCCACCAGAAGTCCCTGATCAGCTTCATGTAGTCATCATAGAACCCTGCGGGAAGCTTAAACACACTCATGACATAGACGGGAATGGCTTGGGCGACCGCTTTGATCAGCGCCTCCTTAGCTCCCATAGACGAGTATTTTTCAGCCCAATTAGTAACTTTCTTGGCGAGGCGCTCTTTGGAGGGTTGAAACTTATCTTGTTTCATTCTACCTTCAGGGGTAGGCAGCCCCAAGTATTTGTCTTCGAAGGTAGTTCGCTTGACCCCTAGAGTCTGAATCACATCTTGTTGGTCTTGGTCCTTGCAATTGCTACTGAAGAGGACCGAACATTTGTTGGGACTGAGGAGCTGGCCTGAGCTGCTCTCGAAGAGCGAGATCAGATTTTTAACCGTGGTAGCTTGTTCACGGTTTGCTTGAAAGAACATAATGCTATCGTCTGCGAAAAGGAGATGTGAGATGCCTGGGGAGGATCTACAAATTTTGAAGTCCCTTAGATCTTGCTTGAAGACTGCTTCTTTAATCAGCTTGGAGAAACTTTCAGCCACAAAGAGGAATAGATATGGGGATAAGGGGTCCCCTTGTCTTAACCCTCTAGAGGGAGTGAATTCCTCAGTTAGGGAACCATTTATCTGCACCTTGTATTTGACGGTCCTGACGCAAGTCATCACTTTGTCAACCCAATCCCTCTGAAAACCCATCTGACAGAGGAGGCCTTCCAGAAATCTCCAGTCGACCCTGTCGTAAGCTTTGGAGAGGTCCATCTTGTAGGCACAAAAGGTGTCTTTAGATTTCTTGTTTCTTTGGATGGCATGGAAGCACTCAAAAGCAATAATCGCATTATCAGAGATGAGCCTGCCAGGGATGAAGGCACTTTGGACCTCTGAGATAAGGTCGTGGAGAAGGGGCCTGATGCGGTTGACCAAACACTTGGAGATGATCTTGAAGACGACATTATAGAGCGATATGGGTCTATAATCCTTTAGTTCCTGAGCATCACTCGATTTGGGAATGAGTACAATTTTCGTCATGTTAACACCATCTGGCAGGATGCCATCAACAAAGAATTTCTGGATTGC
The DNA here is from genome assembly GCA_916181665.1 of Avena sativa. NCBI lineage: Eukaryota > Viridiplantae > Streptophyta > Magnoliopsida > Poales > Poaceae > Avena > Avena sativa. The sequence goes on from OV702287.1 coordinate 348,243,862, forward strand.
CTTGCAAACCTCTTGCTTCATCAGACCCCAGTTCCTTTGGAAGAATCTCGCAGGGAGACCGTCCGGGCCTGGTGCTTTGAGGGGCCCTATTTGGAAGAGGGCGTCCCCAATTTCCTCCTCAGAGTATGGCCTGGTCAGATTCTCATTCATTTGTGGGCTAACTATTTCTTGGATGCAATTCAGAAGTGGTTTAGGGTCTACCTCCGGATCGGCTGTGTATAACTCGGTGAAGAAGCTGCTTGTCATACTAGTCAACTCCGTATAGTCATGAGCAAAGGAACCGTCTGATCTTTTTAGTTTGGAGATTTTGTTCTTCTTAACCCTCCAAGTAGCTTTCCTGTGGAAGAATTTTGTATTTTGGTCTCCTTCACGGAGCCAAGATATTCTAGAGCGCTGCATCCACATGATTTCCTCTCTGTAAAGGATCTCATCAAGACGTGCTTTAGTGGCCCTGATTTCCGCTTGGTTTTGATTCCAGTTGGATGCTTGTAGTTGACCTAGCTTTATCCTTAGAGATTTGAGTTCCCTGTTAATAGAGCCAAACGACCTTTTGCTCCAGTTCTTCATACTCCCCATGGTAAAGTTTAGCTTATAATGGACGTCAGCAAGGTTTTCGGCAGGACGGGAGTGGCGCCAAGCTGCATCAATTTGATCAGCTAGTTCTGGGCATCTCTCCCACATGACCTCGTACCTGGGTTGTCTGTTGAACGCATCGTTCACCTTCGTATTTCCAAGATCAATGAGGATGGGACAGTGATCCGATCTAGAAGAGATCAGATGTTCCACAGAAGCTCGGGGGAATAAATTGGACCAAGCTGGACAGGCCACCCCTCTATCAAGCCTGACACGAACATTTTTGAATCCAGATTGATTATTATTATAGGTCCACGCAAGCCCTTTGAAACCCAGGTCATGGAGATTGCAATCTGCCAGGGTATCTCTGAAATTAGCCATCTGTTGTTCACTTCTTCTAGTGACCGAGAAGTGCTCATGTTGGAACATAGCCTCATTGAAGTCGCCCATCATAAGCCAGGGATCATTGGAGTTAGGTTTGATTCTCCTCAACAGCTTCCAGAACTCTTTTCTATCTTGGACACGAGGCTCCCGATACACAAAGGTATTACGCCATTTAATTCCAAACTCATTGGTGACTGTTACATCAATGTGGTGCACACTGAAGTAGATCAACTCAACCTTAACTGTGTCCTTCCAATAGAGCGCCAGCCCGCCCCCTTTCCCGTTTATGCAAACCGGGAAACAGTGAGGGAAGCCTAGCCGACAACCTAAATTCTGCACCACTCTTTTATTCTGTCTAGTTTCAGATAGGAAGACCAAGTCTGGGCTGTGATCTCGCACAAGGCGCAAGAGTTCCCGAACTGTCTGGGGCTGCCCCACGCCCCGGCAGTTCCACCCTATGGCTCTCATTGTCCCTGCCGGGTGCTCACATTAGCACCCGACAGTGAACCGGCAGCCCCTGGGCCGGTTGCTTCCATACCACCATGCTCCACCTCCCCATGCATAGGTGCTTCCTTGGTTTCTTCGTTGTCCTTACCATCCTTGTTATCCTTGTGGTTGTCTTTCTTCCCATCTTCTACTGCAGCTAAGGTTTCAGAGCACATCCCCATAGCCATGACGGGATGGCTACTGCCTCTTCCTCTCCCTACAGACAGCCACTCAGAGCTATCACCAACTACAGACACACCCAGAGCTGGCATGATAATCTCTGGGTTGTCGATTACATTGACATCTTGTTCCCTAAGCTCGAGTAACCCTTCTTTTCCTAGGCATACTTCAAGGGAGGGGACAGGTAAGGCGATTTTCTTCACTGGTGGAATCTGCTGCAGGAAGTCCTCTTCTGATTCTGGTCTTTCACGCGTTACTCCCAGCACCCTGGCCTGGGAAGTACACATGTTCTGCAGCTTGCTCTGGACCTCCTCTTCTCGCTGCATACGCTTCCAGCTCACCTTCTTCTTTGGTAAGAGTGTCGCAGTGACAACCGTGTCATCCTCATTTGAATGCCTAGATGCAGCTGAAAGTTGCGGGGCTGCAACCTTGACCACAGGAGCTGCCCCATTGTTGGTGTAGAGGGCCGTAGCGTTCTGTTCCTCCAACTGGTCAGGCATCATCTTCTTATTCTTGCCCTGCAGTTTGTCTGTATTCCCCTCGTTGCCTAGGGGATACAAGGCAGTGACAACCTTGTCCGCCTCCACTGTCCCTGCTGGCAGCGCCATGAGGAGCGGGGGATCAGCCTGCTTGTCAGCGACGGTGGCGCTAGGGATGTAGTTGGTGTCAACGACCTTGAGTTTTGCCACATCCTCTGCAACTTGCTCAATGGCTGCTTGCTTGATGGGCGCAGAGGCAGGCTTGGTAGCCCGCCACGGCGCGACGGGAGCCGGTTGGGCCCGTGCCATTCCCATGGCATCAGGTAAGTACCAGGCGCGGGGGTCGTCGAAGTGAACCGGCAGGACTCGCATCTCCATGCTGAAGTTGACCTTTCGGTCAGCTGCAGGGCGGTCACACCTGGCTTCCATATGCCCAATGTATCCACAGAAGAGGCAAAAGTTAGGTAATCTTTCATAGAAAATTTGAACCTTCACCTCTTCTACAGTGATTTCGTCCGCCAAAGTGATCCTATCCCGTAGAGCAGCATACAGAGGAAGTTGAACTCTCGCCCTGAGGAACTTGTCGGAGATGTTGCCGCGGGAGTTGTTGTCGATCATAACCGTCGTGCCGATCTCGCATCCAAGATCCCAAGCTAGGTTCTTAGTGAGCAGGTAGAAGGGGATGCCGCGGAACTGAACCCACATCGGCACGTGTGTGAAGGCCACCGTCGTGGGGTCAGCTCCCGTTTCCAGGGGCTCGACGAGGAAGGCGTCCATCTTGTACTGCCATGGGCCTCCACGAAGGACATGGCGGCGGTCTCCTTCTTCAGAGAATTCAATGACGAACTTGCGTCCCTCCTCGGCTTCAATCTGGTTTGATTCGGCATGTCCTCTTAGTCTCCACACCTTCTTCATGCGCTCCATCAGGACATCGGAGCTCACCAGCAGGGTAGAGAGGAAGAGGCCGATGGCGAGGAAACGAGGTCGTGCAGCCTGCCGCACGCTGGTCATGTTGATGACGAGCGTCCGCTCTTTCTGCAGAGCAGAGTCCCCGGCGATCTCCTTATCCTTCCGCAGGCGAGGTGGGGCGAGCCGGCCATCAGGGACACCCGCCCTGTGGTTTGCCTGCAGGGAGGAAGAGCTGGCGACAAGCTTCGGCGCTGCAGAGCCGGCTCCTCCAGCCAGGGACGCCCCTGTCGACGCCATGGCGCGAGCAGTCCAGAGGCAGGACAGAGTTGGCCGCTGCAGGTGAGATGAACTGGGAGCTTTTGTGGAATCCGCTTTGCAGGAACCGGATTTTATAGTCCATCTAGTGGCGACAATTACGCTGGTGATGAATTGGGGATTAAATCCCGTAAATAGCACCAATTCCTCCTCCGCCTGTAACGGTGCCTCTAATTCCTCCTTCTCCTCTTGAATCCTGATGAATTGGGGATTAACACCCGTAAGAGGCACCAATTTCTCCTCCGCCTGTAACGGTGCCCCTGATCCCTCCTTTTCCTCTTGAATCCTCTTAACCACGCCATTAGAACACCCATAGACCAAGACCGGTGGCCCTGGGCACTCTTGGGGGAATCTCAGCTCTTCAATAGACTTGATAATTCTTGATCTTAGTCTCTCTAGGCTTCGGATAAGGCTCTTGGCTTTTTTGTGGATTTCCTGTGAACGAGCGCCTCTGCTGGTGGGGATTGGGGATTTTTGTTTGGTATGGGTGTGTGGGATGGAGATTCGGGGGAAATTTTGGGGGAATTTTTGGTTTGCTTGGGCTTCGGATTTCTGGGTAGATCGAGTTTGCGTGGGTGTCGTGGAGTCGCCGCAAGAACGCCTGGGCGTGGGGGCGAGCAGAGGAACAGTCGCCATCCAGACATTCCATATTGGAACTCTACGATTCTTGGAACCAACCTAATAGAACCATACGCCAATCGCATCACTCACAACACTTGCATAAAATAGGAAAAGACGACACAACAGTAAGAATCTAGAATAATTGGGGGAAAACTGAAGGTAGGGACAAGGGGAATCTATGGCAGAGAAGTATATAGAGTGCAATGTATGCTAGAACAAACCCAGCAGAACAAATATTGAATCTCTCGACCTAGAGCACCTGCACCAATTTTGCAGCTGAGAAAGCAGACTCAACAAAAAAGGGATCATGTAAGCATTAAAAACTAACTTTATCGTGGTTGTGCGCCATTTGCCCTGGAACTCACTTTTGATCTCTTTTTCCACCAAGCTTCTTTATTGGAGTTTACTTATAGTGGTCGGTTCTTGCCTTGTATCGAGTTGGGAGGCCTACTTTTTGAATTTGAACTGGCTGCAACGGAACTATAAAAGGCTCCATTCAAATAAAAAAGAATGGAATGGGATGAGGCGGTGAGCTTTTGGCGAATCATCAAGAATTTGGTCGACTAATGCGCACCTACAATAGTTCTTTACAGGTTTGGTTTTACTTTCTAGTCAATCGAATAGGTTTTACTAAACCTCTCATTCAATTAGCCTTTAGGCATATAGAAAGCAAGGGCGTAGTGTTCCATTACCGAACATGGTGGTATCGGAAGCACCCCTACTCCTCTAGTCTGTCCACCTTATAGCGCAACGCTCTGGTCATCATACGACTAGAATGTGATATGGCCTCACATCTTATTATTCTTTAAGGCAGGACCCATTGCGACTTTGGATAGTTGAGACTAACCTCACAGAAGGACCCCCATCACTTTGATTTCAAGGTACCCCCATCTCCACTGCATTAGAGAAGGGGCTTGGTCTGGAACAGATTGATACAGAAAGCGATAATCAATCGCCGTATGGTGGAACGATTGTTGGAGAAGTGTAAGTGCCTACATGTGGGCAAGGTGGGTAGGCCAATAGAAGACTAGGGAACTTAGCCTAGCCACTCCGTTCTGCCCCGAGCCAAGTCTATTTAATGTCAGCAAACACATACCACTATGTATATATAGGTTTTTTCTTTTTCATAGAGGTTTGTTTATCTCCTCTTGGCTGGTATGATGGATGAGCTACTAACTTTAGGTTATCAGTACAGTACTCATTTGCGCCTTATCATGAATGAATTTCATATGATATGGGGCAAAGTACAGATTCTTCACAATGTGCCTCTTGCATGCATCCATTTCTCTTTAGATGAAGTTTACAACATAAAAATCTACTGACCCTTCATAATGAACCCATTACATGCCATCCAAACTTAGAACTCTGACGTGGATTACCAGCTTTGGGATGGTTCTAGCAATTTTTCTCATCTCCAGGATCTGGCTCCTCAACCTATTTTCCATAAATAAGTTATTTGTTCTATGTTATTGGAGTTCTGCATGACGCCTTAATCCCACCTATATGTCTAAGGAATAGCATTTTCTTCTTTTCTTTATTGTTCGTGGGAACATGTAAGATTAGCAATTGAAATTTATCTACGGCCGTTCCTGAACTCTTGTGGCATTGCCAATGGGCATTCCCACTATGCATGGGCGATCCCTCCCTATATGGATACCTCAGATGTGTGCCTCCAAAATGACCAGGGAATAGACTGATCGAGACAAGGTGACTCACAAAACATAGACTAATATTCTTCCACACTAGTAGAAAAAGCAGTCGTTGTAGTTTCACCAGGACCACCCACCTGTGATGGTACGGAGAAAGAAGCACAGTATTTCCTGGGAACATGAACTGGCTTCTAGATTAGCGGGACTGGAGAAGAGGACATAGACATCCTTTTTTCCTGGTAGGTCGATCAGTATGTCCTTCCCTACCCTACCAGCATGAAATGACAGATGGTGGAGCTAGCCAAGACTTGAGCAACAAATAATGGTTTATTGGGCAGCGATGGTCTTTCCTTTAGTTGAAGCCCGAATGGAGCAAGAAAACATATCCGCTTTAGCAACAAAGCTCTCATCCCTTGCTTGTTTCTTTCGCCATGCTATCATCATTAGCAAAAGGGTGGGTTAGAGCGAACACTGGTAGAGCGCAATGCTAATCGAACAATCCGTACTCACCACTTCGATGTTTCGATCAAGGGTTGTCGCCCTAAAGAGAAGACAACCGTCGCCGACACAGACGCACCCCAGAAGCAGATGAAAAAAAACCCAATAAAGACAAGCCAAAGGAGAATCTTTCTTCAACTGCGCCCGAGGCTCAAGAGGCCTTGTTGGGGTTTAAAATCTAATCATCCGAGGTGGAATGATTTGGTGTTGTTCAGAGAAATGCTTCAAATTCATTTTAAATCAAAGAAAAAGTATACCACATAGAAGAGGGGCTCTCATGAAAACGAGAGAATTGTGGAATCCTGTCCCAAAAGGAGGTACTAGTTCTCCCACAAAGAGAAACTTCCGTATCCATAAAATTAGTGAGTTAGGGCTTCACAAGTGATTCCTCAAGTGGAGAAACCGGATGGAGTACAGGGGAGAAACCATCCTTCCCCGCAACCCCCTATGGTTCTTCTACTTCCACTGATTCATGGGTAAAAAAGGTTAGCGACAACACCATCATTTGAAAGAATGAGCACCGATTATGCACGAAGGGAGCAAGCTGGCAGAATGATTTCACTGAGGACGAAGAACCTCCAATTCCCCTCCTGTTGATCTTGGTACGGAAACTGAAGTTATCTGAATCAAACACTTCCCCTCGACAGGAGAACCTGAGTGAAACCAGATAAGAGTTCGCTTTCGAAATACGACGAATGGCAAGTCTCAATCAACTATCATTAGATCAATATTAAACATGAGATTTCTTTGCATATCACGGATCGAGCACACAATAGAATGCTCGAACTACACTCTCCTAGCATTAGGCCTATGGTCCATCCAAGGACAGAGTTGTAAACAACGCCTTTCTTAGATCTTTATATAGACAGAATTCGTTGTACATGCTTAGCCATCTCCCCGAGGGACCCTTCTCCATAGTCCCGACATTTCTAGTTCCGGCTAACCAAGGCACGAAAGAAAGCACTCTCGATCAAGACCTAAAAGCACACCCACGAACTGGCATTCGAGATACTCAAAGAAAAGAAAGTTTTGTACAAGAGCTCCTGCCTTTCACTTTGCTCCTGCCTTTCACTTTCATAGGAACCCTGTTCGAGTCAATCTTATTGATGGTTAGAAGCAGAGTTCACACTTTTGTTCTAAACTGAGGTCTAGCCGGTAGATAGTAGAGAGGAGGGCTAAATCCAGGTTAATGTCCTATCGCTCAATCCATCTATTTTTCTTCCGTGCTAGTGAACTCTAGAAGCTGGAGGAGGGAAATAAGCATACTTTTCTTACGCAAATAGAAAGTGCGAACAAAGTAGTCAACTTACTGAGTCACCAGTCCTCTCATCTTTGTCTTTTGAAGTGTTCTCATCTTTGTTACTCCCTCCGACCCATATTAGTTGACTTGGATTTCTCTAGATTCGGATGTATGTGGCACTAAAACATGTCTAGATACATCCGAAGCTAGACAAACTCAAATCAACTAATATGGGTCGGAGAGAGTATTTAAAAATAAGGGAGGAAAGAAAGGTGCGTGCCTCCAGTATAACATAGCAAACGAAAGTCTAATGAAAAAAAGGAATGGCACACATAAATATATGACTAAATACAATTGTAATTTGTTCACTAAGTTGTAGCATAGTAATCATAATGACTCTTATAACTAAACCAAAGAAATACAAACTCTCTTTCATTTTCTTCCGACTAAGGATAAAGGAACTGAGAAAAAAAGAGCTGGCTCGGCTAGTACATCAAGTATATGACATATTGCTTGTTCGGTGTGGTATACATATTTGTCAATGTCAATGAAGAAAATACATTCCGAAAAAGGTGAAGAATTGTAATTTATTGAGCTTGGAAGGCCCGTTGAAGACCCCGAGAAAGATGGCCAGTCCCCGAGAAAGATGACCTTTATCCTCTTTCCCGCTAACCTGAAGAAGAGAAAACGAAGTGAGGAAATTATAATAAAGGAATCATTTCCTAGGTTTTAGATGGAACCGTTGTTGAATTGAAGAAGAACAAAATAAGTTCATGAAGCATACATCAGATGGAATCGTTGCTTTCAAGAAGATCAATATTAAGTTTCTTGTTCTGTACACGAACGAAAGTTGGATCTTCGGTGAGATTCTTGAACCCAACAGTCTTAACCTATGTGTCGCATCGATATAACTTTTGTCGACTAAAGGGATCTGGACCGAGAAATAATTGGGGAAAGATGGGCAGTAGGAAGGACGGAGTGTTGGAAGAACTAATAAGATGGAGCGGCGACCTCAAGTCCAACCATGACTACTAGATATTTTATGGAGAAAATGAGGAGGGTGACAGGGACTATATGCACACACGATGAGTAAATGAATAGTACTCACGGGAGTGGTAATTGACCTGCACTATGGGTCGACGGCGAGTACTTAGCACACTTCGGTGCCATTAAGCTCGTGGAATGGAATCGATGAATTAACTCGTGAGAAGCCGGCGAGGGTACTCCAATCTATCCCTCAATCACCATCGACGCTACAGATTTCGAGCCCACATTGGCGATGGAGGAGCGCCACAGCGACCAGATCTAATCGGATCGATCCGGCTGCCTCATCGCTCCTGGCCCGGCTCACTGCTTCGCCCATTCGCCCGACCCCAGCTTGGTCCTATGTTAGAACCGAATGGGCTTTAGTGAGTTTCCCGACCCAAATAACGATAGTGGGCCAATTTGTTTTCCAGAGTACCTTCCCTAAGGGACATCCGGCCCACAGCGGCAACTGATGGTAATCTAACGGCAGCAAATGCTCGGTTATAATATTTCTATTTAAAAATTACACTTATAAGTTTCAAAAAATCTTGAAACAAAATCCTAAAAGTTGCTCACTATGCATCTCACGAACGTGCAAAATCTCAATTCAAAGTGTATTGTATTCTAAGCTACAAATTTTTATGTGGCTCAAAATGCACATTATTTTGAACTGAGATTTGCATGTTTGTGGTATAAATCACGGGCTACATCCTGATTTGTTTTTCAGAATGTTTTAGATCTCAAAAGTATGATTTTTTTTAAGACAGGATCACTTGCTCATGTGCAACAAATCTCCACTCAAAACTGTAGTAGTATTTTCTACGGTTCATATTAATATTCTCAACTTTGTATAGATTCGTATGAATCTGGTTAACAATTTAGAATAGAATGTAGACAAAGTTGAGAGCACTATTTATTTCCGAAAGTTTTTATGAACACGAACGCGTCCTATCACATGGGGTGCTGCAAGCTATACTCCGCTACTAGTCAAAAACTTCCACCCAGCTGTGTGACCTACATCTGATTAGGAACCGGTGCGAGAAACAACTCACCGCCGGCGACCGCGTGTGAGAAAGAGAAACTATCAACTCCCCCCACCCCACCCCACCCACCACCACTAGCTCCCAAACGATAGAAATTGCCGCTTACGAAAAAGAGAAAGTTAGAAAACGAGCAAGAGAAAGAGGATCCAACCCAAAACTCGTCCACATAGACCAAAACAAAACACCCACGCACATGACTCGGGACAAAAAATACCCATACGAAAAAACAGGATGGAAGAGATAGGAAAAACCGGCGGAAAGAAGGACAAATCGTGTCCTAAATCTCAACGACAATCGAACATACAGAAAAATCAACTTTTGTCCAACTGAAAAACAGCTGATAGTCAAATAGCAGAAGTGTATTATTATGTAGATGGAGTTGAATTTGGGCCATAGCCTTACGATCCTTTTCAGTCCAGTCAGCAGCTTCCTTGTTTCCTAAACTATTCAGTGCATCCTCTGGCATCTTGACTTGCCATAGAGAAAACCATGTGTCACGATCTAACAAGATAGTACTTCACGGTTGCCATGAGTAGATTAATTTGTGAATACAAAATAATACTCCCTCCATTGTAAAATATAAGATGTTTTATTTTTTGATAAACGAATATACTTTTAGTGTGTATGTTTAGTCTGAATGTACACGCTAACAGATATCTAGAAGGAGTACAAGCAAGCAATGTGAGTACATAGCACCCGGCAACTTTGCTGTGTGGACGTAGCAGATTACGGATCAAAGAATTGACCCAGCTTTCACGTGAAGTAGCACAAGCTTGTGTGATCGCTTTGTTGCTTTAGTAATCTAATAATCTCGCGTCGGGACTTGGTCGATATGGTGGTGTGCTGCGTCGGTCGAGGCAGACTGCAGTGCCAACTCTCTGCCTCTTCTACTCTACTAGTACTAGTAGATCTTATCTGATACCACTTGTTAGCCAAATGAAGATCAAATAACAGAAAATGAGACATAGATTTTGAATGGAAAAACCACATACGCACCAATTCGCAACTTCAGTATGATAGAGAATTAGTACAAGCACAAGACGATTGACCATCTTTAGGTGCGACTACATGGTTACATACACGGATAATATACAACAGTCCTTAGAGGACAAGAAAAGGAGTATACAGTACAAGAAGAATTGGACCGCTTCAACAACGTACGAAGGAAAAATGGGGAAGACAACCGATCACGTCCCAAATAATTCGGGCGGCACTATTACACCGACCATGTAGTGGTTAGCTAGAGATTTCAGATTACGCTCATGAAGAAGCCAGCGTGTTAAAATATGTTAACATACTGTCAGCGTTAGTTTTTTCCGGAGAGAAACCACGTATTTCATTAATCGAATATCCAGTTAAAGAAGCAACACACGCGAGACTAAAAGACATACCAGAATAAAATGATTATCCCAAATTTGTAGATAAAATTCTAAGAGAGAGAGAAATACAAACCAAACCTTAGAGTTTCTTGCAACCACCGAAGCCAGCGACCGTCGCCTAGATCTAGCGCCGCCTAGATCTAGCGCCGCCTGGACATGCTAGAAGAGACGTCAAACCTCCACCAATACAAGATCCAAAAAATACGATCGCCAAAAAGGCTTTATGAGCTGATGAACAGGCTGCCTCGCGCATGTCGATGTGGCAAGTCGATCGGGGAATGTCCCCGTGCTGTCTTGAACCAAACTCCACCGCGTCCCATCGCCGAAGCCGAAGAAGAACGGTAGATTCACCATCTCAGGACCAACATCCTTGCGCTAGAGGGGGCTTGTTAATTTGTGGCCCAAAAATTGAGATGCCAAGGCATATCGGGGTCTGAGTTGTTTGTAATCTCGCAAAGGAACGGTACTAGCTTCGCCAATTGCCGATAGGGGCCAAATAAGGGTGAATACAAATCTAACAGGCAAATGATCGTTTGAACCAGATGAAAAAGGTTGAATTCAAATACCGCCATTAGGTCAACTCTTCTTGGCCCGTGCAGTCATTATTCTCCGTTATCCTTTGCGGTTGTGGACTAGTTTATCATTTTTGTGTAGCTCAAAATACACATTAATTCGAATTGAGATTTTATAGGTCCATGGTATAAATCACGGGTTATATCCTGATTTGTTAGAATTTGTTGGAACTCAAAAGTATGATTTTTGAAAAAGTGGAATCACTGATGCCAAGTATAACAAATCTCCAGTCAAAGATGTACTCCCTCCGATCCAAATTAATTGAGTCGGATTTGTCTAGATTCGGATGTATCTAGCTTGTTTTAGTGCTAGATACATCCAAATCTAGACAAATCTAAGTCAATTAATTTAGATCAGAGGAAATATTACTATTCATTTTCGGAAGTTTTGAGGAACACGATCGCGTCCTACCACTTGGGGTAAGCTCTACTCCGGTACTCAGCGGCGGATCCAAGTGGAGACTTGGGGTGCACAGGATACCCGGTAAAAAACAAATCGTTTGTGGCTATTTTTCACCATGTGTGCCACCCCTAAAACAAGTTTTTTTTGCAATCGGGACACCACCGTGCACCCCGATCTTCGGTTCTCTACCTCCACACTGCCGCTACTAGTCAAAATTTTCCCCGGTAGACATCCAGCTGCGTGACATGGTGTACATCTGATTAGGAACGAGAAAACGACCGTGTGTGAGACTCCCCTCCAACCACAACAACCCTCGACGAGAACGTATCATGTGCGATGCCCCAACTCATGCACCTGCTGTACCGGTGTATTGTGGGAAAATAATTCTATGGGATCTAGTCAACAAATTTAGCCCGTGGACTAAGTTCTGCAAGTGACATATGACATGTGTGATCATATAGATCTAAAAATAGACAATCAATTATTGTGATTTTTCTCTCTCCTGGACACGTGTCACTTATAGAATTTGGTCCACGGGGGTAAATTTGTAGACCAGATCCCATAGAATTATTCTCCACGCAGATTGTTCCTAGATTGGGGATTTACAATTAGAAATTGTGGTTAGACAGAAGCTCGGGATTGGGATCTCATTAGATCTCAGATTTCCATGGAAACTCCAAGCTCCTGAGATCAAGAGATTACTTTATTCCAGGAAATGCAGCTACACAAACCATTGCACCCCCGACAACAACCACATCGCTGCTCTTCTCCACCCCCTCGCCTCCACGACCGTCCAGGTGAAAAGGAGTAGCACCGGCGTCACCGAAAGAACAACAGCAGCGCACGAGGATAAGGGAGTCGATCACTTGCCGCCTCTGTTCCTCCATGTTCCCCTCGCCACCATGGCAGGTCGGGCAGAGGGTAGAAACAACTGCAGACGAAGACGACCTCCGCTTGGTGCCACGCACACGCACTAGGACGGAAGAACTCCCGCCACCTCCGGAAACCCACTGCTCCACGTGCCCCAACTCCCGCCCCTCGCCACCATGGCCGGACAGAGGGAGAGGGAGACACGCAAGCCCAGCGAGAAAGAGGAGGCAGAGAAGCTCCATCAACGTCGGCAATGGTGTGCCGCCGTTATTTGTGGCCAGGAGAGCCAGTTCTTCGCTCGGAGAAAGCCGAGCTTTTTCTTCCGCATCTGGCGGAAGCTTCTCGTTGTCCTATGCGTGAGGACCAAAGTCGGCATCGCACCAAGTGGCATGTTCCCCGGTGGCGATGCGGACTCCAGGACGACGATGATCTCTGTGTGCGGTGGCGAAGGGCGAGGACCTGATTTCTTTTTTCTTATTCTTTCTAGGGTCCTTTCTGCAAGGGTGTCGTCCTTATTCTCTAACCCCCCCCCTTCGAATAGGGGTGTATTTGTAATTGTTCCCACCGCTTTGAATATATGAGCAGCTTCTGGGGCCTTCGGGCCCTTTTCCGTTAAAAAAAACTTTATTCCAGGATATGGAACTAGACCTGGCTATGTTTGAGTGAAACTCGCTATCGTTTTTCCATGTTGGAAGCCGAAGGATGGGAGATACGAGGAACAATGGCTCAGCAATGGATCTGAGTTCTGACGCACGGCGTTACATGAGAGAGCAAGGAGAAGACGATGGGATCAGTGAGGATTTTCATGCAATTTGATGCCACTGAAGGCTCTCTTTGTAAAACTTACAATCAATCCATCTTGTAGTTAGATCCGGTACCTTCATTTTTTATCCAACGGTCCACAATCCAAGGGTGCAGCTGGTGCATAGGTTGGATTGCTTCACTAGATACTTTCTCCTTATCCACCTTCCCCACCTACCCCACCAAGTTCCCAAAAGATGTATATATATTTTTAGTCCCACATCTTGCACCCTGAGAACATTTTAGTCCCACATCTTCGGGTCAGTACGAGGCATACAAGCAGCGCCATGAGTTGGCGCACTCCCAGCAGCTCATCCTCCACCATGTGTCCGGTGCTTCGGGTGACCCTCCGGCTCCTACACCTCCCACACCGTATGCTCGGTGGAACTCTTCCTCCGGGTTGAACTATGGAGAGCTGGAGCATCACTTGTTCCCCTCTGCGGCTGCTGCTGATGATGAGGATGAGGATGGTGACACCGAGGAGCTTGAAGATGAGGATGAGGATGAGAATGAAGACGAGGACGAGGACGAGGATGAGGACTACGAGTGATCCCGTGGGGCGCTAGCATCGCTCTTCTTCCTTTTTGGTGTCTCGATGCCAAAGGGGGAGACGTAGTTCTATTAGGATATTCGTGGATTTGCATGGGTCGGGCATAAGCACTTGCATTTTTCTATTCGTCGTTTTCTTGCTTATGCCCATTTAGCGTTGAACTTTAAATTTGTGGTTTGTGATTTGTTGGAGACTCTATGTCAGTGGTTGTCTGGATTATGCTTATGGATTTCATCTCATGGATTATGCTTATGGATCCATCTATTCATATCCTATTATGCTGGAAGTCTTTATCAAGGAAAGGAAGGCGATTATATTGGTTATCTCGGTAATAATTGAGGCTATGTCAAGGATGCCTTCCCTGTACCTCGGTGGTATGATTATGTTGCTCATATGTCTATGGAATAGATTCACCTGTTTGTATGCATTTGTATTCCAATGCAAAATTCTAATATGCACACATTGAGGGGGAGTCTCTTCCATGGTTATTACTGTTTGTCTTGTGACTATTTCCTGCAAATCCTGGTATTGTCATCTAACACCAAAAAGGGGGAGATTGAAAGAACATTTCATGTTTTCCTATGTTTTGTGTGTTAGATAACAATACCGTGGAGATTATTCATGTGTGCTAAGTGTGCAGGAAGCTTTGAGGGGGGCCGGATTATCCGCCCCACCAAGGGCTGGATAATCCTGCCTACCTCATTGTTCAAAGGGAGCCAAGGCGCTTCGCTCGGTATCCGGTCGGATTTTCTTCCGGAAAATCCGAACGGTGGCGGTGTTTTCTCCCCAGGCCGGATAATCCGGCGGTCGCATGGGCCAGATAATCCGGCCCCCAGTTTTTTGAGCAAAGCAGGGCGAGGCGCGTCACTAGGTATCCGGTCGGATTTTCTCCCGGAAAATCCGAACTGGGCGGTTTTTCCTCCCCAGGCCGGATAATCCGGCCTTCACATAGGACCGGATAATCTGGCCCCTAGAAGTTGATCAAGGGCAAGCTCGGCGCGACGCTCTGATAGGGGGCGGATTATCTGCCGGATATTCCGAGTCTGGGGCGGAGTTTTCCCCAGGCCAGAAAATCCGGCCCTCACTTGGGCCGGATAATCCGGCCCCCAAAGTGTCCAACGGCTGGTTTTGGAAGGGGGTATAAATACCCCTTCCTCCCCAACGTTCAGAACACTTGATTCATTTGAAATTGTCCAGACATTGTGCAAGAGCTTCTATTCTCGATCTCCCACTTCAACCACCCGAAGGCTTTGATCTTTGGGGGAATTGAAGGAGGAGAGGATCATCATCATCATCACGAATCAAGCGCATCAACTCCTCTCCATTCACTTGGAGAAATCCTTGATCTAGTATTCTTGTCAATACCTAGATCTTGTTTGTTGTATTTGATAACTTTGTTCTTGTGGTAGCTGGTTGTCATTTCGGGAGCCTCCAAGTTGATTGTGGAGTTGTTGCCCCGCTAGTTGTGTAAAGGCGCCGGTACCCACCTCGAAGGGTACCTATAGTGGAAAGGTGGATCAGGCCTTTGGTGGTGGGATCCATCGAAGAATAGGGTGAGGCCTATTGTGGTGTGGTGGTCTTAGTACCGCCCACCCCTCCAACACAGACGTACTTTCCTTAACAAGGAAGGAACTACGGTCAAACAAATCCTGTGTCTCCACGTGCTTCACTATGGTTTACCCGTTCCTCTTCCACTCGCTCTTTACTTGCTAGTAGATAGGTTTGCATATAGGGAAATTCCACCTAATAGTTTATCTAGAGAATTTACCCTTTGTGCTAAGCCTAAAAGTGAAAAAGTATTAAAATTTGGAGTAGGACCTATTCACCCCCCCTCTAGGTGCCCATACAATCCATTTCAATTGGTATCAGATCCCCGGCTCTTAATTCGGGCTTAACCGCCTAAGAGTAGTATGGGTACCAAGGATGATGGGAATGAGGCTGTAGATAAGGTCACAATGGATGATCTCAAGACGTTGGAAACAACCTTGTTGAAATCCTTTGAGGCCAAGATGGAGGAGATGAATCAAATGATTGCTCACCTCACATCATCCATAGCCCCATCTCCGTCCTCCTCTAAGGCAGCCACACCATCATCTAAGGAAAAGGGTAACACTAGATCCAAGGATGATGATGCGGAAGGTGAAAAAAATTAATGGTTCCACCTCCAAGAAGGGAAGTGGTAAGGAGGAATATAGTGAGGTTCGCCACGTATATTCCCCCGACCCATCTATCCCTCATCCTCATATAAACAATAGGGGTGATCCACCCAAGCTCACTGCATCCTCTTTCAATCAATGTCAATTCTTAATGAAATCTCATGTTTGCAGCTCCTCTATTAAACTTTGGAGGATTATTGAAGAGGGTCTTCATATTGGAGATCAAACCAACCTAACAAGAAGAGAAGTTGTGGACAGCCAATTGAATACCACTGCTCTCCACATGATACAGCTTGGTGTGGGTCCCAAGGACATGCCACTCATTGAACATCTCAACACTGCTAAAGAAGCTTAGGATGCTCTTACGGATCTTTTTGTTGGGAATGAAAGCATGAGAAGGAACAGGTATGATGCCCTTAGTAATGAAGCTGAGGGATTCTACATGTTGGATGGTGAAAACCATGAGGACATGTATAGAAGACTCAAGGGCATCACAACAACATTTAGAAAGCATGGGGCCACTCACATTGATGATGCATGGATAAAAAGGAAATATGTGAGTGCCTTAATGCCTTTCGATCCAACAGACTTGAAGAGCCTGCAAGGTAGACATAACTACCATCAAATGACATCCAATGAGGTCATGCAAGAAATGGTGTCATTCAAAGTGGCAGCAAAGAATGCTGAAGATGCCCGTGCTCGGGCCATTGGAATGCAAAAGGGTGTCAATGTTGCTCTCAAAGCCAATGTTGTTGAGCAAGAGGAGGATGAAAGAGCATTTGAGGGGGCCTCCATGGACTGCCCCGATGAAGTCAAACGTGCTCATGGTGAGTACATGGCGTTTTATGCACGGAACTTTTGGAAGAATCATGCCAAAGCCAAGTCAGAACTCGAGCACAAGAACGGGTCAAATGGAAGAAGAGAGAGTGGCCCAAGACTGAAAACTCGCTACAACTATGGAGATAGAATGCACTTTGTAGCCGAGTGTCCATATCAAAATAAAGAAGACAATGGTGGCAGGCTCATTCTTAAAGAAAAATCCAAAGCACCTAAGAAGAAGCCATTTATTAAGAAGAATGGCTCCTTCAAGAAGCAACCCAAGATCATCTTAGTAGAACAAGAAGAATACTCCTCTGCAAGCGAAGATGAAGAGGATGAAGATAGTTCTCGCGAGGTGGCTGCTATAGCCACCACATCAACTCCTTCATCTCTCTTCGACTCGCTAAATGAGAACATCATCAACAACAACGCTACCTGCCTAATGGCAAGAGGGTCCGAGGTATCAAGTTCTAACTCTTCATTTCCTAAGACTAACATAATTTTGGATATGGATGATCATGACAGTCTTAAAATGAAAGAAGAAGTTATTTCTTTGGACACCTTTTTCACTAACCTGCAAGGTGAGCACAAACTCCATTTTGATGCTCTTATGAGTCAACTTACTCAAGCCGAAGATCTTCTTGAAGAAAAGGGCAGAATTGAAAGAGAAGATGCCTTGGAGATAGTTTCTCTAAAGAATGCCTTGGAAGAAGAAGAGGAATCTCGAGTATCTTTGGAAGAGAGACTCGAATCCATTGTGGAGTCACAGGAAGAAGCTGTGGCTCAGCTCATCAAAGAACGTGACCATGCCCTTGCCAAGGTAAAGAAACTAAAGAGAGAAAAGATTGACTTTGGGGCTGTTCATGCTAGACTTTTGGAGAAGTTTTATAATCTTGAAAGTGCTCACAAGGCATTGAAGAGTGATCATTCTACTTTAAATGAGTCTCATGACCAGCTCCAAACTCAATTGAAACGGTATGATGTGCCAAGTACCTCCACTACATCCTTTGGAAAAGAAGACCTTGCAAGAGGTTCTCAACACAAAGGTAAAGAGGTTATTGATGAGATATTGAGCAAGCAAAGGACAGACAACAGAAAAGAAGGTCTTGGTTACATCCCCAAGACAAAGAGCAAGAAAAACAACAACAAGAAGAAGAGCAAGACTGCTCAACCAAATACTAGCAACATTACCAATGACAAGACTAATTATGATGGTTTTGCAGGGGTTAACAATCCTAACTTTGAATTATGTTGCGATTATTATGGTGATGTTTATGCTAGTTATGTAGGCCCTTATGATTGTTACATTCCTTGGTCTATTTGGGTCCCCAAGACCCTTGTCACTAACATGAAAGGACCCTTTGAAAAATGGGTACCTAAAACCAAGAAGTAATTTTCTTGCAGGGCTATGCTTCCGGTGGTTCTAAATGGGTACTCGATAGCAGTTGCACGAGTCATATGACCGGAAGCAAGGATATCGTCACGAAGATACGGCCAAATCATGATCACATAACCGTTTCCTATGGTGACAAGTCAAAATCTGAGGTATTGGGTCTCGGCAAAGTTGTGGTGGCTCACGATATCTCTCTCGTGGACGTCATGCTTGTTGAGACCGTTGGGTACAACTTACTTTCAGTTCACGCCCTTGGTAAGATGGGCTTTGCAGTTTATATTGATGCTGATTTGGTGGTACTCTTGTGGAGCAAGTCTCTAAAAGTCGCTTTCGTGGGATATGTCAAAAATGACCTGTACGTGGTGGACTTTTCGGGGAAAACCACTATAGGCCCTATGTGTCTTTCCGAAAAGGCTGACGCGGGTTGGCTATGGCATCACCGACTAACCCACGTCAATATGAGAACTTTGCAAAGTCTCCACAAGGGTGTCCACATCCTTGGACTAAAAGAAAATGTCTCCTTTGCCAAAGATCGTGTTTGCAGGGCGTGTGTTGAAAGGAAAATGCATGACTCTCCGCATCGAAGGAAAACTATTATCTCGTCAAAAAGGATCCTAGAGCTCCTCCATGTGGACCTCTTCGGACCTCCATCTCATGCAAGCCTCGGTGGGAAGAAGTATTGTCTTGTGATTGTTGATGATTACTCAAGATACACTTGGGTTTATTTCTTCAAGTTGAAGAGTGAAACTCAACAAACAGTCATCGACTTCGCCAATGAGGTTCAACGTCAACACAACGTCCCCATTTTGGCTATAAGAAGTGATAATGGCTCTGATTTCAAGAACTACACCGTAAATGAGTTCCTAAGTGAAGAGGGGATAAGACATCAATATTCCGCTGCGTACACCCCTCAACAAAATGGTGTAGCCGAGAGGAAGAATCGGACTCTAATGGATATGGAAAGATCAATGTTAGCCGAATTTAAATCTCCATATAACTTCTGGGCTGAAGCAATCTCTACTGCTTGTCACTCATCCAACCGATTATACTTCCGCAAGATCTTGGACAAGACTCCGTATGAAATACTTACCGGTAACAAGCCAAACATCTCATACTTTCGGGTATTCGGGTGTAAGTGTTTCTTTCTTATCAAGGGAGTTCGTTTATATAAGTTTGAATCTAAGGCTCTAGAAGGTATTTTTGTTGGTTATGGTGCCGAATCCCACACTTATAGAGTCTACAATAAGCTCTCCGGAACTGTTGTAGAATCTTGTATTGTGGTGTTCGAGGAAAATGACGGTTCCCGTGCGGAGCAAGTTGGTGTTTGTGATGCAGATGTTGAAATACCCCAAGATGCCATAAGAAGAATGGGCGTGGGTTTTTCCGCCCCATTGAGGAACCCCTTGTGACGGATCGGGAAGAGCCCTCATCTACACATGCCCAACATGTTCCCACCACGGGAGCAAATTCTGCACCATCTCCATCAACTGCTGAAGGTCAAGTTGTTCTAGATAACTCCAGGCCGGATTATCCGGTGGACACCGGATTATCCGGCCACCCCGCTCCAGCTAACCATATTGCTCCTGGTGGTGAAGATATCAATGCAAGCTCCAGGCCGAATTGTCCGGCAAGCCCCGGATTATCCGGACCCTCGCCAGTTCAAGCAAGCCCCAGGCATCTTGATGAAGCTGCTCCTTATACCCCCAGGCCAGATTATCCGACCCCTCCATCGACCGGATTATCCGGCCCTGACTCACCGGTCCAGCAGCCTCCTATTACGGCTACTGACTCACCTCAAGGGCACGCTTCACCACCACCTACTGCTGTTATCCCAGTTCCTAATCAAGGTCGAGCAAATGATTCCAATGAAGATTCAAGTGATGAAACTACTCCTCCAAGAGACAACAAACTTATTGAACTTCGTCGCAAGGCTCGGGCTGATCAGAACCTTGAGTTAAGGGGTCTCACCCTCGACAAGGTTGTTGGTGATCTTCGATGAAGGGTTTCTACAAGAAGAGAATTGGCCAGCTTTGGTGAGCATCAAGCTCATATCTCAATGGTGGAACCTAAGAAGGTCTTTGAAGCTCTTGAAGATCCAGACTGGGTTGTTGCTATGCATGAAGAATTGAATAATTTCGAGCGCAACAAAGTCTAGAAACTCGTGGAGAAACCCAAAGATTGCCGCAATGTTATCGGCACCAAGTGGATATTTAAAAACAAGCAAGATGAGAATGACATTGTTGTGAGGAACAAGGCAAGACTTGTGGCACAAGGTTACTCTCAAGTTGAGGGCATTGACTTTGACGAGACCTATGCTCCAGTGGCTCGCCTTGAGTACATCTGTATCCTTCTTGCTAATGCTGCCCATAACAATTTTAAGTTGTAGCAAATGGACGTCAAGAGTGCCTTCCTTAATGGTCCTCTACATGAGTTGGTATATGTAAAGCAACCCCCGGGTTTTGAGGATCCTAACTTTCCAAACCATGTCTACAAACTCGATAAGACACTCTATGGCCTTAAACAAGCCCCACGTGCGTGGTATGAGCACCTTAAAGAGCTTTTGTTAGATCATGGCTTCGAAGTTGGGCAAATCGATCCCACTCTTTTTACTAAGAAGGTTAAGGGGGAGCTCTTCGTATGCCAACTATATGTAGACGATATCATCTTTGGTTCTACTAATAAAGCTTTTAATGATGAATTTTCAAAGCTTATGACTAACAGGTTTGAGATGTCTATGATGGGGGAATTACGGTTCTTTCTTGGATTCGAGATCAAGCAACTTAGAGAAGGAACCTTTATTAATCAAGCAAACTACATCCAAGACATGCTCAAGAGATTCATGATGACGGATCTAAATGGTGTCGCCACTCCGATGCAAACAAAATGTCATCTTGAACTTAACCCACATGGTAAAGATGTGGACCAAAAGGTATACCGGTCCATGATCGACTCTCTTCTTTACCTCTGCGCATCTAGACCCGATATCGTGTTGAGTGTGGGAGTGTGTGCAAGGTATCAAGCAGCTCCTAAAGAAAGCCACTTAGTGGCGGTCAAGAGGATCTTTCGATATTTGGTTCATTCCTCTAACTTTGGTCTCTGGTATCCCAAGGGCTCCAATTTCTCTTTATGTGGTTACACTGACTCAGATTGGGCTGGTGATAAGGATGATCGGAAATCCACTCCTGGAGCTTGTCAATTCTTGGGAAGATCTCTTGTGTGTTGGTCATCTAAAAAGCAGAATTGTATATCTTTCTCCATCGCCGAAGCTGAATATGTTGTTGCTGCCAGCGGTTGCACTCAATTATTGTGGATGAGGCAAACTTTAAAGGAATACGGTGTCAATTGTGACAAAGTGCCTCTTTTATGTGATAATGGAAGTGCAATCAAAATTGCGTACAATCTAGTACAGCACACAACGACGAAGCATATTGAGATTCGGAATCATTTTATTCGAGACCACGTTGCTCGAGGCGATATTGATCTATCCTTTGTGAGCACAAAGAACCAACTTGCGGATATTTTTACGAAGCCACTTGATGAAGCAAGATTCTGCTACTTGAGTAATGAGCTAAATATCATTGATTCCAGGAGCTTGTCTTGATTACCCATGCACTCACTTGTACATCTCAATCCTACTTTGGTCTAGGTGTGGGCATGGATATAGGGGGAGTGTGGTCCTAACTCATTGGGCTAACCCTCCCCCCATAATGCCAAAAGCAAGATAAATCATTTCTCTTAATATCATTTTGTGATATGTGAGCTTATTGATGAGTATTGGTCGTGAACCCAAGATATATCTTCGCGGTGTCACACCATACACTCCAACAAGGTGGCTTCGGCCACCGTCCTCTCCCTTGAGGAGAATTGGATCTTTTGGCTGTTTTTTTGCTCTCTCATGTTCTTATGGGAATCACACTCAATCTTGGCTTTTATTTGATTTGGATCTTGCAATTTTGAGTGTCTAGTACCATCTCAGTTTGGTTCTCTTAATCCTAAGCCTTTCCCTACCCCTAAGCCATCTATTCTTGCACACAAGTCCCTTGTACACCTTGTGGGGGTGTTGTTTCGGGACGCGCAGGCCTGATTCTGTGTATAACAGAATTCCAGATTTGAGGCCGGATAATCCGGCCCAAGTGTAGGCCGGATAATACTTTCGGGACGACGGACAGGGTAACTTAGTGGACGAAGTTGAGTTGAGGAGAAGAAAGAACGAAGAGAAGCGCATGGCTGAACAAGCAAAGAGGACTAGGAAGGAGGTGTCCAAATGAAAGGGCAAGGAGCCCAAGATCAACTACAAGACTTTGGATGCAGTCACCTATTCCTCCATCCGCCACCGTGACTTGTTTGCTGAGCTGCCTCGTGATGATGAGCTGGGGGATACTCGTTTTTTTGTGTGCGGAACAGAAAGGTATCTATGAAGATGTGTATGCTAGGCTGAACATTAGGCCTATGCACCCACTGGTCCTTGCTGAGGCTCTGGAGAAGGCCCACCTTGTGGATGCAATGTTTGTGGCTGAGAGGATGGGGCTGCACCATCTCATGTCTCTCTAGTGCTCTTATGACTCTGAGGTGGTGAAGCGGTTCTTCTCCACTCTGGTTATTTGTGGGGATGAGCGTCGCACTATGAAGTGGATGACTCATGACAGGCCTATGCCTGCTGATTTTCATGTGTTTGCTGAGGTTCTTGGATACTCTTTCCGTAGCAGGGATAGAGCTAGTGGCCACCGCATCATCACCCAGCTGAAGCCCAACAAAGATGCAGCTCCCTCTCCTTGCACTGTGGACAATGGCATTGTGGGCACTCTGGCTGGTCTTGCTCCCATCTATGCTGCCTTAGTGGGTCTCTTCTATGACTCCATCACTCCGAGTGGGGGCAACAATGACAGCATCTGTGGTCACCTTGTCCAGCTACTTCAATTTTCACATAAGGTTGCCTCTTGCGAGGACGAGTCAGTGCAGTACAGGCTGGATGTCATGGACTTCATTTACCATGAATTGACTGATGCTATGTTCAACCGTTTGTCCATCCCCTATGTGCCCTACATTATGATACTCATAAGGCACCTGCTTCCTTCTGAGGAGTTCCACATTGATTCGGTGCATAAGGCCAAGAAGATCTACACCAAGGTTCGGAAGACCCTCACCCCTCCTCTGCTCCTAAGGGTCTCATGAGGGATTCTCACAGGCCCCCAATGCCCCCCGTTTCCCGTGAGATCAAGCAGCTGAACTGGTTCCAGCGTCACATTCTTTGCATGGGAGTGGACACGCGCAAGGGTCAGTACGAGGCATATAAGCAGCGCCATGAGTTGGCTCACTCCCAGCATCTCATCCTCCACTATGTGTCCGGTGCTTCGGGTGACCCTCCGGCTCCTACACCTCCCACACCGTATGCTCGGTGGAACTCTTCCTCCGGGTTGAACTATGGAGAGCTGGAGCGTCACTTGTTCCCCTCTGCGGCTGCTGATGATGATGAGGATGAGGATGGTGACACCGAGGAGCTTGAAGATGAGGATGAGGATGAGAATGAAGACGAGGACGAGGATGAGGACTACGAGTGATCCCGTGGGGCGCTAGCATCGCTCTTCTTCCTTTTTGGTGTCTCGATGCCAAAGGGGGAGAAGTAGTTCTATTAGGATATTCGTGGATTTGCATGGGTCGGGCATAAGCACTTGCATTTTTCTATTCGTCGTTTTCTTGCTTATGCCCATTTAGCGTTGAACTTTAAATTTGTGGTTTGTGATTTGTTGGAGACTCTATGTCAGTGGTTGTCTGGATTATGCTTATGGATTTCATCTCATGGATTATGCTTATGGATCCATCTATTCATATCCTATTATGCTGGAAGTCTTTATCAAGGAAAGGAAGGCGCTTATATTGGTTATCTCGGTAATAATTGAGGCCATGTCAAGGATGCCTTCCCTCTACCTCGGTGGTATGATTATGTTGCTCATATGTCTATGGAATAGATTCACCTATTTGTGTGCATTTGTATTCCAATGCAAAATTCTAATATGCACACATTGAGGGGGAGTCTCTTCCATGGTTATTACTGTTTGTCTTGTGACTATTTCCTGCAAATCCTGGTATTGTCATCTAACACCAAAAAGGGGGAGATTGAAAGAACATTTCATGTTTTCCTATGTTTTGTGTGTTAGATAACAATACTGTGGAGATTATTCATGTGTGCTAAGTGTGCAGGAAGCTTTGAGGGGGGATGGATTATTTGCCCCACCAAGGGCCGGATAATCTGGCCTACCTCATTGTTCAAAGGGAGCCAAGGCGCGTCGCTCGGTATCCGGTCGGATTTTCTTCCGAAAAATCCAAACTGGGGCGGTGTTTTCTCCCTAGGACGGATAATCCGGCGGTCGCATGGGCTGGATAATCCGGCCCCAGTTTTTTGAGCAAAGAAGGGCGAGGCGGCTCGCTCGGTATCCGGTCGGATTTTCTCCCGGAAAATCCGAACTGGGGCGGTTTTTCCTCCCCAGGCCGGATAATCTGGCCTTCACATAGGACCGGATAATCCGGCCCCCAGAAGTTGATCAAGGGCAAGCTCGGCGCGACGCTCTGATAGGGGGGCGGATTATCTGCCGGATATTCCGAGTCTGGGGCGGAGTTTTCCCCAGGCCGGCTCCCAAAGTGTCCAACGGCTGGTTTTAGAAGGGGGTATAAATACCCCTTCTTCCCCAACATTCAGAACACTTGATTCATTCGAAATTGTCCAGACATTTTGTAAGAGCTTCTATTCTCGATCTCCCACTTCAACAACCCGAAGGCTTTGATCTTTGGGGGAATTGAAGGAGGAGAGGATCATCATCATCATCACGAATCAAGCGCATCAACTCCTCTCCATTCACTTGGAGAAATCCCTGATCTAATATTCTTGTCAATACCTAGATCTTGTTCATTGTATTTGATAACTTTGTTTTTGTGGCAGCTGGTTGTCATTTCGGGAGCCTCCAAGTTGATTGTTGAGTTGTTGCCCCGCTAGTTGTGTAAAGGCGCCGGTACCCGCCTCGAAGGGTACCTATAGTGGAAAGGTGGATCAAGCCATTGGTGGCGGGATCCATCGGAGAACAAGGTGAGGCTTATTGTGGCGTGGTGGTCTTAGTACCGCCCATCCCTCCAACGCAGACGTACTTCCCTTAACAAGGAAGGAACTGCGGTCAAACAAATCATGTCTCTTCGCTTGCTTCACTACGGTTTACCCGTTCCTCTTCCACTCGCTCTTTACTCGTTAGTAGATAGGTTTGCATATAGGGAAATTCCACCTAATAGTTTATCTAGAGAATTTACCCTTTGTGCTAAGCTTAAAAGTGAAAAAGTATTAAAATTCTGAGTAGCACCTATTCACCCCCCTCTAGGTGCCCATACGATCCATTTCAGAGTGGATCCCGGAGCGAGGCGCAGGCCTCCATGAAGTTGACGAGCAGATCCTTTCCCTGGACCATGTCCATGTTCTTCGCATTCGCAAAAAAAAAGTTCTTCGCGCAAGCATGCCCAGTTGACATTGTTTTTGTTAGATTTTTTGTTGGTTTGTTCTGGTCTGCAACTCCCTCCCGGGTCATCCGCGCGGACGATTTCGGAGGTCCCCAAACCCTAGCTGCCGCCGACTCATAGGTGTGATGTCCCGGCCGTCGTCGCCGCCGATCTCGCCGGTGGTGGCGGCGTCCGGCCATCTAAGATGGGCGGGAGGATAGGCCCTTCCCTGGTGGCCTGCCCTACACACGGAGGGCGGCTGGTTTGGGGGCGCGAGGGCGACACCATGTGCATGCGCTCGTGGCTGAGGAGGGAGCGAGGCGGCGGAGCCATGGCGGCACTGGCGGCCAGACGCGACATGGAGTGTCGGCGACGTCTGCGCGGGGCATGGATCTGGATCCGTTCTGAGCTGGCCACGAGGCATGGCGGAGCTAGGCATCGGGATCCCGGGGCGGCGCTCATACCTCGCTGCTGGCGGAGCCCTGGCGGCGGCGGTGCAACCGGATCATGTAGCTACCTATCGATGATCTTCTCTATGTCTAGCGGCTAGACTTCGTTGTTCGGCGTTTGGTTGTTGAGCCTCCTCCTCGGCTAAGGACCGGTGGCATCGGGACTGCTGGTGCACTTTTCAATAAAGGCGGTTGTCCTAGGGTTCCTCTTGTGCGAAGATGGAGACTTTCCTGAGTCCGGTCCTTCTTGATCTAGCCAGAGTGTTGAGTTCCGGAAGGCTCCGCCGGCGAATGTAATAGTGCACATTATGCCTGGAGTTTGCTGGATCGGGTGGTATTCGGTCGTGCCCACCCATGCTTTTATTCTGGCCGTTTGGTTCTGGAGGGAGCGATTGGGTGTAATTGGTATCTCTCGATATTAATATATGCTCCTTTCCAGAAAAAAATGTCCATGTTCTCACACCCGTCAGGTAGGCCGAACTCGACGGCTGGGAACCGGAGCTCCACAAGTCGGACCGCCAGCCCCCTGCCGCCACGTCGGCAACAAAGCCCGCCAACCTGGCGGCATTCACTGGCGTGGTGATGAAGCTGACTTGCGCGCCACGCTCGGCCAGCAGGCACGCCATGTCTGCCATGGGGATGGTGTGGCCCTCAGCAGCAGGAGGACCAACATGAAGTGTGGCTCACGGAGGCGCTGCCGGCGAAGGTCATGGCTATGGCGGCGATATAAACTTTTAATTCAAAATTAGAGATCTATAGGTGTGTAAACTGTGCACCTTTAAATCCTGTCAGAATCGTATTTTTTTAGCCACAATACAAATCAGTCTGGCTAAAATTTTGTACAAAGAAAATGCTTACTTGATTGCTCACATATACATATTTTTTGAAAGTGTTTTTATACTTTGAATTATATTTTTACGTGCGGGTGTGCTTTCCTCGTATATAAACAATTATATCCTCTTGTTTAAACAATAGAATCTCTTGACGTAGTGGCTTGTGCAGGTGTGCACCTTCTCAAAGGTATTGAGTTCAAATACCATTCACTCCTAGATTTCTAACTGCTTTTTATTTCTACTTGTACTTCTACTGACAGGTGTGGGTCCGTTTGTTGGTCCGTGCTAAGGGCACCAATGTTAGAGAAAAATACATAGGGGTTATTTTGAAAAAAAGTTGACGTCATAGGCGAATTTAATTCGATTGAATTGAACTAAAATGCTCCTAGGTTGCAAGTTATGGGACTATTCTTGCTCACTTTGCAAGATATGTGACTAAAATACCGAAGGGTCCGAGATATGTGACTAAAAGTGTATACCTCTTCAAAAAGAGAAAATTAGAAAATGCGCGAGAGAAAGAGGGTCCAACCCAAAACCCGTCCCCATAGCCACCCACGCACAACACCAGGCATGACTCGGGACAAAAAGAAAATACCCATACAAAAAAAAACAGGATGGGAGAGATAGGAAAAACCGGTGGAAAGAAGTACTGTATAAATCGTATCCCAGATCTCAATGACGATCGAACAGACAAAAAATCAACTTTTGTCCAATTAAAAAACAGCCGATGGTCAAATAGCAAAAGTGTATTATTATGTAAATGGAGTTGAATTTCGGCCATAGCCTTGCGATCCTTGTTCAGTCCGGTCAGCAGCTTGCTTGTTTCCGAAACTATCCAGTGCATCCTCGTACTCCCTCGTCCGTAAATAACTGTTTTTCTAGATTTTGCCTAACTCAAAATTTATTAAATTTGACCAACCTTACAGGTAAATATAGCAATATATATTATAGAAGGAATTGTAACACACGTTGTATTACTCTGATACAAGCACACATATACATGTACAATGGGAGACCTCCATACCCTCAGACATAAAATAGAGGCGGGCATAATCGCTAATGTACTATACATAAAATATCTACTCAACACCCCCTGCAGTCAAAGCGTCGGTACAGCAGACGCAAAGGCTGGATCGAAACTCATCGAAGGACGCCGTAGACAATTTTTTGGTCATGATATCCACGAACTGCTGTGAGGTGGGTACGTGTAGCACACGTATACGACCAAGAGCCACCTGTTCGCGAACAAAGTGAATGTCGATCTTGATATGTTTCGTCCGACGCTAATGGACGGGGTTGGCAGAGAGATACACGGCAGAGACGTTGTCACAGTAGACCACGATGGCCTTGTCGACAGGACAAGAGAGCTCCTGAAGTATTTGTCGAAGCCAAGAGCACTCAGCGACAACATTAGCAACAACCTGATACTCCGCCTAGGCGCTGGAGCGAGAAACCGTAGGCTGCCGCTTGGACGACCACGAGATGAGTAAGGGTCCAAGGTAGACGCAGTATGCCGAAGTGGAGCGCCGCGTGTCGGGGCAGCCAGCCCAGTCCGCGTCCGAGTAGGCAATGATGTCCGTGTCCGCAGAGGCGAGCAGCGAGAGACCAAGGCCAGAGTGCCTCGGATGTAGCGGAGAATCCGCTTTACCGAAGTCCAATGAGCATCATGGAGAGCATGCATATGAAGGCACACCTGCTGAACAGCATATTGTAGCTCCAGTCTGGTGAGAGTAAGGTACTGGAGCGCACAAATGATGGACCGGTAGAGCGAGGCGTCCGACGCATGAGAACCATCTGTGGCAGAGAGCTTGGACTTCGTGTCGACGGGCGTGGAGACGGGGCTGCAGTTAAGCATCCCGGCGCGGTCAAGGAGCTCGTGAGCATACTACTTCTGATGAAGAAAGAAGTCGGCGCACAACATCAATGCCGAGGAAGTAGTGTAGGGGCCCCAAGTCCTTGAGCGCGAACTCAGCACGAAGACGGTCGGTGAGCTGCTGCAAGAGTGCAGAGGTGCTGGCTGTCAGGATGATGCCGTTGACATAGAGCAGCAGGTATGCCGTGGCATCTCCCATATGGTAGACAAACAGCGAGGCATCAGAGCGTGTGGAGCGGAAGCCAAGTTGCTAAATAAACGCTGTGATGCGCTGGTACCACGCGCGGGGTGCCTGCTTGAGCCCATATAATGAGAACGAAAGCAGACACACATGATCCGGATGAGCGGAGTCTACGAAGCCAGTGGGCTGCTGGCAGAACACTTGCTCCTCAAGATGACCATGAAGGAAGGCGTTGGAGACGTCCATCTAGTGAACTGGCCAGCGGCGAGACACGGCGAGCTGGAACACGGTGCGGATGGTGCCGGGCTTGACCACGGGGGCGAAGGTCTCGGCGAAGTCAACACCGGCACGCTGACGACAGCCATGAACGACCCATCGCGCCTTGTGCCGATCGAGGGTTCCATCCGGATGGAACTTGTTCTTGAAGACCCACTTGCCGGTGATGATGTTAGCATGGCGCGATCGAGGAACGAGCTGCCATGTCTGGTTGCGCTGGAGGGCGTCGAACTCGTCCTGCATGGCCGCGAGCCACTGCGGGTCGCGGAGAGCGGTCCGAGCCGAGGCTGGCAACGGAGGCAGCGGAGGCGGCGATGGAGCTGTCGTGGCGTTGCAGACGTATGTGTCCACAGGGTACCGCGTCGACGGGCGAAAAACGCCAGCGCGTGCACGGGTGACTGGACCCGGAGGGGCAAGCGCGGCATCACCCGAGTGTCCACTCGAGGGTGATGCGACCGGTGAAGCGGCGCCCGAGCTAGGGCTCGAGGGCGACACGGGTGGTGTCGATGGGGTGGCACCCGAGCCAGGGCTCGAGGATGATGCGGGTGGTGTCAATGATGCAGCACCTGAGCTGGTGCTCGAGGATGCGGCAGGCGGCGTCGACAGGTCGACGCCCGAGCGAGGGCTCAAGGACGACGATGACGGGGTCGATGAGGCGGCGCCCGAACTCGAGATCGAGGGCGGGGTCGACGTGGCCGGTGCAGGGGGGCGATGCCATGGGGTATCACCCATGGAAGGAGAAGAAGACGCCACATGTTCCCATGCAAATGGGAACTAGCACTCATCAAAGTAAACGTGCCTCGAGGTGATTGTTGGAAATATGCCCTAGAGACAAATAATAATAAGGATTATTATTATATTTCATAAAGTTTATGATTAAGTTGTATATCATGCTATAACTGTATTGAGAGGAAATATCAATACACATGTGATATATAAACAACCAGGGGTTCCTAGTAAAACTCTAGTCACTAGTTCATTGGTCAACAGATGATCAAGGTTCCCTGATCATGTGTCATTTATGCCAGTTGGAAATGGAGTCAACTCATTCTGAAACGAGATGATGAACCAATACCCAACCTAAACATCGTGACCCGATCATGTCACGAAGTTCAAGTTACGATGATAAGAAATGGATCCTCGCAGACTATTCCTTAGACCGTGAGGCTATATCAATCACTATCTCCCGAGAATGCTTAGATAGCATCAAACATCACTTGGTAATACAGTGACAATAAAGGTGTGTTCAGGTATTCGGAGGAACCGTAGAGGCAATATAAGCCAAGAGCGGGATTTGCCCGTCCACGTGACATAAATATACTCAAGGGCCCACTCGGATAAGTTATATCCAATAGCTACGCAGCGTGTGATTTGATCACAGGGATATCACTTGTCGAACGAGTCAAGTAGCATTGTTCGGTAACGAGATTGAACACGACATGGTGATGTCATTGATCAGATCTCGGGCAATGCGAGTGTCGAGATACAAAGGGAATAAGACATGACTGTCCTGGTTCAAACGATGAAAGATCTTCGTGGAATGCACATGGGTCACATGGCCATTGATGTCTACGCACTTCTATTCTTGTAGACAGTTGTTGGGCCTCCAAGTGTAGAGGTTTGCAGAACAGCAGCAAGTTTTCCCTTAAGTGGATCACCCAAGGTTTATCGAACTCAGGGAGGAAGTGGTCAAAGGTATCCCCTCGCATGCAACCCTGCAATCAAGATACAAGAAATCTCTTGTGTCCCCAACACACCCAATACACTTGTCAGGTGTATAGGTGCACTAGTTCGGCGAAGAGATAGTGAAATACAAGTGGTATGGATAATTATAAGTGGTAACGGTGATAGAAAATAGCTTGATGGCGTGGAAAATACTAAAGTAAAACTGAAATAAAGATGGCAACAAGCAAACATGTAATAGATCTAGTAGCAAACGGTGTTTCAATGCTTAGAAACAAGGCCTAGGGATCATACTTTCACTAGTGAACACTCTCATATAAATATCTTCTCTTTATGATACTACTCTTAACTACTCTCCAGTTGGACACTCTAATCGATGGTAGGGCTATAACAACACACCTCAAAGTAAGCCTTTCCCATCTAGAAAACCCCACACTGTCACCTTGAGCACTAGATGGTTCCAACAAACACCACAATTTCATAAAGACATCCAACTTCAAATATAACTCATAACAAGTATTTGTAATATCTAGCCTAAGTGCCACCATGGTGTGCATGCTGTCACTTTCACACACATGGGGAGAGCAGAGATCTATTAAAGCACTTGAGTAGCAAGGTAGATCTATAGATTACAAGCTCATGATCACAATATGATCATGCATAGAGAGAGAGAGATGAACACATAGCTACCGGTAGAACCCTTAGCCTCGAGAGAGAACTACTCCCTCCTCATCATGGGAATCAGCAATGGTGATGGAGATGGTGGTGGAGATCGATGGAGATGGCTCCGGGGGCACTTCCTCGTCCCAGCAGGGTGCCGGAACAGAGACTTTCTGTCCCCCGAATCTCCCCTTCGGTGGCGGCGGCGCAGCGGAACTTTTCGTGGATTTCTGATTGATGACTTAGGCTTTTTATAGGCGAAGAGGCAAGGTCGGTGGAGGCCAGAGGGGCCCACACCACCTGGTGGCGCGGCCAAGGGTCACCCGCGCCACCATATGGTGTGGCCAGGCCCTGGCCCTCCTCCGTCTCGTATTCTGGCTCCGTGTCCCCCTCAGTGAAATATTTACTTTGGCTTTTGTCCCGTCCAATTCCGAGAATATTCATTTTCTGATTTTCTGGAACCAAAAATAGCAGAAAACAGGCAACAAGCACTATGGCATCTTGTTAATAGGTTAGTCTAAGAAAGTGTATGAAAAGTACTATAAAGTTGGAACAAAACATAAGAAAGTAGATAAAACCAAGCATGGAACATCAAAAATTATGGATACGTTAGCAACGTATCAACATCCCCAAGCTTAACTCCTGCTCGTCCTCGAGTAGGTAAGTGATAAAAAGAAAGAATAATTTTTGAGGTGACATGCACCATCATAAACTTGATCAAAGTATTTGTAAAACATTCAAAGATGGGATCATAGTACTTCAATCATAACATGAAAGACAAAGTTCTACCAATAAGGCAAAGAAACTATGTTGTAACATGAAAAGACACAAACAAAAGATTCATGAATAACAATGCTTTGCAAGACGTTTGTTTGTTTCACATAAAGAAAACATAGCATAGTAGCATTCAGCTTGTCCCTCATAGAGTAGCAAATATAAATGCATAGGACACCTTCAAAGTTCATAAGAGTGACTAGATACAAATAGTTTAAAACAAGCAATATCAAGTTATGCATCAAATAACTAGCCTTGGGACAATGCACATAGAACTAAGAATGGCCACTATGCTCTCAAAGTAGGTGCATAAAGATAGAAGGTGGAGACTCAATGTAATGGTGGATGAAAGTCCTTCATAGAAGGAAGCAGAGATTCAAGTTTCATAAAGAGCTTCCAAAAATTATGGTACTTATAGCTTTCAGCTCCCATTGCCCCTATCATAAGCATCTTGAAGTGATTAAGGTTAAAGTGAACAAACTATGGTGTATATACTTGACGAAGTATAAGTTATAAATCTCATGTCCCTTGAATACGAGGGTCGCTCCTCATGCTACGCAAGTTTAGTCACCAGTAAGTTCTTGTCATCGTAAGTACATGTGTATCATAGAGAATCGCTAACGGGGTACCCCTTGCCCGATGATATGGAAGAATCCCCATATCAAAATGACAAGGCAAGAAGACAACAAGCATCTCAACAATCTTCTTATTTACCATGGGAATATGGTGCTTTTTCTCTCTTTCCTCTTTTCATAATCTCATTTTTTCTCTTTTTCTCCTTTTCTCAATATATGACTCTTTTTTATAAGAAGAATGCTTCATAGACAGCTCATTATGGTTACGTTGCAGGTTTCCACCATGTCAGCATGGATTAGACCAGCGGCCCAGGCATTTCTCTAACACATATACATAACTCCATGGACTTACAAGCTCCCCTTTCATTTCACACCGATGACATCCATAGACAAAAGAGCATGATATAAACTAGGTACAAAGTACCCGTGCAATGTTGAAAGCGTTCCCCATGACAGCATGGTTCTGCTAATCCCCAACAAATAAGTGCAAGCATATACAACATAGATGACACAATGGTTCAAGTTTATTAAGGGCAAGAAAAGAAAAGTGTGCCATCAAGTTCGTGAGAGCTTTAATCACTAGTTTTCTCATAACAAGTTTAATTCGGAAGGTAAACAAAATCATGAATATACTTGGAATAGCATAAGCTAGTAGGTAGGTATGGTGGACTCTTTGGAATAACTTGGTTTAGGGAGTTGGATGCATGAGTGGAACTCATACTTGGTTGTGGAGGCTAGCAAAAGACTGGGAGCGACAAACTAGGAGAGCAGTAATGGCCATAATCATGCAGAGCGACAAAACATCATTGATCAAAGCATAAAGTGATACTACAAGTTGAAAACTAAAAGGATCATAAAGGCTATGGTGACTTTGGATAGTCATAACATGGTGTGAGCATGCGCCAAGTCAACCCAAATAAAACATCAAAGGAGAATACCACAATACTATGCTTTAATATGCTAAAACAACGCATGATTCATCCAAGGCACATTAAGCAATCTCAATTGTTTATAACAAGTCATGCTACAACAAAGAATACTAAGCATAAAGCCAAAACAATATCAAGCATGGCATGCCAAAGCATAGGCCATAGTCAAAAATAAGCTCTCTTTACCACTTAAGCGTGAGCTTTCCTACTCTTTTCCAAACCAAACCAAACTATTTGAACACCAATGTATGAAAGAGGGGGTCCAACCAATTTATTCAGAAAACTAAGCAAAGGAAATACCAAAACAAAAACGAAAAAGAAGACGCTCGAAGAACAACACAACTGTGAATCAAACAATAAAAATGAAGCGTTTGGAAGAAACCTGGGATTTTTATTGATGAAGAGGGGGATGCCTTGGGCATCCCCAAGCTTTGACGCTTGTACTTCTTGGATATTTCTTGGGGTGACACACGTGGTATCCCCAAGCTTGATCTTTAGTCCATCTTTCATCTCATTACTCGTTCCTTCCATACACCAATTTTTTTTCCTTCATACAAAACTTCACACAATCTTTATTAGCAACATTAGTGCACTCAAGATAATAAGTCTTTAGGTTCAGTTCTAACACCAATAAACTTCCATTAGAACACTCTATACTATAGCACTTCCCTCAAAAAGCTCAATTCCCCAAAAGAACTCAAAAAGGAACCAACAAGAAGCAAATGCAGAAAATGGCAGAAATTTGTCAAAACAGACCAACAGGTAAATACGAATTTTTTCGAAGACCTTCTGTTGCTCAAATCCAAAAGTGTTGAACTAACTAAAGTTAGATAACAACTTGGGGAAGTAGCACAAAAAATCACGCCTCAAAAGGATGTTCAGATATTTTTCACGAAGTTTTACGGTGAAGCACAAAAATCTGTTTCGGGACAGCAACTTTCCCAATCATTACTTCTCTCTCATTAGAGGTTACTCTTGACACAAAAAGCAAATAAAAAGGATAAGGAGCGGTTATTACTGAAGTAATAACTTCCAAGACTCATCTAAAACTTTTGGGTTATCTCCCAATAAGTACTTTTCTTTAACGCCTTTAAGTTAGGCATAAGAAGCAAGAAAAAGAATCAAGTGTTCTCAAATGAAGAAGCATTAAGATTAATACCATAAATATCTTCAACAAGGCAAGGTATATCATCCAAATAAGTTCTAGAGGATCCTCTCTCAATACTCTTAGGTTCACTATTTTCATAAAAAGGGTTTTCAGGAACAATCCAATCAAGATTCTTTTCTATGGCTTCATGTATTGCTACCAGTTTAAAGGGTATTGGTACCTTAGTTTCCTCTCCATTAGGTTCAGTTTTGTTCATCTTCTCTCGTGTACCAACAACATCTACACATGAGCCTAGCATATTGAAACGTTCAAAGACTTTTCTAGCTTCCTTGGCAACATCATAGAATTCCTTAAACAAAGTTTCTAGAATAAAATCTCCCTTTTCAGGGTCCTCAATGTCTTTAAATTTAAGAAAGATTACTTGTATTAAGGGGTTGAGGTTAACAAACCTAGCTTCCAACATGTGAACTAAAGAAGGTGCAGCAGTCTCATAGTTTGGAGCAAGTTCTGCAAGGGATCTATCCGCAGTATCCACATGTTTACTAACATGATTAAAGAATTCTTCAATATTACATTTTCCAATTATGGAGCCACTACCTATTGAAAGGTCTTTCAAGGTGAATTTAGGGATCAACATGGTGAACTAAGAAAGAAGTAACAACTAAAGGAGACTTAAATTTTTTTTTGATAAATAAAGCAAACTTGTAAAACTAATTTTTTGTGTGTTTTTGATAAAGAAACAGCAAACAAAGCAAAAGTAAACTAAGCAAAACAAAAATAACAAAGTAAAGAGATTGGTTATGAGGGACTCCCCTTGTGAAGATGTCCTTGACTCCCCGGCAACGGCACTAGAAAAAGTTGTTGATGGCCCAAAATATATCGAGCTCGTTGGGGAACCCTAAGAGGAAGGTATGATGAGCACAGCAGCAAGTTTTCCCTCAGTATGAAACCAAGGTTATCAATCCAGTAGGAGCAAGAAAACACCCCAAAGGTGTAGCTAGCTGAACGTTGGCAGGGCACACTACCGGTGCCAGCACAACATGGAGACCTGCACAACACAACCACAAAACTTTGCCCCCAACTTGCGATGAGGTTGTCAATCTCACAGGTTTTGCTGAAAACAAAGGATTAAACGTAACTAATGGAAGGAAGTAGTAGTTTGTAGAAAGTAAACACAAAGCAGTAAACAGTTGATTGTAGATTGAATGTAAAAGAAAGGACTGTGGTGCATAGTTCACTAGACGTGGCTCTCCTTAAGATAGATAACATGCTAGGTGAACAAATTACAGCGGGGCAATTGACAAACATCGAGAAAGCATACAAGCATATACTAATCATCTTGACTCCTTTGAGACTTGATTGGGCATTACAACATTATACATAGACCGCCATCCAACTGCATTATGACTAATAATCCACCTTCAGGTTATCATCCAAACCCCCTCCAGTATTAAGTTGCAAGCAACAGATTATTGCTTTACGAATTACATGTAAAGTAAACAATACGATTGTTCTATGAACAAAGGATTGTTGTTTTCTCCCTGGTAGCAACAGCACATCTAGTACCTTAGAGATTTCTGTCACTTCCCCAGATTACCCGAGGCATGAACCCACTATCAAGCATAAATACTAACTCTTGGAGTTGCTAGCATCTACTTGGCCAAGATAGATACTAACAACGGAAAGCATGCAAGATCACAAATAACAAAGACATGATAGAATCAATAATCAATCTGAAATAGCATCTCAATATCCATCGGATCCCCGCAAGCACAACATGCAGAATTACAAATAGATGATCTTGATCATGAATGGAGCTCACAAGATCTAAACATGAAAGCACAAAGGAGGAGAACCAGCCATCTAGCTACTTCATGGACCCGTAGTCCGGAGATGAACTACTCACGCATCACACCGGAGGCTTGCATGATGATGAAGAAGGCCTCCAGGGTGAATTCCCCTCTCCGGCAGGGTGCCAGGAAGAGCTTCATATCCCTCCCGATCTAGGGATGGAGATGGCGGCGGCTACTGACTCTTTCATGGAATTTTGATCGGGTACTTAGGGCTTTGGTATCGGAGGCATCTTATAGGCGGAAGGAGAGGCCGAGGGGGTGCCTGGGCTGGCCACACCACCCCCTGGCGCGGGCCAAGCCTGGCCGTGCGGCCAGGTGGTGTGGCCGCCCTCTAGCCCTTCTCCGTCTCGTATTCTGGCTCCGTGTGTCCCTCGGTAAAATAGTGACTTTGTCTTTTGTCCCATCCAATTCCGAGAATATTCATTTTCTGACTTCCTAGAACCAAAAACAGTAGAAAATAGGCAGCTGACACTGTGGCTCTTGTTAATAGGTTAGTCCAAGAAATCATATGAAAAGTACTCCAAAGTGTGTACAAAACACAAGAAAGTATAAAAAACCAAGCATGGAACATCAAAAATTATAGATACATTTGCAATGTATCAGTCCTCAATAAAAACCTATGCAAATAGCAAATAAAAAGATCGCTGAGATGCTCATTGTCTTCTTGCCTTGTCATTTTGATATGGGAAAGCTCCTGTATCATGGGGAAAGGGGTACCTCGTTGGCAGTTCTCTATGATACACATGTACTTACAATGACAAGAACTTACCCGTGACTAAAGTTGAGTAGCATGAGGTTCGGTCTTCGTAAGTAAGGGGCATGAGATTTCGACTTATACCTTGTCAAGCATATCCTCATATTTGTTCACTTTAACCTTAACCACCTAAAGATGTTAATGATAGGGGCAATGAATCTGAAAGCTAATAAGTACCATAATTTTTGGAAGCTCTTTATGAGACTTGAATCCCTGTTTCCTTCTATGAAGGGCCTTTCTTTTAATTTTATGTTGAGTCTCCATCTTCTATCTTTATGCACCTATTAAGAGAGCATTGTGGTCATTCTTAGTTTAATGTGCATTGTCCCAAAACTTGTTGATTGATTCATAACTTTGATATTGCTTGTTCTTAAACTATTTGTATCTAGTCACCCTTATGAACTTTGAAGGTGTCATATGCATTTATGTTTTGCTACACTATGAGGGACAAGATGAATACCATTCTCATTATGTTTTCTATATGTGAAACAAACAAATGTCTTTCAAAGTATTGTTATTCATGAATCTTTTGTTGTAGCTTTTTATGTTACAATATAGTTGCTATGTCTTATTGTTAGAACTATATCTTTCATGCTATGTTAAAGTACTATGATCCCAGCTATAATTGTTTTATAAATACCTTGATCAAGATTGTGGTGGTGCATGTCACCTCAAAAATTCTTCTTCTTTTTTATCACTTACATACTCGAGGACGAGCAGGAGTTAATCTTGGGGATGTTGATACGTTGCAAACGTATCTATAATTTTTGATGTTCCATGCTTGTTTTATATCTACTTTCTTATGTTTTGTCCACACTTTGGAGTACTTTTACACATTTTATGGAACTAACCTATTAACAAGATGCCACAGTGTCAGTTGCCTGTTTTCTGCTGTTTTTTATTTCAAAAAAGCTAGTAAGGAAATATTCTCGAAATTTGACCGGACAAAAGCCAAAGTTAATATTTTACCCGAAACAACACGGCGTCCAGATTGGAGACAGAGCGGGGAACCAAGGCGGCCACACCCTAGGGTGGCGCGGCCATCCCTAGCCGCGCCACCACCAGGTGTGGGCCTCCTGGTGCTCCACCGACCTAGCCCTTCCGCCTATAAAGACCCCTCAGGATGAAAACCCTAAGTACCCGATCAAAATTCCACGAAAGAGTCTATAACCGCCGTCATCTCCATCCCTAGATCGGGAGGGATCTGAAGCTCTTCCTGGCACCCTACTGGAGGGGAGAGATCACCCTGGAGGCCTTCTTCATCACCATGTCTACCTCCGGTGTGATGCGTGAGTAGTTCATCCCTGGACTACAGGTCCATGTAGTAGCTAGATGGTTGGGTCTCCTCCTTTGTGCTACCATGTTTAGATCTTGTGAGCTCCGTTCATGATCAAGATCATCTATTTGTAATTCTACATGTTGTGTTTGCGGGTATCCGATGGATATTGAGATGCTATTTCAGATTGATTATTGATTCTATCATGTCTATGTTATTTGTGATCTTGCATTCTTTCTGTTGTTAGTAGCTATCTTGGCCAAGTAGATGCTAGCAACTCCAAGAGGGAGTATTTATGCTCGATAGTGGGTTCATGCCTCTAGGAATCTGGGGAAGTGATAGAAATCTCAAAGGTACTAGATGTGTTGTTGCTACTAGGGAGAAAACAGCAATCCTTTGTTCATAGAACAATCGTATTGTTTACTTTACACACTTTGCTTAATGCAATTATCTGTTGCTTGCAACTTAATACTAGAGGGGGTTCAGATGATAAGCTGAAGGTGGATTATTAGTCATAGATACAGTTGGATTATGGTCTATGTATAATGTTGTAATGCCTAATCAAATCTCATAGGAGTCAAGATAATTAGTATATGCATGTATTCTTTCTCAATGTTTGTCAATTGCCCCGCTGTAATTTGTTCACCCAACATGTCATCTGTCTTAAGGAGAATCACCAATAGTGAACTATGGACCTGGGTCCATTCTTTTACCATCAATCTACAATCTACTGTTTACTATTTACTTTCTGCAAGCAATTACTATCTTCCACACAATATGTTTAATACTTTGTTTTCAGCAAAACCGGTGAGATTGACAACCTCACTGTAAGTTGGGACAAAGTTCTGTGGTTGTGTTGTGCAGGATTCCAAGTTGAAAACAACACCTTGGAGGTGTTTCCTTGCTCCTACTGGTTCGATAACCTTGGTTTCATAACTGAGGGAAAACTTGCTGTTGTGCTCATCATACCTTCCTCTTGGGGTTCCCCAACAAGCTCGATACATTTTGAGCCATCAGTAAGCCATGTTGCACAGCGAATACACTAAGGTTGAGTTGGCGAGCCTAACACGTTACAGAGACGCAGCCTCGAAACGCAGATGGTCAAAAGATCGAGCACGAGTCACATGAATGATGTGACCAACATTTAGCGTCCACCCTAGAACCCACATTGATGGCCGTGATGATCAAGGGAGATGTGGGGAAAAGGGTTCATGTTATCACTAGAACCCTTCAGGGGATAGGTGTTTCTGAGTGGAGTTATTATTAACTCATTTAATTATAAACTTAGTCTAAATTCCTTTTGCAATTATAAATGTAGAGATATATCACCGTGAAGCTTACTTTGTCATTGAGGAATGGGTAATGGGTGAGAAACTTAGACTTGCTGGATCCAACTTCCTTAGTTGGCTTGTGCGCCTGAATGATCTCCTTACTAGGAATCATGTGGTAGACTACATACGCCGCACGATGGATTTGACTGAGCTAGACCACTATGAGACCCCGCAAGAGCTAGCAGACCGCTACTATCATCAAGAGATGTCCACCTACATTCAGATAATAATGCGTTACAGGATGGTGGATGAACTCCATCCGCTCATGGGTGATCTTGATCCATATTCGATGGTGGATCAGCTAAGAGCAGAGTTCATAAGCCATGTGAGCATGTGGAAGCACGAGCTGCTTGGACAGTTCCTTTCCATAAAGATGGTGGAGCACACATGTCTGAAGGGTCACTTGGAGCGCATGCTTGATGCACACATGAGACTAGTTCACTTTGTGGACTACTAGATGGATGATTCATTTGCGATAGGCGTGTTGCTTCGATCATTGCCTCCCAGCTACGAAGGACATGTCTGGAGTAGCATGATGAGTGGTGATACAGAAACATTGGATTTCCAAGAGTTCATATTACGTTTAAGGAACGTAAAGGTTGAACCAATCACCGGTGAGGTCATCGATGACAAAGGTATATATTTGATATACAATTTTATAAATGTTATAATCTTGCAAACATATTTGTAGTGTTAAGTATATTTGATACTTGTTCTGTTTTACTGAAAACAGGTCCTTCTGCATAGAGGTGCTTGCTGGAGAGGAGGTGACATTGCGTGTTGATGGCGAGCATAATGATGATGGCCAACGACACTCTCCCTCAACATTTATCATTTAGTTTATCTTTAGGATGATTATTTTAATAAAAAAGATTGTGAACTTCTTTAGTGTGTCTCACACTTTGTGAGACGGTTATTCATATGAGCTTGTAACGAACATATGTTCCACTTTTATGAATGATCTCTATTTGTGTTCATATCTTGTTCGATTATATGTGAATACATGAACATTTGTAAAATATTGAAATGCCTTAAAATACCCAACTTAATGATATGTTCATTAATGAATGAAACCATTGTTTGAATTCAAAGTTATGTGATAATATGTGAAAGACATTCGATTTCTTGTCACATATAAATCATGCCTAAGTTTGGCAAAATAACTTGAACACTGTGTATTACTCGAATACAAAGTGTTTTAATGAATTGTTAAAAGTAAATACATATTCGATGTATTGCATTTTGGCGGAATGGTAATTATCATTATATGATTGTTTAA
The DNA here is from genome assembly GCA_916181665.1 of Avena sativa. Taxonomy (NCBI): domain Eukaryota; kingdom Viridiplantae; phylum Streptophyta; class Magnoliopsida; order Poales; family Poaceae; genus Avena; species Avena sativa. The sequence goes on from OV702287.1 coordinate 348,285,518, forward strand.
ATGTGTAAAGAAGTTTACCAAAGGAAACATGAGTATGAAACTATTTGATATGATCAAAGTGTTTCATCAACAAAGGGTGTGAATATAAAAGAGAATCTAATTACTACGATTTGATCAATAGTAATGAAATTCGACTTTATAAGAATGGCATGAAGAAAAATTGTGGAATGCAAAGCGTTTTGAAATGTCAAAATGCAAAGCATCACAATATGTTATTTGATATCAAAGTGGGTGAATAGATGGCACCAAATAAATCATTGTAGTGTAGATGTAGAGACCATTAGTTAGAAATAGTTAGCACTCAATTAGAATACATAGTGAACCATCTAGATTTGTGAGATCGATGCCATATCTAGTACGGATCATCGTAAAGGTTTTGGATTATGCGAAATAACCAAAAATAGCGAATAAGTCCTTGTAGAGTATTTAATGGAAACTTTGAATACGAAATCCATAGCTGAAGCCAAAAGACAAGCAAAATTTGTATTCCTTGGATTTTGGTACATTTTCAAGAAAGTTCGCATTTAGTGATATTTCTCGATTATGGAGCAAATGGAAGATAGTGAAAAACACGACGAGGATTCAAAATCCTGCATCAGAGTGTTGAGAAGTGTAACGGAAAATGTTCCTGAATGATTCTCTTCACAAAGGAAAGAATTAATGATATTGATCATTGTGTTTTCCCCACTAGTGTTTTCACTACATAAAGTAGGATTCAAAATGTAACCCATATCTTGTATGGAGACATTTGTGAATCATTTGTCATGATTCTCGGAATATGACATACCTACGAACTACTAAGGAAATAATGGTAAAATAAAATTATGAGAAATCCAAAAGAAAAATTCACTTGAGATTAAAAAGCAATTCGTTGCTAAATCTTACAAGTGAAGGGGTTACTTGGAATTTTCCCAAATAACTACAAAGCCATAGTGGAAAAGGGGGTGAATGACAAAAGCACAATTTGTCAAGTATTGGACAAATTCAAATGAATTTGATTCAAGTGTGCTAAATGTCTAGTGGATTTAAAACTAGTAGAAGTACTAGTATCTCATAGCAAATCTCCAAGTTTGATATTTGATCAAAGGATTTTGAAGTTGTTCAAAATAGTGAGTGGATATGCAATTTGCATAAAATTGAGTGGGAGCTATAAAAGTCTTCCTAAAACAATATGTGAATGACATATTTTTGAGTGGGAGCAATATAAGTCTCAAATTCAAATATGTAGGAACATAGTTTGAGTAAGAGTAGTGACTCATACCCAAATATGTTATAAACATATTTTGAGTGGGAGCTTATAGAGTGATTCTTAAGTGTGTTAAGAATAAAAGTGCAAGTACCGATAAATAATGATTTATAAGGGTAGAAGTTGATAATAAGTGTATTGTGATATTATGTAGTATTCCTTAAGGTATTCTGAAAAGGGTTTCAGAATAGAAGTTAATTAAGGAACTAGTCCTTAATAAGTCAAGTTAGGAATAGTATTAAGTTTAAACATCAATGGTTAAAAGAAAGAAAAGGATGATCTGAAGGGAATATGCCTGAGAGGCAATAATAAAGTGGTTATTATCTTATTCCATGTTTATGATAAATGTTTATTTTACATGCTAGAATTGTATTGATTCAGAAACATCAATACATGTGTGTTTAATAAACAAAAAGGGTTCCTAGTCATGCCTCTCTTATAGACTAGCTTGTTGATTAACAAGATGATCAAGGTTTCCTGATCATGGACATTGGATGTCGTTAATAACAAGGTCACACCATTTGTGGAATGATGTGATGAACATTCATCCAAAGTATAGCATTACGATCAAAGTCATTATGTTTATATTTCTATAACATCATACAAAGTAATCTTTATCCTTAGACCATGAGATCATGTTAATTGCTAACACCAGAAGAGTATCTTGATAACATCAAACGTCACACCGTAACAGGGTGACTATAAAGATGGGTTCAGTGCTACGAAGGTGTTATGTTGAGCCTCATGGATCAAGAGTGGAATTTGTCAATCCCGATGACAGATAGATATACTCTGGTCCCTCTCGGTGATATCACATTGAAATAGCTTGCAAGCAAGTGATGTGATCACTAGAATGTTATATCACGGGAACGAGAAAAGAGTGCATGTCGGTAACGAGATGAAACTAGGTATGGAGATACCGATGATCGAATCTCGGACATGTAATATATTGCGGGACAAAGGGATTTAGTTACTAGCGTTAAAGGTTCTCACGATCACAGAAGTCATTATTGAATGTGTAGGAGTCAGTATGGATCTCTAGGTCCCGCTGCTGATTATTGATCGGAGAGGGGTCTCGATCATGTCTGCATTATTCGCGAACCGTAGGGTGACACACTTAAGGGAAACCGACACCATTGGGAGCAAATATGTTTTAGATAAAGATTTAAGAAAGCGCTGGAATTATTTCAATAGACACCAAAACTATTTCGGGTGAAAATGCTGAAATTGGTTCTGCATGTAATATTGAAATGTTGCAGGGGGTTTTATGTGAATGTTTGTTAATTAAAGTAATTAACAAAATTCAGAATAAAAATAATAGAAGAGTTTTATTAAATGAGAGAGCATTAAATTTGGAGAAATTTAATGCATTTAAAGTGGAGACTTTAAAAGAGAATGTAAAGGGGCATTTTAATGTGGAGGGGTTACCACCACATGAATGGAGGAGGTGAAGGGTCACCCCCTCCATACTCCGGCCATGAAGGAGGGGCACCCCCCTCCTCCTATAAAAGGCCACCCCCTCCTCACTTCTCACACACACCTCCTTGTGAAGGATCTCTCTCCCCCTCTAGTATTATTCCCCCATGGTCTCCGATTAGCGAGATACATGTTCCCGGTGGCTTTATCTGGAAAGGAGTTGCTATTTCCGCTGCTTTGCTGGAGCGAGGGATGGAGGTTGTCGGGGTACTAGACGTGTGTGCGATCACGGATGCACCGCTGCTTTGCGGTGCTGGACTTGGTGGTGCTGGAGCCGGACCTGCTGGACTTCATCACGATCTTGTGATCGGCAAGTGAACGACTACATCAACCACGAGTTCCTACTCGTTAACAAAGCTTGTTGTCTACGAGGGTAAGTTCTCGTTGGATGTATGTCCACCCGTTGCTGTGTACCTAGTAAATAGATCTTGGCGTGTAGTTCACACCGTAGGAAATTTTTTGTTTTCTATGCTGCGGACCCAACAGTGGTATCAGAGCCTGATCTATGCGTAGGTGCTTTGCACGGGTAGTACACATATGTTGATATGTGGGCGATGATGATCATGTTATTGCATCTTCTATGTATTTTGGATATTGGTGGCATAGTGGGATGAAGCGGCCCGGACCAACCTTACATGTCATCGTACATGAGTCGGTTCCACAACTGACATGCAACTAGTTTTGCATAAGTGGCTGGCGGGTGTCTGTCTCTCCTACTATAGTCAATATCTGATTTACAACGAGTTGCTAATAATTTGGTTATCCTCGTTGTGGTTCATGTTCGTAAGTAAGAACGGTTCTATCTCCGAAAGCCCTAAGCCACGTAAAACTTGCAATTGATAAATTAGAGGCGTCTAGTTTAGATCGTTGTTGGGCTAGTGTATTGATATGGTATTGTTGTAAGTAGATGTATGATAGATACTCTTACAACACACTCAACGTGTAAGTTCCATAGACCTTGGCCTTACACACAAAGGAATGATAGAGATCATACCACGATGCAAGTGATAGAGATCAAATGCATGGACCATATCATCTCACTTTACACATTAGATGTTAGCATCTTATACTGCTAGTTTGGCGCTTTCTGTAGCATTGTAGGATGATCCCTCTTTTAGATATCAAGATAAAAATGTGTTCTTCCTTAAGTATGCACCGTTTTGTGGATCGTATTTCGAGACATCACGTGATGATCGGGTGTACTCGACTCTATGCTTTCATACAAACGGGTGTAAGACAGTTTTACACATGCGAGTACTAAGGTTCTTACTTGGCGAGCCTAGCATGTACAGACATGACCTCGGAACACGGACCGAAAGGTTAAGCATGAGTCATATAGTTGATATGATGCCCATATAGATGCTCGCCTTTGAAGCTACATCAACTCACGTGATGATCGGACTTGGTGTAGTGGATTTGGTTCATGTAATCACCAAAAAGACACGAGGGATGTCATTTTTGAGTGGGAGTTCATTTCTAATTTGGATTAGTCGAACCAAATTTGTCATAAATTAAATCAAAGTGAATTTTCATAGTTTGTTGTAGTCATTGGCATTCGTTTTCTACCTTAGGCTTAGTTTTTATTTGAGATAATAGAACTATAGAATTCTGGATATTTACTTTACGAACTGGTATCGTATTGTTTTGAATGTCAATTTAAAGTTTATAAGTCCTATTGCAAACTTTCAGCAAACTCTATTTACTCCATGAGGTTTAATAAGTAGTATTAAATCAAGAGTAAGAATTCCAATGTTAGTATCTAAAGTATCATGTTTGCCTCCATGATTATTGATATTCAAAAAGTTGTTTTAATATCAAGATTACATTGGAGCTGAAAATTGTTTCAGAAACCATCATGTGTGAAAGATATTGCGATATCTAAAATAATTTTTTGGTTGAATTATGGTAGAGTATAATTTAGCAAAATACATGTTCTCATATTGTATGAGAATTTGTGAAAGATGGAGATGCTAGGTATCCGAATCTACCAAAAAGGTTTTGGGAACTGATATTATACTCGCGATTCTTCCTTATAGGCTATAGTAGCTTGATCATGAAAGTTATCATGATAAGGATGAATAGAAGATGTAAGTAAAATGTTTACTACACTAATAGATTACTAAAGAATGGATTTTTGAAAGAATGCCAAACATTTGATGATGGTGATCCACTTCAAAGTGCAAGTCCAAAGGTATTAGTATTTGACTATATACGCTTTGTACTATGTGTCATGTGAATGACACCACTATTGATGTTAATAGATTCTTTTAAAAGAAAAAGGAATTGCTGAAAGAGAATCTATAAAATATTTGCAGAAAGTAAAAGGTTGGAGATGTCCAACTTAGGTATATAGAAGATATACATGTTATGGCTATATTCCTTGCTTGTTAAACAATGTGGTTCTTAGGTATTGGATACCGGTATTGGATACCGAATTGGTTGGTATGAAGTGTCATACAGGACAATGCAATTCATGAACTACAATGGCCTAAGTAACTACCAAGAGAATGAGTGATGATGTTCATCGAAAACAAATAAAGTGTTATTGTGTTTTTCGTTGTCATCAAACCAAGCCTTCAAGATTTGTTTAAATAATTGTTATTTTGTTCCGGTATTACGAGAACAATGGTTGTTCAAATAAATTACCGTATTCCATAAAGGATGGATGAACTTGTACAAGTCTAGTGGGAGAAATCACATCCATAAACATTATTGCTAAAATGTCGCAAGACAAATGATTAAAAGATCACTTATGAAGTGACATCACTATTTTAAATTATATTGGAAATAAAACATGAAGAAACTCCATGTTGATGGATTTTTGGAGTCTTTTGATTTTGATCAATTGACGCATGTGAGACTTTCCTCGAGATAATTGAAACTCCGTCCATAGGCCAGAGAGGAACAGATGACTAGCTTATTGGAAATTGTGCATGCTGATGTGCATAGTCCATTATGTGTAGCCATATGCGATGGATCTTTTTGCTTCATATGCTTTCTTCAAAAATTTGAGTGAATATATCTGTATATTTACTTAATAAGGAAGAAGTATGAAACATTTGAAAGTTGTTCAAAGACTTTCAAGATGAAGTGGAAAATCATTGTAACAAGAAAATAAAAGAGTTTATGATTTGATCATAAAGGAAGATATTTGAGTTACAGGTTTAGCAAAACACCTAAGATTTGAGGAATTGTTCCATGATTTGTGTTTTCCCGATAAACCATAGGAGTATGGCATATTCGAGAGATGAAATCAAACCATGTTTGACATGGTAAGATCAAAGGTGTCATTTATAAAACTGCCATTATGTTTTAAAGATTGAAGCCTTAGAGACTACCGCTTTTACACTGAAAAGAGCACCATCGTGATCCATTGAAATGACACCATATGAGTTATGGTTTGGGATAAAACCCGAATTGTCTTTTCTTAAATTTTGGTATGCTATGCATAAGTAAAATGTTTACAACCAAAGTCGGATAAGCACGTCTTTGTAGGTTATCCCAAAGAATTTGTTGGGAATTTCTCCATAACACCGAGGACAAAAGAGTTTGTTACTTGGAACGTCAAGTTTCTTGAGAAGGAATTTTTCGTGAAAAGTTAAGTGGGAGGACAATAGAACTTTGATAAGGTTGTTGAACCTTAGCTATATGTGCTAAGTAGCGTAGCGCCGGAAAGTGTCCCGGTGGCGGCCACAATGCTCATGGCTCTCGTGATTACAAAAGGTGTGATCTCGGAGATTAGAGTTCCTATAGAACCGTTTGGGTCGGTAAGAATCAAATAGTAAGATTTGATAAGCAAGTCGTTATTGTTTTGACAATGATGAACCGACTACATGCAAAGAAGCGATGATGGGTTCTGACTCCATAAAATGACTAGAAGTCATAGAATCCGTGATAGTATCCATACACGAGAAAACAAGTTTCTGAACTTGGAAGACCCTCCGGAAAGGCGTGAAGCCTATCGGTCGTGTTTGGATCTATAAAGAAATAAGACATGGATGTTTAACATCTATGAAATAGTCGACATGTCGGAAAGAAGTTTACGACAATGTTCAAGGAGTTGACTATGACAATATTTGATCTTTCATAGCGATATATAGTCTTGACGGATTAATGTAGCAACCACTACATATAATTTGGTATATGGTAGTTGAATAAACAAAACAAGGTTCTTCTAATAGAACGGTAACCAAGCACGTGTACATGACATGGTCCGAAGGGTTTTGTTAATTCAAATGGTGCTAAAAGGGCATGTAAACTTCAATAGTTGAAGTAAGCATAGCGGAGTTGGAATCTTCACCATGATGAAACTGTTAAAAGAGTTTAAATTCATCGGAGATGATGAAGATGCTTTCATTTGCAAGAAATTAAGTGGGAGCGCTGAGACATATTTCTAATACATTATGTAGAGGACATATTGTTGATTGGAAATGATGTATCTTGTATTGACACAAGTTAAGAATTTCATTAAAAAAGATTTCGATGAAAGACTTGGGCAAACTCGGAATATTAGGCATCAATATCTATATGGATAGATTAAGGCGCTAATATGGTTGTGCCAGACATACATATATGAGATATTGAAAGGGTTCAATATGGAAACAACAAGAAAGTTTCTTGCTGCATGGAAAGGATTGTATCAAAATTCAAGTGTTTCAACACTTGGTGAGTAAAATCACATGAAGATTGTAATTGATTTTACCATGATATGTATATATCCAGAATGTCCTATGTTCTAAATGTTATGAGCATATACCAGAATGATTCAGAAGCTGATCATTGGACAATAGTAAAGATATTCTTATGAGCTTTGGAAGAACTAAGAATATATAATGTATAAGTGAAAAATAGTTAAAGGTAGTTCATTGTAAAGTGTTACATTGATACTAGTTTTGTCACAAGATACAAATTAAATTTATCTCAATTTAGACTATGGGTGGCACAATGTAATGGAAAGGATGTTACATGATGGATTTGGATGAGTTCCAAAGTTGAGACATTGTGACGAATACTACAACAAAAGGCTAAGTATATGACTGCTATAGTAGCAGCAAAGGAGGGCATTTGTGTTAAGTAGTTTGTTATCAAACTAGGCGTGGTTCAAAGTGGGCTAATACTATGAAGATATATTGTGTGACAATAATATCAACATATTTTGAGCCGAACGAACTAAAGGTCTCACCAAAGGACCAAATCTATACAATGCCATCTCATTTGAGAATGAGTGATGCGTAGAGACGCAAAGACATGCAAATACACACGGATCTGAAACTGTCACATCCGGAGATTATGTTAACCACTAGCAATAGCGTATATGCAACACCAGAAAGCCATAGGTGTTCAATGCGCAAAGTTTTTCAAACTAGATTATTGACTCTAGTGCAAGTGGAAGACTGAAGGGAATATGCCCGAGAGGCAATAATAAAGTGGTTATTATCTTATTCCATGTTTATGATAAATGTTTATTTTACATGCTAGAATTGTATTGATTCGGAAACATCAATACATGTGTGTTTAATAAACAAAAAGGGTTCCTAGTCATGCCTCTCTTATAGACTAGCTTGTTGATTAACAAGATGATCAAGGTTTCCTGATCATGGACATTGGATGTTGTTAATAACAAGGTCACACCATTGGTGGAATGATGTGATGAACATTCATCCAAAGTATAGCATTACGATCAAAGTCATTATGTTTATATTGCTATAACATCATACGAAGTAATCTTTATCCTTAGACCATGAGATCATGTTAGTTGCTAACACCGGAAGAGTATCTTGATAACATCAAACGTCACACCGTAACAGGGTGACTATAAAGATGGGTTCAGTGCTACGAAGGTGTTATGTTGAGCCTCATGGATCAAGAGTGGAATTTGTCAATCCCGATGACGGATAGATATACTCTGGGCCCTCTCGGTGATATCACATTGAAATAGCTTGCAAGCAAGTGATGTGATCACTAGAATGTTATATCACGGGAACAAGAAAAGAGTGCATGTCGGTAACGAGATCAAACTAGGTATGGAGATACCGATGATCGAATCTCGGACATGTAATATATCGCGGGACAAAGGGATTTAGTTACTAGCGTTAAAGGTTCGCACGATCATAGAAGTCATCGTTGAATGTGTAGGAGTCAATATGGATCTCCAGGTCCCACTGCTGATTATTGATCGGAGAGGGGTCTCAATCATGTCTGCATTATTCGCGAACCATAGGGTGACACAGTTAAGGGAAACCGACACCATTTGGAGAAAATATGTTTTAGATAAAGATTTAATAAAGCGCTGGAATTATTTCAATAGACACCAAAACTGTTTCGGGTGAAAATGCTGAAATTGGTTCTGCATGTAATATTGAAATGTTGCAGGGGGGTTTTATGTGAATGTTTGTTAATTAAAGTAATTAACAAAATTCTGAATAAAAATAATAAAAGATTTTTATTAAATGAGAGAGCATTAAATTTGGAGAAATTTAATGCATTTAAAGTGGAGACTTTAAAAGAGAATGTAAAGGGGCATTTTAATGTGGAGGGGTTACCACCACATGAATGGAGGAGGTGAAGGGTCACCCCCTCCATGTGCCGGCCATGAAGGAGGGGCACCCCCTCCTCCTATAAAAGGCCACCCCCTCCTCACTTCTCACACACACCTCCTTGTGAAGGATCTCTCTCCCCCTCTAGTATTATTCCCCCATGGTCTCGGATTAGCGAGATACATGTTCCTGGTGGCTTTATCTGGAAAAAAGTTGTTGCTTCCGCTGCTTTGCTGGAGCGAGGGATGGAGGTTGTCGGGGTACCGGACGTGTGTGCGATCACGGATGCACCGCTACTTTGCGGTGCTGGACTTGGTGGTGCTGGAGCCGGACCTACTGGACTTCATCACGATCTTGAGATCGGCAAGTGTACGACTACATCAACCACGAGTTCCTACTCGTTAACAAAGCTTGTTGTCTATGAGGGTAAGTTCTTGTTGGATGTATGTCCACCCGTTGCTTTGTACCTAGTAGATAGATCTTGGCGTGTAGTTCACACCGTAGGAATTTTTTTGTTTTCTATGCTGCGGACCCAACATGATCATCATCCACTATATTGAGACATAGGTTATATCTTAGAAAACCATGATGATAACTTAACATAATATATGATCCAAGAAGAAACGTTTGAAAAGTGATTAAGTTTGAATCACGGAACATTGAGCTAAGTTTGTCCTTAGTGTCTAATAGAGAACTACAAACATATTTTCCAAATCCATAAAGGATGACATATCTTAAAGTATAAAGGTTTATGTTATAAGGGAATATGTTGGAAACTCTTGTAAAACCGACTAAAGTCAAGTAGGAAGCAAGGTGAACAAAACATTGAAAGTTGCACAAAGTGCACTCGTGTTTTGATGAATACATTTATAATAACAGATAAGGGTACCATCTAAAGTGTTGTATAATGTTATGGCGGGGCCAGTTCGCTTTTAACGTAGAATGATGTGTCCCAGGGCACAGTGCCCATGAGAAAGCCCTCGAGGTTGATGTAAATTCACTGTAGGCTCCTGGAATCCGGCCTCGTTCTGCTGTCACAGCGATGATGCATACACAAAGATTTTATCATGTGATGATAAAGTATTAATGTTAATCAAGGTGATATTAGTAAGTTGCAAAGGATTTGGGACTGTAAAGTACAGACCCAAGACTCAACCTCTTCCATGAGCAAGCATGTTCAGGGTACCGGATATATAGTGCCAATGATTAAGAACAAATGCAGCTAGTTTATTTGTACTCTAGTGCAAGTGGGAGACTATTGGAAATATGCCCTAGAGACAAATAATAATAAGGATTGTTATCATATTTCATAATTTTTTGATTAAGTTTTATATCATGCTATAACTGTATTGAGAGGAAACATCAATACACGTGTGATATATAAATAACCAGGGGTTCCCAGTGAAACTCTAGTCACTGGTTCATTGGTCAACAGATGATCAAGGTTTCCTTATCATGTGGCATTTATGCCAGTTGGAAATAGAGTCAACTCATTCTAAAACGAGATGATGAACAAATACCCAACCTAAACATCATGACCTGATCATGTCACGAAGTTCAAGTTACGATGATTAGATATGGATCCTTGTAGACTATTCCTTAGACTGTGAGGCTATATCAATCACTGTCTCCCGAGAATGCTTAGATAGCATCAAATGTAACTTGGTAATACAGTGACAATAAAGGTGTGTTCAGGTATTCGGAGGAACCTTAGAGGCAATATATGCCAAGAGCAGGATTTGTCCATCCACGTGACGGAAAGATACTCAAGGGCCCACTCGGAAGAGTTATATCCAATAGCTGTGCAGCGTGTGATTTGATCACATGGATATCACTTGTCAAATGAGTCAAGTAGCATTATTCGGTAACGAGATTGAACACAACATGGTGATGTCATTGATCAGATCTCAGGCAATGCGAGTGTCAAGAGACAAAGGGAATAAGACACGAATGTCCCAGTTCAAACAATGAAAGATCTTCGTGGAATGCACATGGGTCACATGGCCATCCAGGTCCCTCTGTCGATCATTGGTCTGGGAGTGTCTCGACCATGTCTGGAGTGTTCCCGAACCATGGGGTATCATGCTTAAGGGTTTGATGATGCTTAGAGAGTGTTTATAGGATCAGTAGAATCGCTGAAGAATAGAAGAGAGAAAACCAGAAGGGTTTCGGTATGTTCGGAGGATGTCCGGAGTGGAGGTGGAAGGTGTTCCATATCCATGGAGATTGAGTAATATGTGAATGAATGTTAAATATTTGTTTAATCATTTATTCATAATTATTTAATAAAAGAGAAAATCAATTTAAAGGTCAAAAGGCTTAATGGGCCAATTCCGGAGGGAAGAGGGCCCATTAGGGAAAGGCAAGAGGAAAAAGGGGCCAAGGGGGGTGGCTGACGCCCTAGTGGGCTAGCCCCCCCCCCTGTGTGGGGCCCATGAGGGTGGCCGGCAGCGCCTCCCCTCCCCCTCTCCTGTCCTTTAGTCCCACCCCGGGACTTTGAGGGAGGTAGTACCTCCCCTCCCCTATATATAGTGGGGGTATTTTGCCAGATAAATACACACAATATTCAATAAAGGTTTCCTCACTTTTGGGGAGACCTCCAACTGATATTCTCTCTCTCGTGACCGTGGTCCCAAGTTTAGACTGTGCAAACGAGAGACACCTTCATGGCGGAGCGCCGTCGCACTATGGGGTTCGGATCCAAGAGCTCTACTTCCGCAATTGCTACTGGATCGGGGAAGCGAGAGTCATCGTCAGGCACCGGACATGTGTAACTCCCCGCGAGGTGTCACACTTGAGGCACTCAAGTCGTTGGAGCCGCAGGAGCGCAAGGACTTCATCACGACCTTGAGGTCGGCTTCGGCTCATCTACATCAACCATGCTCTCCTGAGTTTTGACAACGCTTTTCGGTCTTCAAGGGTAAGTTCGCGAAAAGCCCCTCCCATTACTGCATTACTAATAGATAGGTCCTGGCAACATCAGGGGTTCAAGGGCGTAGGGTAAAAATTTATTGTTTTCATACGCGGAACCCCTACAATGATGACCCGATGGGACACATGGTCGTATGATACGTTGCTAACGTATCTATAATTTTTTATGTTCCATGCTTGGTTTTTATCTACTTTCTTATGTTTTTTCCACACTTTGGAGTACTTTTATACACTTTCTGAAACTAACCTATTGACAAGATGCCACAGTGCTAGTTGCATGTTTTCTGCTGTTTTTGGTTCCAGGAAAGTCAGAAAATGAATATTCTCGGAATTGGACCGGACAAAAGCCAAAGTGGATAGTTTACCGGAAGATTCACAGAGCCGGAAGGAGAGACGAAGGGGGGCCACAGGGTGGCCACACCACCCCTAGGTGTGTGTCCCCCTAGCCGCACCAGGGCATGGTGTGGGCCCCCTGGCCGGCCACCGACCTTTCCTCCTTCGCCTATAAAGTCCTCCCGATGCAAAAACCCTAAATCGTCAAGCCTCCAGCCACGAAAAGTTCCGCAGCACCGCCGCCACCGAAGAGGAGATTCGGGGATTCCGGCACCCTGCCGGGACGGGGAAGTGCCCCTGGAGCCATCTCCATCGATCTCCACCGCCATCTCCATCACCGTTGCTGATTCCCATGATGATGAGGGAGTAGTTCTTCCTCGAGGCTAAGGGCTCTACCGGTAGCTATGTGTTCATCTCTCTCTCTCTCTATGCATGATCATATTATGATCATGAGCTTTGTAATCAAGTAGATCTACCTTGCTACTCAAGTGCTTTAATAGATCTCTGCTCTCCCCATGTGTGTGAAAGTGACAGCGTGCACACCATGGTGGCACTTAGGCTAGAGTTTACAAATACTTGTTATGAGTTATATTTGGAGTTGGATGTCTTTATGAAATTGTGGTGTTTGTTGGAACCATCTAGTGCTCAAGGTGACAGTGTGGGGTTATCCAGATGGGAAAGGCTTACTTTGAGGTGTGCTGTTATAGCCCTACCATGGATTAGAGTGTCCAACCGGAGAGTAGTTAAGAGTAGTATCATGAAGATAATATATTTATATGAGAGTGTTCACTAGTGAAAGTATGATCCATAGGCCTTGTTTCTAAGCATTGAAATACCGTTTGCAACTAGATCGGTTACATGTTTGCTTGCTTCCTTCTTTATTTAAGTTTGCCTTTAGTCTCTTCCCACGTCAACCACACGCCAGCAAGTATTTTCTAGCACCGTTATCTTATATCCATACCACTTGTATTTCACTATGTCTTCGCCGAACTAGTGCACCTATACACCTGACAAGTGTATTGGGTGTGTTGGGGACACAAGAGACTTCTTGTATCTTGATTGCAGGATTGCTTGAGAGGGAATACCTTTGACCACTTCCTCCCTGAGTTCGATAAACCTTGGGTAATCCACTTAAGGAGAAACTTGCTGCTGTTCTACAAACCTATGCACTTGGAGGCCCAACAACTGTCTACAAGAATAGAAGTGCGTAGACATCATCGTAGCAGCGATAGCCTTTGGTGTTAGCCGGGTAACCAAGGAAGACACACAGGATGGAGCAAGGAGCGGGTTTATGAGGGGCGGTGGCGGCAACACTGGGGTAACAATGACAACCAAAGATCCGAAGACCATCGTAAGAGGGAGGAGAACCAAAAATGAGGTGGTGTGGCGCATAGTTCCAGCGAGTACGACACAGGCGGAGGTTGACAAGGAGTGGTGGTGGCTAAGGCATCGGGCCAGAAGGTGGGCGGGATGTGACCGTGAAAGAGGAGGGTGCGGACGCAGTCGTTGAGGGTGCAAAGGACAAGCTCGGCACGGCCATTTTGCTACGAGGTATATGGACAGGTTAGACGGAAAATAGTTCCATGAGAAGATAGAAGGGTCCAGACGGCAACATTGTCGAACTCTTTTCCGTTATCAGTTTGTAAGGCGTGTATGGGACGACCGAACTAGGTAGACACATAGGCATAAAAGGAAGTGAGAGTGGTGGCGACATCTGACTTTTTACGAAGGGGAAACGTCCACACAAAGTGACAAAAATCATCGAGAATGACTAAGTAGTAAACAAAACCAGAATTACTTGGAATAGGAGAGGTCCATACATCACTATGAATTAACTCAAACGGAAAATACGCAACTGTGGAAGAATTGCTAAAAGGAAGACGAACATGTTTGCTGATATGATAGGCTTCACAACTATGCGTTAGCCTTTTTATTACAAGAAAACGAAAATCCCCTCATTATTTGATGAAGCGTGTTGGCACTAGGATGTCCAAGACGAGCATGCCAAAGGTCGACGCCAGCGGAGAAAGCACGAGGACCTGCGCTAGGGGTGGAAGACGCTTGGACCGGATACAAGTCGCCAGGGCTCTCACATCGGTGGAGTACCATCCGGGTACGGGCGTCCTTAAGAGAAAAACTAGAAGCATCAAATTCCATAGTTACAGAATTGTCACGCGAAAGAGTTTTAACAGAGACCAAATTCTGAATAAGATGGGGAGAGACAATGACATTAATTAGAGATAGTGGTTTGGAAGAAGAAGGAAAATTAGCAGAACCAATGTGAGAAATAGGAAGACCGGCGCTATTACCGACAATGATGCGAGACTCGGTGGAAGTTGGAAAGGAATGAGAGAGGTTACTCGGGTGAGCGGCCATGTGAGAGGATGCACCCGTGTCCATGAACCAATCGCCACTGCCGGCATAGGAGCCAGGCGCAGGTGCCTACTAGAGCGCGACATAGAGGGTCGGGTCCCATGTGGGCTGTTGAGGCACGTAGGTCGAAGTGCCACCGAAACCCGGAGTGTAGGTCGGTGGAGCGGTGTTGTAGGCCGGGGCGTAGGGCGGTGTCGCAGCGAAGAGAGCCTGATGAGTCGGTGGGCGTGGCCCAAGTAGAATGGGGGCGGTAGGGCGTGGCACCAGCATGGTGTAGGCGTGGACGACCCCCGTACACGGGTTGTAGCCGCCACTCCATGAGGGTGTCGGCTGCTGGTTGCCACCGCCACCACCACCATTCGCGCCACCATTGCCGCCGCTGGTGTTGCGACCACCATCGTGATGATGACGACTGCCACCTTTACGCTGCGGCTGCTGCTGGGCGGGGAAGGGTGCCGCGGGCGCCAGGGGGCACAACGGCTGCTGGAAGGGCGCGGGTGCCGGGGCACGGAACCTAGCAGCGAAGGTGGTGTGGATGTCGCGGGTGCGGAGGTTCTTCAAGTGGTGATCTTTGAGACAAAGATAGGCGACGACGCGCTCGAAGGTGGGCTCGGCCATGAGGGTGAGGTTGGAGGCGGCGTTGCCGAGATATTCACTGAGACCAGAGATGAGGGTGGAGAGGAGGAAATCATCCCCAATCGTGAAGCTGAGGTCCTGGAGCTCGTCGGAGATCGCCTTGAGGCGCAGGCAGTAGGCGTCCAGGGTCTGGTCGTTCTGCGGCGTGCCGAAGAGTTCCTGCTATAGGAATACGATCCGCTGGAGCTTGTTGTCGGTGAAGAGCCCGTTGATCTTCATCCACACCATGCGCGCGTCATCGCCCTCGGGGACGACGGTCTTAAAGATGTCCAGCGAGATGGTGAGGAAGAGCCAGCGGATGATGGTAGCGTCGATGGCGAGCCAGTTGGGGTCGCGGCTGTTGAAGAGATCGACAGAGCCGTCGACGTGATCGCTGATACATTGCAAATGTATCTATAATTTTTTATGTTCCATGCTTGGTTTTATCTACTTTCTTGTGTTTTGTTCCAACTTTGGAGTACTTTGCATATGATTTCTTGGACTAACCTATTAACAAGATGCCACAGTGACAGTTGCCTATTTTCTGCTGATTTTGGTTCCAGGAAGTCAGAAAGTGAATATTCTCGGAATTGGACGGGACAAAAGCCAAAGTTACTATTTTCCCGGAAGACTCGCGGAGCCAGAAGGAGAGTCGGAGAGGGGTCATAGGGTGGCCACACCACCCCTAGGCGCGGGTCCACCTAGGTCGCGCCATGGCATGGTGTGGGCCCCCTGGCCGCCCACCGACCTTGCCCTCTGGCCTATAAGAAGCCTCCCAAAGCCAAAACCCTAAATCATCAATCAGAAATCCACGAAAAGTTCCACAGCGCCGCCGCCACCGAAGGGGAGATTCGGGAGACAGAAAGTCTCTGTTCCGGCACCCTGCCGGGACGGGGAAGTACCCCCGGAGCCATCTCCATCGATCTCCATCACCATTGCTGATTCCCATGATGAGGAGGGAGTAGTTCTCTCTCGAGGCTAAGGGTTCTACCGGTAGCTATGTGTTCATCTCTCTCTATGCATGATCACATTGTGATCATGAGCTTGTAATCTATAGATCTACCTTGCTACTCAAGTGCTTTATTAGATCTCTGCTCTCCCCATGTGTGTGAAAGTGACAGCGTGCTCACCATGGTGACACTTAGGCTAGAGATTATAAATACTTGTTATGAGTTATATTTGGAGTTGGATGTCTTTATGAAATTGTGGTGTTTGTTGGACTCATCTAGTACTCAAGGTGACAGTGTGGGGTTTTCTAGATGGGAAAGATGAACTTTGAGGTGTGCTGTTATAGCCCTACCATGGATTAGAGTGTCCAACCGGAGAGTAGTTAAGAGTACTATCATGAAGAGAATATATTTATATGAGAGTGTTAACTAGTGAAAGTATGATCCCCAGGCCTTGTTTCTTAGCATCAAAATACCGTTTGCAATTAGATCTGTTACATGTTTGCTTGCTTCCATCTTTATTTCAGTTTGCCTTTAGTATTTTCCACGCCATCAAGCTATTTTCCACCACCGTTGCCACTTATAATTATACATACCACTTGTATTTCACTATCTCTTCGCCGAACTAGTGCACCTATACACCTGACAAGTGTATTGGGTGTGTTGGGGACACAAGAGACTTCTTGTATCTTGATTGCAGGATTGCTTGAGAGGGAATACCTTTGACCACTTCCTCCCTGAGTTCGATAAACCTTGGGTGATCCACTTAAGGGAAAACTTGCTGCTGTTCTACAAACCTCTGCACTTGGAGGCCCAACAACTATCTACAAGAAAAGAAGTGCGTAGACATCAAGCTATTTTCTGGTGTCGTTGCCGGGGAACAAAGAAGAAGAAACTCCCTCGTCAACACCGCACTAGAAAAGCTATTTTCTAGCGTCGTTGCCGCGGAGGTAAGGTAAAAGGTATTCACACTGGAGGATTAAAGAAGAAGAACCTCCCATGGCAAACGCCTATTTTCTGGCGCCGTTGCCGAGGAGGTAAGACAAAAGGTACTCACATCCTCCGGTGTGAGTGCTCGAAGTTATTTCCTTTAGATTCTGCAATTTTGTCTTTTTGTTTCTTGTTTTCACTAGTTTGGCTTAATGGAAAACAATAACAAAATTAGAGAGCTTTATAGTATTTATCTTGAGTTAGGACATGAAGTGTTTGAAGAGAAAATTAAAAAACCCATGGAACTTTATTTGCATGCTAATAGCAATGTTGTTAGTATGAATTCTTTGGACACCATTATTTCTAATGATATGGAAAATTCTAAGCTTGGGGAAGCTAGTTTTTATGAAAATGATCTTTTTCGTTCCCCAGCTTTGGAAGATAGCTATTCTATTGCTTATGATGATACCAAACCTCCAATATATGATGATTACAATGATGAATATGATATTTTTAGTCCACCTACTATTGAGGAGGAAATTACTTATGATTACAATATGCCTCCTATATTTGATGATTATGGTGATGAGAATAATAATGATAGCTATTTTGTTGAATTTGCTCCCACTATGATTAATAAGAATGACTATTCTTATAGGGAGAGTAATAATTGTTTTATGCATGTGGCTCATGATAAGAATGTTTTATGTGATAGTTATATTGTTAATTTTATTCATGATGCTACTGAAAGTTATTATGAGAGAGGGAAACATGGTTTTATGCATCTCAATAATATTAAGTTTCTCCTCTTTATGTTGAAAGTCTTGAAGTTGCACTTATTTTGCTATCCTATGCTTGTTGCTTTGTGCTTTTATGACTTGTTTCTTTACAAGATTCCTATGCATAGGAAGTGGGTTAGACTTAAATGTGCTTTGAATTTTCTTCTTGATGCTCTCTTTTACTTCAATTCATATTTCTTATATGAGCATCTTCTCAAACTATCATGCCTAACTTAAAGGCGTTAAAGAAAAGTACTTATTGGGACATAACCCAAAAGTTTTAGATGAGTCTTGGAAGTTATTACCTCTGTAATAACCACTATTTATCATTTTTATTTGCTTTTTGTGCCAAGAGTAACCTCTAATGAGAGAGAAGTAATGATTGGGAAAGTTGCTGTCCCGAAACAGATTTCTGTGCTTCACCGTAAAACTTCGTGTAAAATCTCTGTACGTCCTTTTGAGGCATGAATTTTTGTGCTTCTGCCCCAGGTTGTTATCTAACTTCCATTAGTTCAACACTTTTTGATTTGAGCAACAGAAGGTCTTCGAAAAAATTCGTCTTTACCTGCTGGTCTGTTTTGACAGATTTCTGCCATTTTCTGCATTTGCTTCTTGTTGGTTCCTTCTTGAGTTCTTTTGGGGAATTGAGCTTTTTGAGGGAATTGCTACAGTAGCTAGTGTTCTAATGGAAGTTTATTTGGTGTTAAAACTGAACCTTAAGACTTATTTATCTTGAGTGCACTAATGTTGCTAATAAAGATTGTGTGAAGTTTTGTATGAAGGAAAAATCTCAGGTGTATGGAAGGAATGAGTAATGAGATGAAGGATGGACTAAAGCTCAAGCTTGGGGATGCCACGCGTGTCACCCCAAGAAATATCCAAGAAGTACAAGCGTCAAAGCTTGGGGATGCCCAAGGCATCCCGTTCTTCATCAATAAAAATCTCAGGTTTCTTCCAAACACTTCATTTTTATTGTTTCATGCACAGTTGTGTTGTTCTTGGAGCGTCTTCCTTTTCGTTTTTGTTTTGGTTTTCGTTTTCTTTTGTTTGCTTAGTTTTCTGAATAAATTGGTTGGACCCCCTCTTTCATACATTGGTTTGCAAATAGTTTGGTTTGGTTTGGAAAAGAGTAGGAAAGTTCATGCTTATGTGGTAAAAAGAGCTTGTTTTTGACTGTGCCCTATGCTTTGTCATGCCATGCTTGATATTGTTTTGGCTTTATGCTTAGTATTCTTTGCTGTAGCATGACTTGTTATAAACAATTGAGATTGCTTAATGTGCCTTGGATGAATCATGCGTTGTTTTAGCATATTAAAGCATAGTATAGTGGTATTATCCTTTGATGCTTTATTTGGGTTGACTTGGCGCATGCTCACACCATGTTATGACTATCTCAAGTCACCATAAGCCTTTATGATCCTTTAGTTTTCAACTTGTAATATCACTTTATACTTTGATCAATGATGTTTTGTCGCTCTGCATGATTATGGCCATTATTGCTCTCTTAGTTTGTCGCTCCCAGTCTTTTGCTAGCCTCCACAACCAAGTATGAGTTCCACTCATGCATCCAACTCCCTAAACCAAGTTATTCCAAAGAGTCCACCATACCTACCTATTAGCTTATGCTATTCCAAGTATATTCATGCTTTTGTTTACCTTCCAAATTAAACTTGTTATGAGAAAACTAGTGATTAAAGCTCTCACGAACTTGATGGCACACTTTACTTTTCTTGCACTTAATAAACTTGAACCATTGGGTCCTTCTTTATTGCATATATGCTTGCGCTTTATAAGTTGAAGTTAGCAGAACCATGTATCATGGGGAACGCTTTCAACATTGCACTTGTACTTTGTACCCCGTTGGTATCATGTTCTTTTGCTTATGGATCCTGGCGGTGTGAAATAAAAGTGGAACTTGTAAGATCATGGAGTTTGTATGTGTGTTAGAGAAACGCCTGGGTCGCTAGCCTAAGCCATGCTTAATCATGGTGGAAACTTACAGCATCACCATAATGAGCATTCTATGAAGCATCCTCAATAAAAACCTATGCAAATAGCAAATAAAAATATCGCTAAGATGCTCATTGTCTGCTTGCCTTGTCATTTTGATTATGGGATAGCTCCTGTATCATGTGCAAGGGGTACCCCGTTGGCGGTTCTTTATGATACACATGTACTTACAATGACAAGAGCTTACTCGTGACTAAAGTTGAGTAGCATGAGGTTCGGTCTTTGTAAGTAAGGGGCATGAGATTTTGGTTTATAACTTGTCAAGCATATCCTCTTAGTTGTGTCACTTTAACCTTAATCACCTTCAAGATGCTTATGATAGGGGCAATGAGAGCTGAAAGCTATAAGTACCATAATTTTTGGAAGCTCTTTATGAGACTTGAATCCCTACTTCCTTTTATAAAGGCCTTTCTTCCACCATTATATTGAGTCTCCACCTTCTACCTTTATGCACCTACTTTTAGAGCATAGTGGCCATTCTTAGTTCTACGTGCATTGTCCCAAGACTAGTTGATTGATGCATAACTTGATATTGCTTGTTTTAAACTATTTGTATCTAGTCACTCTTATGAACTTTGAAGGTGTCCTATGCATTTATATTTGCTACTCTATGAGGGACAAGCTGAATACTATTATGTTATGTTTTCTTTATGTGAAACAAACAAACGTCTTGCAAAGCATTGATATTCATGAATCTTTTGTTTGTGCCTTTTCATGTTGCATCATAGTTTCTTTGTCTTATTGCTAGAACTTTGGCTTTCATGTTATGATTGAAGTACCATGATCCCAGCTTTGAATGTTTTACAAATACTTTGATCAAGTCTTGGATGGTGCATGTCACCTCAAAAATTATTCTTTCTTTTTATCACTTACCTACTCGAGGACGAGCAGGAGTTAAGCTTGGGGATGTTGATACATTGCAAATGTATATATAATTTTTGATATTCCATGCTTGGTTTTATCTACTTTCTTGTGTTTTGTTCCAACTTTGGAGTACTTTTCATATGATTTCTTGGACTAACCTATTAACAAGATGCCACAATGTTAGTTGCCTGTTTTCTACTGCTTTTGGTTCCGGGATGTCAGAAAATGAATATTCTCGGAATTGGACGGGACAAAAGCCAAAGGTACTATTTTCCCGGAAGACTCACGGAGCCAGAAGGAGAGTCGGAGAGGGGCCATAGGGTGGCCACACCACCCCTAGGTGCGGGTCCACCTAGACCGCGCCAGGGCATGGTGTGGGCCCCCTGGCCGCCCACCGACCTTGCCCTCTGGTCTATAAGAAGCCTCCCAAAGCCAAAACCCTAAATCATCAATCAGAAATCCACGAAAAGTTCCACAGCGCCGCCGCCACCGAAGGGGAGATTCGGGGGACAGAAAGTCTCTGTTCCGGCACCCTGCCGGGATGGGGAAGTACCCCCGGAGCCATCTCCATCGATCTCCATCACCATTGCTGATTCCCATGATGAGGAGGGAGTAGTTCTCTCTCGAGGCTAAGGGTTCTACCGGTAGCTATGTGTTCATCTCTCTCTATGCATGATCATATTGTGATCATGAGCTTGTAATCTATAGATCTACCTTGCTACTCAAGTGCTCTATTAGATCTCTGCTCTCCCCATGTGTGTGAAAGTGACAGCGTGCTCACCATGGTGGCACTTAGGCTAGAGATTACAAATACTTGTTATGAGTTATATTTGGAGTTGGATGTCTTTATGAAATTGTGGTGTTTGTTGGACTCATCTAGTACTCAAGGTGACAGTGTGGGGTTTTCTAGATGGGAAAGATGAATTTTGAGGTGTGCTGTTATAGCCCTACCATCGATTAGAGTGTTCAACCGGAGAGTAGTTAAGAGTAGTATCATGAAGAGAATATATTTATATGAGAGTGTTCACTAGTGAAAGTATGATCCCTAGGTCTTGTTTCTTAGCATCGAAACACCGTTTGCAATTAGATCTGTTACATGTTTGCTTGCTTCCATCTTTATTTCAGTTTGCCTTTAGTCTTTTCCACGCAATCAAGCTATTTTCCACCACCGTTGCCACTTATAATTATCCATACCACTTGTATTTCACTATATCTTCGCCGAACTAGTGCACCTATACACCTGACAAGTGTATTGGGTGTGTTGGGGACACAAGAGACTTCTTGTATCTTGATTGCAGGATTGCTTGAGAGGGAATACCTTTGACCACTTCCTCCCTAAGTTCGATAAACCTTGGGTGATCCACTTAAGGGAAAACTTGCTGCTGTTCTACAAACCTCTGCACTTGGAGGCCCAACAACTATCTACAAGAATAGAAGTGCGTAGACATCAATCGCGCAGGTGGTACTCGCGGAAGAGGAGGTAGAAGTACATCCTCCAGGCGTGGTGGTCCTTCTCGGCGACGGAGAGCTTGATGCGGACGTGCTTAGCGATGTGTACCTCGCGGATGACCACGAGGGTCGGCGGATCGGAGCCGTCGGAGGTGTCGGTGGAGCCGAAGGGGTTGGCGGAGGAGAAGGATGACATAGCGGCGGCGCACGAGAGAGGAGGCGTGGCAGATGCGACAGCGGCGGCGGCGCACAGGGGAAGCGGCGGCTAGGGTTAGGACCTAGAGGAATCTGATACCATGTAGAAGAGATTGTAACACACGTTGTATTACTCTTGTGTAGACCGCAATCATATATAGGTACAATGGGAGGCCTTCATACCATCAGACATAAAATAGAGGAGAGGCCTAATCGCTAATGTATTATACACAAAATATCTATTCAACATATATCACACAAAATTATTATATATGAAACTAAATTTAAAAACAAATCTACTGATACCAATTTAGTGACATAAATATTACTACGCTTTTATATAAAGTTAGTCAAATTTTACTGAGTTTAACTTAAAGACAAGCCTAGAAGTACGCCAACAACGTTCGCATCTTGACTTGCCATAGAGAAAACCATGTGTCACCAACAAACAAACAGAAAAATCAACTTTTGTCCAATTAAAAAATAACCAATAGTCAAACAGCAAAAGTGTATTATGTAGAGGGAGTTGAATTCGGGCCATAGCCTTGCGATCGTTTTGTCAGCAGCTTACTTGTTTCCGAAACTATTGAGTGCATTCTCGTAATCAACTTGCGCCAACAACGCTCACCTTCCGTAGAGAAAACCATGTGTCACGATCTAACAGCGGAAGATGGTACTCCCTCCGTTTTAAAATATAAAATGTTTTAGTTTTATAAAAAAAATGTATTTATATTTTTTTATATGTAGGTTTATATAGTTTTCGAGCGAACCTACACACTAAAAGAGGTCTAGATACACTCCTTTCATAAAGTTAAAACATCTTATATTTTAAAATAGAGGGAGTACTTCTTAGTGGCTATGAATAGATTAATCCATGAAATACAAAGCATTACTACTCCCTCCATTCAGAAATATAAAACGTTTTAGCTTTATGAATAGAATGTATCTAAGCGTCTTTTAGTATATAGATCGTAGAACTTCGGAGTGAACTATACGCTAAAAAGCGTCTAGATATTTCTGAACGGACAAGCAACATAAAATTTTCATGAAGAAATACGGAGCTGTGAATTTGGGTAGATAGCACCTGATAACTTTGCTGTGTGGACGTAGCAGATTATAGATCATAGAATTGATCCAGCTTTCACGTGTCTTTAGTAATCTAATCTCGCTTCGGGACTTGATCGATATGGTGGTGTGCTGCTTCGGTCGAGGCTAGGGCTTCACGTACGTGGGCCCGATCTTGATGCATCTGGTGGTGGTGGCGTGGCGACGGTGATCTCCGGCGGTCGGAGGTGCTGGCGGGCGACGCATCTCCAGGGAGCTCCGCTAATAAGGCCCTTTGTCGTCCTCTCGTCTTCTTCTCCGGGGGCCCACTTGGTCTTCCCACTCTGGCCTGCCGTGGCGGCGGGAGGAGTGAGGGGCTGGAGCGCCACCATGGTGAAGAAGGTGGAATATAGGGTCCCTTTGCTCTGGCGCACCGGCGCTGCACCAGTAGCATGCCAAAGAACCTTGTTGTGGAGCTCTCAAGGTGGGAGGATGCAGTGGAGGTTCCGATTGCTGGACCCTCTCATAAGCGCCTTTGGCTTGCTTCGGCTATTTCCTGGGCGTCTGCTTCTTCGCCCTTCCCTTGGCTAGCCGTGGTGGCGAGGGATGGGAAGGGGAATTTGCAGCCTCCCAGGTGGTCGCTAAGGCTTCTGGAAGCTGCACCCACAAGATCCTCTTCCCAGCGGTCCTCTAGCTGCATGGCTGCCGGGCCGCTGCCCGTTCTGGCCGAAGGGCGGCCTAGGGTTTCAACCTCCATGGAGGCCCCTCTTCGAAGCACATCGCCGGTGCTCGACGCCTCGCCGTCAGCAAGTGGTGCGTCCTCGCGGATTTCTTGGCGGCCGGCGGTGTTACTTCTTCTCCGGTTAGTGGAGCGTCACGAGCAAGAGACTCACTCGATCTCGCTGTTGGCTGGAGGTCGCCGAAGAACGGTGGCGGAGGCACTGAAGGACCTGATTGCTTTTTATGTTTTTGTCCTAGGGCGTTTTTTGTAAGAGTGAGGCCCTTTCTGTTATGCCAATTTTACTACGGTGCTTCATGCTGAGAGCCTTTCTGCAATTTGTACCTGCCACATGTGTTAATCGTAGCTTCTCGGGTCCTCTGGGCCTTTTTCTGTTCAAAAAAAAATCGATAGTACGGAGTTGCACACCGACGAAAAATAGCAGGACGGCCCTGTGATCTCAGCGACTTGATGGGCGCGCGGCAACGAATCAGTGCAGTGAACGGATTGGCAGAGTGACGCACGGGTACCGACGAAACCTGCCAACTCTATCTCTTTTGCTACTCCCTCCAACCCATATTTGTCTAGATACGAGTCTAGCAATAAAAATTCCACTTTGTAACACCTTCGAATCGGCCATATTCAGATTTTAGCGATTCCCGCCACTCGCATAGAAACGATTCAAAGATGCCCACCAGGCACTTGCGTGCGGGTGAAGAACGAAGTAATATCATTACACAATAGTCCATAATGAAACCCACAGAACATATATATACAGCAAAGACTCTATGAGTCAAGAATACAGATATACAATACAAAAATCCAAATCACCTTAAAAACGGTACAACATACAAGTACGGATAAGATGCAAATGGGGCTAAGAGTTCTGAAAAATAACCAATGGCGTCCATAACCCTGCCCAGGCCAAGCCGAAAGGGTAACCCTGCTAATGACATCGAACGCAAACCTGCTAAAACAAAAGGGATGCCGACAAAGGGCAAAGGAAAAAGAGAGTGGTCAGTACTGAGGCCAATACATGGTGAGGCTAAAATTCGGCGGCTCTCGCCTACATAGGTATGGTGAACTAAAACGGCAGCCAAACATGCAGTAAACAACCTATAGAGACTCAATACAACTGTCGGCTATCAGAGAGGAAAAAGAAAGACCTATTTGGAAACCAACTTGATACTAAGACCAATCATACCCATCCTGGTATTTCCCCCCTCAAGACCAAACGAGGAAGTCAAACCGAGGAACTCACGCAGTTGACAGTTTTATTCATTCCTTTATAGTTGCAGTATTTACTAGTCGGATATAGATAGCATGAGTCATCCTGATATCATAAGCAAAGGGCAGTTTTAGTTAACCATTCCATTATAGTTGCAAAACTTACTAGTCAGATACAATTAGCATGAGACATCTCAAAACCAGCAGTTCTTGGCACTTTTATTTACTTATTTCATTGTATTGAAACTAATTACTAGACAGGTAAAGTCAAATTTATAGCACTACTTTAGTTATGGTTGTCTATGATCGAGATACTATGCTCCAAGTCGTCCATAACCGTAGACATGGCTTTCAGAAAGATTTACCCTGCAGGGGTGCACAAATAGCAACACACACGATCAACCTCGGAAAGAACCAAATAAAACGCAACGAGTCTTCACGACAACACATTCATATGATTCATAAATTATTTTAGGGGGCACCCCATTAAGCTACCCGCAACAAAGTTGGCCAGCTCCGAGACGGACCCAAGGTTTGTGTAAACGGTTGTAAACGACTGGGAACCCGAAAGTGTGAATGGGCTTGTCGATACCGCGAAAACGTGTCACAAGTCCTAAACAGTAAAGATGCTCCACGCACAATCGTAAATAAAACAGTAAAGTATGGCATAAGTATATGATAGTAATAAAGCCCCAAACTAGTTTGTAGCCCCAAGAAATAAAGTACGAATCAAGCTCAGGAGAAGGAGATCCATAGGATGTCCCGTATATGGATAGTGTGAATACTCATGGAACATGTATCAAGTACTCGGAGCCTACGGGACACAAGTGAGCGGTTAAAAAAAAATAATATATTAGCTATCCCCACCGGTGCCTCTGCATTAGTTATATCTATTTCCAGCATTTTTAATTATCAAGTTGAAACTAAAATCATGATCATCTCCACCATTAAGCATGTGTCAACCTTCCGACAACGGTGGAACGACAACGATGTGAAGCAGCACCTGAGTAAGCAACTACGACTCGCAAGGCCGACTATCTATCAATCAACTGGCAATAGGATATGTCAAAGACAATATAGAGACTGCAAGGAATATAAATGGTGCACGGAAACTAAAGCATCACAACAAGGATAGCAATAGATCAACATGAGGAAGTAAAGACTATAAACGCAAAATTGGTAGAAAGGGGGAGAATGCTCGCCTGGAAAACATAGCCGAAGATTCATATCCGAAGAACTTATCGATACTCGCATCTACTCAACGGCCTAATCCGTGAAGAAGCAAAACATTAAAAGAAATACCAGATGCACTATTCGGCAGAAGAATCGGCATTTTTATGATATGATGCATGACATGGCAAAGATGCGGTGCAATTAGGCAATATTAAGCGAAACCAGGGTCCAGACAATCAATTAGAAGGTTCATGTTGTTTAAATAACCCACGATTTAAATATTGATTTAATAAGACAAAATATGGCATCGGTTCGCTACACAAATTAAATATGAAGACCATACGCGGACAAATCTAAAATACCAATATAGGTAGTAATCTTATCTGATACCACTTGTTAGCCAAATGAAGATTTAAAAAAATGAGACATAGATTTTTAATGGAAAGCCCTTGTGGAAAAACTACATACTAACCAAGTCGCAACTTCACTATGATAGAGAATTAGTACAAGCACGAGACGATTGATCATCCTTAGGTGCGACTACATGGTTACATATAGGGTTACGAGCGGGATCCCGCGAAAATCCCGTTTCTAGTTAATTTAAAAAATTTATAATACCATTTTTAAGTTGAACTAGGAAAACTTTAAATAAACTAGAAGCAGGACTTTCGCAGGATGTCGCTCGTAACCCTAGTTACATACATGGATAATATACAACGGTCCTTAGAGGACAAGAAAATGAGTATACAGTAGAAGAATTGGACCGCTTTAACAACATGTACGCAGGAAAAATGGGGAAGATGACCAATCACGCCGCGATGGACCTTTCTATAGGCATGGATTCGGCTAAACAGTGCGGTTCTTCGCCGGCGACGACATGGCGGTGAGGGGCAGCTGGAAGAAAGCTCTGCGCCGAGGGAGGGCCTAGTCGCGGTTGGGAATGGGTTGTGTTTTCACAGGGTTGGTCCACCCTGCTTTCGCTTCACCCAGCGTTCCCAGGTGGTTCCCGGTGCCCCGGGTTTGGCCTGGTAACCCCAGATATAAAATGAGAAAAATCCAATGAAAACTGTGTTGGATTATTAGGCATAATTTCCACGATTAATTCCAGAATATAAATCATGACAAAACCAGCTACTAGCTCATGTAACTCGAACATACTAGATGTACTAAACAACAGGATGATCGGAAACAAACAGCAGCCTAACATGTACTCGCAGAACATGATGAATAACCAAACAGGATCACGTAGCACGTACCGTTTGGTTGTCGTAGTAGAAACTTTGGGGAAGAGTGATCGCAGCAGATGGCGACGAAGACGGCGGTATGCAGCACCGCCTGACTTGGATGGAAGACGACCCGTGATGGAGAACTCGAGCAGTCGCGCAGAGCGCTTCCCAAAAACCTTATTCGCCCTCTCCTGTACAGGATCACAAGGGCGAGTGGTTCCGGAGACCTGCTCTCCCGTCCGCCGGTGCACGCCGGCAAGCGGGATGGAGTAGACTACGGTGGATTGGTTTTTCGGTGGTTGTTGTGGCGGTAGCCGCGCAAGACTTTATATAGAGCGGCTCAGGAAACCCCGCAACCCGCAACCCGCAACCCGCGGCGCGCGCGCGTCGTGACGAGGCGAGCGAACGTGCGTGCGAGCGGCGGCGTCGTCGGAGGAGGAGCGCGCGTGTGTATCTCTCTTATTCCCACTTACTTACAAAGTGGTGCAACACTCCTCCTTATAAGGTGGTGCAACTCTCCTCCAACTTTCCATGTGGGACTAAACTTTAGCTCCCACTACACTCCCATGTGAGCTGCCACAAACATGGGCCCAAACACATATGGGCTGCCACAAATTTGGGCTTTGAGATTTAGGGAAAATCTGAAATACTTATGAGCCTAAATGGATTAGCCCCATTATTTCTAACAAACTGGACGCCTAAGAATATGACCGGACGATTTTTTACCACCCGGATGAAAAAACACGCTAGGGAGTCCCGGGAAATGCTAGTGTAGATGCTCTGAATCGCCATCCACTGTGGGGATCTGCCAAAACAAGCTTGGAGACAAATACGTTTAACGAGGTCACGAGCACGTGGTACACTACAATAGAGGACCACCGCCTATATTGCAACAAGGTCGCGGGCGTTTGGTTTGTGACTAGATGAGAGATGGGATGGGATCATCCCTATTTTGGGGGCGTTTTGTTATAATCTAAGATGGATGGTTCCATCCACCAAAAGGAATATTTTCTAAAAAAGATATACCACGTGATCCGGCAAAATCGGCCGGACCATCCCATCCACATTTTGCTAATCGTGTGGACCACCGGCTAATCTGTCTGAATCGGCCGAGCCATTGCATCGAATCGGAGCTTACTTCTCCGCGCCGCCATACGTGCACCGGTATCAAGCCGCACATCCCTGCTCCATCAACGTGCCGCTACCCCAACCCCACGACCGCCCGCTCCTCTCGCAGCTCCACCGTGGTCCCAGCGTGGGCCTTCACGGCCGAGTGGCGCCTCCATGGCCATGGCGTGCAGCTTGGTCCTCCACGGCGTTGTGGTCCCACAACGTCCGAGGCCTCCACGACCGTCGGCCCTGTACCCTGACGACCGGCGAGCTCCTGTCCCTCGGTCAGAAGTGTCATCCCTCGCACCGATCGGCCGACAAGTTCCCGCTCTGCCTCCCTTCCATGGCAGCGCAGGAGAAGTAATGGCGACGAGGCCCACCACCTGCTCGGCCGTCGCGGGCTACTGCTGCATCTTCGACGGCGTCTATAGAGCCTGAGCATAAGCACAACAACAGCGTTCCGCGAAGCTCGTGAAGTGTGGTTCCCAATTTCTTGTGTGTTAATTACAATTAAATATTTGTTAATCAATAGTTATTTACTATTATAATGTAATCGCATTTCATACCATCCCACTTAGATCTTCAAATGAAACGGAATATGGGATCACCTAATATAAACCACCACATCCCCAAAAATCTGGGTGGTCCATCCCATCCCTAGAAATCAGTGGCACCTTTGAAAATGCGTGGCCATCGGAACTCAACTTAGGAGGTTCCAGCTGGGGAGCAAGAAGAGACAAAGGGTTAGTGGAAGGGGGATTACTTTTTTTGTGCGAAAAATCAATGTGAAATGTTCCCTATTTTAGACTGTAAAAATTGACAAATTTTCAGGTCTGAGGCGGTTGAACAGTGCAAAATTCGAATTTTTCAAATTTGTCAGAAATTATTATTTTTGTAGGCCGGGATAAAAAACATTCCACGCTGAAATTTTGCAGAGCTGTAGATCAAGTCATTGTCAACATCAAAAAATTTATTTCAGATTTTTTCGGAACTTTAAATATCGATTTTTAAAAAATTCAAAAAAGACTCCACGAAGCCCGTCCACTAAAGCCATTTTTGGGTGGTATGACCGTTTCCTTTCCTACGTGAATGTCAAATGCGTTATTTTTCCAAACCGGAGGATGTCAATGCATGGTGTATCTACCAACGAACTGACTTATTGAGGAGGCTATGTGTAATAAACCAAACAAAAACTGGTCATTGACTTTGTGCTGAATCGTTGCAACCTGACCCGGTCAGGTTCTTCTAGAAAGCATGGGACCGGTTAGGTTCTTGTCTTAAACAAATTGCAATAATATTGTTCTCTTAGAAGGGTTGTTACACTATTTATTTCCGTTTCCAGGATCAACGATCGCGTCCTATCACTTTGGGGTGCAAGCTGTACTCCGCTACTACTCAAAGCTTTCCCCGGCCGATCGACACCCAGCTGCGTGTAATGGGGCCGCAGCCGCCGGTGGACGACACGGAGGTACCGCGGCCACACGTCGTGGAGGACTGCCGCGGCGTGCTGCAGATTCTCAGTGACGGGACCACCGTCCGCTCCGCGACCCCGCCGCCACACACCGTGGAGGACCGCGACGACGGGCGCGTCGAGTGGAGGGACGCCGTGTACGACGCAGGTCACGGCCTCGGCGTGCGCATGTACAGGCCGCGCCTGGGAGAAGGGAAAGAGCGGCGGCTGCCGGTGCTGGTCTACTTCCACGGCGGCGGCTTCTGCATCGGCAACTACACCTGGCCCGGATTCCACGCCTGTTGCCTCCGCTTCGCCGACGAGCTCCCCGCCATCGTGCTCTCCTTCGACTACCGCCTCGCGCCGGAGCACCGCATACCGGCCGCCCACGAGGACGCCGCCGCCGCCCTCCTCTGGCTCCGCGACCGGCTAGTCGCGCCCTCTGACGGACCCGACGACGACGGCGTCCACACGTGGCTCGCCGATTCAGGTGCCGATCCGGGAAGGCTCTTCGTGGCCGGCGATTCCGCTGGCGGTAACATGACGCACCACATGGCCACGCGGTTCAGGACGGCGGGGCTCAACCCGGTCAGGATATCCGGGTACGTCCTGCTCGTCCCGGCGTTCGACTCCAAGACGCCCACGCAGTCCGAGCTGGTCACAACGGGCACCGCGTACCTGAGCCGGGCCATAGCTGAGCGATACAGTCGGCTTGCTCTTCCAATCGGCGCCAACAAGGACCACCCGATATTGAACCCGATCGGGCCGGA
The DNA here is from genome assembly GCA_916181665.1 of Avena sativa. Lineage (NCBI taxonomy): Eukaryota > Viridiplantae > Streptophyta > Magnoliopsida > Poales > Poaceae > Avena > Avena sativa. Next base: position 348,316,920 of record OV702287.1, read on the forward strand.
CAGCCCGAGCCTGGAATTTGTCGGCGGCCGCATGCTCGTCGTCGTCGGTGGCGACGACATGTTGAAGGATAACCAGGTCCGGTACGTCCAGAAGATGAAGGCCGTAGGGAACGACGTTGAGCTCGTCGTCTTCGCCGGCAAGGAGCACAGCTTCTTCTCAAATAGCCCGTGGTCGGAGACGGGCACCGAGGTCGTCCGAGTCATTGGGCAGTTCATGGATAGAGACACAGCCGATTCAGCCTAAGGTGGACGTCCAATCCCGGTCCATGACCATGAGTCGTAGATCAAGCGACCGAGGATGGCAACTATGGGCAGCCGCCGGTGCTCTGCCCAGATCTCGAGTGTGAGAGAAGAGCTGGATCTCGTGCGAGCTTGTCTAGTGGTATTAATAAAGTATACTTTTATATTATATGTATTTTATTTTTATTTTTTATATGTATTTGATATTATGGATGTCGATATTTATTTTATTTTATGCGTAGTCAAACGTTGCAACATTCCACTTTAACTGAACCAAGAACGCGATAATTGTAAATGGAGGAAGTAGCGCTACTGACTTTTGCCGAGTACTCTGGCCCCGAGCGACGTCCACACCTTGATATTATATATGTATTTGATATTTTGGATGTTGATATTTATTTTATTTTATTCGTAGTCAAACGTTGCAAAATTCCACTTTAACTGGACCAACAGCGCGAGATGATTGTAAATGGAAAGTACTCGTGACCCGAGCGGCGTCCACCGAAAGTTTGAGACATACCGACGAGTCGTACCGTCTTGCTTGTTTCCAGTCGCGTGCTCAAAGCAGACGGTTCAACTAAACAAAATTCATTGAAAGTACCAAATTTATTGAAAGTAGGATGAAATTTTACAAACATAGTAAAATTGAACTAAACTTAAACGGAAACTAAATCTAATAAACGCAGCCGTTCACGCCACATGGATCGGCGGCGTCTTCGTCCTGTCTACGCTGCTTGGAGTCTCACTCGGGCTGCTTTCGCTCGTCTCGTCTGCCTTGCTTCCACCATCAGGAAGCGCGCCGTCTCATCTGGTTGCGGCCTGCAGGGTGCCGCCGGTCGTTCTGTGTAACATCCTCGGGATCAGGGTTAAACAAATCCCAAATCTTAGCCTGACATAAGCTTAACCTAGAACTCGAGGATATTCAGTAAGAAATCGGTAACACAACAGTAACCCTGCGACACAAAAATTATTACAGCAAGCTCATAACTGAGTGAAGAACCAACATATTACAAGCAGAGGTCACTGACCATAAACATCAAACAACAGAAGGCAAATTATGCTATTAAGTATAGCAAACTTAACAAATGGCCTAAGAGGCCTAAAACATAACGATGACGTCCCATCCCATAGATTCCAGATTGCCGGCCGGAAACCCCAAGCTACTCGTCGATGTCGACGTCGTACGGAACTCGTCTTCAGGGAACACTTACTCTGAAAGTATCAACAAAGCAAGGGTGAGTACAGGGTGTACTCCACAAGACTTATGGCTGGTGAGGTTATTTTGCATAAAGCCATCTTTGTTTATAAAACAAGGGAGAGAAGAAACTCATCTACTCAGAATATTTTAAAAGGGAATAAGAGAGCGACATCTCCGAAGAATTGATCATCATCTTGATATCCACCAAAGTAATCCTCATCTCACAACTAGGATCACCCCCTCGTATCCATGAGGAAGCATCCTTAAGCACACGTTGAAACCGCCAAGTTTTACGATTAGGTTCATGTTCTCTATGATCTTAGAATTCGGTCACCAAGCGTTCATAACCGTGAACACGGCTCTTCGAAAAGATTTAACCCTGCAAGGGTGTACAACTTTACCCACACGTACCAACAGATTCTTAATGGCACAATGATTAGCCATCTTCCTTGGAAGACCGGCAGAGGGTGGTTGGACACGACCTTTACCTTACTTTCGCCGAGACCATGAGTCACGCCCTAAGGATGGTTCTGCCGTAACGGGTCAAATCCCAAAGCCAGTTTCTAGAGATGTGAGGCGAGGTTGGTTTACCAGGGGCTCCATCCACCCCAAGCAACCCCGACCACGCTTACCTACCTATATGAATGCACCTCCTTCATCATCTTCGAGAACAACCAGAATGCATATGTCGAATAGAACGCCCGAACTATGTGACTCATGGAATTGTTGGGGTTCCGCGTATGAAAACAATAAATTTTACTCTACGCCCCTGAACCCCTGAAGCTGCCAGAACCTATCAATTAGTAATACAGTAACGGGAGGGGCTTTTCACGAACTTAACCTTGAAGACCGAAAAGCGTTGTCAACGCTCAGGAGAGCGTGGTTGATGTAGACGAGCCGAAGCCGACCTCAAGGTCGTGATGAAGTCCTTGCGCTCCTTCTCGCTCCAACTACTTGAGTGCCTCAAGTGCGACACCTCGCGAGGAGTTACACACGTCCGGTGCCTGACGATGACTCCCGCTTCCCCGATCCAGCAGCAGTTGCGGAAATAGAGCTCCCGGATCCGAATCCCGCAGCGCGACGGCGCTCCGCGGTGAAGATGTCTCTCGCTCGTGCAGTCCAGACTTGGAACCACGGTCACGAGAGAGAGGGGGAGAGAGAAAATATCAATTGAAGGTCCTCCCAAAAGTGGGGAGACCTTTATTGATTATTGGTGTATTTTTCTAGGCCAAATACCCCACTATATATATGGGGAGGGGAGGTACTACCTCCCTCAAAGTCCCGAGGTGGGAGTAAAGGAGAGGAGGGGGTGGGGTGGCCGCCGGCCAGCTCCTAGTGGGCCCCGCGGGGGGGCTAGGCCCATCCGGCCAGCCCCCTTGGCCCCTCTCCCTCTCTCCTTTCCCCTAATGGGCCCTCTCCCTCCGGAATTGGCCCATTAAGCCTTTGACCATTTAAATTGATTTTATCTTTATTAAATAAATATGAATAAATGATTAAATCAATATTTAACATTCATTCACATATCATTTAATCTTCGTGGCCATGGAACACCTTCCACCTCCACTCCGGACATCCTCCGGACTTACCGAAACCCTTCCGGTTTTCTCCCTTCTTTTCTTCGGTGATTCCACCAATCCTATAAACACTCTCTAAGCATCATCAAGCCCTTAAGCGTGATACCCCATGGTTCGGGAACACTCCAGACATGGTCGGGACACTCCCGCACCAATGATCGACAGAGGGACCTGGATGGCCATGTGACCCCTGTGCGTTCCACGAAGATCTTTCGTCATTTGAACCGGGACAGTCGTGTCTTATTCCCTTTGTCACTCGATACTTACATTGCCCGAGATCTGATCAATGACATCACCATGTCGTGTTCAATCTCGTTACTGAACAATGCTACTTGACTCGTTCTGACAAGTGATATCCCCGTGATCCAATCACACGCTTCGTAGCTATTGGATATAACTTCTCCGAGTGGGCCCTTGAGTATCTTCCTGTCAAATGGACGGACAAATCCCGCTCTTGACATATATTGCCTCTACGGTTTCCTCTGAGTACCTGAGCACACCTTTGTAACCACCGTTTTACCAGATGGCGTTTGATGCTATCTAAGCACTCTCAGGAGACAGTGATTGATATAGCCTCACGGTCTAAGGAATAGTCTACAAGGATCCATTTCTAATCATCGTAACTTGAACTTTGTGACATGATCGAATCACGATGTTTAGGTTGGGTATTGGTTCATCATCTCATTCTCAATCATTGGCACCATATATCCGGTACCTTGAACATGCTTGCTCATGGAAGAGGTTGAGCCTTGGGTCTGTACTTTACAGTCCCAAATCCTTTGCAACTTACTAATGTTACCTTGATTGACACTAATACTTTATCATCACATGATAGCATCTATGTGTATGTATCGTCGCTATGGCAGCAGAACGAGGCCTGATTCCAGGAGCCTACAGTGATGTTAGATCAACCTCGAGGGCTTTCTCATGGGCATTATGCCCTAGGACACATCATTCTACGTTAAAAGCGAACTAGCCCCGCCATAACATTATACAACACTTTAGATGGTACCCTTATCTATTATTATAAATGTATTCATCGAAACACCAGTGCACTTTGTGCAACTTTCGATGTTATGTTCACCTCGCTTCCTACTTGACTTTAATTGGCATCTACAGGAGTTTCCAACATATTCCCTTATAACATAACTCTTTATGCTTTAAGATATGTTATCCTTTATAGATTTGGAAAACATGTCCACAGTTCTCTATTAGACATTGCGGACAAAACTTAGCTCAAACATTCTGTGATTCAAACTTAATCACTTTCACACGTTCCTTATTTGGATCACATATTATGCCAAGTTATCATCATGGTTTCTAAGATAAAACCTATGTCTCAACATAGTGGATGACGATCATCCTTTTCTTTCTTTCAACCGTTGATGTTAAACTTAATGCTATTCCTAATTTGAGTTATTAAGGGCTAGTTCCTTAATTAACTTCTATCCTGAAACCCTTTTCAGAATCCCTTAAGGAATACTACATAATATCATAATACACCTATTATCAACTTCTACATCTTATGAATCATTATTCATAAGTATTGCGCCTTTCATTCTTAACATGTTTAAGAATTACTCTTATAAGCTCCCACTCAAAATATGTTCCCACATATTTGAATTTGATACTTACATTGCTCCCACTCAAAAATATGTTAATCACATATTGTTTCAGGAAGACTTTCATAGCTCCCACTCAATTTTATGGAAATTGCATATCTCCTTACTATTTGAATAACTTCAAAATCCTTTGATCAAATATCAAACTTGGAGATTTATTATGAGATACTAGTACTTCACTAGTTTTAAATCCACTAGACTTTTAGCACATATGAATCAAATTCATTTGAATTTGTCCAATACTTGACAAATTGTGCTTTAGTCATTTACCCCCTTTTTCCTACTATGGCTTTGCAGTCATTTAGGAAAATTCAAGTAACCCCTTTTACTTGTGAGATTCAGCAACGAATTGCTTTCTAATCTCAAGGGAATTTTCCTTTTTGGGATTTCTCATAATTCTAATTTACCATTATTTCCTTTGTAGTTCGTAGGTATGTCATATTCCAAAAATCATGACAAGTGATTTACAAATGTCTCCATACAAGATATGGATTTACATTTTGAATCCTACTTCATGTAGTGAAAAACGATAGTGGAGAGAGAAACACAATGATCAAAATCGTTGGTTCTTTCCTTCTGTGAAGAGAATTGTTTAGGAACATTATCCGTTGCGCTTCTCAACACTCTGATGCAGGGTTTTGAATCCTCATCGTGTTTTACACTAATTTCCATTTGCTTCATAATTGAGAAACATCACTAGAAGTGAGCTTTCTCAAGAATGCACCAAAATCCAAGCAATACGAATCTTGCTTTCCTTTTGGTCTCAGCTATGGATTTCATATTCAAAGTTTCCAATGAATACACTACAAGGACTTATTCGCTATTGTTTTGGTTATATCGAATAACCCCCAAAACTTTCACGAATTCAAATGGTTTACTACATTCTAATTGAGTGCTAACTATTTCTAACTAATGGTCTCTACATCTACACTACAACGATTTATTTGGTGCCTTCTATTCAACCCCCTTTTTGATATCTAATATCACATTGTGATGCTTTGCATTTTGACGTTTCAAAACACTTTGCATTTCACAATTACTTTTATGCCATTCTTATAAAATTGAATTTCATTACTATTGATCAAATCATAGCAATTTGACTCTCTTTTATACTTATACCCTTTGTTGATGAAACACTTTGATCAAATCAAATAGTTTCATATTCATGTTTCCTTTGGTAAACTACTTTACTCATTTAAACAATCATTTAATGATAATTACCATTTTCATTAAAACATAATACATCGAATATTTTCTATATTTAACAATTCATTAAACACTTTGTATTCAAGTAATACACGGTGTTCAAGTTATTTTGCCGAACTTAGGCACGATTTATATGTGAAAAGAAATTGAATGACTTTCACATATTATCGCATAACTTTGAATTTAAACAATGGTTTCATTCATTAATGAAATATCATTAAGTTGGGTATTTTAAACAAGGCATTTTAATGTTTTACAAATGTTCATACATTATCAATTAGTTTCAAACAACAAGGATAATTCACACATAATCAAACAAGATATGAACACGAATAGAAATCATTCATAAAAGCAGAACAACTGTTTGTTACAAACTCATATGAATAACCGTCTCACGAAGTGTGAGACACACTAAAGAAGTTCACAATCTCTTGATTACAATAATCATCCTAAACATAAACTAAATGATAAATGTCGAGGGAGAGTGTCGTCGGCCATCATCATCATGCTCGCCATCAACACGCAACGTCACATCCTCTCTAGCAAGCACCTCTCATGCAGAAGGACCTGTTTTCACCAAAACAGAATAAGTATCAGATATACTTTAACACTGCAATGTGTTTGCAAGATTATAACATTTATAAAACTGTATATCAAATATATACCTTGGTCATCGATGACTTCTCCGGTGATTGGTTCAACCTTTACGTTCCTGAAACGTAATATGAACTCATTGAAATCCACTGCTTCCGTATCACCACTCATGATGCTACTCTGGACATGTCCTTTGTAGCTGGGAGGCAATGACCGAAGTAGTACGTCTATCGCAAATGGATCAGCCATCCAGTAATCCACGAAGTGAACCAGTCTCGTGTGTGCATCAAGCATGTGCTCCAAGTGACTCTTCAGACATGTATGCTCCTCCATCTGTATGGAAAGGAACTCTCCAAGCAACTCGTGCTTCCACATGCGCACATGACCTATGAACTCTGCTCTCAGCTGATCCACCATCGAATATGGGTCAAGATCACCCATGAGCGGATGTAGTTCATTCACCATCCCGTAACGCATTATTATCTGAATGTAGGTGGACATCTCTTGGCGATAGTAGCGGTCTGCCAGCTCTTGTGGGGTTTCATAGTAGTCTGGCTTAGTCAAAACCAACGTGCGGCGTATGTAGTCTACCACATGATTCCTAGTAAGGAGATCATTCAGGCGCACAAGCCAACTAGGGAAGTTGGATCCATCAAGTCTAAGTTTTTCACCCTTTACCCAATCCTTAATGGCAAAGTAAGCTTCACGGTGAGCCATCTACATTTATAATTGCAAAAGGAATTTAGACTAAGTTTATAATTAAATGAGTTAATAATAACTCCTCTCAGAAACACCTATCCCCAGTGAGGGTTCCTAGTGATAACACGGCCCCTATCAGCCACATCTCCCTCGATTGATCACGGCCATCGATGTGGGTTCAAAGGTGGACGCTAAACGTCGATCACATCATTCATGCGACTCGTGCTCGATCTTTCGACCATCCGTGTTTCGAGGCCACGCTTCTGTGGTGTGCTAGGCTCGCCAACTCAACCTTAGTGTATCCGCTGTGCAACATGGCTTACACCCACTGTATGCGAACGTAGATATGTCTGACACCCAGGCCTGTAACCCTGGATCGCCTCATACCGAAGAACTTTCTTGGTGGTGCACACTAAGGGGGAACACAATCGTTGGTAATTTTAACAGGGATCATCTTATTAGACTACCGTCGAGTATCTGATACTAGCACACAATAAGATATACAAACAATAACATTGAATGTAAATGCTATGTGATATGGTCCTTCGCGTCGTGATCTCCATCCGCCGTCACCGGGTTCCGGCGCCAGGGTTCCGGCGCCGTAGACACCAGGGTACCAGTGTCATTCCGGCATGGTAGTTTGTCATTATCGTGACTATCTACTACTATGCAACAAAAGGTAATTACTTTACCTTTGCCACAACCATATCACAAAGCAACGCCCCCCTGCAAAACAAAGTTAGACGCCTCTACTTTATATTTGCAAGTTTTACGTGGCTGAATGGGCTTTCACACAAGAACCGTTCTTACCTACGAACTTTCAGCACAACGTTGATCAAGTAGTTGTCTCTACTACACCCCTTTTGGGGCCCCCATTGCAAATGGTATACCAACTAATGCGAGAGACACAGACACCCCCCTAAGCCACTTTATACGGTACAAGCCGTATGTCAAGCGTGGACCAGTCTCGCGAATGAACGTGTAAAGTCGGTTGGGGGCCGCTTCATCAAGCATTACTGCGGTATACACAAGTACACGTGGGAGGGTAACAACTAAAAGATCAACGCCCACATGCTGCATCTCATGTGTTCTACCCGTACTAGCATTACTACGCATAGATCTGGCTCTGATACCACTGTTGGGGTTCCGCGTATGAAAACAATAAATTTTACTCTACGCCCCTGAACCCCTGAAGCTGCCAGGACCTATCTATTAGTAATACAGTAACGAGAGGGGCTTTTCACGAACTTACCCTTGAAGACCAAAAAGCGTTGTCAACGCTCAGGAGAGCGTGGTTGATGTAGACGATCCGAAGCCGACCTCAAGGTCGTGATGAAGTCCTTGCGCTCCTTCTGGCTCCAACGACTTGAGTGCCTCAAGTGCGACACCTCGCGGGGAGTTACACATGTCCGGTGCCTGACGATGACTCCCGCTTCCCTGATCCAGCAGCAGTTGCATAAATAGAGCTCCCGGATCCGAATCCCACAAAGCGACGGCGCTCCGCGGTGAAGATGTCTCTCGCTCGTGCAGTCTAGACTTGGGACCACGGTCACGAGAGAGGGGGAGAGAGAAAATATCAATTGGAGGTCCTCCCAAAAGTGGGGAGACCTTTATTGATTATTGGTGTATTTTTCTAGGCCAAATACCCCACTATATATAGGGGGAGGGGAGGTACTACCTCCCTCAAAGTCCCGGGGTGGGACTAAAGGAGAGGAGGGGGTGGGGTGGCCGCCGGCCAGCTCCTAGTGGGCCCCGCGGGGGGGGGGGGCTAGGCCCATCCGGCCATCCCCCTTGGCCCCTCTCCCTCTCTCCTTTCCCCTAATGGGCCCTCTCCCTCCGGAATTGGCCCATTAAGCATTTAACCATTTAAATTGATTTTCTCTTTATTAAATAAATATGAATAAATGATTAAATCAATATTTAACATTCATTCACATATCATTTAATCTCCGTGGCCATGGAACACCTTCCACCTCCACTCCGGACATCCTCCGGACTTACCGAAACCCTTCCGGTTTTCTCCCTTCTTTTCTTGGTGATTCCACCAATCCTATAAACACTCTCTAAGCATCATCAAGCCCTTAAGCGTGATATCCCACGGTTCAGGAACACTCCATACATGGTCGGGACACTCCCGCACCAATGATCGACAGAGGGACCTGGATGGCCATGTGACCCCTGTGCGTTCCACGAAGATCTGTCGTCGTTTGAACCAGGACAGTCGTGTCTTATTCCCTTTGCCACTCGATACTTACATTGCCCGAGATCTGATCAATGACATCACCATGTCGTGTTCAATCTCGTTACTGAACAATGCTACTTGACTCGTTCCGACAAGTGATATCCTCGTGATCCAATCACACGCTGCGCAGCTATTGGATATAACTTCTCCGAGTGGGCCTTTGAGTATCTTCCCGTCACATGGACGGACAAATCCCGCTCTTGACATATATTGCCTCTATGGTTTCCTCTGAGTACCTGAACACACCTTTGTAACCACCGTTTTACCAGATGGCGTTTGATGCTATCTAAGCACTCTCGGGAGACAGTGATTGATATAGCCTCACGGTCTAAGGAATAGTCTACGAGGATCCATTTCTAATCATCATAACTTGAACTTCGTGACATGATCGGATCAGGATTTTTAGGTTGGGTATTGGTTCATCATCTCATTCTCCAAATGAGATGACCTCATTTCCAACTGGCATAAATGCCACATGATCAGGAAACATGATCATCTATTGACCAATGAACCAGTGACTAAAGTTTTACTGAGAACCCCTGGTTGTTTGTATATCACACGTGTATTGATGTTTCCACTCAATACATTTATAGCATGATATAAAACTTAATCATAAACTATCTGAAATATGATAATAGTCATTACTAATATTTGTCTCTAGGGCATATTTCCAACAGGAATCTACTAGGCAAGTTAGTTACTCGTGAGGTTTTCCAGGCCCCGTGTGGTTGTACGCTCGTCTCGGTTCCAAACGCAAGAACTCGGTTCCTAGTAGTGGCGAGTATGGGACTAGAAAAACCACATCCCACCGTGGCCTCCCATACAAGCCTTAGCATGTTTAACTTGTACCACTGATCTTACCTCATCAGTATACATCGATCTCCTGTCATACTAGATTCTCTCCAAATGGTACATCATCTGGATGAACCAGCACTGACAGCTAAGCATGGCTAAGCAAGACACAGATATAAGCTCTAGCAGTACACACAAGCCAAACCTAGTTATGCTAGGAGAAGTGGATCAGGTAATATAATATCAAAGGGAGTAATGCAACAGATAGGATACTCTATCTATCGATAAAAGACCACAATAGCATCGTATGCATCATGACAAGAATGAAATACTTTCAAAAGCATAGGATTCTTTTATGTGTGGGGCTATGCTTGCCTTGTTTGTTGATACCCAGATATAGATCTTTAGAAGCCTTGTACTCGACTTGATTACAGTTGGTCAAGTATTGTTCTTCAAGCTTCGATGGTGTTGATCTCGATCTTCGATCTCGGAGTCGGTATCGTATTCTACCAAAAAGAACCAAACACTGGAAAGAAAGGGGAAACAACAATCAACACATGGCATCGATACAATGCTCAAGCAAGGATGATGATATGACAAGTTAAATAGATCTTAAATAAAACCCTAGGGCATGCTTGATCCTTTTAAATAGGGTTCGAATGGTACAAACCCTAGGACAGGGGAACCCCAGAACACCTATGAGGGGTTGATTTAGTTCTCTAATTAAACTTGTCATTTAAGTTGCTTAACAATGCATGATTATAGTTTAAACAGATAGATCTCATTTTTCTGAACATTTTGATATATTATACATATTTTTCTGACTTATAAATAATAAGTTATTAAATTTATAAGCTTTATATCATTTTCTGGATTTAATAAAACTATTAAAAGGATTACTGCGTCAGCATGACACGCGCTGACGTCACTCAGGGTTGGGGACATTTTTCACTGGGGCAGAGGCTACCCGCAATGACTGACGGGTGGGCCAGGTGCCACGTCAGTTGCTACTGTGGCCAACCTTGGTCGACGCCACGTCGGCTCGACGGAAACCGGCCAGGCGGTGGCCAACGATGGCGAGGGAGGGCGCGCGTAGCTGCGGGAGCAAGCACGCTCGAACCAGGGCTTCACGGCAGACTAGATAGCGGCAGCGCCGCTCGGATTTGGTCACCGGAGTGAGCACTGCGACGACGGCCAGCGGTGGCAGACGGTGGCGCACAACGCGGGATCGATCCAGAGAGGAAGGGGAGGAAGGGAAGGGTCCAGGAGGACCAGGAGAACAACATGTGGGTGATGAAGGCGATGGCGAGGCCGGAGGTGAACCGGAGCGGCAGCAAGGTCGTTGGCGGAGGACGTCGGGCTCGAGGAAGACGACTCTGCTACGACGGATTCGGGGCTCCTTAGCACGATTCCTTCTGCCGGGAGATGCGGAACAGCACGACGGAGCTTAAGGCGGTCTCAGACGGACGAGAAGAGCACAACAATGACGTGGCATCGGCGGCATCTGGGCTAGGGTTCGGAGAGGATAGGATAAGGAGAGAGGAGGGGAAATAGGGTTCGTCCGGCGGCGGCGAGGGTATTTGTAGACGGCCGGCGATGTCGGTAGTGTGGGCGGGCATCGCGGCGCTGACGGGCGGCAACGGTGGCGACAACGAGCTGGTTGCTGTCGTTGACGAAGACGACGAAGAGAAGAGGAGGGCCGAAATATTTTGGGCTTCGGGTAGGCTAGAGTGGGCCTCTACTGGGCTACGAGAGTGCTGCGCGGGCGGCAGAGAGAGGGAGGGAGAAAAGATGGGCCGGCCTGGGCTGTAGCTGCCACTATTTTTTAACACAAAACCCTTTTCTTTTTCTATTCCATGTTTTCTCTTTTGTATTTTCAAATTCTTTCTGTTTTGGAGCTGTTTGAAAATACCAGAGGATTTGTAAAACTATGGAAAATTATTGTGGGGCCCTATTAGTCCATTTGGGCTCCACACTTTTTGAACTTTTCTAAATATGAAAAGCATTTGAGAGGATTTCAAAGAGAGGCAAGGGTTAGGGTTTAGGGTTTGTTTTATTTCTTCAATGCATATTTTAAAATATGATGCTCATGAATGCACAAACAACCCTAAATATAAGATTAGCTAAAGCTGGGGCGTTACATTCTGCTCCGTCTCCGTGCATGCGCTCGCACAACTCCCAGACGAACTCGTTCTGATCAATCCGGGCTTGCTCGCCAGAAGTGGCAATGGCCTCGTTCTCCACGTTGATGAGAAGAATGGCCTGCCAGGCCCTCCATGATGAGGTGGGTGTTCTCCTCCACCGGAAGCTTCTGCAGGGAGAACTCTGTGTCGTGCTCTTCAAAGTGTTGGTTGACCTCCCGGTGGAGACGGGCCTTGTTGCGCTCTTTCGCTCGATCTTGAAAGACTTGAGGACGACGCGCTGCTTCTAATCAACCGCTGGCATGTCGTACTGGTCCCCGTCCGTTAAGGAGAACAAGTCAAACTTCTCAGAGTCATCATCGTCCGAGGAGTCCGGCAGAGTTCACTACGATAGTGGGGAGCACGGCGGTGCCTCGGGCATGGGGAACCTGGCCCAGCAGGTAGGCAGGTGGTGAGGCATGCCGCTTATCCGACGAGTGATCTTGGGGGAAATAGAAGGCACGCTAGGCGGGGCTAGGGTTTGAGTTGTAGATAAAGGAGAGGCACCGGGAAGGTATTTATATGGTGGAGGATGCTGGCTCGCATTAACGTCATCGCAGAGGGCGAAGAGACTGGACGGTGCGCCGGTTATGCGCCACTGCGGCAACAAGACAACTTTCTATGTCGTCCATGCGCCACTGATGCGACAACACGACTCTCTCCGCCGGCCATTAAGCCGCCATAGGGAGATTGGTGATGACATAAATAATACTGATCACTCTGTGTGATGACTGCAAGAACACATACACAATGTTTGGGTGTCAAGTGGGATCCCACATAAATCCCACTTCTAGTTCATTTGTTAAAATCTAGTTTAAATTTTTACTCAACATTTATACTAGATTTTGACAAATGAACTAGAAATGGGACTTTGATAGGATCCCACTTGACACCTTACACAATTGAGCTAGTCTTCCAAGTAAGAGTATCGAACCATGGAGAGCTATTTGGTTAAGGTCTTAATGTCCAAGGAATACTTATATGCTGCTCTTGATCTCAAGTAAGATTGTTTAAATATGTTGTTTTGTGCGTAAAGTAAAGACTAAATAGTAAACCAACAAGGAGACAAAAACGATATAAATGTTAATAAAACTGTAGTAAGATGAAGTGTTCTTGGAAATTATAGGATCCACCTCTAGCATTGGTATTAATCATGATTAGGATAAATCTATGTCTTTATTCATGACATGTGTGGGGAGAGCTCCATAAAAGAATGATCACAAAGATCCATCTATTACTTCATCCCTAATAACCACTGCGATGATCGTAAGAAAGTCACTCCGATCCCTCACAATTAAGAGTTTCCCATAGATATTGATATGATCTTAGTAAAGCTCTCCTTATTCACCATATGAATAGCATGCCGGCACGTTATGTTACTTAGCACTGTACATACTACCATACCCCAACGGTAACTCTCTCTAGTCCCGAAGGCAAATATTACATATTCGACTTCACATAATATCTAGAGAGCAAACCAATACATAATCTTCAACCAAAGTTAATGATCATCTTTATTGCATATCATAATATTGCTAGGGTTTTTTCATCTCCCAAGAACAGTGTAAACTACTCACTCATGGAGACAATCAACAACATCATAATTGATATATGAAATGAATACAAATAGATGGATGATAACAAGTATAAATCCAAAATAGTAATTGGAATTACAACAAGATATGGTAAATGAGATGGGAATGGTGATGGTGATGAAAATGCAGCGGTTGATGATGATGAAGATGATGCCTTGGACTCCGACGATCCGTGCAGTAGTAAGGATGATGCCCTCTGCAAGTTTCCCCTCCAGATCCCTTTTGTAGGTGAGGTTTATGTGTATTCTGGTGTCTCTGAATGCTGGATCTCAGATCCATCTTCTCTTGGTGAGAGTATTTGACGAGACGAAGCGGCCGCTACATGGTACAAACGCGTGGTACGAGCTGGACCTTCCCGTACCGAATTAATTATATTCTTGGATCAATCGTTGTAATATTGTGACGAATTGATACTATTTTATTCATCGAAACTGTGTGCGCTAGCTATTCGATCCAAGGGACTAGCATGATAAACACAAGATCTAATCTATAACGGGTTGGATCGCTTCAGCGTCCCTATTAGGCACGGTATGAGCGAACTTCAGACTCCACGATGCTTCGGCACAAGCCTCCGACGACGGTCCTCGCTCCGCTCGTCAGAATTTAGCCTCCTTAATGAATTTGGTTCATACTTCAACAAAAATACCGTCAATATGATTTGTACTTTGCATTACGAGTTGTTTAGATATACAAACATCTAGAGAGGTATGAGTATGACTTTTACAGCTCTAACTGTTGTGGATATACTAAATAGGTACAGTCTCATACCGGCAAGTCCGGGTGGCCCACATATAGTGGTTAGGCCTATGGCCTAACCGGACGGCTCAGTTGCTGATAGACAAGACGGAGGTCCAGTCAGGACATGGAAGGCGGCGTTCCACCGTCTAAGATGGAAGCCGGCGCCTTGGACGACAAGCCAGTAGGTTATGTATTAGTCTAGAACACCGTAACCGTATTCGGCTAGAACTCTCCTTGTAACTCTAGGTCATGGCACCTTTATAAGCCAGCTTACGGGAGCCTTTAGGGCATAAGTAACTTAGACCAAGTGCATAGCACAACCCGCATATAGTGAACGCACGATCTTTGTAACTCGGCATATTGTCATTATAGTGATTTATAGTAAGAGTAAGATTTTTCCACCGTCGTGAGATCTGAACCTAGGTAAGCTGTGTCACGCCGTTTTGGACGCTCTCCGTCTTACCCCACGTCTCTAAACTCGTCGTTGGGATATCCCTCCGAGGTATGTGTCGACAAAACCATCATAGTTGGCACCCACCGTGAAGCAAGAGGCGTTTACAGCAAAAATCCGGACGGGAACCTCAACATCGTTCTACTCGGTGGTATCCACATATTTATCGACAAAGCCGGCGCAGGACCTAAATCCCAGGAGGCCAGCATGGCGTTAAGACCCATTCGAACCGTCTTCGGGCTGGATTCGCGGAAAGTCAATTTAATCTTGACATCCTCGTTGAGGTTTCCGGCTTAGATCTTAAAAAAAAAGTCCAGGCGCGAACCATCCACGCTTTTGAAGACGGCAAATCGTATCTAGCGATTCATATGTTTATTCGAGCGGGTGAGCTTTCCGTCTTTATCACCTGATATGCGCGATTGGTTTCTTAGTACGTACGCACGTCAAGGGTTTGATGTTAATACTGTACTGTTTTCACGAATCGTGTGTCTGAAGCCTGCTGTCGGTGACTGATTTAGAAACCAAAACGGAAATCTTACGTGTTGAGCATAATCTTCAAAGCATAGGGAATAGCTCCACCTTCCATCTTTGGTTAGGCTGCCGGGTTGGATTCAAGTCAGACACACACAGATTAGATCGGTTGAATCGATTGGGCTACTAGCTTTTTCATAATTCTCCGCCAAACGCTAATTATGCATGGAATTAGCGGCCATAGTGCTAATCTGTATGAATGATACACATGGTGGCTCGTGACTCTTGCATGGATTTCCCGGCAAGGATGCTAGCTCACCGGCCAAGTCGAGTATTCAACACATCATGTGAACACCGCATATGCGACGAGCGGGATCTTTGTTGCGTCCAGTTTCGCATCCATCGCAGCAACCTCCACTTGCATCTTGATTTGCCAAAACACCGTGAATCTGCGACAGACTATATCTTCTTCATCGTCATCGCGAAATGCACTTCGCCTTGACTTCTCAGCGTCCGGATTCATCTTCACCGCGACCAGACACCGACTCCGCTCCTATTTATATTTATTATTTTAATTCTTTATAATTATGAGATTAAGATTGGTTTACTCATATTCTGAGTCTTTTACCGCTTTCGTTTTTATCATATATTTTTCACGATTTTGCATTGCGCCCATGAGTATAATTTTTAGTAGTTTTGACCAACCATGTAAAAAACCCACCTTCGGACGTTAGTTTAAGTTTTTCGGCTACACATTTTCTATTGTTTTATATGTGGATTCCAGAATAGTGACATTTCAGCACTTAAAGCCGGCGTTTGTTGCTGGGATTCTTGATTGTCTCGCTATTAAGATCTATCACCTCAGCAGGTGTTCTCTGCTTAAAGTTTATTGTCTCACGAAAAGTCAAGCATATAAGCCAGAAGAACAGATAAACCAGTACTTACTTAAAAAAATTACATAAATTGTTCAAGTTAGCCGAGTTTTTTCCGCCTTGATAGTTTTATGTTGTTCAACAGCTTCATTGTTTCAGCCTTAAAACATTTGTTCAAAGTCCATATTTGTTCTGACTTACATATGTTCGTTGAATACAATTAAATGAACAATTTAATATAATTGTATTTTTATGTTTATGTCTCAGGTACATGACACTTGGACGTTCCAACGGTCCGTGGATTAAGGTGTTTTTGAGCCGACTTTGCGCTAGGCTCGACACACGGGGGTTGCAATCGCAGTTGTTGACAAAGACTTGAGACGCCTTTGAGTTAGCCCACTCGACGCTTGGGGGCTTGACATCTCTAACTTAAGAATTTTGTCCCGCCTTGCGTCCAAGATGGAACAATCCTCGGGAGCTACAGTACGATGATCTCCAAGATAAGGTGAAGTTCTCTTTGAGAATCAAGCTAGAAAATTCAAGTAAATTCCACCTTGACACTCGGGGGCTACACCAATGTTGAATTTTTATGAAGTTCTCTCTAGAGCACTAACCGGAAATAATTTCTGACTTGACACTTGGGGACTATACTATTCATATTTTTGCTGAAGCTACTCTGAGAGCACCAAGACGAATTTCTTTTGAAAACTCCGACTTGGCACTCGGGGGCTACAATCGTTTGCTATATACTGACGCATGTCCTTTTGAGCATCAAACCGTCTTCGACGAAGCCGACTCAATGCTCGAGGGCCACATATGGTTATGTCAAAAAAACTTTCAAGACGGTGAAAAATCCGGCTAGTAAAACTTGGAGACTTGACATCAACTTTGCACTTAATTTTTTTCGAATGCATGCGACCTTTATTAATTTATTGAAGTCAAATGTTTACAAAAGATTACATAATGGATCGCATAGGGTTGAGACATGTATCAACCATCTAAAAAAGAATGAAAACATGAAGTTGTTCTGCATCAACACGTTAACATAAAATCAGAACACCAGTTACACCTGCTGTATAAATCCCGTGCCACCGACTCTAGCCGGCTGCACCTAGTATCTAAAGCCTCGCGCTTCTCCATATGTTGAAGGAAAGACCACAAACGGATCCAGTGAGTATCCATAGGTATAACCTGCATGAAAGAAGTAGATTTTGCTTTGTTGAAGATATAATTCGTATGTTCCATATGGCCCGAAGTAAAGCACAAACTCCCACTCGGATTTGTACTTTTTATTCTTTCGAGACTCCCATAAGCTAATTGCCAAACAAATTGTTAATACTACTAGGAGGGGTTATGTTAAAGGCAATATGCACAATACGCCAAACTACTTTTGCAAGGAGGCATGTTATAAACAGGTGTTGTACTGATTCATCCTAAGAACAAAAACAAAAAAATTTACATCCTTGCCAATTTATTTTTATCAAGGTATCCTTTGTTAGTAGTACTCTACGGTGTAAGAAGCACATAAAAATCCTTATTTTAAGTGGTACTCTGTCATAGACTGATTTTTGGAGTTTTCAAAAATCTTTTATCTAGAAAATAAGGATAAGAAAATTTCATTCAATTAATGGAAGCTAAACGAAATATTTCTTATGCAAACGGCTTTAACACGAATTGATACCAACATGAACATAAATTTTATTTTCATTTGTCTCTCAAATTGTCTTGTATTTTTGTTGGTTTCGGCATATTAAAATATGCTGCTTTGAATATGTTTTGATTTATTGATTCTCTTTATTTTTCCTTCTTTCAAAAATTCGCATGGACTTTGATGTTATAGCCATGCACGTTTGCATGCATGCATGCCTTGGCTGGCCACACAATCACGTAGCTTCTCTTCCCTTGTGTTTTTCTTTTTCTCTTCCTATGTCTATCGATTCATTCCATTGTGCCGATTCCTTTTCTTTATTAATTTTACTAGCACCATCATGCATCATTTCATCTGGTCCACTCAGCGTGCCCAACCAGCAAGGCCGAATCATGTGTTATAGCCAACGCACGGTCCCGGCGACTCCGGCCACGTCATGGCGAACTTCTGCGCTATTAGCGCAGCAAGGAGGAGGAGAACTAGTCCAAGACCTCATTCAGAAAATCTATTCCCCGATCCATCGACTACAGCTCATCAATATCTCCATCTACTACAATTCGATCTAGAAATTCTTCGCACAAATTCGTCATGTACGGTGAGAATCGGAGCAATTCCTTTTAAGCATAATCTCATGTCATCTATGCCTACCTTCTAGACATGGTCTCTGTCCATATTTTTCCAGTGGACCGTGTGGCCGGTGAACCGAATGCCACTCGATGGCATCTGCCCTGTAGTATACTTTGCATGCATCAGATCAACTCAAGAGCAACATAGCAAACATGCCAAATAACCTTAGAAACCTAGCAGTGTTGTTAGTCTTCATAGTTGTGGAGTAGTAGTTAAACTAGATTTTCATATGTCAATATTTTGGTTCATAGTCAAATGGTATTTGAATTAGAGGTTTGATTGTGTGTGGTTTATTTTAATTCCTAGTTAATCCACACGTATAGGAGATCTTTGCAAATCCTTTATATGATTTTTGTGACATGTGTAGATTATTGGTTGCATTTGAAGATAGGTTTATAGCTTATTATAAATGGAATGTCGTGTGTCACTTTGTAATTTTCACTAGCCTAATATTCAGATTACACTAAATTCGTGTGTGATGTTGATCCATGTTTAATTATCTTATTCATGAATGACTTGCTGCTAGTATTTTTATAGTAAAATGCATGTTTAGTTGGTATTTGCTTAGTGTTAGCTTATTACTTGCTTAGTGTGAAGTAAGCTAGCTAAGTATGAGAGGATGGCATTCTTTGATTATTCTTATTTGTTTACTATGTTATCCATAGACTTAATTGTTGTATTCATGTATATCCCTAGCTTATCATCTTATTGCATGTGCGTTGTTTGTCTAGACTATCATTCGTGCTTAACTACTCATTGGTATCTTTTGTACCATATGTTATATATTATGTTTGATTCTATTTATTCTAGTAGCATAGTGCTTTGTGATAGTGTGTGTTCATGCTTTGTCTATACGTGTGGTTATACATATGATCCAGTGCCATATTTCATCGCTTAGTTCTTTGTGTTATATGCATAGATTATAGCTTATTATCTTGTTAGTAGTGCATGCTTTTTATTGATGTGTCTTTGAGTATGCTAGCATACATTTACTCGTTGAAGTAGATAATAATATGTATTGCGTGCTTGCTTGATTATAGATGCATATGATGTATCATACTTATATGGTAGCTTATAATATGTTTTTATATTGCATAGTAGACTATCACATGCTTAGCCTAGTTTGTTTTCATGTTAAAAGTGCATGATATTATATTCTTGTGAGTATAGGTCTTATTGTTAAGTATATAATAGATTGATGTGAGGGTTACCTTTGTGGTATATGCTTGTATGCCTTGTTATCTCATGCTAGTAATGTTAATCTTGATAGTTATTGTGTACCATGTTATAGTATCTCCGAAATGTGAATTCATGTATATCCTTTGCGAGATATTAGTGTTATGCTATGATCATCTTTAGTATATATCATGCTCTATTACTTTATACATGTGTTAGTAGGCTTGTTGGTAAAGGTTGTTGTGTTTATTTATAGATGGTATATCGAACATTGATACATTACTATAACATGCTTTGAATGTTCGATATCATGCTACGTCGTGTTTAGCTATTGCCTTATGATCATTTAATCATACTTATGGTAGTAATTGTTTATTGTCTGTGTTTACCGTAATATCAGATGTGGTGTACATCTATGGTTTTCTAGTGTGATGCATGTTTTCTTAGTGTCATCTTTAGTTTCCATTTCTTATTGTTTATGATGGATGTTTATCTTAGATTTTGTATCGCTTATTTACTTGTGTTAGCATGCTAGATAATCTTTGCTACTCTTTATATCACTAGTATGATAGGTATTGTTTGATGATTGCAAGTTAGTATGATATGGTTTATTACTATGTCTTGTTTACAAGTTGCTAGTTATCTAGTTATGATAGATTATAGTAAATGGGTTTACTATGTTACACGGGTATGGACAACTATATTATAAACCATATGTTGGGTTTGTAGTCAGTTGGATATAGCAAGGCTATCCCTGTATCTTATCACAATATTCTTTTGAGATAATCTATCCAAGCATCCTAGCTTCCGTTCTACTTGTTTCATATTCGAGTTACTACAACTCACTTTCTCGATCCTTACTAAATTGTCGTATGTCCCATTCTACACCAACTCATACATTCGTTTTGATTTGTATTTTATTTGGTATTTATTGTCTTGGTATTTACTTGGTTATCATTTTGTATCGTTATAGCGAGTAGAGAGTGGAGAGTTTGATGCAGATATAATCAACTTATTGAACAAGAAGTATTCGTCAACGAAGGCATGTCCCTTTCATAATTATCCCATGTTTTACAAGTGCATGTTATTATTGTTTTACAAATATTACTGCTATTTTGGTTACCCACATACCTTGATACACCTGTCGCCATACACAACCCTGAGTAGAGATTATATATTAATCCTGTAGAGTAGAATTGCGTAGCCATGCTAAATAATATTTAGGATCCTTGATCTCTCCTCTTCGGAGGAATTGGGTGACCCTCGGGTCACATATATACTTTTGAAACTTGTTGAGCTAGGCTGAATAGTCGTTATTGCTTCCTCTACTCTATTCTACTCTGGGTAAAACTTACCATCTAAACACTGGCGCGAGCGACATCTGGATCAAAGGAAGGAGCGATTGGCTTCCCTTCACTAGATGAAGGGGGCAATCCGTCGTTCGTGCCGCATGAGGGCCTAATAAGTCTTGGATTTGAAGATTGTGACCACCGTACAACCATATGCTATAATGGGCACTAGCTTGGTCAAGTAAGTTAGTTAGCCTTAGGTGTCGATGTCGCCGTACCGCTGATGAGGTGTCTGCCTGCGGGGGAGCCTTCGGCACAGATGGGGGACCGGTTTGGGGACGTACTCTCAGTTCCGTGCGCCATACCCGGTGGGCATGTCACATCTTTGGGGGATCTAGCTAAAAGACCTTGTCACAATCCCTCTGCCGGTACACCAATAGGTGTGTACTAAACCAGCAGCCACTGGTGGGCAACAAGACGGGATTGTGTCGTGTGGGAAAAGTGTACAACCTCTGCAGAGTGTAAAACTATTCGAATAGCCGTGTCCACGGTCATGGACGACACATGAATCTTTCTTGACATACGGGAACCTGTCTTGCTACTTCCCTCTTTACCCCTATCCTTATCCTGGAGTCTATGAACTATGTGAGTTGTCGTGGACAATTACACTATTGAGAAATACCACATTGATGATAAACATGTTTTCGTCTAAAACCGCTTGTATCAAAACTATTACCATGTTGTAAATAAAATTGGCTTTTATGCAAAAGAACCATATGACCTCCACATAAAGCCACATGTAGATGTATCAGGTTTTGCATAAGGGATATGTTGAGTACGTCATGTACTCATGGCAATACTTTTGTTGAATTCAGAATACTATGAAGGGAAGGACTACGACTGCTATGATGACACTGAGGAGTAAGGCCTCGTGGACTACATCGACTGCCTGTGGTTGAGATGGAGTCACTACGTGTTTTATATTTTCGCTGTGCTTTCTGGATGTAATAAATGTCACCAGACATTTTACTATGTTGTTATCGAGACTTTGTAATAAATTACTTTTGTACGTCTACAATAATATACATTTCGCTGTGTCGTCAACATTGATCTTAGGATTGACGAATAAACACAGGGGGGTCTGGAAGTTAAGTTCCGGTCCTCACATACTCTTATTTTCCAAATATATTTACGCAGAAAACGTGTATGGTCATTCATGTGGTCGAGATACAAAGATTTGACCGTGTACACACCGGATTTACTTAACTTTCAAACGAATTCATCAGGCTGCATTGTCAGGTTGATGTTCATCAAACGACGCACTAGATGGAGCCATCGTGTCCCTCTATTGCCCGTTAGAGCTTATCTAAAACCAATATTTAAGAGTATGCATGACAAAACATGAGCTACCGTAACCTGCTTCCTTTGCACAATATTATATAGAGAAGGGTATTGGTGTGAAATGGGTGTGCTTCCTAACCAAGTATCTTCCCAAAAATGAGTTTGTTCTCCATTTCCAACTTTTAAACCCCTCCTTTTGAAGAATTCGTCCTTAATTTTCATAAGCCCTTTCGAGAATGGTGAGTCCGAAGGTTTCGACTTAACTTGGGATAGCAAACTAGAGTGTAGATATTTATTTTATATGAGTTCCTGCCAAACTTCTTGCTTGGTTAGGAGTTTAAACAACCACTTACTAATTAGGCATTTGTTTTTGATGTCAAGGACCTCCACCCCAAGACCCCCTTGGTCTTTTGGTCTACAAATGATGTTCAACGAGTTAGTATGTACTTCCTCTTATGACCATCACATTGCCAAAAAAACCTCGACCTAAAGTAATCCAATCTTTTCTTTACCCCTTTGGGTATTTCAAAGATAGAGAGCATGAACATCGGTAGACTTGTTAATATTGAATTAATTAGCACTAACCGATCCCCATACAATAATAATTTTTCCACCCAACTTTAAAGTTTTCATTCAAAACGGTCCTCTACCAGCTTCCATTCACTATTTTTAAATTTGCGGAAATGAATTGAGATTCCCAGATATCTAAAAGGGAAAGAACTCGCCTCACACCCAAAAAGATTAATATATTCTTGCCGGTGATCTTTAGCTTTACCAAAACAAAAGACTTCACTTTTATGGAAGTTTATCTTTAGTCCTGATAGCTGCTCAAAAATGGAAAGAACGAGTTTCATGTTTAGCGCTTTTTCCAAATTGTATTTCATAAAAATGATAGTGTCGGCTGCATATTGTAGAATCGAAACCCATCCCTCTACTAAATGAGGTATGAGCCCATCTACCTGTCCATCATGTTTTGCTGTAGCAATCAAAATTACTAACATATCCGCCACGAGGTTGAAAATCATGGGGGACAATGGGTCTCCTTTCCTTAAGCCCTTGAAAGTGCAGAAATAGTTACCTATGTCATTGTTTACTTTAATTCCAACGCTCCCGCGGCTAACAAAATCCTCTATCCATCGACACCATTTAGGATCAAAACCTTTCATATGCAAAACCTGCTGTAAAAAGACCATTTCACCTTATTGTAACCCTTTTCAAAATCGATTTTTAACATCACTCCATCCATTTTCTTCCTATGAAGTTCATGGATCGTTTCACGTAGAATTAGTATTCCTTCCAGAATGTGCCTCCTTGACATGAAAGTCGTTTGAGTTGGT
The DNA here is from genome assembly GCA_916181665.1 of Avena sativa. Lineage (NCBI taxonomy): Eukaryota > Viridiplantae > Streptophyta > Magnoliopsida > Poales > Poaceae > Avena > Avena sativa. Next base: position 348,340,812 of record OV702287.1, read on the forward strand.
CTAATTACCTGTTGTGCCACAATGGTGATTCTATTTGTTTCTACCTTTGTAAAAAAATTGAAACTCACATTAAGTAGACAGATCGACATGTATTGTTGAATCTAAACCGCGTTCTGCTTTTTAGGTAAAAGAATCACAGTACCATAGTTTAAACGGAATAAAGGAAGTTTCCCTTGCTGAAATTTCAAACAAATTCATTAGATCATTTTTGATTGTCTCCCAAAAATATTGGTACAACTTTGCGGGAAACCCATCTGGCTCCGGAGCTTTGTTCTTTTCCATCTACATAATTGCTTCGTACACCTCCTTTTCTCCAAAATCGGCTATAAGAATATTATTCTCTTCTTCAGACAATTGTGGAATGTCCTCTATTTCCGTTTCAACAAGTGAAAAAGCACTTTGTTCTGGAGTTCCAAACAACTTTTTTTAGAACTCTGTAATATATGCCTTTATGTTATCATGGCCTATTATCGTTCCTTCCTCTTGTTCTAATTGAAAAATCTTTTTTCTTCGATGCTTTCCATTCGTAATCAAGTGGAAATATTTCGTGTTATTACCACTCTCTTGAAGATGCTTAACTTTTGCATGTTGAGCTCACTTTGTCTCTTCGTCCCGTAGGAGTTTGGTTAACTTTTCATTCGCCCCACGTAATTCCTCCCTCTCGGACGAATTAAGATGGACATATTCTGCTTTGATATCTAGTGTGTCAATTATGTTTAAAAGTCTTTGTTTTTCAATTTTATACACACTACTAAGATTTCTTGCCCAACCCCTAAGAAAATTAGGGAGATGGCGGATCTTGTTCTGCCAGACCTCCATGGGGTTTCTTCCAAGAGTAACAGCAGCCCACTCATGGTTTATCATTTCATGAAAGCCATCTTGTCGCAACCATGCTCGTTCAAAAGAAAAATGAGACTTGTTTCCCCGGTGAGCTTGTTCACCGGAGTCAATAAGAAGTGGTGTGTGGTTCGATCGCGTTCTTGTTAATGCTCTAACACTAACTAAAGGAAACTCCTGCTCTTAAGAAATGCTAGCTAGCACTCTGTCCAGCTTTTTGAACGTGGGATTTTCTTTTCTATTGTTCCAAGTAAATTGTCTTCCAGATAGAGCTAATTCTCTAAGATCAAGGCTTTCAATGAGTTAAAAATGAATGGCCATCAGCGTTGAAGTTATCATTATTCTTTTCCCCTTGTCTTCTAATAATATTAAAATCACCGCCGACCAACATTGGCAACTCATCGTCCTCGCAAAAACGAAATAGCTATGCCAAGAACTCACCTTTCTGGGCATCTTGAGCCGCTCCGTATACAACGATTAAGGACTATTCAAATTTATTCGCTTTATAAGACAAGTGGAATTTGACACATCTCTCTCGTGACACAACATTATTAATCGATAGTGTTTCTTAATTCAAACCCACTAGAATACCTCCCGGTCTTCCTATGGGAGGTAAACGGTACCAAACGTAATTAAGACCTCCTGATAAGTTTCTTAGGAGGGTTCCGAAAAGTTATCACGACCTGTTTCTAAAATCGCAAAAAAATCTAACTTATGCTCTCTGATTGTTTTGTGAACAACTGAGTGTTTGGTTGGGTCCCTAAATCCGTCACTGCTCCAGAAAGATTCTTTCGTTGCTTTTTCAATTTATTATTTAGTCGAACACTACGTCTAATGACCGATCCCTCCGCAGTTTTTTTTATTAATACGTTTTGTTTTAGACACCGAGGGATTAGGATCCTTATGACCCTCCGAGCCTTGTTGCTCTTCACCCTCAAGGTCTATGCATAGTTTTGTAGCTTCATTCAAAATTAAACTACTCGTTGAAGTGTCATCCGATTTTACTTTCTCCTCATTCTTTTTTAACATCACTAACGTTCTCTTAAGATCTAACTCTTTAATACTATTAACCGAATGTTCTATCTGGCATGAAGACTCGTCTAGGGAGACTCCAAGTTTAGCGGCTCTAGCTACAACCAACTCTTTAGAAATAGCTTTAATAGAAAATTTGGAAACAAATTTGGTACATGATGGTGTAGCATTATTCTTGTTTTGCACTATCCGTTGTGCATGCGCCAACTGCGTGTCCTCGGCATTGGGCTAGGAACATATGCGTTCACTTGAACGCATTCTAGCCACCGGGACACTGCCGAACGCCATCACCTATGCTTGCGAGTACCGCCCATCTAGGAAAACTCCTGTCCCGAGCAGCGTGGATGGCGAGGATGGCGAGATGCTACGACACATGCTCCCTCCTAGAGGTTGTGGCAGCGAATACGAAGCCAACGAAGCCACATCAGACGCCACAACCTCCTGTTGTGGGCTCTGCAACGACAACATCAAGCCACGAGGGCTACACTGCCAAGGTGTAGACGGAGATGATGACACAACAAAGTTGGCCTCCTGCCTGTTGTTGTTCATACTTTCCGAGGCTACAAGTGATGTTGGACGCTTAGCTAACATGTCTGCGATGATAGCCCGTTGTTCTGAAATGTCTGAGGCAAGAGAAAACTCCACGGGAGATGCATCGGGAGACCTTTCTGAAGCGTCAGGTCAAACCGCTGTCTTGGTAGCTGGCGTGGGCATATCTTACAGGTACTCGAGTTTGGTATATATGGTTAGATCTGATAGAAGCCCACGGTGGTTCCAGGGCCCAATCCAGGATTCGGTGACCTACGGAGACTCCGACTGCTTGCGGTACAAGGCAAAGCCTAAGATAGAAAGTTTAAACGGGCGAACCCTATGTAACCGACTCGACTTGCTACCTGAGACCTGGCCTGTCTATATAAAGGCTAGGAGGGGGCAGCGAGGAGTACAATCACAACCCTAGTTTCCGAAACCTCGCCAGATTGCATCTGCGCACCCCTGTAACTTTCGACTCCCTCGATAATTCCAAGAGCGGACAAGCAGGAGTAGGGACCTCTACGAGGCCTGAACCTGGGTAAACCTTGCATTCCTGTGTGCTTGTTTGCTAGCCGATTGATGCCTCCAGCACTCCCTCCTTCTCCAAAACCCAAGTCCATAACAATGGGCATCGATGAGTTCAACCCTCGTCAATTGGCGCCGTTTGTGGGAACTGGGAGTGCTGATGTCGCAGCTTCTTTGGCCCCGTCAACCGCGATCTACAAGTCTACAACAGCAGAGACTCGCCTCCACTTTGGTGCCTTCGACTTCACCGTCTGCACGCCGGCCACTCGCCCGGCTTTCGAGTCCGCGGGTGAGGGAATCGGCTTGGCGATCGGGAGCCTACGCTTCCAAGTTGGTCAGCTGGGCACACTCCGCCTCCCTGACCAGCCCGCGGTTCCTGCGATTGCTCCATCATCGTGGTTTCCACCGCCGATCGGCACCCCGAGTGAACTCAATGCCCCGACAACAGTCAGGAACGCGATGAGCGACAGTAGTTGTGGATCCGATCTGGACGATCTAGCCACTAAAGACGGAGCCTACGGCTCTGGATCTAAAAGTTGCGGAAGCAACAGCTTCCCCAATCACTACATGTGCGCCGTCATCAACGCTGGCGACACCGTCACTAGTCACGAAAACACCAGGACTGGCCCGACCAACGGCGGCATCCCAGTCGCGAACGGTGGCCCCGCCAACAACGCGCCCACCAACAATGGGACAGAAGACCCACACCTCACGGCGAATGAGCACACCGAAGAGAGCGTGCTGATCAATCTCAACGACAATGAGTGGGCTCGCTGTTGAGAAGCTCTGTGGAGAAATCCCCTGCCCTTAAACTCATCACAAGAGATGCTGATGGGTTACCACTGGCTGCTCAAGGAGGAGTACAAGTGCAACAGCAACTAATCATGCAACTCGACGCGCGAAGAAAAGCAGCGGATGAGTCGAGCCTTTGGCGGGCACAGCTCTCCTCCATGGGAGGATCCTCCTCCAAGGGCAACAACCATGTGGCCGCCAAAAGGCGCTCTCGACTAGCCCACCTCACCGACAAGGAGCGAGAAGAGGCCGCACGAGTCCTCGACTTCTCGTCCATGATGGTGGATATGTGGGGCAACATGTTCCCGAAGACGCCACAGGCAGCGGTGATTGCAGCCACCATGTACCTCCTCAACAACCAACCACCAGCTGGGATCCGCGAGCCGCCATGCACCGATCTATGATCGCAGGCTCGGGGCTAGTCGAAGCTGCCCTCATCAAGGATCCAACATCATAGCCGAAAAAGAGTAAGGCTCTGGCCAAACGCTACTCCTCGCCCTCGTCCAGCGACGACAGCCACGACTTATCTCGATGTTGCCGCTCACGGTGACACGACCACGACTATGACGCGCGTGATGACATCGCACAGTGTAAGGTCAACAAGATGCACGCAAGGCGTGCTCGTTCGACTGACTTGGAGGACGATGACATAGAGCTCGGTGGCACCAGATGCTTCAGTAGAGCCATCGGGCAGAAGCGAATGCCTAAGGGGTTCAAGCTCCCATCGGAGAACCCGAAATTCGACGACCTCCAGGACCCGAAAATCTGGCTGGAAGATCACATATCCTCCGTTAGGTTGCACGGCGGAAGCTCGAGCACGGCGATGTAATGCCTCCAGCTACAGCTGCAAGGCACCGCTCATGCGTGGCTTAATAACCTCCCGCGCGGATCCATTCGCAGCTAGGAAGAGCTGGTCTACAGCTTCGTGTGAAACTTCAAGGGCACTTACAAAAGGCCCGCATCAATCAAAGAATTAAGACGCTGCCACCAAAGGTCTGGCGAGTTGCTGCGCTCATACATCTAGAGATGGTCCATCATCAAGAATTTTACAGAAGACATCTCCGAGGATCACGCAATCGACGCGTTCAATAGCGGCGTGCGCCACAGAGATCTTAGGGAGGAGCTGGGCCGCTCGAGGCCCAAGACAGTCTACCACCTGATGGAGATCGCAAACAGGTGGGCCGATGGAGAGGACTCAATGAAAAACCATGCCTACTCCAATGATGACGACGACCTCGGGCATATATGCGATCACCGAGGGAAACATCGAATGCGCGGTTACAAGGACGGCGAAGAGGTCGACATGGTCACGGTTGGCTACGCTGACAAACACGATGACAACCGCAACAGCGGATATCGCAGTGGTGGATACCGCGACAACGGGAAAACCATGCAAGTGTGGCAACGTCGCACTCGCGATGAGGCACCCGCAACATCCATCCAGGACAAACTGTCCAGACCATGCAACATGCACTACTACATCGACAAGCACAATGGCAAGAAAAAGTCCAGCCACCTCCTAAAGGACTATCGCGAATTCCTCAAGCTCCACGAAGGCCTGAACCAGATGAATCGCGACGCGATTAACTAAGGCTATGGAGCTGCCCCGGGCGTTGTGGCACATGGAGCTCCTCCACCACCGCCAGGTCCGGTACCACCAGCGGCTGCACCAGTCCAGAACCATGGAGGCGAACCATACCCCCGACCACTGGGGAATATGGGAATGATCCAGAAGGGTCGTCCCTCAAATCGAGTGCAGAAATCGATCACTCGCCAAGTCAACCTGGCAACAAACTCTCCGCCTTCTACCACTGAGTACCTCAGTGGCAGCGAGTCTTGCATCACCTTCGACAAGAGCAATCACCCGCATCAAGTACCTTGCCTAGGCCACTGTCCCCTAGTGCTCGAGGCATAGATTGGAGGCTTCGAGATGAGTCGCATCTTCATGGATGGCGGAAGCGGCATCAACCTCATGTTCGTGAGTACCTTGCGAGCAATGAGGATCCCTCTACATGTCTAGAAGTTTCAGACACGGCGTTCCATGGCATCATTCTAGGGAAGGGCGTGTACCCCTGGGCAAGATCAACCTCAACGTCATCTTCGGCATGTCGCAGAACTTTCGGTGAGAGCGCATCGACTTTGAAGTTGTCGACTGGCCTTCATAGTACCACTGCATCCTCGGGCGTGTCGCGTTCGCGAGGTTCATGGCGGTACCACACTATGCTATCTGCATATGAAGATGTCGGGCCCAAACGACATCATCACAATCAACGGAAGCTTTGAGAGGTCTGATAGCTGCGATAGGGAATTCAACAGAATCTCCCAGTCCTTCAACATGCAAGAGGAACTCGCGAGGTTGAAAGAGTCGACAGACAACCGTCTGCCTCCCCTGAGCAAGACAAGCTCACCCAACCAATCCTTAGACATGTCGGTGCACACCAAGAAAGTCCAGGTCCACCCAACGGACCCGACCAAGACAGCCCTCATCACCAACAACTTGCGTCCCGCATAGGAACTCACGCTCCTCGAATTCCTCCGTGAGCACTGGGAAATCTTTGCTTGGTGTCCAGCAGACATGCCAGGAGTTCCCATGGAATTTGTCGAGCACTCACTCAACGTGAATCCAGACGCAAGGCCAGTCAAGCAAACAATACAGCGATTGTCTGAACCAAGAGCAAAAGCGGTCGGTATGGAAATCAACAGACTCCTCGACGCAAAATGCATACGCGAGATCAAGGAAAGCACCTGGCTCGCAAATCCGGTGCTTGTGCCTAAAAAGGACATGGATATCCTGCGGATGTGCGTGGTCCTCACCTCCTTGAACAAGCACTGCCCGAAGGACCACTTCCCGTAGCCATGGATCAATCAAATAATTGACTCCACTGCGGGATGCAAGCGTCTCTGCTTCCTCGACGCCTACTCAGGCTATAATCAGATTCGAATGGAGGAGGAAGACTAGGAGAAAACGGTGTTCACGACACCCTTTGGTCTGTTCTGCTACAACACGATGCCCTTCGGGCTAAAAAATGCAGGAGCCACCTATCAGCGGTGTATGCAGGCCTGCCTCAAGAACCAACTTGGTCGCAATATCCAATTCTATGTCGATGACATCGTCGTCAACACCAAAGAGGAAGCCGCGTTACTCGACGATCTCCACGAGACCTTCGATAACGTCAATCGCTACCGGATCAAGCTCAATCCGGACAAATGCGCCTTCGACGTACCATCTGGGCAACTGCTCGGGTATCTCATCTCCACGAGAGGGATTGAAGCAAACCCGAAGAAAATAAAATCCATACTGGCCATGGAGAAGCCGATGAACATAAAAGGCGTCCAGCAGCTGGCTGGGCGAATCACGGCGCTCAGTCGATTCATCAGTGGAATGGGTGAAAAGGCACTGCCTTTCTATCAACTTCTCCGTAAAGCTAACAAGTTCGAGTGGATAGACGAAGCACAAGAAGCATTTGAAGACCTCAAGCGTCTACTGTCCACCTCGCTAGTATAGGTGACGCCTCGCGAAAAGGAGCCGTTGTTGCTATATATCTCTGCCGCCAACCAGGTGGTCAGCACCGTGCTCGTGGTGGAGCGAGCTGAAGAAAATAAAGTCCACGGGATACAACGCCCAGTCTACTACCTCAACGAGGTGCTCACACCAACAAAATAGTGGTACCCGCACTACTAGAAGCTGGACTACGGCGTCTTCATGACCGCCAGGCGACTTTGCCACTACTTCCAAGAGCACCCAATCATAGTGGTGAACGACGCTCTGCTCGGGCACATACTCAATAATCCCGATGCCACCGGACGAGTCACGCTCTAGGGCATAGAACTTTCTCCACGAGACATCACGTACTAGAAGCGCGACCCGATCAAATTGCAAGTTCTCCCGGACTTCCTCGTGCACTGGATGGAGAACCAGCTCCCGACAAGCCAGACATGTCCTACCTATGGACAATGCACTTCGATGGATCCAAGCGCAAGGAAGGAGCTGGCGCAGGTGTCATACTGACATCGCCCCAAGGTGAGAAGATGAGGTACATTCTGCGAATGCAGTTCACAGCCTCCAACAATGAAGCCGAATATGAAGCGTTGATCCACGGGATGCGAATGGCAAAAGCTTGCGGCGTCAAGCGACTCGTCATCTACGGCGACTCCAAGTTAGTGGTCAACCAAACAATGAATGAGTGTGACGCTCTGAGCTACAACATGATCGCTTATCGCGACCTCTACGACACACTCGAAGGAGACTTCGACGACTGCGACCTGCGACACGTCGGCCATGAAAGCAACGAGGAGGCGGACATACTCGCCAACATTGGTTCCACCTGTGCCCAAGTGCCACCTGGTGTATTTTTGGAGCGCATCTGCGAGCGCTCAATCAAGCAAAAGGCTACAGAGCCTAAAGCTAGTACGACAAAGGACTCAGGGGCTACACCACCGAGCAAGCCCATGGCACTCGACCATGGAGCCTGACACAGGACTCGAAGGCCCCATGGAGGTCATGATGATTGAGCCATCCTGGACACAACCATACATCACATACCTACTCAGCGAAAGGCTACCAGATGACCCGACTGATGTGCGTCACATAGCGTGACGATCCAAGGCATTCGCCCTCATCAACGGCGAACTGTACAAGCGCAACATCATAGGAGTCCTTCAGTGATGCGTCTCCAATGGGGTCGGAAGATCCATCCTCCTCGACATACACGAAGGCACTTGCGGGCACCACGCCAGTAGTCGTGTTGTCGTCGCTAAAGCTCTACGAGCTAGATTCTACTGGCCAACGGCCATGCGCGACGCCAAGGACATCGTCCAGCGGTGCAACACCTACTAGCGATTCACGGACAAACCGCACACACCTGGCGTGGAGCTCAGACCAATATACCTGTGGCCTGGCCATTCGCACAATGAGGACTCGACATGGTCGGCAAACTCCAGAGATCCTCACGAGGAGGGTACGTCTACCTTATAGTCGCGGTCGACAAATTCACCAAGTGGATTGAGGCCATGCCGGTGACAAACCAATCGGGAACCAGCGTTGTCAAATTCTTTGAGTCCATTGTCTTCTACTTCGGGGTGCCACATAGCATCATCATGGACAATGGGATGAACTTCACCTACAAAGAGTTCTAGGAATTTTGTGAAAACCTGGGAATAAACATTAGCTACGCCTCAGTGGCCCATCCTCAGACCAACGGTCAGGTCGAAAAGGCCAACGACCTCGTATGCGGCGGTATAAAGAAAAGGCTTCTCCAGGCACTCAAACAAGTAGCCGGGTGCTGGCCAGACGAGCTGCAATCAGTACTTTGGAGCATGCGCACAACTCCAAATAGCGCCACAGGCTACACTCCGTTCTTCATGGTGCATGGTGCCGAAGCGGTACTACCCGCAGAAGTGCGCTATAAAGCCCCGCGGGTGGTTGCATACAACAAGAAAGAATCAACTCTCGCAGTCGAAGACTCCGTAGACCTCCTCGATGAGGCACGTTAGATTGCAGCGGAAAGATCCACGATCTACCAGCAGAACCTCCACAACTACCATGGCAGAAGGCTATACCCTAGATCCTTCGTTGAAGGAGACTTGGTCCTACGACTGAAGTAGCAAGGGCACCTCAAATTCGAGTCCCTTTGGGAAGGACCTTACGTGATTACCGAAGTAATCCCAGGTGGCACCTATCGCCTTAAAGACTTAGAGAGCAGAGTCGCATACTCCAACCCCTAGAACGTCACGCAGCTGCGCTGTTTCTACCCTTAGATGTTTTTTACTTTACAAATAACGCTATTCAGCCAGGCTACTTAGCCACACATTGTACCTCGTGCTATTCTGCGAATAAATAAAGCTAAGTACCCCAAACCTTGTGTTTTTTCTTCTGGTTCACTCGCAATTATATCACTCGGGGGCATGTTGATACGTCGTAAACTTATATATAATTTTTGATGTTCCATGCTTGTTTTATATCTACTTTCTTATGTTTTGTTCACACTTTGAGGTATTTTTATACATTTTCTAGAACTAACCTATTAACAAGATGCCACAGTGCCAGTTGCCCGTTTTATGATGTTTCTGGTTTCAGAAAAGCTAGTAAGGAAATATTCTCGGAATTGGACAGGACAAAAGCCAAAGTCAATATTTTACCCGAAGCAATACGGAGACCGAAGGGGAGACGAAGTGGCGCACTAGGGCGGCCACACCTGGTGGTGGCGCAGCCTAGGGGGCGCGCCACCAGGGGTGTGGGCCCCCTGGTGCTCCACCGACCTTGCCCCTTCGCCTATAAAATCCTCCCGGGATGAAAACCCTAAGGACCCGATCAAAAAGTCATGAAAGAGTGTGTAGCCGCTGCCATATCCATCCCTAGATTGGGGGGAGGGGGGGTCTGAAGCTCTTCCCGGCACCCTGCCGGAGGGGAGAGATCACCCTGGAGGCCTTCTTCATCACCATGCAAGCCTCCAGAGTGATGCGTGAGTAGTTCACCCTTGGACTATGGGTCCATGTAGTATCTAGATGGTTGGTTCTCCTCCTTTGTGCTATCATGTTTAGATCTTGTGAGCTCCGTTCATGATCAAGATCATCTATTTGTAATCCTACATGTTGTGTTTGTGGGGATCTGATGGATATTGAGATACTATTTTAGATTGATTATTGATTCTATCATGTCTATGTTATTTGTGATCTTGCATGCTCTCCGTCATTAGTAGCTATCTTGGCCAAGTAGATGCTAGCAACTCCAAGAGGGAGTATTTATGCTCGATAGTGGGTTCATGCCTCTAGTAATCTGGGGAAGTGACAGAAATATCTAAGGTTGTAGATGTGTTGTTGCCACTAGGGAGAAAACAACAATCCTCTGTCATTGGGGCAATCGTATTGTTTACTTTACACACTTTGCTTAATTCAATTATCTGTTGCTTGCAACTTAATACAGGAAGGGGTTCGGATGATAACCTGAAGGTGGATTATTATTCATAGATGCAGTTGGATTACGGTCTATGTATAATGTTGTAATGCCCAATCAAATCTCATAGGAGTCAAGATGTCTAGTATATGCATTGTTATGCTTTCTCAAATCTGTCAATTGCCTCGCTATAATTTGTTCACCCAACATGCTATCTATCTTAAGGAGAAACACCTCTAGTGAACTATGGACCCCCGGTCCATGCTTTTACTATTGATATACCATCTACTGTTTACCATTTATTGTTTACTTTCTGCAAGCAATTACTATTTTCCATACTATACATTTAATCCTTTGTTATCAGCAAAACCGGTGAGATTCACAACCTCACTGTAAGTTGGGGCAAAGTTTTGTGGTTGTGTTGTGTAGGATTCCAAGTTGCTAGCAACACCTTGCAGTTGTTTCCTTGCTCCTACTGGTTCGATAACCTTGGTTTCATAACTGAGGGAAAACTTGCTGCTGTGCTTATCATACCTTCCTCTTGGGGTTCCCAACGAGCTCGATATATTTTGAGCCATCACTGCGCCACCCGTTACACTTTCGTTCTATGAACAAACGCAGTATCCTGAGTAGCTGACACACTATCAGTCGAACCCTTGATAAACACCAACCCAGGGTACAATGCACTTGACAGGTTGGCAAGGTGCTGAGATAAATACACGTTAGGCTAACGAAAAGGAACTGCATAGTATCATGCACTCGAAAAATATATAAAAGCTAGCAAGCTCTCTACGTTAACGGGTATCAAACACACCCGACACAATTGTATGAATTTTACAATGCTTATACATCTATGTGCAGGCCTATCTTACACTACTACCGCAAAAGGAGAACATTTGTTTGCTCTTCAAAGAAGTCGACAGTATCCTCTGTTGGCCAGTCAACCGCCTGATAGTGCGACACCATATTCCAGGTCATCCCTTCTGGTGGCGGCGGTGCTCCAGCGGCAACAGACGCGACGTCCACATCTGGCTGATGTAGTCGAACTAGTGACAACGCAGCCTTGACACCCGCGACTAGCTATTGGAGCATGCACTCGCGGACCGCACGGATATTCTAAAACTTTGCTAGAAGAGCCAACAGGCTTGAGGGCACAACGTCCAGTGGAAACATCGTCTGATAAATATACTTCAGGCACAACTGCGCCTTCTTCAAACACTGAAGCACTGCTAACTCGTGTATTAACGAGCTTGTTGGGGAACCCCAAGAGGAAGGTAAGATGAGCACAGCAGTAAGTTTTCCCTCAGTTATGAAACCAAGGTTATCAATCCAGTAGGAGCAAGGAAACACCTCAAAAATGTTGCTAGCTGGACTTTGGCAGGGCGCACTACCGGCGCCAGCAGCAACATGGAAACCTGCACAACAAAACCACAGAACTTTGCCCCCAACTTGCAGTGAGGTTGTCAATCTCACCGGTTTTGCTGAAAACAAAGGAATAAACATATTGTATGGAAGAAAGTAATAGTTTGCAGAAAGTAAACAGAAAGCAGTAAACAGTTGATTGTGGATTGATGATAAAAGAAAGGACCGGGGTCCATAGTTCACCAGTGGTGGCTCTCCTTAAGATAGATGGCATATTGGGTGAACAAATTACAGCGGGGCAATTGACAAACATCGAGAAAGCAATACATGCATATACTAAACATCTTGACTCCTTTGAGATTCGACTAGGCATTACAACATTATACATAGACCGTAATCCAACTACATCTATGACTAATAATCTACCTTCAGGTTATCATCTGAACCCCCTCCAGTATTAAGTTGCAAGCAACAGATAATTGCATTACGCATTGTGTGTAAAGTAAACAATACGATTGTTCTATGAACAAAGGATTGTTGTTTTCTCCCTAGTAGAAATATCACATCTAGTACCTTAGGGATTTCTGTCACTACCCCAGATTACTAGAGGCATGAACCCACTATCGAGCATAAATACTAACTCTTGGAGTTGCTAGCATCTACTTGGCCAAGATAGCTACTAACAACGGAAAGCATGCAAGATCACAAATAACAAAGACATGATAGAAACAATAATCAATCTGAAATAGCATCTCAATATCCATCGAATCCCCGCAAACACAACATGTAGGAATTACAAATAGATGATCTTGATCATGAACGGAGCTCACAAGATCTAAACATGATAGCACAAAGGAGAAGAGCCAGACATCTAGCTACTACATGGACCCATAGTCCACAGATAAACTACTCACGCATCACACCGGAGGCTTGCATGGTGATGAAGAAGGCCTCCATGGTGAATTCTCCCCTCCGACAGGGTGCCAGGAAGAGCTTCAGATCCCTCCCGATCTAGGGATGGAGATGACGGCGGCTACAGACTCTTTTGTGGAATTTTGATCGGGTACTTAGGGTTTCTGTGTCGGAGGCATCTTATAGGCGAAAGGGAAGGCCGAGGGGGTGCCCGAGGCAGCCAGACCACCCCCTGGCGTGGGCCAGGCTTGGCCGTGTGGCCAGGTGGTATGGCAGCCCCTGGCCCCTCTCCGTGTCGTATTTTGGCTCCGTGTGTCCCTTGGTGAAAAACTGACTTTGGCTTTTGTCCCGTCCAATGCCAAGAATATTCATTTTCTGACTTTCCTAGAACCAAAAACAGCAGAAAAGAGGCAGCTGGCACTATGGCTCTTGTTAATAGGTTAGTCCAAGAAAGTGTATAGAAAGTACTCCAAAGTGTGGACAAAACATAAGAAAATAGATAAAACCAAGCATGGAACATCAAAAATTATGGATACGTTAGCAACGTATCCACATCCCCAAGCTTAACTCCTGCTCGTCCTCAAGTAGGTAAGTGATAAAAAGAAAGAATAATTTTTTAGGTGACATGCACCATCATAAACTTGATCAAAGTATTTGTAAAACATTGATAGCTGGGATCATAGTACTTCAACATAGCATGAAAGACAAAGTTCTAACAATAAGACAAAGCAACTATTGTTGCAACATGAAAAGGCACAAACAAAAGATTCATGAATAACAATGTTTTGCAAGACGTTTGTTTGTTTCACATAAAGAAAACAGAGCATAGTGGCATTCAGCTTGTCCCTCATAGAGTAGCAAATATAAATGCATAGGACACCTTCAAAGTTCATAAGAAAGGCCACTATGCTCTCCAAGTACAAATAGTTTAAAACAAGCAATATCAAAGTTATGCATCAATCAACAAGTCTTGGGACAATGCACATAGAACTAAGAATGGCCACTATGCCCTCAAAGTAGGTGCCTAAAGATAGAAGGTGGAGACTCAACATAAAAGTAAAAGAAAGGCCTTCATAGAAGGAAGTAGGGATTCAAGTTTCATAAAGAGCTTCCAAAAATTATGGTACTTGTTAACTTTCAGCTCTCATTGCCCCTATCATAAGCATCTTGAAGTGATTAAGGTTAAAGTGAACAAACTATGGTGTATATGCTTGGCGAAGTATAAGTTGGAAATCTCATGTCCCTTGAATACGAGGGCCGCTCCTCATGGTACTCAAGTTTAGTTACCGGTAAGTTCTTGTCATAGTAAGTACATGTGTATCATAGAGAACCGCCAACGGGGTACCCCTTGCTCGATGATACGGAAGAATCCCCATATCAAATGACAAGGCAAGCAGACAAAGAGCATCTCAGCAATCTTCTTATTTACCATGGGAAAATGGTGCTTTTTTCTCTCTTTCCTCTTTCTCATATATCTTTTTTTTTTCTTTTTCTCTTTTTTTCTCAAAATCTGACTCTTTTTTTATAAGAACAATGCTTCATAGACAGCTCATTATGGTTACGCTGCAGGTTTCCACCATGACAGCATGGATTAGACCAGCGGCCCAGGCGTTTCTCTAACATACATACATAACTCCATGGACTTACAAGCTTTCATTTCACACCGACGACATCCATAGACAAAAGAGCATGATATCAACTAGGTACAAAGTATAGGTGCAATGTTGAAAGCGTTCCCCATGACAGCATGCTTCTGCTAATCCCCAACATATAAGTGCAAGCATATACAACATAGATGACACAATGGTTCAAGTTTATTAAGGGCAAGAAAAGTAAAGTGTGCCATCAAGGTCATGAGAGCTTTAATCACTAGTTTTCTCATAACAAGTTTAATTCGGAAGGTAGATAAAAACATGAATATACTTGGAATAGCAAATGCTAATAGGTAGTTATGGTGGACTCTTTGGAATATCTTGGTTTTATGAGTTGGATGCATGAGTGGAACTCATTCTTGGTTACGGAGGCTAGCAAAAGACTGGGAGCGACCAACTAAGAGAGCAATAATGGCCATAATCATGCAAAGTGACAAAACATCATTAATCAAAGCATAAAGTGATATTACAAGTTGAAAACTAAAGGATCATAAAGGCTATGGTGACTTGGGATAGCTATAACATGGTGTGAGCATGTGCCAAGTCAACCCAAATAAAGCATCAAAGGAGAATACCACAATACTATGCTTTAATATGCTAAAACAACGCATGATTCTTTCAAAGGCACATTGAGAAATCTCAATTGTTTATAACATGTCATGCTAAAGCAAAGATCACTAAGCATAAAGCCAAAACAATATCAAGCATGGCATGACAAAGCATAGGCCATAGTCAAAAACAAGCTCCCTTTACCACTTAAGCATGAACTTTCCTACTTTTTTCCAATCCAAACCAAACTATTTGAAAACCAATGCATGAAAAAGGGGGTCCAACCAATTTATTCGGCGAACTAAGAAAACCAAGCAAACGAAAAACCAAAACGAAAACGAAAAATAAGATGTTCCAAGAACAACACAAATGTGCATGAAACAATAAAAATGAAGTGTTTGGAAGAAACCTGGGATTTTTATTGATGAAGAAGGGGATGCCCAAGGCATCCCCAAGCTTTGACGCTTGTACTTCTTGGATATTTCTTGGGGTGACACGCATCGGATCCCCAAGCTTGAGCTTTACTCCATCCTTCATCTCATTACTCATTCCTTCCGTACACCTGAAATTTTTCTTCATACAAAACTTCACACAATCTTTATTAGCAACATTAGTGCACTCAAGATAATAAGTCTTTAGGTTCAGTTTCAACACCAATAAAACTTCCATTAAAACACAAGCTACTGTAGCACTTCCCTCAAAAAGCTCAATTCCCCAAAAGAACTCAAAAAGGAACCAACAAGAAGCAAATGCAAATAATGGCAGAAATCTGTCAAAACAGACCAGCAGGTAAAAACCAATTTTTTTGAAGATATTATTTTGCTCAAATCAAAAAGTGTTTAACTAAAGAAATCTAGATAACAACCTGGGGAAGAAGCACAAAAATTCATGCCTCAAAACGACATACAGAGATTTTACACGAATGTTTACGGTGAAGCACAAAAATCTGTTTCGGGACAGCAACTTTCCCAATCATTACTTCTCTCTCATTAGAGGTTACTCTTGGCACAAAAAGCAAATAAAAAGGATAAGGAGAGGTTATTACTGAAGCAATAACTTCCAAGACTCATCTAAAACTTTTGGGTTTTCTCCCAATAAGTACTTTTCTTTAACGCCTTTAAGTTAGGCATAAGAAGCAAGAAAAAGAATCAAGTGTTCTCAAATGAAGAAGCAGTAAGACCAAATTTTGTTTTCAGAGAGGCAAAAGAAATCTTCTCTCTCTTCTTAGGTAAGTGTTCTATACCTTTCTTGAGTGGGAGTTGAGATCTAATGGTGCCTTCTTTCATACCAATAATGACACCAACGGTTCTAAGAAAAGGTCTTCCCAAGGTAATAGGACAAGAAGCATTGTATTCAACATCCAAAACATAGAAATCAACAGGGACATAGGCATTGTTAACCATAATAAGAACATCATTAATACTCCCCATGAGTTTCTTTTTAGCATTATCATCAAGTGGGACATTCAAATAATAATCTTCCAATGGTGGCAAATCAAGCATATCATAAATCCTTCTAGGCATAATAGAAACACTAATATCAAGATCACATAAAGCTTTGAATCAAAATTTCATATTGATGATGGGTTCCCAACCATCTTCTTGTTTTATAGGAATAGAAGCTTTATGTTTCATCTTTTCTTCTTTAATTTTTATGAGAGCATCAGTAATGTGTTTTGTAAAGGCCATATTCATAACACTAGCATTAGGACTTTTAGCAAGATTTTGTAGGAACTTAATTACTTCATAGATATTGCAAACATCAAGATCAAAATCATAATTATCATCTAAAGTAGTAGAGTTATTACTAGCCTCAACACTAGTGGCAGTGATCGTAGAAACACTAATGTTTCTAGCAATTTCATCTTCTCTTTCCCACTTAGCATGCAACCCAGCTAATAGTCTAACATTTTCATGAATTCTAACTTGTATGGCATTAGTAGCAGCAAAGGGATTATCAATAGTTTCAGGTTTAGCAGCCATTTTATTCAAAGAAGATTGAGCTTCAGCCAAAGATGCTATATTTCTTTCAGCATTAGAGAGTTTCTCCTCAATAGTTTTATTGAAAGTAGTTTGTTTAGTAATAAAATCTTTAAGCATAACTTCAAGTTCAGAGGGGGCACTCCTATTGTTATTGTAGGAATTTCCATAAGCATTACCATTATTGGGAGGATATGGCCTATAATTATTATTATCAAAATTATTCCTGTAGGCATTATTGCTAAAATTGTTATTTCTTATAAAGTTCACATCAACTTGCTCTTCTTGGGCAACCAAAGAGGATAAGGGAACATGATTTGGATCAATATGAGCCTTCCCATTAACAAGCATAGACATAATAACATCAATTTTATCACTCAAGGAAGAGGTCTCTTCAACAGAATTTACCTTCTTACCTTGTGGAGATCTTTTAGTGTGGCATTCAGAATAGTTAACCATCATATTATCCAGAAGCTTTGTTGCAGCACCCAAAGTAATGGTCATAAAGGTACCTCCAGTAGCAGAATCCAATAGATTTCTTGAAGAATAGTTCAATCCTGCATAAAAAGTTTGGATAATCATCCAAGCAGTCAGTCCATGAGTGGGACAATTCTTTACCAAAGATTTCATTCTTTCCCAAGCTTGAGAAACATGTTCATTATCATATTGTTGAAACTTCATTATTTCACTTCTCATAAATATAATCTTAGCAGGAGGATAGTATTTTCCAATGAAAGCATCTTTGCATTTAGTCCAAGAATCAATACTATTCCTAGTTAAGGAATTCAACCATTCTTTAGCTTTTCCTCTCAAAGAGAAAGGAGACAATTTAAGCTTAATAATATCTCCATCTATATCCCTATGCTTTTACATCTCACAAAGTTCAACAAAGTTATTTAGATGAACAGCAACATCTTCATTACCAATACCAGAAAATTGTTCTCTCATAACAAGATTGAGTAAAGCGGGTTTTATTTCAAAGAAAGTAGCTTTAGGAATAGGTGGAGCAATAGGTGTGCACATGAAATCATTGTTGTTGGTGCTAGTAAAGTCACACAACTTAGTGTTTTCAAGAGTAGTCATTTTTTTGTGCTTTTAGTAAAGGAACAAACTAGTAAAACTAATGTTTTTGTGTTTTTGTTAAAGAAACAAGCAAACAAAGCGGAAATAAACTAAGCAAAACAAAAACAACAAAGTAAAGATATTGGTTATGAGGGACTCCCCTTGTGAAGATGTCCTTGACTCCCCGGCAACAGCGCCAGAAAATATACTTGCTGACTCGTGTATTAACGAGCTCGTTGGGGAACCCCAAGAGGAAGGTAAGATGAGCACAGCAGTAAGTTTTCCCTCAATTAGGAAACCAAGGTTATCAATCCAGTAGGAGCAAGGAAACACCTCAAAGGTGTTGCTAGCTGGACTTTGGCAGGGCGCACTACCGGCGCCAGCAGCAACGTGGAAACCTACACAACACAACCACAGAACTTCGCCTCCAACTTACAGTGAGGTTGGCAATCTCATCGGTTTTGCTGAAAACAAAGGATTAAACATATTTTGTGGAAAAAAGTAATAGTTTTCAGAAAGTAAACAGAAAGCAGTAAACAGATGATTGTAGATTGATGATAAAAGAAAGGATCGGGGTCCATAGTTCACTAGTGGTGGCTCTCCTTAAGATAGATGACATGTTGGGTGAACAAATTACAGCGGGGCAATTAACAAACATCGAGAAAGCAATAAATGCATATACTAAACATCTTGACTCCTTTGAGATTCGATTGGGCATTACAACATTATACATAGACCGTAATCCAACTGAATCTATGACTAATAATCCACCTTCAGGTTATCATCCGAACCCCCTCCAGTATTAAGTTGCAAGCAACAGATAATTGCATTACGCATTGTGTGTAAAGTAAACAATATGATTGTTCTATGAACAAAGGTTTGTTGTTTTCTCCCTAGTAGCAACAGCACATCTAGTACCTTAGAGATTTCTGTCACTTCCCCAGATTACTAGAGGCATGAACCCACTATCGAGCATAAATACTAATTCTTGGAGTTGTTAGCATCTACTTGGCCAAGATAGCTACTAACAACGGAAAGCATGCAAGATCACAAATAACAAAGACATGATAGAATCAATAATCAATCTGAAATAGCATCTCAATATCCATCGGATCCCTGAAAACACAACATGTAGGAATTACAAATAGATGATCTTGATCATGAACGAAGCTCACAAGATCTAAACATGATAGCACAAAGGAGAAGATCCAGCCATCTAGCTACTACATGGAACCCGTAGTCTAGAGATGAACTACTCACGCATCACACCAGAGGCTTGCATGGTGATGAAGAAGGCCTCCAGGGTGAATTCTCCCCTCCGGCAGGGTGCCGGGAAGAGCTTCAGATCCCTCCCGATCTAGGGATGGAGATGACGGTGGCTATAGACTCTTTTGTGGAATTTTTATTGGGTACTTAGGGTTTTTGTGTCGGAGGCATCTTATAGGTCAAAGGGGAGCCCGAGGGGGTGCCCAAGGCGGCCAGACCACTCCCTGGCAGGGGCCAGGCTTAGCCGCTGATACGTCCATTTTGCATCACTATTCTATGTCTTAATTCACTATTATTCATTGATATATTTCGTATTAAGAGGTGATACTTATGTTATTTCATCTGTTTTTGCATGGTTGATGACTTTTGGAGCATGGACCGCTGCAGTCAGGATTCTGATGGAAAAGGTGATGTTTAGAGGCAAAATTCGCGAAGATCAGAAAATCTAGGAAAATATACGGAAAATCCTATTTTTCCAGAAGACTAAGAATGCCAGAAGACGGAGTGGAGATGGGCCACAGGGGGCCCACACCACCCCCTGGCGCGGGCAGCCCTAGGCCGCGCCACCAGGTGGTGTGGCCACCCTGGCCCACTCCAGCCTCTCCCCTCTGGCGTATATCATCCTCCTGAAACCCTAAGACCCCAGGGAGTGATCACAGAAAGATTCCGCCACCTCTACGGGGTGGAAAACACCGAGAGAGAAAGATCACTCCGGCAGACAGATTTCTGCCGGGGGAATTCCTTCCCGGAGAGGGGAGATCGTCGCCATCAACACCACCATCAAGCTGGACTTCACCGAGATCATCATCATCACCACCACCATCATCACCATCATCACCCTCATCACCATCTCCATATTGCTGTAATAATTGAGTTGAATCTTGCATAGTTCATAGGGGAAACTTTCCCGGTGTTGATTACTCTTTGTAGTTGATGCTATTGACTGAACCATTGAATTATTGTTTATGTTCAGATTGTTATACATCATTATTCCATCTCTGATCATGATCCATATGATGTCTTGTGAGTAGTTCGTTTTGTTCTTGAGGACATGGGAGAAGTCATGTTGTTAGTAGTGGAGTTGTGTTGAGAAAGATTCAATAGTTTGATATTTAAGTTGTGGTGTACTTCTTCTAGTGGTGTCATGTGAACGTCGACTACATGACACTTCACCTATATGGGCCTAGGGGAATGCATTGGTTATTTGGCTACTAATCGTAGGGGTTGCCGGAGTGACAGAAACCTGAACCCCCGTTAGGAAACCATTGCACAAGGGACGTAAGGGTCTTAGAGTTTAAAGTTATGGTTAGGTTTCTACCTTAATTACTTTCTTGTACTTACGGATGTTTGCAAGGGGTATAATCACAAGTATGTATTAGTCCTAGGAAGGTCGGTACATTAGCATAGGTTCACCCACACAACACTTAGCAAGCTAAAGAAGATTAATCAACTATATGAAGCGAAAGCACTTGACAGTCTTCCCATGTGTCCTCGAGAACGTTTGGTCATCTTAAGTAATACAACCGTCTTGTCCTTTGCGGCATAAAGGATTGGGCCACTTGCTGCATTTATTCTTACTGTCTTTTGTTTACTCGTATTTTGTTTACTTGCTTTATCAAAAACCCCTAAAAATCCGCTTGCTAAGTATTTGCAGAGAATTCCTAATCCATACCACTAGCCAGCACCTTCTGCTCCTCGTTGGGTTCGACACTCTTACTTATCAAAAATATTGCGATACACCCCCTATACTTGTGGGTCATCAGCCACACGGCCAGGTGGTGTGGCGCCACCCTGGGCCCTCCTCCGTCTCGTATTATGGCTCCGTGTGTCCCTCGGTGAAAAACTGACTGTGGCTTTTGTCCTATCCAATTCCGAGAATATTCATTTTCTGACTTTCCTGGAACCAAAAACAGCAGAAAATAGGCAGCTGGCACTGTGGCTCTTGTTAATAGGTTAGTCCAATAAAGTGTATAGAAAGTACTCCGAAGTGTGGACAAAACATAAGAAAGTAGATAAAACCAAGCATGGAACATCAAAAATTATGGATACGTTAGCAACATATCAAGCACTCGCGATGCACGATCCTGCAACGTCGCCAATGCGACTGCATGATCGTGGTCCACCCAGAAGTACCCACTAGCCTGCAGCTGCTCCTGGGTTAAGTCATTCATTCGAATGGCAACCCGGTCCCTCTCATCCTGCGGATGACGAGCGCTAACAACTACAAAAAGCAAGACCAAAGTATTAGACAAGGCATCGCCGTGAACGGCTAAAGAAAGGATAAGAAGATAGAGAGCTAACATTTAAATTGCTCGTTCAACTGTGCAACTTCATCCAGGAGATACTTCTCGTGAGCGGTGGCCTTCTCAGCCTTCGACTTCCACACATCCGTGTTACCACGGATAATGGGCAACTCCCGCTCCAATTGCTTTATACGGTTGCATAGTCGTGAGAGCAGCGACAACTCCTCCACTTTTGAACGCGGTTGCGCCACAGTTTCATCGGTGGGAGGAGAGTCAGGAGGACCACTCGAAGGACCCTATTACAATCAAGCAAGAGGCACATAAGATACCAATTATACATCGATAAAAAGGGCAGAGTGCATTCAAATTCGATATCATTTCAACAGGGGTACCCCCACAAAACATTGTTCAGCAAAACGAAAGCTAAACTATTACACATGGCAGCTAAGGCACAATCTGCTTCTTCAACTTCGGGGGCTTCCTCGAATCCGTGGAAGTCTCTGGTGTCGTAGATTTTCCTGTGGTAGCCCCAGATGCCGCAGCCTTCACCGCCTTCGCTCGCCGCAGCTCCGTAGAATATTTTGCGACTGTATCGATGAGCTGATGCCCATACTTACTGCAACTACCGGTGAAGGGAGCAAAACTACCTGCTGGCCATCCGCGTCGACAGGCATCGCCTCAGAGATCGCACTTGGGTCCAGCTCCATGCCATGAGCTTGCGCCATCATGAATGCCATGGTGGCGCCAACAGACCACTGCGAATTCTTGAAGTCCATGGGGATGCCTTCAGCGAAGGATTCCACCAAGCCGTCAAGGTTGTCGATTAAGCTGGCCTTGGGGATCATGTCCTCTCAGAGGCAGCTCAGCACACCCTTGTCTTTCCCCCGTGTGTCCTGGAGGGAGGCGCTACGGTCCTCGACGACAGCCACGACGCTAGCCAAGGCATCCGCGTGGATCAAGGTTTGGGTATCAAAGCTCACGCCGGAAGCATCTGAAAAATACACGTCTCAGCACAACAACATAAATACGAAAACAAGGGAAAATACAAGAGAAGCAGCATAATACCGGAGAGCGCTTTCACGATGGAGAAAAGCTGTTCTGTGAACAACTTTTCCCTCTCAGCGATGGAAGCACGCAGATCTACCACGCGCTTTTGCGACTCCTCCAGACCCGCGACTGCCTCGGCGCGTATCTCCTCTGTGGCGGCAAGTCCCTTCTCGAGGGAAGTGACGCGACGGAGCAGTTCATTATGTTCACCTACAAAAGGCAGAGCACGATGATACGTTGCAAACGTATCTATAATTTTTGATGTTCCATGCTTGGTTTTTATCTACTTTCTTTTGTTTTGCCCACACTTTGGAGTACTTTTTATACACTTTCTTGGACTAACCTATTAACAAGATGCCACAGTGCCAGTTGCCTGTTTTCTGCTATTTTTGGTTCCAGGAAAGTCAGAAAATGAATATTCTTAGAATTGGACGGGACAAAAGCCAAAGTCAGTTTTTCACCAAGGGGGATACGGAGCCAGAACACGAGATGGAGAGGGGCCAGAGGGCCACCACACCACCTGGCTGCGTGGCCAGGCCTAGCCCGTGCCAGGGGGTGGTGTGGCTACCTAGGGCACCCCCTCGACCTCCCCTTTTGCCTATAAGATTCCTCCAATACAGAAACCCTAAGGACCTGATCAAAATTCCACGAAAGAGTCTGTAGCCGCCGTCATCTCCATCCCTAGATCAAGAGGGATCTAAAGCTCTTCACGGCACCCTGCTAGAGGGGAGAATTCACCCTAGAGGCCTTCTTCATCACCATGCAAGCCTCCTGTCTAATGCGTGAGTAGTTCATCCTTGGACTATGGGTCCATGTAGTAGCTAGATGGTTGGTTCTTCTCCTTTGTGCTACCATGTCTAGATCTTGTGAGCTCCGTTCATGATCAAGATCATCTATTTGTAATCATACATGTTGTGTTTGCGGGGATCCAATGGATATTGAGATGCTATTTCAGATTGATTATTGATTCTATCATGTCTTTCTTATTTGTGATCTTGCATGCTCTCTGTTGTTAGTAGATACCTTGACCAAGTAGATGCTAGCAACTCCAAGGGGGAGTATTTATGCTCGATAGTGGGTTCATGCCTCTAGTAATCTGGGGAAGTGACAGAAATCTCTAAGGTACTAGATGTGTTGTTGCTACTAGGGAGAAAACAGCAATCATTTGTTCATAGAACAATCGTATTGTTTACTTTACACGCAATGTGTAATGCAATTATCTGTTGCTTGCAACTTAATACTGGAGGGGGTTCAGATGATAACCTGAAGGTGGATTATTAGTCATAGATGTAGTTGGATTACGGTCTATGTATAATGTTGTAATGCCCAATCAAATCTCATAGGAGTCAAGATGACTAGTATATGCATGTATGCTTTCTCGATTTTTGTCAATTGCCCCGACGTATTTGTTCACCCAACATGTCATCTATCTTAAGGAGAACTACCACTAGTGAACTATGAACCCCGGTCCTTTCTTTTACCATAAATCTACAACTGTTTACTGCTTTCTGTTTACTTTCTGCAAGCTTTTACTTTCTTCCACACAATATGTTTAATCCTTTGTTTTCAGCAAAACCGGTGAGATTGACAACCTCACTGTAAGTTGGGGGCAAAGTTCTGTGGTTGTGTTGTGCAGGATTCCAAGTTGGCAACAACACCTTGGAGGTGTTTCCTTGCTCCTACTGGTTCGATAACCTTGGTTTCATAACTGAGGGAAACTTGCGGATGTGCTCATCATACCTTCCTCTTGGGGTTCCTCAACGAGCTCGAGATATCTTGGTCCATCAAGCTTTTTTCTGGCGCCGTTGCCGGGGAGTCAAGGACATCCTCACAAGGGGAGTCCCTCATAACCAATCTCTTTACTTTGTTTTATTTGTTTTGCTTAGTTTATTTCTGGTTTGTTTGCTTGTTTCTTTATCAAAAACACAAAAAAATATCCTACTTCAAGTTGTTTTTATGTCTAGTTCTGCTCCAATCACTATTTTATTATGGATAGCCCACTTGGTTTCCTATTTGGGAAAACTACTATCACATCTAAGGTAGTAGATGAACCACCGCCTTCTAGAACCTCCATGGAAGATTTTATAAGGTATAGAGAATCTTATAAGGGTAAAGTCATGAGAGCCGTGTTAAAAAGGTTGGATCTAATTGCTAAAAAATTTCTTAAACGCCATGATATAAATTGTTGCTCTGAACAGGACACTAAACATCTTAAATTCCAATGTGGATTTAGTAAAGAATTTGTAATTATGAACTATCATTGGAATAACTATATTCATCTTGGATTTTAAGAAGTAGAACAATTCATTTTGTTTATGGGAGCTTCTGAAATAGAATCCTTCATGTCTACAAAAACTATGAAACATGTGTTGCTTGTAAAGACCTTAAAGATATGGTCTCTTCCATCCTTGATCATTGCATTGAAAATTTCAGCAATAATTGTTATATCATTGATTATAAAGAGAGACTCAGTCATGCACAAGAATGTGTCCACAATTTACAGGAGCCTATGGAAGAAGAAATTGCTGAACCTAAAAGCTCATTAGATGAAAAAGAGGAGAGTGATGGACAAAACGAGGAAGAATGGATTAGCTACCCATGCCTACCTTCTAATGAGAGTAACTCTTTATCCCTTACATTATTTGATTGTCCCCCATGCTTACCAAAGGACGATGAATGTTATGTTCCTGTGGATTCTTTTGAAAAATCTACTATGGGTAAAACTTGTGATAATAATTATGCTCCTGTTATCTATGATAATCCTTTATTAGTGCCTAACTTCGAAATGCATGGTACTAAAGAGCTTTGCTTAGAAAATGTTTATGATAAAGCTATAGATGATGGTCCTATATTGGTTGATAATATTAATAGTACTACTATTAAAAATGAGATTGGAGGGGTCTTGACCTTATCTTGGAACCCCATACCTCTTGAGAATGATCAGTCACATTGTTATAAATTTGTTAAAAGTGGGTTTGAAGGTTTTAATCCCATTATTTTTGAGCTTGATAAAAATTATGTGTTTGTAGATCATGAAAAGCATGCTTTATGTGATAGTTATATTGTTTAGTTTATTCATGAGGCTACTGAAAATTATTACGAGAGAGGAAAATATGGTTGTAGAAGTTTTCATGGTACTGAAACACCTCTCTATGTGCTGAAAGTTTTGAAGTTACTCTTGTTTTATCTTCCTATGCCTGTCACTTTGTTCTTTGTGAATTTATTTGCATACAAGATTCCTATGCATACGAAGCCGGTTAGACTTAAATGTGTTTTGAATTTGCTTTTTGATGCTCACTTTTACTTCAATTCATATTTCTTATGTGAGCATCTTTTCAAGCTTTCTATGCCTAACTTAAAGGCGTTAAAGAAAAGTACTTATTGGGAGATAACCCAAAAGTTTTAGATGAGTCTTGGAAGTTATTACTTCAGTAATAACCGCTCCTTATCCTTTTTATTTTGCTTTTTGTGCCAAGAGTAACCTCTAATGAGAGAGAAGTAATGCTTGGGAAAGTTGCTGTCCCGAAACAGATTTTTGTGCTTCACCGTAAAAATTCATGTAAAATCTCTGTACGTCATTTTGAGGCAATAAGTTTTGTGCTTCTGCCCCAGGTTGTTATCTAACTTTCGTTAGTTCAAAACTTTTTGATTTGAGCAACAGAAGGTCTTCGAAAAAATTGGTTTTTACCTGCTGGTCTGTTTTGACAGATTTCTGCCATTATTTGCATTTCCTTCTTGTTGGTTCCTTTTTGGGTTCTTTTTGGGGAATTGATCTCTTTGAGGGAAGTGCTACAGTATCTTGTGTTTTAATGAAAGTTTTATTGGTGTTGAAACTGAACCCAAAGACTTATTATCTTGAGTGCACTAATGTTGCTAATAAAGATTGTGTGAAGTTTTGTATGAAGGAAAAATTTCAGGTGTATGGAGAGAATGATGTAATGAGATGAAGAATGGACTAAAGCTCAAGATTGGAGATGCCACGTGTGTTACCCCAAGAAATCTCCAAGAATTACAAGCGTCAAAGCTTGGGGATGCCCAAGGCATCCCCTTCTTCATCAATAAAAATCCCAGGTTTCTTCCAAACACTTCATTTTTATTGTTTCATGCATAGTTGTTCTTGGAGCGTCTTCGTTTTCATTTTTTGTTTTTCGTTTGCTTGGTTTTCTTAGTTTGCTTGAATAAATTGGTTGGACCCCCTCTTTCATACATTGGTTTTCAAATAGTTTGGTTTGGATTAGAAAGAGTAGGAAAGTTCATGCTTAAGTGGTAAAAGGAGCTTGTTTTTGACTGTGGCCTATGCTTTGTCATGCCATGCTTGATATTGTTTTGGCTTTATGCTTAGTGATCTTTGCTGTAGCATGACTTGTTATAAACAATTGAGATTTCTTAATGTGCCTTTGAAGAATCATGGGTTGTTTTAGCATATTAAAGCACAGTATTGTGGTATTCTCCTTTGATGCTTTATTTGGGTTGACTTGGCACATGCTCACACCATGTTATGACAATCCCAACTCACCATAGCCTTTATGATCCTTTAGATTTCAACTTGTAATATCACTTTATGCTTTAATTAATGATGTTTTGTCGCTTTGCATGATTATGGCCATTATTTCTCTCTTAGTTGGTTGCTCCCAGTCTTTTGCTATCCTCCATAACCAAGTATGAGTTCCACTCATGCATCCAACTCCTAAAAACCAAGTTATTCCAAAGAGTCCACCATACCTACCTATTAGCATTTGCTATTCCAAGTATATTCATGGTTTTATCTACCTTCCAAATTAAAGTTGTTATGAGAAAACTAGTGATTAAAGCTCTCACGAACTTGATGGCACACTTTACTTTTCGTGCCCATAATAAACTTGAACCATTGTGCCATCTATGTTGTATATGCTTGCACTTATATGTTGGGGATTAGCAGAACCATGCCGTCATGGGGAATGCTTTCAACATTGCACTTGTACTTTGTACCTAGTTGATATCATGCTCTTTTGTCTATGGATGTCGTCGGTGTGAAATGAAAGGGGAGCTTGTAAGTCCATGGAGTTATGTATGTGTGTTAGAGAAACGCCTGGGCCGCCAGTCTAATCCATGCTATCATGGTGGAAACCTACAGCGTAACCATAATGAGCTGTCTATGAAGCATTCTTCTTATAAAAAAAAGAGTCAGATATTGAGAAAAAAAGAAAAAAAGAGATATGAGAAAAGAGGGAAGAGAGAAAAAGGCACAATTTTCCCATGGTAAATAAGAAGATTGCTGAGATGCTCGTTGTCTTCTTGCCTTGTCATTTTAATATGGGAATTCTTTCGTATCATCGGGCAAGGGGTACCCCGTCGGTGGTTCTCTATGATACACATGTACTTACTATGACAAGAACTTACCGGTAACTAAACTTGAGTAGCATGAGGAGTGGCCCTCGTATTCAAGGGACATGAGATTTCCAACTTATACTTTGTTAAGCATATACTCCATAGTTTGTTCACTTTAACCTTAATCACTTCAAGATGTTATGATAGGGGCAATGAGAGCTGAAAGCTAAAAAGTACCATAATTTTCGGAAGCTCTTTATGAAACTTGAATCCCTACTTCCTTCTATGAAGGCCTTTCTTTTACTTTTATGTTGAGTCTCCACCTTCTATCTTTATGCACCTATTTTGAGAGCATAGTGGCCATTCTTAGTTCTATGTGCATTGTCCCAAGACTTGTTGATTGATGCATAACTTTGATATTGCTTGTTCTTAAACTATTTGTATCTAGTCACCCTTATAAACTTTGAAGGTGTCCTATGCATTTGTGTTTGCTACTCTATGATGGACAAGCTGAATGTCACTATGCTATGTTTTCTTTATGTGAAACAAACAAATGTCTTGCAAAGCATTGTTATTAATGAATCTTTTGTTTGTGCCTTTTCATGTTGCAACATAGTTGCTATGTCTTATTGTTAGAACTTTGTATTTCATGCTATGTTGAAGTACTATGATCCTAGCTATCAATGTTTTACAAATACTTTGATCAAGTTTATGATGGTGCATGTCACCTCAAAAATTATTCTTTCTTTTTATCACTTACCTACTCGAGGACGAGCAGGAGTTAAGCTTGGGGATGTTGATACGTTGCAAGCGTCTCTATAATTTTTGATGTTCCATGCTTGGTTTTTATATACTTTCATATGTTTTGCCCACACTTTGGAGTACTTTTTATACACTTTCTTGGACTAACATATTAACAATATGCCATAGTGTCAGTTGCCTGTTTTCTGCTGTTTTTGGTTCCAAGAAAGTCAGAAAATGAATATTCTCGGAATTGGACGGGACAAAAGCCAAAGTCAGTTTTTCACCGAGGGAGACACGTAGCCAGGATACGAGACAGAGAGGGAACAGAGGGCCGCCACACCACCAGGCCACGCGTCCAGGCCTAGCCCACGCCAAGGGGTGGTGTGGCCGCCTAGGGCACCCCCTCGGCCTCCCCTTTCGCCTATAAGATGCCTCCAATACACAAACCCTAAGGACCCGATCAAAATTCCACAAAGAGTCTGTAGCCATCGTCATCTCCAACCCTAAATCGGGAGGGATCTGAAGCTCTTCCCGGCACCCTGCCGGAGGGGAGAATTCACCCTGGAGGCCTTCTTCATCACCATGCAAGCTTCCGGTGTGATGCGTGAGTAGTTCATCCTTGGACTACGGGTCCATGTAGTAGCTAGATGTTTGGTTCTTCTCCTTTGTGCTACCATGTCTAGATCTTGTGAGCTCCGTTCATGATCAAGATCATCTATTTGTAATCATACATGTTGTGTTTGTGGGGATCCGATGGATATTGAGATGCTATTTCAGATTGAATATTGATTCTATCATGTCTTTGTTATTTGTGATCGTGCATGCTCTCCGTTGTTAGTAGATATCTTGGCCGAGTAGATGCTAGCAACTCCAAGAGGGAGTATTTATGCTCGATAGTGGGTTCATGCCTCTAGTAATCTGGGGAAGTGACATAAATCTCTAAGGTACTAGATGTGTTGTTGCTACTAGGGAGAAAATATCAATCCTTTGTTCATAGAACAATCATATTGATTAGTTTACACGCAATGCATAATGCAATCATCTGTTGCTTGCAACTTAATACTGGAGGGGGTTCGGATGATAACCTGAAGGTGGATTATTAGTCATAGATGCAGTTGGATTATGGTCTATGTATAATGTTGTAATGCCCAATCAAATCTCATAGGAGTCAAGATGATTAGTATATGCATGTATGCTTTCTCGATGTTTGTCGATTGCCCCGCTGTAATTTGTTCACCCAACATGTCATCTATCTTAAGGAGAACCACCACTAGTGAACTATGGACCCCGGTCCTTTCTTTTACCATCAATCTACAACTGTTTACTGCTTTCTGTTTACTTTCTGCAAGCTTTTACTTTCTTCCACACAATACGTTTAATCCTTTGTTTTTAGCAAAACCTGTGAGATTGACAACCTCACTGTAAGTTGGGGGCAAAGTTCTGTGGTTGTGTTGTGCAGGATTCCAAGCTGGCAACAACACCTTGGAGGTATTTCCTTGCTCCTACTAGTTCGATAACCTTGGTCTCATAACTGAGGGAAACTTGGTGCTGTGCTCATCATACCTTCCTCTTGGGGTTCCTCAACGAGCTAGAGATATCTTGGGACATCACACAACAACACTTGAGTTTACAATCTTCTATACAAGCAAGGCAAAGAGATAAGTTTAAACACAAACCTTCGACTGCACGATGGCGGTTGTCCAGCATGGCATGCTACCGACCCAAAGACATAATCTGTTCGGCGAGGCGAGCAGAATTCTTCAAAATTGGCTACACCAAAAGAAAAGAAGCTTCAGTGATGACAAAAATAAACAAAGTGGGAGCGGTGACAAAATTCGACTGCCAGCAGCAAATGACACTTACATGCTCCTCCAGGGACTCCGAAGGTTCCTGTCGAGTGGGCGTCCGTGCAACCATCTGGTGCCCCTAGTGTGGGGGGAACTCGAAGAGTTGGCGACAAAGTGGGCCGCCACTGGAGGAGAAGAAGACCGTACTGCCACCTCCTTGTTCTTGGAGTCTGCGACTCTAGATTATTTAACAAATTGGCAGTCGTTGGAGGACGACGACGCTGTTTGACTGCAAACATGCCCATTACCACTTCAGAAGAGAAACTTCGAGGAAAACAAGACGAACTTGCAAATATAAAAACTTACCTGTCAAACTTGTCGAGGTCGAAGGAATCTTTCGACAACTCCTTCGGCAACCTCAGCTTCTTCTAAGCGGGAGGAGCCATGGCGCATACAGGCACGGCGGGGATTGGCTCCTCTGCAGCAGCAGCAGGAGGACCCTCCAGCGTCATCAGTGAGGAGTCATCTGAATCCTTGCTACGGGAGTGCTTGCGAGTCCCGTGATCACTGGACTCAGGGGATTCCTCCTCTTCCTCCATAGGGACGGTAGAGCCCGACTCGTCCTCTTCATCCAAGTCGCGAGAAATAATTCCTTTGGGCTGAGGAGGCAAGCTGGCGGCCACGGCCCAGTTCTCACAACAGGAAAAGCATCAGTATACAAAAGCACGTACAAGCAATCGAAAAAACAAGAAACTTCGAAGAAAATCCACCTCGGGTGGAGGATTGCTGGCGCAGAATGGAGGCACGACTAAGTCACCCGGGAGATCCTCCTTGGTGGTGTACTTAGTCAGCAGTCGAAACCTCCTGTCCACCTCGCCAGAAGAGATGCCTTCTACAGAGATACTGGTGACATCACCAGTACGAGTCCAGCGGAACATCGAGTGCGCCCTGGCCTGCAGAGGCTGCACACGGCGACGCATCCAAGTGCGAATGAGCTCTGTGCCGCCTACTTCTTTGCCTATGCGCTTTTCGAGGTCACAGACATACTGATAGAGGGCCTCTGTCTCTTCAACTATGGCGGGCATCACAACATTCTTCCATCGCCTCCTCCGCTTGCAGGGCGCCACTGGATTGAAGGGAGCGAGTCCTTAGTGCTCTCCATCAGCTTTTTGGTCGCGGATGTAGAACTACTTCTCCCTCCATCCTTGGACAGACGCAGTTAGCTTGATGGCGAAGTAGGTGACATTGGAATCGAGGTGGATCCCACAACCTCCTATGTCGTAGACTATGGAACCCGACGCTGATTGACGTTTGAGATTGAAGAGCTTCTTGAAGAGGCTGAAGTGTGGCTCGATTCCGAGCCAGCACTCGCAAAGAGTGATGTAGCAGGCGATGTGGAGAATAGAATTTGGGGTCAGCTGGTGAAGCTGGAGCCCATAGAAGCAAAGGAGACCCCTAACGAACAGATGTAGGGGGAGAGAAAGACCGCGAATGATGAACGCAAGGAACATCACTCAAAAAACGCAGGAGGACTGGGGATTACCTCGTCGTCGGGAACGCACGAGTCGTCCTCTGCGGTAGAGAGTGCCCCTTCTTGGCGCTGGGTGAACAACTCCGGTGGCTTGATGATGGATGGGCGCCATGACCCATTGGTGACGCGGGTCCCCGCGCCCTTCTTCTTCCTAGCTCCGGCAACGCTGGTGCCCGCGGTGGTGGTGCCCTTCTTCTTGGACGCGATGGCAACAACTGCAGATCCAGCGGCAGAACCTCCCTTCTTCTTGCCCACATTACGCTGGCGATGTGAGCGCAGGAAGTAACTGGGGAAGGTACGGAGTTGGTCCAGCACCACGGAGAAGATGTGAACAATAGAGCAGCAATGGCGGAGGAGTGCAAGCAAGAAGAGAGATGTGGGGAAATTACCGCATGGCGAGCCTCTACTTAACCTTCCCGCAGATGCCATCCAATAGCCAGGAGAAAATCTACCAGACGTGTTCACACATCGACGCATGGCTAGGGTAAACCACGAACCGTCGTGCCACTCCTCCCATTACATGCGAGAATCGAGGAGACACAGTTAAAACAGAAGATTACGCACGCCTGGTCAATTCCAAGTCAGAAAGTGGGACCCACCACTTGTCACGTCCCGTCAAAGCCGCTCACGCGGGCAACTGAGGTCATCTCATCGTCAGCACTGATGTCATCAACTCCAGCAGGAGAACATTTTCACTACTTTAGTCCTTACTCGAGTCTTCGACTCAACCAAGCACTCGGGGGCTACTCCTAACAGGAGTGCTGGCCGCACACCCGAAGAAATTTGTGAAGATATCCAAGCATCATGCAAACCCTTCACTCGAATCTATGATTCGATTGTGGACTTCGGGTTACTCCTATAGGGAGCGCTGAAATCATATTCAATTGAAACAAGCAAAAGACGACAGCAGTCGCAAAATACTTATAGTCCCCACTCGAGTCTACGACTCGAATAGGCACTCGGGGGCTACTCCCATAGGGAGCGCTGGCCGTGCACCCTATGATTTTTTTCTTATACATTACACTGTGTGTTGATAGCATCCGCACTCGAATACTATAGCGACTCTCTACAAAGAGACTGTGTCTCCTAGGTCACCCGAATCATCTCCGTGATGACAAAATTCGGATGTCGCGCTTACAACATGAAGATAAGACCTGAATAAGGCCTGGCAACATATCTGCTGCGCTCTACCAGAAATAAATCCGTACCTGTAGGTACGATGAATAAGCTTTGATGGATGAGTCGAGTGCTCACACTTACACACTAGGATTTGACTCCTGTAAAACCTCCGTGGCTTGAGTCGAATTACACTAGCACTTTTCCGAATTCGAGTCTGGGGACTCGAGTTTGACTAGATTGCGTTGTTTTGCTCTAAGGCAGTTAACTGATCCCGATACATCGGATAAATCAGGCACGTATATCAACAATCCCTATGATACAAAACAGAGCACTCAAAAATACGCTCAGATACTCACTCGAAAGACTTCATAAAGTCTCCACTCCAATCTACGATTCCACTGGACACTCGGGGGCTACGTACTGACGTGGGCATACCTTATAGGTACTCGAGTTTGGTATATATGGTCTAATCCGATAGAAGCCCACGGTATTGCCAGGGCCCAATCAAGGATTCAGGTGACCTACGGAGACTCCGACTGATTGCGGCACAAGGCAAAGCCTAAGATAGAAAGTTTAAATAGGCGAACCCTAACTTGTAACCGACTCGACTTGCTACCTAAGACCTGGCCTATCTATATAAAGGCTAGGAGGGGCGGCGAGAAGGACAATCACAACCCTAGTTTGCACAACCTCGCCAGATTGCATCTGCGCACCCCTGTAACTTTCGACTCCCTAGATAATTCCAAGAGTAAACAAGCAGGAGTAGGGACCTCTACGAGACCTGAACCTGGGTAAACCTTGCGTCCCTGTGTGCTTTTTTACTAGTCGATTGATGCCTCCAGCGCTCCCTCCTTCTCCAAAACCCAAGTCCATAACAATGGGCATTGATGAGTTCAACCCTCGTTAGTAGCCGAAATATCGTGAGAACCTGCTGATGTATCCACCCGACCGGCCTTCTGCCTGGGTGCGCAAGGTGCCGGCAGTGCAGCAGCAACTTTGGGTTTCAGATTATCCTGTCCATCCTTAGCTATGGCACGAGGTGGTCCTGATCTAGCATAAAGTGTAGGGAGACCATCATCTTCATTTTTAGCCCAGTCTCCCCACTTCCGAGAGGACATGTCTACAGTACCAAATTGGATCACTAAATCATTTGGCACTTGCTTGCCATGACTAGAATGTACATAAGTGTATGTTGTTTTATCTGTAGTTTTTCTAGTGCTCTCGGATGTGTTTCATTCTCCCTCTCATTGTTTTTAGGATCATCATGTTTTGTTGGCGAATAATCATCATATCTTTTCTCCTCCATCTCAACATCTTTTGGAATTTATTTACACCTTCAACCTCAAAAAGTATACCATAACCTTCACCATCATTTAGGAGATTAGTTCCTCTCGGGATGTACTTAATTGCGGTGACAAGAACTCTCATCCGTACCACTCCACGATGTCTAGTATATTCCATGTCAATCTTTGTTGTTTTGCCAAGTAAAATGCCAAGTGCCAACATACCCAAAAAGTCACAACGTAGCTTATATGGACAGGCTACGACTTTCACCCAAGCCTCCTCAAGCTCATATCTGTCCAAATTTGTAGAGGACCATTCCTCAAAGTGCAGCGTGCAATCAGTTTCAAGAATTGGGATGTCAGGCATTTTGTGAACCCTTGCTAGATCAACTTTTGAAGGGAATACAGCTTTAAAAAAACCCTGACCAGCGGGTCTAAGGTCCCATTGATGCTCACCTGGGATAATCCAATGTAACTCTTTTATTATCTCATGTGGAGTCATCATCCCACTGATCACCGAAATCCGTCCAATCTTATCGATTTCAGATCCCTGAATCTCATGGAAGATCAACTTGGGTCGACATAAGCCATATCTAACAACTGTTGGTCGAGGCATAGAGAGCAACGAGCAGTCTTTTTTTGTCATGATTAGCCTTTTCACAATAGATGCATAGAATAGCAGTACAAGTGGTAGCTAAATGACCCGTATCCTCGCAATGGAAACATACTATTTTATCCTTCTTAGATAATTTAGTTGTTGCCACTCCACCCTCCGAGGGCAGCGACTCGGAGACCGTTGTTGCAACCTGATGCAAAGGAGCTTCTATGCCGACCGAGGCTACAGGAATACCAAGCGAATTATTATTGGGGTTTGTTGCTGTCGAATCTCTCTAAGGGTCCGTTGTCGGGCGAGCTTCTCCTCCTCCACCCTGACGGTGATAGGAGGTTTTGTTACCATTGTATGGTATATAGTTCTGGTGGTGATACAGACACGACAGTATTTCCCACGGTTATTATAGTTCTAATTGTAACCTTGCCCTCTGTTGTAATAACCTTGGCCAAATTCCCCAAAGTTACCATTGAAGCTATGATTATCAAACTCTTGCCTATCAAAATCTTGCCACTCGTTGTATGCATTGTTACCTTGGTTGGAACTTGATCCCTGCTCAAATCGAGATCCACCATCGTTATGCCGCTGAATTGGTGGAAAGCCATGAGATCCCCTCTGGTCATATCCACTGCCACTAGGACCTCTCTGATTGAAATCACCCTGGCCACCGTGCGAGTTGAACTCGCCTTGTCCTCCCCCATCATTCTTGAGCTGATGAGGAGGCAGGCCTTGTAGTCCCCTTGGCAGGAAGGCGACAGGTCCCTCCCTCCGGTTGAGATCAGCCTGGCAGTTACCGACCCTAGTTGGCTATTGAAGACGATGTGGAGATTGCTGGAAATTGCCTCCCCCGCCGCCGGCACGAGGGTTGCTGAACCCCCTGCCTGCCATGATCTGCGAAGCTTGGCAATGCGATGGCGGCATGGAGAGATGAGTCATGGTACAGGGGTTTGCGAGAGGGTGCTCTAGGTAGACATGCATACGCCTCAGACCACACTGATTACGTCGATCGCCTTATGACAGTGAGACCAAAGGTCCATTTGCCCCAGTTTTCTTTTTTTTGGGATTATAAGCCTCATGCCCATTAGGCCCAATATTTTGAATAGACGTTGACAGAGATCTGCTACTCTGCGTAGCAAGATCCGGGATAAACAGGACTGATCTCCGGCGGCCTCTTCGGCACGCTGAAAAACGAGATTCGACATTGATCTGATACCCTCTGATAGCATGCTTCTTGCGTCTTTGGATTGTAATCCATTCATGGGCATCAAAATGATCGAGCGTGAAAACTGAAAGTTCGAGAACTAGAATTTTGGGCGATTTACTTGCTGGCGATCATCGCTGGAATAAAGGATGTGGACTTACCTCCGGCGACGAAGGAAAAAGCTTCAGGGCCACTTTCCTCTGGCAAATGCGCTTCTGAAATCTCTTGCGACCTCTGGTCGAAAATGAGTTCTACAACGCCGAGGAGGCTTCCCAACAAACACCACTTGGTTGCTGGGGAGAAACCTGTGGAGAATGAGCATCTTCTTCCTCCTCCGAGCCCGATAAAGCCCAGAACCGACTAGCGGAGAAGGCCACGGGAGCGCGCCCGGGCGCGTCGCCCGTCGTGTCGCCAGTCGCCCCAACGGTCATGGCCACAATCAAAGCAGAGAACCGGTGGCAGCTGCCAAGCGTGTTTCCTGGGTTACACGGATTATCAGCCTAAACGTCCGTGACTTGAGAGGATCTAAGATCTTAATTGGGCAAGCTCTTATGGATATGACTTTGCATGCTCTAAATCGGCAATTTGGCAGCCTTTACGACGGTGGCCCGGTAGCCATGATTTTTTACCGCTTACTTACCGTGCCGTATGGATGATGATATTGGAGATGTTCCTAGAGCTTGGAAGAATCACTAACTATTCGTTAGAGAGTTCTTCGCCTTGGATTCGTTCAAAGAATCATACAAGCAATTATATGGCTTGGCTAGCCGGATGAGAATATGATTTCGGAGCTCTCCAAGATTCTTCACGAAGCCCGCCTACAAATTGAAGACAACGTGATACTTACACTCAAAGCTAGACGGAGGAACGTGAGGATCTTTAAGAACTCCAGGGGGCTACTATTGTGGATATACCAAATAGGTATACCTACGGCATAGTCTCATACCGGCAAGCCCATGTGGCTCACATATGGTGGTTAGGCCTATGGCCTAACTGGGTGGCTTAGTTGCTGATAGACAAGATGGAGGTCCAGCCAGGAGATGGAAGGTTGCGTGCCACCACCTAAGATGGAAGTCGGCACCTTGAAGGACAAGATAGTAGTTTATGTATTAGTATAGAACTCGGTAACCGTATCCGGCTAGGATTCTCTTTATAACCCTAGGTTTTGGCACCTTTATAAGCCGGTCTACGGGAGCCTTTAGGGCATAAGATAACTTAGACCAAGTGCACAGCGAACCCCATAATCTTTGTAACTCTGTGTATTGCTATTATAGTGATTTATAGCAGGAGTAGGATCTTGCCATCGTCGTGAGATCTGAACCTAGGTAAGTTGTGTCACACTGTCCCAGACGCTCTCCGTCTTACTCGACGTCTCTAAACTCGCCATTGGGAATACCCTGTGGCGTACGTGTTGATAAAACCACAACACTAACTTTGCATAATAAAATAGACAACTACTAAAAGATGAACATGGTAAACACTGCTGCAAAAGTACGACAACATGGCAGTGAGTGGTAACAGTTTTACACGTGCTAGAGTTCAAGGTTCTCCACGTACGACTAACACGTGGAAAACAGAATTTGGTGACGTCTCCACGCATTATCGCCAACGCACGTACTGCACGAGCGCACGCCTGCAAAGACATGCACAAGCTATGTGCCTATATGGCTGTGTTGAACTTTCGAGTAAACTTAATTTTTTTTAAATAGATCCCTAGCTACAGAAAATGAAAACCACATGGCCTTCCTGGCCCTAGTCGGTTTCATCCTCCACTGCCTTCCTTGTCGTAGCCCTTCCTGTACGGCCTCGTGGTGCCTCTGGGCCGCGGCCTGATGACGCTCGAGTCTTGCCATGGACATCCATTCTCTAGACTCGGCTGTCACCGTGTTACGGTAGTTCCTCTCTGCTACCTCCATCGCTGCCGAAAAGGACCCCACCTCGTCCCTGAACCTTTGCACCATCGCCCCAGCTCCACCAGCGCATGCCTCTCCTCGCGAAAGAACTGTTGGCCGCGCTCCTCCCACATCGCTATTTGACGGGAGAGGTCCATCACATGCGCCTCGCCCCGCTGGTGGAATGGTTGTTGCGCCTGGAACCAACGCGCCGATTGGATGAAGGTGAGGAGAACCCACTAGTCGATTTGCTCCTCGGCCTCTTCATACTAGTCAGCAAAGTCGAAGTTGTCCTCCTTGTCGACGGTGTCGACCTCCTACGGATCTTCTGCCGCGGCCTCTTCCGCCCAAGGACTATGGATCCGACTGTGGCTCCTCCTCCCAACCGCTGCCGACAGTTGTTTCGCCGCCACCGACAAACCCCGTCGGGGGCGCCGTTGGAGATGCTCAAAGTTACCTGTGGTATGACCTGTTTCCTTGTCCTACGAGGGTGTCAATGCTTGCTTTTTTTTTTCCCGAACGGGAGGATGTCAATGCGTGATGTATCTAAACCAACTGACCTATTGAGGAGGCTATGTGTAAACTAAACATGAACTGGTCATCGCTTTATGACCTATTTGGGTTGCCATCTGACCCGGTCAGGTTCTTCTAGAAAGCATGGGACCCGGTTAATTTCTTCTAGAAACATGGGACCCGGTTAGGTTCTTGTCGAAAACAAATCGCAATAATATTGTGCTCTAGAAGGGTTGTACAGGTACTATTGGTATACCTGATGTTTTGATTGTGTGATGAAGGCTGAGGGTGATTCTCTAGCAAGTGCGGTAAGTTATCAAGTTACGGTTATTCTCTAGAATTTGGGAGTCCATTTGTTGGCAATTGAGATTTGAGAGTGAGTTTTTTTTTTTTTTGAGATCATTTGAGGGTGATTCTAAAGAGGTGATCCAGGCTAATTCTTCGGAGTACAAAGCGACGGCGCGGTGGTGATAGATGTTCGCCGGAAGATGATGACAGCTTTTGCGACAACTGTTCACTACATTTTCTTTTAGGGAGAGGAAAAAAAGAGAGGACGTGATGATTTTAAAATTGACTAAAGTCCCCAAAGTTTCTGGTCACTTTTCTTTTCTTGAAGTATCAGTCAAGATTTTATAATGGAGTAAAGTCCGGAAAAGTTTCAAAAAGAAGAGAGACTACTGTATCTGTGTATTCAGACGGTTGATTTTTCCTTCACACAAGCGCGGGCGCGGTGGAGCGCGTGAACCCCTCTAGTTTTTTTTTTCTATTTATATTCCATCAACCACCACCACTAGTGACCACTCAGGCACTCCATTATTCACTTGTCCACTCTCGGTTAGCTTGCATTAACTTTAGGCAGTACGATCGAGCTAGCGAAGGACAACAATGTCGCAGGAGCCACCTTACGTGGTGGAGGACTGCCGGGGCGCAGTCCAGCTGATGAGCGATGGCACGATACGGCGCAGCGCGGAGCCGGCGGCGGTGTTCCTGATGGACATCCCCGACGGTGACCTTGGCGTGGAGTGGAGGGACGTCACATACGACCCGGAGCACGACCTCAACGCGCGGCTCTACAAGCCGTGGCACCTGGGCGCGGCCAACGACGCGCGGCTCCCCGTCCTGGCCTACTTCCACGGCGGCGGATTCTGTATCGGCTCCGGCCGCTGGCCCTGCTTCCACGCCTGGTGCCTCCGCCTCGCCTCGGAGCTCCCCGCCATCGTGCTCTCCTTCGACTACCGCCTCGCGCCGGAGCACCGTCTCCCCGCGGCGCAGGAGGACGGCGCCAAGGCCATGTCCTGGCTCCGCTCGACCGCCGCCTCGGACCCCTGGCTCGCCAACGCCGCCGACTTGTCGCGCGTATTCGTCGCCGGCGACTCGGCCGGCGGAAACATCACTCATCACGTCGCGGCCAGGTTCGGCAAGACGGGCCTCGGCCCGACCGTCCGGCTGCGCGGTTACGTCCTCCTCATGCCGGCCATGGCCGGCGAGACCCGCACGCGCGCCGAGCTAGAGTGCCAGCCCGACGCCTTCCTTACCACCGAGATGAGCGACATGTACGCCCGGCTCATCCTCCCCGACGGCGCGACGAGGGACTACCCAGCGATCAACCCTGCTGGGCCAGAGGCCCCGGGGCTGGAGGCCGTGGCGATGGGCCCCATGCTCGTCGTCGCGGCCGAGCACGACATCCTCCGTGACCGGAACGCGCACTACGTCAAGCGGATGAAGGAGGAGTGGGGGAAGGAAGTGGAGCTCGTGGAGTTCGCCGACGAACAGCACGATTTCTTCGCGGTGGACCCTTGGTCGGAGCACACCGACGAGCTCGTACGCCTCGTCAGGAAGTTCGTGGTCGACCACATGGACACGGAGTAGCCGACCGGAGTGATTCGATTTGCTGGCTCAATAGTCTTTTCTTAACGTGCTTGGTCAATAATGGCGACGCCATCTGGATGCATGTGCTTCTACTAGGTGGGATGCCAGTTGTTAAACTTTCTTTTCCGGATGGAATTTTTTTCTTTTCTTTTCGCTTTATGTAAAGGCTGACTCTTCCTTTCAATATAAATTAAATTGATGTTTGCTGTCAATAAAAAACTCTTGAACATGTTTTGATCCATTTTGTCCATGCTTTACAAATAGTTTGGATAAAAATTGGAAGGACAAGTTACCCACACTTCTAGCAAAATCAACTATTGTCAAGTCGGACTAGAAATTGAAGAAAATAGTTATAGACAAGATAAATACTAAAGAAAAGGAGATTCGTGGTTGAGATAAACATGTAGAAAGAGAGAGTCGTGTAGATAGAGAGAGTTACAGAAGAAAAATGACTGAAAACTAAATAAAGAGTGACTAAGGGGCTAGATTGGAAACTAAAGAGAAAAGGATGAATGCCAATTATGAAAAGAGTAAAGAAGAAAGAGGAAAGCATAAAGAGAACTACATGAGTGAGAAAGAAAGAGGAAGACAACTCATAAAATAAAAATGGAGGACCGAGGAAAGAAGAAAGAGCAGAGAATAAGGAAAGGAATAAAATGATAAAGAAGGATGATTGAGAAAGAATATAAGTAAAAATGATAAGACTGGAGTAATGAGAAAACAAGAAATAGTTGAATTGAAAAAATAGAAATAAAGAAGAGATACCAAAATACCGAAGAGAGATTAACTAAGGGATTAGATTGGAAAGTGAAGAGACGAGAACTGATTAAAACTGAAGAAAAGGGGACTAAACAATAGAGATCCTGAAGGAAAATCTACATGAAAAAAATCCTATTTAGCTTGAATGACAATGAGAGTAAAAAAATGGTTGATTGAATTAGACAAGGAAACTGAGTAAACGATGAAGAAAGAAGGACCGATGACAATAATGATAAGTGGAAAGAAGAAAGAGGAGAACTAAACGAGTGAGAAAGAAAAACATAATTCATAAAATGAGAAAGATTAAAGACTAAGAGTAGAAGAAAGAGTAGAGAATGAGTAAAGAAGAAATCAGA
This sequence comes from Avena sativa, assembly GCA_916181665.1. Lineage (NCBI taxonomy): Eukaryota > Viridiplantae > Streptophyta > Magnoliopsida > Poales > Poaceae > Avena > Avena sativa. The sequence goes on from OV702287.1 coordinate 348,382,464, forward strand.
TAAATAGATAGAGAAGGATGATTGAGAAAGAATATAACTATAAAAATGGTAAGACTGTAGCAATGAGATAAAAAGAAAGAGTTGAACAAAAATATGCAAATAATGAAGAAATACTAAAAATGAGTAAAACAAGTAATCGAGAGACCGAAGAAAGAGACTAGAAAAAGAGTTACAAAGAACTGGGAAGAGAGGGAGTAGCTACCAAAGAAAGAACAAACAAAGATTAAAAACGTATGACGAATGACATGTGGAAAAAATTAAAAAAATTAAAATGAGAAAACAATGTCTAGAAAGAATTTAATCGAATAAAAACTAAAAGGTTAAGAGATTGAAAAAATGAGATTTTCTGACTCATGGCAAGATCTGTCGTCAGATTGATGACTGGTACGCCAGGAGGAGGTCCTCGAGGCGTGTGTAAGAGAGGGGTGTGAGACGTACGGTGTTCCGGGACGGTGAGCACACAAGTTTACCCATGTTCGAATCCGCTGGCTTTGGACGGATCCTACTCCTGCTAGCAATCCAGTAATACGTCAGAGCCGGAATATGGGTTACAAGGGTTTCGCCTGTGCGAGTTGAGATTGTAGAGTATTGAGGTGTGCCATAAAGGCTCTCCCTAGGACGGCTTATATAGACATCCGGCCTAGGGTTTACAGGAGACATCTATTCGCCTACGACTAAGAGTCGGTTACAGAGTATATCTTGGACTACAAGTAACACCACGGGCCTATGTCGGTAAGTCTTCTGGACCTTCCCGTAGCCGGACTGGACTCCGTCTCTTCTCCCTGATTGGGTCGCCCGTGAAGCAAAGCTCTAACCCGAAGTGGGCCACCCTGGTCAGTGAGGCACAGTGAGGATAACCGGAAAGTATATCCCCAACAGCAGCCCCCGGAAGCCTCCATGATCCAAAGTCGGATTTCATCATCGTCTAGCTTGATCTTCGGCTTGCAGAATCATGAAGGGTTCCTGAAACTTCAAAAAAGAAAGGAGTAGATCCAAGTCTCAAATGAGTCGGACCTATGAATATGTTATTCGGGTTTTCAGCTCGAAATTCAAACTAAGCCGGAACTTGGTCTCTGACGTAACCTGACACTAGTCATGGTCAAGTCATGTCACTGACAGACATTTCCTGTCAGCACGACCGTTGGTGGGCCCGCCTTTCGCGGAACCAAGGCGTCGTTTCAATGCGTGCGTGGAGATCGAGGTGATGTAATCATCATGTGGGGGTTTCCCAGCTCCTTCCACGACGCGTGGCATGTTCACTGTAGCGTTTACACGAATCTTGACGCGGCTGGAGGATATAAGTGGTGAGGATCTCTTTCCCCATCTTCTTCACCAACACTTGCGCCGTTTCCTTCTCCCCTATGCCTCCCCACGAACCTAGAGCTCCTCCGCTCCCAAAAAACTTCCAGCACCGCCCATCCAAGGTCACCAGCGCACACAAAAAATGGCTTCAGCATCATCCTCCGGTACGGCGACGACGGCAGCGGCGACGGAGAAGGAGAGCAATCGTGGGGTATGGATCTCGTGCGTTCTAGACAACGAGAATCTCTGCGTCGTGGAAGAAGAAGGGCTCCTTCGTGCCGGCGGTTGGCGGAGCGGCTTCAGTGAAACCATCCCCAACCCTCGCAACGGCGAGCGGGTTTACTTCGGCATTGTCAACACCCGGATTTTTAATCCCAGATGCCTATTATGTCATACATCGCAATCCCAGGATTACCATTTTTGCGAGACATAACAAATTGGATATCACAGTACATCATCCATTACAAACCATAATAAGGTCTTACACAAATAAAGGATCTCATGATCAATTCGTAATAGAACCAAGCAGCAAAATCATAAGCGTAGCAGTGGGCTTCATCTTCAGTGTCACAAGCAATACTGATGATGGGAGATGATCCTAGTTGTCGTAGCCGTCCTATTGTCCTTCCTCCTGGTAATCCTCCTCATAGTCTGGCCACGGGAATAGCCAGGGATAAAGCCATGAGTACTCTTTAAGTACTCGCAAACTATCACTAACAAGTAAGGTAGTTCTAGTAGGAATCCTAAGCTCTAAGTTTATTTGCAAAAATCCAGATTTATCTAAACTTAGTTCAGAAGCAAAGAAAGTTAACTTAAATGTTCTAAATCACTTAAGTTGGGAACCTAGTTTTCATATTCACAACCCTGTTGTGGTCAAGTCAAAGTCATAGTTCAATTCACAAGTCATTTTGGAAACATCTAACGACGGAACAGTATGGTCACTCCAACTGTCCATGACCGCGGACGCGGCTATTCGAATAGTTTGACACTCTACAAAGGTGGTACACTTTCACCACAAAATTTGATACATCCGTCAGGGATAACCCTGAATTATCATACTTAGTATGCGGATAATTAATCATAACCTTTCCTTTACACACTCTAGTATAAGCACCTCCCCTATGAGCTTGGCCTCCTAGCCATGGTCATCTGCCATCCTAGGCACTTCATAAGTGGACATCATCAAGAGGTAGCCTCAGCTCAAACCTCTTCCGCGAGGGAACCCATACTAATGCACATAAACTTCCGGCTAAGCCTTACCCAATTTAGGTATTGTGGTTGTACGGTAAAATTGGAATGGTATCGCATCCGAACCCAACCATCAGTTTTTATAAAGGGCTAAGGCTCATGCCTCAATATTTTCATCATCAAATCCATTTGTGTTTCTCAACACATGTCAAAACATTTTAATAGAATGACTCATCATTCCAAGGTTTTCATAATCATTTTCACCAAGTATTCCCATCTAAAGTGATCAAGTTTTATGCTTAGCACTAGCCACTAAGTTAAGAGTGTTCACTAATGAGGGATGTTAATCTCAATCTCATGCCATAGAATGACATCTAGTATAATCCTAGTTTTATACTCTTTGTGTTATCTATACTACCTTCCAAAACTTCACAAAGCATTAACTAGAAGTAAAGAACTTTGGTAAAGTAAAAGAGTAAAGCTTGCAAGTAAAACTAGGAATGGGTATAAATCAAAATGTATAACCAAGCATGCCTAATGCATCTTGCTTAGGTCATCTTGTATAATTCTAGCTTGCCAATAATAGCTTGCCTTGATTGGTGCAGTGATTGAAGTTTTCTTCGTCTTCTTCGGGGTAGAACTCCTCCTCCTCGTAGACTTGGTCGGTACTATCGTCTATAAATGAATACGGGGTACACAATCACCAAACAATACTTAACTAGTCTATTTAGCACACTATGGTTCATACTTGATGATCTATCATCATCACAATCATCACATGAATTAAAGACTAGTTTGATTTAGTTTTATTTGAGAAGAGTAATTTCTACTCGTTGAAATTAATTAAGATTTAATATTCTCCACTTCAATATGGGATCATGTGGCACATGTCATCACCACATATTCTAATACATGGGAATGTGATTTAAAGCGTTGGTCTCATTTTATAAAGTTTAAGATTATTATTTAAATGATTTAAAGTGACTAGAAATGCTCTAATAGCATTATTTTGGTATTAGTCCAATGTCACTGCATACAAACCTAGATGTTTTTACATATTCAGATAGGTATCACCAAATGTGATTTTTCAGAGTTGGAATCAACTCAAAATATGTTATGGTTGATTTTTGAAAAATGTTTGAAGTTACAAAAGTCTCTGTTTTGTTATTTTTACTAAAGATAATCTCTAACTCCAAATGATTTATATTAAATGGGTTTGGATAGGTATTTTAATTACCTTTCTAGCAAAATTTTGATCATGTAATTTGGTTAAGTGAAACTTTCTGAATTGATTTTTGAATATGTGGACAGAATAGGATTTAAGCTAAAATAAAAATCAATTGTTTGAATTTTCGGGCCAGCGCGGGAAAGCTAACGGGCCAGCCCAACTGCACAGCGCAGCACAGCGCACGGCTGATAGAGGGGGTCCACTGGTCAGTGAGACTAACTAAATGAAACAGTATCTTTCAACCAGAGCCCTACGATCTAAATCTAATCCAACGACCGAGGGTCATCGTCGACGATGAATAGCTCCGGCGACGAGCTAAACCTAACGCGGTGGTGGGGGTCTCACGGGGCTCACCTGGTCTCTAGCTAGGCTCGGCGATGGGGGAAAACGACGTGGTAGACAATGGCGAGGCGAGGCGCGGTCACGACAGAGCTCGGGGTGGTCGCAATCGACGGCGCCCTTCTCCTCCAGCAGTGGCAGACTCCGGTGCAATTCCGGCATGGTGGTGCTCGCGTTGCTCCGGGAAGAGGTGTGGGAGGCTCAGTGGTGAGTGTGGGGTCGAGTGGTGTGAGGAATGGAGGCTAGGGTGTCCTCCTTTTATAGCTCTACGAGGGGACCGAGCGGTGCGGGATAGCGTCTCCGGTGAGGGCGGCACAGAGAGCTAAGGGCATGGCTAGGGTAGGTGGATGGTGCGGTGTCTTCTGGCGATCGTTGCTGGCTTAAAGGCGAGACGTGGGGTGGTGTGGAACAGTCGGGCGCGTGCGATGCTCTGGGCGGAGGCAGTGCTGTTTGCGGCAGCGCATGGGAGCTATGGGTCGCGCAGCGGCGAACGGGGGTGTCTGCTGGGTTGGGGTGATCATGGCGAGGCTGCGCGTGCACGGTAGGGCAAGGCGCGAGCTGACGGGGCTCGTCGGGCACGGCGCACTGGCGCGCTCTAGACACAGTGCACAGAGGCGGTGCGCCGCGCGACTAGGGTGGTCCATGGCTCGGTTGCGATCGTGGGCTGGACAGGGGGTGGCGGTAGAGTGTGGCAAGGCTACTGGACATCCTGGATGGGCGCGGGGCTGTCTGGTGCGAGCTGGCTGTGGTCGGGCGACGATGACCAAAATCGGGCGGCGCTCCACTCTGCAAACGGCAAAGGGGGGGCATGGTCTGGGGCTGGGTTAGGCTTAGAGGGGACAGGGGGTTAAATTGGAGACCAAATGGTCGATTCTCACTGTACCAAACAGTGCAGCTAGTCTAGTGTTTATCCTGTGCCTGCCAAGTGTTTGAGGAAATGGCCGCATGAAAATTATTTTTGAATTTTTGATTTAAACTTTTTGGGTGAACTTGTCTTAAGCTTGAGAGACTAGGTTTGCTTGGATAGGTCAAGGTGAATTCATTTGATGTGTTTTTGAAAAAGTGTGATCTTAACACATACATTTGATTCAATTTTCAAATGTCCATTAAATGGCTTTGCCAGATGTTTTTGTAAGTTTGTAAAGTGGGCCTTGAGACATCTTTACTTGGTCTAGCAAGGGGGGAAAACATATAGAAATGTTTCTGTTAGAAATCTTCTCCTAGGAACACCTAAAGTGACCTAGTCGTTTAAAATGGTCAAAATGACCATTTGCTTTATTTATTCTTATTTGATTTCTTTCTCTTTGGATTTTATTTGTAAATGGTCTAGATGATGTGACATTCACCTTTAAACCATTTCACAACATTTAGAACAATCAAGCATGGCATATACACTCAATTCTACACTAATGCAAACACACATGCCTTCATATGCTTTCTTCTTAATAAAAGTTTTTGTTAACCCTAAATTGGGTGATTAGGAACTTGATAACCTTGATTAAAGATTTGGGGTGTTACAAACCTTCCCTCCTTAAACAAAATCTCGTCCTGAGATTTAAGAAAAACTAGGAAGTAAAGAGATCTGGAAACTCAGTCCTAATGTAATCTTCTCGCTCCTAGGTAGCTTCTTCTTTGGTATGGTTGCTCCATTGGATCTTGAGAAATTTGATACTCTGGGTCCTTGTGGTTCTGAAGGCTTCTTCCAAGATACGGATGGGTACTTCACGATATGTCAGATCCTTGTTGATATCAACGGCTCGGTGATCGATGTTCTTGAACACTTCGGTCTTCTCCAGAACTTCTAAGCATTTGCGAAGTAAGGAGATATGGAACACATTATGGATGGCTGACATCTCCTCTGGCAGTTCTAGTTTATAAGATACTTCTCCTCGGTGATTCAGAATCTTGAAGGGTCCAATATATCTGGGGGCTAACTTTCCTTTCAACTGGAAACGCTGCATTCCCTTCAAAGGCGACACCTTGAGATACACAAATTCTCCGACATTGAAGGTCAAGTCTCTACGTCTCTTGTCGGCATAACTCTTCTGTCTGTATTGGGCGGTCTTGAGGTGCTCATGGACTTTGTGAACCTTCTCTTCGGCTTCTTGTAGGATGTCGGGTCCGAAAATCTGACTCTCTCCTACTTGCGACCAATTCAAAGGGGTACGACACTTCCTTCCATATAAGAACTCAAATAGGGACATTTGCAAATTGGCTTGATAACTATTGTTGTATGAGAATTCTGCAAAAGGTAGACAATCTTCCCATTTTGATCCATATTCTAACACACAAGCTCTCAACATATCTTCTAAGATTTGGTTGAATCTTTCAGTCTGTCCATCGGTGTGGGGGTGATAAGATGTGCTGAAATTCAACTTGGTGCCTAATCCTTCTTGGACTTTCTGCCAAAATCTTGGGGTAAATTGGGTTCCTCGATCCGACACTATGGTCTTGGGGGTTCCATGCAAACTGACGATTCTAGCAATGTACAGCTCTGCTAGCTTCGAACTCTGGTAGGTTGTCTTGACAGGTATAAAATGGGCTACCTTGGACAGTCTATGAACTATGACCCAGATAGAGTCATTTCCCCTACTAGAAGTAGGAAAACCGGTGATAAAGTCCATTCCGACGGATATGCGATGACTTTGCCTTCTTGCATCAACACACATCCGAGACCAATCTTGGATGCATCACAATACACATTAAACGGCTTCCTGATATCTGGCATGATCAATATTGGGGCTGAGATCAATCTCTTCTTGAGCTCTTGAAAACTTTCTTCATATTTTTCGGTCCATTCAAACTTCTTGTCTTTCTTCAACAATTGGGTCATCGGTCTTGTGATGCTCGAAAATCCTTCTACGAACTTGCGGTAATATCCCGCTAATCCGAGAAATGCACGGACTTGGGTTTGAGTGGTTGGGGATTCCCATTCTTCAACATATTTTATCTTGGCGGGATCAACAGCGACTCCTCCTACCGACACATTATGTCCGAGGAATCCTACCTCCTTCAACCAGAACTCACATTTGCTAAACTTGGCATACAACTGATGCTCTCTAAGGGTTTCAAGGATGGTTCTCAGGTGTTGCTCATGGTCTTCTTCTGACTTGGAGTAGATTAGAATATCGTCGATAAACACAACGACAAACTTATCTAGAAAGTTCATAAAAATCTTATTCATGAGATTCATGAAATAAGCGGGGGCATTGGTTAATCCAAAAGACATGACCGTATACTCGTACAATCCATATCTGGTGGTAAAGGCAGTCTTTGGAATATCCATTGCACGAATCTTGAGTTGGTGATAACCAGTTCTAAGATCAATCTTAGAGAACACTCTGGCACCAGTCAACGGATCAAACAGATCCTCAATCTTTGGCAGTGGGTACTTGTTCTTGATGGTGACATCATTCAGCTTCCGGTAATCCGTGCACAAACGGTTACCTCCATCTTTCTTATCAACAAACAGAACGGGCGATCTCCATGGCGATGCGCTTGGTTGAATCAAACCTTTCTCCAGCATAGCATCAAGTTTCTTCTTCAGCTCCACTAGTTCAGATGGGTTCATACTATAAGGTCTCTGAGCTATGGGTCCAGTTTCAGGAATTAGTTCAATGATGAACTCGATATCCTGATCTGGGGGCATACCGGGCAATTCATCTGGGAATACATTGGGGTATTCATATACTACTCTGACTTGGTCAATGGTTGGTAGGGTTAGACTCTTGTTGCATTTGAACTGACGGGGCAAGGTCTCAGATACATGCTCTACTGATACTCCAGAGCTACCGGTCATGGTTCTGTCTTTCTTGGCACAGTCGATCAATCCTTTATGTTTCGACATCCAATCCATTCCTAGTACTACTTCCAAACCTTTGGTTCCAAGTACTATTAGGTTGGCATAAAAATCTATCCCATGGATTCTGATAGGCACAGCCTTGCAAAATTTTCTAGCTTTGGTCATTGAACCAGGTATTTGAACTATCATAACATGCTTCAATTTTGTTGGTTGAATCTTACTAGTGCATGCAAATTCTTTTGTAACAAACGAGTGCGATGCTCTAGAATCAAACAACACTCTTGCTAATATTGAGTTAACAGAAAACATAACCAGCACGACATCTGGCGCTTCCTGGGCTTCTTTAGCATTCATGTGGAACAGACGGCCGTTGCGGTTGAGAGAGTTCCCTGGGGCAAATCTTCTTCCAGGATGAACACGGCGTTGCTGCTGAGATGGGGCATTCACATTGGTGGTGGCTGCGATCTTCTAGGGACACTCGTTGGAGTAGTGACCCTTGACTCCACATTCAAAACAAGTGATTTGGGACTTGTCTTTGGCTGCAACTAGCACGGCATTGCTTCCAGTCCTTGGGGCAGTATTGTTGTTGTTGTTGTTGTTGTTGGACTTGGGTGGTGCACGGTTGAAGTTGTTGGAGTTGTCGGGGTTGTTGTTGTGGTTTCCTCCGGACTTCACGTTTCCTCCGCTACGATTGGGGTAGCTTGGACGAGACATCGGGGGTCTATTGTTCCTTGGGGCATATCCTGCAGACGGGTTGGGGCGATACTTCTGGGTATTGTGGGACCCAGTCTAGTGCATTATTCTGTGCTTGCGGTTGTCATTGGCTTGGTTGGTCTTTCCTTCCATCTAGATGGAAGAGTCGACTAGCTCTTCTAGGTCTTCAAAACGGATGTTGACTAACACAGTCTGCATCTCATCATGCAGTCCATTTAGGAATCTTTCCTTCTTCTTGGCTTCAGTGTTGATCTCATCAGGTGCATACCTAGCGAGGGACAAAAATTTGTCACGATACTCAACTACCATCATCCTGCCTTGCTTTAGTTCCCTGAACTCATCTCTCATTCTGGTGACTAATCCTTACGGCACATGGGTGCGGCTGAACTTGATCTTGAAAGCTTCCCAAGTCATGATCTGACCGCGATTCATCGTACGGGTACTATTCCACCAGGCTCTTGCATCTCCTGCCAGATAGTGGGTGGCAAACAATACCTTCTCGTTGGCGTCAACTCCTACGACTTCTAGATTATTCTCCATTGTTTGTAGCCAGTCATCAGCATCTAAAGGATCCTCAGATTTGTTGAAGATAGGGGATTGGTATTCTGAAAGTTCTTAAGCTTGGATCCATGATGATCCTGATTTCCTTCGCCTTGATTATTGTGGGCCATCTGAGCTATCTGTTGCAGGGTGGCTAGATTGGCTTGGTGCTCTACTCTACTAGCTTCACGGTCGGAAATTAGCATCTACAGAATCTGCAGCATCGGTTCCTGCGATGAGCTACTTCCTCCTTGGTTTCCACGAGTCATCTGAAGATTGAGATAGTTAATGGGGTAAGAGGGAAATTTCTAAGGTTCATGGTTTTGTTTCAAAAGCTTTAAAGTTTGAGTTTGACTCAAGTTTGGTAACTAACTTCTCATTCATTCATTCAAGCACACAATACAAACACACACACCACAACAAAAGGAAAACAGATGGTTTTAAGAACCATTCTGTGAACTACGATAAAGTGGGACTGATATAACTCCTTCCTACGATAGTGATCAAGTGCATCTACTCATCATCAATGAAGTCAGAGTCATCATCATCGGTGTATAAATCCATGGCATCATCCTCCAGGTAGTCATTGTCATCACTGAGGTATGAGTGAATATCTCCCTGGATGTCTTCACCTTCTTCCTCTTCTTATTTTGCTTCAAGATGGACTTCTTGCACATGGATGGTCTTCTCGAGGTCGGCCACCTTCTTGCAAAGACGAGCGATGGTGCGATCCTTCTTCTCGCGTTGACGGCGAAGTAATTGACGATCCTTGACTAGCATGGCGAGAGGCTGGTCCTTCTTGGCGGTAATGGCAAGGTTGTGGTTAGCGTAGGCTCGAGCATTGTCCAATTCCTTCTGCCTATCATACAGTAGGAAGTCAAGATTCTCCACTTGGCGCTTCATCTCCGGATGACTTGGCATCTCCAACGGCATTCCCATAGAATCACGCCTTGCGTAATGAGCAAAGTGAGTTCCCTGGATCAAATTGATGTTTTGCCCACACAGACGGGCAAGAGCTTCATGCATAGCCCTGGCTAATCCATCTAGCCAGTTGTTCTCTCGCACGGTGAATTGAATCTTCTCAGAAAGGCGTGCTTCCATCTTGCCTTGAAGATCTGCAACTATCAGCCATTATAGATCTCCTCCTGGAAAATCCTTGAGTTGTGCCCCGAAGAATTCCAGATGCGGGCGATCAAGGTACTCTGACAGTGCATCAAGATCCCTCTCAAAGATCAGCTGGCCTCTATTGCCCAACTGGTAGAACTTGCAATACTGAACTTCCATCTATAAGAATTTAGGATGAGTAAGTTAGTGAGGTGATCAAGTGTGTCAAATTTTATGTAGTAATGTAAGAATTTTTGAGGCACATGATTTTTTTGAAAGAATCAAGGATAAGAGTGGGAATATGTTTTCATAAATACTCACTTCTTTGGTTTTGAAACTAAGTTGTTGTTCGGACGTCCATTCTAACTAGGGTCCCCTATGGTCAGGATGGCTCTGATACCAACTTTGTCAACACCCGGGTTTTTAATCCCAGATGCCTGTTATGCCATACATCGCAATCCTAGGATTACCATTTTTGCGAGACATAACAGATTGGATATCACAGTACATCATCCATTACGAACCATAATAAGGTCTTACACAAATAAAGGATCTCATGATCCAGTCGTAATACAAACAAGCAGTGGAATCATAAGCGTAGCAGTGGGCTCCATCTTCAGTGCACAGGCAATGTTGATGATGGGAGATGATCCTAGTTTTCGTAGCCGTCATGTTGTCCTTCCTACTGGTATTCCTCCTCATAGTATGTCCACGGGAATAGCCAGGGATAAAGCCATGAGTACTCTTTAAGTACTCGCAAACTATCACTAACAAGGTAGTTCTAGTAGGAATCCTAAGCTCTAAGTTTATTTGCAAAAAGGCAGATTTATCTAAACTGATTTTAGAAGCAAAGAAAGTTAACTTAAATGTTCTAAATCACTTAAGTTGGGAACCTAGTTTTCATATTCACAACCCTATTGTGGTCAAGTCAAAGTCATAGTTCAATTCACAAGTCATTTTGAAAACATTTGACGACGGAACAGTATGGCCACTCCAACTGTCCATGATCGCGGACGCGGCTATTCGAATAGTTTGACACTCTGTAGAGGTTGTACACTTTTACCACAAAATTCGATACATCCGTCAGGGATAACCCTAAATCATCATACTTAGTATGCGGATAATCAATTATAACATTTCCTTTACACACTCTAGTATAAGCACCTCCCCTATGAGCTTGGCCTCCCAGCCATGGCCATCTTCCATCCTGGGCACTGCATAGGTGGACATCATCAATAGGTAGCCTCAGCTCAAACCTCTTCCGTGAGGGAACCCATACTAATGCATATAAACTTCTGGCTAAACCTTACCCAATTCAGGTATTGTGGTTGTACGGTAAAATTGGAATGGTATCGCATCCAAACCCAACCATCAGTTTTTATAAAGGGCTAAGGCTCATGCCTCAACATTTTCATCATCAAATCCATTTGTTTTTATCAACACATGTCAAAACATTTCAATATAATGACTCATCATTCCAAGGTTTTCATAATCATTTTCACCAAGTATTCCCATCTAAAGTGATCAAGTTTTATGCTTAGCACTAGCCACTAAGTTAAGAGTGTTCACTAATGAGGGATGCTAATCTCAATCTCATGCCATAGAATGACATCTAGTATAAGCCTAGTTTTATACTCTTTATGCTATCTATACTACCTTCCAAAACTTCACAAAGCATTAACTAGAAGTAAAGAACTGTGGTAAAGTAAAAGAGTAAAGCTTGCAAGTAAAACTTGGAATGGGTATAAATCAAAATGTATAACTAAGCATGCCTAATGCATCTTGCTTAGGTCATCTTGTATAATTCTAGCTTGCCAATAATAGCTTGCCTTGATTGGTGCAGTGATTGAAGTTTTCTTCGTCTTCTTCGGGGTAGAACTCCTCCTCCTCGTAGACTTTGTCGGTACTATCGTCTATAAATGAATACAGGGTACACAATAAACAAACAATACTTAACTAGTCTATTTAGCACACTAAGGTTCATACTTGATGATCTAGCATCATCACAATCATCACATGAATTAAAGACTAGTTTGATTTAGTTTTATTTGAGAAAAGTAATTTCTACTCATTGAAATTAATTAAGATTTAATATTATCCACTTCAAATATGGGATCATGTGGACACATGTCATCACCACATATTCTAATACATGGGAATGTGATTTAAAGGGTTGGTCTCATTTTATAAAGTTTAAGATTATTATTTAAATGATTTAAAGTGACTAGAAATGCTCTAATAGCATTATTTTGGTACTATTCCAATGTCACTGCATACAAACCTAGATATTTTTACATATTCAGATAGGTATCATCAAATGTGATTTTTGAGAGTTGGAATCAACTCAAAAGCTGTTATGGTTGATTTTAAAAAAATGTTTGAAGTTACAAAAGTCTCTGTCTTGTTATTTTTACAAAAGATTATCTCTAACTCCAAATTATTTAAGTCCAACGGGCTTGGATAGATATTTTAATTACCTTTCTAGAAAAATTTGAATCATGCAATTTGGTTAAGTGAAACTCTCTGAATTGATTTTTGAATATGTGGACAGAATAGGATTTAAGCTAAAATGGAAAATCAATTGTTTGAATTTTCGGGCCAGCGCGGGAAAGCTAACGAGCCGGCCCAACTGAAAAGCGCAGCGCGCGGCTGACAGAGGGGGTCCACTGGTCAGCAAGACTAACGAAACAAAATGGTATCTTCCAACCAGAGCCCTACTATATAAATCTAATCCAATGGCTGAGGGTCGTCGTCGATGACGAACAGCTCTGGCGATGAGCTAAACCTAACGAGCCGGTGGGGGTCTCACGGGGCTCACCTGGTCTCCAGCTAGGCTCGGCGACGGGGGAAAATGACATGGTAGACGACGACGAGGCGAGGCACGGTCACGGCAGAGCTCGGGGTGGTCGCAATCGACGACGCCCTTCTCCTCTAGCAGCGACAGACTCCGGTGTAATTCCGGCACGGTGGTGCTCGCCTTGCTCCGGGAAGAGGTGTGGGAGGCTCAGTGGTGAGTGTGGAGTCGAGTGGTGTGAGGAATGGAGGTTGGGGTGGCCTCCTTTTATAGCTAGACGAGGGGACCGAGCGGTGCGGGCTGGCGTCTCTGGCGAGGGCGGCACAGAGAGCTAAGGGCATGGCTGGGTAGGTGAACGGTGTGGTGTCTCCTGGCGGTCGTTGCTGGCTTAAAGGCGAGACGTGGGGTGGTGTGGAACAGTCGGGCGCGTGCGATGCTCTGGGTGGAGGCAGTGCTGTTTGCGGCAGCGCATGGGAGCTATGGGTCGTGCGGCGGCGAACGGGGGTGTCTGCTGGGTTGGGGTGATCATGGCGAGGCTGCGCGTGCACGGTAGGGCAAGGCGCGAGCTGGCGGGGCTCGTCGGGCACGGCGCACTGGCGCGCTCTAGACACGGTGCAAAGAGGCGGTGCGCGGCGCGACTAGGGTGGTCCATGGCTCGGTTGCGATCGTGGGCTGGACAGGGGGTGGCGGTAGAGTGTGGCAAGGCTACTGGACATCCTGGATGGGCGCAGGGCTGTCTGGTGCGAGCTGGCTGTGGTCGGGCGACGATGACCAAAATCGGGCGGCGCTCCATTGTGCAAACAGCAAAGGGGGGCATGGTCTGGGGCTGGGTTAGGCTTAGAGGGGACAGGGGGTTAAATTGGAGACCAAATGGTCGATTCTCACTATACCAAACAGTGCAGCTAGTCTAGTGTTTATCCTGTGCCTGCCAAGTGTTTGAGGAAATGGCCGCATGAAAATTATTTTTAAATTTTTGATTCAAACTTTTTGGGTGAACTTGTCTTAAGCTTGAGAGACTAGGTTTTCTTGGATAGGTCAAGGTGAATTCATTTGATGTGTTTTTGAAAAAGTGTGATCTTAACACATACATTTGATTCAATTTTCAAATGTCCATTAAATGGCTTTGCCAGATGTTTTTGTAAGTTTGTAAAGTGGGCCTTGAGACATCTTTACTTGGTCTAGCAAGGGGAGAAAACATATAGAAATGTTTCTGTTAGAAATCTTCTCCTAGGAACACCTAAAGTGACCTAGTGGTTTAAAATGGTCAAAATGACCATTTGCTTTATTTATTCTTATTTGATTTCTTTCTCTTTGGATTTTATTTGTAAATGGTCTAGATGATGTGACATTCACCTTTAAACCATTTCATAACATTTAGAACAATCAAGCATGGCATATACACTCAATTCTACACTAATGCAAACACACATGCCTTCATATGCTTTCTTCTTAATAAAAGTTTTTGTTAACCCTAAATTGGGTGATTAGGAACTTGATAACCTTGATTAAAGATTTGGGGTGTTAAAGGCACTCACCTCGACAGAGGTTTGAGCTTTCCTCCCTCAGATTTCTGCTCTGAGGTTATAGATCATTACAGAGTTATACTCCATCATCTTCCCCCGAACTCCATCTTAGAGATGAGCGCGTATGCATCTTTGTGCGAGGGGTATCTCGGCATTAGGCTGAGTCTTACTCTCTTCTGGTATTACTTTCATGTCCGGAGGAATTCCATCAATGTCGGTAATCCTTATATTACCGGTACTATTAGTTTTTCGGTTAGGAGAGAGCGCGTCTATCCTCGGATTATGGCTAGTGAGTCGGTCAAGCAATGGTCGTCCACTTTTTTCTATCATAAGGATATTCCCACTCCTGGCAAAGCTACTACTTTGCTGGCTTTTATCGACGGTGCACCGACTCTTAGTGACGATCTGCTTCTTGCCAAGAGGCGGATCGAGTTTTTGATGAAGCACAAGGGCCTGAGAGGGTCCGATTGAGTTCACTCTTGGGTGGCACACCGGATCTAGCCTCTTCAACATCATGGAGATCGACTGATGCACTCTATCACGTCGTCGAAGAAAGATTCCCTCCGAATCAGCCCCAATGCCTAATCGGCAAAAGATTATGTATGCCAAATCAAATGGTTGGTAAGGGAGCAGATTGAGAGGAAGATTCCGGAGCTGTCCTTGGACATGCATACGTCGGAAGATCCCATAGTGCCGGTAAGCTTCCAGCAACAACTTTTACTATGTGCTCATCTTTATGTTATTTCGCAATACTGAGATATCTCTTCTTTTCAGCTTGCCGACCTCACCGAGTCGGAGCTTGCTCCGGTCGAGGGATATCCTCCTGAGTTTTCTTAGGATGAGGGAAAGTTGGTTCTACTGCCGGATGTTATTCCTCGGAAACGCAAAGCTCCGATAGTGGCCATTGGCACAAAGGAGGTGCCCATTGTGAAGAGGTAATCTTTCCTCACAAGGTCTTTGTACTATATGTCTTAATTCTTTCCGAGATGTAACGTTTTTCTATTCTATTACCTTCTCAGAGCTGAACAGCTCTCCAAGGGCAAAGGGAAAGGGATTACCTTGAAGCCTCTACGCCAGTCGAAACTAAACTTGGTTTCTCCTGCCGTAGATCCTCCGACTCCTGCCCCTCAGCCTTCTGCAGCGCCGGAGATTACTCCATCTCCGACCATTGCAGAAGATCCGGCTCAATCGACAGAACCAGTGATCCACGGATCACAGACTGACGTCACCATGGGTGACTCAGGTTTTGACAAGGGTGAACCCTCTTCGGGTAATGATCCCTCGGCAGAGGTCTTCACCGACAATCTCCTGAGCAATCCGGGACTTGCCAAACTTGGCTTATCTCAGAAGTCTGCGGAGGAGATCCAACGGCTGGCCCGGCAATGCCTGGAAAGCCAGACTATCTCTGCCTAAGAAGAAGCACAAGAAGCATAGGACATCAAGCACTCTGATCTTCTTGAACAAGTCCGTCTTCGCGACGAGAAGCTGAGGACCAGCGAGCTTCCAACTGCGCCAGTGACCCCCTTAACTCTCGCCGAGAAAGTTACCACCGAAGTGAACATGAGCCTGAACAAGCTTGCTCATGAACAATACGTAAGTCGGAATTCCAACTCACATTTTTCCTTATTTCATATCATATCCTCTAGCCCCCAAGCATGAAGCTGGACATACAAATCCAGATTTATGCTTCCTTAGGATGCCAAAGAATGAATTAGTTTAGGCCCCAAGGCTCGTGCTGATATTAGTAAAAATATTAGCCCGAGTCTTTGGTAGACTTCTGACTCTGGGTATTCTGACTTACAGAAAGTATATTCCTATAACCAGGATTTATTAAAGAATATTTGTAACAAGCAGAAAGAAATCAAAGCTATCCAACTTGAAAATGCTCAATTGAAAGTTTCCAGGGATGACGCTAAATAAATCAGAACTCAAACCTTGTCTTGTATTTCATAGTCGAATGTTTGTTCAACTTCTGTTCTTTTGACTATAGCACCGGTAAAGCAGTCATGTGCTATGATTGAAGAGGCCAAGAATCTTAAAACCCTAGAGGTGGAAAACAAGGACCTTCGCCAAGAGCTGAATAAGCTTAAGGCGGATCATGAGAAGAGCATTGCTCAAGTTCTCGAGTCCTCCTCCATGGCTACCGAGTAGCGTGATCGCAAGATTGAACTCCAGGATAAGAAAATCTCGGATCTCAGCAATGATTAGTTCAGAGAGAGGGACATTGCCGAGGCACTCCGGGCTGAACTCCAGAGTCTTCGGGAGGAGAAGACCAAAGTCGACGATGTCATCTTTGGTACGATTCCCTCTTTCTGACTTATCTGCATCTTCCGACTCCTTGGAGTCTAGATTTATTTTTTTAACCCCTTTGCATTGTATGCGCAGGTCCTTTGAACTTACTGGACTCAGCCTCTGCCGAATCTCGCACCTGCCGGCTTACTCAAGTCGGTGATTTGCTGCATAACTTCCGCCAATCCATCGAAGATATTGGTGAAGTTCTCAGGGTTCTAGATATGCATAGCATGTCCGGCTTTGTAGTGCGAGATAAGGCCAAGGAGATGCCCCAGCTTATCCAGGACTAGAACATGTGCTACGCGCGAATCGCGGCGCATAACGCTCTTACCATAGTCATGAGCCACCATGGAAGCATGGAGATCTGGCAAGTGACCAGAGGGTATTCTACTATGGGCGAAGACGGCCAGAAGCAGGACATCAAAGCCATCATGGACTCCTGCGCCGGATACGGGTGTCAGGTAGCTGACTTGACCAGCTACGATACTCCCTTCTTCACTTGCGTAGAGACATCACCTCCGCCTGCTGAAGAAACCAGAGAAGCTTCCGACGATGAACAAACCATCTCAGATTTGAATGTCTTGGAAAGATATCGAAGCGAGGCTGATGTTTCTAGCGAGCCGGTAGCTCCTTCTTCCCCTGCATCATAGAGCATCAGGACAAAAATTGTATTATTCTGAAAACAATCTGGGTTGTAAATAAGTAGTATGATACTTTTTGCTAGTGCTAAGTTTAAATATATCTATTTAGCACTTTTGGCTTTATAATTTTTTGTGCCTGAAACATTTTCGTAAGCACTTATGTTTTTCGTCTATACTTATCGTTTATATGGCTTTCCGCCTCATCCCTTTCATGAGCCGACCAACTTTTAGCACGAAAACTTTGCCAAGCAACGGAGCTCAATTGCTAAACCAGTTTAAACTCGGAAACAAATCCGACCTCTAGTACCAACAATTCACTACTCGGAAAATGCCCGCATCCAGCAATCAGACAAATAACCAAAGTATAGACTAGAAAATTTAGATTTATATCCGAAGGTAGCAATTTTAGAATCGAAAATCTAAACCAGAACGAACATGAGCATAAAGTACTTTCAAGTATTCTGGGATTTTCGACTGTGACATGGTCATTCGGAAATAAGATGGTAAAAACTTCTCAGAATTTTTTTAGGCAACCAACACTTTATTTCTCATTGAACATGTACACATATATGATTGCAAAGAAAAATAAACTAAGAATAAAAGGGACGTAGCTGAGCAATATTCCATGGTCTGTCTAATTCATCCGGGTCTGTACTGCCTCCAGCTCTCTTTCTTTTCTTAGTAGCGGGTCTTTCTTTGACTGGCCGCATATCAGTTAGGTAGTAAGAACCATTGTGCATTACTCGACTAACTAAAAATGGCCCTTCCCATATTGGGAAAAGTTTGTGCTTTCTTTGCTGCACAAGCCGGAGAACCAAATTGCCTTTATTGAAAGACCGATTTCTGACTCTCTGGCTATGATACTTGCGTAACTTCTGTTGATAGGCTGTTGATATCATCTCAGCAACGATCCGAACTTCTTCGACTAAGTCGAGATCATTTTATTGAGAAATTTCGGCATCCTTTTCAATATACGCGGCCACTCTAGTAGAAGTGTGAATCAAATCACTAGGAAGAACTGCTTCTGCACCATAGACCAAGAAGAAAGGTGTGTATCCGGTTGACCTATTTGGAGTTGTTCGTAAATTCCATATTACAGAAGGTAATTTCTTTGCCCAAGCCCCCGCAGCACGCCGTAGTGGTGCTTCGAGTCTTGGTTTTAGGCCTTGTAAGATTAAACCATTTGCTCTTTCGACTTCTCCATTAGCTTGTGGATGTGCGACTAACGCAATGTCAAGCCGGATATTTTGTTCATTGCAGAATTCGGCAAG
This sequence comes from Avena sativa, assembly GCA_916181665.1. Lineage (NCBI taxonomy): Eukaryota > Viridiplantae > Streptophyta > Magnoliopsida > Poales > Poaceae > Avena > Avena sativa. Next base: position 348,401,202 of record OV702287.1, read on the forward strand.
CTCTCCCATAGAGAAATTACTCCCGTTGTCTGTCATAATGCTATGCGGATAACCGTATCAGATTATGACATCCTCGACAAATCTTCTGGTTGTTGCTCCATCAAAACTAGTGACGGGTTTAGCCTCAATCTATTTTGTGAATTTATCCACCATCACTAAGAGATGAGTAAATCCACTTGGATCCCGTTTAAATGGTCCTACCATGTCAAGCCCCCAAACCGCAAAAGGCCATGTTATAGGTATTGTTCGCAGTTGATTGCTGGCCCAAAATATATCGAGCTCGTTGGGGAACCCCAAGAGGAAGGTATGATGAGCACAACAGTAAGTTTTCCCTCGGTTCGAAACCAAGGTTATCAATCCAGTAGGAGCAAGGAAACACCCCAAAGGTGAAGCTAGCTAAACGTTGGCAGGGCGCACTACCGGTGCCAGCAGCAACGTGGAGACCTGCATAACACAACCACAGAACTCTGTCCCCAACTTACGATGAGGTTGTCAATCTCACCGGTTTTGCTGAAAACAAAGGATTAAACGTATCGAATGGAAGGAAGTAATAGTTTGCAGAAAGTAAACACAAAACAGTAAACAATCTGATTGTAGATTGAATGTAAAAGAAAGGACCGGGGTCCATAGTTCACTAGAGGTGGCTCTACTTAAGATAAATAACATGCTGGGTGAACAAATTACAGCGGGTCAATTGACAAACATCGAGAAAGCATAAGCATATACTACTCATCTTGACTCCTTTGAGATTTGATTGGGCATTACAACATTATACATAGACCGCCATCCAACTGCATCTATGACTAATAATCCACCTTCACGTTATCATCTGAACCCTCTCCAGTATTAAGTTGCAAGCAACAGATAATTGCATTACGAATTGCGTGTAATGTAAACAATATGATTGTTCTATGAATAAAGGATTGTTGTTTTCTCCCTAGTAGCAACATCACATCTAGTACCTTAGAGATTTCTGTCACTTCCCTAGATTACCAGAGGCATGAACCCACTATCGAGCATACATACTAACTCTTGGAGTTGCTAGCATCTACTTGGCCAAGATAGCTACTAACAACGGAAAGCATGGAAGATCACAAATAACAAAGACATGATAGAATCAATAATCAATCTGAAATAGCATCTCAATATCCATCGGATCCCCGCAAACACAACATGCAGAATTACAAATAGATGATCTTGATCATAAACGGAGCTCACAAGATCTAGACATGAAAGCACAATGGAGGAGAACCAGCCATATAGCTATTACATGGACCCGCAGTCTAGAGAATAACTACTCACGCATCACACCGGAGGCTTGCATGATGATGAAGAAGGCCTCCAAGGTGAATTTCCCTCTCTGGCAGGGTGCCGAGAAGAGCTTCAGATCCCTCCCGATCTAGGGATGGAGATGACGGCGGCTACAGACTCTTTCGTGGATTTTTGATTGGGTACTTAGGGTTTCCGTATCAGAGGCAATATATAGGTGAAAGGAGATGCCGAGGGGTTGCCTAGGGCGACTAGACCACCCCCTGGCACGGGCCAGGCCTGGCCGCGCGGGCCAGGTGGTGTGGCCAGGCCTCAGCCCCTCCCCGTCTCGTATTCTGGCTCCAAGTGTCCCCTGGTAAAATAGTGACTTTGGCTTTTGTCCCGTCCAATTCCGAGAATATTCATTTTCTGACTTCCTGAAACCAAAAAACAGCAGAAAACAGGCAGCTCGCACTCTGGCTCTTGTTAATAGCTTAGTCCAAGAAATCATATGAAAAGTACTCCAAAGTGGGGACAAAACACAAGAAAGTAGATAAAACCAAGCATGGAACATCAAAAATTATAGATGCATTTGCAATGTATCACTGATCAGCCGGAACGTGAGCTTGTTTGGCATATTTTTGGCAGCCCTTGCACGTCTTGACCAGCCGTTCGACATCTGTCTTGGCTGTAAGCCAGAAAAAACCGTGTCGGAAAGCTTTTGCCAGTAGAGATTTGACTGCAGCGTGGTGATCACACTTGCCTTCGTGGTTCTCTTGTAAGATTTCCACTCCTTCTTCCGGATATACACAGCTTTGGAAGACCCCATACGCACTCCGCTTATAGAGCTCACCACTAATTATAGTGTAGGGTTTTGCTCGTCGGACGATCTGCCGGCTCAGAACTTCGTCTTCGGGTAATTTTCCGTCTACCAAGTAATCAAGGTAGGGTTAAGTCCAGCTGGGAATCACAGCCAGAACTGCTACTAAAGGTGAGTCGGATTTGGTCAGATATTCCTCGTCCACTCCTTTTATAGAGGGAACTTTGAGGTGCTCTAAAAAGCGCCATCCGGAACCTTTTTTCGGGCAGAGCCTATTCGAGATAGTGCATCTGCTTCCTCATTTTCTGTTCGAGGGATGTGTTGAACTTCAAACCCTTCAAACAATTTAGATAATTCATCCACGACAGCCCTATATGCTTCCATGTACTTGTTTGCCTTATAGATATCCGACACTTGTTGGGCAACAAGATCTGAATCTCCATAACACATTAAACGTCGGATGCCGATGTCCTTAGCAATCCGGATTCCATGCAGTAATGCTTCATACTCGGCAATGTTATTTGTGGTCGTGAAGTGGATCTGCAGTACATAGAAAATTTTATCTCCCTGGGGTGATTTGTGTACCACGCCAGCCCCCGAGCGCCTTAGACCCGTCAAAATGCAAGGTCCAGTATTCCGACTCTGGTAGGGTCATATTCTCCATTGTCTCTGTCCAATCAGCGACAAAGTCAGCGATGATTTGGGATTTGATTGTTGTACGAGGTTTGTACTCAATGTCGAAAGCTGAAAGCTCTATGCCCCATTTGGCGATGCGTCCTATGGCGTCACTACTGTTGATTATGTATCTCATGGGAGCTGTGCTCACCACGGTAATTGGATGTTCCTGAAAATAATGCCGCAACTTACGAGATGCTAAGAATACACTATAAGCCAGCTTTTGATAGTGCAGATACCGCTGCTTTGATTCAGTTAAGACCTCGCTGAGATAGTAAGTCAGACGCTGCACCAGGTGTTCCTGATTTTCCTCTGGTCTAACGACTACCATGACGGTACTGACGACCTTGTGTGTCGCAGCGAGATAGAGCAACATCGGTTCCTATGGTTCCGGTGTTGCAAGGATGGGAGAAGATTAGAGTACTGCTTTCAGGTCTTGTAGCGTAGCTTCAGCTTCGTCGGTCCAAATCAATTTCTTGGTCTTTTTCAGGAGCTTGTATAGTGGTGCGGCTCTTTCACCAAGCCAGCTTATGACCCACAAGTATAGGGGGTGTATCGCAGTATTTTCGAGGGAAGTGAAACCCAATTTATTTATTCGACACAAGGGGAGCCAAAGAATATTTATAAGCCTTAACAACTGAGTTGTCAATTCAGCTGCACCTGGAAACAATCTTGCTCACAGCAGTTTATCAGTAGCAACAGTTTTGTAGTAGGAATAGTAAAGTAACAGAAGTAGTAAAGCAAAGACAGTAGTAACAAAAGCAGTAAACAGTGGGATTCGAATGCGGTAGGCATAGGGATTACTCACTCATAGATGGGGGAAACATGGATGGTCGATGGAGAAGCGATGGTGATGATGATGGCGATGATCTCCTCCAATTCCCCGTCCTGGCAGGGTGCCAGAACGGAGTTTCTGGTGCTGTTTCGTGGAATCTGGTGGTGGCGGCGGAGCAGAACTCCTTCTGGAAAAACATCGACCCCCCCGAAGTTTTTAGGTCAGAAGGCTTCTTATAGGCGAAGAGGGAGACTGAGGGGGTGCCTGGGGCCACCACACCATGCCCTGGCGCGGCCAGGCCCAGCCCGTGCCTGGGGGTGGTGTGGACAGCCCCTGGCCCTCCTCCGTCTCGTATTCTGTTTCCTGGAGTCTTCTGGAAAAATAGGCACTTTGGTTTTTGTCCCGTCCAATTCTGAGAATATTCATTTTCTGACTTTCCTGGAACCTAAAACAACAGAAACCAAGTAGCTGGCAGTGTGGCTCTTGTTAATAGGTTAGTCCAAGAAATCATATGAAAAGTACTCCAAAGTGTGGACAAAACACAAGAGAGTGGATAAAACCAAGCTTAACTCCTGCTCGTCCTCGAGTAGGTAAGTGATCAAAAATTATAGATACATTTGCAATGTATCAACATCCCCAAGCTTAACTCCTGCTCGTCCTCGAGTAGGTAAGTGATAAAAAGAAAGAATAATTTTTGAGGTGCCATGTACCATCAAAGATTTGAGCAAAGTATTTGTAAACATTCAAAGCTGGGATCATAGTACTTCAATCATAACATGAAAGACAAAGTTCTAGCAATAAGACAAAGAGACTATGATGCAACATGAAAAGGCACAAACAAAAGATTCATGAATAACAATGCCTTGCAAGACGTTTGTTTGTTTCACATAAAGAAAACATAACATAGTGGCATTCAGCTTGTCCCTCATAGAGTAGCAAACATAAATGCATAGGACACCTTCAAAGTTTATAAGAGTGACTAGATACAATAGTTTAAAACAAGCAATATCAAGTTATGCATCAATCAACTAGTCTTGGGACAATGCAATTAGAACTAAGAATGGCCACTATGCTCTCAAAGTAGGTGCATAAAGATAGAAGGTGGAGACTCAATATAATGGTTGAAGAAAGTCCTTCATAGAAGGAAGTAGGGATTCAAGTCTCATAAAGAGCTTCCAAAAATTATGGTACTTGATAGCTTTCAGCTCTCATTGCCCCTATCATAAGCATCTTGAAGTGATTAAGGTTAAAGTGAACAAACAATGGTGTACATGCTTGACGAAGTATAAGTTAGAAATCTCATGTACCTTGAATACGAGGGTCGCTCCTCATGCTACTCAAGTTTAGCCACCGGTAAGTTCTTGTCATCGTAAGTACATGTGTATCATAGAGAACTACCAACGGGGTACCCCTTGCCCGATGATACGGAAGAATCCCCATATCAAAATGACAAGGCAAGCAGACAACGAGCATCTCAACACTCTTCTTATTTACCATGGGAATATGGTGCCTTTTTTCTCTCTTTCCTCTTTTCATAATCTCTTTTTTATTCTTTTTCTCTTTTTTCTCAATATAGGACTCTTTTTTTATAAGAAGAATGCTTCATAGATAGCTCATTATGGTTACGCTGCAGGTTTCCACCATGTTAGCATGGATTAGACCAGCGGCCCAGGTGTTTCTCTAACACATATACATAACTCCATGGACTTACAAGCTCCCCTTTCATTTCACACTGCCGACATCCATATACAAAAGAGCATGATATCAACTAGGTACAAGTACCAAGTGCAATGTTGAAAGCGTTCCCCATGAAAGCATGGTTCTGCTAATTCCCAACAAATAAGTGCAAGCATATACAACATAGACGACACAATGGTTCAAGTTTATTAAGGGCAAGAAAAATAAAGTGTGCCATCAAGTTCGTGAGAGCTTTAATCACTAGTTTTCTCATAACAAGTTTAATTTGGAAGGTAAACAAAAGCATGAATATACTTGGAATAGCATAAGCTAATAGGTAGGTATGGTGGACTCTTTGGAATAACTTGGTTTAGGGAGTTGGATGCATGAGTGGAACTCATAATTTGTTGTGGAGGCTAGCAAAAGACGTGGAGCGACAAACTAAGAGAGCAATAATGACCATAATCATGCAGAGCGACAAAACATCATTGATCAAAACATAAAGTGATACTACAAGTTGAAAACTAAAGGGTCATAAAGGCTTATGGTGACTTGGGATAGTCATAACATGGTGTGAGCATGTGCCAAGTCAACCCAAATAAAGCATCAAAGGAGAATACCACAATACTATGCTTTAATATGCTAAAACAACACATGATTCATCCAAGGCACATTAAGCAATCTCAATTGTTTATAACAAGTAATGCTACAGCAAAGAATACTAAGCATAAAGCCAAAACAATATCAAGCATGGCATGACAAAGCATAGGCCACAGTCAAAAACAAACCCTCTTTACCACTTAAGCATGAGTTTTTCTACTCTTTTCCAAACCAAACCAAACTATTTGAACACCAATATATGAAAGAGGGGGTCCAACCAATTTATTCAGAAAACTAAGCAAACAAAAACAAACGAAAACCAATACGAAAACATAAAAGAAGACGCTCCAAGAACAACGCAACTGTGCATGAAACAATAAAAATGAAGCGTTTGGAAGAAACCTGAGATTTTTATTGATGAAGAAGGGGATGCCTTGGGCATCCCCAAGCTTTTATGCTTGTACTTCTTGGATATTTCTTGGGGTGACACGCGTGGCATCCCCAAGCTTGAGCTTTAGTCCATCCTTCATCTCATTACTCATTCCTTCCATACACCTGAAATTTTTCCTTCATACAAAACTTCACACAATCTTTATTAGCAACATTAGTGCACTCAAGATAAATAAGTCGGTTAAGTTCTAACACCAAATAAACTTCCATTAGAACACTAAATACTGTAGCACTTCCCTCAAAAAGCTCAATTCCCCAAAAGAACTGAAAAAGGAACCAATAAGAAGCAAATGCAGAAAATGGCAGAAATCTGTCAAAACAGACCAGCAGGTAAAGACGAATTTTTTCGAAGACCTACTGTTGCTCAAATCAAAAAGTGTTGAACTAAAGAAAGTTAGATATCAACCTGAGGCAGAAGCACAAAAATTCATGCCTCAAAAGGACGTTCAGAGATTTTACACGAATTTTTACGGTGAAACACAGAAATCTGTTTCGGGACAGCAACTTTCCCAATCATTACTTCTCTCTCATTAGAGGTTACTCTTGGCACAAAAAGCAAATAAAAAGGATAAGGAGCGGTTATTACTGAAGTAATAACTTCCAAGACTCATCTAAAACTTTTGGGTTATCTCCCAATAAGTACCTTTCTTTAACGCCTTTAAGTTAGGCAAAAGCAAAAACTGAAAATGGATAAAAATAGAAGTAAGCGGAGATAATCATGGTGAAAACATTGTTTTGTTCAATGAAATCCTTTTGTTAACAAGGTTGATCAGGTATTGTTACCAAAACAATTTCATATGAGACAAAACTTTGTATTCCACTAATGATTATGTTACCTCAACCTTTATAGCAATGGTCCCAATCATAATAGTTTCAAATTTTTCTCTTGGTATGGGACAATATATCTCTCCAACTTGAATGCCCTCAACATGTTCAATTGAATTCAAACCATAAGTCCTTTCAATCTTCTTGGGGAAATAGATAGTATGTTCCTTGTCATTGACATTGAAGGTCACCTTCCCTTGATTACAATTAATAATAGCTCGTACAGTATTTAAGAAACGGGTCTCCCAAGAATAATAGTCATATTATCATCTTCAGGCATAATAGTTTGAGAGGATGCTCTCATAAGAAATAAGAGTTGAAGTAAAAGAGAGCATCAAGAAGCAAATTCAAAACACATTTAAGTCTAACCCACTTCCTATGCATAGGAATTGTGTAAGCAAATAAATTCGCAAAGAATAAAGTGACAGGCATAGGAAGATAAAACAAGAGTAACTTCAAAACTTTCAGCACATAGAGAGGTGTTTCAATGACATGAAAACTTCTACAACCATAATTTCCTCTCTCATAATAATTTTCAGTAGCCTCATGAATAAACTCAACAATATAACTATCACATAAAGCATGCTCTTCATGATCTACAAGCACTAGAGCTTTATCATAAACATCTTCAAAAGAATCCTCCGGAACATAACATTCATCCTCCTTTAGTAAGCATGGAGGACAATCAAATAATGTAAGGGATAAAGAGTTACTCTCATTAGAAGGTAGGCATGGGTAGCTAATCCATTCTTCCTCCTTTTGTTCATCACTCTCCTCCTATTTTTCATCTAATGAGATTTCAGGTTCATCAATTTCTTCTTCCATAGGATCCTACAAGGCATTAGTCTCTTCCATTTGTGGAAAGCATCTATTAAAATATTCAAGAATATAGCCATTTTCATCCCTGTAATTATCAAAGCAACATTTAAATATACCATAAACCTCATATTTGTAAGGTGAATCATCAATACTTTCAAGCAAACTAGCAAGTTCAAAAGCACCCTTCCAAGCAATAAATTCTTAAATTTGTTCCGCATCATAAAAGTCATAAATTCCTTTAGCATAGGAAGATATGGTATCATTATCATTATACTCACATTGAAAAGGGAGGTGTTTATACCTCTTTCTGCAACGAGATTCATCACAGCAATAAGTAGCATTATAAATAGAGCACACGTTTCTAGCAATGGTATACAATCTATCAATTTGTTCCCATAAGTGTTTCCCTTTGTGTGACAAGCGGTGTTCCTTATAATAATATTTTTGATCTTCCGTGAACCCACCTTGCCAATAAGCTTCAGTTTCAAACAAACCAACCATTGACAACAAGCATGACAAAGCAAGACAATAACAGACCAACAAAAATAACAACTAGAGTATGAACTAATTTTTTTGTATTTTTGATAAAGAAACAAGCAAACAAGGAGAAAATAAACTTAGCTTGAACAATAGTGAATCCAAGTGGACTTGATAAATAAAGCTATGCTCCCCGGCAACGGCGCCAGAAAATAGTCTTGATGACCCACAAGTATAGGGGTATATCGTAGTATTTTCGAGGGAAGTGAAACCCAATTTATTGATTTGACACAAGGGGAGCCAAAGAATATTTATAAGCCTTAAAAACTGAGTTGTCAATTCAACTGTACCTGGAAACAATCTTGCTCACAGTAGTTTATCAGTAGCAACAATTTTGTAGTAGGAATAGTAAAGTAACAACAGTAGTAAAGCAAAGATAGTAGTAACAAAAGCAGTAAACAGTGGGATTCGAGTGCGTTAGGCATAGGGATTACTCACTCATAGATGGGGGAAACATGGATGGTCGATGGAGAAGCGATGGTGATGATGATGGCGATGATCTCCTCCAATTCCCCGTCCCGGCAGGGTGCCAGAACGGAGTTTCTGGTGCTGTTTCGTGGAATCTGGTGGTGGCGGCGGAGCGGAACTCCTTCTGGAAAAACGTCGAACCCCCCGAAGTTTTTAGGTCAGAAGGCTTCTTATAGGTGAAGAGGGAGACCGAGGGGGTGCCTGGGGCCACCACACCATGCCCTGGCGCGGCCAGGCCCAGCCCGCGCCTGGGGGTGGTGTGGCCAGCCCCTGGCCCTCCTCCGTCTCATATTCTGGCTCCTGGAGTCTTCTGGAAAAATAGGCACTTTGGTTTTTATAACGTCCAATTCCGAGAATATTCATTTTCTGACTTTCCTGGAACCAAAAACAGCAGAAAACAGGCAGCTAGCACTGTGGCTCTTGTTAATAGGTTAGTCCAAGAAATCATATGAAAAGTACTCCAAAGTGTGGACAAAACACAAGAAAGTGGATAAAACCAAGCATGGAGCATCAAAAATTATAGATACATTTGCAATGTATCACCGACTTACAAACCGACTAACTGCGGCAATGCAACCAGTTAGTCTTTGAACATCCTTCAGGCGAGTTGGCCTAGAAATATTAAGTACAACCTTGATCTTGTCCCGGTTTACCTCTATGCCTCTTTGAGACATGATAAAACCTAACAATTTTCCGGCTAGAATTCCGAAGAAGCATTTCTTCGGGTTAAGCATTATGTTGTATTTTCGTAGATTGGTGAATGTTTCCTCCAAGTCGGAAATCAAGGTTTCCTTCTTTTTGGACATCACCGCAATATCGTCCACATATGCATGTACATTGCGACCGATTTGGTCGTGGAGGCAATGCTGCTTAGTGCGTTGGTATGTAGCTCCTACGTTTTTGAGCCCAAAAGGCATCATAACGAAACAGAAGGTTCCGAAGGGGGTTATGAATGAAGTTTTGACTTTGTCAGATTCCTTCATCTGGATTTGGTGATAACTGGAATATGCGTCGAGAAAATATAGGAGTTCCGAGTCTCCCGTAGAATCGATAACTTGATCAATCCTAGGCAGAGCAAACGGATCTTTGGGACAAGCCTTGTTCAAGGCAGTATAATCAACACACATCCTTAAATCAGTGGTGTCCTTTTTAGGGACCATTACAGGATTGGTCGACCACTCAGTGTGGATGACCTCTTCTATGAATCCGGCTAACTCGAGCCAGGCTAGTTCCTTAGCTATTGCCTTACGCTTTTCATTGCCAAAACATCGTAAGGACTGTTTGACGGGTTTAGTGTTCGGGTGTACATTTAGAGAGTGCTTGGGAAGTTCCCTAGGTACTCTGGTCATGTCAGATGGCTGCCATGCGAAGATATCTTGATTTGCTTGGAGGAACTTGACGAGCATGCTTTCCTATGCGCTATCTAGGCCTATACCTATCCGGGTCACCTTGGGGGGGTCATCATCCTTCAACGACGTCTTCTTCATATCTTTCGATGCCTTGAACTCCGGATTTGGCATTGTCACCTCCATCTTCGTCGCGGGCATCTCGGATGGATCAATGGTTTTCTTGATCTCCTGGTACTCCTGGCGTGCAGCACGGCTTCAGCAAAGGCGGCATTTCCGTCCTCACACTCTCACGCCTTCTTCGGGTCTCCCCTGATGGTGATCACGCTGTTGGGACCTGGAATTTTCATCATATTGTAAATGTAACACGGATGAGCCATAAAAGCTCAGTAAGCCGGACGTCCGAATATAGCGTGGTACGTGCTCTTGAATGGGACCACTTCGAAGGAAAGTGCGTCCGTCCGATAGTTCTTTGGAGTTCCAAAGGTCACATCCAAAGTGATTTCTCCCAGGGAATTTGCTTGTCTTCCTGGGATAACTCCGTGAAAGATCACAGAGCTGTAATTCAGCTGGGTCTCCGAGATCTTCATCCGGCGTAGTGTTTCGACATACAGAATGTTAATGCTGCTGCCGCCATCCATGAGAGTCTTGGAGAAACCATAGCCATCAATAAGTGGATTGATGACTAAGGCGTATTTTCCTCGCCTGTGCAACTTAGGCGGATGATCAGCACGGTCAAATGTGATTTCCACTTCCGACCAGTCCAAGAATTGGGGGACAGCCGGAATAGTCGCATTGAGCTCATGTAGAACTGCTTTCTTGACCTTAGCTGGTTGAGATCCAAGGAAGGTGACGTAAGTGTCCTTCTTTGTCGGGAAGTTTTTCTTTCCCTCCGGCTTCGGATTTGAAGCATCGGCTTCCTCCATGTCAGAATCTTCCTTGGTCTCTTTATCTTTTTAGGGATTCTTCTTTCCCTTCTTCCGCTTAGCCATGTAGCCAACAATATCATCCTTCTTGATGTCTTCATTAAAACGACACTCAGCGTTTGTGTGAGACGAGCCCCCATTGGCATCTAAGTGATGCACACATGGGTTATTGGCAATGTCGGCCCAGGAGTAGGTTTTGCCAGGTTGCTGGTCTCCTCTACCTTGGACTCTTGATGTCCCACGACCGCGTTCGCGGCCACCGCTGCGCCCTCCTTGTCCTCTAGACCCGAAAGTATAAGTGACCACTGCCGTTTCCGTGTTGGGTTTTTCCTTCGAGGTATTCTTGCGCTTCTGAACTTGCTGCTTTGGTTGTTTTGCCGACTGTGGCACAGCTAGGGCGTTTAGTAATCCCTCTCCGTCGTTGTCAGCATCCGCATACTTGCTTGCTGTTTCTATCATTTCTCCCAAATCAGTTACCTTGTCGCACTTCAAGTGATGACGTAGTAAACCAATTGGAAGTCCTGCAATGAAAGTTTCAATCGCAATTTGGTCACACTACAAGGAATGTGCTAACTGGTGACCCCAAATATTGGTCATAGAAAGGTCATAGTAGTCCCTCTATGACCTTTTTATGACCAAAAACGGTAGGTCACATAGCGAGGGTCACTATAGACAGCTCACGACCTTTTTTGTATTGGTCGTGGACTACTATGACCAAAACAGATGGTCATAGTGTCCATGACCAAAATTTTGGTTATGGCATTCTGGCCTGTCCACATAAGAGAATCTGACGTGGAATCTGACGTGGCAGCAAATTCAGTCTGGTCCAGTTTAGTGTTTTACATGGGCCAAGCCCAACAATTCTAGCCTTTTGGTTTTTATAAGTCTAGCTTCTACTGTCTAGTTATTTCATGGGTGATAACCCACAAGTATAGGGGATCGTGTGTAGCCTTTTCGATAAGTAAGAGTGTCGAACCCAACGAGGAGCTAAAGGTACGATAAATATTCTCTCAAGTTCTATCAACCACTGATACAACTCTACGCACACTAAACGTTTGCATTATCTAGGAAATAAAACTAGAGCAACAATACGAGTAATAAAGATAGCTTTGCATGATAATAAATAATAAGAAAGTAAAGCTAGTTGTTGTAGCAATAAAATACACTAAACTAACAGAACAACGAGTGTGGAATAGTGGTAGCTTTGTCCAAGTTTAAATTGCGAACAGATCGGGTTCATTGTCTTCGATGCAGTTTTCTATGTGGGAGAGGCTAAATATACATGCGCTTCACTACTTGGAATTACATGTACTATATGAATGGATTGTTAGCAAACATCCGTAAGTAACTAATCAATGCATTAAGGTTTCCCCAACCATAGCCTTAAGTTTAATGGTCCTCTTACTCCCATACGTGCAACATTCTGGTTCACGTCCTCAGGTTTCTGTCACTCCGGCAGAACTTCCCCCTTCCTCTTACACATACTAAAAACCCTATGATGTTTAATCCATGCGCGCACAAATATAATGGACACCAAAGGACTGTACCATATCAACATACAACTCTAATGAACCAAAGACGTTCAACCATTCAATCTAAGAACAAAGAAACTACGCAAAAATGACATAGATCATAAGATTATAACTTATAGCATCAAACACCATGTTTACATAGGATGGTACAGAGGTGTGTGGGAGGATGAACCACTGCATACTAGGAGGATTAGGTGATGGAGATGGCGATGAAGATGGTGAAGAGGGCATCGGCGGCGTCGGCGGCGGCGCGAGGGACTCCTTCCCTGCCGTCGGTATCATGGGGGAGCACCGTCCCTTAGCCCCTCTTCCTTCATGGATTCTTGGGAGCCCTCTCCATGGAGATAGGATCCATTGGGGAGGCAAAAAACTTGGCTTTGGTGGCTGCAAATTTGTGGGTGGAGATACCCTGGGCGAACTAGGTTTCCTCCCTTTATATAGCTTCTCGGATTCACATTACCCTATCTTGGGTTGCAGTAAATCGGGCCTAAAAGGCCCGTCCAGACTCGGAATCAGCTAAATTTTATGTCCAGAACGTTTGCCGCGAAATTTTCAACAACTTTGTAGTAGAAGAGTTCTCCATTTGACGCTGTCTTCGACCCAAAACATGACCATCTTCAAAAAGAGTTCTGAGACAGATTTCTGGAAAAATCCCAATTTGAGTCCAACAAGGTTTCCACTTGTATTCTTGGTAATTCCTACACATCAAAAGTGTAAAGCAAGAACATTGTGCACTTTTGCAACTATTAGTAGGTTATTCCAAATAAATCATAAACTTTATACAAAAAGGAGCATCAAAAGCATATTATTAGCATAAACCATCAAAAATTATAGATACGTTATGGACGTATCAACATCCCCAAGCTTAGTCCCGCTCGTCCTCGAGTAGGTAAATGATAAAAACAATATAATTTTTGATGTGACATGCAGACAACACAATCTTGATCATCATTATTGTAAAAACATTGATAGCTAGGATTAAGGTACTCTAAACATGAATCATGAAAGATAGAGCTCTAATAATAAGACACGGCAACTATGTTGTAAAATGAAAGGCACAAATAAAAGATTCATGAATAACAATGCATTGCAAGACGTTTGTTTACTTCACATAAAGAAAGCATAATGAGAATGGTATTCAGCTTGTCCCTCATAGAGTAGCAAAACATAAATGCATAGGACACCTTCAAAGTTCATAAGGGTGACTAGATACAAATAGTTTAAGAACAAGCAATATCAAAGTTATGTATCAATCAACAAGTCTTGGGACAATGCACATTAAACTAAGAATGGCCACTATGCTCTCTTAATAGGTGCATAAAGATAGAAGATGGATACTCAACATAAAAGTAAAAGAAACTCCTTCTTGGAAGGAAGCAGGTATGCAAGTCTCATAAAGAGCTTCCAAAAATTATGGCACTTATTAGCTTTTAGATCTCATTGCCCCTATCATAAGCATCTTTAGGTAATTAAGGTTAAAGTGACACAACTAAGAGGATATGCTTGATAAGTTATAAGTTGAAATCTCATGCCCCTTACTTACGAGTACCGAACCTCATGCTACTCAACTTCAGTCACAAGTAAGCTCTTGTCATTGTAAGTACATATGTATCATATGTGAACCGCCAACGGGGTACCCCTTACACATGATACAGGAGCTATCCCATAATCAAAATGACAAGGCAAGCAGACAATGAGCATCTCAGCGATCTTTTTATTTGCTATTTGCATAGGTTTTTATTGAGGATGCTTCATAGAGTGTTCATTATGGTTATGCTACAAGTTTCCACCATGATTAGGCATGACTTAGGCTAACGGCCCAGGCATTTCTCTAACACACATACAAACTCCATGATCTTACAAGTTCCCCTTTTTATTTCACACCGCTGGGATCCATAAGCAAAAGAATCATGATATCAACGGAATATAAGTGCAATGTTGAAAGCGTTCCCCATGATACATGGTTCTGCTAACTTCAACTTATAAAGCGCAAGAATATACGCAACAAAGATAGACACAATGGTTCAAGTTTATTAAGTGCAAGAAAATAAAGTGTACCATCAAGTTCGTGAGAGATTTAATCACTAATTTTTACATAACAAGTTTAATTCGAAAGGTAGATAAAAGCATGAATATACTTGGAATAGAAAATACTAATAGGTAGGTATGGTGGACTCTTTGGGATAACTTGGTTTTATTTGGAGTTGGATGCATGAGTGGAACTCATACTTGGTTATGGAGGCTAGCAAAATACTGGGAGCGACCAACTAAAAGAGCAATAATGGTCATAATCATGCAAAGCGACAAAACATCATTAATTAAAGCATAAAGTGATATTACAAGTCAAAAAATAAATGATCATAAAGGCTATGGTGACTTGGGATAGTCATAACATGGTGTGAGCATGCGCCAAGTCAACCCAAATAAAGCATCAAAAGAGAATACCACAATACTATGCTTTAATATGCTAAAACAACGCATGATTCTTTCAAGACACATTAAGCAATCTCAATTGTTTATAACATGTCATGCTACAGAAAAAATCACTAAGCATAAAGCCAAAACAATATCAAGCATGACATGACAAAGCATAGGCCACCGTAAAAAACGAGCTCCTTTTACCACTTAAGCATGAACTTTTCATACTCTTCTCCAATCCAAACCACACTTATTTGAAAACTAATGTATGAAAGAGGGGGTCCAACAAATTTATTCAACCAAACTAAGAAAACCAAGCAAACGAAAACAAAAACGAATACGCTCCAAGAACAGCACAACTATGCATGAAACAATTAAAATGAAGTGTTTGGAAGAAACCTGAGATTTTTATTGATGAAGAAGGGGATGCCTTGGGGATCCCTAAGCTTTTACGCTTGTACTTTTTGGATATTTCTTGGGGTGACACACGTGGCATCCCCAAGCTTGAGCTTTAGTCTATTCTTCATCTCATTACATCACTCTTTCCATACACCTGAAATTTTTCCTTCATACAAAACTTCACACAATCTTTATTAGCAACATTAGTGCACTCAAGATAATAAGTCTTTGGGTTCAGTTTCAACACCAATAAAACTTCCATTAAAACACAAGCTACTGTAGCAATTCCCTCAAAAATCTCAATTCCCCAAAAAGAACCCAAAAAGGAATCAACAAGAAGCAAATGCAAATAATGGCAGAAATCTGTCAAAACAGACTAGTAGGTAAAGTCCAATCTTTGCAAAGATCTTATGTTGCTCAAATCGAAAAGTGTTGAACTAACGAAAGTTATATAACAACCTGGGGCAGAAGCACAAAAATTCACAGCTCAAACCGACGTACAGAGATTTTACATGAATTTTTACGGCGAAGCACAAAAATCTGTTTTGGGACAACAACTTTCCCAAGCATTACTGCTCTCTCATTAGAGGTTACTCTTGGCACAAAAAGAAAATCAAAAAGATAAGGAGCGGTTATTACAGAGGTAATAACTTCCAAGACTCATCTAAAACTTTTGGGTTATCTCCCAATAAATACTTTTTATTAACGCCTTTAAGTTAGGCATAGGAGCAAGATTCAAGTATTTTCGAATGAATAAGCATTAAGATCAATACTAGAAATATCTTTCTTTTTTAAGGCTTCATGCATTCCTACAAGTTTTTAACTGAAAAGCTTTCATGGAAAGATTTGTTTTGGTTTCATAGGCATGAACACAAGTGTTCAAGGTCGACCCCCACTTAACCATTACTCATCTTTTCAATCACTTTTATTTTTGAAAATGTTTTTACGTAACAAGTACAACTAATTTTTTTTGTAATTCGCATTCCCTATCCATACTAAGATAGAGAAAAACTTAAAACTGAAAGTAAAAACTACTTAGAGATAAAACAAACAAGTCCACACAATAATATTTACACACACGCTATTGCCCCCGGCAACGGCGCCACAAAAGGTCTTGATAACCCACAAGTATAAGGGATCATGTGTAGCCTTTTCGATAAGTAAGAGTGTCGAACCCAACGAGGAGCTAAAGGTAGGATAAATATCCTCTCAAGTTCTATCAACCACTGATACAACTCTACGCACACTAAACGTTTGCATTATCTAGGAAATAAAACTAGAGCAACAATACGAGTAATAGAGATAGCTTTGCATGATAATTAATAACAAGAAAGTAAAGCTAGTTGCTGCAGCAATAAAATACACTAAACTAACAGAACCATGAGTGTAGAATAGTGGTGGTAATTGTGGTGGCTTTGTCCAAGTTTAAATAGCGAATAGATCGGGTTCATTGTCTTCGATGTAGTTTCCTATGTGGGAGAGGCTAAATATACATGCGCTTCACTACATGGAATTATATGTACTATATGATTGGATTGTTAGCAAACATCCATAAGTACTAATCAATGCATTAAGGTTTCTCCAACCATAGCCTTAAGTTTAATGGTCCTCTTACTTCCATACGTGCATCATTCCGGTTCGCGTCCTCAGGTTTCTGTCACTCCGGCAGAACTTCCCCTTCCTCTTACACATACTACAAACCCTATGATGTTTAATCCATGCGCGCACAAATATAATGGATACCAAAGGATTGTACCATATCAACATACAACTCTAATGAACCAAATACGTTCAACCATTCAATCTAAGAACAAAGAAACTACGCAAACATGACATAGATCATAGGATTATAACTTATAGCATCAAACACCATGTTTACATAGGATGGTACAGAAGTGTGTGGGAGGATGAACCACTGCATACTAGGAGGATTAGGTGATGGAGATGGCGGTGAAGATGGTGAAGAGGGCGTCGGCGGCGGCGCGGGGGACTCCTTCCCCGCCGCCGGTATCATGGGGGAGCACCGCCCCTTAGCCCCCTTCCTTCATGGCTTCTTGGGAGCCCTCCTCCATGGAGATGGGATCCATGGGGGAGGCAAAAACGTGGCTTTGGTGGCTACAAATTCGTGGGTAGAGATGCCCTGGGCGAATTAGGTTTCCTCCCTTTAGGCCTCATTTGGATGCCAGGGGTCTAAAACCCGGGGAAGTAAGCTCCCACGGGGGAAATTTGAGGGGCGCGCAGGATCCCCTTCTCTTCGGGGAGGAATTTCCTCAGTTCCTGCCGCCATTTGGTAACGAGGGGAGGGGCCAAAATCCACACACAATAAATCTGAGACAACCTAGGAATAAGACAAATAATTCCTAGAATTCAGAGATAAAACTGAGGTGAATTAGACTATAACAACACATCATTGGTAAAAATAGTTCTAAACTATAAACTGCACCATAACAAGTACTGATCAAGTCTAACTAGCATATATGTCCGAGGTGGCGATGCTTGCAAAGAGTTGAGCTAAGGCGAAGATCAGGACTCTTGCTCTAGTCCTTCACTACTCTTCGTCGACATCACCTATGGTAGCTCGGCGTTGGCTGAATAAAAAGAAGCAGTGTGGAGATTAGCAACCATTTCTGTTTCCAGACTACAACAGTTCTAGTACACAATTTTCAAGCAGAAACAGAAAATACTTGTACCAATATATGTTCATTGTGCATAATAAAATCAAGACTACAGGTTATGAGAGCACAATTTTCTTGGACCGTTCCAATACAGAAATTGTTGTAATTTGGACCATCCCAATATAGAAGTTGGTGTAATCTTTGGTGATTACTGTAACCAAATGCTAATACACATTAATTATATGATCCAAAATATACCTCTTGGGTTCAATCTTCCAGGTAACTGAATTCATATGATGTTGTCTGAAGTCTAAAACTATAATTCTACAAGAAGCCAAGAACATGGCCAAATATTTTTGAAAAAAGTTCTAGATAAAATATATGCAACATAGCATATATATAATATAACAATCTTGATAAGCATAACAATTAACTAATCTCGAGAAGCATAACCATTAAGTAAACTCATCCATATCCTTATTCCTGAACTTGTCTTTCTATATATTATCAAAGAGAGACCAACACAATGCATTGTAAATAAGATTTTCACATGAGAAAAGAAAAATAGTATCTTGCTCTTATCATACCAGTGAAAGATCAGATATGATTCAGGGTAAATATATATGCAGCGGATAGATCACACCGGTGAAATCAGCTAGCTATATCAAGTACTATGGTACCGAATGATACATATGTTGGATCCCATGGAATTAATTTTCAACTACCTTG
Organism: Avena sativa; assembly: GCA_916181665.1. Lineage (NCBI taxonomy): Eukaryota > Viridiplantae > Streptophyta > Magnoliopsida > Poales > Poaceae > Avena > Avena sativa. The sequence goes on from OV702287.1 coordinate 348,420,061, forward strand.
ATGCACATATTTGTCCCTGATCAAATCAGTTGCTAGAAGCTACTCCTACCTATGGCTAAGTGTTGAGCTACTGAGTTATGCAGTGGCATAAGCTTCCCTCACTATTGTCCATGTGCCCTTCACCATAATAATCTATCTAGTTAAATATATATATGATGCACTCCATTCCAGAAAATAAAACAGAAAATGATGCACATTATTCAGGCTTGGTGTTAGTTGGAGATTCAAACTCTACGTTAATTTATGCAATCTAGCCGAAAATTCGTACCTTTAAGCGATCATCAATATTCACGATACTAGAGGCACAAAAATACACAAGAAATTAAATTGGACTGCAAGAAGTATACCTCCCAGAGATCGATCTTGCATGTAGCTGGGTCAAGAATAGCCTCATGTTGGGCCCTCTCTCCCTCACGAGCAACAACTGCCACCTCTGCTCATCCCCCAAGAATGCAAACCCTAGTAGGCCAGATTCGAGGGAACCTTAGAAAATCATGGGAGTAGAAGAAGGGAGAAAGAGGATCAGGAGGTGTATGGAATCAAGTAGGGGATTCTCACCAATTGGACCGAAGCAACCGATGCAATAACTTGAGCACAAGCGGAAAAACTGTATAGAATCGAGTAGGGGAATTACTAATTATAGTTACAAGTTTACCTAGGTTTAAATCCGCCGGCTTTGGACGGACCCTACTCCTGCTAGCAATCCAGTAATACGACAGAGCCGGAATATGGGTTACAAGGGTTTCGCCTGTACGAGTTGAGATTGTAGACTATTGAGGTGTGTCATAAAGGCTCTCCCTAGGACGGCTTATATAGATATCTGGCCTAGGGTTTACAATAGAAATCTATCCGGCTACGACTAAGAGTTGGTTACAGAGTATATCTTGAACTACAAGTAACACTACAAGCCTAAGTCGGTAAGTCTTCTGGGCCTTCCCGTAGCCGGATTGGACTCCGTCTTCTCTCCCTGACTGGGCCGCCCGTGAAGCAAAGCTCTAATCCGAAGTGGGCCACCCTGGTCACTGAGGAACTGTGAGGATAACCGAAAAGTATATCCCCAACACTCACCTTGCCGGAAGTTGGCTGGGGAGTAGCGGGAGGAGTCGAGATCGGCCGATGAGATCTTCTTCTAGTGGAGAAGGGGCCGGCTCGGAGGTTCTTGGCGCCATCGACCTTGCGGAGCAGGCGGAGGCGAGCGAGGACGGTGCATCCTGCCGGAGACTAGGGAGGACGATGGGGGATCGGGGGCGCGGAGGAGGCGGAGGGTCGCCGATGAGAGTGGCGGCAGCAGCCTACTGCTGAAGATCTGTAGGCCGGTGGTGTTGTACCCAGCGTCGTCACCTACCTGTCGCGCGCGAGAGGACGAGCGAGTCAAGGATTTCCCACCCGATGTTCAGACCAGTGGAGAGATCTCCCGGGGCAAGGGTGTGGAAAGGCCGGGTTTCTCTCCCTCGGCGACAACCAAATGGCAACGCCGGGTTTCCTCGGGTCAAATGGGCTCATGGATTTTTCGGCCAGGGAAAACACAGGGATACCTACGGGTTCCCTCGCAACCAAACAAGCCCTTATATAGCTTCTCGGATTCCTGTCACCCCATCTTGGGCTGCAGTAAATCGGGCCTAAAGGCCCGTCCAGACTCGGAATCATCTAAATTTTATGTACAAAACGTTTGTCGTGAAATTTCCAACAACTTTGTAGTTAAAGAGTTTTCCGTTTGACGCTGTCTTCGACCCGAAAAGTGACCATCTTCAAAAAGAGTTCTGAGACAGATTTCTGAAAAAAATCCCAATTTGACTCCAACAAGGTTTCCACTTGTATTTTTGGTAATTCCTACACATCAAAGTGTAAAACAAAAACATTATGCACTTTTGCAACTATTAGTAGGTTAGTCCAAATAAATCATAAACTTTATACAAAAAGGAGTATTAAAAGCATATTATTAGCATAAAACCATCAAAAATTATAGATACGTTATGGACATATCAATGGGCCAGGCCCAAAACGTTAGCCCATATATTCTTGGTCCATGGCATTTTGTTTGGCCCAATATTTTTTGTTATTCTGATTTAAATTAATAGTAGGTCCCACATGACAAATTGGTCCTACATGACAGTATTAGTTTCCAACTACTGGCCCCACATGTCAGTTCTATACATGCCCCACTCGTCAGATTTCAATTCTGCATAGATGGTGTTCACACAGATATTAGCTTCCCATGTTTTGACAGTGAACAACAATTATTTACAATAGATAGCACTTCCAATTAGAGTGCCCCACTCCTTAAGCAGTGTCATTCACAAATAAACACTTCCAATTACAACAATGAACTAAACCCCTCCAGATCGCCAGGTTTGCTCGACCTCGTCATCTACCTATGCCCTACACTAAAGATAGCCCCGCCGCTGGCCGTACCTTGAGGTCGCTCAAAGTCAAAGAGAAGCACCTCCAGGAACACCTCCACGAACTTGCTGCTTCTACTGCCAGCTCCTCCTCCAGCCAGCAACACCTCCAGGAACACCTCTAGGAACTCGCTCTCTTCCGTGCCCCTGGCCAGCTCCTTCTTCATGCCTCTATGCCATTGATGGATACATGAAGAGCCACTGCACCTTCTTCCTCCTCTGCCTCCATTTATTCGTCCTTCTACGGATCAACATCAAATACTCCTGCACAAGATAGACATGAATAATTGCTGTGATCATAAAGTAAGCAACATCATACACTCAACCAGATCCTACTACAATGATGCAACTGCAGTAATATAGAAATAACAGATCCTACTACAATGATGCAACTGCACATGTTTATGTATGCAGCTTTAAATACTGGCTCACTAAAATATTATAAACCAACAGAAGCATATCTCAGCATGTTTCATTTATAAACTACAGAACTGATGTTATCAGAAACAAAGCCTAGTTATGTTAGGTAAATGAAGAATCCAAACTGCAACAGAAAATAACTAGTCCAATATACTCCCAGTACATCATTTAAAGCAGATAACAATGGTAATAGATAACAATACATCAGGAGAGTCGGGTTGGTCAAACAAAGCATGTTTTCCACTACATGTCTCTCAAAAACCGCAAATGGGACAATAGGAAAACATTATAATATGAAGAAACATCAGCATAAAGTTACAATAATATGACGATCCCATAACCAATACATTTGGGTTGCAAATATATCAAAATAGAGGTACCTGAGGCATTCGTCCTTTACACGGTTTCGGTCACAGGGTACTCGAAGATGACCTCCATCCCGCAAAGCCCGCGGTAGACAGCAAAGAAAGTCTCCAGCTTTTATTCCGTGTTGTTGCGCTCCTTCGGGTCCAAGTAGATCTAAAAGAGTAGAATACCTAGATTAGTACCTGCATTGAGAGCCTAGCAAGCTGAAAGTGTTCCAGGTGCAATATGCTGCTAGACTAGAGTAAGAACTGGGAGATGATCAGAGTTTGTAATTGCCAACAAAAGCACCATATCAAATTATAGCATGTAAATGAACCATTGTCAATAACACCACATACTCAAACAGATTTAGCTAACTTATGTTTGCATGTTCTCTAAGAAAATAAAAATAGATATAGCTAGCTTATGTTTGCATGTTCTCTAAGAAGATAGAAGGGAAACTGGACACGGAAACATGACAGAACACCCACTTAGTATAGGTCCATTAAGTTACAGAAAAGAAGTGCAAGTTATGTTTGCCATTAGGTCATCCACTAAAAACATTTGTTTAACAGTGTACAATAGCCATAGTAATCTGTATAGGTCCATTAAGCGACAACAAAGATGTGCAAAATTAAATTGATCTTCTATCCATAAAATAGGAGTCGGCTAAAGTCAAATAGTTGATGTTATCTACTTTATATACCCAGTCCATCATTGGTAGCTTTATAAGCGGCGACTAATCTGTGAGATATAACCATCATGCTCCCAGTCATGATTCTGACCTAGCCCTATAGAAATATTTACTCTCCCCTCAGGAGTTTTTGATTGGCAGGGCACTGAGGTTCAAGAATGAGTATGAAATTTTAGTGTACATAGCTCCAGCTCAACAACGTTCAAGAAACTGAATTACTCGAGAATGCACAGCTATAAGTTTAAAAACGGAGTATCATCTATAGCTAGAAATTCAGACTATTATTCTTACTCTGAACCTAACGCTTCAGAGAAGGCTGCAGTGGGGGAAAGGGAGGAACAGGGGACTTAGCTACACCATGGAGACCGGGATCAATTGTCATTGGGCGCGAGGTAATTCTGCAGTGGAGGTTGCCCGTGGATTAGGTGTCGACAGGCGTGGCTCCTCGTCGCCGTTGCACGTCTAGGGTAGAGCAGCACCACGCAATACAAAACCAGAGGCCAAGACCAGCAGCCCGAACGGGCCGACACCGTCGAGCACGAACACGCCCATCTTGCTGCCAGGCACTGACGCGAGATCGCCGTCCTTTGCTCCTGTCGGCGTCGGTGAGGAAGTCCTAACCAGAGGGGATCTTGTGCTTGGCTCCCTTCACCTGATCCGTTGTCGAGCCGCTCCTGCATTAACATCTCGAGGAGGGTCGAGCCAAGAGAGAATCAGCAAGCGCGTCTAGATTTGATGTAGATGGGATCCGGGTATAGTTTGGTTAGAGAGGGACCATACCTCTCTGGCGGAGGGAGAAGAGGCACGCGACGAGCAGGCCGATGAAGGTCTGGACAATGAAGCTTCATCTGTGGCCAGCTTCATCGTGGCCACCATGGCTAGCTAGTGATCCTCTCTGGTGGAGGGAGGACCGGCCATAGTGGCGCGTCCCTACCTTGGCACCTTCCATGGTAACGAGCTCCTCCTCCCCGCTGCCTTTGGAGGGAGAGAGGAAGGCAGTGTGGCTGTACCAAATCAGGCTCGGGTGGGCACAGTGGAGAGACGAAGAGAGAGGGGCAGCGCCGGAGGGGGGATAGGCGGCGGGGTCAGGGAGAGACGAGATCCGGAGAGAGGCTGCGGGGTCTCACGTGTGAGGGGTTAGGGTTTGGGGCACGGATCCTTCTCGATGGAGATCCGGATGACTGGATGGGTGGCGTGGGTGGTTCGGGTCGGGAAGAAGGGGAGGTGGTACCCGCAGCAGCAGCAGCGCAAGGGGCGGAAGTTCCTGGGGACGGCGAAGAAGTCAACAACGCCCACCTGCACGAGCCGCGAGGGATCCAACGACGGTGCAAGGATCCGAGGAGAGGAGGAGGGTGGTTGCGGGTGGAGGATGGCATTGATCGTGGGAGGGGGACAGAGGTGGTGAGCACGCTAGCAGATGAAGTACATAGAGGGCGGCGCGATGGTGCACGGAGGTGGTGTAGGCGTAGAAGAGAGAGGGAGGAGCTGACGGCGGGATTAGGGTTTGCTGGCTCGGTCCTGAAGGAGGAAGAAGTGGCGGCGGGGTCGGTCGCGTGTGGGGATTAGGATCGGGTGTGGGAGGATTTTACCAAAGTGCCCCTTATCATTTCTGTGGTAGAATACTGGGACCTAGGGCTTTTCGGTCCATTCACGCCCAAGTGTGGGAGGCGGGAGAAACTAGAGGTACGACTTTGGAGTGTCGGATCGAGGCCCTATCAACGGCTGATATCTGATTCGGTGGGTGATCCGTGGATAGACTAGTTTTCTCTTCTGATTGGTCGTACAAAAATGATAATTTGAAATGGGCATAAAAATTCAAAAATGGTCCAAACAAGGTGAATCCTTCGCGTGGCATCGTATTATGTGACATAGTTTCAAGGAAAATACCAAACTTGGTATATTGCAATTTCCCGAAAAAACCTTCATAGAAATGACCTATCATGTTCGAGGTTTCATGGCTTTTAGACTAAACGACAATGTTATGGGTAGAATCATGGCATAGTTTGTGATAATGTGTCCATATTGTGCACCCGTGTGCATATTGTGATGGAGAATAATATTGCAGGAGGAAGTTTTCCATTTCGTCACATGGAAAAAGCATTTTCCATTTTCCGAGTGTCAAAATCGGGGTGTTTTGTGAAGCAACCACAAATAATCATTTAAAAATGGTACTACTCTATTTTCAAAAATAATAGACCCACCTTACATGAACAATGTCCCAACTGGGATATTTAAAACCTTTCCGTCTACCCCTGGCGAAAAATACAAATTCATGCTGAATCGATAGTAAGTGGGTCCGGTTTGAACTACACGTATATGATCTAATGCTCATGATTTTTTGCAAAAATCATTTTTAGACTCACAATATAATGTTTCTTTAGAGATCCAGTGCAAGTTTAGCGAGCCTCATCCGCTATCTTCATACCCACCCTTTTGAGCATAGTTTCAAATGAAAAAATTAAAACGGGCATAAGAAATTCAAAAATGGTCCGAACAATGTAAATCCTTCGCGTGGAATCATATTATGTGACATAGTTTCAAGGGAAAATACCAAACTTGGTATATTGCAAGTTTCCCGAAAAAACCTTCACAGAAATGACTTATCATGTTCGAGGTTTCATGGCTTTTAGGCTAAACGACCAATGTTATGGGTAGAATCACGGCATAGTTTGTGATAATGTGTCCATATTGTGCACGTGTGTGCATCTTGTGATGGAGAACAATATTGTAGGAGGAAGTTTTCCATTTCATCACATGGAAAAAGCATTTTCCATTTTCCTAGTGCCAAAATCTGGGTGTTTTGTGAAGCAACCACCAAATAATAGTTTCAAAATGGTACCACTATATTTTTCAAAAATAATAGACTCACCTTACATGAACAATGTTCCAACTGGGGTATCTAAAACCTTTCCGTCTACCCCTAGCAAAAAATAAAAATTCATGCTGAATCGAAAGGAAGTGGGTCCGGTTTGAACTACAGGTACATGATCTAATGCTCATGATTTTTTTCAAAAAACATTTTTAGACTTACAATATGATGTTTCTTTACAGATCTAGTGCAAGATTAGCGAGGCTCATCCACTATCTTCATGCCCATCCTTTTGAGCATAGTTTGAAACAAAAAAATTGAAACGGGCATAAGAAATTCAAAAATGGTCCGAACAATGTAAATCCTTCGTGTGGCGTCGTATTATGTGACATAGTTTCAAGGAAAAATACCAAACTTGTTATATTGCAAGTTTCCCCAAAAAACCTTCACAGAAATGACCTATCATGTTCGAGGTTTCATTGCTTTTAGGCTAAACGACCAATGTTATGGGTAGAATCACGGCATAGTTTGTGATAATGTGTCCATATTATGCACCCGTGTGCATCTTGTGATGGAGAACAATATTGTAGGAGAAAGTTTTCTATTTCGTCACATGGAAAAAGCATTTTCTATTTTCCGAGTGCCAAAATCGGGGTGTTTTGTGAAGCAACCATCAAATAATAGTTTCAAAATGGTACCACCCTATTTTTCAAAAATAATAGACCCACCTTACATGAACAATGTCCCAACTAGGGTATCTAAAACCTTTCCGTCTACCCCTAGCGAAAAATACAAATTTATGCCGAATCGGTAGGAAGTGGGTCCGGTTTGAACTACTGGTACATGATCTAATACTTATGTTTTTTTGCAAAAATCATTTTTAGACTCACAATATGATGTTTCTTTAGAGATCCAGTGCAAGTTTAGTGAGGCTCATCCGCTATCTTCATGCCCACCCTTTTGAGCATAGTTTGAAACGGATTTTTTTGAAACGGGCATAAGAAATTCAAAAATGGTCCAAACAATGTAAATCCTTCGCGTGGCGTCGTATTATGTGTAAAAATTTCAAGGAAAATACCAAAGTTGGTATATTGAAGTTTCCTGAAAAAACCTTCACAAAAATGACCTATCATGTTCGAGGTTTCATGGCTTTTAGGCTAAACGAGCAATGTTATGGGTAGAATCATGGCATAGTTTGTGATAATGTATCCATATTGTGCACCCGTGTGCATCTTGTGATGGAGAACAATATTGCAGGAGGAAGTGTTCTATTTCGTCACACGGAAAAAGCATTTTCTATTTTCCGAGTGCCAAAATCGGGGCATTTTGTGAAGCAACCACCAAATAATAGTTTCAAAATGGTACCACCCTATTTTTCAAAAATAATAGACGCACCTTACATGAACAATGTCCCAACTGGGGTATCTAAAACCTTTCCGTCTACCCCTGCCAAAAAATACAAATTCTTGCCGAATCGGTAGGAAGTGGGTCCGGTTTAAACTATAGGTACATGATCTAATGCTCATGATTTTTTGCAAAAATCATTTTTAGACTTACAATATGATGTTACTTTAGAGATCTAGTGCAAGTTTAGCGAGGCTCATCCGCTATCTTCATGCACACCCTTTTGAGCATAGTTTGAAACGAAAAAAAATTGAAACAGGCATAAGAAATTAAAAAGTGGTCCGAACAATCTAAATCGTTCGCGTGGCGTCGTATTATGTGACATAGTTTCAAGGAAAAATACCAAAGTTGGTATATTGCAAGTTTCCTGAAAAAACCTTCACAGAAATGACCTATCATGTTCGAGGTTTTATGGCTTTTAGGCTAAACGACCAATGTTATGGGTAGAATCACGGCATAGTTTGTGATAATGTGTCCATATTGTACACCTGTGTGCATCTTGTGATGGAGAACAATATTGCAGGAGGAAGTGTTCCATTTCGTCACACGGAAAAAGCATTTCCCATTTTCCGAGTGCTAAAATCGGGGCGTTTTGTGAAGCAACCACCAAATAATAGTTTCAAAATGGTACCACCCTATTTTTGAAAACTAATAGACGCACCTTACATGAACAATGTCCCAACTGGGGTATCTAAAACCTTTCTGTCTACCCCTGGCGAAAAAGACAAATTCCTGCCGAATCGGTAGGAAGTGGGTCCGGTGTGAACTACAGGTACATGATCTAATGCTCATGATTTTTTGAAAAATCATTTTTAGCCTCACAATATGATGTTTCTTCTAAGATTCAGTGCAATTTTAGCAAGACTCAACTCGTAGACGAAAAATTTCAATTTCAAACCCCTATTTTCAAAACCATAATACAAAATCACTATTTACACTTATGAAGGTGTTATATGAAAATATATTCTTGTAGTTTTTCAGAAACTAAAAGTGTTACATAATATACTAAAAACATTCTCTGAAATTTTACAATTTTAAAAACATTCTCTGAAATTTTACAATTTGTCTGAATTTTATTTGACTCAATTTGGAATTATGATTAAAAAGATACAAAAGAATTCAAAAAAGAAAAAAGTGGAGGTGGCCGGCCTGGCGAACCCGCCAGGCAAACATGCCAGCCAAGCAAGCCTCGCACACTCAAGGAGCAACCTAAGGCGAGCCTAGGGAGCAGCCCAAAAGGTGGAGGCCTATGCGGGTCCGACCCCGGCCCCCGACAGAAGGTTAAGAGGACGCGATACTCCCTTTCATACAAGGTGGTATCGGTGGCCAGGTGGTAGACCACTTTGCGCTGGAGGCGAGGTCGCGAGGTCGTGAGTTCGACCCCGGCTCCCGAATTTTTTGTCAAGTAATTTGGTCGGCAGTTTCTGTAGGTCCCACATGTCATAGTTGCCTCTCCTGGTCAACAGGTCAACACCAACATGGCAAGCAGGTCCCACATGTCATTGGGTAGGAGCATAATTGGTAGTCAACAGGTCAACACCATATGGATATGACATGTAAATGTAAATTGACACGTGGATATGCCACATATGCAGACACGTCAGCGAAACTTGACACGTGGACGTGACACCTAGATCAACCTGGCGATGTGGCCATCAGTCTTTCTTAAGTTATCATGAATAGCACCCACGACCATTTAAATTGGTCGTAGTCTCCTAAAATTAAGGTCATGGACCAGTGATGTTTATGTTATGACCAACCGGTGTAAGCAAGCTATAACCTTCCTGACAAAAAAGGTCGTAGTTTTTCAGGGTTTGTACCCTCCCAAATAGCCTACGACCAGTTGGTTTGAAATAGTCATAGATGTATGACCAAAAAACTCAGGGTCGTTAAGAAAAGGTCACTAGTCAACATATTTCTTGTAGTGTCATTTACCCCTTCAGAGGAGTTCTTAGTGTGATCCATCATCCGAGATAATCTCGGCAAGTTTCTCTGGCTTTCTGGGTGCAACGCTGTAGGTCTCCTACTGTATAGGGCCTCCGATATGTGCCTTCGAAATTCCGAAAGAACGTGCTTTGCATGTCATACTAGTTGTGGATGGTGTTCTTTGGAAGTTCATTGAGCCATGATCGTGCCGTCTTCCGCAACATGAGTGGGAGATATCGGGTTGCGACCAGGCTATTTCCGCCTTTAGCGATGCAACAAGCTTGGAAAAAGTCTTGGAGCCAAGTATCTGGCCGAGCTATGCCATCATAGGCTTGTATGTGTCTTGAGATAGCAAATCCTTCCAGGAATTTTGTTGCTCTTATGCGTGGTCCGAAATATTTTGGGCCCACGTATATATCATCGTTTTCGTAGCACCACACCTCTATGTTGGAGTTAATCATGTGCCTCGTGTCACTTGCGGACAGAGATCGTCCTGATTGACGGCTATGGTTGCGGTGCCTTGGAGCCGGACTTCGGCTTCTGCCACCACCTCCTCCGCCACGATGCCCTCCTTGGCCTCCATGGGAGCCGTTGTGATGGCTACTTGGTGGAGAGGGTGGAGCAGCTGGATTGTTTTCGGCTGAACGCCGGCCTTTGTCCAGACCGTCATTATTCCGGCTCCGGGGAGGGTATTCATTGCGACGAGCCCCCTGCCGGCTTGACTCGGCACGGTGTCCATCGTTCCTTCATCCGTCATTCCCATTGCGATGGGGTTCAACTGGACGACTTGTATGCCTGGGAGGTGGCATTCTTTGTCGGTCCTCCTCCCGACGCTTTTCTTTGTCTTCTTCCCTGCGATCGTTCAACTCTTGCCAGGGAGGATTCTTCGGATATAGGGCAGCGATCACCTCTTGCTCTGCGGCTGGAGCAACCTTGCGCTAATCACGTGCAACTCTGTGATGCTGTCTTGAAGATCCGGTTCTTAAGTAATTGTCTTCCCGACGGTCGGAACGGTGATGCTGTTCCGGAGCCCGCTAGGGTCTTACGTCGTTCCATGCCGGATCCGTGCGACATTTGTCGGATTGAGAGACCAGTTTTCCGCTTCCGGATTTCGCGGCCTTCTGCTGTTCCAGACCCTTGGTGACTAGCTTGATGCCCAATCGAACCTGTTTCGGGCCTGGGTTATTTGCCAGGATGCCTCGAGCAGTGGCAGTGTTTTGCACTAGTGTTGGGTACACCAGATCTCCCTTGCTATCGAGTCGAGGCATCCCCGGATCTCCCTCAAAGAGAACCTTACGTACTTCCGGAAATTGATTGTCATGTGTATGTCATTTCCGGTTCTTCTGATGTTGTAGAGAGATGAGCTTCTCCGCCTTAGCCATGCGCTTCTTCTCTTCCACGATGTTTTTAGCTTCATCCAGGAGTACTTGGCGTCGCATTTCTAGGGCTTGAGCCCTTTCGTCCAATTCCGTAGCAGTTAGTTCTGTTGCAGTAGGGATAGGTGTGGTTAATGCAGCATCGATGATTTTACGGGCACCTGCAGTGACCACGTGTCCATCCATCGACTCTTCTTTCGGCTTGTCTGGGATAAGTGCTCCATCCGAGTCTTCCTCATATTCCTCGGCAATCACCTCCTCTGCTGGAAGTTCTTAAGTCGGGGTCTTGTTCTTCTTGTTCCTCTTCTTTGCCTTCTTGGCAGCGCCGGTAGCAAAGACGGCTTTGGGTCTGTTTCCCGGAGTCAAGATCTGATTGGTACTTTCAGACATCTGGACCTCGGGATTATCTCCGATATCCATGTTGTCCTGCGCTTTGGGAGAGTTTTCCCTGGATCCTTCATCCATGGCTTCTCCTTCTTCTGCAGCTTTGGAGTTGTACTCCTCTTCATATTCCACGGAGAACTTTCAGAAATCCGCTGATGTCATCGAGTCATCCGAGGATGCGGGTAAGTCGGTGTTTGTTCCGATCGCCTCCAGCACTGAGTCAGTGTTGTCTCCAGCATCGGCAGAGCCGGATCCGAATCCAACGTATCCGACAAAGTGCGATGTGTGGGTCCTGAGGTAGTTGCAGCTTTCCTCGTGGGCTTCCTCGAAGATCTTGATGGTTTCGAGAACCTCATCCATGCTTGCGTCTTGCACCATCATGCGCCTCAACATGTGCCTCAGGAACGGTTGATCTGTGATACGACCAAAACGTATCTACTTTCCCGAACACTTTTGTTATTGTTTCTCCTCTATAGTTGTGTGATTTGGATGCAACTAATGCAAACTGACGCCGTTTTCAGCAGAATTGCCTTGGTGTCTACTTTTTGTGCACAAAATCAAATATCAGGAAAAATCCTGGAAAATATGCCAAAAATCCTATTTCACTCGAAGACTCCAGGAGCCAGAATACGAGACGGAGAAGAGCCCTGGGGTGGCCACACCACCTGGTGGCACGGGCCAGGCCAGGCCGCGCCAGGGGGTGGTGTGGGCCCCCTAGGCACCCCCTCGGCCTCTCTCTTCGCCTATAAGGAGCCTTCTGACCTAAAAACTTCAGGGGGTTCGACGTTTTTCCAGAAGGAGTTCCGCTCCGCCGCCACCACCAGATTCCACGAAACAGCACCAGAAACTCCGTTCTGGCACCCTGCCGGGACGGGGAATTGGAGGAGATCATTGCCATCATCATCGCCATCGCTTCTCCATCGACCATCCATGTTTCCCCCATCTATGAGTGAGTAATCCCCCGTTGTAGGCTATGGGGATGGTAGGGATTGGATGAGATCGTTCATGTAATGGCATCAGATTGTTAGGGCATGGTTCCTAGTATCTTATATTAGTGCTTTATGACTTTGTTGCGACTTGTTGTGCTTAATGCTTATCACTAGGGTCTGAGTGCCATGATTTCAGATCTGAACATGTTATTGATTCATTATGATAGTATTGTTTTTGGTCTTACCTGCAAGTTGTATACACACGTTGTTATCCGGAACCAAAGGCCTCGAAGTGACAGAAATCGGGATAACCGGAGGGAATGGCTTTGATGTGAGGATCACATGTGTTCACAGAGTGTTAATGCTTTGCTCTGGTGCTCTATTAAAAGGAGCAACTTAATTGACAGTAGTTCCCTTGAGGCCCCGCTGCAAACGGGCTGGCAGGACAAAAGATGTTGTGCAAGTTCTCATTGCGAGCACGTATGACTATATATGAAACACATGCCTAGGATTGTCTAGTACTTGGGTGCTTTATCTTATTTATCTGCAATTGCCCTATGTTCTGATTGCTATGTGGATTGTCTTGTCCATGCAACGCCTGTCCATCCATCCATATGCCTACCGCACTCGAATCCCACTATTACTACTTTTGTTACTACTATCTTTGCTTTACTACTGCTGTTACTTTGCTATTCCTACTACAAAATTGTTGCTACTAATAAACTGCTGTGAGCAAGATTGTTTTCAGGTGCAGCTGAATTGACAACTCAGTTGTTAAGGCTTATAAATATTCTTTGGCTCCCCTTGTGTCGAAAATACTACGATACACCCCCTATACTTGTGGGTCATCAAGACTATTTTCTGGCGCCGTTGCCAGGGACCATAGCTTTATTTATCAAGTTCACTTGGATTCTCTATTGTTCGCTGCTATTCATCCATCATGGGTAAGTCTCGGGACGGAAAGTTTCCTATTTTACCATCCACTACAAGAAGAGGTACGGTTCTGAACACCTCTACTTCTCTTGATTCACCATCTGTTATAAGTAAGCTCGTTACACCACCACATACACATGCTACACACACTGCTACTACTGCTGAATCTAAAACTTCTGATGCTTATGATGTTGCTTCTACTATGCTTGATAAGAGTGGTTCATTAGGTCCTTTCCTAGATGCTACGATTGCTAGAACTATAGTTGGAAATACCGAAACTCCTAATGAAGACACTACCACACCTGTTAGCTCACCTGAGTCTAGTGAGAGTTATGATATTGAAGAAGATTATGTTGAGATGACCGATGAGTTTATTAAAGAATGTAAGAACACCCATGATAGGAGCGCTGCTAAGAGTCTCCTTGAGAGGCGTACTATTAGACCCAAATTATCTCCTGCTGCTAAGTTTGCTGCTTCTCCCATAAACATTACGGATGAAGATTATGATTTCTCGCTCGATCTATCTTACATAGCTATTGTCGAGAAAGAACCTTTTTGTGGAACTAAGAATGAAAGTGCGGTGCCACATATGAATGAACTTTCTACCATGAGTGGCTTGTTTTCTGATGATATTAAGATGCGTACTTACTTTGTTGCTAAGATTTTTCCTTTTTCACTGCAAGGAGAAGCTAAAACTTGGTTTAGTAATTTACCTCCTGGATCTATTGATAGCCCTGAGCGCTTAATTAGTACTTTCCTGCAGAAATATTTTCCTCCCAGTGCTAGACATGCTATTTTGCAGGAACTTTTTGATTTCAAACAGGGAGAAAAAGAGGTATTGCCCGAATCTTCGGCAAGGTTTTGTGCTTTGATTCATGCACAGGCTGGAAGTCCATTACCTAAGAATGAGCTTCTTGATATAATTTATAATGGGCTAACCGAAGAATCTAGGACATACCTAGATAGTTGTGCTGATTGTGTTTTGGGAATAGGACTCCTAAGGAAGCTAAGGAATTAATGGCTAAAATAAGCAAGAATTATGAAGATTGGAATCCTCCTAAACAAGCTATACCTGAAGTAATTGTACCTGAACCATCTATTCCCGTTCCTATTCCAACATCAAAGGAGAGGGGAGTTATTGAATTAAATGATGAAGTGATGAAGGAAGCTAAGAAATGTCTTAAGGAGAAGGGAATTAAAGCTGCAGATGTCAAGAATTTACCTCCTATAGAAGAATTATGTAAGCCTATTCCCTACTCACCCACTATTGAGGTACACTCTCTCCAACACTTTGATGAAGGTGATATCCCTTACTTGAAACCTCCCGATCAATGCTTAGAAGAATTTGATATCTTTATTGTTAAGCAAGATAACTTTAATAAAAGGGTGCAAAATCATCTAATGGAAAATACTAGAGCTATTGTTGAGTTGAAAGATATTGTAGAAAGAACCTCTAATGATGTTAAAATGATTGTTAAACACTTTCAAATGGTTCAAACTCAAATAGATCAACTCGTTAAAGTGCAAAATGACTTGCTAGTTAATGCTGCTAAAGAAACACATGCTTATGAAATTAGAACTAGAAGTGGTGCTGCTACCCAGGATCCTCTATATCCTGAGGGGCATCCCAAAAGAATTGAGCAGGATTCTCAACAAGCTGAAAATAGTGGTTCTACTCGTAAGAAAAGGAAAAAAGAAACATAAAACTATTGTAGAACCCTCTGAACCTGCTATAGATCCTAATAGTATATCTATCTCTGATGCTGAAACTGAAAGTGGTAATGAAGAAAATGAAGTGCCTAATGAAGAAAAAGTTGAAGAAGAACTTGAAAGCCACACTAAGACTACTAAATACACCAAAGAAGATTTTATTGCTAAGAAACATGGTAGTGAAACAGAACCTTGGGTCCAAAAACCTATGCCCTTCCCTGATAAGAAACACAAGTCAAAGGAAGATGAACACTATAATAAGTTTTGTGAGTGGATGAAGCATTTGTTCTTGCAAATACCTTTGACTGATGCTACTAAATTGCCTCCTTACTCAAAGTATATGAAGGACATTGTCTCGAATAAAAGGAAGATCCCTAATGAAGAAATCTCTACTTTGCTTGCTAATTATTCCTTCAATGGTAAGGTTCCTAAGAAACTTGGAGACCCAGGGATTCCAACTATCCCTTGCTCTATTAAGAATAGTTATGTTAGAACTGCTTTGTGTGATTTGGGAGCTGGGGTTAGTGTTATGCCTTTTTCTCTCTATAAGAGGCTTCAGCTTGAAAATTTGATACCAACTGATATATCTTTGCAAATGGCTGATAAATCTACCACTATTCATGTGGGTATATGTGAGGATGTACCTGTTCAGGTGGCTCACAATTGCTTGATATTAACTGATTTTGTTGTGCTTGAAATGCCTGAAGATGATAATATGTCTATTATTCTTGGGAGACCTTTTCTTAATACTGCAGGAGCTGTTATTAATTGTAATCAAGGAAAGGTGACCTTCAATGTTAATGACAAGGAACATACTGTCTATTTCCCCAAGAATATTGAAAGGACTTATGGTTTGAATTCAATCGAACATGTTGAAGGCATTCAAGTTGGAGAAATATATTGTCCCATACCAAAAGAAAAATTTGAAACTATTATGATTGGGACCATTGCTATCAAGGTTGAGGTAACATAATCATTTGTGGAGTACAAAGTTTTGTTTCATATGAAATTGTTTTGGTAACAAGACCTGATCAACCTTGTTAACAAAGGGATTTTAATGAACAAAACAATGTTTTCACCATAATTATTTCCGCTTACTTCTATCCTTTGCATTTTAGTTTTTGCTTTCGTTTAGTTTTCTTTTTGTTGTTAGTTGCTTGCATGCTAGAACTTCTGAAGTTCTAGCCTTGTTTTGTCCTTGCATCATGTTTCCAAAAGAAAAAAAATCTGTCTGTCAGAAAAATCATTCTTCTATTTCTGAAAAATGCCCAAAAATAAAGTGTCTCGAAAAATTCCAGAAAATTCATATTAAATTTTTACGTGAAAAAAGGGGCAGAGGAGTACCTGGTAGGTACCAGGGGGCCCACCAGGCAGGCACACCATGTGGTGGCGCAACCAGCCCTGGGTGGCGCCATGCCCTGGTGTGGGCCACCCCTGGCCCCCACT
This sequence comes from Avena sativa, assembly GCA_916181665.1. Classification (NCBI taxonomy): domain Eukaryota; kingdom Viridiplantae; phylum Streptophyta; class Magnoliopsida; order Poales; family Poaceae; genus Avena; species Avena sativa. The sequence goes on from OV702287.1 coordinate 348,436,836, forward strand.
ACTTCTCTCACCTGCCACTTTCTTCTCTCTCCCGAGTAAGCTCCAGTTCATAGCTCAAAATCACGTTCTTTCTGTGCTTGCTCTCGATTTCTTCGATCTCCTTGCTCAGCCCATCTTTCTTGCTAAAATTTGGAGCATTTGTTCCCTGGTATGTGACTCCTCCCCTTGTCCAAGTAGATTTGTGTTTAGTGGTTTATATGTTAAGTATTTTGCTGCTGTAGGTGACTGGTTATGAGGGCTTGTAAGCTTGTTTGATGCTTAGAGATATAGTTTTGATGCATGTTTAGGCCTCTTGCGAGTTCCTATGAGTAGAATCATTCATTATATTTACTTTGCAATCACTTGTGTAATAGGTGTTTAAATTTCAGAATAGAAGATGAGTGAACACCACCTAAACCAACATGAGCTTTGGGTGCCTGAGGTCATGAAGGTCCACCGCGAGGAGGAAGTTTTTCCCTCCATTTATCCATGCCCTGAGTTCATGAGAGCTACTGGAATTCTACAAGATTTCCACACTTTGGTTTCTAATGCAAGGTTAGAGAACTTTTTGGAAGATGAACCTTGTCAATTTGTGAAGCTAACCATGTCTGTGGTGCAGGATTTCCAATTTAGTCACTCTTTGCCTAACCCCATGGTCCATTACAAAATTTACAATATTGCTGTCAACCTTTCTCTTGATGATTTTTGTGCAGCTATTAAGGTACCTCAATGGGGATCATGTAAGAAGATTAAGGAGAGACCTGAACCACTCATGGATTTATGTGCAGAAATTTGCCAAGGGAGTAGCTTCTCGAAGGAGAGTGGAAAAATACGTAACATTCATCTTCCCTCCATTCGCTACTTTTCCTACTTTATTGCCAAGTGTGTTCTTGCTAGGAAAACTGCCAATAAGTTATCTTCGTTTGATCTAGCATTTATCTCTGCTATTCTTAGACGAGATAGGTCTTACAACTTAGGTGCTTTGATAGCTTTCCGTCTTGCTGCTAACCGTGAGAAAGGTGGAATTTGTGAAGGCCTTATCGCTTCTCGTTTACTAGCATTGCATGGTTTAGTGCCTCATCATCTAGACTTACAGTTTCCCATAGAGAGGCTTGATCTTAATTCCATGATACAGCATAAATTTATTTCCTCGTGGGCTAGCTTGAGTGAGTTATCTTATGAAATAACCTTTCTCAAAGCTGGTTGGAGAAAGAGCAAGTCCGAGCGTGTCGTTCTTTTGCCTGCACCTGTTTTGTTTAACCTTGATAACAGGAAAGGATGGTCCCTCATCGAGGAGGAGCTTGACACGTACTTGGGAGAGCTCTCCCAACAGGAGCAGGACACTAGAAGGGAGGTCACGGACGATTCGGTCCAGCCCTCGAATGAGGGAGAGTCTTCATATCAGCAGCCCGCTTATGATTGGGGAGCTTCCTCTTCTTCTCATGGGCCCAGCTACGACCATTCTTACCAAGATCCGCCCGCTTGGAACCCCTATTCGTACATGGATTGATACCCACTTAGGCCAAAAGCCTAAGCTTGGGGGGAGGTACGCCGACACCGCACTCATCTCCATATCATGTTGCGTCGGTACTTTGTATATTCATGTTTTCGTTCTCTTTTTAGTTTTCGTTCTTCTTTGTTTTTGCTTTCTAAAAACACAAAAAGACCAAAAATATTTTTGTTGTTTCTCTTTGGTTTGCTTCTTCTTTTTGCCTTGGTTTGTTTTTCCCTATTTGCTTTGTTTTGAACTATTCGAAAAATCCAAAAAGATTTTGCTTTGTTTTTTCCCTTTTGGTTCTTGTTTAAAAATTGAAAACACCAAAAATATTTGTCGTTCTTCTTTGGTTTTTGCGAGTTTGCTACAGGGTTCGGCAGTTCTCAGTGGAATATTAGTTTCATATTATTATTCAAGCCACACAAGTGAAGAGCAATAATGAGGATCAATGACAACTTGAGGCGTGGTAAGAAGCTGGTAACGAACTCTATTTGTTTTCATTTTTGTACATATACTCATCACTGTGGGCGTGCTTAGTTTGTTCATGTAGAGTGTATGTTTTCTTTGGATGCTTAGTAGTTCTTGCTTTCTTATGATTAGCCCCAGCTCGCTAATAGTTTGTAGCATGTCTCATGAATGTTTGCTTGCATTACTCTATTCATAAATTGGTATGATACCGTGGTATCCTCCTCTGAATGTTTCATTTGATTGACTTGGCAGATGCTCACGCATGCTCATGACTGTAATAATCAGTTGAGCCTCGATGAATTATTTTGCCTTGAGGATCTTGAATCACTTTCATGCCATGAGTAGTCCTATTTTGTTGCAAGCATGATAATGATAGCTATTGCTCTCTCGTTTGTCGCTCCCTTACTATTGCTAGTCTTCACTTTCACTGAGTATGTTTTACTCAAGTTCCCAACTCCCTAAACCAAATATTTCAAAAGTGTCCACCTTACCTACCCATTAGCATCATTTGCTACTTCCGTGCATATTCAATATGCCATGTTTTCTTCTGAATAAAATGTTTGCTTGTTATGAGAAAGTTAGTTGGTAAAGCTCCCACGAACTTGATGGCACACTTTATTTTCTTGCACTCAATAAACCTGAACCATTGCGTCCTTCTTTGTTGTCCATATGCTTGTGCTTTATGAGTTGAAGTTAGCAGAACCATGTATCATGGGGACCGCTTTCGACGCTTCATAGGTACTTTGTACCTAGTTGATATCATGTTCTTTTGCTTACGGATCCCGACAGTGTGAAATAAAAGTGGAACTTGTAAGATCATGGAGTTTGTATGTATGTTAGAGAAACGCCTGGGCTGCTAGCCTAAGCCATGCCTAATCATGGTGGAAACTTGCAGCATAACCATAATGAGCATTCTATAAAGAATCCTCAATAAAAATCTATGCACATAGTAAATAAAAAGATCGCCGAGATGCTCATTGTCTGCTTGCCTTGTATTTTGATCATGGGATAGCTCTCGTGTCATGTGCAAGGGGTACCCCGTTGGCGGTTCTCTATGATATGTATGTACTTACAATGATAAGAGCTTACTTGTGACTGAAGTTGAGTAGCATGAGGATCGGTCTTCGTGAGTAAGGGGCATGAGACTTCGATTTATAACTTGTCAAGCATATCCTCTTAGTTGTGTCACTTTCACCTTAACCACATTCAAGATGCTTATGATAGGGGCAATGAGAGCTCAAAGCTAACGAGTACCATACTTTCAACATTTGGAAGCCTTTCAAATTATTCAAAACCTTTTCTTCTACTTGTTGCGTCTCCACATATTCTTTGAGCACCTTCTTGAGAGCATAGTTGTCATTCTTTGTGTTTGTTCCATTACTTGATTATTTGTGTTATGACTTTGATGCTTGTATCCTTGATATCTCTACTTCTAGTCATCACTTGAACTTTAGAGGTGCCTTGATATTCATAATCAAAGGCAAGTGAGATACCATTCTATCATACCTTTCTATGAGCATTGCAATGTTGCTTATGTTTGTGCCTCATGCTACTTATTATTCTTGAGTTGGAATCTCTTCATAGCTTGCAAAGACTATTAAGTAGACTTGGTTGCATATTCTTTATTATGAATTGTCTAAGTAGTTGATCACATTGCTGAGAATATTTACATCATTTGAAGTAAATGTGTTCGTGAAAGTTCTTTTATCGCACTCAGTTTTCAACTAAATTGCTTGAGGACAAGCAATAAGCTAAGCTTGGGGGGAGTTGATACGTCCAAAACGTATCTACTTTCCCGAACATTTCTGCTATTGTTTCTCCTCTATACTTGTGTGATTTGGATGCAACTAATGCGAACTGATGCTGTTTTCAGCAGAATTGCCTTGGTGTCTACTTTTTGTGCAGAAAATCAACTATTAGGAAAAATCCCGGAAAATATGCCAAAAATCCTATTTCACCCGAAGACTCCAGGAGCCAAAATACGAGACGGAGAAGAGCCCTAGGGTGGCCACACCACCTGGTGGCGCGGGCCAGGCCAGGCCGCGCCAGGGGGTGGTGTGGGCCCCCCAGGCACCCCCTCGGCCTCTCTCTTCGCCTATCAGGAGCCTTCTAACCTAAAAACTTCGGGGGGTTCGACGTTTTTCAGAAGGAGTTCCGCTCCGCCGCCACCACCAGATTCCACGAAACAGCACCAGAAACTCCGTTTTAGCATCCTGCCGGGACGGGAAATTGGAGGAGATCATCGCCATCTCATCACCATCGCTTCTCCATCGACCATCCATGTTTCCCCCATCTATGAGTGGGTAATCCCCCGCTGTAGGCTATGGGGATGGTAGGGATTGGATGAGATTGTTCGTGTAATGGCATCAGATTGTTAGGGCATGGTGCCTAGTATCTTTTATTAGTGCTTTATGACTTTGTTGCGACTTGTTGTGCTTAATGCTTGTCACTAGGGCCTGAGTGCCATGATTTCAGATCTGAACATGTTATTGATTCATTATGATAGTATTGTTTTTGGTCTTACCTGCAACTTGTATACACACGTTGTTGTCCGGAACCAAAGGCCCCGAAGTGACAGAAATCGGGATAACCGGAGGGAATGGCTTTGATGTGAGGATCACATGTGTTCACAGAGTGTTAATGCTTTGCTCTGGTGCTCTATTAAAAGGAGCACGTTAATTTCCAGTAGTTCCCTTGAGGCCCCGCTGCAAACAGGCTGGCAGGACAAAAGATGTTGTGCAAGTTCTCATTGCGAGCACATATGACTATATATGAAACACATGCCTAGGATTGTCTAGTACTTGGGTGCTTTATCTTATTTATCTGCAATTGCCCTATGTTCTTATTGCTATGTAGATTGTCTTGTCCATGCAACGCCCGTCCATCCATCCCTATGCCTACCGCACTCGAATCCCACTGTTACTGCTTTTGTTACTACTGTCTTTGCTTTACTACTGTTGTTACTTTGCTATTCCTACTATAAAACTGTTGCTACTGATAAACTGCTGTGAGCAAGATTGTTTCCAGGTGCAGCTGAATTGACAACTCAGTTGTTAAGGCTTATAAATATTCTTTGGCTCCCCTTATGTCGAATCAATAAATTGGGTTTCACTTCCCTCGAAAATACTGCGATACGCCCCCTATACTTGTGGGTCATCAATCTGTTCCGGTGTTGGCAGAGCCGAAACTAAGGTTGTTGTTGTGATCCTCCTGGGTTTCGACCTCAGCGAGTGGATCGATCTGGGATTCAGCCTCGCTAGGGAGATCCACTCCAGATTCGACTTGAACCGCGAGACCTGCTTCAAGCTCGGATTTCTCCACTATCTCCACAACAGGTGCGAGCTGGGTGGGATTAGAGTTTTCTGAGATCCGAAACTCTGCCGCCTTCGCGGACAAAGGGGACCCAGAAATTTCCTCTGCCTCTATCATCACCGCTGGGGTGGATGGGACAGGTTCAGCGAATCCGATGTACACACCAATCTCGCCGAAAGACATAATGGTGTAAGCAGTCACGTCCCTCCCTAGCCGGAATCCAGGTCTTGTCGAGAACGATGAGAGGGACGTCACTGGCGTAGAGGATGTGACCGACGGCGATAGTCTCGCCGATTCTGATTCTTGCAGATTCCGCTCGGAACACAGATCCGAAGCTCACTTGCCCCACGGTGGGCGCCAACTATCGTCGGATTGATGACTGGTACGCCATGAGGGGGTCCTCGAGGCGTGTGGAAGAGAGGGTGTGAGATGTACGGTGTTCCGGGACGGTAAGCACACAAGTTTACCCAGGTTCGAATCCGTCGGCTTTGGACAGATCCTACTCCTGCTAGCAATCCAGTAATATGGCAGAGCCGTAATATGGGTTACAAGGGTTTCGCCTGTGCGAGTTGAGATTGTAGACTATTGTGAGGGTGCCCTAAAGGCTCTCCCTAGGACGGCTTATATAGACATCCGGCCTAGGGTTTACACGAGAGATCTATCCGGCTACGCCTAAGAGTCGGTTACAGAGTACATCTTGGACTACAAGTAACACTACGGACCTATGTCGGTAAGTCTTCTGGGCCTTCCCGTAGCCGAACTGGACTCCGTCTCTTCTCCCTGACTGGGCCGTCCGTGAAGGAAAGCTCTAAACCGAAGTGGGCCACCCTGGTCAGTGAGGCACAGTAAGGATACCCGAAAAGTATATCCCCAACAAGACCCAATAATGATTTCCTCTGGTTGGATGCATTCATGATATATAGCAAAAATAAAGAAGGTAGGCACTAGAAGAACCCATGCGTGCAAGCGAGCACCAACAAAATCATGTGATTGTGATGACATACCAAAAACCAGAAAATAAATAATGGGAGATGGATAAAAAACCACGTAATAAATTAGAGTTTTTTGAACTATACAGCATGAAGACCAAACTCTAGAAAATCATGTAAACCTAAAACCAGACCGAATACTAAGATTTAGATATTGCATGACATCCTTGCCGAGTTCTTGCTTGGTTCTACGCAAAAGCCCTCAAATTCTTCTCTAGAACAGAGAAAAACCACCATATAACTATGTGTAATAGCTTGGTTTCGAGAGAATAATGATCCAAACAATATGCTTACATGACAAATTACCTACATAATATAGACAATGAAAAAAGATAAATGATGAGAAACAACAGGACAAATCCACTAGATTACACTCTCTCAGTGACAAAACAACCAGTCAATAACATCCATTTAACCTGGCCGCCCACCCTCTTCAGAAACAGAGCTCGCGCCGTGGGAATCGGACACTCCCCTGGTGCTCATACTCGGGACACGTCAGCCGTCACTCCCACCACCCAACAAACCCACACCCCGTGACCAAGATCAAAAAAAAGAACAAAGCACCAAGAGCACCCATTTTACTTAAATATCACTGATTATCAACAAAGACATTGAGCTAAAGTATCAAAATGCAGGTTCATTAAAATTTAGAACTAAAATGTTGTCAACGTAAGTACATTAAAAATATAAAATACAAGCAACTAATCACATAAGGGGATTTTAATCTATAGTACACTCTAAAAAAACATAAGCAACGATACCCTAACACAAACACACACGGAAAAGGGAGATTGAGAAAAACGAGACTCTAGTGAAAGGAAAGTGGACAACTCCAAATCCTCTACCAAGTTATTGGTTAATCAAGAATCCAGAGAAAGAGACTAGAAAAGGAGTTACCAAGAACCGAGAAAAGAGGGACTGGAGATCAAAGAAAGAACAAACAAAGATCAAGAAAAGTATGACCAATGACAAGTGACAAAAAATTAAAATAATTACATGATGGAAATGACAAAAAAAAGTTCGAAGAAAGAATTTAATCGGATGAAAACTAAAGACAAAGGTTAAGAGACTGAAAAATGAGAAAACAATGACCGATGACAAGAACCACTAAAGATTTCATCTAGTTGTATTCGTAATATATATCAAAACTAAAGAAGGTTGGCACTACGCGTGCAAGCGAGCACCAACAAAATCATGTGATTGTGACAACATGCCAAAATTCAGAAAATTAAGAAGTGGGAGATGCATAATAAAACCACGTAATCAATTAGAGTTGTTCAAATGCTACATCATGAACATCAAGCTCTGGATAATCCTCGACGCTACACCATGAACATCAAGCTCCACATAACAAAAAGTGGGAGATGAATTCTCCACGAGGGAGACACGCGACTCTCTACGCGAGGAATTCAGAAAGAAAAGAGAAGAAAAAGAAAGAGATCGGGTGGGTCGGTTTGTCCTAGAGCCAGAGCTGGCCCAAAAATCACTCGAGCGATGCGTCAAGATTCGACAAACTGAGAACACAATCAACGGATAAAAAAGTGACTAGGCACCAACTGAAAAACAGCTACCTAAGAAGTTTCTTTTGGACATCTACAGTGGCACGACTCAAAGGTCCAGCCATGTGCGAACTAGTCCGACCGGACGCGGGAGTCGGCCGCGCACCCTCCAACAGTGCAACCCAGCCGGCCCAACGTGTCCACCGCGGCCCCTGGCGCACCAAATTTGGGTGACCGACGCGTCGGACGCATACGCGGACAGACAGAGCGTGTGTCCACATCCGATGGCAGCGGGTCCGCATGGCACCGACCAATACGCATGTCGTCGACTCAGATGCCCTCGGAGCCTAACTGACCAGCGGCAGGAGCCATGGCCATCAATACAGGCTGACTGGTGAGACGTCGTCTGAGTTCCCGCGCCGGCATTAACCTGCGCGTGCACTGACGGTCAAGGCTACTCAAACCTGCCCTGGGCCCATCAGCGCCACATTCTCCACCCCAGTCATTGGCAAGAAAGCTCCCTATCGCTGCCATCACCGCCGCCACCAATGATAAAGATGCCTTCGTGGCTCAAGAAGGTGAAGAACGACGACGAGGCCAACGGATCTGGGTCGTGCCGACGACGAGGGCGACAGTCGCCCACTCCACCGCAGATGCCACGCTTCCTCCCCGGCGTGCCGCCGCCAAGGCTGCATGACTTCGTCAATCCTACGGCACGCGACGACGTTCACCACGACGATGAGCGCCAACATGACCGCCTCTACTTTCAGGTGGCGGAGTGCGAGCGGCTCAAGCGGGAGGGGGACGGTATCGACCACCACGATGTCTCCCTACCCATCGGTTGTCACCTCAACATGGCGGGAGTGTCGCTGCTGCCCGCGCCAAAGAGCGGAAGGCGCTGGAGGCGGAGATGCGCCACCACATCGCCAAGCTCCCCCAGCCCGGCCGGTGGGAGAGCGCCTACCAGAACAAGGAGTACTAGAAGCAATTCTTGGCGTGGGAGCACAAGACGCGATGCTCATATGCGTTCCGCAACAAGCTCCAGCCCTGGCAGTTCTACGAGGGCATCCCTGACTTCTCCTCCAATGAAGATGGCAACGAGGGCGCGGGCGGCAGCCACGTCGTCAAGTAGGAAATGAGTGCCCCGTTGCTACCCCCAGAGTACCAGGCCCTCCCAGCAGCCGGCTACGATGAGGACGCTATCCTCAACTAGGTCATGGCTGCGTCCGTGGAGAAGGAGAACGCCCAATGAGAGGGCTACCGTGACGCCGTCGAGCTAACAGGGATGGTCGCGAAGACCAACGCCTCCTTGCCTCCTTTCCCAGGCCCCACCGTTGCCGGCGTGGGTGCCACCGGTAGCTCCCCGACATGGGATGGAGCTGGCAGATCTAATGGCACCGCCACTGCCTCTGCCCGAGTGGCTAGTGTGGCCCGGACAGGTGATCGACTCATCGGCGCCGGTGCATGCGCTGCCGTCCCAGAACCTCTGGGTGCCGCCGTCGTACATCGATCTCGTCTTCGACGACGAGGAGTAGATGGACACGATGCCATCGCTGGCCAAGGGCCGTAGCTAGGGCTACTTTTTTCTTTTATTTTCTATGTAAATTTTTGGCAAATTAGCACACTTCTATATTTAGTTTGAATTTCAATTTTTTGTCTACTGTCGGTGAAAAATATTGATCCGTAATATTTTTGTTATATATTGATCTGACCCTCACGGAGGGTATATATAGAGATACACTGAGGGAGGTAGACTTGGAGTATAAGAAGGTTTTCTAGAATCCTAATCTATCTCTAACCATACGCGTACACGTATTCTAACATTTTCCATCAGTCGTAGCGGGAGAGAAGCGAACGTTTACGATTGGATTTGAATTCTTCGCTTCCGTCGTTTCCTCAATCTTGATATTATCAACTGTCTCTGATGGAGATGATCAAGGTCATCACGTAGGGGTGGTGACTGCGTCCCTTTCTATTTCCTATATTTCCTCCCGCTGTCATATTGGGAGTGTCATGGATATAAGTGATGACGCAAATGCTTTTGACTGGAGTTGTTGTCGTTGTGTAGTTATAGATGTTGTTGTTGATGTCGGTGTAGCCGTAGTCGTGGTGGGTGCGGTCGATGTCGTAGTCGTCGTACGTTGTGTGGCCGCCAGTATCGGAGGCGCAAAAAAATTGCGCGTTTTTTATTTTTTGGACGGGGCTACGGTTATAGACGTTTTGCACCATCTCGTGGACGCGGTTATAGGTGAGACCACCTGCTCTACCAAGACTGGAGAAAGCCTACCGAGCATATAACAGTTTTGCTAGAACCATATGGACGGTCGTAGGGGCATCACAATTGACGCCGGTTTGTTGATGCAGTCTTAGCCGTCGAACGTGGTCCATGCTGTCGTCAGGATTGTGGGTGGACGAAAATAATATCTTCGTCGTGCCTTGCAGTTAAACTGTCAGAAGTTGTGGATATATGTCCATCACGTGGACGGTGTCATCGGGGACGGTGTGTTGGTGTCATCAGGGACGGTGCGTTGAAGATGCATTGATATAGAGCTTGGCACTTTGCTAGTAATCATAATCACCGAGGACGGCCGAAATCGGCTTGAGGCTTGCAAGTTTTTTGTACACGGCCGAAGCCCTACACGTGGACACGCTTGCTGCCTGCACGATTAATCTTTGTGGGCCTGCGGCCGTTGATTTCGGGCCAGTTTCCTTATTTAAGTAGACGCGCCGTGCGCGTGTGCGCGTGATGCGTCGCGTGCATCATTTGTTTTCCGAATCGTGGCACGTACACGTATCATCGATAACTCCGTCGGGCGTAGGGCTCGCCACGTCTTGTCGGCACATGAGGATAAATAAACTAACGCGGGAGAGATCCGTGAAACGCGAGGATCGATTCAGAGTGGGATGGTGGGGGGCGAGATGACGTGGCTTTCTTCTTTGTTGCCAGCCGTGCTGTATCCGCCGCCGGAGTCGGCGTTCGTGACGGCGATGTGCGTCGTGTCGTTCGCGTCGCTGGCGTTCGCGGGCCTCTCGGAGCTCCGCGGCGACCACATGGCCTACTCCAAGTTCTGGCACGTCGTGTCCGGCCAGCAGAAGCGGAGCGCCGCGACCGCCGGCGTGCTACTGTCGAGCCGCATGGGGATGCTGGTGGCCTACGTGCCGGCGCTCGTCGCAGCGGCGGTGTCCTTCGCCGTGCCGGGCGCCGTCCAAGGGCAGCGCGCGCAGATCCTCGCCGCTGCGCTCGCCGTCCACTTCCTCAAGCGGGTCCTCGAGGTAATGGTCGTACAACTCAACTTCCTCGAAACAGGTTTTTTTTTTTTTTTTTTTTTCGAAACAGGCTTCTGTTCCGCCCAGCTTTATAAACTTGACACCTTAACTTCAGCTACCACCAAATCATTTGCGCCGAAACCTCTCAAGATGAAAACTAGACTTTGTGCAGGAATCATGTATTTGTCAAGCCGACCCTTCCACCGCTACCTACTGTTGCGACCAAAAATGTTCCTGCACAGAAGTGGAGTTGTGTTTCGATGAAATTTCACCTGAGAATTTAGTAATTTCGATCGTTTCGGTTGCTATTGCTATCAACATATTTGTATTTTGGTCGAAATATTTTTATGTGGCACGTAGAATTGAGCCATGTATATGTAAACAAAATCAAACTTATTTCGTCAAACTTTGCTTGTGAACTGACAAGCAAATGAACAAAGAAATTTATATGATTTCTGTGGTGGACAAAATCTGATCCGAACCCATATTTCGCAATAATTTGGTACCCAGTTCTTCTAGTTTCTTTGAAAAAAATCATTAGGCAAATTATCCCATTACACCATTGTAACGTAGTAACTATCTACTTTTTTTTTTGTTGTTGCTCCTGTAGGTATTGTTCATCCACAGGTACAGTGGAAACATGCCACTCAAGACGGCGCTGTCGATCTCATCCAGCTACCTGCTCAGCACAATCACCATGATATATGCACAGTACCTCGCCAGAGGCCTCCCCGAGCCTCCGACCGACCTACTATATGTTGGCGTGCTCCTCTTCACCGTGGGCATTGCCGGCAACTTCTACCACCACTACCTCCTCTCGAAACTAAGGAAGGGAGGAAACAACGAAAATGGGTACAAGATCCCCAAGGGCGGCCTCTTTGAACTAGTTACCTGCCCGCACTATCTCTTCGAGATCACCGGCTTCTTTGGATTTGCGTTGATATCGCAGACAATTTACGCTCTCGCAATGGCCTCCGGCACCGCGGTCTACCTCATCGGCCGAAGCTTCGCCACTAAAAGATGGTACAAATCCAAGTTCGAGGACTTCCCACCAAGGATCAAGGCTCTGGTGCCCTATATCTTATGATGAGTTAGGATATACTCGTCGCTTATATATTTTGGGTCGCTAATGGCGCGCTGTTTCTTTACGCTTTAAAGATATACATATATTACATATTATTATAGGATTATCAAGCAGTCTCATATTGGTCTAGACGTCTAGAAATTGCAGCTATGCTTTACTTTGGTGTTTGCACACATTAAAAATGCCTCTCCCGATCCCCTCGTCGCCCTCCTCCAGGAGAGCAGGAGGAAAATCCTAGATCTCCGCCGCCACTCCCCCTCCTCACCACTCCTGGAGGCTGCCTCCGATGAAGCCTGGCAATTGATTAAGGGAGGGGCGAGGTCCCTGTACGGTCGCTTTAAGGCCCTTCCATGGCACACGAGCGGAGGCGATGGTGATGCGCGGGGTCGGCTGGCTATGGAGAAGGATCCTTGGCTTGCACGCCCGGATCTTCTCCCTGCCGGGGGCCTCTTCTCCGAGAAGATCGAAGATGGTTGGTGCGGTGGTGGCATCCCTCTCCTGCGGCCTGGCCATGGTTGTGCTGTGTGGATTGTAGGTGAGGCGAGGGGATGACCGGTAAGAGCTGGGCTTCAATGTAGAGCCTACGATGGCGGCGTCTTCCGATGCCATTACCTTGATGAAGGCCTCGTTGATGTGAACCTCACCTAATGCCTAAGGCTCCAGGGAAAACTCCAGATGTGGGTACTCCCGGATTGGGCGATGACGGCCTCGTTGATGCGAACCTCGCCTCATGCCTAAGGCTCCAGGGGGAAACTCTAGATGTGGGTACTCCTGGATTGGGCCATGACGGCACATTGGTGTTGTTCACCCTCTTGAGGGCATTCTTTTGGGGCTCGAGATGCCTGGAGGGTAGTGATGTTCCATCTACCGCGTGGTTCGACGACATGAGGTATTCACTAAGTGCCTGCTAAACTGGATGTACGCTCTTGTTTGGCCTAGATGGCGTTTGGTCTAGATGACGTCTCGGGGTATGCGATTATTTTCGGTTCCTAGCTGGTGCAGGGATTTTTCTTGTTTTCCGAGTATAAGGCCTCGTTGACATGATTTTCACCCATTGTGGTGTTGTATGGTGGCTTCAGGTTTTTTGATATAGGTTCTTTGTCCGTCCATGATGAATAAATCAAGAAAGCGGGTCAAATGTGGTTGCAACTTTTGGTAACTACTACTAATTGTGAAAGTTTAAGGCAATTAGAATTAGTCAAATAGATGGAAGTAATTCCTTCCTGTAAAAGTAGCGATCGCATAATTTTGAACCAATAATATTCCTCCTCCCCTTGCTTACCTCACCTCGGCAAGCGCGGATACTGCCCGAGGTCCGGTCTTTGGTTTCACGCCGACATGCGTTCTTTGGTGCGCCCTGCAGCCAGTCTCCACTGCGCCGTCTGGGCTTGTCCGTTCGCTGCCGCCACATGCGCAGCCGCCACACCGGGGGAGCGGCATGTTGTGCGTTCTCTGCCGTGCCAAGAGGTCAAGCAGCAGGTGGAGGAGCAGGAGCTGTTCAGCGGTGAGGGCATCCCCGGCGAGGAGGTTGGGGACGACACCGCTGGCTACAAGGCCCTCCTCCCCTACATGGCAGAGAAGGAGGTGCCCCTCATGCCGCCGGACCTCGACGAGGAGGAAGCTCTGTGCCTCGACATCGCACAGTCTCAGGAGAAGATTGTAACATCTCAAAAATATTAAACAAGCTTATCAAGTTCTAATTATCTAAGTTTAGGGTTAACAAAAAATTTTATTATTAAACTCTATATGAATGCATGTGTGATTTCCATTAATGCATGAATGTTTCCATTTGCCATGTTGGGTTGCTATAAATGATAAGGATTAGTTTAAAGATGAATACCACAACATATAGATCTTTTCCAAGAAAAATCAAATAAAAAGAAAACAATTTATGAAGCATATGATCATATGGTCACTTTGGCCAAAGTTAACCACTAGCCTACTTTGGCTATCTCTAGTAAAAGATTTCTAACAGAAACAATTCTAATTCTTTTCACCGCTTGCTAGACCATGTAAAAATGAACCCAAGCAAACTTTACAAACCTACAAAAGCTATTTTTAAATCTATTTAAGAGGCAATTCAAAATTGAATCAAGTGTAGGTACATAGATCATCATTTACAAAAACCACTCAAACCAACACCACTTGACAATTCCTAGCAACCAGAGACTACCAAGAATGTGGCCATCTCACCCACCAAAAATCATTGGATAATTCAAAGGTTAAGTTCATGCGGACATTTAGTCGAACACTTAGCAGACAGAGTACGAGTTCAACAACTATCTGCTATTTTGATCAATCAATAGATCATCCCCTGTACCCAATTCAACCCAATAAATCTCCCACAATCATTCCCAGTACTTGGCCGTGCAATGGAGCAACCTCACTCACCCCCTGCGCTAGTGCCATGACCGTACTGAGCATGTCATGCCGGTAGACCATGGACAAGACGCCACACGCCGCACCGCCCTCTCCCACGATGTCTAGCGAGTAGCCGTGACCTCACTGCCCCTCTCTGTCCACCCCTTGACCAACAGCGAGAAGTGGAGAAGCTAGACCAGCCGCGCCCATTTAAGTCTCTGCCATGCCGAGAGCACGATGGAGCGCCGCAGCCGCCTCACACAGCCACGCCGCACCTCGCTCTCTCCGCTCGTACCTGCACCCACCGCGTCACCAGCCACCTCCCAGACATGATCATTCGCCGTCGCGCACCCCATGACCACCGTACCCGATGACGAACACCGCCGTACCCGAACAGAGCACCGACGTCGCCCGACCGACTAAGACCACCCCTTGCCGCTCCACTACGCGTGTAACGACCGCCGCAATCCACCGTGTCAACCCATGCCATTCGCCATGCCTATCGCGACCTGTAGCAGCGTCGCCGATGAAGCCCGACCATGCCGCCCTGCCTCCAACGCTGGTGTATAAATAGGAGCCACCCCAGACCTCAAAGTGCACACCATCTCACTCCTCTCTCTCTCAGAAACACCCTAGACCTTTCCCCGGAGCAAGGCGAACACCACCCCGCCGGAATTTGGCTGGAGCCCGCAGTTGCAGTGAAGAAAGGGAGCCGTCGATTGGAGCCACCCCAGGAGGCCGCAATCGCCAATCGGCTCGCCGTCGTCGACCAGCCTGTTTGCCCCCATCGCCAGACCTTGCTAGAGCCCTGGTAAGCCCCCAGCTACCCCCACCGTGCCGCTAGGTTTAGAATCTCGCCGGAGCACCACAACATAGACGATGAACCTCAGTCGTAGATCTTATTCTAATCATAGCGCTAAGATTTGCTAATACCGTTTTGGTTAGATAGAGCCACTGACATGTGGGACCAGCCTGTCAGCAGCCCGCTGCGCGCGCTGTGCAGTTGGGCTGGCCCATTTCTTTTTTCCCGCGTAGAGCCCAGCAATTCAAATAGAATTTGTCTATTTAGTTTAAAACCCTATTTTGTCAATAGATTCAAAATTCAATTCAAAGAGATGTACTGAACCAAATTGCATGATTTCAATTTTGTTAGAAAAGTATTGAAAATATCTACACACTCCCATTGGATTTAAACCAGTTGAAATTATAGATCATCTATACTAAAAATAACAAGACAGAGACTTTTAACACTTCAAACATTTTTATAAAATCAACCATAAATTCTTTTCAGTTGATTCCAACTATCAAAACTCACAATTGCCATGCTCTACATGAATATGTAAAAAGATTTGGTTTTACAGATATTAAACATGGACTAGTATTAAAAGAATGCTATATAGGCTATTCTAGTCACTTTAGTATTATTAAATAATAATATTAAATCTTGTAATATATCACCACCACTTTAAAACACTTTCCTAAGTATTGAAATATGTGGTAATGACACGTGTCAACATGATCCCATATTTTAATTAGACGATATTAAATATTAAGTATTTTCACTGAATAGAAATTACTTTTCCAAGATAAGATAAATAAGAAGGTGTAAATATTTCATCTGATGATAGATATGATGCTAGATCATCTAGTGTGAGCCATGTGTGCTAAATAGCAGTAGTTAAGTATTGTTTGGTTATTGTGTATATTGAATGTATTTATAGACGCTAGTATCGACTCGGGATATGACGAGGAGGAGTACTTCGAAGAAGAGGAAGAGAACTTCAACAACTGCACTGCTCAAGGCAAGCCATCCTATGCAAGCTAACCCATGCCCGATATCCATGCAAGCCCACAATGCTAGATAACCTATGCAAGATGCACCATGCATGCTTGGTTATGCAATTTTGATTATACCAATCCCAGTTTTATATGCAAGCTTTACTTTCCTTTTTACTAAAGTTTCTTACTTAGTTAATGAATTGTGATTAGTGGAAAATAGAATGGATACCATCGGGATAATAGCACTAGTCTTGGGTACTTATACCTGATTAGCACCCCTCAATAGTGATACACTCAATACTAGTGGCTAGTGTAAACTAAAACTTGATCACTTTAGATGGGAACACTTGGTGAAAATGATTACGAAAATCTTGGAATGATGATTCATTCTATTGAAATGTTTTGACATGTGTTATGAAACACAATGGGTTGATGAAACTGAATGAGGCATGAGCCTTAACTTTGATAAAAACTGATGATTGGGTTCAGATGCGATACCATTCTAATTTTGCCGTACAACCACAATACCTGAGTTGGGTAGGGCTTAACTAGAAGTTTATATGTCTTAGTATGGATTCTCTTGCGGAAGAGGTTGAGCTGAGGCTACCTCGTGAAAATGAATGTTCACCTATGCAGTTCCTGGGATGGCAGTTGGCCATGGCTGAGAGACCAAGCTCATAGGGGAGGTGCCTATACTAGAGTGTGTAATTGAAAGGTTAGGATTGATTATCCGCATATCAAGTATGATGATTCAGGGTTATCCCTGACGGGTGTATCGAATTTTATGGTGAAAGTTTACCACCTCTATAGAGTGTCAAACTATTCAAATAGCCGTGTCCGCGGTTATGGACAGTTGGAGTGGCCATACTGTTCCATTGTCAGATATTTTCAAAATGACTTGTGACTTGAAAGATGACCTTGACTTGACCACAACAGAGTTGTGGACATGAAATCTAAGTTTTCACTTAAGTGATGTAGAGAACTAAAATTAGGTCTTTTACTCCTAAGTCTTTATGGAATAAACCTGGCTTTTTGCAAACAAACCTAGAGCTTAAGATTCCTACTAGTTTTTATCTTACCTATGTTAGTGGTAGTTTGCGAGTACTTAAAGAGCATGCATGGCTTTGTCTCTGGCTATTCCCATGACCAGACTACGAGGAAGACTATCCAGAAGATGGACAACATGAGGTCTATGACAACTAGGATCATCTCCCATCGTCAGTATTGCCTATGACCCCGAAGATGGAGCCATACTACGTTTACTTTCTGCTGCTTTGATTGTATTAAGACTGGATTATGAGATCATTTATTTGTAAGACTATTATGGTTTGTAATGGATGATGTACTGTGGTACCAATTCTGTTATGTCTCGCAAAATGGTAATCCTCGGATTGCGATATACGACATAACATGGATCTGGACTTAAAAATTCGGGTGTTGACAAAGGCATGCCTGGAGGAGGCGCTCTGGGTGAGCACCTCTAAAGCCCTATGCGATTTCGTGATGGCCGCGGGGAATCCTCCTCCGCCCCGAGGCATGCCGCCTCCAATCTAGCACCAATAGCCTTGTACATTCCCTTGGTCGGCGCAAGAATGGATCAACCTCGCCTCCAACAACGACGAGTAGGGTGTGGTGGCGCAAACCCTATCTATGCCTCCACTGCTAGTAGTTATTTTATTAGGTTTATTTAGTTTGATTTAAGACAAATTTCGTTCAAACTATGTAAAAAATCCTAAATTTGAATGAAATTTGGTCAAGTTCATGTTGATTTTGGCCTTTGATCATTGGTTCGTGGATCGTTTGGGGTTGCCGGTGTGGGAAGGCCTCCCCAAAGCAACGGCGGTTTGAGCAAGCTTTACGAAAACCACTATCGTAGTTGTTGTCGGTCACCCTTTGGGGACCTTAGAGTATCTCCACTATCTCGCCCAACCTAGCCCCCAATGACCGTTGGGGGTTGCGGCCAAAAAAGGGCCGCACCGATACCCCAACTATTGCCGGCAATTTGGGTGGCCCAAGAATCCGTCTGGCACTCCCTTGTCACCCTCGGAAGGCAGGTGCTGGGGTAGGGTTGTCGGCAACGCGCCCCACATTGGATAGGCCACGTCGGGCCCCCTTGGCAGCGATAAAATCAAACCCCTGCCCCTATCCTTGTCCATCCATTCATCAGTCGTTTTTCCTACCCCATGAATCTATGCCTCCACCATTGCCGCCCAACTCCCTAGAACGACTAACAATCAAGCGTCACTCCCATTGATAATCCATTCGCATCTACCGTGTCCAAGCATCAACGGATCACTCAATCCTGATTGTGTCGAGGTTGTCACACACAGAAGATGCTCGATCAATTGCCTAGGTAAATTTTCTTTACAACTTGATCGCCACTAAAGGAGTTTGGTTGATTGAATTGATTGTCAATTCATGCTATATTATGGATAGAAACGACCAAATTATGATAATACAACTTATGCAAGAGGAGAACAATGCGCAAGCTAATGAAACGGAGGGTATCATGATCATCGACAGTATTCTTTGCCTACTATAACACCCCGACATCTTCGGACCAACGGCTATTACAAGTGGTACAGAGTCGATCCTCGCGATTACACGGGCGTGTGCGGGTCAGTGGTGCAGGCACGTGGAGCATGACGTGTGTGGCCCAGAGTGGACACATCATGAAACATGTGCCAGCACTAGACATACAGACGTGTGCCAAAGAGGGGGCGTTCCTGGTTGTGGTTGATCGATGAGGGCGTCCTCGTCGATCTTCTAAGAGTGGCTGTATGTGAGATCTTGGCATTTGACTTAATATGATTGATAGGATACTCATATCAATAAGTTGTAACTTCTTTTCCGGGGGTCATCTTCAAAGTAACTGTTGGTGATATACTTTCTGGATATACCCACTGTGACTCGCTGACTAGGATGCCCCACTTCGGGTTAAAGCTATGCTTCACGGGCGGCCCAGTCAGGGAGAGAAAATGGAATTCCATCTGGCCACGGGAAGGCCCAGAAGACTTACCGACTTAGACCTGTATAGTTACTTGTAGTCCAAGATGTACTCTGTAATTGACTCTGTATCGTAGCCGGATAGGTCTCTCCTATAACCCTAGGCCAGATATCTATATAAGCCGTCCTAGGGACCAGTCTTTAAGGCATTCACAACTTATAATCTCAACTCGCACAGGCGAAACCTCTATTATAATCTATATTTCGGCTCTGCCGTATTACCGGATTGCTAGCAGGAAAATGATTCGTCCACCGCAGGCGGATTTGAACCTAGGTAAAACTTGTGTGCTCACCGGAACATCGTCGTCCCACACTCCACCTTTCTCCACGTCTCGAGGATCCTCTCATGGCGTACTTGTCCTCAATCCGACGACAGTTGGCGCCCATCGTGGAGCAAGTGACCTTTGGATCTGCGTTCTGGACGGCTTATCAACAAGATCTACATCAATCTCATCCACAATGACAAAGAAAATTCTGCTGTGCCTTGGGAGCTCAATGTTGCCGACGCCCTCGTACGCAGCTAATCCGATCTACAACATCGGAAGTTTGAAGATATTTGGTGGCGGCTGGTTAATCTGTCCGTCGGACGCACTCGTAAAATTTTAGGCCGATATTCAGGAGAAACTTCGGTCTCTGTTGTTTATCCCGTTTGGTTTTCGTAAACCAAGTCAGGAAGTTCCACCCGTGCTGAACACAAGTTTAAGGGAAAAGAATTAGCCATGTGATCTTGTCTCAACAAAGAAGGGTCACGACATCAATTCCCAGGAGGAAAATACGAAAATACGATCCGGAGAGATGCAATGGAGCGTACTCCAATTCTCCTATTTTAGGAGGCAGTATGAACAAAATTGACCCAAGTTTAAAAGAAATTTATAAACTAAAATTGCGTCGAAACTATTTTACTCTACTAACCCTTTAGTGTAGCATCTAACAGAAAGGCTTCACACTACAGAGTGTAGCGGCTATATAAGCTACACCCCTTGCCAGCATGGCCCGCGGGTCCCAGGACCGCTCTGTTAGCGCCTCGGCGAAAGACCTTACAGTATGAAGTGTAGCGCCTAAGCACTAGGCGCTATACTGTGTTTATATACGGTGTGCATCTATACTAGACTAAAGGTTGTTTTAGCCTACATGGTTGAGCCCTTTGTTCTTGATTGGTAGTAGGTCTTAGGTTCAACTCCCTATTGTTTTAATTTTTCTAAGCTCCGTTTTTATAGCGAATCTGTTAAAAGTACTTGAACATGCACAGGTGGGCTGTAAAAAGAAAAGAAAAAATTCTCTAAGTCCATAACTCTGCTCGTCGGCCATGGTGAGTTCCTGGTGCTCGTCGGCCATGGTCGCCTCCTGGGTGGCCTGGAATGCAAGGGCGACGCCGGTGGAGTTGCGGTGCTGCTCCTGTTACTGCTGGCATGTGCTGCGAGAAACTGCTGCATCGGGGTGACCTTTATGTACAGTGGATCACGCAGGCAGATCAGGCATCAAGGCATGGACCAAAACCTTGTTAATTTATACTAGTATCAGCTAGTACTGCTATACTGCCTTCTCCATTATGTAACATCTCACTGGGTGTTAATTACAAACTTAATTAGTTAAACGAGTTACTACTGTACAGGTTAATACACGGACACCTAACGCTAACAATGCAGAAAAGCAGTAATGTTCATGCCGTTTCGTGGCATCTCAATTAGCTATCATGGATCGAATTTGCGCTGGCCTTTGTCGTAGGAACAAATAAAAAGATCGAGGAGGCCAGCCTGGCTAGCTCCGTTGCCATTGACATGCATGGAGGTGGAGCCACCGTCTTCGTGCTGCACGTTTCCAGGCCACCCAGGAGGGAGCAGAAGAGCGTCATCGTCAAGGAGGCGACCATGGCCGACGAGCAGAGTTATGGGCTTAAGACCATCTCTAATGGTTACTGAAAAACACCGGGAACTGAATAATTCTGGCGGATTTTCGGTTTCGGGGCTGGGCCTGTGAGCTTACGGAGCCGTAAACGGCCCAGCCTGGAAACATTTTTCTCGGGCCCCTGAACTCTGGCCTATCCACGCCCTACTAATACGGCTTCAGCTACGGCAAGCAATTCGAGCACCGACAGCCACGGATCTGCGACGATGGCCATGGTAGGGAGGAGCTGCGGCCTAGGAGGCGGCCGCGTGGGCGGGTGCGGTGGGAGGCGCCCACCGTCGGGGGGCTCGCCGCATCCTTGCGGTGATGAAGCCCGCAAGAAGCTAACGCGGGCCATCGGCGCCAAGCGCCGTGTAGCACGGCAGTGGACAAACTGCGGGCTTCGTCCCCCGCCATCCCTTGGCGCATTCGTCGACTTTCCCGCTCCACCGACGGCCCCGGCGCGCGACGAGTCCTCGCACTCCCACCGTCATCGTCACCGTCGCCTCTTTTGGGCGCACGATGACGACGAGGAGCACAATGCGCTCGTCGATGCCATCCGCCTCTCGGAGACCGCGTCGCGTGAGGAGCTGCGCCGCGAGCGCAAGGACATGGAGGCTGCTATTGTGGCGGTGGAGGCGTCCGAGCGCGCTGACAGGGAGCGCGCCATCGCGGGGCGGAAGCGGCCGAGCACGACAAGGAAGCCAGCGGATCTGCGCGCCTCGACCTCATGGACATGGACGTCATCGTCCTCAACGACTAGGCGGCGGCACGACGGCCACCGCTCCACCCGAGCTCGATTTTGGCCCGTCGGCGATGCGCGAACGCGTAGAAGCACCTAGCCGAGCTCGTCCACTAAGCTTTTTAACTTTTTTCTTTGTAATATTTTGTATGTATGTACTGATCGGATATGCCGTATGAACTGATCTACTAAAATCGCGTCTATGATTTCCTGAGAGTTTTTGAAACTCGAATATATGGCTCGCAAGATCAATAACTGATTTGCGCCGCGCACTTGCGACACACTTTTTCAGTAACCTCTAGAGATGCTCTAAAGAAAAAAAACCAAACAAAAATTGAACGGATGTAGGAGTCAACACATGACCTGCCAGTCAAGACCAAAGGGCTCAACCATCTAGGCTAAGACAACCTCTTGTCTAGTATAGATACACACGGTATATAAATATTAGTGTAATGTCTATCGCTTAGGCGCTATAGTTCGTACCGTAACGTCTTACACCGAGACGCTGCCGGAGCGGCCCTAGGACCCGCGTGCCACGCTGGGGTGTAGCGTCTTTGTCATAGGCGCTACACTATGTAGTGTGAAAACTTTCAGTTAGACGGTACACAAAAGGTTTATGGAGTAAAATAGTTCCGGCGAGAGTTCAATTTGTGTATTCCTTTCAAACTTGGATTAATTTTGTTCATACTGGCATTTTAGGAAGAGGAAAGAAATTAAAAGGCCAATCACGTGGACTCTAATCGCATGCGAGCATGATTCCATGATTCGGCCAGCTGCTTAACTCGCGATGGAAAAAGGCAATCGAGTCGGGCTGCTACAGCACCGATTTCCACGCCAACAACCAGGCTAAGAAAGCCTGAAGCGATCGATTGCCAAAAGTTGCCCCTTGGCTCAAGTTGGAATTCTGACTAAGACGATCGTACTCGTCGGATCCGTGTAAATCGTGAAGCATTATTATTCTGCCTTCGTCGCATCTGGCTCGGGCACCTTCATCGCGGACGGATTCCAATCCGTAACGATCGACATCAACTACATTTAAATAATATAGGTAAGTCCCTATTTATATTCAGTATTTTAAATTCTTATGATTACGAAATAAAACCTTGGTTAATGTTTTATCTTGATCATATTTTCTGGCAAATTTTAGAATACTCGAAAGTAATGTGTTCGTGTTTTATTTAACTGAATTTGCCACTTAACAGTTTTATGCCATGATATATGCTATCTTCGGGCATAAGTCTGACGTGTTTTTTGGCTTTGGTTATTTTGCTTGGACATCGGATTTTTCTGAGTAGTGAATTGTTGATACTGGAAGACAGCTATGTTTTCGAGTTTAAATGGTTTAGCAATTGAGCTCCGTTGCTCGTGCTGAAAGTTAGCCGTCTCACGAAAAGAACTAAGTGAAAAACCAGATAAACGATAAGTTGGAAAACTTGCTTAAGTCTTATCAAGCAAGATATGTAACTGCATAGTTTATCATGCTTAAGTTACTTGTTTAACTCTATTACAATTCACAATAATAATATTGAAATTTTATTGCGTCCGTTTATTGGATATGACCAATAGAACAATTTAATACAATTGTCCATTTATTTTTTGTCTCAGGAACATAATGCTTAGATGTTTTAGCCTATCCTTGGACTCGGGGGCTGCGATCACTGATGTGCTTTTTGATTAAACCGGCATGACCCTCAGGGGCTACATCCAAGAATATTAGTGAGTATCGAATTGACTATTACTCGCCTCAAGCCTCGGGAGATACTACCGTTCGATCTACAAAAGACGCAAGTACTACTGAGCATCAACTCACCTTTGGAGCACGACTCAACGCTCGGGGGCTACTAGGGGCTGCGTCTCAATCTCAATAAAATTCCAGCTAATGGATAGCTGAAGAAATAAATTCCAATTCATGGATTTCCTTCGAAACTTCATGTTTTGAGATCCAGCTCATGAAGGAGGACTAAACTGTGACACGATGATTATCCGGTTCATTCACAACCCTTCGTGGATGATTAACTAAATATCTTACTGGTTTATTCTAACCCAGCAAAACATCGGTCTCCTCATTTGACTAACAAAATAACTCCGACTCAGTTTGAATCATCGAGTAGGAAAGAAAAATAAGTGACTAATGATTATCCGACTCATCGAACTCGGACAAATTTTATATTATAGTCTCAAGACCATTTCAAGATGCTCCAGTTGAAGACCGCTGATGACTAAACACGGAACCTGGATTCAGACATCTATAATCCGACTAGAGATCTTGGAGCGCTTCGGGGGCTACTGGTGCTGAACGATGAGAGAAAAATGAGGAGATTTACCCCTTATAAACCATATCTGCGGCAAGATTAGTGTAAACGCACAGTAGCTGCATCACATGTCGCGTAAGGAACATGGCAACTTCCCCGAGAAGATTGCGCCGCCTCGGTTCCACGCAAAGCGGACTCACCAACGGTCACACTGACAGGATAATTGTCAGTGACAAGATTAGACCTTGACTGATGTCAGGTTGCGTCAGAGACCAATTTCCGACTCAGTTTGAAATTGAGCATGGAAAATCATAATGGAATATTGATAGGTTCGACTCATTCTTGAGATCCGAATCCTACTTTTGTGTTGGAGTTTCAGGAACCCTTCAAGACTCTATAGCCGAAGAAGAATCAAGCTAGACGTTGAAATCTGACTTTGGATCTTGGAGGCTTCCGGGGCCTACTGTTGGAAATATACTTTTCGGGTAACCCACTGTGACTCGCTGACCATGGTGATCCACTTCGGGTTAAAGCTATGCTTCATGGGCGGCCCAGTCAGGGAGAGAAGATGGAATTCCATCTGGCTATAGGAAGGCCTAGAAGACTTACCGACTTAGACCTGTATAGTTACTTGTAGTCTAAGATGTACTCTGTAACCAACTCTGTATCGTAGCCGGATAGGTCTCCCCTGTAACCCTATGCCAGATATCTATATAAGTCGTCCTAGGGACCAGCCTTTAAGGCACCCACAACTTACAACCTCAAGTCGTACAGGCAAAACCTCTATTTTAATCTATATTTCGGCTCTGCCGTATTACTGGATTGCTAGCAAGAGAACAATCCATCCACCGCAGGTGGATTCGAACCTGGGTAAGGCTTATGTGCTCACAGTCCCGGAACACCGTCGTCTCACACTCCACCTTTCTCCACGCCTCGAGGACCCCCTCATAGCGTACTTGTCCTCAATCTGACGACAGTAACTCTAGGTTAAACATGCTTGGCTTGGAGAAATTTGAGGATGGGTGACCGACCAGGAAGTTATTGCGGGATGCGCATGTGTGAGAACAAATTGCACAAAAAGACAAGTGGTGGTTTGTGAGGCCAGTTAGAGATCCTAGTAAGCTGCCAGGGATGACGGACGCCGGTCCGGA
This sequence comes from Avena sativa, assembly GCA_916181665.1. Lineage (NCBI taxonomy): Eukaryota > Viridiplantae > Streptophyta > Magnoliopsida > Poales > Poaceae > Avena > Avena sativa. The sequence goes on from OV702287.1 coordinate 348,462,104, forward strand.
GAGGCTGGGGTGTTACATCTATGTACGTGCACACCTGTGAGCTCCTCATCGAGGAGGCTCTGTGCCAGGGAAGAATATGAACAAAGACCAGCAATGGTTGTCTGACGTTCTGATGTTGGGGACCGATTATTTCCAAGATGACCCAACACATGGGCCTCTTGTATCTCGGTGGCGGTTCATAATGAACAAGGAATTGCTCATGAATACGTGCATGGCGTGTGAGAGTTTGATCCCTATTTTATTTGCAAGAAGGACTTCACCGGATTGGTTGGTTTCACCTCTGATCAGAAATGCTCTGCTGCATTGAGATGTCTAGCATACAAAACTCCTCCAGATATACAAGATGATTACATGCACATGGCCGAGTCCACAACATTTGAGTTGTACAGTTTTTGTCATGTTATGGTGGAATACTTTGGGCCAACATACCTGAGAGCACCAAATGAACAAGATACAACTCAGATATTGCCACAAGACTCAACTAGGGGATTTCCTAGGATGCTCGGGAGCACCGACTGCATAAATTGGGGATGGAAGAATTGTCCATTTGCTTGGCAACGGATTTATAAAGACCACACTAGATAATGCAGTGTGGTACCTGAGGCTGCGATGGATGATACGTTGCAAACGTATCTATAATTTTTGATGTTCCATGCTTGTTTAGTATATACTTTGCTTTGCTTTGTCAACACTTTGAGGTATTTTTATATGTTTTCTGGGACTAACTTATTAACAAGATGCCACAGTGCCAATTGCCTGTTTTCTTCTGTTTTTTTTCCAGAAAAGGCAGAAAATCAATATTCTCGGAATTGGACGGGAAAAAAAGCTAATATGCCTATTTTTCCTGGAGCAACACGGAAACACGAAGCAGAGACGGAGTAGGGCAGCAGGATGGGCACACCATATGGTGGCGCAGGCTAGCCCTGGCCGCACCACCAGGTGGTGTGGGCCCCCTGGCCGCCCACCGACCTTGCCTCTTTGCCTATAAGATGCCTCCCGATGCAAAAACCCTAAATCATCCAGCCTCTAGCCACAAAAAGTTCTGCAACGCCGCTGCCACCGAAGGGGAGATTCGGGGGACAGAAATTCTCTATTCCAGCACCTTGCCGGGATGGGGAAGTGCCCCCGAAACCATATCCATCGACTCCGCCGCCATCTCCATCGCCATTGCTGATTCCCATGATGAGGAGGGAGTAGTTCTCTCTCGAGGATAAGGGTTCTACCGGTAGCTATGTGTTCATCTCTCTCTATGCATGATCATATTGTGATCATGAGCTTTGTAATAAAGTAGATCTTCCTTGCTACTCAAGTGCTTTAATAGATCTCTGCTCTCCCCATGTGTGTGAAAGTGACAGCGTGCACACCATGGTGGCACTTAGGCTAGAGATTACAAATACTTGTTATGAGTTATATTTGGAGTTGGATGTTTCTATGAAATTGTGGTGTTTGTTGGAACCATCTAGGGCTCAAGGTGATAGTGTGGGGTTATGTAGATGGGGAATACGAACTTTGAGGAGTGCTGTTATAACCCTACCATGGATTAGAGTGTCCAACCGGAGAGTAGTTCAGAGTAGTATCATGAAGAGAAGATATTTATATGAGAGTGTTCACTAGCAAAAGTATGATCCCTAGGCCTTGTTTCTAATCATTGAAACATCGTTTGCAACTAGATCTGTTACATGTTTGCTTGTTTCCATCCTTATTTCATATTGCCTTTAGTCTCTTCCTACCCGTCAAGCTATTTTCTGGCACCGTTGTCTTATATCTATATGATGACCCACAAGTATAGGGGGTGCATCGCAGTATTTTCGAGGGAAGTGAAACCCAATTTATTGATTCGACACGAGGGGAGCCAAAGAATATTTATAAGCCTTAACAACTGAGTTGTCAATTCAGCTGCACCTGGAAACAATCTTGCTCACAGCAGTTTATCAGTAGCAACAGTTTTGTAGTAGGAATAGCAAAGTAACAGCAGTAGCAAAGCAAAGACAGTAGTAACAAAAGCAGTAAACTGTGGGATTCGAGTGCGGTAGGCATAGGGATGGATGGACGGGCGTTGCATGGACAAGACAATTCACATTGCAATCAGAACATAGGGCAATTGCAGATAAATAAGATAAAGCATCCAAGTACTAGACAATCCTAGGCATGTGTTTCATATATAGTCATACGTGCTCGCAATGAGAACTTGCACAACATCTTTTGTCCTGCCAGCCCGTTTGCAGCGGGGCCTCTAGGGAACTACTGGCAATTAAGGTGCTCCTTTTAATAGAGCACCGGAGCAAAGCATTAACACTCCGTGAACACATGTGATCCTCACATCAAAGCCTTTCCCTTCCGGTTATCCCGATTTCTATCACTTCGGGGCCATAGGTTCCGGACAACAACGTGTGTATACAACTTGCAGATAAGACCAAGAACAATACTATCATAATGAATCAATAACATGTTCAGATCTAAAATCATGGCACTCGGGCCCTAGTGACAAGCATTAAGCACAACAAGTTGCAACAAAGTCATAAAGCACTAATAAAAGATACTAGGCACTATGCCCTAACAATCTGATGCCATTACATGAACGATCTCATCCAATCCCTACCATCCCCATAACCTACAGCGGGGGATTACTCACTCATAGATGGGGGAAACATGGATGGTCGATGGAGAAGCGATGGTGATGATGATGGCGATGATGTCCTCCAATTCCTCGTCCCGGTAGGGGTGCCAGAATGGAGTTTCTGGTGCTGTTTCGTGGAATCTGGTGGTGGCAGCGGAGCGGAACTCCTTCTGGAAAAACGTCGACCCCCCCGGAGTTTTTAGGTCAGAAGGCTCCTTATAGGCGAAGAGAGAGGCCGAGGGGGTGCCTGGGGGCCCACACCACCCCCTGGCGCGTCCTGGCCTGGCCCGCGCCACCAGGTGGTGTGGCCACCCCAGGGCTCTTCTCCGTCTCGTATTCTGGCTCCTGGAGTCTTCGGGTGAAATAGGATTTTTGGCATATTTTCCGGGATTTTTCCTGATAGTTGATTTTCTGCACAAAAAGTAGACACCAAGGCAATTCTGCTGAAAACAGCGTCAGTTCGCATTAGTTGCATCCAAAGCACACAAGTATAGAGGAGAAACGATAGCAAAAGTGTTCAGGAAAGCAGATATGTTTTGGACGTATCAACTCCCCCCAAGCTTAGCTTATTGCTTGTCCTCAAGCAATTCAGTTGAAAACTGAGTGCGATAAAAGAACTTTCACGAACACATTTGCTTCATATAATATAAATATTCTCAGCAATGTGATCAACTACTTAGACAATTCATAATAAACAGTATGCAACCAAGTCTACTTAATAGTCATTGCAAGCTATGAAGAGATTCCAACTCAAGAATAATAAGTAGCATGAGTCACAAACATAAGCAACATTACAATGCTCATAGAAAGGTATGATAGAGTGGTATCTCGCTTGCCTTTGATTATGAATGTCAAGGCACCTCTGAAGTTCAAGTGATGACTAGAAGTAAAGATATCAAGGGTACAAGCATCAAAGTCATAACACAAATAACCAAGTAAAGGAACAAACACAAAGAATGACAACTATGCTCTCAAGAAGGTGCTCAAAGAATATGTGGAGACTCAACAAGTAGAAGAAAAAGATTTTGAATAATTTTGAAAGGCTTCCAAATGCTGAAAGTATGGTACTCGTTAGCTTTGAGCTCTCATTGCCCCTATCATAAGCATCTTTAATGTGGTTAAGGTGAAAGTGACACAACTAAGAGGATATGGTTGACAAGTTATAAATCGAAGTCTCAACCCCCTTACTTACGAAGACCGATCCTCATGCTACTCAACTTCAGTCACAAGTAAGCTCTTGTCATTGTAAGTACATACGTATCATAGAGAACCGCCAACAGGGTACCCTTTGCACATGACACGGGAGCTATCCCATAATCAAAATAACAAGGCAAGCAGACAATGAGCATCTCGGCGATCTTTTTATTTACTATGTGCATTGATTTTATTGAGGATGCTTCATAGAATGCTCATTATGATTATGCTGCAAGTTTCCACCATGATTAGGCATGGCTTAGGCTAGCGGCCCAGGCGTTTCTCTAACATACATACAAACTCCATAATCTTACAAGTTGCACTTTTATTTCACACCGCTGGGATCCATAAGCAAAAGAACATGATATCAACTAGGTACAAAGTACCCATGAAGTGTTGAAAGCGGTCCCCATGATACATGGTTCTGCTAACTTCAACTCATAAAGCGCAAGCATATGCGCAACAAAGAAGGATGCAATTGTTTAGGTTTATTAAGTGCAAGAAAATAAAGTGTGCCATCAAGTTCGTGAGAGCTTTACTAACTAACTTTCTCATAACAAGCAAACATTTTATTCGGAAGAAAACAAGGCATATTGAATATGCACGGAAGTAGCAAACGATGCTAATGGGTAGGTATGGTGGACACTTTGGAAATATTTGGTTTAGGGAGTTGGAAACTTGAGTAAAACACTCAGTGGAAGTGAAGGCTAGCAATAGTAAGGGAGTGACAAACAAGAGAGCAATAGCTGTCATTATCATGCTTGCAACAAAACAGGACTACTCATGGCATGAAAGTGATTCAAGATCCTCAAGACAAAATAATTCATCAAGGCTTAACTGATTATCACAGTCATGTGCATGCGTGAGCATGTGCCAAGTCAATCAAATGAAACATTCAGAGGAAGATACCATAGTGTCATACCAATTTATGAATAGAGTAATGCAAGCAATCATTCATGAGACATGCTACAAACTATTAGCGGGCTGGAGCTAATCACAAAAAAAGCAAGAACTACTAAGCATCCAAAGATAACATACACCCTACTTGAATGGACTAAGCAAGCTCACAATGACGAGTATATGTACAAAAATGAAGACAAATAGAGTTCGTTACCAGCCTCTTACCACGCCTCAAGTTGTCATTAATCCTCATTATTGCTCTTCACTTGTATGGCTTCAATAATAATATGAAACCAATAATCCACTAAGAACTGCCGAACCCTACAGCAAACTCGCAAAAACCAAAGAAGAACGACAAATATTTTTGGTGTTTTCGATTTTTAAACAAGAACCAAAAGAGAAAAACAAGCAAAGCAAAATCTTTTTGGGTTTTTCGAATAGTTCGAACAAAACAAAAAGGGAAAAGCAAACCAAGGCGAAAAGAAGAAGCAAACCAAAGAGAAATAACAAAAATATTTTTGGTATTTTTGTGTTTTTAGAAAGCAAAAGCAAAGAAGAACGAAAACTAAAAAGAGAACGAAAAGATGAATATACCAAGTACCGACGCAACATGATATGGAAATGAGTGCGGTGTCGGCGTACCCCCCCCCCCCCCCCCCAAGCTTAGGCTTTTGGCCTAAGTGGGGTATCAATCCCAAGTTGGCCAAGATGAAGTGTCACCGTGGTACGACGAGGAGGTACCCTCGTCCTGGTGCGAGCTCGAGTACGTCCCCCCGTAATGTGCGGAGTAATCATAGGAGGGCACATCCTCCTGGTCCTGCTCGTGGAAACCCAGCAAGCGAAGCTGCTCGTCCACCTCCTCCTTGGAGCGCGACCACGGTCTCTTGTCAACACTAAACAAAGCAGGCTGTGGCAAAAGGATCTCCCTTTCATCCCTGTTAGTGAAAAGCATCCTATATACTAGATTGTTCAAATCAGAGGGAGAAGTGACAAAGTGATGAGTTTTCATGGCAACAAGGTCAAGCCTCTGTGGTGCCAGCATAGCATCATAGGGATCCACTGAAAGACCTAATGCATTGACTATGCGCGATGCAATGATGCCTCCATAGATAGGCCCCCTAGCAGCTAGGCGGCGAGCAATAAGCGAGCCAAGATTGTACCGAGTATCATTGTTGAGCGCAGCAACAAGGAATGCTAAATGATAGTTGGAGATATTACTAGTGTTCTCCCTACCCAATACACTAGTGGCAAGATAATATGCAAAGTATCTAAGAGCAGGGAGTTGGATATTTCTTATCTTTCCGCGCTGCGCCACGCGGTCATCATCATTGGTCACCCCTCAGGAAAGCTCCAAAAAATCAGCGGGTCTCCCTTGAATTTTCTTCACGGTCCCTGTCATACGCACACCTACAATACTGCAAAATCTCTCCAAAGGTATGGTGAAGGGCATATCATAGATTTTAAAAGAGACAGTAGATTGATAGGGTGTGTTAGTAAATGAGAAGCTCTCAACAAAAGTTTTGGTGAGCATAGCGTATTGTGCACTCTCATCTTGCATATAAGAGGTTAAGCCAACCCTCTCAATCAGTAGCAAGAAATCATCAAGAATACCTGCAGCTTGCAAGAAAGTAAAACAAGGAAAATAGGATGGGTGAGCATCCCCATCATCCCTTTCACTACCGATACAAGTTGCAATGAGATCTTCATTGTATGAAGTCTTAGCTTGAGAGGCTGTTCTTGAGGGCCTCGACCTCCTAGGTGCATCACTCTCAAATATCTCTCCAAAAGTATGGTTGTTCATGCTTGGTATTCTGAAATTTAAACACCTATTAAACAAGTGATTGCAAAGTGAATATAATGATTCTACTCATAGGGACTTGCAAGAGGCCTAAACATGCATCAAAACTATATCTCTAAGCATCAAACAAGCTTACAAGCTCTCATAACCAGTCACCTACAGCAGCAAAATACTCAACATATAATCCACTAAACACAAATCTACTTGGACAAGGGGAGGAGCCACATACCAAGGAACAATTGCTCCAAATTTCAGCAAGAAAGATGGGCTGAGCAAGGAGATCGAAGAAATCGAGAGCAAGCACAGAAAGAACGCGATTTTGAGCTATGAACTGGAGCTTACTCGGGAGAGAGAAGAAAGTGGCAGGTGAGAGAAGTAGTGGGGGGCCAGGGGTGGCCCACACCAGGGCTGGCCACGCCACCACATGGTGTGCCTGCCTAGTGGCCCCCTGGTACCTACCAGGTACTCCTCTGCCCCTTTTTTCACGTAAAAATTTAATATGAATTTTCTAGAATTTTTCGAGACACTTTATTTTTGGGCATTTTTTAGAAATAGAAGAATGGTTTTTCTGACAGACAGGTTTTTTTTCTTTTTGGAAACAAGATGCAAGGACAAAACAAGACTAGAACTACAGAAGTTCTAACATGCAAACAACTAACAACACAAAGAAAACTAAACGAAAGCAAAAACTAAAATGCAAAGGATAGAAATAGACGGAGATAATCATAATGAAAACATTGTTTTGTTCAATGGAATCCTTTTGTTAGCAAGGTTGATCAAGTCTTGGTACCAAAACAATTTCATATGAGACAAAACTTTGTATTCCACTAATGATTAAGTTACCTCAACCTTGATAGCAATGGTCCCAATCATAATAGTTTCAAAATTTTCTCTTGTTATGGGACAATATATTTCTCCAACTTGAATGCCTTCAACATGTTCAATTGAATTCAAACCATAAGTCCTTTCAATCTTCTTGGGAAAATAGACAGTATGTTCCTTGTCATTAACATTGAAGGTCACCTTTCCTTGATTACAATTAATAACAGCTCCTGCAGTATTAAGAAAAGGTCTCCCAAGAATAATAGACATATTATCATCTTCAGGCATTTCAAGCACAACAAAATCAGTTAATATCAAGCAATTGTGAGCCACCTGAACAGGTACATCCTCACATATACCCACAGGAATAGTGGTAGATTTATCAGCCATTTGCAAAGATATATCAGTTGGTATCAATTTTTCAAGCTGAAGCCTCTTATAGAGAGAGAAAGGCATAACACTAACTCCAGCTCCCAAATCACACAAAGCAGTTCTAACATAACTGTTCTTAATAGAGCAAGGGATAGTTGGAATACCTGGATCTCCAAGTTTCTTAGGAACCTTACCATTGAAGGAATAATTAGCAAGCAAAGTATAAATTTCTTCATTAGGGATCTTCCTTTTATTCGAGACAATGTCCTTCATATACTTTGAGTATAGCTTGTTTAGGAGGAGTCCAATCTTCATAATTCTTGCTTATTTTAGCCATTAATTCCTCAGCTTCCTTAGGAGTCCTATTCCTAAAAACACAATCAGCACAACTATCTAGGTATGTCCTAGATTCCTCGGTTAGTCCATTATAAAATATATCAAGAAGCTCATTCTTAGGTAATGGACTTCCAGCCTGTGCATGAAGCAAAGCACAAAACCTTGCCCAAGATTCGGGCAATACCTCTTTTTCTCCCTGTTTAAAATCAAAAAGTTCCTGCAAAATAGCATGTCTAGCACTGGGAGGAAAATATTGTTGGAATTATGCCCTAGAGGCAATAATAAAGATGTTATTATTATAATTCTTGTTCATGATAAAGTTTATATTCCATGCTAGAATTGTATTAAGCGGAAACTTTAATACTTGTGTGGTTTGTGAACAACACCGTGTCCCTAGTACGCCTCTATGGACTAGCTCATTGATCAATGATGATTAAGGTTTCCTAACCATAGACATGAGTTGTCAATTGATAATGAGATCATATCATTGGGAGAATGATATGGTGGACAGACCCAAACTAAGCGAAGCAATTAGATCGTGTCATTGTGTTCATCTTTGCGAAGCTTTTCCCATGTCAAATATTGTATTCCTTAGACCATGCGATAATGCAACTCCCTGGTATCGGAAGAAAGCTTTGAGGTCATCAAACGTCATCCTATGAGAGGGTGATCATAAAGGTGTCTCTCAGGTGATCGGAAAGTATTTGTTGGGTTGTATGTATCGAGATGGGATTTGTCCCTCCCAAGTCGGAGAGATATACTTCGGGCCCACTCGGTAATCGATATCAACACCGCTTGCAAGCATGTGGTTAAGGAGTTAATCACAAAGTGATATCGGATTACGGAACGAGTAAAGTACTTGCTGTGAACGAGATTGAACTAGGTATGACGATACCGACGATCGAATCTCGGGCAAGTAAAATATCGCGAGACGAAGGGAATATATATATGGGATTGATTGAATCCTGGCATCGTGGTTCATCCGATATGATCATCGGTGAATGTGTGGGAGTCAATATGGGTGCCCAGACCCCGCTGTTGATTATTGATAGAAGATCATGTCTGCATATTCTTGAACCCGCAGGGTCACACACTTAACGTGTCTCGATGCTAGGATAGATTGGATACTTGATTTATGAATTTTTGTTCGGAGTCTCGGATGGGATCCGGGACATCACGAGAGGTTCCGGAGTGGTCCGGAGAATAAGATTCATATAAGACAGTGCAGTTTTTGGAGTTCGGAATTGTTCCGGATTAATCGGTATTGTACCGGAAGCTTCTAGAACCTTCCGGAAGGGGGCCAACGTGGTCCCACCTTCCGGGAGGGGGCATGGGCCTATGAGGGAGTGTCCTGGCCGCATTGGGCCAGGGGCACAAGGCCCCATAGGGCCCAGCCGATCCTAGATAAGTTTAAATCGTTTAAACTAGAGATAAGATAAGATAGGATTTCTAGATAAGGGAGAGTTTAAATTGTTTAAACTAGAGATAGGCTTGGAGGAGAGGCTAGGGCTGGCCGCACCCCCCTCTATATATATAGGTCTGGTGCGCCCCCTCTCACACCCCCTGACACCTTCCTCCAAACCCAGTTGCCCTGCTGCCCTTCCTCTCCCCCTCCCGACTGTTTGTAGGCGAAGCCCTGCTGCAGAAATTCTCCACCATATACACCACGCCGTCGTGTTGTAGATCCAATCTATCTCTCCATCCTACTTGCTGGTCCGAGGAAGGAGGAGACGTCGAGGTGCTGCACGTGTGCATCTCACGGAGGCACCGCCACTTGTGGTGCTAGATCGGATCGGATCGGATCGCGAGGAGGAGAAGCGAGTACGACTACATCACCCACGTTCCGACGAACGTTCCGCTGTGCGAATCTTCAAGGGTATGAAGATCTAATCCAATCTCTCTCGTTGTTTGCATCTCCTAGATTAGATCTTGGCTTTCCTTCTGTTCGCTTCCGTAGAAAATTTTGATTTACTATGCTGCGAAACCCTTCAGTGGTATCAGAGCTAGATCTATGCGTAGATGTGATTCACGAGTAGAACGCAACATGGTTGTTGCGGGCGTTGATGTTTTCTGTTGCAAGCCTCTTGTTTGTGTTCTTCTTATGACGCGGGATAGTGAGATTGAAGCGGTCCAGGCCAACCTTACGCGACGTCGTTCGCGAGACCGGCTCCGCACTTGACGTGTGGCTTGTACCACACATGCGGCTGGTGGATGTCAGTTTCTCTCACTATAGTTGTCATGGGATTAACACCGGAGTTTGGCAACCATAATATCACCGTTGTGGCTTTCCGTAGGTAAGAATCGTTCTTAGCATCTACTCCCATAAGCCACGTAAAACATGCAACAACAAAGTAGAGGCGTCTAACTTGTTTTTGCAGGGAGTGTTTTCTGTGATATGGTATGGCCCAAGATGTGATGTGTATATTGTATGCGATGATCATGTTTTGTAATGTTTCACGACTTGCATGTCGATGAGTACACAACCGGCAGGAGCCATATGGTTGTCTTTATAATTGTGTATGACCTGCGAGTCAACTTCTTATACGCCATGTAATAGCTTTACTTTATCGCTAAGTAGTTAGCAATAGTTGTAGTTGCTATTCGTGGTGGAGGCATTCATGGTGGAGTGATGGAGATCATGCCGAAACGCACAAGATGGAGATCATTGCGCGAAGATTGGCTATACCATGTCACATAAAGTTATATGCATGTGATGTTTATCCTTTTATGTATCTTATTATGCTTAGATCGCGACGGTAGCATTATAAGATGATTCCTCACTTAAAGATCAAGATAAAACTGTGTTCTCCCCATGTATGCACCGTTGCGAAAGTTCGTCGTGTCCAAGCATCACGTGATGATCGGGTGCTATAGACTCTACGCTCACATACAACGGGTGCAAGCCAGTTTTGCACACGCGGAAATACTTGGGTTTGACTTGACGAGCCTAGCATGTACAGACATGGCCTCGGAACACATGAACCGAAAGGTTAAGCATGAGTCATATGAATGATATGATCGACACTTCGTTGTCCACCATTGAAGCCACATCTCTTCTCGTGAAGATCGGATTAGGTGTGGTGAATTTGGATCGTGTTCACTAAACAACTTGAGGGATGTTGAATTTAGTGGGAGTTCATCTAGTAATTTGATTAAGTTGAACTATTTATCATGAACATAGTCTAAATTGTACTTGCAAATACTGTAGATCACATGGCCAAGTCCAACTTCAACTTCAACGTTTTTGCTGAGAATGAAAAGCTTAGAAACAATGGGTCTAACTTCACCAACTGGTTCCGCAATCTTAGAATCATTCTGTCTGGCGGACAAAAGGACTATGTCCTTGGGAAAGCGTTAGGTGACCCCCCTGCTGCAACTGCGCCAGCTGATGAGAAAGCTGTCTATCAGTCGCGCAAAGATGATTATGGTGTGATTAAGAGCACCATGTTGTTTGCTATGGAACCGGAACTTCAAAATCGTTTTGAAAACTATCCCGGGCCCTTTGAGATTCTCGAGGAGCTGAAAACCATGTTTCAGACTCAGGCCCGTTCTGAGAGATATGAGATCTCTGAGAAGTTCTTGAACTGCAAGATGGAGGAAGGGAGTTCCGTTAGTGAGCACGCCATTAAGATGTCGGGCTACACTCAACGCCTTGAGCAACTGGACTGCAAGATTCCAGAGGAGCTCAAGATTGACAGGGTTCTGCAATCACTCCCTCCCAGCTACAAAAGTTTTGTAGTGACTCACAATCAGATTGGTTCCACTGATACGATCACCGAGCTCTTCGCAAAGCTGAAGGCTGCGGAGGTGGACATCAAAAAGGATAATCATGTGTTGATGGTCAACAAGCCCTCCTTTAAGAAAGGTAAAGGTGCAAAGAAGCCCTTCAAGAAAAGCGGCGGCAAGCGCGTTGCCCCTGCTGAGAAGAAGCTCAAGTCTGGTCCTAAGCCGGACACTGAAGGCTTCTATTGCAAGGACAAGGGTCACTAGAAGCGCAACTGTCCGAAGTACTTAGCGGACAAGAAGGCTGGCACCACCAAAGGTATATTTGATATACATGTTATTGATGTTTTCCTTACTAGCCCTCGTTGTAGTGCCTGGGTATTTGATACTGGTTCAGTTGCTAATATTTGTAACTCGAAACAGGAGCTACGGAATAGATGACGGCTTGCGAGGGATGAGGTGACGATGCACGTTGGCAACGGATCAAGAGTTGATGTGATGGCCGTCGGCACGCTCTCCTTAGTTTTACCTTCGGGATTAGTTTTAAACCTTAATAAATGTTATTATGTGCCTGCGTTGAGCATGAACATTATTTCTGGATCGTGTTTATTGCAAGACGGTTATTCATTTAAATCGGAGAATAATGGTTGTTCTATTTATATGAGTAACATCTTTTATGGTCATGCACCCCTTGTGAATGGTTTATTTCTTCTAAATCTCGAAAGGGATGAAACACACATCCATAACATTGAGGCTAAGAGATGCAAAGTAGATAGTGATAATACTACTTATTTGTGGCACTGTCGTCTAGGTCATATTGGTGTAAAGCGCATGAAGAAACTCCATTCTGATGGACTTTTGGAGTCTCTTGATTTTGAATCATTTGACACATGCGAACCATGCCTTATGGGCAAGATGATCAAAACCCCGTTCTCCGGTATGATGGAGCGAGCAACGGACTTGTTGGAAATCATACATACCGATGTATGCGGACCAATGAGTGTTTCGACGCGCGGTGGATATCGCTACTTTCTCACTTTTACCGATGACTTAAGTAGATATGGGTATATCTATTTGATGAAACATAAATCTGAAACGTTTGAAAAGTTCAAAGAATTTCAGAATGAAGTGGAGAACCATCGTAACAGAAAGATTAAGTTTCTACGATCCGATCGTGGGGGCGAATATTTGAGTTATGATTTTCTCACGCATCTCAAAGCAAGTGGAATCGTTTCACAACTCACGCCACCCGGAACACCACAGCGCAATGGTGTGTCTGAACGCCGGAATCGAACCCTATTAGATATGGTCCGATCGATGATGTCTCTTACTGATTTGCCGTTATCATTTTGGGGTTATGCATTAGAAACCGCTGCATTCACTTTAAATAGGGCTCCATCTAAATCCGTTGAGACGACACCGTATGAACTGTGGTTTGGTGCTAAACCTAAGTTGTCGTTTCTTAAAGTTTGGGGATGCGAAGCTTACGTCAAGAAGTTGATGCCGGACAAGCTCGAACCCAAAGCGGAGAAATGCGTCTTCATAGGATACCCTAAGGAAACTATTGGGTATACCTTCTATCACAGAACCGAAGGCAAAGTGTTTGTCGCAAAGAACGGTTCCTTTCTTGAGAAGGAGTTTCTCTCGAAAGAAGTGAGTGGGAGGAAAGTAGAGCTAGACGAGGTTATTGAACCTTCTCTTGAATTGGAGAGTAGCGCAGCACCTGAAATTGTTCCAGTGCCGCCTGCACCAACAATAGAGGAAGCTAATGACAAGGATCATGAAGCTTCGGACGATGCTGCTACTGAACGTCGCAGGTCGACAAGGTCGCGTGCCCCTCCCGAGTGGTACGGCAACCCTGTCTTGACTGTCTTGTTAGTAGAAGACAGCGAACCTACGAACTATGAGGAAGCGATGATGAGCCCAGACTCTGAGAAATGGCTAGAAGCCATGAAATCCGAATTGGGATCCATGAGCGAAAACCAAGTATGGACTTTGGTGGACCCTCCTAGCGACCGAAAGGCCGTTGAGTGCAAATGGATCTTCAAGAAGAAAACAGACGCGGATGGTAATCTTACCGTCTATAAAGCACGACTTGTTGCGAAAGGTTTTCGACAAGTTCAAGGTGTTGACTACGATGAGACTTTCTCTCCCGTAGCGATGTTTAAGTCCATTCGGATTTTATTAGCAATTGCTGCGTTTCATGATTATGAAATATGGCAAATGGATGTCAAGACTGCTTTCCTCAATGGCAACATTGATGAAGAGATGTATATGATGCAACCCGAAGGTTTTGTCGATCCTAAGGATGCTGATAAAGTATGCAAACTTCAGCGTTCCATTTATGGACTGAAGCAAGCATCTCGGAGTTGGAACCTTCATTTTGATCAAGTAATCAAGAGCTTTGGATTTGTTCCAAATTGCTACGAAGCTTGCATCTACAAGAAAGTGAGTGGGAGCTCGGTGACGTTTCTGGTACTATATGTGGATGACATATTGATTATTGGAAATGACATCGACATGCTTAACGATGTGAAGAGTTATTTGAACAAGTGTTTTTCAATGAAAGACCTAGGTGAAGCTGCTTATATATTGGGCATAAAAATCTATAGAGATAGACAAAGACGCCTGATAGCTTTAAGCCAGAGTACATACCTAGACAAAGTTCTGAAAAGGTTCAGAATGGATAAGGCATTGAAAGGTTCAGTGCCTATGTTGTCAGGTAAGATATTGAGCAAGGCTCAGTGTCCAGCTACGGTAAATGATAGGGAAGCTATGAGCAAAGTGCCTTATGGATCGGCCATAGGTTCCATCATGTATGCCATGCTGTGTACTAGACCGGATGTGTCCAATGCTCTTAGTTTGACGAGCAGATATCAAAGTGATCCAGGAGTGGAACACTGGACAGCCGTGAAGAACATCCTAAGGTACCTAAATAGGACTAAAGAAATGTTCTTAGTCTATGGGGGTGATGAACAGCTCGTCGTAAAAGGTTACGTCGATGCTAGTTTCGACACCGACAAGGATGATTCTAAATCTCAGACAGGATACGTGTATATTTTGAATGGAGGAGCTGTGAGCTGGAGAAGCTGCAAGCAAAGCGTGATCGCGGGATCTACAGTAGAAGCGGAATACATGGCTGCTGCAGAAGCGTCAAGTGAAGGAGTTTGGATCAGCAACTTCATCACTGAGCTTGGCGTGGTTCCAAGTGTATTGGACCCACTGGAGATATTATGTGACAACACTGGCGCCATAGCACTCGCTAAGGAACCAAGATATCATCAAAAGACCAAGCATATCAACCGCAAGTTTCATATAATCCGAGATTATATAGCAGATGGAGATCTGAAGATCAGCAAAGTACATACAGATCTGAATGTCGCAGATCCATTGACTAAACCTCTTCCACGTGTAAAACATGATCAGCACCTCAGTGCCATGGGTGTGAGATTGTTGCCAAATGTAAACTAGATTATTGACTCTAGTGCAAGTGGGAGACTGTTGGAATTATGCTCTAGAGGCAATAATAAAGATGTTATTATTATAATTCTTGTTCATGATAAAGTTTATATTCCATGCTAGAATTGTATTAAGCGGAAACCTTAATACTTGTGTGGTTTGTGAACAACACCGTGTCCCTAGTACGCCTCTATGGACTAGCTCATTGATCAATGATGATTAAGGTTTCCTAACCATAGACATGAGTTGTCAATTGATAATGAGATCATATCATTGGAAGAATGATATGGTGGACAGACCCAAACTAAGCGAAGCAATTAGATCGTGTCATTGTGTTCATCTTTGCGAAGCTTTTCCTATGTCAACTATTGTATTCCTTAGACCATGCGATAATGCAACTCCCTGGTATCGGAAGAAAGCTTTGAGGTCATCAAACGTCATCCTATGAGAGGGTGATCATAAAGGTGTCTCTCAGGTGATCGGAAAGTATTTGTTGGGTTGTATGTATCGAGATGGGATTTGTCCCTCCCAAGTCGGAGAGATATACTTCGGGCCCACTCGGTAATCGATATCAACACCGCTTGCAAGCATGTGGTTAAGGAGTTAATCACAAAGTGATATCGGATTACGGAACGAGTAAAGTACTTGCTGTGAACGAGATTGAACTAGGTATGACGATACCGACGATCGAATCTCGGGCAAGTAAAATATCGCGAGACGAAGGGAATATATATATGGGATTGATTGAATCCTGGCATCGTGGTTCATCCGATATGATCATCGATGAATGTGTGGGAGTCAATATGGGTGCCCAGACCCCGCTGTTGATTATTGATAGAAGATCATGTCTGCATATTCTCGAACCCGCAGGGTCACACACTTAACGTGTCTCGACGCTAGGATAGATTGGATACTTGGTTTATGAATTTTTGTTCGGAGTCTCGGATGGGATCCGGGACATCACGAGAGGTTCCGGAGTGGTCCGGAGAATAAGATTCATATAAGGCAGTGCAGTTTTTGGAGTTCGGAATTGTTCCGGATTAATCGGTATTGTACCGGAAGCTTCTAGAACCTTCCGGAAGGGGGCCAACGTGGTCCCACCTTCCGGGAGGGGGCATGGGCCTATGAGGGAGTGTCCTGGTCGCATTGGGCCAGGGGCACAAGGCCCCATAGGGCCCAGCCGATCCTAGATAAGTTTAAATCGTTTAAACTAGAGATAAGATAAGATAGGATTTCTAGATAAGGGAGAGTTTAAATTGTTTAAACTAGAGATAGGCTTGGAGGAGAGGCTAGGGCTGGCCGCACCCCCCCTCTATATATAGAGGGCTGGTGCGCCCCCTCTCACACCCCCTGACACCTTCCTCCAAACCCAGTTGCCCTGCTGCCCTTCCTCTCCCCCTCCCGACTGTTTGTAGGCGAAGCCCTGCTGCAGAAATTCTCCACCATATACACCACGCCGTCGTGTTGTAGATCCAATCTATCTCTCCACCCTACTTGCTGGTCCGAGGAAGGAGGAGACGTCGAGGTGCTGCACGTGTGCATCTCACGGAGGCACCGCCACTTGTGGTGCTAGATCGGATCGGATCGCGAGGAGGAGAAGCGAGTACGACTACATCACCCACGTTCCGACGAATGTTCCGTTGTGCGAATCTTCAAGGGTATGAAGATATAATCCAATCTCTCTCGTTGTTTGCATCTCCTAGATTAGATCTTGGCTTTCCTTCTGTTCGCTTCCGTAGAAAATTTTGATTTACTATGCTGCGAAACCCTTCAAATATTTCCGCAGGAAAGTACTAATCAAGCACTTAGGGCTATCAATAGATCGAGGAGGTAAATTACTAAACCAGGTTTTAGCTTCTCCTTGCAGCGAAAACGGGAAAATCTTAGCAACAAAGTAAGTACGCATCTTAATATCATCAGAAAACAAGCCACTCATGGTAGAAAGTTGATTCATATGTGCTATCGCACTTTCATTCTTAGTCCCACAAAAAGGTTCTTTCTCGACAATAGCTATGTAAGATAGATCGAGAGAGAAATCATAATCTTCATCTGTAATGTTTATGGGAGAAGCAGCAAACTTAGCAACAGGATATAATTTGGGTCTAATAGTACGCCTCTCAAGGAGACTCTTAGCAGCGCTCCTATCATGGATGTTCTTACATTCTTTAATAAATTCATCGGTCATCTCAACATAATTTTCTTAAATATCATAACTCTCACTAGACTCAGGTGAGCTAACAGGTGTGGTAGTGCCTTCATTAGGAGTTTCGGTATTTCCAGCTATAGTTCTAGCAATCGTAGCATCTAGGAAAGGACCTAATGAACCACTCTTATCAAGCACAGTAGAAGCAGCATCATAAGCATCAGAAGTTTCATATTCAGCAGTAGTAGCAGTGTGTGTAGCATGTGTATGTGGTGGTGTAACGAGCTTACTTATAACAGACGGTGAATCAAGAGCAACATAGGTGTTCAGAACCGTACCTCTTCTTGTAGTGGATGGTAAAATAGGAACCTTGCCATCACGAGACTTACCCATGATGGATGGATAGCAGCGAACAATAGAGAATCCAAGTGAACTTGATAAATAAAGCTATGGTCCCTGGCAACGGCGCAAAAAATAGTCTTGATGACCCACAAGTATAGGGGGTGTATCGCAGTATTTTCGAGGGAAGTGAAACCCAATTTATTGATTCGACACAAGGGGAGCCAAAGAATATTTATAAGCCTTAACAACTGAGTTGTCAATTCAGGTGCACCTGGAAACAATCTTGCTCACAACAGTTTATCAGTAGCAACAATTTTGTAGTAGGAAAAGCAAAGTAACAGCAGTAGCAAAGCAAAGACAGTAGTAACAAAAGCAGTAAACTGTGGGATTCGAGTGCGGTAGGCATAGGGATGGATGGACGGGCGTTGCATGGACAAGACAATTCACATAGCAATCAGAACATAGGGCAATTGCAGATAAATAAGATAAAGCATCCAAGTACTAGACAATCCTAGGCATGTGTTCCATATATAGTCATACGTGCTCGCAATGAGAACTTGCACACCATCTTTTGTCCTGCCAGCCCGTTTGCAGCGGGGCCTCTAGGGAACTACTAGCAATTAAGGTGCTCCTTTTAATAGAGCACCGGAGCAAAGCATTAACACTCCTGAACACATGTGATCCTCACATCAAAGCCTTTCCCTTCCGGTTATCCCGATTTCTGTCACTTCGGGGCCATAGGTTCCGGACAACAACGTGTGTATACAACTTGCAGATAAGACCAAGAACAATACTATCATAATGAATCAATAACATGTTCAGATCTGAAATCATGGCACTCGGGCCCTAGTGACAAGCATTAAGCACAACAAGTTGCAACAAAGTCATAAAGCACTAATAAAAGATACTAGGCACTATGCCCTAACAATCTGATGCCATTACATGAACGATCTCATCCAATCCCTACCATCCCCATAGCCTACAACGGGGGATTACTCACTCATAGATGGGGGAAACATGGATGGTCGATGGTGATGATGATGGCGATGATCTCCTCCAATTCCCCGTCTCGGCAGGGTGCCAGAACGGAGTTTCTGGTGCTGTTTCGTGGAATCTGGTGGTGGCGGCGGAGCGGAACTCCTTCTGGAAAAATGTCGAACCCCCCGAAGTTTTTAGGTCAGAAGGCTCCTTATAGGCGAAGAGAGAGGCCGAGGGGGTGCCTGGGGGCCCACACCACCCCCTGGCGCGGCCTGGCCTGGCCCGCGCCACCAGGTGGTGTGGCCACCCCAGGGCTCTTCTCCGTCTCGTATTCTGGCTCCTAGAGTCTTCGGGTGAAATAGGATTTTTGGCATATTTTCCGGGATTTTTCCTGATAGTTGATTTTCTGCACAAAAAGTAGACACCAAGGCAATTCTGTTGAAAACAGCGTCAGTTTGCATTAGTTGCATCCAAATCACACAAGTATAGAGGAGAAATGATAGAAAAAGTGTTCGGGAAAGTAGATACGTTTTGGACGTATCAACTCCCCCCAAGCTTAGCTTATTGCTTGTCCTCAAGCAATTCAGTTAAAAACTGAGTGCGATAAAAGAACTTTCACGAACACATTTGATTCATATGATATAAATACTCTCAGCAATGTGATCAACTACTTAGACAATTCATAATAAAGAGTATGCAACCAAGTCTACTTAATAGTCATTGCAAGCTATGAAGAGATTCCAACTCAAGAATAATAAGTAGCATGAGGCACAAACATAAGCAACATTACAATGCTCATAGAAAGGTATGATAGAGTGGTATCTCACTTGCCTTTGATTATGAATGTCAAGGCACCTCTGAAGTTCAAGTGATGACTAGAAGTAAAGATATCAAGGGTACAAGCATCAAAGTCATAACACAAATAACCAAGTAATGGAACAAACACAAAGAATGACAACTATGCTCCCAAGAAGGTGCTCAAAGAATATGTGGAGACTCAACAAGTAGAAGAAAAAGATTTTGAATAATTTTGAAAGGCTTCCAAATGCTGAAAGTATGGTACTCGTTAGCTTTGAGCTCTCATTGCCCCTATCATAAGCATCTTTGATGTGGTTAAGGTGAAAGTGACACAACTAAGAGGATATGCTTGACAAGTTATAAATTGTAGTCTCAAGCCCCTTACTTACGAAGACCAATCCTCATGCTACTCAACTTCAGTCACAAGTAAGCTCTTGTCATTGTAAGTACATACGTATCATAGAGAACCGCCAACGGGGTACCCCTTGCACATGACACGGGAGCTATCCCATAATCGAAATAACAAGGCAAGTAGACAATGAGCATCTCGGCAATATTTTTATTTACTATGTGCATAGATTTTATTGAGGATTTTATATACCACTTCTATTTCACTATCTCTTCACCGAACTAGTGCACCTATACACCTAACAAGTGTATTGGGTACACAAGAGACTTCTTGTATCTTGATTGCAGGGTTGCTTGAGAGGGATACCTTTGACCACTTCCTCCCTGAGTTCGATAAACCTTGGGTGATCCACTTAAGGGAAACTTGCTGCTGTTCTACAAACCTCTGCACTTGGAGGCCCAACAATTGTCTACAAGAATAGAAGTGCATAGACATCAAGCTATTTTCTGGCGCCGTTGCCGGGGAGGTAAGGTAAAAGGTACTCACATCCTCTGGTGTGAGTGCTCGAAGTTATGTCCTTTATATTCTGCGATTTTGTCTTTTTATTTTTTGTTTTCACTAGTTAGGCTTAATGGAAAACAACAACAAAATTAGAGAGCTTTTTAGTATTTTTCCTAAGGTAGAACATGAATTGTCTGAAAAGAAAATTTAAAAACCCATGGAACTTTCTTTGCATGCTAATAGCAATGTTATTAGTATGAATCTTTTGAACACCTTTGTTACTAATGCTATGGAAACGACTAAGCTTGGGGAAGTTATTTTTTATGAAAATGATCTTTTAATTCCCCAGCTTTAAAGAAGAAAATTTGCTCTGATGACACTTTATCTCGCATATGTGGTAATTCTAATGATACTTGTGATATTTTAAATCCACATACTGAAAGCATCTCTTTTAAAATACCTATACAAATTGTTAAACGTGTATGAACAACTGTTTTTTGGGAGATGGAACTGTCCATCCTGGTGATCATTTACTCTTTATACACGAATTATGCAAGTTGTTCAAGTGTGTAGGTATTTCAATGAACCAAGTTAAGAGGAAGCTATTCTCTTTTTCACTTAAGGGCAAATCAAGGGAGTGGTATGAGCTACTAGATGATCCTCATCATTTGGAGTGGAAGGAACTTGAATCTCTCTTTTACTCTAAATTTTATCCTCCTCATGAAATTCATAAAGATAGGAATTACATTTATAAATTTCATCCACATGATGGAGAAAGTATTGCCCAAGCATGGGGGATATTGAAGTCACTAATGCTCAAATGTCCCATTCATGAGCTCCCCAGTAATATTGTTATTAATAATTTTTATGCAAGGCTTTCAGGACATTACAAGGACTATCTAGATACATGTTTAGAGGTATCCTTCACAAGTAAGGAGGTCAAAGCTAAGTGGGATCTTCTTGAAACAATTCAAAGCAATACCGAAGATTGGGATAACGACAAAGGTAAAGAACCAGGTATAAACTATGAGTATGACTGCATTAAGGCTTTCGCTGAAACTGCTGATTTTCAAGAGCTTAGTGCTAAATATGGTCTTAATCCTCAAATTCTTGTTGATTGTTTTAGATCCTTTGCTTCTCATATTAATGCTCCTAAAGAAAAATGGGACATGTATCATGAGCCTTTTAAAGACACTTGCAATGAAAATGAAATTGTTATTAATGATAGCAATAAACATGCTCAAACCTCTGAAAGTACTATTTCTTATAAGCATGTTAATTTTTGTGGAATACATAGACCTTGTGAGAATAATCAAATTGAAGAAGAATATTGTATCACCCATAGGAATGAAAAAACTAGAATGTGGTATAGGGCTTTAA
Source organism: Avena sativa (assembly GCA_916181665.1). Classification (NCBI taxonomy): domain Eukaryota; kingdom Viridiplantae; phylum Streptophyta; class Magnoliopsida; order Poales; family Poaceae; genus Avena; species Avena sativa. The sequence continues at coordinate 348,483,816 of OV702287.1, forward strand.
ATGATCTTGGTAAAAAAGTTTGTGCCCTTTATCCTTGCATTTGTGAACTTTTCTTTGAAGTAGGTCATTTCAATTTTCAATGCTCAGGCCATAATAATAGCCCTTATAATCCAATGAGTACTGCAAGTTTGTATTGTGATGACATGATCACTCCTAATCAGCATGATGAACTTACATTATTTTTGGGGTGTGAAGAGTTATCAAGAAAAACCTCTTTGGTAGATATGGGTGCTTTTGATATGAATAGTGTCCTGCATGGTTGTCATCTTTATTGTGTTGATAATTGCCACACAAATACTTACATACAAAATATTATAGAAGATGATATTTTACCAAAATATGATAGGACTAATATGTGTTTTGATCTTATTAATGAAAAGAATGAATCCTCCAATGTTTCTTCTATTGTCTCTAATAATAAAGTAGGGTTTATGGAGAAGCTTCCTTTCAAGCCTCTTCCTCCTAAAGAGAAGAACATAAAGAAGAAAAAGAGGAGTAAAAGGAGGGAGGAAATGGTATTTTCCCCTAAGCATGTTGCTCCTATTATAGTTTTTGATGAGTCTGAACTCGATGATGTTCCTATGCCTGTTACCTATAGTAGTGATCATGATTGGGAAAAGCACACTTCTTTTGATATTGAAAATCTCTATGGTACCAATTCTGAAAATGATGATATTAATAATTGTTGTACTATTAGTGCTATCCATGTTCCTTCCAATGATGATATGTTTACAAAGGAACACACTTTGGAAGATAGCTATTTTGTTGAATTTGCTCCGACTACAATTAATAAGAATGACTATGTTTATGTGGGGAGTATTAATTCTTTTATGCATGTGGCTCATGATAACAATGTTTTATGTGATAGTTATAATGTTAATTTTATTCATGATGCCACTGAAAGTTATTATGAGAGAGGGAAACATAGTTTTATGTATCTCAACAATATTAAGTTTCCCCTCTTTATGTTGAAATTTTTGAAGTTGCACTTGTTTTGCTTTCCTATGCTTGTTGCTTTGTGCTTTCATGACTTGTTTCTTTACAAGATTCCTATGCATAGGAAGTGGGTTAGACTTAAATGTGCTTTGAATTTGCTTCTTGATTCTCTCTTTTAATTAAATTCATATTTCTTATGTGAGCATTTTCTCAAACTATCATGCTAACTTAAAGGCGTTAAAGAAAAGTACTTATTGGGAGATAACCCAAAAGTTTTAGATGAGTCTTGGAAGTTATTACTTCAGTAATAACCTCTCCTTATCCTTTTTATTTTCTTTTTGTGCCAAGAGTAACCTCTAATGAGAGAGAAGTAATGATTGGGAAAGTTGTTGTCCCGAAACAGATTTCTGTGCTTCACCGTAAAAATTCGTGTAAAATCGCTGTACGTCCTTTTGAGGCGTGAATTTTTGTGCTTCTGCCCCAGGTTGTTATGTAACTTTAGTTAGTTCAACACTTTTCGATTTGAGCAACATAAGGTCTTCAAAAAAATTGGTTTTTACCTGCTGGTCTGTTTTGACAGATTTCTGCCATTATTTGCATTTGCCTCTTAATCTCTTTCTCTTTGAGTTCTCTTTGATCATTTGAACTTTTTAAAGGAAGTGCTACAGTAGCTTGTGTTTTAATGAATGTTTTACTTGTGTTGTAACTGAACCAAAAGACTTATTATCTTAAGTGCACTAATGTTGCTAATAAAGATTGTGTGAAGTTTTGTATGAAGAAAAAATTTCAGGTGTATGGAAGGAATGATGTAATGAGATGAAGAATGGACTAAATCTCAAGATTGGGGATGCCAGGCATGTCACCCCAAGAAATATCCAAGAAGTACAAGCGTCAAAGCTTGGGGATGCCCAAGGCATCCCCTTCTTCATCAATAAAAATCCCAGGTTTCTTCCAAACACTTTATTTTTATTGTTTCATGCACAGTTGTATTGTTCTTGGAACGTCTTCTTTTTCGTTTTGGTTTTGGTTTTTCGTTTGCTTGGTTTTCTTAGTTTGCTGAATAAATTGGTTGGACCCCCTCTTTCATACATTAGTTTTCAAATAAGTTTGGTTTGGATTGGAAAAGAGTAGGAAAGTTCATGCTTAAGTGGTAAAAGGAGTTTGTTTTTGACTGTGGCCTATGCTTTGTCATGCCATGCTTGATATTGTTTTGGCTTTATGCTTAGTGATATTTTCTATAGCATGACATGTTATAAACAATTGAGATTGCTTAATGTGCCTTGGAAGAATCATGCGTTGTTTTAGCATATTAAAACATAGTATTGTGGTATTCTCCTTTGATGCTTTATTTGGGTTGACTTGGCGCATTCTCACATCATGTTATGACTATCCCAAGTCACCATAGCCTTTATGATCCTTTAGTTTTCGACTTGTAGTATCACTTTATGCTTTGATTAATGATGTTTTGTCGCTCTGCATGATTATGGACATTATTGCTCTCTTAGTTGGTCGCTCCCAGTCTTTTGCTAGCCCCCATAATCAAGTATGAGTTCCACTCATGCATCCAACTCCTAAAACCAAGTTATTCCAAAGATTCCACCATACCTACCTATTAGCATTTTCTATTCCAACTATATTCATGTTTTTATCTACCTTCAGAATTAAACTTGTTATGAGAAAACTAGTGATTAAAGCTCTCACGAACTTGATGGCACACTTTACTTTTCTTGCCCTTAATAAACTTGAACCATTGTGTCGTCTATGTTGTATATGCTTGCACTTATATGTTGGGGATTAGCAGAACCATGCTTGCACTTGTACTTTGTACCTAGTTGATATCATGCTCTTTTGTCTATGGATGTCGTCGGTGTGAAATAAAAGGGGAGCTTGTAAGTCCATGAAGTTATGTATGTGTGTTAGAGAAACGCCTGGGCCGCTGGTCTAATCCATGTTGTCATGGTGGAAACCTGCAGCGTAACCATAATGAGCTGTCTATGAAGCATTCTTCTTAGAAAAAAGAAGAGTCAGATATTGAGAAAAAAGAAAAAGAAAAAAATAGATATGAGAAAAGAGGAAGGAGAGAAAAAAACACCATTTTCCCATGGTAAATAAGAAGATTGCTGAGATGCTCGTTGTCTGCTTGCCTTGTCATTTTGATATGGGGATTCTTCCATATCATCGGGCAAGGGGTACCCCGTTGGTGGTTCTCTATGATACACATGTACTTACTATGACAAGAACTTACCGGTAACTAAACTTCAGTAGCATGAGGAGCGGCCCTCGTATTCAAGGGACATGAGATTTCCAACTTATACTTTGTCAAGCATATACTCCATAGTTTGTTCACTTTAACCTTAATCACTTCAAGATGCTTATGATAGGGGCAATGAGAGCTAAAAGCTAATAAGTACCATAATTTTTGGAAGCTCTTTATGAAACTTGAATCCCTACTTGCTTCTATGAAGGCCTTTCTTTTACTTTTATGTTGAGTCTCCACCTTCTATCTTTATGCACCTATTTTGAGAGCATAGTGGCCATTCTTAGTTCTATGTGCATTGTCCCAAGACTTGTTGATTGATGCATAATTTTGATATTGCTTGTTCTTAAACTATTTGTATCTAGTCACTCTTATGAACTTTGAAGGTGTCCTATGCATTCATGTTTGCTACTCTATGAGGGACAAGCTGAATGCCACTATGCTATGTTTTGTTTATGTGAAACAAACAAACGTCTTGCAAAGCATTGTTATTCATGAATCTTTTGTTTGTGCCTTTTCATGTTGCAACATAGTTGCTATGTCTTATTGCTAGAACTTTATCCTTCATGCTATGTTAAAGTACTATGATCCTAGCTATCCATGTTTTACAAACACCTTGATCAAGTTTACGATGGTACATGTCACCTCAAAAATTATTCTTTCTTTTTATCACTTACCTACTCGAGGACGAGTAGGAGTTAAGCTTGGGGATGTTGATATGTTGCAAACGTATCTATAATTTTTGATGTTCCATGTTTGTTTAGTATCTACTTTGCTTTGCTTTGTCAACACTTTGAGGTATTTTTATATGTTTTCTGGGACTAACCTATTAACAAGATGCCACAGTGCCAGTTGCCTGTTTTCTATTTTTGGTTCCAGAAAAGGCAGAAAATCAATATTCTCGGAATTGGACGGGACAAAAGCCAATATGCCTATTTTTCCCGGAGCAACACGGAAACACGAAGCAGAGACGGAGTAGGGCACCAGGGTGGGCACACCATATGGTGGCGCGGGCTAGCCCTGGCCGCGCCACCAGGTGGTGTGGGCCCCCTGGCCGCCCAACGACCTTGCCTCTTCGCTTATAAGATGCCTCCCGATGCAAAAACCCTAAATCATCCAGCCTCCAGCCATGAAAAGTTCCGCAACGCCGCCGCCACCGAAGGGGAGATTCGGGGAACAGAAAGTCTCTGTTCTGGCACCCTGCCGGGACGGGGAAGTGCCCCCGGAACCATCTCCATCGACTCCACCGCCATCTCCATCGTCATTGCTGATTCCCATGATGAGGAGGGATTAGTTCTCTCTCGAGGCTAAGGGTTCTACCGATATCTATGTGTTCATCTCTCTCTCTATGCATGATCATATTGTGATCATGAGCTTTGTAATCAAGTAGATCTACCTTTCTACTCAACTGCTTTAATAGATCTCTGCTCTCCCCATGTGTGTGAAAGTGACAGCGTGCACACCATGGTGGCACTTAGGCTAGAGATTACAAATACTTGTTATGAGTTATATTTGGATTTGGATGTTTCTATGAAATTGTGGCGTTTGTTGGAACCATCTAGAGCTCAAGGTGACAGTGTGGGGTTATCTAGATGGGGAAAGCGGACTTTGAGGAGTGCTGTTATAGCCCTACCATGGATTAGAGTGTCCAACCGAAGAGTAGTTCAGAGTAGTATCATGAAGAGAAGATATTTATATGAGAGTGTTCAATATAGAAAGTATGATCCCTAGGCATTGTTTCTAATCATTGAAACACCGTTTGCAACTAGATATGTTACATGTTTGCTTGCTTCCATCCTTATTTCATATTGCCTTTAGTCTCTTCCTACCTGTCAAGCTATTTTTCAACACTGTTGTCTTATATCCATACCACTTCTATTTCACTATCTCTTCACTGAACTAGTGCACCTATACACCTAACAAGTGTATTGGGTGTGTTGGGGACACAAGAGACTTCTTGTATCTTGATTGCATGGTTGCTTGAGAGGGATACCTTTGACCACTTCCTACCTGAGTTCGATAAACCTTGGGTGATCCACTTAAGGTAAACTTGCTGCTGTTCTACAAATCTCTGCACTTGGAGGCCCAACAACTGTCTACAAGAATAGAAGTGCGTAGACATCAATAGGTTACGACTTGTGGTTTTGGTACGTTTTCTTAGCGTGGATGTGATCTCACAATGACATTAACATGCTGCAGCGATATCCAGGGTTTGGCAGCTTGCTGAAGGCCAATCTTAGGAGGTGATAAACTTTGTGTTCAATGGCAAGGAATACACCAAAGGCTACTACATAGATGATGGCATTTATCCTAGATGGGCCACCTTCATACTGATGCAAGAACTTGGTTTTCGAAGTGTCAGGAGGCTTGCACGAAGGATGTTGAGCGAGCATTTGGTCTGCTCTAACCTTGTTTTGCTATTATCAGGTACCTTGATCTTACCTAGCCGACTTATCAAATGTGGGAGGTGATGAATATGCTCTAGTTGTTGTAGATCTGTCATTTGAGCACATGGGCCCTCTTGCCGATGTCGACCATGAGGTGTCGACTGAGTTTTGTGCTTTTCTTGCGACACATCAAGAAAACCATGATGAACAGGTGCATGCACAACTATAGGTATACCTCATCGAGCACTTGTGGGCGCTCAGAGAAAATGCCCCGGTTAATGCTCCCGCCCCCTGGATTGATCTATTTAACTTTAAATTATTTTGTGAACTATTTTACTTTTGTCATGGGAATGGCCACCGCAGTCGCTACCGGGGGTAGTGGTTGAGCCAAAATGGGAAAAGGAGAGTTAGCCATATGTGGATCGAGATTGGAAGCACACATGGTTTTACCCAGGTTCAGCCCCGCATAGAGTAAAGAGCCTAGTTCCTACTAGATGTATTAATCTAGATGTGTTTACAAGGGTGGTGAGCTCGGTAGCTAGGTAGCGAGTCGCCTCTATGGGGTGTATCCGAGCGTATGTATGTAGAGAGTACCCTAGGGAGGCTTATATAGGTTTACATGGATAGCACCAAATTAGTTAAGGATTGGGTGGCGTGACCTAATCCGACTAGGCCTAGCTATTCTTCTAGGAATTCTGCTTCCAGTCGCCGTGCTTCTTAGTCACAACTCTTCTAGTCGATGTACCAGCAAGCCCAATCATCATGGGCTAGGCTAGTCGAACCCACCTTCTAGGTATACCTCGATTGGCATATCCCCATCAGTAGTCCCCTAGTTCGCTAGGGATTCGGTGGTGGCTTCAAGGTTGTTGGTAGTTGGAGTAGGCGAGTCCAGGTGGAAGGCCAGTCGAATCGGTGATGAACTCCCCAAATGAAGAGGAAAGGTCACATGACCCTGCAAATCATAGGCTCGTTGAAGTAGTTCAATTGCATTGGGCGAGTTGGAGTTTCTTGCGAGTCATCGCGTTCAAGCGAATGAATGTTGGTGCGAGTGTCTAATTTGGAAGAAGTGGACCGTCAGGCATGGTCAAACTAGTCGTTGGGTAATTCCCAACAGTAACTCGTGAAATTACCACATAGTAACGGCTAATTCCTGGGTCCTCCATTAGCACCAATATTTAAGGGAGAGTGAGGTTGTGATCTATGGATTTCATTCCGCATTCCCTCACTCATCCTTATCCCCCGCGCCACCAGTCGACTCAGATCTCTGCACCAGTCGATCTTGTTCCCGATGGCCTCCAAATATGTTGGGGGAAAATACAAGGGCACAAAGAAATTGCTGCTCTCGTTCGAGAGTGTTGGGATCCTCGTAAAGGGGAACTGGCAGATTTCTACGACAGGTGAAGTTGAGCTGAAGCTGTGGCCGGGAGAGTACATCTTGTACATGAGCCACCTGGAGCGGGGGCTCGGGTTTCCAGCCTCCATCTTGTTTTGGCGCTTTTGCGCCTACTACCGCATCAAGCCCTCCAATATAGGTCCGCACAACATCTAGCAGCTCGCAATATTTGTCACGTTTTGTGAGAGCTATCTCAAATTCCCGACGTATTTCCCACTATGGCTGGAATTGTTCCAAGGCCAGATCAACATTGAGCAGAAGAATGGCATCATCTTGGCGGCCGACGATGTCACATTCCAGCTGAAGGGCAATGCCAAGTTCTTGAAGCTCCTTCTGCCAAAAAAAGGAGGCCAACGAGTGGAAGAAAAAGTCTTGTTTCTATGTGAAGGAGTCCACCTCGACCGGTGAGGTGGCGATGCCTATGTACGCTGCTAAGCAGAGCGTTCCATGACGGTTGTCGGTGAAGAAACTGAAGGGGTTCGCAATAGAAAACAAAACAATTTCTAACTAGCATAACACCAATATGCCCAAGATCTATCTAGGAGTAATATTGTAATAGAGAGAGGCTTTGGTAACATACCTTTTTAGACCGAAAGCGTTCAATGTTCATGCGAAACATGGATGATGTAGTCATACTCGCACCAACCTCAAGGTCGCGAAGCTCCTCGCAAGTCGCCCCTAGTCCTTGCATGACGATCCTGGTGCCACAAGTGGGAGCACCCCTATGGTCTCGCACACGTCCGGTATTTGATGACGACTCCTGTTATCCCTAATCCAGCCAGGATGCGGAAGTAGATCTTCTGGCCAAAATCACCGCATCACAACGGCGTGCCGTAATGAAGTTGTCTCCTATTTGTGCAACCCTTACTTGGGGCCGCAGTTGCAAGAGAAAACAGAGAGAAATCCCTAAGGAAATTGCCTTAGAGATTATTGTGTGTTCTTTTCATTCCTGTATAGACCTTCTTATGTAGGGGTAAAGAAGGCACCCCTTCAATTAAAGTTCCAGGGTGGGACTAAACCAAGGAGGAGGGAAGGGCACACACGTGAAGGGAGGAGGGCTGGCCGGCCAGGGTGGGTGGGCCCCACGCCCCATGCCCATGGAGGGGCCGGCGGCCAAGTGGGCCCCAACCCACGGGCCTACCCTAGGTAGCGGTGGCTTGCCTCTTGGGCCTTGTTCCCTCCGAGGACTTGGCCCATTAGGGAAGTTTGCCCATTAAATTTAATTTAAATATTATTTTACTATTAATTCCAACAATTAATATGAAATTCGCATTATAAAATTATCTTTGACCCAAAACATCTTTCGGTTCACTCCAAACTCCTTCGGATCCTCCTAGAATGATTCCGGTTCTCTCGCAGAACACTTCTGGTACTGTCATCTCTTTCTTCATGTGATTCCGATAATTCCAAAATGATCTCTAAGCATAGTAAAACCCTTAAGTGTGTTACCCTACGGTTCAATAACATCGCAAACATGACCGAGATGATTCTTAGGTCAATGATCATCAACAGGACCAATATGCCCATAATGACCCCTATGCATTCCACGATTTCAATGTTGTTTGAACCATAAATGCTGAGTCCCATTCCCTTTGTCACTTTGATACCTGACTTGTCCGAGATCTCACCATTGATATCATAGTACCCTGTTCAATCTCGTTTCTCACAAGTACTACTTTACTTGTTCTTATGATACTCCATCCCCATTACCTAGTCACATGTTGTGCAGCTTATGGATGTAATCTCACCGAGTGAGCCCATTGTATCTTCCCATAACGCGGGAGAACAACTCCCGATCTTGATGCATACACCTCAACATGTCCCTATGGAATACCCAATATACACCTTTATGGTCACCCTGTTACGGTGTGACGGTTGATGCAATCTAAGCAACCACGGGTGATAGTGATTCTCACAGTCTAAGGATTAGTATATTTCCTTTCTAGCTATTGCAACGATGAACTTTGTGACTTGATCATGTCGCAATAATTATCTTGGGTGAATGTCCATCATATCATTCACCAATGATTATGACTTCATTATCAATTGGCATAAATGCTCCATGACCAGGAAACCTTGATAACTAGTTTCCCAATGAACTAGTTATATAGAGGATACTAGGGACCTTTGGTGTGTTTATATACCACATCTATATAAATGTTTCCGATTGATATAGTTATATCACGAGATAAAACTATTATTAACTAATGAAATATGATAATACATATCTTTATTATTTGCCACTAGGGCATATTTCCAACATAAACTACCGGAAGGCCAAGCCGCTGTTGTCGCAGAAATGTGCACCCACATGATGGAGCTAGGGGAGGAAGGCTTGTTGACTATCACATCTTTGAAGTTCACCGAGTTCTCAGAATGTCCGCATCCGTACAGGCCGGGAGGAAGGCCAACCCCAACTGTGAGTATTCCCGTTTCCAGTTGCTTTTTCCCTTCATTTTTTGATCGTGTCACTGACTTGCGTGATTCATTTCATTGTGTAGACTTTCTAGATTGTGTAGCACTGGTTGGCTCCACTCGACAAGGACATGCCGAAGGAGCTCCTGGTGGAAGGAGAAGGGGACGCCTCAGAGGACGAGGAGGAAGAAATAAGTGACTCGAAGAAAGAGCCACCCTCCATAGCTCGGAAAACATGCGGACAGAAGCGGCGCGGAGAGGAGGAGGATAACCATAGCCTCTAGGAGGAAGAATATGATAATGACCTAGAGTTCCTTGGGGAGTAGAGCTCCAAGCGGATCTCGACCCCAACAAAGGTCGTGGTGAAGCAGGAGATGGCGTCAAAGCCGTGGTGGCAGGCGACCCTCATGGAGACGGGCCTATCCTGCCCACTAGGACCCGAGTTAGAGAAGCCCCCGCACATCAGTATGGGACTGAGGAAACTCCCAGTCGCCAAGTAAGTGGAGGCTTTATTTACTTGTTTCTTTATCATGGAATTTTCCTCCAAGTTTCTGATTCATCTTTACTTGTAATTTTGAGGGGCCAACCAAAGAAGGCAAAGCACGCTGTCATGGCCAAGATCCTAGAGAGCCGCATCAAGGAAGAAGATGAGGATTCCAAGAAGTGAAAGGGCGAGTTAATAGAGGTGCCTATCGCTGATGGCAAGAAGCATAAGGTTGATCCCGCCCAAGAGAGTGATGCGGCAGAAAAGGATGCAGCAGGAGGTGCAGCCGCACAGGAGAAGGCTGCCATGTAGATGGCTATGAGTGCGGTGACCGCTCTCGTCACATTTTCGTGGTTCCTTGCCAAGGATTCGTCCATGTTCGCACAGTCGCAATTGTCAGTGGTTGTGGAAGTCCTTGATGGTGACGTTGGGTCAACGGCGCACAGATCTGGAGGAGCTATGTATTCGCTACCGTCAGTTGGGGCGATCGAGTTGCATCATTTGCTCGGCCAGGCTCTCTAGGTATGTATAGTGTCTAGTCCCTGAGGGTCGGGTCGCCAGGTAGTGGCGGCTCAAAACGTATAGAATTTCAATTCCCCCAGTCCCCGAGGATCGAGTAGCCAGGTAGTGGCGGCTCGAAACTTATAGGATTTTAATTGCCCTAGTCCTTGAGGATCGGCTCACCAGGTAGTGGTGACTCGAGACTTAGAGAATTTTAATCATATTGACATTGTGCAGTTTTGCTATTTGAGTGCGACTCGGCGGTGCATCGGGAAGAGGCGGACCGACTCCAATATGAGCTGCAGGTGATGACCCAGGCCAATCTATAGTTGCGGGCAGCTGCTGGTGAGTGCTTCTGCCATGTTGTTTATTTTTCCCTTGTCGATTCGATAGAGGAGTAACTTTCACGCATTTGCCGACAATCATGCCTCTATGATTGCAAAGGACCGGGAGGGCTATGTGCTTGCCGTGGAGCTAGAGGCCGTGAAGTCTGCGGCAACCTATGGGAGGAGAAGACAAGGCTACAGTGATTGATGCAGAAAAAGACCTCAAAGCTTTGGAGTCCATGATCACGGAGCAGCAGGAGAAGTTTGTCGCACTGGAGAAATTCATCATAGACAACTATCGACGGATCCTTGGTGAGTTTGGTGACTTGGAAATTTTCCAATTGGGTGAGTCGAGCCCTCGAGCGGATCGAGTCCTTGAGTGTACAGGTTTGACAATCCTCAGATGTTCTAGGTCCAAAGGACGAGGAGGTGTTGAAGCTAGGAGCCGCCGACTGCGTGAGGACAATGCTAGCGTCAGCTACATCCTCGTGATTGATTGTCCGTGCGATTCTGCATGACATCTGCCCCACCGAAGTGATCCCAATGGAATTTCGTGAGGTGGAGAAGTATCTTGACGAAGTGCCTACCATTGTTGACTGGATGTAGAGTTCCGCGTTTCATTGCGGGGTGGCCATGACACTGAGCCTGGGACTCACACACTTCCCCGAGGACTTCGAGATTGATGATGTGATGAGCGGCTTCCCCTCCATGATTGGGGAGGTGTCCATTGCCGACATCCTGAAGCTGAATGAGAAGGGCGCTCCCTTTGCAGAGTGCATATTGGAGATGAGCGACCTCCTGCCCTACCAGGACACTCGGGCCACCCCTGGAGACGCTCTCCTGGAGCACCGGGACCTGCCGACGGAGCGCCCTTTCTAGGAAGTGATCGTGAACTCGTTGTCGACTTACCTGTCAACCGGTGGAAGCCCTTTGCGTAGGGTAGGGATGGAGGCGAGGTGTCTTCCTCCCATGCGGCAGAGTGAGTCATCAGTTGTAATCATAACCTATGAATTGTGCATTTTTTCATGGGCCATGGTGTGGCCGAAACTCTATTAAGTTGTAATTATTTTGTGGTTTGAGAATCTTGCTTCGAGTATTTGGTTGATTTGTGTATCGTAGTTGTTGTGTAGCTAGTCGAATCACCTTGACTCGGAGAGTCAGTCGCGTGGTGACCCAAGGATGACTCCCAATTTGTGTTTTCGCGGATGCTTCTAGGGTTGGTTTATGAGTCCTCAAGAGTGTTACTTACCCGTTCGAGTTGTGCATCGGAGGTTGATGAGGACTTAGTGTTTTATATTTGTTGTGTAGCTTAGTCTACTCGCCTTGACTCAGAGAGTCAGTCGTGTGGCTACTCCAAGAATGAATCCCGATATGTGTTTTATGGATGGCTCTGGGATCAGTTAGCGAGTCCCCGAGTGTGTTACTTAGACTTTTGAGTCATTCATCCAAGGTTTGTGAGGATGTAGAGCATTGTTTGAGTTATTTGGTATCTCGTCTTGGCCTATGAGGCCAGTCGGTTGGCGACTCCAAGATGGCGCTCGACCTGGTGTTTTTCCTAGACGAGCCGACAGTCGGTTTGCGAGTGGTCATCCGCAGTACCTGGTCGTGCGAGTTGCATCATCTAAGGTTGAGGAGGACATGGTGATGTGAGAAGCACGTCCAGTTTTATTGGCTTGTAATGCCAATCAAGCGAGGAAACTCCAATGGTGTCTTCCGATTGGCGTTTTTCGTGGATGGCCCAAGACCCGAGTTTCCTTGGTGCCATTCAGTCGCACTACTTGGCCACATCGAGTCGCACTTCCAAAGGTTGACAATGGCGAGTGCGTTCTGCATGGAGTACGGAGATTTTAACACAAGTATGGAGAGGAATATACTTTATTCATTATCCGAACGGGAGTTTACCGGTTTTTGTTCTAAGTGTAGAACATGCGGAGGAGGTTTACATTCCATGGCCACTCGACGTCGAACTTGGCATCGCCTCGTACATTGATTAGGTACTAGGCATCGTTTCCCAACACTTTTCCATTGGTAAATGGGCCCTCCCATGGAGGAGAGAGCTTGTGCATACCCTTTTTGTTCTTGATTAGGTGTAGAACGAGGTCGCCCTCCTGGAAGGTGAGAGTGTGGACTCGACGGATATGGTAGCGGTGGAGTCCTTACTGGTAAATGGCCATGCGTAAGCGGTCCATGTCACGGGCTTCATCGGCCAAGTTGACCCTGTTTTGACGGGTGACTTCGTTTTCTTCCTCTACGTAATTGATGACTCGTGGTGAGTCGTGTTCTAGGTAGGTCGGCATGACCGCTTTAGTGACGTACACCATGATGAAGTTGGTGAAACCGGTCGACCTGTTGATGGAGGTGCAAATGCCCCAGAGGACTGAGGGGAGTTCTTTGACCCAGCAGCCCGGTGTCTGCTCGAGAGGGACCAGTAGTCGCGGCTTGAGGCCATGGAGCACGCTCTGGTTGGCACGATCGGCTTGGACATTCTCCTCAAGATGAGCGACTGAGGCGAGGTCGAGTCGAATCCTGTGCTCTTGGATAGATTCTGCCATGGCGTCCTTGGTGAAGTTGGTCCCATTGTCGATGATGATGGTGTGCGGGTAGCCGTACCGATAAATGAGCTCACAAAGGAACTTGGTGGCGGTCTTCCCGTTGCACTTTTTGATGGGTTTTGCCTCGACCCACTTGGTGAACTTGTCGACATCGACTAGAATGTGGGTGAAGCCGGATGTGGCGGTTTTGAACCTACCCACCACGTCGATTCCCCACACGATGAATGTGAAGGGGTTCCGTGGCAGAAAACAAAAAAATCCTACTACGAGAATGCACCAACCCAAGATCTATCTATGGAGAAGTACAATAATAAGCGGGATACAGTGTTCATACCTTTGAAGACCGGACGTGGGATTACATTCCCACACAAACGTTTCTGATTAAGCCGAGCATCACAGACCTCAAGGTCTAGAAGGCTCCAAGCATCCAGCACCACTAATTATAGTGCCTCGTCAACTTTTACATGTGTACAGCATAAAGACGTCTCCTGGGCCCCGGTCTAGCAAGGCAGCGGAAGAAGAAGGTTCATACCAATTCCAGCATCATGACAGCGTGCGCTAGGTTGAGAAAACTCTACCTTGTAGAGAAGATTCCAAACTTGGGAACACGCTTGAGCAGAAGAGAGAGAGGGAGAGAGATAATGACAAAGGCCAATTGTGGGATGAGGAATTAGGGTGAAGAGAACCCCTACATATTGGTAAAACTGAGGCACTCCCACGCTCCAAGTCCCAGGGTGGGACTAAACATTGGAGGAGAGGTGGGAGGGGGCAGGCCAGTGGTGGGCGTGGGCCCCACGCGCGCTTGGCCCATCTAGTGGCCGGTAGTGTGGGACAACCCCCACCCGTGCACCCAAGCCCACTAGGGCAGCCGCCTCCCCCTCTTGGGCCTCCTCCCTCCTAGGGAGGGCCCATGTGGGTTTTTCCTTTTTCTTTTATTTAAATAATTTATATTTAATATTAATTAAATACATATTATTTAATTCCTCCTTGTTCAAAACTCTTTTTTAACAATGTCCAAACACTTCGGTATATCTCCGGAACCCTTCTAGTTTCCTCTCTTCCTATTGCTCTATCAGTATCAGATCAACCCATAGCATCTTTACCCTTAAGCGTGACACCCATCTAGTTCATGAATATTCAGACATGATCGGGACATATCTCCGATCATTGACCAACAATGGTATCTAGAAACACATGATGGCCCCTGCACATTCCACAAATTTGGTTGCTCGCTTGAACCTTCTAAACGCTGAGTATTATTCCTTTTTCACAGAGATATCTGGTTTGTCCAAGACCTGATCTCATGTATCCATATACAGTTCAATCATGTAACCCACAAACACGTTTACTCGTTTTTGTGATATTACATCCTCGTGACCTAGTCACATGCTTGTAAACTCATTGATGTAATCTCACCGAGGGGTCCCAGAGTATCTATCCGTCACTCGGATAGGCAAATCCTGATCTCGATACATATGCCTAAACTATTCCTCCGGAATACCCAATGCAAACCTTTATAGCCACCTAGTTATGGTCATGGCGGTTTATGCGATCAAAGCAGTTGCGGTAGATAGTGATTAAACGTGATATCACGGTCGAAGGATTAAGTCATACGCTTTTCTAGATATCGCAACGTTGAACTTTGTGACTGGATCACATTGCGATTCTATGGTTGGGTGTGTCCATCACTTCATAAGTGACCTCATTTTCAGTTGACCTTTTAGTCAAATCATGATCAAGAAACCTTGATCATCATCTGCCGAACGAACTAGTACTAGAGGATACTAGGGACCTGTTTGTTTATATACCACACCTGTATTAATGTTTCCTCTTAATATAGTTATGGCATAGTACAAAACTATTATGAACATTATAGATATATCAATAAAACAACTTTATTTATTGGCCTCTAGGGCATATCTCCTTCAGTCTCCCACTCGCACTAGAGTACAATTACACTAGTTTTGCATCAGGAAATAATCTAACACCAATAGCATCATGGTCTTGATCATGCTTTTCATGTGGAAGAGGCATTGTGAATGGATCATCTACATTAATGTCTTATGTACTTTTCAAACCCTAATCTCACAATTTTCTATGTAATATTTTATTATATGGTAACATCGGTATATGTGCTTGGCCATGGAGTGGAACCTTTGATCCTTCACATTCACAATAGCCCCCGTGTTGTCGCAGTAAATGCACACAGGGTCTTGCGCGCTTGGGAACACTCCAAGTTCAGTAATGAACTTCCTCATCCAAACAGCTTCATTAGCTTCTTATGTCTCAGCCATGTACTCCGACTCCATTATCGGTTGAGCTACCAAGCTTTGTTTCCTTCTCATTCAGCTCACCGCCCCATAACCAAGAACATGTATCATGTTTGAGACTTTGAGTCATCTGGATCAGTGCCGAAGCTTGCATCCACATAACCTATTACAGAAAGCTCTTCTTCATGTCCTCCATAGACTAGAAGCATATCCTTAGTTCTCTTCAGATACTTAAGGATATTTTGAACTGCATTCCAAAGAATCGACCCAGGGTTTCTTTGGAAATGGCTCATCAAGCTAAGAGCAAAGGAAACATATGGTCTAGTGCTCATCATGGCATACATGATGGAGCCAATGGCCGAGGCATAAGGAATGTATCTCATTGCTTCTCTATCACGATTCTTTACTATGCATTGAGTCACACTCAAGTAGTTACCTTTCACGATTGACAATCAACCCTTCTTTGCCTGATCCAATATGAATCGTATCATAATATTTTCTAGGTAAGTCCTCTAACCAAGTGCCAACATACGCTTTGATCTATCTCTATAGATCCTGATGCCTAGTATGTAGGTAGCTTCATGCATGTCCTTCATAGAGAATTTAGTGTTTAAATAAAATTTTATGCTTTTCAGAAGATCCATGCCATTCCCTATTAACAATATGTCGTTCACATATAGTACTAGGAATGACACTCACTTCTCATTCACTTTCTTATATATGCAAGCTTCTTCTTCGTTTTGGACAAATCCAAAACCTTTGATGACTTCATCAAATCGAAGATTCTAGCTTCGAGATGCTTGCTTCAGTCCATAAATGGACCTCTAAAGCTTGCATAGTTTACCAGCATCCTCTGGATTAACAAAAACCCCAGGTTGCATCATATACAACTCTTCCTCAATGTTGCCATTAAGGAAGGTGGTTTTCACATCCATCTGCCATAAATGTGCAGCAACTGCTAGTAGAATCCAGAAAAACTTTAGCTTCTCTACTAGAAGAATGTCTATTCATTGTCAATTCATTGTATTTGTCGAAAACCTTTTGTGACAAGTCGAGCTTTGTAGACAATGACGTTTCCATCAGCACCCGTCTTTTTCTTGAAGATCCATTTATTATCGACAGCCTTTCAGCCTTTGGGAATATCTACCAAGGTCCATACCTAGTTGTCATACATGGACTTCATTTCGGATTCTATGGCTTTCATCTATTTATCGGGTTTAGGGCCTTTGATTGCTTCTATGTAGGCTGCAGGTTCATCATGTTCAACAAACATGACTATGTTCACAATATAACTGTACCAATTAGGAGTGGCACATTTTCTTGTCGACCTACATGGTTCGATAGCTATTTACTATGAGGTTCATGATGATCATCATTTTTTCCCACTTCAATTAATGAGGGTGGCTCCAGAACAGCTTCTACTGTGACACTCGGTATTTGAAGATCCGAGTCGATAATCTCATCGAGTTCTATCTTCCTTCCACTTACACCTTCCGCGAGAAACTCTTTCTCGAGGAAGGTACCATTCTTCGCGACAAACGTTTTTCCCTCAGCTTGGTTGTACAAGGTATATCCAATAGTTTACTTTGGATATCCTACAAAGATGCATTTTCCGCTTTTGATTCGAGTTTTTGAGGCTGTAGTTTCTTAACGTAAGCCTCACATCCCCAAACCTTCAAAAAAGACAACTTTGGCTTCGTGGCATTCCCAATCTCATACGGTGTTGTCTTCGCGGCTTTAGACGATGCCCTATTTAGAATTAATGCATTAGTCTCAAGTGCATATCGCCAGAATGAGATAGATAAGTCGTTAAGAGACATCATAGATCGTACACTATGCAACAAAGTGCGATTACGTCTCTCGAGGACACCCTTATGCTATGGTGTTCCAGCTGGTGTAAGTTGTGGTACAATGCTACAAGCCTTCAGATGTGTGCCAAACTCGTGACTCAAATACTCGCCTCCTCAATCAGTATGAAGGTGCTTGATTTTCTTGTCTAGTTGATTCTCAACTTCACTCTGAAATTCCTTGAACTTTTCAAAGATTTCAGACTTGTGCTTCATTAAGTAGATATAGCAGTAACTACTAAAATCTTCAGTGAATGTGACAAAGTAAAGATAACCATTACATGTGGAGACACTCATTGGTCCACATACATATGAATGTATGACTCCCGATAGGTCTGCATCCATTTTCCATCATTCCATTGAACGACATCTTGGTCATTTTACCCATGAGGCATGTGAAATGGATCGTATGGGCACCTAGAGTAGGGTGAATAGGTTCTACACCAATTTTTGGTTCTTTTTCAATTTTAGGCTTAATACAAAGGTAAATTCTCTAGATATGCAACTAATATGAATTTCCCAATGTGTAAACCTAACTACTAAACGAATAAAGGAAAAGGGAGTGGAACAAGGTAACCATAGTGGAGCATGCGGAGACACATGATTTGTTTTACCGCAGTTCCTTCCTTGTTAAGGGAAGTATGTCTACATTGGAGGGGTGGGCGGTACTAATACCACCACACCACAATAGCACTCACCCTATTCTCCGATGGATCTCGCCACCAAAGGCCTGATCCACCTTCCACTATTTGGTACCTGATGGCCTGCAAGTGCACAGGTTCGTCAGAGCATTGTTTTGCGGAAGTATTAATTCCAATTTTTATATTGATCCCAATAAGGAGCCTATGTAAGTGTTTTTATGCAGCGTTTCTATCACACTCAAGGTGTCATCGGTCTTGAGGGAATTGACTACAATTGTTGAAGGTGGAAGGTTGTGAGTGAATAATAGAGGAAACTTGCGTGAGGAAAAAGCGAGAATTAAATAACATAAAATTAAGATGAGAAATGTGTTTGAGGTTCCTGTAGATGAGAAATTAGGCGCAGAGAGAAACAGTTCATGGTGATAGTGAAAGTGCTAGATGAATAAAGTGGAATAGGTGATAGTGATATTTCTTATTTGTAAGTGAGTAGGGCAAGCAACCTGTATACCGACTAGGAGTCCTCATGGACAATTATTCCCAACCCAAATGATCCATCTGTCTATTACTACGGCAATGGTCAGCACATTAATTAAGGTCTTTCGACTGGATCAAGGCATTAATCTTGATGTTTCCTTGTTGTCCTCGAGTAGTACTAGCTCCTCATTGATATTGGGTGTTTCACTCAGGGGTGGCCGATTCTCTAGCATACAAGTTCATACCTATGAGATCACTGGATTATGTTACCTGGGTCCTTAAATTAGATAACAAACATTATGCAAAAATAGATAATCATTCTCACAATTTAATAAATACTACAACAATCACAAATGGATGGAATTAAAGAAGGCAGAACAAATCTCACTAATCCCCTACATCTCCCACGCCTATGGTGATTTACTCAGGCATGAGAGGAAGATTAATCAAAGGCATAATTGTATTGCAAATGGAAATCATCTCAAAGTTATCATAGCAAGCCACAATTCCAGTTGAAGATCGAATCAAATACAAACCAAGGTAGATCAAAGTAACAAGCCCTAATCTTACAAGTGCCAATCTCTCTCTGTAAGTATCAATGGGGATGATGGTGGAGTGAATGGTTCAGAGGCTAGAGATCATCAAAGAATGAGAGGGGGTTCTTCTCCATCTCCAGATCTGATCTCTCCCTCTCTGGATGAGTTTGTGGCGGTTGTGTTCTCTTTTTCATCGTCTCCCTTCATGAAAGTTGCTTGTATTGATATAACGGAGCTGGTGGCAGGTAGTATAGGCGGATGGTACGGGTGCACCCCAACCATACCAGTGGTTGTTATGCACCCTGGACGCCTCCAATGAAAGGGGCTCCAATTGGGGATTTGCTTCTTTAGGTGTAATTATCCCATAAATGCTATTAGATCTTCCATAAATGTTCATTGCCTGAAAACCATCACAAGAAACCAAAGGTTTGCTAATTGTGATGTTAACGTTAGTAGAAAGGGGTAATTTTTAGTGAAATCTGGCAATAAACAAGAGGAAAAACAATGATAGAAAGTGATGAAATTTGCAGCTATCAACTTCCCCAATCTTAGTTGTTACTCAACCTCGAGTGACAAAGCTATAATGAGTAATATCAAGGAATTGAATCAAGACGAAAGAATTACAAGTTCGAGGTTATATCATATTCCATTGTCTCAATCCTGCAACCTTGAACATGAGCATAATTTATCTGAACAATTGCACCTAAGTTAAATTCCTAAACGCAAGTAACTCGCTAGCTAATAGCTCTTACAACTCAAATGAGATTGTCAAAAATTTGGCTAGTCTTGCAAATCAATTCTTTTTAGCGCCTCTCTTTTTATGAGACTGAAAATATTTTCAAGCGAGGACGCTTAAGTCAAAATTAAGGGTGCATAAGTAGATGTGAAAAGAAAGATAAACTTAGAGCTTTTCATTAACACCCACTTCAATAATCGCAGCAATCAAACACCTCTTATTTTCCTTGTCTTTCAAGAACTCTCATTTAGTCATTTTAGATGGTGAGGTGATACTAAAGTTCTCAAAAGTATTGGATATTTTCAGCTCATATCTTGACGGTAGTTTTTATTCTTGCTCTTTCAAGGATCATTGATTATTTATTTTTACAAATGCTTACACAACCTTTGAGAATACCAATAATTTTTCCCATACAGTGACACATATGCACACTCATGTCATCAAATCATAGCTGAAATCCGGGGTTATACCATAGATCATTCAAAATCTAGCGGAGTTGTTGGCATCCCAAAGGTGTATATGAGATACATAGAACTTTGTCTCTCTTCTCCTCTTTTTTTACAGCTGGTCAAAACGGGTTTTAGCATCTCCCTCTCCTACCATAAAAAGTCCATTCTATCAAACAATTTTTTTCAGCAGGTATCATCAAGTCAACGATCAGTATGTGGGGATGAGTACTACTAAGATTAAGCCCTTAAGACAAAAACATGGCACCAAAGTTGTCAATAGACACATTCTCTTATTCTTAAAATTTTGGATTTTAATCCAAGGAGTTGTTTTTTAAACTGATATTAATCGTCGTAAGCCTCAACGAAAGTAGTGACAAAAACCTTTGAGCTCAAGTCCTAAAAGATAGCGAGTTAAGCATGGAGTAGAACTCAAGTGCAACCAAACAAACATAAAATGTTCATGAATAAACTTACAGGAACGGGAAAATAAGAATGTGGTACCTCCTCTTGCTTTCTCATCTCATGCTTGAGCCAACTCTTTGTGTTCATCTCCATAGCTAAATCACTAGAAGTGAATAACCTACCGAAAAATCAATGATACCCGAGAGAAATTTGCACAAATCAAGATAAAAGCTAGTCTAATATTTTTGGGTTTTCTTTTTATCAATGAAAAACTAGAAGTAAACATGCAGTGGAATGAAAAATAAATAAATCAAAAGAAGAACAAAAAATATGGATGCAAAAGGTGGGAGGATTTTAACCTCCCCAAGCTTAGGCTCCTGGCCTATCTGGAATCAAAAGTTGCCACCTGCATCAGGCGGCGGCTGCTGGTATGGGAAGTTCGGGTAGCGGTTTGGAAAGTCGGTTATGAAGGATGTGAAGTCCTGGGTGAGGTTGACTATGTTGGCGTTCGGATCATGCAACATATTTCTATGTTGTCGATGCGATGCACCACCTGGTCAAATTCACCTCTCAGGACATAGTTGAATCCCGGCTGTGGTGGAGGCATACCTTGCTGCTGGTACTGAGGGAAAGGGTTTTGGTGATGGTGCTGCTGACCGTAGTCATCCCAGCCTACTGTGTTCCAGTCCTCTTCCCCTTGATCCTGCTACTATTGGCCAGCTGCCACGTCTTCCTAGTTGGGGTGACCTTCCGGCTATGCAATCCTCCCAAGAGGATCAATGCTTGCTGGAACTCCTCCTTAGTAAGGACCCAACTCCGTTTACCTGGCAAACCAAAAGCTTGGACAAAAGGAAGCAACACTTGGTGTGGGTCACCATTAGGCTCAAAATAAAACTGATAAGCATGAAGGGAGCATTGGGGTCTATAGATCCCCATGAGTTATGTGCTAGCCATGTGCATATCATCCAGAATCTTACTGCCAGCCACAAATCTTTCCTGAGGTAGGACAAATTTGCTTGCGTAGGCGATCTGTGTGATCAAGCCACCACAGCGGATGTCCCTAGTGGAAGCTAACCTTTTGTGGCAGAAGTGCTGGATGAGAAAAGCACCTAAGTTTACCTTGTGCTCCATCTCGGGATGCAGAGCCGTGTGAATTACGCTCATCTTGGGGCCTGTCATTGCCCTGACATCTCCTTTCCCAAATATAGAATTCACCAAGAAGGTGTGAAAGTAATAGATAGTGGGATTCTAGATAGTGGCGGTCTTCTTGCCCAAATAATCGGTGTTCCTGTGGACAGAAATTTGCTCCCAAGAATGCATTGCCTCTATGTGGACATTGTCCTTAATATAGAGTTCCCCCTCATGGGAGAATCCGAAACAATCACAAAAATCATAAAAGGAAAGGCTACGGGGTTGCCCATTGAGCACAAAACTTACAACGCAATTATGCTCCTAGACCTCAAGATCATCGTAGAACGATGACATGAGCTCGTATGTGGTGAGCTGGTAGGTGTCGATAGAGCGGTAGGAGAAAGAGACCATGCCAGCTTGCACAGTCATCTGCTCGAAGTCCTCCAAAAGACCCTAGCGGGAGAAGAACTCACGGTCTACCCACTTAGTGGGTAAAACCCTGCGTTGGCTCACCCTCTCATAGTCTTGGCTCATGGCTGCTCTCAACCTGTCCGCCTCCGAATGCCTCTTCTTCGAACCCGGCGGCCTAGTAGATCTCGAGGGTTCTGTTGTTCCCGAGCCCTTGCCCAAGCGGAAAATCCTAGCGATGTTGTTGGTACGGGCGCATCCCGCCCGTACTGGTGGTAGTCACCGTTGGATCAAAGTTAGGGTTCGAGATCAAACCTAGATGTATTGAATTGCATGCACTAGCCAATGCAACCAATAGTCCGAACTAATGGAAAGGGCTAGACAATTTATTTCAACACTCACCCTATGTCTTTGCCCTTTGGCCTATTGTAACGTTTGTTTTGGGAGACGCAATATTTGTTTTTTTTTGCGTTGGCAAGGATTTGATCCTAGGACCTCCTGATCTGATACCATATTGAATTTCATGCACTAGCCAACACAACCAATAGTCCAAACTGATGGAAAGGGCTAGACAATTTATTTCAATAGGATGGTCTGGTATGGGCGGACGGTACGGGCGCATCCTGGCCATACCTGTGATCGTTATCGATACTGTTAACTCTTGGCGAATTCGTCGAAGTTCAGTATGGGTGGGCGGTACAAGCACGTCCCGGCCGTACCTGTGCTCGTTATCGATATAGTGAACTTTTGGTGAATTCGTCGAAGTTCAGTACGGGCGGGCGATACGGGAGCCTCCGGCCGTACCGGTGCTCGTTACATATGAACCCTATTTACTTCTTCCCTTCACTTGTCTCTCACTTCTTTAAACTCTACTAGGGTAAATCCTTTGCAAATCTCAAAACTCGAAAATATTATTAATACACACATAGAGTAAAATAAATAAAACAAATTTAAACTTAATTTATTGAGAATGGGTTAACTCCCATTAAGCATTTTATTCTAGAGTTTAGCTTGTTAGCCAATCTCCATGTCACTAGCGTTTACCTCAGGCTGCTCTTCATCTATGGTTTTTACTACTTGGATACGCTTAGATGGTGGAACATATTTTTCATTATGCTCGTGTTTCTTTGGAAAATAGCGAACAATTTGATCATCATATATATTGAAGACAATCTTACCGCTAGAACAATCTATGTTAGCCCTACATGTGCTAAGAAAAGGTCTTCCAAGGATGATAGAAAGTTTGTCATCTTCTGGAACATCAAGTATAATAAAATCAGTAGGTATAACATGTTGGTCTATTCTAAGTAGAACATCTTCGATCATACCGACAGGTTTTTTAGTTGTCTTATCAGCCATTTGCAAAGTGGTTGAAGTGGGAGAATACTCTCCAAGTTTCAATTTTTTTAAACAAGGAATAAGGCATGACACTAACACCTGCTCCTAAATCACAAAGGGCGTTAACTATATTTGTTTTTCCAATTGCGCAAGAGATAGTTGGTATACCTGGGTCCCTAAGCTTAGCAAGCAGCTTATCACCAAAGCTTGTCATTACTACTACAGTCTTAGTTACCTTCTTTTTTCTATTAAGAATATCTAGCATAAACTTTTTATAAGTAGGAACTTGAATAGCATCATCTAAAGGAAGTTCTAAACGAAGGCTTCCCAGTGCCTAGGGAAAAGAATCATAAATAGCTTTATCCGGTTCATATTGAACTCGATTAGGATAAGAAATTTTCTTTTTGGTGGGTATTACCTTCTCTTTTACCTTTGCCACTAGTTCAGCATCTTTTTTAGTTTTCTTTGTTGCTGATTGTTGCTTATCGGCACACTCTTCATGTGGGACGATAACTTGCTTTTCTTGCTCCTTTCTAAGATCACCCTCTTCCCTTGAGTCGATTGTCTCAGCATCTGAGTCATATAGTTTATGTTTATCTCGTGCTTCTTCTTCTTCTTGTCTATCTTTGGAAGCTTCATGTTCTCTTTTTTTAGCTTCATAATCAATATCATCTTGAGGATCAACTAGGCCCTCTTCTTCTTGACTCATCTCTTGAGTCTCTCTTGCCTTGCAGGCTTGTTCTTCTTGATACCAAGGTGGCCCTTATGGTTCCTGCGTTTCTGTGCCATGTCTAGTGACAATGTTAGTTGAAACAGTATTGAAATTTCCTTGGTTCAAAATTAAAGTTTGGGTTTCAATTATTTGATCACATTGTGTTTTAACCATTCTTAAATATATATCTGAATGCTTTGTAGCATGCCCCAAGTCATCAAAGAGTTCGGTTAGGTCTCTTATATTCTTTTCTTGAGTCATAAGACGTTTATAATATTTCTCATGGAACTGCTTTTGTTGATATCTAAACTTTTGCATGACAAGATTTATATCGTCTTCCATTACATAAGCTTGAAGAATGTCAGTTTTATTTTCTTCAACTAGTTCCGAAGCTATTCCTTTTTCTTCCATGGACTTTTAACTTCAGGTATAAGATCTGGGGGTATGTGAATCATACCTTTTCATGGTTCAACATCCTCAAATGGATTGTATTGTTCATCATTGAAGGATCTTACCTCAAAAAGATTTACCCATTCTGGTAATGTTAAGTTGCAAATAGCTCCCCCTGTAGATAGATCAATCATTTCTTTTGTTTCATCATTAAGCCCATTGTAAAAATATTGGATAATTATATGCTCATGGAAACCATGATTCGGTACTTTCATAATCATTGCATAAAATCCATTCCATGCTTGGTAAAAGTTTTCTCCAACTTTCTAGAGAATGTTTGTTATGCTACGTCTAATCTACACGATTTTAGTGAACGGGCAATATTTATGCATAAACTCTCAGATGCAATCTTCCCAGCTTTTCATAGTGTGATTAGGTAATGATTGTAACCAAGTAAAAGCATTATCTTTTAGAGACCAGCGAAAAAGTTTAAGAAGTACAAACTCTATTGGTAGACTTGCTAGTTTAAGAGTAGCACAAAAGTCATGGACTCTTGTCAAGTGATCACTAGGATCTTCCTCTTCTTTTCCTTCAAAATAATCTCTTTCATCATATAAATTAGCTCAGGGTATATTTCAAATTCCTGGCCTTCAAGTTCAAGACAAAGAATAGGCATTTTTCTTAAGTGCGAAGATGGATTCCCATATTCTCCCAACGGTAGCTCAGGTTCTTCAGCCCCCTGGGTGATGGTCAAGTCTGCCATCTAAGGAATCAAAATATTCATGTCTACAATACATGAGTTAGAAAATCTTTCAATTAATTCTAGGCGTCTCTCAGTTGGAATATGATCAATGTATGGAGGTAAATAGGTTTTCCTCATCGAGTGGTAGCTCTGTCTTCAATGAAGATCATGAATGGTGTCAACAATTACATTTGTCAAGAAACAACACTTAGCACTTAGCTCCCCGGCAATGGCGCTAGAAAATAGCTTGATGGCCTGTAAGTGCACAAGTTCATCAGAGAATGGTTTTGCGGAAGTATTAATTCTAGTTCTTATATCGATCCCAATAAGGAGCCTAGGTAAGTATTTTTATGCGGTGTTTCTATTGCACTAAAGATGTCACCGGTCTTGAGTGAATTGACTGCAATTGTTGAAGGTTGATGATAGAGGAAACTTGCGTGAGGAAAAAGCGATAATTAAATAACATAAAGTAAATACGAGAAATGTGTTCGAGGTTCCTGCAGATGAGAAATTAGGAGTGGAGAGAAACGGTTCATGGTGATAGTGAAAGTGCCATATGAATAAAGTGGAATAAGTGATAGTGTTATTTCTTATTTGTAAGTGAGTAGGCAGGAAACCCGTATACCGACTGGGAGTCCTCATGGCCAATTCTTCCCATCCCCAATGATCCGTATGCCTGTTACCACGGCAATGGTCAGCACATTAATTAAGGTCTTCCGACTAGATCAAGGCTTTAATATTAATGGTTCCTTGTTGTCCTTGAGTAGTACTAGATCCTCATTGATATCGGTCGTGTCACTCGGGGGTCACCGATTCTCTAGCATACAAGTTCATACCTATGAGATCTCTGGATCATGTTACCTGGGCCCTTAAATTAGATAACAAGCATTAGGCGAACATAGATAATCATTCTCATGATTTAATAAACACTACAACAATCACAAACGGATGGAATTAAAGAAGGCACAACACATTTCACCAATCCCCTACATCTCCCATGCCTATGGGGATTTACTCAGACATGAGAGGAAGATTAATCAAAGGCAGAATTGTATTGCCAATGGAAATCATCTCAAAGTTATCGTAGCAAGGCATAATACCTGTTGAAGATCGACTCAAATACAAACCGAGGTAGATCAAAGTATCAAACCCTAATCTTACAAGTTCCAATCTCTCTCTAAGTATCAATGGGAATGATGGTGGAGTGAATGGTTTAGAGGCTAGAGATCATCGAAGAATGAGACGGGGTTCTTCTCCTTCTCCAGATCTGATATCTCCCTCTCTAGATGAGTTTGCAGCGGTTGTGCTCTCTTTTTAGTCATCTCCCCTTCACGAAAGTTGCTTGTATTGATATAACAGAGCTAGCGGCAAGTAGTACGAGCGGACGGTACGGGCGCACCCCAACCATACCAGTGGTCATTATGCACTCTGGACACCTCCAATGAAAGGGGATCC
The DNA here is from genome assembly GCA_916181665.1 of Avena sativa. NCBI lineage: Eukaryota > Viridiplantae > Streptophyta > Magnoliopsida > Poales > Poaceae > Avena > Avena sativa. The sequence continues at coordinate 348,510,598 of OV702287.1, forward strand.
AATCAAGGATTTGCTTCTTTAGGTGTAATTAGCCCATAAATGCTATAGATCTTGCATAAATGTTCATTACCTGAAAACCATCACAAGAAACCAAATATTCGCTAATTGCGATGTTAATGTTAGTATAAAGAGGTAATCTTCAGTGAAAACCGGCAATAAACAAGAGGAAAAACAATGATAAGAAGTGATGAAATTTGGAGCTATCAGTACCCTTCTAGGCGGGAACCGGTGCCTTTACAACACTAGCGGGGCACGCATCCACAACTGCATTAGAGGCTCCCATGATGACAATAAGCTGCCACACTAACAAGTTAATCAATAACCAAAATAGAGATCTAGATATTTGCAAGAAATACTAGATCAAGAATCCTCCAAGTGAATGGAAGGGAAGTTAAGATCTTGATGGATGCCGATGAAGATCAAAGTCTCCTCCTTCGATTCCCCAAAGCCCAGAGCCTTTGAGTGGTTGAGGATGGAGATCGTGCTTGAGTCGATATGAACAGGGCAGAGCTTTTTTGTAGGATCCAAGAGATCTGAAATGGGGATATGAAGGGCTATTTATAGCCCCATCCAAAAAGCTGTCGTTGGACGAACCGGGGGCCGGATTATCCGGCCTAAGTGTGGGCCAGATTATCCGGCCAGGGCAAACATCTGATGCCCGGACTTCGACAATCTGGACCAAATGTCTGCCCCCCTCTCTACATGATGCTCCTTGTTTGCCTTTGACAAAATTCCTGTGGGGGCGGGTTATCCGGCCCCATGGTGGGGCGGATTATCCGGCCCAGGCAAAAGCTCCAGCCCTGGCGGGTTAATCCGTGGAAAATCTGCCCCCTTCTGCGTGACGCACCTTCGTGGCTTTTTGCAAAAGCCCTAGGGGAGAATTATCCGCCCCCTAATGGGGCAGATTATCCGGTTCGGGCAAAAGCTCCGGCTCTGGACGGTTAATCTGGGGAAAACTCCACCCCCTTCTGCATGATGCGCCCTGTTGGCTTTGACGAACTAGGTGGGGCGGATAATCCAGCCCATGGTAGGGGAGGATAATCCGCTCCCAAAACTCTGATTTAGCAGCATTTGGGTGGAAAAGTATTCTAAACTACTAAACACACAATTAAATAATCCTTAGCATTGTTATCTAATACACAAAACACTAGAGATCATGAAATGTTCTTTAAATCTCCCCCTTTTTGGTGTTAGATAACAACACTAGGATTTGTAATATAGCCCTACTAACACATCATTCCAAGGATGAAAAAGGAGTCCCCCTAAATGTGTGCATATAATAAGTTTGCGTTTGAATACAAATACATACACATAGGTTCGGTACCTTTTCAGGAATTGGAAACTAATATCAAATGATGAGTTAGAAAGCAAGAGATGAGTCATACCATCCATAATGAAGTCCTCAATAATATAATGATAAATACATTTTAGAAACACCCATATTGAGACTTCCGAGAATAATATCATGATGATACAACCATATTGATAAATCCAGAATACCATAGTGATAAATTCATAGATGACTTTTGATAAATCCATAGAGATAAATCTGTAGTCTCATGACAAAATACGGACCAACATAATACAAACAAACCAAATAGAAAATACAGGAGTTCAACAATAAATGGCACAAGCGAATGGCAAATGTGCTTGTGCCCAACCCATGCAAATCCCCTTGACCTAATAGAACTACTTCTCCCCCTTTGGCATCGAAACACCAAAAAGGGAAAAGAGTGATGCTAGCGTCCCGAGAGATCACCCCTTGTCCTCGTCCTTGTTCTCGTCCTCGTCATAGGCTTCCTCATCATCATCATACTCCTCATCCTCATCATTAGCGACTGGCAGAGTAGGCTCCCTCGGGAACAAGTGACGCTCCACGTCACCATAGCTGATACCTGACGTGTTCCATTGAGCATACGGAGTAGGAGGAGCCTGGGTAGGAGGGGGGCCTAATGCCCCAGAGACATGGTGAAAGACAAGCTTCTGAGTGTGAGCCAGGTCATGATGCTTCCAGTACGCCTCGTACTGCCCCTTGTGATTATCAACCCCCATGCAAAGAATGTTGCGCTGGACCCAGTTGAGTTGTTTCACTTCTCAAGCAATATATGGCACAGGGGGGCGTCTCCCACTCACCCTATCAACTCCCATGAAGGACTCTGGAGATGTAGAGGGGTTAGAGATCTTCCGAGCCTTGTTATAGATCTTCTTGACTTTGTGTTCACCATCGAGTTTCCCACTAAAATTCTCATTGGGAAGCATATGCTTAATGAACATCATGATGAAGGGAGCATAGGGGATGGAAAGCATGTTGTACAAAGCCTCAGTCATCTCGTGGAAGATAAAATCCATCACATCCAACTTGTAACTCACAGCAGTGTCTTCAGAAGTGGCACACTCATAAGCAAACCCAAGCAATTGAACGAGATGACCACGGCTATCATTGTTGCCCCCACTCAGAGCGATGCAATCATGGAACATGCTAACTAGCTGAGCATAGAGTGGAGAGAGACTGGCAACCTTACCAACAAGACCATTAGGCCCACATCATGGTGAGAGAAGTGTGTCCTTGTTGGGCTTGATAGGGGTGATGATGCGATACCTAGATGAATGATCTCAACCAGCAAAATAATAGCCAAGCACCTGAGAAAATGTGTAGAAATCATCCTGCAGAAAGTTTTCGCCTGTCATCCACTTCATGGTGCGACGCTCATCTCCAAACACCACGAGAGTGGAGAAAAACTTCTTCAGCAAGGAAGTATCATAAGAGCACTGAAGTTGCATGAGATGGTGCATCCCCATTCATTCTGTCACAGCCAGAGCATCAACACATTGAGGCTTACATCATGCCTCGGTTAGATCCATAGGGAGCATTGGGTGAATCTTCAAGCGGTCGTAAATGTCCTCAAAGATGAACTCCTGATGATCACACCAAAAGTTGGGATCCCCAAGCTCCTCATCAATCTCAACATCCACGTACACATCACGCTGCCGAAGAGCTGAGTACGAAATGAGGTCCATGTCCTTGTAGCTGACCCTAGTCTGTTTGCCCTTCCTCTTGGAACCAGCCTATGACTTCTTGTCCTTCTTAGCCCTGTCAACCATTCTTGTAGCCTCTCTCTTCTGCCTCCTCAACTCAACCTCATCAACCAGCACACCCTCTTTGTTGGGCCTAAAATACCTAGCACGAGGATGGCACTGATAAGTTTCCGCTACACCACAAGAACCACCGGTGAAGTGAATGAGGAAGATAGCAAAAATATGAGTACACTCACAAGTCTAGGATGATTGCTAAAAACAGTGGAAAAACAACCACAAGTCAATCATATGTCACACCGTACTCTAAGACCCACTGCAGCGACTGCAAAATTTCTAGGCCGGATAATCCGTCCGTGTCAGGGGCAGATAATCCGACCCTGACGAATTTTTGTAGAACATATCAGATTAACAGTACAAACACAGATCGGGCAAAGGGGTTTCTAGTCTATGATTTCTAACATGCAAAGGACACATGGGGTAACTTCTAGACCAAGTTTCAAACACAAAACAACAACTTCCATACACAAGATGATAGAGGGGGAGTTACCCTCAAGCATTGGAAGAAGAACTCAGAGGAGAAGGTACCCGGAGGAGTTACGAAGAAGATCCCGGGGAGGCCCAGAAAATCCGGTGGCTGCAACGGCACCAGGGAGGGCAGGGAGGGCCGACGGCGATTGGGGAAGGAGAGGTGGTCGAGGTGGGAGTGGTTGCTCTGTTTGAGCCCTCCCAGCCGACTCCCCGACCTAAATCAGATGAAACCACCCTGGTTGGATAATCTGGCCCCAACTTGGGGCGGATAATCCGGCCCTCTCTAATTTTTCTGTTTACATAGGAATTGGGCCAGCATAACCCCTCAAATACCCTTGCAAGATAAACAACAAACTTGTGTGCAAGATAGATGTCTTGGGGAGGGACAAAGGCTTAGGTTTAGATAGACAAACTAAGATGGTACTACACACCAAGAATTGCAAAAACCAAGATAATGAAAAGCCAATTGTTGGTGTGTTTTCCATAAGAACATAAGAAGGTCAAGTTAAAGAATAATAAAACCCTTAAAGAACCAACTCTTCATAAACAAGAGGGCAGTGGCCGAAGCCACCATGTAGGAGTAGATGGCATGACACCACGAAGATGTATCTTGGGTTCATAGCCAATACTCATCGATAAACTCACATGTCACAAAATGATATTAAGAGAAATGATTTGTCTTGCTTTCGGCATTATGGGGGAGGGTTAGCCCAATAATTAGGACAACACTCCCCCTATGTCCATGTCCATATCTAAACCAAATAGAGGAAGAGACATAGGGAAGTATGCAAGGGAAATCAAGTCATGCTCCTTGAATCCACGATATTTAGCTCATTCCTCAAATAACAAAACCTTGCTTCATCAAGTGGCTTCATGAAAATATCCACTAGCTGATTCTTCATGCTCACAAATGATAGTTCAATATCTCCACGAGCGACATGGTCTTGAATAAAATGATTGCGGATCTTATGTTTCGTTCTTGTGTGCTGCACCGGATTGTAAGCAATTTTGATGGCACTTTCATTGTCACATAAAAGAGGCACTTTGTCACAATCGACACCATATTTCTTTGAAGTTTGACTCATCCATAATAATTGAGTGCATGCACTTGCAGCAGCCACATATTCCGCTTCAACGGTGGATAGATATATAAAATTTTGCTTCTTGGAAGACCAACAAACCAAAGATCTTCCCAAAGATTAACAAGCTCTAGAGGTTGACTTCCTATCATCCTTATCACTAGCCCAATCGAAATCCGTGTATCCACATAAAGAAAAATTAGATCCCTTGGGACACCATAGACCAAAGTTAGGAGAATGATTCACATATCGGAAGATTCTCTTGACTTCCACTACGTGGCTTTCTTTAGGAGCCGCTTGATACCTTGCACACACACCTACACTCAACACAATATCGGGTCTAGATGCACAAAGGTAAACAAGAGAGTTGTTCATGGACCAGTATACCTTTTGGTTCACATCTTTACCATTGGGATTTAATTCGAGGTGACATGTTGTTTGCATCGGGGTAGCAACACCATTAAGATTGGTCATCTTGAATCTCTTGAGAATGTGTTGTATATATTTTGGTTGATTAATGAAATTCCCTTCTTGTAATTGCTTGATTTCAAAACCAAGAAAGAACTTCAACTCGTCCATCATAGACATCTAAAACCTGTTAGTCATAAGCTTTGAAAATTCATCGTTAAAAACTTGGTTACTTGAGCCAAAAATAATGTCATCAACATAAAGTTGGCATATGAAAAGCTCCCCATTAACCTTCTTAGGTAAAAGAGTGGGGTCAATCTGCCCAACTTCAAAACCCTGGTCTAATAATAACTCTTTAAGATGCTCATACCACGCACGTAGGGCTTGTTTAAGGCCATAGAGAGCCTTATCGAGTTTGTAGACGTGGTTTGGAAAGTTGGGGTCCTTGAAGCTCGGGGGTTGCTTAACATAAACCAACTCATGTAATGGACCATTAAGAAAGGAACTTTTAACATCCATTTACTATAATTTAAAGTTAAGATGAGCTGCATAAGCAAGGAGGATACAAATGGACTCAAGGCGAGCCACTAGAGCATACGTCTCGTCGAAGTCGATGCCTTCCACTTGGGAAAAACCTTGTGTCACAAGTCTTTCCTTGTTCCTCACAACAATTCCATTCTCATATTGCTTGTTCTTGAAGATCCACTTTGTGCCGATAACATTGCGGCACTCTTTAGGCTTCTCAACAAGCTTCTAGACTTTGTTGCGCTTAAAATTGTTGAGATCTTCATGCATAGCCACAACCCAGTCCAAATCTTCAAGTGCTTAAAACATTCTTGGGTTCCACCATGGATATATGTGCTTGATGATCGCTAAATCTTGCTAACTCACCCCTTGTGGATACCCTTCTCCTTAGATCACCCACCACTTTATAAAGTGTGTGAACCCTGAGTTCAAGGTTCCATTCATCTTGAGCTTTGCGACGAATTTCAATTTCCTCATTGTTTCTTGGAGGGATAAATTCATCATATTGTTCTTCATCTTGACTATTAGCTTGATCAACATATTGTTTAACACTGGTAGTTGAAGGAGAAACCTGCCCTTGATCTTGTTCAACAACCATAACAGGAGGTTGCTGATTTGAGCTTCCAGGGCTGGATAATCCGGTCGTGGGGGTGGCCGGATAATCCGGCCAAGGAGTTTCAGCTTTGTCTTTGTTTCTTTCCTGGGTGGAAGATGCAGGGCCGGATAATCAGGCCTAGGACTTCCAACATGTTCTTTGTTCCTAGCATGTGATGGAGAATCAGGGCTAGAAAATCTGGCCTGGGATTTCTAGTTTGATGATCTTCAGAAGTTTGTAGGATTGGTGTAGTAGTTGCTTCAATAGGTGGAGTTCGTTGATCTTGTGTAGATGAGGGCTCCACTTGAGTAGAGCATTGTACTTCACGATCCGCCACAAGGGGTTCCTCAACGGGGTGGTAGAATCCCACACCCATTCTAACTTATGGAATCTTGGGGTATTTCAACATCTGTATCACAAACATCAACTTGCCCCACATGGGAGCCGTCATTCTCTTCGAACACCACACTACAATATTCTACAACAAATCCCCGTGGTTTTCTTGTAGACTCTATAAGTGTGGGATTTGGCACCATAACCAACAAAAATGCCTTCTAAAGCCTTAGAATCGAATTTAGATAAATGAACTCCTTTAATGAGAAAGAAACACTTACAACCAAATATCTGAAAGTATGAAGCATTTGGCTTGTTAACAGTAACTATCTCATAGGGAGTCTTGTCCAAGATCTTGCGGAGGTAAATCCGGTTTGAAGAGTGACAAGCAGTGGATATGGCTTCAGCCCATAAGTTATATGGTGACTTGAATTCAGCCAATATTGATTTTGCCATATCCATCAAAGTCCAGTTTTTCCTCTCGGCTACACCATTTTGTTGAGGGCTATACGCAGCGGAATATTGATGTCTTATCCCCTCTTCACTCAAAAATTCATTCAATGTGTAGTTCTTGAACTCAGAGCCGTTGTCGCTTCTTATTGACAATATGGGGACATTGTATTTATGTTGCACCTCATTGGCAAAGTCGATGACGGTTTGTTGAGTTTCACTTTTTTGCTTGAAGAAGTAAACCCATGTGTATCTTGAATAGTCATCAACAATCACCAGGAAATACTTCTTCCCTTCGAAGCTTGCATGATATGGAGGACCAAAGAGGTCCACATGAAGAAGCTCTAAGATCCTCTTTGATGAAATAATTGTCTTCCTTCGATGGGGAGATTCATGCATCTTTCCTTCAACACAAGCCCTGCAAACACGATCTTTGGAAAAGGAAATATTTTCTTTTAGTCCAAGGATGTGGCCACCCTTGTGAATACTTTGCAAAGTTATCATATTGACATGGGCTAGTCGGTGATGCCAAAGCCAACCCACATCAGCCTTTCCGAATAGGCACATCAGACCTGCAGTGGTTTTCCCCGAAAAGTCCACCACATACAAGTCGTTCTCGATATACCCAACGAAAGCGACCTTGAGAGACTTTCTCCACAAGAGTACCACAATATCATCATCAATGAAAACTGCAAATCCCATCTTACCAAGGCCACAAACAGAAAGTAAATTGTATCCAATGGTCTCAACAAGCATGACATCCACGATAGAGATATCATGGGCAACCACAACCTTGCCAAGACCCAATAGCTTAGACTTGGACTTGTCACCATAGGAGACGGTTATTTGATCATGATTAGGCCTCATCTATGTTATGATCTCCTTACTTCCGGTCATATGACTTGTGCATCCACTATCAAGCACCCATTTTGACCCACCGGAAGCATAGCCCTACAAGAAAATTACTTCTTGGTTTTAGGTACCCATTTTTCAATGGGTCCTCTCATGTTAGTAACAAGGGTCTTTGGAACCCAAATAGACCAAGAAAGGTAATTATCATAAGGACCTACATAACTAGCATAAACGTCACCATAATAATCATGAAATAACTCATAGTGAGGATTATTAGACCCTGCAAAACCAACATAATCAGTTTTGTCTACGTGATATTCTTTTCAATGGTGCTTATCTTTGCTTGAGTCTTCTTGGCCTTATTTTTCTTGTTCTTCTTCTTCTTGGTCTTGGGAACATATCCAAGTCCCTCCTTTCCATTGTTTGTCCTTTGCTTTCTCAAGACCTCATGAAGGACTTCCTTACCTTTGGGAAGAGATGAGTTGGCAAGCTCAACTTTCAATCTCACATATTTTTTGAATAATGTCTTCATGATTGCGCATCAGGGTAGAGGTGCTTGGAACATCATACTTGGTTAGTCGAATTTGGAGCTAGTCATGAGACTCACCGAGAATAGAGTATTCACTCTCCAAAGCCTTATGGGTAATGTCAAGTGCCTCATACTTCTCGGAAAGTCTAGCATGAGCAGCCCCAAATTTAACCTTCTCTCTTTTTAGCTTCTTTGCCTTAGAAATAGCATGATCTCGTTCCTTCACACGTTTGTGCATAAGTTCATCATTGGACTCCTCAATTGAATCAAGCCTCTATTCAATAGAGGCCCGAATCTCTTCTTCTTCTAGAACGTTTTTCAAGGATGTTATTTCCATTGCATCCTCCCTTTCAATTCTGCCCTTTTCTTCAAGGAGTTCTTCCAAGTGAGCAAGTTGACTCATGAGAGCCTCAATGTGCATTTTGCATTCATCTTGCAAGTTAGTCATAAAACAATCCAAGGCCATAACTTCTTCCTTAACCTTAAGACTAGTGGTATCATCCATATCAACATTCATGGTAGTCTTAGGAAAGGAAGTGGTGGAAGGTGATACCTCGGAACCTCTTTCCATGAGGCAAGTGACGTTCTTGTTGTAGACATTCTAATTTGGAGAATCGAAGAGCAAAGCGGTTGGTGTAGATGTAGTGGCTATGGCATCCACCTCTCTTGAACTACCATCACTATCCCCGTCTTCGCTTGTGGATGAATACTCCTCTTGGGCTACCAACACAATCTTTGGTTGCTTCTTGTAGGGAGCATTCTTCTTGTTAAATGGCTTCTTGCGAGGTGCCTTTGACTTTTCCTTGAGAACTAGTCTTCTCCCATGGTCTTCTATACTTTGATAGGGACACTCATATATGAAATGCAAACGGTCACCACAATTGTAACATGACCTCAGTTTTGGACTGTTTTCTTTCCTTCCACTTGACCCATTCTTGTGCTCAAGTTCTGATTTTGCTTTGGCCGGGTCTTTCCAAAAGTTTCTTGCGTAGAACGCCATGTACTCACCATGAGCACGATTGAACTCCTCGAGATAGCTCATGGCAACTATGTCAAGGCTTCTATCGTCTTCTTCTTGCTCAATGACATTGGCCTTCAAAGCAACACTCACACCTTTTTTCATTCCAATTGCTCGAGCACGAGCATCTTCAGCATTCTTTGCTACAACTTTGAATGCAACCATTTCTTGCATGACTTCGTTGGAAGTAATTTTGTGATTGTTATGTCTACCTTGTAAGCTCTTCAAATCTATAGGCTCAAATGGCATAAGTGCACTTACATATTTCCTCTTGATTTATGCATCATCATGTGTGGCGCCAAGCTTCCTAAAGGTGGTGGCAATGCCCTTGAGTCCTCTATACATATGTTCGTGGTCCTCACCATCCAACGTATAGAACCCTTCAACTTCATTGCTTAGAGCATCATACCTATTTCTCCTCATGCTCGGTGAGGGCGTCCCAAGCTTCCATAGCAGTGTTAAAATGTTCAATGTGTGGCATGTCCTTAGGACCCACACCGAGTTGAATCATATGCAAAGCGGTCGCATTGAGTTGACTATCAACAACTTCTCTCCTTTTCAAGTTGTTTGGATCCCCAATGTGGAGGTCTCCTTCAATGATCCTCCATTTAACTCAATGGACGAGATGTACACATGAGATTTCATCAAAAATTGCCATTGATTAAAGGAAGATGCGGTGAGCTTGGGTGGATCACCCCTATTGTTTATATGAGGGTGAGGGATTGATGGATTGGGTGAGTATAAGTGTGAAACCTCACTATAGTCCTCCTTACCACTTCCCTTTTTTGGAAGAGGAACCTTTATTTTTATCTTCACTCTCCAACTCCTTATCTTCGGAGTTAGCCTTAGCTTTGTCCTTAGAAATAGGAGTTGTAGCCTTAGGAAGATGGAGGAGAGGTTGTGGGTGGCGTGAGACATGCTATCATTTCACGCATCTCTTTCATTTGGGTCTCCACGGTTTTAATCAAGCTTATTTCCAAGGACTTGATATCATCCATGGTAACTTTACTCCCAACCTCACTACCATCTTCCTTAGTACCCATACTCTCTTAGGCGGTAAAGCCCAAATAAAGAGCCGAGGCTCTGACACCAATTGAAATGGACCGTATGGGCACCTAGAGGGGGGGTGAATAGGTGCTACACCAATTTTTAGTTCTTTTCCAATTTTAGGCTAAAGGTAAATTCTCTAGATATGCAACTAATAGGAATTTCCCTATATGTAAACCTAACTACTAAACGAGTAAAGGCAAATGGAGTGGACCGAGGTAACCGTAGTGGAGCACATGAAGACATGGGTTTTGTTTTACCGCAGTTCCTTCCTTGTTAATGGAAGTACGTCTACATTGGAGGGGTGGGCGGTACTAAGACCACCACGCCATAATAGGCCTCACCCTGTTATCTGATGGATCTCGCCACCAAAGGTCTGATCCACCTTCCACTATTTGGTACCCTTCTAGGTGGGAACTAGTGCCTTTACCTAGCGGGGCACGCATCCACAACTGAATTGGAGGCTCTCGTGATGACAACAAGCTGCCACAAGAACAAGTTAATAAATACTTGAAATAGAGATCTATATATTTGCAAGAAATACTAGATCAAGAAACGTCCAACTGAATGGAAGGAAACTGAAGATCTTGATGGATGCCGATAAGATCAAAGTCTCCTCCTTCGATTCCCCAAAGCCCGGAGCCTTTGAGTGGTTGAGGATGGTGATCACGCTTGAATCGATATGAATAGGGTAGAGCTTTTTCGTAGGATCCAAGAGATATGAAATGGGGATCCGAAGGGATATTTATAGCCCCATCCAAAGAGCTTCCATTGGACGAATCGGGGGACGAATTATCTGGCCTAAGTGACGGCCGGATTATCTGGCCAGGGCAAAGATCCAGCCTAGACTTGGACAATCTGGACCAAATGTCTGCCCCCTCTCTACATGACACGCCTAGTTTACCTTTGACAAAATTCCTAGGGGCGAATTATCCGACCCGGGCAAAAGCTCCGGCCCTAGCCAGTTAATCCGGGGAAAACTCTTCCCCTTCAACGTGACGCACCTTCGTGGCTATTTAAAAATCCCTAGGGGTGGAATATCTGCCCCCCTGATGGGGCAGATTATCCGGCCCGGGCAAAAGCTCCGGACTTGGCCGGTTAATCCGAGGAAAACTCCACCCCCTTCTGCATGACGTGTGTTGGTGGCTTTGACGAACTGGGCGGGGCGGATAATCTGGCCCTTGGTAGGGGCGGATAATCCGCCCCCCAAAACTCTGGTTTAGCAGCATTTAGGTGGAAAATTATTCTGCACCACTAAACACAAAATTAAATAATCGTTGGCATTGTTATCTAACACACAGAACACTAGAGATCATGAAATGTTCTTTCAGCATGCTTCACATGTGTCGAGAGATTCAAAATGTAACGACTCCATATGTCCATCAGAGTGGAGCTTCTTCATGTGTTTCACATCTATATGACCCATACGACAATTCCATATGTACATGGAATTAATGTCACCATGCTTGCATCTCTTGGCATCTATGTTATGGATGTGTGTGTCATCAGAATCAAGATTTAATAAGAATAAACCTTTACTCTGTCACGCATGAGCATAAAACTTAGTATTCATATAAATAAAATGACCATTTGTCTCTGATTTAAATGAATAATAGTCTTGCAACAAGAAAAACCCACTAACAATATTCATGCTCAAGGCCGGTACATAGTAACACTTATTCAATATTAAAACTAGTCCTGAAGGGAGACGCAGAGGGAGAGTGTCGATACCCATGACATCCACCTTGTAGTTATTGCCGACACGCATCGTCACCTCATCCTTCACCAAGCACTCACTATTCCGCAACTCCTGTGGAGAGTTACATATATGAGCAATAGAACCAGTATCAAATACCCGGTTTTTTATCCTAGCACTAATGAGGAAAACATAAATAACGTGTATATCATATATACCTTTCTCTTTGGCAACGATCTTGCCAGCCTTCTTATCATCCATGTACTTGGAGCAGTTGCGTTTCTAGTGACCCTCACCGTTGCAGTAGAAGCACGTCGCGTCGGGATTAACCTTGGCACCCTAGAGGATAAGGAAACAAACTTGCCGTCTTTCTTGGTTGCCAGCCTTCTTATCATCCATGTACTTGGAGCAGTTGCGTTTCTAGTGACCCTCACCGTTGCAGTAGAAGCACGTCGCGTCGGGATTAACCTTGGCACCCTAGAGGATAAGGAAACAAACTTGCCGTCTTTCTTGGGTTTTCCCCTCTCACCCTTGCCCTTCTTGGCAGATTTCTTGAAGTCAACATTTTGTTGACCATCAAGACACTGTGCTCCTTCTTGATGTCCACCCCAGCACGCTTGATCATGGCGAACAACTCAGACATGGTCTTGTCCATACCCTGCATGTTGTAGTTCACCACAAAACTCTTGTAGCTAGGGGTAGAGACTGCATCACCCTATCAACCGCCAGCTCGTCATTTGATTTTGCAATCAAGATCATTCATGCCTTGAACATAGTCAGACGTTTTGACCATGTGCTCGCTCAAGCTATTGTGCTCTTCCATCATGGTAGAGAAGAAGAGGTTCGAAACCTCATACCTCTCAGACCTGGAACGAGGCGCAAAGATGGACTTTAGATCGGTGATGATCTCAAAGGCACTTTTGTTCTCAAAGCGCTTCTACATGACAACTTCCATGGCATGTAGCATGCCGCTCCTGACACAGGCATTATCATCAACCTTCTGCTCATAAAGATTTTTATCAGCCTGAGAGGCATTGGCAGCGGGTTGGTCACCTATCACAGCATCAAGTATGTAGGAGACTTTTTGGGGGAAAGAGTAGAATCTTCAGATTGTAGGACCATGCGGTGAAGTTTGTCCCGTCAGTTTTGAGATTTTCTTTCTCGAGGAAGGGGCTCAGGTTTAAGGTGGGAGGAGACATACACAATGGTATTTGCAAAGTAATTAATTTTATGTTCATAATATGGGTTCTGCTAACTGTCAAAACTCCCAATCAAACAAACATCCATCAACATTCGTTGAGTGACTATGTGATCCCTTTACACCACATCATCCCCGATCGGCATGGCCTTTGATGCGGCTGCCAGCGTAGATATCAGCATATCGATCACATCTCCATGTGACTCATGCTTAACCTTTCAGTCATGTGTGTTACGAGGCCATGTCTGTACATGCTAGGCTCACTAAATTTAACCTCAGTCTATTGCAGTGCATACATGGCTTGCAGCCACCGTATGTGAATGTCGATGTGTTTGCACCCAATCATCACCACCTACTTCACAATGATGGACTTTCTTGGTGGTGCACACTTGTGGGAGGAAACGAACATTGGGATTATAGTAGAGGGATTATATTATTATGCTACTATCATAGTCTAATACTAGCACAACAAGATTCACACAATAGTTAACATCTAATGTAAATAGTTTATGTGATATGTGGTGTTGTTGCGCCTTGATCTCCATTGAGTGCACTGGCATCTGCACCAGGTTCATGGTGCCACCTTGCCTTTGGTTGCTCATCCCATAAACACTTACCTAAACCACACATATCACTTTGCCCTCCTACAACATAAAGTGAGATGCCTCTATTTACCTTTGCAAGTTTTACGTGGCTATTTGAGCTTTCGCACAAGAATCATTCCTTACCTACGAATCCAACCGCAACATGGATTAACTAGTTGCTGCTTTTAATCTCTTTTCAGGGACATCCTTTGTAAATGCCATATCAACTAATGTCGGAGAAATAGACACCCACCAACCACTTATATGGTAAGCCATATGTTAGTCGCGGATCTAGTCTCGTGTAAGGTTATGCGTAAGGTTGGTTTGGGGCGCTTCATCCGACATTGCCCCGATATTAGCAAGTACACATGGGAAGGTAGCAATTAGCAAATCAATGCCCACACAATCCACGTGCGTTCTACTCGTACTAGTACATCTATGCATAGATCGTTGCGATACCACTAAAGGGGTTCCGTGGTAGAAAACAAAAAAATTCTACTACGATAACACACCAACCCAAGATCTATCTATGGAGACGTACAGTAAGGAGCAGGATATGGTGTTCACACCTTTGAAGACCAGACGCAGGATTATGTTCTCACACAAAAGTTACTGATGAAGCCGAGCATCGCAGATCACGAGGTCTAGAAGGCTATAGGCGTCCAGCACCACTAACGTTAGTGCCTTGTCGAGTTTTACATGTGTACGGTGAAAAGACATCTCTTGGGCCCCGATCCAGCAAGGCAGCAGAAGAAGAGCCCCAGATCGATTCCAGCAGCACGACGGTGTATGCTGGGTTGAGAAAACTCTACCTCGTAGAGCACGTTCCAAACTTGGGAACACACTTGAGAGGGTGGGAGAGAGGCAGAGAGATAATGGCAAACGCCAATTGTGGGATGAGGAATTAGGGTGAAGGGCACCCCTATATATAGGAAAAACTGAGGCATTTCCACCCTCCAAGTCCTAGGGTGGGACTGAACATTGGAGGAGAGGTGAGACGGGGGCTGGACAGCAGTGGGGAGTGGGCCTCACACACGCTCCTAGCCCACCTAGTGGTTGGCGGCAGTGGGATCCCCCCACCCGCGCGCCCAAGCCCACTAGGGCAGCTACCTCTCCCCCTCTTGGGCCTCCTCCCTCTTAGGGAGGGCCCATGTGGGGTTTTTCCTTTTTATTTTATCTAAATAATTTATATTTAATATTAATTCATAAATAAATATTAAATACATATTATTTAATTCCTCCTTGTTCAAAACTCCTTTTGAACAATGTCCGAACACTTCAGTATATATTTGGAACCCTTCCGGATCCCTCTCTTCTTATTTCTCTATCGGTATCGGGTCAACCCGCAGCATCTTTACCCTTAAGCGTGACACCCATCCGGTTCAGGAATATTCAGACATGATTGAGACATCTCTCCGATCAATAACGAACAGCGTTATCTAGAAACACATGATGGCCCTTGCACATTCCACAAATTTGGTTGTTCGCTTGAACCTTCTAAATGCTGAGTCTTATTCCTTTTGCACAACGATACCTACTTTTTCCAAGACCTAATCTCATGTATCCATATACAGTTCAATCTTGTTATCTACAAACACATTTACTTGTTTCCGTGATATTACATCCTCGTGACCTAGTCACATGCTTGTAAGCTCATTGATATAATCTCACCGAGTGGGCCCAAAATATCTATCCGTCAATCGGATACGAAAATCATGATCTCGGTACATACGCCTCAACTATTCCTCTGGAATACCCAATGCACACCTTTATAGCCACCCAGTTACGGTCATGGCGGTTGATGCGATCAAAGAAGCCGCAGGAGATAGTGATTAAACATGATCTCACGGTCGAAGGATTAAGTCACTATGCTTTGCTAGATATCATAACATTGATCTTTGTGACTGGATCACATTGCAATTCTATGGTTGGATGTGTCCATCACTTCATAAGTGAACCTGTTGTGAGTTGACCTGTTAGTCAAATCATGATCGGGAAACCTCGATCATCATCTTCCCAACGAACTAGTACTAGAGGATACTAGGGACCTGTTTTTTTATGCACCACACATGTATTTATGTTTCCGCTTAATACAGTTATAGCATGGTACAAAACTATTATGAACATTAGAGATATATCAATAAAAAACTTTATTTATTGGCCTCTAGGGCATATCTCCTTTAGAATGTCCATCTGATGGGTATAGACTTCAGTGCCAAACCAGGGGAGATGTGTCTGTTTGGTGTATTTCTAGCACCTGGCACAATGCTGGACAATGTCGACTACGTCGGCATGGGAGGTGAGCTAGTAGAAGTTGTAGCACATAGCCTTGGTTACTAGGGATGGTGCCCCTACATGGTGGCCACAGTCCACGACGTGGATGTGGTAGAAGATTTTGTGACCCTCCTCCGGTGAGATGCAGCCCTGGAACACGCCAGTCATGCTGCACTTGTGGAGTTCGCCGTTAATCATAATGAAGGATTTTCAGCGGCGCACCATTATGCGGCCCTCGGTATCATCCTTTGGTAGGATCTGATGCTTGAGGAAGGTGATGTAGGGCTCGGTCCAATCGATGGTTTCAGTGACGATTGTGACTAGAGCCAACTCAGGGTTGAGCGGGATCCTGATGTCAATCTCCTTGGGTGGAGCAACTGAGGGGTGGTCGATGATGTCGAGGAAGAGACCTTGCGTAGGCGCTTGGCGAGACGAGCCGATTCACGATAGAGCATCAGATTCTTCATTCTTCCGTCGATCGACCCACTCGATGGAGTGTCTGGTGAAGTGGCCGTCGAGTTAGTCCACCGCTTTGCGGTAAGCTATCAGTTAGGGTCGAAGGCGTTGCTGGTGCCGGTGACTTGACTGTCGACTAGATCAGAGTCATCGTAGCACGGAGGCGATTGCCGCTCATCTCCTTGGAGACTCGCATGTCGTGGAGGAGCGCTTCGTACTCGGTCATGTTGTTGGTGCAGGGCGTGAAGTTGATCTATAGCACGTAGCGAAACTTGTCTCCCTTTGGCAAGATGAGGATGATGCTGGTGCCTGAGCCTTATGAGCTCTTGGACCCATCAAAGTATAGGGTCCATCAGTGGTTGTGTGGCAGCGACTTGGTTCGCTACGCTTCTTCCCAGTCGACGAGGAAGTCCGGGAGGGCTTCCGACTTGATTGCCCTACGGGGCTCATACTTGATGTTGTGGACACCGATTTTGACATCCCACTTGGTGACTCTCCCGGTTGCATCGTGATTGCGAATGATGTTTTGTAGTGGTGTAGAGGAGACAACCATGATTGGGTGTTCCTAGAAGTAGTGGGGGAGTCGCCGTTGGGCCCAGAAGACTGCGTAGACTAGTTTTTGGTACTAGGGGTAACACGGTTTCGAGTCAATGAGTACCTCGCTGAGGTAGTACATAGGTCGTTGTGTGGGTGCTCCTTGCCTTCCTATTGTCGCTCCACAATCATGATAGTGCCAATGAATCGATTAGAGGTGGTGACGTACATCAGCATTAGATCCCTGTCCAGTGGGGCAGCAAGGATTGGTGCCACGAGTAGCACCTCTTTCCGTGGGGAGAGTGCGTTGTTGGCCTCGCTAGTCCATTTGCATGTTGGGGATTTGCGGAGGAGCGGCTGTCGTGAGGCTTGCTGTGTGTGACCATGCCGATGCCGCTGGCTGAAGTCCTCCGGGTCGCGCCTCAGCCCCTACCTCGCGCGCCAAATGTCGGAGATTTGTCTCGCGAAGGAACTAGGGTCCAATGATCCCTTGGTTCATGAGGGGGATGAACACGTGGTTCTGAAGGAACTTAGCAACGGTGACAGTGACGGATCACGCACATGAAAGAGAGATGACACCGGGTTTTTTACCCAGGTTCGGGACCCTCTGTGAGGAGGTAAAGCCCCTAGTCCTGCTTTGTTGTATTGCTCGCGTGCTTTGCGAGGGTACAATGGAGGATGAAAGTCTAGGGTTTTAGATCTCAAGGATCGATCCCGCCTAAGGTAGGAGAAGGGCTCCTTATATAGGGCGGTAGCGGGCCTCTTCCCCCATATATGGCGGGAAGGGCTACCACATTCCCGCCAAAGGATTTGGACCCGTCTTGCCTTCTTGCAGTTGCCAGCCCGCTGCCATTCTAGGGTGGTGGTCGGTCATCCTTCCGCTTTATGCTGCCACTTCGGTCTTCTTGCACCAAAACGGCTATGTCAGGCACCATCCTTGTCCTATGTCAACCTACTGCCTCTTTGAGCTTTGCTTTCCCTGAGTGGACCGGTCGCCGCTTGGACCGAGCGTTGGTGTGTCATTTTGCTAGGCGCTCCTGGGGGTCGGTGAACCCCCTCCTAAGGCCCCGCCGGGAGACATTGGTACCGCTCCCAGACCGGTTCGGGCACCCACAGAGGCTTCGGGCCTCCTCCCCCTCTCGAGGCTCACCCTCCTTTCGAGTCCTCGGGAGGGCATATCCGGCGGGCCCGATGACTTGACGAGACGGGGTACCCCTGGTGCAAATAGTATGACAGTAGCCCCCGGTCGCTTAGATTGCATGCCACTGACGCAAGGCCAAGGAAGTCAAGGGACCAACCAGTGCCGGGCCCGCAAGCCGTCGTGTCAGGACATGATCCCTGAAGTCGCCGACAGTAGCTTCCACGTGCTCGTGCAGTACGTGGAGCACACTGGTGCGGGAACCATCACTTTCACTACTTGGCCTCTAAGGTTGAGTCGCCCGTAGAAACCCGAAGGGACTCGCCAGCTCCTGCCTTCCTCCGCCGCCATTGTACTAGAGCTCTCGCTCCAACACCACTCCTTCCACTCCTGCAGCGCCCGAGATGACACTCAAGAGAGCGCGCACCTTATCCGCCACGACGAGCTTTCCACTGTTTTTCGCGGGGACCTTGCCACCGGCGATGGTCCTCAACGAGGAGGGGCTGGAGAAGGTGCGCAAGCTGATGGCCTCCGACTCAAGTGAGTGGGGCGCTTCACATGTGTGGTGCGCCGATGTTGGGGGAGTGGGTGGTGCACTGCCGTGGCCCCAGTATTCACGCACGTCATTACCGCCGGCCTCATCCCGCTCTTCTTCCCTTCCCTCCTCGTTGTCTTGGACCACTACTGCATCCATCTCCTCCACCTTCATCCGTGAAGCGTGACCCTCATGGCAGCCTTCGCGTTCTAGTGCGACGCCTTCATCGGGGTGACGTCGTCCGTGGCATTGTTCTGGCACTTCTACAACCGTCGCTTCCTTATGCCCTGGATGTTCTCGGTGGCGTCAGATTCTTTGATGAGGAGGAGGGGATTTACTACCCATCTCCGTCCTCAGCACGGTGTCAGAATTTTGCCGCAACTAGTTCCTGGTAAACGCCAGTCGGGCTTGGCCTCAGCTACGTGCTCCCGTGGGGGCGACAGTGCAGAATTCGGGCTGGGCTCACGAGACGGCCGCTTGCATGAGACCTAGACCCCTCGCGAGGCATGTGGCATACTTGAGGAGCCAGGGCTTGATCGTCGAGATGGTGGTGAGGGAATTCCCACGGCAGTAGATCGCTCCCCTCTAGGAGCACAAGAGACCCGTGTGGACCATGTCGCCTGACAAGGATGCGGTCAGGCTCTTCGAGGGCCCTCGTGCTGAGGACTCTGTGTCCTCCCTCATGTTGCTTCTCCTGGGCACAGACACAATGGCGGAACTTCCCCCCAACACACTTCCTCTATACTCACAGGGCGATGTGTACGCAATATGCACTGGCCTCCCCATCTTCGATGCCAGGGGAGTGTGCCCTTTGGTCGAGTTGGATGACGAGGATGCGACGCCAAGCGACGCCCCAACACCATCCCGGCTGGTACGGTGCGAGAGGATGATCAACATCATGTCATCCTTGGAGGAGGACGCCGAGGACCTCCCTAGCTCCGATGCCAGTGATCCCTCTAGCGGGGCTATTTGCAGGGAGTGTGCTGAGCCCGAGGCGTCAGTTGCTCCCACCCTAGCGCGGGTGGCCAAGAAGCATCCCAGGCCTGGCAACGGTGGCGCCTTTCTTCCCCTGGTGCAAAGAGGGCTAACTGGTCCTTGATGGGAGGAGAAACTAGGATGTGAGACATCCTCTCGAGGCTTCTCCTTTCTCCCTCGTTCCCTTCCCACGTCTCGTCATTTTTCCATGCCGATGCAGGTGCAAGAAGAGGAGGAAGACGAAAGCGGCGGGGCCCAATTCGGGAGGGGCGGCAAAGCGTGCTGTGGGCAGGCCTGCCTCCCTTCGGCTCGGAGCGCCCCCCAAGATCTCCTCCCCATCTTGCCGGGAGCGGGCCATGGTGAGGGACAGCTCTACTGACGAGGGTCAGCCCGATCCTGAGGTGGTTGTAGGAGGCGACGAAGTCGATGTCCTCCTACTAGAAGAACTGGTGGGTGCACAGGTCGCGACCCCATCGCCAGTCTGCCCCACCTAGGGAGAACCTACCGAGGGAATCCCCAAAGCCCCCGAGGTCGTGAGGCCAAGTGTACTGGCCTTGCTACCTCCCGAAGGCGCCTCCCTCACCCGGTCTGGGCGCCCGCGAGGCGTCGTGGAGACCGCGCGCACTGGACTCGACCTGTTCCTTGCTGACATTGCTGCAGAGGAGCATCGCCTGTCCGAGGCGTGGCGTCGGCTTCACCTGGAGCGAGCCACACTCGACCAGGCCCGGGAGTAGTGGGGAGCCTTTGGCGAGGCAACGAGCTCTAGAGGTGATTGGGCCCTCGGGGAGTCGTCTCGGAAGCTGTTGGGACTTCCGCGTCAGCCAGGGTCCGTGTTCCGCTTCCCAGGACCTCCTCCGGGGAACTGGCCAGCGTCGCCCAAGACCTTTCCATGCATGACCACAAGCTCACCTTCTCCGAGCGTGAGGTTGAAGAGGACCGTCGGAGGGTCGCTCAGAGGGAGCAGGATGTGGCCCTCCGCGAGGAGGCAGTTCGGCTTTGTGAGGACGAGGCTCAACTTGGGAGGATCCACCTGGAAGCGCTGGAGGTTCATTTGGGGACAACCTACCAATAGCTTGAGGAGAGCATGCTCGATGTCGACCGCCGCAGCACGAATACCGACAAGCGCCTTCGCCGCTGCTACGCCAAGGTTGCCGAGGAGCGAGAGCAAATGAAGAAGGACAACGAGGTGGTACTCTCGCAGCTTCACCAGACCCTCTAGGAGGAGTGTCGTGGGAAAGCCAAGATCCAAGAGGCACGCTTTCTGGAGAAGAGGGAAGAGCTGGAGGTCTCCCTCCGCAAGGCAAAGGAATGTCCGGCCCAAGCTCTCATTGACCTAGATGCCTTGAAGGGGCTGCAAGCAGCCATCTAGGAGCTCCAGAAGCGCTGGGACCTTTGTGACCAATTCGAGCGGGACCTTGCGGTGCTGGAGAGGGAGCGGTGCAAGGTGTGCCGAGTGCTTGCTCAACGCACGGCTTCTACTCTCCAGGACTTTGGGGTGACCGACTTCTTCATTGGCCCCTTGCTAATGCCACCACCGATGGAGCCTTCCTATCTCTCTTCGACCAGATCACTGCGGCGCTAGAGGGGAGAGCCGATCTCTACCATGGGTATCATTTGGGGCGAGTGTCGGAAGGTGATGCGGGTCATGGTAACCCATGTCTTCTCCTCCCTCTACCGGCATGATCCCAACGTCCCTTGGAGGGCGGTCCTGCCAAAGGTAAAGCACCCCAAGACAACTTCGCCAAGTGAGATCGCCCGCTTCAATCAGCTCGTGGAGGAGTGCGTCGGTGACTTCCTTCGCATATTCAAGAAAACTGAGGAGGGCGAGGCTACCGAGGACCAAAGTGGTAAAGACAACGGCTCTCTGAGCATCTCATCCATCGCTGAGGAGAGCGGCGAGCCATCTCCTGAGGACGCCGCCTCAGATTCGTCTGCCTAGGAGGCCCTTTTGACTGTAAAACGTTCAATGTACTCTGGCACAACAATCGTGTTTTGAACCTGATGTCTCCTTTGTGGCTTTGTGGCCTATATTTGTTCATGATCTTGTTGCGGGTCCCGTCTTCCCCTTAGGTCTCTCGGGGAGATGACCAAGGGGGTTGTGTGTGCCGGGAGATGCATGTAATGAGCTCTTGTGGCGAGCTATAGGCGTCGGGACCTGTGGGTGAGGTGACTTACTGCTGTGGTCGGTAAGTTCAGGGCTCCGCATGCTAAGCTCTGTAGTTTATTAGATGCCGGAGGGGTGAGTGCCTCGCGAGCCGTCCTGCTGTCCTCTCGAGGAGGGAGTTGTCCCATTGGCATGGGGATTTTTGGTCTTTTGAGGGCCAGGAACCGTGGGTGAGGTGACTTGCGGCCGAGGAATGGGCCGTAAGTTCAGAGATCGACACTTTAGGTCCTTGAGAGCTCGGGCTGTGGAGGGATAGTGCCTCACGAGTTGTCGCAGCAATGTATGCATATGTATATTTTAGTTAGGAACCATGGGTGAGGTGACTTGCGGCCGAGGAATAGGCCATAAGTTCAGAGCTTGACACTTTAGGCCCTTGGGAGCTCGAGCCGTGGAGGGACAGTGCCTCGTGAGCCGTCATTGCGATGTATTTTTGTGCCAGGAACCGTGGGTGAGGTAACTTCTGGCCAAGGGACGGGCCGTAAGTTCAGAGCTCGACAGTTTAGGCCCTGGTGATTTTGGGCCGCTAGAGGGAAGTTCCTCACGAGCCGATAGGACCCTGGGTGGGGTAACTTGCGGTTGAGTAACGGGCCATAAGTTTAGAGCTCGACACTTTAGGTTCTGGAGATTTTGGGCCACTGGAAGGAAGTGTCTCACGACACACCTCGTAAGCCTATCGAGGAGAGCACCGTAGGGCCCATGCTACCCTGTGATCTTCTTGAGGAGGAGATCGTGGGTATTGCATGTTGTGGAGGTCCCGGCCAAGGACGAGTGCATCCTGGTCAAGCCACGTTCCCAGTGCTGCCTCATTCCGTTAATACACCATATGAGGGTCTCGAGCGCCAGGTACCGTGAGTGAGGTGACTTATCGCTGGAGCTAGTCCGCAAGTTCAGAGCTCAATCCTCAGGCCCCCCACCATCGACATGAGCGATCATGCGATAGTTACCACCCCAGCCCCCGCTCGTATGACGGATATACGAGAATGTGGCCAGCACATGGGCAAAAATAAAACTCAAAGAACGAATGGATTCGCCAAAAAGCAAACAGAAATCATCAACAACTGCAGTTGTTTCCCTTCCTGAGCACCCTGCCCTATTGAGGGGGGTGCAAAAGTGTCACCTAGCGGAGAAGGGGCAAGAGCCGAGAGTCACCTTGAGGGGGGCTGAGCCCCGTGGTGTGGCGCACGCCTTAGGATGTGGGATGCCTCTGGTTGCATGGTCCCCTAGAGACTGAGCTCCTGGTGTTGCGATCCGTTAAGCCCCCAGGTCCTTCATCGGAGCTACAGTTCTAGGGCGCTGGGGCCTGTTGTGCTTGTTGCTCTGTCCGTGCCTCTTCTTGCTATCATACTCCTCCCTTACCTCCCTGACCTTGACACAATCGTTCGTGTCGCCCTGCCTCTAGTGGAAGGCGTAGTATAGGTGCGAGTCGGCTGAGCTGCCCGTTTCCCTCCTGAGGGGGCACTGCTTACCATCGTTCCCCGGGCGCCTGATGGGGCTTGTATCATCCTTCGTGGCTGGGTCCGCGGGCTCGATCTCGCTGTGGGCAAACAGGTTCCCGGCTTCCGCTTGAGCGCAACGGTCGGCCACCACGAACAGCTCGGCCATCGTGGATAGGTTCTCTCCGTGGTGGCCGATCATGTCGAGCACTTGAGCATCGAAGATGCCCTCAGGGAAAGCTACGATGACTTCCGCATCTATGGCCCCACTAACCCTGACATGGCTTTGGTCGAAACGTTGTAGGTACTTGCGCAGCGTCTCTACGGGCCCTTGACGCACCTTCCTAAGGTCCTCACATGTGTACGCGGGTTCATCCGCATCTCCGAACTTCACAACGACGAGTTCGCAGAGCTCAAACCATGAGTCGATGGACCCTTTAGGGAGGTTCAGGATCCATGTGCACGCCTATGGCCCCAGGCTCATGGGGAACCAGTTGGCGAAGACGTGGTTGTCTCTCCCGGTCGCCTCTATGCCCATGGTGTAGAGCTACAAGAACTTCGAGGGGTTGGTGGTGTCGGCGTACTGCAGCGGCATCTCCGGCTTGAACATGGGAGGCCACACCACCCAGCGGAGGTATTCGGTGAGGACGGGGCAACTGAAGCTGCAGGTCTCCATGCCACCGAGGAGTGTTGCTCGGTTCTGCAGGCCCATAGCCGAGATGGCCTAGAGGGCCCGAGTCTCGCGACCTCGGCGCCTAGCCAAGGTCACTCGCACATCCTCCACCGAACGGACGACTTCCGCCCAGCCTCGGATCTACCTAGGGTACGCCGTGCTTGGCGGCTTCCCATCATCCGAGCCCCCGGGTCCACCGTGAAGAGGAGGTGGAGGTGCTCCATAGGCTAGGTCACATGCCCGCTCTTTGCATGTCACCTGGTTGTCCCAGGAAACATCCATCAAGGCCACGAGGCGCGCCTGCCGGTCCTCTCTCGCGTCCTCGGCGAGTGAGTAGGGAGGAGCTCCTTTGCCATGAGGCGAGCTATTTCCGGGGAGAGCAGCATGCGAGACGCCCAGATCAGCGAGGTGCTTGAGGAAGAATTCTCTTTGCCCATCCTCACAGAGTGGCATAGGGGAGCTCGTTGCTGGCCCCGGAGTAGGGTGGGGGAGTGGGGGTAGCATGACGCTAGGCCACGAGCCTCCCTGCCTGCTCCCATCGGGAGCGGCTGTCACGAGGCTTGTTGCGAGCGACCATGCCGATGCTGCTGGCTGAAGTCCTCCGGGTCGCGCCTCAGCCCCCTACCTAGCGCGCCAAATTTCAGAGATTTGTCCCACGAAGGAACTAGGGTCCAGCGATCCCTTGGTTCGTGAGGGGGCTGAACACACGGTTCCGAAGGAACTTAGCGATAGCGACGGTGATGGCGATGGATCAAACACATGACAGAGAGATGACATCGGGTTTTTTACCCAGGTTTGGGACCCTCGTGAGGAGGTAAAGCCCCTACTCCTTCTTTGTTGTATTGCTTGCGTGCTTCGCGAGGTACAATGGATGATGAAAGTCTAGGGTTTTAGATCTCAAGGATAGATCCCGCCTAAGGTAGGAGAAGGGCTCCTTATATAGGTCGGCGTCGGGTCTCTTCCCCCATATATGGGCGGGAAGGGCTACCACATTCCTGCCAAAGGATTTGGACCCGTCTTGTCTTATTGCAATTGCCAGCTAGCTGCCATGTCAGGGTGATGGTCGGTCATCCTTCCTCTTTATGCCGCCACTCTGCTCTTCTTGCACCGAAACGGCTGTGCCAGGCACCATCCTTGTCCTACGTCATCCTACCGCCTCTTTGAGCTTTGCTTTCCCCGGGTGGACCGATCACTGCTTGGACCGACCGTTGGTGCGTAATTTTGCTAGGAGCTCCTAGGGGTTGGTGATGCTCCCCTCCTGAGGCCCCGCCGGGAGACATTGGTACCGCGTCCAGACCGGTTCGAGCACCTGCGGAGGCTCCGGGCCTCCTCCCTCCTCTGGAGGCTCACCCTCCTTGCGAGTCCTCGGGAGGGCGTATCCGGCGGGCCCGACGACTTGATGAGACGGGGTACCCCCGGTGCCAATAGTCTAACAGCCTCGAAGGTTGTTGGCGCTGAACTCACCATTGATTGCTTCTTCAGGATTGAGGGGTCATCCTTGTCAATGCCACTCGCGTACTTGGCGAGCTCGTTGACGTGGTTTATTTCCTCAGTGATCACGACATCAGTGAGCTTGGCACCATTTTCCTCACATTCCAGGGCCACATCGGGGTTGCCGTGCATGGTAATGATGTCGCGTGGACCCGTGAGCTTCATCATGTTGTAGGCATAGTGGGGGATGCCATGAACTTGGCGAATGCCTACCTTCCGAGCACGTAGTGGTATGGGATGCAGAAGTTTACCAGCTCGAAGATGATTCACTCTGCGGAAGTTGGGGGGAGTGTTGAAGGTGACTGGCAAACGTGCTAGGGTTGTCGCTACCTCTGGGTATTCAGGGTTGCGTCTCACTCTTGCATGCCGTGTCTTCTCGATTTCTTTGAGAAAGTGGAAGTCTACGATAGTGTGGGTGGCGGGTCACCCTTCTTTAATGTGATAGACATAGGGGTCATCGAGGAGGTCCACATGGTTGATTTTTGACCTCATGGTGTTGTTGTTGTAGCCACCGCCGTCGTGGCAAGTTCTCTTGGAGTTGTGCTGGCTATAATCAATGTTGGCGACAAAGTCAGATCCATCGTCTCCACGATGCTTGCCTCTAGTTAGGAAAGTGTTGCTATAGCAGAGCTCACGATGTCTGTTGTCATGGCGGGTAAGGTGGTGCCTTCCACCTGAATCATCATCAGAGTCTTGGTTGGGGTCCTGTTCCGTGTAGCGCTTGGAGATTTTGAGGAGGTTGGGGATGGATTCGAGTGTCTTGTAGACCCCCTTGACCTTGGTGACAAGGGGATCATACCTGCACGCATTTTTCAAGAAGTGGATCACCATGTCGGGGTTAATGCCGAAGGCATTGATCCATAGGTCCTGCCACCATTGGACCCAGTGGCGAGTCGACCCGCTAGGGCCCTGGTCGTAGTGCTCTAGTTCCTCGATTGTGGTGGCGTGTGTGTAGGAGCCCTCGAAGTGTTTGATGAAGGCGTCTCGCATATCCTCCCACAAGTCTATGATGTTCTTTGGGAGGATGTTGATCCATTAGAAAGTGGATCCTTCCATCATTAGGGGGAGATAGTGTGTGAGTACCTCAGTATGGCTGACAAGCCATGAGTTACGTGTCGATCCTCACCATTGGGTTGAGTGTGGGATCGTACTTTCTGATTTCCTTGGCCCCCTTGAAGCTGGAGGGGTACTTTTTGTCCCGGACCATTGGTCTGAAGCACTGGGGTACGATCTAGCTGAGGGAGAGTCTAGGCTCAGGGTCGCGGTCGTCAGGGTTGTTGAGGGTGTGACAGAGGTCATTGGGCTGGCGGGCTTGCCATGCCTGGTTTCTGATGATATGGGTGTGTGCATCGATCGACTGGTTGTTGGCGGTAACCGACTTTCGAACTGGGTGCAGCTCGTCGCTAGAGAGTGTGGGATTCACAGCCCGCGGTTGCAGCTCCCGCAGATCGGGATGTGTGCAGTTTTGCACGTTGGTGACGGTTTGCTCGCCAGGGC
Source organism: Avena sativa (assembly GCA_916181665.1). NCBI lineage: Eukaryota > Viridiplantae > Streptophyta > Magnoliopsida > Poales > Poaceae > Avena > Avena sativa. Next base: position 348,537,646 of record OV702287.1, read on the forward strand.
GATTGGTGGAGGCCGCCCTGCTGCCAGAGGAGCGGGAGTACACTCGCTCGTGCGAGTCGCAACATGCATTCTGCTGCTCCACTGCCTTAGCGAGTAGAGCCTGGGCGTAGCAGATTTGGAGTGTGCCTTCACCCGTAGGGTTGAGCCTGGTGACTACAGCTTGATTCGCGATGACATTTTGAGTAGATCGAGAGTCTGTTGCTGTCAAACTCTTATGGTGAGATCATGATTCGTGGCTGCTCCAGAGGAGGCAAGCGGCAGGGGGTGGAGGAGGTCCGTGTGCCATCACTCCAACGACTAGGCGGCTACCGCCTCGCGCCGAGTTGTGGCAGATCTCGAGCTCAGCCACGCATGCGGGGTCGTGCTCGTCATCGAAGTTCGATGCGCAGCCTTGGGTGCTGGTGTTGAGGCACCGCGAGATGCATCGCTGATAGTACCATGACAGCTCATGCGCGGTTGTTCGTTTGAGGGGGAACTTTTCACGTTCGGCGAGTTCTCTAGTCTTTGCCACCTACAACACCTTGTGATGTTCCTCAATATCCTCCACTAGGGTCGTCGTCGGGAGCGGTGTGTTGAAGGGATCCACCAGAGCATCGTCATTCACCATGAAGATGTCGTTATAGTGGTTGGATCTTCCATGGATGTCCTCGGGGGACTCCGAGCTGGAGTCAGAGTCGAAGATCTGGAGGATCAAGGGGTCCTCGTAATCACTAGGGTTAGATACCCGCATGATCGATTCGGTGCGGCGATGATGGATCCGGGAATTGAGGCAGGGGTCGCTGAATCAGCTTCATCGTGGAGGGCCGCATCGCTCCCGGCCGGGCCGAATTCGGAGGACGGGAGGGTGATGGAGTGGAGCTACTCCTCTGAAAGGAGATCGCACGGAGGCGACCTAGAGGTGATTCCGAATTCTACCAATTCGGACAGATCAATGACATTCATGAAGCCGATGAAGAGGTTGATGGTGCCGATTGGCACATATGGTAGCGTGAGTGACCGGGCACGATGCTGACACGTAGGTACTCGGCAAGATGTGGTAGAACCTGCCGGTGGAGATCAAGCGGCCTATGGCGAAGGGTCGGTTGATTGGAGGGTAGGGTCTCACCGCAGATTTCAGGCTTGACGATCCATGCCCCACAGTGGGTGCCACTGTCTTGGGAATGACCACGGCAGTTGCTATCGGGGGTAGCAATTGAGTCGAAAGGGGAAAGAGAGAGAGAGAGTTAGCCATATGTGGATCGAGATTGGAAGCGCATAGGTTTTACCCAGGTTCAACCCCTCTGTAGAGTAAAGAGTCTACTTTATGCTAGATGTATTAATCTAGATGTATCAGAGCGTATGGGTAGAGCTAGGTAGTGAGTCGCCTCTATGGGGTGTATCAGAGCATATGTATGTATGTATGTATGTATGTATAGAGTATACTAGGGAGACTTATATTGCGCCACCTCGCTAGGGTTTACATGGATAACACCGGATTAGTTAATGATTCAGTGGCTTGACCTAATCCAACTGGACCTAGCTATGCTTCTGGGCCTTCTGCTTCCAATCATCGTGCTTCTTAGTCGCATCTCTTCCAATCACTGTACCAACAAGCCCAATCCCCGTGGCCTGGACTAGTCGAATCCACCTTCTGGGTATACCCCGATTGGCATATCCCATTGACTTTATTATTTGGATTTATTGTAATAAAATTAGATTTATTTAAATGCATTGTGCTTGAAATACGTCCTATTTTTAGATAAAAGGTCTGGGCCCTGCTTTCCATTGATAAAAAGCACCAAAGTTCTTACAGAATATAGAAAATAAAACTAGGATCACCAGCTCGCCAAAGAACTACCAGATTCCACCATACCACAAGCTCATATTACAAGTTTTAGCAAAACAAATCCCCAGACAACATAACTGCTAAGACCCTGAAAAGGAGAAGATAACAACACTACACTCATTGCCAAGCCAACAGAAAAGGAAGATGAACAAAAAACATAGCACCATCTTCAACGGCTCCCCAGGACTTTCACATTCCTTCTGCATCTCTTGATCACCCAATCCAGGAAAACTCGTAGGCGATCATCCCATAGTGGCCTCCATTGCCGAGTTCTCCAGCTATTTAGAGGTAGTCAAGTTTGCAGCCTTCTCCAAAATAAAAAACCCTTTCTCAATAATCCTAGCACTTTTCTTCTCCATTCTAACTAGCATAGTTTTACTCCTCTTAACTCCTTTCTTTCAGCTAGGATCCATTTATTGGCATTATCTTTGATACCCCCACTCCCATCAGATAAATCATCCCCTTCCTCCTCATTTTTGTTTGAATCAAACACCTCATCCTCAGGAGTGCATTTCTGTGACAGTTCATAATTGAGCTCCTCCTCCATATCAGAACCCATCACCCTTGCTTTCAAGTTGGTTGCATCCCATGCCATAACCTCCCTATCTATTGAATCAACCACCACTTTATGTGGCAACTTCTATTCTAAAGGACCCATGAAGCCATTCATAGCAGGAATAGGATGTTCCCCCGAGACCTGTGAGTCAGAGGTCCCCCCATCTTTGGTATACATATCAGTATCCTATGAAGAAGCATTAGTATCACTTGTCTGCAGGTTTTCCACTTTGTATTCTGTTGAGGATGGCTCCACATGTTCCATATCCTCATGTTCTAAAGGAGAGAAGCAACAACGAAGCATACGATCATGACTCTTATAACTTCCTCCACCCCCTCTAGTTTTTGAGGAAGAAAAACTGGGCTTGTCTTTATTTTGTAGCATGTGAGCATCCCATTCCTCCTCTAAGTTATCTTCATCAGATTTCTCTCTGTTACCATCATCAGGACCCTTCCCAGGTTTGTCATCAGGCTTGTTCTTGCCTAAGAAATCCCAAACCACCCCTTTAGCCTTAGTGCGAAACTTAAAATCAGCAGAGCTCAAGAAGATCTCAATTCTCCCCTAAGCTTCTTTGGGTCCCTACAGTCAACTTTAACCCTTATAGGACCTCTACCAGGCAGAGATTTGACATCTACCAATTTTGGTCTACCAAAAGTCATGGCAATCTCCTTCACATCTTCATTCCGAGTAACAGCAGGAACTTCATACCTCTTAACCCATATAGTTTGAAGCATTGCAAAAGCGCCAGGGAGTAGTTCAGAATCTATGATCTGAACCTTGAGTTTGTACAATGGAGTAATAGAGGTTTTCCCTCCCCACATACAAATCTCAGGGCAGAAGTAGACGAGAACATAATAAAGTACTCATTGTCAGCAACCAGGTTCACATCCCATTTCCACTTATCATCCACCCAATAACTGAGCTCTTCCTCCAAGATCTTTGCTGAGTGAGCACCAGAATTAACAGAAATAAAAGCACCCACTCCCTTCTATACAGAAACTTTCTGAGCTAGCTCAATATCCAAAACATAAAAACCCTGACCTGGTATCCTAAACCCATAAATATTCAATTCTTTTTGGTTAAGCAATTGAGGACATCCCAGAGTAACATGCCCCTCCTTGCAATTGTAACAGATCAGAGGATTCTTGCAAGAAGCCTGATAATGGCCTTCTTCACCACATTTGAAGCACTTCACCCTAGATGGAGGCACTGGATTGTTTTGATTGCGTCTGAATTGAAATCTTCCCTACGTTGTTATTGTTGTGGAGAAAAGTCCCTCTACCTCTGGTTCTGATCAAATATGTCCCTGTCTTCACTGTAATCAATCCAATTCTTTTGTTGCCTATCCTCCCTCCTTCTATCCCCATCAAACTCTAGCCTCCACTCAAAGTAAGGATCTACCCCTCTTCTGTCCTGGATCTTTCTCCTCTCAAACTCCCGACTCAACGTGTCGCGAAGGTCTTCATCGATGCAACCATCCTCTCTTCTCTATCTATCAGCCTCCTCCCAGTATCTAGGATCCTCACGAGATCGATCAACGTCCCTCTTCTTCGAATTATCACGTCCACCATCCCCATCTCGGTACTGGTCTCTCCGTCTGAACATGTTGTTGCTTCCTCAATTCATCTCTCCTCCCACAACCTCGGGAAAAGACCTGGACATCGGAACTGGTGGTAGTGGAAAACGAATGCGTCTCGCACTCCAACCAAACCGACGAATCTCAGTTGACCGAGCTGGAAACCCTAGATCTAGGTTAATACGGCCCTTAGGTAACCATATCCAGACATGCCGAAGGGGCTTGGGCTCCTCCCACACATTTGGTAGTTCCCATGGGCCCAACCCAGACAACCTATCCTCGTGCAGGACACCCACCTCATTCAAACTGACAGAAACGTCCATGTTCTCTATGACAGTAGCAATTTCAGAGGCTTAGATATCGAAGATCTAGTAATTTGTGTTGAACTATCAGGCGACCAGCACCTGTGCAGCCATAGGACCAACCATTCCACTTCATTTCTTCAGAAAATCTGAGGGTTTAACTGGCGTCATACAAACAGCAGAGCTCTGAATCCGATTACAAACCGGGGCCGCAAGAGGGGAAATTAGCCAAATCCAGGACAGGGAGAATACGCCGGTGCCTCCTCCCGTCAGAGTCACGCTATCTCTTCCGCCTGAATCAGCTTTCCTGGATGTCTCAGCCTCGCCACAATCTCCGCCTGAATCAGCCTATGCTCCCACTCACTCTCCCCGCTCGCGACGGGCTCGAGGCATGATCAGGGGCACCACCCCTCCTCCTGGAAGGGCTCCATCGGGGTTACCCATCGACAAGGACTCCGACGAGGGGAGGCGGTGGAGTGGTAGCCCAGCGGCGGGGGATCGCTCGGGTGTCGCCAGGGCGGTTACTTTTTTTCTCCAAAAAACAGAAGGCATCATGTTCGGCCCTAATTGGTTCATCCTGAAATACGTCTTATTTAGCCTGTAATACTTGAACTAAACTGAACATTAATCGTTGAACGTGATTGTTAGAGCATCTCCACTCGGGTTTCCAGCACGCCGTTTAGGGCGTATTTTTCGTCCCGATACCGAAATTTGGTCCAGTCGTGTCCCTAGGATTCCGGGTTCGTCCGGATTTGGCCCAAACTACGTCCGGCCTTTCCAGGCCGTTCCCGGGGCGCGTTCGACGTAAACGCGCTGGAAACGCCGGATGAAGCGAATTCGGCAGGAAAAGCGGCATTCGCCGAGTGGACCCGCCTAGTCAGCGGCAGAAGCCGAATCGTCCTCATCCTCCCGCATCGGATCACCGCGAAGGACCGTCGGGCATTAACCACCGGTCTCGTCGGCCACGCGTCGCCGTAATGGCGCGCCACCGTCGCCTCGACTCCCGCGACGGACCGGCCGATCGGCCGACATTAAATTCCCGCCGCTTCCCCTTTTCCCGCCCTCGATGCTACACCCCTCCCGCCTTCGCCGCCCTCGCTCGGCCTACAAAACACGGCCGCACACCGGTTCGCAACACACTGCCCCTCCACCCCGCACCACCCCGAACTCCGGCGAAAGAAACAATCGGCAAAGAGGAAGATAGCGGAGAGGTTCCCAGGCGATCCCACGGCGGCGAACAGCTTCGGCCAGCGAACGCTCCAGCCGTGGGAAGCGAGGAGCTCCACGACGCCGGGTATATGGCGCCGCCGGACTTCCGCTGCCCTCCTAGGTGGAGGCTTAGCGCCGGCGGCATACCGGTGCCGCCGGTACCGGCGGACCACGAGATGGTGGAGGAGATCCAGGCCGCCATCGTGGCGATGCCGGATCCGGAGCTCGCCGAGGACCCCGACAACTTTGCATACTGGGAGCACTTCTTCGAGCAGCGCCGCCTCGCCGAGCTGGCCGCGCACCTGGGTCCTCCAAGCGAGCCGCCGAAGCGCAACAACGCGGCGAGCCACCGCCGATGGTGGAGCGCATAGGGGCGCATGCTCGAGGCAGTCCTCGAGCACATCCACGCAGGCAACAACCCCCGGCTAGGGTTCCCGCATTCGTCGATGCCGCCCCCTCGATGCGGGCGCCAACCTCCAGCGAGCTAGGTGCCCAGGAGGATGGCCAGCCTCTCCGCCTCCTCCCCCGTGTCGCAATCCTCGGCATCAGCTCCTGCACAGTTGCCGCGTAGCAGCGGCGAGTTCTTTCAGCCTCCCAAGCGCGAGGCCGACACGCCGAGGACCTCGCCGCCGAGCATCGTCATCAACGAGCCCCGCGCGGTGACGCTGCTGACCGGGCGGATTCCCCTTCGCCAACCGAAGCATGAGCCCGCGGACTGAGGCGTCGCCGTCGACGAGGACTCCTTCGCCATGAAAATGGCGATCGAGCGTTCTCTGCGCGAGGCCGCGCCATCGCCATCTACGGAGCCGAACATCCTCGCCTGGTCCAGGGCGGACTGGGAGGAGGAGGAGGAACGGCGCGTGCAGCGCCTACAGGAGCAGGCTGGGCATCATGCTAGAGGGCGCCGCGATCCCGTCCCGGCCAGAGCGCGCCCCGAGCCCGCCTACCTGGGCGCGCCCCTCGTCGTCCTCGACGACGACGATGACGCCGGCCCTTCCTACCAGCCGTGGAGGTACGGCGACCTAGGCCAGGCCAGCTCGCGGCCCTCGCAAACGCCGGGCGACGACGGCGACGATGATGGCGACGACGATGGCACGACGGATCCCGACTACACCAACTTCTATCGCCACTTCGGCATGTGAGGCGGCGTCGGCATCGGCATCGGCATCGTCGTTTATTTTACTGTTTTAGTTTTTTGTTTATCCTAATTTGGCCAAAATTCGGGTACATGTCCGAATTTAGCCATCTATCGTACGAACTCGCCGTTGTTTAATTAAAATCATCTATATTCGTCCGAATTTTGCCGTGTTTGATCAAATTTCGACCAAACCTAGTGACTCGGCCTGGAAACACGAGCGGAAAAAAAGCTTTCTCAGACTGAAAGATACGTCCATCTGGCGCAAAATAGCGTAGATTTTGGCCTAGGAATGGCCAGCGAGTGGACATGCTGGGAAGGACATGTCCCCAAAGTCATTAGCACGCAGTTGGCGGGCACAAGTCGTATTCAAACGCACTGCTCACCACGTTCGTGCCATAGTAGTGCGTTTGCCCGCAAATGGCTTATTTGTTTCTACTCCTACTACTTTCTACCCAGCCGGTAGCACTTGCACTCCAGTATTTATATTCCATCAATCACCCGCTACCAAGGCACGGAGCTGCTAGCTAGACCCTACTCCACTTCCGTTTAGCTAGCTTGCATTAACTTTACGCATATGATGGAGCCCCCGTACGTGGTTGAGGACTGCCGGGGCATACTCCAGCTGATGAGCGACGGCACGGTGCGGCGTAGCGCGGAGCTGCCAGCGGTGTTCCTGAGGAATATCCCCGACGGCGACCTTGGCGTGGAGTGGAGGGACGTCACGTACGACCAGGAACACGACCTCAACGCGCGCCTCTACAAGCCACGGCACCTGGGCGCGGCAAACACCGCGCGGCTCCCCGTCGTGGCCTACTTCCACGGTGGCGGCTTCTGCATCGGCTCCGGCCGCTGGCCCTGCTTCCACGCCTGGTGCCTCCGCCTCGCCTCGGAGCTCCCAGCCGTGGTGCTCTCCTTCGACTACCGCCTCGCCCCGGAGCACCGCCTTCCCGCGGCGCAGGAGGACGGCGCCACGGCCATGTCCTGGCTCCGTTCGACAGCCGTCTCAGACCCCTGGCTCGCCAGCGCCGCCGACTTCTCCCGCGTATTCGTCGCCGGTGACTCGGCCGGCGGAAACATCGCTCACCACGTCGCGGCCAGTTTCGGCAAGACGGGCCTCGGCCCGCCCGTCCGCCTCCGCGGGAACGTGCTCCTCGTGCCATACATGGTCGGCGAGACCCGCACGCGTGCTGAGCTGGAGTGCCTGCCCGACGCCTTCCTAACTACCAAGATGAGCGACATGTACATCCGGCTCAGCCTTCCGGATGGCGCGACGAGAGACCACCCGGCGATAAACATCACCGGGCCGGAGGCCCCAGGGCTGGAGACCGTGGCGATGGGACCCATTCTCGTCGTCTCGGCGGAGCACGACATCCTCCGGGACCGGAACGCGCACTACGCGAGGCGGATGAAGGAGGAGTGGGGGAAGGAAGTGGAGCTCGTGGAGTTCGCCGGCGCCCAGCACGTGTTCTTCGTGGTGGACCCGTGGTCGGAGCGCGCCGACGAGCTCGTACGGCTCGTCAGGAAGTTCGTAGTCGACCACATGGACACGGAGTAGCCGAGCGGAGTGATTCGGTTTGGTGTCTGACTAGTCTTGTCTTAATGCCTTATTAGTCCAAGAAAGATCAATAATGGCTTCTACTCCGTAATAGGTTGGTTGCTGGTCAGACTTTCTTTTCTGGATGTAATATTTTTCTTTGGGCGTGACTACATCTCAGGCGACTGAGATTTATTAAATCTCGGTCACCTGACGTCTGCAGCTAATCTGCTGTGTCACTGTGTCCTTTTACATTCACCTGGACTTATCTAAGCCGGAGTCGACCATTTGCATGTTTCTGTATTTTGATCCTAGGCTGCTCCAGCGAGTTGGTTAGCTTGGGCTTCTAATCATATATGCCCACAAATAAGAGTAAGCCTTCAAAATAATCAACAACTCAATGGTTTTATTTTTCCAAAAATTAGCATGAGGTCCATCGTCTTATTGTAGATAAAAAATAAGGTAAGCGAGATAGATTGCGGAAGATCCATGTACAACTTAAAACGTCATAATTGCAATCTATTTGCAACTAGCTAAATATTAGTTGCAACTCACGTATAACTAGCAATATCTCAGTTGCAACTTATTTGCAATTAGTAAAAATTCAGTTACAACCTACGTGCAACTAAGATTTCACTCGACATGTAACTTAGAAAATCTCAGTCGCAACCGACGTGTAACTAGGATATCTCGGTCGCAATCGACGTATAACTGGGAACCTCGGTCGCAACCCACGTGAAACAGGCACTCAATAGGTAAGCAAGTTGCAATAGGCGTTCAATAGGTAAGCAAGTTGAAAAAAAGGCTTTAACGGGGTACAGTTACAATCAAGTTGCAACTAGCCCTCGACGAGGGATCAACTACAAGCAAGATGTAACTGGCCCCTTGAGTTGCAACTGGCTCCTCAACGGGGCTTGATTGCAAAAAATACGCTTCGACGGGGTTCAGTTGCAATCATGTTGTAACTAGGCCTCGATGGGGGCTCGGTTACAAGCTAGTTGCAATTGGCCCCTCAACGGCGGCCTAGTTGCAATCAAGTTGCAAGTGGCCCCTCAAGGGAGCCCAGTTACAATCAAGTTACATCTGGCTCCATTCGACGGGGGCTCAATTGCAATCAAGTTGCAACTGTCCCCTAAACATGGCCTCAGTTTCAAGCAAGTTGCAATTGGACCCTTGATGGGGCCCCAGTTGTAATTGGCCCCTCGACGGTGTTGCAACTGGCCCTCGACGGGTAAGCAAGTTGCAAAAAATACCTTCGACGGGGTTCAGTTGCAATCAAGTTGCAACTTCCCCCTTCGACAGGGGCCCAGTTGCAATCATGTTGCAACTAGCCCCCCGACGGGCCCCTAGTTGCAAGCAAGTTGCAACTGTCCCTCAACATGTAAGCAAGTTGCAAAAAAGGCCTTCAACGGGGTTTAGTTACAAGTAAGTTGCAACTGGACCCTCGACGGGGGCTCAGTTACAAAAAGTTGCAACTAGCGTTCGACAAGTAAGCAAGTTGCAAAAAATGGCCTTCGGCGGGGTTCAGTTACAATCAAGTTGCAACTGGTCCTCGTCGGGGGCTGAGCTACAAGCAAGATGCAACTGGCCCCTCGACAGGGCCCCGGTTGCAATCAAGTTGCAACTAGCCCCATTCAACGGTGACTCAGTTGCAAGCAAGTTGCAACTGCCCCTCGACGGGGGCTCTGTTTCAAGCAAGTTGCACTAGGCCCCCGTCAATCAAGTTTCAACGACCCCAGTTGCAATCAAGTTGTAACTGGTACTCGATGGCAGTTCAGTTACAAGTAAGTTGCAACTGGCTCCTCGATAGGCCCTAGTTTTAATCAAGTTGTACCTAACACACGATGGGTGTTCAGTTACAATCAAGTTACAACTGACCCCTCAACAGGGCGACCTGTTGCAATCAAGTTGCAACAGGCACTCGACGGAGGTTCAGTTACAACAAAGTTGCAACTGGCCCCTCGATAGCGCCCCATTTGCAATCAAGTTGCAAATGGGGCTTAACAAGGACTCAGCTACAAGCAAGTTGCAACTGGTCCCTCAACGACACCTGAGTTGCAATCAAGTTGCAATTGGCTCTCGATAGGGTTTTAGCTACAAGAAGTTGCAACTGGTCCCTCGACGGCGCCCGAGTTGCAATAAAGTTGCAACAGGCCTTCGGCGGGGGCTCAGTGTAACTACCTCGGTGAATTACGCTCCTAGTTACAAGCCTGGATGAACGTAAATGGTTGAAATAGTACGGTGGGGCCCAAATGCCACTCACAGGTAGACCTTTCGGCCGTCCCAACCATTTCCAAACATCGGGACAAGAACGGGCGGCGTAATCGGCAGGCGAAGGGATCAACTACATACACAAATGAGTATGTATGCAAGCCACCATACAACAGTACATCAGAGCCATTCCATCTAAAAAGAAAGGAAATATAGCAACGCCATACGGCAAGATACAAATATCCTAGATAGATATAATAGTTTAGGATATCTCCTCATACATCAATCAACAGAGTATCAGGCGGAAGCGGAAGACAAAATCCGAGTACGGATAAGAAGCAAATCGGCATAAGATGCCCCATAAATAAGCAGATCCCGCCCATAGATCTCACGGATCCCCGTTCCCGGAATCTCTACACCGAATGATCGTTGCCCACATCGTCCGTCTCTTCCACCCAGTATCCATCTTGTGAGTGTACCTGTTCATCTGAACCAATAATTTATCGTGTGAGACCCTAGGGGTACTCAGCAAGTCTTTATGCCTCTAAAGGGGACACAACCTGGGGTGACGCAATTGCAGCAAAAGATAAACCCTAGCAATTCTATAGATACTCGCTAACCATCCGCCTAACCAGAGATAGACGGATGTCCGTGAATTAATAACAACAGTTATAACGGTAATCTCCACAGATCCATCCTCCTCCTCGCTTACCGACGAGGAAGCGGACGAACAACCCCCCATCCGTTGGCAGTTTTATTATCCATTCCATGAGTGTTGCACTAAATACTAGTCAGGTACTTAGTCAAATTAAAAGTGGTACTTTAGTTATTCTTGTCTATGATCGAGAAACTGTGCTCCAAGTCGTCCATAACCGCGGACACGGCTTTCAGAAAGTTTTACCCTGCAGGGGTGCACAAATAGCAACACACACTCGATCAACCTCGGAAAAACCAAATCAAAACCCAACGAGACAGTCACGACAAAGCGATCACAGGATTCAGAAATATTTTAGGGGGCCACCCCATTAAGCTACCCGCAACGAAGCTGGCCGGCTACGAGACGGACTCAAGGTTTGTGTGGCCGGCTGTAAACGACTGGGAACCCGAAAGTGTGACTGGGCTTGTCGATACAGCGAAAACGGGTCACGGACCTAAACAGTACAGTGTGCAGTACCTCGCACAATTTAAATAACGCAGTAAGCATGGCATAAGTACAGGATAGTAAATAAAACCTCAAACTAGTTTGTGGCCCCAAGAAATAAGAATGAATCAAGCTCTGACTCAGGGGGGTTCATAAGCCTCCCGGATGTGGATAGCGCGAATATTTAAGGAACAGGAATCAAGTACTCGGGGTCCTACGGGACACAAGTGAGCCTGAAAAACCAAATAGCGAATATGGCTCACCGATGCCGCTTTCATTAGTTATCCCATTACTACTCAGATTAAGTTGTATAGGTACCTCGTTATCCATCAGACACTCACATACCCTACACATGCTGTTCTACGACTCGCATGGCTCAAACAACTCCTGTAGTAATGGCTCATGGGATGGAGGAACAAGCTTCGGTGGGGTTTAAAAGTAGAGGCTATGCAATACTTGGGATTCAAGTTAATGCAGTCGCGACTCAATGATGCAAGAATAAGAGAGAGGCAATAGGTACTATATGTATGCAAGCATGTGGTAGTGCTTGCCTGGCAGCTCAGTTGAAGCAAGGGATGGATCTGGGTAGTGCTCCTGGTTCTCTTGATATATCCCCTGCTCAGCGTCTATTCGAAGAAGAACCAAACAAACAAGGGCCAACATAAATAAAGTGCACAAGCATATGAATAAAATGCATCAAGCAAACAATCATGCCATGATGAATGATGCACAATTTGCATGGCATTAAAGTAGCATGGGATGGGTGAGGTGTGGAATACAATAATAAATCATTTAATTGAGTTTTAGCCTCATTTTATCCGCATATTAGTTGCTGTATACTTTATATTTATATGATGCATGCTTCAAAACAGAACATGGAATGCATAAACAGAAAGGTCTCGTCGAGCTAATCATTTTAGACATATTATTTGTTAAATTTGGAGTTATAAAACAAAAGTTATTAATTAATTAAGGTGGAAGGGCATTTTAATGTAATTTTAATTAACTTGAAAAATAAAGTGTCCAAAATATATTTTGAATGGCATATTTGAATTCCTCATATTTTTCTGGTTTGAAAACATATATTATTTGCATTATTTGGATTTATATTTCAAAAGTTATTTAAAAACAGAATTAAATTTGAATTTGAATTAATTTTGAAAAAGTTTGAATTAAAACAGATATGCAGAAAATACTTTTCTCACACACTCAGAACTAGCCACAGTCAATGACCAGTGGGTCCACTGGCTGACTCAGCGCAGTGAGCTGGCGATGGAGGGGTGGGGGTCTTCTCTGGATTTTCTCACCGAGGGGAATCCCAGCCACCGAGGCTGACGTGCGGGCCCAGAGGTTGGCGGGGCCACAGCGCGCGCGACCCAGCCAGGGCGTGACTGGTCTGTGATGGCCATGTTCTTTCAGGGGGTTTCCTGGCAGAAGGGGGCCGAGGCCGACAGGTGGGGCACTAGGGAGCTCGGGTTGAGGCGGAAAAAACTACAGGGAGTTTTCTGGAAAAGCGTCGCCGACGCCGGCTGTCTGCTGCACGCCGTCTGCAGAAAACAGGGGAACAGGCCAGAGTTTCGACGACGATGGAGACTAAACGACGGCGTATCTCGCCACGCCGCAAAAAGGAAAGACGCAGAGGGGACATCGGGCTACGAGTTTTGTGCAGGGAGCGACTACGGGGGTGGGCTGTAGCGCGCGGGGCGGTCGGTGCTGCGTTTGCTGCAGTCTGCCAGCGCGCGACGCGCGGCGCGCGCGCAGAGCGCTCGACGGAAGGCGGCGGCGATGCAAGGTGAGAGGGGGCGGGAGACGATGTCTAGGGGGTCGATGTGCTCACCAGGGACTCGTCAGTGTGGTCGCCGGAGCTGGAGGTGGCCCAGGTCGGAGCAGAGGCAGGGGCTCTGCGAGCTTCGGCTCCGGTGGCTGCGGCGTGTCCGGGGAGCTTCGGAGGGCTTCGGGGAGACGTGGCCGGGGCAGGGCGATGTGGAGGAGACAGAGGGGGGTCATGGTGCTCCTGGATCGCCTTGGGGAGCAGCAGGCTGCGCAGATCGAGATCAAGGCCGAAGTAGCTAGGGTTTAGGGTATGATGGAAAGCTTGCATGGCTTGGGGAGGAAGAAGGGGTAGAGGAGGACCTGGGCGCCTCCCAGATCCGACCTGAGAGGGATAAGGTGAGCTGGGGTGGTTGGGGAGATAAGGGAGAGAGGAGAGAGGCACATGGGGTGGTGGTGGCTTTGGCAAAAAAGGGAGGAGGGTGATCGGGGCTCCCTCTTTCTCCTCTTTGTCTTGTAGCCAAAGAAAGGGGGAGGGCAGAGAGGCTGCCAGGTGGGGCCAGGTGGTCAGGTGGGGCTAGCAAAGAAGAGAGAAGAGAGAGGCCGAGAGAGAGGGGGTATAGATAGCATGGGCTCGGTCTAGGGTTAGAGAGGACTCGGGTTAGGGTTTGGAGGGATAGGGTAGATCATGGGTTAGGTTTAGGGTTTGGCTAGGTTTAGAGAGAGAGGTTAGAAAAAGGGGTGGAGAGGTGGTTTTGTAGATGAGCACAAGGTGGTGGTAAGGAGACCACAAAGAGAGAGAGAGAGAGAGAGAGAGAGAGAGAGAGAGAGAGAGGGGGGGATGGTGATGATGGGGTAGGTGATATGAGTGGAATGGTTTAGGGTTTTAGGGAGAGATAGATGGAGTGGTTTTCTTTTGACAAGACCAAGCTAGAACATGACAAGCTCCAACAAGATCAAGGCAAGAAAAAGAGAGGGATGTGGTGATAGGGTTTAAGCAAGATCAAAATAGATCAAGCCAAAAGAAGGGATAGAGATAGAGATGATCCACTCAAAATTCAAATAAAATCCAAATGACAAGCAAAAGGTGGTACTTGCATGGCCCATGCAAAATATTTATTGCCATGCTGATTCTTGTGAAAACAATATTATTACATGGCATTATTATTATGCATTCCCAAAATTGGAATAAAAGCCAAGCAAAAAGAATTAAAAGGATGCTCCATGTGGAGTAGTTGGTGATGACCATATTTGAATAAAAATGGGACATGCTAGTGTGTATGTGCCACTAGGTATTTAGTAAGCCCAAAAATATCCAAGCATGATAATAACCCCAAAACAACACATATGGAAGCTAGGAAAAGGTTCCACTCACAAGGCATGCAAAAGTGGCCATGTGGCTCCCATATATCAATAATGTGAAAACAATATGATGCTAAGATGAGAGCATGTGGAAAAGAATTGGATCCATCCCAACCCACATGAGCTAGAGGTAAGACCCAAATAAAGTGCAAAGCTCACATTTAGTAGGATGGTGGAATTATATGGGGTGGTGACAAGAAAGGTGATGGAGTTTGAATAAAAGATATGCCCCCAACTCAACTTGGGTATTTAAACATATATCAATAACCAAATACAATATCAAGAGGCAAATACAATTACTAATGCATATGAGAGAAGAACCAAATCAAAAGGGTTTTATATGATGCTCAAATGCAAGGAGGCATGATGACATGAGCATGATATAATGATGATGCAACTAATTATATATTTGAAGTAGCCATTATATTACTAGACCAAGTAGCATTGCAATTGTTAGACAATTGGGATGCTACACTCAGCTACAAGCAACATGCAACTGACCCCTCGATGGGTCCCAGTTGCAATCAAGTTGTAACTGGCACTCGATAGAGGTTCAGTTACAAGTAAGTTACAACTGGCCCTCGACGGGCCCCACTTGCAATCAAGTTGTAACTAGCACTTGATGGGGGTTCAGTTACAATCAAGTTGCAACTGGCCCCTCAATAGGGTGACCAGTTGCAATCAAGTTGCAACAGGCACTCAACGGGAGTTCAGTTACAATGAAGTTGCAATTGCCCCTCGACAGGATCGTAGTTGCAATTAGTTGCAACTAGAGATCGATGGGGGCTCGGTTACAAGCAATTTTCAATTGACCCCTCAATAGATGACCAGTTGCAATCAAATTGCAACTGGGCTTGACGAGGGCTCGGCTACAAAGCAAGTTGGAACTGGCCCCTCGACGACACCCCAGTTGCAATCAAGTTAGAACTGACCTTCGATGGGGGCTCAACTACAAGCAAGAAGCAACTGGCCCCTTGACAGCCCCCATTTGCAAATAAGTTGTAACTAGCACTCGATGGGGTTCACTTACAAGTGAGTTACAACTGGCCCCTCAACTTGGCGACTAGTTGCAACTAGGACTCGACGAGGGCTGAGTTACAACCAAGTTGCAACTAGTGTTCGACTGGTAAGCAAGTTGCAAAACATGACTTTCAACAGGGTTTAGTTACAATCAAGTTGCAATTGATCCTCGACGGGGCTCAGCTACAACCAATTGACATAGAGCTCGGCCACAGAACATAGAGCTCGGTTGCAACTTAGGTGCAACTGGAAAAACTCAGTTTCAACGTAATTGCAATTGACATCTAGCATGAATCATGACGCAAATTCCAATGGTCGCGAACACATTTTGTCAGTTACAACATACTTGTAACAGAAAACTCAGCACTACAATTGAAAAATCTAATAGAGAAATAGAAAAACCCTGACAAAAATGCTAGTTTCATTTTTAGGAGAAAACTTTAATTACAATGTAATATAAAATTAGTAATAATAAGAAGAAGAAAATGAAAGGGAATGGAAATATAAAAGGGAAAAGAAAAGAGAAAAACAAAGATAAAACCAAATAAAAATGAAAACACAAGAAAAAGACATAAAAATAGATGATATGAAAAATAATAAAATAATTAATATGAATGCCTTTATTTTTTAACCGATGGAATACTAAAGAAACAATTTCTAAAAGATGAACCGTGTGTACAGACCAACATCCAACGAAAAAAATGACAAAAGAACGATCATCCACCTGAAGCTGAACGTTTCTTATTTCTAGCGACATGGAGGCCAGCAGCCCACGTAACACTAGCCAGCCAGGCCGGCAGCCCACGAACGCCTAGCAACAGTTGCAACCTAGTCTCAGTCTGAAAATCCCGCATCGCTCGTATAAACAAAGCAAAACCTAAAAGCAATCTACACGAATTTTGGTACAAATCTGACGGTAATCAAGGTGACTGAGACTTAACTAATTCTCAGGCGCCTGAGAATTAGCAAAACCGTTTTTCTTTTTACTTATGTAAAGGCAAGCGCTTTCAGTCATTAAACGTGTTATTTTTATTTTTATCCATTATTATGTCCATGCTTGGCTAATTGCTTTGTACTACTTTGTGTTGAAGAGTCAGTTATTTGGGGGTTGATAGAATTCTTCTTCTTTGAATTTATGAATTATGTTGTTCGGTCGACAGGAGGATAGACGGTGAGATCTAAGTAAACTCGATATTGTGCTTTCTTCATCATTAATCGCATTGATAACTTCATTTTATAAACCAAGTGCCAAGTAACACAGGCAAGAGCCTTTCTCCCCACGAAATGTAATATTTATCGCTATGACAAAAACAGTACAGTACAATAGTCTTTTTTTGGACGGAAAACTAGATAAGATCAAGCATCTAGTCTCATGCGTGTTCTACTCAAACATCCATCACTATCAGGGAATAATTTAGCACATGCTCAGCCCTATTTGTATGATCCTCGTTGTCATCGATGAGCTCACTTTGACCTTATTGACCATGATATTTTCGGCCTCTAATAAAATTGTCGTACAGTCACTACGAAAAAGAATGTCGTTGTCGTGTACACAAGGCTCTGCCGTGTGCCTACTGGCCAGGAACACGACAAAGGCGAACACCGTTGTGTGGGCCTCAGTAAGCACACGGCAAAGGGCATGAACATGGTGAAATTCTCGAAAAGCACACGACAAAAAAAGCAGCACGGCAAAGGCCCAAGAGCGGAATACGACAAAGAAAGGCGAGACAGCGAAGTTCACAGGAGCACACGGCATAGGTTTCACCACCGCAACGAGGTGGGACCCGTAGCCCCACAGGTACACTTGACGGGAGGAGCTAGCGGCTGCAAACGGTGTCCTCTTTTTCGTGTGCCCTCGGCGTCAGCCACACAGCAACGATGGCTTTGCCGTGTGTATTATGAAGTATACACGGCAAAGCCTTGTTTTACATTTTTTGGATATTGTCTTTGCTTTTGCGGGCGCCACCACTGTTCACTAGTAGAAAACTGGCATTTGGTTCGGGGTATTAGTCCCGGTTTTGCTACAAACCGGGACTAATGCCTCGGTCCCAACAACTAGAACTGGCCGCAGGAGGCGGCGGACACTAGTCCCGGTCGAACGTATCCTTTAGCCCTGGTTCGTGTAACAAACCGAAACTAAAGGGTTTCAAGCAGGCTAGGGCCGATATCAGACCCTTTAGTTTCGGTTTGTTACACGAACCGGTACTAAAGATGGACCTTTAGTCTCGGTTCTAGACACCAACCGGGACTTTTGTCCAAGCTATATCATCTTCTTCCTGTCCGAGCCATACTCCATTTTAAGCTGGTGGCTCCTCTCTCTTCTTCCTTCAAGCTCAAGTTTAGCCCATTTTTTCTCAAAATTTGTCAAGATTTTATGGCGCCCATCTATCCAAAGGTTCTAAAAGGTGAGAAACTTTATCCTTTCAACTCTCGTTGCTATATTAGCTCATTTTATGTTCTACAAGTAGATGAATTTGTGGATTTAGTTTGGTAGTAATTTTTGCAATAATAACATGAGATCAAAGAAATTGTGTTAATTTGGATTCAATCTATCTTTTATTAATGTAATAAACTCTAAGGTAAATATCATTTTTATTATGTGGATTCTATATATATCTTGTTTTGGCACATAGTCTCGAAATTCATTTGATTCATAGCAGAGATACATGCATGAGTTCATCCTAGCTAGCTGGGCAAAATGCCCTTCTTCTTCTACCTGCCTTCAGCAAACTGAAAAAATTATAATAAAAATAGGGTTAATTCACAAAAGTTTGATAAGAAGACATCACCGTACATCTTCGAGAAGCTCCTCTATAGCGAGCTCCTCGAAGATGTCTGAGGACGGGATCCTAAGACATCTTCGAGAAGCTCCGTCGTAGTGGTGTCCCTCTCGCATCATCTTGGAGTTTATAACTTCTCTAGCTATAGATTAATACACCGGGTAGCTAACAAATTTCATATATTAGGGAGTGCCTCTATGGAGAGCTCCTCGAAGATGTCTGAGGATAGGATCCTAAGACATCTTCGAGAAGCTCCACCGTAGTGATGTCCCTGCTCTCGCACACCATCTTGCAGTTTATAACTTCACAAGGATGCATCTTGCCTATTTATAGATTAAGCGGCACGAACATAGTATCGACACTCACGACATAATATCGACACTCACCCCTGTCATAGTGCTGCCACCCACCCAAATAGTGTCGGCACTCACTGGCATAGTGCTGCTCACTCACGACATAGTACCGACACTCGCCCATGATGTAGTGTTGTACGCCACATCCACGTTTAGTCCCGGTTGGTGCCTCCAACCGGGACTAAAGGTTCATCATATCTTTAGTCCTGGTTGTGTGCTTTAATTTATTTTAGACCAGTGCTAATTTTAGCATCATGATTTTGTTTAATATACTTAATTATATAATGCAGATGAGCCGATAATAGATGTACGCTGACCGACTCCCTGGCGAGTTCATTAAAGGCGTGCATTCTTTTCTCCTTGTGGCCGAGGCTAACAAGTGGAATGGTTTTATGTGTTGTCCATGTGTGTATGTCGGAATCATAAGGAATACTCTTCCGCAAGAGTCCTTCACGGCCACTTGTTTCGGTCCGGTTTCATGACCGGCTATAATTGTTGGACCAAGCACAGAAAAAGAGGGGTTATGATAGAAGACAACGAAGAAGAAGAAAATGATAACCACTACCCTACTATGTCCCCTCAATACGATGGTACTACAATGGAAAACAATGATGAAGAAGAAGCTGAAGAATGAGTATCAGATGAGCCCGACGATGATCTTGGTCGAGCCATTGCTGATCAAAAGGGAGAATGTGAAAGTGAAAGGGAGAGGTTGAAGTTCAAGCAGATGTTAGAGGACCACAACAAATTGTTGTACCCAAATTGTGAAGATGGCCACAAAAATCTGGGTAGCACACTGGAATTGCTGCAATGGAAGACAGAGACCGGTGTGACTGACAAGAGATTTGAAAAGTTGCTGAAAATAATGAAGACGCTGCTTCTAAAGGATAACGAATTGCCCGCCAGTACATACGAAGCAAAGAAGGTTGTCTATCCTCTAGGATTAGAGGTGCAGAAGATACATGCATGCATTAATGACTGCATCCTCTACCGCGGTGAGGAGTACGTGAATTTAGATGCATGTCCGGTATGCACTGTATTGCGGTATAAGATTAGACAAGAGAACCCTAGTGATGTTGAGAGCAAGCACCCCAGGAAGAGAGTTCCTGCCAAGGTGATGTGGTATGCTCCTATAATACCACGGTTGAAACGTTCGTTTAGAAACAAAGAGCATGTCAAGCTATTGTGATGGCACATGGAAGACCATAAGAAAGACGAGATGTTGAGACACCCCGTTGATGGGTCACAGTGGAGAAAAATTGAGAGAGATTTCCCGGACTTTGCAGGTGACGCGAGAAACTTACGGTTTGGTCTAAGTACAGATGACATGAATCCTTTTGGGGAGCAGAGCTGCAGTCATAGCACCTGGCCTGTGACTCTATGTATATATAACCTTCCTCCTTGATTGTGCATGAAGCGGAAGTTCATTATGCTGCCAGTGCTCATCCAAGGCCCGAAGCAACCCGGCAATGATATTGATGTGTACCTAAGGCCATTAGCTGAAAAATTCCTACAGTTGTGGCACGAACAAGGTGTACGTGTGTGGGATGAGCACAAATGGGAGGAATTTGACCTACGAGCATCGATGTTCATAACAATCAATGATTGGTCTGGTCTTAGTAACATTTCAGGATAGACAAACAAGGGATACAATGCATGCACGCACTGTTTAGGTGAGACTAAAAGTATATATTTGGATAAATGTAAGAAGAATGTGTACCCGGGGAATCGTCGTTTTCTTCCACCACGCACTCCCTAAGAAAGAAAGGTAAGCATTTCAATGGTGAGGCAGATCACCAGAGTAAGCCTATCCGCCGTACTGGTGATGATGAATTTGATATGGTGAAGGATTTAAAAGTAATCTTTGGAAAGGTTCTTGGTAGACAATCTGTTCCAAAGGATGATGGCGGACACGCACCCATGTGGAAAAAATCTATATTTTGGGAGCTACCCTATTGGAAAGTCTTAGAGGTCCGCTCTGCAATTGACGTGATGCACCTGACAAAGAATTTTTGTGTGGTGCTGCTAGGCTTCTTGGGCGTGTATGGGAAGAATAAAGATACACCGGAAGTACGGCAGGACCAGCAACATATGAAAGACCGAGATGACATGCAACTAGAGTTGTTTCAAGGTACTGCTAGCTACGTTCTTACCAAAGAAGAGAAGGAATTTTTTTTGAAGTCCTTTACAGTATCAAGGTCGCGTCTGGCTTCTCGTCGAATATAAAGGGAATAATAAATATGGCAGAGAAAAAATTTCAAAACCTAAAGTCGCATGACTGCCACGTGCTTATGACGCAGTTGCTTCCGGTGAGGGAGCTTCTACCGAAAACTGTTCGAGTACCCATTATGAAGCTATGTGCGTTCCTCAATGAAATTTCTCAGAAGGTAATCAATCTAGATAGTCTACCAAGGTTACATAAAGATATGGTTCAATGTCTTGTCAGCTTTGAGTTAGTGTTCCCACCATCCTTCTTCAATATTATGACGCACCTCCTAGTTCACCTAGTCGAAGAGATTAACATTCTCGGTCCTATATTTCTACACAATATGTTCCTCTTTGAGAGGTTCATGGGAGTCTTAAATAAATATGTTCATAACCGTGCTAGGACATAAGGAAGCATCTCCAAGGGATATGTAACAGAGCAGGTCATTGAGTTGTGTGTTGACTTTATTCCTGACCTTACCCATCGGTGTTCCTGAATCACGTCATGAGGGTAGACTGAGTGGAAAAGGCACACTAGGAAAGAAAGCAATGATATGTATGGATGGGCATTCTCTCACTAAAGCACACTACACAGTTCTGCAAAGTTCCACCTTGGTGGCTCTGTATATCGAGGAACACAAGAATATTGTATGCTCCAAAAACCCAGGAAAGCCTGACTCCTAGATTAGAGATGAACACATGAAGACTTTCGGCGGTTGGTTGCTGTAGACACATCTCATGAATGACATCACCGTTTGAGATTAGTTGTACTTGTTGGCCAGGTCACCATCTTCGACTATATTGACTTTCTAAGGGTATGAGATAAATGGGAATACATTTTACACGATCACCCAAGATAAAAAGAGCACCAACAAAAACAGTGGTGTCTGATTTGATGCAATAGACGAGAATGGGCAAAAGGACACATATTATGGTTACATAGAGGAGATATGGGAACTTGACTATGGACTTTATTTTAAGGTCCCTTTGTTTCAGTGCAAATGGGTCAAGCTGACAAGAGGTGGGTTGAGGTAGACAAGAAATACAGAATGACAACAGTGGATCTCAACAATCTTGCATATAGAGATGAACCATTCGTCCTAGCCAATGACGTGGCTCAGGTTTTCTATGTGAAGGACATGTCTATCAAACCGAGAAAAAGGAAAGATAAGCAAAAGAATACAACATACTATGAGCCAAAGTGCCACATAGTTCTTTCAGGAAAAAGAAACATCGTGGGAGTGGAGGATAAGACAGACATGTCATAAGATTGTGATAAGTTTCATGAAATTCTGCCCTTCACAGTGAAGGATGACCCAAGCATCCTATTAAGTAAGGAAGATGCTCCATGGTTACGGACTAGAAGAAAACCCCAACACTAGATGTGTGGATGCCGGTGATGTATAATATTAAACCTTTATTTTTAGTGATCTGCTTATATATATGGATATGAACTGTCTCGATCTCAATAGGTAGTATTGCAACTTGCTGTGGCCAACACCAAAGATATTTATTAATATTAAAACATAAAAATTAGTCATAATCATGTCTAGACCTATAGTACACATCTTTAGGGTCGTCTTCAGAATCATCATCGTCGTCACTAGTAGCACGCGGCTGGATCCTCAGCCCTTCCCCGGCTTGTGCACGGGGCAACGGAGAAGGGGGCACCTGCCACTCTGCCCTCGAATTCATGACGTGCGGGGGAGGGGGCTCCCGGATGATGGCGCCGTTATGCCCTCGGCCTTCACCACCGCCACCATTATTCTTGTGGTTCTGCGGCTCGTGAAAGTACAAGTACTGATGGCATAGCGTCGGCGCCAGAAAAATGCTGGTGCGATGTTGATGTAGAGCTCGTTGGGAACCCCAAGAGGAAGGTATGATGAGCACAGCGGCAAGTTTCCCTCAGTTATGAAACCAAGGTTTAATCGAACCAGTAGGAGCAAGGAAACACCCCAAAGGTGTTGCTAGCTGAGCCTTGGCAGGGCGCACTACCGGTGCTAGTAGCAACGTGGAGACCTGCACAACACAACCACATAACTTTGTCCCCAACTTGTGATGAGGTTGTCAATCTCACCGTGTTTTGCTGAAAACAAAGGATTAAACGTATCGAATGGAAAGAAGTAAAAGTTTGCAGAAAGTAAACAAAAGGAGTAACAGTTTGTAGATTGAATGTAAAAGAAAGGACCGGGATCCATAGTTCACTAGAGGTGGCTCTCCTTAGATAGATAACATGCTGGGTGAACAAATTACAGCGGGGCAATTGACAAACATCGAGAAAGCAATACATGCATATACTAATCCTCTTGACTCCTTTGGAACTTGATTGGGCATTACAACATTATATGTAGACCGCCATCCAACTGCATCTATGACTAGTAATCCACCTTCAGGTTATCATCCGAACCCCCTCTAGTATTAAGTTGCAAGCAACAGATTATTGCTTTACGAACTGCGTGTAAAGTAAACAATACTATTGTTCTATGAACAAAGGATTGTTGTTTTCTCCCTAGTAGCAACAACACATCTAGTACCTTAGAGATTTCTGTCACTTCCCCAGATTAC
Organism: Avena sativa; assembly: GCA_916181665.1. Classification (NCBI taxonomy): domain Eukaryota; kingdom Viridiplantae; phylum Streptophyta; class Magnoliopsida; order Poales; family Poaceae; genus Avena; species Avena sativa. The sequence goes on from OV702287.1 coordinate 348,561,193, forward strand.
CAGAGGAATGAACCCACTATCGAGCATAAATACTAACTCTTGGAGTTGCTAGCATCTACTTGGCCAAGATAGCTACTAACAACGGAAAGCATGCAAGATCACAAATAACAAAGACATGATAGAATCAATAATCAATCTGAAATAGTGATACGTTGCAAATGTATCTATAATTTTTGATGTTCCATGCTTGGTTTTATCTACTTTCTTGTGTTTTGTCCACACTTTGGAGTACTTTTCATATGATTTCTTGGACTAACCTATTAACAAGAGCCATAGTGCCAGTTGCCTGTTTTCTGCTATTTTTGGTTCTAGGAAAGTCAGAAAATGAATATTCTCGGAATTGGACGGGACAAAAGCCAAAGTTCCTATTTTCCCGGAAGACTCACGGAGCCAGAATACGAGACGGAGGAGAGCACGGGCCTGGACACCCCCCTAGGCGCGGGTCCCCCTAGGCCGCGCCAGGGCATGGTGTGGGCCCCCTGGCCGGCCACCGACCTTGCCTCCTTCGCCTATAAGAGCCTCCCGATACCAAAACCCTAGATGATCAATCAGAAGTCCATGAAAAGTTCCGCAGCGCCGCCACCACCGAAGGGGAGATTTGGGGGACAGAAAGTCTCTGTTCTGGCACCCTGCCGGGACGGGGAAGTGCCCCCGGAGCCATCTCCATCGATCTCCACCACCATCACCATTGCTGATTCCCATGATGAGGAGGGAGTAGTTCTCTCTCGAGGCTAAGGGTTCTACCGGTAGCTATGTGTTCATCTCTCTCTCTATGCATGATCTTATTGAGATCATGAGCTTGTAATCTATAGATCTACCTTGCTACTCAATTGCTTTAATAGATCTCTGCTCTCCCCATGTGTGTGAAAGTGACAGCGTGCACACCATGGTGGCACTTAGGCTAGAGATTACAATTACTTGTTATAAGTTATATTTGGAGTTGGATGTCTTTATGAAATTGTGGTGTTTGTTGGACTCATCTAGTGCTCAAGGTGACAGTGTGGGGTTTTCTAGATGGGAAAAGCTTACTTTGAGGTGTGCTGTTATAGCCCTACCATCGATTGGAGTGTCCAACCAGAGAGTAGTATCATAAAGAGAATATATTTATATGAGAGTGTTCACTAGTGAAAGTATGATTTCTAGGCCTTGTTTCTAAGCACTGAAACACCGTTTGCTACTAGATCTGTTACATGTTTGCTTGCTGCCATCTTTATTCCAGTTTGCTTTTAGTCTCTTCCACGCCATCAAGTTATTTTCTATCACCATTACCACTTATAATTATCCATACCACTTGTATTTCACTATCTCTTCGCCGAACTAGTGCACCTATACACCTGACAAGTGTATTGGGTGTGTTGGGGACACAAGAGACTTCTTGTATCTTGATTGCAGGGTTGCTTGAGAGGGGATACCTTTGACCAGTTCCTCCCTAAGTTCGATAAACCTTGGGTGATCCACTTAAGGGAAAACTTGCTGCTATTCTACAAACCTCTGCACTTGGAGGCCCAACAACTGTCTACAAGAATAGAAGTGCGTAGACGTCAAGCTATTTTCTGGCGCCGTTGCCGGGGAGGTAAGGTAAAAGGTATTCACACCGGAGGATTAAAGAAGAAGAACCTCCCACGGCAAACGCCTATTTTCTGGTGTGAGTGCTCGAAGTTATTTCCTTTAGATTCTGCAATTTTGTCTTTTTGTTTCTTGTTTTCACTAGTTACGCTTAATGGAAAACAACAACAAAATTAGAGAGCTTTATAGTATTTATCTTGAGTTAGGACATGAAGTGTTTGAAGAGAAAATTAAAAAACCTATAGAACTTTATTTGCGTGCTAATAGCAATGTTATTAGTATGAATTATTTGAACATCGTTATTTCTAATGCGATGGAAAAGTCTAAGCTTGGTGAAGCTAGTTTTCATAAAAATGATCTTTTTAGTTCCCTAGCTTTGGAAGATAGCTATTCTATTGCTTATGATGATACCAAACCTCCAATATATGATGATTACAATGATGAATATGATATTTTCAGTCCACCTACTATTGAGGAGAAAATTAATTATGATTACAATATGCCTCCTATATTTGATGATTATGGTGATGAAAATAATAATGATAGCTATTTTGTTGAATTTGCTCCCACTACAATCAATAAGAATGACTATGTTTATGTGGGGAGTATTAATTCTTTTATGCATATGGATCATGATAAGAATGTTTGTTGTGATATTTATATTTTTAATTTTATTCATGATGCTACTGAAAGTTATTATGAGAGAGGGAAACATGGTTTTATGCATCTCAATAATATTAAGTTTCCCCTCTTTATGTTGAAAATTTTGAAGTTGCACTTATTTTGCTTTAATATGCTTGTTGCTTTGTTATTTCATGACTTGTTTCTCTACAAACTTCCTATGCATAGGAAGTGGGTTAGACTTAAATGTGCTTTGAATTTGCTTCTTGATTCTCTCTTTTACTTAAATTCATATTTCTTATGTGAGCATCTTCTCAAACTATCATGCCTAACTTAAAGGCGCTAAAGAAAAGTACTTATTGGGAGATAACCCAAAAGTTTTAGATGAGTCTTGGAAGTTATTACCTCTGTAATAACCACTCCTTATCCTTTTTATTTTCTTTTTGTGCCAAGAGTAACCTCTAATGAGAGAGAAGTAATGATTGGGAAAGTTGCTGTCCTGAAACAGATTTCTGTGCTTCACTGTAAAAATTCGTGTAAAATATCTGAACGTCTTTTTGAGGTGTGAATTTTTGTGATCTGCCCCAGGTTGTTATATAACTTTCGTTAGTTCAACACTTTTTGATTTGAGCAACAGAAGGTCTTCGAAAAAATTAGTATTTACCTGCTGGTCTGTTTTGACAGATTTCTGCCATTTTCTGCATTTGCTTCTTGTTGGTTCCTTTTTGAGTTCTTTTGGGGATTGAGCTTTTTGAGGGAAGTGCTACAGTAGATAGTGTTCTAATGGAAGTTTATTGGTCTGAGAACTGAACCTACAGACTTATTATCTTGATTGCACTAATGTTGCTAATAAAGATTGTGTGAAGTTTTGTATGAAGGAAAAATTTCAGGTGTATGGAAGGAATGAGTAATGAGATGAAGGATGGACTAAGCTCAAGCTTGGGGATGCCACGCGTGTCACCCCAAGAAATATCCAAGAAGTACAAGCGTCAAATCTTGGGGATGCCCAAGGCATCCCCTTCTTCATCAATAAATATCCCAGGTTTCTTCCAAACACTTCATTTTTATTGTTTCATGCACAGTTGTGTTGTTCTTGGAGCGTCTTTTTTTTCGTTTTCATTTTGGTTTTTCTTTGCTTGGTTTGCTTAGTTTTGCTGAATAAATTGGTTGGACCCCCTCTTTCATACATTGGTTTTCAAATAGTTTGGTTTGGTTTGGAAAAGAGTAGGAAAGTTCATGCTTAAGTGGTAAAGAGAGCTTGTTTTTGACTGTGGCCTATGCTTTTTCATGCCATGCTTGATATTGTTTTGGCTTTATGCTTAGTATTCTTTGCTGTAGCATGAGTTGTTATAAACAATTGAGATTGCTTAATGTGCCTTGGAAGAATCATGCGTTGTTTTAGCATATTAAAGCATAGTATTGTGGTATTCTCCTTTGATGCTTTATTTGGGTCGACTTGGCGCATGCTCATACCATGTTATGACTATCCCAAGTCACCGTAAGCCTTTATGATCCTTTAGTTTTCAACTTGTAGTATCACTTTATGCTTTGATCAATGATGTTTTGTCGCTCTGCATGATTATGGCCATTATTGCTCTCTTAGTTTGTCGCTCCCAATCTTTTGCTAGCCTCCACAACCAAGTATTAGTTCCACTCATGCATCCAACTCCCTAAACCAAGTTATTCCAAAGAGTACACCATACCTACCTACTAGCTTATTCTATTCCAAGTATATTCATGCTTTTGTTTACCTTCCAAATTAAACTTGTTATGAGAAAACTAGTGATTAAATCTCTCACAAACTTGATGGCACAATTTACTTTTTGCATCTAATAAACTTGAACCATTGGGTCCTTCTTTGTTGCGTATATGCTTGCGCTTGATAAGTTGAAATTAGCAGAACCATGTTTCATGGGGAACGCTTTCAACATTGCACTTGTACTTTGTACCCCGTTGATATCATGTTCTTTTGCTTACGGATCCCGACGGTGTGAAATAAAAGTGAAACTTGTAAGATCATGGAGTTTGTATGTGTGTTAGAGAAACACCTGGGCCGCTAGCCTAAGCCATGCCTAATCATGGTGAAAACTTGTAGCATCACCATAATGAGCACTCTATGAAGCGTCCTCAATAAAAACCTATGCAAATAGCAAATAAAAAGATCGCTGAGATGCTCATTGTCTGCTTCCCTTGTCATTTTGATTATGGGAAAGCTCCTGTATCATGTGCAAGGGGTACCCCGTTGGCGGTTCTTAATGATACACATGTGCTAACAATGACAAGAGCTTACTCGTGACTGAAGTTGAGTAGCATGAGGATCGGTCTTTGTAAGTAAGGGGCATGAGATTTTGGTTTATAACTTGTCAAGCATATCCTCTTAGTTGTGTCACTTTAACCTTAATCACCTTAAAGATGCTTATGATAGGGGCAATGAGAGCTGAAAGCTATAAGTACCATAATTTTTGGAAGCTCTTTATGAGACTTGAATCCCTACTTCCTTTTAAAGGCCCTTCTTCCACCATTATATTGAGTCTCCACCTTCTATCTTTATGCACCTACTTTGAGAGCATAGTGCCCATTCTTAGTTCTATGTGCATTGTCCCAAGACTAGTTGATTGATGCATAACTTGATATTGCTTGTTTTAAACTATTTGTATCTAGTCACTCTTATGAACTTTGAAGGTGTCCTATGCATTTATATTTGCTACTCTATGAGGGACAAGCTGAATGCTATTATGCTATGTTTTCTTTATGTGAAACAAACAAACATCTTGCAAAGCATTGTTATTCATGAATCTTTTGTTTGTGCCCTTTCATGTTGCATCATAGTTTCTTTGTCTTATTGCTAGAACTTTGTCTTTCATGTTATGATTGAAGTACTATGATCCCAGCCTTGACTGTTTTACAAATACTTTGATCAAGTCTTTGATGGTGCATGTCACCTTAAAAATTATTCTTTCTTTTTATCACTTACCTACTCGAGGACGAGCAGGAGTTAAGCTTGGGGATGTTGATACATTGCAAATGTATCTATAATTTTTGATGTTCCATGCTTGGTTTTATCTACTTTCTTGTGTTTTGTCCACACTTTGGAGTACTTTTCATATGATTTCTTGGACTAACCTATTAACAAGAGCCATAGTGCCAGTTGCCTATTTTATGCTATTTTTGGTTCCAGGAAAGTTAGAAAATGAATATTCTCGGAATTGGACGAGACAAAAGCCAAAGTTCCTATTTTCCCGGAAGACTCACGGAGCCAGAATACGAGACGGAGGAGAGCACGGGCCTGGCCACACCCTCCTAGGCGCGGGTCCCCCCAGGCCATGCCAGGGCATGGTGTGGGCCCCCTGGCCGGCCACCAACCTTGCCTCCTTCGCCTATAAGAGCCTCCTGATACCAAAACCCTAGATGATCAATCAGAAGTCCATGAAAAGTTCCGCAGCGCCGCCGCCACCGAAGGGGAGATTCGGGGGACAGAAAGTCTCTGTTCTGGCACCCTGTCGGGACGGGGAAGTGCCCACAGAGCCATCTCCATCGATCTCCACCACCATCTCCATCACCATTGCTGATTCCCATGATGAGGAGGGAGTAGTTCTCTCTCGAGGCTAAGGGTTCTACCGGTAGCTATGTGTTCATCTCTCTCTCTATGCATGATCTTATTGAGATCATGAGCTTGTAATCTATAGATCTACCTTGCTACTCAAGTGCTTTAATAGATCTCTGCTCTCCCCATGTGTGTGAAAGTGACAGTGTGCACACCATGGTGGCACTTAGGTTAGAGATTACAATTACTTGTTATAAGTTATATTTGGAGTTGGATGTCTTTATGAAATTGTGGTGTTTGTTGGACTCATCTAGTGCTCAAGGTGACAGTGTGGGGTTTTCTAGATGGGAAAAGCTTACTTTGAGGTGTGCTGTTATAGCCCTACCATCGATTAGAGTGTCCAACCAGAGAGTAGTTAAGAGTAGTATCATAAAGAGAAGATATTTATATGAGAGTGTTCACTAGTGAAAGTATGATTCCTAGGCCTTGTTTCTAAGCACTGAAACACCGTTTGCTACTAGATCTGTTACATGTTTGCTTACTGCCATCTTTATTCCAGTTTGCTTTTAGTCTCTTCCACGCCATCAAGTTATTTTCTATCACCATTACCACTTATAATTATCCATACCACTTGTATTTCACTATCTCTTGGCCGAACTAGTGCACCTATACACCTGACAAGTGTATTGGGTGTGTTGGGGACACAAGAGACTTCTTGTATCTTGATTGCAGGGTTGCTTGAGAGGGAATACCTTTGACCACTTCCTCCCTGAGTTCGATAAACCTTGGGTGATCCACTTAAGGGAAAACTTGCCGCTGTTTTACAAACCTCTGCACTTGGAGGCCCAACAACTGTCTACAAGAATAGAAGTGTGTAGACATCAAATAGTATCTCAATATCCATCGGATCCCCGCAAACACAACATGCATAATTACAAATAGATGATCTTGATCATGAATGGAGCTCACAAGATCTAAACATGAAAGCACAAAGGAGGAGAACCAGCCATCTAGCTACTACATGGATCCGTAGTCCAAGGATGAACTACTCACGCATCACACCGGAGGCTTGCATGGTGATGAATAAGGCCTCCAGGATGAATTCCCCTCTCCGGCAGGGTGCCGGGTAGAGCTTTAGATCCCTCCCGATCTAGGGATGGAGATGATGGCGGCTACAGACTCTTTCGTGGATTTTTGATCGGGCACTTAGGGTTTTCGTCCCGAGGGTAATATATAGGCGGAAGGGGAGGCCGAGGGGGTGCCGGAGGCGGCCACACCACCCCCTGGTGCGGGCCAGGCTGGGCCGCGCGGCCAGGTGGTGTGGTGGCACCCTGGCCCCTCTCCATCTCGTATTCTGGCTCCAGATGTCTTCCGGTAAAATAGCAACTGTGGCTTTTGTCCCGTCCAATTCCGAGAATATTCATTTTCTGACTTTCCTGGAACCAAAAACAGCAGAAAATAGGCAACTGACACTGTGGCTCTTGTTAATAGGTTAGTCCAAGAAATCATATGAAAACTACTCCAAAGTGTGGACAAAACACAAGAAAGTAGATAAAACCAAGCATGGAACATCAAAAATTATAGATACATTTGCAATGTATCAACATCCCCAAGCTTAACTCCTGCTCGTCCTTGAGTAGGTAAGTGATAAAAAGAAAGAATAATTTTTGAGGTGACATGCACCATCATAAACTTGATCAAAGTATTTGTAAAACATTCAAAGCTGGGATCATAGTACTTTAATCATAACATGAAAGACAAAGAAACTATGATGCAACATAAAAAGGCACAAACCAAAGATTCATGAATAACAATTCTTTGCAAGACGTTTGTTTGTTTCACATAAAGAAAACATAGCATAATAGTATTCAGCTTGTCCCTCATAGAGTAGCAAATATAAATGCATAGGACACCTTCAAAGTTCATAAGAGTGACTAGATACAAATAGTTCAAAACAAGCAATATCAAGTTATGCATCAATCAACTAGTCTTGGGACAATGCACATAGAACTAAGAATGGCCACTATGCTCTCAAAGTGCATAAAGGTAGAAGGTGGAGACTCAATATATTGGTGGAAGAAAGGCCTTTTTATAAAAGGAAGTAGGGATTCAAGTCTCATAAAGAGCTTCCATAAATTATGGTACTTATAGCTTTCAGCTCTCATTGCCCCTATCATAAGCTTCTTGAAGTGATTAAGGTTAAAGTGAACAAACTATGGTGTACATGCTTGACGAAGTATAAGTTAGAAATCTCATGTCCCTTGTATACGAGGGCCGCTCCTCACGCTACTCAAGTTTAGTCACCGGTAAGTTCTTGTCATTGTAAGTACACGTGTATCATAGAGAACCGCCAACGGGGTACCCCTTGCCCGATGATATGGAAGAATCTCCATATCAAAATGACAAGGCAAGCAGACAACAAACATCTCAGCAATCTTCTTATTTACCATGGGAATATGGTGCTTTTTTTCTCTCTTTCCTCTTTTCATAATATCTTTTTTTCTTTTTCTCTTTTTTCTCAATAGGACTCTTTTTTTTATAAGAAGAATGCTTCATAGACAGCTCATTATGGTTACGCTGCAGGTTTCCACCATGTCAGCATGGATTAGACCAGCGGCCCAGGCATTTCTCAAACACATATACATAACTCCATGGACTTACAAGCTCCCCTTTCATTTCACACCGACGACATCCATATACAAAAGAGCATGATATCAACTAGGTACAAGTACCGAGTGCAATGTTGAAAGCGTTCCCCATGAAAGCATGGTTCTGCTAATCCCCAACAAATAAGTGCAAGCATATACAACATAGACGACACAATGGTTCAAGTTTATTAAGGGCAAGAAAAGTAAAGTGTGCCATCAAGTTCGTGAGAGCTTTAATCACTAGTTTTCTCATAACAAGTTTAATTTGGAAGGTAAACAAAAGCATGAATATACTTGGAATAGCATAAGCTAATAGGTAGGTATGGTGGACTCTTTGGAATAACTTGGTTTAGGGAGTTGGATGCATGAGTGGAACTCATACTTGGTCGTGGAGGCTAGCAAAAGACCGGGAGCGACAAACTAAGAGAGCAATAATGGCCATAATCATGCAGAGCGACTACAAGTTGAAAACTAAAGGATCACAAAGGCTTATGGTGACTTGAGATAGTCATAACATGGTGTGAGCATGCGCCAAGTCAACCCAAATAAAGCATCAAAGGAGAATACCACTATACTATGCTTTAATATGCTAAAACAACGCATGATTCATCCAAGGAACATTAAGAAATCTCAGTTGTTTATAACAATTCATGCTACAGCAAATAATACTAAGCATAAAGATAAAACAATATCAAGCATGGCATGACAAAGCATAGGCCACAGTCAGAAACGAGCTCTTTTTACCACATACGCATGAACTTTCCTACTCTTTTCCAAACCAAACCAAACTATTTGCAAACCAATGTATGAAAGAGGGGGTCCAACCAATTTATTCAGCAAACTAAGCAAACAAAATCATACAAAAACCAAAATGAAAACGAAAAAGAAGACGCTCCAAGAACAACACAACTGTGCATGAAACAATAAAAATGAAGCGTTTGGAAGAAACCTTGGATTTTTATTGATGAAGAGGGGGATGCCTTGGGCATACCCAAGATTTGACGCTTTTACTTCTTGGATATTTCTTGGGGTGACACACGTGGCATCCCGAAGCTTGAGCTTTAGTCCATCCTTCATCTCATTACTCATTCCTTCCATACACCTGAAAATTTTCCTTCATACAAAACTTCAGACAATCTTTATTAGCAACATTAGTGCAGTCAAGATAATAAGTCTTAAGGTTCAGTTCTAACACCAAATAAACTTCCATTAGAACACTAGCTACTGAATCACTTCCCTCAAAAAGCTCAATTCCCCAAAAGAACTCAAAAAGGAACCAACAAGAAGCAAATGCAGAAAATGGCAGAAATCTGTCAAAACAGACCAGCAGGTAAAGACGAATTTTTTCGAGGACCTTCTGTTGCTCAAATCAAAAAGTGTTGAACTAACGAAAGTTAGATAACAACCTGGGGCATAAGAACAAAAATTCACGCCTCAAAAAGACATACAGAGATTTTACACGAATTTTTATAGTGAAGCACAAAAATCTGTTTCGGGACAGCAACTTTCCCAATCATTACTTCTCTCTCATTAGAGGTTACTCTTGGCACAAAAAGCAAATAAAAAGGATAAGGAAGGTTATTACTGAAGTAATAACTTCCAAGACTCATCTAAAACTTTTGGGTTATCTCCCAATAATTACTTTTCTTTAACGTCTTTAAGTTAGGCATAAGAAGCAAGAAAGAATCAAGTGTTCTCGAATGAAGAAGCATTAAAACCAAATTTGTTGCCCTTACCTCTCTTACTTTTATTCTTAACCTTGGGGAAATATGATTGTTTGGTGGAGAAGACAGGGGCATGGTCAACTTTCCCACATCTATTATTGCTCCAACGAGTTCTAATAGGGACCTTCCAAGTGTAATTTGTCATTTTCCTACACATTCAATAACAAGATAATCAGTATAAATCATTTTCCCAAGGATCTTTGTAAACACTCCTTCAGCTATTCCAAGAGGTAATATGGTAGAATTATTAGCAAGAGATATTTCTTTTCCTCCTTCAGTAAGCCCCCAAGTATTCAAAGATTCATAAATATCCTTGGGCATAAGACAAAATTCAGACATGATATCACAGCGAGCTTGAAAAGTTTCAGTGTTTATCTCAATCTTTACTGTAGGGAGCCACTTTGATGGTTCAGAATTTATTGGAACATAATTGTGATACTCCCTAAGCGTATTATAGCAATCTTTTAAGCTAGTAGTGCTAGTCTCAAGAGTGTTCAACCTAGCAAATATTCTTGCGAAGGAAATATCAGTTTGGCTAGGCAAGTTGTAAGTGAGGATCAATTTCTTTATAGCATTTATAGCATCATCTTCATTACATTGGAGTAAATCTCCTCCCATGACAGCATCTAAAGCATATCTATAGCAAAGAGCAATCCCAAGGTAAAAACTGCTAAGGAACAAGCTTTGAGTCATTTTAGGCTCAGTTTTTTCATGTAGATCAGAGATTCTAGACCAAGCTTCTTTAAAACTTTCCTCAATTCCTTGTTTAAAAGTGAAAATCATTTCCTCGGGTGACACAGTGACTGGAGCAAGGCTAGACATAGTGGAAACTCAAGATAGGAACTATTTTTTTTGTGTTTTTCAAATAAGAAAGCAAACTAGTAAAACTATTTTTTTGTGTGTTTTTGATAAAGAAACAAGCAAACAAAGCAAAAGAAACTAAGCAAAACAAAAATAACAAAGTAAAGAGATTGGTTATGAGGGACTCCCCTTGTGAAGATGTCCTTGACTCCCCGGCAACGGCGCCAGAAAAATGCTTGATGTCTCAGTGTTGGCGCCAGAAAAATGCTGGTGCGATGTTGATGTAGAGCTCGTTGGAAACCCCAAGAGGAAGGTATGATGAGCACAGCTGCAAGTTTCTCTCAGTTATGAAACCAAGGTTTAATCGAACCAGTAGGAGTAAGGAAACACCCCAAAGGTGTTTCTAGCTGAGCCTTGGCAGGGCGCACTACCGGTACTAGTAGCAACGTGGAGACCTGCACAACACAACCACATAACTTTGTCCCCAACTTGCGATGAGGTTGTCAATCTCACCGTGTTTTGATGAAAACAAAGGATTAAACGTATCGAATGGAAAGAAGTAAAAGTTTGCAGAAAGTAAACACAAAGCAGTAACAGTTTGTAGATTGAATGTAAAATAAAGGACCGGGATCCATAGTTCACTAGAGGTGGCTCTCCTTAGATAGATAACATGCCGGGTGAACAAATTACAGCGGGGCAATTGACAAACATAGAGAAAGCAATACATGCATATACTAATCATCTTGACTCCTTTGGAACTTGATTGGGCATTACAACATTATACATAGACCTCCATCCAACTGCATCTATGACTAATAATCCACCTTCAGGTTATCATCTGAACCCCCTCCAGTATTAAGTTGCAAGCAACATATTATTGCTTTACAAACTGCGTGTAAAGTAAACAATACGATTGTTCTATGAACAAAGGATTGTTGTTTTCTCCCTAGTAGCAACAACACATCTAGTACCTTAGAGATTTCTGTCACTTCCCCAGATTACCAGAGGCATGAACCCACTATCGAGCATAAATACTAACTCTTGGAGTTTCTAGCATCTACTTGGCCAAGATAGCTACTAACAACAGAAAGCATGCAAGATCACAAATAATAAAGACATCATAGAATCAATAATCAATCTGAAATAGCATCTCAATATCCATCGGATCCCCGCAAACACAAGATGCAGAATTACAAATAGATGATCTTGATCATGAATGGAGCTCACAAGATCTAAACTTGAAAGCACAAAGGAGGAGAACCAGCCATCTAGCTACTACATGGATCCGTAGTCCAAGGATGAACTACTCACGCATCACACCGGAGGCTTGCATGGTGATGACGAAGGCCTCCAGGGTGAATTCTCCTCCCCGGCAGGGTGCCGGGAAGAGCTTTAGATCCCTCCCGATCTAGGGATGGAGATGACGGCAGCTACAGACTCTTTTGTGGATTTTTGATCGGGCACTTAGGGTTTTCGTCCCGAGGGCAATATATAGGCGGAAGGGGAGGCTGGGGGGGTGCCGGAGGCGGCCACACCACCCCCTGGCGCGGGCCAGGCTGGGCCGCACGGCCAGGTGGTGTGGTGGCCCCCTGACCCCTCTCCGTCTTGTATTCTGGCATCTGATGACTTCCGGAAAAATAGGCACTTTGGCTTTTGTCCCGTTCAATTCCGAGAATATTCATTTTCTGACTTTCCTGGAACCAAAAACAGCAGAAAACAGGTAGCTGGCACTATGGGTCTTGTTAATAGGTTAGTCCAAGAAATCATTTGAAAAGTACTCCAAAGTTGGAACAAAACACAAGAAAGTGGATAAAACTAAACATGGAACATCAAAAATTATAGATATATTTGCAATGTATCAGGTACCACAGGCGAGGATGATCTCCCATGGCGATGTAGCGCATCATTCCGGTGATAGTCCGGTTCGCCCACCAAAGGCGGCAGACGGGTTCGTTGTGGTTCACTAGGGGCGGGCCATCACCCTCGTACCTGGCGAGCTCCCTTTCCTGCTAGTTAGCAAAAAAGGCATTCCAGGTGCCATAGTTATCGGGATCCCAATGGGGATCCGTCCGCTGCTCCTGCGTGAGCTCAAGGTAGAAGTGGTTCTTGATGTCCACCTGGCGGGCGGAACCTTGAGGCACAGAAGGGACATGAACCCCTCCAGCGCTTAGCATCTAGCCGGCAGGCAGCCGGTACCCTGTCGGGCATGGGTAGCTGGAGGCGCACATTGTCTCGGTCTCCTCGAGGGTCAGAAAGGCCCAGTAAGCGGTGTCCATTGTTGTGAGAGAGGAAGGTGTGGATGTGTGGATGGCCTAGATATAGAGGAAAATGGCGGGAAGCGGGGGGAAATGGCGGGAAAGCATGGCTTGATGGCTCTGAGAATGTGGAGGGAAATATCTTTAGTCGGGACTAAAGGACCTCGAAATATCTTTAGTCCTAGTTTTAGTATGAAATATTATATTTCTAATGGGTAGCTTTTTTTGAATATTTTGGAATATTATATGTATTTTTCTTTTTTTTAAATAATAAAATATGTTTTTCCAAGATTTATACTAAATAGAATATTTGTTAAACAATAAATTATTTCATTTAAGTTGTATAACAGAGTGTAATAATAGATTTAAATTATAATTCTTATTTTTTTTGAAAATATTGATATATAATACATAATTTTTGAAAATTATACATAATTTTCATTTTGGCACCAAAAAAACCCTTTAGCCTCGGTTTGTGATACAAGCCAGGACTAAAGGGCAGTTTGTATCTCAAAATGGGGCTAAAGGGTTAAGGGCATAAATACCCCCTCCTCCACCCCGGTTCTAGACATGAACCAGAGCACTCACATGTTCTTCCCTGAGACACGAGACGCCGAATCGCCACCGCCCATGCCCGTGGAGGAGGAGTCACGCCGCGCCGTTCTGCCGTCCACCGCATCGCCTGTCCGTGCTAGCCGTTCCCGTGCAGTGTTCCGGTCGCCCTGCGCCGCCCTGCAGTGCTCCGGCCGAGCCGCCTCCCGCAGGTGAGACCTCCTATCGCCGCTGATTAAATGTTTAGTGTATATTTAGGTTTAATTTAGTGTATTTAGGAATTTTTAGTGTATTTAGGAATTGTTTAGGAATGTTTAGTGTTTAGGTTTTAATTTAGTGTATTTAGAAAAGGAGTATTTAGGTTTTTTTGTGTATTTAGAAATTCTTTAGGAATGTTTAGTTTATTTAGGAATGTTTAGTGTTTAGGGTTTAATTTACTGTATATAGGAATGCTAAGTGTATTTAGAAATGTTTAGTGTATTTAGGAATTATTTAGGAATATTTAGTTTTTTAGGAGTGTTTAGTCTTTAGGGTTTAATTTAGAAATGGAGTAATCATAGTTAGGGAAATTACTTACTTAGGTATCACAAACCGGGACTAAAGGGTGGGGGTATAAATAATCGCCCCTCCACCCCGGTTCCAGATACGAACCTGAGCCCCCCATTCATCTTCCCAGACGATCGTCGCCACCGCCCACGCCCGTCCCAGACAATCATTGTTTAGGTTTAGTTTAGTTAGTATTTAGGGATTTAGTTTCTGTCATTGATGGATTTCGGAGATATGTGCAGTGTGCTGAGGTTTTATGATTTAGTTTAGGGCCAAGGTTTAGGTTATGATTTAGTAAAGGGGTTTAATTTAGTGTTTATGTTATATGATCATTTATGTTATGATTTAGTTATGTCGCATCCTCGTTGTCAACTCGGTGGAAACGACGGAGTACTAGGCTCCACCGGGGATGTTCGAGCCTAGGCTCTGCCGGGCTGGCACTGGGAGGTGCTACCTGCCAGGACTCGTAGCTTGGAGAGGAATCCCAGTATCGTTGTCAACCTGGATCTTCTTTGGTGGCAGTTGTCTGGTCTAGGTGCGGTGCAGAGGGAGCCGACCCCCGAGGAGGTGGTACGTCGTCGTGTCAGGGAGGAGGACGAGCATGTTCGCTGATATATGGCTATTTTGGAGATCAGGTTCTCCAATACCTAGCAGGTTCTTCACGGATCTCACCCGAGCTATTTCCCGGTGATGGTTCCTTCTCTCTGGCTGTACACCTCCCGCGGCTTAGGGCCCGGTAGTCGATGTTGATGTCTACGCACTTCTATTCTTGTAGACAGTTGTTGGGCCTCCAAGTGTAGAGGTTTGTAGAACAATAGCAAGTTTCCCTTAAGTAGATTACCCAAGGTTTATCAAACTCAGGGAGGAAGTGGTCAAAGGTATCCCTCTCAAGCAACCCTGCAATGAAGATACAAGAACTCCCTTGTGTCCCCAACACACCCAGTACACTTGTCAAGTGTATAGGTGCACTAGTTCGGCAAATAGATAGTGAAATACAAGTGGTATGGATATAAGACAATGGTGCCAGAAAATAGCTTGATGGGTAGGAAGAGACTAAAGGAAATCTGAAATAAAGATGGAAGCAAGCAAACACGTAACATATCTAGTTGCAAATGGTGTTTCAATACTTAGAAACAAGGCCTAGGGATCATACTTTCACTAGTGAACACTCTCATATAAATATCTTCTCTTTATGATACTACTCTGAACTACTCTCCGGTTGGACACTCTAATCCATGGTAGGGCTATAACAGCACTCCTCAAAGTTTGCTTTCCCCATCTAGATAACCCCTCACTATCACCTTGAGCGCTAGATGGTTCCAACAAACACCACAATTTCATAGAGACATCCAACTCCAAATATAACTCATAACAAGTATTTGTAATCTCTAGCCTAAGTGCCACCATGGTGTGCACGCTATCACTTTCACACACGTGGGGAGAGCCAGAGATCTATTAAAGCACTTGAGTAGCAAGGTAGATCTACTTGATTACAGAGCTCATGATCACCATATGATCATGCATAGAGAGAGATGAACACATAGCTACCGGTATAACCCTTAGCCTCGAGGAAGAACTACTCCCTCCTCATCATGGGAATCAACAATGCGATGGAGATGGCGGTGGAGTGGATGGAGATGGTTCCGGGGGCGCTTCCCTGTCCCGGCAGGGTGCCAGAACAGAGACTTTTGTCCCTCGAATCTCCCCTTCGGTGGCGCCGGTGCTGCGGAACTTTTCGTGGCTGGAGGCTAGATTTTTTAGGGTTTCTGCATCAGAGGCTTCTTATAGGCGAAGGGGCGATGTCAGAGGGTGGACCAGGGGCCCACACCACCTGGTGGCGCGGCCAGGGGGACCCGCGCCACCACATGGTGTGGCCAGCCCCTGTCCCCTCTCCGTCTCGTCTTTTGGCTCCGTGAATCTTCCAGTAAAATATCGACTTTGGCTTTTGTCCGGTCCAATTCCGAGAATATTCATTTTATGGCTTTTTTGGAACCAAAAACAGAAGAAAACATGCAACTGGTACTGTGGCATCTTGTTAATAGGTTAGTTCCAAAAATTGTGTAAAAGTACTCCAAAGTGTGGACAAAATATAAGAAAGTAGATATAATACAAGCATGGAACATCAAAAATTATAGATATGTTTGCAACGTATCAACATCCCCAAGCTTAACTCCTTCTCATCCTCTAGTAGGTAAGTGATAAAAAGAATAATTTTTGAGGTGACATGCACCATCACAATCAAGATCAAACCATTTGCAAGCATTGAAAGCTGGGATCAAAGTACTCTAAACATGAGCATGAAAGATGAAGTTCTAACAATAAGACATAGTAACTATGCATGAAACATGAAAGGATATAAACAAAGATCATGAATAACAATGCATTGAAATATGTTTGTTTGTTTCACATATAGAAAACATAGCATAGTGGCATTCAGCTTGTCCCTCATGGAGTAGCAATAAATGCATATGACACCTTCAAAGTTCATAAGGGTGACTAGATACAAATAGTTCAAGAACAAGCAATATCAACATTATGAATCAATCAATAAGTTTTGGGACAATGCACATTAAACTAAGAATGGCCACTAAGCTCTCTCAATAGGTGCATAAAGATAGAAGATGGAGACTCAACATAAAAGTAAAAGAAAGGCCTTCATAGAAGGAAGCAGGGATTCAAGTCTCATAAAGAGCTTCCAAAAATTATGGTACTTATTAGATTTCAGCTCTCATTGCCCCTATCATAAGCATCTTTAGGTGATTAAGGTTAAAGTGACACAACTAAGAGGATATGCTTGACAAGTTATAAGTTGAAATCTCATGCCCCTTACTTACGAGTACCGAACCTCATGCTACTCAACTTCAGTCACAAGTAAGCTCTTGTCATTGTA
Source organism: Avena sativa (assembly GCA_916181665.1). Lineage (NCBI taxonomy): Eukaryota > Viridiplantae > Streptophyta > Magnoliopsida > Poales > Poaceae > Avena > Avena sativa. The sequence continues at coordinate 348,578,340 of OV702287.1, forward strand.
AGTACATATGTATAATAGAGAATCGCCAACGGGGTACCCCTTGCACATGATACAGGAGCTATCCCTTAATCAAAATTACAAGGCAAGCAGACAATGAGCATCTCATCGATCTTTTTATTTGCTATTTGCATAGGTTTTTATTGAGGATGCTTCATAGAGTGCTCATTATGGTTATGCTACAAGTTTCCACCATGATTAGGCATGGCTTAAGCTAGCGGCCTAGGGGTTTCTCTAACACACATACAAACTCCATGATCTTATAAGTTCCCCTTTTATTTCACACCACTGGGATCCATAAGCAAAAGAATCATGATATCAACGGAATAATAAGTGCAATGTTGAAAGCGTTCCCCATGATACATGGTTCTACTAACTTCAACTTATAAAGTGCAAGCATATACACAACAAATATGGACACAATGGTTCAAGATTATTAAGTGCAAGAAAGTAAAGTGTGCCATCAAGTTCGTGAGAGCTTTAATCACTAGTTTTCTCATAACAAGTTTAATTCGGAAGGTAGATAAAAACATGAATATACTTGGAATAGCAAATGCTAATAGGTAGGTATGGTGGACTCTTTGGAATAACTTGGTTTTATTTGGAGTTGGATGCATGAGTGGAACTCATACTTGGTTATGGAGGCTAGCAAAAGACTGGGAGCGACCAACTACGAGAGCAATAATGGCCATAATCATGCAAAGTGACAAAACATCATTAATTAAAGCATAAAGTGATATTACAAGTCGAAAACTAAAGGATCATAAAGGCTATGGTGACTTGGGATAGTATTAACATGGTGTGAGCATGCGCCAAGTCAACCCAAATAAAGCATCAAAGGAGAATACCACAATACTATGCTTTAATATGCTAAAACAACGCATGATTCTTTCAAGGCACATTAAGCAATCTCAATTGTTTATTACATGTCATGCTACATAAAAAATCACTAAGCATAAAGCCAAAAAAATATCAAGCATGACATGACAAAGTATAGGCCACAGTCAAAAACAAGCTCCTTTTTACCACTTAAGCATGAACTTTTCCTACTCTTTTCCAATCCAAACCAATCTTATTTAAAAACAAATGCATGAATGAGGGGGTCCAACCAATTTATTCAAGCAAAATAAGCAAACCAAAACTAAAAACAAAAACGAAGACGCTCCAAGAACAACACAACAGTGCATGAAGCAATAAAAACGAAGTGTCTAGAAAGACCTGAGATTTTTATTGATGAAGAAGGGGATGCCTTGGGCATCCCCAAGATTTGATGCTTGTACCTCTTGAATATTTCTTGGGGTGAAACGGGGTGGCATCCCCAATCTTGAGCTTTTGTCCATTCTTCATCTCATTACATCATTCTTTCCCTACACCTGAAAATTTCTTTCATACAAAACTTCACACAATCTTCATTAGCAACATTAGTGCATTCAAAAGATAATAAACCTTTGGGTTTTGGTTTTAAAACAACAAAACTTTCATTAAAAGCACAAGATATTGTAGCAATTCCCTGAAAAAGCTCAGTTCACCAAAAAGAACTCAAAAAGAAACCGATAAAGAGGTAAATGCAAATAATGGCAGAAATCTGTCAAAACAGACCAGAAGGTGAGAACCGATTTTTTTGAAGACTTTCTGTTTCTCAAATCGAAAAGTGTTGAACTAACGAAAGTTAGCTAACAACCTGGGAGATTTATTCAGAAAATTACAACTCAATCCAACATAAAGATAGTTTTCATGAATTTTTAAAGTGAAGCACAAAAATCTGTTTCGGGACAACACTTCCCCAAATCTTACTTCCCTCTCATTAGAGGTTACTCTTGGCACAAAAATCAAATAAAAAAGGATAAGTAGAGGTTATTACAGAAGTAATAACTTCCAAGACTCAAGAAAACTGTTGGGTTATCTCCCAAGAAGTACTTTTCTTTAACGCCTTTGAGCTAGGCCCGATAATTTCGATGATGCTCACATAAGAAATATGAATTGAAGTAAAGAGAGCATCAAGAAGCAAATATAAAACACATTTAAGTCTAACCCACTTCCTATGAAAAATAATATTGTAAATAAACAAGTCATGAAAGCACAAAGCAACAAGCATAGGAAAGCAAAACAAGTACAACTTCAAAATTTTCAACATGAAGAGGGGAAACTTAATATTGTTGAGACACATAAAACCATGTTTACCTCTATCATAATAACTTTCAGTAGCATCATTAATAAAATTAACAATATAACTATCACATAAAACATTCTTATCATGAGCCACATGCATAAAAGAATTAATACTCCCCACATAAACATGGTCATTCTTATTAATTGTAGTGGGAGCAAATTTAACAAAATAGCTATCATTATTATTCTCATCACCATAATCATCAAATATAGGAGGCATATTGTAATCATAATTAATTTTCTCCTCAATAGTAGGTGGACTAAAAATATCATATTCATCATTGCAATCATCATATATTGGAGGTATAGTATCATCATAAGAAATAGAATAGTTATCTTCCAAAGTGTGTTCATTTGTAAACATATCATCATTGGAAGGAACATGGATAGCACTAATAGTACAACAATTATTAATATCATCATTTTTAGAATTGGTACCGAAGAGACTTTCAATATCAAAAGTAGTGTGCTTTTCCCAATCACGATCACTACTATAGGTAATAGGCATAGGAACATTATCGAGTTCAGACTCATCAAAATCTATAATAGGAGCAACATGCTTAGGGGAAAATACCGTTTCCTCTCTAATTTTACTCCGCCTCTTCTTATTTTTCTTCTTCTTTTTAGGAGGGAGATGCTTGAAAGGAAGCTTCTCCATATACCCTGGTTCATTGTTAGAGATAATAGAAGAAAATTTGGAAGATTCCTCATTTTCATTAATAAGACCAAAACACATGTTAGTCCTGTCATATCTATCTACTAATTTACGTTGCGGTACGTTCGTCACCCAACCAAATTTTCCGTCTGCCCTTTATTGATGGTTTTGCCCCTATCGTTTGGACAAAATAACCCAGGCTGCCACCGCAAAGTTAAAAAAAGTAGACGATTAGTTCGGTGCACGATCCTCTCCATCGCCCTTAGACGCTTTCCCCTTTCCGTCTGCGCACCTGCAGGGCGGCCATGACCGCGTCATCCTTTCAGAGCTCTGTCTCGCCAGGCAGAAAAGCTCCCGGCTCTGCCTCCCCATCTCCTCTCTCAAACGAAGGTACCCGCGACGGCTGCATCAGGCTAGAAGAACTCCCTATTCGGTTCGGTCGTTTCCTGGATGAGCTCCGCCTCGAGGGAGGTCGAGGGAAAACAGAGGATGGGAGGGGGTGGGGAGGCACGGGATGGGAGGGTCAGACGCTGCCGGCCAGCCGGTGGCCTCGAGGGGAGAAGCTCAAGGCTGGACACACAGGCGACGCTCATTCCAGGAGCTGCCCGCTACGACCTCTGCCTCTCAAGGAGACAGAGGATAGGAAGGGGCGGGGACGTAGATGATGTGAGGGTGCGGTGTTGCCAGCCGTCGTACCTGTCCCGTCGACCTCGCCGTCTTTCTCAACCCGCCATACTACTGCGCGAAGTTCCGTAGTTCAGGACAAGGGCTACACGCGTGTACTCTGCTCAGGATGCCGCCAGCCACGTGGTGGATATGCCACTCATGAGGTGCTCCGGTGATTAGGGTGGTGTCCGAGGCTACTGGCGACAAGATGCTCCGGTCAGAGGTGATCGTGTAAGAGTGCAAGTGGAAGAATTTGGTGGTCATGGTGGGATAAGTTCGTCGAGGAGTGCAGGTAGAACATAGGTTGCTCCTAGATCTAGATCCACCGCGTCCCTCCTCTCTATTTTTTCTAAATTTTCGGTTGCACACGACACTGAATTTTTGGTTGCACAGGGTTGTGAACAAGACAAAAACGTGAGCTTGACTAACTCAGTCTTTGACTCCTCGTTCATGGAAGCCTCCGGAGGAATTTGGGTAAAGCTAAACGTGGACACCTCCTTTATTAATAAATCGACTCTTCTCCATGGCGACTGGCGAGCACCTCGCCTAGGTGCTGGCTGGAAGAAGAAGTAGAGTCGTAGCCGTGTAGAATTGGTCTCGGCAAAGTAAGACGATTGTCTCTCTTTCAGATAATTCTCGAAAGCGACTGTGCAGAAGTGGTCTCTGCCTCAATAGAACTGGCGGAATTTTGTGCTAGGGAGTGGATTTAGTAGGTGGACTTCGGGCCGTTCTAGCGGCGGCAGCAATCACACGAGTTGCGAGCATACTATATCTCCATTTTCTGGCGTAGCAGCGGCGAAAGCGATGCTATAATTAGGCTAGAGTTGGGCTGCTGCATGTGCAACTCGGCTTAGATTATCTGCCCCAGGATTAATATCTCAGCAGCCACTGATCTTTGCCCATGTTCATGTTTTGGAGATACAACCGGTTATTTACCTGTAGTCTATTTAAGGAAGATGCGCGAGAGTCATATATATCACATATATAGGTGCACATGTCGGTATTCACTCATTTCCTTGCTCTTGGCCACATTTTCTGTGTGTGTGGAGAAATTCACTTGATGTGCCCCCGCCAAGTTTAGCCAAAAAACAAACATTTTTGTATCCCATGAAAAAGACAAAAGTCCCGTGAAAAGCCTTTTTTAGCATTGATTTTTGTCTTTTTAGACATATCAACAAACATATTGGTATTTCGTGAAACCACTTTGATACGTGAGAAATTGTTTGTCAGAATTTTTTGACATTTTGGGGGTTTTATTTTAGCAAATAAGTAGACATACTTTTATACTTGTTTTTATTTAGAATGGATTAGTCAAGTACTGAGAAAATTCAAATATTGCACTTCCACACCGAAGAACATCAGGTTACCATTAAGATATCTCCAAAATTTCTGAAAAATTATGCTATGTTTCGAAATATTGTTGGATATAATGAGAATATAGTCGAGAAGAATCTCCAAATTAATGTGTTATATTTTCCTGGTGTACATTGTTTTTAGGATCCTAACAAAGTTGTGTCAGTCGGATCTGACCACTAGCACGATAGAGGATAAGGTTGGTGGAAGATTGACCATCGGGGGAGGGGGATCCGAGGGAGGCTGGACAGTGTAGATTAGCATGGAGGAAAAAGAGAGATCCGCAACAGTTTTTCACCCAAAATAATGCATCCAACAAATAAAGGTGTGATCTCAAAAAAAACAAATAAAGGTGTGACTACATCCCAAAGCAACAAATAATGAGTCATTAATATTGTTATGCTTTGACCCGTTATAACACACATACATGCTTGTTCAATTATGAAACAATTTTTTTTGCAGAGCGACAATGAGGTGCCATGGTGGAATAATCCTCCTGTTGTAACATGATTAAACACAATGCTGATGAATTGAAGCCTATCCACTATTACAAAATCATCTCTCTAGAGCTTTATATGAGTCAAAATTAATATGATAAGTGTTTTATAACTAGATCTCAAATGTTGACCTACTGATATATAGTAAATCACATGAAAGTAAACTCGACACATCGTGGCAACGCACGGGCACTCAGCTAGTTTTGGTAAAATCTCATCATTTATAATATTTTGTAAGTATTGTGTGGCAATTATCAACACAATAAAGATGACAACCATGCAGGATGCTATTCATATCAAAAGCACTCATATCTACCAGAGAGGTTTTTCTTGATAAGTCTTCACACCCCAAAAATAATGTAAGTTCATCATGCTGATTAGGAGTGATCATGTCATCACAATACAAACTTGCAGTACTCATTGGATTAGAAGGGCTATTATTATGGCTTGAGCATTGAAAATTGAAATGACCCACTTCAAAGCAAAGTTCACAAATAAAAGGATAGAGGGCACAAACTTTTTTACCAAGATCATTTAGAGCCCTATACCATGTTCTAGTTTTTTCATTCCTACGGGTGATACAATATTCTTCTTCAATTTGATTCTTCTCACAAGGTCTATGTATTCCACAAAAATTAACATGCTTATAAGAAATGGTACTTTTAGAGGTTTAAGCATGTTTATTGCTATCATTAATAACAATTTCATTTTCCATGCAAATGTCTTTAAAAGACTCAGGATACATGTCCCATTTTTCTTTAGGAGCATTAATATGAGAAGCAAAGTCTCCACAACAATCAACAAGAATTTGATGATCAAGACCATATTTAGCACTATGCTCTTGAAAATCAGCAATTTCAGTAAAAGACTTAATGCAATCATATTTATAGTTTATACCTAGTTCTTTACCTTTGTTGTTATCCCAATCTTTGGTATTGCTTTGAATTGTTTCAAGAAGATCCCATAATACGTCCAAAATATATCTACTTGTCCGAACACTTTTGCTATTGTTTTTCCTCTAAACTCGTGTGATTTGGATACAACTAACACGGACTCACGTTGTTTTCAGCAGAATTACCTTGGTGTCTAGTTTTTATGCAGAAAATCAACTATCAGGAAAAATCCCGGAAAATATGCCAAAAATCCTATTTCACCAGAAGACTCATGGAGCCAGAAGACGAGACGGAGTAGGGCCACGAGGGGCCCACACCACCTGGTCGCACGGGCCAGGCCAGGCCGTGCCTGGGGGTGGTGTGGCCGCCTCGGCTGCCCCCCCGGCCTCCCTCTTTGCCTATAAGTTGCCTCTTGACCTAAAAACCAAGGGGTGTTCGACGTTTTTCTAGAAAGAGTTCCGCTGCGCCGCCACCACCAAATTCCGCGATTCAGAACCAGAAACTCTGTTCTAGCATCCTGTCGGGATGGGGAATTGGAGGAGATCATCGCCATCGTCATCACCATCGCTTCTCCATCGACCATCCATGTTTCCCCCATCTATGAGTGAGTAATCCCCCGATGTAGGCTATGGGGATGGTAGGGATTCGATGAGATCGTTCATGTAATGGCATCAGATTGTTAGGGCATGGTGCCTAGTATCTTTTATTAGTGCTTTTGGACTTTGTTGTAACTTTTTATGCTTAATGCTTGTCACTAGGGCCCAAGTGCCATGATTTCAGATTTGAACATGTTATTGATTCATTATGATAGTATTGTTTATGGTCTTACCTGCAAGTTGTATACACACGTTGTTGTCTGGAACCAAAGGCCCCGAAGTGATAGAAATCGGGATAACCGGAGGGAATGGCTTTGATGTGAGGATCACGTGTGTTCACAGAGTGTTAATGCTTTGCTCCGGTGCTCTATTTAAAGGAGCACCTTAATTTCCAGTAGTTCCCTTGAGGCCCTGCTACAAACGGGCTGGAAGGACAAAAGATATTGTGCAAGTTCTCATTACGAGCACGTATGACTATATATGGAACATATGCCTATGATTATCTAGTACTTGGATTCTTTATCTTATTTATCTACAAAAGCCCTATGTTCTAATTGCTATATGAATTGTCTTGTCCATGCAACGCCCGTCCATCCATCCCTATGCCTACCGTGCTCTAATCCTACTGTTTACTGCAATTGTTACTACTGTCTTTACTTTTACTACTGCTATTACTTTACTACTGCTATTACTTTACTATTGCTACTACAAAACTGTTGCTACTAATAAACTGCTATGAGCAAGATTGTTTCCAGGTGCAGCTGAATTGACAACTCAGTTGTTAAGACCTATACATATTCTTTGGCTCCCCTTGTGTCGAATCAATAAATTGGGTTTCACTTCCCTCGAAAATACTGCGATACATCCCCTATACTTGTGGGTCATCAAGACTATTTTCCGGCACCATTACCGGGGAGCATAGCTTTATTTATCAAGTCCACTTGGAATCATTATTGTTCGCTGCCATCCATCCATCATGGGTAAGTCTTGTGATGGAAAGGTCCCTATTTTACCATCCACTACAAGAAGAGGTACGGTTCTAAACACCTCTGTTGCTCTTGATTCACCGTCTGTTATGAGTAAGATCCTTACACCACCACATACACATGCTACACACACTGCTACTACTGCTGAATCTGAAACTTCTGATACTTATGATGTTGCTTCTACTGTGCTTGATAAGAGTGGTTCATTAGGTCCTTTCCTAGATGCTACGATTGCTAGAACTATAGCTAGAAATACTGAAACTCCTAATGAAGACACTACTACACCTGTTAATTCACCAGAGTCTAGAGAGAGCTATGATGTTGAAGACGGTTATATTGAGATGACCGATGAATTTATTAAAGAATGTCAAAACACCCATGATAGGAGTGCTGCTAAGAGTCTCCTTGAGAGGCGTACTATAAGACCCAAATTGTCTCCTAATGCTAAGTTTGCTGCATCTCCCATAAACATTAAAGATAAGGATTATGATTTCTCTCTTGATCTTTCTTACATAGCTATTGTTCAGAAAGAACCTTTTTGTGGGACTAAGAATGAAAGTGCGGTAGCACATATGACTGAGCTTTCTACCACGAGTGGCTTATTGTCTGATGATATTAAGATGCGCACCTACTTTGTTGCTAAAATTTTCCCTTTTTCGTTGAAAGGAGAAGCTAAAACTTGGTTTAATAATTTACCTCCTAGATCTATTGATAACCCTGATTTCTTGATTAGTACCTTCCTACAGAAATATTTTCCTCCTAGTGCTAGACATGCTATTTTGTAGGAACTTTTTGATTTTAAATTGGGAGAGAAAGAGATATTGCCTGAATCATGGGCAAGGTTTTGTGCTTTGATTCACGCACAGGTTGGATGTCCATTACCTAAGAATGAGCTTCTTGACATATTTTATAATGGACTAACTGAAGAATATAGGACATACCTGGATAGTTGTGCTGATTGTGTTTTCAGGAATAGGACTCCCAAGGAAGCTGAGGAATTAATGGCTAAAATAAGCAAGAATTATGAAGACTAGACTCCCCCTAAACCAGCTATACCTGAAACAATTATACCTAAACCAGCTATACTTGCGCCTATACCAACATCTAAGAAGAGGGGAGTTATTGAACTAAATGATGAAGTGATGAAGGAAGCTAAGAAATGTCTTAAGGAGAAGGGTATTAAAGCTGCAGATGTCAAGAATTTACCTCCTATAGAAGAACTATGTAAGCCAATCTCCCACTCATCCACCATTGAGGTACACTCTCTCCAACATTTTGATGAAGGTGATATCCCTTACTCTAAACCTCCTGATCAATGCTTAGAAGAATTTGATGTTTTTAGTGTTAAGCAAGATAATTTCAATAAAAGGGTGCAAAATCATTTAATGGAAAACTCTAGAGCTATTGTTGAGTTAAAAGATATTGTAGAAAGAACCTCTAATGATGTTAAAATGCTTGTTAAACATTTTCAAATGGTTCAAACTCAAATTGATCAGCTTATTAAAGTACAAAAAGACTTGCTAGTTAATGCTGCAAAAGAAAAACATGCTTATGAAATTAGAACTAGAAGTGGTGCTGCTACCAAAGATCCTCTATATCCTGAGGGGCATCCTAAAAGAATTGAGCAGGATTCTCAACAAGCTGAAAATAGTGGTACTACTCCTAAGAAAAGAAAGAAGAAACATAAAACTATTGTAGAACCTTCTAAACCTGCTAAAGATCCTAATAGTATATTTGTCTCTTATGCTGAAACTGAAAGTGGTAATGAGGAAAATGATATTCCTGATAAAGAAAAGGTTGAAGAAGAATCTGAAAGGCACACTAAGAATACTTAATACACTAAAGAAGATTTTGTTGCTAAGAACCATGGTAGTGAAAGAGAGCCTTGGGTCCAAAAACTTATGCCTTTCTCTGATAAGAAACACAAGTCAAAGGAAGATGAACACTATAATAAGTTTTGTGAGTGGATGAAACCTTTATTCTTGCAAATTCCTCTGACTGATGCTATTAAATTGCCTCCTTATTCAAAGTATATGAAGGATATTGTCTCGAATAAAAGGAAGAACCCTAATGAAGAAATTTCTACTTTGCTTGCTAATTATTCCTTTAATGGTAAGGTTCCAAAGAAACTTGGATACCTAGGGATTCCAACCATTCCTTGCTCTATTAAAAATAGTTATGTTAGAACTGCTTTGTGTGATTTGGGAGCAGGAGTTAGTGTGATGCCTTTTTCTCTCTATAAGAGACTTCAACTTGAAAAACTAATACAAACTGATATATCTTTGCAAATGGCTGATAAATCTACTACTATTCCTGTTGGTATATGTGAGGATGTACCTATTCAAGTGTCTCATAATTGCTTGATATTAACTGATTTTGTTGTGCTTGAAATGCCTGAAGATGATAATATGTCTATTAATCTTGGGAGACCTTTTCTTAATACTGCAGGAGCTGTTATTAATTGTAATAAAGGAAATGTGACTTTTAATGTTAATGACAAGGAGCATACTGTCTATTTCCCCAAGAAGATTGATAGGACTTATGGTTTAAACTCAATTGAACATGTTGAGGGCATTCAAGTTGGAGAAATATATTGTCCCATACCAAGAGAAAAATATGAAACTATTATGATTGGGACCATTGTTATCAAAGTTGAGGTAACATGATCATTACTGGAATACAAAGTTTTGTTTCATATGAAATTGTTTTGGTAACAAGACCTGATCAACCTTGTTAACAAAGGGATTTTAATGAACAAAACAATGTTTTCACCATAATTATTTCTGCTTACTTCTATTCTATCCATTTTAGTTTTTGTTTCTGTTTAGTTTACTTTTCTGTTATTAGTTGCTTGCATATTAGAGTGTCTTAGAACTTTTGAAGTTTTAGCTTTGTTTTGTCATTACATCATTCCAGAAACCCTTTTCTGTCAGAAAATCATTCATCTATACCTAAAAATTGCTAAAAAATAAAGTGTCTCGAAAAATTTCAGAAAATTCATATTAAATTTTTACGTGAAAAAAGGGGCAGAGAAGTGTCTGGCAGGTACCAGGGGAGCCCACCACCTAGTGGCGCGGCCAGCCTAGGGCGCGCCTGGCCATGGTGTGGGCCACCCCTGGCCCTCCACTCACTCTCTCACTTGCCCCTGCTCTCTCTCTCTCCCGAGAAAACACCAGTTCATTGCTCGAAATCGCGTTCTTGCTATTCTTGCCCATGATTTTTCGATCTCCTTGCTCAACCCATCTTTGCTACTGATATTTGGAGCATTTGTTCTCCAGTATGTGACTCCTCCGCTTGTCCAAGTAGATTTGTGTTTAGTGGTTTGTATCTTGAGTATTTTGCTGCTGTAGGTGACAAGTTATGAGAGCTTGGAAGCTTGTTCAATGCTTAGAGTTATTGTTTTTATGCATGTTTAGGCCTCTTATAAGTCCCTATGAGTAGTGCCCTTCATTATATATTCACTTTGCAATCACTTGTTTAATGGATGTTTAAATTTCAGAATACCAAAGGTGAACAACCACACCTTTGGAGAAATATTTGAGAGGGACACACCTAGGAGGTCAAGGCCTTCAAGATCAGCCTCTCAGTTTAGGCCTTCATACAACAAAGATCTCATTGCACCATGCTTTGGAAATGAAGGAGATGAGGGGATGCTCACCCATCTACTTTTCCTTCTTATACCTTCTTGCAAGCTGCAGGGATTCTCGATGATTTCTTGCTATTGATTCAGAGGGTTGGTTTGACCTCATACATGGAAGATGAGAGTGAGAAATATGCCATGCTCACCAAAACTTTTGTTGAGGGTTTCGTTTTCACTAACACCCCCTATCAGTCAACTATTTCTTTCAGAATTTATAATCTGCCGTTTACCATGCCATTGGAAAGATTTTGCAGCATTATAGGTATAGGCATGTGTCAAGACCCGAACCCAGTAAGGTACAGATCCCTGTGTTTATAGTGCTAGTCCCTAGATCGAATAGCTAGCACCCACAGTTTAAGATGTAATATCAAGAAACAAAGGTCATATTACATCGCATATCCAGGAATAAAATAGTTCATTATAGCTTACATAGCTCATATGGCTATCTTATTACAGAGAAGCAGATATAACTATAAAGCATGGAGTCCTTCATCTTCATGTGCCACACGCAAACATGTTGGGTGCAGACTCGTAATCCCTTACTCATCAAACTTCACTATCATCAAATAATCCTGCAACATGATAAGTTACAGCCACAAGGGTCAATACATTTTGAATTGTATTGGCAAGTGTCACTAGTATGTGGATATAAAGTGGAACCTATTACTAGATGCATATCTGGCCAGATAGAGCTTTGGCTAGTTTGCAGCAAGAAAGTTTTTCCATGTCCTTTTATAAATAGTTTACAACACTTACTATCAACTAAGTTACACTGGATACCCTCCAGGTAATATTTCTAATCACAACATAGTAGTACCACTGATAGAAATCAGTGAACGTAGGTTCCATTGATAGAAATCAATGAACCAACAACCCTTGTTCACCCATCAAGTTTTAACTTAGAGAAATTAGAATGATGAGATTCTTGATTCTGCTTCATTGTCTTGAGGCTCGGAAATTATCCATAACCGGGGACACGGCTAAGTACTTAGGTTTACCCTCTCGAGAGGTGGTGCACTTTCCCCACAAGACTCGACATGCATCGAGACGAGACTTTTCAGAAGCAATCCCTCAGACCACCACGGACGCATGCCATCCTATCATAACTACCACCCTCTGTCCGTCTGGCTGAGTTCTTGCAACTTAGTAGGTGAAGGCAGAGCCCATATACCATGTGGCTGCACTGGAAGCTTCGCGACAAGAACGTCTCCAATCTCTTTGTTCCTGGGTGGCCGTCCACAAGTGTGATACACCAGCCGACCATAGATATGGCCCCTGATTAACCACTCAACATAATCCAAGCAAGTCCCATTTCCACCCAGGTGTTTCATTAAGTACTTGTTTTATTATAGAAAACATATATTTTCCAATAGTCCATATAATCATAATATGATATTCCACCCCGAAAACTATAGCAGGGCTAAGCATTTCTAATATTACGATATTTCACCTACTAAGTAGAAACTACCATTCCCTATACTACATAGGAGATATAGCATAGCATAATAATATAGTCTATCATGCATATACTACAAAAATCCACTAAGTATAATGAAAACAGTAGGACTTGATGATAGTGCCACTTGCCTTGATAGTGGAATATTTAGGTACTGTCCTTGATCTTGCAAAGATTACACTCCTCAAAGTCTACAACAATACAATCAAGCAAAAAGCACTCTCAAAACTAGCATCACAAAACAACACATGAATACAATGAAATGTATGCAAGCATGCAACAAGATCACTTTATTCAACAAGTTGTTAGAACAAAGTTCTGAACATTACACACACCTACTGGTCTTTTTATATAGGTGGAATTTCCAATTGGAACCATTTTAGTGCAATTTGGCTATTAAAGTAATTTTCTTTTACTAGAATAAGGAATATTTATTGTGATATTTGATACTGCCATCAAATTATAAGTTTAATTTTTGGTGTTGATGTTCCTGGTCACATGGTTCAATATACAACCAACTGCAAGAGGATTCACTCAAAAATAATTTACACAACAATTTTTATACTCAAATTATTCCTCAAATGGTTCTGTATAAAAAGTGATTTTAACTATCAAAAAAGTACCAAATTATTGCTCCTATTTGTTCTACTCATTTTTCTGAATCCATAGACACCAAGTTTGTATTTTTCTGATTTGTGGATCAAAAGTTATTGAATTTCTAAGTTTAATCACTAAATTCCATTTAAATCTTTTAAATCCAACCAGGGGAGCCACGTGGCCTAATTCTACTAGCCAGTACCGCTTCGGTCGGAACGACGACGCGGACCGTTGGATATAAGTGATAATGGGCGGATCAAATCGGCCGATACCGCTTTGATAAGTGATCTAATCCTGGCCCTAGGATACAGATCCGACTGATCTCAGTGCTTGGCCATGATCTAGCGGCGCTGACGACTGTGAGCGGCGGCGACGTGTCGGGAGGGTGGTGTTCCGGTGATCCTAGAGAGTAAGGGGAAGCAGTGAAGTTACCGAGGGGTAACGGAGGTCTCAGCGGGCTCGGTGGTTGTCGCGGTTGAGGGGGGCGCTCTGCTTCGTCCAAAATTTCTCGCCGGAGTTCCTGCCGACGTGGAGCTCACGTCTTTGAGACGGTGGCGTTGTTCTGGGCTCGAGCAGACAAAGAAAAGGGTCAGCGACGCGTGCCAGGTCCAACACAAGCTAGTGGTGGTCAAAAAGGGGCGGCGGGAACCCTTGACTTACCAGAATCTTCGATGAACAGTGGTGGCAGAAGAAAATGCCGGCGATGATCGTGACGATGACCTAGGGCAAGAAAAAGTGTGTGGGCAGAGTTAAAAGGTGTGCCAGGACATGGTGAAGATGATAGGGCGGAGAGGAGGGCACGAGGCGGTCGGTGCTCACCGGAATCGTCGTCGGAGTACCATCAGTGTGCGGCGGTTCGAGCTCTCAATTGGAGAGCCTGGGGGCTCTCTGGGGGTGGCGACTGTGAGGAAAACGAAGAGGAGGGAGAGGTGGTTAAGAAGCCGGGGCTATAGTGGGGATTAATTCGTGCAAACACTCGAATTTGCATCGATTGGAAACGGCAGAGGGAGGACGGTGAGAAACAGAGGGGGAAGCGGGTAAGCCGGGTGGGCTGGGTGTTGGGCTGGGGTTGGGCCGAGCAGGCCAGATGGTGCTGCAGCGATTTTTTCTCCTTTTATTTTAGCTTTTCTTTTACCAAGTTTTGAATTAGCAAATGAGTTCTAATTTGATTTAAATTTGTTCCAAATCTTTTCAGAATATTTTATAAAATATAAGTTGGTAGTTAGTGCAATTAGAGTATTTTGAATTTGTTTTCTTTTTGAAGTAATATTCATGAGCATGGCACATATGCCTAAGTTTTATTATTTTATAAACCCTTTTCTTATAAAACTATATCTCTAGGTCTCCAAAAAGAGTCAAAAATATTTCCTTTTAGTTTTATTCAATACATCTTTATCATTATATAAAATTACTTGTATTCCCTTTAAGTATTTATTTTCCTCTGGAGCTTTATTGAGCTTGATATAATTTCTTTGGTCTTATAAAAATCATAACTTTTTATCCATGGCTCCAAATAGTTTGAAACCAATTCTTGTGGCTTTATAATTTTGTTTACAAATATAGATCACTTAGATATGTTTATGTCCTAATTCTATATGGAACATAGCCATAGAATTGAATTGAACTTGATGTGGTGATTTTCTTATTAGGGTTTAGGTTTTTGGTTTATCCTTTTTCCAAAGGTTTAAAATGTAAGTGTTCAAGATCAAGATACATTTGATGCATGAATGCATTTGATTTGTTTGTCACTTCCTTATTTTAAAATTCATTTTGTTTGAATAAGGTTTTGGTATTTCCATTTAGAAACAAAAAGTTTTTTTCCCCCTAAATTTCATCCTTTAATTCTTTTGTTTGTTTTATTTTTCACATTTCAAAATTTGGAAAATTTTGGGATGTGACAGGCTACCACCCTTAAAAGGAATCTTGTCCCGAGATTCGGGAAGGCTAGAAACAATAGGTTGGTTTCAGAACAGCTAGGATACTACCACCCTTAAAAGGAATTGACTAGATTGTATCTTGGAACTTACTTGGTGTTTCGATACAGCTTTTCTTGGCAATTGTTTACATAGTGTCCCTTATTTCCACATTTGAAACATGTGACATGGTTGAGGCATTTCCCTACCAAACATTCTTCACATTGGTAGTCGAAAATTTTCTCCGCCAAACACTCATGGGCATAATGTCCAAGATTGTGACAGTTGAAACAGGGAACTAGACCTCCATCCTTATAATATCCATTGAAATTAGCTGTGGTAGTGATCATCATGTTGACTCTCAACATCGTTCTTGTTCTTAGGGAAGTCCCTTGCATAGTGTACTAGCTTCTTGCTATCATCCTTCTTTAGGCTCTCTTTTCCTTCTGCGGGTTCCTCTGTTTTGTTCTTCTCCTTTTCTGGACAATTTGATGCATAATGTGCTAGTTCCTTGCAATTATAACACTGTAGTTCACTAATGTCCTTCTTCTTTTTGGGTTTCTCCAAGGCTAAGAGGTCTGTTAGTTCATGTTCTTCATATTCCACCACAAATTTAGGAAATCTTCCTCGATTCTTAGAACGGTTTCGAGGAAAACATCCACGTTTCCTCTTATTGTCACCAAAGTTGGTTACTTTGTATGGAGGTGCGTTTTGAGATTTTACTTTGACTTCATCATTCTTGGTGGAAGTTGTACCTTCATGGGTGTTCCCAAAGACTTGATATATTCCATCCTTAGCTTGATGTTTCATCCCTTGAAGTACAGGGTAGATGTGGCATTGGACAGGGACATGATCAGTTCCTTCACAGAGGAAACATGTAACTTGAGATGTGGGGCATTCTCCAACTGGATGGCTTCCATCACAATTAGGGCACTGATCAGTATGCTCTTTATAAGTATGTCCTATGTCTCCACATATTTTGCAAGCTCTTGGTCTCGTCACAATATCATCCTTCAAGTCATTGTTGTCGTGGTCTCTCTGTGGAGGATTGTTGCTCATGTGGATCATCTGATTGGTCATCATTTGCAACAATTGGGATTGAGCTCCTAAGAACCTTAGCTTTCCTGGGTTTAACTCGGTGTTGCTGTGGTTGTTGGCTAAAAACTGGCTTGTCACTTGATTCAACTTTGTTTGTGCTGCTAGAAGTCGGATTGCATTGGGCATCTCATGGTTGTTGTCACCATCATTGATGTTGGAGTTGTGGTCTCTTAGATAAGTCATCTATTTGGATTAGGTAGGGATTAGAATAGAAAAATATTCCTAGGGAAAGAATTCTAGTCATACACAACAGATCACGCAAAGCAATATGCAAGCAATTTCAATCATACATACACAACAATTTTCAAACATTACTTAGGCAAACAAAATATTATTGCCATACCACATAGATTGTTATGACCCATAAACAATCACAAAGTCGATTATTTAAACGACTAACTAATGTCGTGGTCCAACTACAAGGTTTCACTTGATATTACTCCATCCTTCTCCATAGCTAGTGCATTAGGAATGAGATCAAGGTGTCACAAGGTCCTCCTAAGTCTCCAGGTCTTGAGTATATTTCTTCTCTTCCTTGAAGTCCTTCCAAGTGTTGTGCAGTCTATGCCTAAGTATTTCTCCAAGTTCTTCAATATCCCTCCATGCAGCACTTCTCGTAGAGTGAGGTTCCAAGTTGGTGAATATCCAAAGTCCCATTATCTTGTTGTTGTTGTCTTCCTTGATAGACCTCTTGAAGATATACAAATGAATCAAGATAGTTCCACGAGAACAAAAGATAATATAACCTAGTAAAACCATAATAGATAAGTTTCTAATCCTAAGATCTTTCCTGATTTCTCTCTCATCTTATTTTCTACAAAACTTGAACTTCTCTTCCTTCTTGAAATCCTTGTATGATCCTTGAACTTCTCCTCCATTGATCTTGACTTTCTTCTTGATCCTAGAATGCCTTGTCCTTCTCCTTGAGTTAGGCGTGTAGCTCATCATTTCCTAAGTTGTTGATTGCTCCTATTATCAACAGGATCCTATATAAAATTTCTAAGTCCTATAATTACTGAAGAATAAATCTTCCTTCTAAAACTTCTCCTCTGGCTTCTTTTGGTGATGGAGATATGTTGATCTAGTATGTTGACGATGTTGAGAAGTCCAAATCCAAAGTAGGTGGTCTTGAAGTCCTCATTGATCCTGAAGCGAAAGTCCTTTGGGGTGTTGTGACTTAAGTCCTTAGCCATGCTGAAGATGAAGTCCTTTGTGATCTTGAAGTCCTTGGTGATGTTGAAGCTAAAATCCTTAGTGATGATGAAGTTGAAGCCCTTTGCAATGATGAAGTTGAAGGTCCTTTGAGATGAAGTTGAAGTCCTTTGTCATCAAGTTGAAAAGGGAGAGATATAGAAACTAAGGAAAGAATTTACAAGATTATATGTAAATAACTTAGAACGAATACAACTCCTATTATTCTAAGGGGTTGTCCAAATCCTAGGGTGACGAACTTCTAGGCAACACAATGCTCTGATACCATCTGTCAAGACCCGAACCCGGTAAGGTACAGATCCCTGTGTTTATAGTGCTAGTCCCTAGATCGAATAGCTAGCACCCATAGTTTAAGATGTAATATCAAGAAACAAAGGTCATATTACATCGCATATCCAGGAATAAAATAGTTCATTACAACTTACATAGCTCATATGGCTATCTTATTACAAAGAAGTCGATATAACTATAAAGCATGGAGTCCTTCATCGTCATGTGCCACAGGCAAACATGTTGGGTGCAGACTCGTAATCCCTTACTCATCAAACTTCACTATCATAAAAGAATCCTACAACATGATAAGTTACAGCCACAAGGGTCAATACATTTTGAATTGTATTGGCAAGTGTCACTAGTATGTGGATATAAAGTGGAACCTATTACTACATGCATATCTGGCCAGGTAGAGCTTTGGCTAGTTTGCAGCAAGAAAGTTTTTCCCTATCCTTTTATAAATAGTTTACAACACTTACTATCAACTAAGTTACACTGGATACCCTCCAGGTAATATTTCTAATCACAACATAGTGGTACCACTGATAGAAATCAGTGAACCTAGGTTCCATTGATAGAAATAAATGAACCAACAACCCTTGCTCACCCATCAAGTTTTAACTTAGAGAAATTAGAATGATGAGATTCTCGATTTTGCTTCATTATCTTGAGGCTCAGAAATTGTCCATAACCGGGGACACGGCTAAGTACTTAGTTTTACCCTCTCGAGAGGTGGTGCACTTTCCCCACAAGACTCGACATGCATCGAGACGAGACTTTTCAGAAGAAATCCCCCAGACCACCATGCACATGTTCCATCCTACATAACTACCACCCTCTGTCCGTCTGGCTGAGTTCTTGCAACTTAGTCGGTCAAGGCAGAGCCCATATGCCATGTGGTTGCACTGGAAGCTTCACGACAAGAACGTCTCCAATATCTTTGTTCCTGGGTGGCCGTCCACAAGAGCGATACACCAGCCGACCATAGATATGGCCCCTGAGTAACCACTCAACATAATCCAAGCAAGTCCCATTTCCACCCAGGTGTTTCATTAAGTACTTGTTTTATTATAGAAAACATATATTTTCCAATAGTCCATATAATCATAATATGATATTCCACCCTGAAAACTATAGCAGGGCTAAGCATTTCTAATATTACTATATTTCACCTACCAAGTAGAAACTACCATTCCCTATTCTACATAGGAGATATAGCATAGCATAATAATATAGTCTATCATGCATATACTACAAAAATCCACTAAGTATAATGAAAACAGTAGGACTTGATGATAGTGCCACTTGCCTTGATAGTGGAATATTTAGGTACTCTCCTTGATCTTGCAAAGATTACACTCAAAGTCTACAACAATACAATCAAGCAAAAAGCACTCTCAAAACTAGCATCACAAAACAACACATGAATACAATGAAATGCATGCAAGCATGCAACAAGATCACTTTATTCAACAAGTTGTTAGAATAAAGTTCTAAAAAGTACACACACCTATTGGTCTTTTTATGTAGGTGGAATTTCCAATTGGAACCATTTTAGTGCAATTTGGCTATTAAAGTAATTTTCTTTTACTAGAATAAGGCATATTTATTGTGATATTTGCTACTGCCATCAAATTATAAGTTTAATTTTTGGTGTTGATGTTTCTGGTCACATGGTTCAATATACAACCAATTGCAAGAGCATTCACTCAAAAATAATTTACACAACAATTTTTATACTCAAATTACTCCTCAAATGGTTCTGTATAAAAAGTGATTTTAACTGTCAAAACAGTACCAAATTATTGCTCCACTGTGTTCTACTCATTTTTCTGAATCCATGGACACCAAGTTTGTATTTTTCTGATTTGTGGATCAAAAGTTATTGAATTTCTAAGTTTAATCACTAAATTCCATTTAAATCTTTTAAATCCAACCGAGGGAGACACGTGGCCTAATTCTACTGGCCGGTACCGCTTCGGTCGGATCGACAACACGGGCCGTTGGATATAAGTGATAACAGGCGGATCAGATCGGCCGATACCGCTTCGGTAAGTGATCTAATCCTGGCCCTAGGATACAGATCTGACGGATCTTAGCGCTTGGCCACGATCTGGCGGCGCTGACGACTGTGAGCGGCGGCGGTGCATCGGGAGGGTGGTGTTCCAGTGATCCTAGGGGGTAAGGGGAATCAGTGAAGTTACCGAGGGTTAGTGGAGTTCTCAGCGGTCTTGGTGGTTGTCGCGGTTGAGGGGGGGCGCTCTGCTTCGTCCAAAATTTCTCGCCGGAGTTCCTACCGACATGGAGCTCATGTCTTCGAGACGGTGGCGTCGTTCTAGGGCTCGAGCAGACAAAGAAAAGGGCCAGCGACGTGTTCCAGGTCCAACGCAAGCTAGTGGTGGTAAAAAAGGGGCAGCGGGAACCCTTGACTTACCGGAATCTTCGATGAACAGCGACGGCAGAAGAAAACACCGGCGGTGATCGTGACGTTGACCTGGGGCAAGAAAAAGTGTGTGGGCAGAGTTAAAAGGTGTGCCAGGACATGGTGAAGATGATAGGGTAGAGAGGAGGGCGCGAGGCGGTTGGCGCTCACCAGAATCATCGTCGGAGTACCATCGGTGTGCGGCGGTTCGAGCTCTCAATTAGAGAGCCTGGGGGCTCTCTGGGGTGGCGACTGTGAGGAAAACGAAGAGGAGGGAGAGGTCGTTAAGAAGCCGGGGCTGTAGTGGGGATTAATTCGCGCAAACACTCGAATTTGCATCGATTGGAAATGGCAGAGGGAGGGGAACGGTCTGTTCGTCCCACGTGGAAGAAGGTGAGGTGGAGGATGACTGGGCAGTGGGGCCAGCGCGTTAGTGTGAGGGGGTGTGAAGGGGGACGGTGAGAAACAGAGGGGGAAGGGGGTAAGCCGGGTGGGCTGGGTGTTGGGCTGGGGTTGGGCCCAGCAGGCCAGATGCTGCTGCAGTGATTTTTTTCTCCTTTTATTTTAGCTTTTCTTTTACCAAGTTTTGAATTAGCAAATGAGTTCTAATTTGATTTAAATTTGTTCCAAATCTTTTCAAAATATTTTATAAAATATAATTTGGTAGTTAGTGCAATTAGAGTATTTTGAATTTGTTTTTTTTAAGTAATATTCATGAGCATGGCACATATGCCTAAGTTTTATTATTTTATAAACCCTTTTCTTATAAAACTATATCTCTAGGTCTCCAAAAAAGGTTCAAAAATATTTCCTTTAGTTTTATTCAATACATCTTTATCATTATATAAAATTACTTCTATTCCCTTTAAGTATTTATTTTCCTCTGGAGCTTTATTGAGCTTGATATAATTTCTTTGGTCTTATAAAAATCATAACTTTTTATCCATGGCTCCAAATAGTTTGAAACCAATTCTTGTGGCTTTATAATTTTGTTTACAAATATAGATCACTTAGATATGCTTATGTCCAAATTCTATATGGAACATAGCCATAGAATTGAATTGAACTTGATGTGGTGATTTTCTTATTAGGGTTTAGGTTTTTGGTTTATCCTTTTTCCAAAGGTTTAAAATGTAAGTGTTCAAGATCAAGATACATTTGATGCATGAATGGATTTGATTTGTTTGTCACTTCCTTATTTTAAAATTCATTTTGTTTGAATAAGGTTTTGGTATTTTCATTTAGAAACAAAAAGTTTCTTTTTCCCCTAAATTTCATCCTTTAATTCTTTTGTTTGTTTGATTTTTCACATTTCAAAATTTGGAAAATTTTGGGATGTGACAGCATGACAGGGACCGTGAAGAAGATTCAATGGCGACTCGCTGATTTGCTGGAGCTCTATCGAGGTGTGACTAATGACGATGACCGCATAGCTCAGCGCGGGAAGATATGAAACATCCAACTCCGAGCTCTTAGATACTTTGCCTATTATCTTGCTACTAGAATTCTTGGTAGGGAGAATACGAGTAATATCTCTAATTATCATTTAGCCCTCCTTGCTGCTGCACTTAATAATGATACTCGGTACAATCTTGGCTCTCTCATTGCTCGCCGTCTAGCTGCTAGGGGACCTATTTATGGGGGCATCATCGCTTCACGTATGGTCAATGCATTAGAGCTTTCTGTGGATCCAAATGATACTATATTGGCACCACAAAGGCTTGATCTTGCGGCCATGAAAACACATCACTTCGTCACTGCTGATATGGACAATTTAGTATACAGGATGTTGTTTACTGATGGGGATGAAAGGGAGATCCCTTTGCCACAATCTACTTTGTTCAGTGTTCACAGAAGGTCGTGGTCGCGCTCCAAGGAGGAGGTGGCCGAGCAGCTCCGCTTGCTTGGTTTCCATAGGTAGCACCAGGAGGATTGTAGCACCGCGCTAAAACCACTACCAGAAAAACGCTGTGTTTTTGTGCATTGCATCATCATGACCTCATGCTCATGTCATCATGCCACATTGCATTTGAGCATCGTCATCATCATGCATGGTTTTGTCTAAAACTATTTTCGAAAAGTCTATTTTTGTTTTCTAAACGCCCCGTCTTTTATTCAAACTATAAAACACTGGTCTTCCGGATTATTTTGTTTCGTCTAAAAACGGTATACAAAAGCCCCGTTTTAAATAAATAAAAAATTTACGTTTTTTTAGGGGCAACCCAGCCGGCCAGGCCCGAGGCCCAGCTATCCAGGCCACCCCAAACCCTAGCTAACCCTAACCACCTACCCGACCACACCCTCCACCGTCGCCGCCTCACACACGGTAGCGCGCAGCACGCGCACCCCTGCCCACCCATCGGGCGCGTCCCAGCCTCCCGTGCAACACACGCAATTGCCGTGCCGCGTACCCCATCCTGGCCTCGTGCCCACTACCACGTCTCACCCCGGCCCCATCTAGTGGACCCACTCCCACCGACAACCCCAGCCCTCACCGACGCGTGACCCGTCCCGATTCCCACCTACCCCGACGGAGCCCCCTCTCTAGGCCGTCGCCACCGCCGTTCGCTCCAACCCTGCCCTCCATCCCAGCCCGTGAGCACGTGCCTCCGCTGCCCGGAGCTCCTCCCGCCTTCCGCGGCGCCCTCTCCCACGCCGGCCGCCACCTCTGGCCTCCCTAGCCCTCGGGAGCGCGACCACCGCGTCCCGTTCCTCTCCGTCTGTGCCTCGCCCGTGTCATCCGCGTCAAGTCGCCGCCGTCCTGCGCCCCTTACCCAACTCCGCCTCTCCTCGCTGTCGTTCAAGCTCGGGCCAACGTCGTCGACCCCTCTCTGACCGCGTCGCCGCCGAGGCCGCCCCGTCACCAACCGTCCCTGCCGCAGGAGCTCCACCCCGGCCCACGCGATGGCCACGGCCGCCTCTCTATGCGTCTCCACCCCGTCCTCGTCTGCCGGCCTGACCTCGCCGACCCTGTGCTCCTCGCCGTCGGCCGCGTGGTCGCCCCGCCGCCTCTCTGCACCGTCCAGCAAGTCCCACCGCCGGTCCTTGTCCTGCACCGCGTCACCCTGAGTGCGGCCTAGCTCACCGATGCCAGCGTCTCCCCGACCCGGAGCTCCTCCGACCGCCGCCGGCCACCACCTCGTCTGCTTCCGCGTCGTCTCTGCGGCACAACGTCTCGCGCTGTCGGTCGGGCCCCAGCAGCGACGGTGCCTTGTCTCTGCTCCTCCTCAGTCTCCATCAGCGCAGGCCTTGCCTCCACGACCTCCCTCTCCCGCAAGCAGCCGCCACCGCAGCCCGCCTCACCTGTGCCTTCTCCCGACCCACTCGTCGTCGACCAGAGCACCTCCGCCCATGGCTACTTCTCGCCCGCAGCTCTCTGTCCATGACCTCCTTCCCGTGCATGTGCATCCGTGTCGGCCTCGTCACGAACACGCAGGTAGTCTACTGCCGTGACTGATGTCCCCGTGAAGACCACTTCGGCTCGTCAAGATGCCTTGGTTCCTATACGTGCATGTGTGGCTCTTCTCCCGGTTGTTGTGTGCCACAATGATGTTGTGGTATGATTTGGAGCTGCTTAAGTCCAAACCAGAGCACATCACAACCCCAAGGTATCTCGGCAAGATCAACCCTAGCCGCGTGCCACCCAAAGACCACCGGCATCGCACAAGTATGCCACCGACCATGGAGGTCAAGTTCTCCATCCAAGGTTGAAACCGCTCGAAGATCCCCGGTACCGGAATCAAGTCCGCTGTCGGCAATCGAAGCCGGACACCCCAAGTTCTCCGTCATGGAGCCCTGAGTATTCCTTCATGGGACACCAAGAGCTCCTTCCTGGACCTGAAGACCGCACCTAGCGTTCTTCTCCCTCTCGGATCCGAAGACCGATCCCGTCGACCCCGAAGACCGGACCCGAACCACATCGAGCCCCAAGATCTTCGACCCCTTATGTGATTCCCTTTCCGAGACCCCTATTTTATAATATAACATAAAACTTGTTGCATAATTAAATCATCATGTCGCATACATATTGTGTGGTTTGGGGGTATTATGTCAATTCACCTAATAATTAAACATGGAGTCTATATGAGGGATATCTTGTCTTATTTCGGACTCCATTTAAATTTGTGTAGCGAACCGATGCCCTGTTTCGCCTTGTTAATCCAACATTTAATTTGCGGGGTAGATAAATAACTCGAACCATCGAATTAATTGTCGGGACCCTGGATCCGCTTAATATTGACTAATTGCACCGCATCTGCATCATATCATAATCATGCCGGATCTTTTGTCGTAGTATTAAATATTGCATCCGGTATTTCTTCTAGTGTTTGCTTCTTCGCGGATTAGGCCGATGAGTTGATGCGAGTATCGACAAGTTCTTCGGATAATGTTTCTTCGACAGTGTTTCCCAGGCGAGCATTCTCCCCCTTTCTACCTATTTTGCATTTATAGTATTTATTTCCTCCTGTTGATCTATTGCTATCCGTGTCGTGATGCTTTAGTTTCCGTGCACCAGTTATATCCCGTGCAGCCTCTATATTGCCATAGACACCTCCTAATACCTGTTGTTTGGTAGATAGCGGGCCTTGCGAGTCGTAGTTGCTTGCTTAGGTGCGATCTCGTGTTGTCGAGTACCATAGTTGTTGGTATGCTGGCAGATGTTTATGGTGGAGATGATCATGTTTTTAATTACAACTATTAAATTGTTGTGATAACTAATGAAAGAGGCACCGGTGGGCAATATATGTTATTTGGTTTTTCATGCCCACTTGTGTCCCGTAGGCCCCGAGTACTTGATACCTGTTCCTTGAGTATTCGCACTATCCACATCCGGGAGAATCTATGAATCCCCCTTAGCCAGAGCTTGATCCATTTCTTATTTCTTGGGGCCACAAACTAGTTTGGGGTTTTATTACTATCCTGTACTTATGCCATGCTTTACCGCTTTATTTACGATTGTGCGTGGAGCACCTGTACTGTGTTGGATCGTGACACGTTTTCGCTGTATCGACAAGCCCAGTCACACTTTCGGGTTCCCAGTCGTTTACCGCCGTCCACACAAACCCTGGGTCCGTCTCGGAGCCGGCCAACTTCGTCGCGGGTAGCTTAGTGGGGTGGCCCCCTGAAATATTTTATGAATCCTGTGATTGCTTTGTCGTGAAAGCCTTGTTGGGTTTTGAGTTGGTTTTTCCGAGGTTGATCGTGTGTGTGTTGCTATTTGTGCACCCCTGCAGGGTAAATCTTTCTCAAAGCCGTGTCTGCGGTTATGGATGACTTGGAGCACAGTATCTCGATCATAGACAAGCATAACTAAAGTAGTGTTATAAATTTGAATTAATATGTGACTAGTAATTCAGCTTCACTACAATGGAATGGATAATAAAAATGCCAACAACTGGTGGATCTGTGGTGATCTGTGTCATACTATACCTGCCTAGTAAGTATTGCTACTCCAATGAAATGTGATAAAAGTGCCAACAATTGTTGGGTTTGGGATGTCACATGCTAATCGTATCTGACTAGTAAGTACTGCAACTACAACCGAATGGTTAACTAAAACTGCCCACTACTTATGCTATCAGGATGACTTATGCTATCTATATCTGACTAGTAAGTGCTTCAACTATAATGGAATGAATAAAACTACCAGCTGTGTGAGTTCCTCGGTTTGACTTCCTCATTTGGTCTCGAGGGGGAAATGCCAGGATGGGTATGATTGGTGTTAGTATCAGGTGGTTTCGAATGGGTCTTTCTTATCCCTCTCTAATAGCCGACAGTTGAATCGAGTCTCTATAGATTGTTTAGTGCATGCTACGCTGCCGCTTCAGTCCACCATACCTATGTAGGCGAGAGCCGCCGAATTCTAGCCTCGCCGTGTACTGGCCTCAGTATCGACGCTCCTCTTTTTCCTTTGCCCTTTGTCGGCACCCCTTTTGTTTTAGCAGGTTTGAGATCGATGTCGTTAGTAGGGTTACCCTTCCGGCTTGGCCTGGGTAGGGTTATGGACGCCATTGGTTATTCTTCAGGGCTCTTAGCCCAATTTGCTTCTTGTCCGTAATCGGACGTGGTATCGATTTCAAGGTGATTTGTATCTTTGTATTGTATATCTGTATTCTTGACTCATTGATTCGTTGTTGTATATATATATATCTGTTTTGTGGGTCCCATCGAGGACTGTTCTGTAATGATATTACTTCGTTTCCACCCGCACGAAAGTCCCTGGTGGGTGTCCTTGAATTGTTTCTATGCAGGTTTGGTGAAAAGGGCTAAAACTTGCATCGGGCCGATTCGAGGGTGTTACAGAGTGGTATCAGAGCCCAGCAGTTGCGATACCCCACTGGTCCTGCCTGTAGGATAACCTAGCTAACGGCCGATGTAGAGTGTCAAAACTATTTTGCATAAATCGGTTGGATAGATCTGATTAGGCCTGCTTTTCCTCCTTACCCCTCTGTTGTTCTCCTCTTACCTCTGCGTGTTTTGATTCTACTCTCTTATCTTTTCTTCTAGTCCAGGATTTCCCGTGGTTGGGTTTCTGTCGTACCTTCAGGGTTTCGCTTCCTTCCTTTATAATGGTGGTTCTACAATCACCAATCTGCTTCTCGGCTATTGTACCTTCATCCAATCTTTTGTCCTTGAACTCTTTATCCATATGTGCCCCTTGACAGATATCTATATCGTTGAAAAGCATATGAGAAGGATGAGCATTGGTGAAGTTCGAGTATACCTTGAGCATGTGTTGTTCATGCCAATGGAACCATCGCAAAACCTGATCATTGTGTATTTTTGTATGATCTTTCTTTGTATCTTCCGGTGGTCCCCAATGCGATGACATCATCTACGCCAGATCCGATGAAGATCCTGCATCACCCCTCTTGTTCCGAACACCCCTTGTGAAGATCTTCAGTCTAAATCCCGAGAGTTGGTTGCACGATTCTGCGATTCATTTACAGAAGGATGCTTTGAGTACGGGATGGACAGATCACCCTACCGCCTCTCACTATGCACTTTTGTACATCGAATCGGAGGATCAAGCAATTTCGCTCCATCCACGGAAGTTAAAGGTGGCCTTATCTCTTGATACCTTTACCTTCGTCCTTTGTTCCTGGAGTGTTTTCTCGACGACCATGAACAA
This sequence comes from Avena sativa, assembly GCA_916181665.1. NCBI lineage: Eukaryota > Viridiplantae > Streptophyta > Magnoliopsida > Poales > Poaceae > Avena > Avena sativa. The sequence goes on from OV702287.1 coordinate 348,605,895, forward strand.
CGACCCCTTGTTGGTGGTGTCGTCGATTTCAAGATGGAGCAAGAATCTTTGTTAGTGGTGTCACGAGGATTTACACTACGTGAGAAGACTCAGATCATCGGCCTTCTTCCCCGTACCATGAGGCGGATCTCGAGGGCGAGATCCATTGTTAGTGGTGTCGAATTGTAGCACCCCGCTAAAACCACTACCAGAAAATCGCTGTGTTTTTGTGCATTGCATCATCATGACCGCATGCTCATGTCATCATGCCACATTGCATTTGAGCATCGTCATCATCATGCATGGTTTTGTCTAAAACTATTTTCGAAAAGTCTATTTTCGTTTTCTAAACGCCCCGTCTTTTATTCAAACTATAAAACACTGGTCTTCCGGATTATTTTGTTTTGTCTAAAACGGTATACAAAAGCCCCGTTTTAAATAAATAAAAAAATTAAGTTTTTTTTAGGGGCAACCCAGCCGGCCAGGCCCGAGGCCCAGCTAGCCAGGCCACCCCAAACCCTAGCTAACCCTAACCACCTACCCGACCACACCCTCCACCGCCGCCTCCTCACACACGGTAGCGTGCAGCACGCGCACCCCTGTCCACCCATCGGGCACGTCCCGCGTCCCAGCCTCCCGTGCAACACATGCAATTGTCGTGTCGCGTACCCCATCCTGGCCTCGTGCCCACTACCATGTCTCACCTCGGCCCGATCTAGTGGACCCACTCCCACCGACAACCCCAGCCCTCACCGACGCGTGACTCATCCTGATTCCCACCTACCCCAACGGAGCCCCCTCTCTAGGCCGCCGCCACCGCCGTTTGCTGCGGCCCTACCCTCCGTCCCAGCCCGCGAGCACATGCCTCTGCTGCCCGGAGCTCCTCCCACCTTCCGCGGCGCCCTCTCCCGTGCCGGCCGCCACCTCTGGCCGCCCTGGCCCCCTGGAGCGCGACCGCCGCGTCCTGTTCCTCTCCGTCTGTGCCTCGCCCCTGTCAGCCACGTCAAGTCGCCGCCTGTTGGAGATATGCCCAAGAGGCAATAATAAAAGTGGTTATTATTATATCTTTGTGTTTATGATGAATGTTTACATCCCATGCTATAATTGTATTATAAGGAAACTCTAATACATGTGTGTTTTGTAAACATAAAAGAGTCCCTAGTAAGCCTCTTGTTGAACTAGCTTGTTGATTAATTGATGATCATGGTTTCCTGATCATGGACATTGGATGTGATTAATAACAAGGTTATATCATTAGGAGAATGATGTGATGGACACACACCCATAGTAAGCGTAGCATAAGATCAAGTCATTAAGTTCGTATTGCTGTAAGCTTTCAAATACATAGTAACCTAATCCTTCGACCATGAGGTTATGTTAATCACCATCACCGGATGGGTACTTTGATGACATTAAACGCCGCTTCGTAACTGGGCGGTTATAAAGGTGTCATTGGGTATTCTGAAAGTATGTGTTGAAGCGCATAGACCAAGATTGGGATTTGTCCATCCATATGACGGATAGATATACTCTGGGCCCTCTCGGTGGAATGTCATCTAGATAGCTTGCAAGCATGTGACTAGGTCACAAGGGATGACATAACATGGAACGAGTAAAGAGTACTTATCAGTAACGAGTTAGAACTAGGTATGGAGATACCGACGATCAAACCTCAGATAAGTAGAATATCGTGTGACAAAGGGAATTGGTTTCGTATGTTAATGGTTCTATCGATCACAAAGTCATCGTTGAGTATGTGGGAGCCGTTATGGATCTCCAGATCCCGCTGATGGTTATTGATCGGAGAGGTGTCTTCATCATGTCTGCATATTCACGAACCGTAGGGTGACACACTTAAGGTTCGAAGTTGTTTTAAGTAGATATGGAATATGCGTTGGAGACCGAATGATGTTCGGAGTCTCGGAATGGATCCGGGACATCACGAGGAGATCCGGAATGGTCCGGAGAATAAGATTCATATATTGGGGATCATTTGCTAAGTTAGGAAATGTTCCGGAGTGTTTGTATGGAGATTCTAGAAGGTTTCGGAATGTTCTGGAAGGTTCTAGAGGATTTCTTGGAGTTTACTTGAAAAACAAGGAAGGGATCAAGGAGTCCAAGTGGGGCAAGACACGGATTCGAGGGGGAGGAGGACTCCTCCCCCCTTCCCACCGCCGGCCCTAGGAGGGGAGTCCTACTAGGACTCCCCCTCCCCAGGCGCGCCTCCCTCCCTTAAATAGAAGGGAGGGGGCGCTCCCTCTTGGCCCTCTTCCATAACACCCAATCTCTGCCGCCTCTCTCCTCCACCTTTCTTCTGCACAGGCATAGGCGAAGCCCTGCAGAATTCTATACTCGACCACCACCACCACGCCGTCGTGCTGCTGGGATTCCGTGGAGAAGATCTACTACCTACGTTGCTCGCTGGAACGGGGAGAGGAAGGTCTGCTTCGACTCCACACGTGTGACCGTCTGCGGAAGCGCTGCCGGAACGCGACGCCGGAAGGATCGTCCACACGATCTTGAGATCAGCAAGTGATCGACTACATCATCCACGAGATCTAATCTCGTAACGCTTTCGGTTCTACGAGGGTTAGTACCGATCTATCTCGTTGCTCATGTCTAATAGATTAGATCTTGGCTTTTATCTAGATTAGATCTAGGTTTTGTTCGTTCTTGCGGTAGAAATTTTTTGTTTTCCATGCTACGAACCCATCAATGGTATCAGAGCCTTGTCTATGCGTAGATCTGTTGCACGAGTAGAACACAATGATGTTGTGGGCGTTGGTGCTTGTGCCGTCTTTTGCTATTTGTGTACTTTGCATCTTGCGGTATGGTGGGATGAAGCGGCTCGGGCTAACATTACATGTCATCGCACATGAGACTTGCTCCATGCTTGACGTGCAACTTGCTTTGCACAAGTGGCTTTGCGGGTGTCTGTCTCTCCCATCATAGTATAGATCAAATCTACACTTTGCACTTGATAGCACTTGTATCAACGTTGTGGTTCAGTTTCATAGGTAAGATCCGTTCATAGTCGAAAGCCCCAAGCCACGTAAAACTTGCAAAGAAAATTAGAGGCGTCTAACTTGCTTTTGCAGGGGTTTTGTGATGTGATATGGCCATCATGTGATTGTGATTGTATTTGATGTATGCAATGATCCTTGTTGTAATATGGCAACCGGCAGGAGCCTAATGGTTGTCTTTAATTCTGTTAAGACCTGCGTGTCTATTCATCTTGTAATAGCTTTGTTCCAAGTAGTTGTAATAGTTGCTAGTGATGATGGATAACCATGAAGCGGCGCCACGGACCTTGACGCAATGCCGGTGATGATGGAGATCATGTCCGTGCTTTGGAGATGGAGATCGAAGGCATAAGAAGAAAGGGCCATATCATATCATACTAATTATGAATTGCCTGTGATGTTAATCCTTTATGCATCTTGTATTGCTTAGATCGCGACGGTAGCATTATAAGATGATCCCTCTCACTAAATATCAAGTAATAAAGTGTTCGTCCTTAGTTGGCACCGTTGCTAAGACTCATCGTTTTGAAGCATCTCGTGATGATCGGATGTGATAGATTCTACGTGTGCATACAACGGGTGCAAGCCAGATTTGCACATGCGGAAACTAAGGTTAATCTTGACGAGCCTAGCATGTACAGACATGGTCTCGGAACACGGAATACCGAAAGGTAGAGCATGAGTCATATTGATATTATGAACATGAAGATTGTTCGCCAATGAAACTACATCTTCTCTCGTGATGATCGGACTTGGTGTAGTGGATTTGGTTCGTGTAATCACTAAGACAACGTGAGGGATGTTGTTTTGAGTGGGAGTTCACCTAGTTAATTTAAGAATTAAATTTGAACACTATTTATCATAAACTTAGTTTAAACTACTTGCATATTTGTTGTAGATTATGGCGAATCTCTCCATCAATTTCAATGCGTTCCTAGAGAAAGAAAAACTTAAGAACAATGGAAGCAACTTCACGGACTGGCTCCGTGGTCTGAAGATTGTCCTCAGGGCTGGTCAGATGACCTATGTGCTCGAAGCACCGCTAGGTGACCCACCTGCAGCTGATGCCACCGATGACGTAAAGAATGTTTACGCCACTCGGAAAAATTATTACTCCACAGTTTAGTGTGCCATCCTGTACGGTTTAGAAACGGAGCTCCAGAAGCGTTTTGAGCACCACGACCCGTTCGAGGTCATTAAGGAGCTCAAGCTCATTTTTGAGACTCACGCGGCCGTGGAGAGCTATGAGGCCTCCAAGAAGTTCTTTACCTGCAAGATGGAAGAGGGAAGCTCCGTTAGCGAGCACGTGCTCACCATGTCTGGGCACGCAAACAAACTCCAAGAGTTGGGGATAACGATTCCTAATGAGTTAGGGATTCACCGTGTCCTCCAATCACTGCCACCGAGTTATAAGAACTTTGTGATGAAGTACAATATGCACTGCATGAACAAGACGTTGCCTGAACTATCGTCCATGCTGAAAACTGTTGAAGTGGAGATCAAGAAGGAGCACCAAGTGTTGATGGTCAATAAGACCACCAATTTCAAGAAACAGGGCAAGCCTAAGAAAAAGGGCAACTTCAAGAAGGACGGCAAGAAAGCTGCCGCACCTGCTAAGAAGCCCAAGGCTGGTCCTAAGCCTGAAACTGAGTGCTTCTACTGCAAGGGTGGTGGTCACTGGAAGCATAACTGCCCCAAGTACCTGGCAGATCTGAAGAACGGCAACATCAAGAAGAAAGGTATATTCGATATACATGTTATTGATGTGTATCTTACTAGTAGTCGTAGTAGTGCCTGGGTATTTGATACTGGTTCGGTTTCTCATATATGTAACTCGAAACAGGAGCTGCGGAATAAACGAAGACTGGCAAGAGACGAGGTGACGATGCGCGTTGGAAATGGCTCCAAGGTTGATGTGATCGCCGTCGGCACGCTCCCTCTACATCTACCTTCGGGATTAGTTTTAAATTTAAATAATTGTTATTTGGTGCCTGCGTTAATCATGAACATTATATCTGGGTCTTGTTTATTGTGAGACGGTTACTCTTTTAAGTCTGAGAATAAAGGTTGTTCGATTTATATGAGTAATATCTTTTATGGTAATGCACCTGAGATAAATGGTTTATTCTTATTGAATCTCTATAGTAGTGATACACATGTTCACAACATAGATGCTAAACGAATAAAATTGAATGATAATTCTACATACATGTGGCACTGTCGTCTTGGTCACATTGGAGTGAAGCGTATGAAGAAACTCCATTCTGATGGACTTCTTGAATCACTTGATTTTGAATCACTTGAAAGATGCGAAGCATGTCTAATGGGAAAAATGACTAAGACTCCATTCTCTGGAATAATGGAGCGAGCTATAGACTTATTGGAAATAATACATACCGATGTGTGTGGTCCAATGAGTGTAGCATCGCGTGGTGGATATCGTTATGTTCTCATTTTCACGGATGACTTGAGTAGATATGGGTATGTCTACTTTATGAAACACAAGTCTAAAACTTTCGAGAAGTTTAAGGAATTTCAAAGTGAAGTGGAAAATCATCGTAACAAGAAGATTAAGTTTCTGCATTCTGACCGCGGAGGTGAATATCTGAGTTATGAGTTTGGCATGCATTTAAAGAAATGTGGAATACTTTCGCAGTTGACACCGCCGGGAACACCACAGCGTAATGGTGTGTCCGAACGTCGTAATCGAACTCTCTTAGATATGGTTCGGTCTATGATGTCTCTTACAGATTTACCACTATCGTTTTGGGGCTATGTATTAGAGACAGCCGCATTCACTTTAAATAGGGCACCATCTAAATCCGTTGAAACGACACCGTACGAATTGTGGTTTGGAAAGAAACCTAAGTTGTCGTTCCTTAAAGTTTGGGGTTGCGAAGCGTATGTAAAGAAGTTACAACCCGATAAGCTTGAACCCAAAGTGGAGAAATGCGTCTTCATAGGATACCCTAAAGAAACAATTGGGTATACCTTCTATCATAGATCCGAAGGCAAAATTTTCGTTGCCAAGAATGGATCCTTTCTTGAGAAGGAGTTTCTCTCGAAAGAAGTGACTGGAAGGAAAGTAGAACTCGACGAGGTTATTGAACCTTCTCTCGGAGTTCAGAGTAGCGCAGCACCGGAAGATGTTTTTGTGCCGCCTGCACCAACTGGAGAGGAAGCTAATGATGGTGATCATGAAACTTCGAACGAAGTTACTGCTGAACCTCGCAGGTCAATGAGAGTTCGTACCACTCCTGATTGGTATGACTCTGCCTTGAACGTCATGTTGGTGAACAACACTGATGACCCTGCGATGTATGAAGAAGCTATGGTGAGCCCAGATTCCGACAAATGGCTAGAAGCCATGAAATCCGAAATGGGATCCATGTACAAAAACCAAGTATGGACTTTGGTGGAATTACCGGATGGCCGTAAGGCTGTCGGGAACAAATGGATTTTCAAAAGAAAAACAGATGTTGATGGTAATGTTACCGTCTATAAAGCTCGACTTGTCGCGAAAGGGTTCCGACAAATTCAAGGAGTTGACTACGATGAGACTTTCTCACTAGTAGCGAAGCTAAAGTCTGTGAGGATTTTGTTAGCAATCGCTGCATATTTTGATTATGAGATTTGGCAGATGGATGTCAAAACGGCGTTCCTTAATGGTGACATTGAGGAAGAGTTGTATATGGTACAACCCAAAGGTTTTGTCGATCCTAGTGATGCTGACAAGGTATGCAAACTTCAGCGCTCCATTTATGGACTGAAGCAAGCATCCCGGAGTTGGAATCAACGTTTTGATAAAGTAATCAAAAACTTTGGATTTATACAAACTTATGGAGAAGCTTGTATTTACAAGAAAGTGAGTGGGAGCTCTGTAGCATTCCTAGTACTATATGTAGATGACATATTGTTGATTGGGAATGATATAGAACTTCTTAATAGCGTCAAAACCTATTTGAATAATAGTTTTTCAATGAAGGATCTTGGCGAAGCGGCATATATTCTAGGCATCAAGATTTATAGAGATAGATCAAGACGCCTAATAGCGCTTTCACAAAGTACATACTTACACAAAGTTCTAAAGAAGTTTAGAATGGAAGAGAGCAAGAAAGGGTTCGTGCCCATGTTGTCAGGTAAGACCTTGAGTAAAACTCAAAGTCTGGCTACGGCAGAAGATAGAGAAAAGATGAATAAAATTCCCTATGCCTCGGCCATAGGTTCTATCATGTATGCCATGCTGTGTACAAGACCGGATATAGCACATGCTGTTAGTTTGACTAGCAGATATCAAAGTGATCCTAGAATGGAACACTGGACAGCGGTCAAGAATATCCTAAAGTACCTGAATAGGACTAAGGATATGGTTCTTTCTTATGGAGGTGATGAACAGCTTGTTGTAAACGGTTACACTGATGCTAGTTGGAACACCAATCTAGATGACTCGTAGTCACAGTCTGGATACGTATTTATTTTGAATGGTGCTGCAGTGAGCTGGAGGAGTGCTAAGCAGAGCGTTGTGGCGAAATCTTCAACTGAATCGGAATACATAGACGCTTCGGAGGCTGCACAAGAAGCCATATGGATGAAGGAGTTCATTACTAAACTTGGCGTGGTTCCCAGTGCGTTGGACCCGATGGCCATCTACTGTGACAACACAGGTGGCATAGCTAATGCACAGGAGCCAAGGTCACATAGCAAGCTGAAGCACATCAAGCTACGTTTCCATGCTATTCGCGAGTATGTCCAAGATGGTGACATAAAGATTTGCAAAGTACACACTGATCTGAATGTAGCAGATCCGTTGACTAAACCTCTCCCTAGAGCAAAGCATGACCAACACCAGAACGCCATGGGTGTTAGGTATATTACCATGTAATCTAGATTATTGACTCTAGTGCAAGTGGGAGACTGTTGGAGATATGCCCAAGAGGCAATAATAAAAGTGGTTATTATTATATCTTTGTGTTTATGATGAATGTTTACATCCCATGCTATAATTGTATTATAAGGAAACTCTAATACATGTGTGTTTTGTAAACATAAAAGAGTCCCTAGTAAGCCTCTTGTTGAACTAGCTTGTTGATTAATTGATGATCATGGTTTCCTGATCATGGACATTGGATGTGATTAATAACAAGGTTATATCATTAGGAGAATGATGTGATGGACACACACCCATAGTAAGCGTAGCATAAGATCAAGTCATTAAGTTCGTATTGCTGTAAGCTTTCAAATACATAGTAACCTAATCCTTCGACCATGAGGTTATGTTAATCACCATCACCGGATGGGTACTTTGATGACATCAAACGCCGCTTCGTAACTGGGCGGTTATAAAGGTGTCATTGGGTATTCTGAAAGTATGTGTTGAAGCGCATAGACCAAGATTGGGATTTGTCCATCCATATGACGGATAGATATACTCTGGGCCCTCTCGGTGGAATGTCATCTAGATAGCTTGCAAGCATGTGACTAGGTCACAAGGGATGACATAACATGGAACGAGTAAAGAGTACTTATCAGTAACGAGTTAGAACTAGGTATGGAGATACCGACGATCAAACCTCGGATAAGTAGAATATCGTGTGACAAAGGGAATTGGTTTCGTATGTTAATGGTTCTATCGATCACAAAGTCATCGTTGAGTATGTGGGAGCCGTTATGGATCTCCAGATCCCGCTGATGGTTATTGATCGGAGAGGTGTCTTCATCATGTCTGCATATTCACGAACCGTAGGGTGACACACTTAAGGTTCGAAGTTGTTTTAAGTAGATATGGAATATGCGTTGGAGACCGAATGATGTTCGGAGTCTCGGAATGGATCCGAGACATCACGAGGAGATCCGGAATGGTCCGGAGAATAAGATTCATATATTGGGGATCATTTTCTAAGTTAGGAAATGTTCCGGAGTGTTTGTATGGAGATTCTAGAAGGTTTCGGAATGTTCTGGAAGGTTCTAGAGGATTTCTTGGAGTTTACTTGAAAACCAAGGAAGGGATCAAGGAGTCCAAGTGGGGCAAGACACGGATTCGTCGGGGAGGAGGACTCCTCCCCCCTTCCCACCGCCGGCCCTAGGAGGGGAGTCCTACTAGGACTCCCTCTCCCCAGGCGCGCCTCCCTCCCTTAAATAGAAGGGAGGGGGCGCCCCCTCTTGGCCCTCTTCCATAACACCCAATCTCTGCCGCCTCTCTCCTCCACCTTTCTTCTGCACAGGCATAGGCGAAGCCCTGCAGAATTCTATACTCCACCACCACCACCACGCCGTCGTGCTGCTGGGATTCCGTGGAGAAGATCTACTAACTCCGCTGCTGGTGCGGAGTCGAAGCGAGGAGAGGAAGGTCTGCTTCGACTCCGCACGTGTGACCGTCTGCGGAAGCGCTGCCGGAACGCGCCGCCGGAAGGATCGTCCACACGATCTTGAGATCGGCAAGTGATCGACTACATCATCCACGAGATCTAATCTCGTAACGCTTTCGGTTCTACGAGGGTTAGTACCGATCTATCTCGTTGCTCATGTCTAATAGATTAGATCTTGGCTTTTATCTAGATTAGATCTGGGTTTTGTTCGTTCTTGCGGTAGAAATTTTTTGTTTTCCATGCTACGAACCCATCACCGCCATCCTGCGCGCCTCGCCCAACTCCGCCTCTCCTCGCTGTCGTTCAAGCTCGGGCCGACGTCGTTGACCCCTCTGTGACCGTGTCGCCGCCGAGGCCGCCCCGTCACCAACTGTCCCTGCCGCAGGAGCTCCACCCCGGCCCACGCAATGGCCATGGCCACCTCTCTATGTGTCTCCACCCCATCCTCGTCTGCCGGCCCGACCTCACCGACCCTGTGCTCCTCGCCATCGGCCGCGTGGTCGCCCCACCGCCTCTCTACACCGTCTAGCAAGTCCCACCGCCGGTCCTCGTCCTGCACCGCGTCGCCCCGAGCGCGGCCTAGCTCACCGTCGCTAGCGTCTCCCCGACCCGGAGCTCCTTCGACCGCCGCCGGCCACCACCTCGTCTGCTTCCGTGTCGTCTCTGCGGCACAACGTCTCGTGCCACCGGTCGTGCCCCAGCAGCGATGGCGCCTCGTCTCTGCTCCTCCTCGGTCTCCATCAGTGCAGGCCTTCCCTCCGCGACCTCCCTCTCCCGCAAGCAGCCGCCACCGCAGCCGGCCTCGCCTATTCCTTCTCCCGACCCACTCGTTGTCGACCGGAGCACCTCTGCCCATGGCTACTTCTCTGCCCCGTGCCCGCTGCTCTCTGTCCATGACCTCCTTCCCGTGCGTGTGCATCCGTGTCGGCCTCGTCACGAACACGCAGGTAGTCTACTGCCGTGACCGATGTCCCCGTGAAGACCACTTCGGCTCGTCAAGATGCCTTGGTTCCTATACGTGCATGTAAGGCTCTTCTCCCGATTGTTGTGTGCCACAGTGATGTTGTGGTATGATTTGGAGTTGCTTAAGTCCAAACAAGAGCACATCACAACCCCAAGGTATCTCGGCAAGATCAACCCCAGCCCCGTGCCACCCGAAGACCACCGGCACCACACAAGTACGCCACCGACCACGGAGGTCAAGTTCTCCGTCCAAGGTTGAAACCGCTCGGAGATCCCCGGTACCGGAATCAAGTCCGCCGTCGGCAATCGAAGCCGGACACCCCAAGTTCTCCGTCATGGAGCCCTGAGTACTCATTCATGGGACACCAAGAGCTCCTTCCCGGACCCGAAGACCGCACCCGGCTTTCTTCTCCCTCTCGGATCCTAAGACCGATCCCGTCGACCCCGAAGACCGGACCCGAACCACATCGAACCCCAAGATCTTCGACCCCTTATGTGATTCCCTTTCTGAGACCCCTATTTTATAATATAACATACAACTTGTTGCATAATTAAATCATCATGTCGCATACATATTGTGTGGTTTGGGGGTATTATGTCAATTCACCTAATAATTAAACATGGAGTCTATATGCGGGATATCTTGTCTTATTCCGGACTCCATTTAAATTTGTGTAGTGAACTGATGCCCTGTTTCGCCTTACTAATCCAACATTTAATTTGCGGGGTAGATAAATAACTCGAACCATCGAATTAATTGTTGGGACCCCGATTCCGCTTAATATTGACTAATTGCACCGCATCTGCATCATATCATAATCATGCCGGATCTTCTTCTAGTGTTTGCTTCTTCGCGGATTAGCCCGATGAGTTGATGCGAGTATCGACAAGTTCTTCGGATAATGTTTCTTCGACAGTGTTTTCCAGGCGAGCATTCTCCCCCTTTCTACCTATTTTGCATTTATAGTCTTTATTTCCTCCTGTTGATCTATTGCTATCCGTGTCGTGATGCTTTAGTTTCCGTGCACCAGTTATATCCCGTGCAGCCTCTATATTGCCATGGACACCTCCTAATACCTGTTGTTTGGTAGATAGCGGGCCTTGCGAGTCGTAGTTGCTTGCTCAGGTGCGATCTCGTGTTGTCGAGTACCATAGTTGTTGGTATGCTGGCAGATGTTTATGGTGGAGATGATCATGTTTTTAATTACAACTATTAAATTGTTGTGATAACTAATGAAAGAGGCACCGGTGGGCAATATATGTTATTTGGTTTTTCATGCCCACTTGTGTCCCGTAGGCCCCGAGTACTTGATACCTGTTCCTTGAGTGTTCGCACTATCCACATCCGGGAGAATCTATGAATCCCCCTTAGCCAGAGCTTGATCCATTTCTTATTTCTTGGGGCCACAAACTAGTTTGGGGTTTTATTACTATCCTGTACTTATGCCATGCTTTACCGCTTTATTTACGATTGTGCGTGGAGCACCTGTACTGTGTTGGATCGTGACACGTTTTCGCTGTATCGACAAGCCTAGTCACACTTTCGGGTTCCCAGTTGTTTACCGCCGTCCACACAAACCCTGGGTCCGTCTCGGAACCGGCCGACTTCGTCGCGGGTAGCTTAGTGGGGTGGCCCCCTGAAATATTTTATGAATCCTGTGATTGCTTTGTCGTGAAAGCCTCGTTGGGTTTTGAGTTGGTTTTTCCGAGGTTGATCGTGTGTGTGTTGCTATTTGTGCACCCCTGCAGGGTAAATCTTTCTGAAAGCCGTGTCTGCGATTATGGACGACTTGGAGCACAGTATCTCGATCATAGACAAGCATAACTAAAGTAGTGTTATAAATTTAAATTAATATGTGACTAGTAATTCAGCTTCACTACAATGGAATGGATAATAAAAATGCCAACAACTGGTGGATCTGTGGTGAACTGTGTCATACTATACCTGCCTAGTAAGTATTGCTACTCCAATGAAATGTGATAAAAGTGCCAACAATTGCTGGGTTTGGGATGTCACATGCTAATCGTATCTGACTAGTAAGTACCGCAACTACAACTGAATGGTTAACTAAAACTGCCCACTACTTATGCTATCAGGATGACTTATGCTATCTATATCTGACTAGTAAGTGCTTCAACTATAATGGAATGAATAAAACTGCCAGCTGTGTGAGTTCCTCGGTTTGACTTCCTCGTTTGGTCTCGAGGGGGAAATGCCAGGATGGGTATGATTGGTGTTAGTATAAGGTGGTTTCGAATGGGTCTTTCTTATCCCTCTCTAATAGCCGATAGTTGAATTGAGTCTCTATAGATTGTTTAGTGCATGTTGCGCTGCCGCTTCAGTCCACCATACCTATGTAGGCGAGAGCCGCCGAATTCTAGCCTCGCCGTGTACTGGCCTCAGTACTGACGCTCCTCTTTTTCCTTTGCCCTTTGTCGGCACCCCTTTTGTTTTAACAGGTTTGAGATCGACGTAGTTAGTAGGGTTACCCTTCCGGCTTGGCCTAGGCAGGGTTATGGACGCCATTGGTTATTCTTCAGGGCTCTTATCCCAATTTACTTCTTGTCCGTACTCAGACGTGGTATCGATTTCAAGGTGATTTGGATCTTTGTATTGTATATCTGTATTCTTGACTCGTTGAGTCGCTGTTGTATATATATATATCTGTTCTGTGGGTCCCATCGTGGACTGTTGTGTAATGATATTACTTCGTTTCCACCCACACGAAAGTGCCTGGTGGGCGTCCTTGAATCGTTTCTATGCGGGTTTGGCGAAAAGGGTTAAAACTTGCATAGGGCCGATTCGAGGCTGTTACAAGGATGTGCCCTCCTACGATTACTCTGCGCACTACGATGGGGCGTCCTCGAGCTCACACCAGGACGAGGGTACCTCCTCACCGTACTACGGAGGCACTCGATCTTGGCCAGCTTGGGATTGATACCCACTTAGGACAAAAGCCTAAGCTTGGGGGGAGGTACACCGACATCACACTCATCTCCTTATCATGTTTCGTCGGTACTTTGTATATTTATGTTTCGTTCTCTTTTTAGTTTTTGTTCTCTCTTTTTTTTTGCTTCCTAAAACACAAAAAGACCAAAAATACTTCTGTTGTTTCTCTTTGTTTGCTTCTTCTTCTTTTTGCCTTGGTTTGCTTTTTGCTTTGTTTGAACTATTCAAAAAACCCAAAAAGATTTTGCTTTGCTTGTTCTTCCTTCTTGGTTCTTGCTTTTAAAAATCGAAAACACCAAAAATATTTGTTGTTCTTCTTTGGTTTTGTGAGTTTGTTGCAGGGTTCAGCAGTTCTCAGTGGAATTTGGTTTCATGTTATTATTCAAGCCACACAAGTGAAGGGCAATAATGAGGATTAATGACAACTTGAGGTGTGGTAAGAGGCTGGTAACAAACTCTATTTGTTTTCATTTTTGTACATATACTCATCATTATGGGCATGCTTATTCTGTTCATGTAGGGTGTTTGTTATTATGGATGCTTAGTAGTTCTTGCTTTCTTATGATTAGCTCCAGCTTGCTAATAGTTTGTAGCATGTCGTATGAATGTTTGCTTGCATTGCTCTATTCATAACTTGGTATGACACTGTGGTATCTCCCTCTGAATGTTTCACTTGAATTGACTTGGCACATGCTCATGCATGCATATGACTAAAACAATAATCAGTTAAGCCTTGATGAATTATTTTTCCTCAGGGGTCTTGAATCACTTTCGTGCCATGTTTAGTCCTGTTTTGTTGCAAGCATGATTATGACAATTATTGCTCTCTCGTTTGTCGCTCCCTTACTATTGCTAGCCTTCACTTGCACTAAGTATAAGCTTTACTCTTGTTTCCAACTCCCTAAAACCAATATTGCCAAAAGTGTCCACCATACCTACCTATTAGCATCATTTGCTATTTCCGTGCATATTCAATATGCCTTGTTTTCTTCCGAATAAAATGTTTGCTTGTTATGAGAAAGTTAGTTAGTAAAGCTCTCATGAACTTGATGGCACACTTTATTTCTTGCACTTAATAAACCTGAACCATTCTGACTGTCCATGAAATTTATATGCTTGCAAATTATAGGCTGGGGATTAGCAGAACCATGCTGTCATGGGGAATGCTTTCAACACCTGTAAATATATACCCAGTTGATATCATGCTCTTTTGTTTGCGGATGTCATCAGTGTGAAATAAAAGGGGAGCTTGTAAGTCTATGGAGTTATGTATGTGTGTTAGAGAAACGTCTGGGCCGCCGGTCTAATCCATGCCTAATCACGGTGGAAACCTGCAGCGTAACCATAATGAGTATCTATGAAGCATTCTTCTTATAAAAAAAGAGAGATAGCTATTGATAAAAAAAAGAGATATGAAAAAAGAGGAAAGAGAGAAAGAAGCACCATTTTCCCATGGTAAATAAGGAGATTGCTGAGATACTCGTTGTCTGCTTGCCTTGTCATTTTGATATGGGGATTCTTCAGTATCATCGGGCAAGGGGTACCCCATTGGCGGTTCTCTATGATACGCACATATTTACTATGACAAGAACTTACCGGTAACTAAAGTTGAGTAGCATGAGGAGCGGCCCCCGTACTCAAGGGACATGAGATTTCTAGTTTATGGTCTGTCAAGCATATAACTCAGATTAGACCTCACTTTCACCTTAACCATTTAAAGATGCTTATGATAGGGGCAATGAGACCTCAAAGCTAATGAGTACCATACTTTCAGCATTTGGAAGCTTTTCAAACTTTTCAAAACTTTTTCATTTCCTTGTTGAGTCTCCACACATTCTATGAGCACTTTCTTGAGAGCATAGTTGTCATTCTTAGTGTAATGTGCTTGTCTCAAAACTTGATTAATTGTGTTATGACTTTGATGCTTGTATCTTTGACATCTTTACTTATAGTCTTCACTTGAACTTCAGAGGTGCCTTGGCATTTATGTTTGCTCTACAATCAAAGGCAAGCGAGATACCACTCTATCATACCTTTTTATGAGCATTGCAATGTTGCTTATGTTTATGTTTCATGCTACTTATTATTTTTGAGTTGAAATCGCTTCATAGCTTGCAATGACTATTAAGTAAACTTAGTTGCATACTCTTTATTATGAATTGCCTGAGTAGTTGACCTTATGCTGAGAATATATACATCTTATGAAGCAAATGTGTTCATGAAAGTTTATTTTATCGCACTCAGTTTTCAACTGAATTGCTTGAGGATAAGCAATAAACTAAGCTTGGGGGGAGTTGATACGTCCAAAACGTATCTACTTTCCCGAACACTTTTGCTATTGCTTTTCCTCTAAACTTGTGTGATTTGGATACAACTAACATGGACTGACGCTATTTTCAGCAGAATTACCTTGGTGTCTAGTTTTTTTTGCAGAAAATCAACTATCAGGAAAAATCCCAGAAAATATGCCAAAAATCCTATTTCACCAGAAGACTCACGGAGCCAGAAGACGAGACGGAGTAAGGCCACGAGGGGCCCACACCACCTGGCCGCGCGGGCCAGGCCAGGCCGCGCCTGGGGTGGTGTGGCCGCCTCGGCTGCCCCCTCAGCCTCCCTCTTCGCCTATAAGTTGTCTCTTGACCTAAAAACCAAGGGGAGTTCGATGTTTTTCCAAAAAGAGTTCCATTGCGCCGCCACCACCAGATTCCGCGATTCGGAACCAGAAACTCCGTTCTGGCACCCTGCCGGGGCGGGGAATTGGAGGAGATCATCGCCATCATCATCACCATCGCTTCTCCATCGACCATCCATGTTTCCCCCATCTATGAGTGAGTAATCTCCCGCTGTAGGCTATGGGGATGGTAGGGATTGGATGAGATCGTTCATGTAATGGCATCAGATTGTTACGGCATGGTGCCTAGTATCTTTTATTAGTGCTTTTTGACTTTGTTGCAACTCGTTATGCTTAATGCTTGTCACTAGGGCCCGAGTGCCATGATTTCAGATCAGAACATGTTATTGATTCATTATGATAGTATTGTTTATGGTCTTACCTGCAAGTTGTATACACACGTTGTTGTCCAGAACCAAAGGCCCCGAAGTGACAGAAATCGGGATAACCGGAGGGAATGGCTTTGATGTGATGATCACGTGTGTTCATGGAGTGTTAATGCTTTGCTCCGGTGCTCTATTAAAATGAGCACCTTAATTGCCAGTAGTTCCCTTGAGGCCCCGCTGCAAACGGGCTGGCAGGACAAAAGATGTTGTGCAAGTTCTCATTGCGAGCACGTGTGACTATATATGGAACACATGCCTATGATTATCTAGTACTTGGATGCTTTATCTTATTTATCTGCAAAACCCCTATGTTCTGATTTCTATATGAATTGTCTTGTCCATGCAACGTCCGTCCATCCATCCCTATGCCTACCACGCTCTAATCCTACTGTTTACTGCAATTGTTACTACTGTCTTTACTTTTACTACTGCTATTACTTTACTATTGCTACTACAAAACTGTTGCTACTGATAAACTGTTGTGAGCAAGATTGTTTCTAGGTGCAGCTGAATTAACAACTCAGTTGTTAAGACTTATAAATATTCTTTGGCTCCCCTTGTGTCGAATCAATAAATTGGGTTTCACTTCCCTCGAAAATACTGCGATACACCCCCTATACTTGTGGGTCATCATCCCACTTAGCTTTGACCTCCTTACTTGTGAAGGATTCCTCTAAACAGGTTCAAGTTCCTTCCACTCCAAATGATGAGGATCATCTAGTAGCTCATACCACTCCCTTGCTTTGCCCTTAAGTGAAAAAGGGAATAGCTTCCTCTTAACTTGGTTAATTGAAATACCTGCACACTTGAACAACTCGCATAATTCGTGTATAAAGAGTAAATGATCACTAGGATGGACAATTCCATCTCCAAAATAACAGTTATTCATAACACGTTCAACAATTTTTATATGTATTTTAAAAGGAACGCTTTCAGTATGTGGACTTAAAATATCACAAGTATCATTAGAATTACCACATATGGGAGATAAAGTATCATCGGAGCAAATTTTCTTCTTTAAAGCTAGGGAACTGAAAAGATCTTTTTCATAAAAACTAACTTCCCCAAGCTTAGACGTTTCCATAGCATTATTAACAAAGGTGTTCAAAAGATTCATACTAATAACATTGCTATTAGCATGCAAAGAAAGTTCCATGGGTTTTTAATTTTCTTTTCAGACCATTCATGTTCTAACTTAGGAAAAATACTAAAAGCTCTCTAATTTTGTTGTTGTTTTCCATTAAGCCTAACTAGTGAAAATAAAAACAAGAAACAAAAAGATATATTTGCAGAATTTAAAGTAAATAACTTCGTACACTCACACACCAGCAACAGTGCTAGAAGATAGCTTAGTAGCCAGAGGATGCGAGTACCTTTTACCTTACCTGCCCAGCAACAGCGACAGAAAATAGCTTGATGTCTATGTACTTCTATTCTTGTAGACAGTTGTTGGGCCTCCAAGTGCAGAGGTTTGTAGAACAGCAGCAAGTTTCCCTTAAGTGGATTACCCAAGGTTTATCGAACTCAGGAAGGAAGTGATCAAAGGTATCCCTCTCAAGCAACCCTGCAATCAAGATACAAGAAGTCTCTTGTGTCCCCAACACACCCAATACACTTGTCAGGTGTATAGGTGCACTAGTTTGGCGAAGAGATAGTGAAATACAAGTGGTATGGATATAAGACAACGGTGCCAGAAAATAGCTTGATGGGTAGGAAGAGACTAAAGGCAATCTGAAATAAAGATGAAAGCAAGCAAACATGTAACAGATCTAGTTGCAAATGGTGTTTCAATACTTAGAAACAAGTCCTAGGGATCATACTTTCACTAGTGAACACTCTCATATAAATATCTTCTCTTTATGATACTACTCTGAACTACTCTCCGGTTGAACACTCTAATCCATGGTAGGGCTATAACAACACTCCTCAAAGTTCGCCCTATCTAGATAACCCCTCACTATCACTTTGAGCGCTAGATGGTTCCAACAAACACCACAATTTCATAGACACATCCAACTCCAAATATAACTCATAACAAGTATTTGTAATCTCTAGCCTAAGTGCCACCATGGTGTGCACGCTATCACTTTCACACACGTGGGGAGAGCCAGAGATCTATTAAAGCACTTGAGTAGCAAGGTAGATCTACTTGATTACAAAGCTCATGATCACAATATGATCATGCATAGAGAGAGAGAGATGAACACATAGCTACCGGTAGAACCCTTAGCCTCGAGCAAGAACTACTCCCTCCTCATCATGGGAATCAACAATGGTGATGGAGATGGCGGTGGAGTCGACGGAGATGGTTCCGAGGGCACTTCCCCGTCCTGGCAGGGTGCCGAAATAGAGACTTCTATCCCCCAAATCTCCCCTTCGGTGGTGGCGGCGCTGCGGAACTTTTCGTGGCTAGAGGCTGGATTATTTTGGGTTTCTGCATCAGAGGCTTCTTATAGGCGAAGGGGCGATGTCAGAGGGTGTACCAGGGGCCCACACCACCTGGTGGCGCGGCCTGGGGGGACCCGCGTGACCACATGGTGTGGCCAGCCCCTGGCCCCTCTCCGTCTCGTCTTCTGGCTCCGTGAATCTTCCGGTAAAATATCGACTTTGGCTTTTGTCCGGTCCAATTCTGAGAATATTCATTTTCTGGCTTTTCTGGAACCAAAAACAGAAGAAAACAGGCAACTGGTACTGTGGCATCTTGTTAATAGGTTAGTTCCAGAAAATGTGTAAAAGTACTCCAAAGTATGGACAAAGCATAAGAAAGTAGATATAAAACAAGCATGGAACATCAAAAATTATAGATACGTTTGCAACGTATCAGACGTCTAGTTTGATATGAGCGAGATGTACTTTATCTTATATTATTGTTGCATTATCTAAATTATCCGAGATGTATTATTGTACTTTATCTTATATTATTGTACTTCATCTTATATTATTGTTGCATTATCTCGATTATCCGAGATGTATTATATTGTTTTATTATTAGTACTTAATCTTTCTTCTGTATCCAAGTCGTTGCAATTGTAATATTCTTTTAGTTAATGCAAAATTGTTTTATCTACTATATTAGTTAAGCTATGGATGGTAGAGACAATGAAGAGGTGGTGCTCGACATGATAGATGAGGGTACTAGAGGTTGTTATTGCGATGGAGCAGACGACGGTGGAGATGATGGCTCCCAGTATCTTAATTTGTCTGGAGGAGATAATAGTGGAGACGATGGTGAACACCATGGTGGAGACAATGGTGGAGACACCTTAATAACAAAGTCCGGCGAGGTATATAAAGCCTATGTCGATCACTAGTAGATGCATTAATCGATTCTCATATATATACTGATGAATGTTTCTTCTCTTAGACATCCACATCAGGCCAATCTTCTGCAAATAAATGAGGGCCGGACAAAAAGTTGGTCGCTGATGTCCGTTTCACAATTGATCTAGTCTCTAAGTTAGGTCAAATGTTGGAGCTCATAGAGAGTGTAATGCATTTGTACATCAATGCAGAGTGATTTTTTGGGACACCATCCCGATCACCACTCGGGAGTGGAATAAGTCAGGAAAGAAAAGGGATCTAGCTGGAGCTAGTTTTGTCGATGACAGAGCCAAAGATTATCTTTGGAATTATCTAATGACACATTTCACCCTACCAGCTTTGTCGACAGATGAGCTCACACAAAAAATAAGGATGAAAGTCAAGGAGTGGGCTCTTTAGAAGATGGGCACACAATTCAAGGACTGAAAGAAAAGATTATACCAAAACTATTTGAAGGAGAAAAAAGCTCCTGAATTCACTAGCGCACTAGAGAAGTAGCGGGATAACTGGGCCGCATTTGTGGAATACAAGAAATCGGAACCAGCTAAGGAAAGGTCGGTAAAGAATAAGCTAAATGCTTCCAAAAAGAAATATCACCATCATATGGGGACAGGTGGCTACAGGAGTGCCATGCCTAAGTGGGATAAAACTGAGGCCAACCTGGCGGCTAAAGGGGTCACTCTATCTACAAGTGGTTGGCCCTTGAGGTCAAGAAATTGGATACTTTGGTATGGGGGCTCGTATGACCCAGAAACATGGGAGATTTTTGCAAACAAAGAAATTGTTGAACCCAAGAATGCACTTATTAAAGTGATAAAAGAGGTTCAAGAGGGAAAGTGTGTTCCTGACAGAGAAAACGATGAGCTGACAAAGGCCCTAGGGAATCCTGAAAAGGTCGGACGAACACGAGGCTTTGGACCTTCTTATCCATGGGCTATTGGGTTTCCCGAGGACATTGACACTTATAGAAGCCAGGCGAGAAAAATGAAGCGGCAGCAGGAGGAGGAGGCAGAGCAGTTGGCGAAGGTTGAAGCCCTGTTGCAGTAGCAGCAGGAGCAGATTAATGAGCTTAGAGGACTGGCCTGATAGCAAGATCCTGCACTCGATAGTATAGCTAGCCCATCTCAACGGAAAAGCAGCATGGCTTCCATAGAGGTCCAGGCTAATGATGTAACGATTGATGTCTACCCCGTGGATGCAATCAAGGAGAAGAACAGTTGTGAGCTACATGTTGAACTGAAGAACATATCCATGAAGGTGGTGGTCGGCTTTGCTTTACCTTCTGCACTAGGAGCGACCTACCATTGCAATCTGATTCCAGCTGGCTATGCTCGTATCGGTGTGGATAAAGTTCAACCGGTATTTTAGTCACGCAGCTTGACATCCCTGGAGGTGAAGGGGAGACAACACTGGGAGAAGTCACGAGTGGCTTCATTCTTTGGAAAAAGGAATACATCAAGTTTCTAGGCTCAGTGCCAAGGCCACCGTCTCCACCGAGAAGCAATCCATCACCTCCAAGGCCACTGTCTATTCCGAGTCCACCGTCTCCTCCCAGTAGAAGTCCACCACCTCCAAGTCCACCCCTCCTCGAGAAGGACCGCAACACGAGTCCATCTCGATCTACGACGCATTAGCCGCCTCCACCCACTAAGGGCCAAAAGCGGAAGATAACCACCGCTTCGTCGAGGGATAACCGACAAGGAGAGCGACAGTTATCGCCCCTCCCAAGAGTACCGCCGGCTCCTCCCAAGAGAGCTTACGACCTGACTGATGAGGATACCAAGGCGGTCATAGATGCCAAAGTTGATGCATTTTTTAAAAAGAAACAACCGAGCCAAAGGTCCCGGTAGATCCGTCAATCAAGGAGCACTTTAAGAAATTTCTGAAGCATCCATCCCAAGCTCAGATAAATACGGCAGATCATTATACACACTTCTTGTGAAGACAGTGAAACAGAAGAGAACAAGTGGTAGAGGAAGCATTAAAAAAGATGTTCCCCAGCTCGGAGAACAAGAAAAACAACCCCCCCCCCCCCCCCCCCGCTCAAGGTGCTACCCGAACATCAACTATATGGGGACCTTTGGATATGCAAACAGCTATTACATTGGTTGAGCAATGTAATATGTCTCTTGATGACATACTTGGCACTATTGGTCCCCCCACGGCTCCCGTAGAACGATAATATGTCCATAGGCAGCCTTTGGTGAGTTTTGAGACGCTCCAGGATCTTCTAACAAAAATGCGACAATTGCATGCATGGTATTAAAGCCGCAAAATAAGAGCGAGAATGGATCATAGCGAAAGTTAGAGAGGAGCATTACTTCATTAAAGACGAGGTCCATGTTGAACTTTCAGAAATCTTTCAGTTATTCAATCAAAGAGATCTCGACAAATCTATCCTCAGTTGCTAAGTGATTAATTTATTTATGTAATTAGTAAGTATCTAGCTCAGCTCGTTCAATTCATTGTCGGAATTATCCTCACTATATTCTTTTGTACGCTATGATGCAGAATGAAGAATCTCGAATTTAAAAAAGGGAGAATCCATGGATTTGGGTTCATTGACCTAAATCGAGTTAATGAAGCTATGCTAAATATGAAGCCCGTGGACACGGAGCGTAACTGGCTCCAGTTTCTCAAGAAGCAGCATTTTTATAAGGAAATACTATTTTCGTACCACTTCGGGTGAGAGTGTTTCTGTCTTGTACACATTAACTTTTGCTTACTTGATGTTGAGTATAAATGATGAGTTACTGATGTATATAAACCTTGCGCAACTTTTACTAGATTCTTCTAAGCATTTATGTTGACTTGGGAAGAGTTCATATCATAGACTCATTACAAAAGGACATGGAAGAGTACCACAACATGATCGAAATGCTTAATAAGTAATTTCAATCATTATCACACTATATCGAGGTCTTTCGTTCAATTTTTGAGATATCAAGTAATTATTAACGCATTCATTCATTTTCTTTGTCGGGCAGTGTTTGGACATGGTTCAAGACTGCGGTCCGCGATCAATGGCGTGAGGAGTTGATTTATAAACCGATCCCGGTAAGTAGTACGACCTAGGTCCGTGGATCTCTTTAATTCTAGTTTCAATACAACTATTATGCATGCTTGATTATTATTTGATTGAATTATATTTTTGTAAAGTGCGCGAGGCAGCCACATGGGACTAATCTATGTGGATACTACGTTTGCGAGTTCATTCGCACTTGCACTAATGAGCAGAAGTTGATATTTCTTCAAGTACTTAAACAATATATTCACAATTTATTTTTATTATCATAATTTGTGTTGAGTTTCATTCATATTTTTTATGATGATCAATATATTCATATTGATTTCCTTCTTTTTAGTTGAAAGCGAGGCGGGAAAAGTTCCTACCATAGGACTGCCTGCTAGCAATTCAAGAGAAATTTGCAGGATTTTTTGCTTGACGAGGTCATAGGCCTATGTGGAGAATACAATCTAGAAAGACCCTAAAGCATCCATGTAATGATCTGTATGTGTAATCAAATACACGAGCTCTGGACCCGGCTGGGACTCATATACCAAATTATATTATATATGTATGCTCGTAAGAGAAATTATATTATATATGCATCAACGTGTACAAGTACTACGTAGTAGCGTCGTGTATGTATATGAAAACTTGTTTAAAATCAAAACACAAAATAAAAATAAATTGAACACAAACACAAAATGAAAAAGAAAACACAAAATCCTAAAACCCCATCTTCTACCGCGGCAGTAAAATAACCCCAAATACTACCGTGGCAGGGGCACTTTAGTCTCGGTTCGTTTTACGAGCATACACGACGCGAGACTAAATGTCCTCCAACCCAGCGCACGACGCGGGCCACGTGGTGGACCTCTAGTCCCGGTTCATAACAGAACCGTAACTAAAGGTTAGACCTCTAGTCCCGGTTTGATACGAACCGAGACTAAATGTCCTCCAACCCAGCGCACGACGCGGGCCACGTGGTGGACCTCTAGTCCCGGTTCATAACAGAACCATAACTAAAGGTCAGACCTCTAGTCTTGGTTTGATATCCGGGACTAAAGGCCCTTACAAATCGGGACTAGAGGTATGTTTTCTACTAGTGATTACTAAAAAAGAATAACCAACAATATCGATTACACACAAAAACCAAGTGAATTTTTTCTTTTCTTTTTACAAAACAGGCAATGCACGAACAAGCATCCGGACACGACGTGAAAATTGTGGCACCAATATTTTTTTAACGGATAAGGCCACGAAGGGTCCAGGAGTTTAATTCCAATGGTGGGTGAACAAATACAAGGAGGTCCAAAAAGAAAAAGGAAATTACAACTCGACCCCAACATATTGCAAAAAACACCCTAATAGAGATTGCAAAAATGCAATCAAGTCCAAGCAAACCACCGGCGATGAACAACGACGAGGTAGCGCCACCTCTGCATCGCCTGGGGATGAAACCACTTGGCTGGGTGAGGGACTTCAATGCTACACCGCCATTGAAGAAGATCCTCCCGAAGAGGATAGGAGAGTTCGCGCAAACAATGCCGAGCACGGCGCGGCCACCCATCTGGCCTTGGATAGCGGCGGTAGCCCGTTGCCGTCGCTTGGAGAACGTCGTGGGGATAAGAAATTCCGGAAGCTCCCTAGAGCCCCGCACTGCAGTAGCAGCAGACCGCATGCTCGTGCCCACCTCCTCGCCGCCACGGTAGGCCAGGTGTTCCCGAGCGACAGTAGGGCCGCCAACCGCAGCACAGCAGCCGCGCGAGATGCAGAGGGAGTTGGTCGTCCACCTTCGCCCTTCCTTCTTGATCTCCTCGCCGCCACGGCCGACCGGAAGAAGAAGAGAAGCAGCAGCTGGCCAGAACAACCGCATGCTGGCGTCGCGCGCATACGCCAGCACGGAGTAACTCCCACCGTGTCCCGAACCGCATCCCGTTATGCTCTCCACCTCCATCCTCCCGCCTCCAAGGCCGGCCAGAGGAAGATAGCAGAGCATCCCGACGACGAGGTAGAGGAAACAGTCCACAACGGCTTTATTGAATGATGTGGTGGTCTTCATTGTCATCCCTAGCTCTGGCCAGAGGAGCATCAGGACCTCAAGAACAAACCCTATTCTCCAGATCTGGCTGCACCCGTCTGGAGTACCCACATCGCCGGGCATCGAGCCCACTACCGGCAACAAGCCGCTACTCCTAGACCTACCTACTCCGGCGCCACCTCCTGCCCATCTCCGACCGGCTATTCCGGCGAAGAGGCCTAGGGAGGGGCCCAGGATTTGGTGGGACACGATCAGAAGACAGGGGACGGGAGAGGGAGCAGAGGATTTAGAGATTGCATTTACACGTAATTGTGGCACCGATGGTGTCACTTTTGACGTATCGATAAAAATGGAGAAAGATGGACGGGTCGAAATACAGGCAGCATTCATGCAAGACAGCGACACGTTTTAATTCCCTCTTGTCGTGCACATGAAACCAACGGCCAAATTGCATGTCCGCTAGCTTGTGCAATCTCAGTGCTGCTACGTGCCGCAGCACACTTGTCACTTGTAATCCACGACTCCACGTAGGCCAAGCTGCTTCCAAGGCTCCGTCCGGCCGCCTCTCGTTCCGCATCCTACCGCTCGCAGTCTCGCACCATCGCCATAGCCGGCGGACGCCAGAGCTAGCTGCGCCCACATACGAGCCGACGGATCTCATGGCAACCACCTCTTCGACCTCCACGTCGTCCGCGTGGCGCCGCTCGGTGAGGCGCCGCACGCCGGTGAGCGAGCGTGAGGAGGACGAGCAGGAACTCGGGCGGCGGGCGGAGGAGCTGGAGGAGGCCGTGGAGGAGCTTCGCGGGGAGAAGGACGCGGCGGAGGCGGAGGAGGCCGCTCTTTTCGCGGAGCTGGACGCGGAGCGCGGCGCGGCCGAGACGACGGCGAGTGAGACCATGCTCATGATCGAGCGCCTGCAGCGGGAGAAGGCGGCCGCGCTCCTGGAGGCCCGCCAGTTTCGCCGCCTCGCCGAGGGGCGCGCCGAGCGCCATCGCGTTCTCCAGGACGAGCTCGCCTCGCTCTCCGCCCTCGCAGACGGCTACCTCTCCATCCTCCGCGCCCACGCCATCGACCCGGACGACGAGGACGGGCAGGAGGAGGCTCACGGCGAGAGCAGCACGGGTGTGAAGGGCGCGATTGTCCAAAAGTCGCCGCCGCCTCCTCGTGCGGAGAAAGAGTTGGATTACACGACATATGTGAGCTGCGAGGCTGCGACGAAGGCCATGATGGCGGTGGTGAAAGAGCAGCGGGTCGTCGTCGATGGTGCGGTGGACCTCTACGCGAGGGTGAAGGCGCTGGAAGCCGACAGGGCCGCGACCCGGAGGGAGGTGGCTTCGCTGCGGGCTGAGCCAGCGCGCGCGGTGCTAGCGAGGGAGATGGCGCGGAGGCTGTGCCGGGACCGGGATGCGGTGGCCGACGAGAGGCCGGGAGCCGTCACGACGTCGCATAAGCCACGCTTCTCCGTTCTCGCCATTGGCAAGGTATAGTCCGTACAAATTTTTACGCCGCTTAATTCCTTGTACTAATGGAAGCAGCGGTTTACTTTTACTCAAAGCCGCAGAACACTCCTTGAAAAATGATTATTCCGCTCATGGTAAAATCTGGCGCAATTGCAATTGCTATATCCTCACTTGCAATTGCACTTCGCTTGAAACTGAAAATTACAACTGAAGCGGTACCATTGGAAAACTCTGACAGCGTTTACCGTGTTTCACAACTCCATCTTTCTATGAAGATAATTGTACTTCTCCGATTTACCTTGGTTGCATACTAACTTTTGTTTTCGATAAAATGTGCTTTATTACTCAATGGTAGCATCATAATAAGAACATAATTCATGAGAATTTACGCCAAACAACTGCATCCTAAGATGCACACAACAAAAAATATATACTCAGTTGCTCAAGATATCTACAACACTTCGTGGCAGATACAAGTTAGAAACTACATAGATGATTGATCATATAAAACGAGCAAACTTTTAAAGAAAAAACAAGTGATTAATTATGTCGTCATGATGATAATAGACATTTTGTACTCTCATGCCAATTGTGTTTTACAAGATAAACTTTATGAGGGTACCACACAATTTTTTGTTTTTAGTGGTACCACACAAGATAAACTTTATGAGGAGTATTTATTTTTCATGTTTTCTTATTATTATTGACTAGCACAACTCGATTAAAAAGTGCAGTATACATGGAATCAACCGATAATTTATTTGCGATCTCGTGTAGATAGGGATGCAGGCGGACATCCGCGAAACCATCCAACCATGTCCGTCTAATCTAATCCTCTCTAATCATGAACTCATTAATACACATCCTATTTGTATCCTAAACATTGCATGGCATCTGGCGGATTGTCCGCCATGTCCGCCGGACCGTCCGCCCGCATGCCTACGTGTAGATCGAGCAATTCATCCACCCTTTATGACAGTTGGAGCAATGCCAACTGCCCTAACATCACATACTAATTACAACGTGTTAATTTCTGCAGTGGCTTTTCTCCTCGATCTTAAGGAAAAAGAGATGTTCTACGGCCAGGTACGGACAAAAGGCTCTTGTATGTTTCGGTTGCAGTTTCTGAAGATCAATTCCGAGCATACTCAAAGGATGTTTTCTGAATCTCAGGTTAACGTTGGGCTTGTCGACGGCGCTCCTCGGCATGCTTCTGCTACTGGAGAGATCCTCCGCTGCGCTGCATCGCCGCCGGCGTCCGCCGCGGCTGCAACAGATGTGACCATCGGATTCATCGCATCTCCAAGCTCTACGTACGTCCTGCAACCAAACGCCAGCAGCTGCCTGCGGCGGCGCCCGGGAGCTTGGAGAGTTGGAATGGTACTGCTTTGGTGTCTTTGCTGTCCTTCAAACGAGTATACTGTCTACACGTACGTGTACATGAAATTCAAGTTTGACACACTGTATTAGGACTTAAATAGACTTTCGTCCCGCTATATTAATATAGCAACCACACTGATACACAAGTTCGAACCAAAGGGGCAGCACAAATATACCCAAAGAGAAAAAAAATAGAGACAAATGGAAATCAACTAGCTATGATGATCCGCAATCGTTGCGCCCTCCGAATTTAGCCCACCAGGCTCCAAGCACACCGAAACACCGAGTACCAAGCAGTCCCTTCCCGAGAAGAGCACCATCGACACAGTATTTTTCTGCCCGGACCATGGTCCTAGGGTTTCCCCCGTACTCCGAGTAAAGTGGAGGCAGAGGATTCCCTCGACACCCAAAGGAATGGAGCCGCCCGAAGCTAGCCCCACGTCAGGGTCAGACAAGCCGATAAGGATTTCTTCCGAATTCCACCCACACAAAACCATGGCGCATCAGAACACCACCATCTAGCTATGCCACCAACCAGCATGCGCCACCACGACCTTGAAATCACCGTCACCCGTCTCTTCGTGGACACTGACACGTGGCCCGATCGGCGTTCATCGGCCTAGAGCAGTTGTGGCACACCAGGCCCAAGAGGGCCCGACCGGGCCTAGACGGGCTCGTAAAGCCGTGGCTGCCGCTGCTGCAATGGACAGGTTGCGGCTCCGCATCCACAACTCTAGCCCATCGTCATCGACGCCTCTAGAGAGCCCCGTAGAAGCAGTACCCCGGCCCGCCCATGCTCATCTAGGCCCACCCGAGCCCATTTAGTCCCGAGGTGCCCAGATCCGAGCCATGGACGGCAGGTCGAGGTCGGCACCACCACTAGGGCCACCCAGTTGCACCGGACCAGGACCTTCCGAGGTACATCGCCACCAGGGAGTTGAAGGGCCCACCCCTAGCTCCATGGAGCGGGGAAGGACAATCCGCCGGTGCCGACACCACCAGGGCTTCGCCCTACGACCCAGACCAGTGACGGTATAGAGTGAAGTAAGGTGGAGAAGGTGGAAGTGGCCAGAGCGGGAGGAGGCGTATGTCGCTCTCGGGGGAGCGAGAGACGCGAGAGCGTTTCCCCCATCGGCGTCACTTGAGGATTCTCGTAAGATGTGATTTGTGTGCACCGCCCTGTATTATGACTTGAACATGTCTTTTGTATGTTAGCCAAGAGAAATCTCGCACTAAGAACAACTCTAGCAGTCGCTGGGAAAACGTCGTGCGCGTGCTAAAAACGCTTTTTTGGAGCGAGAGCTGCGTCGCGCCCTCCAACAACCGCGCTATCTTCCCACGCATGTGAATTTTTTTGCCCCGCGCCCGGCTGCGTGAGCTTCTTTTGACGCACCGCTAGGCGCGCTCGTTAAATCACGCGCCGCACGTCAAACCCAATCGCCACTTCAGCAAGCGTGTAGAATCATCTTTCCCCTTCAGCTTCTCTGCTGACGCGCCGCGCCCGCACCACCGCCGCCATGCCACCGCGCCGGGGAAGCTCCGGGTACCACGGCGTACGCGCGCCCCCGAAAGACAGCTTCTACGGGGAGATCCGGTTCAGCGACGAGCGCATCGGTCTCGGCACCTTCGAAACTGCGCACGAGGCCACGCACGCCCACGACGCCATGGCGTGGCGACTCGGGCGCCCGCACACGTCGATGAACTTCCAGGACATCTGGACGCGCCAGCAGGCCGAGGCGCTCACGTCGCTGCCTCGCCTCGTGATGGAGGAGGAGCACTGTCGCAGGCGCGACACTGAGCGCCGCTTGCTCATCGTCGAGCGCGATGAGCTCATGTGGCAGGAGTGGTGCCGGCATTTCCCCGAGAACGTCGAAGCGCAACGCAAGCACGACGCCGAGCAGGCCGAAAACAGGACGGTGGTGAGGGTGCCGAAGCACGAGGACCGCCTCGAGCGCCGGGCGAACAAGGCATGGAGGCGCGCCTTCATCGACGCGTAGATGACCGGGCCGACTACCATCGCCGAAGACGATCCACGTTGGGGGACTATTGGTCATCGTCGCCGGTGTCCGACACGTACGATGATCATTACTAGTAGTAGTTTTTAGTATTTTCTGCACTCCTAGTTTTTTCTGCACTAATGTATAGTTTTTCCCTATTCTATGTATTTTCGCCTAATTTTTAAATCTATTTTATGTCATGTTTGTTGCAAAAACTTATTTGCGCGCGCTCCAGTTTAGCGTGCCTGTTGGAGGGACTGCAAATTTAGCGTGCACGTTTAGCGCCTCTGCCAGAGAAGATTCGCGCGGCGCGCTATGCCCGGATCGTGTGCACTGCATAGCCATTTCAGCACGCCATAAATATACACTAGTAGAAAACGGACCTTTGGTCCAGGGGTATTAGTCCCGGTTTTGCTACAAACCGGGACTAATGCCCCGGTCCCAACGGCTAGATCTGGCCCCAGGGGGTGGCAGGCACTAGTCCCGGTTCGAACGAAACCTTTAGTCCCGGTTCGTCTAACAAACCGGGACTAAAGGGTTTCAGGCAGGCTCGGGCGCCAGACCCTTTAGTCCCGGTTTGTTATACGAACCGGGACTAAAGGCATGGCTATATCTTCTTCGCCCACCTGTCTGAGCCACCATTTCAAGCTGGTGGCTCCTCTCTCTTTCTTGCTTCAAGCTCGAGTTTATGCCCAATTTTCTCTCAAGATTTTTTTATATTTGGTGGTGCCCCATCTATCCAAAGGTTCTAAAAGGTGACAAATTCATCCTTTGAACTCTCATTGCTATATTAACTTATTTCATGCTCTATCTTATAGATGGATTTGTGGATTTAGTTTGGTAGTAATTTTTGCAATGATAACATAAGATCGATGTTTAGATTCTATCTATCTTGTATTAATGTAAGGAACTCTAAGGTAAATATCACAATATGTGGATTCTATCTATATATCTTGTTTTGGCACATAGTCTTGAAATTTGATTTTAGAAGCACACACATGCGTGAGTTCACCATTCTAACTACCTGGGCAAAATACCCTTCTCTGTCTACCTTCCTTCAACAAATTGAAAAAATTGTAACAAAGATAGGGTTAATTCATAAAAGCTTGATAAGAAGACATCACAGTACATCTTCGAGAAGCTCCTCTATGACGAGCTTCTCAAAGATGTCTGAGGATAGGATCCTAAGACATCTTCGAGAAGCTCCACCGTAGTGGTGTCCCTCTCGCACCATCTTGAAGTTAATAACTTCTCTAGCTATAGATTAATACGCCGGATAACTAAAACAATTCACATATTAGGGAGTGCATCTATGGCGAGCTCCTCGAAGATGTCTGAGGATGGGATCCTAAGACATCTTCGAGAAGATCTGCCGTAGTGGTGTCCCTGCTCTCGCACACCATCTTTCAGTTTATATCTTCTCTAGCTAGACCAGTATGTTGGTGGACCTAACTAATTTCACATAATAGAGAGTGCCTCTACGGCGAGCTCCTCGAAGATGTCTGAGGACGAGGTCCTAAGACATCTTCGAGAACTCCGCCGTAGTGGTGTCCCTGGTCTCACACACCATCTTGCAGTTCTTTACAAGAATGCATACCTATTTATAGATTAAGAAGCACAACATAGTGTCGGGCACTAAAGACATAATGTCGACACACTCACCCTAGTGCTACCACCCATCCAAAATAGTGTCATCATTTACTGGCTTAGTGTTGCCCACTGAGAACATAGTATTGACATGTTGTCGCCACATCCATATTTAGTCCCGGTTGGTGCCTCCAACCGGGACTAAAGGTTCATCATATCTTTAATCCTAGTTGTTGGCTTTAATTTTGTTTTTAGACCAGTACTAATTTTATCATCATGATTATGTTTGATGTACTTAATTAATTATATAATGCAGATGAGCCGGCAATGCATGTACGTTGACCGACTCTCTAGCGAGTTTATTAAAGGCATGCATTCTTTTCTCCTTGTGGCCGAGGCAAACAAGCGGAATGGTTTTATGTCTTGCCCATGTGGTGTCTGTCAGAATCATAAGGAATACTCTTCCTCAAGAGTCCTTCACAGCCACCTGTTTCGGTCCGGTTTCATGACCGGCTATAATTGTTGGACCAAGCACGGAGAAAGAGGGGTTATGATAGAAGACAACGAAGAAGAAGACAATGATAAAGACTACCCTACTATGTCCCCTGAATACGATGGTACTACAATGTAAGACATTGATGATGAAGAAGATGAAGAACAGGCATCAGATCTGCCCGATGATGATCTTAGTCGGGCCATTGCTGATGCCCAGGAAGATAAGCAAAAGAATACAGCATATGATGAGCCAAAGCGCCACATAGTTCTTTCAGGAAAAAGAAACATCGTGGGGGTGGAGAATAAGACAGACATGTCAGAAGATTATGATAAGTTTCATAAAATTCTGCCCTTCGCTATGAAGGATGACCCAAGCATCCCGTTAAGTAAGGAATATGCCCCATGGTTACGGATTAGAAGAAAACCCTAACAATAGAGATGTGTGGATGTTGGTGATGTACAATATTATTAACCTTTATTTTTAATGATCTGCTTATATATATATGGATATGAACTGTCTCGATCTCAATAGGTAGTATTGCAAGTTGTTGTGGCCAGAAATTTATTAATATTAAAACATAAAAGTTAGTCATAATCATATCTAGCCCTGTAGTACACAGCTTCAGGGTCGTCTTCGGAATCGTCATCGTCGTCGCTCGTAGCACGCGGCTGGATCCTCAGCCCTTCCCCAGCTTGTGCACAGGGGAACGGGGGAGGGGGCACCTGCCACTCCGGCCTCGGATTCATGACGCGCGAGGGAGGGGGCTCTCGGATGATGACCCCAGTACGCCCTAGGCCTTCACCACCACCACCATTCTTGTGGCTATGCGGCTAGTGAAAGTGCGGGTACCTCAGGCGAGGATGGTCTCCCATGGCGATGTAGCGCATCACGCCGGCGATAGTCCGGTTCGCCCACCACAGGTGGCGACCGGTCTCGTTGTGGTTTACTGGGGGCGGGCCGTCACCCTCGTACCTAGTGAGCTCCCTTTCCCGCTGGTTTGCGAAGAAGGCATTCCAGGTGTCGAGGTTGTCGGGATCCCAATGGGGATCCATCTGCTGCTCCGGCATGAGCTCGAGGTAGAAGTGGTTCGTGATGGCCGCCTGGCGGGCCGAACCTTGAGGCACAGGAGGAATAGGAACCCCTCCAGCACTCAGCATCCAGCCGGCGGGCAGCCGGTACCCCGACGAGCATGGGTAGCTGGAGGCGCACAGCACCTCGGTCTCCTCGAGCGTCAGAAAGGCCCAGTAAGCGGTGTCCATTGTTGTGAGAGAGGAGGTGTGGATGGACATGGCGGTCGGCCTAGATATAGAGGAAAATGGTGGAAAAACATGGCAGGAAGCGGGGAAAATGGCGGGAAAACATGGCGAGAAGCGGGGGAAATGGCGGGAAAGATGGCGGGAAGCGGGGGAAATGGCGAGAAATATCTAGTCCCGGTTAGTGGTTCCAACCGGGACTAAAGGCCCCCGAAATATGTTTTAGTCCTAGTTAGTATTAAATGTTATATTTCTAATGAGTATATTACTTTTTGTGAATATTTTGGTATTTTATATGTATTTTTTTGTTTTTAAATAATAAACTATATTTTTCCAACATTTGTACTAAATATAATACTTGTTAAACAATATATAATTTCATTTAAGTTGTATAATAAAGTATGATAATAGATTTAAATTATAGATCTTTTTTTTTGAAATTTTTGATATATAATACATAATTTTCTGAAAACTATAAACCATTTTTTTGCGCCAAAAACTCCCTTTAGCCCCGGTTTGTAATACAAACCGAAGCCTAAAGGGGTATGGCACGCGGGAAGAGCGGCGGGTCGAAAACACCTTTAGCCCTAGTTTGTAAACCGGGGCTAAAGGTGGTGGAGTATAAATACCTGATACATTGCAAATGTATCTATAATTTTTGATGTTCTATGTTTGGTTTTATCCACTTTCTTGTGTTTTGTTCCAACTTTGGAGTACTTTTCATATGATTTCTTGGACTAACCGATTAACAAGAGCCACAGTGCCAGCTGCCTGTTTTCTGCTGTTTTTGGTTCCAGGAAAGTCAGAAAATGAATATTCTCGGAATTGGACGGGACAAAAGCCAAAGTGCCTATTTTTCCAGAAGGGATCAAGTGCCAGAATACGATACGGAGAGGGGCCAGGGGCCGGCCACACCACCTGGCTGCGCGGCCAGGCCTGGCCCACGCCAGGGGATGGTCTGGCCGACCCCAGCACCCCCTCGGCCTCTCCTTCCGCCTATAAGTTGCCCTCGGGACGAAAACCCTAGGTACCCGATCAAAAATCCATGAAAGAGTCTGTAGCCGCCGTCATCTCCATCCCTAGATCGGGAGGGATCTGAAGCTCTTCCCGGCACCCTGCCGGAGAGGGGAATTCACCCTGGAGGCCTTCTTCATCACCATGCAAGCCTCTGGTGTGATGCGTGAGTAGTTCATCCTTGGGCTACGGATCCATGTAGTAGCTAGATGGCTGGTTTCTCCTCCTTTGTGCTTTCATGTTTAGATCTTGTGAGCTCCATTCATGATCAAGATCATCTATTTGTAATTCATACATGTTGTGTTTGCGGGGATCCGATGGATATTGAGATGCTATTTCAGATTGATTATTTATTCTATCATGTCTTTGTTATTTGAGATCTTGCATGCTTTCCGTTGTTAGTAGCTATCTTGGCCAAGTAGATGCTAGCAACTCCAAGAGTTAGTATTTATGCTCGATAGTGGGTTCATGCCTCTAGTAATCTGGGGAAGTGACAGAAATCTCTAAGGTACTAGATGTGCTGTTGCTACTAGGGAGAAAACAACGATCCTTTGTTCATAGAACAATTGTATTGTTTACCTTACACGCAGTTCATAAAGCAATAATCTGTTGCTTGCAACTTAATACTGGAGGGGGTTCAGATGATAACCTGAAGGTGGATTATTAGTCATAGATGCAGTTGGATGGCGGTCTATGTATTATGTTGTATTGCCAAATGAAGTCTCAAAGGAGTTAAGATGATTAGTATATGCATGTATTGCTTTCTCGGTGTTTGTCAATTGCCCCGCTGTAATTTGTTCACCCAGCATGTTATCTATCTAAGGAGAGCCACCTCTAGTGAACTATGGATCCCGGTCCTTTCTCTTTTACATACAATCTATAAACTATTTCTGCTTTGTGTTTACTTTCTGCAAACTTTTACTTCTTTCCATTCGATACATTTAATCCTTTGTTTTTCGCAAAACACGGTGAGATTGACAACCTCATCGCAAGTTGGGGACAAAGTTCTGTGGTTGTGTTGTGCAGGTCTCCACATTGCTACTAGCACCGGTAGTGCGCCCTGCCAAAGCTCAGCTAGTAACACCTTTGGGGTGTTTCCTTGCTCCTACTAGTTCGATTAAACCTTGGTTTCATAACTGAGGGAAACTTTCTGCTGTACTCATCATACCTTCCTCTTGGGGTTCCCAACGAGCTCTACGTCGATCGTCGAGTGCATCAAGATCTTTTCTGGCGCTGTTGCTGGGGAGTCAAGGACATCTTCGCAAGGGGAGTCCCTCATAACCAATCTCTTTACTTTGTTGTTTTTGTTTTGCTTAGCTTTCTTTTTGCTTTGTTTGCCTGTTTTGTTCTTCAAAAACACAAAAAAAATAGTTTTACTAGTTTGCTTTCCTTTTGGAAAAACACAAAAAAATTAGTTCCTTTCTTAAGTTGCCTTTATGACTAGCTCTGCTCCAATCACTATTTCATTATGGATAGCTCACTCAATTTCCTATTTGGGAACATTATTATGACTCCTAAGGTAATAGATGAACCACCGCCTGCTAGAACCTCCATGGAAGAAGAAATTGCTGAACCTGAAAGCTCATTAGATGAAAAAGAGGAGGAGAGTGATGGACAAAAGGAGGAAAAATGGATCTACCCATGCCTACCTTCTAATGAGAGTAACTCTTTATCCCTTACATTATTTGATTGTCTCCCATGCTTATCAAAGGAGGGTGAATGTTATGTTCCCGAGGATTCTTTTGAAAATGCTTATAATAAAGCTCTAGTGCTTGTAGATCATGAAAAGCATGCCTTATGTGATAGTTATATTGTTGATTTTATTCATGAGGCTACTGAAAATTATTATGAGAGAGGAAAATATGGTTGTAGAAGTTTTTATGGTAATGAAACACTTTTCTATGTGCTGAAAGTTTTGAAGTTACTTTTGTTTTATCTTCCTATGCCTGTCACTTTGTTCTTTGTGCATTTATTTGCATACAAGATTCCTATGCATAGGAAATGGGTTAGACTTAAATGTGTTTTGAATTTGCTTCTTGATTCTCTCTTTTACTTCAATTCATATTTCCTATGAGAGCATCTTGTCAAATTTTCATGCCTAACTTAAAGGCGTTAAAGAAAAGTACTTGTTGGGAGATAACCCAAGAGTTTTAGATGAGTCTTGGAAGTTATTACCTCTGTAATAACCTCTCCTTATCCTTTTTATTTGCTTTTTGTGCCAAGAGTAACCTCTAATGAGAGTGAAGTAATAATTGGGAAAGTTGCTGTCCCGAAACAGATTTCTGTGCTTCACCGTAAAAATTCCTGAGAGAGTTATGTATGTCGTATTGAGCTGTAATTGTTTGTGATTCTGCCCCATGTTATTATCTAACTTTTGTTAGTTCAACACTTTTTGATTTGAGCAACATAAGGTCTTCGAAAAAATTCGTCTTTACCTGCTGGTCTGTTTTGACAGATTTCTGTCATTTTCTGCATTTGCTTCTTGTTAGTTCCTTCTTGAGTTCCTTTGGGGAATTGAGCTTTTTGAGGGAAGTGCTACAGTAGCTAGTGTTCTAATGGAAGTTTATTTGGTGTTAGAACTGAACCTTGAGACTTATTTATCTTAAGTGCACTAATGTTGCTAATGAGATTGTGTGAAGTTTTGTATGAAGGAAAATTTTCAGGTGTATGGAAGGAATGAGTAATGAGATGAAGGATGGACTAAAGCTCAAGCTTGGGGATGCCAAGCGTGTCACCCCAAGAAATATCCAAGAAGTACAAGCGTCAAAGCTTGGGGATGCCCAAGGCATCCCCTTCTTCATCAATAAAAATTCCAGGTTTCTTCCAAACGCTTCATTTTTATTGTTTCATGCACAGTTGTGTTTTTCTTGGAGCGTCTTCTTTTTCGTTTTAGTTTTGGTTTTTAGTTTGCTTGGTTTGCTTATTCTTCTGAATAAGTTGGTTGGACCCCCCTCTTTCATACATTGGTTTGCAATTAGTTTGGTTTGGTTTGGAAAAGAGTATGAAAGCTCATGCTTATGTGGTAAAAAGAGCTCGTTTTTTACTGTGGCTATGCTTTGTCATGCCATGCTTGATATTGTTTTGGATTTATGCTTAGTATTCTTTGTTGTAGCATGACTTGTTACAAACAATTGAGATTTCTTAATGTGTCTTGGATGAATCATGCATTGTTTTAGCATATTAAAGCATAGTATAGTGGTATTCTCCTTTGATGCTTTATCTGGGTTGACTTGGCGCATGCTCACACCATGTTATGACTTTCAAAAGTCACCATAGCCTTTATGATCCTTTAGTTTTCAACTTGTAGTATCACTTTATGCTTTGATCAATGATGTTTTGTCGCTCTGCATGATTATGGCCATTATTGCTCTCTTAGTTTGTCGCTCCCAGTCTTTTGCTAGCCTCCACCACAAAGTATGAGTTCCACTCATGCATCCAACTCCCTGAACCAAGTTATTCCAAAGAGTCCACCATACCTACCTACTAGCTTATGCTATTCCAAGTACATTCATGCTTTTGTTTACCTTCCACTTGTTATGTTATGAGAAAACTAGTGATTAAAGCTCTCACGAACTTGATGGCACACTTTACTTTATTGCCTCTAATAAACTTGAACCATTGGGTCCTTCTTTGTTGCGTATATGCTTGCGCTTTATAAGTTGAAGTTAGCAGAACCATGTTTCATGGGGAACGCTTTCAACATTGCACTTGTACTTTGTACCCCGTTGATATCATGTTCTTTTGCTTACGGATCCCGGCGGTGTGAAATAAAAGTGGAACTTGTAAGATCATGGAGTTTGTATGTGTGTTAGAGAAACGCCTGGGCCGCTAGCCTAAGCCATGCCTAATCATGGTGAAACTTGCAGCATCACCATAATGAGCACTCTATGAAGCATCCTCAATAAAAAACTATGCAAATAGCAAATAAAAAGATCGCTGAGATGCTCATTGTCTGCTTGCCTTGTCATTTTGATTATGGGAAAGCTCCCGTATTATGTGCAAGGGGTACCCCGTTGGCAGTTCTTAATGATACACATATACTTACAATGACAAGAGCTTACTCGTGACTGAAGTTGAGTAGCATGAGGATCGGTCTTCGTAAGTAAGGGGCATGAGTTTTCGGTTTATAACTTGTCAAGCATATCCTCTTAGTTGTGTCACTTTAACCTTAATCACTTCAAGATGCTTATGATAGGGGCAATGAGAGCTGAAAGCTATAAGTACCATAATTTTTGGAAGCTCTTTATGTGACTTGAATCCCTACTTCCTTTTACAAAAGGCCTTTCTTCCACCATTATATTGAGTCTCCACCTTCTAACTTTATGCACCTACTTTGAGAGCATAGTGGCCATTCTTAGTTCTATGTGCATTGTCCCAAGACTAGTTGATTGATGCATAACTTGTTATTGCTTGTTTTAAACTATTGTATCTAGTCACTCATATGAACTTTGAAGGTGTCCTATGCATTTATATTTGCTACTCTATTGAGGGACAAGCTGAATACTTTTATGCTATGTTTTCTTTATGTGAAACAAACAAACATCTTGCAAAGCATTGTTATTCATGAATCTTTTGTTTGTTCCTTTTCATGTTGCATCATAGTTTCTTTGCTTATTGCTAGAACTTTGTCTTTCATGTTATGATTGAAGTACTTTGATCCCAGCTTTGATGTTTTGCAAATACTTTGATCAAGTCTTTGATGGTGCATGTCACCTCAAAAATTATTTCCTTTTATCACTTACCTACTCGAGGACGAGCAGGAGTTAAGCTTGGGGATGTTGATACATTGCAAATGTATCTATAATTTTTGATGTTCCATGCTTGGTTTTATCCACTTTCTTGTGTTTTGTTCCAACTTTGGAGTACTTTTCATATGATTTCTTGGACTAACCTATTAACAAGAGCCACAATGCCAGCTGCCTGTTTTCTACTGTTTTTGGTTCCAGGAAAGTGAGAAAATGAATATTCTCGGAATTGGATGGGACAAAAGCCAAAGTGCCTATTTTTCCGCAAGGGATCAAGTGCCAGAATACGAGACGGAGAGGGGTCAGGGGCCGGCCACACCACCTGGCCACGCGGCCAGGCCTGGCCCGCGCCAGGGGGTGGTCTGGCCGACCCCAGCACCCCCTCGGCCTCTCCTTCCGCCTATAACTTGCCCTCGGGACGAAAACCCTAGGCACCCGATCAAAAATCCATGAAAGAATATATAGCCGCCGTCATCTCCATCCCTAGATCAGGAGGGATCTGAAGCTCTTCCCGGCACCCTGCCGGAGAGGGGAATTCACCCTGGAGGCCTTCTTCATCGCCATGCAAGCCTCCGGTGTGATGCGTGAGTAGTTCATCCTTGGACTACGGATCCATGTAGTAGCTAGATGGTTGAGTTCTCCTCCTTTGTGCTTTCATGTTTAGATCTTGTGAGCTCCGTTCATGATCAAGATCATCTATTTGTAATTCATACATGTTGTGTTTGTGAGGATCCGATGGATATTGAGATGCTATTTCAGATTGATTATTTATTCTATCATGTCTTTGTTATTTGAGATCTTGCATGCTTTCCATTGTTAGTAGCTATCTTGGCCAAGTAGATGCTAGCAACTCCAAGAGTTAGTATTTATGCTCGATAGTGTGTTCATGCCTCTGGTAATCTGGGGAAGTGACAGAAATCTCTAAGGTACTAGATGTGATGTTGCTACTAGGGAGAAAACAACGAGCCTTTGTTCATAGAACAATTGTATTGTTTACCTTACACGCAGTTCATAAAGCAATAATCTGTTGCTTGCAACTTAATACTGGAGGGGGCTCGGATGATAACCTGAAGGTGGATTATTAGTCATAGATGCAGTTGGATGGCGGTCTATGTACTATGTTGTATTGCCCAATGAAGTCTCAAAGGAGTCAAGATGATTAGTATATGCATGTATTGCTTTCTCAGTGTTTGTCAATTGCCCCGCTGCAATTTGTTCACCCAACATGTTATCTATCTAAGGTGAGCCACCTCTAGTGAACTATTGATCCCGATCCTTTCTCTTTTACATACAATCTATAAACTGTTTTTGCTTTGTGTTTACTTTCTGCAAACTTTTACTTCTTTCCATTCAATACATTTAATCCTTTGTTTTCCGCAAAACACGGTGAGATTGACAACCTCATCGCAAGTTGGGGACAAAGTTCTGTGCTTGTGTTGTGCAGGTCTCTACGTTGCTACTAGCACCGGTAGTGCGCTCTGCCAAAGCTCAGCTAGTAACATGATGACCCACAAGTATAGGGGGTGTATCGCAGTATTTTCGAGGGAAGTGAAACCCAATTTATTGATTCGACACAAGGGAAGCCAAAGAATACTTATCAGCCTTAACAACCGAGTTGTCAATTCAGATGCACCTGGAAACAATCTTGCTCACAGCAGTTTATCAGTAGCAACAGTTTTGTAGTAGGAATAGCAAAGTAACACAGTAGTAAAGCAAAGACAGTAGTAACAAAAGCAGTAAACAGTGGGATTCGAGTGCGGTAGGCATAGGGATGGATGGACGGGCGTTGCATGGACAAGACAATTCACATAGCAATCAGAACATAGGGCAATTGCAGATAAATAAGATAAAGCATACAAGTACTAGACAATCCTAGGCATGTGTTCCATATATAGTCATACGTGCTCGCAATGAGAACTTGCACAACATCTTTTGTCCTGCCAGCCCGTTTGCAGCGGGGCCTCTAGGGAACTACTGGCAATTAAGGTGCTCCTTTTAATAGAGCACCGGAGCAAAGCATTAACACTCCGTGAACACATGTGATCCTCACACCAAAACATTTCCCTTCCGGCTACCCCGATTTCTGTCACTTCGGGACCATAGGTTCCGGACAACGATGTGTGTATACAACTTGTAGATAAGACCAGAAACAATACTATCATAATGAATCAATAATAAGTTCAGATCTAAAATCATGGCACTCGGGCCCTAGTGACAAGCATTAAGCACAACAAAGTTGCAACAAAGTCATAAAGCACTAATAGAAATACTAGGCAATATGCCCTAACAATCTAATGCCATTACATGAACGATCTCATCCAATCCCTACCATCCCCATAGCCTACAGCGGGGGATTAATCACTCATAGATGGGGGAAACATGGATGGTCGATGGAGAAGTGATGGTGATGATGATGGCGATGATCTCCTCCAATTCCCCGTCCCGGCAGGGTGCCAGAACGGAGTTTCTAGTGCTGTTTCGTGGAATCTTGTGGTGGCGGCGGAGCGGAACTCCTTCTGGAAAAACGTCGACCCCCCTGAAGTTTTTAGGTCAGAAGGCTTCTTATAGGCGAAGAGGGAGACCGAGGGGGTGCATGGGGCCACCACACCAGGCCCTCCTCCGTCTCGTATTCCGGCTCCGTGAGTCTTCTGGAAAAATAGGCACTTTGGCTTTTGTCCCGTCCAATTCCGAGAATATTCATTTTCTGACTTTCCTGGAACCAAAAACAGCAGAAAACAGGCAGCTGGCACTGTGGCTCTTGTTAATAGGTTAGTCCAAGAAATCATATGAAAAGTACTCCAAAGTGTGGACAAAACACAAGAAAGTGGATAAAAACAAGCATGGAGCATCAAAAATTATAGATACATTTCCAATGTATCATAACACCTTTGGGGTGTTTCCTTGCTCCTACTGGTTCGATTAAAGCTTGGTTTCATAACTAAGGGAAAACTTTCTGCTGTACTCATCATACCTTCCTCTTGGGGTTCCCAACGAGCTCTACGTCGATCGTCGAGTGCATAAATACCCCACCTCCACCCCGGGTCGAGCCATGACCCGGAGCAACCCATCTTCTTCCCGGCAACGAAGCATCACCGCCTAAGCCCGTGGAGGAGCACGCCGCAACGCTGCCCGTGGAGGAGCACGCCACGCCACCGTCCGCGTCGCCTCCCGCCAAGGAGAGCCAGTCGCGCCACCGCGTGCTCCACCGCCCGCCGACGAGGAGCCAGCAGCCGCACCACCGCCCGCGCCGCCCATGGAGGAGCTCGCCGCCGCCGTTGCGCCCTCCGCCGCCCCTGCAGGTGATTAATTAGGGTTAGAGATTTTACACATTAATTATGTAGTTAGTGTTAGGGTTTTTAATTAGTTAATTAGGGTTAGTGTTAGAGATTTAGTTAGGGTTAGTGTTAGGGATTTAGTTAGGGTTAGTGTTAGAGATTTAGTTAGGGTTAGTGTTAGAGATTTAGTTAGGTTAGTGTTATTAGGGATTTAGTTAGAATACTTAGTTAGTGTTAGTGATTTAGTTAGGATTAGTGTTAGGGATTTAGTTAGTTAATTAGGGTTAGTGTTAGAGATTTAGTTAGGGTTAGTGTTAGGGATTTAGTTAGGGTTAGTGTTAGAGATTTTGTTAGGGTTAGTGTTAGTGATTTAGTTAGGGTTAGTGTTATTAGGGATTTAGTTAGAATACTTAGTTAGTGTTAGTGATTTAGTTAGGATTAGTGTTAGGGATTTAGTTAGAATACTCAGTTAGTTAGGGATTTAGTTAGAATATATACTTAGCTAGTGTTATTAGGGCAATACTTAGTGATTTAGTTACTGTTTATGTTTTATGATTGTTTATTGCTATTATTTAGTTATACCGCATCCTCCTCATCTGAGCCTACTGGACTCCGTCGGTTCCGGGGATCCTGGGCTCTGCCAGGTTGAAACTAGGAGGTGCTACCTGTCGGGACTCGTACCTTGGTGAGGAATCCGGGTATCATCGTCGACCCTGAGCTTCTTTAGTGGCGTCCACGAGATCCAGGAGTGGTGCAGAGGGAGCCGACCCCCGAGGAGGTGGTACGTTGTCGTATCAGGGAGGAGGACGAGCACGTACGGCGATATATGTATCTTTTGGAGACTAGGTTCTCCAATATCTGGCAGGTTCACGGATCTCACCCGAGCTATTCTCCGGTGATGGTTCCTCTTCTCTGGGTGCAGAGCTGCCGTGGCACAGAACGCGGCAGCCGAGTTCGCTAGTTTGATTATTATTGTACTTTATCTTATGAGCGAGATATAAGCGAGATGTATTAATAATATACTTTATCTTAATGCAAAATTGTTTTATTATTAGTACGTAATCTTTTTTCTGTATCCGAGTTGTCGCAATTGTAATATTCTTTTACTTAATGCAATATTCTTTTTCTATATTAGTTAAGCTATGGACGGTAGACAGAATGAAGATGAGATTTTCAACATGATAGATGAGGGTACTGGGGGTTACGATGATGGCTCCTAGTATCTTAATTTATCTAGAGGAGACGAGATTGGAGATGATGGTGCTGACCATGGTGGAGACGATGGTGCTGACCATGGTGAAGACACCTTAATAATAACAAACTCCGTCGAGGTATATAAAGCCTCTACCGATCGATCACTAGTATAGATGCACTAATTGATTCGTATATATGTACTAACGAATGTTTCTTCTCTTAGACCTCCGCATCCGGCCAATCTTCTACAAGGACAAGAGGCCCAGCACAAAAGTTGCCCGCTGATGTCCGTTTCAGCATTTACTTAGTCTCTGCGCTGGGTAAACCGTTGGAGCCCAAAGAATCTGTGAATGCATTTGTACATCAATGCAGAATGATTGTTAGAGACACCGTCTCGATCACCACGCGAGTGTGGAATAAGCCAGGAAAGAAAAGGGATCCAGCTGGGGCTAGTTTTGTAGATGACAGAGCGAGAGATGCGATGTGGAATTCTCTCATGATACATTTCACCCTACCAGTATTAGAGACTGATGAGCTCACACAGCAAATGATGAGGAAAGTCAAGCAGTGGGCTCTTAAGAAGAAGGGCAAACTATTCAAGGAGTGGAAGAAAAGATTGTACCATAAATATGTCTTGAAGAAAAAAATTCCTCCATTCACTGGCCCACTAGAGAAGCAGCAGGATAACTGGGCCGCATTTGTGGAATACAAGACCTCGGCACCAGCTGTGGCAATGTCAGAAAAGAATAAGCTAAATGCAGCCAAAAAGAAATATCACCATCATTGTTGGAGATATGCCCAAGAGGCAATAATAAAGTGGTTATTATTATATCTTTATGTTTATGATAAATGTTTACATCCCATGCTATAATTGTATTAATCGGAAACATTAATACTTGTGTGTTTTGTAAACATAAAAGAGTCCCTAGTAAGCCTCTTGTTAAACTAGCTTGTTGATTAATGGATGATCATGGTTTCCTGATCATGGGCATTGGATGTCGTTAATAACAAGATCATATCATTAGGAGAATGATGTGATGGACACACACCCATAGTAAGCGTAGCATAAGATCAAGTCATTAAGTTCGTATTGCTGTAAGCTTTCAAATACATAGTAACCTAATCCTTCGACTATGAGGTTATGTTAATCACCATCACCGGATGGGTACTTTGATGACATCAAACGCCGCTTCGTAACTGGGCGGTTATAAAGGTGTCATTGGGTATTCTGAAAGTATGTGTTGAAGCGCATATACCAAGATTGGGATTTGTCCATCTATATGACGGATAGATATACTCTGGGCCCTCTCGGTGGAATGTCATCTAGATAGCTTGCAAGCATGTGACTGGGTCACAAGGGATGACATAACATGGAATGAGTAAAGAGTACTTATCAGTAACGAGTTAGAACTAGGTATGGAGATACCAACGATCAAACCTCGGATAAGTAGAATATCGTGTGACAAAGGGAATTGGTTTCGTATGTTAATGGTTCTATCGATCACAAAGTCATCGTTGAGTATGTGGGAGCCGTTAT
The DNA here is from genome assembly GCA_916181665.1 of Avena sativa. Lineage (NCBI taxonomy): Eukaryota > Viridiplantae > Streptophyta > Magnoliopsida > Poales > Poaceae > Avena > Avena sativa. Next base: position 348,650,539 of record OV702287.1, read on the forward strand.
GGATCTCCAGATCCCACTGATGGTTATTGATCAGAGAGGTGTCTTCATCATGTCTGCATATTCACGAACCGTAGGGTGACACACTTAAGGTTCGAAGTTGTTTTAAGTAGATATGGAATATGCGTTGGAGACCAAATGATGTTCGGAGTCTCGGAATGGATCCAGGACATCACGAGGAGATCCGGAATGGTCCGGAGAATAAGATTCATATATTGGGGATCATTTTCTAAGTTAGGAAATGTTTCGGAGTGTTTGTATGGAGATTCTAGAAGGTTTCGAAATGTTCTGGAAGGTTCTAGAGGATTTCTTGCAGTTTACTTGAAAACCAAGGAAGGGATCAAGGAGTCCAAGTGGGGCAAGACACGGATTCGTGGGGGAGGAAGACTCCTCCCCCCTTCCAACCGCCGGCCCTAGGAGGGGAGTCCTACTAGGACTCCCCCTCCCCAGGCACGCCTCCCTCCCTTAAATAGAAGGGAGGGGCGCCCCCTCTTGGCACTCTCACATAACACCCAATCTTTGCCGCCTCTCTCCTCCACCTTTCTTCTGCACAGGCATAGGCGAAGCCCTGCAGAATTCTATACTCCACCACCACCACCACGCCGTCGTGCTGCTGGGATTCCGTGGAGAAGATCTACTACCTACGCTGCTCGCTGGAACGGGGAGAGGAAGGTCTGCTTCGACTCCACACGTGTGACCGTTTGTGGAAGCGCTGCCGGAACGCGACGCCGGAAGGATCGTCCACACGATCTTGAGATCGGCAAGTGATCGACTACATCATCCACGAGATCCAATCTCGTAACGCTTTCGGTTCTATGAGGGTTAGTACCGATCTATCTCGTTGCTCATGTCTAATAGATTAGATCTTGGCTTTTATCTAGATTAGATCTAGGTTTTGTTCGTTCTTGCGGTAGAAATTTTTTGTTTTCCATGCTATGAACCCATCAATGGTATCAGAGCCTTGTCTATGCGTAGATCTGTTGCACGAGTAGAACACAATGATGTTGTGGGCATTGTTGCTCGTGCCGTCTTTTGCTATTTGTGTACTTTGCATCTTGCGGTATGGTGGGATGAAGCGGCTCGGGCTAACATTACATGTCATCGCACATGAGACTTGCTCCACGCTTGACATGCAACTTGCTTTGCACAAGTGGCTTTGCGGGTGTCTGTCTCTCCCATCATAGTATAGATCCAATCTACACTTTGCACTTGATAGCACTTGTATCAACGTTGTGGTTCAGTTTCGTAGGTAAGATCCGTTCTTATTCGAAAGCCCCAAGCCATGTAAAACTTGCAAATAAAATTAGAGGCGTCTAACTTGTTTTTGCAGGGGTTTTGTGATGTGATATGGCCTTCATGTGATTGTGATTGTAGTTGATGTATGCAATGATCCTTGTTGTAATATGGCAACCGGTAGGAGCCTAATGGTTGTCTTTAATTCTGTTAAGACCTGCGTGTCTATTCATCTTGTAATAGATTTATTCCAAGTAGTTGTAATAGTTGCTAGTGATGGAGGACAACCATGAAGCGGCGCCACGGACCTTGACGCAATGCTGGTGATGATGGAGATCATGTCCGTGCTTTGGAGATGGAGATCGAAGGCATAAGAAGAAAGGGCCATATCATATCACACTAATTATGAATTGCCTGTGATGTTAATCCTTTATGCATCTTGTATTGCTTAGATCGCGACGATAGAATTATAAGATGATCCCTCTCACTAAATATCAAGTAATAAAGTGTTCGTCCTTAGTTGGCACCGTTGCTAAGACTCGTCGTTTCGAAGCATCTCGTGATGATCGGGTGTGATAGATTCTACGTGTGCATACAACGGGTGCAAGCCAGATTTGCACATGCGGAAACTAAGGTTAACCTTGACGAGCCTAGCATGTACAGACATGGTCTCGGAACACAGAATACCGAAAGGTAGAGCATGAATCATATAGGTGATATGATGAACATGAAGATTGTTCGCCGATGAAACTACATCATCTCACGTGATGATCGGACTTGGTGTAGTGGATTTGGTTCGTGTAATCACTAAAACAACTCAAGGGATGTTGTTTTGAGTGGGAGTTTATTTGTAATTTGGATTAGTCAAACTCAATTTATCATAAACACAATCAAAGTGAATTTGCATAGTTTGTTGTAGTCATTGGCATCCGTTCACCACCTTAAGTTTAGTTATAGTTGAGATAGTGGAACTATAGAAATTCTGGATATTTGCTTTACGAACTGGTATCGTATTGTTTTGAGTGTCAATCTAAAGTTTAAAAGTCATATTGCAAACTTTCAGCAAACTCTGTTTACTCTGTGAAGTTTAATAAACAGTATTAAATCAAGAGTAACAATTCCAGTGTTAGTATCTAATGTATCATGTTTGCCTCCATGATTCTTGATACTCAAAAGATTGTTTTTAATATCAAGTTTATCTAAAAGCTGAAAGCTATGTTTCAGAAACCATCATATGTGAAAGGTATTGTGATATCTAAAACAATGTGTTGGTTACAACATGATAGAGTATATGTCCTCATATTTGATGAGAATTTGTGAAGGTTGGAGACGCTGGCCGTCCTAGTCCTCCAAAAGGTTTTTGAAATGAAACATTATACTCACAATTCACCTTTATAAGCTATAGCAGCTTGATCATGAAAGTTGTCATGATAAGGATGAATAGAAGATGTAAGTAAAATGTTTACTACACTAAAAGGTTACTAAAGAATGGAATTTTGAAAGAATGCCAAACATTTGATGAAGGTGATCCACTTCAAAGTGCAAGTCCAAACGTATTAGTATTTGACTATACACACTTTGTACTATGTGTCATGTGAATGACACCACTATTGATGTTGATAGATTTTTTTTAAAGAAAAGGAATTGTTGAAAGAGAATCTATAAAATACTTGGCAGAAAAGAAAAGATTGGAGATATCCAACTTAGGTATATAGAAGATACATGTTATGGTTGTATTCCTTGGTTGTTAAACAATGTGGTTGCGGTATTGGATACCGAATTGGTTGATATGAAGTGTCATACAGGACAACACAATTCATGAACTGCAATGGCCTAAGTAAATAGCAAGAGAATATGTGATGATGTTCATCGAAAACAAATAAAGGGTTGTTGTGTTTCTGTTAACATCAAAGCTTGCCTTCAAGATTTGTCTCAATAATTGTTATTTTGATCAGGTATTATGACGACAAAAGGTTGTTCAAATAATTGTCGTATTCCATAATAGATGGATGATATACAAGTCTGGTTGGAGAAACAACGACCATAAAACTAATGCTAAAATGTCGCAAGACAAATGATTGAAAGATCACTTGCGAAGTGACATCGCCGTTTAAATTATATTGAAAGGGATACATGAAGAAACTCCATGTTGATGGATTTTTGGAGTCTTTGATTTTGATCAAAAGACGCTTGTGATACTTTCCTGGAGATAATTAAAAACTCCGTTCGTAGGCCAAAAAGAGGAACGGACGACTAACTGATTGGAATTTGTACATATTGATGTATATAGTCCATTATGTGTAGTCGTGGGCGATGGATTTCAACTTCATATGCTTTCTCCGAAGATTTAAGTGAGTATATGTATATACTTACTCAATAAGGAAGAAGTATGAAACATTTGAAAATGTTTAAAGACTTTCAAGATGAAGTGGAAAATCATTGTAACAAGAAAATAAAAGTTTATGATTGGATCATAAAGAAAGATGTTTGAGTTACAAGTTTAGCAAAACACCTAAGATTTGAGGAATCGTTCCATGGATTTGCATTTCCCAAAACACCATAGGAGTATGAAGTGTTCAAGATATGTAATGAAACCTTGTTTGACATGGTAAGATCAAAGGTGTCATTTATAAAACTGCCATTATATTTTAAAGATTAAAGCTTTCATGACTATCGCTTTTACACTGAAAAGAGCTCCATCGTGATCCGTTGAAATGACACCATATGAGTTGTGGTTTGGGATAAAACCTGAATTGTCTTTTCTTAAATTTTGGTATGCTATGCATAAGTGAAATGTTTACAACCAAAGTCGGATGAGCATGTCTTTGTAGGTTATTTCGAATAACCATTGGGTATTCCTCCATAACACCAAAGACAAAAGTGTTTGTCGCTTGAAACGTCAAGTTTCTTGAGAAGGAATTTTTCGTGAAAAGTTAAGTGGGAGGACAATAGAACTTTGACAAGGTTGTTGAACCTTGGCTAAAATGTGCTGAGTTGCGCAGCGTTGGTAAGTGTCCCGAAGGCAACAACAATGCTCATGGCTCACGTGCCTCAAAGGTTATGGTCACGGAGATCTAAGTTCCTATTGAGCCAAGTAGGTCGGGTAAGTAATCAAATGATAAGATTTGAGAGTTAAATCATTGTTGTTTGACAATGATGAACCGACTACATGCAAAGAAGCAATGATGGGCCCTGACTTTGTTAAGTGGCTTGAAGCCATAAAATCCGTGATAATTCCATACACGAGAAATCAAGCTTTGAATTTGAAAGACCCTTAGGAAAGGTGCAAGACCTTACAGTCGTATATGGATCTATAAAGAAATAGACATGGATGTTTCACATCTATGAAATAGTCGACATGTCGGAAAGAGTTTACGACAATGTTCAAGGAATTGACTATGATAAGATTTGATCTTTCATAGCGATATTTAGTCTGCACGGATTAATGTAGCAACCACTACATATATTTTTGGTATATGGTAGTTGAACAAACAAAACAAAATTCTTCTAATAGAATGGTTACCTAGGACGTGTACATGACACGATCCAAAGGGTTTTGTTAATTCAAGGATGCTAAAAGAGTATGCAAAACTTCAATGGTTGAAGTAAGCATCACGGAGTTGGAATCTTCACCGTGATGAAACTGTTAAAAGGTTTAATTTCATCAGAGACGATGAAGATACTTGTATTTTGCAAGAAATTAAGTGAGAGCGCTAATACATATTTCTAATACATTATATGAAAGACATATCGTTGATTAGAAATGATGTATCTTTTATTGACACGTGTTAAGAATTTCATTTCGATTAAAGACTTAGCCATAAACCAAGAATTAGGCATCAATGTCTATATGGATAGATTGAGGCGCTAATAAGGTTTTGCCGAATATACATAGATAAGATGTTGAATGAGTTCAATATGGAAACAACAAGAAAGGTTCTTGACGCACGGAAAGGACTGAATCAAGATTCAAATGTGTTGACACGAGATTCAAGAGTTTTGACACTTGGTGAAATCACAAGAATATTTTGATCAATCATTCTTTGAGATGTACACATCCAGATATGTCATATGCTCTAAATGTTATGAGCATATACCAGAATGACTCATAAGATGATCATTGGACAATAGTAGGGATATTCCTATGATCTTTGGAAGAACTAAGAATATATTACTTATATAGTGGTGACAAATAGTTCATTGTAAATTATTACATTGATACTAGTTTTTTCATAAATTAAGTTTATCTCAATTTAAACTATGGGTGGCACAATGTAATGGAAAGGAAGTTCCATAACGGATTTGGTTGAGTACCAAAGTTAAAACATTATGACAGATACTACAACAACAGGCTAAGTATATGACTACTATTGTAGTAGCAAATGAGGGCATTTGCGTCAAGTAGTTTGTTACCAAACTAGGTGTGGTTCATAGTGGGATAATACTATGAAGATACATTGTATGACAATTGTATCAACATGATTTAATCCCGAGGAACTAAAGGTCTCACCAAAGGACCAAATTTATACAATGCCATCTCATTGGAGAATGAGTAATGCGTAGAGACGCAAGGACATGCAAATACACACGGACCTGGAAGTGTCAGATCCGAAGATTATGTTTACCACTGGCAATAGTGTCTATACAACACCCGAAAGCCATAGGTGTTGAATGCACAAGTTTTTAACTAGATTATTGACTCTAGTGCAAGTGGGAGACTGTTGGAGATATGCCCAAGAGGCAATAATAAAGTGGTTATTATTATATCTTTATGTTTATGATAAATGTTTACATCCCATGCTATAATTGTATTAACCGGAAACATTAATACTTGTGTGTTTTGTAAACATAAAAGAGTCCCTAGTAAGCCTCTTGTTAAACTAGCTTGTTGATTAATGGATGATCATGGTTTCCTGATCATGGTCATTGGATGTCGTTAATAACAAGATCATATCATTAGGAGAATGATGTGATGGACACACACCCATAGTAAGCGTAGCATAAGATCAAGTCATTAAGTTCGTATTGCTGTAAGCTTTCAAATACATAGTAACCTAATCCTTCGACCATGAGGTTATGTTAATCACCATCACCGGATGGGTACTTTGATGACATCAAACGCCGCTTCGTAACTGGGCGGTTATAAAGGTGTCATTGGGTATTCTGAAAGTATGTGTTGAAGCGCATAGACCAAGATTGGGATTTGTCCATCCATATGACGGATAGATATACTCTAGGCCCTCTCGATGGAATGTCATCTAGATAGCTTGCAAGCATGTGACTGGGTCACAAGGGATGACATAACATGGAACGAGTAAAGAGTAATTATCAGTAACGAGTTAGAACTAGGTATGGAGATACCAACGATCAAACCTCGGATAAGTAGAATATCGTGTGACAAAGGGAATTGGTTTCGTATGTTAATGGTTCTATCGATCACAAAGTCATCGTTGAGTATGTGGGAGCCATTATGGATCTCCAGATCCCGCTGATGGTTATTGATCGGAGAGGTGTCTTCATCATGTCTGCATATTCACGAACCGTAGGGTGACACACTTAAGGTTCGAAGTTGTTTTAAGTAGATATGGAATATGTGTTGGAGACCGAATGATGTTCGGAGTCTCGGAATGGATCCGGGACATCACGAGGAGATCCGGAATGGTCCGAAGAATAAGATTCATATATTGGGGATCATTTTCTAAGTTAGGAAATGTTCCGGAGTGTTTGTATGGAGATTCTAGAAGGTTTCGGAATGTTCTGGAAGGTTCTAGAGGATTTCTTGGAGTTTACTTGAAAACCAAGGAAGGGATCAGGGAGTCCAAGTGGGGCAAGACACGGATTCGTGGGGGAGGAGGACTCCTCCCCCCTTCCCACCGCCGGCCCTAGGAGGGGAGTCCTACTAGGACTCCCCCTCCCCAGGCGCGCCTCCCTCCCTTAAATAGAAGGGAGGGGGCGCCCCCTCTTGGCACTCTCACATAACACCCAATCTCTGCCGCCTCTCTCCTCCACCTTTCTTCTGCACAGGCATAGGCGAAGCCCTGCAGAATTCTATACTCCACCACCACCACCACGCTGTCGTGCTACTGGGATTCCGTGGAGAAGATCTACTACCTCTGCTGCTCGCTGGAACGGGGAGAGGAAGGTCTGCTTCGACTCCGCACGTGTGACCGTCTGCGGAAGCGCTGCCGGAACGCGGCGCCGGAAGGATCGTCCACACGATCTTGAGATCGGCAAGTGATCGACTACATCATCCACGAGATCTAATCTCGTAACGCTTTCGGTTCTACGAGGGTTAGTACCGATCTATCTCGTTGGTCATGTCTAATAGATTAGATCTTGGATTTTATCTAGATTAGATCTGGGTTTTGTTCATTCTTGCGGTAGAAATTTTTTGTTTTCCATGCTACGAACCCATCAATCATATGGACACAGGTGGCTACAAGACTGCCATGCCTAAGTGGGATAAAGTCGAGGCTGACTTGGCGGCTAAATGGATCACTCCAACTATGTCTGGTTGGCCCTTGAGGTCAAGAAATTGGTTACTCGGGCATGGGGCGTCGTATGACCCAGAAACATGCGAGATTGTTGCAGCCAAAGAAGTTGCTGGACCCAAAGTTGATCTTATTAAAGTGATAAAAGAGGTTGAAGAGGGAAAGTTTGTTCCCGACAGGGAGAACGATGAGCTGACAAAGGCTCTTGGGAATCCTGAAAAGGCTGGACGAACAAGAGGGTTCGGACCTTCTTGTCCATGGGCTATCGGGTTTCCCGAGGACCTTGACACGTACAGAAGCCGATCGATAAAAACAAAGTGGCAAAAAGAGGAGGATGCGAAGCGGTTCGCGAGGTTTGAAGCCATGCTGCAGGAGCATCGACAAGAGCTTAATGAACTTAAAGGACTCTGACAGCAAGATACTGCACCAGACAGTACGGTCGTCCCATCGCAACGGAAAAGCAGCGTGGCTTCCACGGAGGGCCACGGTAATGATGCAACGATGGATGTGTACCCCGTGGATGCAATTAAGGAGAAGACTAGTTGTGAGCTGCATGTTGAACTGAAGAACATATCCATAAAGGTGGCGGTCGGCTTTGCTTTACCTTCTGACTGGGAGCGACCTACCATTGCAATCCGATTCCAACTAGCTATGCTCGTGTCGGTGTGGATGAAGTTCAACCGCTGTGTCAGTCACTACTACTTGACTTCCCTGGAGGTGAAGGGGAGATGACACTGGGAGAAGTCACGAGTGGCTTCATTCTTTGGAAAAAGGAATACATCAAGTTTTCAGGCTCGGCACCAAGGCCACCTTCTCTAGAGAGAAACAATCCATCACCTCCAAGGCCACCGTCTCCTCGCAGTAAAAGTCCACCTCCAAGTCCACCTCCAAAGGCACCGTCTCCTCCCAGTAAAAGTCCACCACCTCCAAGTACAATCCATGATCTCAACACGAGTCCATCTCAATCTACACAGCCGCCTCCACCCACTAAGGGCCAAAAGTGGAAGAATAGCACCGCTCTGTCGAGTGATAACCGACGCCCAAAGCGACAGTTGTCGCCCCTCCCAAGAGTACCGCCGGTTCCTTCCAAGAGGGCTTACGACCTGACCGATGAGGAGACCGATGCGGTCGTATGGGCCGAAGTGGATGCTCATTTTAAAAATAAAAAACCTGAGCCAGAGGTCCAAATAAAACCGGAAACCAAGGAGCACTTTAGGAAATTACTGACGCAGCCATCCCAAGCTCAGTTAAATGCGTCAGATGACTATACACGATGTCTTCAAAAGACACTGAAACAGAAGAGATCAAGTGGTAGAGGAAGCATTACAAAAGACGTTCCCCAGCAGGGGGAAAAAGCAAAACAATCGAGTGGTAGCAGAAGCATCAGAACGAACGTTCCCCAGCTGGAGAAACAAGAAAAACAATCGAGTGGTAGCCAAAGAACCAAAAGAGACGTTCCCCAGCTGGAGAAACAAGCAAATCAATCACTCCCCCCGCTCCAGGTGTACATACCCGAATCTCAACTATATGGGGGTGAACCTATCGATCAGGAAACGGCTAAGATATTGGCCGAGCAATGTAATATGTCTATTCATGACATTATTCATGGCGATCATATGTCCAAGGCTGAGGTAGCACCTAAATTTGTTCACGGGGAGCCTCTGGTCAGTTCTGTGAGGCTTCGGGATATGCCAACAAAAATGCGATGATTGCATGAATGGTACATGAAAGTATCAAAAGAAGAGCGATATTGGCTCATAGTGAAAGTTCGAAAAGAGCATTACTTCGCTGAAGACGAGGTCCCTATTGAATTTACAGAATTCTTTCAGTTATTCAATCTAAAGGAACTCGACAAATCTATCCTCAGTTCCTATTGTCTGTAAGTAATTACTTTATTTATGTAATCAAGTCTCTAGCTCAGCTTGTTCAATTCATTGCCGGTAAGTATACTCATTATATTTTTTTGTACGCTATATATAATGATGCAGATTGAGGATTCTCGAATGTAAAAAAAAAGGCTATCAAGGATTTGGGTTCATTGACCCACATCGAGTTAATGGAGCTGTGCTAAAGGATAAGCCACTGGAGACCAAGCAAAACTTGCTCCGGTTTCTCACAAACCAGCATTTCTGTAATGAAATACTATTTTCTTACCACTTCGGGTGAGTGTGTTATTGTCTTTTACACATTAACTTTTGCTTACTCGATGTTCAGTGTAATGATGAGTTACTGACGTATGTAAACCTTGCGTAGCTACCACTGGATTCTTCTAAGCATTTCAGTTGACTTGGGAAGAGTTCACATCATGGACTCACTAAACAAAGACATGGAAGAGAACCGCATCATTATCGATACGCTCTAGAGGTAATTTCAACCATTATCGCACTATATCGGTTTCTTTCGTTCATTTTCTAGGATATCAAGTAGTTATTAACTCATATATTCATTTTCTTTGTTGAGTAGGGTTTGGAAATGGTTCAAGAACAAGGTCTGCGGTTAATGGCATGAGCAGCTATTTTTTAAATCGGTCTCGGTAAGTAGTACGAGCTAGGTCCCCGCATCTATTTAATTCTAGTTTACGTACATTTATCATGCTAGAGTTATTATTTGATTGAATTATATTCTTGTAAAGTGCGTGAGGCAGCCACATGGGACTAATCTATGTGGATTCTACATGTGCGAGTTCATTCGCATCACTACTGAGATGTCCTTGGAAACTGTTCGAGTAAGTAAATAATATATTCATCCTTTATTTTTATTACAAAAAGTTGTGTTGAGTCTAATTTATATGATCTTTTTTTTACAGTTGGACGCGGTGCGGGACAAGCTTCTACCACAAGACCGCCTACTAGCAATCCAAGAGAAATTGGCTGGATTTTTTGTCGACGAGGTCATAGACCCATACGGAGAATACTCTATAGATAGACCCTAAAGCATCCGTGTAATGATCTCCATGTAATCAAAGAGACAGGCTCTGAATCCGGTTGGGACTCCATGTAATGATCGACCTCTATGCATGTATATGCTTGTAAGAGAAATTATATTATATACGCATCAACGTGTACAAGTACTGTATAGTAGCGTTGTGTATGTATACGAAAACTTGTCTATAATGAAAACACAAAATAAAAAATAATTGAACACAAAATAAAAAGAAAAACACAAAACCCTAAAACCCCATCTCCTGCCGCGGCAGCCAAATAGCCCAAAACGTTGCCGCGGCAGGGAACCTTTAGTCGCGGGACCACGTGGTGGAATTCTAGTCCCGGTTCATAATAGAACCGGGACTAAAGACAGGACCTTTAATCCCGCTTTGACAGTCCCAGTTTGCAATCCGATTACGAACTAGTGATACATCGGTTGTTGGGCAGAATTGCAACTCTAGCTAATTAGCGTGCATGCTCCAACCAACCACGCCACACCTGGCTTGCATCGTACAACTGCGTTTCGTTTTGTATTGTGATGTATTCGTTCCGTTTTCTTACTTGCTGCGGCTCCTTATTTCTTTATTTAGTGGGCACACCCACATTCTCGTGAGTCCAATCTCTGCTCGTGCGGCATTGCAGCTGCCCATCTCTCACTGCTGCGCTGCCGATCTACATGTCTCACCCTGTGGCGTCTCTCCCTTGACATTGTTAGAATACGGATATATATATACGGATAGAAACCCTATTCAACATCCAGTATAGAATAGTTATTTTGTACCCCACATATTTTTATGTTCTCACACTTAAAAATATATGTTTTATATAGTAATAATTATGTTCATATTCAACACAAACGTAAAAAAATTGACATAAAAATATATTTTATGAGTCATTATAGTGTAAAAAACATAGAAAATACGTATTTTATGTCGTATTTTTATACGGCATGTAAACAATTTTTTTACGACATGTCTAAATTTTCTTATGTTCTTTTTAACTTGCGAGGTAACACAGAAAATTTACGTGACGTAAAAATCATTTACGGTTTAAAAGATAGAGGATGGGTGAAGAATAACTATTGTACACCTTGGGTGTCAAATAGCGTCATTATATATATATATATATATATATATATATATATATATATATATATATATATATATATATATATATATATATATATATATATATATCGACGCGGATTTGGTGCCCGGGGTGGCCGCGTTGCACCCTCTATCCACCCTTGGATAATGGAAGCATGATCTATTTGTGAACCTGGTAGGTGAAGGTTGATGTGAGTGTTGCAGCTTAAACGTTGACATAAAAAATTGTCAGTACTGAGCGGAAAAACCATAAATCAAGTACAAACCTGAAGAAACAGTGTGGTGCCAGCTGGGGGTGAGTAGGAGATGTTCCTCCTAGTTGCCATCCTTGCGGCTGCGCATGCTCCAATAACAGATTCGAGCACGTATGACGACCAGTTGAACTTCTGCATTTGGTCTGGATCTGATAGGGCTGGCCAGAAGTTTACAGATTCGCGTTCTCCGGGGTTGTCGCTATCACACAACAAGCCAACCACAAAAACCACGAATGATATTTTAAAACTTAATTCTTCTTCTTCGGACAACTCGCGCCCGGCGAAATCTCGGAGAGTCTTCAAAGCAGCAATCCTAGGAGACAATGAATGGATTCCCATTCCAATGGTCTTCTCAATCTTGTCCCGCATTGACTGAGTCTTGTCAAGTGATGCGCCTCACACTTCCTTTCCGGAACACGGGATGCCAAAAACACTTGCGACATCTTCGTGAAAAATCATCAGTCTCTTGCCGCCAGGACCTCCGATTGACCTGCCAATCGTGTCTACCTTGGGCAGTAGCCATGCAGTGAACTGCCTATCGAAGTTGAGTGCGTGAATGGGCTTGGAGAAAATTCTGAAACTGGTGGCCTCTGCTAGGCAGGTCTGCTTCTCGGTAAACTTCTGGATGATCTTGTTCAGCTCGACGAACAGATGAGAGCTGGCGTAAGATGCTTGCTTCGTAGGCGTGAGAGCGTGCACGCCCGGGTGTGCTCCTCTAGACATGGACCGGCCCTTACGGCCGATCCATGACCCTGTCCCGCTGCTCATCCGAGCGGGCTGTGAATCCGTCGGTCCTGGCATGGGCAAACAAAACACGAGCTGAAACAAATAAGTACAAAAAAACAACGTCAATCGGGAAAGTGCAGAAACTTAGAAACAGCTTGCCTAGATTATATTAGTGTCGCCTGCAAGTTTCATAGAAATTTCAAGCATGAGAAGACATGGTAGCTGCTATGGCTGCCAATGGTGGGTGGAGATGAACATGTCGAGCAAATCTACAGACTAGAAGCTGCTATGTATGTAGTATTCGGAAGACGATCCATATGCTCTCATTACTCCCATTGGAACCTACCGGCCTCTACCGTGTACGTTCAATGCACGAACGGTTACTACACAGATGCTAATGGACAACGGCTTGCATGTCTACTTAAGTTCACGAGATTTCACCATTAGGCAATCGCATGTGTGATCACTGGGGAGAATAGTACCAACACCACCGTACCGTGCTATACTTTGCTAGTTGCTTCATGCATGGGTGGACACCATGATGAATGCATGTGGCCACGGCAGGACTGCATATTTCATGTGTGTTTTACGGGCTAAATCCTATGCTTCTTTGCATGTCAGTCCATCGTGACGAATGTATTTGGCCACGGTGCACGGCTCCTTAATCAATGAGTGTGTTTTGCCGGCCGGCTTGTGCTAGTTGCTTCATGCATGGGTGGACACCGTGATGAATGCGTGTGGCCACGGCATGGTTCGATATTTCATGTGTGTTTTACGGGGAGCAAACCTATGCTTCTTTGCATGTGAGTTCACCGTGACGAATGCATTTGGCCACGGTGCACGGTTCAATATTATGAAGTCAGCGACCAAACACCAGTCAATGAGTGACAGAGAAATTAGCTTACTGAATGTAGGGCAGCAGAGCGGATCCCTTTTGAATTTAATCTGTGCAAAGTTCAAATAAGTAAGAACAACTTAAATTTAATTCGTGGTACTAGATGATGGATGTCTAAATTCACCGAATGGCTGCCTTGACCAATACTTACATGGTCAATCGATTACCGCCGTTCGTATTGTTTGCATGAAGAAGTAGCGGTTCCCCAATGTCCAAAACCAAACTAATAAGCGATATCCCAAAACCTTTTTCTCACCGGCTCTCTCTGTTTCCAGTGATAGCTTCTACTAGAATAGCCGCGGATGACAAGAATTGGCCACGGTGCACGGCTCGTTAATCAATGAGTGTGTTTTGACGGCGAGCTAGTGAGTAATGCCTTTGGCCACGGTACCGGCATCCTCTATTCATGTGTGTGCTTTGCGGACCTGCTTCGGCCGTGTGACACATATGTATTCAGCGGGCACAAACTATTCATGCAGCAGTCCATGTCGACGCCGTTTGCTCTCTCTTTGAAACCGTTAAAACGCCGTGTGAACCCTTTATCTAATCCGACGGCAACAAGCCTATGCACCGTGGCCACCCGGGCAACACACTAATTTGCATATATATATATATATATATATATATATATATATATATATATATAATATATATATGAGATAGACTAGGACTTTAAGATTATCTTATACTCCAAGTCTAACTACCTTAACTCTATATATACGTCCACGAGGGTCAAATCAATAAACTGAAGTATTAAGGATTTATTATTTTCTACATGGTATTAGATCGGTTGCCTCACGGCCGATCCTAGGTTCTTTCACCACTTCCGCAACGCGCCGCCCCCGAGGAGATTACTCATCGAAGGCGCGGTACCCGGTCTTGTTCAAAGATCGGATCGATTTCTTAGGTCAACTCTAGTTTTTAGATTATACTATTTCCAATTTTCTAGATTAGATTCAATTTTTTGAAATTTTCCAATTCCCAGACTAGATCCAATTAGGCAAAATAAATTCTAGATCAGACTACGACCCTTCGATGAAATTTCTGCAGAAATTAGCATCACTATCGGTGTGTCCGGCCGGCATCCATTTCCGGCGAATCATCCACGTCACCGACACATACGACCGGGGAGAAGGCACGTCTGCTGGTTGATCCAGCCGGCCAGCAGTCAACGCGCACACTGCCACGTCGCGCGACGCCCAGCTGCAGCAACACGGGTCTCGTCGCCCTCTCCAAGAGTCCAACAACTCTACAACTCCATGCATGCGTACACGGCTAGGAGCAGACGAAGGAGTTCACGTGATGCAGATCAACATGTACCAGATCGATCTTTTCCTTTGTTCCATGCAGGTACGCACATGGACACACGGGCACGACGATCTGGTCTGCCCGACAGTCTCCAACATGCATGGACGCACGGCTTCACATTTCTTATCATCATATGATCATGGCTAGCACCTTGGAATGGTGACTGCGTCCTCTTCTAGCGCCCTCTGAAAGTACACGAACTGCAAGGCACGACGACGGTATCGACCGCGTCCACGATACCGACAACTGCATCAACAAACCGGCATCACAATTAGTGATGCCCCTACGACCGCGCATACGGTTCTGGCAGAACCGTGTGTACTTATTGGCTTCCTCCAGTCCTGGCAAAACTGGTGGTTGAAGAAAATATGCCTATTGGCAATCATAGAGATGATTGTATTTCATATATATCCATGAGTTTTTATAATGTTCCTTGAATATCTATATATCAGACAACTTGTATTGATTGACAATTATGTGAATTGTTTGTGAAACTCTTTACTTATATGGTTATCTAATAGTTGTTCCTAGTCAGAGTTCATATGAGGACACACGTGAATATTAGACTAGCACATCGATTGGTTGATAACTATGTTTCGCAAGTCATAGATATGGAGATGTCAAACCAATGATGTGGACACATGTTATGAACATGGGGTTAGATTGACCCAACTTAAGACTGGAAATAATACTTACAACTCTCTCTACACATCATGTACGTTTTATCCTTAGATCTGAGATTGTCGCATGTACTTGAGATGTGGATCGACCTACTTTGGGACTATCAAACACTACCCCGTAATTGGGTAGTTATAAAGGTAGTTTTCAGGTTTGTCCTGATACATACTGCAAGGCATTGGTCAATCAAGATGACATTTGCCCCTCTCTACTTGAGAGAGAGATATCTGGACCCCTCGAGTGATCGGATCCAGAAATACATGGTCGTGCTACATATGGTTAAGAGTTAACCTAGTAAAGGGATTCCGAATCATGGTATCAAGAAAGAGAGGTCAGCTTGGAGCTAGACCAAATATCATGAGGCAAAGGGAAATACATGTACTCAACCTTATGATGGCTCGTTCGAATGATCTTTATATGCGTTTAGGAGTTGATATGTCTTGCTAGAGGCCGCTATCAACTATTGACGGAGTAAGTGTACTCGTTTCATGTCTATACGTGTATAATCTATATGGTCACACACTTTAGGGGCTAGAAGCCTAATAAGGATTGGATCCGAATTAAGCCAGGCTTAGGCTGCTAATGGGCTGCTAATGTAGAAGCCCACCAGACATACCTATATAAGAGAGAGTGAGACGAGCTGAATAGGGTTGACCATTCCACCTAGCCGCCACTCCTCTCATGCATGTGTTGCACGAGAAGACCTAGCAGTCTGGCGTGAGACGGCTTCCACTCCGGATATGTGGATACCTCAGAGGTGCTGCAACAGTAGAACTTGGACGAGCCGCGCAAAGGGGAGCTGCTCGTGGGACGAGGACAAGGAGGAGACGTAGAACATCTACACTGCCCCGATGTGCTTCATCGAGTTCCGCAACTGCGCATCTAGTGGTATTCCCGTGATTTATGACAATAGTATTCCTGATTGACGCGGTAGAAAATTTTAATTTTACGCTGGTGTAGCCTACCTGTTACCCTACAGTGGTCGCACCTACGACCGCGTCCACGAGACGCTCCGGACAGTACCTTTACAAGGTGCAAAATGCCTACAACTACAGCTTCGTTAATAATAACAACAAAAACCGCGCAATTTTTTGCGCCGCCGGCACCGGCGACCACACAACATACGACGACTACGACATCGACCACACCCATCTCGACCATGGCTATATCACGATCGGCTACCTCTACATCGACATCAAGAACAACGTCTACAGGAACTCAAGAACTCCAGTCAACAAAGTCCACGTCGTCACTTGCGTTCACGCCACTCCCGCTGTGACTGCAGGAGGGAAGAGAGGCACCAGAAGGGGACGCAGTCACCGCTCCAAGGTGCCAGCCATGATCATGTCCACGCAGGTGATGATGATAAGGAGGTGAAGACGACGGAAGCGCAAGACTTCAAATCCAGTCGCAAGCGTCCGCTTTACTCCCTCTCCGACTGAGGGGATGTTAGAATACGAATATATATACGTATATGAGATAGACTAGTATTCTAAGATCATCTTATACTCCAAGTATACCTACCCTTTGTAACTCTATTTATACCCCACGAGGGTCAAATCAATACAATGAAATATTAAGGATTCATTATTTTCACAGACATTATTGCCTTGGCACCGTCACCGAAGAGGACGACTGCTCTTCGTCATCCGTGTCTCCGACGATCTCCTGGCGTCCTGCGGTATCCTGCTGCTCCTCAAGTTCTTCGTTCTTCGTTGTGTGTGCTCGACGTGCACCTTCTTGCCTCGCCCGCTTCTCACGGGCGCTTTCGATGTCCCTCGGTTTGCGGCTCCTCTAGTCCCTCCGCCGTCCTCGAAATTTACAGCCACCGCCAAGCGCCTGACGTGCACCTCGTTTTTGAAGATGTATTACCAAGATGCAACGACGAGCTTCATGGAGTAGTGTCCTGGTCCGCGGGGTGAGCTACGATGGCAGCGAGGCGTGCAGAGTTGGCTAACGCCTCTCCTCCTTCAAGACAGTAGTTTCTCGGCTGCAGACATGAAATGCAGATTCTTTTTTTGATATAAACACAATGGTACAGTTTGAAACTCCACAAACTATGATGAAATTAGATACAAACTATGGTCGTGTAAAAACTTATGAAATTTGTATGAAACTATTTGAAGTGTCCTGAAATTAGATACAAACTATTGATATAAACACAATGGTACAGGTTGAAGTGTACTCGAACACAATGATAAACTCTATAATAAAATGAACCCTAATGAAGGTAGATACAAACTATTATTATCTAAATAATATCATTTTTATGAAACTGATTGAAGAACAATGACACGTGTTCTAAATTCAAGCGCAATGCATCTATGGTATCCAATTATATGGTTGTTGTGTTTCAAATTCTATTGTCATGAAATACAAGTTTGTGAATCACGATAAAACTTGATAAGATCTTTTCCATTTGCAAATGTTTTAAAATTTTGTATAAAATAGTTTGTCACATGCACATCCACACACAATGTCCCATTATGATCCAGTATGCAACATTAAGATACACATTTGAAGTTCTAGTGGAGACACTTTGGGACATTTATGTTGCACTATGTAACATTATGTACAACTCATTAGGCTATCATCATGCTATTCTATACGCGTTAGTGCCCCTGTACACATGTTTTTTTATAAAACACAATAGAACTTTGATGAAAAAACATATTTATTACGAATCTTTTTTGTATCAATAAAACACAACGAGTGTGCTAATGATTCATGTAAATTTACATGAAATGATAACACTCTCTCATACTTCATATACACTCCTCTCCAGTTTCAACACGTTTCATAATTAAAATTATAAATATTGTCAAAATATATTCAAAATTGGTCTTGTTAGAAAGTACTCAGGAAGAAACACACAAATATGCAAACGGATTATAAGCTGAACCTCTGGTTCAAAAGCTAAGAAGGATTCTAGTTTTGAACTCAACTTAAAATGCATGGCTCGGTGGAGGGAGAGAGAATATAAGTAGGTGAAGAGGTGATTTGACTGGAACATAATGGATGAGAGAGAATGCAAAACAACCCACACCAAAATTTACACCGCATATTTCTTCCACAACGGCCCTACCAACATCCGTCCCACAAGTCATGCTCATACTAGTTAAACTATGAGGTATTAGCACCCTATAGGTATAAATAGTTGTCTACGAGAAGCAAACACATACACCAAGTTACAAAATAGAGCCAGGAGGTACAAAAAATATACATACAGATTGAAATTGGTACACCTCGTTTGCACAGCCGATACGTGTACTGCCATGCTGAAAAAGTCCATCTGCGGAAAAACCCCTACGAATTCCGGTATTCCCACCACGTTAGTTAGTTGGTGGGGCAAGTCAAGTCACGGTCCCCAACCACATGGTGCCCTGGTCTTCTCGTCACCCACATGTGCGCCGCCTTCTGCCAGAGCTCCACCGCCTCCTCGCCTCTTCTCCCGGAGCTCCACCGCCTCCTCGCCTCGATGCCTAGCTGGAACGACGGGGAAAGTTCCAGCCAGTCGTCGCTTGGGGTGAGTTGTCCTATCTTACAGGGTTAGGGTTCATAGTCGATTTGGGGATTTTTTTTCTCGAATTTGTTCGATTGAGCAGTTGTACATATTTGTTTAGGACTTCACGGCGATAAACTATGCTCTGTGGGGTGTACAGTGCGGTGTCCGGGGCATAATCTGGAGCCACTGAGATGTGTTGCATATGAAGGCACATTGACAGGCCGAAGATTTTACATGTGCCCTATTGAGAATGTGAGTTTTTTGCATACCAATTGTTGCATTTCTGTTACACTTACATTTCCTGCACTGCTCATATGCTCATCTTCTCTGCCAATAAGATGTAAAAGTGCTGCTTTTATTTGTTCATATGCTCATATGATCAACAATGTATAGCTCCTACTCCATTTTCCACAACATTCTAATGTGCTCTACAAGATGATGCCTCATATTTGCCAATAAGATGTAATTGTGTTGCTTATACTAAAAACTGTCATAATCATGTGCTACCACCATTCAATAACAGGATTGTGAGTTTGAATTTATGTGCCTTTTTATTTGTAGGATGCTTTGAACTGTGGTTTTGTATCTTGGGTAGATGAGCAAGAGTGGCCAGAGGCCCTGCAGAATGTTTTGTCAAAACTCTGGTCCATGTATGATGATGCCAACACTTGCAGAATTGATGAGAGGGTGGAGAATGGAAAGTTGTTATCTCAACTAGCCGAGGAGAAGGCAAAGGATGAGAAGAAATATGCAAGCCTGATGGCTGAAGTGGGCAGGTTTGTGGATGATTCTCAGAAGAAGGTGATAGAGCAAAACTTGGCCCTGTTGAATGGTAAGACTGAACTTGAAGTTGTGGAGATGGAGAAGGAGAGGGATTCTCTAAAGACTGCCATGGAGATGCTCAAGCATGTGCATAAAACACAAGTAGATGTGATGAAGTCAAAGGAGAAGAGATGGGAGGAAGAAAGGGATGCTCTCAAGGCTGAAAACAAAAAAATGAATATATGTTATATGATGTGCTGAAAGCTGGTGATGACAACAAGGAGAAGGTGAAAAGGATCAAGGCTATAGTTGATGAGTGAAGATGAAAAAGGATCTGCTGAAAGTATCTTAAAATGCAATGCAATGTTGATGTCTACGCACTTCTATTCTTGTAGACAGTTGTTGGGCCTCCAAGTGCAGAGGTTTGTAGAACAGCAACAAGTTTCCCTTAAGTGAATCACCCAAGGTTTATCGAACTCAGGTATCCCTCTCAAGCAACCCTGCAATCAAGATACAAGAAGTCTCTTGTGTCCCCAACACACCCAATACACTTGTCAGGTGTATAGGTGCACTAGTTCGGCGAAGAGATAGTGAAATACAAGTGGTATGGATATAAGACAATGGTGCCAGAAAACATCTTAATGGCGTGGAAGAGACTAAAGGCAAACTAAAATAAAGATGGAAGCAAGCAAACATGTAACAGATCTAGTTGCAAACGGTGTTTCAATGCTTAGAAACAAGGCCTAGGGATCATACTTTCACTAGTGAACACTCTCATATAAATATATATCCTTTATGATACTACACTTAACTACTCTCCGGCTGAACACTCTAATCGATGGTAGGGCTATAATATAACACCTCAAAGTCCGCTTCCCGCATCTAGATAACCCCACACTGTCACCTTGAGTACTAGATGGTTCAAACAAACACCACAATTTCATAAAGACATCCAACTCCAAATATAACTCATAACAAGTATTTGTAATCTCTAGCCTAAGTGCCACCATGGTGTGCACGCTATCACTTTCACACACGTGGGGAGAGCCAGAGATCTATTAAAGCACTTGAGTAGCAAGGTAGATCTACTTGATTACAAAGCTCATGATCACAATATGATCATGCATAGAGAGAGATATGAACACATAGCTACCAGTAGAACCCTTAGCCTCGAGGAAGAACTACTCCCTCCTCATCATGGGAATCAGCAACGGCGATGGAGATGGTGGTGGAGATCGATGGAGATGGCTCCGGAGGCACTTACCTGTCCCGGCAGGGTGCCGGAACAGAGACTTTCTGTCCCCCGAATCTCCCATTCGGTGGCGGCGGCGCTGTGGAACTTTTCATGGCTAGAGGCTTGACGATTTAGGGTTTTTGCATCGCGAGGATTTTATAGGCGAAGGGGCAAGGTCGGTGGCCGGCCAGGGGGCCACACCACCTGGTGGCACGGCCAGGGCTAGCCCACGCCACCATATGGTGTGGCCACCCTGTGGCCCCTCTCTGTCTCGTCTTCTGGCTCCGTGAGTCTTCCGGTAAAATATCGACTTTGGCTTTTGTCTAGTCCAATTCCGAGAATATTGATTTTCTGACTTTCCAAGAACCAAAAACAGCAGAAAACAGGCAACTGGCACTGTGGCATATTGTTAATAGGTTAGTTCCAGAAAATATGTAAAAGTACTCCAAAGTGTGGACAAAACATAAGAAAGTAGATATAAAACAAGCATGGAACATAAAAAATTATAGATACGTTAGCAACGTATCAACATCCCCAAGCTTAACTCCTGCTCGTCCTCGAGTAGGTAAGTGATAAAAAGAAAGAATAATTTTATGAGGTGACATGCACCATCATAAACTTGATCAAAGTATTTGTAAAACATTGATAGCTGGGATCATAGTACTTCAACATAGCATGAAAGACAAAGTTCTAACAATAAGACATAGCAACTATGTTGCAACATGAAAAGGCACAAACAAAAGATTCATAAATAACAATGCTTTACAAGACATTTGTTTGTTTCACATAAAGAAAACATAGCATAGTAGCATTCAGCTTGTCCCACATAGAGTAGCAAACATAAATGCATAGGACACCTTCAAAGTTCATAAGAGTGACTAGATACAAATAGTTTAAGAACAAGCAATATCAAGTTATGCATCAATCAATAAGTCTTGGGACAATGCACATAGAACTAAGAATGACCACTATGCTCTCAAAGTAGGTGCATAAAGGTAGAAGATGGAGACTCAAAATAAAAGTGGAAGAAAGGCCTTCATAGAAGGAAGCAGAGATTCAAGTTTCATAAAGAGCTTCCAAAAATTATGGTACTTATTAGCTTTCAGCTCTCATTTCCCCTATCATAAGCATCTTGAAGTGATTAAGGTTAAAGTGAACAAACTATGGTGTATATGCTTGACAAAGTATAAGTTGGAAATATCATGTCCCTTGAATACGAGGGCCGCTCCTCATGCTACTCAAGTTTAGTCACCGGTAAGTTCTTGTCATCGTAAGTACATGTGCATCATAGAGAACTGCCAACGGGGTACCCCTTGCCCGATGATATGGAAGAATCCCCATATCAAAATAACAAGGCAAGCAGACAACGAGCATCTCATAAATCTTCTTGTTTACCATGGGAAAATGATGCTTTTTTCTCTCTTTCCTCTTTTCTCATATCTCTTTTTTTTCTTTTTATTTTTTCTCAATATCTGACTCTTTTTTATAAGAAGAATGCTTCATAGACAGCTCATTATGGTTACGCTGCAGGGTTCTACCATGACAACATGGATTAGACCGGTGGCCCAGGCATTTCTCTACCACACATACATAACTCCATGGACTTATAAGCTCCCCTTTCATTTCACACCGACGACATCCATAAATAAAAGAGCATGATATCAACTAGGTACAAAGTACAAGTGTAATGTTGAAAGTGTTCCCCATGACAACATGGTTCTGCTAATCCCCAACATATAAGTGCAACATATACAATATAGACGACACAATGGTTCAAGTTTATTAAGGGAAAGAAAAGTAAAGTGTGCCATCAAGTTCGCGAGAGCTTTAATCACTAGTTTTCTCATAACAAGTTTAATTCGGAAGATAGATAAAAACATGAATATATTTGGAATAGCATATGCTAGTAGGTAGGTATGGTGGACTCTTTGGAATAACTTGGTTTAAGGAATTGGATGCATTAGTGGAACTCATACTTGGTTACGGAGGCTAGCAAAAGACTGGGAGTGACAAGCTAAGAGAGAAATAATGGCCATAATCATACAGAGCGAACGAACATCATTGATCAAAGCATAAAGTGATACTACAAGTTGAAAACTAAAGGATCATAAAGGCTATGGTGACTTGGGATAGTCATAACATCGTGTGAGCATGTTCCAAGTCAACCCAAATAAAACATCAAAGGAGAATACCACAATACTATGCTTTAGTATGCTAAAACAACACATGATTCTTTCAAAGGCACATTAAGCAATCTCAATTGTTTATAACAAGTCATGCTACAGCAAAGAATACTAAGCATCAAGCCAAAATAATATCAAGCATGGCATGAAAAAGCATAGGCCACAGTCAAAAACAAGCTCTCTTTACCACTTAAGCATGAACTTTTATGCTCTTTTCAAATCCAAACCAAACTATTTGAAAACCAATGTATGAAAGAGGGGGTCCAACCAATTTATTCAGCAAACTAAGAAAACAAAACAAATGAAAAACCAAAACAAAAACGAAAAAGAAGACGCTCCAAGAACAACACAACTGTGCATGAAACAATAAAAATGAAGTGTTTGGAAGAAACCTGGGGTTTTTATTAATGAAGAAGGGGATGCCCAGGCGGGCATCCCCAAGCTTTGACGCTTGTACCTCTTGAATATTTCTTGGGGTGACATGGGGTGGCATCCCCAAGCTTGAGCTTTAGTCCATTCTTCATCTCATTACATCATTCTCTCCATACACCTGAAATTTTTTCTTCATACAAAACTTCACACAATCTTTGTTAGCAACATTAGTGCACTCAAGATAATAAGTCTTTAGGTTCGGTTTCAACACCAATAAAACTTCCATTAAAGCGCAAGCTACTGTAGCACTTCCCTCAAAAAGCTCAACTCCCCAAAAGAACTCAAAAAAGAACCAACAAGAAGCAAATGCAGATAATGGCAGAAATCTGTCAAAACAGACCAGTAGGTAAAATCCAATTTTTTCGAAGACCTTCTGTTGCTCAAATCGAAAAGTGTTGAACAAACGAAAGTTAGATAACAACCTAGGGCAGAAGCACAAAAATTCACGCCTCAAAATGACGTACAGAGATTTTACACGAATGTTTACGGTGAAGAACAGAAATCTGTTTCGGGACAACAACTTTTCCAAGCATTACTTCTCTCTCATTAGAGGTTACTCTTGGCACAAAAAGGAAATAAAAAGGATAAGGAGCGGTTATTACAGAAGTAATAACTTCCAAGACTCATCTAAAACTTTTGGGTTATCTCCCAATAAGTACTTTTCTTTAACGCCTTTAAGTTAGGCATGATAGTTTGAGAAGATGCTCACATAAGAAATATGAATTGAAGTAAAAGAGAGCATCAAGAAGCAAATTGAAAGCACATTTAAGTCTAACCCACTTCCTATGCATAGGAATCTTGTAAAGAAATGAGTCATGAAAGCACAAAGCAACAAGCATAGTAAAGCAAAACAAGTGCAACTTCAAGACTTTCAACATAAAGAGGGGAAACTTAATATTATTGAGATGCATAAGACCATGTTTCCCTCTCTCATAATAACTTTCAGTAGCATCATGAATAAAATTAACAATATAACTATCATATAAAACATTCTTATCATAATCCACACGCATAAAAGAATTATTACTCTCCCTATAAGAATAGTCATTCTTATTAATCATAGTGGGAGCAAATTCAACAAAATAGCTATCATTATTATTCTCATCACTATAAGCATCAAATATAGGAGGCATATTGTAATCATAATTAATTTTCTCCTCAATAGTAGGTGGACTGAAAATATCATATTCATCATTGTAATCATCATATATTGGAGGTTTGGTATCATCATAGGCAATAGAATAGCTATCTTCCAAAGCTGGGGAACTAAAAAGATCATTTTCATAAAACTAGCTTCCCCAAGCTTAGACTTTTCCATAGCATTAGCAATAATGGTGTCCAAAGAATTCATACTAACAACATTGCTATTAGCAAGCAAATAAAGTTCCATAGGTTTTTTAATTTTCTCTTCAAACACTTCATGTCCTAACTCATGATAAATACTATAAAGCTCTCTAATTTTGTTGTTGTTTTCCATTAAGACTAACTAGTGAAAACAAAAACAAGAAACAAAAAGATATGATTGCAAAATCTAAAGGAAATAACTTCGAGCACTCACACCGGAGGATGTGAGTACCTTTTACCTTACCTCCCCGACAACGGCGCTAGAAAATAGCTTGATGTCTACGCACTTCTATTCTTGTAGACAGTTGTTGGGCCTCCAAGTGCAGAGGTTTGTAGAACAGCAACAAGTTTCCCTTAAGTGGATCACCCAAGGTTTATCAAACTCAGAGAGGAAGTGGTTAAAGGTATCCCTCTCAAGCAACCCTGCAATCAAGATACAAGAAGTCTCTTGTGTCCCCAACACACCCAATACACTTGTCAGGTGCATAGGTGCACTAGTTCGGCGAAGAGATAGTGAAATACAAGTGGTATGTATATAAGACAATGGTGCCAGAAAATAGCTTGATGGCATGGAAGAGACTAAAGGCAAACTAAAATAAAGATGGAAGCAAGCAAACATGTAACAGATCTAGTTGCAAACGGTGTTTCAATGCTTAGAAACAAGGCCTAGGGATCATACTTTCACTAGTGAACACTCTCATATAAATATATATCCTTTATGATACTACTCTTAACTACTCTTCGGTTGAACACTCTAATCGATGGTAGGGCTATAACAGCACACCTCAAAGTCCGCTTTCCGCATCTAGATAACCCCACACTGTCACCTTGAGTACTAGATGGTTCAAACAAACACCACAATTTTATAAAGACATCCAACTCCAAATATAACTCATAACAAGTATTTGTAATCTCTAGCCTAAGTGCCACCATGGTGTGCACACTATCAACTTCACACACATGGGGAGAGCAGAGATCTATTAAAGCACTTGAGTAGCAAGGTAGATCTACTTGATTACAAAGCTCATGATCACAATATGATCATGCATAGAGAGAGATGAACACATAGCTACCGGTAGAACCCTTAGCCTCGAGGAAGAACTACTCCCTCGTCATCATGGGAATCAGCAACGGTGATGCAGATGGTGGTGGAGATCGATGGAGATGGCTCTGGGGGAACTTCCTCGTCCCGGCAGGGTGCCGGAACACAGACTTTCTGTCCCCCGAATCTCCCCTTCGGTGGCGGCGGTGCTGCCGAACTTTTCGTGGCTGGAGGCTTGACGATTTAGGTTTTTTGCATCGGGAAGATTTTATAGGCGAAGGGGCAAGCTCGGTGGCCGGCCAGGGGGCCCACACCACCTGGTGTCGCGGCCAGGGCTAGCCCGCGCCACCATATGGTGTGGCCACCCTGTGGCCCCTCTCCGTCTCGTCTTCTGGCTCCGTGAGTCTTCCTGTAAAATATCGACTTTGGCTTTTGTCCGGTCCAATTCTGAGAATATTGATTTTCTGACTTTCCTGGAACCAAAAACAGCAGAAAACATGCAACTGGCACTGTGGCATCTTGTTAACAGGTTAGTTCCATAAAATGTGTAAAAGTACTCCAAAGTGTGGATAAAACATAAGAAAGTAGATATAAAACAAGCATGGAACATAAAAAAAATATAGATACGTTAGCAACGTATCAAATTATAGATACGTTCGCAGGGGAAGAAGGAGGCGGTGGTGGCGGTCGGTACCTGTAGACTACACCGACGAAAGTGCAGCGGGAGGATGAGGCGGCAGTGGCGTTGCTTGATTTGTGTCGGGTGGCGAAGGAAGAGCTGGAGCCGCCATGGTCGCTAGTCGAGCTCATACTGCTGGGGCCCGAGCTGAGGCGCAGGGGCAACGAACTCGTCATCAGGCTATCGTTGGACTTGAAGAAGAGGATGATGCTCGAGATAAAATCATGTACATTGGCATGCATCAAAGCTCGCGCGTCAGCGACCAGTGCATCAACCAAGCAACTATTAGAGGTGATTAAGATCACAAAGCTCGTAGGGTAGAAGCAACCCTTATTTTAGTTTGTTTCCAGGCATGAATTTGAGGTTTTGCTGGAGCAATGTCGTCAGTTCCCAACTCCTGAACTGACAGTGCCACTGTCATGGATTACTGGAGTTACATGGCTACATATTCCTGTATGTTGCTGCAAGAAATAGTTGCTCATGGATTCAGAGTATAAGCAATACTATAATTAGTTGCCTGGTTTAGGAGTACATATAGTTGCATTTTGGGCATGGTTGCAATTAGTGCAGGAGTAGTTGTTGCAATCTTCTGTTAAAGATGTAGCGGTTCAGATAGTGCAGGAGTAGTTTCCTTTTGGAGAATGTTCGGGTTTTAGTTGCCTTTTGGAGAATGTTCCACTTTGCTGCATTTTGGTCATGGATTCCAATTTGTAGCAACTATTTGGTAAAGACAATATTTAGCAAAATGTTTGCATACAATATGTAGCAAGTTCACACATATTTGTAGACAATGTTAGCAGGAAAATAGTGTTCAGGTTCATAGAAGAAGAAGTAGCCTTCAGGTTCAGAGAAGAAGAAGAAGAAGAAGAAGAAGAAGTGTAGTTGGCTTCAGGTTCAGGTTCAGACAAGAAAATATTAAAGAAAATTTAGACAAGAAAAAAAATGAAATCCTTTGATAGCTAAGTTCATTCTCAGATTGGTGAATTTTGGCTAAGCACCACTTCCTCTTGGGTTTCTTCAGGCAGTGTCTCATTCAGGTCTAAGACAGCAAATCTTACCGCAGTCTCATCACCAAAGAGCATGTAATGAGCTAATCCAGGTCCTGTTTTGCTTCACTAGCATCCGACTTCTTGGAGGTCTTGCCTTTCCCTTTTGCTGCTCTTTTTCCTCTAGCACTTGAAGCATTCCCTCTCCCCCTTTCAGCTACTGCACTCACTCTTTCAGATCGTGAACTATCTCTTTCTGCTCCAGTCATTCTTCCTCTTCCTCTTCCCCTCAAACTCCGTCTTGTCTGAGTAGTAGTTACTCTTCCTCTCCCAGCCAGCATAGCATCTCTTGCATCAACAACAAATGAACTCTCCTCTGGTAAAGGGCCAGTTTCCCTTTGTAGTGGTACAAATGAAGCCTCCTATAGTGTCAAAATTCAGTGTGATAAAATTCAATGTCAAAATTCAGTGTGAAAATTTAAAGAGTGCAAGAAGACAACCTCCTGGACCATCCTATATACCAACATGTGGACTTGATTGCTTGGATCATTTTGAGGGTTAGGATTTTCAGGGATAATGTGCTGTGCAACAAGAATTTTAGGTAAGCACATAATTTTAGGTAAGCATATAATTTCAGGTGAGCATTTTACAAACATACACAATTCATACCTAGAGAATGTGTGGCTAGTCAGGTTCATCCCCATTATCACTGTCAACTCCATCTCCTTGCTCTTCCTCACCTAACAATGCATTGGCTACCCTTTCCATGTATTTGACATGCCCTCTCTTATTGTGGTCTGCATTTCCACATACAGAGCAATGCATTGTTAGGCCAGCCCTAGTCAGTACCTTTGCACCATGTATTTGGATCAGAGCCTGCTTCCTAGCTCTTCTTAACTTCCACCTGTTGGGATTCAGGTTGATTTTTTTCTGGATTTTAGTTCCAAATGTTTGTAAATCCATATTTTGGTTGTCTCTGAACTCATCTATGAAGTAGTCTGCTAGAAATGAGGATGTCAGTGCCTTAAGCTCCCAGACTCTTTCACATCTGTGTGCACCATAATATTTTCTCACTGTCACAGCTTCTGTCCTGGTATCCTTTGATGCCTTTATGAACCATGTGTAGACACCTGATGCACACTTTCCTTTGCACACAACATGAATTCTATTTTGCTCATTTCTAGTTTTGTGGAGCCTAACTCTTTCATTTATGTTGTATGCTTTGATTGCTTTTATTATCTCTGTCATGCAAGAGAAGACCATGCCAACCTTGAATTGTGGCACCTCCATGTCAGCCTCTGCATTGAACATTTTGAACTTGTACTTCAACTTTTGCTCTTGCTCTTTACTCAAATTCAGCTCTTCATATCCATACCCTGCATCATCCTCTTCTTCCACCTTTTCCACATTTTCATTATTGTCATCTACATCCTTATCTATTGTTGCTTCCCAAATGTCATCATCTTAAGCATCATAGTCACTCTCATAGAAATCTTAATTTGTCCCCTCTTCTTCTGAATCTTCACTTCCAGACATGTCATCAAGTGCAATCTCAGTTCCTGCCTGCTCCAAACCACTCCCACTTGCACTGTTATCATTCTGAAACATATTTGGTTGCTCTAAACCACTCCCACTGTTCATATTACCATTTGCTTTCTTCTCCAAACTCCCACTGCCACTCTCAAAATTACCATCTGTTGGCTGCTCTAACCCACTACCACCGCCACTGTTGACATTACAAACTGGACCTTGTGCATGCCTGAAATTGAGAATCACATCAGGCCTTAGCCCCTTGAGGTGGTTGCCATGATCAACAAGAACATAAAAAGCCTATGCTTCTTGGCAACTACAATCATGGACACAATATCACAATCTTGCTCAATGCATACAAGGCCACCATCTTTTAGTTCTTTCCCAAGTAAACACCAGTACACATTCAGAGACTGTTATTTCGCACCCTAGTTCAATCAAAAAATCATGTATCCAAAGAAGTGACCATGTGGCACAATTGCAGTGATCAAAGAATTCAAATGATCCCCCATAATAATCAATTTCACCACCTTTATGCAATCAAGTAAATATTCCATGCTCTATAGCCAATGTGAACTTGTCAGGGTCATCACCTGCATTGCAGTGAGCCAAAATTCAGTAAACAACATCTGCATTTACACAAAATTCAGTGTACAACATTTGCACTTTGCCAAAATTCAGTAAAACTGCATGATACATCCACAATGCCTATAGTATAAATACATAGAACCATGTCCAATATATTATTTACATTAGCGCACCACATAATTCAGCAAAAAGGACAGCTTTTACTGACTTTGGCTAAACAGAGCTGAAACAGGGCACTCTCAGTTATGCCTCTAACTACATCAGTGACATCCTACACATGCTAGGCATCAAAAATATCTGGTTACATTGTCCTACATCACCCAAGATCAGTCAGAAATCCATGCAAAATTAGTACCCGGGCGGTACCCTGTCAAACACCAAAATGAGTTCATGAGTGCACACAGAAATCATGGAAAGGCTGCTACCGGTTCGTCAAAGCTCGCTAATCTACCCAGATCTTAACCTAATATTCTCTGTGAAAAACCCTAACCAATCCAGCAGCGGCGGCCGAACAAAGAAGCAAGAAAAACAGGAAAAGTTGGCTGATTCATACAGTAGTCTAGAGCCTCCATACCCCAGCGATGGTACACGGGATCACCGACCATGACAGCCGCCGAGCCGCGTCGTCCTGGCGATCGCGAGAGGGTGGAGACGGGTGGTGGTGGCGTCGTCCTGGCGTGCGTACTAGTACGAGAAGGAAAGCCGCGACAAAAGTGGCGTGGACAAGCTGCCCCTCCAAATAAGATCACACAGACCAGGTGGCGGTGGTGGGTCCTAGCTGCAGTATTTATCCTTCCTCGTTAATTAGTCAAGACACAGGGTTCAACTCATTAAATACTTGCCCATGTCCAAATGCGACGCTGGAGGTTGTTTTTGCAAAAAGTTGAATCCTGCATGGCTGACAGTTGGCTAATTCGGACTGTTTGAACTAAACTAACAATGCATGTATACTTTTTTACCTTCTGGCCCAATTTTGCAACTTGTTGTATATATTTGCTCCTCAAAGACAACTATTTGTACCTAGGGTGCTAATACCTCTTAAACTATCTGGTACTACCATACACAATCTGTATTTGTACTCCCTAAAAAGAATTTTCGGTTCCGTTGTTGTTTAATACGTCGCTTCCCTTCGTCGCGCGTCGTCCGTTCTACATCAAGTGCTCTGAAATTAACCCCCCGGTCCCTACTCCTCTAATCTCTCCACCATCCAAGTGGATGCCGCCACCTTACCGTCCCGCCCCGCATGAAGGGGAGAAGTGTCTGCCGGAGATGGCGTTATCCCAGAGACGACACTCCCCACGGCGGACGGCTCCTAGCGGGAATCCATGGCTGCCTCCGCTGCTGTGCTGGAGATGGCGGTCCCCGTGGCGGAAGGTTTCGGAGACGAATACGAGGAGTAGAAGCAGTGTCGCATCCGTTTCATCTATGAAGAATGTGGAATCCCAAAGGTGAGATCCACTAATCCCTCCTGATTTCCTTCAAATCTCAACACGGTGACGGAACCCTAGATTTCCACCACCAATATGTGCATCAAGCCTGTCGCTAATCATCCCATGATTACCGAGTACTTAGTCCCTCTGCTAGGCACTGCTAAATATTTTTATGCGAGAAGAGTACTGATATTGATAAACTGAAGGTTATAATCATGTGAAGCACGCTTGGAAAGCATGAGCATTTTCTCCTTGATCCGGTAACTTATGGTCTTTATGAAGGAAATATGCCCTGAGAGGCAATAATAAAGGCGTGAGTTGTGAAGGCAATCCTGTTGTGAATTTCATGGTTGATGAAATGGATGACCCTGCGACGTATGAAGAAGCGATGATGAGCCCAAATTCCAACAAATGGCTAGAAGCCATGAAATCCGAGATGGAATCCATGTACGAGAACCAAGTTTAGAACTTGGTGGACTTACCTCACGACCGAAAGGCCGTTGAGAATAAATGGATTTTCAAAAGAAAAACTGATGCTGATGGTAATGTGACCATCTATAAGGCTCGACTTGTCGCAAAGGGGTTTTGACAAATTCAAGGAGTTGACTACGATGAGACATTCTCTCCCGTAGCGATGCTTAAGTCGGTTAGGATTATGTTAGCAATTGCTGCATATTTCGATTATGAAATATGCCAGATGGATGTCAAAACTGCATTCCTCAATGGTAAGATTGAAGAAGAGTTGTATATGATACAACCTAAGGGTTTTGTCGATCCTAAGGATGCTAATAAGGTATGCAAACTTCAGCGATCCATCTATGGACTGAAGCAAGCATCACGGAGTTGGAATCTTCGCTTTGATGAGGTGATCAAAGAGTTTGGATTTGTCCAAACTTATTGAGAGGCTTGTATTTACAAGAAAGTGAGTGGGAGCAATGTGGCATTTCTGATATTATATGTGGATGACATATTATTGATTGGAAATGATATAGATCTTTTAAACAGTGTTAAAAGTTATCTAAACAGCTAATTTTCAATGAAAGACCTTGGTGAAGCGTCATATATATTAGACATTAAAATCTATAGAGATAGATCAAGGCGCCTAATTGGGCTATCGCAGAGTACGTACCTTGATAAGATATTAAAGTAGTTTAATATGGACGAAAGTAAGAAGGGGTTCTTACCTATGTTGCAAGGAAAGACATTGAGTAAGACTCAAAGTCCGGCTACGGCGGAAGAAAGAGAGATGATGGATAAGATCCCCTATGCCTCAGCCATAGGCTCTATTATGTATGCCATGCTATGTACAAGACCGGATGTGGCACATGCTATTAGTTTGACTAGTAGGTACCAATCTGATCCAGGTTCGGAACACTGGATAGCGGTAAAGAACATCCTCAAGTACTTGAGAAGAACTAAGAATATGTTTCTTATATACGGAGGTGAAGAAGAGCTAATCGCTAAGTGTTATGTCGATGCTAGCTTTGACACCGATCCGGATGACTCTAAGTCTCAATCCGGATATGTATTTCTCTTGAATAGAGCAGCAGTTAGTTGGAGGAGTTCCAAACAACCTGTGGTGGCTGGATCAACGACGGAGGCGGAATATGTTGCTGCTTCAGAAGCGGCGCAGGAAGCAGTTTGGATGAAAGAGTTCATTACGGAACTGGGTGTGGTTCCCAGTGCGTTGGACCCGATGGTGATCTATTGTGACAACAATGGAGCCATAGCCAACGCAAAGGAACCGAGGTCTCACAAGAATTCCAAACATATTAAGCGTCGGTTTCACTTCATCCGCGAGCATGTCAAGGATGGAGATATAAAGATTTGTAAAGTACACATGGACCTAAATGTAGCAGATCCGTTGACTAAAGTTCTCCCTAGGGCAAAACATGATCAATACCAGAACTCCATGGGTGTTAGATTTATCACTATGTGAACTAGATTATTGTCTCTAGTGCAAGTGGAAGACTGAAGGAAATATGCCCTGAGAGGCAATAATAAAGTTGTTATTATATATTCCTTATACATGATAGATGTTTATTTTACATGCTAGAATTGTATTGATTCGGAAACATCAATACATGTGTGTTTAATAAACAAAAAGGATTCCTAGTCATGCCTCTCTTATAGACTAGCTTGTTGATTAACAAGATGATCAAGGTTTCCTGATCATGGACATTGGATGTTGTTAATAACAAGGTAACACCATTGGTGGAATGATGTGATGAACATTCATCCGAAGTATAGCATTACGATCAAGTCATTATTTTTATATTGCTATAACATCATACGAAGTAATCTTTATCCTTAGACCATGAGATCATGTTAATTGCTGACACCGGAAGAGTATCTTGATAACATCAAACGTCACACCGTAACAGGGTGACTATAAAGATGGGTTCAGTACTACGAAGGTGTTATGTTGAGGCTCATGGATCAAGAGTGGAATTTGTCAATCCAGATGACGGATAGATATACTCTGGGCCCTCTCGGTGATATCACATTAGGATAGCTTGCAAGCAAGTGATGTGATCACTAGAATGTTATATCACGGGAACGAGAAAAGAGTGCATGTCGGTAACGAGATCAAACTAGGTATGGAGATACCGATGATCGAATCTCGGACATGTAATATATCGAGAGACAAAGGGATTTAGTTACAAGCGTTAAAGGTTCTCACGATCACAGAAGTCATCGTTGAATGTGTAGGAGTCAGTACGGATCTCTAGGTCCCGCTGCTAATTATTGATCGGAGAAGGGTCTCGATCATGTCTGCATTATTCGCGAACCGTAGGGTGGCACACTTAAGAGTTACCGGACACCATTTTGGAGCACATATGTTTCAGACGAAAGAATTGCAAAGCGCAGGAATTGTTTCAATAGAAACCGGAAATTGTTTCGGGTGAAATTGCAGAAAGTGGTTCTGCATGTGATATTGAAATATTGCAAGGGGCTATATGTGAATGTTTGTTAATTAAAGTAATTAACAAAATTCTGAATAAATTTAATAAAATGAGTTTTATTAAATGAGAGAGCATTAAATTTGGAGAAATTTAATGCATTTAAAGTGGAGACTTTAAAAGGGAATGTGAAGAGGCATTTTAATGTGGAGGGGTTAGCACCACATGAATGGGGGAGGTAAGGGGTCACCCCCCCATGCGCCGGCCATGGAGAGAGGGGGCACCCCCCTCCTCCTATAAAAGGCCACCCATTCCCTCCTTTATCCACACACCTCCTTGTGAAGGATCTCTCTCCCCCTCTAGAATTATTTCCCCATGGTCTCGGATTAGCGAGATACATGTTCCCGGTGGCATTTCGTTTGGAAGGAGTTGCTGCTTCCGCTGGATCGCTGGAGCGAGGAGGTGGAGGTTGTCCGGTGGCTTGAACGTGTGTGCGAGTGCGGATGCGCTGCTGAGTTGAGGCGCTCGGACTTCCTCATGATCTTGAGATCGGCAAGTGTACGACTACATCAACCACGAGTTCCTACTCGTTAACAAAGCTCGTTGTCTACGAGGGTAAGTTCTCGTTGGATGTATGTCCACCCGTTGCTTTGTACCTAGTAGATAGATCTTGGCGTGTAGTTCACACCATAGGAAAATTTTTGTTTTCTATGCTGCGGACCCAACACTTTATCCATAAGAGGACAATTGGGTATGCGGAGGGGATCCAGTAATTCTGCAGTATGTCTAAATCCGTACTACCTAATAAGAATTTTCGGTTTCGTCGTCGTTCAATACGTCCCTTCCCTTCGTCGCGCGTCGTCCGTTCTACATCAAGTGCTCTAAAATTAACCCCCCGGTCCCTACTCCTCTAATCTCTCCACCATCCAAGTGGCTGCCTCCACCTTACCGTCCCACCCCGCACGAAGGGGAGACGTGTCTGCTGGCGATGGCGCTATCCCAGAGATGACACTCCCCACGGCGGACGGCTCCTAGCGGGAATCCATGGCTGCCTCCGCTGCTATGCCAGAGATGGAGGTCCCCGTGGCGGAAGGCTTCAGAGACGAAGACGAGGAGTAGAAGCAGTGCCGCATCCCCCTTTGCTGAGCCTCATGGCCGAGTTGTGCCGCCCCCCTTTGCCGCTAGAGGTCTGCATCCGTTTCATCTATGAAGAATGTGGAATCCCCAAGGTGAGATCCACTAATCCCTCCCGATATCCTTCAAATCTCAACACGGTGACGGAGCCCAAGATTTCCACCACCAATATGTGCATCAAGCCTGTCGCTAATCATCCCATGATTACCGAGTACTTAGTCCCTCTGCTAGGCACTGCTAAATATTTTTATGCGAGAAGAGTACTGATATTGATCAACTGAAGGTTATAATCCTGTGAAGCACGCTTGGAAAGCATGGGCATTTTCTCCTTGATCCGGTAACTTATGGTCTGTATCCATAAGAGGAGAATTGGGTATGTGGAGGGGATCCAGTAATTCTGTAGTATGTCTAAATCTATGCTACCTAAAAAGAATTTCCGGTTCCATCGTCGTTCAATACATCGCTTCCCTTCGTCGCGCGTCGTCCGTTCTACATCAAGTGCTCTGAAATTAACCTCGGTCCCTACTCCTCTAATTTCTCCACCATCCAAGTGGCTACCTCCACCTTACCGTCCCGCCCCGCAAGAAGGGGAGAAGGTGTCTGCCGGAGATGGCGCTATCCCAGAGACGACACTCCCCACGGCGGACAGCTCCTAGCGGGAATCCATGGCTGCCTCCGCTGCTGTGCCGGAGATGGCGGTCCCTATGGCAGAAGGCTTCGGAGATGAAGACGAGGAGTAGAAGCAGTGTCGCATCCCCCTTTGCTGAGCCTCATGGCCGAGTTGTGCCGCCCCCTTTGCCGCTAGAGGTCTGCATCCGTTTCATCTATGAAGAATGTGGAATCCCCAAGGTGAGATCCACTAATCCCTCCCGATATCCTTCAAATCTCAACACGGTGACGGAGCCCTAGATTTCCACCACCAATATGTGCATCAAGCCTGTCGCTAATCATCCCATGATTACCGAGTACTTAGTCCCTTTGCTAGGCACTGCTAAATATTTTTATGCGAGAAGAGTATTGATATTGATCAACTGAAGGTTATAATCCTCTGAAGCACGCTTGGAAAGCATGGGCATTTTCTCCTTGATCCGGTAACTTATGGTCCTTATCCATAAGAGGAGAATTGGGTATGCGGAGGGGATCCAGTAATTCTGCAGTATGTCTAAATCTGTACTACCTAAAAAGAATTTTCGGTTCCGTCGTCATTCAATACGTCGCTTCCCTTCGTCGCGCGTCGTCCGTTCTACATCAAGTGCTCTGAAATTAACCCCCCGGTCCCTACTCCTCTAATCTCTCCACCATCCAAGTGGCTGCCTCCACCTTACCGTCCCGCCCCACACGAAGGGGAGAAGTGTCTGCCGGAGATGGCGCTATCCCAGAGATGACACTCCCCACGGCGGACGGCTCCTAGCAGGAATCCATGGCTGCCTCGGCTGTTGTGCCGGAGATGGCGGTCCCCATGGCGGAAGGCTTCGGAGACGAAGACGAGGAGTAGAAGCAGTGTCGCATCCCCCTTTGTTGAGCCTCATGGCCGAGTTGTGCCGCCCCCTTTGCCGCTAGAGGTTTGCATCTGTTTCATCTATGAAGAATGTGGAATCCCCAAGGTGAGATCCACTAATCCCTCCCGACATCCTTTAAATCTCAACACGGTGACAGAGCCCTAGATTTCCACCACCAATATGTGCATCAAGTCTGTCGCTAATCATCCCATGACTACCGAGTACTTAGTCCCTCTGCTAGGCACTGCTAAATACTTTTATGCGAGAAGAGTACTGATATGGATCAAATGAAGGTTATAATCCTCTAAAGCACGCTTGGAAAGCATGGGCATTTTCTCCTTGATCCGGTAACTTATGGTCCTTATCCATAAGAGGAGAATTGGGTATGCGGAGGGGATCCAGTAATTCTGCAGTATGTCTAAATCTGTACTACCTAAAAAGAATTTTCGGTTCCGTGGTCGTTCAATACGTCGCTTCCCTTCGTCGTGCGTCGTCCGTTCTACTTCAAGTGCTCTGAAATTAACCCCCCGGTCCCTACTCCTCTAATCTCTCCACCATCCAAGTGGCTGCCTCCACCTTACCGTCCCACCCCGCACGAAGGGGAGAAGTGTCTGTCGGAGATGGCGCTATCCCAGAGACGACACTCCCCACGGCGGACGGCTCCTAGCAGGAATCCATGGTTGCCTCGGCTGTTGTGCCGGAGATGGCGTTCCCCGTGGCGGAAGGCTTCGGAGACGAAGACGAGGAGTAGAAGCAGTGTCGCATCCCCCTTTGCTGAGCCTCATGGCCGAGTTGTGCCGCCCCCTTTGCCACTAGTGGTCTGCATCCGTTTCATCTATGAAGAATGTGGATTCCCCAAGGTGAGATCCACTAATCCCTCCCGACATCCTTCAAATCTCAACACGGTGACGGAGCCCTAGATTTCCACCACCAATATGTGCATCAAGTCTGTCGCTAATCATCCCATGATTACCGAGTACTTAGTCCCTCTGCTAGGCACTGCTAAATACTTTTATGCGAGAAGAGTACTGATATGGATCAAATGAAGGTTATAATCCTCTAAAGCACGCTTGGAAAGCATGGGCATTTTCTCCTTGATCCGGTAACTTATGGTCCTTATCCATAAGAGGAGAATTGGGTATGCGGAGGGGATCCCGTAATTCTGCAGTATGTTTAAATCTGTACTACCTAAAAAGAATTTTCGGTTCCGTGGTCGTTCAATACGTCGCTTCCCTTCGTCGTGCGTCGTCCGTTCTACTTCAAGTGCTCTGAAATTAACCCCCCGGTCCCTACTCCTCTAATCTCTCCACCATCCAAGTGGCTGCCTCCACCTTACCGTCCCACCCCGCACGAAGGGGAGAAGTGTCTGTCGGAGATGGCGCTATCCCAGAGACGACACTCCCCACGGCGGACGGCTCCTAGCGGGAATCCATGGCTGCCTCCGCTGTTGTGCCGAAGATGGCGGTCCCCGTGGCGGAAGGCTTCGGAGACGAAGACGAGGAGTAGAAGAAGTACTGCATCCCCCTTTGCTGAGCCTCATGGCCGAGTTGTGCCGCCCCCTTTGCCACTAGTGGTCTGCATCCGTTTCATCTATGAAGAATGTGGATTCCCCAAGGTGAGATCCACTAATCCCTCCCGATATCCTTCAAATCTCAACACGGTGACAGAGCCCTAGATTTCCACCACCAATATGTGCATCAAGCCTGTCGCTAATCATCCCATGATTACTGAGTACTTAGTCCCTCTGCTAGGCACCGCTAAATATTTTTATGCGAGAAGAGTACTGATATTGATCAACTGAAGGTTATAATCCTGTGAAGCACGCTTGGAAAGCATGGTCAGTTTCTCCTTGATCCGGTAACTTATGGTCCTTATCCATAAGAGGAGAATTGGGTATGCGGAGGGGATCCAGTAATTCTGCAGTATGTCTAAATAAAGTGGTTAGGAAGAATCTCCCCAGATAATAAACATTTACACGTACATGGACTGATCTAGGTGAACTTATTCGTACATATGTGCACTTACTGTATTCTCCCATATCACCTGGCCCGATGGATCAACTACCTTCTTAGATTACATATACATTTTCTATGCAATTCAAGGTAAAGTTTGCAATTTGCACTAATAGTCGGTAAATGGAGTGTATGTTTTCTTTACAATGAAATAATATATTATAACTGTTACCAAATAGGGTTGTTTGACGGTCGAAACCAGATGTTATCTTAAATCGTGGTTTTTGCTATTACATAGAGGTTAGAAGTACATATTTTTATCTATATAAACATTGACATTAAGACATTATTGTTATGAAGTGCTTCAAACTTTTTAGTATCCAATTGTCATGCTTTTTCACGTAAGACTGGCATATTTTCATGAGAAATGTTTGGATCATTAGTATGTGCGCTCACATGAACTTCATACTCTTATTTTACCTCTGCCGTTTAAATAGTTCATTTATCATATGCATTTTGATAATGTCCATGGATCGTTTTCTTTCCAAGTATACATCAATCATTTACTTGGTCATTTGGTGTTGTCTTAGATCAGGAATGCTTTTAACTGTCATGTGTAGAAAGAAGAGAGTTTCCCATAAGTATGCCATCGCCCACCAACTTTCTATCCCAGGTGTAATCAACAGTTTTACATAAGGGATGAGAAAACGTGGAAATATATATGTGGTTGGCTCCACCCGTTATGAATATATGGTCGAATTTTTCTGCTCAAACAATACATGTTATAATCAATACATTTTGGTTGTTCATTCATTGGTTTGCTTTACCACATAGATAGCCGCCCGGTCCATAAACTGGAAGTCTGTATGTTTGTTTCTATACATAATCTTGGCATGCTCCATTGTTCAGGATGCCTCCACCCGAGATATAAATGCATGCATTTTTGCAAGTGAACCAGAATCATTGTGTTGCTCCAGTTCTTCTAATGATGCTTGTATGAACCAATTAGTTGGTAGATCAGTACATTACTGAATTTTTAGTAGATATTGTTCTATTTAGTAGAGATCTGCAATGGTTACCGTTAGAACATGGTTACTGGCGGTGGGCGTGTTGTTCTGATTATAGGTTAGGGACGATTCTCTCTTAGAAGAGGAACAGTGTCCAATTATCACAATGATCATGTCTACGACATGGAGTATGCTGATGATATAGATGTTGCTGCTGATGACAGGGGGCAACCACCATGAACGAGGAATAAGGGACTCCAATTCGGAGGATGAAAAGTGCGACAATTCAGTATGTCCGACAGTTATTTTGTATTTTTGCGCCATTCATTCCATTGATTACCAGAACTAAAATGAAGTGTACATATTTGAATGTTGCTGATACGATTCTGTCTAGACTACTGATCTTGTATCCTGCTTGTCTTATGTGAGATATTAATATGGAGCAGGCATGAATCAATTGTATGACTTTATAAATGACTTCGTTGGTTGCATTGATTGTTCATTCTCTTATTTGAAGATAAAATGTCTTCATGTACTTAATGTGTAGTACGAAATATTCCACTATTCTTTGGTGACATTTCTCTACAGGTAAACTGGATTTGGTGGCATCCATGACATGAAGAATGTGTGGTTCAGCGTACCCTAGGTTCTTCTATCATTTGTTGTCAATCATAAAACAATTTGGACTCAGGCATCCTAATTTTGAACTACTATTAATCTCCAATTTGATGAAAAAGGAAAGAACATCGTGGTGATATCTCTTTTTTATAAGTACAGAAAGATTTAAGGTTGTGTCCTCTCTTTTCTTTGTATGATCAGGATCTGTCCTCTCTTTTCTTTGTATCATCAGGATGTGTCCTCTTCCAATAAAAGATTATCAATACTTATAGTAGGTTTTATCTTTTATGCAAGCTCTATATTTTTTGATAACTCCAATTTTATCTCTGGTCTAGGTTTAGTTGTTCTTGACGCAGCTCAAGTTAATAGTTTTTTATTTTGTAGTTGTGCTTAATTTTTCTTCTGAGTGGTAGGTTGGAGGGGAAAGATGATCTGACTAGCTTGGAGCCCTGAACATGTGTTGTTGTGTATGTTCTAAGCAACATTGGACCTAGGGAGCTCTTAATATGTTAGCGTGTGTTCAGTAAAAAAAAGTACTTAGAAGGACTGGGAACAAGTTAATACTCTACTAACTCTACCTGTAGAATATGATCTACTTGAGTTTCTGCAGATATATACCTTGAGAAGATTTGTTGGAGTTTGAGTAAGTATCTGTATCCAATTATTTATCAATCACTTTCCTATAATACACTGTATGTATAGTGGCAGATGCTGAGTGGTGTTCATATGCATCAATATCATTATTTAACTACATACTCCCATGACAAGGTATATTGCTACTGACACGAATATAATTTTTTGTGATCATACTGCAATTACACACGTTGATATTTAATATCAGATGGTGCATGGTTGCAGATTCTGACCAATTAGCCATGTACTCTCTTTGATACCGGTTTTAAGTACCCCTATGTATTTTAGTCTCTCTTTGCCTTCTAAACCTTTGGATCTTGAAAAGATGCTTTTTTTTCTCAGGATCAGTGGAGACACATGATGGCTCTATAACCATAACATCACATGTGTTTGCGTGAGGAACAAAAGCCATAAAGAAGTGAAATGGAAGTGAGTATACATTCTTTTCATATCTTTTTAACTCCATGAACTAATAAGTACATAGAGCGGAAAATGAGGAGGTTCGAGCAAAAAATTCACAAAATTCAGTGATGTCAAGGTTGATAAAGCTAAAGCTGAAATTGAGGAAATAGTTTACCCCACTACATCCCAAGGTGAAGTTTTATTAATTAGCTTCAAACTCCATCTAGAGCTACCTATACTCTATACTTGTTACTTAGCTCGGATTTGTTACAGACTAGATATCACATCTCATTAGTGTTGTTTTGGAATGATTATGCCACACCAAAGGGCTCGACTGACCATGACACCAGCTTCTCCTGCCTGCAGCGGCCCTGTAACATCTACATGCTCCACGATGCAACCATGTCACTGTTCATGCCGGCTTGAGATCGGACGGGGTCTCACAGGTGCATAGCACTGCTGCCAGAGGATCAACCAATTTTCGTGTAAGCATTGAAGCCTCAAACATGCTTCATCTTTCTTCCTCGGGCTCAATCTTTCTTTTCTTTATAGAGGCTATAAATTCAATAACTAATAACCCACAAGATTTGGTTGGAAGAACCATTGATTACTAATCTTTCAAAATAATTAAAGAATATATGATGCATGACGGCAGTAGTTTAATTTAAATTTAAATTACTTTGTTTTGAATGATATATATTTTTAAATCATCTCAACTTTTCTAAAACTATGGCCCTGTGTTCCGATAATTCTGATGAATAACTCAATTCATGGGCTATCTATTTTCTTCATAGTTATTATATTGGTGGCAAAGATGGAATTCCCCTTGAATTGAAGCCGCTTCTGATTTTTTTGCGGCTACTAATATATGCTATTCTGTTTGTACTATAGTTTATCCAAAATGACTGATTTTTATTGAACTCTCATGGTACTTATATTTCATAGAAATGAGGGTTTTCAAATTTAATTAGAGCAAGGGAAGGAGAAGGGAGTTTGGTAGGAAGGAGAGAAGGAGGGAGTAGAGATCACTGGTTCGCATGTCTGTTGGGGTAAGTTGGCTAAAAGTGTCGCTCCTACCTACCGGACATGTCTGCCGAGGTAAAATGTTGTTCAGTTACTATGCAGCTGCAAGTTAGCATGCTTATATGATGTACATCATTAGGTGGATGCAGATGTAATTTAGTGGTGTAAAGTTTATGAAGGTGATGTTCACGGAGATTCTATATAGAAGTTTTTTGCCAATATCATATACTTTTCCTTTTCTGTACCTCCATAATTTCCACGCGAGAATAAACTATTAAAAGACCCGGATCATGAGAACACCATTAGGTTAAATGAGTGCACATACCGATGATGTTTAAATACTCAGGTTTATGTGCATGGAACAACAAGATCAATTTTGTTAGTTTATGCCATCTTGCCTATATTTTTCATTTACATGACATATGCTTATAAGTTTTTAGTTACTGAATTATCATCTTCTAACATTTTGACTTCGGTTAAGTCATCGATTGACCTATGCTAAAAATATGCAGATGATTACATGTACTACAGAGATATATACATGGTCTTTAAATACTTGGACCATGATATGAAGAAAGTCTTGCTACATATACTAGGGTGATGTCTAGGTCTAGCAAAAGTTAGCAAGTTGCCTCTCTACCTCTTGGGGTAATTAATCTTCCCATGTATTACTTTTTCTATGTGAAGTAAAATTGGAAAATACAATTTATGATTTTTTAAAGATAGTTTGTTCTACGGTCTTTTCTTCTTGAAATATGCATATTTTGCATTTTAGACTTATGTTTGATGTCGATGTCTTGATTGCGTTGTTGAATTATATGTTGGATGGTAGTTTTTTGTAATTTCCCTACTGATCTTCAAAGGAAATAGAACCATGGATGATTGGGCTGAAAGTTACTAACTGGATCCCACTCGTCTTATATCTGCTATTGGGTGAGTGCTTAATTGTGCAGATGTTGGTTTGTTTTGGATAAGACCTATTCTGACATACATGAAGAACATGATCTAAAAGAAGTGTTGACAACTGTCATGGTGGTGTCATGGCAGATGCCATGGATAGGTTAAAGGTGGGGACTAAATGCACTAGGGGAATCTAGGGAGGGATAGTGTGGTGATTCCACACACAGTAGCTTTGTATTCGATTCACTCTCACAGATTACAAGTGCTCCTTGAGCTGTATTGGAGAGAGGAGGAAGGAGGAACTCTCTTACTCTCACCCCTAGCTAGCTCTCAGTTACTTGCTAGAAGAACATCACCTCAACCCAATAGAGATCAACCCTTTCTACAGAGGCCCTAGCTCTCCTTATATAGGGGTGGCTAGGTCTCCAATTAGGGCATACGTGGAGGCATATTTCAGGGAATATGCCTCCTCCCAAAATAGTAAGCCGACCGGGTCGCTTTTCCCCGCGTCATCCATGCAGAGGCTACGTGAGCCTCTGCGGCGCCCGCGTCAGCCTACATTGGCGTTGTCACCTCTGTCGGCCACGCCTCGGTGGTCCTACCTCTGTCCGCTTTGCTCAGGCTCCGCGTACAGGGGTCACCTTTGACCAGCGAGATACCTTCCTTCTCCTATAAGCTTGATATGACCCGGATCGTACATAGTTGATCCGGACACACCTGTTCCTGCATACAAGTTAGATTCATCCATCCGACTTACGACTTAAGTCGGTTGAGACTCAGTTAGGTGGACATCCCCTGGTCCGGGTTACCCGAGATTCGGCCTGCCTTGAGGTGACTCGGCCAGCATTCGCTTTGACCTTGCCGTACCTCGGCTAACTCGGCCTTTATACCCCGGCGTGACCCTACCCGGGGGTATCCCCCCAATATTAGTCCCCAAAGCTGGTGCGGTCTTAGCTGCCTCGGCCACTAA
This sequence comes from Avena sativa, assembly GCA_916181665.1. Classification (NCBI taxonomy): domain Eukaryota; kingdom Viridiplantae; phylum Streptophyta; class Magnoliopsida; order Poales; family Poaceae; genus Avena; species Avena sativa. The sequence goes on from OV702287.1 coordinate 348,694,907, forward strand.
GACCACAGCAGGTTCAATTTCACTGAGCTTTTGAGTTCCTTTTCCGGGTTACCCCCTTATCTCGGATTCCATGGATTTACTTTCCCTTGGCTCATTCCAAGTTTTCACTTGCTGGCCGTGTTACCACATTTTCATCCGGGTCATTCTTCCTTCTCTCGTACGCTTCCCCACGTGGAGGCTAATCATTAGTTTGCCTCAATTTAAGGGCCAGCAACAGTAACCGCCGCAGTTATTGTCAGGAGTTATTGTGTGCACGTCACGTCACGCCTGCCTCCTCGTTAACTGTATCACTGCGTCGCGTCATGGGATCCGCTACGCCCTGTGGTCCTTCGTGTGGCTCATCGCTGATTGGTCGATCCGGGTTATACACGGCCACATCGTGTGGCACACCCGCATAACACGATCCCACTACCCCCTCGAGGGAGTGGTTAAATAGGGGAGGGGCGCGTCCCTTGGGTCTTTTCCCCACTTACGCGCCCCTCTGCCTCTACCTCTTCTTCTTCTTCTTCCGCGACAGCGCCGCCGCCACCGCGCCTGAGTAGCAGCGCCGCTGCCGCACTGCCTCCACGCTCACCAGCGTCGCCGCTGCCTCCACGCATCTCCTCCGCCACGGGTCGCTACCAGTCTAGGCCACTGCCACCCACCGCCGCTAGCGCCAGTGAGGGCAGTGAACTCGAGATGACTGAGGAGGAGCTCGACGTTGCCGAGCAGGAGATGGAGGAAGATGCTGCGAGCGCGGACCGCGGCGCGTGGGCTGGATCCTGGGTCTGCCAGGATGACCTGGATTGGCTCTACCGCACCAGGCGCATCCCGGAGGGCGTCACTGCATGCCTCGCTTCCACCGAGCTTGCCCCCTCATCTAATACGGGTGAGTATGTGGTGTTCCTATCTCATTTTCAACGCGGATTTGGTCTGCCAGTGAGAGACTTTTTCCACGACTGGTTAAACACATACGAACTCCAGCCGCACCACCTTCTAGCCAATGCCATCACCTCTCTCTCCGCCTTTGCCTCCACCATCGAAGGTTATGCCGGACTGTGGCCCACGAAGGAGCTCTGGATCCGGTTCTTTGGCCTCCGCCGGAACGTGATCCCGAACACTCAGCTTGACCTAGAGGACAAGCAGCTCACGCAGTTCGGTGCTGCATCAATTTCTCCTTGGAGGCTGTCCGTCTTCCCATGAGTCACAGGGCTAGACTCTTACAAGGGATGGGCCCGGACTTTCTTCTATGTCCGGAATGATACTACTGAGGATCTAATCCGGCTGCGCCCTTACGCTTCGGGTCCTCCCAATCCGGAGCTATGGGACGTGGTCCCCAAGAAGCCCACCGTCCTGGTGAACCAGGTCAACAAGAGGTTCTAGGAGTTGAAGGACCTCGGATTGTGCAACGAGGACGCCATGATCACGTTTGTGCGCAACCGGATCTCCCCCCTCCAGAAGCGCACACACAAAGTCTGTCACATGAGCTGGGGCCGCGACCCCAACCGGACCTCGTCTTTCGAGTTGAGCAACACAGAGATCTACCGCTGGGTCAAGGCCCTCTTCACCACCCACAAGGACTTCTCCTCTGAGTGGACGTGGGGAATGGAACATTATTGCCGAGACAGGCTTCCTCCCGTGGTAAGTCTCATGCCGCAAACTTTCTCCGAATTAAATCATATGTTGGTTACTGTTGTATATTTAACTTTGTTGTCCTTTCTTTCCCTTAGAAATTCCTTCAGCAAACTATCGAGGATGGCACCGAGCCCTCCCTCAAATGGGTGCCTGGCCGGGATACCTCTGACGAGGAGGAACCGGATCAGGAGATGTTCCTTCCAATGGCCGACGTGACCAAGTGACCCACCGGTAAACTCTCTTCCATTAGAGATTGGCCCGACGATGAAGATGACTCGGATGTTGAGGTGATGGAAGCATTTGACGCTGTCCCCCTTTCTTATGCTTTTCCGGCATCAGCTAACCCTGGTGGGCAGATCCATGAGGACCCTTCCCTTGCCGTGGGTGGTCCTGTTCCGGTTGCGCCGAAGAAGAAAAGGGGAGCCACATCAACTTCTTCCTCTGGACCTTCTCAGCCAGCCAAAAGGCGAAAGAAGTCCGGGGATAAAACTGCCACCAAGCCTGCAACCAAGGCCCCAGCACGAAGGGCTCGGAAGCCCAAGGAGCCCCTGACCTCGGATGAGTAAGCCTCTTTTCCCTTTGCCATTTACTTGTTCTTCTATTGTTATAGTTTCTCACCGACACTGTTTGATTCGGAAGGTCCGCGGTGGAGGTCCCACAGAGTGGATCTGGCATTGCCTCCCCGCTCCGACACAGCCCTTCTCCCCCTCGTGGCGACGATTCACGCCCGCTGAGCCCAATCCCGAAGGGTTCAGCGGCTGCTCCGGGTTCCAGCCCACCTCGTCAAGAGGAGGGCAACCCTGGAGCGGGGGAGACTGGCTCTGCCGAGGCAGCGGCCACTACTACTTCGGCTCTGTCGCAACCAGCTACCACCGAGGTTACCTCAGCACCTCCACCGAAGAAGAAACCAGCACCAGCACCAGCACCAACTCAAGCACTAGCAGCAAAAGCACCAGCAGCAGCACCAAGCCCTTCCGCCTTGTCCGAGTCTTCTCAGTCTCGGCGAGAAAGCACCAAGGCAGCTCCCAAGGGTAAATCTGCTGCAACAACTTCCACTTCTCAGCAGCAACCTAAAGGCAAGAAGGCCCCTGACGCCACCAGGGCAACGTCCATCGAGGCTGGACAGCGCACACTCGCGTCCATGCTTTCAAAGAAAACTCCACCACCGAAGGACGCCCCTGCCAAGCCAGCTGAAGCGCAACTCGTTTTGCACACCAGCCCGGCCCTTGCCCAGGTTGAGAGGAGGGAAGCACATGCCAATGGTTTGGTGGCGCTCCACATGCTTAGTGGCGAGCGATACCCTCCGACCTTGATCGAGTTCGTGAACAACTGGAACAAGGCGGAGTTTGTCTACAACGACGATCTCCCGGAGAAGTTTGGTCCCGCCGAATTTGCTGCTCAAATGAATACGGTCGCTAAGGCAATTAACCTCGTGGGTCGGATGATGGAGGTACGTTACTTCACCTTTTCCTTAGCATGTTGTAGATATTAGTGATATGATGATTAGTCCCCGAGCCTCTGGGGGAGTAACTTGTTACTCGTCCGGATGCTCCTTAGAAAACTAACGTAGCTCCTTGACAACTTCGAATATGGACACACCTAGAGCCGGGTTAAGTTCCACTTGGCCCAGATCTTGTACACTTCGAATATACACACACCTAGAGCCGGGTTAAGTTCCACTTGGCGCGGATCTTGTACACTTCGAATATGCACACACCTAGAGCCGAGTTAAGTTCCACTTGGCCCGGATTTTGTACACTTCAAATATGCACACACCTAGAGTCGAGTTAAGTTCCACTTGGCCCAGATCGTGTACACTTCGAATATGCACACACCTAGAGCCGGGTTAAGTTCCACTTGGCCTGGATCTTGTACACTTCGAATATGCACAAGGCTAAGCTATTATTTTGCACTCTTTTCAGGTGACCACCAACCGCTGAAGCACCGAATTTCAGCGTCTCCTGGACACTCACAAGATGCTGCGTGCAAAACATAATACACTTCTCGCTGAATACGATAAAAGGGGTAAGCTTGCTCCCTTGGCATGTTTCCGTTTTTCTTTATCCTTTTCCGCCGAACTAATCCATCATTCGGTTTTCGTAGCTGGGATGGAAGCTGAGAATACCATCATGAGGAAGAATCTTGACCAGATCAAGGGTAAGTTACTTTTATGCGACCTTGCTATGCTTTCCATCTCCTTTTCTCCTTGGCTCGGCAAACATTCATACCTCGGCTTTGCCAGGTCAACAAACTATTTTAGCATCTCTTGAAGATAGTGTGCCCGTGCCTGATATAATGCTGCATTTTCTCGAACAAGCAGGGCAGCATCAGGCCGAGCTTAAAAAGAAAGACGATGAGCTTGCCCTCCTCTGAGCCAAAGATGATGAGATTGCCAAGCTCAAGTCAGATATGAAGAAGCTGAAAGCACAACATCAAACCGAACTTGAAAAGGCTGGCCAGGACTATACTGAAGAGCGCGAGCGCCTCAATCTCCAGATTGCCAAGGACCGAGAACTTCTCCAGGAGGCCGACGTCAAACTTGAGTCGGCGAATACTGAACTTGTGCAGCTTCGCAAAAGGCGTGATGACTGTACCAAGGAGTTGACCCGGATCCACAGCCATATTTCTCGTAAGCTCCTTTCCCTCATCCGTCATATTTCTCCAAGTTACTTCACATGTATTTTCTTTACCCGCTTCTCTTGTCTTGTTTTCAGGCAAATTTCCAGAGGGCAATGCCATTGAGAGCACCGATGTTGCTAATTTCTGCCGATAGAGGGGTACCCCCGTTGCTCCTACCGGTGAAGAGATTCCCTATGACATGGAGGACCTGTTGGTTAGCTTGTCTTCTCGCGTGGAAATCATGAAGAACTATGGCAAGGATATCCTTGACGTTGCAATCCGAATCTTCAACATGTTTTGGCATGCAGAAGACACTCCGGAGGGGACCACAATTCTTGTTGATAAGTTGATGGAATGCGAGACCCAGCTCGACCTTTGGAGGGAATCCACTGGACGTGCCGGAGCTGAGACCGTTCTCCACTACGTGCTTACGTGGTACGAGAAGATCGACCTCAACCTCCTAGCGCGCATGCGCACCGGATCCAAATGGACCAGTGACCCGGAGTGGGTAGCTCGGCGCAAGGCTTGCGCCCATAGCCTCGTCGAATATGCTCCCATTCATGAATGGAATGAGGGTCCGAGCTTTCTAGAAGCCGTCGGTGATGAAAATGTTGAAAACGTTGAAGATGGTTTGGATGAGGATGAAGAGGACGATGCCTCGGACATCAGAGACAGCAAAGATGACACCGAACTTCCTCCTCCTGCTGCTCCTTGAGTGAAAAAACTTTAAAGTTTATCAGATCCCCGGTATGCCGGGTGGAATTGTATCCAGTACTCAAGTGATATTTTGCTACTAAGTTTTTATGCCGGATTAACTTGGGCGTAGTCCCCGAGTTTCATTTTCTTGTTCATCCAATCTTTTGGCTCGGCTCGTGTCTACCTTGATTCGGTTTTATGACTTACGAATCCGAGCTTCAAAAATTGTCTTAACAATACTTGGAAACTTTAGGCTTAGCTCAAAATAATTCAGCATAATAATTCGAAAGTAAACACAAGGTTGGTCCAAAAAACAAACGTCGGCTAGATTAAGTTCTTTTCCTTAGTCGTTTTTCATGTGCTACGCAATTCCAAACTTGTTCTCTTGCTTGCCATGAAGCCAATTCTTGTTGGACAGCAGCAAGTCGAAGAGTCGGGTTTTTGGTGCTCACACACTACTAATCCGAGTTAAGTAGAACAACTTACGCCAGCCAACGTATAAATAATAGATACAAAAGACAACAAACATTATTAAGACAGTCCCCGAGTTACTGCTCGAGGTGCCAACATTTCATTGATAAACTCATTGCCGGCATACACACCGATATATGAGAGACTCGGATACATACACTCCTCTGCTAAGTGTAGAAAGGACGAAGTAGAGCTACATTCCATGGATGCTTAGATTCCTCGCCGGACCTGTCCGCCTTGTTCTTTTCCTGTGGTTTTGCATCGATAAGATAATAAGAATCATTGTGCAATGCTTTGCTCTCAATCAATGGCCCTTCCCATGGGGGGGATAACTTATGCATGCCAGTAGTACGTTGTACCAACCGGAGTACCAGATCACCTTCCCGGAAGACTCGGGGGTTTACTTTCTGGCTATGATAGCGTCGGAGATTTTGCTGATATATGGCGGATCTGGACAATGCCAATTCTCTCGCTTCTTCCAGCAGATCAACATCATTTTGTCGGGCTTCTTGCACTTCGGCTTCTGTGTATTGGGTGACCCTAGGCGAGTCATGCTCTATGTCGGCTGGTAATACAGCTTCTGCCCCATATACCAGAAAAAATAGCGTATAGCCTGTTGATCGATTCGGAGTTGTTCTTAAACTCCACAATACCGCTGGTAGTTCTTCTATCCAGCACCCCGCTGATCTTTGCAGCGGCTCAATGAGCCGGGGTTTTATCCCGGACAGTACTAATCCGTTGGATCTTTCCACTTGTCCGTTTGATGCGGGATGGGCTACCGAGGTGACGTCCAGTCGGATCTTCTTATCTTGGTAGAATCACGCAAATGCTCCTTCAGCAAAATTTGTGCCATTATCAGTTATGATACTGTGTGGATAACTGTATCTCAAGATGATGTCTTTGAGAAATGTCACGGCCGTAGCTCCATCACATTTTCTTATTGGCTTTACTTCAATCCACTCTGTAAATTTATCCACCATGACCAAAATGTGAGTCATATTTCCCCTTGCTGGTTTGAACGGGCCAACCATGTCCAAACACCATACGGCAAATGGCCAAGTGATTGGTATGGTCTTGAGTTCCTACATTGGCATATGTGTCTTGGTAGAGTACCTCTGACAACCATTACATTTTCTTACCAAATCTTCTGCTTGTTCTAAGGCACTTGGCCAGTAGAATCCATGCCGAAAAGCTTTTGCTACCAAAGCTCTGGACAAGGCATGATGCCCACATTCCCCTTGATGTATATCTCGGAGGATGTCAAGCCCTTCTTCCGGGTCAACGCATCGCTGGAGGACATTGGTCACACTCCTTTTGTATAGCTCAGAATTGATGATCGTGTATGCCTTTGCTCTCCTCTGAGTTTGCCTGGACAACACCTCTTCAACGGGTAAGGTTCCATCTTTTAGGAATTGAAATATGGGTAGTGCCCAAGCTGGTATTGCTCGTACAGGGAACACATCCTCATCAATTTCCATCTGATCCACCGGCATAACTTCAATCGGATCACGCTGAGCAGTCCCCGGGTCTTGCGAAGCAGTCCCCGGGTTCGCTGAGACAGTCCCCGGGTTTGCTGAGGCAGTCCCCGGGTTTCGCGCACCACCTCCCATGTCAATGTCCATGGGCACAGCTCCGGACTCCGGATCCTCCGGGACGTAGATTGAGTCGGTTTCTGGGGACGGTCTGATGGATGGTTTTCTGAGGTGTTCTAATGCTACACCTGGTGGAATTGCTTGTCGGGTTGATCCGAGCTTCGACAATACGTCGGCAGCCTCATTTTCCACCCCGGGTAGATGGCGAAATTCGCATCACTCAAAATAACCAGATATCTTCTGCACATGAAATCTGTATAGTGCCATGTTTGGATCGAGAGTGTCCCACGGCCCTGACACTTGCTGAACAACCAAATCCGAGTCGCCAAAGCATTGGATCCGACGTATCCCAATTTCTTTGCCACTTTGAGCCCATGCACAAGTGCTTCATATTCAGCGACATTGTTCGACGCTGCGAAAAGGATCTGTAGCACATACTTCAACTGGTCATTCTTCGAGGTAAGCACAACTCCGGCGCCTAACCCGGTTTTTGTTTTTCACCCGTCAAAGTGCATTCTCCAGTAGTTCGGATCTGGTAGCGGTGGTTCATATTGCACCTCGGCCCAGTCCACGAAAAAGTCGGCCACAGCCTGAGACTTGATTGCTTCTCTTCTGTCATATTGTGGCGCATAGGGAGCTAGTTCAATTGCCCATTTTGCAATCCTGCCACTTGCATCCTTGTTACTCATTATCTCGGATATAGGGGCCTCACATATTACCTTGATAGGGTGCTCCTCAAAATAATGTTTTAGCTTCTTTGCCGACATATAAACTCCATACGCCACTTCCTGATAGTACGGATAATTTTGCTTTGAGGCTGATAATACCTGATGACCCACAAGTATAGGGGTGTATCGCAGTATTTTCGATAAGTAAGAGTGTCGAACCCAACGAGGAGCAGAAGGTGCTGGCTAGTGGTATGGATCAGGAATTCTCTGCAAATACTTAGCAAACGGATTTTTAGGGGTTTACGATAAAGCAAGTAAACAAAGTACGTGTAAATAAAAGACAGTAGGAATAAATGCAGCAAGTGGCCCAATCCTTTATGCACCAAAGGACAAGCCGGTTGTATTTCTATAGATGAAAAAACGTTCTCGAGGACGCATGGGAAGACTGTCAAGTGATTTCGCTTCATATAGTCGATTAATCTTCTCTAGCTTGCTAAGTGTTGTGTGGGTGAACCTGTGCTAATGTACCGTCCCATCCAAGACTTAATACATACTTGTGATTAAACCCCCTTGCAAACATCCGTAAGTACAAGAAAGTAATTAAGGTAGAAACCTAACCACAGCTTTAAACTCTAAGACCCTTACGTCCCTTGTGCAATGGTTTCCTAACGGGGGTTCATGTTTCTGTCACTCCGGCAACCCCTACGATTAGTAGCCAAATACACAATGCATTCCCCTAGGCCCATATAGGTGAAGTGTCATGTAGTCGATGTTCACATGACACCACTAGAAGAAGTACACCACAACTTAAATAACAATCTATTGAATCTTTCTCAACGCAACTCCACTACTAACAACAAGACTTCTCCCATGTCCTCAAGAACAAAACGAACTACTCACAAGACATCATATGGATCATGATTAGAGATGGAATAATGATGTATAACAATCTGAACATAAACAATAATTCAACGGTTCACTCAATAGCATCAACTACAAAGAGTAATCAACACCGAGAAAGTTTCCCCTACGAACTATGCAAGATTCAAAGCAATTGTTACAACAATATGGAGATGATGATGAGGGTGCTGATGGTGATGATGGTGGTGGTGATGATGATGATGATCCTGATGAAGTCCAGCTTGATGGTGGTGTTGATGGCGACGATCTCCCCTCTCCGGGAAGGAATTCCCCCGGCAGAAATCTGTCTGCTGGAGAGATCTTTCTCTCTCGGTGTTTTCCGCCCCACAGAGGCGGCGGAATCTTTCTATGGTCGCTCCCCGAGTCTTAGGGTTTCGGGAGGAAGATATACGCCAGAGGGGAGAGGCTGGAGTGGGCCAGGGTGGCCACACCACTCCCTGGCGCGGCCTAGGCCTACCCGCGCCATGGGGTGGTGTGGGCCCCCTGTGGCCCACCTCCACTCCATCTTCTGGCATCTTGAGTCTTCTGGAAAAATAGAATTTTCCGTATATTTTCCCGGATTTTCTGATCTTCGCGAATTTTGCCTCCAAACAGCACCTTTTCCATCAGAATCCTGACTGCAGCGGTCCATGCTCCAAAAGTCATCAACCATGCAAAAACAGATGAAATAACATAAGTATCACCTCTCAATATGAAATATATCAATGAATAATAGTGAATTAAGACATAGAATAGTGATGCAAAATGGACGTATCAACTCCCCCCAAGCTTAGACTTCGCTTGTCCCCAAGCGAAACTGAGCTCAATAAACATGACCTCAGGTTTATGGAGTGAAGAGTCGATAAAAGAATACGGACAAGAAGCATCACATTCATCAAATACATAGATCATAATAAAAGACAACTCACTATTATATAACTCAACTTGTAATGAGTAAAGGAAACACAATAAAGATACATAAAGTGAATCATAATTGGTAATGGCAAACTTAGCTCTTGGTCGAAGAATAGTTGATAATTTGCTGGAGTTCACAAATAGTTGGCTTTTTCAATGATAGCTTTCAAAGTAGTAAACATCAAGATAAGAGCAATGTGCAAAGCAAGGAACATAAGACATGATTGAATAAATCATCATATGAATGAATGAAACACAACAACTCAAAATACTTGCTGAGATAGAAGGGAATAGGTTTACTGACTCAACTACAAAGTAAAAGAAAGGCCCTTTGCAGAGGGAAGCAGGGATTGCAAGTCTCATAAAGAGCTCCCAAAAATTATGATACTTACTAGCTTTTAGCTCTCATTGCCCCTATCATAGGCATCTTTAGGTGATTAAGGTTAAAGTGACACAACTAAGAGGATATGCTTGACAAGTTATAAGTTGAAATCTCATGCCCCTTACTTATGAGTACCGATCCTCATGCTACTCAACTTCAGTCACAAGCAAGCTCTTGTCATTGTAAATACATGCGTATCATTGAGAACCGCCAACGGGGTACCCCTTGCACATGACATAGGAGCTATCCCATAATCAAAATGACAAGGCAAGCAGACAGTGAGCATCTAAGTGATCTTTTTATTTGCTATTTGCATAGGTTTTTATTGAGGATGCTTTATAGAATGCTCACTACAGTTATGATGCAAGTTTCCACCATGATTAGGCATGGCTTAGGCTAGCGGCCTAGGCGTTTCTCTAACACACATATAAACTCCATGATCTTACAAGTTCCACTCTTATTTCACACCGCCGGGATCCATAAGCAAAAGAACATGATATCAACTAGGTACAAGTCCCAATGAAGTGTTGAAAGCGGTCCCCATGATACATGGTTCAGCTAACTTCAACTCATAAAGCGCAAGCATATACGCAACAAAGAAGGACCCAATGGTTCAAGTTTATTAAATACAAGAAAGTAAAGTGTGCCATCAAGTTCGTGAGAGCTTTAATCACTAATTTTCACATAACAAGTTTAATTTGGGAGGTAGACAAAACAGAAATTACTTGGAATAGCAATAATGCTACTGGGTAGGTATGGTGGACACAAATGGCAAAGGTTTTGGTTTAAAGGAGGTGGATGCACGAGAAGAATTCCCTCTCAGTACAGGTTTTTGGCTAGCAAGGCTGGGTAGCAAGTACAAGAGTTGAAGGAAACAAACAAACATACAAGTGATAAAGACAAACATGCAATCTTCCTTGGAAGCACAAAAGATCTTAACTAGAGAATACTAGACTTATGAGCAAATCAAGAAAGAAAGATGATGAAATTATTTTTCTCTAGAGCACTTCTGTCTTTTTCTTTTCAACTCTCAAAAAGGGTGTTGCTACTGACTGAGCCAGGTTTGCCAAAACCAACTAAATTAACTCAATGATCCCAAAGTGATACCAATACTAACAACAAGATCAATCATATAACCACGAATTGAAAACTAACATAAGCTAAGCAAAAGAGTGAATGATAGAACTTCTCATTAATATTCCATAACGGAAACTCACACCAAGGGATACAAATCTAACGAGAGAGGGGACACTTCCATACTGTAAACCATACTACATAATAACTCCTATATTCATGATATGACTCTACTAATAAGGTAAAAAGATAGAACATAGTGATATGATACCGCGGCACTCCCCAAGCTTGGAACAAACCAAGGGGATGCCAAACCTGATGACGAATTACTCCTTAGGTGGTGGTGGTATCCTCTCGATGAGTTCTCTGATCAGTTTCCCCAAGTCCTCAATCTCGAAGGTGAGATTACGAATAAGCTGCGAATTTTTCTCAATGCGGCTCATGATCATGTCGGGTTGAGAATTCTAGCTCTTGCTATTCTTTCCCCACTCTTCCTCCTTGAAGTCTTCTTTTCCCGCATGGCTAGAACGAGGCAAATCCCAATTGGAGGGTAATTTCTCCTTGGGCATATTCTGATATTGATGCTCATGGATAAGGGTATGGAAAGGATTCTTGGTGCGTGGAGGAAGTGACCAGGGATCTGAACGGTGATGAGGAGGCTTCCCTCCAATGGCTGGATTTGCCACCACTCCGATGCTTGCAACGGTAGTGCCGGTGTGTTTTGCCTCCTCTTCACCTTCACTCTTGATCTCCTTCTCCTTCCCGGGGTCTTGGAGGTCTTCCTCCATAGGTTCCTTCCCTTTATCCTTGGTGGACACCATTGTGCTTCTAAACCTTCAAAGAGTATGTCCTGGCAGAAACAGATCGAAACAAAAACACGACGAAAACACGATATACGGACCTCGGGGGATCGGGGGGTTATATATTACGAAGTTTCATATCAAAAGGAAGGTACTGGGAGAAAATGAGTCAGAGGCGGAGTCCAGAGTGGCCTCACCACCTGGTGGTGCGCCCAGGGGTTGGCCCGCGCCATGGGGTGGTGTGGGCCACCCTGGCTCCGGTTCTGTCCCTTTTTCGCTTCGTAGCTTTCCTTATTGACTGAAAACGGCAAAAATATAGTTGGATTGTATTTTCGCGGAACTTTTCTTACCAGAATTATTACCTAGTTGGAAACGGACTCTGCAAGTCTCTGAATTTGGTATTGAGTGGATCCTTCCGGAGTCATTACTTGAATATCATCGATATCTTCATCTTCATATACTTATTACTTGAGTCATAAAACCTTTCTCTTCCTTATTACACCATTATCTCCACTTCCTGGAAATTTCTTTCACACAGTTCTTATTAGCAACATTAGTATAAGTGAAGTGATAAAAACTTTTGAGTCCAACTTCAACTGAAAACCATCAAAACATAAGCTACTGTAGCAACTCCTTCCGAAAATCCAAAAAGAATTCAAAAAGGAAATCGAATAAAGAAGAAATGCAAGATTGGCTAAATCTGTCAAAACAGACCAGCAGGTAAAGATAATTTTTTTCGAAAATCTTCTGTTGCTCAAATCAAAAAGTGCAAAACTAACGAAAGTTAAATAACAACCTGGGGCAGAAGCACAAAAAAAATACAGCTCAATCCGACAGACAGAGGTCTCTCACGAATTTTTACGGTGAAGCACAAAAATCTGTTTCGGGACAGCAACTTCCCCAAACCTTACTTCTCTCTCATTAGAGGTTGATCTTGACACAAAAACCAAACAAAACGGATAAGGAGCGGTTATTACCGAAGTAATAACTTCCAAGACTCAAAGAAACAAAAACAAACTGAAAGCAAAAAAACGAATTGGGTTGTCTCCCATAAAGCTCTTTCTTTATAGCCATTAAGATGGGCATGATAATTTTGAGGAAGCTCTCATAGGGATATGATTTGAAGTGAAAGAGAGCATTAAGAAGCAAAAACACACGCATATTTAAGTCTAACCCACTTCCTATGCAAGGGGATTTTGTAAACAAACAAGTTATTGAAACCAAAGGCAACTTGCATAAGAAGGCAAAAGAAATGCAACATAAAAACTTTCAGCATAAAACGGGGAAACTTGATATTATTGAGATGCACAAGAACACTTTTCCCTCTCTCATAATAGCTTTTAGTATCATGCATAAACTTAACAATATAGCTATCACAAGGACCATCATATCAATGATCACTTATTCTAACAGAAAACATAGGAATACTAGCTCTCATAACACTACTATGTGAAACAATATTAGAGGTATCCTTACAAGGGATAGTGTGTCCCTCTTTTTCATACTTAGTGACAAAGCCTTTCACATTTGCTATTATAGGTTCATCAACCATTTGTTTATCAGGTTCAACAGCCTTATTTGTACTTTCATTAACCATACTAGCTATCATAGAATGTTCCTTTACCTTAACTGGAAAAGACATTTTCTCAATATAAGGTTCAGGTAAAACATGATTAGCAGTATAAACTTCAGTATTTCTTGCAGGAACACTCTTAGCAATATCTTTATAAGGTTCATGATACTTATTCCACTTTTTTTTAGGCACTTCAATATAGGAAGCAAAAGCCTTAAAATAAGAAGCAATAGCTTGAGAGTCTAGACCATAAGCATTTTTAATATTTTGAAAATCATCAGTTCCCATAAAAGATTCGATGCATTCATAATCATAATTTATACCTGACTTTCTACCTTTGTCATTCTCCCAAGCTTCAGCATTGTCTTGAATACGGTCCAGAAGATCCCATTTAGCTTCTTCTTCCATACGAGTGAATGATCCATCACAAGAAGCGTCCAATAAATCCTTATCATGTAGAGGGAGCCTTGCATAAAAGTTATTGATAATAATATTGTTGGGGAGTTCATGAATGGGACATTTGAGCATTAGTAACTTCAATGTCCCCCAAGCTTGAGCTGTACTCTCTCCATCAAGAGGCCAAAAGTTGTATATTTGATTCCGATCTTTATGAATTTCACTAGGAGGATAAAACTTTGAATAAAAGAGAGGCACTATTTCCTCCCATTCCAGAGCCTGACCATTCTTCAGCAGCTTATACCATTCCTCAGCTCTTCCTTTCAGTGATAATGAGAATAACTTCTTCTTAACTTGATCTGTAGTAATACGTGCACACTTGAACAACCCGCATAATTCGTGTATAAAGAGTAATCAACACCGGGAAAGTTTCCCCTATGAACTATGCAAGATTCAACGCAATTGTTACAGCAATATGGACATGATGATGAGGGTGCTGATGGTGATGATGGTGGTGATGATGATGATCCCGATGAAGTCCAACTTGATGGTGGTGTTGATGGCGACGATCTCCCCTCTCTGGGAAGGAATTCCCCCGGCAGAAATCTGTCTGCCGGAGAGATCTTTCTCTCTCGGTGTTTTTCGCCCCGCAGAGGCAGTGGAATCTTTCTGTGGTTGCTCCCCGAGTCTTAGGGTTTCGGGAGGAAGATATACGCCAGAGGGAAGAGGCTGGAGTGGGCCAGGGTGGCCACACCACTCCCTGGCGCGGCCTAGGCCTGCCTGTGCCATGGGGTGGTGTGGGCCCCCTGTGGCCCACCTCCGCTCCATCTTCTGGCATCTTGAGTCATATTTTCCCGGATTTTCTGATCTTTGCGAATTTTGCCTCCAAACAACACCTTTTCCATCAGAGTCCTGACTGCAGCGGTCCATGCTCCAAAAATCATCAACCATGCAAAAACAGATGAAATAACATAAGTATCACCTCTCAATATGAAATATATCAATGAATAATAGTGAATTAAGACATAGAATAGTGATGCAAAATGGACATATCAATACCTCGCTCAGATAATATACTGGCCTCTGCACTGACTTACCCTCTTCATCACGCTCTACCACGATTAGTGCACTTACAACTCGGTTGGTTGCGGCTATATAGAACAACATTAGCTCCTTTGATAGTGGAGAGGCTAACACTGGTGTAGTGGCTAACATTTTCTTTAATTGGATAAAGGCTTTATTGGCCTGCGGCGTCCAAATGAACTTGTCTGACTTTTTCATGAGTTGATAGAGAGGCAATGCCTTTTCTCCCAACCGACTTAACGATGCTAGGCAACCAGTGAACTTCTGGACATCGTTAAGACACTTCGGCAGTTCCATTCGTTCAATGGCCCGGATTTTAGTTGGATTAACTTCGATACCTCGGCTGGAGACAAGGAATGCGAGTAATTTTCCAGCCGGGACACCGAAGGTACATTTTTCCGGGTTAAGCTTCATCCGGAACCTCCTTAGGTTCGCGAACGTCTGCCTGATATCATCAAGGAGCGTTTTGCTTTCCTTGGTCTTGATAACCACATTATCCACATACACCTGTACATTTTGACCAATTTGGTCGTGCAAACATTTTTGCATACATCTTTGGTACGTTGCCCCTGCATTACGTAAACCAAATGGCATGGTGCGATAGCAATAAGCCCCATACGGGGTGATAAATGCAGTCTTTATTTGATCATCCGGGTTCAGAGGTATCTGGTGGAAACCAGAATATGCATCAATGAATGACAACAGTTCACACCCAGCAGTTGAGTATATGACCTGATCTATCCTTGGCAGTGGAAATGGATCTTTTGGACATGCCTTGTTCAGGTTCGTGTAATCGATACACATACGCCAAACCACTGCCACATTCGGATCATCCTTCTTCTTCTCCACCAGCACTGGATTAGATAGCCAATCCGGGTAAAGAACTTCCATGATAAACCCTGCAGCTAGTAACCGAGCTATCTCATCTCCAATGACTTTTCTCTTATCCTCGGCGAAGCGGCGGAGAGGTTGCTTCACCGGCCTTGCTCCAGGTCTCACGTTCAAAGAGTGCTCGGCCAACTCCCTCGGAACACCTTGCAAGTCCTGTGTGGACCAAGCAAAAATATCCCGATTCTCACGGAGGAAGTTGACGAGCTCGCTTTCCTATTTATCGTTTAACCCGGCACCAATTGTTACGGTGCGCTCTGGGAACATGTCATCAACGGGCACTTTCTTGGTATCCTTTGTGGCTTGGAACGAAACACTACCATGCGGATTACTCAATGCTGGCATATACTGCTGCGCGGACTGAGCAAACGCCGCCACCTCTTGGGTTTTTCTTTTCTCTTGCGCAATCACGAGTGACTCGGCTAGGTTAGACCCGGCTGACGCACACTCAATGAAACGTCGTATATCTCCGGCAATGGTAATTACCCTATTTGGCCCGGGCAACTTCATCTTCAGATAGCTGATGTGACAACTTTCCATGAACTTGTTCAGTGCTGGTCTTCCAAGTAACGCGTGATATGCACGTTCTAAGTTCACCACTTCAAACTCCAAATTCTTAGTTCGGCAGTTCTCCCTCATGCCGAACAATACATCAACCCGGACCTTGCCTATGGGCTCACAAGAAATGCCTGGCACAATGCCATGGAAAGTTGTCCTTGTAGCTTGGAGCATGTTCTTCGAGATACCCAACTTCGCATTGTATCCGCATACATGATGTTAATGCTACTACCATTGTCAATCAGTACCTTTGAGAATCTCACACTGATGTTAGGCCCAATGAATGTCGGATCCAGCACTAGCGCATACGAACCAGGACTCGGCATAAGCTTGGGATGATCTTTGATGCTCCAAGTAATTTCCTGGTCCGACCAAGGCATATACCTCGTCACTGCTGGCATTACCGCATTGACCTCCATATGTCGGCGCCGCAAGCTCTTTCTATCTGTTTCCTCAGTGGTAAACACACAGTAACTCTGATGATGCTCTCTGTACTCATTCCTCCCCTCATTTCCGGGGTACGTCTGATCCGGCTGATGCTGGTCTTCCACTTGATGCACTGCATCCCTTCTCTCATGGTTATCATACCTCAGCGGAGGGGGAGGCAACATTAGCTGTTGCGTGTTTGCTCCGGAGAGCAATTGCTGCCGAGGTAACTCCTGTCGAGGTGCCTGAGCATTCCCCGAACCACCTTGTTCTATCTTACGCATCCACTCACATTGCCTAGTTGTATGACCCGCTGGGTTACTCGGATTTGGCGTGTGAAATTTACACGGCTGATCCAACATTGACTCATAAGTATATCTCGGACGGTCCTTCTTTTCTTGCCACTGTTTCTTTTGCTCTGGCGTCCAAGTTTTCTTACCATCATTTCTCGGTGTCCATTGTTGGCCTCCAGTTTTCTGACGTTGATTGCCCCCTGCTCCGGGCTGATCTTGATTCACAGCAGCAACTTGTTGCGAATTGTACCGGTAATCCGGTCTGTCATCTCTTCTTTTACCCTGGTAGTCATTCCTCCGGGATGACCCGGCTCCATCTCTCTGGTAGCACTCCTCATTTGACTCGTTTGACACGAGCCTAGGTTGAGTCGGATCACCCAAAGCATAAGAATCAGCAATCCGGATCGTCTCTGCCAATGTAGTTGGCATATCTCTTTGCAATCTTTGCCACAACATGCTCGCATATCTGCATCCTTGCGCAAACCATGCTATGGCTTGTGACTCTATCACACCCTCACACGAGTTTCTCACGGTACACCACCGGGTTAAAAACTTCCGGTCCGTCTCGTTCGGTCTCTGCTTACACATAGCTAGGGGTTGTGGCCTATTTGGCCTCTGATACGTACTTGAGAAATTGCTGATAAACATTTCCTCAAAATCGATCCAGTAGTTAATACTTCCGGGCGGCAAATTGTTTAACCATACCCTCGCTGGCCCCTCCAACATCTGGGGTACGTATCTCACAGCCCATCTCAAGTTGCCTGTAGCAATTTTCACAGCTGTAGCATAGTTTATCAACCAATCTTCCGACTTAGTACTGCCGTCATACGTCTTTGTGCCTCTAGGTAACTGGAAGTTAGGTACCGGAGGCTCCTTCATGATCCGGGGCCCAAAACATGCAGGACCCGGGGGATCTTGACATTCAATCTGTTCCGACCTATACAACCTATCCAGTTTTAATCTGGCATCATCAGGCATCAAATCCCTGCTTCCCAATCTTGACCCTATCACATGATAGTCCGGCCTTGGGTATCCTGTGTTCACCATTTCCGAATCTCCATCGTTATACCGGTCTTGCTCTCGTGGAGCACCTCTCTGTTGCATACCTTGGCCGGCACTTTGCTCTCGCCTTGGTATATTCCGCTGCTGCGGTTGTCCTGCTCCTGCCAAGTTGTGCTGTCCGGCATTGCCATTTACAGCGTTTCCTTGACCGGCATTGCCTTGGTCACGATTACCTCGGCCAACTTCTCCTCGGCTCATACTTCATCGATCATCATTTCTCTGTACTTCTTTTGCTTTCCTTGCCCTTGTCGGGTCATACGGGACGATCTGTTTGTTCCTCCTGGCCGAGGATACTACCTCTTCTCTCCTAGGACCGCCATGAGGAGACGATGCAGCTCCAGCGGATTTCTCTGGGTTACCCATCGCCGAATGAACGATCTTGGAGGCCCCAGCTCTCTCCGGGTTAACCCTGAGCAATTCCTCATTTTGCCTGTTCGCGATCCGAACCAACTCATTGACCCTATCTCGCTGTCTCTGACGGGCTTCACCCGTTAGACCCACTAACTCGGACGCAGCTGCATCCGCTGCCCTGAGGTTTTTTGCCGGGGTACTATACTTCGGCAGCCCCACGGACAAACAGTTCTCTGACTCCTCAATCCTAGTATCACCCTCTTTGTTCATTTCACTTATGAGATTTCTCCCCTTCACTTTTACAGCATCTACTTTATTCGCCTTTGCGTACTCACGCAGTGTCATGTTCAACGACTGCTGAGCCGCGGCTATCTTTTTCGCACCCTCTAGAATTTTTTGCCTAGTTTCCTCTAGCTCGGCCTGTGCCTGAGCCGGATCTACTACTGCTGCTACGGGGTTTGCCAAGCTATCCATCGCTTGCTGCAACACATTTTTCGGCCTCTCTAGTGGAGGACCTCTACTTTTCCTTGGTGCCTTAGGCGTTACCTCCGGATCTGGTGCCGGATCCTTGCTTGCGCCTGCGCCAGGCGCAGTCATCATCACCTCAGCACGGTCCGGGGAGCGAGTGATACGCGCCCTGTGAACCACGCTAAGGGGTGGCTCCCCTGCCTCAACGACGTGCCGCGGATGAACGCACGACACATCGACAGCAACATAGACCTTGTGCGCGCCGAGCTTGACGAAGAGGCCGTTGCGCGGAAGTGGGCACTTGCCGAAGCAGCCAGCGTTGTCACTGACAAAGTCCAGCGCTCCAAAGCGCTGAACGAGCCCGGAGACGATGCGTTCGCCGGTGCCGATGAGGTTTCCCGTCCGGATCTTGACCCCTGCTAGCGCCGCTAGCCCCACGGTGGGCGCCAACTGTCGTGGTGGTGTCACGGCAGATGTCATGGATAGGCTAAAGGTGGGGAGTAAATGCACTAGGGGAATCCAGGGAGGGATAGTGTGGTGATTCCACACACAGTAGCTTTGTATTCGATTCACTCTCACAGATTACAAGTGCTCCTTGAGCTGTATTGGAGAGAGGAGGAATGAGGAACTCTCTTACTCTCACCCCTAGCTAGCTCTCAGTTACTTGCTAGAAGAACATCACCCCAACCCAATAGAGATCAACCCTTCCTACAGAGGCTACGTGAGCCTCTGCGGCGCCCGCGTCAGCCGACATTGGCGTCGTCACCTCTGTCGGCCACGCCTCGGTGGTCCTGCCTCTGGCCGCTTCGCTCAGGCTCCGCGTACAGGGATCACCTTTGACCAGCGAGATACCTTCCTTCTCCTATAAGCTTGATATGACCCGGATCGTACATAGTTGATCCGGCCACACCTGTTCCTGCATACAAGTTAGATTCATCCATCCGACTTACGGTTTAAGTCGGTTGAGACTCAATTAGGTGGACATCCCCTGGTCTGGGTTACCCCGAGATTCGGCCTGCCTTAAGGTGACTCGGCCAGCATTCGCTTTGACCTTGCCGTACCTCGGCTAACTCGACCTTTATACCCCGGCGTGACCCTACCCGGGGGTATCCCCCAACAACAACTCATATGAGTTAGTAGACATTTGAATAGTTGAATATAGAACTCTAATTATAGAATGTATCCACTCATTTCTGAAACAATTTTCACTATTTATATTTTGATCACTATGTTGTTTTGGATTTTTGCTAGGGATGAGGAAAACACTTACTAACTGGTATTCGATGCTTTGATCATGGCAGATTTTGAATGTATTTAACTCTCATATTTGCTTCAAACACAAGTCATCGGACTATAGATGGACCTTGGCTTATTTAACTTGGTTTTTGCTATTTAGCGTTAGTAGATCACCATGCTTTTTTATCATGCACTACTCAAAAGCTGATGAAGATATTATCCTAACATCACGATTTATGGATTTTAATTTCGCTATATGATGCATGTGACTTGATCAATACAACTCTTCAAGTAAGGCTTGACACATATCTTTACTTATTTTCAGCAATTTGTCATGTTGATGACACTGGTATCTCTTGTTGCTAATACAAGGACCCCACTCCGTAGCATGCATAAAAAACTCTTTCTACCTCAATACCTATATGTCCGTTAGATGATAAAATGTTTTCCTTTTAGATTAAAGAGAAAGTTATTTTCTGTCAGACTATGTTTTATGACCATACATGATGGTGTATGTAGCGTGAAATAAGAAATTCTTTAGATTTTTTGTGTGGGAGATTGTCTACAAAGATGTAATCCTATCATGGTTGGAGGAAATTGCACAAACCACCACCTTTTGCCGTCGACGTTGCGCAAAACACCAACTTTTGATATTTTTTACACAAACCACCAACTATTACTGTAATAGGTTGCTCATAGGTCCAAATCTCATATTAACTGCAATCCTGTCTAGGACAGAAGGATCTGGTGTCCATGTGTTATCTAGTGTGTTTTTTGATCTTTAAAAAAATAAAAATTTCAGCTATTGAAACAATATTCTTTCAAACTTTTCCCGAGTCAGTTTAGGGTTGTTTATATTATTTTAATTATCGAATTTTTTTATTTTTTTAAATGATTGAAATCAAATCACTAGATAATGACACGTTGACACCACATCATCGCTGTCTTGTGGGCCCCATTCATCAGATTTCAATTAATCAACCTAATCTAGGATTTGGACTTGTGTGCAACGATTTACATTACTAGTCGGTGATCCGTACAAAAAACAGGTAAAATTGGTGTTTTGCGCAATAACGGCGACAATACGTGGTGGTTTGTGCAATTTGCTCTCATGGTTGTGTTATGCACCGTGAAATATGATTTTTTTGTATTTTGTGCTTATGTTTGAAAAGAGTCGGTATAAAATTTATATTTCGTTTTTACCTATGTAATGTCTAATATATATAAACTAGGTTTCTATTTTGCGCTCTTATTTTTATTTGTTTACCTTTTACACTAGTACTCCCTCCATTTAGAAATATAAGATGTTTTAGCTTTGTGAAAGGAGTATATCTAGACATATTTTAGTGTGTAAGTTTATCAAGGTTTAGAGTGAACCTACACATTAAAAGGAGTCTAGATACACTTCTTTTACAAAGCTAAAACATCTTATATTTCTGAACATGAAGTAGGACATAAAGTATTGCAGCTGACTGCAGGTATCTGACATAGAGGCATGCGGATGTTTCTGACACTGCTAAAGTATTGCAACGAAGCGAGAATTACAGCACACATCCCTAGAAGCATCATGTGAGTCGGTCGACGGTGATGCCATGCACACTATATACTGGGCATGGTAGAATCGCCGGACCCGGTTGCTGGGTTGCTCTAACGCTGTGCCCGTGACGTAGACTCTCACTGTGTACGTGATGTAACAATCTTTTTTTTTTAACTGACGTAACAGCTCTTTGCACGCTGTAAAGCTTTCCATCTCAGCACAGCACGCATGCCTGCCTGCGCGATTAATTCATGGCCGTCGATTTCGCGCCGGTTTTCTGGTTTAGGTAGCTCCGCGTGTGCGGTGATGTGTCGCACGCATCGTCGCGTCATCGATAATTCCATAGGCTCCCCTGGCGCCACGTCTCGTCGGCAACCCAGGATAAACCAACGCGCGAGAGAGATGCGAAACTCAAGGATCCATCCCAAGCTCTTCCGCCGTTCCACGGACTACCATTGACAGAGAGATGTGGCCGTCGGCGCTGCTTCCCGCGGCAGCGGTGCTGTACCCGCCGCCGGCGTCGGTGTTCGTGACGGCGATGTCGGTGGTGTCCTTCGCGTCGCTGGCGTCCGCGGGCCTCTCGGAGCTCCGCGGCGAGCACATGGCCTACTCCAAGTTCTGGCACGTCGTGTCCGGCCAGCAGAAGCCCAGCGCCGGGGCCGGCGGCCCGCTACTGTCCAGCCGCGACGGGATGCTGCTGGCCTACGTGCCGGCGCTCCTCGCCGCGGCGGCGTCTTTCGCCTTGCCTGGCGCCGTCGAAGGGCTCCGCGCGCAGATCCTAGCTTCCGCGCTCGCCATCCACTTCCTCAAGCGGGTCCTAGAGGTAATGATTCGGGTGCCACAAAATCTAGTTGTGCAGGAATCACTGAAAATTTAAAAATTTCAGTCGTTCAGTTTTACCAATAAATTTGTGTTTAGGTCGATTTTTTTTTGGTGTGTGGCGCATGAATTTGAGCCATACTTAAGGTTTTGACCAAAAACAAACTTATTTCGTCAATATATAGTTGTATTTGAACCCAACATTTTCAGACCTTTGATTGAACCAAACAAGCAAATCAACTAGTAAGATATTTCTGTGATTTCAGTGCCGAAATCTGCTCGAAACAATATTTCACAATAATTTGATATTCAGTTCTTATAGGTTTCTTGAGAAATAAAATCATTTTCCAGTAGATGAAAATTATTCCATCACACAATTGTAACCTGGCTATCTAGTAGTACTTATTTTGATCGTGTAGGTACTGTTCATCCATCGGTATAGCGGAAACATGCCACTCAACACGGCGCTCCCGATCTCCTCCAGCTACCTGCTTAGCACCATCACCATGATCTACGCTCAGCACCTCACCGTCGGTCTCCCTGACCCTTCGACCGACCTACTCTACATAGGCGTGCTCCTCTTCGTCGTGGGCATCGCCGGCAACTTCTACCACCACTACCTCCTCTCTCAACTCAGGAAGGGAGGCGACGGCGACAAGGAGTACAAGATCCCCAGGGGTGGTCTCTTCGAACTCGTCACATGCCCACACTACCTCTTCGAGATCACCGGCTTCTTCGGATTCGCGATGATCTCGCAGACTGTCTATGCGCTCGCCATGGCCTCGGGCACCGCAGGCTACCTCATCGGCCGAAGCTTCGCCACCAGGAGATGGTACAAATCCAAGTTCGAAGAATTTCCCGCAAGTATTAAGGCTCTGGTGCCCTATATCTTGTAGTGAGTTAGAAGATTAATTATTAAAGGATAGTCTATCCATAGGTAGTCTCAGATTTCGTCAAAGGGATGAATTAGTTGCTTGGTGTAAGACTTGTGATCGGATGATTAAAGTTTGCACTAATGCTATCATTGATGTTTTGATCTTGTAATAATGGTGCTGCAGTTACCTAAAAACGATTCTAAACTTGTACTTCCTCCCTTCCAAATTTTCCAAATTTACATGTATCTAGGCGTACACGTCGCCCGGATCAAAACGGGTCCTCCTGCTGACACGCGTCCTTTCTAATTTCCGCTTTTTGTTACACTGCGTACCATTTTTGCTACATAATGTTCCACTTTTGCTACACCGTAGCAAAAAAGGTTCGCCCACAAGACAAAATAGAAAAGACAGATCTCGCCGGAGACCTTACTGGAGTTCCGCCGGAGACTATATAGCATAATATTTGTGCTAATGTAGCAAAACTGACTTCGTCGGAGACTCACCGAAGACTTGCTGGAGACCAGGTAGCAAGAAATTTGTGCTATTGTAGCAAAATCAGAAAATGTAGCAAAAGCCGACTTCGCTGGATACATCATCGACTTCGTAGGATACATCGTCGGAGACGTCGTAGCAGAAACTTGTAGCAAAATAAACATGTCATTGTAGCAGCGCCGCTCGCCTCAGGTAGCAACACTGGAAGCTATGGGTAGCAGGTTCGATTGCCGTGTGTATTGGGACCGATCGTCGCAGGTAGCAGCGCCGGTAGCTGTGTGTAACAAGACCGCTTGCCAAAGGTAGCAGGGCCGGTTGCTGTGTGTAGCATTGCCACTCGCCTACGAGTTGGCACAGGGCGTCACAGAGAAGTATCTAAGCATGGCGGCTGACGGGTGCTTCGAGGAGCAGCGTCCATGGCAAAGCTTCATTACCAGGGACGAGGCAAAGGCCGACCATGGCGTGGGACGAGCTGGGGAAGCGGGGATGCCTTCATCGTGGTAGTAGCAGCCATGCCGCTTCTCCCACATGACCACCTCCACCGTGGAATCCATCTCCTTGCCGAGCACCGGCTAACGGAGGCGGAG
This sequence comes from Avena sativa, assembly GCA_916181665.1. NCBI lineage: Eukaryota > Viridiplantae > Streptophyta > Magnoliopsida > Poales > Poaceae > Avena > Avena sativa. Next base: position 348,719,282 of record OV702287.1, read on the forward strand.
CGAAGACACATCGGCCTAAGCGCCGAGCAGGGGCAGCATGAAGAGTTGCGAGCGGGGATGCCTTCGTGGTGGGCAACGCCTGCTGGTGGTGGGGTAGAACGGCGCCTGGTCAGCTAGGCCGGTGCTGTAGTGGTGGTTGAGCAGGGCGGCGCACTGGCGGTGGGATGTGGGACGAAGGCCGCGGCGACGCACAACCAAACAAATCTACACGCGAGAGGATAAGGAAGAGGAGCAAGCAGACGTGGTCGTAGTAGGGCCAAAGAAAGCGACGTTGCGTGGTGGAAGTATCCGACGACGCGACCCGGGGACCCAGGGGAGTAGTATCGTTTACCTATCTAGGCGGGTTTGAGTGTATAGATATATAAAATTTATATCTATATCTATCTATCTATATATTATAATTTAGGTAGGTTTGTTTGCACAGAAATTCCGTCCGATTTTTTTTGGACGACTTTGCCCTGCTTCTTCTAGGTATTTACCCGCCACTGCCACCGCCAAGTGGAATCCTGGTCGGGAAAAGAAATAAAAAATCCATGCCGACCTCCCACATCGCGCTGCTCCGCCTCCCACTGTTTGCTTTTTTCATCAAATCGAGCTCGGCCTCGCGGAAGGGGATGGAGATGGCGCGCTTGATGAAGTGGAATGGATGCGGGGACAGAGGGCGGGCCTTCCCGTCGTGGTCAAGCAGGAGCGGGAGGCGGCGGCGCGACCTTGATTGCTTCGAACAGAGGGCCTTCCCGTCGCGGTCGAGCAGCAGCGGGAGGCGGCGGCGCCGAGGAACAGAGGGCCTTCCCGTCGCGGTCAAGCAGGAGCGGGAGGCGGCGGCGCAGAGGAACAGAGGGCCTTCCCGTTCGCGGTCGAGCAGGAGCGGGAGGCGGCGGCGCGACCTTGATTGCTTAAGGGCCTTCCCGTCGCGGTCGAGCAGGAGCGGGAGGCGGCGGCGCCGAGGAACAGAGGGCCTTCCCGTCGCGGTCGAGCAGGAGCGGGAGGCGGCGGCGCAACCTTGATTGCTTAAGGGCCTTCCCGTCGCGGTCAAGCAGGAGCGGGAGGCGGCGGCGCCGAGGAACAGAGGGCCTTCCCGTCGCGGTCGAGCAGGAGCGGGAGGCGGCAGCGCCGAGGCAGCTCAGGTGTCGGCGTCGCGACCTCTCCGCGGCGAAGAGGACGAGCATGGCGGCCTTGGCGCGGCGCCGAGGAACAGAGGGCCTTCCCGTCGCGGTCGAGCAGGAGCGGGAGGCGGCGGCGCCGAGGCAGCTCAGGTGTCGGCGTCGCGACCTCTCCGCGGCGAAGAGGACGAGCATGGCGGCCTTGGCGCGGCGGGGAGAGGCGATGTAGGCGGCTAGTGCGGTGGAGCAGGAGCGGTAGGCGGCGGCGCCGGGACACCGGAGGCGGGGAGTGACGGTGCCGAGCCGGAGCTTGGGAGAGGTGGGGCGGAGCTCCTCGAGGGCGGCAGGGCGATGACGCCGGGTATTTTTTTCTCCATTTCTCTTTCGATTTGTCGCTGGCATCGTGCGTGGCCACCTTGGATTTTTGTCCATCTCGACAAGCCTGACATCTTCCTGACGATGACCTGCAACCCAAACTGGCAGGAGATATAGGATGTGCTGCTTCCAGGACAAACCGCACAAGGCCGACTAGACATTGTGGTTCGAGTGTTTAGGGCCAAGCTGGAGACGATGAAAGATATGCTAACCAAGAAGCATATCCTAGGCGTTGTGAAGGCATACGTCTACGTTGTCGAGTTCCAAAAGAGGGGTGATGGCTCAATGCACGGCGCCCAGAAAAATGCTTGATGGCGGTGTTGATGTAGAGCTCGTTGGGAACCCCAAGAGGAAGGTATGATGAGCACAGCAGCAAGTTTCCCTCAGTTATGAAACCAATGTTTAATCGAACCAGTAGGAGCAAGGAAACATCTCAAAGGTGTTACTAGCTGAGCTTTGGCAGGGCGCACTACCGGTGCTAGTAGCAACGTGGAGACCTGCACAACACAACCACAGAACTTTGTTCCCAACTTGCGATGAGGTTGTCAATCTCACCGTGTTTTGTGGAAAACAAAGGATTAAACGTATCGAATGGAAAGAAGTAAAAGTTTGCAGAAAGTAAACACAAAGCAGAAACAGTTTATAGATTATATGTAAATAAAAAAGACCGGGATCCATAGTTCATTAGAGGTGGCTCTCCTTAGATAGATAACATGCCGGGTGAACAAATTACTTCGGGGCAATTGACAAACACCGAGAAAGCAATACATGCATATACTAATCATCTTGACTCCTCTGAGACTTGATTGGGCAATACAACATAATACATAGACCGCCATCAAACTGCATCTATAACTAATAATCCACCTTCAGGTTATCATCCGAACCCCCTCCAGTATTAAGTTGCAAGCAACAGATTATTGCTTTACGAACTGCGTGTAAGGTAAACAATACGATTGCTCTATGAACAAAGGATTGTTGTTTTCTCCCTAGTAGCAACATCACATCTAGTACCTTAGAGATTTCTGTCACTTCTCCAGATTACCAGAGGCATGAACCCACTATCGAGCATAAATACTAACTCTTGGAGTTGCTAGCATCTACTTGGCCAAGATAGCTACTAACGACGGAAAGCATGCAAGATCTCAAATAACAAAGACATGATAGAATCAATAATCAATCTGAAATAGCATCTCAATATCCATCGGATCCCCGCAAACACAACATGTATGAATTACAAATAGATGATCTTGATCATGAACGGAGCTCACAAGATCTAAACATGAAAGCACAAAGGAGGAGAAATCAGCCATCTAGCTACTACATGGATCCGTAGTCCAAGGATGAACTACTCACGCATCACATCGGAGGCTTGCATGGTGATGAAGAAGGCCTCCAGGGTGAATTCCCCTCTTCGGCAGGGTGCCGGGAAGAGCTTCAGATCCCCCGATCTAGGGATAGAGACGACGGCGGCTACAGACTCTTTCGTGAATTTTTGATCGGGTACCTAGGATTTTCGTCCCGAGGGCAACTTATAGGCGGAAGGAGAGGCCGAGGGGGTGCTGGGGGCGGCCAGACCACCCCCTGGCGTGGGCCAGGCCTGGTCGCGCAGCCAGGTGGTGTGGCCGGCCCCTAGCCCTTCTCCGTCTCATATTCTGGCACTTGATCTCTTCCGGAAAAATAGGCACTTTGGCTTTTGTCCCGTCCAATTCCGAGAATATTCATTTTCTGACTTTTCTGGAACCAAAAACAACAGAAAACAGGCAGCTGGCACTGTGGCTCTTGTTAATAGGTTAGTCCAAGAAATCATATGAAAAGTACTCCAAAGTTGGAACAAAACACAAGAAAGTGGATAAGACCAAGCATGGAACATCAAAAATTATAGATACATTTGCAATGTATCAACATCCCCAAGCTTAACTCCTGCTCGTCCTCGAGTAGGTAAGTGATAAAAAGAAATAATTTTTGAGGTGACATGCACATCAAAGACTTGATCAAAGTATTTGCAAAACATTCAAGGCTGGGATCATAGTACTTCAATCATAACATGAAAGACAAAGTTCTAGCAATAAGCAAAGAAACTATGATGCAACATGAAAAGGCACAAACAAAAGATTCATGAATAACAATGCTTTGCAAGACGTTTGTTTGTTTCACATAAAGAAAACATATCATACTAGTATTCAGCTTGTCCCTCAATAGAGTAGCAAATATAAATGCATAGGACACCTTCAAAGTTCATAAGAGTGACTAGATACAACAGTTTAAAACAAGCAATAACAAGTTATGCATCAATCAACTAGTCTTGGGACAATGCACATAGAACTAAGAATGGCCACTATGCTCTCAAAGTAGTGCATAAAGATAGAAGGTGGAGACTCAATATAATGGTGGAAGAAAGGCCTTTTGTAAAAGGAAGTAGGGATTCAAGTCTCATAAAGAGCTTCCAAAAATTATGGTACTTGTAGCTTTCAGCTCCCATTGCCCCTATCATAAGCATCTTGAAGGTGATTAAGGTTAAAGTGACACAACTAAGAGGATATGCTTAACAAGTTATAAACCGAAAACTTATGCCCCTTACTTACGAAGACCGATCCTCATGCTACTCAACTTCAGTCACGAGTAAGCTCTTGTCATTGTAAGTATATGTGTATCATTAAGAACCGCCAACAGGGTACCCCTTGCACATGATACGGGAGCTTTCCCATAATCAAAATTACAAGGCAAGCAGACAATGAGCATCTCCGCGATCTTTTTATTTGCTATTTGCATAGGTTTTTATTGAGAATGCTTCATAGAGTGCTCATTATGGTGATGCTACAAGTTTCCACCATGATTAGGCATGGCTTAGGCTAGCAGCCCAGGCGTTTCTCTAGCACACATACAAACTCCATGATCTTACAAGTTCCACATTTATTTCACACCGCCGGGATCCATTAGCAAAAGAACATAATATCAACGGGGTACAAAGTACAAGTGCAATGTTGAAAGCGTTCCCCATGGTACATGGTTTTGCTAATTTCAACCTATAAAGCGCAAGCATATACGCAACAAAGAAGGACCCAATGGTTCAAGTTTATTAGAGGCAAAAAAAGTAAAGTGTGCCATCAAGTTCGTGAGAGCTTTAATCACTAGTTTTCTCATAACAAGTGGAAGGTAAACAAAAGCATGAATATACTTGGAATAGCATAAGCTAGTAGGTAGGTATGGTGGACTCTTTGGAATAACTTGGTTTAGGAAGTTGGATGCATGAGTGGAACTCATACTTGGTTGTGGAGGCTAGCAAAAGACTGGGAGCGACAAACTAAGAGATCAATAATGGCCATAATCATGCAGAGCGACAAAACATCATTGATCAAAGCATAAAGTGATACTACAAGTTGAAAACTAAAGGATCATAAAGGCTAAGGTGACTTGTGACAGTCATAACATGGTGCGAGCATGTGCCAAGTCAACCCAAATAAAGCATCAAAGGAGAATACCACTATACTATGCTTTAATATGCTAAAACAACGCATGATTCATCCAAGGCACATTAAGCAATCTCAATTGTTTATAACAAGTCATGCTACAGCAAAGAATACTAAGCATAAAGCCAAAACAATATCAAGCATGGCATGACAAAGCATAGGCCACAGTCAAAAACGAGCTCTTTTTACCACAAAAGCATGAACTTTCCTACTCTTTTCCAAACCAAACCAAACTATTTGCAAACCAAAGTGTGAAAGAGGGGGTCCAACCAACTTATTCAGAAAACTAAGCAAACCAAGCAAACTAAAAACCAAAACGAAAGGAAAAAAAGACGCTCCAAGAGAAACACAACTGTGCACGAAACAATAAAAATGAAGCGTTTGGAAGAAACGTGGGATTTTTATTGATGAAGAAGGGGATGCCTTGGGCATCCCCAAACTTTGACGCTTGTACTTCTTGGATATTTTTTGGGGTGACACGCGTGACATCCCCAAGCTTAAGCTTTATTCCATCCTTCATCTCATTACTCATTCCTTCCATACACCTGAAAATTTTCCTTCATACAAAACTTCACACAATCTCATTAGCAACATTAGTGCACTTAAAATAAATAAGTCTCAAGGTTCAGTTCTAACACCAAATAAACTTCCATTAGAACACTAGCTACTGTAGCACTTCCCTCAAAAAGCTCAATTCCCCAAAGGAACTCAAGAAGGAACTAACAAGAAGCAAATGCAGAAAATGGCAGAACTCTGTCAAAACAGATCAACAGGTAAAGACGAATTTTTTCGAAGACCTTATGTTTCTCAAATAAAAAAGTGTTGAACTAACTAAAGTTAGATAACAACCTGGGGCAGAAGCAGAAAAAATTAAAGCTCAATCTGACGTACAAAGCTCTCTCAGGATTTTTTATGGTGAAGCACAGAAATCTATTTCGGGACAGCAACTTTCCCAATCATTACTTCACTCTCATTAGAGGTTACTCTTGGCACAAAAAGGAAATAAAAAGGATAAGGAGAGGTTATTACAGAGGTAATAACTTCCAAGACTCAACTAAAACTCTTGGGTTATCTCCCAACAAGTACTTTTCTTTAACGCCTTTAAGTTAGGCATAAGAAGCAAAGAAAGAATCAAGTGTTCTTAAATGAAGAAGCATTAAGACCAAATTTTGTTTTCATAGGAGAAGCAAAAGAAATCTTTTCTCTCTTTTTAGGGAAGTGTTCTATACCTTTCTTGAGTGGGAGTTGATATTTAATGGTGCCTTCTTTCATATCAATGATGGCACCAACAGTTCTAAGAAAAGGTCTTCCCAAAGTAATAGGACAAGAAGCATTGTATTCAACATCCAAAACATAGAAATCAACGGCGACATAGGAATCATTAACCATAATAAGAACATCATCAAGACTCCCCATGAGTTTCTTTTTAGCATTAGCATCAAGTGGGATATTCAAATAACAATCTTCAAGAGGAGGCAAATCAAGCATATCATAAATCCTTCTAGGCATAATAGAAACACTACTATCAAGATCACACAAAGCTTTAAAATCAAAGTCATTCACTATCATATTAATGATGGGATCCCAACCATCCTCTTGTTTTATAGGAATAGAAGCTTTGTGTTTCATCTTTTCTTCCTTAATATTTATGAGAGCATCAGTAATGTGTTTTGTAAAAGCCATGTTCATAGCACTAGCATTAGGACTTTTAGCAAGCTTTTGTAGGAACTTAATAACTTTAGAGATGTTGCAACCATCAAGATCAAAATCAACTTTGTCATCTAAAGTAGTAGAACTATTAGTAGCCTCAACACTAGTGGTGGTAATAGTAGAAACACTAATGTTTCTAGCAATTTCATCTTCTCTTTCCCACTTAGCATGCAATTCAGCTAATAGTCTAACATTTTCATCAATTCTTACTTGTATGGCATTAGTATCTGCAAAGGGATTCTCATTAGTTTCAGGTTTAGCAGCCATTTTATTCAAAGTAGATTGAGCTTCAGCCAAAGATGCTATATTTCTTTCAGCATTAGAGAGTTTTTCCTCAATAGTTTTATTGAAAGCAGTTTGTTTACTAATAAACTATTTAAGCATAACTTCAAGTTCAGAGGGAGCACTCTTATTATTGTTGTAAGAATTTCCATAAGCATTACCATTGTTGGGAGGATATGGCTTATAATTGTTGTTACCAAAATTGTTCCTATAAGCATTATTACCATAAGCATTGTTGCCAAAGTTGTTATTTCTTATGAAGTTCACATCAACTTGCTCTTCTTGAGCAACCAAAGAGGCTAAAGGAACATTATTTGGATCAATATGGGCTTTCCCATTAACAAGCATAGACATAATAATATCAATCTTATCACTCAAGGAGGAAGTTTCCTTAACAGAATTTATCTTCTTACCTTGTGGGTCTCTCTTAGTATGCCATTCAGAATAATTAACCATCATATTATCCAATAGTTTTGTTGCAGCACCCAAAGTAATGGTCATAAATGTACCTCCAGCATCTGAATCCAATAGGTTCCTTGAAGAATAGTTCAATCCTGCATAAAAAGTTTGGATGACCATCCAAGCAGTCAGTCCATGAGTGGGACAATTCTTTACCAAAGATTTCATTCTTTCCCAAGCTTGAGCAACATGCTCATTATCAAGTTGTTTAAACTTCGTTATTTCACTTCTCATGGATATAATCTTATCAGGAGGATAGTATTTTCCAATAAAAGCATCTTTGCACTTAGTCCAAGAATCAATACTATTCCTAGTTAAGGAATTCAACCATTCTTTAGCTTTTCCTCTCAAAGAGAAAGGAAACAATTTCAGTTTAATAATATCACCATCTATATCCCTATGCTTTTGCATCTCACAAAGTTCAACAAAGTTATTTAGATGGGAAGCAACATCTTCATTACCAATACCAGAAAATTGCTCTCTCATAACAAGATTGAGCAAAGCAGGTTTTATCTCAAAGAAAGTATTTCCAGCCACAGGTGGAGCAATAGGTGTGCTCATAAAATCATTGTTGTTGGTGCTAGTGAAGTCACACAACTTAGTGTTTTCAAGAGTAGTCATTTTTTTTTGGGTTTTCAAATAAGAAAGCAAACAAGTAAAACTATTTTTTTTGTGTTTTTTTGAAGAACAAAACAAGCAAACAAGGCAAAAAGAAAACTAAGAAAAACAAAAACAACAAAGTAAAGAGATTGGTTATGAGGGACTCCCCTTGTGAAGATGTCCTTGACTCCCCGGCAACGGCGCCAGAAAAATGCTTGATGGCTCAATGCACGGCGCCCAGAAAAATGCTTGATGGCGATGTTGATGTAGAGCTCGTTGGGAACCCCAAGAGGAAGGTATGATGAGCACAACAGCAAGTTTCCCTCAGTTATGAAACCAAGGTTTAATCGAACCAGTAGGAGCAAAGAAACACCTCAAAGGTGTTACTAGCTGAGCTTTGGCAAGGCGCACTACCGGTGCTAGTAGCAACGTGGAGACCTACACAACACAACCACAGAACTTTGTCCCCAACTTGCGATGAGGTTGTCAATCTCACCGTGTTTTGCGGAAAACAAAGGATTAAACGTATCGAATGGAAAGAAGTAAAAGTTTGCAGAAAGTAAACACAAAGCAGAAACAATTTATAGATTGTATGTAAAGAAAAAGGACCGGGATCCATAGTTCACTAGAGGTGGCTCTCCTTAGATAGATAACATGCTGGGTGAACAAATTACAACGAGGCAATTGACAAACACCGAGAAAGCAATACATGCATATACTAATCATCTTGACTCCTTTGAGACTTGATTGGGCAATACAACATAATACATAGACCGCCATCCAACTGCATCTATGACTAATAATCCACCTTCAGGTTATCATCCGAACCCCTTCCAGTATTAAGTTACAAGCAACAGATTATTGCTTTACGAACTGCGTGTAAGGTAAACAATACGATTGCTCTATGAACAAAGGATTGTTGTTTTCTCCCTAGTAGCAACAGCACATCTAGTACCTTAGAGATTTCTGTCACTTCCCCAGATTACCAGAGGCATGAACCCACTATCGAGCATAAATACTAACTCTTGGAGTTGCTAGCATCTACTTGGCCAAGATAGCTACTAACAACGGAAAGCATGCAAGATCTCAAATAACAAAGACATGATAGAATCAATAATCAATATGAAATAGCATCTCAATATCCATCGGATCCCCGCAAACACAACATGTATGAATTGCAAATAGATGATCTTGATCATGAACTGAGCTCACAAGATCTAAACATGAAAGCACAAAGGAGGAGAAACCAGCCATCTAGCTACTACATGGATCCGTAGTCCAAGGATGAACTACTCACGCATCACACCGGAGGCTTGCATGGTGATGAAGAAGGCCTCCAGGGTGAATTCCCCTCTCCGGCAGGGTGCCGGGAAGAGCTTCAGATCCCCCTGATCTAGGGATAGAGACGACGGCGGCTACAGACTCTTTCGTGGATTTTTGATCGGGTACCTAGGGTTTTTGTCCCGAGGGCAACTTATAGGCGGAAGGAGAGGCCGAGGGGGTGCTGGGGGCGGCCAGACCACCCCCTGGCGCGGGCCAGGCCTGGCCGCGTGGCTAGGTGGTGTGGCCAGCCCCCAGCCCTTCCCCGTCTCGTATTCTGGCACTTGATCCCTTCCGGAAAAATAGGCACTTTGGCTTTTGTCCCGTCCAATTCCGAGAATATTCATTTTCTGACTTTTCTGGAACCAAAAACAATAGAAAATAGGCAGCTGGCACCGTGGCTCTTGTTAATAGGTTAGTCCAAGAAATCATAATAAAAGTACTCCAAAGTTGGAACAAAACACAAGAAAGTGGATAAAACTAAGCATGGAACATCAAAAATTATAGATACATTTGCAATGTATCAAGGGGTCTCCCACATGCCCATTTCCCGTTGATCATGGATTCAAGATATAAGCTCCTTGTGCCAGAGCAATACGACCACGTCATATCTGCCGAACTCCCAGACAAGAATAAGTACTCGGAGCTATACTCCATGGTCGTGAAGCATATGATGCACACCCATGCGGTGTTCTCAATCCAAACAACGTGTGCATGAAAAACGGGTCGTGCAAGTGTAGGTATCCACGGACATTCAACGAGACCAACGTACAGGGGAAGGACTCATATCCAGTATATCGGAGACGGAAGGACGGTTGTTGTGTGAAGGTCCGCGGTCAGACGCTGGACAATAGATGGGTTGTGCCTTACAATCCTTACCTCTTGCGGATGTTCGACTTCCACATCAACGTGGAAGTGTGCTCTAGCATAAAGGTCGTCAAGTACCTATATAAGTACATATACAAGGGCCACGATCAGACTTCGTTCAATATCGAGACACCTGACGACAAAGGTAACATAGACGAGATCAAGAGATACGTTGACGCAAGGTGGATTACTCCACCGGAGGCCATGTGGAGGATATTCGGCTTCAAGCTTTGTGAGAACCACCCAACAGTCTTACAGCTCCCGCTTCATCTCCCAGATATGCAAAGGGTCACGTTCAAAGCAGGAGACAACCTGAGGGACATTGCTGCTAGGGAGAGCATGTCCATGCTCATAGAGTATTTCAAAGCTAACCAGAACTATGCATGGGCTCGAGATATTTTTTACAAAGATTTCCCGGGGACGTTCACGTGGCAAATTACAGAAAAGTACTGGAAGATAAGGACCGGGGATCACCAAGTAGGACGAATTGTGACAGCCCATCCCGTAGAGGGCGAAAGGTACTTTCTAAGGGTGCTTCTAAACCACGTACCTGGCTCAAAGTCCTTCGAAGATCTAAAAACCGTGGATGGTGTGCTGTGTGCTACATTTCGTGAGGCCGCGGAGAGAAGAGGTCTCATCGAGGCCGACAACACGCTTTATGAGTGTCTTACTGAGTAAGAGCAGTTCTCCATGCCAACCTCACTAAGGAGGCTCTTTGCAACAATCTTGGTATTCTGTGAGCCTGGCGATGTGCGCGGCCTTTGGGATAGGCACTTTCAGGCGATGTCTGATGACTACCGACACGAATACACTTGTCCAAAAGCTGTGGAGCAGAAGGTGTTGCTTGATATCAGAGGCATGCTGCAGTCCATGGGCAAAGACATAAAGTCGTTCCCTCTCCCAGACATCGACGAGACGTATGACAACACAGAAGGCGAGGCTAGGGAGGTCATAGAGGAAATGAATATCACGGTAGACAAGGAAGATGAATCACTGGCAACATTTCTGAACTCTGAGCAAAGGCTTGCCTATGATGAGATACTTAAGGCAGTTGATGGGGGCAATGGGGGCGTATTCTTCGTCGATGGTCCGGGAGGAACCGGGAAGACATACCTCTATAGGGCACTGCTAGCTAGGGTTCGGGGAGAGAAAAAGATCACGGTGGCCACAGCAACGTCGGGTGTCGCCGCTTCCATCATGCCAGGAAGAAGAACAGCGCACTCGAGGTTCAAGATCCCACTAAACCTTGAAGAAGGGGCATCATGCAGCTTCACTAAGCAAAGTGGGATAGCCAAGCTCCTGAGAATGGCTTCACTCATACTATGGGACGAGGCAACCATGACGAAATGTCAGGCAGTTGAAGCGCTAGACAGAAGTATGCGTGACATAATGGACTGCCGGGACCGACCTTTCGGAGGCAAGACTATCGTGTTCGGTGGGGACTTTAGGCAAGTGCTTCCGGTAGTGCAAAAAGGTTCACGTGGTCAGATAATCGACGCAAGTCTGCGGAGATCCAACCTATGGAAGAGCATGCGCCAGCTAAGGCTCATCAAGAACATGAGGGCACAAAATGACCGCTGGTTCGCGGATTACCTACTGAGGATAGGTAACGGTATTGAAGAAATCGATGAGGAAGGAAACATCCGGCTTCCCGAAGATATCTGTGTGTCCTCTACGGGAGACAACGCGGCTGACATAATGAAGCTAATCAACCATGTGTTTCCTGAACTAGACCACAACATGGACAACCCGCATTACATGACTTCTAGAGCAATCCTATCCACAAAGAACGACAACGTAGATGGAATAAACATGCACATGATTGAGCGTTTTCATGGCGAGGAGATGATCTACTATAGCTTCGATAGTGTGGAGGACGATCCACATGGCTACTACCCTTCCGAGTTTCTGAACTCGCTAACTCCTAACGGGATGCCCCCCACATGCTTAAACTGAAGAAAAATTGCCCCGTCATACTACTAAGGAATATTGACCTAGCTAACGGGTTGTGTAACGGCACAAGGTTTGTGATCCGTGAGTTCTAGAGGAACGCCATCGACGCAGAGATCGTCGTGGGACAACACGCAGGAGAGAGGGTTTTTCTTCCTCGGATACCTCTATGCCCATCCGACGATGACATGTTCCCTTTCAAATTCAAAAGGAAGCAGTTTCCAATCAGGCTAAGCTTTGCCATGACGATCAACAAAGCGCAAGGGCAAACCATTCCGATTGTAGGCGTGTACCTACCGGAGCCAGTGTTCTCTCATGGTCAGCTATACGTCGCGTTGTCCCGAGCCACCGCAAAAGGAAACATCAAGATCCTAGCCATTAAGGGAGAGAAGGGAGAGGGAAATAATTCAAAGAAGAGAAAAGAAGCGAGTCATTAGCAACAACAACGCTGAACATAGTTTATAAGGACGTCCTTAGCACTTGAAATCACTGGACCAGATTGGGGCAGACTCCATGATGATTAGAAAATCATTTAAAATGTAATGGATGCAAACAAATTTCAATTTTTAAATACTTGAATATTTATGTATATTTTATGTTTACATGTGAGACGTTTGTGATGTAATGAGCATTCAACTAACATGTAGAATTTCAATGCCTGTATGTTGTAGCGAATTATAACCTAAAAAAATCTAGCTGTAATTTGTGCATGATCCAGACAAGCTCTGCTGCAAATCTAATTTTCTACCTAGACCAGATTTTTCTTAGTTCAAGAAGCGACAAGCTGGATGGCTAAAAGTAGTAGCATATGGACGTTTCTTTCTACAGGGTAAGGCAATATATTATGATTGCAGTATAACAGAGGCGGAGATGGCCTAGAAATACGGACCTGCATTAGAGACTTGGTTGTCAATTCACCAGAGAAAACGTTAATGTACACTGTAGGAGCCATCCTGGTAAGGCACATAAATTACCAGTCATTAGCTCTGACTATCAAAGTTCTTCTGAATTATACAAACAACTATCAAAAATACATACTTGTCGGCAATATTGTAGGCACCAAAGCAGGGATCAATAGAAATTTTCGATTCTTCATCAATGCATCGCTTCTCCAATTAAGACATCCAGAAGAGAGCTCTTCTCTGCTACGGTTTGAGAACATAAAAAAAGTATGTGCTGCTTCCTCTAAAAAAAGTATGTGGTGCTTCCTGTTTACAAATACACCAAATATCAATACCATGAATGACTTTCCATGCAAATAATGCAGTGTCAGTAAGAGTGAAAACATAAACATGTTTCAGTTGTTACCTACAAGTCATAAGTTTCAGTTGTGCCAATAATTTTGTTCAAGACAGCTTCCAAATGATCTGTTCATCATCGACTTGCTCCGAGCCAATCATTATGACAGTATTTCAGGGTATAGTTGTTCTATAATAGAAGATACAAATACAAATACTGAACAATTTGGAATACTAGCAGACAACAAGAGGACTTCTAGCTCACCCTTCTGTCTCAGAAACTCTAATAGAAGATCGGCTACATTGAATAGAAGATCGGCAATACATCATCATAACCAATTTGTACTAACACTAACTGAGTTCTGAAAATCATGCAAAAATATCCGGCCAAGAATGGAGAACCGCCGCCGATTAAGCCTGCGGTGGACCAGCAGGAACAGAGGGAGGTCGACGTCCGGGCGGCGCAGGGGCCGACGGCGCGGGGGCCGGCGGCGCCGGACCTTGCAGATGGAGGCGATGAAAGGCAGCGGCACACGAGGAAGGAGCATGGACTATGCCTAACAATGCGGACGAGCCCAGGGGCAAGGGATCCAACGGCGGCGCGCACTCACAAGCGGCAACCTACAGGGTTCGACGAGGAGGGGCGCGCGGCGGGGGCCAGAGATGCAGGGGAAGCACGAGGTAGAGGTGGCTGAGGGGACCTGCAGGAGACGGACGAGAGCAGACCGCCACCATGGTTGTTGGCTGTAACACCCTCAAATCGGCCCTATGCAAGTTTCCGCTCTTCCCGCCAAACCCGCATAGAAACGATTCAAGGACGCCCACCAGGAACTTTCGTGCGGGTGGAAAACGAAGTAATACCATTACACAATAGTCCATGATGGAACCCACAGAACAGATATATATATATACAACACGACTCCATGAGTCAAGAATACAGATATACAATACAAGATCCAAATCACCTTGAAACCAATACAACGTCCGAGTACGGACAAGATGCAAATGGGGCTAAGAGCCCTGAAGAATAACCAATGGCGTCCATAACCCTGCCCAGGCCAAGCCGGAAGGGTAACCCTGCTAACGACGTCGATCTCAAACCTGCTAAAACAAAAGGGGTGCCGACAAAGGGCAAAGGAAAAAGAGGAGCGTCAGTACTGAGGCCAGTACATGGCGAAGCTAGAATTCGGCGGCTCTCGCCTACATAGGTATGGTGGACTGTAGCGGCAGCGCAGCATGCACTAAACAACCTATAGAGACTCAATACATCTGTCGGCTATTAGAGAGGGGTAAGAAAGACCTATTCAAATCCAACCTGAAGCTAACACCAGACATACCCATCCTGGTATTTCTCCCTCGAGACCAAACAAGGAAGTCGGACCAAGGAACTCACACAGTTGGCAATTTTACTCATTCCGTTATAGTTGCAGCACTTACTAATCAGATATAGATAACATGAGTCATCCTGAAGCATAAGTAGTGGGAAATTTTAATTAACCATTCCGTGGCAGTTGGAACATTTACTAGTCAGATATAATTGTCCCGAGGAATCCCAAAACCTAGCAGTTGTTGGCACTTTTATCATATTCCATTGGAGTTGCAATACTTACTAGGCAGGTATAGCATGACATGATACATCCCGGTTCCACCAGTTGTTGGCACTTTTATTATCCATTCCATTGTAGTGAAGCTGAATTACTAGTCACATATTAAGTCAAATTTATAGCACTAATTTAGTTATGCTTGTCTATGATCGAGATACTATGCTCCAAGTCGTCCATAACCGCGGACACGGCTTTCAGAAAGATTTACTCTGCAGGGGTGCACAAATAGCAACACACACACGATCAACCTCGGAAAAACCAAATCAAAACCCAACGAGGCTTTCACGACAAAGCAATCACAAGATTCATACAATATTTCAGGGGGAAACCCCATTAAGCTACCCGCAACGAAGTTGGCCGGCTCTGAGACGGACCCAAGGTTTGTGCCAATGGCTGTAAATGACTGGAAACACGAAAGTGTGACTGGGCTTGTCGATACCGCGAAAACACTCCGCATCCTAAACAGTACAGGTGCTTCACGCACAATCGTAAATAAAGCAGTAAAGCATGGCATAAGTATAGGATAGTAATAAAGCCCCAAACTAGTTTGTGGCCCCAAGAAATAAGAAATGAATCAAGCTCTGGCTAAGGAGGATTCATAGACTCTCCCGGATGTGGATAGTGCGAATAGTCAAGGAACAGGTATCAAGTACTCGGGGCCTACGAGACACAAGTGGACATGAAAACCAAATAGCATATATTGCCCACCGGTGCCTCTTTCATTAGTTATCCCGGGCAATTTAATAGTTGTGTTTAAAGTCATGATCATCTCCACCATAAACATCTGCCAGCATTCCAACAACTGTGGTACTTGACAACACGAGATCGCACCTGAGCAAGCAACTACAACTCGCAAGGCCAGCTATCTACCAAGCACAGGTAATAGGAGGTGTCCAAGGCAATATAGAGGCTGCACGGGATATAACTGGTGTACGGAAACTAAAGCATTGCGACACGGATAGCAATAGATCAACAGGAGGAAATAAAGACTATAAACGCAAAATAGGTAAAATGGGAAGAGATGCTCGCCTGGAAAACACTGCCGAAGGTTCTTATCCGGAGAACTTGTCGATACTCGCATCAACTCATCGGCCTAATCCGCGAAGAGGCAAACACTAGAAGAAACACCGGATGCAATATTTAATACTATGGCAGAAGATCTAGCATGATTATGATATGATGCAGATGCGGTGCAATTAGGCAGTATTAAGCAGAACCGGGGTCCCGACAATTAATTAATAGGTTCTAGTTATTTAGATACCCCGCAATTTAAATGTTGTCTTAACAAGGCAAAACATGGTATCGGTTCGCTACACAAATTTAAATGGAGTCCGGAATAAGACTAGAATAGCCCGCATATAGACTCCATATTTAATTTAGGTGAATCGACTATTTAACCCAACCCACCAGATGACATGTATGCAAGCATGATGATTTAATGATGTGACAGGTATATGCCATATTATAAAAATAGAGGCTTAGGATCACACATCTGGGTTCGGAAGATCTTGGTTCCGGGGGGGAGGGGTCGGAGTTCGACAGGGTTCGACGGGGATCGGTCTCGGCGGGAATGTTCTTGGACAACGGAGTAGATCTTGTCGCATCCATGGTCTTCGGGTCTGAGTAGACGGTCATGGCGTTCCGTGTAGGCGACCTTGGCGTCCGGCCCCCGGGCATCGGTGCGGGAAGGAGGTCTTGTCGTACCGGGGTCTCGGCGTCCTCGGATTCCCTTTGGAGATCTTGGCATTTCCGACCGGTCTTATGCTCGAGTAGAAGTACATGTCGCATCATGTCGGAGTCCTAGGGGTACTGCTCGCCCGCGCCATTGGCACTCGGAAGATCTTGGCGTTTCGCGGGGAAGAACTCCATGTGGTCGATGTCCCGGTACAATCTTCAAATAGCCACACAAGGTTCCATCGGTGGCACTAGACGGTGTCGCTGTCGCGCGGCTTCTGGTCACGTCAAGTTTGTCACGAAGATCGTTCCATGCTTGTCGTGAGGCGCCACATCTTCGGTCACATAGACTGCGGGCTCAGGACAACTTGGCAGAGAGCTTGGTCTTGCTGTTGTCTTGTGGGCAACAGCAGCCAACAGGGCGTGTCACCAACAGGCCCGGGGCGGAGCAGCGCACACCTGGGAAGGAGCAGGAACAGGAGGACATCATCGCCCTTGTGGTTGCCAGGGATATGAGATGAGGTGACGGCGCTGCACGCGGGGGCGAAGACGAGCAGGGCACCGGCGGTGCGGTTTGACGGCGGTGTCCGGAGGCGAGCAGAACGGGGTAGAGATGGAGGCCTAGGGTCACGAGCACGGTGACGACATGAATCATTGGGGGCTCGCGCGGCTGCAGGCGTGGAGGCTCGGCCGGGGAAGAGCACGACAGCGGCGAGGCGACGCAGCAAGGACGCGTGGAGGAGGGCGGTCGCTGGCGAGCAAGCATAGGTGCTATGCGGCGCGGGGTGGTCGAGGTCAGGGCTTCAAGCGCCAGCTCATGGAGGCAGAGCAGGGAGCCGGGGAGGCGACACGGTGCAGCAGCAAAACAATGACATGAGGATGACAGTGGCGTCCGGGGCCGTGGTGCTCGGGGCCGCGAGGGCACGCGGAGGTCGAGCGGCGGCCGACGCTGACCAGAGGCGGAGTGATACATTGTAAATGTATCTATAATTTTTGATGTTCCATGCTTGGTTTTATCCACTTTTTTGTGTTTTGTTCCAACTTTGGAGTACTTTCATTATGATTTCTTGGACTAACCTATTAACAAGAGCCACAGTGCCAGCTTCCTGTTTTCTGCTGTTTTTGGTTCCAGGAAAGTCAGAAAATGAATATTCTCGGAATTGGACGGGACAAAAGCCAAAGTGCCTATTTTTCCGGAAGGGATCAAGTGCCAGAATACGAGACGGAGAAGGGTTGGGGGCCGGCCACACCACCTGGCCGCGCGGCCAGCCCTGGCCCGCGCCAGGGGGTGGTCTGGCCAACCCCAGCACCCCCTCGGCCCCTCCTTCCGCCTATAAGTTACCCTCGGGACGGAAACCCTAAGTACCCGATCAAAAATCCACGAAAGAGTCTGTAGCCGCCGTCATCTCCATCCCTAGATCGGGAGGGATCTGAAGCTCTTCCCGGCACCTTGCCGGAGAGGGTAATTCACCCTGGAGGCCTTCTTCTTCACCATGCAAGCCTCCGGTGTGATGCGCGAGTAGTTCATCCTTGGACTACGGATCCATGTAGTAGCTAGATGGCTGGTTTCTCCTCCTTTGTGCTTTCATGTTTAGATCTTGTGAGCTCCGTTCATGATCAAGATCATCTATTTGTAATTCATACATGTTGTGTTTGCGGGGATCCCATGGATATTGAGAGGCTATTTCAGATTGATTATTGATTCTATCATGTCTTTGTTATTTGAGATCTTGCATGCTTTCCGTTGTTAGTAGCTATCTTGGCCAAGTAGATGCTAGCAACTCCAAGAGTTAGTATTTATGCTCGATAGTGGGTTCATGCCTCTGGTAATCTGGGGAAGTGACAGAAATCTCTAAGGTACTAGATGTGATGTTGCTACTAGGGAGAAAACAACACTCCTTTGTTCATAGAACAATTGTATTGTTTACCTTACACGCAGTTCATAAAGCAATAATCTGTTGCTTGCAACTTAATACTGGAGGGGGTTCGGATGATAACCTGAAGGTGGATTATTAGTCATAGATGCAGTTGGATGGCGGTCTATGTATTATGTTGTATTGCCCAATCAAGTCTCAAAGAAGTCAAGATGATTAGTATATGCATGTATTGCTTTCTCGGTGTTTGTCAATTGTCCCGCTGTAATTTATTCACCCAGCATGTTTTCTATCTAAGGAGAGCCACCTCTAGTGAACTATGGATCCCGGTCCTTGTTCTTTACATACAATCTACAACTGTTTACTGCTTTGTATTTACTTTCTGCAAACTTTTACTTCTTTCCATTTGATACGTTTAATTCTTTGTTTTCCGCAAAACACGGTGAGATTGACAACCTCATCGCAAGTTGGGGACAAAGTTTTGTGGTTGTGTTGTGCAGGTCTCCACGTTGCTACTAGCACCGGTAGTGTGCCCTGCCAAAGCTCAGCTAGTAACACCTTTGGGGTGTTTCCTTGCTCCTACTGGTTCGATTAAACCTTGGTTTCATAACTGAAGGAAAACTTGCTGCTGTGCTCATCATACATTCCTCTTGGGGTTCCCAATGAGATCTACGTCGATCGTCGAGCGCATCAAGCTATTTTCTGGCGCCGTTGCCGGGGATCGAAGAAGTAGAAGAAACTCCCACGTCAACCTCACGCCATTAAAAGAGCTATTTTCTGGCGCCATTGCCAGGGAGTCAAGGACATCTTCACAAGGGGAGTCCCTCATAACCAATCTCTTTACTTCGTTGTTTTTTTTGCTTAGTTTCTTTTTGCTTTGGTTGCTTGTTTTGTTCTTCAAAAAACACAAAAAAATTAGTTTTACTAAGTTGCTTTCTTTATCAAAAACACAAAAAAATTAAGTCTCCTTTAGTTGTCACCTCTTCCTTAGCTCACCATGTTGACCCCTACTTTCACCTTGAAAGACATTTCAATTGGTAGTGGTTCTATAATTGGGAAAGATAATATTGAAGAATTCTTTAATCATGTTAGCAAACATGAAGATACTGAGGATAGATCCCTTGTAGAACTTGCTCCAAATTTTGAGATTGCTGCAGCTTCTTTAATTCACATGTTAGAAGCTAGGTTTGTTAACCTCAACCCCTTAATGCAAGTAATGTTTCTTAAGCTTAAAGAAATTGAAGACCCTGAAAAGAGGGATTTTATTCTAGAAACTTTGTTTAAGGAGTTCTATGATGTTGCCAAAGAAGCTAGAAAAGTTTTTGAACGTTTCAATATGCTAGGCTCATGTGTAGATGTGGTTGGTATACGGGAAAAGATGAACAAAACCGAACCTAATGGGGAGGAACCTAAGATACCAATACCCTTCAAACTAGTAGCAATACATGATGCCATAGAAAAGAATCTTGATTGGATTGTTCCTGCAAACCCTTTTGATGAGAATAGTGAACTTAAGAGCATTGAGAAAGGATCCTCTAGAACTTACTTGGATGATATACCTTGCCTTGTTGAAAATATTTCTGGTATTGATCTGAATGTTTCTTCATTTGAGAACACTTGATTCTTTCTTTGCTTCTTATGCCTAACTTAAAGGCGTTAAAGAAAAGTACTTGTTGGGAGATAACCCAAGAGTTTTAGATGAGTCTTGGAAGTTATTACTTCAGTAATAACCGCTCCTTATCCTTTTTATTTGCTTTTTGTGCCAAGAGTAACCTCTAATGAGAGTGAAGTAATGATTGGGAAAGTTGCTGTCCTGAAACAAATTTCTGTGCTTCACCGTATAAATTCCTGAGAGAGCTCTGTATGTCGGATTGAGCTGTAATGTTTTGTGCTTCTGCCCCAGGTTGTTATCTAACTTTCATTAGTTCAACACTTTTTGATTTTAGCAACAGAAGGTCTTAGAAAAAATTCGTCTTTACCTGCTGGTCTGTTTTGACAGATTTCTGCCATTTTCTGCATTTGCTTCTTGTTGGTTTCCTTCTTGAGATCTTTTGGGTAATTGAGCTTTTTGAGGGAAGTGCTACAGTATCTAGTGTTCTAATGGAAGTTTATTTGGTGTTATAACTGAACCTTGAGACTTATTTATCTTAAGTGTACTAATGTTGCTAATGAGATTGTGTGAAGTTTTGTATGAAGGAAAATTTTCAGGTGTATGGAAGAAATGAGTAACGAGATGAAGGATGGACTAAAGCTCAAGCTTGGGGATGCCACGCGTGTCACCCCAAGAAATATCCAAGAAGTACAAGCGTCAAAGCTTGGGGATGCCCAAGGCATCCCCTTCTTCATCAATAAAAATCTCAGGTTTCTTCCAAACGCTTCATTTTTATTGTTTCATGCACAATTGTGTTTTTCTTGGAGCGTCTTCTTTTTCGTTTTGGTTTTGGTTTTTAGTTTGCTTGGTTTGTTTAGTTCTCTGAATAAGTTGGTTGGACCCCCTCTTTCATACTTTGGTTTGCAAATAGTTTGGTTTGGTTTGGAAAAGAGTAGGAAAGTGCATACTTTTGTGGTAAAAAGAGCTCGTTTTTGACTGTGGCTATGCTTTGTCATGCCATGCTTGATATTGTTTCGGTTTTATGCATAGTATTCTTTGCTGTAACATGACTTGTTATAAACAATTGAGATTGCTTAATGTGCCTTGGATGAATCATGCGTTGTTTTAGCACATTAAAGCATAGTATAGTGGTATTCTCCTTTGATGCTTTATTTGGGTTGACTTGGCACATGCTCACACCATGTTATGACTATCTCAAGTCACCATAGCCTTTATGATCCTTTAGTTTTCAACTTGTAGTATCACTTTATGCTTTGATCAATGATGTTTTGTCATTCTGCATGATTATGGCCATTATTGCTCACTTAGTTTGTCGATCCCAGTCTTTTGCTAGCCTCCACCACAAAGTATGAGTTCCACTCATGCATCCAACTCCCTAAACCAAGTTATTCCAAAGAGTCCACCATACCTACCTACTAGCTTATGCTATTCCAAGTATATTCATGCTTTTGTTTACCTTCCACTTGTTATGAGAAAATTAGTGATTAAAGCTCTCACGAACTTGATGGCACACTTTACTTTTTTGCCTCTAATAAACTTGAACCATTGGGTCCTTCTTTGTTGCGTATATGCTTGCGCTTTATAAGTTGAAATTAGCAGAACCATGTTTCATGGGGAACGCTTTCAACATTGCACTTGTACTTTGTACCCCATTGATATTATGTTCTTTTGCTTACGGATCCCGGCGGTGTGAAATAAATATGGAACTTGTATGATCATGGAGTTTGTATGTGTGTTAGAGAAACGCCTGGGCCGCTAGCCTAAGCCATGCCTAATCATGGTGGAAACTTGCAGCATCACCATAATGAGCACTCTATGAAGCATCCTCAATAAAAACCTATGCAAATAGCAAATAAAAAGATCGCTGAGATGCTCATTGTCTGCTTGCCTTGTCATTTTGACTATGGGAAAGCTCCCGTATCATGTGCAAGGGGTACCCCGTTGGCGGTTCTTAATGATACACATATACTTACAATGACAAGAGCTTACTCGTGACTGAAGTTGAGTAGCATGAGGATCGGTCTTCATGAGTAAGGGGCATGAGATTTCGGTTTATAACTTGTCAAGCATATCCTCTTAGTTGTGTCACTTTAACCTTAACCATTTAAAGATGCTTATGATAGGGGCAATGAGAGCTGAAAGCTACAAGTACCATAATTTTTGGAAGCTCTTTATGAGACTTGAATCCCTACTTCCTTTTACAACGGCCTTTCTTCCACCATTATATTGAGTCTCCACCTTCTATCTTTATGCACCTACTTTGAGAGCATAGTGGCCATTCTTAGTTCTATGTGCATTGTCCCACGACTAGTTGATTGATGCATAACTTGATATTGCTTGTTTTAAACTATTGTATCTAGTCACTCTTATGAACTTTGAAGGTGTCCTATGCATTTATATTTGCTACTCTATTGAGGGACAAGTTGAATACTTTTATGCTATGTTTTCTTTATGTGAAACAAACAAACGTCTTGCAAAGCATGTTATTCATGAATCTTTTGTCTGTGCCTTTTCATGTTGCGTCATAATTTCTTTGCTTATTGCTAGAACTTTGTCTTTCATGTTATGATTAAAGTACTTTGATCCCAACCTTGAATGTTTTGCAAATACTTTGATCAAGTCTTTGATGGTGCATGTCACCTCAAGAATTATTCTTTCTTTTTATTACTTACCTACTCGAGGACGAGCAGGAGTTAAGCTTGGGGATGTTGATACATTGCAAATGTATCTATAATTTTTGATGTTCCATGCTTGGTTTTATCCACTTTCTTGTGTTTTGTTCCAACTTTGGAGTACTTTTATTATGATTTCTTGGACTAACCTATTAACAAGAGCCATAGTGCCAGCTGCCTGTTTTCTGCTGTTTTTGGTTCTAGGAAAGTTAGAAAATGAATATTCTCGGAATTGGACGGCACAAAAGCCAAAGTGCCTATTTTTCCGGAAGGGATCAAGTGCTAGAATACGAGACGGAGAAGGGCTGGGGGCCGGCCACACCACCTGGCCGCGCGGCCAGGCCTGGCCCGCGCCAAGGGGTGGTCTGGCCGACCCCAACACCCCCTCGGCCTCTCCTTCCGCCTATAAGTTGCCCTCGGGACGGAAACCCTAAGTACCCGATCAAAAATCCACGAAAGAGTCTGTAGCCGCCGTCATCTCCATCCCTAGATCGGGAGGGATCTGAAGCTCTTCCCGGCACCCTGCCGGAGAGGGGAATTCACCCTGGAGGCCTTCTTATTCACCATGCAAGCCTCCGGTGTGATGCATGAGTAGTTCATCCTTGGACTACGGATCCATCTAGTAGCTAGATGGCTGGTTTCTCCTCCTTTGTGCTTTCATGTTTAGATCTTGTGAGCTCCGTTCATGATCAAGATCATCTATTTGTAATTCATACATGTTGTGTTTGCAGGGATCCGATGGATATTGAGATGCTATTTCAGATTGATTATTGATTCTATCATGTCTTTGTTATTTGAGATCTTGCATGCTTTCCGTTGTTAGTAGCTATCTTGGCCAAGTAGATGCTAGCAACTCCAAGAGTTAGTATTTATGCTCGATAGTGGGTTCATGCCTATGGTAATCTGGGGAAGTGACAGAAATCTCTAAGGTACTAGATGTGTTGTTGCTACTAGGGAGAAAACAACAATCCTTTGTTCATAGAACAATTGTATTGTTTACCTTACACGCAGTTCGTAAAGCAATAATATGTTGCTTGCAACTTAATATTAGAGGGGGTTCAGATGATAACCTGAACGTGGATTATTAGTCATAGATGCAGTTGGATGTCGGTCTATGTATTATGTTGTATTGCCCCAGTCAAGTCTCAAAGGAGTCAAGATGATTAGTATATGCATGTATTGCTTTCTCGGTGTTTGTCAATTGCCCCGCTGTAATTTGTTCACCTAGCATGTTTTCTATCTAAGGAGAGCCACCTCTAGTGAACTATGGATCCCGGTCCTTCTTCTTTACATACAATCTACAACTGTTTACTGCTTTGTGTTTACTTTCTGCAAACTTTTACTTCTTTCCATTCGATACGTTTAATCCTTTGTTTTTCGCAAAACACGGTGAGATTGATAACCTCATCGCAAGTTGGGGACAAAGTTCTGTGGTTGTGTTGTGCAGGTCTCCACGTTGCTACTAGCACCGGTAGTGCGCCCTGCCAAAGCTCAGCTAGTAACACCTTTGGGGTGTTTCCTTGCTCCTACTGGTTCGATTAAACCTTGGTTTCATAACTGAGGGAAAACTTGTTGTTGTGCTCATCATACCTTCCTCTTGGGGTTCCCAACGAGCTCTACGTCAATCGTCGAATGCATCACGGAGCATGGCGGTTGAGTGAGCAGAGCAGGGGGCCACGATGGCACATGGAGGCAGGGTCGTGCTCCGAGAAGGTCCGAGGGAAGAGGCGCCCACGGCGGCGGTGGTTGGTAAGGAGGGGAGCGCGAGGGGGTTGGTGGGGATCGAGCAGAGGGAGGCGAGCACATCTTGCAAGGGTGGGGCCAGGGAGAGCGGCGTGGTTGGTGGGGGTTGACTGCACGGGCGCGTGTCTGTGTCTAAGTGGGGTGGGCGGCGACACGGGTAGATGGGGTGGTTGCACGCGATGTGGTGCAGCGGTGGTGGAGGGATGTGGGGTGGCGCTTGGTGCAGGGGAGGCGGTAGGATTAGGGTTTGGGGTGGCCCGACTAGTTGGGCCTCGGGCCTGGCTGGCTGGGTTGCCCCTAATAAAAAACTTAAACTTTTATTTTATTTTTAAAACAGACTTTTGTAATTTGTTTTTAGGCAAATAAAGTATCCAGGAAGACCTGGTTTTATAATTTGAAATAAAACGAGGCTAATTAGAAAACAAAATAGGGTTTTTGCAAAGATACTTTTATGGTCAAACACGCATGATGATGTCATGATGATGCACAAAGCACAAACTCGAAGCGATTTTCTAGTAGTGGTTTTACCGGGGTGCTACAATTCGACACCATTAACAATGGATCTTGCCCTCGAGATCCGCCTCATGGTACCGGGGAGAAGGCTGATGATCGGATTCTTCTCGCTTCGTGTAGATCCTCGCGACACCACTAACAAAGATTCTTGCTCTATCTTGAAATCGGCGACACAACCAACAAGGGGTTGTTGTCCAGGATCGTCGAGAGAACACTCCGGGAACAAAGGACGAAGGTAAAGGTATCAACAAACAAAGCCACCTCTAACTTCGATAGAAGGAGAGAAACGATGCATTCTAATCCACTTCAATGTACGAGAGCAAATAGATTGAGTAGTCGGCATGGGGGCCAATCCATCACGCACCCAAACTATTACTCCGCACAATCGGTTGGAAAAGCATGCAACCATTCTCAGAATCAGACTAGAGATCTCGACAAGCAAGGTCCAGAAACAAAGGAGTGATGCATGCTCTGCATCGGATCTGGCATAGATGAGGGCGTCGTGTTGTAAACACCAGAAGGCACAAAGGAGGAACAACGAGAAGTCCAACAAATGAAGGATTCCTCAGATAACATGAAGACCGGATGTAGAAACACCGTTGCCAAAGGAGAAAGCAAAACCCTGAAGGTACGACGGAAAACCCAACCACGAGAAATCCTGGACTAGAAGAAGGTAAGAGAGCAGATTCAAAACACGCGAAGATAAGAGGAGAATAGCATAGGGGTAAGGAGTAAAAGCAGACCTAATCAGATCTATCCAACCGATTATGCAAAATAGTTTTGACACTCTACATAGTCCGTTAGCTAGGTTATCCTACAGGCTGGACCAGTGGGGTATCGCAACTGCTGAGCTCTGATACCACTCTGTAACACCCTCAAATCAGCCCTATGCAAGTTTCAGCGCTTCCCGCCAAACCCGCATAGAAACGATTCAAGGAAGCCCACCAGGCACTTTCGTGCGGGTGGAAAAGGAAGTAATACGATTACACAATAGTCCACGATGGAACCCACAGAACAGATATATACAACACGACTCCATGAGTCAAGAC
Organism: Avena sativa; assembly: GCA_916181665.1. Lineage (NCBI taxonomy): Eukaryota > Viridiplantae > Streptophyta > Magnoliopsida > Poales > Poaceae > Avena > Avena sativa. The sequence continues at coordinate 348,745,397 of OV702287.1, forward strand.
TACAGATATACAGTACAAGATCCAAATCACCTTGAAACCAATACAACATCCGAGTACGAACAAGATGCAAATGGGGCTAAGAGCCCTGAAGAATAACCAATGGCGTCCATAACCCTGCCCAGGCCAAGCCGGAAGGGTAACCCTGCTAACAACGTCGATCTCAAACCTGCTAAAACAAAAGGGGTGCCGACAAAGGGCAAAGGAAAAAGAGGAGCGTCAGTATTGAGGCCAGTACACGGTGAGGCTAGAATTCGGCGGCTCTCGCCTACATAGGTATGGTGGACTGTAGCGGCAGCGCAGCATGCACTAAACAACCTATAGAGACTCAATACATCTATCGGCTATTAGAGAGGGGTAAGAAAGACCTATTCGAATCCAACCTGAAGCTAACACCAGACATACCCATCCTGGTATTTCTCCCTCGAGACCAAACAAGGAAGTCGGACCAAGGAACTCACACAGTTGGCAATTTTACTCATTCCGTTATAGTTGCAGCACTTACTAATCAGATATAGATAACATGAGTCATCCTGAAGCATAAGTAGTGGGAAGTTTTAATTAACCATTCCGTGGCAGTTGGAACATTTACTAGTCAGATATAATTGTCCCGAGGAATCCCAAAACCCAACAGTTGTTGGCACTTTTATCACATTCCATTGGAGTTGCAATACTTACTAGGCAGGTATAGCATGACACGATACATCCCGGTTCCACCAGTTGTTGGCACTTCTATTATCCATTCCATTGTAGTGATGTTGAATTACTAGTCACATATTAAGTCAAATTTATAGCACTAATTTAGTTATGCTTGTCTATGATCGAGATACTGTGCTCCAAGTCGTCCATAACCGCAGACATGGCTTTCAGAAAGATTTACCTTGCAGGGGTGCACAAATAGCAACACACACACGATCAACCTTGGAAAAACCAAATCAAAACCCAACGAGGCTTTCACGACAAAGCAATCATAGGATTCATAAAATATTTCAGGGGGGCACCCCATTAAGCTACCCGCAACGAAGTTGGCCGGCTCCGAGACGGACCCAAGGTTTGCGCCAATGGCTGTAAACGACTAGGAACGCGAAAGTGTGACTGGGCTTGTCGATACCGCGAAAACACTCCGCATCCTAAACAGTACAGGTGCTCCACGCACAATCGTAAATAAAGCAGTAAAGCATGGCATAAGTACAGGATAGTAATAAAGCCCCAAACTAGTTTGTGACCCCAAGAAATAAGAAATGAATCAAGCTCTGGCTAAGGGGGATTCATAGACTCTCCCGGATGTGGATAGTGCAAATAGTCAAGGAACATGTATCAAGTACCCGGGGCCTATGGGACACAAGTGGACAGGAAAACCAAATAGCATATATTGCCCACCGGTGCCTCTTTCATTAGTTATCCCAGCAATTTAATAGTTGTGTTTAAAGTCATGATCATCTCCACCATCAACATCTGCCAGCATTCCAACAACTGTGGTACTTGACAACACGAGATCGCACCTGAGCAAGCAACTACGACTCGCAAGGCCAGCTATCTACCAAGCACAGGTAATAGGAGGTGTCCAAGGCAATATAGAGGTTGCACGGGATATAACTGGTGTACGGAAACTAAAGCATCGCGACACGGATAGCAATAGATCAACAGGAGGAAATAAAGACTATAAACGTAAAATAGGTAGAAGGGGAAGAGATGCTCGCCTGGGAAACACTGTCGAAGGTTCATATCCGGAGAACTTGTCGATACTCGCATCAACTCATCAGCCTAATCCGCGAAGAGGCAAACACTAGAAGAAACACCGGATGCAATATTTAATACTACGGCAGAAGATCCGGTATGATTATGATATGATGCAGATGCGGTGCAATTAGGCAGTATTAAGCGGAACCGGGGTCTCGACAATTAATTAATAGGTTCCAGTTATTTAGATACCCCGCAATTTAAATGTTGTCTTAACAAGGCAAAACATGGTATCGGTTCGCTACACAAATTTAAATGGAGTCCGGAATAAGACTAGAATAGCCCGCATATAGACTCCATATTTAATTTAGGTGAATCGACTATTTAACCCAACCCACCAGATGACATGTATGCAAGCATGATGATTTAATGATGCGGCAAGTATATGCCATATTATAAAAATAGAGGCTTAGGGTCACACATCTGGGTTCGGAAGATCTTGGTTCCGAGGGGGGGGGTCGGAGTTCGACAGGGTTCGACGGGGATCGGTCTCGGCGGGAACGTTCTCGGACAACAGAGTAGATCTTGTCGCATCCGTGGTCTTCGGGTCCGAGTAGACGGTCATGGCATTCCGTGTAGGCGACCTTGGCGTCCGGCCCCCGGGCATCGGTGCGGGAAGGAGGTCTTATCGTACCGGGGTCTCGGTGTCCTCGGATTCCGATTGGAGATCTTGGCGTTTCCGACCGGTCTTATGCTCGGGTAGAAGTACTTGTCGCACCATGTCGGAGTCCTAGGGGTAATGCTCGCCCGCGCCGTTGGCACTCGGAAGATCTTGGCGTTTCACGGGGAAGAACTCCATGTGGTCGATGTCCCAGTACAATCTTCAAATAGCCACCCAAGATTCCATCGGTGGCACTAGACGGTGTCGCTGTCGCGCGGCTTCTGGTCACGTCAAGTTTGTCACGAAGATCTTGTCCATGCTTGTCGTGAGGCGCCACATCTTCGGTCACATAGACTGCGGGCTCAGGACAACTTGGCAGAGAGCTTGGTCTTGCTGTTGTCTTGTGGGCAACAGCAGCCAACATGGCGTGTCACCAATAGGCCCGGGGCGGAGCGGCGCACACCTGGGAAGGAGCAGGAACAGGAGGACATCATCGCCTTGGTGGTTGCCAGGGATACGAGATGAGGTGACGGCGCTGCACACGGGGGCGAAGACGAGCAGGGCACCGACGGTGCGGTTGGACGACGGTGTCCGGAGGCGAGCAGAGCGGGGCCGAGATGGAGGCCTAGGGTCACGAGCACGGTGACGACAGGAATCATTGGGGGCCCGCGCGGCTGCAGGCGTGGAGGCTCGGCCAGGGAAGAGCACGACGGCGGCGAGGCGACGCAGCAAGGACGCGCGGAGGAGGGCGGCCGCCGTCGAGGAAGCATAGGCGCTCTGCGGTGCGGGGTGGTCGAGGTCAGGGCTTCAAGCGCCAGCTCATGGAGGCAGAGCAGGGAGCCGGGGAGGCGACGCGGCGCAGCAGCAAAACGATGACATGAGGACGACAGTGGCGTCCGGGGCCGTGGTGCTCGGAGCCGCGAGGGCACGCGGAGGTCGAGCGGCGGCCGACGCTGACCAGAGGCGGAGCATGGCGGTTGAGGGAGCAGAGCAGGGGGGCACGACGGCACATGGAGGCGGGGCCGTGCTCCGTGCTCCGAGAAGGGCCGAGGGAAGAGGCGCCCACGGCGGCGGTGGTTGGTAAGGAGGAGAGCGCGAGGGGGTTGGTGGGGATCGAGCAGAGGGAGGCGAGCACATCTTGCGAGGGTGGGGCCAGGGAGAGCGGCGTGGTTGGTGGGGGTTGACTGCACGGGCGCGTGTCTATGTCTAAGTGGGGTGGGCGGCGACACGGGTAGATGGGGTGGTTGCGCGCGATGTGGTGCAGCGACGGTGGAGGGATGTGGGGTGGCGCTTGGCACAGGGGAGGCGGTGGGATTAGGGTTTGGGATGGCCCGGCTAGCTGGGCCTCGGGCCTGGCCGGCTGGGTTGCCCCTAAAAAAAACTTAAACTTTTATTTTATTTTTAAAACAGACTTTTATAATTTCTTGTTAGGCAAATAAAATATCCAGGAAGTCCTGGTTTTATAATTTGAAATAAAACGAGGCTAATTAGAAAATAAAATAGAGTTTTTGCAAAGATACTTTTACGATCAAACATGCATGATGATGTCATGATGGTGCACAAAGCACAAACTCCAAGCGATTTTCTAGTAGTGGTTTTACCGGGGTGCTACACTGGCGGCGGTGGCGGTGCACGCAGGGCGGCGGCAGACGATGGGGTCGAGGCAGAGGAGAACCAGGGCCAGAGTCGGCGGGGTCTTGCTGCCGGCGGCACCATGCCATGCCAACGTTTCTTCCAGCTTTTTTTTGAGGCAGCAATACGTGAACGTGGTAAGTGCGTTTGTGCTGGTCCTGTTTTCATGTGCTGGACACTATTTGGGTGCGTGTGTACATGTACCAAGTGTGTCAGTACGTAACGTAGATCTCTTTTATTTTCGATACAATACATGTAACTATCCTTTCCTACCATTTTAAAAAATAGCAGTTAATATAAAATACAAACAAATTTAGCAAACGATTAGTCCAAAGTAGAATTTTGCTATCTTACACAAAAAATTTAGGAAATAATATCTATATCTACAATATTAAATGGACACAATAGTCACTTTGGAGATTGACGAACTTTGGGAATCTAAATACTCCCTCCGACCCAAATTAGTTGACTTGGTTTTGCCTAGATTCAGAGGTATATAGCACTAAAACAAGTCTAGATACATTCGAATCTAGACAAATCTAAGTTAACTAATTTGGGTCGGAGGGAGCATTTTTTTTAATAATAGTGGATAGAAGCATAGAGACAAATAGATTTGCAGTCAAGGGGGCGATGTGATATACTTCATCAAATTCGTGCTCAAGAGAAGAATGAAAGAAATGAATTTCATCGCATCTTTTTGTCGATTCTAATAACCATTTATCATAGTCGATTCTAATAATAATTTGTCATAATTTCAATTGATTTTATATTCTCGTAAATTTTCAATATTACATGCAATAATTATGTTTACACTTGTGACAGCAAAACAAATTTAAAAGCCCGTAGCAACGCACGGGCATTCAACTAGTACCTAATAATAAAGGAAGAAGCGTTTCTCACCGTTCCCACACTTTTCAAAACGGTTTTGCCCCTCAATTCGGAAATATTAAAGGAAGAAGTATTTCTCACCATTTCTACACTTTTCAAGACGGTTTTGTCCCTTAATTCGGAAATATTACACTACTTACCACCGCCAACACAGCTGGATGGTTTTGTGAAAATAAAAAGAATCCCAAATGCCAGATCCGCGCATCTCTGACGACAACGCTGATTCCGCCACCGGTGTCTGGCCCATCGACCATCAAAGTGGGAGGACTTGGAACGTTGCTGACCCGATCCCCTCGCTGCAGTATGCGGCGCATCGCCTTGCCACCAGTAGTGCCCCGGCCACCCCCACCATCTTCCCTATCGCGTGCATAATTTTCTTTACCGTGACCACGATCTCGATGGAGATCGACGACGACCACCATCTGCTCTCCCACCACCTCGAGTACCGCCTGTACCGCTACGACTCCGCACCGGCAGAGGGGCTAGCCTTCAAACTCCTGATGGAGCACGAGGACCTGTAGAGGGATTCCCCTACCTTCGTCGGGCACATGCGGACAACCAGTACCGCAACGGAAACATGGTGGCTGGAGCGATTGGATGCAGGACGGAGGTGGCATGGAGAGCGCTGGGTCGCGTGCACAAAGGCATTGTCAGGCAAGTGCGCACTGCCCCATGCGCTCGCTGTAGGTGGCCTAGCCTCCATCGACTCAAGCTACAGGACCCTTGCAGTTGCAGCCAAGGCATCTGCCCGCCGGGTGATATTTATGCCCGCGAGGAGCAGTTCACCGCCCTTCACAGCGCGGCATAGCGTGGCGCCGTTATAGTCCTTGACATTGAGTGGATGCGATCTTCGAGGGTGCAGTCGTCGTCTTCTAGCCGTGGATCCTCACCAGCATGGTAATCATCTTCGTTTGCGACGGAGCCAAGTGCTCCCCTCCTCGATGAACGGAACCAGTGTAGCAGCTCGCCTCTGTATACAGAACTACTCGGCAGAACACTGAGATATCTGTCCAACGATGGGCACTATCTGACCCTCAAGACCTATGAAGAAAGGTTTCTTGCGGAGGATCGGAGATGAGAAACAAGTCTCCTGCATGAGTGCATGACCGGTGGTTGCCTGATATATTACCTGACAAACAATTCCTCATACAGTCATTGTTGGATGACAGTTCAGTTTTGATGCACTCCTCTTACAACTTGGCCGATCAATTGCCAGTTTCCCACACGGTATGATTTGTTGTTTTTTGCTCGAGGGATGAGACAGTGGATCACATCTTTGTAAATTATATTAATTTTATAGATGAAGTTTGGAGCTGTATTAAGATTGAACTGAACAAGCAGTTCATTGAGGAGGCTGAGAAGGATCTGAATCCCGACGAGACCATCAAGCTTAAAACGGTAAGATTATCACCACTCTTGTACATGGATTTTAATTCAATGTGAGGATTGTTTACGGTCCAAAGCAAATGTTGTTAAAGCAATAGCCAAACAAGAGAATATTATCACTTCGTACTGGTAGAATCGTTGCAAAGCAAAAATCAGGCCAGAAGGATTTTTGTCGGTGTTGGGGTAAATTACCCTTTCTATATAAGTTGAGCTTTACTTGATTTACACAATTTTCGGGCTGATTATAAAAAATCATATTCTTGTAGACTTCATTTCACACATGTAGAATAGGTATCCCAAGTGCAAATACTGAAGTTGTAGACATAGCATAGTACGTAACTATATCTATAACTTTATATATACCAAATAATAAAAGAATGAGTGTTTGTCTCCATTCCTACAACTTTTTTAGACAGTTTTGCCCACCGACCATACACAAAATTATCCACCAGCATAACCGGTAAATGGATATAACCTTTCAAACATAAAATAAAAAAGATCCAATTTTCTATCAAGTTTGTCTATGGGTCCTAGATACAGTCAAATTGGCAGCTTTAGTAGTGCTCTAAATATAACTTACAGAACGCAGTATTCCAACTTTTTAGAAATGATCCATTAAGAAATCAGGAAATTGGTAAATTGCGTTCACAAGTTGTGACTCTGGATTTGATTTATTGATAAATAGCCTACCAAAACATCTTAATTTGAAATGGAGGTAGTACATATTTATTATGAGAAGTTGTGCCAAGTGGAGAGGCCTCGCCCGCCGCCGATGTTGGAGCATGTATCCACATCCCGACTCTTCCCCAAATGATTTATGTGTCCCGAGGGAGGAGAAGGCCTTAACCGAGTGGAGTGGGTTGAGGTGGTGACGAGAGCACATGATCAAGGCAGTAGTGACGGATCCACCACACATATTTTCCCCCCAATGTCGCGCATGGGAACATGTGCTATAAATACATAATTGATGGAATGTAGAGAGTTCATTGAAATGTTAGTACAAATAGACGATTCAATTTTTTAAAGCTATCCAGATTAACATATAGATTGTAAAATTTCATGCTTCGTTGGACTTCCATTGTGTAATGTTACGAATAATAAATTAAGGATGACACTCACCGTCTATTACAAGTATGTGGTATTACAAGTCGGTGCAGTGAGGGGCTTGCAATCTAATCTTCTTAGATATGCTTTTATGTTTGTCATGAATAGGAAGAAAAACGTGACTAACATCGACAATGGTGACAAACAGGAGAAGTGTCGACACAGATGGTTTGCTGAAGTGTTTGAATATTTGTGTCTCCCGGTGCAACGCACAAACACTTTTGCTAGTCTAGATAAAGTTAGGATAAATATAATTTTAATCAGAGGGATTATTAAGATTGATTTGGTTTTGAACTTGTTGGTATGTAGCTTGTTTAGATCCTGTTGTATTTGTTCTAAGACTTTGTGGCTGGGGGATTGCTTTTACTCCATCTGTCCAGAAATAAGTGACTTTGATTTGTCTAGATTTGTTGGTATCTAGACATATTTTAGTGTGTAGATACATGTGAATCTAAACAAATCCATATCACTTATTTATGATAGAGATAGTATTAAAACATGTAATTCTCCTACATGGTTCGATTTTTTTGATGAATCCCTTACAAAATCGGTAATATTGGGTCCTGTGATGAATACACATTTTTCAGATTACTTCATGCATGTATGGGATATTAAAACGGAATTGCTTGACCTAGCTTACATTGCAGCTTGTGTACCGTGGATCGGTTTGCTTCAAAATAGCTGCGTTTTTTTGTTTGTTTGTCCCAGGTTGATTTTAGTCGGCCCGTTTTTCACTGGCCCGCGGTGGTTGCTGGCCCAATTGAACTGATCCGCTGCTGTTACATGTGTCCAGGGTGAGCTTATTTGATGTGTTGTTGGGCTGCGCTTGTTGTTGCCCCACGTGTGTTGGAACTTTTTGTAGTTTTTTGTTGTTTTAGATACTGTTTGGTGATGGAAACATGTAAATGATTACGATTTTTTTATCTCTTGTTGCTACTTATAGATTGTTTAAGAATAGATTCGTGGATGTGGTTGTGTTGAATAAAAAGTGATAATATTTAAACCTTTTTGCTAATTCATAACTAGATGTGATTTAGCATAGGGCAAAGCATCCGTCCAATTTGTCCATCGTCAAGATTTGTGCACCTGCGTGCAGGCAAGGTTGTCGCGGTTGTGTTTCGCGTCGCGCACGCGGGGCTCATTCCGAGTTGTCTCGGCAACTCGTGTTTTTTCCGAGGCCTTTTTATACTGTTGTAGCAAAACCACAAGACAGTTTTAGCACAAAGTTTTTCTAATGTAGCAAAAAACTAACTTCGCCGGAGTCTCTCGCCCCCAAACATCGCCGGACACCTCGTAGCAAAAACTTTGCACAATTATAGCAAAACCTCAAAACAATTCTAGCAAAAAAATCCAGTAAGTACAGCAAAAAAGCAACTTCGCCGCCGTGCCCTTGTAGCAGCGCCGCCGCGCCTCTGTAGCAAGTCCGGCATGCCCTTGTAGCAGTGTCGTCGGACCTTCTGTCCCTGGCCCTTGCGCGGGGAAGCGCTGGTGAGCCCTGCCATGGATCTTACGGGGAAGTGGTTGCTCGTGAGGAGCTAGCAGGGGTGGAGAAGCTCGGCGGCGCGTAGGACACGTGAGCGTATGGGAGGAAGGCAGTAGACGAGGAGGAGAGACTCCAATCGACGGCGCTAGGAGGAGCTCTGTCCTCTGTCCGGTGGCTGGGAGAAAGGGCCAGGAACCGGGACCATGTGCGGGATCTGCGGTGAAGGGAAGAAGGCTGCGCTCGCTTTGTCAAACCCGAGCGAGGGGATAAGGTGTTGGGCCCACCATGGCTAATGCGCCACGCGCGCGGAACAACCCGGACGATATGAGCGACGCGATCGTCCGGGGGAACATGATCGTTTTCCTTTTTTTATTGTGTCTAGTTTTTAGTTTATGTTTTTTGACTTTCTCTCGTTAGCCACTTTGGCAGAGGGAAGAGCTACCGTCGCCCGGAGACTTGCTGACTGAGTGGCAAACACCATGCCGTTATATATAGATTATCCAAATAGTCTGTGCATGTAGTTTTTATTTTTGCAGCTTGAATATTTTTCATAGTTGACTTTTTGTCTACCACTTTTTTTTGCATGTTGTTTCTATGAAGACGCTCAACCATCTTTTAGATAGGGAAATAATTTATTTTATAGACATACTTTTTTCATTACCACTGTTTTTACGTGTGATAAAAGTTTGTTTCAATTTTTTTAATAGTTTGAATGTAATTTTTAACTTTTTCACTAAGAGTTCAAACCTAGTATTGTTTTTATGGACCCCTTGTTCACTACGAGTTCCAACTGCACTTACATTTGGTTTTCTCATGGGGAGTTGCAACACTAATGATTATTTTCGTGGTATAATTTCTTTTACCATTAGTTGCATATGGAACTGCAACTGTCTTTATCTCGCGGGAGTTTTAATTGGGCTTGTAACTGCCTTTCTCATAGGGGAGTCGCAAACCCTGAGTTTTCATGGTCACTTCTTTTTCTACATTGAGTTGTGTCTAGAATTGCAACTGCCTATTCTCTCTCGAGTTACAACTTGGATTGAAATGGAGGATTATTTTCGTGATCCCCTTCTTTCCTATGAGTTGCATGTGGACTTGCAACTAGATTTATCTCGCATGAGTTGGTTGCAACTCAGGATTATTTTTGTGGCCCCTTCTTTTATTACGAGTTGCAAATGGACGTGCAAGTGGCTTTCTCACCCGGAGAGTCGCAAACCCTGAGTTTTCATGGTCCCTTATTTTCTACTATGAGTCGCACCTGGACTTGCAACTGCCTTTTCTCTCGCGATTCGCAACTGGGGTCAAAACCAATGATTGTTTTCGTGGTCCTTGTTTTTCTATGAGTTGCATCTGTACTTGCAACTAGATTTCTTGCAAGAGTTGCAACTGGGGTTGCAACTGATGATTGTTTTCATGGCCTCTTTTTTACTATGAGTTGCAACACTGGATTAGAAACTACCTTTTCTCACGGGAGAGTTGGAAACCTTGAGTTTTCACGGTCCCTTCTTTTCTATTATGATATGCACTGGACTAGCAACTGTATTTTCTCTCATGAGTTGCAACTGGGTACTGAAACCAAGGATTGTTTTTTCATGGTCCCTTCTTATTCTAGGAATTGCATCTGGACTTGTAACTCAGGATTTCTGGCAGGAGTTGCAACTAAGGGATTATTTTCATGGCCCCTTGTTCACTATGATTTGCATCTAGACTTGCAACTGACTTTTTCTCATGGGGTTGCAATACCAATGATTGTTTTTGTTTTTACCATGAATTTGCATCTAGACTTACAACTGGATTTATGTCGCGGGAGTTGCAACTGGGGTTGCAAGTGAGGATTGTTTTCATGAACTCTTCTTTAATATGAGTTCCAACTAGACTTGCAACTAGCTTTCTCGCGGGAGGTGCAAATCCCTATTTTCATGGTCCCTTCTTTTCCACTATGACTCGCATCTAGACTTGCAACTCTCTTTTCTCTCACGAGTTGCAACTGGTATTGAAACCGAGGATTGTTTTCTTGGTTCTCTTCTTTTTCTACGCATTGCATCTAGACTTGCAACTGGATTTCTCTTAGAGTTGCAACTGGTTTTCTCATGATTGAGTTACGAGTTGGGTTACAACTGAGGGTTATTTTCGTGGTCTTTTCATTTAATATGAGTCAACTAGACTTGCAACTGGATTCTCTCACGAGTTGGAACTGGCGTTAAAACCAAGGATTGTTTTTGTCGTCCCTTCTTTTTCTATGAGTTGCATCTAGCCTTGCAACTGGATTTCTATCACGAGTTGCAAATGGGGTTGAAACCGATGATTGTTTTCATGGTCCCCTTCTTTTTCTATGGTTTGCATCTAGCCTAGCAACTGGATTTCTCTCACGAGTTGCAACTGGGGTTGAAACTAAGGATTGTTTTGTGGTCCACTTCTTTTTCTATGAGTTGCATTTGTACTAGCAACTAGATTTCTCTCGCGAGTTGCAAAATGGGGTTGCAATTGAGGATTTTTTCATGGTCCTCTTATCTTTCTACGAGTTGCATCTAGCCTTGAAACTGGATTTCTCTCACGAGTTGCAACTGGGGTTGAAATTGAGGATTATTTTCGTGGTCTCCTTCTTTTTCTATGAGTCACATTTGTAATTGCAACTGGATTTCTCTCACGAGTTGAAAAATGGGGTTGCAATTGAGGATTTTTTTGTGATCCCCTCACTATGAATTGCAACTATACTTTGAAACCGAGTAACTGCATTTTTTCTCACGGGTTGCAAATGGGGTTGAAACTGAGTATTGTTTTTGTGGGTCCCTTCTTTTTTATACGAGTTGCATCTAGACTTGCAACTGAATTTCTCGCAGTAGTTGCAACATGGGTTTTAAAATTCTAATTTATATTAATGATTGCTATTCTTAATCTAGCCTTTTAAAGGGATCATGGTAGAATCATGATATATTTGGACTTGCAACTGAGGATCCAATCGCTATTTTAAAATGTGTTCGTCTAACATAGTGAGTTTTCTGAACGTGTTGCAAACTTTTTTTCATTTATCTTGAGTATCAGTTAGTAAATATGTAAACTATAAGATAAAAATATTAAGAACAGAGGAGATCTAGATCGGTATAGTAGCTCCTAGAGTTTTCCTTTACTTCTCATGTTCGTGCTATGCAATCCCTAATACCAAAAATCTAGATCCCCAAATATTGCAACATGGTACTTGACATGGGTATACCCTACAGGTACTCGAGTTTGGTATATATGGTCCAGATACGGCAGAAGCCCACGGTGTTGCCAAGGCCCAGTGGAGAATTCAAGTGGCCCACGGACTCTGGATTGCTTGCGAGACAAGAAGAAGCTTAAAATAGAAAGTTCAAAGGGAAAACCCTAATCTGTAACCGACTCGACCTGCTACCCGAGACCTAGCCTATATATATAGAGGCTAGGAGGGAGCGGCGAGGAGGACACACGCAACCCTAGTTTCCACAACTGTCACCAGATTGCATCTGCGCGCCCCTGTAATCTTCGATTCCTTCGTTAATTCCAAGAGCAAACAAGCAGGAGTAGGGACCTCTACGAGGCCTGAACCTAGGTAAATCTTGCGTCCCTGTGTGCTTGTTTGCTAGCCGACTGATGCCTCCTACTCTCCCTCCTTCTCCAAAACCCAAGTCCATAACAATGGGCATTGACGAGTTAAACCCTCGTCAATTGGTGCCGTCTGTGGGAATTGGGAGTGCTGATGTTGCGGCTTCTTCGGCCCCTGATACATTGCAAATGTATCTATAATTTTTGATGTTCCATGCTTGGTTTTATCCACTTTCTTGTGTTTTGTTCCAACTTTGGATTACTTTTCTTATGATTTCTTGGACTAACCTATTAACAAGAGCCACAGTGCCAGCTATCTGTTTTCTGCTGTTTTTGGTTCCAGGAAAGTCAGAAAATGAATATTCTCGAAATTAGACGGGACAAAAGCCAAAGTGCCTATTTTTCCGGAAGTCATCAAGTGCCACAATACGAGACGGAGAAGGGCCAGGGAGCCACCACACCACCTGGCCCGCGCCAGGGGGTGGTGTGGCCGCTCCCGGCACCCCCTCGGCCTCTCCTTCCTCCTATATATTGCCCTCGGGATGAAAACCCTAAGTGCCCGATCAAAAATCCACGAAAGAGTCTGTAGCCGCCGTCATCTCCATCCCTAGATCGGGAGGGATCTGAAGCTCTTCCCGGCACCCTTCCGGAGAAGGGAATTTGTTGGATATATGCCCAAGAGGCAATAATAAAGTGGTTATTATTATATCTTTAAGTTTATGATAAATGTTTACATCCCATGCTATAATTGTATTAACCGGAAACATTAATACTTGTGTGTTTTGTAAACATAAAAGAGTCCCTAGTAAGCCTCTTATTAAACTAGCTTGTTGATTAATGGATGATCATGGTTTCCTGATCATGGACATTGGATGTCGTTAATAACAAGATCATATCATTAGGAGAATGATGTGATGGACACACACCCATAGTAAGCATAGCATAAGATCAAGTCATTAAGTTTGTTTTGCTACAAGCTTTTCAAATGCATAGTGACCTAATCCTTCGACCATGAGGTTATGTTAATCACCATCACTGGATGGGTACTTTGATGACATCAAACGCCGCTTCGTAACTGGGTGGTTATAAAGGTGACATTGGGTATTATGAAAGTATGTGTTGAAGCGCATGGACCAAGATTGGGATTTGTCCATCCATATGACAGATAGATATGCTCTGGGCCCTCTCGGTGGAATGTCATCTAGTTAGCTTGCAAGCATGTGACTAGGTCACAAGGGATGACATATCACAGAACGAGTAAAGAGTACTTATCAGTAACGAGGTAGAACTAGGTATGGAGATACCGACGATCAAACCTCGGATAAGTAGAATATCGCGTGACAAAGGGAATTGGTTTCGTATGTTAAATGGTTCTATCGATCACAAAGTCATCGTTGAGTATGTGGGAGCTGTTATGGATCTCCAGATCCCGCTAATGGTTATTGATCGGAGATGTGTCTCCATCATCTCTACATGTTCACGAACCGTAGGGTGACACACTTAAGGTTCGAAGTTGTTTTAAGTAGATATGGAATGTGTGTTAGAGACCGAATGTTGTTCGGGGTCTCGGATTGGATCCGGGACATCATGAGGAGATCCGGAATTGTCCGGGGAATAAGATTCATATATTGGGGATCATTTTCTAAGTTAGGAAATGTTCCAGAGTATTTGTATGGGGATTCTAGAAGGTTTCGGAATGTTCCGGAAGGTTCTAGAAGATTTCTTGGAGTTTGCTTGAAAACCAAGAAAGGATCAAGGAATCCTTGTGGGGTAAGACAAGGATTCGTGGGGGAGTAGGACTCTCCCCCCACCTCCTTGATCCCCCGGCCAAGGGAGAGGGGAGTCCTACAAGGACTCCACCTCCCCATGGCGCCTCCCTCCTTTAAATAGAGGGGTGGAGGCACAAGCCCCCTTGCCCCTTCTATTCTCTAGATCTCAAGTTGCCTCTCTCCTCCTCCTTCCCTCTGCTCTGGCTTAGGCGAAGCCCTACAGAATTCTCTACTCCACCACCACCACCACGCCGTCGTGCTGCTGGGATTCCGTGGAGAGATCTACTACCTCCGCTGCTCGCTGGAACGGGGAGAGGAAGGTCTGCTTCGACTCCGCACGTGTGACCGACTGCGGAAGCGCTGCCGGAACGCGGCGCCGGAAGGATCATCCACACGATCTTGAGATCGGCAAGTGATCGACTACATCAACCACGAGATCCAATCTCGTAACGCTTTCGGATCTACGAGGGTTAGTACAGATCTATCTCATTGCACATGTGTAATAGATTAGATCTTGACTTTTATCTAGATTAGATCTGGGTTTTGTTCTTTCTTGCGGTAGAAATTTTTTGTTTTCCATGCTACGAACCCATCAGTGGTATCAGAGCCGTGTCTATGCGTAGATTTGTTGCACGAGTAGAACACAATTGTTTTATGGGCGTCGGTGCTTGTGCCATCTTTTGCTTTGTGTACTTTGCATCTTGCGGTATGGTGGGATGAAGCGGCTCGGGCTAACCTTACATGTCATCGCACATGAGACTTGCTCCACAGTTGACGTGCAACTCGTATTGTACAAGTGGCTTTGCGGGTGTCTGTCTCTCCCATCATAGTATAGATCCAATCTACACTTTGCACTTGATAGCACTTGTATCAACGTTGTGGTTCAATTTCGTAGGTAAGATCCGTTCTTATTCGAAAGCCCCAAACCACGTAAAACATGCAAAGAAAATTAGAGGCGTCTAACTTGTTTTTGCAGGGGTTTTGTGATGTGATATGGCCATCATGTGATTGTGATTATATTTGATGTATGCAATGATCCTTGTTGTAATATGGCAACCGGCAGGAGCCTAATGCTTGTCTTTAATTCTGTTAAGACCCGCGTGTCTATTCATCTTGTAATAGCTTTATTCCAAGTAGTTGTAATAGTTGCTAGTGATGATGGACAACCATGAAGCGGTGCCACTGACCTTGACACAATGCTGGTGATGATGGAGACCATGTCCGTGCTTTGAAGATGGAGATCAAAGGCATAAGAAGAAAGGGCCATATCATATCACACTAATTATGAATTGCCTGTGATGTTAATCCTTTATGAATCTTGTATTGCTTAGATCGTGACGTTAGCATTATAAGATGATCCCTCTCACTAAATATCAAGTAATAAAGTGTTCGTCCTTAGTAGGCACCGTTGCTAAGACTCATCGTTTCGAAGCATCTCGTGATGATCGGGTGTGATAGATTCTACGTGTGCATACGATGGGTGCAAGCCAGATTTGCACATGCGGATACTAAGGTTAACCTTGACGAGCCTAGCATGTACAGACATGGTTTCGGAACACGGAATACCGAAAGGTAAAGCATGAGTCATATGGATGATATGATGAACATGTTGATTGTTCGCCTTTAAAGCTACATCATCTCACGTGATGATCGGACTTGGTGTAGTGGATTTGGTTCGTGTAATCACTAAAACAACTGGAGGGATGTTGTTTTGAGTGGGAGTTCATTTGTAATTTGGATTAGTCAAACTCAATTTATCATAAACACAATCAAAGTGAATTTGCATAGTTTGTTGTAGTCATTAGCATCCGTTCACCACCTTACGCTTAGTTATAGTTGAGATAGTGGAACTATAGAAATTCTGGATATTTGCTTTACGAACTGGTATCGTATTGTTTTAAGTGTCAATCTAAAGTTTAAAAGTCCTGTTGCAAACTTTCAGCAAACTCAGTTTACTCTGTGAAGTTTAATAAACAGTATTAAATCAAGAGTAACAACTCCAGTGTTAGTATCTAATGTATCATGTTTGCCTCCATGATTCTTGATACTCAAAAGATTGTTTTTAATATCAAGTTTATCTAAGAGCTGAAAGTAATGTTTCAGAAACCATCATATGTGAAAGGTATTGCGATATCTAAAACAATGTATTGGTTACAACATGATAGAGTATACGTCCTCATATTTGATGAGAATTTGTGAAGGTTGAAGACGCCAGTCGTCCTAATCCTCCAAAAGTTTTTGGAAAAGAAACATTATACTCGCAATTCACCTTTATAAGCTATAGCAGCTTGATCATGAAAATTGTCATGATAAGGATGAATAGAAGATGTAAGTAAAATGTTTACTACACTAAAATATTACTAAAGAATGGAATTTTGAAAGAATGCCAAACATTTGATGAAGGTGATCCACTTCAAAGTGCAAGTCCAAAGGTATTAGTATTTGACTATACACACTTTGTACTATGTGTCATGTGAATGACACCACTATTGATGTTGATAGATTCTTTTAAAAGAAAAGGAATTGTTGAAAGAGAATCTGTATTGGCAGAAAAGAAAAGATTGGAGATATCCAACTTAGGTATATAGAAGATACATGTTATGGCTGTATTCCTTGGTTGTTAAACAATGTGGTTCTGTGGTATTGGATACCGAATTGGTTGGTATGAAGTATCATATAGGACAACACAATTCATGAACTGCAATGGCCTAAGTAACTAGCAAGAGAATATGTGATGATGTTCATCGAAAAACAAACAAAGGGTTGTTGTGTTGCTCGTTAACATCAAAGCTTTCCTTCAAGATTTGTTTCAATAATTGTTATTTTGATCAGGTATATGATGACAAAAGGTTGTTCAAATAATTACCGTATTCCATAATAGATGGATGATATACAAGTCTGGTTGGAGAAATAACGACCATAAAACTAATGCTAAAATGTCATAAGACAAATAATTGAAAGATCACTTGCGAAGTGACATCACCGTTTAAATTATATTAGGGATACATGAAGAAACTCCATGTTGATGGATTTTTGGAGTCTTTGATTTTTATCAAATGACGCTTGTGATACTTTCCTGGAGATAATTAAAACTCCGTTCGTAGGCCAAAAGAGGAACGGACGACTAACTGATTGGAATTTGTACATATTGATGTATATAGTCCATTATGTGTAGTCGTGGGCGATGGATTTCAACTTCATATGCTTTCTCCGAAGAGTTGAGTGAGTATATGTATATACTTACTCAATAAGGAAGAAGTATGAAACATTTGAAAATGTTCAAAGGCTTTCAAGATGAAGTGGAAAATTATTGTAACAAGAAAATAAAAAAATTTATGATTGGATCATAAAGAAAGATGTTTGAGTTACAAGTTTAGCAAAAACACCTAAGATTTGAGGAATCGTTCCATGGATTTGCATTTCCCAAAACACCATAGGAGTATGGAGTGTTCAAGATATGTAATGAAACCTTGTTTGACATGGTAAGATCAAAGGTGTCATTTATAAAACTGCCATTATATTTTAAAGATTAAAGCTTTAGTGACCACCGCTTTTACACTAAAAAGAGCTCCATCGTGATCCGTTGAAATGACACCATATAAGTCATGGTTTGGGTTAAAACCCAGGTTGTCCTTTCTTAAATTTTTGGTATGCTAGGCATAAGTAAAGTGTTTACAACCAAAGTCGGATGAGCATGTCTTTTGTAGGTTATTTCAAATAACCATTGGGTATTCCTCCATAACACCGAAGACAAAAGTGTTTATCACTTAGAATGTCAAGTTTCTTGAGAAGGAATTTTTGGTGAAAAGTTAAGTGGGAGGAAAATAGAACTTTGACAAGGTTGTTGAACCTTGGCTAATATGTGCTGAGTTGCGCAGCGTCGGTAAGTGTCCCGGAGGTAGCAACAATGCTCATGGCTCACGTGCCTCAAAGGATGTGGTCACGGGGATCTAAGTTCCTATTGAACCAAGTAGGTCGAGTAAGTAATCAAATGCCAAGATTTGAGAGTTAAATCATTGTTGTTTGACAATGACGAACCGACTACATGCAAAGAAGCAATGATGGGCCCTGACTTCGTTAAGTGGCTTGAAGCCATAAAATCCGTGATAATTCCATACACGAGAAATCAAGCTTTGAATTTGAAAGACCCTCTAGAAAGGTGCAAGACCTTACAGTCGTATATGGATCTATAAAGAAATAGACATGGATGTTTCACATCTATGAAATAGTCGACATGTCGGAAAGAGTTTACGACAATGTTCAAGGAATTGACTATGATAAGATTTGATCTTTCATAGCGATATTTAGTCTGGACGGATTAATGTAGCAACCACTACATATATTTTGGTATATGGTAGTTGAACAAATAAAACAAGTTCTTCTAATAGAATGGTTACCTAGGATGTGTCCATGACACGATCCAAAGGGTTTTTGTTAATTCAAAGGATGCTAAAAGAGTATGCAAAACTTCAATGGTTGAAGTGAGCATCGCGGAGTTGGAATCTTCACCGTGATGAAACCGTTAAAAGGTTTAATTTCATCAGAGACGATGAAGATGTTTGCATTTTGCAAGAAATTAAGTGGGAGCGCTAAGACATATTTCTAATACATTATGTGAAAGACATATTGTTGATTAGAAATGATGTATCTTTTATTGACACAGGTTAAGAATTTCATTTCGATGAAAGACTTAGGCATAACCCAAGAATTAGGCATCAATGTCTATATGGATAGATTGAGGCGCTAATATGGTTTTGCCAAATGTACATAGATAAGATGTTGAATGAGTTCAATATGGAAACAACAAGAAAGGTTCTTGACGCACGGAAAGGACTGAATCAATATTCAAGTGTGTTGACACGAGATTCAAGTGTTTTGACACTTGGTGAAATCACAAGAATAATTTGATCAATCATTCTTTGAGATGTACACATCCAGGTATGTCCTATGCTCTAAATGTTATGAGCATATACCAGAATGACTCCTAAGATGATCATTGGACAATAGTAGGGATATTCCTATGATCTTTGGAAGAACTAAGAATATATTATTTATATAGTGGTGACAAATAGTTCATTGTAAATTGTTGCATTAATACTAGTTTTGTCACAAATTAAGTTTATCTCAATTTAAACTATGGGTGGCACAATGTAATGGAAAGGAAGTTCCATAACGGATTTGGTTGAGTACCAAAGTTAAAACATTGTGACAGATACTACAACAAAAAGGCTAAGTATATGACTATTGTTGTAGTAGCAAATGAGGGTATTTGCATCAAGTAGTTTGTTATCAAACTAGGTGTGGTTCATAGCGGGATAATACTATGAAGATACATTGTATGACAATTGTATCAACATGATTTAATCCCAAGGAACTAAAGGTCTCACCAAAGGACCAAATTTATACAATGCCATCTCATTAGAGAATGAGTAATGCGTAGAGACGCAAGGAAATGCAAATACACACGGACCTGGAAGTGTCAGATCCGAAGATTATGTTTACCACTAGCAATAGTGTCTATACAACACCAGAAAGCCATAGGTGTTGAATGCACAATTTTTAACTAGATTATTGACTCTAGTGCAAGTGGGAGACTGTTGAAGATATGCCCAAGAGGCAATAATAAAGTGGTTATTATTATATCTTTAAGTTTATGATAAATGTTTACATCCCATGCTATAATTGTATTAACCGGAAACATTAATACTTGTGTGTTTTGTAAACATAAAAGAGTCCCTAGTAAGCCTCTTGTTAAACTAGCTTGTTGATTAATGGATGATCATGGTTTCCTGATCATGGACATTGGATGTCGTTAATAACAAGATCATATCATTAGGAGAATGATGTGATGGACACACACCCATAGTAAGCATAGCATAAGATCAAGTCATTAAGTTCGTTTTGCTACAAGCTTTTCAAATCCATAGTAACCTAATCCTTCAACCATGAGGTTATGTTAATCACCATCACCGGATGGGTACTTTGATGACATCAAACGCCGCTTCGTAACTGGGTGGTTATAAAGGTGACATTGGGTATTCTGAAAGTATGTGTTGAAGCGCATGGACCAAGATTGGGATTTGTCCATCCATATGACGGATATATATGCTCTGGGCCCTCTCGGTGGAATGTCATATAGTTAGCTTGCAAGCATGTGACTAGGTCACAAGGGATGACATATCACGGAACGAGTAAAGAGTACTTATCAGTAACGAGGTAGAACTAGGTATGGAGATACCGACGATCAAACCTCGGATAAGTAGAATATCGCGTGACAAAGGGAATTGGTTTCGTATGTTAAATGGTTCTATCGATCACAAAGTCATCGTTGAGTATGTGGGAGCTGTTATGGATCTCCAGATCCCGCTAATGGTTATTGATCGGAGATGTGTCTCCATCATGTCTACATGTTCATGAACCGTAGGGTGACACACTTAAGGTTCGAAGTTGTTTTAAGTAGATATGGAATGTGCGTTGGAGACCGAATGTTGTTCGGAGTCTCGGATTGGATCCAGGACATCACGAGGAGATCCGGAATTTTTCGGGGAATAAGATTCATATATTGGGGATCATTTTCTAAGTTAGGAATGTTCCGGAGTATTTGTATGGGGATTCTAGAAGGTTTCGGAATGTTCCAGAAGGTTCTAGAAGATTTCTTGGAGTTTGCTTGAAAACCAAGAAAGGATCAAGGAATCCTTGTGGGGTAAGACAAGGATTCGTGGGGGAGTAGGACTCTCCCCCCACTTCCTTGATCCGCCGGCCAAGGGAGAGGGGAGTCCTACAAGGACTCCACCTCCCCATGGCGCCTCCCTCCTTTAAATAGAGGGGTGGAGGCACAAGCCCCCCTTGCCCCTTCTATTCTCTAGATCTCAAGTTGCCTCTCTCCTCCTCCTTCCCTCTGCTCTGGCTTAGGCGAAGCCCTGCAGAATTCTCTACTCCACCACCACCACCACGCCGTCGTGCTGCTGGGATTCCATGGAGAGATCTACTACCTCCGCTGCTCGCTGGAACGGGGAGAGGAAGGTCTGCTTCGACTCCGCACGTGTGACCGACTGCGGAAGCGCTGCCAGAACGCGGCGCCGGAAGGATCGTCCACACGATCTTGAGATCAGCAAGTGATCGACTACATCAACCACGAGATCCAATCTTGTAACGCTTTTGGATCTACGAGGGTTAGTACAGATCTATCTCGTTGCACATGTCTAATAGATTAGATCTTGGCTTTTATCTAGATTAGATCTGGGTTTTGTTCGTTCTTGCGGTAGATTTTTTTTGTTTTCCATGCTACGAACCCATCAGAATTCACCCTGGAGGCCTTCTTCATCACCATGCAAGCCTCCGGTGTGATGCGTGAGTAGTTCATCATTAGACTACAGATCCATGTAGTAGCTAGATGGCTGGTTCTCCTCCTTTGTGCTTTCATGTTTAGATCTTGTGAGCTCCGTTCATGATCAAGATCATCTATTTGTAATTCTGCATGTTGTGTTTGCGGGGATTCGATGGATATTGAGATGCTATTTCAGATTGATTATTGATTCTATCATGTCTTTGTTATTTGTGATCTTGCATGCTTTCCGTTGTTAGTAGCTATCTTGGCCAAGTAGATGCTAGCAACTCCAAGAGTTAGTATTTATGCTCGATAGTGGGTTTATGCCTCTGGTAATCTGGGGAAGTGACAGAAATATCTAAGGTACTAGATGTGCTGTTGCTACTAGGGAGAAAACAACAATCCTTTGTTCATAGAACAATCGTATTGTTTACTTTACACGCAGTTCGTAAAGCAATAATCTGTTGCTTGCAACTTAATACTGGAGGGGGTTCGGATGATAACCTGAAGGTGGATTATTAGTCATAGATGTAGTTGGATGGCGGTCTATGTATAATGTTGTAATGCCCAATCAAGTCTCAAAGGAGTCAAGATGATTAGTATATGCATGTATTGCTTTCTCGATGTTTGTCAATTGCCCCGCTGTAATTTGTTCACCCAGCATGTTATCTATCTAAGGAGAGCCACCTCTAGTGAACTATGGATCTCGGTCATTTTCTTTACATACAATCTATAAACTGTTTATTTCTTTGTGTTTACTTTCTGCAAACTATTACTTCTTTCCATTCGATACGTTTAATCCTTTGTTTTCCGCAAAACACGGTGAGATTGACAACCTCATCGCAAGTTGGGGACAAAGTTCTGTGGTTGTGATGTGCAGGTCTCCACGTTGCTACTAGCACCGGTAGTGCGCCCTGCCAAAGCTCAGCTAGTTACACCTTTGGGGTGTTTCCTTGCTCCTACTGGTTCGATTAAACCTTGGTTTCATAATTGAGGGAAACTTGCTGCTGTGCTCATCATACCTTCCTTTTGGGGTTCCCAACGAGCTCTACATCAACCACGCACCATCACTTTTCTAGGCACCGTGCATTGAGCCATCAAGCATTTTTTTGGCGCCGTTGTCGGGGAGTCAAGGACATCTTCACAAGGGGAGTCCCTCATAACCAATCTCTTTACTTTGTTGTTTTTGTTTTGCTTAGTTTCTTTTTGCTTAGTTTGCTTGTTTTTTTCTTCAAAAACACACAAAAAAATTTAGTTTTACTAGTTTGCTTTCTTATTTGAAAACCCAAAAAAATGACTACTCTTGAAAACACTAAGTTGTGTGATTTCACTAGCACCAACAACAATGATTTTATGAGCACACCTATTGCTCCACCTGTGGCTGAAAATACTTTCTTTGAGATAAAACCTGCTTTGCTCAATCTTGTTATGAGAGAACAATTTTCTGGTATTGGTAATGAAGATGTTGCTTCCCATCTAAATAACTTTGTTGAACTTTGTGAGATGCAAAAGCATAGAGATATAGATGGTGATATTATTAAGCTGAAATTGTTTCCTTTCTCTTTGAGAGGAAAAGCTAAAGAATGGTTGAATTCCTTAACTAGGAATAGTATTGATTCTTGGACTAAATGCAAAGATCCTTTTATTGGAAAATACTATCCTCCTGCTAAGATTATATCCATGAGAAGTGAAATAATGAAGTTTAAACAACTTGATAATGAGCATGTTGCTCAAGCTTGGGAAAGAATGAAATCTTTGGTAAAGAATTGTCCCACTCATGGACTGACTGCTTGGATGATCATCCAAACTTTTTATGCAGGATTGAACTATTCTTCAAGGAACCTATTGGATTATGCTGCTGGAGGTACCTTTATGACCATCACTTTGGGTGCTGCAACAAAACTTTTGGACAATATGATGGTTAATTTTTCTGAATGGCATACTGAGAGAGTTCCACAAGGTAAGAAGGTAAATTCTGTTGAGGAAACCTCCTCCTTGGGTGATAAGATTGATATTATTATGTCTATGCTTGTTAATGGGAAAGCCCATATTGATCCAAATAATGTTCCTTTAGCCTCTTTGGTTGCTCAAGAAGAGCAAGTTTATGTGAACTTCATAAGAAATAACAATTTTGGCAACAATGCTTATGATAATAATGCTTATAGGAACAATTTTGGTAACAACAATTATAAGCCATATCCTCCCAACAATGGTAATGCTTATGGAAATTCTTACAACAATAATAAGAGTGCTCCCTCTGAACTTGAAGTTATGCTTAAAGAGTTTATTAGTAAACAAACTGCTTTCAATAAAACTATTGAGGAAAAACTCTCTAATGCTGAAAGAAATATAGCATCTTTAGTTGAAGCTCAAACTACTTTGAATAAAATGGCTGCTAAACCTTAAATTAATGAGAATCCTTTGCAGCTACTAATACCATACAAGTAAGAATTGATGAAAATGTTAGACTATTAGCTGAATTACATGCTAAGTGGGAAAGAGAAGATGAAATTGCTAGAAACATTGGTGTTTCTACTATTACCACCACTAGTGTTGAGGCTAGTAATAGTTCTACTACTTTAGATGATAAATTTGATTTTGATCTTGATGGTTGCAATATCTCTGAAGTTATTAAGTTCCTACAAAAGCTTGCTAAAAGTCCTAATGCTAGTGCTATGAACATGGCCTTTACAAAACACATTACTGATGCTCTCATAAAGATTAAAGAAGAAAAGATGAAACATAAAGCTTCTATTCCTATACAACAAGAATATGGTTGGGAACCCATCATTAATATGAAAGTGAATGACTTTGGTTTCAAAGCTTTATGTGATCTTGATAGTAGTGTTTCTATTATGCCTAGAAGGATTTATGATATGCTTGATTTGCCTCCACTTGAAGATTGTTATTTGAATGTCCCACTTGATGATAGTGCTAAAAAGAAACTCATGGGGAGTCTTAATGATGTTCTTATTATGGTTAACAATGCCTATGTCCCTATTGATTTCTATATTTTGGATGTTGAAAACAATGCTTCTTGTCCTATTACTTTGGGAAGACCTTTTCTTAGAACTGTTGGTACCATCGTTGATATGAAAGAAGGCACCATTAAATATCAACTCCCACTCAAGAAAGGTATAGAACACTTTCCTAAAAAGAGAGAAAAGATTTCTTTTGATTCTCCTATGAAAACAAAATTTGGTCTTAATACTTCTTCATTTGAGAACACTTGATTCATTTTCTTGCTTCTTATGCCTAACTTAAAGGCGTTAAAGAAAAGTACTTGTTGGGAGGTAACCCAAGAGTTTTAGATGAGTCTTGGAAGTTATTACTTCAGTAATAACCGCTCCTTATCCTTTTTATTTGCTTTTTGTGCCAAGAGTAACCTCTAATGAGAGTGAAGTAATGATTGGGAAAGTTGCTGTCCCGAAACAGATTTCTGTGCTTCACCGTAAAAATTCGTGAGACAGCTCTGTATGTCGGATTGAGCTTTAATTTTTTGTTCTTCTTACCCAGGTTGTTATCTAACTTTCGTTAGTTCAACACTTTTTTATTTGAGCAACAGAAGGTCTTCGAAAAAATTCGTCTTTACCTGCTGGTCTGTTTTGACAGATTTCTGCCATTTTCTGCATTTGCTTCTTGTTGGTTTCTTCTTGAGTTCTTTTGGGGAATTGAGCTTTTTGAGGGAAGTGCTACAGTAGCTAGTGTACTAATGGAAGTTTATTTGGTGTTAGAACTGAACTTTAAGACTTATTTATCTTTAGTGCACTAATGTTGCTAATAACGATTGTGTGAAGTTTTGTATGAATGAAAAATTTCAAGTGTATGGAAGTAATGAGTAATGAGATGAAGGATGGACTAAATCTCAAGATTGGGGATGCCACGCGTGTCACCCCAAGAAATATCCAAGAAGTACAAGCGTCAAAGCTTGGGTATGCCCAAGGCATCCCCTTCTTCATCAATAAAAATTCCAGGTTTCTTCCAAACGCTTCATTTTTATTGTTTCATGAACAGTTGTGTTGTTCTTGGAGCGTCTTCTTTTTCATTTTTGTTTTGGTTTTTAGTTTGCTTGGTTTACTTAGTTTTCTGAATAAATTGGTTGGACCCCCTCTTTCATAAATTGGTTTGCAAATAGTTTGGTTTGATTTGGAAAAGAGTAGGAAAGTTCATACTTATGTGGTAAAAAGAGCTTGTTTTTGACTGTGGCCTATGCTTTGTCATGCCATGCTTGATATTGTTTTGGCTTTATGCTTAGTATTATTTGTTGTAGCATTACTTGTTATAAACAATTAAGATTTCTTAATGTGCCTTGGATGAATCATGCGTTGTTTTAGCATATTAAAGCATAGTATGGTGGTATTCTCCTTTGATGCTTTATTTGGTTGACTTGGCGCATGCTCACACCATGTCAAGACTATCTCAAGTCACCATAGC
The DNA here is from genome assembly GCA_916181665.1 of Avena sativa. NCBI lineage: Eukaryota > Viridiplantae > Streptophyta > Magnoliopsida > Poales > Poaceae > Avena > Avena sativa. The sequence continues at coordinate 348,771,319 of OV702287.1, forward strand.
CTTTATGATCCTTTAATTTTAAACTTGTAGTATCACTTTATGCTTTGATCAATGATGTTTTGTCGCTCTGCATGATTATGGCCATTATTGCTCTCTTAGTTTGTCGCTCCCAGTCTTTTGCTAGCCTCCACAACGAAGTATGAGTTCCACTCATGCATCCAACTCCCTAAACCAAGTTATTCCAAAGATTCCACCATACCTACCTACTAGCTTATGCTATTCCAAGTATATTCATGCTTTTGTCTACTTTCCAAATTAAACTTGTTATGAGAAAACTAGTGATTAAAGCTCTCACGAACTTGATGGCACACTTTACTTTATTGCCTCTAATAAACTTGAACCATTGGGTCCTTCTTTGTTGCGTATATGCTTGCGCTTTATAAGTTGAAATTAGCAGAACCATGTTTCATGGGGAACGCTTTCAACATTGCACTTGTACTTTGTACCCCGTTGATATCATGTTCTTTTGCTTACGGATCCCGGCGGTGTGAAATAAAAGTGGAACTTGTAAGATCATGGAGTTTGTATGTGTGTTAGAGAAACGCCTGGGCCGCTAGCCTAAGCCATGCCTAATCATGGTGGAAACTTGCAGCATCACCATAATGAGCACTCTATGAAGCATCCTCAATAAAAACCTATGCAAATAGCAAATAAAAAGATCGTTGAGATGCTCATTGTCTACTTGCCTTGTCATTTTGATTATGGGAAAGATACCATATCATGTGCAAGGGGTACCCCGTTGGCGGTTCTTAATGATACACATGTACTTACAATGACAAGATCTTACTCGTGACTGAAGTTGAGTAGCATGAGGATCGGTCTTCATAAGTAAGGGGCATGAGATTTCAGTTTATAACTTGTCAAGCATATCCTCTTAGTTGTGTCACTTTAACCTTAATCACCTTCAAGATGCTTATGATAGGGGCAATGAGAGCTGAAAGCTATAAGTACCATAATTTTTGGAAGCTCTTTATGAGACTTGAATCCCTACTTCCTTTTATAAAAAGGCCTTTCTTCCACCATTATATTGAGTCTCCACCTTCTATCTTTATGCACCTACTTTGAGAGCATAGTGGCCATTCTTAGTTCTATGTGCATTGTCCCAAGACAAGTTGATTGATGCATAACTTGATATTGCTTGTTTTAAACTATTGTATCTAGTCACTCTTATGAACTTTGAAGGTGTCCTATGCATTCATATTTGCTACTATATTGAGGGACAAGCTGAATACTATTATGCTATGTTTTCTTTATGTGAAACAAACAAACATCTTGCAAAGCATTGTTATTCATGAATCTTTTGTTTGTGCCTTTTCATGTTGCATCATAGTTTCTTTGTGTTATTGGTAGAACCTTGTCTTTCATGTTATGTTTGAAGTACTATGATCCCAGCTTTGAATGTTTTGCAAATACTTTGATCAAGTCTTTGATGGTGCATGTCACCTCAAAAATTATTCTTTCTTTTTATCACTTACCTACTCGAGGATGAGCAGGAGTTAAGCTTGGGGATGTTGATACATTGCAAATGTATCTATAATTTTTGATGTTCCATGCTTGGTTTTATCCACTTTCTTGTGTTTTGTTCCAACTTTGGAGTACTTTTCTTATGATTTCTTGGACTAACCTATTAACAAGAGCCACAGTGCCAGCTGCCTGTTTTCTGCTGTTTTTGGTTCCAGGAAAGTCAGAAAATGAATATTCTCGGAATTGGACGGGACAAAAGCCAAAGTGCCTATTTTTCCGGAAGTCATCAAGTGCCAGAATACGAGATGGAGAAGGTCCAGGGAGCCACCACACCACCTGGCCGCGCGGCCAGGCCTGGCCCACGCCAGGGGGTGGTCTGGCCGCTCCCGGCACCCCCTCGGCCTCTCCTTCTGCCTATATATTTCCCTCGGGACGAAAACCCTAAGTGCCCGATCAAAAATCCACGATAGATTCTGTAGCCGCCATCATCTCCATCCCTAAATTGGGAGGGATCTGAAGCTCTTCCCGGCACCCTGCCGGAGAGAGGAATTCTCCCTGGAGGCCTTCTTCATCACAATGCAAGCCTCCGGTGTGATGCGTGAGTAGTTCATCCTTGGACTACGGATCCATGTAGTAGCTAGATGGCTGGTTCTCCTCCTTTGTGCTTTCATGTTTAGATCTTGTGAGCTCCGTTCATGATCAAGATCATCTATTTGTAATTCTACATGTTGTGTTTGCGGGGATCCGATGGATATTGAGATGCTATTTCAGATTGATTATTGACTCTATCATGTCTTTGTTATTTGTGATCTTGCATGCTTTCTGTTGTTAGTAGCTATCCTCTCGAAGTAGATGCTAGTAACTCCAAGAGTTAGTATTTATGCTCGATAGTGGGTTCATGCCTCTAGTAATCTGGGGAAGTGACATAAATCTCTAAGGTACTAGATGTGCTGTTGCTACTAGGGAGAAAACAACAATCCTTTGTTCATAGAACAATCGTATTGTTTACTTTACACGCAGTTCATAAAGCAATAATCTGTTGCTTGCAACATAATACTGGAGGGGGTTCGGATGATAACCTGAAGGTGGATTATTAGTCATAGATGCAGTTGGATGGCGGTCTATGTATAATGTTGTAATGCCCAATCAAGTCTCAAAGGAGTCAAGATGATTAGTATATGCATGTATTGCTTTCTCAATGTTTGTCAATTGCCCCGCTGTAATTTGTTCACCCAACATGTTATCTATCTAAGGAGAGCCACCTCTAGTGAACTATGGATCCCGGTCCTTTTCTTTACATACAATCTACAAACTGTTTACTTCTTTGTGTTTACTTTCTACAAACTATTACTTCTTTCCATTCGATACGTTTAATCATTTGTTTTCCGCAAAACACGGTGAGATTGACAACCTCATCGCAAGTTGGGGACAAAGTTCTGTGGTTGTGTTATGCAGGTCTCCACATTGCTACTAGCACCGGTAGTGCGCCCTGCCAAAGCTCAGCTAGTAACACCTTTGGGGTGTTTCCTTGCTCCTACTGGTTTGATTAAACCTTGGTTTCATAACTGAGGGAAACTTGCTGCTGTGCTCATCATACCTTCCTCTTGGGGTTCCCAACGAGCTCGACATCAACCACGCACCAACACTTTTCTAGGCGCCCTGCATTGAGCCATCAGCCCCATCAACCGCGATCTACAACTCCACAACAGCGGAGATTCGCCAGCTCTTCGGCGCTTTTGACTTCACCGTCCACACGCCGGCCACTCGCCCGGATTTCAAGTCCGTGGGCGACGGGATCAGCCTGGTGATCGGGAGCTTCTGCTTCCAAGTGGGCCAGTTAGGCACGCTTCGCATGCCTGACCAACCGACAACACCATCGATTGCTCCAGCATCATGGTTCCCTCCGTCAATTGGCACCCTCAGCGAGCTTAATGCCTCGGCGACAGCTGGGAGCACGGATAGCGACAGTAGTCGCGTATCCGATCTGGGTGACCTAGCCACATAAGATGGAGCTTATGGCTCCGGATCTGAAAGTTGTGGGAGCAATAGCTTCCCCAACCACTTCATGTGTGCCGTCATCAACGCAGGCGACACCACCGGCAATCATGATAACACTGGCAACGGATCTGGCACCGGTCCACCCAACGGTGACATACCCAACGGCGGTCCACCCAATGGCGGCATACCTAACAGCGGCCCCACCAACGGTGGCAATGGCGTGCCCGTCAACAATGGAGCGGGAGGAGAACCGCCAACCATTGTGAATGAAAACACTAGAGAGGGCGTAGTGATCAGGCTCAATGACAACGAGTGGGCCTGTTGTCGAGAAGCCCTACGAGGCAATCCTCTGCCCTTCGACTCCCTGCAGGACATGCTGATGGGCTACCATTGGCTGTTGAAGGAAGAATACAGACGCCAACTACATGTAGTCGCGCAACTCGAAGCACGTAAAAAGGCGGCAGACGAGTCAAGCCTTCGACGAGCTGGGCTCTCCTCCCACGGAGGATCCTCCTCCAAAGGCAACGAGTACGTCGCCAACAAGAGGCGATCTCGACTGGCCCACCTCATCGAGCAAGAACATGTGGAAGCCACGAAAGTCCTCGACTTCGGCTCTATGACGGTGGACACATGGGGCAACGTGCTCCCGAAAATGCCGCAAGCTACGGTAACGGTGACCACCATGCATCTCCTCAACAACCAGCCACCAGCTGGAGATCCACGAGCCGCCATGCACTGATCTATGATCGTAGGCTTGGAGCTAATCGAGGCCGCCCTCAACAAGGAGCCAACACCAAAGCCAAAGAAAAGCAAAGCTCTGGCAAAACGCTACTCCTCGCCCTCGTCCAACGATGATAGCCACGGTCTGTCTCGGCGTCGCTGTTCACGGTGGCACGATCGCGACTACGACGCGTGTGATGACATCACACAGTGCAAAGTCGACAAGATGCGTGCACGACATGCTCGTTCGACTGACTCAGAGGATGAAGACGTGGAGCTCTGCGGCGCCAGATGCTTCAGTAGAGCCATGAGGCAGAAGCGAATGCCTAAGGGGTTCAAACTCCCATCGGAGAACCCAAAATTTGACGGTCTACAGGACCCGAAAATCTGGTTGGAGGACCACATCTCCTCCGTGAGGCTCCACAGCGGGAGTCGAAGCACGGCCATGCAATGCCTGCAGCTACAGCTGTAGGGCACTGCTCGCGCATGGCTCAACAATCACCCGCGTGGATCCATTCGCAGCTGGGAAGATTTGGTCTACAGCTTCGTTCGCAACTTCAAGGGCATTTACAAAAGGCCCGCATCAATCAAAGAATTAAGAAGTTGCCAACAAAGATCTGGCGAGTCGCTGCGCTCGTACATCCAGAGGTGGTCCATCATTAAGAACTCCACAGAAAACATCTTGGAGGATTGCGCGATCGACGCGTTCAACGGCGGTGTTCGCCGCATAGAGCTCAGGGAGGAGCTGGGCCGCTCGAAGCCCAAAACAATTGACCACCTGATGGAAATCACGAATCGGTGGGTGGATGGAGAAGACTCGGTGAAAAACCATGTTCACTCTGACGACGACGACGATGACCTCGGACGTAGACGCGACTACCGAAGCAAGCGTCGAATACGCATCTACGATGACCGCAACGATGTCAATATGGTCGCAGCCGGCTACGCCGACAAACATGAAGACAACCACAACAGTGGCTATCGCAGCGGTGGATGCCGCGACTCCGGGAAAAACACGCAAATATGGCAGCGCCGCACTTGCGAAGAGGCACCCGCAACATCTATCGAGGACAAACTGTCTGGACCATGCAACATGCACTTCTACATTGACAAACACGACGGCGAGAAGAAATCCAGCCACCTCTTCAAGGACTGCCGCGAGTTCCTCAAACTCCATGAGGGTCTGGCTCGGATGAATCGCGACGCAGTCAACAGGGGTTATGGAACCGCCCAGGCGCTGTAGCACATGGAGCTCCTCCACCACCACCCGCGGCTGTGCCAGTCCAATACCATGGAGGCGAGCCGTACCCACGGGCCATAGGCAACATGATGATCCAAAAAGGACGCCCCTCAAATCAAGTGCAGAAGGCCATCACTCGCCAAGTCAACTTGGTGACAAATTCCCCGCCCTCCGCCACTGAGTACCTCAGTGGAAGCGACTCCTGCATCACCTTCGACAAGCGCGACCATCCGCGCCAAGTCCCTCGTCTAGGACACTGTCCCCTCGTACTCGAGGCACATATCGGAGGCTTTGACATGAGTCGCGTCTTCATGGATGGCGGAAGCGGTATTAACCTCATGTTCGCGAGTACCTTGCGTGCAATGAGGATCCCTCTGACATGTCTGGAGGTCTCAGACATGACGTTCCACGACATCGTCCTAGGCAAGGGCATATATCCGCTGGGAAAAATCAACCTCGACGTCAGCTTCGGCACGCCGAAAAACTTTCGGCGCGAACGCATCGACTTCGAAGTCGTCGACTGGCCTTCGCAATACCATTGCATCCTCGAACGCGTCGCGTTCGCTAGATTCATGGCAGTGCCGCACTACGCCTATCTGCAGATGAAAATGCCAGGTCCAAACGGCGTCATCACAATCAACGGGAGTTTCGAGAGGTCCGACAGCTGCGACAGGGAATTCAACAGAATCTCCCAGTCCTTCGGCATGCAGGAGGAACTCGCAAGTTCGATGGAGTCGACAGACAACAGTCCGCCTCCCGTAAGCAGGCCAAGCTCACCCGATCTTTTATTCAAATCGTCGGTGCACACGAAGAAAGTCCAGGTCCACTCGACGGAACCGGCCAAGACGACCCTCATCGCCAACAACTTGAGTTCCGCATACGAACTCGCGCTTGTCGAATTCATCCGTGAGCACTAGGAAATCTTCGCTTGGTGTCCAGCGGACATGCCAGGAGTTCCCAGGGAATTCGCCGAGCACTCGCTCAACGTGAATCTAGATGCAAGGCCAGTCAAGCAGACAATTCGGCAACTGTCTGAACCACGAGCAAAAGCAGTCGGAATGGAGATCAACAGACTCCTCGACGCAAACTTCATACACGAGATCAAGGCAAGAACTTGGCTCGCCAATACAGTGCTGGTGCCCAAAAACGATACGGATATCCTGCGGATGTGCGTGGACTTCACGTCCCTGAACAAGCACCGCCCAAAAGATCACTTCTCGCTGCCACGAATTGACCAAATCATCAACTCTACCACGGGATGTGAATGCCTCTGCTTCCTCGACGCCTACTCAGGCTACAATAAGCTTCAAATGAAGGAGGAGGACCAAGAGAAGACGACGTTTACGACGCCATTCGGTGTGTTCTGCTAGAACACCATGCCCTTCGGGCTAAAAAATGCAGGTGCTACCTATCAGAGGTGCATGCAGGCTTGCCTAAAAAATCAGCTTGGTCGCAACATCAAAGTTTATGTCGACGACATCATCATCAAAACCAAAGAGGAAGCTTCGTTAATCGATGATCTCCGTGAAACCTTCGCCAACCTTGATTGATACCGGATCAAGCTCAATCCGGACAAATGCGCCTTCAGCGTACCATCTGGACAGTTTCTCGGGTACCTCATCTCTGCGAGAGGGATCAAAGCAAACCCAAAGAAAATAAAGGCCATACTGGCCATGGAGAAGCCGAAGAACATAAAAGGCGTCCAGCAGCTAGCTAGGCGAATCGCGACGCTCAGTCGATTCATCAGTCGAATGGGCGAAAAGGCGCTACCCTTCTACATACTTCTTCATAAAACTGATAAGTTCGAGTGGATAGACGAAGCGCAAGAAGCATTCGAAGACCTCAAACGTCTACTATCCACCTCGCCAGTACTAGTGACTCCACGTGAAAAGGAGCCGCTGTTGCTCTACATCTCCGCCACCAACCAAGTGGTCAGTAGGGTGCTTGTGGTGGAACGAGCCGAAGAAAACAAGGTCCACGGGGTCCAGCGCCCAGTCTACTACCTCAGCGAGGTGCTCACGCCAACAAAACAGCGATATCCGCACTACCAGAAGCTGGCGTACAGCGTCTTCATGATAGCTAGGCGACTACGCCACTACTTCCAGGAACACCCAATCGTGGTGGTTAACGATGCCCCGCTCGGGCATATCCTCAATAAACCTGATGCCACCGGACGAGTCGCACTTTGGGGAATCAAACTGTCTCCACGAGACATCACATACGAAAAGCGCGACGCGATCAAGTCGCAAGTCCTCCCTGATTTCCTCGTACACTGGATGGAAAACCAGCTCCCCGACAAGCCAGATATGTCCTACCTCTGGACAATGCACTTTGCTGGGTCCAAACGAAAGGACGGAGCTGGCGCATGCGTCATACTAACATCGCCTCAGGGAGACAAGCTGAAATACATTTTGCGAATGCAGTTCACTGCCTCAAATAATGAAGCTGAGTACGAGGCTCTAATCCATGGGATGCGGATGGCGAAAGCCTGTGGTGCCAAGAGGCTTATGATCTACGGAGACTCCAAACTGGTGGTCAACCAAATGATGCACGAGCGTGACGCGCTGAGTGACAACATGATCGCCTATCACGACCTCTACAACACACTCGAAGGGGACTTCGATGGCTGTGAGCTGCGACATGTGGGTCGCGAAAGCAATGAAGAGGCGGATCTACTCGCCAATATTGGCTCCACCTGCGCCCCCATACCACCTGGGGTATTTCTCGAGCGAACGCTCCATCAAGCCAAAGGCTCTAGAGAAGAAAGCAAGCGCGCCAACGGACTCGGGGCCTACGCCACCCAACGAGCCAACGACACTCGACGACCTGAAGCTTGATACAGGACTCAAAGCCCTATGAGCGTCATGATGATTGAGCCATCTTGGACACAACTGTACATCACATACCTGCTCAGCAAACGATTGCCAAAGGACCCGACGCGCGACACATCGCGCGACGATCCAAGATATTCGCTGTTATCAATGGCAAACTATACAAACGCAACATGACATGAGTACTCCAACGAGGCGTCTCCAATAGGGACGGACGGGCCGTTCTCCTCGACATACACGAAGGCACCTGTGGGCATCATGCTGGCAGTCGTGTCCTTGTCACCAAAGCTCCGCGAGCTGGATTCTACTGGCCCACGGCCATTCGCGACACTAAGGATATCGTCCAACACTGCAATGCTTACCAGCGATTCGCGGACAAACCCCACGCACCTGGCGCGGAACTCAGGCCAATACCATTGGCCTGGCCCTTCGCACAATGGGGACTCGACATGGTCGGCAAGCTCCCAAGGTCCTCACGAGGAGGTTACGTCTACCTCTTAGTCGTAGTCGACAAATTCACCAAGTGAATAGAGGCCATGTCGGTGACAAATCAATCAGGGGCCAGCACCGTCAAGTTCTTCGAGTCCATTGTCTACCACTTCGGAGTGCCACACAACATCATCACGGACAACGGGACGAACTTCACCTCTAAGGAATTCTGTGAAAACTTGGGAATCAACATAAGCAACGCCTCAGTGGCTCACCCGCAGACAAACGGTTAAGTCGAAAAGGCCAACAGCCTCATTTGCGACGGAATCAAGAAACGACTCCTCCGACCACTCGAACAAGCTGCTGGATGCTGGCCAGACGAGCTACAATCCGTACTCTGGATCCTACGCACAACTCCAAACAGCGCCACAAGATACACCCCATTCTTCATGGTGCACGGTGCTGAAGCGGTACTACCCGCAGAAGTATGCTACAAAGCCCCACGGGTGGTCGCATACAGTGAGAAGGAGTCAACTCTCACACTTGAAGACTTCGTCGACCTCCTCGACAAAGTACGAGAAATCGCAGCGGAGAGATCAACGATCTACCAGCAAAATCTACGCAACTACCACAGCAGAAGGCTACTGATACATTGCAAATGTATCTATAATTTTTGATGTTCCATGCTTGGTTTTATCCACTTTCTTGTGTTTTGTCCACACTTTGAAGTACTTTTCATATGATTTCTTGGACTAACCTATTAACAAGAGCCATAGTGCCAGCTGCCTGTTTCTGCTGTTTTTGGTTCCAGGAAAGTCAGAAAATGAATATTCTCGGAATTGGACGGGACAAAAGCCAAAGTGCCTATTTTTCTAGAAGACTCACGGAGCCAGAATACGAGACGGAGGAGGGCCAGGGGCTGGCCACACCACCCCCAGGCGCGGGCTAGGCCTGGCCACGCTAGGGCATGGTGTGGGCCCCCCAGGCACCCCCTCGGTCTCCCTCTTTGCCTATAAGAAGCCTTCTGACCTAAAAACTCTAGGGCGGGGTCGACGTTTTTCCAGAAGGAGTTCTGCTCCGCCGCCACCACCAGATTCCACGAAACAGCACCAGAAACTCCGTTCTGGCACCCTGCCGGGACGGGGAATTGGAGGATATCATCGCCATCATCATCACCATCGCTCTTCCATCGACCATCCATGTTTCCCCCATCTATGAGTGAGTAATCCCCCGCTGTAGGCTATGGGGATGGTAGGGATTGGATGAGATCGTTCATGTAGTGGCATCGGATTGTTAGCTCATGGTGCCTACTATCTTTTATTAGTGCTTTATGACTTTGTTGTGACTTGTTGTGCTTAATGCTTGTCACTAGGGCCCGAGTGCCATGATTTTAGATCTGAACATGTTATTGATTCATTATGATAGTATTGTTTTTGGTCTTATCTACAAGTTGTACACACACGTTGTTGTCCGGAACCAATGGCCCCGAAGTGACAGAAATCGGGATAACCGGAGGGAATGGCTTTGATGTGAGGATCACATGTGTTCACGGAGTGTTAATGCTTTGCTCCGGTGATCTATTAAAAGGAGCACCTTAATTGCCAGTAGTACCCTTGAGGCCCCGCTGCAAACGGGTTGGCAGGACAAAAGATGTTGTGCAAGTTCTCATTGCGAGCACGTATGACTATATATGGAACACATGCCTAGGATTGTCTAGTACTTGGATGCTTTATCTTATTTATCTGCAATTGCCCTATGTTCTGATTGCTATGTGAATTGTCTTGTCCATGCAACGCCCATCCATCCATCCCTATGCCTACCGCACTCGAATCCCACTGTTTACTGCTATTGTTACTACTGTCTTTACGTTGCTACTGCTGCTACTTTACTATTCCTACTACAAAACTGTTGCTACTAATAAAATGCTGTGAGCAAGATTGTTTCCAGGTGTAGCTGAATTGACAACTCAGTTGTTAAGGCTTATAAATATTATTTGGCTCCCCTTGCGTCGAATCAATAAATTGGGTTTCACTTCCCTCGAAAATACTGCGATACACCCCCTATACTTGTGGGTCATCAAGACTATTTTCTGGCGCCGTTTTCGGGGAGCATAGCTTTATTTATCAAGTCCACTTGGAATCACTATTGTTGAAGCTAAGTTTATTTTCGCCTTGTTTTCTTGTTTCTTTATGAAAAATACAAAAAAAAAGTAGTTCCTACTCTAGTTGTTATTTTCGTTGGTCTGTTATTGTCTTGCTTTATCATGCTTGTTGTTAATGGTTGGTTTCTTTGAAACTGAATCTTATTGGCAAGGTGGGTTCACGGAAGATCAAAAATATTATTATAAGGAACACCGCTTATCACAAAAAGGGAACCACTTATGAGAACAAATTGATAAATTGTATACCATTGCTAGAAACGTGTGCTCTACTTATAATGTTACTTATTGTTGTGATGAATCTTGTTGCAGAAAGAGGTATAAACACCTCCCTTTTCAATGTGAGTATAATGATAATGATACCATATCTTCTTATGCTAAAGGAATTTATGACTTTTATGATGCGGAACAAATTGAAGAATTTATTGCTTGGAAGGGTGCTTTTGAACTTGCTAGTTTGCTTGAAAATATTGATGATTCACCTTACAAATATGAGGTGTATGGTATACTTAAATTTTGCTTTGATAATTACAAGGATGAAAATGGCTACATTCTTGAATATTTTAATAGATGCTTTCCACAAATGGAAGAGACTAATGCCTTGCAGGATCCTATGGAAGAAGAAATTGATGAACCTGAAATCTCACTAGATGAAAAAGAGGAGGAGAGTGATGAACAAAAGGAGGAAGAATGGATTAGCTACCCATGCCTACCTTCTAATGAGAGTAACTCTTCATCCCTTACATTATTTGATTGTCCCCCATGCTTACTAAAGAAGGATGAATGTTATGTTCCTGAGGATCCTTTTGAAAATGTTTATGATAAAGCTCTAGTGCTTGTAGATCATGAAGAGCATGCTTTTTGTGATATTTATATTGTTGAGTTTATTCATGAGGCTACTGAAAATTATTATGAGAGAGGAAAATATGGTTGTAGAAGTTTTCATGGTATTGAAACACCTCTCTATGTGCTGAAAGTTTTGAAGTTACTCTTGTTTTATCTTCCTATGCCTGTCACTTTGTTCTTTGTGAATTTATTTGCATTCACGATTCCTATGCATAGGAAGTGGGTTAGACTTAAATGTGTTTTGGATTTGCTTCTTGATGCTCTCTTTTACTTCAATTCATATTTCTTATGAGAGCATCCTCTCAAACTATTATGCCTGAAGATGATAATGTGTCTATTATTCTTGGGAGACCTTTTCTTAAATACTGCAGGAGCTGTTATTAATTGTAATCAAGGGAAGGTGACCTTCAATGTTAATGACAAAGAACATACTGTCTATTTCCCCAAGAAGATTAAAAGGACTTATGGTTTGAATTCAATTGAACATGTTGAGGGCATTCAAGTTGGAGAAATATATTGTCCCATACCAAGAGAAAAATTTGAAACTATTATGATTGGGACGATTGCTATCAAGGTTGAGGTAACATAATCATTCGTGGAATACAAAGTTTTGTCTCATATGAAATTGTTTTGGTAACAAGACCTGATCAACCTTGTTAACAAAAGGATTTCGTTGAACAAAACAATGTTTTCACTATGATTATCTCCGTTTACTTCTATTCTATCCATTTTAGTTTTTGCTTATGCCTAACTTAAAGGCGTTAAAGAAAAGTACTTATTGGGAGATAACCCAAAAGTTTTAGATGAGTCTTGGAAGTTATTACCTATGTAATAACCGCTCCTTATCCTTTTTATTTGCTTTTTGTGCCAAGAGTAACCTCTAATGAGAGAGAAGTAATGATTGGGAAAGTTGTTGTTCCAAAACAGATTTCTGCGCTTTACCGTAAAAATTCGTGTAAAATCTCTGAACGTCTTTTTGAGGCGTGAATATTTGTGCTTCTGCCCCAGGTTGTTATCTAACTTTAGTTAGTTCAACACTTTTTTATTTGAGAAACAGAATGTCTTCGAAAAAATTCGTCTTTACCTGCTGGTCTGTTTTGACAGATTTCTGCCATTTTCTGTATTTGCTTCTTGTTGGTTCCTTTTTGAGTTCTTTTGGGGAATTGAGCTTTCTGAGAGAAGTTCTACAGTAGCTAGTGTTCTAATGGAAGTTTATTTGGTGTTAGAACTGAACCTTAAGACTTATTTATCTTGAGTGCACTAATGTTGCTAATAAAGATTGTGTGAAGTTTTGTATGAAGGAAAAATTTCAGGTGTATGGAAGAAATGAGTAATGAGATGAAGGATGGACTAAAGCTCAAGCTTGGGGATGCCACGCGTGTCACCCCAAGAAATATCCAAGAAGTACAAGCGTCAAAGCTTGGGGATGCCCAAGGCATCCCCTTCTTCATCAATAAAAATCTCAAGTTTCTTCCAACCACTTCATTTTTATTGTTTCATGCACAGTTGTGTTGTTCTTGGAGCGTCTTCTTTTTCATTTTTTGTTTTGGTTTTTGTTTGCTTGGTTTGCTTAGTTTGCTGAATAAATTGGTTGGACCTCCTCTTTCATATATTGGTGTTCAAATAGTTTGGTTTGGTTTGGAAAAGAGTAGGAGAGCTCATGCTTAAGTGGTAAAGAGAGCTTGTTTTTGACTGTGGCCTATGCTCTGTCATGCCATGCTTGACATTGTTTTGGCTTTATGCTTAGTATTCTTTGCTATAGCATGACTTGTTATAAACAATTGAGATTGCTTAATGTGCCCTGGATGAATCATGCGTTGTTTTAGCATATTAAAGCATAGTATTGTGGTATTCTCCTTTGATGCTTTATTTGGGTTGACTTGGCGCATGCTCACACCATGCTATGACTATCTCAAGTCACCATAGCCTTTATGATCCTTTAGTTTTCAACTTGTAGTATCACTTTATGCTTTGATCAATGATGTTTTGTCGCTCTGCATGATTATGGCCATTATTTCTCTCTCATTTGTCGCTCCCTTACTATTGCTAGCCTTCACTTTTACTGAGTATGTTTTACTCAAGTTCCCAACTCCCTAAACCAAATATTTCCAAAGTGTCCACCATACCTACCCATTAGCATCATTTGCTACTTCCGTGCATATTCAATATGCCTTGTTTTCTTCCAAATAAAATGTTTGCTTGTTATAAGAAAGTTAGTTAGTAAAGCTCTCACAAACTTGATGGCGCACTTTATTTCCTACACTTAATAAACCTGAACCATTGTGAACTCTCCATGAAAGTTATATGCTTTCTAATTATAGGCTGGGGATTAGCAGAACCATGCTGTCACGGGGAACGCTTTCAACACTTGTAAATATATACCCAGTTAATACCTTGCTCTTTTGTTTGCGGATGTCATCGGTGTGAAATAAAAGGGGAGCTTGTAAGTCCATGGAGTTATGTATGTGTGTTAGAGAAACGCCTGGACCGCTGGTCTAATCCATGCTGACATGGTGGAAACCTGCAGCGTAACCATAATGATATCTATGAAGCATTCTTCTTATAAAAAAGAGAGAGATAGCTATTGAGAAAAAGAAAAAAAAGAGATTTATGAAAAGAGGAAAGAGAGAAAAAGCACCATTTTCCCATGGTAAATAAGAAGATTGTCTGCTTGCCTTGTCATTTTGATATGGGGATTCTTCCGTATCATCGGGCAAGGGGTACCCTGTTGGCGGTTCTCTATGATACGCACATATTTACGATGACAAGAACTTACCGGTAACTAAAGTTGAGTAGCATGAGGAGCGGCCCTCGTACTCAAGGGACATGGGATTTTCAGTTTATAGTCTGTCAATCATATAACTCAGATTGGACCTCACTTTCACCCTAATCACATTTAAAGATGCTTATGATAGGGGCAATGAGAGCTCAAAGCTAGTGAGTACCATACTTTCAGCATTTGGAAGCCTTTCAAACTTTTCAAAACCTGTTCATTTCCTTGTTGAGTCTCCACACATTCTATGAGCACTTTCTTGAGAGCATAGTGGCCATTCTTAGTTGTATGTGCATTGTCCCAAGACTTGTTGATTGATGCATACCTTGATATTGCTTGTTTTAAACTATTTGTATCTAGTCACTCTTGTAAACTTTGAAGGTGTCCTATGCGTTTATGTTTGCTACTCTATGAGGGACAAGCTGAATGCCACTATGCTATGTTTTCTTTATGTGAAACAAACAAACGTCTTGCAAAGCATTGTTATGCATGAATCTTTTGTTTGTGCCTTTTCATGTTGCATCATAGTTTCTTTGTCTTATTGCTAGAACTTTGTCTTTCATGTTATGATTGAAGTACTATGATCCTAGCTTTGAATGTTTACAAATACTTTGGTCAAGTCTTTGATGGTGCATGTCACCTCAAAAATTATTCTTTCTTTTTATCACTTACCTACTCGAGGACGAGCAGGAGTTAAGCTTGGGGATGTTGATACATTGCAAATGTATCTATAATTTTTGATGTTCCATGCTTGGTTTTATCCACTTTCTTGTGTTTTGTCCACACTTTGAAGTACTTTTCATATGATTTCTTGGACTAACCTATTAACAAGAGCCACAGTGCCAGCTGCCTGTTTTCTGCTGTTTTTGGTTCCAGGAAAGTCAGAAAATGAATATTCTCGGAATTGGACGGGACAAAAGCCAAAGTGCCTATTTTTCCAGAAGACTCACAGAGCCAGAATACAAGACAGAGGAGGGCCAGGGGCTGGCCACCCCACCCCTAGGCGCGGGCTGGGCCTGGCCATGCCAGGGCATAGTGTGGGCCCCCAGACACCCCCTCAATCTCCCTCTTTGCCTATGAGAAGCCTTCTGACCTAAAAACTCCGGAGGGTTCGACGTTTTTCTAGAAGGAGTTCCGCTCCGCCGCCACCACCAGATTCCACGAAACAGCACCAGAAACTCCGTTCTGGCACCCTGTCGGGATAGGGAATTGGAGGAGATCATCGCCATCATCGTCACCATCGCGTCTCCATCGACCATCCATGTTTCCCCCATTTATGAGTGAGTAATCCCCCGATTTAGGCTATGGGGATGGTAGGGATTGGATGAGATCGTTCATGTAATGGCATCGGATTGTTAGGGCATGGTGCCTAGTATCTTTTATTAGTGCTTTATGACTTTGTTGCGACTTATTGTGCTTAATGCTTGTCACTAGGGCCCGAGTGCCATGATTTCAGATCTGAACATGTTATTGATTCATTATGATAGTATTGTTTTTGGTCTTATCTACAAGTTGTATACACACGTTGTTGTCCGGAACCAATGGCCCCGAAGTGATAGAAATCGGGATAACCGGAGGGAATGGCTTTGATGTGAGGATCACATGTGTTCAGGAGTGTTAATGCTTTGCTCCGGTGCTCTATTAAAAGGAGCACCTTAATTGGCAGTAGTTCCCTTGAGGCCCCGCTGCAAACGGGCTGGCAGGACAAAAGATGTTGTGCAAGTTCTCATTGCGAGCACGTATGACTATATATGGAACACATGCCTAGGATTGTCTAATACTTGGATGCTTTATCTTATTTATCTGCAATTGCCCTATGGTCTGATTGCTATGTGAATTGTCTTGTCCATGCAACGCCCGTCCATCCATCCCTATGCCTACCGCACTCGAATCCCACTGTTTACTGCTATTGTTACTACTGTCTTTACTTTACTACTGCTACTACTTTACTATTCCTACTACAAAACTGTTGCTACTGATAAACTGCTGTGAGCAAGATTGTTTCCAGGTGTAGCTGAATTGACAACTCAGTTGTTAAGGCTTATAAATATTATTTGGCTCCCCTTGTGTCGAATCAATAAATTGGGTTTCACTTCCCTCGAAAATACTGCGATACACCCCCTATACTTGTGGGTCATCAGCTACGCCTCAGATCCTTCGTCGAAGGAGACCTAGTCCTGCGACTGAAGCAACAAGGGCATCTCAAGCTCGAGTTCCCTTGGGAAGGACCTTACGTGATTACAGAAGTAATCCCAGGTGGCGCCTATCGCCTCAAAGATTTCGAGACAGGAGTCGCATACTCCAATCCCTGAAACGTCGCGCAGCTGCGTCGCATCTACCCTTAGTCGTTTTTACATTTACAAATAAGGCTATTCAGCCAGGCTACTTAGCCACACACTGTACCTCGTACTATTCTACGAATAAATAAAGCTAAGTGCCCCAAAACTCTGTGTTATTCTTATTTTTCCTGCAATTTCATCACTCGGGGCTGCGCCACCCTATACACACCTGTTCTACGAACTCATCGCTATATCCTGAGTAGCTGACGCACTAATCGAACCCTTGATAAACACCAACCCATCTGCAACATACCTGATAGGTTGGCAAGGTGCTGAGATAAACACACGTCAGACTCACGAAAAAGAATCGCAGAGTGCAACGCACTCGAAAAATATATATATAGCTAACAAGCTCTTCACATAGCAACGAGTGATCAATACACCCAATACAATCGTATGAACTTTACAACACTTATACAATTATGGGTAGGATACAAAACATGCTACTGCTGCAAAATAAGAACATTCGTCTGCCCCTCGAAGAAGTCAACAATTTCTTCTGCTGAGCAATCAACCGCTTGGTAGTTCGGAACCATGTCCCAGGTCATACCTCTGGCAGAGGCGGCGGCCCAGCGGTGACGGCCGCAACATCCACGTCTGGCCTATGCAGTTGCACCAGCGACAACGCAGCCTTAGCACCAGCTACCAACTGCTGCCGTACGCACTCGCGAACTGCACTCAAATCTTGAAACTTCGCCAGGAGAGCCAGTAGGCTTGAAGGGACGGCATCCAACGGAAACATAGTTTGATAAATATGCCTAAGGCATGACTGCGCCTTCTTCAAGCATTGGAGCACTCGACAAGAACGATCCTGCAGAGTCGCCAAGGCAACTGCACGATCGTGGTCAACCCAGAAGTACCCACACGCCTATAGCTCCTCCTGGGTCAAGCCATTCATTCGAATAGCAATCTGATCCTTCTCATCCTGCGGATGACGAGCACTGACAACTACACCAACCACAAATGGCAAAGTGTGAAGACAAGGCATCGCTGTGATTGACTAAAAGAAAAGATAAGAGGGCAGAAAGCTAACATTTAAACTACTCATTCTGCTACGCCACCTCCTCCAAGAAATACTTCTCACGGGTGGTGGCTTCTCCGCCTTTGACTTCCAAACTTCTGCACTACCGTGGAGGATAGGCAACTCATGCTCCAACTACTTAATGTGATCGCGCAATCGTGAGCAATGACACGTCCTCCACTTTTGAGCGCGGCTGCGCCAATGTGTCATCAGTGGACGGAGGAACACGAGGACTACTCGAGGGACCACTCGACGTACCCTATCACAAATCAAGCAGGAACAAATGAGGGACCAAGAATACAGTGATAAAAGGCACTAGCACATTCAAGCGGATCAAGGTCTCAAAAGGGGATACTCCCACAAAATCATAGTTCCAACAAAAAGACAACTACAAGCTATTACAGATTGGCAAACTAAGGAGCAATTTGCTTCTTGAACTTCGAGGGACTCATCGAATCCGTGGTGGTCTCTGACGCCACAGACTTTTTGGTGCCAGCCCCTGATGTCGAAGTCTTCGCTGCATTCTTCGCTCGCTGCAGCTCTTCGGAGTATTTGGCGACTGTATTGATGAGTTGCGGCCCATATTTACCACAACCAGTAGCGAAGGGAGCAAACACTACCTATTGGCCATCCGCGCCGACTGCCTTGGAGATCGTGGCAGGGTCCACCTCCATGCCATGGGCTTGCACCATCGCGAGTGCCATGGTGGCGCCGATAGACCGCTGGGAGTTCCTGAAGTCCATGGGAATACCCCCAGCAAGGGACTCCACCAGGTCCTCTACGTTGTCAATCAGCTCAGCCTTGGGGTTCAGATCCTTGCGTATGTGACTGAGCACACCCTTGGCCCTCATCAGCGTCCCCTAAAGGAAAGCGCTGCGGTCTTCGACTGCGGCGACAGCACCAGCCGACGCATCATCACGACGAAGGGCCTGGGCGTCAAAGCTTAGGCCACTAGCATCTACATATAGCAAAGTGTTAGCACATTAACACAATTTCAAAGAAAGAAACAACGAAAATTCAGATGAAAGAATACCTGAGAGAGACTTGGCAATAGAGAAGAGTTGTTCTTCGAACAACTTTTCCCTCTCACTAGTGGAGGCGCGTAAATCCTCTTCGCGCTTCCACAACTCCTCTAACGCCACGACTACTTCGTCGCGACTCTTCACCGCCACGGCAAGCGCCTTTTCAAGGGAAGCAACATTACAAAGATGTTCATTGTGGTCAGCTGCAAAGGACATGATGTATCATCAACCGAATCTATAAACTTCACAAGGGCAAAGACGAAGCCAAAACTAACCTTCGACAACGCGATGGCGATTGTCTAGCATCGCATGCTGTCAACCCATTACAAGGACCTGCTCCGCTAAACGAGCAGCTTCCTTCACGATGAGCTACCGTGGAAGAAAACAAAGGATCATCAGACAACACGAATTACAAATTCGAATGCGAGCACAACAAAATGAAGCTTACGTGGTCCTCTAGAGACTCCGAAGATGACTGCCGCGCAGTCGTCCGGGCAACCATCTAGTGTTCCCCAGCAAGCGGGGAACTCGATGAGTTGTGCCCAGAGCAGGCCACCAATGGAGGAGAAGGAGACTGTTTGGCCACCTCCTTGGCCTTGGAGTATGCGACTCTGGACTCCTTCACAAATTGGACGTCGCCAAAAGACGACGATGCTGCTCGGCTACAAAGAACATCAAACAAAACTTCAGGGAAAAAGGCAACTCCAAAAAGAGACCAAAAAAGAAGTAGCGAATGCAGAACTTACCAGCTAAAATTGTCAAGGTCAAAGGACTGGTCCTCCGACTCCTCCGACTCCTTTGGCAGTCGCAGCTTCTTCCGGGCAGGAGGAGCCATGGCGCGCACAAGAATGGCGGGGATGGGCTCCTCTACGGCAACAGAAGGGACTTCTAGCGTCATCGGCGACGAAGCACCCGAGTCCTTGCTGCGGGAACGTTTGCGAGTGTCCTGATTACTGGACTCGGGGGCTCCCTCCTCCTCTTCAATTTGGACGGTCGATTCCGACTCGTCCTCTTCATCCACTTCGCGAGGAATAACCCCTTCAGGACAAGGGGGCAAATTGGGAGACACCTTCCAGTCCTGCATTCAGAAGATACAAACATTGTATATAAAAGCATCATAAAGGCAATCGAAAAATAGAAACTACTTCACGGTACAATTCTACCTCAGGAGAAGGGTTAGAGGCGTCGAAAGGAGGCACGATTGGTTCGCCTGGGAGAACCTCCTTGGCGGTGTATTTGGTCACCAGTCGCACCCTCTTATCCACCTCACCCGCGGAAATGCCCTCGGTAGACACGGAAGTGACATCATCAGCACCGGTCCAGCAAAACATAGGGTGCACTCTGGCCTGCAGAGGCTGGACGCGGCAACACAGCCAGGTGCGAATGAGGGCAGCGCCACCTTCCTCCTTGCCTATGTGGCTTTCGAGGTTGCAGACGCGCTCATACAGCACTTCTGTTTCCGCGGACTCGTCGGGCATGATGACATTCTTCCAGGACCGCCTCCTCTTGCAAGTCGCCGCGGGATCGAAAGGTGCGAGTCCGTAGTGCTCCCCGTCGGCCTTCTGGTCGCGGATGTAGAACTACTTGTCCCTCCACCCTTGGACGGACCCGGTGAGATTGATGGCAAAGTAGGTGACAGTGGAGTCGACGTGGATTCCATAGCCTCCTACGTCATAGACTACAGAGCCGGACACTGACTGGCGTTTCATCTTAAAAAGCCTCTTTAAGAGGCCAAAGTGTGGCTCGACTCCGAGCCAACACTCGCAAAGAGTAATAAAGCAGGAGATGTGGAGAATGGAATTTGGGGACAGCTGGTGAAGCTGGAGCCCATAGAAAGAAAGGAGGCCACGAAAGAAAGGATGCAGAGGGAGAGAAAGACCTCGGATGATGAACGCAAGGAACATCATCTGGAAACCCGGTGGAGGACAAGGAATTACCTCATCACCAGGCACTCGCGAGTCGTCCTCAGCAGAGGGAAGAACTCCATCTTGGCGGTAAAGATGAAGCTCCGAAGGCTTGATGATGGACGCTCGCCAGACGCCATTGGTGATGTGGGTGCCCGCACCCTTCTTGTTCCCAGCGCCGGTGGCGCTGGTCCCCACAGTAGTGGTGCCGCCCTTCTTCTTGGTGGCAGCAATGGCGGTGACAGACCCAGCGGCGGCGCCTCCCTTCTTCTTGCCCATCTTCCGATGGCAATGAGACGGAGGAAGTAGCTAGGGAAAATACGGAGCTGGTCCAGCGCCGCAACAAGAAAGTGTGCAAGGAAGCAGAGAGCAACAGCAATGTCAATGGAGGCACGAGCAAAGACGATAGATGGGAAAATTACCGCAGCTGCGCTGCTACATAACCTCCTCGCAGACACCATCCAACGGCCAGCAGAAACCCTACTACACGCGTGGCGCACATCGCCGTCACCACGTGGCAAAGCTGAAGCACGAACCGTCCCCCCACTATTTCCATTACACGCGGAAATCGAGGAGACGCAATTAAAACAGAAGATTGCACGCCCGGTCAAATCAAAGTCAGAAAATGGGACCCACCGCTCGTCACATCCCGTCAAAACCGCTCACACGGGCAACTGAGGTCATCACATCGTCAGTACTGACGTCATCAATATCAGCAACCGAAGATTTTGACTACTTTAGTCCTTCCCCGAGTCTTCGACTCAACCAAGCACTCAGGGGCTACTCCCATAGGAAGCGCTGGTCGTGCACCCTACGATTATTTTTTATGCAGGTGTATAAGCATTCAAGACAAACCGATCACTCGAATCTGCGATTCGATTGTGAAATCTGGGTTACTCCCATAGGGAGCATCGGAAGCAAACTCGACTGAAACAAGCAATAAAAGACGATAGTAGTCACAAAAAGTTTTTAGTCCCTGCTCGAGTCTTCGACTCAACCAGGCACTCGGGGGCTACTCCCATAGGGAGCGCTGGTCGCACACCCTATGATTATTTGTACATCGTACTGTGTGTTGATAACATCCGCACTCGAATTCTTTGGCGACTCCACCTCATACTTTCCCTATAAAGAGATTACGTCTCCTGGGTCACCCGAATCATCTCCGCGATGACAAATATTTAGATGTCGCGCTTACAGCGTGAATATAAGACCTGAATAAGGCCTGGCCACGCATCTGCTGCGCGCTACCAGAAATATATCCGTACCTACAGGTGCGATGAACATGCCTTGACGGACGCATCAAGTGCTCACACTTATATACTGGAATTTGACTCCTATAAGACCTCCGCGGCCTGAGTCGAATTACACCAGCACTTTTCTGAATTCGACTCCGGGGACACGAGTTTGAGTAGATTACGTTGTTTTGCCCTAAGGAAGTTAACTGACACCGATACATTGGTTAAATCAGGCACGTATATCAACAATCCCTATGACACAAACAAAATACTTGAAAAATGCTCAGTCATGCACTCGAAAGGTTTCATAAAGTCCCCAGTCGAATCTGCGATTCCACTGGACACTCGGGGGCTACTGACATGGGTATACCCTATAGGTACTCGAGTTTGGTATATACGGTCCAGATACGGTAGAAGCCCACGGCGTTGCCAAGGCCCAATGGAGAATTCGAGTGGCCCACAGACTCTCGATTGCTTGCGAGACAAGAAGAAGCTTAAGTTAGAAAGTTCAAAGGAAAACCCTAATCTATAACCGACTCGACCTGCTACCCGAGACCTAGCCTATCTATATAAAGGCTAGGAGGGGGCAGCGAGGAGGACACGCGCAACCCTAGTTTCCACAACTCTCGTCTAATTGCATCTGCGTGCCCTGTAATATTCAATTCCTTCGTTAATTCCAAGAGCAGACAAACAGGAGTAGGAACCTCTACGAGGCATAAACCTGGGTAAATCTTGTGTCCCTGTGTGCTTGTTTGCTAGCCGACTGATGCCTCCAGCGCTCCCTCCTTCTTCAAAACCCAAGTCCATAACAATGGGCATTGATGAGTTAAACCCTCGTCAGTACTAGAACATGACGATGATGATAGTTGGTGCTTGATTATCTTGTTCATGGGCGTCTTCATTGCGATGGATTTGTTCAACCCTAGTGGACTAGCAAGGTTGAAGCGGGAGGTTTTCGAGCATTTTTTGCTACTGCTGCTAAGTTTCTGGCCAGCGTGGCACCCAATTAGTGATATTAGTATGAGATTGTTAACTACGAGGTTGTTGAAGAAATTTGCTAGTTCTCTTGGGTCATGTTGTTTGTTGCGTTTGTTCACCAAGTCAAAAAGCAAGTATCCGTGAGGTGATAGTCTACATAGCATGTGCGCGCGTGCATGCTATAGTGAGCAATGGGTGAGCCAAAGAGGAGGAAGAATGTGCCCGCGATGGTTATGGTGGTGACGACGGCGCAGGAGGTCGAGCAGGCAATGAACGCGGAGGCGCTTATGGTGGAGGTGTTCTACGTGGTCTTTGGCGTGCGGTCCACGGGGCAAGCACTGATCCTGGGACCCCGACCGAATGCGCTCCTCCAACGTCGCCGAGCTCTGCCACCTCGCGCACCTCCTCGACAGCTTCTGTCGCTCCGCCGTATCCCCAAGCTCCACCACCTCACGCACCTCCGTGATCGCTTCTGTCGCTCCGCCGCATCCCGATCAGCCCTTCGCGCATCAGCTCCGTGAGGCTGTCGCGCCGTACGAGGAGCTAGACGGCCTCTTCCAGTTCCAGGGCAATAGTTGCGGCCCATCAACTGAATTACATGCCGGACAACACAACAACAAGGCCAATCAATCAACAACAACAAGGGACAATCTGGAAGAAGCTGGACGGGCTCAAAGCTGAACAAAAGAGAAATCTCTTACTCCTTCTGACCCAAATTAGTTAGGAAAAGGATACGGTTCCCCCGGAGGATCGTCTCGTTCGATCCCCCAGGTTGCTCTCGCTCCCGTCAGTCGGGGTGGGTCCCACATCTTCTTCCCCATATCGATCGGGAATAGAAGACCACGCACAACACGCACCCAATCCCCACCGGAGCACCACACAACACGAACCCAATCCCCACCGAAGCACGCTGCCATCGCCGTCGGACTAGGCCGCCTCCGCCTCCGGGCTAGTTACTCGTCGCCGCCGGGTCCGTCCCACCAGAGCAGGCAGCCGCCGCCGCCAGAGCAGGCCCATCGGTGTAGGAATTTGTCGCCTCCGTCGGACTAGGCTGCACCGCCGGAGCAGGCACACGCCGCCTCCCGCTGCCCCGATCCAGCTTGCATTCCTGGAGGACGATGGGCTCGCCTCCGACAGAGACGTCGCCGGATTTCGCCCAACAGCTTCGACCTCCGGTGAGAAACAGCGGTTTGATGTGGTGACCCCGCGCATGCTACCTACGACATGTAGATTTTGCTATAGAAGGTCGACATTTTAGCTACCTACCGACGCTCATCAACGTTGCTACCGACGGTCGACGAATTTGCTACGGATGGGACGGGGAATTTTTGTGTGGGAGGATTTTCGCTACACCGTGTGATTTGCTACATGCATATATATTTTTTGCTATAAATGTTATTTGTTTTTGCTATAATACTTTAAAACATTGTCTATAAGATGAATGACGATAGTTCTCCGGCGAAGTTGTTTTACTAGGTAGCAAATTTTTTCTGCAAGTTTTGCGGCGAAGTCTGATTTTTGCTACATTTGCTAATACTTTTTGCTACACACATTTTCTGTTTTTGCTATAATAGCACAAATATTTTACTACAAAGTCTCCAGCGATATCTCCGGTGAAGTTGGTTTTGCTACACTAGGATTTATTTTTGCTACACGGTCGTCGGCGAGGTCTTCGGAGAGATCTCTGACGAGGTCCAATTTTTTATTTTATTTTCTAGACTCCGGGACTATATGTAGTAAAAGCGGGACCGTTTGTAGCAAAAGCGGGATGAAAGGACGGAAATCGAATCTGACTGTCGATCTGCCAAGATCGGACGGCTGGGGACCCGGGGATGGAAAGTTTCTATCCCGGGACGCCTAGCATTGTCCAATTAGTTAATTTGGTTTTGTCTAAATTCAGACGGATCTAACACTAAAACAAATCTAGATATATTTAAATTTAGACAAATCTAAGTCAAATAATTTGGATTGAAGGGAGTACGTGACTGTGACCTAAGATCCGAGTCGACTGAGCGATAGGGACTTTCATATTAAAATGTATTGATTTCTTTATAGAGATGGGTGTGGCCGCACGGCTGGGAGAAAAGACCAGGTACCGTACTCCAGTAGTTGAGATTAGTACGTAGACACGCTGATTAGCTTGACTTTTACTTCTAACCGGGAGTTAATATAGAACAGGCATTGCAAGTGTTCGATTGGCCAGTCAAGGAAGAGAATCCTACGACCGTTGAAATGCATGAAGACGACAGGTTTACATACTAGTACTCCCTCCGTTTCAAGACATTTTAGCTTTATGAAATGAAATGAATGTCTAGATACTTTTTAATGTATAAATTCACTCGGGACCTTACACTACAATATGTCTAAATACATTCGATTCACAAAGCTAAAACATCTTATATTTCTGAACGGAGGGAGTGGTAGCAATTGCAGGATTTTGTACTCTGTTTGCCTCTTCTTCCAATTCAGCGCTGTCTTCCTTCGTGAAAATAAAAAAAAATAAAAAAAGCTGAATATGTTGAAAGCATCCTAGATGTTCTTCATATTGTGAATTATTAGATTGGTGTATTCTATGGGATGTTTTATTAAGCCCTTCGGACGAGTATAGACAAGCATACACGTATCAACTTGGAGTACAAGACAAGATATAAATCATATGTCTACCTAATCTTTTCATAACCGACAATATACTCTAACACATATAACACCTTCTTTCTAAGAAATATGGTAGAAAAAACACAAGGAACGGTCTGGACCAGAAATACTTTACTTATTTGTTAGTTACATGCGACACGTCATTTGTGCCTATTTATTTTCAGGTAAACCGCCACTGGTGGAAAAAACTTAGGCACATCGTGTGTAGACATAATTAGAACAATCATACATTACTCGAACGGTAGTTATATTTACAACAAGTGGAAATACAACAAAGTAACATAAGCATAGTGGACTACCAAAAAAATCATATGTGACACTAAACATTGGTGCAAAGCAAGACCGAAACCATCATGACCCTAAACAACTCTAACATCTAAACAAACCTACAAGAATGCCAAAGAGGCAATGAGGGACGCCACGGACCATCCAAGCTTGCCGAACATGTGTTCAAATTGTAGTTCAACATCCCTAATCTTCATGTTGGCCGAATGTGGCTATATGGTTGTTGCTCTTGCGAAGTACTCCACTATCCGTTTAAGGGAAGGTAGCCTTGAAAGAGGAAGGACCATTGTAAAGAGACCAGGGAGTTCCAAGACCTTGGTTTCTGCCCTAGCAAGCATCCTCCACTCCCTCTAGGGAGTTGTAGCCCCATAGAAGGGAGGACCACTGCGAACGAAAACACACAAATAGAGGCATCAAGAACTTTATAACCCATATTTATACTAGCAAGAGAAACACTACATGTACAATCACTGGACATGAAGAAATCCGGCCAACATGACAATGGGCCTGACTATATGGTTTTTGCTCTTGTCTATGTCATCCACTCTCTCTCCAGGGGCAGAAAGCCCCAAAAAAGGGAAGACCAAAGCAAAAGAACAAGCAGATTCAACAAAATGGTTGTTGCTTGAGAGGCACCCTCTGCTTAACTTCGAGAAGAGGAAGCCTCGATGGAGGGGGAACACTTCACAAGACCAAGGACATACATGGAGATGAAATGGAGGACTCTATAACCCGACATTAGGATGGATCTAGTAGTCTGGAATTGGGAAAGAACGGAGCAGAGGTACTGACAAGAGATAGCTCATCGGAGCTCATAAGAAGCGAATAGTGGGTAGGGAGGACAAACAAAGGTCAACAAGAACTCATTGGTCTAAACTATGGTGAGCCCCAAACTCGTTGCATTTTGGTCTAAATAATCTTGTAATGCATTAACCCAAGCCAAATTCTATAGGATTTCAAAGTTTTGTCAAATTTCATCAAACTGCAGTAAACTTCAAGTGAAAGTACTTATGATATGGTGGGACATTGAAAACTGAAAATACTAAAGTTTCAATTATTTATTTAAATTACGCCATAAACCTTTGCATTTGGTCAAAATATTTCTTGGCACATGAATTCAAGCCAAATTCTAAGGTATCTAATAGTTTTGTCTAATTTTATTAAACTCTGGATTGATTTGAATCAAATCCAATTGGAATTTTTGCCGTGAGGCGGATAAGGAAAATTGAAATTGCATAATTTATTTCAGTGGTGCTAGAAATAGTTCATACACAGAAATATGACACCAGACATAATTTCATACATATCACTTAAGGACATAGTTTCTTCGCTTAAGAATTCACACAAGTTCATTTTACTTGATGTCGGGCATAAGACATGTGTGTGTTTTTGAAGCAGATGCAAAAGCTTTGCCTCATCTCATTAATTAATAAGAAGTTTGAGTTTTTTTACAAAGTTGAGCTAAGCTTGGGGAACAAAAGAATCACTCTCGCTGCATAATTGAACCCAAGTGCCTAGCACCTACCGCATTCCAAAGAGCTGGCTCTGCCTTAATTTTAGATAGAACAATGATCGGCATAGTAGAGACGTTGCAAAAAACCCTTGCGTTATGCTTGTTCCAAATTTCCCAACAGACTAGCATGACGAGAGATGCAAAGGATTTCCGTCTAGTGCCACTAGGGTAGATAAAGGAAAGCCACCGATCTTCGAGCATACCAAGTGAGACCCAAAGAGTCATGTCCACCCAAAAAATTCCTAGCCAAGAAATGATTGAGTTCCAAATCCACATGGGGTAGTGGCACTTGAAGAGGAGGTATGCGGAGATTCTAACTCCCTCTTACAAAGTTATCAAGCCCTACAATTTGGCCATCCTGCCTTTGTAGCCTATCGGCGCGTCAATACTGATACCTTCGATCCGGATTACAGATGTAGTATAGCTCTTTTTCCCTAGTAGATCTAGGTTTATCGAATCCTCGGGAAGCAAAAGCATAGTGAAGTTACTTTAACGGACCTTCGGGAGTTTTAGAATTCCTTTTGTGTTTTTACCAGACCAAGAGTTTACGTCTTTTTGTTGTTGTCGATGATGGAGAGAGAGGGCCTAGGGCATTCGGTTTCACATGTAGCTGTGCAAAACTTTTGATGGAAATAAAGTATGCATGTAACTGTTAGAGCAAGATAAATTATATATGGGCAGTGCATCCATAATTGCTATTGCCTCCGCAATCGCTTATAGTAATAACCTACTAGCTTCATCCATAGAAGAAAGAGAACTAATGATATGCATAGTGATGTCACCATTAATCCCAAGTAAATCCCACACATACAGTCGTACTACCCTTTCCGTCACTGGGGTTCTGTAGCATCCCAATTGTCCAACAATTGCAATGCTACTAGCCTAGTCTATATATATGTTACCTTCCTACATATAATTGTTGCATCATAATTATATCATGCTCATGTCATCATGCCATATTGCATTTGAGCATCATATAAAACCCTTTTCATTTGGTTCTTATCTCATGTGCATTATTAATTATATTGGACTCTTGATACATTGTATTTGGTTCTCGATAAATGCTTGATGCCCAAGTTGAGTTGGGGGCATATCTTTTATTAACTCCACCACCTTTCTTTGTCACCACCTCATAATTCCACCATCCAAACTATATGTGGGCATTTGCACTTCTTTTGGCTCTTGTCTAGCTCACATATATTAAGATGGATTCACTTCTAATTCTACATGCTCCCATAAACATTCTCTTATTGTTTTCACAATATTACTATGGGAAGCCTCATGGTCACCTTTGCATGCCGTCTGAGTAGAATATTTCATATATCTTCCATATGGTTTGTTTTGGGAAGAATTGAACATTGTTTAAATATAATTGTGGCCAAATGATCTTCTAGTGGTACATACACACTAGCATGGCCTATTATATTCAGTTATGCTTAAATCCACCTTACCATATGTTATCAAGCTTGTAGCTTATGGTGTGGTCTTTATTCAAGTATAGATGTGCATGGGTGTAATAGATGCCCATATGTATATGTTGTTGTTTTCACAACTAATGAATGTGGCAATTATTCTTCATGCATGGCCCATGCAAGGCCTCTCTCTTGTTCTTCTATTTTGGTTTCTTTTGGAATATTTGGGTGGAGTCTTTTTGAAATAAATTGGAACAAATGAACCCAAATAAATGCTTAATCCACTTTTCTCCCACCTTGCAACTCTTTTGTGGAATTTCTCTTTGTCAAGCATACATGGGATATATATTTTGTTTTCACAAAATATTATCATGTGCATGAGATAATGCCACATGCAAGATCATATTCCTCCCACCTCTCTCTCTTTTGGTCCTTTGGTTTTTCCCTTTGTTTGAAATTCAAAACTCCTTGGTGTTTTCATATCAACTCCAAAAACCCTAGCCATCCATCTATCTTTTCCCCTCTCTCCTTTTCTAGCTAATCTCTCCCTCTCTCTCTTTTTCCAACCGTGGCCACCAAACCTTGTTTTTTCCCTACTTGCAAGATGACCCAGCCACACCTTCCTCCACCCTCCAGCCTGCCCCCTCTTCCCTCTCTCGGCTAGGAGACAACAAAGGAGAGAGGAGAGAATACCTACCCGATCACCCTCCTCCTCACCTTTTGCAAAGATACCACCCTCCCTTATCTACCCCACCATCCCTCTCCACCTCAGATCCCATCTAGGAGGCGCCCAGGTCCCTTCTCCCCCCTTCTTCCTCCCAGAACCTGCCATACCACGGCCATGGCCATCTCCATGCCTCCTCAAACCCTAGCTCGGTCCACTTCTCCATCTCAACGATCTGTAGCACTCCGAGGTCGACCATGTGTATCAACAGCCTCCCCTGCTTCCTCTTCTTTGCCCTGAACCGTCGGAACCCGCTGGACCTCGCCGGAGTTGACGCCGCGCCGCCGTAGACGTCAGGTACCGAAGACTGTCCGCCAGCACCGCGCCAGCACCCCGCCGCCGCTGCTTCCACGGCTTCGCGAGCGCACTCCCGTGAGTACCTCCTCCCTCCCGGACATCCCCTTTTCCTCTCTAGCTCGCTGCAACGCCGCCGTGCTCCATCGAGCAGCCTCTGTGCGCCGCTGCGCACGCTGTCCGTTTCGCGCCTGCAGCTGCGACAGCTTAGCAGCAGCAGCGACAGACCACCTCAGCCTCCGTTCTTCCGCTTTTTCCTGCGTGGCTAGTCCTCCTCCGGAGAATCTTCCTACACGGCATCTAATCTTGGTAGATCGACCTTTCCGGCGAGCCCAACCACGCCCAAAACGGAGCTCCGCAGCCTTCGCCACCGTCCCGGAAAGTTCCGGCCATGTTCTGAATCGCTAGAACATTTTTTCGTCAGTAGCAGTCCTCCCCAGGGGCCTTTTTACCTAAGACCCCCTGCGCTTCCGGGTTCGGAAACCGCAGTCCCCTTGGTCCCACTCGTCAGCGACCGTGCCTTCTTATAGAAAGGCACTCCTACTTCCGCCTTTTACCGCCCACGCGGACCCGGCTCCCCCAAGTGTCCGACCCCGGCTGGCGCACCCGCGTAGCGGCCCCGCGATACGCTGGCCCACCCGTCCATCTCTGCGGCTGGGTAATCCCGCGGTGAGAAAAGCCGACCCAGCCCGCTGCGCCCCACCTTGTGCTGAGTCAGCATCGGCCCCACCCGTCAGCGTCGCGGGCTAGTTTCTCCTGAGTACAAAAAGTTTCTGTGATCGTTTCTAAATAATAAAGATAATCCAAAAAATGCAAATGTGTTTTTAATATTCAGAAATTAACATCTTTATGTTGGTAAATCCAAATAATACAAATAATATATGTTTTGAATCAGAAAAATATGAGGATTTCAAACATGCCATCCAAAATAATGTTTGACTAATTTAAATTTCGAAATTGTTTAATTGCAATAAAAATGCCTTTTCTCAATTAATTAATAACTTTAATTCTATAACTCCAAATTTGACAAATAATATGTCTAAATTGATCAGCGCGACGAGCCCGTCCTAACTATGCATTTCATGTTATGAATTGTAGCATGCATCATATAAATATTAAGTGAACATCAAGTGTTATGGGAGCAAAACATGACTAAAAACTTAATAAAATGATTTATTCTTGTCCCCACACCTCACCCTTGCCATGCTACATTATTGCCATGTAAATTGTGCATCATTCATCATGGCATGCTTGTTTGTTTGTCGCATTTTATTTATATGCTTGTGCACTTTATTTATGTTGGCCCTTGTTTGTTTGGTTCTTCTTTCGAATAGACGCCAAGCAGGGGAATTATCAGGAATCCCAGGAGTACTACCCAGATCCACCCCTCGCTTCAACTGAGCTGCCAGGCAAGCACTACCACATGCTTGCATACATATAGTACCTATTGCCTCTATCTTATTCTTGCATCATTGAGTCGCGAATGCATTAAATTGAATCCCAAGTACTACATAGCCTTTACTTTAAACCCCACCGAGCTTGTTCCTCCATCCCATGAGCCATTACTACAGGAGTTGTTTGAGCCATGCGAGTCGTAGAACATCATGAGTAGGGTATGTGAGAGTCTGATGGATAACGACGTACCTAAACAACTTAACCTGAGTGGCATGGGATAACTAATGAAAGAGACACCGGTGGGCAATATCTATTATTTGGTTTTTCATGCTCACTTGTGTCCCGTAGGACCCCGAGTACTTGATTCCTGTTCCTTGACTATTCGCACTATCCACATCCGGGAGGCCTTATGGACCCTCCTGAGCCAGAGCTTGATTCATTTCTATTTCTTGGGGCCACAAAGTAGTTTGGGATTTATTACTATCCTGTACCTATGCCATGCTTTACTGCTTTATTTAAGATTGTGCGTGGAGCACCTGTACTATTTAGGAATTGCGGAGTGTTTTCGCAGTATCGACAAGCCCAGTCACACTTTCGGGTTCCCAGTCGTTTACAGCCATTGGCGCAAACCTTGGATCCGTCTCAGAGTCGGCCAACTTCGTTGCGGGTAGCTTAATGGGGTGGCCCCCTGAAATATTTTATGAATCCTGTGATCGCTTTGTCGTGAATGCCTCGTTGGGTTTTGAGTTGTTCCGAGGTTGATCGAGTGTGTGTTGCTTTTTGTGCACCCCTGCAGGATAAATCTTTCTGAAAGCCGTGTCCGCGGTTATGGACGACTTGGAGCATAGTTTCTCGATCATAGACAAGCATAACTAAAGTACCGCTTTTAATTTGACTAAATACCTGACTAGTAATTAGTGCAATACTCATGTAATGGTTAATAAAAACTGCCAACAGATGGGTTGTTCGTCCGCTTTCTCGTTGGTAAGTGAGAAGGACGATGGATCTGTTACTTTATAATGTTATAACTGTTGTTTCTAATTAATGGACATCCGCCTATAATTGGTTAGGCAGATGGTTAGCGAGTATCTATAGACTTGTTAGTTATTATCTTTCGCTGCAATTGCGTCACCCCAGGTATATGTCCCCTTTAGAGGCATAAAGACTTGCTGAGTACCCCTAGGGTCTCACACGATAAATTGTTTGATTCAGATGAACATGTGTATTTGCAAGATGGATACTGGGTGGAGGAGATAGATGATGTTGGCAAAGATCACTCGGTGTAGAGATTCCGGGGATGGGGATCCGTGAGATCTGTGGGCGGGATGTGCTTACTTATGTGGCATCTTATGCCGATTTGCTTCTTATCCATACTCGGATCTTGTTCTCGCTTCCGCTTGATACTCCGTTGATTGATGTATGAGGAGCTATCCTACACTATTATTTCTATCTAGGATATTTGGATCTTGCCGTATGGCATTGCAATATTTCTATTTCTTTTATATGGTATGGCTCTGAGAACTGTTGTAAGGTAGCTTGCATACATACTCACTTGTGTATGTATTTGATCTCTTCGCCTATCGCCTACGTCGCTCACTCTTGTCCCGATGTTCTTGGAAGTGGTTAGGGCGGCCGACGGGCCTACACGTGGGTGGCCCTGGCCCCCGCTGTAAAATTATTAACCACTTTTGGTTCATCCAGGGTTGAACTTAGAGCGTAGGGTCCGAGGTTGTTACAATTGGTATCAGAGCCATCCCGCCCTTCAGGGTCTCAGCCAAATGGTCGTTGTCAGTCTAGCAAATATTTTGGTAGCTATGTATACTAGGGAAAAACAAAACGTGAGAGTAGGACTGCTTCCATTTTTCTTCTTACCCACCCACCCACCCTTTTCTGGTAAGGAAGTGTAACGTTTTCAATCCTCTTCTAAAAATTCAAACTAGGATTCAAGTGTTCTGGGTTCTGTAGTACCATAGGTTGTGAGTGTGTGTGTGGGTAATTCTTTGTCTATCTGTTGGATCCAACTTGTTGTCGCTATCTGTCTTTTGGTTATCAACTGTTGGTACATTCCATACCGACAGGCCTTTCTAAACCGATGCGATCTGTCTTACTCTTTGTTATCTGACGCTATCTTGTTAAGGGTGTTCTTCCTTCTAGCATGCTTTCACAGAATGTGGAGATGCTAATCTCTATCTGATAAGTGGTTTTGCGCATTTATTGGTATTTTAATGCCGAAAAATGCGGGAAAATTTTCTTTGATACATCTGTGTTTCCACACTCCTCTTCAGTCGTGTGTGAAACACTATCTATCTTCCTTTTTATCGGCATGTTCATGCTAACCCATTCTTTTGTCACCGGCGCTTGATCCTGGAGTTTTACTTCATTTTCAAAATCTTCTCGGCTAAATACATAACGGGCGTCGATCCGATGCTTGTAATTGTAATTTGGTTCTCGGCATAGCTATAGGACACTTATCATGAGTGGAGTATGGTTAATGCTATCATTTTCATCCTCCAAACGATGGCGGTTATCTCCTGTGATTTTGAGTTATACCGTGATCATATCTTTATCATATTCAAGTATCTTTGTCAATCCAGAGTTTTTCTTAAGGCCCTACGGTGGTCTATCATCTGTTCATCATGCTGCACATCTTTTTGAACTCCATATCTGCAAAATTCTCTTTGATACGAGGGAATTTCATCTTTTCGTCTCTGATAGCTTTGCTTAGGGTATGAGCTATCATCGTTTCTTTATCCAAGAACTCTTTATCTTTGTAACCGGTGATCCGATCGACAATGTGAACCAGGTGGCATTTCTTGTTCTCTTCTGAAGGACCAGATAATCTATTCTGCCAGTGCATCTTCTTCAACACAAATCCATGCTCTTAGTGTTAATCTTTCAAAGAGAATTGAGCTCAGGAAGTGTTTCGAGCACTTGTCCGTTTCTCCCGCCTCTTGAACTTGATATTCTCGGAATATCTTGTTAATCCATGGTGGTATATCTTGATGATATGCTTGCTTATTCTATATCAATGGAAGAACATGGAAGTTCATTTGTGTCTCTTTCTCTCAAGCTTCGTGAACACTGCCTGTGTGCAAAGTTCTCAAAGTGTAAATTCTGGCTTCTTGAAGTCACCTATCTCGACCACGTCCTTCTGCTAAATACATCGCTTCACTTCTGGAATCAGCAAGCCCGTTGTTAATTCCATCCTCCACCTTCAACCAAAACCGGAGCTTTTCCTTGTTGGTAAGTTATCATTCGTCGTTCCGCCGAAGTTTCCCTAAAGACAGCTAAATCTCCCTTTGTTCTTCTCAAGAAGGTCGATAAACTCGGTTGATCTCCACTCATCAAGTAAGCTTTGAAACCCTCTCGTTCTATCATCTATGCTCAATCCACCGGAGGCCATGAAGACTTTTCAGATCTTTTGTAATCCTTCTGTTCAAGTTGGTGCTATCTTTTTCTCTACCTGTTGAATCTTGCAGTTGTTCTCTGTAATCTTCCTTCATATCTTTTCTAGTGGTTTGGATCTTCCGACACGAAGACAACACCATCATCCTTATCTATATTGGATCCGGCGAATCATTTGCATCATATCTTTGTTTTCTTACCGAGTTCCATGAGTTCTTTTTGTCAAGATCTTCAGTCTGTCTTTGGGAGTTGGATTGCACAATTTCTTATTCATGTATGGAGTAATGCTTTGAGTGCGGGATGGAGTAGCTACCATACCACTAATCTTATCATTCGCTCTTGTACATTGGATTGGCGGATTAATGTAATTTAACTCATTCCACAGAAGTTAGAAGTGGCCTTTATCCCTCGATACTTTTACTTCCGTCCTTGTCTATCCGGAGTGCTCTCTCGAAGAAAGTAATCAAGAATCTCTTGTTGGTGATCTCGCCTTTTTCAACATGGAGAAAAATCTTCAATGATCTGGTGGAAACCAACGCGAAATCTTCTCCGACCTCTCCTTGCTACCGAAACTCGACATCGTCAAACAAGATGGATGGAAGATATATCTAACTTCCTTTTGTCAATCGTTTCTCATGGTAAAGCCAATTATGGCTGATGCCATCAGTCGCAAATCTATTGCATTAGCCTCAAGGTTAAAGAAAGCAATAAGTATCTCTACAATAAACTCCATATCCTCCATATTCTTTCCTTCTCGGGATTCTACCATAAACTAGCATCCCCCATCTCTTGAAGTGATATTTGCGCACCTCAATTGCGTGATCCTTTGGTTCTTACCGGCACAAGAAAGATCTAATCCGAGAACTCCTAACCCAAATCCTTCCATTGATCTCAAGGAACTCTATTATTTGAAGGCAATATTGTTCTCCAAACTTCTTTTCCTAAATCTTTGGGATGATACAATGCTATTTTCATAGTGGTTGATAACTTCTCCAAAGTTATTCTTTCCTTCCGGCGAGACAAAGATTCACCCTCTCTTGTATCTGTAAATCTTTAATCCTGACGGTTTGGTTTTCCTTCTCTCTCGATACATCGTCTTTTCATATTCTTTCAAGTGGTTCTATTCTTTTATCCTGTTTCTCGAGAACACCGGAGCTATGTTCATCCTACCCTTCTTTTCTCGCGACAATCCTTCAATTCTTATAACCCTTTGTGTCTCAACCAAAACGCAAGACTCACAACAAGTCTAGCAAGTTTGCAAGGTGTAGTGGTCGCACCATTCCGTTGTTCATCAACTTGGGAACGTGAGGGTCACCGTCGTTCCGAACACCTGCCTCTCCTTGTGTTGGTTTCTTTTTCCTACGAATCTCGGGGCGAGATTCTTGTTTAGTGGGGGAGAGTTGTAGCATCCCAATTGTCTTACAATTGCAATGCTACTAGCCTAGTCTATATATATGCTACCTTCCTACATATAATTGTTGCATCATAATTATATCATGCTCATGTCATCATGCCACATTGAATTTGAGCATCATATAAAACCCTTTTCATTTGGTTCTTATCTCATGTGCATTATTAATTGTGTTGGCCTCTTGATACATTGTATTTGGTTCTCGATAAATGCTTGATGCCCAAGTTGAGTTGGGGGCATATCTTTTATTAACTCCACCACCTTTCTTTGTCACCACCTCATAATTCCACCATCCAAACTATATGTGGGCATTTGCACTTCTTTTGGCTCTTGTCTAGCTCACATATATTAAGATGGATCCACTTCTAATTCTACATGCTCCCATAAACATTCTCTTATTGTTTTCACAATATTACTATGGGAAGCCTCATGGTCACCTTTGCATGCTGTCTGAGTAGAATATTTCATATATCTTCCATATGGTTTGTTTTGGGAAGAATTGAGCATTGTTTAAATATAATTGTGGCCAAATGATCTTCTAGTGGTACATACACACTAGCATGGCCTATTATATTCAGTTATGCTTAAATCCACCTTACCATATGTTATCAAGCTTGTAGCTTATGGTGTGGTCTTTATTCAAGTATGGATGTGCATGGGTGTAATAGATGCCCATATGTATATGTAATTGTTTTCACAACTAATGAATGTGGCAATTATTCTTCATGCATGGCCCATGCAAGGCCTCTCTCTTGTTCTTCTATTTTGGTTTCTTTTGGAATATTTGGGTGGAGTTTGTTTGAAATCAATTGGAACAAATGAACCCAAATAAATGCTTAATCCACTTTTCTCCCACCTTGCAACTCTTTTGTGGAATTTCTCTTTGTCAAGCATACATGGGATATATATTTTGTTTTCACAAAATATTATCATGTGCATGAGATAATGCCACATGCAAGATCATCTTCCTCCCACCTCTCTCTCTTTTGGTCCTTTGGTTTTTCCCTTTGTTTGAAATTCAAAACTCCTTGGTGTTTTCATATCAACTCCAAAAACCCTAGCCATCCATCTATCTTTTCCCCTCTCTCTTTTTCTAGCTACACCTAGCTAATCTCTCCCTCTCTCTCTTTTTCCAACCGTGGCCACCAAACCTTGTTTTTTTCCCTGCTTGCAAGATGACCCAGCCACACCTTCCTCCACCCTCCAGCCTGCCCCCTCTTCCCTCTCTCGGCTAGGAGACAACAAAGGAGAGAGGAGAGAATACCTACCCGATCACCCTCCTCCTCAACTTTTGCAAAGATACCACCCTCCCTTATCTACCCCACCCTCCCTCTCCACCTCAGATCCCATCTGGGAGGCGCCCAGGTCCCTTCTCCCCCTTCTTCCTCCCAGAACCTGCCATACCACGGCCATGGCCATCTCCATGCCTCCTCAAACCCTAGCTTGGTCCACTTCTCCATCTCAACGATCTGCAGCACTCCAAGGTCGACCAGGTGTATCAACGGCCTCCCCTGCTTCCTCTTCTTTGCCCTGAACCGTCGGAACCCGCTAGACCTCGCCGGAGTTGACGCTGCGCCGCCGTAGACGCCAGGTACCGAAGGCTCTGTCTGCCAGCACCACGCCAACACCCCGCCGCCGCTGCTTCCACGGCTTCGCGGGCGCACTCCCGTGAGTACCTTGTGCTGAGTCAGCATCGGCCCCACCCGTCAGCGTCGCGGGCTAGTTTCTCCTGAGTACAAAAAGTTTCTGTGATCTTTTCTAAATAATAAAGATAATCCAGAAAATGCAAATGTGTTTTTAATATTCAGAAATTAACATCTTTATGTTGGTAAATCCAAATAATACAAATAATATATGTTTTGAATCAGAAAAATATGAGGATTTCAAACATGCCATCCAAAATAATGTTTGACTAGTTTAAATTTCGAAATTGTTTAATTGCAATAAAAATGTCTTTTCTCAATTAATTAATAACTTTAATTCTATAACTCCAAATTTGACAAATAATATGTCTAAATCGATCAGCGCGATGAGCCCGTTCTAACTATGCATTTCAAGATATGAATTGTAGCATGCATCATATAAATATTAAGTGAACAGCAAGTGTTATGGGAGCAAAACATGACTAAAAACTTAATAAAATGGTTTATTCTTGTCCCCACGCCTCACCCTTGCCATGCTACATTATTGCCATGTAAATTGTGCATCATTCATCATGGCATGCTTGCTTGTTTGTCGCATTTTATTTATATGCTTGTGCACTTTATTTATGTTGGCCCTTGTTTGTTTGGTTCTTCTTTCGAATAGACGCCGAGCAGGGGAATTATCAGGAATCCCAGGAGTACTACCCAGATCGATCCCTCGCTTCAACTGAGCTGCCAGGCAAGCACTACCACATGCTTGCATACATATAGTACCTATTGCCTCTATCTTATTCTTGCATAATTGAGTCGCGAATGCATTAAATTGAATCCCACTGCATAGCCTTTACTTTAAACCCCACCGAGCTTGTTCCTCCATCCCATGAGCCATTACTACAGGAGTTGTTTGAGCCATGCGAGTCGTAGAACAACATGAGTAGGGTATGTGAGAGTCTGATGGATAACGAGGTACCTAAACAACTTAACCTGAGTGGTATGGGATAACTAATGAAAGAGGTACCGGTGGGCAATATCTATTATTTGGTTTTTCATGCTCACTTGTGTCCCGTAGGACCCCGAGTACTTGATTCCTGTTCCTTGACTATTCGCACTATCCACATCCGGGAGGCCTTATGGACCCCCCTGAGCCAGAGCTTGATTCATTTCTATTTCTTGGGGCCACAAAGTAGTTTGGGGATTTATTACTATCCTGTACCTATGTCATGCTTTACTGCTTTATTTAAGATTATGTGTGGAGCACCTGTACTGTTTAGGAATTGTGGAGTGTTTTCACGGTATCGACAAGCCCAGTCACAGTTTCGGGTTCCCAGTCGTTTACAGCCATTGGCGCAACCAACTTTTTTGCGGGTAGCTTAATAGGGTGGCCCCCTAAAATATTTTATGAATCCTGTGATCGCTTTGTCGTGAATGCCTCGTTGGGTTTTGAGTTGGTTTTTCTGAGGTTGATCGAGTGTGTGTTGCTATTTGTGCACCCCTGCAGGGTAAATCTTTCTGAAAGCCATGTCCGCGGGTATGGATGACTTGGAGCACACTTTCTCGATCATAGACAAGCATAACTAAAGTACCGCTTTTAATTTGACTAAATACCTGACTAGTAATTAGTGCAATACTCATGGAATGGTTAATAAAAACTGCCAACGGATGAGTTGTTCGTCCGCTTTCTCGTTGGTAAGCGAGAAGGAGGATGGATCTGTTACTTTATACTGTTATAACTGTTGTTTCTAATTAATGGACATCCGCCTATCATTGGTTAGACGTATGGTTAGCGAGTATCTATAGACTTGTTAGTTATTATCTTTCGCTGCAATTGCGTCACCCTAGGTATATGTCCCCTTTAGAGGCATAAAGACTTTCTGAGTACCCCTAGGGTCTCACACGATAAATTGTTTGATTCAGATGAACAGGTGTATTCGCAAGATGGATACTGGGTGGAGGAGACAGATGATGTTGGAAACGATCACTCGGTGTAGGGATTCCGGGGATGGGGATCCATGAGATCTGTGGGCGGGATGTGCTTACTTATGTGGCATCTTATGCCGATTTGCTTCTTATCCGTACTCGGATCTTGTTCCCGCTTCCGCTTGATACTCTGTTGATTGATGTATGAGGAGCTATCCTACACTATTATTTCTATCTAGGATATTTGGATCTTGCCGTATGGCATTGCAATATTTCTATTTCTTTTAGATGGTATGGCTCTGAGAACTGTTGTAAGGTAGCTTGCATACATACTCACTTGTGTATGTATTTGATCTCTTCGCCTGTCGCCTACGCCGCTCGCTCTTGTCCCGATGTTCTTGGAAGTGGTTAGGGTGGCCGACGGACCTACACGTGGGTGGCCCTGGGCCCCCGCTGTAAAATTCTTAACCACTTTTGGTTCATCCAGGCTTGAACTTAGAGCGTAGGGTTCGAGGTTGTTACAGGTTCCCAACCTAAAGATTAGTCATTACTCATAATCCCTATACGTGGCTCAATCCTCGGGGTCTTGGGTACCTGACAAGTCCTTAGATTGAGGCAAGAGAGGATACAATAATCATCGTGTCATACAAACTAATACATGATCCCATCTATGATAAATAATATGCACAAAAAGCTACATGGCTAGGCCGAAGTCTTTAGCCCAAGGAGAATTACTCACACATAGGGATGAGATCAAAGATCATAAACATTGTAGTAGAAATCATGAGATTGATAGCAATAGTCTTACAATGTCGCCAATCGAAGAAGAGATATACTATTACACGTGGTGGAAATATGGCTATGGTGGTGGAGAGATTAGATCTAAGTCTATTCCTCCGGCGGCTCGTCGGTGTTGTGGATGGAGATCTGGGGGGTGGCTAATGGTTTCTGCGAGCGCTTGTTTCTCGTCACCTGAGGACTCTTTATATAGGGGTCCCTTCATAAAAGTTGTTCTATTTGACCTAGCGGCGTCGATGGCAACTATACAGCCGGAATTTTATTCCGATCGTATAGTTGGTCGTTAATGCGTCTGCCTCCGATCCACGACTCCTGGTTCCTTCTAATTGTTGGAAATCTTGTATCTTTGACTTTAATGTAGTGATTTGCATCATAAAACTTCATTATCTACGCAGGAAAAAATAGAAAGAAAGGATTGAATACCCCTTTGAATATTAGGCATTAGTGGCAGGATTTAGAGAGATATTTCATCAAGAATATGAATAACATCCAGTTTAAATGTGAACGTAGATAGATATATTTCAGAGCCATCAGATACCTCCTCCAAACAGGCTTTTGTCCTGCTTTATAAATTAAGCAACATCCGAGTACAAAGTTTCACAACCACCACATACGCTAAAAGCACCAAAGTACAAAGAAAAACATCATCCGTTGGGGCTTTAGCACAACACAACCCCCAAAAAAGGAAAAGCACGTCCACTATACAGACCCATGGGATGCAGTCGATCAGGGGCCGTGAAGTGATGAGCCAATGATCTCAGCGCCAGAAGTATGTTGTCCAAGTGCTCCCAGTCCCATTGCTTAGGTAGCGGGTACCACAACTGAAGATAAGCAAGAAAAGAAAAATAGATTCAGATGCACGTCTTAGAAAGATTCACTCTATCACCATCCTATTACGAATATTCCACAACATCCAAGTTAGGGCCGCAAACACTAACCAAAATAGATGGCGCCTTCTTCCAGTATGTTTTGCCACCATCTCTAGGAACTCACCGAGATCTTGGGCTTGCGAGGCAATCCCAAGAGCTAACCGGATAAAGCTCCAGAAACCGAGGGGAAAGACACATGAACATAATATGTGTGCATATTTTTGGCATCCCATATAATGGTCATAGTCCATTACTAGGACCATTACGTTTATAGACCTCGACCCTGAGGGAAGACGGTCGTGAAGAAGCTGCACACAAAGATCCCCAGGCTAAGGGGTAAGGGTGTCTTCCATAGAGAGGTTTTCCATTCCAGCTTTGGACCCTGGAAGAGGGTCATATAGGCCAAACTAACCGAGAAGGCTCCCGAAGGAGAATGTTGCCAAGATATCGCATCCCTCTCATCTGAGAGGGACATGGGCTGGGAGCTCCGCAGTCTCTAGAAGTATGCAGCCTCAGCGATGCTAAAGGTCCTCTAGAACGGGATGTTCCAGCTACCTTCATATACCGCCTCGACCACAAACATTGTGGGAGATGCGCAAATGGCGAATAGGGAAGGGAACTCATAGCACAAGGGAGAATCTAATAGTGAAGGGTCCATCCAAAAGATAACTTCACACCCATTGCCAATATAGAACACTTCCCCAAGACGGATGTCATGTTTGATATCTTGGATTGCTCTCCAAAACTGAAATCCTTCCCGACACTCAGATGCCAGCAGGGGGTAACCTCGGAGGTATTTAGCTTTAGTGAGTTGAAGCCACAACCCCCCGTCGTCCTGGAGGATACGTG
Source organism: Avena sativa (assembly GCA_916181665.1). Classification (NCBI taxonomy): domain Eukaryota; kingdom Viridiplantae; phylum Streptophyta; class Magnoliopsida; order Poales; family Poaceae; genus Avena; species Avena sativa. The sequence continues at coordinate 348,813,447 of OV702287.1, forward strand.
CTGGCTCGTGGTTGATATCGAGCTCGTTGGGGAACCCCAAGAAAAAGGTATGATGAGCACAGTAGTAAGTTTCCCTCAGTTATGAAACCAAGGTTATCGAACCAGTAGGAGCAAGGAAACACCTCCAAGGTGTTGCTAGCCGAGCTTTGGCAGGGCGCACTACCAGTGCTAGCAGTAACGTGGAATCCTAGACAACACAACCACAGAACTTTGCCCCCAACTTGCGACGAGGTTGTCAATCTCACCGGTTTTGCTGAAAACAAAGGATTAAACGTATCAAGTGGAAGAAAGTAAAAGCTTGCAGAAATTAAACAAAAAATAGTAAACAGTTGTAGATTGATGGTAAAAGAAAGGACCGGGATCCATAGTTCACTATTGGTGGTTCTCCTTAAGATAGATAACATGTTGGGTGAACAAATTACAGCGGGGCAATTGACAAACATCGAGAAAGCATACAAGCATATACTAATCATCTTGACTCATTTGAGATTTGATTGGACATTACAATATTATACATAGACCGTCATCTAACTACATCTATGACTAATAATCCACCTTCAGGTTATCATCCGAACCCCATCTAGTATTAAGTTGCAAGCAACAGATAATTGCATTACGCATTGCATGTAAAGTAAACAATACGATTGTTCTATGAACAAAGGATTGTTGTTTTCTCCCTAGTAGCAACAACACAACTAGTACCTTAGAGATTTCTGTCACTTCCCCGGATTACTAGAGGCATGAACCCACTATCGAGCATAAATACTAACTCTTGGAGTTGCTAGCATCTACTTGGCCAAGATAGCTACTAACAACGGAAAGCATGCAAGATCACAAATAACAAAGACATAATAGAATCAATAATCAATCTGAAATAGCATCTCAATATCCATCGGATCCCCGCAAACACAACATGTATGATTACAAATAGATGATCTTGATCATGAACGGAGCTCACAAGATCTAAACATGATAGCACAAAGGAGAAGAACCAGCCATCTAGCTACTACATGGACTCGTAGTCCAAGGATGAACTACTCACGCATCACACCAGAGGCTTGCATGGTGATGAAGAAGGCCTCCAGGGTGAATTCCCCTCTCCGGTAGGGTGCCAAGAAGAGCTTCAGATCCCTCCCGATCTAGGGATGGAGATGACGGCGACTACAGACTCTTTCGTGGAATTTTGATCGGGTACTTAGGGTTTCTGTATCGGAGGCATCTTATAGTCAGAAGGGGAGGCCGAGGGGGTGCCTGGGGCGGCCAGGCCACCCCCTAGCACGGGCCAGGCTAGGCCGCGCAGAGAGGTGGTGTGGCGGCCCCCTGGCCCCTCTCCGTCTCGTATTCTGGCTCTGTGTTCTCCTCGGTGAAAAACTAACTTTGGATGTTGTCCCGTCCAATTCCGAGAATATTCATTTTCTAACTTCCTGGAACCAAAAACAATAGAAAACAGGCAGCTGGCACTATGACATCTTGTTAATAGGTTAGTCCAAGAAAGTGTATGAAAAGTACTCCAAAGTTTGAACAAAACATAAGAAGGTAGATAAAACCAAACATGGAACATCAAAAATTATTGATACGTTAGCAACGTATCAATACGCCACACCCATTTCAGCATCAAGTCTATGTTTAAGTCGTGCAAGTCGAGAATATCTATGTTACGTGGGTATGCCCTACGGGTACCCAGGATTATCCTATGCGGTTCGGCCCAAGAGAAGTCCATGGTGTAAATGGAGCCCACAAAGATTCAGGTGGCCCAAGCCCGTGGAGACGTGACTTCTTGGAGGAAAGGCAAAGAATAGATAGGAAGTTTAAAGGGAAGAAAATCTATAACCGACTCGCCTTGCTATCCCGAGACCTGGCCTCACTATATAAAGGTCAGGAAGGGGCAGTGAGAAGGACATTGCAACCCTAGTTCATACATCGCCAGGTTACATCTGTGCACCCTGTAACCCTCGATTCCATCGATAATCAAGAGCAGATAAGAAGGAGTAAGGTTTCCCTTTGGGGGCATGACCCTGGGTAACTTCATGTCCCCGATTTGCTTGCCTGTTACCCGAAAGAAGCTTCCAGCACTCCCCTCTTCCTCAAACCCAAGTCCATCAACCATGGGCATTGACATGTTAACCCCACATCAATTGGTGCCATTTGTGGGAACTAGGATCGCTGATTTTGCGACTTCGATGGTCCTATCACCCGTGGTCTACAACTCTTCTGCAGCATAGAACCGCCTCCTCTTCGGCACCTTTGACTTCACCGTACACTTGCCGGTGACCCGCCCGTCCTTCAAGTCCATGGGAGATGGAACAAGCATGATGATCGGGAGCCTACGCTTCCAAGTCGGCAAGATCGGCATGCTTCGCTTCCTCGATCACTCGTCGCCACCATCGATTGCACCTACCTTGTGGTTCTCACCACCGATTGGCACCCTGAGCGAGCTCAATGCTCCTGCATCAACCTACAACACAGACATAAACAATTGTTGTGACTCCGATCTATGCGATCTATCGTCGGAGGACGGCATCTGCGGCTCCAGTCCAGAGAGCTGCGGGAGCAACGGGTTCCCCAACCGCTACATGTGTGTCATCATCACCAACAGCGGTGGAGGCACTCAAGGCAACACTAGCAATGGAGGCCCCACAAACACTAGCAACAACATCCCTGCGGGGAAACCCCCTTCCAGATGATGCATCCCCCAACATGCTGATGGGCTACCACTGGCTCCTCATAAAGGAGTTTGACCGCAAACATGTGGTAAACACTAAACTTGCTACATGCAAGAAGACAGCTGACGAGTGAAGCGCCCAAGGAGCGACACTCTCCTCTATCGGCGGATCCTCCTCGAAGGGCAACGACACTGGGGCCGCCAAAAGGCGCTCTCGGCTGGACCACCTCGACGACAAAGATTGACAAGAGGCCACCAAGGCCCTCGACTTATCGTTCAAGTGGTGGATTCTCGGGGTCACATGATCCCCAAAATGCCACAATCTGCGGTGATAGTAGCTACTACATACCTGCTAACCAACTAACCACCGGCCGGAGATCCACGATCTGCCATGCACCGATTTGCCATCACTGGGCTCGGGCTGGTACAAGCCACGCTTGCTAAAGAGCCAACACCGGAGCTGAAGAAATCAAAGCTACCATTCGCGAGGAATCACTCGCCATCATCCAGTGAGTAGGATCATGATCTGTCGCAGCGACACTGCAGCCCGCGGCGAAGAGACCACAACTACGATTCCCATGAAGTAATCACGTAGCGCAAGGTTGACAAGATGCATGCCAAATGCGCCTACTCAACCGTGTCAAAGGATGAAGAAATAGAGCTATGTGGTGCTAGCTGCTTCAGCAGGGCCATACGGAAAACTCAGATGCCGTAAGGCTTCAGGCTTCCTTCAGATAACCAGAAGTTCGACGACCTCCAAGAGCTGAAGATTTGTTTAGACGACCACATTCAGTCAGTTAAGTTACATGGCAGGTGCAAGAACATAGCCATGCAGTGCCTCTAGCTACAGATGAAGGGTGCCACCCGAGCCTAGCTCAATAACCTTCCCGCGGTATGATCCGTAGTTGGGAGGAGATGGTGTAAATCTTTGTCTGCAACTTCAAAGACACCTACAAGTTGTCTGCTTCAATCGAAGAGCTCCGGGCTTGCTGCCAAAAGCCCAACGAATCCCTCTGCTCGTACATCCAACGGTGGTCTATCATCAAGAACTCCGCGGAGGACATCTTCGAGGAGCGCGCAATCGACGTGTTCAACAGCGGCATCCACCGTCGCGAGCTCAGGGAGGAGTTGGGCCGCACCAAGCCCAAAACCATCGACCACCTGATGGACACCGCGAACCGGTGGGTGGATGGCAAGGACGCCGTCCAAAACAACCGCGCTCGCTCAGACGACGAAGATGACTTATACCTTTGATCTGGATTCACATATGTAGTATAATAGCTTTTCCCCTAGAAGACCCAGGTTTAATCGAACCTCAAAAAGCACCGCTAAAAGGTAATAAAAAGGACACATCTACAAGACTTTGTTTGTTTGTTTTACCTTAGTTGACTGGACCAATCTAGTTTACTTTATAACGGATTTAAATCAATAGATGGAGATATGCCAGGGTTGAAGATCCACCTGCAGCTGCACATCAAATGGGATGAAAGATAATAATAAGCATAGTCATGTATAGTGTTTGTATTGAGATAATCTTTTGTGGGCAACACATCCTAATATTTTAGAGCCCCCGTGATGCAGTCGACATAGCAATAAAATTTTAATCCAACCGAGAGCACACCGAAGCCACGGGTTACAAACGATTATTAAGTGTAAACACAGATTAAAGCTTTAAGTGGTGATGTTGTTGTTGATCCTGAATGGGGTGCTAAGCGAAAACCGTACTTCCCTTTCTGTCACTGAGTTTCCTATGAGATTACTGCTAGCCAAGTATCTCACCTCAAGCCTTTATCAATCTATGGGATCTTGGGTACCTACAAGTCCATAGATCGAGACAAGAGATGAAGAAACAAAAGATACAAATCACGAATCCAAACAAAATACAATTCTCCCATGATCTAGATGCACATAATTGCTACGAGGTTTATCCCCAACCCGCAACCCATGAGGACTACTCACTCATAACAAATAGATCGAAGATAGAAAACATCATGCAAATACTTAGATTGAAATCAAATATTCCTACAATGGTCGCCAAATCACAAGGAGATCTAAAAGTACAAAGCAATGGCTATGGTAGTGGAGGGATGGATGGTGGAAGTGATGAACAATGGATGAACTATGGATGAAGAATGGTGTGGATCTCCTTTGGGGGCTGTTGTGATGCAATCTGAGAATGGCGGCTCTTTGGCCGGCGGTTGGATCCTCAAAATATATAGGCGTCTTCACGAAAGTTGTAGGGTTTGACGAGACAAAGCCGTCACCACCTGGTACGGGCGGGTGGTACAGGCGGACCGCGCCCGTACCAGTGGTTGTTAAGCTTGTAGACGCCCTAGAACGCCTCTCCAATTACTTGGCCGTGTGTACTTCCTCAAAATCCTTCATTATGACTCCTTATTTCACCTTAAAAGCAGTGATTTCCTGCACAACATAAATCAAAGAAGGGATTTGCATATCTTTGCAATTATTAGTCATTAGTGGCAAAGGTGGAGAGTTTATTTGGCAATTGTTTGACCAAAAACAATGTTCAAACACAGTGGAAGATGTCAAAAATCGGAGCCATCAATGACCTCGGCCGCAGGCATGATAGCCGAGGAAAACATCGGATGCGAGGCTACGAGGACCGAGAAGAGGTTGACATGGTCGCAGACGGCTATGCCGACATGCGCGACGACGCCACCGCAATAGCGGATACCGCCGCAGTAGCTACCACGACAGCGGAAAAACAACACAAGTGTGGCAACACCGCACCCGTGACGGCACACCAGCACAATGGAGAGTCTTTCGAGACCTTGCAACATCCACTTCTACATTGACAACAAGGATGGCAAGAAAAATCTAGCCACCTCCTCAAGGACTGCTGCAAGTTCCAGAAGCTCCAAGAAGCATACATCGAGCTACATCGCGACGCGACGAACCAGGGGTATGGAACCGCTCCAGGCCACATAGCATACGGGGAACCACCACCACCCAGAGGACCCCCGTAGCCTACGGCCGTGCCGACACCGGATAACAGGGCAGAATAGTACCCACGCCCGCTAGGGAGCATGGGCATGATTCATAAAGGGCGCCCCTCCAACAGTACACATACATCAATCACTCGCCAAATCAACTTGGTGGTCACCGCTCAACCTGCCACCCCTGAGTACCTCAGTGGGTCTATGTCCTGCATCACCTTCAACAAGACTGATCACCAGCGTTAGCTCCCTCGCCCAGGGCATTCCTCCTTGGTGCTCGAGGCACAGAGCGACGACTTCGAGATGAGCAAAGTCTTCATGGACGGTGGAAATGGCATCAACCTCATGTTCACTAGCATCCTGTGCGCCATGCGAATCCCCATCTCCAGCCTGGAAGCATCCAATACAACCTTCCACGGCATCATACTAGGGAAAGGAGTCTACCCCCTGGGAAAAATCTGGTTGGATGTCATCTTCGGCACACCCAAAAACTTCTGACGTGAGCGCCTCGAGTTCGAGGTGGTCGACTGGCCATATCAATACCACACCATCCTCGAGCGTGTGGCATTCACAAGGTTCCTGGCCATGCCACACTATGCATACCTCCTGATGAAGATGCAAGGACCGAATGGCGTCATCACCATATAGGGGAGCTTTACCAGATCGGACAGATGCGATAGGGAATTCAATAGAATATCCCAGTCCTTTGGCATGCAAGAAAGAACTGTCAAGGCTCAAGGAGTCGACGGACAACAGCCTTCCTCCTTTGAGCAAGCAAACCACACCAGAGTAATCTTTCGACTCCCCGTGATCACCAAGGTGGTCCAGGTCCACCCGACGGACCCGACCAAGACGGATCTCATCGCCAACAACCTGAGTTCCGCATAGGAACTCGCGCTCATCAAATTCCTCCATGAGCGCTGGGAAATATTCGCATGGTGTTCTATGGACATGCCAAGATTTCCTGGGGAATTCGCCGAGCACACACTTAATGTGTTTCTACATGCAAGACCTGTAAAGCATTCGTTGTGGTGGCTATCAGAAGAGAGAGAGAGAAAGAGTTTGGCATGGAAATCAACAGACTCATCGACGCCGACTTCATCCACAAGATCAAGGAAAGCACCTGGGTCGCTAACCCCATGTTGGTTCCAAAGAAGGACACAGACATCCTATGGATGTGTGTGGACTTCACCTCCCTCAACAAGCACTACCCGAAGGATCACTTCCCATTACCGTAGATCGATCAAATCTGTGGGATGCGAGCGCCTCTGCTTCCTCGATGCCTACTCAGGCTACCACTAGATTCGGATGAAAGTGGAAGATCAAGAAAAAATGGCCTTCATCATGCCTTTCAGAGTCTACTGCTACAACACGATGTCCTTCGGGATGAACAATGCATGTGACACCAACCAATGGTGCATGCAAGCCTGCCTAAAGAACCAGCTTGACCGCAACATCCAAGTATATGTCGACGACATAGTAGTAAAGACAAAGGAGGAAGCCACACTCATCGACGATCTCTTCGAGACCTTCGACAACCTTGATTGCCACAGGATCAAGCTGGACCCGAAAAAGTGTGCCTTGAGTGTGCTATCTGGACAACTACCCGGGTACCTCATCTCCGCAAGGGGAATCAAAGCAAACCAGAAAAATATAAAGGCCATACTGGACATGAAAAAGATGAACAACATCAAGGGCGTCTAGCAGCTAGCTGGGTGAATCATGGCGCTCAGTCGGTTCATCAGTCGGATGGGTGAGAAGGCACTACCTTTCTACCAACTCCTCCGCAAGACGAACCCGTTTGAGTGGACGAGCGAAGCGCAAGAAGCATTCGAAGATTTCAAGCGCCTGCTCTCAACCTCACCCGTCTTGGTGACCCCCAAATAAAAGGAACCAATGCTGCTATACATAGCTGCCACTCACCAGGTGGTTAGTACCGTACTTGTGGTGGAGCGAGCTGAAGAAAAGAAGGTCCATGGGGTGCAACGTCTGGTGTACTACCTCAACGAGGTGCTCAGACCTACCAAGAAGCGGTACCCGCATTACTAGAAGTTGGCCTATGGTGTCTTCATGACTGCACAGTGACTGCACCACTACTTCTAGGAGCACCCACTAATCATGGTGAACGATGCCCCGCTAAACTACATCCTCAACAACACCGATGCAATTGGGCGAGTCACCCTCTGGGGCATCGAACTATCTCCATGTAGCACCCCGGTAAAACCACCACTAGAAAATCGCTTGGTGTTTCTCTTTTGTGCATCATCATGACTGCATGCTCATGTCATCATGCCACATTGCATTTGAGCATCTTCATGTTTGCATGCATATAAATTGCATGAAACTATTTTACAAAGCCTATATTTGTTTTCTAAATATCCCCCTCGCTATTTCAAATGTAAAAACCCATGGTCCGTCCGAACCTTTCATTTTACTAAACTATTTTACAAAAGAATATTTAATACTAAATAAAAATGACAAACTATTTTTACCAGGGATGCAGTCCAGCCGGTCAGACCGGAGGCTCAACCGGCCAGACCGCCTACTACCCGGTTAAACCAAAACTAAACCCTACCTACCCTGACCCTAATCCCCACCTCGCGGAAGCCACCCATCCACCACCCCGTTCCTTCCGCGCGCAACGCACGCTAGCATACACGCAACGCACGCTAGCATACACGCAACGCACGCTAGCATCCGCACAACGCACGCTAGCGTACGCGGAACGCTTCCAGGCCACCAACCCCGACGACAACCTCGAGACCACCGCTCCGGCTCCACTCGATGCAATCCCTGGCCCCACCCCGACTCGGCTACGTCCTACGTGACGCGCAAACCTCCCACCTCGCTCGCGCAACCCCGGTCCCACCCCGCGTACTCTCCACGCGAGCGCCGAATGACCCGCCCTCGATTCCCGAACCGCACGTTCTCCCTGGCCCCACCTCGCTCGTTGCCATCCACCGCTCCGCATCCCCTCCTCGCCCTGCTTCCTTCCGTAGACAGGCACCACCGCTGCCTGGGCCTCGTGGCTCGCCTAGCTCTGCAGCCCCGGCTACGTCGCCTCTCTGGTTGCCGCCGCCCTCTCGACCACCTCTCCAAGATCCTCTCTGCCTTCGCCGCCGCGGACGCCACCTCCTTGAGCGGCCCTCCTCCGGGACCAGGCGCTGCCCCACGCGCGGATGACCTTGCCCTGGATCTTCCTCGTCCCCGTCCCGCGCCAGCAGCCTACCGCCAGAGCCCCCAGCACCGCTCACCTCAGGCTGCGGCCGAGCCCTGCTCTGGTGCCCTCTCGTCGCCGCTCGAGCCCGCGTGCTCCACCGTCGACCCGCCGCTGTGCGCCCGCCGTGAACCAAGATCATCGTCCTCCGTCCCCAGGCGTGTCCTTGCTCGCCGTCATCTCCGCTCGTGCCTGCCGGCCACAACACCCCAGCCGCGACCGCCTCTCCCTAGTACCGCACGCGGGCACGACCTTCTTCTACCTTGTCGTCCGGCACGTCCCTGCCGTCCTCTGTTACCTCTGGTCGCGTGCACCGCGCGTCCGCCTCCTGGAGTTGCACGCCGGCCAAGTAGGCCTGAGTCAAGCTCATGCGTCCTTGCGGTGTATTTTCCTTTCGCCGTCATGATGCATTTTGGCTCTGTTTGGCTGCGCGAACCCGGTACAGCGCGAGGATGTGAGGTTGGAAACCAGATCGTCAAGATCTTCTCGAAGCCAAATCCAAGTACAAGACCGACCCGTAACAAGTTCTTCGATCCCGTCGCCAAGATCTCCTTCTCGGAAGCTGCAACACCTCGAGGTCTCCATCAAGGAACATCGAGATCTTCATGGATCCAATGGCCGAGACCCTGAAGACCCTGATCTCAGACCTGAAGGCCCTGAGCTCCCCTTCCCGGATCCGAAGCCCTAGTTCCCGTAGTCCGTAGATCTTGAACCAAGATCGCCGAACCCTAATGTGATCCCCTTTCTGAGACCCTTATTTTTATAATATGACATCAATACTTATTTCATATTAAATTATACATACTTGCATGCATATTATGGGTGTTTGGGGATATTTCGATGATTAACCTAAATTAAATATGGAGACTATATGCGTGCTATTCTAGTATTATATTGACTCCATTGAAATTTGTGTAGCGAACCGATGCCATGTTTTGCCTTGTTAAGCCAACATTTAAATTGCGGGGTATGTAAACAACATGACCCATCTAATTAATTGTCGGGACCCCGGTTCCGCTTAATATTGCCTAATTGCACCGCATCTTTGCCATGTCATGCATCATACATACATCATGCCGGATCTTTTACTGTAGTATTAAATAGTACATCCGGTGTTTTTTTAGTGCTTTGCTTCTTCACGGATTAGGACGTTGAGTGGATGCGAGTATCGACAAGTCCTTCCGATATGTATCTTCGACAGTGTTCCCCAGGCGAGCAATCTCCCCCTTTCGACCTATTTTGCATTTATAGTCTTTACTTCCTTCCTATTGATCTACTGCTATCCGTGTTGCGATGCTTTAGTTTCCGTACCATTTATATACCTTGCAGCTTCTATATTGCCTTGGACACATCCTATTGCATGTTGTTTGATAGATAGTTGGCCTTGCGAGTCGTAGTTACTTGCTCAGGTGCTGTTTCACGTCGTTGTTGTTCCACCATTGCTGGAAGGTTGGCACATGCTTAATGGTGGAGATGATCATGACTTTAACTACAACTTGATATTAAGAAGCTGGGAATAGATATAACTAATGAAGAGGCACCGGTGGGCAATAGATAATATTTGGTTCTTCCACGCTCACTTGTGTCCCGCAGGCCCCGAGTACTTGATACTTGTTCCTTGACTATCGCACTATCTGCATGTGGGACCATGAATCCCCTTAGCCAGAGCTTGATTCATTTCTTATTTCTTGGGGCCAGAAAGTAATTTGGGCCTTTATTACTATCCTGTACTTATGCCATGCTTTACTGCTTTATTTATGATTGTGCGTGGAACACCTGTACTGTTTAGGAATCATGGAATGTTTTCGCGGTATCGACAAGCCCAGCTACACTTTCGGGTTCCCAGTCGTTTATAGCCATTGGCACAAACTTTGGGTCCGTCTCAGAGCCGGCCAACTTTGTTACGGCTAGCTTAATAGGGTAGCCCCCTAAAATATTTTATGAATCTTGTGATTGCTTTGTCCTAAAAGCCTCGTTGGGTTTTTATTTGGTTTTTCCGAGGTTGATCATGCGTGTGTTTCTATTTGTGCACCCCTACAGGGTAAATCTTTCTAAAAGCCGTGTCCGCGGTTATGGACGACTTGGTGAAGGAAATATGCCCTGAGAGGCAATAATAAAGTTGTTATTATGTATTCCTTATATATGATAGATGTTTATTTTGCATGCTAGAATTGTATTGATTGGAAACATCAATACATGTGTGTTTAATAAACAAAAAGGGTTCCTAGTTATGCGTCTCTTATAGACTAGCTTGTTGATTAACAAGATGATCAAGGTTTCCTGATCATGGACATTGGATGTTATTAATAACAAGGTCACACCATTGGTGGAAAGATGTGATGAACATTCATCCGAAGTATAGCATTATGATCAAGTCATTATGTTTATATTGCTATAACATCATACGAAGTAATCTTTATCCTTAGACCATGAGATCATGTTAATTGCTAACACCTGAAGAGTATCTTGATAACATCAAACGTCACACCGTAACAAGATGACTATAAAGATGGGTTCAGTACTACGAAGGTGTTATGTTGAGGCTCGTGGATCAAGAGTGGAATTTGTCAATCCCGATGACAGATAGATATACTCTGGGCCCTCTCGGTGATATCACATTGAGATAGCTTGCAAACAAGTGATGTGATCACTAGAATGTTATATCACGGGAACGAGAAAAGAGTGCATATAGGTAACGAGATCAAACTAGGTATGGAGATATCGATGATCGAATCTCGGACATGTAATATATCGTGAGACAAAGGGATTTAGTTACAAGCGTTAAAGGTCCTCACGATCATAGAAGTCATCGTTGAATGTGTAGGAGTCAGTACGGATCTCCAGGTCTCGCTGCTGATTATTGATCGGAGAAGGGTATCGATCATGTCTGCATTATTCGTGAACCATAGGGTGACACACTTAAGAGTTATCGGACACCATTTTGGAGCACATATGTTTCAGACGAAAGAATTGCAAAGCGCAGGAATTGTTTCAATAGAAACTGGAAATTGTTTCGGGTGAAATTGTAGAAAGTGGTTCTGCATGTGATATTGAAATATTGCAAGGGGCTATATGTGAATGTTTGTTAATTAAAGTAATTAACAAAATTCTGAATAAATTTAATAAAAGAGTTTTATTAAATGAGAGAGCATTAAACTTGGAGAATTTTAATGCATTTAAAGTGGAGACTTTAAAAGGGAATGTGAATAGGCATTTTAATGTGGAGGGGTTACCACCACATGAATGGGGGAGGTGAGGGGTCACCCCCCATGCGCCGGCCATGAAGAGGAGGGGCACCCCCCTCCTCCTATAAAAGTCCACCCATTCCCTCCTTCATCCTTACACCTCCTTGTGAAGGATCTCTCTCCCCCTCTAGAATTATTCCCCCATGTTCTCGGATTAGCGAGATACATGTTCCCGGTGGCATTTCGTCTGGAAGGAGTTTCTGCTTCCGCTGGATCTCTGGAGCGAGGAGGTGGAGGTTATCCGGTGGCTTGAACGTGTGTGCGAGTATGGATGCGCTGCTGAGTTGCGGCGCTCGGACTTCCTCACGATCTTGAGATCCGCAAGTGTACGACTACATCAACCACGAGTTCCTACTCGTTAACAAAACTCGTTGTCTTCGAGGGTAAGTTCTCGTTGGATGTATGTCCACCCGTTGCTTTGTACCTAGTAGATAGATCTTGGCGTGTAGTTCACACCGTAGGAATTTTTTTGTTTTCTATGTTGCGGACCCAACAGTGGTATCAGAGCCTGATCTATGCGTAGGTGCTTTGCACGGGTAGTACACATATGTTTATATGTGGGCGATGATGATCATGTTATTACATCTTCTATGTATTTGGGATATTGGTGGCATAGTGGGATGAAGTGGCCCGGACCAACCTTACATGTCATCGTACATGAGATCGGTTCCACGACTGACATGCAACTTGTTTTGCATAAGTGGCTGGCGGGTGTCTGTCTCTCCTACTATAGTCAATATCTGATTTACAACGAGTTGCTAATAACTTAGTTATCCTCGTTGTGGTTCATGTTCTTAGGTGAGAATGATTCTATCTCCGAAAGCCCTAAGCCACGTAAAACTTGCAATTGATAAATTAGAGGCGTCTAGTTTAGATCGTTGCTGGGCTAGTGTATTGATATGGTATTGTTGTAAGTAGATGTATGATAGATACTCTTACAACACATTCAATGTGTAAGTTCCATAGACCTTGGCCTTACACACAAAGGAATGATAGAGATCATACCACGATACAAATGATAGAGATCAAATGCATGGACCATATCATCTCACTTTACACATTAGATGTTAGCATCTTATACTGCTAGTTTGGCGCTTTTGGTAGCATTGTAAGATGATCCCTCATTTAGATATGAAGATAAAATGTGTTCTTCCTTGAGTATGCACCGTTCTATGGATCGTGTTTCGAGACATCATGTGATGATCGGGTGTACTCGACTCTACGCTTTCATACAACGGGTGTAAGACAGTTTTACGCACGCGAGTACTAAGGTTCTTACTTGGCGAGCCTAGCATGTACATACATGGCCTCGGACTTGGTGTAGTGGATTTGGTTAAGCATGAGTCATATGGTTGATATGATGCCCATATAGATGCTCGCCTTTGAAGCTACACCGACTCACGTGATGATCGGACTTGGTGTAGTGGATTTGGTTCATGTAATCACCAAAAAGGAACGAGGGATGTCGTTTTTTAGTGGGAGTTCATTAGTAATTTGGATTAGTTGAACTCAATCTATCATAAACTTAGTCTAAATAAACTTTACAAATTCTGTTGTAGATGGCACCACCTGCTTTTAATTTCAATGTGTTCATGGAGAAAGAGAAACTTGCTGCGAATGGTAGCAACTTCACCAACTGGGCTATGAGTTTGAGGATTCTCCTCACTGCTGCACAAAAGCAATATGTGCTAGATGCGTCGCTAGGCCCCCCACCAGCTCGTGATGCCCCTGACGAGGAAAAGAATGTCTATGTGACTCGTCAGGAGGACCATAACTTAGTTCATTGCGGCATACTGTATGGGCTAGAGCCAGAACTTTGAAAGCATTTTGAAAATGGCAATGCCTTTGATACCATGGGAGAATTGAAAATGATTTTCGATACCCATGCTACCGTAGAGAGTTATAATGCTTCTGAAAAGTTCTTCAGCTGCAAAATGGAGGAAAATAACTCTGTTAGTGAGCACGTACTCAAAATGTCTGGGTACGCCGATAAGCTTGTGTCCTTGGGAATAATGATTCCCAATGACTTAGGCATACATCGTGTTCTCCAATCTCTGCCACCTAGCTACAAGAGCTTCGTGATGAACTATAATATGCAGGGCATGAAGAAGACTCTTCCCAAGCTTCTGTCAATGCTTAAGACTGCAGAAGTGGAGATTAGGAAAGAACATCAAGTGTTGATGATCAATAGGACCACCGGTTTCAAGAAGGACAAGAAAGGAAAGCACAAGGGAAAGAAGGGTGGCAAATCTGTTGCCGTTCCTGAAAAGAAACCCCGAGCTGGCCCTAAGTACGATACCGAGTGCTATTATTGCAAGGGGACTGGCCATTGGAAGCACAACTGCCCCAAGTATTTGGCGGACAAGAAGTCCGGCAAGGCAAACAAAGGTATATGTGATATACATGTTATTGATGTGTACTTGACTAGTACTCGCAGTAGCACCTGGGTATTTGATACGGGATCAGTTGCTAATATATGTAACTCGATTCAGGGGCTGCGGAACAAGCAACAACTAGCAAGGGATGAGGTCACCATGCGGGTCGGCAATGGATCAAGAGTTGATGTGATCGCCGTCGGAACACTGCCTCTCCATATGCCATCGGGATTAGTTATAAACCTGAATAATTGTTATTTGGTGCCTACACTTAGCATGAACATTGTATCCGGATCATGTTTGATGCAAAGTGGTTATTCGTTTAAATCTGAAAACAATGGTTGTTCGATTTATATGGATAATATCTTTTATTGTCATGCACCTATGTTGAATGGTTTATTTCTGATGGATCTCGATAGTAATATTACGCACATTCATAATGTTAATGCTAAAAATATTAAACTTGATGATGATATATCTGCATATATGTGGCACTGCCGTCTAGGTCATATTGGCGTTAAACGCATGAAGAAACTCCATTCTGATGGACTTTTGGAATCACTTGATTTTGAATAATTTGATACATGTGAGCCATGCCTTATGGGCAATATGACTAGAACGCCGTTTTCCGGTTCAATGGAACGGGCGACAGATCTATTGGAAATCATACATACTGATGTGTGTGGACCAATGAGTGTGTCAGCGCGAGGTGGATATCGTTATTTTGTTACTTTCACGGATGATTTGAGTAGATACGGGTATATCTATTTGATGAAACAAAAGTATGAAACTTTTGAAAAGTTCAAGGAATTTCAGAATGAAGTGGAAAATCATCGTAATAGAAAGATCAAATTTCTACGGTCTTACCGTGGAGGAGAGTATCTAAGCTACGAGTTTAGCACACATATGAAAGAGTGTGGAATAGTTTCACAACTCACGCCTGCCGGAACACCACAACGTAATGGTGTGTCGGAACGTCGTAATCGTACCTTATTGGATATGGTTCGATCTATGATGTCTCTGACTGACTTGCCACTATCATTTTGGGGTTATGCACTGGAAACAGCTGCATTCACTTTAAACCGGGCACCATCTAAATCGATTGAAACGACACCATATGAATTATGGTTTGGAAACAAAGCTAAGCTATCATTTCTTAAAGTTTGGGGATGCGATGTTTATGTGAAGAAACTTCAACCGGATAAAATCGAACCCAAAGCGGAAAAATGCGTCTTCATAGGATACCCTAAGGAAACGATTGGGTATACCTTCTATCACAGATCCGAGGGCAAGGTTTTTGTTGCCAAGAATGGATCCTTTCTTGAGAAGGAGTTTCTCGCGAAAGGTGTGAGTAGTCGGAAGGTAGAACTCGAAGAGGTTATTGAACCTTCTTTTCATGAAATGGCGAGTGGCGTAGCACCGGAAGTTGTTTCGGAGTTGACTTCACCTAATGAAGAGAGAGCTCATGATATTGATCATGAAACTCCGAAAGAGGAAACTACCGAACCTCGCAGGTCAAGCAGGACACGTGCAGCTCCTGGACTGTACGGCAATCTTGTTGTGAATTTCATGGTTGATGAAATGGATGACCCTGCGACATATGAAGAAGCGATGATGAGCCCGGATTCCAACAAATGGCTAGAAGCCATGAAATCCGAGATGGAATCCATGTACGAGAACCAAGTTTGGACCTTGGTGGACTTACCTCACGATCGAAAGGCCGTTGAGAATAAATGGATTTTCAAAAGAAAAACTGATGCTGATGGTAATGTGACCATCTATAAGGCTCGACTTGTCGCAAAGGGGTTTTGACAAATTCAAGGAGTTGACTACGATGAGACATTCTCTCCCGTAGCGATGCTCAAGTCAGTTAGGATTATGTTAGTAATTGCTGCATATTTTGATTATGAAATATGGCAGATGGATGTCAAAACTACGTTCCTCAATGGTAATATTGAAGAAGAGTTGTATATGATACAACCTAAGGGTTTTGTCGATCCTAAGGATGCTAATAAGGTATGCAAACTTCAGCGATCCATCTATGGACTGAAGCAAACATCCATGAGTTGGAATCTCAGCTTTGATGAGGTGATCAAAGAGTTTGGATTTGTCCAAACTTATGGAGAGGCTTGTATTTACAAGAAAGTGAGTGGGAGCAATGTGGCATTTCTGATATTATATGTGGATGACATATTATTGATTGGAAATGATATAGATCTTTTAAACAGTGTTAAAAGTTATCTAAACAGCAAATTTTCGATGAAAGACCTTGGTGATGCGTCATATATATTAGGCATTAAAATCTATAGAGATAGATCAAGGCGCCTAATTGGGCTATCACAAGGTACATACCTTGATAAGCTATTAAAGAAGTTTAATATTGACGAAAGTAAGAAGGGGTTCTTACATATGTTGCAAGGCAAGACATTGAGTAAGACTCAAAGTCCGGCTACGGCGGAAGAAAGTGAGATGATGGATAAGATCCCCTATGCCTCGGCCATAGGATCTATTATGTATGCCATGCTATGTACAAGACCGGATGTGGAACATGCTATTAGTTTGACTAATAGCTACCAATCTGATCCAGGTTCGGAACACTGGATAGCGGTAAAGAACATCCTCAAGTACTTGAGAAGAACTAGGGATATGTTTCTTATATACGAAGGTGAAGAAGAGCTAGTCGCTAAGTGTTATGACGATGCTAGCTTTGACACCGATCCGGATGACTCTAAGTCTCAATCCGGATACGTATTTCTCTTGAATGGAGCAACAGTTAGTTGGAGGAGTTCCAAACAACCTATGGTGGCTGGATCAACGACGGAGGCGGAATATGTTGTTGCTTCAGAAGCAGCGCAGGAAGCGGTTTGGATGAAAGAGTTCATTACGGAACTAGGTGTGGTTCCTAGTGCATTGGACCCAATGGTGATCTATTGTGACAACAATGGAGCCATAGCCAATGCAAAGGAACCGAGGTCTCACAAGAATTCCAAGCATATTAAGCGCCGGTTTCACTCCATCCGCGAGCATGTAAAGGATGGAGATATAAAGATTTGTAAAGTACACACGGACCTAAATGTAGCAGATCCGTTGACTAAAGTTATCCCTAGGGCAAAACATGATCAACACCAGAACTCCATGGGTGTTAGATTTATCACTATGTGAACTAGATTATTGTCTCTAGTGCAAGTGGGAGACTGAAGGAAATATGCCCTGAGAGGCAATAATAAAGTTGTTATTATATATTCCTTATACATGATAGATGTTTATTTTACATGCTAGAAATGTATTGAATCGGAAACATCAATACATGTGTGTTTAATAAACAAAAAGGGTTCCTAGTCATGCCTCTCTTATAGACTAGCTTGTTGATTAACAGGATGATCAAGGTTTCCTGATCATGGACATTGGATGTTGTTAATAACAAGGTCCCACCATCAGTGGAATGATGTGATGAACATTCATCCGAAGTATAGCATTACGATCAAGTCATTATGTTTATATTGCTATAACATCATACAAAGTAATCTTTATCCTTAGACCATGAGATCATGTTAATTGCTAACACCTGAAGAGTATCTTGATAACATCAAACGTCACACCGTAACAGGGTGACTATAAAGATGGGTTCAGTACTACGAAGGTGTTATGTTGAGGCTCATGGATCAAGAGTGGAATTTGTCAATCCCGATGACGGATAGATATACTCTGGGCCCTCTCGGTGATATCACATTGAGATAGCTTGCAAGCAAGTGATGTGATCACTAGCCGGTAACGAGATCAAACTAGGTATGGAGATACCGATGATCGAATCTCGGACATGTAATATATCGCGAGACAAAGGGATTTAGTTACAAGCGTTAAAGGTTCTCACGATCATAGAAGTCATCGTTGAATGTGTAGGAGTCAGTACGGATCTCCAGGTCCCGCTGCTGATTATTGATCAGAGAAGGGTCTCGATCATGTCTGCATTATTCGTTTCACACACTTAAGAGTTATCGGACACCATTTTGGAGCACATATGTTTCAGACGAAAGAATTGCAAAGCGCAGGAATTGTTTCAATAGAAACCGAAAATTGTTTCGGGTGAAATTGCAGAAAGTGGTTCTGCATGTGATATTTAAATATTGCAAGGGGCTATATGTGAATGTTTGTTAATTAAAGTAATTAACAAAATTCTGAATAAATTTAATAAAAGAGTTTTATTAAATGAGAGAGCATTAAACTTGGAGAGTTTTAATGCATTTAAAGTGGAGACTTTAAAAGGGAATGTGAAGAGGCATTTTAATGTGGAGGGGTTACCACCACATGAATGGGGGAGGTGAGGGGTCACCCCCCATGTGCCGGCCATGGAGAGGAGGGGCACCCCCCTCCTCCTATAAAAGGCCACCCATTCCCTCGTTCATCGTCACACCTCCTTGTGAAGGATCTCTCTCCCCCTCTAGAATTATTCCCCCATGGTCTAAGATTAGCGAGATACATGTTCCCGGTGGCATTTCGTCTGGAAGGAGTTGCTGCTTCCGCTGGATCGCTGGAGCGAGGAGGTGGAGGTTGTCCGGTGGCTTGAACGTGTGTGCAAGTATGGATGCGCTGCTGAGTTGCGGCGCTCGGACTTCCTCATGATCTTGAGATCGGCAAGTGTACGACTACATCAACCACGAGTTCCTACTCGTTAACAAAACTCGTTGTCTTCGAGGGTAAGTTCTCGTTGGATGTATGTCCACCCGTTGCTTTGCACCTAGTAGATAGATCTTTGCGTGTAGTTCACACCGTAGGAATTTTTTTGTTTTCTATGTTGCGGTCCCAACACTCGGAGCACAGTATCTCAATCATAGACAAGCATATCTAAAGTAGTGCTATAAATTTGACTTTGGCATGTCGAGTAATCAGATTCACTTCAATGGAATGAGTAAATAAGAGTGCCAACAACTACTGGTTTGGGAGGTCTCATGTTATTTGTATCTGATTAGTAAATATTGCAACTACAATGGAATGGTTAACTAAAACTACCCACTGCTTATGATATCAGGATGACTCATGCTATCTATATCTGAATAGTAAGTGCTGCAAATATAATGGAATGAATAAAACTACCAACTGTGTGAGTTTCCTCGGCATGACTTCCTTGTTTGGTCTCGAGGGGGAAACACCAGGATGGGTATGTTTGGTGTTAGTATCAGGTGGTTGCGAATAGGTCTTTCTTATCCCGCTCTAATAGCTGATAGTTGAATCGAGTCTCTATAGGTTGTTTAGTGCATGATTTGCTGCCGCTTCAGCCCACCATACCTATGTCGGCGAGAGCCGCCGAATTCTAGCCTCCCCGTGTATTGGCCTCAGTATTGATCGCTCCCTTTTCCTTTGCCCTTGTTGGCACCCCTTTTGTTTAGCAGGTATAAGTTCGACGATGTTAGCAGGGTTACCCTTCCGGCTTGGCTTGGGCAGGGTTATGGATGCCGTTGGTTATTCTTCAGGGCTCTTAGCCCCATTTGCATCTTATCCATACTCGGATGTTGTATCGTCTTCAAGGTGATTTGGATCTTCGTATTGTATATCTGTATTGTTGACTCGTTGAGTCGTTGTTGTATATATATGTTTCTATGGGTTAAATGATATTTCTTTGTTTTCCACCCGCATGCAAGTGCCTGGTGGGCATCTTTGAATCGTTTCTATGCGGGTTTGGCGGGAATCGCTAAAACTTGCATAGGGCCGATTCGAGGGTGTTACAAAGTGGTATCAGAGCCCAGAAGTTGCAATACCCCACTGGTCCAGCCTATAGGATAACCTAGCTAACGGACGGTGTAGAGTGTCAAAACTATTTTACAAAAATCGGTTGGATAAATCTGATTAGTTCTGTTTTTACTCCTTACCCCTATGCTATTCTCCTCTCACCTATGTGTGTTTTGAATCTACTCTTATCTTTTCTTCAAGTCTAGGAATTCTCGTGGTTGGGTTTCTGCCGTACCTTCAGGGTTTCGCTTCCATCCTCTTGTAACGGTGTTGCCATCTCTGGCCTTCATGCTATCCGAGGAAGTTTCCTCTGTGTACCTTTTTAGTGGATCCAAAAAATCCACTAAATTTTTTCTTCGTATCTTACGGTGGTTTTCAACGCAACGATATCTTCTACGTCAGATCCGATGAAGATCCTGCATCACCCCTTTGTTCCAAACACCGCTTGTCAAAATCTTCAGTCTAAATTCGAGAGTTGGTTGCATAATTCTTCTATTCATGTATGGAGTAATGCTTTGGGAGCGCGATGGACTGATCACCATCCGACTACTCTGATCATTCGCTCTTGTACATTGAATCGGTGGATTTGCAATTTACTCCTTCCACTGAAGTTAAATGTGGCCTTACCTTATCTTTACCTTCTCCTTTGTTTCTCCGAAGTGCGCTCTTGACGAACGTGAGCCAGACCCCTTGTTGGTTGTGTCGCCGATTTTAAGTTGGAGCAGAATCTTTGTTAGTGGTGTCACGAGGATCTACACGAAGCGGGAAGACCCAGATCGTCGACCTTCTTCCTCGTACCATGAGGCGGATCTCGAGGGAGAGATCCATTGTTAGTGGTGTTGAATTGTAGCACCCCGGTAAAACCACTACCAGAAAATCGCTTGGTGTTTCTCTTTTGTGCATCATCATGACTGCATGCTCATGTCATCATGCCACATTGCATTTGAGCATCTTCATGTTTGCATGCATATAAATTGCCTGAAACTATTTTACAAAGCCTATATTTGTTTTCTAAATATACCCCTTGCTATTTCAAATGTAAAACCCCTTGGTCCGTCCGAATCTTTCATTTTCCTAAACTATTTACAAAAGAATATTTAATACTAAATAAAAATGACAAAACTATTTTTACCAGGGATGCAGTCCAGCCGGTCAGACCGGAGGCTCAACCAGCCAGACCGCCTACTACCCGGTTAAACCAAAACTAAACCCTACCTACCCTAACCCTAATCCCCACCTCGCTGCAGCCACCCATCCACCACCCCGTTCCTTCCGCGTGCAATGCACGCTAGCGTACGCGCAACGCTGCCAGGCCACCAACCCCGACCGACAACCTCGAGACCACCGCTCCGGCTCCACTCGATGCAATCCCTAGCCCCACCCCGACTCGGCTACATCCTACGTGACATGCAAACCTCCCACCTCGCTCGCGCAACGCCGGCCCCGCCCCGCGTACTCTCCACGCGAGCGCCGCACGACCCGCCCTTGATTCCTCGACCCACACGTTCTCCCTGGCCCCACCTCGCTCGTCGCCATCCACCGCTCCCCGCGTGCATCCCCTCCTCGTCCTGCTTCCTTCCGCAGACAGGCACCACCGCTGCCTGGGCCTCATGGCTCGCCTAGCTCTGCAGCCTCGGCTCCGCCGCCTCTCTGGTCGTCGCCGCCCTCTCGACCTCCTCTCCGAGATCCTCTCCACCGTCGCCTCCGTCTCCATTCCCGCCTCGCCAGAGCTCCTCCCGCAAGCTCCATCGTGGCGCCGCCGTCTCGAGCCCAGCCTTCCCCGCTGCGGATGGCCACCTCCCTGAGCGGCCCTCCTCCGCAACCATGCGGTACCCCGTGCGCTGATGACCTCGCCCTGGATCTTCCTCGTCCCCGTCCCGCGCCAGCAGCCCACCACCGGAGCCCCCAGCGCTGCTCACCTTAGGCTGCGGCCGAGCCCTGCTCCGGTGCCCTCTCGTCGCCGCTCGAGCCCGCGTGCTCTGTCGTCGACCCGCCGTTGTGCGCCTGCCACGAACCAAGCTCATCGTCCTCCACCCCCAGGCGCGTCCTCGCTCGCCGTCATCTCCGCTCGTGCCTACCGGGCACAGCATCCCAACCGCGACCGCCTCTCCCTAGCACCGCACGTGGGCACGACCTTCTTCTACCTTGCCGGCCGGCGCGTCCCTGCCGTCCTCTGTTGCCTCTGGTCACGTGCACCGCGCGTCCGCCTCCTGGAGTTGCACGCCAGGCCAAGTAGGCCTGAGTCAAGCTCATGCGTCCTTGCGGTGTATTTGCCTTTCGCCCTCATGATGCGTTTTGGCTCTGTTTGGCTGCAAGCACGGTACAACGTGAGGATGTGAGGTTGCAAACCAGATTGTCAAGATCTTCTCGAAGCCAAATCCAAGTACAAGACCGACCCGTAACAAGTTCTTCGATCTCCTCGCCAAGATCTCCTTCACAGAAGCTGCAACACCTCAAGGTCTCCGTCAAGGAACATCGAGATCTTCTTCATGGATCCGATGGCCGAGACCCTGAAGACCCTGATCTCGGACCCGAAGGCCCTGAGCTCCCCTTCCCGGATCCGAAGCCCCAGTTCTTGGAGTCCGTAGATCTCGAACAAAGATCGTCGAACCCTAATGTGATCCCCTTTCCGAGACCCTTATTTTTATAATATGACATAAATACTTGTTCCATATTAAATTGTTCATACTTGCATCCATATTGTGGGTGTTTGGGGCTATTTTGATGATTCACCTAAATTAAATATGGAGACTATATGCGTGCTATTCTAGTCTTATATTGACTCTATTTAAATTTGTGTAGCGAACGGATGTCATGTTTCGCCTTGTTAAGCCAACATTTAAATTGTGGGGTATATAAACAACATGAACCATCTAATTAATTGTCGGGACCCTGATTCCGCTTAATAATGCCTATTTGCACCGCATATTTACCATGTCATGCATCATACATACATCATGCCAGATCTTTTGTTGTAGTATTAAATAGTGCATACGGTCTTTTTTTAGTGCTTTGCTTCTTCACGGATTAGGACATTGAGTGGATGCGAGTATCGACAAGTCCTTCGGATATGTATCTTCGGCAGTGTTCCCCAGGAGAGCAATCTCCCCCTTTCGACCTATTTTGCATTTATAGTCTTTATTTCCTTCCTATTGATCTACTGCTATCCGTGTTGCGATGCTTTAGTTTCTGTACCATTTATATACCTTGCAACCTCTATATTGCCTTGGACACATCCTATTGCTTGTTGTTTGATAGATAGTCGGCCTTGCGAGTCGTAGTTGCTTGCTTAGGTGCTATTTCACGTCATTGTCGTTCCACCGTTGCTGGAAGGTTGGCACATGCTTAATGGTGGAGATGATCATGACTTAGTTTACAACTTGATATTAAAATGTTGGGAATAGATATAAGTAATGCAGAGGCACCGGTGGGCAATAGATAATATTTGGTTCTTCCACGCTCACTTGTGTCTCGTAGGCCCCGAGTACTTGATACCTGTTCCTTGACTATCGCACTATCCGCATGTGGGACCATGAATCCCCTTAGCCAGAGCTTGATTCATTTCTTATTTCTTGGGGCCACAAAGTAGTTTGGGGCTTTATTACTATCCTGTACTTATGCCATGCTTTACTGCTTTATTTAAGATTGTGTGTGGAGCACCTGTACTGCTTAGGAATCGTGGAATGTTTTCGCGGTATCGACAAGCCCAATCACACTTTCGGGTTCCCAGTCGTTTACAGCCATTGGCACAAACCTTGGGTCCGTCTCGGAGCCGACCAACTTCGCAGCGGGTAGCTTAATGGGATGGCCCCCTGAAATATTTTATGAATCTTTTGATTGCTTTGTCGTGAAAGCTTCGTTGGGTTTTTATTTGGTTTTTCCGAGGTTAATCGTGTGTGTGTTGCTATTTGTGCACCCCTGTAGGGTAAATCTTTATAAAAGCCGTGTCCGCAGTTATGGACGACTTGGAGCACAATATCTCGATCATAGACAAGCATAACTAAAGTAGTGCTATAAATTTGACTTTGGCATGTCTAGTAATCAGATTCACTACAATGGAATAAGTAAATAAGAGTGCCAACAATTGCTGGTTTTGGGAGGTCTCATGTTATTTGTATCTGATTAGTAAATATTGCAACTACAACGGAATTAACTAAAACTACCCACTGCTTATGATATCAGGATGACTCATGCTATTTATATCTGACCAGTAAGTGCTGCAACTATAAAGGAATGAATAAAACTGCCAACTGTGTGAGTTTCCTTGGCATGATTTCCTCGTTTGGTCTCGAGGGGGAAATACCAGGATGGGAATGTTTGGTGTTAGTATCAGGTGGTTCCGAATAGGTCTTTCTTATCCCTCTCTAAAGCCGACAGTTGAATTGAGTCTCTATAGGTTGTTTAGTGCATGCTTCGCTGCCGCTTCAGCCCACCATACCTATGTAGGCGAGAGCCACCGAATTCTAGCCTCGCCATGTACTGGCCTCAGTACTGATCGCTCCATTTTTCCTTTGCCCTTGTCGGCACCCCTTTTGTTTAGCAGGTATAAGTTCGACGATGTTAGCAGGGTTACCCTTCCGGCTTGGCCTAGGCAGGGTTATGGACGCCATTGGTAATTCTTGAGGGCTCTTAGCCCCATTTGCATCTTATCCGTACTCGGATGTTGTATCGTTTTCAAGGTGATTTAGATCTTCGTATTGTATATCTGTATTCTTGACTTGTTGAGTCGTTGTTGTATACATATGTTTTTGTGGGTTCCATCGTGGACTATTGTGTAATGATTTTTTCTTTGTTTTCCACCCGCACGCAAGTGCCTGGTGGGCATCTTTGAATCATTTCTATGCGGGTTTGGCGGGAATCGCTAAAATTTGCATAGGGCCAATTCGAGGGTGTTACACTCCATGAGACATCACCTACGAGCGGCGAACAACAATCAAGTCGCAAGTCCTACCGGACTTCCTCGTCCACTAGATGGAGCTCCAGCTACCAGATACACCAGACATGTCCAGCGTATGGACAATGCACTTTGACGGTTCCAAGCACAAAGAGGGAGCGGGTACCAGAGTTATCTTGACATATCCGCAGGGCAACAAGATGTGGTATGTACTGTGGATGAAGTTCCGCACATCCAACAATGAAGCGGAATATGAGGCCCTCCTCCATGGAATACGGATGGCAAAAGCCTGCGGTGCCACTCGACTCGTCTTCTACAGCGACTCTAACCTTGTGGTGCAGCAGACAATGAACAAGTGCGACACCATCAGCGACAACATGATGGCCTACCGCAACATCTACAACGCACTCGAAGGAGACTTCGATGAATGCGAACTGGGAAAGTCGGCCGCGAAAGCAACAAGGAGGCCGACAAGCTCGCCAACATTGGCTCCACATGCTCTCCGGTGCCACCAGGCGTATTCTTGGAGAAAATATGTGAACGGTCCATCAAGCCCAAGCCACCCAAGGAAGCACCAGAAGCAGACACGCACTTGGGGGCTATGCCACCCGAATAGGCCGAAGCATCCGCTACAACAGAATAAGAGCTTGCACCTAAAGGCCCCATGGAGGGCATGCTCACCGATCCATCTTGGACCCAGCCATACATCATGTACCTACTCACCAAGAAGATGCTATATGATCTGAAGGAGGCATTCCACATCGTTCGACGCTCCAAGGCCTTCACTATCATCAATGTCACCAACGGTGATGGAAAGGGCATCCTCCTCAACATCCACGAAGGCACATGCGGAGATCACGCTGGCAGTCGTGCTCCTTGACGCCAAGGCACTACAAGATGGTTTTTACTAGACAACCGTGATGCGTGATGCCAAGAGCATCGTCAAAAGGTGCAACACCTATCAGAGATTCGCGGATAAGCCACATGCACCAGGCATGGAGCTTCGTCCAATATCTTTGGTTTGGCCCTTCGCACAATGGGGACTTGACATGGTTGGCAGCTGCAGGAGTCATCACCCGGAGGATACGTCTTCTCCTTGTCGCAATCGACAAATTCACCAAGAGGATCGAGGCTACGCCTGTCACCAAATAAACTGACGCCACTGCCATCTAGTTCTTTGAGTCCATCGTCTTCATATTCGGGGTGCCGCACAGCATCATCACCAATAACAGGACAAATTCACCTCGCAGGAGTTCCAAAATTTCTGTGACAATCTGCGCATCAACATCAGCTACGCTTCCATGGCACACCCTCAGACCAACGGTCAATTCAAAAAGGCCAACATCCTAGTCTGCAACGGCATCAAGAGTCGAGTCCTTCGGCCGCTCGAACGAGCGGTCGTAGCATGGGTAGACGAGCTACCCTCCGTGCTATGGAGCCTACGAACAACCCCAAACAACACCACTGGCTACACACCTTTCTTCATGGTGCATGGTGCTGAGGCGGTACTACCAGCCAAGGTACGCTACAAGGTCCCATGGGTCGTTGCTTATAGCGAAGACGAATCTACGGCCGCACTCAAGGATGTCGTCGACCTCCTTGATGAGGCGCACGAAATCACCGTTGAACAGTTAACGGTGTATCAGTAGAGCCTCCACAACTACCATATCCGACGGCTATGCCCAAGGTCCTTCGCCAAAGGAGACCTTGTCCTCGACTGAAGCAAAAAGGGCACTTAAGCTCAAATTTCCATGGGAAGGACCCTATGTGGTCATGGAAGTAATCCCAGGTGGCGCCTATCGCCTCAAGGATGTAGAGACTAGAGTCACATACTCCAACCCGTGAAATGTTGCACAACTCTGCCGATTCTACCCTTAGATGTTTTTCTTTCAATAAGGGTACTTAGTCAAACAATGTACCTCCTGCTATTCTTCAATAAATAAAGCTAAGTTTCTCAAACATTAGTCTTGTTATATTTTTACATTATGCATCTTGCACTCGGGGGTTGTGCCTCCCTAATGACCTCGTCATCAATATAACCAATTCATCATCACGATGGCCCGAGTAGCTGAGTTTGCTTGCAATCGAACCCTTGCAAACTCCAACCCAGTTGCAGCCCAACTGACAGGTTGGCAAGGTACTGAGGTCTGTAGGCTCAGGCTAACAAAACGACATTGCATAATCACACTTGAACATATACAAACTAACAAGTTTATGCACATTACAAGGTCCACAATACCCAATCGAAGCTATACACGCTTTACATCACTTGTATATCCTGTGCAGGTTAACACTATGTTACTGTCGCTGAAGTAAGACGTTGGTATGCTTGTCAAACTGCTGGATAATATCCTCCGCAGGCTGGGCAACCTCCCGGTAGTGTGGGCGCATGTTACACGCCATACCATCTGGAGGTGCTGGCGGCCCTTCAGTGATATCATTCAGGTCCACATCTGGGTGTTGCATATGCACAAAAGCCAACGTAGCCTTTGCACCCGTGACAAGTTGCTGATGTACGCACTCGCGTACAACACCTACATTGTGGAACTTCCATAGCAGCGCCAACAGGCTTGAAGGGGCTTCGTCCAGGGGTAACATCACCCTGAAAATAATCTTAAAGGAGGATTGAACCTTCTTCAAGTCATGTAGCACATACACAATGCGATCCTGCACTATCGCTAGCATAGTCGCTCGATTCCGATCGGTCCATAAGAACCCGCCAGCTTCCTGCTCCGCCTGAGTAAGGCAATTCAGTCGGATGCTGACACGCTCTTTCTCTTCCTGTGGAATGAGATTCACAATTGCACATACAAGACAAGGATATGTCAGTCGACATCATAACAAGCCAAGAAGAATACAAATTAGTCGAATAAATCTCACATCACAGTTGCTCGCCTACTTAAGTGACTTCACAAGCAGATACTTTTCCCGCTCAACAGTTTTCTCTGCTTTTGACTTCCACACATTAGCGTTGCCATGGGTGATCAACATTTTTTTCTCCAACTCCTTCACATAGTGTGTAGGAGGGGGAGCTGAGACATTTCGTCCACCCTCGAGCGCAGAGGAGCTAAAGGAGCAGAGGATGATGACACATCTTGTGTGCCACTCGCATGACCCTAGTCAAGCAAACCATCGAGGCAGCAAGTCGAAGGAACAAGAGAAACGGCAAGCAGCCAATATATACACACCACTTAGACAGGTTCTAGTGGCTCAAGCCCACAAAAGCATTTGAAGACACTATAAGGTCCTAACATTACTATACAACAAAATCACTAGAAAGGGTGCGGCACGGCCTACACAGAGGCATCCGAAGGCTTCGCGGAACTCGCGGAAGCCCTCGACACCGTGGCCTTTGCCGCGGATAATCATTTCTTCTCCGTGGAATACTTCACAAGCATCTCGATGAGCCGCGGGCCATACTTCTTACAGCACTAGGCAAAAGAAGCAAAGGATACCTCTTGTCCTTTGGTCGTAACCGACATCTTGGAGGTGATCCTGCTGATATCCAGGCCAATGTTGCAAGCCTACGCCATCGCTAATCCGAGGGAGGCACCCATTCCTTTATGGAACTGCTTGTATTCGGCAGGCATGCCCTCGGCAAAGGCCTCAGGAAGACCGCCAACATATTCAATGGACTTTTTTCGGACACATCTCCTCGTAGAGACGACCTTGGCCCTCTAGAGTGCATCCTTGGCGGAGACACTGTGGTCTTTGACTGCGGCTATGGCGCCAACCAATAGGTCATCACGCATCAGTGCTTGGGGTCAAAATTAAGATCGCTGCATCTGCAAAAACAGAGCAATTAAAAGCTCAAGAAGAAAGGAGCCAAAGGGACTAGAACATGAAGAATAACTCACACAAGAAAACTTACCAGAGAGAATCTAGGCAGCTATCATGAGCTGGTCTGCAAAGCCCTTCTCTCTCTCCACTGCGGTCGTCGCTAAGTCTTCCTCATGCTGTTTCAACTCCATCTTATAGCGCTCGAGGGCCTCAACTACATATTTCCTCTTGGTCTCCACCATGTTGAGACTCTTTTTGATAGAGTCTAGCCAATGAAGAAGTTGATTATTCTCCTCTGGTGCGAGAAAAAATGCATCAATCAAAAATTTACTTCACACTCAGATGAGTCACACAAACAGATCAAGAAAAGGAATTTACATTGGAGTTACCGGAAGTCAGCATCCAGTCGCACGTGCTGTTGGCCTAGGCGAACCATGTCCCATAGGAAGGGCTAAAGTAGAGCTTCAGGTCAGAAGAAGAAAAGTACTCGGGGGCTCCATTGAATGAACAACATACAATTACATGATCACCTGAAGACTCCGAAGGTTCCTATCTCGTCTTCCAGGCGACGACCCTGTGCAACCCCAACATGGAGGAGCTCGAGGAGCTATCACCAGAGGTGGCCACCGTCTTCGGGGAAGGCTCGGTCATTTCTATGCCCTTGCCCTTAGAGTCCACGGCTCCCTCATCTTCCACGTCCTTGTCTCTTTTGGACGATGACGACCCTGTGTGACTTCAGCAATACAAAGAACACCCATCTAAGAACAGCAACAAGAAAATACTCTATCCTCTTGTATGGGAGGCCACGTTGGGTTGTGGTTTTTGCAGTCCCATACTTTCCACCACTAGGACCTAAGTTCTTGCCTCTTGAACCAAGATGAGCGTACAGCCACACGGGGGCCTAGAAACCCCCTCGACCAATTAACTTGCCTAGTAGATTCCATGAGTCACATAGTTTGGGTGTTCCATTCGACATATGCACTTTGGATGTTCTGATGAAGGCGGTGAAGGAGGTGCATTCATAACAGGTAGGGCATGGCTGGGAACAAGAAAGACACGACCTTCGTAATCTTGGTCCCTGCACACAACTCTAGGGACCAACTTTGGGACTCGACCCATTACAGAGGCATCTCCTTAGGGAGTGATTCATGGTCTTGGCGAAAGAAAGGTAAAGGTCATGGTCAACCACCCTCTGCCAGCTTTGCAAGGAAGAGGGCTTATCTAGTGGCATTAAGACTCGGTTGGTACATGTGCGTAAAGTTATACATCCTTGTAGGGTTTTAATATTTTCGAAAAGCCATGTCCGCGGTTATGGACGACTTGGGAACAGATTCTAAGATCATAGATAAGTAAAATTGATGGCTCAGTGTTGATGTAGAGCTTGTTGGGGAACCCCAAGAGGAAGGTATGATGAGCACAGCAGCAAGTTTCCCTCAGTTATGAAACCAAGGTTTAATCGAACCAGTAGGAGCAAGGAAACACCCCAAATGTGTTGCTAGCTGAGCCTTGGCAGGGCGCACTACCGGTGCTAGTAGCAACGTGGAGACCTGCACAACACAACCACAGAACTTTGCCCCAACTTGCGATGAGGTTGTCAATCTCACTGGTTTTGCTGAAAACAAAGGATTAAACATATCGAATGGAAGGAAGTAAAAGTTTGTAGAAAGTAAACACAAAGCAGAAAAAAGTTTATAGATTGTATGTAAAGAAAAGGACTAGGATCCATAGTTCACTAGAGGTGTCTCTCCTTAAGATAGATAACATGATGGGTGAACAAATTACAGTGGGGCAATTGACAAACATCGAGAAAGCAATACATGCATATCCTAATCATCTTGACTCCTTTGGAACTTGATTGGGCATTACAACATTATACATAGACCACCATCCAACTGCATATATGACTAATACTACCTTCAGGTTATCATCCGAACCCCCTCCAGTATTAAGTTGCAAGCAACAGATTATTGCTTTACGAATTGTGTGTAATGTAAACAAAACGATTGTTCTATGAACAAAGGATTGTTGTTTTCTCCCTAGTAGCAACATCACATCTAGTACCTTAGAGATTTCTGTCACTTCCCCAGATTATCAGAGGCATGAACCCACTATCGAGCATAAATACTAACTCTTGGAGTTGCTAGCATCTACTTGCCAAGATAGCTACTAACAACGGAAAGCATGCAAGATCACTAATAACAAAGACATGATAGAATCAATAATCAATCTGAAATAGCATCTCAATATCCATCGGATCCCCGCAAACACAACATGCAGAATTACAAATAGATGATCTTGATCATGAACGGAGCTCACAAGATCTAGACATGAAAGCACAAAGGAGGAGAACCAGCCATCTAGCTACTACATGGACCCGTAGTCCAGAGATGAACTACTCAGGCATCACACCAGAGGCTTGCATGATGATGCAGAAGGCCTTCAGGGTGAATTCCCCTCTCCGGCGGGGTGCCAGGAAGAGCTTCAGATCCCTCCCGATCTAGGGACAGAGACGACGACGGCTACAGACTCTTTCGTGGATTTTTGATCGGGTACTTAGGGTTTTCGTCCCGAGGGCAATATATAGGCGGAAGGAGAGGCCGAGGGGGTGCTGGGATCGGCCAGACCACCCCCTGGAACGGGCCAGGCCTGGCCGCGCGGCCAGGTTGTGTGGCCGGCCCCCAACCCTCTCTGTCTCGTATTCTGGCATCAGATGTCTTCCGGAAAAATAGGCACTTTGGCTTTTGTCCCGTCCAATTCCGAGAATATTCATTTTCTGACATTCCTGGAACCAAAAACAGCAGAAACCAGGCAGCTGGTACTGTGGCTCTTATTAATAGGTTAGTCCAAGAAATCATATGAAAAGTACTCCAAAGTATGGACAAAACACAAGAAAGTAGATAAAACCAAGCATGGAACATCAAAAATTATAGATACATTTGCAATGTATCAACATCCTCAAGCTTAACTTCTGCTCGTCCTCGAGTAGGTAAGTGATAAAAAGAAAGAATAATTTTTGCATGCACCATCATAAACTTGATCAAAGTATTTGTAAAACATTCAAAGCTGGGATCATAGTACTTCAATCATAACATGAAAGACAAAGTTCTAGCAATAAGACAAAGAAACTATGATGCAACATGAAAAGGCACAAACAAAAGATTCATGAATAACAATGCTTTGCAAGACATTTGTTTGTTTCACATAAAGAAACATAGCATAATAGAATTTAGCTTGTCCCTCATAGAGTAGCAAATATAATTGCATAGGACACCTTCAAAGTTTATAAGAGTGACTAGATATGTCAACACTGGGATTTTTAATCCCAGATGCCCGTTATGCCATACCTCGCAATCCCAGGATTACCATTTTTGCGAGACATAACGGATTGGATATCACAGTACATCATCCATTACAAACCATACATAAGGTCTTACACAAATAAGGATCTCATGATCCAGTCTGAATACAACAAGCAGCGGAAATAAACGATAAGCATAGCGGTGGGGTCCATCTTCAGGGGCACAGGCAATGCTGACGAAGGCAGATAGTCCTAGTTATCATAGCCGTCCTGCTGGCCATCATCTTGATAGTCTCCTTCATAGTCTGGCCATGAGAATAGCCAGGGACAAAAGCCATGAGTACTCTTTAAGTACTCGCAAACTACCACTAACAAGTAATATAGTTATAGGTTAAAGTGCTAAATCTAAGTTTAACTATAAAGTTAAGTTTGAAACTTAAGCTGAGTTCTGAAGCAAAGAAAGATAAAATAAAGTTCTAGACTCACTTAAGTTGGGAAGCTATTGTCATAAACACAAACTTGTTGGGGTCAAGTCAAGATACATCATTCATTTCATAAGTTGTTTGGAAAACATCTGACAACAAAACAGTATGGCCATTCCAACTAACCCTAATCGCGGTTGCGGCTATTCGAATAGTTTGACACTCTGCAGAGGTGGTACACTTTCCCCACAAGATTCGATACATCTGTCAGGGATAACCCTGAATCATCATACTTAGTATGTAGATAATCAAACATAACCTTTCCTTTACACACCCTAGTATAAGCACCTCTCCTATGAGCATGGCCTCCCAACCATGGCCATCAGTCATCTTGGGCACTGCATAGGTGGACAACATTGAGAGGTAGCCTCAGCTCAAACCTCTCCCGCGAGGGAACTAATACTAATGCATATAAATTTTTCGGCTAAGCCTTACCCAATTCAGGTAGTGTGGTTGTACGGTAAATTTGGAATGCTATCGCATCCGAATCCAACCATCAGTTTTATAAAAAGGGTTAAGGCTCATGCCTCAACATTTCACCATCATAAACCATTTGTGTTTCTCAACACATGTCAAAACATCTCAATAGAATGACTCATCATTCCAAGGTTTTCATAATTCATTTTCACCAAATGCTCCCATCTAAAGTGACTCAAGTTTTTAATCTACTCTAAACTACTAAGTTAAGAGTGTTCACTAAGGTGGAAAAGATGGGTTCAATCTCATGTCATAGAATGACATCTAAAGGGGTTCTAAATAGATCAAGTTTTATACTCTTTATGCTACCTTCAAAACAAGTAAAGAACTTTGGGTAAAGTAAAGGAAGTAAAGCTTGAAGATAATACTTGGGGTAACTAATAGTCAAAGTGGTATGACTCAAGTATGCCTATAGCATCTTGGATCAAGTTAACTAGCTTAAATTCTAGCTTGCTACAATAGCTTGCCTTGGTTGGTGCAGTGGTTGAAGTTTTCTTCTTCTTCTTGGTTGAACTCCTCCTCCTCGTAGACTTGGTCGGTACTATCGTCTATAAATACATACGGAGTACACAATCACCAAACAATACTTAACTAGTCTAATTAGCATGCTAAGACACACATTAAATGGTCTATTATAATCACAAGCATCACAAGTTTTATTAACTAGTTTCATCCTTTTTATTTTAGAAAAGTAATTTCTACTCACTGAAAAATTAATTAAGATTTAATATTCACCACTTAAAATATGGGATCATGTGGACACATGTCATCACCACATATTCTAACATGTGGGAATGTAATTTAAGGGTTGGATCATAATTACTTTGGTTTAAGTTCATTATTTAATGATTTAAAGTGACTATAAATGCCTATATAGCATTATTTTGGTACTAGTCCAAAGTCACTGCATGTAAACCTTAATATTATTACATATTAAGATAGTTATGGTAAAATGTGATTTTTGAGAGTTGGAATCAACTCAAAATCTATCTTGGTTGATTTTATAAAAATGTTGCAAGGTGCAAATGCTTCTGTTTTATTATTTTTACTAGGAGAGATCTATAACTCTAATTCAATTAAATCCAACGGGCTTGGATAGATCATTTCCATACCTTTTAGGAAAAATTGGTTTCATGCAATTTGGATTGGTAAATCTCTCCAAATTGATTTTCAAACTCAGAGACAGAACTAAGTTTAAACTAAAAAGGAAAATCCTTATTAAAACTAACTGGGTCGCGCGGGAAACTCTAACGGGCCGGCCCAGTGTCACTCCGCAGCGCGGGGCTCAGCTGACAGGAGGGTCCACCAGTCAGTGGCTCATAACACGCGAAGCGGTACGGGGCAATGTGGGGCATTGGATTAGAGTGGGGATGAACGACTGTGGATCCTCGTCGATGACGGACCTGTCGTCGGCGAGCTCTAACCCTAGCGGCTCGGTGGGGGTGCATAGGGGGCGTACTAGGGCTCCAGCGATGACGGCGAGGCGGGCAAACGGACTGGTGGTCGACGGCGAGCTTAGGGACGGTCGAGGCAGCTCTGGGGGTGGTCGCAATCAGCGGCGCCCTTCTCCACCAGAGGCGGCCTGCTCCGGTGGAATTCCATCGAGCTGCTGCTCCCCGTGCTCCGGCTAGAGGTGTGGGACGATCTATGAGGTGAGGGGAGTAGAGTGGTGTGCTGCAAATGGCTGGGGGTACCCTCCTTTTATAGGCTCGACGGCGAGACCGAGAGGGATGGGCAGGCGACGGTGGCGACATGGCTACGGACGGCTAGCGGCATGGCTGAGGGTGGCGATCGACGCGCGGTCTCCTGGCGGTGCTCTAGGACTTTAATGCAGGCTTAGGGGCGGTGGTATGCGGTCGGGTGGAGCTAGCGCTCTGAGCGGCAGAGGCGGCGGTGTCCACGGCGAGCGGTGGTTGTGAGGCGTTGGCGGCGAACGGGCTTGTCCGGCGTGCTCCCTAGGTCGTGGCGAAGCGGTGGGCGCGGGCTGCGGTCGAGCAGCGGCTTGTGCACGCGTGTCGGGCGCGGCGCTCTGGCGCGTCCCCCTCTTTCTTGGTGGTCCACTGCTTGGCCTGGCTCAGGGAGGGGACAATGGGCGGCGGTGAGGTGCTGGCTACCTCCTAGACATGGCGAGAGAGAGGGGGACGGTTTGCTGCGGCGGTGACCAAGTTGGCCGGCGAGTTGATGCTCGGGGTGGCTCGACACTGTGGCTAGGGACAAGGGGTGAGGTGCTAATGGTCTGGTTTGATCAAGAGGGGACAAAGGGATTAATTGGAGATCAAATGGGGGCAAAACCCTGTACAAAATAGTGACCTAGGATTTAGTGTTTGATTCTGCCTGCCAAGTGTTTGATGAAATGGCCGCATGAAATTTCTTTTTGAATTTTGAAAAAATTTATGGTGGGTGTGCTAGGCATAAGCTTGAGACTCTGTGGTTGCTTGGGTTTTGAAAATTGAGCTTCTTTGAGTGGTTTTTGAAATAGTGGGATCTTCCCATATGAAATAGATTCAATTTTAAACTATCATTTAAAATTAGCATTTGAATGTTTTTAGCAGATCACAAAGTGGGCCTTGGTACCTCATTATGTGTACTAGCAAGGGGTGCAAAGATCCAGAATTATTTCTGTTGGTAAATGAGTGCTAGGAACACTCAAAGTAGTGTAGTGGATTAAAATGACCAAAATGACCATTTACTCCTTTTATTCATTTTGAGTTGTTAATCTTGTGGGAAAAGTTTGGGAATGATTTAGATGATGTTTATTTCACCTAAGAAACATTTTACAAGCAATGAATCACAGAACCATGGCAATTCAAATCAACTCCTAATTTAAATGCACATACACATGAATGCTTTCATATTTTTAAATGGAAAAGTTTTTGTTAACCCTAATTTTGAGGATTTGGATCTTGATAAGCTTGGATTAAAGTTTTGAGATGTTACAAACCTTCCCTCTTAAACAAAATCTCGTCCCGAGATTTACAAAGAAAACTAGGAACTAAAGAGATCTGGGAACTCTATCCTAATGTAATCTTCGCGCTCCCAAGTGGCTTCCTCATCTGTATGGTTGCTCCACTGAATCTTGAGAAACTTGATGCTCCTGGTCCTGGTGGTTCTGTAGGCTTCTTCTAAGATATGGATGGGCACTTCCCGATAGGTCAGGTCATTGTTGATTTCTACAGCTCTGTGATTGATGTTCTTGAAAACTTCAGTCTTCTCTGGCACTTCCAGGCATTTGCGAAGTAACGAGATAGGGAACACATTGTGGATGGCTGACATCTCTTCAGGCAGTTCCAGTTGGTATGATACTTCTCCTCGAAGGTTCAGAATCTTGAAGGGCTCGATATATCTGGGGCTAACTTTCCTTTCAGGCTAAAGCGTTGAGTTCCTTTCAATGGCAAAACTTTGAGATACACAAAATCTCAGACATTGAAAGTCAGGTCTCTCCTTCTTTTATCAGCATAACTCTTCTGTCTGGATTGGGCGGTCTTGAGGTGCTCACGGACTTTGTGGACCTTCTCTTTGGGTTCTCGGAGAATGTCGGGTCCAAAGATCTGACTCTCTCCTACTTGCGACCAATTCAAAGGGGTTCGACACTTTCTTCCGTATAGGAATTCAAATGGTGCCATCTGCAAACTAGCTTGATAACTGTTGTTATATGAGAATTCTGCGAAAGGCAGGCAGTCTTCCCATTTTGATCCATATTCTAACACACAAGCTCTAAGCATATCCTCTAAGATCTGGTTGACTCTCTCAGTCTGTCCATTGGTTTGCGGGTGATAAGCGGTACCGAAGTTCAACTTGGTTCCCAATACTTCTTGGACTTTCTGCCAAAATCTCGAGGTAAACTGATTTCCTCGATCTGATACTATGGTCTTAGGGGTTCCATGTAGACTAACAATCCTAGCAATATACAGTTCTGCTAACTTTGCACTCTGGTAGGTAGTCTTGACACGTATAAAGTGGGCTACCTTGGACAATCTATCAACTATGACCCAGATTGAGTCATTTCCCCTACTAGAAGTAGGCAAACCGGTGATAAAGTCCATTCCGACAGAATCCCATTTCCATTCCGGAATATGCAATGGTTGCAACAGTCCTGCAGGCCTCTGATGCTCTGCTTTGACTCTTTGACAGATATCACACTTGGCGATGTAGCTTCCGATTTCTCTCTTCATCTTGTGCCACCAAAATTTCTCTTTCAAATCCTGATACATCTTCGTTCCTTCGGGGTGGATAGAATAAAGAGTATCATGAGCTTCCTTCATGATAACTTGCTTCAGTTCCGAATCTACTGGCACACAGATACGTCCTTTGTACCACAGTACTCCTTCTTCGTCTTCAGTGAATCCAGGTACCTTTCCTGTACCAATATGACGTTTGATTCCGTCGATACTTTCATTCCCCTTCTGGGCTTCCTTGATTTGGCTAATCAAAGTGGGTTGAAGTTTAATGCTAGCTAAGAATCCTTTGCTAACTAATTCCGTCTTGAACTTCTCCAACTCTTCATACAAACTTGGTTGTTTATCCTTGATCATGGTGTTTAGCCTACACGGCAATCTGCTAAGAGCATCTGCTACCACATTGGCTTTGCCGGGGTGATAGTGAATGTCAAGGTCATAGTCCTTGATTAACTCTATCCATCTCCGTTGCCTCATATTCAGCTCCTTCTGAGTGAAAATATATTTCAAGCTCTTGTGATCTGAGTAAATCTCATAGAGGTTACCCATCAAATAATGACGCCATGTCTTCAATGCTAGAACCGCAGCTGCTAGCTCAAGATCATGGGTCGGATAGTTCTAATCATGCTGTTTTAGCTTTTGAGACAGATACGCGATGACTTTGCCTTCTTGCATCAATACACATCCTAGACCAATCTTGGATGTGTCACAATACACATCAAACGGCTTCTTGATGTCTGGCATGACTAATATTGGGGCCGATATCAATCTCTTTTTCAGCTCTTGGAAACTGGCTTCACATTTGTCTGTCCATTCAAACTTCTTGTCCTTCTTCAACAATTGGGTCATGGGTCTGGCGATACTCGAGAAGCCTTCTACGAACTTGCGGTAGTATCCCGCTAATCCGAGAAATGCATGGACTTGGGTTTGGGTGGTTGGAGCTTCCCATTCTTCGACATCTTTGATCTTGGCAGGATCAACAGAGACTCCTCCGGCAGACACAATATGTCCTAGGAATCCTACTTCTTTCAGCCAAAACTCACACTTGCTGAACTTGGCATATAACTGATGCTCTCTCAGGGTTTCTAGGATGATTCTTAGATGTTGCGCATGCTCTTCTTCTGACTTGGAGTAGATAAGGATGTCGTTGATAAACACAACTACACACTTATCTAGGAAATTCATAAAGATCTTATTCATGAGATTCATGAAATAAGCAGGGGCATTGGTTAATCCAAAAGACATAACCGTATACTCGTATAAACCATAGCGAGTAGTAAATGCGGTCTTCGAAATATCTGTTGCACGAATCTTAAGTTGGTGATAACCAGTCCTAAGATCAATCTTTGAGAATACCTGGGCTCCAGTCAACTGATCAAATAGATCCTCTATCTTTGGCAAGGGGTACTTGTTCTTGATGGTAACGTCATTCAACTTTCTGTAATCTGTGCACAGACGGTTGCCTCCATCTTTCTTGTCGACGAATAACACTGGTGATCTCCATGGTGATGCGCTTGGTTGAATCAAGTCTTTTTCTAACATGGCATCCAACTGCTTCTTCAGTTCCACTAACTCTGAGGGGTTCATGCTATAGGGTCTCTGGGCTATGGGTCCGGTTCCGGGGATTAGTTCGATAATGAACTCAATATCCCTATCCGGGGGCATTCCTAGCAATTCATCTAGGAATACATCAGGGTATTCACAGACTACTCTGACTTGGTATGTAGTGGGTAGGGCTAGACTCTTGTTGCACTTGAATTGACGGGGTAAGGTTTCAGATATATGCTCTACTGTTACTCCAGAACTACTGGTCAAGGTGATGGATTTCTTAGCACAGTCTAACAGTCCTTTATGCCTTGACATCCAGTCATACCTAGTAATACTTCCAATCCTTTGGTTCCAAGTACAATTAGGTTGGCATAAAAATCTATCCCATGAATTCTGATAGGCACAGCTTTGCAAATTTTTCTAGCTTTGGTTGTTGAACTGGGGATTTGAACTATCATGACATGCTTCAGGTTGGTTGGGTGAATCTTACTAGTGCATGCAAATTCTTCGGTGACAAATGAATGCGATGCTCCTGAATCAAACAATACTCTTGCTAAAACTGAGTTGACAGAAAACATACCCATCACTACATCTCGCGCTTCCTGGGCTTCTTCTGCATTCATGTGGAAGAGACAGCCGTTGCGGTTGTGCGGGTTCCCTAGGGCAAATCTTCTTCCTGGTTGAACACAACGCTGCTGCTGAGCTGGGGCATTCACATTGGCATTGGCTGCAGTCTTCTTGGGACACTCATTTGAATAGTGACCCTTAACTCCACACTCGAAACAAGCGATAGGCACAGCATTGCTGCCAGTTCTGGGTGCAGTTTTTTGTTGTTTTTGTTCTTGGGAGGTGCACGGTTGAAATTGTTGGCATTGCCGGAGTTGTGGTTGTTTCCTCCGGCCTTCCCATTGCCTCCTCTACGGTTGGGGTAGCTTGGACGAGACGTTGGGGGTCGGTTGTTCCTTGGTGCATATCCCGATGAGGGGTTGGGGTGGTACTTCTGGTGACTGCTGGATCTAGATTGTTGCATCATACGACGTTTGCGGTTGTCGTTTGCCTGGTTAATCTTCCCTTCCATCTGAATGGCAGAGTCGACTAGCTCTTCGAGATCCTCGAAACGGATGTTGACAAGGACAATTTGCATCTCATCATGCAGTCCGTTTAGGAATCTCTCCTTCTTCTTGGCCTCCGTGTTGATCTCATCAGGTGCATATCTGGCAAGTGACAGGAATCTATCACGGTATTCCACCATAGTCATTCTTCCTTGCTTCAGTTTGCGGAATTCATCTCTCATCCTGTTGACTAGACCTTGCGGCATGTGGGTGCGGCTAAACTTGACTTTGAATGCTTCACATGTCATCACTTGACCATGGTTCATATTGTGGATACTATTCCACCAAGCTCTTGCATCTCCTACCAGGTAGTGGGTAGCAAAGAGAACTTTCTCATTTTCATCAACTCTTGCAACTTCTAAGTTGTTTTCCATTGTCTGCAACTAGTCATCAGCATCTAGTGGGTTTTCAGATTGGTTGAAGATTGGGGGATTGGTGTTCTGAAATTTTTTGAGTTTGGATCCCTGGTGATCCTGATTTCCATTCCCTTGGTTGTTGAGAGCCATCTGGGCGATCTGTTGAAGTGTTGCTAAGTTAGCTTGGCGCTCCGCCCTGCTTGCTTCACGGTCTGCGATGAGATTTTGCAAGATCTGCAGCATTGGGTCTTGCGACGAGATGCTCCCTCCTTGG
Organism: Avena sativa; assembly: GCA_916181665.1. Lineage (NCBI taxonomy): Eukaryota > Viridiplantae > Streptophyta > Magnoliopsida > Poales > Poaceae > Avena > Avena sativa. The sequence continues at coordinate 348,854,023 of OV702287.1, forward strand.
TTTCCATGAGTCATCTGGAGATTGAGATGGATATAGGGGTAAGAGGGAAATTCTAAGGTTCATGGTTTTGGTTTTCAAAGCTAAAACTTTGAGTTAGACTCAGGTTTTTCAACTAACTTCATTTTCATTCATGCAAACAAGCACACGATACAACACACACCACAACAATCAAAGGAAAACAGATGGTTTTAAGAACCATTCTGTAAGCTATGATACGGTGGGACTGATACATCTCATGCTACGACAATGCTCTAGTGCATCTACTCATCGTCGATGAAGTCGGAGTCCTCATCATCAGTGTAGAAGTCCATGGCATCCTCCTCCAGAAAGTCATCATCATTGATGAGGTAAGAGTCCATGTCTCCCTGGATGTCTTAACCCTCTTCTTCTTCCTTTGCTGCAAGCTGGGCTTCCTGCTCCTTGACGGTCTTCTCGAGGTCGGCCACCTTCTTGCAAAGATGGGCGATGGTGCGATCCTTCTTTGCACGCTGGCGGCGAAGAGACTGGCGATCTTGGATGAGCAGTGTGAAAGTCTAGGCCTTCTGGTCGGCAATGGCACGATTCTGGTTGGCTAACTCCCTAGCATTGTCCAGTTCCTGCTGTCTGTCGTGCAGCAAGAAGTCAAGATTCTCCAATTGACGCCTCAACTCTGGGTGACTTGGTTTCTCCATCGGCATTCCCATGAAGTCACGTCTTGCATAGTGGGCAAAACGGGTTCCTTGGATTTTGTTGATGCTGAGGGCACATAGACGTGCAAGAGCTTCATCATTGCCCTGGCTAATCCATCTAACCAGTTGTTCTCTCTCACGGAGAACTGAATTCTCCCAAAAGTTGGTGCTTCGATGCTTCCTCTAAGATCCGTGGTGACTAGCCACTTTAGGTCTCCTCCTGGGGGTCCTGGAAGTTGAGCTCCAAGAAACTCCGGATGTGGGCGTCCCAGTAACTCCGACAGTGAATCCAGATCCCTCTCGAAGATCAGCTGACCTCCGTTTCCCAACTGGTAAAACTTGCTGAACCGAGTCTCCATCTGCAAGAATGTAGGATGAGGAAATTAGTGAAGTGATCAAGTGTGTCAAATTTTAAGTAGTAATGTAAGAATTTTGAGGAACATGAATTTTTGAGAAAGAATGAATCCACAAGGATAAGAGAGGAAATAGTTTTTCGTAAATACTCACTTTGGTTTTGAAACTAAGTTTTTGTTTGGATGTCCATTCTAACTAGGGTCTCCTATGGTCAGGATGGCTCTGATAACAACTTGTCAACACCCGGATTTTTAATCCTAGATGCCCGTTATGCCATACCTCGCAATCCCAGGATTACCTTTTGCGAGACATAACGGATTGGATATCATAGTACATCATCCATTACAAACCATACATAAGGTCTTACACAAATAAGGATCTCATGATCCAGTCTTAATACAACAAGCAGCAGAAATAAACGTTAAGTGTAGCGATGGGGTCCATCTTCAGGGGCACAGGCAATGCTGACGAAGGCAGATAGTCCTAGTTATCATAGCCGTCCTGCTGGCCATCATCTTGATAGTCTCCTTCATAGTCTGGGCATGAGAATAGCCAGGGACAAAAGCCATGAGTACTCTTTAAGTACTCGCAAACTACCACTAACAAATAATATAGTTCTAGGTTAAAGTGTTAAATCTAAGTTTAACTATAAAGTTAAGTTTGAAACTTAAGCAGAGTTCTGAAGCAAAGAAAGATAAAATAAAGTTCTAGACTCACTTAAGTTGGGAAGCTATTGTCATAAACACAACCATATTGTGGTCAAGTCAAGATTCATCATTCATTTCATAAGTTGTTTGGAAAACATCTGACAACGAAACAGTATGGCCATTCCAACTGTCCCTAACCATGGACGCGGCTATTCGAATAGTTTGACACTCTGTAGAGGTGGTACACTTTTTCCACAAGATTCGATACATCTGTCAGGATAACCCTGAATCATCATACTTAGTATGCAGATAATCAAACATAACCTTTCCTTTACACACCCTAGTATAAGCACCTCTCCTATGAGCATGGCCTCCCAACCATGACCATCAGTCATCTTGGGCACTGCATAGGTGGACAACATTGAGAGGTAGCCTCAGCTCAAACCTCTCCCGCGAGGGAACTAGTACTAATGCATATAAATTTCCGGCTAAGCCTTACCCAATTCAGGTAGTGTGGTTGTACGGTAAATTTGGAATGGCATCGCATCCGAATCCAACCATCAGTTTTATAAAAAGGTTTAAGGCTCATGCCTCAACATTTCACCATCATAAACCATTTGTGTTTCTCAACACATGTCAAAACATCTCAATAGAATGACTCATCATTCCAAGGTTTTCATAATTCATTTTCACCAAATTCTCCCATCTAAAGTGACTCAAGTTTTTAATCTACTCTAAACTACTAAGTTAAGAGTGTTCACTAAGGTGGAAAAGATGGGTTCAATCTCATGCCATAGAATGACATCTAAAGGGGTTCTAAATAGATCAAGTTTTATACTCTTTATGCTACCTTCAAAACAAGTAAAGAAATTTGGGTAAAGTAAAGGAAGTAAGGCTTGAAGATAATACTTGGGGTAACTAATAGTCAAAGTGGTATGACTCAAGTATGCCTATAGCATCTTGGATCAAGTTAACTAGCTTAAATTCTAGCTTGCTACAATAGCTTGCCTTGTTTGGTGCAAGTGGTTGAAGATTTCTTCTTCTTCTTGGTTGAACTCCTCCTCCTTGTAGACTTGGTCGGTACTATCGTCTATAAATACATACGGAGTACACAATCACCAAACAATACTTAACTAGTCTAATTAGCATTCTAAGACACACATTTTATGGTCTATTATCATCACAAGCATCACACATTTTATTAACTAGTTTCATCCTTTTTATTTTAGAAAAGTAATTTCTACTCATTGAAAAATTAACTAAGATTTAATATTCACCACTTAAAATATGGTATCATGTGGACACATGTCATCACCACATATTCTAACATGTGGGAATATAATTTAAGGGTTGGATCATAATTACTTTGGTTTAAGTTCATTATTTAATGATTTAAAGTGACTATAAATGCCTATATAGCATTATTTTGGTACTAGTCCAAAGTCACTTTATGTAAACCTTAATATTATTACATATTCATATATTTATGGTAAAATGTGATTTTTGAGAGTTGGAATCAACTCAAAATCTATCTTGTTTGATTTTATAAAAATGTTGCAAGGTGCAAATGCTTCTGTTTTATTATTTTTACTAGGAGAGATCTATAACTCTAATTCAATTAAATCCAACGGGCTTGGATATATCATTTTCATACCTTTCAGGCAAAATTGGTTTCATGCAATTTTGATTTGTAAATCTCTCTGAATTGATTTTCAAACTCAGAGACAGAACTAAGTTTAAACTAAAAAGGAAAATCCTAATTCAAACTAACTGGGTCGCGCGAGAAACTCTAACGGGCCGGCCCAGTGTCACTCCACAGCGTGGGGCTCAGCTGACAGGGGGTCCACCAGTCAGTGGCTCATAACGCGCGAAGCGGTACAGGGCAATGTGGGGCATTGGATTAGAGTTGGGATCAACGGCTGTGGATCGTCTTCGATGACGGCCCTGCCGTCGGCGAGCTCTAACCCTAGCGGCTCGGTGGGGGTGCATAGGGGGCATACTAGGGCTCCAGCGACAATGGCAAGGCGGGCAAACGGACTGGTGGTCGACGGCGAGCTCAGGGACGGTCGAGGCAGCTCCGGGGGTGGTCGCAATCAGCGGCGCCCTTCTCCACCAGAGGCGGCCTGCTCCGGTGCAATTCCGGCGAGCTGCTGCTCCTCGTGCTCCGGCTAGACTGTGGGACGATCAGTGAGGTGAGGGGAGTGGAGTGGTGTGCTGCAAACAGCTGGGGGTGCCCTCCTTTTATAGGCTCAACGGCGAGACCGAGAGGGATGGGCAGGCGACGGTGGCGACATGGCTACGGGCATCTAGCGGCATGGCTGAGGGTGGCGATCGACGCGCGGTCTCCTGGCGGTGCTCTAGGAATTTAATGCGGGTTTAGGGGCAGTGATATGCGGTCGGGCGGAGCTGGCGCTCTGAGAGGCAAAGGCGGCGATGGCCACGGCGAGCGGTGGTTGTGAGGCGTTGGGCAGCGAACGGGCATGTCCGGCGTGCTCCCTAGGTCGTGGCGAAGCGATGGGCGCGGGCTGCGGTCGAGCGGCGGCTTGTGCACGCGTGTCGGGCGCGGCGCTCTGGTGCGTGCTCGGCATGGCGCGGTGCTACTGGGCGCGGGGTTTTCTCGGTGGTCATTGCTTGGCCTGGCTCGGGGAGGGGACAGTGGGCAGCGGTGAGGTGCTGGCTACCTCCTAGACATGGCGAGAGAGAGGGGGACGGTCTGCTGCGGCGGTGACCATGGCAATTCAAATCAACTCCTAATTTAAATTACATACACATGAATGCTTTCATATTTTTAAATGGAAAAGTTTTTGTTAACCCTAATTTTGAGGATTTGGATCTTGATAAGCTTGTATTAAAGTTTTGGGATGTTACAAACCTTCCCCCCTTAAACAAAATCTCGTCCCGAGATTTACAAAGAAAACTAGGAACTAAAGAGATCTGGAAACTCTGTCCTAATGTAATCTTCGCGCTCCCAAGTGGCTTCCTCCTCGGTATGGTTGCTCCACTGATGGATATTTCTTGGGGTGACACATGTGGCATCCCCAAGCTTGAGCTTTAGTCCATCCTTCATCTTATTACTCATTCCTTCCATACACCTGAAAATTTTCCTTCATACAAAACTTCACACAATCTTATTAGCAACATTAGTGCAATTAAGATAAATAAGTCTCAAGGTTCAGTTCTAACACCAAATAAACTTCCATTAGAACACTAGCTACTGTAACACTTCCCTCAAAAAGCTCAATTCCCCAAAAGAACTCAAAAAGGAAACCACAAGAAGCAAATGCAGAAAATGGCAGAAATCTGTCAAAACAGACTAGCAGGTAAAGACGAATTTTTTCGAAGACCTTCTGTTGCTCAAATCAAAAAGTGTTGCACTAAAGAAAGTTAGATAACAACCAGGGGAAGAAGCACAAAACATTACAGCTCATTCCGACATACAGAACTCTCTAACGAATTTTTACGGTAAAGCACAAGAATCTGTTTCGGGACAGCAACTTTCCCAATCATTACTTCACTCCCATTAGAGGTTACTCTTGGCACAAAAATCAAATAAAAAGGATAAGGAGCGGTTATTACTGAAATAATAAGTTCCAAGACTCATCTAAAACTTTTGGGTTATCTCCCAATAAGTACTTTTCTTTAACGCCTTTAAGTTAGGCATAAGAAGCAAAGACAGAATCAAGTGTTCTCAAATGAAGAAGTATTAAGATCAATACCAGAAATATTTTCAACAAGGCAAGGTATATCATCCAAATAAGTTCTAGAGGATCCTTTCTCAATGCTCTTGGGTTCACTATTCTCATCAAAAGGGTTTGCAGGAATAATCCAATCAAGATTCTTTTCTATGGCATCATGTATTGCTACTAGTTTAAAGGGTATTGGTGTCTTAGGTTCCTCCCCATTAGGTTCGGATTTGTTCATCTTTTCTCGTGTACCAACAACATCTACATATGAGCCTGGCATATTGAAACATTCAAAGACATTTCTAGCTTCCTTGGCAACATCATAGAACTGCTTAAACAAAGTTTCTAGAATAAAATCCCTCTTTTCAGGATCCTCAATTTCTTTAAGCTTAAGAAACATTACTTGCATTAAGGGGTTGAGGTTAACAAACCTAGCTTCTAACATGTGAATTAAAGAAGCTGCAGCAATCTCATAGTTTGAATCAAGTTCTACAAGGGATCTATCCTCAGTATCCTCATGCTTGCTAACATGATTAAAGAATTCTTCAATATTATCTTTCCCAATTATAGAACCACTACCAATTGAAAGGTATTTCAAGGTGAAAGTAGGGATCAACATGGTGAGCTAAGGAAGATGTGACAACTAAAGGAGACTTAATTTTTTTGTGTTTTTGAATAAGAAAGCAAACTAGTAAAACTATTTTTTTGTGTTTTTTAAAAACAAAACAAGCAAACAAAGCAAAAAGAAACAAAGCAAAACAAAAACAACAAAGTAAAGAGATTGGTTATGAGGGACTCCCCTTGTGAAGATGTCCTTGACTCCCCGGCAACGGCGCCAGAAAAATGCTTGATGGCTCAATGCACGGCGCCCAGAAAAGTGCTGGTGCACGATGTTGATGTAGAGCTCGTTGGGAACCCCAAGAGGAAGGTATGATGAGCACGGCAACAAGTTTCCCTCAGTTATGAAACCAAGGTTTAATCGAACCAGTAGGAGCAAGGAAACACCTCAAAGGTGTTACTAGCTGAGCTTTGGTAGGGCGCACTACCGGTGCTAGTAGCAACGTGGAGACCTGCACAACACAACCACAGAACTTTGTCCCCAACTTGCGATGAGGTTGTCAATCTCACCGTGTTTTGCGAAAAACAAAGGATTAAACGTACCAAATGGAAAGAAGTAAAAGTTTGTAGAAAGTAAACACAAAGAAGTAAACAGTTTATAGATTGTATGTAAAGACAAGGACCGGGATCCATAGTTCACTAGAGGTGGCTCTCCTTAGATAGATAACATGCTGGGTGAACAAATTACAGCGGGGCAATTGACAAACACGAGAAAGCAATACATGCATATACTAATCATCTTGACTCCTTTGAGACTTGATTGGGCATTACAACATAATACATAGACCGCCATCCAACTGCATCTATGACTAATAATCCACCTTCAGGTTATCATACGAACCCCCTCCAGTATTAAGTTGCAAGCAACAGATTATTGCTTTACGAACTGCGTGTAAAGTAAACAATACGATTGTTCTATGAACAAAGGATTTTTGTTTTCTCCTTAGAAGCAACAACACATCTAGTACCTTAGAGATTTCTATCACTTCCCCAGATTACCAGAGGCATGAACCCACTATCGAGAATAAATACTAACTCTTGGAGTTGCTAGCATCTACTTGGCCAAGATAGCTACTAACAACGGAAAGCATGCAAGATCTCAAATAACAAAGACATGATAGAATCAATAATCAATCTGAAATAGCATCTCAATATCCATCGGATCCCCGCAAACACAACATGTAGAATTACAAATAGATGATCTTGATCATGAACGGAGCTCACAAGATCTAGACATGAAAGCACAAAGGAGGAGAACCAGCCATCTAGTTACTACATGGATCCGTAGTCCAAGGATGAACTACTCACGCATCACACCGGAGGCTTGCATGGTGATGAAGAAAGCCTCCAGGGTGAATTCTCCTCTCCGGCAGGGTGCCGGGAAGAGCTTCAGATCCCTCCCGATCTAGGGATGGAGATGACGGCGGCTACAGACTCTTTCGTGGATTTTTGATCGGGTACTTACGGTTTTCGTCCCGAGGGCAATATATAGCAAGAAGGGGAGACCGAGGGGGTGCTAGAAGCCACCACACCACTCCTTGGCGCGGGCCCAGCCTAGCCGCGCGGCCAGGTGGTGTGGCCGGCCCCTGGCCCTTCTCCGTCTTGTATTCTGGCACTTGATCCCTTCCGAAAAAATAGGCAATTTGGCTTTTGTCCCGTCCAATTCCGAGAATATTCATTTTCTGACTTTCGTGGAACCAAAAACAACAGAAAACAGGCAGCTGGCATTGTGGCTCTTGTTAATAGGTTAGTCCAAGAAATCATATGAAAAGTACTCCAAAGTTGGAACAAAACACAAGAAAGTGGATAAAACCAAGCATGGAACATCAAAAATTATAGATACATTTGCAATGTATCAACATCCCCAAGCTTAACTCCTACTTGTCCTCGAGTAGGTAAGTGATAAAAAGAAAGAATAATTTTTGAGGTGACACGCACCATCAAAGACTTGATCAAAGTATTTGCAAAACATTCAAAGCTGGGATCATAGTACTTCAATCATAACATGAAAGACAAAGTTCTAGCAATAAGCAAAGAAACTATGATGCAACATGAAAAGGCACAAACAAAAGATTCATGAATAACAATGCTTTGCAAGACGTTTGTTTGTTTCACATAAAGAAAACATAGCATAATAGTATTCAGCTTGTCCCTCAATAGAGTAGCAAATATAAATGCATAGGACACCTTCAAAGTTCATAAGAGTGACTAGATACAATAGTTTAAAACAAGCAATATCAAAGTATGCATCAATCAACTAGTCTTGGGACAATGCACATAGAACGAAGAATGGCCACTATGCTCTCAAAGTAGGTGCATAAAGATAGAAGGTGGAGACTCAATATAATGGTGGAAGAAAGGCCTTTTGTAAAAGGAAGTAGGGATTCAAGTCTCATAAAGAGCTTCCAAAAATTATGGTACTTATAGCTTTCAGCTCTCATTGCCCCTATCATAAGCATCTTGAAGTGATTAAGGTTAAAGTGAACAAACTATGGTGTACATGATTGATGAAGTATAAGTCGGAAATCTCATGTCCCTTGTATACGAGGGCCGCTCCTCATGTTACTCAAGTTTAGTCATCGGTAAGTTCTTGTCATTGTAAGTACATGTGTATCATTGAGAACCGCCAACAGGGTACCCCTTGCCCGATGATACGGGCCCGATGATATGGAAGAATCCCCATATCAAAATGACAAGGCAAGCAGACAGGGAGCATCTCAGCATTCTTCTTATTTACCATGGGAATATGGTGCTTTTTTCTCTCTTTCCTCTTTTCATAGTATCTCTTTTTTCTCTTTTTTTTCTCAATATAGGACTCTTTTTTTATATAAGAAGAATGCTTTATAGACAGCTCATTATGGTTACGCTGCAGGTTTCCACCATGTCAGCATGGATTAGACCAGCGGCCCAGGCGTTTCTCTAACACATATACATAACTCCATGGACTTACAAGCTCCCCTTTCATTTCACACCGACGACATCCATATACAATAGAGCATGATATCAACTAGGTACAAGTACCAAGTGCAATGATGAAAGCGTTCCCCATGAAAGCATGGTTCTGCTAATTCCCAACAAATAAGTGCAAGCATATACAACATAGAGGACACAATGGTTCAAGTTTATTAAGGGCAAGTAAAGTAAAGTGTGCCATCAAGTTCGTGGGAGCTTTAATCACTAGTTTTCTCATAACAAGTGGAAGGTAAACAAAAGCATGAATATACTTGGAATAGCATAAGCTAGTAGGTAGGTATGGTGGACTCATTGGAATAACTTGGTTTAGGGAGTTGGATGCATGAGTGGAACTCATACTTTGTTGTGGAGGCTAGCAAAAGACTGGGAGCGACAAACTAAGAGAGCAATAATGTCCATAATCATGCAAAGTGACAAAACATCATTGATCAAAGCATAAAGTGATACTACAAGTTGAAAACTAAAGGATCATAAAGGCTATGGTGACTTGAGATAGTCATAACATGGTGTGAGGATGCGCCAAGTCAACCCAAATAAAGCATCAAAGGAGAATACCACTATACTATGCTTTATTATGCTAAAACAACACATGATTCATCCAAGGCACATTAAGCAATCTCAATTGTTTATGACAAGTCATGATACAACAAAGAATACTAAGCATAAAGCCAAAACAATATCAAGCATGGCATGACAAAGCATAGGCCACAGTCAAAAACGAGTTACTTTTACCACATAAGTATGAACTTTCCTACTCTTTTCCAAACCAAACCAAACTATTTGCAAACCAATGTATGAAAGAGGGGGTCCAACCAACTTATTCAGAAAACTAAGCAAACCAAAGGAAACGAAAAACCAAAACGAAAACAAAAAAGAAGACGCTCCAAGAAAAACACAATTGTGCATGAAACAATAAAAATGAAGCGTTTGGAAGAAACCTGGGATTTTTATTGATGAAGAAGGGGATGCCTTGGGCATCCCCAAGCTTTGACGCTTGTACTTCTTGGATATTTCTTGGGGTGACACGCGTGGCATCCCCAAGCTTGAGCTTTAGTCCATCCTTCATCTTATTACTCATTCCTTTCGTACACCTGAAAATTTTCCTTCATACAAAACTTCACACAATCTTATTAGCAACATTAGTGCAATTAAGATAAATAAGTCTCAAGATTCAGTTCTAACACCAAATAAACTTCCATTAGAACACTAAATACTGTAGCACTTCCCTCAAAAAGCTCAATTCACCAAAAGAACTCAAAAAGGAAACCACAAGAAGCAAATGCAGAAAATGGCAGAAATCTGTCAAAACAGACCAGCAGGTAAAGACGAATTTTTTCAAAGACCTTCTGTTGCTCAAATCAAAAAGTGTTGAACTAACAAAAGTTAGATAACAACCTTGGGCATAATCACAAAACATTACATCTCATTCTAAGATACAGAGCTCTCTCACGAAATTTTACGGTGAAGCACAAGAATCTGTTTTGGGACAGCAACTTTCCCAATCATTACTTCACTCTCATTAGAGGTTACTCTTGGCACAAAAAGCAAATAAAAAGGATAAGGAGCAGTTATTACTGAATTAATTAAGGTTATTACTGAAGTAATAACTTCCAAGACTCATCTAAAACTTTTGGGTTATCTCCCAATAAGTACTTTTCTTTAACGCCTTTAAGTTAGGCATAAGAAGCAAAGAAAGAATCAAGTGTTCTCAAATAAAGAAGCATTAAGATCAATAACAGAAATATTTTCAACAAGGCAAGGTATATCATCCAAATAAGTTCTAGAAGATCCTTTCTCAATGCTCTTGGGTTCACTATTCTCATCAAAAGGGTTTGCAGGAATAATCCAATCAAGATTCTTTTCTATGGCATCATGTATTGCTACTAGTTTAAAGGGTATTGGTGTCTTAGGTTCCTCCCCATTAGGTTCGGTTTTGTTCATCTTTTCTCGTGTACCAACAACATCTACACATGAGCCTATCATATTGAAACGTTCAAAGACTTTTCTAGCTTCCTTGGCAACATCATAGAACTCCTTAAACAAAGTTTCTAGAATAAAATCCCTCTTTTTAGGATCCTCAATTTCTTTAAGCTTAAGAAACATTACTTGCATTAAGGGGTTGAGGATAACAAACCTAGCTTCTAACATGTGAATTAAATAAGCTGCAGCAATCTCATAGTTTGGAGCAAGTTCTACAAGGGATCTATCCTCAGTATCCTCATGCTTGCTAACATGATTAAAGATTTCTTCAATATTATCTTTCCCAATTATAGAACCACTACCAATTGAAAGGTATTTCAAGGTGAAAGTAGGGATCAACATGGTGAGCAAAGGAAGAGGTGACAACTAAAGGAGACTTAATTTTTTTGTGTTTTTGAATAAGAAAGCAAACTAGTAAAACTATTTTTTTGTGTTTTTTAAAAACAAAACAAGCAAACAAAGCAAAAAGAAACTAAGCAAAACAAAAACAACAAAGTAAAGAGATTGGTTATGAGGGACTCCCCTTGTGAAGATGTCCTTGAATCCCCGGCAACGGCGCTAGAAAAATGCTTGATGGCTCAATGCACGGCGCCCAGAAAAGTGCTGGTGCGCGGTGTTGATGTAGAGCTCGTTGGGAACCCCAAGAGGAAGGTATGATGAGCACAGCAGCAAGTTTCCCTCAGTTATGAAACCAAGGTTTAATCGAACCAGTAGGAGCAAGGAAACACCTCAAAGGTGTTACTAGCTGAGCTTTGACAGGGCGCACTACCGGTGCTAGTAGCAACGTGGAGACCTGCACAACACAACCATAGAACTTTGTCCCCAACTTGCGATGAGGTTGTCAATATCACCGTGCTTTACGGAAAACAAAGGATTAAACGTACCGAATGGAAAGAAGTAAAAGTTTGTAGAAAGTAAACACAAAGAAGTAAACAGTTTATTGTATGTAAAGACAAGGACCGGGATCCATAGTTCACTAGAGGTGGCTCTCCTTAGATAGATAACATGCTGGGTGAACAAATTATAGCGGGGCAATTGACAAACACCGAGAAAGCAATACATGCATATACTAATCATCTTGACTCCTTTGAGACTTGATTGGGCATTACAACATAATACATAGACCACCATCCAACTGCATCTATGACTAATAATCCACCTTCAGGTTATCATCCGAACCCCCTCCAGTATTAAGTTGCAAGAAACAGATTATTGCTTTACGAACTGCGTGTAAAGTAAACAATACGATTGTTCTATGAACAAAGGATTGTTGTTTTCTCCCTAGTAGCAACAGCACATCTAGTACCTTAGAGATTTCTGTCACTTCCCCAGATTACCAGAGACATGAACCCACTATCGAGCATAAATACTAACTCTTGGAGTTGCTAGCATCTACTTGGCCAAGATAGCTACTAACAACGGAAAGCATGCAAGATCTCAAATAACAAAGACATGATAGAATCAATAATCAATCTGAAATAGCATCTCAATATCCATCGGATCCCCGCAAACACAACATGTAGAATTACAAATAGATGATCTTGATCATGAGCGGAGCTCACAAGATCTAGACATGAAAGCACAAAGGAGGAGAACCAGCCATCTAGCTACTACATGGATCCGTAGTCCAAGGATGAACTACTCACGCATCACACCGGAGGCTTGCATGGTGATGAAGAAGGCCTCCAGGGTGAATTCCCCTCTCCGGCAGGGTGCCGGGAAGAGCTTCAGATCCCTCCTGATCTAGGGATGGAGATGACGGCGGCTACAGACTCTTTCGTGGATTTTTGATCGGGTACTTAGGGTTTTTGTCCCAAGGGCAATATATAGTTGGAAGGGGAGGCCGAGGGGGTGCCGGGAGCCACCACACCACCCCCTGGTGCGGGCCCAGCCTGCCCACGCGGCCAGGTGGTGTGGCTGGCCCCATGCCCTTCTCCGTCTTGTATTCTGGCACTTGATCCCTTCCGGAAAAATAGGCACTTTGGCTTTTGTCTCGTCCAATTCCGAGAATATTCATTTTCTGATTTTCCTGGAACCAAAAACAGCAGAAAACAGGCAGCTGGCACTGTGTCTCTTGTTAATAGGTTAGTCCAATAAATCATATGAAAAGTACTCCAAAGTTGGAACAAAACACAAGAAAGTGGATAAAACCAAGCATGCAATGTATCAGATGGGCAGGCGATGGTGGCGACATGGCTACGGGCGGCTAGCGGCATGGCTGAGGGTGGCGGTCGACGCGCGGTCTCCTGGCGGTGCTCTAGGACTTTAATGCGGGCTTAGGGGCGGTGGTATGCGGTCGGGCGGAGCTGGCGCTCTGAGCGGCAGAGGCGGCGGTGTCCACAGAGAGCGGTGGATGTGAGGAGTTGGGCGGCGAACGGGCATGTCCAGCGTGCTCCCTGGGTCGTGGCGAAGCGGTGGGCACGGGCTGTGCTTGAGCGGCGGCTTGTGCACGCGTGTCGGGCGCAGCGCTCTGGCGCGTGCTCGGCATGGCACGGTGGCACTGGGCGCAGGGTTTTTTCGGTGGTCCACTTCTTGGCTTGGCTCAGGGAGGGGACAGTGGGCGGCGGTGAGGTGCTGGCTACCTCCTAGACATGGCGAGAGAGAGGGGGACGGTCTGCTGCGGCGGTGACCAAGTTGGCCGGCGAGTTGATGCTCGGGGTGGCTCGGCACTGTGGCTAGGGACAAAGGGGTGAGGTGCTAATGGTCTGGTTTGATCAAGAGGGGACAAAGGGATTAATTGGAGATCAAATGGGGGCAAAACCCTATACAAAACAGTGAGCTAGGATTTAGTGTTTGATTCTTCCTGCCAAGTGTTTGATGAAATGGCCGCATGAAATTTCTTTTGAATTTTGAAAAGATTTTTAGTGGGTGTGCTAGGCATAAGATTGAAACTCTGTGGTTGCTTGGGTTTTGAAAATTGAGCTTGTTTGAGTGGTTTTTGAAATAGTGGGATCTTCCCATATGAAATAGATTCAATTTTAAACTGTCATTTAAAATTAGCATTTGAATGTTTTTAGCAGATCACAAAGTGGGCCTTGGTACCTCATTATGTGTACTAGCAAGGGGTGCAAAGATCCAGAATTATTTCTGTTGGGAAATGAGTGCTAGGAACACTCAAAGTAGTGTAGTGGATTAAAATGACCAAAATGACCATTTACTCCTTTTATTCATTTTGACTTGTTAATCTTGTGGGAAAAGTTTGGGAATGAATTAGATGATGTTTATTTCACCTAAGAAACATTTTACAAGCAATGAATCACAAAACCATGGCAATGCAAATCAACTCCTAATTTAAATGCACATACACATGAATGCTTTCATATTTTTATATGGAAAAGTTTTTGTTAACCCTAATTTTGAGGATTTGGATCTTGATAAGCTTGGATTAAAGTTTTGGGATGTTACAAGATACAAATAGTTTAAAACAAGCAATATCAAGTTATGCATCAATCAACTAGTCTTGGGACAATGCACATAGAACTAAGAATGGCAACTATGCTCTCAAAGTAGGTGCATAAAGATAGAAGGTGGAGACTCAATATAATGGTGGAAGAAAGGCCTTCATAGAAGGAAGTAGGGATTCAAGTCTCATAAAGAGCTTCCAAAAAATTATTGTACTTATTAGCTTTCATCTCTCATTGCCCCTATCATAAGCATCTTGAAGGTGATTAAGGTTCAAGTGACACAACTAAGAGGATATGCTTGACAAGTTATAAACCGAAATCTCATGCCCCTTACTTACGAAGAACGAACCTCATGCTACTCAACTTTAGTCATGAGTAAGCTCTTATCATTGTAAGTACATGTGTATCATAAAAAACCACCAACGGGGTACCCCTTGCACATGACACCGGAACTATCCCATAATCAAAATGACAAGGCAAGCAGACAATGAGCATCTCAGCGATCTTTTTATTTGCTATTTGCATAGGTTTTTATTGAGGATGCTTCATAGAATGCTCATTATGGTGATGCTGCAAGTTTCCACCATGATTAGGAGTGGCTTAGGCTAGCGGCCCAGGCGTTTCTCTAACACACATACAAACTCCATGATCTTACAAGTTCCACTTTTATTTCACACCGCCAGGATCCATAAGCAAAAGAACATGATATCAACGGGGTACAAAGTACAAGTGCAATGGTGACAGCGTTCCCCATGATACATGGTTCTGCTAATTTCAACTTATAAAACGCAAGCATATACGCAACAAAGAAGTACCCAATGGTTCAAGTTTATTAAATGCAGAAAGTAAAGTGTGCCATCAAGTTCGTGAGAGCTTTAATCACTAGTTTTCTCATAACAAGTTTAATTTGGAAGGTAAACAAAAACATGAATATACTTGGAATAGCATAAGCTAGTAGGTAGATATGGTGTAATCTTTGTAATAACTTGGTTTAGTGAGTTGGATGCATGAGCGGAACTCATACTTCGTTGTGGAGGCTAGTAAAAGACTAGGAGCGACAAACTAAGAGAGCAATAATGGCCATAATCACGCAGAGCGACAAAACATCATTGATAAAAGCATAAAGTGATACTACAAGTTGAAAACTAAAGGATCATAAAGGCTATGGTGACTTTTGGATAGTCATAACATGGTGTGAGCATGCGCCAAGTCAACCCAAATAAAGCATCAAAGGAGAATACCACTATACTATGCTTTAATATGCTAAAACAACGCATGATTCATCCAAGGCACGTTAAGAAATCTCAATTGTTTATGACAAGTCATGCTACAGCAAAGAATACTAAGCATAAAGCCAAAATAATATCAAGCATGGCATGACAAAGCATAGGCCACAGTCAAAAACAAGCTCTTTTTACCACTTAAGCATGAGCTTTCCTACTCTTTTCCAAACCAAACCAAACTATTTGAAAACCAATGTATGAAAGAGGGTGTCCAACCAATTTATTCAGCAAACTAAGCAAACAAATCAAACAAAAAACCAAAATGAAAACGAAAAAGAAGACGCTCCAAGAATAACACAACTGTGCATGAAACAATAAAAATGAAGCGTTTGGAAGAAACCTGAGATTTTTATTGATGAAGAAGGGGATGCCTTGGGCATCCCCAAGCTTTGACGCTTGTACTTATTGGATAATTCTTGGGGTGACATGCGTGGCATACCCAAGCTTTAGCTTTAGTCCATCCTTCATCTCATTACTCATTACTTCCATACACCTGAAAATTTTCCTTCATACAAAACTTCACACAATCTTTATTAGCAACATTAGTGCACTCAAGATAAATAAGTCTTAAGGTTCAGTTCAACACCAATAAACTTCCATTAGAACACTAGCTACTGTAGCACTTCCCTCAAAAAGCTCAATTCCCCAAAAGAACTCAAAAAGGAACCAACAAGAAGCAAATGCAGAAAATGGCAGAAATCTGTCAAAACAGACCAGCAGGTAAAGACGAATTTTTTCGAAGACCTTCTGTTGCTCAAATCAAAAAGTGTTGAACTAACAAAAGTTAGATAACAACCTGGGACAGAAGCACA
Organism: Avena sativa; assembly: GCA_916181665.1. Classification (NCBI taxonomy): domain Eukaryota; kingdom Viridiplantae; phylum Streptophyta; class Magnoliopsida; order Poales; family Poaceae; genus Avena; species Avena sativa. Next base: position 348,870,445 of record OV702287.1, read on the forward strand.
AAAATTCACACCTCAAAAGGACGTTCAGAGATTTTACACGAATATTTACGGTGAAGCACAGAAATCTGTTTCGGGACAGCAACTTTCCCAATCATTACTTATCTCTCATTAGAGGTTACTCTTGGCAAAAAAAGCAAATAAAAAGGATAAGGAGCGGTTATTACTAAAACTTTTGGGTTATCTCCCAATAAGTACTTTTCTTTAACGCCTTTAAGATAGGCATAAAAATTTCGATGATGCTCACATAAGAAATATGAATTGAAGTAAAAGAGAGCATCAAGAAGCAAATTCAAAACACATTTAAGTCTAACCCACTTCCTATGCATAGGAATCTTATACGCAAATAAACTCACAAAGAACAAAGTGACAGATATAGGAAGATAAAACAAAAGTAACTTCAAAACTTTCAGCACATAGAGAGGTGTTTTAGTACCATGAAAACTTCTACAACCATATTTTCCTCTCTCATAATAATTTGCAGTAGCCTCATGAATAAACTCAACAATATAACTATCACATAAAGCATGCTTTTCATGATCTACTAGCACTAGAGCTTTATTATAAACATTTTTTAAAGAATCCTCGGGAACATAACATTCATCCTCCTTTAGTAAGCATGGGGGACAATCAAATATTGTAAGGGGTAAAGAGTTACTCTCATTAGAAGGTAGGAATGGGTAGATCTATTCTTCCTCCTCTTGATCATCACTCTCCTCCTCTTTTTCCTCCAATGAGCTTCCAGTTTCAGCAATTTCTTCTTCCATAGGTTCCTGCAAGGCATTAGTCTCTTCCATTGGTGGAGAGCATCTATTAAGATATTCAAGAATATAGCCATTTTATGCCTTGTAATTATCAAAGCAAAATTTAAGTATATCATAAACCTCATATTTATAAGGTAAATCATCAGTATTTTCAAGCAAACTAGCAAGTTCAAATGCACCCTCCAAGCAATAAATTCTTCAATTTGTTCCACATCATAAAAGTCATAATTCCCTTTAACATAAGAAGATATGGTAACATTATCATTATACTCACATTGAAAAGGGAGGTGTTTATACCTCCTACAGCAACAAGATTTATCAAAGCAATAAGTAACATTATAAGTAAAGCACACGTTTATAGCAATGGTATACAATTTATCAATTTGTTCCCATAAGTGTTTCCCTTTTTGTGACAAGCGGTGTTCCTTATAATAATATTTTTGTTCTTCCATGAACCCACCTTGCCAATAAGATTCAGTTTCAAAGAAACCAACCATTAATAGAAAGCATGATAAAACAAGACAATAACAGACCAACAAAAATAACAACTATAGTAGGAACTAAGTTTTTTTGTGTTTTTAATAAAGAAAACAAACTAAAAAAAGTAAACTAAGCAAAACAAAAATAACAAAGTAAAGAGATTGGTTATGAGGGACTCCCCTTGTGAAGATGTCGTTGACTCCCCGGCAACGGCGCCAGAAAAGTGTTTGATGGCTCAGTGTTCATGTAGAGCTCGTTGGGGAACCCTAAGAGGAAGGTATGATGAGCACAGCAGCAAGTTTCCCTCAGTTATGAAACCAAGGTTTAATCGAACCAGTAGGAGCAAGGGAACACCCCAAAGGTGTTGCTACCTGAGCCTTAGTAGGGCGCACTAGCAGTGCTAGTAGCAACGTGGAGACCTGCACAACACAACCACAGAACTTTGCCCCAACTTGCGATGAGGTTGTCAATCTCATCGGTTTTGCTAAAAACAAAGGATTAAACGTATCGAATAAAAGGAAGTAAAAGTTTGTAGAAAGTAAACACAAAGCAGTAAACAGTTTATAGATTGTATGTAAAGAAAAGGACCGGGATCCATAGTTCACTAGAGGTGGCTCTCCTTAAGATAGATAACAACATTATACATAGACTGCCATCCAACTGCATCTATGACTAATAATCCACCTTCAAGTTATCATCCGAACCCCCTCCAGTATTAAGTTGCAAGCAACAGATTATTGCTTTACGAATTGCATGTAATGTAAACAATACGATTGTTCTATGAACAAAGGATTGTTATTTTCTCCCTAGTAGCAACAGCACATCTAGTACCTTAGAGATTTCTATCACCTCCCCAGATTACCAGAGGCATGAACCCACTATCGAGCATAAATACTAACGCTTGGAGTTGCTAGCATCTACTTGGCCAAGATAGCTACTAAAAGCGGAAAGCATGCAAGATCACAAATAACAAAGACATGATAGAATCAATAATCAATCTGAAATAGCATCTCAATATCCATCGGATCCCCGCAAACACAATATGCAGAATTACAAATAGATGATCTTGATCATGAACGGAGCTCACAAGATCTAGACATGAAAGCACAAAGGAGGAGAACCAGCCATATAGCTACTACATGGACCCGTAGTCCAGAGATGAACTACTCACGCATCACACCGGAGGCTTGCATAATGATGAAGAAGGCCTCTAGGGTGAATTCCCCTCTCCGGCAGGGTGCCGGGAAGAGCTTCAGATCCCTCCCGGTCTAGGGACAGAGACGACGGCGGCTACAGACTCTTTCGTGGATTTTTGATCGGGTACTTAGGGTTTTTCCCGAGGGCAATATATAGGCGGAAGGAGAGGCCGAGGGGGTGATGGGGTCGGCCAGACCACCCCCTGGCGCGGGCCAGGCCTGGCCGCGCGGCCAGGTGGTGTGGTTGGCCCCCAGCCCTTCTCTGTCTCGTATTCTGGCATCAGATGTCTTCTGGAAAAATAGGCACTTTGGCTTTTGTCCCGTCCAATTCTGAGAATATTCATTTTCTGACTTTCCTGGAACCAAAAACAGCAGAAAACAGGCAGCTGGCACTGTGGCTCTTGTTAATAGGTTAGTCCAAGAAAACATATGAAAAGTACTCCAAAGTGTGGACAAAACACAAGAAAGTAGATAAAACCAAGCATGGAACATCAAAAATTATAGATACATTTGCAATGTATCAATAACCTAATCGTAAAACTTGGCAAGTAAAGTGTGCTTAAGGATTCTTCCTCAAGGATTGAGGGGGTGATCTTAGTTAGTAGGTTCAGTTGATAAGGATTCGGTGGATATCAAGAGATGATCAAAGCTAGAGATGCCGCTTTATTATCCCCTTTTAAACATTCTGATTGGTCGAGCTTCTACTCCTTCCTTGTTTACAAATAAAGATAGCTTTATGTAGATTAACCCCACCAGCCATAGGTCTTGCGGAGTACATCCTGTACTCAGCGTTGGTTTGTTGATACTTTTGGTGCAGAGTAAGTGTTACCATAGAAGAAGAGTTCATTACAGCAAGGACATTGACGAGTAGCTTGGGGTTCCAGGTGGCATTCTAGGATCTGTGGTTTGGGACATCATCATTATGCTTGAGCCCTCGTAGGCAATTTGTTAAGTTTTCTATACTTAATAGCATCATTTGCCTTTCGTTGTTTGATGTTTGTGGTAAGTGACCTCTGTAATAATTTTTGTGTCATAGGGTCACTGTTGTGTTACGGATTATTTCAGTGTATACTTTGGAGCTCTAGGTTAGGCTTATGTCAGACTATGGCCGCTCTGGTATTTGTCTAACCCTGATCCCAAGGGTGTCACACAAAATCTAGGTGCCAAATTGGCCTTCATGGATTTAATCGCCGCAACTACCTCCTCCTGGAGGAATGGGAGTGGGAGATCCACATTCTCGGTGGTGGTAACCGTGCCCCCCGCTGTCCAAAAGTCAGGGCCCGAAATCCTTGATTGTGGCACAGCTGAGGATAGATCCTTATAGAAGGTGTAAATATTGTAGGAAATATCCTTTGGGTCGTCTAGAAGGATGTTCTCCTCCCAGAGGCACGAGATCGAACACTTCCTACGCCTACCATTAGCAATGGCATAGAAATAGGTCGTGTTTGATTCACCTAGAGAGTCCAGTTTTGTCGGCTCCGCTGTCGCTAGAATGCCTCCTCTCCCTTATAGATATCCATAATGTAGGTCCGAAGGGAGTACCTATGTGACCAGGCCTCCGCCAAGAGTCCCACCAAGTCTGCTTCCTAATCCAATGCTTGGATCTCCCGCAGAAGCGTCTCATTTTGGCCTCTCAACACCGTCCCAAGGTTTTCCCTGATATGGGGTGGCCCGATCTTCTAAGCAAGCACTTGTCGATGATGATAATGGTGGATAGATAAATAGCCTGTAGCTATGAACTCTCCCGCTCGAACCCTGATGTTGATGCAACAGCTCTCGAACTATGTAGGATATTCACAACACCACGCTCTTGCGCACGTAGCCATCGACCACAAACAGTAGTTTGCAATCTACTAATTCCCAATAGAACAACAGATCACACTCAATTGCAGTAGTATAATTCGATCACAGGATAATTCCAGAGGTTCTTTAAACGTGGTCTAAACCCTAACTAGGGGTCATCCCAGGGCTTATAAGGGCGCCTAGGGCGGCTAGAAACCGAAACTAAACGCATACAACTCACACTGATACAAATCGACTCGGACCAGATTCAGTCAGCGGGCGGACATTTCGACTGGTATCGGCCGGACAGTCCGGTCGGGCCGGACACTCCGGGTGGAGTGTGCCGGACAGTCCGGTCTGGCCAGAAACTTTGAAGTTTCCGGTCAGTGTCTGGGTAGTGTCCTATCTGGGGTACTGATTATCCGTGCCAAATCTTCTCTCAGGCAGGCTAGACAGTCTGGGTTGACTCGGCCGAACACTCTGGTCGTGGCAGATCCTTTGGCCTTCGTCTTGATGATCTTCTCTTGCGCCTTCCTCCTGCTCCTCCCTTGTGCATCCTTGGGTGATCATCATGTTGGGCTCCTCTTATAGCCCTTCTCCTCCTCGTGCCATGCTTGTTTCTCCAATGAACCTGATCATACATAAATGCATAGACTTAGGTAGTATAAAGTTCTCTTAAATTAAAGTACCAGATTTGTATAGGAGTAAATTCACTTGTTGTTCAAGTAGCTTAGCACGAGCTCTTGTAATGGGTCCAATTCTAATCTCATTGGACTGATCCTTCCTTGCAACAGTTGGATCATCTTCAGTAGTCATTGGGGTAGGTGTAATTGTTGGGATGTCCTCATCATCTCCCCCCTTCAAAAGGCGTCGACCTCGATGCTCCAAGGTCTTCTCCATCATATGGTGATAAATTAGCAACGTTGAAGCTATTTCTAACTCCACCAAACTCCTCAATAGGTATATCAATTGAGTAGGCATTATCATTAATCTTTGCTAACACCTTGTAAGGACCAGCACCACGTGGCTTCAATTTGGATTTTCAAAGTAGTGGGAACATATCCTTGCGCAGATGTACCTATACCATGTCACCAGGCTTGAACAGCACTGCCTTCCTTGCTTGATTCCTTGCCACAGCAATGTTCTTGCCTTTCTTCTCGATAGCCTCTCGAGTCTTCTCATGAATCTTCTTCACATATTCAGCATGTTTTGATGCCTCCATATCAACTCTCTCATGCAATGTCAAAGGCAAGAAATCAAGTGGCGTCAATGGCTTGAAGCCATACACCACCTCAAAAGGACAAAGTTGAGTAGTCGAATGCATAGCCCTATTGTATGCAAACTCAACATGTGGCAAACACTCTTCCCACTCCCATAGATTCTTCTTAATCATAGTCCTCAGCAGCTGTGACAATGTTCGATTCACCACCTCTGTTTGACCATCTGTTTGGGGATGACATGTAGTACTAAACAGCAACTTCGTTCCTAGCTTCCCCATAAGGTCTTACAAAAGTAGCTCATGAACTTCACATCATGGTCACAAACAATCGTCTTGGGTACTCCATGTAATCTCATGATGTCCCTGAAAAACAGGTTAGCAACATGCGACGCATCGTCGCTTTTGTGGCAGGCAATAAAATGAGCCATCTTAGAGAACCTATCCACTACCACAAATATAGAATCATGACCTCTCTGAGTTTTAGGTAGACCTAGCACAAAATCTATACTAATGTCTTCCCATGGTGTAGTAGGTGCAGAGAGAGGTGTATACAAACCATGAGGCTTCAACTTTGATTTGGACTTATGGCATGTAATGCAACGACTCACAAATCTATACACATCACGCCTCATCTTGGGCCAAAAAAATGATCAGCGAGCATGAGCAATGTCTTCTCACGCCCAAAGTGACCCATCAAACCACTAGCATGTGATTCCTGCACTAAGAAAAAACGCAACGATGATTCTGGAATACATAGTTTGTTATCTCTAAACAAATATCCATCATGTATATGATACTTATCCCATGCATTTCTAAGAGCACACAAATGATATGGTTCAGAAAAATCATGGTTAGTTGCATAAAGTGCACAAATACTAATCCAGGAATTTTAACATCAAGATTGATTGATAGCATGTTCTTCCTAGATAAAGCATCAGCAACTACATTCTCCTTTCCCTTCTTATACTTAATGATGTAAGGAAATGATTCAATAAACTCAACCCATTTAGCTAATCTTCTATGCAAGTTTGTTTGAGCTTTCAAATATTTTAATGCTTCATGATCAGAATGTATGATAAATTCTTTTAGCCACAAATAATGTTGCCAAACTTCAAGTACTCTAACAAGTGCATACAATTCTTTATCATAAATAGGATAATTCAATCTAGCACTAGTAAGTTTCTCAGAAAACTATGCTATAGGGCGGCCCTCTTGCATCAAAATGCCACCAATACCTATACCACCTAGCATCACATTCAACTTCAAATTGCTTTGAAAAATCAGGTAATGCAAGTAATGGTGCAGAAGTAAGCAAACGTTTCAATGTATCAAATGCAATATCTTGGGCAGCACCCCACACAAATGGCACACCTTTCTTAGTCAAGTCATTCAATGGTGCAACAATAGTGCTAAAATCCTTCACAAAGCGCCTATAGAAACCAGCTAAGCCATAGAAACTACGCACTTGACTCACATTCATGGGAATAGGCCAATTCTGAATTGATTTAATTTTAGATTGATCTACTTCTACCCCATGCTTAGATACAAGAAATCCCAGAAATATGACCTTATCTTTTGCAAATGTGCACTTCTCAAGATTAGCATAAAGTTTATTATCATGCAACACTTGCAAAACTTGTCGGATATGACTACAATGTTCAGTTTCGTTGTGGCTATAGATAAGTATATCATAAAAATAAACAACCATAAAACGACCAATAAATTCTCTCAAAACATGATTCATTAATCTCATGAATGTACTAGGTGCATTAGTAAGACCAAACGGCTTAACTAACCACTCATACAAACCAAATTTTGTTTTGAAAGCAGTTTTCCATTCATCCCCTTCTTTCATCCTAATTTGATGATAACCACTATGCAAATCAATTTTAGAGAAAATAGCAACACCACTCAATTCATCTAGCATATCCTCTAAGCGTGGAATAGGATGACGATGTCGAATAGTGATGTTATTAATATCTCTACAATCTACACACATGCGCCATGTACCATCTTTCTTAGGCACTAAAATAACAGGAATAGGACAAGGGCTAAGAGAAACACGAATGTACCCTTTATCCAGCAACGCTTGTACTTGTTTTTGTATCTCCTTTGTTTCTTCGGGGTTGGTCCCATAGGGTGCACGGTTTGGTAATGTGGCGCCAGGGATCAAGTCAATTTGATGCTCAATGCCACGCAATGGAAGCAATCCCGCGGGTACATCTTCTAGAAACACATCGCCAAAATCCTGCAAAACAGTAGAGACAGCAAGAGAAATAGGGGTCATGTCGTTAGAAACCAATACCTCGACCTTATATATGAGCACAAGTGGCATGGTTGTAGGATCCTCACGAAACTCTCTCATATATTCCTTGGTAGCTAATATCACTAGACTAGGCACTCTCTCACTTTTTGTTATATCACTCTTTTTGGGCTCTATTACATCATGTACATCTGCAACACTATCTCGCCTATCTATAGATTCATCCTTCAAGTTCACTTCGATCTTTTGACGAGACTCATTCACAATCTGTTGTGGTGTCATTGGCTGCAAATTAATCTTCTTTCCCTTGAACTCCAAGTGATATGTATTGGCATGGCCATTGTGTTGCACATGGCGATCATAAAGCCAAGGCCGCCCCAATAATAGATGGCAAAGAGTCATAGGAACCACATCAAAGTCAATAGAATCCTTGTATGGCCCTATCTCAAAATTCACACGTACCATATGATTTACCTTCATCTCACCATTGTCACTCAACCATTGTATGTAGTATGGCTTGGGATGAGGTAAATAAGTCAAATTCAGCTTGGCACATAACTCCTTACTTGCAAGATTTCTGCAGCTACCTCCATCAATGATTACCTTGCAAGCTTTGTTAGGCCCAATGAGTACTTTGGTTTGGAACAAGTTGCAGCAATGAGAGTCAACAATAGGATGCACACTAAGTATACGTGGGGAGACCACTATGGTAGGCACATGCTCAGGGAAGGCATCCATACCGCCCTCGTTGTCATAACCATCGTCGCCATGAGAATCAACATCATCTCCACTCTCATACTCTCCTTATTCATTGACAAACATCACCTTGCGGTTTGGACAATCTCTCTTGTAGTTTCCTATACCTCCACAAGTATGGCACTCCACATCGCGCGTACGTGCAGTTGACATATTGGAACCCGAGCTAGCAGCAGGAGCAGCGGGCTTCCTAGCATTGGAACCAAAAGAAGACGTGGGAGCAGGCTTGGCCAATGGTGAAGGGTGGATAGCAGCCGCTGCAGGTGGTGTCGTAGGTGGTGATGGTGTAGACCTAGCCGCAAAACGACTGGTAGATGGAAACCTCGTACGTGATTTTTCTTCTTCAGCTAACTGTGATTCAGCCTCTCTAGCATGGTGCAATAGTTCATTCATAGTCTCATACTTGTGATGACGAACAATGCTCTTGATTGGTAGCTTCAAATTGTTGAGAAATCGCTGCATGGTCATCTTAAGGGATTCACGAACTCGAGCATGCTGCATAAGCATCTCCATCTCCATCTCCATCTAGTACTCATCAACTTACATGGTTCCTTGCCTCAATTGTGTCAACTTGTCAAAAACTGAACGCAAGTAGTTGGTGGGTACAAAACGATCCTTCATAATGCGCTTCATCTCTCGCCAATCCATCACAGGAAGTTCATTGTCCTCCCTTTTATTCTGCACAATAGCATCCCACCAGTGCAAAGCATATCCATCAAATTCTGATGCTACAAGCTTGACCTTCTTGTCTTCTGGATAGTCAAACAATCGCCAGAGCTTCTCAATCTTCAACTCCCATGTGAGGTAATCTTCAGGATCAAGTGATCCATCAAACTTGGGAATCGAAATTTTTGGCTTGACCAAACCATCATCAGCAGCTTGGTTTGGAACACGTTGAGCACGTCCAAGTGGAGCAAAACCGCGAGCATAAGTAGGTGCACTAGCAGGCGCAGGCGGAGGGGGATTGGCACGTCCCCTGCCATGATGTGGTGCAACACCAGCCGCACTACCTTCATCCTCGTCATAAAAAATGTCATCATGTGGGTGTTCTTGCCGTTGCTGAATTGCTACTGTTAAGGCATCAATGGAACGCTGCAAAGTTACGACATTGGTATTGAGTGCGGTCACTTGTGTTTGAATGTTAGTGACTGCACCGACATTCTGGTCCACAGCCACTTGCACGTCCTGGATATTCTTGTCAATGGCATCTGTTGTGTGAGTAAACACACGTGTCAAGTGAGATTTCAACGCCTCATATTCACACCAAGTAACAAGTTCCTCATCCTTCTTTTTCTGCGACACAACATCATCATCACTAAAAGACATGATTAGTAGGTTAGTGCAAAAATCAAAATATGTTTGGTGGAAACACTCACAACTCACTCACAACTGACAAGAAAGCGGATCTTACCATTCCAAAGTGAATAGAGATGTTTGTACCAAAACAAAATCAAAGACTGATGCACCGATGTGATGAAGTGAATATCAAGGGTATAGAGAATGATCACAGGGCACACAGGTTATTTATGGTGGAGCTCTAGGTATGGAATCCTAACTACACCGCAAACAAGTCCTAGTGTTGATCGTACAACAAACCCAAGAAACACACACGATGGAGATAAACGTGGCAAAGCAATTTATGAAAAGGAATATTGCAATGCACAAGAGAGATGCTAGTAAAAGTTCAAAGTAAACAAGCACAAGATTGCTCAATCTACAAGTGCTAAGATCAACTAGGCCTCCAACAAGGCAAACTTTGACATCTCTTTTTGTCACACTTGTAGCTCTTTTCTTCTCTTCCTTTTTTATACTGATTCTTTTTTTTCTTATTTTTTTTATTTTTCAACTATATGAACCAATGCAAACGAGTGCATCAACTTATAACAAAACTAGGCCGAATAGTCCAGTTGATGTGCGTCGGAGACTCCGATCTGGCCGGATAGTCCGGGGTGTATTGGCCGGATAGTCCGGTTTTTCCTATCGAAAATTTCTGCACTTCGAAACCCTAATGAGCAGCCCTGTCGGAGCAAAGCAACTAGTCTCGTGGGTACGTTCCTAGGCAGGGATGCTTTAGATAGGCTGTGTCTATGGTATGCAAACAAAGGTATGCTATGTGGACTCGGACAAACGATGAAAAACTTGCGGAAAACGATGATGGTGGACACAGAGGAAAACAAGATCAAACCCTAATCCTAGACACAAACTAAAGCTAGACTTCTACGAGAAAAACCCGCAGATCGGATCTACGAGAAGACACGTTCAACAACTAAAACTCGAAAGCAATGCAATCTAGGTTATGGCAAATCTTTTTATGAGGCTTTTTCTCTATAGGACGAAACAAAAACTAATCTATGGATGGATTTGTGGATGCTCACCAAGTAAATGAGGAAATCTGATACCAAGATGATATGGGGTGGCCGGTCTTCTCACCAAGCACTTGTCGATGATGATAATGGTGGATAGACAAATAGCATGTAGCTATGAACTCTCCCGCTCAAACCCTGATACCAATGCAACATCTCTCGAACCCTGTAGGATATTCAAAACACCACACTCTTGCGCATGTAGCCATCGACCATGAACGGTAGTTTGCAATCTACTAATTCCCAATGGAACAACAGATCACACTCAATTGTAGTAGTATAATTTGATCACAAGATAATTCCAGAGGTTCTTTGAAAGAAACAACTCCAAAATAGTTTAAACATGGTCTAAAACCTAACTAGGGGTCGTCCCAGGGCTTATAAGGGTGGTTGGGGCTGCCAGAAACCGAAACTAAATGCATATGACTCAAACTGATACAACCCGACTCGGACCAGATTCAGTCGGCGGGCGGACATTCTGACTGGTATTGGCCAGACAGTCCGGTCAGGCCGGACACTCTAGGTGGAGTGTGCCAGACAGTCCGGTCTAGCCGAAAACTTTGAAGTTTCCGGTCGGTGTCCGGGTAGTGTCCGATCTGGGGTACTGATTTTACGCGCCAAATCTTCTCTTAGGCAGGCCGGATAGTCCGTGTGGACTTGGCCAGACACTCCGGTCATGGCAGATCCTTTGGCCTTTGTCTTGATGATATTCTCTTGCGCCTTCCTCCCGCTCCTCCCTCGCGCATCCTTGGGCGATCATCATGTTGGGCTCCTCTTGTAGCCCTTCTCCTCCTCGCGCCATGCTTGTTTCTCCAACGAACCTGATCATACATAAATGCATAGACTTAGGCAGTATAAATTTCTCATCAATTAAAGTACCAGATTCGTTTAGGAGTAAATTCACCTGTTGTTCAAGTAGATTATAATGAGCTCTTGTAATGGGTCCAATTCTAATCTCATTGGACTGATCGTTCCTTGCAACAGCTGGATCATCTTTAGTAGTCATTGGGGTAGGTGTAATTGTAGGGATGTCCTCATCATTCCCTCTAGCCTCGGATGAGTTGGCATGATAGTTTGGGACAGCGGTGCTAGATATCAACTGCACAATAGAGGCGAGTGGGAGAGGATTCCACCTCTGAATGGCCTCCGTGAAACCTGGTTGTTTAAGCCAGAAGGTTTCAAAGTGGAAGCGTTTCAATATAGGTGGGTTGCCTCCTCCTAACGAGAGGAGGAGGGGTACGGTCAGATCCAATCCTGGTGAGCACGCATAGGGAGCAAAGCGGGAAGGCCACTTCCCATTCCACCGAAACGAAGACCCTATCAAGCATGGACCAGGTCAAGTTGCTTGTTGGCCCAGGTATATCTCACACGCACCCACGCAATCTCTCTCAGGACGAGATCCGTGATTGAGTCATTAAACATATGCATCTTTAGGAGGTTGGCGTTCATAGATCTCTTTTCATCAGCAGATCGAATGAGGTTGAAATCCCGTGCCACAATGACCGGGATATCGGTACGCTCCACCTTTGACTTGAGCTCTAGCAAATACTCGGGGGACCTCCTATCGTCTGCGGGAACATAGACAATAATCACCTCTCATTTGAGGTTTGAATAAATATGGTGAGATCCATACTCACAAAAAGTTCCCCGTGCTCCATATCATCTACCTCGAAGGTATCCCCCTTTACACCTAGGAGGATATCATCTGAGTGACCATTGGCGGGCTGCTACATCCATAATGTATGGCGGCTAAGTCCCTCTAACTCTCCTATGGAGAAATCTTGATGGATGGTCTCCTGAAGATTGACTATGTTATCATCCTCTCAATGTAGGCATTCCTTGATCTAGCGTTGGCGGCCATCCTGCCCAAACCCTCGGAAGTTCCAAATGAACGCACAAATTGCTCTAAGGATGTTCATTGGGAACTATCTCTATGGGGGGTTGTTGGAGATATGCCCAAGAGGCAATAATAAAAGTGGTTATTATTATATCTTTATGTTTATGATGAATATTTACATCCCATGCTATAATTGTATTATAAGGAAATACTAATACATGTGTGTTTTGTAAACGTAAAAGAGTCCCTAGTAAGCCTCTTGTTGAACTAGCTTGTTGATTAATAGATGATCATGGTTTCCTGATCATGGACATTGGATGTCATTAATAACAAGGTTATATCATTAGGAGAATGATGTGATGGACACGCACCCATAGTAAGTATAGCATAAGATCAAGTCATTAAGTTCACATTGTTACAAGCTTTCAAATACATAGTAACCTAATCCTTCGACCATGAGGTTATGTTAATCACCATCACCGGATGGGTACTTTGATGACATCAAACACTGCTTCGTAACTGGGTGGTCATAAAGGTGTCATTGGGTATTCTGAAAGTATGTGTTGAAGCGCATGGAACAAGATTGGGATTTGTCCATCCATATGATGGATAGATATGCTCTGGGCCCTCTCGATGGAATGTCATCTAGTTATCTTGCAAGCATGTGACTAGGTCACAAGGGATGACATATCATGGAACGAGTAAAGAGTACTTATCAGTAACGAGGTAGAACTAGGTATGGAGATACCGACGATCAAACCTCGGATAAGTAGAGTATCGCGTGACAAAGGGAATTAGTTTCGTATGTTAATGGTTCTATCGATCACGAAGTCATCGTTGATATGTGGGAGCCGTTATGGATCTCTAGATCCCGCTGATGGTTATTGATCGGAGAGGTGTCTCCATCATGTCTGCATATTCACGAACCGTAGGGTGACACACTTAAGGTTCGATGTTGTTTAGGTAGATATGGAATGTGCGTTGGAGACCGAATGTTGTTCAGAGTCTCGGATTGGATTTGAGACATCACGAGGAGATCCGGAATTGTTCGGAGAATAAGATTCATATAATGGAGATCATTTTCTATGTTCGGAAATGTCCCGGAGTGTTTATATGGGGGTTCTAGAAGGTTTCGGAATGTTCCGGAAGGTTCTAGAAATTTCTATGGAGTTTACTTGAAAACCAAGAAATAAAAAGGGGAAACTTGGGGGAAAGGAAACTCCCCCCAAGCCCCCCTTGTGCGCCGGCCCTAGGAGGTGGGCCTAGGGGTGGGAACCCTAGGCCACACCCCTCCCTCTATATATAGAGGGGTGGAGGTGCCACCCCCCCTTGCCCCTCCACTCTTGCCCTAGCAGCCTCTCTCCTCCTCCTTCGCTCTGCTCAGACTTAGGCGAAGCCCTGCAAAATTCTCTACTCCACCACCACCACCACACTGTCGTGCTGCTAGGATTCCGTGGAGAGATCTACTACCTCCGCTGCTCGCTGGAACGGGGAGAGGAAGGTCTGCATCGAATCCGCACGTGTGACCGACTGCGGAACCGCTGCCGGAACGCGGCACCGGAAGGATCGTCTACTCGATCTTGAGATCGGCAAGTGATCGTCTACATCAACCACGAGATCCGATCTCGCACAAGGCTTTCGGATCTACAAGGGTTAGTACAGATCTATCTCGTTGCACATGTCTAATAGATTAGATCTTGGCTTTTATCTAGATTAGATCTGGGTTTTGTTCGTTCTTGCGGTAGAATTTTTTTGTTTTCCATGCTACGAACCCATCAGTGGTATCAGAGCCGTGTCTATGCGTAGATCTGTTGCATGAGTAGAACACAATGGTTTTGTGGGTGTTGGTGCTCGTGTCGTCTTTTGCTTTGTGTACTTTGCATCTTGCGGTATGGTGGGATGAAGCGGCTCGTGCTAACCTTACATGTCATCACACATGAGACTTGCTCCATGCTTGACGTGTAACTTGCTTTGCACAAGTGGCTTTGCGGGTGTATGTCTCTTTCACCATAGTATAGATCCAATTTACACTTTGCACTTGATAGCACTTGTATCAACGTTGTGGTTCAGTTTCGTAGGTAAGATCCGTTCTTATTCGAAAGCCCCAAACCACGTAAAACATGCAAAGAAAATTAGAGGCGTCTAACTTGTTTTTGCAGGGGTTTTGTGATGTGATATGGCCATCATGTGATTGTGATTATATTTGATGTATGCAATGATCCTTGTTGTAATATGGCAACCGGCAGGAGCCTAATGGTTGTCTTTAATTCTGTTAAGACCTGCGAGTCTATTCATCTTGTAATAGCTTTATTCCAAGTAGTTGTAATAGTTGCTAGTGATGATGGACAACCATGAAGCGGCACCACTGACCTTGACGCAATGCTGGTGATGATGGAGATCATGTCCGTGCTTTGGAGATGGAGATCAAAGGCACAAGAAGAAAGGGCCATATCATATCACACTAATTATGAATTGCCTGTGATGTTAATCCTTTATGCATCTTGTATTGCTTAGATCGCCATGGTAGGTTTTTATAAGATGATCCCTCTCACTAAATATCAAGTAATAAAGTGTTCATCCTTAGTTGGCACCGTTGCTAAGACTCGTCGTTTCGAAGCATCTCGTGATGATCGGATGTGATAGATTCTACGTGTGCATACAACAGGTGCAAGCCAGATTTGCACATGCGGAAACTAAGGTTAATCTTGACGATTCTAGCATGTACAGACATGGTCTCGGAACACGGAATACCGAAAGGTAGAGCATGAGTCATATAAATGATATGATGAACATGAAGATTGTTCGCCGATGAAACTACATCTTCTCTCGTGAAGATCGGACTTGGTGTAGTGGACTTGGTTCATGTAATCACTAAGACAATGTGAGGGATGTTGTTTTGAGTGGGAGTTCACCTAGTTAATTTAAGAATTAAAATTGAACTCATTTTATCATAAACTTAGTCTAAACTACTTGCAAATTTGTTGTAGATTATGGCGAACCTCTCCATCAATTTCAATGCGTTCCTAGAGAAAGAAAAGCTTAAGAACAATGGAAGCAACTTCACGACTGGCTCCGTGGACTGAAGATTATCCTCAGGGCTGGTCAGTTGACCTATGTGCTTGAAGCACCGCTAGGTGACCCACCTGTAGAAGATGCCACCGATGACGTAAAGAATGTTTACGCCACTCGGAAAAATCATTACTCCACAGTTCAGTGTGCCATCCTGTACGGTTTAGGAACGGAGCTTCAGAAGCGCTTTGAGCACCACGACCCGTTCGAGATCATTAAGGAGCTCAGGCTGATTTTTGAGACTCACGCAGCCGTGGAGAGCTATGAGGCCTCCGAAAAGTTCTTTAACTGTAAGATGGAAGAGGGTAGCTCCGTTAGCGAGCACGTGCTCACCATGTATGGGCACGCAAACAAGCTCCAAGAGTTGGGGATAACGATTCCTAATGAGTTAGGGGTTCACTGTGTCCTCCAATCACTGCCACCTAGTTATAAGAACTTTGTGATGAACTACAATATGCACTGCATGAACAAGACGTTGCCTGAACTATCGTCCATGCTGAAAACTGCTGAAGTGGAGATCAAAAAGGAGCACCAAGTGTTGATGGTCAATAAGACCACCAATTTCAAGAAACAGGGCAAGCCTAAGAACAAGGGCAACTTCAAGAAGGACGGCAAGAAAGCTGCCGCACCTGCTAAGAAGCCCAAGGCTGGTCCTAATCCTGAAACTGAATGCTTCTACTGCAAGGGTGCCGGTCACTGGAAGCGTAACTACCCCAAGTACCTGGCGGATCTGAAGAACGGCAACATCAAGAAGAAAGGTATATTCTATATACATGTTATTGATGTGTATCTTACTAGTAATCGTAGTAGTGCCTGGGTATTTGATACTGGTTCGGTTGCTCATATTTGTAACTCGAAACAGGAGCTGCGGAATAAGCAAAGACTGGCGAGAGACGAGGTGATGATGCGCGTTGGAAATGGCTCGAAGGTTGATGTGATCGCTGTCGGCACGCTCCCTCTGCATCTACCTTCGTGATTAGTTTTAAATTTGAATAATTGTTATTTGGTGCCTACGTTAAGCATGAACATTATATCTGGATCTTGTTTATTGCGAGACGGTTACTCTTTTAAGTTTGAGAATAAAGGTTGTTCGATTTATATGAGTAATATCTTTTATGGTAATGCACCTGAGATGAATGGTTTATTCTTACTGAATCTCGATAGTAGTGATACACATGTTCACAACATAGATGCTAAACGAACAAAATTGAATGATAATTCTACATACATGTGGCACTATCGTATTGGTCACATTGGAGTGAAGCGTATGAAGAAGCTCCATTCTGATGGACTTCTTGAATCACTTGATTTTGAATCACTTGAAAGATGTGAAGCATGTCTAATGGGAAAAATGACTAAGACTCCATTCTCTGGAATAATGGAGCGAGCTACAGACTTATTGGAAATAATACATACCGATGTGCGCGGTCCAATGAGTGTAGCATCGCGTGGTGGATATCGTTATGTTCTCACTTTCATGGATGACTTAAGTAGATATGGGTATGTCTACTTTTATGAAACATAAGTCCGAAACTTTCGAGAAGTTTAAGGAATTTCAAAGTGAAGTGGAAAATCATCGTAACAAGAAGATTAAGTTTCTGCGTTCTGACCACGAAGATGAATATCTAAGTTATGAGTTTGGCATGCATTTAAAGAAATGTGGAATACTTTCGCAATTGACACCGCCGGGAACACCGCAGCGTAATGGTGTGTCCGAACGTCGTAATCGAACTCTCTTAGATATGGTTCGGTCTATGATGTCTCTTACAGATTTACCGCTATCGTTTTGGGGCTATGCATTAGAGACAGCCGCATTCACTTTAAATAGGGAACCATCTAAATCCGTTGAAACGACACCGCACGAATTGTGGTTTGGAAAGAAACCTAAGTTGTTGTTCCCTAAAGTTTGGGGTTGCGAAGCATATGTAAAGAAGTTACAACCTGATAAGCTTGAACCCAAAGCGGAGAAATGTGTCTTCATAGGATACCCTAAAGAAACAATTGGGTATACCTTCTATCATAGATCCGAAGGCAAAGTTTTCGTTGCCAAGAATGGATCCTTTCTTGAGAAGGAGTTTCTCTCGAAGGAAGTGACTAGAAGGAAAGTAGAACTCGACGAGGTTATTGAACCTTCTCTCGAAGTTGAGAGTAGCGCAGCACCGGAAGATGTTTTTGTGCCGCCTGCACCAATTGGAGAGGAAGCTCATGATGGTGATCATGAAACTTCGAACGAAGTTGCTGCTGAACCTCGCAGGTCAACGAGGGTTCGTACCACTCCTGATTGGTATGACCCTGCCTTGAATGTCATGTTGGTGGACAACACTGATGACCCTGCGACGTATGAAGAAGCTATGGTGAGCCCAGATTCTGACAAATGGCTAGAAGCCATGAAATCCGAAATGGGATCCATGTACGAAAACCAAGTATGGACTTTGGTGGACTTACCGGATGGCCGTAAGGCTGTCGAGAACAAATGGATTTTCAAAAGAAAAACAGATGCTGATGGTAATGTTACCGTCTATAAAGGTCGACTTGTCGCGAAAGGATTCCGACAAATTCAAGGAGTTGACTACGATGAGACATTCTCACCAGTAGCGAAGCTAAAGTCTGTGAGGATTTTGTTAGCAATTGCTGCATATTTCGATTATGAGATTTGGCAGATGGATGTCAAAACGGCGTTCCTTAATGGAGACATTGAGGAAGAGTTGTATATGGTACAACCCAAGGGTTTTGTCGATCAATAAAGATGCTAACAAGGTATGCAAACTTCAGCGCTCCATTTATGGACTGAAGCAAGCATCCCGGAGTTGGAATCAACGTTTTGATAAAGTAATCAAAAACTTTGGATTTATACAAACTTATGGAGAAGCTTGTATTTACAAGAAAGTGAGTGGGAGCTTTGTAGCATTCCTAGTACTATATGTAGATGACATATTGATGATTGGGAATGATATAGAACTTCTTAATAGCGTCAAATCCTATTTGAATAATAGTTTTTCAATGAAGGATCTTGGCGAAGCGGCATATATTCTAGGCATCAAGATTTATAGAGATAGATCAAGACGCCTAATGGCGCTTTCACAAAGTACATACTTGGACAAAGTTCTAAAGAAGTTTAGAATGGAAGAGAGCAAGAAAGGGTTTGTGCCCATGTTGTCAGGTAAGACCTTGAGTAAGACTCAAAGTCCAGCTACGGCAGAAGATAGAGAGAAGATGAATAATATTCCCTATGCCTTGGCCATAGGTTCTATCATGTATGCCATGTTGTGTACAAGACCGGATATAGCACATGATGTTAGTTTGACTAGCAGATATCAAAGTGATCCTGGAATGGAGCACTGGACAGCAGTCAAGAATATCCTAAAGTACCTGAATAGGACTAAGGATATGGTTCTTTCTTATGGGGGTGATGAACAGCTTGTTGTAAACAGTTACACTGATGCTAGTTGGAACACCGATCCAGATGACTCGAAGTCACAGTCTGGATACGTATTTATTTTGAATGGTGCTGCAGTGAGCTGGAGGAGTGCCAAGCAAAGCGTTGTGGCGAAATCTTCAACTGAATTGGAATACATAGCTACTTCGGAGGCTGCACAAGAAGCCATATGGATGAAGGAGTTTATTACTGAACTTGGCGTGGTTCCTAGTGCGTTGGACCCGATGGCCATCTACTGTGACAACATAGGTGCCATAGCTAATGCACAGGAGCCAAGGTCACATAGCAAGCTGAAGCATATCAAACTACGTTTCCATGCTATTCGTGAGTATGTCCAAGATGGTAACATTAAGATTTGCAAAGTACACACTGATCTGAATGTGGCAGATCCGTTGACTAAACCTCTCCCTAGGGCAAAGCATGACCAACACCAGAACGCCATGGGTGTTAGGTATATTACCATGTAATCTAGATTATTGACTCTAGTGCAAGTGGGAGACTATTGGAGATATGCCCAAGAGGCAATAATAAAAGTGGTTATTATTATATCTTTATGTTTATGATGAATATTTACATCCCATGCTATAATTGTATTATAAGGAAACACTAATACATGTGTGTTTTGTAAACGTAAAAGAGTCCCTAGTAAGCCTCTTGTTGAACTAGCTTGTTGATTAATAGATGATCATGGTTTCCTGATCATGGACATTGGATGTCATTAATAACAAGGTTATATCATTAGGAGAATGATGTGATGGACACGCACCCATAGTAAGTATAGCATAAGATCAAGTCATTAAGTTCGCATTGCTACAAGCTTTCAAATACATAGTAACCTAATCCTTTGACCATGAGGTTATGTTAATCACCATCACCGGATGGGTACTTTGATGACATCAAACACTGCTTCGTAATTGGGTGGTCATAAAGGTGTCATTGGGTATTCTGAAAGTATGTGTTGAAGCGCATGGACCAAGATTGGGATTTGTCCATCCATATGACGGATAGATATGCTCTGGGCCCTCTCGATGGAATGTCATCTAGTTAGCTTGCAAGCATGTGACTAGGTAACAAGGGATGACATATCATGGAACGAGTAAAGAGTACTTATCAGTAACGAGGTAGAACTAGGTATGGAGATACCGACGATCAAACCTCGGATAAGTAGAGTATCGCGTGACAAAGGGAATTGGTTTCATATGTTAATGGTTCTATCGATCACGAAGTCATCGTTGAGTATGTGGGAGCCGTTATGGATCTCCAGATCCCGCTGATGGTTATTGATCGGAGAGGTGTCTCCATCATGTCTGCATATTCACGAACCATAGGGTGACACACTTAAGGTTCGATGTTGTTTAGGTAGATATGGAATGTGCGTTGGAGACCGAATGTTGTTCGGAGTCTCGGATTGGATCTGAGACATCACGAGGAGATCCGGAATTGTTCTAAGAATAAGATTCATATAATGGAGATCATTTTCTAGGTTCGGAAATGTCCCGGAGTGTTTATATGGGGGTTCTAGAAGGTTTCGGAATGTTCCGGAAGGTTCTAGAAATTTCTATGGAGTTTACTTGAAAACCAAGAAATAAAAAGGGGAAACTTGGGGGAAAGGAAACTCCCCCCAAGCCCCCCTTGTGCGCCGGCCCTAGGAGGTGGGCCTAGGGGTGGGAACCCTAGGCCGCACCCCTCCCTCTATATATAGAGGGGTGGAGGCGCCACCCCCCCCCCCTTGCCCCTCCACTCTTGCCCTAGCAGCCTCTCTCCTCCTCCTTCGCTCTGCTCAGGCTTAGGCGAAGCCCTGCAGAATTCTCTACTCCACCACCACCACCACGCCGTCGTGCTGCTGGGATTCCGTGGAGAGATCTACTACCTCCGATGTTCGCTGGAACAGGGAGAGGAAGGTCTGCATCGACTCCGCACGTGTGACCGACTGCGGAAGCGCTGCCGGAACGCGGCGCCGGAAGGATCGACTACTCGATCTTGAGATCGGCAAGTGATCGTCTACATAAACCAAGAGATCCGATCTCGCACAAGGCTTTCGGATCTACAAGGGTTAGTACAGATCTATCTCGTTGCACATGTCTAATAGATTAGATCTTGGCTTTTATCTAGATTAGATCTGGGTTTTGTTCGTTCTTGCGGTAGAATTTTTTTGTTTTCCATGCTATGAACCCGTCAGGGGTCCCCTTATTGGGGACAAAATGAGCGTGCCTTGATGGAGGGTGTTGTGAGGTCGCCTTGGGAGGTCTCCCATGTGGTCTTCTAGTTAGGGGAGTCCTCCAGAGGTACCTCGCTATCATCATGCCTAAGGGGTGCGGCCGTGCTAGACCCAGGTTCATTTGAACCAGGTCCTACCAGCCCTAGGGATCTCCCCCTCTCTCGTGCGTCTCACGCACGGGCTGCGAAAATCGATCCCTCGTACACCTCTCTAGACTTAATGGTAGAAATTTGCACAACCCGAGGGCCCTTCTCTCCGCGGAAGACAATCCCACAGTCCGTCTCAACATCGCCCATTTGTTCCAGGGGAACTAGAGATAACACTAAGAACTTGGAACCAGAGGGAACAACAACACACGAACTAGAAGTAGAACGGGATGGGACCGAAGTAGTACTTGAGAACTCGTCACGAGCAGACATGCATGGTAGCATGCTCGACCACCATCACCTCTGGTCTAGAAAGGACGACTCTAGACCAAGTGATGCACTCGCAATGCCAGGAGGGAGGCGGTGGGGTCTGACATGGAGCCCGAGGATGGTGTGCCTTTGTTCCAGTCACAGTAGGGTTAGTGTCGACCATGGATGTCCACAGGGCACCTTGGTTGGGCATGTCGGGTGCCAGAGTGTAGCACACCACCCCCAGGGACCGAGGTGAGTACTGGAAGAACACGTCCAACCCCACACTCCCCAAGGTCTCCTCTAGTGATGACGACAGAGTGGTCGATGGATGAGCCACCACTCCAGACTGCTTGGGACCCATAAGAATTGGGCCTGCACTGAAGTTAGTGATGTACTAAGCGATGTCAAGGACGTGGGTAACCTAAGGGTCGGGGCAATAGCACCGCGGGAGGTCCACCAGAAATAGCTTGTCCAATGCACTCTAGGAGAGGGGCCTCCGCTCTGAGAATAACGGGACAGGTCTAGTCACCCTGTGTGGCCATTTGCGACGGTCCCCCTCCCTTACCCTGCTCAGGATGAGGCTGGGCCGGGGTAGGCTCAGCGATAGATGGGGACTTGTCTGCGTCGAAGGACTAATCCCTAAAGACTCATCCTCAGAAGCACCTTGACCCATCCCTAGGCCATGTTCTGCCGAGGAAGGTGAGGGAGACGACGACCTATCCCCGGAGCCCTCCATCGGTATCGTCCAGCTCCACCAGCAGGTCCCTACCCACGCGGTCTAAAAATAAGCGTGGGAGCGATACTGAGAACAGTGAGGGGTCCGGGAAAAGAATCCTCATTTGGACCGCCCCATGCCCTGAGAGCGGAGCGGTGTAGATCTCTAGGAACTTGCCCACAACCTGAGAGATGAGGGCCACAATCTTCTTTGTCTTGCCACAGCAGCCCACATCTCGGAGAGGGAGGCAGTTGACTCCTAGTCCATCGAGGTAGGCTTCATCAAGACCTTCAGCTGGTGGATGGGCATGGTGAAGGAGGTGCCATGGGTGCATATGCATATGATCACCACTGAGGGGAATGACACTACAAACTCTCTGACCGAGACTTGCCGCACTGGACACACTTGTTGCCTGGAAGCACCTCGCAGAGCTTAGAGTGGATCAGCTACTCCGTGACCTCGATCAGAGGGGCTGGTCCTGCGCTAGGACAGTCACCATCACCAGCCACGGCCATCTTGACCCCTCCCATGTCGATGTAGTAGAAGCCTCTATCAACGGTGTTCCCATAGTAATCGAGGCACTCTCTCTCCCGCGGTGCGGCACCTGTGGAGGAATCTTGCCATCTCTGGCACCAAGCAGGCCACTAGATGCACCGAGCGTCGCTATGGTGGTGGCACCCAGAGCGGCAGGTTGCACCGTCGGGGTCTTCTTCTTCTTGGGTTTCTAGTTCTTCTGCACTATCGAGTGAATCGCCAGCTCCTCAGTGAGACGACCTACCGAGGCTTGCACTTGTTGGAACTGGGCATGGCCATCCCGCCATGAGGTATCATCAGCCCGACCAACGTCCCCTCCCCTCCTAGGCCTGACCATGGGCGGCCAGAGCCTGCTGCCGGAGGTGCGCCTCGCATCGGTGAGCCTAGGGAAAATGAGGACTACTCGGCAACCTCTTGTGAGGAGGTGGGTCGGAGCACTGCTGGTTATAGGGAGGCGAGTGTGATGACTATCATTGAGCAAGGTGGCATGGCGGAGGGAGCGAGCACTGAGCTGGGTGCGTCGGGTGCATGTAGGCCCCCTGCTGGCCGCGTGCGGGTGGCGGACGCCGCGGATAGGCCGGCTCGCGGTGCGGGGGTGAGTCCCTGGGCGCAAGATGGCTGCGTGGAGATGAGTCCCTAGTCATGGGAGGCTCTGACCCCGCTTCGACGACATGAGGCATCCTTGTAGGAGCGCACCGGAGTCGGCGGAGAGGGCTGGGGCACACCGGTGGACATGGAGGCGATCAGATGCTAGGGTTAGGTCGGGGAGGATCAAGAACGAGGAGAGACAACTCTTCCTGTTAGATTGGGGACGAGACAAGCCTTAGGTGGGCCAGGTTTGGGGCTCCTAGGCCTTGCTCATACTAAGCGTGGGCCCAAGTGAGGCCCGCCAACCTGAGCCGCAACCCCTGCGACCGCCCGGGCACAACGCTGCCCGCGATGTCGTGCACGCAGTCCCCGATCTCAATGAACCGGTGGTGGCGCGACCCTCTTGCATCCTGGGGTGTCGACGATGGCGATTCAAGTCGGCCGGGGAGCTTTCGAGCCGATCAGGCCACGCGAGGAGAAGGAATTCTCCTAGCGTCCGGCGCTATAGCACGAAGGCTTCCCTAGTCGTCACAATTCCCTTCTCCCCCCTCAAGTTCGCTAACCGCTCCAGAGTCCTCCTCCGTCCGTCCAGCCCGACATGATGAATCAAGCGACTGGCTCTCATCCTCAACATCGCCCCAGCGCCTCCCCTGCAAGTCAGCAAGCGCCGCCACCTCCACGGGCGACGGGAGCGGCAGCACCGCCACCGAGGACACATGAGGCGAGGAAGTGCATGCGGTGCGCGCTGCATGCCATGGCGAGGGAGGCCGAGACCGAGGCGGTGCAGGCGGCCGGCATGCAGCGCCTACGTGCACCCCGTGAGCCAGCATGAGGTGCTCGTCGCTGACCCGGATGATCTCTCCTCACTTTGGAGAGGCCCAATTCTTCCACATTGCCTTCGGCACGAAGGAGTTTACCATGCCCTCGTATTGGGCTTTGTAAGCCGACGCTGTTTTGTATGATCCTGAAGTGGTGAATTTTGATATGATGTCCTCTCTTACTCCGTTGTGCCCTCATTAAGTTGAACCTCATTTACCCTCAGTTCAAAGGTCAACAAACTCGGCTATATGATGCGTGGTGAGGCCCTCTTGGGTGTTGATTTTGGATAGCCAAAAGTATCGATGTATGCCCTTGCTAAGTTTTCCCTCTTCGAGACATCGTCCGATTTTTTTTTCGAAATTCCACCGATTCCATTAATAATCATCAACGGCAGTACAAAGAGGATCAAAAGTAATAAAAATTACAAATAGGTCGTTGGATGACTACAAACATTAGCACAAGCCGAAGGCACGCCACCGTCTTCGTCTCTCTATCAGCGGAGCCGGACAAAGCTTGTCGTACTAGAGCTTGTTGAGTTGAGTTTGTATAGATTCACATGTATCTACTCCCCCTGTTTTGAAATATAAGATGTTTTAGCTTTGTGAAAAGAGTGTATCTAGGCCCTTTTTAGTTTGTAGGTTCATGTAGGTTTAGAGTGAACCTACATACTAAAGGGGGTCTAGATACACTTCTTTCACAGAGCTAAAACATCTTATATTTTAAAACGGAGGGAGTATATACTAAAACGTGTCTAGATAATTATGAATCTTGACAAACTCAAGTCAGATATTTTGAGATGGAGGGAGTATGAATTGTACAGTGGGGACAGAAAAGAATGGAGAAATGGAATTAATGAACAAATGAACTAAAACAAGTCTCGCAACATCAGTACTGTGCATACATATGAATTTTCATGCAAGATCATCACCCAAATCTTCAGTTTCACCAAGCTGATCCAACCAAATTAGCACTCGGGGACAGGAGCTCCCGTATGGCCTGCATGGTGGCCGGGGAGAAGATGAAGCTGCTCGGGGATAGGAGCGATGATCCAGCACCCGGAGAAGTAGAAGGTCCCGGACGATCACCACCACACGGTGCTCGCTGCTGCTGGTGCTGCCCGGGTGCGAGAACCAAAGCTTCCGCGGCCACCGACGTCGAGGTCCCGTCGTCGTACCTAGCTCCGGACGTGGCCTCCGCCTCTAGCACCGTCGGCGAAAATGACTGCTGCTTACCCGTGAGCCTCTGCACGATAGACATGAACTCGTCCGGCCCAGCTTGGATGATCCTCGGCGTGCGCTCGTAGATGATCACCGGCCCAGCTTGTCCGCCGTCACAGATGCCGGCGACGCGGGGCTTCTTGGGCGGCCGGGTCGTCAGGCTCAGCGGCTGCGGCCTCTTGCCCTGGATACCAGCTGATCTCTTTGCCTTGGAGTTGGACGATGACGACGACGACGACGACATTGCGTTGTGTGGCTGGGTGATGTATGTGCTTACGTTGTCTTTGCAAGGGACGCACGGCTCCATTGATGCTTATATAGTGAGGGCATCGCCGTGTTAGAACAGGACGGCAAAAGAAAATGGTGAGCCAAACTTGGACTTGTTACCATATCCGTGCATGGCTGCAATTCTGCGTGCACGTACGCGAAAAGGTCAGAGACAGGGATAAACTAATGTTAGTTCCTCCGTATGGAACAGGTTGGTGGTTGTGCTTGTGTAGCACTTCCTTTTTAGATCGGTTGTGTATATAGCACTTAAAAGTAAGTTTTGTATGTGATTCCTCCTCAAATAGATAACTCTTTTACCTTTGTACAGCGTAACATTGACCATTATGTTTGTATGATAATGCATGTAAAGGGGTTCAGAATATATTTGTGTCACAATTTTGGGAGTCCCTCTATCCATGACAAATGGCGCTGATTTATTGTCATTTCGTACTAAAAGTGAATAGAAAATGGTCTTGTTAACCTGCGCTTGCGACTGCTCGGCAGGAGATGAGACATGATGGATTAATTCTATTTAAAGAGGGTAAGATTATGGCGAAGGTAAAGCGATGAAAACCTAAAAATAGACATACCCAGTTAAGGTGGTATATGTTTGTATCATGTACTTAAATCAACGACACTTATTATGTATCGGATAATATGACAAATACACAATAATACTATTTTCTCAGCCACCTCTATTTCTTTTAAAAAATGATACTATTCCTCCGGGGATCGCATGACTCTATCCCCGGGTCATCGCCCCGCGCGTGGTCTCACGCAATCAGGTCGTGGTGGCCCCCATGTA
The DNA here is from genome assembly GCA_916181665.1 of Avena sativa. NCBI lineage: Eukaryota > Viridiplantae > Streptophyta > Magnoliopsida > Poales > Poaceae > Avena > Avena sativa. The sequence continues at coordinate 348,897,168 of OV702287.1, forward strand.
CCTTATCTCTTCACGCGCATCACACAGTTCCTGCGCGCTGCCGTCGTAGTCGCAGGTCGTGAGCACGCCCTCGCCGCCGGAGACCGCGCGCTACCACCGGCCGTTTCCTCCACCGCCGGAGCTCGCCACGCTCCGTCGTCGGAGCTTGCCGCGCGCCGCCGAGCCTGGTCGCACCTTGTCCTCGCCCTCCATCGCTGCGCGCCGGCCGCAGCTTGACGCACGTCGCCGGAGCTCGCGTGCGGCCGGACTTCGCCGCGCCCGCTCCTGCCCTACACCGCCAGAGCTCCTCTCCGCCGCCGCGCGTCCTAGGACACGACCTCGCCGGATCTCCGAACGGCCACGACCTCGCGCCGCCCTGTCCCGCTTCTCCTCTGGCGGCTCCTTCTTCCTCAACCCCATGACCCCCTGTTGCCTAGTCTATCCTACTGGCTCCATGGGTGCTCCCCTGCAACCTCCATCACGGCCGATGCCCGGTTTCCCGCTGCGGGCTCGTCGTGGTCATGGTACCCTCCCATGGACGGGATTTCCTGCGAGGGGATAGTCATCTCGCCGACCTTGTCCCTATGAGCACCGCAACAGCACGTGTAGCCACGGGAGGGCTTGCCGGCGCCTAATCTCATCCCCGCGCAAGGGCCAGGACACCAGCTTTATGTAAATTTTGCATCAAAGGAGTTTTTGCTACAATTGTTCTACAGATTTGCGACATAGAAGAAACTGTTTTGCTACATACTTTCTTGTGTATTTTGCTACGTGCATCGTCGTATTTTTGCTATAAATTTTTGCTACAAACTTTTTGTTATTTTGCTACAATAGTATATAAGTTTTGCTACGAGATCTCTAGCTAAAGTCCCTGGCGAAGTTAGTTTTGCTATATTAGAATAAACTTTTGCTATAAAGTGTCCGACGAGGTCTTCTTTTTTGCTACATTATCATATTTTTTTGCTACCACCGTTTTATGGTTTTGCTACAATGTCTCCGGCAAGGTCTCCCGGCGAAAGTCTCCGGCGAGGTCCGGCTTTTTCTACATTTGCTGAACCTTTTTGCTACAACCGTATTGTGGTTCTGCTACAACAGGTTAAAATTTCTGCTACGATATCTTCGGCGAAATTTTTGCTACACAGTCGCCGGCGAAAGTCTCCGGCAAGGTTTCCGGCGAGTCTCCGGTGAGATCGGGTTTTACTACATTAGTATAACTTTTTTGCTACACGGTCGTCGACGAGGTCTCCGGCGAGATCTCCGGGGAGGTCCAGTCTATTTTTATATGTTTTGGATTGCTACATGTAGCAAAAACGGATCATTATGTACCAGTGTAGCAAAAGCGGAAATTAGACGGGACACATGTCGGCAGGAGGACCCGGGATCGAAAATTTTGATCCCGGAGGACGCGTAGCATCGCCCATTTCTTTTTGGAAGAAACCTCGAAAGGAAAGTAACAGAAAATCTATATACAAGGATAAAAGGGAGATGTCCGATTGAATACCATCGGATGACGGTCACCACCAAAGCACCAACAACATGCCAAATGCCAGCTCGTCTGCTTTGGAGCGGAGCTAGTATGATATGATATGCTCTTAGCAGCCAGCAGGAGACAAACGTATGCATGAGTGAGTTCATGACAAATGGTACGAGTAGTCAATTAACTAATTAAGATTGCATGACAGTAGTATTAAACACAGACGGAGTACAACTAATAGTACTTGTCTAAACATATACGAGGTAGTCGGTTAGTTGATCTGTTGATGCTGCTTCTTCCTGGACGGAGCATACGTAGCTGCATTTAACACGCGAGTTCAATGGCAGAGACTTAGTTAACTATAGTGGTTATTATCATATTGGCTTACTTAGCCTGGTTTCAAGCTAGGCCGGCCTTTACGGCTTTACGTACCGGATGATGCACGGAAACAAGGAGCACCAGCCCAGGGATTAATTTCCCTTTAATTTAACTAGCTTCGACCCAGGTCAAAATTTGCACGTGAGCACACAAGTATGTCATGATTACAGTCTACGGATTCTCTTTTATGTCAAATTAATGTTGATTTGTTGGTAGCTCAACACACCGGACCTCATTTCCGAGCGGCTGCCTCTCTTCTTCCACGCCCCTCAGCATGGCCGGTACATATAGCTCCTCGTCCGGATCTGCTGCCGGAGGTTCCCGCCGGATCTGCTGGGGCAGGAAGGTCGGCGCTCCTGGTCCGAGTGGTGGCGGAGGTCCTCTCCTGCGGCGTCATGGCCGGCGGAGTGGGACTGGACCTGGTGGCCATGGACGAAACTCTAGATTTAAATCTAGTTGTATCTGTGCCGTCTCCCAATTCCTCTTCGATGCATGGTTGGGTTAGATCCGCTGGAGGGTCAATCCTGCTCTGCCGCTGCCTTTATCGATGTTGGCCTAGCCCACGGGCTGCTGCTAGGGGTCAGAGCGACGGATCTTGCAGGTTGCCGGCGGGTGGCGTAGGGGCTGCCGGCTAGGCTTGAATAAAGGTGGTGGTTCTCGGATCTCTCGTATATCAGGACGAAGATCTACTTGATGCGTGCCTTCATGAATTTGTCCGGAAGGCTCCGCCGGCGAACTCCCATGGGCACATCATGCCTGAAGTTTGCTTGATCAGAAGGAATTTGGTCGTGCGCACTTATGTTTTTGAGCGTGGCAAAGCTCTGCTACCTGTTATCATCATGTGTCATGTTTTTGACGATCCATGGTGAATTCAGATGTGAATAATTTTATGAAGACAGAAACATAAGGGCTAGCTATGGTGGATTGAGTCCTTGTGGTGTTGAGGATCTAGCTTGGTGATCTATGACCCGCAGCAGCGTCTGCTAGAGGGGGCGACAACACAGGAGTGTTCACAGTCTTACCTTGCAGGGTGAAAACCGAAGGTCTAGCTTTCATTGGTTGTGTCTGGCAATGGCCTTGCAGAAGACATTGTTTTGCGAGCGAAGACTTCCTCCAAGATGAAAACCTAGGATCTTTGATCGGAAGACGACAACGCTTGAGCAATGTTTTCTTCTTGAAGGTGTTGTTTTTGGATGGCTTGGAATCTGGTGTTGTTTTGGTGATGTTAGTGTCGCTGCTGCTAAGGATCTGGTCGCTATAGCAGGACTTTTCTTTTTTGTAATTCGTCTTTTTTTCGGCTATGTGCATTCGTTATACCAATAGGGTAATGCATTATTGCCGAGGCTGGATGTAATTGATATCTTACGATATTAATATATGTTCCTTTCTAAAAAAAACCTCATCCTCCACCAAGCGAGGCTCCGACAGACTCCTCGTCGAACTCACAATTCTTGTATAAGTGGAACGCTCTAACAATAAGAGCGTTGAAAATATAACCAACAATTCATATGATTTAATTCAAATAATAAATTGATAAATCACGATTATACAAATAGGAATTAAACATATCATGCAAACTAACATAGTAGATGAACATATTATAGGATAAACTAATTACATCCACTCCAAACGCTAGAACAAGAAATTTTAGTAAAATTTGAAAGATGAACTTCAGGGTCACGTACGGTACAGTCTGAGCATTGGAAGAGCCGGAACCAGAGTTGTTGTCCTGCTCGTCCTGGATTTCGACATCAGCGGAAAGATCGATCTGGGATTCGACCTCGCTAGGGAGATCCACTTCGGACTTGATTTGCACTGCAAGATCTGCTTCAGGCTCAGTTTTCTCCACTATCTCCGCAACATGTGCGGGCTGGGTGGGATTAGGGTTTCTGGGATCCGAAACTCCGCCGCCTCCACGAACAGATGGGATCTAGAAACTTCTGCTGCCTCTATCATCACCGCTTGGGTGGGTGGGGCAGGTTCAGTGAAACCAATGTAAACATCGATCTCGCCAAAAGACATGATGATGTAGGCAGTCACAGCCTCCCTAGCGGAAATCCAAGTCTAGTCGAGAACGATGAGAGGGACATCGCTGGAGTAGAGGATGCGACCTACGGCGATAGTCTCGCCGATTCCGATTCTTACAGATTCCGCTCGAAACGCAGATCCGAATCTCACTTGCCCCACTGTGGGCGCCAACTGTCGTCAGATTGATGACAAGTACGCCATGAGGGGGTCCTAGAGACGTGCGGAAGAGAGGGGTGTGAGACGTACGGTGTTCTGGGGCGGTGAGCACACAAGTTACCCAGGTTCGAATCCGCCGGCTTTGAACGGATCCTACTCCTGCTAGCAATCCAGTAATACGGCAGAACCGGAATATGAGTTACAAGGGTTTCGCCTGTGTGAGTTGAGATTGTAGACTATTGTGGGGTGCCCTAAAGGCTTGTTCTAGGACGACCTATATAGATATCCGGCCTAGAGTTTATAGAAGAGATCTATCCGGCTACGACTAAGAGTCGGTTACAGATACAACTTGAACTACAAGTAACACTACATGCCTATGTCGGTAAGTCTTCTGGGTCTTCCCGTAGCCGGACTGGACTCCGTCTCTTCTCCCCGACTGGGTCGCCCGTGAAGCAAAACTCTAACCCGAAGTGGGCCACCCTGGTTAGCGAGACATAGTGAGGATACCCAGAAAGTATATCCCCAACATTAGGGTCACGTACGGTACAGTCTGAGCAGCGGCGGCGGTGGTAGCAGTAGCCGCATCGGTAGAAGCATCATTAGTATTGTCACCCATGTTGAGGTTGATGAAGAAGCCAATAACATCTAGAAAGAAGTCGTTGTTGGAGAACTCATCATTCGCCGACGTCGTGGATGCCAGTAGTCGCGTTAGAGCACTTCCCAAAAACTTGATCGCCCCTCACCCGTAAAGGTTCACAAGAGACGGGGTAATGGATGCCTACTGTCCAGATTATTAGGCAAATTTTTCACAATTAATCCTAGAACGTTAATCATTACTACAACAGTTATGATCATGTGAAACTTTAACATACTAGGAGTACTAATTGACATGAGCACTAGCGGTTTAAACTCTATAACAGTTATAGTAAAAGAATAGATCAGACATACATACTGATCGTTCGTAGATGGAGAAGCCATTGGTGTAGAGGTTACATAGACCGGTTGAAGAAGATGACATAGAAGACGGCATGCACGGGGTCCTGCTTGACAAACAGGAAGACAAGTCGTGATGAAGAACTTAAGCAGTCGTGTGGAGCGCTTTTCAAAAACCTTATTTGTCCTCTAACATATAGGATCACAAAGACGAGTGGTTTTGGAGACCTGTTCTCCCGTTCGCCGGTGCACTTCGACACTCTGGATGGACTATACGATAATGGTGACGTAAGAAGAGAGGTGGCAAAACCCTAGAGTGGTTTAGGTGTATTGTGTGGTGGAAGATACACATGATTATATAGAGCAGCTTAGAAAATCGAGTATAGGACACAACATTATTGACATGTCAGCAAAAAGATAAGCCCGACTGGAGGGTCATTCCACAAACCATGGTGCGCGCGTCACGGCGCATCGTGACGAGAAGAGACGAGCGGTCGAGCATCGTCGAAGGAGGAGCACGCGTGTAGCACTTCTCTTATCACTCACTTACAAAGTGGTGAGACACTCCACCTTATAAGGTGGTGCAAATCTCTTCTAACTTTTCATGTGGGATTAAACTTTAGCTCCCACTACTCTTGACACACATATGTGAGCTACCACCAACTTTGTATGTTCACACATAGGTCAAATGATTTAGCTTATTATTTCTAACAATCCCCTACTAGATCTTAAATGCTCATTTGAAGAATTGCCAATCATCGCTACTTGTTTATATTCCAGTGTTTTAGCAGAGACCGTTAAGTTGAACTTTCTCCTAGAGTCTTGAACTACTGCTATCAACAACTTGAACAATGGATAAACCTTGAATTGCACGTTTTGTGCAAATAGATTTCACTCAAAATCATAACTAGTACCTGACTATCAGTAGCTTAACATGTAGGTTGGAGCATATGCATCATACTCCTTGATACGTCCAAAACGTATCTACTTTCCCGAACACTTTTGCTATTGTTTTTTCTCTATACTTGTGTGATTTGGATGCAACTAATGCGAACTGACGCTGTTTTCAGCAGAATTGCCTTGGTGTCTACTTTTTGTGCAGAAAATCAACTATCAGGAAAAATCCCGGAAAATATGCCAAAAATCCTATTTCACCCGAAGACTCTAGGAGCCAGAATACGAGACGGAGAAGAGCCCTGGGGTGGCCACACCACCTGGTGGCGCGGGCCAGGCCAGGCCGCGCCAGGGGGTGGTGTGGGCCCCCCAGGCACCCCCTCGGCCTCTCTCTTCGCCTATAAGGAGCCTTCTGACCTAAAAACTTCGGGGGGGTTCGACGTTTTTCCAGAAGGAGTTCCGCTCCGCCGCCACCACCAGATTCCACGAAACAGCACCAGAAACTCCGTTCTGGCACCCTGCTGGGACGGGGAATTGGAGGAGATCATCGCCATCATCATCACCATCGCTTCTCCATCGACCATCCATGTTTCCCCCATCTATGAGTGAGTAATCCCTCGCTGTAGGCTATGGGGATGGTAGGGATTGGATGAGATCGTTCATGTAATGGCATCAGCTTGTTAGGGCATGGTGCCTAGTATCTCTTATTAGTGCTTTATGACTTTGTTGCGACTTGTTGTGCTTAATGCTTGTCACTAGGGCCCGAGTGCCATGATTTCAGATCTGAACTTATTATTGATTCATTATGATGGTCTTATCTACAAGTTGTATACACACGTCGTTGTCTGGAACCTATGGTCCCGAAGTGACAGAAATCGGGATAGCCGGAAGGGAAAGGCTTTGATGTGAGGATCACATGTGTTCACAGAGTGTTAACGCTTTGCTCCAGTGCTTTATTAAAAGGAGCACCTTAATTGCCAGTAGTTCCCTAGAGGCCCCGCTGCAAACGGGCTAGCAGGACAAAAGATGTTGTGCAAGTTCTCATTACGAGCACGTATGACTATATATGGAACACATGCCTAGGATTGTCTAGTACTTGGGTGCTTTATCTTATTTATCTGCAATTGCCATGTATTCTGATTGCTATGTGAATTGTCTTGTCCATGCAACGCCTTTCCATCCATCCCTATGCCTACCGCACTTGAATCCCATTGTTACTGCTTTTGTTACTACTGTCTTTGCTTTACTACTGCTGTTACTTTACTATTCCTACTACAAAACTGTTGCTACTGATAAACTGCTGTGAGCAAGATTGTTTCCAGGTGCAGCTGAATTGACAACTCAGTTGTTAAGACCGATAAGTATTCTTTGGCTCCCCTTGTGTCGAATCAATAAATTGGGTTTCACTTCCCTCGAAAATACTGCGATACACCCCCTATACTTGTGGGTCATCAAGACTATTTTCTGGCGCCGTTGCCGGGGAGCATAGCTTTATTTATCAAGTTCACTTGGATTCTCTGTTGTTCGCTGCTATCCATCCATCATGGGTAAGTCCCGTGATGGCAAGGTTCCTATTTTACCATCCACTACAAGAAGAGGTACGGTTCCGAACACCTCTACTACTCTTGATTCACCGTCTGTTTTAAGTAAGCTCATTACACCACCACATACACATGCTACACACACTGCTACTACTGCTGAATCTGAAACTTCTGATGCTTATGATGCTGCTTCTACTGTGCTTGATAAGAGTGGTTCATTAGGTCCTTTCCTAGATGCTACGATTTCTAGAACTATAGCTGGAAATACCGAAACTCCTAATGAAGACACTACCACACCTGTTAGCTCACCTGAGTCTAGTGAGAGTTATGATGCTGAAGAAGATTATGTTGAGATGACTGATGAGTTTATTGAAGAATGTAGAAACACCCATGATAGGAGCGCTGCTAAGAGTCTCCTTGAGAGGCGTACTATTAGACCCAAATTATCTTTTAATGGTAAGTTTGCTGCTTCTCCCATAAACATTATAGATGAAGATTATGATTTCTCTCTCGATCTATCTTACATAGCTATTGTTGAGAAAGAACCTTTTTGTGGGACTAAGAATGAAAGTGCGGTAGCACATATGAATGAACTTTCTACCATCAGTGGCTTATTTTCTGATGATATTAAAATGCGTACTTACTTTGTTGCTAAGATCTTCCCTTTCTCACTGAAAGGAGAAGCTAAAACTTGGTTTGGTAATTTACCTCTTGGATCTATTGATAGCCCTGAGTGCTTGATTAATACTTTCCTGCAGAAATATTTTCCTCCTAGTGCTAGACATGCTGTTTTGCAGGAACTTTTTGATTTTAAACAGGGAGAAAAAGAGGTATTGCCCGAATCTTGGGCAAGGTTTTGTGCTTTGGTTCATGCACAGGCTGGAAGTCCTTTACCTAAGAATGAGCTTCTTGATATATTTTATAATGGACTAACCGAAGAATCTAGGGCATACCTAGATAGTTGTGCTGATTGTGTTTTCAGGAATAGGACTCCCAAGGAAGCTGAGGAATTAATGGCTAAAATAAGCAAGAATTATGAAGATTGGACTGCTCCTAAACAAGTTACACCTGAAGTAATTGTACCTGAACCATCTATTCCTGTGCTTATTCCAACACCAAAGAAGAGGGGAGTTATTGAATTAAATGATGAAGTGATGAAGGAAGCTAAGAAATGTCTTAAGGAGAAGGGAATTAAAGCTGCAGATGTCAAGAATTTACCTCCTATAGAAGAATTATGTAAGCCTATTCCCTACTCACCCACTATTGAGGTACACTCTCTCCAACACTTTGATGAAGGTGATGTCCCTTACTTGAAACCTCCTGATCAATGCTTAGAAGAATTTGATATCTTTATTGTTAAGCAAGATAACTTTAATAAAAGGGTGCAAAATCATCTTATGGAAAACACTAGAGCTATTGTTGAGTTGAAAGATATTGTGGAAAGAACCTCTAATGATGTTAAAATGATTGTTAAACACTTTCAAATGGTTCAAACTCAAATAGATCAACTCATTAAAGTGCAAAATGACTTGCTAGTTACCTCTGCTAAAGAAAAACATGCTTATGAAATTAGAACTAGAAGTGGTGCTGCTACCCAGGATCCTCTATATCCTGAGGGGCATCCCAAAAGAATTGAGCAGGATTCTCAACAAGCTGAAAATAGTGGTTCTACTCGTAAGAAAAGGAAAAAGAAACATAAAACTGTTGAAGAACCCTCTAAACCTGTTATAGATCCTAATGGTATATCTATCTCTGATGCCGAAACTGAAAATGGTAATGAAGAAAATGAAGTGCCTAATGAAGAAAGGGTTGAAGAAGAACCTGAAAACCACACTAAGACTACTAAATACACCAAAGAAGATTTTATTGCTAAGAAACATGGTAGTGAAAGAGAACCTTGGGTCCAAAAAACCTATGCCTTTCCCTGATAAGAAACACAAGTCAAAGGAAGATGAACACTATAAAAGTTTTGTGAGTGGATGAAGCCTTTATTCTTGCAAATTCCTTTGACTGATGCTATTAAATTGCCTCCTTACTCAAAGTATATGAAGGACATTGTCTCGAATAAAAGGAAGATCCCTAATGAAGAAATCTCTACTTTGCTTGCTAATTATTCCTTCAATGGTAAGGTTCCTAAGAAACTTGGAGACCTAGGGATTCCAACTATCCCTTGCTCTATTAAGAACAGTTATGTTAGAACTGCTTTGTGTGATTTGGGAGCTGGAGTTAGTGTTATGCCTTTCTCTCTCTATAAGAGGCTTCAGCTTGAAAAATTGATACCAACTGATATATCTTTGCAAATGGCTGATAAGTCCACCACTATTCCTGTGGGTATATGTGAGGATGTACCTGTTCCGGTGGCTCATAATTGCTTGATATTAACTGATTTTGTTGTACTTGAAATGCCTGAAGATGATAATATGTCTATTATTCTTGGGAGACCTTTTCTTAATACTACAGGAGCTGTTATTAATTGTAATAAAGGAAAGGTGACCTTCAATGTTAATGACAAGGAACATACTGTCTATTTCCCCAAGAAGATTGAAAGGACTTATGGTTTAAATTCAATTGAACATGTTGAAGGCATTCAAGTTGGAGAAATATATTGTCCCATACTAAAAGAAAATGTTGAAACTATTATGATTGGGACAATTGCTATCAAGGTTGAGGTAACATAATCATTAATGGAATACAAAGTTTTGTCTCATATGCAATTGTTTTGGTAGCAAGACTTGATCAACCTTGCTAACAAAAGGATTCCATTGAACAAAACAATGTTTTCATTATGATTATCCCCGTTTATTTCTATCCTTTGCATTTTTGGTTTTTGCCTTTGTTTAGTTTCCTTTGTGTTGTTAGTTTGCTTGCATGTTAGAACTTCTGTAGTTCTAGCCTTGTTTTGTCCTTGCATCATGTTTCCAAAAGAAAAAAAATCTGTCTGTCAGAAAATCATTCTTCTATTTCTGAAAAAAGCCCAAAAATAAAGTGTCTCGAAAAATTCCAGAAAATTCATATTAAATTTTTACGTGAAAAAAGGGGCAGAGGAGTACCTGGTAGGTACCAGGGAGGCCCACCAGGAAGGCACACCATGTGGTGGCGTGGCCAGACCTGGGTGGCGCCATGCCCTGGTGTGGGCCACCCCAGGCCCCCCACCACTCCTCTCACCTGCCACTTTCTTCTCTCTCCCGAGTAAGCTCCAGTTCATAGCTCAAAATCACGTTCTTTCTGTGCTTGCTCTCGATTTCTTCGATCTCTTTGCTCAGCCCATCTTTCTTGCTGAAATTTGGAGTATTTGTTCCTTGGCATGTGACTCCTCCCCTTGTCCAAGTAGATTTGTGTTTAGTGGATTGTATGTTGAGTATTTTGCTGCTGTAGATGACTGGTTTTGAGAGCTTGTAAGCTTGTTTGATGCTTAGAGATATAGTTTTGATGCATGTTTAGGCCTCTTGCAAGTCCCTATGAGTAGAATCCTTCATTATATTTACTTTGCAATCACTTGTTTAATAGGTGTTTAAATTTCAGAATAGAAGATGAGTGAACACCATCTAAACCAGCATGAGCTTTGGGTGCCTGAGGTCATGAAGATCCACCGGGAGGAGGGAGTCTTTCCCTCCGTTTATCCATGCTCTGAGTTCATGAGAACTGCAGGAATTCTACAAGATTTCCACACTTTGGTCTCTAATGCAGGGTTAGAGCACTTTTTGGAAGACGAGCCTTGTCAATTTGTGAAGCTAACCATGTCTGTGGTGCAGGATTTCAAATTTAGTCACTCTTTGTCTAACCCCATGGTCCATTACAAAATTTACAATATTGTTGTCAATCTTTCTCTTGATGATTTTTGTACAGCTATTAAGGTACCTCAATGGGGATCATGTAAGAAGATTAAAGAGAGACCAGAACCACTCATGGATTTATATGCAGAAATTTGTCAAGGAAGTAGCTTCTCGAAGGAGAATGGAAAAATCCGTAACATTCATCTTCCCTCCATTCGCTACTTTGCCTACTTTATTGCCAAGTGTGTTCTTGCTAGGAAAACTGCCAATAAGTTATCTTCGTTTGATTTAGCATTTATCTTTGCTGCTCTTAGATGAGATAGGTCCTACAACTTGGGTGCTTTGATAGCTTTCCCTCTTGCTGCTAACCGTGAGAAAGGTGGAATTTGTGGAGGCCTCATTGCTTCTCGTTTGCTAGCATTGCATGGTTTAGTGCCTCATCATCTAGACCTACAGTTTCCCATAGAGAGGCTTGATTTCAATTCCATGATACAACATAAATTTATTTCCTCGTGGGCTAGTTTGAGTGAGTTATCTTATGAAATAGCATTTCTCAAAGCTGGTTGGAGAAAGAGCAAGTCCGAGCGTGTTGTTCTTTTGCCTGCACCTGTTTTGTTTAACATTGATAACAGGGAAGGATGGTCCCTCACTGAGGAGGAGCTTGACACGTACTTGGGAGAGCTCTCCCAACAGGAGAAGGACACTAGAAGGGAGGTCACGGATGATTCGGTCCAGCCCTCGAATGAGGGAGAGTCTTCATATCAGCAGCCCACTTACGATTGGGGAGCTTCCTCTTCCTCTCATGGGCCCATCTACGACCATTCTTACCAAGATCCGCCCGCTTGGAATCCCTATTCGTACATGGATTGATACTCACTTAGGCCAAAAGCCTAAGCTCGGGGGGAGATACGCCGACACCGCACTCATCTCCATATCATGTTGTGTCGGTTGTTTGTATATTCATGTTTTCGTTCTCTTTTTAGTTTTCGTTCTTCTTTGCTTTTGCTTTCTAAAACACAAAAAGACCAAAAATACTTTTGTTGTTTCTCTTTGGTTTGCTTCTTCTTTTTTGCCTTGGTTTGCTTTTCCTTTTTGCTTTGTTTGAACTATTCGAAAAACCCAAAAAGGTTTTGCTTTGCTTGTTTTCCTCTTTTGGTTCTTGTTTAAAAATCGAAAACACCAAAAATATTTGTCGTTCTTCTTTGGTTTTTGCGAGTTCGCTACAGGGTTCGGCAGTTCTCAGTGGATTATTGGTTTCATATTATTATTCAAGCCACACAAGTGAAGAGAAATAATGAGGATTATTGACAACTTGAGGCATGGTAAGAGGTTGGTAACGAACTCTATTTGTTTTCATTTTTGTACATATACTCATCATTGTGAGCCTGCTTAGTCCGTTGTAGAGTGTATGTTTTCTTTGGATGCTTAGTAGTTCTTGCTTTCTTGTGATTAGCTCCAGCTCGCTAATAGTTTGTAGCATGTTTCATTAATGTTTGCTTGCATTACTCTATTCATAAATTGGTATGACACCATGGTATCCTCCTCTGAATGTTTCATTTGAATTGACTTGGCACATGCTCATGCATGCACATGACTGTGATAATCAGTTAAGTCTTGATGAATTATTTTGCCTTGAGGATCTTGAATCATTTTCATGCCATGAGTAGTCTTGTTTTTGTTGCAAGCATGATAATGACAGCTATTGCTCTCTCGTTTGTTGCTCCCTTACTATTGCTAGCCTTCACTTCCACTGAGTGATTTACTCAAGTTCCAAACTCCCTAAACCAAATATTTCCAAAGTGTCCACCATACCTACCCATTAGCATCATTTGCTACTCCCGTGCATATTCAATATGCCTTGTTTTCTTCCGAATAAAATGTTTGCTTGTTATGGGAAAGTTAGTTAGTAAAGCTCTCACGAACTTGATGGCACACTTTATTTTCCGCACTTAATAAACCTGAACCATTGTGAACTCTCCAGGAAAGTTATATGCTTGCAAATTATAGGCTGGGGATTAGCAGAACCGTATTGTCACAGGGAACGCTTTCAACACTTGTAAATATATACCCAGTTGATACCTTGTTCTTTTGTTTGCGGATGTCGTCGGTGTGAAATAAAAGGGAAGCTTGTAAGTCCATGGAGTTATGTATGTGTGTTAGAGAAACGCCTGGGCCGCTGGTCTAATCCATGCTGACATGGTGGAAACCTGCAGCGTAACCATAATGATATCTATGAAGCATTCTTCTTATAAAAAAAGAGAGAGATAGCTATTGAGAAAAAGAAAAAAAGAGTTCTATGAAAAGAGAAAAGAGAGAAAAAAGCACCATTTTCCCATGGTAAATAAGAAGATTGCTGAGATACTCATTGTTTGCTTGCCTTGTCATTTTGATATGGGGATTCTTCCGTATCATCGAGCAAGGGGTACCCCGTTGGCGGTTCTCAATGATACGCACATACTTACGATGACAAGAACTTACCGGTAACTAAAGTTGAGTAGCATGAGGAGCGGCCCTCCTACTCAAGGGACTTGGGATTTTCAGTTTATAGTCTGTCAAGCATATAACTCAGATTGGACCTCACTTTCACCTTAACCACATTAAAGATGCTTATGATAGGGCAATGAGAGCTCAAAGCTAACGAGTACCATACTTTCAGCATTTGGAAGCCTTTCAAATTATTCAAAACTTTTTCTTCTACTTGTTGAGTCTCCACATATTCTTTGAGCACCTTCTTGAGAGCATAGTTGTCATTCTTTGTGTTTGCTCCATTACTTGATTATTTGTGTTATAACTTTGATGCTTGTATCCTTGATATCTTTACTTCTAGTCATCACTTGAACTTCAGAGGTGCCTTGGCATTCATAATCAAAGGCAAGCGAGATACCACTCTATCATACCTTTCTATGAGCATTGTAATGTTGCTTATGTTTGTGCTTTGTGCTACTTATTATTCTTGAGTTGGAATCTCTTCATAGCTTGCAATGACTATTAAGTAGACTCAGTTGCATACTCTTTATTATGAATTGTCCAAGTAGTTGATCACATTGCTGAGAATATTTATATCATATGAAGCAAATGTGTTCGTGAAAGTTCTTTTATCGCACTCAGTTTTCAACTGAATTGCTTGAGGACAAGCAATAAGCTAAGCTTGGGGGGAGTTGATACGTCCAAAATGTATCTACTTTCCCGAACACTTTTGCTATTGTTTCTCCTCTATACTTGTGTGATTTGGATGCAACTAATGCGAACTGACGTTGTTTTTAGCAGAATTGCCTTGGTGTCTACTTTTTGTGCAGAAAATCAACTATCAGGAAAAATCCCGGAAAATATGCCAAAAATCCTATTTCAACCGAAGACTCCAGGAGCCAGAATACGAGACGGAGAAGAGCCCCGGGGTGGCCATACCACCTGGTGGCGCGGGCTAGGCCAGGCCGCGCCAGGGGGTGGTGTGGGCCCCCCAGGCACCCCCTCGGCCTCTCTCTTCGCCTATAAGGAGCCTTCTGACCTAAAAACTTCGGGGGGGTTCGATGTTTTTCTATAAGGAGTTCCACTCCGCCGCCACCACCAGATTCCACGAATCAGCACCAGAAACTCCGTTCTGGCACCCTGCCGGGACGGGGAATTGGAGGAGATCATCATCATCACCATCGCTTCTCCATCGACCATCCATGTTTCCCCCATCTATGAGTGAGTAATCCCCCGCTGTAGGCTGTGGGGATGGTAGGGATTGGATGAGATCGTTCATGTAATGGCATCAGCTTGTTAGGGCATAGTGCCTAGTATCTCTTATTAGTGCTTTATGACTTTGTTGCGACTTGCTGTGCTTAATGCTTGTCACTAGGGCCTGAGTGCCATGATTTCAGATCTGAACTTATTATTGATTCATTATGATAGTATTGTTTCTGGTCTTACCTACAAGTTGTATACACACGTCGTTGTCTGGAACCTATGGTCCCGAAGTGACAGAAATCGGGATAGCCGGAAGGGAAAGGCTTTGATGTGAGGATCACATGTGCTCACGGAGTGTTAATGCTTTGCTCCGGTGCTTTATTAAAAGGAGCACCTTAATTGCTAGTAATTCCCTAGAGGCCCCGCTGCAAACGGGCTGGCAGGACAAAAGATGTTGTGCAAGTTCTTATTGCGAGCACGTATGACTATATATGGAACACATGCCTAGGATTTTCTGGTACTTGGGTGCTTTATCTTATTTATCTGCAATTGCCCTGTGTTATGATTGCTATGTGAATTGTCTTGTCCGTGCAACGCCCGTCCATCCATCCCTATGCCTACCGCACTCGAATCCCAGTGTTACTGCTTTTGTTACTACTGTCTTTGCTTTACTACTGCTGTTACTTTACTATTCCTACTACAAAACTGTTGCTACTAATAAACTGTTGTGAGCAAGATTGTTTCTAGGTGCAGCTGAATTGACAACTCAGTTGTTAAGACTGATAAGTATTCTTTGGCTCCTCTTGTGTCGAATCAATAAATTGGGTTTCACTTCCCTCGAAAATACTGCGATACACCCCCTATACTTGTGGGTCATCACTCCTCAGTATCTTCATAAGTTTACTAAAGATCACCCAATTCTCATAGACTGCGATGTTTATAATCGAGCTCATATAGGTGTGTTCTTTCAAAAATTCCCTGTAGGACAGCATATTTGCTAGTTATAGCCAACAGAAACATATTAAGACATGTCGCCAACCAGCCTTACAGATTTTTTAAGAGTTATGTATCTTCACATAGAGAGGGTTATAAATACTTTCCTCGGTCAAACCACTAGTTTGTTCTTCATAGGTACTAATTCATGGGAACTCTGATAACATAGGTTAGGTTACCACTATGTAAAGGGGTCTACCATGTTTTTGTCTATTTAAATATACATAATAGTTATTACTCCGGAGTTTCTCAATTTCCTAATAGATTTCAAACGTATCTTCACGTGTCTTGATGACTTTGTATTATTCTTATAATTGTCCATTTTGAAAATAATAGTTTGATTGCCACAATTCAAAAGGATTGTCGGCATAGGTTTTCCAACCACATACAAATACATCAAGAGCGCACACAGCCATTCTGACTCAATATTTGTTGTGTCTAAAGCAATAAGTTCTGCTTTCATGGTTAAACTCGTAAATATGGTTTGGCTATGTGACCTCCATGACACTACGCCACCTCCCAGGGTAAACACATACCCGCTTGTGGCGTAGAATTCATCGATATCATATATCCGGTTCGAATCACTATATCCTTCAAGCACAACAGGCTGCCCTGAATAGTGAATCACATAGATCACTATACCACATATATAGTGCATGGCCCTTTCAAGTGCATGCCAATGATCAATACCCAGGTTATACATGAACCTACTCAACTTGCTCACAGCAAAAGAGCTATCAGGTCTGGTAGCACTTGCTAAGTACATGAGAGAACCAACAATTTGTGAATATTTTAACTAGTTTGTTGATTCCTTCTTATTCTTTCATAATGTCAAACTAGGATAATAAGGTGTTAGAGAAGTCTTGATATCAATAAAGCCAAATCATCTCAAGACCTTCTCAACACAATGAGATTGCATTAAAATAATCCCATTCTCATTCTTAATAAGCTTGACTTTCAGAATCACACCAACTTCTACCAAATATTTTATATCAAAGCTCTTTGATAGGAAAGACTTAACTTCATTTATCACTTTCATGTTTGTACCAATGATCAGAATGTCATCCATGTACAAAAATAATATAACATTTTTGCCCCTACCATGACAATAGTAAACACACATATCAGCCTCATTAATAACAAAGCCAGCAAAAAGTAGAGTTCTATCAAACTTATCATGCCATTGCTTAGGTGCTTGTTTTAGACCATATAAAAATTTTAACAACTTGCACACCTTTGTCTCTTCATCCTTCACCACAAACCCATCTGGGTGATCCATATAGATATCCTCTAGGAACTCTCCATTAAGAAAAGTTGTCATCACATCCATTTGGTGAACGATAAGACGATAAGAGAACTCCAAGGAAAGTAGTACTCGAATGGTGGTAGGTCTAGCAATAGGTGAATAGGTGTCAAAGTAATTTTCGCCTTCTTTCTATGTGTAGAACTTTGCTACAAGTCGTACCTTGTATTTTTCAATAGTACCATCAGACCTTAGCTTCTCCTTGAACACCCACTTACAACCCACATGTTTACAACCATAGGGCCATTCTGATAATTCCCAAGTTCCATTAGAAATAATCGAGTCCATCTCATTTTGGATAGCTTTTTTCCAATCATTTGCAATATAAGATGCATATGCCTCAACAATGGACCTGGGAGTATCATCTACAAGGTACACGATAAAATAATTATCAAAGGATTTTGCAATCCTCTGTCTCTTACTCCTCGTGGGAGGTTCATCATCTTCCTTCTCAAGGACTTCCTCATGTGATTGTTCAAAATTCTCAATAGATGCACTAGATTCAAGAAGTATTTCAGAAGAAATTCTAGTAGTGATATGCATATATTTCATACGAAACATATTCTCGAAAATGTAGCATCATGATATTCCATTATAGTGTCAACATGCATATCAGGTACATTGGATTTAACCACTAAAAATGTATAGCCAACACTCCACAGAGCATATCCTAGAATGATACAATCCACTTTCTTAAGTCTGAATTTGTGTTTCTTGGAATTCGCATGTTGACCTTTGCCAAACACCCCCAAGTGCGCAAGTAAGAAAGCAATGGTTTTCTCCCGGCCCACTCCTCATAAGGGGTCTTAGTTTAGGACATGACATGAAGTCAACAAAGCCTCCCACCACCATGCCTTTGATAAACCAACAGTTGCTAACATAGAATTCACCAAGTCAGTCAACGTGCGGTTTTTTCTCTCAACAACCCTGTTTGATTGGGGTGAGTAGGTAGGTGTACTCTCATGAATAATATAGTGTTCCGCACAGAATTCGTCAAATATTTTGGGAAAATACTCACCAACATGATCCAACCTAAGACATTTGATATTTCTCTCTAGTTGATTTTCAACTTCGGCCTTGTAAATTTTGAAGTAGTTTAAAGTAGCATATTTAGTTTACAATAAGTACACATAGCAGAATTTAGTAGCATTATCAATCGATGTCATGAAATATCTCTTTCCAACTTTTGTAAATCCACCATTCATCTCACATATAGATCAGAATGTATGAGATGTAGAGGTGCCAAGTTACTCTCCTTGGTTACCTTGTGAGGATTTTGAGGTTGCTTTGATTGCACACAACTATGACACTTAGAACCTTTGGCAACAGTGAAATTTGGAGTTAAACTCGTACTAGACATCCGAGACATCAAATCAAAATTAATGTGACATAAACGAGAGTGTAAAACACTAGTATCATCATTAACACCACCACAAATATGATTCACAGATTTATAACGGAACTCTGAAAGAGAAAATCAGAACAAGCCTCCGAATTCATAACCTTCACCAAAAAAGTGTCCATGTTTCAAAATAATGACTTTGTTAGACTCTCAAACAACCTTAATCCTATCTCTTCATAGAAGAGAGTCGCTAACGAGATTCTTGTTCATAGTAGGGATATGTTGCACGTTCCTTAGTTGCATGATATTTCTCGATATGAATTTTAGATCCATCGTGCCAACACCACAAACGGAAGCATGTGATCCAATCCCCAATAGGACGGAATAATCCTAGGTGAACGGATAAGAAGTAAACATAGAGATGTCAGCACAGACATGAACATTAGCACCCATATCAATCCACTAACATGGAGATTGAAATGCCAAAATACTGATCATCATCTTTGATATCCACCAAAATATCATCATCACCTCTCAAGTAGGATCACCCCCTCTAACCCATGAGGAAGCATCCTTAAGGACACATTGATCTACCAAGTTTTACGATTATATTATAGTTCTCTATGATCTTAGAATTCGGTCACCAAACATTCATAGCCGTGAACACGGCTTTTCGAAAAGATTTAACCCTCCAGGGGTGTACAACTTTACCCACATGTACCAACCTTCTCTTAGCTCCACTTGACACACTTCCTTGCTGGCAGAGGACGGTTAACCACGACCTTTACATTGCTTTCACCGAGACCATGAGTCACGTCCTAAGGATGATTCCACCATAATAGGTTAAATCCTAAAGTCGTCCCTATAGATGTGAGGCGAGGTTGGTTCACCAGGGGCTCGATAAACCCCAAGAAACCTGGTCCACGCTTCCCTATGATGTCTACGCACTTCTATTCTTGTAGACAGTTGTTGGGCCTCCAAGTGCAGAGGTTTGTAGAACAGCAGCAAGTTTTCCCTTAAGTGGATCACCCAAGGTTTATCGAACTTAGGGAGGAAGTGGTCAAAGGTATTCCCTCTCAAGCAACCCTGCAATCAAGATACAAGAAGTCTCTTGTGTCCCCAACACACCCAATACACTTGTCAGGTGTATAGGTGCACTAGTTCGGCGAAGAGACAGTGAAATACAAGTGGTATGATGATAGAAAATAGCTTGATGGCATTAAAAGACTAAAGGTAGACTTAAATAAAGAAGGAAGCAAGCAAACATGCAATAGATCTAGTAACAAACGGTGTTTCAATGCTTAGAAACAAGGCCTAGGGATCATACTTTCACTAGTGAACACTCTCATATAAATATATCATCTTCATGATACTACTCTTAACTACTCTCCGGTTGGACACTCTAATCAACGGTAGGGCTATAACAGCACTCCTCAAAGTAAGCCTTTCCCATCTAGAAAACCCCACACTGTCACCTTGAGTACTAGATGAGTCCAACAAACACCACAATTTCATAAAGACATCCAACTCCAAATATAACTCATAACAAGTATTTGTAATCTCTAGCCTAAGTGCCACCATGGTGAGCACGCTGTCACTTTCACACACATGGGGAGAGCAGAGATTCATTAAGCACTTGAGTAGCAAGGTAGATCTATAGATTACAAGCTCATGATCACAATATGATCATGCATAGAGAGAGATGAACACATAGCTACCGGTAGAACCCTTAGCCTCGAGAGAGAACTACTCCCTCTTCATCATGGGAATCAGCAATGGTGATGGAGATGGCGGTGGAGATCGATGGAGATGGATCCGGGGGCACTTCCCCATCCCGGTAGGGTGCCGTAACAGAGACTTTCTGTCCCCCGAATCTCCCCTTCGGTGGCGGCGGCGCTGCGGAACTTTTCGTGGCTGGAGGCTTATGTTTTAGGGTTTTGGTATCGGGAGGCTCTTATAGGCGAGAGGGGAGACCGAGGGGGTGCCAGAGGGCCCCACACCACCTGGTGGCACGGGTAAGGCTAGCCCGCGCCTGGGGGGTGTGGCCAGGCCCTGGCCCTCCTCCGTCTCGTATTCTGGCTCCGTGAGTCTTCCGGTAAAATAGGAACTTTGGCTTTTGTCCCGTCCAATTCCGAGAATATTGATTTTCTGACTTCCTGGAACCAAAAACAGCAGAAAACAGGCAACTGGCACTGCGGCATCTTGTTAATAGGTTAGTCCAAGAAATCATATGAAAAGTACTCCAAAGCTGGAACAAAAGAAAATAGATAAAACCAAGCATGGAACATCAAAAATTATAGATACATTTGCAATGTATCAAGATTCCCAAGCTTAACTCCTGCTCGTCCTCGAGTAGGTAAGTGATAAAAAGAAAGAATAATTTTTGAGGTGACATGCACCAACATAAACTTGATCAAAGTATTTGCAAAACATTCAAAGATGGGATCATAATACTTCAATCATAACATGAAAGACAAAGTTCTAGCAATAAGGCAAAGCAACTATGATGCAACATGAAAAGGCACAAACAAAAGATTCATGAATAACAATGCTTTGCAAGACGTTTGTTTGTTTCACATAAAGAAAACATAGCATAATAGTATTCAGCTTGTCCCTCAATAGAGTAGCAAATATAAATGCATAGGACACCTTCAAAGTTCATAAGAGTGACTAGATACAATAGTTTAAAACAAGCAATAACAAGTTATGCATCAATCAACTAGTCTTGGGACAATGCACATAGAACTAAGAATGGCCACTATGCTCTCAAAGTAGGTGCATAAAGATAGAAGGTGGAGACTCAATATAATGGTGGAAGAAAGGCCTTTTGTAAAAGGAAGTAGGGATTCAAGTCTCATAAAGAGCTTCCAAAAATTATGGTACTTATAGCTTTGAGCTCTCATGGCCCCTATCATGAGCATCTTGAAGGTGATTAAGGTTAAAGTGACACAACTAAGAGGATATGCTTGACAAGTTATAAACCAAAATCTCATGCCCTTACTTACGAAGACCGATCCTCATGCTACTCAACTTCAGTCACGAGTAAGCTCTTGTCATTGTAAGTATATGTGTATCATTAAGAACCGCCAACGGGGTACCCCTTGCACATGATACGGGAGCTTTCCCATAATCAAAATGACAAGGCAAGCAGACAATGAGCATCTTAGGCGATCTTTTTATTTGCTATTTGCATAGGTTTTTATTGAGGATGCTTCATAGAGTGCTCATTATGGTGATGCTGCAAGTTTCCACCATGATTAGGCATGGCTTAGGCTAGTGGCCCGGGCGTTTCTCTAACACACATACAAACTCCATGATCTTACAAGTTCCACTTTTATTTCACACCACCGGGATCCGTAAGCAAAAGAACATGATATCAACAGGATACAAAGTACAAGTGCAATGTTGAAAGCGTTCCCCATGAAACATGGTTCCAACTTATAAAGCGCAAGCATATACACAACAAAGAAGGACCCAATGGTTCAAGTTTATTAGAGGCAATAAAGTAAAGTGTGCCATCAAGTTCATGAGAGCTTTAATCACTAGTTTTCTCACAACAAGTGAAAGGTAGACAAAAGCATAAATATACTTGGAATAGCATAAGCTAGTAGGTAGGTATGGTGGACTCTTTGGAATAACTTGGTTTAGGGAGTTGGATGCATGAGTGGAACTAATCTTGGTGGTGGAGGCTAGCAAAAGACTGGGAGCGACAAACTAAGAGAGCAATAATGGCCATAATCATGCAGAGCGACAAAACATCATGGATCAAAGCATAAAGTGATACTACAAGTTGAAAACTAAAGGATAATAAAGGCTATGGTGACTTGTGACAGTCATAACATGGTGTGAGCATGTGCCAAGTCAACCCAAATAAAGCATCAAAGGAGAATACCACTATACTATGCTTTAATATGCTAAAACAACGCATGATTCATCCAAGGCACATTAAGCAATCTCAATTGTTTATAACAAGTCATGCTACAGCAAAGAATACTAAGCATAAAGCCAAAACATTATCAAGCATGGCATGACAAAGCATAGCCACAGTCAAAAACGAGCTCTTTTTACCACAAAAGTATAAACTTTCGTACTCTTTTCCAAACCAAACCAAACTATTTGCAAACCAAAGTGTGAAAGAGGGGGTCCAACCAACTTATTCAGAAAACTAAGCAAACCAAGCAAACTAAAAACCAAAACGAAAATGAAAAAGAAGACGCTCCAAGAGAAAAACACAACTGTGCACGAAACAATAAAAATGAAGCGTTTGAAAGAAACCTGGAATTTTTATTAATGAAGAAGGGGATGCCGTGGGCATCCCCAAGATTTGACGCTTGTACTTCTTGGATATTTCTTGGGGTGACACGCGTGGCATACCCAAGCTTAAGCTTTAGTCCGTCCTTCATCTCATTACTCATTCCTTCCATACACCTGAAAATTTTCCTTCATACAAAACTTCACACAATCTCATTAGCAACATTAGTGCACTTAAGATAAATAAGTCTCAAGGTTCAGTTCTAACACCAAATAAACTTCCATTAGAACAATAGATACTGTAGCACTTCCCTCAAAAAGATCAATTCCCCAAAGAACTCAATAAGGAACAAACAAGAAGCAAATGCAGAAAATGGCAGAAATCTGTCAAAACAGACCAGCCGGTAAATACGAATTTTTTCCAAGACCTTCTGTTGCTCAAATAAAAAAGTGTTGAACTAATTAAAGTTAGATAACAACCTGGGGCAGAAGCACAAACAATTACAGCTCAATCCGACATACAGAGCTCTCTCAGGAATTTTTACGGTGAAGCATAGAAATCTGTTTCGGGACAGCAACTTTCCCAATCATTACTTCACTCTCATTAGAGGTTACTTCTTCTTGACGTGATCCGTTGTAATACCTGCACACTTGAACAACCCGCATAATTCGTGTATAAAGAGCCAATGATCACCGGGATGGACAGTTCCATCTCCAAAATAGTAGTTATCCATAACACGATCAATAATTTTTATAGGTATTTTAAGAGGGATGCTTTCAGTATGTGGATTTAAAATATCACAAGTATCATTAGAATTACCACATATGAGATATAAAGTATCATCAGAGCAAATTTTCTTCCTTAAAACTGGGGAACTAAAGAGATCATTTTCATAAGAACCAACTTCCCCAAGCTTAGACGTTTCCATAGCATTGGTAACAAAGGTGTTCAAAAGATTCATACTAATAACATTGTTATTAGCATGCAAAGAAAGTTCCATGGGTTTTTTAATTTTCTCTTCAAACACTTCATGTCCTAACTCAAGATAAATACTATAAAGCTCTCTAATTTTGTTGTTGTTTTCCATTAAGCCTAACTAGTGAAAACAAGAAACAAAAATACAAAATTGCAGAATCTAAAGGAAATAACTTCGAGCACTCACACCGGAGGATGTGAGTACCTTTTACCTTACCTCCCCGGCAACGGCGCCAGAAAATAGCTTGATGTATACGCACTTCTATTCTTGTAGACAGTTGTTGGGCCTCCAAGTGTAGAGGTTTGTAGAACAGCAGCAAGTTTTCCCTTAAGTGGATCACCCAAGGTTTATCGAACTCAAGGAGGAAGTGGTCAAAGGTATTCCCTCTCAAGCAACCCTGCAATCAAGATACAAGAAGTCTCTTGTGTCCCCAACACACCCAATACACTTGTCAGGTGTATAGGTGCACTAGTTCGGCGAAGAGATAGTGAAATACAAGTGGTATGATGATAGAAAATAGCTTGATGGCGTGAAAAGACTAAAGGCAGACTTAAATAAAGAAGGAAGCAAGCAAACATGCAACAAATCTAGTAACAAACGGTGTTTCAATGCTTAGAAACAAGGCCTAGGGATCATACTTTCACTAGTGAACACTCTCATATAAATATATCATCTTCATGATACTACTCTTAACTACTCTCAGGTTGGACACTCTAATCAACGGTAGGGCTATAACATCACTCCTCAAAGTAAGCCGTTCCCATCTAGAAAACCCCACACTGTCACCTTGAGTACTAGATGAGTCTAACAAACACCACAATTTCATAAAGACATCCAACTCCAAATATAACTCATAACAAGTATTCTCTAGCCTAAGTGCCACCATGGTGAGCACGCTGTCACTTTCACACACATGGGGAGAGCAGAGATTCATTAAGCCCTTGAGTAGTAAGGTAGATCTATAGATTACAAGCTCATGATCACAATATGATCATGCATAGAGAGAGAGATGAACACATAGCTACCGGTAGAACCCTTAGCCTCGAGAGAGAACTACTCCCTCTTCATCATGGGAATCAGCAATGGTGATGGAGATGGCTCCGGGGGCACTTCCCCATCCCGGCAGGGTGCCGTAACAGAGACTTTCTGTCCCCTAAATCTCCCCTTCGGTGGCGGCGGCGCTGCGGAACTTTTCGTGGCTGGAGGCTTTATGTTATAGGGTTTTGGTATCGGGAGGCTCTTATAGGCGAGAGGAGAGACGAGGGGGTGCCAGGGGGCCCCACACCACCTGGTGGCGCGGGTAAGGCTAGCCCGCGCCTGGGGTGTGTGGCCAGGCCCTGGCCCTCCTCCGTCTCGTATTCTGGCTCCGTGAGTCTTTCGGTAAAATAGGAACTTTGGCTTTTGTCCCGTCCAATTCTGAGAATATTGATTTTCTGACTTCCTGGAAGGAAAAACAGCAGAAAACAGGCAACTGGCACTGTGGCATCTTGTTAATAGGTTAGTCCAAGAAATCATATGAAAAGTACTCCAAAGTTGGAACAAAACACAAGAAAGTAGATAAAACCAAGCATGGAACATCAAAAATTATAGATATATTTGCAATGTATCACCCTACCTATTATGATGCACCTTCTTATCCTCCTCTTTCAAAAACGTTTTCAATGTGTATGCTAAATGGAAAGCCTGGATTGCGTTACTCATGGAATCTACTAGGCAAGTTAGTTAGTCGAGGAGTTCCCAAGCCCTGTGTGGTTGTACGCTCGTCTCGATTCCAAAGGCAAAAACTCGATTCCTAGTGTTGGCGAGCATGGAACTACAAAAACCACATCCCACTGTGGCCTCCCATACAAGACTTAGCATGTTTAACCTCATATCACCTCCATACCTCGTTCTCCTATCATACTAGATTCTCTACATGTGATACATCATTTGGATGAACTAGCACTGACATCTAAGAATAGCTAAGCAAGATTCACATATAAGCTCTAGCAGTACACACAAGCCAAACCTAGTTATGCTAGAAAAAGTGGATCATGTAATATAAGTTCAAAGGGAGTAACGCAATAGATAGGATATTGGATCTATCGATAAAAGACCATAGTAGAATCGTATGCATCATGGAAAGAGATGAAATACATTGAAAGCATAGGATTGTATGTGGGGTTATGCTTGCCTTTTCCCAATGATAACCAATAAGCATAGCTTCGGATATATTGTACTTGACTTGATCACAGTTGGTCAAGTATTGATCTTCAAGCTTCGATGGTGTTGATCTCGGTCTTCGATCTCGGAGTCGGCATCGTATTCTACCAGGAAGAACCAAACACCAAAAAGGAAGGGAAACAATAAACACATGGCATTGATGCAATGCTCAAGCAAGGATAATGATATGGCAAGTTAAATAGAGTTGAAATGTAATCCTAATACATGCTTTGCAATATAAGCGGTGTCCAAGGGGTGCAAACCCTAGTTTAGGGAAAACCTTGTAATCACCTAGGGGGGGTACTTTGTTCTTCTAATTAAACTTGTTATGAAAGCTGCTTAACAATGCATGATTTTGATGCTATAAGATAGATCTCATTTTCTAAAAAAATCGATACATTATACATATTTTTCTGGCTTATAAATAATTAGTTATTGATTTTATAAGATTAAATCCTTTTCTCAAATTATTAAACCAATTTAAATAGGTTTATTGTGTCATGCTGACGTCATCACAAGGTCAGCGCAACATTTTAAACTTTTATACCGCAACTGGGTCTAGCCGCAGTCACTGACCAGCGGGACCCAAGCCACGTCGGCTTGCCACCATGGCAAGACTTGCGTAGCGCTGACGTAAACAACACACTGGCGCCACACAGCGACATGGTGGCGCCACGCAGGCGCCACATTGGCTCGCCGGATAGCAGGGCGGACGGTGGTCGGCGACGGCGCAAAAGAGCGCGTGGGGCTGTGTGTTTTGGCCCATTCGAGCCAGCGTAGTGAGTCAGACATAAGGTGGCGGCGCCAGTAGGTTTTGGCTACCGGAGTGACGAGCACGATGGCACGCAACGGCAGCGGCGGACGGTGATCGACGCGAGCAAGCAATAGAGCGAAAGGGAGGGTTCAGAGGGGCACCTGAGCACCAGATGCTCACTGTTGTTGAAGTGGTGGCGTCAGCGAAGAGCGGGGAGGCTGGAATCCATGGCGACGGAGGTTGCCGATGGTGGAGAGGGAGGTGGCAATTGTAGCGGAGGGGACCTTATCGGCTTGCATGGCCTAGGGCAATCGATCTATAAGAACACATAAATGACGACGGTGAGCTCCTAACGGCGAGAGGAGGACGGGAACGACGGGCATAGTGGCACTTGCGGCTAGATTGGGGAAACCACAAGAGGGCTCGAGGGAGAGTGAGATGGGTATGAGGAGGGAGAGAGCAACATGGCGGTCCTCGTGGAGCTCTTATCCTTGCGAGGTTACTATAGAGGTGGAGGGAATTACAGTGCCGTAGAAATGGATGGTGTCGACGTATCCACGCACCTGCTTGGCTCGAGGAGGAAGAGGACAACGAGGAGGTAAGTGGGCTTGTGCCTCACTGGGTTGTTGTTGGGCCAAAGGCTACTGCACGCGGGTGCCTGGTAGCGAGGGGAGGGAGATGGGATGCGGCCCGATTAGATTGGCTGTAGGGTTTTTTCTTTCTAAACTCTTTCCTTTTTCTGTTTTCTCCTTTTCTCTTTTGTATTTTTAAATTCTTTTCTGTTTTGAATATTTCCAAATTACCAGAAAATTTTAAACATTTTTGAAATACTTTAGGGACCCTATATAACAATTTGGGTTCTATATTTTTTGTAATTTTCAAATTCAAAACCCTTTTGAATGGTTTTCAAAGAGAGAGGAGGAACTAGGGTTTAAGGTTTGCATTTTCTTTCTTGCATTTTGTCTTAGCAAAATAATGATGCTTATGAATACACAAACATACCCTAATTACTATTAGCTAAAACTGGAGTGTTACAATTTGGGTTTGCAACCGTATTCTAAACTATTAATGTTGTCATTTTCTTTAAAAATGAAAAAATGAATTGCGGGTAAAGAGGTTGTATTAATCAAATTGTAGTGTTATTACAACTGCGAAGGATATGACCCAACAAGAGACTAGGGATCGGCCCTAACCAAACAACATTTCTATCCTCCAACATAGGAAATCTAGCTAACTCGTGATTATAAAAATTCTGCAACCTAGGGATCTTAGTAATAAATATAATGATATATGACAGATATAATAACCAGACATCCACCACAAGATGTCCGAGGAAAGATATACATGTAGTGGTACTCCTTGGTATCATCACTATCTCTAAGCTATCCGTTTCCACAAGAATGTTGTAAGAGCGTCTCCAGCCAGACCCCAGAGCCCCCCAGAGGGTCTTTTTTTGTGCTGGAGATTTTTTTCCCTCCTAGTCGGCCTCCCAGGAGCTGAAATTTCACCGGTTTGGACTGCAGTTTGCATCGGCATTCCTAGACCAAACCAGAGCACTGGGGGTCTTCTGGGGGGGGGGCGCCAGTGAAAGAAAAAACGCACGCCCAATTTTTTTCCGACAGGTGGCCCTGGGCTGTCATTGAGCTGAACCTTGTCGTCCTCATCCTCTCGTCTTCCATGTCATACTAATGGCCACCATCGGCAAGCTGCGCAAGCGATCGACGTGTCCAATCACCACACGGCGGGCGTGTTTGGTTGCTCGTGGCTTTTAGTCGCACCTAAAGATCATGGCTCCACAGAAGCTGCGCGCGGCAATGCAACCTCTCGTGCCAAAATGGCCATTCGTTTGGTTCCGTGTATTCTCATTTCCCTAGGGGTTTGAAAGCCAATACCCAGTTATTTGGTTCCATGCATTCTTGGTTTTTAGCAAATTGGTACTTGTTTGGCTAGTTGTATTGTCCCTGATAGCCTTACCTCTTGACTGCTCAGGTGAGCTTACCCAACATCAGCAAGGCAAATAACAAAGTTCAGACACTTGCAATTCAGATAACTACTAGATTATATTAAGACTCAACCGACATAATCAGTCATGGCGGGTGTGCTGCAGCACGAGTTCACGAACAACCGCCCGTGATGCAGCACAAGTTCATCACAAATGGAGGGTTATAACTGAATACCACCTCCCAAAATATACAGACCAAAGTTCAGGGGTCACTGCAACTAAAGTTTATCAGCCTAGCTACTCCAAAATACACATCAAAGTCATCATCATTATCAACACCGCTACCAGCACCTCCTCAAATAGCTCAGTCCGCCTCTCAGAGGTAGTGCTTGTGTAGGAAGGTCGTGAACCAGCTCATCCTGCCCTCAGGGGTCATGGAAAGACACTTGGTCGCATGTCCACTATGCTCCATCAGGTGGCTAAGAGCACAGTGTATCGCGGTTAGAGAGACGGGCACACCGGGAATGCGAGGACCGTAGATGATCTTCGTCTGAGCATAGTTCTTAATGGACTTGTTGATCAACTCGGTGTCCTTCGGCTCAGCCTACATGAGAATCACAGTTAGTTCAAGACATGTAGTTTATATGTGAGCTTTACAACTACTGATGCAAGTGCAAATATATCGAACCTTGATGTACACATAGTAATCATCATTGTCCATCATGATAGAAGAGGTCTCCTCAACCTAGCGCACGGTCTCAAGCCTCTTGATCTTCAACACATGAATCCACCTAACTCTCCAGTGCCTCATGTGGTTGTGCACTTGGTTCGAAGTGACTGTCTGGCTACAGAACTTGAAGACATCATCAACAATCAACCACATGTCCGCCTCTATGAATCCTCGAACAACTGAACCCCCTTTCTCGATCAACTAGCAGACCCGATTCAGGACGAAGGTGGATAGAGATGCTGGCCATGACATGGCCAACTTCTTATTACACACCGCATCAGTCATTGGCACATAATGAAGAGGCCGCACAGAGATTGCGGACAGATCAGGGGACACAACCTTCTCCTACGGCACCAGAGATACGCAATGTGTTCAGTTCTAGGAGAAGAACTACACTTTCAACTCTAATCCTACCTACAACACATGGCAATCCTAACAGTACAACATGAATACTAACTGCCAAAATTGACCACGATCTACTAGAACGGAGCACATACGAACATATGAACTATGAGCTAGAACATGACAATAGATCTAAGTTGCGATAGCTAGGGTTAGGTGTTTCCTACCACGGTCTCAATCTTGATAGACGAGGACGACATGTCCGAGATAACTGAGGCGAAGGCTTGTCAGAGATGAGCAAGAACCACCGGAATAGGAGGCGCCGCTTACCTGCCCGTTAGTGAGGAAGAGGATTTGGAGGGAGAGCTCGAAATTGGGGGAGATGGTGGCGGGGATTTTGGAGTTGGAGGAGCGGCGGTGTTTATAGCCGCCACGAATCGGTGGGCGGTAACCTAATTTCTCCCGCTAGATTTTCCAAGCTCCCGCCATCCATCCCTTGCACGCATGCGTGCATCTTCTTCCCCACGAGCGAGAGAAGAACTTGGCCACGTGGAAACGCACGATTTTGGCGTTCCTCCAGGGCCAGGCCGAGGGGCGTTTTAAAACTCGTGCGGTGCAAAGATTCATCCGAGCGTGCGGAACCAAACACCCTTATTCTTTCCCGTCCCATGCGAGAAATGGCAAAACGAGCAACCAAACACGCCCAACGAATTAATGGCGGAGTGCCGCTCGGTTTCTCGCCCACGCATCCCACTGTCTACAACCCTCCCGCCCATGCCCCATCCCCTATAAAGCCACCCATTTCCCCAGCGAGCTCACGCACCACCTGAACCCTAGAAAACTCTTGAATCCCACCGAAGAACCATGGCCGAGCGATATCCCGGCGATTAAGCGGCGGCCAAAAGCTTCGGGTGCCGCTGGCTTCGGGAATGGGAGGCACGCCTCCTCTACTAGGTCGGCTATCCGGCACCACCAAACTTCCGGTGCCCATCGACCTGGAAGCTTAGCGCTGGAGTCATGACGATGCCTCATGTTCCCGTCAGCCATGAGCTGCTCAGCCGCATCCATAAGGTGTACTAGGGTGATCTCTTCGATGAGCAACACGCAAAACTATCCTAGGACACCAGCAACCTCAATCGTGGATATCCTACTTCATCGAATGGCGAGCCCAAGAGTTCGCTGTCTACGAAGGAGGAGGCCCTTGGCCAGCGAGGGGAAACTCCGTTGTCCAGACTTTGTGCTAGGGGCGCCTAGGCTCATGGTTGAGGCCGTCCTTGCCGACATCTAGGATGGCAACTAGCCACGCCTCAACTACCCGCCGCCTGGCCGACGAAGTTTCCCGCTGGCGTGGAAGCTCCAGGATTACACGGCGGATGGCTCCGGCATCTTCTTCCTCCTCAGCATAGGCGTTGAGGTCGTCGGGGTCTGCGTCGGTGACGCCATCGCCGCGCTTTGAGGCCCAGCTCATACCCATCAAAGACGAGCCCGAGGAGCCACTGCATCGCTCATCGTCCCGCACGCGAGAGCACTTCGGCAACATCGTCATCAATGAGCGTTGCTCGCTATCTCCCCTGCACGGCAGCCTTCGCATCGCCAGGCCAAAGAGAAGACGCTAGCGGGTCCTCTTCTAGGTAGGCTCCACCGCGACCACCGCACTGGTCGCCTCCGAAGGAGTACCTCCGGAGCGCTCTCAAAGTGGAAGCACTGGAGGACCCTGAAGACACGTCGGGCTTGAAGCAGGCGGTGCAGGCGTAGCTTGACGACATCCCGCCCATGTCGTTGCAGGACGCGTTTGCCTGGTCCAAGGCCGAGGGCGAGCGCGAGAAGGCCGCACGCCAGCAGCACCTACTGGATCGTGCGGCGCGCTGCCAAACTTCCCGGTTCAACCGCGACGGCATCTTTCTCGATGACGACAAGGCTGGGCCGATCAACACTCCTACGCAGAGGTGATGCGGTGACCCAGGCCAGGGAAGCAGCCGTAGCCCACCGGCGGACAAGCCGCCGAGTGACGAAGACGACAAAGACCAAGACCACCGTTTTCTACCGCTTCCTCATGAGTTAGGATTAGTTTAGTTTAAATTTCTGTTTTAGTTTAAATTTTATCGAATCTTGTATGAACTCGCCTACTATCTATGAATTTCACCGTATTTTATGAATTTTGTTTGAATTTGGTCCTTTTCGCCAACCTGAACCCGGGGACACGGTTGAGAATTCGCCAGCCCTAGGCCGAAAAATTCCGCCGGCGCACCCCAAAATAGCCAATTTTAGCGCCGAATTTTTCACTGGGGCCACTACGGCTAGAGATGCTCTAATGGCTGAGATCAAGAGCCAGCTTGAAACCCTCCATGCATGCGACAAACGAAATTACCACTGATGTTCCGAGTTTTCAGTGATTTCAGTGGTTCGTAAAATATTTAAGCAACTAAAATTTGAAACTATACATCACTTCAGATTTCTCGAGTTGAGAATTCAGAAAATTTCAAACTTCAAAGTTCACTATGATCGATGAACAAATTTAAAACAAGTTACACGTCTAGTGTTGTGCAGATGAACCTTCTTGCAAGGTCATCACCTAAATCTTCAATTAATTTCCCAAGCTGGTTCGAACAAATTAGTATTCAGCTGATGAACTCTCGTATGGCCTGCATCGTGGCCGGGGAGAAGAGGCTGCTCGTGGACAGGAGCGATGGTGCATCGTCACCACACGGCGCAAGCTGCTGCTGCCCATGCGTGAGAACCAAATCTTCCGCGGGCGCCGACGTCGAGGTCCCGCCGTCATCCCTAGCTCCGGACGTCGCCTCGGGCTCTGGCAACGTCGGCTGCTGACCCGTGAGACTCTGCACAACGGACCTGAACTCGTCCGGCCCGGCGTAGACGACCGTCGGCGGGCGCTCGTACACGATTACCGGCCCAGCTGGTGCGCCGCCGCTGCCCAGGCGGGGTTTCTTGGACGGCCGGGTGGAGACGCTAGGCGGCTGCGGCCTCGGTCCCTGGAGGCCAAATGACCTCTTCGCCTTGGAGCTGGACGATGAGGACGACATGGCGGCGTGTGACCCTGTGATGTGTGCGCTCACGTCGTCTTTGCAGGCGGATCTAGCTAATTTGTAGCGGCGCACGGTGGCATTGCCATTGATGCTTACTTACTTATACTAGCTTATGTAGGGGCGTCGCTGTTGGAACGGTCATCTCAGCCCGGAACGGCCTCGACCTAGTCTCACGCCTGGAGCGCACGTCGCCGCGTCCGGTGCGCGCACGCTCCCGCGCCCTGCGCGCTACTCTGATGTATTCTGTTATTGTACGCTCTCTCTCTCTCTCTCTCTCTCTCTCTCTCTCTCTCTCTCTCTCTCTCTCTTTTGTACTACTATACCAGTATATACCATTCGTCTGTGTCGCCGTGTTAAAACAGGATTCCAAAGAATTGGTGAGCCAAAAAGAAGGACTTGGTTTCGTACGCGTGCATGGCTGAAATGCTACGTGCAAGCGAAAAGGTCAGACACGCGGACAATCTACTGTGAATTCCGACAAGTTGGTGGAATGGTGGCTGTGTATATATTTTTTTTTTTCAAATTTCTTTTTCTGAGTTTTGTATATGTAAATATGAGATGCTTCCCTCCTGAAATAAATAGCTTTTTTACTTAAGATTTATCGTTAGCTTCTACTCCTTCGGTCCGTAAATAAGTGTATTTTTACTGTTGTTTTAAGTTAAACTTAGTAAAATTTGACTAACTTTATAAGAAAACGTAACAATATGTATGATAATAAATTGGTATCATTAGATTTTTTTTCAAATTTAGTTTTATAATATGACAATTTCATGTAATATATGTTGATATATTCATCTTTAAAGTTGGTTAACTTTCATAAAGTTGACTTAATCAAAAGCTAGAAGTACATTTATTTGCAGACGGAGAAAGTATATGGATCTATATATAATAATAATAATAAAGGAAAGAATATTTCTCCTCTACCTACCATTTTCTGGGTTTTGCTCTTCCACCAAACCACACCCTCGTGCATAATCGATCAATCAGTCGTACTCCCTCCATTCAGAATTAAGCGACTTGCATTTTTCTAGATTTAGATGTATTTATACGCTAAAACGTGTTTAGATGCAAGCAAATCTACACATATCCAAGTTACTTATTTCTAGACGGAGTGAGTAGATAGGTTTGCATCTAGCAGCTGCGTGCAAGAAGGTACTCGACCATGATCCTTGATAAATCCATTATCAAGCGAGGTAGCTTTAGTACTCCCAAGAAACGATCGACCACTAGTAAAAAAAGGCCTCTATTACCAGTTAGAAATAGGCTCTAGTCCCGGTTATCCAATTGAGACTACGAAATCGAGAGTAAAGGCCCTGTCTTTTAGTCCCGGTTGACCACAAACCGGGACTAAAGGCTCTTCACGTGGTTGCAGTCGAGCGCTGGGGCTAGATGACCTTTAGTACCGGTTGGTGCTAAAGGACTCCACGTGGTTGCAGCCGAGCGCTGGGGCTGGAGGACTTTTAGTCCCAGTTAGTAACACCAATCATGACTAAAGATTTTGTGTTTTAGGGTTTAGGCTTTTCCTTTTTCATTTTGTGTTTTTCTTTTTATTTTGTGTTTTCCATTTAATTATTTTTCATTTCAAACAAGTTTTCGTATACATATTCTATGCTACTACATACTGTACACGTTAATGCATATATAATATAATTTCTCTTAGGAGCAAACATATCTATACAATTTGGTGTATATATATATCTATTTAATTATATGGAGATCATTAAATGACATGGAGTCATTAGTGGCAATGGTATTCCCTGGTTTCAGATATGACCTCTCTACCCAAAAATCCCGCCAACTCTTCTGAATTGCTAGTAGGCGGTTCTTTGTTAGCAGCTTCTCCCGCATCTCTTCGGTCTTTAAAGAAGGAGATCAATATGAATATATGAGTTGTGTGTATATATATCAAATCATCATAAAAAATGGTGAATGAAACTCAACACAATTGATGATAATAAAATAAAATTGTGAACAATATTTACATACTTAAAGTTGTCAATAATCTGTGCCACTCACTTGTCATCATGTGAATGAACTCGCAAACATATTATACACATAAATTAGTCCCTTGTTGCTGCCTCAAGCACTTTACGAGAATAGAATTTAATCAAATAATAATAAAACATGATAATGGTATTGAAATTAGAATTAAAGAGATGTGCGAACCTAGCTATGAGTACTACTCACTGGTATCTGTCAAAAACACTGCTTTTCTTTCCATTCACTGACAACCTCCTTGATGAACCGTTTCCCTACCTGCCCGGCAAACAAAATGAATAAATAAGTTATTAATTACTTGATATTAGGAAATGAACGAAAGAGACCAATATAGAGCGGTAATGATTGAAATTACCTCTGGAGCATTGAAACCAGGCTCTTGTATTCCTCAGAGGATTTACCTAATGATTTCATGATATCAACTCTTCCAGCGTCAACTTGAATGATTAGCAAAATCTAGTGAAAGTTGCGCACATTTATAGCAACATGCATGCATAACTCATCAATTACATTTTATATCGAGTAAGCAAAATAGAATGTATACAAGACAGTAACACTCACTTAAAATTGTTAGGAAATAATATTTTCATTCTGGAATTTTGTTCCTTAAAAACCTTAGCAAGTGAGCCTCTATGTCCTTGGTGTAGTCTCGTATCGTAATAAAATTAATGATATATGGGTCAATGAACCCAATATCATAGATACACCCTCTTTTACATTCGAGAATCTTCATTTTGCATAATAGCGTACAAAAGAATATAGTGAGGATAATTACGGGCAATGAACTAGCTGAGTTAGATACTTAAATTACAGAAATAAATCACTTACAGACAATAGCAACTGACGATAGATTTGTCGAGAGCGTCTTGATTGTATAACTAAAAAAGTTCTTCAAGCATAATACATACCTGGTCATCAAGGTAGTAATGCCCTTTCTTAACTACCACCATGAGCATGATTCTCCCATCCTTTATGACTCTCATGTACCACTCATGCAATCTTCGCATTTGTGTTGGTAGATGCCGGACCTACTCAGGTCTGACTAGAGGCTGCCCGAGGACAAATTTCCATGCTAGATTAGTCTTGGGATATCTTTATCCCCTATCAATTAAGCAACACTGAGATCAAGGTTGCTAGCAATGTCGTTGTATAGGTCCTAATCGGCAAACACCTTGAGCGGGGGGTCGATTGTATTTCCTGTTCTCCGAGCTGGGAAACTTTTTTCCCGCTTGCACTACTTCTCATTTGTTGTATTTGTTCTTTATATGACTTTTGAATACAGCGGTCATAGTATGATGGCATATTAGCCGGATGTGATGATGGTCTCTCAAGCATGTCCACAAAGTGTTGAACGGTTTTCATAGGTATTTTCTCCTTTGGCTGGGGTTGTACCAGTGCAAAATGGTTTTTCAATTCGGCAGCCACGACCATTTTGGTTTCCTCATCAGTCATTTCGTAAGCTAACTTGACAGGAGCCTCGTCCTTGGCTTTCTTTGTTGTACCATTCTTTCGAGTAGTACTAGTCGACATAGTGGTGGTCTTCCGCTTTTTCCCATGGGAATTAGTGGATGGAGTCGGCTGACACGCCGGAGATCGAGATGGACTCGTGTTGGGTCCCTCTCGAGGAGGGGTGGACTTAGAGGTGGATTGTTACTCGGAGGAGTCGGTGGCCTTGGCGCCGAGTCTGGAAACCTGATGTTTTTTCTTTTTCCATAGAATGATAGCATGCGTGACTTCTCCCAATATTGTCTCCCCTTCACCTGTAGAGATGTCAAGCTCTAGTGACTTATATCCTTTCAGAACTACATCCACCCTGACATGAACATAGCTAGCTGGAATCTAAGCACCATGGAAGCTTGCTCCAAGTCTAGAAGGTAAAGCAAAGCCGCCAACCACCTTCATGGATATGTTCTTCAGTAACTGATGTATCTCACAATTCTCCCTCTCCGTGATATCATCCATGGGGTAGCGAGCCATCGGTGCATCATCCATTAGTGCATCATCAGCTTGGATCCCCGTGGAAGCCACACTGCTTTTCCGCTAAGATGGGCCACTACTATCGAATGTAGGATCTTGCTACCGCTAAGATGCCCTTTCCTGGCTAATTGTGGCTATTTGTGTCCAGTTGCTCCTAGTACCGCATTAATATGTGTTCCAATTCCTCGTTATTTGTTTCTATCTTCTAAAACTGGTCTGCATCCTGCTTCTTTTTTCTCTAATGGCTTCTATAACTGTCATTACACTCGGAAAACCCAGTCCTCCATGTAACAAGACCTTTGCCTCGTGTTTGTCCTGGGTGTTTGATGTGCTCGACTTTCAACGTAGAGCTCGTTGGGAACCCCAAGAGGAAGGTACGATGAGCACAGCAGTAAGTTTTCCCTCAGTTATGAAACCAAGGTTTAATTGAACCAGTAGGAGCAAGGAAACACCCCAAAGGTGTTACTAGCTGAGCTTTGGCAGGGCGCACTACCGGTGCTAGTAGCAACGTGGAGACCTGCACAACACAACCACAGAACTTTGTCCCCAACTTGCGATGAGGTTGTCAATCTCACCGTGTTTTGCGGAAAACAAAGGATTAACGTATCGAATGGAAAGAAGTAAAAGTTTGCAGAAAGTAAACACAAAGCAGTAAAAGATTGTAGATTGTATATAAAGAAAAAGGACCGTGATCCATAGTTCACTAGAGGTGGCTCTCCTTAGATAGATAACATGCTGGGTGAACAAATTACAGCGGGGCAATTGACAAACACCGAGAAAGCAATACATGCATATACTAATCATCTTGACTCCTTTGAGACTTGATTGGGAATTACAACATAATACATAGACCGCCATCCAACTGCATCTATGACTAATAATCCTCCTTCAGGTTATCATCCGAACCCCCTCCAGTATTAAGTTGCAAGCAACAGATTATTGCTTTATGAACTGCATGTAAAGTAAATAATACAATTGTTCTATGAACAAAGGATCGTTGTTTTCTCCCTAGTAGCAACAACACATCTAGTACCTTAGAGATTTCTGTCACTTCCCCAGATTACGAGAGGCATGAACCCACTATCGAGCATAAATACTAACTCTTGGAGTTGCTAGCATCTACTTAGCCAAGATAGCTACTAACAACGGAAAGCATGCAAGATCTCAAATAACAAAGACATGATAGAATCAATAATCAATCTGAAATAGCATCTCAATATCCATCAGATCCCCGCAAACACAACATGTATGAATTACAAATAGATGATCTTGATCATGAACGGAGCTCACAAGATCTAAACATGAAAGCACAAAGGAGGAGAAACCAGCCATCTAGCTACTACATGGATCCGTAGTCCAAGGATGAACTACTCACGCATCACACCGGAGGCTTGCATAGTGATGAAGAAGGCCTCCAGGGTGAATTCCCCTCTCCGACAGGGTGCCGGGAAGAGCTTCAGATCCCTCCCGATCTAGGGACAGAGACGACGGCGGCTACAGACTCTTTCGTGGATTTTTGATAGGGTACTTAGGGTTTTCGTCCCGAGGGCAACTTATAGGCGCAAGGAGAGGCCGAGGGGGTGCCGGGAGCCACCACACCACCCCCTGGCGCGGGTCAGGCCTGGCCGTGCGGCCAGGTGGTGTGGCTGGCCCCTGGCCCCTCTCTGTCTCGTATTCTGGCACTTGATCCCTTCCGGAAAAATAGGCACTTTGGCTTTTGTCCCGTCCAATTCCGAGAATATTCATTTTCTGACTTTCCTGGAACCAAAAACAGCAGAAAACAGGCAGCTGGCACTGTGGCTCTTGTTAATAGGTTAGTCCAAGAAATCATATGAAAAGTACTCCAAAGTTGGAACAAAACACAAGAAAGTGGATAAAACCAAGCATGGAACATCAAAAATTATAGATACATTTGCAATGTATCAACATCCCCAAGCTTAACTCCTGCTCTTCCTTGAGTAGGTAAGTGATAAAAAGAAATAATTTTTGAGGTGACATGCACCATCAAAGACTTGATCAAAGTATTTGCAAAACATTCAAAGCTGGGATCAAAGTACTTCAATCATAACATGAAAGAGAAAGTTCTAGCAATAAGCAAAGAGACTATGATGCAACATGAAAAGGCACAAACAAAAGATTCATGAATAACAATGCTTTGCAAGAGTTTTGTTTGTTTCACATAAAGAAAACATAGCATAAAAGTATTCAGCTTGTCCCTCAATAGAGTAGCAAATATAAATGCATAGGACACCTTCAAAGTTCATAAGAGTGACTAGATACAATAGTTTCAAACAAGCAATAACAAGTTATGCATCAATCAACTAGTCTTGGGACAATGCACATAGAACTAAGAATGGCCACTATGCTCTCAAAGTAGGTGCATAAAGATAGAAGGTGGAGACTCAATGTAATGGTGGAAGAAAAGCCTTTTGTAAAAAAGGAAGTAGGGATTGAAGTCTCATAAAGAGCTTCCAAAAATTATGGTACTTATAGCTTTCAGCTCTCATTGCCCCTATCATAAGCATCTTGAAGGTGATTAAGGTTAAAGTGACACAACTAAGAGGATATGCTTGACAAGTTATAAACCGAAATCTCATGCCCCTTACTTACGAACACCGATCCTCATGCTACTCAACTTCAGTCACGAGTAAGCTCTTGTCATTTGTGGCATCCCGCTAAAACTACTACTAGAAAATCGTTGTGTTTTTGTGCATTGCATCATCATGATCGCATGCTCATGTCATCATGCCACATTGCATTTGAGCATCGTCATCATCTTGCATGGTTTGTTTAAAAACTATTTTCGAAAAGTCTGTTTTTGTTTTCTAAATGCCCCGTCTTTATTTCAAATTAAAACCTGGCCTCTTCCGGATATTTTCTTTTGACTACAAAACAATTACTAGAGTCTATTTCGGACAATACTAAATAAAATAAAACTATTTTTCTACCGGGGAGGCAGCCCAGCCGTTAGGCCAGGCCACCTACTACCCGGCCCGTTTTAAAAACCCAAACACTAACTCCACGTCTCTCCCTCTCACCCAACAGCCTGCCCAGCCACCAACCCTCCCCCCCAACCCATCGCCACCACACACCCACGCACGCTGCCGCAGAAAAATCCCACCCTGCCAGCCATGTCCCCCAACCTCCACCTCACCCCGACCACTCCCCGCCTGCCACCTCACCCGCACGGTCCCACCTCTCCTGGTGGACAGCCACTCCTTCTCTCCACCCCACCACCGAGCCAACCCAGCCCGCACTCACCATCCCCACGCGCCTACCACCCTGGACCCACCGCACCTCGGTCCCACACCTTCAGCCGTGTCAAGACCGCATTCATCCCCGCGTCCCTGGCCACCCAGGATGGATCGATCCCACTGATACGACCGCTACCACCCTGCCTCGTTTTCCCCATCGCGGTCAACCCCGTCCAGCCCCACCAACGCGCTCGCCCTGCTCCATCCTCCCAGTCCCGATCCCACCAACCCCCGTGTCGTGCTCCACCACGCATCGCCCACCTACCCCGCGATCCCCGTGCTCTGCAAGCATCGGCCCGCCCTCCTCTTGTGCAGCGCCGCTGGTGGCCACCTCTCCGCCATGGATACCTGTCGGCAGTCACGGTCCTTGTTCCCCTTGTTGGCGCCCGTCTCCTCCTCCCCACCCCGCGTCAGTGTTTCTCGATGCCGCCTCGTCCTTGCGGAGCCCCGCCGCCACGGGCCCCCACCTCGTCATCGTCCTCCTGTCCCCGGTCGCCGTCCTGCACAGCCAACACCCATCGACCCCGTGCCCCTGCTTCTGGACGGCCGCCTCGCTGCCGAGTGCCGCCCTCGTCGCTCTCCTCCCCATGGCTGC
The DNA here is from genome assembly GCA_916181665.1 of Avena sativa. Lineage (NCBI taxonomy): Eukaryota > Viridiplantae > Streptophyta > Magnoliopsida > Poales > Poaceae > Avena > Avena sativa. The sequence goes on from OV702287.1 coordinate 348,937,697, forward strand.
CGCCGCCGTGGTCGGCCCAGGTCGCCCTCGACCTCCTCCGTCCTCCTTCATGACGGCGCCTCTGCTTCGAGCTCCTCCTTGCCGCCAAGACCCCCTCACCAGACCTCGCCTCTCCAAGCTCCCTCGTCCCCGCGGCCCCACCTACGTGTCGTGGTGGCCGGCCCCGCTCCGGCCGCGCCAGACGCCGTTGTTGGCCTCCCCTCCTCATGCGCCTTCCATCGCCTCCTTGGTGTGGCGCCTCCCGGTGTCGTCTGCTCCATCCTCCTCGAGCCGCTCCGTCTGCGAGCCCGAGCCGCTTCGTCCGAGAGCCACGCACGCCCTGACGCTGGTCTCCTCTACACGCCATCCTCCTGCGAGTAGCGCTGGTGCCAGCCCTATCTCTGGCATTCCTGTGCTCCAACTCAACCGGAGACCGCGTCCTCCAGCTGGGTCCGTCTGCCGTGACCTGACCCGGTCTCTAACGCCCTTTGCGTTGCCGCTGCACCTCGTCTCTCTGTCTCGCCTGTGTGAAGCCGCTTCTCCATACTTGGCAACTCTTGTTGTTGTCCACCAAGTGTTTGATACAGTGTCCAAGTGGGACATGCCCCCGTGTAGCGTTCCTATGCTTGGCTAGTGTAACCGACACCTGCGGCGTATGTGCTGTTGATGCTCTAAATCCGAGCCTCTGCTTTGTTCTTTTGATGAGTTGGTGATGGTGATGCCACCCGAGGAATACCAAAGCCCAGATCTCCGTTCCCTTGTTATCGCCAAGGTCTTTCGAGCTTGTACCGTCGCAAAGCCAAGAACACCATGTCCCGCCAAGATCGCCACCGAAACGACAAGTACTTCGCCGCGGAACACCGAGTTCTCCATCGAGGACGTCAAGCACGTCGACATGGAACCGAAGGACGACAAGTACTTCACCCCGGATGCCAAGATCAACACGATACGTGGACCCGACAAGATCTTCACGACGACAAGGTCGACACCGACCAGGGCTAATCCGATGAGCCCCGACGCCAAACCAAGTTCTTCTTTCCGGAACGCCAAGCTCTCCTTCCGTTGTCTGAGAATGTTCCCGCCGAACCGAACCCCAGATCCGATCCCGGCGAGACCGAACCCGAACCACATCAAACCCCAAGATCTTCGACCCATAAAGTGTGATCCCCTTTTCCGAGACCTCTATTTTTATAATATATAACATATATATTGTTGCATATTAAATGGCTCATGCTCGCACACATACTCATTTGTTTGGGGGTGCTGTGTCGATACATCTCGTACTTAAATATGGAGACCATATGCGGGCTATATTTGTCTCATATGGCCCCCATTTAAATTTTGCGTAGAGAACCGATGACATGTTTCGCCCTGTTAATACAACATTAAATTGCGGGGTATCTAAATCACTTGAACCATCTAATTAATTGTCGGGACCCCGGTTCCGCTTAATATTGCCTAATCGCACCGCATCTGCATCGTATCATAATCATGCCGGATCTTTTGCCGTAGTATTAAATATTGCATCCGGTGTTTCTTCTAGTGTTTGCTTCTTCGCGGATTAGGCCGATGAGTTGATGCGAGTATCGACAAGTTCTCCCGATATGAACCTTCGGCAGTGTTTCCCAGGCGAGCATCTCTTCCCCTTCTACCTATTTTTCATTTATAGTCTTTATTTCCTCCTGTTGATCTATTGCTATCCGTGTCGTGATGCTTTAGTTTCCGTACACCAGTTATATCCCGTGTAGCCTTTATATTGCCTTGGACACCTCCTATTAACTGTGTTTGGTAGATAGCTGGCCTTGCGAGTCGTAGTTGCTTGCTCAGGTGCGATCTCGTGTTGTCAAGTACCACAGTTGTTGGAATGCTGGCAGATGTTTATGGTGGAGATGATCATGGCTTTAAATACAACTATTAAAATGCTAGATATAACTAATGCAGAGGCATCGGTGGGCAATAGATGTTATTTGGTTCTTCCACGCTCACTTGTGTCCCGTAGGACCCGAGTACTTGATACCTGTTCCTTGACTATTCGCACTATCCACATCCGGGAGGCCTTATGGACCCCCCCTGAGCCAGAGCTTGATTCATTTTTATTTCTTGGGGCCACAAACTAGTTTGGGGCTTTGTTACTATCCTGTACTTATGCCATGCTTTACTGCTTTATTTACGATTGTGCGTGGAGCACCTGTACTGTTTAGGATTGCGGAGTGTTTTTGCGGTATCGACAAGCCCAGTCACACTTTCGGGTTCCTAGTCGTTTACAGCCATTGGCGCAAACCTTGGGTCCGTCTCGGAGCCGACCAACTTCATTGCGGGTAGCTTAATGGGGTGCCCCCTGAAATATTTATGAATCCTGTGATCGCTTTGTCGTGAATGCCTCGTTGGGTTTTGAGTTGGTTTTTCCGAGGTTGATCGAGTGTGTGTTGCTATTTGTGCACCCCTACAGGGTAAAACTTTCTGAAAGCCGTGCCCGCGGTTATGGATGACTTGGAGCACAGTATCTCGATCATAGACAAGCATAACTAAAGTAGTGCTATAAATTTGACTTAATATGTGACTAGTAAGCAGATGCAACTATAATGGAATGGATAATAAAAATGCCAACAACTGGTGGATCTGTGGTGATCTGTGTCATACTATACCTGCCTGGTAAGTATTACAACTCCAATGGAATGTGATAAAAGTGCCAACCACTGCTGGGTTTTGGGATTCCTTGGCACAATTATATCTGATTAGTAAATGTTCCAACTACAACGGAATGGCGATTAAAACTGCCCACTACTTATGCTATCATGATGACTCATGCTATCTATATCTGATTAGTAATTCTTGCAACTATAATGGAATGAGTAAAATTGCCAACTGTGTGAGTTCCTTGGTCCGACTTCCTCGTTTGGTCTCGAGGGGGGAAATACCAGGATGGGTTTGTTTGGTGATAGCTTCAGGTTGGATCCGAATAGGTCTTTCTTATCCCTCTCTGATAACCGCCAGTTGTATCGAGTCTCTATAGGTTGTTTAGTGCCGCTGCGCTGCCGCTTCAGCCCACCATACCTATGTAGGCGAGAGCCGCCGAATTCTAGCCTCACCGTGTACTGGCCTTAGTACTGACGCTCCTCTTTTTCTTTTGCCCTTTGTCGGCACCCCCTTTTGTTTTAGCAGATTTGCAATCGACGTCGTTAGCAGGGTTACCCTTCCGGCTTGGCCTGGGCAGGGTTATGGACGCCATTGGTTATTCTTCAGGGCTCTTAGCCCCATTTGCATTTTGTCCGAACCCGGACTCGGTAGCGTTTTCAAGGTGATTCGGATCTTTGTATTTTATAACGGTATTCTTGACTCATGGAGTCGTGTTGTATATATACCTGTTATGTGGGTTCCATCGAGGACTGTTGTGTAATGGTATTACTTCGTTTTCCACCCGCACGAAAGTGCCTGGTGGGCGTCCTTGAATCGTTTCTATGCGGGTTTGGCGGAAAGGGCTAAAACTTGCATAGGGCCGATTCGAGGGTGTTACAGAGTGGTATCAGAGCTCAGCAGTTACGATACCCCACAAGTCCAGCCTGTAGGATAACCTAGCTAACGACCGAAGTAGCGTGTCAAACTATTTTGCAAAATCGGTTGGATAGCTCTGATTAGGTCTGATTTTACTCCTTACCCCTCTGCTGTTCTCCTCTTACCTCTGCGTGTTTTAATTCTACTCTCTTATCTTTTCTTTGAGTCCAGGATTTCTCGTGGTTGGGTTTCCGTCGTACCTTCAGGGTTTCGCTTCCTCTTTTGGTAACAGAGCTTCTACATCCGGTCTTCATGCTATCTGAGGAATCCGTCATCTGCTGGACTTCTCTTTGTTCCTTCTTGTGCCTTCCGGTGGTTTCAACGCGAGACATCATCTACGCCAGATCTGATGCAGAGTCTACATTCCTCCTTGGTTTCCGAACCTCGCTTGTCGAGATCTTCAGTCTGATTCCGAGAATGGATGCGCGCTTTTCTACTGATTGTGCGGAGTAATAGTTTGGGTGCATGATGGATTGGCCCCCATGCCGACTACTCACTCTATTTGCTCGTGTACATTGAAGTGGATGAGAATGCACCGGTTCTCTCTTTCTATCAAAGTTAGAGGTGGCTTTATTTGTGGATACCTTTACCTTCGTCCTTTGTTTCCCGGAGTGTTCTCTCGACGATCACGCATAACGACCTCTTGTTAGTGGTGTCGCGAGGATCTACATGAAGCGTGAAGATTCAGATTGTCGACCTTCCTTCCGGTATCATGAGGCGGATCTCGAGGGCGAGATCCATTGTTAGTGGTGTCGAATTGTGGCATCCCGCTAAAACCACTACTAGAAAATCACTGTGTTTTTGTGCATTGCATCATCATGACCGCATGCTCATGTCATCATGCCACATTGCATTTGAGCATCGTCATCATCTTGCATGGTTTGTTTAAAAACTATTTTCGAAAAGTCTGTTTTTGTTTTCTAAACGCCCTGTCTTTATTTCAAATTAAAACCCGGCCTCTTCTGGATATTTTCTTTTGACTACAAAACAATTACCAGAGTCTATTTCGAACAATACTAAATAAAATAAAACTAGTTTTCTACCAGGGAGGCAGCCCAGCCGTTAGGCCAGGCCACCTACTACCCGGCCCGTTTTAAAAACCCAAACACTAACTCCACGTCTCTCCCTCTCACCCAATAGCCTGCCCAGCCACCAACCCCCCCCCAACCCATCGCCACCACACACCCACGCACACGCACGCTGCCGCAGAAAAATCCCACCCCGCCAGCCACATCCCCCAACCTCCACCTCACCCCGACCACTCCTCGCCTGCCACCTCACCCGCGCGGTCCCACCTCTCCTGGTGGACAGCCACTCCTTCTCTCCACCCCCACCACCGAGCCAACCCCGCCCACACTCACCATCCCCACGCGCCTGCCACCCTGGACCCACCGCACCTCGGTCTCACCCCTTCAACCGCGTCAAGACCGCGTCCATCCCTGCGTCCCTGGCCACCCAGGATCGATCGATCCCACCGATACGACCGCTACCACCCTGCCTCGTTTTCCCCATCGCGGTCAACCCCGTCCGGCCCCACCAACGCGCTCGCCTCGCTCCATCCTCCCAGTCCCGATCCCACCTACCCCCGCGTCGTGCTCCACCATGCATCGCCCACCTACCCCGCGATCCTCGTGCTCTACAAGCACCGGCCCGCCCTCCTCTTGTGCAGCGCCGCCGGTGGCCACCTCTCTGCCATGGATACCCGTCGTCAGCCGCGGTCCCCGTTCCCCTCGTCGGCGCCCGTCTCCTCCTCCCTACCCCACGCCAGTGTTCCTCGATGCCGCCTCGTCCTTGCGGAGCCCCGTCGCCACGGGCCCCCACCTCGTCGTCGTCCTCCTGTCCCCGGCCGCCGTCCTGCACAGCCAGCACCCATCGACCCCGTGCCTTTGCTTCTGGACGGCCGCCTCGCTGCCGAGTGCCGCCCTCGTCGCTCTCCTCCCCATGGCCGTCGCCGCCGTGGTCGGCCCAGGTCGCCCTCGACCTCCTTCGTCCTCCTTCACGACGGCGCCTCTGCTTCGAGCTCCTCCTCGCCACCAAGACCCCCTCACCAGACCTCGCCTCTCCGAGCTCCCTCGTCCCCGTGGCCCCACCTGGGTGCCATGGTGGCCGGCCCCGCTCCGGCCGTGCCAGACGCCGTCGTCAGCCTCCCCTCCTCGTGCGCCTTCCATCGCCTCCTTGGTGTGGCACCTCCCGGTGTCGTCCGCTTCGTCCTCCTCAAGCCGCTCCGTCCGCGAGCCCGAGCCGCTTCGTCCGAGAGCCACGCACGCCCTGACGCTGGTCTCCTCTGCATGCCATCCTCCTGCGAGTAGCGCTGGTGCCAGCCCTATCTCCGGCCTTCCTGTGCTCCAACTCAACTGGAGACCGCGTTCTCCAGCTGGGTCCGTCTGCCGTGACCTGACCCGGTCTCTGACGCTCTTTGTGTTGCCGCTGCACCTCGTCTCTCTGTCTCACCTGTGTGAAGTCGCTGCTCCATACTTGGCAACTCTTGTTGTTGTCCACCAAGTGTTTGATACAGTGTCCAAGTGGGACATGCCCCCGTGTAGCGTTCCTATGCTTGGCTAGTGTAACCGACACCTGCGGCGTGTGTGCTGTTGATGCTCTAAATCCGAGCCTATGCTTTGTTCTTTTGATGAGTTGGTGATGGTGATGCCACCCGAGGAATACCAAAGCCCAGATCTCCGTTCCCTTGTTATCGCCAAGGTCTTCCGAGCTTGTACCGTCGCAAAGCCAAGAACACCGTGTCCCGCCAAGATCGCCACCGGAACGACAAGTACTTCGTCGTGGAACACCGAGTTCTCCATCGAGGACGTCAAGCACGTCGACATGGAACCGAAGGACGACAAGTACTTCACCTCGGATGCCAAGATCGACCCGATACGCGGACCCGACAAGATCTTCGCGATGACAAGATCGACACCGACCAGGGCTAATCCGATGAGCCCCGACGCCAAACCAAGTTCTTCTTTCCGGAATGCCAAGCTCTCCTTCCGTTGTCCAAGAATGTTCCCATCGAACTGAACCCCAGATCTGATCCCGGCGAGACCGAACCTGAACCACATCAAACCCCAAGATCTTCGACCCCTAAAGTGTGATCCCCTTTTCCGAGACCTCTATTTTTACAATATATAACATATATCTTGTTGCATATTAAATGGCTCATGCTCGGATACATACTCATTTGTTTGGGGGTGTTGTGTCGATTCATCTCGTACTTAAATATGGAGACCATATGCGGGCTATATTTGTCTCATATGGCCCCTATTTAAATTTTGTGTAGTGAACCGATGACATGTTTCGCCCTGTTAATACAACATTTAAATTGCGGGGTACCTAAATCACTTGAACCGTCTAATTAATCGTCGGGACCCCGGTTCCGCTTAATATTGCCTAATCGCACCGCATCTGCATCATATCATAATCATGCCGGATCTTTTGCCGTAGTATTAAATATTGCATCCGGTGTTTCTTCTAGTGTTTGCTTCTTCGCGGATTAGGCCGATGAGTTGATGCGAGTATCAACAAGTTCTCCCGATATGAACCTTCGGCAGTGTTTCCCAGGCGAGCATCTCTTCCCCTTCTACCTATTTTTCATTTATAGTCTTTATTTCCTCCTGTTGATCTATTGCTATCCGTGTCGCGATGCTTTAGTTTCTGTACACCAGTTATATCCCGTGCAGCCTTTATATTGCCTTGGACACCTCCTATTAACTGTGTTTGGTAGATAGCTGGCCTTACGAGTCGTAGTTTCTTGCTCAGGTGCGATCTCGTGTTGTCAAGTACCACAGTTGTTGGAATGCTGGCAGATGTTTATGGTGGAGATGATCATGGCTTTAAATACAACTATTAAAATGCTAGATATAACTAATGCAGAGGCATCGGTGGGCAATAGATGTTATTTGGTTCTTCCACGCTCACTTGTGTCCCGTAGGACCCCGAGTACTTGATACATGTTCCTTGAATATTCGCACTATCCATATCCAGGAGGCCTTATGGACCCCCTTGAGCCAGAGCTTGATTCATTTCTATTTCTTGGGGCCACAAACTAGTTTGGGGCTTTGTTACTATCTTGTACTTATGCCATGCTTTACTGCTTTATTTACGATTGTGCGTGGAGCACCTGTACTGTTTAGGATTGCGGAGTGTTTTCGTGGTATCGACAAGCCCAGTCACACTTTCGGGTTCCTAGTCGTTTACAGCCATTGGCGCAAACCTTGGGTCCGTCTCGGAGCCGGCCAACTTCGTTACAGGTAGCTTAATGGGGTGGCCCCCTGAAATATTTATGAATCCTGTGATCGCTTTGTCGTGAATGCCTCGTTGGGTTTTGAGTTGGTTTTTCTGAGGTTGATCAAGTGTGTGTTGCTATTTGTGCACCCCTACAGGGTAAAACTTTCTGAAAGCCGTGTCCGCGGTTATGGACGACTTGGATCATAGTATCTCGATCATAGACAAGCATAACTAAAGTAGTGCTATAAATTTGACTTTGTGACTAGTAAGCAGATGCAACTATAATGGAATGGATAATAAAAATGCCAACAACTGGTGGATCTGTGGTGTTCTGTGTCATACTATACCTGCCTAGTAAGTATTACAACTCCAATGGAATGTGATAAAAGTGCCAACCACTGCTGGGTTTTGGGATTCCTCAGCACAATTATATCTGATTAGTAAATATTCCAACTACAACGGAATGGCGATTAAAACTGCCCACTACTTATGCTATCATGATGACTCATGCTATCTATATCTGATTAGTAATTGCTGCAACTATAACGGAATGAGTAAAATTCCCAACTGTGTGAGTTCCTTGGTCCGACTTCCTCATTTGGTCTCGAGGGGGGAAATACCAGGATGGGTTTGTTTGGTGATAGCTTCAGGTTGGATCTGAATAGGTCTTTCTTATCCCTCTCTGATAACCGCCAGTTGTATCGAGTCTCTATAGGTTGTTTAGTGCCGCTGCGCTACCACTTCAGCCCACCATACCTATGTAGGCAAGAGCCGCCGAATTCTAGCCTCGCCGTGTACTGGCCTCAGTACTGACGCTCCTCTTTTTCTTTTACCCTTTGTCGGCACCCCCTTTTGTTTTAGCAGGTTTGCAATCGACGTCGTTAGCAGGGTTACCCTTCCGGCTTGGCCTGGGCAGGGTTATGGACGCCATTGGTTATTCTTCAGGGCTCTTAGCCCCATTTGCATTTTGCCCGAACCCGGACTTGGTAGCGTTTTCAAGGTGATTTGGATCTTTGTATTGTATAACGGTATTCTTGACTCATGGAGTCGTGTTGTATATATACCTGTTCTGTGGGTTCCATCGAGGACTGTTGTGTAATGGTATTACTTCGTTTTCCACCCGCACGAAAGTGCCTGGTGGGCGTCCTTGAATCGTTTCTATGCGGGTTTGGCAGAAAGGGCTAAAACTTGCATAGGGCCGATTCGAGGGTGTTACATCATTGTAAGTATATGTGTATCATTAAGAACCGCCAACGGGGTACCCCTTGCACATGATACGGGAGCTTTCCCATAATAAAAATGACAAGGCAAGCAGACAATGAGCATCTCAGCGATCTTTTTATTTGTTATTTGCATAGGTTTTTATTGAGGATGCTTCATAGAGTGCTCATTATGGTGCTGCTGCAAGTTTCCACCATGATTAGGCATGGCTTAGGCTAGCGGCCCAGGTGTTTCTCTAACACACATACAAACTCCATAATCTTACAAGTTCCACTTTTATTTCACACCGCCGGGATCCGTAAGCAAAAGAACATGATATCAACGGGGTACAAAGTACAAGTGCAATGTTGAAAGTGTTCCCCATGATACATGGTTCTGCTAATTTCAACTTATAAAGCGCAAGCATATACGCAACAAAGAAGGACCCAATGGTTCAAGTTTATTAAATGTAAGAAAGTAAAGTGTGTCATCAAGTTCGTGAGAGCTTTAATCACTAATTTTCACATAACAAGTTTAATTTGGGAGGTAGGTAAACAAGAATTTACTTGGAATAGCAATAATGCTAATAGGTAGGTATGGTGGACACGAATGCACTTAAGATAAATAAGTTGAAGGTTCAGTTCTAACACCAAATAAACTTCCATTAGAACACTATCTACTGTAGCATTTTCCTCAAAAAGCTCAATTCCCCAAAGGAACTCAAGAAGGAACAAACAAGAAGCAAATGCAGAAAATGGTAGAAATCTGTCAAAACAGACCAGCAGGTAAAGATGAATTTTTTCGAAGACCTTCTGTTGCTCAAATCAAAAATTGTTGAACTAACGAAAGTTAGATAACAACCTGGGGCAGAAGCACAAAAAATTACATCTCAGTCCGACATACAGAACTCTCTCAGGAATTTTTACAGTGAAGCATAGAAATCTGTTTCGGGACAGCAACTTTCCCGATCATTACTTCACTCTTATTAGAGGTTACTCTTGGAACAAAAAGCAAATAAAAAGTATAAGGAGAGGTTATTACATAGGTAATAAGTTACAAGACTCATCTAAAACTCTTGGGTTATCTCCCAACAAGTACTTTTCTTTAACGCCTTTAAGTTAGGCATAAGAAGCAAAGAAAGAATCAAGTGTTCTCAAATGAAGAAGCATTAAGATTAATACCAGAAATATTTTCAACAAGGCAAGGTATATCATCCAAATAAGTTCTAGAGGATCCTCTCTCAATGCTCTTGGGTTCACTATTCTCATCAAAAGGGTTTGCAGGAACAATCCAATCAAGATTCTTTTCTATTGCATCATGTATTGCTACTAGTTTGAAGGGTATTGGTATCTTAGGTTCCTCCCCGTTAGGTTCGGTTTTGTTCATCTTTTCTCGTGTACCAACCACATCTACACATGATCCTAGCATATTGAAACGTTCAAAAACTTTTCTAGCTTCTTTGGCAACATCATAGAACTTCTTAAACAAAGTTTCTAGAATAAAATCCCTCTTTTCAGGGTCTTCAATTTCTTTGAGCTTAAGAAACATTACTTGCATTAAGGGGTTGAGGTTAACAAACCTAGCTTCTAACATGTGAATTAAAGAAGCTGCAGCAATCTCATAGTTTGGAGCAAGTTATACAAGGGATCTATCATCAGTATCTTCATGCTTACTAACATGATTAAAGAATTCTTCAATGTTATCTTTACCAATTATAGAACCACTACCAATTGGAAGGTCTTTCAGGGTGAATGTAGGGATCAACATGGTGAGCTAAGGGAGAGGTGACAACTAAGGGAGACTTAATTTTTTTTGTGTTTTCAAATAAGAAAGCAAACAAGTAAAACTAATTTTTTTGGATTTTTGAAGAACAAAACAAGCTAACAAAGCAAAAAAGAAAACTAAGCAAAACAAAAACAACAAAGTAAAGAGATTGGTTATGAGGGACTCCCCTTGTGAAGATGTCCTTGACTCCCCGGAAATGGCGCTAGAAAATCTTGATGCGCTCGACTTTCGACGTAGAGCTCGTTGGGAACCCCAAGAGGAAGGTACGATGAGCACAGCAGTAAGTTTTCCCTCAGTTATGAAACCAAGGTTTAATCGAACCAGTAGGAGCAAGGAAACACCCCAAAGGTGTTACTAGCTGAGCTTTGTCAGGACGCACTACCGGTGCTAGTAGCAACGTGGAGACCTGCACAACACAACCACAGAACTTTGTCCCCAACTTGCGATGAGGTTGTCAATCTCACCATGTTTTGCGGAAAACAAAGGATTAAACGTATCGAATGGAAAGAAGTAAAAGTTTGCAGAAAGTAAACACAAAGCAGTAAAAGATTGTAGATTGTATATAAAGAAAAAGGACCGGGATCCATAGTTCACTAGAGGTGGCTCTCCTTAGATAGATAACATGCTGGGTGAACAAATTATAGCGGGGCAATTGACAAACACCGAGAAAGCAATACATGCATATACTAATCATCTTGACTCCTTTGAGACTTGATTGGGCATTACAACATAATACATAGACCGCCATCCAACTGCATCTATGACTAATAATCCACCTTCAGGTTATCATCTGAACCCCCTCCAGTATTAAGTTGCTAGCAACATATTATTGCTTTACGAACTGCGTGTAAAGTAAACAATACAATTGTTCTATAAACAAAGGATCGTTGTTTTCTCCCTAGTAGCAATAGCACATCTAGTACCTTAGAGATTTCTGTCACTTCCCCAGATTACCAGAGGCATGAACCCACTATCGAGCATAAATACTAACTCTTGAAGTTGCTAGCATCTAATTGGCCAAGATAGCTACTAACAACAGAAAGTATGCAAGATCTCAAATAACAAAGACATGATAGAATCAATAATCAATCTGAAATAGCATCTCAATATCCATCTGATCCCCGCAAACACAACATGTATGAATTACATGATCTTGATCATGAACGAAGCTCACAAGATCTAAACATGAAAGCACAAAGGAGGAGAAACCAGCCATCTAGCTACTACATGGATCTGTAGTCCAAGGATGAACTACTCACACATCACACCGGAGGCTTGCATGGTGATGAAGAAGGCCTCTAGGGTGAATTCCCCTCTCCGGCAGGGTGCCAGGAAGAGCTTCAGATCCCTCCCTATCTAGGGACAGAGACGACATCGGCTACAGACTCTTTCGATCGGGTACTTAGGGTTTTCGTCCCGAGGGCAACTTATAGGCGCAAGGAAAGGCCGAGGGGGTGCCGAGAGCCACCACACCACCCCCTGGCGCGGGCCAGGCCTGGCCGCGCGGCCAGGTGGTGTGGCTGGCCCCTGGCCCCTCTTTGTCTCGTATTCTGGCACTTGATCCCTTCCGGAAAAATAGGCACTTTGGCTTTTGTCCCGTCCAATTCTAAGAATATTCATTTTCTAACTTTCCTGGAACCAAAAATAGCAGAAAACAGGCAACTGGCACTGTGGCTCTTGTTAATAGGTTAGTCCAAGAAATCATATGAAAAGTACTTCAAAGTTGGAACAAAACACAAGAAAGTGGATAAAACCAAGCATGGAACATCAAAAATTATAGATACATTTGCAATGTATCAGTGTTCAAGATTCCCGATGGCGCGTGTCAACTCGTCATTCTCTCTATCGGGCTAGAACTTTCCCGCTCAAACATCGGATATTGTTGTAACAAAGGAGTGGAGGGTTCTTTAATTTGTTTCTTTCCAATAATACACTGCCCTATTTGTGGGTCCAATGATCCCCCATGCCCGTAAAACCACCGCTTTGACCATTCGGGCCAATCCACTATAGCTGGAGGGATCCCTTTAGCAATCAGGACAGCCTCAGTTTGTTCCCACTTAGGCACGACACTCTTGTAGCCACCTATCCCTAAAACATGGTGTTATTTCCTTTTCACAGCATTTGCCTTATTTTTTCTGACCTTTGTAGAGCTTTAGACGATCCCTTACTCCACAAATGCATCCTAGTGATTTTTTTTATCTTCTCTAGTGGTCTAGTGAATGTTGGAGTCTTTTTTCTTGATATAGTCATTGTATAATCTTTTCTTGAAGGTCTGAAATTGTGTGGACATCTTCTTAAGAGCCCACTCCTTGAATTTTTGTGTGATCTGGCCATCTTCTGTGGGATCTAGCGGTAGGTTGAAATGTGACAAGAGCGTATCCCAAAGATAATCGCTGGATATTTGGTCTACATAACTAATCCAAGTTCCGAGGGTTGCAAACCCTAATTCAAGAAGAACCCCGAAACACCTGTGAGGGGGTTATTTTACTGTTGTACTTACAAGAATATTATAGTTGTTGTAATGATGCATGATTTTGATGATATGATGTAGATCTCATTTTTCTGAACATTTTGGTATATGATTCATATTTTTCCGACTTAAATGAATTAATTATGAATTTTACCAATTTAATATCATTTTAAATCATTTTTGGGATATTATTAAAAGAATTACACATTGTCACACATTAATAATTTTTATTAATAAGAAAAGATTTCTGAAAATGTTTATACATATTACAAAGGGGACCCACATGGCAGCATTTATTATTTACTGATGTCGGGCTGACGTCATCAATGAATTTTAAAAGATTCTGCCCAATTAAACTCGTTTTAAACGAAAATAGATATTAATAGGACATGTGGAACAATTCTAATGGTTGGTACCCCTTCGGTACAGGATTAAAACGTGTCCATTAGATCTACATAACACCAATGGCTTAGATCTTGCCAGATCAACTTGGCTCTAGGCTCGGCACGCAGCTTAGCTTCGTGGCTCGGCTGGAACTCGGATCGGCTTAAGATAATCCAGACTGTGGATATCATATCGAACGATAGAGGGAGGGGAGGTGCTCACCGAGCGATGCTGGTCATCAGAAATGGTGGAGGCGGTGGTGGGCGGCTCAGGCGTCGATGAAGGTGAGGCTTGGTGGCACTAGGGTCTCCTGGGACTAGCGGACATGGTGCATAGAGGCTCGTCTATGTTGATGGAGTGGTCGGCGGCGTTGATCATTTCCTTGTACGACGGTAATGGCTGGCTGGAGAAGCAGCATCTTCGATTCCCGTCGGTGGCATCATCAGGCTACACACTCAAACGGAATAAAGGATCAGAGGGCGTGCTAGAGGGAAGGATAGGGAATGCACAAGAAAACGAGGAAGAGGATCTCCTATACCGACCAGAATTGGAGAAGGTGCAGCGGCGGACGATGAAGCACCAGTGGTGAAATCCGTCAGCCTGGCGGCGCAATAGAGAGGGATCAACGATGGCCCGCGTTGGGGACGATGAGCTCATTGGGGTCGAACCAGGGCACGATGGCGTCGGGGAAGGCCGGAGCAGCGGCGCGTAGCGATGGCTGCAGGCTAGGGCTTTGGCGATCAATTTGGTCTGGAAAGAAAGGAGAGGGACAGAAGCCATGGTTTATGTAGTGGCGACCCTTTAGTCCTGGACGGTACCATGAACCTGGACTAAAGGTCCTTTAGTCTCGGTTGGTATTTGCAACCGGGACTAAAGGCAGACCTTTAGTCACGGTTCGTGGTACAGCCTGGGACTAAAAATATTTTCGGCAGCCCACTAGAATTCGCACGCGAGGCCCACCTTACCAATTGAGATTAAATGGGCTTTTGGAATGTTTTTTTAGAAAATAAATAAATCTTATAAAAACAATATCTATTATTCTATAATTTAGAAAATTATGTGTTGCATATCAAAAAAATAGAAAAAGAAGATCTATAATTTAAATCTATTATCATACTCTATTATACAACTTAAATGAAATACTTCATTATTTAACAAATATTCTATTAAGTATAAATCTTGAAAAAAATAAATTTGATTATTTAAAAATCATAAAATGCATATAATATACCAAAACGACCAAAAAAATATAATGTACACATTAAAAATATAATATTTCACATTTGAAGTAAAATAAAATGCGTAGATTTGATAAACCTTTTTTCCTTTATTTCAATTCATAAAAAAGTTATCTAAAACTAATTATGTTTTTTATATTAATTAGTTAAGATAGAGCAGTAGCAATAATTTTCAAAAACAAAAGAGTAGTGGTAATAATCTCAATTGATGCTTAGATGAAATAAAAATGAATCCAACTATATTAAACACATTTTCTAAGAATATCATTTAAAGATAAATTTTATTATTTTTCTTAGTGCCAAAAACGAGCTATTTTGTGAAGCAACCACCAAATAAAAGTTTCAAAATGGCACCATCCCATTTAATAGACCACCTTTCATAGACAATGTCCCAATCGGGGTATCTTAAACCTTTCCGTACACCCCTCATGAAAACGATAAATTCATGCCGAATCGGTAGGAAGTGGATAAGATTTGAACTACACGTACATGATCGGATGCTCATGATTTTTCACAAAAATCATTTTTAGGTTCATAATATAATATTTCATCAGGATCCACTACAATTTTAGCGAGGCCTAGCCCCGAGCTAAGAATCTTCATACTCGCCATTTTGACCATAGTTTGAAATGGGCATAAAAATTCAAAAATGATCCAAACAATGCAAAACCTTCGTGTGGTTTCATATTATGTGATATAGTCATAAGAAAAAATATCAAACTTGATATATTGATTGCATCTCAAAAAAACCTTCTAAAAAATGAGCTATCATGTTCGAGGTTTCTAAGATTTCAGGCCAAACGACCAATGTTATGGCCAGGTACTATAGGTTTGAACTTTATGAACTACAATTACTACAGGTACATGATCATATTTTAACTACAGTTACATAAAAGGTTTAATACATTGTTACACATCGCCAACATCCTCATCTAGTGTTGGGGTATAAAACTTTTCTTCGTGTATGTCCCATGCTTATGATTGTGCCATATCTATGGAGCATCTTTATTATTTAACAGGATGCTTGGGTTAGTGTTCACTGTGAAGGCGGAATTTCATCAAACTTATTATAATCTTCTGACATGTCTGTCTTGTCCTCCACTCTCACGATGTTTCTTTTTTCTCAAAGAACTATGTGACGTTTTGGCTCATCATATGATGTATTTGTTTGCTTATATTTTCTTTTTTGGTTTGGTAGACATGTTCTCCACATATAAAACCTGAGCCACACCATTATTTTGGCCTACTCAATGAACTCCTCTATTCCATAGCCCTTGAGGATGCTTCCTTCTATCCTAGCATGGTTATGAACATATTTCTTTAAGACTCGCATGAACCTCTCAAAGGAAAATATATTGTGTAGAAATACATGACCAAGAATGGTAATATCTTCAACTAGGTGACCTAGGAGGTGCATCATAATATTGAAGAAGAATGGTGGGAACACTAACTCAAAATTGACAAGGCATTGGACCACATCATTCTATAACCTTTGTAGAATTTCTGGATCGATTACCTTCTGATAAATTGTATTGAGGAATGCACATAGCTTCACAATGGGTACTCGAACATTCTCCGGTAGAAGCCCCCTCAATGCAACCGGAAGCTATTGTGTCATAAGCATGTGGCAGTCATGAGACTTTAGGTTTTGAAATTTTTCTCTGACATATTTATTATTTCCTTTATATTTGATGACAAGCCATACGGGACTTTGATACTTCTTAGGCATTCAAAAAAGATTTCCTCTCTTCTTTGGTAAGAGCATAGCTGACAGGACCTTGATAATGCTCTAGATGCAGATCATCTCATTCTTTCATACGTTGCTGGTCCGGCCGTGCTTCCGGTGTATCTTTTGTCTTCTCATACACGCCCAAGAAGCCTACCATTTTCATGCAATGATTTTTTGTCAGGTGCATCACGTTGATTGCGTAGATGAACTCTAGGACTTTCCAATAGGGTAGCTAGTAAAATATAGATTTCTTCTTTCACATGAGTGCGTGCCCGTTAGCGTCATTTAGAACAGATTGTCTTTTAGGACCCTTTTTAAAGATTACTTTTAAATCCTTGACCATACTAAATACATCATCACCATTATGGTGGATAGGCTTCCTCTGGTGATCTGCCTAACCTTTGACATGCTTGCCTTTCTTTCTTAAGGTATGATTGGTCGGAAGATATCAACAATGCCCCGGTTACACATTCTTTTTATATTTATCCAAATATATATACTTTCAGTCTCATCTAAATAGTGTGTGCATGCATTATATTCCCTATCTGTCTGTCCTGAAAGGTTACTAAGAGCAGGCTAGTCATCTATGGTTACGAGCATTAACAACAATGCTCGTAGGTCAAATTCCTCTTGTTTGTGCTCATCCCACACACGTACACCTTTTTCGTGCCACAACTGTAAAAGTTCTTCAACTAATGGTCTTAGGTACACATCAATGTCGTAATCGGATTGCTTTGGGCCTTGGATGAGCACTAGCATCATAATGAACTTCCTCTTCATGCACAACCAACGAGGAAGGTTATAGATACATAGAGCCACATGCCAGGTGCTATGACTGTAGCTCTGCTCCCCAAAAGGATTCGTGCCAGTTGTATTTACACCAAACCTTAAGTTCCTTGCGTCATTTGCAAAGACCGGGAACTCTCTTTGAATTTTCTCCACCGCAACCCATCAGCAGGGTGTCTTAACATCGTGTCTTTCTTACGGTCTTCTTTGTTCCATCGCAATAACTTGGCATGCTCTTTGTTTCTGAATAAACGTTTCAACTGTGGTATTATAGGAGCATAGCACATCACCTTGGTATGAACCCTCTTCCTGGGGCTCTTGCTCTCAACATCATCAGGGTCATCTCGGTTGATCTTATACTGCAATACGCTGCATATCGGCCATACATTCAAATTCCCATACTCCTCACCGCGGTAGAGGATGCAGTCATTAGAAAATGCATGTATCTTCTGCACCTCTAATTCTATAGGGCAGACAACCTTATTTTCTTCGTACGTACTGGCAGGCAATTTGTTATCCTTTGGAAGCATCTTCTTTATCTTTTTCAGCAACTTTTAATATCCCTTGTCAGATAAATCATTCTCTGCCTTCTATTGCAGTAATTCCAGCGTGCTACCGGGCTTTTTCTTGTCATCTTGGCAATTTGGGTACAACAGTTTGTTATGATCTTCTAACATACGCTCCAACTTCAACCTCTCCTTTTTACTTTCGCAGTCTCTCTGTGCATCAACAATGGCCCGACCAAGATCATTAGTGGGCTCATCTGATGCTTCTTCTTCAGCTTCCCCCATTGTAGTACCACCATATTCAGGCAATCTAGGATAGTTGTCATCATCCTTTTTTCTTCATTGTCTTCCATTATAACGATCTTTCCCCATGCTTGGTCCAACAATTATAGCCTGACATGAAAC
Organism: Avena sativa; assembly: GCA_916181665.1. NCBI lineage: Eukaryota > Viridiplantae > Streptophyta > Magnoliopsida > Poales > Poaceae > Avena > Avena sativa. The sequence goes on from OV702287.1 coordinate 348,955,955, forward strand.
CAGACCGGAACAGGTGGCTGTGAAGGATTTTTTTGAAGCAAATATGGTGCCAGGGGCACCACAAAGTATTATTTCTCAACAACAGGTTACATCATGAATTACAAAATCCTGCCAGTTTGAGTTTCTAAAGAAATCTAGCCATGGGCAGGAATCTTTAGAATGCTCTGTTGCAGAGCAAATACAGATAGGTACAGTAGAGAGGTTTCTCTGCACCTTGTGTGCACAAGAGTCGGCTACATTGTTTTCTTCTCTGCTAATGTGATTAACACTGGCTTTTGTTTCCTAACAATATTTAAAATCTTAGCCAGAGTGTCTCTGGTATTCCAGTGAATATAACCAGTATCAACTTTGTTGCTGGCTACCGCCTTTGCCATAAGACTATTATCAGTGTAGATTTGGGTTGTACTGACTCCTAATTTTCCTGCTATCTCTACTCCTAGAAGCAAGGCTTTAGCTTCTGCCTGGAGTGGAGAAACATCGTAGGAAGTAGAGGCACAGATTCTGGCTTGATTGTTGATGTTTATTTGCACAAGGAGTCCAATGCCTGTTTGGAGAGTTCCAGGGTTTTATTCTTCCTTTTTCTCTTTCCATGTTGCATTTGAGAAGATTATTGTCTCAATACCATTGTGATCTTGGTTATTACAGTCCACTTTCCTTGCTTTGTCTTTCTGTATTTGGTCCCTTTCTTGTATGTTGGGCGTTTGGTTGCCCAGGAGTTTCATAGAGTTGAGAATGGATTGGGAATTGATCTTGATTTGGTATGGCTTCCCTTGTTTCCTGTTGAAACGACAATCATTTTTAGATTTCCAGATGCACCAGAGAAAAGCAAAGAGATTGTGTGTATTGGCATGAGGATGGTCCATGTTTAGGATATGATTTACAATATCAGCAATGCCCTGGTTATTCTGAATGATATCCTCAATTTTAATGTGCCAGGGCGGAATGAGCCAGGCCTCTTTGACGAACTAACAAGAGAAAAATACATGAATGTCATCTTCTTCCATTCCACATCTGCTGCAGAGCTTGCTTATGTGTTCAGTATATTTTCCTGATCTCGCTCCCGTGGGTATCACCCTCTGAAGGAGTCTCCAGGCAAAGGTTTGGATCCTTGGCGGTATTTCCTTTGATTTCCAGACTTTGTTTAGGAGCTGGATTGTTGGAGGACTTGTTTGCCTTGGACGTGGTTCTCCTCTTTCCTGTAGATATTGGCAGCAAGCATAATAAGCACTCTTTGCATTGCATTTCCCATTTGAGGTTAGATTCCAGCAGAGAATGTCCTCATTCTCAGATGAAATAATGGTGGTTTCTTTGATTTGCTTTGCCAGCGGATCCGTGAAGAGAGAGTCAATTAGCTGCACATTCCAAACCTCCTCATTCTGGTGCCAGAGATTGTTGATTGTAGCTGGGTAGGAGAAATTTGGATCTTGGGTGATGAGACTATTGTAGATATCCTTCTAGCCTTTGAACCAGGGAGTGTTCCAGATGGAGATGTTGCCTTGGGTGATTTGGTAGTGAGAGTGAGATTTGAGGATAGGGAGGGTTTTGAGGATAGAGGACCAAAAAGCTGACTTGGGTGTATTAGGATTAGGGCACCAGATGGTGGAATTAGGGAAGTATTTAGCTTTGAGGATTCTATGGAGGAAATCCTTAGGGTTGTTAGCAATACGCCAGGCTGCCATAAGAATTAAACTGTAGTTAATGGCTTGGAAGTTTCTAATGCCAAGGCCACCTTCCTTTTTTGATGCACATCTATATTTCCAAGCTCTAAGGCAGAGGGCCTTTTTTGTCTCTTCTTTGGTAACACCTTTCCACCAGAAGTTCCTGACAATGGTGTTTAGCTTGGAGATAAAGGTTTTGGGGAAGATAAGATTTGACATGTAATAACAGGAATGGTGAAGGATTTTTGAGGAATAGTAATCCTTCTCATTCTTACAGACACCACATGGACAACTCATAAAATCATTCTGCTTGTTTTTCCCAGCCACACCATGAAAATAATGCAGGCCATTAATGAACTCGATAGAGTGTCGGTCATCGTACATACATTGCCAGCTCATCTATATTATATAAGTATATCAAAAACCATTACAGAACATCATGAATAGAGAAGTGATCAAATTAATATAAGTTCATCATATTAATTAAAACCAAATTAGAGTAGTGGCCAAATGTTATCATTGCAAAAATAAAAAACTATGCACTGATTTAAAAACTTTCTACTCCATACTCATTTTGATCAATTAGTAAGTAACCACATCTACACATATACAAACTAAAAAGTTAATTTGAGCTCATATTGCATATAAATAAAATAAACTCCCAAATAATTAATCCCAAACTAAAACCCACAAATCCCTCTACTTCTAGAACATGAAATAAGCTAAACTATTAATGACAGATGAAATGATGAAGTTCCTTATCTTTTAGAACTCTTGGACAGATGGGGCGCCACCAAATCTTGAAAAATCATGGAAAAAATATGGATGAACTCGAGCTCGGGGAGAAAACAGAGGACTAGCCATGGATATGGCTCGGGCAGGACAATGCATGATTATATATGAAATATTTTAATCTCGGTTGGTGTCTTCAACAGGGACTAAAGGTCTATCTTTAGTCCCGGTTGAAGACATCGACCAGGACTAAAGGGGAATCACGTCGGCCGTAGCCTTCCGCAACCCCTTTAGTCCCGGTTAGCGTCTCCAACCGGGATTAAAGTTTCCGTTTGACCCAGGACTAGAGCAGGTCGTGCTAGTGCGGCGTCCTAGCACATTAGTCCCGGGCTCAAACATGGTCGGGACTAAAGCTCCGGATGGAAGGCACTTTTTCTACTAGTGGACCAACATCCAGTACATACACGCGTCTCAGTTCGACAAGACAATTCTATATGATCTAGTTCTCGATGATTGTTCTCGATGTGTTGTCACGACGAAAGTCCAACTGAGTGAGGACAACATAATCTTGGTGTCATTCCATATTCTGACATGAATCCGATTGCTTTAGTCACCTCGCTCAAGTGCTTCGATTGATTCAGCAGGTACAAGATAGGTAAAACAAAGAGTATCGTCATCACATGGCTTCTCTTCGTAATGTAGAGGTCATGCACCTCTAAAGGCGGCAATTGGCAAAATTTTGCTACACTTTGAGCAGATTGAGAATGACCGCGAAGCCCCTTGGATCCAAGAAGAAAAGCCTCTGCAGCAGAAGCCCAATACCAGGTTTACTCCGAGTTTTTCTCAGTTGCTCCACTAACTAGCCCTATAAGCAATTTTTGTTTGTGTTGTATACATAAATTCTAGGTAATTTAGACGAGAAATTTGCTTCTACCTACTACACCTATTTAATTTGAGTAGTGTAATTATCCAAGTCTAGAAAATAAAATAACAATAATTGCTGAGTACTGAAATTCTCTATGTTTAGAAAATACAATAAAAGCAATTGTCTTTGACAACGTGGATCTTTTTCCATCTCGGTGCAACGCACGGGTATTTTTTCTAGTATATGATAATGTATACAAAGGGATGAGAAAACATTTATGTTGACAAACTATTTTTCATGACAAATATAATGATGATTTTTCCACCAAACTAACCTAAAAACTACTGGGTTTAACCTAAAGGGGGTAGCATGTTTAGGCAAACTAGTTTAAGGACTATATTATGAAACAAATTGAGTATTGCGAAGTTTGTTTTCAGTTACATATACATAAGTTTGTTTGCAACCTTTCTAGAGTAACCTACTCTCTCTTCCCCTCCTTAAAAAACCCGCTCACTCTGTATGTATCTATGTATTAAAATGTGTATAGATGCATACCAATGTAGATAAATTCAAGTTGCTTTTTAATGATATAAATAGTATTTTTTGAGAATTATATCGGGCGATTGTGCCTGTGCATGATCTTTTCACCGGGGCAGATGGCAATTTTGATTTTTTTAGACCGTCAGTGGCAAAGTTGTCAGGTCCTCAGATTCCAAGAGTTAGAAGCCCCGTCAAGCCTCCTCCCTTGGATTAGGTGACGCAAACTCCAAAACAAAACGCAGTAGAATGGAGCTAGTATGATATGATATGCAGCAGCCGGCAGACGTATGCATGTCAAATGATACAAGTAATTTTCGCCAATATAAGGTCAAGATTGCGTGATAAATATTTAGCACCTGCAATGTATACGAGGTAAATGGGCGTGTTTGGATGCTCATAGTCCTTTTTAGGATTCGGGAGATTTCTCTCCAGAGTCATGATTTCTTGGACCATGTCTGGAGCCAATTTTGATATCTTCATTGGTTGACCACAAAAGACCTGAAAACGGTAGATGCAAGAAAAGTATGGCGTTTGGTTGCTCTAGATAACCAAGTGTTTTATGTTTAACTAATGTATTTTATCTCAATCCTTCTAATCTACCTAATGTCTTTCCATTCGAAATAATGTCTGCATGAATAAGATGCTCCTTGATGTTATGATTCTATCTGTCTAATTGGTTCCTAGTTTTATTGATGTTTGAAACTCATGTCGTTTTCATATTTGGAGCCTTTTTAGATGAATTTTTCGCACATGGTTGATCATTTGAAATTTTCTTTGAGGGAAGCTTCAGTTCGTAACATACCATGTATTAGGAAATTTAGATCTGCCCATTTATGAATGTTAAAATGAAAAGCTTGAAAAAAGAAAGTTGTGTGAAACGGTGCGACAAATCTACACCTCAAAGAAACTTTCAAACGATCGTCCCCGTGTACAACAAATTTGACAAAATTAATTCAAAAAGTTAAAAATAAGAACACAAAATCGAAGCCTAATAGGTCAATGGAATTAGTAACTAATCATGGGAATGGAATCACAACATTATACGCATCTTTTTCATGTAGAGCTTATTTTAAACCAAATCATCGTTATGTACTCCCTCCGTTTTAAAATATAATACTCCTTTCGTCTAGAAATAACTGATTCGAATGTATCTATACACTAAAATGCGTCTTGATACATTCCAATCTAGACAAATTCAAGTCAGTTATTTCTGGACGGAGGGAGTATGTTATTTTTTTTCTCCGCATGTATCTAGACTCCTTTAGTGTGTAAGTCCATTCATTTTGTTCTGAACCTAGACACTAAAAAACGTCTAGATACATTGTTTTGGAAAAAAAAAACTAAAACATCTGATATCTTAAAACTGCCGGAATAGTTCAGAGGGGGTTGCTTAAGAATAAGCAACACACGAGCAAGGTTACCTACGTGGTTACACCTAGGGAGAAGCTGGGTGCGGAATAGTAGCAGGAACGGGTCTAGACCGTGGAAACACACCATGGCCAACTTTTTTTCCTACTTTAACTTACATGCCATACCAAAATCCGGTGCGACCTAGGAGACCAAATACTCGTTTTTCGACTCGCTAGATGCTAGAAATGTCTCCGTGGTCAACCGAACACGCCCTAGGTGATTACAGCATATCCATCGGTGACCTCAATAGCGCCCCATTGTGACCCTAGAGAAACAATTTCCACTAAGGCCTTGTTTACTTCTCTCGTATTTTTATTCACTGGAGTTTTGGGGATACGAGGGGATTTGGTGTTCATCCAATACTCTCCAATCCCCACAAATACTCTTCCTCAAAAATACTCTACCATGTAGGAGAGTTTTTAATCTAGACAAAAGTAAGAAGGATTTGCGGAGATATCCCGGAATTTGCGGGGATTATCCCGGCCAAACCGGGAGTAATAAACATACTACGGGAATTGGAATAATCCTCTCTATTCCCTGCAAATACACTAGTGAATACGAGAGAAGTAAACAAGGCCTAACGGTCCCAACAACCAAAACCATCAACCCAAATAAATAGCTGGCGGCTCCAGCACAAACCCGCACACAGGGTGGCGACTGATTGCGCTGGCCGGCAGAAACTCCACTCATGCAAAGGACATACATGCCCACTTTTCTATTGGGGGCCTTTCTATTGGGACTTCTGGTGCGAGAACTAGATTAATTTTGGACGGCATGTCTGGCCGGCGAGCCCAATAGTTGTCGTGTTGCCGAACACAATATTGAGGTCACTTGTCAGATGCTCTTAGGGTGCGCTTGGTAGGATGCCTCCCCTTCGGACAGGCCCGCTGGATGCTAAAATCGGGTGATTTCATGGTTGGCCTCGGTCCATGTTGTGGCCTGCACGGGTCTTAAAGCACCTCCGGGCTAGGCCCTAGGGGAATGCTTGAATCGGTAGTTATTTAGGTGCAATCCGCGACAGTGTGAAAAGCGAGGACGCCACGCACGAGGGAGCTTAGCGCAAGATGGAGGCAGACCACGAAATCCATCCTACGTTTCGCATCAAAGTTGTGTGTCACATCCCCCATTAGGTGACCTCCCAAAATTTTGGCCTAGGAAAAAATCCCTATTTCCCCAACGACACCGGCGGCGGTGACGCCGATCTACACGAACATCGGACCGGCGTTGTCTTCTACAGGACAACCTTGTCTCCTTCTCCAACATGGACTGTCGCGGTCGTCTCGACCATGGGTTCTTCTATTTCTTCTCCAACAATGGCTCAACAGTGACTAGTATGTAGGGTCGATATAGTGAGTACTCATCGTAGATCGATTTGTTGTAGATCGATTTGCTTAGGCCAACGAGTTGGATCTGATTCATCAAGCAACAACACTCATAGTTGTGATTCAAGCCTAGTGAAGGGAATATGTCCGTGAGGAAATAATAAACTTATTATTATCTTATTTCAAGTAATAGATGTTTATTTTGCATGCTATAATTGTCTTAATTGGAAATGTTAATACATGTGTGTTTAATAAAAAAAATATAAAGTTCCTAGTTATTCCTCGCATATAAACTAACTTTTTGATTAATAAGATGATCAATGTTTCTTGATCATTGGCATTGGATGTTATTAATAACAAGGTCATAACATTAGTAGAATGATGTGATGAACATTAACCCAAAGTATAGTAATACAATCAAAGTCATTATGTTTATATTTCTATAACATCATGCGAAATAACTTTAGTCCTTAGACCATGAGATCATGTCAATCACTAACATCGAAAGAGTAACTTGATGACATCAAACGTCACACCGTAACAAGATGACAATAAATGTGGGTTCAGATATTCTAAAAGTGTTATGTAGAGGCTCATGGATCAAGAGTGGTATTTGTTCATCCCGATGATGGAGAGATATACCCAGGGCCCTCTCGACATATCACATTGACATAGCTTACAAGCAAGTAAGAAGATCACTAAGAATGTTATATCACGGGAATGAGAAAAGAGTACTTATCGATAACGAGATCAAACTAGGTATGGGGTACCGATGATCGAATCTAGAACATCTAATATATCGTGAGACAAAGGGAATTAGTTATAACGTCAAAGGTTCTCACGGACACTAGAGTCATCGTTGAATATGTGGGAGTCAGTACGGATCTCTAGGTCCCACTGCTGATTATTGATCGGAGAGGGGTCTCGATCATGTCTGCATTATTCATGAACCATAGGGTGACACACTTAAGGTATACCGACACCAAATGGAACAAATATAATACTGGAGAAAGGACTTTAAAGCGTTGGAATTATTTTGATGGACACCGGAATTGTTTCGGGTCAAATTGCTGAAAAATGGTTTCAGATGTAATGTCAAAGTATTGCAAGGGGGTTTATGCAAATGTTTGTTAATTGAAGTAATTAACAAAATTCTGAATAAAATAAGTAAAATAGGTTTACTAAATGAGAGGTACATTAATATTGGTAGAAAATTAATGCATGTGAGTGAACATGTGGGTGGAAGCTGACATGTGAGTGGAGCTTCCACCCACATGAATGAGGGAGAGGTAGGGACACCTCCTTTGGCTGCCGGCCATGGGCGGGGGCTTCCCTCCCCTATAAAAGGTGATCTCCTCCTCCTCCACTCTAACACCTCCTCGTGAAGGATCTGTCTCCCTTCTAGAATATTTCCCATGGCTTAGAATTAGCGAAGTACATGTTGTCGGTGGTTTCTCTGGAAGGATTTACTGCTTCCACTGCTTTGCTGGAGCGAGGACTCGGAGGTTGTCGGGGTACCAGACGTGTGTGCGATCATGGATACGCTGTTGCTTTGCAGCGCTGGACTTCCACACGATCTTGAGAGCGGCAAGTGTACGACTACATCATCCATGAGAATAATCTCGTAACGCTTTTTGGTCTTCGATGGTAAGTTCTCTATGGATGTATATCCACCCGTTGATTGTATCTAGATAGATAGATCTTGGTGTTTAGTTGTTCATATCGTAGGAATTTTTTATTTTCTATGTTACGAACCCAACACCTAGACCCTGCTGCTGAGGAGAGAAGTTGGGTGTTGCCTTTCCTTGGCTCACATATGGTCCTATGTTGGTCCGAGATCAGGAGAGGATGGTAAATCTCAACTACATTTACATCTCTAGTGATTTGGAGGTTGTCCAAGTGTTGTGGATGACAAGAGCCCTTTTCTATGAACTGGTCAAAAGGTTTAGGGACGAGGATTGCTGGAAGATAGTATCCACACCTCTTCTGAAGAACAAGTTGCTATGTTGTTTCATATTGTGGGTCATAACCAGAAGTTTAGAGTGGTACATAGCACATTTAGGAGATCTATGGAGAGTATTTCTCGCTATTTCAACAAGTCTTGTATGCAGTTGGAGAGCTCACGGGAGAGATGATCAAACAACCAAGTGGTCGCACACCAAGCAAGATAAGAACCAATCGTAGATGGTTTCCATATTTCAAGATGAGTACTAATTCTCTTGTTTCTTTTCATGAAACGACTACATTGCTAAAAACATGACGCTTTCCTCGTATGCTGACATGGTTGTATTAGTGTCATCGATGGTACTCATGTGACTGCTAGAGTGTCAAAATCACAGTCGGTAGCATACATAGGAAGGGAGCACTATACTAGCCAGAATGTGTTGGTTGTTGTTGATTTTGATCTGAAATTCACCTACATGCTAGATGGTTTGGAAGGATCTGCTCATGATCCAACCATTCTTGCTAACAGCTTGTCTAGAACTGATGGGCTGAACATCCCTGATGGTAAGTTCTATCCTGGAGATGTTGGATATGCATGCTGACCTAAGATTCTGCCACCCCTCGGGGAAACAAGGTACCATCTGAACAAGTTCTCTCCAAGGAACATACCGTAAAATCCTATGAAATTGTTCAATCTGAGACACTCTGACCTTAGAGTCACCATTGAGAGGGCATTTGTTGCATTGAAGAATAGATTCAATGTCCTTGACCAGAAACCTTTCCACACGTTCGAGACTCAAGTAAAGCTGGTGCTTGCTTATTGCATTCTTCACAACTGGTTATTGGGTTGGGGTCTTGATGAGTTTTTCCTGGACGAGCCATCTATTGACCCTAATAAAGTTGAAACTAGACATGGCATGGAGCTACATGAAAATGAAGCTTGGAAGAACAAGAGGCTCATGTGGGCGCATGCAATGTGGCAAGACAGAAATTCCTCAAAAAAAATGGTGGCAAGACAGAGCTAATGCAAGGTTGTGAGAAGAAGAAATAGGAAGAAGAGACGAGTAAGAATAAGATGAAGATGCATTTTCCCTTCCATCGCTACCTCTCTATAATTATAAACTGCTATTTGATTCGTCGCTAGGATGTTCCAATGAGCCGTCATTCGTAGTAGTTAGGACTGGAGTACATTTTTAAGTAATTGTATCTATGGATGAACCGCTGAAATGTTGTTTCATTACTCGTTTTGTTACATGGAGGTGTTCCATGGCAAGGTCACCCGTAGAGAGAAGAGGTGATCGCAATCTTAGCCTGCATACAACCAAACAGAGGTTGTTGCATCGAAACTTGTATACAGGCAACCAATAACGGGGTTAACTGATGTAACCTGCAGCTGTTCATACTTGAGCTGCTGAGTTAAACGCCTGAGGCTTATAAAATAACTGAGCAGTCCATTAATTTGACTAGCCTGTTCATACTTGAGCTGCTGAGTTAAACGCCTGAGGCTTATAAAATAACTGAGCAGTCCATTAATTTGACTAGCTTGGCTATAGGTCAGACATTGCACACACGCACGTCAGCAGACATATACGTCCTGATTACATATTCTCCCGGATAGGTCAATACACCGAAACCTGATTCCCCTGACGGATTCCCCTCTGGAAAAGTCACTAATATGTACAACAGCCGGAATAGGTCATTCCGTAGAAAATGGAAGGTGCACGAGGTCAAAAAACCCTAAACCCTACGAGGTCAAAAAACTCAGTACAAGCCAAGGAGTGGTAGCGTGCAACCAATCGACAGTGCGTGAAGCGTTTTATTTATCCTTGATTATAAAATCCAAAATTCACCACTGGTGTATTTGCAGGTTTACTCGACATAGATACGTGAGTACAGCAACAAAGGGGAGTACTGCCTTCCCATACATACGCCCGTTTTACAACAAACCTCGTACAGGAACTGGGCTTGCACAAACTGAAGAACGTCCTCAGTAAATTCATACAAGTACTAGGAGAAGAAGACCCAGCACACTGCACAGCTACAAAACTGATGAAATACCACCTCGACCATGTACACCACTGCACCTTGCCTTGAAGAACGATCAAACAGTGTCTCCAAGAGTAGCAGGCGCCTGAACCACCAGTAAACTACAGATAGCAGGCCCAGGTTTTCCCCCTTAGGGCAACGTAACCCAGGATGCCCAGAGAAGAAACTTACCTAAAAGATAAAACTACGTGCAAAACCATGCGGTATTCCTACAAGCAACCAAAAATGATACTATGATAAACCGCTAACAGTAGATATGGAGCCTTGTATTACCAGCAGAGTGTTGATGATGCTCCAACCCTCTCGATGTTGTCTGTTGTCCATTCATATTGCTAATCACGGGCTTAGCACTTCTCTGATGGGCATAACCATTAACAAGCAAACCTCTTACAGAGCCGACCCGTCAAGTTTATAGGTGTAAAAGGTTGTAGGAACTCATGCTTCAGCTTATTTTTCCAGATCAGCTCAGCTTGGGACCGCCTGATGCCGTATGTCCATCCCCAGATTCATGAGAACTCTTAGCACTGCTGTAGGGCACAGTACGCTGCGCAAAATTGAGTAACTGCTTACGCTGATGCTCGTTTGTGTGAGGAAGGCTGGCACGCAACAGCTCTACTGGTATTTCTCTGCTTATCGCAGCCGCCCCACAAGGTTGCATTTGCGCTGTATGAACCAAGTTATCAAATTTACTCATGCAGTACTCGGTAAGCAGCCTGAAGAAGGCGTCAAATGATGCCTGCCACAGGCCTCGATTCTGCATGCTGTAGGTAGAGGACACATGCTGATCAGTGAGAAGCTCTGTTGCTCTGTCCAGGACAGACATTATGATGACTGAGGCACCATCGCCTGCAGCATATCCAAGGGGGCGAAGAGGTGGCTGCAGTGAAGAACACACGGTAGCTGCAAGACAGGCGCTCAAGCCACTCAACTCCATCTGACCAATACAGGTGGATATGGCACTCGCAAGTTTAGTTGTTGACGCAGCCGCACTGCTGTCCGAGGGCAAATTTCCAAAGATAAATCTTAGGTGCCGAAAGACTGCCATGCAAGCTATCCTTGCAAGCTCGCTGCTTGGAGTCACAAGTTCAAGGTAACGGGAAACCAGTTTCCGACCCTTTGGTAGTGAGATTACGCGAAGAAACACCAGGTCATCATTTGGCGATAGAGGCACGCTCTTATTTGGTCCAAGTGGATCAACTAACTGCAGTGATTCTGCCAGCTGCTCGAGGAGAGCATATCTTCTGTTTGTCAGTTCCAAACCACCATCTTGCTGCTGGCTAAATTGCAGCAAACGATTAATGTCATCTACATCAAGTAGATGACAAAGACCATCTTCAATTGTGATCCTAGCAGCAAGCATAGGTTCCTGATCAAGAGTTTTTGAAGCAGTTTTTTCAGGAATGCTATCACTTGGGGTAGAGGCTTCTTCGACATCAAGAAGTGGACGAGGCCTTCGGATGGAAGAAAATGGGAGCCTTCCAAGAGCATCAACCTGAAGATATGCATGTGGCTCATCCTTGCTGCATGCACGAGCAGATGGATCTCTGATCAAGGTTGGGCAGAAGTGGTTCCTCAGGTGTGCTCCTGCTGATTTTCTAGCCAAACAAGCTTGGTGGTAGTAATCATCAATGTATGGGTCATTGCTGTGAGTGGCTGCTTGCTGCACCCTAGCAATGTTCTCGATTTCTTCAGTGGACATGTACTTGGATCTGAACCGTGGCCACCCAGTATCCATCCTCAAATTGCCAAGCTCGAAACCTTGGGGAGGAAGAAATTGACCCTGCCTACCGTGGTACAACATTGATCTTGCTCTTGGATCACTCAAGTCAGGCATACCAAAATTTGCATCAAACCTACCCCTTGTTTGTGATGGAGGATGCTGAGGACCAAACATCTGCAGGTTTTGTGGTGGAGAATGTCTGGGACCAAGCATATGCGGATTTAGTTGTGAAAACTGTGGTGAAGATTGTTGAATTGGGCGGATTCCATGTTGCTGATGGGGTGGTTGCATTTGAGGTGGAATTAACCCATTTGGACGCTCCATCAAAGCCGGTGTAAACCTGGCACCATTCCCATGAATTGGGCCACTATTCAGACCATGGTTTTGTTGCATAATGTTAGTTGATAAGCCTGGCAGGCCCATCTGAACCAGGTTTCTACCAAATAGTGGCCCTGAAGGTGTACCTCCATGATGGGGATGAGAAAAGGGTAGCTCATTTTGTGCAGAAACAGGCATGTGGAATGCAGTGGGAGGAGATGGTATGTTCATGTGATGTGGTCCACCAGATGAAGAATGAGATACTGAAGATGGAGGGTATGGAATGAATGATAATTTAGGCACAGGAATTGGCTCAGTATGATTGTATTGGGGGTCTTGTTGGGGATATGATGACATTCTGTGCAAAGAAAATGGCCTTGGTCCAAGAATATGTTCAGTAGGATTGTACTGAGCATCTTGGTGTGGGGATGAGGATGTCCTGTGCAGTCTGGTATCCGAAAACTGGGCTAAATGGGATGACCATTTCTTGTTATCCAGCCCTTGTTCGGCATCCAATGCATGCTGCTTAGGCCAATACGAAGATTCAGGCTCTTGTTGTGTCCAGTCTGCAGTAGAGGAACCTATAAATTGGAGCATAAAGATAAGAAGTTAACAAACAGAAACAGACAAACTCAATGGAACAAACACTATTGTTTTTCACGTGATGAGCAGAAAAAACTGAAATTTACACTCTACCAATGAAGATTAACAGATATTTTGTATATTCGTATCATTTGTCAACATAATGATAATAATGCCACTTGAAGTACTTCTCAATGAAGAAGAATAATCCTTATGATTCACGTTACTATGTTTTCTATAAAATTCCTAAAATAATCCTTGTTGAAACACTAACTTTCCATTTAGCATGATTGCACAATTAATTCAAGTTCTAGCAGCCCTATCGGATTGAAGAACCATACAAACAAGCCAAGAATACTAAACACAATCGAGCAAAACTGAGCACTACTCACTCTGTCTAGAAACGGGTTCCATGCGCCCAACTATTCCACGGTGCCTTGGTCCATTTACAACTCTGGTCAACTGTAAGAAAACAGATATGCATTAAACAAACAGGTACGCTTTAACAGTCAAAAGAGAGAATGCAACAGGACAAACATGAAAACTAGATCTGATAACTACAGTCCACATTTGTATGATCTTTTACAAAGTACATAAGTGCATCAAGATATTGTTAACAAACACAGAGAGCACACCTAGAATCAAATGTGCCACTTTGTTGCCTTTTTCTATATACGATATATGATACATGTGCAGGGTGTGGCTCCAAGAGGAGAAGCAGACCTTTGAGAATGTTCCAGCAAGGTCATCACCAGCACTAAATGAACCTACACCTTCATCCTGAAAAAGAAAAGTTTGATCAATCCAGCGTTTCTGCATTACTGGACACATATTTAGGCTCCAACGGTAGGTGAAGGAAATAAGAATTGCCAATTTCCATACATATGGAAATGGGACTACCTCCAGTATAATGCATAATCATAAACTTTCTATCACTTCCAGTAATTTTCACAGGTTTCAAACCATATTTGTCCGCACAGATAATTTGACAGTTGCACAGCAGATGATGTCTTGTTTCCAGTTTGCAAGGTGTTGTCGATGACATAATCGAAAGAATTCTCTATTGCGCATTTTGTACCAGGCTACTTCCATAAGTGAGAAAAGTAGAACGGTCAATTCATAAGATCCATCTTCACATCTCCAGAGCAAGCAGCAAGCTCGTTTGGTAAATTATGTCAGGAAACAGGGCTGGCGCCTATTCATTGTTATCCCTTCCTTCAAAAAGGCCTAAATGGTCTAAAAGAGACACATAGTATTTACCTCTAACATATCACTTCCGTGGATAGAAGAGTATCCTTCGTCGCCAAGCCCAACAAAATCAGCATCATCACAACAATCATCGTCTTCCAATCCACCTAGCTCAACCTCTTCCATCACATTGTTGCCAAAGAAAGCATATTGTGATGCATTGAATTTGGTATCACCTGCAAGAGAATGTGAAAGAATTCAATAACCACAATCAGATGATATGGTATACCAAAGCAAAAGAACAAAATAAATGTACTGATATAGCAGGCTCATGGAAAATGTGTGAGACTGAAAGAGCTTCAAATGGAATCACTAGAGAACATCGCAACACAAAGGTAATCACATAGGGACTCAAGTTGCAGTTGGTGAGTGGTTGAGGTTCAGAAATCACCCAAAGCGGCAATAACTGTAACTATTAGACAATAGATAAGCTCAGTCCACCACCACAACCAACCACTGTTAAATAACAGTTTTTTTTTCAAGCCATGCAGGAGAACTGCGTGTATTTATATTCCAAAAGCGTGGCTGCAGTTTACAGAGGATGGCCATCCAGCCTGAGTAACAGGAAACAGGAAAGAACAACGACCAGAATGACATGCAGAGAAAAAACAAACACTGAAAGAAAAAATACATCCCACGTTTCTTTACTTATGCTTCAGGAGTGGTTAAATAACAGTTACTATAGCGCTCGTCAAGCATAATCCCAAGAGAAAACTACATTTGGTTAGCTCAAAGAGCATCCACCTATATATCAAGTAAAATGGCTAACTCCAAACTACACAATACCACAATCAATGTGATACTAGTAGAATAACAAGTCTCCTGTAGAAGAATATAAGCTCATAACAATAAATACTAATATAAACTATCAAAGGAATCTCAACAAACTAGACAGAACTTGATGAAGCTCCTGATTCCATGGGTTGGCAAACCTGTGAAACAAGCACCACACATAAACATATGTCATTGTTCGAGCAAGGTATGTGCAGCCTGGATTCAGCATCATCCCTCACACTAAACTATACCTACCTAGAGCACAACCTAGGGAAACCACTAGCAGAACAACCATATGTGGTTTCCTGACCAATCGCTAGACGCACCGAAATTTCCTAAAACCCCAAACTCGATCCAAATTACACATTAAAAGAGCTAATTGATGGAGAAAACCATAGGTCATAATTTCGATGGAATCACATCATCTAGAGGGCATGTAGATTAAGAAACAACTTAATCCAAATCACACAGAAACAAGGACGCACCTCGAGTGTCATCCTCTTCAGGATTCGTAGCGGCAACAGTAACTGTCTGGTTCAATAGCATTCCCTCCATGGCTCTCCCGTCCTGTTCTCTCATGCCAAGCAAACCATAGGCCCGCTCATCATCCATAGTTCCCAAGACAGGATCCACCGTGTAGTTTCCCTCCTCCTTAATCACTTTTGATTTTGATTTCAACACGATTCCATCTAACAGACATAGGGTTTAGAGGATTCCAGCCAATTAATCAAAACCGGATAATACAAAGGGGGGAGGACACTTTCGGATCGAGGGACCTTACCTCGCCCCCAGTGATGCGTCAGTCACCGGATTTGGTTGCCGCCGGCGGTCGGACTCGGGCTCGTTTGCGGCGTCAGAGAGGAGATAGAGCGCGCGCCACGCCACAGAGAGGAAGAGAGAGAGTGTGGGGATCCACGTCAGTTTCCGGCATCCTACGTGGCTGCGGCAAGAAAGGCGAATTATCCATCGCTCCCAGCCGTCCGATCTGGCGCGCATCACTCGCTTGTCGCTTCCCCGGCACGCCTCTGCGCCCACTGCCAAACCGGCTCCGCAGTTTCACGTGGCCCTACATGTCAGCCGCACGAGCCCTTCCCCGCCTCGGCCATCTCCGGCCATCTCCTCTCCTCCACCAATCCTCCTCCGATCCAATCCCCAAGCCTCCCCGCCGCCGCATGCCGCCGTCACCGCCGCCGTTTGCCTAGGCCTCTGCCGCCCCCATCGCCGGCGCGATGGGGAACTCCTGCGCCGGCCCCAGCGCCGGCCCCAACGCCGCCCCCACCGCCGCCCCCAGCCCCACCGCGGACCGCCACGGCTTCTTCAATACCGTCTCCGTCGCCATGCTCTGGCGCCCCGGCGCCGCCCGCGCTGAGCCGGAGGTACCGCCCCCCGACCCCTGCCCCTCTATGTCCTCCTCCACCTCGTCCACGGCCCCTGATCCCGAAACCATCGCCGACTCCGACCTCTCCCCCACCTCCCACGCTGACAAGCCCAAGGTGAAGCGCGTCCAGAGCGCCGGCCTCCTCGCCGAGTCCGTCCTCAAACGCGACTCCGCGCGAATCAAGGACCTCTACACCCTCGGCAAGAAGCTGGGACAGGGACAGTTCGGCACCACCTACCAGTGCGTCGAAAAGGCCTCCGGGAAGGAGTTCGCCTGCAAGTCCATCGCAAAGCGGAAGCTCGTCACCGAGGAGGATGTCGAGGACGTGCGCCGCGAGATCCAGATCATGTACCACCTTGCCGGCCACCCCAACGTGATCTCCATCGTCGGGGCGTACGAAGACGCCGTCGCCGTGCACCTCGTCATGGAACTGTGCGCAGGAGGGGAACTCTTCGACAGGATCATACAGCGGGGGCACTACTCCGAGAAGGCCGCCGCGCAGCTGGCTAGGGTGATCATTGGGGTCGTTGAGGCATGCCATTCGCTCGGGGTGATGCACAGAGACCTCAAGCCAGAGAATTTCTTGTTTGTGAACCAGAAGGAGGACTCGCTGCTCAAGGCCATTGATTTCGGCCTCTCCATTTTCTTCAAACCAGGTCTGTCCTCGATCCTTGGTGCTGGCTGTACTGTAGAACGTGCAGGATAGTGGTGAGTGCATAGTTTCTTCTGTGTCATGGACAATGCCAGCTTAAGCTACTATTTTGCTGACTTGGCCTGGTGTTAGTTCACATGCAGCTTCAGTTGACAATCTTTATTTAATACGGGATGTTCAATACTATTGTCCTAGGCTGCTAAAATAATTATTTAAAGTTTTCTTGGTAGGTTTTTCATGCCTAGTAATAATAGAGTAATATTCCAATTTCAGGGATTAAAACATTGTGTGGCAGTAGTAGTACTTAAAAGTCATCAAGTATAACAGGAACTGTGGGATACATGCTTGTAATATGAGGACTTTATTCATGCCTCTGAACTTAGGATAAGAGTAATTTCTAATGTGGCCCCTTTATCCATTTGTGAATGTGAAATTGCTGCTCATGTTCATGTAGTTACACAGAAAGGTAGACACGGAGTTTTGTATGATGAGATCATTGAGTTCCTGCACAACTCACAAAACCTGATACCAAACTCCTTTCTGAAAAATTGTGCATATTGAGTCTAAATAGAATAAGCTTCTTAATTGAACAAAAGCTTCACATTATATTAAATGCACAGTGCCTGCTCGGGTTGCTAACTGGAGCTGGCTGTAGTGCTTGCTGCCGCCCATCGGAGTTCCAGGTTCAGTCTCCGCACAGTGGTGCTCGCGTTTCTTCAAATGCCACCAAGGTCTAGTCCTGGCTGGTCGAGTTTTACATGGACTAAGAATATTATCTGTTAATGTCCACTAAATTCATTTGGATTTATTTCATGAAAGGTCATGGTGCATAGCATGACCAATTGGATTTCCTTTATATTTGCTTACCTGCTACGCAGCCATGTAAAGTCATAAAGAATCTCATGTTGTCTGAAATGGTTTCATCTAGTAAGTAAATAGCTTTGGAGATAGTATACATGATCCAGCTGTGGAGTATATCATTATGGGAAGTGGTGCACCTTTGCAGGGATTTTCCTATAAATATTTGACCCCAATGTTTGAAGCTTCAGATGAGCACCCTCTACACACAGTGCTGAATCTTGAGCGTTCTGTCATATTATTGTGGTGCACATTGATAGTTTGAGATTTAAGAGAGTTACACCTTACAGGCTGTGCATATTCTGACATGGAAATTACTACAGGAGTAGATTATATTTGTTTTTAGTCACAGAGCGATATTTCGGACCTGTATCAAAACAAACTGATTAAAAATCCACTGTTTCCTTTTTTTTCCAGAGAATCCATCTTCAATCATTTAAATATCACTACTCATATACTCCCTCCGTTTTAAAATATAAGATGTTTTAGCTTTTTTCTAAAACACATGTACCTAGACGCCTTTTAGTATATAGGTTCACTCATTTAGCTCCGAACCTACACACTAAAAAGCGTCTAGATACATGCATCTCAGAAAAATGCTAGAACATCTTATATTTTGAAACAGAGGGAGTACTTCTTCCCATGCAGTATGCATTAACATGATCACTTTTACAGGTGAAATTTATTCAGATGTCGTTGGAAGTCCTTACTATGTCGCCCCTGAGGTTCTGATGAAGCACTATGGTTGCGAAGTGGATGTTTGGAGTGCCGGAGTAATAATTTATATTTTATTGAGTGGGGTCCCTCCATTTTGGGATGGTAAGCATGCATCTAATCTACTTGCTACATTATTAAACCTTGTCCTTTTGCACAATATTGGCAGTTCCCCATTTTTTTATTTTGTTGTGGTTGCTGGTCTGTTTTGCAGAATCTGAGCAAGGGATATTTGAACAAGTTCTAAGAGGTGATCTTGATTTTTCATCCGAGCCCTGGCCCAGTATCTCAAATAGTGCAAAGGATTTGGTTAGGAAAATGCTAAACCGTGATCCAGGAAAGAGATTGAGTGCACATGAAGCTCTATGTGAGTACATGGAAGCATAAAAACCACTTCACAGTGAAACTTCTATTAGTCATCCAGCTTCATTTTCATGTAAGCCTTGACTGTAGTGAGCCATCTTTATATTGGCAGGTCATCCTTGGGTTTGTGTTGATGGAGTTGCTCCTGACAAGCCGCTTGATTCTGCTGTCTTAACTAGATTAAAGCAGTTTTCAGCAATGAACAAACTAAAGAAGATGGCCCTTAGGGTGAGTATTGCAGTAAACTTGCTCTTGGTTTTTTTACCAGGGATATTGATTAAGCTATGTTCAGTATTTAAGCCATCGTTAAACTGGGTGTTGCGTATAGGTAATTGCCGAGAATCTGTCTGAAGATGAAATTGCAGGATTGAAAGAAATGTTCAAAATGCTGGACACTGACAATAGTGGCCAGATCACATTGGAGGAACTAAAAATTGGCTTGCACAGAGTTGGCGCCAACTTAAAAGAGTCAGAAATTACAACTCTAATGGAAGCGGTACTGTTCTAACATAATCATGGGCATTGTCCTTCTATTTTCAATTCAGTTTATTCTATATAATATTTGTTTGTTCCTGAGCGCTAGATCAAGAAAACTCTCTCGAATTAGGGTGCTAGAGACTTCTAACTTGATAATTGCATATTGCGGTTATTTGACATCCTTCTTTTGTTTGCTGCTCAATTTCTTGATACTGATATTAGTATTCTTAAAAAACCAGTAAGCTATATTTCTTCTAAACTTCTGTCTTTTGTGATTCTGAGTTTTTTATTGGCATGTAAGGGTATCTCTTTCATGTTGTGACAAATTACTACCGTGAGGAGAATTAGCTTTACCACTAGACATACGAAATATACTAGGCCTTCCTTGAATGAAGATATAAGTTGTGTAATTTCCAGGCGGATATTGATAACAGTGGTTCAATTGATTACGGGGAGTTCCTTGCGGCAACTTTGCATCTGAACAAGGTCGATAGAGAAGATAATCTCTTTGCCGCATTCTCGTACTTCGATAAAGACGGCAGTGGTTACATTACTCAAGATGAACTGCAAAAAGCCTGTGAAGAGTTTGGTATAGGAGATGCACATATTGAAGAAATTATCCTAGACATTGATCAAGACAATGTGAGTAGATTTTTCCTCATCATGAGATCTGTTAGATACTTTAAGTCAAGAAATTTATCCCTTTTTTCTCTCTCCAGGATGGCCGGATCGACTACAACGAATTTGTAACAATGATGCAGAAGGGAAATAATCCACTGGGGAAAAAGGGACAAGGGCAGATGAGCTTTGGTCTTAGGGAAGCATTGAAGATACGCTAACGGTAACTGGTCTGTGCTCTTCCAAGTGTTCTCCATTTCTGTCGGATGGTTTATGTAGCACCTTACTCCTCATCAGTTTTATCTTTCAACAGTCCATTGTTTGCTCCATGTGACCCAGTCATTTGCTATGCTAATGAGCATGGCCCAGAGGCCCCACCCCCAATGATCTCGGCAATTCTTGCTCCAGCTAACTAACGCAGGGTAGGATTGCTAAACTCTGAAGTCAACCAAAGAAGGAATTCTCTGGTGGAGTTATCAAAGAGAGATACTAGATGGTTGTGCCTTTTTTGTTCAGATCACCCTGCTTGTGGATTGATGTGTCTAGTTTTGGCATTTTGAGCGATGGAGTGAGCTGCCTGGATTTTGGGGAACTACATGTGAGCATGGAGTAGAGGACACCCAAGGTTGTGTTCAGTGACGGTGTGAGTAAAAATATGTATGTACAGGAAAATAAAGATATTTAGTGAAGCTCGTTATACGTCCATCGATCACATTGAGATAATGGATGCAAATGTGTAGTAACTGAATCCGAACAGGGATTGAAGCTGGTGTCTTTGTCTTGTGCATGCCCATATGTATCCCCATATTTCCTTTCTGTGGTTGCTCTGGTCTACTATCTGTAGTGCATGTGCGCAAAAGGTTAAGGTACTGCATACGGGAGAACATTGGAGCATCACCAACCACTTGACCATATTTAGGTACCTGAAAATTGGGCTGCTCTCTGGCAGCTTACCCGAAGAAAAATGATTACCATCCCCGGACGATCAGATCGCCCACTGGACGTCTTCAATCTCCCATCCAACACACTTCACATGTGCGAACAATGTCTTTGGCGTCTTCAACCGTAGTGAGCCAGTAGAATCCTGCTTGGAAGGCTTTTGCTGATATTGCTCGGCTGCTGGCGTGGTGTCCGCATATTCCTTCATGGATGTCCTTGAGGATGAGTTTCCCTTTCTCGGGTATTACATATCGCTAGAGCACACCCGAGATACTTTATTTGTAGAGTTTCCCTTTTATTACCCTGAAGGCCTTGGATCGTCGGGTGATCCATCATGCTTCAACTATGTTGTCCGGTAGTTCTCTGTTTATCATGTACGCCAAGTATGGTTACATCCATGTGAGTTCAATCATCGTGACATCTTCTGGTTCTTCCTCGTCCTCTGGTATGGGTGCCTCGGGATCAGGAGTTGGTGGAGCCCCCGAGTCATCTTGTGGGTTAGCCCACTTGCGTGCTGATTTCCTGTTAGAGACTCCGGGTGGTATGTGTAGATAGAGGGACCCGATGATTGCGAGATTGTTGGCTTCATCATTGCTTGTTCTGTTAATATGGGAGACCTCGCACTCGCCAAAATAGCCTTCCACGATGATGTACATGTCACGATACGTGAATCATGTTATCATTGATGGCATCTTACTTGTTCAATGCTTGCTGTGCAACAAGATTCGAATCCTCGAAGATTTTGTGCGAGTTGCACCACAGGCCTTGGCCATACGCATGCCGTGCAACAGGGCCTCGTATTCTGGTTCATTGTTGGATGAGTTTGGGAAGCTCATTCAAAGTATGTAACACATCTTCTCACCTTGGCGTGATATCAATATGACACCGGCGCCCTCTCCTTCAACTCTTTTGGATCCATCGAAGTACATGGTCCAGGTACTTGATAGATCTGGAGGACCCACACTTTGGAGTTCCATCCACTCTGTGATGAATTCAAGTAGAACCTATGACTTTATTATTTTGCACTTCTCGTACGTGATGTCTCAAGGGGATAATTCGATTCCCTAGATAGAGACACACCTTGTTGCCTCGGGGTTATTGAGGATGTTGGAGAGAGGGGCCTTATTGACCAATACTATTGGATGCTCTGAGAAGTAGTGGCACAATTTGCATGTTGTCATGAAGACACCATATGCGAGCTTATGATAATATGGGTATTGTTTCTTGGACAGAGATAACACCTCGCTGAGGTAGTAGACCGACCGCTAGACACCATGGATTTTTCCTTCTTCGGGTTGCTCTATGACTAGTACTGTGCTAACCACTTGATTGGTGGCGGCAATATACAACAGTAGTGGTTCTTTTTCTTTGGGTGACACCAGGACAGGTGATGTCGACACTGTTTGCTTGAGATTTTCAAAGGCTCGCTAGGCTTAATCGGTCCACTTGAAAGTATCCGATTTTTTCAGCAGTACATAAAATGGCAATGCTTTCTCACCCAACCGAGCAATGAATCAACTTAGTGCCTCCACGTGCCTAGCTAGCTACTGGACGCATTGCAGGTTCATCGGCTTCTTCATATTCAAGATCACCTGGATTTTTAGGGGGTTAGCCTCGATTCCCCTAGCCGATACTAGGTACCTGAGGAGTTGCCCCGTAGGGACTCCAAAGGAGCACTTCATTAGATTGAGCTTGGTGCAGTACTTGTCGAGATTATCAAATGTCTCGCGTAGATCATCGATAAAGGTCTACTCTTGCCTTGTCGTGATTATGACGTCGTCGATGTAGACTTGGACATTTATTCCTATTTGGTCCCCACACAAGGCAGTTTTGCATCATCTGTTGGTACGTGGCACCCACATTTTTTAGCCCGAAAGACATTGTCTCATAGGAGAATACACCATAGGGTGTGATAAATGTTGTCTTGTCTTGGTCTTCGACTTTTATCCTGATCTGGTTATAGCCAGAGTATGCATCCAAGAAGGAAAGACGCTCAAACCCTGTGGCTGAGTCAATGATTTGATCGATTCACAGGAGCGAGAAGTGATCCTTTGGACAATGTTTGTTTAGTGAAGTGAAGTCGATGCACATGTGGAGTAGATCCATATTTTTCTTTGGGACGCACGCTGTATTGGCAACCGAGGTTGCCCTTTTGATTTCTCAAATGAACTTGCTATCGAGGAGTCGATGAAACTCCTTCCCAATGGCCTTGCGCTTTGGCTCCACGAAACGGCCTAGAGATTGCTTGACAGGCTTGGCATCGTGGTATATGTTAAGTGCGTGCTCGACGAGTTCCCTGGGAATTCGTAGCATGTCCACTAGACACCATGCAAAGATTTCCTAGCACTCACGGAGGAACTCGACGAGCGCGCTTTCATATACGGGACCAAGATTGGAAGCCACAAAGGTTGTTTTCTTCGGGTCAGTGGGGTGAACCTGGACCTCTCGTGTATCCTTTGTAGAGTCTAAGGATTTGTCGGGTATGGACCTTGTTGCCTCTGGCAGAACGCCATGATCGTTAGAGATCTTTAGATAGGTGAACTCTATTTCCATTTCGAAGGATTTAGAGATCTTGTTGAATTCTCCTACTCAGTTGTCTGAACGAGCCAAGCTTCCCCTTACAGTTATGATTTTGTTGGGTGCTGGCATTTTCATCATGAGATATGTGTAGTGTGGTACTGCCATGAACCATGCAAATGTGGGTCGCCCAAGGAGTGTGTGGTACTGCGATGGTCAGTCCATAACCTTGAACTCAATCTTCTCGCATGTCTCGAAGACGACATCGAGTATGATTGTGCCCAAGGGGACCTCAGGTTTCCCTAGGACTATGTTATGGAAGGAGGTTTCTGCTGGCGCTAAGTTGGTCAAGGAACAATTTATTACACGTACGTTTTGGCATAGATGAGGATGATGTTGCTTCCTACGTCCATGAAGACCTTGCTCATGTCAAATCCGCGATCTGAGCCTCAACTATTAGTATGGAATGACATGGTCTAAGACATTGAGGGGGTGATCGGCAAATCTCTTGTTCGGACTAGTTGAGGTACTCGGGTGTCGGTGATGGTGACCTGATTGTCAAGTTGACTTGTCGGGTGATTAGCTTTTGGATCATGTTGGACAAACACCCTTTCTAGATCATGTGCATTGCTCCCTTGGACCGCGGGTACTCTTTATTCTAGGCCCTATTTGTCGCAGGTTGTTGTTGAATTGTTGTGGCCACCGAGGTGGCCCTGGTGGTGATGGTGGTGTGTTGAGTGCCAGAGTTCCAGGTGCAGGGATGTACCCCTGGTTTGCTGCCTCAGCCACCTTGGCGTTGTAGGCTCCTTGGAGACCCAAAATGGTTCGACAATCCTTCATGAGGTGAGTTAAGCTCTTTCGTCCTTCCGAATCAACGTAGTAGTGCATGTGGCATGGTCCTTCAAGAATCTTCATGGGTGATAACAGGGACTCCCGAGGAGCCCTTGGATGGTACTGTTGGGTTGTCCTGCCAGTTCTAGATTCTTCTCAATTGTTTCGATACCCGCCGCTACGGTTCTCTCCCCCGCGGTTGTCCTCACTAGCGAAGCCGACTGCAACGTGGCTGGGTCCATTGTAATCATTGTAGTTGCGACCACGCCGCCTCCTGTTATCGTTATTATGCCTATCACGGTCCTTTTTGGGTGAGCGATCTCGCTTGTTGTTTACTGCGTCCTCACCGTCAGCCCACTGGTTGGTGATGTCCATAAGGTGTGAGATGGTTTTTGGCTTGGCGTGGCCCAGCTCCTCAATGAGTTATTTGTGGCGCAGGCCATTATTGAAAGCATCGATTTCGCTCTTGTTAGAGATGTTCTAGGATGTGTTTTTGATGATGTTCCACCACTGGATGTATGCGCGTATCTGCTCCCCTAATTTTTGCACGCACCCCCGTAGCTCCACGATAGATGCGGGTCGCTTGAAAGTGGATCTAACGTTGCAGATAAACTTTTCCTCCAGATCTCTCCAACTACTGATGGATTCCTTGGGTAACTTCTTGGGAATGTGGGGCTCCGCTCAAGTGCAGTTGTAGACTTTGCATGGCAGTTGCCTTTGATCCACCCTAGAGTTTTACGATTTGCAGGTAATCGCCCAACCATGCCTCTGGATCCTAGATGCCATCATACTTTTGGTGATCATGGGGTAGCTTGAAGTCCTTGGGTACTGGTGTTTTGCGAACCCAACGGGTAAAGCAGCTCGCATCGCACAGTTCACGATCGTCCTCATCCTCAGCATCTGAATATCTTCAGTTGTTGCGCTTGTCCATGATTTATCGACTCTACATTGCCTGATGTTGTTCCTGGCATCTTGGATGCACGAGGTTTGGTTAAACCGCATGTGGTGTGGTGAGCTGGACCTTCGGGTTTCCACCACCTACAGAGGGTTGTTGTGATGGCATGGTGATCTGGCGGGCTACGTGACAATCTCTTTATCTACAAGTGACGCCTCGACCATGCCAAGGACCATGAGGGCGGAGCGATGGATAGCTGCTCGCGAATCATCGGATGTTGGATGCATGGCAAGTAGATAGGTTTGGGCTGCGACGATGGAAGCTTGAGGTGTATTGGCCTTTATGTTACCCACTAAATCTACTGATATGAAGGACCCATCCAGATCTTGAGTTAGCTCGCACCTTTCATTATCGGGTATGTTTGTTCTATCGAGATCCGTCCCTCCTCGGTTGTAGGCCTCCTGCAACGCTTCCGGAATTTTGGGTTGAGCTTAGTTGCACTCATCGAAGACTTGATTCGTCGGCCACCCTTTTGTGCTCTTCTAGCTGCCTCTACATCTTGACCAATTCTCTCCTCTGCCAATGGAGAAAGTACTGGTAAGCCATCAGTTCCTCACGTGTAGCATCTGCCGTCATAGGGACTGTGCCCAAGACATCATTCCTTGCTTTATCCTAGGCCTCTCTTGGGAGCCAAACAGTTATTCGGTTCTTGTTGTGTGCTCTAGCTCCTCCTTGGATGATGCGATTCCTAAGTGAAAGGACATTTATTGTCCTAATCTGTTTTTGGTGTTCGTTAACAACATAAGGTTCATTTTACTGTGTGCTAATGTCTACATGTCAAAATATTGAAAAGAGAAAAGGCCATAATAGCATGGGAAATTCCCTGGCCAAAACTGAGCTTTCCTGAAGATTCCTGACCAGAGTCTCCGGTGTAGACCGGAGTTTCCCTAAAAGTTCCTAGAGTGGACTCATGCAACAGCCCAAAGTCATTATGCCAGGGGGTCCAGAGATGGACCGGATATTGGCTGGAATCTCCGGTGTGGTTTCTCAAACCAAAGTTTCCGGTGTGAAAACACCGGATTCTCCGATGTATCTGGTCTAGAGTTATTGCCAAAGTCTTCGGAGTGAGCAACAAGACGAAGGCCAGGATAGTCCGATAGCCGGTCCGGAGATGGGCCAGAGATGGGCCGAAGTTTCCGGTGTAGACCAGAGTCTCCGGTCTACCAAACCAGAGTCTTCAATGTGGAAGGTCCCCAACGATCAAAAAACGGTCTGCAGCTGTGAGGTCTATAAATAGGGGACCTCATCTTCAACCTCAAGATGCTCGTTCTAGAAAAGAAAGACCACACCATTAGAGCCACCAAAACTCGAAGATATATTCATCCAACCATCCAAAGTCACTGATCTTTGGGGAATCGGAGGAGGAGGCCTTGATCTACTACTTCACCAAGAGAGATTTTCATTTCCCCCTCATTCACTTGAGGGCCCCTTGCTCTAGGGTTTTATTGGAAACCCTAGGCCTTGTTTTGGTTCTTACAAGCTTGTCTTTGATTGTGTGGCAACTTGCTTGGATTCGGGAGCCTCCAATTAAGTTGTGGATGTGTGCCTCGAACTTGTTATAAGGGTGCTGGCTACGACCTTGAAGGTTGCTGATATAGTGGAAGTGTGAATCGATCCCCTTGGGGTGAGGTTCACCGGAGAAAAAGGGAGGCCTCTCGTGGCATTGGTGGTTTGATACCACCCCCTCTCCAAAAGCAGACGTACTCCCCCTCAAAAGGAAGGAACTGCGGGAACTAATCTTTGTGTCCCCGTGTGCTTCACTTCGGTTACTTCTATCCTTTACTGCACTTTACGTTATCTAGTTCTTGCTTAGTTAGTTGTGTTAGTGTGACATATAGGTAAATTCACCCTAGTTGCATATCTAGAGAATTTACCTTTGTGTCAAAACCTAATTTGGAAAAGAAGTAAAAATTGAAGCAGCACCTATTCACCCCCTCTAGGTGACCATATGATCCTTTCACTAGGTGTTTCTGATCCGTTCCTATGATCACTTGCATCGTTGTCCATAGTGGTATCATAGGGTTAATGATAGGGTTACCATTGGAGTCGCGTGATTCTGAAGTTTCTCGGTTGGGTGGATCTGTTGATGGGTCCCCATTTATCATGCACACCTGGTGGAGTGTTGAGTATGGCCCGTTGTTGTGGCTATTAGGGCGCTAGAGACACTGTCTTGGATACAGGTGAAATCCAACGAGTCTAATTCTGAGTAGGGGTTGGCCTTCTTGATTCTTGAGTGGATGTCGTCATCGAGTTCACGATCAACAATGGTCATCAAATCCACGATGTGGATAGCTAGAGCTAATGTTATCTTGTTGTAAGCCCCGTGGTCTCCCAGAGCCAATCGTCGACATCCAACGGCTCGGCGGTCACCTCGAAGTGCTGTGGGGCGAACTTCAGAAAATCCTTCATGTTTCCACGCTGGGGAGGTGGAGGAGGTGGTGCGAACTCATTCCTCCTGACGCTCTCCTCGAAATAGCAAAAGAAGGAGGAAAAGAAAAATGGTAGCATGAATGCATGTTCCATGCATGAATTATTGCATGTATCCTAGATGTGAAAACATCTAGGTTTACATATGGCCAAGGTGAAATTCAAACATCCCAAACATGATTCCAAGTATTATGAGAGCATTTGAGGGACGAGGCCTAAGTAGTGTGTATTTACCACTATGATTTGATATAGCCTCAATTAATCTAATATGCTCATAAAGTCTGAAACCATGGTTGAAAAAGAGACATGGCTTCTACTACTACCTAGCATGCAAAATTGGTCGTGTAGGCTTCCCTACCATTATTATGAAAACAATAAGGAACATATAAGGAAGCATGTAGAAATAGAAGGGGATCCATTCCAATGCACATGAGCTAGATATAAATAGCAAAAGAAATGCAATGGCTCATATATACTTGGGATGGTGGAATTATAAGGTGGTGACAAAGAAAAGGTGGTGGAGTCAAGAAAATATATGCCCTCAACTCAACTTGGGCATCAAGCATTTATCAAGAACCAAATACAATGTATCAAGAGGCAAATACAATATATAATGCATATGGGATAAGAACCAAAAAGAGGGGTTTTATATGATGCTCAAATGCAAGGTGGCATGGTGAAATGAGCATGATATAATGATGATGCAACAATACATGTAGGAAGTAGCATTTTATTATTAAACCATGTAGCATTACAGATGTTAGACAGATGGGATGCTACATCGTGCCATTGGAATGGGTAGTGGTGTCAATCTTGCCTTAGAAGGCCAAGGTTGTGGAGTATGATGAAGAAGAAGGAAGTGATGATGCACTCTCTATAAGCCACCCTGAAGATGTCAAGGTTGCTCATGGTGAATACATGGCTTTCTATGCAAGAAATTTCTAGAAAAATCCCGCCAAGGCCAAGATGGAGATGCAACGAAGAAGCAACCCAAGTGATAGAAAAGAAAATGCTTCAAGATTGAGGACTTTCTTCAACTATGGTGACCGTTACCATTTTGTTGCCGGATGTCCTTGAGAATATATAAGAGAATGGTGGTGCACTCATATTGAAGAAAAATCCAAAGGCCCCTTTCAAGAAGCCTTTTTACAAGAAGAATGCCACCAACAAGAAGTCTGGTGACATTGCATTGATAGCACATGAAGAGTTCTCTTTCGATGATAATGAGGAGGAACAAGAAGAAACAATGAATGGTGTGGCTGCCATTGCCACTACCTCTACACCCACCTTCTCCCTCTTCGATTCCCTAAATGAGAACACCTCCAACAAGAACGTCATTTGCCTTATGGCAAGAGGATCGGAGGTATCATCATCTCCTCTCTCCACCCCTAGTATCAATGATGAGTTGAATGATGATATAACTCTTGAGGTGAAGGAGGAACTAGTTGCTTTTGATGCTTATATGACTAACTTGCAAGGGGAGCATAAGAAGCATTTTGTAAATCTCTTGAACCAACTTTCTCACACATAAGATCTCCTTGATGAGAGATGTAAGCTTGGGAGAAAGCTTCTACTTGAGATGGATGCTCTAACTAATGATATTGAATAAGAACAAGAGACTAGGGTGTCTCTTGAAGAAAAACTTGAAGGCCTTGATGAGGAAAATGATCAAATTATTGCTAAACTCATTAAGGAACGTGATCATGCCATTGCTAAATATAAAAAGGCTAAAAAGGACAAGATTGAGTTTGGTGTTGTTCATGACAAACTTGCCGATGATTATGAGAAGCTTAACAAGGCTCACAAGGCCTTGGAAAGTGATCTCATGACTCTCACAAAGTCTCGTGAACAACTTCAAACTCAATTGACTAATGTTGCTTCACCTAGTATTTCCATTCCCACTAGTAGTACAAACATCCTTGAAGAAAATGCTAGGTTGAAGGGGGGCTTGCAAAGGCAACCTTTCCCAAAGGTAACAAGTCTCTTAATGACCTTTTAAATAAGCAAAGGACAAATAATGAGAAAAGAGGTCTTGGCTATGTTTCCAAAGCCAAGAAGAAGAAGAACAGCAAGAAGAAGAAGGCCAAGCCCGCTCAACCAAAAGAAAAGTCCATTATGGGCAGTAACACCCAAAGTGGCAGAACTATGTCACAAGATGACTTTGCGGGAAGTGTTAACCCTCACTATGTCTTAATGCATAATTCTTATAGTGATGTTTATGCACAATATGTTGGTCCATTTGATGGTTATATTTCTTGGTCTATTTGGGTTCCAAAGACCCTTATCACTAACAAAAGAGGATCCATTGAAAAATGGGTACCTAAAAATCTAGCTTGATCTTTTGTAGAACTATGCTTCCGGAGGATCA
Source organism: Avena sativa (assembly GCA_916181665.1). Taxonomy (NCBI): domain Eukaryota; kingdom Viridiplantae; phylum Streptophyta; class Magnoliopsida; order Poales; family Poaceae; genus Avena; species Avena sativa. The sequence goes on from OV702287.1 coordinate 348,986,211, forward strand.
AAGTCGATGCTTGATAGTGGTTGCACAAGTCATATGACCGGAAGCAAAGAAATAACGACGGAAATAAGGGCAAATCAAGATCATGTAACCGTCACATATGTCGATAATTCAAAATCGCAGGTAATGGGTCTTGGCAAAGTTGTGGTTGCACACGATGTTACTCTCGTGGACTTCATGCTTGTTGAGACCCTTGGCTATAATTTACTTTCAGTCCGTGCCCTAGGCAAGATGGGTTTCGCCGTCTTTATTGATAATGATATTGTGGTCCTCTTGTGGAGCAAGACTCTAAAGGTCGCTTTCGTTGGGTATGTCGAAAATGACTTGTATGTGGTGAAGTTTTCGAGGAAAACCACTACAAGTGCGATGTGCCTATTCGGAAAGGACGATGTGGGTTGGTTATGGCATTTCCGACTAGCCCATGTCAATATGAGAACTTTGCAAAGCCTCCACAATGGTGGCCATATTGTGGGACTAAAGGACAATGTTTGTTTTTCCAAAGATCGTGTTTGCAGGGCTTGTGTTGAAGTAAAGATGCATGATTCTCCCCACATGCCAAATAACATTATAAAGTCAAAAAGGATTTTAGAGCTCCTTAATGTGGATCTTTTTGGTCCTCCTTCCCATGCTAGTATTGGTGGGAAGAAATATTGCTTGGTGATTATTGATGACTACTCAAGATATTCATGGGTATATTTCTTCAAGTTGAAGAGTGAGACCCAACAATACTTCATCGACTTCGTCAATATGGTTCAACGTAAATACAATGTGTCTGTGCTAACAATAAGAAGTGACAATGGCACCGAGTTCAAGAACTACACATTAAATGGTTTTCTTAGTGATGAGGGGATAAAACATCAATATTCCGCTGCATATACCCCTCAACAAAATGGTGTAGCTGAGAGGAAGAACATGACATTAATGGATATGGCAAGGTCCATGTTGGCAGAGTTCAAGTCTCCATATAATTTCTAGGCGGAGGCAATCTCCACCGCATCCATGCATCAAACTGGCTCTACCTCCGCAAAGAATTGATCAAGACGCCATATGAAATACTTATCGGTAACAAGCCCAACATTTCATACTTCCGGGTATTTGGTTGTAAGTGTTTCTATCTCATAAAAGGTGTTCGTTTGTCCAAATTTGATTCCAAAGCTTTAGAGGGTATTTTTGTTGGATATGGTCTCGGTTCCCACACTTATAGAATCTATGATAAACTCTTCGGAATTGTCATAGAATCTTGTAGTGTGGTTTTCAAAGAATATGATGGCCCCCAAGTAGGGTGTGTTGATGTTTGTGATATAGATGATGAAATACCTCAAGATGCCATAAGAAGAATGGGTGCTGGATTCATCTGCCCTATTGAGGAACCCCTTGTGGCGGATCGAGAAAAAATATGCTCTACTCAAGTGGAGCCCTCATCTTCAGAACTTCAAGAAGCTCCTATTATTTAGGGTAATGATGACCAAGCTAAAGACAAGCTGAGAACCCTCTCCATGATGATCAGGCTGAATGCGTTAGGCTGAATTGCCCACTCTCACCATTGACTGGGGTGTCCAGCCCTGCAGAGTCAATTGATCAAGGCAGATTTATTGAGTCAGCTGCTAGATCCACTAGCCATTCAAGTAGCTTGCCTGATCAAGACCAAGATCAACCTGTACCTCATATTGATGAAGATGAATCCATTGTTGATCAAGTTCAAGTTAATGGTTAAGACAAGGACCAGAATGATAAAGAGACTCCTACAAGGAACAACAAGGAGATCGAAACTCGTCGCAAAGCTAGAGTGGACAAAATGTTAGAAAGAAGAGATCATGCTCTTGAAAATTTTCTTGGTGACCTAAGGAGTGGAATGTCCACTCGAGCTCAATTGAATCACTCTGGTGAGCATCAAGTGCATATATCCATGGTGGAGCCAAAGAAGGTATGGGAAGCTATTGAAGATTCAGATTGTCTAGAAGCAATGCACAAAGAGCTCAACAACTTCGAGAGAAACAAAGTATGGAAGTTAGTAGAAAAGCCCAAAGAGTGCCGCAATGTTATTGGCACTAAATTGATATTCAAGAACAAGCAAGATGAACATGGTATTGTTGTGAGGAACAAGGCAAGATTGGTGGCACAAGGGTTCTCTCAAATTAAAGGCATTGATTATGGAGATACTTATGCTCACGTGGCTCGCCTTGAGTCCATTTGTATCCTTCTTGCATATGCCGCACATCATAATTTTAAATTACAACAAATGGATGTGGAAAGTGCTTTTCTAAATGGTCCATTGCATGAGTCGGTTTATGTTAAGAAACCCCCAGTTTTCGAGGATCCCAACTTCCCAAACCATGTCTACAAACTTGATAAGGCCCTCTATGGACTTAAACAAGCCCCACGTACTTGGTATGAGCACCTTAGAGAGTTGTTGTTAGACCGTGGATTTGAGGTTGGAAAATTTGATCCTCTTTTTACTAAGAAGGTTAATGGGGAGCTTTTCGTTTGCCAAATATATGTTGATAATATTATCTTTGGCTCATCTAACAAAGCTTTTAATGATGAATTCTCGAAGCTAATGACTGACATGTTTAGGATGTCTATGATGGGGGAGTTGAGGGTATTTCTTGGTTTTGAGATCAAGCAAATAAGAGGAGGAACCTTTTTCAATCAAGCCAAATATACCCAAGACATGCTCAAGAGGTTCAACATGAAGGAACTAAATGGAGCTCCCACTCCCATGGCAACCAAGACTTATCTTGAGCTTAACCCAAATGGTAAAGATGTTGATCAAAAGATATGCCGATCCATGATTGGTTCTTTGCTTTACCTATGTGCATCTAGACCCGATATTGTGTTAAGTGTAGGAGTGTGTGCAAGATATCAAGCAGCTCCTAAAGAAAGGCACTTTATGGCGGTCAAATGAATCTTTCAATATTTGGTTTATACCACAAACTATGGTATATGGTATCCTAGGGGTTCGACATCCTCTCTTGGTGGATACACTGATTCAGATTGGGCTGGTGATAAGGATGATAGAAAATCAAACTACGGGGCTTGCCAATTCCTTGATAGGTCCTTGGTGTGTTGGTCTTCTAAGAATCAAAACTGTATATCTCTCTCCACCGCCGAGGCTGAGTATGTGGCTACAACTAGTGCTTGCACTCAATTGTTATGGATGGGGCAAACTTTAAAGGAATATGGTGTCCATTGTGACAAAGTGCCTCTTTTATGTGACAATGAAAGTGCTATCAAGATTGCCTACAATCCGGTGGATCATACAAGAACAAAGCATATTGAGATCCATCATCATTTCATTAGAGATCATGTTGCCCGAGAAGATGTTGAGCTATCTTATGTATCAACCAAAGACCAACTTGCAGATATATTCACAAAGGCACTTGATGAAGCAAGATTTTGCTATTTTAGGAATGAGCTAAGTATCGTAGATTCAAGGAGTTTGACTTGATCATATTGCATACACACCTATTACTTGATCATTATGTGGTTTAGCTGCAGGCATGGAGATAGGGGGAGTGCGATCCTAATCCATTGGGTTATCCCTCCCCCATAATGCCAAAATTAAGAAAATCAATTCTCTTAATGTCATTTTGTGATATGTGAGCTTCATTGATGAGTAGAGGTTATGAACCCAAGGATAATTATTCGTGGTTTCATGCCTCACACTCTTACATGGTGGCCTCGGCCACCGCCCCTTCATTGTGAAGGGTTGGTTCTTGGTTCTATTTGATTTGGATTTTCACTTGTCATTTAATCCGGATTTCATTACTTATTTGATTCTTCACAGTTTGGAATCTAACCCTAGGCCTTACTCACTCCCCTAAACACTTTCCATCTCATATATGTCCCCAAACTTGAATCTGGATGGTTTTGGTCGAAGAGGACCGGAGTTTCCGGTGTGCAAACACCAGAGTCTCTGGTCTGGGGCGGTTTCTGCCTGTGACTTAAGGGAGCCAGGGTGAAAGAGTCACACAGACTCTATCATCCACCCCTGACTCCCACTCTCACACCCGCCTCCTCCTCCTCCAAAACCGCCTCCCGGAGGCTATTTTGCTGCTGGGATCTGCCGTGTCGCTGGCCAACTCCCCCTCTCCATCCCTGGGACATTCCCCACTGGTGGAATCTCTCCTATGGATAGATCTGGTACCTTTCTTCTCACCATGAACCTAGGGTTCATCCCCTTCATTTATTTTGAGTTTTGTACTGATTTTTACTATTGGAACAACATGTCTGCATGCATTCCCTCACATTAGTCTCATTCCCTTGCCCGGTCTGCTAGATCGAGTCCTCCCATGGTCTCCCTATGCAAACCGAATTCTCCAGACCAGAGAATCTGGTCTGTCTGATTGGAAACTCTGTCCAGACCAGAGATTCCGGTGTTGCATACCGGAGACTCTGGTGTAGATTGCTTCTAGCATATCCTGCAAAGTTCTGAGGATCTTGTGTTCATCTCTAGGACATATGTGCTTACCCCCATGCTATCCCCCTCACTCTATGTTCACAGGAGGCTCTGGTTCTTGTCGTGGTCGCACCAAGGCCAAGTCCAAGAGGGAGGATCCTCGGTTTGATGAGGAAGTTGGGCAGTATGTGATCCCGCCAGCCAACCGCAGGTAGCAGCTCAGAGAAGCTGGGTATATGAGAAAGAACCAAGAGCGCATAGAGGAGGAAAATTGTGCCAAGAGGGCTAGGTATGACAATTTGCAATCTCTTGCACACGTGCCTAAGAAAGAGTTTCGTGAACTGTGCAAGACCAACTTCTACGAGCTGCCCAGGACCAGTGATGATCCTTGTTATTGGAGGAGGGAGCAGAAAGTGTTTATGATTGATGTCTATAGCAAGCTCACCAAGTCCCCTCTTTGTCCTCAAAGGTATATGGAGCTCGAGTACATGCGTTCCAACAACTACTTTGAAGATGCTCTATGGATCACTGAGAAGCCGGGTTGTATGGGCTCATAGAGCTCCGAGAAAATTATAGCATTACCCTTGTCCAGCAATTCTATGCAATTGTGGTGTTTGGGACTGATCAAGCAAGGACCATGATGTGGATGACTGGCAATGTTTGTTGTACTGCTACCTTTGACTTTGCCAGGGTCATCAATGAGACTTTCTAGGGTGTGTCTGTTCCTATTGGGCACTGGATGCATGATGCTGCTCTTGGTGAGAGCAAGACCAAGTTGGATCCTCTCTATGGCAAGAAGGCGATCGTCGATGAGGCCAAGGGCCTCAGCCCTCTCTACAACTTACTATTGAGAATATTCCACCACAACATTTCTCCCAGTGCTGGCAATGATGATGTTATTAGATGTGGGCTTGTCAACTTGCTTCACCATGCTCACAAGGTATACCTTGCTGGCCCTGATGCTGAAGGATATGCTATTGATGTTATGGATTCCATTTTTTAGGAGATGCACGATGCCTCCATAGCTGCTCTAGTCACGAGGCTTATCAATACTCAACCCCATGGTTCACCACTTGCCCTTCCTCCCAACCTTAAGGAGCATGCCCTAGTGTGTCTCCAAAATAAAGGGAAGATGGTTACTAGGTAGTCGTTTGAGAGTGAGGATGAGGAGATGTCTGAGGCTGAGCGTGCTCCCACCCCTCCTAGGGGCTCTAGGAGGAAGAATGCCTCCAATGCACCCATGCCTCCTATCACACGTGAGTTTGTTCAGGAGAAAGTCAAGAAGGCATATTTCTAGGAGAAGACTTTGTGCTGCATGAGCGTGGACATCCGCAAGGGACAACATGAGTCCTACGAGAGCAATCGCAGAATTGAGAAGCTCCTCAAGGACATCAAGGCTCAAGGAGAGGAAGAAGAGGCAGGGAGTCTGAATACAACGATGAGCATGGAGATGAACCGCCTGCAGAGTCTAACCACACACTTTCCTTTGGTGCTTGGAATGCTATGAATGCAAGCTTGGTTGATTGGCAGACTTTCTCTGAGGTCACTTCTAGTTTTGCACCTCAGGGCACCTCCTCCTCTCGCCCTCCTGGCAAAGGGCCACAGACTTCTGCTACTGATGATGATTATGATGAGGATGAGGATGAGGATGAGATGATGACGACGATGAGGACTCCGACTGATCTTCTTTGGGACGATAGCTTGGACTTTTCCCTTTTCGACATTTCGATGCCAAAGGGGGAGAAGTTATCCATTAGGAGCACCGGGATTTGCATGGGTTGGGGTGGTCGTCTCTTTATTTGAACATTTGCTTTCATTTGGTTCTTGTGAGACTTATTTGGTTTATGTGAACTATCAATGTGTGTTATGTGTGTTGAACTATCTATAAGTATGTGGACATGTCTATGCCCATTCCCTTATTGTAATAGTTATCCATTACCAAACTTGCATGTATTACTTGATTATCTTGCTGCAAATCGCCAGGGGGAGCATAGTCTTATTAAAAATTCCATGCAAAACCTCTTGTTGTCATCGAACACCAAAAAGGGGAGATTGAAAGGACATTTATTGTCCTAATCTGTTTTGGTGTTCGTTAACAACATAAGGTTCATTTTACTGTGTGCTAATGTCTATAGGTCAATCTATTGAAAAGAGAAAAGGTCGTAATAGCATGGGAAATTCCCTGGCCAAAACTGAGCTTTCCTGAAGATTACAGACCGGAGTCTCCGGTGTGCAAACACCAGAGTCTCCGGTGTGGTCTGGAGTTTCCCCAAAAGTTCTCAGAGTGGACTCAAGCAATAACCCAAAGTCATTATGTCAGGGGGTCCGGAGACAGACCGGATATTGGCCGGAATCTTCGGTGTGGTTTCTCAGACCGGAGTTTCTGGTGTGAAAATACTGGAGTCTCCAGTGTCTCTGGTTCGGAGTTCCTGCCAAAGTCTCCAGAGTGAGCGACAAGACAAAGGGCAGGGCAGTCTGATAGCCGGTCTGGAGATGGATCAAAGATGGGCCGGAGTTTCCGGTGTAGACCGGAGTCTCCGGTCTAACCTCATCTTCAACCTCAAGCTGCTCGTTCTAGAAAAGAAAGACAACACCATTAGAGCCACCAAAACTCCAAGATCTCTTCATCCAACCATCCAAAGTCACTGATCTTTGGGGAATCAGAGGAGTAGGCCTTGATCTACTACTTCACCAAGAGATATTTTCATTTCCCCCTCATTCACTTGAGGGCCCCTTGCTCTAGGGTTTCATTGGAAACCCTAGGCCTTGTTTTGGTTCTTACAATCTTGTCTTCGATTGTGTGGCAGCTTGCTTGGATTCAGGAGCCTCCAATTAAGTTGTGGATGTGTGCCTCGAACTTGTGGTAAGGGTGCCGGCTACCACCTTGAAGGTTGTTGATATAGTGGAAGTGTGAATCGATCCCCTTGGGGTGAGGTTCACCAGAGAAAAAGGGAGGCCTCTCGTGGTGTTGGTGGTTTTATACCACCCCCTCTCCAAACGCAGATGTACTTCCCGTCAAAAGGAAGGAACTGCGGGAAATAATCCTTGTGTCCCCGTGTGCTTCACTTCGGTTACTTCTATACTTTACTACACCTTACTTTATCTAGTTCTTGCTTAGTTAGTTGTGTTAGTGTGACATATAGGTAAATTCACCCTAGTTGCATATCTAGAGAATTTACCTTTGTGTCAAACCCTAATTTGGAAAAGAAGTAAAAAATTAAAGTAACACCTATTCACCCCCCTCTAGGTGACCATACGATCCTTTCACTAGGTGTTTCTAATCCGTTCCTATGAGCACTTGCATCGTTGTCCATAGTAGTATCATGGGGTTAATGATAGAGTTACCATTGGAGTCGTGTGATTATGAAGTTTCTCGGTTGGGTGGAACTGTTGATGGGGCCCCATTGATCATGCACACCTAGTGGAGTGTTGAGTATGGCCCACTGTTGTGGCTATTAGGGCCGCTATAGACACTGTCTTAGAGACAGGTGAAATCCAACGAGTCTGTTTCCGAGTAGGGTTCAGCCTTCTTGATTCTCAAGTTGATGTCATCATCGAGTTCATGATCAACGATGGTCGTCGAATCCACTATGTGGATAGCTAGAGCTAATGTTATCTCGTTGTAAGCCCCAAAAGAGACGTCGTCACTCAGATTAGCGAGATCCCTCTAGTCCGTGGCGCAGTCGTGATTTGCCATGATGTTTGCCAGGGATGAGGTTGTTCCTCCAGTGGATCCAACAGAAGATGTTGGTGTTGTGGTTGGCGTTACAATCACTACCGACGGACCCGAATAGATCGGACCCAAAAGGCAGAAATTCCCCTCTGATCCAATACGGAAGTTGAAGCTTCTGATCATCAGATCTATCTCCCGGTCGAGGTTGCCGAAGTCTGAAGAAGGGTGATGAGTGCAAATATGATTCATATTTAAGCATACAAATTATTTATATTGTCACTCATCACATGCTATATCTAGCTACAACTATGCCCATTATGCATGATTACTAGTTCTCATTCATTTTCATATGGACTTTGCACAACTATTAGTTTTAGTAGGATTTTATTACTTTTTCTTGTCTTTGACTTGTGTGTAGGTGCTATGGACAATCATGTATAAAGGAGCTAAGAGGATTCAATATGGAGAAGTTACAAACGTCAGACTTAGCCATACGAGATGTGGAAAAGTCATATTTTTCCATCATCTCATATTGCCGATTCAATACCATGGTGTTGTAGCCCTTGTCCATACGAATCCAACGAGCAAAGAACACATCAATCAGAGTTCGTATGAAGAAATGGCGGTCAAAATACCTTAGAGTACTCAGGGTTTAATGACCTGCGGTGTAGGCAGAGCCCGCCCATACCGTATGATCGTACTAACCTTCGTCAGCTTTGTTTCATTAAACAGAACAACATTTGTGAAGGCCCAATGGGATTCGGCCCCGAACTTCGTCGGTTTGCAAAACCGACCTCCGGAATGCCTATTTGAAGAGGGGAACCCTAGCCGCCTCCACATCCATCTATCCACGCCTTGGGGCGGAGCCCTGCTGCTCTGCCACCTCCATAGTCGCTGCACATAAGATCTCCACCACCATACCACTCAATAGGAAAAGGAGACTTGCATATTGAAGGGTTACGCATCGATCTTCATCAACAACGTCTCCAACATCGATCCCCTTTATCTACTTTATTGTAATCCAAACTTTGTTGTGGATTTGCACTTGTATTCAATTATAACTTCATATATCATTCATATTATTGCCACGATATCGTTCCCCTTCATGTATGAGTAGTTGCCTTGTTCTTGAGGACAGATGGAGAAACCCTAGTATTATTATGCATTGAAATAAAGATGATCTATAACTTTGGTACTTGATCTATTGATTTATGATATTGTGTTAGATCTCTCTCTTTAGATGGTATGTGAAGTCAACCACATAGCATTTGTCTTCAGGACTAAAGAGAGGGAACTACCCTTGGGACGTGTATGTGAGTATGTCCAGTGCTATTTTGTGACTATAAGCATTGGCTTATAACCTACACGGTCAAAGAGGGATCAAGAGAGATTTAATAAGCTCATTACGATATTCATGGGGAAACCCTTAATTGTGGCGGTCTGTAAAAGTGGTTTGCTCGTAGGCATCGTAGTGGTTATTTAGATATGACCTCAATACTTGACTCGTAGAAGCGGCTTCTCACGAGACTTATAGTGAACATCTTATTATGGAGCTCTCTCCACACATGTCACGACGAAAGATATAGGTTATCCTAATCATACATAATTCTCCAATGGTAGTGGTGAATCCTACACTCCCTGATAACTCCTCAATCACATCACACAACACTGCATAAACACTCTCTTGTTTTAGTTTACTTGTGTTATTTACTTTGTTACTAGTTACTTTAAATCCCTCTTGTTTACTATTATTCTAACAACTTATAGTGTAGACTTTTTTCAAACACCGTTTTGGGTGCAAACGTGGCCTCACTAACAACGTGGCTGCAGGGTTGTGTTGTTTCCATCCGCAAAGCTTTCAAGGGACGAACTTTGTAAATAATATTTGGTGCTATAAGCTATACAATAACCCTGTTGATGCAGGAACCCAACCATCAAAGGGTGGGAGGGTGTGGAAGGATATCGACGAAGCTGGAACAGATCTGACTGCCTCCGACCATTGATTTATTGCTTGATGAAGAGGGAGCCGCCGAACCCATGAATCCAGCGCCCAGATTTCCCAAGACGACACCAATTGACGAGGGGTAACCCAGCAATATCTATAGTCATGGACTTGGGTTTTAAGGAAAAGGAGAGCGCTGATGATTTCGTCGGGTTATCAAACAAACAAGGGAATCGGTTTACCTAGTTTTAGGCCCTCATAGAGGAAACCCTGCTCTACTTGTATGATTATTATTGATGAAGAGTACAAAGTCGTCGGGTTGCTAGATGCGATATAGCTTACAACGGGTTGTGGTGAATCGAGAACTATGGTCACCTCTCCGTCGGTTCCTCCCAACCTTTATATGAGAGGCTGGGTCTCAAATTCAAGTACGAATCAGTTACAAGTTGGAAATACCACTCTATGACTATGTCGGTTTGGGCTTATGTCTTGATCAAGACGTCTGGTTCTTGGCCTTCGGATGCTTCCAGGACTCTCGATTTATTGTGGGCCTCATGGGCCTTAGCTTAGGTAAGTCCCAGGTATACCCATCATGGGAACCCGATAAGTTATACCCATGTCAGGCGGGAAACTTATGTGAAGGGTGTGTAATGGGGGTTACCCATGTTCAGATCTCACGATGGTGGCGAGACCCTACTCCTGCTGTCAATCACTATATCGACAAGAAGTCAGGTTACAGAGATTGTGAGTTATTGTAAGTTGCCCTAAAGGCTCCCACATGTCTGGCTTATAAAGACGCTAGAACCTAGGGTTATACGGAGTAGTCCTAGCCATACAAGTTATAGAGTTCTACACATACTCGGATACTTCATGTCGTGTACTCCAAGGATCCGACTTTGTCTTAGTCGGCACACATAGCCTTTCTGGATCCGGCTAGGCCTCCCCTCCAGAATTCTCTAACTGGGTTTGCCTAGCAGGCCATAAGACTTGCTACCATCTGTGGGACACCTGAGTTAACCAAATTAAGGCTACGGTATGGACCCATTATGCATATCCTCAACAGTTTGCGTGGCCAATTTAATCGTTTGTCGTAGTGATTCTGGTCGCCGTCGTGGATGCCTCGCCACAATGACCATGCGAGAGCGACCACCTCTGTCTCCTCCATTGATCCACCACTCCACCTCACCATATACCTCTCCATGGAGCTTGTCGCGTGCACCCGAGTCCCCCATCGCTGACACCCCACTGCACTGTCAATTCAGACCTCCCAGCTAAGGCCGCCGTTCCCTAAGCTCCAACTTGCCTACCTCCTCATTGTCTTCCAATAATTCGAGCCGGAAAGGATGGGATCGACTGAATCTTCGAGGCCTTCTTCACCTCTGGCCGACTGTCACCAGCGCCGATTCTGTTAGCCCCCGCGACTCCATGATGCAGTTGTCCACCCCATGAACTCGTGAGAGGATGCACCTACCGCGTAACACTACGCTCTCCCCGACCCTTCTTGTCATCGTGCATCCTCCGTCTCCCGCGCATGCACATGCACACCTTGGCTGTCGAGGCTGTCTGTCTTTCGCAACCACTCGTGCACCTGTCCCTGCATGTTATTGTCCCCCTCTATATGGCCAGAGAATGTAAGGAGAAGCAGGTCGGCGGCTCTTGTGCCCCTTCCCATGTCGGGTTTCCCGGTGAACCCCATTTCTTTTTAGATGGGAGGATATGGATTAAGACGGGAGATAATCATGTCAGGTGGGCCCGTCCGGTCAGTGAGATAATGGTTATTTTTGGTTGGGATCACCTTTTTTCCGGTTTGCCAAACAGGTCCAAGATTTAATTTAGACCAGGATTTGATAGTCCAGGGTGCAAACGACCGGGATTTCGACGCGAGGATCTAAATCGCCGAAACTCTGTTTCTGAGTTTTTCCTAATAGTTAATATACTGCCGTGCTTTGCCTAAAAATCGAAACCGGATAGAAACAAGACCCAAATACAGCGCATTGAGGTAGGGATAGCAATGTGTACCCATGACCCGCGTAACCACGGGGTAAAAACCCATTAGAAGTAAGGGTATGAGACAAAAATTACATGGGTATGTAAATATGAAAATTTCACACCCATTGGATACAACGGGTACGGGTATTAGATAGTAGAACCCATACCCGCATACCCATCTACTCATCCAAAATTTGATAGGTGGAGTCTCTATAATATTCTAACGTACTTAATTTTCTCTATTCATGCATTGATGCTAGCTAGGTCATCTCGTGCTTGGAAGTTCAACGATCGCTCGTATGTTTTCACCTCCTGCCACGAGACTACCGTAGTGCATATATTTTTTATGTGATCAAATTCTGATTCTCGAGGACCAGTATCGATCTCGTATTTCTCCTATCATCGAAACTTCATAAACGACCAGGTTGCTGCCAGATTACTGGCGCCTCTAATCCAGGTTTGACCGATGTTTATAAATGTGCCTTTTGTTTATGATTTCTTACTATTTTTTCTCGATTTTGTGTGTTATAGAGACATGTAGTTTTACCCACGGACATCCATTTACCTACAAGGTGATAGATATAGAAAAAAGTTATACCCGTTGACGGATATAGATACATGTGACCAGGGTCGGCTCTGGGGGGTCGTGACCCTGGCAACGGCCCGCTGCTATACTCGATCGCGAGAAAAGAAGGTGACAACACGACGCACCAGGCACAAGTTACGACGTGTTGACGCCACAGCGGCTTGCGATCTCCCTGGCCTCGACTCCTGAGTCCTAACGGCATCGATCGGGGATTATACGTTACAGCGAACTCCGGAGTCCGGACTCGGTCCGATCGTTATGGATCGACAAGACCTGTCGATTGGGGATCACTAGGCATGCAGGCACCAGCAGCAGGCCACCATGCCCTGATCCTCGGACGGAGATGGCAGTCCGCAGTCGGCAGACGTAGACGACAGGCCCCGATCTCCTCTACCCCGTCCGCCTGAGTCCTGATATATTAAATCTCAGCCTTATTTGCGTGCGTATGTTTTGCCTTGTATAATTCTATTTCTCTTTTTAATTCTTTATATCTTGAGATTGTACTTAATGATTTTGCATCTAGAAATGCCTAAAGAAGCTTTTTTGTGAGGCATTGAAGCAATATTATCATTGAAATTATTTCTTATTTGAGGTAATCAAACTAGCAACAAATACTACTTATTATATTTTGAGACTAAAATGTATAATTGGATGTTAACTTTTATTTTAGAAGTGATAGTAGGTACATATATAATATTTTTTCTTAATATATCTATATATATATTAGCCTTAAAGTTAAAGACCTATACCGTCAACTTTGCCTATGGCCTTGGAAAACATAAAGCCAGCCCTGCATGTGACAGGTAAAATCAGAATAAGGATACGGGTGGCTCTCTCCACATGTACCGTACCCTGCGGGTGGCCGGTGGAGCGGCTGAGCAGCTCAACGTCCAGCCGTCTTGGACGACTGACCGTGGACCATCGGTCCACGAAGTGACGCCACCCGCGAGCTTCTCATTTTTATTTCGAGTGGTTCTCCTACCCTCGAGCCGGCCTTCGGTCTCCATTCGACTCCGAGCCCAACCCATCCAAACTAGCGGCCACCTCAAGGAAGCATCCGATTTCGGAGTGGAGGTCCGTGTCGGTTTTCTGCACGTCAATAAATACTAGTGCGCGAGGTTTACGAATCAAAACCACCAAAATAAAAGGAGGAGACGGTATCAAATCATCAAAAGGAAAAAAAAAACGAGACCCCTACACACACGAGACGAGAGAGCTAATTCCCAAATCCGCGAGCTCCCGGTCGCCGCTGCGTTTCGCCTCGATCCATCGGAGGTCTTCGATTCGCCTCGATCCCCCATCGCGATCGCTCGCGCGGCGGCGTCGCCATGATGGATCCGGAGATGATGCGGCTGGCGCAGGAGCAGATGCGCCGCATGTCCCCCGACGACCTCGCCAGGATGCAGCAGCAGGTCTCCCCACTGGATCCATCCTACGGTCTTGTTTCCTGCGTCTGGTTATGTTGTTTTCATCTAAACTGACTCTAGGGAGCATTCCGCCCGGGCCTGGTGTCGCCAGCGGTAGATCGAGAGGAGACCACGCTCAATTTAGCCCTCCTGTTCTTTGTTTAGAGCGAATCGCAGCGCTTGTTGGCCTACTCTAGGTTTCATACGAGTTGAATCGCCACTAGGATTACACCTCAAGTCAACCGATATCACTACTTAAGTCAATTGGTACTAGGATTCCTCCTTGAGCCAATTAAATTGGTAACACTTCATTAGGGAAATGAAATTGTAGCCAGTGGGTGGTCTCCAGGTCGGGCTATCTTTGAATCGGTACTGTTTGCTTGCTTGACCGGTGATGACAACTGGACGCTTGTGTTTAAACTATGTGCAACAGGAACGTTCTTTGCTGCTTCTTTTCCTCAATTGTTTATGTTTAAGCGCCTAAACTATACGCATCATGATCATTGTTGTCGCATAAACACGTTTATTTTTCTTCTGCTGGTGGATATCTCTGGGTGCACTTCCGTCCGGTTATGCTAAGTCAGCATCGTTTCCTGTGCTTGTTATTTGCGGTGTCCGGCAGAATTAGCTTTTTGTTGCTTAATGTTATTTCTTATCTCCAAAGGAAGCATGAGGGACACGCCACTGACCAAGTGAATATTGATAATTGCAGATGATGGCCAATCCTGACCTTATAAAGTTAGCATCCGAGAGTATGAAAAATATGAGACCTGAGGACTTCAAACGAGCTGCCCAGCAGCTCAATCAGACAAAGCCAGAGGAAATGCTTAATATGACTGAAAAAATTGCCAACACTAAGCCCGAGGAATTTGCTGCTATGAAGGCCCAAGCTGATGCGCAAATGTCATACGTGTTATCTGGTGCCAAGATGTTAAAGCAGCAGGTCTGTACACACTACAAAGTCCAGTATGACCTTTTCTTTTAGCAGATAAGGGCATTTTCTGGCTCCTTTTTTGTTGGAGATTTGCACAAACAAGCTTGATTTTTTTTTAAGCTCAGAAACTATTTGTATATATTGAATTGCATGCACTAGCCAACTAGACCAAAAGTCCGAACTGATGGAAAGAGCTAGACAATTTATTTCAACACTCACCTACGTCTTTATCCTTTGGCCAATTGTGACACATGTTTGGGGAGCCGCAAATTTTTTTTAATTCTTGCGTTGGCCAGGATTTGATCCTAGGACCTCCTGCTCTGATACCATATTGAATTGCATGCACTAGCCAACTAGACCAAAAGTCCGAACTGATGGAAAGAGCTAGACAATTTATTTCAACAGTATAAAACAGGATAATAATAGGCTCACACTAGCACAACTTTTGGATCACTCTGAATGAACCAATTTAAAACTTTAAAAATGCTCTGGTTTTGATGATTTGGATACACAATTTCATTCTTGCATCTGCCTGTTTATCGATCTTTATGAAATTACCATATCTCTACTTTGCACGGTTCTATCCATGTTATGAGTTTCCATAATATCACCTTATTTGCTCTTGTTTCTTTTGTTCTAGGGAAATGAACTTCATAGCCGTGGGCAGTATACTGATGCTGCCGCCAAGTACAAGCTGGTGCGTTTAGATCTCACTCCTTTCTTGTAAAAGTTACATGGTTGCCAGTATGCTAGTTTAATTTATATGCTGTGTTGTTGACCAGGCCAAGGATAACGTGAAGAACATACCATCAGCAGCTGGACAAACTCTGCAGTTGCAGTGTGCCCTTAATTTAATGTCTTGTTACCTGAAATCAGCAAAGTTTGAGGAATGCGTAAACGAAGGCTCAGAGGTATGTTTGAGGGTTTGCGCTTATATGCATGTGTGGTTACACTACACTAACACATCAAAGTGCTACAATAATCTTAATTGCAATCTACATTCCCTTTCTGTTTTGCTATTTAGTATCTACTATGTAGTGAAAGCATGTAACTCTCTTCAAGTTAAATATTACGGGAACTCTATTTTTAGTTGAACGACCCAGTGCTAACCCAACAATCAAATGTGCCCCAGGTTCTAACTTACGACTCGAACAATGTTAAAGCATACTACCGAAGGGGGCAGGCATATAAAGAACTAGGAAACCTGGAAGTAAGCTTTGTTATGTTTTTTTGAAGTGTACATCTCTTGGTTTACTGCAAATATTTTTTATCCGTTTCCCCAGCTATAGTTGACTCAAAAATGCATTCAGGCTGCTGTTGCTGACTTGAGTAAAGCCCATGAAATCTCTCCGGAGGATGAAACTATTGCTGAGGTTCTGAGGTATGGTTTATTTTTTTCTGCACAACAAAATATTAATTCTGCTGATCTTGCTGCCGCACTAACGAAAGTGGTTAGTATTTTTGGTTCTCTGCTTTTCTTCACTTCCCTACTGATAGACTACATTCATGATGCAGAGACACGGAAGAAAAACTTGCCACTGAGGGGGGAGGAGCAAACCTGCCAAAAGGTATCTTCACTGATATTTCTCTTTGTAGAAGTTTATTATGCTGATCTTTTTCATTCCCTGATACTCCCTACGTTCGGAAATAAGTGTCGCAGATTTATCTAGATATGCATGTATCTAGATGCATGATACATGCATATCTAGATAAATCTGCGATACTTATTTGTGAACGGAGGAAGTACTTTTTTACAACAAGCCTGCATTACTGTAGTTCAAGTGCCTTTGAATTAAATCCTTGTGGTTAAAGGACTCCATTCTAAGAGTATCTATGATGTTGTTTTGTGTGCATATATTTGTCTTGATGATTTTGGGGGTAAATAGCTTAATGGTAGAAACATATTTTAAAATAAGTAACTTGATCCAGTCAAACTATGATATGGGTATAGGACTGAGGTTGTATAGTGAAATATATATTTCAACATTGGTTGGATGCTATCATATTTCGGTAGTGTTTAGTGTTACTTCAGCTTGGCTGATCAAACTCATGTTGGTTGTGTTGCTTTGTTTCGAATGAGTTGTTATTGAAGAAATTGTAGAAGATAGTCCAGAGCCATCAAGCACTCAAAGGAGTTCATCTACGGGGTATACTGTTTCAGAACCACATGAAAGAGCAGGAAACTCAAGACAACCTGACTCCTCAGAAAGCTTAATAAATGATCCTGCTGCTGTCAGGTAACATAGCTCTTTGCTTCTGGTCTATGTTTTTTTTTTATTTGACTGCATGTCTGCATATTCAGAGTCGCAGCTCTTTACGATTTTATAGGTTTCAGTTTTTGCTACTTCACCTTTTACTCCTTCAGTAACTAAACAGTATTTTGCAAGTATCAACAATTTAACATGCACTGGTCTAACATATACTGTATCAAATATCATGTCTTAAAGAAAATGGGTCAATAGCAATAAATTATTGTTCTTAGCTGCAATTTTTTTAATTCCCTTTACACGATGCAAATATTAACAATTGGTGATCATCCATATAATCTTTTTGTATCTGGTTGTGCATGTGTGCTATCTGGATTATCATGTTGGTTCACACTACATAGAACATGTCTGATTGCCAAAGCTTCTAGGTTTATAGACGTTTACTTGGATCCGGTGTTTGCTTTCTTCATTACCATTACTAGAGTGTCTTTAATTTATTCATAGTGCACTCTTTCATTGTGCTTTTACATATGATGCATAACGTTCTTGTTGTCCTGGTCAATAATGTATCAGGTCATTTCAAAATTATGTGTCAAATAATGATGTTGGCGGGTTATCGAATTTGGGAATGCAAGGAATGTCACCTGAGCTAGTTCAAACTGCCAGCAATATGATCGGCACAATGAAACCAGAAGAACTACAAAAGATGTTTCAGGCTGCTTCTTCATTAAATGGAACAAACCCTTCAAATTTCGGATCTAATATGCCAGAAATATCACCTGACATGATTAATATGGCATCTAACATGATGGGGAAGATGTCTCCAGATGAACTGCAAAATATGATGAAATTGGCTTCTAATATTGGTGGACCTAGTACTAGTAGTGCCCCTGTGAGACCAGGAAGTAATTTGCGTCCCTCATCAAGAGCCACAACGAGTGCGGATAACTTGCAGACCTCAACTCCGCTAAATGTCACGGAGAACCCTGATGAAAAAGTAATAAATAACCAAAGGATGGACCAGCCGTCACCCAGTTCTCCACCTGATATGCAAGACATCATGAAAAATTCCATGAAAGACCCTGCAATGCGGCAGGTAAAAACTCTTTATCCCAAGGAATTAGTTTTCATGAAGTTTTTGTCTCGTTACCAGGAAAAATTGGTAAGGTTTGGGTTCTAACATCTCTGTATTTTTTCCAAATTAACAGATGTTTGCATCCATGATGAAAAACATGAGTCCTGATATGATGGCAAACATGAGTGAGCAGTTTGGTATGAAGCTGTCGAAGGAGGATGCTGTCAAAGCCCAACAAGCTATGTCTTCATTATCTCCTGAAGATTTAGACAGAATGGTGAGAAACTAACTACTCCCTCCGTCCCAAATTAGTTGACAGCAGATTTGTCTAGATTCGCATGTACTCCATCTGTACATTAAAATACATCTAGATACATGCGTATGTAGACATATATGTTTCAATTAATTTGGGACGGAGGGAATATAAAAGATCCCTCCGTCAATTTTCCCATCTCTTCTTCTTTGAGCTTTGTGCAAATCAGTTACTCCCTCCGCCTGGAATTAACCGACTCATATTTGTTCAGATTCACATGTATCTAGACGATGTTTTAGTGTGTACATACATACGAATCTAGATAAATGTGAGTCGGTTAATTCCGGACGGAGGGAATATTATTTTTGGCATATATTGTGCTCTCAGATTAGCTGTCAGAATTCACCTAATAGCAACACTTCTTTGTTTAGCTTCTACCAGACCAGGCCACAGTATAATTCGATGTCAAGCTTGAATTGTTAACCTCTGCTTATTTTGCATTCAGATGAAATGGATGGACAGAGCACAGAGAGGAGTAGAAGTCGCAAAGAAGACAAAGAACTTGCTCATAGGCAGGAAAGGCTTGATCATCGCTATTGTCATGCTGATCGTGGCCTTCATCCTCCAGCGGCTTGGATTCATCGGTAGGTGATGGCCTAAACGTCCATAATGGCTGATCAGACCGTTCATCCAAAGATCGGATACAAATAACTTTTCAGCAGATGTTCGGTGCTCTTCTCTCTGAGCGAGAAGCGGTAGCACGCAAATGATAATGTCCTTGGGAAGGGCAGAGAAATAGTTGGATCCGTGCCTTTCTTGTACCATTGTTTATTCTTTGGTCATATGTGCTTATAGATTGTAACAAAATAGAAGGGAATGCCTAGTCTTGCCATTTGGGCAATAGGTTGACATGCAATGTTATGAATGGCTTATGTTATTTTGCACCATTGAGTTTGGGCTAACTTTCATCGGAAGCATGTCCAGCTATGTTCAGATCAAAAGTTCCGAGGATAGTACCAAAATTTTGTGGTATTAAATCCTCGGCTTTATTTAAGATTTCACATTTCCATTATTAACAGATTGTAAAAAGGAATTGCATCTTGTATCATCGTATGTTGATTCGTGAACATGCCAAATAAGACTTCAGCGTTTACTACTCTCTCGGATCAACTCTGTACTGAAGTGGCACTCGTTATGAATTGGAGGGAGCCGTATGTTGCTAAATTTTATTACGACGTAACATTTTAGATGAAACCAAAAAATAACTGAGGGTGGACGGTCTTGTGATGGCTTAAAGTATAAGTAATAAAAAAGATTCGAGTTGGAACAAAATAAATAAATGAGGATGGACGGTGATGGCTAAAAATAAAAAAATCCAGTTGAGAGGGCCCAACCGGGTTCGAACCGGTGACCTATTGATCTGCAGTCAATTGCTCTACCACTGAGCTATGGACCCTTGGTTGAATGATGCATCTCTTAACTCTAAAGTAGCTTCGAGGATACTGACGATCTAATTGTAAGGTATTGAATTTATATGGAAAATGCACCAATTCAAGATTCTGCTATAAGATAATTTTTTGGATAATTTATGCATATGTAAGAAAAGAGGACATCATACATATACATTTCTAAAAAGAGTCTAAATACACTCCTTTCATAAAGCTAAAACATTTTATATTTTAAAACGGAGAGAGTAGTTAACTTTTTGTCTAGATGAGCGAGGAGTGGGAATGGGCATTCAGAGAGTGCCTACATCTTACATCCTATTAGAGCAGCCGAATTGGATTTCAGGAGTTGTGTGCAATTTATTCGTTCAAACATAAAGTAGGCAACATACCGTGGTGCATCCAACCCAGACAAACAAATTAAGTAAAGGCTAGTTCACATTTCCAGGTGAAGGACGGCCTCGTGACCACACAGTCGTAATTATTGAAAAGTTTGCAAGATAGAACAAAAATCACAGAAAACCTATATTCTAAAATGGCACATGAACACGAAATGCCAAATACATTATCTTCCTAATGCAATTCCTACTGCGAATGCTACCATGGATCATACATAGAAGATTATTTCGGCTCAAAAAACGACATCTTCAAAAAGAAGCGCCCTAGAACCATATCCACGGGTCACACAACAGAGGGTCGTACCTTAGTATTCCACCCTAGATAGCGGGTACAAAATTTTCTCACCAGTTTTACATACTCCCTCTGACCCATATTAGTTGACTTGGATTTGTCTAGATTCAGATGCATCATATTAGTTGACTTGGATTTGTCTAGATTCGGATGCATCAGACATGCATCCGAATCTAGACAAATCCAAGTCAACTAATATGCATGCATCCGAATCTAGACAAATCCAAGTCAACTAATATGGATCGGAGGGAGTACAACATTGTTGTATGTGAGCCATTGTAGTAAACTGCCGAAAGAACATCACAATTCGGGCAAAGACCCACAAAATGCCCAATGTGTGGTGGTTTTTTGGAGCGTTGATAATTTGACCTAATTGTGGTGTTTGTTCTGCAATTTAGTTGAGCCAGTGAGAGGCTAGATCACCTAGCTATGTTGTCATCCCGTGCACAATTCTACCAGCTACACTTCACATGCCCAAATGAAGGACTTGATTACAGTAAGCAACCATTGTTCGAATATCAATAAGCATCTAGGACGTCTAATAGTCTTGGAAAACGAGAATCTGACACATGAGTAGGAATACAAGTTGAAACAACGCTTAGAAAAACGCTTAAAAAGTCTCGTAAATGCCTTTAGGCCTCTTGTGTTCACATGCTATTGTACTTGCCATTTTTCTGATTTTTCATCTCTGTAAACAATTTTGCTTGCTATCTACTCCCTTCGTCTAAAATAGATGTCGAAAACTTGTCTAAATTTAAATTTATCTAAACTAAATAATGTCTAGATACATTCAAATTTAGAAAAGTTTGCGACATCTATTTTGAGACGGAGGGAGTATTAAAAATGCACAGCAAAAGCTATATTTAAAAAAATTAAAAGATGAACAGGTCTCTAAAATGCCTTTAGGCCTCTTGTGTTCCTTCCGAGGCGCTATTGTACTTAGCTTTTTTTCTGATTTAAGATCTTTTTAGAGCAAAAAAGAAAGAACAGGGCCCAACCGGGTTCGAACCGGTGACCTATTGATCTGCAGTCAATTGCTCTACCACTGAGCTATGGACCCTCTGATGGAAATAAATTCGATAGTACACTTAAATAGTATTATGTTCATCCATTTTAAATCCCAACACGGCACCACTTGTGTAAGCTCGCGCGAGTCTGCTCATTGTAGACACATATATGTGTCCTCTGCTGGTGTACGAGCGCTATGGATGCGTCTGAATATATGGACTGATCGTCCAAAGGTCTCTTCTGTCGCAGTATTCATCTCAATCATGTGTCATAAGCGCGGACTCACACGGCTTGTAGAAAATAGTCACGACCCACAAGGAAATCCACCTTACTCCATGACGCGCTCGCGCGTTGAAACGTGAAGCAAAATATAAATAGCTAAGACGCATAAAGTATGTTTTTATTGGCACATCCATGATGCTTCAGCCAGACCACTAGGTGTAACCACCGAGGTACATGGTAATAAAACAACCATCTAGAAGAAGCGTATGCAAGAGTTTTCAGTTGTCAATGTATATTTTCTCTGTGTCTTTCTTCTTTTGGCATCTTAAAATCAAGCTCATGTAATCGGGCAAAACAGTTTTACGGCTTAATTTAAGAAAATACTCCCTCTATACCAAAATAACTGATTTGGGTATCTAAATATGGATATATCTAGACATATTTTCGGATGTAGATACATGCGAATATAAAAAAAACCCAAACACTTATTTTAGGACGGAGAGAGTACTACATATCCACTTTCATGTTTCTAAAAGTGGTAATTTATAGAATTGCGAAAGTGAGCTCGTATTGATTACTCCCTCCATTCATACTAATGTAAGACCTTCTAGCATTTTCTGGAAATGCATGTAGCTAGACACATTTTATTATTTAGGTTCATCTATTTTAATATGAATCTATTCTAATTTAAAATATCTACAAGGTGTTACGTAGTGAACGAAGGGAGTAATCAATTTGGAGACCGTGACATATTACATATCAGTAAACACCCATTTCTTTTTCCGCGATCATAACATGATTTAAAACTTTCCTTATGAAAATAACCAACTCATCGGTGTCAGCATTATAGCAACTGTGATAGTCAAAGCTACCTTGTTCCTATCACTAAGAGGCAGGGAAAAGAAAGTAGGCAATATAAGAACTAACCGATTAGAAAAACCTCAACTACTTGTAATACACTATGTTAGGATATGCATAATGGATATCATCATAGTATAACCTTATTCTGGATAAACCAGGTAGCCCACAGTTGTTAATATGACTCATGGCCTGTCGGGTGGTCCAGCTAGAGAAATCTAGAAGGGATGCTCATAAAGGAATAACAGGAAGGCTAAGTACTGACATAGATGAAGCCGAAGCCTTGGAGTATAAGACACAAAGCCTAATTAGTGTTAGTGTGGGGCTCTGTAATCTATCTGGTATAGACTTTACCTGTAAACCCTAGATTATGGCGTCTTTATAAGCCGGACCTATGGGCTCCTTTAGGGTAATATACAACCTCGTATAACGAACCATACAATCTCGGTAACCCGGCATATCGCAATTATAATGATTGGAAGCAAGAGTAGAATTCTGCCACCGTTGTGGGATCTGAATCTGGATAAGATGTGTTACTTCGTACCCGTCAACTCGCTGTCTTACCCCACTTCTCTATCCACGCTCTGTGAGGATCCCTCTATGACGTAGTCATCGATAATACCACGACACACTAACTAACACAGCAAGTACATGTATACTTCAACGATTTTTTCAAGCCAAAACATATGTTGTTGCAGGATTCATGTGGTTTGTAGTCAAACAATTGTTGGATCAACCAACATCGGTTTTGGTCAGTCCTATAACATACAATCCATTCGGTAAGTGCAAATCTTAGATCATTGTGAATAAAAAGGATCAAAGGATCAGTTGCAAACATCATGAACTAATCAAGCCTGGATGGTTTCAAGAAATTACTACAAACTACACCAATGAAAGTACCAAGCTCATATCAAAAATCAACCTGGAACCATTCAACAATAGCTTAAAACAATTAATCAGCTAAGATAGGCTAGCTGATAGGGGCTTCGTGTGTGGAATGGCAGGTAGGAAGTAACTAAGAAGTCATAGAGTATTTTTTTAGTTCGTACAAGATAGAGGATATGGAAACCAAGTCCTTGTTCTTAGCAGAGCAACCATTGACCCTTTTGACGCACTTGGTCAGCCTGGTCTAGCACAGAAGCAGTTGTGTGAGGGCCGCTTTTAAGATCGCCATTCTACATAGAAATTTGGTGGGCATTATGACATCTCCGTTCATCATCTCGGTCGCAGCCTTCCATCGGCTGGCGAAATCCTTCACTAGAGGATCCATGCCACCGATGTTGGCCTTGTCTAAACTTGAAGCAACATTTTTGACGAGCCAGTGGCAATCTGGGTACCACGGCCCACCTACAGCCGGTCCGCACTTGCGGAATAGCTACCAGGCCACGGTGAGACGCTATCACTATAAAAATGTTTACTTCTGCAATGACTTGGTCCAACTGTCGTCGTAGAAGGCGCGTCTTCCGCGAAGAAATTCTCGGCTCGACCGTGGCCGATGAAAAACTTTTTTTCCGGTTTCACGCCCCTCTACTACGACAAAACAGCTAAAAACATGGACGAAGCTTGGCCGACGCGTGACAGAAGCAAGATTTCCGATTCCTCGCGCGATGTTGACTTGCCGAAGTCTTTTTAGGCGTGTGGGTCCCGGATGTCAATGTCTCTAGCGGACCATACTTTTCGGTCGTGCCTCCTTGATTTGAACTCGATAACGTTGTTTGATGCCTCTTCCGTTTAGCCAGGCTGCTGGGTCCCACATGTCTGCCTCTCATTAGAAGAATCGTGTGTGTGATGGATTTTTTCCTTCCCTCTTCCAAACTTGATAGCGTTGTTCGATGCATCTACCGTTTAATCAGGCTGTTGGGTCCCACGTGTCATCCTCATACTAGAAGAAACGTGTGCATGATGGATTTTTTCCTTGGCTCGTGCCTTCCTGATTTGAACTCGATAAAGTTGCCCGATCTATGCCGTTTAGTCACGCTGATGGGTCCCACATGTCAGCCTCTCATTAGAAGAATCGTGTGTATGATCGAATTTTTTCCTTCGCTCGCGCTACCCTGTTCCGAACTTGATAGTGCTGCTAAATGCATCTACTGTTTAATTACGTAGCTGGGCCCCACATGTCATCCACTCATTAGAAGAAACATGCGTATGATGGATTTTTTGCCCTCAGTTGCGCCTCCGTGTTAACTTGATAGCATTGATCGCTGCATCAATCGTTTATTCAGGCTGGTGGGTCCCCTATGTCATCCTAACATTAGAAGAATCATGTGTATATGATGGAAAATTTTCGGGTCGAGTCCGTCGTTCTGACATTGACAACCTTGCTAGATGCAACAACAGTTTATCTGGGTCCCATATGTCGGCCTCAGAGTACAAAAAATATGACTATAAATAGAGAAAATTACCTAGGATTCGAACTCAAGACCTTAGCAGCGGCTAACTGCGTGCCTTGCCACTGCGAAAGAAACAGTTTATACAATACAAACTTAAACTGTACTTCTATAACTCACGAATTGGTCTCTCCTTAAAAAGACTTTCTTTGTCTATGTTTATCTCCCTTCAAATAATAAGGCGGTGCTCCTAGCAGCTCAACTAAAAACTGCTACATATGCAGTAGTTTCTACACAAAGACCTGAAAGAGGGAGGAGGAAAAACAATAATTCTTTTTGGCAGATACAGTATTCATGTAAAAATTCAGCAGTACAAAATAAGATAAAAAATTATCGATGGATTCACAGTTCATATTCAGCAGCACTTGACCAATTCAACAGCATTTCAAAGTGACTGATTCAGCAATACATACACTGAAATACAATAGCAGTATAGAGAGAACCAGTTCTTGTTTCAGCTCTAAAAACCTTGTCGCGTGATCAGTTTGCCATTTTCTCCAAATAAAACTTGACCATTGGAGCATGCTAAACTGACGATCAATGCATGTGTGACCCCCGTATGCAACCCCAAATTCTCAAGTCTCATCTAGATTGTGACAAGGCCATGTTTTAAAAGAAAAGCAATACTTTTGACTGCCCTTGATTTAAACAAGTACCAGTACATCAATATTAGTTCCACCAAATGCTTTAGTAATAGAAACAACAGAACATTCGAGAGATTCAGTAGCTTTCCTGCTTGAAATTCAATAGCAGTACAGAGAGAATAAGTTCTTGTTCTAGCTCAAAAACCTTGGCGCACTATCAGTTTACCCTGTTCCCCAAACATGCTCAATCATTGGAGCAAGCAAAACTGATGATCAAGTCTGCTTATGTGCGAATACCACCTCATTTTGTCAATGTCTCTGTGACCCCCATATGCAACCCAAAATGGCCAAGACTCATCTAGATAATTGTGAAAATGCTAGGTTTCAAAGGAAAGGCAAGACAATCTGCTGCACTTGATCTAAACAAGTAACAATACGTCACTATTAGTTTAACAAAATACTTTGCTAATAGCAATGGCAGAACAAAGGCAAAGCAAGACCATCTCCTGCCCTTGACCTAAACAAGTACTACCAGTATATAGTACAAAATACTCCGAAGTACAAGAACTAGTACTATACTAGTACTACTATGCATCAAAAATCCACCCTCCAACACAGAGAGATCCCTAAGCAGTTTAAATAAATTCGGTGTCAATTGGGTATTCTCCCCCGCGGTTGATGCATATTGAGTAATGCAGGCCCTGGGTAACTCTTTTTGGCAGATATTCATCTAAATATTTAGCAGTACAGAATAATATAGAAAATTTACCGACGGATTCATAGTTCATATTCAGCAGCACTTGACTAATTCAGCAGCATTTCAAAGTGACCGATTCAGCAATATATATACTGAAATACAATAGTTGTATAGAGAGAACCAGTTCTTGTTTCAGCTCTAAAAACCTTATCACGCGATTAGTTTACCCTTTTCTCCAAACACACCCGACCATTGGAGCAAGCAAAACTGACAATCAAGTCTGCTTTGAGTATCTTTCTCTCACATCAATGTATGTGTGACCCCCATATGGAACCCAAAATGCCCAAGTCTCATCTAGATTGTGACAAGGCCATGTTTCAAAAGAAAATAAGACTATCTACTGCCCTTGTTTTAAACAAGTACTAGTACATCAATATCAGTTCCACAAAACGTTTTAGTAATAGCAACAACATAACATTTGAGAGATTCAGTAGCTTTCCTGCTTGAAATTCAATAGCAGTATAGAGAGAATCAGTTCTTGTTTTATCTCAAAAAACAGACTCGATTATTGGAGCAAGCAAAACTAACGATCAAGTCTGCTTCTGTGTGAATACCTCCTCCTAACGTCAATGCCTATGTGATCCCCCATATGCAACCCAAAATGCCTAAGACCCATCTAGATAATTGTGACAATGCTAACTTTCAAAAGGAAATCAAGACAAACTGCTGCACTTGATCTAAACAAGTAATAGTACATCACTATTAGTTCAACAAAATACTTTAGTAACAGCAATGACAGAATAAAGGCAAAGCAAGACCATCTCATGTCCTTGACCTAAACAAGTACTACCAGTATATAATACAAAATACTCCAAAGTACAAGAACTAGTACTATACTAGTACTACTCTTCATTCAAAATCCAACCTCCAATACACATAGGTCAGTCGTATCTAGTGATAGCGGGATAAAAAAATTCTAATGTAGCAGAATGGTCAATTGGGAATCCTCTCTCGTGATGGATGCATATCGAGTAATGCAGGCCCCAGTTAGTAATCTAAGACATTTCATGGTACACCAACATGGAATGCTTTTCCTTGTGCATGATGCTAGGCACCCCTGGTCCCAGGAGTGAAGAAATTGCGCATTGCACCCTCCCAAAACCCCGCCTCTGTTGACGGGTGATAGATGGTGAACTGCACATTGTACAAGGGCGACGAGCACCCGTCCGTCCTGACGCACATGACGGATATGATGATGTCTCCTGACTTGTGCATGTAAAATAGCACAACAAACACTGTACCATCATCCCCAGATCTGATGTTCTCTAGTCTCGATGAGCGTGGTGCTGACAGAGGCCGAGAGATGTACTTGGAATTTCTAAAGGAAGTAAGAATCGGCGGACTAAATTGCAGCATGCTAAATATCATAAGAAGAAAAGGATCAAGTAAATATGACTAACGAACTAACTGCAATAAAACATACTGAAAGGACATTTATTGTCCTAATATGTTTTGGTGTTCGTTAACAACATAAGGTTCATTTTACTGTGTGTTAATGTCTACATGTCAATCTAATGAAAATAGAAAAGACCATAACATTGTGGGAAATTCCCTAGATAAATCTGATGATTCCTAAAGAATCCAGTCTGGAGTCTCCGGTGTGTAGACACCAGAGTCTCCGATGTGGTCCGGAGTTACCCCGAAAGTCCCTAGAGTGGACTCAAGATGCTACCCAAGATCATTCTGTGTGGGGGTCCGGAGACATACCGGATATTGGACGGATTCTCCAGTGTGGGGTCTTAGACCTGGAGTTTCTGGTGTGAAAACACCGGAGTCTCCGGTGTCCCCAGACCGGAGTTCCTGGCAAATCTCTGGAGTGAGCGACAAGTCGAAGGCCAGAACATTCTAATAGTCGGTCCAGAGATGGACCGGAGATGGGCCGGAGTTTTCGGTGTAGACCGGAGTCTCCGGTCTGCCAGACCAGAGTCTCCAGCGTGGAAGGTCTCCAATGGGTAGAAAACGGTCTGCAGCTAATGAAGCTATAAATAGAGGACCTCATCTTCTTCCTCCAGTTGCTCGTTCCAGAAAAGAAAAACATCACCATTAGAGCCACCAAAACTCCAAGATCTCTTCATCCAACCACCCAAAGTCGCTGATATCTGGGGAATCGAAGGAGGAGGCCTTGATCTACAGCTTCACCAAGAGAGATCTTCATTTACCCCTCATTCACTTGAAGACCCCTTGCTCTAGGGTTTCATTGGAAACCCTAAGCCTTGTTTTGGTTCTTACAAGCTTGTCTTTGATTGTTGTGACAGCTTGCTTGGATTCTGAGGCCTCTAATTAAGTTGTGGATGTGTGCCTCGAACTTGTTGTAAGGGTGCTGGCTACCACCGTGAAGGTTGCCGATATAGTGGAAGCGTGAATCGATCCCCTTGGGGTGAGGTTCACCGGAGAACAAGGGAGGCCTCTTGTGGCATTGGTGGTTTGATACCACCCCCTCTCCAAACACAGACGTACTTCCCCTCAAAAGGAAGGAACTGCAGGAAATAATCCTTGTGTCCCTGTGTGCTTCACTTCAGTTACTTATATCCTTTACCGCACCTTACTTTATCTAGTTCTTGCTTAGTTAGTTGTGATAGTGTGACATATAGGTAAATTCACCTTAGTTGCATATCTAGAGAATTTAACTTGTGTGTTAAACCCTAAATTGAAAAAGAGTAAAATTTGAAGTAGCACCTATTCACCCCCCCTCTAGGTGCCCATACGATCCTTTCAATTGGTATTAGAGCCTCGACTCTTTATTTGGGCTTAACCGCCTAAGAGAATATGGGCAACCCAGATGAAGGTGGAGAGGGTGAGGCTAGCACTTCGGTGACCATGGTATATCTCAAGAAGTTGGAAACAACCTTGAGCTCTACCTTGGGCAACGAAATCCAACAGTTGCATCAACTAGTTGAGCAACTTGTTAAGGAAAAGTCAGCTTCACTACCTCCCTCTCAAGAGGAAACACCTCCTAACCCTAAGGTAAATGATCTGGCTAAGCCAACGGGTGAAGAAGTGGGTGATGAACATAATTCCACTAACTCCACCACTAAAAAGGGTGATGGGAAGGAAGAGCACCATGCGGTTCCCGGATGGTACTCTCCTGATCCCCTGATCCCTCATCCCCATATAAATAATAGAGGTGACCCACCCAAGTTAGCTGCACATTCTTTTGCTAAATGGCAAGTTCTGATGAAATCTCATGTGCGCAGCTCTTGCATTGACCTGTGGAACATTATTGAAGGACTCAAAATTGAGGATCTAACCAAATTGACAAGAAGGGAAGTGGTAAATAGTCAACTCAATGCCACCGCCTTGCACATGATTCAACTTGGACTGAGGCCAAAGGACTTTCCCCACATTGAGCACTTTAATACCGCCAAAAGCTTGCGATGCTCTCACTGATTTATTTGTTGGGAATGAGAGCATGAGAAGAAATAGATATGATGCTTTAAGCAATGAAGCCGGAGGCTTCTATATGAAGGATGGTGAGGATCATGAATACATGTATCTAAGACTCAAATCCACTGCCACCGCCTTCAGAAATGTTGGTGCCTCCCATATTGGTGATGCTTGGATCAAGAGAAAGTATGTGAGTGCTCTCATGACCTTCGAGCCCACTGACTTGAAGAGTCTCCAAGGAAGACACAACTACCATCTCATGACCCCCAATGAAGTTATGCAAGAGATGGCCGCCTTCAAGGTTTCTGCCAAGAATGCCAAGGATGCCCGAGCTCATGCCATTGGAATGAGCAGCGGTGTCAATCTTTCCTTAAAGGCCAAAGTTGTGGAGTATGAAGAAGAAGAAGTAAGTGATGATGCACTCTCCATGAGCCACCCTGAAGATCTCAAGGTTGCTCATGGTGAATACATGGCCTTTCATGCGAGAAACTTCTGAAAGATCTCGCCAAGGCCAAAATGGAGATGCAACAAAGAAGAAACCCTAGTGGTAGAAAATATAATTCTACAAGACTGAGAACTTGCTTCAACTGTGGTGATTGCTATCATTTTGTTGCCGGATGTACATATGAGAAGAGATAAGATAATGGTGGTGCCCTCATATTGAAGAAAAATCCAAATGCTCCTTTCAAGAAGCCTTTTCACAAGAATAATGCCACCAACAAGAAGTCCAGTGACATTGCTTTGATAGCACATGAAGACTTCTCTTCCGATGATGAAGAGGAGGAGGAAGAAGAAGAAACAATGAATGGTGCGGCTGACATTGCCACTACCTCTACATCCACCTTCTCCCTCTTCGAGTGCCCAAATGAGAACATATCCAACAAGAACACCACTTGCCTTATGGCAAGAGCATCAGAGAACTATGCTTCCGGAGGGTCAAAATGGGTGCTTGATAGTGGGTGCACAAGTCATATGACCGAAAGCAAGGAAATAATGACGGAGATAAGGGCAAATCAAGATCATATAACCGTCACATATGCCGATAAGTCAAAATCACAGGTAATGGGTCTTGGCAAAGTTGTGGTTGCACACGATGTTACACTTGTGGACGTCATGCTTGTTGAGACTCTTGGCTATAACTTACTCCAGTTCATGCCCTAGGCAAGATGGGTTTTGCCGTCTTTATTGATAATGATATTATGGTCCTCTTGTGGAGCAAGACTCTAAAGGTCGCTTTTGTTGGGTACGTTGAAAATGACTTGTATGTGGTGGACTTTTCGGGGAAAACCACTACAAGTGCGATGTGCTTATTCGGGAAGGCCGATGTGGGGGTGGTTATGGCATCACCGACTAGCCCATGTCAATATGAGAACTTTGCAAAGCCTCCACAAGGGTGGCCATATTGTGGGACTAAAGGAAAATGTTTGTTTTGCCAAAGATCGTGTTTCCAGGGCTTGTGTTGAAGGAAAGATGCATGACTCTCCCCACAAGCCAAATAACATCATAAAGTCGAAGAGGATCTTGGAGCTCCTTCATTGTGGTTCTCTTTGGTCCTTCGCCTCATGCTAGCCTTGATGTGAAGAAATACTGCTTGGTGATTGTTGATGACTACTCAAGATATTCATGAGTTTACTTCTTCAAGCTGAAGAGTGAGACCCAACAATACTTCATCGACTTCGTCAATTTGGTTCAACGTCAATAAAATGTGCTCGTGTTAACAATAAGAAGCGACAACAACACCGAGTTCAAGAACTACACTTTCAATGGTTTTCTTAGTGATGAGGGGATAAAACATTAATATTCTGCTACATATGCCCCTCAACAAAATGGTGTAGCTGAGAGGAAGAACCGAACATTAATGGATATGACAAGGTCCATGTTGGCGGAGTTTAAGTCTCCATACAATTTTTGCGCAGAGGCAATCTCCACCGCATTCCATGCTTCAAACCGTCTCTACCTCCGCAAAGAGTTGAACAAGACACCATATGAAATACTTACTGGTAACAAGCCCAACATTTCATACTTTCGGGTGTTTGGTTGTAAGTTTTTCTATCTCATAAAAGGTGTTCGTTGGTACAAATTTGATTCTAAAGCTTTAGAGGGTATTTTTGTTGGCTATGGTCTCAATTCCCACACTTATAGAATCTATGATAAACTCTCCGGAGTTGTCATAGAATCTTGTAGTGTGGCTTTCAAAGAATATGATGGCCCCCAAGCGGGGCATGTTGATGTTTGTGATGTAGATGATGAAATACCTCAAGATGCCATAAGAAGAATGGGTGATGGATTCATCCGCCCTGTTGAGGAACCCCTTGTGGCGGATCGAGAAGAACTATGCTCTACTCATGGGGATCCCTCATCTTCATAACTTCAACAAGCTCCTTGTATTGAGGAAAATGATGACCCAAGCCAAAGACAAGCTGAGAACCCTCTCCATGATGATCAGGCTTAATGCGCTAGGCTGAATTGTACACTCTCTCCACTGACCGGATTGTCCAGCCCAGTGCATTCAGTTGCTCAAGGCAGATTTATTTAGTCAGCTGCAAGATCATCACAAATCCTTTCAAGTAGCTTGCCTGATCAAGACCAAGATCAACCTACACCTCATGTTCATGAAGCTGAACCCATTGTTGATCAAGGTCAAAATAATTGTCAAGACGAGGGCCAGAATGATGAAGAGATCCCCGCAAGGAACAACAGGGAGATCGAAACTCATCGCAAAGATAGAGTGGATAGAATGTTAGAAAGAAGAGTGCACACTCTTGAGAATGTTCTTGGTGATCTAAGGAGTGGAATGTCCACTCGAGCTCAACTAAAACATCTTGGTGAGCATCAAGCTCATATATCAATGGTGGAGCCAAAGAAAGTGTGGGAAGCTCTTGAAGATTCAGATTGGCTAGAAGCAATGCACAAAGAGCTCAACAACTTTGAGATAAACAAACATATGTAAGTTAGTAGAAAATCCCAAGGAGTGCCGTAATGTTATTGGCACTAAATGGATATTCAAGAACAAGCAAGATGAACATGGTATCGTTGTGAGGAACAAGGCAAGATTGGTAACACAAGGGTTCTCTCAAGTTGAAGGCATTGATTATGGAGAGACTTATGCTCCTGTGGCTCGCCTTGAGTCCATCCATATCATTCTTGCTTATGCTGCACATCATAATTTTAAATTACAACAAATGGATGTGGAAATCGCTTTTCTAAATGGTCCATTGCATGACTTGGTTTATGTTAAGCAACCCCCGGGTTTCGAGGATCCCAACTTCCCAAACCATGTCTACAAACTTGATAAGGCGCTCTATGGAGTTAAACAAGCTCCATGAACTTGGTATGAGCACCTTAGAGAGTTGTTTCTAGACTGTGGATTTGAGGTTGGGAAAATTGATCCCACTCTTTTTACTAAGAGGGTTAATGGAGAACTTTTCGTTTGCCAAATATATGTTGATGATATTATCTTTGGGTCGTCTAACAAAGCATTTAATGATGAATTCTCGAAGCTTATGACTGACAGGTTCAGGATGTCTATGGTGGGGGAGTTAAGGGTATTTCTTGGTTTTGAGATCAAGCAAATAAGAGGAGGAACCTTCTTTAATCAAGCCAAGTATACTCAAGACATGCTCAAGAGGTTCAATTTGAAATAATTAAATGGAGATCATACTCCCATGGCAACCAAGACTCATCTTGAGCTTAACCCAAATGGTAAAGATGTTGATCAAAAGGTATACCGATCCATGATTGGTTCTTTGCTTTACCTATGTGCATCTAGATCCGATATTGTGTTAAGTGTAGGAGTGTGTGCAAGATATCAAGCGAATCCTAAAGAAATCCACTTGATGGCGGTCAAAAGAATCTTTCGATATTTGGTTCATACCCCAAACTATGGTATATGGTATCCTAGGGGCTCAACATTATCTCTTTATGGATACACTGATTTGGATTAGGCTGGTGATAAGGATGATAGAAAATCAACCTCCGGGGCTTGCCAATTCCTTGGTAGGTCCTTGGTGTGTTGGTCTTCTAAGAAGCAAAACTGTATATCTCTCTCCACCACCAAAGCTGAGTATGTGGCAGCTGCTAGTGCATGCACCCAATTGTTATGGATGAGGCAAACTTTAAAGGAATATGGTGTGCATTGTGACAAAGTGCCTCTTTTTTGTGACAATGAAAGTGCTATCAAGATTGCCTATAATCCGGTGGATCATACAAGGACAACGCATATTGAGATCCATCATCATTTCATTAGAGATCATGTTGCCCGAGGAGATATTGAGCTTTCTTATGTGTCAACCAAAGACCAACTTGCAGATATATTCACGAAGCCACTTGATGAAGCAAGGTTTTTCTATTTGAGGAATGAGCTAAATATCGTAGATTCAAGGAGTTTGTCTTGATCATCTTGCATATCTCACCTATATCTTGATTCATATTTGGTTTAGGTGCAGGCATGGAGATAGGGGAGTGTGGTCCTAATTATTGGGTTATCCCTCCCCCCATAATGCCAAAATTAACAAAAATCAATTCTCTTAATATCATGTGTGATATGTGAGCTTCATTGATGAGTAGAGGCTATGAACCCAAGGATAATTATTCGCGGTTTCATGCCTCACACTCTTACATGGTGGCCTCGGCCACCGCCCCCTTCATTGTGAAGGGTTGGTTCTTGGTTCTACTTGATTTGGAGTTTCACTTGTCAGTTAATTTGGATTTCATTGCCCATTTGGTTCTTCACAGTTTGAAATCTAAACCCAAGCCTTATACTCTCCCCTAAACACTTCCATCTCATATATGTCCCCAGAATTTGAATCTGGCTGGTTTTGGTCAAAGAGGGTCGGAGATTCTGGTGTGCAAACACCGGAGTCTCCGGTTAGGCCAGAGTCTCCAGTCTATCAGGCCGGAGTCTTTGGTCTGGGACGGTTACAGGAGTGACTAAAGGGGGTCGGGGTGAAAGAGTCACTCAAACTATATCTTCCACTCCCGACTCCCACCTTCACACCTGCCGCCTCCTCCTCCAAAAATGCTTCCTGGAGGCCGTTTTGCTGCCGGGATCCGCTGTGCCGCCGGCCAACTCCACCCTCTCCACCCCTGGGACATTGTTGGGGGATACCCCCGAGTAGGGTCACGCTGGGGTATAAAGGCCGTGTTAGCCGAGGTCAAAGTGTATGCTGGCCGAGTCACCTCAAGGCAGGCCGACTTACGGAATGACCCAACTCGGTGGATGTTCAACTAATGGTAATCCGGTCGACATAAAGCATATGTCGGCTATGTTTGATCTAACTTGTTTGCAGGTGCCCAAGTGGCCGAGTTAACCAGGCGCTAGCCGGGTTATAGTTGGCTTACAAGAGAAGGAAGGAATCTCACTGGTCAAAATGTGGTCTCTGTCCATTGTAGCGTGAGTGAAGCGGACAGAGGAGAGGACAAGCGGGGCCTGACCGATAGGGGTGATGTAGCCAATGTCGGCTGACGCCACCAGTGTCGGATGACGTTGCACCGTAGAGGGGCTCAGGAAGGCTTACACCCTGAGTCTGGACCAGCCAGTTAAAGTGTAAAAGAGGCATCTTACTTTACCAAGGAGCATATTCGGAGAATATACCTCCACGTATGCCCTAGATGTAACCTAGCCCCCCTATATAAGGAGGGGCAGGACCTCCATAGAGAGGGTCGGCCATTTTTACTAAGGGAAAGCCCTGAATATTAGTTGTGGGTTGTAAGAGAACTAGTCTCCTTCCCACGAACAGCTCAAGGAGCCTCTGTAATCCTTCATCAACAAGAGAGAAATACAAACACTTGTGTGTGGAATCACCACACTATCCCTCCCTGGATTCCTCTAGTGCTCATTGGACCCATCTTTAGCCTATAAATGGCATCTGTCGTGCCACCACCATGATAGTTGGTGCCCACCGTGGGGCTAGCAACACTAGTAGGAGTAAAAATCTAGACGGGAACATCATCAGCACCAGCGAACGCATCGTCTCTGGGCTCGTTTAGCGCTTTGGAGTGCTGGACTACGTCATCGACAATGTTGGTAGCTTCGGCATGCGTCCTCCTCCGTGCAATGGCCTCTTCATCAAGCTTGGCGCCCACAAGATCTACGCTAGTGTCGACAAGTCCTGCGTTCATCCGCAACACGTCGTCGAGGGAGGCGAAGCACCCCTCAGTGCTACTCGCGGCTCGCGTATCACTCGCCCCGCTAGCGACGCTGAGGTCATGATGACGGCGCCTGATGCAGGAGCAAGCAAGGACCCGACGCTAGAGCTGGATGCTACGCCAAAGCAGGCAAGATCTAGATTCCCTCCACTAGAGAGGCCAGAAAACATACTGCAGCAGGCAATAGATAGCTTGGCAACACCGATAGCACCAGCAGTAGACCTGGCTCAGGCACATTCCGAGCTAGAAGAGACTAGGCAAAAAATATTAGTTGGGGCGAAAAAAGTAGCCGAGTTATAGCAGTCACTCAATATTACTCTACGAGAGTATGCAAAGGCAAACCGTATAGATGAAGTGAAAATCCGAGGTAGAAACCTGATTACCGAGATTGACAAGGAGTATGTGCCTAAACCCGGTCAGACAGCTATGCTAGTCTCAGCAGGGCTGGAGAGATATAACACCTTGGCAAAAAACCTCAGGGCTGCCAATCGAGCCACATCCGAGTTAGAGGGCCTGACCGGAGAATCCAGAGAAAGGCAACAAGAGAGAGTTAACCATTTGCTAAGGGTAGCATGTCAGCTGAATGAGGAGATAAACAAGACAAACCCGACACAACCCGGAGCGTCGCACGTAGTTCATTCGACAAGGAATAACCCGGCAAAGTTCGATGGTGCTGCATCATCACCTCATGACGACCCTAGAAGAGAGGAGGTGGTAACCCCGGGGAGAAAATACAAACAGATGGTCCCGTATGACCCGGTAAGGGCAGGGAAAGGAAAAACAGTGCAAATTGATGAGGATCGACATAGTGCCATCCGAGGAGAAGCTGGCCAGGGTAACCGTGACCAAGGCAATGCCGGTCGAGGAAACGCTGCCAATGGCAATGCCAGATAGCGTAATCCGGAAGGAGCAGAGCAAAATGTACCTCGACCGCAGCAGCCGAAATATGTATCTCGACAGGAGAGAAGTGCTAGCCCAGCGATGCAATAGCAAAATGTTCGTCTGAGTCAAGATAGATATAATGATGGATATTCGGCGATGGCTGATGTCGGATTTCCTAGGATGGAGCATCATGTGATTGGATCAAGATTGGGAAATAGGAACCTATAGACGGATGAGGCAAGGCTAAAGTTGGACTGAATCTATAGGTCGGAGATGATTGAAGTGCAGGGTCCTCCAGGTCCGGCATGCTTTGGACCTCGGATCATGAGGGAACCACCTGTGGCAAACTTTCAATTAGCCAGAGGGATGAAGAAATATGATGGCAGCACCAAACCAGATGATTGGCTCATTGATTATGCAACTGCGGTGAACATTTCCACGGGTAACTTGAGATGGACTGTGAGATATGTGCCCTAGATGTTGGAAGGACCAACAAGGGTATGGTTAAACAACTTACCGCCAGGAAGCATCAACTGTTGGTTAGATTTCGAGGAGTTGTTCATTAGCAATTTCTCGAGCACATACAAGAGGCTGAATAGGCCACAAACTTTGGCACTATGCAAGCAGAGACCGAATGAGCCAGACGGAGAGTTCTTGACTCGATGGTGTAATGTGCGGAATTCCTGTGAGGGGGTAATTGAATCACAAGCAATTGCGTGGTTTGCCCAAGGCTATAGGTATGGAATTATGTTGTGGCAGAGGTTGTAGCGAGATATGCCAACTACCTTGGCTGAGACAATCTGGATCGCAGATTCGTATGCCTTGGGAGATCCAACCCAACCTCGGCTGATGTCAAGCGAGTCAAATGAGGAGTACTACAACAAAGATGGTTCCGGATCATCCCAGAGGAATGATTTCCGAGGTAAAATAAGAGACGATCGGTTGGATTACCGGTACAGCTTACAACAGGTGGCAGCTGTAGATCAAGATCAGCCCAATGCTGGTGCCAGCTAGTGTCATAAAACTAGAGGGCAACAATGGCAACAAAAGGGTGAAGGCAAGAAACCTTGGACGCCGGAGCAGAAGAAACAGTGGCAGGAAAGAAAGGATAGAACAAGATACACATTCGAGTCTATGTTGGATCAGCCGTGCAAATTCCACACGCCAAGTCCGAATAACCCGGCGAATCATACAACCCGACAATGTGAGTGTATGAGGAAGCTAGAGCAGAGTGGCTCAGGGAATGCTCGAGCACCTCGGCACGATGCACCTTGGCATGATGGACCATAGCACGAAGCACCTCGAAACGATGCACCTCGGCAGCAACAGCTCACTAGGGGGAATGGACAACAACTAATGTTGCCTCCACCTCCACCGAGGTATGAGAACCATGAGAGAAGGGGTGCAGTGCATTAGGTGAATAATCAGCAGCAACAAGACTAAGGATATCATGGCCATGACAACAGGAATGAGTATAGAGAACATCACCAAAGTTATTGCGTGTTCACCACAGAGGAGACTGATAGGAAGAGCTTGCAACACTGACATATGGAGGTGAACACAGTAATGCCAGCTGTGACGAGGTATATGCCTTGGGCGGAACAAGAAATTATCCAGAGCATCAAGGATCACCCTAGGCTCATGCCGAGTCCTGGATCATATGCGCTAGTGTTGGATCCGATGTTTATTGGGCCGAATATCAATGTAAGGTTTTCCAAGGTGCTGATAGAAAACGGCAGTATCATTAACATCATGTACAAGGATACCATGCACAAGTTGGGAATATCAGAAAATATGCTCCAAGCAACAAGGACTACTTTTCATGGCATCGTGCCGGGTATCTCAGGTGAGCCCATTGGTAAGGCACGAGTTGACGTGTTATTCGGCACAAGGGATAACTGCCGGACTAAGAACTTGGAGTTTGAGGTTGTAAACTTGGAAATCGTGTATCATGCATTACTTGGCAGGCCAGCGTTGAACAAGTTTATGGCAAGTACTCACATCAGTTATTTGAAGATGAAGTTGCCAGGGCCAAGGGGAGTGATCACTATAGCTGGGGACTTCAGGCTTTCCATTGAGTGTGCCTTAGCCGGGTCTAACCTGGCCAAGTCACTTGTGATTGGTCAAGAGAAGAGGAAAATTCAGGAAGTGGCAGCATTGGCTCGGTCCGTGTAGCAGCATATGCCGGCTCTGACTAACCTGCATGGGAGTGTCTCATTTCAAGCGGCAAAGGGTACAAAGAAGGTGCCTATTGATGACCAGTTCCCGGAGCGCACCGTAACTATTGGTGTCGGGTTAAGTGACAAATAGGAAATTGAGCTCATCAACTTCCTCCATGAGAATCGGGATATCTTTGCTTGGTCTACATAGGACCTGCAAGGTGTGCCGAGGGAGTTGGCCGAGCACTCTTTGAATGTGAGACCCGGATCAAAGCCGGTGAAGCAACCTCTTCGCTGCGTCGCCGAAGACAGGAGAAAAGTCATTGGAGATGAGATAGCTCGGCTCCTTGCAGCCGGATTTATCATGGAAGTACTTTACCCGGATTGGCTCTCTAATCCGGTGCTCATGGAAAAGAAGAAGGATGATCCGAATGTGCCTATGGTGTGGCGTATGTGTATCGATTACACGAACCTAAATAAGGCGTGTCCAAAAGATCCATTTCCACTGCCAAGGATAGACCAGGTCATAGATTCAACTGCTAGATGTGAGTTGTTATCATTCATAGATGCTTATTCTGGCTTTCACCTGATACCTTTGAACCTAGATGATCAAATAAAGATTGCGTTTATCACCCCGTATGGGGCTTATTGCTATCGCACTATGCCGTTGGGATTACGTAATGCAGGAGCAACGTATCAACGATGCATGCAAAAAATGTCTACATGACCAAATTGGTCAAAATGTGCAAGTTTATGTGGACGATGTTGTGATAAAAACTAAGGAAAGCAAAACACTCCTTGATGATATCCGTCAAACATTTGCGAACCTAAGCAGGTTACGGATGAAGCTTAACCCGGAGAAATGTACCTTTGGTGTTCCGACAGGGAAGTTACTCGGTTTTCTCGTATCCAGCCAAGGTATCGAGGCCGACCCCACAAAAATCTGAGCTATAGAAAGAATGGAACTGCCGAAGTGTCTTAACGATGTGCAGAAGTTCACAGGTTGCCTAGCATCGTTAAGTCGGTTTGTAAGTCGGCTGGGAGAGAAGGCATTACCCCTCTATCAGTTAATGAAAAAGGTAGATAAATTTACATGGACACCACAAGCTGATAGCATATTTCGTGAATTAAAAAATATGTTATCTTATGCACTAGTGTTAGCCTCACCACTATCCAAAGATCCCATGTTGCTCTATATAGTAGCGACCAACCGAGTCGTAAGTGCGATGATAGTAGTGCAGTGTGATGAGGAGGGTAAGTCGGTGCAGAGGCCCGTGTACTACCTAAGCGAGGTGTTGTCAGCTTCGAAGCAGAATTACCCTCACTATCAGAAGATGGCATATGGCGTGTATATGGTGGACAAGAAGCTAAAGCACTACTTTGAGGAACACCCCATCAAAGTGATATGCGAAGCGCCCATATCTGAGATAATGAGCAACAAAGATGCCAATGGCGAAATTGCAAAATGGGCAATTGAGTTAGCCCCATACGCACCACAGTTTGATAGGAGAGTTGCAATTAAATCTCAAACAGTGGCGGATTTCTTTGTGGATTGGGCTGAGATGCAATACGAACCACCTTTGCCGGACTCAAACTATTGGAGGATGCACTTTGATGGGTCAAAGCTAAAGGAAGGACTGGGGGCCGGGGTAGTACTTACCTTGCCCAAGAAAGATCAGTTGAAATACGTCCTCCAGATCCATTTTAGTGCGTCAAGTAATGTTGCCGAGTATGAGGCGCTCGTGCATGGGCTTAAGGTGGCAAAGGAAGTAGGAATACGTCGGATGCAATGCTTTGGAGATTCGGATTTGGTGGTACAGCAAGTGTCTGGCAATTGGGATGCTCTGGATGCAAACATGGCCCTCTTTACAGATTTCATGCCCAAAAGATAAGTGGGTTCTTTGAAGGATTTGAATTCCACCATGTACCTCGGCTTGAAAATGAGGCAGCCGCTGTATTATCTAAATTGGGATCATCTCGGCAGCCAATCCCACCAGGCGTTGCTTGGGAGCACTTGAGAAAACCATCTATCACACCTTCACCAGAATCTGACTCAATCTATGTCCTGGCTCACTCCGGATCAGAGGCTACCCCTATGGATATAGATAGGGGCAGTACATCAGCAAACCCAGGGACTGCCCCGCAGAACCCGGGGACTATTCAACTTGATCTGGCTGAAGTTATGTCGGTGGAAGCGATAGAAATTGACGAGGAACTTTTTCTTGTTCGAGTTATACCTGCATGGGCAAAGCCAATATTTGAGTTCTTG
The DNA here is from genome assembly GCA_916181665.1 of Avena sativa. Classification (NCBI taxonomy): domain Eukaryota; kingdom Viridiplantae; phylum Streptophyta; class Magnoliopsida; order Poales; family Poaceae; genus Avena; species Avena sativa. The sequence continues at coordinate 349,027,467 of OV702287.1, forward strand.
AAATAAGGAACCTTGCCAAGTGACGAGATACTTTCAACAGATCCAAAGGAGAGCAAAGGCATATACTATTATCAATGCCGAACTATACAAGAGAAGTGTCACAAGTGTCCTGCAACGATGTGTTGACCCAGAAGAAGGGCTTGACATCCTCCGAGATATCCATCAGGGGGAATGTGGGCATTATGCATCATCCATAGCATTAGTGGCAAAATCTTTCCAACATGGATTTTACTGGCCAAGTGCCTTGGAGAAAGCAGAAGATCTTGTAAGAAAATGCAATGGTTTTCATAGGTATGCCACCAAGACGCACATGCATATGTCGGAACTGAAAACTATACCTATCACTTGGCCATTTGCGGTATGGTGCTTGGATATGGCCGGGCCATTTAAGTTGGCAAAAGGAAACATGACCCATATCTTGGTTATGGTGGACAAATTTACCAAGTGGATTGAGGTAAAGACAATTAGGAAATGTGATGGAGAAACAACTGTGACATTCCTCAAAGATATAATCTTGAGATACAGATATCCCCATAGTATCATAACTGATAATGGCACAAATTTTGCTGAAGGAGCATTTGTGAGGTTCTGGAGAAAAGAAGACCCGGCTAGATATTGCATTAGTAGCCCACCCCACTTCGAACGGGCAAGTGGAAAGATCCAACTGACTAATTTTGTCTGGAATAAAACCCCGACTCATTGAGCCACTGCAAACATCAACGGGGTGCTAGATAGAAGAACTACCAGTAGTACTGTGGAGTCTAAGAAGTAAGAACAACTCCGAATCGATCAACATGCTATACGCCATTTTTTCTGGTATATGGGGCAGAAGCTGTACTACCAGCCGACATAGAGCATGATTCGCCTAGGGTCGCCCAATACAAAGAAGCTGAAGTGCGAGAAGCCCGGCAAAATGATGTTGATCTGTTGGAAGAAGCGAGAGAACTGGCCTTGTCCAGATCCTCCATATATTAGCAAAATCTCCGACGCTACCGTAGCCAGAAAGTAAACCCCCGAGTCTTCCGGGAAGGTGATCTTATACTTCGGCTGGTACAACACACTGCTGGCATGCATAAGTTATCCCCTCCATGGGAAGGACCATTTATTATAAGCAAGGCATTGCACAATGATTCCTATTACCTCATTGACGCACAACCACATGAGAAGAACAAGGCGAACAGGTCCGGCGAGGAATCTAAGCATCCATGGAATGTAGCTCTACTCTGTCCGTTTTACACTTAGCGGAAAGTGTATGTATCCGAATCTCTCATATGTCGGTATGTATGTCGGCAATGAGTTCATCAATGAAACCTTGGCACCCCAAGCAGAAACTCGGGGACTTCCCTAGCAATAGTATTTTCAGTGTTTACTTTTATATGTTGGCTGGCTTAAATTACTTACACCTTAGCCAAATTAGTAATGTGTATGCACCAAAAACCTAACTCTTTGACTTTCTGCTCTTCGACTTGCTGCTGTCCAACAAGAATTGGCTTCATGGTAAGCAAGAGAACAAGTTTGGAATTGCAAGGCACATGAAAAACGACTAAGGAAAGGAATGTAATCGAGTCGACATATGTTATTCAGATTAACCCCGCATCTATCTTACTTATGCTATGTTGAATTATATTGAGCTAATCCCAAAGTTCCAAGTATTGTTAAGTCAATTTTTTGAACCTCAGACTTGTAAGTCAAAAACCGAATCAAGGTAGACGTGAGCCGAATCATAAAATTGGGCGAACAAGAAAAGGAAACTAGGGGACTCTGCCCAAGTTAATGTGATGTTAAAAACTTAGTAGCAACAACACCTAACCATTGTACTTGATACATTTGCACCTGGCATACCAGGGATCTGATGAATGTCAAAGTATTTTTTTAGCTCATGGATCAATAGCAGGAGCCGGATCATCGGACGCAGGAGGGGGTAATTCGACATCAGTAGGAGGAGCTTCGGTTTCTGCCTCATCTTCCGGGTTAGCACTAGCACCCTCTGGATCTTCAGCATCGTCGCCGAGCTCAGAGGCCTCTTCTTCTTCGCCGTCTGTCCCATCCGAAACATAGGCATCGTCGATGAGGCCAAGGAAGCTCGAACCTTCATTCCAGCTGTGGCAGAAGGCATACTGGATGAGGTTGTAGGCGCAAGCCTTGTGTTGAGCGATACAATCCGGATCATTAGTCCATATTGATCCGATGCACATACGGTCAAGCACCCTCAAATCCAGAGTCTCATACTAAGAAAGTACGAAGCTCAGTGCCGTATCAGCTCCGACACGTGCAACAGACTCTCGCCAGAGGTCCAGCTGAGTCTCGCACTCCATCAACTTTTCATAAAAGCCTTTGAACCTTCGGGAGTTTCATCATTGGGCCATAAGGCATTGAAGATCCGGACGGCTATGGGCATAATATCTGCACCGTAGTTCTTCATGACTTCTGCTCTCGCCACAAGGCTCACCAGCATATCCTCCATATCATAAGGTATTGGACCAGCGGAAGGATCAACCGGAGTACTTCGCTGCACGCGAAACTTGTCAACCGCAGCGCAGGCGAGGGGATCAGATTCGGGGAATTTGCCTGAAAAGGAGATAAACAAAAGACTTCAGCACAAGCAGAAAGCCAAACCTGGACAAAGAAATTACGGCAAAGGAGGGAACACTCACATGCAATGTGGCCAAGGATCCGATCCAGTTTAGTGAGTGAATTAGTGTTTCTCTGCTTGAGGATTTCACATTCGGTGTTCACTGTTGCGAACTTGGTGTCGGCGTGCTTCAAGAAATCTTGGTCCTTAGCTAGCTGAGTCTTCATGCGCTCTTTTTCTTTGGAGAAGTCCTGGTTGGCCTTATCTAGCTTAGCCTTATGGAGATCTTTGAGCTTCTAGATTTCAGCGTTCAGCCGAGTTATTTCATCATCTTTGAGGAGAAGCTTGGCGATTTCATCATCCTTCTTCTTAAGTTAGGCATGATGCTTCCCTGCTTGTTCGATAAAGTGAAGCATCATGTCAGGCATATGCACGCTATCTTGAAGTGGCACTGCAATAGTTGGTTGACCCGGCAGAGCCGAGGTATAATTATCTGCCGAGTCAGAGTAAAAATGGACAAAGGCTAAATGACCAAGACGAGTTATCTGTGATCTCGGCCAAGTTCTTTCTCATGAGATGTTCTCAGCTTCAACTTCGGCTGTGCAATCCAGATAACAAGTTAATACAGACAACAAATAACACAGAAAAGTGAACGTAAAAGATCACTTACATTTCTTCTTCGGCTCAGCGTCCAGTTTCTCGTGCTTTGAGCGAAGATCTTTGTGGGTATCCAGAAGGCGCTGGAACTCGGCGGTGCGGCAGTTCATTGTAATTTGAAAAAGAACAGTGTTGGCTCTAGGTGTGTGAATATTCGAAGTTTACAAGATCCGGGCCAAGTGGAACTTAAACTGGCTCTAGGTGTGTGGATATTCAAAGTTTACAAGATCCAGGCCAAGTGGAACTTAACCCGGCTCTAGGTGTGTGGATATTCGAAGTTTACAAGATCAGGGCCAAGTGGAACTTAACCCGGCTCTAGGTGTGTGAATATTCGAACTGTTCAAGATCCGAGCCAAGTGGAACTTAACCCGGCTCTAGGTGTGTGAATATTCGAAGTTTACAAGATCCGGACCAAGTGGAACTTAACCCGGATCTAGGTGTGTGAATACTTGAAGCTACTAGGGACCTACACTAGTTTTCTAAGAGTATCTGGCCGAGTAAAAAGTTACTCCCCCGGAGGCTCGGGGACTAGTGGATATATCTCTAGGTACTTGCATGTATGTAAAGGTATGATGAAGAGGTTTACCTCCATCATCCAGCCTGCAAAAGTAATTGCCTTCGAAGCAGTATTCATATGGGCGCTAAATTCGGCGGGGCCAAACTTCTCCGGGATCTCTTTGTTGAGGTTGACGAACTCAGCCTCATTCCAGTTGTTGCATATTCAACCAAGGGGGCATAACTTTCCCCAGAGAGAGTCTAGGCAACGACCAAGCCTTTAGCATGCGCCTCCTTCCTGATCATCTGCGCAGCAGCTGGACTAGTGTGCAAAGTAAGTTGCTTGCTACTGTCAGACCCGACAGCAGATGGCCCGGAGGCGGCGTTACCCTTATTTGTCATGGACGCAAGAGTATGCTATCCAGACTCAATGTTTACGCTTGGGAAGCTTGGTCCTTGGCAATCTCGACAGTTTCCTTGATTTTGTTGCCAGACTTGGGCCACTGCAGAGGAGCCGAGGCTTGCGCTCTAGACTAGGCCTGAGATGATGACTGAAATATGTCCTTCATAGAGGGAGTTAACCTGGAAGAGGCAGTCTGAGGCTTTTTGGGTGCTGGTGCTGGTGTTGGTGTTGGTGCTGATGCTGGTACTGGTGCTGGTGCTGGTGCCGGTCCTGGTGCTGGAGTTGGTGCTGGTGATGGTGCTGGTGCTAGTACTGGCACTGGTGTTGAAGTGGGAGCTGGTAAAGATTCGTCTTGAGATGGTGCCAAAGTTATCGGCACCTCGGAAGTAACTAGTTGCGGCTGAGCCAAAGAAGAGCTGGGCTGATCCAGCATTGTCGTATCCTCAGCAACGCAACCTCCCTCAGCACCGACATTACCCTCCTCTTGATGAGGTGGGCTAACATTCGGAGCGGCTACTGAGCTTTCCAGAATGGGGCTCAGAGGGCATGCATCGTTGTTGCGAGGAGAAGGAGGGGCATCTCAGAGAGGCGAAGCAATGCTGGAACTACTCTTGAGGATTACCCTGGCATCCCTGCCGAGTCAGAAAGGAAACAAGTACAAATCATAAGCAAGAACATATGATACCAAAGTTATTCTATCTGAAAATGATGGGCAAGGAGAAACTCACTCGGATGAGGTTGGAGGTTCCCTAGGCTTGTGCGCTCTCTGGACCGTGGCCTTGGGCGTGGGTTTGTTGGCGCCCTTGATGCCGAGTTTCTTCTGCCTTTTCTTGGCTGGGGAACCTTAGAAGCAGTAGCCAAGGTTGCCTGGCGTTTGTTGGACGGGGCAGGATTTGGCTCACCCACAGCAAGGGGCGGACCGGTATGGACCTGCCCGGCCAGATTAGCTGAAGCCGAGGTAACCGGAAAAGCATAAGAGAGTGGCGTCAGATCAAGTACCTCCATAATTTCAATATCGGAGTCGTCATCATCAGGCCAATCCCTTAAAGAAGAGGCCTTACCATAGGTTCACCTAGAGCCATCCGGAGTAGGCAAGAACATCTCTGTATCTGGCTCCACCGCGTCCGAGGTTAGGCGGTCCTTTCCCCATTTAAGGGACAACTCCTTACCATCTTCCATGGTCTGCTGAAGAAACAACTGAGAGCAAAAATACTAAAGGATCAAGTAAGCATACGGTCCGACATACTACAAGACTCAAAAAATAAATCAAGAAAGAAATGTACCGGAGGAGGCATCTTATCCCGATAGAAGTGCTCCAATCCCTATTTCCAATCCTCTGAGAAATCCTTGTCAATCTTGAAAATAGCTTTGAATCGGTGGAATATCTTGGTGTTATTGAGTTCAGAGGAGGAGGTTCGGTTGGGGTCAAGGTGACCACTCATGTGGCAGAGCTTGTGGGTGCTTTCTGCAGGGGCAAGATCCGGCTGCGGATGAAGGTGATCATCACGTCCTTGTTGTGTAGCCCCAACACCTTTAGCTCCCTGAGCCGTTTATCCACCTGATTCGCCAAGGCAGTCGCCCGCCTTGGGATTCGGTTCCACAAGGAGGTGTCAGGCACGCCGAGTTCGAAGGGGCGCAGCCGGATCAGGTCCTTGTCCGTATTATTCCTCACATAGAAGAATGTCCGGGCCCATCCTTTGCAAGACTCAAGGCCTGTGACCCGGGGGAATGCAGAGTTTTTGCGGGAGAGATAGAAGCTCCACCGCACTAAGTGGATCGGGAATGACATTTTTACGAAGGCCAAAGAACTTGATCTAGAGCTCCTTGGTGGGCCAAAGGCCGACATATCCTTCTACGCCGGAGGCGAAGGAAGAAAGGGAAGTGATGGCATTCGCCGGAAGATGGTGAGGTTGGAGCTTGTAGAATTGATGAAATCATGGAAGAAATCACTGACTGGGAGACCAAAACCACGCTGGAAATGAGACAAGAAGACCATGAACTCACCCGGATTGGGAAGGTAGCGAGCTCCTCAGCGGCAGGTGACTCCGGCAGGGATGCGACGGGTCTAGTACAACCAATTGATATCATCCTCGCAGACCCAGGAGCCGGCCCAGGCGCCGCATTCATGCGCTTCACTCTCCTCCTCCTCCTCAACAACAACAATGGCGATTTCCTCTTATGTCATCTTCAAATCGCTGTCTTTATCGAAATAATCTGCGGTGGGGGACAGCGGCCTGGACTGGCAAGGCCCTGTAGCGGCGAGGCTGTGCAGCAGTGGTGGCACGGCTATGGCAAAACAACAAGGCAACAAAGCGCGACGGCAACAGTGGTACGCGAAGCAGATGTACCAGCGACAACATTGCTGTGAGAAAGTAGGAAGAAGAAGGGCAGGCAAGCATGTGAAGTGGGGGAAAACCCCCAAGGGCCGCCCTGTCCCCTATTTAACCACGCCCCTGAGAGGGGTAGTGGGATCTAGTAGTGCAGCGAAGCCACACGATGTGGTCGTGTACTTGCCGGATCAGCCAATCAGAGGCAGGCCACAGGAAGGGCCACAGGGAGCAGCGGATCCCACGACGCGACATGCTGGTACAGTTAACGAGGGGCAGCCATGATGTGATGTTTACAACAGTTATTCCTGATAGTGAATACAGTAACTGACACAGTAACTAGCGCATGCCCTTAAAGTGAGACAAGTAAATGATTACCCTCCATGTAGGATGTGGGGAAGCGTACGAGAGAAGGAAGAATGACCCGGATAAGTGGAAAATAACCCGCCCAACAAGGAATAACTCGGAAAGAGCCAAGGGAAGTCAGTAGTGGACAAACCGAGTCATACCATGACACGGAAGAGGAACATAAAAACTTGATAGGTTGAACCTGCTATGGCCTTACCAGCTGAAGTTGCTAAGACCACACCAGCTTTGGGGACTAATGTTGGTGGGATACCCCCGGGTAGGGTCACACCAGGGTATAAAGGCTGTGTTAGCCGAGGTACGGCGAGGTCAAAGCATATGCTGGCCAAGTCACCTCAAGGAAGGCCGACTTACGGAATGACCCGGCCCGGTGGATTTCAACTAATGCTAATCCGGCCGACATAAAGCATATGTCGGCTATGTTCGGAGAATATACCTCCACGTATGCCCTAGATTGCAACCTAGCCCCCCCTATATAAGGAGGGGCAGGACCTCCATAGAGAGGGTTGGCCATTTTTACTAAGGGAGAGCCCTGAAGATTAGTTGTGGGTTGTAAGAGAACTAGTCTCAATTCCCACGAACAGCTCAAGGAACCTCTATAATCCTTCATCAACAAGAGAGAAATACAAACACTTGTGTGTGGAATCACCACACTATCCCTCCCTGGATTCCTCTAGTGCTCATTGGCCCCATCTTTAGCCTATACATGGCATCTGCCGTGCCACCACCATGACAGACATTCCCCACCGGTGGAATCACTCCAATGGACAGATCTAGTACCTTTCTTCTCACCATGAACCTAGGGTCATCCCCTTCGTTTTTTTTGAGTTTTGTACTTAATTTTCCCACTGGAACAACAAGCTTGTGTGCACTGTATCACATTAGTCTCATATCCTTGCACGATCTGCTAGAATCAATCCCACCGGTGGTCTCCTTGTGCAACCTGAAATCTCCAGACCAGAGATTCCAGTTGGTCAGTCTAGAGACTCCGGTCCGTCTGACCGGAAACTCCGGTCTAGGCCGGAGATTCCAGTGTTGCACACCGGAGACTTCGGTGTTGATTGCCTCTAGCACATCTGGTAATGTTGTGAGGGTCTTGTGTTTATCTCTGGGACATATGTGCTTAACCCCATGCTATCCCCGCTCTCTAATTTCACATGTGGCTCAGGTTCTTGTCGTGGTCGCACCAAGGCAAGTCCAGGAGGGTGGATCCTCAGTTTGATGAGGAAGCCGGGCAGTATGTGATCCCGCCATCCAACCGCAGGAAGCAGCTCAGAGATGCTGAGTACATGAGAAAGAACCAAGAGCAGATAGAAGAGGAAAACCGTGCCAAGATGGCTAAGTATGACAATTTGTAATCCCTTACCCACATGAACAAGAGAGAGTTTCGTGAGCTACGCAAGACTAACTTCTATGAGCTGCCCAGGACCAGTGATGACCCATGTTATTGGAGAATGGAGCAGAAAGTATTCATGACTGATATCTATAGCAAGCTCACCAAGTCCCCTGTTTTCCCTCCAAGGTATATGGAACTTGAGTACATGCGTGCCAATAACTACTTTGAAGATGCTCTGTGGATTACTGAGAAGCTTGGGCTACATAGGCTCATAGAGCTCTTAGAAAATTACAACATCACTCTTGTCCAGCAATTCTATGTAACCGTTGTGTTTGGGACTAATCAGGCAAGGACCATGACTTGGATGACTGGCAATGTCTACTGCACTACAAACTTCTTTGACTTTGCTAGTGTGATCAATGAGACTTCCTAGGGGGTGTCTGTTCATGTTGGGCACCGTATGCATGATGCTGTCCTTGGTGAAAGCAAGACCAAGTTGGCTCCCCTCTATGGCAAAAAGGCTATCATCGGTGAGGCCAAGGGCCTCAAGCCTCTCTACAACTTACTGTTGAGGATATTTTACCACAACATTTCTCCCAGCGCTAGCAATGATGATGCTATTAGGTGTGGCCTTGTCAACTTACTCCACCATGCTCACAAGTTATACCTTGCTGGCCCTGATGCTGAAGAATATGCCATTAACGTTATGGATTACATTTTTGAGGAGATGCACCATGATATTCTATTCAATAAGTCTCCTCCATATGCTGCTCTTGTGATGAGGCTTATCAACACTCAAGCCCATGGTTCACCACTTGCCCTTCCTCCCAATCTTACGGAACATGCATTGGTGTATCTTCAAAGGAAAGAGAAAATGAGTCCAGCTCGTAGGCAGCCATTTGAGAGTAAGGATGATGAGATCTCTAAGGTTGAGCGTGCTCCCACCCCTTCGAGGGGCTCTAGGAGGAAGAATGCCTCCAATGCTCCCATGGCTCCTGTCACACGTGAGTTTGTTCAGGAGAAGCTCAAGAAGGCATCTGATGTGGGCATACCCTACATGCACCCGAGTTTGGCATATACGGTCCAGATACGGCAGAATCCCATAGTGTTTCCAAGGCCCAATACAGAATTCTGGTGACTCACGGAGTCTCCGATTGCTTCCATCACAATATGGAGCTTAAGATAGAAAGATTAAAGGGATGGACCCTAATCTGTAACCGACTCGACCTGCTACCTGAGACCTAGCCTATCTATATAAAGGATAGGAGGGGGCGGCGAGGAGGAAAATCACAACCCTAGTTGCCACAACCTTGCCAGATTGCATCTGCGCACCGCCTGTAACTTTCGACTCCCTCGATAATTCCAAGAGCAGACAAGAAGGAGTAGGGACCTCTACAAGGCTTGAACCTGGGTAAACCTAGCGTCCCTGTGTGCTTGTTTGCTAGCCGATTGATGCCTCTAGCGCTCCCTCCTTATCCAAAACCCAAGTCCATAACAATGGGCATTAACGAGTTAAACCCTCATCAATTGGCGCCGTCTGTGGGAAGTGGGAGTGCTGATGTCGCAGCTTCTTCAGCCCCGTCAACCGCGATCTACAACTCTGCAACAACGAAGATTTGCCAGCTCTTCGGCGCTTTCGACTTCACCGTCCACACGCCGGCCACTCGCCCGGCTTTCGAGTCCGTGGGCGATGGGATCGGCCTGGCTATTGGGAGCTTACGCTTCCAAGTTGGTCAGCTGGGCACACTTCCCTCCCTGACCAGCCGACGGGTCCCGTGATTGCTCCAGCATTGTGGTTTTCGCCACCAATTGGCACCCTCAGTGAGCTCAACACCCCGACAATAGTCTAGAGTACAGACAGCGACAACAGTCGCGGATCTGATTTGGGTGACAACAGTCGCGGCTCTGGATCTGAAAGTTGTGGGAGCAACAGCTTCCCCAATCACTTCATGTGCGCCGTCATCAACGCAAGCGACACCGGTGTCACTCGCGACAACACCGGTAACGGGCCAACCAACGGTGAAAACGGTGGCCCCACCAATAGCACGCCCACCAACGGGACAGAGCGTGTGCTGATCAAGCTCAACGACAACGAGTGGGCCCGCTATCGAGAAGCTCTGTGGGGCAATCCTCTACCCCCTAACTCGTCACAGGACATGCTGATGGGCTACCATTGGCTGCTGAAGGAAGAATACAAGCGCCAGCAGCAGGTAATCGTGCAACTCGACATGCGCAGAAAGGCAGCGGACGAGTCGAGCCTTCGGCGGGCTTAGCTCTCCTCCCATGGAGGATCCTCCTCCAAAGGCAATGACTACGTGGCCACCAAACGACGATCTCGACTGGCCCACCTCACCAACAAGGAACACGAGGAGGCCGTGAGAGTCCTCAACTTCAGTTCCATGATAGTGGATACACGGGGCAATGTGCTCCCGAAGACGCCCCAAGCGGCGGTGACAGCGGCCACCATGTAACTCCTCAACAACCAGCCAGCGGCTGGAGAACCGCGATCTGCCATGCACTGATCTATGATCGCGGGCCTGGGGCTAGTCAAAGCTGCCCTCGTCAAAGAGCCAACACCGGAGCTGAAGAAAAGCAAGTCTCCGACCAAAATCTACTCCTCGCCCTCGGCCAGCGATGATAGCCACGACCTATCTCAACGTCGCCACTCACGGCGACATGACCATGACTACAACGCTCGTGATGATATCATGCAGCGCAAGGTCGACAAGATGCACGCAAGGCACGCTCGTTCGACTGACTCAGAGGACGACGACGTAGAGCTCTACGGCATTAGATGCTTCAGCAGAGCCATCCGGAAGAAGCGAATGCCTAAGGGGTTCAAGCTTCCATCGGAGAACCCAAAATTTGACGGTCTGCAGGACTCAAATATCTGGCTGGAGGATCACATCTCTTCCATCAGGCTACACGGCGGAAGCTCGAGTACGGCGATGCAATGCCTACAACTGCAGCTGCAAGGCGCCGCCTGCGTGTGGCTCAATAATCTCCCGCGCGGATCAATTTGCAGCTGGGAAGAGCTGGTCTACAGCTTCGTGCGCAACTTCTGAGGACACTTACGAAAGGCCCGCATCAATCGAAGAGCTAAGAGGCTACCATCAGAGATCTGGCGAATCGCTGCGCTCATACATCTAGAGATGGTCTATTATCAAGAACTCCGCAGAAAACATCTCCGAAGATCGTGCAATCAACGTGTTCAACAGCGCCGTACGCTGCAGAGATCTCAGGGAGGAACTGGGCCGCTGGCGAGGACTCAGTAAAAAACCGTGTCTACTCTGACGACGACGACCTCGGGCACAAACGCGACCATCGAGGAAAACGTCGAATGTGCATATACAAAGACCACGATGAGGTCGACATGGTCACAGCCGGCTATGCCAACAAACGCAACGACAACCACAACAACGGATATCGCAGCGGTGGATACCGCGACAGCGGGAAAACCATGCAGGTGTGGCTACAGCGCATTCGCGAAGAGGCACCCACAACATCCATCCAGGACAAACTGTCCGGTCCATGCAACGTGCACTTCTACATCGACAATCACGACGGCAAGAGAAAATCCAGCCACCTCCTAAAGTCATGCCGCGAGTTCCTCAAACTCCACGAGGGCCTAGCCCAGATGAATCGCGACGCGATCAACCAAGGCTACGGAGCTACCCTGGGCGCTGTGGCACATGGAGATCCTCCACCACCACTAGGACCACCACCACCCGCGACTGCACCAACCCACAACCACGGAGGCGAGCCGTACCCCCGACCACTGGGAAACATGGGGATGATCCAAAAGGGCCGCCCCTCAAATCGAGCACAGAAGGCAATTACTCGCCAAGTCAATTTGGCGACAAACTCCCCACCCTCCACCACTGAGTACCTCAGTGGTAGCGAGTCCTGCATCACCTTCGATAAGAGCGACCACCTGCGTCAAGTACCTCGCCCGGGCCATTGTACCCTAGTGCCCAAAGCACATATCGGAGGGTTAGAGATGAGTCACATTTTTATGGACGGCGGAAGCGGCATTAACCTCATGTTTGCGAGTAGCTTGCGAGTAATGCGGATCCCGCTGACATGTCTGGAAGTGTCAGACACGACGTTCCATGGCATCGTCCCAGGGAAGGGTGTATACCCCTAGGCAAAATCAACCTCGACGTCATCTTCGGCACGTCGCAAAACTTTCGGCGAGAGCGCATCGACTTTGAAGTCGTCGATTGGCCCAACGGACCCGACCAATACGACCCTCATCGCCAACAACTTGAGTTCCGCATAGGAACTCGCGCTCGTCGAGTTCCTCCGCGAGCACTTGGAAATCTTCGCCTGGTGTCTAGCAGACATGCCAGGAGTTCCTAGGGAATTCGCCGAGCACTCACTCAACGTGAATCCATACGCAGGTCCAGTCAAGTAGACAATACGGCGACTGTCTGAACCAAGAGCAAAAGCGGTCGGTATGGAGATCAACAGACTCCTCGACGCAAATTTTATACGCGAGATCAAGGAAAGCACCTGGCTCGCAAATACAGTGCTTGTGCCTAAAAAGGACACAGACATCCTGCGGATGTATGTGGACTTCACCTCCTTGAACAAGCACTGCCCAAAAGATCATTTCCCGTTACCACGGATCAATCAAATAATCGACTCCACTACAGGATGTGAGCGCCTCTGCTTCCTCGATGCCTACTCAGGCTACAATCAGATTCGAATGAAGGAGGAAGACCAAGAGAAGACGACATTCACGACACCCTTTGGTGTGTTCTGCTACAACACGATGCCCATCGGGCTAAAAAACGAAGGAGCCACCTATCAGCGGTGCATGCAAGCTTGCCTCAAAAACCAACTTGGTCACAATATCCAAGTCTACGTCGACGACATCGTCATCAAAACCAAAGAGGAAGCCACGTTAATCGACGATCTTCGCGAGACCTTCGATAACCTCGACCGATACCGGATCAAGCTCAATCCGGATAGGCGTACCATCTGGGCAACTGCTCGGGTATCTCATCTCTGCGAGAGAGATCGAAGCAAACCCGAAGAAAATAAAAGCCATACTGGCCATGGAGAATCTAAAGAACGTAAAAGGCGCCCAGCAGCTGGCTGGGTGAATCGCAGCGCTTAGTCGATTCATCAGTCGAATGGGTGAAAAGGCACTGCCCTTCTACCAACTTCTCCGCAAGGCTGACAAGTTCGAGTGGACAGACGAAGCACAAGAAGCATTCGAAAACCTCAAGCGTCTACTGTCCACCTCGCCAGTACTGGTGACGCCTCGCGAAAAGGAGCCACTGCTACTATACATCTCCGCCACCAACCAGGTGTTCAACACTATGCTCGTGCTGGAGCGAGCCGAAGAAAATAAAGTCCATGGCATACAACACCCAGTATACTACCTCAGCGAGGTGCTTACGCCAACAAAACATCGATACCCGCATTACCAGAAACTGACATATGGCGTTTTCATGACGGCCAGGCGACTGCGCCACTACTTCCAGGAGCACCCAATCGTGGGGGTAAACGACTCCCCACTCGGGCATATACTCAATAATCCTGATGCTACTGGACGAGTTGCGCTTTGGGGCATAGAGTTGTCTCCACGAGACATCACATACGAGAAGCGCGACGCGATCAAATCGCAAGTTCTCCTGGACTTCCTCGTGCACTGGATGTAGAACCAGCTCCCCGACAAGCTAGACATGTCCTACCTATGGACAATGCACTTCGATGGATCCAAGCACAAGGAGGGAGCTGGTGTAGGTGTCATACTGACATCACCCCAAGGCGACAAGATGAAGTATGTTCTGCGAATGCAGTTCATGACCTCCAACAATGAAGCGGAATACGAAGCCTTGATGCATGGGATGCAGATGGAGAAAGCCTGCGGCACCAAGCGACTCGTCATCTATGGCGACTCCAAACTGGTGGTCAATCAAACAATGAATGAATGTGATGCTCTGAGCGAAAATATGATCTCTTATCGCGAGCTCTACGACACACTCGAAGGAGACTTCGATTGCTCCGAGCTACGACATGTTGGCCGCGAAAGCAACGAGGAGGCGGACATACTCGCCAACATTGGCTCCACCTGCTCCAAAGTGCCACCTGACATATTTCTGGAACGCATCTACGAGCGCTCCATCAAGCAAAAGGCCACAGAGCCTAAAACTAGCGCGACAACAGACTCGGGAGCTACACCACCGAGCGAGCCTATGGCAATCAATGACATGGAGTCTGACAGAGGACTCGAAGGCCCCATGGAGGTCATGATGATCGAGCCATCTTGGACACAGCCATACATCACATACCTGCTTAGCAAGAGGCTGCCAGATGACCTGACTAATGCACGACACATAGCGCGACGATCCAAGGCATTCACCCTCATCAACGATGAACTATACAAGCGCAACATCACATGAATCCTTCAACGACGCGTATCCAACGGGGACGGAAGAGCCGTCCTCCTCGACATACACGAAGGCACTTGCGGGCACCATGCCAACAGTCGCGCCCTTATCGCCAAGGGTCTGCGAGCCGGATTCTACTAGCCAACAGCCATGCGCGACGCTAAGGACATCGTCCAACGATGCAACGCTTGCCAGCGATTCACGGACAAGCCACACGCACCTGGCGTGGAGCTCAGGCCAATACTAGTGGCTTGGCCCTTTACACAAAGGGGACTCGATATGGTCGGCAAGCTCCCAAGGTCCTCACAAGGAGGTTACGTTTACCTTCTCATCATAGTCGACAAATTCACCAAGTGGATCGAGGCCATACCGGTGATGAATCAATCAGGAGCCAGCGCTGTCAAGTTCTTCGAGTCCATCGTCTACCGTTTTGGGGTGCCACATAGCATCATAACGGATAATGGGACAAACTTCACCTCCAAGGACTTCCAGGGATTCTGCGAAAACCTGGGAATAAACACCAGCTACGCCTCGGTGGCTCACCCCCAAACCAACGGTTAAGTCGAAAAATCCAATGGCGTCATCTGCGGCGGAATCAAGAAAAGGCTCCTCTAACCACTCGAGCAAGCCGCTGGTTGCTGGCCAGACGAGCTGCAATCAGTACTTTGGAGCCTACGCATAACTCCAAATAGCACCACAGGCTACACTCCGTTCTTCATGGTGCACGGTGCCAAAGCGGTTCTACCCGCAGAAGTGCGCTACAAAGCCCCGTGGGTGGTAGCATACAACGAGACAGACTCAACTCTCGCACTCGAAGACTTCATCGACCTCCTTGACGAGGCACGTGAAATTGCAGCGGAAAGATCAACGATCTACCAGCAGAACCTCCGCAACTACCACAGTAGAAGGCTATGCCCTAGATCATTCGTCGAAGGAGACCTGGTCCTGCGACTGAAGCAGCAAGGGCACCTCAAACTCGAGTCCCCTTGGGAAGGACCTTATGTGATTACCGAAGTGATCCCAGGTGGCGCCTATCGCCTCAAAGACCTAGATAGCGGAGTCGCATACTCCAATATCTAGAACGTCGCGCAGCTGTGTTGTTTCTACCCCTAGTTGTTTTTACTTTACAAATAAGGCTATTCAGCCAGGCTACTGAGCCACACACTGTACCTCGTACTATCCTGTGAATAAATAAAGCTAAGTGCCCCAAAACTCTGTGTCTTTTCTGTTTTTTGCAATTATTCACTCGAGGGGCTGCGCCACCCTTTACACCTTTGTCCTACGAACAAATCGCTGTATCCTGAGTAGCTGACACACTACCAATCGAACTCTTGATGAACACCAACCCAAATGCAGCGCACCTGATAGGTTGGCAAGGTGCTGAGATAAATACACGTCAGGCTAACGAAAGGGAACTGCAGAGTACCATACACTCGAAAATCATACAAGCTAGCAAGCCTTTTCATATCTTAATGGGTATCAAATACACCCACCACCATCATATGAATTTTACAGCACTTATACATCTATGTGCAGGATACAAACTACGCTACTACTGCAAAAGAAGAACATTTGTCTGCTCTTCAAAGAAGTCGATGATATCCTCTGCTGGACGGTCAACCGCCTGATAGTGCGGTACCATGTTCCAAGTCATCCCTTCTGGCGGTGGCGGCGGCCCAGCAGCAACAGATGTGATGTCCACATCTGGCCGATGCAGTTGCACCAACGACAGGGCAGCCTTCACACCTGCGACTAGCTGCTGCCGCACGCACTCATGGACAACGCTTAAATCCTGAAATTTCGCTAGAAGAGCCAGCAGGCTTGAGGGCACAGTGTTCAGCAGAAACATCATTTCGTAAATATACTTCAGGCACAACTGCACCTTCTTCAAGCATTGAAGCACCCGCGACGTGCGATCCTACAAAGTCGCCAATGCGACTGCACGGTCGCGATCCACCCGGAAATACCCACTAGCTTGTAGCTGCTCTTGGGTCAGGTCATTCATTCGAATGGCCACCCGGTCCTTCTCATCCTGTGGATGTCGAGCACCAACAACTACAAAACACAAGACCAAAAGCATAAGACAAGGCATCACCGTGAATGACTAAAGAAAGGATTAGAAGATAGAGAGCTAACATTTAAAGTGCTCATTCAGTTGAGCAACCTCGTCTAGAAGATACTTCTCGCGAGCGGTGGACTTCTCTGCCTTCGGCTTCCACACATCTGCATTACCGCGGATAATGGGAAACTCCCACTCCAACTGCTTAATAAGGTCGCGCAGTCGCGAGAGAAGAGACAGCTCCTCCACCTTTGAACGCGGTTGAGCTGCATTTTCATCGGTGGGAGGAGAGTCACAAGGACCACTCGAAGGACCCTATTACAATCAAGCAAGAAGCAAATAAGGGAACAAGAATACACTGATAAAAATGCGAATGCATTCAAACGTAGCAAAGTATTAATAGGGACACTCCCACAAAAGCATAGTTTCGTCAAAAGGAAGCTATAGCTATTACAAATGGCAACTAAGGAGCAATCTACTTCTTTGACTTGGACTTTGACTTCGGGGGATTCATCGACTCCGCAGTAGCCTCCGACGCCACGGATTTTCCGGTGGTAGCCCCAGACGCCGCAGTCTTTGCCGCCTTCGCTCGCCACAGCTCCGCAGAATACTTCACGACTGTATTGATGAGCTCAGGCCCATACTTACCGCAGCTACTAGCGAAGGAAGCAAACACTACCTGTTGGCCATCCGGGTCGACAGGCATCGCCTTGGAGATCACACTGGGATCCAAATCCACGCCATGGGCTTGTGCCATCGCGAGTGCCATAGTGGCACCGATAGACCGTTGGGAGTTTTTGAAGTCCATGGGAATACCTTCGGTGAAGGATTCCACCAGGTCATCAAGATTGTCGATTAGGCTGGCCTTAGGGGTCAGGTCCTCCCAGAGGCGGCTCAGCACACCTTTGGCTTTCCCCGACGTCTCTTGGAGGGAGACACCATGGTCCTCGACTGCAGCCACGATGCCAGCAAGAGCATCCTCACGATGCAAGGCCTAGGCATCGAAGCTTAGGCCAGCAACATCTAAAGAACACAAGGTGTCAGCATAAGGACAAGAAAACCAAAATAGGGAATATACAAGTGAAGTAGTGAAAGTACCTGAGAGTGCCTTTGCAGTCGAGAAAAGCTGTTCCGTGAACAACTTCTCCCTCTCAGCAGTAGAGGCGCGTAAGTCTTCCTCACGTTTATACGACTCCTCCAGGGAAGCGATTGCCTCGTCGCGCTTCTTCTCTGCCGCGGCAAGCCCCTTCTCGAGGGAGGTAAAGCAACAAATTTTTTTATCATGCTCACCTACAAAGGGCAAATCACGGCAAGTACATGAGTCTGCAAATTTTCATACAAGAGAGAGTGAAGAGGCAAAGCTTAGAACAAACCTTCGACTGCGCGATGGCGGTTGTCTAGCAAGGCGTGCTGTGGACCCAAGGCAAGGATCTGCTCTGCGAGACAAGTGGAATCCTTCATGATAGGCTACATCAAAAGAAAATAAAGCTTCAGCATCGACAAAAGGCATAAAATCCACAATTCGACTGCCAGCGGCAAAAAAGACACTTACGTTTTCCTCCAGGGACTCCGAAGATGCCTGTCGAGTGGGCGTCCGTGCAACCATCTGGTGCCCCCAGTATGAGGGGAACTCGAAGAGTTGGCGCCGGAGTGGGCCGCCACCGGAGGATAAGGCGACCGTGCTGGTACCTCCTTATTCTTGGAGTCTACGACTCTAGATTCTTTCACAAATTGGCAGTCATCAAAAGACAACGACACCGTTTGAATGCAAATTTGACCAGTGTCACTTCAGAAGGGAAACTTCAAAGAAAGCAAGACGAATTCATGACATATAAAAACTCACCAGTTAAATTTGTCGAGGTCGAAGGAATCATCCGACGACTCCTTCGGCAACCGCATCTTCTTCCGAGCGGGAGGAGCCATGGCACGTACAGGCACGACGGGAATTGGCTCCTCTGCAGAAGCAGTAGGAGAACCCTCTGGCGTTGATGGTGAGGAAGCATCCGAATCCTTGATGCGGGAGCGCTTTTGAGTCTCGTGGTCACCGGACTCAGGGGCTTCCTCTCCTTCCTCCACGGGGACGGTGGAGCCCGACTCGTCTTCTTTATCTACCTCATGGGGAATAATTCCTTCAGGTCGAGGAGGCAAATTGGCGGCCACGACCCAGTCCTAACACAACAAAAAGCATCAGTATACAAAGGCAGCTACAAGCAATCAAAAAGACAAGATACTACGAAGAGAAATTCACCTCAGGTGGAGGATTGCTGGCACAAAATGGAGGCACGATTGAGTCACCAGGGAGATCCTCCTTGGCGGTGTACTTGGTTAGCAGTCGCAACCTCCTATCTACTTCACTCGAGGAGATGCCCTCCGTAGAAATGCGAGTGGCATCACCAACACCGGTCCAGCGGAACATTGGGTGCGCCCTGGCCTATAGAGGCTGAACATGGTGGCGCATCCAAGTGCTGATAAGCTCTGCTCCACCAATTTATTTGCCTATGCGCTTCTCAAGGTCGCAGACACACTGATAGAGAGCCTCTGTCTCCTCGACTTCGGCAGGCATCACAATGTTTTTCCACGACCTCCTCTGCTTGTAGGGCGCCACCGGATCAAAAGGTGTGAGTCTGTAGTGTTCTCCATCCGCTTTCTGGTCGCGGATGTAGAACCACTTCTCTCGCCAACCTTGGATAGAAGAAGTGAGCTTGATGTTGAAGTAGGTAATGTTGGAATCGACGTGGATACCACAGCCTCCTATGTCGTAGACTACAGAATCGGACGCTGATTGACGTTTGAGATTGAAGAGATTTTTGAAGAGGCCGAAGTGCGGCTCGATTCCGAGCCAGCACTCGCAAAGGGCGATGAAACAAGCAATGTGAAGGATAGAATTGGGGGTCAGATGATGAAGTTGAAGCCCGTAGAAACAAAGGAGACCCCTAACAAAAGAATGCAGGGGAAGAGAAAGACCACGAATGATGAATGCAAGGAACGTCACTCGAAAACCCGCCGGAGGATTGGGGATTACCTCGTCGATGGGCACGCGTGAGTCATCCTCAGCGGCGGAGATCACCCCGTCCTGGCGCAGGGTGAATAGTTCTGAGGACTTGATGATGGATGGGCGCCACGACCTGTTGGTGACTCGAGTCCCTGTGCCCTTCTTCTTCCCAGCACCAGCGGCGCTGGTGCCCGTGGTGGCGGCACCTCCCTTCTTCTTGGAGGCAACAATGGCGGCCGCAGATCCAACGGCGTAGCCTCCTTTCTTCTTGCCCATCTTGTGCTGGCGATGTGAGCGCAAGAAATAGCTGGGAAAGGCGTGCAACTGGTTCAGTGCTACGGAGAAGATGTGCGCAAGGAATTAGCAAGAACAACAATGGCAGAGGAAGCATGGGCAAGAAGAGAGATGTGGGGAATTACCGCATGGTGTGTCCCTACTTAACCTCCTATC
Organism: Avena sativa; assembly: GCA_916181665.1. Taxonomy (NCBI): domain Eukaryota; kingdom Viridiplantae; phylum Streptophyta; class Magnoliopsida; order Poales; family Poaceae; genus Avena; species Avena sativa. Next base: position 349,047,528 of record OV702287.1, read on the forward strand.
AGACGAGATCCAATGGCCAGAAGAAAATCTACCAGACGCGTGGCGCACATCGACATTGACATGTGGCAAGGGTAAACCATGAACCGTCCCCCACTACTCCCATTAGGCGTAGAAATCGAGGAGACGCAGTTAAAACAGAAGATTACACACACCTGGTCAAATCCAAGTCAGAAAGTGGGTCCCACTACTCCTCACGTCCCGTGAAAGCCGCTCACGCGGGCAACTGAGGTCACCTCATCGTCAGCACTGACGTCATCAAGCTCCAGCAGGAGAACATTTTGACTACATTAGTCCTTATTCGAGTCTTCGACTCAACCAAGCACTCAGGGGCTACTCCTAACAAGAGCGTTGGCCGTGCACCCAAAGAATTTTACGCCGATATCCAAGCATCATCAAAACTCTTCACTTGAATCAACGATTCGATTGTGGACTACAGGTTACTCCCATAGGGAGCGTTGAAAGCACATTCGACCGAAACAAGCAACAAAAGACAACAGCAGTCACAAAATGTTTTTAGTCCCCACTCGAGTCTACGACTCGAATAGGCACTCGGGGGCTACTCCCATAGGGAGCGCTAGCCGCACATCCTATGATTATTTTTTCTTATACATTGCACTGTGTGTCGATAACATCCACACTCGAATGCTATGGCGACTCTGCCTCATATTTTTCTCTACAAAGAGATTGTGTCTCCTAGGTCACCCGAATCATCTCCGCGATGACAAAATTCGGATGTCGCGCTTACAACATGAAGATAAGACCTGAATAAGGCCTAGCAACGCATCTGCTGCGCACTGCTAGAAATATATCCGTACCTACATGTGTGATGAATATGCCTTGATGAACGCGTCGAGTGCTCACATTTATACACCGGAATTCGACTCATGTAAGACCTCCGTGGCCTCAGTCGAATTACACCAGCACTTTTCCGAATTCGAGTCCAGGGACTCGAGTTTGAGTAGATTGCGTTGTTTTGCCCTAAGGTAGTTAACTGATACCGATACATCGGATGAATCAGGCACGTATATCAACAATCCCTATGACACAAAAACAAAGCAGTCGAAAATATGCTCAGCTAAGCACTCGAAAACTTCATAAAGTCTCCACTCGAATCTATGATTCCACTAGACACTCGGGGGCTACTGATGTGGGCATACCCTACAGGCACCCGAGTTTAGAATATACGGTCTAGATATGGCAGAAGCTCACGGTGTTGCCAAGGCCCAATACAGAATTCGGGTGACTCATGGAGTCTCCGATTGCTTGCAACACAAGACGAAGCTTAAGATAGAAAGTTTAAAGGGACGAACCCTAATCTGTAACTGACTCGACCTGCTATCTGAGACCTAGCCTATCTATATAAAGGCTAGGAGGGGGCGGCGAGGAGGACAATCACAACCCTAGTTGCCACAACCTTGTCGATTGCATCTGCGCACCCCTATAACTTTCGACTCCCTCGATAATTCCAAGAGTAGACAAACATGAGTAGGGACCTCTATGAGGCCCGAACCTAGGTAAACCTAGCGTCCCTGTGTGCTTGTTTGCTAGCCGATTGATGCCTCCAGTGCTCCCTCCTTCTCCAAAACCCAAGTCCATAACAATGGGCATTGACGAGTTAAACCCTCGTCAGCATCTTTCTAGGAGAAGACTTTGTGCTGCATGAATGTGGACATCCGCAAGGGACAGCATGACTCCTACAAGAGCAACCATAGAATTGAGAAGCTCCTGAAGGAAATCAAGGCTAGAGGAGAAGAATAAGAGGAAGGGGAGTCTAAATATAATGATGAGCATGGAGCTAAACCATCCACAGAGTCATACCACACACTCTCCTTTGGTGCTTGGAATACTATGAATGCCATCTTGGTTGATTGGCAGACATTCTCTAAGGCCCCTTCTAGTTTTGCACCTTAGGGCACTTCCTCCTCTCGCCCTCACGACAAAGGCCCACATACTTCTGCTACTAATGATGATTATGATGAGGATGATGATGATGATGATGACGAGGACTCTGAGTGATCTTCTTTGGGGCGGTAGCTTGGACTTCTCCCTCTGCAGTGTTTTGATGCCAAAGGGGGAGAAGTTGTCCATTAGGAGCATCAGGATTTGCATGGGTTGGGTGTGTCGTCTATTTATATTTGTACATTTTCTTTCATTTGGTTCTTGTGAGACTTATTTGGTTCATGTGAAACTATCCATGTGTGTGGACATGTCTATGCCCGTTCCCTTATTGTAATAGTTAAACCTTCCCATGCTTAGTATCTATTACCTGACTTGCATGTATTACTTGATTATCTTGTTGCACATCATCAGGGGGAGCATAGCTATGTCTCTTATTACATATTTGATGCAAAACCTCTTGTTGTCACCAAACACCAAAAATGGCGAGATTGAAAGGACATTTATTGTCCTACTCTATTTTGGTATTCGTTAACAACATAAGGTTCATTTTACTGTGTGTTAATGTCTACAGGTCAATCTAATGAAAAGAGAAAAGACCGTAACATTGTGGGAAATTCCCTAGATAAATCTGATGATTCCTGAAGAATCCAGACCGGAGTCTCTGGCGTGGTCCGGAGTTACCTCGAAAGTCCCCGGAGTGGACTCAAGATGCTGCACAAGGTCATTCTGTGTGGGGGTCTGGAGATAGACCGGATTTTGGCTAGATTCTCCAGTGTGGGGTCTCAGATCGGAGTTTCCGGTGTGAAAACACGGGAGTCTTTGGTGTCCCCAGACCAAAGTTCCTGGCAAATCTCCAAAGTGAGCGACAAGTTGAAGGCTAGGACATCCTGATAGCCAGTCCGGAGATGGACCGGAGATGGGCCGGAGTTTCCGGTGTAGACCGAAGTCTCTGGTCTGCCACACCGGAGTCTCCGGTGTGGAAGGTATCCAACAGGAAGAAAACGGTCTGCAGCTGAGGAGGCTATAAATAGAGGACCTCATCTTCTTCCTCCGACCGCTTGTTCTAGAAAATAAAAGCATCACCATTAGAGCCAACCAAACTCCAAGATATTGATGGCCCAAAATATATCGAGCTTGTTGGGGAACCCCAGGAGGAAGGTATGATGAGCACATCAGCAAGTTTTCCCTCAGTTATGAAACCAAGGTTATCAATCCAGTAGGAGCAAGGAAACACCTCCAAGGTGTTGCCAGCTGGAATTTGGCAGGGCGCACTACCAGTGCCAGCAGCAACGTGAAGACCTGCACAACACAACCACAGAACTTTGCCCCCAACTTATAGTGACATTGTCAATCTCATCGGTTTTGCTGAAAACAAAGGATTAAACATATTGTGTGGAAGAAAGTAATAGCTTGCAGAACGTAAACACAAAACAGTAAACAGTTGATTGTCGATTGATGATAAAAGAAAGGACCGGGGTCCATAGTTCACTAGTGGTGGCTCTCCTTAAGATAGATGACATGTTGGGTGAACAAACTACAGCGGGGCAATTGACAAACATCAAGAAAGCAATATGCATATCTTGACTCCTTTGAGATTTGATTGGGCATTACAACATTATACATAGACCGTAATCCAACTGCATCTATGACTAATAAACCACCTTCAGGTTATCATCCGAACCCCCTCCAGTATTAAGTTGCAAGCAACAGATAATTGCATTATGCATTGCGTGTAAAGTAAACAATACAATTGTTCTATGAACAAATGATTGTTGTTTTCTCCCTAGTAGCAACAACACATCTAGTACCTTAGAGATTTCTGTCACTTCCCTAGATTACTAGAGGCATGAACACACTATCGAGCATAAATGCTAACTCTTGGAGTTGCTAGCATCTACTTGGCCAAGATAGCTACTAACAACGGAAAGCATGCAAGATCACAAATAACAAAGACATGATAGAATCAATAATCAATCTGAAATAGCATCTCAATATCCATCGGATCCCCGCAAACACAACATGTAGGAATTACAAATACATGATCTTGATCATGAACGGAGCTCACAAGATCTAAACATGATAGCACAAAGGAGGAGAACCAGCCATCTAGCTACTACATGGACCCATAGTCCAAGGATGAACTACTCATGCATCACACCAGAGGCTTGCATGGTGATGAAGAAGGCCTCTAGGGTGAATTCCCCTCTCCGGCAGGGTGCCGGGAAGAGCTTCAGATCCCTCCCGGTCTAGGGATGGAGATGACGGCGGCTACATACTCTTTTGTGGAATTTTGATCGGGTACTTAGGGTTTCTGTATCGGAGGCATCTTATAGGCGAAAGGGGCGGCCGAGGGGGTGCCGGAGGCAGCCAGACCACCCCCTGGCGCAGGCCAGGCTAGGCCGCACGGCCAGGTGGTGTGGTGGCCCCTGGCCCCTCTCCGTCTCGTACTCTGGCTCCTTGTGTCCCTCGGTGAAAAACTGACTTTGGCTTTTGTCGTGTCTAATTCCAAGAATATTCATTTTCTGACTTTCCTGGAACCAAAAACAGCAGAAAACAAGCAGCTGTCACTGTGGCTCTTGTTAATAGGTTAGTCCAAGAAAGTGTATAGAAAGTACTCCAAAGTTGGAATAAAACATAAGAAAGTAGATAAAACCAAGCATGGAACATCAAAAATTATGGATACGTTAGCAACGTATCAACATCCCCAAGCTTAACTCCTGCTCATCCTCGAGTAGGTAACTGATAAAAAGAAAGAATAATTTTGTACCATCATAAACTTGATCAAAGTATTTGTAAAACATTGATAGCTGGGATCATAGTACTTCAATCATAACATGAAAGACAAATTTCTAACAATAAGACAAAGCAATTATTGTTGCAACATGAAAAGGCACAAACAAAAGATTCATGAATAACAATGCTTTGCAAGACGTTTGTTTGTTTCACATAAAGAAAACATAGCATAGTGGCATTCAGCTTGTCCCTCATAGAGTAGCAAACATAAATGCATAGGACACCTTCAAACTTCATAAGAGTGACTAGATACAAATAGTTTAAGAACAAGCAATATCAAAATTATGCATCAATCAACAAGTCTTGGGACAATGCACATAGAACTAAGAATGGCCACTATGCTCTCAAAGTAGGTGCATAAAGATAGAAGGTGGAGACTCAACATAAAAGTAAAAGAAAGGCCTTCATAGAAGGAAGTAGGGATTCAAGTTTCATAAAGAGCTTCCAAAAATTATGGTACTTATTAGCTTTCAGCTCTCATTGCCCCTATCATAAGCATCTTTAGGTGATTAAGGTTAAAGTGACACAACTAAGAGGATATGCTTGACAAGTTATAAGTTGAAATCTCATGCCCCTTACTTATGAAGACCGAACCTCATGCTACTCAACTTTAGTCACAAGTAAGCTCTTGTCATTGTAAGTACATATGTATCATAGAGAACCGCCAACAGGGTACCCCTTGCACATGATACATGAGCTATCCCATAATCAAAATGACAAGGCAAGCAGACAATGAGCATCTCAACGATCTCTTTATTTGCTATTTGCATAGGTTTTTATTGAGGATGCTTCATAGAGTGCTCATTATGGTTATGCTGCAAGTTTCCACCATGATTAGGCACGGCTTAGGCTAGCGGCCGAGGCGTTTCTCTAACACACATACAAACTCCATGATCTTACAAGTTCCCCTTTTATTTCACACCGCCGGGATCCATAAGCAAAAGAACATGATATCAACTAGGTACAAAGTACACGTGCAATGTTGAAAGCGTTCCCCATGATACATGGTTCTGCTAACTTCAACTTATAAAGTGCAAGCATATACGCAAAAAAGATGGACGCAATGGTTCAAGTTTATTAAGTGCAAGAAAGTAAGGTGTGCCATCAAGTTCGTGAGAGCTTTATTCACTAATTTTCACATAACAAGTTTCAGAAGGTAGATAAAAACATGAATATACTTGGAATAGCAAATCCTAATAGGTAGGTATGGTGGACTCTTTGGAATAACTTGGTTTTAGGAGTTGGATGCATGAGTGGAACTCACACTTGGTTATGGAGGCAAGCAAAATACTGGGAGCGACCGATTAAGGGAGCAATAATGGCCATAATCATGCAGAGCGAAAAAACATCATTAATCACAGCATAAAGTGATATTACAAGTCGAAAACTAAAGGATCATCAAGGCTATGGTGACTTGGGATAGTCAAAACATGGTGTGAGCATGTGCCAAGTCAACCCAAATAAAGCATCAAAGGAGAATACCACAATACTATGCTTTAATATGCTAAAACAACGCATGATTCTTCATAGGCACATTAAGCAATCTCAATTTTTTTATAACATGTCATGATACAACAAAGATCACTAAGAATCAAGCCAAAATAATATCAAGCATGACATGACAAAGCATAGGCCACAGTCAAAAACAAGCTCCTTTTACCATTTAAGCATGAACTTTTCCTACTCTTTTCCAATCCAAACCAAACTATTTGAAAACCAATGCATGAAAGAGAGGGTCAAACCAATTTATTCAGAAAACTAAGAAAACCAAGCAAACGAAAACCAAAAACAAAAAACGAAGACGCTCCAAGAACAACACAACTGTGCATGAAACAATAAAAATGAAGTGTTTGGAAGAAACCTGGGATTTTTATTGATGAAGAAGGGGATGCCTTGGGCATCACCAAGCTTTGACGCTTGTACCTCTTGAATATTTTTTGGGGTGACACGGGGTGGCATCCCCAAGCTTGAGCTTTATTCCATTCTTCATCTCATTACACCATTCTCTGTACACACCTGAAATTTTTCCTTCATACAAAACTTCACACAATCTTTATTAGCAACATTAGTGCACTCATGATAATAAGTCTTTAGGCTCAGTTTCAACACCAATCAAACTTCCATTAAAACACAAGCTACTGTAGCACTTCCCTCAAAAATCTCAATTCCCCCAAAGAACTCAAAAGGAACCAACAAGAAGCAAATGCAAATAATGGCAGAAATCTGTCAAAACAGACCAGCAGGTAAAAACCAATTTTTTCGAAGACGTTCTGTTGCTCAAATCAAAAAGTGTTGAACTAACGAAAGTTAGATAACAACCTGGGTAAGAAGCACAAAAATTCACGCCTCAAAACAACGTACAGAGATTTTATACGAATTTTTACGGTGAAGCACAGAAATCTGTTTCGGGACAGCAACTTTCCCAATCATTACTTCTCTCTCATTAGAGATTACTCTTGGCACAAAAAGCAAATAAAAAGGATCCAAGACTCATATAAAACTTTTGGGTTATCTCCCAATAAGTACTTTTCTTTAACGCCTTTAAGTTAGGCATGATAGTTTGAGAAGATGCTCACATAAGAAATATGAATTGAAGTAAAAGAGAGCATCAAGAAGCAAATTCAAAACACATTTAAGTCTAACCCACTTCCTATGCATAGGAATCTTGTATGCAAATAAATTCACAAAGAACAAAGTGACAGGCATAGAAAGATAAAAGAAGAGTAACTTCAAAACTTTCAGCACATAGAGAGGTGTTTTAGTACCATGAAAACTTCTACAACCATATTTTCCTCTCTCATAATAATTTTCAGTAGCCTCATGAATAAACTCAACAATATAACTATCACATAAAGCATGCTTTTAATGATCTAAAAGCACTAGAGCTTTATTATAAACATTTTCAAAAGAATCCTCAGGAACATAACATTCATCCTCTTTTAAAAGCATGGGGGACAATCAAATAATGTAAGGGATAAAGAGTTACTCTCATTAGAAGGTAGGAATAGGTAGCTAGTCCATTCTTCCTCCTTTTGTTCATCACTCTCCTCCTCTTTTTCATCTAATGAGCTTCCCGTTTCAGCAATTTCTTCTTCCATAAGCTCCTGCAAGGCATTAGTCTCTTCCGTTTGTGGAAAGCATCTATTAATATATTCAAGAATATAACCATCTTCTTCCTTATAATTATCAAAGCAAAATTTAAGTATATCATAAACCTCATATTTATAAGGTGAATCATCAATATTTTCAAGCAAACTAGCAAGTTCAAATGCACCCTTCCAAGCAATAAATTCTTCAATTTGTTCCACATCATAAAAGTCATAAGTTCCCTTAACATAAGAAGATATGGTAACATCATCATTATACTCACATTGAAAAGGGAGGTGTTTATACCTCCTACAGCAACAAGATTTATCAAAGCAATAAGTAACATTATAAGTAGAGCACACGTTTCTAGCAATGGTATTTAATTTATCAATTTGTTCCCATAAGTGTTTCCCTTTTTGTGACAAGCGGTGTTCCTTATAATAATATTTTTGTTCTTCCGTGAACCCACCTTGACAATTAGATTCAGTTTCAAAGAAACCAACCATTGGTAGAAAGCATGATAAAGCAAGACAATAACATACCAACGAAAATAACAACTATAGTAGGAACTATTTTTTTTTGTATTTTTGATAAAAGAAACAAGCAAACAAAGCAAAAATAAAATAAACAAAACAAATAAAACAAAGTAAAGAGATTGGTTATGAGGGATTCCCCTTCTGAAGATGTCCTTGACTCGCCGGCAATGGCACCAGAAAAATAGCATGATGGCCCAAAATATACCGAGCTCGTTGGGGAACCCCAAGAGGAAGGTATGATGAGCACAACATCAAGTTTTCCCTCAGTTATGAAACCAAGGTTATCAATCTAGTAGGAGCAAGAAACCCCTCCAAGGTGTTGCCAGCTAGACTTTGGCAAGGCGTACTACCGGTGCCAGCATCAACGTGAAGACCTGCACAACACAACCACAGAACTTTGCCCCCAACTTACAGTGAGGTTGTCAATCTCACCGGTTTTGCTGAAAACAAAGGATTAAACGTATTGTGTGGAACAAAGTAATAGCTTGCAGAAAGTAAACACAAAACAATAAACAATTGATTGTAGATTGATGATAAAAGAAAGGACCGAGGTCCATAGTTCACTAGTGGTGGCTCTCCTTAAGATAGATGACATGATGGGTGAACAAATTACAGCGGGGCAATTGACAAACATCGAGAAAGCAATATGCATATACTACTCATCTTGACTCCTTTGAGATTTGATTGGGCATTACAACATTATACATAGACCGTAATCCAACTGCATCTATGACTAATAATCCACCTTCAGGTTATCATCCGAACCCCCTCCAGTATTAAGTTGCAAGCAACAGATAATTGCATTACACATTGCGTGTAAAGTAAAAAATACGATTGTTCTATGAATAAAGGATTCCTGTTTTCTCCCTAGTAGCAACAACACATCTAGTACCTTAGAGAGTTTTGTCACTTCCCTAGATTACTAGAGGCATGAACCCACTATCGAGCATAAATACTAACTCTTGGAGTTGCTAGCATCTACTTGGACAAGATAGCTACTAACAACGGAAAGCATGCAAGATCACAAATAACAAAGACATGATAGAATCAATAATAAATCTGAAATAGCATCTCAATATCCACCGGATCCCCGCAAACACAACGTGTAGGAATTACAAGTAGATGATCTTGATCATGAACGGAGCTCACAAGATCGAAACATGATAGCACAAAGGAGGAGAACCAGCCATCTAGCTACTACATGGACTTGTAGTCCAAGGATGAACTACTCACGCATCACACCGGAGGCTTGCATGGTGATGAAGAAGGCCTCCAGGGTGAATTCCCCTCTCCGGCAGGGTGCCGGGAAGAGCTTCAGATCCCTCCTGATCTAGGGATGGAGATGACAGCGGCTACAGACTCTTTCGTGGAATTTTGATCGGGTACTTAGGGTTTCTGTATCGGAGGCATCTTATAGGTGAAAGAGGAGGCCGAGGGGGTGCCGAAGGCGGCCAGACCACCCCCTGGTGCGGGCCAGGCTAGGCCTTGTGGCCAGGTGGTGTGGTGGCCCCCTAGCGCCTCTCCGTCTCGTACTCTGGCTCCTTGTGTCCCTCGGTGAAAAACTGACTTTGGCTTTTGTCCCGTCTAATTCCGAGAATATTCATTTTCTGACTTTCCTAGAACCAAAAACAGCAGAAAACATGCAGCTGGCACTGTAGCTCTTGTTAATAGGTTAGTCCAAGAAAGTGTATAGAAAGTACACCAAAGTTGGAACAAAACATAAGAAAGTAGATAAAACCAAGCATGGAACATCAAAAATTATGGATACGTTAGCAATGTATCAGATATCTTCATCCAACCACCCAAAGTCGGTGACCTTTGGGGAATCGAAGGAGGAGGCCTTGATCTACAGCTTCACCAAGAGAGATCTCCATTTCCACCTCATTCACTTGAGGGCCCCTTGCTCTAGGGTTTCATTGGAAACCCTAAGCCTTGTTTTTGTTCTTACTGAAGGAAATATGCCCTGAGAGGCAATAATAAAGTTGTTATTATATATTCCTTATACATGATAGATGTTTATTTTACATGCTAGAAATGTATTGATTCGGAAACATCAATACATGTGTGTTTAATAAACAAAAAGGGTTCCTAGTCATGCCTCTCTTATAGACTAGCTTGTTGATTAACAGGATGATCAAGGTTTCCTGATCATGGACATTGGATGTTGTTAATAACAAGGTCACACCATTGGTGGAATGATGTGATGAACATTCATCCGAAGTATAGCATTACGATCAAGTCATTATGTTTATATTGCTATAACATCATACGAAGTAATCTTTATCCTTAGACCATGAGATCATGTTAATTGCTAACACCGGAAGAGTATCTTGATAACATCAAACGTCACACCGTAACAGGGTGACTATAAACATGGGTTCAGTGCTACGAAGGTGTTATGTTGAGGCTCATGGATCGAGAGTGGAATTTGTCAATCCAGATGACGGATAGATATACTCTGGGCCCTCTCGGTGATATCACATTAGGATAGCTTGCAAGCAAGTGATGTGATCACTAGAATGTTATATCACGGGAACGAGAAAAGAGTGCATGTCGGTAACGGGATCAAACTAGGTATGGAGATACTGATGATCGAATCTCGGACATGTAATATATCGAGAGACAAAGGGATTTATTTACAAGCGTTAAAGGTTCTCACGATCACAGGAGTCATCGTTGAATGTGTAGGAGTCAGTACGAATCTCCAGGTCTCGCTGCTGATTATTGATCGGAGAAGGGTCTCGATCATGTCTGCATTATTCGCAAACCATAGGGTGGCACACTTAAGAGTTACCGGACACCATTTTGGAGCACATATGTTTCAGACGAAAGAAGTTCAAAGCGCAAGAATTGTTTCAATAGAAACCGGAAATTGTTTCGGGTGAAATTGCAGAAGGTGGTTCTGCATGTGATATTGAAATATTGCAAGGGGCTATATGTGAATGTTTGTTAATTAAAGTAATTAACAAAATTCTGAATAAATTTAATAAAAGAGTTTTATTAAATGAGAGAGCATTAAATTTGGAGAAACTTAATGCATTTAAAGTGGAGACTTTAAAAGGGAATGTGAAGAGGCATTTTAATGTGGAGGAGTTACCACCACATGAATGGGGGAGGTGAGGGGTCACCCCCCATGCGCCGGCCATGGAGAGAGGGGGCACCCCCCTCCTCCTATAAAAGGCCACCCATTCCCTCCTTCATCCACACACCTCCTTGTGAAGGATCTCTCTCCCCCTCTAGAATTATTTCCCCATGGTCTCGGATTAGCGAGATACATGTTCCCCGTGGCATTTCGTCTGGAAGGAGTTGCTGCTTCCGCTGGATCACTAGAGCGAGGAGGTGGAGGTTGTCCGGTGGCTTGAACGTTTGTGCGAGTGCGGATGCGCTGCTGAGTTGCGGCGCTCAGACTTCCTCACGATCTTGAGACCGGCAAGTGTACGACTACATCAACCACGAGTTCATACTCGTTAACAAAGCTCGTTGTCTTCGAGGGTAAGTTCTCCATAGATGTATGTCCACCCGTTGCTTTGTACCTAGTAGATAGATCTTGGTGTGTAGTTCACACTGTAGGATTTTTTTTGTTTTCTATGCTGCGGACCCAACAGTGGTATCAGAGCCTGATCTATGCGTAGGTGCTTTGCACGGGTAGTACACATATGTTTATATGTGGGCGATGATGATCATGTTATTGCATCTTCTATGTACTTTGGATATTTGTGGCATAGTGGGATGAAGCGGCCCGGACCAACCTTACATGTCATCGTACATGAGATCGGTTCCACGACTGACATGCAACTTGTTTTGCATAAGTGGCTGGCGGGTGTCTGTCTCTCCTACTATAGTCAATATCTGATTTACAATGAGTTGCTAATAACTTAGTTATCCTTGTTGTGGTTCATGTTCGTAGGTGAGAACGGTTCTATCTCCGAAAGCCCTAAGCCACGTAAAACTTGCAATTGATAAATTAGAGGCGTCTAGTTTAGATCGTTGCTGGGCTAGTGTATTGATATGGTATTGTTGTAAGTAGATGTATGATAGATACTCTTACAACACATTCAACGTGTAAGTTCCATAGACCTTGGCCTTACACACAAAGGAATGATAGAGATCATACCACGATGCAAATGATAGAGATCAAATGCATGGACCATATCATCTCACTTTACACATTAGATGTTAGCATCTTATACTGCTAGTTTGGCGCTTTTGGTAGCATTGTAAGATGATCCCTCATTTAGATATCAATATAAAATGTCTTCTTCCTTGAGTATGCACCGTTCTATGGATCGTGTTTCGAGACATCATGTGATGATCGGGTGTACTCGACTCTACGCTTTCATACAATGGGTGTAAGACAGTTTACGCACGCGAGTACTAAGGTTCTTACATGGCGAGCCTAGCATGTACAGACATGGCCTCAGACTTGGTGTAGTGGATTTGGTTAAGCATGAGTCATATGGTTGATATGATGCCCATATAGATGCTCGCCTTTGAAGCTACACCGACTCACGTGATGATCGGACTTGGTGTAGTGGATTTGGTTCATGTAATCACCAAAAAGGCACGAGGGATGTCGTTTTTGAGTGGGAGTTCATTAGTAATTTGGATTAGTTGAACTCAATCTATCATAAACTTAGTCTAAATAAACTTTACAAATTCTGTTGTAGATGGCACCACCTGCTTTTAATTTCAATGTGTTCATGGAGAAAGAGAAACTTGCTGCGAATGGTAGCAACTTCACCAACTGGGCTATGAATTTGAGGATTCTCCTCACTGCTGCACAAAAGCAATATGTGCTAGATGCGCCGCTAGGCCCCCCACCAGCTCCTGATGCCCCTGACGAGGAAAAGAACGTCTATATAACTCGTTAGGAGGACCACAACTTAGTTCATTGCGGCATACTGTATGGGCTAGAGCCAGAATTTCGAAAGCGTTTCGAAAATGGCAATGCCTTTGATACCATGGGAGAATTGAAAATGATTTTCATACCCATGCTACCGTAGAGAGTTATAATGCTACAGAAAAGTTCTTTAGCTGCATGATGGAGGAAAACAGCTCCGTTAGTGAGCACGTACTCAAAATGTCTGGGTACGCCGATAAGCTTGTGTCCTTGGGAATAACGATTCCCATTGACTTAGGCATACATCATGTTCTCCAATCTCTGCCACCTAGCTACAAGAGCTTCGTGATGAACTATAATATGCAGGGCATGAAGAAGTCTCTTCCTGAGCTTCTGTCAATGCTTAAGACTGCAGAAGTGGAGATTAGGAAAGAACATCAAGTGTTGATGATCAATAGGACCGCCGGTTTCAAGAAGGACAAGAAAGGCAAGCACAAGGGAAAGAAGGGTGGCAAGTCTGTTGCCGCGCCTGAAAAGAAACCCCGAGCTGGCCCTAAGTCTGACACCGAGTGCTACTATTGCAAGGGGACTGGCCATTGGAAGCGCAACTGCCCCAAGTATTTGGCGGACAAGAAGTCCGGCAAGGCAAACAAAGGTATATGTGATATACATGTTATTGATGTGTACTTGACTAGTACTCGCAGTAGCACCTGGGTATTTGATACCGGATCGGTTGCTAATATATGTAACTCGGTTCAGGGCCTGCGGAACAAGCGACAACTAGCAAGGGATGAGGTCACGATGCGGGTCGGATGGATCAAGAGTTGATGTGATCGCCGTCGGAACGCTACCTCTCCATATGCCATCGGGATTAGTTATAAACCTGAATAATTGTTATTTGGTGCCTGCACTAAGCATGAACATTGTATCCGGATCGTGTTTGATGCAAAGTGGTTATTCATTTAAGTCTGAAAACAATGGTTGTTCGATTTATATGAATAATATCTTTTATGGTCATGCATCTGTGTTGAATGGTTTATTTCTGTTGGATCTCGATAGTAGTATTACGCATATTCATAATGTTGATGCTAAAAGAATTAAACTTGATAATGATATATCTACATATATGTGGCACTGCCGTCTAGGACATATTGGCGTTAAACGCATGAAGAAACTCCATTCTGATGGACTTTTGGAATCACTTGATTTTGAATCATTTGATACATGTGAGCCATGCCTTATGGGCAAGATGACTAGAACGCCGTTTTCCGGTTCAATGGAACAGGCGACAGATTTATTGGAAATCATACATACTGATGTGTGTGGACCAATGAGTGTGTCGGCGCGAGGTGGATATCGTTATTTTGTTACTTTCATGGATGATTTGAGTAGATACAGGTATACCTATTTGATAAAACATAAGTCTGAAACCTTTGAAAGGTTCAAAGAATTTCAGAATGAAGTGGAAAATCATGGTAACAGAAAGATCAAATTTCTGCGGTCCGACCGTGGAGGAGAGTATCTTAGTTACGAGTTTAGCACACATATGAAAGACTGTGGAATAGTTTCACAACTCACGCCTGCCGGAACACCACAACGTAATGGTGTGTCAGAACATTGTAATCGTACTTTATTGGATATGGTTCGATCTATGATGTCTCTGACTGACTTGGCACTGTCATTTTGGGGTTATGCACTGGAAACAGCTGCATTCACTTTAAATAGGGCACCATCTAAATCCGTTGAGAAGACACCGTATGAATTATGGTTTGAAAACAAACCTAAGCTATCATTTCTTAAAGTTTGGGGATGCGATGTTTATGTGAAGAAACTTCAACCGGATAAACTCGAACCCAAAGCAGAAAAATGCGTCTTCATAGGATACCCTAAGGAAACGATTGGGTATACCTTCTATCACAGATCCGAGGGCAAGGTCTTTGTTGCCAAGAATGGATCCTTTCTTGAGAAGGAGTTTCTCGCGAAAGGTGTGAGTAGTCGGAAGGTAGAACTCGAAGAGGTTATTGAACCTTCTCTTCATGAAATGGCGAGTAGCGCAGCTCCAGAAGTTGTTTCGGAGTTGACTTCACCTAATGAAGAGAGAGCTAATGATATTGATCATGAAACTCCGAAAGAGGACACTACCGAACATCGCAGGTCAAGCAGGACATGTGCAGCTCCTGAACTATACGGCAATCCTGTTATGAATTTCATGATTGATGAAATAGATGACCCTGCGACATATGAAGAAGCGATGATGAGCCCTGATTCCAATAAATGGCTAGAAGCCATGAAATCCGGGATGAAATCCATGTACGAAAACCAGGTTTGGACCTTGGTGGACTTACCTCACGACCGGAAGGCCGTTGAGAATAAATGGATTTTCAAAAGAAAAACTGATGCTGATGGTAATGTGACCATCTATAAGGCTCGACTTGTCGCAAAGGGGTTTCGACAAATTCAAGGAGTTGACTACGATGAGACATTCTCTCCCGTAGTGATGCTTAAGTTGGTTAGGATTATGTTAGCAATTGCTGCATATTTCGATTATGAAATATGACAGATGGATGTCAAAACTGCATTCCTCAATGGTAATATTGAAGAAGAGTTGTATATGATACAACCTAAGGGTTTTGTCGATCCTAAGGATGCTGATAAGGTGTGCAAACTTCAGCGATCCATCTATGGACTGAAGCAAGCATCCCGGAGTTGGAATCTCCGCTTTGATGAGGTGATCAAAGAGTTTGGATTTCTCCAAACTTATGGAGAGGCTTGTATTTACAAGAAAGTGAGTGGGAGCAATGTGGCATTTCTGATATTATATGTGGATGACATATTATTGATTGGAAATGATTTAGATCTTTTAAACAGTGTTAAAAGTTATCTAAATAGTAAATTTTCGATGAAGGACCTTGGTGAAGCTTCATATATATTAGGCATTAAAATCTATAGAGATAGATCAAGACGCCTAATTGGGCTATCGCAGAGTACATACCTTGATAAGATATTAAAGAAGTTTAATATGGACGGAAGTAAGAAGGGGTACTTACCTATGTTGCAAGGCAAGACATTGAGTAAGACTCAAAGTCTGGCTACGGCGGAAGAAAGAGAGATAATGGATAAGATCCCCTATGCCTCAGCCATAGGCTCTATAATGTATGCCATGCTATGTACAAGACCGGATGTGGCACATGCTATTAGTTTGACTAGTAGGTACCAATCTGATCCAGGTTCGGAACACTAGATAGCGGTCAAGAATATCCTTAAGTACTTGAGAAGAACTAAGGATATGTTTCTTGTATACGGAGGTGAAGAAGAGCTAGTCGCTAAGTGTTATGTCGATGCTAGCTTTGACACTGATCCGGATGACTCTAAGTCTCAATCCGGATACGTATTTCTCTTGAACGGAGCAGCAGTTAGTTGGAGGAGCTCCAAACAACCTGTGGTAGCTGGATCAACGATGGAGGCGGAATATGTTGCTGCTTCAGAAGCAGCGCAGGAAGCAGTTTGGATGAAGGAGTTCATAACGGAACTGGGTGTGGTTCCCAGTGCGTTGGACCCGATGGTGATCTATTGTGACAACAATGGAGCCATAGCCAACGCAAAGGAACTAAGGTCTCACAAGAATTCCAAACATATTAAGTGCCGGTTTCACTCCATCCGCGAGCATGTCAAGGATGGAGATATAAAGATTTGTAAAGCACACACGGACCTGAATGTAGGAGATCCATTGACTAAAGTTCTCCCTAGGGCAAAACATGATCAACACCAGAACTCCATGGGTGTTAGATTTATCACTATGTGAACTAGATTATTGTCTCTAGTGCAAGTGGGAGACTGAAGGAAATATGCCTAGAGAGGCAATAATAAAGTTGTTATTATATATTCCTTATACATGATAGATGTTTATTTTACATGCTAGAAATGTATTGATTCAAAAACATCAATACATGAACAAAAAGGGTTCCTAGTCATGCCTCTCTTATAGACTAGCTTGTTGATTAACATGATGATCAAGGTTTCCTGATCATGGACATTGGATGTTGTTAATAACAAGGTCACACCATTGGTGGAATGATGTGATGAACATTCATCCGAAGTATAGCATTACGATCAAGTCATTATGTTTATATTGCTATAACATCATACGAAGTAATCTTTATCCTTAGACCATGAGATCATGTTAATTGCTAACACCGGAAGAGTATCTTGATAACATCAAACGTCACACCGTAACAGGGTGACTATAAACATGGGTTCAGTGCTATGAAGGTGTTATGTTGAGGCTCATGGATCAAGAGTGGAATTTGTCAATCCAGATGACGGATAGATATACTCTGGGCCCTCTCGGTGATATCACATTAGGATAGCTTGCAAGCAAGTAATGTGATCACTAGAATGTTATATCACGGGAACAAGAAAAGAGTGCATGTCGGTAATGGGATCAAACTAGGTATGGAGATACCGATGATCGAATCTCGGACATGTAATATATCGAGAGACAAAGGGATTTAGTTACAAGCGTTAAAGGTTCTCACGATCACAGGAGTCATCGTTGAATGTGTAGGAGTCAGTACGGATCTCCAGGTCCCGCTGCTGATTATTGATCGGAGAAGGGTCTCGATCATGTCTGCATTATTCGCGAACCGTAGGGTGGCACACTTAAGAGTTATCGGACACCATTTTGGAGCACATATGTTTCAAACGAAAGAATTGCAAAGCACAGGAATTGTATCAATAGAAACCGGAAATTGTTTTGGGTGAAATTGCAGAAGGTGGTTCTGCATGTGATATTGAAATATTGCAAGGGGATATATGTGAATGTTTGTTAATGAAAGTAATTAACAAAATTCTGAATAAATTTAATAAAAGAGTTTTATTAAATGAGAGAGCATTAAATTTGGAGAAATTTAATGCATTTAAAGTGGAGACTTTAAAAGGGAATGTGAAGAGGCATTTTAATGTGGAGGAGTTACCACCACATGAATGGGGGAGGTGAGGGGTCACCCCCATGCGCGGGCCATGGAGAGAGGGGGCACCCCCCTCCTCCTATAAAAGGCCACCCATTCCCTCCTTCATCCACACACCTCCTTGTGAAGGATCTCTCTCCTGCTCTAGAATTATTTCCCCATGGTCTCGGATTAGCGAGATACATGTTCTCGGTGGCATTTCGTCTGGAAGGAGTTGCTTCTTCCGCTGGATCGTTGGAGAGAGGAGGTGGAGGTTGTCCGGTGGCTTGAACGTGTGTGCGAGTGCGGATGCGCTGCTGAGTTGCGGCACTCGGATTTCCTCACGATCTTGAGATCGGCAAGTGTACGACTACATCAACCACAAGTTCCTACTCGTTAACAATGCTCGTTGTCTTCGAGGGTAAGTTCTCCATGGATGTATGTCCACCCATTGCTTTGTACCTAGTATATAGGTCTTGGCGTGTAGTTCACACCATAGGAAATTTTTTGTTTTCTATGCTGCGGACCCAACACTTACAATCTTGTCTTTGATTGTTGTGACAGCTTGCTTGGATTCATGAGCCTCCAATTAAGTTGTGGATGTGTGCCTTGAACTTGTTGTAAGGGTGTCGGCCACCACCTTGAAGGTTGCCAATATAGTGGAAGCGTGAATCGATCCCCTTGGGGTGAGGTTCACCGGAGAACAAGAGAGGCCTGTCATGGCATTGGTGGTTTGATACCACCCCTCTCCAAACACAGACGTACTTCCCCTCAAAAGGAAGGAACTGCGGGATATAATCCTTGTGTCCCCGGGTGCTTCACTTTGGTTACTTCTATCCTTTATGACCCACAAGTATAGGGGGTGTATCACAGTATTTTTGATAAGTAAGAGTGTCGAACCCAACGAGGAGCAGAAGGTGCTGGCTAGTGGTATGGATCTGGAATTCTCTGCAAATACTTAGCAAACGGATTTTTAGGGTTTTTTGATAAAGCAAGTAAATAAAGTACGAGTAAATAAAAGACAGTAGGAATAAATGCAGCAAGTGGCCCAATCCTTTATGCAGCAAAGGACAAGCCGGTTGTATTAAGATGACCAAACATTCTCGAGGACACATGGGAAGTCTGTCAAGTGCTTTCGCTTCATATAGTTGATTAATCTTCTTTAGCTTGCTAAGTGTTGTGTGGGTGAACTTGTGCTAATGTACCGACCTTCCCAGGACTAATACATACTTTTGATTAAACCCCTTGCAAACATCCGTAAGTATAAGAAAGTAATTAAGGTAGAAACCTAACCACAGCTTTAAACTCTAAGACCGTGACGTCCCTTGTGCAATGGTTTCCTAACGGGGGTTTAGGTTTCTGTCACTCCGACAACCCCTACGATTAGTAGCCAAAGACACAATGCATTCCCCTAGGACCATATAGGTGAAGTGTCATGTAGTCGACATCCACATGACACCACTAGAAGAAGTACACCACAACTGAAATATCAAACTATTGAATCTTTCTCAACACAATTCCACTACTAACAACATGACTTCTCCCATGTCCTCAAGAACAAAATGAACTACTCACAAGACATCATATGGATCATGATCAGAGATGGAATAATGATGTATAACAATCTGAACATAAACGATAATTCAATGGTTCACTCAATAGCATCAACTACAAAGAGTAATCAACACCGGGAAAGTTTCCCCTAAGAACTATGCAAGATTCAACCCAATTGTTACAGCAATATGGAGATGGTGATGAGGGTGCTGATGGTGATGATGGTGGTGGTGATGATGATGATGATCCCGATGAAGTCCAGCTTGATGGTGGTGTTGATGGCGACGATCTCGCCTCTCCGGGAAGGAATTCCCCTGGAAGAAATCTGTCTGCCAGAGAGATCTTTCTCTCTCGGTGTTTTCCGCCCCGCAGAGGCGGCGGAATCTTTCTATGGTTGCTCCTCGAGTCTTAGGGTTTTAGGAGGAATATATATGCCAGAGGGGAGAGCCAGAGGTGGGCCAGGTCGGCCACACCACCTGGTGGCGCGGCCTAGGGTGGCTCGCGCTAGGGGGTGGTGTGGGCCCCCTGTGGCCCATCTCCACTCCTCCTTCTGGCTTCCTTCGTCTTCTCGAAAAAGAGGATTTTCCGTATATTTTCCCGGATTTTCTGATCTTCGTGAATTTTGCCTCCAAACAGCACCTTTTCCACCAGAATCCTGACTGCAGCGGTCCATGCTCCAAAAGTCATCAACCATGCAAAAACAGATGAAATAACATAAGTATCACCTCTTAATATGAAATATATCAATGAATAACAGTCAATTATGACATAGAATAGTGATGCAAAATGGACGTATCAACTCCCCCCAAGCTTAGACTTCGCTTGTCCCCAAGCGAAACTGAGCTCAATAAACATGACCTCAGGTTTATGGAATGAAGAGTCGATAAAAGAATATGGACAAGAAGCATCACATTCATCAATACATAGATCATAGTAGAAGACAACTGACTATTATATAACTCAACTTGTAATGAGTAAAGGAAACACAATAAAGATACATAAAGTAAATCATAATTGGTAATGGCAAACTTAGCTCTTGGTTGAAGAATAGTTGATAATTTGCTGGAGTTCACAAATAACTGATTTTCAATGATAGCTTTCAAAGTAGTAGACACCAAGATAAGAGCAATGTGCAAAACAGGGAACATAAGAAACATGATTGAATAAATCATCATATGAATGAATGAAACACAACAACTCACAATACTTGCTGAGATAGAAGGGAATAGGTTTACTGACTCAACTAAAAGGTAAAAGAAAGGCCCTTTGCAGAGGGAAGCAGGGATTTCAAGTTTCATAAAGAGCTCCCAAAAATTATGATACTTACTAGCTTTCAGGTCTCATTGCCCCTATCATAGGCATCTTTAGGTGATTAAGGTTAAAGTGACACAACTAAGAGGATATGCTTGACAAGTTATAAGTTGAAATCTCATGCCCCTTACTTACGAGTACCGAACCTCATGCTACTCAACTTCAGTCACGAGTAAGCTCTTGTCATTGTAAATACATGTGTATCATTGAGAACCGCCAACGGGGTACCCTTTACACATGATACATGAGCTATCCCATAATCAAAATGACAAGGAAAGCAGACAATGAGCATCTTAGTGATCTTTTTATTTGCTATTTGAATAGGTTTTTTTTAGGATGCTTCATAGAATGCTCACTATAGTTATGCTGCAAGTTTCCACCATGATTAGGCATGGCTTAGGCTAGCGGCCCAGGCGTTTCTCTAACACACATATGAACTCCATGATCTTACAAGTTCCCCTTTTATTTCACACTTCCGAGATCCATAGGCAAAAGAATCATGATAACAACTAGGTACAAAGTACCATGGCAGTGTTGAAAGCATTCCCCATGATACATGGTTCTGCAAACTTCAACTCATAAAGCGCAAGCATATACGCAACAAAGAAGGACCCAATGGTTTGAGTTTATTAAGTGCAAGAAAATAAAGTGTGCCATCAAGTTCGTGAGACCTTTAATAACTAATTTTCACATAACAAGTTTAATTTGGAAGGTAGTTAAAAACAAGAATTTACTTGGAATTGCAATAATGCTAATAGGTAGGTATGGTGGACACAAATGGCAGAGGTTTTTGTCTAAAGATTGTATGCACGAGAAGAATTCCCTCTCAGTTCAGGTTTTTGGCTAGCAAGGCTGGGTAGCAAGTATAAGAGTTGAAGGAAACAAACAAACATACAAGTGATAAAGACAAACATGCAATCTTCCTTGGAAGCACAAAAGATTTTAACTAGAGAATACTAAACTTATGAGCAAATCAAGAAAGAAAGATGATGAAATTATATTTCTTTAGAGTACTTTTATCTTTTTCATTCAACTCTCAAAAATAGGGTTGCTACTAACCAAGCCAGGTTTGCCAAAACCAACTAAATTAACTCAATGATCCCAAAGTGATACCAATACTAACAAGAAGATCACTCATATAACCACGAATTGAAAACTAATATAAGATATGCAAACGAGTAAATGATAGAACTTCTCATTAATATTCCATAACGGCAACTCACACCAAGGGATACATATCTAACGAGAGAGGGGACACTTCCATAATGCAAAACATCCTACATTATAACTTCTCTATTCAAGATATGGCTCTACTAAAAAGGTACAAAGATAGAAGATAGTGATGTGATACCGCGGCATTCCCCAAGCTTGGAACAAACCAAGGGGATGCCAAACCTGATGATGAATTACTCCTTCAGTGGTGGTGGTATTCTCTTGATGAGATCTTTGATCAATTTTCCCAAGTCCTCAATCTCGAAGGTGAGAGTACGAATCAACTCTGAGTTGTGCTCGATACAGTGCATGATCATATCAGATTGTGGATCCCAGCTCTTGCGATTATTTTTCCACTCTTCCTCCTTGGAGTCTTTGTTCCCTACATGGCTAGAACGGGGCAAATCCCAATTGGAGGGTAATTTCTCCTTGGGCATATTCTGGTGTTGATGCTTATGGAAAAGATTCTTGGTGCGTGGAGGAAGTGACCGTGGAGCTAGACAGTGACGCGGAGTTTTCCCTCCGGTTGACATCCGTGCAATCCTCCTGACCCTAACAGATCTTGCCAACACTCCAATGCTTGCAATGGTAGTGCAAGTGTTCAGATGTTGTCCTTGCTTTATCTCCTCTTCACCTTCACTCTTGATCTCCTTCTCCTGCCCGGGGTCTTGGAGATCTTCCTCCATAGGCTCCTTCCCCTTATCCTTGGCGGACACCATTACGCTTCAAAGCTTTCAAAGATAGGTCCTGGCAGAAACATATCAAAATGAAAACACGACGAAAACACAATATATGAACCTCGGGGAATCTAGGGGGTTTTATATTACGAAGTTGCACACCAAAAGGAAGGTACTGGGAGAAAATGGGTCGGAGACGGAGTCCGGAGTGGCCACACCACCTGGTGGCGCGGCCAGGGGTGGGCCCGCGCCACAGGGTGGTGTGAGCCACCCTGGCTCCGTTTCCGTCCCTCTTTCGCTTTGTATCTTTCCTTATTGACTAAAAACTGCAAAAATATAGTCGGATAGTATTTTCGCGGAACTTTTCTTACCAGAACTGTTACCTATTTGAAAACGGACTCTCCAGGTCTCTGGATTTGGTATCTAGTAGATTCTTCCAGAGTCACCACTTGAATAACATCAATATCTTCATCTTCATACACTTATTACTTGAGTCATGAAACCTTTCACTTCCTTATTACACCATTATCTTCACTAACCTAGAAATTTCTTTCACACAAAATTTCACACAGTTCTCATTAGCAACATTAGTATAAGCGAAGTGATAAAACCTTTTTAGTTCAACTTCAACTGAAAACCATCAATACATAAGCTAATGTAGCAACTCCTTCCGAAAACCCAAAAAGAATTCAAAAAGGAAATCGAATAAAGAAGCAAATGCAAGAGTGGCAAAATCTGTCAAAACAGACCAGCAGGTAAAGATCAATTGTTTCGAAAATATTCTGTTGCTCAAATCAAAAAGTGCAAAACTAACGAAAGTTAAATAACAACCTGGGGAAGAAGAACAAAAAATTACATCTCAATGCGATATACAGAGATCTCTCACGAAATTTTACGGTGAAGCACAAAAATCTGTTTCGGGACAGCAACTTCCCCAAATCTTACTTCCCTCTCATTAGAGGTTGATCTTGACACAAAAACCAAACAAAAAGGATAAGGAGAGGTTATTACCGAAGTAATTACTTCCAAGACTCAAATAAACAAAAACAAACTGAAAGTAAAAATAAACTGGGTTGTCTCCCAAAAAGCTCTTTCTTTATAGCCATTAAGATGGGCATGATAATTTTGAAGATGCTCACATAGGAATATGAATTAAAGTGAAAGAGAGCATTAAGAAGCAAAAATACACACATTTAAGTCTAACCCACTTCCTATGCAAGGGAATTTTGTAAACAAACAAGTTGTTGAAACTAGAGGCTACTAGCATAGGAAGGCAAAAGAAGTGTAACATAAAAACTTTCACATAAAACGAGGAAACTTGATATTATTGAGATACATAAGAACACTTTTCCCTCTCTCATAGTAACTTTCAGTATCATGCATAAACTTAACAATATAACTATCACAAGGACCATCGTAGCAATGATCACTTATTCTAACAGAAAACATAGGAATACTAGCTCTCATAACACTAGTATGTGAAACAATATTAGAGGTATCCTCACAAAGGATAGCGTGTCTCTCTTCTACATATTTAGTAACAAAATGTCTTTCACATTCGCTATTATAGGTTCATCAACCATTTGTTTATCAGTTTCAATAGCTTTATGTGTACTTTCATTAACCATACTAGCTATCATAGAATGTTCCTTTATCTTAACTGGGAAAGGCATTTTCTCAATGTAAGGTTCAGGTAAAACATGATTAGCAGTATAAACTTCAGTATTTCTTGTAGGAACACCCTTAGCAACATCTTTATAAGGTAAATAAGAAGCAATAGCTTGAGAGTCTAGACCATAAGCATTTTTAATGTTTTGAAAGTCATCAGTTCCCATAAAAGATTCAATGCATTCATAATCATAACTTATACATGACTTTCTACCTTTGTCATTCTCCCAAGCTTCAACATTGTCTTCAATACGGTCCATAAGATCCCATTTAGCTTCTTCTTCCATGCGAGTGAATGATCCAGCATAAGATGCATCCAATAAATCCTTATCATGTAGAGGGAGCCTTGTATAAAAGTTATTGATAATAATATTGTTGGGGAGCTCATGAATGGGACATTTGAGCATTAGTAACTTCAATCTCCCCCAAGCTTGAGCTGTACTCTCTCCATCAAGAGGCCAAAAGTTGTATATTTGATTCTGATCTTTATGAATCTCACTAGGAGGATAAAACTTTGAATAAAAGAGAGGTACTATTTCCTCTCATTCAAGAGCTTGACCATTCTTCAGCAGCTTATACCATTCCTCAACTCTTCCTTTCAGTGATAATGAGAATAACTTCTTCTTAACTTGATCTGTAGTAGTACCTGCACACTTGAACAACCCGCATAATTCGTGTATAAAGAGTAAATGATCACCGGGATGGACAGTTCCATCCCCAAAATAGTAGTTATCCATAACATGATCAATAATTCTTGTAGGTATTTTAAAAGCATCATTCTCAGCAGGTGGTGGTTCATCTACTACCTTAGAAGTGGTAGTAGCATTACCAAATAAGAAACTCAGCTAATTATCCATAGTGAAAATAAAGCAACTAACAGAAGTAAACAATACTCACAGTAGAAGTTTCCTTTACCAGTTCCACTCTCCAATAGCGCTTCACTCCCCGGCAACGGTGCCAGAAAATAGTCTTGATGACCCACAAGTATAGGGGGTGTATCGTAGTATTTTCGATAAGTAAGAGTGTCGAACCCAACGAGGAGCAGAAGGTGCTGGCTAGTGGTATGGATCAGGAATTCTCTGCAAATACTTAGCAAATGGATTTTTAGGGGTTTTTGATAAAACAAGTAAATAAAGTACGAGTAAATAAAATACAATAGGAATAAATGCAGCAAGTGGCCTAATCCTTTATGCAGCAAAGGACAAGCCGGTTGTATTACTTAAGATGACCAAACGTTCTCGAGGACACATGGGAAGACTGTCAAGTGCTTTCGTGTCATATAGTTGATTAGTCTTCTTTAGCTTGCTAAGTGTTGTGTGGGTGAACCTGTGCTAATGTACCGACCTTCCTAGGACTAATACATACTTGTGATTAAACCCCTTGCAAACATCCGTAAGTACAAGAAAGTAATTAAGGTAGAAATCTAACCACAACTTTAAACTCTAAGACCCTGACGTCCCTTGTGCAATGGTTTCCTAACGGGGGTTTAGGTTTCTGTCACTCCGGCAACCCCTACGATTATTAGCCAAATACACAATGCATTCCCCTAGGCCCATATAGGTGAAGTGTCATGTAGTCGACGTTCACATGACACCACTAGAAGAAGTACACCACAACTTAAATATCAAACTATTGAATCTTTCTTAGCACAATTCCACTACTAACAACATGACTTCTCCCATGTCCTCAAGAACAAAACGAACTACTCACAAGACATCATATGGATCATGATCAGATATGGAATAATGATGTATAACAATCTGAACATAAACGATAATTCAATGGTTCACTCAATAGCATCAACTACAAAGAGTAATCAACACCGGGAAAGTTTCCCCTAAGAACTATGCAAGATTTAACCCAATTGTTACAGCAATATGGAGATGGTGATGAGGGTGTTGATGGTGATGATGGTGGTGGTGATGATGATGATGATGATCCCCATGAAGTCCAGCTTGATGGTGGTGTTGATGGCGACGATCTCCCCTCTCCGGGAAGGAATTCCCCCGGCAGAAATCTGTGTGCCGGAGAGATCTTTCTCTCTCGGTGTTTTCCGCCCCGCAGAGGCGGCAGAATCTTTCTGTGGTCGCTCCTTGAGTCTTAGGGTTTCGGGAGGAATATATCCGCCAGAGGGGAGAGCCAGAGGTGGGCCAGGGCGGCCACACCACCTGGTGGCGCGGCCTAGGGTGGCCCGCGCCAGGGGGTGGTATGGGCCCCCTGTGGCCCATCTCCACTCCTCCTTCTGGCTTCCTTCGTCTTCTGGAAAAAGAGGATTTTCCGTGTATTTTCCCGGATTTTCTGATCTTCGTGAATTTTGCCTCCAAACAACACCTTTTCCATCAGAATCCTGACTGCAGCGGTCCATGCTCCAAAAGTCATCAACCATGCAAAAACAGATGAAATAACATAAGTATCACCTCTTAATATGAAATACATCAATGAATAACAGTAAATTATGACATATAATAGTGATGTAAAATGGACGTATCAATCCTTTACCGCACCTTACATTATCTAGTTCTTGCTTAGTTAGTTGTGCTAGTTTGACATATAGGTAAATTCACCTTAGTTGCATATCTAGAGAATTTACCTTTTATGTCAAACCCTAAATTGAAAAAGAGTAAAATTATAAGTAGCACCTATTCACCCCCCCTCTAGGTGCCCATATTATCCTTTCACATACATAGTACTTACGGAGTACATGTGCAAGGCCATGGTTCAAAGGAAAAACGACTTGAACTAAGAAAATAGTCATAGCTACTAGTACAGAGCTATGTTTCAAAGGAAATGTTATATCATCTCTAGCGTTTGATCTAAACAAACTTGAACGGCAGATCATCATCAGAATCTAGACAGTCATATTTGCCATGTCCCACCTTGTGGATGCAAAATGAGTAATCTAGTGTGAACCTATCATGTTTCTTAATTAGGAAATTCCGGAAATCTTCACTTGTCCTGACGGTGGCCAGCGACGCGCTGCTCTTCAGCTCGAAAATAGGCTATCTTCAGCGAACTCCTCCAAGTCCTCTCCCATCATTGAAGGTTTATAAAAGTGCAACTCCACCACATACCACGGAAACAAGCACGCCGCCGACCTGACGCACTGGACGGATACGGCAAGGCCATGGTAGAGCATGTCAAATCTCATGGCGAACATTGTATCATCATCCTCGGATACAATGTTCTCTACTCTCCATGAGCCAGGTGCCAGCAAAGGCTGAGAGATGTACATGTGTTCCTTGCTGTAGTGAAAATTGTGCACTTCCATCGAGTGGGCTTTTTCGAGGTGAGCGAGGAGCGTTGTGGGTGGAGCGGTGAACTCGTAGCCAGGCTCAGTGCAGTTGCACGGGCCGTGCGGGCAAGCCATCTTGTGGTTGAGGAAGTCATGGAAGGTGACTAATGTCCCACAGCAGTCATTGGGTCATCTGGTAGCTTTTCCACCGGCGACTTGGCGGCGCAACTCCTGGGAGCATGCGGCTAGCTAGACGACACTGCTAGTGTCCATACGCATAACGATTTCTTCGAAGGTGTCATCGCTGAACTTGCTCCAGCCATCGTATCAGACGTTGTGCATCGATTCCGTTATTGCATCTGGATGGAATGGGGGTGAGGGCGGATTCAAATATGATTGTTGGGGTTTCTTGGAGGAGAGTGATGGAGGACTGCAAGAACCAATGCAGCATGCGAGAAATGGCTAAGAAAATTTAGGAAGTGTGCTCGAGGGGATCCAAAATGCGGCTAGCCAGTGTTGACAAATGGGGATCGGTGGAGATGGGAAAGATGGGAGGCTCTTTGAACGAGGGGTGTTAATTTTGCGTGTTCCCTCGTCGGTCTTCTACAGTGCGCAACTAGATCGAGGAAGCCTATTGGAGTTATAGCTAGAGTGCTACACTAGCAAGCTATCATGTCCTGGCTCAGTATTGTTTCGTCTCATCACCTAGACTATGTTTCAGGAAAGGACGTGAACCCACATTTCTCCCTCGCTAGATAGCATGCATGGTATAATCGCATTTCTCGCACGCGAAGGATTTGAACCCACATGCTGAAATAAAAGGATGTCAATCCTCAAGACATCTTGCCCAACTCTGATAAATAGGAGTACTATAAAATTATAATAGGTGAAGCTCAAAAAATAATTATGATTTTGAGCCACATCCATAGAATATCCATTGTATATTTGGTTCTTGTACTTTATATCATGTAGTAATCAACCTATTAGCTACCTAATACTCGCCATGCTCTAGAGAAATGACGAAGAACATTCTAGAATTATCGAGAAGTGTGTTTTGAGGTTTGTGCATATCATTTAGAGTGCTAAAGACTATCAATAATACTTCTGGATGCTAGAATGTATATAATTAAGATCTAGACAGCAATATTCGGATTTGCCACTCTTGATCCAACGGTCAAAGTTCAAAGTTATCCGTACACTATGTAGTGCTAAGATTATGTAATAGGTAAAGCTCAAAAAATTATAAATATGATCGACATCAATAAAGTGTGGGTGTATATTTCATTCTTGTACTTTGTATCATGTAGAAGTCAACATTTATTAACTACACCTAATACTTGAAATTTTTGGTAACATGGTCTAGAGAAATGATAGAAAATATGATAGAATGATGGAGAAGTGTGTTTTGAGTTTTGTGCATATCGTTCAGTGTGCTAAAGACTATCAATAGTATCTTCTAGATGCTAGAATGGAAAACAAGACCGAATGGCTCACAATGTTGGGATTCGCTCGTCTTTTGTTTTGACCTTGGACTGTGAGGCAACAACCCCATAGCAAACTTTAACTACAAATAAAAGACCAACACTGTACAAAAGCAAACAAAAAACAAGAGAGGGAGAGAACCTACCTAAAATCAAGAAACTAAGGATAAGCCACGTTCTTATGGTAAAGAGGCTATCCAGATCCTGAAGCTATCAAGATGCTTAGCTTTGATCCTATGGATAAGGATTCGCTAGTCTTGATCCAATGGTCTATATTCAAAGCTAGTTAACACTGATTTCTATGTTGACTCACTTTGACAAGCCTACCTTTGATAATTCTGGCAGCCACAAAAGCGTGCCTTAGAAAATCGAAGCCATAAAGTGTGGCGAACCTTGGCAATAAGGAAGTGTTTGGTTCCTAGCCACAATTTGCCAAGCTAAAGTTTGGAAATTTGGTATGTGTTTGGTTTTTTGCCATAGTTTGGCTTTCCACACTTTATTAAACATATGGTCCATCGGTCACAGTGTGAATTATTTCCAAATTTTGCCACACTTTGTGGCATCGATGGGCCATATGTTTAATAAAGTGTGGCAAGCCAAACTATGGCAAAAAACCAAACACATACCAAATTGCCAAACTTTGGCTTGGCAAATTGTGACTAGGAACCAAACACTTCCAAAGTACTAGAAGAAAATATACACCCATACTTTATAGATGTCGATCAAATTTATAATTTTTTCAGCTTTACCTATTATATAATTGTACAACTATATATTGTACGAATAACTTTGAACATTGATTGTTGGATCAAGACTGGCAAATCCCAACATTGATCTTCTATCCATTCTACTATCTAGAAGATTCTATTGATAGTCTTTAGCACAATGAATGCTATGTGCACAAGCCTCAAAACACTTCTCCATCATTATTCTAGAATCTTCTCAGACATTTCCCTAGACCATGTTACCAAAATTTTCAAGTATTAGATATAGCTAACAAGCATTGACTTCTATGTTGACTTCTACATGATACAAAGTACAAGAACCAAATATACACCCATACTTTATAAATGTCCATCAAATTTAATTTTTTTGAGCTTAACCTATTATATAATCATATCTTACCACTATATATAGTGTATGGATAACTTTGAACTTTGACCGTTGGATCAAGACTGACAAATACCAATACTGCTAAAATTAAGTTGGATCTTCTATCCATTCTAGCATCTATAAGATTCTATTGATTCTATTTAACACAATGAGCGCTATGCACAAACTTCAAAACACACTTCTCGGTAGTTCTAGATGTTGGGTTCGCAACATAGAAAACAAAAAAATTCCGATGATGGGAACTATACGCCAAGATCTATCTACTAGATACAAGCAACGGGTGGATATACATCCATAGAGAACTTACCCTCAAAGACAACAAAGCTTTGTTAACGAGATGGAACTCGTGGATGATGTAGTCGTACACTTCTCGATCTCAAGATCGTGATGAAGTCCTTCAGGTCCAGCAGTTCCAGCACCATCAGGTCCAGCACCATCAAGTCCAGCACCACAAAGTAGCGGTGCATCCGTGATCGCACACACGTTCGGTCCACCTAACAACCTCTGACTCCTCGCTCTAGCGATGCAGCGGAAGCAGCAACTCCTTTCCAGATAAAGCCACCGGAAACATGTATCTCGCTAATCGGAGACCATGGGGAATAACTAGAGGGAGAAGAGAACCTTCATGAGGAGGTGGTGAAAGAGGAGAGGAGGAGGAGGTGATCCTTATATAGGGGAGGGGGGCAACCCAAGGGGGGTGGGTGCCCCCACCTCTCCCTCATTCATGTGGGTGGAGCTCCCACTCACATAAACACACACCTCCACTCATGTCCACTCACATGCATTAAATTTCCACCAAATTTAATGCAAGCTATTATTAAATAAAACACTTTTATTTATTTTATTCAGAATTTTGTTAATTACTTTAATTAACAAACATTCACATAAAACTCCCTGCAACATTTCAATATCACATGCAGAACCAGTTTCAGCAATTTCACCCGAAACAATTCCGGTTTCCATCGAAATGATTCCAGCGCTTTCTTAATCTTTATCTGAAACATATTTGCTCCTAAATGGTGTCGTTATCCCTTAAGTGTGTCACCCTACGGTTCGCGAATAATGTAGACATGATCGATACCCCTCTCCGATCAATAACCACTAGCAGGACCTGGAGATCCGTACTGACTCCCACATATTCAACGTTGACTCTTGTGATCATGTGAACCTTTAACGTTGTAACTAAATCCCTTTGTCTCATGATATATTACATGTCCGAGATTCGATCATCGGCATCCAAATACCTAGTTTGATCTCGTTACTGACATGCACTCTTTTCTCGTTCCCATGATATAACATTCTAGTGATCACATCACTTGCTTGCAAGCTATTTCAATGTGATATCACCGAGAGGGCCTAGATTATATCTATCCGTCATCGGGATGGACAAATCCCAACCTTGATCCATGAGCCTCAACATAACACCTTCGTAGCACTGAACCCACCTTTATAGTCACCCTATTACGGTGTGATGTTTGATGTTATCAAGATACTCTTCTGGTGTTAGCAATTAACATGATCTCATGGTTTAAGGACTAAGATTACTTCGTATGATGTTATAGTAATATAAACATAATGACTCTGATCGTAATGCTATACTTTGGATGAATGTTCATCACATCATTGCACCAATGTTGTGACCTCGTTATTAACAACATCCAATGTCCATGATCAGGAAACCTTGATCATCTTGTTAATCAACGAGCTAGTTTATATGAGAGGCATTACTAGGAACTTTGTATTTTGTTTATTAAACACACATGTATTAATGTTTCCAATTAATACAATTATAGCATGCAAAATAAACATTTATCATAAACAAGGAATAAGATAATAACCACTTTATTATTGCCTCTCGGGCATATTCCCTTCAGTCTCCCACTTGCACTAGAGTCAATAATCTAGTTTGAAAAACTTTGCGTATTGAACACCTATGGCTTTCTGGTGTTGCATATACGTGATTGCTAGTGGTTAACATAATCTCCAGATCTGACTATTTCGGGTCCGTGCGTATTTGCATGTCTTTGCGTCTCTACGCATCACTCATTCTCAAATGAGATGGCATTGTATAAATTTGGTCCTTTGGTGAGACCTTTAGTTTGTTCGGGTTAAAATATGTTGATATTATTGTCATACAATATATCTTCATAGTATTAGCCCACTTTGAACCACACCTAGTTTGATAACAAACTACTTAACACAAATGCCCTCCTTTGCTGCTACTATAGCAGTCATATACTTAGCCTTTTGTTGTAGTATCTGTCACAATGTCTCAACTTTGGAACTCATCCAAATCCATCATGGAACATCCTTTCCATTACATTGTGCCACCCATAGTCTAAATTGAGATAAATTTAATTTGTATCCTGTGACAAAACTAGTATCAATGTAACACTTTACAAAGAACTACCTTTAACTATTTGTCACTTATACATGATATATTCTTAGTTCTTCCAAAGCTCATAAGAATATCTTTACTATCGTCCAATGATCATCTTATGAATCATTCTAGTATGTGCTCATAACATTTAGAGCATAGGACATATCTGGATATATACATATCACGGTATAATCGATCAAAATCTTCATGTGATTTTACTCACCAAGTGTTGAAACACTTGAATCTTGATACAATCCTTTCCATGCAGCAAGAACCTTTCTTGTTGTTTCCATATTGAACCCTTTCAATATATCATATATTTACGTCTCGCATAACCATATTAGCGCCTCAATCTATCCATATAGACATTGATGCCAAATATTCCGGTTTTGCCCAAATCTTTCATCGAAATCCTATTTTAATGAAATTCTTAACTTGTGTCAATAAAAAGATACATCATTTCCAATCAACAATATGTACTCTGCATAATGTATTGGAAAATTGTCTCAGTGCTCCCACTTAATTTTTTGCAAATGCAAGCATCTTCATCATCTCCGATGAAATTAAACTCCTTTAACATTTTCATCATGGTGAAGATTCCACCTCCGCTATGCTCACTTCAACTATTGAAGTTTGCATGGCCTTTTAGAACCCTTTGAATTAACAAAACCCTGCGGACCGTGTCATGTACACGTCCTAGGTAACCATTCTATTAGAAGAACCTTGTTTTGCTTATTCAACTACCATATACCAAATTATATGTAGTGGTTGCTACATTAATCCGTCAAGACTAAATATCGCTATGAAAGATCAAATCTTGTCATAGTCAACTCCTTGAACATTGCCGCAAACTTCTTTCCGACATGTTGACTATTTCATAGATGTTAAACATCCATGTCTATTTCTTTATAGATCCAAACACGACCGATAGGCTTCACGCCTTTCCGGAGGGTCCTCCAAGTTCAGAAACTTGATTTCTCGTGTATGGATACTATCACGGATTCTATGACTTTGAGTCATTTTATGGAGTCAGGGCCCATCATCGCTTCTTTGCATGCAGTCGGTTCATCATTGTCAAAGCAATAACGACTTCTGTTTCAAATCTTACTATTTGATTCTTACCGACCGACATGGTTCAATGTGAACTCTAATCTCCAAGATCACACCCTTTGTAATCACGGGAGCCATGAGCATTATGGCCGCCACCGGAACATTTTCCGGCGCTATGCTACTTAGCACATATAGCTAAGGTTCAACAACCTTATCAAAGTTCTATTATCCTCCCACTTAACTTTTCACGAAAAAATCCTTCTCAAGAAACTTGACGTTCCAAGTGACAAACTATTATGTGCTCGGTGTTATGGAGGAATTCCCAAAAAATTCTTTAGGATAACCTACAAATACGTGCTTATTCGACTTTGGTTGTAAACATTTTACTTATGCTTAGCATACCAAAATTTAACAAAAGACAATTTGGGTTTTATCCCAAACCATAACTCATATGGTGTCATTTCAACGGATCATGATGGTGCTCTTTTAGTGTAAAAGCGATAGCCTCTAAATCTTTAATCCTTAAAACATAATGGCAGTTTTATAAATGACACCTTTGATCTTACCATGTCAAACAAGGTTTGATTTGATCTCTCGAACATACCATACTCCTGTGGTTTATCGGGAAATGCAAATTCATGGAACAATTCCTAAAATCTTAGGTGTTTTGCTAAACCTGTAACTCAAATATCTTCCTTTATGATCGAATCATAAACTCTTTTATTTTCTTATTACAATGATTTTTTGACTTCATCTTGAAAGTCTTTGAACAATTTTCAAAATGTTTCATACTTCTTCCTTATTAAGTAAATATATAGATATATTCACTCAAGTTTCTGGAGAAAGCATATGAATATGCACATCAGCATGCACAATTTCCAATAAGCTAGTCATCCGTTCCTCTTTGGCCTATGAACAGAGTTTCAATTATCTCGAGGAAACTTTCACAAGCGTCAATTGATCAAAATCAAAAGACTCCAAAATCCATCAACATGGAGTTTCTTCATGTTTACTTTCCAATATAATTCAAACAACAATGTCACTTCATAAGTGATCTTCCAATCATTTGTCTTACAACATTTTAGCTATAATGTTTATGGATGTGATTTCTCCAACTAGACTTGTAAAAGTTCATCCATCCTTTATGGAATACGGTAATTATTTGAACAACCATTTTTCTCGTAATACCGAAACAAAATAACAATTATTAAAACAAATCTTGAAGGCTAGGTTTGACGACAACGGAAACACGATAACACTTTATTTGTTTTCGATGAACATCATCACTTATTCTCTTGCTAGTTACTTAGGCCGTTGCAGTTCATGAATTGTGTTGTTCTGTATGACACTTCACACCAACCAATTCATTATCCAATACCGGTATCCAATACCTCAGAACCATATTGTTTAACAAGCAAGGAATACAGCCATAACATGTATATCTTCTATATACCTAAGTTGGACATCTCCAACCTTTTCTTTTCTGCCAAATATTTTATAGATTCTCTTTCAACAATTCCTTTTCTTTTAGAAGAATCTATCAACATCAATAGTGGTGTCATTCACATGACACATAGTACAAAGTGTATATAGTCAAATACTAATACCTTTGGACTTGCACTTTGAAGTGGATCACCATCATCAAATGTTTGGTGTTCTTTAAAAAATCCATTCTTTAGTAATCTATTAGTGTAGTAAACATTTTACTTACATCTTCTATTCATCCTTATCATGACAACTTTCATGATCAAGCTACTATAGCATATAAGGAAGAATCGCGAGTATAATGTTAGTTCCCAAAACCTTTTTGGGAGATCTGGATGCCTAGCATCTCAATCCTTCACAAATTCTCATACAATATGAGAACATGCATTTTGCTAAATTATACTCTATCATAATGCAACCAAAAAACATTGTTTTAGATATCACAATATCTTCCACACATGATGGTTTCTGAAACAATTTTGCAGCTCCTAGATAATCTTGATATTAAAAAACTTTTGAATATCAATAATCATGGAGGCAAACATGATACTTTAGATACTAACATTGGAATTCTTACTCTTGATTTAATACTACTTATTAAACTTCATGGAGTAAATAGATTTTGCTGAAAGTTTGCAATGGGACTTCTAAACTTTAAATTGACATTCAAAACAATATGATACCAGTTCGTAAAGTAAATATCCAGAATTCTATAGTTCTATTATCTCAATTAAAACTAAACATAAGGTAGTGAACAAATGCCAATGACTACAACAAATTATGAAAATTCACTTCGATTTAGTTTATGACAAATCGAGTTCGACTAATCCAAATTAGAAATGAACTCCCACTCAAAAACGACATCCCTCATGCCTTTTTGGTGATTACATGAACCAAATCCACTACACCAAGTCCGATCATCACGTGAGTCGGTGTAGCTTCAAAGGTGAGCATCAATATGGGCATCATATCAACTATATGACTCATGCTTAACCTTTCGGTCCGTGTTCCGAGGCCATGTCTATACATGCTAGGCTCGCCAAGTAAGAACCTTAGTATTCACGTGTGTAAAACTGTCTTACACCCGTTTTATGAAAGCGTAGAGTTGAGTACACCCGATCATCACGTGATGTCTCGAAACACGATCCATAGAACGGTGCATACTCAAGGAAGAACACATTTTATCTTGATATCTAAATGAGGGATCATCTTATAATGCTACCAAACGCGCCAAACTAGCAATATAAGATGCTAACATCTAATGTGTGAAGTGAGGTGATATTGTCCATGCATTTGATCTCTATCATTTGCATCGTGGTATGGTCTCTATCATTCCTTTGTGTGTAAGGCCAAGGTCTATGGAACTTACACGTTAAGTGAGTTGTAAGAGTATCTATTATACATCTACTTACAACAATACCATATCAAAACACTAGCCCAGCAACGATCTAAACTATACGCCTCTAATTTATCAATTGCAAGTTTTACGTGGCTTAGGGCTTTTGGAGATAGAACCAGTCTTACCTACGAACATGGAACCACAACGATGATAACTAAGTTATTAGCAACTCATTGTAAATCATATATTGACTATAGTAGGAGAGATAGACACCCGCCAGCCACTTATGCAAAACTAGTTGCATGTCAGTCGTGGAACCGGTCTCATGTGCGATGACATGTAAGGTTGGTCCGGGCCGCTTCATCCCACTATGCCACCAATATCCAAAATACATGAAAGAAGCAATAACATGATCATCATCGCCCACATATAAACATATGTGTACTACCCGTGCAAAGCACCTACGCATAGATCAGGCTCTGATACCACTGTTGGGTTTGCAGCATAGAAAACAAAAAATTTCCTTCGATGGGAACTATACGCCAAGATCTATCTACTAGATACAAGCAACGGGTGGATATACATCCATAGAGAACTTACCCTCGAAGACAACAAAGCTTTGTTAACAAGATGGAACTCGTGGATGATGTAGTCGTACACTTGCCGATCTCAAGATCGTGATAAAGTCCTTTAGTTCCAGCAGTTCTAGCACCATCAGGTCCAGCACCATCAAGTCCAGCACCGCAAAGTAGCGGTGCATCCGTGATCGCACACACGTTCGGTCCACCGAACAACCTCCGCCTCCTCGCTCCAGCGATGCAGCGGAAGCAGCAACTCCTTTCCAGATAAAGCCACCGGGAACATGTATCTCGCTAATCCGAGACCATGGGGAATAACTAGAGGGAGAAGAGAACCTTCACGAGGAGGTGGTGCAAGAGGAGAGGAGGAGGTGCTCCTTATATAGGGGAGGGGGCAACCCAAGGGGGCATGGCGCCGGCCATGGTGGGTGCCCCCACTGTTGGAGATATGCCCAAGAGGCAATAATAAACTGGTTATTATTATATCTTTATGTTTATGATAAATGTTTACATCCC
This sequence comes from Avena sativa, assembly GCA_916181665.1. Lineage (NCBI taxonomy): Eukaryota > Viridiplantae > Streptophyta > Magnoliopsida > Poales > Poaceae > Avena > Avena sativa. The sequence continues at coordinate 349,085,225 of OV702287.1, forward strand.
ATGCTATAATTGTATTAACCAGAAACATTAATACTTGTGTGTTTTGTAAACATAAAAGAGTCCCTAGTAAGCCTCTTGTTAAACTAGCTTGTTGATTAATGGATGATCATGGTTTCCTGATCATGGACATTGGATGTCGTTAATAACAAGATCATATCATTAGGAGAATGATGTGATGGACACACACCCATAGTAAGCATAGCATAAGATCAAGTCATTAAGTTCATTTTGCTACAAGCTTTCAAATGCATAGTAACCTAATCCTTCGACCATGAGGTTATGTTAATCACCATCACCGGATGGGTACTTTGATGACATCAAACGCCGCTTCGTAACTGGGTGGTTATAAAGGTGACATTGGGTATTCTGAAAGTATGTGTTGAAGCGCATGGACCAAGATTGGGATTTGTCCATCCATATGACGGATAGATATGCTCTGGGCCCTCTCGGTAGAATGTCTTCTAGTTAGCTTCCAAGCATGTGACTAGGTCACAAGGGATGACATATCATGGAACGAGTAAAGAGTACTTATCAGTAACGAGGTAGAACTAGGTATGGAGATACCGATGATCAAACCTCGGATAAGTATAGTATCGCGTGACAAAGGGAATTGGTTTCGTATGTTAAATGGTTCTATCGATCACAAAGTCATCGTTGAGTATGTGGGAGCTGTTATCGATCTCCAGATCCCGCTAATGGTTATTGATCGGAGATGTGTCTCCATCATGTCTACATGTTCACGAAACGTAGGGTGACACACTTAAGGTTCGAAGTTGTTTTAAGTAGATATGGAATGTACGTTGGAGACCGAATGTTGTTCGGAGTCTCGGATTGGATCCGGGACATCACGAGGAGATCCGGAATTGTCCGGGGAATAAGATTCATATATTGGGGATCATTTTCTAAGTTAGGAAATGTTCCGGAGTATTTGTATGGGGATTCTAGAAGGTTTCGGAATGTTCCAGAAGGTTCTAGAAGATTTCTTGGAGTTTACTTGAAAACCAAGAAAGGATCAAGGAATCCTTGTGGGGTAAGACAAGGATTCGTGGGGGAGTAGGACTCTCCCTCCCACCTCCTTGATCCGCCGGCCAAGGGAGAGGGGAGTCCTACAAGGACTCCACCTCCCCATGGCGCCTCCCTCCTTTAAATAGAGGGGTGGAGGCACAAGCCCCCCTGGCCCCTTCTATTCTCTAGATCTCAAGTTGCCTCTCTCCTCCTCCTTCCCTCTCCTCTGGCTAAGGCGAAGCCCTGCAGAATTCTCTACTCCACCACCACCACCACACCGTCGTGCTGCTGGAATTCCGTGAAGAGATCTACTACCTCCGCTGCTCGTTGGAACGAGGAGAGGAAGGTCTGCTTCGACTCCACACGTTTGACCGACTGCGGAAGCGCTGCCAGAACGCGGCGCCGGAAGGATCGTCTACTCGATCTTGAGATCGGCAAGTGATCGACTACATCAACCACGAGATCCGATCTCGTAACGCTTTCGGGTCTACAAGGGTTAGTACAGATCTATCTCGTTGCACATGTCTAATAGATTAGATCTTGGCTTTTATCTAGATTAGATCTAGGTTTTGTTTGTTCTTGCGGTAGAATTTTTTTGTTTTCCATGCTACGAACCCATCAGTGGTATTAGAGCCGTGTCTATGCGTAGATCTGTTGCACGAGTAGAACACAATGGTTTTGTAGGCGTTGGTGCTCGTGACGTCTTTTGCTTTGTGTACTTTGCATCTTGCGGTATGGTGGGATGAAGCGGCCCGGTCTAACCTTACATGTCATCGCACATGAGACTTGCTCCATAGTTGACGTGCAACTCATATTGCACAAGTGGCTTTGCGGGTGTCTGTCTCTCCCATCATAGTATAGACCCAATCTACACTTTGCACTTGATAGCACCTGTATCAACGTTGTGGTTCAGTTTCGTAGGTAAGATCCGTTCTTATTCGAAAGCCCCAAACCATGTAAAACATGCAAAGAAAATTAGAGGCGTCTAACTTGTTTTTGCAGGGGTTTTGTGATGTGATATGGCCATCATGCGATTGTGATTATATTTGATGTATGCAATGATACTTGTTGTAATATGGCAACCGGCATGAGCCTAATGGTTGTCTTTAATTCTGTTAAGACCTGCGTGTCTATTCATCTTGTAATAGCTTTATTCCAAGTAGTTGTAATAGTTGCTAGTGATGATGGACAACCATGAAGCGGCGCCACTGACCTTGATGCAATGCTGGTGATGATGGAGATCATGTCCGTGCTTTGGAGATGGAGATCAAAGGCATAAGAAGAAAGGGCCATATCATATCACACTAATTATGAATTGCCTGTGATGTTAATCCTTTATGCATCTTGTATTGCTTAGATCGCGACGGTAGCATTATAAGATGATCCCTCTCACTAAATATCAAGTAATAAAGTGTTCGTCCTTAGTAGGCACCGTTGCTAAGACTCGTCGTTTCAAAGAATCTCGTGATGATCGGGTGTGATAGATTCTACGTGTGCATATGACGGGTGCAAGCCAGATTTGCACATGCGGATACTAAGGTTAACCTTGACGAGCCTAGCATGTACAGACATGGTCTCGGAACACGGAATACCGAAAGGTAAAGCATGAGTCATATGGATGATATGATGAACATGTTGATTGTTCGCCTTTAAAGCTACATTATCTCACGTGATGATCGGACTTGGTGTAGTGGATTTGGTTCGTGTAATCACTAAAACAACTTGAGGGATGTTGTTTTGAGTGGGAGTTTATTTGTAATTTGGATTAGTCAAACTCAATTTATCATAAACACAATCAAAGTAAATTTGCATAGTTTGTTGTAGTCATTGGCATCCGTTCACCACCTTACGCTTAGTTATAGTTGAGATAGTGGAACTATAGAAATTCTGGATATTTGCTTTACGAACTGGTATCGTATTGTTTTGAGTGTCAATCTAAAGTTTAAAAGTTCTGTTGCAAACCTTCAGCAAACTCCGTTTACTCTGTGAAGTTTAATAAACAGTATTAAATCAAGAGTAACAATTCCAGTGTTACTATCTAATGTATCATGTTTGCCTCCATGATTCTTGATACTCAAAAGATTGTTTTTAATATCAAGTTTATCTAAGAGCTGAAAGCAATGTTTCAGAAACCATCATATGTGAAAGGTATTGCGATATCTAAAACAATGTGTTGGTTACAACATGATAGAGTATATGTCCTCATATTTGATGAGAATTTGTGAAGGTTGGAGACGCTAGTCGTCCTAATCCTCCAAAATGTTTTGGAAAAGAAACATTATACTCGCAATTCACCTTTATAAGCTATAGCAGCTTGATCATAAAAGTTGTCATGATAAGGATGAATATAAGATGTAAGTAAAATGTTTACTACACTAAAAGATTACTAAAGAATGGAATTTTGAAAGAATGCCAAACATTTGATGAAGGTGATCCACTTCAAAGTGCAAGTCCAAAGGTATTAGTATTTGACTATACACACTTGTACTATGTGTCATGTGAATGACACCACTATTGATGTTGATAGATTCTTTTAAAAGAAAAGGAATTGTTGAAAGAGAATCTATAAAATATTTGGCAGAAAAGAAAAGATTGGAGATATCCAACTTAGGTATATAGAAGATACATGTTATGGCTGTATTCCTTGGTTGTTAAACAATGTGGTTCTGCGGTATTGGATACCGAATTGGTTGGTATGAAGTGTCATACAGGACAACACAATTCATGAACTGCAATGGCCTAAGTAACTAGCAAGGGAATATGTGATGATGTTCATCGAAAACAAACAAAGGGTTGTTGTGTTGCTCGTTAACATCAAAGCTTGCCTTCAAGATTTGTTTCAATAATTGTTATTTTGATCAGGTATTATGACGACAAAAGGTTGTTCAAATAATTACCATATTCCATAATAGATGGATGACATACAAGTCTGGTTGGAGAAATAACGACCATAAAACTAATGCTAAAATGTCGCAAGACAAATGATTGAAAGATCACTTGCGAAGTGACATCGCCGTTTAAATTATATTGAAAGGGATACATGAAGAAACTCCATGTTGATGGATTTTTGGAGTCTTTGATTTTGATCAAATGACGCTTGTGATACTTTCCTAGAGATAATTAAAACTCCGTTCGTAGGCCAAAAGAGGAACAGACGACTAACTGATTGGAATTTGTACATATTGATGTATATAGTCCATTATGTGTAGTCGTGGGCGATGGATTTCAACTCATATGCTTTCTCCGAAGATTTGAGTGAGTATATGTATATACTTACTCAATAAGGAAGAAGTATGAAACATTTGAAAATGTTCAAAGACTTTCAAGATGAAGTGGAAAATAATTGTAACAAGAAAATAAAAAAAATATTATGATTGGATCATAAATATGTTTGAGTTACAAGTTTAGCAAAACACCTTAGATTTGAGGAATCGTTCCATGGATTTGCATTTCCCAAAACACCATAGGAGTATGGAGTGTTCAAGATATGTAATGAAACCTTGTTTGACATGGTAAGATCAAAGGTGTCATTTATAAAACTGCCATTATATTTTAAAGATTAAAGCTTTAGTGACTACCGCTTTTACACTGAAAAGAGCTCCATCGTGATCCGTTGAAATGACACCATATAAGTCATGGTTTGGGATAAAACCCAGGTTGTCCTTTCTTAAATTTTTGGTATGCTAGGTATAAGTAAAATGTTTACAACCAAAGTCAGATGAGCATGTCTTAGTAGGTTATTTCGAATAACCATTGGGTATTCCTCCATAACACCGAAGACAAAAGTGTTTGTCACTTAGAATGTCGAGTTTCTTGAGAAGGAATTTTTGGTGAAAAGTTAAGTGGGAGGACAATAGAACTTTGACAAGGTTGTTGAACCTTGGCTAATATGTGTTGAGTTGCGTAGCATCAGTAAGTGTCCCGGAGGCAGCAACAATGCTCATGGCTCACGTGCCTCAAAGGTTGTGGTCACGGAGATCTAAGTTACTATTGAACCAAGTAGGTCGGGTAAGTAATCAAATTCCAAGATTTGAGAGTTAAATCATTGTTGTTTGACAATGATGAACCGACTACATGCAAATAATCAATGATGGGCCCTGACTTCGTTAAGTGGCTTGAAGCCATAAAATCCGTGATAATTCCATACACGAGAAATCAAGCTTTGAATTTGAAAGACCCTCTGGAAAGGTGCAAGACCTTACAGTCGTATATGGATCTATAAAGAAATAGACATGGATGTTTCACATCTATGAAATAGTCGACATGTCGGAAAGAGTTTACGACAATGTTCAAGGAATTGACTATGATAAGATTTGATCTTTCATAGCGATATTTAGTCTGGACGGATTAATGTAGCAACCACTACATATATTTTGGTATATGGTAGTTGAACAAACAAAACAAGTTCTTCTAATAGAATGGTTACCTAGGACGTGTACATGACACGATCCAAAGGGTTTTGTTAATTCAAAGGATGCTAAAAGAGTATGCAAAACTTCAATGATTGAAGTGAGCATCGCGGAGTTGGAATCTTCACCGTGATGAAACCGTTAAAAGGTTTAATTTCATCAGAGATGATGAAGATGTTTGCATTTTGCAAGAAATTAAGTGGGAGCGCTAAGACATATTTCTAATACATTATGTGAAAGACATATTGTTGATTAGAAATGATGTATCTTTTATTGACACAGGTTAAGAATTTCATTTCGATGAAAGACTTAGGCATAACCCAAGAATTAGGCATCAATGTCTATATGGATAGATTGAGGCGCTAATATGGTTTTGCCAAATGTACATAGATAAGATGTTGAATGAGTTCAATATGGAAACAACAAGAAAGGTTCTTGACGCACGGAAAGGACTGAATCAAGATTCAAGTGTGTTGACACGAGATTCAAGTGTTTTGACACTTGGTGAAATCACAAGAATATTTTGATCAATCATTCTTTGAGATGTACACATCCAGATATGTCCTATTCTCTAAATGTTATGAGCATATACCAGAATGACTCATAAGATGATCATTGGACAATAGTAGGGATATTCCTATGATCTTTGGAAGAACTAAGAATATATTATTTATATAGTGGTGACAAATAGTTCATTGTAAATTGTTACATTGATACTAGTTTTGTCACAAATTAAGTTTATCTCAATTTAAACTATGGGTGGCACAATGTAATGGAAAGGAAGTTCCATAACGGATTTGGTTGAGTACCAAAGTTAAAACATTGTGACAGATACTACAACAAAAGGCTAAGTATATGACTACTATTGTAGCAGCAAATGAGGGCATTTGCGTCAAGTAGTTTGTTATCAAACTAGGTGTGGTTCATAGCGGGATAATACTATGAATATACATTGTATGACAATTGTATCAACATGATTTAATCCCAAGGAACTAAAGGTCTCACCAAAGGACCAAATTTATACAATGCCATCTCATTGGAGGATGAGGAATGCGTAAAGACGCAAGGAAATGCAAATACACACGGACCTGGAAGTGTCAGATCCGAAGATTATGTTTACCACTAGCAATAGTGTCTATACAACACCAGAAAGCCATAGGTGTTGAGTGCACAAGTTTTTTAACTAGATTATTGACTCTAGTGCAAGTGGGAGACTGTTGGAGATATGCCCAAGAGGCAATAATAAAGTGGTTATTATTATATCTTTATGTTGATGATAAATGTTTACATCCCATGCTATAATTGTATTAACCGGAAACATTAATACTTGTGTGTTTTGTAAACATAAAAGAGTCCCTAGTAAGCCTCTTGTTAAACTAGCTTGTTGATTAATGGATGATCATGGTTTCCTGATCATGGACATTGGATGTCGTTAATAACAAGATCATATCATTAGGAGAATGGTGTGATGGACACACACCCATAGTAAGCATAGCATAAGATCAAGTCATTAAGTTCGTTTTGCTACAAGCTTTCAAATGCATAGTAACCTAATCCTTCGACCATGAGGTTATGTTAATCACCATCACCGGATGGGTACTTTGATGACATCAAAAGCCGCTTCGTAACTGGGTGGTTATAAAGGTGACATTGGGTATTCTGAAAGTATGTGTTGAAGCGCATGGACCAAGATTGGGATTTGTCCATCCATATGACGGATAGATATGCTCTGGGCCCTCTCGGTGGAATGTCATCTAGTTAGCTTGCAAGCATGTGACTAGGTCACAAGGGATGACATATCATGGAACGAGTAAAGAGTACTTATCAGTAACGAGGTAGAACTGGGTATGGAGATACCGATGATCAAACCTCGGATAAGTATAGTATCACGTGACAAAGGGAATTGGTTTCGTATGTTAAATGGTTCTATCGATCACAAAGTCATCGTTGAGTATGTGGGAGCTGTTATCGATCTCCAGATCTCGCTAATGGTTATTGATCGGAGATGTGTCTCCATCATGTCTACATGTTCACGAAACGTAGGGTGACACACTTAAGGTTCGAAGTTGTTTTAAGTAGATATGGAATGTACGTTGGAGACCGAATGTTGTTCGGAGTCTCAGATTGGATCCGGGACATCACGAGGAGATCCGGAATTGTCCGGGGAATAAGATTCATATATTGGGGATCATTTTCTAAGTTAGGAAATGTTCCGGAGTATTTGTATGGGGATTCTAGAAGGTTTCGGAATGTTCCGGAAGGTTCTAGAAGATTTCTTGGAGTTTACTTGAAAACCAAGAAAGGATCAAGGAATCCTTGTGGGGTAAGACAAGGATTCGTGGGGGAGTAGGACTCTCCCCCCCACCTCCTTGATCCGCCGGCCAAGGGAGAGGGGAGTCCTACAAGGACTCCACCTCCCCATGGCGCCTCCCTCCTTTAAATAGAGGGGTGGAGGCACAAGCCCCCCTGGCCCCTTCTATTCTCTAGATCTCAAGTTGCCTCTCTCCTCCTCCTTCCCTCTGCTCTGGCTTAGGCGAAGCCCTGCAGAATTCTCTACACCACCACCACCACACCGTCGTGCTGCTGGAATTCCGTGGAGAGATCTACTACCTCCGCTGCTCACTGGAACAAGGAGAGGAAGGTCTGCTTCGACTCCGCACGTGTGACCGACTGCGGAAGCGCTGCCAGAACGCGGCGCCGGAAGGATCGTCTACTCGATCATGAGACCGGCAAGTGATCGACTACATCAACCACGAGATCCGATCTTGTAACGCTTTCGGGTCTACAAGGGTTAATACAGATCTATCTCGTTGCACATGTCTAATAGATTAGATCTTGGATTTTATCTAGATTAGATCTGGATTTTGTTCGTTCTTGTGGTAGAATTTTTTTGTTTTCCATGCTAGGAACCCATCACCCACCTCTCCCTCATTCATGTGGGTGGAGCTCCCACTCACATAAACACACACCTCCACTCAAGTCCACTCACATGCATTAAATTTCCACCAAATTTAATGCAATATATCATTAAATAAAACACTTTTATTTATTTTATTCAGAATTTTGTTAATTACTTTAATTAACAAACATTCACATAAAACTCCCTGCAAGATTTCAATATCACATGCAGAACCAGTTTCAGCAATTTCACCAGAAACAATTCCGGTTTCCATCGAAATGATTCCAGCGCTTTCTTAATCTTTATCTGAAACATATTTGCTCCTAAATGGTGTTGGTATCCCTTAAGTGTGTCACCCTATGGTTTGCGAATAATGCAGACATGATCGAGACCCCTCTCCGATCAATAATCAGCAGCGGGACCTGGAGATCCGTACTGACTCCCACATATTCAACGATGGCTCTTGTGATCGTGTGAACCTTTAACGTTGTAACTAAATCCCTTTGTCTCGTGATATATTACATGTCCGAGATTCGATCATCGGCATCCAAATACCTAGTTTGATCTCGTTACCGACATGCACTCTTTTCTCGTTCCCGTGATATAACATTCTAGTGATCACATCACTTGCTTGCAAGCTATTTCAATGTGATATCACCGAGAGGGCCCAGAGTATATCTATCCGTTATCGGGATGGAAAAATCCCACTCTTGATCCATGAGCGTCAACATAACACCTTCGTAGCACTGAACCCACCTTTATAGTCACCCTGTTACGGTGTGACATTTGATGTTATCAAGATACTCTTCTAGTGTTAGCAATTAACATGATCTCATGGTTTAAGGACTAAGATTACTTTGTATGATGTTATAGCAATATAAACATAATGACTCTGATCGTAATGCTATACTTGAGTAGCAAGGTAGATCTATAGATTACAAGCTCATGATCTCAATAAGATCATGCATAGAAAGAGAGATGAACACATAGCTACCAGTAGAACCCTTAGCCTCGAGAGAGAGCTACTCCCTCCTAATCATGGGAATCGACAATGGTGATGGAGATGGTGGTGGAGATCGATGGAGATGGCTCCGGGGGCACTTCCTCGTCCCGGCAGGGTGCCGGAACAGAGACTTTCTGTCCCCCGAATCTCCGCTTCGGTGGTGGCGGCGCTGCGGAACTTTTCGTGGATTTCTGATTGATGATTTAGGGTTTTTGCATTGGGAGGCATCTTATAGGCGGAGAGGCAAGGTTGGTGGGCAGCCAGGGAGCCCACACCATGCCCTAGCGTGGCCTAGGGGGACCCGCGCCAAGGGGTGGTTTGGCCACCCTGTGGCCCCCCTTCGTCTCTCCTTCTGGCTCCGTGAATCTTCCGGGAAAATAACGACTTTGGCTTTTGTCCGGGCCAATTCCGAGAATATTCATTTTCTGACTTTCTGGAACCAAAAACAGTAGAAAACAGGCAACTAGCACTATGGCTCTTGTTAATAGGTTAGTCCAAGAAATCATATGAAAAGTACTCCAAAGTGTGGAAAAACATAAGAAAGTAGATAAAAACAAGCATGGAACATCAAAAATTATGGATATGTTAGCAACGTATCAACATCCCCAAGCTTAACTTCTGCTCATCCTCGAGTAGGTAAGTGATAAAAAGAAAGAATAATTTTTGAGGTGACATGCACCATCATAAACTTGATCAAAGTATTTGTAAAACATTCAAAGCTGGGATCATAGTACTTCAATGATAGCATGAAAGACAAAGTTCTAGCAACAAGGCAAAGAAACTATGTTGCAACATGAAAAGGCACAAACAAAAGATTCATGAATAACAATGCTTTGCAAGACGTTTGTTTGTTTCACATAAAGAAAACATAGCATAATAGTATTCAGCTTGTCCCTCATAGAGTAGCAAGCATAAATGCATAGGACACCTTCAAAGTTCATAAGAGTAACTAGATGCGAATAGTTTAAAACAAGCAATATCAAAGTATGCATCAATCAACTAGTCTTGGGACAATGCACATAGAACTAAGAATGGCCACTATGCTCTCAAAGTAGGTGCATAAAGGTAGAATGTGGAGACTCAACATAAAAGTAAAAGAAAGGCCTTCATAGAAGGAAGTAGGGATTCAAGTTTCATAAAGAGATTCCAAAAATTATGGTACTTAATAGCTTTCAGCTCTCATTGCCCCTATCATAAGCATATTGAAGTGATTAAGGTTAAAGTGAACAAACTATGGTGTACATGCTTGATGAAGTATAAGTTAGAAATCTCATGTCCCTTGTATACAAGGTATGCTCTTCATGCTACTCAAGTTTAGTCACCGGTAAGTTCTTGTCATCGTAAGTACATGTGTATCATAGAGAACCGCCAATGGGGTACCCCTTGCCCGATGATACGGAAGAATCCCCATATCAAAATGACAAGGCAAGCAGACAACGAGCATCTCAGCAATCTTCTTATTTACCATGGGAATATGGTTCTTTTTTATCTCTTTTCTCTTTTCATAATCTCTTTTTTCTCTTTTTTTTCTCAATATAGGACTCTTTTTTTATAAGAAGAATGCTTCATAGACAGCTCATTATGGTTACGCTGCAGGTTTCCACTATGTCAGCATGGATTAGACCAGCGGCCCAGACGTTTCTCTAACACATATATATATATAACTCCATGGACTTACAATCTCCCCTTTCATTTCACACCGACGACATCCATAGACAAAAGAGCATGATATCAACTAGGTACAAAGTACCCGTGCAATGTTGAAAGCGTTCCCCATGACAGCATGGTTCTGCTAATCCCCAACAAATAAGTGCAAGCATATACAACATAGACGACACAATGGTTCAAGTTTATTAAGGGCAAGAAAAGTAAAGTGTGCCATCAAGTTCATGAGAGCTTTAATCACTAGTTTTCTCATAACAAGTTTAATTTGGAAGGTAGATAAAAACATGAATATACTTTGAATAGCATATGCTAGTAGGTAGGTATGGTGGACTCTTTGGAATAACTTCGTTTAGGGAGTTGGATGCATGAGTGGAACTCATACTTGGTTGCGGAGGCTAGCAAAAGACTAGGGGCGACAAACTAAGAGAGCAATAATGGCCATCACCATGTAGAGCGACAAAACATCATTGATCAAAGAATAAAGTGATACTACAAGTGGAAAACTAAAGGATCATAAAGGCTATGGTGACTTGAGATAGTCATAACATGGTGTGAGCATGTGCCAAGTCAACCCAAATAAAGCATCGAAGGAGAATACCACAATTCTATGCTTTAATATGCTAAAACAACGCATGATTCATCCAAGGCACATTAAGCAATCTCAATTGTTTATAACAAGTCATGCTACAGCAAAGAATACTAAGCATAAAGCCAAAACAATATCGAGCATGGCATGCCAAAGCATGGGCCACAGTCAAAAACAAGCTCTCTTTACCACTTAAGCATGAACTTTCCTACTCTTTTACAATCCAAACCAAACTATTTGAAAACCAATGCATGAAAGAGGGGGTCCAACCAATTTATTCAGCAAACTAAGAAAACAAAGCAAACGAGAACCAAAATGAAAAACGAAGAAGCTCCAAGAACAACACAACTGTGCATGAAACAATAAAAATGAAGTGTTTGGAAGAAACCTGGGATTTTTATTGATGAAGAAGGGGATGCCTTGGGCATCCCCAAGATTTGACGCTTGTACCTCTTGAATATTTCTTGGGGTGATATGGGGTGGCATCCCCAAGCTTGAGCTTTAGTCCATTCTTCATCTCATTACATCATTCTCTCCATACACCTGAAATTTTTCCTTCATACAAAACTTCACACAATCTTTATTAGCAATATTAGTGCACTCAAGATAATAAGTCTTTAGGTTCAGGTTCAACACCAATAAAACTTCCATTAAAACACAAGCTACTGTAGCACTTCCCTCGAAAAGCTCAATTCCCCAAAAGAACTCAAAAAGGAACCAACAAGAAGCAAATGCAAATAATGGCAGAAATCTATCAAAATAGACCAGCAGGTAACAACCAATTTTTTCGAAGACCTTCTGTTGCTCAAATCGAAAAGTGTTGACCTAATGAAAGTTAGATAACAACCTGGGGCAGAAGCACAACAATTCACGCCTCAAAACGACGTACACAGATTTTACACGAATTTTTACGGTGAAGCACAGAAATCTGTTTCGGGACAGCAACTTTCTCAATCATTACTTCTCTCTCATTAGAGGTTACTCTTGGCACAAAAGGCAAATAAAAAGGATAAGGAGCGGTTATTACTGAAGTAATAACTTCCAAGACTCATCTAAAACTTTTGGGTTATCTCCCAATAAGTACTTTTCTTTAACGCCTTTAAGTTAGGCTTGATAGTTTGAGAAGATGCTCACATAAGAAATATGAATTGAAATAAAAGAGAGCATCAAGAAGCAAATTCAAAGCACATTTAAGTCTAACCCACTTCCTATGCATAGGAATCTTATAAAGAAACAAGTCATAAAAGCACAAAGCAGCAAGCATAGGAAAGCAAAACAAGTGCAACTTCAAGACTTTCAGCATAAAGAGGGGAAACTTAATATTGTTGAGACACATAAAACCATGTTTCCCTCTCTTATATAACTTTCAGTAGCATCATGAATAAAATTAACAATATAACAATCACATGAAACATTCTTATCATGTGCCACATGCATAAAAAAATTAATACTCCCCACATAAACATAGTCATTCTTATTGATTGTAGTGGGGGCAAATTCAACAAAATTTCTATCATTATTATTCTCATCACCATTATCATCAAATATTGGAGGCATATTGTAATCATTAATTTTCTCCTCAATAGTAGGTGGACTTAAAATACCATATTCATCATTGTAATCATCATATATTGGATGTATAGTATCATCATAAGCAATAGAATAGTTATCTTCCAAAGTGTGTTCATTTGTAAACATATCATCATTGGAAGGATCATGGATAGCACTAATAGTATAGCAATTATTAATATCATCATTTTCAGAGTTGGTACCGAAGAGATTTTCAATATCAAAGGTAGTGTGCTTTTCCCAATCATGATTACTACTATAGGTAATAGGCATAGGAACATCATCGAGTTCAGACTCATCAAAAACTATAATAGGAGCAACATGCTTAGGGGAAAATACCATTTCCTCTCTTATTTTACTCCTCCTCTTCTTCTTTTTCTTCCTCTCTTTAGGAGGGAGAGGCTTGAAAGGAAGCTTCTCCATATACACTGGTTCATTGTTAGAGACAATAGAAGAAACTTTGGAGGATTCCTCCTTTTCATTAATAAGAACAAAACACATATTAGTCCTGTCATATTTTGGTAAAGTCTCATATTTTATAATACTTTGTATGCAAGTATTTGTGTGGAAATTATCAATACAATAAATATGACAACCATGCAGGACACTATTCATATCAAAAGCACTCATGTCTACCAAAGAGGTTTTTCTTGATAACTCTTCACACCCCAAAAATAATGTAAGTTGATCATGCTGATTAGGAGTCATCATGTCATCACAATACAAACTTGCAGTACTCATTGGATTAGAAGGGCTATTATTATGGCCTAAGCATTGAAAATTGAAATGACCCACTTCAAAGCAAAGTTCACAAATAAAAGGATAGAGGGCACAAACTTTTTTACCCAGATCATTTAGAGCCCTATACCACGTTCTAGTTTTTTCATTCATGTGGGTGATACAATATTCTTCTTCAATTTGATTATTCTCACAAGGTCTATGTATTCCACAAAAATTAAAATGCTTATAAGAAGTGGTACTTTTAGAGTTTGAGCATGTTTATTGCTATCATTAATAACAATTTCATTTTCCATGCAAGTGTCTTTATAAGGCTCATGATACATGTCCCATTTTTCTTTAGGGGCATTAATATGAGAAGCAAAGGTTCTATAACAATCAACAAGAATTTGAGGATCAAGACCATATTTAGCAGTAAGCTCTTGAAAATCAGCAGTTTCAGCGAAAGACTTAATGCAGTCATACTCATAGTTTATACCTGGTTCTTTACCTTTGTTGTTATCCCAATATTCGGTATTGCTTTGAATTGTTGCAAGAAGATCCCACTTAGCTTTGACCTCCTTACTTGTGAAGGATCCCTCTAAACAAGCATCTAGATAGTCCTTGTAATGTCCTGTAAGCCTTGCATAGAAATTATTAATAACAATATTACTTGGGAGCTCATGAATGGGACATTTGAGCATTAGTGACTTCAATCTCCCCCATGCTTGGGCAATACTTTCTCCATCATGTGGATGAAAATTATAAATGTAATTCCTATCTTTATGAATTTCATGAGGAGGATAAAATTTAGAGTAAAAGAGAGATTCAAGTTCCTTCCACTCCAAATGATGAGGATCATCTAGTAGCTCATACCACTCCCTTGCTTTGCCCTTAAGTAAAATAGGGAATAGCTTCCTCTTACTTGGTTCATTGAAATACCTGCACACTTGAACAACTCGCATAATTCATGTATAAAGAGTAAATGATCACCAGGATGGACAGTTCCATCTCCAAAATAGCAGTTATTCATAACACGTTCAACAATTTTTATAGGTATTTTAAAAGAGATGCTTTCAGTATGTGGATTTAAAATATCACAAGTATCATTAGAATTACCACATATGGGAGATAAAGTATCATCAAGGCAAATTTTCTTCTTTAAATCTGGGGAACCAAAAAGATCATTTTCATAAAAACCAACTTCCCCAAGCTTAGATGTTTCCATAGCATTAGTAACAAAGGTGTTCAAAAGATTCATACTAATAACATTGCTATTAGCATGCAAAGAAAGTTCCATGGGTTTTTTAATTTTCTTTTCAGACAATTCAAGTTCTATCTTAGGAAAAATACTAAAAAGCTCTCTAATTTTGTTGTTGTTTTCCATTAAGCCTAACTAGTGAAAACAAGAAACAAAAAGACAAAATTGCAGAATCTAAAGGAAATAACTTTGAGCACTCACACCGGAGGATGTGAGTACCTTTTACCTTACCTCCCCGGCAACAGCGCCAGAAAATAGGCGTTTATCGTGGGAGGTTCTTCTTCTTTCATCCTCCGGTGTGAATACCTTTTACCTTACCTCCCCGGCAACGGCGCCAGAAAATAGCTTGATGTCTACGCACTTCTATTCTTATAGACAGTTGTTGGGCCTCCAAGTGCAGAGGTTTGTAGAACAGCAGCAAGTTTTCCCTTAAGTGGATCACCCAAGGTTTATCGAACTCAGGGAGGAAGTGGTCAAAGGTATCCCCTCTCAAGCAACCCTGCAATCAAGATACAAGAAGTCTATTGTGTCTCCAACACACCCAATACACTTGTCAGGTGTATAGGTGCACTAGTTCGGCGAAGAGATAGTGAAATACAAGTGGTATAGATAATTATAAGTAGTAACGGTGCCAGAAAATAGCTTGCTGTCGTGGAAGAGACTAAAGGAAAACTGAAATAAAGATGGAAGCAAGCAAACATGTAACAGATCTAATAGCAAACGGTGTATCAGTGCTTAGAAACAAGGCCTAGGGATCATACTTTCACTAGTGAACACTCTCATATAAATATATTCTTCTTTATGATACTACGATGAACTACTCTCCGGTTGAACACTCTAATCGATGGTAGGGCTATAACTGCACACCTCAAAGTAAGCCTTTCCTATCTAGAAAACCCCACACTGTCACCTTGAGTACTAGATGAGTCCAACAAACACCACAATTTCATAAAGACATCCAACTCCAAATATAACTCATAACAAGTATTTGTAATCTCTAGCCTAAGTGCCACCATGGTGTGCACGCTGTCACTTTTACACACATGGGGAGAGCAGAGATCTATTAAAGCACTTGAGTAGCAAGGTAGATCTATAGATT
This sequence comes from Avena sativa, assembly GCA_916181665.1. Lineage (NCBI taxonomy): Eukaryota > Viridiplantae > Streptophyta > Magnoliopsida > Poales > Poaceae > Avena > Avena sativa. The sequence continues at coordinate 349,101,438 of OV702287.1, forward strand.
ACAAGCTCATGATCTCAATAAGATCATGCATAGAGAGAGAGATGAACACATAGCTATCAGTAGAACCCTTAGCCTCGAGAGAGAACTACTCCCTCCTCATCATGGGAATCAGCAATGGTGATGGAGATGGTGGTGGAGATCGATGGAGATGGCTCCGTGGGCACTTCCCCATCCCGGTAGGGTGCTGGAACAGAGACTTTCTATCCCCCAAATCTCCCCTTTGGTGGCGGCGGCACTGCGGAACTTTTCATGGATTTCTGATTGATGATTTTGGGTTTTTGCATTGGGAGGCATCTTATAGGCGGAGAGGCAAGGTCGGTGGGCAGCCAGGGGGCCCACACCACGCCCTGGTGTGGCCTGGGGGGACCCGTGCCAAGGGGTGGTTTGTCCACCCTGTGCCCCCTTCGTCTCTCCTTCTAGCTCCGTGAATCTTCCGGGAAAATAACGACTTTGGCTTTTGTCCGGTCCAATTTCGAGAATATTCATTTTCTGACTTTTTGGAACCAAAAACAGCAGAAAACAGGCAACTAGCACTGTTGCTCTTGCTAATAGGTTAGTCCAAGAAATCATATGAAAAATACTCCAAAGTGTGGAAAAAACATAAGAAAGTAGATAAAAACAAGCATGGAACATCAAAATTATGGATACGTTAGCAACGTATCAGGTAACTAATAGTAGGTTGATTTCTATATGATACAAAGTACAAGAACCAAATACACACCTGGTACTTTATAGGCGTAGCTCGAAATTATAATTATTTTTTGAGCGTCACCTAGTATAATTTTATATAAAAAATGATATGGCATACTTCTACCATCTGATTCTCACTTGCAAGGCATGTGCAACTTATTAGTAAGATATATAACACGAATAACTTTGAATATCGATCGTCGGATATAGATAATTGACATATTCCAACATTATTGAATGTTGGATCTCTTGCAAATTCAAGAAAGAATCTATCACGCTTACTAGTAGTTCAAATTTGACCTAATTTATTTAAATTGACATAAAGTTATTTAAGTGCATGGGCGTAGTTAGCTAATATATAGGGAAGCTTGAAATGTGCTAATACTAGGGAATTGTAACAAAACATGGTCCGTTGTTTCTGAAAACCAGGTGGTGACACTTTATTTTTTTGACTGGGGGTATGTCCTGAAGGAGTGAGATGCTTCAATAATTAACACAGTCAATGGATGTGTACATGTTACACCAAGAACCTTAAAAAAGTGAAAATTACATCTAAGTCCATACATTTAACACAAAGGACACTGCAATCAAGTAATGAAAATTAGTAGTCAGGTCCTGCTCCTCTACCGCGGAGCTGAGCCATGCTCTTCGTAGTAGTACCAGTAAGCTGCATGTGCCTTGCATGAGATACTTACATTAGGGATATTAAAACTGAACCAAATCCGAGGCTTCTCACACCGTTAGCAATTTTAGACATCAGATCACTCGTTCTGGTCATCTTGGCCATCCGATGAGGCTGCTGTCCCGCGTGGGCCGGTCATGGGCCACGTATCCCATGGGCATCTACTCTGGAGGTAAAATCGGAGGCCTCTCGTTTGATCGCCGACGGACGGTGCAGATACAACCACAAGTTCAACACATACACCTTCCTTTCGTCCCTTCTGCACTCCACCCTCACCGTCACCGCACCCGGCGACATCCACCCCTTCCGAACGGGGGACAAAATCTCTTCCGATTACCATCTGGTGACCTAGGGCAAAACCTACCTGCAGCGCCGCCACCACCGAGTGGAATACATGGTTCCGCAAGCTGTCGAGAACTAGGGACCTAGCCTTCTTCAGGAGACATGACGTGGTTCCAGGGAGGACCTTGTGGGCGAGCACGAATTACTAATCATGATTTAGATGTTCAGGTATACCTCTACTACATCACAACCTCTGTTCTGTGCAGCTCCCGTGCAATTGTTCATTGATTTCAATTATATTTTCTATTTTGGGTCTCAAGATCCCTTTACGGAGGCAGCCTGGCTAGGGAACCGCTTTGAGATCCTTCAAGGTTTACACAGATGGGTAACTGGAAACCGGAGGGGGGCGGATCAGGCCGCCGGGGCTCATGTTATGACAGATCAGAGCGGCCACCTCGTGTTCTTTGTTACCATGGAACGACAAACCTAGAGAGTCCCTTAATTCAGTAGGCGTCAGAAGATGATGGCCCACTCCTAGGTGATACGGTGGCCTGAAGAACACATCTGGTTCTGGTCTTTGCTTGCTTTTTTCTTTGAATCGCTGTTTTTTGTGCTTAAAATTAAGCAAATGCATCAGCTTCATGCCATCTCACTTACAGAATTACGCTGATTATTTGCTTTGCATGTATGAATGTGGGTATGTTTACATGTCTCTTTACCCCCCTTTTACTATAGCTACCTTTGATGTTGTTCTATGGAGCTACATCGGTTTACTGTTTTTCTCTAACGCAGTTTGGTTTTTCTAGAGAAGCTGACTGCATGCTGCATTGGAACTATAAATCAATTGACATGCCCTTTGTAAATTAGTACCAGAGCAGGGTATGACGTAGATATCAAATATACATGACTATTGAAATGCTTGAATTACTTCTTTGGCACTCAAATATGTGTGTTGAAAGTAGCAAGTACTCCCTCCGTTCGGAAATATAAGACGTTTTAGCTCTGTGGATCGACTGTATTTAGACATCTTTTAGTGTATAAGTTTGTAGAGGTTTGGAGTAAACCTATACACTAAAAAGTGTCTAGATACACTCATTGCACAAAGCTAAAATATCTTATATTTCCGAACGGAGGGAGCATGTGGTTAGAAATACCATTGGATGTGTCCATGTGCTTCACCAATATATTTAGTCCTCGCTGCTGTGGCATGCCTGCACAAACAACTAGGTTTATAACACCATACTTGCCTGTGCTGGCATCATGCAAAACTCCATATCTTCGTTTTTTCACGATTTATAAGATTGTTAGCTTGTTCTGAAATCAGGTTTGCTTCTCCAACAGTTACGTAGCAGGAATGCTGGATACAACCTTCATACATGCAAAATAGTCACTACTTCTGACAGTTCATGGACACGGTGTGTGTGTTCTATTCAGTATAAATGCCAAGGTGGTTTAGGCCCTCCATTTACCTTCTACAAGAATTATACCAACACTTGACTCATCTGTCCGAACTAAATATAGGTCATATAATGCTTGTATTAGCTTTGTTAATTATGTATAGATTATATCTCAAGCACAATGTCTCGTGGGATCATATTCCTCCCAATTCCCTTTATCTTGAGGCATCTCCATCTAAAGCTATCTTTGAATCACAAAAAATTAGTTCATGCATCTCTTTATCTCTTTGCACAATCGTATATCGGGATTGTAAGAATTAATGCAGTATTTTTTCCTCGACTTAATCAAGGTGTAGAAAATTATGCTCCGATCTAACTACTACAAAACAAGCTCAATATACTTCAAAATTAAGGTGAGGAGAAGATAGGTTCTATTTTAAATACACCAAACTCGGCATCATCAATTCCTAACATTCAGTTCTAAAAGACGGGCGCGGCAGCGCGCGCCATCATGATCTAGTAATATACAAAAGCATGACATGCCATCAGTATATAACATTATAATAGGTAAAGCTCGAAACATTTATGAATTTGAGCCACATCTCTAAGTATGAGTGTATATTTGGTTTTTGCACTTTATATCATGTAGAAATATACTTTTTTTAGCTACCTAATAATTGAAATTCTAGAACCATGGTCTAGAGAAATGACTGAGAAGATTCTATAATGATGGATAAGTATGCATTGAGGTTTTTCTACATATATAGCATTCATTGTGCTAAATACTATCAACATAATCTTGTAGATGCTAGAATGGAAAATAAGATCTAATGGTTAGCAATGTTGGGATTTGCGAGTCTTGATCCAATGGTCAACATTCAAAGTAACTCATACACTATATAGTGGTAATGGTAAGACTAGTACCTACTTCTCATTTTTCAAGGCAAGTACTACACATAAGAGAACGTCACAGGAAAGTATTTTGTTTTTTCTTTGTTTTATTTGAATGTTTGCAAAACAAGGTCAAATTCGTCGACATGCCGATTCTTAGCATAAAGTTAGTTGCATTTTTTAAAATCTTGGTGGTGCTTGATATATAGACATTGTGGGTCCCTTTGGATGATGTTTGGAAAATTCAAGAGAAATCTATCGTGCTTACTTGAATCAACATAAAGTCATTTAAGTGGGTGCATTTAGCTAGGGAATCTTGAAATGTGCTAAGACTAGAGAATTGTAAGAAAACATGGTCCTCACTTTTTCTGAAAATCGGCGAGTGATGGCACTTTTTTGACTAGGGTATGCCCCGAGGGAGCGAGATTCTCTTCAATTAATTAACATGGTAAGTGCATATGTACATGTTACACCAAGGAACTCAAAAATGAAAATTACATCCAAGTCCATACATTTAGCACAAAGGACCCTAAAAACAAGTAATGAGAAGTAGTCGTGTCCTTCTCCTTCTCCACCATGGAGCTAATAAGCCATGTTCTTCCTAGTAATACCAGTAAGTTGCATGTGCCTTGCACGTGAGACTCACGTAATATACACAAGTATGACATATCAGCACTATATAAAATTATAATAGGTAAAGCTCAAAATAATTATAAAACCGAGCCACATCTATAAAGTATATGGTGTATATTTAGTTCTTGCACTTTATATTATCATGTAGAAAATAAAAGTTTATTAGCTGCCTAATTCTTGAAAATTCTCATACCAAGGTCTAGAGGAATGATAGAGAAGATTCTAGAATGATGAATAAGTGTGTTTTGAGGTTTCTGCATATATAGCATTAATTGTTCTAAAGACTATCAACATAATCTTGTAGATGCTAGAATGGAAAAGAAGATCCAACGGTTGGCAATGTAGGGATTTGCGAGTCTTGATCCGGCCAAGGGTCAATATTCAATGTTATTCGTACACTATATAGTTGTAATGATAAGACTAGTACCTGCTTAACAAAAGAAAATAGTGCACTGCTCACTTTCGGCAGATCTTGTTGAAGAAGATGCACGAATCTACCAGATGTGGAAACTTTATCATAAACTATATATATGATGTCGATATGGTCATCCTTTAAATAACCTTCATTCCCGATGTTTGGGAAGGAAGATAAAAATTCCAAAGTTTGAATTCTACTGCTCCCTCCCATCCAAATTAATGTTCTCTGATTTGTTTCAATTCGGATGTATCTACCACTAAAACTTGTCTAGATACATACAAATCTAGACAAATCTGGGAACATTAATATGGATCGAAGGGATGTTCCTTCCTATGTACACCAATGCACACGCCGGAGACACAGCTAAACCGCCGTACCAAGACACACGTGCGCAGCACTGTAGACGAGGGAGTGCCGAGAAGAGATGGATGGTGAGAGGCAGCAAACGAGAGAGAAAAAACAAATTTGTTTTGTTTTGCGTGCACATGAGTCCTAAAATTTACTACTCCTACTACCGGTAGAGTGTGTACGCTGTAAAGGCTGTAGTAGTACCTCATGTTAGAAACCCATTATAATTCTGCTCTAACATCGCGCCGTCTTCAATTGCTCTGTCGTGTTGCCCTTTCGTCCTGCCTCCCTCTTATTCTATGAGCTCATAGTATCCTCTTGCTCTTTAGTTTTCCCCTCATGTCAGTAGTACCTCCGTCCCAAAACTTAAGTTTTTTTTTGAAAAGTCAAGCTACGAAAAGTTTGACCAAACTTCTAGAAAAAACTATCAAGAGCTATTGTATGATATTAGTAGATACCATGTGAATATATGTTTCATGACGTATTAAAGGGTATGTATTTCATATTGTAAATATTAATATATTTTCTGCAAACTTGATCAAACTTTGCATAGTTGTACTTTTCAAAAAAAAAATAGGCCTTATGCCTTGGCCGAAGGTACTACGGTTTAGTACTCTGTCCTGGAGCTTAAGGCTTGATATATAGACATCGTGGGTCCCTTTAGACGATATTTGGAAAATTCAACAGGAATTTACCGCTGTCGTGGTATTGCCGACACGTACGCTAGAGGGGTATTCCAACGACGAGTTTAGAGACGTGGGGGTAAGGCGGAGAGCGTCCGGAATGACGTGACACATCTTACCCAGGTTCAGATCTCACAACGATGGTGAGATCCTACTCCTCCTATAAATCACTATAATGGCAATAGCCGAGTTACAGAGATTGTGGGGTTCGCTATATGCGAGTAGTGCTATGCACTTGTGTGTTGCCCTAAAGGCTCCCGTAGACCGGCTTGTAAGGACGCCAGGTCCTAGGGTTACAAGGAGTGTCCTAGCTGGATACGGTTAGGGAGTCCTAGACTAATATATAAACTATTGTCTTGTCCTCCAAGGCGCCGACATCCATCTTAGGCAGTGGCACGTCGCCTTCCATCTCCTGGCTGGGCCTTCATCTTGTCTATCAGCAACTAAGCCGCCCGGTTAGGCCACCATACGTGGGCCACCCAGGCTTGCCTATATGAAACTATGCCGTAGGTATACCTATTTAGTATATCCCCAACAGTAGCCCCCGGAGTTCTTCAAGATCCTCACGTTCCCCGGTCTATCTTTTAGTGTAAGTATCACATCGTCTTCAATTTGTAGACGGGCTTCGCGAAGAATCTTGGAGAGCTCCCAAATCATATTCCCATCTGGCTAAGCCTAGATAGATAGTTGCTTGTATGCTTCTACAAACGAATCCAAGGCGAAGAACTCTCTAACGAATCGTTAGTGATTCTTCCAAGCTCTAGGAACGTCTTTAGTATCATCATCCAAGCGGGATGGTATGTAAGCCGGAAAAAATCATGGCTACTGGGCCACGATCATAAAGGATGCCAAATTGCCGACTTAGAGGCTGCAAAGTCACAAACATAGGAGCTTGCCGAATTAAGGTCTTAGAGCCTCTCAAGTCACGGAGTTTTGGACCATCGAGCCATGTAACCCAGGAAACTTCCGTGAAGGCAAAGTTGATGTCAAGCCCTCGGGTTTCGCTAGCCGGATTTTTCACCGTCTTGAAAGTTACTTGACATAACCATATGTAGCCCCCGAGCATTGAGTCGATTTCCATGAAGGCGGGTAGATGCTCAAAAGTACGTGTGTCAGTATAGATCAAACGGTTGTAGCCCCCGAGCGCCAAGTTGGAGTTTCAAAAGAAAATAATCTTGGTGCTGTCAGAGTAGCTTCAGAAAAATCTGAATAGTGTAGTCCCTGAGCATCAAGTCAGAATTATTTCGGCCTGATACTCTAGAGAGAACTCCACAAATATTCAGCATCGGTGTAGCCCCCGAGCGTCAAAGGTGGAATTCAATATGAAAATCCGGCTTGATGCTCTTAGAGAACTTCACCGTACCATGGAGATCAATGTATTGTAGCCCTCGAGGATTGTTCCGACTTGGATGCAAGCCGGGACAAAACTCTTAGGTTAGAGATGTTAATCTCCCGAGCATCGAGTCACCTTCGTCAAAGGCGGCTCAAGTCTTGGTCAACAACTGCGATTGCAGCCCCTGGGTGTTGAGTCCAATGCAAAGCCGGCTCAAAACACCTTAATCCGAGGACCGCTGGAACGCCCAAGTGCCATGTACCTGAGACATAAATATAAAAACACAATTATATTAAATTGTTCCTTTAATTACATCTAACAAACAAATGTAAGGCAGAACAAACATGACCTTTGAATAAATGCTTTAAGGCTGAAACAATGCAGTAGTTGGACAACATAAAGACTGTCAAGGCGAAAAAAACTCGACTATCTTGAGCAGTTTATGTAAATTTTTGTTTAAGCAAGTGCAGGATTATCCGTTCTTCTGGTCTTATATGCTTGAATTTTCATGAGACGACAAAACTTTAAACACAGAACATTTGCTGAGATGATAGTGCTTAATAGCGAGACAATCAAGAACCTCAGAAACAAACGCCGATTTTAAGTGTTGAAATGTCACTACTCTGGAATCCACATATAAAACAATAGAAAACGTGTACCCAGAAAACTTAAGCTAACGCCCGAAAGAGGGTTTTTTGTATGATACTGGGGCCTTAAACGGTCAAAACCAGTAAAAATTATACTCATGAGCACAAGGAAAATCGTGAGAAAGATATGATCAAAAGCGAAAGCGGTAAAATACTCAGGATATGAGTGAACCAATATTAATCAGATGATCATAAACAATAAAAATATTAAATATAAATAGGTACTTAGCTGTTTGAGCAAAGTCGATGTTGTTCGTGGTGAAGACGAATCTGGCCACGGTGAAGCCAAGACGATGAAATAGTCCATGATATGATAGAGAGGAAACTGTCTGCAGCTACGGCGAAGCTGGACGCAGCGGATGCGAAGTCGTAGCAAACCGTGAATTCATCAGCGTCCAAAATGTAACTAGACACGGTAAAAATGAAAGTGTAGTTGGCTTGTGTCCAGAATTGATGAATCCAATCACTCAAGCGAAACCGGGTCCGTGCAATAGCCACAGGAGATCCATGCAACTAGCACATTCACCAGGAATTCTATGCATGGGCCAGGAATTTTAGCTTGATCCTTGCGTCCACGTAACTATGCATGTAATTAGCTTAGTGGCCGCAAAATCCACGCAACTTCACTTGTTTCTTCATGTGAGGTAGTACCAGCTTTGGATGGCTCTCGGATTGATTTTTGTGCACCGAAGTAACACTTCTAAGGCGGACACTGATTAGAATCGAAATCGACCAGCCAGCCGGACACGCGATAACCAAGATCAGTGTGCGTCCTTGGTCGATCTGATCCCGATCCGATCAATTGTACGCGTAGGCATAATATTGATATCAAGCCCGCGAGCGCATCTATGTACTCAAGCAAGGTTAAAGAAGATGTTGATGAAGATTTCCGTGATGCCACTGACTTGGCGACACGCTCTCAAGTGGAAAGACGATAAATCCTCTACGGATTCTCAAGAGCGATGACGAAGCCGGCGCATCGACGGAGATGTGATTTGGCCGCCTTCAAAGACGGCGAGGGATCCCACCCAATCCGTGATGTAAGCGTATCTTGCCCCACAGTGGGCACCAACTATCATGGTATTACCGATACGTACGCCAAAGGGGTATCCCAACGGCGATTTTAGAGATGTGGGGTAAGACGGAGAGCGTCCAGGATGGCGTGACACAGCTTATCTAGTTTCATATGTCACAACGGTGGCGAGATCCTACTCATGCTATAAATCACTATAATGGCAATAGCCGAGTTACAGAGATTGTGGGGTTCGCTGTATGCGAGTAGTGCTATGCACTTGTGTGTTACCCTAAAGGCTCCCATAGGCCGGCTTATAAGGACGCCAGGACCTAGGGTTACAAGGAGTGTTCTAGCCGGATACGGTTAGAGAGTCCTAGACTAATACTACATAAACTATTATCTTGTTCTCCAAGGCGCCGGCTTCCATCTTAGGCGATGGCACGTCGCCTTCCATCTCATGGTTGGACCTCCATCTTGTCTATCAGCAACTGATCCGCCCAGTTAGGCCATATGCCTAACCACCATACGTGGGCCATTCGGGCTTGTCGGTATGAGACTATGTCGTAGCTATACCTATTTGGTATATCCCAACAACCGCGCTTACTTATAGTTCAAATTTTACCTAATTTGTTTAAATCGACATAAAGTTATTTAAGTGGACGCAGTTCGCTAGGGAATCTTGAAATGTGCTAAGATTAGAGAACTGTAAGAAAACATGGTCCCCACTTTTTTTGAAAATCGGGTGGTGGTACCTTTTTTTACTAGGGTATGTTCCAAGGGAGCGAGATTCTTTAATTATTAACATGGTAAGTGGATGTGTACATGTTACACCAAGGACCTCAAAAAAAATGAAAATTACATCCAAATCCATATATTTAGCGTAAAGGACCCTAAAATCTAACACTTGAAAATTTTGGTAATAAGGTCTATAGATGTGAGGGGAAATATTCTAGAATGATGGAGAAGTGTGTTTTGAGGTTTGTGCATAGCATTTCATTGGGATGAAGACTATTAATAGAATCTTCTAGATGCTATAATGGAAAAGAAGATCGAACGGTTAGAAATGTTGAGATTCGCGAGTCTTGATCCAACAATCAATATTCAAAGTTATCCGTACACTATATAGTGGTAAGAAAAAATGAGAAACATGTATTTTGACAGCTTTGAATACATAAACATGCTTTGGCTGCTTCATAATGTATTGGCCTATGGTGTATGAACGTTCCTGGTTTCGACCCGAACGGTCAAGGTCATGACCATGTCGACATCATACTCCCTCTGTTTCAAATTACTCCGCGCGCACGCTTACCTAGGTGGCCTACTATTCTCTCATTTTTCATCAAAAAATTCTTAGAATTTTTGGTATACGTAGTACATATTTCATACTATCTATTTCAAAAATTCGAGGATTTTTTTGAATGAAAAATGAGGGAGTACTAGTTCACCTACATAAGCGCGCCGGTGGAGTAATTTGAAACAGAGGGAGTATGATGTCGACATGGTCATGACCTTGACCGTTCGAGTCGAAACCAGGAACGTTCATACACCATAGGCCAATACATTATGAAGCAGCCAAAGCATGTTTATGTATTCAAAGCTGTCAAAATACATGTTTCTCATTTTTTCTTACCACTATATAGTGTATGAATAACTTTGAATATTGACCATTGGATCAAGACTCGCGAATACCCACATTGCCAGATGTTGGATCTTCTTTCCATTTTAGCATCAAGAAGATACAATTGATAGTCTTTCTTTTCTTATCTTACCACTATTATATATAGTGTACGGATAACTTTGAACATTGACCGCTGAATCATGACCCGTGAATCCCAACATCGCTGCTAGCCGTTGGATTCTCTAATCCATTCCATCATCTAGAAGATACCATTGATAGTCTTTGTTATCTTATCTTACCATTATATAATGTACGAATAACTATGAATATTGATCGTTGGATCAAGACTCGCAAATCCTAACATTGCTAGTCGTTGGATCTTTTTTTCTATTCTAGCATCTATTATTATTCTTTCTTACCTTATCTTACCACTATATAGTTTACGAATAACTTTGAATATTGATCGTTGGATCGATCAAGAATCACGAATCCCAACATTGGTAGCCGTTGGATCTTCTTTTCTATTCTAGCATCTTGAAGTTACTATTGATAGTCTTTCTTATCTTATCTTATCTTATTTTATCTTACCACTACTAGTAAGTTGCGCGTGCCCTGCATGTGATACTCAGATAATAAATGTATGGCATATCATCACTATATAAAATTAGAATAGGTAAAGCATAAAAAATTACAAATTTGATCAACATCTATAAAGTATAGGTGTATATTTGGTTCTTGTACTTTGTATCATCATGTAGAAGTCAAAGATTATTAGCTACCTAACACTTGAAACTTTTGGTAACAAGGTCTAAAGAAACGAGGGAGAAGATTCTAGTACGATGGAGAAGTATGTTTTGAGGTTTGTGCATACCATTCATTATGCTGAAAACTATCAATAGAATCTTCTAGATGCTAGAATGGAAAAGAAGTTCTAACGGCTGAAAATGCTGGGATTCGTGAGTCTTGATCCAACGGTCAATATTTAAAGTTATTTCTTATCTTATCTTATCTTATCTTACCACTATATAGTGTATGAATAACTTTGAATATGGACCGTTGGATCGAGACTCGTGAATCCGAACATCACTAGCCGTTGGATCTTATTTTCCATTCTAGCATCTAAAAGATACTAATGATATTCTTTAGCATAGTGAACACTATGCACAAACGTCGAGAAACACTTCTCCATCATTCTAGAATCTTCTCCATCGTTTCTCTAAAGCATGTTACCAAAACTTTCAAGTATTAGGAATAGCTAATAAATTTTGACTTATACGTGATACAAAGTACAAAACCAAATATACACTCATACTTTATAGATGCCGATAAAATTTATAATGTGTGAGCTTTACCTATTATATAATAATCTAACCACTATATAGTGTACAAATAATTTTAAAATTGATAGTTGGATCAAGGCTGTCAAATCCTAACATTGTAAACCATTGGATCTTCTATATCCATTCTAGCATGAAGAAGATTCTAGTGATAGTCTTTAGCACAATGAACGTTATGCACAAACCTCAAAATACACTTCTCAATAATTCTAGAATATTCTTCGTCATTTCTCTAGAGCATGTTGAGTATTAGGTAGCTAATAGGTTGATTTCTACTCCCTCCATTTCAAAATATATCAAATGTTTTAGGTTTGTGAAAGGAGTATATCTAGACCCCGTTTAGTGTGTAGGTTCATCCAGGTTTGGAGTGAACCTACATACTAAAAAGGATCTAGATACACTCTTTTCACAAAGCTAAAGTATCTTATATTTTGAAACAGAGGGAGTACATGATACAAAGTATAAGAACCAAATATACACCCGATACTTTATGTACATGGCTCAAAATTATAATTATTTTTTGAGCTTTACCTATTATGAATTTTTTAAAATGATATTTCATACTTCTATTATGTGATTCTCATCACGTGTGCATCGCACGTGCAACTTACTAGTCTTACCACTATATAATGTACAAATAACTTTGAATTTTGACCGTTGGATCAAGACTCATGAATTCCAACATTTCTAGCCATTGGATCTTCTTTTCTATTCTAGCATCTAGAAGATTATATTGATAGTCTTCATCATAATGAATGCTATGCACAAATCTCAAAATACACTTCTCTATCATACTAGAATCTTCTCCCTTGTTTCTCTAGACCATGTTACCAAAAATTTCAAGTGTTAGGTAGATAATAATCTTTGACTTCTACATGATGATACAAAGTACAAGAACCAAATATACACCCATATTTTCTATATGTTGATCAAAGTTATAAATTTCTATGTTTTACCTATTATAATTTTATATAATGATGATATATCATATGTCTATTATCTGAGTATCATGTGCAGAACCCGTGCAACTTACTAGTTCGCTATAGTGTACGAATAACTTTAAATATTGACCATTGGATCAAGACTCGTGAATCCCAATATTTCTAGCAGTTGGATCTTCTTTTCATTCTAGCATCTAAAAAATTCTATTGATAGTATTCAACACAATGAATGCTATGCACAAACCTAAAAACATACTTCCCCAGCATACTAGAATCTTCTCCCTCGTTTCTCGAAATCATGTTACCAAAAATTTCAATTGCTAGGTAGCTAATAATCTTTGACTTGTACGTGATGATACAAAGTAAAAGAACCAAATATACACCCATACTTTATAGATGTTGATCAAATTTATAAATTTTTGTGATTTACCTATTATATTTTTATATAGTGATGATATTTCATACGGCTATTATCTGAGTCTCACATGCAGGACACGTGCAAATTATTAGTAAGAAAAGTAGTACACATAAGAGGACGCCACGACGAAGTATTTTGTCTTTCTTTGTTTTATTTGAATGTTTTCGCACAAAGTTTGTTGCATTTTTCAAAACACTCTCGGTGGTACTTGATATATACGAGTATATTGACATCGTGGGTACCTTTAGGCGATATTTAGAGAAATCAAGAGTCTATCGCGCTTACTTGAGTTCATATTTGATCTAATTTATTAAAATCTAGGTAAAGTCATTTAAGTGGGCGCGATTAGCTAGGGAAGCTTGAAATGTACTAAGACTAGGGGAATTGTAAGAAAACATTGTCCACTTTTTTTGAAAAGGGTGGTGACACTTAATTTTTCTGACTAGGGTATGCCTCGAGGGAGCGAGATGCTTCAATTAACACGGTCATATGATATGTACCTATATGTTACACCAAGAACCTCAAAAAAAAAAGAAAAATACATCAAAATCCATACATTTAGCACAAAGGACCCTGAAATCAAGCAAGGAAATAAAAGTAGTTGGGTCCTGCTCCTTCTCCACCACGGAGGTGAGCCATGCTCTTCCTAGTAGGATGAGCAAGTTGCGCGTGCCTTTACACGTAATACTCACCTAATATATAGAAGTATGACATATCATCACTATGTGGTATTAGAATAGATAAATATGAAAATAATTATAAATTTGAGTCACATCTATAAAGTATGAGTGTATATTTGGTTCTTGTGTACTTTGTATCATATAGAAATAAATGTTTATTAGCTATCTATAACTTGAAAATTCTCATACCATAGTCTAGATAAACAACAAAGAAGATTTTCGTATCGTATCGTACGCTATATAGTGTACTAATAACTTTGAATATTGACCATTGGATCAAGACTCGCGAATCTCAATATTACCAGCCGTTGGATATTCTTTTTCATTCTAGAATCTTCTCAAACATTTATCTAGACCATGTTACCAAAAAATTAAGTATTAGATATAGCTAATAAACGTTGACTTCTACATGATACAAAGTATAAGAACTAAATATACAGTACATAGCATTCATTATGGTACTAGTAAATTGCACGTGTCTTGCATACATGAATCGGACAATAGAAGTATGATATATCATGTTTTATATAAAATTATAATAGGTGAAGCTCAAAAATAATTATAATTTTGAGCCACATTCATAAAATATCGGGTGTATATTTGGTTCTTGTACTTTGTATCATGTAGAAATCACCTATTAGCTACCTAATACTCAACATGCTCTAAAGAAATGATAAAGAAGATTCTAACTAGTCTAGCACGCTGCCTTGAGTATTGTCTCATCATATGATTTATTTGTATATCTTTTGTTTTCATCCAAACTAAAGCTAGAATGGAGTATATAGATTTATCCAAATTTAGACAAATTTGTGATATATCTTTCAGAACCTAATATTCCCTCTGTTCACAATTACCTCATGTTCTAAGTTTTTTAGAGTATTTGCAAAGTTTGACCAAGAATACGGAAGAAAAGATCAACATTTATGATTCAAAATTCATAAAAACCTCGTCAAGTAGTATAAAGAATCTAGACATGCAAGAGTAAGGTTTTACACCACACAGTGGCCTGAATCTGGATAAATGTCCCTCTGCAGTGTTTTCTGTCGTTTTATCGCCAAGCTCACCAAGGGTCCGTGGAGATCATGTTCAACCCCCATTGTTCAATTTCATCCTACTTTGAGAGATATCCCGTAGTGATAAATCTCATAAAAAATTCACTATTAAAATTCAGGTAGAGAAGAGATGTCAATGTAAAGAAAGGAGGAGAAAAAACATGGCGATGTTAGAAAATTCTACTTACATGTACGTGACTTAACAAACTTTATCAAATCACTGAAATGCTCTAGAAGCAATTCCTCCTGCAGAGATTTTTATGCATAAAATTAGCCTACTCCAAGAGAACTTACAATTATCAATCCAGGAATGTGGTAACAAATTTTAGACATGACATGAACATGTTTAGTAGTTCGAAAAATCACAAACTGCAGATCTCTCTTTGCTTAGATGTTTACTAAGATCGAAACTGCTCAGCAATATGAATACCAGTCTATTGTGAGTAGTCACCAGTCTATTGTGAGTAGTCTCCGTCAACCTTTGCTTGTTATGGATGCATATTTTAATTCTACATCAGGAATTTCACTAATAAAATCTAGTAATGTATAGTATATTTGTACACTAACAACCAGTTCACCAGAAATAGCTGGCAAATGTAATACCAACTCAAAAGTACCAACCTTCAATATGGCAATCGGTAAATCATAGTTGTTTGTCAGGAAAACGCATAGTAGCCATCCATAATCGCCTAAGATTAAGATCAAGCGACAAACGTACAAACCCTTTTTAAAAAAATTCTACATGCTACCATAGCAGTCTTTCTATGCACGGCACAATGAAGATGAATTCTGGCCAACATGACATGCTTCGAACAAAAAGTTGATACATTGAAAAAAGGAAATAAGTTTACCCGTTGTTGTAGTAAGTCATCATAATTTCTAACAAAAACATAAATGAATTATTTAAATTCTAGCTCAGTCGGTTATTTATATAGAAACAACTTTGACGAATTAAGAAATCAGTTCACACAGCTAAGAACCAAAAGATGATAATTTCTCCATCCCAGCAAATAAGAGACCAATTAAGAAATCGGTTGTATGATGCATTGGAATACGATACAAATGGCACATCATAGAGGAACACATCCATATCAGGTTCTAACGCACCCCTTGGTGTCAAAGGCGAGTGCATCATTGAAACGTCGGATTTAGACCACGCGGAGCTTCACTGCAGTGAGCGAGGCGGAGGAGTGGAACATGGCGTTAACTCGGCGCAAGAAGTCAGGAATCCATTCCGTCGGCACTGATGGATTCGCCATGAAGATCACCAGCCAGGAGCACGCAGAATCACGCCATGAGCGGCAACACAAGAGGACAACAACATCAGATTCAATGCATCATGTGTACATACATATGTATATGAATCTTTAGTTAAAATATTGCACAATACTCAATGATCAAGCTTATTTGTACACAACACTATTGAAAAAAATCTCTGTATATCTTATACATGGATTGACTTGATCACTCCAGAATTCAAAATCACAACAACTTTGAAAGAAAAGGAGAAAAGAGACTATACTTGCGATGAGCCTTGAATCAACACAAGTTCGCTCATAGTAGGAGGATTGAAGAATAGATTGCATCAATGCTACCAAATCACAAATTAACAAGCACAGTCAAGATGCTAGGCTAAGCCAAAAATATGATATTGACAGAGAAAGGATCTGAAGAAACTTGCAAGAACATTGAGGTTGCCACAAGCACGTGGCCTTGATGTGCTAGCCAACATCTGATCGCAATATCACGTACCCATCAAACACAGACATGATCCGTTGATGACGTCGTAACCTGAGTCCTCTATGTGCTATTTTCCTATTCCCTTCAGTCCTTCCACGGTTCATCTCCCCAGCCCAGATCCTAAGGATAACATGTGCACCATCTGATTAAGCATGGTACGCATGATTTGGAGAGGTAATCCGTGGATTCCCCAATGACCGATGACCTTCACAGCCTTGGTGGGATGCTGGGTCAGGATTCATGGTGGCGGAGAGCTGGTATCCATGGCGTTGGGAGTTGGCCTGGGATACATGGTGGTGGGAACAGGATACCCTCGTCGGTGTTTGCATGGCGGGGTCGTTGTGAAGAGGCAGTGGCTGGGTTGGTGGCATCAGAGCAGAGTGGCGGAACTAGCGGCGCTGGAGTAGCCAAGGGTAGGGAGGATGTGGGCGATGGAGGCGGGTGGGGAAGGATCTGGTTCTGTCTTGTTTTTTCTGTGCTGGCAACGAAGGATGTGCGACGAAACAATGAAGCGAAACGGAACATAGTGGCGGAAAACGGAACCTCCAAATTCTTTTTAGATATATATATATATATATATATATATATATATATATATATATATATATATATATATATATATATAGTAGATCCACCGTGTACATTTGCTTTGAGATGGACCTAAATTAAGATAGTGCAAATCGTTCTAAAATTCAAATATTTGGAATACAAGCCTATACCAACCATACCTTTGCCCATGGCCCTACATAATTAAATGCAGGCCCACTCCATTATGATCTTTGGATACGAACATGTGAATCTGTAATTGAATTGAGAAACAATGCTCTTCCCTTTGGTTTCCTCTCATGTTTATGTCGTTAAAGGATGAGTTAATAACACACATGAAAGGATCAAATGCTTTGTAATCTAAAGTAAAACGCCGAGTACACATTTGCTTGATACAAGAAGATGCATTTATTTATTTTCGGAGATGCATGTCAGTACACCGAATGCATGGCCACAACATCCAGCTCACCGACACCTTCTCCTACCTCAGGAAGCATCCAGCCCAGCGCCAAGGGAAAAAAATCGAAGAACGAAAGAGGATTGCAGTCCAGGAATGGGGCAAAGAAGAAGGTACTGTCTGTTCTTCCACAAAGTCTCCGAATTACCTGACGGCCACATTGTCGGCAGCGATCTCGGAGCGGCGTCCTCCACAGACCACAGCGGTGGGGTTGGTTCAGAGCAGTAAAGGGAGGAGCGCATGCTTTCCATGTCGCGGCGCATGGCCGACAGTGCCCTTCGGGTATTCTTCCTAATCACCATCCTCCCTTGCTCCCTATAATCATCTTCTTACCCCATCATCGGCGGGGTCCTAGAAAGGCCGGCTTCGTCCGCAACAGCGGCGCCCACCCGACCTTGCTCCGCCACCACCATAGGTCCCTCCCCTATGTTGCTCGCCGACCTGGTACCTGCCGCCACTTCGCCTGTGTAGCACACGACCTTGCTGCTCCCCGTCGTTGCTCACGGCCAATCAGTCAAGGTTCTCCCGACCTGTACATGCGAGCAAGCTGCCCGTCGGGAAAGAACTTAAGTAGTTGATGGGAGCGAGGAGGTGTAGCAATGACGAACTGGATGAACCGATGTGGAGCAGAAGCAATAAAGAAGGAAGAGTAGTACTGTGAAGATATTACGGGCGAGTACAGCATCTCCGTTGTCCCCGCGAGGGCGACCGAGACGCGCCCCTGGCCGACCGCCTCATTCCCCTCTCTCCCCGTTCCCTCCTCTCCGCCGCCGGTGAGCGCCGCCCGGCAAAGACCGAGCGGTGACGGTGACGGCAGGACCTCTAGTACCCGACGCGGTGGCTCCCTCGCGGGCGGTGGCCTCTGGCGGCGGTGAAGACATGCGGGGCGACGAGCTCGACCGGCGGGCGGCGCATCTATGGAGGGCCGTCCCCGGGCGACGCGGCAGCGGCCCCTCCCCCCAGCGGCCCATCTGGATCGACCGGAGCCTAGCTTGGCGGTGGGTGCTATAGCAGAAGCGCAGCGGAGGCTCCGGCGGCGAGGCATGGTGGCTTGGTTCTTACGTGTTGTATGTTGATGATATGTTAATTTCTGTCAAGAGTATTAAAGAAATCACTACTTTGAAGGCACATCTAAGTAGTGAATTTGAGATGAAAGATCTTGGTGCTGCTAAGAAAATCCTAGGTATGGAAATTAAACATGATAGAGAATTTAGGTTGCTATTTCTTAGTCAGCAAAGTTACGTTGAGAAAGTTCTCCAACGTTTTAATATGCATGATGTAAAGTCTGTTAGTATTCATGTTGCTTCTCACTTTAAATTGTCAGCATTGCAATATCCTAGTTCTAATAAAGATATTGAGTACATGTCACGAGTTCTTTATTCTAGTGCTGTTGGTTCCTTGATGTATGCCATGGTTTGTTCTCGCCCTGATTTATCATATGCTATGAGTTTGGTGAGTCGTTACATGACTAATCCTGGTAAAGAACATTGGAAAGTTGTTAAGTGGATTAATGCTTGCTTGAAGTTTGGCAAGACTGGTGAGGGACTCACAAGCTATGTGGATTCAGATTTTGCTGCCGATTTGGATAAGAGGAGATCCCTCACAAGTTATGTGTTCAGTAGGTGAATGTGCTGTGAGTTGGAAGGCAATACTAGAACCAGTTGTTGCTCTATCTACAACTAAAGCACAATATATGGTTGTTGCTGAAGCTTACAAAGAGTCTGTTTAGTTGAAAGGTTTGTATGCTAAACTTTATCAGGATGATTCTTGCATTAACCTATTTTGTGATATTTAAAGTGTTATTTACCTTACTAAAGATCAGATGTTTCATGAGAGAATAAAGTACATTGATATCAAGTATCATTATGTTCGTGACGTTGTTGCACAAGGTATACTAAAGGTATGCAAGATAAGCACTCATGATAATTCTGCTGATATGACGACAAAGTCTGTTCCTGTTGCTCAAGCTTAGTTGGTATAACTACTTAGCCCAAATGGCTGTTGGTGCCGAAAGTGTTTTCTTTGTTTGTTCAGGAAGATGATTATTATTGATGCTATAAGAAGAAATTTATCTCAAGGTGGAGTTTTTTATATGTTGATCCAAATTCTACAAAGTAAAGGTCAACTTCTGACGAAGCGGAGCCAGGCCCGTAGCCGAAGGCTTGGGCCGATCTCGAGGGCGAGATCCATTGTTAGTGGTGTCGAATTGTAGCACCCCAGTAAAATCACTACTAGAAAATCGCTATGTTTTGCCTCTGTGCATTATCAGGATCGCATGTTCATATCATCACCATATTGCATTTGAGCATCGTCATGTTATCATACATATGTTTGCCTAAAATTATTTTTAAAAAAGGCTAGTTTTATTTTCTAAATATTCTGTCTTAATTTTAAATTAAAACTCTAGGTCCGTCCAAATCTTATACTTGTCTAAAACATATTTGCTGAAAGATTTTGTTTAAAAATAAATATAAAAACTATTTTTGGGGGGGAGGCAGCTGCAGGAAGCCAAAGGCATAGCCCGCAGCCACGTACTACCCGGTAGGCCCAAACCTTAACCCGGCTAAACCTAACCTGCCCCAAACCCCAACCAAAACCCTAGGCTAAACCTGCTACGCACACCCCAACTAACCGGCCGCACCAACCCGCGCGCGCGACACACCCGACCCTGGCGCGCTACGCCCTCCCGCCCCGCAAGCAAGCACATAGCGCGTGCGCGGTACACCGCTCCCTCCTGCTCGCAATGCAGCACGCAGCAGCCCCACCCCGCGACACGCTACCACCGACGCGCCCTCATCCCGCATCCGGCCCCACTCCCTTCGCGACCAAGTCCGCACGCGGCCTCGACCCCATCTCCTTCCCGCAACACCATCGCCGCGCCTCGCCCCCTCGATTCGACCCCCGTCGCTTCGCCGATCCCCCTGCGAGCTGCGCGACCTTGCCCTCGTCGTCCTCGCCTCTCCCGCTGGCCTCCCCGGCGCGAGCGCCGCTGGCCACGTAGGAACCTCCCTCCCAGAGCTTCCCTCACCGATGCCAAGCTCTATCCTGCTGCCGCCCCTGCCTCTGCCAGTAACCGACGCCGGGAGCGCCATCTGCTGCCGCCGACGGTCCTCCTCCCTCAAACCTCTCCAAGATCCGCAGCTGCCGACATCTCTGCGTTGCCATGGCCCTCGTCCTCGCCCGGTGTCCTCTGCCGCTTGACATCGGCCTTTTCCCGAGCCGGAGGACCCTGTGCACAGGATGTTCCCCTGCAAGCTCCTCACCGAGCCTCCACGGCCCCGCATCGTCCCCGCCGTGCGTCGTGCACACAGCCACGTTTCCCCTCGCGTCGTCCTCGACCTTGCGACCCCTCCTCCTCCGCCCAGCGACTGCGCGCCGAAGGCAAGGCCACCCCGCGTTGCTGCTCGCCGTGCGCCACCTCTCTCCCGAGCTCGGCACTACTCGCCTCCAGGGGCCCTCTTCCTTCCTGCAAGGCACCACCGCCTGAACCTGCGAGCTCGAGGCCACCATGTTCTGCCCTGTTTCGGTACAGGTAGCCGATCCCATCCTCATGGTGGTCACGTATAACGAAGAACCCACGTCAAGATCTTCTTCGACTTCTGTTGCAATTCCGTCAAACCTTCAGAAGACTCAAGTGTTGCCACAAGATTGATCTCGATGTTGATGATCGAACACGGAACCCGAAGCACCACGGAGTACCACCAGGAGGACCATCGACAAGTTCTGCTTCACGGACCGCAAGACCGCTTCCGAAACCGAAAACCGATCCCCTAAACCTTCCGAGCAACAAGACCTTCGTTATGACGTGTGACTTCTTTTCCGAGACCCCTATTTTTTTTATAATATGACATTATCATTTGTTGATATAAATTGTTTATTCTTGCATATATATTCATTTGTTTGTGGGGGGTGGGGGTGTGTTTGTCGAATCATCTAATAATTAATATGGAGACCATATGCGGGCTTCTCTAGTCTTATACTCCCTCGGTTTCAAGGCTTAAGGCGTCCTTGTTTTGCGTGTTTTTTCTTTGACCAAGAATTACTCTAAATATGTAAAGAGTTTTGGTATAAAACTAGTACCACTGGAAAGTATTTTTCAATACGAATCCAACGGTACTAATTATGTACAATATAATCAATATTTTCTTGTTCAATTCTTTCAGTCAAACTTTGCTTTGGAAAGCGTGTGCGCCTTAAGCCCTGAAACGGAGGTAGTATTTCCTCTATTTAAATTTGTTTAGCGAACCGATGCAATGTTTTGCCTTGTTAAGACAACATTGAAATTGCGGGTATCTAAATAACTTAATGTAACACCCTCGAATCGGTCCTATGCAAGTTTTAGCGCTTCCCGCCAAACCCGCATAGAAACGATTTACACATTAGTCCACGATAGAACCCACAGAACATATATATATATACAACAACGACTCCATGAGTCAAGAATACAGATATATTATACAAAGATCCAATCACCTTGAAAACGATAGAGCGTCCGACTACGGACAAGATGCAAATGGGCTAAGAGCCCTGAAGAATAACCAATGACGTCCATAACCCTGCCCAGGCCAAGCCGGAAGGGTAATCCTGCTAACGACGTCGATCTCAAACCTGCTAAAACAAAAGGGGTGCCGACAAAGGGCAAAGGAAAAAGAGGAGCGTCAGTACTGAGGCCAGTACACGGCGAGGCTAGAATTCGGCGGCTCTCGCCTACATAGGTATGGTGGACTGAAGCGATAGCGCAACAGCACTAAACAACCTATAGAGACTCAGTACAACTGTCGGCTATTAGAAAGAGATAAGAAAGACCTATTCGGAACCACCGGATACTAACACCAATCATACCCATCCTGGCGTTTCCCCCTCGAGACCAAACGAGGAAGTCAAACCGAGAAACTCACACAGTTGGCAGTTTTATTCATTTCATTATGGTTGAAGCTCTTACTAATCAGATATAGATATCATGAGTCATCCTGATAGCATAAGTAGTGGGCAGTTTTAGTTAACCATTCCGTGGTAGTTGCAGTACTTACTAGTCAGATACAATTAGCATGTGACATCCCAAACCCAGCAGTTGTTGCACTTTTATCTCATTCCATTGGAGTTGCGATACTTACTAGACAGGTATAATATGACACGATACACACCAGTTCCACCAGTTGTTGGCACTTTTATTATCCAATCCATTGTAGTGAAGCTGAATTACTAGTCACATATTAAGTCAAATTTATAACACTACTTTAGTTATGCTTGTCTATGATCGAGATATTGTGCTCCAAGTCGTCCATAACCATGGACACGACTTTTAGAAAGATTTACCCTGCAGGGGTGCACAAATAGCAACACACACACGATCAACCTCGGAAAAACCAACTCAAAACCCAACAAGGCTTTCACGACAAAGCTATCACAAGATTTATAAAAAATTTCAGGGGGCCACCCCACTAAGCTACCCGCAACGAAGTTGGCCGGATTCGGAACGGACCCATGGTTTGTGACGACGGCTGTAAACGAATGGGAACCCGAAAGTGTGACTGGGCTTGTCGATACCGCGAAAACGTGGTACGATCCAAAACAGTACAGGTGCGGATAGTGCGATAGTCAAGGAACAGGTATCAAGTACTCGGGGTCCTACGGGACACAAGTGAGCGTGGAAGAACCAAATAACATCTATTGCCCACCGATGCCTCTGCATTAGTTATATCTAACAATTTAATTTCAAGTTGTAATTAAAGCCATGATCAACTCCACCATAAACATCTGCCAACATTCCAACAACTGTGGACTTGACAACACGAGATCGCACCTGAGCAAGCAACTACGACTCGCAAGGCCAGCTATGTACCAAACACAGGTAATAGGAGGTGTCCAAGGCAATATAGAGGCTGCACGGGATATAACTGGTGTACGGAAATCTAAAGCATCGCGACACGGATATCAATAGATCAACATGAGGAGATAAAGACTATAAATGCAAAATAGGTAGAAGGGGGAGAATGCTCGCCTGGGAAACACTGCCGAAGGTTCATATCCGGAGAACTTGTCGATACTCGCATCAACTCATCGGCCTAATCCGCGAAGAAGCAAACACTAGAAGAAACACCGGATGCAATATTTAATACTACGGCAGAAGATCCGGCATGCTTATGATATGATGCAGATGTGGTGCAATTAGGCAATATTAAGCGGAACCAGGGTCCCGACAATTAATTAAACGGTTCAAGTTATTTAGAAACCCCGCAAATTAAATGTTGTATTAACAAGAGAAAACATGGCATCGGTTCGCTACACCAATTTAAATGGAGTCCAGAATAAGACAACAATATCCCGTATATAGACTCCATATTTAATCATGCGGTGAATCGGCATAATGCCCCCAACCCACATGATATGCATGCGAGATGAACAATTAATATGCAACAAGTTTTATATATAGCATTTATAAAATAGGGGCTCAAGAAAGGTTCACACATCTGGGTTCGGAAGATCTTGGTTCCAGGGATTCGGGGTTCGACAAGGAACGGCGAGGTTCGGATACGCGATGGAGAATTGGTCGTGTCGTGACGAAGAACTTGGGTTCCAAGCGGTCGATCTTGCCATCGATGGCGAACTTGAATGGATCGGGTACAGGTGGTCTTCGGGTCCGTGTAGACGGTCATGGCATCCGGGATGAAGAACTTGGCATTCCATGTTGGCGAGCTTGGCGTCCGGGTTCTCGGGCATCGGGGTTCCGTGGTCTTGACGTTCGATGAAGGATGTCTTGAGAGTCCAAGGCGAAGATCTTGGAGTCCAGGGTCTCGGCATTCCGTGCAGCGATCTTGTCGCTCCGGGTAGGCGATCTTCAGGCTCCGGGAAGAAGAACTTGTTGTTCCGTGTAGGAGATCTCTGGGTTCGGCACTGATGGTCTTGTGTAGTCCTTCGGGTCTCGTCTCTTGTCGGTCTCGGACATCTTATCCGTGATGGAGATCTTGGTGGTCTTCGGGCGACAATGTCTTCCGGAAGATCTTGCGGAAGCGGGTACTTGGCAGAGCCGATCTTGTCGACAGCAACCATGTTGAAGATTTTGACGTGCTGGTGTCGTATGAGGAAGGTCTTGGCGGGATGTCACTGTGCGTCTGTCGAACTTGTCCAAGATTTGGTACTCGAACACAGGGAAGATTGTCGACACTACTGCCTAGGCTTCGCGCGAACATGAACCGGAGGAGCTCTTGACAGTGGGAGATGCGGCTGCACGGGCGTGCACAAAGAACCCGTGGAGGTCTTTGAGGCGTCCAGGAAATACACACGCCGCTAGCAGATATGTTGGATTGTTACAACTCGACATGTCACAGGGACGGGTCGAACAGAGGACCTCGGGCGAGCTATTGCATGGGAGGAGGGTGGCGCGGGCAGCGCGTCATAGCAGAGAGGCTGCACCAGCCGCAGCAGGGGCGACGGGGAGGCACACTTAGCACTGAAGGCGAGGTCGAGGCACCCCACGGCGACAGAAGATGGCGAGGACGAATTTGCCATAACGGCAGGAAGCCGGACGACGCGAGGAGGAGGCGAGAGACCGAGTCGCGGGCCGGCGCAGGGAAGGCACGGCGCAGACAGGCGCGGTCGCGCTGGGCCCAGGACAGGGGCGCGGACTAGCGACGACGGTGCTAGCAGCGAGGATGGCCGGAGCTAGGAGCAAAAGCGGCGGCGGTGGTACGGGCGACGAGGCGGTCGTCCGCAGTGGAGATCAGGGGCAAGAGGCGAGGCCTGACCCGGCGACGCACAGGAGGAGGGCTCGAACGTCGCTGGAGAAGTTCCTAGGGGCGTCGACTCTCGTGGAGTCGAGGGGCGCAAGCGGCAGCGGCACCGGGGGCGGGGTGGCCTGCAGAGGTGGGGGTCGCGGGGAGGACCTCCGGCGGCAGGGCAGCAGGGTCCACGGGCGCGCGGGGCCTAGGCCTTGTCGGCGGGGAGGAGGCGTGAGGCGGGGAGCTCTGGGAAGGAGGCTAGGGGGGGCATAGGAGGAGGCGGCCGAGGTGGGCTCTGGCCCTGGCGGCGGGGAAGGATCGACACCAAGCGTCCAGAGGGGAGGCACGAGGGGAAAGGCGGGGTAGGTGGCGCGGTTCCAGGAGCTATCGGTGGAAAAGGTGGGGCCAGGGCGACGTGGGGGTTGTTAGGAGGCGTAGGGTGGAGCGATGGTGAGTGCGGGCTGGGTCGGTGTGGGGCCAGGGTGGAAGGGAGAGAAGGGGTGAGGTGGCGTGTGGCTAGCGGGAAAAGAGAAGGAGGTGGGGCCAGGCGGGGTGAGGTGGCGGCCTGGGAGTGGTCAGGATGAGGTGGAGGGTTGGTGGCGTGCGGGGTTGGTGGGGATGTGAGGAGCGGCCTAGGTGGTGGTGGGGCCCGGCTGCAGCGGGAGCTGGCAGGGTGCGGCTGGGTGGAGGGAGCTGGGTAGGATTAGGGGTAGGTAGGGTTAGGACTAGATTTTTATCTGGAGGTGGCCGGCCGAGCTTTTGGGCCTGGCTGGCTGCCTCCCAAGAATAATATGAGTATTTATTTATTATGTAAAAGGCTTTTGGAATTAGTTTTTAGACAAATAAAATATCCGGAAGAGACCGGGATTTTAATTTGAAATAAAGACAGGGGAATTTAGAAAACAAATATAGGTTTTTAGAAAATAATTTTAGACAAACATATGCATGATGATGACGATGCTCAAATGCAATGTGGCATGATGACATGAGCATGCGGTCATGATGATGCAATGCACAAAAACACAGCGATTTTCTAGTAGTGGTTTTAGCAGGATGCCACAATTCGACACCACTAACAAGGGATCTCGCCATCGAGATCCGCCTCATGGTACCGGGAAGAAGGCCGACGATCAGAATCTTCTCGCTTCGGGTAGATGCTCGCGTCACCACTAACAAGAGGTCGTTGTCCGTGATCGTCGAGAGAACACTCCGGGAAACAAAGGACGAAGGTAAAGGTATCCACAAATAAAGCCACCTCTAATTTCGATAGAAAGAGAGAATCGATGCATTCTCATCCACTTCAATGTACACGAGCAAATAGAGTGAGTAGTCAGCATGGGGGCCAATCCATCACGCACCCAAACTATTACTCCGCACAATCAGTAGAACAACGTGCAACCATTCTCGGAATCAGACTGAAGATCTCGACAATCGAGGTTCGGAACAAAGGAGTGATGCAGGCTCTGCATCGGATCTGATGTAGAAGACATTGTCGTGTTGGAAAACACCGGAATGCACAAAAAGAAACAAAGAGAAGTCCAACGGATGAAGGATTCCTCAGATAGCACGAAGACCGGATGTAGAAACACCGTTACCAAAGGAGGAAGAGAAACCCTGGAGGTACGACAGAAACCCAACCACGAGAATTCCTGGACTCGAAGAAAAGATAAGAGAGCAGATTCAAAACACACAGAGATAAGAGGAGAACGACAGAGGGGTGAGGAGTAAAATCAGACCTAATCAGATCTATCCAACCGATTTTGCAAAATAGTTTTGACACTCTACATCGGCCGTTAGCTAGGTTATCCTACAGGCTGGACCAGTGGGGTATCGCAACTGCTGAGCTCTAATACCACTCTGTAACACCCTCGAATCGGCCCTATGCAAGTTTTAGCGATTACCGCCAAACCCGCATAGAAACGATTCAAGGATGCCCACCAGGCACTTGCGTGCGGGTGGAGAACGAAGTAATACCATTACACATTAGTCCACGATGGAACCCATAGAACATATATATACAACAACGACTCCATGAGTCAAGAATACAGATATACTATACAAAGATCCAATCACCTTGAAAACGATAGAGCGTCCGACTACGGACAAGATGCAAATGGGGCTAAGAGCCCTGAAAAATAACCAATGGCGTCCATAACCCTGCCCAGGCCAAGCCGGAAGGGTAACCCTGCTAACGACGTCGATCTCAAACCTGCTAAAACAAAAGGGGTGCCGACAAAGGGCAAAGGAAAAAGAGGAGCGTCAGTACTGAGGCCAGTACACGGCGAGGCTAGAATTCAGCAGCTCTCGCCTACATAGGTATGGTGGACTGAAGCGGCAGCACAACAGCACTAAACAACCTATAGAGACTCAGTACAACTGTCGGCTATTAGAGAGAGATAAGAAAGACCTATTCGGAACCACCGGATACTAACACCAATCATACCCATCCTGGCATTCCCCCTCGAGACCAAACGAGGAACTCACACAGTTGGCAGTTTTATTCATTCCATTATGGTTGAAGCTCTTACTAATCAGATATAGATATCATGAGTCATCCTGATAGCATAAGTAGTGGGAAGTTTAGTTAACCATTCCGTGGTAGTTGAAGTACTTACTAGTCAGATACAATTAGCATGTGACATCCCAAACCCAGCAGTTGTTGCACTTTTATCTCATTCCATTGGAGTTGCGATACTTACTAGGCAGGTATAACATGACACGATACACACCAGTTCCACCAGTTGTTGGCACTTTTATTATCCAATCCATTGTAGTGAAGCTAAATTACTAGTCACATATTAAGTCAAATTTATAACACTACTTTAGTTATTCTTGTCTATGATCGAGATACTGTGCTCCAAGTCGTCCATAACCGCGGACACGGCTTTCAGAAAGATTTACCCTGCAGGGGTGCACAAATAGCAACATACACGGTCAACCTCGGAAAAACCAACTCAAAACCCAATGAGGCTTTCACGACAAAGCGATCGCAAGATTCATAAAATATTTCAGGGGGCCACCCCACTAAGCTACCCGCAACGAAGTTGGCTGGCTCCGGAACAGACCCAGGGTTTGTAACGACGGCTGTAAACGACTGGGAACCCGAAAGTGTGACTGGGCTTGTCGATACCGCGAAAACGTGGCACGATCCAAAACAGTACAGGTGCTCCACGCACAATCTTAAATAAAGCAGTAAAACATGGCATAAGTACATGATAGTAATAAATCCCCAAACTAGTTTGTGGCCCCAAGAAATAAGAAATGAATCAAGCTCTGTCTAAGGGGATTCATGGTCCCATGTGCGGATAGTGCGATAGTCAAGGAACAGGTATCAAGTACTCGGGGTCCTACGGGACACAAGTGAGCGTGGAAGAACCAAATAACATCTATTGCCCACCGATGCCTCTGCATTAGTTATATCTAACAATTTAATTTCAAGTTGTAATTAAAGCCATGATCAACTCCACCATAAACATCTGCCAGCATTCCAACAACTGTGGCACTTGACAACACGAGATCGCACCTGAGCAAGCAACTACCACTCGCAAGGCCAGCTATCTACCAAACACAGGTAATAGGAGGTGTCCAAGGCAATATAGAGGCTGCACGGGATATAAATGGTGTACGGAAAACTAAAGCATCGCGACACGGATAGCAATAGATCAACAGGAGGAGATAAAGACTATAAATGCAAAATAGGTAGAAGGGGGAGAATGCTCGCCTGAGAAACACTGCCGAAGGTTCATATCTGGAGAACTTGTCGATACTCGCATCAACTCATCGGCCTAATCCGTGAAGAAGCAAACACTAGAAGAAACACCGGATGCAATATTTAATACTACGGCAGAAGATCCGGCATGCTTATGATATGATGCAGATGCGGTGCAATTAGGCAATATTAAGCGGAACCGGGGTCCCGACAATTAATTAAACGGTTCAAGTTATTTAGAAACCCCGCAAATTAAATGTTGTATTAACAAGAGAAAACATGGCATCGGTTCGCTACACCAATTTAAATGGAGTCCGGAATAAGACAACACTATCCCGTATATAGACTCCATATTTAATCATGCGGTGAATCGGCATAATGCCCCCAACCCACATGATATGCATGCGAGATGAACAATTAATATGCAACAAGTTTTATATATAGCATTTATAAAATAGGGGCTCGAGAAAGGTTCACACATCTGGGTTCGGAAGATCTTGGTTCCGGGGATTCGGGGTTCGACAGGGAACGGCGAGGTTCAGATACGCGATGGAGAACTGGTCGTGTCGTGACGGAGAACTTGGGTTCCAAGCGGTCGATCTTGCCATCGATGGCGAACTTGAATGGATCGGGTATCGGTGGTCTTCGGGTCCGTGTAGACGGTCATGGCGTCTGGGATGAAGAACTTGGCATTCTGTGTTGACGAGCTTGGCGTCCGGGTTCTCGGTCATCGGGGTTCCGTGGTCTTGGCGTTCTATGAAGGAGGTCTTGAGGGTCCAAGGCAAAGATCTTGGAGTCCAGGGTCTCGGTGTTCCGTGTAGCGATCTTGTCGCTCCGGGTAGGCGATCTTCAGGCTCCGGGAAGAAGAACTTGTTGTTCCGTGTAGGAGATCTCCGGGTTCGGCGCCGATGGTCTTGCGTAGTCCTTCAGGTCTCGTCTCTTGTCGGACTCGGACATCTTATCCGTGATGGAGATCTTGGTGGTCTTCGGGCAACAATGTCTTCTGGAAGATCTTGCGGAAGCGGGTACTTGGCAGAGCCGATCTTGTCGACAGCAACCATGTTGAAGATTTTGACATGCTGGTGTTGTACGAGGAAGGTCTGGGCGGGATGTCACTGTGCGTCTGTCGAACTTGTCCAAGATTTGGTACTCGAACACAGGGAAGATTGTCGACACTACTGCCTAGGCTTCGCACGAACATGAACCGGAGGAGCTCTTGACAGCGGGAGATGCGGCTGCACGGGCGTGCACAAAGAACCCGTGGAGGTCTTTGAGGCGTCCAGGAAATACACACGCCGCTAGCTGCTATGTTGGACTGTTACAACTCGACGTGTCACAGGGACGGGTCGAACAGAGGACCTCGGGTGAGCTGTTGCATGGGAGGAGGGCGGCGCAGGCAGCGCGTCATAGCAGAGAGGCTGCACCAGCCGCAGCAGGGGCGACGGGGAGGCACACCCAGCGCTGAAGGCGAGCTCGAGGCACCCCACAGCGACAGAAGATGGCGAGGACGAATTTGCCGTAGCAGCGGGAAGCCAGACGACGCGAGGAGGAGGCGGGAGACCGAGTCGCGGGCCAGCGCAGGAAAGACACGACGCGGGCAGGCGCGGTCGCGCTGGGCCCGGGACAGGGGCGCGGACTGGCGACGACGGTGCTAGCAGCGAGGTTGGCCGGAGCTGGGAGCGAAAGCGGCGGCAGTGGTACGGGCGACGAGGCGGTCGTCCGCGGTGGAGATCAGGGGCAAGAGGCGAGGCCCAGCCCGACGACGCACAGGGGGAGGGCTCGGACGTCGCTGGAGAAGTTCCTAGGGGCGGCGGCGCTCGCGGAGTCGAGGGGCGCAGGCGGTGGCTGCACCGGGGCGCGGGGTGGCCTGCAGAGGTGGGGGTCACGGGGAGGACCTCCGACGGCAGGGCAGCAGGGTCCACGGGCGCGTGGGGCCTAGGCCTTGTCGGCGGGGAGGAGGCGCGAGGCGGGGAGCTCCGGGAAGGAGGCGAGGGGGGCCATAGGAGGAGGCGGCCGAGGTGGGCTCTAGCCCTGGCGGCAGGGAAGCAGCGACGCGAAGTGGCCAGAGGGGAGGCGCGAGGGGAAAGGCGGGGTAGGTGGCGCGGTTCCAGGAGTTGTCCGTGGAAAAGGTGGGGCCAGGGCGACGTGGGGGTTGTCAGGAGGCGCAGGGTGGAGCGATGGTGAGTGCGGGCTGGGTCAATGTGGGGCCAGGGTGGAAGGGAGAGAAGGGGTGAGGTGGCGTGTGGCTGGCGGGAAAAGAGAAGGAGGTGGGGCCAGGCGGGGTGAGGTGGCGGCCTGGGAGTGGTCGGGTGAGGTGGAGGGTTGGTGGCATGCGGGGTTGGTGGGGATGTGAGGAGCGGCCCAGGTGGTGGTGGGGCCCGGCTGCAGCGGCAGAAGCGGGAGCTGGCAGGGTGTGGCTGGGTGGAGGGAGCTGGGTAGGATTAGGGGTAGGTAGGGTTAGGACTAGATTTTTATCTGGAGGTGGCCGGCCTGGCTTTTGGGCCTGGCTGGCTGCCTCCCAAAAATAATATGAGTCTTTATTTATTATGTAAAAGGCTTTTGTAATTAGTTTTTAGACAAATAAAATATCCGGAAGAGACCAGGATTTTAATTTGAAATAAAGACAGGGGAATTTAGAAAACAAATATAGGCTTTTAGAAAATAGTTTTAGACAAACATATGCATGATGATGACGATGCTCAAATGCAATGTGGCATGATGACATGAGCATGTGGTCATGATGATGCAATGCACAAAAACACAACGATTTTCTAGTAGTGGTTTTAGCGGGATGCCACACTTGAACCATATAATTAATTGTCGGGATCCCGATTCCGCTTAATATTGCCTAATTGCATCACATCTTCGCCATATCATGCATCATGCCCGATCTTCTGCTGTAGTATTAAATAGTGCATCTAGTGTTTCTTTTAGTGCTTTGGTTCTTTGCGGATTAGGCCATTGAGTTGATGCGAGAATCGACAAGTTCTTTGGATAATGTTTGTTCAGCTATGTTTCCCAGGCGAGCAATCTCTCCCTTTCTACCTATTTTTCATTTATAGTCTTACTTCCTCCTGTTGATTTATTGCTATCCTTGTTGCGATGTTTTAGTTTCCGTGCACCATTTATATTCCCTGCAGCCTCTATATTGTCTTGGACACATCCTATTGCCTGTTATTTGATAGACAGTCGGCCTTGTGAGTCGTAGTTGCTTGCTTAGGTGTCGCTTCGTGTCGTTGTCGTTCCATCGTTGTTGGAAGGTTGACACATGCTTAATGGTGGAGATGATCATGACTTTAATTACAACTTGTTAAATAAAATGCTGGGAATAGATATAACTAATGCAGAGGCACCAGTGGGCAATAGATGTTATTTGGTTCTTCCACGCTCACTTGTGTCCCGTAGGCCCCGAGTACTTGATACCTGTTCCTTGACTATTCACACTATCCACATACGGGAGACCCTACGGATCCCCCTTTGCCTGAGCTTGATTCACACTTTATTTCTTGGGGCCACAAAGTATTTTGGGGATTTATTACTATCCTGTACTTATGCCATGCTTTACTGCTTTATTTATGATTGTGTGTGGAGTACCTGTACTGTTTTGGAATACGGAGTGTTTTTGCGGTATCGACAAGCCCAGTCACACTTTCGGGTTCCCAGTCATTTACAACCATTGACTCAAACCCTGGGTATGTATCGGGGACGGCAAACTTCGTTGCGGGGAGCTTAGCCCCCTGAAATAATTTATAAATCCTGTGAATGCATTGTCGTGAGGCCTTGTTGCTTTTTATTTGGTTCTTCCCGAGGTTGATCATGTGTGTGTTGCTATTTGTGCACCCCTGCATGGTAAAACTTTCTGAAAGCCATGTCCATGGTTATGGACGACTTGGAGCACAATATCTCGATCATAGACAATTATAACTAAAGTAGTGCCATAAATTGTCGTGAGGCCTCGTTGCTTTTTATTTGGTTCTTCCCGAGGTTGATCGTGTGTGTGTTGCTATTTGTGTACCCCTGCATGGTAAAACTTTCTGAAAGCCATGTCCATGGTTATGGATGACTTGGAGCACAATATCTCGATCATAGACAATTATAACTAAAGTAGTGCCATAAATTTGACTTTGGAATGACTAGTAATCAGCTACACTACAATAGAATGAGTAAATAAAAGTGCCAACCACTACTGAATTTGGGATGTCTTATGCTAACCGTATCTGAATAGTAAGTATTGCAACTACAACGGAATGGTTAACTAAAACTGCCCACTGCTTATGATATCAGGATGACTCATACAATCTATATCTGACTAGTAAGTAATGCAACTATGACAAAATGAATAAAACTGCCAACTGTGTGAGTTCCTCGGTTTGACTTCCTCGTTTGGTCTCGAGGGGGAAACACCAGGATGGGTATGTTTTGGTGTTACTATCAGGTTGGATCCGAATAGGTCTTTCTTATCCATCTCTAATAGCCGACAGTTGTATCGAGTATCTATAGGTTGTTTAGTGCATGCCGCGCTGCCGCTTCAGTCCACCATACCTATGTAGGCGAGAGTCGCCGAATTCTAGACTCGCCAAATTCTAGACTCGCCGTGTACTGGCCTCAGTACTGACCGCTCCCCTTTTTCCTTTGCCATTTGTCGGCACTCCTTTTGTTTGATAGGTATAAGTTCGACGTCGTTAGCAGGGTTACCCTTCCGACTTGGCCTGGGCAGGGTTATGGACGCCATTGGTTATTCTTCAGGCTCTTAGCCCCATTTGCATCTTATCCATACTCGAATATTGTATCGTTTTCAAGATGATTTAGATCTTTGTAATATATATCTATACTCTTGGCTCATGGAGTCCTTGATGTATATATATGTTCTGTGGGTTCCATTGTGGACTAATGTGTAATGATATTACTTTGTTTTCCACCCGCACACAAGTGCCTGGTGGACATCTTTGAATCGTTTCTATGCGGGTTTGACGGGAATCACTAAAATTTGCATAGGGCCGATTCGAGGTGTTACAGTCGGGCCTGATCTAGCCCTAGTCGGTACTGCTGCTGCGCGTGGACAACAATCGCCGCGGGGGATGGAGGGTTGTTCCACTCCCCTAGGCTGTCGGGTGGCTCGTTTTTGGCAGGTCTGTGCTTGATCTACCCCGCCCTCCTCGGCGATGGCGCGATGTGACATTGGCTTGAGCCTTGGCTCGAGTTCGTGTATGTCAGGGCGACGGCCCCGGAAGGTGGACTGTGCGGGCGACTCTTCGGCGAGCGACGTGGCGGTGGTGGTCCACATCTTTGGTCATGTGGGTGGCGAGGAGCGGTCGTTGGGGGACTTCGGTGGTGGCGATGCTTCGTCTTCGGCAGCTCCCAAATCGTGTATCGGAGGCCAGACTCAAGGACAGCGCGCGTGGGCAGGTGACGGGGAGCGGCTTGAAGGTTTTTCCGAGCAAAAGCTCAGTGCTTCCGCACCAGCGACGGCGATGCCTGCGGGTCTCGTGACCCTTTTGGGGGCGCCGCTGCGGCTACCTTCCCCGTGTTTAGGCTCCGGGTGAAAACCCTTGACTTTCGGTCTTGGCGGCAGCGGCGCAGTGCGTCGTTACTCTCTTGGGGGCGTCGTCGTGGAGCCCCGGTTCTCCCCGCTCTCGGGTGGTTGCCTTCGGTGGCAAGTTGTGGTCTTTCGTGTGTTTCTTGTTTATTTTGATCTGCTTTGTAAGGGGATCCCCTCATCACCTTGTATCAGTTCGGCTGATGTGGTTTTATTTATGGGCCAGGGAGTATGCAGGTACATGGAGATATGAGCCATGTCAAAATGGAGCATATATATTGAATACTAAATGGAATACTTGTTCTGTAGCGGGCCAAAGGGCAGATGTCAAGGAGGGACGTCGATGGGTGTGGCACCCAGGAGTTACAATGCAATTCTCAAAAGATATGCACCTATTGTCTAAAAACATATTAATATGGCAAAATAAGAACCGAAAATATATACGCGTCTACATGCACGGGCGGATGCATTGCCCTGTTGCCCAGCGCTTGTCCGGACTTCAGTGATGTGCGCTCGAGTGATAAAACTGTTTTCAGCCACAAAATGTCGACATGGGTCGGAGCATCTCCAACATGCGCGCTGCAGCTAGTCCAGATGCGCGCTAAAACGTCACGCACGGCAAGCAGCGTTGCACCAGGTGCTGTAAAATGCACAGCGCGCGACCGGTTGATGCTTGCCAAACATCAAACAAGCTCAGTATCAAACAATTGAGGAACAAACACATCATCTTAAATTCAAGATCATCACTTGACCAACATAGTATAGTTCAAATCCATGGCATATTTCAAAAAGCAAAGGATAATTTGACACAACCAAGTTTAACACAAATAAAATTCATAAGAACACATCAATCAACATCCTTCTCATTACCATCTCCATCTTTTTCTTCATCATCATTCAAAACTTGGACGGTATTGGGACGAACCATACAATCTCCAAAGTCATCACCCATAGTAGGCATGGGAGATACGATGGAAGCCATGAATCCACCCGTAGGTGGCATGAAGCCACCCATTCCTCCATAGCCAACCGATGGTACTCCCATGACACCCATTGGGCGTGGCAACCGGCGCACTGAAGTTCTCAGTCGCTAGCGGCTGCGGCAGTGGAGATGGCGGAGGATGGAATTGAGCGGCCGTAGGTGCGGACGTAGGTTGCACACGCTGGATAAATCTGGATGTACCTAGACTAGATACATCCAAAAAGTGCGTCTAGTATCTAGTATCTATACATACAACATAGAAAGAACGCCTATTTCTTGAGGTTTAAATATATGTTCACAGGGTTTATAAAATTTATGAGGTTTAAAAAAGTTCACGGTGTTCAAAAGATTTCTAGTTGTTTAAAAAATAATGATGTCCTGTAGCAAATTTTCTCTTATTTAAAAATATTCACGGAATTTAAAAATTTCCGGAACGCGCGAGACAACACGTCTAATTTTTTATAGATAGAAGGAGAACCAAATACAAGACTCCACACACACAAATCGAAAACCTCACCAGAACGCCTACGAAAGAAAGACTAGCTAGTCACAACAAATCCAGTAGTTTTCACCTCTCAGCCTCATCCACTATGGCATCGAAAACTAATGCTTTCGACTGGCCTTTTTCTTGAATACCTTGTTGTTCCTCTCAATCGAGATCGAGCAAAGCATCAGGAGGAAGAGAGATCTCAGTTTCGGAGCTGCCTTCACCGGTCAGGTACAGAGTACACGCGACCACCACTCCATGCGATGATTCGCTGCCGAAGGGCCAAACTAGGTTGCCCTTATCTGGAGAGAAACTCAAACCATATGAATCGAGAGAACTGGCCCAAGAAAAATGATAAACGAAGAAAAAATAGAATCAAGTTATTGGAGTCCTACGTGGTTTTGCTTGAGTGTCATATGCTTCTCTCCCCGAAAATCCGTAGACTAAGTGATTATCTAAAGTATATTTCGAAGTATATAGGACTCACTGAATTAAAGAAATGAATATATTTCGAAGTATTTGTAGCTTGAGAGCTCCAAGTATATTCTCCCCGAAAACTGGCCCAGGAAGAAATTCACTTGGAGCTCTTGCAGATCAGCTTGCCATAAGTGAATTTGTAGCTTGAGGAGATCAAATCCCTGAATTCTCCACATTTCCAAGTCTCCAGGTCTTTGAAAGTGACCTTCTAGTTTCTCAGATATGTTAGAACCAGGCGTCAAACCTGCTTCACATTAATCCAAGTAGCTCTATTAAACACTAGACTATTTCTATTGTTCCAGATACTCCATAAAACAACAGAGGTAACTACATTTAAATGCATAAAGCGTTTATTACAGAGCCATTTAGAAGCAACATCTTCAAAGTTTTTAGTTGAGACATTAAAACCTTCAAAAGCATGAGTCCACAAAGCCCTAGACACCATGCATTCAAAAAATAGGTGGTGAACAGTTTCTAAATCTTTGCAAAGTTCACACTCCAAAGGTTTGACAATCCCTCTAGCTCTTAGGTTATCTCTAGTCGAGAGAACAACCAATGGAAAACCTGAATTCTAGGAGGGATTTTCAACTTCCATACATCTGGAAGAAAAATCTGCCTCATATCCCTAAAATTAACTATGGCATACATAGAACTGGAAGAGTAAATCCCATTTGATTCATAGTGCCAAACCAACTGATCCTCCTTCTCATAAAGGACAATGCTTTTGGAAATCTCTAACACTTCATGCCATTGAACCATGAATTTATCATGAAAGGTTCGTCTAAAGTCACATTTCAACTGATTTCCACCCCACACGTCTATGTTGATTAGAAATAAGATACATGTCCCAAAATTGAGTAACAAGGGTGAATTCCCAAACCACACATCTTCCCAGAACTTAATCAATCTACCATTACAAACGGTGCATCTATACCTATTTTGAAAGCTCTAGATGCCCGCATCACCCCTTTCCAGAAAATGGAGGGTTGAACATCATGGCAGCTTAAAATATTAGGGCGTCTTGTGTTAATTTGGAGTCAGTGACTCTTTTCCACAAGGCCCCTCGTTCTGAATATATCTTTTAATCCAAGAGCCTAGCAGACAGAGGTTTAGATCCTGCAAATCAGGAATGCCCAAGCCCCCAAATCCTTCTTCACACATAGGGAGGGCTAGTTTGTTAGATGGACCTTGTGATTACCATGACACCCCCGAGATCAGGGGTAGAAAAATCTCAGACCTCAGTCTGACATAAGACTAACCAAGAGCTCGAGGATATCTAGTGAGAGAATTGATAACACAACAGTGATCCTACAACACAAAATTTATTACAGCAAGATCATAACTGAGCAGAGAATCAAAAATTTCAAGCAGATGTCACTGACCACAAACATCAAACAACGAAAGAAAAATTATGATATTAAGTATAGCAAACTTAACAAAATGGCCTAAGAGGCCTAAAGCATAATGATGACATCTCAGCCCATAGATTCCAGGCTGTCGGTCGGGAACCCCAAGCTACTCCTCGGTGTTGATGTCGTACCAAATTTATCTTCAGGGGAACACTTACTGACTAGGGTTTAACTCGTCAATGCCCATTGTTATGGACTTAGGTTTTGGAGAAGGAGGGAGCATTGGAGGCATCAATCGGCTAACAAACAAGCACACAAGGATGCTAGGTTTATCCAGGTTCAGGCCTCGTAGAGGTCCCTACTCCTGCTTGTCTGCTCTTGGAATTATCGAGGGAGTCGAAAGTTATAGGGGGTGCCCAGATGCAATCTGGCAAGGTTGTGGAAACTAGGGTTGTGATTGTCCTCCTCGCCGCTCCCTCCTAGCCTTTATATAGATAGGCTAGGTCTCAGGTAGCAGGTCGAGTCAGTTACAGATTAGGGTTCGTCCCTTTAAACTTTCTATCTTAAGCTTCATCTTGTGCTGCAAGCAATCAGAGACTCCGTGAGTCACCTGAATTATATATTGGGCCTTGGCAATGCCGTGGGCTTCTGCCGTATCGTGACCGTATATGCCAAACTCGAGTGCCTATAGGGTATGCCCACGCCAATAGCCCCCAAGTGTCCAGTGGAATCGTAGATTCGAGTTGAGACTTTATGAAGTTTTTGAGTGCTTAGCTGAGCATATTTTCGAGTGCTTTGTTTTTGTGTCATAGGGATTGTTGATATATGTGCCTGATTCATCCGATGTATCGGTATTAGTTAACTACCTTAGGGCAAAACAACGCAATCTACTCAAACTCGAGTCCCCGGACTCGAATTCGGAAAAGTGCTGTTGTAATTCGACTCAGGCCGCGGAGGTCTTATACAAGTCAAATTCCAGTGTATAAATGTGAGCACTCGACGCGTCCGTCAAGGCATATTCATCGCACCTATAGGTACGGATATATTTATGGTAGTGCGCAGCAGATGCATTGCCAGGCCTTATTCAGGTCTTATCTTCACACTATAAGCGCGGCATCCGAATTTTGTCATCGCGGAGATGATTCGGGTGACCTAGGAGACGCAATCTCTTTGTAGAGAAAAATATGAGGCGGAGTCGCCGTAGCATTCGAGTGTGGATGTTATCGACACAAATTGCAATGTATAAGAAAAAATAATCATAGGGTGTGCGGTCAGTGCTCCCTATGGGAGTAGCCCCCGAGTGCCTATTCGAGTCATAGACTCGAGCGGGGACTAAAAACATTTTGTGACTGCTGTCATATTTTGTTGCTTGTTTTAGTCGAATGTGCTTTCAACGCTTCCTATGGGAGTAACCCATAGTCCACAATCGAATCGTTGATTCGAGTGAAGGGTTTTGATGATGCTTGGATATCGGCGTAAAATTCTTCGGGTGCGCGACCAGCGCTCGTGTTAGGAGTAGCCCCCAAGTGTTTGGTTGAGTCAAAGACTCGAGTAAGGACTAATGCAGTCAAAATGTTCTCCTGCTGGAGCTTGATGATGTCAGTGCTGACGATGAGGTGACCTCAGTTGCCCGTGTGAGCGGCTTTGACGGGACGTGACGAGTAGTGGGACCCACTCTCTGACTTGGATTTGACCAGTCGTGCGTAATCTTCTGTTTTAACTACGTCTCCTCGAT
The DNA here is from genome assembly GCA_916181665.1 of Avena sativa. Taxonomy (NCBI): domain Eukaryota; kingdom Viridiplantae; phylum Streptophyta; class Magnoliopsida; order Poales; family Poaceae; genus Avena; species Avena sativa. The sequence continues at coordinate 349,141,239 of OV702287.1, forward strand.
TTCCACGCGTAATCGGAATAGTGGGGGACGGTTTGTGGTTTACCCTTGCCACACGTCAATATCGATGTGCGCCACGCGTCTGGTAGATTTTCTTCTGGCCGTTGGATCTCGTCTGATAGGAGGTTAAGTAGGGACACACCGTGCGGTAATTCCCAACATCTCTCTTCTTGCTCATGCTTCCTCCGCCATTGCTGTTCTTGCTGCTTCCTTGCACACATCTTCTCTGTGGCACTGGACCAGCGCTGCGCCTTCCCCAGCTATTTCTTGCGCTCACATCGCCAGCGCAATATGGGCAAGAAGAAAGGAGGCTCCGCCGTTGCATCTGTGGTCGCTATTGTTACTGCCAAGAAGAAGGAGGCACCGCCACCACGGGCACCAGCACCGCCGGCGCTGGGAAGAAGAAGGGTACAGGGACTCGCGTCACCAACGGGTCATGGCGCCCGTCCATCATCAAGTCCTCGGAAGTGTTCACCCTGTGCTAGAACGGGGCGATCTCCGCCGCTGAGGATGACTCGCGCGTGCCCGGCGATGAGGTAATCCCCAATCCCCCGGTGGGTTTTCGAGTGATGTTCCTTGCGTTCATCATTCGCGGTTTTTCTCTTCCCCTACATCCTTTTGTTAGGGGTCTCCTTTGTTTCTACGGGCTTCAGCTTCATCAGCTGACCCCCAATTCTATCCTTCACATTGCTTGTTTCATCGCCCTTTGCGAGTGCTAGCTCAGAATCGAGTCGCACTTCGGCCTCTTCAAAAAGCTCTTCAATCTCAAACATCAATCGGCGTCCGGTTCTGTAGTCTACGACATAGGAGGCTGCAGTATCCACGTCGATTCGAACGTTACCTACTTCAACATCAAGCTCACTTCTTCTGTCCAAGGTTGGCGAGAGAAGTGGTTCTACATCCGCGACCATAAAGCGGATGGAGAACACTACAAACTTGCACCTTTTGATCCGGAGGCGCCCTGCAAGCGGAGGAGGTCGTGGAAAAACACTATGATGCCTGCCGAAGTCGAGGAGACAGAGGCTCTCTATCAGCGTGTCTTCGACCTTGAGAAGTGCATAGGCAAAGAAGTTGGCGGAGCAGAGCTTATCTGCACTTGGATGCACCGCCGCGTTCAGCCTCTATAGGCCAGGGCGCACCCGATTATCCGCTGGACCGGTGCTGGTGATGCCACTCACATTTCTGCGGAGGAAATCTCCTCAAGTGAAGTAGATAGGAGGTTGCGACTGCTAACCAAGTACATAGCCAAGGAGGATCTCCCTGGTGACTCAGTCGTGCCTCTGTTTTATGCCAGCAATCCTCCACCTGAGGTGAATTTCTCTTTGTAGTATCTTGTCTTTTCGATTGCTTGTAGCTGCCTTTGTATACTGATGTTTTTTCTTGTGTTAGGACTAGGCCGTGGCCAGCAATTTGCCTCCTCGACCTGAAGGAATTATTCCCCGCGAGGTAGATGAAGAAGATGAGTCGGGCTCCACTATCCCCGTGGAGGAAGGAGAGGAAGCCCCCGAGTTCGGTGACCACGGGACTCACAAGCGCTCCCGCGGCAAGGATTCGGATGCTTCCTCGCCATCAACATCGGAGGGTTCTCCTACTTTTGCTGCAGAGGAGCCAATTCCCACCGTGCCTATACGTGCCATGGCTCCTCCCGCTCGGAAGAAGCTGCGGTTGCCGAAGGAGTCGTCGGATGATTCCTTCGACCTCGACAAATTTAACTGGTGAGTTTTTATATGTCGCAAATTCTTCTGGCTTTCCTTGAAGTTTCCCTTCTGAAGTGACACTGGTCAAATTTGCAGTTAAACGGTATCGTCTTCTTCCGACAACTGCCAATTTGTGAAAGAATCTGGAGTCACAGACTCCAAGAATAAGGAGGTAGCAACACGGTCGCCTTCTCCTCTGGTGGCGGCCCACTCCGATGCCAACTCTTCGAGTTCCCCTCATACCGGGGGGCACCAGATGGTTGCATGGACGCCCACTTGACAGGCATCTTCAGAGTCCCTGGAGGAACACGTAAGTGTCTTTTTTGCCGCTAGCAGTCGAATTGTGGAGTTTATGCCTTTTGTTGATGCTGAAGCTTTATTTTCTTTTGATGTAGCCTGTCGTGAAGGATTCCACTCTTGGGTTGACAGCACACCTTGCTGGACAACCTCCATCGTGCAGTCGAAGGTTTGTTCTAAGCTTTGCCTCTTTACTCTCCCTTGTATGAAAATTTGTAGACTCATGTACTTGTCGTGCTTTGCCCTTTGTAGGTGAGCATAATGAACTTCTTTGTCGCTTTACCTCCCTCGAGAAGGGGCTTGCCGTGGTGGAGAAGAAGCGCGACGAGGCAATCGCTGCCCTGGAGGAGTTGCAGAAATGCGAGGAAGACTTACGCGCCTCTACTGCTGAGAGGGAGAAGTTGTTCGTGGAACCGCTTTTCTCGACTACAAAGGCACTCTCAGGTACTTGCACTACTTCACTTGTATGTTCCCTATTTTGGTTTTCTTGTCCTTATGCTGACACCTTGTGTTCTTTAGATGCCGCTGTCCTAAGCTTCGATGCCCAGGACTTCCATCATGAGCATGCTCTTGCTGGCGGCATGGCTGCAGTCGAGGACCGCGGTGTCTCCCTCCAAGAGATGCTAGGGAAAGCCAAAGGTGTGTTGAGCCGCCTCCGGGAGGACCTGACCCCTAAGGCCAGCCTAATCGACAATCTTGATGACCTGGTGGAATCCTTCGCCGAAGGTATTCCCATGGACTTCAAAAACTCCCAACAGTCTGTTGGCTCCACTATGGCACTCGCGATGGCGCAAGCCCATGGTCTGGAGTTGGATCCTAGCACGATCTCCGAGGCGATGCCTGTCAACGCGGATGGCCAACAGGTAGTGTTTGCTCCCTTCACTAGTAGATGCAGTAAGTATGGGTGTCAGCTCATCGATACAGTCGCGAAGTATTCTACAGAGCTGCGGCGGGCGAAGGCGGCAAAGACTGCAGCGTCTGGGGCTACCACCGGAAAATCTGTGGCGTCAGAGGCTGCTGCAGAGTCGATGAAGCCCTTGAAGTCGAAGTGCAAGTCGAAGAAGCAGATTGCTCCTTAGTTGCCATCTATAATAGCTGTAGCTTCCTTTTGACGAGACTATGCTTTTGTGGGAGTGTCCCTGTTAATACTTTGCTGCGTTTGAATGCATTCGCACTTTTATCAATGTATTCTTGTTCCCTTATTTACTTCTTGCTTGATTGTAATAGGGTCCTTCGAGTGGTCCTTGTGACTCTCCTCCCACTGATGAAAACGCAGCGTAACCGCGTTCAAAGGTGGAGGAGATGTCTCTTCTTTCGCGACTACGCGACCGTATTAAGCAGTTGGAGCGGGAGTTTCACATTATCTGCGGTAACGCGGATGTGTGGAAGTCGAAGGCGGAGAAGGCCACCGCTCGCGAGAAGTATCTTCTAGACGAGGTTGCCCAACTGAATGAGCACTTTAAATGTTAGCTCTCTATCTTCTCATCCTTTATTTAGTCATTCGTGGCGATGCCTTGTCTTATGCTTTTGGTCTTGCATTTTGTAGTTGTTAGCGCTCGACATCCGCAGGATGAGAAGGACCGGGTGGCCATTCGAATGAATGACCTGACCCAAGAGCAACTACAAGCTAGTGGGTATTTCTGGGTGGATCGCGACCGCGCAGTCGCGTTGGCGACTTTGCAGGATCACGCGTCGTGGGTGATTCAATGCTTGAAGAAGGCGTAGTCATGCCTGAAGTATATTTACCAAATGATGTTTCTGCTGGACGCTGTGCCCTCAAGCCTGCTGGCTCTTCTGGCGAAATTTCAGGATTTAAGCGTTGTTCGTGAGTGCGTGCGGCAGCAGCTAGTCGCAGGTGCGAAGGCTGCCCTGTCATTGGTGCGACTGCATCGGCCAGATGTGGACATCGCGTCTGTTGCTGCTGGACCGCCGCTACCGTCAGAAGGGATGACTTGGAACATGGTACCACACTATCAGGCGGTTAACTGTCCAGCAGAGGATATCGTCGACTTCTTTGAAGAGCAGACAAATATTCTTCTTTTGCAGTAGTAGCATAGTTTGTATCCTGCACATAGATGTATAGGTGCTGTAAAATTCATATGATTGTGGTGGGTGTATTTGATACCCATTAAGATATGAAAAAGCTTGCTAGCTTGTATGATTTTCGAGTGTATGGTACTCTGTAGTTCCCATTCGTTAGCCTGACGTGTATTTACCTCAGCACCTTGCCAACCTGTCAGGTGCGTTCCATGTGGGTTGGTGTTCATCAAGGGTTCGATTGGTAGTGTGTCAGCTACTCAGGATATAACGATTTGTTCGTAGGACAAAGGTGTAAAGGGTGGCGCAGCGCCCGAGAGAATAATTGCAAAAAATAGAAAAGACATAGAGCTTTGGGGCACTTAGCTTTATTTATTCGCAGAATAGTACGAGGTACAGTGTGTGGCTAAGTAGCCTGGCTGAATAGCCTTATTTGTAAGTAAAAATGACTAGGGGTAGAAACGACGCAGCTGCGCGACGTTCCAGGGATTGGAGTATGCGACTACGCTTTCTAGGTCTTTGAGGCGATAAGCGCCACCTGGGATCACTTTGGTAATCACATAAGTTCCTTCCTAAGGGGACTCGAGTTTGAGGTGCCCTTGCTACTTCAGTCGAAGGACCAGGTCTCCTTCGACAAAGGATCTAGAGCGTAGCCTTATGCTGTGGTAGTTGCGGAGGTTCTGCTGGTAGATCATTGATCTTTCCGCTGCAATTTCACGTCCCTCATCGAAGTCTTCGAGTGCGAGAGTTGATTCTGTCTCGCTGTATGCTACCACCCGCGGGGCTTTGAAGCGCAGTTCTGCGGGTAGAACCGCTTCGGCACCGTGCACCATGAAGAACGGAGTGTAGCCTGTGGTGCTGTTTGGAGTTGTGTGTAGGCTCCAAAGTATTGATTGCAGCTCGTCTGGCCAACAACCAGCGGCTTGCTAGAGTGGTCGGAGGAGCGTTTTCTTGATTCCGCCACAGACGAGGCCATTGGCTTTTTCGACTTGACCGTTGGTCTGGGGGTGAGCCACCAAGGCGTAGCTGATGTTTATTCCCAGGTTTTTGCAGAATCCCTGGAACTCCTTGGAGGTGAAGTTTGTCCCATTGTCCGTTATGATGCTATGTGGCACCCCAAAACGGTAGACGATGGACTCGAAGAACTTGACAGCGCTGGCTCCTGATTGATTCATCACCGTCATGGCCTCGATCCACTTGGTGAATTTGTCGACTACGACGAGAAGGTAATGAAGAAGATATGCCCTAGAGGCAAATAATAAATAGGTTTTTATTATCATATCTAATTAGTTTATAATAGTTTCATATTATGCTATAACTGTATCAAGTAGAAACATTGGTATAGGTGTGGGATGAAACAACCAAGTCCCTAGTAGCCTCTATTCATACTAGTTCGTTGGTCATGAGGATGATCTGGGTTTCAAGATCATGGGAATTTATGCCAATTGACAACGGGGTCATATCATTGGAGAATGATGTGATGGACATTCCTCAAAGGATTGCAACACGATCAAGTCATATAAGTTGATTGTTGCAACAACTGTACCTAGACTCCTTTTCCTTAGACCGTGAGATCATATTACTCACTGTTTCCCGAGGCTGCTTAGACTACATCAACCGTCATCTGGTAATACGGTGGCCATAAAGGTGTACGTTGGGTATTCCGAAGGAACAGTAGATGACATGTGACTGCAAGACCAGGATTTGTTCACCCACATGACGGGTAAAGATACATACTGCCGGCTTGGTGAGATTACATCCATAAATGTTGCAACATGTGACTCGGTCACGGGGATGTAATATCACGGTAACAAGAAAACAGAACTTGTTGTGAACGAGATTGAACAAGGTATGTGATACCAATGATCGAATCTCGGACAAGTCGTATCGAGAAACAAAAGGAATTGGATGCTACATTTAGCGGTTCAAACGACATTGTCATAAGGAATGCATAGGGGTCACATGGATATCCCTAGTCCCTCTGTTGATCATTGATACAGATCATGTCTAGAGCATTCCCGAGCCGTGAGAGGATACACTTAAGGGTACGATGAGATCGATTATTCGTAATACGGAATCACAATAGAGAAAGAGAAAGCTGGAAATGTTCCGCAGAGAGATCCGAAGTTGTTCGGAGAAAGAATAAAGGAAAAGACCCGAAAAAGTGTTTTCGGATAAATAGAAATATAAATATACATTTATTATATGTTAATTATGAATTAATATATACTAAATAATATTTAGATTAAGATTTATGAAAGCAACTTTTATATTAGGCCAAATCCCAGAGGGAAAAGGCCTAGAAGAAATGTTGCTAGAAAAAGGAAAAAGAAAAGGCAGAAAATACTGCTGCTGCCGCTGTTGGGCTTAGCAGCCCACGAAGGCACTGGCGCTAGGAGTTAAGTGCCGGACGGTGCGGGCCACAGCCGCCAGCCGCCACCTAGCCAGCTCGAGCCGGCCCACGCGGGCGCGTGGGGAGCTGGCATGGCGGGCTGGCTGGCAGGCGTGCTAGGCTGCCGGGAGGCAGAGCTGGCCCACCCGAGGTCGCCTCGCCAGGCCGCCGCTGCGGGAGCAGCTGGGCGCGAGGTGGGCCGTGCCAAAGGCCCACCCGGCCGGCGCTGGCTGCTGCTCATAGCTGTGAGCTGTTGGCTGCTGTTGGGCTAAGTGTTTTTGGCCCATCCGACCAGGACGAAATTCCTGCTGTTTTTCCTTTGACTCTTAGTCCCACATGGCTAACATAATAGAGAGGGCACACCCCCTCCACCTATATAAAGGGGTGCCCATGGGTGTGATTAAACGCACCCTCAATTGGAGAAGTCCTTTGGTTGACTTCCTCCTTCCCTCTCTCTCTAGCCCTTGTGACCATGGCCCCAAGTCTAGGCTGTGCGAACAAGGCACACCTACAGTACGCCGTTGCACTGCAGGGATTCCTAGCCGGATATCAACTTCCGCACTCCCGGTGGGATCGGGGAGCCAGAGGTCTCATCGTGCACCAGAGGTGCAACACTTGGGGCGCTTAAATGTCGTGAGCCGGAGCTACTGCACGATGAAGAAGGAGCAAGGGATGACCTGCGAGGAGCTTCACGACCTTGAGGTCGGCTACGAGTACGACTACATCAACCACGTTTCCTACGGAACGTTAACCGCATATGGTCTACAAGGGTATGTATTCTATACGCATTGGCCGTTACTGCATTACTACATAGATAGATCCTAGGCAATTTTTTGGGGTTCCATCGTAGGTCATTTTTGGTTTTCTGCTGCGGATCCCCTTCAGTGGTATCAGAGCTGATCTATGCGTAGGAGTGCTGTACGGCCAGTACGCACAAGTATTGTGCGGGCATTGATCCCTTAGTTGTTACCCTCTAACGTGTACTTGTTTATATCACGATATTGTTTGATAAAGTGGCCTAGACCGACCTTATGTGTATTCATACACGAGACTGGTTCCACACTCAACATACGGCTTGTACCGTATAAGTGGCTAGCGGGTGTCTATCTCTCATTCGATAGTTGATATGGCATTTACAACGGAGGGCCCCGAAAGGGGTGTACTAGAGACAACTGTTGGATCCATGTTGTGGTTGGAAAGTTCGTAGTTTAGAAACGATTCTATTGCGAAAGCCCTAACAACCACGTAAAACTTGCAATAGATAAAGTAGAGGCGTCTAACTTTATTTTGCAGGGGGCATGTGATTATGATATGGCATTGTTCGTTACAAAGGTAAAGTAGTTTACTTTTCTATTACTAAGTAGTATAGTAATAGTCATCGTTCCGATGGACGACCTGGTGGAGGCGTCATGGACTTGGCGTCAAACCAAGGGCAAGATGGAGATCATGCCGGAGCGCTAGATGGAGATCAAGGCGCAAGAAGGACCATATCATATCACAATATACATATGATGTTGATATTTGTTTTACATCTTATTGTGTGCTAGTATTTAGATACTCAATGGTAGCAAATAAGATAATCCCTATTTAATTCCAATGTTCCGTGTTCCCCTTGTGTGTGCACCACCAAGAAAGTTCTTCATTATGAGGCGCCCTGCGGTGAGTAGGGATCAGACATATCTACGTTCGCATACAGTGGGTGTAAGCCATGTTGCACAACGAATACACACAAGTTAGATTTGGCGAGCCTAGCATGTGCAGACACGGCCTCGGAACACAAGAGATCGAAAGATCGAACATGAGTCACATGGATGATGTGCTTGGCATTATTGAATGTCTACCTTTGATAATGCACTGATGGCCGTGATGATCGGGGGAGGTGCAGAGGATAGGGATCATGTGATCACTAAAATCGTCCAGGGGATGACAATTTTAGTGGAGACCAATTATAAATTGATCTCTTATTATAAACTTAGTCTAGATGTCTGTTTGCAAATATCTTATTAGATCATGGCCTATCCCATTGAGGTCCTTTGCAACCATGGGAATATATTGCTTAATTTGGAACTTAGCAAAAGGGTCCAACTTCATAGATTAATACCCACGCCTGAGGGATATCCTCGTAAAAGATGATCTTCTCTTCTTGATAAAATAACCATTAGGAGATAATTTAATGACTCTAGAATGTTTGTGTTTTCTCCATAATCATCAAATAAGGCATTCTCCATTCGATGGAGATTTGGGCTACATTTTGTATTCTGCAGAATAAGGCACATAGAGTATGAGACGTTGGATGGGTTTTCCTCCGTCATGGATGAAAAGAGAATGTTTGGAAAAACATTTAGCGATCTTGCATTAGAGTTTAGAACTATTGGAAGGGCTTGATTGCAATGTAGGTCATGGATAAATGTTGTTCTTGCAAAACTCGTTGCAGTTTGCAAAGTATTTGATACTTGTCCCGTTTTATAAAAATAGGAGGACCTGCTTGAGAATTGTTGTTTTTGAGGCAGCGTTACTTGATGACGGCAAGCAAAACAATTGATGGCCGACATCACCTCTTTCCTCAAAGTTTGTCATTTGGATTAGTGGACTTGAATATAAATTTATAATCCCTGTTTGTGTGTCTTGCTTCTGGCGAGACGATTATTCATATGAACAAGTTACAAGCTAGTTTGTACTATTCTTATGAACAATACTGTTATGGTCACATTATGATTATAAATCAGTTATTCTCATCACTATGTTAATGATAATGGTTTAAACATTTGTAAGAGGATTAGAATGCTAAAAGATATCCAAAGTTTAATAATGAGATGACACTATAGTTTAAGTCATTTTGGTTATTGCATGTTCTTTATGAAGATCGGGGTCCTAGATGCTTAATCTAGAGACTTTGCAAAACCATGCCTCTTGGGCAGAATGACTAAAACTCTCCATTCTGGTAAAACCGTGATATGCGAAGAAATGTTGAATCTTATACATAGTGATGTATCGTATTTTCAACAAGTAGTGGAAATCATTTGTTAATTGTGGACTTAAGTGAATAAGCGTATTTACTTAATGAAACATAAGTTTGAAACGATTTGAATTGTTCAAATGAGTTCACAACAAAGAGGATATTGAAATTAACAAGAATACGAAGTCTCTTCGATTTGATCGACATGACTGAAGTATTCAAGTTAAGTTTAGCATAAAAGGGACTTGTGAAAGATGTTTCACAAATTATGATAATTGGATGAATTCAAACTATGTTGAAATGTCTAAACATCATAATCATTATGTATTAAGATACATATGGTATAACATCATCCCTTATAAGGGTTATAGTTATCGTTTAGAGTTAAAGATCAAAATAAGCAAACACTCATTTGAAATACAAAGGAACATCTAAAATATTCGTGGAAACAACACCATAAGTGTTATGGCAAATTCGAGTTTCTGGAGATTTCGATAAGTCGAAGTCGTGGCGAATAAACAAGTCTTTGTAGAGCATTCTCAGGAAGCTATGAATGCATCTTCCACAAAAAGGGCAAACCTGTTGTCCTAAGTTGATGTGTCTTGATGAAGATATAGGTGGAAGAAAGTAAAATATTAAATAAGGTATTTGACCTTACCTCTGGATTGTTAAGTGGCGCAGCGGAATTTGTTTCGTGAATCCAAACTCTACATATAGAGGAGAAACCAATGATAATGATCATAAAGTTTTAGTAAATACTTTTACTAAAGAAGGTAGGATTCAACTATATATTCTAAACAAGTTTGTGGAATTATATTGTTGATTCACTTGTCTTGTTTTGAACAAGACATACCTACGAAATACAAAGAAGCGTGATGGACCTAAGTACGAGAAATGAATGGTCATTGAAACCTCGTTAGTGGAATTCTCGATTTGATGGTGATCAAAGAATTTTGGAATGTCCAAGATTATCGAGAGGACCTAGATTTGAGTGGGAGCAAATCAGCTTGGCTAATTCATAATATGTAGCTGACATATTTTGAGTGGGAGCTAAGTGAAATCCCTGGATCTCAAACATGAATGTCATATTTGAGTGGGAGCGTGAAATCATTCTGGGATATGTGGACGACATATATGAATGATGTGATTGGTGTTAAAAACATTTAAATAGATAAATAAGGATGACGTTGAAGTTATTAAACAATAAGATCTATCGAGATAGATTGGTTAGTTTAATAAACATTGAATGTCGAATGCTTCCTGGACTTGATTCTGAAAGATGTTCAGAATGTCCTAAGCAAGATTCTGAAGTAGCTCAGAATGAAATAAGGTGAGAAAGTAGTTCTTACTATATGAAGCATTGAGTATTGCAACTATGGTTGAAAGAAAGAGATGTGTTGCATCTCCTATGCCTCAGTCATAGGTTCTTCCATATAACCATGTTGTATACTCGACGTAATGTGACCTGAAGTTCTAGTTGGTAGGACAAAGTCTTAACTGTAAGAACGTGTCTTTAAGTGATTCCTGAATTGATCACTAAACCAGAATTAAGTTTGTACTTAAATGGCAAGAAGCAATGTAAGTGTTGTCGTGGAAATGGCCACGGCAGTCGCTGCCACTGGCAGCGATTGATTGTTTTGTGAGGAGGAGTTGGCGGCCATCTGCGGTGCGAGATGGGGGTGGATGCACATGGGTTTACCTAGGTTCGCCCCCCCCGGAGGGTAAAGACCTACTCCTGCTAGATTAGATTATGAGAGAGCGAGTTACAGGGGTGGCGAGCTCGGCGGCTAGGCAGCGAGTCGCTTGAGGGGGTGTATGATGGAACGCAAGTCTCCAGGATACCCTAGGGAGGTTTATATATGAAGCACCTCGCTAGGGTTTACAAGTTATCCCCGAACAAGATAAGGATCTGGAGACTTTTGACCTAGTCCGACTGGGCTTCTACTATGCTCCTGGGCTTCTAGTGGCCAGTCGCTGGGCCTTTCCTTCCTTCATAATCCAGTCGCCGTCTTTCGGACGCACTCGGAGGCCTTTCAGCCTGATCGGAACGTCCTGCTAGGCATACCCCCTTCGGCATATCCCCATCAGTAGTCCCCGAGGCCATCGTTGATGCAGGCACGGGCGTCCTTTTGGCAGTCGGAGTAGGCGAGCCCAATTTGGGCGTCCAGTCGAGTCGGCAATGGACTCCATTAGAACCAAGGAGAATTTCCCCATGTTTCCACTCGCCGTCTCAATGAATGTCACCGCCACCCAGTCGTCGTCTTAGCGAGTGGAAAGACTGGCGAGTGGCAGGTGGACTAAAGGAGTTGGACCGTCAAACCTGGTCAAACTATCCGTTGGAATTTCCAACGGTAACTACGGCGTAATTACCGCAGGTAACGGCTACCCCGATTTTGGAGGGTGGCGTTTCCCATATAAGGGGAGTGATGGTTCAGTTCCGCAGTCCTTCTTCGCATTCTTCACTCTTCCTCATTTGTTCTTCCTTCCTCCAATCTTCCTGCCCGCATCCTTCCGACTTGTTCTTTCCGCATCACGCGATTCCACATCCTACCCGATGGCGCCTCCTAAAGGCTCATGGGGGAAATCCAAGTGCACCACAGCCCAGCTTAGATCTTTTGAAGACACCGGAGTGCTCCGCAAGGGGAATTGGCGGGTTCCCCCCTCCTCCGAGACCAAGCCGAAGCCGCGACCCGGCGAGTTCATCTGCTTCCCCATTCATCTTGAGAGGGGTCTGGGGTTCCCCACCTCTCTCTTTTTCCGCTGCTTTTGCGCGTATTACGCGATCAAGCGATCAGATCTTGGTCTGCACAACATCGAGTAGCTAGCGATCTTTGTCGCCTTCTGCGAATGTTACCTTGGCTGCATGCCGTATTTCCCGCTATGGCTGGAGCTCTTCCACGGCCGCATCGGGCGCGAGGCGTCCAGCGGCTTGATGCTGCCCGTAGGCGGAGTCACGTTTCAACTAAAGCCGAGGCCAACTTCGTCAAGCTACTCTTGCCGAAGAAGGCCGCCAGCGAGTGCAAGAAGAGCTGGTTCTACATCAAGGAAGCCACTCCCTCCGGCGAAGTGGCTCTTCCCGAGTTCGTCGCTGAGAGGAGAGAGCCCTGTCGGTTGGCACCGAAGAAGCTTCCCGAGGATCAGCGGATGGCCGTCGCAGAAATGATGGACCAGATCCAGAAGCTGAAGGGCCAGGGGTTGATTCCAATCAACCTCTGGCTCGGGCGGCGCCTGGTTCCGCTGGCGGCCCGACCACACTGGATGTATGAATACAGCGGGAGGCACGACCCATCTCGGACCAACAAGGAGTTGTGGGAGGCCGAGGACTACAAGGCCGCCCTGAAGAAGATCACCGACACGGAGTTCACCAGCGTGGCGGTCAGGGTCGCCCTGTACACTCCTGTGAAGAATGAAGCCCCCACAGTAAGTTCTCTTTCCAATTGCTACGTCCGTGTCTCAATTCCAGTCTCCCCGCTTGGTGTTTCTGACTCATGGTGGCTCTCAGCTTTTTCAGGTGTTGGAGGGCTGGCTCCCTCCGCTTGATGAAGAGGTTCCCCAGGAACTAGAGGAGGACTCCGAGGGGGATCCTTCTGACAACGACGGGGAGGAGGAAGAGGTCCCTCCCCCAGCTCCTGTGGCTCGCAAGACTCGGATGCAGAGACAGCGTGAAGTCGAAGCGAGCCATAGCCTGGACGGGCACGACAAAGGAGACGAGGTCGCGCAGGAGCAGACATCCCGGCGCACCGCTACGCCGTCGAAGCCCGCGCGCCGGCCCAAGTCGCCAGCGAAAAGGCCCGCGTCACCAGCCAAGTCGGCGGTGGTGTTCGAGTCGGATGACGATTCCGATGATGAAGGTTCTCCTGAAGTCTCGCACAAGGCCCCAAGGGACACATCCCCGACGAAGGGGTCGGAGGGCGAGGACACAGAGGTAGTAGTAAAGGTTCCCCTGGCGGCGATTGCATCGATGGCCTCAGGGGTTCCAGGCCGAGAAGCGACTGGGATGATGGCATCCAAGTCGCCACAGCCATCAAGGGCGTCCGCGTCGGAGCCGGAGATCCCGGCGACTGCAGCTTCATCGTCAAGGAAGCCCTCAGTTTCGTGGGCTTCAGACGTCTTCGAGAGGGGGCTCAGCCGTAAGCTGGGTCCCGAGTTGGACAAGCCCGCCCACATTAGCACCAGGCTTCGCGTCCTTCCAGTCGCCAAGTAAGTAGCGCTCCCTCGTCCCAATTTACCTTGCTCCTTTTGTATTGTCGTTGTTTTGACTGAGGGGGCTCGCGCATGTCGGGGCTAAGAAGATTGGGCGTCCTTCGGTGGCTAAGATTCCACCGGCCACCGACGTGGGAGAGGGCGACCCGCCCAAGAAGAGAAAGGCCACTGATGATGTGGCGACCACCGAGGTCGTGAAGAAGCAGAAGGGGGGCGCCGATGCTGCTGCGACCAAGGACAGCGCCGCGGAGTCAGCTGCTGCGCCAGTCGCCGAAGAAGTGATGGCGACGCGATCGGAACCAGTAGTGGCTGCGTCTGTGCCGGAGGCGCCAGCCCCAGCAACCAGCGCCCCTGCTAGAGCGTCGGCGACGTTCCCGCGTTTCATGGCGAGAGGATTTTCAGGTGTGGCAGACACGCAGTCTCCGCAGAATCCAGAAGTCGTGGATGCGGACATTGGGTCCTGCCGCGAGCGCACTTCCTTCACAATCCCGTCGACTGACGCCGGGGAACTTCACAAGATGCTCGGCTCTGCTATTCAGGTATGTCCAGTCCCCGAGTTCCTGGTCGCTGAATGTCAGCGTCTGGGAACTGAACCTCTTGCTCCTTTCCAGTCCACGAATTCCTAGTCGCTGAATTTCGGCGGCCAGGAATTGAGTTTCTTTTTCCTCCTTCTCTAGTCCCCGAGTTCCTGGTCGCTGAATTTCAGCAGCTGGGAACTGGATTTTGTTTTGTCAGATGCTTAGGTGGGTTCTTTGTTTGCAGGGACTGCAAAGGGAGTCGACCAATCGTCAGGCCACAAGAGAGCGCTTGGAGCGTGACTTGCGCGACGCGCATGAGGTGATCCGATGGCTTCAGGAGACTATTGTTGAGTATTTGTTTGTCTTTATTCTTCTTTTTCTGGTGTGAGCTGGTTGTGTGCAATATTCTGATGTCTTCACTTGAAGATGGTTTCCCAGCTGAGATCTCCAAGGCCCGTGAGGGGTATGTCCTAGTCGCCGAACTGGACGTGGCGAATGGGCGAATAGCCTCCCTGGTCAAGGACTTGGAGGAGGCTAAGGCGGCCTCAATTTCTTCGGAGGAACGGGCGAAGGCTGCCGTCGCCGCGGCTGAAGAAGAACGCAAAGCCACGGACTCCATCATCGTGGGGCTGCACAACGACCAAACTGCCTTGGAGAAGCACGTCAAGGAGAACTGCCGCAAACTCCTTGGTGAGTTTCTGTCTTTGCTTTACCCTTTTGTCGAGTCCCCGCTTTGGGGGTTTCATTGTTTCATTGACATCTGACTTTGCAGCTGTGGTAGGCCAAAGCAACCCGGTGGTGCAAACTTACAATGCCTCGTAGTGCATGACTGCCGTGGTGAATGCGGCCACGGCCTCGGCGTTGTGCGTCTAGGAGGCTCTTCAGGGCGTGTCTCCCACCGAAGTCATCCCTGGGGGTCTTACGGAGGTGTGGCGCTATCTGGAAGAGGTGCCCACCGTTGTGGAATGGATGACGCGCTCGGCGTTCAGGCGCGGGGCTGCCACAGTGTTGAGCTTGGGTCTCGCCCATTTCCCCAACGATTTCGACCTTGACGATGTGACGAGTGGCTATCCGTCGGCGAACGACACGGTGGAGATGTCAGAGGTGCTGAGGCTGACTACGAAGGCCACCCCTTACGCCGATCGTGTCCTGGCGATGGGGGATTTTCTGCCGTATCAGGAGACGGTGTTGGCGCCTGGCGACCCCGAGCCGGAGCACCGCGACATGAAGTGGGAGCAGCCCTTCCGGTCGTCGTTGTCAAAGACGCTGACAACGTACCCGACGAACCCGTGGCAGCCTTTTGTGCGCGTCAAGGGGGGTGGCGCTGCTTCTTCATCATGGCCTGTGGAGTAAACAATGTAATTGTCCAAGTTGTAATGTATGCCAAGTGGCGAATGCTGTAAGGTAGTTTTGCAATGTATGCCACAGGGAGTCGATCGACTCGTGTTGTGATTAGGAATGTGTGTTGTGTTTTGTTTAAGAATTGTTTTGATTGAGCGAGTCCCCGAGCGCGTCCGCCCTTTAATGGGGTATAACTCGATTAGGAATGTGTGTTGTGATTAGGAATGTGTGTGCGTTGTTGGTAACGCGTCTCCTCCCCTGGCCCGGAGAGTCAGTCGCTTGGCGAGCCCTAGGCAGCTCTCTTACTTGGTGTATTCCCGAGCCGCGTGGTGGTTCCCGTTTTGCGGAGTCCCCGTGCGTGGTACTTAACCGTTCGAGTCGCTTTGCACGAGGGTGGGAGGGATAGATCGCTGTGAGAAGCGTGTACCGGATGTCTTGGACCGGCGGGCCAGTCGGGCTAGGCGACTCCAATGGCGGCTCCGGGTGGGCGTTTTTCGTGGACGACCCAAGGCCCAAATATTTCTGGTGCCCTTGTGTCGCACTACTTAGCCATACCGGTCGCTCGACCAGAGGTTGACTTCCGTGAGTAGCGTATTGCTAGTATGTACGAGTGCGAGTGGCACAAGAATATGGGCGAGTGGACACAATTTGTGCGATCTGAATGGATTTCATTATATATTCCGATGGAGTACAGTGTGAGGTTCTAGGTATAGAACTTTCTGAGGAGGTTTACATTCCATGGCCTCCCGACCTCCAATTGGCCGTCGCCCCGTATGTCGATGAGGTAGTAGGCATCATTGCCAAGGACCCGGCCTATGGCGAATGGCCCCTCCCATGGGGGGGAGAGCTTGTGCATGCCCTTCTTGTCCTGGGCCAGTCGCAGGACCAGGTCGCCTTCCTAGAAGGTGCGAGTCCGCACTCGGCGGCTGTGATAGCGGCGGAGTCCTTGCTGGTATATGGTGGTGCGGGAGCGAGCCAGGTCGCGTGCCTCGTCGAGTTGATCGATGCTGTCTTGGCAGGCGACCTTGTTGGCCGCCTCGACGTAGTTGGCGACTCGAGGTGAGTCATGCTCCAGGTCGGTTGGCATTACGGCCTCGGTGCCATACACCATGAAGAAGGGCGTGAACCCGGTTGATCGGTTGACGGAGGTGCGAATCCCCCATATCACGGAGGGGAGCTCGTCGACCCAGCATCCTGGGGTGCGTTCGAGGGGCACCTGCAGTCGCGGCTTGAGCCCGTGGAGGACGCTCTGATTGGCGCGCTCTGCTTGGCCATTTGATTCCGGATGAGCGACTGATGCGAGGTCGAGTCGGATGCCATGTTCTTCACAGAATTCCGCCATGGCCCCTTTGGCAAAGTTGGTGCCGTTGTCTATTATAATGTTGTGCGGGTAGCCGTACCGGTAGATAAGTTCGTCTAGGAACTTGGTGGCCGTCTTGCCGTCGCACTTTTTTATCGGCTTGGCCTCGACCCATTTTGTGAACTTGTCGACTGCGACCAGGAGGTGAGTGAAGCCAGACGGGGCCTTCTTGAACAGGCCTACCATGTCCATGCCCCAGACAGCGAATGGCCACGTGATGGGGATTGTCTTGAGTGCCGAGCCAAGGAGGTGCGTCTTGTTGGCGTATTTCTGGCACCCGACACATCGTTGGAAGATGTTGGTAGCGTCGGCGTGCGCGGTGAGCCAGTAGAAACCGTGTTGCATGGCCTTGGCGACTAGCGACTTGGCGCCGGTGTAATGGCCGCAGTCGCCGGCGTGAATGTCCTGGAGGATCTTGCGGCCTTCTTCTGGCTGTACGCAGCGCTGGAACACGCCAGTCACGCTGCGCTTGTGGAGCTCGCCGTTGATGATGACAAAGGATTTGCAGCGGCGCATGATCATTCGCGCCTCTGTCTCATTGCTCGGTAGGAGTTTGTGTTCTAGGAAGGCGACGTATGGTGCTGTCTGATATGTCCATTTTGCATCACTATTCTATGTCTTAATTCACTATTATTCATTGATATATTTCGTATTGAGAGGTGATACTTATGTTATTTCATCTATTTTTGCATGGTTGATGACTTTTGGAGCATGGACCCCTGCAGTCAGGATTCTGATGGAAAAGGTGCTGTTTGGAGGCAAAATTCGCGAAGATCAGAAAATCCGGGAAAATATACAGAAAATTCTATTTTTCTAGAAGACTCAAGATGCCAGAAGATGGAGTGGAGGTGGGCCACAGGGGGCCCACACCACCCCATGGCGCGGGCAGGCCTAGGCTGCGCCAGGGAGTGGTGTGGCCACCCTGGCCCACTCCAGCCTCTCCCCTCTGGCGTATATCTTCCTCCCGAAACCCCAAGACTCGAGGAGCGACCACATAAAGATTCCGCCGCCTCTGCGGGGTAGAAAACACCGAGAGAGAAAGATCTCTCCGGCAGACAGATTTCTGCCGGGGGAATTCCTTCCCGGAGAGGGGAGATCGTCGCCATCAACACCACCATCAAGCTGGACTTCATCGGGATCATCATCATCATCACCACCATCGTCACCATCAGCACCCTCATCACCATCTCCATATTGCTGTAACAATTGTGTTGAATCTTGCATAGTTCATAGGGGAAACATTCCCGGTGTTGATTACTCTTTGTAGTTGATGCTATTGAGTGAACCATTGAATTATTGTTTATGTTCAGATTGTTATACATCATTATTCCATCTCTGATCATAATCCATATGATGTCTTGTGAGTAGTTCGTTTTGTTCTTGAAGACATGGGAGAAGTCTTGTTGTTAGTAGTGGAGTTGCATTGAGAAAGATTCAATAGATTGTTATTTAAGTTGTGGTGTACTTCTTCTAGTGGTGTCATGTGAACGTCGACTACATGACACTTCACCTATATGGGCCTAGGGGAATGCATTGTGTATTTGGCTACTAATCGTAGGGGTTGCCGGAGTGATAGAAACCTAAACCCCCGTTAGGAAACCATTGCACAAGGGACGTAAGGGTCTTAGAGTTTAAAGTTGTGGTTAGGTTTTACCTTAATTACTTTCTTGTACTTACGGATGTTTGCAAGGGGGTTTAATCACAAGTATGTATTAAGTCTTGGATAGGACGGTACATTAGCACAGGTTCACCCACACAACACTTAGCAAGCTAGAGAAGATTAATCGACTATATGAAGCGAAAGCACTTGACAGTCTTCCCATGTGTCCTCGAGAACGTTTGGTATCTATAGAAATACAACCAGCTTGTCCTTTGCTGCATAAAGGATTGGGCCACTTGTTGCATTCATTCTTACTGTCTTTTATTTACTCGTACTTTGTTTACTTGCTTTATCGAAAACCCCTAAAAATCCGTTTGCTAAGTATTTGCAGAGAATTCCTGATCCATACCACTAGCCAGCACCTTCTGCTCCTCGTTGGTTTCGACACTCTTACTTATCGAAAATACTGTGATACACCCCCTATACTTGTGGGTCATCAAGAATATTTTTTGGCGCCGTTGCCGAGGAGTGAAGCGCTATTGGAGAGTGGAACTGGTAAAGGAAACTTCTACTGTGAGTATTGTTTACTTCTACTAGTTGCTTTATTTTCATTATGGATAATTCGCTGAGTTTCTTAGTTGGTAATGCTACTACCACTGCTAAGGTAGTAGATAAGCCGCCACCTTCTGAGAAAGATGTTTTCAAAATACCTACAAGAATTATTGATCGTGTTATGGATAACTACTATGTTGGGGATGGAATTGTCCATCCCGGTGATCATTTGCTCTTTATACATGAATTATGCGGGGTGTTCAAGTGTGCAGGTATTACTACAGATCAAGTTAAGAAGAAGCTATTCTCATTATCACTGAAAGGAAGAGCTGAGGACTGGTATAAGCTGCTGAAGAATGGTCAAGCTCTGGAATGGGAGGAAATAGTGCCTCTCCTTTATTCAAAGTTTTATCCTCCTAGTGAGATTCATAAAGATCGGAATCAAATATACAACTTTTGGCCTCTTGATGGAGAGAGTACAGCTCAAGCTTGGGGGAGATTAAAGTTACTAATGCTCAAATGTCCCATTCATGAGCTCCCCAATAATATCATTATCAATAACTTTTATGCAAGGCTCCCTCTACATGACAAGGATTTATTAGATGCTTCTTGTGCTGGATCATTCACTCGTATGGAAGAAGAAGTTAAATGGGACCTTCTAGATCGTATTCAAGACAATGCTAAAGCTTGGGAGAATGACAAAGGTAGAAAGTCAGGTATAAATCATGATTATGAATGCATTGAATCTTTTATGGGAACTGATGACTTTCAAAATATTAAAAATGCTTATGGTTTAGACTCTCAAGCTATTGCTTCTTATTTTAAGGCCTTTGCTTCTTATATTGAAGTGCCTAAAAAGAAGTGGAATAAGTATCATGAACCTTATAAAGATATTGCTAAGAGTGTTCCTGCAAGAAATACTGAAGTTTATACTGCTAGTCATGTTTTACCTAAACCTTATATTGAGAAACTGCCTTTCCCAGTTAAGGTAAAGGAACATTCTATGATAGCTAGTATGGTTAATGAAAGTATGAGTAAGGCTGTTGAACCTGATAAACAAATGATTGATGAACCTATTGTAGCAAATGTGAAAAAATTTGTTGCTAAATATGAAAAAGAGGGACACACTATCCTTTGTAAGGATACCTCTAATATTGTTTCGCATAGTAGTGTTATGAGAGCTAGTATTCCTGTGTTTTCTATTAGAATAAGTGATCATTGCTATGATAGTCCTTTTGATAGATATATTGTTAAGTTTATGCATGATACTGAAAGCTATTATTAGAGAGGGAAAAGTGTTCTTGTGCACCTCAATAATATCAAGTTTCCCCGTTTTATGCTGAAAGTTTTTATGTTGCACTTCTTTTGCCTTCTTATGCAAGTTGCCCGTGTTCCAATAACTTGTTTGTTTACAAAATCCCCTTGCATAGTAAGTGGGTTAGACTTAAATGTGCGTGTGTTTTTGCTTCTTAATGCTCTCTTTCACTTCAATTCATATCCCTATGAGAGCTTCTTCAAAATTATCTTGCCCATCTTAATGGCTATAAACAAAGAGCTTTATGGGAGACAACCCAATTTGTTTTTGCTTTTAGTTTGTTTTTGTTTCTTTGAGTCTTGGAAGTTATTACTTCGGTAATAACCGCTCCTTATCCGTTTTGTTTGGATTTTGTGTCAAGATCAACCTCTAATGAGAGAGAAGTAAGATTTGGGGAAGTTGCTGTCCCGAAACAGATTTTTGTGCTTCACCGTAAAAATTCGTGAGAGATCTCTGTATATCGGATTGAGCTGTAATTTTTTGTGCTTCTGACCCAGGTTGTTATTTAACTTTAGTTAGTTTTGCACTTTTTGATTTGAGCAACAGAAGATTTTCTAAAAAATTGATCTTTACCTGCTGGTCTGTTTTGTCAGATTTTGCCAATCTTGCATTTGCTTCTTTATTCGATTTTCTTTTTGAATTCTTTTTGGGTTTTAGGAAGGAGTTGCTACAGCAGCTTATGTTTTTGATGGTTCTCAGTTAAAGTTGGACTCAAAAGGTTTTATCACTTCACTTATACTAATGTTGCTAATAAGAACTGTGTGAAGTTTTGTGTGAAAGAAATTTCCAGGAAGTGGAGATAATGGTGTAATAAGAAAGAGAAGGGTTTTATGACTCAAATAATAAGTATATGAAGATGAAGATATTGATGATATTCAGGTGATGACTCCGGAAGGATCCACTTAATACCAAATTCAGAGACCTGTAGAGTCCGTTTCCAACTAGGTAACAGTTCTAGTAAGAAAAGTTCCGCGAAAATACAATCCAACTATATTTTTGCAGTTTTCAGTCAATAAGGAAAGCTACGAAGCGAAAAAGGGACGGAACCGGAGCCAGGGTGGCCCACACCACCCCATGGCGTGGGTCCAACCCTGGCCGCGCCACCAGGTGGTGAGGCCACTCCGGACTCCGCCTCTGACTCGTTTTCTCCCAGTACCTTCCTTTTTGATATGAAACTTCGTAATATATAACCCCCCGGATCTTTCGAGGTTCATATATTGTGTTTTTGTCGTGTTTTTGTTTCGATCTGTTTCTTTCAGGACATACTCTTTGAGAGCTTAGAAGCACAATGGTGTCCGCCAAGGATAAAGGAAAGGAGCCCATGAAGGAAGACCTCCAAGACCCCAGGAAGGAGAAGGAGATCAAGAGTGAAGGTGAAGTGGAGCAAGGTCAACGTCCACATACCGACACCACCATTGCAAGCTTTGGAGTGGTGAAACCTGCCAAGATTAGGAGGACTGCACGGATGCAGACTGGAGGGAAATCTCCTCGTCACAGTTTGGCTCCATGGTCACTTCCTCCACGCACCAGGAATCCTTTCCATACCCTTATCCATGAGCATCAATACCAGAATATGCCCAAGGAGAAATTACCCTCCAATTGGGATTTGCCTTGTTCTAGCCATGCAGGAAAAGAAGACTTCAAGGAGGAAGAGTGGGGAAAGAATAGCAGGAGCTGGAATTCTCAACACGACATGATCATGAGCCGCATTGAGCAAAACTCACAGCTGATTCGTAATCTCACCTTCGAGATTGAGGACTTGGGAGCCTGATCAAGGAGCTCATCAAGACGATACCACCACCACCAAAGGAGTAATTCGTCATCAGGTTTGGCATCCCCTTGGTTTGTTCCAAGCTTGGGGGAGTGCCGCGGTATCATATCACTATCTTCTATCTTTTTACCTTATTAGTAGAGTCATATCATGAATAGAGGAGTTATTGTGTAGTATGGTTTGCATTATGGAAGTGTCCCCTCTCTGGTTAGATTTGTATCCCTTGGTGTGAGTTTCCGTTATGGAATATTAATGAGAAGTTCTATCATTCACTCTTTTGCATAGCTTATGATAGTTTTCAATTCGTGGTTATATGATTGATCTTGTTGTTAGTATTGGTAGCACTTTGGGATCATTGAGTTAATTTAGTTGGTTTTGGCAAACCTGGCTCGGTCAGTAGCAACACCTTTTTGAGAGTTGAAAATAAAAAGATAGAAGTACTCTAGAGAAAATAAATTTCATCATCTTTCTTTCTTGATTTGCTCATAAGTCTAGTATTCTCTAGTTAAGATCTTTTGTGCTTCCAAGAAAGATTGCATGTTTACCTTTATCACTTGTATGTTTGTTTGTTTCCTTTGACTCTTATACTTGCTACCCAGCCTTGCTAGCCAAAAACCTGTACTGAGAGGGAATTCTTCTCGTGCATCCACCTCCTTTAAACCAAAACCTTTGCCATTTGTGTCCACCATACCTACCTATTATCATTATTGTTATTTCAAGTAAATTCATGTTTTGTCTACCTCCCAAATTAAACTTGTTATGTGAAAATTAGTGATTAAAGCTCTCACGAATTTGATGGCACACTTTACTTTCTTGCATTTAATAAACTTGAACCATTGGGTCCTTCTTTGTTGCGTATATGCTTGCGCTTTATGAGTTGAAGTTAGCCGAACCTTGTATCATGGGGACCACTTTCAACACTTCATTGGGACTTGTACCTAGTTGATATCATGTTCTTTTGCTTATGGATCCCGGCGGTGTGAAATAAAAGTGGAACTTGTAAGATCATGGAGTTTATATGTGTGTTAGAGAAACGCCTGGGCCGCTAGCCTAAGCCATGCCTAATCATGGTGGAAACTTGCAGCATAACTAGAGTGAGCATTCTATGAAGCATCCTCAATAAAAACCTATGCAAATAGCAAATAAAAAGATCGTTGAGATGCTCACTGTCTACTTGCCTTGTCATTTTGATTATGGGATAGCTCCTGTGTCATGTGCAAGGGGTACCCCGTTGGCGGTTCTCAATGATACGCATGTATTTACAATGACAAGAGCTCGCTCATGCCTGAAGTTGAGTAGCATGAGGATCGATACTCATAAGTAAGGGGCATGAGATTTCAACTTATAACTTGTCAAGCATATCCTCTTAGTTGAGACACTTTAACCTTAATCATCTAAAGATGCCTATGATAGGGGCAATGAGAGCTGAAAGCTAGTAAGTATCATAATTTTTGGGAGCTCTTTATGATACTTGGAATCCCTGCTTCCCTCTGTGAAGGGCCCTTCTTTTACTTTGTAGTTGAGTTAGTAAACCTTTTCCCTTCTATCTCAGCAAGTATCTTGAGTTGATGTGTTTCATTCATTCATATGATGATTTATGCATTCAAGTTTCTTATGTTCCTTGTTTTGCACATTGCTCTTATCTTGAAGTTTACTACTTTGAAAGCTTTCTTTGAAAACCAGCTATTTGTGAAGTCAGCAAATTATCAACTATTCTTCGACCAAGAGCTAAGTTTGCCATTACCAATGATGATTTACTCTATGTATCTTTATTGTGTTTCCTGTACTCATTGCAAGTTGAGTTGTATAATAGTGAGTTGTCTTCTCTTATGATCTATGTATTTGATGAATGTGATGCTTCTTGTCCGTATTCTTTTATCGACTCTTCACTCCATAAACTTGAGGTCATGTTTATTGAGCTCAGTTTCGCTTGGGGACAAGCGAAGTCTAAGCTTGGGGGGAGTTGATACGTCCATTTTGCATCACTATTCTATGTCTTAATTCACTATTATTCATTGATATATTTCGTAGTGAGAGGTGATACTTATGTTATTTCATCTATTTTTGCGTGGTTGATGACTTTTGGAGCATGGACCGCTGCAGTCAGGATTATGATGGAAAAGGTGCTGTTTGGAGGCAAAATTCGCGAAGATCAAAAAATCCGGGAAAATATACGGAAAATTCTATTTTTCCAGAAGACTCAAGATGCCAGAAGATGGAGTGGAGGTGGGCCACAGGGGGCCCACACCACCCCATGGCGCGGGCAGGCCTAGGCCGTGCCAGGGAGTGGTGTGGCCACCCTGGCCCACTCCAGCCTCTCCCCTCTAGCGTATATCTTCCTCCCGAAACCCTAAGACTCTGGGAGCGACCACAGAAAGATTCCGCTGCCTCTGCGGGGCAGAAAACACCGAGAGAGAAAGATCTCTCCGGCAGACAGATTTTGCCGGGGGAATTCCTTCCTGGAGAGGGGAGATCGTCGCCATCAACACCACCATCAAGCTGGACTTCATTGGGATCATCATCATCATCACCACCATCATCACCATCAGCACCCTCATCACCATCTCCATGTTGCTATAACAACTGTGTTGAATCTTGCATAGTTCATAGGGGAAACATTCCCGGTGTTGATTACTCTTTGTACTTGATGCTATTGAGTGAACCATTGAATTATTGTTTATGTTTAGATTGTTATACATCATTATTCCATCTCTGATCATGATCCATATGATGTCTTGTGAGTAGTTCATTTTGTTCTTGAGGACATGGGAGAAGTCTTGTTGTTAGTAGTGGAGTTGCGTTGAGAAAGATTCAATAGATTGTTATTTAAGTTGTGGTCTACTTCTTCTAGTGGTGTCATGTGAACGTCGACTACATGACACTTCACCTATATGGGCCTAGGGGAATGCATTGTGTATTTGGCTACTAATCGTAGGGGTTGCCGGAGTGATAGAAACCTAAACCCCCGTTAGGAAACCATTGCACAAGGGACGTAAGGGTCTTAGAGTTTAAAGTTGTGGTTAGGTTTTACCTTAATTACTTTCTTGTACTTACGGATGTTTGCAAGGGGGTTTAATCACAAGTATGTATTAAGTCTTGGATAGGACGGTACATTAGCACAGGTTCACCCACACAACACTTAGCAAGCTAGAGAAGATTAATCGACTATATGAAGCGAAAGCACTTGACAGTCTTCCCATGTGTCCTCGAGAACGTTTGGTATCTATAGAAATACAACCGGCTTGTCCTTTGCTGCATAAAGGATTGGGCCACTTGTTGCATTCATTCTTACTGTCTTTTATTTACTCGTACTTTGTTTACTTGCTTTATCGAAAACCCCTAAAAATCCGTTTGCTAAGTATTTGCAGAGAATTCCTGATCCATACCACTAGCCAGCACCTTCTGCTCCTCGTTGGTTTCGACACTCTTACTTATCAAAAATACTGCGATACACCCCCTATACTTGTGGGTCATCAAGACTATTTTTTGGCGCCGTTGCCGGGGAGTGAAGCGCTATTGGAGAGTGGAACTGGTAAAGGAAACTTCTACTGTGAGTATTGTTTACTTTTGCTAGTTGCTTTATTTTCATTATGGATAATTCGCTGAGTTTCTTATTTGGTAATGCTACTACCACTGCTAAGGTAGTAGATAAGCCACCACCTGCTGAGAAAGATGTTTTCAAAATACCTACAAGAATTATTGATCGTGTTATGGATAACTACTATGTTGGGGATGGAATTGTCCATCCCGGTGATCATTTGCTCTTTATACACGAATTATGCGGGGTGGTCAAGTGTGCAGGTATTACTACAGATCAAGTTAAGATGAAGCTATTCTCATTATCACTGAAAGGAAGAGCTGAGGACTGGTATAAGCTGCTGAAGAATGGTCAAGCTCTGGAATGGGAGGAAATAGTGCCTCTCCTTTATTCAAAGTTTTATCCTCCTAGTGAGATTCATAAAGATCGGAATCAAATATACAACTTTTGGCCTCTTGATGGAGAGAGTACAGCTCAAGCTTGGGGGAGATTGAAGTTACTAATGCTCAAATGTCCCATTCATGAGCTCCCCAATAATATCATTATCAATAACTTTTATGCAAGGCTCCCTCTACATGACAAGGATTTATTAGATGCTTCTTGTGCTGGATCATTCACTCGTATGGAAGAAGAAGTTAAATGGGACCTTCTAGATCGTATTCAAGACAATGCTGAAGCTTGGGAGAATGAAAAAGGTAGAAAGTCAGGTATAAATCATGATTATGAATGCATTGAATCTTTTATGGGAACTGATGACTTTCAAAATATTAAAAATGCTTATGGTTTAGACTCTCAAGCTATTGCTTCTTATTTTAAGGCCTTTGCTTCTTATATTGAAGTGCCTAAAAAGAAGTGGAATAAGTATCATGAACCTTATAAAGATATTGCTAAGAGTGTTCCTGCAAGAAATACTGAAGTTTCTACTGCTAGTCATGTTTTACCTAAACCTTATATTGAGAAAATGCCTTTCCCAGTTAAGGTAAAGGAACATTCTATGATAGCTAGTATGGTTAATGAAAGTATGAGTAAGGCTGCTGAACCTGATAAACAAATGATTGATGAACCTATTGTAGAAAATGTGAAAGAATTTGTTGCTAAATATGAAAAAGAGGGACACACTATCCTTTGTAAGGATACCTCTAATATTGTTTCGCATAGTAGTGTTATGAGAGCTAGTATTCCTGTGTTTTCTATTAGAATAAGTGATCATTGCTATGATAGTCCTTTTGATAGATATATTGTTAAGTTTATGCATGATACTGAAAGCTATTATGAGAGAGGGAAAAGTGTTCTTGTGCACCTCAATAATATCAAGTTTCCCCGTTTTATGCTGAAAGTTTTTATGTTGCACTTCTTTTGCCTTCTTATGCAAGTTGCCCGTGTTCCAATAACTTGTTTGTTTACAAAATCCCCTTTCATAGGAAGTGGGTTAGACTTAAATGTGCGTGTGTTTTTGCTTCTTAATGCTCTCTTTCACTTCAATTCATATCCCTATGAGAGCTTCTTCAAAATTATCTTGCCCATCTTAATGGCTATAAAGAAAGAGCTTTATGGGAGACAACCCAATTTGTTTTTGCTTTTAGTTTGTTTTTGTTTCTTTGAGTCTTGGAAGTTATTACTTCGGTAATAACCGCTCCTTATCCGTTTTGTTTGGTTTTTGTGTCAAGATCAACCTCTAATGAGAGAGAAGTAAGATTTGGGGAAGTTGCTGTCCCGAAACAGATTTTTGTGCTTCACCGTAAAAATTCGTGAGAGATCTCTGTATATCGGATTGAGCTGTAATTTTTTGTGCTTCTGCCCCAGGTTGTTATTTAACTTTAGTTAGTTTTGCACTTTTTGATTTGAGCAACAGAAGATTTTCTAAAAAATTGATCTTTACCTGCTGGTCTGTTTTGTCAGATTTTGCCAATCTTGCATTTGCTTCTTTATTCGATTTTCTTTTTGAATTCTTTTTGGGTTTTCGGAAGGAGTTGCTACAGCAGCTTATGTTTTTGATGGTTTTCAGTTAAAGTTGGACTCAAAAGGTTTTATCACTTCACTTATACTAATGTTGCTAATAAGAACTGTGTGAAGTTTTGTGTGAAAGAAATTTCCAGGAAGTGGAGATAATGGTGTAATAAGAAAGAGAAGGGTTTTATGACTCAAATAATAAGTATATGAAGATGAAGATATCGATGATATTCAAGTGATGACTCCGGAAGGATCCACTTAATACCAAATTCAGAGACATGTAGAGTCCGTTTCCAACTAGGTAACAGTTCTAGTAAGAAAAGTTCCGCGAAAATACAATCCAACTATATTTTTGCAGTTTTCAGTCAATAAGGAAAGCTACGAAGCGAAAAAGGGACGGAACCGGAGCCAGGGTGGCCCACACCACCCCATGGCGTGGGTCCAACCCTGGCCGCGCCACCAGGTGGTGAGGCCACTCCGGACTCCGCCTCTGACTCGTTTTCTCCCAGTACCTTCCTTTTTGATATGAAACTTCATAATATATAACCCCCCCGGATCTTCCGAGGTTCATATATTGTGTTTTCGTCGTGTTTTTGTTTTGATCTGTTTCTTTCAGGACATACTCTTTGAGAGCTTAGAAGCACAATGGTGTCCAAGGATAAAGGAAAGGAGCCCATGAAGGAAGACCTCCAAGACCCCAGGAAGGAGAAGGAGATCAAGAGTGAAGGTGAAGTGGAGCAAGGTCAACGTCCGCATACCGACACCACCATTGCAAGCTTTGGAGTGGTGAAACCTGCCAAGATTAGGAGGACTGCATGGATGCAGACTGGAGGGAAATCTCCTCGTCACAGTTTGGCTCCATGGTCACTTCCTCCACGCACCAGGAATCCTTTCCATACCCTTATCCATGAGCATCAATACCAGAATATGCCCAAGGAGAAATTACCCTCCAATTGGGATTTGCCTTGTTCTAGCCATGCAGGAAAAGAAGACTTCAAGGAGGAAGAGTGGGGAAAGAATAGCAGGAGCTGGAATTCTCAACACGACATGATCATGAGCCGCATTGAGCAAAACTCACAGCTGATTCGTAATCTCACCTTCGAGATTGAGGACTTGGGAGCCTGATCAAGGAGCTCATCAAGACGATACCACCACCACCAAAGGAGTAATTCGTCATCAGGTTTGGCATCCCCTTGGTTTGTTCCAAGCTTGGGGGAGTGCCGCGGTATCATATCACTATCTTCTATCTTTTTACCTTATTAGTAGAGTCATATCATGAATAGAGGAGTTATTGTGTAGTATGGTTTGCATTATGGAAGTGTCCCCTCTCTGGTTAGATTTGTATCCCTTGGTGTGAGTTTCCGTTATGGAATATTAATGAGAAGTTCTATCATTCACTCTTTTGCATAGCTTATGATAGTTTTCAATTCGTGGTTATATGATTGATCTTGTTGTTAGTATTGGTAGCACTTTGGGATCATTGAGTTAATTTAGTTGGTTTTGGCAAACCTGGCTCGGTCAGTAGCAACACCTTTTTGAGAGTTGAAAAGAAAAAGATAGAAGTACTCTAGAGAAAAATAATTTCATCATCTTTCTTTCTTGATTTGCTCATAAGTCTAGTATTCTCTAGTTAAGATCTTTTGTGCTTCCAAGGAAGATTGCATGTTTGCCTTTATCACTTGTATGTTTGTTTGATTCCTTTGACTCTTATACTTGCTACCCAGCCTTGCTAGCCAAAAACCTGTACTGAGAGGGAATTCTTCTCGTGCATCCACCTCCTTTAAACCAAAACCTTTGCCATTTGTGTCCACCATACCTACCTATTATCATTATTGTTATTTCAAGTAAATTCATGTTTTGTCTACCTCCCAAATTAAACTTGTTATGTGAAAATTAGTGATTAAAGCTCTCACGAATTTGATGGCACACTTTACTTTCTTGCATTTAATAAACTTGAACCATTGGGTCCTTCTTTGTTGCGTATATGCTTGCGCTTTATGAGTTGAAGTTAGCCGAACCTTGTATCATGGGGACCACTTTCAACACTTCATTGGGACTTGTACCTAGTTGATATCATGTTCTTTTGCTTATGGATCCCGGCGGTGTGAAATAAAAGTGGAACTTGTAAGATCATGGAGTTTATATGTGTGTTAGAGAAACGCCTGGGCCGCTAGCCTAAGCCATGCCTAATCATGGTGGAAACTTGCAGCATAACTAGAGTGAGCATTCTATGAAGCATCCTCAATAAAAACCTATGAAAATAGCAAATAAAAAGATCGTTGAGATGCTCACTGTCTACTTGCCTTGTCATTTTGATTATGGGATAGCTCCTGTGTCATGTGCAAGGGGTACCCCGTTGGCGGTTCTCAATGATACGCATGTATTTACAATGACAAGAGCTCGCTCATGCCTGAAGTTGAGTAGCATGAGGATCGATACTCATAAGTAAGGGGCATGAGATTTCAACTTATAACTTGTCAAGCATATCCTCTTAGTTGAGACACTTTAACCTTAATCATCTAAAGATGCCTATGATAGGGGCAATGAGAGCTGAAAGCTAGTAAGTATCATAATTTTTGGGAGCTCTTTATGATACTTGGAATCCCTGCTTCCCTCTGTGAAGGGCCCTTCTTTTACTTTGTAGTTGAGTTAGTAAACCTTTTCCCTTCTATCTCAGCAAGTATCTTGAGTTGATGTGTTTCATTCATTCATATGATGATTTATGCATTCAAGTTTCTTATGTTCCTTGTTTTGCACATTGCTCTTATCTTGAAGTTTACTACTTTGAAAGCTTTCTTTGAAAACCAGCTATTTGTGAAGTCAGCAAATTATCAACTATTCTTCGACCAAGAGCTAAGTTTGCCATTACCAATGATGATTTACTCTATGTATCTTTATTGTGTTTCCTGTACTCATTGCAAGTTGAGTTGTATAATAGTGAGTTGTCTTCTCTTATGATCTATGTATTTGATGAATGTGATGCTTCTTGTCCGTATTCTTTTATCGACTCTTCACTCCATAAACTTGAGGTCATGTTTATTGAGCTCAGTTTCGCTTGGGGACAAGCGAAGTCTAAGCTTGGGGGGAGTTGATACGTCCATTTTGCATCACTATTCTATGTCTTAATTCACTATTATTCATTGATATATTTCGTAGTGAGAGGTGATACTTATGTTATTTCATCTATTTTTGCGTGGTTGATGACTTTTGGAGCATGGACCGCTGCAGTCAGGATTATGATGGAAAAGGTGCTGTTTGGAGGCAAAATTCGCGAAGATCAGAAAATCCGGGAAAATATACGGAAAATTCTATTTTTCCAGAAGACTCAAGATGCCAGAAGATGGAGTGGAGGTGGGCCATAGGGGGCCCACACCACCCCATGGCGCGGGCAGGCCTAGGCCGCGCCAGGGAGTGGTGTGGCCACCCTGGCCCACTCCAGCCTCTCCCCTCTGGCGTATATCTTCCTCCCGAAACCCTAAGACTCGGGGAGCAACCACAGAAAGATTCCGCTGCCTCTACGGGGCGGAAAACACCGAGAGAGAAAGATCTCTCCGGCAGACAGATTTTGCCGGGGGAATTCCTTCCCGGAGAGGGGAGATCGTCGCCATCAACACCACCATCAAGATGGACTTCAACGGGATCATCATCATCATCATCACCATCATCACCATCAGCACCCTCATCACCATCTCCATGTTGCTATAACAATTGTGTTGAATCTTGCATAGTTCATAGGGGAAACTTTCCCGGTGTTGATTACTCTTTGTACTTGATGCTATTGAGTGAACCATTGAATTATTGTTTATGTTTAGATTGTTATACATCATTATTCTATCTCTGATCATGATCCATATGATGTCTTGTGAGTAGTTCATTTTGTTCTTGAGGACATGGGAGAAGTCTTGTTGTTAGTAGTGGAGTTGCGTTGAGAAAGATTCAATAGATTGTTATTTAAGTTGTGGTCTACTTCTTCTAGTGGTGTCATGTGAACGTCGACTACATGACACTTCACCTATATGGGCCTAGGGGAATGCATTGTGTATTTGGCTACTAATCGTAGGGGTTGCCAGAGTGACAGAAACCTGAACCCCCGTTAGGAAACCATTGCACAAGGGACGTAAGGGTCTTAGAGTTTAAAACTGTGGTTAGGTTTTACCTAATTACTTTCTTGTACTTATGGATGTTTGCAAGGGGGTTTAATCACAAGTATGTATTAAGTCTTGGATAGGACGGTACATTAGCATAGGTTCACCCACACAATACTTAGCAAGCTAGAGAAGATTAATCGACTATATGAAGGGAAAGCACTTGACAGTCTTCCCATGTGTCCTCGAGAACGTTTGGTCATCTATAGAAATACAACCGGCTTGTCCTTTGCCGCATAAAGGATTGGGCCACTTGCTGCATTCATTCTGACTGTCTTTTATTTACTCGTACTTTGTTTACTTGCTTTATCGAAAACCCCTAAAATCCGTTTGCTAAGTATTTGCAGAGAATTCCTGATCCATACCACTAGCCAGCACCTTCTGCTCCTCGTTGAGTTCAACAATCTTACTTATCAAAAATGCTGCGATACACTCCCTATACTTGTGGGTCATCACTGTCCAGTCGCTAGGTTCCACAACCATGGCGACTAGGGCCGGTTCTGGTTGCAGTGGGATCCCGACGTCGATCTCTTTTGGTGGGCTGACCGATGGTTTGTGGATGATGTCGAGGAAGACGCCTACTGGTGGCGCTTGTTGGGTCGATCCGATACGGGAGAGGGCGTCTGCCTCCTCGTTTTTGCGCCTGTCGATCCACTCGACAGAGTAGCCGTCGAAGTGTCCTCCCCACTGATCGACGGCTTGGTGGTATGCGATCATCGTTGGGGAGACGGCGTCGCATGTCCCGGTGACTTGGCCGGCGACTAGGTCGGAGTCGCCATAACATCATAGGCGGTTGACGTTCATCTCCTTGGCGGCTCTCATGCCGTGAAGGAGGGCCTCATATTCTGCCATGTTGTTGGTGCAGGGCTTGAAGTTGAGGTGGAGCACATAGCGGAGCTTGTCTCCTTTGGGGGAGGTCAGGATGACCCCAGCCCCTGCTCCATAGGCGTTCTTGGAGCCGTCAAAGTGGAGTGACCAGTAGTGGAGGTATGGGAGCTTCTCTGGCTGCTATGCTTCTTCCCAGTCTGCGAGAAAATCAGCCAGGGCTTGTGACTTGATTGCTTTGTGGGGCTCGTATTTGATGCTGTGGACGCCGATTTCGACGGCCCACTTGGCGACTCGCCCGGTCGCCTCGCGATTGCGTATGATGTCCTGCAGGGGCGTGGAGGAGAACATCGTAATTGGGTGCTCCTGGAAGTAGTGTGGGAGTCGCCGCTGTGCCCGGAATACCGCGTACACCAGTTTTTGGTATTGCGGGTAGCGCTGTCGTGAGTCCGTTAGGACTTCGCTGATGTAGTAAAGGGGCGTTGTATGGGGTGCTCCTTGCCATCTTCCGGTCGTTCGACGGCCATCACGGCGCTGACGACTCGAGTAGAGGCTGCAACGTAAACGAGCATTGGCTCCTTGTCGAGTGGCGCAGCGAGTAGTGGTGCCGCGAGTAGCACTTCTTTGAGTGCTTTAAGCGTGTCATCGGCCTCTGCGTCCCATTGGAACGTGGGGTTCTTGCGCATCAGGCGGTAGAGGGACATTGCCTTCTCGCCTAGTCAGGGGATGAAGCGACTGAGGGCCACGACTCGCCCTGCCAACTTTTGGACGTCGCGCAGGCACTCGGGTTTCCCGAGTCGCACGATGGTGTCGATCTTGGTGGGGTTGGCTTTGATGCCTCGCTTGGAGACGACATAACCCAGGAGTTGTCCGGTGGGAACGCCGAAGGTGCATTTTCTGGGGTTCAGCTTGATGTTGTAGCTTCGCAAGTTTGTGAAGGTTTTGGCTAGGTCGGTGAGTAGATCGTCCTGGCGGGTAGATTTTACCACCACGTCGTAGATGTAAACGTGAATGTTGTGGCCAATTAGGCTCGCTAGACACTCCTGCATGCACCTCTGGTATGTGGCACCTGCATTCTTGAGGCCAAACGTCATGGCCGTGTAGCAGAATGCGCTGAATGGCGTTATGAACGCCGTCTTATTCTCGTCCTCGACTGACATCTTGATCTGGTTATAACCAGAGTAAGCGTCGAGAAAGCACAGCGACTCCGATCCCGCGGTCGAATCAATGATCTGATCGATCCGTGGTAGGACAAACTCCTCCTTCGGGCAGGCGCTGTTGAGGTTGGTGTAGTCAATGCACATTCTCCATGTGTTGTTCTTTTTAGAACCAGGACTGGGTTTGCCAGCCACTTGGAGTACTTGATTGGCCGGATGAAGCCTACAGCTAGCAGGCGCTGAACTTCCTCGGCGATTGCTCGACGGCGCTCTTCATTGAAGGGCCGTAGCGACTGCTTTACTGGTTGCACTTTGGGGTCGGCATTGAGTTTGTGCTCAGCGAGTTCCCTCGGGACACCTGGCATGTCAGATGGCTTCCATGCGAAGATGTCACGGTTCTCACGGAGGAACCCGATGAGCGCGCTTTCCTATGCGGGGCTCATGTGCTCCCCAATGGTGACCGTCTGGCTAGAGTCGCCTGGGACGAGCTCGACGGTGCGTGTGTGCGTGGTCGCCTCGAACGTGGAGTTCACGGCGGTTGGTTTCTTCAGTATGGTGGGGTCATCCTTGTTGATGTTGCCCGCGTATTTCGCGAGCTCCTCCGCGTGGTCGGTCTCCGCGGCGATGACAGCGTCGGCGAGCTTGGCGCCCTTGTCTTCGCATTCCACGGCCATGTCGGGGTCGCCGTGGACGGTGATGATGCCTCTTGGCCCGAGGAGCTTCATCATGTTGTAGGCGTAGTGTGGGGTCGCCAGGAACTTTGCGAATGCCTGGCGGCCCAGGACGCAGTGGTAGGGGCTGCGGAAGTTCACCAGCTCGAAGAGGATCCTCTCCGTGTGATAGTTTGCTGGAGTGCCGAAGGTGACTGGCAGCGTCACCTTCCCGATCGGGTACGCCTTCCGACCGGGGACGATGCCATGGAAGGTCGTCAGTGTTGGCTTGATGGCTGCTTCTGGGAGCTAGAGCCTTTTGAACGTGTCGAGGTACAAGATATTGATGGAGCTCCCACCGTCCATTAACATCTTGGGCAGCCAGTAATCGGCCACCTTGGGCCTGACTACCAGGGCGACTCGCCCTGGGTATTCGATCCTTGGCGCATGGTCCTGGCGACTCCAGGTGATGCTCTGCTCGGACCAGTTTAGGAAGCGAGGGATGTCGACTTGCTTCACCGCATTGACAGCGACCGTGCGGGCGAGCACCTTCTTCTCGCGCTTGGTGCCGAGTCCGGTGAAGGTATGTAGCGAGCCGACGGCGGTGCCGAAGCCGCCGCCGTTCCCGTTGTCCCGAGGTGGGTTGTTGTTGGGGTCTTCCCTTGCTCGTCTCGCCTTCTCAATCTCTTTGAGAGAGTGTTAATCGGCGGTGGTGTGGGTGGCAGGTTTTCCATCCCTGCTATGATAGATGCAGGGCTGATTGAGCAAGGCAGCGGGGTCGAATTTCGGCCTTGTCGTGTTGTTGGCGCGGTAGTTCCCGCTGTCGCGGTAGTTTCCTCCATAGCGGCGGTAGTTCTTGGAGTCGCGCTGGCCGTAGCCAGTGTTGGCCACGAAGTCGACTCGCCCGTCCGTGCGGCGCTTGCCGGTGATGCGGGTGTTGCTGTAGCACATGTCGCGTAGGCACCCGCTGTCGTGGATGCTAGTGCGGCGTCGTCCTCCCGACTCGTCGTCAGAGTCTTGGTTGGGGTCTTCCTCCGCATAGCGCTTGGCGATCTCGAGGAGGTCGGGGATGTTGTCGAGCGTCCGGTAGACCCTCTTGATCTTGGTGACTAGGGGTTCGTACCGGCATGCGTTCTTGAAGCAGTGTATCGTCGTGTCTGGGTGGATGCCGGAGGTGTTTATCCATAGTTCTTGCCATCTTTGGTCCACCGGCGAGTTGACTCGCATTGTCCCTGGATGCATTGCTCCAGGTCCTCTATGGTGGTGGCGCGGGTGTAGGAGCCCTCGAAGTGCCTGACAAAGGCGTCCCGCATTTCTTCCCAGGAGTCGATGCTGTCGGCGGGGAGCGTGTTGATCCATTGCCGGGTCGCACCCTCCATCATCAGGGGGAGGTAGCGAGCGGCGAGCAGGTCGGTGTGGCCTGCGATCCCCATTGCCATGAGGTATGTGTCTAGCCAAACAGCGGGGTCGTACGTCAGGTCGTACTTCTCGATCTCCTTGGGGGCCTTGAAGTTGGCGGGGTATTTTTCCCCGCGAATCATTGGTCCAAAGCATTGCAGCCCGACTTGGCTGAGCGAGCCTCTTGGCTCCGGGTCGCCACGGTTGGTGAGGGTGTGCCGCAGGTCGTAGGGCTGGCGCGGATTGTTGATGATGTTCGTTCAGGCATCGAGGGGCTGCCCGTTGGTAGCGACCGTGTTGTTTGCCGGTCGCGGCTCGTTGGTTGACAACGTGGGATTGGCGGCCCGTGGTTCGTTCGCCAGGGGCTAGGGTGGTGGGCAAACTAATGCGTTAGCCACGGTGGGGTGGCCGCTTGATGCCGCCCTGCTTGCTGATGAGCGGGAGTACATCCGCCCCCGTGGATCGACTCCCGCGGCTTGTTGCTTGACGGCCCTGACGAGTAGGGCCTTGGCGTACTATATCTGTAGCGCGCCGTCGCCTTGGACGTCGAGGTTGGCGATCGCGGCGTCGGCCACGATGACGTTGTCCATCGGGGTGCAGTATAATAGTAGCCCGTTGGCGTCACGGGCTTGCGGCGAGATGATGATCCGCGGTTGGTCTGGCGGGGGCGCGCGACCCATGGGTGGTGGAGGGGCCCCAGTCACCGGCGCACCAGGTGGTGGTCTTGCGGGGTTGCTCACGCCTGGTGGCGCGTTCTCGCTGTATTCGCGCTCGGCGGCGCGTGTGGGATCGCCTTCGTCGTTGAAGTTCAGGACGCGGCCCTGAACATTGGAGTTTAGGCGGGTCCTGATGCAGCGCTGGTGATAGAGCGACAGCTCCCGTGCCGTCTCTCGTTCGAGGCGGTATTTATCGCGCTCGGCGAGTTTGTTGCGTTGCGCCTCCGTGAGCCGTAGGCGGGCTTGCTCCACCTCCGTGGCCGTCCCAGTCGGCGGGGTCGACATGGAGAACGGATCTGGCGGGGCGGTCGTGGTGCCCTCCATGTAGATCACATTGAAGCGATTGGATCTGGCGCGGAAATCCTCGGGGGATTTCGAGCCGGAATCAGAGTCGAAGATCCCCAGGATGGAGGGGTCCTTGAAGTCCTCTGGGTTGGAGACTCGCGTGTTGGAGTCCTCCCGTGATGCGGCGGTGATGGATCCATCGACCGATGCAGGGGTCACGGAGTCGGCGTCGTCGTTTAGGGTGTAGTCATTGGTGGCGGCGTTAGTCTCGACCGCATCGGTAGCGGCCGAGTCGTACTCGGTGATGAGGCCCCTGATGGAGCGGACCTGCTCCTCCGAAAGCAGATCGAGGTGTGGAGGCGACCTGCCAACGATCACCGTCGCGGCTGGATCGACCGCGCCGGTGAAGCCGACGAAGAGGTTAATGGAGCCGACCGGAATCACCGCGATGTGAGTGACCGGACGTGACGCCGGGATGTAGCTGCTGGGCAGGATCTGCAAGATCCTGCCGATGGCGATCATGCGGCCGGTGGCGAGCGGCCGATCGATCGGCGAATAGGGTCTGGCCGCAAAACTCAAGCCAGTCCCGCTATGCCCCATGGTGGGTGCCACTGTCGTGGAAATGGCCACGGCAGTCGCTGCCACTGGCAGCGATTGAGTGTTTCGTGAGGAAGAGTTGGCGGCCATCTATGGTGCGAGATGGGGGCGGATGCATATGGGTTTACCCAGGTTCGGCCCCCGAAGGGTAAAGACCTACTCCTGCTAGATTAGATTATGAGAGAGCGAGTTACAGGGGTGGCGAGCTCGGCGGCTAGGCAGCGAGTCGCTTGAGGGGGTGTATGATGGAACGTAAGTCTCTAGGATACCCTAGGGAGGTTTATATATGAAGCACCTCGCTAGGGTTTACAAGTTATCCCCGAACAAGATAAGGATCTGGAGACTTTTGACCTAGTCCGACTGGGCTTCTGCTACGCTCTTGGGCTTCTAGTCACCAGTCGCTGGGCCTTTCCTTCCTTCATAGTCCAGTCGCCGTCTTTCAGACGCACTCGCAGGCCTTTCGGCCTGATCAGAACATCCTGCTGGGCATACCCCCTTCGGCATATCCCCATCAAATGTCTTAGTTGCATTTCATGCACTAGGATCTACATAGATATAGAAGTACAAAGGCTCCATCTGATGTGATGTATAATGTTATGGCGGGGCTAGTTCGCTTTTAACGTAGAATGATGTGTCCCAGGGCCCAGTGCCCATGAGAAAGCCCTCGAGGTTGATCTAAAGTCACTGTAAGCTCCTGGAATCCGGCCTTGTTCTGCTTTCATGACTACAGTATATACACAAAGGATAGCAAAGTGTGTTTTGAAGTTTAGATGACAACAATGAAAACAACCGTCATTATAAACACTAGAAACAAAGTCTCACTTTGTCGCCAAACAAATGCTTCGACCCATTATAAGATAATGGAGTGAATGTCAAAATTAGGAAGACATTAACGATGTGCAAAAGACATAATGTTCTGGTAAAACAGAACATGGACATGACGTTTCCCATGAGCATGCATGATCTGTAAACGCATATGGTATATGGTTTATATGAGTAAAATGCGAGCTAGATTATTTGTACTCTAGTGCAAGTGGGAGACTAAAGGAGATATGCCCTACATGCAAATAATAAATAGGATTTTATTGTCATATCTCAATTAGTTTATAATAGTTTCATATTGTGCTATAACTGTATCAAGTAGAAACATTGGTACATGTGTGGTATGAAACAACCAAGTCCCTAGTAGCCTCTATTCATACTAGTTCGTTGGTCATGAGGATGATCTGGGTTTCAAGATCATGGACATTTATGCCAATTGACAACGGGGTCATATCATTGGAGAATGATGTGATGGACATTCCTCGAAGGATTGCAACACGATCAAGTCATATAAGTTCATTGTTGCAACAACTCTACCTAGACTCCTTTTCCTTAGACCGTGAGATCATATTCCTCACAGTTTCCCGAGGCTGCTTAGACTGCATCAACCGTCATCTGGTAATACGGTGGCCATAAAGGTGTACGTTGGGTATTCCGAAGGACAGTAGATGACATGTGACTACAAGACCAGGATTTTTTCATGCACATGATGGGTAAAGATACATACGGCCAGCTTGGTGAGATTACATCCATAAATGTTGCAACATGTGACTCGGTCACGGGGATGTAATATCACGGTAACAAGAAAACATAACTTGTTCTCAACGAGATTGAACAAGGTATGTGATACCAATGATCGGATCTTGGACAAGTCGTATCGAGAAACAAAAGGAATTGGATGCTACATTTAGCGGTTCAAATGACATTGTCATCAGGAATGCATAGGGGTCACATGGATATCCCTGGTCCCTCTGTTGATCATTGATACAGATCATGCCTAGAGCATTCCCGAGCCATGAGAGGATACACTTAAGGGTACGATGAGAGCGATCATTCGTAAGACGGAATCACAGTAGAGAAAGAGAAAGCTGGAAATGTTCCATAGAGAGATCCGAAGTTGTTCGGAGAAAGAATAAAGAAAAAGACCTAGAAAAGTGTTTTCGTATAAATGGAAATTTAAATATACATTTATTATATGTTAATTATGAATTAATATATACTAAATACTATTTAGATTAAGATTTATGAAAGCAACTTTTATATTAGGCCAAATCCCAAAGGGAAAAGGCCTAGAAGAAATGTTGCTCGAAAAAAGAAAAGGCAGAAAAACCTGTTGCTGCCGTTGTTGGGCTTAGCAGCCCACGAAGGCACTGGCGGTAGGAGTTAAGCGCTGGACAGTGCTGGCCGCCACACGGCCTGCTCGACCCGGCCCACGTCGGTGCGCGAGGAGCTGGCAAGGCGTGCGACTGGCTGGTGTGCTGGGCCGCGAGAGGCAGAGTCGGCCCACCCAGGGTCGCCTTGCCAGGCCGCCGCCACGGGAGCAGCTGGGCGCGAGGTGGGTCACGCCAAAGGCCCACCCGGACGGCACTGGCTACTGCTCACAGCTGTGAGTTGTTGGCTGCTGTTGGGCTGAGTGTTTTTGGCCCATCCGGCCAGGACGAAATTCCTGTTGTTTTTCCTTTGATTATTAGTCCCACATGGCTAACCTAATGGGGAGGGCACACCCCCTCCGCCTATATAAAGGGGTGCCCATGGGTGGGATTAAACGCACCATCAATTGGAGAAGAGTCAACACCCGGATTTTTAATCCCAGATGCCCGTTATACCATACCTCGCAATCCCAGGATTACCATTTTTGCGAGACATAACGGATTGGATATCACAGTACATCATCCATTACAAACCATACATAAGGTCTTACACAAATAAGGATCTCATGATCCAGTCTTAATACAACAAGCAGCAGAAATAAAAGATAAGCGTAGCGGTGGGGTCCATCTTTAGGGGCACAGGCAATGCTGACGAAGGCAGATAGTCCTAGTTATCATAGCCGTCCTGCTGGCCATCATCTTGGTAGTCTCCTTCATAGTCAGGCCATGAGAATAGCCAGGGACAAAAACCATGAGTACTTTTAAAGTACTCGCAAACTACCACTAACAAGTAGTATAGTTCTAAGTTAAAGTGCTAACTCTAAGTTTAACTATAAAGTTAAGTTTGAAACCTAAGCTAAGTTCAGAAGCAAAGAAAGATAAAATAAAGTTCTAGAATCACTTAAGTTGGGAAGCTAGTATCATAAACACAACCCTGTTGTGGTCAAGTCAAGATTCATCATTCATTTCATAAGTTATTTTGAAAACATCTGACAACGAAACAGTATGGCCATTCCAACTATCCATAACCGTGGACGCGGCTATTCGAATAGTTTGACACTCTGCAGAGGTGGTACACTTTCACCACAAGATTCGATACATCTGTCAGGGATAACCCTGAATCATCATACATAGTATGCAGATAATCAAACATAACCTTCCCTTTACACACCCTAGTATAAGCACCTCTCCTATGAGCATGGCCTCCCAACCATGACCATCTGTCATCTTGGGCACTTCATAGGTGGACAACATTGAGAGGTAGCTTCAGCTCAGACCTCTCCCGCGAGGGAACTAATACTAATGCATATAAACTTCCGGCTAAGCCTTACCCAATTCAGGTATTGTGGTTGTATAGTAAATTTGGAATGGTATCGCATCCGAATCCAACCATCAGTTTTGAAAAAAGTGTTAAGGCTCATGCCTCAACAATTTCACCATCATGAACCATTTGTGTTTCTCAACACATGTCAAAACATCTCAATAGAATGACTCATCATTCCAAGGTTTTCACAATTCATTTTCACCAAGTGTTCCCATCTAAAGTGACTCAAGTTTTTATCTACTCTAAACTACTAAGTTAAGAGTGTTCACTAAGGTGGAAAGATGGGATCAATCTCATGCATAGAATGACATCTAAAGTTATCTCTATAGGTCAAGTTTTATACTCTTTATGCTATCTTCAAAATAAGTAAAGAACTTTGGGTAAAGTAAATGAAGTAAAGCTTGGACAATAATACTTGGGGTAAATACTATTCAGAGTGGTATAATCAAAACATGCCTAACACATCTTTGGTAAACCATCTAGTTCAATCCTAGCTTGCTCATAGTAGCTTGCATTGTTAATGGTGCCTTGCTAAGTATAATACTTGCAAGTGTTAG
This sequence comes from Avena sativa, assembly GCA_916181665.1. Taxonomy (NCBI): domain Eukaryota; kingdom Viridiplantae; phylum Streptophyta; class Magnoliopsida; order Poales; family Poaceae; genus Avena; species Avena sativa. The sequence continues at coordinate 349,182,609 of OV702287.1, forward strand.
CTTGCCTTGGTTGGTGCAGTGGTTGAAGTTTTCTTCTTCTTCTTGGTCTGTGGCTTATAACGCGTGAAGCGGTACTGGGCGATATGGGTCGTTGGATTAGAACAAGGATCAACGGCTGGGATCATCATCGACGACAGACCTGTCACCGGCGAACTCTAACCCTAGCGGCTCGGTGGGGGTGCTTAGGGGGCGTACCAGGGCTCCAGCGACGACGGCGAGGCGGGTAAACGAACTGTTGGTCGACAGCGAGCTCAGAGACAGTCGAGGCAGCTCCAGGGGTGGCCGCAATCAGTGACGCCCTTCTCCTCCAGAGGCGGCATGCTTCGGTGCAATTCTGGCAAATGGTTGCTCGCGCTGCTCTGGCTAGAGGTGGGGAACGATCAGTGAGGTGAGGGGAGGTGAGTGGTGTGCTGAAACTGGCTGGGGGTGGCCTCTATTTATAGGACGACGATGCGATCGAGAGGCATGGGCGAGCAGCTCTGGCGAGGGCTGCACATCGAGCTAGCGGCGTGGCTCGAGGTAGGGGACGGTCGCTGGTCTCCTGGCGGTGCTCTACATGATCAATGCGGGACTAGGGGCGGTGGTATGCGGTCGGACGGTGCTGGCGCTCTAAGTGGTAGAGACGGCGGTCTCAACGGCGAGCGGTGGCTGTGGTGCGTTGGGCGGCGAATGGGCATGTCTGGCGTGCTCCTAGGGTCGCGGGTTACGGTCGAGCGGCGGCTTGTGCACGCGTGTCGGGCGCGGTGCTCTGGTGCGTGCTCGGCATGGCGCAGTCGCTCTAGGTGCGGCGGTTTGGCAGTGGTCCATGCTCTGGCCTGGCAAGAGGAGGGGACAGAGGGTGGCGGTGAGGTGAGGTCTAGCTCGTAGACATGGCGAGAGAGAGGGAGGTGGTCTGCTGGGGCGGTTGCAAGGTTTGGCCGGCGGCATGGGCTCGGGTTGGCATGGCAAGGCCACTAGGGTGTAGGGGATGAGGTGATAATGGCATGGTTGGATCATTTAGGGACAATGGGAGTGTTTTGAGGACAATTGGGGGACAAGTTTGGCCAGAACACTATTCAAATAGTGGATTTGGTCTTTGTTTGAAATCTGTCCACAAGGTGTTTCTGAAAATGGCCGAAAGAACTTTATTTTTGAATTTTGAAAAGATTTTTGGTGGGTGTGATAGTATTAAGCTTGAGACTCTGTGGGTGCTTGGGTTTTGAAAATTGAGCTCATTTGAGTGGTTTTTGAAATAGTGGGATCTGCCCATATGATATAGATTCAATTTTCAATTGCCAATTAAATTTAGTGTTTGAATGTTTTTAGCAGATCACAAAGTGGGCCCTGGTACATCATTATGTGTACTAGCAAGGGGTGCAAAGATCCACATTTGTTTCTGTTAGGTTTTGAGTTCTAGGAATAGCCAAAGTAGGCATGGTAGTTAATTTGGCACAAATGACCATTTGATTCTTTTGTTTACTTTGATTTGTTTTTCTTTGGGATTTGTTTGGGAATGATCTAGATGATGTGTATTTCACCTAAGAATCATTTTACAAGCAATGGATCACTTAATCATGGCAATTCAAATTAACTCCTAATTTAAATGCACACACATATGAATGCTTTAATAATTTTGATTGGAAAAGTTTTTTGTTATCCCTAATTTTGATGATTTGGATCTTAATAACCTTGGATTAAAGTTTTGGGATGTTACAAACCTTCCCCCCTTAAACAAAATCTCGTCCCGAGATTTACAAAGAAAACTAGGAACTAAAGAGATCTGGGAACTCTGTCCTAATGTAATCTTCTCGCTCCCAAGTGGCTTCCTCCTCGGTATGGTTGCTCCACTGAATCTTGAGAAACTTGATACTCCAGGTCCGGGTGGTTCGGTAAGCTTCTTCTAGGATACGGATGGGCACTTCACAATAGGTCAGGTCATTGTTGATCTCCACAGCTCTGTGATCGATGTTCTTGAAAACTTCAGCATTTTCCGGCACTTCCAGGCATTTGCGAAGTAACGAGATATGGAACACGTTGTGGATGGCTGACATCTCTTCAGGCAGTTCCAGTTGATACAATACTTCTCCTTGACGGTTGAAAATTTTGAAGGGCCCGATATATCTGGGGGCTAACTTTCCTTTCATACTAAAGCGTTGGGTTCCTTTCAATGGTGAAACCTTGAGATATACAAAATCTCCGACATTGAAAGTCAGGTCTCTCCTTCTCTTGTCAGCATAACTCTTCTGTCTGGATTGGACGGTCTTGAGGTGCTCATGAACTTTGTGAACCTTCTCTTCGGCTTCTCGGAGAATGTCGGGTCCAAAGATCTGACTCTCTCCTACTTGCGACCAATTCAAAGGGGTACGACACTTCCTTCTGTAGAGGAATTCAAATGGTGCCATTTGCAAACTAGCTTGATAACTGTTGTTATATGAGAATTCTGCGAAAGGCAGGCAGTCTTCCCATTTTGATCCATATTCCAACACACAAACTCTTAACATATCCTCTAGGATCTGGTTGACTCTCTCAGTCTGTCCATCCGTTTGTGGGTGATACGCGGTGCTGAAGTTCAACTTGGTTCCTAATCCTTCCTGAATGTTCTGCCAAAATCTCGAGGTAAACTGGGTTCCTCGATCTGATACGATGGTCTTGGGGGTGCCATGCAGACTAACAATTCTAGCAATATACAGCTCTGCTAGCTTCGCACTCTGATAGGTAGTCTTGATAGGTATGAAGTGAGCTACCTTGGACAGTCTATCCACTATGACCCGGATTGAGTCATTTCCCCTACTGGAAGTAGGCAAACCGGTGATAAAGTCCATTCCGACGGAATCCCGTTTCCATTCTGGAATCTGCAATGGTTGCAACAGTCCTGTAGTTCTCTGGTGCTCTGCTTTGACTCTTTGACAGATGTCACACTTGGCGATGTAGCTCCCGATTTCTCTCTTCATCTTGTGCCACCAAAATTGCTCTTTCAAATCTTGATACATCTTCGTTCCTCCGGGGTGGATAGAATAAAGAGTATCATGAGCTTCCTTCATGATAACTTGCTTCAGCTCCGAATCTACTGGCACACGGATACGTCCTTTGTACCACATAATTCCTTCTTCGTCTTCAGTGAATCCAGGTACCTTTCCTGTACCAATACGACGTTTGATTCCGTCGATACTTTGATTTCCCTTCTAGGCTTCCTTGATCTGGCTAATCAATGTGGGTTTAAGTTCAATGCTAGCTAAGAATCCTTTGCTAACTAATTCAGTTCTGAATTGCTCCAACTCCTCATACAAACTTGGCTGCTTCTCCTTGATCATAGTGTTTAGCCTACAAGGCAATCTACTAAGAGCATCCGCTACCACATTGGCTTTGCTAGGGTGATAGTGAATGTCAAGGCATAATCCTTGATTAACTCTATCCATCTCCTTTGCCTCATATTCAGCTCCTTCTGAGTGAAAATATACTTCAAGCTCTTGTGATTTGAGTAAATGTCACAGCGATTACCCATCAAATAATGACGCCATGTCTTCAATGCCAAAACTATGGCTGCTAATGCAAGATCATGGGTCGGATAGTTCTACTCATGTTGCTTTAGTTGTCGAGATAGATATGCGATGACTTTGCCTTCTTGCATCAATACACATCCGAGACCAATCTTGGATGCATCATAATATACATCAAACGGCTTCTTGATGTCTGGCATGATCAAAATTGGGGCTAATATCAATCTCTTCTTCAGCTCTTGAAAACTGGCTTCACATTTGTTTGTCCAATCAAACTTCTTGTCCTTCTTCAACAATTGGGTCATGGGTCTGGCGATGCTCGAGAATCCTTCTACGAACTTGCGGTAGTATCCCGCTAATCCAAGAAATGCACGGACCTGGGTTTGAGTGGTTGGGGCTTCCCATTCTTCGACATCTTTGATCTTGGCGGGATCAACAGAGACTCCTCCGGCAGACACAATATGTCCTAGGAATCCTACTTCTTTCAGCCAAAACTCACACTTGCTGAACTTGGCATATAACTGATGCTCTCTCAGGGTTTCTAGGATGATTCTCAGATGTTGCTCATTCTCTTCTTCTGACTTGGAGTAGATAAGGATGTCGTCTATAAACACAACTACAAACTTATCTAGGAAATTCATAAAGATGTTATTCATGAGATTCATGAAATAAGCAGGGGCATTGGTTAATCCAAAAGACATAACCGTATATTCGTAGAAACCATAGCGAGTAGTAAAGGCAGTCTTCGGAATATCCGTTGCACGAATCTTAAGTTGGTGATAACCAGTCCTAAGATCAATCTTTGAGAATACCTGGGCTCCAGTCAATTGATCAAATAGATCCTCTATCTTTTGCAAGGGGTATTTGTTCTTGATGGTGACGTCATTCAACTTTCTGTAATCTGTGCACAAACGATTGCCTCCATCTTTCTTGTCTACGAATAACACTAGTGATCTCCATGGCGACGTGCTTGGTTGAATCAAGCCTTTTTCTAACATGGAATCCAACTGCTTCTTCAGTTCCACTAACTCTGAGGGGTTCATGCTATAGGGTCTCTGGGCTATGGGTCCGGTTCCGGGGATTAGTTCGATAATGAACTCAATATCCCTATTCGGGGGCATACCTGGCAATTCATCTAGGAATACGTCGGGCTATTCACAGACTACTCTGACTTGGTCTATGGTGGGTAGGGCTAGACTCTTGTTGCACTTGAATTGGCGAGGTAAGGTTTCAGAGATATGCTCTACTGTTACTCCAGAGCTACTGGTCATGGTGATGGCTTTCTTAGCACAGTCTATCAGTCCTTTATGCCTTGACATCCAGTCCATACCTAGTAATACTTCCAATCCTTTGGTTCCAAGTACAAACATAAAAATCTATCCCATGTATTCTGATAGGCACAGCTTTGCAAATTTTTCTAGCTTTTGTAGTTGAACCGGGGATTTGAACTATCATGACATGCTTTAGGTTGGTTGGGTGAATCTTACTAGTGCATGCAAATTCTTCGGTGACAAATGAATGTGATGCTCCCGAAGCAAACAATACTCTTGCTAAAACTAAGTTGACAGAAAACATTCCTAGCACTACATCTGGCGCTTCTTGGGCTTCTTCGGCGTTCATGTGGAAGAGACGACCATTGCGGTTGTGAGGGTTCCCTGGGGCAAATCTTCTTCCTGGTTGAACACGATGCTGCTGTTGAGCTGGGGCATTCACATTGGCAGTGGTGGCAGTCTTCTTGGGACACTCATTGGAATAGTGACCCTTCACTCCACACTCGAAACAAGTGATCTGTGACTTGTCCTTTGCTGCCATGGGTACAACATTGCTGCCAGTTCTGGGTATAGTGTTCGTTGTTGTTGGTGGTGTGGTTATGGTTCTTGGAAGGTGCACGGTTGAAATTGTTGGCATTGCCGGAGTTGTGGTTGTTTCCTCCGGACTTCACATTGCTTCCGCTACGGTTGGGGTAGCTTGGGCGAGACATTGGGGGTCGGTTGTTCCTTGGTGCATATCCTGGTGAGGGGTTGGGACAGTACTTCTGGTGACTGCTGGATCCAGATTGCTGCATCATACGATGTTTGCGGTTGTCGTTTGCTTAGTTAATCTTCCCTTCCATCTGAATGGCAGAGTCGACTAGCTCTTTGAGATCCTCGAAAAGAATGTTGATGAGGACAGTCTGCATCTCATCATGCAGTCCGTTCAAGAATCTCTCCTTCTTCTTGGCCTCCATGTTGATCTCATCAGGTGCATACCTGGCAAGCGACAGGAATCTGTCACGGTATTCCACCACAGTCATTCTGCCTTGCTTCAAGTCACGAAACTCATCTCTTAGTCTGGTGACTAGACCTTGCGGCACGAGGGTGCGGCTGAACTTGGCTTTGAATGCTTCCCATGTCATTACTTGACCATGGTTCATGTTGTGGATACTAGTCCACCATGCTCTTGCATCTCCTGCCAGATAGTGGGTGGCGAAGAGAACTTTCTCATTGTCATCAACTCCTGCAACTTCTAAGTTGTTTTCCATTGTTTGTAACCAATCATCAACATCTAGTGGGTTTTCAGCTTGGTTAAAGATTGGGGGATTGGTGTTCTGAAAGTTTTTGAGTTTGGATCCATGGTGATCCTGATTTCCATGTCCTTGGTTGTTGAGAGCCATCTAGGCGATCTGCTGCAGTGTGGCTAAGTTGGCTTGGCGCTCTGCCCTGCTTGCTTCTCTGTCTGCGGTGAGATTCTGTAAGATCTGCAGCATTGGGTCTTGTGACGAGCGGCTCCCTCCTTGGTTTCCACGAGTCATCTGAAGATTGAGATAGATACAGGGGTAAGAGGGAAAGTTCTAAGGTTCATGGTTTTGGTTTCAAAGCTAAAACTTTGAGTTAGACTCAGGTTTTTCAACGAACTCCATTTCATTCATGAAAACAAGCACACGATACAACACATACCACAATAATCAAAGGAAAACAGATGCTTTGAAGAACCATTCTGCAAGCTATGATACAGTGGGACTGATACATCTCCTGCTACGACAGTGCTCTAGTGCATCTACTCATCGTCGATGAAGTCGGAGTCCTCATCGTCAGTGTAGAAGTCCACGGCATCCTCTTCCATAAAGTCATCATCATTGCTGAGGTAAGAATCCATGTCTCCCTAGATGTCTTCACCCTCAACTTCTTCTTCCTTTGCTGCAAGCTGAGCTTCCTGCTCCTTGATGGTCTTCTCGAGGTCGGCCACCTTCTTGCGAAGACGGGCGATGGTGCGATCCTTCTTTGCATGCTGGCGGCAAAGAGACTGGCGATCTTGGACGAGTAGTGTGAAAGTCCGGGCCTTCTGGTCGGCAATGGCACGGTTCTGCTTAGCTAACTCTCTAGCATTGTCTAGTTCCTGCTGTCTGTCGTGCAGCAAGAAGTCAAGATTCTCCACTTGACGCCTCAACTTTGGGTGACTTGGCATCTCCATCAGCATTCCCATGAAGTCACATCTTGCATAGTGAGCAAAACGGGTTCCTTGGATTTGGTTGACGCTAAGGGCACATGGACGTACGAGAGCTTCATGCATTTCTCTGGCTAATCCATCTAGCCAGTTGTTCTCTCTCACGGAGAACTGGATTCTCCCGGACGTTGGTGCTTCTATGCTTCCTCTAAGATCAGTTGTGACGAGCCGCTGTAAATCTCCTCCTGGGGGTCCTGGAAGTTGAGCTCCAAGAAACTCTGGATGTGGGCGTCCCAGTAACTCCGACAGTGAATCTAGATCCCTCTCGAAGATCAGTTGACCTCCGTTTCCCAACTGGTAGAACTTGCTGAACTGAGACTCCATCTACAAGAATTAAGGATGAGGAAATTAGTGAAGTGATCAAGTGTGTCAAATTTTAAGTAGTAATGTAAGAATTTTGAGGAACATGAATTTTTGAGAAATAATGAATTCCCAAGGATAAGAGAGGAAATAGTTTTTCATAAATACTCACTTTGGTTTTGAAACTAAGTTTTTGTTTGGACGTCCATTCTAACTAGGGTCTCCTATGGTCAGGATGGCTCTGATACCAACTTGTCAACACCCGGATTTTTAATCCCAGATGCCCGTTATGCCATACCTCGCAATCCCAGAATTACGATTTTGGCGAGACATGACGGATTGGATATCACAGTACATCATCCATTACAAACCATACATAAGGTCTTACACAAATAAGGATCTCATGATCCAGTCTTAATACAACAAGCAGCGGAAATAAAAGATAAGCGTAGCGGTGGGGTCCATCTTCAAGGGCACAGGCAATGCTGACAAAGGCAGATAGTCCTAGTTATCATAGCCATCCTGCTGGCCATCATCTTGGTAGTCTCCTTCATAGTCTGGCCATGAGAATAGCCAGGGACAAAAACCATGAGTACTTTTAAAGTACTCGCAAACTACCACTAACAAGTAGTATAGTTCTAAGTTAAAGTGCTAACTCTAAGTTTAACTATAAAGTTAAGTTTGAAACCTAAGCTAAGTTCAGAAGCAAAGAAAGATAAAATAAAGTTCTAGAATCACTTAAGTTGGGAAGCTAGTATCATAAACACAACCCTGTTGTGGTCAAGTCAAGATTCATCATTCATTTCATAAGTTATTTTGAAAACATCTGACAACGAAACAGTATGGCCATTCCAACTATCCATAACCGTGGACGCGGCTATTCGAATAGTTTGACACTCTGCAGAGGTGGTACACTTTCACCACAAGATTCGATACATCTGTCAGGGATAACCCTGAATCATCATACATAGTATGCAGATAATCAAACATAACCTTCCCTTTACACACCCTAGTATAAGCACCTCTCCTATGAGCATGGCCTCCCAACCATGACCATCTGTCATCTTGGGCACTTCATAGGTGGACAACATTGAGAGGTAGCTTCAGCTCAGACCTCTCCCGCGAGGGAACTAATACTAATGCATATAAACTTCCGGCTAAGCCTTACCCAATTCAGGTATTGTGGTTGTATAGTAAATTTGGAATGGTATCACATCCGAATCCAACCATCAGTTTTGAAAAAAGTGTTAAGGATCATGCCTCAACAATTTCACCATCATAAACCATTTGTGTTTCTCAACACATGTCAAAACATCTCAATAGAATGACTCATCATTCCAAGGTTTTCACAATTCATTTTCACCAAGTGTTCCCATCTAAAGTGACTCAAGTTTTTATCTACTCTAAACTACTAAGTTAAGAGTGTTCACTAAGGTGGAAAGATGGGATCAATCTCATGCCATAGAATGACATCTAAAGTTATCTCTATAGGTCAAGTTTTATACTCTTTATGCTACCTTCAAAACAAGTAAAGAACTTTGGGTAAAGTAAAGGAAGTAAAGCTTGGACAATAATACTTGGGGTAAATACTATTCAGAGTGGTATAATCAAAACATGCCTAACACATCTTTGGTAAGCCATCTAGTTCAATCCTAGCGTGCTAATAGTAGCTTGCATTGTTAATGGTGGCTTTCTAAGTATAATACTTGCAAGTGTGAGCTTGCCTTGGTTGGTGTAGTGGTTGAAGTTTTCTTCTTCTTCTTGGTAGAACTCCTCCTCCTCGTAAGCTTGGTCGGTACTATCGTCTATAAATACATACGGAGTACACAATCACCAAACCATACTTAACTAGTCCAATTAGCACTCTAAGGCATATAGTTGATGATCTATTATCATCACAACCATCACAAGTTTTATTAACTAGTTTCGTTCTTTTTATTTTAGAAAAATTTCTACTCATTGAAAATTAACTAAGATTTAATATTCACCACTTAAAATATGGGATCATGTGTACACATGTCATCACCACATATTCTAACATGTGGGAATGTGATTTAAGGGTTGGATCATAATTACTTTGGTTTAAGTTCATTATTTAATGATTTAAAGTGACTACAAATGCCTATATAGCATTATTTTGGTACTAGTCCAAAGTCACTGCATGTAAACCTTAATATTATTACATATTTAGATAGATATGGTGAAATGTGATTTTTGAGGGTTGGAATCAACTCAAAATCTATCTTGGTTGATTTTATAAAAATGTTGCAAGGTGCAAATGCTTCTGTCTTATTATATTTACCAGGAGAGATCTCTAACTCTAATTGAATTAAATCCAACTGGCTTGGGTAGATCTTTTTAGTAGCTTTCTAACAAAATTGGAATCACTCCATTTGGATTTGTAAATCTCTCTGAAATGAATTTCAAACTAGGGGACAGAACTAGGTTTAAACTAAAAAGAAAAATCCTAATTCAAACTAACCGGGTCGCGCGGGAAAACTAACGGGCTGGCCCAGTGACACTACACGGCGAGGGGCTCAGCTGATAGGTGGGTCCACCGGACAGTGGCTTATAACGCGTGAAGCGGTACGGGGCGATATGGGTCGTTGGATTAGAACGGGGATCAACGGCTAGGGATCATCGTCGACGACGGACCTGTCACCGGCAAACTCTAACCCTAGCGTCTCGGTGGGGGTGCTTAGGGGGCGTTCCAGGGCTCCAGCGACGACGGCGAGGCGGGCAAAGGAACTGGTGGTCGACGGCGAGCTCAGGGACGGTCGAGGCAGCTCCGGGGGTGGTTGCAATCAGCATCGCCCTTCTCCTCCAGAGGCGGCCTGCTCCGGTGCAATTCTGGCGAACGGCTGCTCGCGCTGCTCCAGCTATAGGTGGGGAATGGTCAGTGAGGTGAGGGAAGGTGAGTGGTGTGCTGAAACTGGCTGGGGGTGGCCTCTATTTATAGGACGACGACGCGGCCGAGAAGCATGGGCGAGCGGCTCCGGCGAGGGCTGCACAACGAGCTAGCGGCGTGGCTCGAGGTAGGGGACAATCACTGGTCTCCTAGCGGTGCTCTACATGATCAATGCGGGACTAGGGGCGGTGGTATGCGGTCGGACGATGCTGGCGCTCTGAGCGGCAGAGACGTCGGTCTCAACGGCGAGCGGTGGCTGTGGTGCGTTGGGCGGCGAATGGGCATGTCTGGCGTGCTTCTGGGGTCGTGGCGGAGTGGTGGACGCGGGCTGCGGTCGAGCGGCGGCTTGTGCACGCGTGTCGGGTGCGGCGCTCTGGCGCGTGCTCGGCATGGCGCAGTCGCTCTGGGCGCGGCGGTTTGGCGGTGGTCCATGCTCTGGCCTGGCTCGGGGAGGGGACAGAGGTTGGCGGTGAGGTGAGGGCTAGCTCGTAGACATGGCGAGAGTGAGGGAGGTGGTCTGCTGGGGCGGTTGCAAGGTTTGGCCGACGGCATGGGCTCGGGTTGGCATCGCAAGGCCACTAGGGTGTAGGGGATGAGGTGATAATAGTATGGTTGGATCATTTAGGTACAATGGGAGTGTTTTGAGGACAATTGGGGGACAAGTTTGGCCAGAACACTATTCAAATAGTGGATTTGGTTTTTGTTTGAAATCTGTCCACTAGGTGTTTGTGAAAATGGCCGAAAGAACTTTATTTTTGAATTTTGAAAAGATTTTTGGTGGGTGTGATAGTATTAAGCTTGAGACTCTGTGGGTGCTTGGGTTTTGAAAATTGAGCTCATTTGAGTGGTTTTTGAAATAGTGGGATCTTCCCATATGATATAGATTCAATTTTCAATTGCCAAATAAATTTAGTGTTTGAATGTTTTTAGCAGATCACAAAGTGGGCCCTGGTACATCATTATGTGTACTAGCAAGGGTGCAAAGATCCACATTTGTTTCTGTTAGGTTTTGAGTTCTAGGAATAGCCAAAGTAGGCATGGTAGTTAATTTGGCACAAATGACCATTTGATTCTTTTGTTTACTTTGATTTGTTTTTCTTTGGGATTTGTTTGGGAATGATCTAGATGATGTTTATTTCACCTAAGAATCATTTTACAAGCAATGGATCACTTAATCATGGCAATTCAAATCAACTCCTAATTTAAATGCACACACATATGAATGCTTTAATAATTTTAATTGGAAACATTTTTTGTTAACCCTAATTTTGATGATTTGGATCTTAATAACCTTGGATTAAAGTTTTGGGATGTTACAAGAAGTCCTTTGGTTGACTTCTTCCATCCCTCTCTCTCTAGCCCTTGTGACCATGGCCCAAAGTTTGGGATGTGCGAACAAGGCACACCTGCAGTACGCCGTTGCGCTGCAGGGATTCCTAGCCGGATATCCACTTCCACACTCCCGGCGGGATCGGGGAGCCGGAGGTCTCATCGTGCACCGGATGTGTACGAAGACACGAGGTGCAACACTTGGGGCGCTTAAATGTCGTGAGCCGGAGCTGCTGCACGATGAAGGAGCAAGGGGTGACCTGCGAGGAGCTTCGTGACCTTGAGGTCGGCTACGAGTACGACTACATCAACCACGTTCCCCGCGGAATGTTAACCATGTACGGTCTACAAGGGTATGTATTCTATACGTGTTGTCCATTACTTAATTACTACATAGATAGATCCTAGGAAGTTTTTTGGGGTTCCATCGTAGGATTTTTTTGTTTTCTGCTGCGGATCCCCTTCAGGTAAATGTAACCTCCTTGTGAGGACCTCGGGAGCTGATACGTCCAAAACGTATCTATTTTCCCGAACATTTTTGCTATTGTTTCTCCTCTAAACTTGTGTGATTTGGATGCAACTAACGCGGACTGACGCTGTTTTCAGCAGAATTACCTTGGTGTCTAGTTTTTGGGCAGAAAATCAACTATCAGGAAAAATCTCGGAAAATATGCCAAAAATCCTATTTCACCAGAAGACTCTCGGAGCCAGAATACGAGACGGAGTGGGGCTGGGGCCCAGCCACACCACCTGGCCGCATGGGCTGGGCCTGGCCGCGCCAGGGGGTGGTCTGGCCGCCCCAGACACCCCCTCGGTCTCCCTCTTCACCTATAAGATGCCTTCTGACCTAAAAACTCAGGGGGGTTCGACGTTTTTCCAGAAAGACTTCCGCTTCACCGCCACCACCAGATTCCACGATTTGGAACCAGAAACTCCGTTCTGGCACCCTGCCGGGACGGGGAATTGGAGGAGATCATCGCCATCATCATCACCATCGCTTCTCCATCGACCATCCATGTTTCCCCCGTCTATGAGTGAGTAATCCCCCGCTGTAGGCAATTGGAATGGTAGGGATTGGATGCGATCGTTCATGTAATGGCATCAGATTGTTAGGGCATGGTGCCTAGTATCTTCTATTAGTGCTTTTTGACTTTGTTGCGACTTGTTATGCTTAATGCTTGTCACTAGGGCCTGAGTGCCATGATTTCAGATCTAAACATGTTATTGATTCATTATGATAGTATTGTTTATGGTCTTACCTGCAAGTTGTATACACACGTTGTTGTCCGGAACCAAAGGCCCCGAAGTGATAGAAATCGGGATAACCAGAGGGAATGGCTTTGATGTGAGGATCACATGTGTTCACGGAGAGTTAATGCTTTGCTCCGGTGCTCCATTAAAAGGAGCACATTAATTGCCAGTAGTTCCCTTGAGGCCCCGCTGCAAACGGGCTGGCACGACAAAAGATGTTGTGCAAGTTCTCATTGCGAGCACGTATGACTATATATGGATCACATGCCTAGGATTATCTAGTACTTGGATGCTTTGTCTTATTTATCTGCAATTGCCGTATGTTCTGATTGCCATGTGAATTGTCTTGTCCATGCAACGCCCGTCCATCCATACCTATGCCTACCGCACTCGAATCCTACTGTTTGCTGCTATTGTTACTACTGTCTTTACTTTATTACTGCTGTTACTTCACTACTCCTACTACAAAACTATTGCTACTGATAAACTGCTGTGAGCAAGATTGTTTCCAGGTGCAGCTAAATTGACAACTCAGTTGTTAAGGCTTATAAATATTCTTTGGCTCCCCTTGTGTCGAATCAATAAATTGGGTTTCACTTCCCTCGAAAATACTGCGATACACCCCCTATACTTGTGGGTCATCAAGACTATTTTCTGGCGCCATTGTCGGGGAGCATAGCTTTATTTATCAAGTTCACTTGGATTCATTATTGTTTGCTTCCATCCATCCATCATGGGTAAGTCTCGTGATGGCAAGGTTTCTATTTTACCAACCACTACAAGAAGATGTACGGTTCTGAACACCTTTGTTGCTCTTGATTCACCATTTGTTATGAGTAAGCTCGTTACACCACCACATACACATGCTACACACACTGCTACTACTGCTGAATCTGAAACTTCTGATACTTATGATGCTGCTTCTACTGTGCTTGATAAGAGTGGTTCATTAGGTCCTTTCCTAGATGCTACGATTGCTAGAACTATAGTTGGAAATACTGAAACTCCTAATGAAGACACTACTACACCTGTTAGTTCACCTAAGTCTAGTGAGAGTTATGATATTGAAGATGGTTATGTTGAGATGACCGATGAATTTATTAAAGAATGTAAAAACACCCATGATAGGAGTGCTGCTAAGAATCTCCTTGAGAGGCATACTATTAGACCCAAATTGTCTCCTATTGCTAAGTTTGCTGCTTCTCCCATAAACATTAAAGATAAAGATTATGATTTCTCTCTTGATCTATCTTACATAGCTATTGTTGAGAAAGAACCTTTTTGTGGGACTAAGAATGAAAGTGCGGTAGCACATATGACTGATCTTTCTACCATGAGTGGCCTGTTTTCTGATGATATTAAGATGCATACCTACTTTGTTGCTAAAATTTTCCCCTTTTCACTGAAAGGAGAAGCTAAAACTTGGTTTAACAATTTACCTCCTGGATCTATTGATAGCCCTGATTGCTTGATTAGTACTTTCCTGCAGAAATATTTTCCTCCTAGTGCTAGACATGCTATTTTGCAGGAACTTTTTGATTTTAAACAGGGAGAAAAAGAGATATTGCCTGAATCTTGGGCACGGTTTTGTGCTTTGATTCATGCACAGGCTGGATGTCCATCACCATAGAATGAGCTTCTTGATATATTTTATAATGGACTAACTGAAGAATCTAGGACATACCTGGATAGTTGTGCTGATTGTGTTTTCAGGAATAGGTCTCCCAAGGAAGCTGAGGAATTAATGGCTAAAATAAGCAAGAACTATGAAGATTGGACTCCTCCTAAACCAGGTATACTTGAAGTAATTATACCTGAACCAGCTGTACCGGCGCCTATACCATCATCTAAGAAGAGGGGAGTTATTGAATTGAATGATGAAGTGATGAAGGAAGCTAAGAAATGTCTTAAGCAGAAGGGAATTAAAGCTGCAGATGTCAAGAATTTACCTCCTATAGAAGAATTATGTAAGCCTATCCCTTATTCATCCACTATTGAGGTACACTCTCTCCAACACTTTGATGAAGGTGATATCCCATACTCTAAACCTCCTGATCAATGCTTAGAAGAATTCGATATTTTTATTGTTAAGCAAGATAATTTTAATAAAAGGGTGCAAAATCATCTAATGGAAAACTCTAGAGCTATTGTTGAGTTAAAAGATATTGTGGAAAGAACCTCTAATAATGTTAAAATGATTGTCAAGCATTTTCAAATGGTTCAAACTCAAATAGATCAACTTATTAAAGTGCAAAAAGACTTGCTAGTTAATGCTGCTAAAGAAAAACATGCTTATGAAATTAGAACTAGAAGTGGTGCTACTACCCAGGATCCTCTATATCCCGAGGGGCATCCTAAAAGAATCGAGCAGGATTCTCAACAAGCTGAAAATAGTGGTTCTACTCGTAAGAAAAGAAAAAAGAAACATAAAACTATTGTAGAACCCTCTGAACCTGCTAAAGATCCTAATAGTATATCTATCTCTGATGCTGAAACTGAAAGTGGTAATGAAAAAATGATGTTTCTGATAAAGAAAAAGTTGAAGAAGAACCTGAAGGGCACACTAAGAATACCAAATACACTAAAGAAGATTTTATTGCTAAGAAACATGGTAGTGAAAGAGAGCCTTGGGTCCAAAAACCTATGGCTTTCCCTGATAAGAAACACAAGTCAAAGGAATATGAACACTATAATAAGTTTTGTGAGTGGATGAAACCTTTATTCCTGCAAATTCCTTTGACTGATGCTATTAAATTGCCTCCTTATTCAAAGTATATGAAGGATATTGTCTCGAATAAAAGGAAGATCCCTAATGAAGAAATTTCTACTTTGCTTGCCAATTATTCCTTTAATGGTAAGGTTCCAAAGAAACTTGGAGACCCAGGGATTCCAACTATCCCTTTCTCTATTAAGAATAGTTATGTTAGAACTGCTTTGTGTGATTTGAGAGCTGGAGTTAGTGTTATGCCTTTCTCTCTCTATAAGAGACTTCAACTGGAAAAATTAATACCAACTGATATATCTTTGCAAATGGCTGATAAATCTACCACTATTCTTGTTGGTATATGTGAGGATGTATCTGTTCAAGTGGCCCATAATTGCTTGATATTAACTGATTTTGTTGTGCTTGAAATGCCTGAAGATGATAATATGTCTATTATTCTTGGGAGACTTTTTCTTAATACTCTAGGAGCTGTTATTAATTGTAATCAAGGAAAGGTGGCCTTTAATGTTAATGACAAGGAGCATATTGTCTATTTCCCCAAGACGATTGATAGGACTTATGGTTTAAATTCAATTTAACATGTTGAGGGCATTCAAGTTGGAGAAATATATTGTCCCATACCAAGAGAAAAATTTGAAACTGTTATGATTGGGACCATTGCTATTAAGGTTGAGGTAACATAATAATTAGTGGAATACAAGGTTTTGTTTCATATAAAATTGTTTTGGTAACAAGACCTGATCAACCTTGTTAACAAAAGGATTTCATGGAACAAAACAATGTTTTCACCATGATTATCTCCACTTACTTCTATTCTTTCCATTTTAGTTTTTGCTTTCGATTAGTTTACTTTTTTGTTGTTAGTTGCTTGCATATTAGGTTGTCTTAGAACTTCTATAGTTCTAGCCTTGTTTTGCTCATGCATCATTCGAAAAACCTTTTTCTGTCAGAAAATCATTCAACTATACCTGAAAATGCCCAAAAATAAAGTGTCTCAAAAAATTCCAGAAAATTCATATTAAATTTTTACGTGAAAAAGGGGCAGAGGAGTGCCTGGAAGGTACCAGGGGGGCCCACCAGGCAGGCACACCACCTGGTGGCGCGGCCAGCCCTAGGGCACGCCTGCTATGGTGTGGGCCACCCCTGGCCCTCCACTCATTCTCTCACTTGCCACTTTCTTCTCTCTCCCGAGTAGACTCCAGTTCATTGCTCAAAATCGCGTTCTTGCTGTGCTTGCCCTCAATTTTTCGATCTCCTTGCTCAACCCATCTTTGCTGCTGAAATTTGGAGCATTTGTTCTCCGGTATGTGACTCCTCTGCTTGTCCAAGTAGATTTGTGTTTAGTGGTTTATATCTTGAGTATTTTGCTGCTGTAGGTGACAGGTTTGAGAGCTTGTAAGCTTGTTTGATGCTTAGAGATATAGTTTTGATGCATGTTTATGCCTCTTACAAGTCCCTATAAGTAGTGGCCTTCATTGTATATTAACTTTGCAATCACTTGTGTAATAGATGTTTAATTTTCAGAATATCAAACATGAACAACCGTACCTTTGGAGAAATATTTGAGAGGGATGCACCTAGGAGGTCAAGGCCCTCAAGATCAGCCTCTCAGTTTAGGCCATCATACAACGAAGATCTCATTGCACCTCGCATTAGTAATGAAGGAGATGATGGGGATGCTCACCCATCTACTTTTCCTTGTTTTACTTTCTTACAAGCTGCAGGGATTCTTGATGATTTCTTGCTACTGATTCAGAGGGTTGGTTTGACCTCATACATGCAAGATGAGAGTGAGCAATACGCTATGCTCACCAAGACTTTTGTTGAGAGCTTCGTGTTTACTAACACGCCCTATCAGTCAACTGTCTCTTTCAGAATTTATAATCTGCCCTTTACCATGTCCTTGGAAAGATTTTGCAGTATTGTAGGTGTAAGCATGGCAGGGACCGTGAAGAAGATTCAAGGGCGACCCGCTGATTTGCTGGAGCTCTACCGAGGGGTGACCAATGATGATGACCGCGTAGCTCAGCGCGGAAAGATAAGAAACATCCAACTCCTTGCTCTTAGATACTTTGCATATTATCTTGCTACTAGCTTTCTTGGTAGGGAGAATACGACTAATATCTCCAACTATCATTTAGCCTTCCTTGCTGTTGCGCTCAACAATGATACCTGGTACAATCTTGGCTCGCTTATTGCTCGCCGCCTAGCTGCTAGGGGGCCTATCTATGGGGGCATCATTGCTTCACGTATGGTCAATGCATTAGAGCTTTTTGTGGATCCCAATGATACTATATTGGCACAACAAAGGCTTGACCTTGCTGCTATGGAAACACATCACTTTGTCACTGCTGATTCTGAGTTGGACAATTTAGTATATAGGATGCTTTTTACTGACGGGGATGAGAGAGAGATCCCTTGGCTGCAATCTACCTTGTTCAGTGTTCATAGGAGGTCGTGGTCGCGCTCCAAGGAGGAGGTGGACGAGCAGCTCCGCTTGTTAGGTTTCCACAGGCAGCACCAGGAGGACGTGCCCTCCTACGATTACTCTGCGCACTACAGAGGGACATACTCGAGATCGCACCAGGACAAGGGTACCTCCTCGTCATACCACGGAGACACTTCATCCTGGCCAGCTTGGGATTGATACCCACTTAGGCCAAAAGCCTAATCTTGGGGGAGGTACGCCGACATTGCAGTCATCTCCATCTCATTTTGCATCGGTACTTTGTATATTCATGTTTCGTTCTCTTTTTAGTTTTCGTTCTTTCTTTGCTTCTGCTTTCTAAAAGACAAAAAGACCAAAAATATTTCTGTTGTTTCTCTTTGGTTTGCTTCTTTCTTTTTGCCTTGGTTTGCCTTTTCTTTTTTTGCTTTGTTTGAGCTATTCGAAAAACCCAAAAATATTTTGCTTTGCTTGTTCTCCCTTTTTTGGTTCTTGTTTTAAAAATTGAAAACACCAAAAATATTTGTTGTTCTTCTTTGGTTTTGTGAGTTTGTTGAAGGGTTCAGCAGTTCCCAGTGGAATTTGGTTTTATATTATTATTATTCAAGCCACACAAGTGAAGGGCAATAATGAGGATTAAGGACAACTTGAGGTGTGGTAAGAGGTTGGTAACAAACTCTATTTGTTTTCATTTTTGTACATATACTCATCATTGTGGGCATGCTTAGTCTGTTCGTG
Source organism: Avena sativa (assembly GCA_916181665.1). Lineage (NCBI taxonomy): Eukaryota > Viridiplantae > Streptophyta > Magnoliopsida > Poales > Poaceae > Avena > Avena sativa. Next base: position 349,201,265 of record OV702287.1, read on the forward strand.
TAGGGTGTATGTTATTCATGGATGCTTAGTAGTTCTTGCTTTCTTATGATTAGTTCTAGCCTGCTAATAGTTTGTAGCATGTCATATGAATGTTTGCTTACATTACTCTATTCATAATTTGGTATGACACCGTGGTACCCTTCTCTGAATGTTTCATTTGAATTGACTTGGCACATGCTCACGCATGCAGATGACTGAAATAATCAGTTAAGCCTCGATGAATTATTTTGCCTTGAGGGTCTCGAATCACTTTCATGCCATGATTAGTCCTGTTTTGTTGCAAGCATGATTATGACAGCTAGTGCTCTCTCGTTTGTCGCTCCCTTACTATTGCTAGCCTTCACTTACACTGGGTATGTTTTGCTCGTGTTTCCAATTCCCTAAAACCAAATATTGCCAAAAGTGTCCACCATACCTACCTATTAACATCATTTGTTGTTCCGTGCATATTCAATATGCCTTGTTTTCTTTCGAATAAAATGTTTGCTTGTTATGAGAAAGTTAGTTAGTAAAGCTCTCACGAACTTGATGGCACACTTTATTTCCTGCACTTAATAAACCTGAACCATTGTGACTGTCCATGAAAGTTATATGCTTGCAAATTATAGGCTGGGGATTAGCAGAACCGTGCTGTCACGAGGAACGCTTTCAACACCTGTAAATATATATCCAGTTGATACCATGCTCTTTTGTTTGCGGATGTCGTCGGTGGGAAATAAAAGGGGAGCTTGTAAGTCCATGGAGTTATGTATGTGTGTTAGAGAAACGCCTGGGCCACTGGTCTAATCCATGCTGTCATGGTGGAAACCTCCAGCGTAACCATAATAAGTATCTATGACGCATTCTTCTTATAAAAAAAGAGAGAGATAGCTATTGAGAAAAAGAAAAAAAGAGATTTGAGAAAAGAGGAAAGAGAGAAAAAACCACCATTTTCCCATGGTAAATAAGAAGATTGCTGAGATACTTATTGTCTGCTTGCCTTGTCATTTTGATATGGGAATTCTTTCGTATCATCAGGCAAGGGGTACCCGGTTGGCGGTTTTCTATGATATGCACGTATTTACGATGATAAGAACTTACCGGTAAGTAAAGTTGAGTAGCATGAGGAGCGGCCCTCATACTCAAGGGACATGGGATTTCCAGTTTATAGTCTGTCAAGCATATAACTCGGATTGGACCTCACTTTCACTTTAACCATATTAAAGATGCTTATGATATGGGCAATGAGAGCTCAAAGCTAATGAGTACCATACTTTCAGCATTTGGAAGCCTTTCAAACTATTCAAAACCTTTTCATTTCTTTGTTGATTCTCCACCTATTCTATGAGCAACTTCTTGAGAGCTTAGTTGTCATTCTTAGTGTAATGTGCTTGTCTCAAAACTTTATTATTTGTGTTATGACTTTGATGCTTGTATCTTTGATATCTTTACTTCTAGTCTTCACCTGAACTTCAGAGATGCCTTGGCATCCACAATAAAAAGGCAAGCGAGATACCATTCTATCATACCTTGTTATGAGCATTGTAATGTTTCTTATGTTTATGTTTCATGCTACTTATTATTTTTCAGTTGGAATCTCTTCATAGCTTGCAATGCCTGTTAAGTAATCTTAGTTGCATACTCCTTATTATGAATTTTCTAAGTAGTTGATCACATGTTGAGAATATATACATCATCTGAAGCAAATGTGTTCGTGAAAGTTTCTTTTATCGCACTCAGTTTTCAACTGAATTGCTTAACGACAAGCAATAAGCTAAGCTTGGGGGGAGTTGATACGTCCAAAACGTATCTACTTTCCCGAACACTTTTGCTATTGTTTCTCCTCTAAACTTGTGTGATTTGGATGCAACTAACACAGACTGACGCTGTTTTCAGCAGAATTACCTTGGTGTCTAGTTTTTGTGCAGAAAATGAACTATCAGGAAAAATCCCGAAAAATATGCCAAAAATCCTATTTCACCAGAAGACTCCCGGAGCCAGAATACGAGACGGAGTGGGGCTGGGGCCCAGCCACACCACCTGGCCGGGCGGGCTGGGCCTGGTCGCGCCAAGGGGTGGTCTGGCCGCCCCAAACACCCCCTCGGTCTCCCTCTTCGCCTATAAGATGTCTTCTGACCTAAAAACTCAGGGGGTTCGACGTTTTTCTAGAAAGAGTTCTGCTCTGCCGCCACCACCAGATTCCACGATTCGGAACCAGAAACTCCGTTCTGGCACCCTGTCGGGATGGGGAATTGGAGGAGATCATCGCCATCTTCACCACCATCACTTCTCCATCGACCATCCATGTTTCCCCCATCTATGAGTGAGTAATCCCCCGCTGTAGGCTATGGGGATGGTAGGGATTGGATGAGATTGTTCATATAATGGCATCATATTGTTAGGGCATGGTGCCTAGTATCTTCTATTAGTGCTTTTTGACTTTGTTGCGACTTGTTATGCTTAATACTTGTCACTAGGGCCCGAGTGCCATGATTTCAGATCTGAACATGTTATTGATTCATTAGGATAGTATTATTTATGGTCTTACCTGCAAGTTGTATACACACGTTGTTGTCCAAAATCGAAGGCCCCGAAGTGACAGAAATCGGGATAACCGGAGGGAATGGCTTTGATGTGAGGATCACATGTGTTCTCGGAGTGTTAATGCTTTGCTCTGGTGCTCTATTAAAAGGAGCACCTTAATTGCCACTAGTTCCCTTGAGGCCCCGCTGCAAACGGGCTGGTAGGACAAAAGATGTTGTGCAAGTTCTCATTGCGAGCACGTATGACTATATATGGAACACATCCCTAGGATTATCTAGTACTTGGATGCTTTGTCTTATTTATCTGCAATTGCCCTATGTTCTGATTGCCATGTGAATTGTCTTGTCCATGCACCGCCCGTCCATCCATACCTATGCCTACCGCACTCGAATCCTACTATTTGCTGCTATTGTTACTGCTGTCTTTACTTTATTACTGCTGTTATTTCACTACTCCTACTACAAAACTGTTGCTACTGATAAACTGCTGTGAGCAAGATTATTTCCAGGTGCAGCTGAATTGACAACTCAGTTGTTAAGGCTTATAAATATTCTTTGGATCCCCTTGTGTCAAATCAATAAATTGGGTTTCACTTCCCTCGAAAATACTGCGATACACCCCCTATACTTGTGGGTCATCAGGAGCTTGCCGACCATGTCGAGTCCCCATTGTGCAAAGGGCCAATCCACTGGTATTGGCCTGAGCTCTGCACCAGGTACATGCGGCTTGTCCGCGAATCACTGGCAAGCGTTGTTTCATTTTTACGATGTCCTTGGCGTCACGCATGGCCGTTGGCCAGTAGAATCCAGCTCGCGGAGCCTTGGCGACGAGGGCGTGACTACCGGCATAGTGCCCACAAGTGCCTTCGTGTATGTCGAGGAGGACAGCTCTTCCGTCCCCGTTGGAGACGCACCATTGGAGGATTCCTGTGATGCTGCACTTGTATAGTTTGCTGTTGATGAGGGCGAATGCCTTGGATCGTCACGCTATGTGTCATGCATCAGTCGGGTCATCTGCCAGCCTCTTGCTGAGCAGGTATGTGATGTACGGCTGTGTCCAAGATGGTCGATCATCATGACCTACTGATTCAGACTCCATGTCATTGATTCCCATAGGCTCTCTCGGTGGTGTAGTCCCCGAGTCTGTTGTTGCGCTAGTTTTAGGCTCTGTGGCCTTTTGCTTGATGGAGCGCTCGCAAATGCGTTCCAGAAATACGCCAGGTGGCACTTTGGCGCAGGTGGAGCCAATGTTGGCGGGTATGTCTGCCTCCTCGTCGCTTTTGCGGCCAACATGTCACAACTTGCAGCCGTCGAAGTCTCCTTCGAGTGTTGGGGGGATAACCCCGGGTAGGGTCACTCCGGGGTATAAGGGCCGAGTTAGCCGAGGGTCGGCAAGGTCAAAGCGGATGCTGGCCGAGTCACCTCAAGGTAGGCCGGATAACGGAGTAACCCGGACCAGGGGGGTCGCCTAACATTGTCTCGTCCGACTCAAGGAGTAGGTCGGAGACACTTGTCTAGCTTATATGCAGGAACAGGTGAGGCCGGATCAACTGTGATCCGGATCCTCGTTTGGCTTCTAGGAGAAGGAAGGAATCTCTCTGGTCAAAAAGAAGGCCCGGTGCATACTGGATGAGCGAATAAAGCAAGGGCAGGACCACCGGATCGTGGCCAACAAGGGTGACGACGCTCACGTCGGCTGACGCAGGCGCCGCAGAGGCAACGTCGCTAAAGCAAGAGTGACACGGGGGAAAAGCACCCCTGTCGGATTACTACTTTGGAGGAGGGAATATGCCTCCACGTATGCCCTAGGCCAGGACCGAACCACCCCTATATAAGGGGGGGTTGGGGTTCTGGTAAGGGGGTTGGGTCTTTTCAGATACATAGCAAGGAAAACACTAGTGGATCTAGGGTTCTTGGGCTAGTTAGTAGGCAAGAGTAAGAGAGTTTCTTCTTCCTCCTCTTGTCAATACAGCTCGAGGAGCACTTGTAATCTTGGAGACTGAACATCAATACAAAGCTTCTGTGTAGAGAATCACTCTACTATCCCTCCCTGGATTCCCCTAGCGCATATTAGTCCCCACCTTTAGCCTATCCATGGCATCTGCCGTGACACCACCATGACAGTTGGCTCCCACCGTGGGGCTAGCGGCGCTAGCAGGGGTGAAGATCCGGACGGGAAATTTCATCGGCACCGGCGAACGCATCGTCTCCGGGCTCGTTCAACGCTTCGGAGCGCTGGACTACGTCAGCGACGACGTTGGCTGCTTCGGCACGCGCCCCCTTCCGCGCAACAGCGTCTTCGTCAAGCTCGGCGCGCACAAGGTCTATGTTGCTGTGGACGTGTCTTGCGTTCATCCGCGTCGCGTTGTCGATGCGGGGGAACCACCCCTCACTGTGGCTCGCGGGGCGCGTATCGCTCGCCCCTCGGACCATGCAGAGGTGATGATGACTGCGCCAGGCGCGGGCGCGAGCAAGGATCCAGCGCCAGACCCGGAAGTAACACCCAAGGCACCGAGGAAAGCTAGGGGTCCTCCGCTAGAGAGGCCTGAGAACGTGCTGAGGGAAGCTATGGATAGCTTGGCTAACCCGGTGGCAACAGTGGTAGATCCGGCTCAGGCACAGGCCGAGCTAGAGGAGACCGACGAAAGATACTGGAGGACGCAAAGAAAATAGCAGCAGCTCAGCAGTCATTGAACATGACGCTGCGTGAGTACGCGAAAGCGAACAAGGTTGATGCAGTGAGGGTAAAAGGGAAAAATCTCATAAGCGAGATGAACAGAGAAGGTGATGATGGACCAGAAGGGTCGGAAAACTATCTGTCTGTGGGGTTGCCGAAGTATAGTACCCCGGCGAAGAACCTCAGAGCAGCAGATGTCGCGGCGTCCAAGCTAGAGGGTCTGACGGGTGAAGCCCGCCAAAGACACCAAAACCGGGTTAATGAGCTGGTTCGGATCGCGAACAGGCAGAATGAGGAACTGTTGAGAGGTAACCCGGAGAGAGTTGGAGCTTCTAAGATTGTCCATTCGGTGATGGGTAACCCGGAGAAATCCGCTGGAGCCGCATCATCGCCTCATGGTGGCCCTAGAAGAGAAGAGGTAGTAACCTCGGCCAGACGGAACAAGCAGATCGTTCCGTATGACCCAACGCGTGCGGGAAAGGAAAAAGAGATGCGGAAAAACGACGATCGACGAAGTATGAGCCGAGGTGAAGCTGGCCGAGGTAACCACGACCAAGGCAATGCCGGTCAAGGGAATGCTGCCAACGGCAATGCCGGACAGCGAAACTCGGAAGGAGCGGGTCAACCGCAGCAGCGGAATGCACCAAGGCAATAGCTAAGTGCCGACCGTGGAATGCAACAGAGAGGAGCACAACGAGAGCAAGACCGATACAATGACGGAGACTCGGAGATGATGAATGCGGGATACGCAAGACCGGACTATCACGTGATAGGGTCGAGATTGGGAAGCAGAGATTTGATGCCGGATGACGCCAGGCTAAACTGGATCGCCTGTATAGGTCGGAATAGATCGAATGTCAAGGTCCTCCGGGTCCAGCATGCTTTGGACCCCGGATCATGAAGGAACCGCCAGTACCCAATTTCCAATTACCCAAGGGCACGAAGACGTATGACGACAGTACAAAGCCGGAGGATTGGCTGATAAACTACGCAACAGTTGTGAAAATTGCGACTGGCAACTTGAGATGGGCTGTACGATATGTACCCCAAATGTTGGAAGGTCCGGCTAGGGTGTGGCTGAACAATTTGCCACCTGGAAGCATCAATTGCTGGATAGATTTTGAAGAAATGTTTATCAGCAACTTCTCAAGTACATACCAGAGACCGAATAGACCGTAGACCCTGGCAATGTGCAAGCAGAGATCTAACGAAACGGACCGTGAATTCTTGACCCGATGGTGTACCGTGAGAAACTCGTGTGCGGGAGTCATAGAGTCACAGGCTATAGCATGGTTCGCACAAGGATGTAGATATGGCAGCGAATTATGGATGAAATTGCAAAGGAAAATGCCAGTCACATTGGCAGAGATGATCCGGATCGTGGATTCTTATGCTTTGGGTGATCCGACTCAACCTAGGATCGCGTCGAACGAGTCAAATGAGGAGTACTATCCGAGGGACGGATCCGGGTCATCCCGGAGGAACGATTACAGGGGAAAAAGGAGAGACGATAGACCGGACCATCGATATGGTTCGCAACAAGTTGCGACCATGAATCAAGATCAGCCCGGGGCAGGGAGCAACCAACGCCAGAACGGGAGGGCAATGGACTCCTCGAAACGATGGCAAGAAAACATGGACTCCGGAGCAGAAGAATCAATGGAAAGAAAATAAAGATCGTCCGAGATATACCTACGAGTCAATGTTGGACCAGCCGTGTAAGTTTCACACGCCAAATCCGAACAGCCCGGCGGGTCACACGACGAGACAATGTGAGTGGATGCGCAAGATAGAACAAGGTGGTTCGAGGAATGCTCAGGCACCCCGGAATGACCAGCCTCGGCAGGAGTTACCCCGACAGCAATTGCTCTCCGGAGCAAACACGCAGCAACTGATGTTGCCTCCCCCTCTGCCGAGGTATGACAACAGTGAGAGAAGGGATGCAGTGCATCAGGTGGAAAACCAGCAACAACCGGATCAGAGGTACTCTGGAAACGAGGGAAGAAATGAGTACAGGGAACATCACCAGAGCTATTGTGTGTTCACAACAGAGGAAACAGATAGGAAAAGCTTGCAGTGCCGACATATGGAGGTTAACGCGGTTATGCCTGCAGTGACGAGGTACATGTCTTGGTCGGACCAGGAACTTACCTGGAGCGTCAAAGATCATCCCAAGCTTATGCCAAGTCCGGGATCGTATGCACTAGTGTTAGATCCGATGTTCATTGGACCAAACATTAATGTGAGGTTCTCCAAGGTACTGATCGACAATGGCAGTAGCATTAACATCATGTATGCGGATACGATGCGCAAGTTGGGCATCTCGGAGAACATGCTCCAGGCTACAAGAACAACTTTTCACGGTATCGTGCCCGGCATATCCTGCGAACCCATAGGCAAAGTCCGGGTCGACGTGCTATTCGGTACGAGGGATAACTGCCGAACCGAAAATATGGAGTTTGAGGTGGTAAACTTGGAGAGCGCGTATCATGCATTACTCGGGAGACCAGCACTGAGCAAATTCATGGCAAGTTGCCACGTTGGTTATCTGAAGATGAAGTTGCCAGGGCCAAATGGGGCAATTACTATCGCTGGGGATTTCCGACGTTCTATTGAGTGCGCCTCAGCCGGGTCTAACCTAGCCGAGTCACTCGTAATTGCCCAAGAGAAAAGAAAAATCCAAGAGGTGGCGGCATTAGCTCAGTCCGCGCAGCAGTATATGCCGGCGTTAAGCAACCCGCATGGAAGCGTTTCATTTCAAGCCGCGAAGGACACCAAGAAGATCCCGGTGGATAACATGTTTCCGGAGCGTGCCGTGACAATTGGGGCCGGGTTAACTGACAAATAGGAAAGCGAGCTCGTCAACTTCCTCCGTGAGAATCGGGATATTTTTGCTTGGTCCACACAGGACTTGCAAGGTGTTCCGAGGGAGTTGTCCGAGCACTCTTTGAATGTAAGACCCGGAGCAAGGCCGGTGAAGCAGCCTCTCTGACGCTTCGCCGAGGATAGGAGAAAGGTCATTGGTGACGAGATAGCTCGGTTGCTACCAGCAGGATTTATCATGGAAGTGCTGTATCCAGATTGGCTCTCTAATCCGGTGCTGGTAGAAAAGAAAAAGGATGATCCGAACGTGGCAGTGGTTTGGCGTATGTGTATCGATTACACGAACCTGAACAAGGCGTGTCCAAAAGATCCATTTCCACTGCCGAGGATAGATCAGGTCATCGACTCTACCGCGGGATGTGAACTGTTGTCATTTATTGATGCTTATTCTGGTTTCCACCAGATACCCCTGAACCCGGATGATCAAATAAAGAGTGCCTTTATTACCCCGTACGGGGCTTATTGCTATCGCACTATGCCGATGGTTTACAAAACGCAGGAGCAACGTACCAAAGATGTATGCAAAAATGTTTGCACGATCAAATAGGTTAAAATGTACAAGTCTACGTGGATGATGTGGTTATCACGACCAAGGAAAGCGCAACGCTCCTTGACGACATAAGGCAAACATTCGCGAACTTGAGGAGATTCCAGATGAAGCTTAACCCAGAGAAATGTACCTTCGGTGTCCCGGCTGGGAAATTACTCGGATTTCTCATCTCCAGCCGAGGTATAGAGGTTAATCCAACTAAGATCCGAGCCATCGAACGAATGGAGCTGCCGAAGTGTCTCAACGACGTCCAGAAGTTCACTGGATGTCTGGCGTCGTTGAGTCGGTTTGTATGTCGGTTAGGGGAAAAGGCACTGCCTCTCTACCGACTCATGAAAAAATCAGATAAATTCGTTTGGACGCCGCAGGCCGATGAAGCTTTTGCCCACTTGAAAAAGATGTTGGCCACTGCACCAGTGTTAGCTTCTCCACTGTCGAAGGAGCCAATGTTGCTCTACATAGCCGCAACCAACCCAGTTGTAAGTGCAGTGATTGTAGTGGAACGAGATGAAGAGGGTAAGTCGGTGCAGAGACCAGTGTATTACTTGAGCGAGGTATTGTCTGCCTCAAAACAGAACTACCCGCATTTTCAAAAGGTGGCATACGGAGTTTATATGGCGGCAAAGAAGTTAAAGCACTACTTTGAAGAGCATCCCATCAAAGTGATATGCGAAGCCCCCATATCCGAGATAATGGGTAACAAAGATGCGAATGGCAGAATTGCGAAATGGGCAATTGAGCTAGCACCATACACGCCCCAGTACGATAGAAGAGAAGCGATCAAGTCCCAGGCTGTAGCGGACTTTTTCGTGGATTGGGCCGAGGTACAATACGAACCACCGCCACCGGATCCGAACTACTGGAGGATGCACTTTGACGGATCGAAGACCAAAACCGGATTAGGTGCCGGGGTTGTGCTTACCTCGCCAAAGAAGGATCAGCTCAAGTACGTATTGCAGATCCATTTCGCGGCATCGAACAATGTCGCTGATTACGAGGCTCTTGTGCATGGTCTCAAAGTGGCAAAGGAAATTGGCATACGTCGGATAATCTGCTTTGGCGACTCGGATCTAGTAATACAGCAAGTGTCCGGAGTGTGGGACGCCCTGGATCCAAACATGGCACTATACAGATTTCATGTGCAGAAAATCTCGGGTTTCTTTGAGGGATGCGAATTTCATCATGTACCTCGCGTGGAAAACGAAGCTGCCGACATGCTGTCGAAGCTCGGCTCGACCCGACAGGCAATTCCACCGGGTGTTGCATTGGAGCACCTCAGAAAACCATCTATCAGGCCGTCCCCAGGAACCGATTCAATCTATGTCCCGGAAAACACGGAACCCAGAGCTGAGCCCATGGACATTGACATGGGAGGTAGTACGCCGAACCCGGGGACTACCTCGCCAGACCCGGGGACGGTTCAGCGTGATCCGGCTGAAGTTATGCCGGTGGATCGGATGGAAATTGATGAGGAGATGTTCCCTGGGCGAGCGGTACCAGCTTGGGCACTGCCTATATACCAGTTCTTGAAAGATGGAACGTTACCCACTGAGGAAGTGCTAGCCAGGCAAACTCAGAGGAGAGCCAAAGCTTACACAATCATCAATTCCGAGCTGTACAAACAGAGTGTAACCAATGTCCTCCAGCGGTGTGTTGATACGGAAGAAGGACTTGACATCCTCCGAGATATACACCAAGGAGAATGCGGGCATCACGCCTCATCCCGGGACTTAGTGGCAAAGGCGTTCCGGCATGGATTTTACTGGCCAAGCGCCTTGGAGCAAGCAGAAGATCTGGTGAGAAAATGCAATGGTTGCCAAAGATACGCCACCAAGGCACATATGCCTATGTCGGAACTCAAAACCATACCAATTACATGGCCATTTGCTGTGTGGTGCTTGGATATGGTTGGCCCGTTCAAACCAGCAAAAGGGAACATGACGCACATTCTAGTCATGGTGGACAAGTTTACAAAATGGATCGAAGTGAAGCCTATAAGAAAATGTGATGGAGCTACGTCTGTGACATTTCTCAAAGACATCATCTTGAGATACGGTTATCCTCATAGTATCATAACTGATGACGGCACTAATTTTGCTGAAGGAGCATTTGCACGATTCTGCCGAGATAAGAAAATCCGACTCGACATAGCCTCGGTAGCCCACCCCGCATCGAACGGACAAGTGGAAAGATCCAACGGATTAGTGCTATCTGGGATAAAACCCCGGCTCACTGAGCCGCTGCAAAGATCAGCGGGGTGCTGGATAGAAGAACTACCAGCAGTATTGTGGAGTTTAAGAACCACTCCGAATCGATCAACAGGCTACACGCCGTTCTTTCTGGTATATGGGGCAGAAGCTGTATTAACAGCCGACATAGAGCATGATTCGCCTAGGGTCACCCAATACACAGAAGCCGAAGTGCAAGAAGCCCGGCAAAATGATGTTGATCTGCTGGAAGAAGCGAGAGAACTGGCACTGTCCAGATCCGCCATATATCAGCAAAATCTCCGACGCTATCATAGCCGGAAAGTGTGCCCTCGAGTCTTCCGGGATGGCGATCTGGTGCTCCGATTGGTACAACGTACCACTGGCATGCATAAATTATCCCCCCCATGGGAAGGACCATTTATCGTGAGCAAAGCATTGCACAATGACTCTTACTATCTCATAGATGCAAAGCCACAGGAAAAGAACAAGGCGGACAGGTCCGGAGAGGAATCCAAGCGACCGTGGAATGTAGCACTACTTCGTCCCTTCTACACTTAGCTAAAGAGTGTATGTACCCGAGTCATCCTCATATATCGGTATGTATGTCGGCAATGAGCTTATCAATGAAATAGCAGAGCCTCGAGCAGTAAGTCGGGGACTGCCTTAATAAATGATTGTTGTTACTTTTTATGCGTTAGCTGGAATGACTCGTTTCGCTTAACCCGGATTAGTAATGTGTGAGCACCAAAAACCCAACCCTTCGACTTGCTGCTGTCCAACAAGAATTGGCTTCATGGCGAGCAAGGGAACAAGTTTGGAATTGCGTAGCACATGAAAAACTACTAAGGAAACGATCCTATTCCAGCTAACGTTTGTTTTTTCGGACTAACCCCGTATTTACTTTCAAGCTATTATGTTGAATTATTTTGAGCCAAGCCTCAAAGTTTGTCAGTATTGTTAAAACGATTCTTGAGGCTCGGATTCGTAAGTCATAAAACCGAATCAAGGTAGACACGGATCGAGCCGGAGAATTGGACAAACAAGAAAATGAAACTCGGGGACTACGCCCAAGTTAATCCGGCATACAAGCATAGTAGCAAAGTATTATGTATTCAACATACAATTGCACCCAGCATACCGGGGTTCTGATAAATTTTCAAGTTTTTTCAACTAAGGAGCGGCAGGAGGAGGAAGTTCAGCGTCATCATCACTGTCTTCAATATCTGAAGCAACATCTTCTCCATCATCGCCCGACCCATCCTCCACGTTCTCCATCTGCTCCTCCTCGCCGGATTCCAGAAAGCTCGGCCCCTCAACCCAGTCATGGACTGGAGAATATTCGATGAGGCTGTAGGCGCAAGCCTGGCGCCGAGCTACCCACTCCGGATCATCGGTCCATTTGGATCCGGTGCGCCGACGGGTGAGGAGGCTCAGATCGATTTTCTCGTACCATGAAAGGATATGATGGAGAAGGGTATCTGCTGTGGCACGCCCGGCGGATTCCCTCCAGAGGTCAAGTTGAGTCTCAATCTCCATCAGTTTTTCCGCAAGGAGCATGATCCTTTCCGGAGCGTCCTCGCTTGGCCAGAATGTGTTGAAGATCCGGACTGCAACATCGAGGAGATCTTTTCCATAATTCTTAATAGTTTCCACCCGAGCTGACAGGCTAAACAACAGGTCCTCCATGTCTCAGGGGATGCTCTCACCATCAGGAGCCATGGGAGTACCCCTCTCTTGGTGGAATTTGGCAACGGCAGCACTAGCGATGGAAGTACCCTCCGGAAAGTTATCTGAAAATAAGGAAAGGGAGGATGCTGAAGCAAAGGCATATGAGCTAACCCGGAAAACTAGGTCGGGCAAGGAGAAGAAACTTACGTGAGATATGGCGATGGATCCGGGTCAACTCCTTGATACAACTATCGCATCTCTGGCGAAGTTGTTCAAGCTCGGCAAGCGCCGACCCAAGCCGGACTTCGGATTCCTTGAGCAGATCCTGGTCCTTGGAGATCTGGAGGCTAAAGCGCTCACGCTCTTCGGTGAAGTTCTGGACAACTTTATGGAGCTCGGTTTTGTGTTGGGCCTTCATCTTCTCCATCTCGGACTTGAGTTTGGCTATCTCGCCGTCCTTGGTCTGGAGGAGGGCAAGCTCATCGTCCTTCTTCTTCAGCTCGGCTTGATGCTGTCCTACTTGTTCGAGAAAATGCAGCATCATATCAGGCACGGGCACACTATCGTCAAGCGATGCTGAAATAGTTTGTTGACCCGGCAAAGCCGAGGAGTGAATGTTTGCCGAGCCAAGAAAAAGAAAGAATGGAAAACACAGCGACATTGGCCGAAAGGGGACATACCTCGGATTTCCTCCAAGTTTTTCCGCATAATCTTGTTTTCAGCCTCCACCCCAGCTGCAAAAAACCGAATAAGGAGGTTAGTCCGGCAGAAACAAACGAAACGGTGAGGTGTTAAGGGAGGAAATTACCCCTCTTTTCATGCTCCGCGCCAAGTGCAACGTGTTCTGCGCGCAAGATCTTGTGAGTATCAAGCAGGCGCTGAAACTCATCGCTCCGACGGTTGGTGGTTACCTGACAAAGGCACAGGCGTGTAAAGTTAGTTCGGTGCATATTCGAAGTGTACAAGATCCGGGCCAAGCGGAACTTAACCCGGCTCTAGGTGTGTGCATATTCGAAGTGTACAAGATCCGGGCCAAGCGGAACTTAACCCGGCTCTAGGTGTGTGCATATTCGAAGTGTACAAGATTCGGGCCAAGCGGAACTTAACCCGGCTCTAGGTGTGTGCATATTCGAAGTGTACAAGATCCGGGCCAAGCAGAACTTAACCCGGCTCTAGGTGTGTGCATATTCGAAGTGTACAAGATCCGGGCCAAGCGGAACTTAACCCGGCTCTGTGTGCATATTCGAAGTATATGAGATCCGGGCCAAGCGGAACTTAACCCGGCTCTAGGTGTGTGCATATTTGAAGCTTACATGCAGCTACGTTGATCTTCAAAGGAGCATCCGGCCGAGTAACAAGTTACTCCGCCGGAGGCTTGGGGACTAATGGTTACTATCTACAGCATGTAAAGAAGAAACGACGTACCTCCATCATACGCCCAGCGAGGTTAATGGCCTTGGCGGCGGTATTCATCTGAGCGGAAAATTCAGCTGGGCCGAACTTTTCCGGGAGATTGTCGTTGTAGACGAACTCTGCCTTATTCCAGTTCATGAAAAACTCGATGAGGCTCGGAGGGTACCGTTCGCCAGTGGGCATGTGAGGTGCCACCAAGCCCTTGGTGTGAGCTTCTTTCCTTTCAATCAGGGCAAGAGCTAGGCTAGTGTGAAGAACCATCTGCTGCGAATCAGCTGGCTCGGCAGGAGGATCCGTCGCTGCTGGTGATTTCTTTGGAAGCATCGACGACAAGGTTCGCTGCCCAGCCTCGACGGAGGTGGACTTGCCTTTGGCCTGCTGGGAGGAAGTGACCACAGTGGATTTGCCCTTGGAAGCCGCTGGAATGGGTCCTCGCCGAGCTTGAGATGACTCGGACGAGGCAGATGAACTTGGCACGGGAGCTTTGGTGGCTGGCGCTGGAGCTGCTGTTGGTTTCTTCGGAGCCGGGACATGCGCTGGTTCGGTGGCTGGTGCGGGAGCTGCTGCTGGTGATGCAGTTGTGATAGACTTGGTAGTTGCTGGTTGCGGCAATGCCGAAGTGCCAGACGCCGTTGCCTCGGCCGATCCGACCCCTCCCAATCCGAGGTCACGTCCCTCTGAAGGAGGTACTGCGGAACCCGGAGCGGCCGCAGAGCCCTCCGGAATAGGGCTCAGCGGGCTTGACTCATCGTCACGGGGAGGGGAAGGACTGGACCGAAGAGGAGAGGAGATGCTCGATCCGCTCTGAGGGACCTCCACAGGAGCCCTGCAAGAGAAAATAATGTCAGGAGTGAAATTACCCCGAAGCAGGGAGAAGTGTGTTGCGCAGTGAAAAAAGAACTTACGCATCCGAGGTCTCGGCCTCCTTAGGTTTCCGGGCCCTCCGTGCCGGGGCTTTGCCTGCCCGTTTGGAGGCAGTCTTGTCTCCGACCTTCTTTTGCCTTTTGGAAGGCTGAGAAGGTTCGGAAGAAGAACTCGACGCGGATCCGCGCTTCTTCTTTGACGCCACCGGAACAGGCTCGCCCGTGGCAAGTGGAGAATCCTCGTGGATGTGCCCACCAGGGTTAGATGATGCCGGGAGGGCAAAAGAAAGAGGGACAGCCTCAACGGGTTCAATCACATCGATATCCGAGTCATCCTCATCGTCGGGCCAATCTCTAAGAGAAGAGAATTTACCGCTGGGTCGTTTGGTGGCATCGGGTGTGGGGAGGAACATCTCCTGGTCCGGCTCCTCCTCATCCAGAATTTCTCGATCCGGGGCCCACTTAAGGGTCGGATCCGGGCCATCCTCGAGGGTTTGCTGGAGAAATAGCTGAGAAAAAAGCACAAGGAGCAAAGTCAAGAATATGATAAGAACCGACATGAAATTGATCCGAAATAAATTTGCCCCACGAAGCTTACCGCGGGAGGGAGCCTGCACGGCAGTAATGCTCGATTCCCCACGTCCATTCGGCAGAGAAGTCCTTATGGGTGGTAAAAAGAGCCTTGACCCGGCGGAAGATCTCCGTATTGCTCAACTCGAACGAGGAGGTTCGGTTGGGGTTGCGACTGAAGCTCATATGGCACAACTTGTGAGTGCGCCGCTGAAGGGGAGAGATTCGGTTGCGCACGAATGTGATCATGGCATCCTCGTTGTGCAATCCGAGCTTCTTCAGCTCCGCAAACCTTTTGTTCACTTGGTTGGCCAGAGCCGTAGGTTTCTTGGCAACGTCCTCCCAGAAATCCGTGTTAGGGGGACCCGGAGCGTAAGGCAGCAACCGGATCAAATCTTCCGTGCCTTCGTTCCGGACGTAGAAGAAGGTCCGGGCCCATCCTTTGCAGGAGTCAAGCTCGGTGACCCGGGGAAAGATTGAATACCTCCGGGGCGAGATCGAGGCAGCTCCGAACTGAGTTAGCTGCTTGTCCTCCGACTCGACGTGGATATTGGGGACGACGTTGCGGCGGAGGCCGAAGAACCGGATCCACAGCTCCTTCGTAGGCCATAGCCCGGTGTAGCCCTCGATCGAAGAAACGAAAGCGGACAGAGAGGTGATGGCGTTCGCCGGGAGATGATGTGGTTGCAGGTGATAGGTCCGGATCCAGTCCCGGAAGAAATCACTCAGTGGAAGCCCAAATCCTCGTTGGAAATGGGATAGGAAAACAACGAACTCACCCAGATTGGGTGAGGGGGCCAACTCCGTGGAGGGGAGACGAGCGGCGACGCCGGCGGGAATGCGCCGGGTCCGGTAGAGCCAGTCGATGTCGTCCTTGCAGACCCAAGAGCTGGCCCACGCGCCGCGGTCCGCCGCGCTGGCGTCCTCCTCCATCTCCTGCTCAACAACGATGAGCTCTTCCTCCGTCATCTCGATTCCACTGTCCTCGCTGGAGCTGGCGGCGGCGGGGCTCTGCGGTCTAGACTGACGAGGACCCGTGGCTAAATAGAGGTGCTGCGGTGCGGAGGAACGGAGAAGGTGCGGCGGAGGCGCTGATGCAACGGGCACTAGCGGCGGCGCGGTTGCGAGGAAGAAGAAGAGGAACGGGCGAGGGGGCGCGGAGATGGAAAAGTTCTAAGGAGCGTGCCCCTCCCCTATTTAACCGCCCCCAGTCATCAACAAGTGGGATCGTGCTGCGCTGGAAAACCACACGGTGTGGCCGTGTATCACCAGCATCGACCAATCAGAGAGAAGCCACACCGGGGGCCGCAGAGTAAATGTGATCCCATGACACGACGTGCAGTTGCGGTAAACGAGGAGACAGACGTGACGTAACCCCCGCACAGTAACCACTGACATTTACTGCGGCGGTTACTGCGCAAGCCATTAAAATAAGGCAACGTAATGATTAACCGTTACATGGGTTGGCGTACGAGATAAGGAAGCAAGGCCCGGATCCGAGCCACGATGGTAACCTGGCCGACAAGTGAAAACTTGAACTGTGCAGAGGGAAAGTAAAACCATAGGATCCGAGCCAAAGTGGTGACCCGTCGGCAAGTGAAAACTTGGAGCGTGCGAAGGGAACGTAAATCCATATAATCAGAGACAAAAAGTTAACCCGGAACTAAATGTCCGAAGCTTAGATACGAATGAACCTGATGTGGCCTTAGCGACCAAGGTTGCTAAGGCCACACCAGCTTCGGGGACTAATGTTGGGGGGATAACCCCGGGTAGGGTCACTCCAGGGTATAAGGGCCGAGTTAGTCGAGGGTCGGCAAGGTCAAAGCGGATGCTGGCCGAGTCACCTCAAGGCAGGCCGGATCACGGAGTAACCCGGACCAGGAGGGTCGCCTAACATTGTCTCGTCCGACTCAAGAAGTAGGTCGGAGACACTTGTCGAGCTTATATGCAGGAACAGGTGAGGCCGGATCAACTGTGATCCGGATCCTCGTTTGGCTTCTAGGAGAAGGAAGGAATCTCTCTGGTCAAAAAGAAGGCCTGGTGCGTACTGGATGAGCGAATAAAGCAAGGGCAGGACCACCGGATCGTGGCCGACAAGGGTGACAACGCTCACGTCGGCTGACGCAGGCGCCACAAAGGCAACGTCGCTAAAGCAAGAGTGACGCGGGGGAAAAGCACCCCTGTCGGGTTACTACTTTGGGAGGAGGCATATTCTTAGGAATATGCCTCCACGTATGCCCTAGGCCAGGACCGAACCACCCCTATATAAGGGGGGTTGGGGTTCTGGTAAGGGGTTGGGTCTTTTCAGATACATAGCAAGGAAAACACTAGTGGATCTAGGGTTCTTGGGCTAGTTAGTAGGTAAGAGTAAGAGAGTTTCTTCTTCCTCCTCTTGTCAATACAGCTCGAGGAGAACTTGTAATCTTGGAGACTGAACATCAATACAAAGCTTCTGTGTAGAGAATCACTCTACTATCCCTCCCTGGATTCCCCTAGCGCATATCAGTCCCCACCTTTAGCCTATCCATGGCATCTGCCGTGACACCACCATGACATCGAGTGTGTCATAGAGGTCGCAGTAAGCGATCATATTGTCGCTCAGAGCATCACATTCATTCATTGTTTGATTGACCACCAGTTTGGAGTCGCCATAGATGACGAGTCGATTGGCACCGCAGGCTTTCGCCATCCGCATCCCATGGATGAAGGTTTCATATTCCGATTCATTGTTGGAGGCCGTGAACTGCATTCGCAGAACATACTTCATCGTGTCGCCTTGGGGTTATGTCAGTATGACACATGCGCCGGCTCTCTCCTTGTGCTTGGATCCGTCAAAGTGCATTGTCCATAGGTAGGACATGTCTAGCTTGTCGGGGAGCTATTTCTCCATCCAGTTCCCGAGGAAGTCCGGGATAACTTGCGATTTGATCGCGTCACGCTTCTCGTATGTGATGTCTCGTGGAGACAGCTCTATGCCCCAAAGCGCGACTCGTCCAGTAGCGTCAGGATTATTGAGTATATGCCTGAGTGGGGCGTCGTTTACCACCACGATTGTGTGCTCCTGGAATTAGTGGCGCAGTCGCCTGGCCATCATGAAGATGCCATATGCTAGTTTCTGGTAATGCGGGTACCACTGTTTTGTTGGCGTAAGCACCTCGCTGAGGTAGTATACTGGGCGTTGAACCCCATGGACTTTATTTTCTTCGGCTTGCTCCACCACGAGCACAGTGGTGACCACTTGGTTGGTGGCGGAGATGTATAGCAGCAGCGGCTCCTTTTCGCGAGGTGTCACCAGTACTGGCGAGGTGGACAGTAGACGCTTGAGGTCTTCGAATGCTTCTTGTGCTTCGTATGTCCACTCGAACTTGTCAGCCTTGCGGAGAAGTTGGTAGAAGGGCAGTGCCTTTTCACCCATTCGACTGATGAATAGACTGAGCGCTGCGATTCGCCCAGCCAGCTGCTGGACACCTTTTACGTTCTTCAGATTCTCCATGGCCAGTATGGCTTTTATTTTCTTCGGGTTTGCTTTGATCCCTCTCGTAGAGATGAGATACCCGAGAAGTTGCCCAGATGGTACGTCAAAGGCGCATTTGTCTGGATTGAGCTTGATCTGGTAGCAGCCGTGGTTATCAAAGGTCTCGTGGAGATCATCGATTAACATGGCTTCCTCTTTGGTTTTGATGACGATGTCGTCAACATAGACTTGGATATTGCGACCAAGTTGGTTTTTGAGGCAAGCCTGCATGCACCGCTGATAGGTGGCTCCTGCGTTTTTTAGCCCAAAGGGCATCGTGTTGTAGCAGAACACACCAAAGGGTGTCGTGAATGCCATCTTCTCTTGTTCTTCCTCCTTCATTCGAATCTGATTGTAGCCTAAGTAGGCGTCGAGGAAGTAGAGGCGCTCGCATCCCGCAGTGGAGTCGATTATT
The DNA here is from genome assembly GCA_916181665.1 of Avena sativa. Classification (NCBI taxonomy): domain Eukaryota; kingdom Viridiplantae; phylum Streptophyta; class Magnoliopsida; order Poales; family Poaceae; genus Avena; species Avena sativa. The sequence goes on from OV702287.1 coordinate 349,220,550, forward strand.
TGATCGATCCGTGGTAAAGGGAAATGATCTTTTGGGCAGTGCTTGTTCAAGGAGGTGAAGTCCACACACATTCGCATGATGTCCATATGAAATTTGCGAGCCAAGTGCTTTCCTTGATCTCGCGTATGAAATTTGCGTCAAGGAGTCTATTGATCTCCATACCGACTGCTTTTGCTCTTGGTTCAGACAGTCGTCGTATTGTCTGCTTGACTGGCCTTGTGTCTGGATTCACTTTGAGTGAGTGCTCGACGAATCCCCTGGGAACTCCTGGCATGTCCACTGGACACCAGGCGAAGATTTCCCAGCGCTCATGGAGGAACTCGATGAGCACGAGTTCCTATGCGGAAATCAAGTTGTTGGCGATGAGGGCCGTCTTGGTCGGTCCATTGGGTGGACCTGGACTTTCTTGGTATGCACCGGCGAGTCGAAGGATAGGTCAGGCGAGCTTGGCCTGCTCACGGGAGGCAGACTGTTGTCTGTCGACTCCTTCAATCTTACGAGTTCCATGAACCTTGTGAACACGACACGTCCGAGGATGCAGTGGTACTGTGAGGGCCAGTCGATGCACTCTCGCCGAAAGTTTTGCAGCGTGCCGAAGATGACGTTGAGGTTGATTTTGCCCAGGGGGTATACGCCCTTCCCTTGGATGATGCCGTGGAACGTCGTGTCTGACACTTCTAGACATGTCAGCGGGATTCGCATTGCTCGCAAGGTTCTCGCGAATATGAGGTTAATGCCGCTCCCGCCGTCCATAAAAACGCGACTCATCTCGAACCCTCCGATCTGTGCTTCGAGCACTAGGGGGAAATGGCTCGGGCGAGGTACTTGACGCGGGTGGTCGCTCTTGTCGAAGGTGATGCAGGACTCGCTGCCACTGAGGTACTCAGTGGTGGAGGGTGGGGAGTTCGTCGCCGAATTGACTTGGCGAGTGATTGCCTTTTGTGCTCGATTTGAGGGGCGACCCGTTTGGATCATCCCCATGTTTCCCAGTGGTCGGGGTGCGCCTCGCCTCCATGGTTGTGGGCTTGTGCAGCCGCGGGTGGTGGTGGTCCTAGTGGTGGTGGAGGAGCTCCATGTGCCATAGCGCCCGGGGCAGCTCCGTAGCCTTGGTTGATCGCATCGCGATTCATCTAGGCTAGGCCTTCGTGGAGTTTGAGGAACTCGCGGCGATCCTTTAGGAGGTGGCTGGATTTTCTCTTGTCGTCATGCTTGTTGCTGACTCGTGTGTTAACGATCTCGTTGGGGAACCCCAAGGGGAAGGTATGATGAGCACAACATTAAGTTTCCGTCAGTTATGAAACCAAGGTTATCAATCCAGTAGGAGCAAGGAAACACCCCAAAGGTGTAGCTAGCTGAACGTTGGCAGGGCGCACTACCGGTGCCAGCAGCAATGTGGAGACCTGCACAACACAACCACAGAACTCTATCCCCAACTTGCAATGAGGTTGTCAATCTCACCGGTTTTGCTGAAAACAAAGGATTAAACGTATCGAATGGAAGGAAGTAATAGTTTGCAGAAAGTAAACACAAAGCAGTAAACAGTTTGTAGATTGTATGTAAAAGAAAGGACCAGGGTCCATAGTTCACTAGAGGTGGCTCTCCTTAAGATAGATTACATGCTGGGTGAACAAATTAAAGCGGGGCAATTGATAAACATCGAGAAAGCATACAAGCATATACTAATCATCTTGACTCCTTTGAGACTTGATTGGGCATTACAACATTATACATAGACCGCCATCCAACTGCATCTATGACTAATAATCCACCTTCAGGTTATCATCCGAACCCCCTCCAGTATTAAGTTGCAAACAACAGATTATTGCTTTACGAACTACGTGTAAAGTAAACAATACATTAGAACAAAAGATCGTTGTTTTCTCCCTAGTACCAACAGCACATCTAGTACCTTAGATATTTCTGTCACTTCCCCAGATTACCAGAGGCATGAACCCACTATCGATCATAAATACTAACTCTTGGAGTTTCTAGCATCTACTTGGCCAAGATAGCTACTAACAACAGAAAGCATGCAAGATCACAAATAAGAAAGACATGATAGAATCAATAATCAATCTGAAATAGCATCTCAATATCCATCGGATCCCCACAAACACAACATGCAGAATTACAAATAGATGATCTTGATCATGAACAGAGCTCACAAGATCTAAACATGAAAGCACAAAGGAGGAGAACCAGCCATCTAGCTACTACATGGACCCGTAGTCCAGAGATGAACTACTCACGCATCACACCGAAGGCTTGCATGGTGATGAAGAAGGCCTCCAGGGTGAATTCCCCTCTCTGGAAGGGTGCCGGGAAGAGCTTCAGATCCCTCCCGATCTAGGGAGGGATATGATGGTGGCTACAGACTCTTTCGTGGTTTTTTGATTGGGTACTTAGGGTTTCCGTATCAGAGGCAATATATAGGCGGAAGGAGAGGCCGAGGGGTGCTGGGGTAGGCCAGACCACCTCCTGGCGTGGGCCAGGCCTAGTCGCGCGGCCAGGTGGTGTGGTCGGGTCCCAGCCCCTCTCCATCTCGTATTCTGGCTCTAGATGTCTTCCAGTAAAATAGTGACTTTGGCTTTTGTCCCGTCCAATTCCGAGAATATTCATTTTCTGACTTCCTGGAACCAAAAACAACAGAAAACAGGCAGCTGGCACTGTGGCTCTTGTTAATAGGTTAGTCCAAGAAATCATATGAAAAGTACTCCAAAGTGTGGACAAAACACAAGAAAGTAGATAAAACCAAGCATGGAACATCAAAAATTATAGATACATTTGCAATGTATCAACATCCCCAAGGTTAACTCCTGCTCGTCCTGGAGTAGGTAAGTGATAAAAAGAAAAAATAATTTTTGAGGTGACATGCACCATCATAAACTTGATCAAAGTATTTGTAAAACATACAAAGCTGGGATCATAGTACTTCAATCATAACATGAAAGACAAAGTTCTAGCAATAAGAAAAAGAAACTATGATGCAACATGAAAAGGCACAAACAAAAGATTCATGAATAACAATGCTTTGTAAGACGTTTGTTTGTTTCACATAAAGAAAACATAGCATAATAGTATTTAGCTTGTCCCTCATAGAGTAGCAAATATAAATGCATAGGACACCTTCAAAGTTCATAAGAGTGACTAGATACAAATAGTTTAAAACAAGCAATATCAAGGTCTGCATCAATCAACTAGTCTTGGGACAATGCACATAGAACTAAGAATGGCCACTATGCTCTCGAAGTAGGTGCATAAAGATAGAAGGTGGAGACTCAATATAATGGTGGAATAAAGGCCTTCATAGAAGGAAGCAAAGATTCAAGTTTCATAAAGAGCTTCCAAAAATTATGGTACTTATAGCTTTCAGCTCTCATTGCCCCTATCATAAGCATCTTGAAGTGATTAAGGTTAAAGTGAACAAACTATGGTGTACATGCTTGACAAAGTATAAGTTAGGAATCTCATGTCCCTTGAATACGAGGGACGCTCCTCATGCTACTCAAGTTTAGTCACCGGTAAGTTCTTGTCATCGTAAGTACATGTCTATCATAGAGAACCGCCAAGGGGGTACCCCTTGCCCGATGATACGGAAGAATCCCCATATCAAAATGACAAGGCAAGCAGACAACGAGCATCTCAACAATCTTCTTATTTACCATGGGAATATGGTGTTTTTTTCTCTCTTTCCTCTTTTCATAATATCTCTTTTTTTCTTTTCTTTTCTCTTTTTTCTCAATATAGGACTCTTTTTTTATAAGAAGAATGCTTCATAGACAGCTCACTATGGTTACGTTGTAGGTTTCCACCATGTCAGCATGGATTAGACCAACGGCTCAGGCGTTTCTCTGACACATATACATAACTCCATGGACTTACAAGCTCCCCTTTCATTTCACACCGACGACATCCATAGACAAAAGATCATGATATCAACTAGGTAGAAAGTACCAGTGCAATGTTGAAAGCATTCCCCATGACAACATGGTTCTGCTAATCCCCAACAAATATGTGCAAGCATATACAACATAGACGACACAATGGTTCAAGTTTATTAAGGGAAAGAAAAGTAAAGTGTGCCATCAAGTTCGTGAGAGCTTTAATCACTAGTTTTCCCATAACAAGTTTAATTTGGAAGGTAAACAAAAACATGAATATACTTGGAATAGCACATGCTAATAGGTAGGTATGGTGGAATCTTTGGAAATAAATTGGTTTAGGGAGTTGGATGCATGATTGGAACTCATACTTGGTTGCGGAGGCTAGCAAAAGACTGGGAGCGACAAACTAAGAGAGCAATAATGGCCATAATCATGCAGAGCGACAAAACATCATTGATCAAAGCATAAAGTGATACTACAAGTTGAAAACTAAAGGATCATAAAGGCTTATGGTGACTTGAGATAGTCATAACATGGTGTGAGCATGCGCCAAGTCAACCCAAATAAAGCATCAAAGGAGAATACCACTATACTATGCTTTAATATGCTAAAACAACGCATGATTCATCCAAGGCACATTAAGCAATGTCAATTGTTTATAAAAAGTCATGCTACAGCAAAGAATACTAAGCATAAAGCCAAAACAATATCAAGCATGGCATGACGAAGCATAGGCCACAATCAAAAACAAGCTCTCTTTAACACTTAATCATTAACTTTCCTACTCTTTTACATACCAAACCAAACTATTTGAAAACCAATGCACAAAAGAGGGGGTCCAACCAATTTATTCAGCAAACTAAGAAAACAAAGCAAACGAAAAACCAAAACGAAAACGAAAAAGAAGACGCTCCAAGAACAACACAACTGTGCATGAAACAATACAAATGAAGCGTTTGGAAGGAACCTGGGATTTTTATTGATGAAGAAGGGGATGCCTTGGGCATCCCCAAGCTTTGACGCTTGTTCTTCTTGGATATTTCTTGGGGTGACACGCGTGGCATCCCCAAGCTTTAGCTTTAGTCCATCCTTCATCTCATTACTCATTCCTTCCATACACCTGAAATTTTCCTTCATACAAAACTTCACACAATCTTTATTAGCAACATTAGTGCACTCAAGATAATAGGTCTTTAGTTTCAGTTATAAAACCAATAAACTTCCATTAGAACACTAGCTACTGTAGCACTTCCCTCAAAAAGCTCAATTCCCCAAAAGAACTCAAAAAGGAACCAAAAAGAAGCAAATGCAGAAAATGGCAAAAATCTGTTTCGGGGCAACAACTTTCCCAATCATTACTTCTCACTCATTAGAAGTTACTCTTGGCTCAAAACGCAAATAAAAAGGATAAGGAGCGGTTATTACTGAACTTCCAAGACTCATCTAAAACTTTTGGGTTATCTCCCAATAAGTACTTTTTTAACGCCTTTAAGTTAGGCATAAGAAGCAAAAAAAGAATCAAGTGTTCTCAAATGAAGAAGCATTAAGAGAAAATTTTGTTTTCATATGAGAGGCAAAAGAAATCTTCTCTCTCTTCTTAGGGAAGTGTTTTATACCTTTCTTGAGTGGGAGTTGATATTTAATGGTGCCTTCTTTCATATCAATAATGGCACCAACAGTTCTAAGAAAAGGTCTTCCCAAAGTAATAGGACAAGAAGCATTGCATTCAATATCCAAAACATAGAAATCAATGGGGACATAGGCATTGTTAACCATAATAAGAACATCATTAAGACTCCCCATGAGTTTCTTTTTAGCATTATCATCAAGTGGGACATTCAAATAACAATCTTCAAGTGGTGGCAAATGAAGCATATCATAATTCCTTCTAGGCATAATAGAAACACTACTATCAAGATCACATAAAGCTTTGAAATCAAAATAATTCACTTTCATATTAATGATGGGTTCCCAACCATCTTCTTGTTTTATAGGAATACAAGCTTTATGTTTCATCTTTTATTCTTTAATCTTTATGAGAGCATCAGTAATGTGTTTTGTAAAGGCCATGTTCATAGCACTAGCATTAGAACATTTAACAAGCTTTTGTAGGAACTTAATAACTTCAGAGATATTGCAACCATCAAGATCAAAATAAAAATTATCATCTAGAGTGGTAGAACTATTACTAGCCTTAACACTAGTGGTGGTGATAGTAGAAACACTAATGTTTCTAGCAATTTCATCTTCTCTTTCCCACTTAGCATGCAATTCAGCTAATAGTCTAACATTTTCATCAATTCTTACTTGTATGGCATTAGTAGCTGCAAAGGGATTATCATTAGTTTCAGGTTTAGCAGCCACTTTATTCAAAGAAGATTGAGCTTCAGCCAAAGATGATATATTTGTTTCAGCATTAGAGAGTTTTTCCTCAATAGTTTTATTGAAAGCAGTTTGTTTACTAATAAAGTCTTTAAGCATAACTTCAAGTTTAGAGGGAGCACTCCTATTATTGTTGTAAGAATTTCCAAAAGCATTACCATTGTTGGGAGGATATGGCTTATAATTGTTGTTACCAAAATTATTCCTGTAGGCATTGTTGCTAAAATTGTTATTTCTTATAAAGTTCACATCAACTTTCTCTTCTTGAGCAACCAAAGAGGCTAAAGGAACATTATTTGGATCAATATGGGCTTTCCCATTCACAAGCATAGACATAATAATATCAATCTTATCACTCAAGGGGGAGGTTTCCTCAACATAATTTACCTTCTTTCCTCGTGGAGCTCTCTCAGTATGCCATTCAGAGTAGTTAACCATCATATTATCCAGAAGCTTTGTTGCAGCACCCAAAGTAATGGTCATAAAGGTACCTCCAGCAGCAGAATCCAATAGGTTCCTTGAAGAATAGTTCAATCCTGCATAAAAGGTTTGGATGATCATCCAAGCAGTCAGTCCATGAGTGGGACAATTCTTAACCAAAGATTTCATTCTTTCCCAAGATTGAGCAACATGTTCATTATCAGATTGTTTAAACTTCATTATTTCACTTCTCATAGATATGATCTTAGCAGGAGGATAGTATTTTCCAATAAAAGCATCTTTGCATTTAGTCCAAGAATCAATACTATTCCTAGTTAAGGAATTCAACCATTCTTTAGCTTTTCCTCTCAAAGAGAAAGGAAACAATTTAAGATTAATAATATCTCCATCTATATCCCTATGCTTTTTCATCTCACAAAGTTCAACAAAGTTATTGAGATGGGCAGCAGCATCTTCATTACCAATACCAGAAAATTGTTCTCTCATAACAAGATTGAGTAAAGCAGGTTTAATCTCAAAGAAAGTAGCTTCAGGGACATGTGGAGCAATAGGTGTGCTCATAAAATCATTGTTGTTGGTGCTAGTGAAGTCACACAACTTAGTATTTTCAAGAGTAGTCATTTTTTTGTATTTTTGAAAAAGAAACAAGCAAACAAAACAAAAGTAAACTAAGCAAAACAAAAATAACAAAGTAAAGAGATTGGTTATGAGGGACTCCCCTTGTGAAGATGTCCTTGACTCCCCGGCAACAGTGCTAGAAAAATACTTTGATGGCGCGTTGTTGACGTGGGAGCTTCTTCTTCTTTTAGTCCCTGGCAACGACGCCAGAAAAATACTTGCTGACTCGTGTATTAACGAGCTCGTTGGGGAACCCCAAGAGGAAGGTATGATGAGCACAACAGTAAGTTTCCCTCAGTTATGAAACCAAGGTTATCAATCCAGTAGGAGCAAGGAAACACCCCAAAGGTGTAGCTAGCTGAACGTTGGCAGGGCGCACTACCGGTGCCAGCAGCAACATGGAGACCTACACAACACAACCACAGAACTCTGTCCCCAACTTGTGATGAAAACAAAGGATTAAACATATTGAATGGAAGGAAGTAATAGTTTGCACAAAGTAAACACAAAGCAGTAAACAGTTTGTAGATTGTATGTAAAAGAAAGGACCGGGGTCCATAGTTCACTATAGGTGGCTCTCCTTAAGATACAAAACATGCTGGGTGAACAAATTACAGCGGGGAAATTGACAAACATCGAGAAAGCATACACGCATATACTAATCATATTGACTCCTTTGAGACTTGATAGGGCATTACAACATTATACATAGACCGCCATCCAACTGCATCTATGACTAATAATCCACCTTCAGGTTATCATCCGAACCCCCTCTAGTATTAAGTTACAAGCAACAGATTATTGCTTTACGAATTGCGTGTAAAGTAAACAATACGATTGTTCTATGAACAAAGGATTGTTGTTTTCTCCCTAGTAGCAACAACACATCTGGTACCTTAGAGATTTCTGTCACTTCCCCAGATTACCAGAGGGATGAACCCACTATCGAGCATAAATACTAACTCTTGGAGTTGCTAGCATCTAGTTGGCCAAGATCGCTACTAACAATGGAAAGCATGCAAGATAACAAATAACAAAGACATGATAGAATCAATAATCAATCTGAAATAGCATCTCAATATCCATCGGATCCCCGCAAACACAACATGCAGAATTACAAATAGATGATCTTGATCATGAACGGAGCTCACAAGATCTAAACATGAAAGCACAAAGGAGGAGAACCATCCATCTAGCTACTACATGGACCCGTAGTCCAGAGATGAACTACTCACGCATCACTCCGGAGGCTTGCATGGTGATGAAGAAGGCCTCCAGGGTGAATTCCCCTCTCCGACGGGGTGCCGGGAAGAGCTTCAGATCCCTCCCAATCTAGGGATGGAGATGACGGCGGCTACAGACTCTTTCGTGGATTTTTGATTGGGTACTTAGGGTTTCTGTATCAGAAAAAATATATAAGCGCAAGGAGAGGCCGAGGAGGTGCTGGGGTCGGCCAGACCACCCCCTGGCGTGGGCCAGGCCTGGCCGCGTGGCCCGGTGGTGTGTCCGGGCCCCAGACCCTCTCCGTCTCGTATTCTGGCTCCAGATGTCTTCCGATAAAATAGTGAATTTGGCTTCTGTCCCGTCCAATTCCGAGAATATTCATTTTCTGACTTCCTGGAACCAAAAATAGCAGAAAACAGGCAGCTGGCACTGTGGCTATTGTTAATAGGTTAGTCCAAGAAATCATATGAAAAGTACTCCAAAGTGTGGACAAAACACAAGAAAGTAGATAAAACCAAGCATGGAACATCAAAAATTATAGATACATTTGCAATGTATCACTTGTCGATGTAGAAGTGCACGTTGCATGGTCCGGACAGTTTGTCCTAGATGGATGTTGTGTGTGCCTCTTCACGAATGCGGTGTTGCCACACCTACGTGGTTTCCCCGCTGTCGCGGTATCCACCGCTACGATATCCGCTATTGTGGTTGTCGTCGCTTTTGTCGGTGTAGCCGACTGCGACCATGTTGACCTCATCATGGTCTTCGAATCCGCACATTCGACGTTTTCCTTGGAGGTCGCGTCTGCACCCGAGGTCATCATCATCGTCGGAGTAGACACGGTTTTTTACCGAGTCCTCTACATTGGCCCACCGATTCACGATTTCCATCAGGTGGTCGATTGTTTTGGGCTTTGAGCGGCCCAACTCCTCCCTGAGCTCTCTGCGGCGTACGCCGCTGTTGAACGCGTCGATTGCGCGATCTTCGGAGATGTTTTCTATGGAGTTCTTGATAATAGACCATCTCTAGATGTATGAGCGCAGCGATTCACCTGATCTCTGATGGCAGCCTCTTAGCTCTTTGATCGATGCGGGCCTTTTGTAAGTGCCCTTGAAGTTGCGCACGAAGCTGTATACCAGCTCTTCCCAGCTAAGAATTGATCCGCACGGGAGATTATTGAGCCACACGCGGGCGCGCCTTGTAGCTGCAGCTATAGGCATTGCATCACCATACTCGAGCTTCCGCCGTGTAGCCTGACGGAAGAGATGTGATCCTCCAGTCAGATCTTCGGGTCCTGTAGACCATCAAATTTTGGGTTCTCCGATGGAAGCTTGAACCCCTTAGGCATTTGCTTCTGCCTGATGGCTCTACTGAAGCATCTGGCGCCGCAGAGCTCTATGTCGTCGTCCTCTGAGTCAGTCGAACGAGCGCGCCTTGCGCGTATCTTGTCGACCTTGGGCTGCATGATGTCATCAAGAGCGTCATAGTCGTGGTCATGTCGCCGTGAGCGGTGACGTCGAGACAGGTCGTGGATATCATCGCTGGACGAGGGCGAGGAGTAGCGTTTGGTCAGAGCATTTCTTTTCTTTAGCTCCGGTGTTGGATCTTTGATGAGGGCAACTTCGACTAGCCCTAGGCCCGCGATTGTAGATTGGTGCATGGCAGCTCGCGGATCTCCAGCCGGTGGCTGGTTGTTGAGGAGGTACATGGTGGCTGCTGTCACCGTTGCTTGCGGCGTCTTCGGGAGCACATTGCCCCGCGTATCCATCGTCATGGAACTGAAGTCGAGGACTCTCGCGGCCTCCTCATGTTCCTTGTCGGTGAGGTGGTCCAGTCGAGATCATCATTTGGCGGCCACGTAGTCGTTGCCTTTGGAGGAGGATCCTCCATGGGAGGAGAGCTGAGCCCGCCGAAGGCTCGACTCGTCCACTGCCTTTCTGCGCGCGTAGAGTTGCGCGATTACATGCTGCTGGAGCTTGTATTCTTTCGTCAACAGCCAATAGTAGCCCATCAGCATGTCCTGTGGCGAGTTAGGGGGTAGAGGATTGCCCCGCAGAGCTTCTCGACAGCGGGCCAACTCGTTGTCATTGAGCTTGATCAGCACGTGCTCTTCGGTGCGCTCATTTGTCGTGAGGTTTGGGTTCCCCTCTATCCCGTTGGTGGGCACGCCGTTGGCGGGGCCACCGTTTTGGCCGTTGGTTGGCCCGGTACTGGTGTTGTCGCGAGTGACACCGGTGTCGCATGCGTTGTTGATGGCGCACATGAAGTGATTGGGGAAGCTACTGCTCCCACAACTTTCAGATCCAGAGCCGTAGGCTCCATCTTCTGTGGCCAGGTCACCCAGATCGGATCCGCTACTGCTGTCGCTGTCCGTACACCTGACTGTTGTCGGGGTGTTCAGCTCACTGAGGGTACCGATTGGTGGTGGAAACCACGATGCTGGAGCAATTGCGGGACCTGTCGGCTAGTCAGGGAGGCGAAGTGTGCCCAGCTGACCAACTTGGAAGCGTAATCCCAATAGCCAGGCCGATCCCATTGCCCACGGACTTGAAAGCCGAGCCAGTGGCCAGCATGTGGAAGGTGAAGTCGAAAGCGCCGAAGAGCTGGCGAATCTCTGTTTTTGCAGAGTTGTAGATCGCGGTTGACGGGGGCGAAGAAGCCACGACATCAGCACTCTCACTTCCCAAAGACGGCGCCAATTGACGAGGGTTTAACTCGTCAATGCCCATTGTTATGGACTTGGGTTTTGGAGAAGGAGGGAGCGCTGGAGGCATCAATCGGCTAGCAAACAAGCACACAGGGACGCTAGGTTTACCCAGGTTCTGGCCTCGTAGAGGTCCCTACTCCTGCTTGTTTGCTCTTGGAATTATCGAGGCAGTCGAAAGTTAAAAGGGTGCGCAAATGCAATCTGGCAAGGTTGTGGAAACTAGGGTTGTGATTGTCCTCCTTGCCGCCCCCTCCTAGCCTTTATATAGATAGGCTAGGTCTCAGGTAGCGGGTCGAGTCGGTTATAGATTAGGTTTCATCCCTTTAAACTTTCTATCTTAAGCTTTGTCTTGTGCCGCAAGCAATCGGAGACTCCGTGAGTCACCCAAATTCTATATTGGGCCTTGGTAACGCCGTGGGCTTCTGCCGTATCTAGACCGTATATGCCAAACTCGAGTGAATCAAGGGTTAGTACAGGGTGTACTCAGCAAGACTTATGGTTGGTGGAGCTATTTTGCATAAAGCTATCTTTATCTGTAAAACAAGAGGGAGAATAAGCTCGTCTAAACAGAACATTTTAAGAAGGGTATAAGAGAGCGACATCTCCAGCTAAAATAATCATCATCTTTTGATATCCACCAAGTCATCATCACAACCTCTCTACTAGTATCACCCCCTCGTACCCGTGAGGAAGCATCCTTAAGCACATGTTGATCTACCAGGTTTTACGATTAGGTTCATGTTCTCTATGATCTTCACGTCTGTTCCCAAGTCGTTCATAACCGTGAACATAGCTTTTCGAAAAGATTAAATCCTTGCAGGGGTGTACAACTTTACCCACACGTACCAACCTTCTCTTTATGCCACTATATAAGCCCTCTTCCTTGGAAGAATGATGACCCACAAGTATAGGGGGTGTATCGTAGTATTTTCGATAAGTAAGAGTGTCGAACCCAACGAGGAGCAAAAGGTGCTGGCTAGTGGTATGGATCAGGAATTCTCTGCAAATACTTAGCAAACGGATTTTTAGGGGGTTTTGATATAGCAAGTAAATAAAGTATGAGTAAATAAAAGATAGTAGGAATAAATGCAGCAAGTGTCCCAATCCTTTATGCAGCATAGGACAAGCCAGTTGTATTACTTCAGATGACCAAACGTTCTCGAGGACATATGGGAAGACTGTCAAGTGATTTCGCTTTATATAGTTGATTAATCCTCTTTAGCTTGCTAAGTGTTGTGTGGGTGAACCTGTGCTAATGTACCGCCCCATCTAAGACTAATACATACTTGTGATTATACCCCTTGCAAACATCTGTAAGTACAAGAAAGTAATTAAGGTAGAAACCTAACCACAGCTTTAAACTCTAAGACCCTTACGTCCATTATGCAATGGTTTCCTAATGGGGTTCAGGTTTCTGTCACTCCGGCAACCCCTACGATTAGTAGCCAAATACACAATGCATTCCCCTAGCCCCATATAGGTGAAGTGTCATGTAGTCGACGTTCACATGACACCACTAGAAGAAGTACACCACAACTTAAATAACAATCTATTGAATCTTTCTCAACGCAACTCCACTACTAACAACAAGACTTCTCCCATGTCCTCAAGAACAAAATGAACTACTCACAAGACATCATATGGATCATGATCAGAGATGGAATAATGATGTATAACAATCTGAACATAAACAATAATTTAATGGTTCACTCAATAGCATCAACTACAAAGAGTAATCAACTCCGGGAAAGTTTCCCCTATCAACTATAGCAAGATTCAACCAAATTGTTACAGAAATATGGAGATGATGATGAGGGTGCTGATGGTGATGATGACGATGATGATCCCGATGAAGTCCAGCTTGATGGTGGTGTTGATGGCGATGATCTCCCCTCTTCGGGAAGGAATTCCCCCGGCAGAAATCTGTCTGCTAGAGAGATCTTTCTCTCTCGGTGTTTTCCACCCCGTAGAGGCGGCAGAATCTTTCTGTGGTTGCTCCCCGAGTCTAAGGGTTTCAGGAGGTTGATATACGCCAGAGAGGAGAGGCTGGAGTGGGCCAGGGTGGCCACACCACCTCCTGGCGCGGCCTAGGGTTGCTCGCGCCATGGGGTGGTGTGGGCCCCCCTTGTGGCCCATCTCCACTCCGTCTTCTGGCATCCTTAGTCTTCTGGAAAAATAGGATTTTCTGTATATTTTCCCGGATTTTCTGATCTTCACGAATTTTGCCTCCAAACAGCACATTTTCCATCAGAATCCTCACTGCAGCGGTCCATGCTCCAAAAGTCATCAACCATGCAAAAATAGATGAAATAACATAAGTATCACCTCTCAGTATGAAATATATCAATGAATAATAGTGAATTAAGACATAGAATAGTGATGCAAAATGGACTTATCAACTCCCCCCAAGCTTAGACTTCGCTTGTCCCCAAGCGAAACTGAGCTCAATAAACATGGCCTCAGGTTTATGGAGTGAAGAGTCGATAAAAGAATATGGACAAGAAGCATCACATTCATCAAATACATAGATCATAATAGAAGACAACTCACTATTATATAACTCAACTTGTAATAAGTAAAGAAAACACAATAAAGATATATAAAGTGAATCATAATTGGTAATGGCAAACTTAGCTCTTGGTCGAAGAATAGTTGATAATTTGCTGGAGTTCACAAATGACTGGTTTTTCAATGATAGCTTTCAAAGTAGTAAACATCAGGATAAGAGCAATGTGCAAAACAAGGAACATAAGGAACATGATTGAATAAATCAACATATGAATGAATGAAACACAACAACTCAAAATACTTGATGAGATAGAAGGGAGTAGGTTTACTGACTCAACTACAAAGTAAAAGAAGGCCCTTCAAAGAGGGAAGCAGGGATTGCAAGTCTCATAAAGGGCTCCCAAAAATTATGATACTTACTAGCTTTCAGCTCTCATTGCCCCTATCATAGGCATCTTTAGATGATTAAGGTTAAAGTGTCACAACTAAGAGGATATGCTTGACAAGTTATAAGTTGAAATCTCATGCCCCTTACTTATGAGTACCGATCCTCATGCTACTCAACTTCAGGCATGAGCAAGATCGTGTCATTGTAAATACATGCGTATCATTGAGAACCGCCAACGGGGTACCCCTTACACATGACACAGGAGCTATCCCATAATCAAAATGACAAGGCAAGCAGACAGTGAGCATCTCAATGATCTTTTTATTTGCTATTTGCATAGGTTTTTATTGAGGATGCTTCATAGAATGCTCACTATAGTTATGCTGCAAGTTTCCACCATGATTAGGCATGGCTTAGGCTAGCGGCCTAGGCATTTCTCTAACACACATATAAACTCCATGATCTTACAAGTTCCACTTTTATTTCACACCGCCAGGATCCATAAGCAAAAGAACATGATATCAACTAGGTACAAAGTACCAAATGAAGTGTTGAAAGTGGTCCCCATGATACATGGTTCGGCTAACTTCAACTCATAAAGCGCAAGCATATACGCAACAAAGAAGGACCCAATGGTTCAAGTTTATTAAATGCAAGAAAGTAAAGTGTGCCATCAAGTTCATGAGAGCTTTAATCACTAATTTTCACATAACAAGTTTAATTTGGGAGGTAGGTAAAACAAGAATTTACTTGGAATAGCAATAATGCTAATAGGTAGGTATGGTGGACACAAATGGCAAAGGTTTTGGTTTAAAGGAGGTGGATGCACGAGAAGAATACCCTCTCAGTACAGGTTTTTGGCTAGCAAGGCTGGGTAGCAAGTATAAGAGTTGAAGGAAACAAACAAACATACAAGTGATAAAGAGAAACATGCAATCTTCCTCAGAAGCACAAAAGATCTTAACTAGAGAATACTAGACTTATTAGCAAATCAAGAAAGAAAGATGATGAAATAATTTTTCTTTAGAGTACCTTTATCTTTTTCATTCAACTCTCAAAAATAGTGTTGCTACTGACCGAGCCAGGTTTGCCAAAACCAACTAAATTAACTCAATGATCCCAGAGTGCTACCAATACTAACAACAAGATCAATCATATAACCACGAATTGAAAACTAATATAAGCTATGCAAAAGAGTGAATGATAGAACTTCTCATTAATATTCCATAACGGTAACTCACACCAAGGGATACATATCTAACAAGAGAGGGGACACTTCCATAATGCAAACCATCCTACATAATAACTCGTCTATTCATGATATGACTCTACTAATAAGGTAAAAAGATAGAAGATAGTGATGTGATACCGCGGCACTCCCCCAAGCTTGGAACAAACCAAGGGGATGCCAAACCTGATGACGAATTACTCCTTCGGTGGTTGTGGTAATATTTTCTTAGTTGACGTGAGGAATTCTTCCAGCATCTTGTGAAGCCTATTATTCTCCCATTGAAGCATGTCCACCTTCCTCCTCAAGTCTCGGTACTTATCGCAGAACTCCTTAGTGACTTGTAGGGCTTCCGTTGATGCAGGGCAAGTGACTAAAGGTACCAGCCCCTGCTTCGGGTCTTGGAGATCTTCCTCTATAGGCTCCTTCCCTTTATCCTTGGCGGACACCATTGTGCTTCTAAGCTTTCAAAGAGTATGTCCTGGCAGAAACAGATCGAAACAAAAACACGACGAAAACACAATATACGAACCTCGGGGGATCCGGGGGGTTATATATTACGAAGTTTCATATCAAAAGGAAGGTACTAGGAGAAAACGAGTCGGAGGCGGAGTCCGGGGTGGACTCACCACCTGGTGGCGCGGCCAGGGGTGGGCCCGTACCACAGGGTGGTGTGTACCACCCTGGCTCTTTTTTCGTCCCTTTTTCGCTTCGTAGCTCTCCTTATTGACTAAAAACTGCAAAAATATAGTTGGATAGTGTTTTCGCGGAACTTTTCTTACCAGAACTGTTACCTGTTTGAAAACAGACTCTGCAGGTCTCTGAATTTGGTATCTAGTAGATTCTTCCGGAGTCATCTCTTGAATATCAATATCTTCATCTTCATACACTTATTAGTTGAGTCATAAAGCCCTTCTCTTCCTTATTACACCGTTATCTCCACTTCCTGGAAATTTCTTTCACACAAAACTTCACACAGTTCTCATTAGCAACATTAGTATAAGTGAAGTGATAAAACCTTTTGAGTCCAACTTCAACTGAAAACCATCAAAACCTAAGCTACTATAGCAACTCTTTCCGAAAACCTAAAAAGAATTCAAAAAAGAAATCGAATAAAGAAGCAAATGCAAAAGTGGCAAAATCTGTCAAAACAGACCAGCAGGTAAAGATCAATTTTTTCGAAAATCTTATGTTGCTCAAATCAAAAAGTGCAAAACTAACAAAAGTTAAATAACAACCTGGGGCAGAAGCACAAACAATTACAGCTCAATCTGACATATAGAGATCTCTCACGAATGTTTACGGTGAAGCACAAAAATCTGTTTCGGGACAACAACTTCCCCAAATCTTACTTCTCTCTCATTAGAGGTTGATCTTGACACAAAAACCAAACAAAAGGATAAGGAGCGGTTATTACCGAAGTAATAACTTCCAAGACTCAAATAAACAAAAACAAACTGAAAGCAAAAAAAATCAAATTGGGTTGTCTCCCATAAAGCTCTTTCTTTATAGCCATTAAGATGGGCATGATAATTTTGAAGAAGCTCTCATAGGGATATGAATTGAAGTGAAAGAGAGCATTAAGAAGCAAAAACACACACACATTTAAGTCTAACCCACTTCCTATGCAAGGGAATTTTGTAAACAAACAAGTTGTTGAAACCAGAGGCAACTTGCATAAGAAGGCAAAAGAAGTGCAACATAAAAACTTTCAGCATAAAGCGAGGAAAATTGATATTATTGAGATACATAAGAACACGTTTCCCTCTCCCATAATAACTTTCAGTATCATGCATAAACTTAACAATATAGCTATCACAAGGACCATCATAGCAATGATCACTTATTCTAACGGAAAACACAGGAATACTAGCTCTCATAACACTACTTTGTGAAACAATATTAGAGGTATCCTTACAAAGGATAGTGTGTCCCTCTTTTTCATATTTAGTAACAAAGTCTTTCACATTTTCTATAATAGGTTCATCAACCATTTGTTTATCAGGTTCAACAGCTTTATTTGTACTTTCATTAACCATACTAGCTATCATATAATGTTCCTTAATCCTAACTGGGAAAGGCATTTTCTCAATATAAGGTTCAGGTAAAACATGATTAGCAGTATAAACTTCAGTATTTCTTGAAGGAACACTCTTAGCAATATCTTTATAAGGTTCATGATACTTATCCCACTTCTTTTTAGGCACTTCAATATAGGAAGCAAAAGCCTTAAAATAAGAAGCAATAGCTTGAGAGTCTAGACCATAAGCATTTTTAATATTTTGAAAGTCATCAGTTCGAATAAAAGATTCAATGCATTCATAGTCATAATTTATACCTAACTTTCTACCTTTGTCATTCTCCCAAGCTTCAGCATTGTCTTGAATACGGTCTAGAAGATCCCATTTAGCTTCTTCTTCCATGTGAGTGAATGATCCAGCACAAGAAGCATCCAATAAATCTTTATCATGTAGAGGGAGCCTTGCATAAAAGTTATTGATAATAATATTGTTGGGGAGCTCATGAATGGGACATTTGAGCATTAGTAACTTCAATCTCCCCCAAGCTTGAGCTGTACTCTCTCCATCAAGAGGCCAAAAGTTGTATATTTGATTCCGATCTTTATGAATCTCACTAGGAGGATAAAACTTTGAATAAAAGAGAGGCACTATTTCCTCCCATTCCAGAGCTTGACCATTCTTCAGCAGCTTATACCATTCCTTAGCTCTTCCTTTCAGTGATAATGAGAATAACTTCTTCTTAACTTGATATGTAGTAATACCTACACACTTGAACAACCCGCATAATTCGTGTATAAAGAGTAAATGATCACCGGGATGGACAGTTCCATCCCTAACATAGTAGTTATCCATAACACGATCAATAATTCTTGTAGGTATTTTGAAAACATCATTCTCAGCAGGTGGTGGCTTATCTACTACCTTAGCAGTGGTAGTAGCATTACCAAATAAGAAACTCAGCGAATTATCCATATCGAAAATAAAGCAACTAACAGAAGTAAACAATACTCACAATAGAAGTTTCCTTTACCAGTTCCACTTTCCAATAGCGCTTGACTCCCCGGCAACGGCACCAGAAAATATTCTTGATGAGCCACAAGTATAGGGGGTGTATCGCAGTATTTTCGATAAGTAAGAGTGTCGAACCCAACGAGGAGCAGAAGGTGCTGGCTAGTGGTATGGATCAGGAATTCTCTGCAAATACTTAGCAAACGGATTTTTAGGGGTTTTTGATATAGGAAGTAAACAAAGTACGAGTAAATAAAAGACAGTAGGAATAAATGCAGCAAGTGGCCCAATCCTTTATGCATCAAAGGACAAGCCGGTTGTATTACTTAAGATGACCAAACATTCTCGAGCACACATGGGAAGACTGTCAAGTGCTTTCGCTTCATATAGTTGATTAATCCTCTTTAGCTTGCTAAGTGTTGTGTGGGTGAACCTGTGCTAATGTACTGCCCCATCCAAGACTAATACATACTTGTGATTATACCCCTTGCAAACATCCGTAAGTACAAGAAAGTAATTAAGGTACAACCTAACCACAACTTTAAACTCTAAGACCCTTACGTCCCTTGTGCAATGGTTTCTTAACGGGGATTCAGGTTTCTGTCACTCCGGCAACCCCTACGATTAGTAGCCAAATACACAATGCATTCCCCTACGCCCATATAGGTGAAGTGTCATGTAGTCGACGTTCACATGACACCACTAGAATAAGTACACCACAACTTAAATAACAATCTATTGAATCTTTCTCAACGCAACTCCACTACTAACAACAAGACTTCTCCCATGTCCTCAAGAACAAAACGAACTACTCACAAGACATCATATGGATCATGATCAGAGATGGAATAATGATGTATAACAATCTGAACATAAACAATAATTCAATGGTTCACTCAATAGCATCAACTACAAAGAGGAATCAACACCGGGAATGTTTCCCCTATGAACTATAGCAAGATTCAACCAAATTGTTACAGCAATATGGAGATTGTGATGAGGGTGCTGATGGTGATGATGGTGGTGATGATGATGATGATGATGATGATCCCGATGAAGTCTAGCTTGATGGTGGTGTTGATGGCGATGATCTCCCCTCTTCGGGAAGGAATTCCCCCGGCAGAAATCTGTCTGCTAGAGAGATCTTTCTCTCTCGGTGTTTTCCACCCCGTAGAGGCGGCAGAATCTTTCTGTGGTTGCTCCCCGAGTCTAAGGGTTTCAGGAGGTTGATATACGCCAGAGAGGAGAGGCTGGAGTGGGCCAGGGTGGCCACACCACCTCCTGGCGCGGCCTAGGGTTGCTCGCGCCATGGGGTGGTGTGGGCCCCCCTTGTGGCCCATCTCCACTCCGTCTTCTGGCATCCTTAGTCTTCTGGAAAAATTGGATTTTCCGTATATTTTCCCGGATTTTCTGATCTTCGTGAATTTTTCCTCCAAACAGCACATTTTCCATTAGAATCCTGACTGCAGCGGTCCATGCTCCAAAAGTCATCAACCATGCAAAAATAGATGAAATAACATAAGTATCACCTCTCAGTATGAAATATATATATGAATAATAGTGAATTAAGACATAGAATAGTGATACAAAATGGACATATCAAAGACCGGCATAGGTTAGTTGACCATGACCGTTACCTTTCTTTCTCCGAGACCATGAGTCACGCCCTAAGGAGGGTTCCGCCGTAACGGGTCAAATCTCGAAGCCGGCCCTCGAGATGTGAGGCGAGGTTGGTTCACCAGGGTCTCTATCGACCCCAAGCAACCCTGACCACACTTATCTACCTGTTATGATGCACCTCCTTCACCTCCTTCGAGAACAACCAAAATGCATATGTCGAATGGAACGCCCAAACTATGTGACTCATCGAATCTACTAGGAAAGTTAGTGAGTCGAGGGATTTACAAGGCCACGTGTGGCTATACGCTCGTCTTCGTTCAAGAGGCAAGAACTTGGTTCCTAGTGGTGGCGAGCATGGGACTGCAAAAATCACATCCCACCGTGGCCTCTCATACAAGCCTTAGCATGTTTAACCTCATATCACCTTCATGTCTCATTTTCCTGTCATACTAGATTCTTTGTATGTGATACATCATTTGTGTGAACCAACACTAATATAAGCTCTAGCAGTGCACACATGCCAAACCTATTTATGCTAGGAGTAGTGTATAAGGTAATATAAGCTCAAAGGGAGTAATACAATAGATAGGATACTCTATCTTTCGATAGAAGACCACATTAGAATAGTATGCACCATGGCAAGTTTTGAAATAATTTGAAAGCATGGGATTGTATGATGGTGTGGCTATGCTTGCTTTGCTCGTTGATAACCAATGCTTGATTTTAGTTGTTCAAGTATTTATCTTCAATCTTCGATGGTGTTGATCCCAGTCTTCGATCTCAGACTCGATCTCGTATTCAACTAGGAAGAAGCAAAACATTAGAAAGAAAGGGAAATAATCAACACATGGCATCTATCCAGTGCTCAAGAAAGAATGATCATATGAAAACTTAATTAATATTGAATGAAACTCTTAAGGCATGATTGACAATTTAAAAGGAGTCCGAGGGATGCCAACCCTAATACAGAGGAGACCTCGGAATCACCTATGGAGGATCATTTTGTTCTCTAATTAACATTGTCATTAAAGTTGCTTAATAACGTATGATTTTGATGCTAAACTATAGATCTCATTTTTCTGAATATTTTGATATATTATACATATTTTTATGACTTATAGATTAAAAGTTATTGAATTTACAACATTTGACAATTTTCTGAATTTAAATAGGAAAACAGGATAGCATTTACACCGAGACGCACCTAGCCACAGTGGCTGACAGAGGGGCCCCGGGGCCACCTCAGTTTCCACATGAGCAGGCCTAGTCATCCCCCACCTCAACACACATGGACACCACGTGGGTGACACCTCACCTTCAGGTCAACGCCACGTCGGCTCGATGGTCGACACATCAGACGACATCGAGGATGGCGGAGGAGGGCGAGAGGGGAAGCGTGGCCTAGCATGTTCGACACGCGAGGCTGCAGGGAGACAAAATATGGCGGTAACACTACTTGAATGTCGCCAGGCCATAGAGTACAACGACGCACAACGGTGGGGCACGGTGGTCTATGACACGGGCACAAGACATCGCGGAACAAAGAGGAAGGAGGGGTCCAAGAGGACCAGCATCTCACCCTTGTTGAGATGGTGGTGTCAGTGAAGGCTCGGGATGTCGGAATTGACAACGATAGTGGGAGAGCTCGTCAGAGAGGGAGGCCTCGATTGGGGCGTTGGGGAAGGCTTCGGCTCACGCGACTCGGGGCAAAAGAAGGAGGAGACCTCAGTGCTTCAGTGGTGTGCTCGGATGGCCGAGGGGAGGCCAGAGATGATGGCGCTACGCGGCAGCCGGAGCTAGCGGGTCTGCGAGGAGAGGAAGAGAGAGGCCAGGAGAGAGAGGAATAGGGGAAGAGGATCA
This sequence comes from Avena sativa, assembly GCA_916181665.1. Taxonomy (NCBI): domain Eukaryota; kingdom Viridiplantae; phylum Streptophyta; class Magnoliopsida; order Poales; family Poaceae; genus Avena; species Avena sativa. The sequence continues at coordinate 349,242,439 of OV702287.1, forward strand.
CATCTCGACGCGGTTCTTATCCACCTTCCTGAGCGGTAGCAAGGATCTCAACGCGCGGCAATGGCGGCATTGGTCAGTCGTAGATGCACCAAGTAGTTGCTTGCTCCGTCGGTAGGAAGGCGATGTAGAAAGAAAGGGTTGAACTGGTACTGGCCTCTGCTGGGCTAGCTTGGGCTCCGGGTGGGCCGAGCAAAAGATTGAGGAGCGGGAGAGAAGAGCTTGGCCGACCTGGGAGGGTTTTGGCTCCATTTTTCTATAGAAAATCTTTTTTCCATTTCTTTTTCTCTTTTCTATTTTGTAAAACCAATTTCAAAGCTATTTTTGGCATTTCAAAAATACCAGAGGGCTTTGTAAACAATTTGAAAACATTGCAGGGACCCTGGTTACTATTTGGGTTCAGTACTTTGGTAATTTACAATATATTCAAATTCATTTTGAAGATTACATAGAGGAAGGAGAAATTAGGGTTTAGCATTTTTGTCTTAGCAAAATAGATGATTCTCGTGAAATGCACAAACAAACCCTAATATAAGATTAACTAAAACTGGGGTGTTACATCTCTATCCCCCTTATGAGAATCCCGACCCGGGATTCCTAAGGTAGGAAGAGAAAAGGAAACAGGGTCACTCTAAGGATAAGAGGGAACACACTAAACAACACACCGAGTATCTCATGGTCAACTCATGAAAGGAGAGTTCAGGAACAACTCTTGAGATGACAAACATAAACGCACCAAGGTATCAAAGTAAACAAGAGGAGAAGGTTTCAAGTTGACATATAGCTAGTCTTAATAAGTATTGAGACCATGGAGCTTGTAAGAGAGTTTGAACTTCTGAGGAAGGAGACTTCCAACATATGGAATAGGACCAAAGACTTCGATATGTGAAACTCCATGAAACGATGTAAGTAGAGCTTCCATGGTTAAAGATATATGGATCAACAAAACCAAGCTATTGAACTACTTTTGACATAGAGGTGTCATTCCTTGGTTCAACAGAAGGCCCAGACAAAATGTTGTTTTGGTGGAGAGGACTCATAAGAGTCACAAGAAACATGTAGTAAGAGAAACAGCTGATTACCAAAATCATAGTTGCTCATTGAACATGGTTGCAGAGAATGGATGAATCTCTTTATTCATCCAGGTTTATCAAAATCTTTGTCGAAGATCATGATACCACTTTACACCACTAGGATGTGTAGTTAACAAGGTTCCTGATAGCACGAGGAAAAGAAACTTCATTCTCAGACTTCAATTACTTGCCACAACAATTCGCTTGCCAACACAGATGGTCTGGAGGATTGACCGAGAGAAATTTAGCAACTCTACTTTAAATGTTCTCCTTGATGTTCGAGAAAGCAAACATGAAGTAAAGGTTAGACTTCGGATAATAGGAAACCATAAGCACAACTCCTATAATTAATCATAGAAGAAGCCTCAAGAAGAGTGTTATTGCTAACTCAAGAGAATATGTCAATAGGTCATCCAGCTAATTGTGCCAACCATTACATCAGTCTTGCCAGATTTATAGAGAGACCTACATCAAAACCTTGAAAAACACAAACTATCGTATCTTCTTGAGATTCAAATTTGGTTAGGTGCGATGATACTTCAGACTCATCATGTCCGAATAGAAAGTGTGCAACATTTACACAAAGGTAAAGTCACTATATTTTCAAGATACGGACTACAGTGTCAAGCTCCAAAAGACCGCGTTAGGTTTATAAACACTTGTATAAGCGACTTGTCGAGAGTCAACTGCATCTACATGAAGTACTTGCAATGACAAACAGTTGTGTCCTTAAGGAAACAAACAAAAAAAAAGTCTACTTGAATCCACGTCAACATCTTTCAATAGATGCACGTGAATGGAGAAGGCCACTTCTAACATCCAAAACACATTCTTCGAGATGAAATGGAGTCGGCTCTTAAAATTTTCCAATATTAGTGCCAATTGTTCTATATGAATCTAATCTAGCATGGATAAGATAAGGATGTTATCAATGGGCACAGCAACAAACTTATCGAGATACTCCAAGAAGATGGACTCATGTGTTGCATGAACAAGGCAGAAATACTAGTCAGACCAACAAACATGAGTATGTACTCGAGTGAATCATCACGAGTAGAAACATCATCAAGATGGTCCTTGGAACTGAGTTTGATTTGACAATAACCCAAACCAAATCAAAGTTGGGGGAAGATAACATGTCCATGAAATAAATACTATATTTCTTCAGCACGAACAAAGATAGACATCACTTTAAGAAGGAACTAAGTTGGATAGAACTTTTGCCTTACAACTCTCCAAGTTGTTATTTAAGCTCAACCAACTAGTTTGGGGGTATCTAGTACAGATCCTTGGAGAAATAAGCAGTTCAGAGAACTAACTTGTTCAAGAACTTGACAACACGGTCATGTGGCAACATGGCGATACTTCTAGTAGACATCTAGAATATCACGGACCAATGATATGTCACTTATTTCGAGAGGAATCTTTCTTGGTAAGGCAAGAAGATATAGTCTTAGAGCTTCGACACAAGCCTAACTCTTTGACCGAAGAGTGTACCAGAGTAACGGACTTGGTAACTCAATCATCCTTTGCTTAGTGATAGGATTAAACATCATACTAAGAATGACACAAATGTCCTTGGAGTTTAAAGTAATAAGATTTGCTAAGAATATCAGATATCCACATCATTACGCACACGCATCATTCACGTGCATGAATAGCTCAGAGGAAGGATGAGTAAAGATGTGTAAGAGCAACACTTCATTAAGAGGGTCATGAAACTTAGCATGACCTCTTGGTATGAAAGAGTGTGATACTTTAAGGTGTAACGAATAGAAGCTAATCAAGCCTCTTGATTTGTGGATTGCAACACTTTGACCTGGTCCTACAAATGACAAGGTACTAGTGTTTGTTTCTCCTAACATCTCGAAATTGTTTGCCTTGACGAACCACAAGAGTATATTGCATCAGTATACCCAATGCATATATACTACTTGGCTACCAACTGGTAGACAAAGGTCAGAAACAACAAGGGAGAAAGAACAAGCTCATGGTAGAATCCCAAGATGTGGATGCATAGATTATCATTCTTCCGAAGAACAATGCAGAGTGGGGAAGGTGTGGTAGAGTCATGATTATAGATACGAGACTCACGAAGAGTACTATTATCGTGATCTATTTGATTCCATTAAAGAATGTCTGTCATAGTGATAACTCCAAATTTCAACACTTTTTATCATTATTTTTCCTCTTGTTTATTGCCGGATTTCACTGAAGTTTACCCTTTCTACTAATGTTAACAACACAATTAGTAAATCCTTGGTTTCTTGTGATGGTTTTCAAGCAATGAACATTTTTGGAAGATCTAATAAGTTTTATGGGCCAATTACACCTAAAGAAGCAAATCCCCAATTGGACCCTCTTTCATTCGAGGCGTTCAGAGTGCATAACGACCACTGGTACAGTTGGGGTGCACCCGTACCATCCGCCCGTAGTACCTTCCGCCAGCTCCGTTATATCAATAGAAGCAACTTTTATGAAGGGGAGATGATGAAAAACAGAACACAACCGCCACAAACTCATCCAGAAGGGGAGAGATCAGATCTGGAGAAGGAGAAGAACACTGTCTCATTCTTTGACAATCTCTAGCCTCTAATCCATTCACTCCACTATCATCCCCATTGGTACTTAGAGAGAGAGATTGGCACTTGTAAGATTAGGGTTTGATACTTTGATCTACCTTGGTTTGTATTTGATTCGATCTTCAACTAGTATTGTGGCTTGCTACGATAACTTTAAGATGATTTCCATTTGCAAAATAATTATACCTTTGATTTGTCTTCCTCTCATGTCTGAGTAAATCCCCATAGGCATGGGGGATGTAGGGGATTGGTGAGATGTGTTGTGCCTGCTTTAAGTCCATCCATTCGTGATAGTTGTGGTGTTTATTAAATTGTGAGAATGAATATCTATGTTTGCCTAATGCTTGTTATCTAATTTAAGGGTCCAGGTAACACGATCCAGAGATCTCATAGATATGAACTTGTATGCTATATAATTGGTGACCTCCGAGTCACATAGTCGATATTAATGAGGAGCTAGTACTACTCTAGGACAACAAGGAACCATCAAGATTAAAGCCTTGATCCGGTCGGAAGACCTTAATTAATGTCCTGATCATTGCCGTGGTAACAGACAGACGGATCATTGGGACTGGGAAGAATTAGCCATTAGGACTCCCAGTCGGTATATGGGTTGCTTGCATACTAACTTATAAATAAGAAATATCACAATCAATTATTCCATCTTATTCATCTGGCACTTTCACTTTTACCATGAACTGTTTCTCCACGCGCCTAACTTCTCATCTGCAGGAACCTCGAACACATTTCTCGTCTTTACTTTTATGCTATTTAATTCTCACTTTTTCTTTTATCTAAGTTTCCACTATTATTCACTCACCCACCTTCCACCTTCAACAATTGCATTCAATTCACTCAACACTAGTGACACCTTGAGTGCAATAGAAACACCGCATAAAAACACTTACCTAAGCTCCTTATTGGGATCGATATAAAAACTAGAATTAGTACTTACACGGAAACATGCTCTGACGAAGCTATGCACCTGCATGCCATCAAGCTATTTTCTGGCGCCAGCCGGGGAGCTAAGTGCTAAGTGTTGTTTCTTAACATAAGTGATTGTTGACACCATCCATGATCTCCGTTGAAGACAGAGGTACCACTCGATATGGAAAAACTTATTTACCTCTGTATATCGACCATATTCCAACTGAAAGATGTCTAGAATTTATTAAAAGATTTTCTAACTCACGTACTATAGATGTGAACAGTTTGATTCCTTTGATGTCAGACTTAACCATCACCCAGGGGGGTGAAGAGCCCGAGTTACCATTGGGAGAATATGGGAATCCATCTAGGCACTTAAGAAAATGCCTAATCTTTGTCCTGAACTTGAAGGATAGGAATTTGAAATATATTTTGTGCTAATTTATATGATGAAAGAAATTGCTTTCGCAGGAAAAGAAGAGGAAGATCCTAGTGATCACTTGACAAAGGTCTATGACCTATGTGCTACTCTTAAACCAGCAAGTTTACCAATAGAGTTTGTGCTCCTTAAACTTTTTCGCTGGTCTCTGAAAGATAATTTTTTTACTTGGTTATAATCATTACCCAATCACACTATAAAAAGTTGGAAAGATTGCATCCGAGAGTTTATGCATAAATATTGCTCATTTACTAAAATCACACAGATTAAATGTAACATTACAAACTTTCTTCGAACAGCCGGAGAAAACTTTTATCAACCATGGAATAGATTTTATGCAATGATTATGAAAGTCCCGAATCACGGTTTCCATGAGCATTTAATTATCAATTCTATACCTGATAATAAAGAACGGAACGTTTCTGTGCTTTGTCCGTCTAGAAATTACCTTTTTGCACTCGCAATTTCGGAAGTATTAACAACACTGCCACTGCTTAGTCATCCGGACGGTTCGCTTCTGGCCCTGGGATGCGTCACGCGTGGGGAGACAGAGGATAGGCTGGTAACTCGCTGGCCGAAAGCCAAAGCCCCGATTCGCTTCCCTTGTCTATCCGTCACTGTCCTCCTCTCCTCGCTAGGTGGCTAGGCGCCGCCGCTGACTTTCACGTCGGCCGTTGTCCCCCTCGCGTCCTTTACCACGTCGCCAGAAGGTGCCCCTGTCCCTCGGGGTCCCTGCGCTCCGCCGGTTACCTCCACACGCATCCTTCCGCCACCTTCCTCCCTCCATGAACTCTCGAAGCTGCGCCTCCAGCCTCCACTTTTGTCTGGTTTCAGACTTTGAGCCTGATCTTGACCAGGTGCTGCTGTGAATCGAGTATAAGCAGCAAGAAGGATAGAGTAGGACACAGAATAGCTTTGTAATGTAACATCAAGTTATTTTTATTAATAACTTTGCAGGGAGTGTTTCAAAGAACAAGACCAGACAATGATTGTCAATTTCCACAATGCTAACTTTTTTCTCTTTGGTTTTAAAGCGCCTATATCCTGACACCATTGTCTAATTAGAAAGTATTTGTTTGTTGTTGAGTCTTATTTGCTCTCAGATTTTTCATTATGTGAATGTGAGTCTACTCATATTTTATCGTTAGTGCAGTGAAATGCAGATGATTCTGCAGCGTTTCTATATATCGATGGTCAGCCATTGGGTTGATGTAATTTTATTGATGATGGCACATAACATTTTTGCATATCGTGGTCCATAAAATCAGAATTTTTAAGTTGTTGTTCAAAAGATTTCTTGATCTCTTCTTATTTATGTACCTAAAATTTCAAGGTTTACTTATATTCCTATCAACACATAATACATTTACATAGGGAGAACTATGTTAATCAGCCACTACTTCATCCGTCTATCAATCCAAACTGTCTGAGTCCCTGCACTGGTGGGCCTACTCCCCGTCAAATTGCAACACTAATGCCACATTTTTAAATTTCTCTTATGTGCAATGACCTAGACACGTGGCTTTTCAATTGGAATTTCTTTTAGGGGTCACTAGCCACAAGAGTAGGCTTTCAAGAATGAGCGAAAAATAAAAGCAAATAGTCTGAATTCCACCTTGCTTTTTTATGCGGTTGGTCTTAATAGGCTACATGGTTTGGCTGAAATATGCTGGCTTCAACCGAATTTTATGAGACCAGGGTTGGTATCTAATAGCAATGAAGTTGTTTAGTTGCATGCTACCTTTTTATTAGCCATCATCCTCGCATAGGTGGAATAGAGCCTCGCACAAACTATTTTTTGTGCATTTACATATTCCTTGTTACCGGACCGTATTGTAGTCAGAATAGAATCTGGAGCGCTTTTATTCCCGGTGCAACGCATAGGCTTTTCTACTAGTATTTTTATAATGGGCTTAATGATGATACAAAAGAAATGATTGACTTATCTGCAAGGAGCTATTTGTAACTTAAGATTGCCAAAATGTGTAAAGCTTTTCGAGGTAAGATCCTTCAATGATGAACAATACAATCGCAACTTAATATTGCCAGAATGTGTAAATTTTTTCGAGGTAAGATCCTTCAATGATAAAAAATACAATCCTGTTGAGGATGTTAAACTACGAAAAGGTATGTTTTACATACCCCAAGATCTTATGCCTGAAGTTAAAAAGTCCATGGAAAAGAAAAAGAATAGCTTCAGAACTTATTGAAGGAAATAAAGTTAACATTCTTCAAGCTTATGTAATAGAAGATGAAATAAATCTTGTAATAAAAAAGTTTAGATATAAAAAAACAGTTCCGTGAGAAATATTATAAACGTCTGATGACTCAATAAAAGAATATAAAAGAGCTAACTAGAGTCTTTTATGACTTAGGACATGCCACGAAGCATTTGGATAGATACTTGAGTATTGTTAAAACACAATGCGATCAAATAATTGAAACTAAAACTCTAATTTTGAACCAAGGTAATTTTAATATTGTTTCTACTAACATTGTCACTAGACATGGTACCAAAACATAGAAACCCCAGGGGACACCTTGGTATCAAGAAGAACAAGCCCGCAAGGCAAGAGAGACTCAAGAGATGAGTCAAGAAAAATAGGACCTAGTAGATCCTCAAGATGATATTGACTATGAAGCTCAGAAAAAAGAACTTGAGACTTCTAAAGATAGAGAAGAATAAGAAGAAGAAGAAGAAGAAGGAGATAGACATAAACAATATGATTCAGATGCTGGGACAATCGACTCAAGGGAAGAGGCCGATCTCAGAAAGGAACAAGAAGAGCAGGTTATCACCTCACATTAAGAACGTGCCGATAAGCAAAAACCATCAGCAAAGAAGAAAACTAAAAAGGATGCTGAACCAGTAGCAAAGGTAAAGGAGAAGGTAATACCCACTAAAAAGAAAATTCCTTATCCTAATCGAGTTCAATATGAACCGGATAAAGCCATTTATGATTCTTTTGATAAAGCTCCGAGGAGCCTTCATTTAGAACTTCCTTTAACTGATGCTATTCAAGTTCCTACTTATAAAAAGTTTATGTGAATATTCTTAACAAAAAAAGGTAACTAAGACTGTAGCAGTAATGACAAGCTTTGGTGATCAGCTGCCTACTAAGCTTGGGGATCCAGGTATACCAACTATCTCTTGCGCAATTGGAAAAACTAATATCATTAATGCTCTTTGTGATTTAGGGGCAAGTGTTAGTGTCATGCCTTATTCATTGTTTAAGAATTTGAACCTTGGAGAGTATTCTCCCACTTCAATTACTTTGCAAATGGCTGATAAGAACAACCTGTCGGTATGATCAAAGATGTTTTACTTAGAATTGACCAACATGTTATACCCACTGATTTTATCATACTGGATGTTCCATAAGATGACAAACTTTCAATCATCCTTGGAAGACCTTTTCTTAGCACTGCTAGAGTTAATATTGATTGTTCTAGCAGTAAGATTGTTTTCAATATTTATGATGATCAGATTGTTCGTTATTTTCCAAAAAAGGGGAGCATAGTGGCAAATATGTTCCACCACCTAAGCGTATCCAAGTGGTAAAAACCATCAATGAAGGGCATCCTGAGGTAGACGCTAATGACATAGAGGTTGGTTGATAAGCTAACTCTCCTTAATAAAATGCTTAATGGGAGTCAACCCATTCTTAATAGTTAAGTTTAATTTTCTTTTGTTTTATTTGTGTGTGTCTTAATAAATTTGTTCGAGCTTTTAGACTTGCAGATAATTTATATGTTAGTGAAGTTTGAAGAAAAGTGAAAGAAAGGCAAAAGGAAGAATTAAACAGGGTTCAGAATACCTAACGAGCAGTGCTATGGCCGGAGGTATCCGTACCACGCGCCCGTACCGTCGAAGAAAATTCAGTCAAAAAGGTTATTTTATTAAGTACTCATAACGAGCACAAGTATGGTCGGAGGTAACCGTACCGCCCGTCCGTACTGAACTTCGACAATTTTCTTCAAAACTCACTACCGTGATAACGAGCACTAGTACGGCCGGGACGCGCCCGTACCGTCTGCCCGTACTAGACCCCTAGGTTTGATCTAGGAACCCTAATCTTGATCCAACGGTGACGACCACCGGTACGGGCGGGGTGCGCCCATACCACCCGCCCGTACCGACTACATCGCTAGGTAAAGGCTGATGGCGGCTGGCTCATAGCCAGCCCCTTTCTTCTTCCTCATCATTCTTTCTTTCTCTTTCTCTCTCCATCTCAAACTCTAATCCCTTGGAACCTTTGATTCTTCATTGATTTCATGTTTTTGAGTGGGGGAATGTTCACATCGGTAAGTTTCTCATCTGATCCATGCTTTATTTTCTGAAATTCATGGTTGGATTCCTTACATTGACACTATTTAGATGAGTTCATCATTTTTTGAGATTATTTTTGATTCCTCAAGTTAGGATTTGTAATTTTTGCCTGTAATCATTTCATTGTATGATAGAAACCCGATGCCTATATTTTTCTTTGAAAATTGCATAGCACAATGCATAACATTGGAAGGATTTTTCGCTGGCAAGAGCTTGGGAACTGTAGGGGCCTCGGGCTCCACTAGGCCACCGGGTTTGAAGAAGAGGTGTTCGGAGGCGGAAAGCTTGAGAGCTGCCACGAACAAGGACTATGAGAGGGTGAGCCAACACAAGGTTTTACCCACTAAGTGGGTAAGCCGTGAGTTCCTCTCCCACCAAGGTCTGTTGGAGGACTTCAAACAGATGACTGTGCAAGCTGGCATGGTCCCTTTCTCCTACTTCTCCACTGACACCTACCAGCTCGCCATGTATGAGTTCCTGTCATTGTTCCATGATGACCTTGAGGCCCAGGAGCGTAATTGCACTGTAAGTTTTGTGCGCAATGGGTAACCCCATAGCCTTTCTTTTCATCAATTGTGATTGTTTCGGGTTCTCCTATGACAGAGAACTCGATATTAATGATAATGTCCACGTAGAGGCAATGCGTTCTTGGGAGCAGATTTCTATCCACAGGAACACCGATTATTTGTGCAAAAGGAGCGCCAGCATCCAGAATACCACTATCCGTTACTTCGCCACCTTCTTTGTGAATTCTATTTTTGGGAAGCGAGATGTCGGGGAAATGGTAGGCCCCGAGATGAGTTTAATTCATATGACTTTGCATCCTGAGATGGAGCACATGGTAAACTTGGGTGGTTTGCTCATCCAGCCTTTCCGTCGCCAAAGGTCGGGTTCCTCGGGTGACATCCGCTATGGTGGCTTGATCACATAGATCGCCTACGCAAGCGAGTTTGTCATGCCCAAGGAAAGAGATGTGGTTGGCAGTAAGATTTTGGATGACATTGACATGGCTAGCACCAAATTCATGGGGGTCTATAGACCCCAACGCTCCCTTCGTGCTTATCAAATTTATTTTGAGCCTAATGGTGATCTCCACCAAGTTTTGCTTCCTTTTGTCCAAGCTTTTGTTTTGCCAGGTAAATAGAGTTGGGCCCTCAATGAGGAAGAATTCTAGCAGGCATTGATCACATCAAGGAGGATTGCACCACCGAAAGGTCATCCCAACTTAGAGGACGCAGCCACTGGCCAACAGTAGAAGGGGAAAGGTGGAGAGCACTGGAACACAACAAGCTAGGATTACTACGGTCAACAACATCATCACCAACAACCTTTCCCTCACCACCACTAGCAAGGTATTCCTCCACCTCAGCCGGGATTCAACTATGTCACTAGGAGTGATTTTGGCCAGGTGGTGCATCGCATTGACAACATAGAGAATATGTTGCATGATGTGAAACGCCAACATAGTCAACCTCACCCAAGACTTCACCTCCTTTATGACAAGCCACTACCCAAACTTCCCATACCAGTAGCCGCCGCCCGATGATGGCAGCAACTTTTGATTCTAGATAGGCCAAGAGCCAAAGCTTAGGGAGGTTGAACTCCTCCCACCTTTTTCATTCATATTTTTCGTTCTTCTTTTGATTTATTTGTTTTTATTCTAGTGCATGTTTACTTCTAGTTTGAATTAATAAAAGAAAACCCAAAAATATTAGACTAGCTTTTATCTTGATTTGTGCAAAGTTCTCTCGACTCTCATTGATTTTTCTGCAGGTTATTCACTTCTAGTGATTTAGCTATGTATATGAACACGAGGAGTTGACCCAAGTGGGAGATGAGCAAGCAAGATGAGGTACCACATTACTATTTTCCCTCTTCCTGTAAGTTTATTCATGAACATTTTGTATCTGTTCGGTTGCACTTGAGTTCTACTCCACGCTTAGCTTGTTATCTTTTAGGACTTGAGCTCAAAGGTTTTTGTCACTACTTTGGTTGAGACTTATGACAATTACTATCGGTTAGAAAAACAACCCTTTGGATTAAGTTCCAAAGTTTTGAGAACAAGAGAAAGTGTCTATTGACAACTTTAGTGCCATGTTTTTGTCTTAAGGGCTTAATCTTAGTAGTCCTCAACCCCGCATACTAATCTTTGACTTGATAATACCTTCTGGAAAAAAATCTTTGATGGAACGAGCTTTTTCGGTGGTTGAGGGAGATGCCAAACCTGTTTTGATCAGCTGAAAGAGATACTTCATGAGAAAAATAATTATAAGAGTACCCAAACTTCATGGAGCTAACAACTCCTATGGCCTACTAACGATCTTGAGTTCATCTCAGATTTCGGTTACGAGTTGGTTAGACATTGACATGATTGCGGAGATGGGATTTTTTTAGTTCCATGGTCCAAGTACTCGAGTAAAAAAAAGATAACTACCATCAAGATATGAGATGAGAATATTCAATACTTATGAGAGCATTGGTATCACCTCACCACCTAAAATGAAGAAACTAGAGTTCTTAAAAAACAAGGAAGAGATGGGGTGTTTGATAGCCATGATTATCAAAATGGGTGTTAATGAAACTCTCTAAGTTTATCCTTCTTTTGACACTTACTTGTGCACCCTTAATTTTGACTGAAAGCGTCCTCGCTTGAAAATATTTTTACTCTCATAAAGGGGGGGCGCTGGAAATAATTTATTCGCAAGCCTAGCCAAATTTTTGATAGTCTCTTTTGAGTTTTAAGAACTATTAGCTAGCGAGGTACCTATAGTTAGGAAATGAACTTAAGTGCAATTGTTCATATATATTATGCTCATGTTCAAGGTTGCAGAATTTGAGACAATGGAATATGATACAACCTCAAACTTGTGAGTCTTTCCTCTTGATTCAGTTTCTTGCTATTACTCATTATAGCTTTGTCACTCGAGGGAGAGTAATAGCTAAGCTTGGGGAAGTTGATAGCTCCAAATTTCAACACTTTTTATCATTGTTTTTCCTCTTGTTTATTGCCGGATTTCACTGAAGTTTACCCTTTCTACTAATGTTAACATTGCAAGTAGCGAATCCTTGGTTTCTTTTGATGGTTTTTTGGCAATGAATATTTTTGGAAGATCTAATAACATTTATGGGCTAATTACACCTAAAGAAGCAAATCCCCAATTGGAGCCTCTTTCATTGGAGGCGTTCAGAGTGCATAACAACCACTGGTAGGGGTGCACCCGTATCGTCCGCCCGTACTACCTTCCGCCAGCTCCGTTATATCAATACAAGAAACTTTCATGAAGGGGAGATGACGAAAAACATAACACAACCGCCGCAAACTCATCCAGAAGGGGAGAGATCAGATCTAGAGAAGGAGAAGAACACCGTATCATTATTCGATGATCTCTAGCATCTAAACCATTCACTCCACCATCATCCACATTGGTACTTAGAGAGAGAGATTGGCACTTGTAATATTTGGGTTTGATACTTTGATCTACCTTGGTTTGTATTTGATTCGATCTTCAACTGGTATTGTGGCTTGCTATGATAACTTTGAGATGATTTCCATTTGCAATATAATTATGCCTTTGATTTATCTTCCTCTCATGTCTGAGTAAATCCCTATAGGCGTGGGGATGTAGGGGATTGGTGAGATGTGTTGTTCCTTCTTTAATTCCATCCATTCTTGATTGTTGTAGTGTTTATTAAATTGTGAGAATGAATATCTATGTTCTCCTAATGCTTGTTATCTAATTTAAGGGCACAGGTAACATCATCTAGAGATCTCATAGGTATGAACTTGTATGCTAGCGGATCGGCGACCCCTGAGTGACACTGTCTATATCAATGAGGAGATAGTACTACTCAAGGACAACAAGGAACCATCAATATTTAAGCCTTGATCCGGCCGAAAGACCTTAATTAATGTGCTAACCATTACCGTGGTAACAGGCAGACGGATCATTGGGACTGGGAAGAATTGGCCATGAGGACTCCCAGTCGGTATACGGGCTGCTTGCCTACTCACTTATAAATAAGAAATATCACAATCACTTATTCCATCTTATTCATATGGCACTTTCACTTTTATCATGAATCGTTTCTCCCCGCGCCTAACTTCTCATCTGCAGGTACCTCCAACACATTTCTCGTCTTTAATTTTATGGTATTTAATTCTTGCTTTTCCTTTACGCAAGTTTCATCTATTATTCACTCACCCACCTTCCACCTTCAACTATTGTAGTCAATTCAGCCAAGACCAGTGACACCTTGAGTGCGACAGAAACACTGCATAAAAACACTTACCTAGGCTCCTTATTAGTATCGATATAAAAACTAGAATTAATACTTCCGTGAAAACATGCTCTAACGAACCTGTGCACTTGCAGACCATCACATAGCTAGTGGTAGGGGAAGTCCTTAGTTGTTGCAATTTAATCACGACAATAACCACAAGCTTGAAGGCTAGCATTGTAGTACCAGCCATCATGAGGTAATGCATAAACATTAACAACATGGGTCAACATAATGGATTTTGGGTTAAAGGCCAACTTCATGTACAAGATTCACATCACTAAAATCCGGCATAATCTGGGACCTTTGGTTCGAGTCCAAGGGTTAAAACCCGAGAAAGAAGTAACTACTACTTGAGTGACACATCGTACGTTGCAAGGTAGTAATCACGAGGTAGCTTCCAACAGGAAAAATGACTTCTGGAGTACCCAAACAGATGAAAAGGAGGCACACAAGGTGAAAGGAAACCTCAAAGCCTAGAACAGAACACTATGTAACCTACAACATAATATTGTGATCCCATAATATAGAGAGACCATGATGGGAAGGAATCTCTCAGATGAAGCAGAGCAAGGGGACACAAGGAATTCACAATAACACACCACTCTAGAGAACTCAACAACTAGGCCAACTGGTTAAGAAACGACATGTCTAGAAGACACCTAAGCTTTGAAATACTAGAAGAGATATCAAAACATTTCAAAATCAACAAAGATAATATGAATTAGAGTTAGAGCGATACCACATAAGGAACAAAAGAAGCATACTAGAGTTTTCGCAAATACTTTTTATCTTTGAAATAGTTTTCACAAGCACTAGACTCAACATTAACTAATAGTAAGGTTTTCGTACAGTCGGTACTGCTCTGATACCAAAGCCTATGACTCCCCAGGATCAGGGATAAACAAATCCCAGACCTCAGCCTGACATAAGCCGAACCTAGAGCTCAAGGATATCCAGTGAGAGAATCGGTAACACAATGGTGACCCTACGACACAAAAAATATTACAATAAGCTCATAACTGAGCAGAGAACCAAAATATTACAAGGAGAGGTCACTGTCCACAAACATCAAACAACGGAAGGCAAATTATGCTATTAAGTATAGCAAACTTAACAAATGGCCTAAGAGGTCTAAAGCATAACGATAACATCCCAGCCCATAGAATCCATGCTGCTGGTCGGGAACCCCAAGCTACTTGTCGGTGTTGATGTCATACCAAACCTGTCTTTAGGGGAACACTTAATCTTCTACAAAAGTATCAATGGAGCAAGGGTGGGTACATGGTGTACTCAACAAGACTTATGGCTGGTGGAGCTATTTTTCATAAAGCTGTCTTTGTTTGTAAAACAAGAGGGAGAAGAAGCTCGTCTAAACAGAACATTTTAAAAAGGGTCTAAGAGAACAACGTCTCCAACTAAAATAATAATCATCTTTTGATATCCACCAAGTCATCATCACAACCTCTCTACTAGGATCACCCCCTCGTACCCGTGAGGAAGCATGCTTAAGCACACATTGATCTGCCAAGTTTTATGATTAGGTTCATGTTCTCTATGATCTTTGATGGCCCAAAATATATCGAGCTTGTTGGGGAACCCCACAAGGAAGGTATGATGAGCACAGCAGCAAGTTTTCCCTCAGTATGAAACCAAGGTTATCAATCCAGTAGGAGCAAGGAAACACCCCAAAGGTGTATCTAGCTGAACGTTGGCAGGGCACACTATCGATGCCAGCAGCAACGTGGAATCCTGCACAACACAACCACAGAACTCTGTCCCCAACTTGCGATGAGGTTGTCAATCTCACCGGTTTTGCTGAAAACAAAGGATTAAACATAACGAATGGAAGGAAGTAAAAGTTTGCAGAAAGTAAACACAAAGCAGTAAACATTTGATTGTAGATTGAATGTAAAAGAAAGGACCGGGGTCCATAGTTCACTAGTGGTGGCTCTCCTTAAGATAGATAACATGCTAGGTGAACAAATTACAGCGGGGCAATTGACAAACATCGAGAAAGCATACAAGCATATACTACTCATCTTGACTCCTTTGAGATTCGATTGGGCATTACAACATTATACATAGACCGCCATCCAACTACATCTATGACTAATAATCCACCTTCAGGTTATCATCCAAACCCCCTCCAGTATTAAGTTGCAAGCAATGGATAATTGCATTACAAATTGCGTGTAATGTAAACAATACGATTGTTCTATGAACAAAGGATTTTTGTTTTCTCCCTAGTAGCAACATCACATCTAGTACCTTAAAGATTTCTGTCACTTCCCCAGATTACCAGAGGCATGAACCCACTATCGAGCATAAATACTAACTCTTGGAGTTGCTAGCATCTACTTGGCCAAGATAGCTACTAACAATAGAAATCATGCAAGATCACAAATAACAAAGACATGATAGAATCAATAATCAATCTGAAATAGCATCTCAATATCCATTGGATCCCCGCAAACACAACATGCACAAATACAAATAGATGATCTTGATCATGAACGGAGCTCACAAGATCTAAACATGATAGCACAAAGGAGGAGAACCAGCCATCTAGCTACTACATGGACCCGTAGTCCAGAGATGAACTACTCACGCATCACACCGGAGGCTTGCATGGTGATGAAGAAGGCCTCCAGGGTGAATTCCCCTCTCCGGCAGGGTGCCGGGAAGAGCTTCAGATCCCTCCTGATCTAGGGATGGATATGACGATGGCTACAGACTCTTTCATGGAATTTTTGATCGGGTACTTAGGGTTTCCGTATCAGAGGCAATATATAGGCGGAAGGAGAGGCCGAGGGGGTGCCTGGGGCGGCCAAACCACCCCCTGGCGCGGGCCAGGCCTGGCCGCGCAGCCAGGTGGTGTGGCCGAGCCCCAGCCCCTCTCCGTCTCGTATTCTGGCTCTAGATGTCCCTCGGTAAAATAATGACTTTGGCTTTTGTCCCGTCTAATTCTGAGAATATTCATTTTCTGACTTTCCTGGAACCAAAAACAGCAGAAAACAGGCAACTGGCACTGTGGCTCTTGTTAATAGGTTAGTCCAAGAAATCATATGAAAAGTACTCCAAAGTGTGGACAAAACATAAGAAAGTAGATAAAACCAAGGATGGAACATCAAAAATTATAGATACATTTGCAATATATCAACATCCCCAAGCTTAACTCCTGCTCGTCCTCGAGTTGGTAAGTGATAAAAAGAAAGAATAATTTTTGAGGTGACATGCACCATCATAAACTTGATCAAAGTATTTGTAAAACATTCAAAGCTGGGATCATAGTACTTCAATCATAACATGAAAGACAAAGTTCTAGCAATAAGATAAAGAAACTATGATGCAACATGAAAAGGAACAAACAAAATATTCATGAATAACAATGCTTTGCAAGACGTTTGTTTGTTTCACATAAAGAAAACATAGCATAGTAGTATTCAGCTTGTCCCTCATAGAGTAGCAAACATAAATGCTTAGGACACCTTCAAAGTTCATAAGAGTGACTAGATACAAATAGTTTAAAACAAGAAATATCAAGGTATACATCAATCAACAAGTCTTGGGACAATGCGCATAGAACTAAGAATGGCCACTATGATCTCAAAGTAGGTGCATAAAGATAGAAGGTGGAGACTCAATATATAAGTGGAAGAAAGGCCTTCATAGAAGGAAGTAGGGATTCAAGTCTCATAAAGAGCTTCCAAAAATTATGGTACTTAATAGCTTTCATCTCTCATTTCCCCTATCATAAGCATCTTGAAGGTGATTAAGGTTAATGTGACACAACTAAGAGGATATGCTTGACAAGTTATAAACCGAAATCTCATGCCCCTTACTTACGAAGACTGAACCTCATGCTACTCAACTTTAGTCACGAGTAAGCTCTTGTCATTGTAAGTACATATGTATCATAAAGAACTGTCAACGGGGTACCCCTTGCACATGATACATGAGCTCTCCCATAATCAAAATGACAAGGCAAGCAGACAATGAGCATCTCAGCGATCTTTTTATTTGCTATTTGCATAGGTTTTTATTGAGGATGCTTCATAGAGTGCTCATTATGGTGATGCTACAAGTTTCCACCATGATTAGGCATGGCTTAGGCTAGCGGCCCAGGCGTTTCTCTAACACACATACAAACTCCATGATCTTACAAGTTCCACTTTTATTTCACACCGCCGGGATCCATAAGCAAAAGAACATGATATCAACGGGGTACAAAGTACAAGTGCAATGTTGAAAGCGTTCCCCATGATACATGGTTCTACTAATTTCAACTTATAAAGCGCAAGCATATACGCAACAAAGAAGGACCCAATGGTTCAAGTTTATTAAATGCAAAAAAGTAAAGTGTGTCATCAAGTTCGTGAGAGCTTTAATCACTAGTTTTCACATAACAAGTTTAATCCAGAAGGTCAACAAAAACATGGATATACTTGGAATAGCATATGCTAATAGGTAGGTATGGTGGACTCTTTGGAATAACTTGGTTTAAGGAGTTGGATGCATGAGTGGAACTCATACTTGGTTGCGGAGGCTAGCAAAAGACTGGGAGCGACAAACTAAGAGAGCAATAATGGCCATAATCATGCAGAGCGACAAAACATCATTGATCAAAGCATAAAGTGATACTACAAGTTGAAAACTAAAGGATCATAAAGGCTTATGGTGACTTGAGATAATCATAACATGGTGTGAGCATGCGCCAGGTCAACCCAAATAAAGCATCAAAGGAGAATACCACAATACTATGCTTTAATATGCTAAAACAACACATGATTCATCCAAGGCACATTAAGCAATCTCAATTGTTTATAACAAGTCATGCTACATCAAAGAATACTAAGCATAAAGCCAAAACAATATCAAGCATGGCATGACAGAGCATAGGCCACAGTCAAAAACAAGCTCTCTTTACCACTTAAGCATGAGCTTTCCTACTCTTTTCCAATCCAAACCAAACTATTTAAAAACCAATGTATGAAAGAGGGGGTCCAACCAATTTATTCAGCAAACTAAGCAAACCAAGCAAACTAAAAACCAAAATGAAAACAAAAAAGAAGACGCTCCAAGAACAACACAACTATGCATGAAACAATAAAAATGAAGCGTTTGGAAGAAACCTGGGATTTTTATTGATGAAGAAGGGGATGCCTTGGGCATCCCCAAGCTTTGACGCTTGTACTTATTGGATATTCCTTGGGGTGACACGCATGGCATCCCCAAGCTTGAGCTTTAGTACATTCTTCATCTCATTACTCATTCCTTCCATACACCTAAAATTTTTTCTTCATACAAAACTTCACACAATCTTTATTAGCAACATTAGTGCACTCAAGATAATAGGTCTTTAGGTTCAGTTCTAACACCAATAAAACTTCCATTAAAACACTAGATACTGTAGCACTTCCCTCAAATAGCTCAATTCCCCAAAAGAACTCAAAAAGGAACCAACAAGAAGCAAATACAAAAAATGGCAGAAATCTGTCAAAACAGACCAGTAGGTAAAGACGAATTTTTTCGAAGAGTGTTGAACTAACAAAAGTTATATAACAACCTGGGGCAGAAGCACAAAAATTCACGCCTCAAAAGGACGTATAGAGATTTTACACGAATTTTTATGGTGAAGCATAGAAATCTGTTTCGGGACAGCAACTTTCCCAATCATTACTTCTCTCTCATTAGAGGTTACTCTTGGCACAAAAAGCAAATAAAAAATGATAAGGAGCGGTTATTACTAAAGTAATAACTTCCAAGACTCATCTAAAACTTTTGGGTTATCTCCCAATAAGTACTTTTCTTTAATGCCTTTAAGTTAGGCATAAGAAGCAAGAAAAAGAATCAAGTGTTCTCAAATGAAGAAGCATTAAGAGCAAATTTTGTTTTCATAGGAGAGGCAAAAGCAAATTCTCTCTCTTCTTAGGGAAGTGTTCTATACCTTTCTTGTGTGGGAGTTGATATTTAATGGTGCCTTCTTTCATATCAATAATGGCACCAACAGTTCTAAGAAAAGGTCTTCCCAAAGTAATAGGACAAGAAGCATTGCATTCAACATCCAAAACATAGAAATCAACGGGGACATATGCATTGTTAACCATAATAAGAACATCATTAATACTCCCCATGAGTTTCTTTTTAGCATTATCATTGAGTGGGACATTTAAATAACAATCTTCAAGTGGGGGCAAATCAGGCATATCATAAATCCTTCTAGGCATAATAGAAACACTACTGTCAAGATCACATAAAGCTTTGAAATCAAAATCATTCACTTTCATATTAATGATGGGTTCCCAGCCATCTTCTTGTTTTATAGGAATAGAAGCTTTATGTTCATCTTTTCTTCTTTAATCTTTATGAGAGCATCAGTAATGTGTTTTGTAAAGACCATGTTCATAGCACTAGCATTAGGACTTTTAGCAATCTTTTGTAGGAACTTAATAACTTCAAAGATGTTGCAACCATCAAGATCAAAATCATAATTATCAGCTAAAGTAGTAGAGCCATTACTAGGCTAAACACTAGTGGTAGTGATAGTAGAAACACTAATGTTTCTAGCAATTTCATCTTCTCTTTCCTACTTAGCATGCAACTCAGCTAATAGTCTAACATTTTCATCAATTCTTACTTTTATGGCATTAGTGGCCGCAAAGGGATTATCATTAGTTTCAGGTTTAGCAGCCATTTTATTAATCAATGAAGATTGAGCTTCAAACAAAGATGATATATTTCTTTCAGCATTAGAAAGTTTCAATTGTAAACAGGAATTTACCTATTTAGACTCTCAAGTTGATGGCTAATGTTCTTGAAAATGGTAGATTGTTCCTCCATAGTTTTAGTAAATAGTTGATTTTGCTCATATTGCATTTGCATGAAGTTCTTAGTGGCTCTTTCAACTTCTAAAATTCTTCCTTCACTAGGTAATCCTGGTTTACCATTATAGCCATAAGTATTATTAGGGGGTAGGGCCTATAATTGTTGTTACCAAAATTGTTCCTGTAGGCACTATTGCTAAAATTGTTATTTCTTATAAAGTTCACATCAACTTGCTCTTCTTGAGCAACCAAAGAGTCTAAGGGAACATTATTTGGATCAATATGGGCTTTCCCACTAACAAGCATAGACATAATAACATCAATCTTATCACTCAAGGAGGAGGTTTCCTCAACAGAATTTACCTTCTTACCTTGTGGAGCTCTTTCAGTATGCCATTCGGAGTAGTTAACCATCATATTATCCAGAAGTTTTGTTGCAGCACCCAAAGTAATGGTCATAAAGGTACCTCCAGCAGTAGAATCCAATAGGTTCCTTGAAGAATAGTTCAATCCTGCATAAAAAGTTTGGATGATCATCCAAGCAGTCAGTCCATGAGTGGGACAATTCTTTACCAAAGATTTCATTCTTTCCCAAGCTTGAGCAACATGTTCATTATTAGATTGTTTAAACTTCATTATTTCACTTCTCATAGATATAATCTTAGCAGGAGGATAGTATTTTCCAATGAAATCATCTTTGCATTTAGTCCAAGAATCAATACTATTCCTAGTTAGGGAATTTAACCATTCTTTAGCTTTTCCTCTCAAGGAGAAAGGAAACAATTTAAGCTTAATGATATCTCCATCTATATCCCTATGATTTTGCATCTCACAAAGTTCAACAAAGTTATTTAGATGGGCAGCAGCATTTTCATTACCAACACAAGAAAATTGTTCTCTCATAACAAGATTGAGTAAAGCAGGTTTAATCTCAAAGAAAGTAGCTTCAGGAACATGTGGAGCAATAGGTGTGCTCATAAAATCATTGTTGTTGGTGCTAGTGAAGTCACACAACTTAGTGTTTTCAAGAGTAGTCATTTTTTGTATTTTTAATAAAGAAAGCAAACTTGTAAAACTAATTTTTTTGTGTTTTTATAACAAAGCAAGCAAACAAAACAAAAGTAAACTAAGAAAAACAAAAATAACAAAGTAAAGAGATTGGTTATGAGGAACTCCCCTTGTGAAGATGTCCTTGACTCCCCGGCAACGGCGCCAGAAAATATGCTTGATGGCCCAAAATATATCGAGCTCGTTGGGGAACCCCAAGAGGAAGGTATGATGAGCACAGCAGCAAGTATTCCCTCAGTACAAAACAAGGTTATCAATCCAGTAGGAGCAACAAAACACCCCAAAGGTGTAGCTAGCTGAACGTTCGCAGGGCACACTACCGGTGTCAGCAGCAACGTGGAATCCTGCACATCACAACCACAGAACTCTATCCCCACTTGCGATGAGGTTGTCAATCTCACCGGTTTTGCTGAAAACAAAGGATTAAACGTATCGATTGGAAGGAAGTAAAAGTTTGCAGAAAGTAAACACAAAGCAGTAAATAGTTGATTGTAGATTGAATGTAAAATAAAGGACTGGGATCTATAGTTCACTAGAGGTGGCTCTCCTTAAGATAGATAACATGCTGGGTGAACAAATTACAGCGGGGCAATTGACAAACATCGAGAAAGCATACAAGCATATACTACTCATCTTGACTCCTTTGAGATTCGATTGGGCATTACAACATTATACAAAGACCGCCATCCAACTACATCTATGACTAATAATCCACCTTCAGGTTATCATCCGAACCCCCTCCAGTATTAAGTTACAAGCAACGGATAATTGCATTACGAATTGCGTGTAAAGTAAACAATACGATTGTTCTATGAACAAAGGATTGTTGTTTTCTCCCTAGTAGCAATATCACATCTAGTACCTTAGAGATTTATATCACTTCCCCAGATTACCAAAGGCATGAACCCACTATCGAGCATAAATACTAACTCTTGGAGTTGCTAGCATCTACTTGGCCAAGATAGCTACTAACAACAGAAAGCATGCAAGATCACAAATAATAAAGACATGATAGAATCAATAATCAATCTTAAATAGCATCTCAATATCCATCGGATCCCTGCAAACACAACATGCAGAAATACAAATAGATGATCTTGATCATGAACGGAGCTCATAATATCTAAAC
Source organism: Avena sativa (assembly GCA_916181665.1). NCBI lineage: Eukaryota > Viridiplantae > Streptophyta > Magnoliopsida > Poales > Poaceae > Avena > Avena sativa. The sequence goes on from OV702287.1 coordinate 349,265,089, forward strand.
ATGATAGCACAAAGGAGGAGAACCAGCCATCTATCTACTACATGCACCCGTAGTCCAGAGATGAACTACTCATGCATCACACCGGAGGCTTGCATGGTGATGAAGAATGCCTCCAGGGTGAATTCCCCTCTTTGGCAGGGTGCCGGGAAGAGCTTCAGATCCCTCGCGATCTAGGGATGGAGATGACAGCGGCTATAGACTCTTTCGTGGAATTTTTGATTGGGTACTTAGGGTTTCTGTATCAGAGGCAATATATAGGCGGAAGGAGAGGCCGAGGGGGTGCCTGGGGCGGCCAGACCACCCCCTAGAGCAGGCCAGGCCTGGCCGCGCGGCCAGGTGGTGTGGCCGGGCCCCAGCCCCTCTCCATCTCGTATTCTGGCTCCAGATGTCCCCCGGTAAAATAATGACTTTGGATTTTGTCCCGTCCAATTCCGAGAATATTCATTTTCTGACTTTCCTGGAACCAAAAACAGCAGAAAACAGGCAGCTGGCACTGTGGCTCTTGTTAATAGGTTAGTCCAAGAAATCATAGGAAAAGTACTCCAAAGTGTGAATAAAACATAAGAAAGTAGATAAAACCAAGCATGGAACATCAAAAATTATAGATACATTTGCAATGTATCAATCTTCATGTTTGTTCCCAAGTTGTTTATATCCATGAACAAGGCTTTTCGAAAAGATTAAAACCCTGCAGGGTGTACAACTTTACCCACACGTACCAACATTCTCTTAATTCCACTTGATAAGCCCTCTTCCTTGGAAGGCCGACATAGGATGGTTGACCATGACCTTTACCTTTCTTTCACCGAGACCATGATTCATGCCCTAAGGAGGGATCTAAAGGAAATATGCCCTAGAGGCAATCATAGAGATGATTATATTTCATGTGTATCCATGAGTTATTATAATGTTCCTTGAATATCCATATATCAGGCAACTTGTATTGATTGGAAATTATGTGAATTGTTTGTGAAACTCTTTACTTGTATGTTTATCAAATAGTAGTCCCTAGTCAGAGTTCATGTGAGGACACATGTGGATATTATACTAGCACATCGATTGGTTGATTATTATGTTTCGCAAGTCATAGACATGGAGATGTCAAACTAATGATGTGGACACATGTTATGAACATGGGGTTGGACTGACCCAACTTGAGACTTGCAATAATACTTGCAGCTCTCTCTACACATCGTGTATGTGTTGTCCTTAGACCTGAGATTGACGCATGTACTTGAGATGTGGATCGACCTACTTTGGGGCTATCAAACACTGCTCCGTAACTAGGTAGTTATAAAGGAAGCTTTCGGGTTTGTCCATATACATGCTACAAGGCATTGGTCAATCAAGATGGGATTTGCCCCTCTCTAATTGAGAGGGATATCTTTGGGCCCCTTGAGTGATCGGATCCAGAAATGCATGGCCGTGCTACATACGGTTAAGAGTTAACCTAGTAAAGGAATTTGAATCACAGTATCGAGAAAGAGAGGTCAGCTTGGATCTAGACCAAATATCGTAGGGCAAAGGGAAAGACATGTACTCAACCTTGTGATGGTTCGTCCGAATGATCTTTATATGCGTTTAGGAGTTGGCACGTCTTGCTAGAGGCTGCTATCAACTATTGATGGAGTAAGTGTACTCGTGTCATGTCTATACATATATGAACCTATAGGGTCACACACTTCAGGGGCTGGAAGCCTAATTAGGTTTGGATCCGAATTAGACCAGGCTTAGGCTACTAATGGGCTGCTAATGTAGAAGCCCACCAGGGATGCCTATATAAGAGAGAGTGAGGAGAGCTGAATAGGATTGAGCATTCCACCCAACCGCCACTCCTCTCACGCCTGTGTTGCACGAGCAGACCTAGTAGTCTGGCGTGTGACATCTCCACTTCGGACGTGTGGATACCTTGGAGGTGCTGCAGTTGTAGCACTTGGACGAGCCACATAAAGGTGAGCTGCTCGTGGGACAAGGACAAGGAGGAGACATAGAACATCTACACTTCCTCGACGTGCTTTATCCAGTTCCGCAACTACGCATCTAGCGGTAATACCGTGATCTATGAAAATAGTATTCCTGGTTGACACGGTAGAAATTTTTGATTTTACGCTAGTGTATCCTACCCGTTTCCCTACAGTGGTATCACAGCCGATGATGTTAAGTCATGGGTTCGGGAAGTTTGCATATGGTGGTATGCAGATTGATATGAATGATGTGATAATTTATATGGCGGTGGTTCTGGAATTATCTATGATATTGCCTTCCATGATCGTGATTCTAAGGTCGTCGAACGACTTACCCCTACCGGTCGGTTTCCGCCATCGGGGTAGATAGTGACACATAAATCCCATTGAATCACGCGAAGATCAATATGATTGATCGAATCGGGACCTAGATCTGAATCAATGTACCGTGATCAAAGGAAATTGGTCAAGTCGGAACAATAGTCGGTTTATGGTAAATTTGATTTGCCGATCAAAATCCTTACAGCGAGGGGCGCTGCCCCTTCGAACCCCGCAAGGGAGACCCTCTAGACCCTTCCTTTGTCATAGCCCCTTCTGTATCTCATTAAGGTTCCTAGGTGCTGTGATTCACATGATCTGGTAGAATGTGATTCTATGCACAACTTGTTTTTGCAGGATGTGATCAGTATGGCCTAAGTATGTATGTGATGTAGGTATGTATTTTTTTCATGACCTACGTGTCGTGAGTACGGCAACACGGCTGGAGCCAAATGTGTTATCAATTATTGTAATGGCCTGTGTGCCAACTTGTGATGATCACCAATACCATGTAATTTTGATTACTAGCTATCAGGAGTAACAACTTGTATTAGTGCTTGGAGAACTCATCACTTGGAGGATGGCTTGCATAGAGCATGAAGATGGAGATCATCATGGTGGATAGGTTCTATGGTGATGGAGATCACCATGAGAAAATGGGTCATACTGTATCACATCTATGTGAATGCTATTCTTATATGTTTTAATACTATGCATGCTTAGATGATAGAAGTAGAACAATCCCTCACAAAGTTTAAGTTAAACCATGCCCTCCCAACCAAACCTTGCACCATCCTATGCCATGTACAATCGTTGGTGGGTCTATGAAATTAGGGTGCCACGGTTTTCCTTGGCTGGATGGGTTTGTATCGGATACCTACACGCATAAGGGTTGGTGAGCTTAACAAGATCATCTTACCAGTTAAGGACCTTGGGGCATAAATGTTGGGCACCTAGTTTTTACATAGAGATGTCACCCAACAACAAGAGTCATATATGACATGATTAGAAAAAGTTGCTTACCGATTTACCTTGTCTTCTAGCAGTATGCTAAAGCTCACTAGTCAACTTGTTAATTGTGGATCTTGAATCAATTAGTATCAATAGAGGGATGTTGATTTAAGTGGTACTATATGCTATTAAATTGTTTAATATGTTTTACTCTTTCATGGTTACATGGCTTAGTATTTTTCATGTTTTTATGTTGTAGATCAATGGCATCGAACACTTCATCACCTTTTGCTTTGCGTTCGATTCTTGAAAAGGATAAACTAAATGGAACAAATTATTCAGATCGGGTCCGTAACTTGAGAATTGTTCTCAGGGATGATAAAAAAGGAAACTGTTCTAGATACCCCAATCCCAGATGAACCTGCTAATAATGCAACTGCTACCCTTAAGAATGCCTACAAGAAAGCATGTGATGAATCTCTCGAGGTTAGCTATCTTATGCTTGCATGCATGGAACCCGATCTTCAGAAGCAGTTTGAGGATCCGGAAGCGTACAATATGATCGTCACGCTTAAGGACATGTTCCAGCTCAGGCTAGGACTAAGAGTACAATGTCGCTAAGTCCTTTGTGGAATGCAAGATGGCAGAGGGAGCAGTTGTAGGCCCCCATGTGATCAAAATGGTTGGTTACAGTCAGGCCAAGAGTTGGCTACTGATTTCATATTGGCGGCTCTTCCATCTAGCTATGGGCATTTCATTTTGAACTACCATATGCATGGGGTGGAGAAGGGACTTAATGAGTTATGTGGGCCTTAAGAAGTGTGCAGGGCATAGCCGTGTGATGGCTGTGTAGAACAAGCCTAGCTTCAAGAAAAAGGGCACTTCTTGGCAGAAGAAGAAGAAGAAGAAGAAGGGCAAGGCTAAGGATATGATCCCTAACCCAAAGCATGCACCCAAGCAAAAGGCTGGACCTGCAAAAGACACTGAGTGTTTCTTTTGTCATGAACTTGGCCACTAGAAGAGAAACTACAGCAAGTACTAGGCTTCTTTGAAGAAGAGTGGAAGTAAGAGTACTTCCCACTCAGTTCGCTTGTTGTAAATGTTGTGGACATTTTTCTCGTAGATTCTTACGTTAATTCTTGGGTATTTCATACCGGATCGGTTGCTCATGTTTGCAATTTGATGCAGGGGCTAAAAAGGACTAGAGAAGTGCAGAAAGGCAAAGTGGATTTTCACGTCAGAAATAAAGCAAGGGTTGTTGCATTATTCATCGGTGTCATGTAGCTTCACCTTCCATCAGGATTTATTATGGAGTTAAATAATTGTTATTACATTTCTAGTATGGGTCGAAACATTTTATCACCTTCATGTTTGATGAGGGATGGTTATTCATTCGCGAGTACAAAAAATGGTTGTGTAATCTCTAAGAATGCTATGTTTATGGCTGATGCTCCCATTGTGAATGCGTTATTTATTTTAAATCTTGACGATGCATCTGTTTAAAATGTTAGTGCTAAAAGGCTTCGGCCTAATGATTTGAGTCCTACCTATTTATGGCATTATCGTTTGGGGCATATAAGTGAAAATCGCATGAAGAAGCTCCATGGTGATGGTCTTCTAACTTTGTTTGATTTTGAATCATACGAGACATGTCAAGCTTGTTTACTTGGAAAGATGACCAATACGTCTTTTACGGGTTTTCCCGAGAGAGCAACATTCTTGTTGTAACTCATACATACTGATGTATGTGGACCAATGAGCACAATAGCAAGAGGAGGATATCACTACTTCATTACTTTCACTGATGATTTCAGTAGATATGGCTATATCTACTTGATGAAGCATAAATCTGAAACTTTTGAAAAGTTCAAAGAGTTTCAGAGTGAGGTAGAGAATCAACGTGGCAAGAAAATAAAGGCCTTGTGATCTGATCGTGGAGGTGAATATTTGAGTCACGAATTTAGCAATCATATTAATAGTTGCAGAATTGTTCCACACCTCATGCCGCCCGGAACGCCTCAAAGAAACGGGGTCTCCGAATGGCGCAATCAAACTTTGTTGTACATGGTTCATTCGATGATGAGCCTGTCGGGTTTACCATTATCATTTTGGGGTTACACTCTAGAAATAGCAGCTTTCAGACTAAACAGGGTACCGTCTAAATCCGTAGTGAAGACACCATATGAGATGTGGACTAGAAAGAATCCTAGTTTGTCTTTTTGAAAGATTTGGGGTTGTGATGCATTTGTCAAGCGACTTCAGTCAGACAAGCTAACACCCAAATCGGATAAATGCATTTTCATGGGATATGCAAGGGAAACCTTAGGGTATTACTTCTACAACCAAGAAGAGGGCAAAGTGTTTGTCGCTCATAGCGGTGTTTTCCTAGAGAAAGAGTTTCTCATGAAGGAAACGAGTGGAAGGTCGATGCGACTTGAAGAAGTTCAAGATGAGCTAGTCGGGGATGCTTCTGCGAGTGATGCTATTGTAGCAGAACAAGTTGAGGAACCCATTTCAATAGAAGCACCACAACCACGAAGGTCGACAAGGCTCCGCAAAGCGCGGGAATTATTATTGTTAGACAATGATGAGCCTGCGACCTATGCAAAAGCGATGGTGGACCCAGACTCTGAGAAATGGCTGATTTCCATGAGATCCAAGATAGAGTCCATGGGAGACAATCAAGTTTGGAACTTGGTTGACCTGCCTGATATGGATGGAAATGTTCACATCCATAAAGCTCGACTTGTTGCAAAAGGTTTTCAACAAGTTCCAGGAGTTGACTACGACGAGACTTTCTCGCCTGTAGCTATGCTTAAATCTATACGGATCATTCTAGCCATTGCTACACATTTCGACTATGAGATATGGCAGATGGACGTCAAGACGACTTTCTTAAATGGAATCCTTACTGTGGATGTGTATATGATGCAGCCCAAAGGTTTTGTCGATCCAAACAATGCTGGAAAGGTATGCAAACTTCAAAAGTCTATTTATGGGCTAAATCAAGCATCTCAGAGTTGGAACATTTGATTTGATGAAGTTGTAAAGGAGTTTGGCTTCATCAAAAACGAACAAGAACCTTGTGTTTATAAGAAAGAAAGTGGGAAATCGCTTATATTTCTAATCTTATATGTAGATGAGATATTACTGATTGGAAATGACATTCCTATGATCGAGTCTGCTAAGACCTCATTGAAAATAGTTTTTCTATGAAGGACTTAGGAGAAGCGACATATATTTTGGGTATCAAGATCTATAGAGATAGATCAAGGAGGCTAATTGGATTAAGCCAGAGTACATACATTGACAAAGTGTTGAAATGGTTCAGCATGGAAGAGGCTAAGAAGGGGTTCTTGCCGATGTCTCACGGCATTAAACTCAGAAAGACTCGGTGTCCTTCGACCACTGATGAGCAAGAGCGCATGAGTAGGGTTCCATATGCTTCAGCTATTGGATCCATCATGTATGCAATGACATGTACTCGCCCAGATGTTTCCTATGCTCTAAGTATTACGAGAAGATACCAGGCTGATCCAGGTGAAAGCCACTGGATAGCGGTAAAGAATATCCTTAAGTACTTGAGATGGACTAAGGATATGTTCCTAGTTTATGGAGGTGAGGATGAACTCAGTGTAAAGGGTTACACAAATGCGAGTTACCTTAACAACTCAGATGACTCCAAATCGCAATCAGGTTATGTGTTTTTTATGAATGGTGGTTCTGTGAGCTAGAAAAGTTCCAAGCAAGATACAGTGGCCTCCTCTTCAATAGGAGCTGAATATATTGCCGCCTCGGAGGCTGCAAAGGAAGCTTTTGGATTAGGAATTTCCTGATTTCTCTGGGTGTGGTTCAGGGCGCGTCCAATCCCTTGGACGTTTATTGTGACAACAATGGTGCTATTGCACAATCCAAGGATCCTAGACAACACCATAAGGACAAACATATTCCCATGCGTTACCATCAGATTCGTGAGTTCATTCATGATGGTAGTGTCATGTTATGCAAAATACATACAGACTCAAATGTTGCCGATCCCTTTACAAAGCCACTCCCGCAGCCTGCGCATGAAGCCCACACAAGAGCAATAAGTATTAGATACTATCTAGATTGACTATAGTGCAAGTGGGAGACTAAAGGAAATACGCCCTAGAGGCAATCATAGACATGATTATATTTCATGTGTATCCATGAGTTATTATAATGTTCCTTGAATATCCATATATCAGGCAACTTGTATTGATTGGCAATTATGTGAATTGTTTGTGAAACTCTTTACTTGTATGGTTATCAAATAGTTGTCCCTAGTCAGAGTTCATGTGAGGACACACGTGAATATTTGACTAGCACATCGATTGGTTGATGACTATGTTTCGCAAGTCATAGACATGGAGATGTCAAACCAATGATGTGGACACATGTTATGAACATGGGGTTTGACTGGCCCAACTTGAGACTAGCAATAATACTTGCAGCTCTCTCTACACATCGTGTACATTTTGTCCTTACACCTGAGATTGTGGCATGTACTTGAGATGTGGATTGACCTACTTTGGGGCTATCAAACACTGCTCTGTAACTGGGTAGTTATAAAGGTAGCTTTCGGGTTTGTCCTGATACATGCTACAAGCCATTGGTCAATCACGATGGGATTTTCCCCTCTCTACTTGAGAGAGATATCTCTAGGCCCCTCGAATGATCGGATCCAGAAATGCATGGCCGTGCTACATACGGTTAAGAGTTAACCTAGTATAGGGATTCTGAATCACAGTATCGAGAAAGAGAGGTCAGCTTGGAGCTACCACCAATATCGTAGGGCAAAGGGAAAGACATGTACTCAACCTTGTGATGGTTTGTTCGAATGATCTTTATATGTGTTTAGGAGTTCGCACGTCTTTCTAGAGGTCGCTACCAACTATTGATAGAGTAAGTGTACTCGTGTCATGTCTATACGTGTATGAACCTATAGGGTCACACACTTCAGGGGCTGGAAGCCTAATTAGGGTTGGATCCGACTTAGACCAGGCTTAGGCTACTAATGGGCTGCTAATGTAGAAGCCCACCAGGGATGCCTATATAAGAGAGAGTGAGGCGAGCTGAATAGGGTTGAGCATTCCACCCAACCGCCACTCCTCTCACGCATGTGTTGCACGAGCAAACCTAGCAGTCTGGCATGTGACATCTACACTCCGAACGTGTGGATACCTTGGAGGTGCTGTAGTTGTAGCACATGGACGAGCCGCACAAAGGGGAGCTGCTCGTGGGACGAGGACAAGGAGGAGACGTAGAACATCTACACTGCCACGACGTGCTTCATGAGTTCCTCAACTGCGCGTCTACTAGTAATCCCGTGATTTATGACAACAGTTTCCCTACCTGTTTGACGCGGTAGAAATTTTTGATTTTATGCTAGTGTAGCCTACCTGTTTCCCTACATATTCCACTACAACGGGTCAAATCCCAAAGCAGGTCCCTAGAGATGTGAGGCGAGGTTGGTTCACCAGGGGCTCTATCGACCCCATGCAACCCCATTCACACTTACCTACCAGTTACGATGCACCTCCTTCACCGCCTTTGAGAACAACAAAAATGCATATGTCAAATGGAACGCCCGAACTATGTGACTCATGGAATCTACTAGGCAAGTTAGTGAGCCAAGGGTTTTTCTAGGCCCCGTGTGGTTGTACACTCGTCTTGGTTCAAGAGTCAAGAACTCATATCCTAGTGGTGGCGAGCATGGGGCTGCAAAAATCACATCCAACCGTGGCCTCCCATACAAGCCTTAGCATGTTTAACCTCATATCACCTTCATACCTCGTTCTCCTGTCATACTAGATTCTTTGCATTTGATACATCATTTGGATGAACCAGTAGTAACAACTAAGCATGGCTAATCAGGACAAATATATAAGCTATATAAGTGCACACAAGCCAAACCTAGTTATGCTAGGAGCAGTGGATCAGGTAATATAAGCTCAAAGGTAGTAATGCAACAGATAGGACACTCTATCTATCGATAAAAGACCATAATAGAATCGTATGCATCATGGAAAGAATTGAAATACTCATGGTGGAGCTATGCTTGCCTTTGCCCGTTGATATCCAATACGTAGATCTTCGTAAACCTTGTACTTGACTTGATTAAAATTGGTCAAGTATTTACCTTCGATCTTCGATGGTGTTGATCTCAATCTTCGATCTCGGAACAAAACATCGGAAATAAAGGGAAACAATTAGCACATGGCATCTATGCAATGCTCAAGCAAGAATGATGATATGGCAAGTTAATTAGTACTGAAATGAAACCCTAATCCATGCTTGACAATTTAAACAGAGTCCAAGGATGAAAACCCTAATACAAAAGAGTTCTCGGAATCACCTACGAGGGTTCATTTTGTTCTCTGATTAAAACTGTCATGAAAGTTGCTTATCAATGCATGAATTTGATGCTAAAGTGTAGATCTCATTTTTCTGAACATTTTGACATATTATACATATTTCCTAACTTATAGATTAAAATTTATTAAATTTACAACATTTAACAATTTTGTGAATTTAAATAGAAAAACAAGATAACATTTACACCGGGGCACACCTAGCCACAGTGGCTGACAAAAGGGCCACAGGGCCACCTCAGCTTCCATGCGAGGAGGCCTAGTCAGCCCCCACGCCAGTACACATGGACACCACGTGGGCGACACCTCACCTCCATGTCAACACCACGTCGGCTCACTGGCCGAAGCATTAGACGATGTCGAGGATGACAGAGGAGGGAGAGAGGGGAAGTGTGGCCTAGCGTGTTGGACACACAAGGCTACGGTGAGACATAAGATGGCAATGCCGCTGCTTGAATGTCACCGGGGTTCAGAGTACAACGGTGCTCCGGCAACAAGGCACAGTGATCTACAACACGGGCACAACATAACATGGAACAGATAGGAAGGAGGGGTCCAGGAGGACCAGCATCTCACCCTTGTTGGGATGGTGGTGTCAATGAAGGCTGGGGATGTTGGAATCAATGACAATGGTGGTAGAGCTCGTCAAAGAGGGAGGCCTTGATTGGCATTGGGGACGGCTCTGGCTTGCGCGACTTGAGGCAAAAAAGGAGGATACCTTGGTGCTTCCAGTTGTGTGCTCGGATGGCCGAGGGAAGGTCGAAGACGGTAGTGCTACGCGGTGGCCGGAGCTAGGGTTTTGGGTCCACGGGGGAGAGGAAGAGAGAGGTCGGGAGAGAGAGGAACAGGGGAAGAGGATCACGTCTCGGCGCAGTTCTTATCCATGTTCCAGAGTGGAAATAGGGATCTTGACATGCAGCAATGGCGACGGAGCCATCAAGCGGTCACAGACTCACCAGTCAGCTGCTTGCTCCATCGAGAGGAAGACGACATAGAAAGAAAGGGCCGAACCGATAGTGGCCTCTACTAGGCTATCTTGGGCTCCGAGTGGGCCGAGCGAAAGATTCAGGAGTGGGAGAGAAGAGCTAGGCCGGACTAGGAGGGTTCTGGGTCCATTTTTTCTACAGAAAAGCCTTTTCCATTTCTTTTTATCTTTTCTATTTTATAAAACCAATTTCAAAGCTATTTTTGGCATTTCAAAAATAACCAGAGGGCTTTGTAAACAATTTCAAAACATTGCAGGGACACTGGTTACTATTTGGGTTCCATACTTTGGTAATTTTCAAAATATTCAAATTCATTTTGATGGTTACATAGAGGGAGGGGAAATTAGGGTTTATCATTTTTTTGTCTTAGAAAAAATGATGATGCTCATGAAATGCACAAACAAACCCTAATATAAGATTAACTAATACTAGGGTGTTACAATTACCATCATCATTCCAAAAGAAGTTGGAATGATGAGTGTTGATTAAACTTAAGGCCCATATGGGAATCTAAAGAAAGAGAGTAAGTATACAGGGATGCTTGCAAGGAAAGTCTGTACTAGAATTATTTTGTGCTCAGAAGTGAGAAGTTTAACCCTCCATCTAGTAATCCTGTAAAGAATTCTATATATCCGAGGCTGCAGATCTTCTCTTCCGAGTTTATCATAATGAAATGGTATTCCCAGATATTTCACTCAGAAAGCTCCAACTGCACAACTAAATATATTCTTAAAATGTTCAATCTCTTCATCTAGCATGTTGTTGGGAACCAATTCAATCTGATGATAGTTATTCATCCTGCCTAACACTTGCTCAAAGCATGTTAGAATCCATTTAAGGTTAATAGCTACTGGTGGATTCATTTTTCGAGGAAGAGAAGTGTATCATTTACATATTGTAGGTAGACCACTCCTTTAGGGTTAAAATTGGGTCATAGCCCCCTAATGAGATTTTGATCACTACCTTTAATTAACATCCTAGAGAAAACATCTACTATCAAGTTATAAAGGATGGAAGCTACAAGATCTCCTTGCCTGTCAGAAAGAGCACTTTATGTGTCATTAACCTTCACACCTACAGACCCCCCGAGTGATCTTCTTTATTAATCTAATAAATTTGGCATCAGTGCCTCTAAGTTCTAGCACTTCATGGAGAAAGTCTAAGTTAACTCTATCATATTCTTTCCCATAGTCTATCTTGAATACTAAACCTTTATTATTGCTCTTGTGGACATCATGGATGAGCTCATTAGTAGTAACTACACTCTCCAAAATAAACCTTCCTCTAATAAAGGTTGATTGTTGGTAAGAGATGAGTCTACTTATAATAAAATCTATCCTATTTGTAATCACTTTAGTGAAAGTTTTCAAAGAATAGTTCAATAGACTAATTGTCTAAATTTGTTCATACTTCCTGCATCATTCTCTTTTGTAATTAGGGTGATCATAGCAAAATTAAGCCTAAAGATATCCAACTGATCATTGAACCAAGCATGGAACATAGTTAGTATGTCAAATCTAACTATATCCCAATAGTTCTAGTAAAACATAAAGTATAGGCCATCACGGCCTGGAGCTCCATCAACATAAGAGTCAAAGACAATAGTTTGAATTCCTCTTCGGTAAGAGGATTGCTTAGTCCATCATTCTCTTCAGGAGTAACTTTCTCTTCATCAGATAAAAAGTCATCCTTAAGTTTGATGTCGGGCCTTGGACCTCATCTAAAAATATCTTTATAATAGGCAATGGCAATCCTAATCATATCTTTTATCTCAGTAATAGGACCATCAGGGCCATCTAGAACATTGATCATTTTTTCCTTCTCATTTGGTTACCACCACATGGAAATATGCAGTATTTCTATCCCCTCTAACACATATATCTCTCTCTCTAGAACTTTGTCTGAATTTAGTTTCCTGAATCATCCAAAAGCTATGAATTTCTTTAAAAATGAAATGTAGCATTTCCTCTCATCATCCGAGAGGATATTGGATTCAGATTTGATGTCTAGAAAATCGTACTCTTTCATCATATCCTTATTATGTTTTCTACAGGAAGATTCCAGATTAGCATTCCAGCCCATAGCTAGCCTCCTAAAGTTTCTAACCCTAAGTTGACACACATCAACTACATTACTACTAGTGGATGGAGTAGACCAAGCTTTAATAACTAGATCTCTAAAGTCAGGTCTAGCAATCCACCACTTTTCAAATTTAAACCTCCCCTTTTTTGTTGTGGGTATCCCCAACATCCCACACGATATATGTGTGATCATTGCCAATCCTAGACAATGGTCTAGAATGAGCAAAAGGAAAGATAGCCTCAAAGTTAGTAGAACAAAAAATCTATCTATTCTACGCATAATCAAATTTTCTTGGCTATTCCCCCAGCTAAAGGCTCTACCAGCTAAACCAATATCTAGTAGGCCCCAAACCTCGACCCAAGAATTGAACTTATCTACCCATTTAAAGTCTAATTTTATATTAAGTTTGTCTTCCTAAGATCTCACTGATACGTTACAAACGTATCTATAATTTTTGATGTTCCATGCTTGTTTTATATCTACTTTCTTATGTTTTGTCCACACTTTGGAGTATTTTTATACACTTTCTGGGACTAACCTATTAACAAGATGCCACAGTGCCAGTTGTCTGTTTTCTGCTATTTTTGGTTCCAGAAAAGCGAGAAAATGAATATTCTCGAAATTGGATGGGACAAAAGCCAAAATCAATATTTCACCGAGGGTAACACGGAGCCAGAAGACGAGATAGAGAGGGTCTAGGGGCCGGACACACCACCTGGCCGCGTGGCCAGGCCTGGCCACGCCTGGGGGTGGTGTGGGCCCCCTGGTACTCCAGTGACCTCGTCCTTTCGCCTATAAGAAGTCTCCCATACACAAACCCTAAGTACCCGATCAAAATTCCACGAAAGAGTCTGTAGCCGCCGCCATCTCCATCCCTAGATCGAGAGGGATCTGAAGCTCTTCCTGGCACCCTACCGGAGGGAAGAGATCACCCTAGAGGCCTTCTTCATCACCATGCCTGCCTCCGGTGTGATGCGTGAGTAGTTCATCCCTGGACTACAGGTCCATGTAGTAGCTAGATGGTTCGTTCTTCTCCTTTGTGCTACCATGTTTAGATCTTGTGAGCTCTATTCATGATCAAGATCATCTATTTGTAATCATACATGTTGTGTTTGCGGGGATCCGATGGATATTGAGATGCTATTTCAGATTGATTATTGATTCTATCATGTCTTTGTTATTTGTGATCTTGCATGATTTTCGTTGTTAGTAGCTATCTTGGCCGAGTAGATGCTCGCAACTCCAAGAGGGAGTATTTATGCTCGATAGTGGGTTCATGCCTCTAGGAATCTAGGGAAGTGACAGAAATCTCTAAGGTACTAGATGTGCTGTTGCTACTAGGGAGAAAACAACAATCCTTTGTTCACAGAACAATCGTATTGTTTACTTTACACACTTTAATTAATGCAATTATCTATTGCTTGCAACTTAATACTGGAGGGGATTCGGATGATAACCTGAAGGTGGATTATTAGTTATAGATGTAGTTGGATTACAGTCTATGTATAATGTTGTAATGCCCAATCAAATCTCATAGGAGTCAAGATGATTAGTATATGCATGTATGCTTTCTCGATGTTTGTCAATTGCCCCGCTGTAATTAGTTCACCCAACATGTCAACTATCTTAAGGAGAATCACCTCTAGTGAACTATGGACCCCGGTCCTTTCTTTTACCATCAATCTCCTACTGGTTCGATAACCTTGATTTCATAACTGAGGGAAAACTTGCTGCTGTGCTCATCATACCTTCCTCTTGGGGTTCCCCAACGAGTTCGAATATATTTTGAGCCATCACTCACTAAATTAAAATCCCCTCCTATTAGAGCAGGGCCATCCCAATTGAGGAAAAGCTCATGAAGTTCATAAATAAACTCCTATTTTCTCTCCTCATAAGGTGATCCACAAACTATAGTAATTCTACAAATAACATCAGTGACTTTATTCCTAACCACTACACTGGCAGAAAAAGTCCTCATATCCCAAGTTATAATATCAAAAAGATCATAGTTGACAACTACCAAGATTCCACCTGTAGTCCCTAAAGCAGGTAAGAAATTCCAAGAGAAATCCCTATTTCCTAGTAGAGACTTCAAGAAACAATACTAAAACTCTCTTTCTTAGTTTCCTAAAAGCCAATATAATCTAAATTAAGGGGAGCTAAATTTTCATCAATATACTTTTTTCTACCTGGAGCAGTAATACTCCTACTATTCCAAAAATCTACTAACATTTATTTTTCTTCATGGGATGCTTGACCTAACTTTTATTAACTATTTCTATCCATTTCTCATCAGTGATTCCTGATTTCAATCATCATGCAACAAAGAGGAAGTCGTTGCTTGATGACTGCAAGTGCACAGAGTGTTTGTAGCTAGTTTCGAAATAAAGATATCGATCTCACAGGGAGCAGGAGTCTGAAGTATAATAACTCTTTGAACTAAATACTGAAATAGTAATGCTAAATAACATTCTAAGTAACAAGATAAAATGTGAGTTTTGTGTAAAATATATTTTTGGGTTTTCAAATAAGAGACCTATAAGTAAACTAAAGCTGTAAGTAAACGAGAGCATGCAAGTATGATTATGAAAGTCTGCAAGATGGTGGAAAGAGTTCTCAGGGAGTAGTGGATCCATCGCTAGTAATTAGAAAGAGTGATCAAAATTATTATAATGAATAAAACCATTTCTGATATGTGTGGGAGGAGCTCCATATATGGACGAATAGGCAGTAACCACTACACACATCATCCGTCATAACCACCTCAGACAGCAATCAACATCAATCGAATTACTGCACTATTAAGGGACTTTACCCTGTAGGATGTATCCCATGGCATGGACAATGTTTCGTGAGTTATCCTCGGTTCCCAAGTTGATACGTAAGGAATGACAACAACTTTATTGTCACCGTAAGTGCTATCATCCCTCCGTCTACCAACAAGTAGTTCCCTCCATCTAGTCCTCAGTGAGGCAAATATTGAGTGGCGCGCTTCACCCAACATCAAGATGAAGGAAATATAACACAAACACATAATGAACAATATCACATAATAATATTTATCTCAATTCAACCTGATACTAGGGTTTATCCATCTCCCCAAGAACAAAGGAAACTACTCACACATGAAAGAAATCAACATCATGGATAGAATATGGATGAATTATGATGATACAATTGAAGACAAGTGCAAATCCAAGATTCAATCTAGAATTATAACAAGTAACCAAAGGGGATTGGTGATGGAGACGTTGTTGATGAAGATAATGATGTAGATCGATGTGGAGGCCTTCAAGATCCTAGTCCCTTCTCCTCTTGTGTGATGGTGATGGTGTAGATATTATTGGAGGCGGCTATGGCGGTGGCACAACGGCAGGGCTCCGCCGTGGTGGAGGATATGGCTTGGTGTCTCTCTCTTGGGTCCTCCCTCCTTTATATAGGCTTTCGGGTGCCCTAGGATTTCCCCAATACCGTCATATGACCTTTTTACCAACTATACGGCCAAACTATATGGCGAGAACTTTTAGTTCTGGCCGTATAGTTGGTCGTTGAACTTGTAGATCCTTTAGTATTTTGGTCGCCATTTCTTCATACAAACTCTGTTTTGGGTGTTCTTGGGCTCGTTGAGTTCGCCTTGTCGGGGGATACAACCCCATGGTCTTGGATATTTATTTTGAGAAGCCGGAAAAATTCACTTTTCCAACCTCTCAAATGGCTAAGTCTGGTCCCTGTAGCTCCTCCATACTATGCTCTCTTTGTTCCTTTTTATCCATAATCTTCACCAACACCTACACACATGTCATAGACAAGGAAAGTGATAAAATTCTACCTAAACTACTAAATGTGCAAAGATCATATGAAAGTAAATGAGAACTAGAAGACATGCATATAAGGCATAGTTATAGCTAGAAGAAACATGATATGTGAGATAAATGGCACATTTTATATGGCTAAAAGAGGTGGTATTTCATAGCCATCAATTTCCCTAAACTAGAACTTGCTCATCCTCGAGCAGGAAGGGTCGATAATAAATTAATGATTGTGAAATAGCTTATCATTGGAAATTAATGCCTTGCATCCTTATTTCTTCTACAAGCTCGAAGAGAGAAAACATGTATACATACAAGGCAACACAAGCTCAGTTATAAAGACCACTAAGGATTCATCAAAAATTATATGCTCCATGTCAATAGTGAATCTAACTTGCAAACAAACTTGTGATCCTCTTATTGCACCTTTTGTATAACTTTTCATATCATTATTTTTTTATGAGGCAAAACTTAGTCATAAATAGATGTCAAGCATAAATAGGAATAAAGTTTATCGATTCTACCCAATCATGTCATCTAGTTAAGGCTCTCAAGTGCAAACATCAGTTATTGAGTTTCAGAAAGTTTATCTCTTAGTAACGAGATTTGTGCCAAAAGTAAATGCGAGAACATGTCAAAAGAAGCATAGCATTAGAGTGTCTCTTTTGGTCATCCACATCAATGAATCATGGCTATTAAACACTCATTTTCTATTCTTTGTCTTTCTAAAACTTTAGTTCACCAGTAATGAGATCTTGCTAAAACTTAGTGTGTTTAATCAGACTGTGCAGGCTAAGAATGGATACTCGTGACCATTACCAAGGTTTCCCTTTTCAGTATAATGATTTCTCATAATGGTCAGAGGAGTATTCCCTTGTTTTATTTGAACGTAGGCCCATGAGAATACTAATGCATACCTAAATATAGCATTTCTGCTAGATATGTTGGGCAACTCATAGCCAAACTCCAAGGGTTTCCTCTTTTTGGACTGTTCAAAGGCCAGCAGAGTTGTTAGGATCCCATGTTGTGCGACAGTGGTGCAGACACGCATACAACAATATCATACTTTAATCAACAGGTCAAGATTTGGCATGCATCTCAATTACCGCTAAATATTAGTTTCTTCAAACAAATCCTTTCAAAGAGTACTATCAAGTCGATCATCACATCTATGGCGTTGAGTATCTTTAAGGCTAAACTCTTAAGACAATTAAACAACACCTTATTTAGCATAGAAATCAAAAAATATCATTTCCAATTGACAACTCCTTACGTAAGAAAACTATCAAGTCTATTGTTTTGACATTATGGGGTCGAGCATAACCTATTCATTTAAGAAAAAGCTATTTAGTGACAACCAACAAATTTCAAAAGATCTTGATCAAGTATTCATTCTTTCCAAGTGTAGAGATTGTGGCAATGTTTTCTAGAGGATCACAAATAGTACCACAAGCTTGATAAACGATTTGGAAAGATGTATACAAGCTCTAAGTCAACTCCTACGATGCCTATCATGAGCAAGTGTATCCCCATATGAATACAGAACTATACTCACTTAAACAAGCATTGAAAAATAGTGGGATAAATGATTGCATTAAACCTTCATCAAATACGAACATTGCACAAGACTCTACACATGAAGAAGTAACCTCTCCAAGCTTAGAACTTTGCAAGAACCAAACTTTAGTATATCACCAAAAGAAAAGAGAAAATACAGTTTCCAAAAGAGAGTGTGATAAGTGGTTATCTCCCCAAGCTTAGTTGAAAACAAGGGTGACACACTTTACCGTTGAAGTACAAGTAACCTCTCTTTTGATGGACAAAGAACCTTTGCTTCAACATGTATTTCTTGATATGGCCTGGTGTGCCTTCCTTGAGGACCTGCTTAAAAACTAAAAAGAAAACGAAATATTTTTGTGTGTTTCTAAAGACACGGGTTTAGCTCACAAGAGATAAAAATACAAGTCCCACTAAGTCGGTTCATCAACCTAAGCACCACGCTTAAGTCAACAAACTGTTGGAGATATACCCAAGAGGCAATAATAAAGTGGTTATTATTATATCTTTGTGTTCATGATAAATGTTTACATTCATTCTATAGTAGTATTAATAGGAAGCACTGATACTTGTGTGTTTTGTAAACGTAAAAGAGTCCCTAGTAAACCTCTTGTCAAGACTAGCTTGTCGATTAATAGATGATTATGGTTTCCTTATCATGGAAATTGGATGTTATTAATAACAAGATCATATCATTAGGAGAATGATGTGATGGACACACACCCATAGTAAGCATAGCATAAGATCAAGTCATTAAGTTTGTTTTGCTACAGGCTTTCAAATACACACTAACATAATCCTTCGACCCTGAGATTGTGTTAATCACCATCGCCGGATGAGTTCTTTGATGACATCAAACTCCGCTTCGTAACTAGGTGGTTATAAAGGTGGCATTAGGTATTCTAAAAGTATGTGTTGAAGCGCATGGATCAAGACTGGGATTTGTCCATCCATATGAAGGATAGATATGCTCTGGGCCCTCTTGGTGGAATGTCATCTAATTAGCTTGCAAGCATGTGACTAGGTCACAAGGAATGACATATCACAGAACGAGTAAAGAGTACTTATCGGTAACAAGGTTGAACTAGGTATGGAGATACCGATGATCGAACCTCGGATAAGTAGAGTATCGCGTGACAAAAGGAATTGATTTTGTATGTAAATGGTTCTATCGATCACGAAGTCATCGTTGAATATGTGGGAGCCATTATGGATCTCCAGGTCCCACTATTGGTTATTGATCGGAGAGGTGTCTCGATCATGTCTGCATAGTTCGCGAACAGTAGGGTGACACACTTAAGGTTCGATGTTGTTTAGGTAGATATGGATTACGAGTTGGAGACTGAATGTTGTTCGGAGTCTCGGATTGGATCCAGGACATCACGAGGAGATCCGGAATTTCCCAGAGAATAAGATTCATATAATGGAGATAAATTTCTAGGTTTCGAAAATGTTCCGGAGTATTCTATGGAGCTTCTAGAAGGTTTCAGAAAGTTTCAGAAGGTTCTAGAAGGTTCCACGAAGTTTGCTTGAAAACCAAGAAAGAAAAAGGGGAAACTTGGGGGGAAGAAATCTCCCCCCTCCCTTGGCGCGCTGGACCTAGAGGGCCAAGGTGGGCAGCCCTAGGCTGCACCCCCTCTATATAAAGAGGGGTGGGGGCTCCTCCCCCTTGCCCCTTCCACCCAAACCCTAGCCGCCACTCCCTCCTCCTCCTTCCTCCTGCTACGGCTTAGGCGAAGCCCTGCAGGAACTCTTCTCCACCACCACCACGCCATCGTGCTTCTAGGATTCCGTGGAGATCTACCACCTCCGCTGCCCACTGGAACGAGGAGAGGACTGTCTACATCGAGCCGTACGTGTGACCGAGTACGAAAGCTCTGCCGGAACGCGGCGCCGAAAGGATCGTCTACTCGATCTTGAGATCGGCAAGTGATCGTCTACATCAACCATGAGATCCGATCTCAAACAAGGTTTTGGATCTACAAGGGTTAGTACAGATCTATCTTGTTGCACTTATCTCATAGACTAGATCTTGGCTTTTCCATAGATTAGATCTTGGTTTTGTTCATTCTTGCGGTTGAATTTTTTGTTTTCCCTACTATGAACCCATCAGTGGTATCAGAGCCATGTCTATGCGTAGATCTGTTGCATGAGTAGAACATAATGGTTTTGTGAGTGTTGATGCTTTTGTTATCATTGTCTTCACGTGTACTTTGCATCTTGCGGGATGGTGGGATGAAGCGGCTCGGGATAACCTTACGTGTCCTCACACATGAGACTTGCTCCACACTTGACATGCAACTTGCATTGCACAAGTGGCTTTGCTTGTGTCTGTCTCTCCCACCATAGTTAAGATTCAATTTACAATTAGCATCTGACAACACTTGTATCAGTGTTGTGGTTCTTGTTGGTACGTAAGATTGATTCTTATACGAAAGCCCCAAACCACGTAAAACATGCAAAGAAAATTAGAGGTGTCTAACTTGTTTTTGCAGGGGCATGTGATGTGATATGGCCACAATGTGATCGTGAATATATTTGACGTATGCAATGATCCTTATTGTAATATGGCAACCGGCAGGAGCCTAATGGTTGTCTTTATTTTTGTTAAGACCTACGTGTCTATTCATCATGTAATAGCTTTATTCCAAGTAGTTGTAATAGTTGCTGTTAAGTGATGGACAACCATGAAGCGGCGCCACTGACCTTGACACCACGCTGGTTATGATGGAGATCATGTCCGTGCTTTGGAGATGGAGATCAAAGGCACAAGAAGAAAGGCCATATCATGTCACATATTATGAATTGCATGTGATGTTAATACTTTTTGCATCTTGTATTTCTTAGATCGCGACGGTAGCATTATAAGATGATCCCTCTCACTAAAATATCAAGTAATAAAGTGTTCGTCCTTAGTAGGCACCGTTGCTAAGACTCGTTGTTTCGAAGCATCTCGTGATGCTCGGGTGTTATAGACTCTACGTGTGCATAGAACAGGTGCAAGCCAGATTTGCACATGCAGATACTAAGGTTAATCTTGACGAGCCTAGCATGTACAGACATGGTCTCGGAGCACGGAATACTGAAATGTAAAGCATGAGTCATATGAATGATATGATGAACATGTTGATTGTTTTCCTTTGAAGCTACATCTTCTCTCATGAAGATCGGACTTGGTGTAGTGGATTTGGTTCATGTAATCACTAAGGCAATGTGAGGGATGTTGTTTTGAGTGGGAGTTCACCTAGTTAATTTAAGAATTAAATTTGAAATCAATTTGTCATAAACTTAGTCTAAACTCTTTGCAAATATGTTGTAGATTATGGTGACCCCCTCCATCATTTTTAATGCATTCCTAAAGAAACAAAAGTTGAAATATAATGGAAGCAACTTCATGGACTGGTTTCGTAACATGAGGATTGTCCTCGATGCTGGTAAATTGGCCTATGTAATGGATGCACCGCTAGGTGACCCACCTGCAAATACTGTGTCTCGGGATGAGCGTAGTGTGTATGACACAAACCATGATGACTACAATGTTGTGAAATATGCGATCCTTCTGTCAATGGAGCCTGAACTCCAAGAATGCTTTGAACTTAGCAATGTTGATGCGATTGTGAAGGAACTCAAAACCATGTTTGAGAGCCAAATCCGTGATGAGAGATATATGATCTCCAACGAGTTCTTTAGTGTTAAGATGAACGAACACAGCTCTGTGAATGATCAAGTCATGATGATGATGCGCTATGTTCAACGTCTCAAGACGATAGGATATGACATCCTAGTTGATCTTGCGAAGGATAGAGTTCTGCAGTCGCTCCCACCTAGTTACAAAGATTTTGTCTTGAATTACAAGATAAGTGGTGCGATTGGATTTCTCACTGAACTTGCTGTGGCAGCAAAAGTGGCTATTGAAGTAGACATGAAGGAAAAGGGTTAGCCCAAGGGTAACTTCAAGGAAGGCGGCAAATCTGTTGCCACACCTGAGAAGAAGACCCGTGCTGGCCCTAACCCTGATACAGAATGCTTTTGTTGTGAAGAGTGTGGTCACTGGAAGCGTAATTACCCCAAGTACCCAGCAGATCTGAAGAACGGCAACATCAAGAAGAAAGGTATATTTGATATACATGTTATTGATGTGTATCTTACTAGTAATCGTAGTAGTGCCTGGGTATTTGATACTTGTTCGGTTGCTCATATTTGTAACTCGAAACAGGAGCTGCGGAATAATCGAAGACTAGTAAGAGACGAGGTGACGATGCGCGTTGGAAATGGCTCCAAGGTTGATGTGATCGCCGTCGGCACGCTCCCTCTCCATCTACAGTCGGGATTAGTTTTAAATCTAAATAATTGTTATTTGGTGCCTGCGATAAGCATGAACATTATATCTGGATCTTGCTTATTGCGAGATGGTTATCCATTCAAGTATGAGAATAATGGTTGTTCAGTTTATATGAGTAATATATTTTATGGTCATGCACCTGAGATGAATGGTTTATTCTTATTGAATCTCGATAGTAGTGATACACATGTTCACAACATAGATGCTAAACTAATAAAAATGAATGATAATTCTACATACATGTGGCACTGTCATATTGGTCACATTGGAGTGAAGTGCATGAAGAAACTCCATTCCGATGGACTTCTTGAATCACTTGATTTTGAATTACTTGAAAGATGCAAAGCATGTCTAATGGGAAAAATGACTAAGACTCCATTCTCTGGGATAATGGAGAGAGCTATGGACTTATTGGAAATAATACATACCGATGTGTGTGGCCCAATGAGCGTAGCATCGCGTGGTGGATATCGTTAAGTTCTTACTTTCACAGATGACTTGAGTAGATATGGGTATGTCTACTTTATGAAACATAAGTCCGAAACTTTCAAGAAGTTTAAGGAATTTCAAAGTGAGGTAGAAAATCATCGTAACAAGAAGATTAAGTTTCTGCATTCTGACCACGGAGGTGAATATCTAAGTTATGAGTTTGGAATGCATTTAACGAAATGCGGAATACTTTCACAGTTGACACCGCCGGGAACACCACAGTGTAATGGTGTGTCCGAATATCGTAATCGAACTCTCTTAGATATGGTTCGGTCTATGATGTCTCTTATAGATTTACCGTTATTGTTTTGGGGTTATGCATTAGAGACAGTCGCATTTACTTTAAATAGGGCACCATCTAAATACGTTGAAACGACACCGTATGAATTGTGGTTTGGTAAGAAACCTAAGTTGTCGTTCCTTAAAGTTTGGGGCTGTGAAGCGTATGTAAAGAAGTTACAACCCAACAAGCTTGAACCCAAAGCAGAAAAATGCATCTTCATAGGATACCCTAAAGAAACAATTGGGTATACCTTCTATCATAGATCCGAAGGCAAAGTTTTCGTTGCTAAGAATGGATCCTTTCTTGAGAAGGAGTTTCTCTCGAAAGAAGTGACTGGAAGGAAAGTAGAACTCGACGAGGTTGTTGAACCTTCTCTCGGATTTGAGAGTAGCGTAGCACCGGAAGAAGTTTTTGTGCCGCCTGCACCAATAAGAGAGGAAGCTAATAATGATGATCATGAAACTTTGAACAAAGTTGCTACTAAACCTCGCAGGTTGACGAGGATTCGTGCCACTCCTGATTGGTATGACCCTGCATTGAATGTCATGTTGGTAGACAACATCGACGACCCTGCGATGTATGAGGAAGCTATGACGAGCCCAGATTCCGACAAATGGCAAGAAGACATGAAATCCAAAATGGGATCCATGTACGAAAACCAAGTATGGAATTTGGTGGACTTACCAGATGGCCGCAAGGCTGTCGAGAATAAATGGATCTTTAAAAGAAAAACATATGCTAATGGTAATGCTACTATCTATAAAGCTTGACTTGTCACACAAGGGTTCCAATAAATTCAAGGAGTTGACTATGATGAGACTTTCTCACTGGTAGCGAAGCTAAAATCTGTGTGGATTTTGTTAGCAATCACTGCATATTTCGATTATGAGATTTGACAGATGGATGTCAAAACAGCGTTCCTTAATGTTGACATTGAGGAAGAGTTGTATATGGTACAACCCAAAGGTTTTGTCGATCCTAAAGATGCTGACAAGGTATGCAAACTTCAGGGCTGCCATTTATGGACTGAAGCAAGCATCCCAGAGTTGGAATCAACATTTTGATAAGGTGATCAAAAACTTTGGATTTATACAAACTTATGGAGAAGCTTGTATCTACAAGAAAGTGAGTGGTAGCTCTGTAGCATTCCTAATACTATATGTGGATGACATATTATTGATTGGGAATGATATAGAACTTCTTGAAAGTGTCAAGGCCTATTTGAATAATAGTTTTTCAATGAAGGATCTTGGCGAAGCGGCATACATTTTAGGCAGCAAGATTTATAGAGATAGATCGAGACGCTTAATAGAGTTTTCACAAAGTACCTACCTAGACAAGGTTCTAAAGAGATTTAGAATGGAAGAAAGCAAGAAAGGGTTATTGCCCATGTTGCTAGGTAAGACCTTGAGTAAGACTCAAAGTCCAGCTACGGGAGAAGATAGAGAGAAGATGATTAAATCCCCTATGCCTCGGCCATAGGCTCTGTCATGTATACCATGTTGTGTACAAGACCGGATATAGCATATGCTATTAGTTTGACTAGCAGATATCAAAGTGATCCTAGAATGGAACACTAGACAGCGGTCAAAAATATCCTTAAGTACCTCAATAGGACTAAGGATATGGTTCTTTCTTATGGAGGTGATGAACTGCTTGTTGTAAACAGCTACACTGATGCTAGTTGGAACACCGATCCGGATGACTCGAAGTCATAGTCTGGATACATATTTATTTTGAATGGTGCTGCAGTGAGCTGGAGGAGTGCCAAGCAAAGCATTGTGGTGAAATCTTCAACTGAATCGGAATACATAGCTGCTTCAGAGGCTACACAAGAAGCGATATGGATGAAGGAGTTCATTACTAAGCTTGGCGTGGTTCCTAGTGTGTTGGACCCGATGGCCATCTATTGTGACAACACGGGTGCCATAGCCAATGCACATGAGCCAAGGTCACATAGCAAACTGAAGCACATCAAGCTACGTTTCCATGCTATTCGCGAATATGTCCAAGATGGCGACAAAAAGATTTGCAAAGTACACACTGATCTGAATGTGGCAGATCCATTGACTAAACCTCTCCCTAGAGCAAAACTTGACCAACACCAGAACGCCATGGGTGTTAGGTACATTACAATATAATCTAGATTATTGACTCTAGTGCAAGTGGAGACTGTTGGAGATATGCCCAAGAGGCAATAATAAAGTGGTTATTATTATATCTTTGTGTTTATGATAAATGTTTACATTCATGCTATAATAGTATTAATAGGAAACACTGATACTTGTGTATTTTGTAAACGTAAAAGAGTCCCTAGTAAGCCTCTTGTTAAGACTAGCTTGTTGATTAATAGATGATCATGGTTTCCTAATCATGGACATTGGTTGTTATTAATAACAAGATCATATCATTAGGAGAATGATGTGATGGACACACACCCATAGTAAGCATAGCATAAGATCAAGTCATTAAGTTCGTTTTGCTACAAGCTTTCAAATACATAGTAACCTAATCCTTCGACCATGAGATTGTGTTAATCACCATCACCGGATGAGTTCTTTGATGACATCAAATGCCGCTTCGTAACTGGGTAGTTATAAAGGTGGCATTAGGTATTCTGAAAGTATGTGTTGAAGTGCATGGATCAAGACTGGGATTTGTCCATCCATATGACGGATAGATATGCTCTGGGCCCTCTCGGTGGAATGTCATCTAATTAGATTGCAAAAACAAATAGTTCATTTACCCCACCAATAAAAGGAAAGTAAAAAAGAAAACATGAACTTCTATAAAGAATTACAGTCTAGGAGGTTTCTGAGGTAGAAATTTATTGCTTACATATGCTCGACTTCTCTAGATCGTGGGAGAAGCTCCCATGTGGTGTTTTGAGGTTTTTAGAAGAAGAAAGAAGAAGAAAGAATAAAATTTTGAGCAATGGTTACCTTCTATTTGGCGTTTGAGGGGTTTTCTCAACTATACGGGCACAACTAAACGGTCAGACCAAAAGGGTCCCGTCGTATAGTTAGTCGTTAAACTTACTGTACCTTGGAAAAGAATTTTGATGAAGGCATCGATATCTATATGACCGGAACTATACGGCCGGAATTTTTATTCCATCCATATAGTTGGTCGTTAAACCTTCGATATCCTGGAAAAGAATTTTGACAAAGGCATCGATAACTATATGGCTGGAACTATACGGCTGGAATTTTTATTCCCGCCATATAGTTGGTCATTAAACCTTCTGTACCAAAGAAAGAAAATTTGTCGATGGCAAAGATATCTATACAGCCAAACTATACGGCTAGAATTTTTATTCCCGCCGTATAGTTGGTCGTTAAACCTTCTGTTGACATAAAAAAAATTCTATTTCTTCGAGAATTCTTTCTTAACCTGAAACTTAGTGAAACGCCATGTTTTGATAGTAAAATAACAACTTTAATTTTCGACCAACAACAGCATGTATAAAACAGGATTTAAATACAACCGAGTTATGCAACACATAGTAACAATAAATTCTACCTTTTGAAAACTACAACAAGATAACTCTAATGGCAAATCATGCAAATAATAAAAATGCCAATGCAACATGAATGCATCAAGACTCAAGACACAAAACTAAGAAAGACACCTAATGACTTCCAGGTTGCCTCCCGGGAGGCGCTTTCTTATAACCAAGTAGCCAGGCTTTTCTCCATTATTATTTCAATAGATAGGAGCCAGAGAATTATTTATTCTTACCTCCAAAAGAGGTTTGGAGCACTTACTATTATAGCCTGGTCGAAGTCTCACCCGCTTACGATGCATCGGAGTCATGTAGATAAATGTGTTATTGCTCACAAATGATGATTGATGTGCCATGTGTGGTGAGCATACCTCCCTACATAGCTTCAACAGAAGGATTAGATATTTACATATAAATTCAAACCTTTTACCTTTAATAGCATCATCGGGATACAATTCATAGTACTCTTCTTGGGCTACACTATCACGAGGGAACACTTCATAATACTCATCATTAGCAGGAGGGAAAAATTCAAAAGTGTCTCTGTTCTCTAGTTCATCACCCTTGCTATCAAGTTCATTAGTTCTAGAGTTATCAATCCACTCACAAAAAGAATCATCATCACCAAATATTTCATCAAAGATGTGCTCTCCCAAAACCTGCTAATTAATACTACAAGGATTTATCTCCAGTTCATAATTATTAGTGTTCTCCAAATGAGTATCTAGGCATAAAGCCTCCGCAGATAAATTATCTTCAGTTTCAACACAATAGGAATCATTACTAGAGACGGAGGCATCATAAACAAACTTATTATTAGTAGAATGATGTTTGTCTTCAACTTCACCTTTTTCGTGTTCCTCCTCGTTATCCAGTGGTTCCTACAAAATGTTAGTTTCGGGAAGTATTGTTTTACATAGCTCCTTACTCTTTATCACAAGTGCATTCCCACTAAAATGTTCTTGACAATAATTGACAATATAATCCATAATATTATGATACCTTGCTAAATCCTCATTATCGCTACTTTTCATAATAATACCAATTTTCCTAAGCAGCTCATGAGACCCTTTCATAAACTATGTATTCCAAGAGTTTATGTGAGTATTGGTTGATAAAAATTCTTTAAAGAGAGGAATGCATTCATAATCATAAAGCTTGTTAGGATTACCATTATATTGCCTCATCCCTTCGAATAAATTTGACAAATTACCAGAAGAGTAATCCACCTGCTCCCACATGTCCATTAGTTGCATATCCTCAAGGATTAGTGGTTCTTCTTCGTGTTCATCCTCTTCTTGGGAAGGAACTTCGTCCTTCTCCAATGAGATTTCCTGTAAACAAGTAACTTTGTGCGCTATGGGTTTTCTCCGTGCCTTACTCCTCATAATAAGTGTATTCTCACTAAAATGTTCATGAGAATACCAAGAAATACGTTGCAGGATTTCATAAGTTGTTTTTATGAGAACACTATCTTCACTATTAATACGTGATATGACATGTATTATCAACTCATGGGCACCTTCAAAGATAACATACTCTAATACTTCACTAGTGGTATCACCATTATTATAAGACACCGAATATTGATTAAAGGTATCAAAGCATGGAAAACGAAAACAGTGCCCAAGTTTCATACATTGAGGACATAGTATTGGATCGTCTATCGTATCCGAAGAAATTAACTTTTTAGCATATTCCACTATTTGGGAATACATTTCTCTTACCGTTATATTGCTCACTTGTTCTTCAAAATACTCATCCTCCTTTTCCAATGAGGATTCTTGTCCCATGTTAATAGCATCACAATATTCATAGAAAGATTCATCTTCTAGTCCGTCACCAAAGTCCCCAAAATCACTGTCTAGACATGAATCCTCCTCAGAACAATCATCATAAATTTGGGACTTATAGAAATCATTACTAGATAATGAGATATCATTTGCATGCATACTATTTGTGTGTGGAAAGTTATTTTCAGAAGTAGGAGATTCAAGTGGTTGATCAAGTTGCTCCTCTTCATTCTTACTAAGATAATTTGCGAGTAGCTCAGCGATAGTCTTACCTTTGGGCTTACCTTCCACTAGTTGAGAGGGTGCAACATCAAGTGCCACCTCTTTATTAACAACATGTTCCAATGGATTAGGTGGAGGCTCTTTGAGTGGAGTTCCCTCCACATTATCTTTTGGAGCACCCTACAAAAGGTTAGATTCTTCCATGGCAGCTTTAATCCTTCAAACAATAAATTCATTATCATGGAAGTTATCTTGGCAATAGCAGAATATAGGGTGAACTTCTTTATAGATCATATTGAGTGGTTTACTTTCTACCTGTATATCTCTTAAACAAAATAGCAACTCTTTGCAACCAGTAAAAAGCACAAATTGTAATGTGTCCTCCCCGGCAAGGAATTTAAACTCATCTCTATTATAGTCTGCTAGTTCGGAATTTAAACTCATCTCTATTGATAATTGAGGTGATCTGGAGATCCGCAACAATCACAACATAATTCATAAGATGTAGATAGTGTGGATGAATACGTGTCCACCCAAGTCAACCATTATTTTAATATGCCTTGCCTCTTATGAATATCTCCCAAAGTCCTTCCCTTTGAATCCTCCATTATAGATTTCATCTGTTGGAAGGTAGTTATCTCGGAAGACATGATTGTAACAAATATTTTTATGTGTTTTTGGTTTGTAAACAAAAGAAAAAAATACAAATGCAGCAAATAAAGAAAGCTTAAAACAAAATCTAGAAAAACTAAAATAAATAAACAAAATCTAAAAGACCTACATCGCTTAGCTCCCCGGCAACAGTGCCAGAAAATAGCTTGATGACTGCAAGTGCACAGATCATTTGTAGCTAGTTTCAAAATAAAGATATCGATCCCACAGGGAGCAGGAGTCTGAAGTCTAATAATTCTTTGAACTAAATACTGAAATAGTAATGCTAAATAATGTTCTAAATAACAAGATAAAATGTGAGTTTTGTGTAAAATATATTTTTGGGTTTTCAAACAAGAAAATAATAAGTAAACTAAAGCTGTAAGTAAACAAGAGAATGCAAGTATGATTACGAAAGTCTGCAAGATGATGGAAATAGTTCTCAGGGAATAGTGGATCCACCACTAGTAATTAGAAAGAGTGATCAAAATTATTATAATGAATAAAACCATTTATGATATGTGTGGGAAGAGCTCCATATATGGACGAATAAGTAACAACCACTGCACACAACATCCGTCATAACCACAGCAGACATGAATCAACATCAATCGAATTACTGCGCTATTAAGGGACTTTACTGCGTACGATGTACGTATCCCCTGGCATGGACAATGTTTCGTGAGTTCTCCTCAGTTCCCAAGTTGATACGTAAGGAATGACAACAACTTTATAGTCACCGTAAGTGCTATCATCCCTCCATCTACCAACAAGTAGTTCCATCCATCTAGTCCTTAGTGAGGCAAATATTGAGTGGCGCGCTTCACCTAACATCAAGATGAAGGAAATCTAACACAGACACATAATGAACAATATCACATAATAATCTTTATCTCAATTCAATCTCATACTAGGGTTTCTCCATCTCCCCAAGAACAAAGGAAACTACTCACACATGAAAGCAATCAACATTATGGATAGAATATGGATGAAGTACGATGATACAATTGAACACAAGTGCAAATTCCAAGATTCAATCTAGAATTACAGCAAGTAACCAAAGGGGATTGGTGATGAAGACGGCATTGATGAAGATGATGATGTAGATCGATGTGGAGGCCTTCAATATCCTAGTCCCTTCTCCTCTTGTGTGATGGTGATGGTGTAGATCTAATTGGAGACGCTATGGCGGTGGCACGGCGGCAGGGCTCCGCCGTGGTGGAGGATATGGCTTGGTGGCTCTCTCTTGGGTCCTCCCTCCTTTATATAGGCCTTGGGGGTGCCCTAGGGTTCCCCCAATACCGTCGTATGACTTAGGAAAGGTTCTGGAGCTTCTTTGGGGTGAAATCCTGTCGTTTGCGACCTTTTTACCAACTATATGGCCAAACTATACGGCGGGAACTTTTAGTTCCGGTCGTATAGTTGGTTGTTGAACTTGTAGATCCTTTAGTATTTTGGTCGATATTTCTTCATATGAACTCCGTTTTTGGTGTTCTTGGGCTCGTTGAGTTCGTCTCGTCGAGGGCTACAAACTCATGGTCTTGGATATTTATTTTGAGAAGTTGGAAAATTTCACTTTTCCAACCTCTCGAATGGCTAAGTCTGGTTCCTGCAGCTCCTCCATACTATGCTCTCTTTGTTCCTTTTTATACATAATCTTCACCAACACCTACACACATGTCATAGACAAGGAAAGTGATAAAATTATACATGAACTACTAAATGTGCAAAGCTCATATGAAAGTAAATGAGAACTAGAAGTCATGCATATAAGGCATAACTATAGATAGAAGAAATATGATATGAGAGATAACTGGCACATTTTATATGCCTAAAAGAGGTGGTATTTCACAGCCATCATTGCTTCACTATCATTTCTATTATTAGCACAATCTACACTATCATGATCTTCACTAATATCTACATCAATGGAATTATCCATGTTATCAAGCTCATGAATAGGGAGAAGACAAAAAGGATTAGAGTTCATTATACCTTTCATCTTAGGTTTCTTCAGGTTTTGACTTGCTTCAGTTCCTGAACTTTTTCCATGATGTTCTTGGATCTATCAATCTGGAGCTTTCCCTTGTAGGTTGGACTAGTCCCTACTTGTTCTGCCTCTTATGAACTCAGATTCCATCCTTGTCAGCATGTGCTTAATGACCATAAATAAGTAGGATCTATTCTAGAAGTATGGACACCAAGTCCCCCATCTTCAGGCTAGAGCAACCTTTGGTGGAGAAGATCCCCTAGCTACTCTTCAATCTAGAATCTCTCTACTTATATTAGGCTTTTGATAAATGAAGGAGTCTTATCCATCAAAATATCTACCTCAATATCAACTAGACCCTTTCTAACAAGTAGCTCTGGAACATTCTACAAATTAGCTTCATTATCTTGAACAGAGTACCCATTCCATCTAGTTGTCATCCTTTTTGTATGTTCTGACTATTGCCCTACCGGGAGTTTCCATTGGAAGTAGCTAAGTTACCCCTGGCATATCCAGCCTCTTTGTTGTTAGTATCCATACTAGCTTGGTGGGATTTGTCTTCCTTGTTTTTCCTATTGAAGTCATCAAGTTCCTATCCTAGAAGGTCATCACCCCCATCCCCAGCAGCTGTCATTTCAGTGTTAAACCTAACTGGAAGAAGCCACCATGGAAATGGAACGGTCCGCCTCCTGGTACTTTATCCTTATCCATATAGTTAACCTTCATCCTAACCTCTTGAGCATTATTCTTGAAGATACTCATCTAGTTCACATCAATCAAAATACCACACAAAGATATCTTGCTATAGGATATTTCATTCACATCACTTGGCTAGAGCCAAGTAACTTTGATCCAAGTCCCTGTTAGAACATAAACAGGTTCAGGATCATCATCCCAAGCTTCTACCTTGACCCATGTACCTTCTTAACAGACCAAATCTGGGTTACCCAATCACTTGCTCCACCTTAATATGTGGTGGGAACTTCACAAAGAAGGTATCTAGATGCCCCATCTCCCTTATCTGCCAAGACAAATTGAGAACTCTAGGCCAGCTCTTCCCTTGTTATTTTCCACCTTCAACTAACACCACACCATGATTTTTTGTAGATGCCACTAGGTTGATAGTTATTTCAAGTGTCTCAATATGGTAGAAACCCATCCATGTAGAAGCATTTACTATGTATCTTTCCACCTAATGAAGCTTCTTTTTGATAGGGCATTCCTTAACTGGATGAGAAGTGGCTTTACAAATGAAGCACATAGGGGTCTTCCCACAAATAGCTTGATGGTTCGCTGGTTCACCACAACACATGCATATTGTGCTTCCATAATTCATCTTATTAGTCACATTAGGAACATTGTTGATTTTCTCCTTCTAAGCTAGATGTTGGGGATATACTTTACAGGTATACCCACTATGCCTTGCTGACCAGGGTGGCCCACTTCGGGTTAGAGCTATGCTTCACGGGCGGCCCAGTCAGAGAGAAGAGACGGAGTTCCATCCGGCTACGGGAAGGCCCAGAAGACTTACCGACTTAAGCCTGTTTAGTTACTTGTAGTCCAAGATGTACTTTGTAACTGGCTCTATATCTTAGCCGGATAGGTCTCTCCTGTAAACCCTAGACCGGATACCTATATAAGCCGTCCTAGGGACCATCCTTTAGGGCAACACGCAATAGTATACAACCTCAACTCGCACAGGCGAAACCCTTGTAATCCATATTCCGGCTCTGCCATATTACTAGATTGACAGCAGGAGTAGGATCCGTACACCATCGGTGGATTCAAACCTGGGTAAGCTTGTGTGCTCACCATCCCGGAACACTGTATGAGTCACACCCCTCTCTTCCACATGCCCCGAGGACCCCCTCATGGCGTACTTGTCCTCAATCCGATGACAGTTGGCGCCCACCGTGGGGCAAGTGAGCTTCAGATCTACGTTCCAAGCGAAATATGCAAGAATTGGAATCGGTGAGACAATCTCCGTCGGTCATGTGCTCTACACCAGCGACGTCCCTCTCGTTCTTCTTGACGAGACTTGGATACCGGCTAGGGAGATCGTGAGTAGCTACACCATCATGTCTTTTAGCGAGAGCCACGTTTACCTCGGTTTCGCTGAACCTGCCCCACCCACCCCAGCAGTGATGATAGAGGCAGGAGAAGTTTCTGGGTCCACTTTGTCCATGGAGGCGGTAGAATTTCGGATCCCGAAAAACCCTAATCCCACCTAGCCCGCACTTGAAGCGGAGATAGTGGAGAAAGTTGAGCATCAAGCAAAACTTCATGTGGATGTCGAAACTGAAGTGGATCTCCCTAGCAAGGTCGAATCTCAGGACGATCTCCCCAGCGAGGTCGAATCTCAGGAGGAGAAAAGCAACAACAGCTCTAGATCCGTCTCTGCCGATGCTGGAGCAGGACAATCTTTCCTGAGGCACACGTTGGGGCATATGATGTTCCATGACGCCAGCATGGAGGAGATCCTTGAGACCATCAAGTGTTTCGAGGAAGCAGACGAAGAAATCCGCAACTACCTTAGGACGCACGCATCGCACTTTGTCAGATACATCGGATCTGGATCCGGCTATACCAATGTTAGAGATAACAACAACTCGGTGCTGGAGGCAATCGGAACAAACATTGATTTACCGGCATCTTCAGATGACTCCATGATGTTGGCAGATTTACGGAAGTTCTCTGTGGAATATGAAGAGGAATTCAACTCCAAGGCTGCGGAAGAAGGAGAAGCTATGGATGAAGGATCCGGAGAAAACTCTCTGATGACATGGATCTCGGAGAAAATCTCGACGTCTAGATGTCCGAAAGTACTGATTAGAGCTTGACTCCAGGAAGCGGACCCAAAGTCGTCTTTGCTACCGACGCTGCCAAGAGGGCAAAGAAAAAGAAGAAGACTCTGGCGAAGGACCCTCTGGCTAAGGAGGCAATCGCCTAAGAATACAAAGAAGACTAGGATGGAGCTTTAATCCCAGACGACCCGAAAACTACTCCGGTGGATGGACACGTGGTTACCCCTGGTGCCTGTAAAATCCTCGGAGACACGATCACTACGCCAATTCCTACTGCTATAGATCTTACACCTACAGAGTTGGAAGACAGAGCTCAAGCCCTAGAAGCGCATCACCAAGTACTCCTTGATGAAGCTAACAATATCCTCGAGGAGAAAAGGCGCATTGCATCTACGGGGCAGTTCAACTCCCTGCAGTACCAGAAGACCCGGAACGGTGCTGTACGGGCTAACAAAAATCCGGAAGTCCACAAGACCCTCTTTGAAGGAGATGACGCCATCAAAAGAGAACCTTGGCTCGACAGCAAGGGATATCTCGTGTATGGCACACTAGTGGAAAACACTGCTGCAGCCCAAGATATCCTGGTGAGAAATCCAAACCCAGACCAAATTCGGTTGGGAGTAAAACTACTTACCAAGGGCCTAGAGCAGCAGAAAGCCGCCAAATCTTGAAGCGGAAAACTAGTCTCTAAATCCGACCAATTTTGCATGGATCCGTCTTGGCAGGACGTAAGGCCCCGACGGGATCTGGAACAACACTACCGTCCCGACCGTCGGGAAGACAATTACTCAAGAATCGGATCTTCAGGATAACGGTACAGAGCCGCACATGACTGGAGTAACGTTTCTCCAACCATAGAGCAAGACACAGTTGCAACACTAGTTCCGAGACAGCCTCCCCGGTGACAGTCAAACAACCGTAGGAAAGATGAAGAAGAGTGACGTCGGGAGGAGGACCGGCAAAGGATGCCACCTCCTATACACACAAGCCGTCCAGCTGAACCTCGTCACAATGACGCTAATGATGGACGGAGGAACGACGGACACCACACCGAGTCAAGCCGGCAGGGGGATCATCATAATCAAGACCCTCCGTGGAACCAGAATAATGATGCTATGGACAGAGGCTGGCGCTCAGCCGGGAACAATCCACCTACGCCACCCTCTCCACCAAGCAGCCATCATAGCGGCTCTCGAGGGAGCCATGGAGGGCGTCGGGGAAGAGGAGGTGGTGGCAGAAGCAGAAGTCTGGCTCCAAGGCACCGCAGCCACAGCGAACAACCACAATGGCGTCCTCTGTCACCAAGTGATGCGAGGCACCAGATCAACTCTAACATAGAGGCGTGGCGCTATGAGTTGGACAACAGCTATGTGGGTCCAAAATGCTTCGGACCGCGCATTCAACAAACAAACTTCCCGGAAGGATTTGCCATCTCAAGGCACATCTAGCCCTACGACGGTGTAGCCCAGCCAGACACCTGGCTCCAGGATTTTTTCCAGGCTTGCTGCATCGCCAAAGGAGGAAACAGCTTGGTCGCGACCCGGTATCTCCCGCTAATGCTAAGGAAGATGGGTCGATCATGGCTCAATGAACTTCCAGAAAACACCATCCACAACTGGTATGCCATGCAAAGCGCGTTCTTTTGGAATTTTGAATGCACATATCAGAGGCCCTGTACGCTAGGAGACCTACAATGTTGCACGCAGAAGGCCTGAGAAACTTGCCGGGATTAACTTGGACGATGGATCGACACCAAGAACTCCTGCGAGGGAGTAAACAATCAAACCACGATTGAAACCTTCATTGTGGGACTCCCAATTGTTGTGCCACGTCATTGCTTGAACTGTGACAAAGTTACCAATTTGGGGGAGATGATAGAGATGGCAAGCAAGTATGCAGATGTCGATGATGATTCAAAGGGACTGCTGAACGTGCTAGCTGTGCCACAGTCAGCAAAACAGCCGAAGCAGCAGGCCTAGAAGCGCAAGAACACCTCGAAAGAAAATCCCACCGCGGAAACAGCTATAGTCAACGCTAATTTCGGGTCTAGAGGACGAGGAGGGCGCGGAGGCGGCCGCGGGCGCGGTTGTGGAACATCTAGGGTCCAAGGTAGAGGAGACCAGCAACCTAACAAAACCTACTCTTGGGCCGACATTGCCAACAATCCGTGTGTGCCTCACCCGGACGGCAACGGGGGCTTGTCCCACACAAATGCTAAGTGTCATTTCAATGACAACGTCAAGAAGGATGAATCCGCTGGCTACAGGGCCAAGTGATGAAAAGGAAAGAAAAATTCGGACAAATAAAAAGAGACCAAGGAAGATTCCGACATGGAGGAAGCAGAAGCTTCAAATCCCAAGTCAGATGGAAAGAAGACCTTCCCAACGAAGAAAGACACTTATGTCACTTTCCTTGGGTCTCAATCAGCCAAGGTCAAGAAGGCAGTAATGCACGAGCTCAACGCGACTGTTCTGGCTGTCCCTTAGTTTTTAGACTGGTCGGAAGTAACAATCACCTTTGACTGTGGCGATCATCCGCCTAAGTTGCACATGCGAGGAAGTATGCTCTAGTCGTCAATCCACTTATTGACGGCTATGGGTTCTCCAAGACCCTCATGGACGGTGGCAGCAGCATCAACATCCTCTACGTCAAAACGCTGCATCAGATGAGGATCTCGGAGAAACAGCTGAATCACAACTCTGTAGTTTTTCAAGGAGTGGTCCCCGGAAGAAAAGCAAATTCTCTGGGAGAGATCACTTTGGATGTTACCTTTGGAAATCCAAAGAACTATCGGATGGAAGCACTTTCTTTCGAAGTGGTCCCGTTCAAGAGCGCCAACCATGCTATCTTCGGGCGTCCGGCTTACTAGGCTTTTATGGCTCGCCCGTGTTACATTTACAATATGATGAAAATTATAGGTCCCAAGGGCGTGATCACCATTAGGGGAGACCCGAAGAAGGCACGAGAATGCAAAGAAGGAAATGCCACTTTTGCTGAACCCGTACTGCATGCCCAGGAGAACCAGGAGATCAAGAAGAACATCGACCCGTCCGAGATGCCCGCAACGAAGAAGGAGGTGACAAAGTTGACTCTAGAGTTCGAGGCATCGGAAGGTACGAAGACGACACCATGACAGAAAGGATATCCCTCCAAGGTGACGCAGATAGGTGTAGGTTTAGATCACACATAGGAAGGTGTGCTCATCGAGTTCCTCAAAGCTAATAAAGATATCTTCGCATGGCAACCTTTTGACATGACTGGAGTACCTAGGGAACTTGCCAAGCACCCTCTAAATGTACACCCAAATGTTAAACCCGTCAAAAAGACTCTACGATAGTTCAGCGATGAAAAGCGAAAAGCTATAGCTAAAGAACTAGCCCGGCTCGTGTTAGCCAGATTCATAGAAGAGGTCATCCACACTGAGTGGTCGGCCAATCATGTCATGGTCCCTAAAAAGGACACCACTGATTTAAGGATGTGTGTTGATTATACCGCCTTGAACAAGGCTTGTCCCAAAGATCCGTTCGCTCTGCCTAGAATTGATCAAGTAATCGACTCTACGGTAGAATCGGAACTCCTGTGTTTTCTTGACACATATTTCGGTTATCACTAAATCCAGATGAAGGAATCAGATAAACTGAAAACTTCATTCATAACCCTCTTCGAAACCTTCAGTTTTGTTATGATGCCTTTTGGGCTCAGGAACGCAGGAGCTACGTACCAGCGCACTATGCAGCGTTGCCTCCACAACCAAATCAGACACAATGTACATGCATATGTGGATGATATAGCGGTAATATTCAAAAAGAAGGAAACGCTAATTTCTGACTTGGAGGAAACATTCACCAATCTACGCAAATACAACATAATTCTTAACCCAAAGAAAAATCTTTGGAATAAAATTGTTAGGATTCATCGTGTCTCAAAGAGGCATAGAGGTGAACCGGGACAAGATAAATGCTATACTCAACATTTCCAGGCCAACTCGCCTGAAGGACGTACAAAGACTAACTGGTTGCATTGCTCAAGTCAGCTGGTTTGTAAGCTAGCTCGATGAGAGAGTGAAATGGATCATATGGGCACCTAGAGGGGGGTGAATAGGTGCTACTTCAAATTTTAATTCTTTTTCAATTTTAGGCTTGACACAAAAGGTAAATTCTCTAGATATACTACTATGTAGAATTTCCCTATATGCAAACCTAACTACTAGCGAGTAAAGGCGATTAAGATAGAGGAACGGGGTAACCATAGTGGAGCACGCGGAGACATAGGATTTGTTTTACCGCAGTTCCTTCCTTGTTAAGGGAAGTACATCTGCGTTAGAGGGGTGGGCGGTACTAAGACCACCATGCCACAATAGGCCTCACCCTGTTCTCCGATGGATCTCGCCACCAAAGGCTTGATCCACCTTTCCACTATAGGAACCCTTCGAGGCAGGAACCGGCGCCTTTACACAACTAGCGGGGCACAACTCCACAACCAAATTGGAGGCTCCCGTATTTACAACAAGCTGCCAAAAGAACAATAGTTATCAATAACAAAACACAAGATCTAGATATCAACGAGAATACTAGATCGGGGACTCTCCAAGTGAATGGAGAGGAGTTGAAGCGCTTGATTCGTGATGACGATGAATGATGTCTCCCCCTTCAATTCCCCCAAAGATCAAAGCCTTCGGGTGGTTGAAGTGGGAGATCTCGAGAGAGAGCTTTTTCAACAGATCTGTTCTTTTTCGAATGAATCAAGAGATCTGACAGGAGAGGAAGACGAGGCTTTTATACCCCCCTGTCCAGATGGAGACGTTGGAGCTTTTTGGGGCCGGATTATCCGACCTAAGTGAGGGCCAGATCTTCCGGCCCGGGGAAAACTCCGCCCCAGCCTCGGACTATCCGGGGGATAATCCGCCCCCATTTTGAGCGTCGTGCCGTGCCAGCCTTTGCTCATCTCCTGGGGGCCGGATTATCCGGGCAGGGGAAGAAAATCCTTCCCACTTAGGATTGTCCAGGGGAAAATCCGCCCCTAGTATGAGACTCGCGCCATGCCACCCTTTGCCAGGAGGGTAAGGCCGGATTATCTGGCCCTTGATGGGGGCGGATAATCCGGCCCCCAAACACCAAAAACACTTCCCTGCACACTTAGCACACATGATAAAACTCCGCGGTATTGTTATCTAACACATAAAACATAGGGAACCATGAAATGTTCTGTCAAGCTCCCCTTTTTGGTGTTAGATGACAATACTAGGATTTGCAAGATAGCTCTCATAGCAACAATACTAAACGAATGAAAAAGACTTCCCCTCAATATGTGCATAATAAAATTTGCATTTGATTACAAATACACACAAGAAGGTACAAGTCTATTTCATTGGAACATAGGCAAAATATCCATACCACCGAGAGAGAAAAAAAGAATCCTCAATATATTATAAGAATATCCAATGATATCCATAATGAGCGCCTTCCTTGACATATATATATCCAATATAGCCAATATGATAGATGAATCCATAGGGATAATCCACAAGATAAATCCAGAGCCACACATAAACATAGTCTAATACAAAGCAAATCACAAATAGAAGTTCAACGCTAAATGGGCACAAGCGAGAAAAAGACTAAAAAGATAAAGTGCAAATGCTTGCACCCGTCCCATGCAAATCCACAAAGACCTAATAGAACTACTTCTCCCCCTTTGGCATCAAAACACCAAAAAGGAAGAAGAGCGATGCTAGAGCCCCAAGGGATCACTCGTAGTCATCATCGTCGTCCTCGTCCCCGTCCTCATCCTCATCCTCAAGCTCCTTAGTGTCATCCTCCTCGTCATCAGCAGTGGCCGCGGAAGGAAACAGGTGACGCTCAAGTTCTCCATAGTTGAGCCCAGAAGAAGAATTCCACCGAGCATATGGTGTGGGAGTAGGGAGAGGCTTGGGATTAGAGTACATAACTGAGATGGTACTACACACTCAAGATTGCAAGAATCAAAGCAACAAAAGGCCAAAATTGAGTGTGATTTCCATAAGAACACGAGATGAACAAAAACAACCAATAAGATCCACATAAAACCAACTGCTCTCATGGAAGAGAGCGGTGGCCAAGGCCACCTTGTTGGAGTGCATGGTATGACACCGCGAAGATATATCTTGGGTTCATGACCAATACTCATCAATAAGCTCACATATCACAAAATGATATTAAGAGAAATGATTTAACTTGCTTTCGGCATTATGGGGGGAGGGTTAGCCCAATTAATTAGGACCACACTCCCCCTATATCCATGCCCACACCTAGACCAAATGTGACACCCTTGTTATCAGGGTTAAACAAATCCACACCTTGTCCTGACATAAGCTTAACCTAGAGCTCGAGGATATCCACTGAAGAATCGGTAACACAACAGTAACCCTCCGACACAAAAATTATTACAACAAGCTCATAACTGAGCGAAGAACCAGAATATTACAAGCAGAGGTCACTGACCACAAACATCAAACAACGGAAGGCAAATTATTCTATTAAGTATAGCAAACTTAACAAATGGCCTAAGAGGCCTAAAGCATAACGATGACGTCCCAGCCCATAGATTCCAGGCTGCCGGCCGGGAACCCCAAGCTACTCGTCGGTGTCGATGTCGTACCAAACTTGTCTTTAGGGGAACACTTATTCTGCTACAAAAGTATCAACAAAGCAAGGGTGAGTACAGGGTGTACTCCGCAAGACTTATGGCTGGTGGGGTTATTTTGCATAAAGCCATCTTTGCTTATAAAACGAGAGGGAGAAGAAGCTCGTCTAAATAGAATATTTTAAAAGGGGATAAGAGAGCAACGTCTAAGAAGCATTGATCATCATCTTTTGATATCCACCAAAGTAATCCTCATCTCACAACTAGGATCACCCCCTCGTACCCATGAGGAAGCAACCTTAAGCACACATTGAATTGCCAAGTTTTACGATTAGGTTAATGTTATTTATGATCTTCACGTCCATTCCCAAGTCATCCATAACCATGGTCACGGCTTTTTGAAAAGATTTAACCCTGCAGGGGTGTACAACTTTACCCACATGTACCAACCGATTCTTAATTCCACTAGTAATAGCCATCTTCCTTGGAAGGCCGGCAGAGGGTGGTTGGACACAACCTTTACCTTGCTTTCGCCGAGACCATGAGTCACGCCCTAAGGATGGTTCCGCCGTAACGGGTCAAATCCCGAAGTCGGTCCCTAGAGATGTGGGCGAGGTTGGTTTACCAGGGGCTCCATCCACCCCAAGCAACCCCAGCCATGCTTACCTACCTGTTATGATGCACCTCCTTCTCCTCCACTTTCGAAAACATTTTCGATGCGTATGCCAAATGAAAAGCCCAAACTATGTGACTCATGGAATCTACTAGGCAGGTTAGTTAGTCGAGAGGTCCCCATAAACCCCGTGTGGTTGTATGCTCGTCTTGATTCAAGAGGCTAGAACTCGGGTCCTAGTAGTGGCGAGCATGGGACTGCAAAAACCACATCCCACCGTGGCCTCCCATACAAGCCTTAGCATGTTTAACCTTTACCACTGATCTTACCTCATCAGTATACCTCGTTCTCCTGTCATACTAGATTCTCTGCATCTGGTACATCATCTGGATGAACTAGCACTAACAGCTAAGCATGGCTAAGCAAGACACAATATAAGCTCTAGCAGTGCACACAAGCCAAACCTAGATATGCTAGGAGCAGTGGATCAAGTAATATAAGCTCAAGGGAGTAATACAACATATAGGATACTCTACCTATCGATAAAAGAGAACAGTAGAATCGTATGTATCATGGCGAGAAGTAAAATACTTTGAAAGCATAGGATTGTATCATGGTGGGGCTATGCTTGCCTTGTTTGTTGATACCAAGATATATATCTTCGGATACCTGATGCTTGACTTGATTATAGTTGGTCAAGTATTGTTGGTCGATCTTCGATGGTGTTGATCTCGGTCTTCGATCTCGATATCATATTCTACCAAGAAGAAGCAAACACCCTAAAGAAATAGAAACAATCAATACATGGCATTGATGCAATGCTCAAGCAAGGATGATGATATGCCAAGTTAAATAGTACTTAAATGAAACCCTAGGGCATGCTTGGCAATTTAAGCGGAATCTGAGGGTCCAAACCCTAATACAGGAGAGACTTCGGAATCACCTACGGGGGTTCATTTAGTTATCTAATTAAACTTGCAATTAAATTAGTTGAACAATGCATGATTATGAGTCTATTGTAAAGATCTCATTTTTCTGAACATTTTGATATATTATACATATTTTTCTGACTTATAAATAATTAGATATTGAATTTATAAGATTAAACTCTTTTGTGAAATTATTAAAACAATTTAAACCCTTTATTGCGTCAGCATGACACATGGCTGATGTCACCACGAGCATATATTACTTTTCTCACCCGAGCCTGAGCTAGCCAGTGTCACTGACTACTGGGCTCGGGGCCACGTCGGGCTGCCATGCTGGCAAGGCTTGTGCGACGCTGACGTTGGCACCACGTCGTGGCCACGCAGGAGCCACGTTGAACCCACGGTGGCGCCACGCAATACTCGCCAGAAAATGCATCGGCATCGGCGGCTGACGGCACTAGGGGGCTTCCTGGGACGTGCGGGAGGGCGGGTTCGACTCGCCTCATCGCGTGCGACCTCAAAGTGGCGGTGTCACTGGCTTACAATCATCGAAGGCGTGGCTACGATGGTGCCTAACGGCGGCGAGCGGCGGTGCACGATGCGGGGCCGAATCAAAGTGAGAGGGAAAGAACGAAGAGGTCCAGGAGGACCAGGAGCTCACCACGAAGCGGACTGAGGTGAGGACGATGCACGGGGTGTACCGGAGCAGCGACAAGATGGACGACGGTGGTCATCAGGCTCGGGGAAGACAAGGTCGATGCCGACGACTGGGGGCGTCCGGGCTTGATTCTTCTTGCAGGGAGAAAGAGGAGGACAAGGCGGAGCTCGTGGCGGTCTCAGATGTGCGAGGGAAGGCCGGAGTCGACGAAAATGGACGGTTTTGGCCGGAGCTAGGGTTCGGCCAGGGAGGGTACTGGATAGAGAGAGCACAGGGGGAGAGTGATAGGTCAAGGGGAAGAGTATCATGGCATAGGGCGGTCTTATCCATCTCCACACGATGACAGACGGTGGCGAGGAGGCGATAGGGATCGACTGTGATTGTGCTGCCAGGCAGCAGCTTCCTTTGCCGTGCTCAGGGAAGAAGAAAAGAAAGAACTGGCGAAGGGGTACGGGCCAAGTTGGGCTGCTGTTGGGCTGCTACGGCCTGCGCTGCTGCATGGGTGGCTGGCAGATAGACGGAAGAAGGAGATATGGGCCGGCTGGGCTGCGACTGCTGGCTCCATTTTTTTCCTGCAAAATTGTTTTCCTTTTTAGTTTCTGTTTTTCTCTTTTGTATTTGAATTTCAAATCTATTTAGGGCTATTCAAAATTACCAGAGATTTGTGAAACTATGGAAAATATTGTAGGGCCATTGTATACTATTTGGGCTCCACACTTTTTGAACTTTTCAAAATATGAAAACCATTTTGAATTGCTTTTAGAGAGAGGGAAGATAGCTAGGGTTTAGGGTTTGGCTTTATTTTCTTTGCATGCATTTTAAGGAATGATGCTCATGATGCACAAACAACCCTAAATATAAGATTAACTAAAACTGGGGTGTTACAGCTCTATCCCCCTTACGAGAATCTCGGCCCGAGATTCCGCAGGTAGGAAGAAGGAAGAGAAACAGGACCACTTCTAAGGATAAGAGGGAAACACACTAAACAACACACAGAGTATCTCATGGTCAACTCGTGAAGGAGTGTTCAGAAATAACTCTAAGATGACAAACATGAAACACATCAAGGT
The DNA here is from genome assembly GCA_916181665.1 of Avena sativa. NCBI lineage: Eukaryota > Viridiplantae > Streptophyta > Magnoliopsida > Poales > Poaceae > Avena > Avena sativa. The sequence continues at coordinate 349,309,121 of OV702287.1, forward strand.
AACGGAGGAAACAAGACGAGATAGGTTTTCAAGTTGTTAGATAACTGGTCTTCATAAGGATTGAGACCATGGAGTTTCAGAAGAGTTTAATCTTCTGAAAAGGAAAGCTTACAACAGAAAGAACATAACCATAGACTTTGAGAGATGAAACGCTACTAGATGGCTGAAGTAGAGATTTCATGGATATAGAGATACGAATAACCAAGTTGTTGAACTACTTTTGTTATAGAAGGGTCACTCTTCGTTCAACAGAAGTTCAAGACAGAAAGGTGTTTTTGTGGCGAGGACTCATAAGAGTCACAAGGAATATGTAACAAGAGAAACTTTTGATTACCAAAATTGTAGTCACTCTTCGAACATGATCGAGACACGGAGGAAACTCTTTATTCATCCAGGTTTACCAAAATCTTTGCCAAAGATCGTGATATCACTTTACTCCACCAGGATGATTAAGTAAGAAGATTCCTGATGACACGAGGAAAAAGAAACTTCATTCTCGGACTTTAGTTACTTGGCTCAACAGAATGCTTGCCAACATAAAAAGAGTCAGGAGGATCGACCGAGAGACATTTAGCAATGCTACTTTAAATGTTCTCCTTGATGTTCGAGAAAGTAGACATCAAGTAAAGATCGGACTTCGGAGACAAAGGAAACCATAAGCACAACTCCTATAATAAAATCATAGAAGGAGCCTCATGAAGAGTAGTTGCTATTGTTGATTCAAGAGAATATGACAATAGGGATTCCGACTAATTGTGCCAACCATTACATCAATCTTGCCGGGTTTATAAAGACCTATGTCAAAACCTTGAAGAACACCAAACATCATATCTGCTTGAGATTCAGATTTGGTTAGGTGAGATGATACTTCAGACTCAGCATGTCCGAATAGAAAGTTTGCAACATTTGCGTAGAGGTAAAGTCACTAGATTCTCAAGACATGGACTTTAGTGTCAAGCTCCAATAGACTGAGCTATTGCTAGACCCATGTATTAACAACTTGTCAAAGAACAATTGCTTATACACGAAGTACTTGCAACAAAATACACATGTGTCCTTAAGGGAACAAAGATAACTCTACTCGAATCCACAACGACATCTTTCAACATTTGCACGTGAATCGGAGAAGGTCACTTATAACATCCAGAACACATTCTTCGAGATGAAACGAAGACGGTTCTTAAAAAATTTCCAACATTGATGCCAAATGTCCCATATGAATCTATTCTAGCACGGAGAAGATAAGGATGTCATCGATGGGCTCAATAACAAACTTGTCGAGATACTCCAAGAAGATGAACTCATATGTTGTATACACGAGGGAGAGTATTGGTCGGACCAAAGAACATGAGGATGTACTCAAGTGAAACATCAAAAGTAGCAACATCATCAAGATAGTACGTGGGACTGAGTTTGATTTGACAATAACACAAATCAAATCAAATGCGGGGAATATAACGTATCCATGAAGGAAACACTATCTTTCCTCAGCACAAATGAAACTAGACATCCCTTTTTAAGATGAACTAGGTCAGATAGAACTTTTGTCTTACAACTCTCCAGGTTGTTGTTTAAGCTCAACCAACTAATTCAGGGGTATCCAGTACGGATCCTTGGAGAAAGGAGCAGTTCAGCAAACTAGCCTGCTTAAGAACTTGACAAACACGGTCATGTGGCAACATGGTAATACTTCTAGTAGACATCTAGAATATCATGAACCACTGATATGTCACTTGGTTTGAGAGGAAACTTGCTTGGTAAGGCAAGAAGACACAGTCTTAGAGCTTCAGCACAAGCCTAACTCTTTGATCGAGGAGAACGTACCAGAATAGTGGACTTGGTAGCACAGTCAAACTTCACTTAGTGATAGGGTTAACCATCACGCTAAGAATGACACAAATTTCCTTGTTGAGGTCCAAAGAAATAATGATTGCTAAGAATCTCAGATGGCCACATTGTTACGCACACGCATCATTCACGAGCATGAAAGCTCGGAGGAAGGGTGGGTAAATATGTGTAAGAGCATCACTTCATTAAGGGATCATGAAACTCAGCATGACCTCTTAGTATCAAAGAGTGTGATACTTTAAGGTAGAACAGAACAGAAGCTAATCAACGCTTTTTGATCTGCGGATTACAACACTTTGACCTAGTCCTATATATGACGAGGTACTGGAGTTTGTTTCTCCTGACATTCCGAAATGGTTTGTCTCGACGGACCACAAGAGTATCTTGCATCGGAAGACACCAATGCACATTACTACTTGACTACCAACTGGTAGACAAAGGTTGGAAACAACAAGGGAAAAGAACATGCTCAGGATAGAATCTCGAGATGTGGATGCATAGATTAACATTCTTTCGAAAACCAATGCATAGAGGCAAAGGTGTGGTAGAGTCATGAATAAAGATGAGAGACTCACGAGGAGTACTCTTGTCGTGATCTATTTGGTTCCATTAAAGAACATCTGTCATAGCTAGTGGTAGGGGAAGTCCTTAATTGTCACAATTCAATCGTGACAAAGACCACGAGCTTGAAGGATAGAATTGTAGTACCAGCCATCCTGAGGTAATGTGTAAACATTAGCATCAGGGGTCAAAGGAATGGACCTTGGGTTAAAGATCAGCTTCATGTACAAGATTCATAACACCAGAATCCAACACAATCCGGGATCTTCGGTTCAAGTCTGAGGGTTAAAACCCGAGAGACGGGTAACTACTACTTGAGGGACATAGCATGCACCGCAAGATAATAATCACGAGGTAGCTTCCAAGAGAAGAAAGAGCTTCTGAAGTACCCAAACAAATAAAAAGGAGGCACACGAAGCGAAAGGAAACCTCGAAGCCTAGAATAGAACACTATGGTACCTACAATATAATATTGTGGGTCCATAAGGTAGAGAGATCATGATGGAAAGGAATCTCTCAACTGAAACAAAGCAAGGGGAACAAAGAACACACAATACACACAACTCTAAAGAACTCTACTCTAGGTCAACTGGTTGAGAAACGACCCGCCAAAAAGGCACCTAAGTTTTGAGAGACTAGAAGAGATATCAAAACTTTTTCCAAATCAACACGAGATAAGATAACCCAGAGTTAAGAGCGATACCAGATGAGGAGCAAAAGAAGCATACCAGAGTTTTTGCAAATACTTTTCCTCTTTGAAATAGTTTTCTCAAGATCTAGACTCAACATCGACCAATAGCAAGGTTTTCCTATGGTCGGTACTGCTCTGATACCAAAACCTGTGACACCCCCATTATCAAGGTTAAACAAATCCAAACCTTGGCCTGACATAAGCTTAACCTAGAGCTCGAGGATATCCATTAAAGAATCGGTAACCCAATAGTAACCCTGCGGCACAAAAATTATTACAACAAGCTCAGAACTGAGCGAAGAACCGGAATATTACAAGCAGAGGTCACTGACCACAAACATCAAACAACAGAAGGCAAATTATGCTATTAAGTATAGCAAACTTAACAAATGGCCTAAGAGGCCTGAAGCATAATGATGACGTCCCAGCCCATAGATTACAGGCTGCCGGCCCGGAACCCCAAGCTACTCATCGGTGTCGATGTCGTACCAAACTTGTCTTTAGGGGAACACTTATTCTGCTACAAAAGTATCAACAAAGCAAGGGTGAGTACAGGGTGTACTCCGCAAGACTTATGGCTGGTGGGGTTATTTTGCATAAAGCAATCTTTGCTTATAAAACGAGAGGGAGAAGAAGCTTGTATAAATAGAATATTTTAAAAGGGGATAAGTGAGAAACGTCTATGAAGCATTGATCATCATCTTTTGATATCCACCAAAGTAATCCTCATCTCACAACTAGGATCACCCCCTCGTACCCATGAGGAAGCATCCTTAAGGACACGTTGAACTGCCAATTTTTACGATTAGGTTAATGTTATCTATGATCTTCACGTCCGTTCCCAAGTTGTCCATAACCGTGGACATGGCTTTTCTAAAAGATTTAACCCTGCAGGGGTGTACAGCTTTACGCACACATACCAACCAACGCTTAATGCCACTAGTAATAGCCCTCTTCCTTGGAAGGCCGCTAGAGGGTGGTTGGACACGACCTTTACCTTGCTTTCACCGAGACCATGAGTCATGCCCTAAGGATGGTTCCGCCGTAACGGGTCAAATCCCGAAGTCGGTCCCTAGAGATGTGGGCGAGGTTGGTTTACCAGGGGGTCCATCCACCTCAAGCAACCCCGGCCATGCTTACTGACCTATTATGATGCACCTCCTTCTCCTCCACTTTCGAACAAATTTCGATGCGTATGCCAAATGGAAAGCCCGAAGTATGTGACTCATGGAATCTACTAGGCAAGTTAGTTAGTAGAGAGGTACCCATAAACCTCGTGTGGTTGTACGCTCCTCTTGGTTCAAGAGGCTAGAACTCGGGTCCTAGTAGTGGCGAGCATGGGACTGCAAAAACCACATCCCACCGTGGCCTCCCATACAAGCCTTAGCATGTTTAACCTTTACCACTGATTTTACCTCATTAGTATACCTCGTTCTCCTGTCATACTAGATTCTCTGCATCTGGTACATCATCTGGATGAACTAGCACTAACAGCTAAGCATGGCTAAGCAAGACACAATATAAGCTCTAGCAGTGCACACAAGCCAAACCTAGATATGCTAGGAGCAGTGGATCAGGTAATATAATCTCAAGGGAGTAATGCAACGGATAGGATACACTATGTATCGATAAAAGACCATAGTAGAATCGTATGTATCATGGCGAGAAGTAAAATACTTTGAAAGCATAGGATTGTATCATGGTGGGGCTATGCTTGCCTTGTTTGTTGATACCAAGATATAGATCTTTGGATGCCTTGTGCTTGACTTGATTATAGTTGGTCAAGTATTATTCGTCAATCTTCGATGGTGTTGATCTGGGTCTTCGATCTCGATCTTGATATCGTATTCTACTGGGAAGAAGCAAACACAGGAAAGAAAGAGAAACAATCAACACATTGCATCGATGCATTGCTCAAGCAAGGATGATGATATGCCAAGTAAAATAGTACTTAAATGAAACCCTAGGGCATGCTTGGCAATTTAAGCGAAATCCGAGGGTCTAAACCCTAATACAGGAGAGACTTCGGAATCACCTACGGGGGTTCATTTAGTTCTCTAATTAAACTTGCAATTAAAGTTGTTTAACAATGCATGATTATGAGTTTATTGTAAAGATATCATTTTTCTGAACATTTTGATATATTATACATATTTTTCTGACTTATAAATAATTAGATATTGAATTTATAAGATTAAACTCTTTTCTAAAATTATTAAAACAATCTAAACCATTTATTATGTCAGCATGACACATGGCTGACATCACCACGAGCATCTATTACTTTTCTCACTCGAGCCTGAGCTAGCCAGTGTCACTGACTATTGGGCCCGAGGCCACATCAGGCTGCCACGCTGGCAAGGCTTGCGCGACGCTGACGTTGGTGCCACGTCATGGCCATGCAGGAGCCACGTTGATGCCACGGTGGCACCACGCAGTACTCACTGGAAATCGCGTTGGCGGCAGCGACTGGCGGCGCTAGGGGGCTTCCTGGGACGCACGGGAGGGTGGGTTTGACTCGCCTCATTGTGGGCGACCTCAAAGTGGCGGTGCCGCTGGCTTACGGTCATCGGAGGCGCGGCTATGATGGTGCTTGATGGCGGTGAGTGGTGATGCATGATGCGGGGCCGAAACAAAGCGAGAGGGAAAGAACGAAGAGGTCCAGGAGGACCAGGAGCTCACCACGAAGCGGACTGAGGTGACGATGATGCACGGGGTGGACCGGAGTAGTGACAAGAATGACGACGACAGTCATCGGGCTCGGGAAAGACAAGGTCGATGCCGATGAGTGGGGGCGTCGGGGCTTGATTCTTCTTGTAGGGAGAAAGAGGAGGACGAGGCGGAGCTCGTGGCGGTCTCAGATGTGCGAGGGGAGGCCGGAGTCGACGATGATGGACGGTTTTGGCCGGAGCTAGGGTTCAGCCAGGGAGGGGACTAGATAGAGAGAGCACAGGGGGAGAGTGAGAGGTCAAGGGGAAGAGTAGCACTGCACAGGGCGGTCTTATCCATCTCCACGTGATGACAGATGGTGGCGAGGATGCGGCAGGGATCGACGGTGATTGCGCTGCCAGGCAGCAACTTCTTCTGCCGTGCTTGGGGAAGAAGAAAAGAAAGAGCTAGCGAAGGGGTATGGGCCAAGGTGGGCTGCTACTGGGATGCTACGGCCTGCGCTGCTGCACGGGTGGGCGGTAGATAGAGGGAAGAAGGAGAGATGGGCCAGCTGGGCGCGGCTGTTGGCTCCATTTTTTCTTGCAAAACTATTTTCCTTTTTAGTTTCTGTTTTCTCTTTTGTATTTGAATTTCAAATCTGTTTGGGGCTATTCAAAATTACCAGAGATTTGTGAAACTATGGAAAATATTGTAGGGCCCTTGTATACTATTTGGGCTCCACACTTTTTGAACTTTTCAAAATATGAAAACCATTTTGAATTGCTTTTAGAGAGAGGGAAAATAGCTAGGGTTTAGGGTTTTGCTTTATTTTCTTTGCATGCATTTTAAGGAATGATGCTCATGATGCACAAACAACCCTAAATATAAGATTAACTAAAACTGGGGTGTTACACCAAATAAGGAAGAGATATAAGAGTGAGTGCATGGGTAATCAAGACAAGCTCCTTGAATCAACGATATTTAGCTCATTCCTCAAGTAACAAAACCTTGCTTCATCAATTGGCTTCATGAAAATATTAGCAAGTTGGTTCTTCATGCTCACAAAAGATATATCAATATCGCCTCGAGCTACATGGTCCCGAATAAAATGATTCCGAATCTCAATATGCTTCGTCCTTGTGTGATGCACCGGATTGTACGCAATTTTGATTGCACTTTCATTATTGCATAAAAGAGGCACTTTGTCACAATTGACACCGTATTCCTTGAAAGTTTGCCTCTCCATAATAATTGGGTACAAGCACTAGCAGCAACCACATATTCAGCTTCGATGGTGGAGAGAGATATACAATTCTGTTTTTTAGAAGACCAACATACTAAATACCTTCCCAAGAATTGACAAGCTCTAGAAGTTGATTTCCGATCATCCTTATCACCAGCCCAATCTGAATCAATATAGCCACATAGAGAGAAATTGGAGCCCTTGGGATACCATAGACCAAAATTAGGGGAATGAACCAAATATCGGAAGCTCCTCTTGACCGCCACTAAGTGGCTTTCTTTAGGATCTGCTTTATACCTTGCACACACACACCTACACTCAACACAATATCAGGTCTAAATGCATGATACGTTGCAAACGTATCTATAATTTTTGATGTTCCATGCTTGTTTTATATCTACTTTCTTATGTTTTGTCCACACTTTGGAGTATTTTTACACATTTTCTGGAACTAACCTATTAACAAGATGCCATAGTGCCAGTTGCCTGTTTTCTTCTGTTTTTGGTTCCAGAAAAGCCAGAAAATGAATATTCTCGGAATTGGACCGGAGAAAAGCCAAAGTCGATATTTTATCGGAAGACTCACGGAGCCAGAAGACGAGACAGAGAGAGGCCAGGGGATGGCCACACCATGTGGTGGCGCTGGTCCCCCTGGCTGTGCCACCAGGTGGTGTGGGCCCCTGGTCCACCCTCTGACATCGCCCTTCGCCTATAAGAAGCCTCCTGATGAGAAAACCCTAAAAAATCTAGCCTCCAGCCACGAAAAGTTCCGCAGTGCCACCGCCACCAAAGGGGAGATTCAGGGGACAGAAAGTCTCTGTTCCGGCACCCTGCCAGGATAGGGAAGTGCCCCCGGAGCCATCTCCATCGATCTCCACCACCATCTCCATCGTTGTTGCTGATTCCCATGATGATGAGGGAGTAGTTCTTCCTCGAGGCTAAGGGTTCTACCGGTAGCTATGTGTTCATCTCTCTCTATGCATGATCATATTGTGATCATGAGCTTTGTAATCAAGTAGATCTACCTTGCTACTCAAGTGCTTTAATAGATCTCTGCTCTCCCCATGTGTGTGAAAGTGACAGCGTGTACACCATGGTGGCACTTAGGCTAGAGATTACAAATACTTGTTATGAGTTATATTTGGAGTTGGATGTCTCTATGAAATTGTGGTGTTTGTTTGAACCATCTAGCACTCAAGGTGACAGTGTGGGGTTATCTAGATGGGGAAGGCGGACTTTGAGGAGTGATGTTATAGCCCTACCATGGATTAGAGTGTCCAATCGGAGAGTAGTTCAGAGTAGTATCATGAAGAGAAGATATTTATATGAGAGTGTTCACTAGTGAAAGTATGATCCCTAGGCCTTGTTTCTAAGCATTGAAACACCATTTGCAACTAGATCTGTTACATGTTTGCTTGCTGTCATCTTTATTTCAATTTTCCTTTAGTCTCTTCCACGCCATCAAAGTATTTTCTGGCATCGTTGTCTTATATCCATACCACTTGTATTTTACTATCTCTTCGCCGAACTAGTGCACCTATACACCTGACAAGTGTATTGGGTGTGTTGGGGACACAAGGTACTTCTTGTATCTTGATTGCAGGGTTGCTTGAGAGGGATACCTTTGACCACTTCCTCCCTGAGTTCGATAAACCTTGGGTGATCCACTTAAGGGAAACTTGCTGCTGTCCTACAAACCTCTGCACTTGGAGGCCCAACAACTGTCTACAAGAATAGAAGTGCGTAGACATCAAGCTATTTTCTAGCATCGTTGCCGGGGAGGTAAGGTAAAAGGTACTCACATCTTCTGGATACAAAACTATCTTCTAGTACTATTGCTGGTGTGTGAGTGCTCAAAGTTATTTCCTTTAGATTCTGCAATTATATCTTTTTGTTTCTTGTTTTTATTTTCACTAGTTAGGCTTAATGGAAAACAACAACAAAATTAGAGAGCTTTATAGTATTTATCTTGAGTTAGGACATGAAGTGTTTGAAGAGAAAATTAAAAAACCTATGGAACTTTATTTGCATGCTAATAGCAATGTTATTAGTATGAATTCTTTGAACACCATTATTGCTAATGCTATGGAACATTCTAAGCTTGGGGAAGCTGGTTTTGATGAGCATGATATTTTTAGTCCTCCAAGCACGGAGGATAAATTTTACTTTGATGATACTATGCCTCCAATATATGATGATTACAATGATGAGTATGATATTTTCAGTCCACCTACTATTGAGGAGAAAATTAATTATGATTACAATATGCCTCCTATATTTGATGATTATGGTGATGACAATAATAATGATAGCTATTTTGTTGAATTTTCTCCCACTATAATTAATAAGAATGACTATGTTTATGTGGAGAGTATTAATTATTTTATGCATGTGGCTCATGATAAGAATGTTTTATGTGATAGTTATATTGTTAATTTTATTCATGATGCTACTGAAAGTTATTATGAGAGAGGGAAACATAGTTTTATGTATCTCAACAATATTAAGTTTCCCCTCTTTATGTTGAAAATTTTGAAGTTGCACTTGTTTTGCTTTCCTATGCTTGTTGCTTTGTGCTTTCATGACTTGTTTCTTTACAAGATTATTTTTCATAGGAAGTGGGTTAGACTTAAATGTGCTTTGAATTTTCTTCTTGATGCTCTCTTTTACTTCAATTCATATTTCTTATGTGAGCATCTTCTCAAACTATCATGCCTAACTTAAAGGCGTTAAAGAAAAGTACTTATTGGTAGATAATCCAAAAGTTTTAGTTGAGTCTTGGAAGTTATTGCTTCAATAATAACCTCTCCTTATCATTTTTGTGTGGTTTTTGTGCCAAGAGTAACCTCTAATGAGAGAGAAGTAATGCTTGGGAAAGTTGCTGTCCCGAAACAGATTTTTGTGCTTCGCTGTAAAAATTTGTGAAAAATCTCTGTACATCGTATTGATCTGTAATTTTTTGTGATTCTGACCCAGGTTGTTATCCAACTTTCGTTAGTTCAACACTTTTCGATTTGAGCAACAGAAGGTCTTCGAAAAAATTGGTTTTACCTGCTGGTCTGTTTTGACAGATTTCTGCCATTATTTGCACTTGCCTCTTAATCTCTTTCTCTTTGAGTTCTCTTTGATCATTTGAACTTTTTAATGGAAGTGCTGCAGTAGCTTTTGTTTTAAGGAAGTTTTACTTGTGTTTAAACTGAACCAAAATACTTATTATCTTGAGTACACTAATGTTGCTAATAAAGATTGTGTGAAGTTTTGTATGAAGGAAATTTTAAAGTGTAGGGAAGAATAATGTGATAAGATGAAGTATGGACAAAAGCTCAAGCTTGGGGATGCCCAAGGCATCCACTTCTTCATCAATAAAAATTTCAGGTTTCTTCCAAACACTTCATTTTTATTGTTTCATGCACAATTGTGTTGTTCTTGCAGCGTCTTTGTTTTCGTTCTTAGTTTTTGTTTACTAGGTTTGCTTGAATAAATTGGTTGGACCCCCTCATTCATGCATTCGTTTTCAAATAAGATTGGTTTGGATTGGAAAAGAGTAGGAAAGTTCATGCTTAAGTGGTAAAAAGGAGCTTATTTTTGACTGTGCCCTATGCTTTGTCATGTCATGATTGATATTGCTTTGGCTTTATGCTTAGTGATTATTGTTGTACAATGATATGTTACAAATAATTGAGATTGCTTAATGTGCTTGAAAGAATCATGTGTTGTTTTAGCATATTAAAGCATAGTATTGTGGTATTCTCCTTTGATGCTTTATTTGGGTTGACTTGACGCATGCTCACACCATCTTAAGACTACACCAAGTCACCATAGTGTTGGGTCCGCAGCATAGAAAACAAAAAATTTCCTACGATGAGAACTATACGCCAAGATTTATCTACTAGATACAGAGCAACGGGTGGACATACATCCATGGAGAACTTACCCTCGAAGACAACGAGTTTTGTTAACGAGTAGGAACTCGTGGTTGATGTAGTCGTACGCTTGCCGATCTCAAGATCGTGTGGAAGTCTGAGCGCCGCAAATCAGCATCACATCCGTCCTCGCACACACGTTCAAGCTACCGGACAACCTCCACCTCCTCGCTCTAGCGGATCAGCGGAAGCAGCAACTCCTTCCAGACGCAAGGCCACCGGGAACATGTATCTCGCTAATCCGAGACCATGGGGGAATATCTAGAGGGGAGAGAGATCCTTCACGAGGAGGTGTGGTTTATGAGAGGGGAGAGGGGGGCTTTATATAGGAGGGAGGGAGACCCCTCCCCTCCCATAGCCAGCGCATGAGGGGGGGACTCCTCCCCTCGTTCATTCATGTGGTGAACCTCCACTCACATAAACATGACCTCCACCCAAAATCCCACTCACATGTATTTAATTTCCACCAAATTAAATGCAACTCTCAATTTAATAAAACTCTTTTATTTATTTTATTCAGAATTTTGTTAATTACTTTAATTAACAAACATTCACATAAAACCCCTTGCAACATTTCAATATCACATGCAGAACCACTTTCTGCAATTTCACCCGAAACAATTCCGGTTTCCATCGAAACAATTCCTACGCTTTGCAAACCTTTTGTCTGAAACATATGCGATCCTAAATGGTGTCCGGCAACCCTTAAGTGTGTCACCCTACGGTTCGCGAATAATGCAGACATGATTGAGACTCCTCTCAGATTAATAATCAGAAGCGGGACCTGGAGATCCATACTGACTCATGCACATTCAATGATGACTTCTGTGATCGTGAGAACCTTTAACGCTAGCAATTTAATCCCTTTGTCTCATGATATAATACATGTCCGAGATTCGATCATCGGTATCCAAATACCTAGTTTGATCTTGTTACCGACATGCACTCTTTTCTTGTTCCCGTGATATAGCATTCTAGTGATCACATCACTTGCTTGCAAGCTATCTTAATGTGATATCACCGAGAGGGACCAAAGTATATCTATCCGTCATCGGGATTGACAAATTCCACTCTTGATCCATGAGCCTCAACATAACACCTTCAGAGCACTGAACCCACCTTTATAGTCACCCTGTTACGGTGTGACGTTTGATGTTATCAAGATACTCTTCCGGTGTTAGAAATTAACATGATCTCATGGTATAAGGACTAAGACTACTTCGTATGATGTTATAGCAATATAAACATAATGACTTGATCGTAATGCTATACTTCAGATGAATGTTCGTCACATCATTTCACAAATGTTGTGACCTTGTTATTAACAACATCCAATGTCCATGATCAGGAAACCTTGATCATCTTGTTAATCAACAAGCTAGTCTATAAGAGAGGCATAACTAGGAACCCTTTTTGTTTATCAAACACACATGTATTAACATTTCCTATCAATACAATTATAGCATGCAAAATAAACATCTATCATATACAAGGAATACATAATAACAACTTTATTGTTGCCTCTCAGGGCATATTTCCTTCAGTCTCCCACTTGCACTAGAGACAATAATCTAGTTTACATAGTGATAAATCTAACACCCATGGAGTTTTGGTGCTGATCATGTTTTGCCCTAGGGAGAACTTTAGTCAACGGATCTGCTACATTCAGGCCCGTGTGCACTTTACAAATGTTTATGTCTCCATCCTTGACATGCTCGCGGATGGAGTGAAACCAGCGCTTAATATGCTTGGAATTCTTGTGAGACCTTGGTTCCTTGGCGTTGGCTATGGCTCCATTGTTGTCAAAATAGATCACCATTGGGTCCAACGCACTAGGAACCACACCTAGTTCCATTATGAACTCCTTCATCCAAACCGCTACCTGCGCCGCTTCTGAAGCATCAACATATTCCACCTCCATCATTAATCCAGCCACCACAGGTTGTTTGGAACTCCTCCAACTAACTGCTGCTCTGTTCAAGAGAAATACGTATCTGGATTGAGACTTAGAGTCATCCGGATCAGTGTCAAAGCTAGCATCAACATAACACTTAGCAACTAGCTCTTCTTCACCTCCGTATACAAGAAACATATCCCTAGTTCTTCTCAAGTACTTAAGGATATTCTTGACCGCTATCCAGTGTTCTGAACTTGGATCAGATTGGTACCTACTAGTCAAACTAATAGCATGTGCCACATTCGGTCTTGTAAATAACATTGCGTACATTATAGAGCCTATGGCTGAGGCATAGGAGATCTTATCCATTATCTCTCTTTCTTCCGCCATAGCCGGACTTTGAGTCTTACTCAATGTCTTGCCTTGCAACATAGGTAAGAGCCCCTTCTTACTTCCGTCCATATTAAACTTCTTTAATATCTTATCAAGGTATGTACTCTGCGATAACCCAATTAGGCGTCTTGATCTATCTCTATAGATTTTAATGCCCAATATATATGAAGCTTCACCAAGGTCCTTCATCGAAAATTTGCTGTTTAGATAACTTTTAACACTGTTTAAAAGATCTATATCATTTCCAATCAATAATATGTCATCCACATATAATATTAGAAATTCCACATTGCTCCCACTCACTTTCTTGTAAATACAAGCCTCTCCATAAGTTTGGACAAATCCAAACTCTTTGATCACCTCATCAAAGCGGAGATTCCAACTCCGGGATGCTTGCTTCAGTCCATAGATGGATCGCTGAAGCTTGCATACCTTATTAGCATCCTTAGGATCGACAAAACCCTTAGGTTGTATCATATAGAACTCTTCTTCAATATTACCATTGAGGAATGCAGTTTTGACATCCATCTGCCATATTTCATAATCCAAATATGCAGCAATTGCTAACATAATCCTAACCGACTTAAGCATCGCTACGGGAGAGAATGTCTCATCATAGTCAACTCCTTGAATTTGTCGAAACCCCTTTGCGACAAGTCGAGCCTTATAGATGGTCACATTACCATCAGCATCAGTTTTTCTTTTGAAAATCCATTTATTCTCAATGGCCTTTCGATCGTGAGGTAAGTCTACCAAAGTACAAACCTGGTTTTCGTACATGGATTCTATCTCGGATTTCATGGCTTCTAGCCATTTGTTGGAATCAGGGCTCATCATCGCTTCTTCATATGTCGCAGGGTCATCTATTTCATCAACCATGAAATTCATAACAGGATTGCCGTACAGTTCAGGAGCTGCACGTGTCCTGCTTGACCTGCGTGGTTTGGTAGTGTCCTCTTTCGGAGTTTCATGATCAATATCATTAGCTCTCTCTCTTCATTTGGTGAAGTCAACTTCGAAACAACTTCCGGTGCTGCGCTACTCGCCATTTCATGAAGAGAAGGTTCAATAACCTCTTCGAGTTCTACCTTCCGACTACTCACACCTTTCGCGAGAAACTCCTTCTCAAGGAAGGATCCATTCTTGGCAACAAAGACCTTGCCCTCGGATCTGTGATAGAAGGTATACCCAATCGTTTCCTTAGGGTATCCTATGAAGACGCATTTTTCCGCTTTGGGTTCGAGTTTATCCGGTTGAAGTTTCTTCACATAAACATCGCATCCCCAAACTGAAATGACAGCTTAGGTTTGTTTCCAAACCATAATTCATATGGTGTCTTTTCAACGGATTTAGATGGTGCCCTATTTAAAGTGAATGCAGCGGTTTCTAGTGCATAACCCCAAAATGACAGTGGCAAGTCAGTCAGAGACATCATAGATCGAACCATATCCAATAAAGTATGATTACGACATTCTGACACACCATTACATTGTGGTGTTCCGGCGGGCGTAAGTTGCGAAACTATTCCACGGTCTTTCATATGTGTGCTAAACTCGTAACTAAGATACTCTCCTCCACGGTCGGACCGTAGAAATTTGATCTTTCTGTTACGATGATTTTCCACTTCATTCTGAAATTCTTTGAACTTTTCAAAGGTTTCAAACTTATGTTTCATCAAATAGATATACCCGTATATACTCAAATCATCCGTGAAAGTAACAAAATAACGATATCCACCTCACGCCGACACACTCATTGATCCACACACATTAGTATGTATGATTTCCAATAAATCTGTCGACCGTTCCATTAAACCGGAAAACGGTGTTCTAGTCATCTTGCCCATAAGGCATGGCTCACATGTATCAAATGATTCAAAATCAAGTGATTCCAAAAGTCCATCAGAATGGAGTTTCTTCATGCGTTTAACGCCAATGTGACCTAGACGGCAGTGCCACATATATGTAGATATATCATTATCAAGTTTAATCCTTTTAGCATCAACATTATGAATATGCGTAATACTACTATCGAGATCCAACAGAAATAAACCATTCAACACAGGTGCATGACCATAAAAGATATTAGTCATATAAATCGAACAACCATTGTTTTCAGACTTAAACGAATAACCACTTTGCATTAAACACGATCCGGATACAATGTTCATGCTCAGTGCAGGCACCAAATAACAATTATTTAGGTTTATAACTAATCCTGACGGCATATGGAGAGGCAGCGTTCTGACGGCGATCACATCAACTCTTGATCCATTGCCGACCCGCATCGTGACCTCATCCCCTGCTAGTTGTTGCTTGTTCTGCAGCCCCTGAAACGAGTTACATATATTAGCAACCAGTCCCGTATCAAATACCCAGGTGCTACTGCGAGTACTAGTCAAGTACACATCAATAACATGTATATCACATATACCTTTGTTTTCCTTGCCGGCCTTCTTGTCTGCCAAATACTTGGGGCAGTTGCGCTTCTAATGGCCAATCCCCTTGTAATAGTAGCACTCGGTATCAGACTTAGGGCCAGCTCGGGGTTTCTTTTCAGGCACGGCAACAGATTTGCCGCCCTTCTTTCCCTTCTGCTTGCCTTTCTTGTCCTTCTTGAAACCGGTGGTTTTATTGATCATCAACACTTGTTCTTTCCTAATCTCCACTTCTGCAGTCTTAAGCATTGACAGAAGCTCGGGAAGAGACTTCTTCATGCCTTGCATATTATAGTTCATCACGAAGCTCTTGTAGCTAGGTGGCAGAGATTGGAGAACATGATGTATGCCTAAGTCAATGGGAATCATTATTCCCAAGGACACAAGCTTATCGGCGTACCCAGACATTTTGAGTACGTGCTCACTAACGGAGTTGTTCTCCTCCATCATGCAGCTAAAGAACTTTTCAGAAGCATTGTAAGTCTCTACGGCAGCATGGGTATCGAAAATCATTTTCAATTCTCCCATGGTATCAAAGGCATTGCCATTTTCGAAACGCTTTCGAAGTTCTGGCTCTAGCTCATACAGTATGCCGCAATGAACTAAGTTGTGGTCCTCCTGGCGAGTTATATAGACGTTCTTTTCCTTGACAGGGGCATCAGGAGTAGGTGGGGGGCCTAGCGGCGCCTCTAGCACATATTGCTTTTGTGCAGCAGTGAGGAGAATCCTCAAATTTATAGCCCAGTTGGTGAAGTTGCTACCATTCGCAGCAAGCTTCTCTTTCTCCATGAACACATTGAAATTAAAAGCAGGTGGTGCCATCTACAATAGAATTTGTAAAGTATATTTAGACTAAGTTTATGATAGATTGAGTTCAACTAATCCAAATTACTAATGAACTCCCACTCAAAAACGACATCCCTCGTGTCCTTTTGGTGATTACATGAACCAAATCCACTACACCAAGTCCGATCATCACGTGAGTCGGTGTAGCTTCAAAGGCGATTATCTATATGGGCATCATATAAACTATATGACTCATGCTTAACCTTTAGGTCCGTGTTCCGAGGCCATGTCTGTACATGCTAGGCTCGCCAAGTAAGAACCTTAGTATTTGCGTGTGTAAAACTATCTTACACCCATTGTATGAAAGCGTAGAGTCGAGAACACCTGATCATCACGTGATTCCTCAAAACACGATCCACAAAACGGTGCATACTTAAGGAAGAACACATTTTATCTTGATATCTAAATGAGGGGTCATCTTATAATGCTACCAAAACCGCCAAACTAGCAATATAAGATGCTAACATCTAATGTGTGAAGTGAGATGATATGGTCCATGCATTTGATCCCTATCACTTGCATCGTGGTATGATCTCTATCATTCCTTTGTCTGTAAGGCCAAGGTCTATAGAACTTACATGGTAAGTGAGTTGTAAGAGTATCTATCATACATCTACTTACAACAATACCATATCAAGACACTGAAGGAAATATGCTCTAAGAGGCAATAATAAAGTTGTTATTATGTATTTCTTATATATGATAGATGTTTATTTTGCATGCTAGAATTATACTGATCGGAAACATCAATACATGTGTGTTTAATAAACAAAAAGGGTTCCTAGTTATGCCTCTCTTATAGACTAGCTTGTTGATTAACAAGATGATCAAGGTTTCCTGATCATGGACATTGGATGTTGTTAATAACAAGGTCACAGCATTTGTGAAATGATGTGATGAACATTCATCCGAAGTATAGCATTACGATCAAGTCATTATGTTTACATTGCTATAACATCATACGAAGTAATCTTTATCCTTAGACCATGAGATCATGTTAATTGCTAACACCGGAAGAGTATCTTAATAACATCAAATGTCACACCGTAACAGTGTGACTATAAAGATGGCTTCAGTGCTACAAAGGTGTTATGTTGAGGCTCATGGATCAAGAGTGGAATTTTTCGATCCCGATGACGGATAGATATACTCTGGGCCATCTCGGTGATATCACATTAAGATAGCTTGCAAGCAAGTGATGTGATCACTAGAATGTTATATCACGGGAATGAGAAAAGAGTGCATGTCGGTAACAAGATCAAACTAGGTATTTGGATACCGATGATCGAATCTCGGACATGTATTATATCATGAGACAAAGGGATTGAATTACAAGTGCTAAAGGTTCTCACGATCACAAAAGTCATCGTTGAATATGCAGGAGTCAGTATGGATCTCCAGGTCCCGCTTCTGACTATTGATCTGAGAGGAGTCGTAATCATGTCTGCATTATTCACGAACCGTAGGGTGACACAATTAAGAGTTACCGGACACCATTTTGGAGCACATATGTTTCATACGAAAGAATTGCAAAGAGCAGGAATTGTTTCGATAGAAACCGGAAATTGTTTTGGGTGAAATTGCAGAAAGTGGTTCTGCATGTGATATTGAAATATTGCAAGGGATTATATGTGAATGTTTGTTAATTAGAGTAATTAACAAAATTCTGAATAAATTTAATAAAAGAGTTTTATTAAATGAGAGAGCATTAAACTTAGAGAATTTTAATGCATTTAAAGTGGGGACTTTAAAAGGGAATGTGAAGAGGCATTTTAATGTGGAGGGGTTACCACCACATGAATGGAGGAGGTGAAGGGTAACCTCCCCCATGCGCCGGCCATGGGGAGGGGCACCCCCCTCCTCCTATAAAAGGCCCCCCTCTTCCTCCTTCTTCCTCACACCTCCTCGTGAAGGATCTCTCTCCCCCTCTAGAATTATTCCCCCATGGTCTTGGATTAGCGAGATACATGTTCCCGGTGGCATTTTGTCTGGAAGGAGTTGCTACTTCCGCTGGATCGCTAGAGCGAGGAGGTGGAGGTTGTCCGGTGGCTTGAACGTGTGTGCGAGTACGGATGCGCTGCTGAGTTGCGGCGCTCGGACTTCCTCACGATCTTGAGATCGGCAAGTGTATGACTACATCAACCACGAGTTCCTACTCGTTAACAAAACTCATTGTCTTCGAGGGTAAGTTCTCGATGGATGTATGTCCACCCGTTGCTCTGTACCTAGTAGATAGATCTTGGCGTGTAGTTCTCATCGTAGGAAATTTTTTGTTTTCTATGCTACGGACCCAACAGACACTAGCCCAGCAACGATCTAAACTAGACGCCTATAATTTATCAATTGCAAGTTTTATGTGGCTTAGGGCTTTTGGAGATAGAACCGGTCTTACCTACGAACATGAACCACAACGAGGATAACCAAGTTATTAGCAACTCGTTGTAAATCAGATATTGACTATAGTAGGAGAGACAGACACCCGCTAGCCACTTATGCAAAACTAGTTGCATGTCAGTCATGGAACCGGTCTCATGTACGATGACATGTAAGATTGGTCCGGGCCGCTTCATCCCACTATGCCACCAATATCCAAAATACATAGAAGATGCAATAACATGATCATCATCACCCACATATAAACATACGTGTACTACCCGTGCAAAGCACCTACGCATAGATCAGGCTCTGATACCACTGTTGGGTCCGCAGCATAGAAAACAAAAAAAATCCTACGATGAGAACTATATGCCAAGATCTATCTACTAGATACAGAGCAACAGGTGGACATACATCCATGGAGAACTTACCCTCGAAGACAACGAGTTTTGTTCGAGTAGGAACTCGGGGTTGATGTAGTCGTACGCTTGTCGATCTCAAGATCGTGTGGAAGTCCGAGCGTCGCAAATCAGCAGCACATCCGTCCTTGCACACACGTTCAAGCTACCGGACAACCTCCACCTCCTCGCTCCAGCGGATCAGCAGAAGCAGCAACTCCTTCTAGACGCAAGGCCATCGGGAACATGTATCTCGCTAATCCGAGACAATGGGGGAATATCTAGAGGGGGAGAGAGATCCTTCACGAGGAGGTGTGGTTTGCGAGAGGCGAGAGGGGGGCTTTATATGGGAGGCAGGGAGACCCCTCCCCTCCCATAGCCGGCACATGAGGGGGGACTCCTCCCTTCCTTCATTCATGTGGTGAACCTCCACTCACATAAACATGGCCTCCACCCAAAATCCCACTAACATGTATTTAATTTCCGCCAAATTAAATGCAACTCTCAATTTAATAAAACTCTTTTATTTATTTTATTCAGAATTTTGTTAATTACTTTAATTAACAAAAATTCACATAAAACCCCTTGCAACATTTCAATATCACATGCAGAACCATTTTCTGCAATTTCACCCGAAACAATTCCGGTTTCTATCGAAACAATTCATGTGCTTTGCAAACCTTTTGTCTGAAACATATGTGCTCCTAAATGGTGTCCGGCAACCCTTAAGTGTGTCACCCTATGGTTTGCGAATAATGCAGACATGATTGAGACTCCTCTCAGATCAATAATCAGAAGCGGTACCTGGAGATCCATACTGACTCCTGCACATTCAACGATGGCTTCTGTGATCGTGAGAACCTTTAACGCTAGCAATTTAATCCCTTTGTCTCATGATATAATACATGTCCGAGATTCGATCATCGGTATCCAAATACCTTGTTTGATCTCGTTACCGACATGCACTCTTTTCTCGTTCCTATGATATAACATTCTAGTGATCACATCACTTGCTTGCAAGCTATCTTAATGTGATATCACCGAGAGGGCCTAGAGTATATCTATCCATCATCGGGATTGACAAATTCCACTCTTGATCCATGAGCCTCAACATAACACCTTCATAGCACTGAACCCACCTTTATAGTCACCCTGTTATGGTGTGACGTTTGATGTTATCAAGATACTCTTCCGGTGCTAGCAATTGACATGATCTCATGGTCTAAGGACTAAGACTACTTCGTATGATGTTATAACAATATAAACATAATGACTTGATCGTAATGTTATACTTCGGATGAATGTTCATCACATCATTTCACAAATGCTGTGACCTTGTTATTAACAACATCCAATGTCCATGATCAGGAAACCATGATCATCTTGTTAATCAGCAGGCTAGTCTATAAGAGAGGCATAACTAGGAACCCTTTTTGTTTATCAAACACACATGTATTGATGTTTCCTATCAATACAATTATAGCATGCAAAATAAACATCTATCATATACAAGGAATACATAATAACAACTTTATTATTGCCTCTAAGGGCATATTTCCTTCACATAGCCTCTATGATCATTTAGTTTTCGTCTTGTAATATCACTTTATGCTTTAATTAATAATGTTTTGTCACTTTGCATGATTATGGCCATTATTGCTCTCTTAGTTGGTCGCTCCCAGTCTTTTGCTAGCCTCCAAAACCAAGTATGAGTTCCACTCATGCATCCAACTCCAAGTAAAACCAAGTTATTTAAAAGAGTCCACCATACCTACCTATTAGAATTTGCTATTCCAAGTATATTCATGTTTTTATCTACCTTCCAAATTAAACTTGTTATGTGAAAATTAGTGATTAAAGCTCTCACGAACTTGATAGCACACTTTACTTTTCTTGCACCTAATAAACTTGAACCGTTGTCTTATCTAAGTTGTATATGCTTGCACTTATATGTTGGGAATTAGCAGAACCATGTTGTCATGGGGAACGCTTTCAACATTGCACTTGTACATTGTACCCAGTTGATATCATGCTCTTTTTTTATGGATGTCATAGGTGTGAAATGAAATTGGAGCTTGTAAGTCCATGGAGTTATGTATGTGTGTTAGATAAACGCCTGAGCCGCTAGCCTAAGCCATGCCTAATCATGGTGGAAACTTGTAGCATCACCATAGTGAGCAATCTATGAAGCATTCTTCTTATAAAAAAGGGATAGAGATTGAGAAAAAGAAAAAAAGATGAGAAAAGAGGAAAGAGAGAAAAAAGCACCATTTTCCCATGGTAAATAAGAAGATTGCTGAGATGCTCATTGTCTGCTTGCCTTGTCATTTTGATTATGGGATACCTCCTGTATCATGTGCAAGGGGTACCCTGTTGGTGGTTCTCTATGATACACATGTACTTACTATGACAAGAACTTACGGGTAACTAAACTTGAGTAGCATGAGGAGCGACCCTCGTATTCAAGGGACATGAGATTGCCAACTTATACTTTGTCAAGCATATACTCCATAGTTTGTTCAATTTAACCTTAATCACTTCAAGATGCTTATGATAGGGGCAATGAGAGATGAAAGCTAATAAGTACCATAATTTTTGGAAGCTCTTTATGAGACTTGAATCCCTGCTTCCTTCTATGAAGGCCTTTCTTTTACTTTTATGTTGAGTCTCCATCTTCTATCTTTATGCACCTATTGAGAGAGCATAGTGGCCATTCTTAGTTTAATGTGCATTGTCCCAAGACTTGTTGATTGATTCATAAATTTGATATTGCTTGTTCTTAAACTATTTGTATCTCGTCACCCTTATGAACTTTGAAGGTGTCCTATGCATTTATGTTTTGCTACTCCATGAGGGACAGGCTGAATGCCACTATGCTATGTTTTCTATATGTGAAACAAACAAACATCTTTCAATGCATTGTTATTCATGATCTTTGTTTGTATCCTTTCATGTTGCATGCATAGTTACTATGTCTTATTGTTAGAACTTCATCTTTCATGCTCATGTTTAGAGTACTTTGATCCCAGCTTTCAATGCTTGCAAATGGTTTGATCTTGATTGTGATGGTGCATGTCACCTCAAAAATTATTCTTTCTTTTTATCACTTACCTACTCGAGGACGAGTAAGAGTTAATCTTAGGGATGTTGATACGTTGCAAATGTATCTATATTTTTTATGTTCCATGCTTGTTTTATATCTACTTTCTTATGTTTTATCCACACTTTGGAGTATTTTCACACATTTTTTGGAACTAACCTATTAACAAGATGCCATGGTGCCAGTTGCTTGTTTTCTTCTGTTTTTGGTTCCAGAAAAGCCAGAAAATGAATATTCTTGGAATTGGACTGGACAAAATCCAAAGTCGATATTTTACCGGAAGACTCACGGAGCCAAAAGACGAGACGGGGAGAGGCTAGGGGCTGGCCACACCATGTGGTGGCACGGGTCCCCCTGGCCACGCCACCAGGTGGTGTGGGCCCCTGGTCCACCCTCTGACATCGCCCCTTCGCCTATAAGAAGCCTCCCGATGAGAAAACGCTAAAAAATCCAGCCTGCAGCCACGAAAAGTTCCACAGCGCCGCCGCCACCGAAGGGGAGATTCGGGGGACATAAAGTCTCTGTTCCGGCACCCTGCCGGGACAGGGAAGTGCCCCCGAAGCCATCTCCATCGATCTCCACCACCATCTCCATCGTCGTTGCTGATTCCCATGATGATGAGGGAGTAGTTCTTCCTCGAGGCTAAGGGTTCTACCGGTAGCTATATGTTCATCTCTCTCTATGCATGATCATATTGTGATCATGAGATTTGTAATCAAGTAGATCTACCTTGCTACTCAAGTGCTTTAATAGATCTATGCTCTTCCTATGTGTGTGAAAGTGCCAGCGTGTACACCATGGTGGCACTTAGGCTAGAGATTACAAATACTTGTTATGAGTTATATTTGGAGTTGGATGTCTCTATGAAATTGTGGTGTTTGTTGGAACCATCTAGCGCTCAAGGTGACAGTGTGGGGTTATCAAGATGGGGAAGGCGGACTTTGAGGAGTGTTGTTATAGCCCTACCATGGATTGGAGTGTCCAACCAAAGAGTAGTTCAGAGTAGTATCATGAAGAGAAGATATTTATATGAGAGTGTTCACTACTAAAAGTATGATCCCTAGGCCTTGTTTCTAAGCATTGAAACACCGTTTGCAACTAGATCTATTACATGTTTGCTTGATGCCATCTTTATTTCAGTTTGCCTTTAGTCTCTTCCATGCCATCAAAGTATTTTCTGGCACCGTTGTTGTTATATTCAGACCACTTGTATTTTACTATCTCTTCGCCGAACTAGTGCACCTATACACCTGACAAGTGTATTGGGTGTGTTGGGGATACAAGAGACTTCTTGTATCTTGATTGCAGGGTTGCTTGAGAGGGATACCTTTGACCACTTCCTCCCTGAGTTCGATAAACCTTGGGTGATCCACTTAAGGGAAACTTGCTGCTGTTCTACAAACCTCTACACTTGGAGGTTCAACAACTGTCTACAAGAATAGAAGTGTGTAGACATCAATGCGCAAAGGTAAAGGAGAGAGCCGATCATGGACCGGTATACCTTTTGGTCCACATCTTTACCATGGGGATTTAGTTCAAGGTGACATTTTGTTTGCATCGGAGTGGCGACGCCATTAAGATCCGTCATCTTGAATCTCTTGAGCATGTCTTGGATGTATTTTGCTTGATTTATGAAGGTTCCTTCTCTAACTTGTTTGATCTCAAATCCAAGAAAGAACCGTAACTCCCCCATCATAAACATCTCAAACCTGTTAGTCATAAGCTTTGAAAATTCATCATTAAAAGCTTTATTAGTAGAACCAAAGATAATGTCGTCTACATATAGTTGGCATACGAAGAGCTCCCCCTTAACCTTCTTAGTAAAAATAGTGGGATCGATTTGCCCAACTTCGAAGCCAGGGTCTAGCAAAAGCTCTTTAAGGTGCTCATACCACGCGGGCTTGTTTAAGGCCATAGAGTGCCTTATCGAGTTTGTAGACATGGTTCGTAAAGTTAGGATCCTGAAAACCCGGGGGTTGCTTTACATATACCAACTCATGTAGAGGACCATTAAGAAAAGCACTCTTAACGTCCATTTTCTGTAATTCAAAATTATTATGATAAGCATAAGCAAGAAGGATACGAATGGACTCAAGACGAGCCACTGGAGCATAAGTCTCACCGAAGTC
Source organism: Avena sativa (assembly GCA_916181665.1). Lineage (NCBI taxonomy): Eukaryota > Viridiplantae > Streptophyta > Magnoliopsida > Poales > Poaceae > Avena > Avena sativa. Next base: position 349,333,612 of record OV702287.1, read on the forward strand.
GATGCCCTCAACTTGGGAATATCCTTGTGCCGCGAGTCTTGCCTTGTTTCTTACAACAATGCCATTTTCATCTTGCTTATTTTTGAATATCCACTTTGTGCCGATAACATTGCGGAAATCCTTGGGCTTCTCTACTAATTTCCAAACCTTGTTGCGTTCAAAGTTATTCAACTCTTCATGCATAGCAACAACCCAGTCCGGATCTTCAAGAGCTTCAAACACCTTCTTGGGTTCCACCATTGAGATGTGAGCTTGATGCTCACCGAAACTTGCCAGCTCCCTTCTTGTGGATACCCTTCGTCGGAGATCACCTACAACTTTGTCAAGAGTGTGACCCCTTAATTCAAGGTTCCTATCTGCACGAGCTTTTTGATGAAGTTCAATAAGCTTGTTGTCTCTTAGGGGAATAACTTCATCATGCGAGTCTTAGTTGGAATCATTGGCTTGGCCTTGATCTTCAGCTTGATTAGCAGGAATAGAAGATGATGATTCTTGCCCTTGATGTTGATCAATAGCCGTAACAGGAGGCTACTGCACTTCAGGATTTTCAGGGCCGGATAATCCGGCCGAGTGTGGGGCCGGATAATCTAGCCTAGGGAACCTGGAGCACCTTCACAGTCTTGAATGGTTCTTGCTCGAATTGGAGAGGGGCCAGATAATCCGGGGTCAGCCGGAAAATCTGGCCTGGGACTTGCAGCAGGTTCTTCGAGAATGTGATCATTGCTGCCAGTTGAGGATGGTTTCCCGGATAATCCGGTGTCCACCGGATAATCCGGCCTTGAGCATTCTGGAGCAGTTGCTTGATGATCTTCAGCAGATTGTTGGGTTGGTGTAGAGGTTTCTCCAATGGTTGGAGCATGTTGAGCTTGTGTCGATGAGGGCTCTACTTGTCTAGAGCATTGTCCTTCCCGATCCGCCACAAGGGGTTCCTCAATGAGGCAGAAAAATCCCACGCCCATTCTTCTTATGGCATCTTGGGTATTTCAACATCTGCATCACAAACATCAACTTGCCCCGCACGGGAGCCATCCTTTTCCTCGAACACCACACTACAAGATTCTACAACAGTTCCGGGGAGCTTATTGTAGACTCTATAAGTGTGGGATTTGGCACGATAACCAACAAAAATGCCCTCTAGATCCTTAGACTCGAATTTAGATAAACGAACTCCTTTAATGAGAAAGAAACACTTACAACCAAATACCCGGAAATAGGAGATGTTTGGCTTGTTACCAGTAAGTATTTCATACAGAGTCTTGTCCAAGATTTTGCGAAGATAGAGCCGGTTGGATGAATGGCCTGCGGTAGAGATTGCTTCAGCCCAGAAGTTATAAGGAGACTTAAATTCAGCTAGCATAGATCTTGCCATATCCATTAAGGTCTGGTTCTTCCTCTCGGGAACACCATTTTGTTGAGGGGTGTACGCAGCAGAATATTGATGTCTTATCCCCTCTTCACTTAGAAATTCATTCAGGATGTAGTTCTTGAACTCGGAGACGTTATCACTTCTAATTTCCAAAATAGGTAGATTGTGTTGACGTTGAACCTCGTTGGCGAAATCAATGACCGTTTGTTGTGTCTCGCTCTTCAACTTGAAGAAATAGACCCATGTATATCTCGAATAGTCATCAACAATTACTAGGCAATATTTCTTCCCACCAAGGCTTGCATGAGATGGAGGACCAAAGAGATCCACATGAAGGAGCTCCAAAATCCTCGTCGATGAAATAATGGTCTTCCGTCGATGGGGAGAGTCATGCATTTTTCCTTCAACACAAGACCTGCAAACACGATCTTTGGCAAAGGAAACATTTTCTTTTAGTCCAAGGATGTGGACACCCTTGTGGAGACTTTGCAAAGTTCTCATATTGACGTGGGCTAGCCGGCGATGCCATAGCTAGCCTACGTCGGCCTTTCCGAAGGGACACATCGGGCATGTAGTGGTTTTCCCCCAAAAGTCCACCACATACAGGTCATTTTTGACATATCCAACGAAAGGGAACTTTAGAGACTTGCTCCACAAGAGTACCATCAAATCACCATCAATGAAAAACTGCAAAGCCCATCTTACCAAGGGCACGAATAGAAAGTAAATTGTAACCGAGGGTCTCAACAAGCATGACATCCACGAGGGAGATATCGTGAGCAACCACAACTTTGCCAGGACCCAATACCTCAGATTTTGACTTGTCACCATAGGAGACGGTTATGTGATCATGGTTTGGCCGCATCTCCAAGATGATCTCCTTGCTTCCGGTCATATGACTAGTGCACCCGCTATCGAGTACCCATTTAGACCCACCGAAAGCATAGCCCTGCAAGAAAGTTACTTCTTGGTTTTAGGTACCCATTTTTCAATGGGTCCTCTCATGTTAGTGACAAGGGTTTTGGGAACCCAAATAGACCAAAATATGTAACTATCAAAAGGACCTACATAGTTAGCATAGACATCACCATAATAATCACAAAATAATTTATAATTAGGATTATTAGCCCCTGCAAAACCATCATAGTTAGTCTTGTCATTAGAGGTGGTGCTTGTCTTTGATTGAGCAGTTTTGCTCTTCTTCTTCTTGTTCTTGTTCTTCTTTGTCTTGGGGACATAACCAAGACCTTCTTTCCCATTGTTTGTCCTTTGCTTGCTAAGCACCTCATCTAGGACTTCTTTACCTTTATGTTGAGATCCCTTTACAAGTTCTTCATTTAGCCTTGCATTTTCTTGAACAATGTCTTCATGTCCACAAGATAGAGTGGAGGTGTTGGGCATATCATACTTGTCCAATTGAGTTTGGAGCTGATCACAAGACTCATTTAGAGTAGAATGTTCACTCTCCAATGCCTTGTGAGCAATGTCAAGTTTCTCAAACTTCTCTGAGAGTCTAGCATGAGCAGCCCCAAATTCAATCTCTTCCTTCTTTAGTTTCTTTACCTTAGCAAGAGCATTGTCATGTTCTTTTATGAGCTGGGCAACAACCTCTTCATGGGACTCCTCAATTGACTCGTTTTTCTCCTCCAAGGATACTCGAGCTTCCTCTTCTTCTTCTAAGGCATTCTTCAAGGAGGCTATCTCCAAGGCATCTTCTCTTTCAATTCTACCCTTTTCTTCGAGAAGAACTTCGGAATGAGCAAGTTGACTCATAAGAGCATCAAAGTGAAGTTTGTGCTCACCTTGCAAGTTAGTGAAAAAATTGTCCAAAGCAATAGCTTCTTTTTTTATCTTAAGACTAGTATGATCATCCATATCCATATTTATATTAGTCTTAGGAAAATAAGAAGTAGAAGATGATACCTCGGACCCTCTTGCCATAAGGCAAGTGACATTGTTGTTGATGATATTTTCATTTGGAGAGTCGAAGAGCGATGTGGGAGTAGAAGTGGTGGCTATAGCAGCCACCTCTCGAGCACTATCCTCATCCTCTTTGTCTTCACTTGCAGAGGAATATTCTTCTTGGGCCACCAAGACAATCTTGGGTTGCTTCTTGTAAGGACCATTCTTCTTGATAAATGGTTTCTTTCGAGGAGCCTTGGATTTTTCTTTGAGGATGAGCCTGCCTCCATTGTCTACTCTACTTTGATAAGGACATTCAGCCACAAAGTGCAACCTATCTCCACAATTGTAACATGTCCTAAGTTTTTGGCCATTCTCTCTTCTTCCACTTGACCCATTCTTGCACTCGAGTTCAGACTTGGCCTTGGCTAGATCCTTCCAAAAATTCCTTGCATAGAAAGCCATGTACTCACCATGAGCATGCTTGACTTCCTCGGGACAGCCCATAGAGACACCCTCGTATCCTCTTTCATCCTCATCTTGTTCGACAACATTTGCCTTTAGAGCAACACTGACTCCTTTTTGCATTCCAATAGCCTGGGCACGGGCATCTTCAGCGTTCTTAGCTGCAACCTTGAATGACGCCATTTCTTGCATGACTTCATTGTAAGTCATTTGATGGTAGTTGTATCTTCCTTACAAACTCTTCAAGTCCGTTGTCTCAAATGGCATTAGTGCACTCACATATTTCCTTTTTATCCAAGCATCATCAATGTGAGTGGCTCCATGCTTTCTAAATGTTGTTGCAATGCCCTTGAGCCTTCTATACATATCTTCATGGTCTTCACCATCCAACATGTAAAATCCTTCAGCTTCATTTCTAAGGGAATCATACCTATTTCTTCTCATGCTTTCATTTCCAATGAATAGGTCGGTAAGTGCATCCAAAGCTTCTTTGGTGGTGTTGAAGTGCTCAATGTGGGGCATGTCCTTAGGACCCACTCCAAGCTGAATCATGTGGAGAGTCGTTGCATTCAGTTGACTATCCACAACTTCTCTCCTAGTCAAGTTGGTGGGGTCTCCAGTATGAAGACCATCTTCGATAATCCTCCAAAGCTCAATCGACGAACTGCATATATGAGATTTCATTTAGAATTGTCATTGATTAAATGAAGATGTAGTAAGCTTGGGTGGATCACCCATATTGTTTATATGAGGATGAGGGTTAGGTGGGTCAGGAGAATATAGATGAGGAACCTCACTATAGTCCTCCTTACCACTTCCCTTCTTAGAGGCGGAACCATTATGTTTTTCACCTACCACTTCATCTTCCTTAGATCCAGCATGAGCCTTATCCTTAGATAGAGGAGTGGTGACCTCACATGAAGATGGGGATGGGGTTGTAGATGATGTGAGGCGAGCAATCATTTGTTGCATCTCTTCCATCTTGGTCTCAAAGGATTTCAACAAGGTTGTTTCCAACGTCTTGAGGTCATCCATTGTGAACTTGTCCATAGTCTCATTCCCATTTTCCTTAGTACCCATACTTCTCTTAGGCGGTTAAGCCCGAATAAAGAGTCGGGGCTCTGATACTAATTGAAATGGATCGTATGGGCACCTACAGGAGGTGAATAGGTGCTACTTCAAATTTTTAATGCTTTTTCAATTTTAGGCTTGACACAAAAGGTAAATTCTCTAGATATACTACTATGTAGAATTTCCCTATATGATAACCTAACTACTAGCGAGTAGAGGCGATGAAGATAGAGGAACGAGGTAACCGTAGTGGAGCACGGGGAGACACATGATTTGTTTTACCGCAGTTCCTTCCTTGTTAAGGGAAGTACATCTACGTTGGAGGGGTGGGCGGTACTAAGACCACCATGCCACAATAGGCCTCACCCTGTTCTCCGATGGATCTCGCCACCAAAGGCCTGATCCACCTTTCCACTATAGAAACCCTTCGAGGCGGGAACTAGCGCCTTTACACAACTAGTGGGGCACAACTCCACAACCAAATTGGAGGCTCCCGTATTGACAACAAGCTGCCACAAGAACAATAGTTATCAATAACAAAACACAAGATCTAGATATCAACGAGAATACTAGATCAGGGATTCTCCAAGTGAATGGAGAGGAGTTAAAGCGCTTGATTCGTGATGACGATGAATGATGTCTCCTCCTTCCATTCCCCCAAAGATCAAAGCCTTCGGGTGGTTGAAGTGGGAGATCTCGAGAGAGAGCTTTTGCAACAGATCTGTTCTTTTTCGAATGAATCAAGAGATCTGACAGGAGGGGAAGATGAGGCTTTTATACCCCCTGTCTAGATGGAGCCGTTGGAGCTTTTTGGGGCTGGATTATCCGGCCTAAGTGAGGGACGGATTATCCGGCCCAAGGAAAGCTTCGCCCTAGACTCGGACTATCCGGGGGATAATCTGCCCCGAGTCTGAGCGTCGTGCCGTGCCAGCCTTTGCTCGTCTCCTGGGGGCCGGATTATCTGGCCCAAGGTGAGGGCTGGATTATCCGGGCAGGGAAAGAAAATATGCCCCACTTCAGATTGTCCGGGGGAAAATCCACCCCCAGTTTGAGACTCGCGCCATGCCACCCTTTTCCCAGAGGGTCAGGCCGGATTATCCGACCCCCAAAGACCAAAAACACTTCCCTGAACACTTAGCACACATGACAAATCTCCACGGTATTGTTATCTAACACACAAAACACAGGGAACCATGGAATGTTCTTTTAGAGAGCTGCACCACTTTACAAGGTCCTGAAAAAGACCAAAAAATTTGTCTGGACTGATGAAGCTGAATCTGCACTACAAGACCTGAAAACAGTAATCTCGTCCGCTCCCATCCTTGTAGCGCCGGAACCTCAAGAACCGATGTTGCTCTATCTAGCTGCAACAAATAGAGTTGTTAGTGTCGTCATGGTGGTGGAACGGTCAGAGGAAAAGCAGGAACACCTGGTGCAGCGTCCGACCTACTACCTCAGCGAGGTCTTGGCTAAATTCAAATAGCAGTATCCGCACTATCAAAATCTAGCCTATGGTGTGTTCTTCGCATCTAGAAAGCTACGACATTATTTTCAGGAGCACCAGATTACCGTGGTGAGCACAGCTCCCATGATAGACATAATCAACAACAGCGACGCCACAGGATATGTTGCAAAGTGGGGAATAGAGCTCTCAGCTTTCGACATTGAGTATAAACCTCACACAACAATCAATCTCAAATCCTCATTGACTTTATCGCTGATTGGATAGAGACAATAGAGAATATGACCCTATGAGAGTCGGAATACTGGACCTTGCACTTTGACGGATCTAAAGCACCCGGGGGCTCGGGGGCTAGCGTGATGCTCAAATCACCCCAAGGAGATAAGCTTTTCTATGTGTTGCAGATCCACTTCACGACAACAAACAACATTGTTGAATATGAAGCACTGCTGCATGGAATCCGGATTGCTATGGATATCGGCATCCGACGACTCATGTGTTATGGAGACTCGGATCTTGTTGCTCAAGAAGTGTCGAATCACTGTAATGCAAACAAGCACATGGCAGCATACATGGCTGTCGTGGATGAACTATCTAAATCATTCGAAGGGTTTGAGGTTTAACACATCCCTTGAACATAAAATGAGGAAGCAAATGCATTATCTCGAATAGGCTCTACATGGAAAAAGGTCTCGGATGGTGCTTTTCTAGAACACCTTAAAGTTCCCTCTATCACAGGAGTTTACGAGGAGTATCCGACCAAATCCGACTCACCGTTAATAGCAGTTTTGGCTGTGATTCCCAGCTAGACAAAACCCTACCTTGATTTCTTGGTAGACGAAAAATTACCTGAAGACGAGTCGGTAGATCGTCCAACGAGCAAAAACCTATACGATAATAAATTGTGAGCTCTATAAGCGGAGTGTGTCTGGGGGTCTTTCAGTGTTGTGTTTCTCCAGAATGAGTGGAAATCCTAAGGGAGATCCACGAAGGTGAATGCAGACATCACGCTGCAACCAGATCTTTAGTGGCAAAGGCTTTTAGACATGGATTTTTCTGGCTTATAGCCAAGGCATATGTCAAATGGTTTGTCAAGACGTGCAAAGGCTACCAAAAATACGCCAAACAAGCCCATGTTCCGGCTGATCAGCTGCAAACAATTCCGATAACATGGCCCTTCGCGGTCTGGGGGATTGACATGGTAGGACCATTTAAGCGGGCTCCAAGTGGATTTACTCACCTCTTACTGATGGTGAATAAGTTCAGAAAATGGATTGAGGCTAAACCCATCACAAGTTGTGATGGAGAAATAGCCAAAAGATTCGTCGAGGATGTTATAATCCAACACGGTTATCTGCACAGTATTATTATAGACAATGGGAGCAATTTTTCTATAGGAGAACTTGTCGAATTCTGCAACGATCAAAAAATCCGGCTTGATATTGCATCAGTCACGCATCCATAGGCCAACGGATAAGTCAAAAGAGAAAATGATTTAATCATTCAAGGCCTCAAACTAAGACTTGAAGCACCACTTCACCGTGTTGCAGGGGCTTGGGCCGACAAATTACCGTCTGTGATATGGAGCTTGAGAACAACTCTGAATAGGTCAATAGGGTACACACCTTTCTTCTTGGTCTATGGCGCATAAGAAGTTCTTCCTAGTGATTTGGTCCATACTTCTCCCTGAGTTGCTGCGTATATCGAAGAGGATGCTGAAGTTTCTCGACAAGATGATCTCGATGTAACCGAGGAAGTTCGTGTCGTTGCTAAGCAGAGATCTACAGCCTATCAGCAGAACTTACGCAAGTATCATAGTCAGAGAATCAAGAATCGATCTTTCAATAAGGGCGACTTGGTTCTCTGACTTGTGCAAAAAAGAAAGCACAAACTTTTTCCAGTTTGGGAAGGCCCCTTTTTGGTTAGTCGAGTATTGCACAATGGTTCTTACCACCTAACTGATATGAGGCCAGTCAAAGAAAGACCTGCTACTAAGAAGAAAAGGAGAGCTGGAGGCAGTACAAACCCGGAAGAATTAGACAGACCATGGAATATTGCTCAGCTACATCCCTTTTATTCTTAAAATTTATCTTTCTTTCTAATCATATATATGTACATGTTCAATGATAAATAAACTATTGGTTGCCTCGATGTTTTTTCTGAGAAGTTTTATAGTACCATCTTATTTCCGAACGATCATGACATAAGTCAAAAATCCCAAAATACTTGAAAGTACTTTATGCTCATATTTGTTCTGGTTAGATTTCCGATTCTAAAAATGCTACCTTCAGGTATAAATAAAATTTCTTGTTTGTACTTTGGTTTTTTTCTGATTGTCGGACACGAATATTTTCCAAGTAGTGAATTGTTGGTACTGGAAGCCGACTTTGTTTTCGAGTTTAAACTGGTTTAACAATTGAGCTCCGTTGCTCGGCAAAGTTCTCGTGTCGAAAGTTTCCCGACACACAAAAGGAACGAGGTAGAAAGCCAGATAAACGATACATACAAATGACATAAAGTACTTACGTAATTTTTAAAAACGAAAAAATCTAAAAATTAGAGTTCTAAAGGAGTAAACGCATTACGATCTTACTAGCTAGCACATCAAAATAAATATTCTAGTTATTACATCAAGATTTGCTTAACAGAATAACACATTGTTTTTCTAGCACTTCTTATGCCACAGGTGAAGACGAAGGATCAGCCGACTCACTGGTAACATCTTCTCCGCCTTGATATCTTTCTGAGACGAGGATATGAGACTCGGTCTGCTCATTGTCGGAATATTCAGCAACTTCTTCTTGGGGCGGAGGTGGCACTTCCACGGGAGTGAAGAATGTCTTGTCATAACTAGTCAGCTCAGCCACACGACACCCATATCCGGCACAAGTATCCATGATGTCTTTGATGTTCTGCTCCTTTCCGTCTTCATCAACAGTTGAATAACCCTTGGTTACTTGCCATATTTCCATGCTTCCATGGTGTCTCATAACCATTGTCAGGGCATTCTGTGCAGTGGTTCGTGCATATGACATGTTCCAATCTTAGATGAGCTGAGGCATCTCCTTTGCCTTGTCTCGTACCTCAAAGGTAGACACTTTGTTCATGTCAGGAACCTTTACGGCTTCACCGATGTCCTCTAGTGACTGGCGGAAATCATGAAGCAGGTCTAGAACTGAAGTAAGCCGGCTGGTGCGAGATTCGGAAGAGGAAGAATCCCACATATTCAAAGGACCTGCATACATAAAACAAAGTCAAAAAAATATATGAACTCCTAGAGTCGTAAAAAAGAAAGGTCAGAGACAGGAAAACTTACCAAAGATGGCATTTGTCAACTTTGGATTTCTCCACTCGAAGACTCTAGAGTTCATCCCGAAGAGCCTTGGTGGTGTCCCTCTCTCTGTCCAGATCATCTTTCAAATCCGAAATTTTCTTATCCTAGATAGCGATCTTGCGATCATGTTCTTTGGTGGCCATGTTGGATGATTCAAGAACGTTGTTGATACTGTGCTCATGATCTTCCTTAAGCTTATTCAACTCGTTCCTTAAATTGGCATTTTCCACCTCCAGGGTTTTGATATTCTCGGCCTCTTCAATCATTTTGTAGGACTATTTGACTAGTTCTATAAAAGCAAGACAGAAGTCGGATAAAAATTCGGCTATGAGTCATAAAGTCAAACAACAAGAATGAAGACTGAAATGATTACCTTCATCTTCATCCTTGGCAATTTTTAGTTTGGCATTTTTTAGACGGAGAGCTCTGATCTCTCTCCATTTATTGCAGATGTTCTTCAACAATTCCTGGTTATAAGCATTAACTTTCTATAAGTCAGAATAATACCTAGAGTTAGAAGTCTTCTAAACACTCGGGCTAGTATTTTAACTAAATATTAGTGCGAGCCTTGTGGGCTATACTAGTTCGTTCTTTGGCATCCTATGAAAGCACAAATTCGTATTTCCTATCCAACTTCATGCTTAGGGGCTAGGGGATATGATATGAAATAAAGTAAAAAGAGAGTCGACTTCTGACTTACATGGTGTTCGCGAGTTAACTTGTTGAGACTCATATTCACCTCAGAAGAAACCTTCTCGACGAGAGTCAGAGGGATTACTGGTGGTGGAGGAGCCACGCCAGCTTTCAGCTTGTCGTCGCAAAGACGAATTTGGTCAAGAAGCTCGACGAGTTTGATGTCCTTGGCTTCTTGTTCCTCCTCCTCAGCAGTGATGTTTTGGCTCTCCAAATAGTGGAGAGCCAACTTCTAGATCTCTTCTGCGCTTTTTCGAGTAATGCCAAGTTTGGCGATACCCAGATTGTTCAGGAGATTATCTGCAAAAGTCCCTGCTGAGGGATCATTACCCTTTGAGGGTTCACCCTTATCAGTTGCCGAATCACCCATGGTGACGTCGGTTTGCGAGCCAAGGATCTCTAGCTCTGAGTGCTGAGCTAGATCTTCTGCATCACGGGGAGATGAAGTAACCTCCGGTGTTATGGAGGGCATCGGGTAGGAATCGGAGGCGGGGGAGCAGGCAAAGTCAAAACTAACTTTGACTGGCGCAGGACCTTTTCTGTATTTCCTTTCACTTTGCCCTTGGCAAGTTGCTTAGCTCTGAAGAGTGATAGAATAAGATCGTTACAATTCGGAAAGAACATAAAATAAAATACAAGACCTTGTGAGGAAAGTTACCTCTTCACAACAGGCACTTCCTTCGTGCCAACGGAAATAGTCGGAGTTTTGCGTTTCCGGGTAAATGCATCCGGTAGTAATTCAAGTTCTTCATCCTCCTGAGGAACCAGATCCTCAGGTGGATATCCCTCAAGAGGAGGAAGCTCCGACTCGGAGAGGTCAGCAAGCTGAAAGGAAAAGAATATCTCAGTATTGCAAATGGATAACTAATTCGACAGTAAGAAGGAGTAAGTTGGAAAACTTATTAGAGTGAGTGGTTTGTCAGCCGTATACATATCTAGAGAGATCTCCAGAATTTTCCTCTTAACCCGCTCCTTAATCAACCACTTAATCCGAGATTCGTATTCCTTATCCGGGATTGGCTTCGAGCTAATTCTCAGGCTATCTTTCTTATCATTGGTAATCGTATGCATGAGACAATCACCATGGTGTTGGAGGGGCTGAATCTAGCGTGCGCGCCAGCAATGGACAAGGTCATATCCTTTCATACCCTTGTGCTTCATCAAGTACTCGATCCGCCTCTTGGCAAGGATCAAATCATCAGTGAGGGTCGACGAATCAACGTCCCATGACTCTTGGGGAGTTGCAGCTCCATCGACGAAAGCCGGCAATGCTTCTTTCTTGCCGGGAGCCGGTTTGTCCTTATGATAAAAGAACATGGACGACCATTTCTTCATTGACTTGCTGGATATAACCTTAGGATAGGTTCGTTCTCTCCTAAGGGACAAGCTAAGCGTTCTGGTAATATAAGGATTACCGGTAGTGATAGAATTTCTCCGGGTACCAAAATAGTACCTGAAAAGAGTGAGACTCGGTTTTATTCCGAGATACGCAAAGAGAAACGTGGGCACTAGCTCTAGGATCGAATTTAGGGGGAAGTTATGGAGTTGAACTCCATAATGCTGGATCACTTCAGAGAAGAACTCCAAAGGAGGAAAACTTAGACCTCGGTCAAGATGCATACCGAAGTGGACTCTCTCGTCATCGTGAGGGGCGGGAATGGTTTCTCCAAATCCGCTCCACCACTTGCCGGCACAGAGAAGACCTTCCTTCTCGACGAAGCGTAGCTTTTCATCGTCAAGCACGCAGGGGATCCAGAGCCCACGGAAGTTCTCTTTCTCTGCTGTTGCTACCACCATCACCACCATGCTGGAGGAGGATGCCTTAGCCATTTGCTCTAGTGCGGTGACCTAGGATGGGCGGTGTTGTGGAGTTGGGGGAAGGAAAAGGAGGCTGGGGAGCGTTGCGTTGCTAGAGGAAGGAGAAGGCAAGAACAGGTAGAGGAGAAAGAAGAAATCTCAACCCCTTATGTACCTGACGTGCATTAAGATTCGTGTATGAACACTGTGATGTTAGCCACTCATCATGGAAGGAGCTAGGGTAACTTCCCCGAGAAGATTACACCTCCTCTATATCCGTGCATGCATTAAAACGGCGCCTCGGTTCCACGCGAACCAGGCCCACCAATGGTCACGTTGGCAGAAATGTCTGTCAGTGACATGACCAGACCTTGACTGGTGTCATATGACATCAGAGGCTATCTTCCGGGTTAGTTTGAAATCAAGCAGGGAAAAGAACAAGTGAAGTATTGACGAATCCGACTCATCTTGAGACTTAGATCCTATCCTTTGTTTTGAAAGTTTCAGGAACCCTTCAAGATTTGGCAAGACGAAGAAAGATCAAGCTAGCCGATGAAATCTGACTTTAGATCTTGGAGGCTTCGGGGGATGCTGCTGGGGATATACTTTCCGGGTATACCCATTGTGCCTCGCTGACAAGGGTGGCCCACTTCAGGTTAGAGATATGCTTCACGGGTGGCCCAGTCAGAGAGAAGAGACGGAGTTCCATCCGGCTACAGGAAGGCCCAGAAGACTTACCAACTTAAGCATGTTTAGTTACTTGTAGTCCAAGATGTACTTCGTAACCGACTCTGTATCGTAGCCGGATAGGTCTCTCCTATAAACCCTAGGACGGATATCTATATAAGCCGTCATAGGGACCAGCCTTTAGGGAAACACGCAATAGTCTACAACCTCAACTTGCACATGAAACCCTTGTAACCCATATTCTGGCTATGTCGTATTACTAGATTGACAGCAGGAGTAGGACTCGTCCATCATTGGCAGATTTGAACCTGGGTAAACTTGTGTGCTCACTGTCCCGGAACACCGTACGACTCACACCCCTATCTTCTACATGCCCCTAGGACCCCCTCATGGCATACTTGTCCTCAATCCGACAACACTAGAACCATCTTTTTCTTAGTAGCCTTGGCTTGGTTCTTGTTTTTCCCACCCTGGTCACCACTACTCTGATATTGAGCTTGTTGCTGTGAATTCCCACTATGGTGAGGGGAAATCCACTGATTTGACTACATCCTAAATCGTGGGTTTTGGTAAAGGGTGAAAGGACCAGGAAAATCCCTTGGACAAGGCAAATTGCCTAGCTGGAAACCAAACTACATGCTGTTAGGGCACGACATCTGGTTGAAGTCGAATTGCTAGGGCATCAGCTGTTGTTGCTAGTTCTCTTATTCACCACCACCTACCTTTCCTACCCCTTCCACCTCCTCTACCAGACATGATCTTAGAGGTAACCTTCTATAGATCAAATTCCACCTCTTCTACACCCAAGCACCACAAACCAGAGGTTTGCTCCATCGCCAGGATAGAGGGGGAAGACTAACCCTAGGATGATGGATCCAGAGTACTTTTATAGGAGAACGCAATATGGGGAGAAGGAGAGATGCCATGGAATATGCCATAGCCGATGGAAAAATAATCTCCACCTTGCTTTCCCCATGACACCCATCCTCTAGCCAATCACCTTTGATGTCTGAACCCTGATGACCCACAAGTATAGGGGGTGTATCGCAGTATTTTCGATAAGTAAGAGTGTCGAACCCAACGAGGAGCAGAAGGTGCTGGCTAGTGGTATGGATCAGGAATTCTCTGCAAATACTTAGCAAACATATTTTTAGGGGGTTTTGATAAAGCAAGTAAACAAAGTACGAGTAAATAAAAAACAGTAAGAATAAATGAAGCAAGTGGCCCAATCCTTTATGCAGCAAAGGACAAGCCAGTTGTATTACTTAAGATGACCAAACATTCTCGAGGACACATGGGAAGACTGTCAAGTGCTTTCGCTTCATATAGTTGATTAATCTTCTTTAGCTTGTTAAGTGTTGTGTGGGTGAACCTGTGCTAATGTACCGACCTTCCTAGGACTAATACATACTTGTGATTATACCCATTGCCAACATCCGTAAGTACAAGAAAGTAATTAAGCTAGAAACCTAACCATAGATTTAAACTCTAAGACCCTTACGTCCCTTGTGCAATGGTTTCCTAACGGGGGTTCAGGTTTCTGTCACGCTGGCAACCCCTATGATTAGTAGACAAATACACAATGCATTCCCCTAGGCCCATATAGGTGAAGTGTCATGTAGTTGACATTCACATGACACCACTAGAAGAAGTACACCACAACTTAAATATCAAACTATTGAATCTTTCTCAACACAACTCCACTACTAACAACATGACTTCTCCCATGTCCTCAAGAACAAAACGAACTACTCACAAGACATCATATGGATCATGATCAGAGACGGAATAATGATGTATAACAATCTGAACATAAACAATAATTCAATGGTTCACTCAATAGCATCAACTACAAAGAGTAATCAACACCGGGAAAGTTTCCTCTATGAACTATGCAAGATACAACGCAATTGTTACAGCAATATGGAGATGGTGATGAGGGTCCTGATGGTGATGATGGTGGTGATAATGATGATGATCCCGATGAAGTCCAGCTTGATATTTGTGTTGATGGCGACGATCTCCCCTCTCCGGGAAGGAATTCCCCCAGCAGAAATCTATCTGCCGGAGAGATCTTTTTCTCTCGGTGTTTTCCACCCCGCAGAGGCGGCAGAATCTTTCTGTGGTCGCTCCCCGAATCTTAGGGTTTTGGGAGGAATATATACGGCAGAGGGGAGAGCCAGAGGTGGGCGAGGGCAGCCACACCACCTGGTGGTGCAGCCTAGGGTGGCCCACGCTAGGGGGTGGTGTGGGCCCCCTGTGGCCCATCTCCACTCCCTCTTTTGGCAGCCTTCGTCTTCTGGAAAAATAGGAATTTCTGTATATTTTCCCGGATTTTCTGATCTTCGCGAATTTTGCCTCCAAACAGCACCTTTTCCATCAGAATCCTGACTGCAGCGGTTCATGCTCCAAAACTCATCAACCATGCAAAAACAGATGAAATAACATAAGTATCATCTCTTAATATGAAATATCTCAATGAATAACAGTGAATTATGACATAGAATAGTGATGCAAAATGGACGTATCAACTCCCCCCAAGCTTAGACTTCGCTTGTCCCCAAGTGAAACTGAGCTCAATAAACATGACCTCAGGTTTATGGAGTGAAGGGTCGATAAA
Organism: Avena sativa; assembly: GCA_916181665.1. Taxonomy (NCBI): domain Eukaryota; kingdom Viridiplantae; phylum Streptophyta; class Magnoliopsida; order Poales; family Poaceae; genus Avena; species Avena sativa. The sequence continues at coordinate 349,349,009 of OV702287.1, forward strand.
AGAATACGGACAAGAAGCAGCACATTCATCAATACATAGATCATAATAGAAGACAACTCACTATTATATAACTCAACTTGTAATGAGTAAAGGAAACACAATAAAGATACATAAAGTAAATCATAATTGGTAATGGCAAACTTAGCTCTTGGTCGAAGAATAGTTGATAATTTGTAGAGTTCACAAATAACTGATTTTCAATGATAGGTTTCAAAGTAGTAAACATCAAGATAAGAGCAATGTGCAAAACAAGGAACATAAGAGATATGATTGAATAAATCATCATATGAATGAATGAAACACAACAACTCAAAATACTTGCTGAGATAGAAGGGAATAGGTTTACTGACTCAACTAAAAAGAAAAAGAAAGGCCCTTCGAAGAGGGAAGCAGGGATTGCAAGTCTCATAAAGAGCTCCCAAAAATTATGATACTTACTAGCTTTCAGCTCTCATTGCCCCTATCATAGGCATCTTTAGCTGATTAAGGTTAAAGTGATCAAATATGAGGATATGCATTGACAAGTTGTAAATTGAGAATCTCATGTCCCTTGAATACAAGGGCCGCTCCTCATGCTACTCAAGTTTAGTCACCGGTAAGTTCTTGTATCATAGAGAACCGCCAACGGGGTACCCCTTGCCCAATGATACGGAAGAATCCCCATATCAAAATGACAAGGCAAGCAGACAACAAGTATCTCAGCAATCGTCTTATTTACCATGGGAATATGGTGCTTTTTTCTCTCTTTCCTCTTTTCATAATATCTCTTTTTTTCTTTTTCTCTTTTTTTTCTCAATATCAGACTCTATTTTTATAAGAAGAATGCTTCATAGATACTCATTATGGTTACGTGATACGTCCATTTTGCATCACTATTCTATGTCATAATTCACTGTTATTCATTGATATATTTCATATTGAGAGGTGATACTTATGTTATTTCATCTGTTTTTGCATGGTTGATGACTTTTGGAGCATGGACCGCTGTAGTCAGGATTCTGATGGGAAAGGTGCTGTTTGGAGGCAAAATTCGTCAAGATCAGAAAATCCGGGAAAATATACGGAAAATCCTATTTTTCCAGAAGACGAAGGAAGCCATAAGGGGGGCTGGAGATGGGCCACAGGGGGCCCACACCACCCCCTGGCGCGGGCCACCCTGGGCCGCGCCACCAGGTGGTGTGGCCACCCTGGTTCACCCCTGGCACTCCCCTCTGGCATATATTATCCTCCCGAAACCCTAAGACTCGGGGAGCGACCATAGAAAGATTTTGTCGCCTCTGCGGGGCGGAAAACACCGAGAGAGAAAGATCTCTCTAGCAGACAGATTTCTGCCGGGGGAATTCCCTCCCGGAGAGGGGAGATCATCACCATCAACACCACCATCAAGCTGGACTTCATCAGGATCATCATCATCACCACCATCATCACCATCAGCACCCTCATCACCATCTCCATATTGCTGTAACAATTGGGTTGAATCTTGCATTAGTTCATAGGGAAAACTTTCCCGGTGTTGATTACTCTTTGTAGTTGATGCTATTGAGTGAACCATTGAATTATTGTTTATGTTCAGATTGTTATACATCATTATTCCATCTCTGGTCATGATCCATATGATGTCTTGTGAGTAGTTCGTTTTGTTCTTGAGGACATGGGAGAAGTCATGTTGTTAGTAGTGGAGTTGTGTTGAGAAAGATTCAATAGTTTGATATTTAAGTTGTGGTGTACTTCTTCTAGTGGTGTCATGTGAACGTCGACTACATGCCACTTCACCTATATGTGCCTAGGGGAATGCATTGTGTATTTGGCTACTAATCATAGGGGTTGCTAGAGTGACAGAAACCTGAACCCTCGTTAGGAAACCATTGCACAAGGGACGTAAGGGTCTTAGAGTTTAAAGTTGTGGTTAGGTTTCTACCTTAATTACTTTCTTGTACTTACGGATGTTTGAAAGGGGTATAATCACAAGTATGTATTAGTCCTAGGAAGGTCGGTACATTAGCACAGGTTCACCCACGCAACACTTAGCAAGCTAAAGAAGATTAATCAACTATATGAAGTGAAAGCACTTGACAGTCTTCCCATGTGTCCTCGAGAACGTTTGGTCATCTTAAGTAATACAACCGGCTTGTCCTTTGCTGCATAAAGGATTGGGACACTTGCTGCATTTATTCCTACTGTCTTTAGTTTACTCGTACTTTGTTTACTTGCTTTATCAAAAAACCCTAAAAATCTGTTTGCTAAGTATTTGCAGAGAATTCCTGATCCATACCACTAGCCAGCACCTTCTGCTCCTCGTTGGGTTCGACACTCTTACTTATCGAAAATGCTGCGATACACCCCTATACTTGTGGGTCATCAAGACTATTTTTTGGTGCTGTTGCCGGGGAGTGAAGCGCTATTGGAGAGTGGAACTGGTAAAGGAAACTTCTACTATGAGTATTGTTTACTTCTGCTAGTTGCTTTATTTTCGTTATGGATAATTCGCTGAGTTTCTTATTTGGTAATGCTACTACCACTACTAAGGTAGTAGATAAACCACCACCTACTGAGAATGATGTTTTTAAAATACCTACAAGAATTATTGATCGTGTTATGAATAACTACTATGTTGGGGATGGAACTGTCCATCCTGGTGATCATTTGCTCTTTATACACGAATTATGCGGGTTGTTCAAGTGTGCAGGTATTACTACAGATCAAGTTAAGAAGAATTTATTCTCATTATCACTGAAAGGAAGAGCGGAGGAATGGTATAAGCTGCTGAGGAATGGTCAAGCTCTGGAATGGGAGGAAATAGTGCCTCTCTTTTATTCAAAGTTTTATCCTCCTAGTGAGATTCATAAAGATCGGAATCAAATATACAACTTTTGGCCTCTTGATGGAGAGAGTATATCTCAAGCTTGGGGGAGATTGAAGTTACTAATGCTCAAATGTCCCATTCATGAGCTACCCAACAATATTATTATCAATAACTTTTATGCAAGGCTTCCTCTACATGATAAGGATTTATTGGATGCTTCTTGTGCTGGATCATTCACTCACATGGAAGAAGAAGCTAAATGGGATCTTCTGGACCGTATTCAGGATAATGCTGAAGCTTGGGAGACTGACAAAGGTAGAAAGTCAGGTATAAATTATGATTATGAATGCATTGAATCTTTTATGGGAACTGATGACTTTCAAAATATTAAAAATTCTTATGGTCTAGACTCTCAAGCTATTGCTTCTTATTTTAAGGCTTTTGCTTCCTATATTGAAGTGCCTAAAAAGAAGTGGAATAAGTATCATGAACCATATAAAGATGTTGCTAAGAGTGTTCCTGCAAGAAATACTGAAGTTTATACCGCTAATCATGTCTTACCTAAACCTTATATTGAGAAAATGCCTTTTCTAGTTAAGATAAAGGAACATTCTATGATAGCTAGTATGGTTAATGAAAGTACAAGAAAAGCTGTTGAACCTGATAAACAAAGGGTTGATGAACCTATAATAGCAAATGTGAAAGACTTTGTCACTAAGTATGAAGAAGAGGGACACCCTATCCTTTGTAAGGATACCTCTAATATTGTTTCACAAAGTAGTGTTATGAGAGCTAGTATTCCTATGATTTCTGTTAGAATAAGTGATAATTGCTATGATGGTCCTTGTGATAGCTATATTGTTAAGTTTATGCATGATACCAAAAGTTACTATGAGAGAGGGAAAAGTGTTCTTATGCATCTCAATAATATCAAGTTTTCTCGTTTTATACTGAAAGTTTTTATGTTGCACTTCTTTTGCCTTCTTATGCAAGTAGCCTCTGGGTTTAACAACTTGTTTGTTTACAAAATTCCCTTGCATAGGAAGTGGGTTAGAATTAAATGTGTGTATTTTTGCTTCTTAATGCTCTCTTTCACTTCAATTCATATTCCTATGTGAGCATCATCAAAATTATCATGCCCATCTTAATGGCTATAAAGAAAGAGTTTTTTGGGAGACAACCCAATTTGTTTTTGCTTTCAGTTTGTTTTTGTCTCTTTGAGTCTTGGAAGTTATTGCTTCGGTAATAACCACTCCTTATCCGTTTTGTTTGGTTTTTGTGTCAAGATCAACCTCTAATGAGAGAGAAGTAATATTTGGGGAAGTTGCTGTCCCGAAACAGATTTTTGTGCTTCACCGTAAAAATTCGTGAGAGATCTCTGTATGTCGGATTGAGCTGTAATTTTTTTTTTTTCTGCCCTAGGTTTTTATTTAACTTTCATTAGTTTTGCACTTTTTGATTTGAGCAATAGAAGATTTTCGAAAAAATTGATCTTTACCTGCTGGTCTATTTTGACAGATTTTGCCACTCTTACATTTGCTTCTTTATTCGATTTCCTTTTTGAATTCTTTTGGGTTTTCAGAAGGAGTTTCTATAGTAGCTTATGTTTTGATGGTTTTAAGTTGAAGTTGGACTCAAAAGGTTTTATCACTTCACTTATACTAATGTTGCTAACGAGAACTGTGTGAAGTTTTATGTGAAAGAAATTTCCAGGAAGTGGAGATAATGGTGTAATAAGGAAGAGAAGGGTTTTATGACTCAAGTAATAAGTGTATGAAGATGAAGATATTGATGTTATTCAAGTGGTGACTCCAGAAGAATCCACTAAATACCAAATTTAGAGACCTGCAGAGTCCATTTCCAAATAGGTAACAGTTCTGGTAAGAAAAGTTCCGCGAAAACACTATCCAACTATATTTTTGTAGTTTTTAGTCAATATGGAAAGCTACAAAGCGAAAGGGGGACGGAAACGGAGCCAGGGTGGCTCACACCACCCTGTCGCATGGGCCCACCCCAGGACGCGCCACCAGGTGGTGTGGCCACCCAAGACTCCGCCTCCGACTCATTTTCTCCCAGTACCTTCCTTTTGATATGAAACTTCGTAATATATAACCCCCCAGATCTTCCGAGGTTCGTATATCGTGTTCTCATCATGTTTTTGTTGCGATCTGTTTTTTTCAGGACATACTCTTTGAAAGTTTAGAAGCACAATGGTGTCCGCCAAGGATAAAGGGAAGGAGCCTATGGAGGAAGACCTCCAAGACCCCGGGCAGGAGATGGAGATCAAGAGTGAAGATGAAGAGGAGGCAAAGCACACCGGCACTACCATTGCGAGCATTGGAGTGGTGGCAAACCTCCCAGAACTATTTCAATTGGAGGGAAGCCTCCTCATCACTGTTCAGATCTCTGGTCACTTCCTCCACGCACCAAGAATCATTTCCATACTCTTATCCATGTGCATCAATACCAGAATATGCCCAAGGGGAAATTACCCTCCAATTGGGATTTGCCTCGTTCTATCTATGCAGGGAAAGAAGACTTCAAGGAGGTAGAGTGGGGGAACAATCGCAAGAGCTGGGATTCTCAACCTGACATGATCATGAGCCGCATTGAGCAAAACTCACAGCTTATTCGTAATCTCACCTTCGAGATTGAGGACTTGGGGAAATTGATCAAAGAGCTCATCAATAGGATACCACCACCACCAAAGGAGTAATTCGTCATCAGGTTTGGCATCCCCTTGGTTTGTTCCAAGCTTGGGGGAGTGCCGCGGTATCATATCACTATCTTCTATCTTTTTACCTTATTAGTAGAGTCATATCATGAATAGAGAAGTTATCGTGTAGGATGGTTTGCATTATGGAAGTGTCCCCTCTCTCATTAGATATGTATCCCTTGGTGTGAGTTGCCGATTTGGAATATTAATGAGAAGTTCTATCATTCACTCTTTTTCATAGCTTATATTAGTTTTCAATTCGTGGTTATATGATTGATCTTGTTGTTAGTGTTGGTATCACTTTGGGATCATTGAGTTAATTTAGTTGGTTTTGGCAAACCTGGCTCGGTCAGTAGCAACACTATTTTTGAGAGTTGAATGAAAAAGATAGAAGTACTCTAAACAAATATAGTTTCATCATCTTTCTTTCTTGATTTGCTCATAAGTCTAGTATTCTCTAGTTAAGATCTTTTGTGCTTCCAAAGAAGATTGCATGTTTGTCTTTATCATTTGTATGTTTGTTTGTTTCCTTCAACTCTTGTACTTGCTACCCAGCCTTGCTAGCCAAAAGCATGTACTGAGAGGGAATTCTTCTCGTGCATCCACCTCCTTTAAACCAAACCCATGCCATTTGTGTCCACCATACCTACCTATTAGCATTATTGCTATTCCAAGTAAATTCTTGTTTTATCTACCTCCCAAATTAAACTTGTTATGTGAAAATTAGTGATTAAAGCTCTCACAGACTTGATGGCACACTTTATTTTCTTGCATTTAATAACCTGAACCATTGGGTCCTTCTTTGTTGCGTATATGCTTGCGCTTTATGAGTTGAAGTTAGCAGAACCATGTATCATGGGGAACGCTTTCAACATTGCATTGGTACTTTGTACCTAGTTGATATCATGTTCTTTTGCTTATGGATTCCGGCGGTGTGAAATAAAAGTGGAACTTGTAAGATCATGGAGTTTATATGTGTGATAGAGAAACATCTGGGTTGCTAGCCTAAGCCATGCCTAATCATGGTGGAAACTTGCAGCATAACTATAGCGAGCATTCTATGAAGCATCCTCAATAAAAACCTATGCAAATAGCAAATAAAAAGATCGCTGAGATGCTCACTGTCTGCTTGCCTTGTCATTTTGATTATGGGATAGCTCCTGTGTCATGTGCAAGGGGTACCCCATTGGCGGTTCTCAATGATACACGTGTATTTACAATGACAAGAGCTTGCTCATGACTGAAGTTGAGTAGCATGAGGATCGGTACTCATAAGTAAGGGGCTTGAGATTTCAACTTATAACTTGTCAAGCATATCCTCTTAGTTGTGACACTTTAACCTTAATCACCTAAAGATGCCTATGATAGGGGCAATGAGAGCTGAAAGCTAGTAAGTATCATAATTTTTGGGAGCTCTTTATGAGACTTGCAATCCCTGCTTCCCTCTGCGAAGGGCCCTTCTTTTACTTTGTAGTTGAGTCAGTAAACCTTTTCCCTTCTATCTCAGCAAGTATCTTGAGTTGATGTGTTTCATTCATTCATATGATGATTTATGCATTCATGTTTCTTATGTTCATTGTTTTGCACATTGCTCTTATCTTGAAGTTTACTACTTTGAAAGCTTTCTTTGAAAACCAGCTATTTGTGAACTCAGCAAATTCTCAACTATTCTTCGACCAAGAGCTAAGTTTGCCATTACCAATTATGTTTTACTTTATGTATCTTTATTGTGTTTCCTTTACTCATTACAAGTTGAGTTATATAGTAGTGAGTTGTCTTCTATTATGATATATGTATTGATGAATGTGATGCTTCTTGTCCGTATTCTTTTATCGACTCTTCACTCCATAAACCTGAGGCCATGTTTATTGAGCTCAGTTTTGCTTGGGGACAAGCGAAGTCTAAGCTTGGGGGAGTTGATATGTCCATTTTGCATCACTATTCTATGTCATAATTCACTGTTATTCATTGATATATTTCATATTGAGAGGTGATACTTATGTTATTTCATCTGTTTTTGCATGGTTGATGACTTTTGGAGCATGGACCGCTGCAGTCAGGATTCTGATGGAAAAGGTGTTGTTTGGAGGTAAAATTCGCGAAGATCAGAAAATCCGGGAAAATATACGGAAAATCCTATTTTCCAGAAGACGAAGGAAGCCAGAAGGGGGTCTGGAGATGGCCCACAGGGGGCCCAGACCACCCCCTGGCGCGGGCCACCCTGGGTCGCGCCACCAGGTGGTGTGGCCACCCTGGTCCACCCCTGGTACTCCCCTCTGGCGTATATTATCCTCCCGAAACCCTAAGAATCAGGGAGCAACCACAGAAAGATTCTGCCGCCTCTGCGGGGCGAAAAACACCGAGAGAGAAAGATCTCTCCGGCAGACAGATTTATCCCGGGGGAATTCCCTCCCGGAGAGGGGAGATCGTCGCCATCAACACCACCATCAAGCTGGACTTCATTAGGATCATCATCATCACCACCATCATCACCATCAGCACCCTCATCACCATCTCCATATTGCTGTAACAATTGGGTTGAATCTTGCATTAGTTCATAGGGGAAACTTTCCCGATGTTGATTACTCTTTGTAATTGATGCTATTGAGTGAACCATTGAATTATTGTTTATGTTTAGATTGTTATACATAACTATTCCATCTCTGATCATGATCCATATGATGTCTTGTGAGTAGTTCGTTTTGTTCTTGAGGACATGGGAGAAGTCATGTTGTTAGTAGGGGAGTTGTGTTGAGAAAGATTCAATAGTTTTATATTTAAGTTGTGGTGTACTTCTTCTAGTGGTGTCATGTGAACGTCGACTACATGACACTTCACCTATATGGGCCTAGGGGAATGCATTGTGTATTTGGCTACTAATCGTAGGGGTTGCCGGAGTGACAGAAACCTGAACCCCTGTTAGGAAACCATTGCACAAGGCACGTAAGGGTCTTAGAGTTTAAAACTGTGGTTAGGTTTCTACCTTAATTACTTTCTTGTACTTACGGATGTTTGCAAGGGGTATAACCACAAGTATGTATTAGTCCTAGGAAGGTCGGTACATTAGCATAGGTTCACCCATGCAACACTTAGCAAGCTAAAGAAGATTAATCAACTATATGAAGCGAAAGCAGTTGACAGTCTTCCCATGTGTCCTCGAGAACGTTTGGTCATCTTAAGTAATACAATTGGCTTGTCCTTTGCTACATAAAGGATTGGGCCACTTGCTGCATTTATTCCTACTGTTTTTAGTTTACTCATACCTTGTTTACTTGCTTTATTAAAAACCCCTAAAAATCCGTTTGCTAAGTATTTGCAGAGAATTCTTGATCCATACCACTAGCTAGCACCTTCTGCTCCTCGTTGGGTTCGACACTCTTACTTATCGAAAATACTGCGATACACCCCTATACTTGTGGGTCATCATTACGCTGCAGGTTTCCACCATGTCAGCATGGATTAGACCAGTGGCCCAGGCGTTTCTCTAACACACATGCATAACTCCATGGACATACAAGCTCCCCTTTCATTTTACACCGACGACATCCATAGACAAAAGAACATGATATCAACTAGGTACAAAGTACTAGTGCAATGTTGAAAGTGTTCCCCATGACAGCATGGTTATGCTAATTCACAACTTACAAAGCGCAAGCATATATGCAACATAGGTGAGCACAATGGTTCAAGTTTATTAAGTGCAAGAAAGTAAAATGTGTCATTAAGTTCGTGAGAGCTTTAATCACTAATTTTCACATAACAAGTTTAATTTGGGGGGTAGATAAAACGAGAATTTACTTGGAATAGCAATAATGCTAATAGGTAGGTATGGTGGACACAAATGGCATGGGTTTGGTTTAAAGGATTGGATGCACGAGAAGAATTCCCTCTCAGTACAGGTTTTTGGCTAGCAAGGTTGGGTAGCAAGTATAAGAGTTGAAGGAAACAAACAAACATACAAGTGATAAAAACAAACATGCAATCTTCCTTGGAAGCACAAAAGATCTTAACTAGAGAATACTAAACTTATGAGCAAATCAAGAAAGAAAGATGATGGAATTATATTTCTTTAGAGTACTTTTATCTTTTTCATTCAACTCTCAAAAATAGTGTTGCTACTGACCAAGCCAGGTTTGCCAAAACCAACTAAATTAACTCAATGATCCCAAAGTGCTACCAATACTAACAACAAGATCAATCATATAACCATGAATCGAAAACTAATATAAGATATGCAAAAAGAGTAAATGATAGAACTTCTCATTAATAATCCATAACAGCAACTCACACCAAGGGATACATATCTAACGAGAGAGGGGACACTTCCATAATGCAAACCATCCTACATGATAACTTCTCTATTCATGATATGACTCTACTAAAAAGGTAAAAAGATAGAAGATAGTGATATGATACCGCGACACTCCCCCCAAGCTTGGAACAAACCAAGGGGATGCCAAACCTGATGACGAATTACTCCTTTGGTGGTGGTGGTAATATTTTCTTAGTTGACGTGAGGAAATCTTCCAACATCTTGCGAAGCCTATTATTCTCCCATTGAATCATGTCCACCTTCCTCCTCAAGTCTCGATACTTATCGTAGAACTCCTTAGTGACTAGTAGGGCTTCCGTTGATGCAGGGCAAGTGACTAAAGGTACCAGCCCCTGCTTGGGGTCTTGGAGATCTTCCTCCATAGTCTCATTTCCTTTATCCCTGGCAGACACCATTGTGCTTCAAAGCTTTCAAAGATAGTTCCTGGCAGAAACAGATCGAAACAAAAGCACGACGAAAACATGATATACGAACCTCGGGGGATCCGGGGAATTATATATTACGAAGTTTCACAACAAAAGGAAGGTACTGGGAGAAAACGAGTCCGGAGTGGCCACACCACCTGGTGGCGTGGCCAGGGGTGGGCCTGCGCCACAGGGTGGTGTGAGCCACCCTGGCTCCGTTTCTGTCCCTCTTTCGCTTCGTAACTTTCCTTATTGTCTAAAAACTACAAAAATATAATTGGATAGTATTTTCGTGGAACTTTTCTTACCAGAACTGTTACCTATTTGAAAACGAACTCTGCAGGTCTCTGAATTTGATCCTTGATAAATTTTTCCAGAGTTACCACTTGAAAGGCATCAACATCTTCATTGTAAGAATCTCCAACAATATAGTGCTTGAGTCGCTGCCCATCCACTACTTGTGTAGTATTATCTTTTAAAGAAGAAATTTTTATTGCTCCCAAACGGTACACTTCTTCAATAATGAAGGGTCCTTCCCATTTTAACAGTAGCTTTCCTGCAAAAAATCTGAGACGAGACCTATACAATAGAACTTTCACACCAACATGAAATTCTCTCTTAAGTATTCGCTTGTCATGCCATCTTTTAACCTTTTCTTTAAAGAGCCTAGCATTTTCATAGGCTTCACTCCTCCATTCATCTAAGGAACTTAAATCAAATAATCTTTTCTCACCCGCAAGCTTACAATCTCTATTGAGTTCTTTAACTGCCTAGTAAGCTTTTGGTTCTAATTCTAAAGGTAGGTGACAAGCTTTCCCATAAACCATTTTATAAGGAGACATCCCCATAGGGTTTTTGTAGGCAGTTCTATAAGCCCATAAAGCATCATTCAAATTTTTAGCCTAGTTTTTTCTAGATCTATTAACAGTCTTTTGCAAGATGGATTTAATTTCTCTATTTGATAACTCTACTTGCCCACTAGTTTGGGGGTGATAAGCTGAAGCAATTCTATGATTAACGTCATATTTAGCAAGGGTCTTTCTAAAACCACCATGAATGAAATAAGAACCCCCATCAGTCATGAGATACCTAGACACTCCAAACCTAGGAAAAATAACATCCTTAAGCATTTTTAGAGAAGTCTCCCCGTCAGCACTCTTCGTAGGAATGGCTTCTACCCACTTAGTAACATAATCAACAGCAACAAGAATATGAGTATAACCTTTCGAGGGAGGAAAAGGACCCATCAAGTCAAATCCCCAGCAATCAAAGGGTTCAATAACTAGAGAGTAGTTCATAGGAATTTCATTGCGTCTAGAAATATTACCAACACGCTGACATTCATCACAAGATAAAACAAATTTTCTTGCATCTTTAAAAAGGGTATGCCAGTAGAAACCTGATTGTAGCACCTTTTGCACAGTTCTATCTCCTGCATGATGTCCTCCATAAGCACTACCATGACATTTATGCAATATCTCCTTTTGTTCATATTCTAGAACACATCTTCGCATAATACCATCCACTCCTTCTTTATATAAGTGTGGGTCATCCCAAAAATAATGCCTCAAATCATAAAAGAACTTCCTTCTTTGCTGAGCTGTAAAAGTTGGAGGCAAATACTTGGAGACAATAAAGTTAGCATAATCAGCGTACCAAGGGCTCCTTCGCGAGCTTACCCCTACCGCAGTCAACTGCTCATTTGGAAAACTATCATTAACAGGCATAGGGTCAAAAGAGATGTTTTCCAATCGAGATAAATTATTAGCTATAGGGTTTTTAGCACCTTTCCTATCTACTATATGTAGATCAAACTCCTGTAAAAGCAGCACCCATCTAATAATCCTAGTCTTAGCGTCCTTCTTCATCATAAGGTATTTAATAGCAGCATGATCAGTATGAATGGTGACTTTTGAGTCTACAATATAGGGTCTAAACTTATGACAAGCAAAGACGACAGCTAGAAATTTGTTCTAAGTAGTAGCATAATTCCTTTGAGCAGCGTCTAGAGTCTTACTAGCATAATGAATAACGTTTAGCTTTTTATCAATTCATTTCCCAAGGACAGCATCTACAGCAAAATCACTAGCATCACACATTATTTCAAACGGTAAACTCCAATCAGGTGGTTGAACGATAGGAGCCGTGGTTAAAGCCTTCTTAAGAGTTTCAAAAGCTTCCTTACAATCATCATCAAAAACAAAGGGTACATCTTTTTGAAGAAGATTAGTGAGGGGTTTTGATATCCTAGAAAAATCTTTAATAAACCTTCTATAGAAACCAGCATGACCAAGGATACTACGAATACCTTTGATGTCTCTTGGACATGGCATTTTCTCAATTGCTTTAACCTTAGCTCTATCAACTTCTATGCCTCTTTCAGAAACCTTATGTCCAAGTACAATCCCTTCATTGACCATGAAGTGGCATTTCTCCCAATTAAGAACAAGATTAGTTTCTTCACACCTCTGCAAAACTTTATCAAGGTTGTGCAGACAATTATCAAAAGAAGTTCCATAGACAGAAAAGTCATCCATGAACACTTCCACAATTTTCTCACAAAAACCATGAAAGATAGCAGACATGCATCTTTGAAAAGTAGCAGGAGCATTACATAAACCAAAAGGCATACGTCTATAAGCATAAGTTCCGTAAGGGCAAGTAAAAGTAGTTTTTTCTTGATCTTGTTGTTTAACCGCAATTTGAGAGAAACCAGAATAACCATCAAGAAAACAAAAATGGGTCTTTTTAGACAACCTTTCCAACATTTGATCAATAAAAGGAAGCGGGTAGTGATCTTTCTTAGTAACTTTGTTGACTTTCCTAAAATCAATGCACATCCTATATCCTACCACTATTATTTGGGGAATAAGCTCATCATTATCATTAGGAACAACGGCAATTCCTCCTTTTTTAGGAACACAATGAACAGAACTAACCCATTCACTATCAGCAATAGGGTAAATAATACCAGCATCAAGGAGTTTCAATACCTCATTTCTTACCACTTCCTTCATCTTAGGATTTAAACATCGTTGGTGCTCTACTACTGGCTTTGCATCTAGTTCTATATTGATAGAATGCTGACATATAGTAGGTGAAATCCCTTTTAAATCATCTAGAGTATAGCCCATAGCTCCTTGGTGTTTCTTCAAAACCTCCAATAACCTTTCTTCTTCCTTCCCTGAAAGTTTAGAGCTAATAATAACAGGATATATCTTTTTATCATCAATATAAGCATATTTAAGATCATCAGGGAGAGGTTTTAGATCGAAGACCGGATCCTTTTTAGGTGGCAACGTGGTACCCAAGTCTTCTACAGGCAAGTTATGCTTAAGCATCTTGGGTTGACGACGGAGAATCTCGTCAATCTCATTCCTTTCTTCCATGAAGATCTCACTTTCGTGATCTTCCATAAATTGCTGCAAAGCATTGTTAGGAGCAAGAGAAATAGAAGCAAGTTGTTCAACTCTAAAATCCTCATTATGGGTTTCCTCTTCACAAGGTTCTTTAGTAAATTTCGAAAAATTAAACTCATAAGATTCCCCATCAAACTTAGTTAAGATTTTCTCCCTCTTGCAATCTATAATAGCACCACAAGTACTCAAGAAAGGTCTACCAAAAATGATAGGATAAGTTTTACTAGCAGCTGAACCAAGTACTAGAAAATCAGCAGGATACTTAATCCTACCACAAAGAACTTCCACATCTCGTACAATACCAATTGGAGAGATGGTCTCTCTATTAGAAAGGTGAATAACCACATCAATCTCTTCCAATTCGCAGGGACTGATTTCATGCATAATTTCTCTGTAAAGCTCATAAGGAATAGCACTGGAACTTGTACCAATATCACATAAACCATAATAGCAATGATCACCAATTCTAACGTAAAGCACAGGGACACTAGCCTTTTTAGTTCTATTAGGATGTGAAACAATATTAGAAGCATCCTCACAAAAGACTATGTGTCCATCTTCTATGCTTTTAGTGACAAGGTCTTTCATAATTTCTACCACAGGTTCAACGTTTATTTGTTCATCAGGTTTTACAGTTCTTTTTTTCACTTTTAGTGATTACACTAGTTATCATAGAATGCTCCTTTACCTTATCTGGGAAGGGAATCTTCTCGATATAAGGTTCAGGCAAGATGTGATCAATAGTGCAATACTCAGCACTCCCAATAGGAACACAGTCAACAATATATTTATAAGGTGCATGGTACTTGTTCCATCCCTTTTTTGGAATTTCAATATAAGAAGCAAAAGCCTTAAAGAAATTTGTAATAACTTGTAAATCAAGACCATAAGCATTACTAATATTTTGAAAGTCATTAGTACCCATAAAAGATTCAATGCATTCATAATCATAATTTATACCTGACTTTCTACCTTTGTCATTCTCCCAAGCTTCAGCATTATCTTGAATACGGTCCAGAAGATTCCATTTAGCTTCTTCTTCCATGCGAGTGAATGATTCAGCACAAGAAGCATCCAATAAATCCTTGTCATGTAGAGGGAGCCTTGCATAAAAGTTATTGATAATAATGTTGTTGGGGAGCTCATGAATGGGACATTTTAGCATTAGTAACTTCAATCTCCCCCAAGCTTGAGCTGTGCTCTCTCCATAAAGAGGCCAAAAGTTGTATATTTGATTTTGATCTTTATGAATCTCACTAGGAGGATAAAACTTTGAATAAAAGAGAGGCACTATTTCCTCCCATTCAAGAGCTTGACCATTCTTTACCAGTTTATACCATTCCCCAGCTCCTCCTTTCAGTGATAATGAGAATAACTTCTTCTTAACTTGATCTGTAGTAATACCTGCACACTTGAACAACCCGCATAATTCGTGTATAAAGAGTAAATGATCACCGGGATGGACTGTTCCATCCCCAACATAGTAGTTATCCATAACACGATCAATAATTCTTGTAGGTATTTTAAAAGCATCATTCTCAGCAGGTGGTGGTCCGTCTACTACCTTAGCAGTGGTAGTAGCATTACCAAATAAGAAACTCAGCGAATTATCCATAACGAAAATAAAGCAACTAACAGAAGTAAACAATACTCACAGTAGAGGTTTCCTTTACCAGTTCCACTCTCCAATAGCGCTTCACTCCCCGGCAACGGCACCAAAAAATAGTCTTGATGACCCACAAATATAGGGGGTGTATCGCAGTATTTTCGATAAGTAAGAGTGTCGAACCCAACGAGGAGCAGAAGGTGCTGGCTAGTGGTATGGATTGAGAATTCTCTGCAAATACTTAGCAAACGGATTTTTAGGGGTTTTTGATAAAGCAAGTAAACAAAGTACGAGTAAATAAAAGACAGTAAGAATAAATGCAGCAAGTGGCCCAATCCTTTATGCAGCAAAGGACAAGCCGGTTGTATTACTTAAGATGACCAAACGTTCTCGAGGATACATGGGAAGACTGTCAAGTGCTTTCGCTTTATATAGTTGATTAATATTCTTTAGCTTGCTAAGTGTTGTGTGGGTGAACCTGTGCTAATGTACCGACCTTCCTAGGACTAATACATACTTGTGATTATACCCCTTGCAAACATCCGTAAGTACAAGAAAGTAATTAAGCTAGAAACCTAACCACAGCTTTAAACTCTAAGACCCTTACGTCCCTTGTGCAATGGTTTCCTAACGGGGGTTCAGGTTTCTGTCACTCCGGCAACCCCTACGATTAGTAGCCAAATACACAATGCATTCCCCTAGGCCCATATAGGTGAAGTGTCATATAGTCGACGTTCACATGACACCACTAGAAGAAGTACACCACAACTTAAATATCAAACTATTGAATCTTTCTCAACACAACTCCACTACTAACAACATGACTTCTCCCATGTCCTCAAGAACAAAACGAACTACTCACAAGACATCATATGGATCATGATCAGAGACGGAATAATGATGTATAACAATCTGAACATAAACAATAATTCAATGGTTTACTCAATAGCATCAATTACAAAGAGTAATCAACATCGGGAAAGTTTCCCCTATGAACTATGCAAGATTCAACGCAATTGTTACAGCAATATGGAGATGGTGATGAGGGTGCTGATGGTGATGGTGGTGATGATGATGATCCCGATGAAGTCCAGCTTGATGGTGGTGTTGATGGCGACGATCTCCCCTCTCCGAGAAGGAATTCCCCTGACAGAAATCTGTCTGTCGGAGAGATCTTTCTCTCTCGGTGTTTTCCGTCCCACAGAGGCGGCAGAATCTTTCTGTGGTCGCTCCCCGAGTCTTAGGGTTTCAGGAGGAATATATACGCCAGAGGGGAGAGCCAGAGGTGGGCCAGGGCAGCCACACCACCTGGTGGCGCGGCCTAGGGTGGCCCGCGCCAGGGGGTGGTGTGGGCCCCCTGTGGCCCATCTCCACTCCCTCTTCTGGCAGCCTTCGTCTTCTGGAAAAAAGAGGAATTTCCGTATATTTTCCTGGATTTTCCGATCTTCGCGAATTTTGCCTCCAAACAGCACCTTTTCCATCAGAATCCTGACTACAGCGGTCCATGCTCCAAAAGTCATCAACCATGCAAAAACAGATGAAATGACATAAGTATCATCTCTTAATATGAAATATATCAATGAATAACAATGAATTATGACATAGAATAGTGATGCAAAATGGACATATCAAACCCCTCCACAACTTGTACTTCAAAGGTTTCTGATTTTTGGTTGGTGCCATATGAAAACAGAAACTACCTTTGTGTTCCATGATCAAAACATGCTCATCACTACCAATAAAACAATCCGCTTGGTTTCCAGCCTCTCCAGAATTTCTAACAGTAGGTGGGCTCGCCCACCTGCAATAGCCCAATGCAGCATCCAATTGTTGGCACAAGAACAATGGATCCCTCGGTAGCCGCTATGTTCGGCAGGTGTTGGGGGTTTCTAGTAGAAACATAGAGACGGGTGAACACTCTCTTTTGGGGCGACCTCTCTTCCTTTGGACACAATGTCCCTGTTTCTGCTTTAGCTTCCCCAACTACATCAGCTTCACAGGTTGCTTCTTAGTGTCTAACATTAGTCCTAGAGAGGCATTTTTTACTCTGGCTGTCAGAGCTTGAGAAATTCCACCCAGACTTTGGCAGGCTCAAATAAACTCCATCAGGATCAAGAAAGTAACCAGGGGAATTCACTTGCATGATTTTGGAGCGGAGCTCGAGGCCTTCCTCCAGAATCTCACTTCTGCCAATCTCAATGAGCGATGACCTCGGCTGCACCACCTCAGGCCTGGTGCCAACCGAAGCTTAGTGGCATGCTCCAGACCCCCTTACGATCTCCCTCCACCCTTCCTCCCTAATGTGAGCCGCCGCATGAGCCATCTGCTCCTTCATCTTTGAACATCACTATCGTCAACCGTTGCGTCGCTCTAGACCTGAGATGGAGGAAGTTCACCGTCGGCAAAGGCCAACGGAGAAAATCTTGGTGATGAGACATGGGTGGAGTGGAGCGGTGTGATGCTCTCCACCAACACACGACCACCAAAGCACACCAATCTAGGGGTGCCATGTGCGGGCACTGAGGAAGTCCCGCCATGAACAGTGAACCGGGTCAGATGAATAGGGCTCCAGGATCAGGATTGATCCGCTTCATGTGAAATCGTCGACCCTGGCCTTAAATCCTGCCATGACTCCTCGCAGAGGCGGATCCTCTCCTCTAGTGATGCCCAGACCATCCAATGGTTTTGAATCTTCCTCTGAAGCTTCTCTTCATTCGCACGGATCTCCTCTAGTCCCCGCTCGAGGTGCTTCACCGCCTCGTGAAGCTGCGCAATCCCAAGTCAAGGGTAGCGCTGCTCTCCTCTCGCTCCCTCCTCCAATTCCTCCTCTGCAATTGGGTAGGGGAGCGTCGGCGGGAAGGTTTTGGTCGTTGGGTGGGAGGTCGGGGGCACCTATCCTATCGCCTGGTAGAGCGGACATCTATCCCTCCAAAGAAGATACTTGAAAGTTGTAATACGTTTTGCTC
Source organism: Avena sativa (assembly GCA_916181665.1). NCBI lineage: Eukaryota > Viridiplantae > Streptophyta > Magnoliopsida > Poales > Poaceae > Avena > Avena sativa. Next base: position 349,367,256 of record OV702287.1, read on the forward strand.
TTTTTCTACTCCCTCCGTCTTAAAATAGATGTCAGAAGTTTATCTAAATTTGGATGATTCTAGACAAAGTGTATAGATTCATCCAAATTTTAAAATATTTGCGACATCTATTTTGAGACGGAGGAAGTACAAGATTTATCTGAATCAATGAGAAAACATTGTATTTCTTGTTCAGAGCAGACGGTACTTTTATCTATTTTAAATTTAAGTTAATATTGTGGAACCATGTTAAACACAACCATTAAATTATGTACTTCCTCCGTTCACTAATGTAAGACATTCTAGTTTTTTTTATAAATACATGTATCCAAACATATTTTATTGTTTAGGTTCATCTATTTTAGGAATCAAGACTATTTTAAAAGTATTTAGAAGTCTTACGTTGGCGAACGGATGGATTTTGCACTATGTGGCACCGACCATGCAATCCTAAATCCGCCATCGGTTCTTTCTTTAATACTGTGAAAATAACTTAGCTTTCGGAAAACCATGGTTTCAAAACCGTGATATTTAGGGTAGCCAAACACCAAAGTATTTTGAACTGAAGCTTTTTAGAAAACACCCGAAAGAAAAATATTTGTTTTAGAAAACGGGACCCGTCGTTGGTCAAAATATTCCACATTTACGGTCTCGGAGTCAAACCGCGGGAGCTGGAGACAAACACACCAGACCGTACCCCACCAACCACTGCTCCGTATGGCGGTCCACGCATGTCAGTGACTGGAACCACACAAACAAACGACGGACCTACCCATTTTAGCCGTCCCCAAAAGCCACCTGGGTCCCACCCGTTATTGCCGCGAGAGGTAGACGGAGGGAGGCCACGCGGAGAGGAGAGAGAGAGAGAGAGAGGAGTTAAAGCGGCCATTTCTTCGTCGACCTCGTCGTCTCCTCGCTCCCGCAGACGTGTGTGCCCCTTCGTTGTCGTCGTCGCAGCCGTCCAAAGGAGAACCATTCCGCGCGGGTTGCTCGTTTATCTCCGAGAGACCCGGGTACTCGGTCAGAAGCGCTCGATCTCTCTCGTTTTGTTCTGGGTCGAGCTTCGCAGGATAAGGTGCGATTTTGGGGGAAATTTTCCTCGAATTAGTAGCACCATCCTGATTTGGTTTTGGACGAACCCTATTCTTGCAGAGAAGTTATCCTGCTGGAATTAGCTCGATTTGTTGGAATTCCGCGCGCAGATTACAGTATTATCGTTTTCGTTGCTGCAGGGATTGTGCGGGGGAGGCGGCGGCGACTCCTTTGGTCGACTCGGTTCTTGGTCGGATTCAGTGAAGAGGGAGAGATCAGGAAGGGATGGACGAGAAGGCGGCGAAGATGGAGAAGCTCTCGTCCGCGGCGGCGTTCGTGGAGGGCGGCGTGCAGGACGCCTGCGACGACGCCTGCAGCATCTGCCTCGAGGCCTTCTGCGACAGCGACCCCTCCACGGTAGCTATCTCTCCCTCGCGCGCGCGGCCGTCATGGTGATTGGCGAAGGGCTGATTGGTGCTGGGGACGTGTTTGATGCTGTTATTCTTTCTTGTTTTGGATCGCCGCAGGTTACAAGCTGCAAGCATGATTTCCATCTTCAGTGCATCCTTGAGTGGTGAGGACCATGCTTTCTTGTCTTCAGAATTTTCCCTGAAGCTCTTTAACCATTCGATTTGCCTGAACCTATCATATGACTATGCATACTGACGTTAATTTACCATGGTAAGATGTTGAACATTGATGAATTGATTTGAGTGCCACATTGGATTCATCGTTTGTTGTCCTGCACCATTCATCTCATTTGTTACTTATGCCGTTGATTCAGTACTATCAGATGACTCGTGGACGGCCACTTGTAATTTGGAAGAGTTGCAATTTATCTTTGTAACTGTTGGCTGGTCGGTTTGCCACAACTGCATGTTGCGATTGAGATTTGTTATCACATATCTTCTGATGCACTACATGCAATTGATCCTGCAGGTGCCAGAGAAGCTCCCAGTGTCCCATGTGTTGGCAGGCAATCAGCATGAAGGACCCTCTAAGGTAGAAATTCTGCTTTATGTAAACTAACCTGTTTTACAACTGTAGCTGAGTCTCAGTTACATTCTTGTATTGCAGTCAGGAGCTCCTGGAGGCTGTTGAGCAAGAGAGGAACGTGCAAGCAGATCGCTCACGCACGACGACCGTTTTTCGCCATCCAATGCTCGGACATTTTGAGGTGTCATTTCGTACTCCGTGTGTTCTTCCAGTGATGGCTTTCTTGCTGCCCTGTCTTGATCTACACCCATTGGTTGTACTGCTACTGATGCTGGTATTTCTTCCAGGTACCAGTAGGTACAGATGACGGTGAGATTGAAGAACGTATCATGCAACACCTGGCCGCTGCTGCCGCGACACGTAGGTCACACCGCCACGCTAGAAGGGAAGGCCACCGTGGAAGATCAGGAGCACACGGTCGCACCCAAATTGTAGTATTTTCGACAACCGAAACTACCTCTAGTGACCCCATTTCTTCAGATTCACTGCACCTAGGGGACACTGAGCATTCTTCTGCTATAATATCTGCTCCTGCGGATGGCACTGAAGAAGCATCTGCAGACACATCAGTGCACAACAATACTTCTGCTAACTTCCCCTTGGGATCAAACGACAGGTGATTCCTGATTTCTTATGACATAGCTACACAAGGGCTGAAATTTATGTTTTTCTTTTCATTTATATTGGTTTAACACTTGCGACATGATGACCTTGATCAGAATCTCTGCCGATGAATCATCTTCCATCAACCAAGATGGAGCTGGACCATCTGATCCACAATCCTTCTCAGAAACGCTCAAGACTCGCCTGCAATCGGTTTCGACAAAGTAGTGCTCTCTGACTCCTTCAAACTTTAGAGAACTTCGGAAAACCAGCATTGTTAGTTAACTTATATTTGCGGTATCCCTTGACAATGACAGGTACAAGGACTCGTTAACAAAGAACACACGCGGTTGGAAAGAACGGTGGCTTGCACGGAGTGACACGATCTCGAATCTTAGTTCTGACGTGAGGAGAGAGGTCAATGCCGGAATGGCCGCTGTGTCCCGCCTGATGGAACGGCTAGAAACGAGGGACGGGAGTGGCTCTGGACCCTCATCGGTTTCTCCAGACAATGTTCCTCCTGTTACAGATGATCAGAGGGACACATCGTCCAACTTCTGTTCTCCCGTAAATGGTGCCTCGTCTTCGGCAACTTGTGCGTCAAGATCTGGTTCGCAGTGAACCATCCTATACCATGAAAGATGAACTTAATTTTAGGTGCAAGATGAACCTGGCATCTGGTACCATTAGAACGGTCACATGTTACATGATTGATATGTGCAGCAGAAATATGCAGTTGTAAAGAACTGGTTGGAAGAATGTACATGCCTCGTGGGGGCGGGGTGGTGCGACACCCATCACACAGCAGCTCTTGTTTGTTTCCATGTAGACCTGTAACACCTGTCACACCAACAAGTTTTGTCTCCCCTGAGGCTATCTTATGAGTGAAAGGAATATCAGACCCCTCACAACTGAGATGAGATTCATAAACTTTTAATATGGAGATGCAGAAGGAACAGCAACTGCACAGGGAATTGCCTTTCGTTGTTGGGATTGGGAATATAATTTTGCATCGACTTGACAGTGTCTTCAATCTATGAAGCTAATATTATCTGGTGCCATTCAAAAATTCATCCAAACTATGTGTTATTTTCCAGGATCTCTGCTGTACAACACAAACAGCTGACCTAAGTCATGTGTTGTGCATGAACTCGTAGCTGCCCATGCCATTCGCAACTGATCTAGAGGAGAGCCTCACAATTCTCCAAGCTAGACAAACTAGCTAGACACACTTAGACAGTAAGAGAGAGATCCGAGAGCCAAGAGAGGCATCAAGAGGAGAAGGTATGGAGGAGAAGAGCATCCACAAGCAAAAGTTCTATCATCAGAAGAAGAACGACTGCTCTTCAAAGGTTGTTAGCTAAACCAGTAGAGATAGCTAGAAGTAGTAGTAGCAGAGAAGATCAGTATGATCTGCTCTATAGAATTTAAGACATTGATCGAGGGGATCAATACCTATAGATCATGCTATTGTGGGAAGAAAGCACTACAATACTTAAACATGCCAACATGCAAGCCTACCTGTGCACATGCAGAGAAGCATATTAGCAGAGCACTATTGACACAAACCCAACCACTTAAATAAATGATCAACACAGATAACTCAAAGATACAGCCAACATAAATTCAGAGTATATAAAAATTACAAAAACCTGATAAAGAATCAAGAGAAACATATCAAACACTGTCCAACTTCACCTCCTAAATTGAATTCACCTTGGTGAAATTAGGAATAGAAGGTAGACAGTGCTCAATAAAATTCATCTATATTGGATGAATAAGAAACATCTAAAATACAGACAAGTGCAGTAATTCATACTTGTAGTCACAGATCATTCTAAGAAACAACACTAAATCAAACTTCAACACTGTCAGTATCATTGACATAACTAAACACTACACAATAAACTCTGTCAAGCACTGGCAGAAGCAAACAACAAGATTCAGTTAACACTGAACCCTAACGAAACTAAATTTATATGCAGTTAACAATGCTAACAGTGAAACCCAAAAATTATACATAACCCGATTAATCAATAGGATGAACTATCACTATTGTAAACACCTAAAACTATGCTAAATAAGACCTAAGCATGATCAACTACAAGAACAGTAGCAAACCCTTGAATCGAAAGGGGGAAGTACAAAGAGAGTAAAGAGGGAATTCAGAGACGTGTGCCTGGTTAGTAAGTCGTGGTGGGCAGCCCATATCAACCACGCACGGTCGGAGAAAAGGAAGACAACGACGACACGGTGAGAACCCACTTGGGGGCAGCTCAATCTGCGTCGGCCACACCAGCTGCAGAGGGACGTCGATGGCACACTCCAGCGTTAGAGGGAGGTCAGAGGAACACCGGAGCACGGTGACATGACCTTAGCCAAACCCTAGTCTAGGGTGAGGGTTTGGGTGCGGCCAGAAGAGAGGGGGATATACAAATCTAGTTGGATATGACCGTAGAGTGGGCAAGAGCAATCGATTGAAGTAAGACACGACCACAACGACAATCGGGGGCGACGGGAATCGCAGAGTGACGCCGGCGGCGATATGGGATTCGCGAGAGCTCGTGTAGGGAAGTTAGAGTGAGAGGGTCGAGCGTGCGAGGACTGGTTTGGCTGAACCATACGGTTCGGTCCAACCTAACCCTATTGGACCGGTTTGGCATAGAGTGAGAGGGTCTAGGGTTATTTTAGTAATTCCTTAAATTGAACTAAAATGGTATAATTAAATGCATGTCAAGAAATATGCCTAAAATAAAATAATAATAGTTCCAAGTAGGAAAAAGTGTGAGGAATCCAATTCTTTCTTTTGTGGAATTATTAAAATTAGTTTTGTTTAAATAAGAATTCAAGATATTTAAATGCCAAAATAAAATCACTTAATAACTCCAAATAACTCACAAATACAACACAAATTCTTTAAAGAATATTTGAAGCTAAATTCACTCAAATGAATAATACAACATTAGAAATACACATGAACCCTATAAGCGCAATTTGGTAAATAAACTATAAAACAAGAAGAAATATAAAATCAAGGGGGGGGGGGGGAGGGGGCTAACAATACAACAAGAAGGCATTTAATATATGTGGATAATAGCATGAATTGATTATTTAAACATTGTACTTACTAAACAATGATGTGATTTCAAACCCAAGGTCCAGGGTCAGGTAGAACCTTCAAACCATTATCTTGGAGTTAGGAGGCAAGTTAAATCTTGTATTTCTTTGGTTTATTTTATACAAACTACTTTTTAAAAGTATTATCACCTATATTCAAAAGAAAAATATAGCTCTTATGAGTGAGAAATAAACTGTGAGATGGTGGAAAATGGAAATTTGGTTGGAATACATGCCGGGAACCTATGGTGGAGGTTCCATTGTACCAGAAAAGCGGAAAAGTGCATATAGGATTAACAACCAATGTAGTCAGTTGTCCTTGCGTCATATAATAGTGTTTATCACAGATCTTGTTATGGAACGAGCGTATCAAAATTATCTTCTTCCTTTTGTACGCCTTTAGATGCTAGGTCAGGTTGTAATCCAAAGTGGAGAGCAGGGAGTGGGAGCCGTAACGTACCCATCATGTGCTGCAGGATGCCGACTCGAGTGTCTTTGAAGGGAGCGAGGGTAATTAAGAACAAGTCTTCTGATTGAAACTTGTTACAAAGGGTGGACCGCGGGTCATGGAGAAAGACTCTACATATGACTTATATATACTTGGCGTGGGCCTTATACCTAAGAAAGTATGAATAAGAGCAATAATACCAAGGACATCTATGGAAAAAGTAGTGCACCTCTGCAGAGTTTAATAAGTGTGGCTTGTCACTCCATGTTCAGGGAATTGAACTACGATCGCAGTGGGAAAGGGAGTCCATGAAGACCTAACAACCCCTGAATACTAGCGCACATAGTTTTTAAAATAAAATACCCTTTCAAGAAGCCATTTTCAAAAACTTGCATAAGCCTAGGATGTCTGATCCACGGCTATAGTTAGTGTATCAAACACCCACTTATCTAGAACTTACTGGGTATACTCGTACTCATCTATAATTTCTGAAACCCTTGTTTAGATTATGAGAAGATCGAAGAGGAAACTTATGAGGAACTCAGAGAGGGGGAAATCTACTCTGAAGAGCCATATCTTTCTAGAACACAAAAGTTCTAGACTACGGCATAGTCTACGAAACTGGATATGCAGACATAGAAACTTAGTTCAATCTAACATAGGTTAGATGAACCAAGTAGTGTAGAACTTTACTAATTAAGTTGTTGAGCTCTAATGGTGATAAGCTTAGTAGTACCATTGATCTTAAAGGTAGTGCATTTGAATTTAAATTTACCCACGAATTCTCATTGGACCGAGGAGGATCTTGAAGCTTTTGTGGCTTGTGATAACGAATATGTGAGAAAATTGGACCCACAATAGATGTTTCCTTTTTACTATTATAAGGGATGTAATATTTAAAAATCAGTGTTTTAGTGAGTGTTTTTTCAATGACTTGCACATTACAACATATAGTGGCATGCTAGGTCACCGCAAGGAGACCACCTGACCGTCCAACAAGTCATGTGCTTGCTATGGTGTAGTGCAACAACAATCGTTACTCTCCAAATGGTCCATCCCTAGCTAGGATCTAGCGAATCTTGTGAGGAAGTGCAACTGGACCAGATTATAATATTTTTATTTGTCCCTAGGGGTCCTTTTTACAGTTTGTACAAACTTTTGTAATTTATTTTATCTTTTAGATCCAGATGCAACATTTACATGTTCTCATTATAATATTAAGTTGAGTTTAGGTCCTTTGGGGTCTTCCCGTGTTAAAAAAGTCATCCTTGAGATCATCTCCAAACCTATTCCCCAAGACCTCCCCTCCATTTTCCATGGATCCATCATAATGTTTTCACGTGTCATTAATTTGCACCTCATTTCCTTGTCGGTCCCTATCATTATCTTATTTGCATCTTGCCGCAACCTCGCCTCCTCAAGATAAATCTTACACTCCACGAAGGTAATCTTGCGATCCTCTATTGCTTCCATACTGAAAGTAGGGTTGGGCGTTCGGTTAGACCGAACCGATCGGTTTGGTTTCTCAGTGTAAAACTGAATTCGGTTTGTTGAGAATGTTGACTGATCGGTGCTCCAAAATAATAATAACCGATGATTCGGTGCACTGAGCTTTCGGTTCGGTCCTCAGTTCCTGACCGAATTTATCGATAATAAGGATATCGAATACCTATTTGAGGAAAAAGGGGGCGAGCATCAATGGAAATGTTGGGGTATGCCCCTTGGGGTTGCCCGATCTTTCACGAATCCCTTGGAAATCGAGGCGGGGGTGAGTGGAGGAAGAGGGAGAGGATGAAATCTGCGAACTCACACATGAAGAACACGATGAACTCACACACGCAAGAAGACATAATACACGCCAATAGCTTACGCCGACGGTTACCGGTCCGATGCAATCCCTAGGATCGGCATCGGGCAACGATCTCTCTCTCTCTCTCGAACCGACACGGTGAGCAGGAGGCTTGGTGAGATCTTGATGTCTTGGGAAAGGGCTCTGATGCCAAGGCCTTGTACCATGAGGAGGCACGATGCAAACTCCAATGAGGTTGGTGACGATAGTCGATCCCCTTGATTAAGGGGATGAGGCAAAACTAGAGATTCCACAAGGGTTGTATTTAGTCTATCATCTATGCCTAAGCATTACAATGGAGGGTGGGGGGATATTTATAGGCCAGCCACTAAAACATGGGTAGTTTGGGCACAAAAAGGTAAAGGCTGGAAGAATAGGGAATATTCTCGGGCATCAAACCTAGGGTTAACTTCGTCAGGAAATTCTGGTGATAAGTCAAGTAGCACCAGGATTCTCGTCGGAATTTCCGACGGTCATCAGTTTGTTTCATTCTGCACCGGAATAGAGTACATAACTGTGCTTCGGTCTGCGCCGGTAAATCTAGTCTAGGTTCCGGTCCACTAAAGAGTGTGCGCCAGTATTTCCAACGAGGAAACTGGTTCACCGGTCCTGACGCTGATTTGGTTCTAGAGCTCCTTCTCATGCTGACTTGGGTCCTTCTCTTGGCTACTCTTCATGAGGTTCATAGCTAAGGATGCATAAAGTATTGACATGAAGTAGCAATCCATCCAAGGATGTATCAAAGTCACATGAGAGGAGGAGCGAATTCACCTTAGTTTGAAGGAGCTTGGCTCGGGCACGAGTCATTGGTCCACTTGGGGGACTTGGTGGTGTAGATGTAGGGATGTCTGTAGGATGGGCTGCATTAGCTCCCCCCCTTGGGAAAGAGTCATCATCGACTCTTCATGATTATCATCTTGATCATCTCCATGGTAGGGTGAAAGGTCCTTGGCATTGAATGTTGAGCTCACGAGATACTTCAAGGTCGTTATGTCGATGACGTAAGTGTTGTTGTTGATCCTCTTGAGGACTTTGAAGGGTCCATCTCCTCTTGGCTTAAGCTTGGAGTCATGATCCTTGGGGAAGTAGTCCTTGCTTAAGTGGATCCATACGAGGTCACCTTCCTCGAAGATCATCTCTTTCCTGCTCTCGTTTAGTCTTGAAGCTTGGAGACGCACTTGTTGCTCTATCGTAGCTCTTGTGTCTTCATGTAGTTTCTTCATGGCTTGGGCACGCTTGTCAATGTCCATGTTGGTGCGCTCATGGAGAGGGAGTGGTAGTATGTCGAGCGCGGTGAGGGGCTCATAGCCATAGATGATCATGAATGGACTCATATTTGTTGTAGAGTGCTTGGCTCGATTGTAGGAAAACTCGCCGTAGGGAATGCATTCCTCCCAATCCCTAAGATTCCTCTTGATAAACACGCGTAGGAGAGTCCCGAGGCTTCGGTTGACGACCTCAGTTTGGCCATCGGTTTGACGGTGTGATGCGGATGAGAAGAGGATCTTGATGTCGAGCTTGGCCATTAACGTCTTCCACAAGTATCTCATGAATTGGACATCACAGTCGGAGACGATTGTTCTTGGCACATCATGAATACGGACGATTTCCCTAAAAAAATTGGCAACATGTGAAGCATCGTCGGTCTTATGGCACAGTATGAAGTGTGCCATTTTGGAAAAGCGATCCACTACCACAAATATAGAGTCATGACCGTGCTTAGACTAGGTAACCATAAGACAAAATCCATGCTAATGTCCGACCATGGTGCATAAGGAATAGGCAATGGCATATAAAGACTAAAGGGATTAGACTTAAACTTAGCTTGAACACATGTTGTGCATCATTGGACGTGGCGCTCCATGTCTCGCTTCATCTTGGGCCGAAAGTAGTGAGTGGAGAGCATGTCCAGTGTCTTGTCATAGCCAAAGTGACCCATGAGGCCTCCACCATGTGACTCGCGGAGAAGCAAGTTTTGGAGAGATGACTTCAGAATGCAAAGCTTGTTTTGTTTAAAGAGAAAGCCCTTATGCAAATAGAAATCATCAAATCTTTTGACACTAGAACACTCTATGAATATTGGTACAAAGAACGGTTCAGAAGCATACAAAGTTTTAATTTCATCAAGACCCACCACATTTACTTCGAGTCAAGTAAGAAGGCTTGTGTTCTTGCAAGATAAAGAATCCGCAACTATATTGTCTTTGCCTTTCTTATACTTGATGATGTACGGAAAATATTCCATAAACTCAACCCACTTAGCATGTCTCTTGCTCAAGTTAGCTTGGCCTCTAAGATATTTCAATGACTCATGGTCGGAATGTATGATAAATTCCTTAGGCCAAAGCTAATGTTGCCAAACTTGAAGGACATGAACTAAGGCAAAAAAGCTCTTTGTCATAAATCGGATAGTTAAGGCGAGCACCATCAAGTTTCTCGCTATGGTAAGCAATAGGACGTCCATTTTGCATAATGACTCCACCAATGCCAATACCACTAGCCTCACACTCTATATTAAAAGTTTTTGTGAAATCCGGTAACGCAAGAAGAGGTGCTTCGGTGAGCCTCTTTTTAAGTTCATCAAAAGCTTTTTCTTGAGATTTGCCCCACACAAAGGTGACATTCTTTTTGGTCAACTCGTTGAGAGGATAAGCAATGGTAGAAAAGTCTTTCACAAAGCGACGATAGAAACCAACCAACCACGAAAACTTCGAAGTTCACTCACATTTGTGGGGATGGGCCAATCTCATATGTCTTTGACTTTAGAAACATCAACTTCAATGCCATTCAAAGAGACAACAAATCCAAGAAAAATCAACTTGTCTTTAGCAAAAGTACACTTGGGGAGATTATCATATAGCTTTTCACTTTGAAGGATTTGTAAAACCTCCTTAACATGTATAACATGCTCCTCAAGCGACTTGCTATAAACAAGGATATCATCAAAATAGACAACAACACCTTTTCCAATGAGAGAACACAAAATATGATTCACAAGACGCATGAAGGTGGATGGGGCATTAGATAAGACAAAAGGCATGATCAACCATTCATAGAGACCAAGTTTGGTCTTGAAGGCGGTTTTCCACTCATCACCTTCCGCCATGCGTATTTGATGGTAACCACTACGAAGATCAATTTTCTAGAAAATAGTGGCTCCACTCAACTCATCAAGAATGTCGTCAATATGTGGTATAGGATGTCGATAACGCACGGTGATAGCATTGATTGGACGGAAGTCCATGCATAACCGCATCATGTCATCCATTTTGGGAACGAGAACCACCGGTACCGCACTTGGACTAGTGCTTACTTGGATCAAATATTTGGAGACAAGTTGGTTGATTTTATGCTCGGTCTCTTTCATCTCCTCTGGGTTCATGCGGTAGGCGGCGTGGTTTGGTAGAGGTGTGCTGGGTATGAGGTCAATGCGATTTGATGCCACGAAGAGGAGATAATCCATGTGGGAACTCTTCGGGGAACACATCCTTGAATTCCTACAAAACATCCATCAAGGAGGAAGGAACATTTGTCAAGTCATTAGCTCCTTGGCTAGGCCCTTGCAAATGAGGACATAGTACAAGATGGATGGGTTATTTCTCACTTCTCACATCTCACTTTTGGTGGCAAGAAGAACACTCTTATTTTTTCCACTCGAGTTTGGCTTGTGTCTCTCACTCGATATACGGTGGTTCTCTCTCTCACCACTCTTCTCACAAATTGGTATTGTGGTTTGCGCCCTTGCTAAAGCCTTTGCATTGTCCGCAATCATTTGGCTAGGAGTCATCAGTCGCAAAACACATGTCTTGTGAAGCCACTTGAAGGTGTACACATTTGTGCGACCATCATGTATAGCACCTTTGTCGAATTGCCAAGGTCGACCAAGCAACACATGGCAAACCGTCATGGGGACTACATCACAATCTACCATGTCTTTGTAAGGTCCAATTGAGAAAGTTACCGAGACGGTGTGCTTGATCTTCACGGACCCTTGGTCACTTAGCCATTGGACATGGTAGGGGTGATGTGTGGATGGAGGGTGAGGTTGAGCTTCTCACACAACTTGGTGCTAGCAATGTTGTGGCAACTCCCTCCATTGATGATAAGTTTGATGGATTTCCCATTGATGCTAGCACACATTTGGAAGATGTTGGATCTTTTATCTTCATGTTCTTGGGCTTGAGTAGTCAAGCCTTATGACGACAAGCGATGTACTTGCGGCATGTTCACACATGATGAGTTCTTGGTCATCTTCCATGTGTTGCCTTGCCATTGCTTCCTTGACTGTTGGATGAAATTCATCTTCACTCAAGTACTCTTTGTTGCGATTGTCATGGATGAACAAAACTTTCTTGTTTCCACAAGTGTCCGACTTGTGTCCTTTTACTCCACACTTGTAGCATTCGCCGTTGAATGGCGGGTGATCCTTTGTATGCTTGCCACTTGGGGCGGTTTTCCTTGAGGAAGTGTGGGCTTGAAGGAAGGCTTGGATATATTTGATGAGCTTCCATTGAAGGTTGTTGGAGTAGTGGTTGAAGCTTTCATGTAGGTGAAGTATGTCTTTGGATTGTTATATTTGATATCCTCTTGTACTTGACGCTCGGCCTTTGTTGCAATGTGCACAAGCTCAACCATATTGCTGTACTTTTGGAACTTGACGATGCGCTTGATTGGATGTTGCAAGCCAATGAGGAAACGTTCCATGGTTTGTTCATCACGCTCTTTAATGTTGGAGCAGATCATGTTGAGCTCCATTTGCTTGAAGTACTCTTCCACGTTCTTTGTCACTTGACTAAGCGATTATAGCTTGTTGAAGAGGTCATGCGTGTAGTGCATAGGAATAAAGTGGGATCTCATATGGGCCTTCATGTCATGCCAAGTCATGATTGGAGGCTCTTCTCTTACGTCACAAGAAACTTGGAATTGTTCCCACCAAAGGTTGGCGTAATCATCGAACTCAAGCGAAGCCATGGTGACCATCTTCTCATCACTAAAATTGTGAATGCGGAAGATTTTGTCCACTTTGAGCGCCCATGAGAGATACTCTTCGGGGTCATTCGAACCGATGAACTTTTCCAAACGTTTCTTCTTCATTGCGGTCACGATAGATATTGTTGCCATGGTGTTGACGGTCTTCATAATCCATGCAATCATGGCGACGCGCTTGGTGGCCTTGTTGATTCACTTGCGGTTGAGGGGCCGCATTTTGGGGAGGTGGAACTTGGTTCTCGTGACGTTGTTGGGGAGCTTGCTCTTTCTCTTGGCATGGATTTTGACGAGGTTGAGGCGCTTGGGCCTCATGAGGGTGTTGAGACTCTTGAGGCGGTTGTGGATGAAAAGTAGGCTCATTCCACGGTTCTTGACGTGGGTTAGGCACATGGGTCTCGTGGTGAAGGTCATGGTCTCGGGCCTCTTGACATGGTTGTGACGCTCCACATGTACCATGCGAAACTCCATTTCTTGATGTTGTAGGGGAGGCTCGTCATGGTGACCATGTTGACGGCATGGATGTTCATGATGGTGATGATGAATATGAGGATCTTGGAGAGCTTCGCATCAAAGTCAAGCTTGGTCCTCCAAGTTGGAGTCATCACTTGTTGTGGCAAGAATGTGACATGGACAATGATGGTGTATTTGAGGTTGTACTCGAGGTTCCACTCGTGGTTCTTCATGCGGGTGTGCCTGTTGGATCACCAAAGCTCTTGCGTGATGACGGTGTTCATCTCACCTTGCTTGATGCCTTGAGGAGAAATCACCATCGTAGCTTGACGTTGCAGCGTGCCGTCGGGAAGGTACATAGTGTGAAGAACTTCCATCTCCACCACGGGTGCTTCATCGCGTGTTGGATCACTTTCATGAAGATCTTGTTGAGGTGGAGGGCGATAGCGAGAAGAGATTGACACACTCGAGTGGTGCCGTGAAGAGCTTGATGCGCGTGAACACGGTCTTTTGTTGTGTGTGAGCTTGGCCATCGACCTTTGTAAGGCTTCATTTTGGTTGGCGAAGTTAATGTGCATGGCCCTTATCTCTTGAGAAAGGTTGACGAAGCCTTGTCGCATATCATGCATTTGTTGTTGTAGGCCGTCGAAGCGGTTGTCGATGCTCTTGAATTTGGATAGTGTGTCACCGAATTGTTCATCTTGACGGGTCTTAAGAGCATGGCAACAATCACAGAACTCTTGTAAGATGATGTAGTCGTTTGCACGCATCATGTACGATCATTCTTCATCCTCGGGTGGAGGTGGTTGGCTCACCTCACCATGTCTATCCATCATTCAATATAACAATGGATTGTATATGGAAGGTAATTGGTGGGGGTTAGCTGTTTACCTCACCTTGGGGATTGCAACAAACTAGTAGCCAAAGTGAGAACTATAAGCTTGCAAAGTGAAATCGCCAAGAAAGCTCACACTAAGAAATAACTAAACTCTCAAAAGCTTTTGGTGGAAGGTTAGGGTGGTGGAAAACCAAACGAAACAATCCAAAGAAAAGGCTATTGTTGAAGGTGGTAGAGAACTAAAGATCAAAAGAAAAAAGGATACGATCTACAAGAACACAAAGATACACACATGTGGAGATGGATGGGGTTAGCACGACTATAAAAAATAAGCAGAAAATGTCCTAACGATGACTAAGCTCGGTTGTCGTGCCAACGCAAGGAGAGACCACAACTAGTTCGCCAAAAGAGGATAATTAATGGATTTGTGCACTTGCCTTGGTCGTGCTTTTTCTCTCCCTTTGCTTACAAGCTTGATACTCTCTTTGTATTGGGAGACTGTATCTTTTCTATTTTTCTTTTGTTTCTCTTTTTTATTCTTTTTCTGCCTTTCTATACTACTATGTCAACTTTTGTATTTGCTTACACACTCTCACTTCTCCAAGGGCAAGTGCACAATCCTTAGGCAAACACAAAATGAGTTGCTCTCATAGGATAGATACACATAAAGGAAGATAGGGGGTTAACAACATGGAGCAAGTTATACCTTTAGTATTGTTAATGACTTGCTACCAATGTTGGGGATGATGTTCGGGCGTCGTGGTGTTGAAGAGCGTGAGATGTAATGATTTGCAAAAGCTTGTTGTTAGTTTGGGCGACATGCACGTGAAACACGAACAACACAAGAAGAAAAATAGTCAAAATTGGGTCAGAAAATCGATTTCGGCGGCCAAACCGGCGGCGCTGGACCTGTCGCCAGAATTCTCGGTGGCGATTCCGGTTAGCCGGAATTGGCGCCAGAAATTCCGGCGGCAGTGTCGGTCCACCAGATCTGGCATCGGTTCGTGTTCGTGAAGAACACCAAAAGTAAAATCCGTGATTTTTTTCGAAAATTTGTCGGAATTGGGGCTGGGGAAGGTCAAAGGAAGGTAGATCGACACCCAAAGCAACAGATCTATGGACCAAAACCACGAAAAACTCACCAAATCTAGAGATCAATCAAAAGGCAATTTGGGGATCTTTTTTTTGGGATTTTCGAATTTTTTGGTCAATAGAAACAAAATTGAGGGGAAATTCATGATCAACGAAGCTCGTGATACCAATATGTTGGGGTATACCCCTTAGGGTTTCCTGATATTTCACGAATCCCTTGGAAATCGAGGTGGGGGTGAGTGGAGGAAGAGGGAGAGGATGAAATCTACGAACTCACACACGAACAACACGATGAACTCACACACGCACAAACACACGATACAAGCCAATAGCTCACACCGGCGGCTATCGGTCCGGCGCAATCCCTAGGATCAGCGTCAGGCAAGGATCTCTCTCTCGAACCGACACGGTGAGCGGGAGGCTTGGTGAGATCTTGACGTCTTGACAAAGGGATCTAATGCCAAGGCCTTGTACAATGAGGAGGCACGATACAAACTCCAACGAGGTTGGTGATGATAGTCGATCCCCTTGATTAAGGGGATGAGGCAAAACTAGAGATTCTACAAGGGTTGTGTTTAGTCCATCATCTATGACTAAGCATTACAATGGAGGGTGGGGGCTATTTATAGGCCAACCACTAAAACAAGGGTAGTTTGGTCACAAAAAGGTAAAGTCTGGACAAATAGGGAATATTCTTGGGCATCAAACCTACGGTTGACTTTGTCAGGCGATTCCGATGATAAGACCGGCGGTGTCGAGATTCTCACCGGAATTTCCGGCGGTCGCCGGTTTGTTTCGGTCTGTGCCGGAATAGCGTACAGAACTATGCTTCGGTCAGCACCGGTTGGTTTCAGTCTGCACTGATAATTCCTGTCCAGGTTCTAGTCCACCGGAGTGTGCACTGGTATTTCCAGAGAGGAAATCGGTTCACTGGTCCTGATGCCGGTTTGGTTCTGGAGCTCCTTCTCGTGCTGACTTGGGTCCTTCTCTTGGTGACTCTTCATGAGGTTCATAGCCGAGGATGCATAAAGTATTGAAATGAAGTAGCAAGCCATCCAAGGATGTATCGAAGTCACATGAGAAGTGGAGTGAATTCACCTTAGTTTGAAGGAGCTTGGCTCGGGTACGAGTCATTGGTCCACTTGGGGGACTTGGTAGTGTAGATGTAGGGACGTCAGTAGGACAGGCTGCATCAAGAAATCAACCAAAAAATCAGATATATGCATCTAACTAGAAGGTAATAGAATAGATGTAGCTATAGGAGAAGCTCGGGAGACAAGTTGACTTGAGGTGACCGGCCGCTGCTAGCAGAAGAAGTGGCCGTGCAGCCTTCCAGGACGTCGGGCGCAATGTTGACCAGCTAGGAGAGACCACCGGTTGAAATTTAAGGTGGAGGCGATTGATGTAGACGAGAAGGAGGAAGAAGGAATATATGTCACACCGCCGATGCTGGTCATTGGAATCGAGCATGAGCATTGCCTCATCGTGTGGCTGGTGGCTCCCATGTCTTCCTGACTAGATTAGATTTATTTGTTTTTGAGGGAAAGGTAGATAAGGTGCGACCATGTGTGCATCCTGAATGCTACACTTGTGAAGGCCTACATGGACAAAATGCCTATTGGGCTCTAGGTCTTAAGCCCTTACGGGTGAAATTTGCTTGTTACTGATTATTTCGGTTTCTTGGATCTTTTCGGTCACTAATGTGTTAAAACCGAACTAGCCAAATTAAATTCGTTTTTCAGAGTTCTAGACCGAATTTAGCACTGGTTTTTTGGTTTTGGTCTATTTAGGTTCGGTTCAGGTTATTTCGGTTCGGTAGTTTGGTCTTCGGTTAAAATGCCCAGCCCTAACTAAAAGGACCAACTAAGGTCGACTAGAGGGGGGGGGGGGTGGTGAATAGGATAGTACCAATTTTTATCTTTTTCTTCAGTTTTAGGCTTTTCACAAAATTAAGTTCTCTAGAGATGCAGCTAGGTGAATAATCCTATATGGAGAGAACAACAACAAGTAACAAAGCGGTAAGGACAAGTAGTAAATGAGAGGAGCGAGTAAACTAGTGAGGAGACATGGAGATGTAATTGCCGTAGTTCACTTCCAACAATGACACTTTGTCCTCAAATCTTTTTATCTGATTATCACCCGATCCACGTGGTTCAATAGGAACTTGGATTTCCGGAACTACAACAATTGTAGAAATCGTAGACATGAGCATTGTAGCTGCCTCTAGAACACTTTCCGGTGTTGCGCTACTCTGATCATGTCAATTAGGTTCAAATTAACCTCATCGAAATTTCTGTTGTCCTCCCACTTAAATATTTCATGAAAAATTCCTTCTCAAAGAACTCATCGTTTTAGCAACAAACACTTTGTCTTTAGTGTTACAGTGGAGAAATTCCGAATGATTCCTTTTTGGATAACCTA
This sequence comes from Avena sativa, assembly GCA_916181665.1. NCBI lineage: Eukaryota > Viridiplantae > Streptophyta > Magnoliopsida > Poales > Poaceae > Avena > Avena sativa. The sequence continues at coordinate 349,385,070 of OV702287.1, forward strand.
CAAATATGTGCGTATTCGACTTTGGTTTTGTGAACACTTTACATATGCCTTGCATACCAAAATTTAAGAAAAGATGAACTAGGTTTTACCCCTTGCCACTTCAACGGATTGTGATGTTGCTCTTTTCATTGTATAATAGGTAGTCACCATAGCATAATTTTTTAAATCATAATGGATGTTTTATATTTGATCTTACCATGTCAAACTAGGTTCTATTATTGACGAGGGGTTAACTCATCAATGCCCATCATTGATGGACTTAGGTTCGAGGAATTGGGGAGCGCTGGAGGCATCGATCGGCTAGCAAACAAGCACATAGGGGGACACGAGGTTTACCCAGGTTCAGGCCTCAAAGAGGACCCTACTCCTACTTGTCTGCTCTTGATTATCAGGGAGTCGAAAGTTACAAGGGGTGCGCAGATGCAATCTGGTGAGGTGTAAGCTAAGGTTGTGGATTGACCTCCTCGCTACCCCCTCCTAGACTTTATGTAGGGAGGCTAGGTCTCGGGATGGTAGGCCGAGTCGGTTACAGATTAGGGTTTTCCCTTTAAATTTCTATCTACTCCTTGTCGTGTTCTTCAAGGAGTCGCATCCTCTTAGGCCACTCGAATCCTTATTGGGCTTCGTTTGCACCGTGGACTCCTCTTGGGCTAGACCGCATAGACTAACCGCGAGTACCTATACCCATGTTAGTAGACCCCGAGTGTCCATCCGAATCATAGATTTGGGTGGAGACTATAAGTCTTTGAGTGCATGGAATGTAGGCTTATCCGAAAGTCTTTCGGGTGCCTTTGTTGATGTCATAGGGATTGTTGATATGCATGCCTGATATATCCGACATATTGGGATCAATTAACTGCCTTAGGAAAAAACAACACTATCTACTCAGATTCAAGTCCCCAGACTCAAATCTGGAACATTCCTGACGTAATTCGACTCATGCCGCGGAGGTCTTACAAAGTTGAATCCTAGTGTTTTAGTGTGGGAACTCGACGCGTCCGTCAAGGATTTTACATCGTGCCTGTAGGCACGAATTTTTTCTGGTAGAGCGCATCAGGTGCGTTGCCAGGCCTTTCATAGGTCTTATCTTCACATTGTAAACGTGGCATCCGACGGATGGTTCACCGCGGAGGTGATTCGGGTGACCCAGGAGACGCTGTCTCTTTGTAGGGCATGTTCAGCAATTTGTGAGGCGAAGTCGCCGAATTCTTCGAATGCTTATGGTGCGGACGTGGTCAATGCTTTTTGTCATGCATACGTATTTTTCTTTTCATAGGGTGCACGACCAGCGCTCCCTATGGGAGTAGCCCCTGAGTGCCTATTTGAGTCGAAGACTCGAGTGGGGATTTTGAGATTTTGTCGACTGGATCGTTATATTTAGCTTTGTCGATTGTGCTTCCAGCGCTCCCTATGGGAGGAGCCCCCGAGTCCACAATCGAATCGTTAATTCGAAAGAGGGGTTAAGATGTAAAAAAAATCAGGTGCGCGGCCAACGCTCCTGTTAAGAGTATCCCCCGAGTGTTTGGTCAAGTCGTAGAGTCGACCAGAGACTAGATCAGTCGAAGGGAACTCCTGCTGGAGTACATATTTTGATGACATCAGTGTTGACGATCTGGTGAGGGCAGTTTCCTGCATAAGCAGTGTTGATGGGACATGGCAGAAGTGGGGCCCCAAGTCTGTTTGGGATTTGAACAGTCACGCACAATTTTTGGTTTTAACTGCGCCTCCTCAATTCTCGCACGTAGTGGGGATCGTGCAACGATAGTTCAGTATATGCACTGCCACGCGACTTCGTTGATGTGCGCCACGCGTCTGGATGAAGCTCTACGGGCTATTGGATGGCATTCATCGATGCTTAAGTAGGGATCCTATGCGGTAATTGTCGCATTGATCTTCTTCCTCCTTTGCGCGCTGCTTCCATTACCATTCTCCTTTGCTCCACTCCGCCCATTGCTTCTGTTGTGCTGGACATCCTCAAAGCCTTCCCAAGCTACTTCCTCCGATCCCACCGCTAGAAGATGGGGAAGAAGAAAAGTGATGTTGTCACTGGATCTACCTCCACCGCTGTCGCGGTGAAGAAGAAGGGCGCCGCCACCACTGGGTCCGGTACTACTGCCGCGACCATGAAGAAGAAAGGCGTGGGAACCCACGTGACCAACGAGTCATGGCGGTGCTCCTCCTTGAAGGAGCACGAGATCCAGATGCACCGCCAGGATGGTCTACTACCGGCCGATGCAATGGACTGCGAAATCCTAGGACCTGAGGTAATCCTTGATCCTCCCACTGGGTTTCGGGTGATGTTCTTGGCATTTATCCTCTGGGGTCTCTCTCTCCCCTCCACAAGTTTGTGTGAGGGCTTCTTTGCTTTTATGGGCTTCAGCTGACCCCCAACTCTATTTTTCACATCGCGTGCTATATCACCCTTTGCGAGTGTTGGCTCGGAATCAAGCCACACTTTGCGCTCTTCAAGAAGATCTTGAAGATGAAGAGGCAGTCGGGTTCTAGCTCGGTGACATATGATATTGGCGGATGCGGGATATACATGGACACTAATGTCTAGTATTTCAACCTTAATTTCATTGAGTCCGCCCAAGGATGGAGGGAAAAATGATTTTACATCCTGGACCAGAAGGTGAATGGAGAAATTTTTGGGCTTGCTCCTTTCGACCCGAAGGCTGAGCTGAAGAGGAGGAGGTCCTGGAAGAATGTGGTGATGTCGAACGAAGCAAAGGAAGTCAAAATCTTGTACAAGCGTGTCTATGACCTATAGCTTGTTCGAGGCTAAGAAGTCACTAGCGTGGACCTCATCTGCACATGGTTGCGATGTTGGGTGTAGCCGTTGTAGGCCAAGGTACACCCAATGTCGTTCTGGACCAGTGTGGATGACCCAACTCACATCTCTTCTAAGAATCCGTCTTCAGGGGAGGTGGATAGGAAAGTTCAAGTGCTGACGAAGTTCACCGCGAAGGATGTCCTTCTTGGAGATTCATCCATGCTACCCTTCCGCGCGAGTAACTCTCCTCCTAAGGTAAGGTTTCCATTGACTCCTCATGTTCTTTCATGTCCATAGGACTGTATTGTCATTGTATTTGATGATTGCGCCAAGATTGGAAAGATGCGAGTGTGCTATCGCCCCAGCCAGAGGGGATACTTCCACCCGAGGCTCAAAAATAAGATGAATTAGGGTTGACTGTGCCTGTCGTTGATGTGCAGGAAATCCCTGATTCCAACGAAGATGACACTCGCAAGCGCTCTCAGAGTGAAGACTCAGATGCATCCATGCCGGAGACACCGAAGGGTCCTTCGACTGAGGTAGGCACCGCCAATCCAATTCCAGCGATGCCTGTCCGCAACATGGCTCCGCTGCCACTAAAGAGGCTGAGGAGGCTAAAGAAGAAATTGGATGATGACTTCGACCTCGACAATTTTGACGGGTGAGTCTTTGCTACTTGTGCATATGAATATCAGTCTTGGCTATAGTTTTTTGTGCTGAATGCCTCCTTATTTGTGTGTCAGTGTGACTGCATCGTTGTCGTCTCGTACTGACCATGTCCTGGAGGACGTTGGAGTCGTAGACTCGAAGGGCCAGGATATTGAGGAGTTCGAACCCTCCCCGAAGACAGCGACCACCTCTGGTGCTAGTTCCTCGAGTTATCCCAATGTGGAGAAGCACATGGTTCTTGCCCGAACGTCTGCCCAGAAAGAACCTTCGGAGTCTTCGGGTGACCATGTAAGTGTATGTAGGTTTATTGCTTTGAAAATTTCCTAGAGTCACCCTTGTCCGTGACACATTTCCTTATGTAGCCTATCCTCTAGGATGCAGTTTGTCTTGGCGAGCAAGTTGTGAACCTTGGTCGTCAGCATGCTCGGCTAGATAATGAGCATCGCCAGCTTCAAAGTAAGTGTTTGATCTTTGCCTTACTGTGATGAGCATGCTTTTCAATTGTGCCTGACATGCTTGCCTTCATAGGTGAAAACAATGAACTTCTTTATCGTCTGAGCTCCCTTGAAAAGGGGTGCAATGTGGCGGAGAAGAAGAAAGATAAGGCACTCGAAGTCCTCGAGCTCCTCAAGCAGGAATCGAAGAAGCGTGAGGAAGACCTATTGGCCGCCACAGCTGACAGAGAGAAAGGGTTCGCAGAACAACTTCTCTCTGTCACCCAAGCTCTATCTGGTATGCTTTGTTGAGATTTTGTTCAGTGTGAATCTTCTCCTTTGTTTGTGCTTGTTCTTTTTGCTGATTTGCGCAAGTTAATCATAGATGCTGCTAGAATGGACTTTGACCGCCAGGCACTTGCCAACGAGGACGTCTTGGCTGGTTCTGTTGTGGCAATCGAGGATCACAGCGTCTCCGCCTAGGACTCACTCAAGAAAGCCAAGGTCGTGCTTGGACGTCTTCGAGAGGACATGCTCCCCAAGGCCAAGCTTGTTGAAGACATTGACGACCTGGTCAAAACCTTTGCTGGGCACATGCCTACGGACTTCAAGAACACATAGAAGGGCGTCGGTGCTTCTCTAGGGCTGGCGATGGCACATACTTGTATTGCTGGCTTGGATGTGAGAAGGATCACTTCAAGGATGCCAACAACCGCGAAGGGAGAAGAGGTAGCCTTTGGCCCTTTTGCTTCTCATTGCCATAAATACGGGCCCCATCTCATAGAGATGCTCTCAAAGTACTACACGAAGAAGAAAAGGCGAAGAGCGGCGAAGACCAACGCATCTGGAGCTACTTCTGCCAAGGTCGCGACATCAGATGCTGCCGTGGAGTCCGCGAAGCCCCCAAGTGCCGGTGAAAAGGCATATATTCCATTCTTGTTTTGTTTGTAGCGATGCTAGGACCCTAGGCTTGTCGTGAACTTACTTTTGTGGGGGTGTTCCTATTGAAACTTGTTGTTGGTCTTGATGTATAAATCCGCTTCGTGCTTTTGTCTCTCGAATTCCATGTTCAATATCTTTTATCCATCACATCTTTTTCTTTGGTTAGGGGTCTTCGAGTGGCTTGCAAGGTGCGCCCTCTTCTGATGTGCCTATGGCACAGCCACACTCGAAAGTGGTGGAGTTGTCACTTTTATCTCGCCTATGTGATCGTGTGAAGCACTTGGAGTGAGAAGCATTGGTGATTCATGGTAATGCCAATGTCTAGAAGTCGAAGGCAGAAAAAGCTACAGAGTGAGAAGCTTATCTTCTTGGCGAGGTGGCTCAGATCAATGAGCAGTTGTAGTGTGGGTGTTTTTTGACTCCTTTGGTCTTGTGCTTCTACATTGCCAATGTGTTGATTGATATTTTTGATGTTGCTATTCGTGGAGTTGTCAATCTCATTCCACGGGAAGAGAGGGATCGCGTAAGCATCTGACTGAACTGCTTGACTTAGGAGCAATTGGAAGCTGGTGGGTTCTTCTGGACCGATCGAAATCATGCAGTTCTGCTTGCAACATTGCATGATCGCATGTTGCAGGTACTGCATTTCCTGAAGAAAGCCTAGTCATGCTTGAGGCATATATTTGTGGCAATGTACCCATTGGACGCTATCTCGGCAAGCCAGTTAGCTTTGCTTCGTAGATTTCAGAACGCCGGTGATGTACGTGAGTGCGTGCACCAGCAACTTGTCGTGGGTGCCAAGACTGTGCTAGCACTTGTGCGTATGCAGCGTCCTGACGTGGATTTGGGGGCAATCGCAGAAGGCCCGCCAACACCTTCAGAGGGAATGGCATGGAACATGGTGCCGCATTATAGAACGATCATCGGGCTAGCAAAGAGGATTGTAGATTTGTTCGACGAGCATACCAATGTACTTCTTCAGTGCCAGTAGAATAGTTTTGTCCTGCACAAGGTATATAAGTGTTGTAAAGCTTGTATAATGTTTCGACTGGGTGTTTTGATACCCGCGCGGTATGTAAATCTTGTTAGCCTATGTGTTTTACGAATGTGTTTCTTATGCAATGCCCTTCCGATAGCCCGACGCTTGCTGATCTCAGCGCCTTGCCAGCCTATTAGTTGCGTGGCATTTGGGTTGGGATTATCAAGGGTTCGATTGATAGTTCGGTCAGCTACTCGGGTCATTGCATTTGTGTGATTAGATATGTGACGAGGTCGTCAAGGAGGCGTAGCCCCTGAGTGCAGAATAGTAATGAAAGTAAATGTAACAAGGCACATAGTTGGAGGCACTTAGCTTTTATTTATTCGGAGAATATCAGGAGGTACAATGTTTGGCTAAGTAGCCTGGCTGAGCAACCTTATTGTAAAGTAAAAAACATCTAGGGGTAGAAACATTGTAGTTGCACGATGTTCCATGGGTTGGAGTATGTCACTCCACTTTCTATGTCCTTCAGGCGATAGGCGCCACCTGGGATTACTTCAGTGATCACGTATGGTCCTTCCCAGAGGGATTCGAACTTGAGGTGCCCTTTCTACTTCAGACGCAGGACGAGATCTCCTTCGACGAAGGACCTTGGGCATAGCCATTGGCTATGGTAGTTGCGGAGACTCTACTGGTAGATCGTTGATCACTCTACCATGATTTTGCGTGCTTCATCGAGGAGGTTGACAGAATCCTCGAGTGCGACCATAGATTCAGCCTCGCTTGAAGCAACGACCCTTGGGGCCTTGTAGGACACTTCTGCGGGTAGCACCGCCTCAGCACCATGCACTATGAAGAACGGCGTGTAGCCCGTGGCCCTGTTTGGAGTCGTGCGTAGGCTGCATAGTACAGAGGGCAGCTCCTAAGCCCAGTAACCAGCTTCCTGCTAGAGTGTCCGAAGAAGTCTCTTCTTGATGCCATTGCAGCCTAGGCCGTTGGCCTTCTCTACTTGACCGTTGGTCTGGGGGGTGTGCCACTGAGGCATAGATGATGTTGATTCCTAGGTTTTCGTAGAAATCCTAGAACTCATTCGAGGTGAAGTTCGTCCCATTGTCGGTGATGATACTGTGTGGCACCCGAACCTGAAGACGATGGACTCGAAGAACTTGACGGTGGTGGAGCCTGTCTGGTTAGTCACCGGCATGGCCTCGATCCACTTGGTGAACTTGTCGACTGCGATGAGGAGGTAAATGTATCCTCTAGGTGATGATTTCTGCAACTTTCCGACCATGTTGAGGACCCATTGCACGAAGGGCCAAGCCACAAGTATTTGCTTGAGCTCCGCGCCTGGTGCATGTGGCTTATCCGCAAATCATTGGCAAGCATTGCACTTCTAGACGATGTCCCTGGCATCGCGCATAATGGTTGGCCAAGAAGCCAGCTCGTAGAGCTTTAGCAACAAGGGCTCGACTACCAGCGTGATGCCCGCAGGTGCCCTCGTGTATCTTGAGGAGGATGCCTCTTCCATCGCCGTTGGTGACGCATCGTTGGAGGATGCCCATGATGCTGCGCTCGTACAACTTGCCGTTGATGATAGTGAAAGCCTTGGAGCACCACGACAAGTGTCGCACATCTATCGGGTCGTCTGGCAGCCTTTTGGTGAGCAGGTATGTGACATACGGTTGTGTCCAGGATGGCTCCATGAGCATGACCTCCATGGGGCCCTCAGGTTCAGATCCCTGTTTCGCATTGCTAGAACCTTCATTTTCTTCGGGTGGCATAGCCCCCAAGTCTATTGATGTGCTAGATGGTCTGGAAGGAGTCTTCGGCTTGATGGAGCGCTCGTAGATCTGCTCGAGGAATACACCTGGTGGCACCGGGGCACATGTGGACCCTATGTTGGCGAGCATGTCAGCCTCCTCATTGCTTTTGCAGCCTATGTGCTGCAGTTCGCAACCGTCAAAATCTCCTTCGAGTGTGTCATAGAGATCGCAACACGCGATCATGTTGTCGTTCAAAGCATCGCATTCATTCATGGTTTGGTTCACCACCAGCTTGGAGTCACTGTAGATGATGAGTCGTGTTGTGCCGCAGGCTTTGGCCATCCGCATCCCGTGGATTAGATCTTTGTATTCCATCTCGTTGTTCGAGGCACGAACCTTCATCCGTAGAACATACCTCATCTTGTCACCCTGTGGTGATGTCAAGATGATGCCTGCGCCAGCTCCCTCTCGTGTTTGGATCCATCGAAGTGCATTGTCCATAGACAGGACATGGCCGGTATGTCTAGGAGTTGGTTCTCCATCTAGTGGATGATGAAGTCTGGCAGAACTTGCGACTTGATCGCCACTCTCTGCTCGTATGTGACGTCCCATGGTGACAACTCAATTCCCCAAAGGGCGACCCGCCCCGTAGCATCAGGGTTGTTGAGGATGTAGCCTAGTAGGGCGTCATTCACCACCACTATGGGGTGCTCTTGAAAGTAGTGGCGAGTCGCCATGCTATCATAAAGACGTCGTAGGCCAACTTTTGGTAGTGTGGGTACTGCTGTTTTGTTGGCGTCAGTACCTCGCTGAGGTAGTAGACTAGGTTTTGTACTCCATGAACTTTGTTATCTTCGGCTCGTTCTACCACCAGTATGATACTGACCACCTGGTTGGTGGTGGAGATGTACAGTAACATTGGCTCCTTTTCCCTTGGGGTAACCAACACGGGTGAGGTGGAGAGTAGGCGATTGAGATCATCGAATGCTTCTTGCGCTTCGTCCGTGCACTCGAATTTTTCAGTTTTACGTAGGAGATGGTAGAACGGTAGTGCCTTCTCGCCCATTCGACTGATGAATCGACCGAGCGTCATGATTCGCCCAGCCAGCTGTTGAACGCCTATTACGTTCTTTGGCTTCTCCATGGCCAATATGGCCCGTATCTTTTTCAGTTTCGCCTTGATTCCCCTGGGGGATATGAGGTACCCGAGTAATTGCCCGGATGGCATGCCAAAGGCGCACTTCTCCAGATTCATCTTGATCCGGTAGCGATCGAGATTATCGAAGGTCTCACGGAGATCATCGATGAGTGTATCTTCCTCCTTGGTTTTGACGATGATGTCGTTGACATAAACATGGATGTTCCCTCCAAGCTGGTTTTTGAGGAAGGCTTGCATACACCGTTGATAGGTGGCTCCCGCGTTCTTTAGGCCGAAGGGAATTGTTGTGTAGCAGTAGACGCCAAAGGACGTGATGAAGGTCGTCTTCTCCTGGTCCTCCTCCTTCATTCGAATCTGATGGTAGCCTGAGTAGGCATCATGGAAACAGAGGTGTTCACATCCCATGGTGGAGTCTATTATCTAGTCGATCCGCGGTAATGTAAAGTGGTCCTTCGGGCAATGCTTGTTGAGGGAAGTGAAGTCCACGCACATCTGCAGGATATCCATGTCCTTCTTTGGAACAAGAACATGGCTAGCTACCCAGGTGCTTTCCTTGATTTCGCATATAAAGTCGGCGTCAAGGAGTCTGTTGACTTCCATGTCAACCGCCTTTGCCCTTGGTTCGGTCAGTCAACGCATCGATTGCTTGAAAGGTCTTGCTTCTGGATTCACATTGAGTGCATGCTCGGAGAATTCCATGGCACTCCTGGCATGTCCATAGGACACCAGACAAAGAGCTCCAAGCGCTCATGGAGGAATTCGACGAGCACGAGTTCCTATGCGGAACTCAAGTTGTTGGCGATGAGGGCCATCTTGGTTAGGTCCGTCGGGTGGACCTGGACCGCCTTGGTGTTCACCGACGAGTCGAAGGACTGGTCAGGTGCGTTCGGCTTGCTCACAGGAGGAAGACTGTTGTCTGTCGACTCCTTGAGCCTGGCGAGCTCTTCATGCATGCCGAAGGATTGGGAGATTCTGTTGAATTCCCTATCGCAGCTATCTGACTTGGCAAAGCTCCCGCTGACGGTGATAATGCCGTTTGGTCCTGGCATCTTCATCTGCAAGTAGGCGTAGTGTGGGACCACCATGAACCTCGCGAACACGACACGTCCGAGGATTGTGTGGTATTGCAAGGGCCATTCGACCACCTCGAATTCGACGTGCTCTTGCCGGAAGTTTGCCGACATGCCGAAGATGACGTCCAGATTGATTTTCCCAAGGGGTACACGCCCTTCCCTGGGACAATGCCATGGAATGTTGTTTCAGATACTTCCAGGCAGGAGAGAGGGATCCACATGGCGTGTAGGGTCCTTGCGCACACTAGGTTGATGCCACTGCCTCCGTTGATGAAGACCCGACTCATCTCATAGCCGTCGATTTGCGCCTCAAGCACCAGAGTAGAGTGACCCGGGCGAGGAACTTGGCGCAGGTGGTCACGCTTGTCGAAGGTGATGCAGGACTCGCACCCGCTGACGAACTCAGTGGTTGAGGATGGAGAGTTGATGGCCAAATTGATTTGGCGAGTGATCGACTTTTGCACCCTGTTGGAGGGTCGTCCCTTATGGATCATGCCCATGTTCCCTAGTGCTCGTGGGTACTGGTTGCCTCCGTTGTTTTGCGCCCGCGCAGCCGCATGCTGCGCATGTCCTCTAGGTGGCGGTGGTGGCGCTCCGTGAGCTATGGTGTCCGGGGCAGCTCCGTACCCCTGATTTATCGCGTCGTGATTCATCTGGACGAGGCCTTCGTGGAGCTTCAGGAACTCAGGACAATCCTTGAGTAGATGGATGGACTTCTTCTTGTCATCGTTCTTGTCGATGTAGTAGTGAACGTTGCAGATCCCAGATAGCTTTTCCTAGATGGATGCTTTGGGTGCTTCATCGCAGGTGCGGTGTTGCCACACTTGCATGGTTTTCCCGCTGTCATGGTAGCTGCCGCTACGGTACCCGCTACTGTGGTTGCCTTCGTCGCACTTGTCGGTGTAGTCGGCCGCGACCATGTCGACTTCCTCACAGTCTTCATAACAGCGCATCCGACGTTTCCCTCGACGGTCACGTCTATGGCCGAGGTTATCATCATCGTCTGAGTGGACGCAGTTATTTTTCACCGAGTCTTCTCCATATGCCCACCTATTTGTGATTTCCATCAAGTGGTCGATTGTTTTGGGCTTCATGTGGCCCAGCTCCTCCCTAAGCTCTCTACGACATACGCCACCATTGAATGTGTCGATTGCGCGATGCTCAGAAATGTCATCCACCGAGTTTTTAATAATGAACCACCTCTAAATGTAGGAACAAAGTGATTCGCCCGGCTTCTAATAGTAGGCCTTTAGCTCTTCGATTGATGCGGGCCTTTTGTAGGTGCCCTTGAAGTTTTGCATGAAGCTATAGACCAGCTCCTTCCAGCGGCGGATCGACCCACGGAGAAAATTGTCAAGTCATGCTCGAGCAACGCCTTGTAGCTGCAGCTGGAGGCATTGCATGGCTGTACTTTTGTTTCCACCGTACAGCTTGACATAAGACATGTGGTACTCTAGCCAGATCTTCGGGTCATGAAGGCCGTTGAACTTCGGGTTCTCTGAAGGAAGTTTGAACCCTTTTGGCATTCGTTTCTACCGTATGGCTCTGCTGAAGCAGCTGGCGTTGTAGAGCTCTATTTCTTCATCCTCCGACTCTATAGAGTAGGCGCGTTTGTCACACATCTTTTTGACCTTGCGCTGCGTGATGTCATCACTCACGTCGTAGTCGCGATCGTGTCGACGTGAGCGGCATCGCCGCAACAAGCCGTGCTCGTCATTGCTAGAGGAGAGTGAGTAGTACTTGGGTGGAGCTTTTCTTTTCTTTGGCTCTAGAGTTGGCTATTTGGCAAGAATGACTTCGACCAATCCAAGGCGGGCGATCGTAGATCGGTCCATAACAGCTCGTGGATCTCCGGTTGGTGGTTGGTTGTTGAGCATGTACATGGTGGTTGCTGCCACTGCTGCTTGGGGTGTCTTCCGGGTCGTGTTACCCCGTGAGTCCTCCGATAGGAGAGAGAAGTCGAGGTTCGGGTGGCCTCTTCCCGCTCCTTGTCGGTGAGGTGTTCCAAGCGAGAGCGCCTTCTGGCGATCGTAGGTCCATTGCCCTTCGAGGAGTGTAACACCCTCAAATCGGCCCTATGCAAGTTTTAGCCCTTTCCGCCAAACCCGCATAGAAACGATTCAAGGACGCCCACCAGGCACTTTCGTGCGGGTGGAAAACAAAGTAATACCATTACACAACAGTCCTCGATGGGACCCACAGAACAAATATATATACAACAGCGACTCAACGAGTCAAGAATACGGATATACAATACAAAGATCCAAATCACCTTGAAATCGATACAACGTCCGAGTACGGACAAGAAGCAAATTGGGCTAAGAGCCCTGAAGAATAACCAATGGCGTCCATAACCCTGCCCAGGCAAAGCCAGAAGGGTAACACTGCTAACGATGTCGATCTCAAACCTGCTAAAACAAAAGGGGTGCCGACAAAGGGCAAAGGAAAAAGAGGAGCGTCAGTACTGAGGCCAGTACACGGCGAGGCTAGAATTCGGTCGTCCTCGCCTACACAGGTATGGTGTGCTGAAGCAGCAACGCAGCGGCACTAAACAACCTATAGATACTCGATACAACTGGCGGTTATCAGAGAGGGGTAAGAAAGACCTATCCGGATCCAACCTAAAGCTAACACCAGACAAACCCATCCTGGTACTTCCCCCTCGAGACCAAACGAGGAAGGCGGACCAAGGAACTCACACAGTTGGAAATTTTACTCATTCCGTTATAGTTGCAGCACTTACTAATCAGATATTGATAGCATGAGTCATCCTGAAGCATAAGTAGTGGGCAGCTTTAATTACCATTCTGTGGTAGTTGGAACCTTTACTAGTCAGATGTAATTGTCCTGAGGACTCCCAAAAACCCAACAGTTGTTGGCACTTTTATCGCATTCCATTGGAGTTGCAATACTTACTAGGCAGGTATAGCATGTCACAAAACAACCCAGATCCACTAGCTGTTGGCATTTTTAATATCCATTCCGTTATACTTGAGCTGATTACTATTCACATATTAAGTCAAATTTATAGCACTACTTTAGTTATGCTTGTCTATGATCGAGATACTGTGCTCCAAGTCGTCCATAACCGCGGACACGGCTTTCAGAAAGATTTACCCTGCAGGGGTGCACAAATAGCAACACACACACGATCAACCTCGGAAAAACCAACTCAAAACCCAACGAGGCTTTCACGACAAAGCAATCACAGGATTCATAAATATTTCAGGGGGCCACCCCATTAAGCTACCCGCAACGAAGTTGGCCGGCTCCGAGATGGACCCAAGGTTTGCGCCAATGGCTGTAAATGACTGGGCCCGAAAGTGTGACTGGGCTTGTCGATACCGCGAAAACACTCCGCAATCCTAAACAGTACAGGTGCTCCACGCACAATCTTAAATAAAGCAGTAAAGCATGGCATAAGTACAGGATAGTAATAAAGCCCCAAACTAGTTTGTGGCCCCAAGAAATAGAAATGAATCAAGCTCTGGCTCAGGGGGATCCCATAGGGTCTCCCGGATGTGGATAGTGCGAATAGTCAAGGAACAAGTATCAAGTACTCGGGGTCCTACGGGACACAAATGAGCGTGGAAGAACCAAATAACATCTATTGCCCACCGATGCCTCTGCATTAGTTATATCTAGCATTTTAATAGTTGTATTTAGAGTCATGATCATCTCCACCATAAACATCTGCCAGCATTCCAACAACTGTGGTACTTGACAACACGAGAACGCACCTGAGCAAGCAACTACGACTCGCAAGGCCAGCTATCTACCAAACATAGGTAATAGGAGGTGTCCAAGGCAATATAGAGGCTGCACGAGATATAACTGGTACGGAACACTAAAGCATATCGACACGGATAGCAATAGATCAATATGAGGAAATAAATACTATAAATGCAAAATAGGTAGAAGGGGGGAGAGATGCTCGCCTGAGAAACACTGCCGAAGGTTCATATCCGAAGAACTTGTCGATACTCGCATCAACTCATCGGCCTAATCCACAAAGAAGCAAACACTAGAAGAAACACCGGATACAATATTTAATACAACGGCAGAAGATCCAGCATGCTTATAATATGATGCATGGCATGTCACAGATGCGGTGCAATTAGGTAATATTAAGCGGAACCGGGGTCCCAATAATTAATTACACGGTTCAAGTTATTTAGAACCCCCGCAATTTAAATGTTGTATTAACATGGCGAAACATGGCATCGGTTCGCTACACCAATTTAAATGGGGGCCAGTATAAGACTATAATATCCCGCATATAGACTCCATATTTAAATATGAGGTGTATCGGCATAATGCCCCCAAACCACAGACATGTATGCATGTATGAACAATTTAAATGCAATAGATTGATATTATATATTATAAAAATAGGGATAGGATAGGGGTCACACATCAAGGTCCAAAGATCTTGGGGTTCCGAGGGTTCGATGGGGTTCGGGCTCGGCGAGATCGGTCTTCGGAGAGGAGGAAGGAGAACACCGGGTATGGTCTTCGGGTTCCGTGAAGAGAATCTCGAAGTCCATGTCGCGGCCTTGGAATCCGGTACGAAGATCTTGGGATCGGTGTTGGGGCTTCGGGTGGCTCCATGTACATCCTAGGAAAACATCGGCATTGAGCCGCTCTGGTTGGCGAGGGGATCTTGGCGCATCTTGTCGGTAGCATCCCTGTATGAAGATCTTGATATTCCGAGTGACACCATCCTTGTACATGGAGGACGACGGAAACGATGCCGCGAGACAAACTATAGAACATGAATTCTTGGATAGAGGTGCGGTGCTCGAGAGAGTGCGAAAACACCTGAAACAAAACACAGCTGAGGCTCGCAGCTCGATATAGCAGGAACACACGACAATGTTCCTCGAAGATTACAAACAAGGGCCAGACCCTCTCTGTCGGAGCACACAACTAGGCGAACTTGGTGTTGACGAGGCGAAGCAGACGGAGGCACGAGAGGTCTATAGGATGGAGAGTCGGCGTCAGCACTGCAGGGGCCCGTTTGAGGCGGCTCGCGGGACGGAACAGCGGAGTAGTCCTCCCTGCTCGAGGAGGCCGCTCGGGGAAGCAAGGCGCGGAGAAGGGCGCGGGACGCGGCCGGTGCAGAGGCTGTGGGCGGTGAGGCCAGCGTGGAGGGCCGCTGCTAGGGCAGAGGACGCGAGGCGGCGGCTGATGGTGGCCATGGCGGTGTAGAGGAACCGCGCAGGCGACGGCGGTACCTCGACGGACGATGAGGTGTGGACGGCGGCAGGAGGCAGAGCGCTGGTCACGGGGGTGCCGCAGCGAGGGAGCTCCGGCTCGGAACGAGCAGCGGTACCGGGGCGCGGGGTGGCCTACAGAGGTGGAGGTCGCGGGGAGGAGGCGAGAGGCGGGGAGCTCCGGGCGGGAGGCGGCTGAGGCGGGCCCCGAGGCGGAGGGAGGAGACGGCACCGAGGCGCGGGGTGACCGGCGAGGCGGGGGCGTCGGGCCGGGGCGCCGCAGAGAGGAGCTGGCGGCGGGGGAGGGGGGCGCGGCTCCACGGCGGGGACCGAGGAGAGGCGAGGAGGGAGGAGAAGAGGGAGCGTGCTGGTGGTTGGTGGGAAACGGGAAGGAGCAAGGGGTAGGGCCGAGAGGTGGGGCCGCGTGGAGTGCGTGATGCGCGCGGGCTGCGCGTGTCCGTGGGTCAGGCGGGGCAAGTGGGCGGGAGAAACGGTCGATGGGGTGGGGTGTGGGATTGGGATTTGGGCAGGTGGAGACCAGGTGGAGGTGGACAGGCGGGGTGAGAGAGAGAGAGTGGTGGCGGGGTGGAGAGAGGGAGGGAGGCTGGAGGTTGGTGTGGGAGTTGGGTAGCTAGGGTTTGGTCTAGGGTTTGGGGCAGTAGGCCAGCTGGCTGGGCCTTTTGGGCCTGGCCGGCTGCCTCCCCTAAAAAATATTTTTTATTTTTTTTAACTTTTAAAATATTTTATAAATAGTTTTTGGACAAATAAAATATTCAGGAAGACCTGGTTTTATGATTTGAAATTAAAGGAGGGCTAATTAGAAAACAAAATAGGGTTTTTGCAAAGTACTTTTATGAGCAAACATGCATGATGACGTCATGATGATGCACAAAGTAGAAACAACGAGCGATTTTCTGGTAGTGGTTTTAGCGGGATGCCACAAGGAGGTTCCACCGATTGAAGAGAGCGCTGCCCGTCGGGCACTCGACTCGTCCGTGGCCTTCCCGCGGGCTTCGAGTTGTGCGTTTACCGCCTACTGGCGGTTGCACTCTTGAATAAGTATCCAATGGTATCCCATTAGCATCTGTTGTGGCGCGTTTGGTGGCAGGGGATTGGCGTGCAAGGCCTCTTTGCATCTCGCCCAGTCTGCCTGGTTGAGGTGACTTTGCTGATGCTCCGTCCCATTATTGGCATTTTCACCGTTGTTGTAGGGGTTCGGAGGGATGGGGGAACCGTTGACAGGGGCGCCATTATCGACTGGGGCACCATTGTCGGTGTTCCCTTGGGTGCCGCTGCCATCGTCAGTGTTCCCTTGGGTGCCACCGCTACCGCTAGTGTTGATGACGGCACACATGTAATGGCCGGGGAAACTGCTGCTTCCAGAGCTCTCAGATCTGGAACCATAGGCTCCGTCTTCTGATGTCAGATCACATAGATTGGACTCACAACTGTTGCTGCTATCCATGTCCTCGACTGATGCCGAGGCATTGATCTCACTTAGGGTACCAATCAGTGGTGGGAACCACGATGAAGGGGCAATCGAAGGAGGCTGCGGGTGATCGGGGAGGCGAAGCATGCTGATCTGACCGACCTGAAAGCGTAGGCTTCTGATCGCTAGTGCGATCCCATCGCCCATGGACTCGAAATCTGCACGAGTCAATGGCGAGTGGATAGTGAAGTCGAGAGCGCCGAAGAGGAGGCGAGTCTCCGGTGCAGGGGAGTTGTAGATCGTGGTTGATGGGGTCGAGGAATCCTTAACATCAGCGCTCCTGTTTCCCACAGACGACCCCAATTGACGAGGGTTTAACTCATCAATGCCCATCGTTGATGGACTTAGGTCCGAGGAATTGGGGACCGCTGGATGCATTGATCGGCTAGCAAACAAGCACATAGGGGGACACGAGGTTTATCCAGGTTCAAGCCTCAAAGAGGACCCTACTCCTGCTTGTCCGTTCTTGATTATCAAGGAGTCGAAAGTTACAATGGATGCGCAGATGCAATCTGGCGAGGTGTAAGCTAAGGTTGTGGATTGTCGTCCTCACTGCCTCTCCTAGCCTTTATATAGGGAGGCTAGGTCTCGGGATGGCAAACCGAGTCGGTTATAGATTAGGATTTTCCCCTTTAAATTTCTATCTATTCCTTGCCGTGTTCTTCAAGGAGTCGCATACTCTTGGGCCACCCGAATTCTTATTGGGCTTGTTTACACCGTGGACTCCTCTTGGGATGGACCGTATAGACTAACCGCGAGTACCTGTAAGGTATACCCATGTCAATTATATTCTTAAATCATTTCATACTACTATGGTATTTCGAGAAACTCAAGTTTATGAAACAATTTTTCAACTTTCAGATGTTTGCTAAACTTGTAACTCATATGTCATCCTTTATGATCTAATCATAAACTCTTGATTTTCTTATTACGATGATTTATACTTCACACTTAAACCTTTGAACTTGTTTCATACTTCTTCCTCATTATACAGATACCTCATATCTATTCAAGTCCTCAGTGAAAGTATATGTAGTAGAATAATCTACCACACACGATTTTATATAATGGGCCACATAAATCAATATGTATGACTTCCAAGAAGTTAGCCATCGATTCAACTTTTGTCTGTGAATAGAGTTTTAGTTATCTATAAGAAAGTCTTACAAGCATCAATTCATTCGAAAACAACTTGGCTCAGAAATTCCATCAACATGGAGTCTTTTCATGTCTTTCTTTCAAATATGACTTAAATGGTGGTGTCAAACTTAAGTGAAATTTCAATCATTTCATCTTACAAAGTTTTAATATTTAGTTTTATGAATATTGTTTAACCAACAATATTTATAATGGTTCATCCATCGTCCATGAAATACAATAATTATTTGGTCAATATTTGTTCTCAGGAACCAAATAACAATTATCGAAATAAATCTTGACAGCTTGGTTCTTGATCTAGATGACAAACATAATAACGTTTTATTTATTTATCATTGAACATCATCACCCTATTCTCTTGCTAGTTACTTGGGCCATTATATTTCTTATAATTATTGCTTCGTATGACACTTCATACCAACCAATTCAGCATCTAATCAGTAGATAATAATAGCGTTAGATTGTTTCGGCAAACTGCTATTCACTTCATCCCGATTCTTTTTGACCGTGGGATGGATGCCGAAAAGGACACGCGGCAACATCGCAACGGAGCCCTGCTATTCCGAGAGACGGGACCCATTGCAAGCTAGGAAGAAAGATTCCAGACTGTGGGTTCGTGTCGTGCTCGCCGTCGTACTCTACGTCGCAGGCCGGTGGAGTGCGCACGCCATGGGCCCGCCGTCAGCATCCGCAGGCTGTATCGCTCTACGTGATTCGCATTCTCGGCACGACACGTCTCCGCAGGCTTGGATGGTGGGGTCCACCGAACGCAAACGTGGCATCTCAAACTCTATCCGGATGGGGGTTATCGCGTCGGGCAGTTGAGCTGGCGGCTCATGTGTCATCGATAGGTATGGACGGACGGGGGTTCCTCATAGGCGACATGGCACCGTAGGCCCCAGGCATCTGCGGGTTATCGCGGCAAAGAGCCAATCTAGTAACGTAGGCTATAGACGGCTTCGGGTTCTCGCATGAGAGAGACGACCTGGCAACGTAGACTCTAGACGGCGGAGGGTTATCGCGGCCGGTTGCCTGGCTGGTAGCGTTATCCCTTGGCGGTTTCTCGAATAACATTTAGCTTCTCTCTCACGCCATGCTTCCGTATTTTCACGGCAGCACATGGAGTATGAGGCGCTTCTCCCTTTTTCTCTCCACGCAAAGCATTAGATAGTTTCTCTCTTCTCCTACCTCCTCATCCTCCTATTGGCTTGCTCTCCTCGCTGGTCGCGTGTGACGGTCTGTGAACACACTCGGCCCCGCCGATACGAGTGGCGAAAGAGCGTGAGCTCAGAGGAGACGACTTTGGGGGAGCAGAGGGCCTGCTAAACAACTAGCGAGACATGCATTGAGCATCTGGTCTCCTGCACTTCGATGTAGTCGAAGCCTGGGTCTCACATTGTTGTGTTCAGTCCGGTTTGGCTATCTACCGTAGCTGTTTGAAATGTCGGTAAAGGCGCGGGCGGTGGTGGTTCAGATGTCGACTATGGCACGGGTGTTCTTGGTGGACGACACATTCAGTAGGTATGTATCGGCTTTCTCTTTTTGCTCTTCTTTTTAATTCTTTTTAAAACTTTTTCCGTCTCCTTCTTTTCTTCTTTTCCTTCTTTCTGTCCCTTACTTCACGCCTAAGATGCGAATCGTTAATTGCAAAAACGTTGACTGCGAAAGCGTTGGCTGCGAGAATGTATTGTGCGGACACGATGAAAATCATAATAATAGGAAAACCGTTGATTACCGTATCATTGACTGCCAATACGTTGACTGCATGTTGGATATGAACATGATCGATAATTTACTGCAATAATCAACTGTTTAGTGCAACTCGAATATATGTCGTTTAAAACAAGTTTGATAATGAGAATAGTATGCTTTATAAAAAAGGAAAATCATTCAGGGGAAGACGTCTAGAGAAAGTAATTATGAAACGTGGAACTATATGCATGCACTGCGAGCCTTGAAACTTTCCTCTTGCCTATTCCTTACTATTTCATTATGATTTGCAGTACTTGGATTTTCTTCAATGTATTCTTTGTTTACACACATGTACACTTCGAAAGGTTAGACTGCACGTAAACTGCGAAATGTTCGGGCATGCACGTGGCCTACAAAAAGTGTGACTATATGCGTAGACTGTTAAACATGAAACTATACACGGGGACTACGCGACGTGTGGCCCCACACGTTGATCACGAAACTTTGTACTATACTAGCATTGAGTTTAATTTCTGTTCGGATATTTTATAGCACAACATTTTTTAATGTATTTACAGAAGTTATAGGACCATAAAAAGAGTCTGAGTGCCTGCGGACCAACATAACCGAGCAAGCCCATACCCGAGAGGAATAAAACGTGTACTTACCGGGCAGCTCCACGTCTTAGTAGGTACAACATTGGAGGTCACCTAGCCATGCTCGGCCTACCTTTGAAAACGAAGGCTGATTAACATGCATTCATCCATTATTTTCTTTGTCCGTTGTAAAAATATATATTAGTGTAATAAATGTGTATTCTCTTACGTTAACAAGCTATCATCGTTAGTCTTATTCTCGAACTATTCCTTTGTATGACCGACTTATCTCGAACCATTTTGCAAGGATGAAATGATTAATTCGTGTGCTTCTATGTAATGGAAAATAGGGACGTTAAAAAACGTATTGTATTTTCTTAGCCAATTTCGTATGTCTTTGGTGCTCACGACGCAAAATTCACTGTTTGCGTGTGTATATGGAATCTACATCACACGCAGGTATACGACATTTTTTTGCAAATAATGCTAAGTGTGGGGTTCACGCTAGATACACGTACACTACATTTTGTATGGAAATACCGCTATGACTTAACTTTATATTAGTCTATAATGCACGTCCTCCATGCTCGAGATGTGATTGGTGCATTATTCTCTTATCACTATTACCTGCAGAGTATATATCAAGCAAGGTGGGTTTTTTATCTGATGCATGTTTAGTCCTACCTCGATAATTTGGAGTGGTTTTAGCCATCTTATAAGCTAGAATTTGCATCTCGGGTCAGCCATCTATTAGTCTTCCCCTTAGACTCCTCGAGTGTCTAAGAGAAATTCCAAGGACTTGGCTTTTACCATTAAGTTACGGACGCGCCGTCATGGCCTTAACACTGTTCACATATGCATTTTTTTTTGTTATCGATAGGGCTCTACATTTTGTGCAACGTTTTTGTTTGTCCGCCGCACCCTGGGGGCGCAGAGAGAATTCTAGTACTGAAGAATTACATTGTTTTAACTAGCAAAGAATCTATTCATAATATGTATATTTTGTATATACTGAGCTGGAAAATTCCAGTCTTTTATATTCTGCTAATTACATTTTTGTGGATTCTCTTTAAATGTTTTACTCTCTTTCAGAAGAATCAACCAACATGAATAGTAGCACCGGTCAGATGGTACTTGATCCAAGTGTGTTATTCAAACACTTATACCCTTAAACTTTCACTTTTAAGTGGTTCACCATCATCACATGATTCACATTCTTCCGGATTCTACTTTTAGTGATTCTTTAGCATAGTAAGCATTTAAGCTATACCACTTATCCATCCTATCATGATAAGTTTCGTGTTGAAACTACTATAGTTTATAAGGACTAGTATTTGTATAACTTTAGTTCCTAAACCTATTGGGTGATAGGTATGCCTAGCGTCACCATCATTCACAAATTCTCATCCAATATGAGAATATTTTTCTGACTATATTATATTTTATAATATTACAATCAAATATTGTTTTAGATATCAGAATATCTTTTATATAGGATCATTTATGAAACGATTATTTTAGCTCCCAAATAATCTTGATACTAAAACTTTATTTCCAATATCATGTATCATGGAGGCAAGCATGATCTTTTGGACACTAGCTTTGGAATCACTTACTCTAGGATTAATACATTTTTATTAAACTTTATAGAGTAAGTGAGGTTTACTTGAAATTTTGCTTTAGTACTTTTCTCTTTCAATTAAACACTCAAATAATATGGTGCTAGTTCATAAAGTAAGTATCTAGAATTCTATATTTCTATTATCTCAATTACAACTAAGCGCAAGGTAATCTAATGGATGCCAACAAAAATAAACCTATGAAAAATCACTTAGATTTTTTACTTCATGATAATGGTTCATATTACTAATGAACTCCCACTTAAACGAACATCCCTCATCGTTGTTTAGTGATTACACGATCCCAATTCACTATACCACCCCCGATCATCACAGACGATGACATAGTTTCAAAAGTAGACATCAAAATGTCAATCATATCAATTATGTGACTCATGCTTAACCTTTCGGTAACTTGTGTTCAAGGCCATGTCTGCACATGCTTGGATCTCCAATGTTAACATTAGTGTTTTGTTATGCAACATGGCTTACACCCATCGTATATGAACACCGACATGTCTAACACTCGATCATCATGGAATGCTTCATAACAGAGAACTTTCTTAGTGGTGCACACTAAGGGAGAACATATTTATTGGAATTAAATTGAGGGATCATCTTTGTAATGCTACCGTCATATATCTAATATAAAACAAAATAAGATGCATAAAGAATTTAACATCATATGTAATGCGACATGACATGGTCCTTACGCCTTGATCTCCATCGAGCACTCCCGGTATGGCACCAGGTCTACGGTGCCTCCATGCTGGTGTCTTAACATTTCATAAATACTTACTATGACCATATCATATCACATGCCCTACAAAATAAAGTTGTATGCCTCTACTTATGTTTTGGAAGTTTTACATGGCGGTTAGGGCTTTTGCATAAGAACCGTTTCTTACCTATGAACTTCCAACCGCAACATGGATTGACTAGTTGTTGCTTTAAATCCATTTTCAGGCCCGTCCTTTGTAAATTCCATATCAACTAATGTAAGAGAGACACATACCCTCCAACCACATATATGGTATAAGCCATATGTTAGGTGTGGAACCAGTCTTGCGTAATATACATGTAAGGTCGGTTCGGGTCATTTCAGTAAACATTACCGCGATATGAACAAGTACATGTGGGAGGGTAACAACTAAAAAATCAATTCCCACATATCTTTTAACCTTACTAACATATCTATGCATAGATCGGCTCAGATATCAATGAAGGGGTTCCATAGTAGAAAACAAAAAAAGCCTAGCAACAAGAATGATATAGCCAAGATCTACACTATGCAGATGTAAGGTAATGGAGAGATTTGGTGTTCATACCTTTTAAAACCGAAAAGCGTTACGTTCGAATGGATGTTGATGATGTAGTCGTATAGTGACGCCTACCTCAAGATCGCACATGCATACAAGCGACAAGTGCTACAACTAGCAACACCTCCGCAGTTCTACAAGCATCCGGTGTAGACGACGTCCACTAGGCTCCAATCCAGTGAAGCAGCAGAAGAAAATTGATCCAGACCTAGATTCCAGCAGCACGGCAACGTGCGTATGGTGGAGAAACATATTCCCGTATGCAAGTTCCAATTGTGAAACCACACAAGATGGAGAGAGAGGGAGAGGGATCAAGAGAGGGGAGAGAAAATCTCTCAAGGGGCTTGGTGTGTCTCTTCTCCCCATGTCCCCCTCCTTATTTAGGGGGAGGCATAAACCCTAGGGGAGATGGTGACCAAGGACACGATGGTGTCTAGGGAGGACCCCACCCCGTGCACTCCATGACCAAGGGTCAGCCATGCCCCTTTCTCCTTTAACATCACAATTTTTCCAATTCCAGATGTTACTATAATCATACCATACATGGTATTGCATCATGGCATAATACACAAATTTTCATGTCAAAACCCTATTTCAGTTTTCCTAAAAAGGTCCTATAAGAGATAAAATGGGTTTTTATAAACCTAAAATTTCAAAACTATTTAAAAGGTTGCAAAAATGTCCTAAGATGATCTACTGATTTTTACAAAAATTTAGAGACCAAAATCATTGGATTTGGATTTAAAATGGGAATGTTATAAGTAAAATGGTAAAATAGAAATTAATGAAATAAAAAAAAGAAACCTAACCTAAACGAGCCAACTGGAGCCATCCCGCTCCTAGCTACCACCTGCGCCTAGCAAGCGAGTGACGCGCCCCGCCGCACGCAAGTGGGCCGTGCTAGAGCTTCTGCATGCAGCCACCAGCTCTGCCCGGTGCCGCTGACATCTCGTGCCTACATGTCAGCCCCTTCCCCTTGTAGATTCCGGGATGAACACGATGTTCGCTGGATACCAAACGAATTCCACCAAAATCTCCCATCTCCGAGTCAATTTGTGCCCCTTATCCACGCATAAGCCTCATATATACCGCCGCCTCGACCCCCGCTTCTGTTTTCAAAGTTTCCAAACCCTAGCTACCAAATCGAGGTCGATTTATGATCTCGCCGGAGTTGCACCACCGTTGGAGCTTCGGAAGGTTGAGCTCCCATCGCTTCCGATATCCCTTTTCCCCTCTTGATATTCACAGCTAACCACTGCACTACCTCGTCTACTTTTCCCCTTGAGCAGAGCCTTGTGCCACCCATGATTTGTCGTCTGAGCCCCGCTAGATACAGAGAGGACTAGCCGAGGACCACCAACATTCTAAGAAGAGGGAGGAGCCGTTGAGAAGACGATCTTGTCTACGAGGAGAAGGGGAACATTATCGTCAACTTTCATGAGCCAGAGGACCACCGGAGCACCGCCCATGCCAACCACCAGCATCTACACGCCGCCATCCACCGCCGGGAGGTATGAAGCTTTCTCTCCCAGTTGTTCGATCTCGGTCCTATGATATAGAATAGATTAGCCAATGAATCAGTTCCCAGTAAATGCGCGACACGTCAGTGAAGACGAGCTGTGCTGAGCCGAGCTGACCCAGGAGCTGCAGCTTGAGCCAAGTCCGAGTCGAGGAGGAGCCACCGTGTTGCCACCACCATATCAAGATCTGACAGACGAGAATAATCACGACGATTTTGAAATCTGAAAAACACTGAATCTTGCAAAATTTGTAGAAAAGAACCGTAACTCTGGTTTAGTTTACTCTTGTTGCGTTGGCTTCATATTTACGAGATCTACAACTTGGCATAGGAATATCTTGAATATTAATTATAGATTTGTCTCGTGGTAGATTGGAATTATATACCCGTTTAGGAGCATATTTGGTATAATAATAATTGAAGTAAATTGAAATCTGTTGGAAATCGATCCTAATGACATCCTTAACACATTATAACTCATGTATTCCCTATTTTTATTGGTCAAATTAAAATCAACCTGGGCATTCTACCATGTTGCATGCATGCATAAATACCATTGTGGCATTGTTTTTGTGCAAATTTGTGATTAGATCTATTTTGTCTTTCGTTAGATTGCTCGGAGTGCGCTCAGGAGTACTGTTGCTTAGGGTGTTATTCAGATCAAGGAAAGTTACACCTTTGTTCATATTTTTGTCCTATGTATGTGTACGATGTTTTAATAGAAGTACTTATAAATATTTCACAAGTGAGGTGCTTTTTTAGTATGCCATGAGTAGCTCTATACTTATGATTATTTCTCCTCCTAATAGGTTCTCCCTAATTTTTTCTAAGTGTTATGCTTGTGTTATGCTATATATATGAAAATACTGTTGGGGGGGGGGGGTTCAACAACTAAAATTTTTGTAAGTATAAAATCTCTTTTGAGCAAAGCTTTTCCTCTCAAGTCTACTTCAAAATAAATACTAAGTTTCCTTCTGGGCGGATTAGTTATTGAAACATCGAGTGGAATTTTGGTGGAGGATGGCGGCCCAGGAATCAAAGAAGTCTGCCATGCTCCAGAAGTCACAAGTTTCAAGTGTAACCACAATACATATGGGCTCTGTATTGGCTTAGTACTTAGTAGGAAACCTCACCTGGGTACCATCATTTGGAGGATACTTTGGCATGGGCGGATTCGTAAGGTAGATGGGATACCAAGGGAAGGCTTCACCATGATCTTGTTTGTAAAAAGGACTTGTTCGTGGATTGTGGGTAAAGTGCACAAACTCTCAAGATTAATCAATATGATGGATCGGCCGAGTTCACAAAAAAGAACAACTTGAGCATCTTAGGGATGGAGCCTCTAAAGGATCTTCCTATATATTTCCAAACTTAAGTTTTACAAAACGCTATGGTGTGTGTAATATCGCTCATGGGTGGGATTTTGGGACTTGGTGTGTAATATCCAAGTGTTAGGTTGAGTATTGGACACTTGGTGCATAATATCCTCGTGCTCGACGTGACCCTGTATTATTTAAATAAATGCTTACAAAGTAGGATAAAATAATTTCCTCCCTTCCTCTTAACTTAAGAAATTTGGCTTTACACAAATAAACCAAGCCTTCTCCTAGACTTGCATGTAGATATAGACTAACTCTTTTCTTGGTGTAATTTTCCAATACATTCATAGTATTGACCAACTCGTTTGGCTGCACATTTGATGTGTAGAATCCAAAGATTGAAAGGTGCGTAGGATTTGCGAGTTGATGACTGCAAGTGCATAGATCGATTGTAGCTAGTTTTTAAATAAGAGTATCGAACCCACAGAGAGCTATTTGGTTAAGGTCTTTATTCCCCACCACACTATCTACCAAAGGATACTTGTCAGCTGCCTTTGATTTCGAGTAAAGGGTGTTTGAAAGGTTTCTGGTTGAATGCAGAAAAGTAAATAAAACAAGTAAAAAGAAAGCACATAACGAATGCATTGGGAAAGGTGTTTGAACTTAATAGGTCTAAAGTGTTCTCGGGGATGTAGGATACAACCACTAGCATGTTGTAATTAATCATAATTAGGATAACCCATTTCTTGTGTCATGACATGTGTGGAGAGAGTTCCATACTAAGATGTTAACCACAAGGCTCATAGACAGCCGCTTTCTTGAGCTAGCTAATGGCGTCATCCCTAAATAACCACTGCGATGCCTCAGAGCAGCAACTCATAAGGAACACCACAATTAAGGGTTTCCCCATGGATATCGTAATTAGCTTAGTGAATCTCTCTTTATTCCTCCTTAGACCGTGCATGTTATAATCCAATGCTTGTAGTCACGAGAAACATTGGACATACTCCCGTACACGCCCTTAGGGTTTAACCCTCTCTTTAGTCCTGAAGGCAAATGATATGTGTCCAACTACACATACCATCTAAAGAGAGAGATCTAACACAATACCATAACTTTATAGATCATGGACACAAGTAATAGATCATCTTTATTTCACTTCATAATAGTGCCAGGGTTTCTTCATCTCCTCAAGAACAAAGGGAACTACTCACACATGGAATCAATCAACGACATCACCATAATCAAATGGATGGGTAAAAGTATGGGGATTAATCTAGTGCAAACCACAGTTGAATCTGGAATTACAACAAGATCTAATGTATGGAAGATGGGAATAGCAATGGTGATGGAGATGCAGCAGTTGATGATGAAGAGGATGATGCGATGTCCTCCAATGATCCGTGAAGCAGTAAGGAGTTCCCTTCTCCAAGTTTTTCCTCCAGATCCCTCTCTGGTGTGGTATTTCGAGGCTAGAAGTTTCCGTGAATGTCAGATCTCTGGTCCGTATTCCTGGGGCGAGAGTATTTGATGAGGCGGGCGTGCTACCATATGGTACAGGCGGGTGGTACGGACAAGCTCCGCCTGTACCAGTGGTTGTTACGCGCTCTGGAGCTTCCCTCTGTGTTTGCCAATCTCCCAGGTGCGAGAACAAATCAACTAAATGACTTTTATCACTTATAAATACCATATTACTACATAATATGATAGTTCCAATTGATATGTTCGTAAGGGACTTAGTAATTCGGTATCCTGTTGAAATAAGGACAAAAGGTGCACAAATGCGTGGTAAAATAGTAAAAATCCTACTTTACTTATGCCAAACAAAAGGTAAATATGCTACAATTTTGGACTCATCATGGGTCTACACTCAACAAGCCTGAGGCGTTGATGGACACGAGATTTTATTTAATTTTCCGCTGTTTTGTTTTGAGCTAGCTATAAGCTATGCAAGGAGGTACTAATTAAACTCTGGATTATTTGTGTAATATTGACTTGTGTTTTATATGGTATTTCATCGACTATGAGTGATAGCTAATGTTCTAGGGATTAACATGTTAATCACATGGACTTAGGATCTTTAATGATCCTGGTCATTATAGATGGTATCAGAGAACAAAGTTGACCATAGGACGTGACCCTAGGATTGGAAAACACCCTTACACATTAGGATTTTCTGCTTGCTAATTTCTTCAAAGTTATTTATGCAGTTTTAGTAATTGCTTTCCTTAGTACTTATTTCTTGTATCTAATCTTCACTCTTCAAACTTAAAGACAACGAGCTTCCACTATGACACCATCGAGGACTTCAAGTACATTTGCTTCAGGGGTGCCTTATCGACATCATTGAGAAATTGAAGATGGCAATACCATCAATCCAAGGAAACAATTTGAGGAAGTTCTACAAGGAAGAATATTGGGAGTCAAGGTAATCCAACCAGGGTGAGGGACCGAGCCCAAGACGGAGGACATCATGATCAGCGTTCTCAACAACTCCAATGAGAAGGGCCTTAGCTCTAGTAGGAAAGAGCTTATAGGACGCCTATGTGGACACCATTTCCAAGATCTTGAAGGCCACCACCCACAATCCTTCGGAAATGCATGATGAGGAAGGAGTTCCAATCAAGTTAAGCATGGAGGAAAGGGAAACCTCCAAGCATCAAAGGATCCACTACCAAGACTTAGAGAGTCACATCAACAATCTTGAGGAGGATAGTTGCTTCGAGATCCTAAGAAATGATGAGTTATGTCTAGTCAAGAAGAAGGAAAAGAAGATCAAATAACAAGAGGAGGTGATCAAGTCCCAAGAAGAGAAGTTCAAGCATAATAGAAGAGATTCCTGAATCAAGAGAAGAAGGTGAAAGAAGATTAGGCAACATAAGGAATTACTCAAGAACAATGAGGTGGAGTTTGAGACCCTTCATTCCATTATTGAGAGGCTGCGTGCTACAAAGAGGGACTTGCAAGAGAAGATCGGGCCTATAGTTTAGGAGTCAAACCTGATTGAGGAGCTGCAAGATGAGAAGAAGGACCTTCAAGAGAATCTCAAAGCTACTACTAAGGAGCTGGAGATTTACAAGGCAACATTTCTGAAGGAAGGGCTCTCGTTTGAGGATGTGGAGGTGAAAGTCCCGGACAAGTAGATTAGTTAGTTGTACCACCTTTATTTTATCTTTGAATATTATCCGCGATTTGTAATAATATACCAAAACATGGTTGAGTTATTTGTTAAACATGGTGTATTTTTCTTGTATGCTTTTCGTGTTTATTGTGTGTTGCATAAGTGTAGGATTTATTCCTTAGTCTTTCTATCTATCTCTTACCCTATTGACCCAACCCCACAGATGCCGCCAAGACATGCGAACAATGATCTCCCTCCAGAAATTGCACAACTTATGAACACCCAGAACTAGCTGATCCAACTCCTAACTCAGAACATGCAGAACAACAACAACCACAACAATAACAACAACAACATGCCTAAGAAGGATCGCCTAACTTGGTTTTTGAGGTTGAACCCTCCTACCTTCTCGAGTAGCACTGAGCCAGTTGTGGCAGATGACTAGCTCCACACAATCAACAAGAAGTTAGACACTATTTAAGTAGATGGAGCTAACAGGGTGCGGTTTGCCGCACACCAACTTGAAGGACCTACTGTTGAATGGTGGGATAACTATCAGGTCTCTCATCCTGATTTTTTTTGGAACAGGGGGAAGGACCCAAAAGGGTCTAGAGCTGCCATTAAATATCGGTGGGTACAGGAATTACACATAGGACCATGAAAATTAAAGACGTTACAACCAAGCCCTGGTCAAATGCAAAAAGGACCCTAAATGAGAAATAAAAAATGAAATCAGGTCCTTCTCCACCGAGGAAGAAGATGAACACGCGCTCAGCGCCATGGCCGACCACACCATCATCGGGGACGAAACCACTTGACGATGGAGAGTCGAAGAAAGCCATGGTCGGGGCACAGAGGGGCCTCCAAGAAGGCACGCCGGCCAGGAGGTTGCAGATGCTGCGACTCGCCTTGAGTCGCAACACGGAGTGGCTGCCATGGCCCAAAATAATAGCGACGCAAGATCACCGCTGTTTGGGAGCTCCGCAAAGAAAAGAAGCAAAACCCCACCAGAGAAGATGAAGCCAGAAATCCACCTTCCCCTCACCTCGACCACCTCCATGGCGACCTCGGAGGAGAAGGAAATTTGGACCGCGAGCCGAATCTTCACCGGCACCACGATCATCCCACCGCCGCATCAGTGATAGCTGGCCATTATCGAACTCCACGCTGCTGCCACAAGCTGGAGGAGACGACCGAAGAAGGTTGCAGCAGTTGGCGCTCAGATCTAGGACCTTATTTTGAGGGTGAGTGGTGGGCTTCAATAGTGCCGCCTTCGGCTCCCTCCACGGGAGCTCCACTGTGCCGAGAAGATCGACCACACCAAGCTAGGCCTGGTCTGACAACACCAACCTAGAGCACCAAGGGCATGCCTTATTGAGAGGGATGCAAGGGCCTCTCCAGATCGTCATCACCTCCATTTGCCACCTACAGAGCTTAGTCGAGCAGACAAAGCGCAAGCCCGCCAACCTACCCTCAGACACCATTGAGGCATATGCCACTAGGGCAAGACACAAAAAACCTACTCTACTACTATACAGGGGAGGAACCCTCACCCAGCTCAACGCCGGCCATCGCCGGAGAAGAGTGGGGAGTGGCCTGACGAGCCTAGATCTGGATGCGAACAAGGAGGGCAGGAGGGGTTCAGAGAGGAGAGGTCAACCCGTTGTGAGTGTTTTTCATGTATCACTCATCCTGATATTGATGCTATTCCATGGAACCAATTTGAAGGAGCTTTCTGCACTCATCATGTGGATGCGGGTGTCATGTCATTGAAGAGAGATGAGTAATGCAAGTTATGTCAACTACATTGCTCAGTTTCTAAGTATGGATATCTTTTTAACAAGTTGGCATGATATGCACTTGATGATGTTTCCACGGATGCCAAGAGGTAGCAAGAGTTCATGATATGACTTAATGACGAGATATCCATCTAGCTTGTGGCTCTGAAGTTTGATAACTACCAGCAACTCCTGGATAGGGCAGTCATGGTTGAAGATAAACATAGACGTATAGAGAACTAGAAGAGGAAGTCCACATCAGACAAGCACAACTCTGTTCCATACTAGAAGCAACACACTTCATCACCACTACCCTATAACCACAATGGCCACAATCACAATGGCCACAACCATAATGGTCATCGTCATGGTGGTCATAACCACAATGGTCATAGGCACCGAAATGGGAATTGAAGTGGCAACAATGGTAATCAAAAGGATCTAAGTCAAGTGACATGCTTCAAGTGTGGAAAGACTGTGCACTATTTCACTGATTGTCTTGAGAGGATGAGAACTAGCAAGGGCAATGGGCATAGCAATGCCAATGGGAATGGGAAGAAACTGAATCTATTCGTTAAGGCTGGAATGAATCATGTCTCCGTGGAACATGCTCGTGATGCACCAGACATCGTGATTGGTAAGTTCAAGCTTAATTTTATCCCTGCAGTTGTTCCTTTTGATACTAGTGCATCACATTTATTCATATCAAGGGTATTTGTTGATAGAGGCAAGATACGTACGGAGACTATTAGTACTCATATTAGGGAAGCTCTCCTGGAGGAGAAATAGTTGCAAACTCAGGATGTCATGGGTTAGAACTAAGGATTGGGACATACATTTTCCCACAAGTCTAGTTTTTTTGGAATGCAAGGCTTTGACATAATTTCTAGCATGAATTGGATGATTGAATATGAGGGTGTCATAGACTGCGCCAAAAGATTTGTTGCACTCATAACTCTAGAAAAGAAAAGAATCTGCTTTAAGTCAACCTTTGCACTTAAGGGAAATATGGTGAACTCTCTTAAGGGGTTAGTTTAGAGGATGTGCCAGTTGTGAAAGAGTATCCAGATTTCTTCCCAGAAGAATTACCAGGGATGACTCTAGACTGTGACATCGAGTTTCTTATTTACTTGATGCCTGATACTAGACCAATGGACAAAATACCGTACAATATGTACATCGATGAGTTGAAGGGACTTAAGAAGCATATTAGGGGATAGTTGGACAAGGGATTCATTCAGCGAAGTGCATCATCTTGGGGAGAACTTATCTTATTCATGGAGAAAAAAGATAAAACCAAGAGGCTAGTTGTGTACTACCACTCGTTGAATGAAGTGACCATCAAGAATAAGTGGCCTCTACCCAATATCAACAACCTATTTAACCAATTAAAGGGAGCAAGTGTGTTCTCTAAAATTGATGTCTAATCAGGTTACTTTCATCTGAAGATTCAGGAACATGATATACCCAAGACTGCCTTCACCATAAGATATGGCTTGTATGAGTACACCGTGATGTCTTTTGGTATGACCAATGCCCTAGCATACTTCATGACTATGATGAACAAGGTGTTCATGGAGTACTTGGATAAGTTTATAGTAGTGTTTATTGATGATATACTTATATACTCCAAGGATGAGAAGGAACATGAGTGGCATCCGTGCCTAATTCTGGAGAAGCTAAGAGAACACAAGTTATATGAAAAATTCAGCAAGTGCGAGTTCTTGTTAAATGAAGTGGGATTTCTTGGAAATATAGGAGTCAGCGAAAGATGTTGCTATGGACCCAAGTAAAGTAGCTTCCGTGACAGAATGAGAGTCTCCTAAGAATGTGGGTCATATTAGGAGTTTCCTAGGTCTTGTAGGATACTATCAGAGGTTCATTGAGAACTTTTCTAAAATAGCCAAACCTATGACATAATTGTTGAAGAAGGAAAATAAGTTCCATTGGACCGATCATGTGAAGCAAGTTTCCAAGAGCCGAAGCAATGTCTAGTAACCATACTAGTTCTATGTCTGTCGGATATCCAGAAGGATTTCCAAGTCTATTGTGATTCTTCTCGTCAAGGACTTGGTAGTGTGATGATGCAATATGGAAAGGTAGTATCATATGACTCTTGATAGCTTAAGAATCATGAGAATAACTATCCTATGCATGAATTGGAGCTAGAGTTAGTTGTGCATGCATTCAAGGTATGGGTACATTAGCTAATGGGCAAGAATTGTGATGTATTCACGGATCACAAGAGTCTGAAATACATATTCAACCAAAAGGAGTTGAATATGAGGCATAGGATATGGCTGGAACTTATCAAGGACTATGACCTAGATCTACAATACCACCCTGGGAAGGCCAATGTAGTAGTTGATGCCTTAAGACGTAAGGTATATGTAAACGGACTTACCGCAAGAGAACTGCCAATGGACTTATGTGAGTAATTTAAAGATCTTAGGTTGGAGATAGTTCTGGAAGGGTACTTAGCATCTATGGAGATAGTACCTATGCTTCTGGATAGAATTAGAGAAGCCTAGAAGGAAGACAAAGAGTTGGAAGAAATAAGAGCTAATATGAGCAAGGGTAAAGCAAACGGCTTTCATGTGGATGAACAGTGAACACTATGGTATGAGAAGCGCTTGTGCGTACCTAGTGATCCCCATATCTGGAAGTTAATTCTTCAGGAAGCTCATGACTCGCCATACTCAATACATCCCTCTAACAAAAAATGTACATGGATGTGAAGGATAGATTCTGGTGGAATAATTTGAAGAGAGGAATTGCTGAGTATATTTCCTTATGTGATGTGTGCAATAGAGCCAAGGCAGAACATTAGAAACCAGCAGGACTACTACAACCATTGGTTGTACCCGACTAGAAATGGAAGATGGTAGGCATGGACTTGATCACGAGATTACCCTGAACTAGTGCTGGATATGATTCTATTTGGGTACTTAGTCGATTGCTTCACCAAAGTGTCTCACTTCATCGCCGTAAAGTCCACCTATAAGAGCGCTAAACTCACCAAGATTTGTATGTCAAAGATTGTGAGTTTGCATGGTGTTCCTAAAGGAATTGTTTCCGGTTGAGGTACCCAGTTCACTTCAAAATTTTGGTGCCAGTTACACGAATCTCTAGGAACCCGACTGGAGTTCAGTACTATTTTTAACCCACAAATAGATGGTTAGATAGAAAGAGTTAATCAGATCCTAGAATATATGTTGAGAGCTTATGCACTAGACTATGGGTCTAGTTGGGATGACAACTTTCCATATGTGGAGTTCTGATACAACAATAGTTAAGAAACTAGTATCAAGATGGCTCCATTTGAAGTACTATAGGGCAGGAAGTGTAAGTACAGTTTGTTTGAACCTAAGTTGATCAAGGATGCCTAAGAAAAGGTAAAATAGACACGAGATAGGCTAAAGGTAGCACAATCCAGACAAAATAGCTATGATGATTCCAAGAGTGGAGAGGTAACTTATGAAGTAGGGGACCATGCATATCTTCGAGTTTCACCACTACATGTAGTTAAGAGATTTGGAATCAAGGGAAAGTTGGCACCTCGCTTCATATGAACCTATAAGATTCTGTCTCATAGAGGAGAAGTTGCCTATCAGCTGGAATTATCGGAAGTACTGACCATCCATGATGTGCTCCATGTGTCACAACTGAAGAAGTGTCACCCGGAGATGGCCAAAACACTACTGAGGGATACATGTCCGCTAGAAGAGGTCCAGTTGGAAACCGATCTCACTTATGAGGAAAATCCCATAAAAATTCTGGAAACGACTGAGAGGATTACTCGTACTAAGACCACCAGGTTTTTTAAAGTTTAGGGGAACCACCATTCCGAGGAAGAACACACATGGGAACATGGAGATGATTTGAAGACGGAAGACCCACACCTATTTGCTAACAAACATGAATCTCGTGACGAGATTCTTTTCAGGGGGGTAGGTTTGTAACATTCCAAAACTTCCAATTCCATATGTTACTAGAATCATATCATACATGGCATTGCATCATGGCATAATACACAAAATGTCACGTCAAAAACCTTTTCACAAAACCCTATTTTTTTCCTAAAAAGGTCCTATAAGAGATAAAAGGGGTTTTGGAAACCTAAAATTTCAAAACTATTTAAAAGGTTGCAAAAATGCGCCTAAGATGATCTACTGATTTTTCCAAAAAC
This sequence comes from Avena sativa, assembly GCA_916181665.1. Classification (NCBI taxonomy): domain Eukaryota; kingdom Viridiplantae; phylum Streptophyta; class Magnoliopsida; order Poales; family Poaceae; genus Avena; species Avena sativa. Next base: position 349,419,877 of record OV702287.1, read on the forward strand.
TTAAAGACCAAAATCATTGGATTTGGATTTAAAATGGGAAAGTTATATGTAAAATGGGAAAATTGAAATTAATAAAAGAAAAAAATAAACTTAACCTAAATAGGCCAGCCGGAGCCAGCCCGCTCATACCTACCGTCCGCGCCTGGAGAGCTAGTGATGTGCCCCGCCCCCACGCAAGTGAGTTGGCCTAGAGCTTCCGCGTGTAGCCGCTAGCTCACCCCGCTCCTGCTGACATCCCAGGCCCGCATGTCATCCCCTTCCCCTCGTCGAGTCTAGCATGAACACGAAGTTCACTGGATACCGAATGAATTCTGCAAAAATTTCCCATCTTCGAGTCGATTTGTGCCCCTTATCCATGAATAAGCCTCATATATGCTGCCCCCTTGACCCTTGATTCTGTTTTCAAAGTTTCCGAACCCTAGCAAGCAAATCCAGACTGATTTCCGATCTCGCCAGAGTTGCGCCACTGTTGGAGCTTAGGAAGGTTCAGCTCTCGTTGCTTCCGAGAACCCTTTTCCCCCTCTTGCTATTCCTTGCTTTCGCAGCTAACCACCGCACCACCTCATCTGCTTTTTCCCTTGAGAAGAGCCCTCTGCCACCCACGATTGATTGTTGGAGCCCCGTCAGAGACCGAGAGGATCAACTCAGGACCATCAACATTCTAGGAAGAGGGAGGAGCCGTTAACGAGACGAGATTGTCCATGAGGAGAAGGGGAACGCCGTCGTTAACTTTCCCGAGCTAGAGGAACACCGGAGCACCGTCAATGCCAACCATCTGCAGCTGCACGCCGCTGTCCACCATCATCGTCGAGCATCCACTTCCACGAGGTAAGAAGCTTTCTCTCCGAGCCATTCAATATCGGTCCTACGATGTATATTAGATTAGCCGATGAATCGGTATTACCTAGTAAATGCTCGACATGTCAGCGAAGACGAGTCGTGCTAAGTCGAGACGACCCAGGAGATGCAGCTAGATTGAAGTCTGAGACGAGGAGGAGCCACCGCGTCACCACCGTTAAATCAAGATCCAACGTACGAGAAGAATCGCGATAGTTTTGAAATCTAAAAAAAATACTAAATCTTGCAAAATTCATAGAAAAATAACCGTTACTCTGTTTTAGTTGATTTTTGTTGCATTGGCTTCATATTTACGATCTATACAACTTGGAGTTGGAATATAGTGACATCCTTAACACATTATAACTCCTGTATATTTTTATTGGTCGAATTAAAATTAACCTGGGCATTCTACCATGTTGCATGCGTGCATAAATACCACTATGGCATTGTTTTTGTTCAATTTTGTGATTAGATCTATTTTGTATTTTGTTAGATTGCTCGGAGTGCACCAATAAGTACTGTTGCTTAGAGTGATGTTTGGATCAAGGCAAGTTACACCTTTGTTCACATTTTTGTCCTAGTTTTGTTACTATGCATGTTTTGATACTCAAAAGAGTAGTATGCATGTGTAGGATGTTTTAGTAGAAGTACTTAGAAATATTTTACAAGTGCGATGATGTTTTTGTTGGAAATATGCCCTAGAGGCAAATGATAATATAGATTATTTACATATTTCATTAAGTTTATAATAGGTTTTATATCATGCTATTACTATATTGATAGGAACGTCAATACATGTCTGATATGTAAACCACCAGAGTCCCTAGTGATCCTCTAGACACTAGTTCATTGGTCAATTGATGATCGATGTTTCCTGATCAAGGACATTTATATCAATTGACAATGGGGTTGTTTCATTAGGTGAATGAAATGATGGACATATCCAACACAAGAATTGTAACACGATCAAGTCACGAAGTTCAACGTTACAATGACTGGGAAACATAGTAACCAATTCCTTAGACTGTGAGACCATATTTAATCACTATCACCCGAGAGTGCCTTGTTTACATGAAATGTCACTCGGTAAAATGGTGATCATAAAGTTGTATTCAGGTATTCAGAGGGGGCAAGTAGAGGAGTGTGTGCCAAGAGAAGTATTTGTTCTTCCGCGTGACGAAGAGATACTCTAGGCCCACTCGGAGACATGACATCCATGAAGTTGCACCACGTGACTAGGTCACGGGGATGTCATAGTTCAGAATGATTTAATTTGTACTTGTTGGTAACGAGATTGAACTCAACATGGTAATATCGTTGATCAAGTATCGGACAAGTAAAGTATCAAACTAACCAAGGGAATAGGACTCCATGTTTAATGGTTCAATGACAAAGATTCTCATGGAATGCATAGGGGTCATTATGGGCATCCAGGTCCCACTGATGATCATTGGTCTGAGAGGGGTTTCATTGGAATGCATAGGGGGTCATTATGGGCTCCTGTCGTGGTATTGTCAACGAGTACGCCATGGATGGGGTCCTCACAGAGCATGTTTAGAGACGTAGGGGAAGGCGTTGAGTTGGAGGGTATGAGGTAACACAACTTACCCAGGTTCAAGTCCCACAATGGTGTTGTAACTCTACTCCCGCTATAAATCACTATAATGGCAATACGCCGAGTTACATGGATTGGTTCGCTGTGCAAGGTGTTGTACGTTGTGTACCATAAAGTCGTGCCCTAAAGGCTCCCACAAGTCCGGCTTATAAAGGCACCAGAACCTAGGGTTACAGGGAAAGGACCTTGTCGGACAAGGTAAAGAGTCCTACACTAATACTAACTAGTCTTCATGTCTTGTACTCCAAGGCTCCGAGTATGTCGATGGCCCCCACATAGCCTTCCTACATATGGCATGGGTCTCCCTTCTGGATCCATCTAACTAGGCCACCCAGCAGGCCATAGGCCATGCTACCAACTGTGGGCCACCCGGGTTAGCCGGATTAGAGACATGCAATGGTGATACCCATTTAGCATATCCGCAACAGTAGCCCCCAGAGGACTTTGAGATATTGCACCGTCTTGCTCGTTGGTCTTGAATGCTCCGTCTAAATGATGTAGACAATTCGTCAAGAAATATCTCGAAGGTCTGCCAAAGAACCTTACAATTCCTCTGCGTCTTCGTAATGTAGCCGGAGATTCTTCAAGTCTTGTCTTCTAGAGTCAGATAGTTTCCGCCTTCCATGGAATCTTTGGATGTGAATCTTCCACTGCAATGGTCAGAAGGATGACATAGGCTACATCCTACACTACCTCGAAACTCACATATAGTAGGGAATTAATAATTAGCTATATTCGTGGGCACACAATCCGAAACGTTAAGCGGCAAAACGGAGGACGTGGCGAAATTACCGCACACGTTTATCACCATGTTAGCAATGCTGCATCTGTTGGATATTTTTGCACGAATCTTGACGCTTGGGTCTATAAATATTTATTGCAGTTTAGGCATTTACCTTTACCTGCATTCTTCCCCGCGTCGTCTTCTTCCTCTTGTCGCGCGACCGTTCGAGCTCTCCTAGCGAAAAACCCTAGCCAGATTACTTCCTCCCCCCAGATCTCCATCCATCCATACAATGGCCTCTAGCAGCAGCGTTCCATCAACGAAGGTGACTCCCGAGGCCTCGACTGGGCCAACACAGAGTGTTTCCGTCCCGCTGGAAGGGGTGGTAGTTCCAATCTCCGCCGTGGTGGAATCCACTGGCGGTGATCAGAAGCAAGTGGCCCTAGATGTTGTGGAAGAAGATGCTGACTACCACAAAGGAGCGTGGAGGGGTTCAGACCTCTCCGCCGAGCAGCTCCAAGAACTCATCACCGAAGGCTATCTTCCTGCGATGGAGGGCCTGGCCTGGTGGCCGGCACCGGCCGGCGAGGTGGTCCCTTCTTCCCAAGCCAGAGAAAAGGTCTACCTCAAGTATCAGTGCATGGCGTAAGCCTTCCAATCTCCGACTTCTTCCTCGATATCCTTCGACACTTTCGGGTACTTCCCCACAACCTCTCTCCCAACAACATCCTCATACTCAACAATTTCATAGCTTTGTGTGAAGGATACCTAGGAATCAAGCCTAGGTTAGATCTGTTTGTCTATTTCTTCATCATCAAGAGAGAGTCCATAGAATCCAAGGATGAGTTGCGGATTTGCAGAACAATCATTTTTAAGATCCGTCCTCACTAGCGATTCCTCGACATCGTTGGTAAGGAGTCCTGCAAGAACTAGAAGCGAACATATTTCTACGGCCCAGATATCCCTCTGGCCAGCCAGCAATACTCATATCCCGACTTCGTTGACGGAGCGGCCGCCGAGGCCCCACCAGGAGATCCCAAGGCCCCCTCCCGTATGACGGTGATGCCTCTCGCACTGTAAGGAGGATCGAGTGGATGGTATACAGGGGGACTAACCGTCTTGGACCTAGCCATGTGCTGGTTCATGAGGCGGATCCAATCTCTGCAACACCACGCCGCGCTAATGTGCACGTACTCCAAGAGTAGGAAAGATCAGATGTGAATCTCGCAGGACAACTTCTCCAATGACTCCATCAAGTTTTGGTTTAAGGACAAGAAACATGGCTTCAATATCACCTTTGACATGGTTGAAGGCGGCAAGTGCCCAGAGGTAACTATGCATCCTTTGTTACTCGTTATGTATTTATACTCTAAGGTCTTCCGTCTTGAATGCATTACTCACTTTGACTCACTGTTGGATCTATCAGTTGTCGACCTTGGCGGCAGATCAAATGGCCTCCCAGGTCTAGGATCCAAGGCTAAAAGACATCCATGTTGTGTCTGATGATGATGCTTCCAAGGATCAGCCAGCTCCGGCAGCACGAAAGCAGAAGAGCTCCACCTCTGACGCTGCTGCCGAGGGCAAGAATATGAAAACATAGAGTGGAGTCTCCAAGAAATCCACCACCGCCTTAGATGCGGTGAAGAAGAAAAAGTCCACTAGCATCCCCTTAACTAAGTCGTCTACTAGAGTGTAAGTATATACATTCTCCGGCTTTAATTTGCGTTGCACCTGTTCAATTCCTGTACTTATACCGTGCACATTTCAGGAAGAAGTTCGGTGTTGGTCTGAGGCGAACCTCCAAAGATGTTGGGGGTTTTCCAAATATATCCGCGACATGCTGACCAAGGATATGGCGGCCAAGTCCTCTGCTGCCGTTGCTCCCTCTACCCCTGCCGCCAAGCCTGCAACAGGCTCCACTAGGCCTTCGTCCCCCTTCATTCCTGAGGCCTTCGTCATGGAGACAGATGTCAAACCGACAACGGACGTCTCAGGCTATGCTGGCATGGACATTGCTCCCAATGACTAGGCTACACAAGAAAGTACCTCCTTGTCAACACCCAGATTTTTAATCCCAGATGCCCGTTATGCCATACCTCGCAATCCCAGGATTACCATTTTTGCGAGACATAACGGATTGGATATCACAGTGCATCATCCATTACAAACCATACATAAGGTCTTACACAAATATGGATCTCATGATCCAGTCTTAATACAACAAGAAGCGGAAATAAAAGATAAGCATAGCGGTGGGGTCCATCTTCAGGGGCACAGGCAATGCTGACGAAGGCAGATAGTCCTAGTTATCATAGCCGTCCTGCTGGCCATCATCTTGGTAATCTCCTCCATAGTCTGGCCATGAGAATAGCCAGGGACAAAAGCCATGAGTACTCTTTAAGTACTCGCAAACTACCACTAATCAGCAATATAGTTCTAAGTTAAAGGGCTAACTCTATGTTTAACTATAAGGTTAAGTTTGAAACCTAAGCTGAGTTCAGAAGCAAAGAAAGATAAAATAAAGTTCTAGAATCACTTAAGTTGGGAAGCTAGTGCCATAAACACAACCCTGTTGTGGTCAAGTCAAGGTTCATCATTTCATAAGTCATTTTAAAAAAACATCTGACAACGAAACATTATGGCCATTCCAACTGTCCATAACCGCGGACGCGGCTATTCGAATAGTTTGACACTCTGCAGAGGTGGTACACTTTCACCACAAGATTCGATACATCTATCAGGGATAACCCTGAATCATCATACTTAGTATGCAGATAATCAAACATAACCTTCCCTTTACACACCCTAGTATAAGCACCTCTCCTATGAGCATGGCCTCCCAACCATGACCATCTGTCATCTTGGGCACTGCATAGGTGGACAACATTGAGAGGTAGCCTCATCTCAAACCTCTCCCGCGAGGGAACTAATACTAATGCATATAAACTTCCGGCTAAGCCTTACTCAATTCAGGTAGTGTGGTTGTACGGTAAATTTGGAATGGTATCGCATCCGAATCCAACCATCAGTTTTATAAAAGGGTTAAGGCTCATGCCTGAACATTTTCATCATCATAAACCATTTGTGTTTATCAACACATGTCAAAACATCTCAATAGAATGACTCATCATTCTAAGGTTTCCATAATTCATTTTCACCAAGTATTCCCATCTAAAGTGACTCAAGTTTTGATCTAGCTTTAATCTACTAAGTTAAGAGTGTTCACTAATGTGGAAAGATGGGATCAATCTCATGCCATAGAATGACATCTAAAGGATTCTATATAGTCCAAGTTTATACTCTTTATGCTACCTTCTAAACAAGTAAAGGACTTTGGGGTAAGTAAAGGAAGTAAAGTTCGAAATTAATACTTAGGGTAAATACTAGTCAAGATAGTGCAACCAAAGCATGCCTAAAGCATCTTTGCTAAACCATCTAGTTTAATCCTAGCTTGCTAAGAATTATACTTGCAAGTGTTAGCTTTCCTTGGTTAGTGCAGTGGTTGAAGTTTTCTTCTTCTTCTTCTTGGTAGGACTCCTCCTCCTCGAAAGCTTGGTCGGTACTATCGTCTATAAATACATACGGAGTACACAATCACCAAACAATACTTAACTAGTCTAATTAGCACTCTAAGGCATATAGATGATGATCAATTATCATCACAAGCATCACAAGTTTAATTCAATAGTTTCATCCTTTTTATTTTAGAAAAGTATTTTCTACTCATTAAAAAAATTAACTAAGATTTAATATTCACCACTTCAAATATGGGATCATGTGGACACATGTCATCACCACATATTCTAACATGTGGGAATGTGATTTAAGGGTTGGATCATAATTACTTTGGTTTAAGTTCATTATTTAGTGATTTAAAGTGACTAGAAATGCCTAGATAGCACTAATTTGGTACTAGTACAAAGTCACTGCATGTAAACCTTAATATTATTACATATTCAGATAGATATTGTGAAATGTGATTTTTGAGAGTTGGAATCAACCCAAAATCTATCTTGGTTGATTTTATAAAAATGTTGCAAGGTGCAAAAGCTTCTGTCTTATTATTTTTACTAGGAGAGATCTCTAACTCTGATTGAATTAAATCCAACGGGCTTGGGTAGATCTTTTCAGTAGCTTTCTAGCAAAATTTGAATCACTCCATTTGGATTTGTAAATCTTTCTGAAATGAATGTCAAACACAGAGACATAACTAGGTTTAAACTAAAAAGAAAAATCCTAATTCAAACTAACTGGGTTGTGCGGGAATCATTAACGGGCCGACCCAGTGTCACTCCGCAGCACGGGGCTCAACTGACAGGGGGGTCTACCAGTCAGCGGCTCATAACGCGCGAAGCAGTACAGGGCAATGTGGGGCGTTGGATTAGAACTGGGATCGACGGCTGGGGATCATCGTCGACGACGAACCTGTCACCGGCGAGCTCTAACCCTAGCGGATCGGTGGGGGTGCATAGGGGACGTACCAGGGCTCCAGCGACGATGGCGAGGCGGGCAAATGGACTGGTGGTTGACGGCGAGCTCAGGGACGATCGAGGCAGCTCCGGGGGTGGTCGCGACTAGCGACGCCCTTCTCCTCCAAAGGCGGCCTGCTCCGGTGTGATTCCGGCGAACTGCTACTCCCTTGCTCCGGCTAGAGGTGTGGGATGATCAGTGAGGTGAGGGGAGCTGGGTGGTGTGCTGCAAATGGCTGGGGGTTCTCTCCTTTTATAGGTTCGACGACGGGACATCGCGGCATGGCCAAGCGACGGTGGCGACATGGCTACGGGCTGCTAGCGGCATGGCTGCGGGCGGCGATCGACGCGCGGTCTCCTGGTGGTGCTCTAGGAACTTAATGCGGGCTTAGGGGCGGTGGTATGCGGTTGGGCGCACCTAGCGCTCTGAGCGGCAGAGACGGCGACTTCGACGGCGAGCGATGGCTGTGAGGTGTTGGACGACGAATGGGGGTGTCTGGCGTGCTCCCTGGGTCATGGCGACGCGGTTGGCATGGGCTGCGGTCGAGCGGCGGCTTGTGCACGCATGTCGGGCACGGCGCTCTGGCGCGTTCTCGGCATGGTGCAGTCGCACTGGGCATGGGGGTTTGGCGGTGGTCCACTGCTTGTCCTGGCTCGGGGAGGGGACAATGGGCGGCGGTGAGGTGCTGGCTAGCTGCTAGACATGGCGAGAGAGGGGGAGGTGGTCTGCTGCGACGGTTGCGAGTCTTGGCCAGCGACATGTGCTCGACATGGCTTGGCTTTGCCAATAGGGGGTAGGGGAGTGGGGTGTAATTGCATGGTTAGATCATTAGGAGACAATGGGAGCAATTGGGGGTCAAATGGGAGACAAGTTTGGCCAGAACACTATTCAAAATACTGAATTTGGTTTTGTTTGAAATCTGTCCACAAGGTGTTTGATGAAATGGCCGCATGAACCTTATTTTTGAATTTTGAAAAGATTTTTGGTGGGTTTGCTAGTACTAAGCTTGGGACTCTATGGGTGCTTGGGTTTTGAAAATTGAGCTTGTTTGAGTGGTTTTTAATTAGTGGGATCTTCCTATATGAAATAGATTCAATTTTGAACTGTCATTTAAAATAGTGTTTGAATGTTTTTAGCAGATCACAAAGTGGGCCTTGGTACCTCATTATATGTACTAGCAAGGGGTGTAAAGATCCATAATTGTTTCTGTTAGGTTTTGAGTTCTAGGAATAGCCAAAGTAGGCATGATAGTTAATTTGGCCAAAATGATTCACTTAATTTATTCATTTTGAGTTGTTTTTCTTTGGGAAAAGTTTGGGAATGATTTAGATGATGTTTATTTCACCTAAGAATCATTTGACAAGCAATGGATCTCAGAACCATGGCAATTCAAATCAACTCCTATTCTAAATGCACATACACATGAATGCTTTCATATTTTGAAATGGAAAAGTTTTTGTTAAACCCCAATTTTGGTGATTGGGACCTTGACAAGCTTGGATTAACGTCTTGGGATGTTACAAACCTTCCCCCCTTAAAAAAATCTCGTCCCGAGATTTACAAAGAAAACTAGGAACTAAAGAGATCTGGGAACTCTGTCCTAATGTAATCTTCGCGCTCTGAAGTGGCTTCCTCTTCGGTATGGTTGCTCCACTGAATCTTGAGAAACTTGATACTCCTGGTTCTTGTGGTTCTGTAAGCTTCCTCTAAGATACGGATGGGCACTTCACGATATGTCAGGTCATTGTTGATCTCAACAGCTCTGTGATCGATGTTCTTGAAAACTTCAGTCTTTTCTGGCACTTCTAAGCATTTGCGAAGCAACGAAATATGGAACACATTGTGGATGGCTGACATCTCTTCAGGCAGTTCCAGCTGATATGATACTTCTCCTCGACGGTTCAGAATCTTGAAGGGCCCGATATATATGGGGGCTAACTTTCCTTTCAGAATAAAGCGTTGGGTTCCCTTCAATGGTGAAACCTTGAGATATACAAAATCTACGACATTGAAAGTCAGGTCTCTCCTTCTTTTGTCAGCATAAGTCTTTTGTCTGGATTGGGCGGTCTTGAGGTGCTCACGGACTTTGTGAACCTTCTCTTCTGCTTCTCGGAGAATGTCGGGTCCAAAGATCTGACTCTCTCCTACTTGTGACCAATTCAAAGGGGTACAACACTTTCTTCCATATAGGAACTCAAATGGTGCCATCTGCAAACTAGCTTGATAACTGTTGTTATATGAGAATTCTGCGAAAGACAGGCAGTCTTCCCATTTTGATCCGTATTCCAACACACAAGCTCTTAACATATCCTCTAGGATCTGGTTGACTCTCTCCGTCTGTCCATCTGTTTGCGGGTGATAAGCGGTGCTGAAGTTCAATTTGGTGCCTAATCCTTCCTGGACTTTCTGCCAAAATCTTGAGGTAAACTGGGTTCCTCGATCTGATACTATGGTCTTGGGGGTTCCATGCAGACTAACAATCCTAGCAATATACAGCTCTGCTAGCTTTGCACTCTGGTAGGTAGTCTTGACAGGGATAAAGTGGGCTACCTTGGACAGTCTATCAACTATGACCCAGATTGAGTCATTTCCCCTACTAGAAGTAGGCTTACCGGTGATAAAGTCCATTCCTACGGAATCCCATTTCCATTCCGGAATCTGCAATGGTTGCAACAGTACTGCGGGTCTCTAATGCTCTACTTTGACTCTTTGACAAATGTCACACTTGGTGATGTAGCTTCCAATTTCTCTCTTCATCTTGTGCCACCAAAATTGCTCTTTCAAATCCTGATACATCTTCGTTCCTCCGGGGTGGATAGAATATAGAGTATCATGAGCTTCTTTCATGATAACTTGCTTCAGCTCCGAATCTACTGGCACACAGATACGTCCTTTGTACCACAGCACTCCTTCGTCTTTAGTGAATCCAGGTACTTTTCCTGTACCAATACGATGTTTGATTCCGTCGATACTTTCATTTCCTTTCTAGGGTTCCTTGATTTGGATGATCAATGTGGGTTGAAGTTCAATGCTAGGTAAGAATCCTTTGCTAACTAGTTCAGTTCTGAACTGCTCTAACTCCTCATACAAACTGGGTTGTTTCTCCTTGATCATGGTGTTTAGCCTACACGGAAATCTGCTAAGAGCATCTGCTACCACATTGGCTTTGCCGGGGTGATAGTGAATGTCAAGATCATAATCCTTGATTAACTCTATCCATCTCCTTTGCCTCATATTTAGCTCTTTCTGAGTGAAATTATACTTCAAGCTCTTGTGATCTGAGTAAATCTCACAACGATTACCCATCAGATAATGACGCCATGTCTTCAATGCCAAAACTACAGCTGCTAGTTCAAGATCATGGGTCGGATAGTTCTGCTCATGCTGCTTAAGTTGTCGAGACAGATACGCGATGACTTTGCCTTCTTGCATCAATACACATCCTAGACCAATCTTGGATGCATCACAATATACATCAAACGGCTTCTTGATGTCTGGCATGATCAATATTGGGGCTGATGTCAATCTCTTCTTCAGCTCCTGAAAACTAGCTTCACATTTGTCCGTCCAGTCAAACTTCTTGTCCTTCTTCAGCAATTGGGTCATGGGTCAGGCGATGCTCGAAAATCCTTCTACGAACTTGCCGTAATATCCTGCTAATCCGAGAAATGCACGGACTTGGGTTTGAGTGGTTGGGGCTTCCCATTTTTCGACATCTTTGATCTTGGCGGGATCAACAGAGACTCCTCCGGCAGACACAATATGTCCTAGGAATCCTACTTCTTTCAGCCAAAACTCACACTTGCTGAACTTGGCATATAATATGCTCTCTCAGGGTTTCTAGGATGATTCTCAGATGTTGCTCATGCTCTTCTTCTGACTTGGAGTAGATAAGGATGTCGTTGATGAATACAACTACAAACTTATCTAGGAAATTCATAAAGATCTTATTCATGAGATTCATGAAATAAGCAGGGGCATTGGTTAATCCAAAAGACATAACCGTATACTCATATAAACCATAGCGAGTAGTAAAGGCGGTCTTGGGAATATCCGTTGCACGAATCTTAAGTTGGTGATAACCAGTCCTAAGATCAATCTTCGATAAAACCTGGGCTCCAGTCAACTAGTCAAATAGATCCTCTATCTTCGGCAAGGGGTACTTGTTCTTGATGGTGATGTCATTCAACTTTCTGTAATCTGTGCACAAATGATTGCCTCCATCTTTCTTGTCGACGAATAACACTGGTGATCTCCATGGCGAAGCGCTTGGTTGAATCAAGACTTTCTCTAACATGGCATCCAACTGCTTCTTTAGTTCCACTAACTCTGAGGGGTTCATGCTATAGGGTCTCTGGGCTATGGGTCCGGTTCCGGGGATTAGTTTGATAATGAACTCAATATCCCTATCCGGGGGCATACCTGGCAATTCATCTAGGAATACGTCGAGGTATTCATAGACTACTCTGACTTGGTCAATGGTGGGCAAGGCTACACTCTTGTTGCACTTGAATTGACGAGGTAAAGTTTTAGAGATATGTTCTACTGTGACTCCAGAGCTACTGGTCATGGTGATGGCTTTCTTGGAACAGTCTATCAATCCTTTATGCCTTGACATCCAGTCCATACCTAGTACTACTTCCAATCCTTTGGTTCCAAGTACAATTAGGTTTGCATAAAAATCTATCCCATGTATTCTGATAGGCACAGCTTTGCAATTTTTTCTAGCTTTGGTTGTTGAACCGGGGATTTGAACTATCATGCCATGCTTCAGGTTGGTTGGGTGAATCTTACTAGTGCTTGCAAATTCTTCGGTGACAAATGAATGCGATGCTCCAGAAACAAAGAATACTCTTGCTAATACTGAGTTGATAGAAAACATACCCAGCACTACATCTGGCGCTTCCTGGGCTTCTTCTGCGTTCATGTGGAAGAGACGGCCATTGCGGTTGTGCGGGTTCCCTAGAGCAAATCTTCTCCCTAGTTGAACACGACCCTGCTACTGAGCTGGGGCATTCACATTGGCATTAGCGACAGTCTTCTTGGGACACTCATTGGAATAGTGAACCTTCACTCCACACTCAAAACAAGTGATCTGGGACTTGTCCTTGACTGTGACAGGCACAGCATTGCTACCAGTTTTGGGTGCAGTGTTGTTGTTGTTGGCCTTGGGAGGGGGAATGTTTGTTTGTGGTACCAAACTTGGTGGGTGAGCGCACCGCGGTAGCCGAGTTTCCATCAATCGCGCGGAGGGGCCATAGTAGATTCACCAATTGTCCAGAAGGGCCAAATGGGGGTGAATACAAATCTAACAGCCAAACGGTCGTTTGAACCAGACGAAAAACGGTTGAACTCAAATACCGTCGTTAGGTCAACTCTTCTTGGCCCGCCATGTCAGTATTCTCCGCTATCTTTTGCGGTCGTGGACTAGCTTACCCCTGCGTGGACTAGATCCCTGAGTGGACGAGATCTATTACTTTGCTCTGCTCTGGTCTTCTCCCCTGCTCCCCTCCCCATAACATTTGCTCAGCTCCGGCTGCTCGTCTCAGATCGGAGCTCACACTAGCTCTAATTTGCGTCTCGGCCATGTCCGGTCAACCTCCCACGCCTCTAATTGAGGCTCGCAGTCGTCGCCGTTGCATCGTCCGCCGTATCGGAGCTTTGCGTCCCTAGACTAATATCTCGCCTCTTGCTAGTCCGCCTCGGGAAGTTGCGTGCTGCCGCGCACCCCAGGCATGGTAGCCCTAGCACAGAAGTTTGACGACCACGCTCTCATGGCCACCGTGCTGGGCGTCTGTCCTGCCGTGTCGCCGGCAGAGTTGCTATCGGCTTTCAGGTCTCATTTTGGGATCAGACGAAATGAGGTCAACATTGAGGTATGCGTGCCGCCATTCGATTTTTTCGTCCGGTTCGAGCACAGCTCAGACACCGAGCGTGTTCTGCATTCTTCCCATTCTTTCGAGTGCTGCGGGGAGAAAATGAGCTTCATGCGTTGGCATCGCGCCTGTGGGTGGGACGATCGCTTGGGGCAGCTTCGTTTCTTCTCCAAACTCGGCTTTGACGGCCTCCCATTGGATGCTTGGGAGCCGGAGGCCCTCAAGCAGGTCGTCAGTAGCCTTGGCGGCGAGCTGGTGGAAATTGTGCCACCGAGCGACAGATGGGTCATCGAGGTAAAGGCGTGGCTTAAAGATCCTGACGCCGTTCCTAAGATGTACGAGGTGCAAATTCCAATCAGGGCAGGGCGACAGCTTTGCTGGAAGCACCCGGTCATCATCCACCTGGAGGAGGTTCTGGACTCGGTACATGGCATTCAGGGCCCCGAAGAGGCTGCCAGAAAGCACCCTCGTCGCCTGCAGTGTTGGCCTGGAAGGATCGATGGCATAGGACCACCACCGTTTCGCGACGGGGCACACAGTTTTGGTGGGGGGACCAGGCTTGGACGAGCTGGTGGTTCTGATTTCCCTCGAGTGAAGACAGAGCTCTAGTGAATTGCCGTGGTATGTGTGGCTAATGAATTTGTAGTATGGAGAGCGTAGCAGGAAGTTAGCATCGACTAAAAATGTGTAATAGTTTGAATCCATGTAGTACGTGTGTGTAATAGTTTGAAGTAGTATGTGTGTGTAATAGTTTAAATCGATGTAGTATGTGTGGGTAATGAATTTGATGTAGTTTGTGTGCGTATAATAGTTTGAATCGATGTAGTTGAACACCATGCTTTATAATTTCTGTGAATAACCAAGGACAACCTCATGAAAAGAGGGTGGTCTGGCAATGAGCAATGTCAATTATGTGGATGCCAGGAAAATGTAGTCCATCTCCTCTTCAAGTACTCCCTCCATTTCAAAATATAAGATGTTTTAGCTTTGTGAATGGAGCGTATCTAGACTTTTTTTAGTGATGGAGCTTTCTAAACCTAGATGAACCTATATACTAAAAGGGGACTAGATACACTTCATTCACAAAGCTAAAACATCTTATATTTTGAAACCGAGGGAGTACAAGGTAGCTACATTTGTAACACGTTGAACTATAGGACCATTTTGTAGGCAACACAAGACAAAGGAAAAAATGGTTTACAACACAGACAACAGACGCAAAATCTGTAGTCTAGGATAAAAAGATGCCAGTTAACTGGATTGAACCACGACTAGTAATTGGAGGAAATAGGTACTTGATAGTATTTGCTTACAAAAGTAGTACTTCCATACAAAAGGGTCTTATACCTGCACAAAAGTGGGCTAAACTTCCTACTAGTTTATAGAACAATTCGTCAGCATTTCATCTACAAAAGCCATTCTTCCGTCTGAACTTAACTATTCTACACTGAAGAAATTACAGATCTCCACCATAAAAGTTGGCTGGCCAATTGCCTTGAGAGGACATAAGTTCTTTGATCATTTAACCCAAACTGATCTATTGCCTTTCCACCAAACTACAAGAAATCTGCATCGTTCATGCACGAGCGATTTGCGTGCGCCAGTCTCGGTTCAGTTGGACCATCCGCGCAGCCGCAACGATTTCTTTGAAACTGAAATTCGACATCTCCTTCTCGGGATCGTAGGTCCGTGTGAACTCGAACCTGAATGCCGGGGCTAAGCTGATGCCCGCCGCCGGCTCCGGCTATCGAACAATCTAGCATGCTGAGTGTAGACGCTTGGTTGCCGCCACGGTACGGCCTTCGATGCTGCGTAGGATGGAGCGTCTTTGCCGCAGACGGCGTGCTCCTAGCCTACCCCACTAAGGTAAGGTAGTCCGCGCCGAAGCGTGGACGCGAGAGTTCCTAGACCTTGGCGCTGCCCTGTTCAAGGGTGCGTACCCTCGTCGGCGGCATGCTCTCATGAACAATTTGATACGTACCTTGTTCCCATTGCCTAGAGCATGCCGTAATGCCGCCACGCGATTTCTCCACATCACTCTCTTGGCCCTGCTTGCCGCATCTGGCACCGACGATGGCACAGTCGCCGCCGCGGCCGATTCGGCACATTCGAGGAAATCATCCGCCTGGCAGGGCAATGGGAGACCGTCCTTGAAGTAGAGCTTCATGGCCTGCCTTAGAGGGGCTAAATACCCTAGTTTCGGCGGCTGTCGCGGTGGCGGTGGCGGCGGCTTAGGCGGGGCCATGTTACCCTAGTTGGTGCGGCGCGGAGGAGATGCGCAAGGTGAACCGTGGTTAGTCGGAGAAGGGGAGTGAAAGACTGACAGTAGGTTTGGACTACGGGCACGCGTGAAAATAACCATTTCCCATTTCCTTAGAGGGTAATAATTCGACACTCGTTGCATTAACAGCTCAATCTTTATTTCCCTTCTCAGCATAATATTGCGAACGTATTAAAAAGATCGGTCGTGGCTATCCACCTCATCAGGCAATGTACCAGGACAGGTAGGAGACGGGACCGGGTTTCATTTTAGAAATGTTGACGACTGTGCTCTTATGTTTATACGATATTATTTATATGCCACCATGTACCGTCGAGTGTAGCAACACCATCAGAAACAGGGGATAACAACATGGCGTGTTTTATTTTTTTAAAGGGCATCAGAAACAAGGGATGCCGACGTGGCATGTTTTCTGACTGGCGGGCCCGCCCCCTCCACCTTCGACGGCGCGCATCCCAGGTTCAAGGGGTGTGATACATTCCAAATGTATCTATAATTTTTGATTTTCCATGCTTAGTTTTATCCACTTTCTTGTGTTTTGTTCCAACTTTGGAGTACTTTTATTATGATTTCTTGGACTAACCTATTAACAAGAGCCACAGTGCCAGCTGCCTGTTTTTTGTTGTTTTTGGTTCCAGAAAAGTCAGAAAATGAATATTCTCGGAATTGGACGGGACAAAAGCCAAAGTGCCTATTTTTCCGGAAGGGATCAAGTGCCAGAATACGAGACGGAGAGAGGCCAGGGGCCGGCCACACCACCTGGCCACGCGGCCAGGCCTAGCCCGCGCGGCCAGGCCTAGCCCGCGCTAGGGGGTGGTCTGGCCGACCCCAGCACCCCCTCGGCATCTCCTTCCACCTAAAAGTTGTCCTCGGGACGAAAACCCTAAGTACCCGATCAAAAATCCACGAAAGAGTCTGTAGCCGCCGTCATCTCCATCCCTAGATCGGGGGGATCTGAAGCTCTTCCCGGCACCCTGTCAGAGAGGGGAATTCACCCTGGAGGCCTTCTTCATCACCATGCAAGCCTCCGGTGTGATGCGTGAGTAGTTCATCCTTGGACTACAGATCCATGTAGTAGATAGATGGCTGGTTTCTCCTCCTTTGTGCTTTCATGTTTAGATCTTGTGAGCTCCGTTCATGATCAAGATCATCTATTTGTAATCCATACATGTTGTGTTTGCGGGGATCTGATGGATATTGAGATGCTATTTTAGATTGATTATTGATTCTATCATGTCTTTGTTATTTGAGATCTTGCATGCTTTCCGTTGTTAGTAGCTATCTTGGCCAAGTAGATGCTAGCAACTCCAAGAGTTAGTATTTATGCTCGATAGTGGGTTCATGCCTCTGGTAATCTGGGGAAGTGATAGAAATCTCTAAGGTACTAGATGTGCTGTTGCTACTAGGGAGAAAACAACAATCCTTTGTTCATAGAACAATTGTATTGTTTACTTTACATGCAGTTCATAAAGCAATAATCTGTTGCTTGCAACTTAATACTGGAGGGGGTTCAGATGATAACTTGAAGGTGGATTATTAGTCATAGATGCAGTTGGATGGCGATCTATGTATTATGTTGTAATGCCCAATCAAGTCTCAAAGGAGTCAAGATGATTAGTATATGCATGTATTGCTTTCTCGGTGTTTGTCAATTGCCCCGCTGTAATTTGTTCACCCAGCATGTTATCTATCTAAGGAGAGCCACCTCTAGTGAACTATGGATCCCGATCCTTTTCTTTACATACAATCTACAATCTTTTACTGCTTTGTGTTTACTTTCTGCAAACTTTTACTTCTTTCCATTCGATACGTTTAATCCTTTGTTTTCCGCAAAACACGGTGAGATTGACAACCTCATCGCAAGTTGGGGACAAAGTTTTGTGGTTGTGTTGTGCAGGTCTCCACGTTGCTACTAGCACCGGTAGTGCGCCTTGCCAAAGCTCAGCTAGTAACACCTTTGAGGTGTTTCCTTGCTCCTACTGGTTCGATTAAACCTTGGTTTCATAACTAAGGGAAACTTGCTGCTGTGCTCATCATACCTTCCTCTTGGGGTTCCCAACGAGCTCTACATCAACACCACGCACCAAGCACTTTTCTGGGCGCCGTGTATTGAGCCATCAAGCGATTTGCTGGCGCCATTGCTGGGGAGTCAAGGACATCTTCACAAGGGGAGTCCCTCATAACCAATCTCTTTACTTTATTGTTTTTGTTTTGCTTAGTTTCCTTTTTTGCTTTGTTTGCTTGTTTTGTTCTTCAAAAATCCAAAAAAAATAGTTTTGCTTGTTTGGTTTCTTATTTGAAAAACACAAAAAAATTAGTTCCTATCTTGAGTTGCCACTATGTCTAGCTTGCTCCAATCACTATGTCACCCGAGGAAATGATTCTCACTTTTAAGGAAGGAATTGAGGAAAGTTTTAAGGAAGCTTGGTCTAGAATCTCTGATCTACATGAAAAGACTGAGCCTAAAATGATTCAAGGCTTGTTCCTTAGCAGTTTTTACCTTGGGATTGCTCTTTGATATAGATATGCTTTAGATGCTATTGTGGGAGGAGATTTCCTCCAATGTAATAGGATGATGCCATTAATGCTATAAAGAAATTGATCCTCACTTACACTATGCCTAGCCAAACTGATATTTCTTTTGCAAAAATATTTGCTAGGTTGAACACTCTTGAGGCTAGCACTACTAGCTTAGAAAGTTGCTATAATACGCTTAGGGAGCATCACAATTATGTTCCAATAAATTCTGAACCATCAAAGTGGCTCCCTACAGTAAAGATTGAGATAAACACTGAAACTTTTCAAGCCCGCTGTGATATCATGTCTGAATTTTGTCTTATGCCCAAAGATATTTATGAATCTTTGAATCTTTGGGGGCTTACTGAAGGAGGAAGAGAAATAGCTCTTGCTAATAATGCTACCATATTACCTATTGGAATAGCTGAAGGAGTATTTACAAAGATCCTTGGGAAAATGATTTTTACTGATTATCTTGTTATTGAATGTGCAGGAAAAGGACAAATTACACTTGGAAGGTCCCTATTAGAACTCCTTGGAGCAATAATAGATGTTGGAAAGGGGACCATGCACCTTTCTTCTCCACCAAACAATCACATTTTCCCAAAGTTTAAGAATAAAAATAAGAGAGGTAAGGGCAAGAAAGTTGGTTTTAATGTTTCTTCATTCGAGAACACTTGATTCTTTCTTTGCTTCTTATGCCTAACTTAAAGGCGTTAAAGAAAAGTACTTGTTGGGAGATAACTCAAGAGTTTTAGATGAGTCTTGGAAGTTATTACCTCTGTAATAACCTCTCCTTATCCTTTTTATTTGCTTTTTGTGCCAAGAGTAACCTCTAATGAGAGTGAAGTAATGATTGGGAAAGTTGCTATCCTGAAACAGATTTCTGTGCTTCACCGTAAAAATTCCTGAGAGAGCTCTGTACGTCGGATTGAGCTGTAATTGTTTTTGCTTCTTCCCCAGGTTGTTATCTAACTTTCGTTAGTTCAACACTTTTTGATTTGAGAAACAAAAGGTCTTCGAAAAAATTTGTCTTTACCTGCTTGTCTGTTTTGACAGATTTCTGCCATTTTCTGCATTTGCTTCTTGTTAGTTCCTTCTTGAGTTCCTTTGGGGAATTGAGATTTTTGAGGGAAGTGCTACAGTAGCTAGTGTTCTAATGGAAGTTTATTTGGTGTTAGAACTGAACCTTGAGACTTATTTATCTTAAGTGCAATAATGTTGCTAATGAGATTGTGTGAAGTTTTGTATGAAGGAAAAATTTCAGGTGTATGGAAGGAATGAGTAATGAGATGAAGAATGGACTAAAGCTCAAGCTTGGGGATGCCACGCATGTCACCCCAAGAAATATCCAAGAAGTACAAGCGTCAAAGCTTGGGGATTCCCAAGGCATCCCCTTCTTCATCAATAAAAATTCCAGGTTTCTTCCAAACGCTTCATTTTTATTGTTTCGTGCACAATTGTGTTTTTCTTGGAGCGTCTTCTTTTTCGTTTTCGTTTTGGTTTTAGTTTGTTTTGTTTGCTTAGTTTTCTGAATAAGTTGGTTGGACCCCCTCTTTCACACTATGGTTTGCAAATAGTTTGGTTTGGTTTGGAAAAGAGTAGGAAAGTTCATGCTTATGTGGTAAAAAGAGCTCGTTTTTGACTGTGGCTATGCTTTGTCATGCCGTGCTTGATATTGTTTTGGCTTTATGCTTAGTATTCTTTGCTATAGCATGACTTGTTATAAACAATTGATATTTCTTAATGTGCCTTGGATGAATCATGCGTTGTTTTAGCATATTAAAGCATAGTATAGTGGTATTCTCCTTTGATGCTTTATTTGGGTTGACTTGGCACATGCTCACACCATGTTATGACTATCACAAGTCACCATAGCCTTTATGATCCTTTAGTTTTCAACTTGTAGTATCACTTTATGCTTTGATCAATGATGTTTTGTCGCTCTACATGATTATGGCCATTATTGCTCTCTTAGTTTGTCGCTCCCAGTCTTTTGCTAGCCTCCACAACAAAGTATGAGTTCCACTCATGCATCCAACTCCCTAAACCAAGTTTTTCCAAAGAGTCCACCATACCTACCTACTAGCTTATGCTATTCCAAGTATATTCATGCTTTTGTTTACCTTCCACTTGTTATGAGAAAACTAGTGATTAAAGCTCTCACGAACTTGATGGCACACTTTACTTTATTGCCTCTAATAAACTTGAACCATTGTGTCTTCTATGTTGTATACGCTTGCACTTATTTGTTGGGAATTAGCAGAACCATGCTTTCATGGGGAACGCTTTCAACATTGCACTTGGTACTTGTACCTAGTTGATATCATGCTCTTTTGTATATGGATGTCGTCGGTGTGACATGAAAGGGGAGCTTGTAAGTCCATGGAGTTATGTATATGTGTTAGACAAACGCCTGGGCCGCTGGTCTAATCCATGCTGACATGGTGGAAACCTGCAGCGTAACCATAATGAGCTGTCTATGAAGCATTCTTCTTATAAAAAAAGAGTCCTATTGAGAAAAAAGAACAAAAGAAAAAAAGATACTATGAAAAGAGGAAAGAGAAAAAAAGCACCATATTCCAATGGTAAATAAGAAGAATGCTGAGATGCTCGGTGTCTGCTTGCCTTGTCATTTTGATATGGGGATTCTTCCGTATCATCGGGCAAGGGGTACCCCGTTGGCGGTTCTCTATGATACACATGTACTTACGATGACAAGAACTTACCGGTGACTAAACTTGAGTAGCATGAGGAGCATTTGTTCACTTTAACCTTAATCACTTCAAGATGCTTATGATAGGGGCAATGAGAGCTGAAAGCTATAAGTATCATAATTTTTGGAAGCTCTTTATGAGACTTGAATCCCTACTTCATTTTTACAAAAGGCCTTTCTTCCACCATTATATTGAGTCTCCACCTTCTATCTTTATGCACCTACTTTGAGAGCATAGTGGCCATTCTTAGTTCTATGTGCATTGTCCCAAGACTAGTTGATTGATGCATAACTTGTTATTGCTTGTTTGAAACTATTGTATCTAGTCACTCTTATGAACTTTGAAGGTGTCCTATGCATTTATATTTGCTACTCTATTGAGGGACAAGCTAAATACTATTATGCTATGTTTTCTTTATGTGAAACAAACAAACGTCTTGCAAAGCATGTTATTCATGAATCTTTTGTTTGTGCCTTTTCATGTTGCATCTTAGTTTCTTTGCTTATTGCTAGAACTTTGTCTTTCATGTTATGATTGAAGTACTATGATCCCAGCCTTGAATGTTTTGCAAATACTTTGATCAAGTCTTTGATGGTGCATGTCACCTCAAAAATTCTTTCTTTTTATCACTTACCTACTCGAGGACGAGCAGGAGTTAAGCTTGGGGATGTTGATACATTGCAAATGTATCTATAATTTTTGATGTTCCATGCTTAGTTTTATCCACTTTCTTGTGTTTTGTTCCAACTTTGGAGTACTTTTATTATGATTTCTTGGACTAACCTATTAACAAGAGCCACAGTGCCAACTGCCTGTTTTCTGTTGTTTTTGGTTCCAGAAAAGTCAGAAAATGAATATTTTCGGAATTGGACGGGACAAAAGCCAAAGTGCCTATTTTTCCGGAAGGCATCAAGTGCCAGAATACGAGACAGAGAGGGGCCAGGGGCCAGCCACACCACCTGGCCGCGCGGCTAGGTCTGGCCCGCGCCAGGGGGTGGTCTGGCCGACCCCAGCACCCCCTCGGCCTCTCCTTCCGCCTATAAGTTGTCCTCGGGACGAAAACCCTAAGTACCCGATCAAAAATCCACGAAAGAGTCTATAGCCGCCGTCATCTCCATCCCTAGATCGGGGGGGGGGGATCTGAAGCTCTTCCCGGCACCCTGTCAGAGAGGGGAATTCACCCTGGAGGCCTTCTTCATCACCATGCAAGCCTCCGGTGTGATGCGTGAGTAGTTCATCCTTGGACTACGGATCCATGTAGTAGCTAGATGGCTGGTTTCTCCTCCTTTGTGCTTTCATGTTTAGATCTTGTGAGCTCCGTTCATGATCAAGATCATCTATTTGTAATCCATACATGTTGTGTTTGCGGGGATCCGATGGATATTGAGATGCTATTTCAGATTGATTATTGATTCTATCATGTCTTTGTTATTTGAAATCTTGCATGCTTTCCGTTGTTAGTAGCTATCTTGGCCAAGTAGATGCTAGCAACTCCAAGAGTTAGTATTTATGCTCGATAGTGGGTTCATGCCTCTGGTAATCTGGGGAAGTGAGAGAAATCTCTAAGGTACTAGATGTGCTGTTGCTACTAGGGAGAAAACAACGATCCTTTGTTCATAGAACAATTATATTGTTTACTTTACACGCAGTTCGTAAAGCAATAATCTGTTGCTTGCAACTTAATACTGGAGGGGGTTCGGATGATAACAAGAAGGTGGATTATTAGTCATAGATGCAGTTGGATGGCGGTTTATGTATTATGTTGTAATGCCCAATCAAGTCTCAAAGGAGTCAAGATGATTAGTATATGCATGTATTGCTTTCTTGGCCTTTGTCAATTGCCCCGCTATAATTTGTTCACCCAGCATGTTATCTATCTAAGGAGAGCCACTTCTAGTGAACTATGGATCCCGGTCCTTTTCTTTACATACAATCTACAACCTTTTACTGCTTTGTGTTTACTTTCTGCAAACTTTTACTTCTTTCCATTCGATACGTTTAATCCTTTGTTTTCCGCAAAACACGGTGAGATTGACAACCTCATCGCAAGTTGGGGACAAAGTTTTGTGGTTGTGTTGTGCAGGTCTCCACGTTGCTACTAGCACCGGTAGTGCGCCCTGCCAAAGCTCAGCTAGTAACACCTTTGAGGTGTTTCCTTGCTCCTACTGGTTCGATTAAAACTTGGTTTCATAACTGAGGGAAACTTGCTGCTGTGCTCATCATACCTTCCTCTTGGCTTTCCCAACGAGCTCTACATCAACACCATGCACCAAGCACTTTTCTGGGTGCCGTGTATTGAGCCATCAGGGTGGTGCCGCCCACCAACACATTATTGTGCAATTTTCCATGTGGGACCTAAATTCCGGCGCTGAGCTGATGCCCGTGTCGAACACAGAGAATTCTGAAAGAAGCTACTAAAAATAAATACTTTGAATTCTGGAAGTACTAAATTTAAATACATTAGAATTTTGTATGAAAGGTAATACGCATTGTGATCATCGAAATAATATAAATACAGTACAAATTTCTACTTCGAAAAATAGACCTGGAAATGCTAGCAAATAACCTAGGATGAATATATGATTCATTCTCCCCTATATATTTCGTCGGCGGCGGCTCCCGCATGCTGCAACACATGTTCAGAGAACTCTCTCCGTCTACAGTGTGCTGCCAGTATCTCGTATAGAGGGTAAGGCCTCGGTGTATGTTCCAGACTTAAGCCATACATTACAATTGTTGGTTCCTCTTCCCAGGCTTGAACCTCATGATCGTACAGTCTAATGTAATTACTGTAGTATATGCAACCGGGTTTGACTGTGGGGTGTAACCTGGTGTCAATGGAGATAGACCGATTGTAACCAACAAAGAGGGCACGACTTCCAATGTCCCCGACAGCCTCGAGAGAGCGGTTCTCCATGTCCACCCGGTACAACACCGGTTGCCCTTTGGCGAAATCCCCGTTCAACACAAGAAGCAGATCACCATCTAACTCCATAAGGTAAAATTTGTAGGTTCCGCGTACCTGTTCAAAGATTAGGGCCGAAATTATTTTGGCCATCGTGACAGTGCTCGCGCGCTGCTCTAACTGGATGTTGGTCGACAAGATGTCTCCATTCTCAAGTAATGCATATACTTCCCCTCGGAATGCCGTCATGCAGACCAGAAGCGTATCAGGAGGTGGCGAATACAATCCTTCTCCAAATGATCCATTTATTTGCCCCGTTGGGGTGCTCTCATCGGCCCATGCAATATGATCTGGATAATCAGTGCAAACGAACACCATCGTCGGGGACTTCTTCACGACGACAGATTTCAGAAGATCAGATGGTATGTGTGCTTGAAACTCAGTGTTAGACTTATGAGTGATTGGGTTCAGAAGCCAAATCTGGTACGGCTCCACCCTCTGAGCAAGCACGATGACGCCACGAGAAACACCAACGAAGTAGAATCTTTTGGAAGAAGAGAACATCAGTTAGCACTAAGATGTTTACAATGGAATATACCAATAAATATCGGATGTGAATGTGAACCTGCGATGGACGTCCATTAGATTTGTCCTGAAGCAATGACCAGTGGCGAGGTTGAGGAAGGTGAAGTCGCCAACGTCTGGAAGTGTGTTATCTATCATGATCCAGTTGTTGAGATGGAATTCGGGCACCTTTAAAGTGTGGCGCCAATCGGTGCAGACTTCCTGACAAGCAGCATAGGTGTCGACGTACTCCTCTTTCTCCAGCAAATAGTCGGCGATCTTGCGAAGTGGGTCGGCCAGGAGATCGGCCCAGTTCCTCTTCATCCGGCTACTGGGCATGGCTTACGTGTGGGAATGTTTTGATCAAGGAAGAAATAAGAACTACCACTACGAGGAGAAGAAGAGGATAACAGACGAGGGAGACGAAGCGGAACTGCCACTACGAGGAGACGATGAGACGGGGGAGAAGAAGCGGAACTGCCAATTCAAGTTTGGATCAACGAGCTTTTTCCCCGAACTAGCGCGTGGACCAGCCATGCACTGCATGCAAGTCTTGATCAAACAGACTAACATGTGGGACCTGCTAAAAATTTTGTGAAGTGCTCCCCGTGCATAGTGCGCTGACAGGTGGCATGTTTTCTGACAGGCGGGCCCGCCTCCTCCACCTACGATGGCGCGCGTCCCAGGTTCGAGGGCTGGTGCCGCCCACCAACACATTATTGTGCAATTTTCCATGCTTTGTCGCAACCAGCTCCGCTCCGCTCCTCTGCTCCGGCTGCCGCCAGTCCGCTCAGTCGTGCACCGCTCTCGTTGTCCCCTTGGGCCGTCGTCCTCCCTCCTTCCCCTCCCTGCCATCCCCTCACGTCCCCTCCCCTCCCCTCCTTTCCTTGTCTCCTTGCCGCCGCCCACCGCCAAGGTGCGTCTGGAAACGAAAACCGAGAGTCAGCCGTTAGGTTAGGGGCCCAACGACGCTGGTGATCCGGATCCCGCTCGGAGATGGATCCTGCGAGGCTTGAGAGCACGGATATGGGTCCTGCATGGCTGGAGAGCACGGAATCTCCTTCATGTCTGGAGAGCACAGAGGACAACGAAACGGGAGGAGAGGTAGCGGGGTGCAGAGCTTTGGAGGTATGGAGCCCAGAGAAGGTGTCGTGCGACCACATTGAAAGGTAAGAACTATGATTCCTTATCTGCATACCCCAATTAGCATTTATAGTCCCGTGGTGATGCCAAGGATATGGGTTGGTAACCGCAGGACGTCTGTACAGCTTGTCCTTGAGCATGATGCTTTGTCAAGCGAGCATGAAGGCACTGAATCGTGTGGCGGTGCGGATGATGATGAGAAAGCATATCCAGACGTGGTTGCTGACCCTGATAGGATGGAGAGTAGGGAATATTTGGTTGATTCGAACTTTGAGCCTGACTATGGCACTAATGAGGAAGAGGAATGTGAAGATGTGGAAATGGGATGTAGATACGACGACGAAGACGTGGACAGGCCAGTGATACACTTTGACAGGGACAATCCTACAATTGATGAGGGGACTGTCTTTGATAATGTGGAGGACTGCAGATATGCAGTTGCAACCTATGCAATCAGAGTTGGGTTCGAATTTATCATTGAAAAGAGCGACCAAAAGAGATTTAGGGTGCACTTTAGGGAAAGTAATGTGTGTAAATGGAGATTACATGCATCTCCAATGCGGGGTGGACACCCATTTCAGGTTGCAATAGCTACATTTAGTTTCAGTCTTTCTCATATTTATTCTGCTGATAACTAGCTCTGAATTATTTGGATTCTTATCGAATGCAGATCAAAGTAAACACGAAGGAACACAACTGCCCTAATACTTCTTTTAGTGGTAAAATTAGACCGGCGACTACCAAGTGGATTGCTGCTACTGTACTTGACTGGGTGAGGCAGGATCATAACATTGGACCAGCTGAACTCAGAGCAAAGATTAGCAACAAGTTTAACATTCTGATTCCTTATCACAGAGTCTTTGATGGGAAGGAGATGGCTCTAGACTTCATTCAAGGCAAGTGGAATGACAGTTTTCATATGTTGTATAGTTTCAAAGCTCAGGTACATAAAACATCACCTGGTAGTGTTGTTGACATTGATTACGAGGTTGTGAAAGGGAGAGAAAAGGTCTCGAGGGGGGTCAGGTATAAGTAGGCACATAAGATATGCTTTAGGAGATGTTTTGTCTGCCTGAAGGCATGCTGGAAGGGGTTCCTAGACGGCTGCAGGCCATACTGGGCAATAGGCGCAACTTCTTTAACAGGGAAGTTCAGGGGACATGTTGCTTCTGCTTGTGCTTTGGATGCGCATAATTGGCTTCTACCGTAGCTTATGCTGTTCTTGAGGGTGAATCAAATGAAAGCTGGACATGGTTCATGCAGAGACTACGGGAAGTAATTGGTCACCCTGAAGGCTTGGTGATACACACCGGTGCATCCGAGGGTCTTGAGAATGCTGTTGATGTTGTGTTTCCTGGGGTTGAGCATAGGGAATGCATGCGGCACCTCGCTACTAACTTCACGAAGAAGTTCGAAGGAAAGATCTTTGAAGAGGACTTGTGGCGATCAGCATACACATACATCCCAAGCACGCATGCTACTTACTTGCAGAACATATATGTAGTTCCAAAGGTGAAAAAATACCTTGAGGAACATCACACCAAGCTATGGTCCAGAAGCAAGTTTGGTGAGTTAAGCAAGGTGGATTTTGTATGCAATAATTTGGCAGAGAGTTTCAATGATATGATTTCAGGCATGAAGACACTTGGAATTGTTATTTTGTTGGATGGAATAAGACAGTGCATAATGGTGAAGATATATTTAAGGCAAAGAATTTGTGCAAGAAATTTTTTAGGCCATAAAATAGTTCCAAAGGTGGTTATGTTACTGAATGCAAGAACCATGGCAATGAGAACGATAAAGATGAGGTTGGTCAGAAGTTCCAAAACATTGGCAGAGGTTTATGCAGAATACAAGCGTGGAAGTGAATGGAGGTACACTATAGACATTGGAAACAAGACTTGTTCATGCAGGCAGTGGCAGATTACTGGTCTGCCATGTCACCATGCAATTTACTTCATCTTAAAGCTTAGAGGTAACGGAGCTGAAATAGAGAACTATGTCGACAACTATTTCTCCGTGGACAAGTTTGCTGCAACTTATGCAGAAAACATACCACCTATGGCCGATGAAAATGATTGGGAGATTGTCGATCCAGGGTTCAAACTTCAACCACCAGTTCTTAGGAGGCCACCTGGGAGGCCTAGAAAGCTAAGGATCGTAGCCTCCACCGATAAAGGTCCAAGGCTTGGTTCTAGGAAAAGAAAATGCGGACGTTGTGACGGATTCGGCCATATCAAGAGGTTGTGCAAAAATCCAGTTACACATGCTATTGTCCCTGTTCACACCTCGGTGGCAGAAAGTGAGGCTTCTCAGCCAGAACTGGCGGAAGAGCAGCATGAAGACGGTGATGAGCACTCAGAGGAAAACGTACGTAAGCCGCCAATTTATGAAGAAGTGGAGGTGCCGGCGAGAAAAGGGTGTGAAAAGAAACAAAAGGGCAAGCGGAATAGGGAGGAAAGGGCAAATAATGAAGGTGTATTAGAATATGAAGAAGTTGCAGGGGTGCTTGAGGATGTTCTTGAGGATCTTTCGGCTAACTGCAGGAGAACTAATAAATCCCTGCCAATTTCATCTTTGTACGATTCTCCGGATGAAAGGTAAGCTTAAAAATTGTTTTATTTGCTATTTTTTTATGCTCATCAACTAATGCTTAATGCAGCGTGGGCTAGCAGACTAATAAGAGGAGCATAAAGATGCGGGCACAGTAACATCCTCTGTTGAATTGTATCATTGAAACTAAACTAGCTGTGTCGTCTTTATTTATATCTGGCGCGTGCAACGTGTCTGTGATGGGGTCATGTGGACCAGATTACATTTTTTTAAATATTATTACATTAATTTTTTACCTGCGTTTGGACGCGGTTACTAGTTCTCATCTCCCTTGCATTCCCATCTCCTCTAGCACACTCCAGAATTATGGCTGTGCCATCAAGTAGCAGAGTCAGCGTATTGTCCCATCAGGTATGAATGCAATGACTTTGTTTGTTCGGAATTTGACGACTTTTGATTAGTTTTAAAGATGGAGAAACCTAAAACATGTATCTAGACATGTTTTGGGTATAGACACATTTATTAAATATCTAAAAAAACTAAGTCAGTTATATCTGGACAGAAGTAGTACACTATTACAACACGCTCGATCCCTTCTCCTCAAGCGCACTCCAAATTAAGGCTGTGCCATCAAGTGCTGAGAGCAGAGTCAGCGTATTGTCCCATCAGATATGCCAGGGAACGCGCGAACTTTATTTTCAGGATCGGATGAGTTTCGATCGACTAGTTTCAAAGAAAAAGACAACTAAAACATGGCCAACATATATAGATTATGACGATAATCGACCATGACTCAGGTGACCCAGATCCAAAGAGCGCATTAAGATACCGTACATAGATTTAATTTGGCAAAATTTGCTACAAGACACTGTTATTTTCTGGCGTTTGCTAAAACACACCGCTCAATTGTAATGGTACCTGGCAAAGACACAATCGGACGGTGTGTTGCAGCAAATGACAGAAAATAACGGTGTCTTGCAGCAAATTTTCCCATTTAATTTATGCTTAAGTGGCCCTAATCGACTATGACACTCCCGCAGTCTCCATCATTGACGACGTTGTCCGCGTCGCCGCCAGCCTCCTCCGTGTTGGAATCGATGCCGACGTTCCCGGCAACATTCCTCCTCCTCATGGATTCTTCACGGCGCGCTGCATCGATAATGGTGGAGGTCGTACGCCCAGGCACTGCCTAGAAGCGCTGCCTCCCTTCAGGGTTGCGCAGATCCGGGTGGATCTCCCGCCGGTGGGTTCTGCACAGCGCAATCAACGTAGCCCGCCCCTTCTTGAACAACTTTCGCCAGTATGCGCTCGTACGCGAGTACCGTGCCATTGCCCTCTTCTGCTCCGACAGCTGGCGGCGGCGCTCCTTGATCTGCCTCGCCAACACGTTCTCGCGCAAGAGCGGCACGACAGGAACCCCGGTGTAGCTGAGCTCGAAACTGGCCGGAAGCCTCGCTAACGGCAGCGCGAGTATGTCGTAATGGGCGAACATCTGAGCCTCGTGCAAGCTGAGTTTGGGCCTCTCCCTCTCCATGGCGATGAAGGAACACGATCTGATTTTCGGCCCCGAGGTTAAGGGGATAAAGGCAAGGACGTAGGCCCAGCGTAGTTGCCACGGCCAATCAGTTCGCCGAACAGACTTCTCGCGGATCGCCCTCGCGAAGGACATCACTATCGTCCACGCACCCCGATCCAACGACGCCTAACAATCGGGGATCGGGTCTTCTAGAAGCCCAGAGCGGTTGCTGGTTAGTTCTGCATCCCGATTGTTTGTGGCCAACGGCGGTAGTTGAAAATAATACACATTTCAATGACACTGGTGGATCCATGTGTGGTCTCTAAAGAGAACACACATCCAATGACTCTGGTTGTTGGTACTAAAAAGAACACACATGCAATGAGACTAGTGGATCCATAGGTGGTATGTAAAGAGAACACACATGCAAAATGACTCTGGTTCTTGTTACTAAAAAGAACACACATGCAATGACACTGGTGGATCCATGGGTGGATTGTGAAAAGAACACACATGCAATGACATTGGTGGATCCATAGGTGGTATGTGAAAAAAACACACATGCAAGATGACTCTAGTTGTTGTTACTAAAAAGAACACACATGCAATGACACTGGTGGATCCATGGGTGGATTGTGAACAGAGCACACATGCAATGACACTGGTGGATCCATGTGTGGTCTCTGAAGAGAACACACAAGCAATGACACTAGTTGTTGTTACTAAAAAGAACACACATGCAATGACACTGGTGGATCCATGTGTGGATTGTGAAGAGAACACACATGCAATGACTCCAGTTGTTGTCAGTGAAAAGAACATACATGCAATGACACCGGTGGATCCATGTGTGGTCTCTGTAGAGAACACACATTTCAATGACACCGGTGGATCCATATGTGGTATGTGAAAAGAACACACATGCAAAATGACTCTGGTTGTTGTTAGTGAAAAGAACACACATGCAATGACACTGGTGGATCCATAGGTGGTATGTGAAAAGAACACACATGCAAAATGACTCTGGTTGTTGTTACTAAAAAGAACACACATGCAATGACTCTGGTGGATCCATGGGTGGATTGTGAAACGAACACACATGCAATGACACTGGTGGATCCATAGGTGGTATGTGAAAAGAACAAACATGCAAAATGACTCTGGTTGTTGTTACTAAAAAGAACACACATGCAATGACACTGGTGGATCCATGTGTGGTCTCTGTAGAGAACACACATTTCAATGACACTGGTGGATCCATATGTGGTATGTGAAAAGAACACACATACAATGACTCTGGTTGTTGTTAGTGAAAAGAACACACATGCAATGACACTGGTGGATCCATAGGTGGTATGTGAAAAGAACACACATGCAAAATGACTCTGGTTGGTGTTACTAAAAAGAACACACATGCAATGACACTTGTGGATCCATAGGTGGATTTTGAAATGAATACACATGCAATGACACTGGTGGATCCATAGGTGGTATGTGAGAAGAACACACATTTCAATGACTATGGTTGTTGTTATTAAAAAGAACACACATGCAATGACACTGGTGGATCGATAGGTGGTATGTGAAGAGAACACACATGCAAAATGACCCTGGTTGTTTTTACTAAAAAGAACACACATGCAATTACACTGTGGATCCATGGGTGGATTGTGAAAAGAACACACATGCAATGACACTGGTGGATCCATAGGTGGTATATGAAAAGAACACACATGCAAAATGACTCTTGTTGTTGTTACTAAAAAGAACACACATACAATAACGCTGGTGGATCCATGGGTGGATTGTGAAAAGAGCAAACATGCAATGACACTGGTGATCCATATGTGGTATGTGAAAAGAACACACATGCAATGACTCTGGTTGTTGTTAGTGAAAAGAACACACATGCAATGACACTGGTGGATCCATGTGTGGTCTCTGAAGAGAGCACACATTTCAATGACTCTTGTTGTTGTTAGTAAAAAGAACACATATGCAATGACACTGGTGGATCCATGTGTGGTCTCTGAAGAGAGCACACATGCAATGACACAGGTTGTTGTTACTAAAAAGAACACACATGCAATGACACTGGTGGATCCATGTGTGGATTGTGAAGATAACACACATGCAATGACTCCAGTTGTTGTTAGTGAAAAGAACATACATGAAATGACACCGGTGGATCCATGTGTGCTCTCTGTAGAGAACACACATGCAAAATGACACTGGTGGATCCATAGGTGGTATGTGAAAACAACACACATGCAAAATGACTCTGGTTGTTGTTACTAAAAAGAACACACATGCAATGACACTAGTGGATCCATAGGTGGTATGCAAAGAGAACACACATGCAAAATGACTCTGGTTGTTGTTACTAAAAAGAACACACATGCAATGACACTGGTGGATCCATGGGTGGATTGTGAAAAGAACACACATGCAATGACACTCGTGGATCCATAGGTGGTATGTGAAAAGAACACACATGGAAAATGACTCTGGTTGTTGTTACTAAAAAGAACACACATGCAATGACATTGGTGGATCCATGTGTGGTCTCTGTAGAGAACACACATTTCAATGACACTGGTGGATCCATATGTGGTATGTGAAAAGAACACACATACAATGACTCTGGTTGTTGTTAGTGAAAAGAACACACATGCAATGATACTGGTGGATCCATAGGTGGTATGTGAAAAGAACACACATGCAAAATGACTCTGGTTGGTGTTACTAAAAAGAACACACATGCAATGACACTTGTGGATCCATAGGTGGATTTTGAAATGAATACACATGCAATGACACTTGTGGATCCATAGGTGGTATGTGAGAAGAACACACATTTCAATGACTATGGTTGTTGTTACTAAAAAGAACACACATGCAATGACACTGGTGGATCCATAGGTGGTATGTGAAGAGAACACACATGCAAAATGACCCTGGTTGTTTTTACTAAAAAGAACACACATGCAATTACACTGTGGATCCATGGGTGCATTGTGAAAAGAACACACATGCAATGACACTGGTGGATCCATAGGTGGTATGTGAAAAGAACACACATGCAAAATGACTCTTGTTGTTGTTACTAAAAAGAACACACATGCAATAACGCTGGTGGATCCATGGGTGGATTGTGAAAAGAGCAAACATGGAATGACACTGGTGATCCATATGTGGTATGTGAAAAGAACACACATGCAATGACTCTGGTTGTTGTCAGTGAAAAGAACACACATGCAATGACACTGGTGGATCCATGTGTGGTCTCTGAAGAGAGCACACATTTCAATGACTCTTGTTGTTGTTAGTAAAAAGAACACAGATGCAATGACACTGGTGGATCCATGTGTGGTCTTTGAAGAGAGCACACATGCAATGACACAGGTTGTTGTTACTAAAAAGAACACACATGCAATGACACTGGTGGATCCATGTGTGGATTGTGAAGATAACACACATGCAATGACTCCAGTTGTTGTTAGTGAAAAGAACATACATGCAATGACACCGGTGGATCCATGTGTGGTCTCTGTAGAGAACACACATGCAAAATGACTCTGGTTGTTACTAAAAAGAACACACATGCAATCACACTAGTGGATCCATAGGTGGTATGTAAAGAGAACACACATGCAAAATGACTCTGGTTGTTGTTACTAAAAAGAACACACATGCAATGACACTGGTGGATCCATGGGTGGATTGTGAAAAGAACACACATGCAATGACACTCGTGGATCCATAGGTGGTATGTGAAAAGAACACACATGGAAAATGACTCTGGTTGTTGTTACTAAAAAGAACACACATGCAATGACACTGGTGGATCCATGTGTGGTCTCTGTAGAGAACACACATTTCAATCACACTGGTGGATCCATATGTGGTATGTGAAAAGAACGCACATGCAATGACTCTGGTTGTTGTTAGTGAAAAGAACACACATGCAATGACACTGGTGGATCCATGTGTGGTCTCTGAAGAGAGGACACATTTCAATGACTCTTGTTGTTGTTAGTAAAAAGAACACACTTGCAATGACACTGGTGGATCCATGTGTTGTTTGTGAAGAGAACACACATGCAATGACACTGGTGGATCCATGTGTTGTTTGTGAAGAGAACACACATGCAATGACACTGGTTTTTGTTACTAAAAAGAACACACATCCAATGACACTGGTGGATCCATGTGTGGATTGTGAAAATAGCACACATGCAATGACACTGGTGGATCCATATGTGGTATGTGAAAAGAACACACATGCAAAATGACTCTGGTTGTTTTAGTGAAAAGAACACACATGCAATGACACTGGTGGATCCATGTGTGGTCTCTGAAGAGAGCACACATTTCAATGACTCTTGTTGTTGTTAGTAAAAAGAACACACATGCAATGACACTGGTGGATCCATGTGTGGTCTCTGAAGAGAACACACATGCAATGTCACTAGTTGTTGTTACTAAAAAGAACACACATGCAATGACACTGGTGGATCCATGTCTCGATTCTGAAGAGAACACACATGCAATGACTCCAGTTGTTGTTAGTGAAAAGAACATACATGCAATGACACCGGTGGATCCATGTGTGGTCTCTGTAGATAACACACATTTCAATGACACTGGTGGATCCATAGGTGGTATGTGAAAAGAACACACATGCAAAATGACTCTGGTTGTTTTTACTAAAAAGAACACACATGCAATGACACTAGTGCATCCATAGGTGGTATGTAAAGAGAACACACATGCAAAATGACTCTGGTTGTTGTTACTAAAAAGAACACACATGCAATAACGCTGGTGGATCCATGGGTGGATTGTGAAAAGAACACACATGCAATGACACTGGTGGATCCATGTGTGGTATGTGAAAAGAACACACATGCAATGACTCTGGTTGTTGTTAGTGAAAAGAACACACATGCAATGACACTGGTGGATCCATGTGTGGTCTCTGAAGAGAGCACACATGCAATGACACAGGTTGTTGTTACTAAAAAGAACACACATGCAATGACACTGGTGGATCCATGTCTCGATTCTGAAGAGAACACACATGCAATGACTCCAGTTGTTGTTAGTGAAAAGAACATACATGCAATGACACCGGTGGATCCATGTGTGGTCTCTGTAGATAACACACATTTCAATGACACTGGTGGATCCATAGGTGGTATGTGAAAAGAACACACATGCAAAATGACTCTGGTTGTTTTTACTAAAAAGAACACACATGCAATGACACTAGTGCATCCATAGGTGGTATGTAAAGAGAACACACATGCAAAATGACTCTGGTTGTTGTTACTAAAAAGAACACACATGCAATGACGCTGGTGGATCCATGGGTGGATTGTGAAAAGAGCAAACATGGAATGACACTGGTGATCCATTTGTGGTATGTGAAAAGAACACACATGCAATGACTCTGGTTGTTGTTAGTGAAAAGAACACACATGCAATGACACTGGTGGATCCATGTGTGGTCTCTGAAGAGAGCACACATGCAATGACACAGGTTGTTGTTACTAAAAAGAACACACATGCAATGACACTGGTGGATCCATGTGTGGATTGTGAAGATAACACACATGCAATGACTCCAGTTGTTGTTAGTGAAAAGAATATACATGCAATGACACCGGTGGATCCATGTGTGGTCTCTGTAGAGAACACACATTTCAATGACACTGGTGGATCCATAGGTGGTATGTGAAAAGAACACACATGCAAAATGACTCTGGTTGTTGTTACTAAAAAGAACACACATGGAATCACACTAGTGGATCCATAGGTGGTATGTAAAGAGAACACACATGCAAAATGACTCTGGTTGTTGTTACTAAAAAGAACACACATGCAATGACACTGGTGGATCCATGGGTGGATTGTGAAAAAAACAGACATGCAATGACACTCGTGGATCCATAGGTGGTATGTGAAAAGAACACACATGCAAAATGACTCTGGTTGTTGTTACTAAAAAGAACACACATGCAATGATGCTGGTGGATCCATGTGTGGTCTCTGTAGAGAACACACATTTCAATCACACTGGTGGATCCATATGTGGTATGTGAAAAGAACGCACATGCAATGACTCTGGTTGTTGTTAGTGAAAAGAACACACATGCAATGACACTGGTGGATCCATGTGTGGTCTCTGAGGAGAGAACACATTTCAATGACTCTTGTTGTTGTTAGTAAAAAGAACACACTTGCAATGACACTGGTGGATCCATGTGTTGTTTGTGAAGAGAACACACATGCAATGACACTGGTGGATCCATGTGTTGTTTGTGAAGAGAACACACATGCAATGACACTGGTTTTTGTTACTAAAAAGAACACACATCCAATGACACTGGTGGATCCATATGTGGATTGTGAAAATAGCACACATGCAATGACACTGGTGGATCCATATGTGGTATGTGAAAAGAACACACATGCAAAATGACTCTGGTTGTTTTAGTGAAAAGAACACACATGCAATGACACTGGTGGATCCATGTGTGGTCTCTGAAGAGAGCACACATTTCAATGACTCTTGTTGTTGTTAGTAAAAAGAACACACATGCAATGACACTGGTGGATCCATGTGTGGTCTCTGAAGAGAACACACATGCAATGTCACTAGTTGTTGTTACAAAAAAGAACACACATGCAATGACACTGGTGGATCCATGTGTGGATTCGGAAGAGAACACACATGCAATGACTCCAGTTGTTGTTAGTGAAAAGAACATACATGCAATGACACCGGTGGATCCATGTGTGGTCTCTGTAGAGAACACACATTTCAATGACACTGGTGGATCCATAGGTGGTATGTGAAAAGAACACACATGCAAAATGACTCTGGTTGTTTTTACTAAAAAGAACACACATGCAATGACACTAGTGGATCCATAGGTGGTATGTAAAGAGAACACACATGCAAAATGACTCTGGTTGTTGTTACTAAAAAGAACACACATGCAATAACGTTGGTGGATCCATGGGTGGATTGTGAAAAGAGGAAACATGGAATGACACTGGTGATCCATATGTGGTATGTGAAAAGAACACACATGCAATGACTCTGGTTGTTGTTAGTGAAAAGAACACACATGCAATGACACTAGTGGATCCATGTGTGGTCCCTGAAGAGAGCACACATTTCAATGACTCTTGTTGTTGTTAGTAAAAAGAACACAGATGCAATGACACGGGTGGATCCATGTGTGGTCTCTGAAGAGAGCACACATGCAATGACACAGGTTGTTGTTACTAAAAAGAACACACATGCAATGACACTGGTGGATCCATGTGTGGATTGTGAAGATAACACACATGCAATGACTCCAGTTGTTGTTAGTGAAAAGAACATACATGCAATGACACCGGTGGATCCATGTGTGGTCTCTGTAGAGAACACACATTCCAATGACACTGGTGGATCCATAGGTGGTATGTGAAAAGAACACACATGCAAAATGACTCTGGTTGTTGTTACTAAAAAGAACACACATGCAATCACACTAGTGGATCCATAGGTGGTATGTAAAGAGAACACACATGCAAAATGACTCTGGTTTTTGTTACTAAAAAGAACACACATGCAATGACACTGGTGGATCCATGGGTGGATTGTGAAAAGAACACACATGCAATGACACTCGTGGATCCATAGGTGGTATGTGAAAACAACACACATGGAAAATGACTCTGGTTGTTGTTACTAAAAAGAACACACATGCAATGACACTGGTGGATCCATGTGTGGTCTCTGTAGAGAACACACATTTCAATCACACTGGTGGATCCATATGTGGTATGTGAAAAGAACGCACATGCAATGACTCTGGTTGTTGTTAGTGAAAAGAACACACATGCAATGACACTGGTGGATCCATGTGTGGTCTCTGAAGAGAGGACACATTTCAATGACTCTTGTTGTTGTTAGTAAAAAGAACACACTTGCAATGACACTGGTGGATCCATGTGTTGTTTGTGAAGAGAACACAGATGCAATGACACTGGTGGATCCATGTGTTGTTTGTGAAGAGAACACACATGCAATGACACTGGTTTTTGTTACTAAAAAGAACACACATCCAATGACACTGGTGGATCCATGTGTGGATTGTGAAAATAGCACACATGCAATGACACTGGTGGATCCATATGTGGTATGTGAAAAGAACACACATGCAAAATGACTCTGGTTGTTTTAGTGAAAAGAACACACATGCAATGAGACTGGTGGATCCATGTGTGGTGTTTGAAGAGAGCACACATTTCAATGACTCTTGTTGTTGTTAGTAAAAAGAACACACATGCAATGACACTGGTGGATCCATGTGTGGTCTCTGAAGAGAACACACATGCACTGTCACTAGTTGTTGTTACTAAAAAGAACACACATGCAATGACACTGGTGGATCCATGTCTGGATTCTGAAGAGAACACACATGCAATGACTCCAGTAGTTGTTAGTGAAAAGAACATCCATGCAATGACACCGGTGGATCCATGTGTGGTCTCTGTAGAGAACCCACATTTCAATGACACTGGTGGATCCATAGGTGGTATGTGAAAAGAACACACATGCAAAATGACTCTGGTTGTTTTTACTAAAAAGAACACACATGCAATGACACTAGTGGATCCATAGGTGGTATGTAAAGAGAACACACATGCAAAATGACTCTGGTTGTTGTTACTAAAAAGAACACACATGCAATAACGCTGGTGGATCCATGGGTGGATTGTGAAAAGAGCAAACATGGAATGACACTGGTGATCCATATGTGGTATGTGAAAAGAACACACATGCAATGAATCTGGTTGTTGTTAGTGAAAAGAACACACATGCAATGACACTGGTGGATCCATGTGTGGTCTCTGAAGAGAGCACACATTTCAATGACTCTTGTTGTTGTTAGTAAAAAGAACACAGATGCAATGACACTGGTGGATCCATGTGTGGTCTCTGAAGAGAGCACACATGCAATGACACAGGTTGTTGTTACTAAAAAGAACACACATGCAATGACACTGGTGGATCCATGTGTGGATTGTGAAGATAACACACATGCAATGACTCCAGTTGTTGTTAGTGAAAAGAACATACATGCAATGACACCGGTGGATCCATGTATGGTCTCTGTAGAGAACACACATTTCAATGACACTGGTGGATCCATAGGTGGTATGTGAAAAGAACACACATGCAAAATGACTCTGGTTGTTGTTACTAAAAAGAACACACATGCAATCACACTAGTGGATCCATAGGTGGTATGTAAAGAGAACACACATGCAAAATGACTCTGGTTGTTGTTACTAAAAAGAACACACATGCAATGACACTGGTGGATCCATGGGTGGATTGTGAAAAGAACACACATGCAATGACACTCGTGGATCCATAGGTGGTATGTGAAAACAACACACATGGAAAATGACTCTGGTTGTTACTAAAAAGAACACACATGCAATGACACTGGTGGATCCATGTGTGGTATCTGTAGAGAACACACATTTCAATCACACTGGTGGATCCATATGTGGTATGTGAAAAGAACGCACATGCAATGACTCTGGTTGTTGTTAGTGAAAAGAACACACATGCAATGACACTGGTGGATCCATGTGTGGTCTCTGAAGAGAGGACACATTTCAATGACTCTTGTTGTTGTTAGTAAAAAGAACACACTTGCAATGACACTGGTGGATCCATGTGTTGTTTGTGAAGAGAACACACATGCAATGACACTGGTGGATCCATGTGTTGTTTGTGAAGAGAACACACATGCAATGACACTGGTTTTTGTTACTAAAAAGAACACACATCCAATGACACTGGTGGATCCATGTGTGGATTGTGAAAATAGCACACATGAAATGACACTGGTGGATCCATATGTGGTATGTGAAAAGAACACACATGCAAAATGACTCTAGTTGTTTTAGTGAAAAGAACACACATGCAATGACACTGGTGGATCCATGTGTGGTCTCTGAAGAGAGCACACATTTCAATGACTCTTGTTGTTGTTAGTAAAAAGAACACACATGCAATGACACTGGTGGATCCATGTGTGGTCTCTGAAGAGAACACACATGCAATGTCACTCGTTGTTGTTACTAAAAAGAACACACATGCAATGACACTGGTGGATCCATGTGTGGATTCTGAAGAGAACACACATGCAATGACTCCAGTTGTTGTTAGTGAAAAGAACATACATGCAATGACACCGGTGGATCCATGTGTGGTCTCTGTAGAGAACACACATTTCAATGACACTGGTGGATCCATAGGTGGTATGTGAAAAGAACACACATGCAAAATGACTCTGGTTGTTGTTACTAAAAAGAACACACATGCAATGCCACTAGTGGATCCATAGGTGGTATGTAAAGAGAACACACATGCAAAATGACTCTGGTTGTTGTTACTAAAAAGAACACACATGCAATAACGCTGGTGGATCCATGGGTGGATTGTGAAAAGAGCAAACTTGGAATGACACTGGTGATCCACATGTGGTATGTGAAAAGAACACACATGCAATGACTCTGGTTGTTGTTAGTGAAAAGAACACACATGCAATGACACTGGTGGATCCATGTGTGGTCTCTGAAGAGAGCACACATTTCAATGACCCTTGTTGTTGTTAGTAAAAAGAACACAGATGCAATGACACTGGTGGATCCATGTGTGGTCTCTCAAGAGAGCACACATGCAATGACACAGGTTGTTGTTACTAAAAAGAACACACATGCAATGACACTGGTGGATCCATGTGTGGATTGTGAAGATAACACACATGCAATGACTCCAGTTGTTGTTAGTGAAAAGAACATACATGCAATGACACCGGTGGATCCATGTGTGGTCTCTGTAGAGAACACACATTTCAATGACACTGGTGGATCCATAGGTGGTATGTAAAGAGATCACACATGCAAAATGACTCTGGTTGTTGTTACTAAAAAGAACACACATGCAATGACACTGGTGGATCCATGGGTGGATTGTGAAAAGAATACACATGCAATGACACTCGTGGATCCATAGGTGGTATGTGAAAACAACACACATGGAAAATGACTCTGAAGTGAGCACACATTTCAATGACTCTTGTTGTTGTTAGTAAAAAGAACACACATGCAATGACACTGGTGGATCCATGTGTGGTCTCTGAAGAGAACACACATGCAATGTCACTAGTTGTTACAAAAAAGAACACACATGCAATGACACTGGTGGATCCATGTGTGGATTCGGAAGAGAACACACATGCAATGACTCTAGTTGTTGTTAGTGAAAAGAACATACATGCAATGACACCGGTGGATCCATGTGTGGTCTCTGTAGAGAACACACATTTCAATGACACTGGTGGATCCATAGGTGGTATGTGAAAAGAACACACATGCAAAATGACTCTGGTTGTTGTTACTAAAAAGAACACACATGCAAAATGACTCTGGTTGTTGTTACTAAAAAGAACACACATGCAATGACACTAGTGGATCCATAGGTGGTATGTAAAGAGAACACACATGCAAAATGACTCTGGTTGTTGTTACTAAAAAGAACACACATGCAATAACGCTGGTGGATCCATGGGTGGATTGTGAAAAGAACACACATGCAATGACACTCGTGGATCCATAGGTGGTATGTGAAAAGAACACACATGGAAAATGACTCTGGTTGTTGTTACTAAAAAGAACACACATGCAATGACACTGGTGGATCCATGTGTGGTCTCTGTAGAGAACACACATTTCAATCACACTGGTGGATCCATATGTGGTATGTGAAAAGAACGCACATGCAATGACTCTGGTTGTTGTTAGTGAAAAGAACACACATGCAATGACACTGGTGGATCCATGTGTGGTCTCTGAAGAGAGGACACATTTCAATGACTCTTGTTGTTGTTAGTAAAAAGAACACACTTGCAATGACACTGGTGGATCCATGTGTTGTTTGTGAAGAGAACACACATGCAATGACACTGGTGGATCCATGTGTTGTTTGTGAAGAGAACACACATGCAATGACACTGGTTTTTGTTACTAAAAAGAACACACATCCAATGACACTGGTGGATCCATGTGTGGATTGTGAAAATAGCACACATGAAATGACACTGGTGGATCCATATGTGGTATGTGAAAAGAACACACATGCAAAATGACTCTAGTTGTTTTAGTGAAAAGAACACACATGCAATGACACTGGTGGATCCATGTGTGGTCTCTGAAGA
The DNA here is from genome assembly GCA_916181665.1 of Avena sativa. Classification (NCBI taxonomy): domain Eukaryota; kingdom Viridiplantae; phylum Streptophyta; class Magnoliopsida; order Poales; family Poaceae; genus Avena; species Avena sativa. The sequence goes on from OV702287.1 coordinate 349,461,897, forward strand.
GAGCACACATTTCAATGACTCTTGTTGTTGTTAGTAAAAAGAACACACATGCAATGACACTGGTGGATCCATGTGTGGTCTCTGAAGAGAACACACATGCAATGTCACTCGTTGTTGTTACTAAAAAGAACACACATGCAATGACACTGGTGGATCCATGTGTGGATTCTGAAGAGAACACACATGCAATGACTCCAGTTGTTGTTAGTGAAAAGAACATACATGCAATGACACCGGTGGATCCATGTGTGGTCTCTGTAGAGAACACACATTTCAATGACACTGGTGGATCCATAGGTGGTATGTGAAAAGAACACACATGCAAAATGACTCTGGTTGTTGTTACTAAAAAGAACACACATGCAATGCCACTAGTGGATCCATAGGTGGTATGTAAAGAGAACACACATGCAAAATGACTCTGGTTGTTGTTACTAAAAAGAACACACATGCAATAACGCTGGTGGATCCATGGGTGGATTGTGAAAAGAGCAAACTTGGAATGACACTGGTGATCCACATGTGGTATGTGAAAAGAACACACATGCAATGACTCTGGTTGTTGTTAGTGAAAAGAACACACATGCAATGACACTGGTGGATCCATGTGTGGTCTCTGAAGAGAGCACACATTTCAATGACCCTTGTTGTTGTTAGTAAAAAGAACACAGATGCAATGACACTGGTGGATCCATGTGTGGTCTCTCAAGAGAGCACACATGCAATGACACAGGTTGTTGTTACTAAAAAGAACACACATGCAATGACACTGGTGGATCCATGTGTGGATTGTGAAGATAACACACATGCAATGACTCCAGTTGTTGTTAGTGAAAAGAACATACATGCAATGACACCGGTGGATCCATGTGTGGTCTCTGTAGAGAACACACATTTCAATGACACTGGTGGATCCATAGGTGGTATGTAAAGAGATCACACATGCAAAATGACTCTGGTTGTTGTTACTAAAAAGAACACACATGCAATGACACTGGTGGATCCATGGGTGGATTGTGAAAAGAATACACATGCAATGACACTCGTGGATCCATAGGTGGTATGTGAAAACAACACACATGGAAAATGACTCTGAAGTGAGCACACATTTCAATGACTCTTGTTGTTGTTAGTAAAAAGAACACACATGCAATGACACTGGTGGATCTATGTGTGGTCTCTGAAGAGAACACACATGCAATGTCACTAGTTGTTACAAAAAAGAACACACATGCAATGACACTGGTGGATCCATGTGTGGATTCGGAAGAGAACACACATGCAATGACTCTAGTTGTTGTTAGTGAAAAGAACATACATGCAATGACACCGGTGGATCCATGTGTGGTCTCTGTAGAGAACACACATTTCAATGACACTGGTGGATCCATAGGTGGTATGTGAAAAGAACACACATGCAAAATGACTCTGGTTGTTGTTACTAAAAAGAACACACATGCAAAATGACTCTGGTTGTTGTTACTAAAAAGAACACACATGCAATGACACTAGTGGATCCATAGGTGGTATGTAAAGAGAACACACATGCAAAATGACTCTGGTTGTTGTTACTAAAAAGAACACACATGCAATAACGCTGGTGGATCCATGGGTGGATTGTGAAAAGAACACACATGCAATGACACTCGTGGATCCATAGGTGGTATGTGAAAAGAACACACATGGAAAATGACTCTGGTTGTTGTTACTAAAAAGAACACACATGCAATGACACTGGTGGATCCATGTGTGGTCTCTGTAGAGAACACACATTTCAATCACACTGGTGGATCCATATGTGGTATGTGAAAAGAACGCACATGCAATGACTCTGGTTGTTGTTAGTGAAAAGAACACACATGCAATGACACTGGTGGATCCATGTGTGGTCTCTGAAGAGAGGACACATTTCAATGACTCTTGTTGTTGTTAGTAAAAAGAACACACTTGCAATGACACTGGTGGATCCATGTGTTGTTTGTGAAGAGAACACACATGCAATGACACTGGTGGATCCATGTGTTGTTTGTGAAGAGAACACACATGCAATGACACTGGTTTTTGTTACTAAAAAGAACACACATCCAATGACACTGGTGGATCCATGTGTGGATTGTGAAAATAGCACACATGCAATGACACTGGTGGATCCATATGTGGTATGTGAAAAGAACACACATGCAAAATGACTCTGGTTGTTTTAGTGAAAAGAACACACATGCAAGGACACTGGTGGATCCATGTGTGGTCTCTGAAGAGAGCACACATTTCAATGACTCTTGTTGTTGTTAGTAAAAAGAACACACATGCAATGACACTGGTGGATCCATGTGTGGTCTCTGAAGAGAGCACACATTTCAATGACTCTTGTTGTTGTTAGTAAAAATAACACAGATGCAATGACACTGGTGGATCCATGTGTGGTCTCTGAAGAGAGCACACATGCAATGACACAGGTTGTTGTTACTAAAAAGAACACACATGCAATGACACTGGTGGATCCATGTGTGGATTGTGAAGATAACACACATGCAATGACTCCAGTTGTTGTTAGTGAAAAGAACATACATGCAATGACACCGGTGGATCCATGTGTGGTCTCTATAGAGAACACACATTTCAATGACACTGGTGGATCCATAGGTGGTATGTAAAGAGAACACACATGCAAAATGACTCTGGTTGTTGTTACTAAAAAGAACACACATGCAATGACACTGGTGGATCCATGGGTGGATTGTGAAAAGAATACACATGCAATGACACTCGTGGATCCATAGGTGGTATGTGAAAACAACACACATGGAAAATGACTCTGAAGAGAGCACACATTTCAATGACTCTTGTTGTTGTTAGTAAAAAGAACACACATGCAATGACACTGGTGGATCCATGTGTGGTCTCTGAAGAGAACACACATGCAATGTCACTAGTTGTTGTTACAAAAAAGAACACACATGCAATGACACTGGTGGATCCATGTGTGGATTCGGAAGAGAACACACATGCAATGACTCCAGTTGTTGTTAGTGAAAAGAACATACATGCAATGACACCGGTGGATCCATGTGTGGTCTCTGTAGAGAACACACATTTCAATGACACTGGTGGATCCATAGGTGGTATGTGAAAAGAACACACATGCAAAATGACTCTGGTTGTTGTTACTAAAAAGAACACACATGCAAAATGACTCTGGTTGTTGTTACTAAAAAGAACACACATGCAATGACACTAGTGGATCCATAGGTGGTATGTAAAGAGAACACACATGCAAAATGACTCTGGTTGTTGTTACTAAAAAGAACACACATGCAATGACACTGGTGGATCCATGGGTGTATTGTGAAAAGAACACACATGCAATGACACTCGTGGATCCATAGGTGGTATGTGAAAAGAACACACATGGAAAATGACTCTGGTTGTTGTTACTAAAAAGAACACACATGCAATGACACTGGTGGATCCATGTGTGGTCTCTGTAGAGAACACACATTTCAATCACACTGGTGGATCCATATGTGGTATGTGAAAAGAACGCACATGCAATGACTCTGGTTGTTGTTAGTGAAAAGAACACACATGCAATGACACTGGTGGATCCATGTGTGGTCTCTGAAGAGAGGACACATTTCAATGACTCTTGTTGTTGTTAGTAAAAAGAACACACTTGCAATGACACTGGTGGATCCATGTGTTGTTTGTGAAGAGAACACACATGCAATGACACTGGTGGATCCATGTGTTGTTTGTGAAGAGAACACACATGCAATGACACTGGTTTTTGTTACTAAAAAGAACACACATCCAATGACACTGGTGGATCCATGTGTGGATTGTGAAAATAGCACACATGCAATGACACTGGTGGATCCATATGTGGTATGTGAAAAGAACACACATGCAAAATGACTCTGGTTGTTTTAGTGAAAAGAACACACATGCAATGACACTGGTGGATCCATGTGTGGTCTCTGAAGAGAGCACACATTTCAATGACTCTTGTTGTTGTTAGTAAAAAGAACACACATGCAATGACACTGGTGGATCCATGTGTGGTCTCTGAAGAGAGCACACATTTCAATGACTCTTGTTGTTGTTAGTAAAAATAACACAGATGCAATGACACTGGTGGATCCATGTGTGGTCTCTGAAGAGAGCACACATGCAATGACACAGGTTGTTGTTACTAAAAAGAACACACATGCAATGACACTGGTGGATCCATGTGTGGATTGTGAAGATAACACACATGCAATGACTCCAGTTGTTGTTAGTGAAAAGAACATACATGCAATGACACCGGTGGATCCATGTGTGGTCTCTATAGAGAACACACATTTCAATGACACTGGTGGATCCATAGGTGGTATGTAAAGAGAACACACATGCAAAATGACTCTGGTTGTTGTTACTAAAAAGAACACACATGCAATGACACTGGTGGATCCATGGGTGGATTGTGAAAAGAATACACATGCAATGACACTCGTGGATCCATAGGTGGTATGTGAAAACAACACACATGGAAAATGACTCTGAAGAGAGCACACATTTCAATGACTCTTGTTGTTGTTAGTAAAAAGAACACACATGCAATGACACTGGTGGATCCATGTGTGGTCTCTGAAGAGAACACACATGCAATGTCACTAGTTGTTGTTACAAAAAAGAACACACATGCAATGACACTGGTGGATCCATGTGTGGATTCGGAAGAGAACACACATGCAATGACTCCAGTTGTTGTTAGTGAAAAGAACATACATGCAATGACACCGGTGGATCCATGTGTGGTCTCTGTAGAGAACACACATTTCAATGACACTGGTGGATCCATAGGTGGTATGTGAAAAGAACACACATGCAAAATGACTCTGGTTGTTGTTACTAAAAAGAACACACATGCAAAATGACTCTGGTTGTTGTTACTAAAAAGAACACACATGCAATGACACTAGTGGATCCATAGGTGGTATGTAAAGAGAACACACATGCAAAATGACTCTGGTTGTTGTTACTAAAAAGAACACACATGCAATGACACTGGTGGATCCATGGGTGTATTGTGAAAAGAACACACATGCAATGACACTCGTGGATCCATAGGTGGTATGTGAAAAGAACACACATGGAAAATGACTCTGGTTGTTGTTACTAAAAAGAACACACATGCAATGACACTGGTGGATCCATGTGTGGTCTCTGTAGAGAACACACATTTCAATCACACTGGTGGATCCATATGTGGTATGTGAAAAGAACGCACATGCAATGACTCTGGTTGTTGTTAGTGAAAAGAACACACATGCAATGACACTGGTGGATCCATGTGTGGTCTCTGAAGAGAGGACACATTTCAATGACTCTTGTTGTTGTTAGTAAAAAGAACACACTTGCAATGACACTGGTGGACCCATGTGTTGTTTGTGAAGAGAACACACATGCAATGACACTGGTGGATCCATGTGTTGTTTGTGAAGAGAACACACATGCAATGACACTGGTTTTTGTTACTAAAAAGAACACACATCCAATGACACTGGTGGATCCATGTGTGGATTGTGAAAATAGAACACATGCATTGACACTAGTGGATCCATATGTGGTATGTGAAAAGAACACACATGCAAAATGACTCTGGTTGTTTTAGTGAAAAGAACACACATGCAATGACACTGGTGGATCCATGTGTGGTCTCTGAAGAGAGCACACATTTCAATGACTCTTGTTGTTGTTAGTAAAAAGAACACACATGCAATGACACTGGTGGATCCATGTGTGGTCTCTGAAGAGAACACACATGCAATGTCACTAGTTGTTGTTAGTAAAAAGAACACACATGCAATGACACTGGTGGATCCATGTGTGGATTCTGAAGAGAACACACATGCAATGACTCCAGTTGTTGTTAGTGAAAAGAACATACATGCAATGACACCGGTGGATCCATGTGTGGTCTCTGTAGAGAACACACATTTCAATCACACTGGTGGATCCATATGTGGTATGTGAAAAGAACACACATACAAAATGACTCTTGTTGTTGTTAGTGAAAAGAACACACATGCAATGACACTGGTGGATCCATTGGTGGTATGTGAAAAGAACGCACATGCAAAATGACTCTGGTTGTTGTTACTAAAAAGAACACACATGCAATGACACTGGTGGATCCATAGGTGGATTATGAAATGAACACACATGCAATGACACTGGTTGTTGTTAGTAAAAAGAACACACATTCAATGACTCCAGTTGTTGTTAGTGAAAAGAACACACATTCAATGACACCGGTGGATCCATGGGTGGATTTTGAAAAGAACACACATGCAATGACACTGGTGGATCCATAGGTGCTATGTGAGAAGAACACACATTTCAATGACTCTGGTTCTTGTTACTAAAAAGAACACACATGCAATGACACTGGTGGATCCATACGTGGATTGTGAAAAGAGCACACATGAAATGACACTAGTGGATCCATAGGTGGTATGTGAAAAGAACACACATGCAAAATGACTCTGGTTGTTGTTACTAAAAAGAACACAAATGCAATGACACTGGTGGATGCATGTGTGGTCTCTGAAGAGAACACACATTTCAATGACACTGGTGGATCCATAGGTGGTATGTGAAAAGAACACACATGCAATGACACTGGTGGATCCATTGGTAGTATGTGAAAAGAACACACATGCAAAATGACTCTGGTTGTTGTTACTAAAATGAACAAACATGCAATGACACTGGTGGATCCATAGGTGGATTGTGAAATGAACACACATGCAATGACACTGGTGGATCCATAGGTGGTATGTGACAAGAACACACATGCAAAATGACTCTGGTTGTTACTAAAAAGAACACACTTGCAATGACACTGGTGGATCCATGTGTGGTCTCTGTAGAGAACACACATTTCAATGACACTGGTGGATCCATATGTCGTATGTGAAAAGAACACACATGCAATGACTCTGGTTGTTGTTAGTGGAAAGAACACACATGCAATGACACTGGTGGATCCATAGGTGGTATGTGAGAAGAACACACATGCAAAATGACTCTGGTTGTTGTTACTAAAAAGAACACACATGCAATGACACTGGTGGATCCATAGGTGGATTATGAAATGAACACACATGCAATGACACTGGTGGATCCATATGTGGTATGTGAGAAGAACACACATTTCAATGACTCTGGTTGTTGTTACTAAAAAGAACACACATGCAATGACACTGGTGGATCCATAGGTGATATGTGAAGAGAACACACATGCAAAATGACTCTGGTTGTTGTTACTAAAAGAACACACATGCAATGACACTGGTGGATCCATGGGTGGATTGTGAAATGAACACACATGCAATGACACTAGTGGATCCATAGCTGGTATGTGAAAAGAACACACATGCAAAACGACTCTGGTTGTTGTTACTAAAAAGAACACACATGCAATGACACTGGTGGATCCATAGGTGGTATGTGAAGAGAACACACATGCAAAATGACCCTGGTTGTTGTTACTAAAAAGAACACACATGCAATGACACTGGTGGATCCATGGGTGTATAGTGAAAAGAACACACATGCAATGACACTGGTGGATCCATAGGTGGTATGTGAAAAGAAGACACATGCAAAATGACTCTGGTTGTTGTTACTAAAAAGAACACACATGCAATGACACTGGTGGATCCGTAGGTGGATTATGAAATGAACACACATGCAATGACACTGGTTGTTGTTAGTAAAAAGAACACACATTCAATGACTCCAGGTGTTGTTAGTGAAAACAACACACATTCAATGACACCGGTGGATCCATGGGTGGATTGTGAAAAGAACACACATGCAATGACACTAGTGGATCCATAGATGGTATGTGAGAAGAACACACATTTCAATGACTCTGGTTGTTGTTACTAAAAAGAACACACATGCAATGACACTGGGTGGATCCATAGGTGGATTTTGAAAAGAGCACACATGAACTGACACTAGTGGATCCATAGGTGGTATGTGAAAAGAACACACATGCAAAATGACTCTGGTTGTTGTTACTGAAAAGAACGCAAATGCAATGACACTGGTGGATGCATGTGTGGTCTCTGTAGAGAACACACATTTCAATGACACTGGTGGATCCATAGGTGGTTTGTGAAAAGAACACACATGCAATGACTCTGGTTGTTGTTAGTGAAAAGAACACACATGCAGTGACACTCGTGGATCCATTGGTAGTATGTGAAAAGAACACACATGCAAAATGACTCTGGTTGTTGTTACTAAAAAGAACACACATGCAATGACACTGGTGGATCCGTAGGTGGATTGTGAAATGAACACACATGCAATGACACTGGTGGATCCATAGGTGGTATGTGAAAAGAACACACATGCAATGACTCTGGTTGTTGTTAGTGAAAAGAATACACATGCAATGACACTGGTGGATCCATTAGTAGTATGTGAAAAGAACACACATGCAAAATGACTCTGGTTGTTGTTACTAAAAAGAACACACATGCAATGACACTGGTGGATCCATAGGTGGATTGTGAAATGAACACACATGCAATGACAGTGGTGGATCCATAGGTGGTATGTGAAAAGAACACACATGCAAAATGACTCTGGTTGTTGTTACTAAAAAGAACACACTTGCAATGACACTGGTGGATCCATGTGTGGTCTCTGTAGAGAACACACATTTCAATGCAATTGGTGGATCCATATGTCGTATGTGAAAAGAACACACATGCAATGACTCTGGTTGTTGTTAGTGGAAAGAACACACATGCAATGACACTGGTGGATCCATAGCTGGTATGTGAGAGGAACACACATGCAAAATGACTCTGGTTGTTGTTACTAAAAAGAACACACATGCAATGACACTGGTGAATCCATAGGTGGATTGTGAAATGAACACACATGCAATGACACTGGTGGATCCATAGGTGGTATGTGAAAAGAACACACATGCAAAATGACTCTGGTTGTTGTTACGAAAAAGAACACACTTACAATGACACTGGTGGATCCATAGGTGATATGTGAAGAGAACACACATGCAAAATGACTCTAGTTGTTGTTACTAAAAAGAACACACATGCAATGACACTGGTGGATCCATGGGTGGATTGTGAAATGAACACACATGCAATGACACTAGTGGATCCATAGCTGGTATGTGAAAAGAACACACATGCAAAATGACTCTGGTTGTTGTTACTAAAAAGAACACACATGCAATGACACTGGTGGATCCATAGGTGGTATGTGAAGAGAACACACATGCAAAATGACCCTGGTTGTTGTTACTAAAAAGAAAACACATGCAATGACACTAGTGGATCCATGGGTAGATAGTGAAAAGAACACACATGCAATGACACTGGTGGATCCATAGGTGGTATGTGAAAAGAAGACACATGCAAAATGACTCTGGTTGTTGTTACTAAAAAGAACACACATGCAATGACACTGGTGGATCCATAGGTGGATTATGAAATGGACACACATGCGATGACACTGGTTGTTGTTAGTAAAAAGAACACACATTCAATGACTCCAGTTGTTGTTAGTGAAAAGAACACACATTCAATGACACCGGTGGATCCATGGGTGGATTGTGAAAAGAACACACATGCAATGACACTGGTGGATCCATAGGTGGTATGTGAGAAGAACACAGATTTCAACGACTCTGGTTGTTGTTACTAAAAAGAACACACATGCAATGACACTGGTGGATCCATAGGTGGATCGTGAAAAGAGCACACATGAAATGACACTAGTGGATCCATAGGTGGTATGTGAAAAGAACACACATGCAAAATGACTCTGGTTGTTGTTACTAAAAAGAACACACATGCAATGACACTGGTGGATCCATAGGTGGATTATGAAATGAACACACATGCAATGACACTGGTGGATCCATATGTGGTATGTGAGAAGAACACACATTTCAATGACTCTGGTTGTTGTTACTAAAAAGAACACACATGCAATGACACTGGTGGATCCATAGGTGATATGTGAAGAGAACACACATGCAAAATGACTCTGGTTGTTGTTACTAAAAGAACACACATGCAATGACACTGGTGGATCCATGGGTGGATTGTGAAATGAACACACATGCAATGACACTAGTGGATCCATAGCTGGTATGTGAAAAGAACACACATGCAAAACGACTCTGGTTGTTGTTACTAAAAAGAACACACATGCAATGACACTGGTGGATCCATAGGTGGTATGTGAAGAGAACACACATGCAAAATGACCCTGGTTGTTGTTACTAAAAAGAACACACATGCAATGACACTGGTGGATCCATGGGTGTATAGTGAAAAGAACACACATGCAATGACACTGGTGGATCCATAGGTGGTATGTGAAAAGAAGACACATGCAAAATGACTCTGGTTGTTGTTACTAAAAAGAACACACATGCAATGACACTGGTGGATCCGTAGGTGGATTATGAAATGAACACACATGCAATGACACTGGTTGTTGTTAGTAAAAAGAACACACATTCAATGACTCCAGGTGTTGTTAGTGAAAACAACACACATTCAATGACACCGGTGGATCCATGGGTGGATTGTGAAAAGAACACACATGCAATGACACTAGTGGATCCATAGATGGTATGTGAGAAGAACACACATTTCAATGACTCTGGTTGTTGTTACTAAAAAGAACACACATGCAATGACACTGGGTGGATCCATAGGTGGATTTTGAAAAGAGCACACATGAACTGACACTAGTGGATCCATAGGTGGTATGTGAAAAGAACACACATGCAAAATGACTCTGGTTGTTGTTACTGAAAAGAACGCAAATGCAATGACACTGGTGGATGCATGTGTGGTCTCTGTAGAGAACACACATTTCAATGACACTGGTGGATCCATAGGTGGTTTGTGAAAAGAACACACATGCAATGACTCTGGTTGTTGTTAGTGAAAAGAACACACATGCAGTGACACTCGTGGATCCATTGGTAGTATGTGAAAAGAACACACATGCAAAATGACTCTGGTTGTTGTTACTAAAAAGAACACACATGCAATGACACTGGTGGATCCGTAGGTGGATTGTGAAATGAACACACATGCAATGACACTGGTGGATCCATAGGTGGTATGTGAAAAGAACACACATGCAATGACTCTGGTTGTTGTTAGTGAAAAGAATACACATGCAATGACACTGGTGGATCCATTAGTAGTATGTGAAAAGAACACACATGCAAAATGACTCTGGTTGTTGTTACTAAAAAGAACACACATGCAATGACACTGGTGGATCCATAGGTGGATTGTGAAATGAACACACATGCAATGACAGTGGTGGATCCATAGGTGGTATGTGAAAAGAACACACATGCAAAATGACTCTGGTTGTTGTTACTAAAAAGAACACACTTGCAATGACACTGGTGGATCCATGTGTGGTCTCTGTAGAGAACACACATTTCAATGACATTGGTGGATCCATATGTCGTATGTGAAAAGAACACACATGCAATGACTCTGGTTGTTGTTAGTGGAAAGAACACACATGCAATGACACTGGTGGATCCATAGCTGGTATGTGAGAGGAACACACATGCAAAATGACTCTGGTTGTTGTTACTAAAAAGAACACACATGCAATGACACTGGTGAATCCATAGGTGGATTGTGAAATGAACACACATGCAATGACACTGGTGGATCCATAGGTGGTATGTGAAAAGAACACACATGCAAAATGACTCTGGTTGTTGTTACGAAAAAGAACACACTTACAATGACACTGGTGGATCCATAGGTGATATGTGAAGAGAACACACATGCAAAATGACTCTAGTTGTTGTTACTAAAAAGAACACACATGCAATGACACTGGTGGATCCATGGGTGGATTGTGAAATGAACACACATGCAATGACACTAGTGGATCCATAGCTGGTATGTGAAAAGAACACACATGCAAAATGACTCTGGTTGTTGTTACTAAAAAGAACACACATGCAATGACACTGGTGGATCCATAGGTGGTATGTGAAGAGAACACACATGCAAAATGACCCTGGTTGTTGTTACTAAAAAGAAAACACATGCAATGACACTAGTGGATCCATGGGTAGATAGTGAAAAGAACACACATGCAATGACACTGGTGGATCCATAGGTGGTATGTGAAAAGAAGACACATGCAAAATGACTCTGGTTGTTGTTACTAAAAAGAACACACATGCAATGACACTGGTGGATCCATAGGTGGATTATGAAATGGACACACATGCGATGACACTGGTTGTTGTTAGTAAAAAGAACACACATTCAATGACTCCAGTTGTTGTTAGTGAAAAGAACACACATTCAATGACACCGGTGGATCCATGGGTGGATTGTGAAAAGAACACACATGCAATGACACTGGTGGATCCATAGGTGGTATGTGAGAAGAACACAGATTTCAACGACTCTGGTTGTTGTTACTAAAAAGAACACACATGCAATGACACTGGTGGATCCATAGGTGGATCGTGAAAAGAGCACACATGAAATGACACTAGTGGATCCATAGGTGGTATGTGAAAAGAACACACATGCAAAATGACTCTGGTTGTTGTTATTAAAAAGAACGCAGATGCAATGACACTGGTGGATGCATGTGTGGTCTCTGTAGAGAACACACATTTCAATGACACTGGTGGATCCATAGGTGGTTTGTGAAAAGAACACACATGCAATGACTCTGGTTGTTGTTAGTGAAAAGAACACACATGCAGTGACACTCGTGGATCCATTGGTAGTATGTGAAAAGAACACACATGCAAAATGACTCTGGTTGTTGTTACTAAAAAGAACACACATGCAATGACACTGGTGAATCCATAGGTGGATTGTGAAATGAACACACATGCAATGACACTGGTGGATCCATAGGTGGTATGTGAAAAGAACACACATGCAAAATGACTCTGGTTGTTGTTACTAAAAAGAACACACATGCAATGACACTAGTGGATCCATAGGTGGTATGTAAAGAGAACACACATGCAAAATGACTCTAGTTGTTGTTACTAAAAAGAACACACATGCAATGACACTAGTGGATCCATGGGTGGATTGTGAAAAGAACACACATGCAATGACACTCGTGGATCCATAGGTGGTATGTGAAAAGAACACACATGGAAAATGACTCTGGTTGTTGTTACTAAAAAGAACACACATGCAATGACACTGGTGGATGCATGTGTGGTCTTTGTAGAGAACACACATTTCAATGACACTGGTGGATCCATAGGTGGTTTGTGAAAAGAACACACATGCAATGACTCTGGTTGTTGTTAGTGAAAAGAACACACATGCAGTGACACTCGTGGATCCATTGGTAGTATGTGAAAAGAACACACATACAAAATGACTCTGGTTGTTGTTACTAAAAAGAACACACATGCAATGACACTGGTGAATCCATAGGTGGATTGTGAAATGAACACACATGCAATGACACTGGTGGATCCATAGGTGGTATGTGAAAAGAACACACATGCAAAACGACTCTGGTTGTTGTTACAAAAAAGAACACACTTACAATGACACTGGTGGATCCATGTGTGGTCTCTGTAGAGAACACATATTTCAATGACACTGGTGGATCCATATGTGGTATGTGAAAACAACACACATGCAATGACTCTGGTTGTTGTTAGTGGAAAGAACACACATGCAATGACACTGGTGGATCCATAGGTGGTATGTGAGAAGAACACACATGCAAAATGACTCTAGTTGTTGTTACTAAAAAGAACACACATGCAATGACACTAGTGGATCCATAGGTGGATTATGAAATGAACACACATGCAATGACACTGGCGAATCCATAGGTGCTATATGAGAAGAACACACATTTCAATGACTCTGGTTGTTGTTACTAAAAAGAACACACATGCAATGACACTGGTGGATCCATAGGTGGTATGTGAAGAGAACACACATGCAAAATGGCTCTGGTTGTTGTTACTAAAAAGAACACACATGCAATGACACTGGTTGTTGTTAGTAAAAAGAACACACATTCAATGACTCCAGTTGTTGTTAGTGAAAAGAACACACATGCAATGACACCAGTGGATCCTTGGGTGGATTGTGAAATCAACACACATGCAATGACACTAGTGGATCCATAGGTGGTATGTGAAAAGAACACACATGCAAAATGACTCTGGTTGTTGTTACTAAAAAGAACACACGTGCAATGACACTGGTGGATCCATAGGTGGTATGTGAAGAGAACACACATGCAAAGTGACCCTGGTTGTTGTTACTAAAAAGAACACACATGCAATGACACTGGTGGATCCATGGGTGGATTGTGAAAAGAACACACATGCAATGACACTGGTGGATCCATAGGTGGTATGTGAATAGAACACACATGCAAAATGACTCTGGTTGTTGTTACTAAAAAGAACACACATGCAATGATGCTGGTGGATCCATGGGTGGATAGTGAAAAGAGCAGACATGCAATGACACTGTTGATCCATATGTGGTATGTGAAAAGAACACACATGCAATGACTCTGGTTGTTGTTAGTGAAAAGAACACACATGCAATGACACTGGTGGATCCATGTGTGGTCTCTGAAGAGAGCACACATTTCAATGACTCTTGTTGTTGTTAGTAAAAAGAACACAGATGCAATGACACGGGTGGATCCATGTGTGGTCTCTGAAGAGAGCACACATGCAATGACACTGGTTGTTGTTACTAAAAAGAACACACATGCAATGACACTGGTGGATCCATGTGTGGTCTCTAAAGAGAGCACACATTTCAATGACTCTTGTTGTTGTTAGTAAAAAGAACACACATGCAATGACACTAGTGGATCCATGTGTTGTTTGTGAAGAGAACACACATGCAATGACACTGGTTTTTGTTACTAAAAAGAACACACATCCAATGACACTGGTGGATCCATGTGTGTATTGTGAAAATAGCACACATGCAATGACACTGGTGGATCCATAGGTGGTATGTGAAAAGAACACACATGCAAAATGACTCTGGTTGTTGTTAGTGAAAAGAACACACATGCAATGCCACTGGTTGATCCATAGGTGGTATGTGAAAAGAACACACATGCAAAATTACTCTAGTTGTTGTTACTAAAAAGAACACACATGCAAAATGACTCTGGTTGTTGTTGCTAAAAAGAACACACATGCAATGACACTGGTGGATCCATAGGTGGTATGTGAAGAGAACACACATGCAAAATGACGCTGGTTGTTGTTACTAAAAAGAACACACATGCAATGACACTGGTGGATCCATGGGTGGATTGTGAAAAGAACACACATGCAATGACACTGGTGGATCCATAGGTGGTATGTGAAAAGAACAGACATGCAAAATGACTCTGGTTGTTGTTACTAAAAAGAACACACATGCAATGACACTGGTGGATCCATAGGTGGATTATGAAATGAACACACATGCAATGACACTGGTGGATCCATATGTGGTATGTGAGAAGAACACACATTTCAATGACTCTGGTTGTTGTTACTAAAAAGAACACACATGCAATGACACTGGTGGATCCATAGGCGATATGTGAAGAGAACACACATGCAAAATGACTCTGATTGTTCTTACTAAAAGAACACACATGCAATGACACTGGTGGATCCATGGGTGGATTGTGAAATGAACACACATGCAATGACACTAGTGGATCCATAGCTGGTATGTGAAAAGAACACACATGCAAAATGACTCTGGTTATTGTTACTAAAAAGAACACACATGCAATGACACTGGTGGATCCATAGGTGGTATGTGAAGAGAACACACATGCAAAATGACCCTGGTTGTTGTTACTAAAAAGAACACACATGCAATGACACTGGTGGATCCATGGGTGTATAGTGAAATGAACACACATGCAATGACACTGGTGGATCCATAGGTGGTATGTGAAGAGAACACACATGCAAAATGACCCTGGTTGTTGTTACTAAAAAGAACACACATGCAATTACACTGTGGATCCATGGGTGGATTGTGAAAAGAACACACATGCAATGACACTGGTGGATCCATAGGTGGTATGTGAAAAGAACACACATGCAAAATGACTCTTGTTGTTGTTACTAAAAAGAACACACATGCAATAACGCTGGTGGATCCATGGGTGGATTGTGAAAAGAGCAAACATGCAATGACATTGGTGATCCATATGTGGTATGTGAAAAGAACACACATGCAATGACTCTGGTTGTTGTTAGTGAAAAGAACACACATGCAATGACACTGGTGGATCCATGTGTGGTCTCTGAAGAGAGCACACATTTCAATGACTCTTGTTGTTGTTAGTAAAAAGAACACAGATGCAATGACACTGGTGGATCCATGTGTGGTCTCTAAAGAGAGCACACATGCAATGACACAGGTTGTTGTTACTAAAAAGAACACACATGCAATGACACTGGTGGATCCATGTGTGGATTGTGAAGATAACACACATGCAATGACTCCAATTGTTGTTAGTGAAAAGAACATACATGCAATGACACCGGTGGATCCATGTGTGGTCTCTGTAGAGAACACACATTTCAATGACACTGGTGGATCCATAGGTGGTATGTGAAAAGAACACACATGCAAAATGACTCTGGTTGTTGTTACTAAAAAGAACACACATGCAATCACACTAGTGGATCCATAGGTGGTATGTAAAGAGAACACACATGCAAAATGACTCTGGTTGTTGTTACTAAAAAGAACACACATGCAATGACACTGGTGGATCCATGGGTGGATTGTGAAAAAAACAGACATGCAATGACACTCGTGGATCCATTGGTGGTATGTGAAAAGAACACACATGCAAAATGACTCTGGTTGTTGTTACTAAAAAGAACACACATGCAATGATGCTGGTGGATCCATGTGTGGTCTCTGTAGAGAACACACATTTCAATCACACTGGTGGATCCATATGTGGTATGTGAAAAGAACGCACATGCAATGACTCTGGTTGTTGTTAGTGAAAAGAACACACATGCAATGACACTGGTGGATCCATGTGTGGTCTCTGAAGAGAGGACACATTTCAATGACTCTTGTTGTTGTTAGTAAAAAGAACACACTTGCAATGACACTGGTGGATCCATGTGTTGTTTGTGAAGAGAACACACATGCAATGACACTGGTGGATCCATGTGTTGTTTGTGAAGAGAACACACATGCAATGACACTGGTTTTTGTTACTAAAAAGAACACACATCCAATGACACTGGTGGATCCATGTGTGGATTGTGAAAATAGCACACATGCAATGACACTAGTGGATCCATATGTGGTATGTGAAAAGAACACACATGCAAAATGACTCTGGTTGTTTTAGTGAAAAGAACACACATGCAATGACACTGGTGGATCCATGTGTGGTCTCTGAAGAGAGCACACATTTCAATGACTTGTTGTTGTTAGTAAAAAGAACACACATGCAATGACACTGGTGGATCCATGTGTGGTATCTGAAGAGAACACACATGCAATGTCACTAGTTGTTGTTACTAAAAAGAACACACATGCAATGACACTGGTGGATCCATGTGTGGATTCTGAAGAGAACACACATGCAATGACTCCAGTTGTTGTTAGTGAAAAGAACATACATGCAATGACACCGGTGGATCCATGTGTGGTCTCTGTAGAGAACACACATTTCAATGACACTGGTGGATCCATAGGTGGTATGTGAAAAGAACACACATGCAAAATGACTCTGGTTGTTTTTACTAAAAAGAACACACATGCAATGACACTAGTGGATCCATAGGTGGTATGTAAAGAGAACACACATGCAAAATGACTCTGGTTGTTGTTACTAAAAAGAACACACATGCAATGACACTGGTGGATCCATGGGTGGATTGTGAAAAGAACACACATGCAATGACACTCGTGGATCCATAGGTGGTATGTGAAAACAACACACATGGAAAATGACTCTGGTTGTTGTTACTAAAAAGAACACACATGCAATGACACTGGTGGATCCATGTGTGGTCTCTATAGAGAACACACATTTCAATCACACTGGTGGATCCATATGTGGTATCTGAAAAGAACGCATATGCAATGACTCTGGTTGTGGTTAGTGAAAAGAACACACATGCAATGACACTGGTGGATCCATGTGTGGTCTCTGAAGAGAGCACACATTTCAATGACTCTTGTTGTTGTTAGTAAAAAGAACACACAAGCAATGACACTGGTGGATCCATGTGTTGTTTGTGAAGAGAACAGACATGCAATGACACTGGTGGATCCATGTGTTGTTTGTGAAGAGAACACACATGCAATGACACTGGTTTTTGTTACTAAAAAGAACACACATCCAATGACACTGGTGGATCCATGTGTGGATTGTGAAAATAGCACACATGCAATGACACTGGTGGATCCATATGTGGTATGTGAAAAGAACACACATGCAAAATGACTCTGGTTGTTTTAGTGAAAAGAACACACATGCAATGACACTGGTGGATCCATGTGTGGTCTCTGAAGAGAGCACACATTTCAATGACTCTTGTTGTTGTTAGTAAAAAGAACACACATGCAATGACACTGGTGGATCCATGTGTGGTCTCTGAAGAGAACACACATGCAATATCACTCTTTGTTGTTACTAAAAAGAACACACATGCAATGACATTGGTGGATCCATGTGTGGATTCTAAAGAGAACACACATGCAATGACTCCAGTTGTTGTTAGTGAAAAGAACATACATGCAATGACACCGGTGGATCCATGTGTGGTCTCTGTAGAGAACACACATTTCAATGACACTGGTGGATCCATAGGTGGTATGTGAAAAGAACACACATGCAAAATGACTCTGGTTGTTGTTACTAAAAAGAACACACATGCAATGCCACTAGTGGATCCATAGGTGGCATGTAAAGAGAACACACATGCAAAATGACTCTGGTTGTTGTTACTAAAAAGAACACACATGCAATGACACTGGTGGATCCATGGGTGGATTGTGAAAAGAACACACATGCAATGACACTCGTGGATCCATAGGTGGTATGTGAAAAGAACACACATGGAAAATGACTCTGGTTGTTGTTACTAAAAAGAACACACATGCAATGACACTGGTGGATCCATGTGTGGTCTCTGTAGAGAACACACATTTCAATCACACTGGTGGATCCATATGTGGTATGTGAAAAGAACGCACATGCAATGACTCTGGTTGTTGTTAGTGAAAAGAACACACATGCAATGACACTGGTGGATCCATGTGTGGTCTCTGAAGAGAGGACACATTTCAATGACTCTTGTTGTTGTTAGTAAAAAGAACACACTTGCAATGACACTGGTGGATCCATGTGTTGTTTGTGAAGAGAACACACATGCAATGACACTGGTGGATCCATGTGTTGTTTGTGAAGAGAACACACATGCAATGACACTGGTTTTTGTTACTAAAAAGAACACACATCCAATGACACTGGTGGATCCATGTGTGGATTGTGAAAATAGCACACATGCAATGACACTGGTGGATCCATATGTGGTATGTGAAAAGAACACACATGCAAAATGACTCTGGTTGTTTTAGTGAAAAGAACACACGTGCAATGACACTGGTGGATCCATGTGTGGTCTCTGAAGAGAGCACACATTTCAATGACTCTTGTTGTTGTTAGTAAAAAGAACACACATGCAATGACACTGGTGGATCCATGTGTGGATTCTGAAGAGAACACACATGCAATGACTCCAGTTGTTGTTAGTGAAAAGAACATACATGCAATGACACCGGTGGATCCATGTGTGGTCTCTGTAGAGAACACACATTTCAATCACACTGGTGGATCCATATGTGGTATGTGAAAAGAACACACATGCAAAATGACTCTTGTTGTTGTTAGTGAAAAGAACACACATGCAATGACACTGGTGGATCCATAGGTGGTATGTGAAAAGAACACACATGCAAAATGACTCTGGTTGTTGTTACTAAAAAGAACACACATGCAATGCCACTAGTGGATCCATAGGTGGCATGTAAAGAGAACACACATGCAAAATGACTCTGGTTGTTGTTACTAAAAAGAACACACATGCAATGACACTGGTGGATCCATGGGTGGATTGTGAAAAGAACACACATGCAATGACACTCGTGGATCCATAGGTGGTATGTGAAAAGAACACACATGGAAAATGACTCTGGTTGTTGTTACTAAAAAGAACACACATGCAATGACACTGGTGGATCCATGTGTGGTCTCTGTAGAGAACACACATTTCAATCACACTGGTGGATCCATATGTGGTATGTGAAAAGAACGCACATGCAATGACTCTGGTTGTTGTTAGTGAAAAGAACACACATGCAATGACACTGGTGGATCCATGTGTGGTCTCTGAAGAGAGGACACATTTCAATGACTCTTGTTGTTGTTAGTAAAAAGAACACACTTGCAATGACACTGGTGGATCCATGTGTTGTTTGTGAAGAGAACACACATGCAATGACACTGGTGGATCCATGTGTTGTTTGTGAAGAGAACACACATGCAATGACACTGGTTTTTGTTACTAAAAAGAACACACATCCAATGACACTGGTGGATCCATGTGTGGATTGTGAAAATAGCACACATGCAATGACACTGGTGGATCCATATGTGGTATGTGAAAAGAACACACATGCAAAATGACTCTGGTTGTTTTAGTGAAAAGAACACACATGCAATGACACTGGTGGATCCATGTGTGGTCTCTGAAGAGAGCACACATTTCAATGACTCTTGTTGTTGTTAGTAAAAAGAACACACATGCAATGACACTGGTGGATCCATGTGTGGATTCTGAATAGAACACACATGCAATGACTCCAGTTGTTGTTAGTGAAAAGAACATACATGCAATGACACCGGTGGATCCATGTGTGGTCTCTGTAGAGAACACACATTTCAATCACACTGGTGGATCCATATGTGGTATGTGAAAAGAACACACATGCAAAATGACTCTTGTTGTTGTTAGTGAAAAGAACACACATGCAATGACACTGGTGGATCCATTGGTGGTATGTGAAAAGAACACACATGCAAAATGACTCTGGTTGTTGTTACTAAAAAGAACACACATGCAATGACACTGGTGGATCCATAGGTGGATTATGAAATGAACACGCATGCAATGACACTGGTTGTTGTTAGTAAAAAGAACACACATTCAATGACTCCAGTTGTTGTTAGTGAAAAGAACACACATTCAATGACACCGGTGGATCCATGGGTGGATTTTGAAAAGAACACACATGCAATGACACTGGTGGATCCATAGGTGGTATGTGAGAAGAACACACATTTCAATGACTCTGGTTGTTGTTACTAAAAAGAACACACATGCAATGACACTGGTGGATCCATACGTGGATTGTGAAAAGAGCACACATGAAATGACACTAGTGGATCCATAGGTGGTATGTGAAAAGAACACACATGCAAAATGACTCTGGTTGTTGTTACTAAAAAGAACGCAAATGCAATGACACTGGTGGATGCATGTGTGGTCTCTGTAGAGAACACACATTTCAATGACACTGGTGGATCCATAGGTGGTATGTGAAAAGAACACACATGCAATGACACTGGTGGATCCATTGGTAGTATGTGAAAGGAACACACATGCAAAATGACTCTGGTTGTTGTTACTAAAAAGAACACACATGCAATGACAGTGGTGGATCCATAGGTGGATTGTGAAATGAACACACATGCAATGACACTGGTGGATCCATAGGTGGTATGTGAAAAGAACACACATGCAAAATGACTCTGGTTGTTACTAAAAAGAACACACTTGCAATGACACTGGTGGATCCATGTGTGGTCTCTGTAGAGAACACACATTTCAATGACACTGGTGGATCCATATGTCGTATGTGAAAAGAACACACATGCAATGACTCTGGTTGTTGTTAGTGGAAAGAACACACATGCAATGACACTGGTGGATCCATAGGTGGTATGTGAGAAGAACACACATGCAAAATGACTCTGGTTGTTACTAAAAAGAACACACATGCAATGACACTGGTGGATCCATAGGTGGATTATGAAATGAACACACATGCAATGACACCGGTGGATCCATATGTGGTATGTGAGAAGAACACACATTTCAGTGACTCTGGTTGTTGTTACTAAAAAGAACACACATGCAATGACACTGGTGGATCCATAGGTGATATGTGAAGAGAACACACATGCAAAATGACTCTGGTTGTTGTTACTAAAAGAACACACATGCAATGACACTGGTGGATCCATGGGTGGATTGTGAAATGAACACACATGCAATGACACTAGTGGATCCATAGCTGGTATGTGAAAAGAACACACATGCAAAATGACTCTGGTTGTTGTTACTAAAAAGAACACACATGCAATGACACTAGTGGATCCATAGGTGGTATGTGAAGAGAACACACATGCAAAATGAGCCTGGTTGTTGTTACTAAAAAGAACACACATGCAATGACACTGGTGGATCCATGGGTGTATAGTGAAAAGAACACACATGCAATGACACTGGTGGATCCATAGGTGGTATGTGAAAAGAAGACACATGCAAAATGACTCTGGTTGTTGTTACTAAAAAGAACACACATGCAATGACACTGGTGGATCCATAGGTGGATTATGAAGTGAACACACATGCAATGATACTGGTTGTTGTTAGTAAAAAGAACACACATTCAATGACTCCAGTTGTTGTTAGTGAAAACAACACACATTCAATGACACCGGTGGATCCATGGGTGGATTGTGAAAAGAACACACATGCAATGACACTAGTGGATCCATAGGTGGTATGTGAGAAGAACACACATTTCAATGACTCTGGTTGTTGTTACTAAAAAGAACACACATGCAATGACACTGGTGGATCCATAGGTGGATTTTGAAAAGAGCACACATGAAATGACACTAGTGGATCCATAGGTGGTATGTGAAAAGAACACACATGCAAAATGACTCTGGTTGTTGTTACTAAAAAGAACGCAAATGCAATGACACTGGTGGATGCATGTGTGGTCTCTGTAGAGAACACACATTTCAATGACACTGGTGGATCCATAGGTGGTTTGTGAAAAGAACACACATGCAATGACTCTGGTTGTTGTTAGTGAAAAGAACACACATGCAGTGACACTCGTGGATCCATTGGTAGTATGTGAAAAGAACACACATGCAAAATGACTCTGGTTGTTGTTACTAAAAAGAACACACATGCAATGACTCTGGTTGTTGTTAGTGAAAAGAATACACATGTAATGACACTGGTGGATCCATTGGTAGTATGTGAAAAGAACACACATGCAAAATGACTCTGGTTGTTGTTACTAAAAAGAACACACATGCAATGTCACTGGTGGATCCATAGGTGGATTGTGAAATGAACACACATGCAATGACAGTGGTGGATCCATAGGTGGTATGTGAAAAGAACACACATGCAAAATGACTCTGGTTGTTGTTACTAAAAAGAACACACTTGCAATGACACTGGTGGATCCATGTGTGGTCTCTGTAGAGAACACACATTTCAATGACACTGGTGGATCCATATGTCGTATGTGAAAAGAACACACATGCAATGACTCTGGTTGTTGTTACTAAAAAGAACACACATGCAATGACACTGGTGGATCCATAGGTGGTATGTGAGAGGAACACACATGCAAAATGACTCTGGTTGTTGTTACTAAAAAGAACACACATGCAATGACACTGGTGGATCCATAGGTGGATTATGAAATGAACACACATGCAATGACACTGGTGGATCCATATGTGGTATGTGAGAAGAACACACATTTCAATGACTCTGGTTGTTGTTACTAAAAAGAACACACATGCAATGACACTGGTGGGTCCATAGGTGATATGTGAAGAGAACACACATGCTAAATGACTCTAGTTGTTGTTACTAAAAAGAACACACATGCAATGACACTGGTGGATCCATGGGTGGATTGTGAAATGAACACACATGCAATGACACTAGTGGATCCATAGCTGGTATGTGAAAAGAACACACATGCAAAATGACTCTGGTTGTTGTTACTAAAAAGAACACACATGCAATGACACTAGTGGATCCATAGGTGGTATGTGAAGAGAACACACATGCAAAATGACCCTGGTTGTTGTTACTAAAAAGAACACACATGCAATGACACTAGTGGATCCATGGGTGGATAGTGAAAAGAACACACATGCAATGAAACTGGTGGATCCATAGGTGGTATGTGAAAAGAAGACACATGCAAAATGACTCTGGTTGTTGTTACTAAAAAGAACACACATGCAATGACACTGGTGGATCCATAGGTGGATTATGAAATGAACACACATGCAATGACACTGGTTGTTGTTAGTAAAAAGAACACACATTCAATGACTCCAGTTGTTGTTAGTGAAAAGAACACACATTCAATGACACCGGTGGATCCATGGGTGGATTGTGAAAAGAACACACATGCAATGACACTGGTGGATCCATAGGTGGTATGTGAGAAGAACACACATTTCAATGACTCTGGTTGTTGTTACTAAAAAGAACACACATGCAATGACACTGGTGGATTCATAGGTGGATTGTGAAAAGAGCACACATGAAATGACACTAGTGGATCCATAGGTGGTATGTGAAAAGAACACACATGCAAAATGACTCTGGTTGTTGTTATTAAAAAGAACGCAAATGCAATGACACTGGTGGATGCATGTGTGGTCTCTGTAGAGAACACACATTTCAATGACACTGGTGGATCCATAGGTGGTTTGTGAAAAGAACACACATGCAATGACTCTGGTTGTTGTTAGTGAAAAGAACACACATGCAGTGACACTCGTGGATCCATTGGTAGTATGTGAAAAGAACACACATGCAAAATGACTCTGGTTGTTGTTACTAAAAAGAACACACATGCAATGACACTGGTGAATCCATAGGTGGATTGTGAAATGAACACACATGCAATGACACTGGTGGATCCATAGGTGGTATGTGAAAATAACACACATGCAAAATGACTCTGGTTGTTGTTACGAAAAAGAACACACTTACAATGACACTGGTGGATCCATGTGTGGTCTCTGTAGAGAACACATATTTCAATGACACTGGTGGATCCATATGTGGTATGTGAAAAGAACACACATGCAATGACTCTGGTTGTTGTTAGTGGAAAGAACACACATGCAATGACACTGGTGGATCCATAGGTGGTATGTGAGAAGAACACACATGCAAAATGACTCTGGTTGTTGTTACTAAAAAGAACACACATGCAATGACACTAGTGGATCCATAGGTGGATTATGAAATGAACACACATGCAATGACACTGGTGAATCCATAGGTGCTATATGAGAAGAACACACATTTCAATGACTCTGGTTGTTGTTACTAAAAAGAACACACATGCAATGACACTGGTGGATCCATAGGTGGTATGTGAAGAGAACACACATGCAAAATGGCTCTGGATGTTGTTACTAAAAAGAACACACATGCAATGACACTGGTTGTTGTTAGTAAAAAGAACACACATTCAATGACTCCAGTTGTTGTTAGTGAAAAGAACACACATGCAATGAGACCGGTGGATCCTTGGGTGGATTGTGAAATCAACACACATGCAATGACACTAGTGGATCCATAGGTGGTATGTGAAAAGAACACACATGCAAAATGACTCTGGTTGTTGTTACTAAAAAGAACACACATGCAATGACACTGGTGGATCCATAGGTGGTATGTGAAGAGAACACACATGCAAAATGACCCTGGTTGTTGTTACTAAAAAGAACACACATGCAATGACACTGGTGGATCCATGGGTGGATTGTGAAAAGAACACACATGCAATGACACTGGTGGATCCATAGGTGGTATGTGAAAAGAACACACATGCAAAATGACTCTAGTTGTTGTTACTAAAAAGAACACACATGCAATGATGCTGGTGGATCCATGGGTGGATTGTGAAAAGAGCAGACATGCAATGACACTGTTGATCCATATGTGGTATGTGAAAAGAACACACATGCAATGACTCTGGTTGTTGTTAGTGAAAAGAACACACATGCAATGACACTGGTGGATCCATGTGTGGTCTCTGAAGAGAGCACAATTTCAATGACTCTTGTTGTTGTTAGTAAAAAGAACACAGATGCAATGACGCTGGTGGATCCATGTGTGGTCTCTGAAGAGAGCACACATGCAATGACACTGGTTGTTGTTACTAAAAAGAACACACATGCAATGAAACTGGTGGATCCATAGGTGGTATGTGAAAAGAAGACACATGCAAAATGACTCTGGTTGTTGTTACTAAAAAGAACACACATGCAATGACACTGGTGGATCCATAGGTGGATTATGAAATGAACACACATGCAATGACACTGGTTGTTGTTAGTAAAAAGAACACACATTCAATGACTCCAGTTGTTGTTAGTGAAAAGAACACACATTCAATGACACCGGTGGATCCATGGGTGGATTGTGAAAAGAACACACATGCAATGACACTGGTGGATCCATAGGTGGTATGTGAGAAGAACACACATTTCAATGACTCTGGTTGTTGTTACTAAAAAGAACACACATGCAATGACACTGGTGGATTCATAGGTGGATTGTGAAAAGAGCACACATGAAATGACACTAGTGGATCCATAGGTGGTATGTGAAAAGAACACACATGCAAAATGACTCTGGTTGTTGTTATTAAAAAGAACGCAAATGCAATGACACTGGTGGATGCATGTGTGGTCTCTGTAGAGAACACACATTTCAATGACACTGGTGGATCCATAGGTGGTTTGTGAAAAGAACACACATGCAATGACTCTGGTTGTTGTTAGTGAAAAGAACACACATGCAGTGACACTCGTGGATCCATTGGTAGTATGTGAAAAGAACACACATGCAAAATGACTCTGGTTGTTGTTACTAAAAAGAACACACATGCAATGACACTAGTGAATCCATAGGTGGATTGTGAAATGAACACACATGCAATGACACTGGTGGATCCATAGGTGGTATGTGAAAAGAACACACATGCAAATGACTCTGGTTGTTGTTACTAAAAAGAATACACATGCAATGACACTAGTGGATCCATAGGTGGATTATGAAATGAACACAGATGCAATGACACTGGTGAATCCATAGGTGCTATATGAGAAGAACACACATTTCAATGACTCTGGTTGTTGTTACTAAAAAGAACACACATGCAATGACACTGGTGGATCCATAGGTGGTATGTGAAGAGAACACACATGCAAAATGACTCTGGTTGTTGTTACTAAAAAGAACACACATGCAATGACACTGGTTGTTGTTAGTAAAAAGAACACACATTCAATGACTCCAGTTGTTGTTAGTGAAAAGAACACACATGCAATGACACCGGTGGATCCTTGGGTGGATTGTGAAATCAACACACATGCAATGGCACTAGTGGATCCAGAGGTGGTATGTGAAAAGAACACACATGCAAAATGACTCTGGTTGTTGTTACTAAAAAGAACACACATGCAATGACACTGGTGGATCCATAGGTGGTATGTGAAGAGAACACACATGCAAAATGACCCTGGTTGTTGTTACTAAAAAGAACACACATGCAATGACACTGGTGGATCCATGGGTGGATTGTGAAAAGAACACACATGCAATGACACTGGTGGATCCATAGGTGGTATGTGAAAAGAACACACATGCAAAATGACTCTGGTTGTTGTTACTAAAAAGAACACACATGCAATGATGCTGGTGGATCCATGGGTGGATTGTGAAAAGAGCAGACATGCAATGACACTGTTGATCCATATGTGGTATGTGAAAAGAACACACATGCAATGACTCTGGTTGTTGTTAGTGAAAAGAACACACATGCAATGACACTCGTGGATCCATAGGTGGTATGTGAAAAGAGCACACATTTCAATGACTCTTGTTGTTGTTAGTAAAAAGAACACAGATGTAATGACACTGGTGGATCCATGTGTGGTCTCTGAAGAGAGCACACATGCAATGACACTGGTTGTTGTTACTAAAAAGAACACACATGCAATGACACTGGTGGATCCATGTGTGGTCTCTGAAGAGAGCACACATTTCAATGACTCTTGTTGTTGTTAGTAAAAAGAACACACATGCAATGACACGGGTGGACCCATGTGTTGTTTGTGAAGAGAACACACATGCAATGACACTGGTTTTTGTTACTAAAAAGAACACACATCCAATGACACTGGTGGATCCATGTGTGGATTGTGAAAATAGCACACATGCAATGACACTGGTGGATCCATAGGTGGTATGTGAAAAGAACACACATGCAAAATGACTCTGGTTGTTGTTAGTGAAAAGAACACACATGCAATGCCACTGGTGGATCCATAGGTGGTATGTGAAAAGAACACACATGCAAAATCATTCTGGTTGTTGTTACTAAAAAGAACACACATGCAATGACTCTGGTTGTTGTTACTAAAAAGAACACACATGCAATGACACTGGTGGCTCCATAGGTGGTATGTGAAGAGAACACACATGCAAAATGACCCTGGTTGTTGTTACTAAAAAGAACACACATGCAATGACACTGGTGGATCCATGGGTGGATTGTGAAAAGAACACACATGCAATGAAACTGGTGGATCCATAGGTGGTATGTGAAAAGAACACACATGCAAAATGACTCTGGTTGTTGTTACTAAAAAGAACACACATGCAATGACACTGGTGGATCCATAGGTGGATTATGAATTGAACACACATGCAATGACACTGGTGGATCCATATGTGGTATGTGAGAAGAACACACATTTCAATGACTCTGGTTGTTGTTACTAAAAAGAACACACATGCAATGAC
This sequence comes from Avena sativa, assembly GCA_916181665.1. Taxonomy (NCBI): domain Eukaryota; kingdom Viridiplantae; phylum Streptophyta; class Magnoliopsida; order Poales; family Poaceae; genus Avena; species Avena sativa. The sequence continues at coordinate 349,490,959 of OV702287.1, forward strand.
ACTGGTGGATCCATAGGCGATATGTGAAGAGAACACACATGCAAAATGACTCTGGTTGTTCTTACTAAAAGAATACACATGCAATGACACTGGTGGATCCATGGGTGGATTGTGAAATGAACACACATGCAATGACACTAGTGGATCCATAGCTGGTATGTGAAAAGAACACACATGCAAAATGACTCTGGTTATTGTTACTAAAAAGAACACACATGCAATGACACCGGTGGATCCATAGGTGGTATGTGAAGAGAACACACATGCAAAATGACCCTGGTTGTTGTTACTAAAAAGAACACACATGCAATAACACTGGTGGATCCATGGGTGTATAGTGAAAAGAACACACATGCAATGACATTGGTGGATCCATAGGTGGTATGTGAAAAGAAGACACATGCAAAATGACTCTGGTTGTTGTTACTAAAAAGAACACACATGCAATGACACTGGTGGATCCATAGGTGGATTATGAAATGAACACACATGCAATGACACTGGTTGTTGTTAGTAAAAAGAACACACATTCAATGACTCCAGTTGTTGTTAGTGAAAACAACACACATTCAATGACACCGATGGATCCATGGGTGGATTGTGAAAAGAACACACATGCAATGACACTAGTGGATCCATAGGTGGTATGTGAGAAGAACACACATTTCAATGACTCTGGTTGTTGTTACTAAAAATAACACACATGCAATGACACTGGTGGATCCATAGGTGGATTTTGAAAAGAGCACACATGCAATGACACTAGTGGATCCATAGATGGTATGTGAAAAGAACACACATGCAAAATGACTCTGGTTGTTGTTACTAAAAAGAACGCAAATGCAATGACACTGGTGGATGCATGTGTGGTCTCTGTAGAGAACACACATTTCAATGACACTGGTGGATCCATAGGTGGTTTGTGAAAAGAACACACATGTAATGACTCTGGTTGTTGTTAGTGAAAAGAACACACATGTAGTGACACTCGTGGATCCATTGGTAGTATGTGAAAAGAACACACATGCAAAATGACTCTGGTTGTTGTTACTAAAAAGAACACACATGCAATGACACTGGTGGATCCGTAGGTGGATTGTGAAATGAACACACATGCAATGACACTGGTGGATCCATAGGTGGTATGTGAAAAGAACACACATGCAATGACTCTGGTTGTTGTTAGTGAAAAGAATACACATGCAATGACACTGGTGGATCCATTGGTAGTATGTGAAAAGAACACATATGCAAAATGACTCTGGTTGTTGTTACTAAAAAGAACACACATGCAATGACACTGGTGGATCCATAGGTGGATTGTGAAATGAACACACATGCAATGACAGTGGTGGATCCATAGGTGGTATGTGAAAAGAACACACATGCAAAATGACTCTGTTTGTTGTTACTAAAAAGAACACACTTGTAATTACACTGGTGGATCCATGTGTGGTCTCTATAGAGAACACACATTTCAATGACACTGGTGGATCCATATGTCGTATGTGAAAAGAACACACATGCAATGACTCTGGTTGTTGTTAGTGGAAAGAACACACATGCAATGACACTGGTGGATCCATAGGTGGTATGTGTGAGGAACACACATGCAAAATGACTCTGGTTGTTGTTACTAAAAAGAACACACATGCAATGACACTGGTGGATCCATAGGTGGATTATGAAATGAACACACATGCAATGACACTGGTGGATCCATATGTGGTATGTGAGAATAACACACATTTAAATGACTCTGGTTGTTGTTACTAAAAAGAACACACATGCAATGACACTGGTGGATCCATAGGTGGTATGTGAAGAGAACACACATGCAAAATGACTCTGGTTGTTGTTACTAAAAAGAACACACATGCAATGACACTGGTTGTTGTTAGTAAAAAGAACACACATTCAATGACTCCAGTTGTTGTTAGTGAAAAGAACACACATGCAATGACACCGGTGGATCCTTGGGTGGATTGTGAAATCAACACACATGCAATGGCACTAGTGGATCCAGAGGTGGTATGTGAAAAGAACACACATGCAAAATGACTCTGGTTGTTGTTACTAAAAAGAACACACATGCAATGACACTGGTGGATCCATAGGTGGTATGTGAAGAGAACACACATGCAAAATGACCCTGGTTGTTGTTACTAAAAAGAACACACATGCAATGACACTGGTGGATCCATGGGTGGATTGTGAAAAGAACACACATGCAATGGCACTGGTGGATCCATAGGTGGTATGTGAAAAGAACACACATGCAAAATGACTCTGGTTGTTGTTACTAAAAAGAACACACATGCAATGATGCTGGTGGATCCATGGGTGGATTGTGAAAAGAGCAGACATGCAATGACACTGTTGATCCATATGTGGTATGTGAAAAGAACACACATGCAATGACTCTGGTTGTTGTTAGTGAAAAGAACACACATGCAATGACACTCGTGGATCCATAGGTGGTATGTGAAAAGAGCACACATTTCAATGACTCTTGTTGTTGTTAGTAAAAAGAACACAGATGTAATGACACTGGTGGATCCATGTGTGGTCTCTGAAGAGAGCACACATGCAATGACACTGGTTGTTGTTACTAAAAAGAACACACATGCAATGACACTGGTGGATCCATGTGTGGTCTCTGAAGAGAGCACACATTTCAATGACTCTTGTTGTTGTTAGTAAAAAGAACACACATGCAATGACACGGGTGGACCCATGTGTTGTTTGTGAAGAGAACACACATGCAATGACACTGGTTTTTGTTACTAAAAAGAACACACATCCAATGACACTGGTGGATCCATGTGTGGATTGTGAAAATAGCACACATGCAATGACACTGGTGGATCCATAGGTGGTATGTGAAAAGAACACACATGCAAAATGACTCTGGTTGTTGTTAGTGAAAAGAACACACATGCAATGCCACTGGTGGATCCATAGGTGGTATGTGAAAAGAACACACATGCAAAATCATTCTGGTTGTTGTTACTAAAAAGAACACACATGCAATGACTCTGGTTGTTGTTACTAAAAAGAACACACATGCAATGACACTGGTGGCTCCATAGGTGGTATGTGAAGAGAACACACATGCAAAATGACCCTGGTTGTTGTTACTAAAAAGAACACACATGCAATGACACTGGTGGATCCATGGGTGGATTGTGAAAAGAACACACATGCAATGAAACTGGTGGATCCATAGGTGGTATGTGAAAAGAACACACATGCAAAATGACTCTGGTTGTTGTTACTAAAAAGAACACACATGCAATGACACTGGTGGATCCATAGGTGGATTATGAATTGAACACACATGCAATGACACTGGTGGATCCATATGTGGTATGTGAGAAGAACACACATTTCAATGACTCTGGTTGTTGTTACTAAAAAGAACACACATGCAATGACACTGGTGGATCCATAGGCGATATGTGAAGAGAACACACATGCAAAATGACTCTGGTTGTTCTTACTAAAAGAATACACATGCAATGACACTGGTGGATCCATGGGTGGATTGTGAAATGAACACACATGCAATGACACTAGTGGATCCATAGCTGGTATGTGAAAAGAACACACATGCAAAATGACTCTGGTTATTGTTACTAAAAAGAACACACATGCAATGACACCGGTGGATCCATAGGTGGTATGTGAAGAGAACACACATGCAAAATGACCCTGGTTGTTGTTACTAAAAAGAACACACATGCAATAACACTGGTGGATCCATGGGTGTATAGTGAAAAGAACACACATGCAATGACATTGGTGGATCCATAGGTGGTATGTGAAAAGAAGACACATGCAAAATGACTCTGGTTGTTGTTACTAAAAAGAACACACATGCAATGACACTGGTGGATCCATAGGTGGATTATGAAATGAACACACATGCAATGACACTGGTTGTTGTTAGTAAAAAGAACACACATTCAATGACTCCAGTTGTTGTTAGTGAAAACAACACACATTCAATGACACCGGTGGATCCATGGGTGGATTGTGAAAAGAACACACATGCAATGACACTAGTGGATCCATAGGTGGTATGTGAGAAGAACACACATTTCAATGACTCTGGTTGTTGTTACTAAAAATAACACACATGCAATGACACTGGTGGATCCATAGGTGGATTTTGAAAAGAGCACACATGCAATGACACTAGTGGATCCATAGATGGTATGTGAAAAGAACACACATGCAAAATGACTCTGGTTGTTGTTACTAAAAAGAACGCAAATGCAATGACACTGGTGGATGCATGTGTGGTCTCTGTAGAGAACACACATTTCAATGACACTGGTGGATCCATAGGTGGTTTGTGAAAAGAACACACATGTAATGACTCTGGTTGTTGTTAGTGAAAAGAACACACATGTAGTGACACTCGTGGATCCATTGGTAGTATGTGAAAAGAACACACATGCAAAATGACTCTGGTTGTTGTTACTAAAAAGAACACACATGCAATGACACTGGTGGATCCGTAGGTGGATTGTGAAATGAACACACATGCAATGACACTGGTGGATCCATAGGTGGTATGTGAAAAGAACACACATGCAATGACTCTGGTTGTTGTTAGTGAAAAGAATACACATGCAATGACACTGGTGGATCCATTGGTAGTATGTGAAAAGAACACATATGCAAAATGACTCTGGTTGTTGTTACTAAAAAGAACACACATGCAATGACACTGGTGGATCCATAGGTGGATTGTGAAATGAACACACATGCAATGACAGTGGTGGATCCATAGGTGGTATGTGAAAAGAACACACATGCAAAATGACTCTGTTTGTTGTTACTAAAAAGAACACACTTGTAATTACACTGGTGGATCCATGTGTGGTCTCTATAGAGAACACACATTTCAATGACACTGGTGGATCCATATGTCGTATGTGAAAAGAACACACATGCAATGACTCTGGTTGTTGTTAGTGGAAAGAACACACATGCAATGACACTGGTGGATCCATAGGTGGTATGTGTGAGGAACACACATGCAAAATGACTCTGGTTGTTGTTACTAAAAAGAACACACATGCAATGACACTGGTGGATCCATAGGTGGATTATGAAATGAACACACATGCAATGACACTGGTGGATCCATATGTGGTATGTGAGAAGAACACACATTTAAATGACTCTGGTTGTTGTTACTAAAAAGAACACACATGCAATGACACTGGTGGATCCATAGGTGGTATGTGAAGAGAACACACATGCAAAATGACTCTGGTTGTTGTTACTAAAAAGAACACACATGCAATGACACTGGTTGTTGTTAGTAAAAAGAACACACATTCAATGACTCCAGTTGTTGTTAGTGAAAAGAACACACATGCAATGACACCGGTGGATCCTTGGGTGGATTGTGAAATCAACACACATGCAATGGCACTAGTGGATCCAGAGGTGGTATGTGAAAAGAACACACATGCAAAATGACTCTGGTTGTTGTTACTAAAAAGAACACACATGCAATGACACTGGTGGATCCATAGGTGGTATGTGAAGAGAACACACATGCAAAATGACCCTGGTTGTTGTTACTAAAAAGAACACACATGCAATGACACTGGTGGATCCATGGGTGGATTGTGAAAAGAACACACATGCAATGACACTGGTGGATCCATAGGTGGTATGTGAAAAGAACACACATGCAAAATGACTCTGGTTGTTGTTACTAAAAAGAACACACATGCAATGATGCTGGTGGATCCATGGGTGGATTGTGAAAAGAGCAGACATGCAATGACACTGTTGATCCATATGTGGTATGTGAAAAGAACACACATGCAATGACTCTGGTTGTTGTTAGTGAAAAGAACACACATGCAATGACACTCGTGGATCCATAGGTGGTATGTGAAAAGAGCACACATTTCAATGACTCTTGTTGTTGTTAGTAAAAAGAACACAGATGTAATGACACTGGTGGATCCATGTGTGGTCTCTGAAGAGAGCACACATGCAATGACACTGGTTGTTGTTACTAAAAAGAACACACATGCAATGACACTGGTGGATCCATGTGTGGTCTCTGAAGAGAGCACACATTTCAATGACTCTTGTTGTTGTTAGTAAAAAGAACACACATGCAATGACACGGGTGGACCCATGTGTTGTTTGTGAAGAGAACACACATGCAATGACACTGGTTTTTGTTACTAAAAAGAACACACATCCAATGACACTGGTGGATCCATGTGTGGATTGTGAAAATAGCACACATGCAATGACACTGGTGGATCCATAGGTGGTATGTGAAAAGAACACACATGCAAAATGACTCTGGTTGTTGTTAGTGAAAAGAACACACATGCAATGCCACTGGTGGATCCATAGGTGGTATGTGAAAAGAACACACATGCAAAATCATTCTGGTTGTTGTTACTAAAAAGAACACACATGCAATGACTCTGGTTGTTGTTACTAAAAAGAACACACATGCAATGACACTGCTGGCTCCATAGGTGGTATGTGAAGAGAACACACATGCAAAATGACCCTGGTTGTTGTTACTAAAAAGAACACACATGCAATGACACTGGTGGATCCATGGGTGGATTGTGAAAAGAACACACATGCAATGAAACTGGTGGATCCATAGGTGGTATGTGAAAAGAACACACATGCAAAATGACTCTGGTTGTTGTTACTAAAAAGAACACACATGCAATGACACTGGTGGATCCATAGGTGGATTATGAATTGAACACACATGCAATGACACTGGTGGATCCATATGTGGTATGTGAGAAGAACACACATTTCAATGACTCTGGTTGTTGTTACTAAAAAGAACACACATGCAATGACACTGGTGGATCCATAGGCGATATGTGAAGAGAACACACATGCAAAATGACTCTGGTTGTTCTTACTAAAAGAATACACATGCAATGACACTGGTGGATCCATGGGTGGATTGTGAAATGAACACACATGCAATGACACTAGTGGATCCATAGCTGGTATGTGAAAAGAACACACATGCAAAATGACTCTGGTTATTGTTACTAAAAAGAACACACATGCAATGACACCGGTGGATCCATAGGTGGTATGTGAAGAGAACACACATGCAAAATGACCCTGGTTGTTGTTACTAAAAAGAACACACATGCAATAACACTGGTGGATCCATGGGTGTATAGTGAAAAGAACACACATGCAATGACATTGGTGGATCCATAGGTGGTATGTGAAAAGAAGACACATGCAAAATGACTCTGGTTGTTGTTACTAAAAAGAACACACATGCAATGACACTGGTGGATCCATAGGTGGATTATGAAATGAACACACATGCAATGACACTGGTTGTTGTTAGTAAAAAGAACACACATTCAATGACTCCAGTTGTTGTTAGTGAAAACAACACACATTCAATGACACCGGTGGATCCATGGGTGGATTGTGAAAAGAACACACATGCAATGACACTAGTGGATCCATAGGTGGTATGTGAGAAGAACACACATTTCAATGACTCTGGTTGTTGTTACTAAAAATAACACACATGCAATGACACTGGTGGATCCATAGGTGGATTTTGAAAAGAGCACACATGCAATGACACTAGTGGATCCATAGATGGTATGTGAAAAGAACACACATGCAAAATGACTCTGGTTGTTGTTACTAAAAAGAACGCAAATGCAATGACACTGGTGGATGCATGTGTGGTCTCTGTAGAGAACACACATTTCAATGACACTGGTGGATCCATAGGTGGTTTGTGAAAAGAACACACATGTAATGACTCTGGTTGTTGTTAGTGAAAAGAACACACATGCAGTGACACTCGTGGATCCATTGGTAGTATGTGAAAAGAACACACATGCAAAATGACTCTGGTTGTTGTTACTAAAAAGAACACACATGCAATGACACTGGTGGATCCGTAGGTGGATTGTGAAATGAACACACATGCAATGACACTGGTGGATCCATGTGTGGTATGTGAAAAGAACACACATGCAATGACTCTGGTTGTTGTTAGTGAAAAGAATACACATGCAATGACACTGGTGGATCCATTGGTAGTATGTGAAAAGAACACATATGCAAAATGACTCTGGTTGTTGTTACTAAAAAGAACACACATGCAATGACACTGGTGGATCCATAGGTGGATTGTGAAATGAACACACATGCAATGACAGTGGTGGATCCATAGGTGGTATGTGAAAAGAACACACATGCAATGACTCTGGTTGTTGTTAGTGAAAAGAACACACATGCAATGACACTGGTGGATCCATGTGTGGTCTCTGAAGAGAGGACACATTTCAATGACTCTTGTTGTTGTTAGTAAAAAGAACACACTTGCAATGACACTGGTGGATCCATGTGTTGTTTGTGAAGAGAACACACATGCAATGACACTGGTGGATCCATGTGTTGTTTGTGAAGAGAACACACATGCAATGACACTGGTTTTTGTTACTAAAAAGAACACACATCCAATGACACTGGTGGATCCATGTGTGGATTGTGAAAATAGAACACATGCATTGACACTAGTGGATCCATATGTGGTATGTGAAAAGAACACACATGCAAAATGACTCTGGTTGTTTTAGTGAAAAGAACACACATGCAATGACACTGGTGGATCCATGTGTGGTCTCTGAAGAGAGCACACATTTCAATGACTCTTGTTGTTGTTAGTAAAAAGAACACACATGCAATGACACTGGTGGATCCATGTGTGGTCTCTGAAGAGAACACACATGCAATGTCACTAGTTGTTGTTACTAAAAAGAACACACATGCAATGACACTGGTGGATCCATGTGTGGATTCTGAAGAGAACACACATGCAATGACTCCAGTTGTTGTTAGTGAAAAGAACATACATGCAATGACACCGGTGGATCCATGTGTGGTCTCTGTAGAGAACACACATTTCAATCACACTGGTGGATCCATATGTGGTATGTGAAAAGAACACACATACAAAATGACTCTTGTTGTTGTTAGTGAAAAGAACACACATGCAATGACACTGGTGGATCCATTGGTGGTATGTGAAAAGAACGCACATGCAAAATGACTCTGGTTGTTGTTACTAAAAAGAACACACATGCAATGACACTGGTGGATCCATAGGTGGATTATGAAATGAACACACATGCAATGACACTGGTTGTTGTTAGTAAAAAGAACACACATTCAATGACTCCAGTTGTTGTTAGTGAAAAGAACACACATTCAATGACACCGGTGGATCCATGGGTGGATTTTGAAAAGAACACACATGCAATGACACTGGTGGATCCATAGGTGGTATGTGAGAAGAACACACATTTCAATGACTCTGGTTCTTGTTACTAAAAAGAACACACATGCAATGACACTGGTGGATCCATACGTGGATTGTGAAAAGAGCACACATGAAATGACACTAGTGGATCCATAGGTGGTATGTGAAAAGAACACACATGCAAAATGACTCTGGTTGTTGTTACTAAAAAGAACACAAATGCAATGACACTGGTGGATGCATGTGTGGTCTCTGTAGAGAACACACATTTCAATGACACTGGTGGATCCATAGGTGGTTTGTGAAAAGAACACACATGTAATGACTCTGGTTGTTGTTAGTGAAAAGAACACACATGCAGTGACACTCGTGGATCCATTGGTAGTATGTGAGAAGAACACACATGCAAAATGACCCTGGTTGTTGTTACTAAAAAGAACACACATGCAATGACACTGGTGGATCCATGGGTGGATTGTGAAAAGAACACACATGCAATGACACTGGTGGATCCATAGGTGGTATGTGAAAAGAACAGACATGCAAAATGACTCTGGTTGTTGTTACTAAAAAGAACACACATGCAATGACACTGGTGGATCCATAGGTGGATTATGAAATGAACACACATGCAATGACACTGGTGGATCCATATGTGGTATGTGAGAAGAACACACATTTCAATGACTCTGGTTGTTGTTACTAAAAAGAACACACATGCAATGACACTGGTGGATCCATAGGCGATATGTGAAGAGAACACACATGCAAAATGACTCTGGTTGTTCTTACTAAAAGAACACACATGCAATGACACTGGTGGATCCATGGGTGGATTGTGAAATGAACACACATGCAATGACACTAGTGGATCCATAGCTGGTATGTGAAAAGAACACACATGCAAAATGACTCTGGTTATTGTTACTAAAAAGAACACACATGCAATGACACTGGTGGATCCATAGGTGGTATGTGAAGAGAATACACATGCAAAATGACCCTGGTTGTTGTTACTAAAAAGAACACACATGCAATGACACTGGTGGATCCATGGGTGTATAGTGAAATGAACACACATGCAATGACACTGGTGGATCCATAGGTGGTATGTGAAGAGAACACACATGCAAAATGACCCTGGTTGTTGTTACTAAAAAGAACACACATGCAATTACACTGTGGATCCATGGGTGGATTGTGAAAAGAACACACATGCAATGACACTGGTGGATCCATAGGTGGTATGTGAAAAGAACACACATGCAAAATGACTCTTGTTGTTGTTACTAAAAAGAACACACATGCAATAACGCTGGTGGATCCATGGGTGGATTGTGAAAAGAGCAAACATGCAATGACATTGGTGATCCATATGTGGTATGTGAAAAGAACACACATGCAATGACTCTGGTTGTTGTTAGTGAAAAGAACACACATGCAATGACACTGGTGGATCCATGTGTGGTCTCTGAAGAGAGCACACATTTCAATGACTCTTGTTGTTGTTAGTAAAAAGAACATAGATGCAATGACACTGGTGGATCCATGTGTGGTCTCTAAAGAGAGCACACATGCAATGACACAGGTTGTTGTTACTAAAAAGAACACACATGCAATGACACTGGTGGATCCATGTGTGGATTGTGAAGATAACACACATGCAATGACTCCAATTGTTGTTAGTGAAAAGAACATACATGCAATGACACCGGTGGATCCATGTGTGGTCTCTGTAGAGAACACACATTTCAATGACACTGGTGGATCCATAGGTGGTATGTGAAAAGAACACACATGCAAAATGACTCTGGTTGTTGTTACTAAAAAGAACACACATGCAATCACACTAGTGGATCCATAGGTGGTATGTAAAGAGAACACACATGCAAAATGACTCTGGTTGTTGTTACTAAAAAGAACACACATGCAATGACACTGGTGGATCCATGGGTGGATTGTGAAAAAAACAGACATGCAATGACACTCGTGGATCCATTGGTGGTATGTGAAAAGAACACACATGCAAAATGACTCTGGTTGTTGTTACTAAAAAGAACACACATGCAATGATGCTGGTGGATCCATGTGTGGTCTCTGTAGAGAACACACATTTCAATCACACTGGTGGATCCATATGTGGTATGTGAAAAGAACGCACATGCAATGACTCTGGTTGTTGTTAGTGAAAAGAACACACATGCAATGACACTGGTGGATCCATGTGTGGTCTCTGAAGAGAGGACACATTTCAATGACTCTTGTTGTTGTTAGTAAAAAGAACACACTTGCAATGACACTGGTGGATCCATGTGTTGTTTGTGAAGAGAACACACATGCAATGACACTGGTGGATCCATGTGTTGTTTATGAAGAGAACACACATGCAATGACACTGGTTTTTGTTACTAAAAAGAACACACATCCAATGACACTGGTGGATCCATGTGTGGATTGTGAAAATAGCACACATGCAATGACACTGGTGGATCCATATGTGGTATGTGAAAAGAACACACATGCAAAATGACTCTGGTTGTTTTAGTGAAAAGAACACACATGCAATGACACTGGTGGATCCATGTGTGGTCTCTGAAGAGAGCACACATTTCAATGACTTGTTGTTGTTAGTAAAAAGAACACACATGCAATGACACTGGTGGATCCATGTGTGGTATCTGAAGAGAACACACATGCAATGTCACTAGTTGTTGTTACTAAAAAGAACACACATGCAATGACACTGGTGGATCCATGTGTGGATTCTGAAGAGAACACACATGCAATGACTCCAGTTGTTGTTAGTGAAAAGAACATACATGCAATGACACCGGTGGATCCATGTGTGGTCTCTGTAGAGAACACACATTTCAATGACACTGGTGGATCCATAGGTGGTATGTGAAAAGAACACACATGCAAAATGACTCTGGTTGTTTTTACTAAAAAGAACACACATGCAATGACACTAGTGGATCCATAGGTGGTATGTAAAGAGAACACACATGCAAAATGACTCTGGTTGTTGTTACTAAAAAGAACACACATGCAATGACACTGGTGGATCCATGGGTGGATTGTGAAAAGAACACACATGCAATGACACTCGTGGATCCATAGGTGGTATGTGAAAACAACACACATGGAAAATGACTCTGGTTGTTGTTACTAAAAAGAACACACATGCAATGACACTGGTGGATCCATGTGTGGTCTCTATAGAGAACACACATTTCAATCACACTGGTGGATCCATATGTGGTATCTGAAAAGAACGCACATGCAATGACTCTGGTTGTGGTTAGTGAAAAGAACACACATGCAATGACACTGGTGGATCCATGTGTGGTCTCTGAAGAGAGCACACATTTCAATGACTCTTGTTGTTGTTAGTAAAAAGAACACACAAGCAATGACACTGGTGGATCCATGTGTTGTTTGTGAAGAGAACAGACATGCAATGACACTGGTGGATCCATGTGTTGTTTGTGAAGAGAACACACATGCAATGACACTGGTTTTTGTTACTAAAAAGAACACACATCCAATGACACTGGTGGATCCATGTGTGGATTGTGAAAATAGCACACATGCAATGACATTGGTGGATCCATATGTGGTATGTGAAAAGAACACACATGCAAAATGACTCTGGTTGTTTTAGTGAAAAGAACACACATGCAATGACACTGGTGGATCCATGTGTGGTCTCTGAAGAGAGCACACATTTCAATGACTCTTGTTGTTGTTAGTAAAAAGAACACACATGCAATGACACTGGTGGATCCATGTGTGGTCTCTGAAGAGAACACACATGCAATATCACTCTTTGTTGTTACTAAAAAGAACACACATGCAATGACATTGGTGGATCCATGTGTGGATTCTGAAGAGAACACACATGCAATGACTCCAGTTGTTGTTAGTGAAAAGAACATACATGCAATGACACCGGTGGATCCATGTGTGGTCTCTGTAGAGAACACACATTTCAATGACACTGGTGGATCCATAGGTGGTATGTGAAAAGAACACACATGCAAAATGACTCTGGTTGTTGTTACTAAAAAGAACACACATGCAATGCCACTAGTGGATCCATAGGTGGCATGTAAAGAGAACACACATGCAAAATGACTCTGGTTGTTGTTACTAAAAAGAACAGACATGCAATGACACTGGTGGATCCATGGGTGGATTGTGAAAAGAACACACATGCAATGACACTCGTGGATCTATAGGTGGTATGTGAAAAGAACACACATGGAAAATGACTCTGGTTGTTGTTACTAAAAAGAACACACATGCAATGACACTGGTGGATCCATGTGTGGTCTCTGTAGAGAACACACATTTCAATCACACTGGTGGATCCATATGTGGTATGTGAAAAGAACGCACATGCAATGACTCTGGTTGTTGTTAGTGAAAAGAACACACATGCAATGACACTGGTGGATCCATGTGTGGTCTCTGAAGAGAGGACACATTTCAATGACTCTTGTTGTTGTTAGTAAAAAGAACACACTTGCAATGACACTGGTGGATCCATGTGTTGTTTGTGAAGAGAACACACATGCAATGACACTGGTGGATCCATGTGTTGTTTGTGAAGAGAACACACATGCAATGACACTGGTTTTTGTTACTAAAAAAAACACACATCCAATGACACTGGTGGATCCATGTGTGGATTGTGAAAATAGCACACATGCAATGACACTGGTGGATCCATATGTGGTATGTGAAAAGAACACACATGCAAAATGACTCTGGTTGTTTTAGTGAAAAGAACACACGTGCAATGACACTGGTGGATCCATGTGTGGTCTCTGAAGAGAGCACACATTTCAATGACTCTTGTTGTTGTTAGTAAAAAGAACACACATGCAATGACACTGGTGGATCCATGTGTGGATTCTGAAGAGAACACACATGCAATGACTCCAGTTGTTGTTAGTGAAAAGAACATACATGCAATGACACCGGTGGATCCATGTGTGGTCTCTGTAGAGAACACACATTTCAATCACACTGGTGGATCCATATGTGGTATGTGAAAAGAACACACATGCAAAATGACTCTTGTTGTTGTTAGTGAAAAGAACACACATGCAATGACACTGGTGGATCCATAGGTGGTATGTGAAAAGAACACACATGCAAAATGACTCTGGTTGTTGTTACTAAAAAGAACACACATGCAATGACACTGGTGGATCCATGGGTGGATTGTGAAAAGAACACACATGCAATGACACTCGTGGATCCATAGGTGGTATGTGAAAAGAACACACATGGAAAATGACTCTGGTTGTTGTTACTAAAAAGAACACACATGCAATGACACTGGTGGATCCATGTGTGGTCTCTGTAGAGAACACACATTTCAATCACACTGGTGGATCCATATGTGGTATGTGAAAAGAACGCACATGCAATGACTCTGGTTGTTGTTAGTGAAAAGAACACACATGCAATGACACTGGTGGATCCATGTGTGGTCTCTGAAGAGAGGACACATTTCAATGACTCTTGTTGTTGTTAGTAAAAAGAACACACTTGCAATGACACTGGTGGATCCATGTGTTGTTTGTGAAGAGAACACACATGCAATGACACTGGTGGATCCATGTGTTGTTTGTGAAGAGAACACACATGCAATGACACTGGTTTTTGTTACTAAAAAGAACACACATCCAATGACACTGGTGGATCCATGTGTGGATTGTGAAAATAGCACACATGCAATGACACTGGTGGATCCATGTGTGGTCTCTGAAGAGAGCACACATTTCAATGACTCTTGTTGTTGTTAGTAAAAAGAACACACATGCAATGACACTGGTGGATCCATGTGTGGATTCTGAATAGAACACACATGCAATGACTCCAGTTGTTGTTAGTGAAAAGAACATACATGCAATGACACCGGTGGATCCATGTGTGGTCTCTGTAGAGAACACACATTTCAATCACACTGGTGGATCCATATGTGGTATGTGAAAAGAACACACATGCAAAATGACTCTTGTTGTTGTTAGTGAAAAGAACACACATGCAATGACACTGGTGGATCCATTGGTGGTATGTGAAAAGAACACACATGCAAAATGACTCTGGTTGTTGTTACTAAAAAGAACACACATGCAATGACACTGGTGGATCCATAGGTGGATTATGAAATGAACACGCATGCAATGACACTGGTTGTTGTTAGTAAAAAGAACACACATTCAATGACTCCAGTTGTTGTTAGTGAAAAGAACACACATTCAATGACACCGGTGGATCCATGGGTGGATTTTGAAAAGAACACACATGCAATGACACTGGTGGATCCATAGGTGGTATGTGAGAAGAACACACATTTCAATGACTCTGGTTGTTGTTACTAAAAAGAACACACATGCAATGACACTGGTGGATCCATACGTGGATTGTGAAAAGAGCACACATGAAATGACACTAGTGGATCCATAGGTGGTATGTGAAAAGAACACACATGCAAAATGACTCTGGTTGTTGTTACTAAAAAGAACGCAAATGCAATGACACTGGTGGATGCATGTGTGGTCTCTGTAGAGAACACACATTTCAATGACACTGGTGGATCCATAGGTGGTATGTGAGAAGAACACACATGCAATGACACTGGTGGATCCATTGGTAGTATGTGAAAGGAACACACATGCAAAATGACTCTGGTTGTTGTTACTAAAAAGAACACACATGCAATGACAGTGGTGGATCCATAGGTGGATTGTGAAATGAACACACATGCAATGACACTGGTGGATCCATAGGTGGTATGTGAAAAGAACACACATGCAAAATGACTCTGGTTGTTACTAAAAAGAACACACTTGCAATGACACTGGTGGATCCATGTGTGGTCTCTGTAGAGAACACACATTTCAATGACACTGGTGGATCCATATGTCGTATGTGAAAAGAACACACATGCAATGACTCTGGTTGTTGTTAGTGGAAAGAACACACATGCAATGACACTGGTGGATCCATAGGTGGTATGTGAGAAGAACACACATGCAAAATGACTCTGGTTGTTACTAAAAAGAACACACATGCAATGACACTGGTGGATCCATAGGTGGATTATGAAATGAACACACATGCAATGACACTGGTGGATCCATATGTGGTATGTGAGAAGAACACACATTTCAGTGACTCTGGTTGTTGTTACTAAAAAGAACACACATGCAATGACACTGGTGGATCCATAGGTGATATGTGAAGAGAACACACATGCAAAATGACTCTGGTTGTTGTTACTAAAAGAACACACATGCAATGACACTGGTGGATCCATGGGTGGATTGTGAAATGAACACACATGCAATGACACTAGTGGATCCATAGCTGGTATGTGAAAAGAACACACATGCAAAATGACTCTGGTTGTTGTTACTAAAAAGAACACACATGCAATGACACTAGTGGATCCATAGGTGGTATGTGAAGAGAACACACATGCAAAATGAGCCTGGTTGTTGTTACTAAAAAGAACACACATGCAATGACACTGGTGGATCCATGGGTGTATAGTGAAAAGAACACACATGCAATGACACTGGTGGATCCATAGGTGGTATGTGAAAAGAAGACACATGCAAAATGACTCTGGTTGTTGTTACTAAAAAGAACACACATGCAATGACACTGGTGGATCCATAGGTGGATTATGAAGTGAACACACATGCAATGATACTGGTTGTTGTTAGTAAAAAGAACACACATTCAATGACTCCAGTTGTTGTTAGTGAAAACAACACACATTCAATGACACCGGTGGATCCATGGGTGGATTGTGAAAAGAACACACATGCAATGACACTAGTGGATCCATAGGTGGTATGTGAGAAGAACACACATTTCAATGACTCTGGTTGTTGTTACTAAAAAGAACGCACATGCAATGACTCTGGTTGTTGTTAGTGAAAAGAACACACATGCAATGACACTGGTGGATCCATGTGTGGTCTCTGAAGAGAGGACACATTTCAATGACTCTTGTTGTTGTTAGTAAAAAGAACACACTTGCAATGACACTGGTGGATCCATGTGTTGTTTGTGAAGAGAACACACATGCAATGACACTGGTGGATCCATGTGTTGTTTGTGAAGAGAACACACATGCAATGACACTGGTTTTTGTTACTAAAAAAAACACACATCCAATGACACTGGTGGATCCATGTGTGGATTGTGAAAATAGCACACATGCAATGACACTGGTGGATCCATATGTGGTATGTGAAAAGAACACACATGCAAAATGACTCTGGTTGTTTTAGTGAAAAGAACACACGTGCAATGACACTGGTGGATCCATGTGTGGTCTCTGAAGAGAGCACACATTTCAATGACTCTTGTTGTTGTTAGTAAAAAGAACACACATGCAATGACACTGGTGGATCCATGTGTGGATTCTGAAGAGAACACACATGCAATGACTCCAGTTGTTGTTAGTGAAAAGAACATACATGCAATGACACCGGTGGATCCATGTGTGGTCTCTGTAGAGAACACACATTTCAATCACACTGGTGGATCCATATGTGGTATGTGAAAAGAACACACATGCAAAATGACTCTTGTTGTTGTTAGTGAAAAGAACACACATGCAATGACACTGGTGGATCCATAGGTGGTATGTGAAAAGAACACACATGCAAAATGACTCTGGTTGTTGTTACTAAAAAGAACACACATGCAATGCCACTAGTGGATCCATAGGTGGCATGTAAAGAGAACACACATGCAAAATGACTCTGGTTGTTGTTACTAAAAAGAACACACATGCAATGACACTGGTGGATCCATGGGTGGATTGTGAAAAGAACACACATGCAATGACACTCGTGGATCCATAGGTGGTATGTGAAAAGAACACACATGGAAAATGACTCTGGTTGTTGTTACTAAAAAGAACACACATGCAATGACACTGGTGGATCCATGTGTGGTCTCTGTAGAGAACACACATTTCAATCACACTGGTGGATCCATATGTGGTATGTGAAAAGAACGCACATGCAATGACTCTGGTTGTTGTTAGTGAAAAGAACACACATGCAATGACACTGGTGGATCCATGTGTGGTCTCTGAAGAGAGGACACATTTCAATGACTCTTGTTGTTGTTAGTAAAAAGAACACACTTGCAATGACACTGGTGGATCCATGTGTTGTTTGTGAAGAGAACACACATGCAATGACACTGGTGGATCCATGTGTTGTTTGTGAAGAGAACACACATGCAATGACACTGGTTTTTGTTACTAAAAAGAACACACATCCAATGACACTGGTGGATCCATGTGTGGATTGTGAAAATAGCACACATGCAATGACACTGGTGGATCCATGTGTGGTCTCTGAAGAGAGCACACATTTCAATGACTCTTGTTGTTGTTAGTAAAAAGAACACACATGCAATGACACTGGTGGATCCATGTGTGGATTCTGAATAGAACACACATGCAATGACTCCAGTTGTTGTTAGTGAAAAGAACATACATGCAATGACACCGGTGGATCCATGTGTGGTCTCTGTAGAGAACACACATTTCAATCACACTGGTGGATCCATATGTGGTATGTGAAAAGAACACACATGCAAAATGACTCTTGTTGTTGTTAGTGAAAAGAACACACATGCAATGACACTGGTGGATCCATTGGTGGTATGTGAAAAGAACACACATGCAAAATGACTCTGGTTGTTGTTACTAAAAAGAACACACATGCAATGACACTGGTGGATCCATAGGTGGATTATGAAATGAACACGCATGCAATGACACTGGTTGTTGTTAGTAAAAAGAACACACATTCAATGACTCCAGTTGTTGTTAGTGAAAAGAACACACATTCAATGACACCGGTGGATCCATGGGTGGATTTTGAAAAGAACACACATGCAATGACACTGGTGGATCCATAGGTGGTATGTGAGAAGAACACACATTTCAATGACTCTGGTTGTTGTTACTAAAAAGAACACACATGCAATGACACAGGTGGATCCATACGTGGATTGTGAAAAGAGCACACATGAAATGACACTAGTGGATCCATAGGTGGTATGTGAAAAGAACACACATGCAAAATGACTCTGGTTGTTGTTACTAAAAAGAACGCAAATGCAATGACACTGGTGGATGCATGTGTGGTCTCTGTAGAGAACACACATTTCAATGACACTGGTGGATCCATAGGTGGTATGTGAAAAGAACACACATGCAATGACACTGGTGGATCCATTGGTAGTATGTGAAAGGAACACACATGCAAAATGACTCTGGTTGTTGTTACTAAAAAGAACACACATGCAATGACAGTGGTGGATCCATAGGTGGATTGTGAAATGAACACACATGCAATGACACTGGTGGATCCATAGGTGGTATGTGAAAAGAACACACATGCAAGATGACTCTGGTTGTTACTAAAAAGAACACACTTGCAATGACACTGGTGGATCCATGTGTGGTCTCTGTAGAGAACACACATTTCAATGACACTGGTGGATCCATATGTCGTATGTGAAAAGAACACACATGCAATGACTCTGGTTGTTGTTAGTGGAAAGAACACACATGCAATGACACTGGTGGATCCATAGGTGGTATGTGAGAAGAACACACATGCAAAATGACTCTGGTTGTTACTAAAAAGAACACACATGCAATGACACTGGTGGATCCATAGGTGGATTATGAAATGAACACACATGCAATGACACTGGTGGATCCATATGTGGTATGTGAGAAGAACACACATTTCAGTGACTCTGGTTGTTGTTACTAAAAAGAACACACATGCAATGACACTGGTGGATCCATAGGTGATATGTGAAGAGAACACACATGCAAAATGACTCTGGTTGTTGTTACTAAAAGAACACACATGCAATGACACTGGTGGATCCATGGGTGGATTGTGAAATGAACACACATGCAATGACACTAGTGGATCCATAGCTGGTATGTGAAAAGAACACACATGCAAAATGACTCTGGTTGTTGTTACTAAAAAGAACACACATGCAATGACACTAGTGGATCCATAGGTGGTATGTGAAGAGAACACACATGCAAAATGAGCCTGGTTGTTGTTACTAAAAAGAACACACATGCAATGACACTGGTGGATCCATGGGTGTATAGTGAAAAGAACACACATGCAATGACACTGGTGGATCCATAGGTGGTATGTGAAAAGAAGACACATGCAAAATGACTCTGGTTGTTGTTACTAAAAAGAACACACATGCAATGACACTGGTGGATCCATAGGTGGATTATGAAGTGAACACACATGCAATGATACTGGTTGTTGTTAGTAAAAAGAACACACATTCAATGACTCCAGTTGTTGTTAGTGAAAACAACACACATTCAATGACACCGGTGGATCCATGGGTGGATTGTGAAAAGAACACACATGCAATGACACTAGTGGATCCATAGGTGGTATGTGAGAAGAACACACATTTCAATGACTCTGGTTGTTGTTACTAAAAAGAACACACATGCAATGACACTGGTGGATCCATAGGTGGATTTTGAAAAGAGCACACATGAAATGACACTAGTGGATCCATAGGTGGTATGTGAAAAGAACACACATGCAAAATGACTCTGGTTGTTGTTACTAAAAAGAACGCAAATGCAATGACACTGGTGGATGCATGTGTGGTCTCTGTAGAGAACACACATTTCAATGACACTGGTGGATCCATAGGTGGTTTGTGAAAAGAACACACATGCAATGACTCTGGTTGTTGTTAGTGAAAAGAACACACATGCAGTGACACTCGTGGATCCATTGGTAGTATGTGAAAAGAACACACATGCAAAATGACTCTGGTTGTTGTTACTAAAAAGAACACACATGCAATGACTCTGGTTGTTGTTAGTGAAAAGAATACACATGCAATGACACTGGTGGATCCATTGGTTGTATGTGAAAAGAACACACATGCAAAATGACTCTGGTTGTTGTTACTAAAAAGAACACACATGCAATGTCACTGGTGGATCCATAGGTGGATTGTGAAATGAACACACATGCAATGACAGTGGTGGATCCATAGGTGGTATGTGAAAAGAACACACATGCAAAATGACTCTGGTTGTTGTTACTAAAAAGAACACACTTGCAATGACACTGGTGGATCCATGTGTGGTCTCTGTAGAGAACACACATTTCAATGACACTGGTGGATCCATATGTCGTATGTGAAAAGAACACACATGCAATGACTCTGGTTGTTGTTAGTGGAAAGAACACACATGCAATGACACTGGTGGATCCATAGGTGGTATGTGAGAGGAACACACATGCAAAATGACTCTGGTTGTTGTTACTAAAAAGAACACACATGCAATGACACTGGTGGATCCATAGGTGGATTATGAAATGAACACACATGCAATGACACTGGTGGATCCATATGTGGTATGTGAGAAGAACACACATTTCAATGACTCTGGTTGTTGTTACTAAAAAGAACACACATGCAATGACACTGGTGGATCCATAGGTGATATGTGAAGAGAACACACATGCTAAATGACTCTAGTTGTTGTTACTAAAAAGAACACACATGCAATGACACTGGTGGATCCATGGGTGGATTGTGAAATCAACACACATGCAATGACACTAGTGGATCCATAGCTGGTATGTGAAAAGAACACACATGCAAAATGACTCTGGTTGTTGTTACTAAAAAGAACACACATGCAATGACACTAGTGGATCCATAGGTGGTATGTGAAGAGAACACACATGCAAAATGACCCTGGTTGTTGTTACTAAAAAGAACACACATGCAATGACACTAGTGGATCCATGGGTGGATAGTGAAAAGAACACACATGCAATGAAACTGGTGGATCCATAGGTGGTATGTGAAAAGAAGACACATGCAAAATGACTCTGGTTGTTGTTACTAAAAAGAACACACATGCAATGACACTGGTGGATCCATAGGTGGATTATGAAATGAACACACATGCAATGACACTGGTTGTTGTTAGTAAAAAGAACACACATTCAATGACTCCAGTTGTTGTTAGTGAAAAGAACACACATTCAATGACACCGGTGGATCCATGGGTGGATTGTGAAAAGAACACACATGCAATGACACTGGTGGATCCATAGGTGGTATGTGAGAAGAACACACATTTCAATGACTCTGGTTGTTGTTACTAAAAAGAACACACATGCAATGACACTGGTGGATTCATAGGTGGATTGTGAAAAGAGCACACATGAAATGACACTAGTGGATCCATAGGTGGTATGTGAAAAGAACACACATGCAAAATGACTCTGGTTGTTGTTATTAAAAAGAACGCAAATGCAATGACACTGGTGGATGCATGTGTGGTCTCTGTAGAGAACACACATTTCAATGACACTGGTGGATCCATAGGTGGTTTGTGAAAAGAACACACATGCAATGACTCTGGTTGTTGTTAGTGAAAAGAACACACATGCAGTGACACTCGTGGATCCATTGGTAGTATGTGAAAAGAACACACATGCAAAATGACTCTGGTTGTTGTTACTAAAAAGAACACACATGCAATGACACTGGTGAATCCATAGGTGGATTGTGAAATGAACACACATGCAATGACACTGGTGGATCCATAGGTGGTATGTGAAAATAACACACATGCAAAATGACTCTGGTTGTTGTTACGAAAAAGAACACACTTACAATGACACTGGTGGATCCATGTGTGGTCTCTGTAGAGAACACATATTTCAATGACACTGGTGGATCCATATGTGGTATGTGAAAAGAACACACATGCAATGACTCTGGTTGTTGTTAGTGGAAAGAACACACATGCAATGACACTGGTGGATCCATAGGTGGTATGTGAGAAGAACACACATGCAAAATGACTCTGGTTGTTGTTACTAAAAAGAACACACATGCAATGACACTAGTGGATCCATAGGTGGATTATGAAATGAACACACATGCAATGACACTGGTGAATCCATAGGTGCTATATGAGAAGAACACACATTTCAATGACTCTGGTTGTTGTTACTAAAAAGAACACACATGCAATGACACTGGTGGATCCATAGGTGGTATGTGAAGAGAACACACATGCAAAATGGCTCTGGATGTTGTTACTAAAAAGAACACACATGCAATGACACTGGTTGTTGTTAGTAAAAAGAACACACATTCAATGACTCCAGTTGTTGTTAGTGAAAAGAACACACATGCAATGAGACCGGTGGATCCTTGGGTGGATTGTGAAATCAACACACATGCAATGACACTAGTGGATCCATAGGTGGTATGTGAAAATAACACACATGCAAAATGACTCTGGTTGTTGTTACTAAAAAGAACACACATGCAATGACACTGGTGGATCCATAGGTGGTATGTGAAGAGAACACACATGCAAAATGACCCTGGTTGTTGTTACTAAAAAGAACACACATGCAATGACACTGGTGGATCCATGGGTGGATTGTGAAAAGAACACACATGCAATGACACTGGTGGATCCATAGGTGGTATGTGAAAAGAACACACATGCAAAATGACTCTAGTTGTTGTTACTAAAAAGAACACACATGCAATGATGCTGGTGGATCCATGGGTGGATTGTGAAAAGAGCAGACATGCAATGACACTGTTGATCCATATGTGGTATGTGAAAAGAACACACATGCAATGACTCTGGTTGTTGTTAGTGAAAAGAACACACATGCAATGACACTGGTGGATCCATGTGTGGTCTCTGAAGAGAGCACAATTTCAATGACTCTTGTTGTTGTTAGTAAAAAGAACACAGATGCAATGACGCTGGTGGATCCATGTGTGGTCTCTGAAGAGAGCACACATGCAATGACACTGGTTGTTGTTACTAAAAAGAACACACATGCAATGACACTGGTGGATCCATGTGTGGTCTCTGAAGAGAGCACACATTTCAATGACTCTTGTTGTTGTTAGTAAAAATAACACACATGCAATGACACATGTGGATCCATGTGTTGTTTGTGAAGAGAACACACATGCAATGACACTGGTTTTTGTTACTAAAAAGAACACACATCCAATGACACTGGTGGATCCATGTGTGGATTGTGAAATTAGCACACATGCAATGACACTGGTGGATCCATAGGTGGTATGTGAAAAGAACACACATGCAAAATGACTCTGGTTTTTGTTAGTGAAAAGAACACACATGCAATGCCACTGGTGGATCCATAGGTGGTATGTGAAAAGAACACATGAAAAATCACTCTGGTTGTTGATACTAAAAAGAACACACATGCAAAATGACTCTGGTTGTTGTTACTAAAAAGAATACACATGCAATGACACTGGTGGATCCATAGGTGGTATGTGAAGAGAACACACATGCAAAATGACCCTGGTTGTTGTTACTAAAAAGAACACACATGCAATGACACTGGTGGATCCATGGGTGGATTGTGAAAAGAACACACATGCAATGAAACTGGTGGATCCATAGGTGGTATGTGAAAAGAACACACATGCAAAATGACTCTGGTTGTTGTTACTAAAAAGAACACACATGCAATGACACTGGTGGATCCATAGGTGGATTATGAATTGAACACACATGCAATGACACTGGTAGATCCATATGTGGTATGTGAGAAGAACACACATTTCAATGACTCTGGTTGTTGTTACTAAAAAGAACACACATGCAATGACACTGGTGGATCCATAGGCGATATGTGAAGAGAACACACATGCAAAATGACTCTGGTTGTTCTTACTAAAAGAATACACATGCAATGACACTGGTGGATCCATGGGTGGATTGTGAAATGAACACACATGCAATGACACTAGTGGATCCATAGCTGGTATGTGAAAAGAACACACATGCAAAATGACTCTGGTTATTGTTACTAAAAAGAACACACATGCAATGACACTGGTGGATCCATAGGTGGTATGTGAAGAGAACACACATGCAAAATGACCCTGGTTGTTGTTACTAAAAAGAACACACATGCAATAACACTGGTGGATCCATGGGTGTATAGTGAAAAGAACACACATGCAATGACACTGGTGGATCCATAGGTGGTATGTGAAAAGAAGACACATGCAAAATGACTCTGGTTGTTGTTACTAAAAAGAACACACATGCAATGACACTGGTGGATCCATAGGTGGATTATGAAATGAACACACATGCAATGACACTGGTTGTTGTTAGTAAAAAGAACACACATTCAATGACTCCAGTTGTTGTTAGTGAAAACAACACACATTCAATGACACCGGTGGATCCATGGGTGGATTGTGAAAAGAACACACATGCAATGACACTAGTGGATCCATAGGTGGTATGTGAGAAGAACACACATTTCAATGACTCTGGTTGTTGTTACTAAAAAGAACACACATAAAATGACACTGGTGGATCCATAGGTGGATTTTGAAAAGAGCACACATGCAATGACACTAGTGGATCCATAGGTGGTATGTGAAAAGAACACACATGCAAAATGACTCTGGTTGTTGTTACTAAAAAGAACGCAAATGCAATGACACTGGTGGATGCATGTGTGGTCTCTGTAGAGAACACACATTTCAATGACACTGGTGGATCCATAGGTGGTTTGTGAAAAGAACACACATGTAATGACTCTGGTTGTTGTTAGTGAAAAGAACACACATGCAGTGACACTCGTGGATCCATTGGTAGTATGTGAAAAGAACACACATGCAAAATGACTCTGGTTGTTGTTACTAAAAAGAACACACATGCAATGACACTGGTGGATCCGTAGGTGGATTATGAAATGAACACACATGCAATGACACTGGTGGATCCATAGGTGGTATGTGAAAAGATCACACATGCAATGACTCTGGTTGTTGTTAGTGAAAAGAATACACATGCAATGACACTGGTGGATCCATTGGTAGTATGTGAAAAGAACACACATGCAAAATGACTCTGGTTGTTGTTACTAAAAAGAACACACATGCAATGACACTGGTGGATCCATAGGTGGATTGTGAAATGAACACACATGCAATGACAGTGGTGGATCCATAGGTGGTATGTGAAAAGAACACACATGCAAAATGACTCTGGTTGTTGTTACTAAAAAGAACACACTTGCAATGACACTGGTGGATTCATGTGTGGTCTCTGTAGAGAACACACATTTCAATGACCCTGGTGGATCCATATGTCGTATGTGAAAAGAACACACATGCAATGACTCTGGTTGTTGTTAGTGGAAAGAACACACATGCAATGACACTGGTGGATCCATAGGTGGTATGTGAGAGGAACACACATGCAAAATGACTCTGGTTGTTATTACTAAAAAGAACACACATGCAATGACACTGGTGGATCCATAGGTGGATTATGAAATGAACACACATGCAATGACACTGGTGGATCCATATGTGGTATGTGAGAAGAACACACATTTAAATGACTCTGGTTGTTGTTACTAAAAAGAACACACATGCAATGACACTGGTGGATCCATAGGTGATATGTGAAGAGAACACACATGCAAAATGACTCTAGTTGTTGTTACTAAAAAGAACACACATGCAATGACACTGGTGGATCCATGGGTGGATTGTGAAATGAACACACATGCAATGACACTAGTGGATCCATAGCTGGTATGTGAAAAGAACACACATGCAAAATGACTCTTGTTTTGTTACTAAAAAGAACACACATGCAATGACACTGGTGGATCCATAGGTGGTATGTGAAGAGAACACACAGGCAAAATGACCCTGGTTGTTGTTACTAAAAAGAACACACATGCAATGACACTAGTGGATCCATGGGTGGATAGTGAAAAGAACACACATGCAATGACACTGGTGGATCCATAGGTGGTATGTGAAAAGAAGACACATGCAAAATGACTCTGGTTGTTGTTACTAAAAAGAACACACATGCAATGACACTGGTGGATCCATAGGTGGATTATGAAATGAACACACATGCGATGACACTGGTTGTTGTTAGTAAAAAAGAACACACATTCAATGACTCCAGTTGTTGTTAGTGAAAACAACACACATTCAATGACACCAGTGGATCCATGGGTGGATTGTGAAAAGAACACACATGCAATGACACTGGTGGATCCATAGGTGGTATGTGAGAAGAACACACATTTCAATGACTCTAGTTGTTGTTACTAAAAAGAACACACATGCAATGACACTGGTGGATCCATAGGTGGATTGTGAAAAGAGCACACATGAAATGACACTAGTGGATCCATAGGTGGTATGTGAAAAGAACACACAAGCAAAATGACTCTGGTTGTTGTTATTAAAAAGAACGCAAATGCAATGACACTGGTGGATGCATGTGTGGTCTCTGTAGAGAACACACATTTCAATGACACTGGTGGATCCATAGGTGGTTTGTGAAAAGAACACACATGCAATGACTCTGGTTGTTGTTAGTGAAAAGAACACACATGCAGTGACACTCGTGGATCCATTGGTAGTATGTGAAAAGAACACACATGCAAAATGACTCTGGTTGTTGTTACTAAAAAGAACACACATGCAATGACACTGGTGGATCCGTAGGTGGATTATGAAATGAACACACATGCAATGACACTGGTGGATCCATAGGTGGTATGTGAAAAGAACACACATGCAATGACTCTGGTTGTTGTTAGTGAAAAGAATACACATGCAATGACACTGGTGGATCCATTGGTAGTATGTGAAAAGAACACACATGCAAAATGACTCTGGTTGTTGTTACTAAAAATAACACACATGCAATGACACTGGTGGATCCATAGGTGGATTGTGAAATGAACACACATGCAATGACAGTGGTGGATCCATAGGTGGTATGTGAAAAGAACACACATGCAAAATGACTCTGGTTGTTGTTACTAAAAAGAACACACTTGCAATGACACTGGTGGATCCATGTGTGGTCTCTGTAGAGAACACACATTTCAATGACACTGGTGGATCCATATGTCGTATGTGAAAAGAACACACATGCAATGACTCTGGTTGTTGTTAGTGGAAAGAACACACATGCAATGACACTGGTGGATCCATAGGTGGTATGTGAGAGGAACACACATGCAAAATGACTCTGGTTGTTATTACTAAAAAGAACACACATGCAATGACACTGGTGGATCCATAGGTGGATTATGAAATGAACACACATGCAATGACACTGGTGGATCCATATGTGGTATGTGAGAAGAACACACATTTAAATGACTCTGGTTGTTGTTACTAAAAAGAACACACATGCAATGACACTGGTGGATCCATAGGTGATATGTGAAGAGAACACACATGCAAAATGACTCTAGTTGTTGTTACTAAAAAGAACACACATGCAATGACACTGGTGGATCCATGGGTGGATTGTGAAATGAACACACATGCAATGACACTAGTGGATCCATAGCTGGTATGTGAAAAGAACACACATGCAAAATGACTCTTGTTTTGTTACTAAAAAGAACACACATGCAATGACACTGGTGGATCCAAAGGTGGTATGTGAAGAGAACACACAGGCAAAATGACCCTGGTTGTTGTTACTAAAAAGAACACACATGCAATGACACTAGTGGATCCATGGGTGGATAGTGAAAAGAACACACATGCAATGACACTGGTGGATCCATAGGTAGTATGTGAAAAGAAGACACATGCAAAATGACTCTGGTTGTTGTTACTAAAAAGAACACACATGCAATGACACTGGTGGATCCATAGGTGGATTATGAAATGAACACACATGCGATGACACTGGTTGTTGTTAGTAAAAAAGAACACACATTCAATGACTCCAGTTGTTGTTAGTGAAAAGAACACACATTCAGTGACACCAGTGGATCCATGGGTGGATTGTGAAAAGAACACACATGCAATGACACTGGTGGATCCATAGGTGGTATGTGAGAAGAACACACATTTCAATGACTCTAGTTGTTGTTACTAAAAAGAACACACATGCAATGACACTGGTGGATCCATAGGTGGATTGTGAAAAGAGCACACATGAAATGACACTAGTGGATCCATAGGTGGTATGTGAAAAGAACACACAAGCAAAATGACTCTGGTTGTTGTTATTAAAAAGAACGCAAATGCAATGACACTGGTGGATGCATGTGTGGTCTCTGTAGAGAACACACATTTCAATGACACTGGTGGATCCATAGGTGGTTTGTGAAAAGAACACACATGCAATGACTCTGGTTGTTGTTAGTGAAAAGAACACACATGCAGTGACACTCGTGGATCCATTGGTAGTATGTGAAAAGAACACACATGCAAACTGGCTCTGGTTGTTGTTACTAAAAAGAACACACATGCAATGACACTAGTGAATCCATAGGTGGATTGTGAAATGAACACACATGCAATGACACTGGTGGATCCATAGGTGGTATGTGAAAAGAACACACATGCAAATGACTCTGGTTGTTGTTACTAAAAAGAACACACATGCAATGACACTAGTGGATCCATAGGTGGATTATGAAATGAACACAGATGCAATGACACTGGTGAATCCATAGGTGCTATATGAGAAGAACACACATTTCAATGACTCTGGTTGTTGTTACTAAAAAGAACACACATGCAATGACACTGGTGGATCCATAGGTGGTATGTGAAGAGAACACACATGCAAAATGACTCTGGTTGTTGTTACTAAAAAGAACACACATGCAATGACACTGGTTGTTGTTAGTAAAAAGAACACACATTCAATGACTCCAGTTGTTGTTAGTGAAAAGAACACACATGCAATGACACCGGTGGATCCTTGGGTGGATTGTGAAATCAACACACATGCAATGGCACTAGTGGATCCAGAGGTGGTATGTGAAAAGAACACACATGCAAAATGACTCTGGTTGTTGTTACTAAAAAGAACACACATGCAATGACACTGGTGGATCCATAGGTGGTATGTGAAGAGAACACACATGCAAAATGACCCTGGTTGTTGTTACTAAAAAGAACACACATGCAATGACACTGGTGGATCCATGGGTGGATTGTGAAAAGAACACACATGCAATGACACTGGTGGATCCATAGGTGGTATGTGAAAAGAACACACATGCAAAATGACTCTGGTTGTTGTTACTAAAAAGAACACACATGCAATGATGCTGGTGGATCCATGGGTGGATTGTGAAAAGAGCAGACATGCAATGACACTGTTGATCCATATGTGGTATGTG
Source organism: Avena sativa (assembly GCA_916181665.1). NCBI lineage: Eukaryota > Viridiplantae > Streptophyta > Magnoliopsida > Poales > Poaceae > Avena > Avena sativa. The sequence goes on from OV702287.1 coordinate 349,521,607, forward strand.
AAAAGAACACACATGCAATGACTCTGGTTGTTGTTAGTGAAAAGAACACACATGCAATGACACTCGTGGATCCATAGGTGGTATGTGAAAAGAGCACACATTTCAATGACTCTTGTTGTTGTTAGTAAAAAGAACACAGATGTAATGACACTGGTGGATCCATGTGTGGTCTCTGAAGAGAGCACACATGCAATGACACTGGTTGTTGTTACTAAAAAGAACACACATGCAATGACACTGGTGGATCCATGTGTGGTCTCTGAAGAGAGCACACATTTCAATGACTCTTGTTGTTGTTAGTAAAAAGAACACACATGCAATGACACGGGTGGACCCATGTGTTGTTTGTGAAGAGAACACACATGCAATGACACTGGTTTTTGTTACTAAAAAGAACACACATCCAATGACACTGGTGGATCCATGTGTGGATTGTGAAAATAGCACACATGCAATGACACTGGTGGATCCATAGGTGGTATGTGAAAAGAACACACATGCAAAATGACTCTGGTTGTTGTTAGTGAAAAGAACACACATGCAATGCCACTGGTGGATCCATAGGTGGTATGTGAAAAGAACACACATGCAAAATCATTCTGGTTGTTGTTACTAAAAAGAACACACATGCAATGACTCTGGTTGTTGTTACTAAAAAGAACACACATGCAATGACACTGGTGGCTCCATAGGTGGTATGTGAAGAGAACACACATGCAAAATGACCCTGGTTGTTGTTACTAAAAAGAACACACATGCAATGACACTGGTGGATCCATGGGTGGATTGTGAAAAGAACACACATGCAATGAAACTGGTGGATCCATAGGTGGTATGTGAAAAGAACACACATGCAAAATGACTCTGGTTGTTGTTACTAAAAAGAACACACATGCAATGACACTGGTGGATCCATAGGTGGATTATGAATTGAACACACATGCAATGACACTGGTGGATCCATATGTGGTATGTGAGAAGAACACACATTTCAATGACTCTGGTTGTTGTTACTAAAAAGAACACACATGCAATGACACTGGTGGATCCATAGGCGATATGTGAAGAGAACACACATGCAAAATGACTCTGGTTGTTCTTACTAAAAGAATACACATGCAATGACACTGGTGGATCCATGGGTGGATTGTGAAATGAACACACATGCAATGACACTAGTGGATCCATAGCTGGTATGTGAAAAGAACACACATGCAAAATGACTCTGGTTATTGTTACTAAAAAGAACACACATGCAATGACACCGGTGGATCCATAGGTGGTATGTGAAGAGAACACACATGCAAAATGACCCTGGTTGTTGTTACTAAAAAGAACACACATGCAATAACACTGGTGGATCCATGGGTGTATAGTGAAAAGAACACACATGCAATGACATTGGTGGATCCATAGGTGGTATGTGAAAAGAAGACACATGCAAAATGACTCTGGTTGTTGTTACTAAAAAGAACACACATGCAATGACACTGGTGGATCCATAGGTGGATTATGAAATGAACACACATGCAATGACACTGGTTGTTGTTAGTAAAAAGAACACACATTCAATGACTCCAGTTGTTGTTAGTGAAAACAACACACATTCAATGACACCGGTGGATCCATGGGTGGATTGTGAAAAGAACACACATGCAATGACACTAGTGGATCCATAGGTGGTATGTGAGAAGAACACACATTTCAATGACTCTGGTTGTTGTTACTAAAAATAACACACATGCAATGACACTGGTGGATCCATAGGTGGATTTTGAAAAGAGCACACATGCAATGACACTAGTGGATCCATAGATGGTATGTGAAAAGAACACACATGCAAAATGACTCTGGTTGTTGTTACTAAAAAGAACGCAAATGCAATGACACTGGTGGATGCATGTGTGGTCTCTGTAGAGAACACACATTTCAATGACACTGGTGGATCCATAGGTGGTTTGTGAAAAGAACACACATGTAATGACTCTGGTTGTTGTTAGTGAAAAGAACACACATGTAGTGACACTCGTGGATCCATTGGTAGTATGTGAAAAGAACACACATGCAAAATGACTCTGGTTGTTGTTACTAAAAAGAACACACATGCAATGACACTGGTGGATCCGTAGGTGGATTGTGAAATGAACACACATGCAATGACACTGGTGGATCCATAGGTGGTATGTGAAAAGAACACACATGCAATGACTCTGGTTGTTGTTAGTGAAAAGAATACACATGCAATGACACTGGTGGATCCATTGGTAGTATGTGAAAAGAACACATATGCAAAATGACTCTGGTTGTTGTTACTAAAAAGAACACACATGCAATGACACTGGTGGATCCATAGGTGGATTGTGAAATGAACACACATGCAATGATAGTGGTGGATCCATAGGTGGTATGTGAAAAGAACACACATGCAAAATGACTCTATTTGTTGTTACTAAAAAGAACACACTTGTAATTACACTGGTGGATCCATGTGTGGTCTCTATAGAGAACACACATTTCAATGACACTGGTGGATCCATATGTCGTATGTGAAAAGAACACACATGCAATGACTCTGGTTGTTGTTAGTGGAAAGAACACACATGCAATGACACTGGTGGATCCATAGGTGGTATGTGTGAGGAACACACATGCAAAATGACTCTGGTTGTTGTTACTAAAAAGAACACACATGCAATGACACTGGTGGATCCATAGGTGGATTATGAAATGAACACACATGCAATGACACTGGTGGATCCATATGTGGTATGTGAGAAGAACACACATTTAAATGACTCTGGTTGTTGTTACTAAAAAGAACACACATGCAATGACACTGGTGGATCCATAGGTGGTATGTGAAGAGAACACACATGCAAAATGACTCTGGTTGTTGTTACTAAAAAGAACACACATGCAATGACACTGGTTGTTGTTAGTAAAAAGAACACACATTCAATGACTCCAGTTGTTGTTAGTGAAAAGAACACACATGCAATGACACCGGTGGATCCTTGGGTGGATTGTGAAATCAACACACATGCAATGGCACTAGTGGATCCAGAGGTGGTATGTGAAAAGAACACACATGCAAAATGACTCTGGTTGTTGTTACTAAAAAGAACACACATGCAATGACACTGGTGGATCCATAGGTGGTATGTGAAGAGAACACACATGCAAAATGACCCTGGTTGTTGTTACTAAAAAGAACACACATGCAATGACACTGGTGGATCCATGGGTGGATTGTGAAAAGAACACACATGCAATGACACTGGTGGATCCATAGGTGGTATGTGAAAAGAACACACATGCAAAATGACTCTGGTTGTTGTTACTAAAAAGAACACACATGCAATGATGCTGGTGGATCCATGGGTGGATTGTGAAAAGAGCAGACATGCAATGACACTGTTGATCCATATGTGGTATGTGAAAAGAACACACATGCAATGACTCTGGTTGTTGTTAGTGAAAAGAACACACATGCAATGACACTCGTGGATCCATAGGTGGTATGTGAAAAGAGCACACATTTCAATGACTCTTGTTGTTGTTAGTAAAAAGAACACAGATGTAATGACACTGGTGGATCCATGTGTGGTCTCTGAAGAGAGCACACATGCAATGACACTGGTTGTTGTTACTAAAAAGAACACACATGCAATGACACTGGTGGATCCATGTGTGGTCTCTGAAGAGAGCACACATTTCAATGACTCTTGTTGTTGTTAGTAAAAAGAACACACATGCAATGACACGGGTGGACCCATGTGTTGTTTGTGAAGAGAACACACATGCAATGACACTGGTTTTTGTTACTAAAAAGAACACACATCCAATGACACTGGTGGATCCATGTGTGGATTGTGAAAATAGCACACATGCAATGACACTGGTGGATCCATAGGTGGTATGTGAAAAGAACACACATGCAAAATGACTCTGGTTGTTGTTAGTGAAAAGAACACACATGCAATGCCACTGGTGGATCCATAGGTGGTATGTGAAAAGAACACACATGCAAAATCATTCTGGTTGTTGTTACTAAAAAGAACACACATGCAATGACTCTGGTTGTTGTTACTAAAAAGAACACACATGCAATGACACTGGTGGCTCCATAGGTGGTATGTGAAGAGAACACACATGCAAAATGACCCTTGTTGTTGTTACTAAAAAGAACACACATGCAATGACACTGGTGGATCCATGGGTGGATTGTGAAAAGAACACACATGCAATGAAACTGGTGGATCCATAGGTGGTATGTGAAAAGAACACACATGCAAAATGACTCTGGTTGTTGTTACTAAAAAGAACACACATGCAATGACACTGGTGGATCCATAGGTGGATTATGAATTGAACACACATGCAATGACACTGGTGGATCCATATGTGGTATGTGAGAAGAACACACATTTCAATGACTCTGGTTGTTGTTACTAAAAAGAACACACATGCAATGACACTGGTGGATCCATAGGCGATATGTGAAGAGAACACACATGCAAAATGACTCTGGTTGTTCTTACTAAAAGAATACACATGCAATGACACTGGTGGATCCATGGGTGGATTGTGAAATGAACACACATGCAATGACACTAGTGGATCCATAGCTGGTATGTGAAAAGAACACACATGCAAAATGACTCTGGTTATTGTTACTAAAAAGAACACACATGCAATGACACCGGTGGATCCATAGGTGGTATGTGAAGAGAACACACATGCAAAATGACCCTGGTTGTTGTTACTAAAAAGAACACACATGCAATAACACTGGTGGATCCATGGGTGTATAGTGAAAAGAACACACATGCAATGACATTGGTGGATCCATAGGTGGTATGTGAAAAGAACACACATGCAAAATGACTCTAGTTGTTGTTACTAAAAAGAACACACATGCAATGATGCTGGTGGATCCATGGGTGGATTGTGAAAAGAGCAGACATGCAATGACACTGTTGATCCATATGTGGTATGTGAAAAGAACACACATGCAATGACTCTGGTTGTTGTTAGTGAAAAGAACACACATGCAATGACACTCGTGGATCCATAGGTGGTATGTGAAAAGAGCACACATTTCAATGACTCTTGTTGTTGTTAGTAAAAAGAACACAGATGTAATGACACTGGTGGATCCATGTGTGGTCTCTGAAGAGAGCACACATGCAATGACACTGGTTGTTGTTACTAAAAAGAACACACATGCAATGACACTGGTGGATCCATGTGTGGTCTCTGAAGAGAGCACACATTTCAATGACTCTTGTTGTTGTTAGTAAAAAGAACACACATGCAATGACACGGGTGGACCCATGTGTTGTTTGTGAAGAGAACACACATGCAATGACACTGGTTTTTGTTACTAAAAAGAACACACATCCAATGACACTGGTGGATCCATGTGTGGATTGTGAAAATAGCACACATGCAATGACACTGGTGGATCCATAGGTGGTATGTGAAAAGAACACACATGCAAAATGACTCTGGTTGTTGTTAGTGAAAAGAACACACATGCAATGCCACTGGTGGATCCATAGGTGGTATGTGAAAAGAACACACATGCAAAATCATTCTGGTTGTTGTTACTAAAAAGAACACACATGCAATGACTCTGGTTGTTGTTACTAAAAAGAACACACATGCAATGACACTGGTGGCTCCATAGGTGGTATGTGAAGAGAACACACATGCAAAATGACCCTTGTTGTTGTTACTAAAAAGAACACACATGCAATGACACTGGTGGATCCATGGGTGGATTGTGAAAAGAACACACATGCAATGAAACTGGTGGATCCATAGGTGGTATGTGAAAAGAACACACATGCAAAATGACTCTGGTTGTTGTTACTAAAAAGAACACACATGCAATGACACTGGTGGATCCATAGGTGGATTATGAATTGAACACACATGCAATGACACTGGTGGATCCATATGTGGTATGTGAGAAGAACACACATTTCAATGACTCTGGTTGTTGTTACTAAAAAGAACACACATGCAATGACACTGGTGGATCCATAGGCGATATGTGAAGAGAACACACATGCAAAATGACTCTGGTTGTTCTTACTAAAAGAATACACATGCAATGACACTGGTGGATCCATGGGTGGATTGTGAAATGAACACACATGCAATGACACTAGTGGATCCATAGCTGGTATGTGAAAAGAACACACATGCAAAATGACTCTGGTTATTGTTACTAAAAAGAACACACATGCAATGACACCGGTGGATCCATAGGTGGTATGTGAAGAGAACACACATGCAAAATGACCCTGGTTGTTGTTACTAAAAAGAACACACATGCAATAACACTGGTGGATCCATGGGTGTATAGTGAAAAGAACACACATGCAATGACATTGGTGGATCCATAGGTGGTATGTGAAAAGAAGACACATGCAAAATGACTCTGGTTGTTGTTACTAAAAAGAACACACATGCAATGACACTGGTGGATCCATAGGTGGATTATGAAATGAACACACATGCAATGACACTGGTTGTTGTTAGTAAAAAGAACACACATTCAATGACTCCAGTTGTTGTTAGTGAAAACAACACACATTCAATGACACCTGTGGATCCATGGGTGGATTGTGAAAAGAACACACATGCAATGACACTAGTGGATCCATAGGTGGTATGTGAGAAGAACACACATTTCAATGACTCTGGTTGTTGTTACTAAAAATAACACACATGCAATGACACTGGTGGATCCATAGGTGGATTTTGAAAAGAGCACACATGCAATGACACTAGTGGATCCATAGATGGTATGTGAAAAGAACACACATGCAAAATGACTCTGGTTGTTGTTACTAAAAAGAACGCAAATGCAATGACACTGGTGGATGCATGTGTGGTCTCTGTAGAGAACACACATTTCAATGACACTGGTGGATCCATAGGTGGTTTGTGAAAAGAACACACATGTAATGACTCTGGTTGTTGTTAGTGAAAAGAACACACATGCAGTGACACTCGTGGATCCATTGGTAGTATGTGAAAAGAACACACATGCAAAATGACTCTGGTTGTTGTTACTAAAAAGAACACACATGCAATGACACTGGTGGATCCGTAGGTGGATTGTGAAATGAACACACATGCAATGACACTGGTGGATCCATAGGTGGTATGTGAAAAGAACACACATGCAATGACTCTGGTTGTTGTTAGTGAAAAGAATACACATGCAATGACACTGGTGGATCCATTGGTAGTATGTGAAAAGAACACATATGCAAAATGACTCTGGTTGTTGTTACTAAAAAGAACACACATGCAATGACACTGGTGGATCCATAGGTGGATTGTGAAATGAACACACATGCAATGACAGTGGTGGATCCATAGGTGGTATGTGAAAAGAACACACATGCAAAATGACTCTGTTTGTTGTTACTAAAAAGAACACACTTGTAATTACACTGGTGGATCCATGTGTGGTCTCTGTAGAGAACACACATTTCAATGACACTGGTGGATCCATATGTCGTATGTGAAAAGAACACACATGCAATGACTCTGGTTGTTGTTAGTGGAAAGAACACACATGCAATGACACTGGTGGATCCATAGGTGGTATGTGTGAGGAACACACATGCAAAATGACTCTGGTTGTTGTTACTAAAAAGAACACACATGCAATGACACTGGTGGATCCATAGGTGGATTATGAAATGAACACACATGCAATGACACTGGTGGATCCATATGTGGTATGTGAGAAGAACACACATTTAAATGACTCTGGTTGTTGTTACTAAAAAGAACACACATGCAATGACACTGGTGGATCCATAGGTGATATGTGAAGAGAACACACATGCAAAATGACTCTAGTTGTTGTTACTAAAAAGAACACACATGCAATGACACTGGTCGATCCATGGGTGGATTGTGAAATGAACACACATGCAATGACACTAGTGGATCCATAGCTGGTATGTGAAAAGAACACACATGCAAAATGACTCTGTTTTTGTTACTAAAAAGAACACACATGCAATGACACTGGTGGATCCATAGGTGGTATGTGAAGAGAACACACATGCAAAATGACCCTGGTTGTTGTTACTAAAAAGAACACACATGCAATGACACTAGTGGATCCATGGGTGGATAGTGAAAATAACACACATGCAATGACACTGGTGGATCCATAGGTGGTATGTGAAAAGAAGACACATGCAAAATGACTCTGGTTGTTGTTACTAAAAAGAACACACATGCAATGACACTGGTGGATCCATAGGTGGATTATGAAATGAACACACATGCGATGACACTTTTTGTTGTTAGTAAAAAAGAACACACATTCAATGACTCCAGTTGTTGTTAGTGAAAAGAACACACATTCAATGACACCAGTGGATCCATGGGCGGATTGTGAAAAGAACACACATGCAATGACACTGGTGGATCCATAGGTGGTATGTGAGAAGAACACACATTTCAATGAATCTAGTTGTTGTTACTAAAAAGAACACACATGTAATGACACTGGTGGATCCATAGGTGGATTGTGAAAAGAGCACACATGAAATGACACTAGTGGATCCATAGGTGGTATGTGAAAAGAACACACATGCAAAATGACTCTGGTTGTTGTTATTAAAAAGAACGCAAATGCAATGATACTGGTGGATGCATGTGTGGTCTCTGTAGAGAACACACATTTCAATGACACTGGTGGATCCATAGGTGGTTTGTGAAAAGAACACACATGCAATGACTCTGGTTGTTGTTAGTGAAAAGAACACACATGCAGTGACACTCGTGGATCCATTGGTAGTATGTGAAAAGAACACACATGCAAAATGGCTCTGGTTGTTGTTACTAAAAAGAACACACATGCAATGACACTGGTGAATCCATAGGTGGATTGTGAAATGAACACACATGCAATGACACTGGTGGATCCATAGGTGGTATGTGAAAAGAACACACATGCAAAATGACTCTGGTTGTTGTTACGAAAAAGAACACACTTACAATGACACTGGTGGATCCATGTGTGGTCTCTGTAGAGAACACATATTTCAATGACACTGGTGGATCCATATGTGGTATGTGAAAAGAACACACATGCAATGAGTCTGGTTGTTGTTAGTGGAAAGAACACACATGCAATGACACTGGTGGATCCATAGGTGGTATGTGAGAAGAACACACATGCAAATGACTCTGGTTGTTGTTACTAAAAAGAACACACATGCAATGACACTGGTTGTTGTTAGTAAAAAGAACACACATTCAATGACTCCAGTTATTGTTAGTGAAAAGAACACACATGCAATGACACCGGTGGATCCTTGGGTGGATTGTGAAATCAACACACATGCAATGGCACTAGTGGATCCAGAGGTGGTATGTGAAAAGAACACACATGCAAAATGACTCTGGTTGTTGTTACTAAAAAGAACACACATGCAATGACACTGGTGGATCCATAGGTGGTATGTGAAGAGAACACACATGCAAAATGACCCTGGTTGTTGTTACTAAAAAGAACACACATGCAATGACACTGGTGGATCCATGGGTGGATTGTGAAAAGAACACACATGCAATGACACTGGTGGATCCATAGGTGGTATGTGAAAAGAACACACATGCAAAATGACTCTGGTTGTTGTTACTAAAAAGAACACACATGCAATGATGCTGGTGGATCCGTGGGTGGATTGTGAAAAGAGCAGACATGCAATGACACTGTTGATCCATATGTGGTATGTGAAAAGAACACACATGCAATGACTCTGGTTGTTGTTAGTGAAAAGAACACACATGCAATGACACTGGTGGATCCATGCATGGTCTCTGAAGAGAGCACACATTTCAATGACTCTTGTTGTTGTTAGTAAAAAGAACACAGATGCAATGACACTGGTGGATCCATGTGTGGTCTCTGAAGAGAGCACACATGCAATGACACTGGTTGTTGTTACTAAAAAGAACACACATGCAATGACACTGGTGGATCCATGTGTGGTCTCTGAAGAGAGCACACATTTCAATGACTCTTATTGTTATTAGTAAAAAGAACACACATGCAATGACACGGGTGGATCCATGTGTTGTTTGTGAAGAGAACACACATGCAATGACACTGGTTTTTGTTACTAAAAAGAACACACATCCAATGACACTGGTGGATCCATGTGTGGATTGTGAAAATAGCACACATGCAATGACACTGGTGGATCCATAGGTGGTATGTGAAAAGAACACACATGCAAAATAATTCTGGTTGTTGTTACTAAAAAGAACACACATGCAATGACTCTGGTGGATCCATGGGTGGATTTTGAAAATAACACACATGCAATGACACTGGTGGATCCATAGGTGGTATGTGAAAAGAACACACATGCAAAATGACTCTGGTTGTTGTTACTAAAAAGAACACACATGCAATGACACTGGTGGATCCATGTGCGGTCTCTGTAGAGAACACACATTTCAATGACACTGGTGGATCCATAGGTGGTATGTGAAAAGAACACACATGCAAAATGACTCTAGTTGTTGTTACTAAAAAGAACACACATGCAATGACATTAGTGGATCCATAGGTGGTATGTAAAGAGAACACACATGCAAAATGACTCTGGTTGTTGTTACTAAAAAGAACACACATGCAATGACACTGGTGGATCCATGGGTGGATTGTGAAAAGAACACACATGCAATGACACTGGTGGATCCATAGGTGGTATGTGAAAAGAACACACATGCAAAATGATCTGGTTGTTGTTACTAAAAAGAACACACATGCAATGACACTGGTGGATCCATGTGTGGGCTCTATAGAGAACACACATTTCAATCACACTGGTGGATCCATATGTGGTATCTGAAAAGAACGCACATGCAATGACTCTGGTTGTGGTTAGTGAAAAGAACACACATGCAATGACACTGGTGGATCCATGTGTGGTCTCTGAAGAGAGCACACATTTCAATGACTCTTGTTGTTGTTAGTAAAAAGAACACACAAGCAATGACACTAGTGGATCCATGTGTTGTTTATGAAGAGAACACACATGCAATGACACTGGTTTTTGTTACTAAAAAGAACACACATCCAATGACACTGGTGGATCCATGTGTGGATTGTGAAAATAGCACACATGCAATGACACTGGTGGATCCATATGTGGTATGTGAAAATAACACACATGCAATGACACTGGTGGATCCATAGGTGGATTATGAAATGAACACACATGCAATGACACTTGTTGTTGTTAGTAAAAAGAACACACATTCAATGACTCCAGTTGTTGTTAGTGAAAAGAACACACATGCAATGACACCGGTGGATCCTCTGGTGGATTGTGAAAAGAACACACATGCAATGACACTGGTGGATCCATAGGTGGTATGTGAGAAGAACACACATTTCAATAACTCTGGTTGTTGTTATTAAAAAGAACACACATGCAATGACACTGGTGGATCCATAGGTGGAGTGTGAAAAGAGCACACATGAAATGACACTGGTGGATCCATAGGTGGTATGTGAAAAGAACACACATGCAAAATGACTCTGGTTGTTGTTACTAAAAAGAACGCAAATGCAATGACACTGGTGGATGCATGTGTGGTCTCTGTAGAGAACACACATTTCAATGACACTGGTGGATCCATAGGTGGTATGTGAAAAGAACACAAATGCAATGACTCTGGTTGTTGTTAGTGAAAAGAACACACATGCAATGACACTGGTGGATCCATTGGTAGTATGTGAAGAAAACACACATGCAAAATGACTCTGGTTGTTGTTACTAAAAAGAACACACATGCAATGACACTGGTGGATCCATGGGTGGATTGTGAAATGAATACACATACAATGACACTAGTGGATCCATAGGTGGTATGTGAAACGAACACACATGCAAAATGACTCTGGTTGTTGTTACTAAAAAGAACACACATGCAATGGCACTAGTGGATCCAGAGGTGGTATGTGAAAAGAACACACATGCAAAATGACTCTGGTTGTTGTTACTAAAAAGAACACACATGCAATGACACTGGTGGATCCATAGGTGGTATGTGAAGAGAACACACATGCAAAATGACCCTGGTTGTTGTTACTAAAAAGAACACACATGCAATGACACTGGTGGATCCATGGGTGGATTGTGAAAAGAACACACATGCAATGACACTGGTGGATCCATAGGTGGTATGTGAAAAGAACACACATGCAAAATGACTCTGGTTGTTGTTACTAAAAAGAACACACATGCAATGATGCTGGTGGATCCGTGGGTGGATTGTGAAAAGAGCAGACATGCAATGACACTGTTGATCCATATGTGGTATGTGAAAAGAACACACATGCAATGACTCTGGTTGTTGTTAGTGAAAAGAACACACATGCAATGACACTGGTGGATCCATGCATGGTCTCTGAAGAGAGCACACATTTCAATGACTCTTGTTGTTGTTAGTAAAAAGAACACAGATGCAATGACACTGGTGGATCCATGTGTGGTCTCTGAAGAGAGCACACATGCAATGACACTGGTTGTTGTTACTAAAAAGAACACACATGCAATGACACTGGTGGATCCATGTGTGGTCTCTGAAGAGAGCACACATTTCAATGACTCTTATTGTTATTAGTAAAAAGAACACACATGCAATGACACGGGTGGATCCATGTGTTGTTTGTGAAGAGAACACACATGCAATGACACTGGTTTTTGTTACTAAAAAGAACACACATCCAATGACACTGGTGGATCCATGTGTGGATTGTGAAAATAGCACACATGCAATGACACTGGTGGATCCATAGGTGGTATGTGAAAAGAACACACATGCAAAATAATTCTGGTTGTTGTTACTAAAAAGAACACACATGCAATGACTCTGGTGGATCCATGGGTGGATTTTGAAAATAACACACATGCAATGACACTGGTGGATCCATAGGTGGTATGTGAAAAGAACACACATGCAAAATGACTCTGGTTGTTGTTACTAAAAAGAACACACATGCAATGACACTGGTGGATCCATGTGCGGTCTCTGTAGAGAACACACATTTCAATGACACTGGTGGATCCATAGGTGGTATGTGAAAAGAACACACATGCAAAATGACTCTAGTTGTTGTTACTAAAAAGAACACACATGCAATGACATTAGTGGATCCATAGGTGGTATGTAAAGAGAACACACATGCAAAATGACTCTGGTTGTTGTTACTAAAAAGAACACACATGCAATGACACTGGTGGATCCATGGGTGGATTGTGAAAAGAACACACATGCAATGACACTGGTGGATCCATAGGTGGTATGTGAAAAGAACACACATGCAAAATGATCTGGTTGTTGTTACTAAAAAGAACACACATGCAATGACACTGGTGGATCCATGTGTGGGCTCTATAGAGAACACACATTTCAATCACACTGGTGGATCCATATGTGGTATCTGAAAAGAACGCACATGCAATGACTCTGGTTGTGGTTAGTGAAAAGAACACACATGCAATGACACTGGTGGATCCATGTGTGGTCTCTGAAGAGAGCACACATTTCAATGACTCTTGTTGTTGTTAGTAAAAAGAACACACAAGCAATGACACTAGTGGATCCATGTGTTGTTTATGAAGAGAACACACATGCAATGACACTGGTTTTTGTTACTAAAAAGAACACACATCCAATGACACTGGTGGATCCATGTGTGGATTGTGAAAATAGCACACATGCAATGACACTGGTGGATCCATATGTGGTATGTGAAAATAACACACATGCAATGACACTGGTGGATCCATAGGTGGATTATGAAATGAACACACATGCAATGACACTTGTTGTTGTTAGTAAAAAGAACACACATTCAATGACTCCAGTTGTTGTTAGTGAAAAGAACACACATGCAATGACACCGGTGGATCCTCTGGTGGATTGTGAAAAGAACACACATGCAATGACACTGGTGGATCCATAGGTGGTATGTGAGAAGAACACACATTTCAATAACTCTGGTTGTTGTTATTAAAAAGAACACACATGCAATGACACTGGTGGATCCATAGGTGGAGTGTGAAAAGAGCACACATGAAATGACACTGGTGGATCCATAGGTGGTATGTGAAAAGAACACACATGCAAAATGACTCTGGTTGTTGTTACTAAAAAGAACGCAAATGCAATGACACTGGTGGATGCATGTGTGGTCTCTGTAGAGAACACACATTTCAATGACACTGGTGGATCCATAGGTGGTATGTGAAAAGAACACAAATGCAATGACTCTGGTTGTTGTTAGTGAAAAGAACACACATGCAATGACACTGGTGGATCCATTGGTAGTATGTGAAGAAAACACACATGCAAAATGACTCTGGTTGTTGTTACTAAAAAGAACACACATGCAATGACACTGGTGGATCCATGGGTGGATTGTGAAATGAATACACATACAATGACACTAGTGGATCCATAGGTGGTATGTGAAACGAACACACATGCAAAATGACTCTGGTTGTTGTTACTAAAAAGAACACACATGCAATGACACTGGTGGATCCATAGGTGGTATGTGAAGAGAACACACATGCAAAATGACTCTGGTTGTTGTTACTAAAAAGAACACACATGCAATGACACTGGTGGATCCATGGGTGGATTGTGAAAAGAACACACATGCAATGACACTGGTGGATCCATGTGTGGTCTCTGTAGAGAACACACATTTCAATCACACTGGTGGATCCATATGTGGTATGTGAAAAGAACACACATGCAATGGCTCTGGTTGTTGTTAGTGAAAAGAACACACATGCAATAACACTGGTGGATCCATGTGTGGTCTCTGAAGAGAGCACACATTTCAATGACTGTTGTTGTTGTTAGTGAAAAGAACACACATGCAATGACACCGGTGGATCCATGGGTGGATTCTGAAAAGAACATACATGCAATGACACTGGTGGATCCATATGTGTTATGCGAAAAGAATACACATGGAATGACTCCAGTTGTTGTTAGTGAAAAGAACTCACCTGCAATGACACTGGTGGATCCATAGGTGGATTGTGAAAAGAGCACACATGCAATGACTCTAGTTGTTGTTAGTGAAAATAACAACCTGCAATGACACTGGTGGATACATAGGTGGATTGTGAAAAGAGCACACATGCAATGACCCTGGTGGATCCATATGTGGTATGTGAAAAGAACACACATGGAATGACTCTGGTTGTTGTTAGTAAAAAGAACACACATGAAATGACACTGGTGGATCCATAGGTGGATTGTGAAAAGGGCACAAATGCAATGACATTTGAATGGTACGGGTGGATCCATAGGCGGATTGTGAAAAGAGATTTTCCCTCTCTCTTTGTGTCACAAATCTCACAAAAGCCCAAACGTGTGGAGATCCTAAACATGTGCTCACTCTCGGTGCTATGCCCTGATTGGCTGACACAGATGTCACGCGGATCGTCTCCACCAACCGTTGATCCCATGTGATCCAACGGGCAGGATAACCCCTCCCTTCTCCACTTTTTTTATGCATGGTCAATCCGTGCCACCTCTCTATCCGTGCCACCGATACTAAACCCCCATAAACAAGTGAAATTCCATCTATCTAACTAAAATAAATAAAATAAATGATCATATTTCGAAGAAGCCATCGTCTTCGTCTTCCGGTTCATCCTCGTCTTTGTCAACGCCATGGTCCTCGCCATCGCCGCCGTCGGTGCCCTCCTCTAACGACTCGACACCGCCCCCTTCCTCGAATAAGCATGCTATCTCCTCGTCAGAGTCCTCCTCCTCCTCCTCTTCGTAGTCCCACGGGTCCACGTCACTCTCCTCCGCTTCTGCCTCCAACTGATCGATGAACGCCTCCTCGTTGGCCGAGTCGGACTCGTCCAAATAGCTATCTCCTCTCTTCTTCCTGGTCTTCTTCTCGTTCCTCTTCTTGTTCGTACTCGCCGGTGCAACACGCGCCCCCGTCTTGGCTGCTACTTTGCGCTCGTCCGACGCTGCAGGTACCCCACGCTCCTCCTGCGCGGCCGGTATGAGCTTCAACATCGCGGTGTCCTAGAGTGCCGATGTCGATGGATCCTGGCGCGGTCGGACACGGCGTGCTGCCTCAGCAGGCGACTCGCAATTTCGGACGATGCAACAAAGAGCCGGGGACGTAGGACGGTCAGTGGACGGCTTGGACCTGCCATTGCCACGGCGAGGGGGCATCGTGCTCGAGGTAGTTGCTCCGAATGGTCGATGGCGGGTACACATAGTGGGGTGCTGATCTGATCAAGGACGAGCAACGGTTTCGTGCATCGTGTCCACGCGTGTATTTGTCAATTATCAAAAAAAAAGTTATATCTCGCGTACTGAACATAATTTGATCACAACTAAAGTGGGATAGCGTATTCTAGACTTGTAAATATCCCGTGCGTGCCTGTCACGTGGAGTTCGACGGAGTTGGACGTGCCGACGTGATCGTGCAGCAGTTGCGCGCGTCATTTCCCCGTCAACACGTGACACACGCACGCGGGATGTGCGTGCCGATTCCCGTGATGACCACCCAGCTCGCACTCCCCTTATTATATACTAGATTTTGGGCGGCGCCGAAGACCATTGAAGTGTCGATCGCAATAAAGACAAGTCCCATCGATTCCCTACCCCTGCCTCCCTGGCTTCTTTGAGAAGGTAGACCGTACACAATGGTCTTGTATATTAGTACTAGTACTACTGGACCACGGCCTGTACTCTTTACTCTTCTCCCACACTAATAATCACTATCTCCTTCCTCCTGCCTCCGCCACACTCACCCTGCAAGCCATGGCTCCACTGAGGAGGGGGAGAGGCCAGTCGACGATCCTCGTAGAGAAAAGGGAGAGAAATCGCCGCGAGGCACTTCTTACTCTACCAGCCTCTCAAGCCCACCCTCTCATCGAGGCCCAATCTCCCCCGACAATGGCGCTGAATGTTCTAGCAGGCGAGGGATCCTCCCGGTACGGTCTCCTTATTCTACTTCTTCTCCATCTCCCTCTCCATCATGATCTTAATCAACTTCTTCTTGTTTTTCTTCTTCTTCTGGCTCTTCCTCTTCTACGTATTATAGGTCGTCCGTGGAGCCCGAATCCACCACGACGGAGGTGTTGCAGGACCCGTTCGGCCCCGTTCCATGTCTCAGCAAGGTAGCAAATCTCCACGTTGTTATTTCTCCGAGTTATGATGTGGATTTCTTAGATGCTGTCCGCCCCGCATTGGTTTTTCTTCTTCTTTTGCGAGTTGTATTTGTTTTCATGAATATGACTGGATCTCTTGCTCTTTCCTTAATACCGTTGTTCATAGATTCACTATGGATTTTTTGTGATTAGGATTAGTTTATCATGGTCATGAATAGATCTCTAGGTTCATTTTTTAACACTGCAGCCAATAGATTCAACGGGGATTTTTTTTGATCTGTATTAGTATTCACCTGGGACCTGGAGTGTAATTGTAGAATTCTTATTTCAATTAACATGAACGATGTAGAGATCAAAGGCCGAGTACCGTGAGAAGGTGGCCACGATCAGTTCCAAGATTGCCAACCAACATGAGCTTGCACGCTCCCTTACCCAAGCTAATGAGAGCCTACGCAAATTATCTGTGCAGAAGGAGATCTCGCTAGATTTTGCACGTGACATTGTTAGGCTGCAGAAAGTGCTCGACCGTAACTTGATCAGGCAAGAACAGGCCATCAAGATAATCAACGAGCTCACGGAGGAGAAGAAGAATCTCGTGGAAAGGTGCATTCTCCTGCAGGACGAAGTCAGCGAGGCACTCAGAGGACGCGTTGAGGAAACCAAGGCTACCATTCGAGCCTACCATGACAGGAACCGTTGCCTGGATGCAGTCAAGGAGATGAAGGCGGACATGAGAAGAGGGATCACCATACTCGAGGGTGTTCGGAAAGAGAACGAGGAGCTAAGGGCATGTCTGGAGGCGTACCGGAGCAATGCCCAAGTCTGATTCCCATTAGCGGGGACACGAATACCAGTTCGTCCTCCTCTCCTTTTGTAATGTTTAGGGTTCAGTGAGCAATGCCCATGTTTGCTTCCCATTATAGGGTGCAACAAGAATCCTAGGGCAACTCCTTATCTATCTGGACATGTGTTGGTGTTCATGTTCATGAATGGACACCATGTTCTCTTTCCATATGTATCCGGACATGGGTTTCTGCATTATGAGTTTGCCACTCTCTCACTACTATTTGGTGATATTGGGAAAAACCCACAGCACACTAAACTGCTGATAAATCTTATTTGTCTTCGAAATTGAAATTATGACAGTGCCACTAGTCGATTCATAAAATTTTGATTAGTCCTAGATTGCTTCTTCTTTGAAATTATGACAGTGCCACTAGTCGATTTAGTTAATTATGGAAACTAACCAGCTTGTGCTGGTGAACTGAACAAACCATACTATGTATTTTTGTTGCAGGGAAAGAGGCGAAAGATCGACCAGGACCTGGCGACCTGGCTAAATGACAAGATAGCAATCCAAAGGGAGAACCGGAATTCCTAGAAACTGGCCTTTGACCAACTGCGCGCTAAATTCGTGGTCCTTTCTGACAAGTGCCAGAAACTGAAGGAGTTAAACGCCGGCTAGGCGAAGCTACACAGTGAAGGTCGCGCCTCGGCTAGGAAGCAGACGGAGATCATGAAAGGGATCTTGAAGGAAAATTGTATGGCTACAAACAAAATTCTCCAATCCGTGACGGAGCGCTGGAACCTACAGCTGAAGCACGATATAGTACTGAAGGAGCTGGCCAATCTTAGGGAGGAAAACAGGCAGCTCCGGGCCAGGCTCGCTTGAACACAACATATGTCTATTTAGTACTGAACGGCCTGGTTCATCCTCTGTAGTGGTGATTTTGTAAGCGCGAACTTAACTCTATGGACGATATGTGTGTTCGTCTGAAATTAGTTTGCTCGAGGATTGAGTTTGGCTTAGTTCGGAAAGCGCAACTTCAAGTCTTACAATTAACTAGTTTTAGGCATTGGTACAACATAAATTATTCATCTCGAATTTCCTTTATCCTCTATAGTCTGTCCTTGTTCACCCTCGCGCGCCTTCTTCAGTTCCTTCAACAGATCCGCAATGCAGCACTCTAGCTTCTTCTTGTCTTCCCTGAGCTGATCCTTCTCCTTTTCTGCATTATGAATTAGCAACCTGTGACTATCCTGAAGCTTCTTTGCAGTTCCAATAACCAAGCTCCCATCGATTCCGTCAGTTAGCTTTGACTGCAAATTCTCGATTTCTTGTTCCAGCTACTTATTTCGTACCGACAGCTTATAATTTTTTTCAGCTGCATCACTTACATCAGTAAATCTCCCGGACCTTTCCAACTCATACATCTCCCATAACTGTGCCAAACATTTCTTAAGTGCATCTGGCCACTCAAGATCCACCCACTCTACTGCTTTACACACCGGGCCAACCTAAAAACACACACACTATAGTGTTATGAACACGCACGGTACATTTTACTTCATGTCATAGTTGCACATAATGTAAACAAACCTGATTTGTACAGCCCAAAATCCTTCTCCCAGTGTTACTGCCTTCGAATGCAAAATATCTCCTCAGTTTTAGCCCATGGTCACATGGCACTTCTCCATCGAGATCTAGGCCCTCCCATTCGGAGTCGTAGATCGTCCTTGGTACCTATAGGTAAACGCAAAGCTGAAATCGAACATGATTGCATGCACATATGGAGCTCAGATCGAGTGATTTACCATTGCCTAACCCTATCCCGAGAAAACAGATGAACTCACATCATGGAAGGAATACTCGATGTCGAACAGAAGGCTGTCGTTGCTCGACTGGTCGTCCTCGCCGTTCAAGGACAGCATGGCGAATGCGACGGTGACGGTGACGGCGTCGGCGAGAGAGAGCGAGAGAGAGAGAGAGAGCAGCCCTTCTACCGCTGCAATGATGACTAAATTGGCATGTTACAATAGTTTAATGGATACAATGCCCTTTCCCTGGATTACTGTCTCCTGCCTGATATGGATTCTCTTCACACATTCTCATTTCAAATATTAAACCTGCACTCCCTCCATCCCAATTTCATTGCCTAACGAAAACATACTAGTATATTACATCATCCAAAGAAACAAAATCATGTCAACTACAAGGTACTTATGCATCACTTCTTCAGTCATGGTTTCACAAAACATTACATCATAATCTCCCAACAAACATAACCACAACATGGTTTCACAAAACATCACATTACAATCTCTCAACAAACGTAATCACAGAAACAAGTATATTACATCAACTCAAAAAACAAAATCATGTCGACTACAAGGTACTTACACATCACTTGTCCTGTCATGGTTTCGCAAAACATTACATTACAGTCTCTCAACAAACAAAATAACAGAAACAAGTACACTACATCATCTCAAGAAACATAATCATGTCATCTACAATGTATTTATGCATCACTAGTCCAGTCATGGTTTCACAAAACATTATATTACAATGTCCCAACAAACATAATAACTGAAACAAGTACGGTACGTCATCTTAAGAAACATAATCATGTCAACTACAATGTACTTATGTCTTATTACAACAACGATGGTTTCAGTGAGTGACATGTCCGAAAATCTCAACAGCTCGCACATCATTATATCACAATCTCTCAACAAACATAATCACAGAAGCACGCTCTAAATGCAACAACAGTCAATATTACAAATACAGGCAGGGGAACCCCGCGGTCCATATGAGAAGCCTAGGGTAGCAGCTCTCATCAGATCTCATCAACGTCGACCACCTCATTCTGTTCAGCCACTATAGGGCCATCTACATCCACTATAACCTATTCAACAACATCAGAAATGGTACCAAGGAAGAACACGTTCCTGGTTCGCTTCTTTCGCTGCATAATCTGCATAAGATATTCAGTATCCAAAGCATCTATGAATTACTGCTTCTTATGATGCCACCACTGGATTTTTGCCATCTACTTAGGGCCATTACTGATTTCCTTACCGATCATCTCTCTCATTTCATCAAGAGTTATGTTTTTAGAATCGACAGTGATCTCCAAAGTACATGATGAAACTGGCTTATTAACTCCCTCATAAAGTTTTGCCATGTATGAATCCACCTCTATGTGTATACTGAACTTATCTAGATCAGCATCTATTGGTCCGTATTCTCTAGGATCAGAAGCTCTAGTAGCAAGATCTCCAGGATCTGCATACATATCATCAATCATCGCTTCAACTTTCACCTTACGATCAGCTGCACAACACTCCCAAACCATCTGAAGCTCATGGGAGTGCTCAATTTGTTGATAGGTATCATTCATGTTGCGCCACACCAAATTTGTCCTCTGTCTAGAACCCCAGGGAATTCTAGAGGCAAGCATATCTACCAGCTACGAAACAGACACAACCTCTTTGCAATTCACAAGCAGATGCACATATTGCCCGAACACAACCCTCTCGCAACCAAAATCAAGCTTTGCAGTGTACTGCCAAACATGAACTGTGAACTCATATAGGTCACTTGTATCAAAACTGTTCCTAATTTGATTAAAAAGGGGAACATTTCAGTTCATTCAATTCTATTATGCCATAACTAATCTACTTGCAAGATAAGGCACAGATAAGAAAAATTCACCTCTCGCTCTTCTCTCGGGTTTTTTTCTTCGAGATCTCAGTGCTGCATCCGCCCACCGGAGCCGAACAATCCGCCACCGGCCTTGCTTTTCTCTTCAACCCGCTGCTCGTAGGTACCTTGGGAGAAGAATCCTTGCTAGCCTCCTCGCTAACCGGGGCTGAAGACCTCGCCGCTGCTACGCGTTGAGCCCCAGACTTGGGCCCCAACGGACCCTTTTCAGTCGGCGACGTAGCTACAACCTTCGCCTTGCAAGACATGTTGGGCCACCGCTATCGGATTTAGTGTCGGGGGAGGGAGAAAAAAGGTCCTCCACCACCGGCAGATTTAGGGTCGGGGAAGGGAAGAAAAGGGGCTCCCACCGCTGTCGCAGCAAGATTCAGTGTCGAGAGTTAGGAAAGTACAGTAATGGATTTGCCCCTATGACACGTGCAGGGTAGCTAAGAAGAGTGATCGGCGAAGGAGGGGCACAACAGGAACTAGTGTAACAGAATATCCTGACTTAACAGGCGTGATTTGAAAATATTGGGTTTGGCCATCATTCACTCGAAAGACCCCTCTCAGCAATTGGCGCCCCAACTTTTCGAATCGCGGTGATAAAAATCAACTTGGGTACCGCGTTGCCTCGCTACCCCAACTTTCGGGCCGCAAAATGATATTCTCCTTGGGAGGTGCACGGTTGAAGTTGTTGGCATTGCTGGAGTTGTGATGATGGCCTCCGGACTTCACATTGCCTCCGCTATGGTTGGGGTAGCTCGGGTGAGACATTGGGGGTCGATTGTTCCTTGGTGCATATCCTGGTGAGGGGTTGGGACAGTACTTCTGGTGACTGCTGGATCCAGACTGCTGCATCATACGATGCTTGCGGTTGTCGTTTGCCTGGTTAATCTTCCCTTCCATCTGAATGGCAGAGTCGACTAGCTCTTCGAGATCTTGGAAACGGATGTTGACAAGGACAGTCTGCATCTCATCATGCAGTCTGTTTAGGAATCTCTCCTTCTTCTTGGCCTCCATGTTGATCTCATCAGGTGCATATCTGGCAAGTGACAGGAATCTGTCACGGTATTCCACCACAGTCATTCTGCCTTGCTCCAATTCACGAAACTCATCCCTCATTCGGGTGACTAGACCCTGCGGCACGTGGGTGCGGTTGAACTTGACTTTGAAGGCTTCCCATGTCATAACTTGACCATGGTTCATCAGACGGATACTGTTCCACCATGCTCTTGCATCTCCTACCAGATAGTGGGTGGCGAAGAGAACTTTCTCGTTTTCATCAACTCCTGCAACTTCTAGGTTGTTTTCCATGGTCTGTAACCAGTCATCAGCATCTAGTGGGTTTTCAGCTTGGTTAAAGATTGGGGGATTGTATTCTGAAAGTTTTTGAGTTTGGATCCATGGTGATCCTGGTTTCCATGTCCTTGGTTGTTTTGGGCCATCTGAGCTATCTGCTGTAATATTGCTAAGTTGGCTTGGCGCTCTGCCCTTCTTGCTTCACGCTCTGCAACTAACATCTGCATAATTTGTAGCATTGGGTCTTGCGACGAGCTGCTCCCTCCTTGGTTTCCACGAGTCATCTGAAGATTGAGATAGATACGGGGGTAAGAGGGAATGTTCTAAGGTTCAGGGTTTTGGTTTTAAAGCTAAAACTTTGAGTCTAACTCAGGTGTTGTAACTAACTCCATTTCATTCATGCAAGCAAACACACGATACAACACACACCACAACAATCAAAGGGAAAACAGATGGTTTGAAGAACCATTCTGCAAGCTACGATACAGTGGGACCGATACATCTCATGCTACAACAGTGCTCTAGTGCATCTACTCATCGTCGATGAAGTCGGAGTCCTCATCGTCAGTGTAGAAGTCCACGGCATCCTCCTCCAGAAAGTCGTCATCATTGCTGAGGTAAGAATCCATGTCTCCCTGGATGTCTTCACCCTCATTTTCTTCCTCCTTGGCTACCAGCTGAGCTTCCTACTCCTTGATGGTCTTCTCGAGGTCGGCCACCTTCTTGCGAAGACGGGCGATGGTGCGATCCTTGTTTGCATACTGGCGGCGAAGAGACAGGTGATCCTGGATGAGCAGTGCAAACGTCTAGGCCTTCTGGTCAACAATGTCACGGTTCTGGTTGGCTAACTCCCTAGCATTATCCAACTCCTTCTGACGATCATACAAAAGGAAGTCGAGGTTCTCCACTTGGTGCTTCAGTCCTGGATGACTTGGCATTCCCATGAAGTCACGTCCTGCATAGTGAGCAAAATGGGTTCCTTGGATCTGGTTGACGCTAAGGGCACATAGACGTGCGAGAGCTTCATGCATTGCCCTGGCTAATCCATCTATCCAGTTGTTCTCTCTCACGGAGAACTGGATTCTCTCGGACGTTGGTGCTTCGATGCTTCCTCTAAGATCCGCGGTGACTAGCCACTGTAAGTCTCCTCCTGGGGGTCCTGGAAGTTGAGCTCCAAGAAACTCTGGATGTGGGCGTCCCAGTAAATCCGACAGTGAATCCAGATCCCTCTCGAAGATCAGTTGGCCTCCGTTTCCCAACTGGTAGAACTTGCTGAACTGAGACTCCATCTACAAGAATTAAGGATGAGGAAGTTAGTGAAGTGATCAAGTATGTCAAATTTTAAGTAGTAGTGTAAGAATTTTGGGGAACATGAATTTTTGAGAAAGAATGAATTCACAAGGATAAGAGAGGAGATAGTTTTTCATAAATACCCACTTTGGTTTTGAAACTAAGTTTTTGTTTGAACGTCCATTCTAACTAGGGTCTCCTATGGTCAGGATGGCTTTGATACCAAGTTGTCAACACCCGGATTTTTAATCCCAGAAGCCTGTTATGCCATACCTCGCAATCCTAGGATTACCATTTTTGCGAGACATAATGGATTGGATATCACAGTACATCATCCAATACAAACCATACATAAGGTCTTACACAAATACGGATCTCATGGTCCAGTCTTAATACAACAAGAAGCGGAAATAAAAGATAAGCGTAGCAGTGGGGTCCATCTTTAGGGGCACAAGCAATGCCGACGAAGGCAGATAGTCCTAGTTATCATAGCCATCCTGCTGGCCATCATCTTGGTAATCTCCTTCATAGTCTGGCCATGAGAATAGCCAGGGACAAAAGCCATGAGTACTCTTTAAGTACTCGCAAACTACCACTAATCAGCAATATATAGTTCTAAGTTAAAGGGTTAACTCTATGTTTAACTATAAGGTTAAGTTTGAAACCTAAGCTGAGTTTAGAAGCAAAGAAAGATAAAATAAAGTTCTAGAATCACTTAAGTTGGGAAGCTAGTGCCATAAACACAACCCTGTTGTGGTCAAGTCAAGGTTCATCATTTCATTAGTCATTTAAAAAAAACATTTGACAACGAAACATTATGGCCATTCCAACTGTCCATAACCGCGGACGCGACTATTCGAATAGTTTGACACTCTGCAGAGGTGGTACACTTTCACCATAAGATTCGATACAATTGTCAGGGATAACCCTGAATCATCATACTTAGTATGCAGATAATCAAACATAACCTTCCCTTTACACACCCTAGTATAAGCACCACTCCTCTTAGCATGGCCTCCCAACCATGACCATCTGTCATCTTGGGCACTGCATAGGCGGACAACATTGAGAGGTAGCCTCAGCTCAAACCTCTCCCGCGAGGGAACTAATACTAATGCATATAAACTTCCGGCTAAGCCTTACCCAATTCAGGTAGTGTGGTTGTATGGTAAATTTGGAATGGTATCGCATCCGAATCCAACCATCAGTTTTATAAAAGGGTTAAGGCTCATGCATCAACATTTTCATCATCATAAACCATTTGTGTTTCTCAACACATGTCAAAACATCTCAATAGAATGACTCATCATTCTAAGGTTTTCATAATTCATTTTCACCAAGTATTCCCATCTAAAGTGATTCAAGTTTTGATCTAGCTTTAATCTACTAAGTTAAGAGTGTTCACTAAGGTGGAAAGATGGGATCAATCTCATGCCATAGAATGACATCTAAAGGATTCTATATAGGCCAAGTTTATACTCTTTATGCTACCTTCTAAACAAGTAAAGGACTTTGGGGTAAGTAAAGGAAGTAAAGTTTGAAATTAATACTTAGGGTAAATACTAGTCAAGATAGTGTAACCAAAGCATGCCTAAAGGATCTTTGCTAAACCATCTAGTTTAATCCTAGCTTTCTAAGCATTATACTTGCAAGTGTTAGCTTGCCTTGGTTAGTGAAGTGGTTGAAGTTTTCTTCTTCTTCTTCTTCTTGGTAGAACTCCTCCTCCTCCTCGAAAGCTTGGTCCGTACTATTCTCTATAAATACATACAGAGTACACAATCACCAAACAATACTTAACTAGTCTAATTAGCACTCTAAGGAATATAGATGATGATCTATTATCATCACACGCATCACAAGTTTAATTCAATAGTTTCATCCTTTTTATTTTAGAAAAGTAATTTCTACTCATTAAAAAATTTTAACTAAGATCTAATATTCACCACTTCAAATATGGGATCATGTGGACACATGTCATCACCACATATTCTAACATGTGGGAATGTGATTTAAAGGTTGGATCATAATTACTTTGGTTTAAGTTCATTATTTAGTGATTTAAAGTGACTAGAAATGCCTAAATAGCATTATTTTGGTACTAGTCCAAAGTCACTGCATGTAAACCTTAATATTATTACATATTTAGATAGATATAGTGAAATGTGATTTTTGAGAGTTGGAATCAACCCAAAAGCTATCTTGGTTGATTTTATAAAAATGTTCCAAGGTGCAAAAGCTTCTGTCTTATTATTTTTACTAGGAGAGATCTCTAACTCTGATTGAATTAAATCCAACGGGTTTGGGTAGACCTTTTCAGTAGCTTTCTAGCAAAATTTGAATCACTCCATTTGGATTTGTAAATCTTTCTGAAATGAATTTCAAACACAGAGATAGAACTAGGTTTAAACTAAAAAAAGAAAAATCCTAATTTAAACTAACTGGGTTGCGCGGGAAACGTTAACGGGCCGGCCCAGTGTCACTTCGCAGCACGGGGCTCAGCTGACAGGGGGGTCTAGCAGTCAGCGGCTCATAACGCGTGAAGCGGTACGGGGAAATGTGGGGCATTGGATTAGATCTGGGATCGACGGCTGGGGATCGTCATCGACGACGGACCTGTCGCCGGCAAGCTCTAACCCTAGCGGCTTGGTGGGGGTGCATAGGGGACGTACCAGGGCTCCAGCGACGACGGCGAGGCGGCCAAACGGACTGGTGGTCAACGGCGAGCTCAGGGACGGTCGAGGCAGCTCCGGGGGTGGTCGCAATCAGCGGCGCCCTTCTCCTCCAGAGGCGGTTTGCTCCGGTGTGATTCTGGCAAACTGCTGCTCTCCTTGCTCCGGCTAGAGGTGTGGGACGATCAGTGAGGTTAGGGGAGTTGGGTGGTGTGCTGCAAATGGCTAGGGGTGCTCTCCTTTTATAGGTTCGACGGCGGGACAGCGCGGCATGGCATGGCGACGATGGCGACATGGCTACGGGATGCTAGCGGCATGGCTGCGAGCGGCGATCGACGCGTGGTCTCCTGGTGGTGCTATAGGAACTTAATGCGGGCTTAGGGGCGGTGGTATGCAGTCGGGCGCAGCTGGCGCTCTGAGCGGCAGAGACGACGACTTCGACGGCGAGCAGTGGCTGTGAGGTGTTGGACGGCGAATGGGGGTGTCTGGCATGCTCCCTGGGTCATGGTGACGCAGTGGGCGCGGGCTGCGGTCGCGCGGCGGCTTATGCACACGTGTCGGGCGCGACGCTCTGGCGCGTGCTCAGCATGGTGCAGTCGCACTGGGCGCAGGGGTTTGGCGTTGGTCCACTGCTTGGCCTGGCTCGGGGAGGGGACAGTGGGAAGCGGTTAGGTGTTGGCTAGCTGCTAGACATGGCGAGAGAGGGGGAGGTGGTCTGCTGCGGCGGTTGCGAATCTTGGCCAGCGCCATGTGCTCGGCATGGCTTGGCTTTGCCAATACGGGGTAGGGGAGTGGGGTGTAATTGCATGGTTAGATCATTAGGATACAATGGGAGCAACTGGGGGTCAAATGGGAGACAAGTTTAGCCAGAACACTATTCAAAATAGTGAATTTGGTTTTGTTTGAAATCTGTCCACAAGGTGTTTGATGAAATGGCCGCATGAACCTTACTTTTGTATTTTGAAAAGATTTTTGGTGGGTTTTCTAGTACTAAGCTTGAGACTCTGTGGGTGCTTGGGTTTTGAAAATTGAGCTTGTTTGAGTGGTTTTTGAATTAGTGGGATCTTCCCATATGAAATAGATTCAATTTTGAACTGTCATTTAAAAATAGTGTTTGAATGTTTTTAGCAGATCACAAAGTGGGCCTTGGTACCTCATTATGTGTACTAGCAAGGGGTGTAAAGATCCACAATTTTTTCTCTTAGGTTTTGAGTTCTAGGAATAGCCAAAGTAGGCATGATAGTTAATTTGGCCAAAATGACCATTCACTTAATTTATTCACTTTGAGTTGTTTTTCTTTGGGAAAAGTTTGGGAATGATTTAGATGATGTTTATTTCACCTAATAATCATTTTACAAGCAATGGATCTCACATTCATGGCAATTCAAATCAACACCTATTCTAAATGCACATACACATGAATGCTTTCATATTTTTAAATGGAAAAGTTTTTGTTAACCCCAATTTTGGTGATTGGGATCTTGATAAGCTTGGATTAACGTTTTGGGATGTTACACTCCTCAAAGATGGCGGAATCTCCGGCTAAGGATGCCATCGAGAAAGGGAAACAGCCTATGGAAGGAACGGAGGCGGAGGCAGCCATAGCACGGACGAGGCGGGAGCCACTAAGCGATCAACTGCCGTTATAACACATCAGGCGACCAGGGCTTCATTCATGCCTCCGGATTCGACAACTCCTCTGACTTTAACTCCTCTGACTTTGTGCCTGGATGATCTTAGTAAACAAGAAGATGCTATTTTTAACAATTCCTGGACCTTCCACAATGCATAGGCTCATTTGGCCAGCAATCTGAAGGTTATTGCCATTGTAAGTCTCTGAACTTTACTTCTTTTACTTTGTAATATATCCCACTGTAGCCCCCAAGCTCTTAGGCAAACAAACAATAGTTTTTGGCATGAGTGCTCCAAAGAACTAAGTGTAGTACTTTTCAGTGTAGCCCCCGAGTTTCTAGTTAGAATGAATAATACCGACTAGATACTCTAAGATAAATCACCTTTGAATTAAAACCTGATACTGTAGCCCCCGAGCATTTAGTTGAAACTTAATAGTTCCGACTAGATGCTCTAGAGAAACTAAGTACTTTATCTTCTTTGTAGAATGAGAATAGCCAGAGAAAGACTGCCAATGAGAGATTTGCCAAGTTGCAAAAAGATCTGGATCTTGAACATGGTAAAACAGCCTTCCTGAAGGAACAAATCCAAAATAGAAAGCGTCTGTTTTCTTTGAACAACTCCTTATTTTCTGCATGGGTCCATCTCTTTTGAACTCTCATAATGCTTTTCCATTTTCCATCTTACAGAGGCCATTGCCAAAGCCATGAGCATCATCGAGAAGTCCAAGCATATCCAGGAGCTCGATGATGAAAATAAAATTTTGAAGAAAGACCTGGGTGATGTCGTCAAGGGCCATGAAGAGGCGATGAAGGAAATGCAAGAATCTACTGACACCGAGATGCAGCACCTGAAGAATGAAATTGTGCAAATCAAGGAACAAAACCAAGCTCCCAAAGAGCAGAATGATCAGAACCTTGAGGCGTACAAGAAACTTCATAAGGATCATGACATCTTGGCGGAGATCTGCAAGCAAGCTGAGACAAGCATCTTCGGTAACTTTCCTCCATCTTTGTCAATTCTATAAGGTGAACACTTATATTGTTATGCTCATGAAACTTGTTTCTAATGAAAACACATCCCCCATCTGTTTAACCAACATGGGTGATGGTGCTTCGGGTCCAAAGGAATGCATGATTCTTGCCGGCAACTTCATCAACACTACCATCACTCAAGCCAAGGAGATAGCCCAACCACTGGACATCACCATCAAGGCGGAATATTCTGCAGTCAAGTACTTGGAGATTCTGCGACGAGCCCCCGAGAAGGTTAAGAGCTACAAATCCTCTTGCGTCCATGCTGGTGCAAGGGTGGCCTTGTCCTTGGTCAAAGCGAACTATGACAATGCCGACTTAGACTTGATCACCTCTGGCATGCCAGAGTTTGATGAGGAAGGCAGCAAGATCGATAGTGATGCTATATGGAACTCCCTCGTCGGCTATGACACCAAGGTTTCCAAGCTGACAAAGGCAGATGTCTTTGTGCCCGCCGAGGTGATGGATGACGAACCGGTGTCTTCAGAATCTAGCCCTAGACCCTCTGAGTTTGATGATCTCTCTAGGCCTGACTCTCTTGCTGCTGATGATGCAGCTTCAGAGTCCCCTGCAGCAGAGCCATACAAATATTGATGTATTAAATGTATCTCTGCAGTGTGTATGCGTAAAAAAAACTTCTTTGTTTGTAAGGCGGAAAACTTAGCTACAACCCTCCTGCTACTTAACTAGATCCAACATGTATATATTTTTTAGCAAGTGCTGGCTTATCCATTATTCTGGTTCTTATGCTTAACCTTTCGTGAGACGGAAGACCTGCAGCACAGAACCATACTCTCAGGTGATGATGCTTAATAGCACCGTCAATAACCTAAGAACAAAATCGTTGGCTTTGAGTGCCGAAAAATCACTACTCCGGAATCCACATAAAAACAACAGAAAACGTGTAGACCAGAAAACTTAAGCTAACGCCCGTAGGCGGAATTTTAACAAGTGCAAATACAAACTTTCCCATAAAAGGGTTTATATGATCCAAAAATGAACACTAAAGGAGGTAAAAGACTCATAAAATATGAGTGAACCAAATGCTTTATTTCATCGATCATATAAGTTACTTATTACATAATATAAAATATGCTAAGTGTAAAAGGGACATAGCTGTGCTATGTTCCATGGCTGATCTGTCTCCTAGAAATCATCATCAGAGTCACGTTCTTGCGCTTGCAATTCTTTGTCCTATATTTCAACTCACGAATATCGATGAGGTAATAGGAACCATTGAGCAATGCTTTTCTTATGACGAACGGTCCTTCCCAAGGCGGGGATAGTTTGTATGATTTTTCCTTATTGAGTCTAAGCACTAGATCCCCTTCTTTAAACGAGCGATGCCTAACGCGGCGACTATGGTAGACATGTAGCTTCTGCTGGTAGATGGAGGATCTCTGGCATGCCAGCACGTGCTCTTCCTCGATTAGGTCCACGGATAGGCGTCTAGATTCTTCAGCATCATATTCCTCATAGGCGGTGACTCTTGGTGCATCGTGGAGGATGTCAGATGGTAGGACGGCTTCTGCTCTATAAATCTTGAAGAAAGGGGTCAAGCTGGTAGATCTGTTGGGTGTTGTCCGTAAACCCCACAATACAGATGGCAACTCCTCCGCCCAGGCTTTAGCTGCTCTATGTAACGGTGCCTCTAATTGTGGCTTGATTCCTTACAAAATTAGTCCATTGGCCCATTCAACTTTATCATTTGACTATGGATGTGCCACAGATGCTAGGTCAAGGCGGATGCCTTTTTCATGACAATACTCCTCAACTTCTCCAAGAGACAAATTTCTACTGTTGTCGGTAATGATGTTATGTGGAAGACCAAATCTTACCACCAAATCCCGAAAAAATTTGAGGGTTGTTGACCCATCGAGATTTCTAATGGGTTTAGCTTCAATCCATTTTGTGAACTTATCAACTTCTACTAGCAGATGTGTAAATCCACAAGGTGTTGTTTGCAAAGGTCCAACAATGTCAAGCCCCCAGACTGCAAACGGCCAAGTAATTGGTATTGTTCGCAATTCTTCAGCTAGAACATTTGATTGTATTGCATAGAACTGGCACCCAAGACAGGTTCGTACCAACTTGTCGGTGTCCTCCTTAGCAGTTAACCTGTAGAATCCTTGTCGGAAGGCTTTTGCCACAAGCGATCGGGGAGAGGCGTGATGCCCGCAATCTCCGAGATTTATCTCTCTGAGGATATCTATACCTTGCTTCTGGGAGACGAACCTTAGAAAAACTCATGTGTTACTTATTTTGTATAGCTGGTCGTCAATGATGACGTAGCATTTTGCTCTGCGAACTATCTGCCGGCTTTCGACTTCGTCGGCGGGCAAAGTTCCGTCTTGTAGATAGTCCATGAATGGTTTCGTCCAAGCCAGAGAGGTCACTGCTACTGCATTAACAAATGATTCCACTCTATCTGGGTTGTCGGGGTCCGCTCCTTTCATGGATGGGGTCCACAAATGCTCCAAGAAAACGCCTGGCGGAATTTGTCGACGAGCTGATCCAAGCTTTAACAGCAGATCTTCCACCTCATTCTCCTCCCTTTTGACGTATCTGACTTCGTAGCCATCAAAGCACTTGGCTATTTCGTCTACTTCGTCTCGATATGCCGCCATCATAGGGTTCCACGCGTTCCAGGTGCTAGCCGCCTGCTAGGCAATGATACGTCCATTTTGCATCACTATTTTATATCATAATTTACTATTATTCATTGATATATTTCGTATTAAGAGATGATACTTATGTTATTTCATCTATTTTTGCATGATTTATGACTTTTGGAGGATGAACCACTGGAGCCAGGATTCTGATGTAAAAAAGCACTATCCAGATGCAATACTGGCAAAGATCAGAAAATCTTAGAAAACATATGGAAATTCCTATTTTTCAAGAAGACGAAGGAGGCCAGAAGGAGGAGTGGAGATTGGCCAGAGGGGGGCCACACCACCCCCTAGCGCGGGCCACCCCTGGTCCCGCCACCAGATGGTGTGGCCACCCTGGCCAACCTCTGGCATCGCCCTTTGGTGTATATAATCCCCACGAAACTCTAAGACTCAGGGAGCGACCACAGAAAGGTTCCGCCTCCTCTACGCGGCAGAAACTATAGAGAGAAAGAGCTCTCTGGCAGGCATAAATTTGTCGGGGAAATTCCTTCCCGGAGAGGGGAGATCATCGCCATCAACACCATCATCAAGCTAGACTTCATCGGGATCATCATCATCATCTCCACCATCATCTCCACCAGCACCATCACCACCACTCCGTACCGCTGTAACAATTGGGTTGAATCTTGCATAGTTCTTAGGGGAAACTTTCCCTGTGTTGATAACTTGTTGTAGTTGATGCTATTGAGTGGAACCATTGAATTATTGTTCATGTTCAGATTATTACTTATCATTATTTCTTCTCTGATCTTGATCCATACGATGTCTCGTGAGTAGTTCGTTTAGTTCTTGAGGACATGGGAGAAGTCATGTTGTTAGTAGTGGAATTGTGTTAAGAAAGATTTAATGGTTTGATATTTAAGTTGTGGTGCTATTCTTCTAGTGGTGTCATGTGAACGTCGACTACATGATACTTCACCTTTATTGTGTATTTGGCTACTAATCGTGGGGTTGCCGGAGTGACAGAAACCTGAACCCCTGTTAGGAAACCTTTGCATAAGGGAGTGTAGGATCTCAGAGTTTAAGGTTGTGGATAGGTTTTTATCTTAATTACTTTCTTGTAGTTGCGGATGCTTGCAAGGTGTATAATCACAAGTATGTATTAGTCCTAGGAAGGTCAGTACATTAGCATAGGTTCACCCACACAACACTTATCCAACCAAAGAAGATTAATCAACTATATGAAGCGAAAGCACTTGACAATATTCCCATGTGTCCTCGAGAACGTTTGGTCATATTAAGTAATACAACTGGCTTGTCCTTTGCTAAAGAAAGGATTGGGACACTTGCTGCAATTATTATTATTGTCTTTTATTTACTCACACTTTATTTATCTGCATTATCAAAAACTCCTAAAAATTCTTTTGCTAAGTATTTACAGAGAATTCCTGATCCAAACCACTTGTCAACACCTTCTGCTCCTCGTTGGGTTCGACACTCTTACTTATCAAAAATACTGCGATACACCCCCTATTCTTGTGGATCATCAGGCAAACAAGTCGGAATATCCGCAGGAAACTATGCGCTTGATGCCAATATCATTGGCTACTCGAAGTCCATGAATGAGGGCCTCATACTCCGCCATGTTGTTTGTAGCGTTGAAGTGGATCTGCAGGATGTACTGTAACTTTTCTCTTGTTGGTGATTGTAATAATACACCAGCCCCTGAGCCATTGAGCAATTTGGATCCGTCAAAAGCATGACCCAAAACTCTGGCTCTGGTACATGAGTGTCTTCTGGTAACTCTGTCCAATCTGCAATAAAATCCAATGCTTGAGATTTGATAGCATCACGCCTCTTGTAGGTGATTTCAAAGGCGACAAGTTCAATGCCCCACTTTCCCACTCTTCCTGTAGCGTTGCTATTGTTTATGATGTCGGACAGCAGAGCTTTTCTCACTACTGCAATGGGGTGCTCCTGGAAATAATGCCTTAGCTTACGTGAAGCAAGGAAAAATCCATTAGCTAATTTTTTGTAGTGCAGGTAACACTGCTTGGATTTCGTCAAGATCTTGCTTACATAGTAAACTGGTCACTGAACTCCATATTTGTGTGTTGGTTCTTTGCGCTCCACCACGATGACGACACTGATGACCCGGTTGGTTGTGGCCATGTATACTAACATAGGCTCCATTGACACCGGTGCTGCAAGTATTTGTGTAGAGTAGAGTATTCTCTTCAACTCCCGAAGTGTTGCATCTGCTTCCTCCATCCATACGAGTTTGTCCGCCTTCTTGAGCAACTTGTATAGCGGCATGGCCTTCTCTCCAAGTCGGCTAATGAACCGGCTTACTACTGCAACGCAGCCTGTGAGTCTCTATATGTCCTTCAGGCATGTCGGATGTTTGATGTCAAGGATCGCCTTGATCTTCCCCGAGTTGACCTAAATTCCGCGATGTGAAATGATGAAGCCTAACAATATAAAGGAGGGCATAGGGAGGGACTTAAATACACAAATAAATCCCAAGTTTTGAGGCTTCCCCCTCCAATTTACCTTCTCTCTCTCTCTCTCTCATGAGCACGGCCCCGCTGTAACGGCTGCACGAACGAGAGTGTTCTTCACCACAGAGCGCCATCGTGCCATGGAGATTCTGGATCTAGGAGATCTACTTCCACAATCAATGCTAGATAAGGGTCCGGGAGTCTTTGTCAAACACTGTATGTGTGTGACCCCTATGAGGCACTGCACTAGTGGCACTCGAGTCGTTCAAGCCATCAAGACATTGGAGCTGGTGGAGCTGGAGATGGTGGAGCCGTTCGAGTTCAGAATGACCTTGAGGACAGCGTCGGTACGACTACATCAACCACGTTCTCCTGAACATTGACAATGTTTTTCAGTCTTCAACTTCGTAAGTTCACGAAAATACCCTCGCGTTAATGCATTACTAATAGATAGATCCTGGTATTAGGGTGTTTGCGTAGGAAAAAATATTGTTTTTAGGCGCATAAACCCCAATAGTGGTATCAGGGCCGATCTATGCGTTGTTATGCTGGTACGGGTAGAAAACTTGTTGATTTTGTGGGCGTTGATCATATAATTGTTACCCTCTCATGTGTACTTGCGTATACTGTGGCACTACTTGATCAAAGCGTCCCCAACCGACATTACGGGTTCATTCGCGACACTAGTCCATGCTTGACATATGGCTTGCACCCTATACATGGCTTTGGGGGTGTTAGTTTGTCTTAAAGTAGTTCGTAAACCGTTTACAATAAAGGGCCCCAAAAGGGGTGTAATAGAGACAATTATTTAATCAACGCTGTGGTTCAAATTCATAGGCAAGAATTGATTCTTGTGCGAAAGCCCTAGTTGCCACGTAAAACATGCAACAGATAAAGTAAAGGCATCTAACTTTATTTTGCAGGGGATGTGATATGATATGGTCAAACTAAAGGTAAAATTTGTTTACTTTGCTGTTGCTAAGTTGTAGTAATAGGATGGTGGTGTCAAGGGCTTGGCGCCACACACACCGGAGTGCACGATGGAGATCATGGCGCGACGATCAACGACCATCTCATGCCACACTTGTTTACATATGATGTTTATTATGTGCATCTTGTTTGTCCTAGTATTAGATACTTGACGGTAGAATTAATAAGATGATCCATTAATATAATACCAATATTGTGTTCTCCCTTAGTGTGCACCACCAAAAGGTTCTTCGTTATGAGGCACCCCATGACGATCGGGTGTTAGACATATCTGCATTCGCATATGGTGGGTGTAAGATAGGTTGCACAGTGAATACACTAGAGGTTGGATTGGCGAGCCTACCATTTGCAGACATGGCCTCAAAACACATATGATCCAAAGATCGAGCATGAGTCACATGAATGATGTGATTAACATTGGAGAATGTCTACCTTTGTAGCTATGTTGCCGGTCGTGATGATCGGGGGTGACATAGTGAATGGGGATTGTGTTATCACTAAAACTTCTTTAGGGATGCTTGTTTTAGTGGGAGCTCATCAAATATAATGTGATTATAATTTGAACTCATGTATTATGAACTTAGTCTAAATGTCTTTGCAAAAAAAATTGTAGATCATGTCAAAACCCAAGTCTCTATTTAGTTTTGAGGGATTCATGGAGAGTGAGAAACTCAAAGTAGATGGGTCCAACTTTATAAACTGGTACCAATGCCTTAGGAACCTCCTCATCTTCCATGATCTGTTATGTGTGCTGCGAGAGCTGCTAGGATATTTTCTAGTGGGCTTCACCGGATTGCCGATCATGATTATCATGCTCGATGTGACGCCTTCATTACAGTCAAATACACTATGGTTTATGTTATGGAGCTTGGTCTAGGAGTACCATTCCATGAGATTGAGGCCTTCATCCTGGCTAAAGGACTTAAGATGCTCTTTCCATCTCAAGTTAGAATCATGGAGTTGGAATACATGGGTGAATTCCTCTAAACCAAGATGAGGGAAACAACCAGCCTGGAAGGCCACTTGGATATCATGGAAAGAATTCATGAGCACCTTGTGGACATCATGGACTACTGGGTGACCAAAAAAATTGTGATAGATGTGGTGTTGCGCTCGCTATCCCACAACTACAAAGATGTCGTCTTGAACTACCTCGTGGAAGGGAAATAGTTTATCTTCCTTGAGTTCATGGCTCATATGAGAACCCGGAATGTAGTGCCTACTCCAGGAGTTATCATCAATAGGAAAGGTATATATTTGATATACAAAGTTATAAATTTTTATTTTTCAAATACTTATAGCACTTTACGAAGTATTTGATACTTGTACTATTTTGTGAAAACAGGACCCGCTGCTTGAGAAGTGATTGAAGGAGTGGGCATGACAACGCATGTTGATGGAAAATAAGATGCCAACGATGCTCTGCTTCTGAAGTTATCATTTGGATTAGAATATTTGAATAAATTTGTAATCGATGAGAGTGAACTACATTAGTGTGTGTCTTTCATTTGTAAGACAGTTATTCATATAAATTTGAGACAAATTAGATGTTTTATTCCTATGAGTAATATCTTTCATGTTCATGGTTTTGATTATGAATGGGTTATTCATATTTTTGATCTTGATGATAGAAATTTAAATGTTTATAAGATTATGAAAATTCCAGAAGATATTCAAACTTAATAATGACATCATTTTGAATTACACCATTGTGTTAAGTCGTAATGGTATATATGAAAGGTTTCATAAGTGATGAAACCAAGGTCTTGAAGAAACTTGATCTTTTTACACATACAAACCATGCCCTGTTAGAAAAAATGACTAAAACTCCATATTTTGATTAGACAGAGTGTGTGTCGAATAATTAGATATCATACTTGATGATATCTTGTATTGTTCAACAAATGGTGGATATCATTATTTCGTAAAACTTCATTGTGAATCCAAGCAAATAAATGTATTCGCTGATGGAGACACAAGTCTAAAACTATTTGTTATGAACAAAGAATTTCAGAATGAAGAAGAATATTAACAAGAATACAAGACTTTGTGATTTGATCAAAACGACAAGTATTTGAGTTGTGATTCAGGCATACAAGACTTGTGAAAAGTGTTTCATAAATTACAATGCTAAGAATATATCAATGTGTTGACATGTATAAAGAATTGTAATCATACCATATGAGATATCATATGGTCTAAAGTAATGGTGAGGTCCCCGGATTTATCGTCCGAGAAATCCCTGTTATGCACATATCCATGTTCCCATGATCTGTGAGCCGTGGAACATAACCGACAAGTATCATTACATCATCCAAAACTTAACGAATACAAGACTTACGTAAGTGCCATTATGGCTACATAATCTCCAGCAGTGGATCTTCATCAAACACAGAGCCCATTCGTGCCTTAACCTATAGGCAGCTGACTAGGAAGACGGCCTAGCTCGCATAGACATCACCTTATCCTTCCATCTTCTAGATTCTAAAAGTCTGGCTAAGTAAATAGCTAGGGACAATGTCAGTGAGTACTTTGAATGTACTCACAAAACCACCAGATAAGTTAAACAAGATAATGCAGTTTGGCTGTGGCGAGATAGCTCTATCTAGGGTTGTTTTTTGAAATGCATAGATTTCTCTAGCAGATATGGCATCTCTATATATTTGTTGAAAAAGAGTCTTTAAAACATGTATCCATTTTATAAATCTGGATATCTCCATATCCTTGTTGAAAACCTTTTTGAAAATAGTTTTAGATAAAAACCCCTTTGAACATCTTCGACCATCTCTGGTCAAAACAAAGCCTTAATCTCAGGTCCTCTCAGGACATCTATACTTTCATCCATATTTCCGAAACCACCATTTGGGTACTCCTAGCAATCACCTTTCCAACTGTCCTTGACCTTGGACACGGCTATTCGAATAGATTATACTCTATAGAGTTTGTGCACTTTGCCCACAAGAATCAATAGAACCACCGGGACACAACCACGACCCGCTCCACACGGTAAACGGGGTTTCGGATAATCAAGCGTAACTTTTCATTTGTTATCCCTAGCAAAGGCGGCTTTTCCTTTTGGGTTTGTTCTCCCCGACAATGAGTATGTCGCACCCCGCACCATTGTCCTGCCTTTCGTACACGCATATACCCAAACCGCAGCTTGGCGTATACCTTAAATTTGGTGACTCCACTTCCTTCCGTACTACCTAAGTCATACCATCCGTGAGAGACCCAATTGTTGCACCGACACTCTTGTCGAAGAAAGCTCACTCTTGCCGAAGCAAGCTGCAGGCTCCAGATCCGTAGACATGTTAGCAAACCCGCTCAGAGTTCCCGGGATTTCTCCCAATTAGCAGTGTACAAGCTTCCCTGGCTAAAGAGAACAAACTACGAGCTAAGCCCCAACTCCTGGGGTAGTGTGGTTGCACGGATAAATTGTTCCGGTAAAGGCATAGAACATCCCTTCTCTTTCTCTTGTTCATCTTTCTCATGCTTCCTCGTCACTTTTATTTCCTTAAAACATCCGCTTGGAAGCGATGCCTCTTCCCAAGTGTTTTTCCAGAACATTTTCAAGACATTTTTAGCAGGGTAAATCCCCAAAACAGTTTGGTTTATCAATTCCAGAGTCTCCAATGAGGTAGGATGCTAACCATCATACTCTCGTCCTAAAGGGATAAATGGTAGGTATACAATAGGGTGGTTGTCATATGGGGCACCATGTCGTAACTTGGAGGAGCCAAGTTATTATCGCAGCCATAGTGAAACAAAACATGTGGGTAATAATGCAATTTATGAAGGAGATACAAAACAGGTAAATAAATGAGTAGGACAAATATCGGAATTCAGGAATGGTGGCTGTCCTGTGATCAGTAGTATGTCCCTGGACTTCTCTTTACATAACCAAGCATTCCAATAATAATAATAATAATAATAAGAGGCTTCCTTCTTCTAAGTGTCACATAATCGCAACTATCGCCATTATCAAGCAAACATGCATACAAGCAATACATCAATCAATAAAAGTCATCCAAGCATCAAAACATACATCGAGCAATGCACAATACAATTTTATGAATTAGTAGGTTTTGAGTAGTTGGATTTAGGCAAGTGGAATTACTTGATAGGCATTTGAGGGTTTTCTTTAATGATTTGGCGGCCAGAACTACTTAATTGAGGGGTTTTAATCCAAGGTCTAGGTTCTGTAGGATATCCTTGTATAAAAATTATACTATTAGATAGGTACTGACAATATGAAACCAAGAAAAGTGGTTTCACTGTTTTATCAATTTCCTTTGATTTACTATGCATTTTCTAGGGATAAAAACTCTATTTTTAGGAATTAATTCACAAGAAATGTTCCGTAGGTACAAAAATCATTTCCTTGGATGGTTAAGTAGTGTTTGATGGACTGATTCACTGAGAGTTGGAATCACTTCAAAGAAATTAGAAGAATACCCTGAAGAAATTCCCAAAGTAAAATATGTAGTTGTGTTGTCTTTTTCACCATATTTATTATACAGAAGCTATTGATGTTATTCCAAAGGAACATGGTAGGTATATAGAATACTCTTATGTAAAAATTGGAATCACCCTTTTTGGATGAACAGAACTACTGTAGTGATTTTATTGGGGAATTAAACATACACAAAATAGTTTAATTTATAATAAATCAAAGATAGCTCAATAAATACTGGTATCCTAGTATTTGATATATGCTATGTTTTATCAATTATGAGAGTTTGAAGTAGGCCAGTACCTATTTTTACTTGACCTAGAGAAAATCCTAGTTGCAGAAATGGCTGGTTTTTGTTATTTTTATTATGGGCAAAACAAGAAACCATTTTAGACGGGGAAAGAGGTACCTGCAAGGTATTAGTGATACCTTTCATTACGCACGGTTTCATGTCATTTGGATATGTAGAACTTACTGAGTGATTTATTTACTACAACGCATACATGTTAGTAGATTAAATCTCAAAAAATAAGGAATATTATTTTACTCATGTGGTTTGTTCTACATGTTAGGCAAAACATGTGTTTACAAGTATAAATTTGGATTTGGCCAATATTTGGTGGTTTCCATTTTTTTTGGATTTATTTTGAACATGGGGTTTAATCAGATCTGCAAAAAGAAAAAGGAAAAAGGGAGGTTCCTGGGCTTGATCTGTGGGGTAATGGGTCACGCCAGGGGAATTCGGCCCATGGGGGTGAGCTACGTGCAGGAGGGGGATTCAAAATACTGTGCTGCAGGGCCTAGCTATCAGTGACGGTGCGGAGCGAAAAGGTATCGGGCTATCTGGGCCGCTCGTTTAAGTGGGATCCAACGGCAAGGAGCCATCGAGCTCCTTCGGATACAGGGACGACAGCCTAACCCTAAGAATGATG
This sequence comes from Avena sativa, assembly GCA_916181665.1. Classification (NCBI taxonomy): domain Eukaryota; kingdom Viridiplantae; phylum Streptophyta; class Magnoliopsida; order Poales; family Poaceae; genus Avena; species Avena sativa. Next base: position 349,562,745 of record OV702287.1, read on the forward strand.
GGTGGTTCAGGGAAGAACAGGGAGGCTCACTAGGGGCTCGAGGGGTTCAGGCGCGGGTGAAGGGCGACGCAATGCTTCAAGTCGGGCCCAGAGAGGGGTGGAAGGGGGTATGGTGCCGGGGAGACGCTCACGTCCGAGTTATGCTGGCATAAGCTTCGGGTTCACCGGGAATGCCTTCAGGGTTCACTACATGTCGGAGATAAGGATGGGGTTAGCTTTTGAAGAGCAAGGGGAGTCCCGAGAGGTGACAGGTAAGGAGAGAGTGCAAGGGATGGAGGGGCTATGCTCCGATCTTCTCCATGGCTGGGATCTTCCCTTGCTTTCTTTCTCGGGCAAGAAGGGGCAGGGGAGAGGGAGTGGGGGTACAGGGAGCGAGGGAGGAAGCAAATAAGGCAGGGAGGGGGGTGTTATGCTGGCCTTTCTCCTTATAAACCGAAGAGGGTTGGCGTAGAGTGGACTATGTCCATTTGAGGGAAAGGGGGGTGTTGCTCAAATATTGGTCGAGGGAGGAGGTGGAGGGGGTGAGGTGGGACACTACGATCGAGTAGTGAGTGGTGGAAGGGGTGGTGTGGCTGCTGCCCCTTTATTTTGGCTTTTATTAAAAGGTCATGCCTCTCCCTTTCCAAGCATGTAAGGACAAGAGTGGGGGCTAGGATTTGCTACAATAACTCTATTGTAGCACACGACCAGGGGAAGTGTTATTGCTACGGTGGTGTATTAGACAAGTTTGGAGGTAGGTTGGATTTGATTTAGCTCAACTTTTGATTGTTTTGCAAAATTTGATCACATGAATGCTTGTGAAGGAGTTAAAAAATTTGCATTGGGAAGGGTGGGGAGATGGTACTGGTAGATGGGTATGGTAAGGGTACATTCCTAGGATTTATTTGGGATGTTTCTAAGGGTTGTTAGTCCTCTTAAATCCATTTATGCAAAAAGTGCAGAAGTGGTTTATAGAAGCTCATTTGATATTTTTTCATTGAACAAGGTTGGTTTTTAAAGTGAGATAGTTCCAAATACCATATCACACATTGGGGAATTTTCTTGGAATTTATTTAGGATGAAAAGTATTTTTAAGGATTTCTTTCTTATTTCTTCCGTTTAAGAAAAAATGCAAAAAAAAATTAGTCTCAAAAATATTTATTTTTTAGATTAGGAGGTAGGATATGATATATAGGCATCAAGTGTGCCCTGATTTGGCAAAGTAGTTTGGAGAAAAACAAACTTGCCTTTATAGGAAAGATTTTCGAGAAATTTGCAAGGAATGGAATTTAAATAGATTGAGGTTCCAAATAATTATGGAAATTATTTGGCAAATGGTTTTATTCAAGGTGGTTGATGTCACTTGATTTGTCTATCATTGGCAACTTTGAATTTGCAAAAAGGGACTTGGTTTTGGAAAATAACAAGGATTAGAGGATCTAGGGCATTGATATTTTTATGACACCTAAACTTGGTTGAATTAGGGAGCTCAGAGATCCCCTTGGAACATGGGATATATGGATGGATATACCAAGTTGATTAGATTACCATGGTTCAAGAAGTGGAGCTTGATCATGCTTGAGTGCTCCAAGAATTGATTTCAAACTTTGAATAACATAAGGGTGCCACAACGGGTTATCAAATAGCCTTCAAAACCTTGTGGGTTTTGGAAGCACAAGGATCCAATTGAATCAAGTGAGGTAGGTATTGATAGACATTTATTAGTAGAACACAACAAAACCAAGGGTTGGTCAAGAGGAGATAGTATGAGGATGTGAGCTTCTTCCAAAGTAGGCTAGTTGATAAGATTGGCAGAATTTGTTCTTGCCTGCAAAACCATCAAGAACAAGTTGGTTGGAGGATGAAATATCCAAGGTAAAAAGTGGGCCTTGGTAGTCCTGATGATGGTCTACAAGATGGTTCAAGTGCATTTCCAAAAATGCACAAGCGTTGAAAAATAGAGAGTTCCAAGGATGTGATACTGTTAACAGTTTTCTAGACTTAGTCATTTTTGGCATAATTGGAGATTTTGACTAGAATATAAGAGAGGATGGTTTTGGGATGGCTTCCCTCAAGGATGTCTTAGGGTTGATAGTCTTGGATTAGTTATATGCTAGATGCTAGTTTATGAGTTCCTAGGGTAGCTCACACTATTTCCTAAGCAAACAAGCCAGACAGCAGATCAAGGAAATTCATCTTTCAATCAAATCAAACTACTACATGGGTTACCATCAAGCCTAGCTTGGGGTAAGTATGGGTATGTTGAAAGGTTGGTGTTTGAATAGGGTGAGGGTCCTTGGTTTCATGGAAATGGCCACGGCAGTCGCTGCTACTAGCAGCGATTGATTGTAACGTGAGGAAGAGTTGGCGGCCATCTGTGGTGCGAGATGGGGGCGGATGCACATGGGTTTACCTAGGTTCGGCCCCCCGGAGGGTATAGAGTTACTCCTGCTAGATTAGATTATTAGAGAGCGAGTTACAGGGGTGGCGAGCTCGGCGTCAAGCAGCGAGTCGCTTGAGGGGGTGTATGATGGAACGTGCGTCCTTAGGATACCCTAGGGAGGTTTATATAGGAGTCACCTCGCTAGGGTTTACAAGTTACAACCGAGCCAGACATGGACTCGGAGGCCTTTTGACCTAATCCGACTAGGCTTCAGATATGCTTCTGGGCCTTCAGCTTCTAGTCGACTGGCTTCTCCTTCAGTCGTAGTCCAGTCGCCGTCCTTCAGGCACACTCACAGGCCCTTCGGCCCAATCGGAACGTCCTGCTGGGCATACCCATTTTAGAATATCCCCATCAGTAGTCCCCGAGGCCATCATTGATTCAGGCGCAGGTGTCCCTTTGGCGATCGAAGTAGGCGAGCCCAATTTGGACGCACAATCGAGTCGGCGATGGACTCCATTAAAACCAAGGAGAATTTCCCTAGGCTTCTACTCGCAACCCCGACAAATGTTACTACTGTCAAGTCGCCACTTTGGCGAGTGGAAACGACTAGCGGGTAGCGGGTGGAATGGAGGAGTTGGACCGTCAGTTCTGGTCAAACTATCCTTTGCAATTTCCAACGGTAACTTCGGCGCAATTACCGTGAGTAACGGCTATCCCGATTTTGGCGGGTGGCGTTCCCATATAAGGGGAGTGATGATTCAGTTCTGCAAATCCTTCCCCGCGTTCTTCATTCTCCCATATCCATCCTTCCTGTCTTCAACCTTCCGATTCGTTCTTTCCGCACCGTGCGATTCCTCGTCCTACCTGATGGCGCCTCCCAAAGGCTCATGTGGAAAATCCAAATGCACCACAACCTAGCTCAAGTCCTTCGAGGACTCCGGAGTCCTCCGCAAGGGGAACTGGCGGGTTCCCCCTCCTCCGAGACCGAGCCGAAGCCGCGAGCCGGCGAATTCATCTGCTTCCCCAGCCATCTAGAGAGGGGTCTGGGATTCCCCACCTCTCTCTTCTTCCGGCACTTCTGCGCGTATTACGCGATCAAACCGTCAGATCTTGGCCCGCACAGCATCCAGCAGCTGGCGATCTTCGTCGCCTTCTACGAGTGTTATCTTGGCTGCAGACCGTATTTTCCACTGTGGTTGCATCTCTTCCATGGCTGCATCGGGCGCGAGACGTCCGGTGGCTTGATATTGGTTGCAGGCGGCGTCACGTTCCAATTGAAGCCGAAGGCTAACTTCGTCAAGCTCCTTCTGCCGAAGAAGGCCGCCAGCGAGTGGAAGAAGAGTTGGTTCTACGTAAAAGAATCCACTCCCTCCGGCGAGGTGGCACTTCCCAAGTTGGTCGCCGAGAGGAGCGAGCCTCGCCGGTTGGCACCGAAGAAGCTTCCCGAAGACCAGAGGATGGCCGTCGCGGAAATGATGCACCAGATCCAGAAGCTAAAGGAGCAGGGGTTGACTTCGATCAACCTTTACAACTGCTGGCTCGGGCGGCGCCTGGTTCCGCTAGCGGCTCGGCCGCATTGGATGTATGAATACAGCGGGAAGCACGACCCCTCCTGAACCAGCAAGGAATCATGGGAGGCCGAGGACTACATGGCCGCCCTGAAAAAGATCACTGACATGGAGTTCAGCAGCGTGTCGGTCGGGCTCGCCCCGTACACTCCCGTGAAGAATGAAGCCCCCACAGTAAGTTTTCTCCCCAGTCGCTATTTCCGCACCTCAATTTTCAGCCGTTGTCTTTGGCGTTTACTCGTGGTGGTTCTCAGCTGTTTCAGGTGTTGGAGGGCTGGCTTCCTCCGCTCGATGAAGAGGTTCCCCAGGAGCTCGAGAAGGACTCCAAGGGAGACTCTTCTGACAGCGATGGGGAGGAGGAGGAGGTTCCTCCCCCAGCGCCTGTGGCTCGCAAGACCCGCATGCAGAAACAGCGCGAGTTCGAGGCAAGTCGCAACCTGGATGAACACGACGGAGGCGATGAGGTCGCGCAGGAGCATACATCCTGGCGCACTGCTACACCGTCGAAGCCCGTACGCAAGCCCAAGTCACCAGCGAAGAAGCCAATGTCGCCGTCCAAGTCGGCGGTGGTGTTTGAGTCAGATGACGACTCTAACGATGAAGACACCCCCGAAGTCTCGTGCAAAGCCCCAGAGGATGCGATCCCGACGAAGGGGTTGGAGGGCGAGGACACCAAGGCAGCGGTAGAGGTTCCCCTGGCGGTGATTGCGCCAACGGTTTCGGGGGTTCCAAGCCGGGAAGCGGCTGAGGCAGCGATGTCTAAGTCGCCGCAGCCGTCGAGGGCGGCCGCGTCATCGGAGCCGGAGATTCCGGCGACTGCGGCTTCGTCGTCGAGGAAGCCCGCAGTGTCGTGGGCTTCAGACATCTTTGAGAGGGGGCTCACTCGCAAGCTGGGTCCAGAATTGGACAAGCCTGCCCACATCAGCACCGGATTCCACGTTCTCCTGGTCGCTAAGTGAGTATTGGTTCTTCATTCTGACTTGCCTCTTGTTTTTGTATTGTCGTTATATTGACTATGGGAATTTGGGCAGGTCTGGAGCCAAGAAGATTGGCCGTCCTTCGGTGGCAAAGATTCCGCCGGCCGCCACCATGGGAGAGGGGGACCTCCCCAAGAAGAGAAAATCTGCCGGGGATGTGGCGACCGTGGAAGGCGCGAAGAAGCGGAAGGGGGTGCCGACGACGGCACAGCCATGGACGGCGCCACAGAGCCCGATGTTGCGGCACTCGTCGAAGAAGTGGTGGCGGCGCGATCGGAGCCAGTCTTGGCTACGGCCGCGCCGGAAGCGCTGGCCCCAACAACCAGTGCTCTTGCCAGAGCGTCGGCGACGTTCCCGCGCTTCATGGCTAGGGGGTTTCTAGGCGTGGTGGACACCCAGTCTCCACAATGTCCGGAGATCGTGGATGCGGACATTGGGTCCCGTCGTGGGTGCACTTCCTTCACGATCTCGTCGACTGACGCCGGAGAACTTCACAAGATGCTTGGCACCTCTATTCAGGTATGTCCAGTCCCCGATTCTTAGTCGCTGAATTTTAGTGGCTGGGAACTGAACTTCTTTCTACTCTCCAGTCCCCGAATTCCTAGTCGCTGAATTTCAGCGGCTAGGAATTGAACTTTTTTCCTACTCTCCAGTCCCCGAGTTCTTAGTTGCAAAATTTCAGCGGCTAGGAACTGGATGTTGATTTGGGTAAGTGATGAGGTGTGTTGTATGTTTGCAGGTTTTGCAAAGGGAATCGACCGATCGGCAGGCCACAGGGAGCGCTTGGAGCGGGATCTGCGTGAAGCGCAGGAGGCAAACCAGCGGCTTCAGGAAACTATTAGTAAGTATCTGCTTTTCTGTCCTTTCCTCTATCAAGTGTGAACTATTGGTGTATGACGCACTGATGGTTTCTCTTTCAGATGGTTTCCCGACTGCGATTTCCAAGTCCTGCGAAGGGTATGTTCCAGTCGCCGAGCTAGACGCAGCGAATGGGCGAATTGCCTCCTTGATCCAAGACTTGGAGGAGGCAAGAGCGGCCTCAGTTTCTTCGGAGGACCGAGCGAAGGCTGCTGTCGCTGCGGCTGAGGAGGAACACAAGGCCGCGGATTCGATCATCGTGGGGCTGCACAATGAGCAAGAAGCCTTGGAGAAGCATGTCACGGAGAGCTGCCGCAAACTCCTTGGTGAGTCTCCGTCTTTGCCTGACTTGTTCGGCGAGTCCCTGATTGGGGAGGTCCGTAGTTTCACTGACGTCTGATTTTGCAGCTGTGATAGGCCAAAGCAACCCGGTGGTTCAGACCTTCAACACTTCACAGTGCGTGACTTCCGTGGTGAACGCGGCCACGGCTTCAGCGTTATGCGTCCAAGCGGTTCTTCAAGGCATGTACCCCACCGAGGTTATTCCTCAAGGGCTTACGGAGGTGTGGCGCTATCTGGAGGAGGTGCCTGTCGTCGTGGAATGGATGGCGCGCTCGGCATTCAGGCGCGAGGCCACCACGGCATTGAGCTTGGGTCTTGCCCACTTCCCCGATGACTTCGACCTTGACGACGTGACGAGTGGCTACCCATCGGCGACCGACACGGTGGAGATGTTAGAGGTACTGAAGCTGACTACAAAGGCCACCCCTTACGCTGATCGGGTCCTGGCTATGGGGGATCTGCTGCCATACCAGGAGACGGTGTTGGCGCCTGGCGACCCCGAGCCGGAGCATCGCGATATGAAGTCAGCGCAGCTCTTCCGGTCGGCGTTGTCGAAGTCGCTGACGACATACCCGACGAACCCGTGGCAGCCTTTTGTTCGTGTCAAGGGGGGTGGTGGTGCTTCTTCATCAGGACATGTGGAATAAACAATGTAGTTGGGCAGTTTGTGATGTATGCCAGGTGGCGACTGCTGTAATGTATTTTGTAATGTATGCCATGGGGAGTCAATCGACTCGTATTGTGACCAGGGTTGTGTGGTGTGTTTATTTTTGATTGAGCGAGTCCCCGAGTGCGTCCGCCCTTTAATGGAGTATAACTCGATTGTATGCTTTTGTGTTTTGTTTTGGTTGTGCATTGTTTTATCTCTCGCGTCTTCTGAGTGGCGAGTCCCCGAGCGCGGGTGGGATTGTTTTGTAGGTGAGTCCCCGAGCGTGGTGCTCAACCATATTGGTCGCGTTCCTATTGTAGGTTGTTAGTGCGTTGTTTGTAACGCGTCTCCTCCCCTGGCCCGGAGAGTCAGTCGCTAGGCGAGTCCAAGGCAGCTCTCTTACTTGGTGTGTTCCCGAGCCGCGTGGGGGTTCCCGTTTTGCAGAGTTCCCGTGCGTGGTACTTAACCGTTCGAGTCGCTTTGCACGAGGATGGGAGGGAGAGGTCGCTGTGAGAAGCGTATACCGGTTGTCTTGACCCGGTGGGCCAGTTGGGCTAGGAGACTCCAATGGCAGCTCCGGGTTGGCGTTTTCGTGGACGACCCAAGGCCCGAGTATTCCCGGTGCCCTTGTGCCGCGCTACTTAGCTGTGCCGGTCGCTCGACCAGAGGTTGACTTCCGTGAGTAGCATATTGCTAATATGTATGAGTGCGAGTGGCACAAGAATATGGCGAGTAGACACAATTTGTGTGATCCGAATGAATTTCATTATATATATCAGCTGAGTACAATTTGAGGTTCTATGTATAGAAATTTTTCTGAGGAGGTTTACATTCCATGGCCTCCCGACCTCGAGATGGTCGTCACCCCGTATGTCGATGAGGTAGTAGGCGTCATTGCCGAGGACTCATCCTATGGCGAACGGCCCCTCCCATGGGGGGAGAGTTTGTGCATGCCTTTCTTGTCTTGGGCCAGTCGTAGGACCAGGTCACCTTCCTAGAAGGTGCGAGTTCGTACTCGGCGGCTCTGGTAGCGGCGGAGTCCTTGCTGGTATATGGTGGTGCGAGAGCGAGCCAGGTCGTGTGCTTCGTCGAGTTGATCGATGCTGTCTTGGCGGGCGACTTCGTTGGTCGCCTCGACGTAGTTGGCGACTCGAGGTGAATTGTGTTCCAGGTGAGTTGGCATTACGGCCTCGGCGCCGTACACCATGAAGAAGGGTTTGAACCCGGTGGAGCGGTTGACGGAAATGCGGATCCCCCATATTACATAGGGGAGCTCGTCGACCCAGCATCCTGGGATGCGCTCGAGGGGCACCTGGAGTCGCGGCTTGAGCCCATGGAGGACGCTCTGGTTGGCATGTTCTGCTTGGCTGTTTGACTCCGGGTGGGCGACTGAAGCGAGGTCGAGTCGTACGCCATGTTCTTCACAGAATTTCGCCATGGCCCCTTTGGCGAAGTTTGTGTCGTTGTCTATGATGATGTTGTGCGGGTAGCCGTATCGGTAAATGAGCTCGCGTAAGAACTTGGTGGCCATCTTGCCGTCGCACTTGTTTATTGGCTACGCCTTGACCCATTTAGTGAACTTGTCGACCGCGACCAGGAGATGGGTGAAGCCAGATGGGGCCTTCTTGAACGGGCTTACCATGTCCATGCCCCATACGGCGAATGGCCATGTAATGGGGATGGTCTTGAGTGCCGAACCAGGGAGGTGCATCTGCTGGGCGTACTTCTGGCAGCCGATGCATCGCTGGACGATGTTGGTGGTGTCGGCGTGTGCGGTGAGCCAGTAGAAACCGTGCCGCATGTCCTTGGCGACTAGCGACTTGGCGCCGGCATGAATGTCCTGGAGGATCATGCGGCCTTCTTCTGGCTGTACGCAGCGCTGGAACACACCAGTCACGCTGCATCTGTGGAGCTCGCCGTTGATGACGACGAAGGATTTGCAGCGGCGCACGATCATTCGTGCCTTAGTCTTGTTGCTTGGTAGGATCTTGTGCTCCAGGAAGGCGACGTATGGTGCTGTCGAGTTGCTAGGCTCCACAACCATGGCGACTAGAGCCAGCTCTGGTTGTAGCGGTATCCCGATGTCGATCTCCTTTCGTGGGCTGACCGAAGGTTTGTAAATGGTGTCGAAGAAGACACCTGCTGGTGGCCCTTGTCGGGCCGACTCGATGCGGGAGAGGGCGTCTGCCTCCTCGTTCTTGCATCTGTCAATCCACTCAACAGAATAACCGTCAAAGTGCCCTCCCATTTGGTCTACCGCTTGGTGGTACGCTATCATTGTTGGGGAGATGGCGTCGCATGTCCCGGCGACCTAGCCGGCGACTAGGTCGGAGTCGCCATAGCATCATAAGCGGTTGACGTTCATCTCCTTAGCGGCACTCATGCCGTGAAGGAGGGCCTCGTATTCTGCCATGTTATTGGTGCAGGGCTTGAAGTTGAGGTGGAGCACATAGCGGAGCTTGTCTCCTTTGGGAGAGGTCAGTATGACCCCTGCCCCTGCGCCGTCGGCATTCTTGGAGCCGTCAAAATGGAGCGACCAGTAGTGGAGGTATGGGAGCTTCTCAGGCTGTTGTGCTTCTTCCCAATCTGCAAGGAAATCAGCTAGGGCTTGTGACTTGATCGCTTTGCGGGGCTCGTATTTAATGTTGTGGACGCCGATTTCGACGGCCCACTTGGCGACTCGCCCGGTCACCTCGCAGTTGCGTATTATGTCCTGCAGAGGTGCGGAGGAAACCATTGTGATCGGGTGCTCCTGGAAGTAGTGTGGGAGTCGTCGCTGAGCTCGGAATACCGCGTACACTAGTTTTTGGTACTGCGGGTAGCGCTATCATGAGTCTGTCAGGACTTCGCTGATGTAGTAGACAGGGCGCTGTATGAGGCGCTCCTTTCCCTCCTTTGGTCGTTCGACGACCATCACGGCGCTGATGACTCGAGTGGAGGCCGCGACGTAGACGAGCATTGCCTCTTTGTTGAGTGGAGCGGCTAGGAGTGGAGCCGCAAGTAGCACTTCTTTGAGCGCTTTGAGTGCGTCGTCGGCTTCCGCGTCCCATTGGAACATGGGGTTCTTGCGCATCAGGCGGTAGAGGGGCATTGCCTTCTCGCCTAGTCGGGGGATGAAGCGACTGAGGGCCGCGACTCGCCCTGCCAACTTCTGGACGTCACGCAGGCACTTAGGTTTCTCGAGTCGCGTGATGGTGTCGATCTTGGTGGGGTTGGCTTTGATGCCTCGCTTGGAGACTACATATTCCAGGAGCTGTCCGGTGGGGACGCCGAAGGTGCATTTTCCGGGGTTCAGCTTGATGTTGTACCTCTACAGGTTTGCGAAGGTTTCGGCCAGGTCGAAGAGTAGGTCGTCCTGGCGGGTGGATTTTACCACCACGTCGTCGATGTAGACGTGAATGTTGTGGCCAATTTGGCTTGCTAGGCACTCCTGCATGCATCTCTGGTATGTGGCGCCGACGTTCTTGAGGCCGAACGTCATGGCCGTGTAGCAGAAGGCTCCAAATGGCATGATGAACGCCGTCTTCTCCTCATCCTCGACCGCCATCTTGATCTGGTTATAACCAGAGTAAGCGTCGAGGAAACACAGCGACTCTGATCCCGCGGTCGAGTCGATGATCTGATCGATGAGCGGTAGGACGAACTCCTCCTTCGGGCAGGCACTGTTGAGGTTGGTGTAGTCGATACACATTCTCCATGTGTTGTTCTTTTTTAGAACCAGGACTGGGTTTGCCAGCCACTTGGAGTATTTGATTTGTCGAATGAAGCCTGTGGCTAGCAGGCGCTGTACTTCTTCGGCGATTGCTCGACGGCGCACTTCATTGAAGGGCCGTAGCGACTGTTTTACTGGTCACACTTTGGGGTCGGCGTTGAGTTTGTGCTCAGCGAGTTCCCTCGGGACACCTGGCATGTCAGATGGCTTCCATGCGAAGATGTCGCGGTTCTCATGGAGGAACCCGATGAGCACGCTGTCCTATGCAGGGCTCATGTGCGCCCCGATGGTGACCGTCTGGCTGGAGTCGCCTGGGACGAGCTCGACGGTGCGGGTGTGCGTGGTCGCCTCGAACGTGGAGTTCACGGCGGTTGGTTTCTTCAGGATGGTGGGATCGTCCTTGTTGATGTTGCCCGCGTATTTCACAAGCTCCTCCGCATGGTCGGTCTCCGCAGCGATGATGGCGTTGGTGAGCTCGGCTCCTTTGTCCTTGTATTCCACGGCCATGTCGGGGTCGTCGTGGACGGTGATGATGCCGCTTGGCCCTGGGAGCTTCATCATGTTGTACGCGTAGTGGGGGTCGCCATGAATTTGGCAAACGTTTGGCGTCCCAGCACGTAGTGGTAGGGGCTGCGGAAGTTCACCAGCTCGAACTCGATTCGCTCGGTGCGGTAGTTCGCCGGTGTGCCGAAGGTGACGGGTAGCGTCACTTTTCCGATTGGGTATTCCTTCCGACTGGGGACGATACCGTGGAAGGTTGTCAGGGTCGGCTGGATTGCAGACTCCGAGAGCTGTAACCTCTTGAATGTGTCCAGGTACAGGATATTGATGGAGCTCCCGTCGTCCATCAATGTCTTGGGTAGCCACTAATCGGCCACTTTGGGCCTGACTACCAGGGCGACTCGCCCTGGGTACTCGATTCTGGGGGCATGGTCCTAGCGACTCCAAGTGAGACTTTCCTCGGATCAGTTGAGGAAGCGTGGGATGTCGACATGTGTCACCGCATTGACGGCGACCGTGCGGGCGAGCACCTTCCTCTCGCGCATGGTGCCGAGCCCGGTGAAGGTATGTAGCTAGCCGCCGGCGTTCCCGTTGTCCCGGGGTGGGTTGTTGTTGGGCTCCTCCCTTGCTCACCTCGCCTTCTCAATCTCTTTGAGAGAGTGGCAATCAGTGGTGGTGTGGGTGGCGGGTTTTCCCTCCCTGCTATGGTAGATGCAGGGCTGATTGAGCAGGGAAGCAGGGTCGAATTTCGGCCTTGCTGTATTGTTGGAGCGGTAGTTTCCGCTATCGTGGTAATTTCCTCCATCTCGGCGGTAGCTCTTGGGGTCGCACTGGCCATAGCCGGTGTTGGCGACGAAGTTGACTCGCCCGCCCATGCGGCGCTTGCCGGTGATGCGGGTGTTCTGTAGCGCATATCGCGTAGGCACCCGCTATCGTGGATGTTGGTTCGGCGTCTTCCTCCCGACTCGTCGTCGGAGTCTTGGTTGGGGTCCTCCTCCGTGTAGCGCTTGGCGATCTCGAGGAGGTCGGAGATGTTGTCGAGCGTCCGGTAGACCCTCTTGATCTTAGCGACAAGGGGTTCGTATTGACACGCGTTCTTGAAGCAATGTATCGCTGTATCTGGGTGGATGCCGGAGGCATTGATCCACAGTTCTTGCCATCTTTGAATCCAGCGGCGAGTTGACTCGCGTTGTCCCTGGATGCATCGCTCTAGGTCTTCTATGGTGGTGGCACGGGTGTAGGAGCCTTCGAAGTGCCTGATGAAGGTGCCCTGCATTTCTTCCCAGGAATCGATGCTGTCGGCGGGGAGGGTATTGATCCATTGCCGAGTCGCACCCTCCATCATCAGGGGGAGGTAGCGGGTGGCGAGCAGGTCAGTGTGGCCTGCGATTCCCATTGCCATGAGGTATGTGTCCAGCCAGACAGCGGGATCGTACGTCGGGTCGTACTTTTTGATCTCCTTGGGAGCCTTGAAGTTGGCGGGGTATTTTTCCCCATGGATCATGGGCCCGAAGCATTGCGGCCCGACTCGACTGAGCGAGCCTCTTGGTTCCGGGTCACCGCGGTTGGTGAGGGTGTGCCTCAAGTCATTGGGCTGGCCGTTGATGATGTTCGTTCGGGCATCAATGGGCTGCCCGTTGGCGGCGACCGTGTTATTCACGGATCACCGCTCGTTGGTGGACAGCGTGGGGTTGGCGGCCCGTGGTTGGTTCGCCAGGGGTTGCAGTGGTGGGAAAGTCAATGCGTTGGCGACGGTGGGATGGCCGCTTGATGCCGCCCTGCTTGCTGAGGAGCGGGAGTACATCTGCCCCCGCGGGTCGACTCCCGCAGCTTGTTGCTCGACGGCCCTAATGAGTAGGGCCTTGGCATACTGGATCTGTAGCGCTCTGTCGCCTTGGACGTCGAGGTTGGCGATCGCAGCATCGGCCGCCATGATGTTGTCCATCGGGGTGGAGTATAGTGGTAGTCCGTTGGCGTCGCGGGCTTGAGGCGAGATGATGATCCGCGGTTGGTCCGGCGGGGGCGTGCGGCCGATGGGTGGTGGAGGGGCTCCGGTCGCTGGTGCGTCGGGTGGTGGTCTTGCGGGGTTGCTTCCGCCTGGCGGCCTGTTCTCGCAGTATTCGCGCTCGGCGGCGCGTGCGGGGTCACTTTCGCCATTGAAGTTCAGGACGCGGCCCTAGACGTTGGAGTTCAGGTGGATCCTGATGTGGCGCTGGTGATAGAGCGATAGCTCCCGCACCATTTCCCGCTCGAACCGGTATTTCTCACGCTCGGAGAGTTCGTTGCATTGTGCCTCCGCGAGCCGTAGGCGGGCTTCCTCCACCTCTGTGGCCGTCACAGTCGGCGGGATCGGCGTGGCGAACGGATCTGGTGGGGCGGCCGCACTGCCCTCCATGTAGATTGCGTTGAAGCGATTGGATCTGGCGCGGAAGTCTTCGGGCGATTCCGAGCTGGAGTCGGAGTCGAAGATCCCGAGGATGGAGGGGTCCTCGAAATCCTCCGGGTTGGAGTCTCGCGTGCTGGAGTCCTCTCGTGATGCAGCGGTGATAGATCCGTCGACTGAGGCTGGGGTCGCGGAGGCGGCGTCGTTGTTTAGGGCTTCGTCGTTGGTGGCGGCGTTGGTCTCGACCGCGCCGCTGGCAGCCGAGTCATACTCGGTGACGAGGCTCCTGATGGAGCGGACCTGATCCTCCGAGAGCAGATCACGGTGCGGCGGCAATCCGCTGACGATCACCGTTGCAGCTGGGTCGACCGCGCCAGTGAAGCCAACAAAGAGGTTGATGGAGCCGACCGGCATCACCGCGCCGTGAGTGACCGGGCGTGACGCCGGGATGTAGCTACTGGGCAGGATCTGTAAGATCCCGCCGATGGCGATCATGCGACCGGTGGCGAGCGGTCGATCGATCGGCGAGTAGGGCCTCGCTGCAGAACTCAGGCCAGTCCCGCTATGCCCCATGGTGGGCGCCACTGTCGTGGAAATGGCCACGGCAGTCGCTGCTACTGGCAGCGATTGATTGTAACATGAGGAAGAGTTGGCGGCCATCTGCGATGCGAGATGGGGGCGGATGCACATGGGTTTACTCAGGTTCGGCCCCCCGGAGGGTAAATACTTACTCCTGCTAGATTAGATTATTGGAGAGCGAGTTACAGGGGTGGCGAGCTCGGTGTCTAACCAGCGAGTCGCTTGAGGGGGTGTATGATGGAACGTGCGTCCTTAGGATACCCTAGGGAGGTTTATATAGGAGTCATCTCGCTAGGGTTTACAAGTTACAACCGAGCCAGACATGGACTCGAAGGCTTTTTGACCTAATCCGACTGGGCTTCAGATATGCTTCTGGGCCTTCAGCTTCCATTCGCCAGGCTTCTCCTTCAGTCGTAGTCCAGTCGCCGTCCTTCAGGCACACTCACAGGACCTTCGGCCCAATCGGAACGTCCTGCTGGGCATACCCCTTTTGGCATATCCCCATCACTTGGTATTTCTACCAAGAGTAGGATTCAAAAGCTTTATAAAAAGGTTTTGGAAAAACCTAGAGATAAGAGTAGTTGGAAGTCCTGTCTAGAAAACATAGGGAGATTATATCATGTAGATCTCCATAATTTTGTTAATAGAAGCTACTAAATTAGTTTGGTTTGCAAAGGCATCTTGACCTAGGTTTTGAAATGCCAGAACATTTGAGAATATGCAAAGTGAGCCAAGAAAGTTTTGTTAGATAGCGTTGGTCAACTGATGGTGAGGTAAGGAATATATCATATGCTACACATTCAGATGCATAAGCACAAACAAACAACAAGCAAGCACTGCATTACTAAACAATAAAAAGTTTTTGTTTCCCCCTGATTTTTGCATTCTGGACAACTAATCAGGGTTGCTGAAATTGGGGTGTTACAGACCTCTCTCCCTTAAATAATCTCGTCCCGAGATTCGGGAGAGTGGGGTTGGGGAAAATGTGTCGAGGGGTTGTACTATGTCGGTGGTAACTCGGCGATATTAGGTTTACCGCAGGATTTCTATGTTAGTACCTGGTTTGTGCTGGTTTACTTCTACTTCCTTAAGTGGATGAGAGTCTAGTTTTAGAGGGTGTCAGTGGAACCATCGGCGGTGCTCCGTACTGGTCTTTAAAAATGTTATTGTAGTTCTAGCGTAGCTTCAGGAGGTAGGCTTCGATCAAACGCTTTATTCTATTAAAGTGGGAAGGACGTGGTCTTTCCCCCTTAAGGTTAAACTAGGTAGCTCGGAGAGTTATAAGTCAAGGATACTCTTATTACAAACACATGGGGCGACAAAGATGATTCCTGAGAGTGGCATAATGACATCATAGATAAAGGTGACATCATAGGTGTCGCTCAAAACATAGAAGTAGTGGTCAACTTGAAACTAACATTCCAGACTTCAAGGAGGAAGGGAATGCTTATCCTAGGACTAGTAGTCCTAATTTTTATGTCTTGTTTGATGATGACGTGATGATTCTAAAGGTGCTGCTTGATTTCTAGAGCTTGAGTTGCATGGTTGCTGGGGGCTAGTTAGCCTTCTTCCTGCTGAGAGTTGGGGTTGGATACAGAGGGCGAAGTATGCGGGCAGATCATGAGGTCCTTACGGCCTTCTTCTGCCGTAGCCGGGGGAGTGATTTTTCCAAGGCGTGGCTGGTAGGGTCATAGAAAATAGCTTTTGTAGTGAGAAGACACTTCTGGTCCTGAAGCTTCTTGTATTCTACAGTAAGAACCTCCCGACACTTCTTGTTTTTCTGAGGAGCGTAATGAGGGAGAGTTGTAGGAACTTTCGATGTAGGGGCCACCCGTTGCTTCATGGGTCATTGCCAATAGAAGTGACCTGGTTGGCCGTAGGTGAAACAAGCACGCTGCTCAGTCTTAAGTTCTCCTAGGGTTTGCTTCGGAATCTTGTTGATGGTAGCTAGTACATTGGGATTCACTTTTGCAGAGGCATTGACTTGATCACGCTGGGGCATTCTCGGCTGTAATGACCTAGTTGATCACACGAGTAAAAGATACCTTGCTTTGGACATGCCTTTCTTGATGACTTCTCAACTATTACACAAGGAAGTTGACGAGCCTTGCGAATCAGAAGATATAAGGGGCAGTCGGCAGGAACATGGTCTTGACCTTCGCAGAGGAAATAGGTGACAAACTGGGTTGGGAAATCCTCTGGATAATGGAGTGCCCCGCAGTTCGGGAAGTTACCCAGGAACTGGCTGGCTTGATTTCCTTCTTCCCCGCAATGGCTACATGCCTTTTCGATTTTTCGATCTTCATGGCCGTCTTGAGAGAGTTCTTGTTGGTGGTAAGCTTCCCGGTTATGGGAGTAAGCTATGTTAAACGGTTAGCTTTCGGAGTTCAACTCAGAGGGATTAATGGGGTACAAAACTATAGGACAACGATTTTGGTCTAATCAAGCTGATCCATCCGAGGGTCTAGGTCTCACGAGGTGTAATTAGCGGGGTACCAGCAGTCATCTAGCATTCATGAGAAATACAAGACATTGGGAGATGTGTTCATTTGGGGCATTTTCATTCCAGTTTGGGTCTGCTGCAACGTCTTGGGTAAAACACGCAAGAGATAAACATCACAACAAGCATAGCAATCCAACGAAGTTATTACAGAACAAGCCAGTCTGCACCCAAAGGTGTTAATAGTACTTAAGCATCACAGAACGCGTTCAGGGACGATACATGACTCTACCCTATTGCTAGATGTGCGGGTGACAACTCGAAGGGTGCATTTGCGGAGTCGTCGTTGGCTTCTGGTGGAGCAGTGGATGTTTCCTCCACATCTTGGATGGGATTGAACCTATGGATACACTGATGGGTGGTGATGCACTTCCTGCCTCTCTTGGGAGTAGCTTCCCTCGAGGTTCCTGATGGCTGTGATAATACAACACTTTTTAGCAATATAAATTGTGTCATTTTCCTATCATATCATGCTCCATCTAACTATTGCTATGCCTGATATGCATGATTACTTGTTTGTATTAAATTAAATATGAGCTTTGCATATTTAGTAATTTAGGTAGAATTTTATCCCTCTTCCTTGTCTTTGACATGTGTGTAGGTGTGATGATTATTATGGATAAAACAAAGGCAAAAGGAACAAAGAGCGCATAGTATGGAGGAGTTGTAGGGACCAGACTTAGCCATTTGAGGTGTTGGAAAAGTGTTTTTTTCCAACTTCTCAAAATAAAGATCCAAGAGCACAAGGCTGTATCCCTCAACGATACGAATTCAAAGAGCCCAAGAACACCCAAAACGGAGTTTGTATGAAGAAATGACGACCAAAATACTAAAGAGTACCGAAGGTTTAACGACCAACTATACGGTGGGAGCAAAAATTCTGGCTGTATAGCTCCCACCGCATAGTTGCCAAAAAGGTCGCAAACGACGGGATTTCGCCCTCCGGAAGTTCCAGAACCTTCCCTAAGTCATATGACAGTATTGGGGGAACCCTAGGGCACCCCAAGGCCTATATAAAGGTGGGAGGAGTCAAAGAAGAGAGGAGGAAGCCACCATACACCATATACAAGATCTAGATCCCATCTACCGCCTCCATGCCGGCACCCTGCCGCCATGCCGCCTTCATAGCCTCTACAGCTCCACCAAGATCCAGATCTCCATCAACACCATCAAGCCATCCAAGCAAGAAGAGGAGGAGAAGGAGGACATCGCCATCACCACGCCGAATCCACCATCACCGTGTCGTCATCACCATCTCCATCGCCGCTACTCCTTCATCCTTCCCCATCATGATCTCTATGATGGGTTGTAACATGGCTTGAACCCCCTTTTATTAATTTTATGATGATTTGAGTAATTGAAGTGTGGTGTGTTCTTGTTAATTAATATGTTTGTGTTTTCTCTTTACATTGTTTTCATGATATTATTCTAGTGATTGGAGGCGTCCAATCCATTGTTGAGGAATTTACCAGGGATTCACGGAGTGTAACAAAACTTATCATTAGTCTCTGCTCTTCCATGGGTAGAACTAATAGGCTATTTGCTATAAGTGATTTGCGGAGGCAATAGCAGCTTAGGATGCACCACCCAGAGTTTCCTCAAGATCACTCTTGATATAGATAGGTATAGTGTTGCGAATTGCTTGACCCCAAAGTGACAGACAGGATATCTTGTGCCTAGCACACTTTCTTAGGAGTACGGTTGTCCATAGAACTTAATGCCTTTGCTCTGGTTTACCTTGATTGGTCTTGTTACCTTAATACACTATTCTCTTACGAGATGACCCATGTCCGAAGAGGGTGTGGATAATTGATTTGTCTAGTTGCCACTTACCAATGGTGGGAGACAACGGTATATGAGGGACCACCACAATTATAGTTAACAGCTATTCCATAAGCACTTATCATGCACACCGGTATACACAACATTACTTGAGGAATCATAGCATTAATATTTCATCTCATTGCATTCACCTCTTTTTAGTTTTACTTTTGTTCTAGTTTTCTTCTAGTCCTAGTAGTAGTTATTACAAAACATCTTAAATTCATTTATCCTAGCAACTTATAGAATAGGATATTTCCAAACCACGGTTTTGGGTGCCAACATGGTCGCATTGACAATGTGGCTACGGGGTCATGTTCGCCAAGCTCCCATCGGGACAAACTCTTTAAATATTTGCTGCTACAAGTACTACAATAACCCTGTTATTGGTGCAGGAACCCAGTCGTCAAATTGGCGCCGTTGTCGGGGAGCAAAGCGTTCGATTATCTACTCGCACATAGTTTATTTTAGTTTGTTGCTATTATCTTACTGCTTTTTTATATTCAAATCAATAGAAAAATTACAAAACCAAAAATTTATAAAAAATGTTGCTACTAATCATGTCTTCCGAGATAAATTTTGTTCAAGAGATAATACAAGCATTGGAGGAGATAAAGGATTCAAATTCATCAAGCCTGGTTGCTAGACATGAGTTGATAAAGAAATTGCTGCACCAATTGGAAAGGCATTCATTATGGTTGCGTGCTAATGATGTATCTTATTGCACAATTTGTATAAAAGATGACCACCTTAATTTTCAATGTAAGTGTTCCAACAATCCTACTCTAGCAAATTATAATAGAGATAAATCCTATGCTAGTTGGGAAGTACAAGAATACTTTCGTTTCAAAGGTGCATCTAAAATGGTATTTAGACTAGGAAGTATTGATGTTGAAAGTGAAGCACTTGATGGAGTTTTTAATTTAGTACACCTCATATTCCTCTTTCGCGGCAATAATTTAAGTGATAATGCATTGGTATTATATTATTTGAAGCGGTCTAAAACCGCCATGGAGAAAGATAACCTTTTGCAAGACGCACTAAATAGCGAAGAGGAAACAGAGCACAAGGAGGAAGAACAGATTAATCACCCGCTCACACCTTCGACTCCTACTTTTGATTCTATCATTGCTATTAAAACACTAGTCAATGAAAAGGAGGAATAAAAAGGTGACACTGACAAAGAGAGTCACACTACAACTTTTGTTTGTGATGCCTCTCACTCTAGTAGTGATTTTTATGATGCTAAAATTATTGATAATTGTTCTGCGGAAGCCTTGTGCCTAGACACTCAAATGGAGAGCATTAATAATAATGATTTAGAGATAGAACCTTGCTATACTAACATGCAGGGTCCTGAACTCCCTGCTATGAAGGAAGAATACTATGAAGTGTTCCCCTACACAGGTAACCAAGGTAAAGATTTAAGAATTTTATATGAATCTCAAATCCTCTCATTGCAGCTATACACGGAGGCATGTTCACCAAGCTTGGTGCATCAACACTCACTTGAAAGCGAGAACTTGTTCATCTACATGATGCTGATGCACCGTAAACGGGTACGACTCCGACCGCTACTTCAAGATGCTCCAAGATGGTATGTACAACCTCACCTCAAGTCGATATCCCTTGGGATCCAGGTTGGAAATGTATGGAGCATCCTAGCCTGGCTTTATGGATTCAAAGAGAGCGTTTTCGGGGAGGTGATGCGCTCAACTTTCGACGTAGAGCTCGTTGGGAACCCCAAGAGCAAGGTATGATGAGCACATCAGTAAGTTTTCCCTCAGTTATGAAACCAAGGTTTAATCGAACCAGTAGGAGCAAGGAAACACCCCAAAGGTGTTACTAGCTGAGCTTTGGCAGGGCGCACTACCGGTGCTACTAGCAACATGGAGACCTGCACAACACAACCACGGGACTTTGTCCCCAACTTGCGATGAGGTTGTCAATCTCACCGTGTTTTGCAGAAAACAAAGGATTAAACGTATCGAATGGAAAGAAGTAAAAGTTTGCAGAAAGTAAACACAAAGCAGAAACAGTTTAGATTGTATGTAAAGAAAAAGGACCTGGATCCATAGTTCACTAGAGGTGGCTCTCCTTAAGATAGATAACATGCTGGGTGAACAAATTACAGCGGGGCAATTGACAAACACCGAGAAAGCAGTACATGCATATACTAATCATCTTGACTCCTCTGAGACTTGATTGGGCATTACAACATAATACATAGACCGCCATCCAACTGCATCTATGACTAATAATACACATTTAGGTTATCATCCGAACCCCCTCCAGTATTAAGTTGCAAGCAACAGATTATTGCTTTACGAACTACGTGTAAAGTAAACAATACGATTGTTCTATGAACAAAGGATTGTTGTTTTCTCCCTAGTAGCAACATCACATCTAGTACCTTAGAGATTTCTGTCACTTCCCCAGATTACCAGAGGCATGAACCCACTATCAAGCATAGATACTAACTCTTGGAGTTGCTAGCATCTACTTGGCCAAGATAGCTAATAACAACAGAAAGCATGCAAGATCTCAAATAACAAAGACATGATAGAATCAATAATCAATCTAAAATAGCATCTCAATATCCATCGAATCCCCGCAAACACAACATGCAGAATTACAAATAGATGATCTTGATCATGAACGAAGCTCACAAGATCTAGACATGAACCACAAAGGAGGAGAACCATCCATCTAGCTAATAAATGGATCTGTAGTCCAAGGATGAACTACTCACCCATCACACCAGAGGCTTGCATGGTGATGAAGAAGGCCTCCAAGGTGAATTCCGCTCTCCGGCAGGGTGCCGGGAAGAGCTTCAGATCCATCCCGATCTAGGGATGGAGATGACGGCGGCTACAGACTCTTTCGTGGATTTTTGATCGGGTACCTAGGGTTTTCGTCCCGAGGGCAATATATAGGTGGAAGGACAGGCCGAGGGGGTGCCGGGAGCGGCCACACCACCCCCTGGCACGGGCCAGGCCTGGCCGCCCGGCCAGGTGGTGTGGTGGCTCCCTGGCCCTTCTCTGTCTCGTATTCTGGCACTTGATCACTTCCGGAAAAATAGGCACTTTGGCTTTTGTCTCGTCCAATTCCGAGAATATTCATTTCTGACTTTCCTAGAA
The DNA here is from genome assembly GCA_916181665.1 of Avena sativa. NCBI lineage: Eukaryota > Viridiplantae > Streptophyta > Magnoliopsida > Poales > Poaceae > Avena > Avena sativa. Next base: position 349,584,140 of record OV702287.1, read on the forward strand.
CCAAAAACAGCAGAAAACAGGCAGCTGGCACTGTGGCTCTTGTTAATAGGTTAGTCCAAGAAATCATAAGAAAAGTACTCCAAAGTTGGAACAAAACGCAAGAAAGTGGATAAAACCAAGCATGGAACATCAAAAATTATAGATACATTTGCAATGTATCAACATCCCCAAGCTTAACTCCTGCTCGTCCTCGAGTAGGTAAGTGATAAAATGAAAGAATAATTTTTGAGGTGACATGCACCATCAAAGACTTGATCAAAGTATTTGCAAAACATTCAAGGCTGGGATCATAGTACTTCAATCATAACATGAAAGACAAAGTTCTAGCAATAAGCAACGAAACTATGATGCAACATGAAAAGGCACAAACAAAAGATTCATGAATAACAATGCTTTGCAAGACGTTTGTTTGTTTCACATAAAGAAAACATAGCATAATAGTATTCAGCTTGTCCCTCAATAGAGTAGCAAATATAAATGCATAGGACACCTTCAAAGTTCATAAGAGTGACTAGATACAATAGTTCCAAACAAGCAATAACAAGTTATGCATCAATCAACTAGTCTTAGGACAATGCACATAGAACTAAGAATGGCCACTATGCTCTCAAAGTAAGTGCATAAAGATAGAAGGTGGAGACTCAATATAATGGTGGAAGAAAGGCCTTTTGTAAAAGGAAGTAGGGATTCAAGTCTCATAAAGAGCTTCCAAAAATTATGGTACTTGTAGTTTTCAGCTCTCATTGCCCCTATCATAAGCATCTTGAAGGTGATTAAGGTTAAAGTGACACAACTAAGAGGATATGCTTGACAAGTTATAAACCGAAATCTCATGCCCCTTACTTACGAAGACCGATCCTCATGCTACTCAACTTCAGTCACGAGTAAGCTCTTGTCATTGTAAGTATATGTGTATCATTAAGAACCGCCAACGGGGTACCCCTAGCACATGATACGGGAGCTTTCCCATAATCAAAATGACAAGGCAAGCAGACAATGAGCATCTCAGCGATCTTTTTATTTGCTATTTGCATAGGTTTTTATTGAGGATGCTTCATAGAGTGCTCATTATGGTGATGCTGCAAGTTTCCACCATGATTAGGCATGGCTTAGGCTAGAGGCCCATGCGTTTCTCTAACACACATACAAACTCCATGATCTTACAAGTTCCACTATTTCACACCGCCGGGATCCGTAAGCAAAAGAACATGATATCAACGGGGTACAAAGTACAAGTGCAATGTTGAAAGCGTTCCCCATGAAACATGGTTCTGCTAATTTCAACTTATAAAGTGCAAGCATATACGTAACAAAGAAGGACCCAATGGTTCAAGTTTATTAGAGGCAATGAAGTAAAGTGTGCCATCAAGTTCGTGAGAGCTTTAATCACTAGTTTTATCATAACAAGTGGAAGGTAAACAAAAGCATGAATATACTTGGAATAGCATAAGCTACTAGTTAGGTATGGTGGACTCTTTGGAATAACTTGGTTTAGGGAGTTGGATGCATGAGTGGAACTCATACTTGGTGGTGGAGGCTAGCAAAAGACTGGGAGCGACAAACTAAGAGAGCAATAATGGTCATAATCATGAAGAGCGACAAAACATCATTGATCAAAGCATAAAGTGATACTACAAGTTGAAAACTAAAGGATCATAAAGGCTATGGTGACTTGAGATAGTCATAACATGGTGTGAGCATGTGCCAAGTCAACCCAAATAAAGCATCAAAGGAGAATACCACTATACTATGCTTTAATATGCTAAAACAACGCATGATTCATCCAAGGCACATTAAGCAATCTCAATTGTTTATAACAAGTCATGCTACAACAAATAATATTAATCATAAAGCCAAAACAATATCAAGCATGGCATGACAAAGCATAGGCCACAGTCAAAACAAGCTCTTTTTACCACATAAGTATGAACTTTCCTACTCTTTTCCAAACCAAACCAAACTATTTGCAAACCAAAGTATGAAAGAGGGGGTCCAACCAATTTATTCAGAAAACTAAGCAAACCAAGCAAACTAAAAACCAAAACGAAAACAAAAAAATGACGCTCCAAGAAAAACACAACTGTGCATGAAACAATAAAAATGAAGCGTTTGGAAGAAACCTAGGATTTTTATTGATGAAGAAGGGGATGCCTTGGGCATCCCCAAGCTTTGACGCTTGTATTTCTTGGATATTTCTTGGGGTGACAAGCGTGGCATCCCCAAGCTTGAGCTTTAGTCCATCCTTCATCTCATTACTCATTCCTTCCATACACCTGAAATATTTCCTTCATACAAAACTTCACACAATTTTTATTAGCAACATTAGTGCACACAAGATAAATAAGTCTTAAGGTTCAGTTATAACACCAAATAAAATTCCATTAGAACACTAGCTACTGTAGTACTTCCTCCAAAAATCTCAATTCGCCAAAAGAACTCAAGAAGGGAGCAACAAGAAGCAAATGCAGAAAATGGCAGAAATCTATCAAAACAGACCAGCAGGTAAAGACGAATTTTTGGAGTTGCTAGCATCTACTTGGCCAAGATAGCTACTAACAACGGAAAGCATGCAAGATCTCAAATAACAAAGACATGATAGAATCAATAATCAATCTGAAATAGCATCTCAATATCCATTGGATCCCCGCAAACACAACATGCAGAATTACAAATAGATGATCTTGATCATGAACGGAGCTCACAAGATCTAGACATGAAAGCACAAAGGAGGAGAACTAGCCATCTAGCTACTACATGGATCCGTAGTCCAAGGATGAACTACTCACGCATCACACCGGAGGCTTGCATGGTGATGAAGAAGGCCTCCAGGGTGAATTCCCCTCTCCGGCAGGGTGCCGGGAAGAGCTTCAGATCCCTCCTGATCTAGGGATGGAGATGACGGCGGCTACAGACTCTTTCGTGGATTTTTGATCGGGTACCTAGGGTTTTCGTCCCGAGGGCAATATATACGCGGAAGAAGAGGCCGAGGGGTGCTGGGAGCGGCCACACCACCCCCTGGCGCGGGCCAGGCCTGGCCGCACGGCTAGGTGGTGTGGTGGCTCCCTGGCCCTTCTCCGTCTCGTATTCTGGCACTTGATCACTTCCGGAAAAATAGGCACTTTGGCTTTTGTCCCGTCCAATTCCGAGAATATTCATTTTCTGACTTTCCTGGAACCAAAAACAGCAGAAAACAGGCAGCTGGCACTGTGGCTCTTGTTAATAGGTTAGTCCCAGAAATCATATGAAAAGTACTCCAAAGTTGGAACAAAACACAAGAAAGTGGATAAAACCAAGCATGGAACATCAAAAATTATAGATACATTTGCAATGTATCAGGAGGCAACCCGGAAGTTACTAGGTGTCTTTCTTAGTTTTGTGTCTTGAGTCTAGTTGCATTCATGTTGCATTGGCACTTTTATTCTTCGCATGTCTTGCTATTAGAGTAACTTGTGGTAGTTTTCAAAAGGTAGAATTTATTGTCACTATTATGTGTTGCATAAACTCGGTAAAAAGGAAGAGAAAATTAGTTTCAGGTGAATCTTTCAATTATATGTATTTGTTGGTCGAAAATTAAAATTGTTATTTTACCATCAAAACATGGTGTTTATTAAGTCTCAGGTTAAAAATGAATCCTCAAAGAAATAGGTGAAGATTGGCGTTTCCAGAAGGTTTAACGACCAACTGTACGACGGGAAAAAGTTTTCGGCCGTATAGTTGCGGTCGTATAGTTATCTACCCCATCTCTGAATTTCTATTGCAAGGTACTGCAAGTTTAACGACCAACTATACGGCGGGACCATTTTAGTCCGGCCGTATAGTTGCGCCCGTATAGTTGGGAAAACCCCTCAAATGCCAACTAGAAGGTAACCACTGCTCAAAATTTCATTCTTTCTTCTTCCTTCTTCTTCTAAAAACCTCTAAACACCACCTGGGAGCTTCTCCCATGTTTTAGAGAAGTCGAGCATATGTAAACAATAAAGTTCTATATCAGAAATTCCTTAAGTTGTAATTCTCTTAGTAGTTCATGTTTTCTTTTTATTTTCTTTCATTAGTTGGGTGAACAAACTTTGTTCGTACACCAAACCGTTGTCTTTTATTTTGTGTGTTATTTTTGCAGGGACTTGAACCTTGTATGACGACATGTACGGTAGTGCCAACCGTGCAAACACTTGCATGAGGCACTTGGTTGCTTCAATTCAACATTTCAACAATCAGTGTCTGGTAAAACCTTCCAACTAGAACCTCTTTTAAATAAGCACATAGGGGATGCACACTCGTGTCTCGTATCCGTTTTCACTTGCACCTCATCACAATCTAGGAGAGGCCACTTCTACAACTAGTTTATTGACTTAAGTGTGGTACTTAGGTTGATGAACCGATAGTGGGAATAGTATTTATCACTTGTGATCCAAACCCGTATCTTTAAAAACACAAAAATATTTTGTATTCTTTCTAGTCTTGTTCCTACCAGGTTCTTAAGGAAGGAATACACCGGATCATGAAGCATTCATCGAAGCAAAGGTTCTTTGTCCATAAAAGTAGAGGTTAAAAGCACCTCAATGGTAAAGTGTGTCACCCTTTCTTTAACTTAAGCTTTGGCAGGTAACCACCTCTTATACTCTCTTTTGATAACTGCATTTTCTCTTTTGTTTTCATGATCTTCTCAAGTTGGTATCTTAGCTTGGGGAGGTTATTTTGCATGAATATAGTCTTGTGCATAGTTCTTTATCTTAAAAGTTTTCATGCTATTGTGTATCCCTCTGTTTTTGAATGCTTGCTTAGGTGAGTTTTTGTTCATATTTATATAAGGGATATACTTGCTCATGTTAGACCCCATAGGAGACAAGCCATAGCTTTGATGCACCTTGTTCAACTTTTATCTAGCTTGTGAAAAATATTGTGATCCTCTAAATATACATTGCCATGTTCTCTACATTTTGAAAAGAAAAAATATAATAAAGAAGTTCTTCGAAATTCGCTAGTTGTCACTGTTTAGAATTGTCTTAAGTGAATGGTTATGGAGTAGAACAACCCCATAGTGTCGGAAATGATGGTATTAATAGATGCTTATTGAGTGAGTTATCAAATAAGAAATGATGTTTCAAAGTTTCGAGATTACATATGCCAAAATTTTGTCTTGGAAACCAAAGTGAGATATTGCTTTATGTGTGTCTTGTGCCACTATCGCACAACATGGGATGCTAACAACTTCGCTGGCCTTTGGACAATCCAAAAAGAGGAAACTCTTGGAGTTTGGCTATGAGTTGCCCAACATATGTAGCAAAAATGCTATATTTGGGTATGCATTGGTATTCTCATGGGCCTGTGTTAAAAGCAAAAGCCAGAATACTCCTCTGACCGTTATGAGAAATCATTATACCAAAAAGGGAAACCTTGGTAATGGTCACGAGTGTTCTTCCTAGCCTAACAGTCTCGATTGAACATATACCACTCTTTTGGCATGGTCTCGTTACTAAGAAATATATTTTCTATGAGCTCAACAATCGAAGTTTGCACTTGAGAGACTTTAATAGATGGCATGAGTGGGCAGCATTGGAAAACTGTATTTCTATTTATGATTGACAACTCACCGTGTTCAGCTTTGCCTTATACAAATAAAAATACAAAATACAATAAAGTGCGTATCGAAGAAACACAAGTTTACTTGCAAGCTAGATTTAACTTTGACATGGGGCATGGAAGTTTTTGACTAATCTCTAGTGGTTTGGAATAATATAACTGAGCTTATATTGCCTTGTATGATTATGTGCTCTCTTGCTTTGAGCTTGCAGGAAAAATAAGGATATGATGCATTTAATTCTAATGATAAGCAAGATCACATCCATTAAGTTATCGATCCCTTTTGCTCGAGGACGAGCAAGATCTATCATAGGTAAGTTGATGGATGTGATAATACAACACTTTTTATCAATATAAACTATGCCATTTGCCTATCATATCATGCTCCATCTAACTATTGCTATGCCTGGTATGCATGATTACTTGTTTTTATTAAATTCAATATGAGATTTGCACATTTAGTAGTGTAGGTAGAATTTTATCCCTCTTCCTTGTCTTTGACATCTGTGTAGGTGTTGATGATGATTATGGATAAAACAAAGGCAAAAGGAACGAAGAGAGCATAGTATAGAGGAGTTGCAGGGACCAGACTTAGCCATTTGAGGTGTTGGAAAAGTGAATTTTTCCAACTTATCAAAGTAAATATTCAAGACCACGGGGATGTATCCCTCGATGAGACAAATTCAACGAGCCCAAGAACACCCAAAACAGTGTTCGTATGAAGAAATGGCGACTAAAATACTAAAGAGTACCGAAGGTATAATGACCAACTATATGGCGAGAGCAAAAATTCTGGCGGTATAGCTCCCACCGTATAGTTGCCAAAAAGGTCGCAAATGACGGGATTTCACCCTCCGGAAGCTCCAGAACCTGCCCTAAGTCATATGACAGTATTGGAGGAACCTTAGGGCACCCCCAAGGCCTATATAAAGGAGGGAGGAGTCAAAGAAGAGAGGAGGAAGCCACCATACACCATATACAAGATCTAGATCCCATCTACCGCCTCCATGCCGGCACCCTGCCGCCTTCATAGCCTCTACAGCTCCACCAAGATCCAGATCTCCATCAACACCATCAAGCCATCCAAGCAAGAAGATGATGAGAAGGAGGAGGCCACCATCCCCATGTCGACGCCACCATCACCACGCAGTCATCACCATCTCCATCGTTGCTACTCCTTCATCCTTCCCTATCATGATCTCCGTGATGGGTTGTAACATGGCTTGAACCCCCTTTTATTAATGTTATGATGATTTGAGTAATTGAAGTGTGGTGTGTTCTTGTTAATTAATATGTTTGTGCTTTCTCTTTACATTTTTCTATTCATGATATTATTCTAGTGATTGGAGTCCATTATTGAGGAATTTACTAGGGATTCACGGAGTGTCACAAAACTTATCATTAGTCTCTGCTCTTCCATGGGTAGAACTAATAGGCTATTTTCTATAAGTGATTTGTGGAGGCAATAGCAGCTTAGGTGTCACATCCCAAAAAAATTCAAATTTTGAAATGTGAAAATCAAATAAACAAAATAAATATAAGATGAAATTTTGGGGGAAAAGAAACTTTTGATTCCTCTAATGGAAATATCAAAACCTTACTTAAACAAAAAGAATTTTGAATGAGGAAGTGACAAACAAACTATCCAAAGATAAAATGCAATCATCCATGACATGTATCTTGTCAACCCCTGAATAAAAAGGATAGACCCGAAACCTAAACACTAATAAGAGAAATCACCATCAAGTTCAATACAAGACTATGGCTTTGTCCCATATAAAGATTGAGCAAGAGCATTCCTAAATAATCTATAATGGTAAATAATTATTTTATAAAACTTTGTAAATTGGGTTGATCCTTTTTGGAGTTTTAAACAAAAAGATATGAAGGAAAGTAACTAAGTAAAAAAAGAACCATATAGGCCAAAGTAAATATTTATAAATGATATTGTTTGAATTGGATAATAAATAAGATAAATAATATCCTAAAATGATCTTGTTGATTTTACAAATTTTTAGAAATTTGAATGGATCCATTTAGAGCTATAAATCAAAAGTTATTGAAGAAAACAGAAAAAGAAAAAGAAAAAGAAAAATGTTAAAAAAAGACGTATACCCTATCTAACCCGACCCAGTCCAGCAAGCCCTCTCCCTCTCATATATATATTTTTTCCCTTCCTTTCAAAGTGGTCCGTACTTCCTGTCCCATTGAGGCCGATCGAGCGCTTGCTCGTCTTCCTCCTCCTTCACGTACAGAAAGCAATCAGTTCATGATTGTACTCCTTCCTCTCCTCCCCCTATCAATTCCAATGACCGTTTCTCTTCAACTTCAAAATGAAAAACATTTATAATCAAGTGGAGGTTCCATTTAGACCATTAGTTTCTCACTTTAGTGCTTTAATCTCTCATATCAAACCGGTGCTCCGAATGCCAATCGGTGGCACGTCTCCCGATCTCCCTCCCTAGAGCATATCGAGACGAACCGACATAAGCAGTCGGTACCTCTAGTACTCCTCCTTCACTTTTGTTCCTACACTTTCTCCAAAGGATTTCTCTACAATCCATACCAACGATGCCAATCTTCAGCCCCAAATTCGAGTTCGTCGTCATATCTTGTCGTACATGGTAAGAATCTTATCAATTCCTTGAACTGGAATACTCTACTCATCGTTGCCTACCTCCAGGACATGATGGTGCAACTTATTGTTGCAGCTCGCCACGCCGCCGACGTCGCATGTTGCTCCAGCCAAGGATTTCTCTCTCTCTCTCTTAGACTCTACAAACAATGACATGGTCATCATTGTGTTCGCCTCGACGTCCTCTATGCCGTTCATGTCTTCTTCAACTCCGGATACGTTCCTAGCGACGAGAACGGCAATGCCAAGACCGTGCCCGCTATTCCGGCGAGCTTTTCCGGTGAGTCTATCTGGTCTGTTTGATCTTCATCTAAGGGCTATCAATAGATCACTTACCGAAGGGGTACATGCCAATAAAAATCTTCTACTTGTCTTATCATTTTCTATTTTCGGATTTTTAGGACATATGAACATAGGAACTTGCAAAAATCATATCTTTAGTTCTATTTGTACAAATTTAGCAAATAATATGTATATGGATTCACAAAAATGAGTAGAACACAGTAGAACAATAATTAGGTATTTTTGAGTCGGTTAAAATCACGTTTTATACAGAACTTTTTGTAGAGTAAATTGGCTATAAAAATTGTTCTATAATTTATTTTTGGATGAATCTTTTTGCTATGGATTACAAATTGAACCCTCTGTCTAGTAAGACAAAAATATAAATTTAGTTTAGTATAAATAATGTTGTGGCAATTATTTAGTGAGAATGGCCTTTCCAAGTGTTAGAAAATATTGCTAATTGTTATAATTGCACAAACGGTTGTATTTGTAATATTGCAAATATTAAATGTTCAGAAAGCACTTAGTAATGTTCAGAACATTATTATAACAATTTGTACAATAAAAATTTCTAGCTTACATGCTTGCATGTTTTGCATGATTTTGTATTGCCATTAGTGTTGATTTTGTGCATGCTTTGTCTTGGTTGTTTTGTTTGATAGATTGTGTGGATTGTCAAGTGTGTTACCGTGAAGAGTGTACCAACACGACCAACTACTAAGGCAAGTGGCACTATCATCAAGTCCTACTGTTTTCATTATACTTAGTGGATTTTTGTAGTATATGCATGATAGACTATATTATTATGCTATGCTATATCTCCTATGTAGAATAGGGAATGGTAGTTTCTGCTTAGTAGGTGAAACATCGTAGGGTTAGAAATGCTTAGCCCTGCTTTAGATTTCGGGATAGAATATCATATTATGATTATATGAAGTGTTGGAAAATATATGTTTTATATAATAAAACAAGTACTCAATGAATCACCTGGGTGGAATGTGGATACTCTGTTGTGAATAAGGTGGCAACGAAGGGAACCATATCTATGGCTATCTCTTTCGTGTGTGCACTAGAAGAATACCACCCAGGGACTTAGAGATTGAACATGTTTCTCGTACAGTGGCTTCCATGTACATCCACATGCTAAATAGGCTCTGACTTAGTCAATTACATAGTGGAAGACCCTTGCATTGGTACCTCTTCAGGTTAACTAGAATTATGTAAGGAAGTGTATCCTTGCATTGGTTCCTGGTAGACGTGATCGCATTATGTATTAGGAGGACTTCTATGGAAAGTCTTTGTCGCATTCTTGATCTGCCGGTACTCCATTTGGTGTGTACTAATCCAGCGGCCACTGGTGGCGTCAAGTCGAGATTGTGTCATGTGGGTAAAGTGTACAACTTCTGCAGAAGATCAAATTCTAAGTACTTATCTGTGTCCCTGATTACAGACAACTTCTGAGCCTCAAGACAATGAAGCAGAATCAAGAATCTCATCATTCTAATTTCTCTAAGTTAAAACTTGATGGGTGAACAAGGGTTGTTGGTTCATTGATTTCTATCAATGGAACCTAGGTTCACTGATTTCTATCAGTGGTACCACTATGTTGTGATTGGAAATATTACCTGGAGGGTATCCAGTGTAACTTAGTTGATAATGAGTGTTGCAAACTATTTATAAAAAGATACAGAAAAACTTTCTTGTTGTAGACTAGTCAAAGCTCTACCTGGCCAGATATGCATGTAGTAATAGGTTCCACTTTATATCCACAGACTAGTGACACTTGCCAATACAATTCAAAATGTATTAACCCTGGTGGATGTAACTTATCATGTTGCAGGATTACTTGATGATAGTGAGGTTTGATGAGTAGGGATTACAAGTCTGCACCCAACATGTTTGCATGTGGCACATGAAGATGAAGGACTCCATGCTTTATAGTTATATCTGCTGCTTTGTAATAAGATAGTTATATGAGCTATGTAAGTTGTAATGAACTATTTTTATTCCTGGATATGCGATGTAATATGACCTTTGTTTCTTGATATTACATTTTAAACTGTGGGTGCTAGCTATTCAATCCAGCGACTAGCACTATAAACACAAGGCTTCGAACCTTACCGAGTTCGGGTCATGACATTAGGATGCACCGCCCAGAGTTCCCTCAAGATCACTCATGATATAGATAGGTATAGTATTGCGAATTGATTGACCCCAAAGTGACAGACGGGATATCTTGCGACTAGCACACTTGCTTAGGAGTTCGGTTGTACATAGAACTTAATGCCTTTTCTCTAGTTTACCTTGATTGGTCTTGTTACCTTAATATACTATTCTCTTATGAGATGACTCATGTCCGAAGAGGGTGTGGACAATTGAGTTGTCTAGTTGCCACTTACCAACGGTGGGAGACAACGATATATGAGGGACCGCCACAATTATAGTTAACAGCTATTCCATAAGCACTTATCACGCACACCGGTATACACAACATTACTTGAGGAATCATAGCATTAATATTTCATCTCATTGCATTCACCTCTTTTCGGTTTTACTTTTGTTCTAGTTTTCTTCCAGTCCCAGTAGTAGTTATTACAAAACATCTTAAATTCATTTATCCTAGCAACTTATAGAATAGGCTATTTCCAAACCACGGTTTTGGGTGCGAATGTGGTCGCATTGACAATGTTGTTGCGAGGTCGTGTTCGCCAAGATCCCATTGGGATAAACTCTTTAAATATTTGCTACTACAAGTACTGCAATAACCCTGTTATTGGCGCAGGAACCCAGTCATCAGTTCCTTCAGTGGTGGGGGTTCGTGCTGGAATCCTTTGCAGGGCTTCTAAGGCTTCCTTACGAGTGAGAATGTCTTATAGGCGACGGATCTCCATCTGGGAGTGGCGGTATTCATCAGCGACTGTAGTTAACACTTCATTGCCGGAGTAGCTGAAGCGGGTCTGGTGGGTCCCCCGAGTTTATCGTCCAAGAAATCCTTGTTATGCACATATCCACGTTCCCATGATCAGTGAGCCATGGAACATAACCGACAACTATCATTACATCATCCAAAACTTAACGAATACAAGACTTACATAAGTGCCATTATGTCTACATAATCTTCAGCAGCGGATCTTCATCAAACACAGAGCCCATTCGTGCCTTAACCTACAGGCAACTAACTAGGAAGACGGCCTAGCTCGCATAAACATCACCTTATAGTTCCATCTTCTAGCTATCAAAAGTCTGGATAAGTAAATAACCAGGGACAATGCCAGTGAGTACTTTGAATGTACTCACAAAACCACCAGATAAGTTAAACAAGATAATGCAGTTTGGCTATGGTGAGATAGCTTTATCTAGGGTTGTTTTTGAAAAGCATAGATTTCTCTAGCAGATATGGAATCTCTATATCTTTGTTGCAAAAGAGTCTTTAAAACATGTATCCATTTTATGAATATGGATATCTCCATATCCTTGTTGAAAACCTTTTTGAAAACAGTTTTAGATAAAAACCCCTTTGAACATCTTCGACCATCTCTGGTCAAAACAAAGCCTTAATCTCAGGTCCTCTCGGGACCTCCATCTTTCCAAGACCACCATTTGGGTACTCCTAGCAGTCACCTTTCCAACCGTCCTTGACCATGAACACGGCTATTCGAATAGATTATACACTGCAGAGTTTGTGCACTTTACCCAAAAGAATCAATACATCCGCTAGGATACAACCATGGCCCACTACACACGGTAAATGCTGGTTCGGATAATCAAACATAACTTTTCATTTGTCATCCCTAGCAAAGGCGGATTTTCCTTTTGGGTTTATTCTCCCCGACAATGAGTATGTGGTGCCCCGCACCATAGTCGTGCCTTCCGTACACGCATATACCCAAACCGCAGCTTGGCATATACCTTAAATTTGGTGACTCCACTTCCTTCTGTACTACCTAAGTCATACCATCCGTGGGAGAACCAATTGTTGCACTGACACTCTTGCCGAAGCAAGCACACTCTTGCCGAAGCAAGCTATAGGCTCCAGACCCGTAGACCTATTAGTGAACCCGCCTAGAGTTCAAGGGATTTCTCGGAATTAGCAGTGTACAAGCTGCCCCAGCTAAAGACAACATCCTACGAGCTAAGCCCTAGCTCCTGGGGTAATGTGGTTGCACGAATAAATTGTTCCAGTAAAGGCGTAGAACATCCCTTATCTTTCTCTTCTTCATCTTTCTCATGCTTCCTCCTCACTTTTATTTCCTTAAAACATCTGCATGGAAGCGATGCCTCTTCCCAAGGGTTTTTCTAGAACATTTTCAAGACATTTTTAGCAGGGTAAATCCCCAAAACAGTTTGGTTTATCAATTCGGGAGTCTCCAATGAGGTAGGATGCTAACCATCATACTCTTGGCTTAAAGGGATAAATCGTAGGTATACAACAGGGTAGGTGTCATATGGGACACCATGTCGTAACTTGGAGGAGCCAAGTTATTATCGCAGCCATAGTGAAACAAAACATGCGGGTAATAATGCAATTTATAAAGGAGATACAAAACAACTAAATAAATGAGTAGGACAAGTATAGGAATTTAGGAATGGTGGCTTGCCTGTGATCAGCAGTATGTCCCTGGACTTCTCTTTAGATAACCAAGCTTCCTTCTTCTCAGCTTCACATAACCGCAACTATCGCTGTTATCGAGCAAACATGCATACTAGAAATACATGAATCAATACAAGGAATCCAAGCATAAAAACATACATCGAGCAATGCACAATACAAGTTTACTAATCAGTAGGTTTTGAGTAGTTGGATTTAGGCAAGTGGAATTACTTGAAAGGCATTTGAGGGTTTTCTTTAATGATTTGGAGGCCGAAACTACTTCATTGAGGGGTTTTAATCCAAGGTCCAGGTTCTATAGGATATCCTTGTATAGAAATGATACTATTATATAGTTACTGATAATACGAAACCACCAAAAGTGGTTTCACTATTTTATCAATTTCCTTTGATTTACTATGCATTTTCTAGTGATAAAAACTCTAGTTTTAGGAATTAATTCACAAGAAATGTTCTGTAGGTCCAAAAATCATTTCCTTGGATGGTTAAGTAGGGTTTGATGGACTGATTCACTGAGAGCTGGAATCATTTCAAAGAAATTATCAGAATGCCCTCAAGAAATTCCCAAAGTCAAATCTGTAGTTGTTTTGTCTTTTTCACCATATTTATTCTACAAAAGCTATTGATGTTATTCCAAAGGCACATGGTAGGTATTTAGAATACCCTTCTATAGAAATTGTAATCACCTTTTTTGAACAGAACTACAGTGGTGATTTTATTGGTTAATTAAACATACACAGAATAATTTAATTTATAATAAATCAAAGAGAGCTTAATAAATACTAGGCTCCTAGTATTTGATATATGCTATGTTTTATCAATTATGAGAGTTTGAAGTAGGTCAGTACCTATTTTTACTTGACCTAGAGAAAATCCTAGTTGCAGAAATGGCTAGTTTTTTTTATTTTTATTGTGGGCAAAACAAGAAACCGTTTTAGATGGGGCTAGGGGTACCTGCAAGGTATTAGTGATACCTTACATTACCCAAGGTTTCAAGTCATTTCGATATGTAGAACTTAATGAGTTATTTATTTGTTGCAATGCATACATGATAGTAGATTAAATCTTAGAAAATAAGGAATATTATTTTAGTCAAGTGGTTTGTGTTGCATGTTAGGAAAAACATGTGTTTACAAGTATAAATTTGGATTTGGCCAATATTTGGTGGTTTCTATTTTTGTTTGGATTTATTTTGAACAGGGGTTTTAATTAGATGTGCAAAAATAAAAAGGAAAAAAGGGGTGCCTGGGCTTAATCTGTGGGGGAATGGGCCGCGCCAAGGGAATTCGGCCCACAGGGGCGAGTTACGCGTGGGAGGGGGATTTCAAATCCCGCACTATGGGGCCTAGCTATCGGCGATGGTGGGGAGCGAAAGTGTATCGGGCTATCTGAGTCGCCCGTCTAAGTGGGATCTAACGGCGAGGAGCCATCGTCCTCCTTCGATCACGGGGATGGCGACCGAAACCCTAGCGGCGGCGGGTGGTTTGAGGAAGAATAGGGAGGCTCACAAGGGGCTCGAGGGGTGCAGGTGCAGGTGCAGGGCGACATGATGCTTCAAGTCGGGACCAGAGAGGGGCGGAAGGGGGGTTTGGTGCTAGGGGAGATGCTCGCATCCGAGTTATGCTGACGCAAGCTTCGGGTTCACCGGGAATGTCTTCAGGGTTCACTGCATGTCGGAGATAAGGATGGGGTTAGCTTCAGAAGAGCAAGGGGAGTTTGGGGAGGTGACATGCAAGGAGAGAGTGCAAGGGATGGAGGAGCTACGCTCCGATCTTCTCCATGGCCGGGAGCTTCCGTTGCTTTCTTTCTTGGGCAAGAAGGGGCAGGGAAGAGGGAGTGGGGTACAGGGAGAGAGGGAGGAAGCAAATGAGGCAGGGAGGGGTGTTGTGGTGGCCTTTCTCCTTATAAACTGAAGAGGGTTGGTGTAGAGTGGACTATGTCCATTTGAGGGAAAGGGGGGTGCTACTCATATATTGGTCAAGGGAGGAGGTGGAGGGGGGTGAGGTGGGACACTAGGGTCGAGCAGTGAGTGGTGGAAGGGGTGGTGTGGCTGCTGCCCCTTTATTTTGGCTTTTATTAAAAAGGCATGCCTCTCTCTTTCCAAGCATGTAAGGACAAGAGTGGGGGCTAGGGTTTTGCTGCAGTAACTCTACTGTAGCACATGACCAGGGGAAGTGTTGTTGCTGGGGTGGTGTATTAGACAAGTTTGGAGGTAGGTTGGATTTGATTTAGGTCAAGTTTTGATTGTTTTGCAAAATTTGATCACATGAGTTCTTGTGAAGCAGTAAAAAATTCATTGGGAAGGGTGGGGATATGGTACTGGTAGATGGGTATGATCAAGGTACATTACTAGGATTTATTTGGGATTTTTCTAAGGGGTGTTAGTCCTCTTAAATCCATTTATGCAAAAAGTGAAGAAGTGGTTTATAGAAGCTCATTTGATCTTTTTACATTGAACAAGGTTGGTTTTTAATGTGAGATGGTTCGAAATACCATATCACACGTTGGGGAATTTTCTTGGAATTTATTTAGAAGGAAAAGTATTTTTAAGGATTTATTTCTTGTGTCTGCGTTTAAGAAAAAGGGAAAAAAGAAATAATAAAGAATCTCAAACATATTTATTTTTGAGATGAGAAGGTAGGATATGATATATACGCATCAAGTGTGCCCTGATTTGGCAAAGTAGTTTGGAGAAAAACAAACTTTCCTTTATAGGAAAGATTTTCGAGAAATTTGCAAGGAATGGATTTTAAATAGATTGAGGTTCCATACAATTATGCAAATTATTTGCCAAATGGTTTTATTCAAGGTGGTTGATGTCACTTGATGTTTCTATCATTGGAAACTTTGAATTTGCAAAAGGGACTTGGTTTTGGAAAACAATAAGGATTAGAGGATCTAGGGCATTGATATTTTTATGACACCTAAACTTGGTTGGATTAGGGAGCTTAGAGATCCCCTTGGAACATGGGATATATGGATGGATATACCAAGTTTATTAGATTACCATGGTACAAGAAGTGGAGGTTGATCATGCTTGAGTGCTCCAAGAATTGATTTCAAACTTTGGGTAAAATAAGGGTGCCACAATAGGTTATCAAATAGCCTTCAAAACCTTGTGGGTTTTGGAAGCACAAGGATCCAATTGAAGCAAGTGAGGTAGGGATTGATAGACCTTTATTAGTATAACACAACTACACCAAAGGTTGGTCAATAGGAGATAGTATGAGGATGTGAGCTTCTTTCAAAGTAGGCTAGTTGATAAGATTGGCAGAATTTATTATTTTCTTGCCTGCAAAACCATCAAGAACAAGTGGGTTGGGGGATGATATAGCCAAGGGAAAAAGTGGGACTTGGTATTCCTTATTATGGTCTACAAGATGGTTCAACTGCATTTCCAAAAATGCACAAGGGTTGAGAAATAGAGAGTCCCAAGGATGTGATATTGTTAACAGTTTTCCAGACTTAGTCCTTTTTGGCAGAATTGGAGATTTTGACTAGAATATAAGAGAGGATGGCTTTGGGATGATGCAAGGTTCCAAATCATCATCAGGGAGACGAGGATGAAGTGTAGATTGAGTATAAGGGATCCATGCTTGATGTTGGTTGATGACCCACAAGTATAGGGGGTGTATCGCAGTATTTTTGATAAGTAAGAGTGTCGAACCCAACGAGGAGCAGAAGGTGCTGACTAGTGGTATGGATCAGGAATTCTCTGCAAATACTTAGGAAAGGATTTTTAGGGGTTTTTGATAAAGCAAGTAAACAAAGTACGAGTAAATAAAAGACAGTAGGAATAAATGCAGCAAGTGGCTCAATCCTTTATGCATCAAAGGACAAGCCGATTGTATTACTTAAGATGACCAAACGTTCTCGAGGACACATGGGAAGACTGTCAAGTGCTTTCGCTTCGTATAGTTGATTAATCTTCTTTATCTTGCTAAGTGTTGTGTGGGTGAACCTGTGCTAATGTACCGACCTTCCTAGGACTAATACATACTTGTGATTATACCCCTTGCAAACATCCGTAAGTACAAGAAAGTAATTAAGGTAGAAACCTAACCACAACTTTAAACTCTAAGACCCTTATGTCCTTTGTGCAATGGTTTCCTAACAGGGGTTCAGGTTTCTGTCACTCCGGCAACCCCTACGATTAGTAGCCAAATACACAATGCATTCCCCTAGGCCCATATAGGTGAAGTGTCATGTAGTCGGCGTTCACATGACACCACTAGAAGAAGTACACCAGAACTTAAATATCAAACTATTGAATCTTTCTCAACACAACTCCACTACTAACAACATGACTTCTCCCATGTCATCAAGAACAAAACGAACTACTCACAAGACATCATATGGATCATGATCAGAGATGGAATAATGATGTATAACAATAATTCAATGGTTCACTCAATAGCATCAACTACAAAGAGTAATCAACACCGGGAAAGTTTCCCCTATGAACTATGCAAGATTCAACACAATTGTTACAACAATATGGAGATGGTGATGAGGGTGCTAGTGGTGGTGATGATGATGATACCGATGAATCCTAGCTTGATGGTGGTGTTGATGGCGATGATCTCCCCTCTCCGGGAAGGAATTCCCCTGACAGAAATCTGTCTGCCAGAGAGATCTTTCCCTCTCGGTGTTTTCCACCCCGCAGAGGTGGCGGAATCTTTCTGTGGTCGCTCCCCGAGTCTTAGGGTTTCGGGAGGATAATATACACCAGAGGGGAGTGCCAGGGGTGGACCAGGGCGGCCACACCACCTGGTGGAACAGCCTAGGCTGGCCCGCGCCAGGGGGTGGTGTGGGTCCCCTATGGCCCATCTCCAGCCCCCCTTCCGGCATCCTTCGTCTTCTGGAAAAATAGGATTTTCCGTATATTTTCCCGGATTTTCTGATCTTCGTGAATTTTGCCTCCAAACAGCACCTTTTCCATCAGAATCCGGACTGCAGCGGTCCATGCTCCAAAAGTCATCAACCATGCAAAAACAGATGAAATTACATAAGTATCATCTCTTAATATGAAATATATCAATGAATAGTAGTGAATTATGACATAGAATAGTGATGCAAAATTGACGTATCAACTCCCCCCAAGCTTAGACTTCGCTTGTCCCCAAGCGAAACTGAGCTCAATAAACTTGGCCTCTGGTTTATGGAGTGAAGAGTCGATAAAAGAATACAGACAAGAAGCATCACATTCATCAATACATATATCATAATAGAATACAACTCACTATTACATAACTCAACTTGCAATGAGTAAAGGAAACACAATAAAGATACATAAAGTAAATCATACTTGGTAATGGCAAACTTAGCTCTTGGTCGAAGAATAGTTGATAATTTGCTAGAGTTCATAAATAACTGGTTTTCAAAGATAGCTTTCAAAGTAGTAAACATCAAGATAAGAGCAATGTGCAAAACAAGGAACATAAGAAACATGATTGAATAAATCATCATATGAATGAATGAAACACAACAACTCAAAATACTTGTTGAGATAGAAAGGAATAGGTTTACTGACTCAACTAAAAAGTAAAAGAAGGCCCTTCGCAGAGGGAAGCAGGGATTGCAAGTCTCATAAGGAGCTCCCAAAAATTATGATACTTACTAGCTTTCAGCTCTCATTGCCCCTATCATAGGCATCTTTTGGTGATTAAGGTTAAAGTGACACAACTAAGAGGATATGCTTGACAAGTTATAATTTGAAATCTCATGCCCCTTACTTATGAGTACCGAACCTCATGCTACTCAACTTCAGTCACGAGTAAGCTCTTGTAATTGTAAATACATGTGTATCATTGAGAACCGCCAACGGGGTACCCCTTGCACATGACACGGGAGCTATCCCATAATAAAAATGACAAGGCAAGCAGACAGTGAGCATCTCAGCGATCTTTTTATTTGCTATTTGCATAGCTTTTTATTGAGGATGCTTCATAGAATGCTCACTATAGTTATGCTGCAAGTTTCCACCATGATTAGGCATCGCTTAGGCTAGCGGCCGAGGCGTTTCTCTAACACACATATAAACTCCATGATCTTACAAGTTCCACTTTTATTTCACACCGCCGGGATCCATAAGCAAAAGAACATGATATCAACTAGGTACAAAGTACCAGTGCAATGTTGAAAGCGTTCCCCATGATACATGGTTCTGCTTACTTCAACTCATAAAGCGCAAGCATATACGCAACAAAGAAGGACCCAATGGTTCAAGTTTATTAAGTGCAAGAAAAGTAAAGTGTGCCATCAAGTTCGTGAGAGCTTTAATCACTAATTTACTTGGAATAGCAATAATGCTAATAGGTAGGTATGGTGGACACAAATGGCGTGGGTTTTGGTTTAAAGGAGTGGATGCACGAGAAGAATTCCCTCTCAGTACAGGTTTTTGGCTAGCAAGGCTGGGTAGCAAGTACAAGAGTTGAAGGAAACAAACAAACATACAATTATAAAGACAAACATGCAATCTTCCTTGGAAGCACAAAAGATCTTAACTAGAGAATACTAGACTTATGAGCAAATCAAGAAAGAAAGATGATGAAATTATATTTCTTTAGAGTACTTCTATATTTTTCATTCAACTCTCAAAAATAGTGTGCTACTGACCAGGCCAGGTTTGCCAAAACCAACTAAATTAACTCAATGATCCCAAAGTGATACCAATACTAACAACAAGATCAATCATATAACCACGAATTGAAAACTAATATAAGTTATGCGAAAGAGTAAATGATAGAACTTCTCATTAATATCTCATAATGGCAACTCACACCAAGGGATACATATCTAACGAGAGAGGGGACACTTCCATAATGCAAACCATCCTACACAATAACTTCTCTATTCATGATATGACTCTACTAATAAGGTAAAAAGATAGAAGATAGTGATGTGATACCGCGACACTCCCCCAAGCTTGGAACAAACCATGGGGATGCCAAACCTGATGACGAATTACTCCTTTGGGGGTGGTGGTATCCTCTCATCTTCGTCTGACTTCCAAGGTAAGGGCTTCCCATCAACAAAGGACATCGTGGTTTCCAGCATCCTAAAACTTGCAACAACACTTATGCGTTTAAACCTAACCTCATACTCACAGTTTTGATTTTGAATGTCATAGAACTGTGCTTGCAGTTCGTTGGTTGTTTGGCGGAGTGAGATGACTTCATCCTTGAGTTTAGCAGTCTCCTTTGGGTGCTCGACGATGAGTTCGGAACAAATCTTATGGATGATATCCACTTCGCGCTCTGCCATCTTCTTGTACCTAAAGACTTCTTGCTCCAGTGCTTCCACCCTGTCCTCCAGACTTCCCTCACCTTTAGGGCCTCGAACCTCTTTTATCCGGAGTTCCCCATCTTCAAGCAACAACTCCTTGGGATGAATCTTCAACTCTCTCATGTATGGGTTGGTGATATCCTCTAAGGAATCTTCCTTGGCTGGTCCAGAGGAAGACATTGTAGCTCCAAATCTGGGACTCTACCTGTCAGAAACAGATCGAAATGAAAACACGACGAAAGCATGATATACGAACCTCGGGAGATCCGGGGGAGTATATATTATGAAGTTTCATGACGAAAGGAAGGTACTGGGAGAAAACGGGCCAGAGGCGGATTCTGGGGTGGCCACACCACCTGGTGGCACGGCCAAGGGTGGGCCCGCGCCACAGGGTGGTGTGAGCCACCCTGGCTCCTCTTCCGTCCCTTTTTCACTTTGTAGCTTTCCTTATTGGCTAAAAACTGCAAAAATATATTCAGATAGTATTTTCGTGGAACTTTTCTTACCAGAACTGTTACCTATTTGAAAGCGGACTCTGCAGGTCTCTGAATTTGGTCCTTGATAAATTTTTCTGGAGTTATAACTTGAAAGGCATCAACATCTTCATTATAAGAATCCCCAGCAATATAGTGTTTGAGTCACTGCCCATTCACTACTTATGTAGTATTATCTTTTAAAGATGAAATTTTTATTGCTCCTGAACGGTATACTTCTTTAATAATGAAAGGTCCTTCCCATTTTGACAGTAGCTTTCCTGCAAAAAATCTAAGATGAGACCTATACAATAGAACTTTCTCACCAACATGAAATTCCCTCTTAAGTATTCGCTTGTCATGCCATCTTTTAACTTTTTCCTTAAAGAGCCTAGCATTTTCATAGGCTTCACTCCTCCATTCATCTAAAGAACTTAAGTCAAATAATATTTTCTCACCAGCGAGCTTACAATCTCTATTTAGTTCTTTAACTGCCCAGTAAGCTTTATGTTCTAATTCTAAAGGTAGGTGACAAGCTTTCCCATAAACCATTTTATAAGGGGACATCCCCATAGGATTATTGTAGGCAGTTCTATAAGCCCATAAAACATCATTCAACTTTTTTAGCCTAGTTTTTCTAGATCTATTAATAGTCTTTTTCAAGATGGATTTAATTTCTCTATTTGATAACTCTCTACTTGCCTGCTAGTTTGGGGGTGATAGGATGAAGCAATTCTATGATTAACATCATATTTAGCAAGGGTATTTCTAAAACCACCATGAATGAAATGAGAACCCCCATCAGTCATGAGATACCTAGGCACTCCAAACCTAGGAAAGATAACATCTTTAAGCATTTTTAGAGAGGTTTACCCGTCAGCACTCTTCGTAGGAATGGCTTCTACCCACTTAGTAACATAATCAACGGCAATAAGAATATGAGTATAACCTTTCGAGGGAGGGAAAGGACCTATAAAGTCAAATCCCCAGCAATCAAAGGGTTCAATAACTAGAGAGTAATTCATAGGCATTTCATTGCGTCTAGAAATATTACCAACACGCTGACATTCATCACAAGATAAAACAAATTTTCTTGCATCTTAAAAAAGGGTAGGCCAATAGAAACCTGATTGTAGCACCTTTTGTGCAGTTCTATCTCCTATATGATGTCCTCTGTAAGCACTACCATGACATTTACGCAATATCTCCTTTTGTTCATATTCTGGAACACATCTTCGCATAATACCATCCACTCCTTTGTATAAGTGTGGGTCATCCCAAAAAATAATGCCTCAAATCATAGAAGAACTTCCTTCTTTGCTGAGCTATAAAAGTTGGAGGCAAATACTTGGAGACAATAAAGTTAGCATAATCAGCGTACCAAGGGCTCCCTCGCGAGCTTACCCCTACTGCGGCTAATTTCTCATTTGGGAAACTATCATTAACAGGCATAGGGTCAAAAGAGATGTTTTCTAATCGAGATAAATTATCGGCTAGAGGGTTTTCAACACCTTTCCTATCTACTATATGTAGATCAAACTCTTGTAAAAGTAGCACCCATCTAATAAGCCTAGGCTTAACATCCTTTTTCGTCATAAGGTATTTAATAGCAGCATGATCAGTATGAATGGTGACATTTGAGTCTACAATATAGGGTCTAAACTTATCATAAGCAAAAACGACAGCTAGAAATTCCTTTTCAGTAGCATAATTCCTTTGAGCAGCGTCTAAAGTCTTACTAGCATAATGAATAACGTTTAATTTTTTATCAATTTGTTGCCCAAGGACAGCACCTACAGCAAAATCACTAGCATCACACATTATTTCAAAGGGAAAACTCCAATCAGGTGGTTAAACAATAGGGGCTGTAGTTAAAGCCTTCTTAAGAGTTTCAAAAGCTCCCTTACAATCATCATCAAAAACGAAGGGTACATCTTTTTGAAGAAGATTAGTGAGGGTTTTTGAAATTAAAAGTCTTTAATAAACCTTCTATAGAAACCAGCATGACCAAGGATACTACGAATACCTTTGATGTCTCTTGGGCATGGCATCTTCTCAATGGCCTCAACCTGAGCTCTATCAACTTCTATGCCTCTTTCAGAAACTTTATGCCCAAGGACAATCCCTTCATTAACCATGAAGTGGCATTTCTCCCAATTAAGAACAAGATTAGTTTCTTCACATCTCTGCAAAACTTTATCAAGGTTGTGCAGACAATTATCAAAAGAAGTTCCATAGATAGAAAAGTCATCCATGAACACTTCTACAATTTCCTCACAAAAACCATGAAAGATAGCAGACATGCACCTTTGAAAAGTAGCAGGAGCATTACATAAACCAAAAGGCATACGTCTATAAGCATAAGTTCCATAAGGGCAAGTAAAAGTAGTTTTTTCTTGATCTTGTTGTTTAACAGCAATTTGAGAGAAACCAGAATAACCATCAAGAAAACAAAAATGGGTCTTTTTAGACACCTTTTCCAACATTTGATCAATAAAAGGAAGCGGGTAGTGATCTTTCTTAGTAACTTTATTGACTTTTATAAAATCAATGCACATCCTATAGCCTACTACTATTCTTTGAGGAATAAGCTCATCATTATCATTAGGAACAACGGTAATACCTCCTTTTTAGGAACACAATGAACAGGACTAACCCATTCACTATCAGCAATAGGGTAAATAATACCAGCATCAAGGAGTTTAAATACCTCATTCCTTACCACTTCCTTCATCTTAGGATTTAAACGTTGTTGGTGCTCTACTACTAGCTTTGCATCTGGTTCTATGTTGATAGAATGCTGACATATAGTAGGTGAAATCCCTTTTAAATCATCCAGAGTATAGCCCATAGCTCCTCGGTGTTTCTTCAAAACCTCTAATAACCTTTCTTCTTCCTTTCCTAAAAGTTTAGAGCTAATAATAACAATATATATCTTTTTATCATCAATATAAGCATATTTAAGATCATCAGGGAGAGGTTTTAGATCGAAAACCGGATCCTTTTTAGGTGGCAACGTGGTACCCAAGTCTTTTACAGGCAAGTTATGCTTAAGCATCTTAGGCTGATCATGGAGAATCTCGTTAACCTTATTCCTTTCTTCCGTGAAGATTTCACTTTCATGATCTTCCATAAATTGCTGCAAAGCATTGCTAGGAGCAAGAGAAATAGAAGCAAGTTGTTCAACTCTAAAATCCTCATTATGGGTTTCCTCTTCACAAGGTTCTTTAGCGAATTTTGAGAAATTAAACTCATAAGATTCCCCATCAAACTTAGTCGAGATTTTCTCCCTTTTTCAATCTATAATAGCTCCACAAGTACTCAAGAAAGGTCTACCAAAAATAATAGGATAAGTTTTACTAGCAGCTGAACCGAGTACTAGAAAATCAGCAGGGTACTTAATCTTACCACAAAGAACTTCCACGTCTCGTACAATACCAATTGGAGAGATGGTCTCTCTATTAGAAAGGTGAATAACCACATCAATCTCTTCCAATTCGCAGGGACTGATTTCATGAATAATTTCTCTGTAAAGCTCATAAGGAATATCACTAGAACTTGTACCAATATCACATAAACCATAATAGCAATGATCACCAATTCTAACAGAAAGCACAGGGAAACTAGCTTTTTTAGTTCTTTTAGGATGTGAAACAATGTTAGAAGCATCCTCAGAAAAGACTATGTGTCCATCTTCTATGCTTTTAGTGACAAGGTCTTTCACAATTGCTACCAGAGGTTCAACGTCTATTTGTTCATCAGGTTTTATAGTTCTCTTTTCACTTTTGGTAATTACATTAGTTATCATAGGATGATCCTTTACCTTATTTGGGAAGGGAATCTTCTCAATATAAGGTTCAGGTAAGATGGGATCAATAGTGCAATACTCAGCACTCCCAACAGGAACACAGTCAACACTATCTTTATAAGGTTCATGGTACTTGTTCCATCCCCTTTTTGGAATTTCAATATAAGAAGAAAAAGCCCTAAAGCAATTCGTAATAACTTGTAAATCAAGACCATAAGCATTTTTAATATTTTGAAAGTCATCAGTTCCCATAAAAGATTCAATGCATTCATAATCATAATTTATACCTGAATTTCTACCTTTGTCATTCTCCCAAGCTTCAGCATTGTCTTGAATACGGTCTAGAAGATCCCATTTAGCTTCTTCTTCCATGCGAGTGAATGATCCAACACAAGAAGCAACCAATAAATCCTTGTCATGTAGAGGGAGCCTTGCATAAAAGTTGTTGATAATAATATTATTGGGGAGCTCATGAATGGGACATTTGAGCATTAGTAACTTCAGTCTCCCCCAAGCTTGAGCTATACTCTCTCCATCAAGAGGCCAAAAGTTGTATATTTGATTCCGATCTTTATGAATCTCACTAGGAGGATAAAACTTTGAATAAAAGAGAGGCACTATTTCCTCCCATTCTAGAGCTTGACCATTCTTCAGCAGCTTATACCATTCCTCAGCTCTTCCTTTCAGCGATAATGAGAATAACTTCTTCTTAACTTGATCTATAGTAATACCTGCACACTTGAACAACCCGCATAATTCGTGTATAAAGAGTAAATGATCACCGGGATGGACAGTTCCATCCCCAACAAAGTATTTATCCATAACATGATCAATAATTCTTGTAGGTATTTTAAAAACATCATTCTCAGCAGTGGTGGTTTATCTACTACCTTAGCAATGGTAGTAGCATTACCAAATAAGAAACTCAGCGAATTATCCATAACAAAAATAAAGCAACTAACAGAAATAAACAATACTCATAGTAGAAGTTTCCTTTACCAGTTCCATTCTCCAATAGTGCTTCACTCCCTGGCAACGATGCCAAAAAATAGTCTTGATGACCCACAAGTATAGGGGGTGTATCGCAGTATTTTCGATAAGTAAGAGTGTCGAACCCAACGAGGAGCAGAAGGTGCTGGCTAGTGGTATGGATCAGGAATTCTCCACAAATACTTAGCAAACGAATTTTTAGGGGTTTTTGATAAAGAAAGTAAACAAAGTATGAGTAAATAAAATAAAGTAGGAATAAATGCAGTAAGTGGCCCAATCCTTTATGCAGCAAAGGACAAGCCGGTTGTATTACTTAAGATGACCAAACATTCTCGAGGACACATGGGAAGACTGTCAAGTGCTTTTGCTTCGTATAGTTGATTAATCTTCTTTAGCTTGCTAAGTGTTGTGTGGGTGAACCTGTGCTAATGTACCGACCTTCCTAGGACTAATACATACTTGTGATTATACCCCTTGCAAACATCCGTAAGTACAAGAAAGTAATTAAGGTAGAAACCTAACCAGAGATTTAAACTCTAAGACCCTTACGTCCCTTGTGCAATGGTTTCCTAACGGGGGTTCAGGTTTCTGTCACTCCGGCAACCCCTACGATTAGTAGCCAAATACACAATGCATTCCCCTAGGCCCATATAGGTGAAGTGTCATGTAGTCGATGTTCACATCACACCACTAGAAGAAGTACACCACAACTTAAATATCAAACTATTGAATCTTTCTCAACACAACTCCACTACTAACAACATGACTTCTCCCATGTCCTCAAGAACAAAACGAACTACTCACAAGACATCACATGGATCATGGTTAGAAATGGAATAATGATGTGTAACAATCTGAACATAAACAATAATCAATGGTTCACTCGATGGCATCAACTACAAAGAGTAATCAACACCAGGAAAGTTTCCCCTATGAACTATGCAAGATTCAACACAATTGTTACAACAATATGGAGATGGTGATGAGGGTGCTGGTGGTGATGATGATGATGATCCTGATGAAGCCCAGCTTGATGGTGGTGTTGATGGCGATGATCTCCCCTCTTCGGGAAGGAATTCCCCTAGCAGAAATCTGTCTGTCGGAGAGATCTTTCTCTCTCGGTGTTTTCCGCCCCGCAGAAGCGGCGAAATCTTTCTGTGGTCGCTCCCCGAGTCTTAGGGTTTCGGGAGGATAATATATGCCAGAGGGGAGTGCCAGGGGTGGACCAGGGCGGCCACACCACCTGGTGGCGTGGCCTAGGCTGGCCCGTGCTAGGGGTGGTGTGGGCCCCCTATGGCCCATCTCCAGCCCCCCTTGTGGCTTCCTTTGTCTTCTGGAAAAATAGGATTTTTCGTATATTTTCCCGGATTTTCTGATCTTCGCGAATTTTGCCTCCAAACAACACCTTTTCCATCAAAATCCTGACTGCAGCGGTCCATGCTCCAAAAGTCATCAACCATGCAAAAACAGATGAAATTTCATAAGTATCATCTCTTAATATGAAATATATCAATGAATAGGAGTGAATTATGACATAGAATAGTGATGCAAAATGGACGTGTTCAGAATCTTCTAGAAGGAATAAATTCAGGACTGATCTGGTTAAGGGTTTTAGAAGATCACCTAGTGGCTAGGGATTAGGTCCAGCTTTGGAAACTTGGTTAGGGTTGATATTCTTGGATTAGTTAAATGGTAGATGCTAGTTGATGAGCTCCTAGGGTAGCTCATACTACTTCCTAAGAAAACAAGCCAGACAACAGATCAAGGCAATTCATCTTTCAATCAAATCAAACTACTACATGGGTTACCATAAAGCCTAGATTGGGGGTAAGTATTGGTATGTTGAAAGGTTGGAGTTTGAATAGGGTGAGGATCCTTGGTATTTCTACCAAGAGTAGGATTCAAAATATTCATACAAAGGTTTTGGAAAAACCTAGAGATAAGAGTAGTTGGAAGTCCTGTCTGGAAAACATAGAGAGATTATATCATATAGATCTCCATAATGTTGTTAATAGAAGGTTTTGATATTCCAGAACATTTGAGAATATGCAAAGTGAGCGAATACAGTTTTGTTAGATAGCTTTGGTCAATTGATGGTGAGGTAAGAAGTATATCATATGTTATACTTTCAGATGCATAAGCACAAACAAACAATGAGTAATCACTACATTACTAAACAAGAATGTTTTGTGTTTCCCCCCTGATTTTTGTATTCTGGACAACTAATCAGGGTTGCTGAAATTGGGGTGTTACAGTAATCCCTTATCATGGTAGCGTTAGTATTTAGACAAGATAAATTAGAATAGAAAACACTTACTTATTGTATAAAGAATCATCACGGATTCGTGGAAACAACACCATAATTGTATGGTGCAATGTGGATTCCAAAAATTCTAGACTTATGTGATGATCCAGAATTAGAATGAATACATCTTTGTAGTGTATTCCTAGACAAATAAGAATACACATTCCACAACTGCAACCAAAGGAGCAAAATTTTTATTGCTTAAACTTGGTGTTTATCGAAATGAGTTTCTCAAATAAAAGAGTTGATAGATAAAGGTGAAAGCTCAAACAAGGTTGAAAACCTTTCCTCCAAATGTCGGAGTAGCGCAACAGGATTGATTCTAG
This sequence comes from Avena sativa, assembly GCA_916181665.1. NCBI lineage: Eukaryota > Viridiplantae > Streptophyta > Magnoliopsida > Poales > Poaceae > Avena > Avena sativa. The sequence continues at coordinate 349,612,438 of OV702287.1, forward strand.
AACAAAACCTACAGATAGAGGAGAAACTAATGATAATGATCAAAAGTTCCAGTGGAGCTTTTTCTAAAAAAAAGTAGGATTCATGAATAAGTTCTGCCTCATTGCAGAATTGAATTCATGATTCACTTGTTATGTTAATGGAACAATGACATACCTATGAACTACAAAGAAGCAATGGTGAACCAAAGTATAAGAAATGTCTTAGAGTCATGAAATCCTATACATTAAGATACATTTAAAATGGTAAAGTAAAATGTTACTTCAACTTATCAAAGTAAAGATGATACTTGGTTTTCCCAAAGGGACTACTAGAGTAAATGATCATGGGGCAAGGTTGAAAGTTTTCGTGCCTCCATGCCCAAGTTCATAGACTCTTTGTATGAGTCGCAAGGAAGAAATGAAACTTAAATTAAGAAATAAAGCTTGATTTGTGTCAAGAAATGTCTTGAAAAAATTTAAATGGTTGACTACAATGTGTACCAATGCTTAAGTCAGACAAATGGAATATCATAGCTAGAATTCTCAATTTGATGAATGATCAAAGGATTTTGGGATTGTGCCCAGAATATTGAGAAGACTGATGGCTCAATACACGGCACCCAGAAAAGTGCTTGGTGCATGGTGTTGATGCAGAGCTCGTTGGGAACCCCAAGAGGAAGGTATGATGAGCACCGCAGCAAGTTTCCCTCAGTTACGAAACCAAGGTTTAATCGAACCAGTAGGAGCAAGGAAACATCTCAAAGGTGTTACTAGCTGAGCTTTGGCAGGGCGCACTACCGGTGCTAGTAGCAATGTGGAGACCTGCACAACACAACCACAGAACTTTGTCCCCAACTTGCGATGAGGTTGTCAATCTCACCGTGTTTTGCGGAAAACAAAGGATTAAACGTATCGAATGGAAAGAAGTAAAAGTTTGCAGAAAGTAAACACAAAGCAGTAAAAGATTGTAGATTGTATCTAAAGAAAAGGACTGGGATCCATAGTTCACTAGAGGTGGCTCTCCTTAGATAGATAACATGCTGGGTGAACAAATTACAGCGGGGCAATTGACAAACACCGAGAAAGCAATACATGCATATACTAATCATCTTGACTCCTTTGAGACTTGATTGGGCAATACAACATAATACATAGACCGCCATCCAACTGCATCTATGACTAATAATCCACCTTCAGGTTATCATCCGAACCCCCTCCAGTATTAAGTTGCAAGCAACAGATTATTGCTTTACGAACTGCGTGTAATGTAAACAATACAATAGAACAAAAGATCGTTGTTTTCTCCCTAGTAGCAACAGCACATCTAGTACCTTAGAGATTTCTGTCACTTCCCCAGATTACCAGAGGCATGAACCCACTATCGAGCATAAATACTAACTCTTGGAGTTGCTAGCATCTACTTGGCCAAGATAGCTACTAACAACAGAAAGCATGCAAGATCTCAAATAACAAAGACATGATAGAATCAATAATCAATCTGAAATAGCATCTCAATATCCATCGGATCCCCGCAAACACAACATGTATGGATTACAAATAGATGATCTTGATCATGAGTGGAGCTCACAAGATCTAAACATGAAAGCACAAAGGAGGAGAAACCAGCCATCTAGCTACTACATGGATCCGTATTCCAAGGATGAACTACTCACGCATCACACCGGAGGCTTGCATGGTGATGAAGAAGGCCTCCAGGGTGAATTCCCCTATCCGGCAGGGTGCCGGGAAGAGCTTCAGATCCCCCCGATCTAGGGATGGAGATGACGACGGCTATAGACTCTTTCGTGGACTTTTGATCGGGTACTTAGGGTTTTCGTCCCAAGGGCAACTTATAGGCGGAAGGAGAGGCCGAGGGGGTGTTGGGGTCGGCCAGACCACCCGCTGGCGCGGGCCAGACCTGGCCGCGCGGCCAGGTGGTGTGGCTGGCCCCTGGCCCCTCTCCGTCTCGTATTCTGGCACTTGATCCCTTCTGGAAAAATAGGCACTTTGGCTTTTGTCCCGTCCAATTCCGAGAATATTCATTTTCTGACTTTTCTGGAACCAAAAACAACAGAAAACAGGCAGCTAGCACTATGGCTCTTGTTAATAAGTTAGTCCAAGAAATCATAATAAAAGTACTCCAAAGTTGGAACAAAACACGAGAAAGTGGATAAAACTAAGCATGGAACATCAAAAATTATAGATACATTTGCAATGTATCAAAGACCTGCATTTACAATAAACCGAGTGGGAGCTAAGAGAGTTCCATATTTGAGTTGGAGCTTGATGAAACATTATCATATGTGATTGACATATTGACATATTGTGAATGGTATTGTTGGTATTAGTAATTATTAGAGAATATTAAGTAGATGAAGTTAAACGAATATTTAAAATTGAAATCTATCAAGATAGATTGATGTGTTTAATAGCATTAATTCGGAATATTTTCATAGATTGGATTCTGAAGAATTTCAGAATGGAACAAGTTAAGAAGGAAGTTCGTACTTGTATAACTAGGTGAAGCATTGAGATTGTCTCGGTACGATGATGGTTAAAAGAAGGAAAAGATGTGTGGCATCTACTATGCCTCAGTCATAGGTTCCATCTTATAAAATCATGTTGTATACTCAATATAATGTGACCCAAGTTCTTAATCTGAAGAACATGTTCCAGAGTGATCTCTAAGTGAATCACTGAACAACATTCGAGCATAGTCTTCAGTGTCTAGAGAGAGGTGAAGGTATACATATGATCTGTAAAGGATGGTGAACTTGATCGTAGAAGGGTTACACTAGGAAGTTCCATCCAACCTAGATGATTGGAATTCTCGCAACATTGAGTGCCTTAGAATAAGATAAGCATGGTTAGAATCAAAGTGGCATTTATTGCACTGTCGGTAAGATTTACTTTGACATAAGAAGTATATGATTACTTCAAAGGTAAAATATGCAATGTTATGGCTAGGGAAGTGCATTTTCCCACAGAGTGTATTCCTAATGCTCATGAAAATGAAAATTTCATCTTATGATTGATTAATAGGATGTCATGGCATAAGGAAAAAAACAACACTCTATCGCCAAAGTGTAAATATTTATACCACAAGGTTATCATGTGATGATAAAGGGAAATGTCAAATAGGTGACATTAAAATTTTGCAATGACATAAGGATCTGTGTAGTACAGTCCATAGACAAAATCTCTTCCATGAGCAAGCATGATCAGAACACCAAAAATGTTATGGTGCAATGATTCGTTCAAATGCAGCTAGTTTATTTTTACTCTAGTGCAAGTGGAAGACTGTTGGAAATATGCCCTAGAGGCAAATAATAATATAGATTATTAACATATTTCATTAAGTTCATAATAGGTTTTATACCATGCTATAACTGCATTGATAGGAACATCAATACATGTGTGATATGTAAACCACCAGAGTCCCTAGTGATCCCTTAAACACTAGTTCCTAAGTCAATCGATGATCGATGTTTCCCGATCATGGACATTTATGTCAATTGACAATGGGGTCATTTCATTAGGTGATTTAAATGGTGGACATGCCCAACATAGGAATTGTAACACGATAAAGTCATGAAGTTTAGCATTGCAATGACTGGGAAACATAGTAATCAATTCCTTAGACCATGAGACCATATTTAATCATTGTCACCCGAGAGTGCCTTGTTTACATCAAACGTCACTTGGTAAAACAGTGGTCATAAATTTGTCTTCAAGTATTCAGAGGGTCATGTAGAGGTCTATGTGTCAAGAGCGGGATTTGTTCTTCTGCATGACGAAGAAATACTCTAAGCCCACTTGGAGACATGACATCCATAAAGCTCCAGCATGTGAATAGCTCATGGGGATGGCATAACTCAGAACAAGTAAAGTTGTACTTGTTAGTAACGAGATTGAACTCGACATGGCAATGTTGTTGATCAAGTCTCGGACAAGTAAAGTATCAAAGTAACAAAGGGAATAGGACTCTATGTTTAATGGTTCAACGACAAAGATACTCGTGGAATGCATTAGGGTCATTATGGGCATCTAGGTCCTGCTAATGATCATTGGTCCGATTGGGGTCTCGACCATGTCTGGAGTGTTCCCAAACCATAAGGTTAACACACTTAAGGGTTTGACAATGCTTGGATATCGTTTTGGTATCATATGAATCATCGAAGAAAAAAGAAGGGGAAACCGGAAGGGTTCCGGGAAAGTCGAGTGGGTGTCTGGAGTTGTCCGAAAGGAGTTCCGGTGCAAGGGAATTAAATAAATGTAAATATATGTTAATTATTGAATTATACATTTATTTATTTTTATTTAATGATTTAAATTTGATTTAATGGGGATATCATGCCTAATGGGCCAATTCCCTAGGGGAAAAGGCCCAAGAGGGAGGGCACCCAAAGGGGAGAGGGAAGGAGTGGTCGGTTGGGCCCTTGGTGCCCTACGTGGGGCCCAAGGAGGACTTGGCCGGCCAGCCAAGGAGGCTCCCACCTCCTCCTCTCCTTTAGTCCCATATTGCTAGGATAATAGACTTGGGGCTCCCCTCCCCCTATATAAAGGAGGGCATAGGGAGGGATTTAAACACACCAATAAATCCCAAGCTTTGAGGCTTCCCCCTTCAAGTGCAGTTCTCTCTCTATCTCTATCTCTCTCGTGGGTGCAGGCCCGCTGTAAGGGCTGCACGAACGAGAGTGTTCTTCACCATGCAGTGCCATTGCGCCGTGGAGATTTCAGATCTAGGAGATCTACTTCTTCAACCTATGCTGGATCAGGGTCTAGGAGTCGTTGTCAAACACTATATGTGTGTGACCCCCTACGAGGCGCTGCCCTAGTGGCGCTTGAGTCATTCGAGCCATCGAGTGATTGGAGATGGTGGAGCTGGAGCTCGTGGAGCCGTTCGAGTTCAGAACGACCTTGAGGACAGCATCGGTACGACTACATCAACCATGTTCTCCTGAATGTTGACAATGTTTTTTCGGTCTTAAACTTGGTAAGTTTGCAAAAAGCCCCTCCCATTACTGCATTACTAATAGATAGATCCTGGCATCAGGGTGTTTGCGTAGGAAAAAATGTTGTTTTCAGGCGCATAAACCCCAACAGGTTTGTAGTATGCCATGAGTAGCTCTATACTTAGGATTATTTCCCCTCCTAATAGGTTATCCCTTAATTTTCTAAGTGTTATTCTTGTTCTATGTTATATATATAAATATCGTTGGTGGGGGTGAGGGGTTCAACGACTGAAATTTTTCTAAGTACAAAAGCTCTTTTGAGCGAAGCTTTTTCTCTCAATTCTACTTCAAAACAAAAATTTAGTTTTCTTCTGGGTAGATTGGTTGTCGGGACAATGAGTGGATTTTTGTGGAGGACGGTTGCCCATGAATCAAAGAATTCTGCCATGCTCCAAAAGTCAGAAGCTTCAAGTTCAACCACAATACATATGGGCTCTATTTTGGCTTAGTACTTAGTTGGAAACCTCACATGGGTAGCGTCATTTGGAGAATAATTTGGCATGGACGGATTCAGAAGGTAGATGGGTTACTAAAGGAAGGCTTCACCATGGTCCTGTTTGTAAAAGGACTTGTTCGTGGATTGTGGGTAAAGTGCACAAACTCTCAAGAGTAATCAATATGATCGATCAACCGAGTTCACGAAAAAGAAAAACCTGAGCATCTTAAGGATGGAGCATCCGAAGGATCTTCCTATCTCTTTCCAAACTTAAGTTTTACAAAACCCTATGGTGAGTAATATCCAAGTGTTACTGTGTTAGGTTGAGGATTGGACACTTCGTGCGTAATATCCTCATGTTCCACTCAACCCTATATTACTTAAAAAAAATTACAAAGTAGGATAAAAGAATTTTCTGTTTTCCTCTTCACTTAAGAAAATCAGCTTTACATAAATAAACCAAGCCTTCTCCTAGCCTTACATGTAGAGATAGGCTAACTCTTTTCTTAGTGTAATTTTCCAATACATTCAAAGTATTGACCAACTCGTTTGGCTGCAAGTTTGATGTGTATAATCCGAAGATTAAAAGGTGCGTAGGATTCACGGGTCTACACTCAACAATCCTGAGGCGTTGATGGACTCAAGATTTGTTTAAGTTTCCCCTGTTTTCTTTTGAGCTAGATATAAACTATGCAATGATATAATAATTAAACTCTAGATTATTTGTGTAATAATGACTTGTGTTTTAAATTGTATTTTATCGACCGTGAGTTCTAGCTAATGATCCAGGGACTTAGGATCTTTAACAATGTCAGGTCATTACATCTCCCTGGGCGGTGGCTCCCTTCATAGGCCCTTCCTCGGGAAGGCCCATTTAGGTGGGCTCTCCCTAAAATTGAATTTTAAATATTATTTTAATATTAATTCCATTAATTAATATTAAATAGATATTATTTAATTCCCTATAGTCCGAAACACCTTTTGGATCACTCTGAACATCATTCGGATTTTGATGGAACATTTTCGGTTCACTTCTCTCTTTTCTCCAACGATCTCAAATCAAGTCGTAAGTGCCATCTACCCTTAAGTGTGCCACCCTACGGTTCGGAAATGCACAGACATGATCGAGACATCTCTCCTATCAATGACCAACAACATGACCTAAAAACCCATGATGGCCCCCATGCATTCCATGAATTAACTTGATCGCTTGAACCTTAAATGACAAGTCTCATTCACTTTGCTTCACGATACCTGGTTTGTCCAAGATCTGATATTTAGTATCTCTATACCTAGTTCGATCTTGTTACCGACAAAAAACATTTAATCATCCCCTATACATTTCCCGTGACACATGTTTGCAAACTCTGTAGATGTAATCTCAATGAGTGGGGCCAGAGTATCTATCCATCACGCAGATGGGAAAATCCTGATCTTGATGCATACACCTCAACCTACCTCTTCAGAATACCTGAGAGACACCTTTTAGATCACCCTGTTAAGGTGTGACGGTTGATGCTGTCAAGACTGCCTCTAGTGATAGTGATTAAATATGATCTCACAGTCAAAGGATTGGGTTACTATATTTCTCTAGTTTTCACAAAGTTGAACTTTATGACTGGATCTCATTGGAATACTTTAAGTTGGGTGTGTATCCATCACATCATTCACTCAATGACATGACCTCATTGTCAATTGACATAAATGTCCATGACATGGGTATTGCCCAATAAGCACTCGACTAAAGCCTACCTGGTGCGGCTCAACGGAAGGCCCACTCGACGAATTGCCAAGGTACATGACGCCTATGACGGTTCAACTGATACGAAGCCTACAAGGACACAGACTCCTGGCATAACAAGACAAGGAAAGTACAAGACTAGACTAGATACGAACTCTGACTTGTAAACCAACTCGTATTGGTACCTGAGACCTAGCCTCCCCATATATAAAGGCTAGGAGGGTCCAACGAGAAGGCATCCTCTCCCCCAACACGCTACTCCACAATAGATCTTGACATACGCCAGATCCAATCTGCGCATATACCACCATCGGCGATATTGTAATCCTTCGGATCCTTTATCAATCAAGAGCAGACAAGTAGAAGTAGGGTCCTCTACGAGGCTTGAACCTGGGTAAACCTTGCGTCCCTGTGTGCTTGTCTGTTAGCCGATCGAGACTTCCAGCGTTTCCCTCCTTCTCCAAAACCCAAGTCCATAACAATGGGCATTGATGAGTTAAACCCTCGTCAATTGGCGCCGTCTGTGGGAACGGGGCGCGCTGATGTTGCGATCTCGATGGTTCCATCACCGACAATCTACGATTCATCCGCTTCTTGGGAGATGATCTACTTCGCTTGGAGTCATGTTCCGGGCTAATCCCCCGTCATCAACATTTGCTAGATCGGGTCACATCTGGTCAATACGTCTGTGCCGATGCCTTCTATTTCCTAATCACGCTTATCCAAGGCCGAATCATCCGTCCAGCTGCAACATCTGATTCTTCAAGATTGGAATTTTGAGTGGCGTTCTATCCGCTACTAGATCGACTGTGTCTCAGCTTAACCATCAGAATCGGCGACCAAAGGAGAAAAACGGCAAAAACTGATGCGCACATGAGCCTGCTTGATCGTACATGCGCTAAAATGTAAGCGTCGTGGAAGCCTTGGACCAGCGAGTTGTCACGTCATCTATCAGATCCGATTTTTACTATCTGCAAGGAAAAATCAAAGGCGTGAAGTCTCAAAGCTGAGTCAAATAGTTCAAGGATGACTTGCACAGTCCAAATCCAAAACGAAAGGCCATTATGGCCCTTGTAAAGAAAAATAGAAGGAAAAAAGAAGTGCTGGTGCAGACTCCTCAGCGTGATTCAATCAAAGGCCAAGAAAAGAGAGAAGATCAATCAAAGTTAGCTAATTCACGACTGCTTCCGTATCATATGAGCAAAAAAAAAGCAAGGTACTTCACGTCCGTCGTTGCAAGATCCTCTTAAAAAAAGAGAATTCAGAACATATCGGTCGATCAAAAATAAAAAAGTCAGTATAACAAAGACAGTCACGGAGACGACCAGTCCGCCGCACGACTCTCCACCATGTCGACTACTTCAGCTAAGCATTGTGCGACCCGCTGAACGTGTTGAATCCTTCCGCCATGCGACCCGTTGCGATCTTTGGTTTTGGCTACTCGGGGACTCTGTCGAATCCGCCGCGACGATACCTGTCTGCCGCGTTCGGTACACGTCTACCGTGCGACTCCCTCCAAACAAAAATCCGGTGACGCCGCACGACTCCGTCGACATCAACTACACACCAGCCATGTTGACTTCATGTCCGCCACGTTAACTACGCTGGAGGGCTCACTTCCGCCATCGGCTCCGACGACCTATTATAGTCTTCGACTGCGGCAACCTGCTATGATTTTCGGTTGCGGCAAACTACTTCTGCCATCGGCTTCAACCCGTTGTTGCGTTGACTCTGGTCCGCCACATCGGCTCGTGAACGCCGCCTCTACTCCATCAACTACCTTGACGCTACACTCAGGGGCTCCTTCGGCCCCAACGACCTGCTGTGGTTTTCGAATCTATCGACCCGTTGCGGTCTTCTACTACGATGACATGCCGTGGTCTTCGACTTAGGTGAGCCACAAGTTGCATCGGCTTCCGCGACTGCGACCTGTCACCTCCCTCGGCATCGACCACCCACTACAATCTTCGGTTGGGGAAACTCGCTACCGCCATCAGCATCGACGACCCACTGCCGCGTTGACTCCGGTCCACCGCATCGGCTCTCGAACGCCGCCTCGACTACATCGACAACATCGAATCTACACTCGGGGGCTCCGTCGACTCCGCCGCGAGGCCTGTTACCGCCTTCGGCTATGGTGACTCGCTACGGTCTCCGACTCCGCCCATCTACTGAGTCTTCGACTCCATCACGCGACTTGCTGCGGTCTTCAGCTGCGGTCTTCGGGTGAGGTGACCCGATACGGTCTTCGACTGCTGTGGCCCGTTATAGTCTTCATATACGGCAATTCGTCATCACCACGCGACTCCGATCCGCCGCGTCGACTACGTCCGCCGCGTGACTCGCTGCCACGTCAACTCTAGTCTTCGACTCTAGTGATTCGCTACGATATTCGACTCGGAGGCTCCCTCCGCTTCAGCGACCCGCCGCGGTCTTCAACTTCAACGACCGGCTGCGGTCTTCATATCGGGTGACTCAGGGACTCCCTCGACTCCCGTGACCACGAGCCGCTACAATCTTCGACTCCCGTGACCCGCCGATCGCATCGGATCTTGCGACTCATTCATCACGGCAACTATCAATAAAGCTAAGTTTTATCTCTACTTAGAGCTGATTTTTTTTAACTCGCACTCGAAACACTCGGGGGCTGCGCCCTCTTCGAGTAACCTAATGTGCCGTCGACTCCGCGCACTCGAGCACCTCATACGCAACAGCCCGAGTAGCTGATTCTGCCTGATCGTCGAATCCTTGAACTCCGAGCACCTCGGCAAGGTACTGAGACTAAGGGTAATTAGGCTAACGAAAAGGCCTAGCAAATGGTGCAAAAGTGTTGACTCGATTGGCACCAAAAAATATTATTCACAAGCTGATAGGCAAATATTCTTTACAAGATATAGATACTTCACAATTCTTTGCATTTTCTGTAGTTTACAAAGATGTCGACTGCATCGAGCTATTCTATCGGATCCTCCAATAGGAGTCGACAAAACAACTGGCTACGACATACACTCAAGACCCGAGTGAAGTCCCTCCTCGGATGGTGGCATCGCTTGATGCTACACACACGCGACATTGGCCGCGCACCCGATAGAAGTGACTGCGTCGAATCCATCCACATCATCGACTCACCTGGCTAGAACTCCTGGATTCTCCTCGCGTTATTTTCAACTGCGTCTACAAGATACAAGTCTCGAGTCTCTGCCCGAGTCTACGACTCCGCCAGATACTCGGGGGCTACTCCAAACTGGAGCGCTGGTCGCGCATATACAAGATCCTCGAGTGACACGCTCTGAATCCTCACTCGAATCCACGATTTGACTAAGGACTCGGAGGCTACTCCCATAGGGAGCGCTGGCCGCGCACCCGAAGAAATTTGTGAAGATATCCAAGCATTATGAAAACCCTTCACTCGAATCTACGATTTGATTGTAGACTTCGGGTTACTCCCATAGGGAGCGCTGAAAGCATATTCGACTGAAACAAGCAACAAAAGACGACAGCAGTCGCAAAAGTTATCTAGTCCCTGCCTGAATCTTCGACTGAAACAAGCAACAAAAGACGACAGCAGTCGTAAAAGTTATTTAGTCCCTGCCTAAGTCTTCAACTCAACCAGGCACTCGGGGGCTACTCCCATAGGGAGCACTGGTCGCGCACCCTATGATTATTTTTCCTTGTACATTGTACTGTGTGTCGATAACATCCACACTCGAATGCTATGGCGACTCCGCCTCATATTTTCCCTGCAAAGAGACTGCGTCTCTTGGGTCACCTGAATCATCTCCGCGATGACAAAATTCGGATACCGCGCTTACAGCGTGAAGATAAGACCTAAATAAGGCCTGGCAACGCGTCTGCTGCGCACTACTAGAGATATATCCATGCCTGCAGGTACGATGAATATGCCTTGACAGACGCGTCAACTGCCCACACCCATACACTGGAATTCGACTCCTATAAGGCCTTCGCAGCATGAGTCGAATTACGCCAGCAATTTCCGAATTCGAGTCAGGGGACTCGAGTTTGAGTAGGTAGCGTTGTTTTTGCCCTAGAGCAATTAACTGGTCTCGATCCGTCGAGCGCACTAGGCACGTTTATCATCATCCCTATGAACTACTATAAATTCGACTGACCCGATGAACTTCCGGGTGAAGTGCTTCGCACTCGACATAATTGTCGACTCCGACATCCTAATGCAAGACTCAAGACTTCTGAGTCTCCATCCGAATCTACGATTCACATGGACACTCGGGGGCTACTGACATGGGTATGCCCAATAGGCACTTGACTACAGCCTACCTGGTGCGGCTCGACGGAAGGCCCACTCGACGAATTGCCAAGGTACATGACGCCTATGACGGTTTGACTGATACGAAGCCTACAAGGACACAGACTCCTGGCATAACAAGACAAGAAAAGTACAAGACTAGACTAGATACGAACTCTGACTTGTAAACCAACTCGTATTGGTACCTGAGACCTAGCCTCCCCATATATAAAGGCTAGGAGGGTCCAACGAGAAGGCATCCTCTCCCCCAACACGCTACTCCACAATAGATCTAGACATACGCCAGATCCAATCTGCGCATACACCGCCATCGGCGACATTGTAATCCTTCGGATCCTTTACCAATCAAGAGCAGACAAGCAGGAGTAGGGTCCTCTACGAGGCCTAAACCTGGGTAAACCTTGTGTCCCTGTGTGCTTGTCTGTTAGCCAATCGAGACTTCCAGCGTTTCCCTCCTTCTCTAAAACCCAAGTCCATAACAATGGGCATTGATGAGTTAAACCCTTGTCAGTCCATGATTCTCGCGGCAGCTAGGTGACCCGTCACCTCGTAGTCAGACGGTGAGGGCACACTTCGGCTACTATGTAACCAATGTGACATGATTGCTCGACGCATTTTAGAAGCAGATCCGCTTTAAATTCTATGCACAAACTCGGCTCCTTCATCTGGAAATGGATCCCATGCCTGGGGGCTACTGTTGGTCCCGTGGATAAAGGGGTCCTCAAAGGGGCCTCCTACTAGTAGGCCCGCCCACGTGTCCGAGGAGATCAACCCTATGCAAGCCTCTCCTGGGTGGGAGGATCCCACCTAGACCCCTTCGGATACTTGTGTGTGCCTATAACCAAGGACGCCTACGAGTCACTACAAATCAGCGAGACAAGGGCACACCTAGGGTCCCGTGAGGAAAGCCTAGGGACAAGGGAGATAGGTTGTCAATGATGCCTGACCTAGGTGCCAGGCTACCCCTGCTCGCTCTCTGGCACATGTTGAGGACAGCAGGATAGCCTCGCCATCTCGAGGGCATGCACGTCCAACCCCAACATGTCATATCCAAGTGTCACTATGTAGCTACCGACCCTTGTGGTGTTCCTTGTCATTATAAAAGGAGGCCCAGGTCGGTCGAGAATGGGGGCAGAGAGAGGGAAGAGCAAGCTGTGTTTCTTTCCCGGGAACAAACTTTGTAATCATGTGATCATCCACCACATAGTAGATAGTTGCAAGATGTAGGGATCTACACATCGCGTCCTAAACCTGGGTTAAAAATCTATGTCTCTTTGTGTGATTATGTTCGTCTAGATCGTCGATCGATCTCTCCGGACGTTGCGCCTCTAGCCGAACTAAAAAGGATATCCTCCATCCCCGGTGTCGAAATCTAAGACACGACGGTAACATGTCACATTTTTACACTCTATAGAGATGTTCTACTTCACCCACAAACGTGTTTAGCCTTGTTACATAACCAGACATCTTATTCTCGTTTATACTTCCATGGCCTGAGGCCTACACTAAGTTGCCCTCCCTTCAAAAAATACTTAAGTCGTCATCCTGTAAGACAAGATGGGAACTTTACGAGCTCCCACCCGCTGTTCTCCACTTTGGATCACAACCCGACCTAGTACCCCGAAGACATAAACATAAGAAGGTCTACCTAACTTTTCTGTCCCATTCCGAGATCCATGGTTAGCATGGCCAATATGGCGCAAGAATCACTTACTATATTTCTTGTTAATCCTAGGTGTATTTTCGCGATATGATAGAACCTACACCATATAGCTTCCTAACCATGGTTCCAACATCCACCACAATAGATTAACCGAACACCCTAGATCGATAACCCATACTCCATATTTATTATGAAAACACTATTTGGATTTTGAATGCAAGTTATAATGTAACAACTTTGAAATGTATTATTTATAAAATAGTCCAAAGGACATGCAATACTGAACTTGCCTCTTGATTGTAAAATTATACAATTAACATTCTTCTAGTCTTCATAAGATCCAAATTCCAAGAACAACATCATGTCCGGTAAGAACTAATGTTTAAAGAATTTTCAATATGCTATTATGCATAAGATATGATATGCAACTATTCTAACCCCAAAACTAACCCTCGTTGGTTTGATTTAGGTTTTTGGTTTAGGGTTTGAGTTCTTTGATTAGGTTTTATATGAATAAGTTATTTACTTTCATATAATATTTTCAGGAATTTGAATGGTATTAAACAACATTTTAAGTTATCTTAAAATATTCATTTCTTATTCATGAGAGAGTATTTATAATTTGCAAGAAATTCTTGTTGGTATTTTTTATACTTCTTAAGTGGTATTGTTTTAATATCTTAATCATTAAAGAAATAAGGTAACACCTTAATGTTATATGGAAATGATAGTCTTATTTTAATAAAGTGATAATTTATATCATCGAAACTATTTTTAAATTATTTTTTGAATTTTATTTCAATTTAATATTTTAAGGTAGAAAATAAACTATAAAGTTGATTCTTATGTAAGATAATATCTTAATAGTGTTCTAGATTTCTTTCATATGTAGTACTAATTTATTTTAAGTTGATCTTAATAACTTTATTACTTCTCGGTTTCTTTTTGTTTCATTTTATTTTATTTACTTTCCATTGAGGTTTTTATTTTAAAACTATGAACATTAAAAGAATCAGTCATTTTACTTTATATCTTTATGGACATGTTAATTCTTAGTATTTTCTTATTTTATACTAATTCAAGTTAATATCTTAAAGTTTGAAATAAATAGAGTTAATTGTTTATTCTTAAATGAATAATGAGATTTAAAATTTATTCGATCTCTCTTATGTATTGCTTAAATTATTTTTAAATGTTACTAAGATCGTAAAGTTTAATATAATTACGGTTTATTTTACTTCAAGAAGAAAATGGTGTTTGATCTTATCATTGAAGGCAAGATTATATTATATATATTTCAAGTATCACTATGCTATATTAAATTATTTTTAATTTCTGCTATAATAAATAGTATGTATGGGTTTTATTTGCTTCTAAATTTTAATTGAACTCAAATGGGTGAGATTTTAATGTAGATAAAGACATCTTATTTTTTAGAACATTTTGATATATTGTTTGTATTTTTTCTGATTTGTATTAAATTTACTATCAATTTTCTAGGTTCAAAAAATAGAGATGGTGTCATTATGACGTGAGTATGGCATCAACAATGGCCATTTGAGCTCACTAGAGCATGGATAGGTTGCTAGGATGTATGCGATGATAGGGACCTAGGATATTTACTAAACTCATCATGGGCGACTGTTTGGTGGTTGTGGTGCTAAAAATAATGGATCTCAGAGCACGCCGGCGATGAGGTCAGATGGCCAAGATATACATCCAACTATGGAATTGGGGCTAGATATTTCCCCATGATGGTACAAAGGTATTGGGAGAAGCGCTAACTCACCCTGTGGATGATAAGATAGTTATCGAAGTCTAACTGCTATCGGGAGACGAAGATTGCTCATAGATTCCAACGATCGGTGCTAGATAAGAAAAGATTTGATTCCGTTTCTTAGAGCTCTAGAGAGAGTGGAGAGGAGTTGTGAGGAGTGAGGACTCTACGGCCTATTTATAGCTCCAGGGGAAGTCAGTATCGGCGATGAAAGAGATTCTCCAATAAGATCACTTAGGTCCTCCCATATTGTGCCGCCAAGCTTGCCTCTACATGCACATCTGGCGTAACTTCCGCCTCCTCCCATCGCCGTTGCTGCCTCCCATCTGGCGCCGCCGTGCTCCTAGTAGGCACATGAGACATGGAAAGACGTAGGTCCCTGTCGGGTCCTGGGTACCCGATGGGTGATGGGTTTGGTGGAGATTCTGACCCAACGAAGGGTTCGGGATCAGGTTGCAGGGGCAGGATGATGGATGAGTGTTGGTATGGGGAGCCAAACCCGGCCCTGAACATGACGGGTGCCATCCGGACTCGAGCGACGATGGTGGACTTTGATGTTCCTACACGAGAGCTCTACAATGACCCACGCGTCTGGGGTAGCTTAAATATCCCGCGACTAGGGCCATTTCCAGGTTATTTCAGGTGATCACCACGATTCAACGACGACGAAGGCGAGATCAAGATGTCTCTGCGATCAGGGGGCGGAAGACGATTTGCACTTTTGCAAAAAAACTAGCACTTGTGGACTTAGGTGAAGACGAGGTTGGGCTATGGGTTGGGCTAGATTAGTTGCGTTGCGTCCAGTTATACGTCCATATTTTTTGCCTTCCAGTTTTCTTCTCTATTTCTATTTGAAATTCTAGTTTGAATTCTATTGTGAGTTTTGAATTTCTCTTTGGATATTTGAATGCATGGAACATATTTGAAACCTTGAAACAGAATCTTTGTTGAAAATGAATATTTTGAACTCTAGAGACTTTCCATAGGTTTTTTACATTTACTTATCTCCTATTTTTATCTTTATAAAATATTTCTAAAAAAATATTTGACATAAATATGTGGAAAGACTATTAGGTTTCGCATTTGAGATAAATATCAAATGATTTTCCTTGTATTTTGGAAGTACATCATAAGATCTTGAATAACTCCAAATTGAGTTAAGATACTTATAAAGAATGTGAGTATCTATCTTAAGTATATTTACTCCTAGCACATAACAGTGAATGGAAGTAGATGTTCTTATGATTTTATCATAAGAGAATCTTTTTGTGTTTACCCAAGTCAAAAATATTGAATATTTGTTCTTTCAGTCTATGTACAACATTTTAGGTTTACTTCACCTAGAGACTTGTGATCATAATGACATCAACACAACACTATGGTTTAGTGTTATAATAATTACAACCATAGGAAATATTCGTTTGATTGATTTGGTAAAAATGAATGAAAAGTATTAGTGGAGAGATAGAGTTGAATTGTTCTCCAAGTCACTATGTCTTAATGTATTAATGTCAATGTATGCCCTAGTTTAGAATAGGGTATATCATCCACTTAATTTCCCCCATTCATTAAGTAGAAATTCTACTCATCAAAAGATTTGAAAGATAGAAAATGATTCTCAAAAAGATTTGAATAGAAGTTGTTTGAGATCCTCTAGATAGGTTCTCCTACTCTTCGATCACTTAGAATATTAACTCTATGGTGATGGAATACCTTTCCAAATATATCGTACTTCAATATTCTCTATGTTCATAATCATGTCCTTGACATGATATTCTCGCTATTATTTTCTATCATTATCTTACTACACTCCTATTCAAGATTGTTATCTCAAAGGGTAACTACCTACTCCAAATATGGATC
This sequence comes from Avena sativa, assembly GCA_916181665.1. Classification (NCBI taxonomy): domain Eukaryota; kingdom Viridiplantae; phylum Streptophyta; class Magnoliopsida; order Poales; family Poaceae; genus Avena; species Avena sativa. The sequence goes on from OV702287.1 coordinate 349,629,197, forward strand.
ATACTATTCATGATCCACATTACATATTTTTGATATTTGAGATTGGACATTGATATATCACTTGTCCTATCCTCACGTCACTTAATCACCAATTTATGATTAAATGTATACTCCAAGGTTTAAGAGTATATACTCATAATCATGACATCTCATGGGTCTCTTAATAGTTAGTTTGGTCCTAACGATCGTGGTTTTAACTTCCTAAGGAAATTCTTAGTGTTTAGGTGACTAAAACAACTAGACTTAAGTGGCTTCATGAATGATAATATCTAACTAGGTACTAATGAGTTGTGAACACGATCTGGTTTAACTAGGTTGTAGTTGACAAGGTAAAGTTTTAGCTAGCCAAGGTTGGTATTTGATATTGGTATCATAGGTTATCTCTTAGTGATCAATGGTTAAACTCTATACATATACAACTTGTTAGTTTACAAGTCATAGGTATCGTTGTGATATACTAATTCCTAAGATATTTTTTCAACTGGATCTTGTACTTAGTTGAAGTTATCCATGAGTAATAGGTGGCTCTAAGTATAGTTTACTTAGGCTAGTGTTGAACTCTAGGGTTCCTCTAGGTCAGGTCAAGGATATGCCATCAGTAATTCACAAGGTAATTTGATGGTGGTAAGGTGGTTTTGTAAGTGTATCAACTTGAGTATAGGATTTATAATGAATATTAGTCATTAAAGTAAATTACTAAAGGTTTATCCGTAGATTATTACTTGTTGCTTAGTATCAAGTATGGAACTCATCCTTTAAGAAAATGACTCTATCAAGTGATACATTTTAGGTTGATTCAAATTGGCTAATCAATGTCCCTTCAATATTGACTTAACTACTCTATTTTCAAGTTACTTTGATTCTCTACATGGACTCTCATCTTAAAGATGATGGCAATACTTCAAACCTATCTAGATATCTTCCCTCTAATTATTATGATTGAATGAGTTTGGATAGATAGAATAGAATATATCAAGCTTTTGATAGATCAGGATTTAGTTAATAGACTTAATTGATGTCCTTTGTACTAGAGAACTATCTAGCATATGTGATGAAAGAATAATATAAGAATGAATCTGATAGTTGTTCCTTAAGGATTTGTTTGTATTTTAGTTCAATTGTGTTTATAAGTATTACATCTAGCTCCCTAAAATAGAGTTCTAGGCTTCTAGCCAAGGTTATATCAAAGTTTAGAGCACTCAACTTGATAATCTCTAAGGAGCTCTAAGCTCCCTAGAATTGAATCTCTTTGTGTGCTACATGTTTTTTGTCGCTCGTGGGATCCCTCCCATAGTGCCACCAACAGACGGTTACATGTCAGCTACAACCTCATAGTCGGTTCATTTTTTGTTTTTGTTTTTGAGAGAATAGCTGGTTCGTTTGGGTTAGAGTGTGGCGGTCGTAAGGTACCTCTCCAAATCCCAATCCTCCTTCAAGCATCCGCCAATTCTTGCCTGCCTATGCCACCTCCCGCTTTGCTGATCATTGGCTCGAGTTCGTCCCATCTTGACCGATGATTCCCTGCTTCCGTTGTATTACGCCATGTCGCTGCCGCACTATAACACCCCCAAAAATCCTAATCAAGATTATCAAGTTCTAATCATCCAAATTTAGGGTTAGCAAAAACTTTAATTCCAAAAATCTATATGAATGCACATGTATTTTGCATTAGTGTAGAATTGATTGAAATTGCCATATTTGATTGCTACAAATAATAAGAAATGGTTTAAGGATGAATGCTACATCATCTAGACCAATTACAAACAAAATCCAAAGAAAAATAAATCAAAAATGAATTAATTAAGCAAATGGTCATTTTGACCAAATTTAACCACTAGGCAACTTTGAGTGTTCCTAGGAGAGAAATTCTAACAGAAACAATTCCACTTCTTTTCACCCCTTGCTAGACCAAGTAAAAGTGAATACAAGAAAACTTTAAAAACCTACAGAGACTATTTTCAAATATATTTAAAGGACATTTGATAATTGAATCAAGTGTCTGTACTAAGATCACCATTTTGCAAAAACCATCTAAACCAATTCCCCTTGGCAAACCCAAGCAATCATAGACACTCAAGCTTAAGATCAAATCACTCACCAAATTTCATTTGAAAATTTCAAACTAAAATTCTTGCAGCCATTTCATCAAACACCTTGTTTACACTAAATAAGCATCTGCCTAACTTCACAGTTTGAGAAATAATCCTAGACCAATTTGGTCCCCTCTTAACTCCCTTGTCTCCCCTAGTGTCGAGCAGCACCAGACCAACTCCCCCTGAGCCGTTGTGTACAGTGCAGCACCACCCGAATTTGGTCGTCGCCGGCCGATAGTGGACAACACGTCAGAAGCCACACCACCCTCACCCATGACGCGCACCAGACACGCCGCAGTCTATCGCCACCCCCTGTCCAAGCCACGACCCCAGCCTGGCCCTAGACCACCCTAGCGACGCCGCGCCCAGCCTCTCTACGCCATGCCGAGAGCACGCAAGCGCTTCATAGCCGACCACCTCGCATAGACCGCGCCTCGCCCTCTCCGCGCATGCGCCCACTGACCCTGATCACCACAACCTCCCACACACCCCTGTTCGCTGTCGCACGACCCGTAGCACCCGCGTGCCATCGCAAACACCACCGCTCCCGCGCAGAGCATCGCACACTCCTGACCAATCCACACTGCCCTGTGTCGCGCCATTACTTCCATGATGATCGCTAGGGAACACCGCACCGTCCCCTAGCCTCAGCCACGCTGCTAGCCGCCTGTACCGCCCTCGCTGGAGTCGCTAGCCCATCCCGCTCACTCCCCTCGCCGCAGTATAAATGGAGATCCCACTGCCTCCATTCTCCACACCAACACCCTCCCCACTCCTCACAGACACTCCCTCACCCTTCTCCGGAGCAAGGCGATCTCTTCTTCGCTGGAATTTGGCCGGAGCCCGCCGCTGCTGGAGGAGAAGGGAACCGTCGATTGAAGCCGCCCCAAGACCTACCGCGACCACCGTTTGAACCGTCGTCCACGACAACACCGTTCGCCCCATCACCGACCCTAGCTGGAGCCTAGGTGAGCCTCGCTAGACCCTCACCACCGCGTTATGTTTGATTCCTCGCCGGAGCAGTTCGTCGTCGATGATGACTCTCCGTCGTTGGATCGTCTTTTAATCGCACGACCTAGATTCACAGATACCGTTTCGGGTAGATTAAGTCGCTGACGAGTGGACCCCCTCTGTCAGCAGCCCTTTGCGCTGTGCTATGCAGATTGGGCCAGCCCGTTTAGTTTCCCGCGCAGCCCAGTAAATTCAAATAAGGCTTTTCCAATTTAGTTATAACCCCATTTTGTCAGTAGATTCAAAAATCAATTCAAAGAGATTCACTAAACCAAATTGCACGATTCCAATTTTTTAGAAAGGTATTTAAATTATCTATCCAAGCCCGTTGGATTTAAATCATTTGGAGTTAGAGATCACCTATACCAAAAATAACAAGGCAGAGACTTTTCCAACTTCAAACATTTTTCAAAAATCAACCATAAATGATTTTGAGTTGATTCCAACTCTCAAAAATCACATTTGATAAGATCTATCTGAATATGTAAAAATATTTAGGTTTGCATGTAGTAACTTTGGACTAGTACCAAAACAATGCTATATAGGCATTTCTAGTCACTTTAATTCTATTAAATGATAATCCTAAACTTTATAAAATATGACCAACACTTTAAATCACATTCCCATATATTAGAATATGTGGTGATGACATGTGTCAACATGATCCCATATTTTAATTGGAGAATATTAAATCTTAATTAATTTCAATGAGTAGAAATTACTTTTCTAAAAGAAGATAAATAAGATTAAGTCTTTAAACCATGTGATGTTTGTGATGATGCTAGATCATCAAGTGTGAGCCTTAGTGTGCTAAATAGAAATAGTTAAGTATTGTTTGATGATTGTGTACCCCGTATTCCTTTATAGACGACAGTACCGACCCAAGCTACGAGGAGGAGGAGTACTACCAAGAAGAAGAAGAAGAAAACTTCAACCACTGCTCTACTCAAGGAAAGCTAGCACTTGCAAACCTCATATATGTGCAAGCTTAACACTACAAGTTAACTATGCAAGTTAACACTTGCCCCCTTGATAACTTAAGCAAGATGCATTAGGCATGCTTGGTTATATAACTTTGATTATACCAATCCCAAGTTTTACTTGCAAACTTTATTCTTTTACTTTACCAAAGTTCTTTACTTTTTAGTTAGTGCTTTGTAAGTATTGGAGAATTAGTATAGATGGCATAAAGAGTATAAAACTGGGCCTAACTAGTTATACTTAGATGTCATTCTACGGCATGAGATTGGAGATTAGCACCCCTCATTAGTGAACACTTTTAACCTTAGTGGCTAGTGCTAAGCATAAAAGTTGATCACTTTAGATGGGAATACTTGGTGAAAATGATTATGAAAACCTTGGAATGATGATTAATTCTATTGAGATATTTTGACATGTGCTATGGACACAAAAGGATTTGATGGTGAAAATGTTGAGGCATGAGCCTTAGCCCTTTTCAAAAATTGATGGTTGGGTTCGGATGCGATGCCATTCCAATTTTACCGTACAACTACAATACCTGAATTGGGTAGGGCTTAGCCGGAAGTTTATATGCATTAGTATGGGTTCCCTCGCGGAAGAGGTTTGAGCTGAGGCTACCTCTTGATGATGTCCACCTATGCAGTGCCCAGGATGGCAGATGGCCATGGCTAGGAGGCCAAGCTCATAGGGGAGGTGCCTATACTAGAGTGTGTAATTGAAAGGTTATGATTGATTATCTGCATAATAAGTATGATGATTCAGGGTTATCCCTGGCGGATGTATCGAATTTTGTGGTGAAAGTGTACCACCTCTGCAGAGTATCAAACTATTCAAATAGCCGCGTCCGTGGTCATGGACAGTTGGAGTGGCCATACTGTTCTGTCGTCAGATATTTTCAAAATGACTTATGAAATGAACTATGATTTTGATTTGACCACAACAGGGTTGTGGATATAAAAACTAGGTTCCCACTTAAGTGACTTAGAATATTAAATTAGTTTTCTTTACTTCTAAACTCAGTTTAGATAAATCTGCCTTTTTGCAAATAAACCTAGAGTTTAAGATTCCTACTAGAACTACCTTACTTGTTAGTGATAGTTCGCGAGTACTTAAAGAGTACTCATGGCTTTGTCCCTGGCTATTCCCGTGGCCAGACTATAAGGAGGACTACCAGGATGATGGACAACAGGAGGTCTACGACAACTAGGATCATCTCCCATCGTCAGCATTGCCTGTGATCCTGAAGATGGATCCCCTACTACGTTTATTATTCCACTGCTTGATTATATTCAGACTGGATCATGAGATCCTTTATTTGTGTAAGACCTTATAATGGTTTGTAATGGATGATGTACTGTGATATCAATCTGTTATGTCTCGCAAAAATGGTAATCCTGGGATTGCGAGGTATGGCATAACAGGCATTTGGAATTAAAAACCCGGGTGTTGACACACACTTACCCCGTGGCAAACCCTAGCCGCGGACGTCGACGCTGCGGTGCGGGCTAGCTAACGACAGCAGCAACTCACCCCCTGCGCTGCAACCGGATAATCTGCGCCTCCTAGACCACCACGTAGGCGCGCCTCCCTCGTGGATGCCGGCTCAATCCAACGATGTTGCTCTGCTCTTGCTACTTTTAGTCCACCCTCGATGGGATAGCGGTGTTGTGGCCGCAACCTTGATGGCTCAGTCAACACTTTGAGCGCTTATGCGTCTCTGGTTCTCCCCTTTGGGTCTTCTTGCCACTATACCTGCTGCTTTGCGGATGGGGTGGCCAACAAGGGCTCGGTGGAGGGGGAGGAGGTGCCGATGGGGTAGGAGAAGCGGGTCTTATATGCCTCCATCGGTTCGGCAAGGTTTGGAACAGTTCGGCGCTTTTCCCTGACCCATGCAGCCAGCAGACATGCAACCAGGTTTGTCTCCGTCAAAGCTCAATTTTTTTAAGTTGCGACATCTCAGGTTTAATGCTGGTTTGAGCAATGGATGGCGGAAAAGGATTTTTTATTAATTATTCCTCCATGTACTCACATCATATTGTATCTTTGGCTTTCTTCCCTCGTCTCCATTTTCGTTGCCTGGTATGGTCCTTTACTACATGTTGCGAGAAGTAAATAACTAGCCCAGTTTCAGCTTTGATCTGTATGTGTTCTATGGTGTTCATATGTGATATACGTATGTTGATTTTCTATTAATTATTCCTCCATGTACTCACATCATATTTGGATTTTTTATTAATTATTCCTCCATGTACTCACATCATATTTGGATTTTTGGCAGCAAAAAACTCAGTTTCTTCCCTCATCTCTGTTTTCCTTGCCTGGTATGGTCCTTTACTACATGTCGCGAGAAGTAAATAACTAGCCTAGTTTCAGCTTTGATCTGTATGTGTTCTATGGTGTTCATATGTGATATATGTATGTTGATTTTCTGCTTAATCAGGCTATCCTGGGCCTATATGTGCAGTTTCTAAGTGCTCCGACACACATCAACTCTTTCATGGGATTTTCGTTTGTCTGATTAAGTAGACAATGACATTTTAATTTTCAAATGAACTTTGTTATCTTAGTGGAATCACTGATAGTGATTCTTCAACCTTCGTGAAACAGGTGTTTGAGGGTGGATTGAAGATTAACGAGAACCATTATAATGCAGATCCTCAAATCAAAATAAGATGGACCATATATAAATCCATGACTCTAATTGTATTCAACAATTGAGCCATGTAGCCAAACAGAAAGTAACAATCAGGCCAGTAAGTACACATGTATGCTGGTCCACTCTCTTTTGCTGAGATAAACTTCAAAACTTCCGTAGACATCATGACTTAAAACTTCAAACTTTAGAACTTCACGAATTCAAAACTATGTTGTTTATACGCCAAACACCCAATTGTCCTATCTTGAAAATGTAAACTGACATGCTCTGAATAGGTGTTTCTTGGACTTGATCTTTACTCCACAGATCTCAAATTCTGAATATTATGTCTTGGCTTCAGGCCTTCTTGTTATTAGGTAGCATGTGCTGCTGCCTTTTCCTCCCCTTTTTAGTGCCTCTTCCTCGACTATGCCTGGTTATTCTCGTGGTACATTCGTTGTGTTCACGGACGTGCTAAAGAACAAATATGGACGTGATGGTGCAGCTTCTGTAACATTATTGTTGTTTGTTCAAGGTGTACTTCTTGCTACTATAAAATGACATATTCATTGTGGCTGCAACAACTTACGTCAAAAGCAACACACTTCTTAAAGCTTATAGCTTCATGCATATCTAATGGGGTACTAAGATACACATTTTTATTGAATCTACGATGCTATCTGGTTTTGTTTTTTATGTGAGGAGCTACTTTTAGCCTGTACGTTTATACTTGTACGGAATGCTTAGCTTTATTCCAAAAGGTCAATTAGGGAAATTTCAAACACTCTTATTAAAACTATCTTTATTATCTACAATGCTCCCAGATTAAGTCTACTCATTTAGCAGTAGTTCAAGAGATATCTTGATCCGAGAATCTGTAAGTTAAAGGCATAGCTCAATTATTTTTGTTTAGCCTAACCATGAAGTGGCTCATTACACATGCACGATACATGACAAAGTAAAACAATGTGTTCCTATGACTCTAATGACAGTATGAGTTCTTCGTCGCTGGCCAGAGCTACCAATGTTCCATCCGTCATAGATCCTGTTATATGTTGATCCAAATTCTACAAAGTATAGGCCAACTTCTGACGAGTGGAGCGAGGCCCGTCGCCGGGAGGCTTGGGCTGGATAAGAGAAGATCCCTCACAGGTTATGTGTTTAATGTTGGAGGTTGTGCTGTTAGCTGGAAGGCTACATTGCAGGCTGTTGTTGCACAATCTACTACTGAAGCTAAATACATGGCTATTGCTGAAGCTTGCAAAGAATCTGTTTGGTTGAAAGGTTTGTTTGCTGAGCTTTGTGGAGATGATTCTTGCATTACTTTGTTTTGTGACAGTCAAAGTGCCATATACCTTACAAAAGATCAGATGTTCCATGAGAGAACTAAGCACATTGATGTCAAGTACCATTTTGTTAGAGACATTGTTGCTCAAGGTAAATTAAAGGTATGCAAGATCAGCACTCATGATAATCCTGCTGATATGATGACTAAACCTGTTCCTGTTGCTAAGTTTGAGCTTTGCTCGAACTTAGTTGGTTTAACTGATTAGCCCAAGTGGCTATTGGCGCCGAAAGTATTTGCTTTGTTTGTTCAGGGAGATGGTTGTTGTTGATGCTACAAGGAGGAATTTGTCTCAAGGTGGAGTTTGTTATATGTTGATCCAAATTCTACAAAGTATAGGCCAACTTCTGACGAGTGGAGCGAGGCCCGTCGCCGGGAGGCTTGGGCCTGTGGGGGGTGCGGGGGGCGACAGCCCCCCGCGGTACGGTACGGATCGTCGAAGACCTAGGTTTCCACCGATATATAAACCCCTTGTAAGCCGCCGGTTGGGAGAGTTGCATCTGTGAAATCCCCGGCGTTTGTAAACACTCCTCGATATAGTGAAGTTTCGCTGGCTGGCGCCCGTGGTTTTTTCCTCTCTTTGTTGGAGAGGTTTTTCCACGTTAAATCTGTGTCCCCCTTGTTGTGTTTTGTTTTCGTTCTTCGTTATCTTCTTGTCGCAATTGTAACAGATCCGACCTGGTAAATATCAGAGAGAAAATCTGGCGGGTCGAGCATGAGAACAGATTGGCAGTTTGTTGCCTACAGATGGATGGCAAGGCACGGACATGACGCCATGGAGCTAGGGAGTGGAAGTCATCCTTACTTTCCTATCTGGACTTCTAATTTTTTTTGGCTTGTTATCGTTTGTCTTGATTGCGTCTGAGGACGATGCTGACACCTCCAGGTTGTGCTCCATCGTCTGCTTATTTTTTCCCTCTTATGTTCTTTCCTTTTTTTGGTTCAAATCATTGTTGTCATGATACCCAGGGCATCTGCATTCGCCAGTCTAAAAACTGGGCCCCAGCTCCAGCTTACCGGTGACTACAAAAGATGATGTGGGTTCCTTTTTGATCTTTTGTTATGCTAACTCCGTATCGCCATGCACCTTTTTGAGTGTCAAGGTCTGTCTGTTTGGATAATCATGTCGCTGATTGTGGTTCATGATGCAGCCTTTTATATTTTGTCTCTTTTGTTTGTGGCAAGTTTTACATGTTCTTGATCATAAGTAAATGGATACTTGCGGCTTAATGCCACTGTGTTTTGTGTTTATGTGATTTTTTTTTGAGCTCATATATAATCTATAAAATGTATCCTGATAAGAAATTCATAAGATGATTGATGTGGTGTATGGTTTTTGCGATATGGGAAATAGTTTAGGTACAAAAACTGTTAGTGAACTCATATGAGGTAAGTCTAGCAAGAAAGGAGATCAAAAGCTGTTATATCACATGTTACTCGGGTCAATATATTCTGCTATCAGTTTAGGCTTAAATAGCCAAAACATAAGGCAAAAAAATAGGATGGCATGACAAAGCGCGCATGGTCCTTCTAGTCTAAGTCTAACTCATCAAGCTTTAGTCTGGCCCAATTAAAGCTTTAATTATCCAGCTTAACTTGATGATCTAAGGTTATATCTAAACCCTCCATTTTAAAATATAAGATATTTTACCTTGTATCTAAACCCCTTTTAGTGTGTAGGGAGTTTTAGCTTTGTGAAAGGAGTGTATCTAGACCCCTTTTAGACCTTGTTCGGTTCATCCATTCCCGAAGCGGATTGAGGTGGATTGGAGGGGAATGTTCGTTTGCGGTACCAAACTTGGTGGGTGAACGCACCGCGGTACTCGAGTTATCATCAATCGCGCGGAGGGGCCATAGTAGAATCGCCAATTGTCCAGAAGGGCCAAATGGGGATGAATACAAATCTAACGGCCAAACTGTCGTTTGAACCAGACGAAAAATAGTTGAACTCAAATACCGCCGTTAGGTCAACTCTTCTTGGCCTGCCATGTCAGTATTCCCCGTTATCTTTTGCGGTCGTGAACTAGCTTACCCCTGGTGTGGACCAGATCCCTGAGTGGACTAGATCTATTTTTTTGCTCTGCTTTGGTCTTCTCCCCTGCTCCCCTCATGATACATTGCAAATGTATCTATAATTTTTGATGTTCCATGCTTGGTTTTATCTACTTTCTTGTGTTTTGTCCACACTTTGGAGTACTTTTCATATGATTTCTAGGACTAACCTATTAACAAGAGCCACAGTGCCAGCTGCCTGTTTTCTGCTGTTTTTGGTTCCAGGAAGTCAGAAAATGAATATTCTCGGAATTGGACGGGACAAAACCCAAAGTCGCTATTTTACTGGAAGACACTTGGAGCCAGAATACGAGACGGAGAGGAGCCAGGGGAGCGCCACACCACCTGGCCATGCGGGTCAGGCCTCTGGCGCGGCCAGCCCAGGGACCCCCTCGGCCTCTCCTTCCGCCTATAAGATGCCTCCGATACCAAAACCCTAAGTACCCGATCAAAAATCCACGAAAGTGTCTGTAGCCACCGTCGTCTCTGTCCCTAGATCGGGAGGGATCTGAAGCTCTTCCCGGAACCCTGCCAGAGAGGGGAATTCACCCTGGAGGCCTTCTTCATCATCATGCAAGCCTCAAGTGTGATGCGTGAGTAGTTCATCTCTGGACTACGGGTCCATGTAGTAGCTAGATGGCTGGTTCTCCTCCTTTGTGCTATCATGTTTAGATCGTGTGAGCTTCGTTCATGATCAAGATCATCTATTTGTAATTCTGCATGTTGTGTTTGCGGGGATCCAATGGATATTGAGATGCTATTTCAGATTGATTATTGATTCTATCATGTCTTTGTTATTTGTGATCTTGCATGCTTTCTGTTGTTAGTAGCTATCTTTGCCAAGTAGATGCTAGCAACTCCAAGAGTTAGTATTCATGCTCGATAGTGGGTTCATGCCTCTGGTAATCTAGGGAAGTGACAGAAATTTCTAAGGTACTAGATGTGCTGTTGCTACTAGGGAGAAAACAACAATCCTTTGTTCATAGAACAATCGTATTGATTACATTACACACAATTCGTAAAACAATAATTTGTTGCTTGCAACTTAATACTGGAGGGGGTTCGGATGATAACCCGAAGGTGGATTATTATTCATAGATGCAGTTGGATGGCGGTCTATGTATAATGTTATAATGCCCAATCAAGTCTCAAAGGAGTCAAGATGATTAGTATATGCTTGTATGCTTTCTCGATGTTTGTCAATTGCCCCGCTGTAATTTGTTCACCCAGCATGTTATCTATCTTAAGGAGAGCCACCTCTAGTGAACTATGGACCCTGGTCCTTTCTTTTACATACAATCTACAAACTCTTTACTGCTTTGTGTTTACTTTCTGCAAACTATTACTTCCTTCCATTCGATACGTTTAATCCTTTGTTTTCAGCAAAACCGGTGAGATTGACAACCTCATCGCAAGTAGGGGATAGAGTTCTATGGTTGTGTTGTGCAGGTCTCCACGTTGCTGCTAGCACCGGTAGTGCGCCCTGCCAAAGTTCAGCTAGCTACACCTTTGGGGTGTTTCCTTGCTCCTACTGGATTGATAACCTTGGTCTCATAACTGAGAGAAACTTACTGCTGTGCTCATCATACCTTCCTCTTGGGGTTCCCCAACGAGCTTGTTAATACACGAGTCAGCAAGTATTTTTCTAGCACCGTTGCCGGGGAGTCAAGGACATCTTCACAAGGGGAGTCCCTCATAACCAATCTCTTTACTTTGTTATTTTTGTTTTGCTTAGTTTACTTTTGCTTTGTTTGCTTGTTTCTTTATCAAAAACACACAAAAAAATAGTTGTACAAGTTTGCTTTCTTTATCAAAAACACAAAAAATGACTACTTTTGAAAACACTAAGTTGTGTGACTTCACTAGCACCAACAACGATGATTTTATGAGCACACCTATTACTCCACATGTTACTGAAGCTACTTTCTTTGAGATAAAACCTGCTTTACTCAATCTTATTATGAGAGAACAATTTTTTGGTATTGGTAATGAAGATGCTGCTGCCCATCTAAATAACTTTGTTGAAATTTGTGAGATGCAAAAGAATAGGGATATAGATGGTGATATTATTAAGATGAAATTGTTTCCTTTCTCCTTGAGAGGAAAAGCTAAAGAGTGGTTGAATTCCTTAACTAGGAATAATATTGATTCTTGGACTAAATGCAAAGATGCTTTCATTGGAAAATACTATCCTCCTGCTAAGATTATATCTATGAGAAGTGAAATAATGAATTTTAGACAATCTGATAATGAACATGTTGCTCAAGCTTGGGAAAGAATGAAATTTTTGGTTAAGAATTGTCCCACTCATGGACTGACTGCTTGGATGATCATCCAAACTTATTATGCAGGATTGAACTATTCTTCAAGGAACCTATTGGATTCTGCTGCTGGAGGTACCTTTATGACCATTACATTGGGTGCTGCAACAAAGCTTCTAGATAATATGATGGTTAACTATTCTGAATGGCATACTGAGAGAGCTCCACAAGGTAAGAAGGTAAATTATGTTGAGGAAACCTCCTCCTTGAGTGATAAGATTGATATTATTATGTCTATGCTTGTGAATGGGAAAGCCCATATTGATCCAAATAATGTTCCCTTAGCCTCTTTGGTTGCTCAATAAGAGCAAGTTGATGTGAACTTCATAAGAAATAACAATTTTGGCAATAATGCTTATAGGAATATTTTTTGTAACAACAATTATAAGCCATATCCTCCCAACAATGGTAATGCTTATGGAAATTCCTACAACAATAATACGAGTGCTCCCTCTGAACTTGAAGTTATGCTTAAAGACTTTATTAGTAAACAAACTACTTTCAATAAAACTATTGAGGAAAAGCTCTCTAATGCTGAAAGAAATATAGCATCACTGGCTGAAGCTCAATCTTCTTTTAATAAAATGGCTGCTAAACCTGAAACTAATGATAATCCCTTTGCAGCTACTAATGCCATACAAGTAAGAATTGATGAAAATGTTAGACTATTAGTTGAATTACATGCTAAGTGAGAAAGAGAAGATGAAATTGCTAGAAACGTTAGTGTTTCTACTGTCACCACCACTAGTGTAGAGGCTAGTAATAGTTCTACTACTTTAGATGATAATTTTGATTTTGATCTTGATGGTTGCAATATCTCTGAAGTTATCAAGTTCCTACAAAAGCTTGCTAAAAGTCCTAATGCTACTGCTATGAACATGGCCTTTACAAAACACATTACTGATGCTCTCATAAAGATTAAAGAAGAAAAGATGAAACATAAAGCTTCTATTCCTATAAAACAAGAAGATGGTTGGGAACCTATCATTAATATGAAAGTGAATGACTTTGATTTCAAAGCTTTATGTGATCTTGATAGTAGTGTTTCTATTATGCCTAGAAGGATTTATGATATGCTTGATTTGCCTCCACTTGAAGATTGTTATTTGAATGTCCCACTTGATGATAATGCTAAAAAGAAACTCATGGGGAGTATTAATGATGTTCTTATTATGGTTAACAATTCCTATGTCCCTGTTGATTTCTATGTTTTGGATGTTGAATGCAATGCTTCTTGTCCTATTACTTTGGAAAGACCTTTTCTTAGAATTGTTGGTGCCATTATTGATATGAAAGAAGGCACCATTAAATATCAAATCTCACTCAAGAAAGGTATAGAACACTTCCCTAAGAAGAGAGAGAATATTTCTTTTGCCTCTCCTATGAAAACAAAATTTGGTTTTAATGCTTCTTCATTTGAGAACACTTGATTCTTTCTTTGCTTCTTATGCCTAACTTAAAGGCGTTAAAGAAAAGTACTTATTGGGAGATAACCCAAAAGTTTTATATGAGTCTTGGAAGTTATTATTTCAGTAATAAATGCTCCTTATCCTTTTTCTTTTCTTTTTGTGCCAAGAGTAACCTCTAATGAGATAGAAGTAATGATTGGGAAAGTTGCTGTCCCGAAACAGATTTCTGTGCTTCACCGTAAAAATTCGTGTAAAATCTCTAAACGTCTTTTTGAGGCGTGAATTTTTGTGCTTCTGCCCTAGGTTGTTATATAACTTTCATTAGTTTAACAATTTTTTATTTGGGCAACAGAAGGTCTTCGAAAAAATCCGTCTTTACCTGCTGTTCTGTTTTAACAGATTTCGGCCATTTTCTGCATTTGCTTCTTGTTGGTTCCTTTTTGAGTTCTTTTGGGGAATTGAGCTTTTTGAGGGAAGTTCTATAGTAGCTAGTGTTTTAATGGAAGTTTTATTGGTGTTATAGATGAACCTAAAAGACTTATTATCTTGAGTGCACTAATGTTGCTAATAAAGATTGTGTGAAGTTTTGTAGGAAGAAAAAATTTCAGGTGTATGGAAGGAATGAGTAATGAGATGAAAGATGGACTAAAGCTCAAGCTTGGGGATGCCACGCGTGTTACCCCAAGAAATATCCAAGAAGTACAAGCGTCAAAGCTTGGGGATGCCCAAGGCATCCCCCTCTTCATCAATAAAAATCCCAGGTTTCTTCCAAACGCTTCATTTTTATTGTTTCATGCACAGTATTGTTGTTCTTGGAGCGTCTTCTTTTTCGTTTTCGTTTTCGTTTTGGTTTTTTGTTTGATTTTGTTTGCTTAGTTTTCTGAATAAATTGGTTGGACCCCCTCTTTCATACATTGGTTTTCAAATAGTTTGGTTTGGTTTGGAAAGAGTAGGAAAGCTCATGCTTAAGTGGTAAAGAGAGCTTGTTTTTGACTGTGGCCTATGCTTTGTCATGCCATGCTTGATATTGTTTTGGATTTATGCTTAGTATTCTTTGCTGTAGCATGACTTGTTATCAACAATTGAGATTGCTTAATGTGCCTTGGATGAATCATGCGTTGTTTTAGCATATTAATGCATAGTATTGTGGTATTCTCCTTTGATGTTTTATTTGGGTTGACTTGGCGCATGCTCACACCATGTTATGACTATCCAAAGTCACCATAGCCTTGATGATCCTTTAGTTTTCAACTTGTAGTATCACTTTATGCTTTGATCAATGATGTTTTGTCGCTCTGCATGATTATGGCCATTATTGCTCTCTTAGTTTGTCGCTCCCAGTCTTTTGCTAGCCTCCACAACCAAGTATGAGTTCCACTCATGCATCCAACTCTTGAAACCAAGTTATTCCAAAGAGTCCACCATACCTACCTATTAGCATATGCTATTCCAAGTATATTCATGCTTTTGTTTACCTTCCGAATTAAACTTGTTATGTGAAAATTATTGATTAAAGCTCTCACGAACTTGATGGCACACTTTACTTTTCTTGCATTTAATAAACTTGAACCATTGGGTCCTTCTTTGTTGCGTATATGCTTGCGCTTTATAAGTTGAAATTAGCAGAACCATGTATCATGGGGAACGCTTTCAACATTGCACTTGTACTTTGTACCCCGTTGATATCATGTTCTTTTGCTTATGGATCGCGGCGGTGTGAAATAAAAGTGGAACTTGTAAGATCATGGAGTTTGTATGTGTGTTAGAAACGCCTAGGCCGCTAGCCTAAGCCATGCCTAATCATGGTGGAAACTTCTAGCATCACCATAATGAGCACTCTATGAAGCATCCTCAATAAGAACCTATGCAAATAGCAAGTAAAAAGATCGCTGAGATGCTCATTGTCTGCTTGCCTTGTCATTTTGATTATGGGATAGCTCCTGTATCATGTGCAAGGGGTACCCCGTTGGCGGTTCTTTATGATACATATGTACTTACAATGACAAGAGCTTACTTGTGATTAAAGTTGAGTAGCATGAGGTTCGGTCTTCGTAAGTAAGGGGCATGAGATTTCAGCTTATAACTTGTCAAGCATATCCTCTTAGTTGTGTCACTTTAACCTTAATCACCTAAAGATGCTTATGATAGGGGCAATGATATCTGAAAGGTAACAAGTAAGATAATTTTTGGAAGCTCTTTATGTAACTTGAATCTCTACTTCCTTCTATGAAATACTTTGATCAAGATCAAGTTCATAAGAGTTCATAAGAGTGACTAGATACAAATACTTTGATCAAGATCAAGTTCATAAGAGTTCATAAGAGTGACTAGATACAAATACTTCATAGAAGGAAGTAGAGATTCAAGTTACATAAAGAGCTTCCAAAAATTATCTTACTTGTTACCTTTCAGATATCATTGCCCCTATCATAAGCATCTTTAGGTGATTAAGGTTAAAGTGACACAACTAAGAGGATATGCTTGACAAGTTATAAGCTGAAATCTCATGCCCCTTACTTACGAAGACCGAACCTCATGCTACTCAACTTTAATCACAAGTAAGCTCTTGTCATTGTAAGTACATATGTATCATAAAGAACCGCCAACGGGGTACCCCTTGCACATGATACAGGAGCTATCCCATAATCAAAATGACAAGGCAAGCAGACAATGAGCATCTCAGCGATCTTTTTACTTGCTATTTGCATAGGTTCTTATTGAGGATGCTTCATAGAGTGCTCATTATGGTGATGCTAGAAGTTTCCACCATGATTAGGCATGGCTTAGGCTAGCGGCCTAGGCGTTTCTAACACACATACAAACTCCATGATCTTACAAGTTCCACTTTTATTTCACACCGCCGCGATCCATAAGCAAAAGAACATGATATCAACGGGGTACAAAGTACAAGTGCAATGTTGAAAGCGTTCCCCATGATACATGGTTCTGCTAATTTCAACTTATAAAGCGCAAGCATATACGCAACAAAGAAGGACCCAATGGTTCAAGTTTATTAAATGCAAGAAAAGTAAAGTGTGCCATCAAGTTCGTGAGAGCTTTAATCAATAATTTTCACATAACAAGTTTAATTCGGAAGGTAAACAAAAGCATGAATATACTTGGAATAGCATATGCTAATAGGTAGGTATGGTGGACTCTTTGGAATAACTTGGTTTCAAGAGTTGGATGCATGAGTGGAACTCATACTTGGTTGTGGAGGCTAGCAAAAGACTGGGAGCGACAAACTAAGAGAGCAATAATGGCCATAATCATGCAGAGCGACAAAACATCATTGATCAAAACATAAAGTGATACTAAAAGTTGAAAACTAAAGGATCATCAAGGCTATGGTGACTTGAGATAGTCATAACATGGTGTGAGCATGCGCCAAGTCAACCCAAATAAAGCATCAAAGGAGAATACCACTATACTATGCTTTAATATGCTAAAACAACGCATGATTCATCCAAGGCACATTAACAAATCTCAATTGTTTATAACAAGTCATGATACAGCAAAGAATATTAAGCATAAAGCCAAAACAATATCAAGCATGGCATGCCAAAGCATAGGCCACAGTCAAAAACAAGCTCTCTTTACCACTTAAGCATGAACTTTCCTACTCTTTTCCAATCCAAACCAAACTATTAGAAAACTAGTGCATGAAAGAGGGGGTCCAACCAATTTATTCAGCAAACTAAGAAAACAAAGCAAATGAAAAACCAAAACGAAAACGAAAAAAAGACGCTCCAAGAACAACACAATTGTGCATGAAACAATAAAAATGAAGTGTTTGGAAGAAACCTGGGATTTTTATTGATGAAGAGGGGGATGCCTTGGGCATCCCCAAGCTTTGACGCTTGTACTTCTTTAATATTTCTTGGGGTGACATGCGTGGCATCCCCAAGCTTGAGCTTTAGTCCATCCTTCATCTCATTACTCATTCCTTCCATACACCTAAAATTTTTCATTCATACAAACCTTCACACAATCTTTATTAGCAACATTAGTGCACTCAAGATAATAAGTCTTTAGGATCAGTTCTAACACCAATAAAACTTCCATTAAAAGACTAGCTACTGTATCACTTCCTTCAAAAAGCTCAATTCCTCAAAAGAACTCAAAAAGGAACCAACAAGAAGCAAATGCAAATAAAGGCAGAAATCTGTCAAAACAGACTAGCAGGTAAAGACGAATTTTTTTGAAGACCTTCTGTTTCTCAAATCAAAAAGTATTGAACTAACGAAAGTTAGATAACATCCTGGGGCAGAAGCACAAAAATTCATGCCTCAAAAGGACATACAGAGATTTACACGAATTTTTACGGTGAAGCACAAAAATCTGTTTCGGGACAACAACTTTCCCAATCATTACTTCTCTCTCATTAGAGGTTACTCTTAGCACAAAAAGAAAATAAAAAGGATAAGGAGCAGTTATTATAGAGGTAATAACTTCCAAGACTCATCTAAAACTTTTGGGTTATCTCCCAATAAGTACTTTTCTTTAACGCCTTTAAGTTAGGCATGATAGTTTGAGAAGATGCTCACATAAGAAATATGAATTGAAGTAAAAGAGAGCATCAAGAAGAAAATTCAAAGAACATTTAAGTCTAACCCACTTCCTATGCATAGGAATCTTGTAAAGAAACAAGTCAAGAAAGCACAAAGCAACAAGCATAGTAAAGCAAAACAAGTGCAATTTCAAGACTTTCAATATAAAGAGGGGAAACTTAATATTATTGAGATGCATAAAACCATGTTTCCCTCTCTCATAATAACTTTCAGTAGCATCACGAATGAAATTAACAATATAACTATCGCATAAAACATTCTTATCATGAGCCACATGCATATAATAATTATTACTCTCCACATAAGCATAGTCATTCTTATTAATTGTAGTGGGAGCAAATTCAACAAAATAGCTATCATTATTATTCTCATCACCATAATCATCAAATATAGGAGGTATATTGTAATCATAATGAATTTTCTCCTCAATAGTAGGTGGACTGAAAATATAATATTCATCATTGTAATCATCATATATTGGAGGTTTGGTATCATCATAAGCAATAGAATAGCTATCTTCCCCAAGCTTTGTGTGTAAGGCCAAGGTCTATGGAACTTACACGTTAAGTGTGTTGTAAGAGTATCTATCATACATCTACTTACAACAATACCATATCAAGACACTAGCCCAGCAACGATCTAAACTAGACACCTCTAATTTATCAATTGCAAGTTTTACGTGGCTTAGGGATTTCAGAGATAGAACCGGTCTTACCAACAAACATGAACCACAACGAGGATAACCAAGTTATTAGCAACTCGTTGTAAATCAGATATTGACTATAGTAGGAGAGACAGACATCCACTAGCCACTTATGCAAAACTAGTTGCATGTCAGTCGTGGAACCGGTCTCATGTACGATGACATGTAAGGTTGGTCCGGGCCGCTTCAACCCACTATGCCACCAATATCCAAAATACATAGAAGATGCAATAAAATGATCATCATCTCCCACATATAAACATATGTGTACTACCCGTGCAAAGCACCTATGCATAGATCAGGCTCTAATACCACCGTTGGGTCCGCAGCATAGAAAACAAAAAATTTCCTACGATGAGAACTATACGACAAGATCTATCTACTAGATAAAGAGCAATGGGTGGACATACATCCATGGAGAACTTACCCTCGAAGACAACGAGTTTTGTTAACGAGTAGGAACTCATGGTTGATGTAGTCATACACTTGCTGATCTCAAGATCGTGTGGAAGTCCAAGCGCCGCAAATCAGCAGCGCATCCGTCCTCGCACACACGTTCAAGCCACCGGACAACCTCCACCTCCTCGCTCCAGCGAATCAGCGGAAGCAGCAACTCCTTCCAGACGCAAGGCCACCGGGAACATGTATCTCGCTAATCGAGACCATGGGGGAATAATTCTAGAGGGGGAGAGAGATCCTTCACGAGGAGGTGTAAGGAAGAAGGAGGAAGAGGGGGGCCTTTTATAGGAGGAGGAGGGTTCCCCTCCCCATGGCCGGCGCCTCATGGGGGGTGACCCCGCACCTCCCCCATTCATGTGGTGGTAACCCCTCCACATTAAAATGCCTCTTCACATTCCCTTTTAAAGTCTCCACTTTAAATGCATTAAAATTCTCTAAGTTTAATGCTCTCTCATTTAATAAAACTCTTTTATTAATTTTATTCAGAATTTTGTTAATTACTTTAATTAACAAACATTCACATAAAACCCCTTGCAACATTTCAATATCACATGCAGAACCACTTTCTGCAATTTCACCCGAAACAATTCCGGTTTCTATCGAAACAATTCCTGCGCTTTGCAATCCTTTCGTCTGAAACATATGTGCTCCAAAATGGTGTCCGGTAACTCTTAAGTGTGTCACCCTACAGTTCACGAATAATGCAGACATGATTGAGACTCCTCTCAAATCAATAATCAGAAGCGGGACCTAGAGATCCATACTGACTCCTACACATTCAACGATGACTTCTGTGATCGTGAGAACCTTTAACGCTAGTAATTTAATCCCTTTGTCTCATGATATAATACATGTCCGAGATTCAATCATCGGTATCCAAATACCTAGTTTGATCTCGTTACTGACATGCACTCTTTTCTCGTTCCCGTGATATAACATTCTAGTGATCACATCACTTGCTTGCAAGCTATCTTAATGTGATATCACCGAGAGGGCCTAGAGTATATCTATCCATCATCGGGATTGAAAAATTCCACTCTTGATCCATGAGCCTCAACATAACACCTTCGTAGCACTGAACCCACCTTTATAGTCACCCTGTTACGGTGTGACGTTTGATGTTATCAAGATACTCTTCTGGTGTTAGCAATTAACATGATCTCATGGTCTAAGGATAAATATTACTTCGTATGATGTAATAGCAATGTAAACATAATGACTTGATCGTAATGCTATACTTCGGATGAATGTTCATCACATCATTTCACAAATGTTGTGACCTTGTTATTAACAACATCCAATGTCCATGATCAGGAAACCTTGATCATCTTGTTAATAAACAAGCTAGTCTATAAGAGAGGCATAACTAGGAACCCTTTTTGTTTATTAAACACACATGTATTGACGTTTCCTCTCAATACAATTATAGCATGCAAAATAAACATCTATCATATACAAGGAATACATAATAACAACTTTATTATTGCCTCTCAGGGCATATTTCCTTCATTAAGGTCACCGGCTCACCGGAAGAATGGCTTCGTCTTCATCATCCGGCTGCCTGGATTCGCAGCGGCGGCGACGGCGGCGGCAGCGGAGGAGAAAGAAAGAAACCGTGGGGTTTGGATCTCGTGTCTCCTCGATGACGAGAAGCTCCGCGGTGTGGAGAATGAAGGGCTCCTCCGCGCCGGCGACTGGCGGAGTGGTTTCGATGAAACCATCCCCAACCCGCATGCCGACGAGTGGGTACACTTTGGCACCCACCTCGATAGAGGTTTGTCTTTCCCTCCCTCAGAATTCTTTTCTGAGGTGATAGATCATTACGGCGTTCAGCTTCACCATCTCCTCCCAACTCCATCTTAGAGATGAGCTCTTATGCAGCTTTGTGTGAGGGATACCTCGGCATTAGGCCGAGTCTCACTTTGTTCCAGTTTTACTTTCATGTCCGGAGAAACTCCATCATTGTCGGTAATCCTTATATTACCGGCATGATTAGCCTTTCAGTTAGACGCGAGTGTGTTTATCCTCGCATTTTAGCTAGTGAGTCGGTCAAACAGTGGCCGACCACCTTCTTTTACCATAAGGATATTCCTGCTCTCGGCAAAGCTACTACTTTGCCGGCTTTCATCGATAGAGCCGCCATGGCCCTACCATCTTGGGACGAGGCTCCTCCGGCTCTCAGTGATGATCTGATCCTCGCCAAGAGGCGGATTGAATACCTGATGAAGCACAAGGGCCTAAAAGGGTCCGACTTAGTCCAGTCCTGGGTGGCACGCCGGATCCAGCCTCTCCAGTACCACGGCGACCTACTGATGCATTCCATCACGGTGTCGAAGAATTACTCCCTCTGTATCAGTCCCAAGGCTTTAAAGCCACAAGATTACATAAGCCAGATCAAATGGCTGATTAAGGAGCGGATTGAGAGAAAGATTCCGGACTTGTCTCTGGACATGCACACAACGAAAGACCCTTTAGTACCGGTAAGATTTTGAATGGTAAACCCTTTTTATGTGTTTCACCTTTAAGTTATTTCACAACACTGAGATATTATCTTCTTTCAGCTTCCCGACCTCCCCGAGTCGGAACTGGCTCCTATCGAGGGATATCCTCCGAAGTTTTCTTAGGAGGAGGAACTGGTCCCACTGCCGGACGTTGTGCCCAAAAAGCGCAAAGCTCCGACAGTGGCTGTCGGCACAAAGGAAGTGCCAGTTGTGAAGAGGTAAATTTCAACACAACTTCCGCCTTTGTACGTTATTTGTATTTTCTTCCGAGATGTAATGTTTTCTACTCTATCACATTCTCAGAGCTAAACAGCTCATCAAGGGCAAGGGGAAGGGAACTTCTTCGAAACCCCTGCGGCAAACGAAGCTGACTATGGCTTCTCTTGCCGCAGCTCCTCCGACTCCTGCCCCTCAACCTTCTACAACGCCGGTAATTACTCCATCGCTGGTTGTCACAGAAGATCCGGCTCCTTCAATGGGGCCAGGGACCCTTGAGTCACAGACTGGCACCACCATGGGTGGCTCAGGTTTAGATAAGGGTGAACCCTCTTCGGGTAATGATCCCTCGGCAGAGACCTTCACCGAGAACCTCCTGAACAATCCGGGACTTGCCAAATTTGGCTTGTCTCGAAAATCTGCGGAGGAAATCCAGCGGTTGGCCCGGCAATTCCTGGAAAGCCGTAATCTCTCTGCCGAAGAAGTAGCACAAGAAGCGGAGGACGTCAAGTACTCCGACCTTATTGAACAAGTCCGCCTTCACGACGAGGGACTAAGAGCTAGTGTGCTTCCACCACCTCCGGTTATTCCACTCACCCTCGCCGAGAAGGTTACCACCGAGGTGAACATGTGCCTGAGCAAGCTCACACATGAACATCACATAAGTCAGAATTCTAACTCACGTTTTTATTTATTATATTTTATGTCATATCCTCTAGCCCCCAAGCATGAAGTTGGATAGTAGGTCCGGGTTTATGCTTCACTAGGATGCCAAAGAACGAACTAGTATAGCCCCCAAGGCCCATGCTGATATTAGCTACAATATTAGCCCGAGTCTTTAGTAGACTTCTGACTCTAGGTATTCTAACTTACAGAAAGTTAATTCATATAACCAGGAATTATTGAAGAACATTTGTAATAAGCAGAGAGAGATCAAAGCTCTCCGACTTAAAAATGCTGAGCTTAAAATTTCCAAGGATGAGGCCGAAGGTGAACTTTTCGAGACTCAAACCTTGTCTTAATTTTTCATAGTTGAATATTTTTTGCTGAACTGTTGTTCTTTTTGACTTACAGCACTGATAAAGCAGTCCTGTGCTATGATCGAGGAGGCCGAAAATCTGAAGACCTTGGTGGTGGAAAACAAGGATCTCCGCCAAGAGCTAGACCAGCTTAAGGCGGATCATGAGAAGAGCATTGCTCAAGTTCTTGAATCCTCCTCCATGGCCACCGTGGAGCGTGATCGCAAGATTGCACTCCACGAGAAGAAGATCTCGAATCTCAACGACGAGCTATGCAGAGAGAATGATATTTCCGAGGCGCTCCAGGATGAACTCCGGAGTCTTCGTGAAGAGAAGACCAAAGTTGACGACGTCATTTTTGGTACATTTCCGTCTTTCTGGCTTGTCTACGTTCGTCGACTTTTTCTATGTCGGATTTATTTTAACTATTTTGCATTGTATGTATAGGTCCTCTGAACTTGACGGACTCCAACTCTGTTGAGCCTCGGACCCACCGGCTTACCCAAGTCGGTGATCTGCTTCATGACTTCCGCTAATCCATTGAGGACATTAGCGAAGCTCTCAAGGTTCCAGACATGCATAGGATGTCCGACTTTGAGGTGCGGGACAAGGCAAAGGAGATGCCGCAGCTTGTCCAGGACTGGAACATGTCCTATGCGCGAACCACAACACAAAACGCTCTCACCATGGTCATGAGCCACCATGGAAGCATGGAAATCTGGCAAGTGACCAGAGGGTACTACAAGGTAGATGAAGACGGACAGGAGCAAGACATTAAGGCCATCATGGACTCCTACGCCGGATATGGGTGTCATGTAGCTGACTTAACCAGCTATGACACTCCCTTCTTCACCCGCGTGGACACGCTGCCTCCGCCTCCCGAAGAAGAAACCGAAGTTTCCGATGATGACCACACCATGTTGGATGTGGACATCTCGGAACGATATCAAGGCGATGTATCCAGCGAACCGGCAGCTCCTTCCTCTCCTCCTGCATCATAAGTTAAACAGATGTATTATTCTGAAAACATTATGGGTCTGTAAATATTTAGTATGATACTTTTGCTAGTGCTAAGCTTTAATCTATTCAGCACTTTTGGTTTAAATTTTTTATGTGCCTGAAATGTTTTCATAAGCACTTGAACTTTTTTGTCTGTACGTATCGTTTATCTGGCTTTCCGCCTCGTCCCTTTCGTGAGCCGGCTAAACCTTCAGCACGGAAACTTTGCCGAGCAACAGAGCTCAATTGCTAAACCATTTTAAACTCGGAAACAAAGCCGGCTTCCAGTACCAACAATTCACTACTCAGAAAATGCCTGCATCCGGCAATCAGACAAATAACCAAAGTAAAGACTAGAAACTTTAGAGTTATACCCGAGGGTAGCAATTTTAGAATTGGAAATCTAAACCAGAACGAACATGAGCATAAAGTACTTTCAAGCATTCTGGGATTTTCGACTATGACATGATCATTCGGAAATAAGATGGTAAAAACTTCTCAGAAAAACTTGAGGCAACCAAGACTTTTATTTCTCACAGAACATGTACATATATATATGATTACAAAGAAGAATTAAACTAAGAATAAAAGGGACGTAGCTGAGAAATATTCCACGGTCTATCTAACTCATCCGGATTTGTACTGCCTCCATCTCTCTTTCTCTTGTTAGTAGCAGGTCTTTCTTTGACTGGCCTCATATCAGTTAAGTAGTACGAACCATTGTGCAATACTCGACTAACCAGGAAGGGCCCTTCCCATACCGGGGAAAGTTTGTGCTTTCTTTGTTGCACAAGCCGGAGAACCAAATCGCCCTTATTAAAAGACCGGTTTCGGACTCTCTGGCTATGATACTTGCGTAACTTCTACTGATAGGCTATTGATATCATTTTAGCAACGACACGAACTTCTTCGACTAAGTCGAGATCATTTTGTCGAGAAATCTCGGTATCCTCTTCGATATACGCGGCCACTCTAGGAGAGGTGTGAATCAAATCACTAGGAAGAACTACTTCTGCGCCATAGACCAAGAAGAAAGGTGTGTATCTGGTTGACTTGTTCGGAGTTGTTCATAAACTCCATATTACATAAGGTAATTCCTCTGCCCAAGCCCCCGCAGCACGTCGTAGTGGTGCTTTGAGTCTCGGTTTTAGTCCTTGTAGGATTAAACCATTTGCTCTTTCGACTTTTCCATTAGCCGGATATTTTGTTCGTTGCATAATTCGGCAAGTTCCCCCATAGAGAAATTACTCCCGTTGTCCATGATAATACTATGCGGATAACCATACCGGATTATAACATCCTCGACAAATCTTTTGGCTGTTGCTCCATCACAACCAGTGACAGGTTTAGCCTCAATCCATTTGGTAAACTTACCCACCATCACTAAGAGGTGAGTAAATCCACTTGGAGCCCGTTTAAATGGCCCTACCATGTCAAGCCACCAGACCACGAAAGGCCATGTTATAGGTATTGTTCTTAGCTGATCAGCCGGAACGTGAGCTTGTTTGGTGTACTTTTGGTAGCCTTTGCACGTCTTGACCAGCCGTTCGGCATCTGCCTTGGCTGTAAGCCAGAAAAAACCGTGTCTAAAAGCTTTTGCCACTAAATATTTGGCTGCAGCATGGTGACCACACTCGCCTTCGTGGATTTCTCTTAAGATTTCCACTCCTTCTTCTGGAGATACGCAGCGCTGAAAGACCCTAGATATACGCCGCTTATAGAGCTCACCATTAACTACAGTATAGGCTTTTGCTCGTCGGATAATCTGTCGGCTCAGAACCTCGTCTTCGGGTAATTTGCCATCTACCAAATAGTCAAGGTAGGGTTGGGTCCAGCTGGGAATTACTTCTATTAGAGGTGAGTCGGATTTGGTCGAATATTCTTCGTCCACTCCCTTTATTGAGGGAACTTTGAGGTTCTCTAGAAAAGCGCCATCCGGGTCCTCTTTTCGTGTAGAGCCTATTCGAGATAGTGTATCTGCTTCCTCATTTTCTGCTCGAGGGATGTGTTGAACCTCAAACCCTTCGAACGATTTAGATAAATCATCCACGATAGCTTTATATGCTGCCATGTGCTTATTTGCATTACAAATATCCGACACTTGCTGAGCAACAAGATCTGAATCTCCGTAACACATCAAACATCGGATGCCGATATCCTTAGCAATCCGGATTCCATGCAGCAGTGCTTCATACTCGGCAATATTATTTGCCGCTGTGAAGTGGATCTGCAACACGTATAGAAGTTTATCTCCTTGGGGTGATTTGAGCACCACGCCAGCCCCCGAGCCCCCGCGAGCCTTAGACCCATCAAAATATAGGGTCCAATATTCCGACTCAGGGAGGGTCATATTCTCCTTCGTCTCTATCCAATCAGCAACAAAGTCGGCAAGGATTTGGGATTTGATTGCTGTCCGAGGTTTGTACTCAATATCGAAAGCTGAGAGCTCTATGCCCCATTTGGTGACACGTCCTATGGCGTCACTGTTGTTGATTATATCTCTCATGGGAGCTCTGCTCACCATGGTAATTGGATGCTCCTGGAAATAGTGTTGTAGCTTACGAGATGCCAAGAACACACCATAAGCTAGCTTTTGATAGTGCGGATACCGCTGTTTTGATTTTGTCAAGAGCTCACTGAAAAAATAGGTCGGACGCTGCACCAAGTGTTCCTGATTTTCCTCCGATCTCTCCACTACCATGACAATACTAACGACTTTGTTTGTCGCAGCCAGATAAAGCAACATCGGTTCCTGTGGTTCCGGTGCAGCAAGGATAGGAGCATATGAGAGTACTTTTTTTAGGTCTTGTAACGCAGCTTCTGCTTCATCAGTCCACACAAAATCCTTGGTCTTTTTTAGGAGTTTATATAATGGTGCGGCTCTTTCACCGAGCCGGCTTACGTGCCGACTGACTGCGGCAATGCAGCCAGATAGTCTTTGTATGTCTTTCAAGCGAGTTGGCCTGAAAATATTGAGTATACTCTTGATTGTGTCTCTGTTCACCTCTATGCCCCTTTGGGACACGATGAAACCTAACAATTTTCCGGCTGGGATTCCAAAGAAAAATTTCTTTGGATTAAGCATGATGTTGTATTTTCGTAGATTGGCGAACATTTCCTCCAAGTCGGAAATCAATGTTTCCTTCTTTTTGGACATCGCCGTAATATCATCCACATATGCATGTACATTGCGTCCAATTTGATCGTGGAGACAACGCTGCATTGTGCGTTGGTATGTAGCTCCTGCGTTCTTCAGCCCAAAGGGCATCGTAACAAAACAGAAGGTTCTGAAGGGGGTTATGAATGAAATTTTGACTTTGTCAGATTCCTTCATCTGGATTTGGTGATAACCGGAATATGCGTCGAGAAAACAGAGGAGTTCCGAGCCTGCCGTAGAATCGATAACTTGATCAATCCTAGGCAGAGCGAACGGATCTTTGGGGCAAGCCTTGTTCAAGGCAGTATAATCAACACACATCCTTAAATTAGTGGTGTCCTTTTTAGGGCCCATTACAGGATTGGCCGACCACTTAGTGTGGATGACCTCTTCTATGAATCCGGCTAACTCGAGTCGTGCTAGTTCCTTAGCTATTGCCTTACACTTTTCATCGCCGAACCGTCGCAAGGACTGTTTGACGGGTTTAGCGTTCCACTTTACATTTAAAGAGTGCTTGGCAAGTTCCCTAAGTACTCCGGTTATGTCAGATGGCTGCCATGCGAAGATATCTTGATTTGCTTTGAAGAACTTGACGAGCGCGCTTTCCTATGCGCTATCTAGGCCTACACCTATCTGGGTCACCTTGGAGGGGTCATCATCCTTCAATGGCGTCTTCTTCGTCTCTTCTGATGCCTTGAACTCCGGATTCAGCTTTGTCACCTCCTTCTTCGTTGCTGGCATCTCGGACGGATCTATGCTCTTCTTGATCTCCTGGTACTCTTGGGCATGCAGCACGGCTTCAGCAAAGGCGGCATTTCCATCCTCGCACTCTCACGCTTTCTTCGGGTCTCCCCTGATGGTGATCACGCCGTTGGGACCTAGAATTTTCATCATATTGTAAATGTAACACGGACGAGCCATAAAATCCCAGTAAGACGGACATCCGAATATAGCGTGGTACGCTCTCTTGAACGGGACCACTTTGAAGGAAAGTGCCTCCGTTCGATAGTTCTTTGGATTTCCAAAGGTAACATCCAAAGTGATTTCTCCCAGGGAATTTGCTTGTCTTCCTAGGACAACCCCGTGAAAGATCACAAAGCTGTGGTTCAGCTGGGTCTCCGAGATCTTCATCCGGCGTAATGTTTCGACATACAGAATATTAATACTGCTGCCACCGTCCATGAGAGTCTTGGAGAAGCCATAACTGTCAATAAGTGGATTGACGATTAAGGCGTATTTTCCTCGCCTGTGTAGCTTAGGCAGATGATCAACGCAGTCAAATGTGATTGCCACTTCCGACTAGTCCAAGAATTGAGGGACAGCCAGAACTGTTGCGTTGAGCTCATGTAGCACTGCCTTTTTGACCTTTGCTGGTTGAGATCCGAGGAAGGTGACGTAAGTGTCTTTTTTGATCAGAAAATTTTTCTTCCCTTTCGGCTTGGGATTTGAAGCATCAGCTTCCTCCATGTCGGAATCTTCCTTGGTCTCTTTATCCTTTTCGGGATTCTTCTTTCCCTTCTTCCGCTTAGCTTTGTAGCTAGCGGTAACATCTCTCTTAATGCCGTCATTTAAATGACACTCAGCGTTTGTGTGGGACGAGCCCCCATTGGAATCTAGGTGATACACACATGGGTTGTTGGCAATGTCGGCCCAAGAGTAGGTTTTTCCAGGTTGCTGGTCTCCTCTACCTTGAACTCTTGACGTCCCACGACCGTGTCCACGGCCACCGCCATGTCCTCCTCGTCCTCCAGACCCGAAAGTAGCAGTGGCTACTGTCGTTTCCGTGTTGGGTTTTTCTTCCGAGGTATTCTTGCACTTCTGAGCTTGTTGCTTTGGTTGTTTTGCCGACTGTGGCACAGCCATGGCGTTGAGTAATCCCTCTGCGTCGCCGTCAGCATCTGCATACATGCTCACCATCTCTCCCAAATCAGTGACTTTGTCACACTTCAAGCGATGACGTAATAAACCAATTGGGAGACCTGCAATGAAAGCTTCAATTGCAGTTTGGTCATTTACTCCCTCACAGGAGTTCTTGGTGTCGATCCATCGTCCGAGATAGTCTCGGCAAGTTTTTCTGGCTTTTTGGGTGCAATGTTGTAGGTCTCCCACTATACAGGGCCTCCGGTATGTGCCTTCGAAATTTCGAAAGAACGCACTTTGCATGTCATACCAGTTGTGGATGGTGTTCTCCAGAAGTTCATTGAGCCATGATCGTGCCGTCTTCTGCAACATAAGTGGGAGATATCAGGTTGCGACCAGGCTGTTTCCGCCTTTGGCAATGCAGCAAGCTTGGAAAAAATCCTGTAGCCAAGTATCTGGCCGAGCTATGCCGTCGTAGGACTGAATATGTCTTGAGATAGCAAATCCTTTCGGGAATCTTGTAGCTCTTATGCGTGGTTCAAAGCATTGTGGGCCCATGTATATGTCAACCTTTTCATAACGCCATGCCTCTATATTGGAATTGATCTTGTGCCTTGCGTCATTTGGGGATAAAGATCATCCCGAGTGATGGCTATGGATGCGGTGCCTTGGATCCGGACTTCGGCTTCTTCCACCACCTCCTCCACCACGACGTCCTCCTTGGCCTCCTTGGGAGCTGTTGTGATGGCTACTTGGCGGACAGGGTGGAGCAGTTGGGTTATTTTCGGCTGATCGTCGGCCTCCATCCGGAGCGTCATTGTTCCGGTTCCAGGGTGGGTCTTCATTGTGACGAGCCCCTTGTCGGCTTGACTCGGCGTGGTTTCTGTCGTTCCTTCGTCCGTTACTCCCACCATGTGGGGCTCAGCCAGACAGTTTGTAGGTCTAGGAGGTGGCATCCTTTGATGGTCCTCCTCCTGACATTTTTCTTTGTCTTCTCCCCTACGACCATTCGACTCCCGCCGGGGAGGGTTTCTCGGATAAGTGCAGCAATTGCTTCTTGCTCGGCGGCTGGAGCGACATTGCGCCAGTCACGTGCAACTTTGTGGTGCTGTCCTGATGATCCAGTTCTGGAGTAGTTGTCTTCCCGTTTGTCGGAACGGTGATGCTGTTCCGGAACATGCTGGGGCCTTATATCATTCCAGGCTGAGTCCGTGCGACATTGATCGGATTTGGAGACCAGTTTTCCGCTTCCGAATTTCGCAGCCCTTTGCTATTCCAGACCCTTGGTGAGTATCTTAATGCCCAATTGAACCTGCTCTGGGCCTGGATTATTTGACAGAATATCCCGTGCCGCATAAGTGTTTTGTACCGGTGTTGGATACACCAGATCTCCTTTGTTGTCGCGACGAGGCATCCCTGGGTCTCCTTTGAAGAGAACCTTGTTTACTTCCGAGAATTGATCGTCACGTGTGTGACGTTTCTGGGTCTTCTGATGCTGCCGAGAGATGTACTTCTCTGCAGTTGACATGCGTTTCTTCTCCTCCTCGATGTTTTTGGCTTCATCCAGGAGTTGTTGACGACGCACTTCTAGGGCCTGGGCCCTTTCATCCAGTTCTTCGGCAGTAAGTTCTGCAGCTATAGGGATAGGTGTGGTTAATGCAGCATCGATGAATTTACGCTCACCTTCAGTGATCACGTGTCCATCCACCGACTCTTCTTTGGGCTCGTCTGGGATAAGTGCTCCATCCGAGTCTTCCCCGTATTCCTTGGCAATCACTTCCTCTAGCGGAAGGTCTTTTGTCGAGGTCTTATTCTTCTTGTTCTTCTTCTTTGCCTTCTTGGCAACGCCGGTAGCAAAGACGGCTTTGGGTCCGTTTCCCGGAGTCAAGCTCTGATCGGTACTTTCAGACATCTGGACCTCGGGATTATCTCCAATTTCCATGTCATCCTGTGCTTTGGGAGAGTTTTCCCTGGATCCTTCATCGATGGCTTCTTCTTCCTCTGCGACTTTGGAGTCACTCCTCTTCATACTCCGTGGAGAACTTTCGGAAATCTGCTGATGTCGTCGATTCATCCGAGGATGCGGGTACGTTGGCGTTTGTTCCGATCGCCTCCAGAACTGAGTCGGTGTTTTATCGAGCATCGGCAGAGCCGGATCCGGATCCAACATACCCGACAAAGTGTGATGCGCCCCTCCTGAGATAACTGCGGTCTTCATAGTAGGCTTCGTCCAAACGTTTGATTGTCTCAAGGATTTCATCTACGCCTGAGTTCTGCATCATCATACGCCTTAGTGTGTATCTCAGGAAAGGCATGTTCGTCCTGGTGTCGTCAGAGCCGGAACCGTCGTTGTTGTTGTGCTCCTCCTGGATTTTGGCTTCAGCAGGTGGGTCGATCTGGGATTCGGTCTCTCTAGGGAGATCCACTCCAGATTCGACTTGGACTGCTAGGTCTGCTTCAGGCTTGGATTTCTCCACTATCTCTTCTATTGGTGTGGGATGGGTGGGATTAGGGTTTTTTGAGATCCGGAACTCTACCGCCTCCACGGACAAAGGGGACCCAGAAATTTCTTCTGCCTCTATCATCACCGCTGGGGTGGGTGGGGCAGGTTCAGCAAAGCCGATGTAAACATCGATCTCGCCCGAAGACATGATGGTGTAGGCAGTCATAGCCTCCCTATCCAGAATCCAGGTCTCATCGAGAACGATGAGAGGGACGTCGCTGGCGTAGAGGATGCGATCGACGGCGATGGTCTCGCCGATTCCGATTCTTGCAGATTCCACTCGAAACGCAGATCTGAAGCTTAATTGCCCCACGGTGGGTGCCAACTATCGTCGGATTTATGACAAGTACGCCATGAGGGGGTCCTCGGGGCGTGCGGAAGAGAGGGGTGTGAGACGTACGGTGTTCCGGGACGGTGAGCACACAAGTTTACCCAGGTTCGAATCTGCCGGCTTTGGACGGATCCTACTCATGCTAGCAATTCAGTAATACGGCAGGGCCGGAATATGGGTTACAAGGGTTCGCCTTTGCGAATAGATATTGTAGACTATTGAGGGTGCCCTAAAGGCTCTCCCTAGGTCAGCTTATATAGATATCCGGCCTAGGGTTTACAGGAGAGATCTATCCGGCTACGACTAAGAGTCGGTTATAGAGTACATATTGAACTACAAGTAACACTATGGGCCTAGGTCGGTAAGTCTTCTGGGACTTCCCGTAGCCGGACTGGACTCCGTCTTTTCTCCCTGACTGGGCCGCCCGTGAAGAAAAGCTCTAACCCGAAGTGGGCCACCCTGGTCAGTGAGGAACAGTGAGGATAGCCGGAAAGTATATCCCCAACAGACGGTGCGTAGGATGGAGCATCTTTGCCACAGACGGCGTGCTCCCAGCCTCCCCCACTGAGGTAAGGTAGTCTGCACCGAAGCGTGGGCGCGAAAGTTCCTAGACCTTGGTGCTGCCCTGTTCGAGGGTGTGTACCCTCAGCGGTGGTATGCTCTCGTGAATCATTTGATACGTACCTTGTTACCACTACCTAGAGCATGTCGTAATGCCGCCGCACGATTTCTCCACATCGCTCTCTTGGCCCTGTTTGTCGCATCTGGCACCGATGACGCCGCAGTCGCCGCCGCAGCCGATTCGGCACATTCAGGGAAATCATCCGCCTGGCAGGGCAATGGGAGACCAGCCTTGAAGTAGAGCTTCATGGCCTGCCTTAGAGGGGTACCCCAGTTTTGGCGGCTGTCGCGGTGGTGGCTGCTTAGGTGGGGCCATGTTACCCTAGTTGGTGCGGCGCGAAGGAGCTGCGCAAGGTGAACTGTGGTTAGTCGGAGAAGGGGAGTGAAAGACTGGCAGTAGGTTTGGACTACGGGCACGCGTGAAAATAACCATTTCCCATTTACTTAGAGGGTAATAATTCAACACTCGCTGCATTAACAGCTCAATCTTTATTTCCCTTCTCAGCACAAGAGTGCGACGTATTAAAAAAGATAGGTCGTGGCTATCCACCTCATCAGGCAATGTACCAGGACAGGTAGGAGACAGGACCGGGTTTCATTTTAGAAATGTTGACGACTGTGCCCTTATGTTTATACGATAATATTTATATGCCACCATGTACCGTCGAGTGTAGCAACACCATCAGAAACAGGGGATAACGACGTGGCGTGTTTTCTTTTTTTAAAAGGCATCAGAAATAGGAGATGCCGACGTGGCATGTTTTCTGACTGGCGGGCCCGCTCCCTCCACCTTCGACAGCGCGCATCCCAGGTTCGAGGGGTGGTGGCGCCCACCAACACATTATTGTGCAATTTTCCATGTGGAACCTGAATTCCGGCGCTGAGCTGATGACCATGTCAACACAGAGAATTCTGAAAGAAGCTACTAAAAATAAATACTTTGAATTCTGAAAGTACTAAATTTAAATACATTACAATTTTGTCTGAAAGGTAATACGCATACTGCTCATCGAAATAATATAAGTACAGTACAAATTTCTACTTCGAAAAATAGACTTGAAAATGCTAGCAAAT
Organism: Avena sativa; assembly: GCA_916181665.1. NCBI lineage: Eukaryota > Viridiplantae > Streptophyta > Magnoliopsida > Poales > Poaceae > Avena > Avena sativa. The sequence continues at coordinate 349,663,058 of OV702287.1, forward strand.
AACCTAGGATGAATATAGGATTCATTCTCCCCTATATATTTCGTCGGCGGCGGCTAACGCGTGCTGCAACACATGTTCAGAGAACTCTCTCCGTCTGCAATGTGCTACCAGTATCTCGTCCAGAGGGTAAGTCCTCGGTGTATGTTCCAGACTTAAGCCATACATTACCATTGTTGGTTCCTCTTCCCAGGCTTGAACCTCATGATCGTACAGTCTAATAAATTCCGGTAGTATATGCAACCGGGTTTGACTGTGGGGTGTAACCTGGTGTCAATGGAGATAGACCGGTTGTAACCAACAAAGAGGGCACGACTTCCAATGTCACTGACGGCCTCAAGAGAGCGGTTCTCCATGTCCACCCGGTACAACACCGGTTGCCCTTCGGCGAAATCCCCGTTCAACACAAGAAGAAGATCACCATCTGACTCCACAAGGTAAAATTTGTAGGTTCCGCGTACCTGTTCAAAGACTGGGGCCGAAATTATTTTGGCCATCATGACAGTGCTCGCGCGCTGCTCAAACTGGATGTTGGTCAACAAGATGTCTCCATTCTCAAGTAAAGCATATACTTCCCCTCAGAATTCCGTCATGCAGACCAGAAGCATATCAGGAGGTGGCGAATACAACTCTTCTCCAAATGATCCATTGATTTGCCCCGTTGGGGTGCTCTCATCGGCCCATGCAATATGATCTGGATAATCAGTGCAAACGAACACCATCGTCAGGGACTTCGTCACGATGATAGATTGCAGAAGATCAGATGGTATGTGTGCTTGAAACTCAGTGTTAGACTTATGAGTGATTGGGTTCAGAAACCGAATCTGGTATGGCTCCACCCTCTGAGCAAGCATGATGACGCCACGAGAAACACCGACGAAGTAGAATCTTTTGGAAGAAGAGGGCATCAGTTAGCACTAAGATGTTTACAATGGAAAATACCAATAAATATCGGATGTGAATGTGAACCTGCGATGGACGTCCATTAGATTTGTCCTGAAGCAACGACCAGTAGCGAGGTTGAGGAATGTGAAGTCGCCAATGTCTGGAAGTGTGTGATCTATCATGATCCAGTTGTTGAGATGGAATTCGGGCACCTTTAAAGTGCGACGCCAATCGGTGCAGACTTCCCAACAAACAGCAAAGGTGTCGACGTACTCCTCTTTCTCCAGCAAGTAGTCGGCGATCTTGCGAAGTGTGTCGGCCGGGAGATCGAAACAGTTCCTCTTCATCCAGCTACTGGCCATGGCTTATGTGTTGGAATGTTTTGATCGAGGAAGAAAGAAGAACTACCTCTACGAGGAGAAGAAGAAGAAGAGGATAACAAACGAGGGAGACGAAGCAGAACTGCCACTACGAGGAGACGAGGAGACGGGGGAGAAGAAGCGGAACTACCAATTCAAGTTTGGATCAACGGGTTTTTTTCGGAACTAGCGCGTGAACCAGCCATGCACTGGATGCAAGTTTTGATCAAACAGACTGACATGTGGGACCTGCTAAAAAATTCCGTGAAGTGCTCCCCATGCATAGTGCGCTGACAGGTGGCATGTTTTCTGACTGGCGGGCCCGCCTCCTCCACCTTCGATGGCATGCATCCTAGGTTCAAGGGCTGGTGCCGCCCACCAACACATTATTGTGCAATTTTCCATGCTTTGTCGCAACCAGCTCCACTCCGCTCCACTCCTCTGCTCTTGTCGCCGCAACTCCACTTAGTCGTGCACCGCTCTCGTCGTCCCCTTGGGCTGTCGTCCTCCCGCCCTCACCTCCCTGCCATCCCCTCACGTCCCCTCCCCTCCCCTCCCTGCCCTGTCTCCTTGCTGCCGCCCACCGCCCAGGCGCGTCTGGAAACGAAAACCGAGAGTCGACCGTTGGGTTAGGGGCCCAACGACGCTGGTGATCCGGATCCCGCTCGGAGATGGATCATGCGAGGCTTGAGGGCACGGATATGGGTTCTACGCGGCTAGAGAGCACGGAATCTCCTTCAAGTATGGAGAGCACAGAGGACAACAAAATGGGGGGAGAGGAAGCAGTGTGTAGAGCTTTGGAGGTACGGAGCCCGGAGAAGGTGTCGTGCGTCCACATTGAAGGGTAAGAACTATGATTCCTTTTCTGCATACCCCAATTAGCGTTTCTAGTCCCATGGTGATGGAAAGGATATGTGTTGGTAACCGCAGGACGTCTGTACAGCTTGTCCTTGAGCATGATGCTTTGTCAAGCGAGCATGAAGGCACTGAAATGTGTGGCGGTGCGGATGATGATGAGAAAGCATATCCAGACGTGGTTGTTGACCCTGATAGGATGGAGAGTAGGGAATATTTGGTTGATTCGAACTTTGAGCCTAACTATGGGACTAATGAGGAAGAGGAATGTGAAGATGTGGAAATGGGATGTAGATACGACAAAGAGGTGGATAGGCCAGTGATACACTTTGACAGGGACAATCCTACAATTGATGAGGAGACTGTCTTTGATAATGTGGAGGACTGCAGATATGCAGTTGCAACCTATGCAATCAGAGTTGGGTTCGAATTTATCATTGAAAAGAGTGACCAAAAGAGATTTAGGGTGCACTGTAGGGAAAGTAATGTGTGTAAATGGAGATTACATGCATCTCCAATGCGAGGTGGACACCCATTTCAGGTTGCAATAGCTACATTTAGTTTCAGTCTTTCTCATATTTATTCTGCTGATCACTAGCTCTGAATTATTTGGATTCTTATCAAATGCAGATCAAAGTAAACACAAAGAAACACAACTGCCCTAATACTTCTTTAAGTGGTAAAATTAGACCGGTGACTACCAAGTGGATTGCTGCTACTATACTTGACTGGGTGAGGCAGGATCATAACATTGGACCTGCTGAACTCAGAGCAAAGATTAGCAAAAAGTTTAACATTCTGATTCCTTACCACAGAGTCTTTGATGGGAAGGAGATGGCTCTAGACTTCATTCAAGGCAAGTGGAATGATAGTTTTCATATGTTGTATAGTTTCAAAGCTCAGGTAGAGAAAACATCACCTGGTAGTGTTGTTGACATCGATTACGAGGTTGTGAAAGGGAGAGAAAAGGTCTCGAGGGGGGTTAGGTATAAGTAGGCAGATAAGATATGCTTCAGGAGATGTTTTGTCTGCCTGAAGGCATGCTGGAAGGGGTTCCTAGACGGCTGCAGGCCATACTTGGCAATAGGCGCAACTTCTTTAACAGGGAAGTTCAGGGGACATGTTGCTTCTGCTTGTGCTTTGGACGCGCATAATTGGCTTCTACCCGTAGCTTATGCTGTTCTTGAGGGTGAATCAAATGAAAGATGGACATGGTTCATGCAGAGACTATGAGAAGTAATTGGTCACCCTGAAGGCTTGGTGATACACACCGGTGCATGCGAGGGTCTTGAGAATGTTGTTGATGTTGTGTTTCCTGGGGTTGAGCATAGGGAATGCATGCGGCACCTCGCTACTAACTTCACGAAGAAGTTCAAAGGAAAGATCTTTGAAGAGGACTTGTGGCGATCAGCATACACATACACCCCAAGCACGCATTCTACTTACTTGCAGACCATGTATGTAGTGCCAAAGGTGAAAAAATACCTTGAAGAACATCACACCAAGCTATGGGCCAGAAGCAAGTTTGGTGAGTTAAGCAAGGTGGATTTTGTTTGCAATAATTTGGCAGAGAGTTTCAATGATAAGATTTCGGGCATGAAGACACTTGGAATTGTTATTTTGTTGGATGCAATAAGACAGTGCATAATGGTGAAGATAGATTTAAGGCAAAGAATTTGTGCAAGAAAAAATTTAGGCTATAAAATAGTTCCAAAGGTGGTTATGTTACTGAATGCAAGAACCAGGGCAATGAGAACGATAAAGATGAGGATGGTCAGAAGTTCTAGAACATTGGCTGAGGTTTATGCAGAATACAAGCGTGGAAGTGAACGGAGGTACACTGTAGACATTGGAAACAAGACTTGTTCATGCAGGCAGTGGCAGATTACTGGTCTGCCATGTCACCATGCAATTTACTTCATCTTAAATCTTAGAGGTAACAGAGCTGAAATAGAGAACTATGTCGACAACTATTTCTCCATGGACAAGTTTGCTGCAACTTATGCAGAAAACGTATCACCTATGGCCGATGAAAATGATTGGGAGATTGTCAATCCAGGGTTCAACCTTCAACCACCAGTTCTTAGGAGGCCACCTGGGAGGCCTAGAAAGCTAAGGATCGAAGCCTCCACCGATAAAGGTTCAAGGATGGGAGCTAGGAAAAGGAAATGCAAACGTTGTGGCGGATTCGGACATATCAAGAGGTTGTGCAAAAACCCAGTTACACATGATATTGTCCCTGTTCACACCCCGGTGGCAGAAAATGAGGCTTCTCAGCCAGAACTGGCGGAAGAGCAGCGCGAAGACGGTGATGCATTGGGAGGAAAACGTACGTAAGCAGCCAATTTATGAAGAAGTGGAGGTGCCGGTGAGAAAAGAGTGTGAAAAGAAACAAAAGGATAAGCAGAACAGGGAGGAAAGGGCAAATAATAGAGGTGTATTAGAATATGAAGAAGTTGCAGGGGTGATTGAGGATGTTCTTGAGGATCTTTCGGCTAACTGCAGGAGAAATAATAAATCCCTACCAATTTCATCTTTGTACGATTCTCCGGATGAAAGGTAAGCTTAAAAAGTGTTTTATTTGCCATTTTATCATTTTTTTATCCTCATCAACTGATGCTTAATGCTGCGTGGGCTAGAAGACTAATAAGAGGAGCAGAAAGAGGCGGGCACAGTAACGTCATATGTTGAATTATATCATTGAAACTAAACTAGCCGTGTCGTCTTTATTTATATCTAGCGCGTGCAACGTGTCTGTGATGGGGTCATGTGCACCAGATTATAATTTTTTTAAATATTATTACATTAATTTTTTACCTGCGTTTGGACGCGGCTACTAGTTCCCATCTCCCTTGCATTCCCATCTCCTCCGACGCACTCCAGAATTATGGTTGTGCCATCAAGTAGCAGAGTCAGCGTATTGTCCCATCAGGTGTGAATGCAATGACTTTGTTTGTTCAGAATTTGACGAATTTTGATTAGTTTGAAAGACAGAGAAACCTAAAATATGTATCTAGACATGTTTTGGGTATAGACACATTTATTAAATATCTAAAAAAACTAAGTCAGTTATATCTAGATAGGAGTAGTACACTATTACAACATGCTCGATCCCTTCTCCTCTGACGCACTCCAAATTATGGTTGTGCCATCAATTGCTGGGAGCAGAGTTAGCGTATTGTCCCATCAGATATGCCAGGAACGCGCGAACTTTATTTTTAGGATCGGACAAGTTTCAATCGACTAGTTTCAAAGACAAAGACAACTAAAACATGGCCAACATATATAGATTATGACGATAATTGACCATGACTCAAGTGACCCATATCCAAAGAGCGCATTAAGATACCGTACATAGATTTAATTTATGCTTAAGTGGCCCTAATCGACTATGATGCTCCCAAAGTCTCCATCATTGATGATGTTGTCTGCGTTGCTGCCAGCCTCCTCCGTGTCAGAATCGATGCCGACGTTCCTGGCAGCGTTCCTCCTGCTCATCGATTCTTCACGGCGTGTTGCATCGATAACGGTGGAGGTCGTACGCCCAGGCACTGCCCAAAAGTGCTGCCTCCCTTCGGGGTTGCGCAGATCCGGGTGGATCTCCCGCCGGTGGGTTCCGCACAGCTCAATCAACGCAGCTCGCTCCTTCTTGAACAACTTTCGCCAGTACGTGCTCGTGCGCGAGTACCGCGTCATTTCCCTCTTCCGCTCTGACAGCTGGCGGCGGCGCTCCTCGATTTACCTCGCCAACGCGTTGTCGCGTCAGAGCGGTGCGACAGGAACCCCGGCGTAGCTAAGCTCGAAGCCGGCCGGAAGCCTCGCAAACGGCGGCACGAGTATGTCGTAGTGGGCGAACATCTGAGCCTCGTGCAAGCTGAGTTTGGGCCTCTCCCTCTACATGGCGATGAAGGAACATGATCTGATCCTCGGCCTCGAGGTTAAGGGGATAAGGGCAAGGACGTAGGCCCAGCGTCGTTGCCACTGCCAATCAGTTCGAAGAACAGACTTCTCGCGGATCGCCCTCGCAAAGGACATCACTATCGTCCATGCACCCCGATCCAACGGCACCTAACAATCGGGGATCGGGTCTTCTAGAAGCCCAGAGAGGTTGCTGGTTAGCTCTGCATCCCGATTGTTTGTGGCCAACGGCTGTAGTTGAAAAGAAAACACATGAAATGACTCTAGTTATTGTTAGTAAAAATAACACGCATGCAATGCCACTGGTAGATCCATAGGTGGATTGTGAAGAGAGCACACATGCAATGATAATGGTGGATCCATATGTGGTATCTGAAAATAACACACATGCAATGACTCTGGATGTTGTTAGTAAAAAGAACACACATGCAATGACACTGGTAGATCCATAGGTGGATTGTGAAGAGAGCACACTTGCAATGACACTAGTGGATCCATGTGTGGTCTCTGAAGAGAACACACATTTCAATGACTCTGGTTGTTGTTAGTAAAAAGAACACACATGCAATGACTCTGGTTGTTGTTAGTAAAAAGAACACACATGCAATGACACTGGTGGATCCATAGGTGGATTGTGAAGAGAACACACGTGCCATGACACTAGTGGATCCATGTGTGGTCTCTGAAGAGAACACACATGCAATGACTCTGGTTGTTGTTAGTGAAAAGAGCACACATGCAATGACACTGGTGGATCCATATGTGGATTGTGAAAAGAACACACATGCAATGACACTGGTGGATCCATATGTGGTATGTGAAAAGAACACACAGTTCAATGACTCTGGTTGTTGTTAGTAAAAAGAACACACATGGATGACACTGCTGGATCCATGTGTGGTCTCTGAAGAGAACACACATTTGAATGACACTGGTGGATCCATATGTGGTATGTGAAAAGGACACACATGAAATGACTCTAGTTGTTGTTAGTAAAAAGAACACACATGCAATGACACTGGTGGATTATGAAGAGAGCACACATGCAATGACACTAGTGGATTTAATGACACTGGTGGATCCATATGTGGTATGTGAAAATAACACAAATGCAATGACTCTGGTTGTTGTTAGTAAAAATAACACACATGCAATGCCACTCGTGGATCCATATGTGGTCTCTGAAGAGAACACACATTTCAATGACACCGGTTGTTATTAGTAAAAAGAACACACATGCAATTGCACTGGTGGATCCATGTGTGGTCTCTGAAGAGAACACACATGCAATGACTCTAGTTGTTGTTAGTGAAAATAGCACACATGCAATGACACTAGTGGATCCATAGGTGGATTGTGAAAAGAACACACATGCAATGACACTAGTGGATCCATATGTGGATTGTGAAAAGAGCACACATGCAATGACTCAGGTTGTTGTTAGTAAAAAACACACATGCAATGACACTAGTGGATCCATAGGTGGATTGTGAAAAGAACACACATGCAATGACACTGGTGGATCCATATGTGGTATGTGAAAAGAAAATACATGCAATGACTCTGGTTGTTGTTAGTAAAACGAACATACATGCAATGACACTTGTGGATCCATGTGTGGTCTCTGAAGAGGACACACATTTCAATGACACTGGTGGATCCATATGTTGTATGTGAAAAGAACACACATGAAATGATGAGTTATTGTTAGTAAAATGAACACACATGCAATGACACTGGTGGATCCATAGGTGGATTGTGAAGAGGGCACACATGCAATGACACTGGTGGATTCAATGACACTGGTGGATCCATATGTGGTATGTGAAAATAACACACATGCAATGACTTTGGTTGTTGTTAGTAAAAAGAACACACATGCAATGACACTAGTGGATCCATATGTGGATTGTGAAGAGAGCACACTTGTAATGACTCTGGTTGTTAGTAAAAAGAACACACATGCAATGACACTGGTGGATCCGTGTGTGGTCTCTGAAGAGAACACACATGCAATGACTCTGGTTGTTGTTAGTGAAAAGAGCACACATGTAATGACACTGGTGGGTCCATAGGTGGATTGTGAAAAAAACACATGCAATGACACTAGTGGATCCATATGTGGATTGTGAAAACAGCACATATGCAATCACGCTGGTTGTTGGTAGTAAAAAAACACATGCGTTGACACTGGTGGATCCATATGTTGATTGTGAAAAGAACACACATGCAATGACACGGGTGGCTCCATATGTGGTATGTGAAAAGAACACACATGCAATGACTCTGGTTGTTGTTAGTAAAAAGAACACACATGCAATGACACTGGTGGATCCATGTGTGGTATGTGAAAAGAACACACATGCAATGACTCTGGTTGTTGTTAGTAAAAATAACACACATGCAATGACACTGGTGGATCCATAGGTGGATTGTGAAAAGAACACACATGCAATGACACTGATGGATCCATGTGTGGTCTCTGAAGAGAACGTACATTTCAATGACTCTGGTTGTTGTTAGTAAAAAGAACACACATGCAATGACACTATTGGATCCATAGGTGGATTGTGAAAAGAACACACATGCAATGACATTGGTGGATCCATATGTGGTATGTGAAAAGAACACACATTTCAGTGACTCTGGTTGTTGTTAGTAAAAAGAACACACATGCAATGACACTGGTGGATCCAAGTGTGGTCTCTGAAGAGAACACACATTTCAATGACACTGGTGGATCCATATGTGGTATGTGAAAAGAACACACATGAAATGACTCTAGTTGTTGTTAGTAAAAAGAACACACATGCAATGACACTGGTGGATCCATAGGTGGGGTGTGAAGGAGAACACATGCAATGACACTGGTGGATTCAATGACACTGGTGGATCCATATGTGGTATGTTAAAATAACACACATGCAATGACTCTGGTTGTTGTTAATAAAAAGAACACACATGCAATGACACTAGTGGATCCATGTGTGGTCTCTGAAGAGAACACACATTTCAATGACTAGTTGTTGTTAGTAAAAAGAACACACATGCAATGACACTAGTGGATCCATGTGTGGTCTCTAAAGAGAACACACATGCAATGACTCTGGTTGTTGTTAGTGCAAAGATCACACATGCAATGACACTAGTGGATCCATAGGTGGATTGTGAAAAGAACACGCATGCAATGACACTGGTTGATTCATATGTGGATTGTGAAAAGAGCACACATGCAATCACTCTGGTTGTTGTTAGTAAAAAAACTCACATGCAATGACACTGGTGGATCCATGTGTGGTCTCTAAAGAGAACACACATTTCAATGACATTGGTGGATCCATAGGTGGATTGTGAAAAGAACACACATTTCAGTGACTCTGGTTGTTGTTAGTAAAAAGAACACACATGCAATGACACTGGTGGATTCATGTGTGGTCTCTAAAGAGAACACATATTTCAATGACACTGGTGGATCCATATGTGGTATGTGAAAAGAACACACATGGAATGACTCTTGTTGTTGTTAGTAAAAAGAACACACATGCAATGACACTGGTGGATCCATATGTGGTATGTGAAAAGAACACACATGCAATGACTCCAGTTGTTGTTACTAAAAATAACACACATGCAATGACACTGGTGGATCCATAGGTGGACTGTGAAAATAGCACACATGCAATGACGCTGGTGGATCCATATGTGGTATGTGAAAAGTACACACATGAAATGACTCTAGTTGTTGTTAGTAAAAAGAACACACATGCAATGACACTAGTGGATCCATAGGTGGGGTGTGAAGGAGAACACATGCAATGACACTGGTGGATTCAATGACACTGGTGGATCCATATGTGGTATGTGAAAATAACACACATGCAATGACTCTGGTTGTTGTTAATAAAAAGAACACACATGCAATGACACTAGTGGATCCATGTGTGGTCTCTGAAGAGAACACACATTTCAATGACTAGTTGTTGTTAGTAAAAAGAACACACATGCAATGACACTAGTGGATCCATGTGTGGTCTCTAAAGAGAACACACATGCAATGACTCTGGTTGTTGTTAGTGAAAAGATCACACATGCAATGACACTAGTGGATCCATAGGTGGATTGTGAAAAGAACACGCATGCAATGACACTGGTTGATTCATATGTGGATTGTGAAAAGAGCACACATGCAATCACTCTGGTTGTTGTTAGTAAAAAAACTCACATGCAATGACACTGGTGGATCCATGTGTGGTCTCTAAAGAGAACACACATTTCAATGACATTGGTGGATCCATAGGTGGATTGTGAAAAGAACACACATTTCAGTGACTCAGGTTGTTGTTAGTAAAAAGAACACACATGCAATGACACTGGTGGATCCATGTGTGGTCTCTAAAGAGAACACATATTTCAATGACACTGGTGGATCCATATGTGGTATGTGAAAAGAACACACATGGAATGACTCTTGTTGTTGTTAGTAAAAAGAACACACATGCAATGACACTGGTGGATCCATATGTGGTATGTGAAAAGAACACACATGCAATGACTCCAGTTGTTGTTAGTAAAAATAACACACATGCAATGACACTGGTGGATCCATAGGTGGACTGTGAAAATAGCACACATGCAATGACACTGGTGGATCCATATGTGGTATGTGAAAAAGAACACACATGCAATGACTCTGGTTGTTGTTAGTAAAAAGAACACACATGCAATGGCACTGGTGGATCCATAGGTGGATTGTGAAGAGAACACACATGCAATGACACTAGTGGATCCATGTGTGGTCTCTGATGACTCTGGTTGTTGTTAGTAAAAAGAACACACATGCAATGATACTGGTGGATCCATGTGTGGTCTCTAAAGAGAACACACATTTCAATGACACTGGTGGATCCATAGGCGGATTGTGAAAAGAGATTTTCCCTCTCTCTCGGTCACAAATCTCACAAAAGCCCAAATGTGTGGAGATCCCTAACATGTTCTCACTCTGGGTGCTATGCCCTAATTGGCTAACACAGATGTCACGCGGATCGTCTCCACCAACCGTTGATCCTATGTGATCCAACGGGCAGGATAACCCCTCTGTTCTCCACTTTTTTTATGCATGGTCAATCCGTGCCACCGATACTTTACCTCCATAAACAAGTGAAAATCCATCTATCTAACTAAAATAAATGATCATATTTCAAAGAAGCCATCGTCTTTCGTCTCCCAGTTCGTCCTCGTCTTCATCAACGCCATGGTCCCTGCCATCACCGCCGTCGATGTCCTCCTCTGACGACTCGACACCGCCCCCTTCCTCGAATAAGCGTGTTTCCTCATCGGAGTCCTCCTCCTCCTCTTCGTAGTCCCACAGATCCACGTCACTCTCCTCCGCTTCTGCCTCCAACTGATCGATGAACGCCTCCGTGTTGGCCGAGTCGGACTCGTCCAAATAGCTACTCTTCTTCCTGGTCTTCTTCTCGTTCCTCTTCTTGTCCGTACTCGTCGGTGCAACATGTGCCCCCGTCCTAGATGCTGCTTTGTGCTCGTCCGACGCTGTAGGTACCCCACGCTCCTCCTGCACGGCCGGTACGAGCTTCGACGTCACAGTGTCCTCGAGTGCCGATGTCGATGGATCCTAGCATGGTAAGACATGACGTGCTGCCTCAGCAGGCGACTCGCGAGCGCGAACGATGCAGCGAAGAGCCAGGGACGCAGGACGGTCAGTGGACGGCTTGGACCTGCCATTGCCACAACGAGGGGGCATCGTGCTCGAGGTAGTTGCTTCGAATGGTTGATGGAAGGTACATAGAGTAGGGTGCCGATCTGATCAAGGAAGAGCAGCGGTTTCGTGTGTCGTGTCCATGCATGCATTTGTCAATTATCAAAATAGAAGAAGAAAGAAGTAATATCTCGCGTACTGAACATAATTTGATCACAACAAAAGTGGCACATCGTATTCTAGACTCGTAAATATCCCGTGTGTGCCTGTCACGTGGAGTTCGACGGAGTTCGACGTGCCGACGTGATCGTGCAGCAGTTGCGCATGTCATTGCCCCATCAACACATGACACACGCACACGGGATGTGCGCGCCGATTCCCGTGATGACCACCCGGCTCGCACTCCCCTTATTATATACTGGATTTTGGGCGGCACCGAATACCATTGAAGTGTCCATCGCAATAAAGACAAGTCCCATCGATTCCCTACCCCTGCCTCCCTGGCTTCTTTGAGAAGGTAGACCATACACGGTGGTCTTGTATAATAGTACTAGTACTACTGGACCACGGCCTGTACTCTTTGACTCTTCTCCCACACTAATCACTATCTCCTTCCTCTTGTCGCCGCCACACTCACCCTGCAAGCCATGGCTCCACTGAGGAGGGGGAGAGGCCGGTCGACGATCCTCGCAGAGAAAAGGGAGAGAAATCGCTGCGAGGCACTTCTTGCTCTACCAGCCACTCAAGCCCACCCTCTCATCGAGGCCCAATCTCCCCCGCAATGGCGCCGAATGTTCTAGCAGGCGAGGGCTTCTCCTGGTATGGTCTTCTTGTTCTACTTCTTCTCCATCTCCCTCTCAATCATGATCTTAATCAGCTTCTTGTTTTTCTTCTTCTGGTTCTTCCTCTTCTACGTATTACAGGCCGGCTGTGGAGTCCGAATCCACCACGACGGAGGCGTTGCAGGACCCGTTCGGCCCCGTTCCATGTCTCAGCGAGGTAGCAAATCTCCACGCTGTTATTTCTCCGAGTTGTGATGTGGATTTCTTAGATCATGTCCGCCCCGCATTGGTTTTTCTTCTTCTTTTGCGAGTTGTATTAGTTTTCATGAATATGACTGGATCTCTTGGTCTTTCCTTAATACCATTGTTCATAGATTCACTATGGATTTTTTGTGATTAGGATTAGTTTATCGTGCTCATGAATAGATCTCTAGGTCCATTTTTTAACACTACGGCCAATAGATTCAACGGGGATTTTTTTTGATCTTTATTAGTATTCACCTGGGACCTGGACTGTAATTGTAGAATTCCTATTTCAATTAACATGAATGATGCAGTGATCGAAGGCCGAGTACCGTGACAAGGTGGCCGCGATCAGTTCCAAGATTGCCAACCAACACGAGATCGCACGCTCCCTCACCCAAGCTAATGAGAGCCTACGCAAGCAATTATCTGTGCAGAAGGAGATCTCGCTAGATTTTGCATGCGACGTCGTTAGGCTGCAGAAAGTGCTCGACTGTAACTTGAACAGGCAAGAACAGGCCATCAAGATAATCAACGAGCTCATGGAGGAGAAGAAGAATCTCGTGGAAAGGTGCATTCTCCTGCAGGATGAAGTCAGCGAGGCACTCAGAGGACGCGTCGAGGAAACCAAGGCTACCATCCGAGCCTACCATGTTAGGAACCGTTGCCTGGATGCAGTCAAGGAGATGAAGGCAGACATGAGCAGAGGGATCACCGTACTCGAGGGTGTTCAGAAAGAGAACGAGGAGCTAAGGGCATGTCTGGAGGTGTATCGGAGCAATGCCCAAGTCTGATTCCCGTTAGCGGGGACACGAATATCAGTTCGTCCTCCACTCCTTTTGTAATGTTTATGGTTCAGGGAGCATTTCCCATGTTTGCTTCCCATTATAGGGTGCAATAAGAATCCTAGGGCAACTCCTTATCTATCTGGACATGTGTTGGTGTTCATGTTCATGAATGGACACCATGTTCTCTTTCCATTATGTATTTGGGCATGGGTTTCTGCATTATGAGTTTGCCACTCTCCCACTACTATTTGGTGATATTGGGAAAAACCCACAGCACACAAAACTGCAGATAAATCTTATTTGTCTTTGAAATTGAAATTATGACAGTGCCACTAGTCGATTCATAAAATGTTGATTAGTCCTAGATTGATTCTTCCTTGAAATTATGACAGTGCCACTAGTCGATTCAGTTAATTATGGAAACTAACCAGCTTGTCCTGGTGAACTGAACAAACCATACTATGTATTTTTGTTGCAGGGAAAGAGGTGAAAGATCGACCAGGACCTGGCGACCTGGCTAAATGACAAGATAGAAATCCAAAGGGAGAAGCAGAATTCCTAGAAACTGGCCTTTGACCAACTGCGCGCTGAACTCGCGGTCCTTTCTGACAAGTGCCAGAAACTGAAGGAGTTAAACGCTGGCTGGGCGAAGCTACACAGTGAAGGTCGCACCTCGGCCAGGAAGCAGACGGAGATCATGAAATGGATCTAGAAGGAAAATCGTATGGCTACGGACAAAATTCTCCAATCCGTGACGGAGCGCTGGAACCTACAGCTGAAGCACGACATAGTAGTGAAGGAGCTGGCCAATCTTAGGGAGGAAAACAGGCAGCTCCGGGCCAGGCTCGCTTGAACACAACATATGTCTATTTAGTATTGAACTGCCTGGTTTATCCTCTATAGTGGTGATTTTGTAAGCATGAACTTAACTCTATGCACGATATGTGTGGAGGAAAATGCAGTACTCTAGCTTCTTCTTGTCTTCCCTGAGTTGATCCCTCTCCTTTTCTGCATTATGAATCAGCAACATGTGACTATCCTAAAGCTTCTTTGCAGTTCCAACAACCAAGCTCCCATCGATTCCGTCAGTTAGCTCTGACTGCAAATTCTCGATTTCTTGTTCGAGCTCCTTATTTCGTACAGACAGCTTGTAATTTTTTTCAGCTGCATCACTTACATCAGTAAATCTTCCCGACCTTTCCAACTCATACATCTCCCATAACTGTGCCAAACATTTCTTAAGTGCATCTGGCTACTCAAGATCCACCCACTCTACTGCTTTACACACCGGGCCAATCTAAAAACAAACACACTATAGTGTTATGAACATGCACGATACATTTTAGTTCATGTCACAGTTGCACATAATATAAACAAACCTGATTTGTACAGCCCAAAAACCTTCTCCCAGTGTTACTGCCTTCGAATGCCACATATCTCCTCAGTTTTAGCCCATGGTCACATGGCACTTCTACATCGAGATCTAGGCCCTCCCATTCGGAGTCCTAGATCGTCCGTGGTACCTATAGGTAAACGCAAAGCTGAAATCGAACATGATTGCATGCACTTATAGAGCTCAGATCAAGAGATTTACCATTTCCTAACCCTAGCCCGAGAAAACAGAGGAACTCACATCATGGAAGGAACACTCGATGTCGGAGAAAAGGCTGTCGCTGCTCAACTGGTCGTCCTCGCCGTTCAAGGATAGCATGGCGAATGCATCGTCACAGGCGACGGCGTCGGCGTCGGCGTTGGCATCGGCGTCAGAGAGAGAGAGAGAGAGAGCAGCCCTTCTACCGCTGCAACAATGACTTAATTGGCATGTTACAATAGTTTAATGGATACCATGCCCTTTCCCCAGGTTACTGTCTCCTGCCTGATATGGATTCTCTTCACACATTCTCATTTCAAATATTAAACCTGCACTCCCTCCATCCCAATTTCATTGCCTAATGAAAACATACCAGTATATTACATCATCTAAAGAAACAAAATCATGTCAACTACAAGGTACTTATGCATCACTTCTTCAGTCATGGTTTCACAAAACATTACATTACAATCTCTCAACAAATATAATCACAACAAGGTTTCACAAAACATCACATTACAATCTCTCAACAAACGTAATCACAGAAACAAGTATATTACATCAACTCAAGAAACAAAGTCATGTCGACTACAAGGTACTTACACATCACTTATCCTGTCATGGTTTCGCAAAACATTACATTACAGTCTCTCAACAAACAAAATAACAGAAACAAGTACAGTACATCATCTCAAGAAACATAATCATGCCAACTATAATGTATTTATGCATCACTAGTCCAGTCATGGTTTCACAAAACATTACATTACAATGTCCCAACAAACATAATAACAGAAACAAGTACGGTACGTCATCTTAAGAAACATAATCATGTCAACTACAATGTACTTATGTCTTATTACAACAACGATGGTTTCAGTGAGTGACATGTCCGAAAATCTCAACAACTCGCACAACAATATATCGCAATCTCTCAACAAACATAATCATAAAAACATACTCTAAATGCAACAGCAGTCAATATTACAAATACAGGCAGGGAAACCCCACGGTCCATATGACAAGCCCAGGGTAGCAACTCTCATCAGATTTCATGAACGTCGACCACCTCATTCTGTCCAGCCACTACAGGGGCATCTACATCCACTATAACCTGTTCAACAACATCAGAAATGGTACCAAGGAAGAACACCTTCCTGGTTTGCTTCTTTCGTCACATAATCTGCATAAGATCTTCAGTATCCAAAACATCTATGAATTGCTGCTTCTTATGATGCCACCACCGGATTTTTGCCATCTGCTTAGGGCCAATACTGATTTCCTTACTGATCATCTCTCTCATTTGATCAAGAGTTATGTTTTTGGAATCGACAGTGATCTCCACAGTACATGACGAAACTGGCTTATTCACTCCCTCATCAAGTTTTGCCATGTATGAATCCACCTCTATGCATATACTGAACTTATCTAGATCAGCATCTATTGGTCCGTATTCTCTAGGAGCAGAAGCTCTGGTAGCAAGATCTCCAGCATCTGCATACATATCATCAATCATCGCTTCAACTTTGACCTTACGATCAGCTGCACAACACTCTCAAACCATCTGAAGCTCATGGAAGTGCTCAATTTGTTGATAGGTATCATTCATGTTACACGACACCAATTTTGTCCTCTATCTAGAACCCCAGGGAATTCTAGCGGCAAGCATATCTACCAGCTGCGAAACAAACACAACCTCTTTGCAATTCACAAGCAGATGCACATCTTGCCCGAACACAACCCTCTCGCAACCAAAATCAAGTTTTGAAGTGTACTGCCGAACATGAACTGTGAACTCATATAGGTCCCTTGTATCAAAGTTGTGCCTAATTTGATTAAAAAGGGGAACATTTCAGTTCATTTGATTCTATTATGCCATAACTAATCTACTTGCAAGATAAGGCACATATAAGAAAAATTCACCTCTCACTCTTCTCCCGGGTTTTTTTCTTCGAGATCTGGGTGCTACATCCGCCCACCGGAGCCGAACAATCTGCCGTCGCCCTTGCTTTTCTCTTCAACCCGCTGCTCGTAGGTACCTTGGGAGCAGAATCCTTGCTGGCCTCCTCGCTAACCGGGGCTGAAGACCTCGCCGCTGCTACGCGTTGAGCCCCAGACTTGGGTCCCGACAGACCCGAATCAGTCGGCGACGTAGCTACAACCTTTGCCTTGCAAGACATGTTGGGCCGCCGTCATCGAATTCAGTGTCAGGGGAGGAAGAAAAAAGGTCCTCTGCCGCCGACAGATTTAGGGTCGGGGAAAGGAAGAAAAGGGACCGCCGCCGCCGCCACAGCAAGATTCAGTATCGAGAGTTAGAAAAGTATAGTAATGAATTTGCCCCTACGACACGTGCAGGGTGGCTAAGAAGAGTGACCGACGAAGGAGGGGCACAGCAGGAACTAGTGTAGCGGAATATCCTGACTTAACGGGCGCGATTTGAAAATATTGAGTTTGACTATCATTCACTCGAAAGATCCCTCTGAGCAATTGGTGCCCCAACTTTTCGAATCGCGGTGATAAAAATCAACTTGGGTACCGCGTTGCCTGGGCGGCCCAACTTTCGGGCCGCAAAATGATATTCTCGGATTGGAGGGCATTAGGGAGGATTTTAACTTAGCTGGAATTTAATCCCTTCCATTTCATGCCAATCCCGTTCAATACTTAAGAAACCGAACCAGGCCTTTAAAGCTAAAACAACTTATATTTGAAAACAGAGGAAGTAGTTCTCAGTGGACTAGCGTTACGCCAAATCCAATTAAAGCTTTAATCATCCAGGACATGAGCAAGCAACTTTCAAAGCTTTAATTATCCCCTATTTTGCTTATCCAAATTTTGGAGTTTATAAAAGAAGTCGCAACTCACAAGTGCATCACGTGGTGCGAGCTCACTGTATAAGTAACCGGAGTCGAAAAGAAAAAAACTAGTAGGAGTGTTGTACCAAGAGCCGTGCATTGCGTGACGGCAGCTCACTGTGCAGGTAACTGAAGTTTGAAAACTACAAAGTATCGAGTATCGACGGCAGGTACATTGTCATGTTGTACATCACACACACCTGGAAGCGCTGTGGCACGCAGGTTAAGACGCGCTATACGCGAGCGACTGGACACGCACCTGGAAACGTGGTGGCACCGGCCGCCGGGATATATACACATTTCGCACGCAGTGCAATGCATGCATATCCTCGTTTTACTAAATGATAGCTTAGTTATGAAGCACAGATGCGAAAAACTAACTCCACGTATACGGATTTGTGAGAAATATGTTCCAGGAAACAAACCAGTTCGGGATTTTTTAACATTCAAGATCGATTTGGCTTCCAGATCAGTGGAGCAAATTAGACCGGGAACAAATCACATCGGGTAAAAAAAATGGGAATTGGCATCCCAATTCGATTCCCCGTCCCTCAGCCATGGCGCATGCCGCACCCCAGGCCGTCACCTGCAGTTGCAGGGAATTCAGCAGCGGTAGGTGAGGCCCATGCCGCACCCCCGTCCGTCACCGGCAGGGGAAGCAAGGATAACGCGGCCCAATCCCTCACCCCCATGGAGCACTCTTCCGTCGCCGCCACGAACGCAGGGGAGAGGCCCTTCTTGACGTTGACGAACTCGATGTGCTCGGCTCTGTTTCTCCCGTAGGGTGGAGGGCGGCGGTGTGCGTGGAGAAAGAGAGGACAAGAGGAGAGAGAATAGGAACATGAACTTGTACACTTTCCTATATGGATGGCATCTTCACTGGGTCGACCGAGCGCGTCCGCTAATACAGATCTTAGGGTATCTTCACCGGATCGACCGAGCACATCTGCGGGATGTGCGCGGTCTCCGAGCGACACGATCCATCCAGATCGACACGTCTGGCTCGATCCATCGATGCGCTTAATTTGCGTGACCAATGTGTTGGCCCGGACAGGGCAAGCACCGCGCGGGTATCCGGCTGTCGCCCGCTCGGGACCTCTTGTAAGTGAAACATTAGTAATTAAACTGGCTTATCATTAGATTAGGCCAAGCCAATTATAAAAAGATTCAGTTTGAACGAACTAAGAAAAGGACTACTGCTACTGCTGATGGAGGAGGTCGTCCCTATAGCTACTGGTCGCCGTTGCCGCGACCGCCATTTCCGCGGCCGCTGGCACCGTCGATCGCAACCATAGCCGACCAGATGGCCTTCTACTGGAGGCGATCGTGGTAACGCTCGCTCGCTTGGCCACAAGCCTCCTTCTTGTCGGCCGCCTTCGCGCGGTCTGCCGCCGCCCGGTTGGCAACAACCTTCTCCATCTCGGACGCCAAGTGGTCCCTCACCTCCTGGTCATCCACCTCCACTGCCGTCACAGCCCTCGCTGCCAAAGGGGCCACCATCACCGGAGCTCTGCTCGGACCAAGGCCAAGGGCCTGCGCGATCTGCAGGGGGACAACGATCGCCTCCTCCCCCGCCCCCTCCTCCGCCACCACCTGATCCACCTCCTCCTCCTCGTCCTTCACCTCGGTCTCATCCCCCTCGACGAGAGCCCACGCGCTCGCCACCTCAGCGGCCGTAGCCACTCGCAGCTCCTCCACCGTTGTTTCAGCGGCATGCTCTGCCGCTTCCACCGCACTACGCGTGGCGGCAGCGTGGCGAAGCTCGCGGACGGCCACCTTGGCGGCCTCCTCCAGCGTGGTCATAGCCGCCTCGGGCGGATGTCATGAAGGGCTGCTAATGCGGCCTCCTTGGCGACAACATGGTGAACCTCATGCACCGCCCATTGGGCCGACATCTGTGCGACCGCCTCCACCACCTGCTCCAGCACCGAAGGCCACCACCTCCACCTCGGCCATGCGCTGGGTCAACAACGTGGCTTGGAGGTCGACAGCGTCGATGTTGGCCTCCTAGAAGCGGGTGCCACACAACCCCCTGATCTTGGTCCAGTTGGCGATCTTGCGCGAGGCATGGCTGTGGTAGGTGCTTTTTCCGACGGTGGTTACTCTTGCTTGGGCTCATTATCTCAGCCGCATCGTGCGGCCATCTTTTATAGACCATGGTGAAGGCGGGAAACGGCCGGGGAGGCGCGCGCGGAAGGGAAGGCGTCGTGCGGGAAACGAAAAGCTGCAATGGTGGGAAACGCCGGTCGCGCGGGAAGCCACTGGTGCTAATAGCCGACGTCGCGTCACCATTAGCGTCTCATCGCCGAGAGTGTCAAGCAGAGACAGCGGAGGAGACAGACAGATGGGTCGGACCGCTGGGCACGGCAGGCCAAACAGGCCAGACCACGACCCCATAGCGATCGCGGCCCGACCCAAACGGCTAGACCACGACCCCATAGCGGTCGCCCGTTTGGGTCGGCCCGATGGAGATGCCCTTAGGAAAGCCACAACGAGTATATCGCTAAATCTGATACAAGGAAGCATTTGGCATAAGACTCAAATATAGCCACAGCTCCGCAATGTTGTTATTGCAAAATAGTTGTAGTATGGGTCCCATCTCTGAATTAAACTAGGTAAAAATGGTCTTCTCTCTCCCAATCACATGTCCTTTCACCGTTCCAACACCATGTGAAGCCTTTTTCTCTTGTCAATTGGAATAGAAACAATATAATATTGGGAGATGGAAAATTTAGTATCGAAGCAAGAAGTTGTTCTGGTTCCCTCTTTTACTAGTTTTAGAACTATGCTCACAATGTTGGTTTCTAGGCCCAATTCCGGCGATTTTTAGCGTCAGACAAACGTAATATTAAGCCTGGGAACGCCCAGTTTCCCACTCGCGTTCTCAGTCCGAGTTCACGTGTTTTGCCAAAATTCAATCAAACAGGTGAAATTTAAACGAACTTAGGCGATTTCATTAAATTATAGGCGAGTTTCATACATATTATGTCAAATTCGGATATATACTCGAATTTTGCTATACTATGCTAAGAAAAACTTAAAGAAAAACCTAGAAATATAACTAAAGTGGTCGATGTCGCTGCCGATGCCCATGCCGATGCTGGACGCCGTTCACATGCCGAAGTGGCGGTAGAACGACGTGTAGCCGGCGTCCTGGGTGCTGTCGTCGTTGCCTTCGTCGTTGTCATCATCGTCGCTCAGCGGCTGTGGTGGCTGGGAGCTGCCCTAGATGGCGGCGGCGCAGCGCCACGGCTACCAAGGCCTGGTGACATCCTCGTCGTCCAGGACGACGAGCGGCGCGCCCAGGTAGGCGCTCTGGCGGAGAACCGCTCGTGGGCTGACGCTCGGCCTGCTTGTGCAGCCGGCGTACGCGCTCGGCCTCCTCATGCTCCTGGTCTGCCCTAGACGAGGCGCAGGCGTCGCGCTCCACCAACGTCGTCATCCCACCGAGTTGTTCCTCGCCGGAGACAGGCCTACGCCGTCGTAGGCGGCGAGCTGCTCCTCCCGCCGATCGATGAAGAATTGCTCCCAGTAGGCCAGGTTCCCCGGGTCCTTGGCGATCTCGGGGTCCTCCATGCTGGCAATGATGAGTTGAATCTCGTCGACGATCTCCTCCTACGACGGCACCGGCAGCACGGGCATGCCACCCGCGCTCAGACTCCATGTCGGCGAGCACCGGAAGTCCGACGGTGCCGGGTAGCCGGCCTTGTAGAGCAACCGTGCCTCCCGCGGCTACAGAGAACAGCGACAGAAGCCGTTGGCCACTGCCGGATTGCCGGGGTAATGCTCTGCCATTGATGTCGCCGAGTTCTTCTTCTCTTCCCTGAGGAAGGTGGAGCTTGTGGTTGGGGAATGATACGTCCAAAACGTATCTATTTTCCCGAACACTTTTGCTATTGTTTCTCCTCTATTCTTGTGTGATTTGGATGCAACTAATGCGAACTGACGCTGTTTTCAGCAGAATTGCCTTGGTGTCTACTTTTTGTGCAGAAAATCAACTATCAGGAAAAATCCCAGAAAATATGCCAAAATCCTATTTCACCCGGAGACTCCAGGAGCCAGAATACGAGACGGAGAAGAGCCCTGGGGTGGCCACACCACCTGGTGGCGCGGGCCAGGCCAGGTCGTGCCAGGGGGTGGTGTGGGCCCCCCAGGCACCCCCTTGGCCTCTCTCTTCGCCTATAAGGAGCCTTCTGACCTAAAAACTTTGGGGGGGTTTGACGTTTTTCCAGAAGGAGTTCCGCTCCGCCGCCACCACCAGATTCCACGAAACAGCACCAGAAACTACGTTCTGGCACCCTGCCGGGACGGGGAATTGGAGGAGATCATCGCCATCATTATCACCATCGCTTCTCCATCGACCATCCATGTTTCCCCCATCCATGAGTGAGTAATCCCCCGCTGTAGGCTATGGGGATGGTAGGGATTGGATGAGATCGTTCATGTAATGGCATCAGATTGTCAGGGTATGGTGCATAGTATCTTTTATTAGTGCTTTATGACTTTGTTGCGACTTGTTGTGCTTAATGCTTGTCACTAGGGCCTGAGTGCCATGATTTCAGGTCTGAACTTATTATTGATTCATTATGATAGTATTGTTCTTGGTCTTATCTACAAGTTGTATACACACGTCGTTGTCCAGAACCTATGGCCCCGAAGTGACAGAAATCGGGATAACCGGAAGGGAAAGGCTTTGATGTGAGGATCACATGTGTTCACGGAGTGTTAATGCTTTGCTCCGGTGCTCTATTAAAAGGAGCACCTTAATTGCCAGTAGTTCTCTAGAGGCCCCGCTGCAAACGGGCTGGCGGGACAAAAGATGTTGTGCAAGTTCTCATTGCGAGCACGTATGACTATATATGGAACACATGCCTAGGATTGTCTAGTACTTGGATGCTTTATCTTATTTATCTACAATTGCCCTATGTTCTGATTGCCATGTGAATTGTCTTGTCCATGCACCGCCCGTCCATCCATCCCTATGCCTACCACACTCGAATTCCACTATTTACTGCTTTTGTTACTACTATCTTTGCTTTACTACTACTGTTACTTTACTATTCCTACTACAAAATTGTTGCTACTGATAAACTGGTGTGAGCAAGATTGTTTCCAGGTGCAGCTGAATTGACAACTCAGTTGTTAAGGCTTATAAATATTCTTTGGCCCCCCTTGTGTCGAAACAATAAATTGGGTTTCACTTCCCTCGAAAATACTGCGATGTACCCCCTATACTTGTGGGTCATCAAGACTATTTTCTGGCGCCGTTGCCGGCGAGCATAGCTTTATTTATAAAGTTCACTTGGATTCTCTATTGTTCGCCGCTATCCATCCGTCATGGGTAAGTCTCGTGATGGCAAGGTTCCTATTTTACCATCCACTACAAGAAGAGGTACGGTTCTGAACACCTCTGCTGCTCTTGATTCACCATCTGTTATAAGTAAGCTCGTTACACCACCACATACACATGCTACACAAACTGCTACTACTGCTGAATCTGAAACTTCTGATGCTTATGATGCTGCTTCTACTATGCTTGATAAGAGTGGTTCATTAGGTCCTTTCCTAGATGCTACGATTGCTAGAACTATAGCTGGAAATACCAAAACTCCTAATGAAGACACTACCACACCTGTTAGCTCACCTGAGTCTAGTGAGAGTTATGATATTGAAGAAGATTATGTTGAGATGACCGATGAGTTTATTAAAGAATGTAAGAACACCCATGATAGGAGCGCTGCTAAGAGTCTCCTTGAGAGGCATACTATTAGACCCAAATTGTCTCCTGATGCTAAGTTTGCTGCTTCTCCCATAAACATTATATATGAAGATTATGATTTCTCTCTTGATCTATCTTACATAGCTATTGTCGAGAAAGAACATTTTTGTGGGACTAAGAATGAAAGTGCGGTAGCACATATGAATGAACTTTCTACCATGAGTGGCTTGTTTTCTGATAATATTAAGATGTGTACTTACTTTGTTGCTAAGATTTTTCCTTTTTCACTGCAAGGAGAAGCTAAAACTTGGTTTAGTAATTTACCTCCTGGATCTATTGATAGCCCTGAGTGCTTGATTAGTACTTTCCTGCAGAAATATTTTCCTCCTAGTGCTAGACATGCTATTTTGCAGGAACTTTTTGATTTTAAACAGGGAGAAAAAGAGGTATTGCCCGAATCTTGGGCAAGGTTTTGTGCTTTGATTCATGCACAGGCTGGAAGTCCTTTACCTAAGAATGAGCTTCTTGATATATTTTATAATGGACTAACCAAAGAATCTAGGACATACCTAGATAGTTGTGCTGATTGTGTTTTCAGGAATAGGACACCGAAGGAAGCTGAGGAATTAATGGCTAAAATAAGCAAAAATTATGAAGATTGGACTCCTCCTAAACAAGCTATACCTGAAGTAATTGTACCTGAACCATCTATTCCTGTGCCTATTCCAACATCAAAGAAGAGGGGAGTTATTGAATTAAATGATGAAGTAATGAAGGAAGCTAAGAAATGTCTTAAGGAGAAGGGAATTAAAGCTGCAGATGTCAAGAATTTACCTCCTATAGAAGAATTATGTAAGCCTATTCCCTACTCACCCACTATTGAGGTACACTCTCTCCAACACTTTGATGAAGGTGATATCCCTTACTCTAAACCTCCTGATCAATGCTTAGAAGAATTTGATATCTTTATTGTTAAGCAAGATAACTTTAATAAAAGGGTGCAAAATCATCTAATGGAAAACACTAGAGCTATTGTTGAGTTGAAAGATATTGTGGAAAGAACCTCTAATGATGTTAAAATGATTGTTAAACACTTTCAAATGGTTCAAACTCAAATAGATCAACTCGTTAAAGTGCAAAACGACTTGCTAGTTAATGCTGCTAAAGAAAAACATGCTTATGAAATTAGGACTAGAAGTGGAGCTGCTACCCAGGATCCTCTATATCCTGAGGGGCATCCCAAAAGAATTGAGCAGGATTCTCAACAAGCTAAAAATAGTGGTTCTACTCGTAAGAAAAGTAAAAAGAAACATAAAACTGTTGTAGAACCCTCTGAACTTGCTATAGATCCTAATAGTATATCTATCTCTGATGCTGAAACTAAAAGTGGTAATGAAGAAAATGAAGTTCCTAATGAAGAAAGAGTTGCAGAAGAACCTGAAAACCACACTAAGAATACTAAATACACCAAAGAAGATTTTATTACCAAGAAACATGGTAGTGAAAGAGAACCTTGGGTCCAAAAACCTATGTCGTTCCCTGATAAGAAACACAAGTCAAAGGAAGATGAACACTATAATAAGTTTTGTGAGTGGATGAAGCCTTTATTCTTGCAAATTCCTTTGACTGATGCTATTAAATTTCCTCCTTACTCAAAGTATATGAAGGACATTGTCTCGAATAAAAGGAAGATCCCTAATGAAGAAATTTCTACTTTGCTTGCTAATTATTCCTTCAATGGTAAGGTTCCTAAGAAACTTGGAGACCCAGGGATTCCAACTATCCCTTGCTCTATTAAGAACAGTTATGTTAGAACTGCTTTGTGTGATTTGGGAGCTGGAGTTAGTGTTATGCCTTTCTCTCTCTATAAGAGGCTTTAGCTTGAAAAATTAATACCAACTGATATATCTTTGCAAACGGCTGATAAATCTACCACTATTCCTGTGGGTATATGTGAGGATGTACCTGTTCAGGTGGCTCACAATTGCTTGATATTAACTGATTTTGTTGTGCTTGAAATGCCTGAAGATGATAATATGTCTATTATTCTTGGGAGACCTTTTCTTAATACTGCAGGAGCTGTTATTAATTGTAATCAAGGAAAGGTGACCTTCAATGTTAATGACAAGGAACATACTATCTATTTCACTAAGAAGATTGAAAGGACTTATGGCTTGAATTCAATTGAACATGTTGAAGGCATTCAAGTTGGAGAAAATATATTGTCCCATACCAAAAGAAAATTTTGGAACTATTATGATTGGGACCATTGCTATCAAGGTTAAGGTAACATAATCATTAGTGGAGTACAAAGTTTTGTCTCATATGCAATTGTTTTGGTAGCAAGACTTGATCAACCTTGCTAACAAAAGGATTCCATTGAACACAACAATGTTTTCATTATGATTATCTCCGTTTATTTCTATCCTTTTGCATTTTAGTTTTTTCTTACGTTTAGTTTTCTTTGTGTTGTTAGTTGCTTACATGTTAGAACTGCTGTAGTTCTAGCCTTGTTTTGTACTTACATCATGTTTCCAAAAAGAAAAAAAATCTGTCTGTCAGAAAAATCATTCTTCTATTTCTGAAAAATGCCCAAAAATAAAGTGTCTCGAAAAATTCCAGAAAATTCATATTAAATTTTTACGTGAAAAAAGGGGCAGAGGAGTACCTGGTAGGTACTAGGGGGGCCCACCAGGCAGGCACACCATGTGGTGGCATGGCCAGCCCTGGGTGGCGCCATGCCCTGGTGTGGGCCACCCCTGGCCCCCCACTACCTCTCTCACCTGCCACTTTCTTCTCTCTCCCGAGTAAGCTCCAATTTATAGCTCAAAATCGCGTTCTTTCTGTGCTTGCTCTCGATTTTTTCGATCTCCTTGCTCAGCCCATCTTTCTTGCTGAAATTTGGAGCATTTGTTCCCTGGTATGTGACTCCTCCCCTTGTCCAAGTAGATTTGTGTTTAGTGGATTTTATGTTGAGTATTTTGCTGCTGTAGGTGACTGGTTATGAGAGCTTGTAAGCTTGTTTGATGCTTAGAGATATAGTTTTGATGCATGTTTAGGCCTCTTGCAAGTCCCTATGAGTAGAATCCTTCATTATATTTACTTTGCAATCACTTGTGTAATAGGTGTTTAAATTTCAGAATAGAATATGAGTGAACACCACCTAAACCAACATGAGCTTTGGGTGCCTAAGGTCATGAAGGTCCACCGTGAGGAGGAAGTTTTTCCCTCCATTTATCCATGCCCTGAGTTCATGAGAGCTGTAGGAATACTACAAGATTTCCACACTTTGGTTTCGAATGCAGGGTTAGAGCACTTTTTAGAAGGGGAACCTTATCAATTTGTGAAGCTAACCATGTCTATGGTGCAGGACTTCAAATTTAGTCACTCTTTGCCTAACCCCATGGTCCATTACAAAATTTACAATGTAGCTGTCGACCTTTCTCTTGATGATTTTTTTGCAGCTATTAAGGTACCTCAATGGGGATCATGTAGGAAGATTAAAGAGAGACCTGAACCACTCATGGATTTATATGCAGAAATTTGCCAAGGGAGTAGCTTCTCGAAGGAGAGTGGAAAAATCCGTAACATTCATCTTTCCTCCATTCGCTACTTTGCCTACTTTATTGCCAAGTGTGTTCTTGCTAGGAAAACTGCCAATAAGTTATCTTCATTTGATCTAGCATTCATCTCTGCTTCTCTTAGACGAGATAGGTCTTACAACTTGGGTGCTTTGATAGCTTTCCGTCTTGCTGCTAACCGTGAGAAAGGTGGAATTTGTGGAGGCCTCATTGCTTCTCATTTACTAGCATTGCATGATTTAGTGCCTCATCATCTAGACCTACAGTTTCCCATAGAGAGGCTTGATTTTAATTCCATGATACAGCATAAATTTATTTCCTCGTGGGCTGGTTTGAGTGAGTTGTCTTATGAAATAACCTTTCTCAAATCTGGTTGGAGAAAGAGCAAGTCCGAGCGTGTTGTTATTTTGCCTGCACCTGTCTTGTTTAACCTTGATAATAGGGAAGGATGGTCCCTTACTGAGGAGGAGCTTGACACGTACTTGGGAGAGCTCTCCCAACAGGAGCAGGACACTAGAAGGGAGGTCACGGATGATTCGGTCCAGCCCTCGAATGAGGGAGAGTCTTCATATCAGCAGCCCGCTTATGATTGGGGAGCTTCCTCCTCTTCTCATGGGCCCAGCTACGACCATTCTTACCAAGATCCACCCGCTTGGAACCCTTATTCATACATGGATTGATACCCACTTAGGCCAAAAGCCTAAGCTTGGGGGGAGGTACGCCGACATCGCACTCATCTCCATATCATGTTGTGTCGGTACTTTGTATATTCATGTTTTCGTTCTCTTTTTAGTTTTCGTTCTTCTTTGCTTTTGCTTTCTAAAAACACAAAAAGACCAAAAATATTTTTGTTGTTTCTCTTTGGTTTGCTTCTTCTTCTTGCCTTGGTTTTCTTTTCCCTTTTTTCTTTGTTTGAACTATTCAAAAAACCCAAAAAGATTTTGCTTTGCTTGTTTTTCTCTTTTGGTTCTTGTTTAAAAATCGAAAACACAAAAAATATTTGTCGTTCCTCTTTGGTTTTTGCGAGTTTGCTATAGGGTTCGACAGTTCTCAGTGGAATATTGGTTTCATATTATTATTCAAGCCACACAAGTGAAGAGCAATAATGAGGATTAATGACAACTTGAGGTGTGGTAAGAGGCTGGTAACAAACTCTATTTGTCTTCATTTTTGTACATATACTCATCATTGTGAGCTTCCTTAGTCCGTTCATGTAGGGTCATGTTATCTTTGGATGCTTAGTAGTTCTTGCTTTCTTGTGATTAGCTCTACCCCGCTAATAGTTTCTAGCATGTCTCATGAATGTTTGCTTGCATTACTCTATTCATAAATTGGTATGACACTGTGGTATCCTCCTCTGAATGTTTCATTTGATTGACTTGGCACATGCTCACGCATGCTCATGACTGTAATAATCAGTTAAGCCTCGATGAATTATTTTGCCTTGAGGATCTTGAATCACTTTCATGCCATGAGTAGTCCTGTTTTGTTGTAAGCATGATAATGAAAGTTATTGGTCTCTCGTTTGTCGCTCCCTTACTATTGCTAGCCTTCACTTCCACTGAGTGTTTTACTCATGTTTCCAACTCCCTAAACCAAATATTTCCAAAGTGTCCACCATACCTACCCATTAGCATCATTTGCTACTTCCGTGCATATTCAATATGCCTTGTTTTCTTCCGAATAAAATGTCTGCTTGTTATGAGAAAGTTAGTTAGTGTTAGTAAAGCTCTCACGAACTTGATGGCACACTTTATTTTCTTGCACTTAATAAACCTGAACCATTGTGTCCTTCTTTGTTGTGCATATGCTTGCGCTTTATGAGTTGGAGTTAGCAGAACCATGTATCGTGGGGACCTCTTTCAACACTTCATAGGTACTTTGTACCTAGTTGATATCATGTTCTTTTGCTTATGGATCCCGGCGGTGTGAAATAAAAGTGGAACTTGTAAGATCATGGAGTTTGTATGTATGTTAGAGAAACGCCTGGGCCGCTAGCCTAAGCCATGCCTAATCATGGTGGAAACTTGCAGCATAACCATAATGAGCATTCTATGAAGCATCCTCAATAAAAATGTATGCACATAGTAAATAAAAAGATCGCCGAGATGCTTATTGTCTGCTTGCCTTATATTTTGATTATGGGATAGCTCCCGTGTCATGTGCAAGGAGTACCCGGTTGGTGGTTCTCTATGATACGTATATACCTACAATGACAAGAGCTTACTTGTGACTGAAGTTGAGTAGCATGAGGATCGGTCTTCGTAAGTAAGGGGCATGAGACTTCAATTTATAACTTGTCAAGCATATCCTCTTAGTTGTGTCACTTTCACCTTAACCACTTTAAAGATGCTTATGATAGGGGCAATGAGAGCTCAAAGCTAACGAGTACCATACTTTCAGCATTTGGAAGCCTTTCAATATATTCAAAACCATTTCTTCTACTTGTTGAGTCTCCACATATTCTTTGAGCACCTTCTTGAGAGCATAGTTGTCATTCTTTGTGTTTGTTCCATTACTTGATTATTTGTGTTATGACTTTGATGCTTGTGTTCTTGATATCTTTACTTCTAGTCACCACTTGAACTTCAGAGGTGCCTTGGCATTCATAATCAAAGGCAAGCGAGATACCACTATATCATACCTTTTTATGAGCATTGTAATGTTGCTTATGTTCGTGCTTCATGCTACTTATTATTCTTGAGTTGGAATCTCTTCATAGCTTGCAAAGACTATTAAGTAGACTTAGTTGCATACTCTTTATTATGGATTGTCTAAGTAGTTGATCACATTGCTGAGAATCATATGAAGCAAATGTGTTCGTGAAAGTTCTTTTATCGCACTCAGTTTTCAACTGAATTGCTTGAGGACAAGAAATAAGCTAAGCTTGGGGGAGATACGTCCAAAACATATCTACTTTCCCGAACACTTTTGCTATTGTTTCTCCTCTATTCTTGTGTGATTTGGATGCAACCAATGCGAACTAACGTTGTTTTCAGCAAAATTGCCTTGGTGTCTACTTTTTGTGCAGAAAATCAACTATCAGGAAAAATCCCGGAAAATATGCCAAAAATCCTATTTCACCCGAAGACTCCAGGAGCCAGAATACGAGACGGAGAAGAGCCCTAGGGTGGCCACACCACCTAGTGGCGCGGGCCAGGCCAGGCCGCGCCAGGGGGTGGTGTGGGCCCCCCAGGCACCCCCTTGGCCTCTCTCTTCGCCTATAAGGAGCCTTTTGACCTAAAAACTTCGGGGGGGGTCGACGTTTTTCCAGAAGGAGTTCCGCTCCGCTGCCACCACCAGATTCCACGAAACAGCACTAGAAACTCCATTCTGGCACCCTGCCGGGACGGGGAATTGGAGGAGATCATCACCATCATCATCACCATCACTTCTCCATCGACCATCCATGTTTCCCCCATCTATGAGTGAGTAATCCCCCGTTGTAGGCTATGGGGATGGTAGGGATTGGATGAGATCGTTCATGTAATGGCATCAGATTGTTAGGGCATGGTGCCTAGTATCTTTTATTAGTGCTTTATGACTTTGTTGCGACTTGTTGTGCTTAATGCTTGTCACTAGGGCCCGAGTTCCATGATTTCAGATCTGAACTTATTATTGATTGATTATGATAGTATTGTTCTTGGTCTTATCTACAAGTTGTATACACACGTCGTTGTCCGGAACCTATGGCCTCGAAGTGACAGAAATCGGGATAACCGGAAGGGAAAGGCTTTGATGTGAGGATCACATGTGTTCACGGAGTGTTAATGCTTTGCTCCGGTGCTCTATTAAAAGGAGCACCTTAATTGCCAGTAGTTCTCTAGAGGCCCCGCTGCAAACGGGCTGGCGGGACAAAAGATGTTGTGCAAGTTCTCATTGCGAGCACGTATGACTATATATGGAACACATGCCTAGGATTGTCTAGTACTTGGATGCTTTATCTTATTTATCTACAATTGCCCTATGTTCTGATTGCCATGTGAATTGTCTTGTCCATGCAATGCCCGTCCATCCATCCCTATGCCTACCGCACTCGAATTCCACTGTTTACTGCTTTTGTTACTACTGTCTTTGCTTTACTACTACTATTACTTTACTATTCCTACTACAAAACTGTTGCTACTGATAAACTGTTGTGAGCAAGATTGTTTCCAGGTGCAGCTGAATTGACAACTCAGTTGTTAAGGCTTATAAATATTCTTTGGCTCCCCTTGTGTCGAATCAATAAATTGGGTTTCACTTCCCTCGAAAATACTGCGATACACCCCCTATACTTGTGGGTGATCAGGGAATGGGAGGCGTGAGGGTGTGCTCTGGGGACCGGCAAGGGCGCCGGAATTTATAGATGAAAGAGGCGGGAGGGGTGTAGCGGCGAAGGCTGGAAATGAGGAAATGGCAGGAAGATAGGCCGGCAGTGGCGCGCCATTAAGGGGACGTGTGGTTGACGAGATGAGCAGTCATTGCCCGGCGGTCTGTCGTGGGAGCCGAGGCGAGAGGATGAGGACGACTTGGCTTCACTCGCTCACAGGGTGGGGCCATAGGAAGGCACATTTTTGTCAGAGTTTCCTCTGCGTCCGACATTCCTAGGCAGTTTCGAGTGCCCTGGGTTCGGCCTAGGAATGCCGGATGAAAGTTGGTCAAATCCGGACCAATTCGGCGTCCTAGGAACGCGACTAGGCCATTTTTTGCCATCCGGATGAAAATTTCGTCCTGTGAACACCCTCCTTGGAACCCGAGTGGAGATGCTCTAAACATGATGTCCACAGTCCACGTAAGCCCGGTACACTTAGAGCATCTCTAGCAGATACCGCATCCCGCGGTACTACAAAACACGGATGCGGTAAACTGGAAACTTGGTTTTGCGGTGCGAGAAAGGGCGGGGCGGATCAAACGCTGCATATTGAACCGCAAAACAGAATATTACATTTTACGGTTCAATTATTCTGCATCTGTTCCACCCTGTCTCTCGTACTGCAAAATAATGTATACTGCAAATCAGATTCTGCATACCAATAGTTCAAACCAATACAAAAATATCAAAGTTTTACAACAACACGCAGATACAACAGCATGAACAAATGGAAAATAAAAATACTAGGCTTCCTGATGATTAGCTCCACCATTCGCAGTAGCACTTGCAGCAGCTCTGCGTGCTTGCCTTGCCTCGAGGATCTCCCTCCTTCGATCTTCCCACCACTCTTTTGTGATCGGATCCATCTTCACATGGTCCATGGTCATCACTCGTGTTTCGTCGGCAATTGAAGCTGCCCTAGATTTTTCCTCTTCGAGACGAATACTCCTCTCCTCAAACTTAGCTTTGCGCTTCTCATCTTCACGAGTTGCAAGCTGATGTGCTCGTCGTTCAATGTAGAGCTCATTGGGAACCCCAAGAGGAAGGTATGATGAGCACAGCAGCAAGTTTTCCCTCAGTTATGAAACAAAGGTTTAATCGAACCAGTAGGAGCAAGGAAACACCCCAAAGGTGTTACTAGATGAGCTTTGGCAGGGCGCACCGGTGCTAGTAGCAACATAGAGACCTGCACAACACAACCACAGAATTTTGTCCCCAACTTGCGATGAGGTTGTCAATCTCACCGTGTTTTGCGGAAAACAAAGGATTAAACGTATCGAATGGAAAGAAGTAAAAGTTTGCAGAAAGTAAACACAAAGCAGTAAACAGTTTATAGATTGTATGTAAAGAAAAACGACTGGGATCCATAGGTCACTAGAGGTGGCTCTTCTTAGATAGATAACATGCTGGGTGAACAAATTACAGCGGGGCAATTGACAAACACCGAGAAAACAATGCATGCATATACTAATCATCTTGACTCCTTTGAGACTTGATTGGGCATTACAACATAATACATAGACCGCCATCCAACTGCATCTATGACTAATAATCCACCTTCAGGTTATCATCCGAACCCCCTCCAGTATTAAGTTGCAAGCAATAGATTATTGCTTTACAAACTGCGTGTAAAGTAAACAACACGATTGTTCTATGAACAAAGGATTATTATTTTCTCCCTAGTAGCAACATCACATCTAGTACCTTAGAGATTTCTGTCACTTCCCCAGATTACCAGAGGCATGAACCCACTATCGAGCATAAATACTAACTCTTGGAGTTGCTAGCATCTACTTGGCCAAGATAGCTACTAACAACAGAAAGCATGCAAGATCACAAATAACAAAGACATGATAGAATCAATAATCAATCTGAAATAGCATCTCAATATCCATCGGATCCCCGCAAACACAACATGTATGCATTACAAATACATGATCTTGATCATGAACGGAGCTCACAAGATCTAAACATGAAAGCACAAAGGAGGAGAACCAGCCATCTAGCTACTACATGGATCTGTAGTCCAGGATGAACTACTCACGCATCACACCGGAGGCTTGCATGATGATGAAGAAGGCCTCCAGGGTGAATTCCCCTCTCCGGCAGGGTGCCGAGAAGAGCTTCAGATCCCTCCCAATCTAGGGATGGAGATGACGGCGGCTACAGACTCTTTCGTGGATTTTTTTGATCAGGCCCTTAGGGTTTTCATCCCGAGGGCAATATATAGGTGGAAGGAGAGGCTGAGGGGGTGCCGGGAGCGGCCACACCACCCCCTGGTGTGGGTCAGGCCTGGCCAGGCGGCCAGGTGGTGTGGTGGCTCCCTGGCCCTTCTCCGTCTCGTATTCTGGCACTTGATCCCTTCCGGAAAAATAGGCACTTTGGCTTTTGTCCCGTCCAATTCCGATAATATTCATTTTCTGACTTTCCTGGAACCAAAAACAGCAAAAAGCAGGCAGCTGGCACTGTGGCTCTTGTTAATAGGTTAGTCCAAGAAATCATATGTAAAGTACTCCAAAGTTGTAACAAAACACAAGAAAGTGGATAAAACCAAGCATGGAACATCAAAAATTATAGATACATTTGCAATGTATCAACATCCCCAAGCTTAACTCCTGCTCGTCCTCGAGTAGGTAAGTGATAAAAATAAAGAATAATTTTTGAGGTGACATACACCATCAAAGACTTGATCAAATTATTTGCAAAACATTCAAAGCTGGGATCATAGCACTTCAATCATAGCATGAAAGACAAAGTTCTAGCAATAAGCAAAGAAACTATGATGCAACATGAAAAGGCACAAACAAAAGATTCATGAATAACAATGCTTTGCAAGACGTTTGTTTGTTTCACATAAAGAAAACATAGCATAATAGTATTCAGCTTGTCCCTCAATAGAGTAGCAAATCTAAATGCATAGGACACCTTCGAAGTTCATAAGAGTGACTAGATACAATAGTTTAAAACAAGCAATATCAAGTTATGCATCAATCAACTAGTCTTGGGACAATGCACATAGAACTAAGAATGGCCACTATGCTCTCAAAGTAAGAGCATAAAGATAGAAGGTGGAGACTCAATATAATGGTGGAAGAAAGGCCTTTGTAAAAGGAAGTAGGGATTCAAGTCTCATAAAGAGCTTCCAAAAATTATGGTACTTACAGCTTTCAGCTCTCATTGCCCCTACCATAAGCATCTTGAAGGTGATTAAGGTTAAAGTGACACAACTAAGAGGATATGCTTGACAAGTTATAAACCGAAATCTCATGCCCCTTACTTACGAAGACCGATCCTCATGCTACTCAACTTCAGTCACGAGTAAGCTCTTGTCATTGTAAGTATATGTGTATCATTAAGAACCGCCAACGGGGTACCCCTTGCACATGATACGGGAGCTTTCCCATAATCAAAATGACAAGGCAAGTAGACAATGAGCATCTCAGCGATCTTTTTATTTGCTATTTGCATGGGTTTTTATTGAGGATGCTTCATAGAGTGCTCATTATGGTGATGCTGCAAGTTTCCACCATGATTAGGCATGGCTTAGGCTAGCGGCCCAGGCGTTTCTCTAACACACATACAAACTCCATGATCTTACAAATTCCACTTTTATTTCACACCGCCGGGATCCGTAAGCAAAAGAACATGATATCAACGGGGTACAAAGTACAAGTGCAATGTTGAAAGCGTTCCCCATGAAACATGGTTCTGCTAATTTCAACTTATAAAGCGCAAGCATATACGCAACAAAGAAGGACCCAATGGTTCAAGTTTATTAGAGGCAAAAAGTAAAGTGTGCCATCAAGTTCGTGAGATCTTTAATCACTAGTTTCCTCATAACAAGTTTAATTTGGAAGGTAAACAAAAGCATGAATATACTTGGAATAGCATAAGCTAGTAGGTAGGTATGGTGGACTCTTTGGAATAACTTGGTTTAGGGAGTTGGATGCATGAGTGGAACTCATACTTGGTTGTGGAGGCTAGCAAAAGACTGGGAGCGATAAACTAAGAGAGCAATAATGGCCATAATCATGCAGAGCGACAAAACATCATTGATCAAAGCATAAAGTGATACTACAAGTTGAAAACTAAAGGATCATAAAGGCTATGGTGACTTGAGACAGTCATAACATGGTGTGAGCATGTGCCAAGTCAACCCAAATAAAGCATCAAAGGAGAATACCACTATACTATGCTTTAATATGCTAAAACAACGCATGATTCATCCAAGGCACATTAAGCAATCTCAATTGTTTATAACAAGTCATGCTACAGCAAAGAATACTAAGCATAAAGCCAAAACAATATCAAGCATGGCATGACAAAGCATAGACCACGGTCAAAAACAAGCTCGTTTTACCACACAAGCATGAACTTTCCTACTCTTTTCCAAACCAAAACCAAACTATTTGCAAACCAACGTATGAAAGAGGGGGTCCAACCAATTTATTCAGCAAACTAAGCAAACCAAGCAAACTAAAAACCAAAACAAAAACGAAAAAGAAGACGCTCCAAGAACAACACAACTGTGCATGAAACAATAAAAATGAAGCGTTTGGAAGAAACCTGGGATTTTTATTGATGAAGAAGGGGATGTCTTGGGCATCCCCAAGCTTTGACGCTTGTACTTCTTGGATATTTCTTGGGGTGACACGCGTGGCATCCCCAAGCTTGAGTTTTAGTCCATTCTTCATCTCATTACTCATTCCTTCCATACACCTGAAAATTTTCCTTCATACAAAACTTCACACAATCTTTATTAGCAACATTAGTGCACTCAAGATAAAAAAGTCTTAAGGTTCAGTTATAATAACCAAATAAACTTCCATTAGAACACTAGCTACTGTAGCACTTCCCTCAAAAATCTCAATTCCCCAAAAGAACTCAAAAAGGAACCCACAAGAAGCAAATGCAGAAAATGGCAGAAATCTATCAAAACAGACCAGCAGGTAAAGACAAAAATTTTCGAAGACCTTCTGTTGCTCAAATCAAAAGTGTTGAACTAACTGAAGTTAGATAACAACCTAGGGCAGAAGCACAAAAAATTACAGCTCAATCTGACATACAGAGCTCTCTCACGAATTTTTACGGTGAAGCACAAAAATCTGTTTCGGGACAACAACTTTCCCAATCATTACTTCACTCTCATTAGAGGTTACTCTTGGCACAAAAAGCAAATAAAAAGGATAAGGAGAGGTTATTACAGAGGTAATAACTTCCAAGACTCATCTAAAACTTTTGGGTTATCTCCCAATAAGTACTTTTCTGTAACGCCTTTAAGTTAGGCATAAGAAGCAAAGAAAGAATCAAGTGTTCTCAAATGAAGAAGCATTAAGACCAATACCAGAAATATTTTCAACAAGGCAAGGTATATCATCCAAATAAGTTTTAGAGGATCCTCTCTCAATGCTCTTAGGTTCACTATTCTCATCAAACGGGTTTGCAGGAACAATCCAATCAAGATTCTTTTCTATGGCATCATGTATTGCTACTAGTTTAAAGGGGATTGGTATCTTAGGTTCCTCCCCATTAGGTTCGGTTTTGTTCATATTTTCTCGTGTACCAACAACATCTACACATGAGCCTAGATATTGAAATGTTTAAAGACTTTTCTAGCTTTCTTGGCAACATCATAGAACTCCTTAAACAAAGTTTCTAGAATAAAATCCCTCTTTTCAGGGTCCTCAATTTCTTTAAGCTTAAGAAACATTACTTGCATTAAGGGGTTGAGGTTAACAAACCTAGCTTCTAACATGTGAATTAAAGAAGCTGGAGCAATCTCATAGTTTGGAGCAAGTTCTGCAAGGGATCTATCCTCAGTATCTCCATGCTTACTAACATGATTGAAGAATTCTTCAATATTGTCTTTCCCAATTATAGAACCACTACCAATTGAAAGGTCTTTCAAGGTGAATGTAGGGATCAACATGATGAGCTAAGGGAGAGGTGACTACTAAAGGAGACTTAATTTTTTTGTGTTTTTTTGAAATAAGAAAGCAAACAAGTAAACTAATTTTTTGTGTTTTTTGAAGAACAAAACAAGCAAACAAAGCAAAAAGAAACTAAGCAAAACAAAAACAACAAAGTAAAGAGATTGGTTATGAGGGACTCCTCTTGTGAAGATGTCCTTGACTCCCCGGCAATGGTGCCAGAAAAGATCTTGATGTTCTCGTCGTTCGGCGTAGAGCGCGTTGGGAACCCCAAGAGGAAGGTATGATGAGCACAGCAGCAAGTTTTCCCTCAGTTATGAAACCAAAGTTTAATCGAACCAGTAGGAGCAAGGAAACACCCCAAAGGTGTTACTAGCTGAGCTTTGGCAGGGCGCACTACCGGTGCTAGTAGCAACGTGGAGACCTGCACAACACAACCACAGAACTTTGTCCCCAACTTGCGATGAGGTTGTCAATCTCACCGTGTTTTGCGAAAAACAAAGGATTAAATGTATCGAATGGAAAGAAGTAAAAGTTTGCAGAAAGTAAACACAAAGCAGTAAACAGTTTATAGATTGTATGTAAAGAAAAAGGACCGGGATCCATAGTTCACTAGAGGTGGCTCTCCTTAGATAGATAACATGCTGGGTGAACAAATTACAGCGGGGCAATTGACAAACACCGAGAAAGCAATACATGCATATACTAATCATCTTGACTCCTTTGAGACTTGATTGGGCATTACAACATAATACATAGACCGCCATCCAACTGTATCTATGACTAATAATCCACCTTCAGGTTATCATCTAAACCCCCTCCAGTATTAAGTTGCAAGCAACAGATTATTGCTTTACGAACTGCGTGTAAAGTAAACAATGCGATTGTTCTATGAACAAAGTATTGTTGTTTTCTCCCTAGTAGCAACAACACATCTAGTACCTTAGAGATTTCTATCACTTCCCTAGATTACCAGAGGCATGAACCCACTATCGAGCATAAATACTAACTCTTGGAGTTGCTAGCATCTACTTGGCCAAGATAGCTACTAACAACAGAAAGCGTGCAAGATCATAAATAACAAAGACATGATAGAATCAATAATCAATCTGAAATAGCATCTCAATATCCATCGGATCCCCGCAAACACAACATGTATGAATTACAAATAGATGATCTTGATCATGAACGGAGCTCACAAGATGTAAACATGAAAGCACAAAGGAGAAGAACCAGCCATCTAGCTACTACATGGATCCGTAGTCCAAGGATGAACTACTCACGCATCACACCGGAGGCTTGCATGATGCTGAAGAAGGCCTCCAGGGTGAATTCCCCTCTCCGGTAGGGTGCCGGGAAGAGCTTCAGATCCCTCCTGATCTAGGGATGGAGATGACGGCGGCTACAGACTCTTTCGTGGATTTTTTGATCGGGCCCTTAGGGTTTTCGTCCCGAGAGCAATATATAGGCGGAAGGAGAGGCCGAGGGGGTGCCGGGAGCGGCCACACCACCCCCTGGAGCGGGTCAGGCCTGGCCGCGCGGCCAGGTGGTGTGGTGGCTCCCTGGCCCTTCTCCGTCTCGTATTCTGGCACTTGATCCCTTCCGGAAAAATAGGCACTTTGGCTTTTGTCCCGTCCAATTCTGAGAATATTCATTTTCTGACTTTCCTGGAACCAAAAACAGCAGAAAACGGGCAGCTGGCACTGTGGCTCTTGTTAATAGGTTAGTCTAAGAAATCATATGAAAAGTACTCCAAAGTTGGAACAAAACACAAGAAAGTGGATAAAACCAAGCATGGAACATCAAAAATTATAGATACATTTGCAATGTATCACAAGCCACATTTGTAGTTTGGTCTCTTCTCTCTTGTCAGCCATCTAGAGCTTGGTTTCCATTTGTTGTTGTGCCAGTAGCAACTTGTGCTTCATCATTTCATCAATCTTGTCCCTCAACTTTTCGTGTTCAACTTTTTTCTTGATTCCTTCTTTCACCTTCTTTGCACAATCTAGCCTTCTTTTTTGCTTTTGGTTCTTCGTCTTCCTCCTGATCAGCTTCCTCCAAATTTATTGCAGCACCATTTCTAGGAGGTGGTGCCTCTCGATCCCATATCCACCACTTTTCACTGTCCTTGAGCAATTCTCAGTAGTTATGGAGAGCAAATGGTTTGTTCCTCGATACGGCCATGTCCATGTACCTAAGTTGGGCAACCTTGTCATATTTGTCAATGTTGACCCCGCTAGGGGGTGAGTCTTGACTTACTTGTAGGCGACACTCCATCGACTGCAAGATTGTTTGATTGTATCCCACCGACCTTGGAGAGATCTCAATGTGCGAGTGCTTCCTTTCGGTACTAGTGACATGGGCATACCTTACAGGTACTTGAGCTTGGTATATACGGTCTAGCTTAGAAGAAGCCCATGATGTTGCTAAGGCCCAGTCGAGATTCGGGTGACCAAGGAGACTCCGACTACTTGTGGCACACAGCAAACTAAAGATAGAAGTTTAAAGGGAAAACCCTAACATGTAACTGACTCGGCCTGTTATCCTGAGACCTAGCCTATCTATATAAAGGCTAGGAGGGGGCAGCGAGGAGGATAATCCCCAACCCTAGTTTCCACACCATCGGCAGATTGCATCTGCACATCCCCTGTAACTTTCGACTCCTCGATAATTCCAAGAGCAGAGAAGTAGGAGTAGGGTCCTCTACGAGGCCTGAACCTGGGTAAACCTTGCGTCCCTATGTACTTGTTTGCTAGCCGATCGATGCCTCCAGTGCTCCCCACTTCCTTGAACCTAAGTCCATCTGCAATGGACATTGATGAGTTAATCCCTCGTCAATTAGCTTGTAAAATTATCCTCAATCCGCTGCTAATAATTCTTCTGGGATTGGTCAGTTCCAGTGACAGCATCCATGAACACACCTTCTCAAGCCCGAATCAATGTCGTGTCTTCGTCCACGGTGTAGTTTGCCGATCTGTTTGATTTTATCTTATCTTGAGCAGCATCGAAGCCCTCCTCGTCCACCTCTTCTAGTTCATAGTCTTCCCACTCATCGGTATCACGCACTCCTTGCTCCCCTTCACCCTCTCCTTCACCATCGCAGGTAGCACCATCAGCAGGCTCGTTGGGTAGGGGCGGCCCTCCGTTGACGTTCACCGTCGCGTCGTTCATCACGTCAACAAACAAACACGGAATCGACATAAGATCCTCGCTACGAATACCAAAATTTTATGGCCATTTTCAGGCAATCAAATTTTAGGCGAGATGTGCGACAAATCTAGGGCGAATTTGATTGCAATCAGATCAGCACGGGATCATACCTTCCAGAACAGGGGCGAATTGGGTAGGCGGACGCGGGGGAGCCGCCGTCACCGATGTGCATGCAGGGAGGGGCTTCCGGCTCACGGGTTTCTTGGACTTTGTGATGGAGGGCGCCTTGGATCTGCTGATTTTCTTTTGACCGCCGGAGGGCTGTAGGCTAATCGAACCACCGGCTGCATGGGGCTACGCTCCTAGTCGCTTCCTTGCTGGTTTCGCCATCGGTGCAAGCGCAAGGCTGTCATCGATGACATCCGCGACGGGCAGGATTGCGAGCACGGATTCCGCCGTGGGATCGGTGGGATGAGGCTGGGGAGTGTTCATGTCGACGATGGAGGGCGGCGGTGCGGCGGGGAAAGGCTATAGGCGCGAGGACAACGAGATCGGAAAATGGCGGCGGCGGGAGCGGAAATGTCCCTCGCGCCAAGCGAAAGTAAGGATGTGGTTCCCTGCATCCGCAACCATCGGTACGGAAAATATGCATCACTGAAACGACGATTTGCGGAAAACGGAAAAAATCCAGATACAATACGGTTTACGGTATCTAGAATGACTACTTTCCCCCTCGTACCGCAAACTTGCGGTTGCAGTACGGGACAGGATGTGATATCTAGAGATGCTCTTAGGAAAACTGGGTCATATGTGAAGCATAGTGTGCTATCTTATTTACTTACTTTATATTCATTAGGAAAAAAATGGTAGATTTGTCTATATATACGTATATCTAGACGCTTTAGTACGTCTAGATCTACACAAACCTGGGTATCCTTTTCCAAAATAAATGGTATTCCCTCCGTCCCAAAATAAGTGACTTTAGTTTGTTTAGATTCGTATGTACTTATATACTAAAATGTGTCTAGATACATCCGAATTTAGACAAACCCACGTCACTTATTTTGGGACATAGGGAGTACTAATCCAGTTTTCATTTTGATTTACTTTCTCAAATCAATGCTTAATTATTGTCGTAAAATTGGCATGACCAACTCATGGATAATCGAGAAGAAAGTAGGTGGGCCCAACACGCAGATAGCAGGCACACGCCGCGCGTGAGTGAGCGAGCCATGGTTTGCCGTTATATATGTGCTCGTAGTCACAGGGGGGAGACACACTTGCACAATGGAGCTCACAGCAACAATGCCCACCGCCATGGACTTGGTCACCGTCCTCGTGTTCCTCGTTCTCGGCTCCTTCCTCTCCTTGCGCGGACGACGCAAGGCCCTGAACCTCCCGCCAGGCCCGAGGGGTTGGCCGGTGGTTGGTAGCCTGGGCGCTCTGGCTGGCACGCTCCCGCCACACCACGCCCTGGCCGCGCTTGCCGCGCGCCACGGCCCGCTCATGCACGTCCGCCTTGGCTCCTACCACACCATCGTCGCTTCCTCCGCGGAGGCCGCCATTCTCGTGCTCAAGACCCACGACCTCGCGTTCGCCGACCGGCCGCGCTTTGCCGCCGGGGAGCTCGGCGCGTACGGGTACCGTGGCATCGTGCACGCTCCCTACGGCGACTTATGGCGCATGGCGCGCAGGCTATGCGCCACCGAGCTCTTCTCTCGTCGACGCATCGCCTCCTACGAGCACATACGGGCGCAGGAGCGGCATACACTCCTTCGTGACCTGTTCGAGCGCGCCGGCCGCGCCGTCGCTTTAAGGGAACACCTGGCGGACGCCACGATGCGGAACATGCTGCGCATGGCGCTCGGGGATAAGTGGTCGGGCTACTACGGCAGTTCCGACGGCCAGGCGTTCCGGCGCACGCTGGACGAGGCGTTCGCGGTGGCCGGCTCGGTGAGCAACGTCGGCGAGTGGGTGCCCTTGCTCGGATGGCTCGACGCGCAGGGATTCGTCCGGAAGATGAAGCAGCTGAGCAGGATGTACGACCGGTTCCTCGAGCGAATCCTCGACGATCACGAAGAGGAGCGGCGGCAACGGAAAGCCACCGGAGCCCGCGAGCCCACCACGACGACGGACCTTGTGGACGTGCTCCTGCAGCTCGCTGAGGAAGAGGGAGAAGAAAGGCTCACGCGCGATGGCGTCAAGGCCTTCGTCCAGGACATCTTAGCCGGTGGCACGGACACGTCGGCCCTGACTGTGGAGTGGGCCATGGCGGAGCTTCTCCGCCGACCGGACGCCATAGCCGCCGCCACGGACGAGCTCGATCGCGTCGTGGGCCGCGGCCGGTGGGTAGAAGAGCGCGACCTGGCCAACCTCCCTTACGTCGACGGCGTTGTCAAGGAGACGTTGCGGATGCACCCTGTGGCCCCGCTCCTCATCCCGCACTTGGTCCGGGAGCACACGGTGGTCGCCGGCTACGACGTCCCCGCAGGCGCGCGCGTGCTGGTCAACGCGTGGGCCATCATGCGCGATCCGACGTCGTGGCCCGACCGGCCCAACGAGTTCCGGCCGGAGAGGTTCGCTGCCGGGAGCGGCACCGTGGTAGACGTGCGCGGGCAGCACTTTGAGCTGCTGCCGTTCGGCGCTGGGCGGCGCATGTGCCCGGCGTACAACCTTGCGATGAAGGTGGTGGCGGGAGGCGTGGCGAACCTACTGCACGGGTTCGCGTGGCGGCTGCCGGACGGGGTCTCGCCGGAGGACGTGAGCATGGAGGAGCTAGTCGGGCAGACGACGCGCATGAAGGTGCCGCTCGTTGCCGTCCCGGAGCCCAGGCTGCCTGCGCATCTCTACGCCGCCGCTGGCTGATCGGAATCGTGCAAGTAACAAGATTCGACTCTAAAATAAATGATTTGGCTATAAAATAAATTCAGTTTCCAGAGTTCGCTCTAAAGTTATTCAGTTTCCAGATTTTGCTCAAAAGAGGATTCAGTTTCCAGACCGAACATGAAACGCATGCCTGGGATATATGTACGTGTCAGCATGTGAGTTTCGGTTTTTTTAGAGTTTCTAAGCACTATCCAAAGTCCAAAGGACCGTGCTACGCGTTCCCGGGGATCGGAGACTTCCGATACCCCACCTCCCCCGCTTGACCCGTGTCCTCGTGAACCAACCACTCACGCGCACCTAAAAAAGAAAAAGCAAACCCACAGCTAGTAAACAAGGCAGGTAATGACCCATGCCCTCGCTCGATTTGCATCGGTCCTTAACCCGGCGAGCGCGTCTAGCTCCTGCAAGCGGCGGCGTCCAGCTCAGGCGACGTCCACGGACCCCTACGAAACACGTCGCTCGCATCACATCCACCTTTCTATGGCAGCACCGGCTCCCTCACCCTTGGTAGCACCCTGCTCGCCTCCCATGGCAGGGACGTCGTTGCCAGAGAATAAGCCAGTGTGTCGCGCGCTGCAGCGCTGGTGGCCGGACGCGGTGGCCTCGCAGCAACACCTTTGCTCCCCTTGTAGCAGCGGCGCCTAGCCGATGTAGCAGCGTTGGTGCCCGCATGTAGCAAACACAGTGCGGCGGTGCCCCTTGTAGCAGGGGTGCCTCGCCCATGTAGCAGAGGCATCTCGCCGGTGTAGCAGGACGGCCTCGCCCATGTAGCAGAAACACCTCGCCAATGTAGCAACGTCGATGCGGCGGTGCCCCTTTTAGCAGCGGTACATCCCTGATGTAGCAGCGCGTCCGCGCCCTTGTAGCAGAGGCGCCTCGCCGGTGTAGCAGCGTGTTCGCGCCCATGTAGCAGCCGCCATGGCCACGCCGGCGTCGACCCGTCGCCGCATGTAGCAGCCGCCACCCCATTGTGTAGCAGCCTTCGTAGCCGCGTGTAGCAACGGACGCCACTGCCTGTGTAGCGGACACCACTGCCTGTGCAGCAGCCGCCACTATGTGTAGTAGCCGTTGCCCCGTCGTGTAGCAGCCTCCGCCGTCGCCGCATGTAGCATCTGCCGTCGCCGACGCCTTGTAGCGGCACGCACACGGCAAATTGACGGGCGTTCGAAGGGGACAACGAGGGATTTCAGGCATCTTAACGGGCGGCGCGCCGAGGGAGGAGTAGGGAGGCGCCTCGAGGGAGGAACTAGGGCAGCACACAAGGCGAGAAGTAGCGCGGCGCGGCGTGGAT
This sequence comes from Avena sativa, assembly GCA_916181665.1. Classification (NCBI taxonomy): domain Eukaryota; kingdom Viridiplantae; phylum Streptophyta; class Magnoliopsida; order Poales; family Poaceae; genus Avena; species Avena sativa. Next base: position 349,707,955 of record OV702287.1, read on the forward strand.
TTGGTCGAGGCGCCATGGATTTTGGTTTAGGAATGAGGGAAGGGAAGGGAGGCTCTGTCGTGTGTGGGGATAAGATAGCGTGGTGGACTGTGACACCCCCAGGATCATGGTTAAACAAATCCCAGACCTTAGCCTGACATAAGATTAACCTAGAGCTCGAGGATATCCAGTGAGAAATTAGTAACACAACAGTAACCCTACGACACAAAAAATAAAGCAAGGGTGAGTACAGGGTGTACTCCGCAAGACTTATGGCTGGTGGGGTTATTTTGCATAAGGCCATCTTTGTTTGTAAAACAGGAGAGAGAAGAAGCTCGTCTAATCAAAATATTTTAAAAGGGAATAAGAGAGCGACCTCCAAAGTATTGATCATCATATCTTTGATATCCACCAAATCATCACCATCTATTAACTAGGATCACCCCCTCATACCCATGAGGAAGCATCCTTAACAAACCTTAGTTTCCAAGTTTTACGATTAGGTTAATGTTCTCTATGATCTCGTGTTCATTCCCAAGTCTTTCATAACCGTGGACACGGAATTTCGAAAAGATTAAACCCTCTAGGGGTGTACAACTTTATCCACACATACCAACCGACTCTTAATGCCAAGATATTAGCCCTCTTCCTTGGAAGGCCGGCAGAGGGTAGTTGGCCACGACCTTTACCTTGCTTTCTCTTAAATCCATGAGTCACCAAGAAAGGGTTCTCTCGGCACAATCTCTATGCCCAAGAATCGGGAGTACTCCCGGAGCCTCCTTCCTCCTTGAACACATCCTATATGATGCACCAACTTCCACCCATCCAAATATGCAGATGTCAATACTCAAACTACGAACTCATGGATCAGACTAGGCAAGTTAGTGAGTGGAGGGGGTTCCCATAGGCCCCCGTGTGGTTGTACGCTCGTCTTGGTTTAGAGGGCAAGAACTCGGGTCCTAATGTGGCGAGCATGGGACTACAAAAACCATATTCCACCGTGGCGTCCCATACAAGCCTTAGCACGTTTACCTCACTTCACCATTGATCTCTGATGACCCGCAAGTATAGGGGGTGTATCGCAGTATTTTCAATAAGTAAGAGTGTCGAACCCAACGAGGAGCAGAAGGTGCTGGCTAGTGGTATGGATCAGGAATTCTCTGCAAATACTTAGCAAACGGATTTTTAGGGGTTTTTGATAAAGCAAGTAAACAAAGTACGAGTAAATAAAAGACAGTTGGAATAAATGCAGCAAGTGGCCCAATCCTTTATGCAGCAAAGGACAAGCCAGTTGTATTACTTAAGATAACCAAACGTTCTCGAGGACACATGGGAAGATTGTCAAGTGCTTTCGCTTCATATAGTTGATTAATCTTCTTTAGCTTGCTAAGTGTTGTGTGGATGAACCTGCGCTAATGTACCAACCTTCGTAGGACTAATACATACTTATGATTATACCCCTCGCAAACATCCGTAAGTACAAGAAAGAAATTAAGGTAGAAACCTAACCACAGCTTTAAACTCTAAGACCCTTACGTCCCTTGTGCAATGATTTTCTAACAGGGTTCAGGTTTCTGTCACTTCGGCAACCCCTACGATTAGTAGCCAAATACACAATGCATTCCCCTAGGCCCGTATAGGTGACGTGTCATGTAGTCGACGTTCACATGACACCACTAGAAGAAGTACACCATAACTTAAATATCAAACCATTGAATCTTTCTCAACACAACTCCACTACTAACAACATGACTTCTCCCATGTCCTCAAGAACAAAACGAACTACTCACAAGACATCATATGGATCATGATCAGAGATGGAATAATGATGTATAACAATCTGAACATAAACAATAATTCAACGGTTCACTCAATAGCATCAACTACAAAGAGTAATCAACACCGAAAAAGTTTCCCCTAAGAACTATGCAAGATTCAACCCAATTGTTACAGCAATATGGAGATGGTGATGAGGGTGTGCTGATGGTAATGATGGCGGTGATGATGATGATGATGATCCCGATGAAGTCCAGCTTGATGGTGGTGTTGATGGCGACGATCTCCCCTCTCCGGGAAGGAATTTCCCTGGCAGAAATCTGTCTACCAGAGAGATCTTTTTCTCTCGGTGTTTTCCGCCCCGCAGAGGCGGCGGAATCTTTCTGTGGTCGCTCCCAGAGTCTTAGGGTTTTGGGAGGATAATATACGCTAGAGGGGATTGCCATGGGTGGACCAGGGCAGCCACACCACCTGGTGGCGCGGCCTAGGCTGGCCCGCGCCAGGGGTGGTGTGGGCCCCCTGTGGCCCTCCTTCTGGCTTCCTTCGTCTTCTAGAAAAATAGGATTTTCCGTATATTTTCCCGGATTTTCTGATCTTCGCGAATTTTGCCTCCAAACAGCACCTTTTCCATCAGAATCCTAACTGCAGCGGTCCATACTCCAAAAGTCATCAACCATGCAAAAATAGATGAAATAACATAAGTATCACCTCTCAATATGAAATATATCAATGAATAACCGTGAATTATGACATAGAATAGTGATGCAAAATGGACGTATCAACTCCCCCCAAGCTTAGACTTTGCTTGTCCCCAAGTGAAACTGAGCTCAATAAACATGGCCTCAGGTTTATGGAGTGAAGAGTCGATAAAAGAATACGGACAAGAAGCATCACATTCATCAAATACATAGATCATAATAGAAGACAACTCACTATTATATAACTTAACTTGCAATGAGTAAAGGAAACACAATAAAGATACATAAAGTAAATCATAATTGGTAATGGCAAACTTAGCTCTTGGTCAAAAAATAGTTGATAATTTGCTGGAGTTCACAAATAACTGGTTTTCAAAGATAGCTTTCAAAGTAGTAAACACCAAGATAAGAGCAATGTGCAAAACAAGGAACATAAGAAACATGATTGAATAAATCATCATATGAATGAATGAAACACAACAACTCAAAATACTTGTTGAGATAGAAGGGAATAAGTTTACTGACTCAACTACAAAGTAAAAGAAAGGCCCTTCGCAGAGGCAAGCAGGGATTGCAAGTTTCATAAAGAGCTCCCAAAAATTATGATACTTATTAGCTTTCAGATCTCATTGCCCCTATCATAGGCATCTTTTGGTGATTAAGGTTAAAGTGACACAACTAAGAGGATATGCTTGACAAGTTATAAATTGAAGTCCCATGCCCCTTACTTACGAGTACCGAACCTCATGCTACTCAACTTCAGTCACAAGTAAGATCTTGTCATTGTAAATACATATGTATCATAGAGAACCGCCAACGGGGTACCCCTTGCACATGATACAGGAGCTATCCCATAATCAAAATGACAAGGCAAGTAGACAATGAGCATCTCAGTGATCTTTTTATTTGCTATTTGCATAGGTTTTTATTGAGGATGCTTCATAGAATGCTCACTATAGTTATGCTGCAAGTTTCCACCATGATTAGGCATGGCTTAGGCTAGCGGCCCAGGCGTTTCTCTAACACACATATAAACCCCATGATATTACAAGTTCCACTTTTATTTCACACCGTCGGGATCCATAAGCAAAAGAACATGATATCAACTAGGTACAAAGTACCAATGCAGTGTTGAAAGCGTTCCCCATGATACATGGTTCTGCTAACTTCAACTCATAAAGCGCAAGAATATACACAACAAAGAAGGACCCAATGGTTCAGGTTATTAAATGCAAGAAAATTAAAGTGTGCCATCAAGTTCGTGAGAGCTTTAATCACTAATTTTCACATAACAAGTTTAATTTGGAAGGTAGACAAAACAAGAATTTACTTGGAATAGCAATAGTGCTAATAGGTAGGTATGGTGGACTCAAATGGCATGGGTTTGGTTTAAAGGAGGTGGATGCACAAGAAGAATTCCCTCTCAGTACAGGTTTTTGGCTAGCAAGGCTGGGTAGCAAGTATAAGAGTTGAAGGAAACAAACAAACATACAAGTGATAAAAGCAAACAATCAATCTTCCTTGGAAGCACAAAATATCTTAACTAGAGAATACTAGACTTATGAGCAAATCAAGAAAGAAAGATGATGAAATTATATTTCTTTTGAGTACTTTTATCTTTTTCATTCAACTCTCAAAAATAGCGTTGCTACTGACTGAGCCAGGTTTGCCAAAATCAACTAAATTAACTCAATGATCCCAAAGTGATACCAATACTAACAACAAGATCAATCATATAACCACGAATTGAAAACTAATATAAGCTATGCAAAAGAGTAAATGATAGAACTTCTCATTAATATTCCATAACGGCAACTCACACCAAGGGATACATATCTAACGAGAGAGGGGACACTTCCATAATGCAAACCATCCTACATGGTAACTTCTCTATTCATGATATGACTCTACTAAAAAGGTAAAAAGATAAAAGATAGTGATATGATACCGCGGCACTCCCCCAAGCTTGGAACAAGCCAAGGGGATGCCAAACCTGATGACGAATTACTCCTTCGGTGGTGGTGGTATTCTCTCATCATCTTCCGACTTCCAGGGTAAGGGTTTCCCATCAACAAAGGACATCATGGTTTCCAGCATCCTGAAACTTGCAGCAGCACTTATGCGTTTAAACCTAACCTTATACTCACAGTTTTGATTTTGAACGTCCTAGAGTTGTGCTTGCAGTTTGTTGGTTGTTTGGTGGAGTGAGAGGACTTCATCCTTGAGTTCAGCAGTCTCCTTTTGGTGCTCGGCGATGAGTTCGGAACAAATCTTATGGATGATATCCACTTCGCGTTCCGCCATCTTCTTGTACCTAAAGACTTCTTGCTCCAGTGCTTCCATCCTGTCCTCCAGACTTCCTTCACCTTTAGGGTCTCGAACCTATTTTATCCGGAGCTCCCCATCTTCAAGCAACAATTCCTTGGGATAAATCTTCAACTCTCTCATGTATGGGTTGATGATATCCTCTAAAGAATCTTCCTTGGCTGATCCAGAGGAAGACATTGTGGCTCCAAATCTGGGACTCTACCTGTCAGAAATAGATCGAAACGAAAACACGAAGAAAACACGATATATGACCCTCGGGAGATCCGGGGGATTATATATTACGAAGTTTCATATCAAAATAAAGGTACTGGGAGAAAATGAGTCGGAGGCGGAGTTCGGGGTGGACTCACCACCTGGTGGCGCGGCCAAGGGTGGGCCCGCGCGACAGGGTGGTGTGAGACACCCTGGCTCCGTTTCCATTCCTTTTTCGCTTCGTACTTTTCTTTATTGACTAAAAACTGCAAAATATAGTTGGATAGTATTTTCGCGGAACTTTTCTTACCAGAACTGTTACCTATTTGAAAACAGACTCTGCAGGTCTCTGAATTTGGTATTTTAGTAGATTCTTCTGGAGTCACCACTTGAATAACATCAATATCTTCATCTTCATACACTTATTACTTGAGTCATGAAACCTTTATCTTCCTTATTACACCATTATCTCCACTTCCTGGAAATTTCTTTCACACAAAACTTCACACAGTTCTCATTAGCAACATTAGTATAAGTGAAGTGATAAAACCTTTTGAGTCCAACTTCAACTGAAAACCATCAAAACATAAGCTACTGTAGCAACTCCTTCCTAAAACCCAAAAAGAATTCAAAAAGGAAATCGAGTAAAGAAGCAAATGCAAGAGTGGCAAAATCTGTCAAAACAGACCAACAGGTAAAGATCAATTTTTTCGAAAATCTTATGTTGCTCAAATCAAAAAGTGCAAAACTAATGAAAGTTAAATAACAACCTGGGGCAGAAGCACAAAACATTACAGCTCAAAATAACATACAGAGATCTCTCATGAATTTTTATGGTGAAGCATAAAAATCTGTTTCGGGACAACAACTTCCCCAAATCTTACTTCTCTCTCATTAGAGGTTGATCTTGACACAAAAACCAAGCAAAACGGATAAGGAGCGGTTATTACCGAAGTAATAACTTCCAAGACTCAAAGAAACAAAAACAAGCTGAAAGCAAAAATAAACTGGGTTGTCTCCCAAAAAGCTCTTTCTTTGTGGCCATTAAGATGGGCATGATAATTTTGAAGATGCTCACATAGGAATATGAATTGAAGTGAAAGAGAGCATTAAGAAGCAAAAATACACACATTTAAGTATAACCCACTTCCTATGCAAGGGAATTTTGTAAACAAACAAGTTGTTGAAACCAGAGGTTACTAGCATAGGAAGGCAAAAGAAGTGCAACATAAAAACTTTCAGCATAAAACGAGGAAACTTGATATTATTGAGATGCATAAGAACATTTTTCCCTCTCTCATAGTAACTTTAAGTATCATGCATAAACTTAAAAATATAACTATCACAAGGACCATCGTAACAATGATCACTTATTCTAACAGAAAACACAGGAATACTAGCTCTCATAACACTACTTTGTGAAACAATATTAGAGGTATCCTTACAAAGGATAGTGTGTCCCTCTTCTACATACTTAGTGACAAAGTCTTTCACATTTGCTATAATAGGTTCATCAACCATTTGTTTATCAGGTTCAACAGCTTTATTTGTACTTTCATTAACCATACTAGCTATCATAGAATGTTCCTTTATCTTACATGGGAAAGGCATTTTCTCAATGTAAGGTTCAGGTAAAACATGATTAGCAGTATAAACTTCAGTATTTCTTGCAGGAACACTCTTAGCAATATCTTTATAAGGTTCATGATACTTATTCCACTTCTTTTTAGGCACTTCAATGTAGGAAGCAAAAGCCTTAAAATAAGAAGCAATAGCTTGAGAGTCTAGACCATAAGCATTTTTAATATTTTGAAAGTCATCAGTTCCCATAAAAGATTCAATGCATTCATAATCATAATTTATACCTGACTTTCTTCCTTTGTCATTCTCCCAAGCTTCATCATTATCTTGAATACGGTCCAGAAGATCCCATTTAGCTTATTCTTCCATGCGAGTGAATGATCCAGCACAAGAAGCTTCCAATAAATCATTATCATGTAGAGGGAGCCTTGCATAAAAGTTATTGATAATAATATTGTTGGGGATCTCATGAATGGGACATTTGAGCATTAGTAACTTAGATCTCCCCCAAGCTTGAGCTGTACTCTCTCCATCAAGAGGCCAAAAGTTGTATATTTGATTCCGATCTTTATGAATCTCACTAGGTGGATAAAATTTTGAATAAAAGAGAGGCACTATTTCCTCCCATTCCAGAGCTTGACCATTCTTCAATAGCTTATACCATTCCTTAGCTCTTCCTTTTAGTGATAATGAGAATAACTTCGTCTTAACTTGATCTGTAGTAATACCTGCACACTTGAACAATCCGCATAATTCGTGTATAAAGAGTAAATGATCATCGGGATGGACAGTTCCATCCCCAACATAATAGTTATCCATAACATGATCAACAGTTCTTGTAGGTATTTTAAAAGCATCATTCTCAGCAGGTGGTGGTTCATCTACTACCTTAGCAGTGGTAGTAGCATTACCAAATAAGAAACTTAGCGAATTATCCATAACGAAAATAAAGCAACTAACAGAAGTAAACAATACTCATAGTAGAAGTTTCCTTTACCAGTTCCACTATCCAATAGCGCTTCACTCCCCAGCAACGGCGCCAGAAAATAGTCTTGATGACCCACAAGTATAGGGGGTGTATCACAGTATTTTTGATAAGTAAGAGTGTCAAACCCAACGAGGAGCAGAAGGTGCTGGCTAGTGGTATGGATCAGGAATTCTCTGCAAATACTTAACAAACGGATTTTTAGGGGTTTTTGATAAAGCAAGTAAACAAAGTACGAGTAAATAAAAGACAGTAGGAATAAATGCACAAAGTGGCCAATCCTTTATGCAGCAAAGGACAAGCCAGTTGTATTACTTAAGATGACCAAACGTTCTCGAGGACACATGGGAAGACTGTCGAGTGCTTTCGCTTCATATAGTTGATTAATCTTCTTTAGCTTGCTAACTGTTGTGTGGGTGAACATGTGCTAATGTACCGACCTTCCTAGGACTAATACATACTTGTGATTATACCTCTTGCAAACATCTGTAAGTACAAGAAAGTAATTAAGGTAAAATCTAACCACGGATTTAAACTCTAAGACCCTTACGTCCCTTGTGCAATGGTTTCCTAACGGGGGTTCAGGTTTCTGTCACTCCGGCAACCCCTACGATTAGTAGCCAAATACACAATGCATTCCCCTAGGCCCGTATAGGTGAAGTGTCATGTAGTCGACGTTCACATGACACCACTAGAAGAAGTACACCACAACTTAAATATCAAACCATTGAATCTTTCTCAACACAACTCCACTACTAACAACATGACTTCTCCCATGTCCTCAAGAACAAAACAAACTACTCACAAGATATCATATGGATCATGATCAGAGATGGAATAATAATGTATAACAATCTGAACATAAATAATAATTCAACGGTTCACTCAATAGCATCAACTACAAAGAGTAATCAACACCGAGAAAGTTTCCCCTAAGAACTATGCAAGATTCAACCAATTGTTATAGCAATATGGAGATGGTGATGAGGGTGCTGATGGTGGTGATGATGGTGATCCCGATGAAGTCTAGCTTAATGGTGGTGTTGATGGCAACAATCTCCCCTCTCTGGGAAGGAATTTCCCCGGCAGAAATCTGTCTGTCGGAGAGATCTTTCTCTCTCGGTGTTTTTCGCCCCACAGAGGCGGCGGAATCTTTCTGTGGTCGCTCCCCGAGTCTTAGGGTTTCGGGAGGATAATATACGCCAGAGGGGAGTGCTAGGGGTGGACCAGGGCGGCCACACCACCTGGTGGCGCGGCCCAGGGTGGCCCGCGCCAAGGGGTGGTGTGGGCCCCCTGTGGCCCATCTCCAGCCCCCCTTCTGGCTTCCTTCGTCTTCTGGAAAAATAGGATTTTCTTTATATTTTCCCGGATTTTCTGATCTTCACGAATTTTGCCTCCAAACAACACCTTTTCCATCAGAATCCTGACTGCAGTGGTCCATGCTCCAAAGTCATCAACCATGCAAAAACAGATGAAATAACATAAGTGTCACCTCTTAATATGAAATATATCAATGAATAATAGTGAATTATGACATAGAATAGTGATGCAAAATGGACATATCAATCTCATCTCATCACGATATTTTGTCATACTAGATTCTCTTCATCTGATACATCATCTGGATGAACCAACACTGACAGCTAAGCATGGCTAAGCAAGACACAGATATCAGCTCTAGCAATGCACACAAGCTAAACCTAGTTATGCTAGGAGCAGTGGATGAGGTAATATAAGCTCAAGGGAGTAATGAAACAGATAGGATACTCTATCTATTGATAAAATACCATAGTGGAATCATATGCATCATGGTAAGAATTGAATTACATTGAAATCATAGGATTCTTTTATGTGTGGGGCTATGCTTGCCTTTGCATGTTGATAACCAATAAGCAGAGCTTCGGACATTTGGTACTTGACTTGGTTACAGTTGACCAAGTATTGTTCGTCGGTCTTCGATGGTGTTAACCTCGGTCTTCGATCTCGATCAATATCATATTCTACCGGAAGAAGCAAACACCAAAAAGAAAGGGGGAAAACATTCAACACATGACATCGGCGCAAAACTCAAGCAATGTGATGATATCACAAGTTAAATGGAGTTGAAATGTAACCCTAAATAATGCTTGGTAATTTCAACGGGATCCGAGGGGCGCAAACCCTAATACAGGAGAGACCCCGGAATCACCTGCGGAGGTTCATTTGTTCTTCTAATTAAACTTGTAATTAAAGTTGTTGAACAGTGCATGATTTTGATTCTAATAGATAGATCTCATTTTTATGAACATTTTAATATTTTATACTCCCTCTGCTTCATTATATAAGATGTTTTAGCTTTGTGAATGGAGTTTTTCTAGACCTCTTTTAGTGTGTAGATTCACTCCAAACCCACACACTAAAACAGGTCTAGATACACCCTTTTCATAAATCTAAAACATCTTATATTATGAAATGGAGGAGTACATATTTTTTGACTTATAAATAATTAGATATGAATTTTGGAGTATTTAATCAATTTCTGAAATTATAACAAAATTGGGAAAACCCTTTTTACACCGAGGCTTCCCCTAGCCATAGTGGCTGACAGAGGGGCCCCAGGCCACCTCAGCATCCACCTAAATAGATCGGCCCATGGCTAGTTGACCACGCTGACCAGGGCGCTGCTGATGCCCGGGTGACGTCATCCCGACGGGCACCTCCTAGGTCGACGGTTGGGACGGCGACTGAGCACTTGCGGGCAAGCGGGGATGGGGGTACTGGATGCGGGCATGCGAGCTGAGCATTTTGGTGGAGGCACCACCTCCTATTGGTCACCGCAACAATGTCGGCGGCAAAATTCTACGGCGGTGGGGGAAGGTGTTCATCGTGGGCACGACACAGGGCAGAAGGAGGACGAGGGAGTAGTTCCTGAAAACCTAGAGCTCACCAGGAAGTTGATGGTGGTGGTGGTGAGGCCAGAAGAGGCCGGGAATGGTGGCGGACATGATGGCAGGAGTCAGGGATGGAGGCCTCGATTGGCTTGATGGAGAGCTTGCCGGCTTGATTGCATCGATGAGGAGGACCAAGGAGGGCACGACAAGCGCGGTGGGGTCCTCAATTGCTTGTAGGGAGGTCCAGAATGACGGTGACGGGTGGCTCTAGCCAGGGCTAGGGTTTGGGGAGCTCTTCAGGGGAAGAGAACGAGGTCAGGGAGAGAGAGGGGAGAGGCCTGCGAGGGAGAGGATGAGGATGAGAGGCGTAATTCGTGGCGGTCTTATCCCATATTCTAGGATGGCGAACAGTGGCGATGTCTTCGCTACATCCATAGCCACGCACAAGGCACGCAGGTGCTTCTCCATCATGAGGAAGAAGACAACACCGAAGGGGTACTGGGCCGGTCGTGGGCCGTGCTTGGGTTGCGATAAGGTTTGCTGATGCGTGCTGAGCAATGGAGAGAAGGAGAGGAGGAGCTGGTCCGGCCTAGAGAACTCACTGGCTCTGGTTTTTTTAACAAAAACATTTTCTTTTTAAATTCCTTCTTTTCTCTTTTATATTTCAATTCCAAATCTATTTTGGGGCATTTCAAAAATACTAGAGACTTTGTAAAAGTATTGAAATATTGTAGGGACCCTTAACACCATTTGGGCTCCATAAGTTTTGGTGGTTTTCAAAATATTCAAACCCATTTTGAATTGTTTTCAAGAGGGAGGAAAATAGCTATGGTTTAGGGTTTTACATTTTCTTGTTTGGATTTTTATTTTTTCTTATCAAAAGATGATGCTCATGCAATTCACATTAAACCCTAATTAGACATTAACTGAAACTAGGGTGTTATAGCTCTATCCCCCTTATGAGAATCTAGACCCGAGATTCCTAAGGTAGGCAGAGGGAGACGAAAACAGGGTCACTCTAAAGAGAAGAGGGAAACACACACTAAATAACAAACCGAGTATCTCATGGTCAACTCATGAATAGAATGTCCAGAAACAACTCTGAGATGAGGAACATGAAACACATTGAGGTAACAGAGGAAACAAAAGAAAAAGGTTTCAAGTTGTTAGATAGTTGGTCTTCATAAGGATTGAGACCATGGAGCTTCAGAAAAGCTTAAGCTTCTAAAAAAGGAGGCCTCCAACAGAAAGAACATGACCACATACTTCGAGATATGAACCTCTCCTAAACAGCTTAAGTAGAGATTTTAGGTTACAAAGACACGGAAATCCAAGTTGTTGAACTACTTTTGATACAGAAGGATCACTCTTCGTTCAACAGAAGGCCTAGACAGAAAGGTTGTTTTGTGGCGAGGACTCGTAAGAGTCGCAATGAACATGTAGCAAGAGAAACTTCGGACTACCAAAATCATCGTCACTCTGAACATGATCGAGGAATGAACGAAACTCTTTATTCATCTAGGTCTATCAAAATCTTTGCCAAAGATCATGATATCACTTTACACCACTAAGATGAATATATAACAAGATTCCTATGTAGGGTTCTGGAGTAGAAAAAATCTAACTACGTGAACACTAATACCAGGATCTATGCTATGTAGACACAAGTAATAGAAAAAGGAAGACGGTATTCATACCCTTGAAGACCGGGGAACGCCTTCTGCAAGAAGGCGTATGTTGATGAACATGAGAAGCTCCAATCACCCCTGATGCGGTGACTCCGAAGTACCACACACGTTCGGTGTAGGTGACGTCTCCCGGGCTCCGATCCAGCTGAGCAGCGGAAGAAAAATGATGTCAAACCAAATATCACATGATGGTAGTGTGAAGGTGGAGAACTCAAAACCCTAGAGGTCTTCTCCAATATTATGGAGAAATCCTCAATGAAATTGAGAGAGAGATGAGAGAATGGGATGGATTCCAAGGGGAGATAACCCCTATATATAGTAGGAGGGGGGAACACCACCCAAGGGGCAGGCGATGTGGGACTAAACCCCACACTCACCGGCCACCAAGGGGGAGCTGTTAGCCCTAGGTGGGCCCCACTTGGGCAGCCCTCCAAGCCCTGGCAGGCTGTCCCTCCTCCCTAGGCGCCTTGCCCCTTTGGGCCTCTCCTCCGGGTGAGGCCCATTAGTAAAAGGGATGCCTATAAAATAAAATAAAATAAATATTTTAATATTAATTCATCTAATTAATATAAAACACATATATCATCAAATTCCTTACTTCGGAACTCCTTCCAAACCCCTTCCAATCATTATCAGATGTTATCCAGAACTATTCCGGTTCTCTCTCTCTTTTCTCCTATGGTGCCGTATCGATCCCTATGCGTCCCCACCCTTAAGCGTGACATCCTTCGGTTCAGAAACACTTTGGACATGATAGAGACCTCTCTCACATCAATGATCAACAGCAAGACCTTGATGCCGATGATGACCCCTGTGCATTTCACATATCTATATCATTTGAACCTTCAATGTCGTTTCCCATTCCCTTTGCCACTTGATACCTAGTTCACCTAAGACTTGATCTTTGGTATCTCCATACCTTCATTCGATCTTGTTACAGATGAATTTTTTTATTTGTTCTCATGTTGTTGCATTCCGTGACCTAGTCACACGCTTGCAAGCTTCATTAATGCAACGTCACCGAGATGGCCACACGTATCTTATCGGTTACATGGATTGGCAAATCCTGGTCTTGATATGTACTCCTCTACGTGTTCCTTTAGGAAACCTGAGTGGCACCTTTATGATCACCCATTTACAGTCTGATGCTTGATACTATCTAAGATTCTCTCCAGAACGGTGATTTGCATTATCTCGCAGTCTAAGGATTAGGTTGCGAGGTTTCCTTTGTTTATCATCAATGGTGAACTTTGTAACTAGATATTATTATGATATACTATTTGGTGTATCTCTATCACATCATTCAACCAATGATGTGACTTCATTGTCAATTGGCATAAATGCCCATGATCTTGAAACCCTAGATCATCCTCATGACCAATGAGCTAGTTTGATAGAGGTAACTAGAGACACGGTTTGTTTACGTACCACACGTGTATTAACGTTTCGTATTAACACGGTTATAGCATAGTATGAAACATATTATGAACATACAAGAGATGTATATCACTTTAATATTTGCCTCTAATGCATATTTCCTTCACTCTCCCACTTGCACTAGAGTACCAATTAATCTAGTTTACATCAGGAAAAAACCTAACACCAATGGCATCCCGGTGTTGCTCATGCTTGGCTTGTAGAAGACCTTTAGTCAAAGGATCTGCAACATTCAGATCCATGTGCACTTTGCATATCTTGATTTCACCTTCATCAACATTTTGTCGAATGACGTGAAAACGTAGCTTTATGTGCTTGGCCGTGGAATGATCTCTTGGTTCCTTTGTGTTAGCAATGGCTCCCGTGTTGTCAAAATAGATCGTCATGGGGTCTTACACGCTTGGAACAACTCCTAGTTTGATGAAGAAATTCCTGAGCCAAAATGCTTCATTCGCTGCGTCAGCAGCAGTGATGTATTCCGACTCCATTATAGATTACGCAACAACCGGTTGCTTCTTACTCTTCCAGCTTACCGCCCCACCATTTACCAAAAAAACATATCATGTCTGAGACTTCGATTCATCAGGATCCATGTGCCAACTTGCATCCACGTAAACCAGTTACGTTCAGAGCTGCCTCGCAACCTCCATAGACTAGGAACATATCCTTTGTTCTATTAAGATACCTTAGGATATTTTTCACAACTGTCCAATAATCCATTCCTGGATTACTTTGGTATCGGCTCATCAAACTAAGAGCCAATGCCACATCAGGTCGAGTACTTAGCATTGCATACATGATAGATCCTATGGCTAAACCATAGGGGATGTAAGACATCTTTTGTCTATCGGCATTAGTTGCCAGACATTGAGTCAAACTCAGTGTGCTACCTTTTGTCACGGGCACAAAACCCTTTTTGGCATCGTCCATTTTGAACTTCTTCAAAATCTTCTCAAGGTAAGTACTTTGACTTAATGCAATCAGACGTCTCGATCTATCTCTAGAGATTTTGATGCCCAATATGTATGAAGGGAATATGCCCGAGAGGCAATAATAAAGTGGTTATTATCTTATTCCATATTTATGATAAATGTTTATTTTGCATGCTATAATTGTATTAATTGGAAACGTTAATACATGTGTGTTTAATAAACAAAATACAAAGTTCCTAGTAATGCCTCTCATATAAACTAGCTCGTTGATTAACAAGATGATCAAGGTTTCCTGATCATGGATATTGGATGTTGTTGATAACAAGGTCACAACATTGGTAGAATGATGTGATGAACATTCATCTGAAGTATAGCATTACGATCAGAGTCATTATGTTTATATTGCTATAACATCATACGAAGTAATCTTAGTCCTTAGACCATGAGATCATGTTAATTACTAACACCGGAAGAGTATCCTGATAACATCAAATGTCACACCATAACAGGGTGACTATAAAGGTGGGTTCAGTGCTACAAAGGTGTTATGTTGAGGCTCATAGATCAATAGTGGGATTTGTCCATCCCGATGACGGATATATATACTCTGGGCCCTCTCGGTGATATCACATTAAGATAGCTTGCAAGCAAGTGATGTGATCACTAGAATGTTATATCACGAGAATGAGAAAAGAGTGCATGTCGGCAACGAGATCAAACTAGGTATTTGGATACCGATGATTGAATCTCGGACATGTAATATATCGCGAGACAAAGTGATTTAGTTACTAGCATTAAAGGTTCTCATGATCACAGAAGTCATCGTTGAATGTGTAGGAGTCGGTATGGATCTCTAGGTCCCGCTTCTGATTATTGATCTGAGAGGGGTCTCGATCATGTCTGCATTACTCGTGAACCGTAGGGTGACACACTTAAGGGATACCGACACCATTTGGATCAAATATGTTTCAGATAAAGATTTAAGAAAGCGCTGGAATTATTTCAATAGACACCGAAACTGTTTCGGGGTGAAATTGCTGAAATTGGTTCTGCATGTAATATTGAAATGTTGCAGGGGGTTTTATATGAATGTTTGTTAATTAAAGTAATTAACAAAATTCTGAATAAAATTAATAAAAGAGTTTTATTAAATGAGAGAGCATTAAATCTGGAGAAATTTAATGCATTTAAAGTGGAGACTTTAAAAGAGAATGTGAAGAGGCATTTTAATGTGGAGGCGGTTACCACCACATGAATGGGGGAGGTGAAGGGACACCATCCCCTCCTCCTATAAAAGGCCCCCCTCTCACACCTTCACACTCACACCTCCTCGTGAAGGATCTCTCTCCCCTTCTAGTATTATTCCCCCATGGTCTCGGATTAGCGAGATACATGTTCCTAGTGGCTTTATCTGGAAAGGAGTTGCTGCTTCCGCTGCTTTGCTGGAGCGAGGGACGGAGGTTGTCGGGGTACCGGACGTGTGTGCGATCATGGATGCACCGCTGCTTTGCGGTGCTGGACTTGGTGGTGCTAGACTTGATGGAGCTGGATCTGAAGGACGTGCTGGAGCCGGACCTACTAGACTTCATCACGATCTTGAGATCGGCAAGTGTACGACTACATCATCCACGAGTTCCATCTCGTTAACAAAGCTTTGTTGTCTTCGACAGTAAGTTCTCCATGGATGTATATCCACCCGTTGCTTGTATCTAGTAGATAGATCTTGGTGTATAGTTCCCATCGTAGGAATTTTTTGTTTTCTATGTTGCGAACCCCAACAATGTATGCATCTTCACCTAAATCCTTCCCGGAGAATTGACTACACAAATATGTTTTTACACTTTCCATAAGTTCCACATTATTTCCCATTAGTAATATGTCATCCACATATACTACTAGGAAAACCACTGACCTCCCACTCGCTTTCTTGTAAACACATAACTCTTGTTGATTCTGGATAAATCCAAAACTCTTGATCACTTGATCAAAACATTGGTTCCAACTCTGAGATGTTTGCTTTAGTCCATAAATGGATTGCTGAAGTTTGCATACCTTCCCAGCATCCTTAGGATCAACAAAACCTCATGGTTGTATCATATACATTTCTTCATCAATGTGGCCATTAAGGAATGCGATTTTGACATCCATCTGCCATATTTCATAATCGAAATGAGTAGCAATTGCTAGTAGAATCCAGACAGATTTCACCATTGCTATGGGAGAAAAGGTCTCATCGTAGTCAACTCCTTGAATTTGTCGAAACCCCTTTGCGGCAAGTCGAGCTTTGTGGATGGTTACATTACCATCCGTATCTGTCTTTCTCTTAAAGATCCATTTATTTTCCATGGCCTTCCAGCCCTCAAGAAGATCCACCAAGGTCCAAACTTGGTTTTCGTACATGGATCCTATTTCAGATTTCATGTCTTCTAGCCATTTTTCAAAATCAGCATTTTCCATGGATTCTTTGTAGTTTGTAGGTCTTGTTCATTCAAAATGACGGTCACCACAAGACTACTATACCAATCAGGAGTGGTACATATTCTTGTAGACTTGCAAACTGCAGGAGTTTCGATGTGGTTGCTTTGATCATTATCATTTGATTTTTCTTCCATGTTGGAGGGCGGTTCCGGAATGGCTTCCGTTGCGCTACTCGGTATTTGGAGAGAAGTATCAAAAACCTCATCCAGCTCAATTTTCCTTCCACCAACTCCTTTAGCAAGAAACTCTTTCTCGAGAAAGGTGCCATTCTTCGCGACAAACGTTTTGCCTTTGGCCTGGTTGTAGAAGGTATACCCAATGGTTTCTCTTGGATATCCTACAAAGATACACTTTTCCGCCTTGGGTTCGAGTTTGTCAGGCAGCAGTTTCTTGACATAGGCCTCACATCCTCAAACTTTCAAGAATGACAACTTTGGCTTCTTGCCACTCCATATCTCATATGGGGTTGTGACAAGGGGTAACCTCGGCAATGTCCATGGTGAAGGACTTAGGTTTCGCGGAAAAGAGAATGCTGGGGATTTCATTGGATGTCAGGAAAATAATGGAGTCAAAGTTGTCTAAATATTGGGAAATCGCACTATTACAAGTTGTCTAGGAGATTTCGATATCTATTGTCTAGATCTAAAGTTGGATGTAACGTCTATCGTATTGTGTTCTCCCTCTCCTCGTTGGCCCCTCCTAGCCTTTATATACGGGGAGGCTAGGTATTGGGTACCAATACGAGTAGGTTACAAGCTAGAGTTCGTATCTAATCTAGTATTGTACTTTCCTTGTCTTATATCGCCAGGAGTCTGTGTCCTTGTATACTTCGTATCAGCCAAACCGTTTGTGGGCTTCATGGATCTTGGCAAATCTTGGGTGAGACTTCCGTTGGACCGCACCATATATACCAATAATAGGCACTCGAAGGGTTATGCCCATGGCAGTAGCCCCCGAGGCTATGTTCGGATGCTTGCGTCCGAGCATAGGCTCAAAGTCCTTTTTAATATGATCGGAAGGTGAACTCGGAGTTTTCTTCGGATGCATGAACTTGCTGATGTCTTGTTTGGCTGATTCAATGGATGACGTTGTCTTGTTCTTGAAGTGATGTCAGCATTTTCATCGGGTACTCCCGATGGGAGTAACCTTTGAGGCTACACTAGGGTAGACTCAAAGTTATGCTTCTTCATTGTAGATATTCTTCTGTCGACTCCTGTTTGGAGGATTTCTGTTTTTCTATCGGGTGCGTGGCCAGCGCTCCCGATGGGAGTATCCCTCGAGGCTATGTTTGGGTGTGTGCACCAGAGCATAGGCTCCGAGATCTTCATCCGATAATTTATCCGTGTAGATAAAATAGGGACCCTGGAAAAAGACATACAAACTATGTAAAATAAGCCGAAAATATAGCTTGTTGTAATTTTTCGGATGTGTGAATTTGGAACTTGATATATTTGAAACTTTATATTTTTTTGCTGATGGCTATGGCATTTTCCCCCCTCGCGAGACCTTTTCGTTAGCCTGATGCCCATTGGGCTGGATCAGCTATTCGGATCAAAGCGTTTTTTGACGTATTTCATGGCGGAGCCGAATAATTTTTAAGTTTTCGCTGAGTAGCGAGGCTCCCGAGTATCAAGTATGATTATGTAATAATTTATTCGACTGAGCCTCCGAGGATCGGGTGTGATGGAGTAATGAAAAATAGACTCGGTTAAGAGAACTTAGCTTTATTGATATCAGGTGAGCAAATATGATCTTCACCCGAGGAATTTCTCGACTCGGGTCTTGATTTTTGTCGGGTGCGCCACCAGTTGACACGAGCGGTATTTAGTCAATTCCGTGGAAGGACCCGACAAAATAGCTCGATGTAGTCGCCATCCTTGCAAAAAACATGGAGAATTATGAAGTACTTCCATCTTGTAAAGAATATTGCTTCCCGGTTTGTCATAACATTTTCTGGTGTCATTGGATTCGACACTTTTGCACCGTAACACGAGACCTTTTCGTTATCCTGACGCCCTTAGTCTCAGTACCTTGCTGACCTATCAGTTGGGCTGCAACTGGGTCGGAGTTCAAGGATTCGACGCTCAGACAGAATCAGCTATTCAGGAAATCGCGTATGAGGTGCTCGAGTGCACGAAGTCGATGACACCTAGGTTACTCGAAGAGTGCAGCCCGCGAGTGTGTTGAATTCGATTAAAATAAAAAAGAAATCAACTTGAAATATAGAACTTAGCTTTTTTTGTAGTCAACGAGGTTGATGTGGTCGGAGGAGCTGGAGCCGATGACAGCGGGTTGCCGTAGCCTAAGATTATAGCAGAGTCGACGATTTTGGCAGGTTACCTCAGCCAAAGAATTGAACGAGTCACCGTTGGTGAAAGTTTTATCGGGTCATTATTCTTTATGGCGTCGCTCGTAGTTGCATAGGGGGAGGTGTAGTCGAAGTAGAGCTCATGTGCATAGTTGAGGTCGACTTGTCCTTGATGTTGCAAGAGCCGTGACTTGATTTGGCTCGAGTCCCTCACGTACCCATAAATACGGTCAAGATTAACTTTCAGAATCAGCAAAAAATATTGATAGTAAAAAAAATATTGGTTGGACGAGTACTCTATTTGGAGAAAAGAATTAATCATAATCGAGAAAGGTTTAGAGTAATATCACCGGTTCTTTGTTCGTAGCACCCGAACGAATTTGATTGTCCAACTAGAGCATACGAGATGTCTTATCCTAGGACTGGGTCCTCTCCTTTTTTGCCTTCCAAAATACCGTACATGCAATGCTTCCTCTTGGAGCTGAGTCGTGTTTGACCCCGATGTTTTTTCCCGCTGGACTTTAGTCCAACCTCATTCGAGTAGAGCTGCTATTGCTGCTTCTCACTTTTTTGAATTTCCTTGCTTCACGTGCTGCTTGCTTCTCACTTTTTTAAAATTTCCTTGCTTCACGTGTCGTACGCAATAAATTTCTTTGCATGCAATGATCTCTTGTTTGAAACTTTGATAACGTGTGTAGTTGCGTATCTGATCCGCAGGTGGGCGGTGTTGCTGCGTATACATATATATGTACATGATTTGCTCCTACTATCACCGTAGGCGCTGCAATTGTGGCCGACGGATCCGAAAATATTGGGACCGAAAGGCAGTGGTTCTAGGCTTCCCCAATGCGAAAGTGTAGGCACCCGATCATGCGATTTGTCTCCCGGTCGAAGTCGCCGAAGGCCGGGAGATGGGTGGGTGGGCGTGTATCTACTTTTGTCGGGTTGATGCTTGGTGGAGAGTGGTCCGCCGAATCCATGGTTCCAGCGTTTAGGTTTCCCACAGACAGCGACAATTGACGAGGGGTAACCTCGGCAATGTCCATGGTGAAGGACTTAGGGTTTCGCGGAAAAGAGAACGCTGGGAATTTCATCAGATGTCAGGAAACCAATGGAGTCAAAGTCGCCTGAATATTGAAAAATCGCACTATTACAAGTTGTCTAGGAGATTTTGGTACCCTCGCTTGGACTTCTCCCGTCCTATATATAATAGGCCGGATCTCAAAGTTGTATGTGGATAGGTTTTACATACATTGTATTTACAATACCAACACATTGTCGGTTCAAAGATTCTTTCCTCATACAATCAAAGTCTTTGTCAGTTGCTTTCTCGGGCTATCATCTGAAATCTTCATGGGTCGGAAGCCTTTTACCCAGTATAGGGTAGCAAATCATAAGCAATCCGAGTAATCATACCTATGTCAGTAGCCCCCGAGACTCTACTTGAACCATAGTTTCAGGTTGAGTCTCAAAGTTTCTTTTTTCTTCTTCTTTTCCTTTATGTTCATTTCTTTATTTTTATTTTTCATAGGGATTTGGTACAACGAGTCTGATGCTTCCGACGGATCGGGAATCAGTTAATTGCTCCTGGGCAAAAGCAAGGTTTTCCTACATCAAATTCAAGTCCCCAGGCCTGAACTCGGAATTTACTACTGGCGCAATTCAATTTGGGCCGCTGAGGTCTTATCGAATACTGAATCTCAGTTTTATTTTATCAGGTACCCAACGCGTCCATCGGGATTTTTCATCGTATCATTGATATGGATATTTTACTGGCAGAACGCATTCTTGTGCGATTACCGGGCCACACAGGACGAATCCTGGGGTCTCACCTTCATGTTTCTTAACATGGCATTCAGATTTTTGTCGCATTTGGGCGCGATCCAAGATTTTTTGGTTTTCTGGCGGTTGCGCTTGCTGAGCTGCCAATTTTTCCGACTTTTATCAGATAGTTTTAATACTTTATACCGGCTCCCGATGGGAGTAATCTTTTTTAGGATACTTTTGGAGGATATATCAATGTAAAACTCACAGGTATTTTCAATCATGAATATTTTTGTTTTATTCATACATAATTGGATTTCTATCGGGTGCGCGTCAGCGTTCCCGATGGGAGTAGCCCCCGAGGCTATGTTCGGATACCTGTATCTGGACATAGGATCATAATTATTGTTAGCTTGATGGAAAACATAGATCTTTTGGACGGATATTATCAATAAAGAACTTAAGGTACGAAAAAACTTATCTTTTATACATAAGGCGAAAAACCCGATGATACATTATTTTTGGTGGATGGTGCCTAGCCGTTGGCCTGGATACTCTGGCTTAAGAAGCCGAACCGAAAATCTTATTGTATTGCAAGTAATCTTATGCGTAAAAGTGTCGTAGCTGTGCTACGTTCCATAGATTAGAGTATTTGACTCATGTCTTCTTGTATTGTAGTCGATATGCTCCTCTAGGGATAACTTCTATGACAATGTATGGTCTTTCCTATGGCGATTCTAACTTTCAGTGTCCATCTTGCTTGAGGCGAAGAACTAGGTCCCCTACTACGAAGGACCTAGGCCGCAATCGTTGGTTGTGGTAATTACGCAAGTTTTGCTGGTACATAGTTGCTCTTTGTAGGGCTTCATCTTGATCTTCACCAAGTGCATCCACATCGTCTTCGAGTTCTTCTCTTGATTTCTCTTCATCATATGCAACTACTCTTGGGGATTCATGTGACACTTCAACAGGAAGCACGACTTCTGCACCGTGGACCAAAAAAAGGTGTCTCTTGTGTCGAATTATTTGGGGTTGTACGTAAACTCCATAAAACATATGATAATTCATCAACCCATGCTCCTTTTGCTTTGTCAAGTGGTGCTAGTAGTCTTTTCTTGAGTCCAACAGTAACTAGTCCATTGCTTTTTCTACTTGTCCATTTGTTTGCGGGTGAGCTACTGAGGCGTAGCTTACTTTGATGCCCATCTCCTAGCAGTACTTCTTGAACTCATTGGAAGTGAAGTTAGTCCCATTGTCTGTTATGATGTTGTTTGGTGCGCTGAACCGAAATACTATGGATTTAATTAAATTCACAGCCGAAGTTCCGTCTTGGGTGGTGACAGGCATTGCTCCTATCCATTTAGTAAATTTGTCGACTGCTATTAGCAGAAAGACGTGTCCTCCTGGCGATGATTTGTGAAGTTTTTCCACCATATCGAGTCCCCACTGAGCGAATGGCCAAGCCAGAGGTATAGGATTTAACTCAGCAGCGGGTGCTCCTGCTTTGTTGCGAACCGTTGACATGCTTCACATGTTCTGACGATATCTTTTTCATCTTGAACTACAGTCAGCCAGTAAAATCCTGCTCTAAATGCTTTGGCAGCAATTGCTCGGCTACTAGCATGATGACCACAAACTCCTTCATGTATATCTTTGAGTATGGTTTTTCCTTCTTCGGGTGTCACGCAGCGCTGCAACACACCCGAAATACTTCTCTTATACAACTCCCCTTTGATTATTTTGAAAGCCTTCGATCTTCGGGTTATTCGCAGAGCTTCTATCACATCTTTGGGTAGTTCGCCCTTAGTCATATATGCTACATACGGCTGCATCCAGGTAGGTTCAATTAGCATGGCATCTCCAATTTCCTGTTCTTCTTCTTCGATGGCCTCTTCTATATTCTTGGTCGCCGTTGGAGCTCCCGAGTCTTTTTGCGGGTGTCTCTTTTTCCCCGTTTTTGGTGCTACGACCTCGAAGACTCTTTTTGCTTTGATCGATTGCTCCGTTATTTCTTCCCAAAAAAACCAGGTGGCACTGGTAAGCACAAGGATCCGATGTTTGCTAGATTGTCAGCTTCTTCATTTCATGCTCTTCCTATGTGTGATACTTCGCATCCATCAAATTGAGCTTCCATAATGCCATATAGATCGCGGTAAGGAATCATATTATCACTGACGGCATCACACTTGTTCATTGCTTGATGTGCCACAAGATTGGAATCTCCAAAGATTTTGAGGCGAGTTGCACCGCAAGCTTTGGCCATTCGCATACTGTGCAACAAGGCCTCGTATTTAGCTTCATTATTGAATGCGTTTGCAAAGCTCATACGAAGTATATAGTGCATTTTGTCACCTTGTGGTGATACTAGTATGACTCCTGCCCCTGCTCCTTCCATTCTTTTTGATCCATCAAAGTACATTGTCCAGGCACTAGAAAGGTCAGGTGGACCCGCACATTGCAACTCTGTCCATTTTGTGATGAAATCCAGCAAAACTTGTGACTTGATTGCTTTGCGCTTCTCATACGTGATATCTCGAGGGGATAATTCGATGCCCCATAGAGATACACGCTCAGTTGCTTCTAGATTGTTGAGGATGTTTGACAAAGGTGCTCCATTAACCACTATGATCGGATGTTCCGAAAAATAGTGGTGTAGCTTTTGTGCTATCATAAATACCCCATATGCTATTTTTGGTAATGTAGGTACCTTTGTTTGGATGGCGATAAGACCTCGCTCAGGAAGTAGACTGGCCTCTGTACACCATGGGTTTTCCCTTCTTCGGGTCGCTCCACGACCAAGACCATGTTGACCACCTAATTTGTGGCAGCGATATAAAGCAGTAAGGGCTCTTTTTCTTTTGGTGGCATGATGACAGAAGATGTCGAAAGTGTCCTTTTAAGATCTTCAAAGGCGTGTTGAGCTTCTCCCATCCATTCGAATTTCTCCGATTTCCTCATGAGGGCATAAAATGGCAACGCTTTTTCTCCTAATCTTGCAATGAAACGATTGAGTGCTGCTACTCACGCCACCAGCTGTTGTACGCCATGTAGATTTGTTGGCTTTTTCATTGTTAAAATTTCTTGTATTTTATCGGGATTAGCCTCAATTCCTCTTGTTGATACCAAATATCCGAATAGTTTCCCTGCCGTGACTCCAAAGGAACATTTCTTCGGGTTCAGTTTGATGTTAAACTTGTCGAGATTTTTGAATGTTTCTTCGAGGTCCTTGATGAGTGCAGATCCTTGTCTTGATGTAACTATAACGTCATCGATATATACTTGTACGTTTGTGCCTATTTGGCTTTCCAAACATTTCTACATCATCCGCTGATATGTTGCTCCGACGTTCTTGAGGCCAAAGGGCATTGTTGTGTAGCAGAATACACCATAAGGTGTGATAAACGCCGTTTTCTCCTGATATTCTTCCTTCATCCTAATATGGTGGTATCCTGAGTAAGCATCCAAGAAATAAAGACATTCGCATATCGCGGTTGCATCGATTATTTGGTCGATTCGCGGAAATGGGAAGTGATCTTTTGGACAATGTTTGTTCAGTGCAGTAAAGTCGATGCACATCCAAAGTTCTGTAGTATTTTTCTTTGGAACACATACTGGGTTTGCGACCCACTCTTCTTTTGTTAGTTCTTTGATAAAGTTGGTGTCAGTAAGGCGATGGAGCTCCTTTCCAATGGCTTTACGCTTTGGTTCTGCGAAGCAACGAAGCGATTGGTTTACTGGCTTCGCCTTTGGATCCAACTTTAATGCGTGCTCAGCGAGTTCCCTGGGAATTCCCAGCATGTCAGAAGGTAGCCATGCGAAGATCTCCCAGTGCTCACGGAGGAACTCGATGAGCACGCTTTCCTATGCGGGACCAAGATTGGAAGCCACAAATGTTGTTTTCGTTGGGTCGATGGGGTGGATCTGTACTTCTTTTGTGTCCTTTGTAGTGTCAAAAGCCTGATCGGGATTGACACACGCTACTTCTAGTGCTTCTGCGGTTGCTAAGGTTTTGAGTTTTTCGAACTCCGTTGCCATCCCGAACGATTCAGAAATTTTGTTGAACTCCCGATCGCAATTGTTGGCATGCGTGAGGCTTCCTTTTACCATGATGATTCCTTTTGGTGCTGGCATTTTCATGACTAGGTACGCATAATGCAGAATTGCCATGAACCGTGCGAAAGCTGGTCGTCCCAGGATCACATGATATTGTGATGGCCAGTCCATGACTTCGAATTTGAGTTTTTCTCCCCTAAAATTTATTTTGGAACCAAAAACAACGTCAAGAAATACTTTTCCTAAAGGAATTTCGGCTTTACCTGGTACTATTCTATGGAAGGATGTTTCTATTGGCGCGATATTGTCCAGGGGTAGCCCATTGTTCTTAGTGTTTTTGCGTAGATCAGATTTATGTTGCTTCCTGCATCCATGAAGACCTTGCTCATATCGAACCCGCCAATTTGTGCTTCGATTATCAAGGCTGAGTGACTTGGTCATGGGACCCGAAGCGGGTGATCAGCTCTGCTGAATGTGATCTATTTCTCTGACCAGTGGAGATATTCAGGTGTAGTTGATGTTGTTGTTTCTGCCATATTGATTTGTCTTGTGATGAGCTTCTGGGTTCTGTTGGATGGACGTCCTTTCTGAATCATGGACATTGTTCCTTTTGACCTAGGGTATTCATTGCTTTGGTCAGTTGTGTTTTGTGGTAGTGCTGCTGGTGATGGTGGTGGTGGTGCGCCGATGGCTAGTGTGCCAGGCATAGATGTGTATCCTCGGTTTGCCGCTTCGGTTGCTTCTGCATTACATAGCTCCTGCATCTTCAAGAATGTTCCGCAGTCTTTCATGAGGTGGTTAGGTGGTCGTCTGCCTGCTAAGTCGATGTAAAAATGCATATTACAGGGTCCTTCTAGCATTTGCATCACGGACATGGGTGGGTCTCGTGCTCTTGGCTAATACCCCTATGCTGACTAGCTTCCTCTGACGTCGTCCCTGTTCTGGTGGTATCCACTGTTGTAGTCATTGCTTTTGTTGTTACCTTCACCCGAGAAACCGGCTTCGATGTAACTTGGTCCCGCATTCCCATCGTTGTTCCTTTTTGTTCTATTGTTGCCGCGCTTATCCATGTCTTCTTCGGGTGATCAACGCTTATTATGCAACGCGTCTTCTCCATCAGCCCAACGATTTGCTACCATTAATTGTGAGATTTTTTTGGGCTTAACTCGTCCCAGTTCTTCTATGTATTCTCGATGACGGAGGCCATCGTTGAAGGCATCAATGGCCCTTTCATCGGATATGGACTCAACTAAGTTTTTTATGATATTCCATCGTTGGATAAATTCTCTTATTGATTCCCCAGATTTTTGTTTGCATGCCCGCAACTGCTCCAAGGATGCAGGTCATTTGAATGTAGATTGGAAGTGCCAGATGTACTTATCTTCCAGGTCATTCCATCTACCGATGGAATCTTCAGGTAACCGTCTGAGCCATGATCTTGCGGCGCCAGTGAGATGTAGTTGTAAGCATTGCATTGCGGTAGTTGTGGAGCCGCCTTGTAATTTGACAGTGGCCAAATAATCCGCTAACCATGCTTCGGGTTCCTAGAATCCATCGTACTTGTGGCGGTCGTGCGGAAGTTTGAAGTCCTTGGGTACTGAGGTTTTGCGAATCTGCTGAGTGAAAAAACTGGCCCCGCATAGCTCGTAATCATCTTTGTTGTATCCATCATGGTATCGTCGGCTGCGGTTTTCATCTCTTGATCCATCACTCCTATGTTGTGTGTTGTCGTTTCTTGTGTTGCTTCACGGCTTGGGTCCTATGAGGTGTGCCTGGTGTGACGATCGATATCATCAGGTGTGTCCCACTTGCTGAGGGCTGCTGCGACGGCGTGGGGATCTATCGGGCTGTCGTGTGGTTCCTTGCTCTGCTTCCACGAGAGAGGCTCCCACCATGCCAAGGTTCATTAGGGCGGAGCGGTAGAGGGCCACATGGGGATCGTTGGGTGTGGGCTGAGTTGTGATCAGATATGTTTGCGCGGCCACAATGGCTGGCTAAGCTGTTTTTTCCTTGATGTTTCTTGCTTGGTCAATCAACATGAACGATAGGTCGAGATCTCGGACGAGTCCACTTCTTTCTGCTTCAGGGATATCATGTAGTCGAGATGTTCCCCTTCTTGTCGGTGCTCCTCCTGTTACGCTCCCTGATCCTCGGGTAGAGATTAACTGTGCCTATCGTAAGCTGGATTCGTCGGCTAATCTCTTTCTATCGTCGAGTTGCCTCTACATCCTGAGTAGGTCTCTCTTCTTGTGATGAACTAGATACTGGTATGCTAATAGATCCTCATGTGAAGCATCCGCTGTCATCGGAACTGCTCCTGAAATTGCTTCCCTTGCTTTTTGCCATGCCGATGATGGTAGTCAAAGAGTTTTTCTCTCTCCTCCATGCGGATGTCCGCCTCTTCCTTGGACTATGCGATTATCTGACGTCTCTCCTTCGTTTGCATGCGTGGTCCCCTTCATTGTCGTGATTTCCTGCATTGTCATCTGATAAAATATCATTGGGGTCGAGGATAGGGTTACCGTTAGAGTCGCGTGGTGTTGAGGTATTCTCATTGACCATGCACACTTGGTGGCATGTTATGCGTGGGACGATGACGTTATCTTCTGCTTCAAAGGATGTGCTGATAATATTATGAGATTGTAGTTCTGGATAGATCTTCGCCATCCTTTCTTCGAAGTCAACGTTTTTGCTGCTTTCTTCGGGTTCTAAATTTGCCAGGTTTGCTTCACATAGTGGAGTTAACTAAGCACCCGATCCGAGGGAGATATTGCTATGAAGGCCATCAAGGTCCCCCAGATCTGTCTCGATTTGCTCGCTTTCTTCGCCTGCTTCGTTCTGTGTTGTGACGTCCATGGAGGATCCGACGGATGATGCTGGTATCGCCTTAAGCATAGGTTTTTTCACCAACGGTTCTGATGTGATCAGGGCTGAAGGGTGCGATTCTTGTGGGTCTTCTATTTGGAAGTGGAAGCTTCCGATGATTAGATCGGATCCGCTATTGAAATCGGCGGGTACCAAACAAGGGTGGGTGGGCGTGTATCTGCTTTTGTCGGGTTGATGCTTGGTGGAGAGCGGTCTGCCGAATCCATGGTTCCAGTGTTCAGGTTTCCCACAGACGCCACCAATTGACGAGGGGTAACCTCGGCAATGTCCATGGTGAATGATGGGGATATGCCAAAGGGGGTATGCTCAGCAGTAGGTTTCGAGTGGGCCGGAAGGCTCGCGAGTACGCCTGAAGGAGAGCGACTGGACTCTGAGGAAAGAAGAGGCCCATCGACTGGCGACTGGAAGCCTAGGAGCGTAGCAGAAGCCCAGTCGGATTAGGTCAAAAGCTCCCGGATCCTTATCTTGTTCGGGGACAACTTGTAAACCCGGGGAGGTGCTTCATATATAAACCTCCCTAGGGTATCGTAGAGACTCACGTTCCATCATACACCCCCTCACGTGACTCGCTGCCCAGCTGCCGAGCTCGCCACCCCTGTAACTCGCTCTCTCATAATCTAACCTAGCAGGAGTAGGTCTTTACCCTTCGGGGGGCCGAACCTGGGTAAACCCTTGTGCATCTGCCCCCATCTCGCACCGCAGATGGCGGCCAACTCTTCCTCATGAAACTCTCAATCGCTGCCTATGGCAGCGACTGCCGTGGCCATTTCTACGATAGTGGCACCCACCGTGGGGCATAGCGGGACTGGCGTGAGTTCTGCGGCGAGACCCTACTCGCTGATCGAGCGGCCATTCGCCACCGGCCGCATGATCGCCTTCGGCGGGATCTTGCAGATCCTGCCCAACAGCTACATCCCGGCGTCGCGCCCGGTCACACACGCCGCGGTGATGCCAGTCGGCTCCATAAACCTCTTCGTCGGCTTTACCGGCGCGGTCGACCCAGCCGCGACCATGATCGTCGGCGGATCGCCTCCACACCGTGATCTGCTTTCGGAGGAGCAGGTTCGCTCCATCAGGGGCCTCGTCACCGAGTACGACTCGGCCGCTAGCGATGCAGTCGAGACCAACATCGCCACCAACGACGACGCCCTAAACGACGACGCCGACTCTGCGACCCCTGCATCGGCCAACGGATCCATCACCGCCGCATCACGGGAGGACTCCATCACGCGAGTCTCCAACCCTGAAGATTTCGAGGATCCCTCCATACTGGGGATCTTCGACTCCGACTCTGGCTCGGAATCCCCCGAGGATCTTCGCGCTAGATCCAATTGCTTCAACGCGATTTACATGGCGGGTAGCACGGCCGCCCCGCCAGATCCGTTCTCCACGCTGATTTCGCCGACCGCAACGGCCACGGAGGTGGAGCCCGCCTGCGGCTCCAGGAGGCGCAGCGCAACGAACTCGCCGAGCGCGAGAAATACCGCCTCGAACGAGAGACGGCGAAGGAGCTGTCACTCTATCACCAGCGCCGCATCAGGACCCGCCTAAACCCCGATGTTCAAGGCCGCGTCCTGAACTTCAACGACGAGGGCGACCCTACACGCGCCACCGAGCGCGAACACGGCGAGAACGCGCCGCCAGGAGGAGGCAACCCCGCAAGACCACCACCTGGAGCACCGGCGAATGGGGCCCCTCCAGCACCCATGGGTCGTGCGCCCCCACCTGACCAACCACGGATCATCATCTCGCCTCAAGCTCGGGACGCCAATGGGCTACCACTGTACTCCATCCCGATGGACAACGTCGTCGCGCCCGACACCGCGATTGCCAACCTCGATGTCCAAGGCAACGACGCGCTACAGATCTAGTACGCCAAGGCCCTACTTGTCAGGGTCGTCGAGCAACAAGCCGCGGGAGTCGATCCGCGTGGACGGATGTATTCCTTCTCATCAGCAAACAGGGCGGCATCAAGCGGCCACCCAACCGTGGCCAACGCGATAGTTTGCCCACCACCCCAACCCCTGGCAAACCAACCACGGGCCGCCAACCCCGCATTGTCGACCAACGAGCCGCGACCTGCGAACAACACCGTCGCTGCAAACGGGCAACCACTCGACGCCCGAACGCACATCATCAATAATCAGGCGTGGCGGTCGCGCCAGCCCTATGACCTGCAACACACCCTCGCCAACCGCGGCGACCCGGAGCCAAGAGGCTCGCTCAGTCGAGTCGAGCCACAATGCTTTGGACCCATGATCCGCGGGGAAAAATACCCCGCCAACTTCAAGGCCCCCAAGGAGATCGAGAAATACGACCCGACATACGACCCCGCCGTTTGGCTGGACACATATCTCATGGCAATGGGGATCGCAGGCCACACCGACCTGCTCGCCGCTTGCTACGTCCCCCTGATGATGGAGGGTGCGACCCAGCAATGGATCAATACGCTACCCGCCGACAGCATCGACTCCTGGGAAGAAATGCGGGACGCCTTCGTCAGGCAGTTCGAGGGTTCCTACACCCGCGCCACCACCATCGAGGACCTGGAGTGATGCATCCAGGGACAATGCGAGTCGACCCGCCGGTGGATCCAAAGGTGGCAAGAGTTGTGGATAAACGCCTCCGGCATCGACCCAGACACGGCGATACACTGCTTCAAGAACGCGTGCCGGTATGAACCTCTGGTCGCCAAGATCAAGAGGGTCTACCGGACGCTCGATAACATCCCCGACCTCCTCGAGATCACCAAGCGCTACGCGAAGGAAGACCCCAACCAAGACTCCGACGATGATTTGGGAGTAAGACGGCGCACCAGCATCCATGACAGCGGGCGACTATGCGACATGCGCTACAGCAACACCCGCATCACCGGCAAGCACCGGACCGACGGGCGAGTCGACTTCGTCGCCAACGCCGGCTACGGACAACGCGACTCCAAGAACTACCGCCGCGACGGAGGAAACTATGGCGACAGCGGGAACTACCACGCCAACAACGCGACGAGGCCGAAATTCGACTCCGCCGCCCTGCTTAATCAGCCCTGCATCTACCACAGCAGGGAGGGAAAACCATCCACCCACACCACCGCCAACTGCCACTCTCTCAAAGAGATCGAGAAGGCAAGACGTGCAAGGGAGGACCCCAACAACAACCAACCGCGGGACAACGGGAACGGCGGCAGCTTCGGAACCGCTGTCGGGTCGCTACATACCTTCACCGGGCTCGGCACCAAGCGTGAGAAGAAGGTACTCGCCCGCGCGGTCGCCGTCAATGCGGTGACGCAAGTCGACATCCCCCTCTTCCTAAACTAGTCCGAACAGAGCATCACCTGGAGTCGCCAGGACCACGCGCCAAGAATCGAGTATCCAGGGCGAGTCGCCCTGGTGGTCAGGCCAAAGGTGGCCGACTACTGGCTGCCCAAGACACTGATGGACGGTGGGAGCTCCATCAACATCCTGTACCTCGACACCTTCAAAAGGCTCCAGCTCCCAGAAACAGCCATCAAGCCAACACTGACGACCTTCCACGGCATCGTCCCCGGTCGGAAGGCATACCCAATCGGGAAGGTGATGCTGCCAGTCACCTTCGGCACCCCGGCAAACTACCGCACAGAGAGGATCGTCTTCGAGCTGGTAAACTTCCGCAGTCCCTACCACTGCGTCCTGGGCCGCCAGGCATTCGCAAAGTTCATGGCGACCCCACACTACGCCTACAACATGATGAAGCTCCTCGGGCTGAGCAGCATCATCACCGTCCACGGCGACCCCGATATGGCCGTGGAATGCGAGGAAAAAGGCGCCGATCTCGCCAACGCCGTCATCGCCGCGGAGACTGACCATGCGGAGGAGCTCGCGAAATACGCGGGCAACATCAACAAGGACGATCCCACCATCCTGAAGAAACCGATCGCCGCGAACTCCATGTTTGAAGCAACCATGCACACCCGCACCGTCGAGCTCGTCCCAGGCGACTCCACCCAGACGGTCACCATCGGGGCGCATATGAGCCCTGCATAGGAAAGCGCGCTCATCGGGTTCCTCCGTGAGAACCGTGACATCTTTGCATGGAAGCCATCTGACATGCCAGGTGTCCCGAGGGAACTCGCTGAGCACAAACTCAATGCTGACCCCAAAGTGCGACCAGTAAAACAGTCGCTACGGCCCTTCAATGAAGAGCGTCGTCGAGCAATCGCCGAGGAGGTCTAGCGCCTGCTAGCTGCAGGCTTCATCCGGCCAATTAAGTACTCCAAGTGGCTGGCAAACCCAGTCCTGGTCCTCAAAAAGAACAACACATGGAGAATGTGTATAGACTACACCAACCTCAACAGCGCCCGCCCGAAGGAGGAGTTCGTCCTACCGCGCATCGATCAGATCATCGACTCACCCGCGGGATCGGAGTCGCTGTGTTTCCTCGATGCTTACTCTGGTTACAACCAGATCAAGATGGCGGTTGAAGACGAGGAGAAGACGGCGTTCATCACGCCATTCGGCGCGTTCTGCTACACGGCCATGACGTTTGGCCTCAAGAACGCAAGCGCCACATATCAGAGGTTCATGCAGGAGTGTCTAGCGAGCCAAATTGGCCGCAACATCCACGTCTACATCGACGACGTGGTGGTAAAATCCACCCGCCAGGACGATCTGCTCGCCGACCTAGCAGAAACCTTCGCAAATCTGCGGAGGTACAACATCAAGCTGAACCCCGGAAAATGCACCTTCGGCGTACCCACCGGACAACTTCTAGGGTACGTAGTCTCCAAGCGAGGCATTGAGGCCAACCCCACCAAGATCGACACCAGGAAACCCGAGTGCCTACGCGACGTCCAAAAGTTGGCAGGGCAAGTCGCGGCTCTCAATTGCTTCATCCCCCGACTAGGCGAGAAGGCAATGCCCCTATACCGCCTGATGCGCAAGAACCCAATGTTCCAATGGGATGCAGAGGCCAACAACGCACTGAAAGCACTCAAAGAAGTGCTACTCGCGGCACCACTACTCGCCATGCCACTCAACAGAGAGCCAATGCTCGTCTACGTCACAGCCTCCAATCGGGTCGTCAGCGCCGTGATGGTCGTCGAACGACCAGAAGAGGGCAAGGAGCGCCCCATACAGCGCCCAGTATACTACATCAGTGAAGTCTTAACAGACTCACGACAGCGCTACCCGCAATACCAAAAACTGGTGTACGCGGTATTCCGAGCACAGCGGCGACTCCCACACTACTTCCAGGAGCACCCAATCACGGTGGTATCCTCCGTGCCCCTGCAAGACATCATACGCAATCGCGATGCGATTGGGCGAGTCGCCAAGTGGGTCGTCGAGATCGGCGTCCACAACATCAAATACGAGCCCCGAAAAGCGATCAAGTCACAAGCCCTGGCCGACTTCCTCGCCGACTGGGAAGAGGCACAGCAGCCAGAGAAGCTCCCATACCTCTACTACTGGTCGCTCCACTTCAACGGCTCCAAGAACGCTGACGGTGCGGGGGCTGGGGTCATACTGACCTCCCCCAAAGGAGACAAGCTCCGCTACGTACTCCACCTCAACTTCAAACCCTGCACCAACAACATGGCGGAATACGAGGCCCTCCTCCACGGCATGAGAGACGCCAAGGAGATGAACATCAATCGCCTACGATGCTACGACGACTCCGACCTAGTCGCCGGCCAAGTGGCTGGGACATGCGATGCTGTTTCCCCAACAATGATAGCGTACCGCCAGGCCGTCGACCAACTGGGAGGACACTTCGACGGCTACTCCGTCGAGTGGATCGACAGGCGTAAAAACAAGGAGGCGGACGCCCTTTCCCGCATCAGGTCGGCTCGATAGGCGCCACCAGTAGGTGTCTTCCTCGACATCATCCATAATCCCTCCGTCAACCCACCGAAGGAGATCGACGTCGGGATCCCACTACAACCAGAACCGGCCTTAGTCGCCATGGTTGTGGAACCTAGCGACTGGACAGCGCAATACGTCGCCTTCCTGGAACACAAACTCCTACCGAGCAGCGAGACAGAGGCGCGAATGATCGTACGCCGCTGCAAATCCTTCGTCATCATCAACGGCGAGCTCCACAAGCGCAGCGTGACCGGCGTGTTCTAGCACTGCGTACAGCTAGAGGAAGGCCGCAAGATCCTCCAGGACATCCACGCTGGCGACTGCGGCCATCACGCCGGCGCCAAGTCGCTAGTCGCCAAGGCCATGCGGCATGGTTTCTACTGGCTCACCACACACGCCGACGCCACCGACGTTGTCCAAAGATGCGTCGGATGCCAGAAGTACACCAACTAGACACACCTTCCTAGTTTGGCGCTCAAGACAATCCCCATCACGTGGCCATTCGCCGTATGGGGCATGGACATGGTCGGCCCGTTCAATAAGGCCCCATCGGGCTTCACTCACCTCCTGGTCGCAGTCGACAAGTTCACCAAATGGGTGGAGGCCAAGCCGATCAAGAAGTGCGACGGCAAGATGGCTACCAAGTTCCTCCGTGAACTCATCTACCGGTACGGCTACCCACACAGCATCATCACAGACAACGGCACCAACTTCGCCAAGGGGGCCATGGCGGAATTCTGTGAGGAGCACGGCATACGACTCGACCTCGCATCAGTCGCCCACTCGGAATCAAACGGCCAAGCAGAGCACGCCAACCAGAGCGTCCTCCACGGTCTCAAGTCGCGACTACAGGTGCCCCTCGAGCGCACCCCAGGATGCTGAGTCGACGAGCTCCCCTCTGTGATATGGGGGATCCTCACCTCTGTCAACCGATCAACCGGGTTCACGCCTTTCTTCATGGTGTATGGCGCCGAGGCCGTAATGCCAACAGACCTGGAGCACGACTCCCCTCGAGTCTCCAACTATGTCGAGGCGGCCAACGAAACCGCCCGCCAAGACAGCGTCGATCAACTCGACGAAGCACGCGACCTGGCTCGCTCCCGCACCACCATATACCAGCAAGGACTTCGCCGCTATCACAGCCGCCGAGTGCGAACTCGCACCTTCCAGGAAGGCGACCTGGTCCTACGACTGGTCCAAGACAAGAAGGGCATGCACAAGCTATCCCCCCATGGGAGGGGCCATTCTCCATAGGCTGAGTCCTTGGCAACGATGCCTACTACCTCATCGACATACGGGGTGACGGCCAATTGGAGGTCGGGAGGCCATGGAATGTAAACCTCCTTAGAAAGTTCTATACTTAGAACCTCACACTGTACTCCATCGGCATATATAATGAAATTCATTTGGATCACACAAATTGTGTCCACTCGCTATATTATTGTGCCACTCGCACTCATACATGCTAGCAATACGCTACTTATGGAAGTCAACCTCTGGTCGAGCGACCGGCACGGCCAAGTAGTGCGGCACAAGGGCACCGGAAAAATTCGGGCCTTGGGTCGTCCACGAAAAACGCCAACCCAGAGCCGCCATTGGAGTCGCCTAGCCCGACTGGCCCACCGGGCCAAGATATCTGATACACGCTTCTCACAGCGATCTGTCCCTCCCACCCTCGCGCAAAGCGACTCGAATGGTTAAGTACCACGGACGGGGACTCCGCAAAACGGAGACCCCACGCGGCTCGGGAACACACCTAGTAAGAGAGCTTCCTAGGGCTCGCCAAGCGACTGGCTCTCCGGGCCAGGGGAGGAGACGCGTTATAAACAACGCATTTATAACCTGCAACAGGATCACGACCAATATGGTCTAGCACAATGCTCGAGGACTCGTTCACAAATGAACCTCACTCGCACTCGGGGACTCGCCGCTCAGGAGACGCGAGGGACAAAAACAAACGCAAAAACAAAGCCAACACATAGAAATACACAGTCGAGTTATACCCCATTAAAGGGTGGACGCGCTCAGGGACTCGCTCAAATTGATGAACAAAACACTGCCTTAATAATAACACAAGTCGACCAAGTCCCTGCGACACGGATTACAAAAATCATACAAACGTTCGCCACTTGGCATCTATTACAACTTTTACATTTGCTCACCCTACAGGCCCAGACGAAGAAGAAGCGCCACCACCCTTGACGCGCACAAAGGGCTGCCACGGGTTCGTCGGGTACGTGGTCAGCGACTTTGCCAATGACGACCGGAAGGGCTGCTCCGACTTCATGTCGCGGTGCTCCGGCTCGGGGTCGCCAGGCACCAACACCGTCTCCTGGTACGGCAGCAGATCCCCCATTGCCAAGACACGATCGGCATAAGGAGTGGCCTTCGCGGTCAGCTTCAGCACCTCCGACATCTCCACCGTGCCGGTCGCCGAGGGATAGCCACTCGTGACATCGTCAAGATCGAAGTCGTCGGGGAAATGCGCGAGACCCAAGCTCAATGCCGTGGCGGCCCCGCGTCTGAACGCCGAGCGTGTCATCCACTCCATAACCGCGGGCACCTCCTCCAGATAGCGCCACACCTCCGTGAGCCCCCCAGGGATGACTTCGGTGGGAGACATGCCCTGAAGAGCCACCTGGACACACAACACCGAGGCCGTGGCCGCATTCACCACGGCAGTTACGCACTGCGAGGCAGTATAAGTCTGCACCACTGGGTCGCTTTGGCCTACCACAGCTGCAAAGTCAGATGTTAGTGAAACAATGAAACCCCCAAAGCGGGGACCCGACAAAAGGCTAAGGCAATGACAGAAACTCACCAAGAAGCTTGCGGCAATTCTCCTTGACGTGCTTTTCCAAGGCGGCCTGGTCGTTATGCAGTCCCACGATGATGGAGTCCGCGGCCTTGCATTCCTCTTCAGCGGCAGTGACAGCAGCCTTCACCCGCTCTTCCGAAGAAATCGAGGCCGCCTTAGCATCTTCCAACTCCTTGACCAAGGAGGCCACTCGCTCATTCGCCGCGTCCAGTTCGACGAGTGGGACATACCCCTCACGCGCTTTGGAGACCTCAGCCGGGAAACTGTCTGCAAGTGGAGATGTCAGAGTATTGCATAAAACCAGCTCACAACAAGCAAAGAAGAACAACGCCAAACACTTACTGATCCTCTCCTGAAGCCGCCGGTTCACCTCTTGCTCCTCGCGCAAGTCACGCTCCAGGCGCTCTCGCGCAGCCTGCCGATCAGTCGACTCCCGCTGCAACCCCTACAAAACAACAAGACCAGCTAAGCATCGGGAGGAAAAGAAATACCAGTTCCCAGACGCTGAAATTCAGCGACCAGGAACTCAGGGACTAGAGAAGGAAGAAAAAACTAAAACCAGTTCCCAGCCGCCGAAACTCAACGACTAGGAACTCGGGGACTCGAGCAGGAAGAAAAAATTAAGACCAGTTCCCAGCCACTGAAATTTAGCGACTAGGAACTCGAGGACTGGAGAATATAGGAAGATAAAGACAATTCCCAGCCGCTGAAATTCAGCGACTAGGAATTCGGAGACTGGACATACCTGAATGGCAACGCCGAGCATCTTGTGAAGTTCAGCAG
The DNA here is from genome assembly GCA_916181665.1 of Avena sativa. Lineage (NCBI taxonomy): Eukaryota > Viridiplantae > Streptophyta > Magnoliopsida > Poales > Poaceae > Avena > Avena sativa. Next base: position 349,745,348 of record OV702287.1, read on the forward strand.
CGTCAGTCGACGGGACCGTGAAGGAGGTGCGCCCGCGGCGGGCCTCAATCTCCGCGTCCACGATTTCCGGGAACTGCGGAGATTGCGCATCCGCACCGCCTGGAAACCCCCTCGCCATAAAACGAGGGAACGTCGCCGACGCCCTGGCAGGGGCGCTGGCCGCCGGGACCGGCACCTCCAGCGCGGATGCAGCTGGCGCTGGCTCTGACCACGTCACCGCCCCCTCTTCGACGAGCGGCGCAGCGACTGGTTCCACGGCGCTTCCCCTGGTCGCGGCGGAGTCGGCGCCGCCCTTCTGTTTCTTCGCGACTTCAGCAGACGCGACATCCTCGGAGGCCTTCCTCTTCCTGGGGAGATCACCTTCTCCCGCGACAGTGGACGGGGGAATCTTGGCCACCGAAGGGCGACCAATCTTCTTAGCCCCCGACCTGCACGAGCCCTTCTAATCAGCACAACCACGACACGAAAGGTGCAAAGCAAATTGGGACAAGGAAGCATAACTTACTTGGCGACTGGAAGAATGCGAAGATCGATACTGATATGGGCAGGCTTGTCCAACTCGGGACCTAGCTTGCGACTGAGCCCCTGCTCGAATACGTCCGAAGCCCACGAAACCGAAGGCTTCCTTGACGACGAAGCCGCAGTCGCCGGGATCTCCGGCTCCGACGCCACTGCCATCGACGGTAGCGGCGACTTGGGCGGCATCACGTCGGTAGCTTCTTGGCTTGGGACCCCCGAGGTTGACGGTGCGATCGAAGCCAGGGGTGCCTCTACCACCACCTCCGTGTCCTCGCCCTCTAACCCCTTCGTCGGAATTGCGGCCCTCGGGACCTTGTGCGAGACTTCAGAAGACCCTTCGCTGTCAGAGTCGTCGTCCGACCCGAACACCACTGACGACCTGATAGGTGACGCGGGCCTTTTTGCCAGCGACTTGGGCCGGCGTGGGGGCTTCGAAGGCATAGCGGTGCGTCGGGACGTCTGCTCCTGGGCGACCTCGTCTCCTTCTTCGAACTCATCCAGGCTGCGGCTCGCTTCGACCTCTCGCTGTTTCTGCATTCGGGTCTTGCGAGCCACAGGCGCTAGGGGAGCGACCTCTTCGTCTTCCCCGTCGCTATCGGAAGGATCCCCCTCGGAATCTTCCTCCAGCTCCTAGGGGACTTCTTCATCGAGCGGAGAGAGCCAACCCTCCAACACCTGAAAAAGCCGAGAACCACTACGAGTCAAAAACGCGACAAGCAAAAAGAACGAAATTGGAATACGAACGGAGCGATTGGAAAGAAGACTTACTGTAGGGGCTTCGTTTTTCACGGGAGTATACGGGGCGACTCCGACCGCCGCACCCGTGAACTCCGTGTCGGTGATCTTCTTCAGGGCGGCCTTGTAATCTTCGGCCTCCCACGACTCCTTGCTGGTGCGAGATGGATCAAGCTTCCCGCTGTACTCGTACATCCAGTGTGGACGAGCCACCAGCGGAACCAGGCGCCGCCCGAGCCAGCAATTGTAGAGGTTGATCGGAATCAACCCCTGGTCCTTCAGCTTCTGGATCTGATCCATCATTTTTGCAACAGCCATCCGCTGATCTTCAGGGAGCTTCTTTGGCGCCAGTCGGCGGGGCTCGCTCCTCTCGGCAACGAATTCAGGAAGGGAGACCTCGCCGGAGGGAGTAGCTTCCTTGACATAGAACCAGCTTTTCTTCCACTCGGTAGCGGCCTTCTTCGGCAGGAGGAGCTTGACAAAGTTAGCCTTCGGCTTCAGCTAGAAGGTGACCCCGCCTGCGGCCAGCATCAAGCCGCTGGACGCCTCGCGCCCGATGCGGCCGTGGAAGAGCTCTAGCCACAGCGGGAAGTATGGCCTGCAGCCGAGGTAGCACTCGCAGAAGGCGACGAAGATCGCCAGCTTCTTGATGCTATGCGGACCAAGATCTGAGGGCTTGATCGTGTAGTACGCGCAGAAGCGGCGGAAGAAGAGTGAAGTGGGGAACCGTAAGCCCCTCTCGAGATGGCTGGTGAAGCAGATGAACTCGTCGGGCCACGGTTTCGGCTCGGTCTCGGAAGAGGGGGAACTCGCCAATTCCCCTTGTGGAGCACCCCGGCGTCCTCGAAGGATTTCAGCTGGGCTGTGGTGCACTTGGATTTTCCCCACGAGCCTTTGGGAGGCGCCATTGAGTGAAAAGTGGAATCGCGCGATGTGAGGAGAATAGGTCAGGGGTGAGAAGAGAGGAAGAGCATATGAGAAAGGACGAAGAATGTGAAGCAGGATCCGAAGCTGATCCATCACTCCCCTTAAATGGGAAAGGTCACCCGCCAAAATCGGGATAGCCGTTACCCACGGTAATTGCGCCGTAGTTACCGTTGGAAATTCCAACGGATAGTTTGACTAAGGTTGACGGTCCAACTCCGGTGATCCACTCGCCACCCACTAATCTCTCTTCTCGCCGAAATGACGACTGGGCAGCAATGATGTTCATTAAAGTGACGAGTGGAGCTGTGGAGAAATTCTCTTCGGCATTAATAGAGTCCACCGCCGATTCGATTGGGCGCCCAAATTGGGCTCGCCTACTTCAAGCACCAAAGAACGCCTGCGCCTGTATCAATGATGGCCTCGGGGACTACTGATGGGGATATGCCAAAGGGGGTATGCTCAGCAGTAGGTTTCGAGTGGGCCGGAAGGCCCGCGAGTACGCCTGAAGGATAGCGACTGGACTCTGAGGAAAGAAGAGGCCCATCGACTGGCGACTGGAAGCCCAGGAGCGTAGCAGAAGCCCAGTCGGATTAGGTCAAAAGCTCCCGGATCCTTATCTTGTTCGGGGACAACTTGTAAACCCGGGGAGGTGCTTCATATATAAACCTCCCTAGGGTATCGTAGAGACTCACGTTCCATCATACACCCCCTCACGCGACTCGCTGCCTAGCTGCCGAGCTCGCCACCCCTGTAACTCGCTCTCTCATAATCTAACCTAGCAGGAGTAGGTCTTTACCCTCCGGGGGGGCGAACCTGGGTAAACCCTTGTGCATCTTCCCCCATCTCGCACCGCAGATGGCCGCCAACTCTTCCTCACGAAACTCTCAATCGCTGCCTATGGCAGCGACTGCCATGGCCATTTCCACGACAGTGAAGGACTTAGGGTTTCACGGAAAAGAGAACGCTAGGGATTTCGTCGGATGTCAGGAAAACAATGGAGTCAAAGTCACTTGAATATTGGGAAATCGCACTATTACAAGTTGTCTAGGAGATTTCGGTATCTATTGTCTAGATCTAAAGTTGGATGTAATGTCTATCGTATTGTGTTCTCCCCCTCCTCATTGGCCCCTCCTAGCCTTTATATATGGGGAGGCTAGGTCTCGGGTACTAATACGAGTAGGTTACAAGCTAGAGTTTGTATCTAATCTAGTCTTGTACTTGTCTTATATTGCCAGGAGTCTGTGTCCTTGTATCCTTCATATTAGCCAAACCATTTGTGGGCTTCATGGATCTTGGCAAATCTTCGGGTGAGGCTTCCATTGGGACGCACCATATATACCAATAATAGGCACTCGAAGGGTTATGCCCATGTCAGGTTGTCTCCACAGATTTGGACGATGCTCGATTTAAAATAAAAGCGGCGGTTTCTAATGCATATCCCCAAAATGATATGGACAAATCAGTCAAAGACATCATGGATCACACACTATCTAATAAAGTACCGTTACGCTGAGGTGTCCCGGCTGGTGTAAGTTGTCGTATGATACCACAGTTCTTCAAGTGCATGCCAAACTCATTACTTAAATATTCACCTCCCCGATCAGATCGAAGGTGCTTGATTTTCTTGTTAAGTTGATTCTCTACTTCTTTCTGAAATTCTTTGAACTATTCAAAGGTTTCATATTTGTGCTTCATCAAGTAGATATATCCATATTTACTCAAATCGTCAGTAAAGGTAACAAAATAACGATAACCATTGCCCGTTGAGATGCTCATTGGTCCACACACATCTGTATGTATGATTCCCAGTAAGTCTGCAACCCTCTCCATCGTGTCGGAGAAGGGTGTCCTAGTCATCTTGCTAATGAGGCAAGGCTCTCACGTATCAAGGGATTCAAAATCCAATGATTCCAGGAGTCCATCAGAATGGAGCTTCTTCATGCGCTTTACGTCAATATGACCAAGACGGCAATGCCATAGATACATGGTATTATCATTATTATGCTTACAACGTTTAACATCAACGCTATGGATGTGAGTATTGCAATCAAGATCTAGTAAGAATAAACCATTACACACAGGCGCATGAACATATAAAACATCATTCATATAAATAGAACAACCACTTGTTCCAGACTTAAACGAATAATGATCTTGCAACAAGCAAGATCTACTCACAATATTCATACTTAATGCAGATACATAGTAGCATTTATTCAAAACCAAAATCAATCCTAACAGCAAACATAGAGGTAAGGTGCCAATGGACACCACGTCAACCTTTGAGCCATTGCCGGCGCGCATCGTCACCTCGTCCTTCCTTAGGCACCTCCTACTCCCCAGCTCCTGCTGAGAGTTACAAATGTGAGCAGTAGAACCGGTATCAAATACCTAGGTGTCACTCCTGGCGCTAGTAAAGAATACATCTATAACATGTATATCAAATATACCTTTGTCTTTGGTAGCTATCTTGCCATCTTTCTTGTCCTTAAGGTACTTGGGGCAGTTGCGTTTCTAGTGCCCGTCCCCTTTGCAGTAGTAACACGTGATGCAGGGATTAGGACCGGGCTTGGCCGCCTTAGAGGCATTTGCGACAAACTTTCCATTCTTCTTATGCTTCTTGCCCTTGCCCCGGATTCTTAAAGTTGGTGGTCTTATTGACCATCAACAACGTGTGCTCCTTGTTGATTTCCACCTTGCAGTTTTGAGCATGGCAAACACTTCATCAAGGGTCTTAGTCATCCCTTGCATGTTGTAGTTCATCACAAAACTCTTGTATCTAGGGGGAAATGATTGTATCACCCTATCTATTGCGAGCTCCTCTAGGATCTTGCAATCCAGAGCATTCAAGCACTTAACATAGCCAAACATTTTGACTACATGCTCACTAATACTTCTATGCTCTTCCATCTTAGCATATAAGCAGAGCTCGGAAGCATCATACCTCTCCACACGAGCCCGAGGAGTAAAGACGCCCTTAAGATCTTCAATGATATCAAAGGCGTTCATCTTCTCAAAACACTTTTGAAGCTCCGGCTCCATGGAATAGAGCATTCCACTCTAGATGAGGGAGAAATCATCTACCTTGGACTGCCAGACATTCTTTTCGTCCTGGGAGGCGGAATCTGCAGGCTTAGCAGGAAGCTCAACCTCAATGACATAGGTCAACTTATAGGGGACTAGTAGGATCCTCAGATTGCGGAACCATGTGATGAAGTCGGTTCCATCAGTTTTCAGCTTGTCCTTCTCTAGGAAGGTGCTAAGGTTGAAGGTGGGTGGGCGAGACATCTACAATGGATTTGCAAAGTGTTTAGAAAATGTTCATAATAATGAGTACAAGTTTTAATTTATCCTGCTAAACTAAAACAAACAGAACTCCCAATCAAATGAACATCCCTCAATCCATTTGGTGATCACATGATCCCAATTCGTTACACCACCCCCGATCGTCATGGCTGGTAGTGCAGTTTCAAAGGTAGACATTCGAAATGCTAATCACATCTCATGTGATTCATGCTCGAACTTTCGGTCCCTTGTATTCTGAGGCCATGTCTGTACATGCTAGGCTCGCCAATTCTAACTTATGTGTATTCGTAGTGCAACATGGCTTACACCCACCGTATGCGAACGCAGATATGTGTGACACCCGATCATCACGACCTGGCTCATAATGGAGAACTTTATTGGTGGTGCACACATAAGGGGAATACTATAATTGGAATTGGCTAAGAGATTATCCTATCATGCTACAATCGTATATATATATATACTAGCATAATAAGATGAAAAGCAAATACTTCAAAAGTATGGTGTCATGACATGGTTGTAGCTTCTTGATTGTCATCGAGAACTTGAAATGAGAATGTTTCATAAACTTACCATTACCATGTCACGACACACGCCCCTACAAAATAAAGTTAGACGATTCTACTTTATCTATTGCAATTTTTACGTGGCTTTAGGGCTTTTGAAGTAGAACCCCTTCCCACCTACAAACGTAGAACCACGACATGGATTCAATGATTGTCTTTTCTCTTCCCTTTTCAGGGCCCTCTGTAGTGAACGTCATATCAACAAACGTTGATAGACAGACACCTCCAAAGCCACTTACACTCGTGGACCAGTCTCATGAATCACCACATAATGTCGGTTGGGGGCCACTTCATCAATAGTACCGTGATATAACGAATACACGTAAGAGGGTAGCAACTAGAAAATCAATGCCCACATATTTCTATGTGTTATATCCGTACGATATGCCTACCCATAGACCCGCTCTGATACCACTGTACGGTTCCGGAGCAGAAAAAATTCTTACTACGCGACACTAATACCAGGATCTATGCTATGTAGACATAAGTAACGGAAAAAGGAAGATAGTATTCATACCCTTGAAGACCGAGGAACGCCTTAAGCAGGAAGGCATATGTTGATGAAGACGAGTAGCTCCAAGCACCCCAGATGTGGTGCCTCCAAAGTACTACACACATTCAGTGTAGGTGACTTCTCCCGGGCTCAGATCCAGCCGAGCAACGGAAGAAGAATGATGGCGGACGAAAGATCACACGACGGTAGTGTGAAGGTGGAGAACTCAAAACCCTAGAGGTCTTCTCCAATATCACGGAGAAATCCTCAATGGAATTGAGAGAGAGATGAGAGAATGGGATGGATTCCAAGGGGGGATGTCCCCTATATATAGTAGGAGGGGGGCACACCACCCAAGGGGCATGCGGTGTGGGACTAAACCCCACACCCGCTAATACGTTGCAAACGTATCTATAATTTTTGATGTTCCATGATTGGTTTTATCTACTTTCTTATGTTTTGTCCACACTTTGGAGTACTTTTTATACACTTTCTTAGACTAACCTATTAACAAGATGCCACAGTGCCAACTGCCTATTTTCTGTTGTTTTTGGTTCTAGGAAAGTCAGAAAATGAATATTCTCGGAATTGTACGGGACAAAAGCCAAAGTCAGTATTTCACCGAGGGGGACACGGAGCCAGAATACGAGACGGAGAGGGGCCAGGGGCCGCCCACACCACCTGGCCGCGCGGCCAGGCCTAGCCCACGCCAGGGGGTGGTGTGGCCGCCTAGGGCACCCCCTCGGTCTCCCCTTTCACCTATAAGATGCCTCTAATACAGAAACCCCAAGGAACCGATCAAAATTCCACAAAAGGGTCTGTAGCCGCCGTCATCTTCATCCCTAGATCGGGAGGGGTCTGAAGCTCTTCCCGGCACCCTGTCGGAGGGGAGAATCCCTGGAGGCCTTCTTCATCACCATGATGGCCTCCGGTGTGATGCGTGAGTAGTTCATCCTTGGACTACGGGTCCATGTAGTAGCTAGATGGTTGGTTCTTCTCCTTTGTGTTATCATGTCTAGATCTTGTGAGCTCCGTTCATGATCAAGATCATCTATTTGTAATCATACATGTTGTTTTTGCGGGATCTAATGGATATTGAGATGCTATTTCAGATTGATTATTGATTCTATCATGTCTTTGTTATTTGTGATCTTGCATGCTCTCCGTTGTTAGTAGATATCTTGGCCGAGTAGATGCTAGAAACTCCAAGAGGGAGTATTTATGCTCGATAGTGGGCTCATGCCTCTAGTAATCTAGGGAAGTGACAGAAATCTCTAAGGTACTAGATGTGCTGTTGCTACTAGGGAGAAAACAACAATCCTTTGTTCATATAACAATCGTATTGTTTACTTTACACGCAATGCATAATGCAATTATCTATTGCTTGCAACTTAATACTCGAGGGGGTTTGGATTGATAACCTGAAGGTGGATTATTAGTCATAGATGCAGTTGTATTATGGTCTATGTATAATGTTGTAATGCCTAATCAAATCTCATAGGAGTCAAGATGATTAGTATATGCATGAATGCTTTCTCAATGTTTGTCAATTGCCCCGTTGTAATTTGTTCACCCAACATGTCTTCTATCGTAAGGAGAATCACCACTAGTGAACTATGGACCCCGGTCCTTTCTTTTACCATCAATCTACAACTGTTTACTGCTTTCTATTTACTTTCTGCAAGCTATTACTTTCTTCCACAGAATACGTTTAATCCTTTGTTTTCAGCAAAACCGGTGAGATTGACAACCTCACTGTAAGTTGGGGGCAAAGTTCTATGGTTGTGTTGTGCAGGTTTCCAAGTTGGAAACAACACCTTGGAGGTGTTTCCTTGCTCCTACTGGTTCGATAACCTTGGTTTCATAACTGAGGGAAAACTTGCTGCTATGCTCATCATACCTTCCTCTTGGGGTTCCCCAACAAGCTCGACGTGTTGAGCCAATAATCACCCGCCAGCCACCAAGGGGGAGCCACCGACCCTAGGTGGGCCCCACTTGGGCAGCCAACCAAGCCCTGGTCAGCTAGCCCTCCTCCCTAGGCGCCTTGCCCCTTTGGGACTCTCCTCCGGGTGAGGCCCATTAGCAAAAGGGCTGCCTATAAAATAAATATTTTAATATTAATTCATATAATTAATATAAAACACATATATCATCATATTCCTTACTTCGGAACTCCTTCCAAACCCCTTCCAATCATTATCAGATGTTATCCAGAACTATTCTGGTTCTCTCTCTCTTTTCTCCTATGATGTTGTATCGATCCCTATGCGTCCCCACCCTTAAGCATGATACCCTTCTGTTTGGAAACACTTCGGACATGATAGATACCTCTCTCACATCAATGATCAACAGCGAGACCTGGATGCCCATGATGACCCCCCATTTCACGTATCTATATCGTTTGAACCTTCAACGTCGTTTCCCATTCCCTTTACCACTTGATACCTAGTTCACCCGAGACTTGATCTGCGGTATCTCCATACCTTCATTCTATCTCGTTACCAATGAACTTGTTTACTCGTTCTCGTGTCGTTGCATTCCGTGACCTAGTCACACGCTTGCAAGCTTCGTTAATGCAACGTCACCGAGATGGCCACACATATCTTATCCATTACATGGATTGGCAGATCCTGGTCTTGATATGTACTCTTCTACGCGTTCCTTTGGGAAACCTGAGTGGCACCTTTATGATCACCCATTTACAGTCTGATGCTTGATACCATCTAAGCTTCTCTCTAGAATGGTGATTTGCATTATCTCATAGTCTAAGGATTAGGTTACGCGGTTTCCTTTGTTTATCATCATTGGTGAACTTTGTAACTAGATCTCATTATGATATACTATTTGGTGTATGTCTATCACATCATTCGACCAATGATGGGACCTCATTGTCAACTGGCATAAATGCCCATGATCTCGAAACCCTAGATCATCCTCATGACCAATGAGCTAGTGTTGGAGATATGCCCAAGAGGCAATAATAAAGTGGTTATTATTATATCTTTATGTTTATGATAAATGTTTACATCCCATGCTATAATTTTATTAACCGGAAACATTAATACTTGTGTGTTTTGTAAACATAAAAGAGTCCCTAGTAAGCCTCTTGTTAAACTAGCTTGTTGATTAATGGATGATCATGGTTTCCTGATCATGGACATTGGATGTCGTTAATAACAAGATCATATCATTAGGAGAATGATGTGATGGACACACACCCAAGTAAGCATAGCATAAGATCAAGTCATTAAGTTCGTATTGCTGTAAGCTTTCAAATGCATAGTAACCTAATCCTTCGACCATGAGGTTATGTTAATCACCATCACCGGATGGGTACTTTGATGACATCAAACGCCGCTTCGTAACTGGGTGGTTATAAAGGTGACATTGGGTATTCTGAAAGTATGTGTTGAAGCGCATGGACCAAGATTGGGATTTTTCCATCCATATGACGGATAGATATGCTCTGGGCCCTCTCGGTGGAATGTCATCTAGTTAGCTTGCAAGCATGTGACTAGGTCACAAGGGATGACATAACATGGAACGAGTAAAGAGTACTTATCAGTAACAAGGTAGAACTAGGTATGGAGATACCGACGATCAAACCTCGGATAAGTAGAATATCGCGTGACAAAGGGAATTGGTTTCGTATGTTAATGGTTCTATCGATCACGAAGTCATCGTTGAGTATGTGGGAGCCGTTATGGATCTCCAGATCCCGCTGATGGTTATTGATCAGAGAGGTGTCTTCATCATGTCTGCATATTCACGAACTGTAGGGTGACACACTTAAGGATTCGAAGTTGTTTTAAGTAGATATGGAATATGTGTTGGAGACCGAATGTTGTTCGGAGTCTCGGATTGGATTCGGGACATCACGAGGAGATCCGGAATTGTCTGGAGAATAAGATTCATATATTGGGGATCATTTTCTAAGTTAGGAAATGTTCCGGAGTATTTGTATGGGGATTCTAGAAGGTTTCGGAATGTTCCGGAAGGTTCTAGTAGATTTCTTAGAGTTTGCTTGAAAACCAAGAAAGGATCAAGGAGTATTTGTGGGGCAAGACACGGATTCGTGGGGGAGGAGGATTCCTCCCCCCCCCCTCCCAATCCGCCGGCCAAGGAGGGAGGGGAGTCCTACTAGGACTCCCCCTCCCATGGCGCCTCCCTCCTTTAAATAGAGGGGAGGGGGCGCCACCCCCCAGCCCTCTCCACTCCAAACCCTGGCCGCCGCCTCTCTCCTCCTCCTTCCCTCTGATCAGGCTTAGGCGAAGCCCTGCAGAATTCTCTACTCCACCACCACCACCACACCGTCGTGCTGCTGGGATTCCGTGGAGAAGATCTACTACCTCCGCTGCTCGCTGGAACGGGGAGAGGAAGGTCTGCTTTGACTCCGCACGTGTGACCGACTGCGGAAGCGCTGCCGGAACGCGGCGCCGGAAGGATCGTCCACACGATCTTGAGATCGGCAAGTGATCGACTACATCAACCCCGAGATCTAATCTCGTAACGCTTTCGGTTCTACGAGGGTTAGTACAGATCTATCTCGTTGCACATGTCTAATAGATTAGATCTTGGCTTTTATCTAGATTAGATCTGGGTTTTGTTCATTCTTGCGGTAGAAATTTTTTGTTTTCCATGCTACGAACCCGTCAGTGGTATCAGAGCCTTGTCTATGCGTAGATCTGTTGCACGAGTAGAACACAATGGTTTTGTGGGTGTTGGTGCTCGTGCCGTCTTTTGCTTTGTGTATTTTGCATCTTGCGGTATGGTGGGATGAAGCGGCTCGGGCTAACCTTACATGTCATCGCACATGAGACTTGCTCCACAGTTGACGTGCAACTCATATTGCACAAGTGGCTTTGCGGGTGTCTGTCTCTCCCATCATAGTATAGATCCAATCTACACTTTGCACTTGATAGCACTTGTATCAACGTTGTGGTTCAGTTTCGTAGGTAAGATCCGTTCTTATTCGAAAGCCCCAAACCACGTAAAACATGCAAAGAAAATTAGAGGCGTCTAACTTGTTTTTGCAGGGGTTTTGTGATGTGATATGGCCATCATGTGATTGTGATTATATTTGATGTATGCAATGATCCTTGTTGTAATATGGCAACCGGCAGGAGCCTAATGGTTGTCTTTAATTCTGTTAAGACATGCGTGTCTATTCATCTTGTGATAGCTTTATTCCAAGTAGTTGTAATAGTTGCTAGTGATGATGGACAACCATGAAGAGGCGCCACTGACCTTGACGCAATGCTGGTGATGATGGAAATCATGTCCGTGCTTTGGAGATGGAGATCAAAGGCATAAGAAGAAAGGGCCATATCATATCACACTAATTATGAATTGCCTGTGATGTTAATCCTTTATGCATCTTGTATTGCTTAGATCGCGACGGTAGCATTATAAGATGATCCCTCTCACTAAATATCAAGTAATAAAGTGTTCGTCCTTAGTAGGCACCGTTGCTAAGACTCGTCGTTTCGAAGCATCTCGTGATGATCGGGTGTGATAGATTCTACGTGTGCATACGACGGGTGCAAGCCAGATTTGCACATGCGGATACTAAGGTTAACCTTGATGAGCCTAGCATGTACAGACATGGTCTCGGAACACGGAATACCAAAAGGTAAAACATGAGTCATATGGATGATATGATGAACATGTTGATTGTTCGCCTTTAAAGCTACATCATCTCACGTGATGATCGGACTTGGTGTAGTGGATTCGGTTCGTGTAATCACTAAAACAACTCGAGGGATGTTGTTTTGAGTGGGAGTTCATTTGTAATTTGGATTAGTCGAACTCAATTTATCATAAACACAATCAAAGTGAATTTGCATAGTTTGTTATAGTCATTGGCATCCGTTCACCACCTTATGCTTAGTTATAGTTGAGATAGTGGAACTACAGAAATTCTGGATATTTTCTTTACGAACTGGTATCGTATTGTTTTGAGTGTCAATCTAAAGTTTAAAAGTCCTGTTGCAAACTTTCAGCAAACTCCGTTTACTCTGTGAAGTTTAATAAATAGTATTGAATCAAGAGTAACAATTCCAGTGTTAGTATCTAATGTATCATGTTTGCCTCCATGATTCTTGATACTCAAAAGATTGTTTTTAATATCAAGTTTATCTAAGAGTTGAAAGCAATGTTTCAAAAACCATCATATGTGAAAGGTATTATGATATCTAAAACAATGTGTTGGTTACAACATGATAGAGTATACGTCCTCATATTTGATGAGAATTTGTGAAGATTGGAGACGCTAGTCGTCCTAATCCTCCAAAAGGTTTTGGAAAAGAAACATTATACTCGCAATTCACGTTTATAAGCTATAGCAGCTTGATCATGAAAATTGTCATGATAAGGATGAATAGAAGATGTAAGTAAAATGTTTACTACACTAAAAGATTACTAAAGAACGGAATTTTGAAAGAATGCCAAATATTTGATGAAGGTGATCCACTTCAAAGTGCAAGTCCAAAGGTATTCGTATTTGACTATACACACTTTGTACTATGTGTCATGTGAATGACACCACTATTGATGTTGATAGATTCTTTTAAAAGAAAAGGAATTGTTGAAAGAGAATCTATAAAATATTTGGCAGAAAAGAAAAGATTGGAGATGTCCAACTTAGGTATATAGAAGATACATGTTATGGCTATATTCCTTGGTTGTTAAACAATGTGGTTCTGCGGTATTGGATACCGAATTGGTTGGTATGAAGTGTCATACAGGACAACACAATTCATGAACTGCAATGCCCTAAGTAACTAGCAAGAGAATATGTGATGATGTTCATCGAAAACAAACAAAGGGTTGTTGTGTTGCTCGTTAACATCAAAGCTTACCTTCAAGATTTGTTTCAATAATTGTTATTTTGATCAGGTATTATGACGACAAAAGGTTGTTCAAATAATTATCGTATTCCATAATAGATGGATGATATACAAGTCTGGTTGGAGAAATAACGACCATAAAACTAATGCTAAAATGTCGCAAGACAAATGATTGAAAGATCACTTGCGAAGTGACATCGCCGTTTAAATTATATTGAAAGGGATACATGAAGAAACTCCATGTTGATGGATTTTTGGAGTCTTTGATTTTGATCAAATGACGCTTGTGATACTTTCCTGGAGATAATTAAAACTCCGTTCGTAGGCCAAAAGAGGAACGGACGACTAACTGATTGGAATTTGTACATATTGATGTATATAGTCCATTATGTGTAGTCGTGGGCAATGGATTTCAACTTCATATGCTTTCTCCGAAGATTTGAGTGAGTATATGTATATACTTACTCAATAAGGAAGAAGTATGAAACATTTGAAAATGTTCAAAGTCTTTCAAGATGAAGTGAAAAATCATTGTAACAAGAAAATAAAAAGTTTATGATTGGATCATAAAGAAAGATGTTTGAGTTACAAGTTTAGCAAAACACCTAAGATTTGAGGAATCGTTCCATGGATTTGCATTTCCCAAAACACCATAGGAGTATGGAGTGTTCAAGATATGTAATGAAACCTTGTTTGACATGGTAAGATCAAAGGTGTCATTTATAAAACTGCCATTATATTTTAAAGATTAAAGCTTTAGTGACTACCGCTTTTACACTGAAAAGAGCTCCATCGTGATCCGTTGAAATGACACCATATAAGTCATGGTTTGGGATAAAACCCAGGTTGTCCTTTCTTAAATTTTTGGTATGCTAGGCATAAGTAAAGTGTTTACAACCAAAGTTGGATGAGCATGTGTTTGTAGGTTATTTCGAATAACCATTGGGTATTCCTCCATAACACCGAAGACAAAAGTGTTTGTCACTTAGAATGTCGAGTTTCTTGAGAAGGAATTTTTGGTGAAAAGTTAAGTGGGAGGACAATAGAACTTTGACAAGGTTGTTGAACCTTGGCTAATATGTGCTGAGTTGCGCAACGTTGGAAAGTGTCCCGGAGGCAGCAACAATGCTCATGGCTCACGTGCCTCAAAGGTTGTGGTCACGGAGATCTAAGTTACTATTGAACCAAGTAGGTCGGGTAAGTAATCAAATGCCAAGATTTGAGAGTTAAATCATTGTTGTTTGACAATGATGAACCGACTGCATGGAAATAATCAATGATGGGCCCTGACTTCGTTAAGTGGCTTGAAGCCATAAAATCCGTGATAATTCCATACACGAGAAATCAAGCTTTGAATTTGAAAGACCCTCTGGAAAGGTGCAAGACCTTACAGTCGTATATGGATCTATAAAGAAATAGACATGGATGTTTCACATCTATGAAATAGTCTACATGTCGGAAAGAGTTTACGACAATGTTCAAGGAATTGACTATGATAAGATTTGATCTTTCATAGCGATATTTAGTCTGAACAGATTAATGTAGCAACCACTACATATATTTTGGTATATGGTAGTTGAACAAACAAAACAAGTTCTTCTAATATAATGGTTACCTAGGATGTGTCCATGACACGATCCAAAGGGTTTTGTTAATTCAAAGGATGCTAAAAGAGTATGCAAAACTTTAATGGTTGAAGTGAGAATCGCGGAGTTGGAATCTTCACCGTGATGAAACCGTTAAAAGGTTTAATTTCATCAGAGACGATGAAGATGTTTGCATTTTGCAAGAAATTAAGGGGGAGCGCTAAGACATATTTCTAATACATTATGTGAAAGACATATTGTTGATTAGAAATGATGTATCTTTTATTGACACAGGTTAAGAATTTCATTTCGATGAAAGACTTAGGCATAACCCAAGAATTAGGCATCAATATCTATATGGATAGATTGAGGCGCTAATATGGTTTTGCCAAATGTACATAGATAAGATGTTGAATGAGTTCAATATGGAAACAACAAGAAAGGTTCTTGACGCACGAAAAGGACTGAATCAAGATTCAAGTGTGTTGACACGAGATTCAAGTGTTTTGACACTTGGTGAAATCACAAGAATATTTTGATCAACCATTTTTTGAGATGTACACATCCAGATATGTCCTATGCTCTAAATGTTATGAGCATATACCAAAATGACTCATAAGATGATCATTTGACAATAGTAGGGATATTCCTATGATCTTTGGAAGAACTAAGAATATATTATTTATATAGTGGTGACAAATAGTTCATTGTAAATTGTTGCATTGATACTAGTTTTGTCACAAATTAAGTTTATCTCAATTTAAACTATGGGTGGAACAATGTAATGGAAAGGAAGTTCCATAACGGATTTGGTTGAGTACCAAACTTAAAACATTGTGACAGATACTACAGCAAAAGGCTAAGTATATGACTACTATTGTAGCAGCAAATGAGGGCATTTGCGTCAAGTAGTTTGTTATCAAACTAGGTGTGGTTCATAGCGGGATAATACTATGAAGATACATTGTATGACAATTGTATCAACATGATTTAATCCCAAGGAACTAAAGGTCTCACCAAAGGAGCAAATTTATACAATGCCATCTCATTGGAGAATGAGTAATGCGTAGAGACGCAAGGACATGCAAATACACACGGACCTGGAAGTGTCAGATCCGAAGATTATGTTTACCACTAGCAATAGTGTATATACAACACCAGAAAGCCATAGGTGTTGAATGCACAAGTTTTTAACTAGATTATTGACTCTAGTGCAAGTGGGAGACTATTGGAGATATGCCCAAGAGGCAATAATAAAGTGGTTATTATTATATCTTTATGTTTATGATAAATGTTTACATCCCATGATATAATTGTATTAACCGGAAACATTAATACTTGTGTGTTTTGTAAACATAAAAGAGTCCCTAGTAAGCCTCTTGTTAAACTAGCTTGTTGATTAATGGATGATCATGGTTTCCTGATCATGGACATTGGATGTCGTTAATAACAAGATCATATCATTAGGAGAATGATGTGATGGACACACACCCAAGTAAGCATAGCATAAGATCAAGTCATTAAGTTCGTATTGCTGTAAGCTTTCAAATGCATAGTAACCTAATCCTTCGACCATGAGGTTATGTTAATCACCATCACCGGATGGGTACTTTGATGACATCAAACGCCGCTTCGTAACTGGGTGGTTATAAAGGTGACATTGGGTATTCTGAAAGTATGTGTTGAAGCGCATGGACCAAGATTGGGATTTGTCCATCCATATGACGGATAGATATGCTCTGGGCCCTCTCGGTGGAATGTCATCTAGTTAGCTTGCAAGCATGTGACTAGGTCACAAGGGATGACATAACATGGAATGAGTAAAGAGTACTTATCAGTAACGAGGTAGAACTAGGTATGGAGATACCGACGATCAAACCTCGGATAAGTAGAATATCGCGTGACAAAGGGAATTGGTTTCGTATGTTAATGGTTCTATCGATCACGAAGTCATCGTTGAGTATGTGGGAGCCGTTATGGATCTCCAGATCCCGGTGATGGTTATTGATCGGAGAGGTGTCTTCATCATGTCTGCATATTCACGAACTGTAGGGTGACACACTTAAGGATTCGAAGTTGTTTTAAGTAGATATGGAATATGCGTTGGAGACCGAATGTTGTTCGGAGTCTCAGATTGGATCCGGGACATCACGAGGAGATCCGGAATTTTCCGGAGAATAAGATTCATATATTGGGGATCATTTTCTAAGTTAGGAAATGTTCCGGAGTATTTGTATGGGGATTCTAGAAGGTTTCGGAATGTTCTGGAAGGTTCTAGTAAATTTCTTGGAGTTTGCTTGAAAACCAAGAAAGGATCAAGGAGTCTTTGTGGGGCAAGACATGGATTCGTGGGGGAGGAGGATTCCTCCCCCCTCCCAATCCGCCGGCCAAGGAGGGAGGGGAGTCCTACTAGGACTCCCCCTCCCATGGAGCCTCCCTCCTTTAAATAGAGGGGAGGGGGCGCCACCCCCCAGCCCTCTCCACTCCAAACCCTGGCCGCCGCCTCTCTCCTCCTCCTTCCCTCTGCTCAGGCTTAGGCGAAGCCCTGCAGAATTCTCTACTCCACCACCACCACCACACCGTCGTGCTGCTGGGATTCCGTGGAGAAGATCTACTACCTCCGCTGCTCACTGGAACGGGAAGAGGAAGGTCTGCTTCGACTCCGCACGTGTGACCGACTGCGAAAGCGCTGCCGGAACGCGGCGCCGGAAGGATCATCCACACGATCTTGAGATCGGCAAGTGATCGACTACATCAACCCCGAGATCTAATCTCGTAACCCTTTCGGTTCTATGAGGGTTAGTACAGATCTATCTCGTTGCACATGTCTAATAGATTAGATCTTGGCTTTTATCTAGATTAGATCTGGGTTTTGTTCGTTCTTGCGGTAGATTTTTTTTGTTTTCCATGCTACGAACCCGTCAGCTAGTTCTCTAGAGGTAACTAGATACACGATTTGTGTACATGCCACACGTGTATTAACATTTCGTATTAACACAGTTATAGCAAAGTATGAAACGTATTATGAACATGCAAGAGATATATCAAATAAAACACTTTAATATTTGCCTCTAGGGCATATCTCCTTCATCCTGATTACACAAGGAAAAAGAAACTTCATTCTCAGACTTCAATTACTTGGCACAACAACACTTGCCAACATAGAAGGGTCTGGAGGATCGAATGAGAGACATTTAGCAACACTACTTTAAATGTTCTCCTTGATGTTCGAGAAAGAAGACATCAAGTAAAGGTCAGACTTCAGATACAAAGGGAACCATAAGCATAACTCCTATAATAAATTATGGAAGAAGCCTCATGAAGAATGGTTGTTTTTGCTGAATCAATAGGATATGACAATAGGCCTTCCGACTAGTTGTGTGAACCATTACCTCAATTTTGTCGCGTTTACAGAGAGACCTATGTCAAAACCTTAAGAAACACCAACCATCATATCTGACTGAGACTCAAATTTGGTTAGGTGAGATGATATTTCAGACTCAGCGTGTCCGACAGAAAATGTGTAACATTTACCACAAACATAAATTCACTAGATTCTCAAGACATGGACTATAGTGTGAAGCTCTAGTAGACTGAGCTACATTGCTAGACCCACGTATTAGCAACTACTCAAAGGAAAACTGCTCATACATCAAGCACTTGCAACAAAACACACGGCGACATATTTTTGTGAATGCACATGAACCGGAGAAGGTTACACTTCGAACATCCAAAACACATACTTCGAGATGACCCGAAGATGGTTCTCAAAAAGTTTTCCAACATTAATGCCAGATGTTCCATATGAATCTATTCTAGCATGAAGAAGACAAGGATATTGTCGATGGGCTCAACAACCAACTTATCAAGAAACTCCAAGAAGATGGACTCATATATTATGTGATCATGAAACTTGCTTGGTAAGGCAAGAAGACATAGTCACAGAGCTTTGGCACAAGCCTAACTCTTTGACCAAAGAGAGTGTACCAGAATAACGGACTTGGTGGCACAATCGTCCTTTGCTTAGTGATAGGCTTAACCATCACGCTAAGAATGACACAAATTTCCTTAGAGTTCAAATAAATAGATATTGCTAAGAATCTCATATGGCCACATTATTACGCACACGCATCATTCTCGAGTGCGAAAGCTCGGAGGAAGGGTGGGTAAAGATGTGTAAAATCATCACTTCATTAAGAAGGCCATGAAACTCAGCATGACCTCTTGGTATAGAAGGGTGTGAGATTCGAAGGTGGAGCATACGGAAACTAATCAATGCTTCTTGATCTACGGATTACAACACTTTGACCTGGTCCTAAATATGACGAGGTACTAGAGTTTGTTTCTCCTGACATCCCAAAATGGTTTGTCTTCACGGACTACAAGACTATCTTGCATCAGAAGAAACCAATGCGCTACCAATTTGTAGGCAAAGGTCAGAAAACAAAAAGGGGATAAGAACATGCTCGAGATAGAATCCCAAGATGTAGATGCATAGTTTATCAACCTTCTAAAAACCAATGCAGAGAGGGGAAGGTGTAGCAAAGTCATGAATATAGATATGAGACTCACGAGGGGTACTCTTGTCATGATCTATTTGATTCCATTAAAGAACATCTGCCATAACTAGTGGTAGGGTAAGTCCTTAATTGTCACGATTCAGTAGCGAAAATAACCACAAGCTTGAAGACTAGAATTGTAGTACCAACCATCCTAAGGTAATGTCTGAACATTAGCAACGGGGGTCAAAGGAATGGATCTTGGGTTAAAGATCAGCTTCATGTACAAGATTCACAACACCAGAATCCAGTACAATCCCGGATCTTAGGTTAAAGACCGATGGTTAAAACCCGAGAAAGAAGTAACTACTACAAGGTAACAATCACGAGGTAGCTTCCAAGAGAAGAAACAACTTCTGGAGTACCCAAGCAAATAAAAAGGAGGCACACGAGGCAAAAGGAAACCTCGAAGCCTAGAACAGAACATTGTGGAACATTATATTATAGGTTCCATGAGACAGATAGATCGTGGCGGAAAGGAATCTCTCAACTGAAGTAGAGCAATGGAGACAAGGAGTTCACAACACACACAACTCTAGAGAACTCAACACTTGGTCAACTGGTTGAGAAACTACATGCCCAGAAGGCACCTAAGCTTTGAAAGACTAGAAGAGATATCAAAACTTTTCCAAATGAACACAAGGTAAGATGACCTAGAGTTAGAGCGATACCAAATAAGGAGAAAAATAAGAATACTAGAGTTTTGGCAAATACTTTTCATCTTTGAAATAGTTTTCACAAGAACTAGACTCAACATCGACCAGTAGCAAGGCTTCCTATGGTTGGTACTTCTCTGATACCAAAAATTGTGACACCCCCGGGATCAGGATTAAACAAATCCTAGACCTTAGCCTGACATAAGCTTAACCTAGAGCTCGAGGATATCTAGTAAGAAGTTGGTAACACAACAGTAACCCTGTGACACAAAAAATATTACAGCAAGCTCATAATTGAGCAAAGAACCAAAATATTACAAGCAGAGGTCACTGACCACAAACATCAAACAACGGAAGGCAAATTATGCTATTAATTATAACAAACTTAACAAATGGCCTAAGAGGCCTGAAGCATAATGATGACGTCCCAACCCATAGATTACAGGCTGCCGGCCAGGATCCCCAAGCTACTCGTCAGTGTCGATGTCGTACCAAACTTGTCTTCAGGGGAACACTTATTCTGCTACAAAAGGATCAACAAAGCAAGGGTGAGTATAGGGTGCACTCCGCAAGACTTATGGCTAGTGGGGTTATTTTGCATAAGGCCATCTTTGTTTGTAAAACAGGAGGGAGAAGAAGCTCATCTAATTAGAATATTTTAAAAGGGGATAAGAGAGCGACATCTCCAAAGTATTGATTATCATATCTTTGATATCCACCAAATCATCACCATCTATTAACTAGGATCACCCCCTCGTACCCTTGAGGAAGCATCCTTAACAAACCTTAGTTGCCAAGTTTTATGATCAGGTTAATGTTCTCTATGATCTCACATTTATTCCCAAGTCGTCCATAATCATGGACACGGCTTTTTGAAAAGGTTAAACCTTGCAGGGGTGTACAACTTTACCCACACGTACCATCCGACTCTTAATGCCAAGCTATTAGCCCACTTCGTTGGAAGGCCGACATAGGGTGGTTGGCCATAACCTTTACCTTGGTTTCGCCTAAATCCATGAGTAATCAAGAAAGGGTTTTCTCGACCCAATACCTATGCCCAAGAATCGGGAGTACTCTCGGCGCCTCCTTCCTCCTTGAACATGTCCTATATGATGCACCAACTTCCACCCATCCAAATATGCAGATGCCAATACTCAAACTACGGACTCATGGGTTAGACTAGGCAAGTTAGTGAGTGGAGGGGGTTCCCATAGGCCCCCATGTGGCCGTATGTTCGTCTTGGTTTCGAGGTCAAGAACTCGGGTCCTAATGTGGTGAGCATGGGACTACAAAAACCACATCCCACCGTGGACTCCCATACAAGCCTTAGCATGTTTACCTCACTTCACCACTGATCTCACCTCATCATGATCTCCTGTCATAATAGATTCTATGCATCTGATACATCATCTGGATGAACCAGCACTGACAACTAAGCATGGCTAAGCAAGACACAGATATCAGCTCTAGCAGTGCACACAAGCCAAACCTAGTTATGCTAGGAGAAGTGGATCAGGTAATATAAGCTCAAGGGAGTAATACAATAGATAGGATACTCTATCTATCGATAAAAGACCATAGTGGAATCGTACGCATCATGTCAAGAATTGAAATACTTTGAAAGCATAGGATTCTTTTATGTGTGGGGCTATGCTTGCCTTTGCCTGTTGATAACCAATAAGAAGAGCTTCAGACATCTGGTACTTGACTTGGTTATAGTTGACCAATTATTGTTTGTCGGTGTTTGATGGTATTAACCTCGGTCTTTGATCTCGATCTCGATATCGTATTCTACCGGAAGAAGCAAACATCGCAAAG
Organism: Avena sativa; assembly: GCA_916181665.1. Taxonomy (NCBI): domain Eukaryota; kingdom Viridiplantae; phylum Streptophyta; class Magnoliopsida; order Poales; family Poaceae; genus Avena; species Avena sativa. The sequence goes on from OV702287.1 coordinate 349,767,361, forward strand.
AAAGGGGAAAACATTCAACACATGGCATCGGTGCAAAAATCAAGTAAGGATGATGATATGACAAGTTAAATGGAGTTGAAATGTAACCCTAAAGAATGGTTGGTAATTTAAATGGGATCCGAGGGGTGCAAACCCTAATACACGAGAGATCCCAGAATCACCTCCGGGGGTTCATTTGTTCTTATAATTAAAATTGTAATTAATGTTGTTTAACAATGCATGATTTTGATGCTAATAGATAGATCTCATTTTTATGAATATTTTGATATATTATACATATTTTTCTGACTTATAAATAATTAGATATGAATTTTGGAGTATTTAATCAATTTCTAAAATTATAAGAAAACTGGGAAAACCATTTTTACACCGAGGCTTCCCCTAGCCACAGTGGCTGACAGAGGGCCCCCAGGCCACCTCAGCATCCACCTCAGCAGGGTAGCAACCCACGGCTAGTTGACCGCGCTGACCAGGGCGCTGCTGACGCCTGGGTGACATCAGCGTGACGTCATCCCGACGAGCACCTCCTAGGTCGACGGCCGGGGCGGCGACTGAGTGCGTGCGGGCAAGCGGGGATGGGGTACTGGATGCGGGCGTGCGAGCTGAGCATTTTGGTGGAGACGCCGCCTCCTATTGGTCACCGCAACGGTGCCGCCGGCGAACTTCTACGGCAACGGGGGACGGTGTTCGTCGCGGGCACGACACAGGGCAGAAGGAGGACAAGGGAGTAGTTCCTGAGAACCTGGAGCACACCATGAAGCTGATGGTGGTGGTGGCGAGGCCAGAAGAGGTCGGGAACATCGGCAGAGATGATGGCCAGAGTCGGGGACGGGGACCTCGATTGGCTTGATGGAGAGTCCGCCGACTCGATTGGATCGACAAGGAGGACCAAGGAGGGAACGGAGAGCGCGGTGGCGTCCTCAATTGCTTGCAGGGAGGTCCAGAATGACGGCGACGGGCGGCTCTGGCCGGGGCTAGAGTTTGGGGAGCTCTTCAGGGGGAGAGGAACGAGGCCAGGGAGAGAGGGGAGAGGCCGCGAGGGAGATGATGAGGATGAGAGGCGTCGTTCGTGGCGGTCTTATCCCATCTTCTAGGACGGCGGACGACGACGGCCACGCACAGGGCATGCATGTGCTTCTCCATCGTGAGGAAGAAGACAACACCGAAGGGGTAGTGGGCCGTGCTTGGGCTGCGAGAAAGTTTGTTGATGCGCGCTGAGCAGTGGAGAGAAGGAGAGGAGGAGCTGGGCCGGCCTAGGGCACTCGCTGGCTCTGTTTTTTTTAACAAAAACCTTTTCTTTTTTAAATTCCTTCTTTTCTCTTTTATATTTCAATTCCAAATCTGTTTTGGGTCATTTTAAAAATACTAGAGACTTTGTAAAAGTATTGAAATATTGTAGGGACCCTTAACACCATTTGGGCTCCATGAGTTTTGGTGGTTTTCAAAATATTCAAACCCATTTTGAATTGTTTTCAAGAGGGAGAAAAATAGCTAGGGTTTAGGGTTTACGTTTTCTTGTTTGCATTTTTATTTTCTCTTATCAAAAGATGATGCTCATGCAACATACATTAAAGTCTAATTAGACATTAACTGAAACTGAAGTGTTACATAGACCCTACAGACGATGGTGTCTCACGCGAGGCCAGACACGCGTCAGCACCAGGAACCGGACGAGTCGCGCGATCCACGGGTTAACCTTATCATTTTCCCTGTCCAAAGTTACACTCTGGATAGTTGGATAATTGAAGCAACTAAAAACATGTATAGCGGGCATGCTAAATCGTGTCCACGCTGAAAAAACCGTTATTTTAGCACAGGAAGACCAAAAGCGCTACTCCAGTAGACCCCAAAAACAGAGCGCGTGCAAACACGGCATATTTGCTGCGCGAGATTGTGCGGCTGTAAAACCAATCACTTGTGCGCGTAGTCAAACGACCATGCTGAACTTTCCGCGCGCGACGTCTCTTCCCGCTGTGAGCGCCGCTGGCCACCGGGCTACCACGGCGGCGGCGCCTCCGACGCGAACCTCGCCCACTCCGAAGCTTGCCCTATTCGACTGCTTGGTCTGCGGGAAAGGATTTGAGCTGGGAAGCTCTGCAGCGTTGCCTACGTCGCCCGGCGGGTCGCGTGCAGGTTTCCGTGGATTCGTAGCGTTCATGGCCACCAGCTTCCTCAAGGCGGAGCTAGCTGCCCGATTGCTCCTGTCCATTTTTTTAATCTAATCATTGCGTGTATTGTGCTAATTCGATTTGGCTAAATCGTCTAGGCCTAGTTTACTTTTCTCGTATTTTTATCCACAAGAGTTTTGGGATATGCGGGGATTTGGTGTTCACCCAACACTCTACAATCTCCTATAATACTCTTTCCCAAAAATATTCTACCTTAGAAGAGAGTTTTCAATCTAGATAAAAATATGAAGGATATGTGGGGATATTCCGGAATTATCTCGGCCAAACCTGGCGTGGTAAACAGACTACGGGTATTTTGGGGAAATTAGAATAATCTCGTCCGATCCCTACGAATACACTAGCTAATACGAGAAAAGTAAACAATACCTTAGGACATCGGCAATCTAAACCGACCATAAGAAGACAAAATAGACATGAAGGTCATCCATACACGTTCTGGAACCTATCCACGAGCAAAACAAATTAGGATCATAAGCTTAAGCTTAAGGCCTACCCATAAGAAATATAATACTATTACTTTTCTAGTTGTAGTACATAAAACAATAAAATATAATATTTGGTTACAAGTTATTGGTCAATTATTCTAACATGTTATCTTATGGTCTGCTTTGATAATATACATTGCGGTGTAGTCAAATTGCTACAAATATGTAGGGTGGGTCCTAGCTTGTAGAAATTTCACCCAGGTACATTACCGATGCCCTTAGGCGAGGGAGCTAGCTATGGCTTTAAATTTTATTAGATCATCTCCAACTGAAGCGTTAAAATAATGCGTGCTAAAAATCGTTCGCAGCGTCGTTTTAACGTTTACAGCGTGCACGGACGCACCGGACGCTGCAAAATCCAGCGTGCGTGCAACCGCACAAACACATTTCAACACACTCATCTCAAAAAAGAAGATTAAACACATACAATAAAATCAACAAAAAATCAAAAACAAAAACAAATACTAGAAATTAGGATTATATCTACAAGCAAACAAGAGTTCAACGAAGAAGAAATTAAACACGATAATAAAAACTAGTATTACTTTATACTAAAATAGGCTTAAACGCGATAATGAAACTAATAGGGTCCTCCCAATTGTAATCGGAGTCGTCCTCCATTGAGGCTGAAACCGACGTCGACTACTAAAGGTCTTCCCAACGCGGGTCGCCCTCCGGGATCAAGGGATTGTCCAGCTGCGTGAGGATGAAGGCACGCCGGCGCGCCTTGTCCGCCTCCTCGTGCGGAGCTTCTGTCGCCTTTCCCCCGTCCTCTGCTCTTATTCGGTGTAGAAGGAGACCTCGGCTTGGAAGTCCTCCAGGAAGCGCTCCCCCACAGCAGGCGGCGACGCTCGTCCTCCTCGGAAATTAGGATTCGGTGCTACTGAGCGCGATAGTGGCGGCGCGAGCATCTCCGTCGGCTCGCACATGTAGACGTCGTGGCAGTTCATCGACCGAGGAGGCCAGCCGAGCGCCACACCGCCGCGTCGTGCGCGTGCACGACCTCGTGCGCCTTACCGAAGGTGCCAAACCCGATGCGCGTCTCGCCGGAGCGAATCTCAACGGAGAAGTTCCTCGTGGGGCGCGCTCGGACGCCGACGTAGCTGGAGGAGTTCCCCCGGCAACGTGGTGGCATATCGGCGTCGGTGGCGGCGTGGGCTTGCGTGGCGCGCGCAGAAGAGGGGAAGTTTCCGGGCGGTTGGTTTGCGCACGTGCCGTGACTTTTCAGCGTGCGCGAGCAGTAGATATAGCGCTCAGGATTGTGAAAAATAGCGCGCGCGGCAAAAAAAATCTCGCGCGCTATGTTCGCGCATCTGCTGGAGCGAACAAAACTCACGCATGCGGCGCTAAATTGACGGTTTTTCCCGCGTCGTGCTATTTTAGCACTTCTGTTGGAGATGCTTTTAGTAAATTGATTTGGAGCCCGCGTGTGACACTACCTCACGTCCGAGTATCAAAGGAATTAGGATGGTGGCATTTTTTTTAACTGCCTTAAAATTTTCTTTTTAGGGCATTTTGATGTATAATGCCTCAAAAGATTAAGAAATGCAATGCAATTTTATGATGGTGCCACCAAAAATACATTATTGAAGGCAACAAATAAAAGTGCCTGCAATAGACCACCTTTGAACAAGAAAAAACTTGAACTGGTACGAGGTGGAACCACATAGGCGATTCTGAGGCGGCAGTTATGTGCCTCCCGTTGCGGCACCGTCGGACCACCTTCCCTGCTCATGTAGCCTTCGGGCCATGGAGGCAGGGTGGATCTTGGCCACCGTCGGCGGGAGGGCTTCGTTTTCCTGTTTTTAAGTTCAAGATTTGGTGGGGCGACGCTCTGGTGGTGGCGGCAGTGTATTCTCCAATGAAGTCTCTCAGGATTCAGCCCCATCTCGACAGTAATGTTGAGAAGCTTGTGGGAGTGGTGTGTTCCTCTAGAACTTTTTCTGGCAGTGGAGATCTTCGGATCATCAAGGAGCTTCATCGGCGGTTCATATTTTTTCTTCGTCTCCGGGACGGATGCGACCTTCTGGGCCCGTTCGGTGACTTCCTGTCCACAACCAACAACGCCAGGCCGGCTCAGGGAGGACCGACAGTGGAGGCGCGCCATCGACACGGTCTGGAGGTTGAAGATGAAGGGCACCTCAAGGATTTCGATGTAATATTAATTTTTTGAGATGTTTTGTACTGTTCGATTTTATTTTGATGCCAAAGTCCTATTCGCAAAAATAAGACCACCTTTGAAGGCACTTTCACAACTTGTAGGCAAAAACCTTTTGAAGAAATTCTATGGAAGTGCCTCTAAAGGTTAACAACTACAGGCAGTATCGAGAATGCCTCTAAATGTTAACCTTCAGAGGCACTTCCATCACATGTAGGCAAAAACCTTTCGAGGCAATCCTACAAAAGTGCCTCCAAAAGTTAACAACTAGAGGAAATATGGAGAATGCCTATAAATGTTAAACTTCAGAGGCACTTCCATCACATCTAGGCAACAACCTATCGAGACAATCCTAGAAAAGTGTCTCCAAAGGTTAACAACTAGAGGTAGTATGGAGAATGCCTCTAAATATTAACCTTCAGAGGCACTTCCATACATGTAGGAAAAACTTATCAAGGCAGTCCTACAAAAGTGCCTCCAAAGGTTAACAACTAGAGGTAGTATGGAGAATGCCTATAAATGTTAACCTTTAGAGGAACTTTTGTATAATTGGAGGCACTACTCCTGTAACCAAAGCAACTAATAGTACTCATTCCAACAGTCCATAATAACAGTTCAATACACATACTACTACTAGACTTCAAACTCACATTCCAAACCTTAAGTCATACTTACATACCAGTTCTGACATATTAACAGTACTAGACTACTCTTACTATCCAAAATGACAGTCCAAACCTTCAGTCATACTTACTAGAACTGACATACCATTTGTCAGACATACTTACTAGATTTCCTCACCATAAACAGCAAATGGGAGAAGGGGATAGATGAGAAGCTCTAGCCCATTATCCTCACCAAAAGTGAAGCAAAAGATGCATAGGTCATTTTCTTCTATGCTGAACTTGTCAGCAGCCTTTGTCCACTTAGTTGTCATTGTAGCCTTCTTTCCATCAAGTCCAAGCTTCATCCTTACATAGTAAGCCTTGTTTGATGTCATGCATACTACATGTATCTGCATTGGTTCTTCAAGGTACCTTTTCAGGTACCTTTGTGTGAACTCTACTGAAAATTCCTATTCAAGTAGTATGATTGGAACAAGCAGGATGAAATTCAGCATACTTGTAAGGAACAATTAATATTGATAGTTGTTCAACAATTTGTGAAATATCATACCATCTTTCTTTTATTTTTCATGACAGATGATTTGGTCATCCTGCATACATAGTACTTGATGGGTTTTCCTCGAAAGTCCTTGACCAAGTCTGTCAGATACCTACATTGGTACTGATTCAGTTCTAGGTTGTTCCCCTAGAAGCAGTGACTATCAAATTTTGATCTCCCTCTCCTAGAAGGTCCTACATGTGACAATTATGAATGTACATGTTATGATAGACTAACCTAGCACTACAAGAATCTGGAAGATCCATGATGTTTTTTTCATGACGGTACCTAAAAATATCGCGGATCTGTGACGGTCTAGTTTTTTTTGTTGGGAGGGGCTCGGAGGGCCTCCGGCCCGGTCATTCATGACGTTTCTAGATTTCATCACGGTGAAATCATCGTGGATTTCATCCCCGGCCCTAAAGCCCAGTTATCCCATTCACCTCGCGTATAATCGTCATGGATATCGTCGCGCCGCATGTTTGAATCATTTTTTTTCAACGACCGCGTCATTCGTGAACTAACCCCACCTGTCAACGCGGTATGCACGATAACACTTCACGGAATCTGGGGGTGGTTTTTTGGCTGGTCCCACATGTCAGTGTGTTTGATCCAAACTTGCAGTGCGTGGCTAGTTCACGCGCTAGTTCCAAAAAAAAGCCCGTTGATCCAAACTTGTAGTGGAAGTTCCGCTTCTTCTCCCTTGTCTCCTCATCTCCTCGCAGTGGCAGTTCCGCTTTGTCTCCCTCGCCTTCTCCTCTTCTTCTTATCCTCGTCTCCCTATTCTTCTTTCTTCGTCGATCAATAGGAACCATTCCCATGTAAGCCATGGCCAGCAGCCAGCTCAAGAGGAACTGGTCCGATCTCCCGGCTGACTCACTTTGCAAGATCGCCGACTACTTGCTGGAGAAAGAGGAGCACGTCGACACCTATGCTTCTTGTCATGAAGTCTGCACCGATTGTCGCCGCACTTTAAAAGAGCCCGAATTTCATCTTAACAACTGGACCATGATAGATCAGACAATTCTAGATGTCGGCGAATTCACCTTCCACAACCTCGCCGCTGGTCGTTGCTTCATGACGAACTAATGGCTCAGGATACGTTGAGCTTGTTGGGAACCCCAAGAGGAAGGTATGATGAGCACATCACCAAGTTTCCCTCAGTTATGAAACCAAGGTTATTGAACCAGTAGGAGCAAGGAAACAACTTCAAGGTGTTGCTACCAACTTGGAATCTTCCACAACACAACCACATAACTTTGCCCCAACTTATAGTGAGGTTGTCAATCTCACCGGTTTTGCTGAAAACAAAGGATTAAACGTATTGTGTGAAAGATAGTAATTGCTTACAGAAAGTAAACAGTAAATAGTAAATAGTAGATGGTATATCAATGGTGAAAGAATGGACTAGGGTCCATATTTCACTAGAGGTGATTCTCCTTAAGATAAATAACATGTTGGGTGAACAAATTACAGCGGGGCAATTGACAGACTCGAGAAAGCATATAATGCATATCCTAATCATCTTGACTCCTATGAGATTTGATTGGGCATTACAACATTATACATAGACCGTAATCCAACTGCATCTATGACTAATAATCCACCTTCATGTTATCATCCGAACCCCCTCCAGTATTAAGTTGCAAGCAACAGATAATTGCATTAAGCAAAGTGTGTAAAGTAAACAATACGATTGTCCCATGGACAAAGGATTGTTGTTTTCTCCCTAGTAGCAACAGCACATCTAGCACCTTAGAGATTCCTGTCACTTCCCCAGATTACTAGAGGCATGAACCCACTATCGAGCATAAATACTCCCTGTAGGAGTTGCTAGCATCTACTTGGCCAAGATAGCTACTAACAACGGAAAGCATGGAAGATCACAAATAACATAGACATGATAGAATCAATAATCAATGTAAAATAGCATCTCAATATCCATCGGATCCCCGCAAACACAACATGTAAGATTACAAATATATGATCTTGATCATGACGGGGCTCATAAGATCTAAACATGATAGCACAAAGGAGGAGAACCAACCATCTAGCTACTACATGGACCCATAATCCAAGGATGAACTACTCACGCATCACACCGGAGGCAGTCATGGTGATGAAGAAGGCCTCCGTGGTGATCTCTCCCCTCCAGCAGGGTGTCAGGAAGAGCTTCGGATTCCCCCGATCTAGGGATCGAGATGGCGGCGGCTACAGACTCTTCCGTGGATTTCTAATTGGGTATTTGATCGGGTACTTAGGGTTTTTGTCCCGGGAGGCTTTTATAGGAGGAAGGGCAAGGTTGGTAGAGTACCAGGGGGGCCACACCAGGTGGCGGCGTGCCTAGGGCTGGTCGCGGCACCCTAGGGTGTGGCCTCCCTGGTTCCTACCTTCGACTGACCTCCGGACTCCGTGTTGCTTCGGGTAAAATATTGACTTTGGTTTTGTCTGGTCCAATTTCGAGAATATTTCTGCAACACCCTCAAATCGGCCCTATGCAAGTTTTAGCCTTTTTTGGCCAAACCCGCATAGAAACGATTCAAGGACGCCCACCAGACACTTTCATGCGGGTGGAAAACGAAGTAATACCATTACACAACAGTCCTCGATGGGACCCACATAACAGATATATATACAACACGACTCCATGAGTCAAGAATACCGATATACAATATAAAGATCCAAATCACCTTGAATTCGCTACAGCGTCCGAGTACGGACAAGATGCAAATGGGGCTAAGAGCCCTGAGGAATAATCAATGGCGTCCATAACCCTACCTAGGCCAAGCCGGAAGGGTAACCCTGCTAACGACGTCGATCTCAAACCTGCTAAAACAAAAGGGGTGCCGGCAAAGGACAAAGGAAAAAGAGGAGCGTCAGTACTGAGGCCAGTACACGGCGAGGCTAGAATTCGGCGGCTCTCGCCTACATAGGTATGGTGGACTGAAGCGGCAGCGCAACATGCACTAAACAACCTATAGAGACTTGATTAACTGTCGGCTATTAGAGAGAGATAAGAAAGACCTATTCGGTTCCAACCTGATGCTAACACCAAACATACCCATCCTGGTATTTCCCCCTCAAGACCAAACGAGGAAGTCGGACCAAGGAACTCACACGGTTGGCAATTTTACTCATTCCGTTATAGTTGCAGCACTTACTAATAAGATATAGATAGCATGAGTCATCCTGAAGCATAAGTAGTGGGCCGTTTTAATTAACCATTCCGTGGTAGTTGGAACATTTACTAGTCAAATATAATTGTCTTGAGGAATCCCAAAACCCAGCAGTTGTTGGCACTTTTATCACATTCCATTGGAGTTGCAATACTTACTAGGCAGGTATAGTATGACACAGATCACCACAAATCCACCAGTTGTTGGCATTTTTATTATCTATTCCATTGTAGTGAAGCTGAATTACTAGTCACATATTAAGTCAAATTTATAACACTACTTTAGTTATGCTTGTCTATGATCGAGATCGAGATACTGTGCTCCAAGTCATCCATAACCGCGGACACGGCTTTCAGAAAGATTTACCCTGCAGGGGTGCACAAATAGCAACACACACACACGATCAACCTCGGAAAAACCAACTCAAAACCCAACGAGGCTTTCACGACAAAGCAATCACAGGATTCATAAAATATTTCCAGGGGCCACCCCACTAAGCTACCCGCAACGAAGTTGGGCGGCTCCGGAACGGACCCAGGGTTTGTGACGTCGGCTGTAAACGACTGGGAACCCGAAAGTGTGACTGGGCTTGTCAATACCGCGAAAACGTGGCACGATCCAAAACAGTACAGGTGCTCCACGCACAATCTTAAATAAAGCAGTAAAGCATGGCATAAGTACAGGATAGTAATAAAACCCCAAACTAGTTTGTGGCCCCAAGAAATAAGAAATGAATCAAGCTCTGGCTAAGGGGGATTCATAGACTCTCCCGTATGTGGATAGTGCGAATAGTCAAGGAACATGTGTCAAGTACTCGGGATCCTACGGGACACAAGTGAGCATGGAAGAACCAAATAATATCTATTGCCCACCGATGCCTCTGCATTAGTTATATCTAGCATTTTAATAGTTGTATTTAAAGTCATGATCATCTCCACCATTAAACATCTCCACCATTTATCACGTGTCAACTTGCCGTCAACGGTGAAATGACAACGACGCGAAGCAACACATAAGCAAGCAACTACGACTCGCAAGGCTGACTATCTATCAAACAACAGGCAATAGGATGTGTCCATGGAAATATAGAGGCTGCAAGGAGTATAAATGGTGCACGGAAACTAAAGCATCGCAACACGGATAGCAATAGATCAACAGGAGGAAGTAAAGACTATAAAAGAAAAATAGGTAGAAAGGGGGAGATGATCGCCTGGGGAACACTGTCGGAGATCACATCCGGAGAACTTGTCGGTACTCGCATCAACTCATCGTCCTAATCCGTGAAGAAGCAAACACTAGAAGAAACACCGGATGCAATATTTAATACTACGACAGAAGATCCGGCATGCTTATGATATGATGCAGATGCGGTGCAATTAGACAATATTAAGCGGAACCGGGGTCCCGACAATTAATTACACGGTTCAAGTTATTTAGAAACCCCGCAATTTAAATGTTACCTTAACAAGGCAAAATATGGCATCGGTTCACTACACAAATTTAAATGGAGTCCGGATTAAGATAAAGATATCCCGCAGATGGACTCCATATTAATTTATGAGGTGAATCGGCATAATGCCCCCAACCCAGATGATATGCATGCGAGATGAACAATTTAATATGCGACAGGTTTTATATATAGCATTTATAAAATAGGGGCTCGGGAAAAGGTTCACACATCTGGGTTCGGCGAACTTGGTGTTCACCGGGGGTCGATGGGGTTCGGTCTCAGGGTTCGACGGGATCGGCGAGGTTCGGATACAAGATGGAGAACTTGTCGTGTCGTGACGGAGAACTTGGGTTCCAAGCGGTCGACCTTGTCGTCGATGGCGAACTTGAATGGATCGGTACCGGTGGTCTTCGGGTCCGTGTAGACGGTCATGGCATCCGGGATGAAGAACTTGGCGTTCCGGGAAGAAGGCCTTGGTTTGGCGTCAGGGGCTCATCGGATTAGCCCCAGTCGGTGTCGCTCTTGTCGTCACAAAGATCTTGTCGGGTCCTCGGTTTTCTGGGGCCAAAGGACTTGGCGTCTGAGAGACGATCTTGTCGCATCCGCGGTCTTTGGGTCATGTCGACGGTCTTGTAGTTTCGCGGCGGAGATCTTGTGATTGTGGCTTCGTATTCCGGTGGTGGACGTGGAATCGGCACCGCGGTGTCTTCGTGATAGCGAGTAGACAAATAGATAGCCGAGACCAACACATGCATCAGTTTCCAGTCAAAGTAGCACCACCAAGGTCTTGCTCGATTTCTGGTTCTGATCCACATGGAGATCTTGAGTGGATACGCAGGTCACTACGCTTCCTTGTCCGTGTACTAGAGCAGGAAGGAGACGGAGCGACTGTTCCTGGCAGAGCGGAGGTTCACGGGCGAGCTTGGGGAGAATGCGGCAAGGGAAGGCCGACAACGGTGGACGCAGTCGCGGCCGAAGATGCTCGGGCACGGATGTTGCTCGCAGCGGCGGGGCACGAGCACGCAGAGAGCCGGAGAAGGGCGGTTCGTGAGGCCGAGGCCGGGCGTGCTGGTGGCGGGGAGCACGCTGCCCTAGGCACGGTGAGCAACGCTAGGAACCGAGGGGGGGGGCGGAGCTGCGGCCGGAGAAGACGGGACGAAGCCCAGGCGGCGCTGCAGGGGCTCAGCCGCGCGTGGCCGGAGGAGGGCGAGCGACGGGAGGGAGGGCGAGCCAATGAGCTCCTCTGGCACGCGGGCAGAGGCGGAAAGGCTGGGGCCGACGACTGTCTGCGAGGTGGAGGGAGGCCGGGCGACGCGGGAGGCCGGCGGTAGGGCCTGGGAGGAGAGCTGGGCGGCGGCGACCTGCAGATGGAGGGCGGGGCCGACGGACGAGGCGGGGTGGAGGTGCGGCGGCAAGGTGGAAGGAGCGGGATATGGTGGCGATGGGGGTTAGAAGCGAGCAGGGAGGGAGCACGACCGGAGGGGGCGGCGCCTGCGAGCTTGGCGGTGAAGAGACGGGCCGGTGCGGTGACCGACGGCGTCGACGGCGCGGGGTCGGACCGGCACGCGGGGGGAGGGGGGAGCAGCGTGCAGGGACGTGCACCGGCAGGGAGGAGGCCAAGAGGCGGCCGAGCGAGCTCGGCGGTGGGGATAGGCGAACCGGGGGAGGCGGCGCCAGGGAGGTTGAGACCAGGCGGCGGTGGGCGTGGTCTCTGGGAGGAAGCAGAGAAGGGACGGGAGTTGGGGAGAGATGGAGGGCAGCGGCAGGTGGGTGGGGCGACGTGGCCGGGTGGGCCACTGCAGGAGTGGGGTCGGCTGGCAAGCGGGGTTGGTGGAAGTGGTGTGGTGCGGTGCACGCTGGGGAGGTGGTCCACGGCGCGGGTGGAGGTGGACCTGGGGGAGAAGGGGATGGTGGGAGCTGGCGACGTGGCGAGCGGTGATAGGACGGAGTGAGGTGGCGAGCAGCCCAGGTGGCCGCGGGGTGGGAGTTTTGGGCAGGTGTGGGGCTGGTCGGTGGGGTGGCTGTGTGGATAGGGTAGGGTGAGGTAAGAGAGGGGTTAGGGTAGGACAGGGTTAGGATAGACTGGTTTTATTTATTGGGGGTGGCCGGCTGGGTCGGTTCGGCCCGGTTCAGCTGCCCCCTAAAAATAATACAAATATTTTGTTTGTTTAAAACGGGGCGTTTGAAATCTGTTTGTAGACGAAACAAAATAATACGGAGATCTAGTTTTAATTTGAAATAAAGACGGGGCGTTTGAAATCTGTTTGTAGACGAAACAAAATAATTCGGAGATCTGGTTTTAATTTGAAATAAAGACGGGGCGTTTAGAAAACAAAACCAGGCTTTTCGAAAATAGTTTTTAAACAAACCATGCAAGATGATGATGATGCTCAAATGCAATGTGACATGATGACATGAGCATGCGGTCATGATGATGCGATGCATAAAAACACAACGATTTTCTAGTAGTGGTTTTAGCGGGATGCCACAATTTCCTTACTAGCTTTTATGAAACCAAAAACAGCAGAAAACATGCAACTGGCACTGTGGCATCTTGTTAATAGGTTAGTTCTAGAAAATGTATAAAAATACCTCAAAGTATGAACAAAACATAAGGAAGTAGATACTAAACAAGCATGGAACATCAAAAATTATAGATACGTTTACGACGTATCATCCATCGCAGGTTCACATTCACATCCGATATATATAACATTCATTTATTTGTATTTTCCATTGTAAACATCTTAGTGCTAATTGTCCTCTTCTTCAAAAGATTCTACTTCGTCGGTGTTTCTCATGGCGTCATCGTGCTTGCTTAGAGGGTGGAGCCGTACAAGATTCAACTTCTGAACCCAATCACTCATAATAAGTCCAACACTGAGTTTCAAGCACAAATACCATCTCATATTCTGCAAGCTGGCATCATGACGAAGTCCTCGACGATGGTGTTCGTTTGCACAATTTATCCGAAGATTATTGCATGGGTCGATGAGAGAACCCCAATGGGGCAATTCAATGAATCATTTGGAGAAGGAATTTATTCGCCACCACTCGATGTGCTTCTGAACTGCATGACGCCATTCTGAGGGTAAGTATATGCAATACTTGATAATGGAGACATCATGTCGACCAACATCTAGTTAGAGTAGCGCGCAAGCACTGTCACGATGGCCAAAATAATTGCAGCCCCAATCTTTGAATAGATACGCGAAACCTACAACTTTTACCTAGTGCAGTCAGATGGTGATATGCTTCTTGTGTTGAACGGGGATTTCACCAAAGGTCAATCGGTGTTGTACCGGGTGGACATAGAGAACCGCTCTCTCAAGGCCATCAGTGACATTGGAAGTCGTGCCCTCTTCGTTGATTACCATCGGTGTATCTCCATCGACACTAGGTTGCACCCCACAGTCAAACCTGGTTGCATATACTATGCGAATTATATCGGACTATACAATCATGATGATCAAGCATGGGAAGAGGACCTAACAATGTTTTTTCATGGCTTTGGTCATCATCACCTGGAACATACACCGAGGCCTTACCCTCTGGACGAGATACTGGCAGCACACTACAGATGAAGAGAGTTCTCTGAATATGTGATGCAACACTCGAGAGCCGCCGCCGACGAAATATATAGGGCAGAATGAATCTTATATTCATCCTAGGTTATTTGCTAGCATTTTCATGTCTATTCGAAGTAGAAATTTGTATTGTGTTTATATTATTTTAGCAGTATGTGTATTACCTTTCAGATAAAATTGTAATATATTTATTTTTAGTACTTTAAGAATTCAATGTATTTATTTTTATTAGATTTTAGAATTCTCTGTGTTAGCTTTCAGAATTATATGCAAGTACTATCTTTCAGCTTTTACTCATAGCACTCAAGTTGTAATTACTAATTCAAAAAATCTAAAGGAGATCAGAGTCTCATGGAAATCTCTCGAACTCGCAACCAAGGACCCTCTCGCGAGCAGCCCAAACGACCGGAATGCATGTGGACAGGAAAGCTTTCAGAATTCTTTGTACTAGTATCTTCCATAATTCTTTGTAGTAGCTTCCAGTTCACACAATCATAACCATACCCGGCAAAATCTTACAAAAGTAGACTAAGCAGGCAAATATATTATATATACACTAGGTTTAAAACGACTAATTAACTGTTCCATACTATGTCATACTAGTTAAACTTAATAGTTCCCAACCACAACTACACTCTAGATGGTCTCGAACACAAACTTCATGTCCAACATCTCTTCTGTGGTCTTCCTGCCAGTGATTACCATGGCTTGTCCAACCTTTAGATCATCTTCACTCTGGTAAATTTCTTCCACCCCTGATTGCTGAAGACGACACGACCATCTGGGCCAGTCTTGTATGCAATTGGGGTGATGTCAAAATCTCCTAGCTGTACTCCAGCAACGCCATCGTCAGGGATGCCCATGGAAGAAATCACTTTTGTAGGTAATCTCTGTGATGTCGCGCCGTGGATTAAAAAGAAGAAGTAATCATGTCAGACGACCACCACAAGTTATATATGGATCCATACAAGGAACGAACAAAAGGTAGTTATCATACCATCTTATGTTGGACAAGATTTATCCTTGTCAAACGGGTCACAAATGGAACCCCGATGAAGGTGTTGATTGGCGGTAGGGTATGTAGGAGGTGTTCCATCTAATCATCGGTAAGGTGGCATCTTTGGGCGACAACCTTAGATTCATATACGTCTTCCTCGCCACCAAGACCAAAGATATAGAGAACAGTTATCCTCGGCACGGATCCTATCAAAGGAAAATATAACATTTCTTCCCCGATAAGATCGTTCTGTGTAATGAATTGCTTCCATCCTTCACCTTCCATGATAGTCATGTTCTTTATTTTCTCGAGGTCAATCTTGTAGGTGCGCCCAAGCACCTTGAAGGGCACATATCACATTCAGCTGTGGCTAGATTGAACATGAACCTTGAATTACATGGCGCAGTCTGCGCACCACAAACAAAAGAATCAGACATTAAACAAATGGTTATAGACTTATAGTGTAGTTTGAAAGAAAATTTCTTGTTACCAGTTACCACTGAGTTCTGGAACCCCTCTAACTTTGACAAGTAGATACAAAAGGACATGCTCGATGACAACCTGGATTCGCAATTGCTCTTGCATACTAGACACGACGCGAAATCTTGTTAGGGAAAATGATGAATGTCTAAATGATATATGGAACTAAACTCTCAAAAGGAATAGACTGTATATACATTAAACGTATTATAATTTAAACACCTGAGTTGGGATCCTAGTTTTCTTAGCTTTGGTGATTCTAACAATAGCATCAGGTGCTCTGAACCTCACTTTCTTAGGTCTCTTGACTAGTTGCTTCACATCATCATCAGATGCTCTGCACCTCACTTTCTTAGGTCTCTTGACTACAGGTTGCTTCACACCATCATCAGATGCTCTAAACCTCACTTTCTTAGGTCTCTTGACTACATGTTTCTTCACATCATAATCATAATCATTGGATGTGACATTGATTAAGCCATCATTGGTTTTAGAAACCTAAATGGACATTGCACTAATTAGAATGTTTTGTTTTGATGTTGTATAATAGGTTTAAATACTATCTTAGAGTCAGTAGCAACAATTTTAAAACCTGCATTTTGATGCTATGTTATACAGTAGGCTCCTTATGCATCAGCCCTTCCATTTTGCAGTATTCATAGTTTCTACATGCACCTCTTTCTAATTCTTTCCTTGACAGTGCAACCATTAGGAGACTTGCTAACTAGAAGAATCAAATAATAATTAGTGAACTACAAGAATCAAATTTAAAATCATATGGATTGGTCATAACTACAAGCATCATCCAAATAGATGAATCTATATATACCAAGGAGAATGTACAACCATAGTGGCCATGCAAAGACAGTAAGTAGATCCCTATCATCCCATCAACAGTCAAAGTGCCACATTTTTATCATTGACCAGTTGTAAACAGTGAAAATCATAAGATTATCCCTTAGCACTAACATAGCTATGAAAAACATCAATTTGGGCCTCATACTAACAAAGCACACATAAATCAATGAGAGAATCAAACATATAGCAAGAAGCATGCACAACAAATGTGTTTGTACAGAACACGTGCTATGTGCACATTATCCCATGGACACATATAGTGCCACACTTTAATCATTGGCCAAATGCATGTGAAGAAGACAATGACCTACATCAATATATAATGTGGGCTCCATAGTAAGATATCACACACAAATCAATGAGATGAATCTGTATCTACCAAGGAGATGTAGATCCATAGTGGTTGTACAAAGACACTAAGTAGATGGAGATCATCCCATCAACATGCTAAGTGCCAAACATTCATCATTGGCTAGTTGTAAATAGTTAATATCATAAGATTATCAATTAGCACTAACATATAGCTATGAAAAACAACAATTTGGTGGGACTCATACTAACAAAGCACACATAAATTTGTGATATAATCGAGCATATAGCAAGAACCATGCACAACAAATGTGTTTGTATAGAACACGTGCTATATGCACATTATCCCATGGACATAGATAGTGCCACACTTTAATCATTGGCCAAATGCATGTGAATAAGACAATGCCCTACATCAATATATAATGTGGGATCCATAGTAAGATATCACACACAAATCAATGAGATGAATCTGTATCTACCAAGGAGATGTAGAGCCATAGTGGTTGTACAAAGACACTAAGTAGATGGAGATCATCCCATCAACATGCTAAGTGCCAAACATTCATCATTGGCTAGTTGTAAATAGTTAATATCATAAGATTATCAATTAGCACTAACATATAGCTATTGAAAACAACAATTTGGTGGGCCTCATACTAACAAAGAACACATAAATCTGTGATATAATCGAGCATATAGCAAGAAGCATGCACAAGAAATGTGTTTGTACAGAACACATGCTATATGCACATTATCCCATGGACATAGATAGTTCCACACTTTAATCATTGGACAAATGCATGTGAATAAGACAATGACCTACATCAATATATAATGTGGGATCCATAGTAAGATAGCACAAACAAGTCAATGAGATGAATCTGTATCTACCAAGGAGATGTAGAGCCATAGTGGTTGTACAAAGACACTAAGTAGATGGAGATCATCCCATCAACATGCTAAGTGCCACATATTCATCATTGGCCAGTTGTAAACAGTTAATATCATAAGATTATCCATTAGCACTAACATATAGCTATGAAAAACAACAATTTGGGGCATTAATTTGGTGACTACTTCAAGATCATCCAGTGACATAGACAGCAACGCCGCTGCTCTACCCTAGAATGAGGCAGTGACACTGATGCCAAGATCCATCGCTAGTGACCTAGATGGAGCACTGACACGGTGAACCTAGAACGAGGAGGTGACGTGGTTAAGGGAAGTAGGTCGAGGAGCACTTACGTTGCAGCCATCGTCGTTGGCGAGGGGAGGGCAGTTGGGCGTCACCAGGAAGGGGAGGGGAGGTGATTTGGCCGCTGCCAGGGAGGGGAGGGGATTTGGTTGTTGTCGGGGAGTGTACGAGAGGGGAGGGGATTTGTCCGTCGCTGGGGAGGGTCAGGTAGGGGATTTGGCCGTCGCTGGAGAGGGTTTTCCTAGCACTAAGAGGTGAGTGGATTTGGGCGAGTGTGGAAGAGACCCGTAATACCCAACGACAAGTGGGGACCACACTAGAGCTGACGAGTGGCCCCATAACAAGCCGTTTCCCTAACTACACCACATCAGACCGTGTCGTGCCGCGCCAAACTGCACCGCACCAGACCGCACATCACTGTCACATCTTCGCCACCATCGCTGCCACATATCGGCTACAATGGGGATGCACGAGCCGGCAGGAGAGGGCAATGTTGTGGACTAGGTAAATTAGGTCTTCATCCATCCCTGAATCTGTTCTAGCTAGGGTTCTAGCAGTTAGGGGAATTTAAGATTTTCCATGACTTGTTCTATAGAGTTGGGTTGGAATCGATGGGGAGATGCCAATTTCCATCATAGATAAAGAGATTTATGGGAAGGAGCTAGATCCTTATTGGAGATGCCAGTGCAACCATGTTCCTGCTAGGAAGGTTGTCTCCTATGGTGCAGACATTGGTAGAAAAAATTTAGGTTGTCCAGATGACGTGTGCTGTTACTTGTACTTGATGGACAACCCATGGCCAACACAGATGCAGAGGATGCTTGCCCAGCTATGTAAGAAGGCAGATGATAAGATGATGATTGGGCTGAGGCTGGCAGATAGAGACATGGATCTGCAGATATCTAAATTGAGGTTGAAGAAAGTGAGAAAAGAAATGGAATGCAAGCATGTTTGGTTCATGATGATGTTTAGTGTGGCAGTGACTTTAGGGCGTATTCTTGTTTTTGTTGCTGGAAATTGGGGAAATAAGTATTGAATTATGAATGCATTCTTCTCTTGGTTTTGACATTTTAGAAATCAGCATAAGAAATGAGTTTCATGCTCATTGTCAGAACTTCTGAGAAGAAATGATCATCAGTAACTTCAAAGAATGATATTTTGTTGGATGTTTAATTAGCTAGCTAGTCAGTTGTTTTCAGTATTGATGAGATGTATTTAACCTGTTATACCAAACTTGTTGCAACTAGGAAAAATCATGGTTGCAAGTAATGCGTATTTATCTTTTGTTGATTTCAAACATGTTGCAACCAGGAACAATAACCATGGATTTTATATATTGTTGCAAAACCAGGAACAATCTCGTGTGTGTTACTCAAAGCTTCACACAAAATTATTTTGAAAGGTGGGAAATATGTGCAACCAGTAACAATCATAACAAACAACTTAAAGGGTACAGATAATATATACATGTACTAGTTAAATAGGTTCCATCATAGCCACCACATACTACTTGCATATAATAGTACTAGTAACTTAATTACACAACCTAAACAATATATAACAGTACACCCATTACATAAACAGGAGGCAGCAACAGGCAATAGGAGGCAGTAGAGGCAACATGAGGTGGCAGCATATGCAATAGGGGGCGGCAACATGAGGCAGCAGAGCCAACATGAGCTAGTAGTTAGGGCCACAGAGTGATGTGACCGAGTTTGGCATACTTTCTTAGGTAAAACCATGAAGGCAGCATGCTTGGCCTTCGTATGATGCGCACGCCGCTGTCCTCCATTGGTAATGACCATGGCATGCTTCACGATGTTGTTCAGGTCTTCCGCAATCCTTCTTACATAGAAGGGGCACCTGTACTTGTTTCGACCTCGGCGGAAGGGGAACCCCCCATTCCTCATCTGCTTCAGGATGTGGCGGGTTTTTCTGTGCTTGGACCACATACTTTCACCAACATCGCTATCTCATTCCTGCGAATTAGTAAGTAGAGAGAAGAAGTCAGTGAATGAAACTAAATTACTCTGCCAAAATCATGAGATCAAACTAGGAAAGGGTTGTGTTAAGAGATTAATTTTAGCATGTGCGCACAAGTTGAACCAGCTTTTGAACAGACTAGTTCATTAAACATATATCTGTTTGCAAACATATATGATGAAATAAGTGCTATATAAAATTATGTTGTTCTTTCAAATAATTTGAATGAATATATACAAATTTTAGTATATATAGATATATCCAAATTTTAACAAAACTGAGACATCCCTTTTTAGGAAAGATAGAGTAATTCTTTCCATTTATCTTATCAGTAAATTGATAAAATAAAAAGAAGTTATGACTAGCTAGTTTTATTCAGTTTGAACATGGTATAAATAGGAATTTGTTTCTCCTAAATATACTTTGTGTATTAGGAATTTAACAATTTGTTTCCCTAAATATATAACAGAGATGGACTACATAGACAAATTAAATTTATCAGCATTTAATGCATCTATTCATATACATACAAAACTTACTATAATAGAGATTGGATAACATGCATGATCTAGTATGTAATATGTACATTAATGTATATGTAACTCCACTTAAGTTAAAAATATACTGTTCTTTCAAATAATTTGAATAAATATCTATACAAGTTTCAGTATTGATACATTGGAAATGTATCTATAATTTTTGATGTTCCATGCTTGGTTTTATCCACTTTATTGTGTTTTGTTCCAACTTTGGAGTACTTTTCATATGATTTCTTGGATTAACCTATTAACAAGAGCCACAGTGCCAGCTGCCTGTTTTCTGCTGTTTTTGGTTCCAGGAAAGTCAGAAAATGAATATTCTTGGAATTGGACGGGACAAAAGCCAAAGTGCCTATTTTTCCGGATGTCATCAAGTGCCAGAATACGAGACGGAGAAGGGCCAGGGGGCCACCACACCACCTAGCCACGCGGCCAGGCCTGGCCCGCGCCAGGGGGTGGTGTGGCCGCTCTCGGCACCCCCTCGGCCTCTCCTTCCGCCTATAAGATGCCCTCGGGACGAAAACCCTAAGTGCCCGATCAAAAATCCACGAAAGAGTCTGTAGCCGCCATCATCTCCATCCCTAGATCGGGAAGGATCTGAAGCTCTTCCCGGCACCCTGCCGGAGAGGGGAATTCACCCTGGAGGCCTTCTTCATCACCATGCAAGCCTCCGGTGTGATGCGTGAGTAATTCATCCTTGGACTACGGATCCATGTAGTAGCTAGATGGCTGGTTCTCCTCCTTTGTGCTTTCATGTTTAGATCTTGTGAGCTCCGTTCATGATCAAGATCATCTTTTTGTAATTCTGCATGTTGTGTTTGCGGGGATCTGATGGATATTGAGATGCTATTTCAGATTGATTATTGATTCTATCATGTCTTTGTTATTTGTGATCTTGCATGCTTTCCGTTGTTAGTAGCTATCTTGGCCAAGCAGATGCTAGCAACTCCAAGAGTTAGTATTTATGCTCGATAGTGGGTTCATGCCTCTGGTAATCTGGGGAAGTAACAGAAATATCTAAGGTACTAGATGTGTTGTTGCTACTAGGGAGAAAAGAACAATCCTTTATTCATAGAACAATCATATTGTTTACTTTACACGCAGTTTGTAAAGCAATAATCTATTGTTTGCAACTTAATACTGGAGGGGGTTCGGATGATAACCTGAAGGTGGATTATTAGTCATAGATGCAGTTGGATGGCGGTCTATGTATAATGTTGTAATGCCCAATCAAGTCTCAAAGGAGTCAAGATGATTAGTATATGCATGTATTGCTTTCTCGGTGTTTGTCAATTGCCCCGCTATAATTTGTTTACCCAGCATGTTATCTATCTAAGGAGAGCCACCTCTAGTGAACTATGGATCCCGGTCCTTTAATTTACATACAATCTACAATCTTTTACTGTTTTGTGTTTACTTTCTACAAACTTTTACTTCTTTCCATTCGATACGTTTAATCCTTTGTTTTCCGCAAAACACGGTGAGATTGACAACCTCATTGCAAGTTGGGGACAAAGTTATATGGTTGTGTTGTGTAGATCTCCACATTGCTACTAGCACCGGTAGTGCGCCCTGCCAAAGCTCAGCTAGTAACACCTTTGAGGTGTTTCCTTGCTCCTACTGGTTCGATTAAACCTTGGTTTCATAACTGAGGGAAACTTGCTGCTGTGCTCATCATACCTTCCTCTTGGGGTTCCTAATGAGCTCTACATCAACCACGCACCAGCACTTTTCTGGGCGCCGTGCATTGAGCCATCAAGTATATATATAGATATATCCAAATTTTAACAAAACTGAGATATCCCTTTTTGGACAGATGGAGTAATTCTTTCCATTTATCTTAGTAGTAAATTGGTAAAACAAAAAGAAGTTATGACTAGATAGTTTTATTCAGTTTGAAAATGGTATAAATAGAAATTTCTTTCTCCTAAATATATACTCAGTGTATTAAGAATTTAACAATTTGTTTTCCTAAATATATAACAAAGATGGGCTACACAAAGAAATTTAATTTATCAATATTTTAATGCATCTGGTCATATACATATGGAACTTACTATAACAGAGATTGGATAACATGCATGATCCAGTATTTAACATATACATTAATGTATATGTAACTCCACTTAAGTTAAAATTATACTGTTTTTTCAAATAATTTGAATGAATATCTATACAAGTTTCAGTATATATATAGATACATCCAAATTTTAAAAAAACTGAGACATCAGTTTTTTAGGACAGATGGAGTAATTCTTTCTACTCATCTATCAGTAAATTGGCAAAACAAAAATAAGTTATGACTAGTTAGTTTTATTCAGTTTGAACATGGTATAAATAAGAATTTGCTTCTCCTAAATATACTCAGTTAATTAGGATTTTAACAATTTGTTTCCCTAAATATAATAGAGATGAGCATTTGTCTGCATTTTAATGCATCTGTTCATATACATACAGAACTTACTATAACAGAGAGGAACTTAATAAATAATTTTTTAAGTTAATTTTAACTAGGTTTCAATAAATTAGACATTGACTTTTAGTTACAAAATATTAAATTTATGTTAATGTAATTAGGAGTTCGTATGATTACTATATATGTAACTTTTATCATACAAATCAAACTATAAATTGGACAACGTGAACACAACCTAGATAAGGTTTGAACTCCACATGAAATTATATCACTGGAACGTATGGTAGATCAATCAAACTACAAAATTTCTGCCTAGAACTACTAGGGGCAGATCAAATCAAACTAAAAAATGTGCGACTATAATGACTAGGGGCAGATCAAAACGACCAACAAAATATGAGCATAGAACTACTAGGCGCATAACAAATTAATTAATTAAACTCTACAAGATAAGAAAACCCTATAAAAATATGAATAGTAAAATTAGAAAACCCTATTCACAATTCAGATCTAATTACCTCTGGTTCTCCGTCGCTGGATTCTTGCTCGAACGTGAATGGTTATGTAGGTTCTTCATCCTCGCTGTTGTTGTAGTAATCATAGTCCACCTGTACAACCAATCTACAACCGCTTCCTCTTCAACCTTGTTCTCTGCTTCCTTCTCGGTGATGGCATTGGCTACCTCCTCGTCAATGACGACCTTGGCATCCTCGGCGACAACCGATCTTGATCTCTTCATCTTCGCGAAAATGATCTTGTACTTGTTTCTAGGGTTTCCTTCTGTTCTTTGGAGTGCAGAGGGAAGAGTGGGATGGAGTGGATAAATGGGGGAACCATGTGGCTGATGTCTTTTAAATGACTGGGAGATGATGGGGCAGTTGGGCGGTGGGAGCGCACGCGTGGTGGGAAACATGTAAAATGCACGTGTTAATGCAAGACGCACGAGTGGGAAATGGTGTACAAATTGATTTATTTTGCAGTTAATCATTTTTAGGCATGCCAATGGAAAATGCAAAACCCACTCGATTTCTTCTAATTTTCTAGTAAATTATTTTTAGGAATATCTAGCTCTGTAGATCAAATTCTTCATATATATACATGCAATGACTCTAGATACTCCATGCATGCATGCATGTTGGTCAAAAATCCCAAAATGGCCCTCGAATGCAACTTCCAACATGCACGATGCACCAGTGTGATAGAAGCATCCATATTGGGGTGTGTGTGCTCATGTGGATGAATGTGGTCTGGAAAAGAGAACACATGCAACTCTAGATAATCCATGCATGCATACATGCATATGTGGTCAAAAAGCCCAAAAAGCCTCTGGATCGAATAATGCAACTGCCAGCATGGAATGTTGCACCAGTGTGATAGAAGCATCCATATTGTTGTGTGGTCCTATGGATCAAGGTGGTTTGGAAAAGAACACATGCAACGATGCACCATTATGATAGCTATAAGTATCCATATATATATATTGGAGTGTGTGTGCTCATGTGGATCATTGTGGTTTGGAAAAGAACACATGCAGTGACTCCGGATATATGTAGTACTCCATGTGTCAAACCATGTGGTTAGAAAGCCCAACAAAAGCTAGCCTCTGGAATAATGCAACTGCCGTGCACTAGTATGATAGAAGCATCTAGTGGAGCGTGTGTGTGTGGTAATATGGATCAAGGTGGTTTAAAAAACAACACACATGAAATGGACTCTATAGACTCCATGTGTCAAACCATGGTAAAAAAGCCCCAAAACACATAGGAATATAATGCAACTGCCACATGGAATATAATTATACAAACCAATGTGATAGAAGTTATGCATCACCACATCTATTGGAGTGTGTGCTCATGTGGATCAATGTGGTTTGGAAAAGAGAACACATGCAATGACTCTTTAGAGATACTCCATTTGTACCATGGTGAGAAAGCCCAAAAAGCCCTTGGAATTAATGCAACTGCCAACATGCAATGATGCACCATTATGATAGCTAGAAGAATCCATATATATATATTGGAGTGTGTGTGCTCATGTGGATCAATGTGGTTT
The DNA here is from genome assembly GCA_916181665.1 of Avena sativa. Lineage (NCBI taxonomy): Eukaryota > Viridiplantae > Streptophyta > Magnoliopsida > Poales > Poaceae > Avena > Avena sativa. Next base: position 349,792,402 of record OV702287.1, read on the forward strand.
GGAAGAGAACACATGCAGTGACTCTAGATATATATGTAGTATACTCCAAAACCATGTGGTTTGAAAGCCCAACAAAAGCTAGCCTCTAGAATAATGCAACTACCAGTGTGATATAAGCATCTCCATTGGAGTGTGTGTGTTGTCATGTGGATCAAGGTGGTTTGGAAAAGAACACATGCAATGACGCTAGATATACTCCATGTGTCAAACCATAGTCAAAAAGCCACATATGAATGCAATTGCCACACATGAGGCACTAGTGATAGAAAGTTGCATCATCACATATATTTATTTGGAGTGTGTGTGCTCATGGATTAATGTGGTTTGGAAATTAAAATAGAACACATGCAATGACTCTAGATACACTCCATATGTCAAACACATGGTCAGAAAGCCCAAAAAGGCCCTAGAATGCAACTGCCAACATACAATGATCACCAGTGTAAGCATCCATATTGGAGTGTGTGTGATCATGTTGATCAATGTGTGGTTGAAAGATAACACATATATTCAATGAGTCTATATATACTCCATTTTTAAAACCATGGTTAGAAAGCCCAAAACCAAGCCTCTTGAATGTAACTGCCAACATGGAATGATGCACTAGTGTGTGATAGAAGCATATCCATATTATTGTTGTGTGTGTGGTCATGTGGATCAAGGTGGTTTGGAAAAGAACACATGCAATTGACTCTATAGACTCAATGTGTCAAACCATGGTCAAAAAATCCCCAAAACACATAGGAATATGATGCAACTGCCACATGGAATATAATGATACACACTAGTGTGTGATAGAAGTTGCATCACCATATCTATTGGAGTGTGTGTGTGATCATGTGCAATGTGGTTTGCAAAATAGAACACATGCAATAATGACTCTCTAGAGATACTCCATGTGTACCATGGTCAGAAAGCCCAAAAGGACCTAGAATTAATGCAACCGCCAACATGCAATGATGCACCATTGTGATAGCCATCTAGATATATATTGGAGTGTGTGTGCTAATGTGGATCAATGTGGTTTGGAAAAGAACACATGCAATGACTGTAGATATATGTAGTACAACATGTGTCAAACCATGTGGACAGAAAGCCCAACAAAAGCTAGCCTCTGGAATAATGCAACTGCCATGCACCAGTGTGATAGAAGCATCCATTGGAGTGTGTGTGTGTGGTCATGTGGATCATGGTGGTTTGGAAAAGAACACACATGCATTGGACTCTATAGACTCCATGTGTCAAACCATGGTCAAAAAATCCCCAAAACACATAGGAATATAATGCAACTGCCACATGGAATATAATGAGACAAACCAATGTCACAAAAGTTATGCATCACCACATCTATTGGAGTGTGTGCGCTCATGTGTATAAATGTGGTTTGTAAAAGAGAACACATGCAATGACTCTCTAGAGATACTCCATTTGTACCATGGTCAGAAAGCCTAAAAAGCCCCTGGAATTAATGCAACTGCCAACATGCAATGATGCACCATTATGATAGCTAGAAGCATCCATATAATATTGGAGTATGTGTGCTCATGTGGATCAATGTGGTTTGGAAAAGAACGCATGCAATGACTCTAGATATATATATGTAGTATACTCCAAACCATGGGGTCAGAAATCCCAACAAAAGCTAGCCTCTGGAATAATGCAACTGCCAGTGTGATAGAAGCATCTCCATTGGAGTGTGTGTGTTGTCATGTGGATCAAGGTGGTTTGGAAAAGAACACATGCAATGACTCTATATATACGCCATGTGTCAAACCATGGTCAAAAAGCCACATATGAATGCAACTGCCACACATGATGCACCAGTGACAGAAAGTTGCATGATCACATCTATATATTTGGAGTGTGTGCGCTCATGCATTGTCGCGTCTCGCCTACGCTAACATCGGAGATGTTGGACACCCCCTATTTGTTTGGTAGTGGGTACGAAGGCGTTCCAGCCTCAACATCGACGAAGGAACCTACTGATTCAAGCACATAGCACACACAGAGCACACATAGACATTTTTACCCTGGTTTGGGCCGGCCTTCAACTAACAGCCCTACGTCCTACTTTTGTGGATATCTGGGGTGGATCTAACTACAAGAAGATGATCTCTCTGGTGCCGGGGAGACGCTTTCTCTCTAGCTTCTACACTCCCGGGCTTCCTCTTTCTTTCTTCTCTCTCTCTCTTCTATCTCTCTCCAATGTTTCCAGCCTTTCACCTCTCAAAGGCCCTTCTCTCCAACTACTCCAGATACCTCTCCCAAAATCTTCTCTCCAAAACCCCTCTAGATCTCTCTGCCCAAAAAACCCTCTCCCAACTCTTGGCCAAGTGCCTCCTTTTATACACCAAGGGGTGAAAAGGATACAGATGCCGCCTAGAGGGGGTGGGGGTTGAATAGGCGGTTTAAAAACTTTTATGAGAAGGGCTTAACAAAGGCGTAATAAAACTAGTGTTTACTTTGTTAAGCACAAAACCTATATAAACTACGGTTCACCTATGTGCACCGACAACTTAAGCTAAGAAAAACAAGCAACTATGTGATAGCTAGATATAAGACTTCAAGCACGAAGGCTATCACAAAGTAAAGTGCATAAGTAAATAGCTCGGGTATAGAGATAACCGAGGCACGCGGAGACGATGATTTATTACCGATTTCCTCCCTTAAAGAGAGTACGTCTCATTGGAGGGGTGAGTGGTACTAAGACCACCACGCCACAAAAGGCCTCACCCTATTCTCATGTGAACCTCGCCACAAGAGGCCTGGTTCACTTCTTCACTATCGGTGCACTTGTTGGTGGGAATCCGTAACCTCTTACAAAGATTGGGGCACTTCTCCACAACTCAATTGGAGGCTCCCAACAAACAAGCTCGGGGAAATCTCCACAACTTAATTGGAGGCCCCAAGTAATCCACAAACTTGCAAAACAACTAAACCGTCTAGGGTTCCAAGAACCCAAGAGTAAAAAGCTTCTCACCTTTCACCCAATCGAATCCTCACCGAGAAATCAAACCGATGCACCAAATGCAATGGCAAGAACACAAGAAGTGCTCAAGTCCTTCTTTCTCAAATTCCACCAAAGCTAGAAAAGCTAGTGGGAGAATAAGAGAGGAAGAACACAAGAGGAAATCCACAAAAGAAACCCTAATATCTAGATCCCAATATGTTCCCCTCACATAGAGGAGAGATGGATTGGTGGAGTTGTAGATCTAGATCCCCTTTCAAATCCCCCAAAAAGATTCAAGAAATATGGGAGGGATTGAGAGTATTTGCAAGCTCTTGAAGGTCAAAACAATGGAGGAGACAGAGAATGCAAGCAACCAGCCTAAGGAGGAAGAAGGGGTCTATTTATACCCCTCCCCAACTAAATATGACCGTTTGGGACCTCCCAGGCCGGATAATCCACCCCTCCCCTGGATATTTCGGGTTCCCCGAGCCAAAATATGGCTAAGGACTTCGCGGCGCGACCCTCTGTATAGGGGGCAGATATTTGGGCCGGATAATCTGCCCCCCGGAGGCCCGGATAATCCGCCCCTATTACAGGGAGCCATGCTTCGAAGTCCTTAGCCATTTTCTGAAAATTGGTTCAGATAATCCGCCTCCATGGCCAGACAATCCGCCCCCCTAAAAACTGGCAGAAACAACGAAACTAAAACAATCATAACTTTTACATCCGGACTCCTTTTTTGATGATATGGGGATCGTTTTAAAGAGGACAATGAGCTCTACAAGATCATCCAGAGAAACATCATAGTCCAGAAAGGTATTATAGAACCAAATGACGAAAGGTTTGACCTCTCTAAAAAATACGAATCGATAAAACCTCCAACATCAAAAACGCAATAGAGAATGCGTATGAAATTCGTTTTCGATGAACTTGAGCTTATCATGGATATTAACACAAGCTCTATATACTCACATGAGTAAGACACAAATAAGAACCAAGAAATATAATGCCAAGTATGCAAAGGTTTGAGCTCTCACCGAGGGATATGATCAAGTTACTCACTCGAGAGCCCCTCTTGATAGTACGGTTATCTATCCTATAACCGGTCTCACCAACTAAGACCACGAGACCAGTAAGAAAGAAACCCTATCAACATAAAACAATTTCCTTGTGTATATTCCACTTGATGTTGATGATGACGATCTTCTACACCTCAAGATGGAACACTTTTCTTGATTGCGCTAGCTTGGTGAAGACTTGGAATTTGCTCCCCCATACTCCACTATGGAAGAGCCTCTCTTTTAGGCATATCTTCACATATACATGATCACCATAAGGAAGGCAAGCTACACTTGAGATCATCTTATTATTCAAGACACACTTGCCATAGGCTCAACTTCTACTTGACCAATCTCTGGACCATTCCTTGAAACCTTGATCAACACTTGATCTTCTTCACTTTATTCTTCTTCCAACCTTGAAGCCAACATATGGTTCAAGAATTGCCTATGGACAAATACTACAAGTAAAACTCAATGAAAATATAAGTCCATAAAGATTCTCATTAATTACCAACACCACACATGGGGCACACATGTTCTTTCAATCTCCCCCATTTTGGTAATTGATGACAATCCCTTTGAGAGGGTTTATATCTATATATTCAACATGCAAAGCAACAACAAAGATGCAAGAGCATGAGAGGCAAATACATATATTCAACATGCAAAGCAACAACAAAGATGCAAGATCATGAGAGGAAAATGCTTAAGAACAAACTCAAAGCATGAAACCAACTTCCCTTAAACCCTCCAAAACTTCTCCCCCATTGGCATCGATTGCTAAAATGGGTGAAAATCTCTAGACGTCCAATAGAGTGATAATTCCTCCAAAATGTGTACATTTCTCATAGTGTGAGTAGAATAAAATGCACGTATCCAATGACGAATACTTAGGAGGAGGTCAAACAATATTGAGGATCAAAAGATTGCAAAAAAAATTAACAATGTGAAGAAGCATAAACAAATGAAGCAAGCAATCAAAAGATCCAAAGAACCACTTGACAATAAGAACATACCAAATGAAAGATAGATATTACGATAAGATTGAAAGGAGAGTGTTCTATATAATACGAGGAGGCTCCCCAAGGTTTGTGCAAAAAAATTGCATTTGAATACAATATGGACAAACATGGCATCCTCACTCCCTTGATATTATTTAAAACCCAACTTTGTACAAAAGAGCATATAACAAGGCATAGAACTTGCAATAAACAAATGGTTGAGCAACGAGTAAGAGACAACATAATAGCAGGCTCAACCACAAGGATGTGTGAGAGGCATGACAAAGCATAGTATAAGACTAATGCAAGGATGATCATTGAGCATCAACATAGTCTTCAATGAATGATATTGCTTAGTATGACCATACAACACACGTGAAACAAAGAAGATGTCAAAAATAGAGAAGTAACATCTCTCATGTGTATAAGTTTCTAAGTAGACAATCTCACAAAGATATTGATCCACAAAGAAACATGTACACACAAAATAGATACTAAATAAATAGAGCAAGATATCCAAATTGAAGTCATGAAAATACACCACTAAGATCTTTGCTTGATAGCATGGCCAAAAGGATCAATTTTATCTTATTGTATATTCATGAACTTCAACCACAAACATATCAAATACATCACAACTATCACTAAGGGAAGTAGAGATAGTTGGAATGTATTGCGAGAGGAATCAAGTATCACAAAGAAAGAATCAACTTTTCAAATTCATCAATATTGCACATGAGAGTACATTGAGGAAACAATAGGCAATATAATTGCTAGATTGACATATTTGGGATTGGTGAATCATGAACATGATTTTGTATAATCCCAATTATATGCACTCATCTCAACTTACTCACATATGCAATAGAGAGCGTTCTTTAAGGCCAAAGAAAGAACCACAACTACTACAAATACAAAAATAATCATGCCAATATGCAACCTACCATAGGTTGGAAGACGATACGTATGCATGATTAAGAGATACTTGTTACCGAGATATCATTGGTGTGATGAAGTAGATAGGAGTTTGCTGACCATCCTAGCTTGTCTCCAATTTTAATTGAGTCATTGATGTCTATGCATGCTTCTATTCTTGTAGACAGTGTTGGGCCTCTAAGTGCAGAGGTTTGTAGAACAGCAGCAAGTTTCCCTTAAGTGGATTACCCAAGGTTTATCGAACTTAGAGAGGAAGTGGTCAAAGGTATCCCTCTCAAGCAACCCTGCAATCAAGATACAAGAAGTCTTGTGTGTCCCCAACACACCCAATACACTTGTCAGGTGTATAGGTGCACTAGTTAGGCGAAGAGATAGTGAAATACAAGTAATATGGATGATTATAAGTGGTAACGGTGCCAGAAAAGAGCTTGACGGGTAGGAAGAGACTAAAGGCAATCTGAAATAAAGATGGAAGCAAGCAAACATGTAATAGATCTAGTTGCAAGCAGTGTTTCAATGCTTAGAAACAAGGCCTAGGGATCATACTTTCACTAGTGAACACTCTCATATAAATATCTTCTCTTTATGATACTACTCTGAACTACTCTCCGGTTGGATAACTCTAATCCACGGTAGGGCTATAACAACACACCTCAAAGTTTACTTTCCCCATCTAGATAACCCCTCACTATCACCTTGAGCGCTAGATGGTTCCAACAAACACCACAATCTCATAGAGACATCCAACTAAAATTATACTCATGACAAGTATTTATGTAACCTTAGCCAAAGTGCCACACAGTGTGCACACTGTCAACTTCACACACGTGGGGATAAGAAGAGATTCATTAAAGCACTTGAGTAGCATAATAGATCTATAGATGAGAGAGCTCATATATCAATAATATCACGCATAGAGAGAGAGATGAACACATAGCTACTGGTAGAACCCTTAGCCTCGAGAGAGAACTACTCCCTCATCTTCATGGGAATCAGCAACAGTGGTAGAGATGGTGGTGGAGATCGATGGAGATGGCTCTGGGGGCAATTCCCCGTCCCGGCAGGGTGCCAGAACAAAGATTTTCTGTCTCCCGAATCTCCTCTTCGGTGGCAGTGGCGCTGTGGAGGTTTTCGTGGCTTTCTCCCAGATTATTTAGGGTTTCTGCATCGGAGGCTTCTTATAGGCGAAAGGGCGATGTCAGAGGGTGGACTAGGGGCCCACACCACCTGGTGGCGTGGCCAAGGGGGACCCGTGCCACCCTATGGTGTGGCCAGCCCCTGGCCCCTCTTCGTCTCGTCTTCTGGCTCCATGAGTCTTCCGGTAAAATATCGACTTTGGCTTTTATCCGGTCCAATTCCGAGAATATTTCTTTTCCAACTTTTCTGAAACCAAAAACAGCAGAAACAGGCAACTGGCACTGTGGCATGTTGTCAATAGGTTAGTTCTAGAAAGTGTATAAAAATACCTCAAAGTGTAGACAAAGCATAGGACAAATGATATAAAACAAGCATGGAGCATCAAAAATTATAGATATTTTTGCAATGTATCGACATCCCCAATCTTAACTCCTGCTCGTCCTCGAGTAGGTAAGTGATAAAAAAGAATAATTTTTGAGGTGACATGCACCATCACAATCTTGATCAAACCATTTGAAAGCATTGAAAGTTGGGATCAGAGAGCTCTAAACATGAGCATGAAAGATGAAGTTATAACAATAGGACAGAGTAACTATGCTGCAACATGAAAGGGTACAAACAAAGGATTCATGAATAACAATGCTTTGAAAGACGTTTGTTTGTTTCACATAAAGAAAACATAATGAGGATGGTATTCATCTTGTCCCTCATAGTGTAGCAAAACATAAATGCATAGGACACCTTCAAAGTTCATAAGGGTGACTAGATACAAATAGTTTAAGAACAAGCAATATCAAAGTTATGAATCAATCAACAAGTGTTGGGACAATGCACATTAAACTAAGAATGACCACTATGCTCTCTTAATAGGTGCATAAAGATAGAAGATGGAAACTCAACATAAAAGTAAAAGAAAGGCCTTCATAGAAGGAAGCACGGATTCAAGTCTAATAAAGAGCTTCCAAAAATTATGATACTTATTAGCTTTTACCTCTCATTGCCCCTATCATAAGCATCTTGAAGTGGTTAAGGTTAAAGTGAACAAACTATGGAGTATATGCTTGACAAAGTATAAGTTGGCAATCTCATGTCCTTGAATACGAGGGCCGCTCCTCATGCGACTCAAGTTTAGTTATCGGTAAGTTCTTGTCATAGTAAGTACATGTGTATCATAGAGAACCGCCAACGGGGTACCCCTTGCACATGATACAGGAGCTATCCCATAATCAAAATGACAAGGCAAGCAGACAATGAGCATCTCAACAATCTTTTTATTTACCATGGGAAAATGGTGTTTTTTTCTCTCTTTCCTCATCTTTTTTTTCTTTTTCTCAATCTCTATCTCTTTTTTTATATGAAGAATGCATCATAGATATCTCACTATGGTGATGCTGCAAGTTTCCACCATGATTAGGCATGGCTTAGGCTAGCGGCACAGGTGTTTCTCTAACACACATACATAACTCCATGGACTTACAAGCTCCCCTTTCATTTCACACCGATGACATCCATAAACAAAAGAGCATGATATCAACTGGGTACAATGTACAGGTGCAATGTTGAAAGCGTTCCCCATGACAACATGGTTCTGCTAATCCTAACGTATAAGTGCAAGCATATACAACATAGATGACACAATGGTTCAAGTTTATTAGGGGCAAGAAAAGTAAAGTGTGCCATCAAGTTCGTGAGAGCTTTAATCACTAATTTTCACATAACAAGTTTAATTCGGAAGGTAGATAAAAACATGAATATACTTGGAATAGCAAATGCTAATAGGTGGGTATGGTGGACTCTTTGGAATAACTTGGTTTTATTTGGAGTTGGATGCATGAGTGGAACTCATACTTGGTATGGAGGCTAGCAAAAGACTGGGAGCGACCAACTAAGAGAGCAATAATGGCCATAATCATGCAAAGTGACAAAACATCGTTAATTAAAGCATAAAGTTATATTACAAGTCGAAAACTATATGATCATAGAGGCTATGGTGACTTGGTATAGTCTTAACATGGTGTGAGCATGCACCAAGTCAACGCAAATAAAGCATTAAAGGAGAATACCACAATATTATGCTTTTTGTATGCTAAAACAACACATGATTCTTTCAAGGCACATTAAGCAATCTCAATTGTTTGGAACAAGTCATGCTACAACATTAATTACTAAGCATAAAGTCAAAGAAATATCAAACATGACATGATAAAGTCTAGGCCGCAGTCAAAACAAAACTCCTTTTGTACCACTTATAAGCATGAAACTTCCTACTCTTTTCCAACACCAATCAAAAACTAAAGCTAAACACAGTGCTAGCAAAGGAGAACACTCACAGAAAAATAAGAGTGAAAACTAGAGTGTTCTAGGCAATGAATAACGGGGTGTGTCTCTCTCCAAAAGAAGTGTGTTGGGATCCAACCAACTTATTTAAGCAAACCAAGCAAACTAAAACTAAAAAAATGAAGACGCTCCAAGAACAACACAACAGTGCATGAAACAATAAAAACAAAGTGTCTAGAAAGACCTGAGATTTTATTGATGAAGAAGGGGATGCCTTGGGCATCCCCAAGCTTTGACGCTTGTACTTATTGAATATTTCTTGGGGTGACACGGGTGGCATCCCCAAGCTTGAGCTTTTGTCCATACTTCATCTTATTCCACTACTCTTCCCTACACTTTAAAATTTCCTTCATACAAAACTTCACACAATCTTCATTAGCAACATTAGTGTACTCAAGATAATAAGTCTTTTTGGTTCAGTTTCAACTCAAGTAAAACTCCCATTAAAACATAAGCTACTGTACCACTTCCTTTAAAAAGTTCAAATGATCAAAGAGAACTCAAAGAGAAACAGATTAAGAGGCAAATGCAAATAATGGCAGAAATCTGTCAAAACAGACCAGCGGGTAAAAACCAATTTTTTCAAAGATCTTTTGTTGCTCAAATCAAAAAGTATTGAACTAATGAAAGTTAGATAACAACTTGGGGCAGAAGCACAAATAATTACAGCTCAATCCCAAGCATTATTATGAAAGTTAGATTTTTCACGAATTTTTATAGTGAAGCATAAAAATCTGTTTCAGGACAACAACTTTCCCAAGCATTATTTATCTCTCATTAGAGGATATTCTTGGCACAAAAACCACACAAAAGGGATAAGGAGAGTTTATTACAGAAGTAATAACTTCCAAGACTCAATAAAAGAAAAACTTACTAAATAAAAATTTGGGTTATCTCCCAATAAGTGCTTTTCTTTAACGCCTTTGAGCTAGGCATGATAATTTCAATGATGCTCACATAAGAAATATGAGTAAAAGTAAAAGAGAGCATCAAGAAGAAAATATGGAACAAATTTAAGTCTAACCCACTTCCTATGAAAAATAATCTTGTAAAGAAACAAGTCATGAAAGCACAAAGCAACAAGCATAGGAAAGCAAAACAAGTGCACCTTCAAAAAATTTAACATAAAGAGGGAAAACTTAATATTGCTGAGACACATAAAACCATGTTTCCCTCTCTCATAATAACTTTCAGTAGCATCATGAATAAAATTAACAATATAACTATCACATAAAACATTCTTATCATGAGTGATGTCTACGCACTTCTATTCTTGTAGACAGTTCTTGGGCCTCCAAGTGTAGAGGTTTGTAGAATAGCAGCAAGTTTTCCCTTAAGTGGATCACCCAAGGTTTATCGAACTCAAGGAGGAAGTGGTCAAAGGTATCCCCTCTCAAGCAACCCTGCAATCAAGATACAAGAAGTCTCTTATGTCCCTGATACATTGCAAATGTATCTATAATTTTTGATGTTCCATGCTTGGTTTTATCCACTTTCTTGTGTTTTGTTCCAACTTTGGAGTACTTTTCATATGATTTCTTGGACTAACCTATTAACAAGAGCCATAGTGCTAGCTGCCTGTTTTCTATTGTTTCTGGTTCCAGGAAAGTCAGAAAATGAATATTCTCGGAATTGGACGGGACAAACGCCAAAGTGCCTATTTTTCCGGAAGTCATCAAGTGCCAGAATACGAGACGGAGAAGGGCCAGAGGCCGGCCACACCACCTGGCCGCGCGGCCAGGCTGGGCCCACACTAGGGGGTGGTGTGGTGGCCCCTGGCACCCCCTCGGCCTCCCCTTCCGACTATAAGATGCCCTCGGGACGTAAACCCTAAGTGCCCGATCAAAAATCCACGAAAGAGTCTATAGCCGCCGGCATCTCCATCCCTAGATCGAGAGGGATCTAAAGCTCTTCCTGGCACCCTGCCGGAGAGGGGAATTCACCCTGGAGGCCTTCTTCATCACCATGCAAGCCTCCGTTGTGATGCGTGAGTAGTTCATCTTTGGACTACGGGTCCATGTAGTAGCTAGATGGCTGGTTCTCCTCCTTTGTGCTTTCATGTTTACATCTTGTGATCTCTGTTCATGATCAAGATCATCTATTTGTAATTCTGCATGTTGTGTTTGCGGGGATCCGATGGATATTGAGATGCTATTTCAGATTGATTATTGATTCTATCATGTATTTGTTATTTGTGATCTTGCATGCTTTCCATTGTTAGTAGCTATCTTGGCCAAGTAGATGCTAGCAACTCCAAGAGTTAGTATTTATGCTCGATAGTGGGTTCATGCCTCTGGTAATCTGGGGAAGTGACATAAATCTCTAAGGTACTAGATGTGTTGTTGCTACTAGGGAGAAAACAACAATCATTTGTTCATAGAACAATCGTATTGTTTACTTTACACGCAGTTCGTAAAGCAATAATCTGTTGCTTGCAACTTAATACTGGAGGGGGTTCGGATGATAACCTGAAGGTGGATTATTAGTCATAGATGCAGTTGGATGACGGTCTATGTATAATGTTGTAATGCCCAATCAAGTCTCAAAGGAGTCAAGATGATTAGTATATGCATGTATTGCTTTCTCGATGTTTGTCAATTTCCCCGCTATAATTTGTTCACCCAGCATGTTATCTATCTAAGGAGAGCCACCTCTAGTGAACTATGGATCCCGGTCCTTGTATTTTACATACAATCTACAAACTGTTTACTTCTTTGTGTTTACTTTCTGCAAACTTTTACTTCTTTACATTTGATACGTTTAATCTTTTGTTTTCTGCAAAACACAGTGAGATTGACAACCTCATCGCAAGTTGGGGACAAAGTTCTGTGGTTATGTTGTGCAGGTCTCCACGTTGCTACTAGCACCGGTAGTGCGCACTGCCAAAGCTCAGCTAGTAACACCTTTGGGGTGTTTCCTTGCTCCTACTGGTTCGATTAAACCTTGGTTTCATACTGAGGGAAACTTGCTGTTGTGCTCATCATACCTTCCTCTTGGGGTTCCCAACGAGCTCTACATCAACCACGCACCAGCACTTTTCTGGGCGCCGTGCATTGAGCCATCAAGCATTTTTCTGGCGCCGTTGCTGGGGAGTCAAGGACATCTTCACAAGGGGAGTCCCTCATAACCAATCTCTTTACTTTGTTATTTTTGTTTTGCTTAGTTTCTTTTTTCTTTGTTTGCTTGTTTTGTTATCAAAAACACACAAAAATTAGTTTTACTAGTTTGCTTTCTTTATTAAAAAACCCAAAAAAATTAGTTCCTACTATAGTTGTTATTTTCGTTGGTCTGTTATTGTCTTGCTTTATCATGCTTTCTATCAATGGTTGGTTTCTTTGAAATTGAATCTTATTGGCAAGGTGGGTTCACGGAAGAACAAAAATATTATTATAAGTAACACCGCTTGTCACAAAAAGGGAAACACTTATGGGAACAAATTGATAAATTGTATACCATTGCTATAAACGTGTGCTCTGCTTATAATGTTACTTATTGCTTTGATAAATCTTGTTGCTATAGGAGGTATAAACACCTCCCTTTTCAATGTGAGTATAATGATAATGTTACCATATCTTCTTATGTTAAAGGAAATTATGACTTTTATGATGTGGAACAAATTGAAGAATTTATTGCTTGGAAGGGTGCATTTGAACTGGCTAGTTTGCTTGAAAATATTGATGATTCACCTTATAAATATGAGGTTTATGATATACTTAAATTTTTCTTTGATAATTACAAGGTAGAAAATGGCTATATTCTTGAATATCTTAATAGATGCTCTCCACCAATGGAAGAGACTAATGCCTTGCAGGAGCCTATGGAAGAAGAAATTGCTGAAATTGGAAGCTCATTGGATGAAAAAGAGGAGGAGAGTGATGATCAAGAGGAGGAAGAATGGATCTACCCATCCCTACCTTCTAATGAGAGTAACTCTTTACCCCTTACATTATTTGATTGTCCCCCATGCTTACCAAAGGAGGACTAATGTCATGTTCCCGAGGATTATTTTGAAAATATTTATAATAAAGCTCTAGTGTTTGTAGATCATGAAAAGCATGCTTTATGTGATAGTTATATTGTTGATTTTATTCATGAGGCAACTGAAAATTATTATGAGAGAGGAAAATATGGTTGTAGAAGTTTTCATGGTAATGAAACACCTCTCTATGTGCTGAAAGTTTTGAAGTTTCTCTTGTTTCATCTACCCATTCCTGTTACTATGTGCTTCTTTGATTTATTTTCTTACAAGATTCCTATGCATAGGAAGTGGGTTAGACTTAAATGTGTTTTGGATTTGCTTCTTGATGCTCTCTTTTACTTCAATTCATATTTCTTATGTGAGCATCTTCTCAAACTATCATGCCTAACTTAAAAGCGTTAAAGAAAAGTACTTATTGGGAGATAACCCAAAAGTTTTAGATGAGTCTTGGAAGTTATTACCTCTGTAATAATCTCTCCTTATCATTTTTATTTTCTTTTTGTGCCAAGAGTAACCTCTAATGAGAGAGAAGTAATGATTGGGAAAGTTGCTGTCCCGAAACAGATTTATGTACTTCACTGTAAAAATTCGTATAAAATCTCTGAATGTCTTTTTGAGGCGTGTATTTTTGTGCTTCTGCACCAGGTTGTTATTTAACTTTCGTTAGTTCAACAATTTTTGATTGGAGCAACAGAAGGTCTTCGAAAAAATTCGTCTTTACCTGCTGGTCTGTTTTGACAAATTTCTGCCATTTTCTGCATTTGCTTCTTGTTGGTTCCTTTTTGAGTTCTTTTGGGGAATTGAGATTTTTGAGGGAAGTGCTATAGTAGCTAGTGTTCTAATGGAATTTTATTTGGTGTTAAAACTGAACCTTAAGACTTATTTATCTTGAGTGCACTAACGTTGCTAATAAAGATTGTGTGAAGTTTTGTATGAAGGAAAACTTTCAGGTGTATGGAAGGAATGAGTAATGAGATGAAGGATGGACTATAGCTCAAGCTTGGGGATGCCACGCGTGTCACTCCAAGAAATATCCAAGAAGTACAAGCATCAAAGCTTGGGGATGCCCAAGGCATTCCCCTTCTTCATCAATAAAAATCCCAGGTTTCTTCCAAACGCTTCATTTTTATTGTTTCATGCACAGTTATGTTTTTCTTAGAGTGTCTTCTTTTTCGTTTTCGTTTTGGTTTTTTGTTTTCTTTGGTTTGCTTAGTTTTCTGAATAAATTGGTTGGACCCCCTCTTTCATACATTGGTTTGCAAATAGTTTTGTTTGGTTTGGAAAAGAGTAGGAAAGTTCATGCTTATGTGATAAAAAGAGCTTGTTTTTGACTATGGCATATGCTTTGTCATGCCATGCTTGATATTGTTTTGGATTTATGCTTAGTATTATTTGCTGTAGCATGACTTGTTATAAACAATTGAGATTGCTTAATGTGCCTTGGATGAATCATGCGTTGTTTTAGCATATTAAAGCATAGTATAGTGGTATTCTCCTTTGATGCTTTATTTGGGTTGACTTGGCGCATGCTCAAACCATGTTATGACTATCTCAAGTCACCATAGCCTTTATGATCCTTTAGTTTTCAACTTGTAGTATCACTTTATGCTTTGATCAATGATGTTTTGTCGCTCTGCATGATTATGGCCATTATTGCTCTCTTAGTATGTCGGTCCTAGTCTTTTGCTAGCCTCCACAACCAAGTATGAGTTCCACTCATGCATCCAACTCCCTAAACCAAGTTATTCCAAAGAGTCCACCATACCTACCTACTAGCTTATGCTATTCCAAGTATATTCATGCTTTTGTTTACCTTCCAAGTTAAACTTGTTATGAGAAAACTAGTGATTAAAGCACTCACGAACTTGATGGCACACTTTACTTTTCTTGCCCTTAATAAACTTGAACCATTGTGTCTTCTATGTTGTATATGCTTGCACTTATTTGTTGGGAATTAGCAGAACCATGCTTTCATGGGGAACACTTTCAACATTGCACTTGGTACTTGTACCTAGTTGATATCATGCTCTTTTGTATATGGATGTCGTCGGTGTGAAATGAAAGGGGAGCTTGTAAGTCCATGGAGTTATGTATATGTGTTAGAGAAACGCCTGGGCCGCTGGTCTAATCCATGCTGACATGGTGGAAACCTGCAACGTAACCATAATGAGCTGTCTATGAAGCATTCTTCTTATAAAAAAAGAGTCCTATATTGAGAAAAAAAGAGAAAAAGAAAAAAAGAGATACTATGAAAAGAGGAAAGAGAGAAAAAGCACCATATTCCCACGGTAAATAAGAAGATCGCTGAGATGTTCGTTGTCTGGTTGCCTTGTAATTTTGATATGGGGATTCTTCTGTATCATCGGGCAAGGGGTACCCCATTGGCGGTTCTCTATGATACACATGTACTTACAATGACAAGAACTTACCGGTGACTAAACTTGAGTAGCATGAGGAGCGTCCCTTGTATACAAGGGACATGAGATTTCTGACTTATACTTCGTCAAGGATGTACACCATAGTTTGTTCACTTTAACCTTAATCACCTTAAAGATGCTTATGATAGGGGCAATGAGACCTGAAAGCTATAAGTACCATAATTTTTGGAAGCTCTTTATGAGACTTGAATCCCTACTTCCTTTTATAAAAAATCCTTTCTTCCACCATTATATTGAGTCTCCACCTTCTAACTTTATGCACCTACTTTGGGAGCACAGTGGCCATTCTTAGTTCTATGTGCATTGTCCCAAGACTAGTTGATTAATGCATACTATGATATTGCTTGTTTTAAACTATAGTATCTAGTCACTCTTACGAACTTTGAAGGTGTCCTATGCATTTATATTTGCTACTCTATTGAGGGAAAAGCTGAATACTATTATGCTATGCTTTCTTTATGTGAAACAAACAAACGCCTTGCAAAGCATTGTTATTCATGAATCTTTTGTTTGTGCCTTTTCATGTTGCATCATAGTTTCTTTGTCTTATTGCTAGAACTTTATCTTTCATGTTATGATTGAAGTACTATGATCCTAGCTTTGAATGTTTTACAAATACTTTGATCAAGTCTTTGATGGTGCATGTCACCTCAAAAATTATTCTTTATTTTTATCACTTACCTACTCGAGGACGAGCAGGAGTTAAGCTTGGGGATGTTGATACATTGCAAATGTATCTATAATTTTTGATGTTCCATGCTTGGTTTTATCCACTTTCTTGTGTTTTGTTCCAACTTTGGAGTACTTTTCATATGATTTCTTGGACTAACCTATTAACAAGAGCCACAGTGCCAATTGCCTATTTTTTGTTGTTTTTGGTTCCAGGAAAGTTAGAAAATGAATATTCTCGGAATTGGACAGGACAAAAGCCAAAGTGCCTATTTTTCCGGAAGTCATCAAGTGCCAGAATACAAGACAGAGAAGGGCTAGAGGCCGGCCACACCACCTGGCCACGCAGCCAGGCTAGGCCCACGCCAGGGGGTGGTGTGGTGGCCCCTGGCACCTCCTCGGCCTCCCCTTCCGACTATAAGATGCCCTCGGGACGTAAACCATAAGTGCCCGATCAAAAATCCACGAAAGAGTCTGTAGCTGCCGTCATCTCCATCCCTAGATCGGGAGGGATCTGAAGCTCTTCCCGGCACCCTGTCGGAGAGGGGAATTCACCCTAGAGGCCTTCTTCATCACCATGCAAGCCTCCGGTGTGATGCGTGACTAGTTCATCTTTGGAATACGGGTCCATGTAGTAGCTAGATGGCTGGTTCTCCTCCTTTGTGCTTTCATGTTTAGATCTTGTGAGCTCCGTTCATGATCAAGATCATCTATTTGTAATTCTACATGTTGTGTTTGCGGGGATCCGATGGATATTAAGATGCTATTTCAGATTGATTATTGATTCTATCATGTCTTTGTTATTTGTGATCTTGCATGCTTTCCTTTGTTAGTAGCTATCTTGGCCAAGTAGATGCTAGCAACTCTAAGAGTTAGTATTTATGCTCGATAGTGGGTTCATGCCTCTAGTAATCTGGGGAAGTGACAGAAATCTCTAAGGTACTAGATGTGTTGTTGCTACTAGGGAGAAAACAACAATCCTTTGTTCATAGAACAATCGTATTGTTTACTTTACACGCAGTTCGTAAAGCAATAATCTATTGCTTGCAACTTAATACTAGAGGGGGTTCGGATGATAACCTGAAGGTGGATTATTAGTCATAGATGCAGTTGGATGGTGGTCTATGTATAATGTTGTAATGCCCAATCAAGTCTCAAAGGAGTCAAGATGATTAGTATATGCATGTATTGCTTTCTCGATGTTTGTCAATTGCCCCGCTGTAATTTGTTCACCCAGCATGTTATCTATCTAAGGAGATCCACCTCTAGTGAACTATGGATCCCGGTCCTTGTATTTTACATACAATCTACAAACTATTTACTTCTTTGTGTTTACTCTCTGCAAACTTTTACTTCTTTACATTCGATACGTTTAATCCTTTGTTTTCCGCAAAACACGGTGAGATTGACAACCTCATCGCAAGTTGGGGACAAAGTTTTGTGGTTGTGTTGTGCAGGTCTCCACGTTGCTACTAGTACCGGTACTGCGCCCTGCCAAAGCTCAGCTAGTAACACCTTTGGGGTGTTTCCTTGCTCCTACTGGTTTGATTAAACCTTGGTTTCATACTGAGGGAAACTTGCTGCTGTGCTCATCATACCTTCCTCTTGGGGTTCCCAACGAGCTCTACATCAACCATGCACCAGCACTTTTCTGGGTGCCATGCATTGAGCCATCAATCCCCAACACACCCAATACAGTTGTCAGGTGTATAGGTGCACTAGTTCAGCGAAGAGATAGTGAAATACAAGTGGTATGGATATAAGACAACGGTGCTAGAAAATAGCTTGATGGCATGGAAGAGACTAAAGGAAAACTGAAATAAAGATGGAAGCAAGCAAACATGTAACAAATCTTGTTGAAAATGGTGTATCAATGCTTAGAAACAATGCCTAGGGATCATACTTTCACTAGTGAACACTCTCATATAAATATCTTCTCTTTATGATACTACTCTTAACTACTCTCTGGTTGGACACTCTAATCATTGGTAGGGCTATAACAACACTCCTCAAAGTTTGCTTTCCGCATCTAGATAACCCCACACTGTCACCTTGAGAACTAGATGGTTCAAACAAACACCACAATTTCATAGAACCATCCAACTCCAAATATAACTCATAACAAGTATTTGTAATCTCTAGCCTAAGTGCCACCATGGTGTGCACACTGTCAACTTCACACACATGGGGAGAGCAGAGATCTATTAAAGCACTTGAATAGCAAGGTAGATCTATAGATTACAAGCTCATGATCTCAATAAGATCATGCATAGAGAGAGAGATGAACACTAGCTACCGGTAGAACCCTTAGCCTCGAGAGAGAACTACTCCCTCCTCATAATGGGAATCAACAATGGTGATGGAGATGGTGGTGGAGATCGATGGAGATGGCTCCAGGGGCACTTCCCCTATCCCCCGAATCTCCTCTTCGGTGGCGGTGCCGCTGTGGAACTTTTCATGGATTTCTAATTGACTACTTAGGGTTTTCGCATCAGGAGGCATCTTATAGGCGAAGAGGCAAGGTCGGTGGCCGGCCAGGGGGCCCACACCACTTGGTGGTGCAGCCAGGGCTAGCCCGCGCCACCACATGGTGTGGCCACCCTGTAGCCCCTCTCCGTATCCTCTTCTAGCTCCGTGAGTCTTCCGGTAAAATATCGACTTTGGCTTTTGTCCCGTCCAATTCCGAGAATATTGATTTTCTGACTTTCCTCGAACCAAAAACAGCAGAAAACAGGCAACTGGCACTATGGCTCTTGTTAATAGGTTAGTCCACGAAATCATATGAAAAGTACTTCAAAGTTGGAACAAAACATAAGAAAGTAGATAAAACCAAGCATGGAACATCAAAAATTATGGATACGTTAGCAACATATCAACATCCCCAAGCTTAACTCCTGCTCGTCCTCGAGTAGGTAAGTGATAAAAAGAAAGAATAATTTTTGAGGTGACATGCACCATCATAAACTTGATCAAAGTATTAGTAAAACATGGATAGCTGGGATCATAGTACTTCAACATGGCATGAAAGATAAAGTTCTAACAATAAGACATGGCAACTATGTTGCAACATGAAAAGGCACAAACAAAATATTCATGAATAACAATGCTTTGCAAGACGTTTGTTTGTTTCACATAAAGAAAACATAGCATAATGGCATTCAGCTTGTCCCTCATAGAGTAGCAAAACATAAATGCATAGGACACCTTCAAAGTTCATAAGAGTGACTAGATACAAATAGTTTAAAACAAGCAATATCAAAGCTATGCATCAATCAACATGTCTTGGGACAATGCACATAGAACTAAGAATGGCAACTATGCTCTCAAAGTAGGTGCATAAAGGTAGAAGGTGGAGACTCAACATAAAAGGAAAAGAAAGGCCTTCATAGAAGGAAGTAGGGATTCAAGTCTCATAAAGAGCTTCCAAAAATTATGGTACTTATTAGCTTTCAGCTCTCATTGCCCCTATCATAAGCATCTTGAAGTGATTAAGGTTAAAGTGAACAAACTATGGTGTATATGCTTGACGAAGTATAAGTTGGAAATCTCATGTCCCTTGAATACGAGGGCTGCTCCTCATTCTACTCAAGTTTAGTCATCGGTAAGTTCTTGTCCTTGCAAGTACATGTGTATCATAGAGAACCGCCAATGGGGTACCCCTTTCCCGATGACACAGAAGAATCCCCATATCAAAATGACAAGGCAAGCAGACAATGAGCATCTTAGCAATCTTCTTATTTACCATGGGAATATGGTGCTTTTTTCTCTCTTTCCTCTTTTCTCATATCTCTTTTTTTCTTTTTCTCTTTTTTTTCTCAATATCTGACTCTTTTTTTTATAAGAAGAATGCTTCATAGACAACTCATTATGGTTACGCTACAGGTTTCCACCATGACAACATGGATTAGACCGGCGGCCCAGACATTTCTCTAACACACATACATAACTCCATGGACTTACAAGCTCCCCTTTCATTTCACACCGACGACATCCATAGACAAAAGAGCATGATATCAACTAGGTACAAAGTACAAGTGCAATGTTGAAATCGTTCCCCATGAAAGCATGGTTCTGCTAATCCCCAACATATAAGTGCAAGCATATACAACATAGATGACACAATGGTTCAAGTTTATTAAGGGCAAGAAAAGTAAACTGTGCCATCAAGTTCGTGAGAGCTTTAATCACTAATTTTCACATAACAAATTTAATTCGGAAGGTAGATAAAAACATGAATATACTTGGAATAGCAAATGCTAATAGGTAGGTATGGTGGACTCTTTGGAATAACTTGGTTTTATTTGGAGTTGGATGCATGAGTGGAACTCATACTTGGCATGGAGGCTAGCAAAAGACTGGGAGCGACCAACTAAGAGATCAACAATGGCCATAATCATGTGGAGCGACAAAACATCATTAATCAAAGCATAAAGTGATACTACAAGTTGAAAACTAAAGGATCATAAAGGCTATGGTGACTTGGAATAGTCATAACATGGTGTGAGCATGTGCCAAGTCAACTCAAATAAAGCAGCAAAGGAGAATACCACAATAATATGCTTTAATATGCTAAAACAACGCATGATTCTTCCGGCACATTAAGCAATCTCAATTGTTTATAACATGTCATGCTACAGCAAAGAATACTAAGCATAAATCCAAAACAATATCAAGCATGGCATGACAAAGCATAGGCCACAATCAAAACAAGCATGAACTTTTCCTACTCTTTTCCAACACCAATCGACTTATTTGAAACAACTCACAAAGATAATAATCAATAAATATCAGTGATCTTGTCTCACAAATCCACAAAGAAGAACTAAAAAGTTCTAAGCTGAAAGCACAAGAAAAACTAAGGCTAAACATAGTGCTAGCAAAAGAGAACACTCACAAAACAATAAGAATGAAAACTAGAGTGTTCTTGGCAATGAAAACGAAGCGTGTCTCTCTCCAAAAGAAGTGTGTTGGGATCCAACCAACTTATTGCGGCAAAGAAAGCAAAATAAAACTAAAAACAAAGACGAAGACGCTCCAAGAACAACACAACTGTGCATGAAACAATAAAAATGAAGTGTTTGGAAGAAACCTGAGATTTTTATTGATGAAGAAGGGGATGCCTTGGGCATCCCCAAGATTTTACACTTGTACTTCTTGGATATTTCTTGGGGTGACTGCGTGGAATCCCCAAGCATGAGCTTTAGTCCATCCTTCATCTCATTACTCATTCCTTCTATACACCTGAAATTTTTCCTTCATACAAAACTTCACACAATCTTTATTAGCAACATTAGTGCACTCACGATAATAAGTATTTAGGTTCATTTCCAACACCAATAAAACTTCCAATTAACACAAGCTACTGTATCACTTCCCTCAGAAAGCTCAATTCCCCAAAAGAACTCAAAAAGGAACTAACAAGAAGCAAATGCAAATAATGGCAGAAATCTGTCAAAACAGACCAGCAGGTAAAAACGATTTTTTTCGAAGATCTTCTCTTGCTCAAATCAAAAAGTGTTGAACTAACGAAAGTTAGATAACAACCTGGGATAGATGCACAAAAATTCACGCCTCAAACCGACATACAGAGATTTTACACGAATTTTTACAGTGAAGCACAAAAATCTGTTTCGGGACAGCAACTTTCCCAAGTATTACTTCTCTCTCATTAGAGGTTACTCTTGGCACAATAAGCAAATAAAAAGGATAAGGAGCAGTTATTATAGGATACTAACTTTCAAGACTCATCTAAAACTTTTGGGTTATCTCCCAATAAGTACTTTCATTTAACGCCTTTAAGTTAGGCTTGATAGTTTGAGAAGATGCTCACATAAGAAATATGGATTGAAGTAAAAGAGAGTATCAAGAAGCAAATTCAAAACATATTTAAGTCTAACCCACTTCCTATGCATAGGAATCTTGTAAATAAACGATTCATGAAAGCACAAAGCAAGAAGCATAAAACAAGTGCAACTTCAAAATTTTCAACATAAAGAGGGGAAACTTAATATTATTGAGATGCATAAAACCATGTTTCCCTCTCTCATAATAACTTTCAGTAGCATCATGAATAAAATTAACAATATAACTATCACATAAAACATTCTTATCATGAGCCACATGCATATAATCACTATTGCTCTCCACATAAGCATAGTCATTCTTATTAATTGTAGTGGGAGCAAATTCAACAAAATAGATATCATTATTATTCTCATCACCATAATCATCAAATATAGGAGGCATATTGTAATCATAATTAATTTTCTCCTCAATATTAGGTGGACTGAAAATATCATATTCATCATTGTAATCATCGTATATTGGAGGTTTGGTATCATCATAAGCAATAGAATAGCTATCTTCCAAAGCTGGGGAACTAAAACGAGCGTTTTCATAAAAACTAGCTTCCCCAAGCTTAGACTTCTCCATAGCATTAGCAATAATGGTGTCCAAAGAATTCATACTAACAACATTGCTATTAGCATGCAAATAAAGTTCCATAGGTTTTTTAATTTTCTCTTCAAACACTTCATGTCCTAACTCAAGATAAATACTATAAAGCTCTCTAATTTTGTTGTTGTTTTCCATTAAGCCCAACTAGTGAAAACAAGAAATAAAAAGACAAAATTGCAGAATCTAAAGGAAATAACTTCGAGCACTCACACCGTAGGATGTGAGTACCTTTTACCTTACCTCCTCAGCAACGGCGCCAGAAAATAGCTTGATGTCTACGCACTTCTATTCTTGTAGACAGTTGTTGGGCCTCCAAGTGCAGAGGTTTGTAGAACAGCAACAAGTTTTCCCTTAAGTGGATCACCCAAGGTTTATCGAACTCACGGAGGAAGTGGTCAAAGGTATCCCCTCTCAAGCAACCCTGCAATCAAGATACAAGAAGTCTCTTATGTCCCCAACACACCCAATACACTTGTCAGGTGTATAGGTGCACTAGTTCGGCAAAGAGATAGTGAAATACAAGTGGTATGGATATAAGACAATGGTGCTAGAAAATAGCTTGATGGCGTGGAAGAGACTAAAGGAAAACTGAAATAAAGATGGAAGCAAGCAAACATGTAACAGATCTAGTTGCAAACGGTGTATCAATGCTTAGAAACAAGGCCTAGGGATCATACTTTCACTAGTAAACACTCTCATATAAATATCTTCTCTTTATGATACTACTCTTAACTATTCTCCGGTTGGACACTCTAATCATTGGTAGGGCTATAACAACACTCCTCAAAGTTCGTTTTCCGCATCTAGATAACCCCACACTGTCACCTTGAGCACTAGATGGTTCAAACAAACACCACAATTTCATAGAAACATCCAACTCCAAATGTAACTCATAACAAGTATTTGTAATCTCTAGCCTAAGTGCCACAATGGTGTGCACACTGTCAACTTCACACACATGGGGAGAGAAGAGATTTATTAAAGCACTTGAGTAGCAAGGTAGATCTATAGATTAGAAGCTCATGATCTCAATAAGATCATGCATAGAGAGAGAGATGAACACATAGCTACCGGTAGAACCCTTAGCCTCGAGAGAGAACTACTCCCTCCTCATCATGGGAATCAGCAATGTTGATGGAGATGGTGGTGGAGATCGATGGAGATAGCTCTGGGGGCACTTCCTCGTCCCGGCAGGGAGCCGGAACAACTTTCGGTCCCCCGAATCTCCTCTTCGGTGGCGGCGCCGCTGCGAAACTTTTCATGGATTTCTAATTGACTACTTAGGGTTTTCGCATCGGGAGGCATCTTATAGGCGAAGAGGCAAGGTCGGTGGCCGGCCAGGGGGGCCACACCACCTGGTGGCGCGGCCAGGGCTAGCCCGCGCCACCACATGGTGTGGCCACCCTGTGGCCCCTCTCCGTCTCCCCTTCTGGCTCCGTGAGTCTTCCGGTAAAATATCGACTTTGGCTTTTGTCACGTCCAATTCCGAGAATATTAACAAGATTCTCCATGAGCCTCGGCATAGGTTTCAGGTTTCTGGAACTAACCTATTAACAAGATGCCATAGTGCTAGTTGCCTGTTTTCTACTATTTTTGGTTCCAGAAAAGTCAGAAAATGAATATTTTTGGAATTGGACGGGACAAAAGCCAAAGTTGATATTTTACCGGAAGACACATGGAGTCCGAAGGAGAGACAAAGGGGGGGCCACAGGGCGGCCACTCCCCACCCTCCCTTGTCGCGGGCAGCCCTAGGCCGTGCCAGGGCATGGTGTGGGCCCTGTTATATGTTGATCCAAATTCTACAAAGTAAAGGCCAACTTCTGACGGAGCGGAGCGAGGCCCATCGCCAGAGTCAGCAAAGTTACATTGAGAAAGTTCTTCAACATATTAATATGCATGATGCAAAGTCTGTTAGTACTCCTGTTGCTCCTCACTTTAAATTGTCAGCATTGCAATGTCCTAGTTCTGATGAAGATATTGAGTACATGTCTCGAGTTCCTTATTCTAGTGTTGTTGGTTCCTTGATGTATGCCATGGTTTGCTCTCGCCCTGATTTATCATATGTTATGAGTTTGGTGAGTCGTTACATGGCTAATCCTGGTAAAGAACATTGGAAAGTTGTTCAGTGGATTTTCAGGTACCTCCGTGGCACATCAAGCGCTTGCTTGAAGTTTGGCAAGACTGATGAGGGACTCGCAGGCTATGTGGATTCAGATTTTGCTGCCGACTTGGATAAGAGGAGGTCCCTCACATGTTATGTGTTCATGGTAGGTGGATGTGCTGTGAGTTGGAAGGCAACGCTGCAACCAGTTGTTGCTTTATTTACAATCGAAGCAGAATATATGGCTATTGCTAAATCTTGCAAAGAGTCTGTTTGGTTGAAAGGTTTGTATGCTGAGCTTTATCAGGATGATTCTTGCATTAACCTGTTCTGTGACAGTCAAAGTGCTATTTACCTTACTAAGGATCAGATGTTCCATGAGAGAACAAAGCACATTGATATCAAGTACCATTATGTTCGTGATGTTGTTGCACAAGGTACACTGAAGGTATGCAAGATAAGAACTCATGATAATCCTGCTGATATGATGACAAAGCCTGTTCCTGTTGCTAAGTTTGAGCTATGCTCAAGCTTAGTTGGTATAACTACTTAGCCCAAGTGGCTGTTGGCGCCGAAAGTGTTTTCTTTGTTTGTTCAGGGAGATGATTACTATTGATGCTACAAGAAGGAATTTGTCTCAAGGTGGAGTTTGTTATATGTTGATCCAAATTCTACAAAGTAAAGGCCAACTTCTGACGGAGCGGAGCGAGGCCCGTCGCCGGCTGGGATAAGTTGCATCTGTGTGAAATCCCCAGTGTTGTGTAAACACTCTCTGTTATAGTGAAGTTTCGTTGGCTGGTGCCCGTGGTTTTCCCCTCTCTTTGTTGGAGAGGGTTTTCCACGTTAAATCTGTGTCCCCCTCGCTGCGATTTTATTTTTGTTCTTTGTTATTTACTTATCGCAAAGCTAACAGGCCCCTTGTCCGGCCACCGACCTCGCCCTCTCGCCTATAAGAAGCCTCCGATGAGAAAACCCTAAATCCGGGAAGCCTCCATCCACGAAAAGTTCCATAGTGCCGCCGCCACCGAAGGGGAGATTCAGGGGATAGAAAGTCTCTGTTCCAGCACCCTGCCGGGACGAGGAAGTGCCCCCGGAGCCATCTCCATCGACTCCATCACCATCTCCATCGTTGTTGCTGATTCCCATGATGATGAGGGAGTAGTTCTTCCTCGAGGCTAAGGTTCTACCGGTAGCTATGTGTTCATCTCTCTCTATGCATGATCATATTGTGATCATGAGCTTTGTAATCAAGTAGATCTACCTTGCTACTCAAGTGCTTTAATAGATCTCTGCTCTCCCCATGTGTGTGAAAGTGATAGCGTGCACACCATGGTGGCACTTAGGCTAGAGATTACAAATACTTGTTATGAGTTATATTTAGAGTTGGATGTCTCTATGAAATTGTGGTGTTTGTTGGAACCATCTAGTGCTCAAGGTGACAGTGTGGGGTTATCTAGATGGGGAAAGCGATCTTTGAGGAGTGCTGTTATAGCCCTACCATAGATTAGAGTGTCCAACCGGAGAGTAGTTCAGAGTAGTATCATAAAGAGAAGATATTTATATGAGAGTGTTCACTAGTGAAAGTATGATCCCTAGGCCTTGTTTCTAAGCATTGAAACACCGTTTGCAACTAGATCTGTTATATGTTTGCTTGTTGCCATATTTATTTCAGTTTGCCTTTAGTCTCCTCCACGCCATCAAGCTATTTTCTGGCACTATTGTCTTATATCTATACCACTTGTATTTTACTATCTCTTCGCCGAACTAGTGCACCTATACACCTGACAAGTGTATTGGTGTGTTGGGGACACAAGAGACTTCTTGTATCTTAATTGCAGGGTTGCTTGAGAGGGATACCTTTGACCACTTCCCCACTGAGTGGTACCGGACGTGTGTGCGATCACGGATGCACCGCTGCTTTGTAGTTCTAGATTTGGTGGTGCTGGACTTGCTGGAGCTAGATCTGATGGACGTGCTGGAGTTGGACCTGCTGGACTTCATCACAATCTTGAGATCGGCAAGTGTACGACTACATCATCCACGAGTTCCAAGCTTTGTTGTCTTCGAGGGTATGTTCTCTATGGATGTATATCCACATATTGCTTGTATCTAATAGATAGATCTTGGCATATAATAGGTCCCATCGTAGGAAATTTGTTATTTTCTATGCTATGAACCCAACAAAACCTATATCTACAATTTGCTCCAAATTTGGGTCAATGGCCCGAAAATGATTAAGCATACGAATTTTTCAAATCTCATAACATGTGCCATCGAATATGAAAATATCATCATGCACTAATCCCCTACCAGACATCTTTACTCTCAAGGCGGTGAAGCCCAAAAAGAGAGAGACCAGGCTCTGATACCAATTTAAAAGGATACAGATGCCTCCTAGAGGGGGGTGAATAGGCGGTTTAAAAACTTTTACAAGAAGGGCTTAACAAAGGCGTAATAAAACTAGTGTTTACTTAGTTAAGCACAAAACCTATATAAACTACGGTTCACCTATGTGCACCAACAACTTATGCTAAGCAAAACAAGCAACTATGTGATAGCTAGATATAAGACTTCAAGCACGAAGGCTATCACAAAGTATAGTGCATAAGTAAATAGCTCGGGTATAGAGATAACCGAGGCACGTGGAGATGGTGATTTATTACCGAGTTCCTCCCATAAAGAGAGTATGTCTCGTTGGAGGGGTGAGCGGTACTAAGACCACCACGCCACAAAAGGCCTCACCCTATTCTCCTGTGAACCTAGCCACAAGAGGCATGGTTCACTTCTTCACTATCGGTGCACTTGTTGGTGGGAATCCGTAACCGCTCACAAAGATTGGGGCACTTCTCCACAACTCAATTGGATCCTCCCAACAAACAAGCTCGGGGAAATCTCCACAACTTAATTGGAGGCCCCAAGTAATCCACAAACCTGCAAAACAACTAAACCGTCTAGTGACGAGGGTTTAACTCATCAATGCCCATTGTTATGGACTTGGGTTTTGGAGAAGGAGGTAGTGCTGGAGACATCTATCGGCTAGCAAACAAGCACACAGGGGACAAAGATTTACCCAGGTTCAGGCCTCGTAGAGGTCCCTACTCCTGCTTGTCTGCTCGTGGAATTATTGAAGGAATCGAAAGTTACAATGGTGCACAAATGCAATCTGGCGAGGGTTGTGGAAACTAGGGTTGCGTGTGTCCTCCTCGCTGCCCCCTCCTAGCCTTTATATAGATAGGCTAGGTCTCGGATAGCAGGTCGAGTCGGTTACAAATTAGGGTTTTTCCCCTTCAAACTTTCTATCTTTAACTTCTTCTTGTTCTTCAAGCAATCGAGAGTCCGTAGGTTACTCAAGTCCTTCGTTTGGGCCTTGGCGACACCATGGGCCTATACATATCTGGATCGTATATACCAAACTCGAGTACCTGTAGGGTATACCCATGTCAGTAGCCCCCGAGTGTCCAGTGGAATCACATATTCGACTGGGGACTTTTTTGAACTCTTCGAGTGCCTGAACGAGTGCATTTTCGACTGCTTTTATTTGTGGCATAGGGATTGTTGATATACGTGCCTAATATAACCAAAGTATCGGTATCAGTTAACCACCTTAGGGTGAAACAATGCAATCTACTCGAACTCGAGTCCCCGGACTCAAATCCGGAAAAGTGCTGGCGTAATTCGACTCAGGCCGCGGAGGTCTTACAGGAGTTGAACTCCAGTTATATGGGTGTGATCACTTGACGCGTCCGTCAAGGCATGTTCATCGTACCTGTAGGCACGGATATATTTCTGGTAGTGCGCAGCTAAATGTGTTGCCAGGCCTTATTCAGGTCTTACCTTCACGCTGTAAGCGTGGCATCCAAATTTTATCATCGCGGAGACGATTCGGGTGACCCAGGAGATGTAGTCTCTTTGTAAGGAAAATTATGAGGCGGTGTCGCCATGAGCTTCGAGTGCGGATGTTATCAACACACTGTTTTCTGTATAAATAATCATAGGGTGCGCGACCAACGCTCCCTATGGGAGTAGCCCCCGAGTGCCTGGTTGAGTCGAAGACTCAGGCAGGGACTAAATAACTTTTGCGACTGCTGTCATCTTTTGTTTGCTTGTTTCAGTCGAATTTTTCCAGCGCTCCCTATGGGAGTAACCCATGTCCATAGTCAAATCGTATTTCGAATGGTTTGGGTGTGCTTCTGATTGTCCTTGTTCCTGCAAAAAGAAAAGAAAATCATAGGGTGCACGGCCAGCGCTCCCTATGGGAGTAGCCCCCGAGTGCTTGTTAGAGTCGAAGACTCTAGCGAGGACTAAAGTAGTCGAAGTTTTTCTCTGTGTAGCTTTGATGACGTCAGTGCTGACGCTTGTATGACCTTAGTTGCCCGCGTGAGCGAGTTTGACGGGACATGACGAGCAGTGGGTCCCACTTTCTGACTTTGATTTGACTGGGTGTGCGTAATCTTTATTTTAACTACGCCTCCTCGATTTCCGTGCATAGTGGGAGTAGTGGAGGGACGGTTCGCGCTTACCCTTTTCCACATGTCCAACACGATGTGTGCCACGTGTCCAATAGGATTTTTCTGAACCGTTGGATTGCATCTTCCAGGGGTTAAGTAGCGGCGCTACGGCGGTAATTTTCCCATCTGTGCTCATTCTTCCTTGCTGCCATCGCCATTGCTGTTGCTCCTCTGCTTTTCTCTGCGCCCGTTTCCTCCACGACGTTGGACCAGCTCCGCTCGTTTCTGAGCTACTTTCTTCGCTCGCATCGCCGTCGTGCAATGGGGAAGAAGAAGGGAGGCGCTGCTGCTGATTCTGCGGCCACTGTTGCCGCGGCAAAGAAGAAGGGCGGCTCCGCCGATGCAGGCACCAGCACCATTGCCAGCGGGAAGAAGAAAGTCGCGGGCATCCACGTCACGAATGGTGCATGGCGCCCTTCCATCATCAAGGTGTCTGATATCCGTCTTATTCGTCAAGACGGAGTGCTGTCCGCTGCAGTCGCCGACGCACGCGTCCCCAGCGGTGAGACCATTCCTGCTCCTCCCGCTGGTTTTCGAGTGATGTTTCTAGCATTCATCATTCGCGGTCTCTCCTTGCCTCTTCACCCCTTTCTTAGGGGTCTTCTTTGTTTCTACGGGCTCCAACTTCATCAGCTGTCCCCAAATTTGATCCTCCACATCTCTTGCTTCATCACACTTTACGAGTGCTGGCTCAGAATCGAGCCACACTTTGGCCTTTTCAAGCGCATCTTCAAATTGAAGCGCCAGTCTGCATCTGGCTCTTTAGTTTATGATGTAGGTGGTTGCGGAATCCACGTCGACCCATCCGCCACCTACTTCGACATCAAGCTCACGAAGTCCGTCCAAGGGTGGAGGGATAAATGGTTCTACATCCGCGATCAGAAGGCCAATGGTGAGCACTTTGGACTCGCGCCCTTCGATCCCGCGACACCGTGCAGGAGGATGCGCTCCTGGAAGAACGTAGTTATGCCTGGCGAGCTCGCGGAGACAGACGTGCTGTATCAACGTGTCTACGACCTCGAGAGTCGCATAGGCAAAGAGGACGGAGGCTGCGCTCTCATCCGAACTTGGCTGCGCCGTCGCGTCCAGCCCCTGCAAGCCAGAGTCCACCCCATGTTCCAATGGGCTAGCGCTGATGATGCCACTCGCGTGTCTGCCGATGGCATGTCCGCGAGTGAGGTGGACAAGAGGGTTCGACTGGTCACGAAGTACATTGGCAAGGATGTGCTTCCTAGTGAGCCAGTTGTTCCTCCCTTTGATGCTTCGAATCCTCCTCCTGAGGTATAGTTGTGCTACGCCGTAGCTTATTTTGTCGAATGCTTTTCTGTTGCTTACTTGCTTTTGCTGATTTTTGTTGTCTATATGCAGGATTGGGTGGTGTCACCTTGCATGCCCCCTCTCCCTGAGGGGATTATTCGTCGCGAAGCCTTGGAAGAGGATGAGTCTGAGTCGACTGTTCCTTCTGGTGTGGAGGAGGAATCCCCCGAGTCTGATAGTCCGGATACTCGCAAGCGTTCGCACAGCGAGGACTCCGACGCGTCGTCTCCTTCGACTCCAGAAGGTACGAGCATTGGTGCGGAGTCTCCAATCCCTGCCATTCCTGTGAGGCACCATCTTCTCGCAAGAAGATGCGGTTGCCCAAGGAGTCTTCCGCAGAGTCGGTGGAGGCCACATTTGATTTTGACAAGTTTGACTGGTGAGTTTTCTAGTTCATTTGTTCTTCTCTGTTTTCTTCTTGTTGACTTGTCCCGGAGTTTGCCCTTTCTCAATGTGGGTTTTGTCTTGTAGTCAAGAGACGTCGTCATCTTCTGGCGACGTCGAATTTTTGAAGGAATCAGGAGTCGTGACCTCAAGGGCCAAGAAAGAGGTCGAGTGCGCTCCTTCCCCTCCATTGGTGGCCCACTCTGGGCACAACTCTTCCAGTTCTCCTCGTGTAGGAGAGCATCGAATGGTTGCCCGGGTGATGGTACAACAGACATCTTCGGAGTCACTAGAGGACCATGTAAGTATGGCTTTTCTTCGTTTTAGTGTTGCAGTCGATGTTATCTGTTTCCTCTGGTGATTCCTTGGTTATGCTACAGCTCCTTGTGAAGGAAGCCACACACTTGGTAGAACAAGTGATGGCGACGGGCCGTCAGCATGCAATGCTGGAGACGCGTCACCGCGTGGTTGAAAGTGAGTGTTCTACACTTATTCTTCTTCGTCTTCTCCTTTTGATATAGTCGACTGATAATCAACTTTTGCTTGTCGTGTAGCTGAACATAATGCCTTATTGCGTAATGCCGCCACCTTGGAGAAGACACTTGCCGTGGCTATGAAGGGTCGCGACGAGGCAATCTTAGTGCGTGATGAGGCGCAGAAGCGTGAAGAGGATCTGCGTGCCTCCTTTGCAGCCAGGGAAAATTTGTTCGAAGAACAACTGTTCTCAATCGCCAAGGCTCTCTCAGGTAATTTTGCTTGTGGATATTGTTATCCTTCTCTGCTTCTAATGTTTTTGCTGGTGGCGCTGATGTTTTTGGTCCATGTGTGGGTTTATGTACAGATGCTGGCGATTTGAGCTTTGACCCGTGATACATTGCAAATGTATCTATAATTTTTTATGTTCCATGCTTGGTTTTATCCACTTTCTTGTGTTTTGTTCCAACTTTGGAGTACATTTCATATGATTTCTTGGACTAACCTATTAACAAGAGCCACAGTGCCAGCTGCCTGTTTTCTGCTGTTTTTGGTTCCAGGAAAGTTAGAAAATGAATATTCTCGGAATTGGACGGGACAAAAGCCAAAGTGCCTATTTTTCCGGAAGGGCTCAAGTGCCAGAATACAAGACGGAGAGGGGCCAGGGGCCGGCCACACCACCTGGCCATGCGGCCAGGCTTGGCCCGCGCCAGGGGGTGGTCTGGCCGACCCCAGCACCCCCTCGGCCTATACTTCCGCCTATAAGTTGCCCTCGGGACAAAAACCCTAGGTACCCGATCAAAAATCGACGAAAGAGTCTGTAGCCGCCATCATCTCCATCCCTAGATCAGGAGGGATCTGAAGCTCTTCCCGGCACCCTGCCGGAGAGGGGAATTCACCCTGGAGGCCTTCTTCATCGCCATGCAAGCCTCCGGTGTGATGCGTGAGTAGTTCATCCTTGGACTACGGATCCATGTAGTAGCTAGATGGCTGGTTTCTCCTCCTTTGTGCTTTCATGTTTAGATCTTGTGAGCTCTGTTCATGATCAAGATCATCTATTTGTAATCCATACATGTTTTGTTTGTGGGGATCCGATGGATATTGAGATGCTATTTCAGATTGATTATTGATTCTATCATGTCTTTGTTATTTGAGATCTTGCATGCTTTCCGTTGTTAGTAGCTATCTTGGCCAAGTAGATGCTAGCAACTCCAAGAGTTAGTATTTATGCTCGATAGTGGGTTCATGCCTCTGGTAATCTGGGGAAGTGACAGAAATCTCTAAGGTACTAGATGTGATGTTGCTACTAGGGAGAAAACAACGATCCTTTGTTCATAGAACAATTGTATTGTTTACCTTACACGCAGTTCGTAAAGCAATAATCTGTTGCTTGCAACTTAATACTGGAGGGGGTTCGGATGATAACCTGAAGGTGGATTATTAGTCATAGATGCAGTTGGATGGCGGTCTATGTATTATGTTGTATTGCCCAATCAAGTCTCAAAGGAGTCAAGATGATTAGTATATGCATGTATTGCTTTCTCGGTGTTTGTCAATTGCCCCGCTGTAATTTGTTCACCCAGCATGTTTTCTATCTTAAGGAGAGCCACCTCTAGTGAACTATGGATCCCGGTCCTTTTACTTTACATACAATCTACAATCTTTCACTGCTTTGTGTTTACTTTCTGCAAACTTTTACTTCTTTCCATTCGATACGTTTAATCCTTTGTTTTCCGCAAAACACGGTGAGATTGACAACCTCATCGCAAGTTGGGGACAAAGTTCTGTGGTTGTGTTGTGCATGTCTCCACGTTCCTACTAGCACCGGTAGTACGCCCTGCCAAAGCTCAGCTAGTAACACCATTCGGGTGTTTCCTTGCTCCTACTGGTTTGATTAAACCTTGGTTTCATAACTGAGGGAAAACTTTCTGCTGTACTCATCATACCTTCCTCTTGGGGTTCCCAACGAGCTCTACGTCGATCGTCGAGTGCATCAAGATCTTTTCTAGCGCCGTTGCCGGGGAGTCAAGGAAATCTTCACAAGGGGAGTCCCTCATAACCAATATCTTTATGTTGTTGTTTTTGTGTTGCTTAGTTTTCTTTTTGCTTGTTTGCTTGTTTTGTTCTTTCAAAAACACAAAAAAATTAGTTTTACTTGTTTTGCTTTCTTATTTGAAAACCCAAAAAAAATGACTACTCTTGAACACACTAAGTTGTGTGACTTCACTAGCACCAACAACAATGATTTTATGAGCACACCTATTGCTCCACCTGTGGCTGGAAATACTTTCTTTGAGATAAAACCTGCTTTGCTCAATCTTGTTATGAGAGAGCAATTTTCTGGTATTGGTAATGAAGATGTTGCTTCCCATCTAAATAACTTTGTTGAACTTTGTGAGATGCAAAAGCATAGGGATATAGATGGTGATATTATTAAACTAAAATTCTTTCCTTTCTCTTTGAGAGGAAAAGCTAAAGAATGGTTGAATTCCTTAACTAGGAATAGTATTGATTCTTGGACTAAGTGCAAAGATGCTTTTATTGGAAAATACTATCCTCCTGCTAAGATTATATCCATGATAAGTGAAATAATGAAGTTTAAACAAATTGATAATGAGCATGTTGCTCAAGCTTGGGAAAGAATGAAATCTTTGGTAAAGAATTATCCCACTCATGGACTGACTGCTTGGATGATCATCCAAACTTTTTATGCAGGATTGAACTATTCTTCAAGGAACCTATTGGATTCAGCTGTTGGAGGTACCTTTATGACCATCACTTTGGGTGCTGCAACAAAACTATTGGATAATATGATGGTTAATTATTCTGAATGGCATACTGAGAGAGCTCCACAAGGTATGAAGGTAAATTCTGTTGAAGAAACCTCCTCCTTGAGTGATAAGATTGATATTATTATGTCTATGGTTGTTAATGGGAAAGCCCAAATTGATCCAAATAATGTTCCTTTAGCCTCTTTGGTTGCTCAAGAAGAGCAAGTTGATGTGAACTTCATAAGAAATAACAACTTTGGCAACAATGTTTATGGTAATAATGCTTATAGGAATAATTTTGGTAACAACAATTAGAAACCTTATCCTCCCAACAATGGTAATGCTTATGGAAATTCTTACAACAATAATAAGAGTGCTCCTTCTGAACTTGAAGTTATGCTTAAAGAGTTTATTAGTAAACAAACTGCTTTCAATAAAACTATTGAGAAAAAACTCTCTAATGCTGAAAGAAATATATCATCTTTGCCTGAAGCTCAATCTTCTTTGAATAAAATGGCTGCTAAACCTGAAACTAATGACAATCCCTTTGCAGCTACTAATGCCATACAAGTAAGAATTGATGAAAATGTTAGACTATTAGCTGAATTACATGCTAAGTGGGAAAGAGAAGATAAAATTGCTAGAAACATTAGTGTTTATACTATTACCACCACTAGTGTTGAGGCTAGAAATAGTCCTACTACTTTAGATGATAAAGTTTATTTTGATCTTGATGGTTGCAATATCTCTGAAGTTATTAAGTTCCTACAAAAGCTTGCTAAAAGTCCTAATGCTAGTGCTATGAACATGGCCTTTACAAAACACATTACCGATGCTCTCATAAAGATTAAGGAAGAAAAGATGAAACACAAAGCTTCTATTCCTATAAAACAAGAGGATGGTTGGGAACCCATCATTAATATGAAAGTGAATGACTTTGATTTCAAAGCTTTGTGTGATCTTGATAGTAGTGTTTCTATTATGCCTAGAAGGATTTATGATATGCTTGATTTGCCTCCTCTTGAAGATTGCTATTTGAATGTCCCACTTGATGATAATGCTAAAAAGAAACTCATGGGGAGTCTTAATGATGTTCTTATTATGGTTAATGATTCCTATATCCCCGTTGATTTCTATGTTTTGGATGTTGAATACAATGCTTCTTGTCCTATTACTTTGGGAAGACCTTTTCTTACAACTGTTGGTGCCATCATTGATATGAAAGAAGGCACCATTAAATATCAACTCCCACTCAATAATGGTATAGAACACTTCCCTAAAAAGAGATAAAAGATTTCTTTTGCTTCTCCTATGAAAACAAAATTTGGTTTTAATGCTTCTTCATTTGAGAACACTTGATTCTTTCTTTGCTTCTTATGCCTAACTTAAAGGCGTTAAAGAAAAGTACTTGTTGGGAGATAACCCAAGAGTTTGAGTTGAGTCTTGGAAGTTATTACTACGGTAATAACCGCTCCTTATCCTTTTTATTTGCTTTTTGTGCCAAGAGTAACCTCTAATGAGAGTGAAGTGATGATTGGGAAAGTTGCTGTCCCGAAACAGATTTCTGTGCTTCACCGTAAAAATTCCTGAGAGAGTTCGGTATGTCGGATTGAGCTGTAAATGTTTGTGCTTCTGCCCCAGGTTGTTATCTAACTTTCGTTAGTTCAACACTTTTTGATTTGAGCAACAGAAGGTCTTCTAAAAAATTCGTCTTTACCTGCTGGTCTGTTTTGACAGATTTCTGCCATTTTCTGCATTTGCTTCTTGTGGGTTCCTTTTTGAGTTTTTTTGGGGAATTGAGATTTTTGAGGGAAGTGCTACAGTAGCTAGTATTCTAATGGAAGTTTATTTGGTGTTATAACTGAACCTTGAGACTTATTTATCTTAAGTGCACTAATGTTGCTAATGAGATTGTGTGAAGTTTTGTATGAAGGAAAAATTTTAGGTGTATGGAAGGAATGAGTAATGAGATGAAGGATGGACTAAAGCTCAAGCTTGGGGATGCCACGCGTGTCACCCCAAAAAATATCCAAGAAGTGCAAGCGTCAAAGCTTGGGGATGCCCAAGGCATCCCCTTCTTCATCAATAAAAATTCCAGGTTTCTTCCAAATGCTTCATTTTTATTGTTTTATGCACAGTTGTGTTTTTCTTGGAGCGTCTTCTTTTTTGTTTTTGTTTTTAGTTTGCTTGGTTTGCTTAGTTTTATGAATAAGTTGGTTTGACCTCCTCTTTCATACATTGGTTTGCAAATAGTTTGGTTTGGTTTGGAAAAGAGTAGGAAAGTTCATGCTTATGTGGTAAAAAGAGCTCGTTTTTGACTGTGGCTATGCTTTGGCATGCCGTGCTTGATATTGTTCTGGCTTTATGATTGGTATTCTTTGATGTATCATGACTTGTTATAAACAATTGAGATTGCTTAATGTGCATTGGATGAATCATGCGTTGTTTTAGCATATTAAAGCATAGTATAGTGGTATTCTCCTTTGATGCTTTATTTGGGTTGACTTGGCGCATGCTCACACCATGTTATGACTATCTCAAGTCACCATAGACTTTATGATCCTTTAGTTTTAAACTTGTAGTATCACTTTATGCTTTGATCAATGATGTTTTGTTGCTCTGCATGATTATGGCCATTATTGCTCTCTTAGTTTGTCGCTCCCAGTCTTTTGCTAGCCTCCACCACAAAGTATGAGTTCCACTCATGCATCCAACTCCCTAAACCAAGTTATTCCAAAGAGTCCACCATACCTACCTACTATCTTATGCTATTCCAAGTACATTCATGCTTTTGTCTACCTTTCACTTGTTATGAGAAAACTAGTGATTAAAGCTCTCACGAACTTGATGGCACACTTTACTTTATTGCCTCTAATAAACTTGAACCATTAGGTCCTTCTTTGTTGCGTATATGCTTGTGCTTTATAATTTGAGATTAGCAGAACCATGTTTCATGGGGAACGCTTTCAACATTGCACTTGTACTTTGTACCCCGTTGATATTATGTTCTTTTGCTTACGGATCCCAGCGGTGTGAAATAAAAGTGGAACTTGTAAGATCATGGAGTTTGTATGTGTGTTAGAGAAACACCTGGGCCGCTAGCCTAAGCCATGCCTAATCATGGTGGAAACTTGCAGCATCACCATAATGAGCACTCTATGAAGCATCCTCAATAAAAACCTATGCAAATAGCAAATAAAAAGATCGCTGAGATGCTCATTGTCTGCTTGCCTTATCATTTTGATTATGGGAAAGCTCCCGTATCATGTGCAAGGGGTACCCCGTTGGCGGTTCTTAATGATACACATATACTTACAATGACAAGAGCTTACTTGTGACTGAAGTTGAGTAGCATGAGGATCGGTCTTCGTAAGTAAGGGGCATGAGATTTCGGTTTATAACTTGTCAAGCATATCCTCTTAGTTGTGTCACTTTAACCTTAACCACCTTCAAGATACTTATGATAGGGGCAATGAGAGCTGAAAGCTATAAGTACCATAATTTTTGGAAGCTCTTTATGAGACTTGAATCCCTACTTCCTTTTATAAAGGTCTTTCTTCCACCATTATATTGAGTCTCCACCTTCTAACTTTATGCACTTACTTTGAGAGCATAGTGGCCATTCTTAGTTCTATGTCCATTGTCCCAAGACTAGTTGATTGATGCATAACTTGTTATTGCTTGTTTAAAACTATTGTATCTAGTCACTCTTATGAACTTTGAAGGTGTCCCTTGCATTTATATTTGCTACTCTATTGAGGGATAAGCTGAATACTTTTATGCTATGTTTTCTTTATGTGAAACAAACAAACGTCTTGCAAAGCATTGTTATTCATGAATCTTTTGTTTGTGCCTTTTCATGTTGCATCATAGTTTCTTTGCTTATTGCTAGAACTTTGTCTTTCATGTTATGATTGAAGTACTATGATCCCAGCTTTGATGTTTTGCAAATACTTTGATCAAGTCTTTGATGGTGCATGTCACCTCAAAAATTATTTCTTTTTATCACTTACCTACTCGAGGACGAGCAGGAGTTAAGCTTGGGGATGTTGATACATTGCAAATGTATCTATAATTTTTGATGTTCCATGCTTGGTTTTATCCACTTTCTTGTGTTTTGTTCCAACTTTGGAGTACTTTTCATATGATTTCTTGGACTAACCTATTAACAAGAGCCACAGTGCCAGCTGCCTGTTTTCTGCTGTTTTTGGTTCTAGGAAAGTCAGAAAATGAATATTCTCGGAATTGGACGGGACAAAAGCCAAAGTGCCTATTTTTCCAAAAGGGATCAAGTGCCAGAATACGAGACGGAGAGGGGCCAGGGGCCGGCCACACCACCTGGCCGCGCGACCAGGCTTGGCCCGTGCCAGGGGGTGGTCTGGCCGACCCCAGCACCCCCTCGGCCTCTCCTTCCGCCTATAAGTTGCCCTCGGGACAAAAACCCTAGGTACCCGATCAAAAATCGACGAAAGAGTCTGTAGCCGCCATCATCTCCATCCCTAGATCGGGAGGGATCTAAAGCTCTTCCTGGCACCCTGCCGGAGAGGGGAATTCACCCTGGAGGCCTTCTTCATCGCCATGCAAGCCTCTGGTGTGATGCGTGAGTAGTTCATCCTTGGACTACAGATCCATGTAGTAGCTAGATGGCTGGTTTCTCCTCCTTTGTGCTTTCATGTTTAGATCTTGTGAGCTCCGTTCATGATCAAGATCATCTATTTGTAATCCATACATGTTTTGTTTGCGGGGATCCGATGGATATTGAGATGCTATTTCAGAT
Organism: Avena sativa; assembly: GCA_916181665.1. Taxonomy (NCBI): domain Eukaryota; kingdom Viridiplantae; phylum Streptophyta; class Magnoliopsida; order Poales; family Poaceae; genus Avena; species Avena sativa. The sequence continues at coordinate 349,831,698 of OV702287.1, forward strand.
TGATTATTGATTCTATCATGTCTTTGTTATTTGAGATCTTGCATGCTTTCCGTTGTTAGTAGCTATCTTGGCCAAGTAGATGCTAGCAACTCCAAGAGTTAGTATTTATGCTCGATAGTGGGTTCATGCCTCTGGTAATCTGGGGAAGTGACAGAAATCTCTAAGGTACTAGATGTGATGTTGCTACTAGGGAGAAAACAACGATCCTTTGTTCATAGAACAATTGTATTGTTTACCTTACACGCAGTTCGTAAAGCAATAATCTGTTGCTTGCAACTTAATACTGGAGGGGGTTCGGATGATTACCTGAAGGTGGATTATTAGTCATAGATGCAGTTGGATGGCGGTCTATGTATTATGTTGTATTGCCCAATCAAGTCTCAAAGGAGTCAAGATGATTAGTATATGCATGTATTGCTTTCTCGGTGTTTGTCAATTGCCCCGCTGTAATTTGTTCACCCAGCATGTTTTGTATCTTAAGGAAAGCCACCTCTAGTGAACTATGGATCCCGGTCCTTTTACTTTACATACAATCTTTCACTACTTTGTGTTTACTTTCTGCAAACTTTTACTTCTTTCCATTCGATACGTTTAATCCTTTGTTTTCCGCAAAACACGGTGAGATTGACAACCTCATCGCAAGTTGGGGACAAAGTTCTGTGGTTGTGTTGTGCAGGTCTCCACGTTGCTACTAGCACCGGTAGTGCGCCCTGCCAAAGCTCAGCTAGTAACACCTTTGGGGTGTTTCCTTGCTCCTACTGGTTCGATTAAACCTTGGTTTCATAACTGAGGGAAAACTTTCTGCTGTACTGATCATACCTTCCTCTTGGGGTTCCCAACGAGCTCTACATCGATCGTCGAGTGCATCAACCCGCAGGCCTTTCGTCGCGATGACGCTCTGGCGGGTGCGCTAGCTGCAGTCGAGGACCGTAGCGCCGCCGTCCAGGATACACTTTCCAAAGCCAAGGGCACCCTCAGTCGCCTCCGGGAGGAGTTGATGCCTAAGGCAAAGCTGATCGATAATATGGACGAGCTGGTGGAGTCACTCGCTGGGGGTGTGCCTTCCAGCTACAAGAACTCACTCCGTGCGGCTGGCGCGTCCATGTCACTCGCGATGGTGCAGGCCCACAGAGTCGAGATCGATCCTTTCGCGGTGTCAAAGGCGATGCCTGTTGGCGCGGACGGTCAGTAGGTAGTCTTTGCTCCTTTCGCGACTGCCTGTGGCAAATATGGGCATCACTTGATAAATACTGTTGCGAAGTACTCTGAGGAGCTCCAACGTGCCAAGAAGGCGGCGAAAGCTTCGGCCTCAGGGGCCGGCGGAAAGTCAGTGGCGTCTGATACTGCCACGGACTTGATGAAGCCCCCGAAGCCGTCGAAGTCGAATAAGCCAGTTGCTCCTTAGTTAGCTTTGTAATAGTTGATTAGTTTATGTCCTTTTGTTTAAGAACATGCCTGCTGGCGAGTGTATCTGCTGATACTTATGCTGGTCTTGAATGCATCTGACCATTTTGTCTTTGTGTTGATTTGGTCGTCTTATTTTCTTCTATCTTGACTTGTGGTAGGGTACATCAAGTGATCCTATGAGGGGATCCCAGGACTTGCCAACTCTTGATGATACCGTGGCACCGTCGCGCTCCAAGGTAGATGAGCTGTCCTTGCTTTCGTGACTGCGTGATCGCGTGAAGCAGCTGGAGCGTGAGTTGCCCGTGATCCGCGGTAACGCGGACGTGTGGAAGTCGAAGGCGGAAAAAGCCGCCGCCCGAGAGCAGTACCTGCTTGGCGAGGTGACGCAGCTGGGCGACCAATTCAAGTGTTAGTTTGCTTTTTCATCTTTTCCTTGTAGTCATTCGCAGTGGTACGTTGTACTCATGCTACTAGTGTTGCTTCGTGTAGTTGTTAGCGCGCGTCATCCGCAGGAGGAGAAGGATATAATTGCCATTCGCCTGCATGATCTTACCCAGGAGCAACTTCAAGAGAGTGGATACTTCTTTCTTGAAGAACATTTATCGGGCGATGTTCCCGCTGGATGATACTCCATCGAGCCTACTAGCCCTTCTTGCCAAGTTTCAAGATCTGTCCGCAGTTCGCGAATGCGTGAGGCAACAGTTGGTGGCTGGTGCCAAGGCTGCTCTCTCGATGGTGCGATTGCACAGGCCTGACGTAGATGTTGCCGCCATTGCGTCTGGGTCACCTGCACCGCCAGCAGGTTCTGCTTATAATATGGTGCCGCACTATCAGGCGGTGGACCGCCCAGCAGAAGAGATCGTCGACTTCTTTGAGGAACAAACCAATGTTCTTCTGCTGCAATAGTGGCCTAGTTTTTATCCTGCACATAAGTGTACTTGTATTGTAAAGTTCGTATAGGTCTTGTAAATAGTTTATTATCGAATATGCATAAAGAGCTTTGTTAGCATGAAGTGCGTTGCACTATGCGAGTCCTTTTCGTTAGCCTGGCCATGTTTTATCTCAGTCCCTTGTCAACCTGCCAGGTGCGTTGCAGCTAGATTGAGGTTGTGTTTTAGGGGTTCGATTGATGTACCAGCTACTCAGGAAATCGCATCTCGGTTCGAAGAACAAAGTGTGTATGGGATGGCGCAGCTCCCGAGTATATAAATTAAAAAAGTAAAAGGAGAACACAGAGTTTTGGGGTACTTAGCTTTTATTTATTTGAAGAACAGTGCGAGGTACAATGTGTGGCTAAGTAGCCTTGGCTGAGTAGCCTTATTTGCAATGTAAAAGTAAAAAACGACTAAGGATAGAAGCGTCGCAGTTGTGCAACGTTCCAGGGGTTGGAGTATGCGACTCCTGTCTCTAAATCTTGAAGGCGATAGGCGCCACCTGGGATTACTTCTGTAATCACGTACGGTCCTTCCCAGGGGGACTCGAGCTTGAGATGTCCCTGCTGCTTCAGTCGTAGGACCAGGTCACCTTCGACGAAGGATCTGGGGCGAAGCCTCCTACTGTGGTAGTTGCGCAGGTTCTGCTGGTAGATCGTGGATCTTTCTGCGGCAATTTCTCTTGCTTCATCAAGGAGGTCGACGGAGTCTTCGAGTGAAAGGGATGACTCTTGTTCGTTGTAATCGACCACGCGCGGCGCCTTGTATCGTACTTCGTCTGGTAGCACTGCCTCTGCTCCGTGCACCATAAAGAATGGCGTGTAGCCCGTGATGCTGTTTGGAGTTATACGTAGGCTCCAGAGTACGTACTGCAGTTCATCTGGCCAGCAACCCCCGGCTTGTTCGAGTGGTCGTAGGAGTCGCTTTTTGATGCCGCTGCAGACGATCCCGTTTGCTTTTTCCACCTGACCATTGGTCTGTGGATGCGCCACTGAGGCGTAGCTGATGTTGATCCCCAGGTTCTTGCAGAATTCTTGGAACTCCTTGGACGTGAAGTTCGTCCCGTTGTCGGTGATGATGCTGTGCGGCACGCCAAAGCGGTAGACGATGGACTCGAAGAACTTGACTGTGTTGTGCCCTGATTGATTGGTCACTGGCATGGCCTCGATCCACTTGGTGAATTTGTCGACTGCGACCAAGAGGTAGACGTAGCCTCCTCACGAGGACCTTGGAAGCTTGCCGACAATGTCGAGCCCCCACTATGCGAAGGGCCAGGCCAATGGGATTGGTCGTAGCTCTGCGCCTGGTGCGTGTGGCTTGTCCGCGAATCGCTGGCAAGCATTGCATTTTTGGACTATGTCCTTGGCGTCGCGCATGGCCGTGGGCCAGTAAAATCCAGCTCGCAGAGCTTTGGCAACGAGGGCGCTACTGCCGGCGTGGTGCCCGCATGTCCCTTCATGGATGTCAAGGAGAACTTCTCTTCCGTCGGCCATGGAGACGCATCGTTGTAGCACTCCTATGATGCCGCGTTTATACAGTTCGCCGTTGATAATAGCGAATGCCTTGGATCGCTGCGCGATGTGTCGTGCATCTGTCGGATCGTACGGTAGCCTCTTGCTGAGGAGGTACGTAATGTACGGCTGCGTCCAGGATTGTTCAATCATCATGACGCTCATTGGTCCCTCGAGTCCTGTGTCCAGCTCCAAGTCATCGAGTGCCATTGGCGCATTGGGCGGCGTAGCCCCCGAGTCCATTGCTGCGCTTGTTTTCTTCTCTGCGGCCTTTGGCTTGATGGAGTGTTCGCATATGCGCTCGAGAAATACCCAGGTGGTATGGGGGCGCAGGTAGAGCCTATGTTGGCGAGTGCGTCTGCCTCTTCGTTGCTTTCGCGACCTACGTGTCGCAACTCGCAACCATCAAAGTCTCCTTCGAGTGTATCGTAGAGGTCGCGGTACGCGATCATGTTGTCGTTCAGTGTGTCGCACTCATGCATTGTTTGGTTGACGACCAACTTGGAGTCGCCATATATGATGAGCCTCTTGGCGCCTCAAGCTTTTGCCATCCTCATCCCGTGCAACAGGGCCTCATATTCAGCCTCATTGTTTGAGGCTGTGAACTGCATTCGCAGGATATACTTCAGCTTGTTCCCGTGAGGTGATGTCAGTATGACACCTGCGCCTGCTCCGTCTTTCCGCTTGGACCCATCGAAGTGCATTGTCCAGAGGTAGGGCATATCTGGCTTGTCCGGGAGCTGGTTCTCCATCCAGTGCACAAGGAAGTCCGGGAGGACTTGCGACTTGATTGCGTCGCGCTTTTCGTATGTGATGTCTCGTGGAGACAACTCTATTCCCCAAAGCGTGACTCGCCCCGTGGCGTCGGGGTTATAGAGGATATGTCCCAGCGGGGCGTCATTGACTACCACGATTGGGTGTTCCTGAAAGTAGTGGCGCAGTCGCCGGACGGTCATAAAGACACCGTACGCCAGCTTCTAGTAGTGCGGGTACCGCTGTTTTGTTCGCATGAGGACCTCGCTGAGGTAGTATACTGGGCGTTGCACGCCGTGGACCTTGTTTTCCTCAGCTCGCTCGACGACGAGCACTGTGCTGACCACCTGGTTGGTGGCGGAGATGTACAGCAACAGTGGTTCCCTTTCACGTGGAGTCACCAGCACTGGCGAAGTGGATAGCACGCCTTGAGATCTTCGAATGCTTCTTGCGCTTCATTGGTCCACTCGCATTTTTCAGCTTTGCGGAGGAGCTGGTAGAAGGGCAATGCCTTTTCACCCATCCGACTGATGAATCGACTGAGTGTCGAGATTCGTCCGGCCAGTTGCTAGACGCCTCTTATGTTCTTCGGCTTCTCCATGGCCAGTATGGCTTTTATCTTCTTCGGGTTGGCCTCGATTCCTCTCGCGGAGATGAGATACCCGAGAAACTGTCCAGATGGTACACCGAAGGCGCATTTGTCCGGATTGAGCTTGATCCGGCAGCGATTGAGGTTGGCGAAGGTTTCGCGCAAATCATCGATTAGAGAGGCTTCCTCCTTGGTCTTGATTACTATGTCGTCGACATAGACTTGGATGTTGCGACCCAGTTGTTCCTTGAGGCAAGCCTGCATGCACCGCTGGTAGGTGGCTCCCGCGTTTTTTAGCCCGAAGGGCATTGTGTTGTAGCAGAACACACCAAAGGGCGTTGTAAACGCTATTTTCTCCTGATCTTCCTCCTTCATTCGAATTTGATTATAGCCTGAGTAGGCGTCGAGAAAGCAGAGTCGCTCGCATCCCGCGGTGGAGTCGATGATCTAGTCGATCCGTGGCAGCGGGAAGTGATCCTTTGGGCAGTGCTTGTTCAGAGAAGTGAAGTCCACGCACATCCGCAGGATATCCGTGTCCTTCTTTGGTACTAGCACCGTGTTGGCGAGCCAAGTGCTTTCCTTGATCTCGCGTATGAACTTGGCCTCGAGGAGTCTGTTGATCTCCATTCCAACTGCCTGTGCTCGTGGCTCAGACAATCGCCTAATTGTTTGCTTGACTGTCCTTGCGTCGGGGTTAACGTTGAGTGCGTGCTCGGCGAATTCCCTGGGAACTCCTGGCATGTCCGCAGGACACCAGGAAAAAATTTCCCAGTGTTCATGGAGGAATTCGACAAGCGCGAGTTCCTATGCGGGACTCAAGTTATTGGCGATGAGGGCCGTCTTGGCGGGATCCGATGGATGGACCTGCACTTTCTTTGTGTGCACAGATGAGTCGAAGGAGAGATCAGGTGAGCTTAGCCTGCTAAGGGGAGGCAGGTTGTTGTCTGTCGTCTCTTTCAATCTCGCGAGTTCCTCCTGCATTCCGAAGGACTGGGAGATTCTGTTGAATTCCCTGTCGCAACTGTCAGATCACTGAAAGCTCCCATTGATCATGATGACGCCATTGGGACCTGGCATTTTCATCTGTAGGTAGGCATAGTGGGGCACTGCCACAAACATAGCGAACGCGACGCGCCCGAGGATGCAGTGGTATTGTGAGGGCCAGTCGACAACGTCAAAGTCGATGCGCTCGTGCCGGAAGTTCTTCGGCATGCCAAAGATGACGTCGAGGTTGATTTTGCCCAGGGGTATACGCCTTTCCCTGGGACGATGCCGTGGAACGTTGTGTCCGATGCCTCCAGGCAGGTTAGAGGGATTCTCATTGCTCGCAAGGTACTCGCGAATATGAGGTTGATGCCGCTTCCGCCATCCATGAAGATGCGACTCATGTCGAAGCCTCCAATTTGTGCCTCGAGTATGAGGGGGCAGTGACCTGGACAGGGTATCTGAGGCGGATGGTCGCGCCTGTTGAAGGTGATACATGACTCGCTTCCACTGAGGTACTCAGTGGTGGATGGTGGCGAGTGCGTGGCCAAGTTGACTTGGCGAGTGATGGCCTTCTGCACCCTATTGGAGGGGCGTCCCTTTTGGATCATCATGGTGCCCATGGCCCGTGGGTACGGTTCACCTCCGTGGTGCTGGTCTGGTGCGGCTCCGTTCGGGGGTGGCCCAGGTGGTGGTGGCAGTGCGCCATGTGCCACGGCGCCTGGAGCGGCTCCGTAGCCTCTTTCGACTGCATTGCGGTTCATCCGAACTAATCCCTCATGTAGCTTGAGGAACTCGCGGCATTCCTTGAGGAGGTGGCTGGACTTTCTCTTGCCGTCATGCTTGTCGATGTAGAAGTGTACCGTGCATGGCCCGGACAGTTTGTCCTCGATGGAGGTCGTGGGTGCCTCATCGCGAGTGTGGCGTTGCCATACTTGCGTGGTTTTCCCGGAGTCGCGGATCCGCCGCTACGGTATCCGCTGTTGCGGTTATCGTCGCGTCTATCGGCGTAGTCGGCCGCGACCATGTTGACGTCGTCGTGGTCATCGTAGATGCGCATGCGACGCTTTCCTCGGCGGTTGCGTCTGCGTTCGAGTTCTGCCTCCTCGTCGGAGTGAGCGCGATTCTTTACCGAATCTTCTCCATCGGCCCACCGATTCACGATCTCCATCAGGTGGTCGATGGTTTGGGGCTTTGAGCGGCCCAGCTCCTTCCTGAGTTCTAGGCGGTGGACACCACCGTTGAATGCATCAATCGCGCGGTCTTCCGAGATGTTCTCCGCGGAGTTCTTGATGATGGACCACCTTTGGATGTAGGAGCGCAGCGATTCGCCAGATCTTTGCTGGCAACATCTCAGCTCTTCGATTGATGCGGGCCGCTTGTACGTGCCTTTAAAGTTGCGCACGAAGCTGTAAACCAGCTCATCCCAACTGCGAATGGATCCGTGTGGGAGGTTATTGAGCCATGCTTGGGTGACGCCCTGCAGCTGTAGCTGCAAGCATTGCATGGCAGTGCTTCGACTGCCTCCATGGAGTCTGACGGAGGAGATGTGGTCCTCCAACCAGATCTTGGGGTCTTGTAGACCGTCGAATTTCAGGTTCTCCGACGGGAGTTTAAACCCTTTAGGCATTCGCTTCTGCCTAATGGATCTGCTGAAGCATCTGGCGCCGCAGAGCTCCCCATCTTCTTCTTCCGTGTCAGTCGACCGAGCACGTCGTGCCCTTGATTTGTCGATCTTGCGCTGTGTGAGGTCGTCGCACGCATCGTAGTCACGATCGTGTCGCCGTGAGCGGCGGCGCCGAGACAGGTCGTGACTGTCATCGCTGGATGAGGGCGAGGAGTGGCGCTTTGCTAGCGCTTTGCCCTTTTTTGGGTCTAGTGTTGGCTCCTTGTCGAGGGCGGCCTCGATTAATCCCAAGCCCGCGATCGTAGATCGGTGCATGGCAGTTCCGGGATCTCCAGCTGGCGGCTGGTTATTGAGGAGGTACATGGTGGCTGCTGTCACTGCAGCCTGCGGCGTCCTGGGGACTATGTTGCCTCTCGTATCGACTGTCATAGAGCCAAAGTCGAGGACTTTCGCGGCTTCTATGCGTTCTTGCTCGGTAAGATGAGCCATCCGTGATTTCCTCTTCTTGGCGAGGTATTCGTTGCCCCTTGAGGAGGATCCTCCGTAGGAGGAGAGCCCGACACGACGAAGGCTTGATTCGTCCGCTGCCTTTTTTCACGCCTCAAGTTGCGCGATTGTCTGCAGTTGGCGCTTGAATTCTTCCTTCAGGAGCCAGTCATATCCCATCAGCAGTTCTTGCGGGGACCCGAAGGGTAGACGTGTGCCTCGTAAGGCTTCACGGCAGCGATCCCACTCTTGCTCGTTGAGCTTAATTACGACGCGTTTGCTGGTTTGCTCATTGCTTATGCTGGGAGGTTCGACTGCTCCTCCATTATTGAAGGGGGCGTGATTGCCACCGTTACCGCCGTTGCCACCATTGCCACCATTACCGGCGTTGGGTGGATCGGTGCCATTGCCAGAGTTGCCACCGTTGTCGCGATTGGCAGAGGTGTCGCCTGTGTTGATGACGGAGCACATGAAGTGATTGGGGAAGCTGTTGCTTCCACAACTCTCAGATCTGGAACCATAGGCTCCATCTTCAGTGGCCAGATCGCTCAGATCAGAATCGCGACTGCTGTCGCTGACCGTGTTTTCGACTGCCACCGGGGCGTTGAGCTCGCTGAGGGTGCCGATCGATGGAGGGAACCATGATGCTGGGGCAATCGCCGTGCTGTCGGCTGATAAGGCATGCGAAACGTGCCCATCTGACCAACTTGGAAGCGGAAGCTCCCAATCGCCAGGCTGATTCCGTCGCCCACGGACTCGAAGGCCGGGCGGGTGGCCGGCGTGTGGACGGTGAAATCGAACGCGCCGAAGAGCTGGCGAATCTTCGCTGTTGCGGAGTTGTAGATCGCAGTTGATGGGGCCGAAGAAGCCACACCATTAGCACTCCCAGTTCCCACAGACGGCGCCAATTGACGAGGGTTTAACTCATCAATGCCCATTGTTATGGACTTGGGTTTTGGAGAAGGAGGGAGTGCTGGAGACATCTACCAGCTAGCAAACAAGCACACAGGGGACAAACATTTACCCAGGTTCAGGCCTCGTAGAGGTCCCTACTCCTGCTTGTCTGCTCATGGAATTATCGAAGGAATCGAAAGTTACAATGGTGCGCAGATGCAATCTGGCGAGGGTTGTGGAAACTAGGGTTGAGTGTGTCCTCCTCGCTGCCCCCTCCTAGCCTTTATATAGATAGGCTAGGTCTCGGGTAGCAGGTCGAGTCGGTTACAAATTAGGGTTTTTCCCCTTCAAACTTTCTATCTTTAACTTCTTCTTGTTCTTCAAGCAATCGAGAGTCCGTAGGTTACTTGAGTCCTTCGTTTGGGCCTTGGCGACACCGTGGGCCTGTACGTATCTGGATCGTATATACCAAGCTCCAGTACCTGTAGGGTATACCCATGTCATCTAGGGTTCCAAGAACCCAAGAGTAAAAAGCTTCTCACCTTTCACCCAATCGAATCCTCACCAAGAACTCAAATCAATGCACCAAATGCAATAGCAAGAACACAATAAGTTCTCAAGTCCTTCTTTCGCAAATTCCACCAAAGCTACAAAAGCTAGTGGGAGAATAAGAGAGGAAGAACACAAGAGGAAATCCACAAAAGAAACCCTAAGGTCTAGATCCCAATATGTTCCCCTCACATAGAGGACAGATGGATTGGTGGAGTTGTAGATCTAGATCCCCCTTTCAAATCCCCTAAAAAGATTCAAGAAATATGGGAGGGATTGAGAGTATTTGCAAGCTCTTGAAGGTCAAAACAATGGAGGAGAGAGAAAATGCAAGCAACCAGCCTAAGGAGGAAGAAGGGGTCTATTTATACCCCTCCCGAATGAAATATGACCATTTGGGACCTCCCAGGCCGGATAATCCACCCCTCCCACGGATATTCCTGGTTCCCCGGGCCAAAATATGGCTAAGGACTTCGCGGCGCGACCCTCTGTATAGGGGGCAGATATTTGGGCCGGATAATCTGCCCCCCGGAGGCCCGGATAATCTGCCCCTATTACAGGGAGCCATGCTTCAAAGTCCTTAGCCGTTTTCCGGAAATTGGTTCAGATAATCCGCCTCCATGGCCGGATAATCCGCCCCCCTGAAAACTGGCAGAAACAGCGAAAGTGAAACAATCATAATTTTTACATTCGGACTCCATTTTTGATGATCTTGGGATCGTTTTAAAGAGGACACTGAGCTCTAGAAGATTATCCAGAGAAACATCATAGTCCAGCAAGGTAGGATAGAACCAAATGAAAAAAAGGTTTGACCTCTCTCAAAAAGACGAATCGATAAAACCTCCAACATCGAAAATGCAATTGAGAATGCATATGCAATTCGTTTTCGATGAATTTGAGCTTGTCATGGAGATTAACACAAGATCTAAATACTCACATGAGTAAGACCCAAATAAGAACCAAGAAAGATATGCCAAGTATGCAAAGGTTTGAGCTCTCACCGAGGGATATGATCAAGTTACTCACTCGAGAGACCCTCTTGATAGTACGATTATCTATCCTATAACCGGTCTCCCCAACTAACACCACGAGACCAGGAAAAAAGAAACCCTATCAAGATCAAACAATTTCCTTGTGTATATTCCACTTGATGTTGATGATGACGATCTTCTGCACCTCAAGATGGAACACCTTTCTTGATTGCGCTAGCTTGGTGAAGACTTGGAATTTGCTCCCCCATACTCCACTATGGAAGACCCTCTCTTTTAGGCATATCTTCACATATCCATGATCACCATAAGGATGTCAAGCTACACTTGAGATCATCTTATTATTCAAGACACACTTTCCATAGACTCAACTTCTACTTGACCAATCTCCAGATCATTCCTTGAAACCTTGATCAACACTTGCTCTTCTTCACTTTCTTCTTCTTCCAACCTTGAAGCCAAAATATGGTTCAAGCATTGCCTATGGAAAAATCCTACAAGTAAAACTCAATGCAAACATAAGTCCATAAAGATTGTCATTAATTACCAAAACCACACATGGGGCACACATGTTCTTTCAAGGGGTCACTACAAGGGTCGGCATGGAGCACCATCCGGGGCATTCCCAGGCTCAATCGCGTGGTGCCATGCGGCCTTTAGGCGGACGGGCAGTGCCTGTGGCCAATGGATGGCCAAGGATGGTGCACAGGTGCACTCGATGGCTGAGTGATAGCTCATGCTCTGAGCTGTCACTCCTATCGGTGGCGCACTGCAGCGGGCTGCAGTGCCATGATGATGTCCAACAGCGCTGGCGCATCTCCAGTTCCCAAGGCTAGGCCTGACACGCCTTGTCAGGCTCAGTTGAATCCGGTTCCCGGGCCGCTCCTGGCCTAGGATAAGTGCTCCATGGTGCTTCCGGGTTCAGCCGAGGCTGCTCCTTAGCTTTGTTGTCCCCCAATTGTGTCCTTACCCTCCTTTTAGGGCAGCCCTTGGAAGGAGGGGTCAGATCGCCTTGCGCGTCATTGTCTTTTCCTTCCTTTCTGCCCCCCGGCTGGTGGATCGACTGGTCTCGTAGTGTTCGTCTCATCCATAGGCACCTACACCATAGCTGACAGTTAGTCTCCATAGGCTCATAATGCGAGGGATATACCTACTTGGAGCACACGAGGCTCATATCCTTGCGACGACCTTGCTAGCCAGGCTAAGCATCCGCCGAGTCACTGACCGGTGGGTCTTGGCCCACGCGCTTCGACGCAATGTGTGGGACCCCCGATCTCATTACGCCGATAGAAGCCCCCGGGCGAGGGCCGTCAACTTGCAACGCTGGTCGTGCTCGATGAAGAGGTCATTGCCGGGCTTCACCCTTCAATAGCACGTGGGCCCAGTCCACGTCACGGGAAGCGCGACATGACTGGACGACATGCTTTCCATCGCAGAGAGCTGATGTGCGCATGCCTGCGCACTCAAGTGGCCGCGGGACCACCGAGCCACGCCTTGGCTTCCGTGGCAGCCCGCATTGACTGCGCTCGCTTCGATTCCTGCAAAACGACTTTGGTGGGGTGCGATTGTTGCCTTCCCATGAGCCGGTGGGGTAAGCAGCAACCGTTCCCCTCCACATGGATTATAAAAGGGAGCAACAATCGTTCCCCCTCCACTTCCCCCACAACCTTTCCCTTCGAACTCCTTGTTCGGTGGCAATGGCGTCGGGCAGCTCTGGTGACGATGATCCTCCTTCTATGAGGGAGATGGCCCCGCCTCGCCGGAGAATCTGCGGCGCAGGCACCGAGGCCACCGCGTCTCCTCCTCCATTGGCATGGGTCTCTCGCAACCGCATACTGAGGCCCCACCCCGCCACGGCCACTGGGAAGGCGGCAGTAGACGGGGAGGCCCTCTCGGTTGTCGTTCTCCTTATCCAAGGCGCAGGTGTAGTCCGCCCCGCCAGGGTCGCAACAGGAGACGCTCACTCCTCCGCCCGGCCCCTTCAATCTCTCTGTCTCAATCCCGAGAGGAATATATGGCTGACTTGGTGGGTTTTGAGTTCTTGGTCGTCCTGGGCGCCGACTACAAGAAGCGATTGGTGCTTCCTTGCCTGCTTGTTGATGAACTAAGCAGTTTCTTGCTACGTGACATGGAGCTGCAGGAGTAGAGCGGAGGTCAGCCCATATGGAACTTCCGGATGGATGTAGGTGAAGAGGGACGCATGTTCCTGGGTAAGGGGTGGCCTTTGTTTGCGAAGTGGTATCAGCTTCGGGCTGGCCATGTGCTGAAGCTCCTCTTCCACGGGAATGGGCAGTTCACGGTGAAGAGCTTCAATGACTCCATGTGCTGTCGCAGCTACTACCCCTAGCTCCCTGATGATGGGGGTCGAAGAGGCTCTCCTCCTGATGCGGGTGAGGCCTGGGGCTGACCAGGCAATGCGGCACTGCTGGGAGTGGTAGGGAGCGGCACTTTCCCCTTTCCCCAGTGCGCAGCCTTTTGCCCACACCCTTTCATCAAGCATCTTATGTGCGCCAACTGCTGCATTGTACATTTCCCAAATGTAATGCCAATTGGCCATTATTGATGAATTTACCTTTGCCTTCGCGTTCTTTGCTCTTTTTCATGCCGCATCATGCTCAAGCTTGCCCTTGATCCGTTCGTCCCTTGCCGCATTTACGCCTCCGCATGGCCCATAGGGGCATTGTTCATCCAAACCTGCTGACCCGAGCCGATTGTTGAACAAATAAAACTCTCTTTCAATCTTCGGTCTCACACCGACCGGATCTAATCCACCTGGGGAGGTTGTTGCCAACCTCCCCCTCCCTAGAAGCTCAGGGGTTATCACCAAAACTCGGGTCTTGGTCGCCTCCAAAACCCCCGCTCAAGAAGAGGGGTACACCCCGAGAACTCCTTCGGCCTCACGTAAGAACTACTTCGACAGCGTCGAGAAAATATTCAGGCTCGCATACTGCCGCCACTTGGAGGCTTGCTATGCAGCACCGGGGCTGACTACTTCAACCCCGGATTCATGCCCCCGGTGGACACCTCATACCTCGGGTATGTGGTACCCTCTTACAGATATGCCGGTGCATCGTATTTGTATGGCTCCGCGACATGCTATACCTGCACAACGGTTACCCAAGGCCAAGACAACGAGGTATGATGGTGGTCTGGCGCACCTCTCCAGACCCCACAAAGCCCCAAGCAGTTCCTATTGTAGGTTTAGGGATTTATTGTCTTTGTCTTTTGATTTGTTTTGAAACAGACCTTGTTTGTTATGTTGACATGGGGAAGTTTCAATCATCTTTCATTGTGTTTCAGATCATGTTCCGATTTGTTTTCATAATTCCTACTGTTTCAATAAATCTCTTTCTTTTGATGTTGTTTGAAACTGTTCTAAAATCGAAGTTCAAATTTTTGTGAACATATGTGAAAACTTTACTGACTCATACGTGGAAAAAAATTCGAGCTTTATTTCCATGTGAAACTGGAGCGAAAAAATTGAAACCGATGTGAAAAAACTGAAACCCTACTGATGTAATGTTCCACAAATCTCATAGTTCTAGTCATATTTCACATTTTGTATATAGTTTCAGTCATGTTCCAATCAGCTCCAATAACACGAATGTTCCACTCACAGGTTTTAGTCCATTCACAGGTTTCACAATTTATAAGAATCTAGTTTCACAAATTCCAATCTAGTTTCACAGGTTTTAATCTTGTTTTTCAGGTTTCACAAATTCCAATTTGGTTGAAACTGGTTTCACGGTTTTTCACAAATGGTTCCACAAATTTCAATCAGTTCTAATATATCACAAATGGTTCCACAAATTTCAATCAGTTCTAATATAGTTCCAGTTCAGTTTCAATTTTGTTTCACTGGTTTCACCGATTTCAATTTGGTTTCACAAGTTTGTACTAGTTTCAATCTTGTTTCACAGGTTTCATAAAGTCCATTCTGGTTACACTAATTAATGTTTGTATTTATTTCCACAATCTTATTTAATCTTGTTTGAAAATTATAAAATTCTTTTGTTTATCTCTGTCTATAAATTATCACAAGTTGTTTCTATCTGTGTCAAGGCACTCATGTCTGGAAGGAAACTAAAAGGCTAAAAAAAAGATGCACGCAGGTGGGGTCCAACGCAAAGCTAGGAATCTCATCGGATCGAAAGAAACAAACGGCAATTAAACAGACAAAGGGTGGCACAGATCCTGAAGTCTCCTTGGATGGTGGATGAGACACCAGTGCATACCGGCGCCTTTAGAATCGTTGCACTCGACGTGCCCCTTCATGTAATTGACAACTAACAATCAACAACTTGGTCCATTGTTGCATGTGGTATCTCAAAAAATAAAAGTTATTACCTATTAGGGTGTCAAACGGCACCCACATAACAACCCGCGAAGCAAAATATAGACAAAAAGGGATCTAGAAAGTTAGTAAAATTAAAGAAGTGCTAGTGAAAAAGTAGTGCCGCAACCCGTCCCGACGCCCTATTACCTATGGATATGCCTGTAAGTGGACATGCCCACGGCCGACCATGGGCTTGCCGCTTGTGCTGGTTAAAAGGAATTACTTCCTCCGTTTTAAACTATAAGATGTTTTAGTTTTGTGAAATAAATGAATCTAGACCTATTTTAGGGTGTAGATTTATCTAGATTTAGAGTAAACTTACACACTAAAATGAGTCTAATATATTTTTTATAAACCTAAAACATCGATATTTTGAAACGGAGGGAGTACAATTTTACTCACTTAGTTCCAGTCTATTGCCGTGGCTTCCGTTTAGTCCGTTTAATCCCGCCGAACAACGACCGGAGGTCAAGCGGCAACTCTGGTCAGTTCGTTCATTCCGTACTCCACCTGCTCAGCTGTTCCTCTCTCTCCACTGCATCAAAAAAGCATTCAGGCACACACGCGAACACAAACCCGTCCAAACATACAGTACACGAGCAACACGAACTCCAAATCATGGCTGCATCGTTGGCGCCGTGCCGCTGGCCTTCAACCTGTGTCCTGCTCCTGTTTCACTTCCACTACCAGAAACCCCAATCTGTCACCGTTGAACCTGGCTTCCGCCCTGCTCCTCCCTACGGACATGGCCTGACGCGTGCCGTTCCCCATGGACCTCGCCTGCCGCCGGCCGTTCCCACGGATCTTGCCAGGCACCGACTGCTCGAGGGACGGGATGGAGGTGGCCGGAGAAGAGGGACGGAGAGGGGAGCGGAGGGAAGGGGCGGATACGGTGGGGCAGTTCCTTGGGACATGGCGCCTGCTCCGTCGCCATTGGGGGCTGGAGAGTTGGTCTCGATGCGGCGTGGCGGCGATAGCGGACGCGCCGCAAGTGTCCGCCACGATTCTATTCATGCCGCTGGATGTCCATTAGCGATTTAAATGGATTTGGGTTGGCGGCGTCTTGGGCGGCCCATCCCCACTTACTCCCTCCGAAGAGACATAATGGGATATAATGGAAGTATTTATGAGATCATGCTCTTGGTCTTGGTCCTATAAAGAAAACGAATATGGAAAATAGGCATGCAATATGGAGGCAATATTCGGAATCTTTCTTAGAGCATCTTTAGCCGTGACTTTAAAATTTGACACCGTAAAAGTTGTTTGGTGCTCGATCCGGATACAAGGCACGACACCGGCGCGGAGGCCCTACTTTACAGCGCGGGACAAGAAGCTAAAACTGGCTCTCCACCAGGCGCTCAAAAATACGGTGCCGAGAACACGCTTTTTCACGTAGGTGCAGCAAAAGGAGATCAAACAAGACCAAACCAATGGACTGAAAATCCACACAAAATTTCGATCTTGCTACCAGACGCAATCGATATGTCGCATAAATGGAAACTCAATCGATCTAGCCGCAGCTAGCTAGCTTCAGCAAGCGATGCGCGTGCGCGTGTTCCAGGTCACGGGCGGCGTTGCTACTCAGAGGAGCTTGTAGGTGGGTGAGCGGGGGTGCGGGTGTTCCTCTCGCTGTTGATTGCCGCCGCGGACTCTCGCGCGGGCAGATGGACGGCGGAGCTCCACGCGGGAGGGCGGACGGAGGACAGAGGAGGGTGGCGGAGCTCCACGCATGCGGATGGAGGAGGACGGCTAAGGGCGGGAGGATGCCGAGCGCGGGCGGCTACGGGCGGGCGGAGTGGAGTAAGACGCACGAGAAAGTTACTCAAACCAGTATTTCGCCCCGCTTTATAAATAAAACATACTGCGAGTTTATCGCTGGTTAGACATCACAACGCTCAAAGGAAAAGACATAACACGATACAAGATGTTGGACAGCAGCACACACACGTCGTTTGATAGAACCTAAACTAGCGATCCACAGCTCGGCTCATGCGATCATCTCAGGTCAAAGAATTCCATTGCTTAAGACTGTAAATGACAACATGCTCGTTCCATCTCAACTATAGCCAAGTTCGTGTAAGTTGGAATATCATCACCATGCCATGACAAGTGGAACCTAGTCATCAGCCAACTTTCACATTAGTCTAAGTTGTTTGTCCAGCACAACATTAGCGACCAAGAACATCTAGCATGAACAATCGTGAATATATAGTTCTACAATTGAACCATGTATTCAGTGATACATATTTGATGTTCATACAAGGATAACTTTATTGCTGTATGAATACTTTGGGGAATATCATCATACATGATTGCCTCTAAGGCATATTTCTAATAGTCTTCCACTTGCACTAGCGTCAATCATCCTGACATCACATCTAATGCCCATGGCTTGCGCCTCATGCTTAGGCTTTGGAAGTGGCTTTGTCAACGGATCCACAATATTTGCATCCGTGTGTACCTTGCATAACTTGATATCACCTTGATCGATAAACTAACAAATCATGTGGTATCGCATGAGTATATGTTTGTTCTTCTGGTGTTGTCTAGGTTCCTTGGCTTGTGCAATAGCACCATTGTTATCACAATACACGTCTAACAGATTGGACGAGCCCTGAACCACACCAAGATCAATCAAAAAACTCCTGATCCAAACAACTTTCTTTGCCGCCTCCAAGGTAGCAATATACTCAGCCTCTGTTGTAGATGTACACATAGTCTCTTGCTTGGAACTCTTCCAACTCACAGCCCCTCCGTTCAATATGAACACGTACCCAGATTGCAAACGAGAATCATCTGAGTCAGTAAGGTAACTCGCATTCGTGTAACCCTTTACACTGAGTTCAACCTCACCTTCATAAACTAGAAACACATCCTTAGTCGTTCTCAAGTACTTAGGAATGTTCTTAACCGCTGCCTAGTGGATTTCTCTAGGGCCAACATGGTATCTGCTCACAACACTTAGATCATAGGAAACATTTGTACTAGTACAAATCATGGCATACATGATAAATCCAACTGCTGGAGCATATGGAATCACACTCATACGACTTCGTTCATCAGTTGTCGAAGGACACTGAGTCTTGCTAAGTATTACACCATGGGACATTGCTAAGTATTACACCATTAGGATTTCGCCCCGCTTTATAAATAAAGCACACGTGTGAGATCGCTGCTGGGCTAGACAGCACAACGCCAAAGTAAGAGACACAACACGATACAAGATGTTAGGGCAGCAGCACACACACACCCGAACTAAAACAACAGAAAACAAAAAGAAATGGAGACGGAGACGGATCAACTAGACGAGGAAGACCGCAACCGCTGCGCCCTCTGAAGAATACCCACCTTGCTCCTAGCCCCAGCTCGTCAAGCACCAAGCAGCACCCTCAAGAGGGGAGGCGACCGCTGCTGCCTGGACCAGAGACTGGCCCTAGGGTTTCCCCGGCACGCAGATGAGAGTGAATGAAGGGTAGCCACGATGCCCTCCAGGAAGGAAGATGCCACCCACGGGCGGCACCGTGTCGGTGTCGGTCGTGCCGACAAGGATTTCTCCCGAGGACCCTATCCACACCCCCCGGATGAGCCGTAGCACAGGAGACCCGCGAGGGCGAGGCCTCACCACCACCAAACTTGCCACCCATGAGCATGCGCCACTCCGGTCCTAACTCCACCATCATTGTCTCACAGAGAAAGCCGTCGCGAGGTCTGCAACATCGCGACATAGGTAGAAATGAAACATGGCCCACAGTACCGCGAACGCGCGGGGGGGGGGGGGGGGGGAACTTCCTCCACCGCCAAACGCGGTAGTCGACCGGACGCGGCCGCAGACACACCAGTCCTCCATAGGTTCGGCCGGGCCCATCGGGCTTGTAAAGCCTCCGCGGAGGCATACCAGTCCCATGGCGGTCCAGCCGATCCCCGGTAGGCCCATAAAGTCCGCCACCACGCCGCAACAGGCCGACCGAGGACGCCATGGAGCCCATCCATTCTACCCGCCAAGATCGGCAGAGCAGCCAAAGCACAGCCGGCACGCCTGGTCCAGACCCGAGCCCAAAAGGGCCCAATATGGGCCATGGCAGCGCTCGCCCCAAGCTTGGCCTTCCGTTGCTGCGTCGCGCTGCCCCGTGAGGCAAAATGGACCGTTTTCGTTCGCACGTGAGCCCGAGCGATAGCGCGCTGTATTGCACGCACCAAATATATCACTTTGGATAGTGTAAAATACCGCGCATATTATTATTTTTTACAACGCGCACTTGTTTACAGTCGCTGCTGGAGTGTGCAAAATGGACTCCAGCGCTGCATATCGGAAGAATTTTTAGCGCGGGTATGATATACAACGGCCGTTGGATATGCTATTACTATTGTAGTTGATTAACGTTCTGATCCCATGGCTAGAAGAGAACAACTACCATATCATCCGTAATAAACAAAGCTTAGCTTGGCCTATATCTACACGTCATATCCTTGGGATTATTGATACTAGTATAAAACTAGTATAAAACATAAAAAAAGAGTGAAACAGAAAAGAGCAGCGAACTTTACTCTCCGTAGTTAACAATCACTTAGCTTTTGCAAGAAAATAAAAAGCAAAGATCTTCATTTCCATGCTCCATCTGTTGGGTCACGCGGAGATAAATAAAACTTTTTCCCCTACACAGTACTCCTAATATCTAGCTCAGGTTATAGGCCACGAGATTATCACTAAAAACATGGATGCAGAACCTAATGTAGCGCGTTGAAGCAGTGCCAAACAATCCCACGAACTCCTTCGCCAGATTCCCACGAACTCCTTCGTCTCCAGCGCCACACGTACAATGTCTCTACCAGTATCCACACGTACATCATGGAGCTTCGGACAGAGGATTTCTAGATCTTATCTAGCCTGAAATGGGAGTGGAGAAAGTGATGGGTAGATCTTGAACTATCCCTTGTCACTCCACTTATATACGCTCCTAGCTGGGCTCAAGCTTGAGGCCCATCTAGGCCGTATCACAATCTCCACATGGATCTCATCCACATGGTCTCCTATCCCTTAAGTGTGTGACCCTGTAGGTTCACGTACACCTGAACACGACATGAGCTACTCTTTCAAGTATCTTGTCATGGCTATGAGTCCAACTCACTCTCATGAACACTCGGTCTCAAGTCGATAGATGGTAATGGCCTCTAGGAAGACATGTCAACTCTCAAGTGTCGTAAAGTCTGAAGACGAACCTTTCTCAATGTGAATTTCGTCAAAGTCCTTTTGCCACACGATATACCTTATCAAGCTATAGACGAGTAGTTGTCATACATTTAATAGCTTAACTCTCTTCTCGTTCCGTGATATGTGATTCACTAGACTAACACTTAGTCTGACTCCTCAGTTAACGCTTAACCGAGTAGCGCATGGCCATGCTTCCAAATCATATCACACGAGAGGGCCCAGAGAATATCTCTCTATTACGGAAGGGTAAATCCCATCTTGGTAATCCATGTCACACAGCTTGCTTCACAACCAACCCAAACTCTTATAACTGTCCATTTACGGAACATCGTTTGATAGAACCTAAACTAGCGATCCACAACTCAGATCATGCGATCACCTTAGGTCAAAGGATTCAATTGCTTGAGACTGCAAATGACAACATGCTCGTTGCATCTCAACTATGGGTCAGTCCAACTTGTTAAACTCTTTAACCAAGTCCGTGTAAGTTGGAATAGCATCACCATGCCCATGATAAGTGAAACCTAGTCATCAGCCAACTTTCACATTAGTCTAACTTGTGTGTCCAACACAACCTTAGCGACCAAGGACATCTAGCATGAACAATCATGAATATATAGTTCCACAATTGAACCACGTATTCAATGATACGTATCTGATGTTCATATAAGGACAACTTTATTACTTTATGAATACTTTGGAGAATATCATCATACATGATTGCCTCTAGGGCATATTCCCAATAGTCTTTCACTTGCACTAGCATCAATCATCCTGACATCACATCTAATGCCGATGGCTCTTACATGCGCCTCATGCTTAGGCTTTGGAAGTGGCTTTGTCAACGGATCCGCAATATTTGCATCTGTGTGTACCTTTCATAAGTTGATATCACCTTGATCGACAAACTAGCGAATCATGTGGTACCGCATGAGTATATGTTTGTTCTTCTAGTGTTGTCTAGGTTCCTTGGCTTATGCAATAGCAGCATTGTTGTCACAATACACGTCTAACGGATTGGACGAGCCCCGAACCACACCAAGATCAATCGAGAAACTCCTGATCCAAACAACTTCCTTTGCCGCCTCTGAGGCAGCAATATACTTAGCCTCTGTTGTAGATGCAGGCATAGTCTCTTTCTTGGAACACTTCCAACACACAGCCCCTCCGTTCAATATGAACACGTACCCAGATTGCGAACGAGAATCATCTGAGTTAGTAAGGTAACTCGCATCCGTGTAACCCTTTACACTGAGTTTAACCTCACCTTCATAAACTAGAAACACATCCTTAGTCCTTCTCAAGTAGTTAAGGATATTCTTAACCGCTGCCCAGTGGATTTCTCCAGGGCCAGCATGGTATCTGCTCACAACACTTAGATCATAGGAAACATTTGTACTAGTACAAATCATGGCATACATGATGAATCCAACTGCTGGAGCATATGGAATCACACTCATACGACTTCGTTCATCAGTTGTCGAAGGACATTGAGTCTTGCTAAGTATTACACCATGGGACATTGGTAAGAACCCCTTCTTAGACGATTCCATGTTGAACTTCTTCAACACTTTGTCCAAATATGTACTCTGACTCAATCCAATGAGCCGCCTGGATCTATCTCTATAGATCCTGATTCCTAGTATGTAAGTTGCCTCACCCAAGTCCTTCATTGAGAAACTCTTTTCCAATGACTCCTTGGTTGCTTGCAACATCTGTACATCATTTCCAATCAGTAATAAGTCATCCACAAATAAGATCAGAAAGTTTACTTTGCTCCCACTAAACTTCTGGTATAAACAAGAATCATGATAACTCTTGATGAAGCCAAACGATTTGACTACCTCATCAAAGCTAATGTTCCAACTCCGAGATGCTTGCTTCACCCATAAATAGATTTCTGAAGTTTGCATACCTTGTCAGCATTAGTCGGATCGACAAAAACCTCGGGATGTATCATATACATGTCCTCGGTTAATTTTCCATTAAGGAAAGCTGTTTTGACATCCATCTGCCATATCTCATAGTCAAAATAGGCTGCCATAACTAACATTATCCGAACTGACGTAAGTGATACATTGCAAACGTATCTATAATTTTTTATGTTCCATGCTTGTTTTATATCTACTTTCTTATATTTTGTCCACACTTTGGAGTATTTTTACACATTTTCTGGAACTAACCTATTAACAAGATGCCATAGTGCCAGTTGCCTGTTTTCTGTTGTTTTTTGGTTTCATAAAAGCTAGTAAGAAAATATTCTCGGAATTGGACCGGACAAAAGCCAAAGTCAATATTTTACCTGAAGCAACACGAAATCCGGAGGGGAGACGAAGCGGGGAACCAGGGCGGCCACACCCTAGGGTGGAACGGCCAGCCCTAGCCGCGCCACCACCAGGTGTGGGCCCCCTGGCGCTCCACCGACCTAGCCCTTCCACCTATAAAGACCCCTCGAGATGAAAACCCTAAGGGCCCGATCAAAATTCCACGAAAGAGTCTGTAGCCGCTATCATCTCCATTCCTAGATCGGGAGGGATCTCAAGCTCTTCCTGGCACCCTGCCGAGGGGGAGAGTTCACGCTAGAGGTCTTATTCATCACCATGCCTACCTCCGGTGTGATGCATGAGTAGTTCATCTCTGGACTACGAGTCCACTATAGTAGCTAGATGGTTGGTTCTCCTCCTTTGTGCTACCATGTTTAGATCTTGTGAGCTCCGTTCATGATCAAGATCATCTATTTGTAATCCTACATGTTGTGTTTGCGGGAATCCGATGGATATTGAGATGCTATTTCAGATTGATTATTGATTCTATCATGCCTTTGTTATTTGTGATCTTACACGCTTTCCGTTGTTAGTAGCTATCTTGGCCAAGTAGATGCTAGCAACTCCAAGACGGAGTATTTATGCTCGATAGTGGGTTCATGTCTCTAGTAATCTGGGGAAGTGACAGAAATCTCTAAGGTACTAGATGTGTTGTTGCTACTAGGGAGAAAACAGCAATCCTTTGTTCATAGAACAATCGTACTGTTTACTTTACACACTTTGCTTAATGCAATTATCTGTTGCTTGCAACTTAATACTAGAGGGGGTTCGGATGATAACCTGAAGGTGGATTATTATTCATAGATGCAGTTGGATTACGGTCTATGTACAATGTTGTAATGCCCAATCAAATCTCATAGGAGTCAAGATGATTAGTATATGCATGTATGCTTTCTCGATGTTTGTCAATTGCCCCGCTGTAATTTGTTCACCCAACATGACATCTATCTTAAGGAGAATCACCTCTAGTGAACTATGGACCCCGGTCCATTCTTTTACCATCAATCTACAACTATTTACTATTTTCTGTTTACTTTTCGCAAGCAATTACTATCTTCCACACAATATGTTTAATCCTTTGTTGTCAGCAAACCGGTGAGATTGACAACCTCACTATAAGTTGGGGGAAAAGTTATGTGGTTGTGTTGTGCGTGATTCAAAGTTGGAAAAAACACCTTGGAGGTGTTTCCTTGCTCCTACTGGTTCGATAACCTTGGTTTCATAACCGAGGGAAAACTTGATACTATGCTCATCATACCTTCCTCTTGGGGTTCCCCAACAAACTCGATACATTTTGAGCTATCAAGCACTTTTTCTGGCGCCGTTGCCGGGGAGTCAAGGACATCTTCACAAGGGGAGTCCCTCATAACCAATCTCTTTACTTTGTTTTATTTGTTTTGCTTAGTTTATTTCTGCTTTGTTTGCTTGTTTCTTTTATCAAAACACAAAAAAATAGTTGTACTAGTTTTCTTATTTATTAAAAACACAAAAATGACTACTCTTGAAAACACTAAGTTGTGTGACTTCACTAGCACCAATAAAAATGATTTCATGTGCACACCTATTGCTCCACCTGTTCCTAAAGCTACTTTCTTTGAAATTAAATCTGCTTTGCTTAATCTTGTTATGAAAGAACAATTCTCTGGTGTTGGAACTGAAGATGTTGCTGCTCATCTTAATAACTTTGTTGAACTTTGTGAGATGCAAAAACATAGGGATATAGATGGAAATATTATTAAGCTTAAATTGTTTCCTTTATCTTTGAGAAGAAAAGCTAAAGAATGGTTGCTATCCCTAACTAGAAATAGTATTTATTCTTGGACTAAATGCAAAGATGCTTTCATTGAAAAATACTATCCTCCTGCTACGATTATATCTATGAGAAGTGAAATAATGATATTTAAACAATCTGATAATGAACATGTTGGTCAAGGTTGGGAAATAATGAAATCTTTGGTAAAGAATTGTCCCACTCATGGACTGACTGCTTGGATGATTATCCAAACCTTTTATGCAGGACTGAATTATTCTTCAAGAAATCTGCTAGATTCTGCTGCTGGAGGTACCTTTATGACCATTACTTTGGGTGTTGCAACAAAGCTTCTGGATAATATGATGGTTAACTATTCTGAATGGCACACTGAGAGAGCTCGACAAGGTAAGAAGGTAAATTCTGTTGAAGAAACTTCCTCCTTGAGTGATAAAATTGATATTATTATGTCTATGCTTGTTAATGGGAAATCTCATATTGATCCAAATCATGTTCCCTTAGCTTCTTTGGTTGCTCAAGAAGAGAAAGTTGGTGTGAACTTTATTAGAAATAATAATTTTAGCAACAATGCCTATAGGAATAATTTTGGTAATAACAATTATAGGCCATATCCTCCCAATAATGGTAATGCTTATGGAAATTCCTACACCAATAATAGAAGTGCACCCTCTGAACTTGAAGTCATGCTTAAAGATTTTAGTAAACAAACTGCTTTCAATAAAACTATTGAGGAAAAACTCTCTAATGCTGAAAGAAGTATAGCATCATTGTCTGAAACACAATCTTCTTTGAATAAAATGGCTGCTAAACCTGAAACTATTGAAAATCCCTTTGCTGCTATAACACCATACAAGTTAGAATTGATGAAAATGTTAAACTGTTAGCTGAATTGCATGCTAAGTGGGAGAGAGAAGATGAAATTGCTAGAAATATTAGTATTTCTACTATCACCAGCACTAACGTTAATGCTAGCAAACCACATGAAGTTCCCTCTGCAACAATACCTAAAACCAATGGAACCTTTTCTAATAAAAATGCTGAAATTCTTTGAAATATGGGAAACAATAGCTCTACTACTTTAGATGATGATTATGATTTTGATCTTGATGGTTGCAATATCTCTGAAGTAATTATGTTCCTACAGAAGCTTGCTAAAAGTCCTAATGCTAGTGCTATGAATATGGCCTTTACAAAACACATTACTGATGCTCTCATAAAAATTAAAGAAGAAAAGATGAAACATAAAGCTTCTATTCCTATGAAATTAGAAGATGGTTGGGAACCCATCATTAATATGAAAGTGAATGATTTTGATCTCAAAGCTTCATGTTATCTTGATAGTAGTGTTTCTATTATGCCTAGAAGGATTTATGAAATGCTTGATATGCCACCATTGGAAGGTTGTTATTTAAATGTCCAACTTGATGATAATGCTAAAAAAACTCATGGGGAGTATTAATGATGTTCTTATTATGGTTAACAATACCTATGTCCCCGTTGATTTCTATGTTTCGGATGTTGAATGCAATGCTTCTTGTCCTATTATTTTAGGAAGACCTTTTCTTAAAATTGTTGGTGCCATTATTGATATGAAAGAAGGCACCATTAAATATCAATTCCCACTCAAGAAAGGTATAAAACACTTCCCTAAGAAGAGAGATAATACTCCTTTTGTCTCTCCTATTAAAATAAAATTTTCTCTTAATGCTTCTTCATTTGAGAATACTTGATTCTTGCTTCTTATGCCCAGCTCAAAGGCGTTAAAGAAAAGCACTTATTGGGAGATAACCCAAATTTCGTTAAGAACATTTTTGTTGAGTCTTGGAAGTTATTACCTCTGTAATAACCACTCCTTATCCTTTTTGTGTGGCTTTTGTGCCCAGAGTAACCTCTAATGAGAAGAGAAGTAAGACTTGGGAAAGTTGCTGTCCCGAAACAGGATTTTGTGCTTCGCTGTAAAAAAATCGTGAAAAATATCTGTATGTCGGATTGAGCTGTAATTTTTTGTGCTTCTGCCCAAGGTTGGTATCTAACTTTATTTAGTTCAACACTTTTCGATTTGAGCAATAGAAGGTCTTCGAAAAAATTGGTTTTTACCTGCTGGTCTGTTTTGATAGATTTCTGCCATTATTTGCATTTGCCTCTTAATCTCTTTCTCTTTGAGTTCTCTTTGCTCACTTGAACTTTTTAAAGGAAGTGATACAGTAGCTTGTGTTTTAATGGAGGTTTTACTTATGTTGAAACTGAACCTAAAGACTTATTATCTTGAGTACACTAATGTTGCTAATGAAGACTGTGTGAAGTTTTGTATGAAGGAAATTTTTAAGTGTAGGGAAGAGTAATGTGATAAGATGACGTATGGACAAAAGCTCAAGCTTGGGGATGCCACCCGTGTCACGTGAAGAAATATCCAAGAAGTACAAGCGTCAAAGCTTGGGGATGCCCAAGGCATCCCCTTCTTCATCAATAAAAATCTCAGGTTTCTTCCAAACACTTCATTTTTATTGTTTCATGCATAGTTGTGTTGTTCTTCGAGCGTCTTTGTTTTCGTTATTAGTTTTTGTTTGCTTAGTTTGTTTAAATAAATTGGTTGTACCCCCTCATTCATACATTAGTTTTCAAATAAGATTGGTTTGGATTGGAAGAGAGTAGGAAAGTTCATGCTTATAAGTGGTATAAAAGGAGTTTTGTTTTTGACTGTGGCCTAGGCTTTGTCATGCCATGCTTGATATTTTTTTGGCTTTATTCTTAGTGATTATTGTTGTAGCATGGCTTGTTACAAACAATTGATATTGCTTAATGTGCCTTGAAAGAATCATGCGTTGTTTTAGCATATTAAAGCATAGTATTGTGGTATTCTCCTTTAAATGCTTTATTTGGGTTGACTTGGCGCATGCTCACACCATGTTAAGACTATACCAAGTCACCATAGCCTCTATGATCATTTAGTTTTTGACTTGTAATATCACTTTATACTTTAATTAATAATGTTTTGTCGCTTTGCATGATTATGGCCATTATTGCTCTCTTAGTTGGTCGCTCCCAGTTTGCTAGCCTCCACACTAAGTATGAGTTCCACTCAGGCATCCAACTCCAAATAAAACCAAGTTATTTCAAAGAGTCCACCATACCGACCTATTAGCATTTTCTATTCCAAGTATATTGATGTTTTTATCTATCTTCCGAATTAAACTTGTTATGTGAAAATTAGTGATTAAAGCTCTCACAAACTTGATGACACACTTTACTTTTCTTGCACTTAATAAACTTGAACCATTGTGCCCATCTATGTTGCGTATATGCTTGCATTTTGTAAGTTGGGAATTAGCAGAACCATGTTATCATGGGGAACGCTTTCAACATTGCACTTTATTTAGTTGATATCATGTTCTTTTGCTTATGGATCCCGGCGGTGTGAAATGAAAGGGGAGCTTGTAAGGCTCATGGAGTTCGTATATGTGTTAGAGAAATGCCTGGGTGGCTGGTCTAATCCATGCCTAATCATGGTGGAAACCTGTAGCATAACCATAGTGAGCAATCTATGAAGCACCCTCTATAAAAAAAGCCTATGCAAATAGGAAAGAAAAAAAAGGAAAAAAGAAGCCTATGCAAATAAGAAATAAAAGGATGCTGAGATGCTCATTGTCTGCTTGCCTTGTCATTTTGATATGGGGATTATTCCGTATCATCAGGCAAGGGGTACCCCGTTGGCGGTTCTCTATGATACACATGTACTTACAATGACAAGAACTTACTTGTGACTAAACTTGAGTAGCATGAGGAACAGTCTTCATAAGTAAGGGGCATGAGATTTTCAGCTTAGAACTTGTCAAGCATATCCTCATATTTGATCACTTTAACCTTAATCACCTAAATATGCTTATGATAGGGGCAATGAGAGCTGAAAGCTAATAAGTACCATAATTTTTGGAAGCTCTTTATGAGACTTGAATCCCTGCTTCCTTCTATGAAGGGCCTTTCTTTTACTTTTATGTTGAGTCTCCATCTTCTATCTTTATGCACCTATTAAGAGAGCATAGTGGTCATTCTTAGTTTGATGTGCATTGTCCCAAAACTTGTTGATTGATTCATAACTTTGATATTGCTTGTGCTTAAACTATTTGTATCTAGTCACCCTTATGAACTTTGAAGGTGTCCTATGCATTTATGTTTTGCTACACTATGAGGGACAAGCTGAATACCATTCTCATTATGTTTTCTATATGTGAAACAAACAAACGTATTTCAAAGCATTATTATTCATGAATCTTTTGTTTGTACCTTTTCATGTTACAACATAGTTGCTATGTCTTATTGGTTAGAACTATATCTTTCATGCTATGTTAAAGTACTATGATCCCAGGTATCAATGTTTTATAAATTCCTTGATCAAGATTGTGATGGTGCATGTCACCTCAAAAATTATTCTTTTCTTTTTATCACTTACCTACTCGAGGACGACCAGGAGTTAAGGTTGGGGATGTTGATACGTTGCAAACGTATCTATAATTTTTGATGTTCCATGCTTGTTTTATATCTACGTTTTTATGTTTTGTCCACACTTTGGAGTATTTTTACACATTTTCTGGAACTAAACTATTAACAAGATGCCACAGTGCCAGTTGCCTGTTTTCTGCTGTTTTTGGTTTCAGAAAAGCTAGTAAGGAAATATTCTCGGAATTGGACCAGACAAAAGCCAAAATCAATATTTTACCTGAAGCAACACGGAGTCCGGAGGGGAGACGAAGTGGGGAACCAGGGCGGCCACACCCTAGGGTGGCGCGGCCATCCCTAGCCGCGCAACCACCAGGTGTGGGCCCCCTGGCGCTCCACCGACCTAGTCTCTTTCTTGGAGCTCTTCCAACTCACAGCCCCTCTGAGTCAGTAAGGTATCTCGCATCCGTGTAACCCTTTACACTGAGTTCAACCTCACCTTCATAAACTAGAAACACATCCTTAGTCCTTCTCAAGTACTTAAGAATGTTCTTAACCGTTGCCTAGTGGATTTCTCTAGGGCCATCATGATATCTTCTCACAACACTTAGATCATAGGAAACATTTGGCCTAGTATAAATCATGGCATACATGATGGATCCAACTACCAAAGCATATGGAATCACACTCATACGACTTCGTTCATCAGTTTTCAAAGGACATTGAGTCTTGCTAAGTATTACACCATGGGACATTGGTAAGAACCCCTTCTTAGACGATTCCATGTTGAACTTCTTCAACACTTTGCCCAAATATGTATTCTGACTCAATCGAATGAGCCGCTTGGATCTATCTCTATAGATCCTGATTCCTAGTATGTAAGTTGCCTCACCCAAGTCCTTCATTGAGAAACTCCTTTCCAATGACTCCTTGGTTTCTTGCAACATCTAGAAATCATTTCCAATCAGTAATAAGTCATCCACATATAAGATCAGAAAGTTTACTTTGCTCCCATGAAACTTCTGGTATAAACAAGAATCATGATAACTCTTGATGAAGCCAAACGATTTGACTACCTCATCAAAGTGAATGTTCCAACTCCGAGATGCTTGCTTCAACCCATAAATAGATTTCTGAAGTTTGCATACCTTGTCAGCATTAGTCAGATCAACAAAAACCTTGGGATGTATCATATACATGTCCTCGGTTAATTTTCCATTAAGGAAAGCTGTTTTGACATCCATCTGCCATATCTCATAGTCAAAATAGGCTGCCATAGCTAACATTATCCGAACTGACGTAAGTGATACGTTGCAAACGTATCTATAATATTTGATGTTCCATGCTTGTTTTATATCTACTTTCTTATGTTTTGTCCACACTTTGGAGTATTTTTACACATTTTCTCGAACTAACCTATTAACAAGATGCCACAATGCCAGTTGCTTGTTTTCTGCTGTTTTTGGTTTCAGAAAAGCTAGTAAGGAAATATTCTCGGAATTGGACCGGACAAAAGCCAAAGTCAATATTTATCCGAAGCAACATGGAGTCCGGAGGGGAGATGAAGCGGGGAACTAGGGCGGTCACACCCTAGGGTGGCACGGCCAGCCCTAGCCACGCCACCACCAGGTGTGGGCCCCCTGGAACTCCACCGACTAGCCCTTCCGCCTATAAAGACCCCTCCGGACGAAAACCCTAAGGGCCTAATCAAAATTCCATGAAAGAGTCTGTATCCGCCGTCATCTCCACCCCTAGATCGAGAGGGATCTAAAGCTCTTCCCGGCACCCTGCCGGAGGGGAGAGTTCACCCTGGAGGCCTTCTTCATCACCATGTCTGCCTCCGGTGTGATGCGTGAGTAGTTCATCTCTGGACTATGGGTCCATGTAGTAGCTAGATGGTTGGTTCTCCTCCTTTGTGCTACCATGTTTAGATCTTGTGAGCTTCATTGATGATCAAGATCATCTATTTGTAATCCTACATGTTGTTTTTGCGGGGATCCAATGGATATTGAGATGCTATTTCAGATTGATTATTGATTCTATCATGCCTTTGTTATTTGTGATCTTGCATGGTTTCCGTTGTTAGTAGCTATCTTGGCCAAGTAGATGCTAGCAACTCCAATAGGGAGTATTTATGCTCGATAGTGGGTTCATGTCTCTAGTAATCTGGGGAAGTGACAGAAATCTCCAAGGTACTAGATGTGATGTTGCTACTAGGGAGAAAACAGCAATCCTTTGTTCATAGAACAATCGTATTGTTTACTTTACACACTTTGCTTAATGCAATTATCTATTGCTTGCAACTTAATACTGGAGGGGGTTCAGATGATAACCTGAAGGTGGATTATTAGTCATAGATGTAGTTGGATTATGGTCTATGTATAATGTTGTAATGCCCAATCAAATCTCATAGGAGTTAAGATGATTAGTATATGCATGTATGCTTTCTCGATGTTTGTCAATTGCCCCGCTGTAATTTGTTCACCCAACATGTCATCTATCTTAAGGAGAATTACCTCTAGTGAACTATGGACCCCGGTCCATTCTTTTACCATCAATCTACAACTATTTACTATTTTCTGTTTACTTTCTGCAAGCAATTACTATCTTCCACACAATACGTTTAATCCTTTGTTGTTAGCAAACCGGTGAGATTGACAACCTCACTGTAAGTTGGGGGAAAAGTTCTGTGGTTGTGTTGTGCGGGATTCCAAGTTGGAAACAACACCTTGGAGATGTTTCCTTGCTACTACTGGTTCGATAACCTTGGTTTCATAACTGAGGGAAAACTTGCTACTGCGCTCATCATACCTTCCTCTTGGGGTTTCTCAACGAGCTCGATACATTTTGAGCCATCAGTAAGCATTGCTATGGGTGAGAAAGTCTCATCGTAGTCAATTCCTTGAACCTGTCGGAACCCCTTCGTGACAAGTTGTGCTTTATAGACAGAAATATTTCCATCCATATCAGTTTTCTACTTAAAGACCTATTTGCACTCGACGGGTCTTGCACCGTCTGAAAGATTACCAAGTTCCAAACTTGATTTTCATCCATGGACTTTAACTCGGATCTCATGGCTCCAAGCCACGATTCAGAATCAAAACCCACCCTCGCGAACACTTCGCGATCTTCCCGATCTTCGTGGTGTACGTGTAGTTGGCGGCTTAGCTACCATGACCGGCTCAACCTCCAAGGATTTTCCCCAATTGCTACTAGTTGGTCCCTCTCGAATTTCTTCGAGCTGCATCGGTCTCCCACTAACTCCCTGACTGAGAAACTCTTTCTCAAGGAAGACACTGTTCCGAGCGATAGACACTTTTCCCTCTTCTCGGTTGTAGAAGTGATAACCCAAGGTTTCCCTCGGATACCCCATGAAAATACACTTATCCGACTTGGCTGTAAGCTTGTCTAACTAAACTCGCTTGACAAATGCTTCACAACCCCAAATCTTAAGAAAATAAAACTTGGCTTTTTACCCATCCACATCTCATGTGGTGTCTTCTCTACTAATTTTGATGGTACTCTGTTTAGTGTGAACACTATCATTTCTAGACAATAACCCCAAATGATAAAGGCAGATTTGTCCGACTCATCATTGATTGTACCATGTCCAACAAGGTCCGATTCCACCATTCCAACACACCGTTTCTCTGCGGTGTTCCCGGCGGAGTGAGCTGAGAAACTATTCCACAACTCTTCAGATGGTCATCAAACTCGTGGCTCATGTACTCGCCTCCTCGGTCTGACCGAAGAAACTTTATTTTCTTGCTGAGTTGATTCTGTACTTCATTCTAGAATTCTTTGAACTTTTCAAAGGCTTCCGATTTATGTTTCATAAAGTAGATATATCCATACCTACTCAAATCACCAGTGAAGGTAATGAACTACTCATAACCACCCATGGCTGTCATGCTCATTGGACCACATACATCACTATGTACTAGTCACAATAAGTCAGACTCCCTTTCGCAACTCTTTGCAAAAGGTGTCTTGGTCATCTTGCCGAGTAGGAAGGATTCGCATGTATCGAATGACTCCAAGTCAAACAAAGTTAGGAATCCATCATCATGGAGCTTCTTCATGCTTTTCCAACTTATATGACCAAGCCGACAGTGCCAAAAGTAAGTCATATTTAGATCATTTGGTTTCAGACTTTTCACATTTATGTTATAGACCGATCCACTATCAAGATTAAAAATAAATAACCCATCTTGGACGCGTGCAAAGCTATGAAACATATCATTCAAATATAAAGAACAACCATTATTCTTAATATTAGACTCATAGCCTTGTCTCGTCAAGCATGAGGCAGAAATGATATTTTTACTAAGCGCTGGAACATAATAAAAATTATTTAGTTCCATTAAGAATCCAGAAGGTAAATGAAGTTGCATCATGCTGACTTCCAACACAACGACTCTCGCTTTATTGCCGACCCGTACGTCAATCTCGCCTCTTGCTACACTCCTAGTTCTTACCAGTCCCTGCAACGAGTTGCGGATGTGAATGACTGATCCGGTATCATATACCCAAGAACTACCAGGTGCATCAGCAATATAAAGGTCTATAACATTGCAAACAAGTGTACCTGAGTTTGAAGTCACACCCCCACTCTTGGCTTTATCCGCCAAATACTTGCTGCAATTCCTCTTCCAATGGCCATCCTCCTTGCAATAAAAGCAAGTGGATTCGGCTGAAGGAGATGACTTAGTCCCTGAGGAAACACTTGGGATCTTATCCTGAGCATTACCTCCTGACTTAGTCTTCTTATTCTTAGTCCAAGAACTCTTCTTAAACTTAACCTTATTCTGTAACACCAACACTTGGTTGGTACCTTTCTTGAGGTTAACCTCTGCCTGCTTAAGCATCCCATGCAATTCAGTGAGCTTCTTATCCATACCATGCATGTGGTAGTTTGGTATGAACTGACCATACACACTAGGAAGAAAGTTCAGAATTATATGCGTAGCGAACTCTTCGCTAATGGGGTAGCCAAGCCTTTCTAAAGACTGCACGTAACTAACCATCTTGATCACATGCGGACTTAGTGGATCACCATCCTTAAGCTTACAACTCAGCAAAGCTTGAGAGACTTGATACCTCTCGGTCTTTACCTGAGCTTGGAACATACTTTTGAGACTTTCGATCATATCGTAGGCGTCAACATTCTCGAACTGCTGCTACAAGTCCGGTTCCATGTGAGCAAGCATAAGACAGCTAATCTTCATGGACTCATCCCGAGTCCTACGGTAGGCATTGGTGATTGCGACACTCGCATTCTCATTTGTCTCATCTGGAAGTGGGTTGTCTAGAACATGGTCCCTCTTTTCTTGTTTGAGAACAATTCTCGGATTATGATATCAGTTGGTGAAGTTAGTTCCATTAAGCTTATCTTTCTCTAGGATGGTCCTCAACACAAAACTGGATAACTGAGGGAGACTGCTACTAGGTGCCATTGTTCTACAATAGAAAGTATGCAAAACACTTAAGACATGTATTAAACATTTTAATAATTATGCTCCCACTAGAACCAACATCCCTCTGATGGTTGCTTAGTGATTCAGGATCCTAAATAAGCAAGCCGACTAGTGAGCTTTAGCATCACCGTTAGCCATCAAGTAATCTAGGTAGGAAACTCCTTGCCAATCGCATCTAATGTGACTCCGGTTGGTCGGGTGGCATCACATGCCCGGACTCCCGACCGACCTCTCCCTGAGTCCCACAACCGTTGTGTAGCATCCCAATTGTCTAACAATTGTAATGCTACTTGGTCTAGTAATATAATGGCTACTTCAAATATATAATTGTTGCATCATCATTATATCATGCTCATGTCATCATGCCACCTTGCATTTGAGCATCATACAAAACCCTTTTTGATTTGGTTCTTCTCTCATATGCATTGTAAATTGTATTTGCCTCTTGATATTGTATTTGGTTCTTGATATATTGTTTAATGCCCAAGTTGAGTTGGGGGCATATCTCTTATTAAATCCACCACCTTTCTTTCACCACCTTATAATTCCACCATCCAACTAAATATGAGCTTGGCACTTATTGGATTTACCTCTAGCTCATGTGGGTTGGGATGGATCCAATTCTATTCCACATGCTCTCATCTTAGCATCATGTTGTTTTCACAATATTGAAATATGAGAGCCACATGGCCACCTTTGCATGACTTGTGAGTGGAACCCTTTTTCCTAGCTTCCATATGGATTATTATGGATTTATGCTCATGTGGGAATATTTTGGGACTATCAAACATCTAGTGGAATATACACACTAGCCAGTCCCAATTATAATCAAATGTGATCATCCCCATCTACTCCACTTGGAACTTATTCTACAATTCTTTTGTTTGGCTTTATTCCAACTTTGGGAATGCATGAGAATGATGCCATGATTAATATTATTGTTTCACAGGATTTAATCATGGCAATTGTCATTTTTGCATGGGCCATGCAAGTACATCTTCTTCTAGTATTTGGATTTTATTTGTTTTTAGTGGAGCATCTCTATCTCTATCCTTTCTTTTGGTTTGATCTATTTTGATCATGCTTAAACCACCTCACCCTCTCTTTTCTTTGTCTAGTTCTTGCTTGATCTTGCTTGATCGAGTTTTGTAGCATGCATACTCCTAAAACCCTAGCTCTCACCCCCTCTCTCTCTAACCCTCTATCTAAGTTCCCTCTAATCGCCACCCCACCATCACCTTACCCCTCTACCCCACTCTCCAAACCACCCCATCTAACCTAACCTCACACCCCCCCTTTAAGCTAAACCCTAGCTCCTCCCTAATCCCCCTCTCTCCTCTCTCACCACATGGTCACCCTGGCCCCACCCAGCTCGCCCCACCTGACCACCCCAACCCTAGCTCCCAACCTAGCTCAAACCCGAGCCTAGCTCTAACCTACCCGAGGCTACCCCCCCCTCCTCTCTCTAGCTCCCTCTCTCTCTGCCAAGGAGCACCCGAGCCTCCCCTGCCGCCCTGCCCTCACCCTGCCGTTCCCACCTGGTAGCCACCCCCTGCCTGCCCTGCCCCTGCCGACCCGAGCACGTGCTCGAGGAGAGGAGGAAAAAGGTGGCCGAGCCACCTTTTACATCCACCTGCTCCCCACGGCAGCCTCTCCCTCCCTCTGCTTATCTCCTGCCTCTCTGCCTCGCCAGACCATCCCCAGATCCACCCCAGGACGCTCCCCTCTCCCTGCCGTCCCTCACCACCGCCACACCATCGCCGGCTACACCACCGTCGGCCTCCACCGCACCCCGTCGATCCAGACGTGCAGGCAGTCCGTGGAGTGGTCGAGGAGTACCAGGAGGCTCCCCTGCATCGTATTGAACTCGCAGTCGCGGAGGAGAAGCGCCGGAACCGCCAGAACCAGCGCGAGGCCGACGCGAAACCCTAGCCGGCCGTCTGTCTGCGTCCTCGTCGATCGCCAGCGCCTCAAGCCGAGCCGACCACGTCGACACACTCCCGGTGAGCTCCCCAACCCCCCAGACATCCTCGTCGTCGCCGTCTTGCGCTAGATTCGCCGGACGTTTCGTCGTGCACGCTCTGTGCGCCGGCGAGCGCAGCGTCGACTCGCTCCCCGCGTCGCGCTAAACCCTAGCTAGGCCCCGCTCGCCCTCCTAGCACCAACCCGCCGCTAGCCGCACGGGTTCGCCACCCCAGCGCGCGCCCGCAGGTCCCTAGTTCGAGCCCCGCGCGCCGCGTGCCGCTGTTGTGCACCGATCTGTCGACAGACAGATTCAGAGGAAGAAGCACAGTGTCGCGGGCGCCCCTTTTTGCAGAAACCCCCTCCTGGCTTTTACTCCTAAACCCGCGGTACCTCTAGGCCCACCAGACAGCCACCGTGGCCATCTTCCCGAAAACCCCCTGGCCTTTCGTACCCATCAACCCGCGTTCCAGCCCAACCCCACCTGTCAGCGCCTGCCCCGCTCGCTTCTGTCGCGTGGACCCCGTGGCCGCTAGCCCCACCTGTCGGCCTCTGTGTCCGGCAGCAGCTGCGGTGTAAAAAGTTTTCTGCGCTGTGAAGTCCCAGTCAGCAGAGCGGCCCACCCGCCAGCGTCTGTGTCTGGCTAGACCTGAGTAACAAAAGTAATTCTGCAAATCTGTTTTAAATTCAAATCTTTTTCTAATTATTCAAATTCAATTTTATTTCTGTTTTAATATAACTTTTAAAATATGAATCCAATTAATACAAATAATATATGTTTTCAAATCAGGAAAATGTGAGGAATTCAAATATGCCATTCAAAATATATTTTGAACATTTAAAATTCCAAGTTTATTTAAATTACAATAAATTGCCCTTTTGACTTATTAAATTAATAACTTTTGTTTTATAACTCCAAATTTAACAAATGATATGTCTAAAATGATTAGCTCGACGAGACCTTTCTGTCTATGCTTTCCATGGTTTGATTTGAAGCATGCATCATATAAATATAATGGGTACAGCAACTTAAATGAGTATAAAATGTGAATAAAACCCCATAAAATGGTTTATTCTTGTATTCCACACCTCACCCATGCCATGCTACTTTATTGCCATGCCAATTGTGCATCATTCATCATGGCATGATTGTTTGCTTGATGCATTTATACATATGCTTGTGCACTTTATTTATGTTGGCCCTTGTTTGTTTGGTTCTTCTTCGAATAGACGCTGAGCAGGGGATATATCAAGAGAACCAGGAGCACTACCCAGATCCATCACTTGCTTCAACTGAGCTGCCAGGCAAGCACTACCACATGCTAGCATACATATAGTACCCATTGCCTCTATCTTATTCTTGCATCATTGAGTCGCGATTGCATTAAACTGAATCCCAAGTACTGCATAGCCTTTACTTTTAAACCCCACCGAAGCTTGTTCCTCCATCCCATGAGCCATTACTACAGGAGTTGTTTGAGCCATGCGAGCCGTAGAACAGCATGTGTAGGGTATGTGAGTGTCTGATGGATAGCGAGGTACCTAAACAACTTAACCTGAGTAGTAATGGGATAATTAATGAAAGTGGCATCGGTGAGCCATATTCGCTATTTGGTTTTTCAGGCTCACTTGTGTCCCGTAGGACCCCGAGTACTTGATTCCTGTTCCTTGATTATTCGCGCTATCCACATCCGGGAGGCTTATGAACCCCCCTGAGCCAGAGCTTGATTCATTCTTATTTCTTGGGGCCACAAACTAGTTTGAGGTTTTATTTACTATCCTGTACTTATGCCATGCTTTACTGCTTTATTTAAAATTGTGCGAGGAGCACACTGTACTGTTTAGGAAAGCGGAGTGTTTTCGCGGTGTCGACAAGCCCAGTCACATTTTCGGGTTCCCAGTCGTTCACAGCCATTGACGCAAACCTTGAGGCCGTCTCGGAGTCAGCTAACTTCGTTGCGGGTAGCTCAATGGGGTGGCCCCCTGAAATATTTCTGAATCCTGTAATTGCTTTGTCGTGACTGCCTCGTTGGGTTTTGATTTGGTTTTTCCGAGGCATATCGAGTGTGTGTTGCTATTTGTGCACCCCTACAGGGTAAAACTTTCTGAAAGCCGTGTTCGCGGTTATGGACGACTTGGAGCACAGTTTCTCGATCATAGACAAGCATAACTAAAGTACCGCTTTTAATCTGACTAGACTGGGTACCTGACTAGTAAATAGCACAACACTCATGGAATGTTTAATAAAACTGCCAACGGATGGGGGGTTGTTCGTCCGCTTCCTCGTCGGTAAACGAGGAGGAGGATGGATCTGTGGATATTACCGTTTTAACTGTTATAACTGTTGTTATTAATTTACGGACATCCGTCTATCTCTGGTTAGGCGGATGGTTAGTGAGTATCTATAGAATTGCTAGGGTTTATCTTTTGCTGCAATTGCGTCACCCTAGGTTGTGTCCCCTTTAGAGGCATAAAGACTTGCTGAGTACCCCTAGGGTCTCACACGATAAATTATTTGGTTCAGATGAACAGGTACACTAACAAGATGGATACTGGTTGGAAGAGACGGACGATGTGGGCAACGATCATACGGTGTAGAGATTCCGGGAACGGGGATCTGTGAGATCTGTGGGCGGGATCTGCTTATTTATGGGCCATCTTATGCCGATTTGCTTCTTATCCGTACTCGGATTTTGTCTTCCGCTTCCGCCTGATACTCTGTTGATTGATGTATGAGGAGATATCCTAAACTATTATATCTATCTAGGATATTTGGATCTTGCCGTATGGCGTTGCTATATTTCCTTTCTTTTTAGATGGAATGGCTCTGAGGTACTCTTGTATGGTGGCTTGCATACATACTCATTTGTGTATGTAGTTGATCCCTTCGCCTGCCGATTACGCCACCCGTTCTTGTCCCGATGTGTGGAAATGGTTGGGACGGCCGAAAGGTCTACCTGTGAGTGGCATTTGGGCCCCACCGTACTATTTCAACCATTTCTGCTCATCCAGGCTTGTAACTAGGAGCGTAATTCACCGAGGTAGTTACACGTTGTGATAGACCCGTCTAGCTTACCAAGTGCTTCCACTGTAAGAGTCCGACTCGAACCCACCTAGTCGAAAAGAATTGGTAGCAACTCAATTTTATGAGCCCACTACCAAGAATGTACAACTTGTGATGGTGTAGC
The DNA here is from genome assembly GCA_916181665.1 of Avena sativa. Lineage (NCBI taxonomy): Eukaryota > Viridiplantae > Streptophyta > Magnoliopsida > Poales > Poaceae > Avena > Avena sativa. The sequence goes on from OV702287.1 coordinate 349,871,120, forward strand.
ACCGGTGAGGAGACCGACTAGACCTTCTTTGAGGGAGTAAAGTTTACCAACTATCTAATAGAGGTACAACTAGAGACATAACAACAACAACAACAACAACAAATAATTCAATTATAATGTGAAATGATATGGCTCTCTTCATGGCGATCTCCATCTCCATGAACCTGTTCGTCATGCCTTTGGTTGTAGTGTCCTTCAAGTCCTCCAAACATGCTACACTAGCACTAAGGAACATACCAGAAGATGGCATCACATGCCAACACGCAGGTCGTTATACAATAACAGTGACAACACTTTGGCTCCAGTCGGCTGACAAACCCGTGATACGTAGAACACATGTGGATTACACACATCACATGCACATAAGACATACCATTCACAACTTCCTGCAAAAACAAGTTATGCATAGATATAATATCTACCGGCATTGTGAAACCCGCAACGACATCTAATGAGCTATGACAGGGTGAAGCTAGCGATCCCAAATCTGACCCCTGTGCAGATCTGATCAATCTCATTGATCATCCGCACCTGATCTTCCATGCACCCCGAGTGCGATTGATCCAATCAATCTTGCACAAAACCGATCTATCTCATAGTTCAACCACCGGAACCCCAAGTGGATCCAATCCACAACCTCATGCATATCACATATGCACAGATCTAGAGCCTAAAACTGGAAGCTATCACGCCGATACCACTATTGGGCCATGCGGAGATAAACGAAACTTTTTCCCCTACGTGTTACACCCAAGATCTAGCTCAGGTTATAGGCCACGAGATTACCACTAGATGCACGGATGCAAAACCTGATGTAGCACATCAAAGCAGTGCAGAATGATCCCACAAAAAGCTCCTCTGGATCCCACGAACTCATTCACCGGATTCCCATGAACTCCTTCGTCTCTAGTGCCACATGTGCAACGCCTCTACCCGTATCCACACATACATGATGGAGCTTCAGACATAGGATTGCTAGATCCTGTCTAGCTTGAAATGGGAGTGGAGAAAGTGAAAGCTAGATCTGGGACTATTCCTTGTCACTCCACTTATATACACTCCTAGCTAGGCTCAACGCTTGAGGCCCATCTAGGCCGTATCCCAATCTCCACATGGATGTCATCCACATGGGCTCCTATCCCTTAAGTGTGTGACCCTATAGGTTCACGTACACCTAGACACAACATGAGCTACTCCTCCAAGTATCCCGTCATGGCTATGAGTCCAACTCACTCCCATGAACACTCGGTCTCAAGTTTATATATGGTAGTGGCCTCTAGCAAGACGTGCCAACTCCTAAGTGTCGTAAAGTTAGAAGATGAAACTTTCTCAATGTGACTTTCTTCAAAGTCCTTTTGCCACACGATATACCTTGTCAAGCTATAGGTGAGTGATACGTTGCTAACGTATCCATAATTTTTGATGCTCCATGCTTGGTTTTATCTACTTTCTTATGTTTTGTCCACACTTTGGAGTACTTTTCATACGATTTCTTGGACTAACCTATTAACAAGAGACACAGTGCCAGTTGCCCGTTTTCTGCTGTTTTTGGTTCCAGGAAAGTCAGAAAATCAATATTCTCGGAATTGGACCGGACAAAAGCCAAAGTTGATATTTTACCGGAAGACTCACGGAGCCAGAAGACGAGACGGAGAGGGGCCACAGGGCGGCCACACCATGTGGTGTGGGCCCCTTGGCCGCCCACCGACCTTGCCTCTTCGCCTATAAGAAGCCTCCCGATGCATAAACCCTAAATCATCAATCATAAATCCATGAAAAGTTCCGCAGCGCCGCCGCCACCGAAGGGGAGATTCAGGGGACAGAAAGTCTCTGTTCCGGCACCCTGCCGGGACGGGGAAGTGCCCCCAGAGCCATCTCCATCGATCTCCACCACCATCTCCATCACCATTGCTGATTCCCATGATGAGGAGGGAGTAGTTCTCTCTCGAGGCTAAGGGTTCTACCGGTAGCTATGTGTTCATCTCTCTCTCTATGCATGATCATATTGTGATCATGAGCTTGTAATCTATAGATCTACCTTGCTACTCAAGTGCTTTATTAGATCTCTGCTCTCCCCATGTGTGTGAAAGTGACAGCGTGCACACCATGGTGGCACTTAGGCTAGAGATAACAAATACTTGTTATGAGTTATATTTGGAGTTGGATGTCTTTATGAAATTGTGGTGTTTGTTGGACTCATCTAGTGCTCAAGGTGACAGTGTGGGGTTATCTAGATGGGAAAGGCTTACTTTGAGGTATGCTGTTATAGCCCTACCATCGATTAGAGTGTCCAACCGGAGAGTAGTTTAAAGTAGTATCATGAAGATAATATATTTATATGAGAGTGTTCACTAGTGAAAGTATGATCCCTAGGCCTTGTTTCGAAGCATTGAAACACCGTTTGCATTTAGATATGTTACATGTTTGCTTGCTTCCATCTTTATTTCAGTTTTACTTTAGTCTTTTCCACGCCATCAAGCTATTTTCTATCACCGTTAGCACTTATAATTATCTATACCACTTGTATTTCACTATCTCTTCGCTGAACTAGTGCACCTATACACCTGACAAGTGTATTGGGTGTGTTGAGGACACAAGAGACTTCTTGTATCTTGATTGCAGCGTAGCTTGAGAGGGAATACCTTTGACCACTTCCTCCCTGAGTTCGATAAACCTTGGGTGATCCACTTAAGGGAAAACTTGCTGCTGTTCTACAAACCTCTGCACTTGGAGGCCCAACAACTGTCTACAAGAATAGAAGTGCGTAGACATCAAGCTATTTTCTAGCGCCGTTGCCGGGGAGGTAAGGTAAAAGGTATTCACACCGGGGGATTAAAGAAGAAGAACCTCCCACGGCAAACGCCTATTTTCTGGCGCAGTTGCCGGGGAGGTAAGGTAAAAGGTACTCACATCCTCCGGTGTGAGTGCTCGAAGTTATTTCCTTTAAATTCTGCAATTTTGTCTTTTTGTTTCTTGTTTTCACTAGTTAGGCTTAATGGAAAACAACAACAAAATTAGAGAGCTTTATAGTATTTATCTTGAGTTAGGACATGAAGTGTTTGAAGAGAAAATTAAAAAACCTATGGAAATTTATTTGCGTGCTAATAACAATGTTATTAGTATGAATTATTTGAACACCATTATTGCTAATGCTATGGAAAAGTCTAAGCTTGGGGAAGCTAGTTTTTATGAAAATGATCTTTTTAGTTCCCGAGCTTTGGAAGATAGCTATTCTATTGCTTATGATGATACCAAACCTCCAATATATGATGATTATAATGATGAATATGATATTTTCAGTCCACCTACTATTGAGGAGAAAATTAATGATTACAATATGCCTCCTATATTTGATGATTATGGTGATGAGAATAATAATGATAGCTATTTTGTTGAATTTGCTCCCACTACAATTAATAAGAATGACTATGCTTATGTGGAGAGTATTAATTCTTTTAAACACGCGGCTCATGATAAGAATGTTTTATATGATAGTTATATTGTTAATTTTATTCATGATGCTACTGACGGTTATTATGAGAGAGAGAAACAAGGTTTTATGCATCTCAATAATATTAAGTTTCCCCTCTTTATGTTGAAAATTTTGAAGTTGCACTTGTTTTGCTTTCCTATGTTTGTTGCTTTGTGCTTTCATGACTTGTTTCTTTAAAAGATTCCTATGCATAGGAAGTGGGTTAGACTTAAATGTGTTTTGAATTTGCATCTTGATGCTCTCTTTTACTTCAATTCATATTTCTTATGCAAGCATCTTCTCAATCTATCAAGCCTAACTTAAAGGCGCTAAAGAAAAGTACTTATTGGGAGATAACCCAAAAGTTTTAGATGAGTCTTGGAAGTTATTACTTCAGTAATAACCACTCCTTATCCTTTTTATTTGCTTTTTGTGCCAAGACTAACCTCTAATGAGAGAGAAGTAATGATTGGGAAAGTTGCTGTCCCAAAACAGATTTTTGTGCTTCACCGTAAATATTTGTGAGAGAGCTCTGTATGTCGGATTGAGATGTAATTTTTTGTGCTTATTACCCAGGTTGTTATCTAACTTTCGTTAGTTCTACACTTTTTGATTTGAGCAACATAATGTCTTCGAAAAAATTCGTCTTTACCTGCAGATCTGTTTTGACAGATTTCTGCCATTTTCTGCATTTGCTTCTTGTTGGTTCCTTTTTGAGTTCTTTTAGGGAATTGAGCTTTTTGAGGGCACTGCTACAGTAGCTAGTGTTTTAATGAAAGTTTATTGGTGTTAGAACTGAACCTAAAGACTTATTATCTTGAGTGCACTAATGTTGCTAATAAAGATTGTGTGAAGTTTTGTATGAAGGAAAAATTCCAGGTGTATGGAAGAAATGAGTAATGAGATGAAGGATGGACTAAATCTCAAGCTTGGGGATGCCACATGTGTCACCCCAAGAAATATCCAAGAAGTACAATCAACAAAGCTTGGGGATGCCCAAGGCATCCCCCTCTTCATCAATAAAAATCCTAGTTTCTTCCAAACGCTTCATTTTTATTGTTTCATGCATAGTTGTGTTGTTCTTGGAGCGTCTTATTTTTCGTTTTCGTTTTGGTTTTTTGTTTGCTTTGTTTTCTTAGTTTGATGAATAAATTGGTTGGACCCCCTCTTTCATCCATCGGTTTTCAAAGGGTTTGGTTTGGTTTGGAAAAGAGTGGGAAAGTTCATGCTTAAGTGTTAAAGGGAGCTTGTTTTTTACTGTGGCCTATGCTTTGTCATGCCATGCTCGATATTGTTTTGGCTTTATGCTTAGTATTATTTGTTGTAGCATGACTTGTTATAAACAATTGAGATTGCTTAATGTGCCTTGGATGAATCATGCGTTGTTTTAGCATATTAAAGCATAGTATAGTGGTATTCTCCTTTGATGCTTTATTTGGGTTGACTTGGCACATGCTCACACCATGTTATGACTATCTCAAGTCACCATAGCCTTTATGATCCTTTAGTTTTCAACTTGTAGTATCACTTTATGCTTTGATCAATGATGTTTTGTTGCTCTGCATGATTATGGCCATTATTGCTCTCTTAGTTTGTCGCTCCCAGTCTTTTGCTAGCCTCCGCAACCAAGTATGAGTTCCACTCATGCATCCAACTCCTTAAACCAAGTTATTCCAAAGAGTCCACCATACCTACCTACTATCTTATGCTATTCCAAGTATATTCATGCTTTTGTTTACCTTCCAAATTAAACTTGTTATGAGAAAACTAGTGATTAAAGATCTCATGAACTTAATGGCACACTTAATAAACTTGAACCATTGTGTCGTCTATGTTGTATATGCTTGCACTTATTTGTTGGGAATTAGCAGAACCATGTTGTCATGGGGAACGCTTTCAACATTGCACTTGGTACTTGTACCTAGTTGATATCATGCTCTTTTGTATATGGATGTCGTCGGTGTGAAATGAAAGGGGAGCTTGTAAGTCCATGGAGTTATGTATATGTGTTAGAGAAACGCCTGGGCCGCTGGTCTAATCCATGTTGACATGGTGGAAACCTGCAGCGTAACCATAATGAGCTGTCTATGAAGCATTCTTCTTATAAAAAAAAGAGTCCCATATTGAGAAAAAAAGAGAAAAAGAAAAAAAAGAGATTACGAAAAGAGGAAAGAGAGAAAAAAGCACCATATTCCCATGGTAAATAAGAAGATTGCTGAGATGCTCGTTGTCTGCTTGCCTTGTCATTTTGATATGGGGATTCTTCCGTATCATCGGGCAAGGGGTACCCCATTGGCGGTTCTCTATGATACACATGTACTTACAATGACAAGAACTTACCGGTGACTAAACTTGAGTAGCATGAGGAGCGGCCCTTGTATTCAAGGGACATGAGATTCCTAACTTATACTTCATCAAGCATGTACACCATAGTTTGTTCACTTTCACCCTAATCACTTCAAGATGCTTATGATAGGGGCAATGAGAGCTGAAAGCTAAAAAGTACCATAATTTTTGGAAGCTCTTTATGAAACTTGAATCCCTGCTTCCTTCTACGAAGGCCTTTGTTTTACTTTTTTGTTGAGTCTCCACCTTCTACCTTTATGCACCTAATTTGAGAGCATAGTGGCCATTCTTAGTTCTATGTGCATTGTCCCAAGACTTGTTGATTGATGCATAACTTTGCTATTGCTTGTTTTAAACTATTTGTATCTAGTCACTCTTATGAACTTTGAAGGTGTCCTATGCATTTATGTTTGCTACTCTATGAGCGACAAGCTGAATACTACTATGCTATGTTTTCTTTATGTGAAACAAACAAACGTCATGCAAAGCATTGTTATTCATGAATCTTTTGTTTGTGCCTTTTCATGTTGCAACATAGTTTCTTTGTCTTATTGCTAGAACTTTGTCTTTCATGTTATGATTGAAGTACTATGATCCTAGCTTTGAATGTTTTACAAATACTTTGATCAAGTTTATGATGGTGCATGTCACCTCAAAAATTATTCTTTCTTTTTATCACTTACCTACTCGAGAACGAGCAGGAATTAAGCTTGAGGATGTTGATACGTTGCTAACATATCCATAATTTTTGATGCTCCATGCTTGGTTTTATCTACTTTCTTATGTTTTGTCCACACTTTGGAGTACTTTTCATACGATTTCTTGGACTAACCTATTAATAAGAGACACAGTGCCAGTTGCCTGTTTTCTGCTGTTATTGGTTCCAGGAAAGTCAGAAAATCAATATTATCGGAATTGGACCGGAGAAAAGCTAAAGTTGATATTTTACTAGAAGACTCACGGAGCCAGAAGACGAGACGGAGAGGGGCCACAGGATGGCCACACCATGTGGTGGCGCGGGCTAGCCCTGGCCGCGCCACCAGGTGGTGTGGGCCCCCTGGACGCCCACCGACCTTGCCTCTTCGCCTATAAGAAGCCTCCCGATGCATAAACCCTAAATCGTCAATCATAAATCCACGAAAAGTTCCGTAGTGCCGCCGCCACCGAAGGGGAGATTCGGGGGACAGAAAGTCTCTGTTCCGGCACCCTGCCGGGACGGGGAAGTGCCCCCAGAGCCATCTCCATCGATCTCCACCACCATCTCCATCACCATTGCTGATTCCCATGATGAGGAGGGAGTAGTTCTCTCTCGAGGCTAAGGGTTCTACCGGTAGCTATGTGTTCATCTCTCTCTCTATGCATGATCATATTGTGATCATGAGCTTGTAATCTATAGATCTACCTTGCTACTCAAGTGCTTTATTAGATCTCTGCTCTCCCCATGTGTGTGAAAGTGACAGCGTGCACACCATGGTGGCACTTAGGCTAGAGATTACAAATACTTGTTATGAGTTATATTTGGAGTTGGATGTCTTTATGAAATTGTGGTGTTTGTTGGACTCATCTAGTGCTCAAGGTGACAGTGTGGGGTTATCTAGATGGTAAAGGCTTACTTTGAGGTGTGTTGTTATAGCCCTACCATCGATTAAAGTGTCCAACCGGAGAGTAGTTCAGAGTAGTATCATGAAGATAATATATTTATATGAGAGTGTTCACTAGTGAAAGTATGATCCCTAGGCCTTGTTTCTAAGCATTGAAACACCGTTTGTATTTAGATCTGTTGCATGTTTGCTTTCTTCCATCTTCATTTCAGTTTTACTTTAGTCTTTTCCACGCCATCAAGCTATTTTCTATCACCGTTACCACTTATAATTATCTATACCACTTGTATTTCACTATCTCTTCTCAGAACTAGTGCACCTATACACCTGACAAGTGTATTGGGTGTGTTGGGGACACAAGAGACTTCTTGTATCTTGATTGTAGCGTTGCTTGAGAGGGAATACCTTTGACCACTTCCTCCCTGAGTTCGATAAACCTTGGGTGATCCACTTAAGGGAAAACTTGCTGCTGTTCTACAAACCTCTGCACTTGGAGGCCCAACAACTGTCTACAAGAATAGAATTGCATAGACATAAGTGAGTAATTGCCATCCCTTTAATAGCTTAACTCTCTTCTCGTTCTGTGATATGTGATTCACTAGACTAACACTTAGTATGACTCCTCAGTTAACACTTAACCGAGTAGCGCATGGCCATGTTTCCAAATCATATCATACGAGAGGGCCCAGAGAATATCTCTTCATTATGGAGGGGCAAATCCCATCTTGGTAATCCACGTCACGCAGCTTCCTTCACAACCAACACGAACTCTACCTTTAGAACTTCCCATTTACGGAACATCGTTTGATAGAACCTAAGCTAGCGATCCATAACTCGGATCATGCGATCACCTCAGGTCAAAGGATTCCATTGCTTGAGACTACAAATGACAACATGCTCATTGCATCTCATCTGTGGGTCAGCCCGACTTGCTAAAATCTTTAGCCAAGTCCATGTAAGTTGGAATGGCATCACCGTGCCCATGACAAGTGGAACCTAGTCATCATCCAACTTTCACATTAATCTAAGTTGTGTGTCCAACAAAATCTTAACGACCAAAGACATCTAGAATGAACAATCATGAATATATAGTTCCACAACTGAATCACGTGATACATATCTAATGTTCATACAAGGACAAATTTATTACTTTATGAATACTTTGGGGAATATCATCATACAGATTGCCTCTAGGGAATATTCCCAACACCATCGCTAGCAACATTGCCATAGAATTTTCCATGTCTAAAAAACATATACTACTATATAGAAAAATATATACTTACTTGTATAATAAATAAGCTAAAGATAATTTAATTGATGCCCGTTAACAATCACCTAGGGCACATTTGGTAGTCTGCATACCCTCCGGGCAGGCTAGCAGGAGGCAAAATTAGGCTATTTGGTTACCTGCACGAGGCGTTGGGCTGCGCCAGCACAAACCGTAAAACATGTCAGGCGTAACTGCTACGTTCGAATCGGGCGTTTCCAGCAAACCACCCTCGTCGTGCGTCCGATGGATGCAAAAGCAGCACTTCCCTGCATGAGCTCGGCCGACGATGGCGCATGCAGAAGATTATCATTGGCCTAGAAAAAAGGGGCGAGATCCTTTCCCTCATCTCCGTCGAGGCACACCCTATCTGAAAGGAAATTTATTGCCATAATTAATTTTGGTGTTCGTTAACAACTTGATGATCATTTTACAGTGTGCTAATGTTGCCAGGTCATTCAACTGAAAATATAAAAGTTTGTATTACAATGGAAATATCCCTGGCTGAAACAGAAGTTTTATGGAGAATCCAGACCAGAGTCTCCGGTGTGCAAAAACCAAAAACTCTGGTGTAGTCCGCAGTTTCGCCGCAATTCTTCGGAGTGAGTCAAAGTAGAAGCCCAGGGTCACTCGGTCTAGTGGTCCGGAGATAGGCCGGATATTTGCTAGGATCTCCGGCATACTCTGAGGGACCGGAGTTTCCGGTGTGAGCAGTCCAGAGTTTCCGGAGTGCTCGGTCCAGAATTCCGGCTAAACCTCCGGAGGGAGCGTCAAGATCTGGCCCAGGACAGTTTGATAGGCGGTCTGGAGATGGACCGAAGATAGCCCGAAATCTCCATGTGCAGACTAGAGTTCCGGTGTGGAAACTCCCCAACATGCAGAAAATGGTCAGAAATCAGTGGGCCTATAAATAGGGGACTTCATCCCCTACCTCCAACTGCTCGTTCTAGAAAAAGAACACCCCATTAGAGCCAAGTAATCTCCAAGATCTCCCTCTACAACCACCCAAAGTCTCTGATCTTTGGGGAATCGAAGGAGGAGGCCTTGATCTACAGCTTCACCAAGAGAGATCTTCATTCCCCCTCATTCACTTGAGGGCCCCTTTCTCTAGGGTTTCATTGGAAACCCTAGGCTTTGATTTGGTTCTTACAAGCTTGTGTTTGATTGTTGTGACAACTTTCTTGGATTCGGGAGCCTCCAATTTAGTTGTGGATGTGTTCCTCGAACTTGTTGTAAGGGTGCCGACTACCACCTTGAAGGTTGCCGATATAGTGGAAGCGTGAATCAATCCCTTTGGGGCGAGGTTCATCGAAGAACAAGGGAGGTCTCTCATGGTGTTGGTGGTTTGATACCACCCCCTCTCCAAACATAGACGTACTTCCCCTCAAAAGGAAGGAACTACGGGAAATAATCCTTGTGTCTCCGCGTGCTTCATTTCGGTTACTTCTATCCTTTACCGCACCCTACTTTTATCTTGCTTAGTTTTTTGTGCTAGTGTGACATATAGGTAAATTCACCCTAGTTTCATATCTAGATAATTTACCTTTTGTGTCAAACCCTAAATTGAAAAACAGTAAAATTTGAAGTAGCACCTATTCACCCTCCCTCTAGGTGCCCATACGATCCTTTCAATTGGTATCAGAGCCTCGGCTCTTTTTTCAGGCTTAACCGCCTAAGAGTGTATGGGTAACCCGGTGGGAGATGGAGAGGGTGAGGCTAGCACTTCGGTGACCATGGTAGATCTCAAGAAGTTGGAAACAATCTTGAGCTCTACCTTGGGCAACAAAATCCAACAATTGTGTCAACTAGTTGAGCAACTTGTTAAGGAAAAGACAGCCTCACCACCTCCCTCTCAAGAGGAAACACCTCTTAACCCTAAGGCAAATGCTCCGGCTAAGCCAACATGTGAAGTTGTGGGGGACGAACATATTGGAACTAACTCCTCCACCGAAAAGGGTGATGGGAAGGAAGAGCACCATGTGGTTCCTAGATGGTACTCTCCGGACCCTCCGATTCCTCATCCCCATATAAATAATAGAGGTGACCCACCTATGTTAGCTGCACATTCTTTTGCTCAATGGCAAGTTTTGATGAAATCTCATGTGCGCAGCTCTTGCATTGACTTTTGTAACATTATTGAAGAAGGACTCAAAATTGAGGATCCAACCAACTTGACAAGAAGAGAAGTGGTCAATAGTCAATTCAATGCCACTGCTTTGCACATGATTCAACTTGGGGTGGGGCCAAAAGACTTTCCTCACATTGAGCACTTCAATACCGCCAAGGAAGCTTGGGATGCTCTCATTGATTTGTTTGTTGGGAATGAGAGATGAGAAGAAACAGATATGATGCCCTGAGCAATGAAGCAGAAGGCTTCTATATGAAGGACGGTGAGGATCATGAAGACATGTATCAAAGACTCAAATCCATTGTCACCTCCTTCAGAAATGCTGGTGCCTCTCGTATTGATGATGCTTGTATAAAAAGGAAGTATGTGAGTGTGCTCATACCCTTCGAGCGCACCAACTTGAAAATTCTCCAAGGAAGACACAACTACCATCTCATGACCTCCAATGTAGTTATGCAAGAGATGTCCACCTTCAAGGTTGCTGCCAAGAATGCCAAAGATGCCCGAGCTCGTGCCATTGGAATGAGTAGTGGTGTCAATCTTGCCTTGAAGGCCAAGGTTGTGGAATATGAAGAAGAAGAAGAAGAAGAAGAAGGAAGTGATGATTTGCTTACTATGAGCCACCCCGAGGATGTCAAGGTTATTGGGGATATACTTTCCGGGTATCCTCACAGTTCCTCACTGACCAGGGTGGCCCACTTAGGGTTAGAGCTTTGCTTCACGGGCGGCCTAGTCAGGGAGAAAGACGGAGTCCAATCCGGCTACGGGAAGGCCCAGAAGACTTACCGACTTAGGCCCATAATGTTACTTGTAGTTCAAGATGTACTCTGTAACTGACTCTTAGACGTAGCCGGATAGATCTCTCCTGTAAACCCTAGTCCGGATATCTATATAAGCCGTCCTAGGGAGAGCCTTTAGGGGACACCCAATACTTTAGACCCTCAACTCGCACAGGCGAAACCCTTGTAACCCATATTCTGGCTCTGCCGTATTACTGGATTGTTAGCAGGAGTAGGATCCGTCCAATACCGGCGGATTCGAACCTGGGTAAACTTGTGTGCTCACCGTCCCGGAACACCGTACGTCTCACACCCCTCTCTTCCGCACGCCTCGAGGACCCCCTCATGGCGTACTTGTCATAAATCCGACGACAGTTGGCGCCCACCGTGGGGCAAGTGAGCTTCGGATCTACGTTCCGAGCGGAATCTGTAAGAATCGGAATCGGTGAGACTATCGCCGTCGGTCGCATCCTCTACGCCAGCGATGTCCCTCTCATCGTTCTCAACAAGACTTGGATTCCGGCAAGGGAGACCGTGACTGCCTACACAATCATGTCTTTTGGCGAGATCGATGTTTACATCGGTTTCGCTGAACCTGCCCAACCCACCCCAGCGGTGATGATAGAGGCAGAAGAATATTCTGGGTCCCCTTTGTCCGCGGAGGCAGCAGAGTTCCAGATCTCAGAAAACCCTAATCCCACCCAGCCTACACCAGTTGCAGAGATAGTGGAGAAATCCGAGCCTGAAGAAGACCTAGTGGACCAAGTCGAATCTGGAGTGGATCTCCCAGGAGGAGCCGGATCCCAGATCGACCCACCCGTGGAAGTCGAAATCTAGGAGGAGCATATCAACGACACTGATTCCGGCTCTGATGATGCCGGGACAGACAGGCCGTTCCTAAGGTACAGACTAAAAGGTATGATACTGCAAGGCGAAAGCGTAGATGCAATCCTCGAGACCATCAAAAGTTTCGATATGGCTGATCGTGAAAGCCGCAGGTACCTCAGAAGGCACGCGTCGCACTTCGTCGGATACGTGGGATCCGGATCCGGCTCTGCCGATGCTGGAGAAAACACCGACTCGGTGCTGGAGGCAATTGGAACAAACGCTGACGTACCCGCATCCTCGGATGAATCGATGACATCAGCAGATTTCCGAAAGTTCTCCGTGGAGTATGAAGAGGAGTACAACTCCAAAGCTATAGAAGAAGGAGAAGCCATGGATGAAGGATCCGACGAACACTCTCCCAAAACGCAGGATGACATGGACGTCGGAGATAATCCCGAGGTCCAGATGTCCGAAAGTACCGATCAGAGCTTGACTCTGGGAAACAGACCCAAAGCCGTCTTTGCTACCGGCGCTGCCAAGAAGGCAAAGAAGAAGAACAAGAAAAACAAGACCTCGGCAAAAGACCCTCTGATAGAGGAGGCGATTGCCGAGGAATACGAGGAAGACTCGGATGGAGCACTTATCCCAGACGAGCTGAAAAAAGAAACATCGGTGGATGGACACGTGATCACTGAAGGTGCGCCTAAACTCATCGATGCCGGATTAACCACACCTATCCCTACAGCTGCAGAACTTACTGCAAATGAGCTGGACGAAAGGGCGCAAGCCCTAGAAGCGCGTCGTCAACAACTCCTCAATGAAGCCAAAAACATCGAGGTGGAGAAGAAACTTATGTCAAACAAGGAATACATGTCTCGTCTACATCAAAAGACACGGAAGCGTCACATAGATGACAACCAATTCCCGCGTGTCCGTGCCGTCCTTTTTGGAGATGAGATGGGGAAGCCACAGAAAGATAGCAACGGAGATTGGGTATACCCAACACTAGTACAAAATACCGTGGCAGCCCAAGAAATTCTATCGGCTAATCTAGGACCAGAGGAGATCCGTTTGGGTATCAAGCTACTCAACAAGGGACTGGAGCAGCAAAAGATAGCCCTGTCCGGAAGTCAAAAACTGGTCTCGGATTCTGACCAGTGTCGCATAGATCCGGCATGGGCTGGCGTAAGATCCCATTACGTTCGGGCGCAGTACCATCACCCCGAACGCAGGGAAGACAATTATTCAAGAACCGGATCTTCTGGACAGCATCACAAAACTTCACGTAACTGGAGCAACGTCGCCCCAGCAGCCGAAAAAGACGCCATCGCTGCCCTGAATCCGACGAACCCTCCCCGACGAGAATCTAAGGATCAAAGGGGAGAAGATAAGGAGAAACGTCGGGAGGAGGATCGTCAGAGAATGCCACCTCCTAGACATGAAAACCGTCCGACTGAGCCTCACCATGGTGGGAATGACGAACGAAGAAACGTCGTAAACCATGCTGGTACAAGCCGGTAGGGGGCTCGTCGCAGTCAAGATCCTCCCTGGAACTGGAATAATGACGTTCCGGATGGAGGCCGGCGATCAGCCGGAAACTATCCAGCTGCCCCACCCTCTCCACCTCACAGTCATCACAACGACCCCCATGGAGGGCAAGGAGGACGACATGGCGGAGGAGGTGGTGGTAGAAGCCGAAGTCTGGCTCCACGGCACCGCAGCCACAGCCGGCATTCGGGACGATCTCTATCCCTGAACGACGCAAGGCACAGGATCAACTCGAACATAGAGGCTCGATGCTATGAAAACGATGACGTATACGTGGGCCCAAAGTGCTTCGGACCATGCATCAGAGCTACAAAATTCCCGGAAGGATTTGCTATCTCAAGACATATCCAAGCCTATGACGGCATTGCTCGGCCAGACACCTGGTTACAGGATTTCTTCCAAGCTTGCTGCATTGCCAAAGGCGGAAACAGCCTGGTCGCAACCCAATATCTCCTACTTATGTTGCGGAAGATGGCACGATCATGGCTCAATGAACTTCCGGCAAACACCATCCATAACTGGTATGATTTGCAAAGCGCGTTCTTTAGGAATTTCGAAGGCACATATCGGAGGCCCTGTACGGCTGGAGACCTACAGCGTTGCACCCGGAAAGCCGGAGAAACTTGTCGAGATTACCTCGGATCATGGATCGACACCAAGAACTTCTGCGAAGGAGTAAATGATCAAACTGCGATTGAAGCTTTCATTGCAGGTCTCCCTATTGGTTTACTGCGCCATCGCTTGAAGTGTGACGATGTCACTGATTTGGGAGAGATGATAGAAACAGCGAGCAAGTATGCAGATGCTGACGATGATGCAGAAGGACTACTCAATGCCCTAGTTGTGCCTCAGTCGGCAAAACAACCAAAGCAACAAGCTCAGAAGTGCAAAAATACCTCAGAAGAAAAACCCAACGCGGAAACGGCGGTAGTTACTACTGTTTCCGGGTCTGGAGGACGAGGAGGACGTGGCGGAGGCCGCGGGCGTGGCCGTGGGACATCAAGGGTCCAAGGTAGAGGAGAAGAACAACCAGACAAAACCTACTCTTGGGCCGACATTGCCAATAACCCATGTGTGCATCACCTAGACGCCAATGGGGGCTCGTCCCACACCAACGTTGAATGTCGTTTTAATGACGACATCAAAAGAGATGACACCGCGGGCTACAAAGCTAAGCGGAAGAAGGGAAAGAAAAATCCCAAAAAAGACAAAGAGACCAAGGAAGATTCCGACATGGAGGAAGCTGATGCTTCAAATCCCAAGTCGGAAGGGAAGAAGACTTTTCCCACCAAGAAGGACACTTATGTCACCTTCCTCGGATCTCAACCAGCAAAGGTCAAGAAAGCAGTTCTACACGAACTCAATGCAACAGTTCGGCTGTTCCCTAGTATCTGGACTGGTCGGAGGTGGCAATCACGTGTGACCGCGATGATCATCCGCCTAAGTTACACAGGCGAGGAAAATACGCCTTAATCGTCAACCCACTTATTGACAGTTATGGTTTCTCCAAGACCCTCATGGACGGTGGTAGCAGCATCAATATTCTCTATGTCAAAATGCTACGCCGGATAAAGATCTCGGAGACCCAGCTGAACCATAGCTCTGTGATTTTTCACGGAGTTGTCCCAGGAAGACAAGCTAATTCCCTGGGAGAGATCACTTTGGATGTTACCTTTGGAACTCCAAAGAATTATCGGATGGAGGCACTTTCCTTCGAAGTGGTCCCGTTCAAGAGCGCATACCATGCTATATTCGGACGTCCGGCTTACTGGGCTTTTATGGCTCGTTCGTGTTACATTTACAATATGATGAAAATTCCAGGTCCCAACGGCGTGATCACCATCAGGGGAGACCCGAAGAAAGCACGAGAGTGCGAGGATGGAAATGCCGCCTTTGCCGAAGCCGTGCTGCACGCCCAGGAGTACCAGGAGATCAAGAAGAGCATAGATCCGTCCGAGATGCCCGCAACAAATAAGGAGGTTACCAAGCCAAATCCGGAGTTCAAGGCATCAGAAGAGATGAAGAAAGCGCCGTTAAAGGATGATGACCCCTCCAAGGTGACCCAGATAGGCGTAGGCCTAGATAGCGCATAGGAAAGCGCGCTCGTCAAGTTCCTCCAAGCAAATCAAGATATCTTCGCATGGTAGCCATCTGACATGACCGGAGTACCTAGGGAACTTGCCGAGCACTCTCTAAATGTAAACCCAAACGCTAAACCCGTCAAACAGTCCTTACGACGGTTTGGCGACGAAAAGCGTAAGGCAATAGCTAAGGAACTAGCACGGCTCGAGTTAGCCGGATTCATAGAAGAGGTCATCCACACTGAGTGGTCGGCCAATCCTGTAATGGTCCCTAAAAAGGACACCACTGATTTAAGGATGTGTGTTGATTATACCGCCTTGAACAAGGCTTGTCCAAAAGATCCGTTCGCTCTGCCTAGAATTGATCAAGTTATCGATTCTACGGCAGGCTCGGAACTCCTCTGTTTTCTCGACGCATATTCCGGTTATCACCAAATCCAAATGAAGGAATCTGACAAAGTCAAAACTTCATTCATAACCCCCTTCGGAACCTTCTGTTTTGTTACGATGCCCATTGGGCTGAAGAACGCAGGAGCTACGTACCAGCGCACGATGCAGCGTTGCCTCCACGACCAACTCGGACGCAATGTACATGTATACGTGGATGATATCGCGGTGATGTCCAAAAGGAAGGAAACACTCATTTCCGACTTGGAGGAAACATTCGCCAATCTACGAAAATACAACATCATGCTTAACCCAAAGAAATGCTTCTTTAGAATACCAGCCAGAAAATTATTAGGTTTCATCGTGTCTCAAAGAGGCATAGAGGTGAACCGCGACAAAATCAAGGCTATACTCAATATTTCCAGGCCAACTCGCCTGAAGGAAGTTAAAAGATTAACTGGTTGCATTGCTGTGGTCAGTCGATTTGTAAGCCGGCTTGGTGAAAGAGCCGCACCATTATACAAACTCCTGAAGAAGACCAAAGATTTTGTCTGGACTGATGAAGCTGAAGCTGCACTACAAGATCTGAAGAAAGTACTCTCATCTGCTCCTATCCTCGCAGCGCCGGAACCTCAGGAACCGATGTTGCTTTATATTGCTGCGAAAAATAAGGTCGTTAGTATCGTCATGGTGGTGGAGAGACCAGAGGAAAATCAGGAACACCTGGTGCAGCGTCCGACTTACTTTGTCAGCGAGGTCTTGACAGAATCAAAACAGCGATATCCGCACTATCAAAAGTTGGCTTACAGTGTTTTCCTAGCATCTCGTAAGTTACGACACTATTTTCAGGAGCATCCAATTACCGTGGTGAGCAAAGCTCCCATGAGAGACATAATTAACAACAGCGACGCCACAGGACGCGTCGCCAAATGGGGCATAGAGCTTTCAGCTTTCGATATTGAGTACAAACCTCGGACAGCAATCAAATCCCAGATCCTTCCTGACTTTGTCGCTGATTGGACAGAGACGAAGGAGAATATGATCCTCCCTAAGTCAGAATATTGGACCCTCTTTTTCGACGGGTCTAAGGCTCGAGGGGGCTCAGGGGCTGGCGTGGTGCTCAAATCACCCCAAGGAGATAAACTTTTATACGTGTTGCAGATCCATTTCACAGCGACAAACAATATTGCCGAGTATGAAGCACTACTGCATGGAATCTGGATTGCCAACGATATTGGCATCCGACGTTTGATGTGTTACGGAGATTCGGATCTTGTTGCTCAGCAAGTCTCGGATATTTCTAATGCAAATAAGCACATGGCAGCATATAAAGCTATCATGGATGATCTATCTAAATCGTTCGAAGGGTTTGAAGTTCAACACATCCCTCGGGCAGAAAATGAGGAAGCAGATGCACTGTCTCGAACAGGCTCTGCGCGGAAAGAGGTCCCGAATGGCGCATTTTTATAGCACCTCAAAGTTCCCTCGATAAAGGGAGTAGATGAGGAATATCCGACCAAATCCGACTCACCTTTGATAGCAGTTCTGGCTGTAATTCCCAGCTGGACTCAACCCTACCTCGATTATTTGGTAGATGGCAAATTACCCGAAGACGAGGTGCTGAGCCGGCAGATTATCCGACGAGCAAAAGCCTATACTATTGTTAAGGGCGAGCTCCACAAACGGAGTGTTTCTAGGGTTTTTCAGCGTTGTGTATCTCCGGAAGAAGGAGTGGAAATCTTAAGGGAAATCCACGAAGGCGAGTGTGGTCACCACGCTGCAGCCAAATCTTTAGTGGCAAAAGCTTTTCCACATGGATTTTTCTGGCTTACAGCTCAGGCAGATGCCGAACGATTAGTCAAGACATGCAAAGGCTGCCAAAAGTATGCCAAGCAAGCTCATGTTCCGGCTGATCAGCTGCGAATAATTCCTATAACATGGCCTTTTGCGGTCTATGGGCTTGATATGGTAGGACCTTTTAAACGAGCTCCAAGTGGATTTACTCACCTCTTAGTGATGGTGGATAAATTCACCAAGTGGATCGAGGCTAAACCTATCACTAGTTGTGATGGAGCAACCGCCAAAAGATTTGTCGAGGATGTTATAATCCGGTATGGTTATCCGCATAGCATTATCACGGACAACGGGAGTAACTTTTCTATGGGAGAACTGGCCGAATTCTGCGATGAGCAAAATATCCGGCTTGACATTGCTTCAGTCGCACATCCACAGGCTAATGGACAAGTCGAAAGAGCAAATGGTTTAATTCTACAAGGCTTGAAACCAAGACTCGAAGTACCACTACGACATGCTGCGGGGGCTTGGGCAGAGGAACTACCCTCTATAATTTGGAGTTTACGAACAACTCCGAACAGGTCAACAGGATACACACCTTTCTTCTTGGTCTATGGCGCAGAAACAGTTCTTCCTAGTGATTTAATTCATACTTCTCCTAGAGTGGCCGCGTATATCGAAGAGGATGCTGAGATTTCTCGACAAAATGATCTCGACTTAGTCGAAGAAGTTCGCGTCATTGCTAAAATGAGATCTACAGCCTATCAGCAGAAGTTACGCAAGTATCATAGTCAGAGAGTCCGAAATAGATCCTTCAATAAAGGTGATTTGGTTCTCCGGCTTGTGCAACAAAGAAAGCACAAACTTTCCCCAGTATGGGAAGGGCCCTTTTTAGTTAGTCGAGTATTGCACAATGGATCGTACTACTTAACTGACATGAGGCCAGTCAAAGAAAGACCTGCTACTAAGAAGAGAAAGAGAGCTGGAGGCAGTACAAATCCGGATGAGTTAGACAGACCATGGAATATTGCTCAGCTACGTCCCTTTTATGCTTAGTTTATCCTTCTTTGTAATTATACATATGTACATGTTCTATGAGAAATAAAAGTGTTGGTTACCTCAAGTTTTTTCTGAGAAGTTCTTAAACCATCTTATTTCCGAATGATCATGTCATAGTCGAAAATCCTAGAATGCTTGAAAGTACTTTATGCTCATGTTCATTCTGGTCTAGATTTCCAATTCTAAAACTGCTACCTTCGGGTATAACTCTAAAATTTCTAGACTTTACTTTGGTTATTTATCTGATTGCCGGATGCGGGCATTTTCCGAGTAGTGAATTGTTGGTACTGGAAGCCGGCTTTGTTTCCGAGTTTAAACTGGTTTAGCAATTGAGCTTCGTTGCTCGACAAAGTTTCCGGCGGAAGGTTTAGCCGGCTCACGAAAGGGACGAGGCGGAAAGCCAGATAAACGATAAGTAGAGACGAAAAAAATACAAGTGCTTGTGTAAACATTTCAGGCGTGCAAAAATCTCAAAGCCGAAAAGTGCTGAATAGATCAAAAGCTTAGCACTTGCAAAATAAATAGTACCTAATATTTACAATCGCATCAGGTTTTTTCCGGAATAATACATAAATTTCTGGTCTATGATGCAGGAGGAGATGAAGGATCTGTCGGCTCGCTGGTCACTCCGCCTTGATATCTTTCTGAGATATCCGCATCCGAGTTGGTGCATTCATCATCGAAAACTTCTTCGGTTTCTTCTGCAGGAGGAGGCGGAGTATCCACGTGGGTGAAGAAGAGGATCTCGTAGCTGGTCAGATCAGCTATGTGGCACCCGTATCCGGCGCAGGAGTGCATGATAGCTTGAAGGTCTTGCTCCTGGCCGTCTTCGTCCACCTTGCAGTACCCTCTGGTCACTTGCCATATCTCCATGTTTCCATGGTGGCTCATGACCATAGTGAGAGCGTTCTGCACAGCAGTCCACGCATAGGACATGTTCCAGTCCCGAACAAGCTGCGGCATCTCCTGTCCCACACCTCAGAATCCGACATGCTTGGCATGTCCGGAATCCTGAGAGACTCGCCAATGTCCTCAAGGGACTGTCGGTAGTCATGAAGAAGATCACCGACTTGGGTAAGCCGGTGAGTGCGGGGCTCGGACGAGAAAGAGTCCGTCAACTTCAGAGGACCTATACACAAAACAAGTTAAGAAAAAACCGACATTTATAGAAGTCGAAGAAAAAGATAAGTCAGAGAGGTGGAACGTACCAAAAATGACGTCGTCAATCTTGGTCTTCTCCTCCCGGAGACTCTGGAGTTCAGCCCGGAGTGCCTAGGATATGTCCTTCTCTCTGCCAAGCTCATTCTTGAGGTCCGAGATTATTTTATCCTGAGCAGCAATCTTGCGATCACGCTCATCAGTGGCCATGGAGGAGGATTCAAGGACTTGAGCTATGCTCTTTTCATGATCTGCCTTGAGCTTATCCAGCTCTTGGCGAAGTCCCTTGTTCTCCACCACCAGGGTTTTGAGGTTCTCGGCCTCTTCAATCATAGCAATGGATTGTTTCACTAGCGCTGTAAGTCAAAAAAGAACAACAGTTCAGAAAAATTCGACATTAAAAAAAAGCAAAGACAAGGTTTGAATCTCAGAATGTTTACCTTCGGCTTCATCCTTGGCTACTTTGAGCTCAGCATTTTTAAGCCGGAGAGCTTTGATCTCTCTCCGCTTATCACAGACATTGGTCAGTAATTCCTGGTTATAGGAACATACTTTCTGTAAGTCAGAATACCCAAAGTCAGAAAGCTACTTAAGACTCGGGCTAATATTTTTGCTAAATATCAGCACGAGCCTTGGGGGCTACACTAGTTCATTCTTTGGCATCCTAATGAAGCATAAACTCGGATTCTATATCCTACTTCATGCTTTGGGGCTAGAGGATATGATATAACATAATGGAAAAAACAAGAGTTGGAATTCTGACTTACATATTGCTCGCGGGTGAGTTTATCTAAACCCGCGTTCACTTCAGCGGCCACCTTCTCGGCAAGAGTAAGAGGGATCACTGGGGCTGTTGGAAGCTCGCTAGTCCTAATCCTCTCGTCGTAAAGGCGGACTTGAGTGAGAAGGTCAGAGAACTTGACGTCCTATGCTTCTTGCGCTTCCTCCTCGGGGGATAAATGGCTTTTATCCAGGACTTGCCTGGCTAGCCGCTGGATCTCCTCTGCAGATTTCTGGGTCAGGCCAAACTTGGCAAGACCCGGATTGCTGAGGAGGTTTTCGGCAAAGACTTCAGCCGAGGGATCATTACCCGAAGAGGGTTCACCCTTATCTTGAGCTGACGCACTCACGGTGACGTCAGTTTGCGACCCAAGGATCGTAGGCTCCGTTTGAGGAGCTGGATCTTCTGCAGCATTCGACGAGACAACTGGAGTTGCAGAAGGTTGAGGGGCCGGAGTCGGAGGAGCCACGGCAGGGGAAGCTATGGTAAGCTTCGTCTGACGCAAGGGCTTCGAAGAAATCCCTTTCCCCTTGCCCTTGATGATCGATTTTGCTCTGAGAAGGTAACAAAGTTGGAAACGTTACATCTCGGAGAAGTTTGAGTAAAGTACAAAGGCGGAAAAGTTGTGACTGAAAGTTACCTCTTCACGACAGGCACCTCCTTTGTGCCAACCACTACTGTCGAAGCTTTGCGCTTCTTGAGCGCAAGATCCGGCAGTGGAACTACTTCTACCTCCTGAGAGAACTCCGGAGGGTATCCTTCGAGCGGAGCAAGTTCCGACTCGAGGATGTCAGCAAGCTGAAAACAAGAAAACATATAAGTATTGCAGTATAACTCGAAGATTGAAACACATAAAAGATGTGATGATGGAAGCCTACCGGCACCACAGGGTTTTCCGCCGTGTGCATGTCCAGAGAAATCTCCGGAATCCGCCTTTCGATCCGCTCCTTGATTAGCCATTTGATTTGGCTTATGTAGCCTTGAGTGGTGTAGGCTTTGGGGCTGATGCGGAGGGAGTCGGTTGGAGAAGACGTGATGGAGTGCATCAGTCTATCCCCGTGGTACTGAAGTGGCTGGATCCGATATGAGACCCAACGCTGGACCAAGTCGGATCCCTTCAAAGCATTGTGCTTAATCAGATATTCGATCCGCCTCTTAGCGAGGATCAGATCATCAGCGAGAGCCGGAGCAGCCTCGTCCCAGGAAGGCTGGGCCGTGGCGGCTCCGTTGACAAAAGCCGGCAAAGCAGTAGCTTTGCCGGGAGCCGGAATATCTCTATGGTAGAAAAAAGTGGCTGGCCATTGTTTGATCGAGTCACTAGCAGAAATTTTGATATATGCCCGGTCATGTCTAAGAGAAAAGCTAATAGTGCCGGTGATGTAAGGAACACCGGCAGTGATGGAATTCCTCCGGACATGGAAATAAAACCAGAAGAGAAGCAAACTTGGCCTAATGCCGAGAAAGCCCTCACAAAGCGCAGCACGCACTCATTTCTAGAAGTGAGTTGGGAGGAAGATTGTGGAGTTGAACTCCGTAATGATCTATCACCTCGAAGAAAATCTGCGAGGGAGGAAAAGACAGACCTCGGTCAAGATGGGTGCCGAAGTGGACCTGCTCGTCGTCGCGCGGGTTGGGGACGGTTTCACCCCAGCCGCTCCGCCAGTCGCCGGCGGCGAGAAGCCCTTCCTTCTCCATGTTCTTGAGGCCTGCTTCGTCTAGGGCGCAGGGGATCTAGATTCCCCGGTAGCTTTCTTTCTCTGCTGCTGCTTCTGCCTTCGCCGCTGCCGCTGCTGTCGCCAAACCGGAGGAAGAAGATGATGAAGCCATTTTCTCCGGTGAGAGGGTGACCTTAAAGGGGCGGCGCTGGGAGCTCTGTGGGGGGAGGACGAGGAGGCTCTGTGCGCGCAGGAAGATTGGGAGGAAAGGAAACGGCAAAGGACTGGTGGAAAGGAGAAGAAGAAATCCGAACCCCTTATATCCACCTACCTGTGCCAAGATTCATGCAAACGCTACAGTGCAACCGCCACGCATCGTGGAAAGAACTAGAAAGGACCCGCACGATGATTGCGTCGCCTCGATCTCCACGCACGCATTGAAACGGCGCCTCGGTTCCGCGAACCGCGGACCAACCAACGGTCATGCTGACGGAACGCCTGTCAGATGACGTGACTTGGCCATGCTTGTGTCAGGTGGCGTTAGATACCAAGTTCCGGCTTAGTTTTAAAACGAGCTGGAAAATCCGAGTAACCAATTGAAAGGTCCGACTTATTTTTAAGACCCGGATCGTATTTTTTGTTGTGAAGTTTCAGGAACCCTTCAAGATTCTGCAAGCCGAAGATCAAGCTAGACGAGGATAAATCCGACTTTGGATCTTGGAGGCCTCCGGGGGCTGCTGTTGGGGATACACTTTCCGGGTATCCTCACAGTTCCTCACTGACTAGGGTGGCCCACTTCGGGTTAGAGCTTTGCTTCACGGGCGGCCCAGTCAGGGAGAAAGACGGAGTCCAATCCGGCTACGGGAAGGCCCAGAAGACTTACCGACTTAGGCCCATAATGTTACTTGTAGTTCAAGATGTACTCTGTAACCGACTCTTAGACGTAGCCGGATAGATCTCTCCTGTAAACCCTAGGCCGGATATCTATATAAGCCGTCCTAGGGAGAGCCTTTAGGGCACACCCAATACATTAGACCCTCAACTCACACAGGCGAAACCCTTGTAACCCATATTCCGGCTCTGCCGTATTACTGGATTGCTAGCAGGAGTAGGATCCGTCCAAAGCTGGTGGATTCGAACCTGGGTAAACTTCTGTGCTCACCATCCCGGAACACCGTACGTCTCACACCCCTCTCTTCCGCACGCCTCGAGGACCCCCTCATGGCGTACTTGTCATCAATCCGACGACAAAGGTTTCTCATGGAGAATACATGGCCTTCTATGCAAGAAACTTTTGGAAAGATCCCGCCAAGGCCAAGAAGGGGATGCAACAAAGAAACAACCCAAGTGGTAGAAAAGAGAATGGTTCAAGATTGAAAACTTGCTTCAACTGTGGTGACCTCTACCACTTTGTTGCCAGATGTCCACATGAGAAGAGAGAAGACCATGTTGGTGCACTCATATTGAAGAAAAATCCAAAGGCCCCCTTCAAGAAGCATTTCAACGAGAAGAATGGCAACAACAAGAAGTTCGGTGACATTGCATTAATAGCACATGAAGAGTTCTCTTCCGATGATGAAGAGGAGGAGGAAGAAGAAGAAACGACGAATGGTGTGGCTGCCATTGCCACTACCTCTACATCCACCTTCCCCCTCTTTGATTCCCCAAATGATAACACCTCCAACAAGAACGTCACTTGCCTTATGGCAAGAGAATTGGAGGTATCATAATCTCCCCTCTCCACCTCTATTATCAATGATGAGTTGAATGATGCAATAACTCTTGAGGTGAAGGAGGAATTAGTTGCTTTCGATGCTTATATGACTAACTTGCAAGGAGAGCACAAGAAGCATTTTGTAAATCTCTTGAACCAACTTTCTCACACACAAGAGCTCCTTGATGAGAGATGCAAACTTGGGAGAGAGCACCTACTTGAGATGGATGCTCTAACTAATGCTCTAGAAGAAGAACAAGAGACTAGGGAGTCTCTTGAAGAAAAACTTGAAGGCCTTGATGAGGAAAATGATCAAATAGTAGCTAAACTCATTACAGAATGTGATCATGCCATTTCTATGTATAAAAAGGCTAAAAGGATAAGATTGAGTTTGGTGTTGTTCATGACAAACTTGCCGAGGATTATGAGAAGCTTAACAAGACTCAGAGGGCCTTGGAAAGTGAACTCTTGACTCTCAAAAATTCTCATGAATAACTTCAAACTCCATTGAATAATGTTGCTTCGCCTAGGATTTTCATTCCCTCTAGTAGTACAAACATCCTTGAGGAAAATGCTAGGTTGAAGGGGGAGCTTGCAAAGGCCACCTTCCTAAATGGAAACAAGTCTATTGATGATCTCCTAAGTAAGAAAAGGTCAAATAATGAGAAAAGGGGTCTTGTCTATGTGTCCAAGGCTAAGAATAAGAACAAGAAGACCAAACCCACACAAGCAAAAGGAAAGACTATGGGTAGTAATACCACAAGTGGCAAAACTATGTCACAAGATGACTCTGCTGGAAGTGCTAATCCTCACTATGTCTTAATGCGTAATTCTAATGGTGATGTTTATGCACAATATGTTGGTACATTTGATGATTATATTGCTTGGTCTATTTGGGTTCCCAATACCCTTGTCACTAACAAGAGAGGACCCACTGAAAAATGGGTACCTAAAAACTAGTTTGATCTCTTGTAGAACTATGCTTCCGGTGGTCAAAGTGGGTGCTTGACAGTGGTTGCACAAGTCATATGACCAGAAGCAAGGCAATAATGATGGAGATAAGGGCAAATCAAGATCACATAACCGTCACATATGCCGATAAGTCAAAATCTCAGGTAATGGGTCTTGGCAAAGTTGTGGTTGCACACGATGTTACTCTCGTGGATGTCATGCTTGTAGAGACTATTGGCTATAATTTACTTTTAGTCCGTGCTCTTGGAAAGATGGGGTTTTCCATCTTTATTGATAATGATATTGTGGTTCTCTTGTGGGGCAAGACTCTAAAGGTCGCTTTCGTTGGGTACGTCGAAAATGACTTGTATGTGGTGGACTTTTCGGGGAAAACCACTACAAGTGCGATGTGCTTATTCAGAAAGGCCGATGTGGGTTGGTTATGGCATTACCGACTAGCCCATGTCAATATGAGAACTTTGCAAAGCCTCCACAAGGGTGGCCATATTGTGGGACTAAAAGAAAATGTTTGTTTTGCCAAAGATCATTTTTGCAGGGCTTGTGTTGAAGGAAAGATGCATGATTCTCCCCATAAGCCAAATAACATTATAAAGTAGAAGAGGATCTTGGACCTCCTTCATGTGGATCTCTTTGGTCCTCCATCTCATGCAAGTCTTGGTGGGAAGAAATATTGTTTGGTGATTGTTGATGACTACTCAAGATATTCATGGGTCTACTTCTTCAAGTTGAAGAGTGAGACCCAACAATACTTCATCGACTTTGTCAATATGGTTCAACGTCAATACAATGTGCCCGTGCTAGTGATAAGAAGTGACAATGGTGTCGAGTTCAAGAACTACACCTTGAATGGATTTCTTAGTGATGAGGGGATAAAACATCAATATTCCGCTGCACCCCTCAACAAAATGGTGTAGCCGAGAGGAAGAACCAGACATTAATGGATATGGCAAGGTCCATGTTGGCGGAGTTTAAATCTCCATACAATTTTTGGGCTGAGGCAAGCTCCATCTCATTCCATGCATCGAACCAACTCTACCTCCGCAAAGAATTGATCAAGACTCCATATGAAATACTTACCGGTAACAAGCCTAATGTTTCATACTTCCAGGTGTTTGGTTGTAAGTGTTTCTATCTCATAAAAGGTGTTCGCTTGTCAAAATTTGATTCCAAAGCTTTAGAGGGTATTTTTGTTGGCTATGGTCTTGATTCCCACACTTATAGAATCTATGATAAACTCTCTAGAATTGTCATAGAATCTTGTAGTGTGGTTTTTGAAGAATATGATGGCCCCCAAGAGGGGCATGTTGATGTTTGTGATGTAGATGATGAATACCTCAAGATTCCATAAGAAGAATGGGTGCGGGATTCATCCGCCCCATTGAGGAACCCCTTGAGGCGGATCGAGAAGAACTATACTCTACTCAGGTGGATCCCTCATCTTCACAACTTCAACAAGCTCATGTTATTGAGGGCAATGATGACCCAAGCCAAAGACAAGATGAGAACCCTCACCAAGTTGATCAGGCTAGAAGCTTCAGGCTGGATTGTCTAGTCTCTCCACTGACCAGATTGTCCAGCCCTGTGCAGTCAGTTGCACAAGGCATATTTATTCAGTCATCCGCAAGATCTTCTCGAAGCCTTTCAAGTAGCATGCCTGATCAAGACCAAGATCAACCTGTAACTCATGTGGATGAAACTGAAACCATTGTTGATCAAGGTCAAAATGAAGGTCAAGACAAGGACCAGAATGATGAAGAGATCCCCACAAGGAACAACATGGAGATTGAAACTCGTCACAAAGCTAGAGTAGATAGGATGTTGGAAAGAAGAGACCACACTATTGAGAATGTTCTTGGTGATCTAAGGAGTGGAATGTCCACTCGAGCTCAATTGAAGCATTTTGGTGAGCATCAAGCTCATATATCCATGGTGGAGCCCAAGAAAGTGTGGGAAGCTCTTGAAGATTCAGATTGGTTAGAAGCCATGCACAAAGAGCTCAACAACTTTGAGAGAAACAAATTGTCAAAGTTAGTAGAAAAGCCCAAAGATTGCCACAATGTCATCGGTACTAAATGGATATTCAAGAATATGGAATTGTGGTGAGGAACAAGGCAAGATTGGTAGCTCAAGGGTTCTCACAAATTGAAGGGATTGATTATGGAGAAACCTATGCTCCCATGGCTCGCCTTGCGTCCATCTGTATCCTTCTAGCATATGCTACACATCATAATTTTAAATTGCAACAGATGGATGTGGAAAGTGCTTTTCTAAATTGTCCATTGCATGAGTTGCTTTATGTTAAGCAACCCCCGGGATTCGAGGATCCCAACTTCCCAAACCACGTCTACAAGCTCGATAAGGCGCTCTATGGACTTAAACAAGATCCACGCACATGGTATGAGCACCTTAGAGAGTTGTTGTTAGACCGTGGATTTGAGGTTGAGAAAATTGATCCCACTCTTTTTACTAAGAAGTTCAATGGGGTGCTTTTCGTTTGCCAAATATATGTTTGATGATATTATCTTTGGCTCATCTAAAAAAGTTTTTAATAATGAATTCTTAAAGCTTATGACTGATAGGTTCAGGATGTCTATGATGGGAGAGTTGAGGGTATTCCTTGGTTTTGAGATCAAGCAAATAAGGGGAGGAACCTTTTTCAATCAAGCCAAATATACTGAAGACATGCTCAAAAGGTTCAACATGAAGGAACTAAATGGAGCTCCTACTCCCATGGCAATAAAGATTCATCTTGAGCTAAACCCAAATGGTAAAGATTTTGATCAAAAGGTATACCGATCCATGATTGGTTCTTTGCTTTACCTATGTGAATCTAGGCCCGATATTGTGTTAAGTGTAGGAGTGTGTGCAAGATATCAAGCGGCCCTGAAAGAAAGCCACTTGATGGCGGTCAAAAGAATCTTCCAATATTTGGTTCATACCCCATGGTGTGTGGTATCCTAGGCGCTCAATATTCTCTCTTTGTGGATACACTAATTCAGATTGGGTTGGTGATAAGGATGATAGAAAATCAACCTCCGGGGCTTGCCAATTCCTTGGTAGGTCCTTGGTGTGTTGGTCTTCTAAGAAGCAAAAAGTGTATATCTCTCTCCACCACCGAGGCTGAGTATGTGGCTGCTGCTAGTGCATGCGCCCAATTGTTATGGATGAGGCAAACTTTAAAGTAATATGGTGTCCATTGTGACAAAGTTCCTCTCTTATGTGACAATGAAAGTGCTATCAAGATTGCCTACAATCCAGTGGATCATACAAGGACAAAGCATATTGAGATTCATCATCATTTCATTAGAGATCATGTTGCCTGAGGAGATATTGAGGTATCTTATGTGTCAACCAAAGACCAACTTGCAGATATATTCACGAAGCCACTTGATGAAGCAAGGTTTTGCTATTTGAGGAATGAGCTAAATATCATAGATTCAAGAAGTTTGAATACTCAGAAATGAGCTAAATATCGTATATCATTTTTCATACTCACCTATTACTTGATCATTATGTGGTTTAGGTGCAGGCATGGACACAGGGGGAGTGCGGTCCTAATCTGTTGGGCTATCCCTCTCCCCATAATGCCAAAATTAAGAAACTCAATTATCTTAGTATCATTCTTGTGATATAAAAGCTTCATTGATGATTAGTGGCTATGAACCCAAGGATAATTCTTCGCGGTGTCATGCCTCACACTCTTACATGGTGGCCTCGACCAACGCCCTCTTTGTCATGAAGAGTTGGTTCGTGTTTCGATTAATTTGAGCTTTATTGGATATTTATGTGAATTTTCACTGATTCTTGGATCTTCACAGTTTGGCATCTTAACCCAAGCCTTATGCCTGCCTACAAAACCTTCTCTCCATCATATATGTCCCTAAACACTTGACACTGGCAGTTTTGGTCGAAGAGGACCGAAGATTTCGGTGTGCATACACCAAAGTTTCCGGTCCGTTGGACCGGAGTCTCTGGTCTGGGATTGTTTCGGGCAGTGACTGAAGGGAACCGGGTGAAAGAGTCTCACAGAACTCCTTCTTCCACCCCTAACTCCCACCCTCACACCTGTCGCCTCCTCCTCCAAAACCACCGCCTAGGGGCCTTGAAGCTGCTGGGATCCATCGTGCCGCCAGCCACCTCCACCCTTGGGTTGTTCCCCACCGGTGGAATCACTCCAATGGCAGATCTGGTACCCTCTCTCTCACCCTGGACCTAGGGTTCATTCCCTTTGTTTATTTTGAGCTATATACCAATTTTTCCATTGGAAACTCATGTATGCATGCACTACTATCACAATAACTTCATTTCCTTGCCCGGTCTACTAGAATAAATGGCTCTCGCAGCCTCCATGTGCAACCCAACCTCTCTAGACCAGAGATTCCGGTCTCTCAGACCGGAGACTCCGGACTAGTCCAGAGATTCCGGTGTTGCACACCGGAGACTCTGGTGTAGATTACCTCTAGCACATCCTGCATGGTCTTGGAGGTCTTGTTTTGTTCTCCAGGACATATATGCTCACCTCCATGATATCCCCTCTCTCTATATTCACAGGTGGCTCTGGTTCTTGTCGTGGTTGCACCAAGTCCAAATCCAAATGGGTGGATCCACGGTTTGATGAGCAAGCTAGACAGTATGTGATTCCGCCATCCAACCAGAGGCAACAGGCCAGAGATGCTGAATATATGAGAAGGAACCAGGAGCACATTGAGGAGGAAAATCGCACCAAAAGGGCCAAGTATGACAATTTGCAATCACTTGCCCATATGTCAAAGAAAGAGTATCGTGAGTTGCGCAAGACAATGTTCTATGACTTGCCAAGAACCAGTGATGACCCATGTTATTGGAGGAAGGAGCAGAAAGTGTTCATGACAGATATCTATTGCAAGCTCACCAAGTCCCCTGTGTGTCCATAACGGTATATGTACTTCCCTTTCATGCATTCCAATGACTATTTCGCAGATGCTCTCTGGGTCACTAGGAAGCTTGGGCTGCACAATATTATGGAGCTCCATGAGGACTAAAGCATCACCTTGGTTCAACAATTCTATGCTACAGTTGTTTTCAATCATGATGAGGCTAGGACATGACTTGGATGACCGGTAACTTTCGCTGCACAACTACCTTCAATGACTTTGCACGTGTCATTAGTTAGACCTTCAGTGGCGTGTCTATTCTCGTTGGCTACCGTATGCATGATGCTTCTCTTGGAGAAAGCAAGAACAAGCTAGCACCTCTCTATGGGAAAGATGGCACTGTTGGGGAGTCCAAGGGACTCAAGCCTCTATATAATCTGCTGTTGAGGATATTTTGCCACACCATTTCCCCAAGTGCTGGAAATGATGATGCTATTAGGTGTGGTCTTGTTAACTTACTTCACCATACTCACAAGGTATATTGTGCTGGACCTATTGCTGTACATTTCATTATTGACATCATAGATTTCATTTTTGAGGAGATGCACTAGGCCATTCTCTTCA
The DNA here is from genome assembly GCA_916181665.1 of Avena sativa. NCBI lineage: Eukaryota > Viridiplantae > Streptophyta > Magnoliopsida > Poales > Poaceae > Avena > Avena sativa. Next base: position 349,902,170 of record OV702287.1, read on the forward strand.
GAAAATCTCCCCCATATGCAGTTTTGGTAATGAGGCTCATCAACTCACATGCACATGGTTCACCTCTTGCCCTTCCCCCGAATCTTGTGGAGCATGTCTTTGTGGCTCTCCAAAAGAAAGGGAGAATGGGCCCTACTCCTAGGCAGCCTTATGCCAGCCAAGACGATGAGATCTCTGAGGCTGAGCGGGCTCCCACTCCTCCAAGGGGCTCTAGGAGGAAGAATGCCTCCAATGCTCCTATGGATCCTGTCACACGTGAGTTTGTTTAGGAGAAGGTCAAGAAGGCATCTTTCTAGGGAAGACATTGTGCTGCATGAATATGGACATCCGCAAGGAACATCATGCCTCCTATAAGAGCAACCATAGAATTGAGAAGCTCCTCTAGGAAATCAAGGCTCAAGGAGAAGAGGAAGAAGAGGAAGGGGAGTCTAAATACAATGATAAGCACGGGGTTGAACCATCTGCAGAATCTGATCACACACTCTCCTTTGGTTCTTGGAATGCAATGAATGCCAACTTAGTTGATTGGCAGACTTTCTCAGGGGTCACATCTAGGTTTGCTTCTCAGGGCACTTCGTCCTCTCGCCCTCATGGCAAAGGCCCCCAGACTCTTGCTGCTGATGACTATGATGAGGATGATGACGATGACGATGACTCTAAGTGATTCCCTTGGGGCGATAGCTTGGACTTTTCCCTTTTCGGCATTTCGATGCCAAAGGGGGAGAAGTTGTCTATTAGGAACATCTAGATTTGCATGGGTTGGGGCCGTTATCTTATGTTCGAACATTTGCTTTATTTGGTTCTTGTGATACTATCTACTGTGTGTATGGACATGCTATGCCTAGACTATGTGAACTTCTATTATCTAATATGCGCCGCACTACTTGTATACCTTGATACACATCGTTAGGGGAAGCATAGCCATGTTGATTATCTTTAAGTATTCCATGCAAAACCTCCTGTTGTCATCGAACACCAAAAAGGGGGAGATTGAAAGGAAATTTATTGTCTTAATCAGTTTTGGTGTTTGTTAACAACTTGAGGATCATTTTATAGTGTGATAATGTTGCCAGGTCATTCAACTCAAAAGAGAAACGTCCTATTACAATGGAAATATCCCTGGCTGAAACAGAAGTTTTATGGAGAATCCAGACCGGAGTCTCCGGTGTGGTCCAGAGTTTCGCCGCAATTCTCTGGACTGAGTCGAAGTAGAAGCCCAGGGTCACTCAGTCTAGTGGTCCGGAGACAAGATGGATATTTGCCAGGATCTCTGGCGTACTCTAAGGAACCGGAGTTTCCAGTGAGCTCGATCCGGAATTCCTGCCAAACCTCTAGAGGGAGCGTCAAGGTCTAGCCCAGGACAGTCTGATAGGCGGTCCGGCGATGGTCCGAAGATAGCCTAGAATTTCTGGTGTAGACTAGAGTTTCCGTTGTGCAGCCGGAGTTTCCGGTGTGGAAACTCCCCAACGGGCAGAAAACGGTCAGAAATTAGTGGGCCTATAAACAGGGGACTACATCCCCTACCTCCAGCTGCTCGTTCCAGAAAAAGAAGAACACCTCATTAGAGCCACCAAATATCCAAGATCTCCCTCTACAACCACCCAAAGTCCCCGATCTTTGGGGAATCGAAGGAGGAGGCCTTGATCTACAGCTTCACCAAGAGAGATCTTCATTTCCCTCTCATTCACTTGAGGGCCCCTTGCTCTAGGGTTTCATTGGAAACCCTAGGCCTTGATTTGGTTCTTACAAGCTTGTGTTTGATTGTTGTGACAACTTGCTTGGATTCGGGAGCCTCCAATTTAGTTGTGGATGTGTGCCTCAAACTTGTTGTAAGGGTGCCGGCTACCACCTTGAAGGTTGTCGATATAGTGGAAGCGGGAATCGATCCCTTTGGGGTGAGGTTCACCGGAGAATAAGGCAGACCTCTCGTGGCTTTGGTGGTTTGATACAACCCCCTCTTCAAACGCAGACGTACTTCCCCTCAAAAGGAAGGAACTGTGGAAAATAATCATTGTGTCTCTGCGTGCTTCATTTCGGTTACTTCTATCCTTTACCGCACCCTACTTTTATCTTGCTCTTGCTTAGTTAGTTGTGCTAGTGTGACATATAGGTAAATTCACCCTAGTTGCATATCTAGAGAATTTACCTTTTTGTGTCAAACCCTAAATTGAAAAAGAGTAAAATTTGAAGTAGCACCTATTCACCCCCTCTAGGTACCCATACGATCCTTTCACTATCTGCTCATCTTCGAAACCAGATCCACTGTCGAAGATCAAGGAAATCTGTGATGGTTGACTCTTTTGTTGCACCTTGTTGTACTGCTGACGGTGAACTGGTGGTGGTGTTAGGATGACACCCACTTTTGTAGGTTAACACCACGGTGGTATGTTAAACTGTGATCCCCTTTTGGCAACGATCATGCTTGTTAAAACTAATTCGTTCTTGTGTTGTTTCTGCTAAGGTGTTCATTTGTTCATGGTCAACTGTGATCTGTTTTTGCTTGTGTTGTTCATGTCAAAAATATAATCAATAATCCATATGATTTAATCCGAATAATAATCTAAGAAAGCATGATCATATAAATACTACCAAAAATAATCATGCAGATTAACAAAGTAGATGAACAGATTACATCTAAATAAGATAAACCTATCACATCTACACCAAACGCTAGAATAAAAAACTCTAGCAGAATCTGAAAGAGAAGTTCAGAGTTACATACGGTGCAGCGGTGGTAGCGGTTGCAGCAGTAGTAGCCGCAACGGTAGCAGCAACATTGTCGCCCATGTTGAGATTGCCGAAGAGGTTAGTGACGTCTGGGAAGAAGTCGTCGTGCAGGAAATCATCATCGGACGACGTTGTGGATGTTAGTAGTCGCTCTTGAGCTCTCCCCAAAAACTTGATCGCCCCTCACCCGTATAGGTTCACAAGAGGCAGGGTTCCGGAGGCCTACTGTCCCGATCTGTGGTGCATGCAGCAAGCCGGGATGGGGAAGACGAAGGCGGTGGTGCAATAGACTAGAAGGAGATGCGTGTGATAGGCAGTGCTGATTAGATTTAGTGCAGACGCTTATATAGTGCAGGTCAGATATATAGTGGGGCTCAACCCATGTCGGTAACAACCCACGAACCAAATCTGGAAACGACTGGATAATTAACACATTCATTAATAACTCTTAATTAATCCATGATTAATTTCCACGAATAGCAAAAATAAAGCTCGGCTTGGCGAGATTTCCGCAACCCGCGGAGCGCGCACATCGTGACGAGGCGAGGCGGGCAGCGTCGGAGGAGGAGTGCGCGAGCGCTACTCTTCTTCTCACACCTTAGCGAGTGGTAGAACAGTCTAGTATATAAGGAGGTGTAACTCTCACTCAACTAGCAATGTGGGACTGAACTTTAGCACCACTAGCACAAACATGAGCTACCACAAATAATGGGCCAAAGAGAATTTCATAATTTACGTTTGTTATGGGACAAAAGCCCACATGCAAACACCTCAAATTCCAACAGTTCATGCTTGTGGTGTTCATGTTCTGTGTTGTTCATGCTTGTGGGTATCATGCTTGCGGGGATCATGCTTTTTGGGGATCATGGTTGTGCGGATCATGGTTGTGAGATCATGCTTGTGGGGATCATGCTCGTGATTCTGTTGTTCTGGATTGTGTGAGAATCATGCTTTGTGATTCCAGATTGTGTATTCTTCTCATGTGTATGGTCTTCCTCTCCATCCGGTGATGGTAACCTCACCATATGGAAGTGCAGTGTGATCACAACCGGTGTTGTATGTGAACCAAATAAGGGGAAAATGCATAACATGGGTCAAAAGCGAATGTGCAGGCAACCAAATAACATGGTCCTACTTGCCCAACTGGCGCACCAAATTTGATGCAGGCTACCAAACAACTTGTACAATCTAGCTTTTGGGTTGGATGAGTGTGACACCGCTGACCGTGGACATGCCCCGGTGAGCCCCAAAATGGATGTAGGCTACCAAACACCCCCTTAGTTCTTGCAGAGAAATACAATGCAAAGACTAAAGAGCTTCAATTCTATGTTCCATCGCCAACAACATTGCCATAGTATTTTCCATGTCTAAAAAATGTAGTACTACATAGAAACATGTATAATCCCTCCGTCCAGAAATAAGTGATTCAGATCTGTTTAAATTCACATGTATATATACACGAAAACGTGTATACATACATGTAAATCTCGAGGTACTACTAGCTACTTGTATGTATAACGAAGAAGCTAAAGACAATTTAATTGATGCGGTCTCGATCAACAGCAACACACAAATAAGTTGCATGTGTTTGCTCCGCTTGATATGCCACTTGTGTACTAGTCTAAAATCTAAATGAGTCTAGGTTGGAGATATTTGACTGCAGTTATATGTCATCCACATATGAACAAACACAGCAGGGAGTGTATCCACAAATAAGTTGCATATGTCATCCACATATGAACAAACACACTGAAAAGGGCCTCCCTCTCCCCGTGCACCTCAGAATGCTCATCGGCACATTTTTCATGCGATCGAGGAATCTGCTGCAGCCAATCACTAGCTAGCTCAGTAGCACGAAATACCGAACTTTTCATTGAAACTACTATGAAAATGTTCAGTATATGTACACACATACCACACGCTCTTGTGTTAAAGGCCACAACGTTGAAACTTGTGTTAGTTTCCACTAATGGAGCCGACATCAACACTGGCCTTGGCCTTGGCCATCATCGTCCTCAGCACCTACGTCATCTCCCGACGTGGCAGCCGTAAGGCCTTGAACCTCCCGCCAGGCCCGCGGGGGTGGCCGGTGCTCGGCAGCCTAGGTACCCTGGCTGGCGCGCTCCCGCCGCACCGCGCGCTGGCCGCACTCGCCGCGCGCCACGGCCCGCTCATGCACCTCCGGCTAGGCTCCTACCACGCCATCGTCGCCTCTTCTGCGGACACCGCCAGGCTCGTTCTCAAGACCCACGACCTCGCCTTCGCCGACCGCCCTCGCACCGACGCCGGCGAGCACGCCGCGTACGGGTATCGAGGCATCGTGCACACCCCCTACGGCGCCTACTGGCGCATGGCGCGCAGGCTCTGCGCCACCGAGCTCTTCTCGGCCCGCCGCGTCGATTCCTACGAGTACATCCGGACGCAGGAGCTCCGGGTTCTCGTACGCATCCTGTTCCAGCGAGCCGGACGCGCCGTCGCTGTCAGAGAGCACCTGGCAGACGCCACACTGCGGAATGTGCTGCGCATGGCGGTCGGAGGGAAGTGGTCCGGCTGCTACGCCAGCGCCGAAGGCGAGGCGTTCCGGCGCACGCTGGACGAGGCGTTCGCGGTGACCGGCGCGGTAAGCAACGTCGGCGAGTGGGTGCCCTGGCTCGGATGGCTCGATTTGCAAGGCTGCGTCCGGAGCATGAAACGGCTGAGCAAGGTGTACGACCGGTTCCTCGAGAGGATCCTAGACGAGCACGATGAGGAGCGCCGGCGGCGGAGGCGTGAGGCTATGACAGCCACCGGAGCCGCCGAGACTGCCGCTGCGGCAACGGACTTGGTCGACGTGCTGCTGCAGCTCGCCGAGGACGAGGACAAAACGATCAGGACGTCGTCGTCGGAAGCCAGGCTCACGCGTGACGGCGTCAAGGCGTTCGTCCAGGACATCATAGCGGGAGGCACGGAGAGCTCGGCGGTGACAATGGAGTGGGCCATGTCGGAGCTCCTCCGCCGGCCGGACGTCGCAGCCACCGCCACCGACGAGCTTGACCGCGTCGTGGGCCGCGACCGATGGGTAGAGGAGCGCGACCTGGAGCGCCTCCCTTACATCGACGCCGTCGTGAAGGAGACGATGCGGCTGCACCCGGTGGGCCCTCTCCTCGTCCCGCACATGGCCCAAGAGCACACGGTGGTCACCGGCTACGACGTTCCCGCCAGTGCGCGCGTTCTAGTCAACGCGTGGGCCATTGCGCGTGACCCGGCGTCGTGGCCCGACCGCCCCGACGAGTTCCGGCCGGAGCGGTTCATCGGGAGCGCCGTGGACGTGCGCGGGCAGCACTTCGAGCTGCTGCCGTTCGGCGCCGGGCGGCGGATGTGCCCGGCGTACGGACTAGCGATGAAGGTGGTTAGCGCCGGCTTGGCAAACCTGCTGCACGGGTTCTCGTGGCGGCTTCCAGACGGAGTGTCGCCGGAGGACATGAGCATGGAGGAGTTTGTCGGGCTGTCGACACGCCGGAAGGTGCCGCTTGTCGCCGTCCCGGAGCCCAGACTGCCGGCGCATCTGTACGCCGCAGAGGACTGAATGCCGAGTTACCTACTGATCGGAACTGGAATCATGCAGCTTTGATTTCCCGAATAGGCAACGCATGCATGCTACTGAAATCCCTGTACAAACGTTCGGACATATCACTGGTTTCCATGATCCCACGCACCATATTCCTGAAAACTCGAACAAAACAGTCCTGGTTACCAACACACCCTAATTATTGTCTCTCCCTTTTTTTTTCACCAACTGTCTCTTTTTTTTAAGGAAATTGCTAAGGTACAGCTAGCTGTAACGTTACGTTGATTTTTTCGGGTAACGTCGCAACTAGCTTGTGTACCGTTGATTTTTTCCGGTCATCGAGATTGGTGCGGTCCGTCTGCTCATTGAGCTGGCCTGCGTGCGTTGTGTCGATCGTTGGTTTTCTGCTGTTGTTCGGTGTGTGGGCCTGCTGCCGATCGGTGTGTTGGCCTTTTTTTACAGGCCCCGCACACTAAATGTAGACAGCACACAGCAATTGGTTGGTTTTTTTTTCTTTATGGTTGGCAGGAGTGTGAGATTTGAGTAACTTGTTTCTTTAGCTATTGTTTATACTATTTGGGGATGGAAACATGTTAGTGGCTACGATTTTTTTCTCTTTTTAAGACACAAAAAACTTGTTGCTATTTATAGATTGTCTAAGAATAGATTTATGGATGTGGTTGTTTTGAATAAAAAGTGAGAATATTTTTATGTAGTTGAATTTTGTCATCCACTTATTTTTTAACATGGTGTACCTATGTACACGTTTTATCATTCTATATTTTTTGCATTTTTAGTGTTTTCTTATATAAGTACTAGGCTTTGTCGGCGTGTAGCATATCGCGTTTTTCTAGTGCATATTGAAGGGAAGAGGACAGATGCTGAGAGTTCCGAGACCAATAGGTTTTTTTCCTCCCTAAATATTTATCTGTTTTTCTTTTTATCCATTGTTCTAGTTAATGCAATTGATTAGATCTTCATCCATTGTTCTTAGAGATAAAAAAAATATTGTTTTCCTATTGATCTTTAACCTAGAAAAAATGAGGAACGCAAAGACACCATGCACTGTATGTCATCAGCCACCCCGTATTTGTGAAAAAGGTCCATGTAGTCTTTTCAAAATTTCTGTCAAAATGGTTGATAACGATTTTGAAGATTCATTTGTAAGTTTCTCTATTTTTAATATGAATTTTTATGTATAGTTTTATATATATTAAATTGTTTTTATTTTGACATATTTTTTGTTACCACAATTTTTTTGCTATTTTTTTCTTGTTGTAGGTTGTGCCATGTCGTTTTAACGAGCGTATAGGAATTTTATGTCCTAATAATTGGATGGAAGTGTTAGCTATTCTCCGTAATCATGGGTTAGAGAACTTGATACCTAAGAGTGATCACCATATTTATCTAGATAGGGTTGGTACAAAAATTTACATGTGCGGTCCATACTAGAATTTTTTGATTGAAGCTTTCGATATAGAACCAGAGGACATTTTTCATTCGAACATGATAAATGGAAAGAGAGGTTTAAAGTTAAAGTTGCTTCAGGCGATTGTTATAGGAAAAATTGGGCTCGCTTCCCAAGTAAGTTTGGTATTATATATATTTTTATGTTAGTGTTTTTATTTTGTTTTTAGTGCCTTTTAACAATGTTTTCAAATATTTGTTTCAATGTTTAGGGGTATTCTATACACCAGATAGGTGTGAGCCATATTTTTCTAATACACATTTCAAAGATATTCGCGATGTTAACCAATCCGAAATGAACGGATAGTTAATACCATGTTTGCTCAAAAGATGAGGCTCAGTGATGATGATTTTGTTCCTAATTTTTATGTGTACATTCTTGATGTTGATGACATGTATCGTTTGGTTAGTTCATTTTCTTTTATTCATTTTGTGTATTATCTCTAATTCTTATCTTATAAGCATAATTTTATTAAAAGTATATTTTTGTATTCGATATGTTGATAGGAAGTACCTATTGAGGTGTTCCCGACTACATTTGAAATCTCACACAGCGGCGAAGCACGTTATGGTTGGGGCGACAGAGTTGTGCTTGGATCATACTAGACCATTGGAGATACTTTTAGGTTTTGTTATAATTGGGATGATTTTATTGACATTGCACGGTTAAAAACAAATAATCATATTGTTGCAATTGTTGTTGTAACAGAAGATTACATCACACTCGATGTATACAAGTGTGAATGCAATTAGAAAATCATTACTAGTGGTGAACAAAGAAGACACATAATTTACATATTTTTTTATATACATTTTTTTTTGATTTTGCATAGTTTTCATTTGCAAATAATTCAGATGTAATTTTATTTCTTGTTTAAGTTTTCCATGATTTTTTGTATCATATTTTTTAGTAACAATTATGATTTTAATTACTAATTGGTGCACAAGTGAAAGAGCGTTGCCACTCTGAAAGAACATTTAATGGTTCCCTATATTTTGTGTGTTAGATAACAATACTATGGACTTTTCTCATGTGTGTCAAGTGTGCAGGAAGTGTTTTTGTGTTTGGCGGGCCGGATAATCCGGCCTACCCCATTTGGCAATGGCAGCCAAGGCGTGATGCTCTATTTGGGTTCGGATTTTCTCCCAGAAAATCCGAACAAGGACGGTTTTTCTTCCCTGGCCGGATAATTCGGCCCTCACATGGGGCCGGATAATCCACCCCCAGAATATGACCAAAGGGAGCCAAGGCGCGGCGCTCTGTGTGGGGGCAGATTATTTGCCGGATAATCCGAGTCTGGGGCGGAGTTTTCCCTAGGCCGGATAATCCGGCCCCAAATGGCTCCAACGGCTCAGTGGGTGAAGGGGTATAAAAGCCCCTTCTTCCTCATCGAGCAGATCTCTTGATTCACTCGAAATTGGTTAGACCCTTTGCAAGAGCTCTCTCACTAGATCTCCCACTTCAACCACCCGAAGGCTTCGATCTTTGGGGGAATTGAAGGAGGAGACAATCTTCATCGCCATCACGAATCAAGCGCATCAACTCCTCTCCATTCATTTGGAGAAATCCCCGATCTAGTATTCTTTCTAATATCTAGATCTTGTATTTTGTTATTGATAACTTGTTCTTGTGGTAGCTTGTTGTCATTACGGGAGCCTCCAATCTGGTTGTGGAGTTGTGCCCCGCTAGTTGTATAAAGGCTCCGATACCCGTCTCTAAGGGTTCCTATAGTGGAAAGATGGATCAGGCCTTTGGTGGCGGGATCCATCGGAGAACAGGGTGAGGCCTATTGTGGCATAGTGGTCTTAGTACCGCCCACCTCTCCAACGCAGATGTACTTCCCTTAACAAGGAAGGAACTGCGGTAAAACAAATCCTTTGTCTCCGTATGCTTCACTACGGTTCACTCGTTCCTCTTTCCACTCGCCTCTTACTCGCTAGTAGATAGGTTTGCATATAGGGAAATTCTCCTAATTAGTTATCTAGAGAATTTACCTTTGGTGTCAAGCCTAAAATTGAAAAAGCATTAAAATTTGAAGTAGCACCTATTCACCCCCCCTCTAGGTGCCCATACGATCCATTTCAATTGGTATCAGAGCCCCAGCTCTTTATTCGGGCTTAACCGCCTAAGAGAAGTATGGGTACCAAGGAGAATGGGAATAAGGCTGTGGATAAGGTCACAATGGATGACCTCAAGACGTTGGAAACAACCTTGTTGAAATCCTTTGAGACCAAGATGGAGGAGATGAATCGAATGATTGCCCGTCTCACATCATCCATAGCCCCATCTCCATCCTCCTCTGAGGCCGCCACTCCATCATCCAAGGATAAGGCTAACACCGGATCCAAGGAAGATGAAGTGGTAGGTGAAAAACATAATGGTTCCACCTCCAAGAAGAGAAGTGGTAAGGAGGAATATAGTGAGGTTCGTCACGTATATTCCCCCGACCCACCTATCCCTCATCCTCATATAAACAATAGGGGTGATCCACCCAAGCTTACTGCATCCTCATTTAATCAATGGCAATTCTTAATGAAGTCTCATGTTTGCAGCTCTTCTATTGAACTTTGGAGGATTATTGAAGAGGGTCTTCATATTGGAGATCATACCAACCTGACAAGAAGAGAAGTTGTGGACAACCAATTGAATGCTACGGCTCTCCACATGATACAGCTTGGTGTGGGTCCCAAGGACATGCCCCACATTAAACATCTCAACACAGCTAAAGAAGATTGGGATGCCCTCACCGATCTTTTATTCGGAATGAAAGCATGAGAAGGGATAGGTATGATGTCCTTAGTAATGAAGCTGAAGGATTCTACATGTTGGATGGTGAAAACCATGAAGACATGTATAGAAGACTCAAGGGCATCACAACAACATTTAGAAAGCATGGAGCCACTCACATTGATGATGCTTGGATAAAAAGGAAATATGTGAGTGCTCTAATGCCTTTTGAGCCAACGGTCTTGAAGAGATTGCAAGGTAGACACAACTACCATCAAATGACATCCAATGAAGTCATGCAAGAAATGGCATCATTCAAAGTTGCTGCAAAGAACGTGGCAGATGCCCGTGCCCGTGCTATCGGAATGCAAAAAGGGGTCCATGTCTCTCTAAAGGCTAATGTTGTTGAGCAATATGAGGACGAAAGAGCTTTCGAGAGTGCCTCCATGGACTACCCTGATGAAGTCAAACATGCTCATGGTGAGTACATGGCGTTTTACGCAAGGAACTTTTGGAAGGATCCTGCCAAGGCCAAGTCGGAACTCGAGTGCAAGAATGGGTCAAGTGGAAGAAGAGAAACTGGCCCAAAACTGAGAACATGCTACAATTGTGGAGATAGGCTGCACTTTGTGGCCGAGTGTCCATATCAAAATAGAGAAGACAATGGTGGCAGGCTCATCCTTAAAGAAAAATCCAAGGTGCCTAAGAAGAAGCCATTTATCAAAAAGAATGGCCCTTACAAGAAGCAACCCAAGATCGCCTTGGTGGCACAAGAAGAATACTCCTCTGCAAGTGAAGATGAAGAGGATGAAGATAGTTCTCGCAAAGTGGCTGCTATAGCCACCACATCGACTCCATCATCTCTCTTCGACTCGCCAAACAAAAACGTCATCAACAACAACGTCACTTGCCTTATGGCAAGAGGATCCGAGGTATCAACGTCTAGCTCCTCATTTCCTAAGACTAACATAAATATGGATATGGATGATCATACTAGTCTTAAAATGAAAGAAGAGGTTATTTCTTTGGACAACTTTTTCACTAACTTGATTTGTGAGCACAAACTTCATTTTGATGCTCTTATGAGTCAACTTACCCAAGCCGAAGATCTTCTTGAAGAAAAGGGAAGAATTGAAAGAGAAGATGCCTTGGAGATAGCTTCGTTGAAGAATGACTTGGAAGAAGAAGAGGAAGCTCGAATATATTTGGAAGAGAGACTCGAATCCATTGAGGAGTCACATGAAGAAGTTGTGGCTCAGCTCATCAAGGAACGTGACAATGCTCTTGCCATGGTAAAGAAACTAAAGAAGGAAAATATTGAATTTGGGGCTGCTCATGCCAGACTCTCGGAGAAGTTTGAGAAACTTGAATTTGCCCACAAGGCATTGGAGAGTGAACACTCTACTCTAAGTGAGTCTCATTACCAGCTCCAAACTCAATTGAGGAAGTATGATGTGCCCAACACCTCCACATCATCTTATGGTAAAGAAGAACTTGCAAAAGGATCTCAACACAAAGGTAAATAAGTTTTAGATGAGGTACTGAGCAAGCAAAGGACAAACAATGGAAAAGAGGGTCTTGGTTATATTCCCAAGATAAAGAACAAGAACAACAACAACAAGAAGAAGAGCAAGACTGCTCAACCAAAGACTAGCACCACCACCAATGATAAGTCTAATTATGTTGGTTTTGGAGGAGCTAACAATCCTAACTTTGAGTTATATTGTGATCACGATGGTGATGTTTATGCTAGTTATGTAGGTCCTTATGATTGTTACATACCTTGGTCTATTTGGGTTCCCAAGACCCTTGTCACTAACATGAGAGGACCCATTGAAAAATGGGTACCTAAAACCAAGAAGTAACTTTCTTGCAGGGTTATGCTTCTAGTGGGTCTAAATGGGTACTCGATAGCGGATGCACGAGTCACATGACCGGAAGCAAGGAGATCATCACGGAGATGCGGCCAAATCATGATCATATAACCGTCTCCTATGGTGACAAGTCAAAATCTGAGGTATTGGGTCTCGGCAAAGTTGTGGTGGCTCACGATATCTCTCTCGTGGACATCATGCTTGTTGAGACCCTTGGTTACAATTTACTTTCAGTTCGCGCCCTTGGTAAGATGGGCTTTGCAGTTTTTATTAATGCTGATTTGGTGGTTCTCTTGTGGAGCAAGTCTCTAAAAGTTGCTTTCGTGGGATATGTCGAAAATGACCTGTACGTGGTGGACTTTTCGGGGAAAACCACTATAGGCCCGATGTGTCTTTTCGGAAAGGCTGACGTGGGTTGGTTATGGCATCGCCGACTAGCCCATGTTAATATGAGAACTTTGCAAAGTCTCCACAAGGGTGGCCACATCCTTGGACTAAAAGACAATGTCTCCTTTGCCAAAGATCATGTTTGCAGGGCTTGTGTTGAAGGGAAAATGCATGAATCTCCTCATCGAAGGAAGAATATTATTTTGTCAAAAAGTATTTTGGAGCTCCTTCATGTGGACCTCTTTGGACCTCCATCTCATGCAAGCCTCGGTGGGAAGAAGTACTACCTTGTGATCATTGATGACTACTCAAGATACACTTGGGTCTATTTCTTCAAGTTGAAGAGCGAGACTCAACATACGGTCATCGACTTCGCCAACGAGGTTCAACGTCAACACAATGTCCCTATTGTGGCAATAAGAAGTGATAACGGCTCCGAGTTCAAGAACTACACCTTAAATGAGTTCCTAAGTGAAGATGGGATAAGACATCAATATTCCGCTGCGTACACGCCTCAACAAAATGGTGTTGCCGAGAGGAAGAACCAGACTCTTATGGATATGGCAAGGTTAATGCTAGCCAAATTCAAGTCTCCATATAACTTCTGGGCTAAATCTATATCTACCGCTTGTCTTTCATCCAACCGGTTATACCTCCGTAAAATCTTGGACAAGACTCCGTATGAAATACTTACCGGTAACAAGCCAAACATCTCATACTTTCGGGTATTCGGGTGTAAGTGTTTCTTTCTCATCAAGGGAGTTTGTTTATCTAAATTTGAGTCTAAGGCTTTAGAAGGTATTTTTGTTGGTTATGGTACCGAATCCCACACTTATAGAGTCTACAATAATCTCTCCGGAACTGTTGTAGAATCTTGTAGTGTGGTGTTCGAAGAAAATGACGGCTCCCGTGCGGGGCAAGTTGATGTTTGTGATGCAGATGTTGAAATACCCCAAGATGCCACAAGAAGAATGGGTGTGGGATTTTTCCGCCCCATTGAGGAACCCCTTGTGGCAGATCAGGAAGGGCAATGCTCTACTCGTGAAGAGCCCTCATCTACACATACTCCACATGCTACCACCACGGGAGTAACTTCTACACCAACTCCACCAATTATTGAAGGTCAACATGCTCCTGGATGCTCCAGGCTGGATTATCCGGTCGACACCGGATTATCCGGCCACCTTTCCCTTGATGACCAGACTGCTCATCGTATTGAAGAAACCGCTACAAGCCCCAGGCCAGATTTTCTGGCTGACCCCGGATTTTCTGGCCCCGAGCCAATTCAAGCAAGTTCCAGGCAACCCGACGAAATTGCTTCAAGTTCTCCCAGGCCGGATTATCCGGCCTCACCATCAGCCGGATTATCCGGCCCTGAATCACCAGATGTTCAACAGCCTCCTGTTATGTCTGCTGGCCCACCTCAAGGGCATGCTTCGTCACCTCCTACTACTGATAATCAGAATTCTAATCAAGGTCAAGCAAATGATTCCAATGAAGACTCAAGTGATGAAACTATTCTACCAAGAGACAACAAGCTTATTGAACTTCGTCGCAAGGCTCGTGCTGATTGGAACCTTGAGTTAAGGGGTCATACTCTTGATAAAGTTGTAGGTGATCTTCGACGAAGGGTTTTCACAAGAAGGGAATTGGCAAGTTTTGGTGAGCATCAAGCTCACATCTCAATGGTGGAACCCAAGAAATTATTTGAAGCTCTTGAAGACCTAGACTGGGTTGTTGCTATGCATGAAGAATTGAATAACTTTGAGCGCAACAAGGTATGGAAACTTGTGGAGAAGCCCAAGGAGTGCCGCAATGTTATCGGCACTAAATGGATATTTAAAAACAAGCAAGATGAGCATGGCATTGTTGTGAGGAACAAGGCGAGATTAGTGGCACAAGGCTATTCCCAAGTTGAGGGCATTGACTTCGGCGAAACCTACGCTCCTGTGGCTCGTCTTGAGTCCATCCGTATCCTTCTTGCTTATGCTGCTCATAATAACTTTAAATTGCAGCAAATGGACGTTAAGAGCGCTTTTCTTAATGGTCCTCTACATGATTTGGTATATGTAAAGCAACCCCCGGGATTTGAGGATCCTAACTTCCCGAACCATGTCTACAAACTCGATAAGGCACTCTATGGCCTTAAACAAGCCCCATGTGCGTGGTATGAGCACCTTAAAGAGCTGTTGCTAGACCGTGGCTTCGAAGTTGGGAAAATCGATCCCACTCTTTTTACTAAGAAGGTTAAGGGGGAGCTCTTCGTATGCCAACTATATGTAAACGACATCATCTTTGGTTCTACTAATAAAGCTTTTAATGATGAATTTTCAAAGCTTATGACTGACAGGTTTGAGATGTCTATGATGGGGGAATTACGATTCTTTCTTGGATTCGAGATCAAGCAACTTAGAGAAGGAACCTTCATCAATCAAGCTAAATACATCCAAGACATGCTCAAGAGATTCAAGATGATGGATCTTAATGGTGTCGCCACTCCGATGCAAACAAAATGTCACCTTGAACTTAACCCCCACGGTAAAGATGTGGACCAAAAGGTATACCGGTCCATGATCGGCTCTCTTATTTACCTCTGCGCATCTAGACCCGATATTGTGTTGAGTGTGGGGGTGTGTGAAAGGTATCAAGCAGCTCCTAAAGAAAGTCACTTAGTGGCGGTCAAGAGGATCTTTCGATAATTGGTTCATTCCCCTAACTTTGGTCTATGGTATCCCAAGGGCTCCAATTTTTCTCTATGTGGTTATACTGATTCAGATTGGGATGGTGATAAGGATGATCAGAAATCCACTTCTGGAGCTTGTCAGTTCTTGGGAAGATCTCTAGTGTGTTGGTCATCTAAAAAGCAGAATTGTATCTCTCTCTCCACCGCCAAAGCTAAATATGTTGTTGCTGCTAGTGCATACACTCAGTTATTATGGATGAGGCAAACTTTAAAGGAATACGGTGTCAATTGTGACAAAGTGCCTCTTTTATGCGATAATGAAAGTGCAATCAAAATTGCGTACAATCCGGTACAACACACAAGGACAAAGCATATTGAGATTCGGAATCATTTTATTCGGGACCATGTTGCTCGAGGCGATATTGATCTATCTTTTGTGAGCATGAAGAACCAACTTGCTGATATTTTCATGAAGCCACTTGATGAAGCAAGGTTTTGCTACTTGAGGAATGAGCTAAATATCATTGATTCAAGGAGCTTGTCTTGATTACCCATGCACTCACTCGTACATCTGAGTCTTATTTGGTCTAGATGTGGGCATGGAAATAGGGGGAGTGCGGTCCTAATTGATTGGGCTAACCCTCCCCCCATAATGCTGAAAGAAAGTCAAATCATTTCTCTTAATATCATTTTGTGATATGTGAGCTTATTGATGAGTATTGGTCATGAACCCAAGATATATCTTCACAGTGTCATACCATACACCCCAACAAGGTGGCTTCGGCCACCGCCCTCTTCCATGAGAAGAGTTGGATTTATTTGGATCTTCTTGATCGTTTTTAGCTCCTCTCATGTTTTTATGGGAATCACACTCAACTTTGGCTTTTAGTTGCTTTGATTCTTGCAAATTTGAGTGTGTAGTACCATCTCAGTTTGGCTCTCTTAATACTAAGTCTTTCCCTACCCCTAAGTTGTCTATTCTTCCACACAAGTCCCTTGTACACCTTGTGGGGGTGTTGTTTGGGTACGCGCGGGCCTGACTCTATGTGTAACAGAAGTTCAGATTCTAGGCCGGATATTCCGACCCAAGTATAGGCCGGATAATCCGGCCCTGGCGGATTTTGTTCTGAAGGGCAGGGGTCGGGAGGAAGGGCTCATAACGAGTAGCTCTTCTTCCCCAACCCTCTCCCTCTCCCCAGCCGCCGCCTGCCGTCCCCCACCCTCCCCAGAGCCATCGGATTTTCCGGGCCTCCCCGGATCTTCTTCTCCGTGCCGCCGGGTACCTTCTCCTCCGCGTTCTTACTCCAATGAGTGAGGGTAACTCCCTCTCTTCCCATCTTTGGCTAGATGTGTTGTTTGTTGGGTGGAACGTTGTCTAGAAGGATGTTGTTTCGCGTAGAAATCATAGTCTTGCAGTTTCTAGGCTTGATCTACTCCTTTGCATTCAATCTAGGCGTTTATGAA
Source organism: Avena sativa (assembly GCA_916181665.1). Taxonomy (NCBI): domain Eukaryota; kingdom Viridiplantae; phylum Streptophyta; class Magnoliopsida; order Poales; family Poaceae; genus Avena; species Avena sativa. Next base: position 349,919,047 of record OV702287.1, read on the forward strand.
AATTTCTGACAGGACCGGATTATCCGCCCCTGGCCAGGCCGGATAATCCGGCCTGACAGAATAAAATCTGGTTCAATTTCGCCCTGTTGTGTGCATTGAGTAGGATTGGGCTATGAACTTTTTGCCTACCTTTTCTATGCTCTCTCTTGGACTTGTGTGTATGCTTATCCCCTTGCTATCGCCCTTGTTCACTTCACAGGTGGTTCCAGTGCTCCCAAGACCTACAAGCGCCGTCCTCGCGGTAAATACTTCCGGGACGACGGTGAAGGTAACTTAGTGGACGAGGCTGAGCTGAGGAGAAGAAAGAACAAGGAGAAGCGCATGGCTGAACAGGCAAAGAGAGATATGAAGGGTGTGTCCAAGAGGAAGGGCAAAGAACCCAAGATCAACTACAAGGCTATGGACCCCGTCACTTTTTCCTCTATTCGTCACCGTGATCTGTTTTCTAAGTTGCCCCGTGATTTTGAGCTGGGTGATTCTCGCTTTTGGTGTGCTGAATAGAAAGGAATATATGAAGATGTGTATGCCAAGCTGAATATTAGGCCTATGCACCCGCTAATTCTTGCTGAGGCTTTGGAGAAGCCCCACCTTGTTGATGCTATGTATGTGGCCGAGCGAATGGGGCTGCACCATCTCATGGCTCTCCAGTGTTCCTATGATTCTGAAGTTGTAAAGCAGTTCTTTTCCACATTGGTTATCTGTGGTGATGAGTATCGCACTATGAAGTGGATGACTCATGACAGGACTATGACTGCCGATTTCCGAGTGTTTGCTGAGGTGCTTGGGTACTCTTCCCGCGGCAGGGATTAGGCTCGTGGCCACCGCATCATCACTCAACTGAAGCCCAATAAAGATGTAGTTCTCTCTCCGTGCACGATGGACAATTGTATTGTGGGAACCCTTGCTGGTCTTGCTCCGATCTATGTTGCCTTGGTAGGCCTGTTCCGTGACTCTATCACCCCGAGTGGAGGCAACAATGACAGCATCCGTGGTAATCTTGTCCAACTCCTTTCTTTCTCTCATGAGGTTACCTCGTCTGAGGATGAGTCCGTGCGATACAAGATGGATGTGATGGACTTCATCTACCATGAATTGACTGATGCTATGTTCAACAGACTGTCCATTCCGTATGCTCCCTTCATTATGATGCTCATCAAGCACCTGCTCCCCTCTGAAGAATTCAACATTGACGTTGTGCACAAGGCAAAGGAGATCTACACCAAGGTCCGTAAGACCTCTCACCCCTCTTCTACACCTGAGGGTCTCATGAGGGATGCTCGTGCTCGTGCTCGCAGGCCTCCTGTGACTCCCATTGCTCGTGAGATCAAGAAGTTTAACTGGTTCCAATGGAACATTCTTTGCATGGGCGTGGATACTCGCAAGGGCCAGTACGAGGCTTATAAGCAGCGCCATGAGTTGGCTCACTCTCATCAGCTCATCCTTCACCATGTGTCCGGTGCGTCTGGCGATCCCCTGCTCCTACTCCTCCCACGCCGTATGCTTGGTGGAACTCTTCTTCTGGGCTTAACTATGGAGAGCTGGAGTGACACCTATTTCCTACCGCGGACACTGCTGATGATGAGGATGATGACACACGAGCAGCTTGAGGATGAGGACGAGGCCGAGGACGAGGACAAGGACACGGACGATGACTACGAGTGATCCCTTGGGGCGTTATCATCGCTCTTCTTCCTTTGTGGCATTTCGATGCCAAAGGGGGAGAGTAGTTCTATTAGGTCTCCGGGGATTTGCATGGGTCGGGCACAAGCTTTTGCACTTTTTCTATTCTTCGTTTTTTCCCGCTTGTGCCCATTTAGCGTTGAAATTTAATTTGGCTTGGTTTGGTTTGGTCTATATGAGACTATGTCTATGCGGCTGTGGATTTATCGTGTGGATCATTCATATGGAGTCAAGTATATTATTGGATATTATTATGACCATTGGATATCTATTTCAAGGGAGGCGCTCACTATGGCTATTATTGGATATTCTCATTATTCGTTAAGGACGCATCTTTCTCCCTAACGGTGGTATGAGCTTTTCACACTTGTTCCAATGAAATAGACTTATACCCTATTGTGTGTATTCATAATCAAATTCTTTTTGTATGCACACATTGAGGGGGAGCATTTTTCATTTATTAAATCTTGTGTTCTTGAGATCTATCCTGCAAATCCTAGTATTGTCATCTAACACCAAAAAGGGGGAGATTGAAAGAACATTTAATGGTTTCCTATATTTTGTGTGTTAGATAACAATACTATGGACTTTTCTCATGTGTGTCAAGTGTGCAGGAAATGTTTTTGTGTTTGGGGGGCCGAATTATCCGCACCAATCAGGGGCCGGATAATCCGGCCTACCCCATTTGGCAATGGCAGCCAAGGCGCTACGCTCTGTTTGGGTTCGGATTTTCTCTCAAAAAATCCGAACAAGGGTGGTTTTTCTTCCCTGGCCGGATAATCCGGCCCTCACATGGGGCCGGATAATCCGGCCCTCGATGACCAAAGGGAGCCAAGGCGCGACACTATGTGTGGGAGCGGATTATTTGCCGGATAATCCGAGTCTAGGGCGGAGATTTCCCCAGGCCGGATAATCCGGCCCCAAATGGCTCCAACGGCTCAGTGGGTGCAGGGGGTAAAAAAGCCCCTTCTTCCCCATCGAGCAGATCTCTTGATTCACTCGAAATTGGTCAGACCCTTTGCAAGAGCTCTCTCACTAGATCTCCCACTTCAACCACCCGAAGGCTTCGATCTTTGGGGGAATTGAAGGAGGAGACAATCTTCATCGCCATCACGAATCAAGCGCATCAACTCCTCTCCATTCATTTCGAGAAATCCCCGATCTAGTATTCTTGCTAATATCTAAATCTTGTATTTTGTTATTGATAACTTGTTCTTGTGGCAGCTTGTTGTCATTACGGGGTTCTCCAATCTGGTTGTGGAGTTGTGCCCCACTAGTTGTGTAAAGACGTCGGTACCCGCCTTGAAGGGTTCCTATAGTGGAAAGGTGGATCAGGCCTTTGGTGGCGGGATCCATCGGAGAACAGGGTGTGGCCTATTGTGGCGTGGTGGTCTTAGTACCGCCCACCTCTCCAACACAGATGTACTTCCCTTAACAAGGAAGGAACTGCGGTAAAACAAATCCTATATCTCCACGTGCTTCACTACGGTTCACTCGTTCCTCTTTCCACTCGTCTCTTACTCGCTAGTAGATAGGTTTGCATATAGGGAAATTCTCCTAATTAGTTATCTAGAGAATTTACCTTTGGTGTCAAACCTAAAATTGAAAAAGCATTAAAATTTGAAGTAGCACCTATTCACCCCCCTCTAGGTGCCCATACGATCCATTTCACACGCTCTATGTGGTTTCACTATAATTTGCCTTTCCCCGTTCCAACTTGCTTCCCCCCCTAAAATTAGCAGGAAAAATGCTATTGTTCGTTCCATATTATTGAGTAACAAACTGTATCAAGTGTTGATTCCAATCGGCAATGCATGATGGCAGCGAGAATGCTATTGTCCAGTCCTCGCAGAGTTTGCATGTGTAAGGCATTATTTCTTCATATAATGAGTTGCATGTGGACTTGAAATTGAATTTTCTTGGGGTATTTTTAATGAGTTGCCTGTGCTCTTGAAACTGGTTTTTCTCATGCAAGGCAGAGTTTGCATGCGGACTTGAAACTGGCTTTTATCAAGGGAAGGGGATGGGTCAGAGAATTGCAAGTAGGTTTATAACTGGGAATTCTGCTTTTGATACGAGTTGCATATGGAGTTGAAACTGTATTTTTTCTCGATATCCGAACAAGTTGCATGTCCACTTGAAAAGGGCTTTTCTAGGGGGAGGGGGAGGGCAGGTGGTAGAGTTGCAAGTAGGTTTGTAATTGAGAATTTTTGCTTTTCATACGAGTTTCATGCCGACTTGAAACTGGATTTTATCGGGGGAAAGGTATGGGGTTGGAGAGTTGTAAGTAGGTTTGTAAGTAAGATTTTTTTGTTTTTGATACAAGTTGCATGTGGAGTTCAAACTGACTTTTTTCTCAATATCCCAATGAGTTGCATATCCACTTGAAACTGGCTTTTCTCGTGGGAGGGGGAAGAGTGTGAACAATTACAACTAGGTTTGTAATTGTAGAATTTTTTTTAATATGAGTTGTAGACTTGAAATTGGCTTTGCTTGGGGGAAGGGGGAGATATCAAGAGTTACAAGTAGGGTTATAACTGCGATTTTTTCCTTTTGATTACAAGTTTCATGTGGACTTGAAACTAGCTTTTTTCCCAGGATCCCAACGAGTTGCATGTCCAGTTAAACTGGCTTTTCTCTGGGGAGGGGGAGGGCTGGTGGTAGAGATGCAAGTAGGTTTATAACTGAGAATATTTTCTCTCCATATGAGTTGCATACTGACTTAAAACTGGCTTTTATCGGGGAAGGGGAGGGTGGGTTGGATTGTTGCAAGTAGGTTTGTAACTAAGGATTTTTTCATACGAGTTGCATGTGAAGTTGAAACTATTTTTTCTCCGAATCCCAATGAGTTGCATGTCGACTTGAAAATATCTTTTCTCGGGGGAGAGGGGAGGGTGGCTGGTATAGTTTCAAGTAGATTTGTAACTGAGAATTTTTGCTTTTCATATGAGTTGCATGTCGACTTGAAACTAGCTTTTCTCAAGGGAAGGGTAGGGGTTGGGAGAGTTGCAAGTAGGTTTGTAACTGATAATTTTTCCTTTTGATACAAGTTGCATGTGGACTTGAAACTAACTTTTTTCTTGGGGATCCCAACGAGTTGTATGTGCACTTGAAACTGGCTTTTCTCGAGGGGGGGAGGGGGTGAACAGTTACAACTAGGTTTGTAATTGAAGAGTTTATGCTTTTAATACAAGTTGCATGTAAACTTGAAACTGGCTTTTCTCACGGGAATGGGAGGGGAAGTAGGTTTTTAATTGAGATTTTTTTCCTTTTTATATGAGTTGCATCTGTACTTGAAACTAGGTTTTTTCTCGGGACCCCAACGAGTTGCATGCGGACTTGAAACTGGGTTTTCTCGGGGGAGGGGGTGGTTGAGTTGCAAGTAGGTTTGTAACTGAGATTTTTTGCTTTTCATACAAGTTGCATGTGGACTTGAAACTGCCTTTTTTCTCGGGATCCCAATGAGTTGCATGTGCACTTGAAACTGGTTTTTCTCAATGGAGGGGGTAAGGCGGGTCGGAGAGTTGCAAGTAGGTTTATAAATGAGAATTTTTTGCTTTTAATATGAGTTGCATGTAGATACGAAGCTAGCTTTTTCCCCTTGGATCGCAATGAGTTGCATGTCCACTTGAAACTAGCTTTTCTTGGGGGAGAGGGGAGGGCGGATGGTAGAGTTTCAAGTAAGTTTGTAACTGAGATTTTTTTCTTTTCATACAAGTTGCATGTAGACTTCAAACTGGCTTTTCTCGAAGGAAGGGGAGGGCAGGTGGGAGAGTTTCAAATAGGTTTGCAACTGGGGATTTTTGTTTTTCATATGAGTTGCATGTGGAGTCGAAACTAGATTTTTTTTCTCCGGATCTCAACGAGTTGCATGTCAACTTGAAAATAGCTTTTTTCGGGGAGAGGGGAGGGAGGGTGGTAGAGTTGCAAGTAGGTTTATAACTGATAACTTTTTATTTTCATATGAGTTGCATGTTGACTTGAAACTAGTTTTTCTCGGGGGAAGGGGAGGGGGTTGAGAGACTTGCATGTAGGTTTGTAACTGAGATTTTTTGCTTTTGATACGAGTTTCATGTGGATTTGAAACTATCTTTTCTCGAGGAGGGGGAAGAGGGTGAACAGTTACAACTAAGTTTGCTATTGAAGAGTTTTTTGCTTTTAATATGAGTTGTATATATACTTGAAACTGGCTTTTCTCAGGGGAAGGCGAGGGGTGTGGGAGAGTTGCAAGTAGGTTTGTAATTGAGATTTTTTGCTTTTTGAATACGAGTTTCATGTCGACTTGAAACTGGTTTTTTCTCAAGATCCAAACGAGTTGCATGTGGACTTGAAACTGCCTTTTCTCGAGGGAAGGAGAGGGTGTGTGGGAGAGTTGCAAGTAGGTTTATAACTGATTTTTTTGCTTTTGATATGAGTTCCATGCATGTTTGAAACTGACATTTTTCTCGGGGATCCCAACGAGTTGCATGTGCACGTGAAACTGGCTTTTCTCAGGGAAGGGGGAGAGCGGGTGGTAGCAAGTAGGTTTATAACTGGGAATTTTTGCTTTTCATATGAGTTGCATGTTGGCTTGAAACTAGCTTTTATCGGGGGAAGGGAAGGGGTGGAGAGTTGCAAGTAGGTTTGTATCTGAGATTTTTTGCTTTTGATATGAGTTGCATGTGGACTTGAAACTACCTTTTTTTGGGGATCCCAGCGAGTTGCATGTCCACTCAAAACTGACTTTTCTCGGGGGGAGGGAAGGGTGGGAGAGTTGCAAGTACATTTCTAACTGAGATTTTTTTATTTTGATACGAGCCTCATGTGGATTTGAAACTAGCTTTTTTTTCCTTGGGATCCCAACGAGTTGCATGTCCACTTGAAACTAGCTTTTCTCAGGGGAAGGGAAGGGCAGGTGGTAGAGTTGCAAGTAGGTTTCTAACTAAGGATTTTTGCTTTTCATACGAGTTGCTATGGAGTTGAAACTAGGTTTTTTCTCCGAATCCAAACGAGTTGCATATTGACTTGAAACTATCTTTTCTCTAGGGAGGGGGAGGGGGCGGCGCCAAGGGTATCCCTGGTATTCAAGTGAATACCAATGATTTTTCCAACATAATGCAAAAGAGCTATGATTTTAGCAAAATAAAGATGATTTTTATAAATGAATACCAAGTTAGCCAAATGAATACCAGGTTGCAAATTCCTGGAGCCGCCGGGGGGTGGCCAGTTACAACTAGGTTTGTAATTGAGTAGTTTTTGCATTTTAGCATGTTAATACCTATGTTTGGTATAATAATTTAGAAAAACATTATAGATCATTTTAGCATTTTTTATTTTTTGCATTCTTATTTGAATGATCCCGGTTTATATTTGTGTAGTAGACAAATACCTAACCCAGCAACGACTACCCAACAAAAGGTCCCAAGTCAATGTCAAGTGGGGCCGCAGATTTTGCATTTTGTCTCAAAACAATACAATCCCGTTGCTCTCTAGAAATATAACATAGACTGACTAGTGGGACTACACTATCTGTGTTACCTTTCCCTCCCCATACTTGATTCTTATAGAACAGCTCGAGGAGCATTTTTTGAACAGTGTTGGTGAATATATTCGTGATTCTTTTTTACTATGAGTTATAATTGCACTTGCAACTCGCTTTTTTCCGAAAGTTGGAACTGGGATTGCAATTGAGAATTGTTTCGACGTCCCTTACTATAAGTTGCAACTAGACTTGCAATTAGTTTTTCTCGGGATTTGCAACCGAGGATTTTTTTGCGATCCCTTCTTACTATGGGTTTTAATTGGTTTTGCATGTGGTTTTTCTTGGGAGTTACAACTGGAGTTGTAACCAAGGGTTGAAATGCTATTTTCTTGTTTTGTAGATCCTTATTCTATAAGTTGCAATTGGCTTTCTCTAGAGCTGCAACTGGGGTTGCAATTGAGGATTGTTTCGCCATCTCTTCTTATTAGAGGTTCAACTGGACTTGTAACTGGCTTTTTCTCGGGAGTTGCAACCCATCTAAGGATTATTTCGCGATCCCTTGTTACTATGAGTTGCAACTGGATTTGCGTCTAGATTTTCTTGAGAGTTGCAACCCCAGTTGCAACTAGCGATTGAAATGCCATTTTCTTATTGCGTGGTCCCCTCTTACTATGAGTTGCACTGGACTTGCAACTAGAATTCTCGAGAGCTGCAACTGGGGTTGCAACTGAGGATTAAAATGCCATTTTCTTGCTTCATGATCCCTTGTTACTATGCGTTTGCAGCTAGATTTTAAACTGGTTTTTGGGGAGTTGTATTTTGGGATTGTAACCGTGGATTGTTTCGTTATTCCTTCTTAATACGAGTTGCAGTTGGACTTGTAGCTGAGATTGAAACTAAGGATTGTAAAATTTTTAAGTTTTTACAAATTGAATTTTTTTAGACTTAAACTTTTGAAGTTGCAACATGACTTGTAACTGAGGATGGAATTATTATTTCTTTTGTATGCATTCCTTGAGCGTTCCCTTTTTCGTATTTTAGTACATCCAAAAAAAATCAAATCCTCAACGTAATTAGATCTGGTCGATTGATCGTGTAGTTACATGGACACCATGCATTTTAACTAGTCATGTTTAGATACCAAACAAGATCTGGCAATCATTTTGTGGTCATCAACATAGTCGGGCACGAAACTTAGGTTGTTGTAGTCGACTATAGCATGCTGCATGGACGGCCGGCCGAGAAAGTATGGACACAGGCAGTCATTGCAGTTGCCGAATATGCCTTCCACGGAGTGCCGGAGGTCCACGGTCCGGAGCCGCAACAGCCGGTGGAGGACAACGACGACGAGCCACATCGTACGCACGCAGCAGGACATGGCGAGGTCCCGTGGCGAGAGGAGGCCGAGGATGCCAACGAGCACATTGTCCGGCAGTTGTTCCATGTAATCTATCCAGGCGCGTTGTCATGACCTTGATGCTAATCGCAGCCTCGCCCCGACATTTCCGCTCGAGAGAAGAAGAAGAAGAAGAAAAAAAGTGCACCCTATGCCTTCTTATATGGTGCTTATATGGAAGTATTCCCTCTGTTTCAAAAACTATCACAAATTTGTCTAAATTAGAATGAATCTAGACACGTTTTAGGGTAGGTATATGCAAATTTAAACAAATCGAAGACATATTTTTTAGAATGGAGGGTACTATACTACATACTAGTATTGTTGCCAAATTTCTGCAACTCAAGTTACTAGAAAAAAGATTAACACCTACGGTACTAACGTTGACTACTAATGGCTTAGGTAAGTGATCAATTTCCGTAAGCTCACATGTCCAGAAGACAGCGGATCGATCGCTCTGCACGCCTGGACACAACAAACAAGACCAAATAACAGCCAACAAGTCAAGAAAAAAACAACCTAACAAGTCAAACCTGGGGCAAAGTGGAAAAAGGGCTGAAACCACAGCTATGATGTCATTCGACTGCGTTGTATCGTAAGTCACAGCCGACTGCGTTTTAAAGACTCTTTTTTTAAAGATCCAACAACTGTTGGCTTTCCATTACATTAGAAGGTTGAATAGAGATTTTTTTATTTTTAAATAATACGATTTTTTAATGAATTTGAAAAGTGTTGCACGAATCTAGAATTTTACACATTTAGGATTTTGTCAGTGACGGTTGGGCTGATTCGAATCTACTCTGCGACACCCTGACCGAGTAGCCTAATCGGCGTGGGCCAGCCCAAATCATCGGCCCGTTTTGTTTGATTCGCCCACTCGGCGACAGCTTGGCCGAAAGGTCCATTCGGACACACCCTGGCCGAAAGCAGCCTACGAGGACCACGCCGCGCGAGCCCGTCCCGCACAACTCTTCCTCCTCGCGTTGCTCGCTGCCTCCTCTCTCTCTAGCCGACAAACCTCACGTATTCTGCACCAAATTTCTCCGATTTAGCCCAGATTAGCCACCAAATCTTCTGTCTAAAATCACTAGAGAGATAGAGGAAGCCCGATCTACTGATGGGTTAGCTCGGTACTCGATTTGGTAGGTTTTTTTGGAGGGATGGTGGTGGTGCTGTGGTGGATCAATGACAATGGTGGTGATTCGGTGGAGGTTGGAGCTGGGGGTTGTATGAACTGCGCCGTGCTGCTTGTCTGGTGAACCAAGGCTGCTGTACCGAGTGGCTTCTCACGATTCAAGGGTAAACTCGAATCTTCCGTTAATTACAGTTATTGTATGGGGTTATGCGGCTACTCGGGCTGTGGTTAGGAGACTATTAGAATAATTGGGATGTGGGTTAGTGTTCAAATTTTGTTCGGTGGTTTAGTTAGTATTTTCGGCCATTCTAAGATTTGGTAGGTGGATTCGTAGGAATATTAGGTAGGCTATTAGTATATTATTCGCGAATATTTGTGGACAGTTGTACATGTATTTACGCAATGTCGATAATAATTTATTTTGTTTGATTTTTTTATGTCAGCAGAGATATCGAATGTAGTGAAGTTCGTGTTTTACTATGATCCTGGTAATATCCAATACTATGATTATGGAGCAGATTTGCATGAGTTTCATTTTACGAAGTTGGATTTGACTGCCCCTCAAACCTGAAGTGTTAGTCAGCTGAAGGAATGGTTGATGGACTATTTAGGATATAATCTCGAAATATACACTATTAGTGTCCAAGCATTGTCGACAAAGTCGACCAAGAATATTTTATAGATTTTGAAGGATGTAGATCATAACAGAGATTAGTTTAAGTGGTTAAAAGGTTGCCAGGACAGGCACATACACCCTGTTGCACTAGTGCTTCCAGTCTTGAAGGAGATCGATCCGCAAGCATCGGAAGGTGGACACGATCCTGGTCATAGTGCTGAATCTAATGGCGGGACGTACTCTATGTCCAGTGCTGGAGGTGGTGGTTATGAATCAGAGAATAGAAGGAGGAGGAGGTTGTGGTTACGAACCAGGGTAGAGCAGTCAGGATGTAGGTGGAGGATACGATAGTGGAGAGGTAGATACAGACGAGGAAGGTAGACACATGCATGACTTGAGGGAGGATGAGGATTACATGGATGGTGAAAGTGGTGATTCTGATGATTCAGATAGTTTCGATGAAGAAGGCAACGGAGAAGACGTGCCGATTCCTGCATCCTGGAATCAAGACATCTCCGATGTCATGATCATTAATGACTGTCATGATTCTGCATGGAAATATCACAAGAATAAAATTGCGTAGGGCGCCAGATATCCAAACAAGAAACATTTGCAAGATGCAACCATTGCTTGGGCATTGTCTACACAGAGGGTTATCAGTACAACCGTGCCAAGTAAAAAATACTTGATAATGGAATGTGTGGATATAAATTGTCCAGCTAGGGTGCATGGGTATCTTCCAAAATATGAGACAAGTTGGTTGGTGAGCGACATGGTGATGCACTCGTGTCAGCTTTCATGTATCCCTACAGATCATCGTAACCTCTCGTCCACGCTTCTGGCTTGGTTGGTTTACACGGAGATAGTGGAGAGCAAAGCGGTGGAAGTGAAGGATATAATAAATAAAGTAAGGTCAGGTTTAATTACAATATTTCGTACGGCAAGGCTTGGAGGGCAAAGCAAAGGGCTCTTGAGGACAGGTTTGGTTCCTTTAGTGGCGTGTATGAATCTGTAGTTAGGAAACTTCTTACACTGCAGGCTAGGAACCCAGGCACCTATGTCGACATCCAACACTATGTGATACTAGAGGATCCATCCGTAAAGGTGCTTCATCGAGTGTTCTTCTCTTTCTCTGTGTGCATCCAAGATTTCACTTATTACCGACCAGTTATATGTGTAGTCGACACATTTCTCACTGGCAAGTATAAGGGTCAGATCCTTACCACCATTAGTCAAGACGGCAACAATCGAATTGTCCCACTCGCCTTTGTTTTTGTTGAGGGAGAAAACACTGAAAGCTAGACATGGTTCTTCAGGCAACTCAAGATAGTTGTTGTGAAAGATAAGCCCAATGTGTGCATCATTCATGATAGGCATGCATGTATACTAAAAATGCAGTTAAGTGTTTGACACAGCCTGGGCCTGAAGAACAAACACCTTGGCTCGACATGCAGAGCCGTTGGTGCATGCGCTATTTGGGAGCTAATTTTTTCTCACAGTTTAGGAATCATTTCAAAAAACTGTGCAAGTAGAACCCAGAATAGAAGTATGATTTCATATGTGCATATCTCGATGACTTCACTCAGAAACATGTCAGGGCGAGGGAAGTGGCCCAAACCGCAGCTATAGTTGCACATCAAGCAGCAGTGGCTGCCCAGGCTGCTACTGGAGAAGCGCATCTGGAGGAAGAGCCTGTAGGGCTTTGTGACTTGCCAGGATTTGATCCACCTGGTACTAGGAGAAGGCTCAAGAGACAGATTAAAAAATTTCAATAGTGAATAGAGAACGAGCCTTTGGAGAGGTGGTCTTTGCTCCACGACACCCATGGAGCTAGGTATGGTGTCATGGCTACAAACCTAGCTAAGTCATATAACTTTATCCTTAGAAGTAACAGGGCTCTACCACTTACAACCATCATCGAGGGTATTTTGTATGGCTCGAAGAGGTAGAGGACGTGGGCTCCATAGAGTTAGGGCTTACGTTGAGGAGTGAGACACCGCAACAACACGAGTCTGGGACTCGGATGCCCAGTTTGACATGGAAGAGTTCAACCACTATCTGCGAAGCTACATGAGCGCCACACGTCTATGCTTCGCGCAACAGAGTGACCCAGAGGCGATGCCAAGCGCGACTACTTGGGATAGTTATCCGAGCCAGTCTACTACGTGCAGCAAATAGCACACAGTAACACATTGTCTTCATCTAATGCACCTACTTGTTACATAGTTTCTATTCAATTTTTCACTCCAGTGATTCAAATTGCAGGCATAGTTGGTAGTCGATGTTGAGACGGAGAGTGCTGATTATAGATGGTTCGTTGCTCACCAGCTAGGACCACAGAGGCCTCCACATCACTCGATGCACCAGCACCAGTCACGTCCACCCTCGCCCGTACGACAGTCTCCACGTCCATGATTTACACCACAAGCAACGCCGAGGCCTCTACCTCTAGACCAGGCTAGAGGTTCGTCGTGGCAGCAGCAAAGTTCTTTCGACTGGTGGCAGCAGCAACAACCACCTTTTCAGAGTGGAGGTTCTTCGTGGTAGCCTCAGCAGTAGCAGCCACCTTTTGGCCACTCTCCCACGCCGAACTATGGCTTTCATCCACAGCCGCAGTCACAGGGTACGCGTCTTACACAATATTGAGGCTAACTTCATATCAATTTCTTATATACTTTGGTATTTATATGCAGGAGCCTTCGGACTTCATGGATCCATGCCTGACTATCAGTCATCTTTCTCTGGATCCGCGTGGACGAGTGATCATGAGGTAGAGCACAACACTCAGGACTTCTTGACACAGAGCAGTTGGATGAACATTTTTCAGACTCCTGCCCCAGACCCCACACAGGAAACTCAGTACGACGAGCATGGCTCAGTGATTCCTCCTCTAAACATTCGGGCGCCCATTAGGTATGGCTGGTCGCCACAAGAGCAACCACGTGAGCGTCAAGGCAGACGACAACGCTAATACCTCTCTCAGCCAGATATGTACTAGTTCTCTATGTATCTATCTATCTATCTATCTATCTATCTATCTATCTATCTATCTATCTATCTATGTATGAGACATATGTCTATCTATGTATGAGACATGAACATATCTATATGTGAGACATGCACCTATCTATGTGTGAGACATTTCGCAATGTTATTCATTTCACTGACGAGATCGCTAACAAACGACTACAATATATAATTAGCGAGATAATTAAGATACACACACGAACTACAAGGGAGCATTGTTCTAGTTCTTGTTGCCCCGTGCCTTGCCCTTACCCTTCAACGATGCCTTCTTCTTGGCCTGCGCCTTGTCCCAATCAGCTCTCGCCTTGGTCCAACGGGGGGCGGCATCAAGATATCATCTTCATCTTCTTCCTCGCCCTTACTCTTCGATAATGCCTCGACCGATGATGCCTTACTCTTACCCTTTGACGATGCCTCACCCTTACCCTTCGAGAATGCCTTCTTCTTGGCCAACCTTTTGTCCCACTCAGCTCTCCACTTAATCCCAACGGCAGGCGGCATAAATATATCATCTTCATCTTCACTCTCTTCTTGCTTGTCATTGCTCTTCTTGGCCTGCGCCTTCTTCAAGGCCTGCGCCTTGTCACACTCTGCTCTATCCCTGGTACCATCGACCGGCGGCATGAAGAGATCATCAGAGTCTTCACTCTCTTATATCCACAGCCAAGGGTGCTTGGCTTCCCTCTGCCTTGCCTCTTTGTTGAAGAATCTTTGCTTTCCCCACCTAGCATTGATCCGAAGAAGCTCTTACCGTATCTCCTCTGGAGTCCTCTTCGGCCACCCTTTTCTATGTAATCCCTCACCCATCTCAGTGAGGAGACAATCACTAGCAATGAGTTCCTCCAGTGGGGTTGGATTGTTGTCTATCCTAAAGTTCCTAGCCAAATGAAAAAGGTCGACGGACATGTTTGTCTCGAAACTGCGGTCGTAGGGAAAACCGGGAAACATACTGGTTGTGCTTACACAACTTCATGAGGAGGGGGTTTTATAGGGTAACATTCTAGCGGGAACCATTTTGGCGGGAACTGGGTTGGCGGGAGAAAATTCTGGCGGGAACCATTTTGGGAGGAACCGTTTTGGAAGGAAGAACTAAGAGACATTGTATCTGAAATTAACTAACAAGTACAAACTAATGTTGAATTTAAGATACATCACAACACTACAACTGAAATGAAAATACATCATGACACTACAACTAAAATGAGGATACATCAAGACACTACAACTGAAATTAAGATACATCGAGACAGTACAATTGAAGTGAAGATACATCGGTACTGATACATACGTCTACCCGATCTGAGTCCAGCACGGGTACTTCCCGGTCTTGTCCCCACGTTCCTCTGCCGCCCACGACTCGGCATCCGTTTCTCTTAATCTCTTCCTTTCCGCCCCACGGGCCTCCTTGCGCACCTGTTCCTGCCGCTCCTGTTCGTCCCTTCTCTTCTTTTTCAGCTCGCGGTTTCGAGCTTGTTCCGCTCTGAATTATTTCATTTCTCTCTCTTGAGCCTTCTTCTCGTTCGCGGCCTTCCTTTCAGCATGTTCCTCATCAAGAAAGCTCTCCCTTGCACGTCGGCTCTTGTCCGTAATCTCCTGCACGGCCCAGGCTGGCTGCTCCGTGTCAATCCAATAGTACCACTTGCAAAGTGGTGGAGGAGACTGCAAGCAAATCAATGGAATGAATAAAATAACACATAATAACGTGAATGGTTCATATTAACCATGCTCTGGGAACATAACGGAGGCCTCTCGTACGGCGAACTTGCTTGTCGGGGCGGGCTTGCATCGTAGCTGGGACACATGAAAAACTTCATGCCCATGCAGGTGGAGAAATCGATCGACTCCTTAACCTTGGCGAGATGGCCGCACCAACAGCGCTCGTGTGTCACCCCTTGTGGCAACCTAGCATCTTTCATTTTCCTAGGCCTATACTCTGGGTGCGAACAAGGCACACTCATGATGGAGAGGAGAAGAAATGCGAGAAAAAGAGGAGGAACTGATGAACTGGGTGAAGAGAGAACATCTCGGTGCATGGATTTATAGAGGCAATGGAAAGACTAGGCAGGAAAAACGGCAGGAGATAGTGGCGAGACTTAGTTGGCGGGAGAAAAACGGCGGGAAAAAATGGCGGTATTCGGCTGGCGGGTGATAAATGGCGGGAAGCGAAGTGTGATGCATTGATCATGTAGGATTTGGTCAGGGGTAAGCCAAAATTAGGTGCACTCGGCGTGGGCCTGGCCGATTAATCCATTTGGTCTGGGCCAGGCCGATTAGGCCATTCGGCCTGGGCCTAACCGAATGGAGTAGTCGGCTTTGGCCAGGCTGAGTTGACTAGCCCCAGTCAGCTACACCCTAGCCAAATGGTCTAATCAGCTACGACCTGACCGATTCCAGGTTGCACGTCAGTCGAGAGCCCACTCGGCGTGGCCTAGGACGAATGCCTCCATTCGGTGTCGCCCAAGACAACAAAGCCCTAGATGTGTAAAATACTAAATTCGTGTGACACTTCTCAAATTCATTAAAAACGTATTATTTCGTAGGTAGAATATATATACAAAGTGCCCAACGGCCAAGGAATAACCGAAAAAGGAAAGCAAAGAAAAAACTAAAACCCTAAAAAAGCAAGGGTATTAAGGGTGTTTTTCAAGAAAACGCAATAGACTATTGTCTTTCATTTCAATGCAAAGGTAGAGGGTGTTGAAAAGGATTTTTCAGGGAGGTTCCTAGATCCTCCTTCTCGGTTTCTGTGCTCTTACATAGTTGAAATTTTTTTTGGACTGGAAAGGGTCTAGAAGACCCCAGAAGATGCATTAGTAACCACGTGGCAGGTACAAATTATATGGAAGCCCTTTAACAACAAGCACACTAGGAACCGTAGAAATTAAAGAACAGGGCTTCCAAATTACAAAAAGCACCCCAGAACGAAAATGAAAAAAGCAATCAGGCCCTTGGGCACCTCTGCCACCATTCTTCGGCGACCTCTAGGCGATGGAATCACCGAGATCTTGGAGGTTTCTTGCTCGTGACACTCCCGAAGCCGAAGAAGAAGCACTGTCACCAGCCATCTGACTCTCTCCAGGGAAGAACAACTTGTCGAGAGCGAGACGTCAAGCTCCGGCGAAGTGCTTCGGAGAAGGGCCTCGAGAGGAGGTTGGATCCCAGGGACACCTTTCGACTAGAACGAGCAGCGGCGTGACAGCATCACCGCCACCAATGGACCACCGCAAAGAAGAACTCGTGGACACAGCTTCACAAACATCCGACCTCAACATCATCTTCGGATTCAGGCCCTTCTCCCTTCTATCCCACGCCACCACGGCAGGCCGAGAGAAGGTAGAAGATCATGTCGCCGTCGACGCAACGAAGAGGCCCACGAGCTTTATGACCGAGTCGCCAAGACCACTCCTCCAACCGCAGGCTCCATCCACTAGAGCATGAAGAAGGAGGCCTAGCAACCTCCTGATGCTGCTCGACAGCGCGCAAGAGTAACTCGGAGAGGGCGTGCGATGTTTCCGCTCCTCAGAACCAGGTCCACTCCCCTCACCGCCATGGCCGGCCAGAGCGAGATCCAGATCTGGGATCAGCAGCAACATACCCACATCCCAAGTAGCTTTATGCTTGGTGATGGTTCTCGCCGCCATCGCCTACCACCCACCATGGACGAGAAGGAGCCCGACGAAGATCCCTAGGACGCCAGGGATCTGGCTGCACATAACCCTAGATCTCCCTCCAACTCCGGGCATGTAGCCCACTACCGGCATGAAGCCACTACACCTATCTCTAGCTGCTACTCCGGCGCCACCTCCCATCCAACTCCGACCGACTATTCCGGTGGAGAGGACCTGGGAAGGGCCCGATCGACAGAGGAGAATGCTTAGGAACTGGATCTATCAAGAGATAGGAGAGAAGTCGACAGAGAGAGAACTTCCACATAGTTGAACTCAACGGTTCGGTATGGAGAGAAGAGAGACGCGCTCTAGGAGGCGGCTACTAAAACCCATCTAGGGTTCCTTCCCTGCACCAGTGAAGTCACCGATCCGTTCCGATTGTTTAGACTATTTTTCGTGTCTTCTTTAGCATGTTGAGGCGGCGACTATGTCCTAAAGTCAGAATAAGATCCTTCCTGTCCTACCCTCACTCTGGTGGTGCATCTAGCATCGGCGCAAAACACGTGGAGTTGTGTGTCAGGTGGATCCCTTGAGATCCAATCTTTTTTCATATTCGTTGGTGCAGTTTGAGGTCAGCCTCTTCCGATCTATGTTTGTCATCTTCGGTGATGGTTGTTGCTCTAGTGCGCTCGTCCTTTGGGGCCTTAGCATGACGACTTACTGTCCATCTACTACAACAAGCTCTACTACGACAAGCTTTTCCCGACTCTGGTGATGGAGGGGCCAGGACGGTGACGTGCCTTCGGGTTGTGCAAGTGTTTGTAGTTATCGCTAGGTGGTCCAGTGAATTATATGTAATTTTTATTACTTTTTGGATTCTGTGTACTTTTGTTGATGATTATTAATAGATCAGTGGAATTTCGAAAAAAAACCCGTCTTTGCTCCCGCAGATTCCCATTCGTTTGGTTCGTCTTTCATGAGATGGGCAATCCCGCAGATGGAGCTGGCTTTATCCTTGAAAAATCAGTTGTTTCTTTCTTTCCATAGATCCCATGTGGCGAGGATGATGATTGTACAAATCCCATCATGGTGTTCCTTTAGTGACGTGTCGATCATGGACTGCCAAGTGTCCTGCTCTAGGCCCTTGGTGCCAGGCCCTCAGAGTGTGGCCACGCCGCGATGGATGCCTAGAGCAGCTCAGCATACATGCAGTCAAGGAAGAGGTACTAGGTCATCTCCAAATTACAAATGTAGAGTGGGAAGAAATAACAGTTCGACCATTCTCTCTGCATCAAACCGTCAGCGCACCTGAGCCTCTTTTGCAGAAGAAGCCAGACAAAAATCTTGCATTTTGTCAGTGCCCATGTGTCACGTACCAAATCTTTTAAGATGTCCAGTTGTCGGCCTTCGAACTAGACACAGTACACCATCTTGGCTGAGTATTCTCCATCGTCCAAAATGATCCAGATAATCGAGTTTGGAACAAGTTTTTGGAGGGTGATGTCATTGAGTTCGCGTCAAGAGAGGAATTCTGTCATAATGGCTTGAATTGGGCCATGGCGAAGATCGAGGACCCAAATCAGCGCTTATGTGATGGCAGTGAAAATAGCCATTTTTATCCATGTTTAAATCTTATGATATGTCAAGCAATTGACTAAATAACTCTCTACCTTTGCTACTAATGATTAATTATTGCAAAGATGTGCAAACCTTGGTCTTTATTTGTATGATACATGAAACCACCCTTTTATGGCGAGACCAGGAGTAATTATAGATGATTAAGACATTTCCAATACAACCAAGCCAACTGGGGTCGATTTGCTTCCTCTAGGAGTGTTAACGATCGCCGATACAGGGAATCCCCGCATGTACTATGCGACCTACTACCTGCCACCACCTTCCCTAGGTCGAACGCAACAACTTCTATGAAGGTCTCCATATATTTCGAGACTAGTCGTTGCGCAAAGAGACTCCATTCTCATATTGCATCAGAAACACACCGAGAAAGATCCACCACTTCACCACCACCATAGCTCATCATCTCCGTCTCCAATTCCCTTCATAGATATAGACATAAGATTGTAATTGAGATCTCATCTTGATTGGCTACTATTGTAAGAATATTTGATTTCAATCTAAGTATTTTACAATGTTTTTTATTCTTGATCTTATTATTATGAGTCATAGTCCTCATGGTCTGCGGGTTGCGGAGTAGCCTCATAGTGGTTATGTGCATATAATTAAATAGGAATATTGTGTGGTGATTTCATAGGATATTCGTATATTGTATCTTTGTCTCATATCTCGATCCGAGGACTTGTCAAGTACCTAAGACCCCATGGATTGATCAAGGTTTGAGGTAAGATGATGGTTAACGATGTCTACGCATGAAACCCAATGACAACAAGGGGAGTACAATATTCGTTTAGTGATCCATTTGGAAACAACAACATCATAGATCTTAATGTTTTGGTTTGTATTTACTTAATAATGATTCATAGCCCGATGCTTCGTGGTATTAATTGTTGGACAAAGAGACTTTTGCTATGCTTGTGACTCATAGGGGCTCTAGTAATTATGGATGTTCTTCCCACAAATATTATCTATATTAGATCATTTACACATGAATGTGAACACTATCTTTATCCCATATGTATGCATAGTTGCAGGTGACTATTCAACCCAGGCCCATCTCTATTGATCAACACAACTCTAGATACAAAGTAAGCTGAAAATGTCTGGTAAACGTAAGATTAAACAAACTAGCAAGTCTTGTAGACGTTCATTAACCATCACCAAGTGTTTCCCAAGGCTCGATAAACCTAGGTCTTCTAGGGAAAAATATAATATACTACATCCGTAATCCGGATCGAAGGTATCAACCTTTTTTCGGCGCTATTGCTAGGGAAGAAATTTCTCTATCCTGGTAAGGTATCTATAGACCTTGTTAGTTAGTTCAAATTTAGTTTTAGTTTTATTATTTGTATTAGTTTACTTTTTGTTATCTGTTAAAAACCCAAAAAATAGTTACTTGTTTTATTGTTTGCCATAATCTAAAAATACCAAAAAAAATAAGTATTATGACACAAAAGAAGCTTGGAGAGTATGCTACTCCCAACGATGATTTTATTTGTGCACCTATCACTCAGCCCACTATCATAACAGTGAACTGTTGAATTAAGCCTATGAAGGAGATATGCCCTAGAGGCAAATAATAAAGGGGTTTATTATCGTATCTCATTAGTTCAATAATTGTTTTATATCATGCTATAACTTTATCAAGTGGAAACATTGATACATGGGTGGTATATAGACATACCTAGGTCCCTAGTAGCCTCTATTTAACTAGTTCATTGGGCAGCTGATGATTAAGGTTTCTTGATCATGGTGCTTCTATAGCCAACTGACAATGAAGTAATATCATCTGAGATGGTGTGATGGATATTTCCCACCAATGATTTTTGCAACACGATCATGTCATATAGTTCATAGTTGCAATTGTCTGAAACAGAATGTCCTGAAGTACTAATCCTTAAACCATGAGATCATATTAATCACTGTTACCCGAGGACTGCTTTGACTACATCAACTGTCATGTTTGTAAATTCTTGACCATAAAGGTGTATGTTGGGTAATATGAAGGGGCATGTTGAGGCCTATGCATCAAGATCAGGATTTATTTTCCTGTGTAACGGGAAGATACACTAGGCCCACTCGGTGAATTACATCCATAAGCTGCGCAACTTATGACTAGGTCATGGGGATGGAATATCACGTGAACGAGTAAAATAGTACTTGTTGGGGACGAGATTGAACAAGGTATCATGATGCGGATGATCAGATATCGGACAAGTCCTGTATCGAATAACAAAGGGAATTGGATATATCATTTAAGATTCGACATGAAGGGTGATTCCTGGAGTGCACAGGGGTCAATATGGGAATCCCAGTCCTGCTATTGATCATTGATCGAGATCATGCCTGTGACATTCCCGAACCATAGGAAAACACACTTAAGGGCACTACGATGCTTAGATATCTTCTTGTAAGATGGAATCACAGAAGAGAGAGAAAATAGAATCGTTCCAGGAGATCTCTGAAGTTGTTCGGAGAAAGAAAGAAAGGAAACGACCAAAAGGAGTTTCAGATAAATAGCAATTTATAATATGCATTTATTATATGTTAATTATGAATTGACATATACTAAATGAATATTTAAATTAATATTTATGGGAAACTTCCTCAACTTGGCCAAAACCCCGGAGGGAATTGGCCTAGGAGAAAGCCGCTGGAAAAAGACAGCAAAAATAGTAGCCAAGATGTTATTGGGCTGCATCTTCCTAGCCCACGAAGGCAAGCAACTGCTAGGCACTACAGGGGGGAGGGGAAGCTAGAGCCGCTCACGGGCCACCGCCGCTAGGCCCACTCGGGCGTGAGGGCGCGTGCGCCGCGCGGGGCTAGCGGGTCGTCGCCGCAACCGGCCCGCCCGTGCGGAAGGCACTATGTGCTCCCGCTTAGCTGGGCCGCAGGCAAGCGAGGCCGTCCCACCTAGGACACGGGCAAGCAAGGCCGTCCCACCCGGGCCGCCTGGCTACCGCACACTGTTGACACCACTTAGTAGGACGCAGGCGGGTGGCCGTCCTACCCAGCTAGCGCTACGGGCCTTGGCCGCTATTGCTGCTCGCTACAACTACTGCGCGCGTTGTTGGGTGCTTCCTGTTGTGCTGGGCCCGGCGGGGTGGTCCACCCAGCCACCCATTGGCCCAGCCAGCTGGCCCTTGTTTTGCCTTATTCTTTTTTCTATTTTTAGTCCCACATGCATAACCTTTGGTGGTAAGTGTAGGGGTTCGCGCATGAAAACAATAAATTTTCCCTACGCCTAGAACCCTAGTTGCCAAGACATATCTATTAGTAATGTAGTAACGAGAGGGGCTTTTCGAGAACTTACCCGTGAAGACCGAAAAGTGTTGTCAATGCTCGGGAGAGCGTGGTTGACGTAGATGAGCCGAAGCCGACCTCAAGGTCGTGATGAAGTCATGTAGCTCCAACGACTCCTAGTGCCCCAAGTGTTGCACTTCGCAGGGAGTTACACACATCCGATGCCTGGCAATGACTCCCTCTCCTCCGATCCAGCAGCACTTGCAGAAGTAGAGCTCCTAGATCTGAATCCCACAACGTGATAGCGCTCCACGTTGAAGAAGACACTCGCTCGCGTGATCCAGGACCACGATCACATGAGAGAGAATCAACTAGAGGTCTCCCCAAAAGATAGGAAACTTTTTTTTGATTATTGTGTATTTAATTTGTCAAAATACCTCTCTTTATATAGGGGAAAACCCCCCACATAGGCAATTTCCTTAGCCATGTGGGACTAAACAAAGGAGAGGGGGGTTGCCGCCGCCGGCCAGGGCCCAAGTGGGACCCACACGGGGCGCCTTGGCCCATGCGGCCACCCCTCCTCCTTCCTCCCTTTGGTCTTTCCCTCATGGGCCTTTTCCCTCCGGATTTGGCCCATTAAGGCATTTGACCCTTTTTAATTATTTTTCTTTTATTGAATAAATATAATTGAATGATTAAATCAATATTCAACATTCACGTACATATTATTCAATCCCTGTTTATGTGGAACTCATTCCCTCTCATTCCGGACATCCTCTGGATTTACTGAAACCCTTCCAGTTTTCTCTCTTCTCTTTTCTTTAGTGATTCTACCGATCCTTAAACACTCTCTAAGGATCATCAAGCCCTTAAGAATGATACCCCACGGTTCGAGAGCACTCCAGACATGGTCGGGACCTCCCTGATAGCAATGATCAATAGAGGGACCTAGATGGCCATGTGACCCCTATGCATTCCATGAAATATTTCATCGTTTGAACCATGAACGTCGTGTCTTATTCCTTTTGTCTCTCGGTACTTGCATCGTTCGAGATATGATCAATGACATCACCATGTCATGTTTAATATCGTTATCAACAAATTCTACTTGACTTGTTTTGACAAGTGATATCCCCGTGATCAAATCACACGATGCATAGCTATTGGATATAACTTCTCTGAGTAGGCCCTCATGTATCTATTTTGTCACGCGGATGGACAAATCCTGCTCTTGTCGAATATTGCCTCAACTATTCCTCCAAATACCTGAACACACCTTTATGATCACCGTGTCACCGAGTGATGTTTGATGCTATCAAAGTACCCTCGGGTAACAGTGATTGGTATGGCCTCACAGTCTAAGAAATAGTACACTAAGTCTATTCTAATCATCCTAACTTGAACTTTCGTGATATGATCGGGTCATGATGCTTAGGTTGGGTATAGATCATCATCTCATTCTCACAAATGAGGTGACTCCATTGTCAACTGGCATAAATGCCACATGATCAGGAAACCTTGATCATCTGTTGAACAATGAAGAAGTGACTAGAGTTTCACCGAGAACTCCTGGTTGTTTATATATCACAGGTGTATTGATGTTTCCTTTCAATACAGTTATGGCATGATATAAAACTTAATCCTAAACTTTATGAAATATGATAATAATCCATATTACTATTTTTCTCTAGGGCATATTTCCAATAGGAAGTACCCCTCTTCCACCTATATAAAGGAATGCCCATGGGAGGGACTAAAACACAGCAATCAAGATATTCTCTAAGGCACTTTTCCTTAGAGGAAATCCCCCCTCTCTCAATTGCCTTTGCGATGGCACGGTCCCTGAGAAGTACTGTACATACAAAGTCAATACCACTATGGAACGTTGTTGTGTTGTAGGGATTCAGGCCAGGAGATCTACTTCCGCAACCTCGGAAGGGATTAGAGCGCGGGAGTCGTTGTCTTGCACCATATATGTGCAATAACTTGGGGGGAGCTACCAATAGTAGCAACCTGACCATCGTGCAAGGACCTAGACAAGAGGTGACGTGTGAGGAGCTGCGTGACCTTGAGGTCGGATGGGTACGACTACATCATCCATGCTCCTACATGAGCGTAATGCACTCTCGGTCTTCAAGGGTACGTTACTGTTGTCTTCCTCTGTTACTGCATTAGTTCCTAGTTAGATCCGGGGCAATCGGGCATTCCAACATAGTAAAAAATTTTTTTTTGCTGTGGAACCCCTTCAGTGGTATCAGAGCCGATCTATGTGTAGTATGTTAGTATGGATAGAAACATGTTGATTGGCATTTATACTCTAGTTGTTACCTTCCCACGTGTATTTGTTTATATCGTGGCACTGTGAGATGAAGCGGCACAAACCCACCTTACGTGTAATCTTACACGAGAGTGGTTCCACGCTTGGCATACGACTTGTACCATATAAGTGGCTAGCAGGTGTCTCTCTCTCTCTCACAGTAGTTGATATAGCATCTACAACGGAAGACCCCGAAAGGGGTGTAGTAGAGACAACTGTTGGATCCATGTTATGGTTGAAAGTTCGTAGGTAGAAATGGTTTTATTGCGAAAGCCTAATAGGCACGTAAAAACTGCAATAGATAAAGTAGAGACGTCTAACTTTCTTTTGCAAGGAAGGCTTTGTGATGTGATATGGTTACAGTCGTGAATGAGGTAAGGTAGTTTACTTTCCTATTACTAAGTAGTATAGTAGTAGTCATCGTAAAGATGAACGACAACACCGATGGCGTCGTGGACTTGGCGTCAAACTGGTGGCCTGATGGAGATCATGTCAGAGCCCATGATGGAGGTTACGGAGCACAAAGACAACCATATCATATCACATATGAATTGCATGTGATGTTAATTTTGTGTCCATCTTGTTTGAGTGCTAGTATTAGATACACAACGGTAGTATTTAAATAGGATGATACCTAATTAATACCAGTGAAAGTATTCCCCCCTTAGTGCGCAACCACCAAGAAAGTTCGTAGTTATGAAGCAGGCATGATGATCAGGTGCTAGACATCTATGTGTTTTCATATAGTGCGTGCAAGACATGTATGCACAACGAATACACCGTGGTTGAGTTAGCGAGCCTAGCATGTAGAGACATGGCCTCAGAACACAGAGATCGAAGGATCAATCACGAGTCACATGGAAGGTGATCGACGGATATAGTCAACCCTGGCAGCCGCATCAAAGGACGTGGTGGTCGGGGATGATGTGGTGTAAAGGGATCATGTAATCACTAAACTATCTATAGGGATGATAGTTTAAGTGGGGGCTCCAAATTTGAACTTCAATTCTGAACTTAGCTAAGTCCTTTTGCAAATGTCTTGTAGATTATGGCCATCCCTAGAGTTTAGGATATCTTTGGTCCATTAATGAACATGGAGAAACTTAAGTTAGACGGGTCGAATTTCATCGACTGGTACCAATGTCTCAGGAGGAACCTCATAGTAAACCATCTCCTCTATGTCCTTCGTGAACCCTTGGAAGATTTCCCAGATGAATCCGATGGTAGAGAAGATGCGACTCTTCGTGACCGCTGTGATACCTTCATGATCATCAAGTAGACCATAACCCATGCTATGGAATCTGGCTTGAGGGTGCACTTTCATGAAATCAACGCCTTTGATATGCTCAATGGATTGAAGATTATGTTCTCGGAACAGATAAGGCACATGTGATATGAGTACATGGACAAGTTTACTTCTGTCAAGATGGAGGAAAACTCTAGCTTGGAATCCACCTGGATAACATGGTAGAGATCCATGAACGCCTTGTGGATGCTATGGATGACTGGTTGGCCGAGGACTTTGTGATAGATGGGGTGTTGCATATGCTTCCTCCCAACTGCAAAGACACCATCACCGATTATGGAATGGAAGGGATATAGCGAAGCTGAGGACTACCAAGGTCGAATCCAAAACTAGGATCGTCATCAATGGAGAAGGTATATGTTGATATACAAGTAATAAATGTTTCCATGAAAAACTTATGCAGATTTCAAGTATTGGATACTTAATCTTGTTTTATTGAAAAAAGGACCCTCTACATGAGAGTTGTGGAATGGAACGAGGCGCTGATGGTGTGATGACGGCAAGCAATCTAGTTGATGGTCGATGACATTCCTTTCCTCAAAGTTTATCATTAGGATTAGAAGATTTGAATAAAGGATTTGTAATCGAGTTTGTGAAACTTATTAATGTGTCTTTCTTATTGCGAGACAGTTATTCATATTAATAAGAAACAATTTGGTTGTTCTGTTTTTATGAATAATTTCTTTTATGATTCACATTGGGATTATAAACAAGTTATTCTAGCCTTTATATGTATGATAATAGGATGTTTATGAAAATTGCCAAAATATATTCAAGTTTAAACATTAAATAACACTATTGTTTAAGTCACTGAGGCTATTGCATGTTTTTCATGTTAATGAAAATCGGGGTCTTAGATATTTGATCTAGAGACTTTGCAAAACTATGCCTCATTGGGCAGAATGACTTAAACTCCGCATTCTGGTAAAATGGTGACATGTGAATAATTGTTTAATAGTATACATATGATGTATTGTAATTTCAACAAATAGTGGAAATCATTATTTTATGAACTTCATGGTGAGTTTAAGTAAATACGTCTATTTATTTAATGAAACACAAGTTTGAAACTATTTTAATTGTTCAAATGATTTCAAAATGAAGGAGGATATTAAAATTAACAAGAATTTAGAAATCTCTCTGATTTGATCAAAATGATGATGACTTCAAGTTAGTAACAATTTGGCATAAGAGGACTTGTGAAAGATATTTCAAAAATTATGATAATTAGACAAATTCAAAGTGTATTGACTTGTTTGAATATCATAGTCCTAATATATGAAATACATATGGTCCAAAATGATCTTCTAATGGATTAATGTTAGGAATTAGAGTTAGAGATTGAAATAGTAAACACTCAATTAAGTATTAGGAACATCTAAAAATTTGTGGAAACAACACCATATGAGATATGGCAAGGTCGAGTTTCTAGAGATTTCGATAGTTAGAGATCGTTGCGAATAGTAAATTTTTGTGGTGTATCCTTAGTAAGACTATGAATACAAATTCCAAGCTAATACCCAAAGAAGACAAAGTCTGTATTGTCTCAGCATGGTACTTCATTCAGAAATTATTTTCCTCTAGAAATATTAGTGGAAGGGTATAAATGTAAGAAAAGGTTTCAGCTTATAAACATAGTATTCAAGAACTAGTTCTGCCTTTTGCAAAATTGCATTCTTAATTCACTTGTTTTATTATTGAAATAAGACATACCTACGAACTACAAAGAAATATTGATGGACCTAAGTGCAAGAAATGACTTAGAGTCATGAAATCCCAAATTAAGTTACATTTGAGGTTGTGAAGTAAAAGTTACTTCATCTCATTAAGTAAATTGGATTTACTTAGTCTTTCCTAGTAAACTACAAAGTAAGGATGGAAATGAAACTTAATAAGAAGACATAAAAGCCTGTTTTGTCATAAAGGATGTTTTTGACAAATGCTTAATGATGTTGGATTTAATCAGCAAATAAGTCCAATTTGGAAATTGGTAAAAGATTGATCAAAACTGCAAAGTCTTCAAAAGTTTGAAGAAAAGGTTGTAACTAGTACAACATGCAGGTTTGACCAATCAGGAATTGCTGAAGTCTTGTAGCAGAAAAAATCTCGATTTGATGTAAGATCAAAGAATCTTGGATTTGCCAAGATTGTGGACAAAGTTTGCAAATTGAGTGGGAGCTAAGAAGTTTTCCAAGTCAAATATGTGGCGACATGTTTGAGTGGGGTATGAGTGATATCCTAGATTAAAAAATATTGATGGAATATTTGAATGGAATCATAACAACATTCTTGAATATGTAATTGACATATTAGTGAAGAATGTGTTTGGCATTAGGAATGATTGGATCATTAGATGGATGAGATTTAACTAAGATTAAACATAAGGGATCTATGTGGATAGATCAAGATGTTTAATAAAAATTAAATGTCAAAATACTTGCAGTATTCTGAAAGTAGTTCAGAAGGACCTAGTTGAGATTCTGAAAACAATTCAAAATAGATTCAAGTGAAGAATCGGTTCTTACTTGAACAATTAGGATAAGTATTGAGTAGTGACTCAGTATTCATGACAATGGTTAAAGGTAAAGAGAGATGCATCGCATCACCTGTTCCTTGGCCATAGGTTTCTAGAAAAACCCATGTTATTTATACTTGACATAATGTGATCCAAGTTCTTAAAAGTAAGAATAGGTTTCTGAATGATTAAACTTAATCACTAAACCATAGTTAAGTTTAGCACAAAGAAAGCATGGTCATGGATCGAAGTTGCAAATATTGCAATTTGATCGAAGTATATATATAGATAAAGAAGTATTAGAATACTTTAGAGTAAGAAGAAGTGGTTTTGGTTCAAGAAAGTTTGACTTTCAACTAAGTGTGTTTTATAGTTACACATGACATATTGAAAGTCCAATTAATTGATAGATTGTCATTGTGTACTAGAAAACGAAAGTCTCACTTTGTCACCAAAACAAAATGCTATGAATGTAAAATAGATGACATTAATGATTTTCAAATAGGACCTTATGAATCTGGTAAAATAGATTTAGGAAAAGAAGTCCTCCATGGGGAAGCATGATCGATAAACACATATGAGATATGATTTATGATTAGTAGCAATGCAGATAGATTATTTGTACTCTAGTTCAAGTGGGAGACTGAAGGAGATATGTCCTAGAGGCAAATAATAAAAGGGTTTATTATCATATCTCATTAGTTCATAATAGTTTTATATCATGTTATAACTGTATCAAGCGGAAACATTGATACCGCTGTGGT
Organism: Avena sativa; assembly: GCA_916181665.1. Lineage (NCBI taxonomy): Eukaryota > Viridiplantae > Streptophyta > Magnoliopsida > Poales > Poaceae > Avena > Avena sativa. Next base: position 349,947,750 of record OV702287.1, read on the forward strand.
ATATAAACAAACCAAGGTCCCTAGTAGCCTCTATTCGACTAGTTCATTGGGCAGCTGATGATCAAGGTTTCTTGATCATGGTGCTTCTATAGCCAACTGACAATGAAGTCATATCATCTGAGATGATGTGATGGACATTTCCCACCAATGATTATTGCAACACGATCCTGTCACATAGTTCATAGTTGCAATTTTCTGAAACGGAATGTTCTAATCCTTAGACCGTGAGATCATATTAATCACTGTTACCCGAGGACTACTTTGACTGGATCAACTGTCATGTCCATAAATGGGTGACCATAAAGATGTATGTTGGGTAATACGAAGGGGCATGTTGAGGCATATGCATCAAGATCGGTATTTGTTATCCCGTGTGATGGGAAGATATACTGGGCCCACTCTATGAATTACATCCATAAGCTGCGCCGTGTATGACTAGATCATGGGGATGGAATATCACATGAACAAGTAAAACAATACTTATTGGAGATGATATTGAACAAGGTATCATGATGCCGATGATCAGATCTCGGACAAGTCTGGTATCGAATAACAAAGGGAATGGGATATATCGTTTAAGGTTCCACACGAAGGTTGATTCGTGGAGTGCACAGAGGTAAATATGGGCATCCCAGTCCCGCTATTGATCATTGATCGAGATCATGTCGGTGACATTCCCAAACCGTAGGTAAACACACTTAAGGGCACTACGACGCTTAGAGATCTTCATGTAAGATGGAATCACAAAATAGAGAGAAAACAGAATCATTCTGGGAAAGATCTGAAGTAGTTCAGAGAAAAAAAGAAAGGAAAAGACCGAAAGGAGTTTTAGATAAATAGCAATTTAATATGTATTTATTATATGTTAATTATTAATTAACTTATACTAAATAAATATTTATTTAATATTTATGGGAAACTTCCACAACTAGGACAAAACCCTAGAGGGTGTTGGCACAGGAGAAAGCCACAGGAAAAATACAGCAAAAATAGCAGCCAAAGCTGCTATTGGGCCGTGTCGTCCCAGCCCACGAAGCCAAGGACCTGCTAGGCGCTGCAGGGCGGCAGGCAACTAGCGCTGCTCACGGGCCGCCACCGCTCGGCCCACTCGGGCACGCGCTCCGCGCGAGGCTAGGAGGTCGTGGCCGCAACTAGCCCAACCATGCAGAGGGCACTTCGGCCATGGGCGCTACCGCTCAGCTGGGCTGCAACTGGCCTACCTTGGCCGCCTGGCTATCGCGCGCTGCTGACCGCCGCTTGGAAGTCCGCAGGCAGGTGGCCGGCCCACGCGGCCAGCGCTACGGGCTTTGGACGTTGTTGTTGTTTGCTGCAGCTGCTGCGCGCGCTGCTGGATGCTTCCTGTTGTGCTGGTCCCGGTGGGGTGGCCAACCCGGCCACCCATTGGCCTAGCGGGCTTTTCCCTATTTTTCCTTATTCTTTTGTCTATTTTTAGTCCCACATGGCTAACCTTTAGTGGGATGTACCCCTCTTCCACCTATATGAAGGGGTGTCCATAGGGGATTAAAATACACCAATCAATATAATCTCTAAGGCACTTTTCCTTAGAGAAACCCCCTCTCTCGCAGTTGCCTTTGCGATGCCACGGTCCCGGAGAAGGACTCTACATGCAAAGTAAATACCGTTGCGGCATGCCATTGTACTGCAGGGATTCTGGTCAGGAGATCTACTTCCACAACCTCGATAGAGATTAGAGCCTGGGAGTCGTTGTCTTGCACCGTATGTGTGCGATAACTCAGGGGAGCTACCAATAGTACCAACTTGACTGTCATGGAAGGACCTGGACATGAGGTGGTGTGCAAGGAGCTGTGCGACCTTGAGGTCGGACGAGTACAACTACATCATCCACGCTTCTGCATGAGTGTAACGCTCTCTTAGTTTTCAAGGGTACGTTACTGCTATCTTCCTTCGTTACAACATTGCTTCCTAGATAAACCCTGGATAATCGGGTGTTCTAAAGTAGTAAAATTTTGTTTTCTACTTCAGAACCCCTTCATCCTTAAATACAATTTGGAGGCTCGACTATTAAAGACTCAGGTTTGCACTTAAATACATTTACTAAAATATGCAACATGATGCGCATAAAAGATGTTGACCTGAATATGGTCAAGATACGCTTATTCCCTTCCCTCTTAGAGGAAAGGCAAAATATTGGTTGCTAGCTTTGCCTAATGGCACTATTAATTCATGAGAGGAATGCACTAATATTTTTATGACTAAGTTTTTTCCACTAGATAAGACTATGTAACTTCGATCTAACATTAGATGTTTTACATAAGAAGATCACGAGCCACTAGCGCTTGTATGAAAAAGAATCAACGAATCTATAATGAACTCTCCTAGTCATGGGACGGAAGAGTGGTTAATTCTCCACTTATTTTATAATGCTTTTAACCCAACTAGCCTTCTCTCTACTCCCCCGGGCGCGGCTAGCACCAATTTCATGTGATGAGAAAACTCTCCAATGTGCACTTTGAACATAGATATTCCTAAGCGGTACTTGGACTTGCCCCTAGCAGGACAGGCCGAGTACCGCTTAGTATGTGTTCGGAGTGAACATATGGAGGGCCTTACAGAGGAAAAGCCTGATAAGATCTAGGGATGGGAATGGAAAGAAGGAGAGCCTAAGATTTATCCTATATAACTAAATAGATCAACCCCACTAATCTATTTCTCTAAGCATGCAGGCTATCCACCTCATCGAATGATCCATGTCAGCAATTTCCATTTCCATGTCATCCCACAGGCCAGCGGTGCATCTTCTCCGTCGGGCAGCCACAACAATTAATTTGTTGTGTCTATTGCTCTTCTCCATGGAAGCTGAACCACGGTGCATCTTCTGTGTCCGACGGCCACAATAATTAATTTGTTGTGTCTATTCCTCTTCTCCATGGAAGATGAATTGAGGGGACTCTCTTAGCATATATATTGGTATGTCAAATGCTCTCCCCGTTTCCCCTCCCCACCTCCACCTCTGACCCTCTCCACCGGTCCACCCCTCATCTCAAGAGACTTATCCCCACTGCAAGAACCGAAGGGGCATGTGCGTAAGTGCGACCATCTCCTCCAGATGCGGTGGGTTGGCCTAATTTCCACCAAATCATGTTCATCTCTTGACGATATGTTCAGCCATTTCTTCCATCCTAGCTAGGACACAGATAAACAATGGAGGATTCACCTATGGCTTCCCATCCTACGGAGCCTTTTCTCTCTGAATTTTTGGGCTCGGATAGACGTACATATGCAGTATTTATTTAATTTCGTGGTGTGAGTTTGAGATTGATCAAAGTGCAGACTACCAGTTGGTATTAGTAAATTTCCATCATACTATTCTGGAATTATTTTTCATATTTTAGGATCATATACATTTACAAGGTATGTTGTTGCCCTTTAGTATTTAATATTCAGCTTTGCATGTTAACCTTTGCATCATACTTCTGTGTCTTTTAAGTATATAAGAGTCTCAATTTTGCACTCCATTGGCTCCACATTTTCTTAAAGCGTTTGTTGTTTCCAGTTATCTCTCCATGCGTTCAGTTTATGTATCTCTTTAATTGTTACGACAGGCCTAAAATCAATGTCCCATTATCCTCTTTAATGGTTATTAGTCTGTAATCAATCTTCTATTCTTTTCTAAACTTCCAATGCGGCTCTCCTATATTCTGCCCCGATGTCGCTCATGCGTTCGTCAGTTTTTCTTTCGTCCATTAAGTCTCTTGATGCACACGCTCTAATGCCTCTGTCTCTCCCCACAATCTCTACAGAGAAATCAATGGAGGCATAAAACATGCAGACGAAAGGGAAAAAACTCGTGCTAATAAAGACCTCGCTCTGGTTCAAACTGTGCCAGATCAATGTCATGAGTACTTTCACTCCCAAATGTCTCCCCAGCATATTGCAGTGTAATATAACTCTTTTTCTCATAAAAAAAATAGTCTGATTTCATAGATCGAACCAATCTGATTGATTGTTGCTGCTCTGAAAAAACTAACATTGCTGATATGTTATCCTGTTTTTTTTGCAGATGAGTTTATCATCAGTTGGGATGTCAAGCTCCTGACCGAGGTTGTATCTTGGATCCTATTCGCTAATCCTATGTGACCAATGTAATTAAGAGTTGCCATATGTTCATCGTTTTATTTGAATTTCTTATGATGCTATTCATCTTATGTGATATTTAATCTAATCTGAAGAAATTCGATGCGTATTTCATGTATTCAGATCCAATGTTTGGTCTAGTTGAAGAACAAAGAGAAATTATACATAAATGTTTGAAAAAATATTGACCATCCCTTTCCACATCATTCAATTTCTCCATGCTACTAAGCATAGGATCAATGAAGAATTGAATTTTATAGATCTTGAGTTCTGAATCTTACATCCATCTTTGATTCTATTTTATTTGATACATGAAGCTAAAAGAGGAGTCAATAACTGCAATGCTAACACATTTCTCGAGTTGTGTGTGCTTGAATTGATTAGTAGCTTCATAGTTGGTCAAACACAAAATCACTTTACGCTAACTCCTATTCAAATGTTTTTGGCATGAACTGTTTTATACATGCAAAATGTGCTAAAATATATTGATTTGGAGTATTAAATAGTCCCATTCATACCTGATAACTACATTTTTATGGTGTACAGGTTAGGGAGGAAAAGAACAATAAACATGTAATGGAGATGCCTTCCATATACCACTGCCTCATCGAGAGACTATCTCTTTTGTGATTTGTACAACAAAGATGAAACGTGGTTTTATAGCATTATGTAGTGTTGGTTGGTTTAAAACTCCTTATCAAAGATTGCGTGTCATGATATTTACAGCTTTATGTTTTATAAGCCAGGACCAGCTGTTGCCTTTTGTTGTATGGTCTTTCTGTCCATCTACGTGGAAATTTGTAATCATAAAAAACTTATTTTTCTGTTAGCTCTTTTAGACAGTCATTTTGTGGAGCAAACAACCTTATTAACATGATTTCCCGCTGCAACGCGCGGGGTATCATCTAGTTTTACTAGTGGAGGGAGTTTGTTGGCGTGGGAGGCTAAAGAGAATGTGTGGAACCTATATTATATATTAAAGGGATATGTGGATGTGGATAGGGTTTGCAAACAAGCACATCAGGGACACGCGGTTTACCCAGGTTTAGGTCCTCGGAAGGAACCCTACTCCTTCTTGTCTGCTCTTTGATTATCGAGGAGTCGAAAGTTACAAGAGGTGCGCAGACGTATTCTGGCGGTGTGTAAACTAGGGTTGCGTATATCCTTCTTGTTGCTCCCTCCTGTCCTTTATATAGGGAGGCCAGGTCTTGGGATAACAGGCCGAGTCAGTTACAGATTAGGGTTTTCCCTTTTAAATTTATATTTATTCCTTGTCGTGTTCTTCAAGGAGTCGCTTGGGTCTGGGTCACTCGAATCCTTGCTGGGCTTCAATTGTCCCACGGGATCCTCCTGGGCTATAGGCTAATCCAGGGTACCCGTGGGGCATACCCATATCAATAGGCCTACGTCTTCACACATGCATCGAGACAGAACGCGCCCTTACATCATGGCGTGGTGAAGTAACGCAATATGCATGCCAAGCGTACCTAATTACATGATAGGTGAAGCACACAAACAACGATGCACCACTAGCTGTCGTAGACGGCCGACAAAAGTTGTTACGTAGCGTGCCGAAGAGGCGTACGGTATACCTGGGCATTTTCCGGGTTGGGACTAAAAAACCCCGCCTGAGCCCGTCCCGCCCTGACTAGCGGGCCTGAAATCTGGGCCCGAGCCCATCTTGTGGCATACATATTTCTTGAGGCCAAGCATTTCCCTATTTTGCTATTTTCTTTGGCCCATGCAGCTACGACACCGTAGATCTGAATCCTAGGTTTGGCCTGTGGGCCTTAAAAGCCTGGCCCGTCGGGCTTCTTTTGGGCCTAGTCGGGCCGTGCTAGCTAGGCTTCCCACGCCCAGCTATAGCGTATGGTGAATAGAAAAAACTAGTGGCACTATTGGATGTCTCGAGTTTCAATCTTTTAGATGTGGACGAACAGATATTGTTTTGCACCGTGGCGTTCTTTTCATTCTGCTCGCTAGTCTACATATCATACGCCTTTGAAAAATACAATTTATAAGAGTAATAGGGTCTAGAGTTTGCAGCCAAATCGTTTGCTGCAGAGTGCAACAAATTGAGATGATGCTTAGAATTAGTAGGAAGAATCTGTGGGTTGTACACATATTAGCGCCTGTTATAGAGCGCAAGGAATGAAGACGATGCACAACCGTAGCAGAAAGAACGTACGGGCACTACAAGGCCTCACTAAAACACATATCGAAATATAGAGGGAAACTATACATCATAACGACGTCATAGAAGCAAAAGAAGTTCAAATAATCTTAGAACGCAAGATAACGTGGAAAAAGTATAGCTATCATTGATAATGGTGATTTTTATTCTACACCGTACAATAAACTACATGGTAAGAATAGATGAAAACATACTAAAAATGTTTCTCTTACAAACCAGTGGGTAAACCTAAACTATAATGAAAATGGGCGTCTAAGCTGGAAGAGGGTCTGCCACTTTATAGCGCGTTAACAACGTGAAGTATCATCGAGATCCAGCAGCTCGCCGTTGTGGGATTCTTCATTGGCTCCAGAGGCATCAAATTGGCCGACCTCGCTCGTCGCCCCAGGCGAAGCAACATCGACATCACACATCTCGCTATCATGCGCGTCCTGGATGATGCCGGAGCAATCGAGCATGTGAACCTCGCTCATCGCTCTGTGTTCCTCTACGGTTAGGTCATCGAACATGGCAAGTAGCTCGACTTGAATCGTCCTCGCGCTGTCTTTATTTGGAATGTTGTCTAAATCGTTTATCTCTTTGTTCGAGCGACAGTGGTATTGGTATGCCACCATGGAGCAAAGAAGGCGAAACCCCTCGGAATCACCGTGCTATCATTGAAACAATGGTGCCGTTTCGTAATCAATAGTCTTTGCAGTAGCGTTGTATACGAGAGCGCGTAGAAGAATTAAACAAAGAGAGCATCCACATGCAGGACTCCTCGGCTGCACACATCAGAAAGGAGCCGACATGAATGTAGTAAAAAACGGAAGATACTATCGTTAGCATCGCGAGAAGAAAAAATAGAATGATAGAGGCGATACTTACCACTCCATATCTGATCGGCGCGCTTAACATAGAGGAAAAAATAAGCCAACCCAAGGTGCGCACCTACAAAGAAGCAAAACATGTATCCATCAGAAAAAAGTCTTTTTAAAGAATATACTAAACTAAAAAGTCTTCAAAACTTTAAAAACGGAGCTTATGCCTTGAGGAAATACCCGAACATGGGAATTCACCCGTAGAAGAGAGCGCGCACATGTGAAGCAATGAAAAAATGTTTCGGTGTAATCGGGTGATGTGTGTGTTACATGAATGCATATGCGTCTAGTAAAAGAATGAAGAAAGACGTCCGTGTTAGAAAGAAGATACTTGCCTCCTGGTAGTGTGTACGGGGAGCAGTTTCGTATGGACCTCAGAGATCTGCAAAAGAAATAAAAAACACGATAAGCAAACCATCAGCATCGAAGATACAGAGAAAATATGTATAAAAAATAAGAAATAAAATATGGAGTTGAATGGCTAGAAATACCTGTTGCATAAAAACAAACCGAACGCACGCGTCGATGAACTGGAGGGACAATACCTATAGCAATACACAAAGGATGAGTCAGCGAAGACTGCATAAAAGAGAACGGGGAAGAGCAAAAAAAACTAATGTGGGACTTACCATGTAGGGGCAAGAGTGACGAAGAACTATTGTACGTCGCGCAACACACTCCAGGGAAGAATGTGACGACCGAGAAGAGTGAAGTCCTTTCTATCTCGGTAGCGAGGAAGAAAGAGGAGGCAGAGATGGGAGAGGAGATAGGCTATCTAAAGCGTTGCACACAGAGAAAATAGCGAGAGTGTTCTTATACTCTAAGCGCTATCGCGAAAACCCATAAGAAGACAACTGCAGGTCATGGCACGGAAAAAACACTATCTCGCCGCGTGACATGGGTATGACTTATCGGGTCCCCGCAATTAGTTACCCTGGTGTACAAATACCTATGGACCACAAGGCCCATGAAGAATAAAGAGTCTAGGAAGCATCCAATGGATAAAAGCTTGTCTTGGCAACAAAGAAAGAAGTGTAAACTGACATAATCTTAGTGTTGTAATCACAACTTATAACCTATTCGTATACGGCTCCGGGACCCAACCTCTCATATAAAGGCTGGGGCGAGCTGACGAAGGGAGATCTTAGTTTTTAGGCAATCTACAATCCGTCGTGAGCTATATCACAACTAGCGAACCGATGACTTTATAATCATATTCTTCACAATAATCATACGACACCGACTCCTTTGTTTGTCTAATCAGCCGATGAAATCACCAGCGGTCTCTTTTCCACGAAACCCTAAGTCCATAACAATGGGCATTGTCGAGGTTACCCCTTGTCAATTGGCGCTGTCTGTGGGAAATCTGAGCGCTGGAGCCATGAATTTGGCGATTCCGTCTTCACCAAGCAACAATCCGATGATCGAGGTTGGTGAGATCTGATACGATCTCACAAAAATGCACCCACCCACCCCTCTTTCGGCTTTAGTCGATTTCGCCCAGGAGACTGGTCTCATGATCGGGTGCTTCCAGTTTTGCGTCGGGGAAACCGAAAACCTCTACCTTTCGGCCCCGATCTACTCAGGTCCATCGGTCATTGTCATTGTATGTGAAATGACAGTGCCTGAGAAGGCTAGATAGAGGTGTGGGAAAACGGCAGGGAAGCTATCGACAACGTCCATATGAGGGATCGGATAAGAGCCAACATAACGAGATGCGGGAAGTACCCAGGTTTGGGCCCCTCGTGTGGAGGTAACACCCCTACTCCTGCCGATCAGACTATGGTGTGATATGAGAACTACAGGATGATCCTCGAGTTGTACGAACTGCCTAGCTAATGAAAGTCCAACCCTTGCTCCGAGAGCCTCGCCCCCCTTATATAGGCAGGGGCAGCGATCTTACTGGCCAGGCTGGCTGGTGGGTCCCACGGGCGGTCCCCAGCCGGCTGGTCATCAACAGTTCCACGTAGTGGCGAGTCTTGTCGAGAGTACACATCATGCGGTGCATCGTGGGCACAGTTAAAGCCGTGCGAGCCTAGCGTCAGAAATCAGCCACGAAGTCACCAGTATGGTCTTCGTCCTTCTCCCTTTACGTCTTGTCAATAAACCAGGTCGTACTGTGTACTGTATCGCACGTCGCCCTTCCTACCACCTTTGTCTTAATTGCGTCCGGCTAGGATCGTCTAGCCGGACCGACATCTTGCCAACCTTCCTTTATCCGGCTAGCCTGTGCGCTGGTTAGCCCTGGTCCGGGTTCTCTCCCTCTTCTAGTCTCGTGCTTCCGTCCGGCTAGGCTCAGCTAGCTGGCCACTACTTGCTTGTGTTCTTATTTGGCCAGGCTATCCGGGGGTCATCCCCCTGACACTAGCCCCCGAGCATGTGTAGATTTCGCCCTTAGGTTAAATGTACGCGTCCCCCTCCTGTTTTGAACTTGCATCCGGCTATTATCTGGCGGTTGCAGTGCCTCGTGACGTCACTACTAACGCTGGCCACGCCCACGCGTGTCATCATTGCGCTACCGCACGCAGTCGCACGTCCCGTTGCACGTCGCCCAGGGAACTGTTGCCCGACGCTTCGGTTTCTGTCACTGGATCTTCTACGCACGAGGTGCCGTCACACATGATCTCGAGCGATTGGTGGGGGTGCGGTGCTGCCCAATGGGTGCCATGCGGCGACCTAGACAGTTGCCCTTCCCTGAGGTTAAATACCGCCCTAGGGAGCGGTTCCCCCCACCTCGCTGCTCACTTCTCCACTTCCCCTCTTGTGCGTGCAGTTGCTGCTTGCTCTGCCTTCGCCTTCTTTCTGCCGACCTCGCCGTGTCGCTCGCTCGTGATTGCCGGAGACACGCCGCCCGGTACTTGCTTCCTGCAACGACGACGGAGGAGAAGCTGATGGTTGTAGATCGCGGCGCCTAGTGTGGGTCCTTGGTGACAGAGGACCACATCGCCAAGTACCGAGCCACGTGGGTCCTGCCGCCGGAGTCGGAGGTGGCGGTGCGGCTTGCGCCGGCGGAGGAGGAGGAGCCGCACCCCTAGGAGGGGGAGCGGGTCATCTTCCTGTCGCACCTCGCCCTCGGCTTCGCCATTCCTGCAAACCCCTTCTTTCTCACCTTCCTCGCCTTATTCGACCTTCGTATTCATCACCTCGGCCCCAACGCCATTGGCATCCTCGCCCAGTTCGTTGCTTTATGTGAGTGCTACCTCGGGATCCAGCCATACCTTGGGTTTTTCTGTCGGCTGTTCCCCATATGGCCCCAAGTTCAGTTTGCCAAAGGCCCGCTCGTGCAATGCGGCAGTGCCTCCATCTACTCCCACACGCAGACCGGGTACCCCAAGTTTCGGCTGCATGATATGGTCAAGCTGTGGTAGTAGACGTACTTCTACGTCCGCAACATCACCGACATCGACCAGATCAACCTGTCGGCATTCCAAGATGTGGAGTCCAGCCGACATCACTAGGACCTGAACGTTCACGGCTCCAAGGCGGAGTCGGATGAGATGCTACAGCAGATGAGGGTGCTCGTCACTGCTGCCTTGACCGGCCTGGACATCACGCTCAGCTGGATGTCCCGGATGATGATGCCGCTGCAGCATCAGGCGCACAAGATGTGCTTCTACTCCAGTAGGCTGGATCCGACCTGACTCTCCCATCGCAATCCCCTCTACCACAACCTCAAGGAGTGGGTGTGCACGATTTCGAAGGAGAGGCTCGCAAATTGACAGTTCAGGCTGGCCCCGTACACGCACGAGAACTGCACCCCCGTAAGTCCTCTGTTCTTTCTCTTGTTTCATGCATTCGTCTGTCTGACACCTTGCCTTTTTTATTGCGAAAGCATCTTCTCTGCATCATCCGGGAGGAGGATGAGACCCCCCTCTAGGTCTTCACTGTTGACCTATCGGAGCCATGCGCATGGCGGACCGGCGAGGAGTCCGACGATGAGGCCGACATCTTCCCCAACCGGAATGACGAGCTGACGAACAACCCTCATGAGCCGCTTGTCGAGGACGAGGAGGGTGCCCCTTCCCCTGAACCGAGCCGGCGGCAGGCGGCGGATGGCGAATCCAGTCGGTCCGCTATGGGGGGAAGCGGGCCTAGCCGACCTACCCTTTGGCTGTGTCCCTAGAAGATCTAGCCACCAGCCTGGAAGTTGGGCTGAAGGAGGTCCGACTCCTCGAGGCCTCGCTCGGGGCTAGCCGGACGCTAGAGCATAAGCTTGACACGGTAAATGGCACCTCTCAGTGTAAGTTTATTCTATCCGGCTACAACATTCCTTCTTCGTGTTGTTCCTTTCCTTTTTTAACACGTATCCTGCTGTGCCTATAGCCGTCATGGTCTGCACCCAGCGGGAGATTGACCGGCTGACCAAGGCGAATGAGCGCCTCAGCCAGAGCAACTCCAACCTCCGCCTCCAGAACAAGGAGTGTCACTCCAAGGTGGAAAAGCTAGAGGTTGTCGTCGAAGAGCGCGACGGCACCCTCGCCAGCCGGGCCCAAGCCTTCGAGCTCCTTGACACTCAGTGCAAGGACCAGGAGAAAGAGGCCAAGCGGCTAGCAGAGCGCGAGAAGGCCCTCCTGGAGGAACTGATGCAGATCAAACGCACCGCCAAAGGTATGGTTTCCGAATGGTTTCTTTGTTTTGTCCGGATTCGGTAGCCAGATCTAACTTAGTTTTTTTGATAGCCTATTATCCGGGAGTAGACCTGGTGGCCTACAAACGGCTGCAGGTGAATTGGTCGGGTGTGCAACCTACCCCTCAGGAGGTCGTCACCTGCTTGGCAAGGAGGCCGCTGAGTTGTGCAAGGCTGCCAATGCCGCCTTCGCCTTCCTATGGCCGGGCAAGGCCGTTCCAGTCACCATTGCTCTGATGGCGGTGAAGGTCATGGAGGTGCCGGCTGCTGTCGACCGGCTGAGATGGCCCTGGCGCTGATGCTCTCCTGGTACAAGGACGTGTGCCTGGAGAAGATCGACGATGGATTTCGTGCCGGTGCCGACCTCACCACCATCCACCAGGCCCATCCTGGTCTTCATGCCTCAGCCATAAAGACCCGCCAGCTATGCCGACGTCGACGAGGTGCTCACCGACTCGGAGTCCGCGGAACGCCAGAGCTGGAAGCTGATCCCACCTCACATCCGGATGCTGGAGCCCGAGCGGATGTCGAAGCCAGAACCTCGAGCGTGCCTCCTCCCGAAGCCACAACTATCCAGGACCAGCCTCATGGCAAGGGCCCGACCGCCTAGATCTTGTCCCTGGGATGCCGGGTGGAATTTTAATAATTTTATCTTGCCGAACTTGTGTGTGCACTGGTGAACTTCTGGGAGCTTCGTCTCCCTTTTCTTTTAAGTAATGAATGGTTGTTTCTTGTTTTCCTTCTATTTTTCTATACAACGAGTGTTTTCTGAAGTTGCCGACCAGGCCCATCCGATCCGTTCATCCGGCTGGACTCCTTTAGCCAGAGAACTACTCTTTCTAGTGGGGGCACGTTAGCACACCCACTAGGTGTAGCCCCCGAGATCGGAGTGCTCGATGAAGGAAAGGACTTTGAATCTTCTCTCTTTCTTTCTTTCCTTCACATTCTTCCAACGGAACACCTTCAGCCGGATAGCCTGACCTTCTTTGGCCAACCGGGCAACCACGACCAACAGTGGCGGCACGTCAGCGCACCCACGAGGTGTAGCCCCTGAGATTCGGAGTAGTTGGTGAAGCCAAGTGCTTCGGATATTCTCTCCTCTTTTCTTGTTGTTACCCGCACCTGGGCCTGAATATCCGGCTACACTCCTTTAGCAGGTCGGAATTACATGATTCCACTGGGGGCGCGCGAGCGTACGTAGTGGGTGTAGCCCCGAGATTCGGAGTGCTTGGTGAAGTCAAGGACTTCGAATCTTCTCTGTACTTGAAATCCGACTCGGTGTAGTTGTGCAAAACAAATATACATAAATGAGTTTTTTGTTAGTATATTAGTCGTCTGATACGCATGCTATTAATCAGATTAAGGTTTTGCTTTTTGAAAACTAGCTTGTGCTTTTCTGAATACTTTAGTCATTTTCCTGTGGGCTTTGCTGTTTACGATGTGTCCTTGCCGGCCAGCCGGGTTGCAGTCTGGATCCAGAATCGAAAGGGGGAGCTGACAATACATTGCGCATGGTACTAAGGGCTAACCAGCCAGAAAACACAACCTAGGCACTTGGCTGGAGCATCCAGTCTGTCACGTCTTCTGCCATTTTTCATGTGGGATGCCTCGGGCTTTTTCTCTTGCTAGCTGGACAGCCGGGTTGCGGTCTGTAGCTGAGATGAAGAGTGGGCCTCTCACACCATCACACACTACTCAGCTGGCTCTTAGATTTGAAAAGCGAGAGCCAGAAAAAATCTGAATCGGGGAAGAACGATATGCAAATTTCTGGCAAGGAGCCCCCGAGTGTCTCTCGGGGTTCCACATTTTTCATTCATCCATAGGATTCATGAGATACATACACTGTCATACGACTAGGTGTAAAATGGGCAGAGCAGGGCGCTCTGTCTCCTCGTCCGACTTGTCCATGTTGTTCTTACATGGCTGTTGCGCGTCGATGAGGTAGTAAGAGTTGTTGAGTAGTGCCCGGCTGATGATGAAGGGGCCCTCCCAAGGCGGCGACAGATTGTGCATTCTGTTCGTGTCTTGTACTAGCCAGAGGACTAGATCACCCTCGCGGAACGCGATGGGGCGGATCCAGCTTGAATGGTAGTGGCACAGACTCTGTTGGTACAACACCGATCTTGACAGCGCCAGCTCACGGGCCTCCTCGAGGAGGTCCATGCTATCCTCCCATGCCTCTTGATTTTATTTCTCGGTGTAGAGGAGCTTGCGGGGCAAGTCGAACTCAATATCCGCCGAGAGGACGGCCTCTGAGCCGTAGATGAGGAAGAACGGGGTGAACCCAGTTGAGCGATTCGGGGTGGAGCGGAGGCACCATAGCACAACCGGAAGTTCCTCGATCCAGCATCCGGGAGACTGCTCCAAGGGCTCGATGACTCGTGGCTTGATGCCAACAAGCACTAGGCCGTTAGACCTCTTGACCTTCCCATTGGACTATGGGTGTGTGACGGATGCGAGGTCTAGCCGGATCCCCTTGTTGCTATAGAACCGGGCGAAGGCCCCCTTGGCGAAGTTTGTGCCATTGTCCATGATGATGCTATTGGGGTAGCCAAACCTGTTGATGATGTCCATGAAGAAGGGGCTTGTTGGTTTGCGGCTCGAAAGTTCCCTGGCGAGTGCATCGCGGTACCTAAGTTTCCTGAAATTGCCGCATTTCGCAAAGTTGGGCTGCCAACTACTGAGAGGGGCCATTTCGAGGCAAACTCATCTCACCCCTACCAAATTGAAACATTTTGTTAAACTGCCCCGTGAAGTAGATGGTCAGGACCCACATGTTGATCATCTGTCCATGACGCGAGCGCCAACACGGCAACCTCTTAGGCAAATCGAGGAACTAAGTGGCTTGGATGCGTTGACCAATTTCACAAATCCATTCCCTCCTTTCCCCTAGCACCGGTAGCGTCGAAATCCACCCTCCAAGCAGAACGATCCCTTCAGACATTTGACTTCCAGCACCAAGTTGTTGTGCCTAGTTGCTGCGCCCATTTACTAATCCCGAGCTCCAATGGCGCATGTCGTAGCCGCTGTTTCGAGGCTCTAGCCCGCCTCCGCCACCAATGAGTTGAGCAGCTCAGACGATGGCAGATCCTACTACCAGGGAAGAAGAAGTTCTGGCTACATGCGGGTGAGCTACCCTTCTCATTGCTATTCACACTAACTATAACTGCTAGCTGGCTACTGAACCTAAAATTGTTTGTTAGCCCAACGCTGACAAACATATTTTGTCCATAGTTTTCTATCAAGTGGGATCTCTGCGGACCACCCTTACCTGGTTACGGTAGCCCTCTTCAGGTATGACTCTAAATCAGCAAGGGTGAAGGGAAAATAGTATGGACACCATTGTATCAGGATGGAAGAAGTGCACGCGCAGATATGCACTATCCTTGGTATGGTGCTCCTCTACATAATCATGCTGAAATATGGCCGAAGCAGACTGCAAAGTTCAGCTTCATGGATAAACACGGCTTCATGGTTCCTCTAACGTGTGATAGTCAGCTAATTGGGTTTATGAAAAGGTATCCTTCGGCTTGTATGTTTGAGCTGAATTGTGATGTACTTGATGTGGAAGCTGCTGTAACTGGGAGTCGCCCTTCTTTTCTTGGACAAGATGGTCTCTCAAACCAAATTAGCTCCTGGTAAGCAAAACTCTCTTGGGGTTCGCATGTTTGTGCTGAATTATAATTTTTGTTTTGTTTACTCTGTAGATATTAGACAATTATGCAACAGTCCTGTTTCTTTGATAGGAAGCGCCGCAAGGTTAGAAACATGACTGCCGGGTCAGTCATTTTGCTGCCGGAAGAAAACTAAAACGAGCGGAGTGATGATGCTAGACACGATTCTAGTGCTGATTGTCCCGGTGATGCAGAGTACGTGAAACTAAGAAAATTGGCACCGAGAAAGAGGAAGAAGGCAGGAAATGAAGAAGCCAGTGAACGTGAAGGCTTGGCACCTAGGTGGAGGAAGAAGGCTGCTGGCAATGAAGATGCATAATAATGTGTTGAACTTGAACCTATATATGTAATTCGGTTATATTCTGCAGCTATGTGCGTGGAACTTGTCGGGCGAAACAATCTACCCATGTTATCGGAGTAAAATGTACCATGACTTAGAGTTTGGAAACACCCGACTCATTAGTTGAATCCGAAATTGTGATTGTGCCACTACTATCTGAAAACACACAGCACCGGTTCCACGATTGATGAGGGGTAGGAGGTCTCCAAATTCAATGGAATGTAAGTGGCACAGAAAGAAATTATTTAAGCTGCTACACTCCATGAAACAGCAACTTATTTCAGCTGCTACACAATGACATGGCAACGTAAACATCAATGGCAACCGATAATGCCTAGATGATGAGGAAATCGGTACCACTTTCTGGCCTAATCTTGAGCCTGTCTATCTCACCACCTCCCTGCTCCTGCATCCCTTGCATCTGGCGAAGCTCCCAGATCTCCAGTAATAGGGTGTACGTGCTTCCACTTTATAAATAGTGGCTGCGCCATTTGCATGCGGCACAATCCACATAGTTTACGTTTAAAAAAACCACCAATGTCAGAATACCACCATCACTAGACAAAAGGAAGTAATGGAGGGCTAAGACAGATTAACGGGCGACCAATTTTTTTCTCCTAGGACTCCGAGACCGCTACTTCAGACCGCTAGGTCAACAAGTACAACCATTAAATCTTAAAAAAGTACGAAGCTCAAGCTAAATAGAACTAGTTATCACACATCTCCTTGATCTTCCTAATCTTAGCTCGATGCGCATCTTCCTGCGAGAGCAAGGATCGAATCATCTGCTCCGTCCTTTTAGCATCTCCTTGTACAACTTCAATTGTTTCTCTGCATTTATCCTCATGCACTTGTCAATACTCGTAGTTGTGAAATGTAGGACTTTGGCCAGGTGAAGTTCATTCCTTGCTTGAGTCAGTTCTTGCTCTGCTTTAGCTTTCAGGCCCAACGCCACGTCCCTCTCCATCTCGACTTTGCTAACCTTGTCTTGCACCCTCCTGAGATCTCGGTTAAGCTTGGTTGTGTCAATATGGTCAAATAACTTCATCTCAGCACTCTCAAGAAGTGAGCTGACTATGGATTCTTTCAACTCAACAGTCATATCCCATAGTTTGTCCAACGTTTTCTGCATTGATTTGGTCCACTATGGATCTAACCATTTGACAACACCACAACTTCTGTGTTACAACATTGCACGATGTCCTTGACACCCTAAAAACCTCCTGCCTGCGTTTTGTCCTTCGAACGCTACAAATTTAGCGGGCACATATCCGTGTTTGCATAGAAGAGGATTATCTTCCTCCGCACTGTCTTCCTCCGCTAAACCGTGATAGTCGGAGTCATACAATGTCTGGTTGGCCTAACACATCATACGTGCATGAGTAAACAGAGTAGATCTAGCTCAAAATAGATAAATGGCCACACATGTTAGAGATGATACGACTGATACATTGCAAATGTATCTATAATTTTTGATGTTCCATGCTTAGTTTTATCCACTTTCTTGTGTTTTGTTCCAACTTTCGAGTACTTTTCATATGATTTCTTGGACTAACCTATTAACCAGAGCCACAGTGCCAGCTGCCTGTTTTCTGCTGTTTTTGGTTCCAGGAAAGTCAGAAAATGAATATTCTCGAAATTGGATGGGACAAAAGCCAAAGTGCCTATTTTTCCGGAAATCATCAGATGCCAGAATACGAGACGGAGAGGGGCCAGGGGGCCACCACACCACCTGGCCGTGCAGCCCAGCCTGGCCCGTGCCAGGGGGTGGTGTGGCTGCCTCCGGCACCCCCTCAGCCTCCCCTTCCGCCTATAAGATGCCCTCGTGACGAAAACCCTAAGTGAACAATCAAAAATCCACGAAAGAGTCTGTAACTGCCGTCATCTCCATCCCTAGATCGGGAGGGATCTGAAGCTCTTCCCGGCACCCTGTCGGAGAGGGGAATTCACCCTGGAGGCCTTCTTCATCATCATGCAAGCCTCCGGTGTGATGCGTGAGTAGTTCATCCTTGGACTATGGATCCATGTAGTAGCTAGATGGCTGGTTCTCCTCCTCTGTGCTTTCATGTCTAGATCTTGTGAGCTCCGTTCATGATCAAGATCATCTATTTGTAATTCTGCATGTTGTGTTTGCAGGGATCCGATGGATATTGAGATGCTATTTCAGATTGATTTTTGATTCTATCATGTCTTTGTTATTTGTGATCTTGCATGCTTTCCGTTGTTAGTAGCTATCTCGGCCAAGTAGATGCTAGCAACTCCAAGAGATAGTTTTTATGCTCGATAGTGGGTTCATGCCTCTGGTAATCTGGGAAGTGACAGAAATCTCTAAGGTACTAGATGTGCTGTTGCTACTAGGGAGAAAACAGCAATCCTTTGTTCATAGAACAATCGTATTGTTTACTTTACACGCAGTTCGTAAAGCAATAATCTGTTGCTTGCAACTTAATACTGGAGGGGGTTCGGATGATAACCTGAAGGTGGATTATTAGTCATAGATGCAGTTGGATGGCGGTCTATGTATAATGTTGTAATGCCCAATCGAATCTCAAAGGAGTCAAGATGATTAGTATATGCATGTATTGCTCTCTCGATGTTTGTCAATTTCCCCGCTGTAATTTGTTCACCCAGCATGTTATCTATCTTAAGGAGAGCCACCTCAAGTGAACTATGGATCCCGGTCCTTTTCTTTACATACAATCTACAATCTTTTCCTGTTTTGTGTTTACTTTCTGCAAACTTTTACTTCTTTCCATTCGATACGTTTAATCCTTTGTTTTCTGCAAAACACGGTGAGACTGACAACCTCATCGCAAGTTGGGGACAAAGTTCTATGGTTGTGTTGTGCAGGTCTCCACATTGCTACTAGCACCGGTAGTGCGTCCTGCCAAGGCTCAGCTAGCAACACCTTTGGGGTGTTTCCATGCTCCTACTGGTTCGATTAAACCTTGGTTTCATAACTGAGGGAAACTTGCTACTGTGCTCATCATACCTTCCTCTTGGGGTTCCCAACGAGCTCTACATCGACATCGCACCAGCATTTTCCTGGCGCCGACACTGAGCCATCAAGCATTTTTCTGGCGTCGTTGCCGGGGAGTCAAGGACATCTTCACAAGGGGAGTCCCTCATAACCAATCTCTTTACTTTGTTATTTTTTTTTGCTTAGTTTCTTTTTGCTTTGTTTGCTTGTTTTGTTATCAAAAACACAAAAAAAAATTTAGTTCCTATCCTAAGTTTCCATTATGTCTAGCCTTGCTCCAATCACTATGTCACCCGAGGAAATGATTTTCACTTTTAAATAAGGAATTGAGGAAAGTTTTAAATAAGCTTGGTCTAGAATCTCTGGTCTACATGAAAAAACTGAGCCTAAAATGACTCAAAGCTTGTTCCTTAGCAGTTTTTACCTTGGGATTGCTCTTTGCTATAGATATGCTTTAGATGCTGTTGTGGGAGTAGATTTCCTCCAATGTAATGAGGATGATTCTATTAATGCTATAAAGAAATTGATCCTCACTTACAACTTGCCTAGCCAAAATGATATTTCTTTCGCAAAAATATTTGCTAGATTGAACACTCTTGAGACTGGCATTGCTAGTTTAAAAGATTGCTATAATACGCTTAGGGAGCATCACAATTATGTTCCAATAAATTCTGAACCATCAAAGTGGCTCCCTACAGTAAAGATTGAGATAAACACTGAAACGTTTCAAGCCCGTTGTGATATCATGTCCGAATTTTGTCTTATGCCCAAGGATATTTATGAATCTCTGAATACTTGGGGGCTTACTGAAGGAGGAAAAGAAATATCTCTTGCTAATAATGCTACCATATTACCTCTTGGAATAGCTGAAGGAGTGTTTATAAAGATCCTTGGGAAAATGATTTCTACTGATTATCTTGTCATTGAATGTGCAGGAAAATGACAAATTACACTTGGAAGGTCCCTATTAGAACTTCTTGGAGCAATAATAGATGTGGGAAAGGGGACCATGCACCTTTCTTCTCCACCAAACAATCATATTTTCCCCAAGTTTAAGAATAAAAGTAAGAGAGGTAAGGGCAAGAAATTTGGTTTTTATGCTTCTTCGAACACTTGATTCTTTCTTGCTTCTTGTGCCTAACTTAAAGGCGTTAAAGAAAAGTACTTATTGGAAGATAACCCAAAAGTTTTAGATGAGTTTTGGAAGTTATTACTTCAGTAATAGCCTCCCCTTATCCTTTTTATTTGCTTTTTGTGCCAAGAGTAACCTCTAATGAGAGAGAAGTAATGATTGGGAAAGTTGCTGTCCCGAAACAGATTTTTGTGCTTCACCGTAAAAATTCATGTAAAATATCTGAAAGTCTTTTTGAGGCGTGAATTGTTGTGCTTCTGTCCCAGGTTGTTATCTAACTTTCGTTAGTTCAACACTTTTTGATTTGAGCAACAGAAGGTCTTCAAAAAAATTTGTTTTTACCTACTGGTATGTTTTGACAGATTTCTGCCATTTTCTGCATTTGCTTCTTGTTGGTTCCTTTTTGAGTTATTTTGGAGAATTGAGCTTTTTGAGGGCTAAAGTATCTAGTGTTCTAATGGAAGTTTATTTGGTGTTAGAACTGAACTTTAAGACTTATTTATCTTGAGTGCACTAATGTTGCTAATAAAGATTGTGTGAAGTTTTGTATGGAGGAAAAATTTTAGGTGTATGGAAGGAATGAGTAATGAGATGAAGGATGGAATAAATCTCAAGCTTGGGGATGCCACGCGTGTCACCCCAAGAAATATCCAAGAAGTACAAGTGTCAAAGCTTGGGGATGCCCAAGGCATCCCCTTCTTCATCAATAAAAATCCTAGGTTTCTTCCAAACGCTTCATTTTTATTGTTTCATGCACAGTTGTGTTGTTCTTGGAGCGTCTTCTTCTTCGTTTTCGTTTTGGTTTTCCGTTTTCTTTGGTTTGCTTAGTTTTCTGAATAAATTGGTTGGACCCCCTCTTTCATACATTGATTTGCAAATAGTTTGGTTTGGTTTGGAAAAGAGTAGGAAAGTTCATGCTTATGTGGTAAAAAGAGCTTGTTTTTGACTGTGGCCTATGCTTTGTCATGCCATGCTTGATATTGTTTTGGCTTTATGCTTAGTATTCTTTGCTGTAGCATGACTTGTTGTAAACAATTGAGATTTCTTAATGTGCCTTGGATGAATCATGCATTGTTTTAGCATATTAAAGCATAGTATAGTGGTGTTCTCCTTTGATGCTTTATTTGGGTTAACTTGGCACATGCTCACACCATGTTATGACTATATTAAGTCACCATAGCCTTTATGATCCTTTAGTTTTCAAGTTGTAGTATCACTTTATGCTTTAATCAATGATGTTTTGTCGCTATGCATGATTATGGCCATTATTGCTCTCTTAGTTTGTCGCTCCCAGTCTTCTTCTAGCCTCCACAACCAAGTATGAGTTCCACTCATGCATCCAACTCCCTAAACCAAGTTGTTCCAAAGAGTCCACCATACCTACCTACTAGCTTATGCTATTCCAAGTATATTCATGCTTTTGTTTACCTTCCAAATTAAACTTGTTATGAGAAAACTAGTGATTAAAGCTCTCACGAACTTGATGGCACACTTTACTTTTTTGCATCTAATAAACTTGAACCATTGGGTCCTTCTTTGTTGCGTATATGCTTGCGCTTTATAAGTTGAAATTAGTAGAACCATGTATCATGGGGAATGCTTTCAACATTGCACTTGTACTTTGTACCCTGTTGATATCATGTTCTTTTGCTTACGGATCCCGGCGGTGTGAAATAAAAGTGGAACTTGTAAGATCATGGAGTTTGTATGTGTGTTAGAGAAACGCCTGGGCCGCTAGCCTAAACATGCCTAATCATGGTGGAAACTTGCAGCATCACCATAATGAGCACTCTATGAAGCATCCTCAATAAAAACCTATGCAAATAGCAAATAAAAAGATCGCTGAGATGCTCATTATCTGCTTGCCTTGTCATTTTGATTATGGGATAGCCCCTGTATCATGTGCAAGGGGTACCCCGTTGGCGGTTCTTTATGATACATATGTACTTACAGTGACAAGAGCTTACTTGTGACTAAATTTGAGTAGCATGAGGATCGGTCTTCGTAAGTAAGGGGCATGAGATTTCGGTTTACCACTTGTCAAGCATATCCTCTTAGTTGTGTCACTTTAACCTTAATCACCTTCAAGATGCTTATGATAGGGGCAATGAGAGTTGAAATCTATAAGTACCATAATTTTGGAAGCTCTTTATGAGACTTGAATCCCTACCTCCTTTTACAAAGGCCTCTTCCACCATTATATTGAGTCTCCACCTTCTACCTTTATGCACCTACTTTGAGAGCATAATGGCCATTCTTAGTTCTATGTGCATTGTCCCAAGGTTAGTCGATTGATGCATAACTTGATATTGCTTGTTTTAAACTATTTGTATCTAGTCACTCTTATGAACTTTGAAGGTATCCTATGCATTTATATTTGCTACTCTATTGAGGGACAAGCTGAATACTATTTCTATGTTTTCTTTATGCGAAACAAACAAACGTCTTGTAAAGCATTGTTATTCATGAATCTTTTGTTTGTGCCTTTTCATGTTGCATCATAGTTTCTTTGCTTATTGCTAGAACTTTGTCTTTCATGTTATGATTGAAGTACTATGATACCAGCTTTGAATGTTTTACAAATACTTTGATCAAGTCTTTGGTGGTGCATGTCACCTCAAAAATTATTCTTTCTTTTTATCACTTACCTACTCGAGGACGAGCAGGAGTTAAGCTTGGGGATGTTGATACATTGCAAATGTATCTATAATTTTTGATGTTCCATGCTTAGTTTTATCCACTTTCTTGTGTTTTGTTCCAACTTTGGAGTACTTTTCATATGATTTCTTGGACTAACCTATTAACAAGCGCCACAATGCCAGCTGCCTATTTTCTGCTGTTTTTGGTTCCAGGAAAGTCAGAAAATGAATATTCTCGGAATTGGCCGGGACAAAAGCCAAAGTGCCTATTCTTCCGGAAGTCATCAGATGTCAGAATACAAGACGGAGAGGGGCCAGGGGGCCACCACACCACCTGGCCGCGTGGCCCAGCCTGGCCCGCGCCAGAGGGTGGTGTGGCCGCCTCCGGCACCCCCTCGGCCTCCCCTTCCGCCTATAAGATGCCCTCGGGACGAAAACCCTAAGTGCCCGATCAAAAATCCACGAAAGAGTCTGTAGCCGCCGTCATCTCCATCCCTAGATCGGGAGGGATCTGAAGCTCTTCCCGGCACCCTGCCCGAGGGAATTCACCCTGGAGGCCTTCTTCATCATCATGCAAGCCTCCGGTGTGATGCGTGAGTACTTCATCCTTAGACTATGGATCCATGTAGTAGCTAAATGGCTGGTTCTCCTCCTTTGTGCTTTCATATCTAGATCTTGTGAGCTCTGTTCATGATCAAGATCATATATTTGTAATTCTACATGTTGTGTTTGCGGGGATCCGATGGATATTGAGATGCTATTTCAGATTGATTATTGATTCTATCATGTCTTTGTTATTTGTGATCTTGCATGCTTTCCGATGTTAGTAGCTATCTTGGCCAAGTAGATGCTAGCAACTCTAAGAGTTAGTATTTATGCTCGATAGTGGGTTCATGCCTCTGGTAATCTGGGGAAGTGACAGAAATCTCTAAGGTACCAGATGTGCTGTTGCTACTAGGGAGAAAACAACAATCCTTTGTTCATAGAACAATCGTATTGTTTACTTTACACGCAGTTCATAAAGCAATAATCTGTTGCTTGCAACTTAATACTGGAGAGGGTTCGGATGATAACCTAAAGGTGGATTATTAGTCATAGATGTAGTTAGATGGCGGTCTATGTATAATGTTGTAATACCCAATCGAATCTCAAAGGAGTCAAGATGATTAGTATATGCATGTATTGATTTCTCGATGTTTGTCAATTGCCCCGATGTAATTTGTTCACCCAGCATGTTATCTATCTTAAGGAGAGTCACCTCTAGTGAACTATGGATCCCGGTCCTTTGCTTTACATACAATCTACAATCTTTTACTGTTTTGTGTTTACTTTCTGCAAACTTTTACTTCTTTCCATTCGATACGTTTAATCCTTTGTTTTCCGCAAAACACGGTGAGATTGACAACCTCATCACAAGTTGGGGACAAAGTTCTGTGGTTGTGTTGTGTAGGTCTCCACGTTGCTACTAGCACCGGTAGTGCGCCCTGCCAAGGCTAAGCTAGCAACACCTTTTGGGTGTTTCCTTGCTCCTACTGGTTCGATTAAACCTTGGTTTCATAATTGAGGGAAACTTGCTGCTGTGCTCATCATACCTTCCTCTTGGGGTTCCCAACGAGCTCTACATCAACATCGCACCAGCATTTTCCTGGCGCCGACACTGAGCCATCAACAACCCACATCAAAATCAATGTCCCTGTCATCACGATGTGTTTCCTCACCGCCCCCCTTGAACCCATGGCGAGAGGAGGGGTGGGGGACTGGGGTGGCTGTGGGAGCGATGGCTGGTGGCACCGTCGACTTGCGTCTACGACAGGATGGGAGAGAAGTGGGGAAAGTGGCTTCGAGGGGAAGGAAGAGAAGTAAAGGGGACATGACACTGGCATATGGCCACGGAACTTGTGACACTCACAAAAGGGGAGCGTGCGGTGTTGCCAGTTTGTCTAGAGCAAGCGGACAGAATGCATGGCCAATCATGTCGCAAAATAGCATACTTGTGGATCGCTCTTAGGAAGAACCATCCCAATCGTCCAAGCGCCCCTATTGAATGGTATGTAACAATCGTCATGCAGAACAACTGTGTTAGGGCGTGCCTTCTAGAAGACTTTGTCTAACGGCCACCATTGGGGGCTAAGGTTAGGGCTCTCCTAAGGTTAGGATCCATCTGGTTCATGAAAATAACACACATGCAATGACTCTAGTGGATCCATACGTGGTTTATGAAAAGAACACACATGCAATGACACTGGTCGATGCATATGTTGTTTGTGAAAAGAACACACATGCAATGCACTCTAGTGGATCCATGTGGTTTGTGAAAAGAACAGACATGCAATGACTCTAGCTGTGGTTTGTGAAAAGAACAGACATGCAATGACTCTAGCTGTGGTTAATAAAAAGAACACACATGCAATGATTCTAGTGGATCCATGTGTTTTATGAGAAGAACACACATCCAGTGAACTCTAGTGGATCCATGTGGTTTATGAGAAGAACACACATGCAACGAACTCTAGTGGATCCATGTGGTTTATGAGAATAACACACATGCAATGAACTCTAGTGGATCCATGTGGTTTATGAGAGTAACACACATGCAATGAACTCTAGTGTATCATTGTGGTTTATGAGAATAACACACATCCAATGAACTCTAGTGGATCCATATGTGGTTTATGAGAAGAACACACATCCAATGACAGTGCTCGATCCATGTGGTTTATGAAAAGAACAAATATGCAATGTCTCTGGTGGATCCATATGTGGTTTGTGAAAAGAACACACATTCAATGACTCTAGTTGTGGTTAATAAAAACAACACACATGCAATGACACTGGTGGATCCATATGTGGTTCATGAAAAGAACATACATGCAATGACACTGGTGGATCCATGTGGTTCATGAAAAGAACACACATGCAATGACTCTAGTGGATCCAGGTGGTTTATGAAAAGAACATACATGCAATGACTTTGGTTTATCCATATGTGGTTTGTGAAAATAACACACATTCAATGACTCTAGTTTTTGTTCATGAAAACAACACACATGCAATGATACTGGTGGATCCATATGTGGTTCATGAAAAGAACACACATGCAATGACTCTAGTGAATCCATATATGGTTTATGAAAAGAACATACATGCAATGACTCTGGTGGATCCTTATGTGGTTTGTGAAAATAACACACATTCAATGACTCTAGTTGTGATTCATGAAAACAACACACATGCAATGACACTGGTGGATCCATGTAGTTCATGAAAAGAACACACATTTAATGACTCTGGTGGATCCATATGTGGTTTATGAAAAGAGCACACATGCAATGACTCTATTGGATCCATACGTGGATTGTGAAAAGAACACACTTGCAATGACTCTAGTGGATCCATGTGGTTTATGAAAAGAAACAAACATGCAATTACTCTGGTGGATCCATATGTGGTTTGCGAAAAGAACACACATTCAAGGACACTAGTTATGGTTCATGAAAAGAACACAGATGCAATGGCACTGGTGGAACCATGTGGTTCATGAAAAGAACACACATGCAATGA
This sequence comes from Avena sativa, assembly GCA_916181665.1. NCBI lineage: Eukaryota > Viridiplantae > Streptophyta > Magnoliopsida > Poales > Poaceae > Avena > Avena sativa. The sequence continues at coordinate 349,973,873 of OV702287.1, forward strand.
CTCTGGTGGATCGATATGTGGTTTATGAAAAGAACACACATGCAATGACTTTAGTGCTGGTTTATGAGAAGAACACACATCTAATGACACAGGTGGATCCATATGTGGTTTGTGAAAAGAACACACATGCAATGATAGTGGTGGATCCTTGTGGTTTATGAAAAGAATAGACATGCAATGACTCTAGTGGATCCATATGTGGTTTGTGAAAAGAATACACATTCAATGACTCTAGCTGTGGTTCATGAAAACAACACACATGCAATGACACTAGTGGATCCATATGGTTTATGAGAAGAACACACATCCAATGAACTCTAGTGGATCCATGTGGTTTATGAGAGTAACACACATGCAATGAACTCTAGGGGATCCATGTGGTTTATGAGAAGAACACACATGCAATGAACTCGAGTGGATCCATATGTGCTTTTTGAAAAGAACACACATGCAATATAGGTGTGGATCCATGTGGTTTATGAACAGAACATACATGCAATGACTCTGGTGGATCCATATGTGGTTTGTGAAAAGAACACACATTCAATGACTCTAGTTGTGGTTCATGAAAATAACACACATGCAATGACACTGGTGGATCCATGTGGTTCATGAAAATAACACACATGCAATAACTCTGGTGGATCCATATGTGGTTTATGAAAAGAACACACATGCAATGACTCTGGTGGATCCATAACTGGTTTAGAAAAAGAACACACATGCAATGAACTGTAGTGGATCCATGTGGTTTATGAAAAGAACACACATACAATAACTCTGGTGGATCCATATGTGGTTTGTGAAAAGAACACACATTCAATGACTATAGTTGTGGTTCATGAAAAGAACACACATGCAATGACACTTGTGGATCCATGTGGTTCATGAAAAGAACACACATGCAATGACTGGGGTGGATCCATATGTGGTTTATGAAAAGAACACACATGCAATGACTCTAGTGCTAGTTTATGAGAAGAACACACATGCAATGACACTGGTGGATCCATATGTGGTTTGTGAAAACAACACACATGGAATGAACTCTAGTGGATCCCTATGTGGTTTAGGAAAAGAATAAACATGCAATGAACTCTAGTGTATCCATGTGGTTTATGAAAAGAACACACATGCAATGATTCTAGCTGTGGTTCATGAAAAGAACACACATGCAATGAATCTAGTGGATCCGTGTGGTTTATGAGAGGAACACACATCCAATGAACTCTGGTAGATCCATATGTGGTTTATGACAATAACACACATCCAATGAACTCTAGTGGATTCATGTGGTTTTTGAGAATAACACACATGCAATGAACTCTAGTGGATCCATGTGGTTTATGAGAAGAACACACATGCAATGATCTCTAGTGGATCCATATGTGGTTTGTGAGAAGAACACATATGCAATGATAGTGGTGGATCCATGTGGTTTATGAGAAGAACAGACATGCAATGACTCTGCTGGATCCATATGTGGTATGTGAAAATAACACACATTCAATGACTCTATTTGTGGTTCATGAAAACAACACACATGCAATGATACTGGTGGATCCATATGTGGTTCATAAAAAGAAAACACATGCAATGATACTGGTGGATCCATCTGGTTCACGAAATGATCACAAATTCAATGACTCTGGTGGATCCATATGTGGTTTATGAAAAGAACACACATGCAGTGACTCTGGTGGATCCATATGTGGTTTATGAAAAGAACACACATGCAATGAATCTAGCTGTGGTTAATGAAAATAACACACATGCAATGACTCTAGTTGATCCATGTGGTTTATGAGAAGAACACACATCCAATGAACTCTAGTGGATCCCTGTAGTTTATGACAATAACACACATCCAATGAACTCTAGTGGATCCATGTGGTTTCTGATAATAACACACATGCAATGAACTCTAGTGGATCCATATGTCTTATGAGAATAACACACAAGCAATGAACTATGGTGGATCTATATGTGGTTTATGAAAATAACGTACATGCAATGACTCTAGTGGATCCATATGTGGTTTGTGAAAATAACACACATTCAATGACTCTACTTGTGGTTCATGAAAAGAACACACATGTAATGACACATGTGGATCCATCTGGTTCATGAAAAGAACACACATGAAATGACTCTAGTGGATCCATATGTGGTTTGTGAAAAGAACACATATGCAATGACTCTAGTGGATCCATGTGGTTTGTGAAAAGAACAAACATGCAATGACTCTGGTGGATCCATATGTGGTTTGTTAAAAGAACACACATTCAATGACTCTAGTTGTGGTTCATGAAAAGAACACACATGTAATGACACTAGTGGATCCATGTGGTTCATGAAAAGAACACACATGTAATGAATCTAGTGGATCCATATGTGGTTTATGAAAAGAAAACACATGCAATGACTCTGGTGGATCCATATGTGGTTTATGAAAAGAACTCACATGCAATGACTCTAGTGGATCCATGTGGTTTATGAAAAGCACAGTCACGCAATTACTCTGGTGGATCCATATGTGGTTTGTGAAAGAACACACATTCAATGACTCTAGTTGTGGTTCATGAAAAGAACACACATGCAATGACACTGGTGGAACCATGTGGTTCTTGAAAAGAACACACATGCATTGACTCTGGTGGATCCATATGTGGTTTATGAAAAGAACACACATGCAATGACTCTAGTGCTGGTTTATGAGAAGAACACACATCTAATGACACTGGTGGATCCATATGTGGTTTGTGAAAAGAACACACATGCAGTGACAATGGTTGATCCATGTGGTTTATGAAAAGAACATATGTGCAACGACTCTAGTGGATCCATATGTGGTTTGTGAAAAGAACACACATTCAATGACTCTATCTGTGGTTCATGAAAACAACACACATGTAATGGCACTGGTGGATGCATATGGTTTATGAGAAGAACACACATCCAATGAGCTCTAGTAGATCCATGTGGTTTATGAGAATAACACACATCCAATGAACTCTAGTGGATCCATGTGGTTTATGAGAATAACAAACATGCAATGAAATCTAGTGGATCCACTTGTTTATGAGAATAACACACATGCAATGAACTCTAGTGGATCCATATGTAGTTTGTGAAAAGAACACACATGCAATGACAGTGATGGATCCATATGGTTTATGAAAAGAACTGACATTCAATTACTCTAGTGGATCAATATGTGGTTTGTGAAAACAACACACATTCAATGACTAGTTGTGGTTCATGAAAACAAAACACATGAAATGACACTGGTGGATCCATGTGGTTCATGAAAATAACACACATGCAATGACTCTGGTGGATCCATATGTGGTCTATGAAAAGAACACACATGCAATGACTCTGGTCGATCCATATGTGGTTGAGGAAAAGAACACACATGCAATGAACTCTAGTGGATCCATGTGGTTTATGAAAAGAACAGACATACAATGACTCTGGTGGATCCATATGTGGTTTGTGAAAAGAACACACATTCAATGACTCTAGTTGTGGTTCATGAAAAGAACACACATGCAATGACACTGGTGGATCCATGTGGTTCATGAAAAGATCACACATGCAATGTTTCTGGTGGATCCATATGTGGTTTATGAAAAGAACACACATGCAATGACTCTAGTGCTAGTTTATGAGAAGAACACACATCCAATGACACTAGTGGATCCATATGTGGTTTTTGAAAAGAACACACATGCAATGAACTCTGGTGGATCCATATGTGGTTTAGGAAAAAGAACACACATACAATGCACTCTAGTGGATCCATGTGGTTTATGAAAAGAACACACATGCAATGACTCTAGTTGTGGTTCATGAAAAGAACACACATGCAATGACTCTAGTGGATCCATGTGGTTTATAAGAAGAACACACATCCAATGAACTCTAGTGGATCCATATGTGGTTGATGACAATAACACACATCCAATGAACTCTAGTGGATCCATGTGGTTTATGAGAATAACACACATGCAATGAACTCTAGTGGATGCATGTGGTTTATGAGAAGAACACACAGGTAATGAACTCTAGTGGATCCATTTGTGGTTTGTGAGAAGAACACATATGCAATGACAGTGGTGGATCCATGTGGTTTATGAGAAGAATGGACTTGCAATGACTCTGGTGGATCCATATGTGGTATGTGAAAAGAACAAACATTCAATGAATCTAGTTGTGGTTCATGAAAACAACACATAAGCAATGACACTAGTGGATCCATATGTGGTTCATGAAAAGAACACACATGCAATGACACTGGTGGATCCATGTGGTTCATGAAATGAACGCACACACTACAAGAAAAGTTGGCTTTTACAACGGACGATTTTCGTGGTTGAAGGCCTGTTTTTCGTGGCCAAAGAGTGTTGCGCGATGGATGGCCTTCGTGGTAAAAGCCCCGTCACAAATGAATTAACCACGGTTTTTTTTGACCGTGGAGGATCGCACCCTTCAACCACGAAAACTTGTTCCGTCGTAGATCTGATCGCCAGCCACGCTGAAGGCTGATGCCATGCAAACTGTCACGTGGCGGCCGCTGTTAGCGGCCGGTTACCGCCATTAACGGTCATAGAAACCGTGGCAGAAGGCAGGCCCAGCCAAGGCCTTCTTAATACTAACTGGGCTGGCCCATCAGCGGAGCCCAACAAGAAGATGGCCCATTACTGTTTTGTCCTGCACTATTTGAAATGGTCCCAAAAATGCAACAAAGAAGCGGCCCGCGAACTTTTAGGCCTGATTCTGTTTTGGCCTACAGAAGGCCCATGTTGGTCCAACATTGTGTTGCCACTTGAGGCCTGCACAAATACGTCCCGACACTGTCCAGGCCTGTTGCCAATTTAGCCCTTTGCTGTTTAGTCATGTTATTGTTCCATCCTTTCAGGAATTTCGACCCGTTACTGTTTAGGCCCTTTAGTGTTTGGGCTTTTGCCTGTTCAGGCCAGCACTGTTTGGCCTGTTACTATATTGTCCTCCCACCATACTGGCCTTCTGCTGTTGATACCTTTTACCGTTCTGGCCTTTCACTGTTTCGGCCTTTTCTCTGTTCTGGCCATTTGCTGTTCTGGCACTTTACTATTCTGGCCTTTTACTGTTCTGGACTTTTACTGTTCTGGACTTTTGCTGTTCTGGCCTTTTACTATTCTGCCATTTTAATGCTACAACCTTTTACTGTTCTATCCTTTTACTGTACTAGACTTTTATTGTACTGGCCATTTACTGTTCTGGCCTTCTACTGTTCTGGCCTTTTCCTGTTCCAGTCTTTTACTATTCTGGTTGTTTTGGGCCGTCCATGCGCATGTTGTTTCAATGTTCGGCATGCTACTGCTCCGGCCTGTTACTGTTTCAGACTTTTTTGCTAGCGCCTACTTTTCGCAGAACAGGTGAATATCAAGACATCAATTAACACTACTAGGAAAACGGCTATAGGTAATACGCACATCCGTGGGGCACATGCCAGTGGTGCCCCACGGCTAAAATAGGCGTGGCGCACTGCATAGAGGTGCCCTACGGGTAACTGTAGTAAGCGTGGCGCACATGTGCGCGGTGCGCCACGAATGTGTGTGGGCCAGGGCACTGCCGGCCGTATACCACATAGCCGTAGCGCACCTACGGCTAGTGTGCTTTGAGTGTGACCGGTAGTTGTGGCGCACTTGGGCACCATGCACTACAGGTCAAATCGGGCCACAGTGCTGTGCAACTGGGACAATAATTCTGTGGCGCATGGGTGGTATGTGTGCCATGGCTGTTCGTTATGCCTATGGCGCACCACGCCACGTGCGCCACGGATGTGCGTGCTGCCTGCTATATTTTGGCAGATAGCCTTTTGCACATTGCCTAGATCCACCATCTCCCACTTCACGTTCCCCTTCTTATTCCTCTTTGGATCTCACCCCCTCCTCCTTACCACCACAATTTCTCCACTCTTTCACCATTTGTAGCTTGTAAAACTTACCTTGGATGCTACATACATAATAGAGGAAGGCTCTCCTTCCAGCCACCATCTCTCGGTCTCTCACCTCTCCTTCGAGATCTTCTCGCGGTCTCTCGTCTCGGTAAGTTGTCTATGTAAGAGGGATGTGTTTATGTGTATGTATGATATGGTTGCATATCTATGGAGAGGATCGATGCTCTCATGTGTTTGGAGAGCATGCATGCATGCTCTCTCATATATGGGCATTGTTTTGCCAAAATGTTGATTTATTTCCATTTTGGCAAGACTTTGGCATTTCGCAAAGGCCCGAATTTTAGGATAGGTCATGCTGAAATTTTCCATCGACCATTGCATGTATACATTGGTTCTGTGGTTGTAATAAACTTCTAATTCTACCGTGTAACCGCGCATGCAACCATGGTCCGCATAATGAGCGCAGGCATTGTGGCTAGATTTTTGAAATGCACGATGGCCGACATGATACGAAATAACATGACGGAGATAAGATGTCCGTGCAGAAGATGCAAACTCAATTGGTTGATCGACCTAGATTCCAGAAATCTGCAGGCGCACCTGCTCCGCCATGGTTTCATGGATGGCTACACTCGGTGGATAAGTGATGACGAAGACGATGAGGCCGTAAATGGGGCGGCAGAAAATGAGGAAGGCGGGCAACATGATCATGATCACGGCAAGGACGGGCGAGATGAAGAAGAGTCTCCTAGAGATGGTGAAGGTGCGGAAGAAGACCAGGATGATGATGACCTAGATGCTGGAGCAGACGATGGAACAACGTCAGGCTGGGTGCGGGACCCTTATGTTCAAGAACTGCTTCTCCAGCAGACGAGTAACGCCAGGGCTGCCGCTAGAGAGAAAGCCAAGCTTGCGCAACTTGAGAAAGACGCAGTTACTCTATTGTATGAAGGATGCAAGCCCGATGATACCTGGTTGAATGTAACGCTCAAGGCTATGGAGATGAAGGCAAAACATAAATAGACTGACGCAAGCTTCGACGATATGATGGCATTCGGGCACGATCGTCTCCCGGAGGGGAACACGTGTCCAACTAGTATCGAGGACGCCAAGAAAATCGTGTGTCCTCTTGATCTACTGCACATTAGATACCACGTATGCATCAACAATTGCATCATTTATCGGGGCGAGGACGCGGAGAAAACCACATGCCCGGTGTGCGGTGTTAGTCGATACAAGAAAGGGAAGAAAGCTCCTCGAAAAGTGGTATGGTACTTTCCTATCACTCCTCGTCTGTAGCGCTATTTCGCAGACCCTAAGGAAGCAAATCTCATGCGCTGGCATGCAGAAAGAAAGAAGCCAGCAGATGACGATGACCCTGAAAAGGATGAGCTGCTGACGCACCCTTCAGATGGTAGCTAGTGGAAAGCATTAGACCTCGAATTCCCAGAATTCGGTGGAGATTCGAGAAACATCAGGCTAGGTGCAAGCACCGATGGACTCAATCCGTTCGGTATCCAGAGCAGCATGCACAACACTTGGCCCGTGTTTGTATGGATGTACAACCTCCCTCCCTGGTTGTGCATGAAAAAGAAGTACATACAAATGAGTATGCTAATTCAAGGGCCAAAACAACCTGGTACTGACATCAATCTATATCTCGGGCTGTTGAAAGAGGAGCTAGCCATGTTATGGGAATCCGGAGCAAATACGTATGACGCTGTCGCACAAGATTATTTCACTATGAGAGCCGCGTTGGTCACTACGGTGCAAGACTATCCAGGTTGCGGATATTTCTCGGGGCAGGTTATCCAAGGATTCTACGCATGCGTTAGGTGCATGGATAACATGACCTATCTCCAACTAGAGAAAGATCCAGGATCTTCGAAAACCGTGTTCATGGGGCACCGAAGGTGGCTTGGAAAGAATGATGCATGGAGAAAACGTGGAGATCTGTTCAATGGAAAATCCGAGACCCGAGGAATCCCAGAGCGGAGGAGCAGTGAAGAAGTGGATGAATTGCTGAAAAACTGGAAAGAGTGTCCTAAACCGGGAAAGAAGCGAAAGAGGCAGCAAGACAAGCCGTTGATGAAGGTATGGAAAACAAGGTCTATTTTTTGGGAGTTGCCATACTGGAAGTTTCTCCGCACGCCTCATAGCCTTGACATCATGAATATCACGAAGAACGTGTGCGAGAGTCTAGTCTCCACCCTAATCAACATGCCAGATAGGACGAAAGATGGTCCTAAAGCAAGGAACGACTTGATATTCATGGGCATCCAGAAGGATCTTCACGGAGGACGCCCTACTCCTGATGATCAGGAAGATGACGATGATCATCAGTCGGAGGCAACACAAGGTCGTCGAAAGGGTAAAAAGGTCAAGAAGAACGAATATTACTGCCCCCTTCGTGCTTCACACTAAGCCAGGATGAGATCAAACAATTTTTCAAGTGCCTTCTAGGAGTCAAATTTCCTTACGGCTACGCGGGCAAGATAAGCAGGTACCTAGATGAGGCTAATCAGAGGTTTAGTGGGATGAAGTCTCACGACTGTGCCATGCTAATGATGCAGATACTTCCGGTTGCACTACGAGGTATAGTGGACGAGCATGTCCGAGAAACATTGTTTGAGATCTGCAAGTTTTTCGACGTCGTCTCTCGAAAGTCAATTGGCGTGAAACAGCTCGGGAGGCTACAAGAGGAGATCATGATGATACTATGTGAGATCGAGATCTACTTCCCGCCCGCATTCTTCGACATTATGGTGCATCTGCTGGTCCATATCATGGAGGATATCATCCAACTCGGGCCGATGTTCCTCCGTAGCATGATGCCGTTCGAAAGGATGAACTGACACATCAAAGGATACGTTCGCAACAGGTCCCGTCCAGATGGAAGCATAGCCAAGGGCTTTCTGGCCAAAGAGTGCATCTCTTTCTGCACGAATTATCGAGGCATCGAGAACCCTGTCGGTCTTCCCGTCAATAGGCACCTTGGCAAGCTCGATGGATCGGGTCACCGAGAGGGTCGTCGCGTACCATGCAGACTACGATTGTCGATGTGTAGACTTTGATAGAGCAAACCTAGTCGCGCTACAACATTTAGAACTGGTCGATCCTTGGGTACAAAAGTACAAAAGGTCAATCGAGAAGAAGTATAGTGACCGGGGCATACAGAGGACGCAGGGAGAAATAATCAAAGAGCACAACTCAGATTTCACGTGTTGGTTTAGGCAGACGCTCCTAGATAATCCCCCGCAATCGCATTCTGCGGAGGAAAACATCATATTCACCTTGTCGCAGGGACCCATGCACAACCTGGTGACCTATCAGGCGTATGATATCAACGGTTACACATTCTACACGGAGGAAAAGGATAACAAGGGTGACTATCAGAACTCAGGCATAACATCGGAATTCTACACCGATGACAACGTGAAGGAAAGATTTTACGGAAGGATCGAGGAGATCTAGGAGCTCGACTACTGTGGAGAAAAGGTGCCGATGTTCCGTGTCAGGTGGGCCAAGAGCGTCGAAAGAGAAGACCGGTATTTCACAACCATGTTAATACCTGAAGCAGCCAAATCTAAGGCCGCCGGTGCGCACGTCGCCGCGAAAAATGAACAGTGTGTACTGGCTAGCAAAGTTGACCAATGTTTTTTTATTACCGACCCGACAAAGCCTAACCGTGTTGTCGTGAGGAGAGGAAAAAGAAACATCATCAGAATGGATGGAGTCGCCAACGAGCAAGACTTCGACCAGTACGGTGATCCAAAGATTGAAGATGACGACGACTACAATAAAGAAACATACATCACAAGAAGAAAAATGACAACCTTACCCAAAAAGGTAGCCCGTTTGAGCGAAGAAATATAAAAGTGCCAGGGCTAAATTATTCAACCGCGACAAAGAAGGGAAAAAGATTGTAAAATTCTATCTCAAAAAAGATTGTAAAACACATGCTCAAAAAAGATTGTATTGATGCATATGGATGGCATATTATTAATGGACACATTATTATTTAATTTCTTTCTACTTTGAATCACTTTTGTACCACTTTTGATGATATATATGTACCATTTTTGTCATATAAAACATATAACAGATATTTTATATAGTTTACATAATTTTTAGGATATTTTTTAACATTTTAAAGTAGTTTTAAAATAAAAACAAAAAATAGGGGCACTAGGGTTCGAACCTGGGTGCTCCAGGTTTAGTGAGCGTACATAGCTAGGGCGAAACCAGTGGGATATGCAAGTGCTAGTGTCAACAAACGGGGCGGCAGCCATTTGTTTGACTTGACACGACACTTAGCCGTAGCGCATCCTTACCTAGTGCGCTAAGGATGCGCTACGACTAAGTGTTGTGACAAGTCTGTGCTGCGCACAGTCATCTCCCATCTGCCATCTATCTACCGACAAGTCTGTGCTGCAGCTACCGATGTGCCGCCTCCGCTCGATCTGCCACCTCCGCTCGCCCGCTGCCTTCCGAGGAGGAGGAGAGGAGGCCGGCGCGTCCGAGGAGGAGGAGAGGAGGCCGGCGCGTCCGTGGAGGAGGAGAGGAGGCCACCGCGTCCGAGGAGGAGGAGAGGAGGCCGCCGCGCGTCCGTGGAGGAGCTCTGTCCGCGCTCTTCGTCATCGTCCGCGCGCTCTTCGTCGCCGTCATCTTTGAGGTGAGCGTCCCCTCTCCCCTCTCTCCCTCTCTACCCTCTCCGACCTAGAACATAGGGCTGCCTGCTGAGGGTTTCCTGACCTAGAACACAAAATTTCAACCCTAATTAGGGTTTCCTCCTCTCTTTGGTGTCTGATATTGGACAGTGTTTTACCTAGTGAATAGCTTCGAGCACATGAACCCTAGCTTGATTCAGTGATAGTGTTGTTAGTGATAGGTTTGATTCCTAAATGTTACCGTGAGTTGAGACTGAAACATCCTTTCTACTGTATTTTTTCACATATGTTGGTTCCTCTGGACTCGGGTGAACACAGTGCAATTACTTGGATGAGATGTTATCGTTGGTTCAGGGTTCAGTCATTCAGACAGTGCAATAGTTGATCTGTGTTGATCCTAGGCTTTTGGTTATAGTGTTGATGATAGTTACTGAATTTTGTAGTGTGCCTTTATTAATTCTTGGACCTGTTCAATGTGTAAAGCTGATGCTATGGTGGTCGATGCTATAGTTACTGAATGTGTAAAACTGATGCTATGTGCTTGTGATGTTGCTAATAGAACAGTATTCCTTCAAGTTTACCTGAGATGCATTTGTGGTACTTCACTAGAATACATAGTGACTGTGAAGCATTGGTAAAGATCACCCATTTGAAGCAAATAATGTGATGTAAATTCAGCAAATCTTAGAACTTAATTTCTTGCTCTTAGAGGTTTCTGTTTGCCAGCCTCAAATAGGCTTATAAATCCTAACACATGCCATGGTTTCCAGCTTTCTTTTGTAGTGCTACTAATAAAGAATATCTTACAATGTGAAAAAAAGGATTGTTATTTTTTTGAAGCTCATATCTGATCATGCAGTAGGTACTGGAAAAATAATAACTTGACACATGTTTTAACTGAATACCTTCATTCTTTATTCTCCATTATGTAGTAATATGTTGTTGGACATATTATGAATTAGTGTTTATTAATTCCAGAACAAAGAACATACAATACAATCAAGCCATCTGTATAACTCCCTGCATGTGTATTTAACTATTCAAATGACTATATGAGAGAGTAGAGCTAAGAAACTTCTAACGATTAACTAATAAGCCGAACTATTTCAAGTTTAGGATAACATAACGTCCTACGATATGTTTTCTACAGTTAAACATTTAGAAAGCTTTTACTAAATGATTAACTAGCCAATATATCATGTAATGGTTGTTTCTTGTACTGATGTCTTTGGCTACTAGTTTGATCTCTGGTAGTTCTACTGGAGAGATGTCTTTGGCTACTAGTTTGATCTATGCTGCTGTAATTTGCTTGTTTTCAAGACCACCTGAAAGTTCTACATCTGATATATGTTCCCGCCTTCCACCATTCTTGGTTATGCTCTCCTTTAAATCCCAGTTAGAGTGGTTGCTGTGCTTTGTTGTATTTGCAGCTATATTACCCTGCCTAGTTGTATTCGTATACAGGTGCTTGTATGAAATGAGTCCCGATTTTCGCCGAAATGTTGATTAACTTCCATTTCGGCAGAAATTGGGCACTCCTAGTTTAACAAAAATGAGCAAAGGTCATGCCGGATTTTTCTGCGCACTTTACTAACCATTATTTTCCTTTTATTAGTGCAAACATGTGTGACAACGACGAGGCTGGATCTTCTCAGCATATCAACGCTGAAGGAGAAGTGATACCTCAAAACAGACCCTTGTCATTCTGGGATGAGGTCGAGCGGCTAGAAAGAATGACAGAGGGTGATGAAGAATACAACCCTTCCGAGAGAGACGCCGATGAGATGGAAGACACGGAGGAGGAAGAAGCGGCCGAAGGAACGGCGGTTGATGAAACTACTGATGGAGGCGAGGGCACAACAAGTGGTAGTAATTCGCCTAAGAAGAAGAAAGAAAGGCGCCCGAACACGGTCGGCACCGTCAGAGAGGAAATTACCAAAGTGAGCCCAACAGGGGTTCCTTTGGCGCCCGGCCATGTGGTTAAAGGGTACGGTGAGCAAGTGGCGGCTATCACCCGGACCACCATCTCGATCAACACCGAGAATCTCTGGCATAAAGATAATGGCCATTTGCACACACTCCTCTTCGAGAAGCTACATGCAAGATACAAGTTCCCCCTTCAGTATCGGAACACATATTATCATGGGAATGAAGTAAATAAATCCGCCCTCACGAGGATGAGCACCGCCCTGGCCAGCTAGAGAACCTGGATAAAGAAGAAGATATTTAAAGAAGGGAAAAGTCTCAAGGAGATCCAGAAGATTGACCCGCAGATCACCGAAGATCAATTCTAGGAGTTCAAGGCCAAGTGCAAATCTGAAGCAGCCAAGGCCTCGAGTAAGCGGGGAAAGGAATTGCAGGCGATGAATATAGGTCACCACCATCTCGGATCTGGTGGTTATAGAGCAGTGGAGCCCAAATGGGATAAGGAGGACGACGAGTATAGAGATAAGGGGATACCTAACCCCTTTTTGAAATTCGAAAACAAGCAGCTTCGAAACTTTATCAGGGCTCGTTACCATGTGGACCCCAAAACCAAAGAACTCACCGCGAAAACTAAGGTGAAGGACTTTGAGGTTCTTGCGGTAAGTAATTTAATTACCGCATATCAAGTCGATTACATTCTAATCGATCAAGTCGAATTTCTAAACGGTTCACGTTACTTCTTCTGCAGGAGCAGGAAATTGCTAGTCAGGGATCCCATGGTTCCTCATCCCACGGGTCGACAGCGGCCACCCGGTGGGATAACCCTTTTAATAGGGCGATGAACCGGGCCAAGAAAATCACGCCGGTTACAAATAAGCCATCGTCGGTGGCCATCTGGCCGGCTTCGGGGCTAAGAATTGGGTGGATCATTTTGGTCCACCCCCGAGGATGCGTGTGGAGGGAAGGAGCGATGAGGAAAACCGCGAGGTTCAGGAACTTAAGGAACAAGTGGCACGGATCCTGCAGATCATCCAAGACAACCTGGCAATCACCCTCACCTCCATCCGGCCTACCTTGGTGGAGTCAATAGCAAACTGGAGTGCGGGTGGTCGACAAGAGCCATGCCCGATTCCAAGCATGGTTAGTAGCCACTCAAACAATGCGGCGCCGACGAACCCGGTGAATTATGTGTTCGTGACTCGCCCGCTAGCACGGCGGTGCCGAAAGCATTGGTGACTCCGCCCACTATCACGGCGGCGCCGGAAGCATTGGTGACTCCCCCTGCCATCACCGCGGCACTGAGCTTAATGCAACCGATAGGGAGAATACACCGGCGGCCGGCACCGGACCATCAAGCAGCCCCTCTGTCTCTTGCATGCCCGTCGTTGTATGCGGTGCCTCGACATTAGCCGAGCTCGACGCCATCACGGTAAACCAAATACTTTACCACCTTGCCATTTATTACACTTATGGCATCTTTTTAATGCCATACATGTTTTTTGCAGACGGATGTTCCATGCACTCTCTTAAGCTTCGTGAACAACGAGTTGAGGGATGTTGCCAAGGGTACCATCATTCAGCCCTTGCACCGCACGTTCCACTCAAAGCCGATGCCAGATAGCGTGCATAGGGTTAAAATTATCCGGGTGCTAAGGGGCTGCGATGACCTGGAACCTCCCATTCAACCCCCAGGAGCGGATGAAGAAGAGCTGGCTGTCCTCAGAAGTTGCTTCGGCTTATTCCTTCTATGGCCAAAGAGCATGATTCGTTTGGGGATGGCCGGGGCCATCACCCCACATACAACAACACTGCCTGTCGTGCCAGTGCCAAGCCATGGCAAGACCCCCACACCGCTACCGCCGTCACCTCCACGCGATTGTTCGGCTGGTCATATTGACATGAGCATGGCTCAGGATCCGAACGAGGATGACAAAGATTACTTCGATGATTTCATCAACACTAATCTTTTCCCCGGCGACCTAAACGAAGACCCAGCTGGTGGCCCCGCAGAGAAAGCCACTTGCAACAAACGTCTCTTTGGTTCTCAGGAGACGCCTCCAGCTTGCACCTTCACCGAGCCAGCGGATACATCCAACCGGCCCTTTGTTCTAAGCCCTGACACACTACATAGGGCGATCGATGCTCAGATTGCGGTGCCTACCCACTTCCCAAAAGGCAAGAAGACCAGGAAAAGAAAATCTCGTAGCTCGAGCCAGCCGGTGGCGTCAACTGTGAATCCGATCAGGTTTTAGGACGGGCCACCAAGACCAAAGGGTATTATGTGGAGGATGCATGTGGCAGGTGAGCCCATGCTAACTAAGAAATTGCTCAGGCTCGCCACTTCAGAAATGAGGAGTGTGCATGACGGTGTGCTGACGATAGAGAGATGCCTTCTTGCGGAGAAAGATCCCTCGCACCTGGTATTCATGGTTAAGGTGCCACGAGGCTTGGGCTTCATTGATAATGTCCCTGCGGATCTGTTCTTCCTGCGGTTTGACGACATCTTCAATATGTTCCACCTGTATCCGCTGCACTATACCATGGTACGCCTGTTTTCTCTCAGCCTGGCCATTCAGATCATTAGAGAGAACACCCCAGGCATCGCTATAGTGGACCCCTACTACATGCGTGATGGCTGCTTGGGAAGCGCCATTGAACGACGATTCGTGGCCTCGTACCTCCAAGGCATCTTGCTGGCGAAGAAGACAAAGGAATACATTCTCGTGCCTTTCTTTCCCGAGTAAGTCATTATTCACTCGCCGCCATAACATGCTTTATTAGATTTTCATCATTCTTTTTCCAACACATTCCGTTTGAATTGTTTTGTGCAGAGATCAACACTGCACACTCATCTGCTTGTCGCCGAAACATTCACAAGCCACATATTTTGACTCAGGGAGTCAAGAAAAGAAGAAAAACTACGACAAGATCAAGGAAGTTCTGGATGATGCTCTCACCGGCTATGCCTCAGCGGAAGGCGCCACCTTCGTGCGTAAGAAGCTCAAGTTTGGCAGGCACGTCTTCACCCATGTGACGGAATTCCCCTGCGTGAAGCAGCCGGCAGGCAGTCAGAAGGAAGCCTACTATGAACTCCATCACATGAGGGCGTTCCTAAAAGAGCAACAGAATTCTACACTGCCAGATCATCTCAAAAGGTGGGCTGAAATCAAGGCCAGGATCAATGATTTAGATATTAGACAAGAGATGTATCGCATCCAACAACAGTTTGGGGCAATCATCAGCCGTGATGTCATGACTTCAGGGGGTCTTCTACGGAGGCAATCCCCCGAATAACCGTGACATAGTAGATCGCCTAAAGATGCAGGGTGACTATAGGGTGTTCATGACGAAACAAGGCGTCCTCCCGTTCCCTGAGCCGAGCCAAAAGTCTTGATGTGTTGTTCTAGTTGTAGTTCTTTATCCCCACGTGTACTTGTGTGTGTCGACATGTACATGCTACTACTTGGTATTTTTTGCTTACTTTGTTACCTTATTTGATAAGTATATCTTTATATGCGACTTTTACTTGTTTTTTCACCATCATTTAATTATTATTGCCAACTTTTAGATGACGTGGTACGTCGTGTACAAGGGACGGGTTCCCGGAGTCTATGATGATTGGGAAGACTGCCGGAGACAGATGCACCGTTTCAGCGGCAATAGCTACAAAGGGTACAACACTATGGCAGAGGCGGAAGCTAGATACACGCGCTATCTAGCAGGAGTTAGGACGAGGAACCGGATGAAGACCTATACCTCCGTCGTGGTGATGGTTATCGTCCTTGGTTGTCTGTCCTGCATGTTCCTACTTTAGATGTCTAGGCGTACCAAAAAGTAGCACCGGATTCCATTCCCGAAAACTGCTTCCAAGGCGTCGACCACATGGCCTAACATGGCCTTTCCCGCAGGAACATGGAACTTCCATGGAAGAGAAGCAAATGAAACGCTTTCATAAAAATTCTTCAAATAGGAATCCATTTTCTAACTGGCTTTCGTGCTTCCTTTCTTGCATTTTCATAACTCGTGAAATGCCGAGTATTAGGAGACCTCTCACGAAGAAAGGAGTACCATTTGTGTGGATCTTGTTTAAGAAAACTAGAGGAGCTGGAAATAGGATTTCTGATCTGAGGATTCGAGTAATCATTTATTTGGTACCGCTCAAGGAGCGGGAACTGCCATTCTAACTCACCCTTACTGTCCCTTTACAGAACCGTACATGAGATTTTCACCTCTCACTTTTTTTTATTAAAGTAAGCGCGCTATTCTAAATTGAAGTAAAGAAAGAAAAGATGGATTGGCTTGAACCTCAGAGTTATGAAAAATTTTGGGCACGTGGAATCCCGTGTGAATCAGCAAGGACCACCTTGCAAGGCTAAATACTCCTGGGTGACCGATAGCGAAGTAGTACCGTGAGGCTGTTGGTCACGACTACTACAAAAAAGTGAAGATGAATCTTTCTATGCGAGCTTCAGTGAGCTCTAACTTGGTTGAGACATGTATTCATGTCATCACTAGCTACTTTGTAACTTGATCAAAATAATGTAACTTATACTGTGTATTTATGTATGTGACTTATCTATATGTATTTGTTTTTATCTTGTCTGTATATTTATTTCTGTATTGTATATCTGTGTATTTATTTTTGTACTGTATATCTGTGTATATCGGCTATATTGTATTGTATATAATCTGTATTGAATATCATCTGTATTGAGTATTTTTTTTTGAAAAGCTCAGCTGTGGCACACATATACTTGGTTAGTGGCGCACTACGTTGGTGGCGCACGTGGTCAAATACTAGTAGCGCACTGTGTCATGCGCCACAGGAAAAACAGTAGTGGCGCACCAGGTAGTGCGCTACGACTAACTAGATACTAGTAACGCACTAAGTCATGCGCCACAGGAAAAACAGTAGTGGCGCACAAGGCAGTGCGCTACCACTAACTTGAGATACATGTAGCGCACCTGGCAGTGCGCTACGTGCACTTTTTATCCGTAGCACAGAAGTCGTGGTGCACCTCTAGTGCGCCACGGAAGGGGAAAATAGGTGCGCTAGAGACGTGCGTTTTCCTAGTAGTGTAATAAACACACAAAAATTAAAATTACTTATTACACAACAAGAAATGTTTGTTACAACAGGTTATACAACAAGATCATAATTCCGACAGATTACAACGTGTCAGTACCATCAATTAGAGATCAGTACATGGCGATTCACTTCAATGTATCATCTGTCCTCTTCTTCAACATTTTAGCTATAGATCTAAGAGCAGCTACACCCTTTCGTTCTGCATACAATACAACATTTATATATTTATCACCTGCAGGAGTTGTTTTAGGTGAACTGTTAAGTAAGTTGTTTGCTTCGAAAATGCAATGGGAGGATGAATGGGACGAGGGATCACAACTTTCAGTCCCGCCTTCCAAGGACTCCTGCTCGGTTTTAACTGCAGTCTGCTAAAATATGGTGAAACAGGTTAAAACAAACAATAAGAGAAACAAGTAGTATTATATAAATTAGAGATCATTTAAAGTAAGTATGAACTTAATGTAGCACGTTCAGGCTGACAGTAGCTCCTTCTCGAGCGGGTGCGACTCCTGGTCAATCTACCAGAAGAATCTGAGCAGAGCAGCTGGAACTCTGGTCCTTGTACTCCATTGTCATTTCTCTATATAACATTTGAAACCAAGTTAGTTGGTTTGAAAGGATGAAAACTCTTAAAAAACACCAAAAACATAGCATTAAAAATTACTAGATGTATGTTTCAAACTAGATAGCTGGTTTGGAAGGATGAAAGCAGGTGAAAACACCAACATATAGCATTAAAAATGGCCAAATATATCATCCAAACTAGATGGACATTTGCCGAATTAAGCATTCGCACATATATTCACAATTGAACATAAATGCAAATGTCATGACAAGTTCTTAGGTAGAATGACTTATTAACTTATTAGGCATGCAGGTTATACAACTAATTAACATGACAAGAAACTGGCTTAAGTAACACAAGGAAACCTCACGATTCAGCCTTGCTGGGTGTCAGATTGTCAGTATTGTATCCTCTATGAGCTGTTTGCATGACCCGTGCGAGCGCTCGGAAAGAATAGAATCTATGAGTTCGTGTTGGAGGATTAAAATGATAGCGTGAGAATAAAAAAGGGAATAAAAGCGAGAAGCTAATGAGGTGGATAGGACCTACAAGATGAAGGGTTCAAACGAAATGGAAATAGCATCTAGGATATTGAGAAACATCCTAAATATTTCGTACCTTACGAGTACCAAAAATATAGCAAACAGGCAACAGAAATTACCGCTGCACGGCGAGGACGAGTGGGACGGGCAAGTGGGCTGCGGGGGCGGCGGCTCGGCATTTTAGGGTCAACAACGAATGATTTAGTGAAGCAACCCCGGTAGGGTAGAAGACAACATTGACGAAGCAGATCCAGTGCTGCGAGGGAGTCGGTGAAATAGTTCCGGTGAAGAGCGCCTGCAGTGGAAGAGCTCCGGTGTGGAAGAGAGGGCCGATGGTGAAGCAACTAGAGGAAGGTCGATGTTGGAGGGGTGTGGGCGGGGAAGAGACGATGGGGAGGATATAGGTGGGATGACGCACATTTATGACCTATACCCCTCTATTATTGCAGTACTCCCATGGTCCTTGTTTTCGGAGCAGGGATAAAAGAGGAATTTTGCATTTGCAAAAAGTAGGGCGGGATATTTGAATAGATGCACGGGATATTTGAATAGATGTGCGCGGGATGTTTTGGCGCCATGCGGAAATTTTGTGGTTGAAGCTTCTAACGTACGCTACTTCGACGCGGCCGCTCTCACGTGTTGGCCCGTCTAGACCCACATGCCAGCGACAGTATGCTTACCAACATATAAATGAGTTTCCACACATTTGCCGAAATTGTTAAACAATATGTTTTGAAGGCTTTCATACAAGATGACCATGGTCATGGCCATATCTCTGTTATAGTTTATAATAGCGTGTCCATATCTGATAGATAGCTGCATCTTGGCATTTTAAAAGAAGATCCTAGATTTGATGGACAATGCCCAACTTTCATGAATTTCCAAACTTTCTAGCTAAATCTATGCAATAAAATGACTTTTTGACAATCTGAAGTAAATATGTCTAATTTCGAACTAGAAAGTGTGTGATATACCTTGCTCTTGACTTTTTAAAATAATTCAAAGATATCAAGTAGTCAAATATTGGAGAACCACCGAGAGTTTCGGAAACTTCAATTTTTTGATATGAATGGTAATGACACCTAGTTTCGACCATTTTAAAAAAATACAAAGAAACAAAATATAAAAAGAAATGCATCCATTATTTTCTCTCTTCGTGTCTCACTATGTGCACTAGCTTGTTTCCATGGAAAAATATAATCTTGAAATTTGATAATTTCTGAGAAAAAATTGTATCACAATATATGGAGTACCATGTAAGAATATGCATGGCTTTCAAACCAGATGACCAAGGTCATGGACATATCTTTTCTATAGTTTATAATAACATATCCATATTTGTTATGGTGTGTATTGGCATTTAAAATATTATTTACAAAGGAAGCTTTTTAATTGGAAGTTATTTCAATTTTCTAAGGCACAACAATGGCTTTAGTCATGAAGCTACTACAAAACATGGCTTAAAATACCACTGCCCCGGTTTTCACTCAAAGTATATATACCCTAGGGTTAAGTTTAGGGTTTGGGGTTTTATTTTGGGTTGAGGGTTTAAGGGTTCATGGTTTATGGTTTAGGATTTTAGGGTTTAATCTTTTAGGGTTTAGTGGTTTAGGGTTCATAGGGTTTAGGGTTGTTCAAGGTTTTAGGGTTTATGATTGTTTAGGTTTTAGGGTTTAGGGAATTTTCAATAATAATGTTCAAGCTTTATATATATGGTTATATTCATGAAATAGAATGGCGTTATAGCAATTTAATAAAAGTATTTCAAAATTTGATCTATAAGTGCATTATACCTCCTTGGTAAGGGTTTAGGGTTCTAGGGTCAGGAAGTTAGAGTTCTAGGGTTAGGAGGTTATTAGGGTTTACGGTTAAGGGTTTTTGATTTTCAATAATATTCAAGCTTTATGCCTATATTCATGTAATAGAATGGCGTTACCAAAATTTAAAGAAAGTATCTCAAATTTTGATCTATAAGTGCACGGTACCTGCTGGTTTAGGGTTTATGGGTCGATGATTTAGGGTTTTACGGTTTAGGTTTTATGGGTTGTTTAGGGTTTAGGGATTAGCGATTTTTCAATAATGCTCAAAGATTTATGCTTATATTCGTCGAATAGAATGGCGTTACCTGCTTTAATGAAAGTATCACAAATGTTGATCTATAAGTGCATGATATCTGCTTGGTTAGGTTTTTACATTTTAGATTTTATGGTTGTATAGGGTTTAGAGTTTAGCGAATTTAGAATAATGCTCAAGATTTATTGTTATATTTGTCGAATAGAATGACGTTACCTAATTTATTAAAAGTATCAATTTTGATCTATAAAGTGCATGATACCTGCTTGGTTAGTGTTTATGGGTTGAGGGTTTGGGGTTTTAGGGATTGTTTAGGTTTTAGGGTTTAGGGAATTTTTGATAATGCTCAAGATTTATGCTTATATTTTTCGAATAAAATGGCGTTACCAAATTAAACAAAAGTATATCAAATTTTGATCTATAAGTGCATGCTACGTGCTTGGTAAGGGTTTAGGGTTTCAGGTTTTAGGGGTTTTGGGTTTTGGGTTTTAGGAATTTTCAATAATGTTCAAGTTGCTTTATGCTTATATTCGTTGAATAGAATGGCATTACATCAATTTATTGAAAGTATCTCAAATTTTGATGTATAAGTGCACAATACCTGCTTTGGTTAGGGTTTATGGGTCGAGGGTTTAGGGTTATAGGTTTTTATAGTTTAGTTTTATGGGTTGTTTAGGGTTTAGGGTTTAGCGAATTTTCAATAATTCTCAAGATTTATGCTTATACTCATAGAACAGAATGGGTGTTAGCTGATTTAATGAAATTATCTCAAATTTTGATCAATGTGTGCATGACACCTGCTTGGTTAGGGTTTATGGCTGAGGGTTTAGGGCTTTAGGGTTTAGGGTTTAAGTTTTAGGGGTTGTTTAGGGTTTAGGGAAATTTTGATATTACTTAGGATTTATGCTTATATTCGTCAAATAGAATGGTGTTACCCAATTTAACAAAATTATCTTAAATTTTCATCTATAAGTGCATGCGACGTGCTTGGTGAGGGTTTAGGGTTTAGGATTATAGGGTTTAGGGGTTTAGGATTTGGATTTTAGGGGTTTCGGTTTTCGGAAATTTTCAATAATGTTCAAGCTTTATGCTTATATTAATGGAATATAATGGTGTCACCCAATTTAACGAAAGTATCTCAATTTTTGATCTATAGTTGCACGATACCTGCTTGGTCAGGGTTTAGGGGTTTATATTTTATGGTTTAGGATTCCGTGAATTCTCAATAATATTTCAAACTTTATGGTTATATATACTATTCATTAACCCGTGCTCCTGCACATGCTAGACATTTTGAAAACTCCCTACTGCAGATTCTTAGAAAAACATCATACTAATTCGTGATAGACACAAAAAGTTTATCATATCATTTTGTTTGAAATCTTTTATATTAGAACTACAAAATACTTATAAGGACATCTAAACTAGTTAATTTAACAATGTCCATATGTTATACACTATTTTATTTGCTCCTATTACAAAAGAGTAGCCAATATAGAACTAAAGTATTTATTAATATTCACTCTTATACAATGTCTACAAATTAATAAATACTATATACCTTTCTCTAGTATCTATTTCATGAAAAATATCATAATTAATAGTTACCACTTTTGAGTTTGATATTCTGCGTGAGCCGAATGTTTCAAAAATAAATATGAAGAAATCTAGGACACTAAACCACGTCATAATGGCTTGAACACAGCCGTACCTAGAAATACATGTTTCAATTTATCTTTTAATGTAAATTGCAATCCATTAATCCAAGCCAATACCACTAAATTTCAGCTTAACTGATGTTTGATTTGTAGTACATATTCAATAAGCATGTCATCCGTTTGCTAGACTATACATACGTCTTTCTTATTGCAAAAAAATATCATTCTTAGAGAAAGGTCGTCCATAGAGTATAAAAAGATAATATAGGAAAAACGAAATGAGAGTGAGTCAGCTAAATTGAATATCAGTTAGTGCCAAAAAGACAAAGTTCCAAACTAAACATAATGGTTTATTGAAAAGTCAGTTTATTTCTGCAACAACCGCTGATGTAAAAAATGGCTAGAGTGGAAAACTTGTTAGAGAAGTGTTCCTAGATTTTTTTGTTCGTATACTGTTGATCCGTGGTGTTATATCCTTTATTGTTTCAGAAAAATCATGACTTGATTATTTTACTGATTTAGAAAATGGTACTTAAGCTAACTTGGCTCCAAACCCGATGAACTAATGTGTCATTAAAAGTGTTTCCTATGCAAATGAAACAGCTCGTAGTTCATTTTTCTATTTTCATGAAACGACAATTTGTTAGAGCCTTAGAGTTTACCTGTTATCTGCTTCTCCTCGCCATGTCTATCTTATGAACTAACCGCCAGTCGTTTGATAAGTAGATGCAGCATGGTATATATGTGTGTCGTGTTCTAGCATCTACAAAGATTTTCTTCACGCAGCATGCATAACACGATTTTGTGTGTGTGCACACGAAACACATTGAATAGCCCTACATTCCTAGATTAGTTATCTTACCAAATAAACCTCATGTTTATGAATACCATCATAAATCTAAAGCTATATATCATGCGTTAGACGACGGGAGATGAGAATTTCCAACCTTCTACTCACATATGAAGCGATCAGTGGAAACATACTGTTGGAAACCAAGGTAACATGAACTTGTAGCCAATTGCTCCGGCGAGCATGTTCTCCAAGTTTCCACTGTCAGTACTTAGGAGGACTGAGGTGAACGCCGCCATAAATCTATTGGATGTATCATGTATGTGCATGACGCTTCCACAACATGGAGTACTATCAACATGACCACCTCCCGTGAACACCATTATGCTAGCCTCATTGATCGGTCTGATTAGTATTAAGAGAACAACCGAAGACATCTAGGAGGAAGAGCTGCGACTTGTTCTGCCGACTGAGGCGGCAGCATATCAATCTGATAAAGGCTTGTCAGATAAATCTTAGGTGGAACCGCGGAACGATAGCTCGGTTTGAGAGAGAGCACACAAATAATAATTAGGGGATTAGATTAACCATGACCATATGTCCATCAGTTGGGTCATATGAGTTAAACATCAAAGAGTAGTAGAGGAAATTAACCATACCTAAATTAGCAATTGTAGATTATACAGTACAGAAAACTAAGATCTATATGATGGGAGAAAGCATTTTTTTTTGGAAATGGGCGCTTTATTACTTTCATGATGGAAGAAAGCATATCACAATACACATTTGTGAAACATAAAGCATCCAGGTATACTTAACTTCAAACTGTGACATATACCACTTGAATCCTTCAAATCAAAAAATCTGCAGTAGATATTAAATTGCTATATGCAAACAAAAAAAGCCAAGATGCAAACTATACCTGGAATAGACTGATCTGATGTCCCGATGTGCGTGTCATCCTTTCTCACACATCCTCTGTTGGCACAGGCTTGACGCACCAAGTATTTTCCGACAAGACGGACTTGCAAGACACGTGAATGCAGTAGCAAAGCTCAAACAAACCCGCCTGTTTGGTCGACTAATTGATCTGGTGCCCAGCTAGATAGATGGGCTAGAGAAAGCTGGATGGATAGCAACAGCCATTAACTGAACTTGTTAGATTACTGCGCAAACAACCAGGAACCTGCAGCGGTGGTGCACCCCTATCGGCAGAGGAATCGAGAGGCTTTATCTTCTCCCCGGACGAACTCGCCGCCACCAGATCGATATCAAAGGAAGCCGAATCATACGGAAGAGAGAGAGGGGAGTGTTTATCGTACATCGCGTGTATCGGCATTCGATCCCGTGCTAGATTGCCACGATGTCCACGCTAATTACTGCTCCTAGTATTGTAGTAGTTGTACTGCTTCGTAGGAAATAATTGATCAGATGACCTTCTCCTTATATGGGCGCTTAGACTTGTGATTTTTGAGCAATTCCTCGAGAATTGAGATCAATCCACCATGCATACTTCAGCAGTCTTTTTCCCCTGATATTTTGAAAGGTCGATTCAGATTAATACCTTGAGGAGTCCATTAACAAACGCCTCTCGCTCCTTCGAGACCTTGAGAGTCGACTCCAGACTTCCACCGCCGCCCCTCTCCTCCCCTCTCTCCGGTAGCTCTGGCCGCTGGCGAAAGGATGGATTTGGAGGCTGGCTTACTCCCCCTAGCAGTAGATTTAGGTTTAGGTTTGGATTTTGGGGTAATCCCGTGTTTCCCTTAGTGGAGTTTGAGGGTTGGCCGGTGGCCCTTGACGGCCGGAGCCACCGCATCCTGTGTCTGGCCTCTCCTTCTTCCTGGCGCTGGTGGCAAGCGGCAAGGCAGAAGGTCTCGACAGGCGCTCGCATACCTCTAACTAAGGTCCGATTTGGGTGCTTCGAGCTGGCGGATTCGGGCCTCCCCCCACTCGAAGTGGTTCCTCTTCTCTCGGTGGTGGTGCTCTCATGGGGAGAGCCGAAGGCGGCGGTTGAGAATAACACCACTCGTCCTTCAAATAAGGTCCATCATCTGGTGCGCCACCACCCCTATCATCTATGCTCGCCCCTCCGAGTCCGCGGCAGGTTCTCGGGTCATGGTGAGTTGCGTCCTCTGCTGTGGTGTTGGCGTTCCTCTGCTACTCTTGCTCTTCTGCTGGCTCTGCTGTTCATCTTCTCCTCGAGCACCAAGGCGGTGAAGGGGAAAAGAGCAGTCAAAATCAGAGTTGAGATGGAGTAGCGTCGGAGTACTAGAACCAATCTTTCTTGGAGCACCTTCTCTGCATCTACTAGCAAGATGCTGAATTTATTGACCAGGATGGTCTTGTCCACGCCGGTGAGCTCCGGCATGTCTTCAACCTCCGCCGGGAGGCCCTACTCGAGCTCAGACGTTGAGGGCTTCGCCGGGCCTGAGGCAAGTGGTTGCGTCCCTGCCTCTGTCCATGGCTGCAACAATCTAAACTCCCTGCTCCACAGTGAGGAAGAGGAGGGACTAGATTGCAATTACAAATCTCTCAGCAAGGTCCTTTCTACATATGCCAAGGATCTATGTATTATTTTCCTATTTTATGAGGTCCTTTGTAATCATTGTAACCCTTCACTATTATATTAATATATGGTTCTAGCCCCTTCGGGGGCACTCCGCTGTTCCAAAAAATAGATTAGTACCTTGAGCAGATGAGCTTTTGTGGTGAAGGTCACGGTCGCCTCCTATTAGGGGAGGAAAGATGTGCATCACGTGTGGTGTGGTACATGCATATCTGCCAGCTGATGCCATGGTAGTTACTTCGCTTGCGGCCTCACGGCCGGATGCCGGCGCTGGCCGAATCTGCATCAAACTTTAGTCGCTACACAACTCCTGTATTGCGGCTGCAATATCATCGTTGGGAGATTCATCTGCTAGATTGAAGCGAACATGGAAGCCAGGAAGAATCAAAGGTTAAATATGCAAGGGATTTGGGAGACGCGGCGCTTGATGGATTCGATTCTACCCGTTTATTGAAGCTAATGATGACATGGAGAAGAGATTCATGGTGAGGCGGACGATGAGGAAGGCCGGAACTGGTCGCCCGATGACATGGGAGAGATTTCGGTTCGACATGGTGTTCTATCTTCACGTTCCTTCCCTAATCATGCCGGAGAGTTTAGCAAGGAGGCGTGCGTCGCGAAATAGCGATGACACCGCTAGACATTGATTCAATGGCCACAAATGGCTATTAGGAAAATCGGACATATATGTATCTTAGTTTCTCAGGATTAACATGGAGTCTCGTATGGTGCTTCCAATTAGTAAATATATATATAAGATTTGTGGAACAGAATGGTGTTACCGCAATTTAATGAAAGTATCTCAAAAATGTCGATGATATCCTGCTTGGTCATATTTTTTTGTTAAATAAAATTGAAGGTACCCAAGTACTAAAACAAGGGAGAAACAGGAAGAGTTCCTTGGGATTTAGGCGCTGTTTGGTTGGGCTCTAATTCTAGCTTTTGATTTTTGGCTTATAAAGCTACGAACGTGTTTTTGGTTTTGTTTTTTTAGCTTTTACTCTAACATAGTAGAATGATAGTATAAGCCAAGTTGGATGATTTTAATGATTTATCCCGGTTTAGCGATAAATGTTTGAATTTTGAATAACAAGCGATGGGAATCTCTACTTCCCGTAATTCTGGCTCACTGACATGTGAGTCACTTGCATAGTGGGTCCAAAAATTCAGTGTAGTTCAGAGTGGGCGGGCTGGTAAATATTGAAGAAGGGCTGGGAAACGTGGATGGGGTGATGTACTTGGAAGAACGCAAATTTACCACCTATATCCCCTCTGTTATTGCTGTGATCCCTCGAATTCTTGTTTCCGGAGCAGGGATAGAAGAGAAATTTTGCATTTTAGAAAGAGGTGAAGCATGTTTGAATGGATGCGCGAGATATTTTAATGGATGGGTGCAATGTTTGGGCGCCATACCAAATTTTGTGGTCCAATCTTCTAGCATATGCTACTCCGGCGTGGGGCCTCTCAGATGCGCTATCACCGTCTAGGCCCACACGCCAGGGAGAGTTGCTTCCCAGCATTTAAACGAGTTTCTAGGCATTTGCTGAAATTTTTGAACAATTTAAGGCTTTCAAGAAGATGACCATGATCCAAAAAAAAGGTGACCAAGGTCATGGAAATAGTTTATGATGACGTGTCCGTATTTGGTAGATCGGTGCATCTTTGCAAATCAATCAATATGTCTGCTTCCAAATTTGAAGTTTGTTTTCGAATTTCCAAGTAACAACAATGTGTTTTGTTGTGAAGCAACTACAAAGATGATGGCTCAAAATGCCACCGTCCTCTTTTTTCACATAATGTATAACGCTCTTTCAAACTTTCAGGATAAATTTGTGCCATAAAATAATTTTTGGGGCTGGATGTTTTTTTGGGGTTGGATGTTTCAATGGATGGGCGGCATATTTCGGTGCTCTGCCAAAATTTTGAAGTTGAAGCTTCTAAGGTACGCTACTCCCACTTGGGATGCTATCCCTGTCAGATAGACCCACATGTCTGTTTGCTTTCCAGCATTTAATGAGTTTATAAACATCTGCCGAAATTAATAAACATTAATTTAAGGCTTTCAAACAAGAGGAGCAAGGTCATAGCCATAGCTTCTATACCTTTTTCATGTTTTATACTACTCCGTACATTCAAGCATCTTCACCAACCAAGCTTACAAACCTGTCCATATTTGGTAGATCGGTGCATCTTGGCATTTCAAGCAATTGTTTACAAAGGAGATTCGAGATTTGATGGATAATGCCCTACCTTCCTTAGTTTTCAAACTTCCTAGGTGAAGATGCTGAAATTAAATAACTTTTTGACGATTGAAAGTAAGTATGTCTATTTACGAACTACAAAGTGGGTGATATAGCTTGCTCTTGACTTTTTAAAAATAGTTTAAAGGTACCGAATTAGTCAAATATTGGAGAACTACCAAGAGTTTTGCAAGATTTCAATTTTTTGATATGAATAGTAATGACACCAAATTTGGACCAGTTTTAAAAAAATAAAGAAACAAAATATAAAACGAAATACAACCATTCGTTTCTTCGTTGGTGTCTCACCGTGTGCGTTGGCTAATTTCCATGAAAATATATAAAATTTGATAACTCTTGAAAAACTCGTTTCACAATATGGCGTACCATGTTTGAACATTCATGGCTTTCAGAAACTAGATGACCAATGTCAAGGCCATATGTGTTACCATACTTTATGATAATGTAACCATGTTTGGTAGATTGATGCATATTGGTATTTCAACATTGTTTAGAAAAAGAGCTTCCATATTTGGAGTTATTTTAAAATCTCTAATCGATAACAATGGATTTAATTTTGTCATACGATATATGGCGTACCATGTATGAATTTGCACGGCTTTCAAAACAGGTGACCAAGGTCATGCCACACCTTTGCTATAGTTTATAACAACATGTTTGTATTTGGTAGATTGGTCCGTATTATTGGCATTTAAAATATTATTTACAAATGAAGCTTCTGAATTTGAAGTTATTTTCAAATTTTCAAGTGACGACAATGGATTTTGTCATGAAGAAACTACAAATAAGTATGGTTCAAAATCCTATTGCACTAGTTTCCACACAAGATATATATAGCCTAGGGTTTAAGGTTCGTGTTTTTTGGGTTGAGGGTTTAGGGGTTTAGGGTTTATGGTATATGATTTAGGATTTTAGGGTTTAGGGCTTAGGAGTTTAAGGTTGGTATTTAGGGTTTAGGGTTTTAGGGTTTAGGGTTTTCTAGGTTTTAGGGTTTATGAATTTTCAATAATAATGTTCAAGCTTATATATATGCTTATATATATTCATGGAATAGACTGGTGTTATCGCAATTTAATGAAAGTATCTCGGATTTTGATCTATAAGTGCATCATACCTGCTTGGGAAGGGGTTGAGGGGATGAGGGTTTATGGTTTTTGGGGTTTAGCTGTTTAGGGTTTAGGTTTTGTGGGAATTTTTGATAATGTTCAAGCTGCTTTATATATGCTTATATTCATGGAATTGAATGGCGTTAGCACAATTTGAGGAAAGTTTATCTGAAATTTTGATCTACAAGTGCATGTGATACCTCATTTGCCAATGTCACTTAGGCGGGGTTGAGGGTTTAGGGTTTTAGGTTTTAGGGCATTTTCAATAATGTTCAAACTTAATTGTTATATTCGTGTAATAGAATGGCGTTACCGCAATTTAATGAAATATCGAATCTCATATTTTGATCTATAAGTCCATGATACCTGCTTGGTTAGGGTTTATATGGGTCGAGGGTTTAGGATTTTATGGTTTTACGGTTTAGGTTTTATGGACTGAATAGGGTTTAGGGGTTTAACGGATTTTCAATAATACTCAAGCTTTATGCTTATATTCGTCGAATAGAATATGACGTTACCTAACTCATTGAAAGTATCTCAAAATTTGATCTATAAGCGCATGATACCTGATTGGTTAGGGTTTATGGGTTGAGGGTTTGGGGTTTTAGGTTTAGGTTTTATTAGGGTTTGTTTAGGGTATTTTTGATAATGCTCAAGAATTATGCTTATATTCATCGAATGGAATGGAGTTACGTGTGGGGTTGAGGGTTTAGGGCATTTCCAATAATGTTCAAACTTTATTGTTATATTCATGAAATAGAATGGTGTTACTGCAATTTAATGAAAGATCGAATCTCAGATTTTTATCTATAAGTCCACGATACCTACTTGGTTAGGGTTTATATGGGTCGAGGGTTTAGGGTTTTAGGGTTTTACGATTTAGGTTTTATGGACTGAATAGGGTTTAGGGGGTTTATCGAATTTTTACTCATGCTTTATGCTTATATTCATCGAATAGAATATATATGGCGTTACCTAACTCACTAAAAGTATCTCCAAATTTGATCTATATGTGCATCATACCTGATTTGTTAGGGTTTAAGGGTTGAGGGTTTGGGGTTTTAGGTTTAGGTTTTATTCGGGGTTGTTTAGGGTTTAGGATATTTTCGATAATGCTCAAGATTTATGCTTATATTCATCGAGTAGAATGGAGTTACCTGTTTAATGAAAATATATCAATTTCTGATCGATAAGGGAATGCTACGTGTTTGGTAAGGATTTAGGGTTTAGTGTTTAGATTTTAGGGTTTTGGAAATTTTAAATAATGTTTAAGCTTTATGCTTATATTCGTGGAATAGAATGACGTTACCACAATTAAATGAAAGCATCTCAAATTTTGATATATAAGTGGACGGTACCTACTTGATTAGGGTTTATGGGTCAAGGGTTTAGGGTTTTATAGTTTAGTTTTATGGGTTGTTTTCGGTTTAGGGTTCATAGAATTTTTTGTAATGCTCAGGATTTATTCTTATATTCGTCTAATAGAATGGCGTTACCTGATTTGACGAAAGTATCTCAATTTTTGATCTATAGCTGCACGATGCCTGCTTGGTCAGGGTTTAGGGGTTTAGATTTTATGGTTTAGGATTCCGGAAATTCTCAATAATATTTTAAAACTTTATGGTTATATATATTCATGGAACAGAATGGTGTTAGCGCAATTTAATGAAAGTATCTCAAAAATTGATCTACAAGTCGATGATATCCTTCTTGGTCATATTTTTTGTTAAATAAAATTGAAGGTACCCAAGTACTAAAACAAGGGAGAAACAGGAAGAGTTCCTTGAGATTTAGGCGTTGTTTGCTTAGGATCTAATTCTGGCTTTTGATTTTTGGCTCATAAAGCTATGAACGTGTTTTTTGGCTTTGTTTTTTTAGCTTTTACTCTGACATAGTGGAATGATAGTATAAGCCAGGTTGGATGATTTTAACGATTTTATACTGGTTTAGTGAAAAATGTTCGAATTTTGAACAACAAGCGATGGGAATCTCTACTTCTCATAATTCTGGCTCACTGACATGTGGGTCACTTGCATAGTGGGTCCAAAAGTCAGTGTAGGTCGGAGTGGGCGGGTTGGTAAATATTGAAGAAGGGCTAGGAAACGTGGATGGGGTGATGTACTTGGGAGAATGCAAATTTACCACCTATATCCCTCTGTTATTGCAGTGCTCCTTCAGATTCTTGTTTCTGGAGCAGGGATAGAAGAGGAATTTTGCATTCTAAGAAGAGTTGAAGCATATTTGAATGGATGCATGGGATATTTTAATGGATGTGTGCGATGTTTGGGTGTCGTACCAAATTTTGAGGTCGAAGCTTCTAGCATACGCTACTCCGACATGGGGCCTCTCAGACGTGTTGTCACCATCTAGGGCCACACGCCAACGAGAGTTGCTTCCCAGCATTTAAACAAGCTTCTAGGCATTTGCTTAAATTTTTGAACAATTTAAGGCTTTCAAGAAGATGACCATCGTCCAAAAAAAGGTGACCAAGGTCTGCTTCCAAATTTGAAGTTTTTTTTCGAATTTCCAAGTAACAATAATGTGTTTTGTTGTGAAGCAACTACAAAGATGATGGCTCAAAATGCCACCACCCCTTTTTTCACACAATGTATAACGCCCTTTCAAGCTTCCAGGATAAATTTGTGCAATAAAATAATTTTTGGGGCTGGATGTTTCAGTGGATGGGCGGGATGTTTGAATGGGTGGGCGGGACATTTCGATGCTCTGCCGAAATTTTGAAGTTAAAGCTTCTAAGGTACGCTACTCTCACTTGGGATGTTGTTCCTATCAGATAGACCCACATGCCAGTTTGCTTTCCAGCATTTAATGAGTTTATAAACATCTGCTGAAATTAATGAACATTAATTCAAGGCTTTCAAACAAGAGGAGCAAGGTCACAACCATAGTTTTTGTACCTTTTTCATGTTTTGTACTACTCCGTACATTGAAGCGTCTTTGCCAACTAAGCTTACAAACCTTTCCATATTTGGTAGATCGGTGCATCTTGGTATTTCAAGCAATTGTTCACAAAGGAGATTGCAGATTTGATGGATAATGCCCTACTTTCTTGAGTTTCCAAGCTTCCCAGCTGCAGATGCTGAAATTAAATAACTTTTTGACATAAAGGCATTCGTTCGCAAAGTGCAATGCTATGTGAATTAGTTTTCATGGTAAAACTTAAACTTGTATTTTGACTAGTTTTGGATCAATTTTGATCTATGGTGACTGGCTGGTCGGCCACGTATATGGTGGTGCCCAAAGCAGGGTAGGTCAGAATTTCCAAAGTTATCCCTCTAGAACCCTTCACATTGTGTATTAACTTCCACCCTCCACCGCCTAGGCCTCACCCCCTTCCCCACAAAACAGATGCGCTTACGGCGCTCCTCATCACCAACGTACGCGAAGAAGCTTTCCCTACCCGTCGGTCTTCTTGAGACGCACTGGTGGGCACGTCGATCCCACGGTAGGCCTTCTATCTCTAGCTCGATCTGGTTGGCATTTTACTGCCCTTTCAAATACTCGTACGTAGTTTAAGTTGTCGTCAATCTGCATGGTCATAGTTTATTTTGTGCTGGATCTGTGTTCCTAAATACCTTCAGCGATTTTTGCTGTCAATATGTTTGCTAAAACACATAGACATATATAATTTTTGTACTCCATCTATATGTTTCGTGATTTTCTTTTAATAATAATCAACCTTGTATGTCATAATTAAATAGATGGACAGATTTTGGCTAGAGATTGCTCCATTAGGCAGCGCTAAACATATCCTTGATGTTCTATGATTTATGGGATTTGTTAGAGCTCATTGTGACAACTCAAAAGTACATTGCCCCTACCGGTTGTGTGCGAATCGTAGGGTGCTGCATCAAAGTATAGTGGAAGACCATATTTTTATATTTGGGATGCTAAGCACATATGTTAGATGGGCATTTCATGGTGAACCATATGATCCTCCATATGAACCGGAGGAAGCACATCTTTCTCATCAAGATCAAGTACGGGAAGCAGATGTTGATCAACTAGATCAACTCACAGAGGCAGCTCGTGAGCATCTAGATCAACTTGGAGAAGGGGAAGGAGAGAAAAAGCGCATGCTGCATGAAACAGGTTTCATTTCTGATACTACCGCTATGCCAGATGACAAGGTATATCTGTAGAACGACAAATGTTCAGGTTGTGTGTCTTTGATGTTTCTCTATAAATGTATCTGTTAATCTACTAATCACAGAAGCAGACGACCTAAGAGGACTTTGATGGTAATGATGATGACCTTTTCATTGATGAGCCTGTATCTGAGGCTGTGGATCGGGTACACTGCTTCTAGATGGATTTGATCTAGGGTTGCTGATCATCAGGGTTGTACTTTTGGTGTCGTTCATGACCAGTAGCCCAGCTGCAAAACTCTTGGGGTGTAGAGCTATCCCATGATTGGTTCGCTACTATTGTAGTTCTGTAATATGGAGCTACCTTATTATGATTTCTAGGCCTTTGTTAGCAGAATTGTAATTGGAAACTATTCCGTATATTAGTATATATAGAGTATATGTGTGTTTCTGCGTGTTTCTAGTCTGAAATCCGAGCTTATAATTTTATCGGTTCCTAAAATGTTTTTGAGGCCCCAGCGCTGGTGCCCTATGCTGCAACTACCTCCGTCTTGTCCAGTGCTCTGTGAGACGAATCAGCAATAGGATAATAAGCTAGGTCAATTTTATTCGAAGAGGGGCGATTTTCTCTGTCCTTGGAGAGGAACCCGGGAGAACTAGTACTGGTACCAAGGGAAGGAGGAGGTTGGCTCGGTCAATTATCTCACCCACTTGATGTGGGATCTGCTTTAACTCACCCCTGACATGGGTCCTGCTTGAAACAGCTGTAGGCCACCATGTGATAGTGGGGATCAAAAATTCGGGATTCTCTCCCGGCAAAATGTCCCCCCACTGCCACTTAAAAATACTTACTGTAGAAAAAAGTGTACTGCCCAGCCCTACTACTAGTACTACTACTCCCCTGCCCATGCCTTTCTATCGACGACAAGACAAGAAACCATCACTAGCTAGCTCACATCCAGCAAGCAACTGTTAGAACTGGTGCAACCTCCGATTGGGGAGTTCTTGTTGAAATAGGTGGGTGTATTTGCTCACCTCGAAATCCGTCTTTGCTTAATTTGCTTCTAATTGGGCCATTGGGGGTACTATTAGTACTAGGAAAAGTAGTATTCGGTATGCTTTGATTGTGGAGTTCTTGCTTATTGCTCAACTCGGACTCACCTAATCAGGATATTTTTCCTCTTCTCTAATCGATTGGGTCATTTGGGTGGGGTGGGGGTGGTGGTGGGGATGGGGGTGTGGGGAGGTGGTATTGATTTCGTATGGATTCCGGATCAGGGCATGATCACCACTGTTCTGATTGGGGAATTTGGTCAGGTTCGATTTTAGTGTTCTTCACTTCTGTAACCTTTAGTTGCTACTGGTAATGTGCAATGGATTTTGCGTCAGATTCTGTATGGAGAACTATGGGTCAGTGGCGCGCACAGCCACTACGGACAGGGATGGTCCCGTCAGTTCCTTTAAAAGTTGCCTAAAAAAGGCAATGTAGCAGTATATTCGTTGTGCTCTTCCATTCTTTCCAATGCTGAAAGTGGTTGGTTGCAACCTGGATGTATCTCTGTGCTAAAAGTTGTCTCTGTCTGCATCCTGTTTTTGTGGAAGCCTCTGTGACACCATCTCTTCTTCATTTACTGTAGCACGCTGGTACATACCTGCAAACATGCGGTGCTCGAAGTGCGGCAAATAGGATGGTACCCCCACATGCCGCAGGATCCAGCGAGTACCACTACTCACCAAAAAACAAGCGCAAGGCCACCGACCAGCTGGGAGGGCACAGCTTAAAGAGAAAGGTATTTGTTCTTAATATCCTTATTACCATGGTGCAGACAAATTTAAGTATTACCCACTTGGTGTGATGCATGCTTATCAGATGTTCAGAAACATATGTGTGATTTTATTAATTCTGGCAATGTGTTTATGTGAATCTAGATCTGGATCTGTCAGACTGTCTCATACAGTCAGTATATGACTACTATGTACTATACTCCCTCCATCCCAAGGCTTAGGCACATACTGTATTTTTTGAAAAGTCAAGCGACGGAATACTATTTATGCAGATTGAAGATGCTGCTGCGGAGGCTGAGGCTGCTGTAGAGGCTAGCAGATTTCTGATGACCGCACCAAAAGAGGACATCCTCTACACAACGAGGAAGCGCCAACACAGTACCCAGGTGGGTAGTGACCTCTCTAAGAAGTGGTATAATTTGGAAATCCACAATTTCACATGTTATGATTTTCCATGTTATTTTTATCAGCTAGTACTATATGTTTATGCTCATTAGAAGTTCACAAAAATAAAATCTGTTTGCTTTGTAGGCAATGGTTTTTTCTTATATTATTAGATTTAATTGCTCTTTACATAATTTAACCTTTCCACTTAATTTCAATTAGTACCACGCACCAGCTGCTCAGCCCTTTCTGCTACCCTCCTCTTGTCAAGCTTATGGATTGAAAGGGCCCCCCCTGTATGCCATTACAAAGGCAGAGGGATGAAAAATGGTGCACGACCACCCTTCGCAAAGGGTACCCATGGTATCAGTTATGGATTCCAAGTGGTTTAGACCGACTTGATGTTAGATCTTGTATCCCAGTTTTTTTGCTGTCGCCTTACTTCTCTATCAATTTTCTCATCAGGGTTGTCCCTTGTGTCGCTCGCCCAATTATAAAAAAGATGTTCGGAAACGACAAGTTTCTAACTTTGTATAGCGAGGGCCCTAAAGGCATGCGACAACTATATGATGTGGATGTCTCACAGATGATGGCCACCACCTATTTGGATGGCCAAGGTTGGTCCAAGTATGTCTGTGAGAATGGTCTAAAGTAGGGGGACGAGGTAACGTTCGATTTTAGCAAGCCTGGGCATATACTTGCACGCCATCATACACCTGTTGACCGAAGGACCAAGAACATAGGTAGTACTAATTAATTTGATTCTGTACTCATCACAACCTCTAATGATTTTCTTGGGACTAACTGTTCTGCACCATTGTCTTTACTCATCATATGACCCTGACAACTTCTGCAGTCCGCTTCCCCTTACATACTACCCAGAAGGGTGCCAGCATCAAGTTGCTGGCACTGGCACCAACACCGGCCCCAGTTCCTGCAACGACACCTGTTGACCTCATTAGGAGAAAGAATAGAGGTAGTAACTTTATTCGCTTGTATACTCTCATCTCTGTCTAGGAGTTACTGTTGTATAAGAAACCATTTTGCTTGTCCACATCTCATATGCCTCTCTGACCACTCCTGCAATCCCCTTACCTACCCCTCAGAAGGTAACCAACACCAAGCTACTCGCACCCCCAATAGCACTGGGCCTAGTTCCTGCTCTGGAACCTGTTGACCTAAGTAGAAAGAATGGAGGTAATAACTTAATTTTCTTGTATACTCATCATATCCTCTGATCACTGTCTTGTGAGTAACTGTTGTATAAGAGACCATTTTTCTTGTACACTTCTCATCTACCTCTACCATCCCTTCAGTCAGCTTAGCTACCCCTCAGAAGGAATCTAGCATCAAGCTGCTAGCACCGGCACCGGTGCTGGGCCTTCTGGCTCCTGCACCAGCCCCTCTACAATTAGTGGCACCATCTCCGGCACCAACACCAGCCCTAGCATAGGCACCGACACAAGATCCTTCATCACCCCGGGTAGTACCTTGTCAGACCATATCCTACACATGTGTCATCACAAGGTCGCACCAGATTATGTTTGTGAGTATATGGTGGCAGATAAACTGTTCTGAATGTCTTCTCAAGTTTCACATGATTCAGTGCATTGCTCTTAGTAATTATGTGTCTATCTCTTGCTTTGACTCAGAAATTGCCTAAGAGTACCACAAAGCAACTCCAGGCCAGACAAAATGGCACAATAGTCTTCACGATGTAGAGCGAAGGATTGTGAATCGAGGGACGTACGCCATTAACTCGACTGATGGGCGCTTGGCAGCTACTTCTAGGTGGATCAAGTTCTAAAAAGCAGCCAAACTTACTATTGGAAGAACGGTCAAGGTCGATGTATCTTGCTGCCCTAAATGCGGCATGCTGTTCATGAACTTCCTAGCTGTCTAGCTCTTTGGCCGCAAGCTATTGTAATTAATTATGTGGTTGTCTTATCTCCATTGATCATATATGGGTGGTAAAACTGCGATAACCTTTTGCTGGATTGGAGCTATGACTAGTACATACTGGTATGGTATATCTGTATCTATATGACGGTTCCCTATATGACCAAATATTATGACAATGATTGTGTTCCAGTGATCAAGTGTGTTTGGAGAAAAGGGCAAACTGATCACGTGGCATGGTTTTTAGAGCTGAAACAAGAACTGTCTCTCTTTGTAGTGATATTGAATTTCAGTGTTTGTATTGCTGAATCAGTCACTTTGAAATGCTTCTGAATTGGTTAAGTGCTACTGAATATGAACTAAGAATCTGTCGATTTTTTATGTCTTATTATTCTGTACTCCTTAATCTTTCAAATGGTATTGAATTTGTCAAAAGTTCTGTCATTGCTGCTAGCTACTTGCTCTAGAGCTTTTGCCTTTGTGTCATCAGAACCGTTGGATGCATTTTGGACAGAGATGAGAGGGTAAATATATACAGCGTGATTTCACCAAGTGAAGTCATTGGATACCAGCTCTCTTTTGGCGCATGTGGTGTGTGTTCATTAGATATTTTTACATGAATATCTGTCAAAGGAATTATCGCTTTTTTCCTCCCTCGAAGAGGTCTATGTTTGAATCTGGCGAGACACAACCCAGTGAAATTTGAGATAGGAGCCCATTGACCATAGCCCAAAAACTTTTTAATTTGGCATTTTTGGCATTACCCCCCACCTCTAAAAAAACTCTGCCTACCCATGTTTTTAAGAAACTAATCCATTATGTGGCTTTTTATAAATCGAGGTTCCAGTAGCACTGGTCTTTTATTTTAAGAGAGATAACATGGAAACTCAACAATATTTTTTAGAAGACTGATACACAAGTTGTAGTACTAATATATGTTTAATGATTCAATTTCTATTAGTATCTTTGGTATTGTGGCAAACCACTCAGTTTATGTCTATTTGATTTGATTTGAAGGTCTTTAGTTTGAATCCACTGTGTGTACATATTTATATATCTTAGGTTTACCTTTTTGAGAAAGGGTTTACTTTTTAATATCGCATTACGGAGAGGCGGACATCACGGACCCACCAGCATGCAGCATCCGTCGAGTTTAATGGTCGGGTTTGAAAAAAAAGTTAAATACTTATACAGAGAGGCTAGCATTAGGGACCCACCGCCAGAACATACCAGAGAGGGTGACATGGGGGCCCCAACAGCAAGACCATACATGGCTGCCACATCGAGCAACGTTGCCAAGGTCAAAACAGCGAACGCGACCGAAAAAAAATCCATCATACACAAGTTCGATATACAGAGAGACCGACATGTGTAACCCAGTAGCGCGGCCTTATATAGGTTCTGCCTTGAGCGATGTTGCCAAGTTCGAAACAGGGAGGCGCGAGCGAGAAAAAAGTCCAGCATGCACACGTTTCTTCTAATGAGAGGCTCACATGGGGGACTCAGCAGCCTAGAAAAATGGCTGATGCATTGAGCAACGCTATCAAGTTGGAAACACGGAGGCGCGGCCGAGAGGAAAAATTCCATCATACACACGTTTCTTCTAATGAGTGTATGACATGTGGGGGTGGGGCCCTGCATCATTATTAAACGGTACATGCAGCGAGCAACGCTATCAAGTTTGGAACACGGAGGCATGACCGAGGGAAAAAGTTCTATCATACACACGGTTCTTCTAATGAGAGGATGACATGTGGGGTCTAGGAGTTTGATTAAATGCTAGATGCATCGAGCAGCGCTATCATGTTCGAAATAGCGTAGCGCAAGCGAAGAAAATAATTCTATCATACACACAATTCTTATAATGTGAGGCTGACATGGAGGACCCTGCAGCGTGACTAGACGGCAGATAGATCGAGCAATGTTATCGAGTTGAAATCAGGGAGGCAATAGCCAAGGGAAAAAATTCCATTATACACATGTTTCTTCAAATGAGAGGATGACATGTGGGTCCTAGGAGGTTGATTAAACGGTAGATGCATCGAACAGCTCTATCAACTTCAGAACAGGGTAGTGCGAGCGAAGGAGAAAACTTCCATCATATACACGGTCCTTCAAATGAGAGGCTGACATGTGGGACCTAGCAGCCTGACTAAACAGCATACGCATCGAGCAACGTTATCAAGTTTAAATCAGGGAGGCGCGACCGAAAAGTATGGTCCGCTAGAGACATTGACGTCTGGGACCCACACGCGTCAAAAGACTTCGTCGAGTCAACATCATGTGAGGAAACGAAAATCTTACTTCTGCCACGCGCTAGCTGAGCTTTGTTGGAAATATGCCCTAGAGACAAATAGTTATAAGGACTATTATCATATTTCATATAGTTTATCATTAAGTTTTATATCATGCTATAACTGTATTGAGTGGAAACATCAATACACGTGTGATATACAAACAACCAGGGGTTCCTAGTAAAACTCTAGTCACTGGTTGATTGGTCAAGAGATGATCAAGTTTCCTGATCATGTGGCATTTATGCCAGTTGGAAATGGAGTCATCTCATTCCAAGAATGAGATGATGAGCCAATACCCAACCTAAACATCATGACCCGATCATGTCATGAAGTTCAAGTTACGATGATTAAAAATGGATCCCCGTAGACTATTCCTTAGACCGCGAGGTTATATAAATCACTGTCTCCCGAGAGTGCTTAGATAGCATCAAGCGCCACTTGGTAATACAATGGTTATAAATGTGTGTTTAGCTACTCAGAGGAAACCGTAGAGGCAATATATGTCAAGAGCGGGATATGTCCGTCCATGTGACAGGAAGATACTCGAAGGGCCCACTCGGAGAAGTTATATCCAATAGCTGCGCAGCGTGTGATTTGAGCACGGGGATATCACTTGTCGGAACGAGTCAAGTAGCATTGTTCAGTAACGAGATTGAACACGACATGGTGATGCCATTGATCAGATATCGGGCAATGCAAGTATCGAGAGACAAAGGGAATAAGACACGACTGTCCCGGTTCAAACGACGAAAGATCTTTGTGGAACGCACGGGGGTCACATGGCCATCCAGGTCCCTCTGTCGATCATTGGTGCGGGAGTGTCCCGACCATCTCTGGAGTGTTCCTGAACCGTGGGGTATCACTCTTAAGCGCTTGATGATGCTTAGAGAGTGTTTATAGGATCGGTAGAATCACCAAAGAATAGTAGAGAGAAAACCAGAAGGGTTTCGGTAAGTCTGGAGGATGTCCGGACTGGAGGTGGAAGGTGTTCCATAGCCACGGAGGTTGAATAATATGTGAATGAATGTTAAATATTTATTTAATCATTTATTCATAATTATTTAATAAAGATAAAAATCAATTTAAATGGTCAAAGGCTTACTGGGCCAATTCCCGGAGGGGAGAGGGCCCATTAGGGAAAGGAGAGAGGGAGAAGGGGCCAAGGGGGTGGCCGGCGCCCTAGTGGGTCAGCCACCCCCTGCGCGGGGCACATGGGGGTGGCCGGTGGTGCCACCCCTCTCCCGTCCTCTCCTTTAGTCCCACCTCGGGACTTTGAGGGAGGTAGTACCTCCCCTCCCCCTATATATAGTGGGGGTATTTGGCCTAATAAAATACACCAATCATCAATAAAGGTCTTCTCACTTTTGGGAGGACCTCTAATTGCTATTTTCTCTCTCCCCCTCTCTCTCACGTGACTGTGGTCCCAAGTCTGGACTGCGCGAATGGGAGACATGTTCACCGCAGAGCGCTGTCGTGCTGCGGGATTCGGATCCGGGAGCTCTACTTCCACAACTGCTGCTGGATCGAGGAAGCGGGAGTCATCGTCAGGCACCGGACGTGTGTAACTCCCCACGAGGTGTCGCACTTGAGGCACTCAAGTCGTTGGATCCACGGGAGCACAAGTACTTCATCACGACCTTGAGGTCAGCTTCGGCTCGTCTACATCAACCACGTTCTCCTGAGCATTGACAACGCTTTTGGTCTTCGAGGGTAAGTTCACGAAAAGCCCCTCCCATTACTGTATTACTAATAGATAGGTCCTGGAAGCTTCAGGGGTTCAGGGGCGTAGGGTAAAAATTATTGTTTTCATACGCGGAACCCCAACAGTGGTATCAGAGCTAGATCTATGCGTAGTAATGCTAGTACGGGTAGAACACATGAGATGTAGCATGTGGGCGTTGATCTTTTAGTTGTTACCCTCCCACGTGTACTTGTGTATACCACAGTAATGCTTGATGAAGCGGCCCCCAACCGACTTTACGTGTTCATTCGCGAGACTACGCTTGACATACGACTTGTACCGTATAAAGTGGCTTGGGAGGGTGTTTGTCTCTCTCGCAATAGTTGGTATACCATTTGCAATGGAGGGCCCCGAAAGGGGTGTAGTAGAGACAACTACTTGATTAGCATTGTGCTGAAAGTTCGTAGGTAAGAACGGTTCTTGTGCGAAAGCCCATTCAGCCACGTAAAACATGCAAAGATAAAGTAGAGGCGTCTGACTTTGTTTTGTAGGGGGCGTTGCTTTGTGATATGGTTGTGGCAAAGGTAAAGTGATTACCTCTTGTTACATAGTAGTAGATAGTCAGGGAGGTGATGGACTACCACGCCGGAATATCACCGGTACCCTAGTGTCTACGGCGCCGGTACCCTGGCACCGGAATCCGGTGACGACGGATGGAGATCACGACGTGAAGGACCATATCACATCGCATTTACATTCAATGTTATTGTTTGTATATCTTATTGTGTGCTAGTATTAGATACTCGACAGTAGCCTAATAAGATGATCCCTGTTAAAATTACCAACGATTGTGTTCCCCCTTAGTGTGCACCACCAAGAAAGTTCTTCGGTATGAGGCAGGCCGTGATGATCGGGTGTCATACATATCTACATTCGCATACAGTGGGTGTAAGCCATGTTGCACAACGAATACACTAAGGTTGAGTTGGCGAGCCTAGCATGTACAGACATGGCCTCGGAACTCGGATGGTCGAAAGATCAAGCACGAGTCGCATGAATGATGTGACCGACGTTTAGCATCCACCCTTGAACCCACATTGATGGCCGTGATGATCGGGGGAGATGTGGCTGATAGGGGTCGTGTTATCACTAGGAACCCTTTTGGGGATAGGTGTTTCTGAGTACAGTTATTATTAACTCATTTAAATATAAACTTAGTCTAAATTCCTTTTGCAATTATAAATGTAGAAAATGGTTCTCCCCGAGATTACCTTCCCTATTGACGATTGGTTAAAAGGAGAAAAGCTCAAGTTAGATGGATCCAACTTCTCTGCATGGGTCATGCGCCTTTTCGATCTCCTTGGTGAGAACAAAGTGGCTTACTACATGATCTACAGGATGTACTTGGAGCCACCCTATTCTCATGAGACCCAGGAGCAGCAGGATCTCCACTGCCGTTGTCGTGTGATGGCCACATTCATATCAGTGACGATGCGCCTCAGGATGGAGGATGGGCTGTGGCCAATGGTGGGAAGTCTTAATCCCCGAATGGTCATGGCACATCTGAGATCGCACAAGTGCGCATGTGGGAGTATGAGCTGATGGGGGACTTCCTCTCCATAAAGATGGAGGAGGGTTCCTCACTGGACGAGCACTTATTGAGCATGTACGATGCATACATGAGTCTGGCATACTACCTGGAAACTGGTTTGCAAGGTCTTTTGCAATGGGAGTTGTGCTGCGGTCGCTACCACCAAGCTTCTAAGCACAAGTCAGGATTTGCATTATGAGAGGCGACACGGAAACACTGGATTTCCACGAGTTCATATCACATTTCAGAGGTGTGGTGGTTGAACCCGGTGTCGCTGGGGTCATCAATGACAAAGGTATATATTTGATATACAGTTTTATAAATGTTATAATCTTGCAAACACATTTGCTCTGTTAATTATATTTGATACTTGTTCTGTTTTGCTGAAAACGGGTCCTTCTGCATGAGAGGTGCTTGCTAGATAGGAGGTGACGTTGTGTCTTGATGGCGAGCATGATGATGATGGCCAGCGACACTCTTCTTCAACATTTATCACTTAGTTTATGTGTTTGGATAGTTATTGTAATCAAAAGATTGTGAACTTCTTTAGTGTGTCTCACACTTTGTGAGACGGTTATTCATATGAGTTTGTAACAAACAGTTGTTCTACTTTTATGCATGATTTCTATTTGTGTTCATATCTTGTTTGATTACTTGTGAATTACCCTTGTTATTTGAAACTAATTGATAAAATACATGAACATTTGTAAAACATAGAAATGCCTTAAAATACCCAACTTAATGATATTTCATTACTGAATGAAACCATTGTTTAAATTCAAATTTATAATGATAATATGTGAAAGTCATTCAATTTCTTATCACATATAAATCATGCCTAAGTTCGGCAAAATAACTTGAACACCGTGTATTACTTGAATACAAAGTGTTTAATGAATGTTAAAAGTAAATACATATTCGATGTATTATGATTTAACAAAATGGTAATTGTCATAATATGATTGTTTAAATGTGTAAAGAAGTTTACCAAAGGAAACATGAATATGAAACTATTTGATTTGATCAAAGTGTTTCATCAACAAAGGGTATAAATGTTAAAGAGAATCTAATTACTACGATTTGATCAATAGTAATGAAATTCGACTTTATAAAGAATGGCATAAAAGTAATTGTGAAATGCAAAGCGCTTTGAAATGTCAAAACACAAAGCATCACAATGTGATATTAGATATCAAAGTGGGTTAATAGAAGGCACCAAATAAGTCGTTGTAGTGTAAATGTAGAGACCATTAGTTAAGAAATAGTTAGCACTCAATTAGAATATAGTGAACCATTTGAATTCTTGAAAGTTTTGGGGTTATTCGATATAACGAAAACAATAGCGAATAAGTCCTTGTAAAGTATTTATTGTAAACTTTGAATACTAAATCCATGGCTGAAACCAAAAGAGAAGCAAAACTGGTATTGCTTGGATTTTGGGGCATTCTTGAGAAAGCTCACTTTCAGTGAAGTTTCTCGATTATGGAGCAAATGGAAGATAGTGAAAAACATGATGAGGATTCAAATCCCTGCATCAAAGTGTTGAGGAGCGCAACGGACAACGTTCCTAAATGATTCTCTTCACAAAGGAAAAGAATCAATGATAATGATCATTGTGTTTTCCCCACTAGTGTTTTCACTACATAAAGTAGGATTCAAAAATGTAACCCATATCTTGTATGGAGACATTTGTGAATCATTTGTCATGATTATTGGAATATGACATATCTACAAACTACTAAGGAAATAATCGTAAGCTAAAGTTATGAGGAATCCCCATAGCAAAATTCCCTTGAGATTAGAAAGCAATTAGTTACTGAATCTCACAAGTAAAAGAGGCTACTTGAATTTTCCCAAATGACTGCAAAGCCATAGTGGAAAAGGGGTGAATGACAAAATCACAATTTGTCAAGTATTGGACGAATTCAAATGAATTTGATTC
Organism: Avena sativa; assembly: GCA_916181665.1. Taxonomy (NCBI): domain Eukaryota; kingdom Viridiplantae; phylum Streptophyta; class Magnoliopsida; order Poales; family Poaceae; genus Avena; species Avena sativa. The sequence continues at coordinate 350,018,751 of OV702287.1, forward strand.
AAGTGTGCTGAATGTCTAGAGGATTTAAAACTAGTAATAGTACTAGTATCTCATAGTAAAAATCCAAGTTTGATATTTGATCAAAGGATTTTGAAGTTATTAAAAATAATGAGTGGATGTGCAATTTGCATAAAATTGAGTGGGAGCTATGAAAGTCTTCCTAAAACAATATGTGAATGACATATTTTTGAGTGGGAGCTTATATAGTGATTCTTAAGTGTGTTAAGAATAAAACTGCAAATACTTATAAATAATGATTTATAAGGTGTAGGAGTTGATAATAGGTGTATTATGATATTATGTAGTATTCCTTAAGGGATTCTGAAAAGGGTTTCAGAATAGCAGTTAATTAAGGAACTGGTCCTTAATAACTCAAATTAGGAATAGCATTCATTTTAACATCAATGGTTGAAAGAAAGAAAAGGATGATCATCATCCACTATGTTGAGATATAGGTTCTATCTTAGAAAACCATGATGATAACTTAACATAATATATGATCCAATAAGGAACGTTTGAAAGTGATTAAGTTCGAATCGCAGAACGTTGAGCCAATTTGTGTGCAGTGCCTAATAGAGAACTGCAGACATGTTTTCCAAATCCATAAAGGATGACATATCTTAAAACATAAAGGGTTATGTTATAAGGGAATATGTTGGAAACTCCTGTAAATACCGATTAAAGACAAGTAGGAAGCGAGGTGAACAAAACATCGAAAGTTGCACAGAGTGCACTAGTGTTTCGATGAATACATTTATAATAATAGATAAGGGTTCCATATAAAGTGTTGTATAATGTTATGGTGGGGCTAGTTCGCTTTTAGCGTAGAATGATGTGTCCCAGGGCATAGTGCCCATGAGAAAGACCTCGAGGTTGATCTAAAGTCACTATAGGGTCCTGGAATCAGGCCTCGTTCTGCTGCCATAGCGACGATGCATAGACACAGATGTTATCATGTGATGATAAAGTATTGATGTCAATCAAGGTGACATTAGTAAGTTGCAAAGGATTTGGGACTGTAAAGTACAGACCCAATACTCAACCTCTTCCATGAGCAAGCATGTTCAGGGTACTGGATATATGGTGCCAATGATTAAGAATAAATGCAGCTAGTGTATTTGTACTCTAGTGCAAGTGGGAGACTATTGGAAATATGCCCTAGAATCAAATAGTTATAAGGACTATTATCATATTTCATATAGTTTATGATTAAGTTTTATATCATGCTATAATTGTATTGAGTGGAAACATCAATACACGTGTGATATACAAACAACCAGGGGTTCCCAGTAAAACTCTAGTCACTGGTTCATTGGTCAACAGATGATCAAGTTTCCTGATCATGTGGCATTTATGCCAGTTGGAAATGGAGTCATCTCATTCCGAGAATGAGATGATGAACCAATACCCAACCTAAACATCATGACCCGATCATGTCACGAAGTTCAAGTTACGATGATTAGAAATGGATCCTCGTAGACTATTCCTTAGACCGTGAGGCTATATCAATCACTGTCTCCCGAGAGTGCTTAGATAGCATCAAGCGCCACTTGGTAATACAGTGGTTATAAAGGTGTGTTCAGGTACTCGGAGGAAACCGTAGAGGCAATATATGTCAAGAGCGGGATTTGTCCGTCCATGTGACGGGAAGATACTCGAAGGGCCCACTTAGAGAAGTTATATCCAATAGTTGTGCAGCGTGTGATTTGATCACGGGGATATCACTTGTCGGAACGAGTTAAGTAGCATTGTTCAGTAACAAGATTGAACACGACATGGTGATGTCATTGATCAGGTCCTGGGCAATGCAAGTATCGAGAGACAAAGGGAATAAGACACGACTGTCCCGGTTCAAACAACGAAAGATCTTCGTGGAACGCATAGGGGTCAGATGGCCATCCAGGTCCCTCTATCGATCATTGGTGCGGGAGTGTCCCGACCATGTCTGGAGTGTTCCCGAACCGTGGGGAATCATGCTTAAGGGCTTGATGATTCTTAGAGAGTGTTTATAGGATCGGTAGAATCACCGAAGAATATTAGAGAGAAAACCGGAAGGGTTTCGGTAAGTCCGGAGGATGTCCGGAGTGGAGGTGGAAGGTGTTCCATAGCCACGGAGGTTGAATAATATGTGAATGAATGTTAAGTATTGATTTAATCATTTATTCATGATTATTAAATAAAGAGAAAAATCAATTTAAATGGTCAAAGGCTTAATGGGCTAATTCCTAGAGGGGAGAGGGCCCATTAGGGAAAGGAGAGAGGGAGAAGGGGCCAAGGGGGTGGTCGGCGCTGTAGTAGGCCAGCCCCCCGCGCGGGGCCCATGGGGGTGGCCGACGGTGCCACGCCTCCCCTCCTCTCCTTCAGTCCCATCCCGGGACTTTGAGGGAGGTAGTTCCTCCCCTATATATAGTGGGGGTATTTGGCCAAATAAAATACACCAATAATCAATAAAGGTCTTCTCACTTTTGGGAGGACCTCTAATTGATATTTTCTCTCTCCCTCTCTCTCTCACGTGACTGTGGTCCCAAGTCTGGACTGCGCGAACGGGAGACATCTTCACCGCGGAGCGCCGTCGCGCTGCGGTATTCGGATCCGGGAGCTCTACTTCCGCAACTGCTGCTGGATCAGGGAAGCAGGAGTCATCGTCAGGCACCGCACGTGTGTAAATCCCCACGAGGTGTCGCACTTGAGGCACTCAAGTCGTTGGAGCCACGGGAGCGCAAGGACTTCATCACAACCTTGAGGTTGGCTTCGGCTCGTCTACATCAACCACGTTCTCCTGAGCGTTGACAACGCTTTTCGGTCTTCAAGGGTAAGTTCGCGAAAAGCCCCTCCGTTACTGTATTACTAATAGATAGGTCCTTGCAGCTTCAGGGGTTCAGGGGCATAGGTTAAAAATTATTGTTTTCATATGCGGAACCCCAACAAGCTTCCTCCATGTTTTTAGCAGATCAATCGAAGTAGAGGGCCGTGAAACCAGAAAAAAAAATTCCATCAGCCACGGCCGAGTCGAGAATTTCATCACCGAATACACGCCTTATATGACGACCGTCGGGCCAAGTTGTTGCGGAAGGAAACTTTTCTTGTCTCTGGTGGATCCATATGTGGTTTATGAAAAGAACACACATGCAATGACTCTGGTGGATCCATATGTGGTTAATGAAAAGAACACACATGCAATGACTCTAGATGTGGTTAATGAAAAGAACACACATGCAATGACTCTAGTGGATCCATGTGGTTTATGAGAAGAACACACATCCAATCAACACTAGTGGATCCATGTGGTTTATGACAATACCACACATCCAATGAACTCTAGTGGATCCATGTGGTTTCTAGGAATAACACACATGCAATGAACTCTAGTGGATCCATGTGGTTTATGAGAAGAACACACATGCAATGAACTCTAGTGGATCCATATGTAGTTTATGAAAAGAACAGACATGCAATGACTCTGGTGGATCGATGTGTGGTTTGTGAAAATAACACACATTCAATGACTCTAGTTGTGGTTCAAGAAAAGAACACACATGCAATGACACTGGTGGATCCATGTGGTTCATGAAAAGAACACACATGCAATGACGACTCTAGTGGATCCATATGTGGTTTGTGAAAAGAACACACATGCAATGAATCTAGTGGATCCACGTGGTTTGTGAAAAGAACAAACATGCAATAACTCTGGTGGATCCATATGTGATTTGTGAAAAGAACACACATTCAATCACTCTAGTTGTGGTTCATGAAAAGAACACACATGCAATGACACTGGTGGATCCATGTGGTTCATGAAAAGAACACACATGCAATGACTCTAGTGCTGGTTTATGAGAAGAACAGACATCCAATAACACTGGTGGTTCCATTTGTGGTTTGTGAAAAGAACACACATATAATGACTCTAGTGCTGGTTTATGAGAAGAACACACATCCAATAACACTGGTGGTTCCAGTTGTGGTTTGTGAAAAGAACACACATGCAATGACAGTGGTGGATCCATGTGGTTTACGAAAAGGATATACATGCAATGACTCTGGTGGATCCATATGTGGTTACTGAAAAGAACACACATTCATTGACTCTAGTTTTGGTTCATGAAAACAACACACATGCAATGACACTGGTGGATCCATGTGGTTCTTGAAAATTGCACACATGCAATGACTCTTGTGGATCCATATATGGTTTATGAAAAGAACACACATTCAATGACTCTGGTGGATCCATATGTGGTTTAGGAAAAGAACAGACATGCACTGAACTCTAGAGGATCCATGTGGTTTGTGAAAAGAACGAACATGCAATGACTCTAGCTGTGGTTAATGAAAAGAACACACATGCAATGAATCTAGTGGATCCATGTAGTTTATGAGAAGAACACACATCCAATGAACTCTAGTGGATCAATATGTGGTTTATGAAAAGAACACACATGCAATGACTCTAGTGCTGGTTTACGAGAAGAACACATATCCAATGACACTAGTATCTCCATATGTGGTTTGTGAAAAGAACACACATGCAATGATAGTGGTGGATCCATGTGGTTTAAGAAAAGAACAGGCATGCAATGACTTTGGTGGATCCATATGTGGTTAGTGAAAAGAACACACATTCAATGACTCTAGTTGTGGTTCATGAAAACAACACACGTGCAATGACACTGGTGGATCCATGTGGTTCATGAAAATAACACACATGCAATGACTCTAGTGGATCCATATGTGGTTTATGAAAAGAACACACATGCAATGACTCTGGTGGATCCATATGTGGTTTAGGAAAAGAACACACATGCAATGAACTCTAGTGGATCCATATGGTTTGTGAAAAGAACAGACATGCAATGACTCTAGTTGTGGTTAATGAAAAGAACACACATGCAATGACTCTAGTGGATCCATGTGGTTTATGAGAAGAACACACATCCAATGAACTCTAGTGGATCCATATGTGGTTTATGAAAAGAACACACATGCAATGACTCTAGTGCTGGTTTTGAGAAGAACACACATCCAATGACACTGGTATCTCCATATGCGGTTTGTGAAAAGAACACACATGCAATGACTCTATTGGATCCATGTGGTTTATGAAAAGAATAGACATGCAATGACTCTGTTGGATCCATATGTGGTTAGTGAAAAGAACACACATTCAATGACTCTAGTTGTGGTTCATGAAAACAACACACGTGCAATGACACTGGTGGATCCATGTGGTTCATGAAAATAACACACATGAAATGACTCTAGTGGATCCATATGTGGTTTATGAAAAGAACACACATGCAATGACTCTGGTGGATCCATATGTGGTTTAGTAAAAGAACACACATGCAATGAACTCTAGTGGATCCATGTGGTTTGTGAAAAGAAGAGGCATGCAATGACTCTAGTTGTGGTTAATGAAAAGAACGCACATGCAATGACTCTAGTGGATCCATATGGTTTATGAGAAGAACACACATCCAATAAACTCTAGTGGATCCATATGTGGTTTATGACAAAAACACACATCCAATGAACTCTAGTGGATCCATGTAGTTTATGAGAATAACACACATGCAATGAACTCTAGTGGATCCATGTGGTTTATGAGAATAACACACATCCAATGAACTCTAGTAGATCCATATGTGGTTTATGAGAAGAGCACACATGCAATGAAATCTAGTGGAGCCATATGTGGTTTGTGAAAAGAACACACATCCAATGAACTCTAGTGTGTCCATCTTGGCATAATTTGATATATGACACAATGTATTTCATTGTACAAGACACACACTTTCCATTTTTATACTACTCAGTTTTGCCCTTGGTTTTTTTATACTACTCAGTTTTGCCCTCTCTCTGTATTTCGTAGAAGCCCAAACCTGTGCTCACTCTGTCTACTACGCCATGATTGGTTGTCCTAGTTGTCACGCGGATCATGCACACCAACCGTTGATCCTATGTGATCCAATGAGGATCGTTGCACACGTCGTGCCCTTCACAGTACAGTGTGAGACAACACGGACGTCTCCCTCGGAGAGACTTCTACAAGAAAGAACAAGAAGCCGTCCATGGAAAAAGTCATCGAGTGGTCATGTCATGGTTAATCAAGTCTGAAAAGCCTACTAGTGCTACTACTACGCCACAATACATGCGTCATCGAGTGCACGGTCGTCGACGGGCAGCTGCAATTTATTGCCACTTGATTTTAATAAGACATATCCCATTTTTTACGTAGCGGCTCTCAATCTCACTTCCAACTGGGAAACACCATAAGAAACTTCCACGCGTTAGTCAGAGGCCGAAGAGCTGAGAAATGGGTCTCGAGGAGGGGGGCCCTCGAGGAGACCTAACATCTCCGCCTTCATCGAGTCCCTCGCACTCATCCACACATCCCTCTACCCGATCTAGCACAACCCCACAAATCTCGCCGTACAACCACCTACCTTCTCCTCTACATTTCCCCTTTTAATTATCTCCAATTTTATGGTCGTGTCAAACTTCGTACATAGAAATTTTATATGCGCCCTTTGCATGCGGCTGAATATAGAACTTCCATGCATGGCCCAAGAAAAAATGTGACGTACTGTGCACGTGTCGTGGTGCACGGTGCAGTAGCCTACGTGGTGCGGTACACAGTGGTGCAACAAAATGTGCCTTGCTTCCATTCACCTTAACTATAGAGCCCCTCTCCACATACCCACTTTCACTCTCGCTTCACTCTCCTCACGCAACCCTCTCCACTGTCCCATCAACTTTGCAAACTCCCGAGAAAACCCCATCCACGATGGCGATGGCGGAGGAGGATGCAGTGGCCATCGTCGCCTCCAAGGCCACAAGCGAGGAGGCCCTAGTCTCCATCCTGGTCCCCCTCGACGCATTGAAAGCAACCGCCATACCTGTCCAGGCCTTCGGCGAGACAACGATGGCAGCCGCCGTTCCCTTCCAGGCCCCCGTCCCTGCTACCATTGTAGCCAGCGGTGAGGACACACCCGCCGGTCATGAGCAGATCCAGCTCTTTTGGGACCCCTATGATCCAAGTGAGTACGTCTCTCTGGTGAACCCCTACGAGACCGGCATCGACGACCCATGGTCGGAGATAACTAGGGTTTGCTCCCCTTCCCTAGTTCTTCTCCCGTTCCCATCGTTGGATGCTAGATCTTGGTTTATTAAGGTTCGCTTGTTCGCATTTCGATTGCTCGATCTTCTTAGATCATCTAATCCTCCTTTTTTTCATCCAATAGGTTTACATCAACGACGTCTGCAGCGATGATGAGTCTAGGCACACCAAGACTCATCAGGTGCTGAGGAGGCTGTAGGCCAGCCAGTACGACACCTTCTTCACTGGCATTGTCTATAGTGTCCCCTTCTGCAAGATGAGGCTCGTCGACACCGACTTCAACTGCGTCATGATGCATGCAGAGGGCTCGAGCTCCGGCACCCCCAAAGTTGGCCAGACCGTGAACATCAACACCTACATCGCTGAACACCAGGCTCTCGACATTCACCTCCGAAACCTCCAGCGGGTGGCCATCGAGGAAGGTCGCATGCCTTCGATCAATCCCAAGGCCCGCAAGATCAAGGGACTGGGCAGCAATAAGTGGAGGAAGCGCCAGAGGGAGGAGGCGCAGGCACAGGCGCATGCAAGGAGGGGTTGAACGTGTTTGCTGCTACTGCGAAGCAACTTCTTTTGATTTTGTATATTTTGCGTGTGATGGTTGTGATACGTTGCTAACGTATCTATAATTTTTGATGTTCCATGATTGTTTTATATCTACTTTCTTATGTTTTGTCCACACTTTGGAGTACTTTTACACATTTTCTGGGACTAACCTATTAACAAGATACCATAGTGCTAGTTGCCTGTTTTCTTCTGTTTTTGGTTCCAGAAAAGCCAGAAAATGATCATTCTCAGAATTGGACGGGACAAAATCCAAAGTCAATATTTTACCGGAAGACTCATGGAGCTAGAAGACGAGACGGAGAGGGGCCAGGGGCTGGCCACACCACCTGGTGGCGTGGGCTAGGCCAGGTCGTGCCAGGGGATGGTGTGGGCCCCTCCGGCCTCCACCGACCTTGCCCTTTCGCCTATGAAAAGTTCCGCAGCGCCACCGCCACCGAAGGGGAGATTTGGGGGACAAAAAGTCTCTGTTCTGACACCCTGCTGGGACGGGGAAGTGCCCCCGGAGCCATCTCCATCGATCTCCACCACCATCTCCATTGTCGTTGCTGATTCCCATGATGAGGAGGGAGTAGTTCTCTCTCGAGGCTAAGGGTTCTACCGATAGCTATGTGTTCATCTCTCTCTCTATGCATGATCATATTGTGATCATGAGCTTTGTAATCAATTAGATCTACCTTGCTACTCAAGTGCTTTAATAGATCTCTGCTCTCCCCATGTGTGTGAAAGTGACTGCGTGCACACCATGGTGGCACTTAGGCTAGAGATAACAAATACTTGTTATGAGTTATATTGGGAGTTGGATGTCTCTATGAAATTGTGGTGTTTGTTGGAACCATCTAGCACTCAAGGTGACTGTGTGGGGTTATCTAGATGGGGAAAGTGAACTTTGAGGTGTGCTGTTATAGCCCTACCATGGATTAGAGTGTCCAACCGGAGAGTAGTTCAAAGTAGTATCATAAAGAGAAGATATTTATATGAGAGTGTTCACTAGTGAAAGTATGATCCCTAGGCCTTGATTCTAAGCATTTAGACACCATTTACAACTAGATCTGTTACATGTTTGCTTGCTTCCATCTTTATTTCAGATTGCCTTTAGTCTCTTCCTACCCGTCAAGCTCTTTTCTGGCACCGTTACCACTTATAATTATCCATACCACTTGTATTCCACTATCTCTTCGCCGAACTAGTGCACCTATACACCTGACAAGTGTATTGGGTGTGTTGGGGACACAAGAGACTTCTTTGTAACTACCTCGGTGAATTACGCTCTTAGTTACAAGCCTGGATGAGCGGAAATGGTTAAAATAGTACGGTGGGGCTAAATGCCACTCACAGGTAGACCTTTCGGCCGTCCTAACCATTTCCAAACATCGGGACAAGAACGAGCGGCGTAATCGGCAGGCGAAGGGATCAACTACATACACAAATGAGTATGTATGCAAGCCACCATACAACAGTCCTCAGAGCCATTCCATCTAAAAGAAATAGAAATATTGCAACGCCATATGGCAAGATCCAAATATCCTAGATAGATATAATAGTTTAGGATATCTCCTCATACATCAAACATCAGAGTATCAGGCGGAAGCGGAAAACAAGATCCGAGTATGGATAAGAAGCAAATCGGCATAAGATGCCCCATAAATAAACACATCCCGCCCACAGATCTCACGGATCCCCGTTCCCGGAATCTCTACACCGAATGATCGTTGCCCACATCGTCCGTCTCCTCCACCCAGTATCCATCTTGCGAGTTTACCTGTTCATCTGAATCAAACAATTTATCGTGTGAGACCCTAGGGGTACTCAGCAAGTCTTTATGCCTCTAAAGGGGACACAACCTGGGGTGACGCAATTGCAGCAAAAGATAATACCTAACAATTCTAGGGATACTCGCTAACCATCCGCCTAACCAAAGATAGACGGATGTCCGTGAATTAATAACAACAGTTATAACAGTAATATTAACAGATCCATCCTCCTCCTCGCTTACCAACGAGGAAGCGGACGAACAGCCCCCCATCCGTTGGCAGTTTTATTATCCATTCCATGAGTGTTGCACTATTTACTAGTCAGGTACTTAGTCAAATTAGAAGCGGTACTTTAGTTATACTTGTCTATGATCGAGAAACTGTGCTCCAAGTCGTCCATAACCGCGGACACGGCTTTCAGAAAGATTTACCCTGCAGGGGTGCACAAATAGCAACACACACTCGATCAACCTCGGAAAAACCAAATCAAAACCCAACAAGGCATTCACGACAAAGCGATCACAGGATTCAGAAATATTTCAGGGGGCCACCCCATTAAGCTACCCGCAACGAAGTTGGCCGGCTCCAAGACGGACTCAAGGTTTGCGTCAATGGCTGTAAATGACTGGGAACCCGAAAGTGTGACTAGGCTTGTCGATACCGCGAAAACACTCCGCATCCAAAACAGTACAGGTGCTCGTCGCACAATCTTAAATAAAGCAGTAAAGCATGGCATAAGTACAGGATAGTAATAAAGCCCCAAACTACTTTGTGGCCCCAAGAAATAAGAATGAATCAAGCTCTGGCTCAGGGGGGTTCATAAGCCTCCCGGATGTGGATAGCGCGAATATTCAAGGAACAGGAATCAAGTACTCGGGGTCCTACGGGACACAAGTGAGCATGAAAAACCAAATAGCAGATATTGCTCACCGATGCCACTTTCATTAGTTATCCCGTTACTACTCAGGTTAAGTTGTTTGGGTACCTCGTTATCCATCAGACACTCACATACCCTACACATGCTGTTCTACGACCCGCATGGCTCAAACAACTCCTGTAGTAATGGCTCATGGGATGGAGGAACAAGCTTCGGTGGGGTTTAAAAGTAAAGGCTATGCAGTACTTGGGATTCAGTTTAATGCAATCGCGACTCAATGATGCAAGAATAAGATAGAGGCAATAGGTACTATATGTATGCAAGCATGTGGTAGTGCTTTCCTGGTAGCTCAGTTGAAGCAAGGGACGGATCTGGGTAGTGCTCCTGGGTTTCTTGATATATTCCCTGCTCAGCGTCTATTCGAAGAAGAACCAAACAAACAAGGGCCAACATAAATAAAGTGCACACGCATATGAATTAAATGCGACAAGCAAACAATCATGCCATGATGAATGATGCACAATTTGCATGGCAATAATGTAGCAAGGCATGGGTGAGGTGGGGAATACAAGAATAAAGCCTTTTATTGAGTTTTAGTCACATTTTAACCTCATATAAGTTGCTGTATACTTTATATTTATATGATGCATGCTGCAATTCAGAACATGGAATGCATAAACAGAAAGGTCTCGTCGAGCTGATCATTTTAGACATATTATTTGTCAAATTTGGAGTTATACAACAAAAGTTATTAATTAATTAAGGAAAAAGGGCATTTTATTGTAATTTTGGTCAACTCGAAATTTAAAGTGTTCAAACATTACTTTGAATAGCATATATGAATTCCTCATATTTTTCTGATTTCAAAACATATATTATTTGTATTATTTGGAATAATATTTGAAAAGTTATTTAAAAACAGATTTGAATTTGAATTTTAAACAATTTTGAAAAGTTTAAATTGAAACAGAAAAACAGAAAAAAAACCTTTTGTTACTCAGCCAGATACAGAGCCAGTCGCTGACGGGTGGGCCAGTTGCTGACTGGGACAACACGCGCACAGAAAAGTTTTTCCACCGCGGCTTGACCTAGCATCTGCGAATGACAGGTGGGGCCAGCGGCCACGGGCCCACGTGACAGAGGGTGATTAAGACGTGGCTGACAGGAGGGGGTGTACCGGACCGCGGGTTAAGTCTAGGGTTCTACGGCGTGCTCTTTGTAAAAAGGACAGGGAGGCTGACTGGTGGGGCTCTGCGTACCGCGGGTTGAAAAAGCTAACATGAAGGGGGTATGTGCAAAAGGACAAGTGCTACTGTTTTTCTTCTCATTAACTGACGAAACTGACGACGACCGATCGGTGTTCGACAGGGAGCGGCGCACGGGGGATCGAACCCGCGACCTAGCGGGCGCGCGCGGCGGCGGGTGCCGCTGCGGTGGAAGGGAGGTTGTTGCAGGGTTCGGCTACGCGGCGAGATAAGGGTTCCGCGACGTACAGCAAGCAGACGACGACGAACCCGCCATGCACAGAGGGCGTTCGTCGCCGGGATCCGCTCGTCTAGGAAGAGAAAAACAGCGGGAGGGTGCCAGAGAGGTGCAGCAGCTCACCGGGAGTGCGACAGTGGCGGTGGATCGGGCCGGGGTGCAGGGAATCATTGACGGAGCTGGCGGCCGGCGGGGTTAGGGTTTTGGCTCGGCTCGTCGGCGTGCAGCGTAGATGGTCCGTCTCCTCCTCGACGTTGTGTACGGGCTGATGCAGAGGACCTCCCCGACCTCGCCGACAACCTCCTGCCCGCCTACGCCTCCTGGATCGACGGGGGATGGTGGAGACCGACGGTGGCCGGCGATGGGGTAGATGGTGTCGGTGGAGAGGGAGTAGAGGAGCGGCAGGGCTCTGGGCGGATCTGGGAGCGTCAGAGGATCCGTGTGGAGGGAGGAAAAGAGGGAGAGAGGGAGGAGGCAGCTGGGACACGGCAGAGGTAAAGGTGGCCTCGGTGCCACCTTTCCCTCCTCCTCTCACGTGCTCGGGGTGGCGCAGCTAGGGCGGAACAGAGGCAGGCAGAGAGGCTGCAGGGTGGGGCCGGCGTGGCGGTGGGGCTACCTGGCAGGTGGGGAGAAGAGAGAGGGTAGGGAGCTCGGTTGTAACTTATCTAGGTTAGATGGGGTAGCTCGGTTTAGGGTTTGGCTAGGAGGAGGGGTAGATGGGGTGTGGGACCAGGAAGAGGGGTAGCCAGGTGGGGTCATCACGGTGGAGAGAGGGAGAGGTGTGGGTAGCTAGGGTTAGCTTAGAGGGGGCTCGGGTTAGGTTAGGTTAGGTGGTGCTTCGGGTTAGGGTTAGGTGGTGCTCATGGTAGAGAGAGAAAGAGAGAGAGGGGGCTTAGGGTTTTGTGGGTGGTTAGGGTGTTTAGGGTTAGAGAGAGGGGGGTGAGGAGGCTAGATGGGACCAACAAGGTAGAGAGAGGAGAGATGAGAGAGGTGAGGTTAGGGTTTTGGTTCTTGCATGCATCAAGCTAGATCATACAAGAATGGGTGGAAGGTTTGAGAGAGAAGGAAGAGCTCCAAGAGATATACACTATCAAAAATTCAAATAAAAACCAAAAGATTAGAATGTGATGGTACTTGCATGGCCCATGCAAAATAATTAATGCCATGTTTATTCTTGTGAAAACAATAATATTAACATGGCATTATTCTTATGCATTCCCAAAAGTGGAATAAAAGCCAAGCAAAAGAATTTATAGATTTAGATCCACCCCACCCCCATGAGCTAGAGAATAAATTCAAAAGAAAGAACTACAAGCTCATGGTTTAATGGGATGGTGGAATTATAAGGTGGTGACAAAGATAGGTGGTGGAATGGAATAAAAGATATGCCCCCAACTCAACTTGGGCATTAAACAATATATCAATAACCAAATACAATATCAAGAGGCAAATACAATTAATAATGCATATGAGAGAAGAACCAAAACAAAAAGGGTTTTATATGATGCTCAATGCAAGGTGGCATGATGACATGAGCATGATATAATTATGATGCAACAATTATATATAGGAAGTAGCATATATATAGACTAGGCTAGTAGCATTGCAATTGTTAGACAATTGGGATGCTACATTCTTGCATCTTGATTGCAGGGTTGCTTGAGAGGGATACCTTTGACCACTTACTCCCTGAGTTCGATAAACCTTGGGTGATCCACTTAAGGGAAACTTGCTGCTGTTATACAAACCTCTACACTTGGAGGCCCAACAACTGTCTACAAGAATCGAAGTGCGTAGACATCAAGCTATTTTCTAGCGCCGTTGCCGGGGAGGTAAGGTAAAAGGTACTCACATCCTCTAGCTACTAAACTATCTTCTAGTACTGTTGCTGGTGTGTGAGTGCTCGAAGTTATTTCCTTTAGACTCTTCAATTATATCTTTTTGTTTCTTGTTTTTTTTCACTAGTTAGGCTTAATGGAAAACAACAACAAAATTAGAGAGCTTTATAGTATTTATCTCGAGTTAGGACATGAAGTGTTTGAAGAGAAAATTAAAAACCTATGGAACTTTATTTACATGCTAATAGCAATGTTATTAGTATGAATTCTTTGAACACCATTATTGCTAATGCTATGGAAAAGTCTAAGCTTGGGGAAGCTGAATTTGATGAGCATTATATTTTTAGTCCCCCAAGCACGGAGGAGAAAATTTACTTTGATGATACTATGCCTCCAATATATGATGATTACAATGATGAATATGATATTTTCAATCCACCTACTATTGAGGAGAAAATTTATTATGATTACAATATGCCTCCTATATTTGATGATGATGGTTATGAGAATAATAATGATAGCTATTTTGTTGAATTTGCTCCACTACGATTAATAAGAATGACTATGTTTATGTGGGAGTATTAATTCTTTTATGCATGTGGCTCATGATAAGAATATTTTATGTGATAGTTATATTGTTAATTTTATTCATGATGCTACTGAAAGTTATTATGAGAGAGGGAAACATGGTTTTATGTATCTCAACAATATTAAGTTTCCCCTCTTTATGTTGAAAATTTTGAAGTTGCACTTGTTTTGCTTTCCTATGCTTGTTGCTTTGTGCTTTCATGAATTGTTTCTTTACAAGATTATTTTTCATAGGAAGTGGGCTAGACTTAAATGTGTTTTGAATTTGCTTCTTTATGATCTCTTTTACTTCAATTCATATTTCTTATGTGAGCTATAAAGAAATTATCATGCCTATTCTTAATGGCTATAAAGAAAGAGCTTTTGGGAGACAACCCATTATATTTTTACTTTCAGTTTATTTTTGTTTTATTGAGTATTGGAAGTTATTTCCTCTGTAATAACCTCTCCGTATCCTTTTTGTGTGGTTTTTGTGCCAAGAGTAACCTCTAATGAGAGAGAAGTAATGCTTGGGAAAGTTGCTCTCCCGAAACAGATTTTTGTGCTTCGCTGTAAAAATTCGTAAAAAAATCTCTGTATGTCGGTTTGACCTGTAATTTTTTGTGCTTCTGCCCCAGGTTGTTATCCAACTTTCTTTAGTTCAACACTTTTCGATTTGAGCAACAGAAGGTCTTCGAAAAAGTTGGTTTTTACCTGCTGGTCTGTTTTGACAGATTTCTGCCATTATTTGCATTTGCCTCTTAATCTCTTTCTCTTTGAGTTCTCTTTGATCAATTGAAATTTTTAAAGGAAGTGCTACAGTATCTTGTGTTTTAATGGAAGTTTGAATTGTGTTGAAATTGAACCAAAAGACTTATTATCTTGAGTACACTAATCTTGCTAATAAAGATTGTGTGAAGTTTTGTATGAAGGAAAAAATTTAGGTGTAAGGGAAGAATGATGTAATGAGATGAAGAATGGACTTCATCGGGATGTACAAGCATTACATCCCAAAAAATATCCAAGAATTACAAGCATCAAAGCTTGGGGATGCCCAAGGCATCCCCTTCGTCAATAAAAATCTCAGGTTTCTTCCAAACACTTCATTTTTATTGTTTCATATACAGTTGTGTTGTTCTTGGAGCGTCTTCATTTTCATTTTTGTTTTTGGTTTTTGTTTGCTTGGTTTCTTAGTTTGCTTGAATAAATTGGTTGGACCCCCTCATTCATACATTAGTTTTCAAATAAGTTTGGTTTGGATTGGAAAAGAGTAGGAAAAGCTCATGCTTAAGTGGTAAAAGGAGCTTGTTTTTGACTGTGGCCTATGCTTTGTCATGTCATGCTTGGTATTGTTTTGTCTTTATGCTTAGTGATTTTGCTGTAGCATGACATGTTATAAACAATTGAGATTGCTTAATGTGCCTTGAAAGAATCATGTGTTGTTTTAGCATATTAAAACATAGTATAGTGGTATTCTCATTTGATGCTTTATTTGGGTTGACTTGGTGCATGCTCACACCATGTTATGACTATCCCAAGTCACCATAGCCTTTATGATCCTTTAGTTTTCGACTTGTAATATCACTTTATGCTTTAATTAATGATGTTTTGTCACTTTGCATGATTATGGCCATTATTGCTCTCTTAGTTGGTCGCTCCCAGTCTTTTGCTAGCCTCCATAACCAAGTATGAGTCTCACTCATGCATCCAACTCCAAATAAAACCAAGTTATTCCAAAGAGTCCACCATACCTACCTATTAGCATTTGCTATTCCAAGTATATTCATGTTTTATCTACCTTCTGAATTAAACTTGTTATGTGAAAACTAGTGATTAAAGCTCTCACGAACTTGATGGCACACTTTAATTTTCTCGCACTTAATAAACTTGAACCATTGTGTCTATCTTTGTTGCATATATGCTTGCGCTTTATAAGTTGAAGTTAGCAGAACCATGTATCATGGGGAACGCTTTCAACATTGCACTTATATTCCGTTGATATCATGATTCTTTTGCTTATGGATCTCGGTGGTGTGAAATAAAAGGGGAACTTGTAAGACCATGGAGTTTGTATGTGTGTTAGAGAAACGCCTGGGCCGCTAGACTAAGCCATGCCTTATCATGGTGGAAACTTGCAGCATAACCATAATGAGCATTCTATGAAGCATCCTCAATAAAAACCTATGCAAATAGCAAATAAAAAGATCGCTAATGACCCACAAGTATAGGGGGTGTATCGCAGTATTTTAGATAAGTAAGAGTGGCGAACCCAACGAGGAGCAGAAGGTGTTGAAGAGTGGTATGGATCAGGAATTCTCTGCAAATACTTAGCAAACGGATTTTTAGGGTTTTTTGATAATGCAGATAAATAAAGTATGAGTAAATAAAAGACAGTAAGAATAAATGCAGCAAGTGGTCCAATCCTTTCTTTAGCAAAGGACAAGCCGGTTGTATTACTTAAGATGACCAAACGTTCTCGAGGACACACGGGAATATCGTCAAGTGCTTTTGCTTCATATAGTTGATTAATCTTCTTTAGTTTGCTAAGTGTTGTGTGGGTGAAGCTGTGCTAATGTATCGACCTTCGTAGGACTAGTACATACTTGTGATTATACCCCTTGCAAGCATCCGCAAAGTACAAGAAAGTAATTAAGATCGAAACCTAACCACAACTTTAAACTCTAAGAGTTGAAGGAAACAAACAAACATACAGGTGATAAAAACAAACATGCAATCTTTTTTGGAAACACAAAAGATCTTAACTAGATAATACTAAGCTTATGAGCCAATCAAAAAAGAAAGATGATGAAATTATATTTATTGAAAGTACTTTTATCTTTTCATTCAATTCTCATAATAGTGTTGCTACTGACCGAGCCAGGTTTGCCAAAACCAACTAAATTTACTCAATGTTCCCAAAGTGATACCAATACTAACAACAAGATCAATCATATTATAGAAATTGAAAACTAATATAAGATATGCTAAAGAGTAAATGATAGAACTTCTCATTAATATTCCATAACGGCAATTCACACCAAGGTATTCCATAACGGCAATTCACACCAAGGGATACATAGATATCTAACGAGAGGGGGACACTTCCATAATGCAAACCATCCTTCATGATAACTTCTCTATTCATGATATGACTCTACTAGAAAGGAAAAAGATAGAAGATAGTGATGTGATACCACGGCACTCCCCCAAGCTTGGAACAAACCAAGGGGATGCCAAAACCTGATGACGAATTACTACTTTAGTGGTGGTGGTGTTCTCTCATCATCGTCCGACTTCCAAGGTAAGGGCTCCCCATCAACAAAAGACATCCTGGTCTCCATCATCCTAAAACTAGCAACAACACTTATGCATTTAAACCTAACCTCATACTCATAGTTTTGATTTTGAACGTCGTAGAGTTGTTCTTGCAGTTGGTTGGTTGTTCGGTGGAGTGAGAGAATTTCATCCTTAAGCTCAGCAATCTCCTTTTGGTGCTCGGCGATGAGTTCGGAACAAATCTTATGGATGATATCCACTTCATGTTCCGCCATCTTCTTGTACCTAAAGACCTCTTGCTCCAGTGCTTCCATCATGTCCTCCAGACTTCCTTCACCTTTAGGTCCCTGAACCTCTTTTATCTGTACCTTCCCATCTTCGAGCAACAACTCCTTGGGATGAATCTTAAACTCATACATGTACGGGTTAATGATGTCTGTGGAGGAATCTTCCTTGGCTGATCTAGAGGAAGACATCGTGGCTCCAAAACTAAGACTCTACATGTCAGAAACAGATCGAAATGAAAACACGACGAGAACACGATATACGAACCTCAGGGGATCCTGGGGATTTTATATTACGAAGTTTTACAAAAAAAAGGAAGGTACTGGGAGAAAACGGGTCGGAGACGGAGTCCGGGGCGGCCACACCACCTGGTGGCGCGGCCAGGGGGCCGCGCCAGGGGGTGGTGTGAGCCACCCGGGCTCCGTTTATGTCCCTCTTTCGCTTCGTTGCTTTCCTTGTTGGATAAAAACTGCAAAAATATAACTGGACAGATTTTTCGTGGAACTTATCTTACCAGAACTGTTGCCTATTCGAAAACAGACTCTACAGGTTTCTGAACTTGGTCTTTGATAAATTTTTCCGGAGTTATCATTTGAATAGCATCAATGTCCTCATTGTAAGAATCTCCAAAATTGTAGTGCTTGAGTCTCTAACCATTCACCACTTATGTAGTATTATCTTTTAAAGAAGATATTTTTATTGCACCTGAATGATACACTTCTTCAATAACAAAAGGTCCTTCCCATTTCAAGAATATTTTACTTGCAAAAAATCTGAGACGAGACCTATACAATAGAACTTTCTCACCAACATGGAACTCTCACTTAAGAATCCTCTTGTCATGCCATCTCTTAACTTTTTCTTTAAAGAGTCTTGCATTTTCATATGCTTCACTCCTCCATTCATCTAACGAACTTAGGTCAAATAATCTTTTCTCACTAGCAAGTTTAAAGTCTCTATTAAGTTATTTCACTGCCCAATAAGCTTTGTGCTCTAATTCTAAAGGCAGGTGGCAAGCATTTCCATACACCATTTTGTAAGGAGACATTCCCATAGGATTTTTATAAGAAGTCCTATAAGCTCATAAAGCATCATTCAACTATTTAGCCCAATTTTTTCTAGATCTATTAACAGTCTTTTGCAAGATGGATTCAATTTCTCTATTTGATAGCTCTACTTGCCCACTAGTTTAGGGATGATAAGCTGAAGCAATTTTGTGATTAACATCATATTTAGCAAGGGTCTTTCTAAAACCACCATGAATGAAATGAGAACCTCCATCAGTCATAAGATACCTAGGCACCCCAAACCTAGGAAAGATCATATCCTTAAGCATTTTTAAAGAGGTCTCACCATCAGCACTCTTTGTAGGTATGGTTTCTACCCACTTAGTAACATAATCAACGACAACTAGAATATGAGTATAACCTTTTGAGGGAGGAAAAGGCCCCATAAAGTCAAATCCCCAATAGTCAATGGGTTCAATAACAAGAGAGTAATTCATAGGCATCTCATTGCGTCTAGAAAAATATTACCAACTCGTTGACACTCATCACATGATAAGACAAATTTTCTTGCAGCTTTAAAAAGGGTAGGCCAGTAAAAACCTGATTGTAGCACCTTTTGTGTGGTTCTACCTCCCGCATGATGTCCTCCATAGGCACTACCGTGACATTTCTGCAATATCTCCTTTTGTTCATATTCTGGAACACATTTTCGCATAATACCATCTACCCCTTCTTTATATAAATGTGGGTCATCCCAAAAATAATGCCTCAAATCGTAAAAGAACTTCCTTCTTTGCTGAGCTGTAAAAGTTGGAGGCAAATACTTGGAAACAATAAAGTTAGCATAATCAGCATACCAAGGGCTCCCTCGCGAGCTTACCCCTATTGCAGCCAACTGTTCATTTGGGAAATTATCATTAACAGGCATAGGATCAAAAGAGATGTTTTCCAACCGAGATAAATTATCAGAACATGATTTTCAACACCTTTCCTATCTACAATATGTAGGTAAAACTCTTGTAAAAGTAACACCCGTCTAATAAGCCTAGGCTTAGCGTATTTCTTCATCATAGGGTACTTAATAGCAGCATGATCAGTATGAATGGTAACTTTTGAATCAACAATATAAGGTCTAAACTTATCACAAGCAAAGACAACAGCTAAGAATTCTTTTTCAGTAGTAGCATCATTATTTTGAGCAGTGTCAAGAGTCTTACAAGCATAATGGATAACATTTAACTTTTTATCTATTCGTTGCCCAAGGACCGCACCTGCAGCAAAATCACTAGCATCACACATGATTTCAAAGGGTAAGTTCCAATCAGATGGCTGGAAAATAGGAGCAGTAGTTAAAGCCTTCTTTAGAGTTTCAAAAGCTTCCTTACAATCATCATAAAAAACAAAAGGTACATCTTTTTGAAGAATATTAGTGAGGGGTTTTGATATCTTAGAGAAATCTTTAATAAACCTTCTATAGAAACCAGCATGACCAATGATACTATGAATACCTTTGACGTCTCTTGGACAGGGCATTTTCTCAATTGCTTCAACTTTAGCTCTATCAACTTCAATGCATCTCTCGGAAATTTTATGTCTAAGGACAATCCCTTCATTGACCATGAAGTGACATTTCTCCCAATTAAGAACAAGATTAGTTTCTTCACATCTCTGCAAAACTTTATCAAGGTTGTGCAGACAATTATCAAAAGAAGTTCCATAGACAGAAAAATTGTCCATGAATACTTCCACAATTTCCTCACAAAAACCATGAAAGATAGCAGACATGCATCTTCAAAAAGTAGCAAGAGCATTACACAAACCAAAAGTCATACGCCTATAAGCCTAGGTTCCATAAGGGCATGTAAAAGTAGTTTTTTCTTGATCTTGTTGTTTAACATCAATTTGAGAAAACCCAAAGTATCCGTCAAGAAAACAAAAATGGGTCTTTTTAGACAACCTTTCTAACATTTGATCAATAAAAGGCAGTGGGTAATGATCTTTCTTATTAACTTTGTTAACCTTTCTGAAATCAATGCACATCCTATAACCTACTACTATTCTTTGGGGAATAATCTCATCATTATCATTAGGCACAATGGTAATTCCCCTTTCTTAGGGACACAATGAACATGACTAACCTATTCACTATCAGCAATAGGAAAAATAATACCAGCACAAGGAGTTTTAATACCTCATTTCTTACCACCTCCTTCATCTTAGGACTTAAACGACGTTGATGTTCTACCACTGGTTTTCCATCGGGTTCTATATTGATTGCATGCTGACATATAGTAGGAGAAATCCCCTTTAAATCATCAAGGGTATAACCGATAGCTCCTCGGTGTTTCTTCAATACTTTCAATAACCTTTCTTCTTCCTTCCCTGAAAGTTTAGAACTAATAATAACAGGATATATTTTCTTATCATCAATGTAAGCATATTTAAGATCGTCAGGTAAAGGTTTTAGATCAAAAACCGGATCCTTTTTAGGTGGCAATGTGGTACCCAAATCTTCCATAGGCAAGTTATGCTTAAGCATCTTAGGTTGACGACGAAGAATCTCGTCAATCTCATTTCTTTCTTCCATGAAGATTTCACTTTCGTGGTCTTCCATGAATTGCTGCAAAGCATTGTTAGGAGCAAGAGAAATAGAAGCAAGTTGTTCAACTCTAAAATCCTCATTAGGGGTTTCATTTTAACAAGGAACTCTAGTAAATTTTGAAAAATTAAACTCATAAGATTCCCCATCAAATTTAGTTAAAATTCTCTCCCTTTTACAATCTATAATGGCTCCACACGTGTTCAAGAAAGGTCTACCAAAAATAATAGGATAGGTTTTACTACCAGCTGAACTAAGTACTAGAAAATCAGCAGAATATTTAATCTTACCACAAAGAACTTCCACATCTCTTACAATTCCAATTGGAGAGATGGTCTCTCTATTAGCAAGGTGAATAACCACATCAATCTCTTCTAGTTTGCAAGGACTAATTTCATGCATAATTTATTTGTAAAGCTCGTAAGGAATAGCACCTGAACTTGCACCAATATCACATAAACCATAATAGCAATGATCACCAATTCTAACAGAAAGCACAGGGACACTATGTCAACACCCGAATTTTTAATCCCAGATGCCTATTATGCCATACATCGCAATCCCATGATTACCATTTTTGCGAGACATAACAGATTGGATATCATAGTACATCATCCATTACAAACCATAATAAGGTCTTACACGAATAAAGGATCTGATGATCCAGTCTTAATACAACAAGCAGCAGAATAAATAATAAGCGTAGCGGTGGGGTCCATCTTCAGGGTCACAGGCAATGCTGATGATGGAAGATGATCCTAGTTATCATAGTCGTCATGTTGCCCTTCCTCTTGGTAGTCTCCTTCATAGTCTGGCCATAGGAATAGCCAGGGAAAAAAGCCATGAGTACTCTTTAAGTACTCGCAAACTACCACTTAACAAGTAAGATAGTTCTAGTGGGAATGCTAAGTTCTAAGTCTATTTGTAAAGTTCAGTTTGAAACCTAAGCTGAGTTGAGAAACAAAGAAAGATAAAATAAAGTTTGAAATCACCTAAGTGGAAACTGAATTGTCATAGTCAGAACTTTGTTGTGGTCAAGTCATGTCACAATTCATTTCATAAGTTGTTTTGAAAACATCTGACAACGGAATAGTATCGCCACTCCAACTGTCCATAACCGCGGACGCGGCTATTCGAATAGTTTGACACTCTGCAGAGGTGGTACACTTTCACCACAAGATTCGATACATCTATCTGGGATAACCCTGAATCATCATACTTAGTATGCAGATAATCAAACATAACCTTTCCTTTACACACCCTAGTATAAGCACCTCTCCTACGAGTATGGCCTCCCAGCCATGACCATCTGTCATCCTGGGCACTGCATAGGTGGACAACATTGAGAGGTAGCCCCAGCTCAAACCTCTCCCGCGAGGGAACTAATACTAATGTATATAAACTTCTGGCTAAGCCTTACCCAATTCAGGTATTGTGGTTATACGGTAAAATTGGAATGGTATCGCATCCGAACCCAACCATCAGTTTTGTAAAAGGGCTAAGGCTCATGCCTCAACATTTTCATCATCATAAACCATTTGTGTTTCTCAACACATGTCAAAACATCTCAATAGAATGACTCATCATTCCAAGGTTTTCACAAGTCATTTTCACCAAGTACTCCCATCTAAAGTGAATCAAGTTTTGGTTTAACTCTAAACTACTAAGTTAAGAGTGTTCACTAACGTGGAATGCTAATCTCAATCTCATGCCATATAATGACATCTAAGTCTAACTAGATAGGTCAAGTTTTATACTTTTTATGCTACCTTTAAACAAGTAAAGGACTTTGGTAAAGTAAAGAAGGTAAAGCTTGGAAAGAAACTTGGAGTAAGTATAAGTCAAAATGGTATAACCAAAGCATGCATAATGCCTTTGCTTAGGTTATCTAGCTTGCAAGAATTAGCTTGCATTGTTAATGATGGCTAGCTTGTATAATACTTGCAAGTGTTAGCTTGCCTTGGGTAGTGCAGTGGTTGAAGTTTTCTTCCTCCTCCTCTTGGTAGAACTCCTCCTCCTCGAAAGCTTGATCGGTACTATCATCTATAAATACATATGAGATACACAATCACCAAACAATGCTTAACTAGTCTAGTTAGCACACTAAGGCACACATTTGATGATCTATTATCATCACAAGCATCACAAGGTTTAATTAGCTAGCTTCATTCTCTTTATTTGAGAAAAGTAATTTCTACTCATTGAAATTAACTAAGATTTAATATTCTCCAATTAAAATATGGGATCATGTGGACACATGTCATCACCACATATTCTATCATATGGGAATGTGATTTAAATATTGGATCACATTTTAATAAGTTTAAGTTTAATATTTAATGATTTAAAGTGACTAGAAATGCCTATATAGCATTATTTTGCTACTAGTCCAATGTCACTGCATGTAAACCTTAATATTATTACATATTCATATAGGTATGGTTAAATGTGATTTTTGAGTGTTGGAATCAACTCAAAAGCTATTTTGGGTGATTTTAGAAAAATGTTTGAATGTGAAAACGCTTCTGTCTTGTTATTTTTACTAGGAGAGATCTCTAACTCTAAATGATTTAAATCCAATGGGGTTGGATTGAGATTTAAAGTAGCTTTCAAACAAAATTGGAATCACTCAATTTGCATTGTAACACTCTCTGAATTGACTTTTAAACTAAGGGATAGAATTAAGTTTTAATTAAAATAGAAAAACATATATTTGAATTCAGTGGGTCGCGCGGGAAATAAATGGGCCGGCCTAGTTTACTCCACACAGCTCTCGGGATGGTTTTAAGTGAGGGCCCCACCTGTCAGTGGGACAGTGGTTGCCGAAGCGGTATGGGCGAACTGTGGCCGTAGAATTAGAACTGGATCTAACGGCCCACGGTCGTCGTCGTCGACGGACACGTCGCCGGCGAGACTGAACCCTAGCATGGTCGGTGGTGGTGCAGTGGGGACGTACCGGGGCTCCAGCTAGTGCGGAGAGGCGGGCAAACGAACAAGTCGATGACGGCGGTTCTCCTGGTACTAGCGGCATCCCGGGAGATGGCCTGGATCGCTGGCCCCCTTCTCCTCCTTCCGCGGTAGACTCCGGCAAAATTCCGGCGCTACGGGCTACGGCTTGCTCCGGTGGGGCTCTGGGAGTGTTCTAAGGGGGAGTGGATGAGAGTGGTGTGAGGAAACAGTGCTAGGGAGGCCTCCTTATACAGGCGCGATGAGGTGGCAGTGAGGCATGGGCGGAGCTCGTCGGTGATGACGATATAGAGGGCTACCGGTGTGGGCGAGGTAGGCGGAAGGTGGGCGGTTCCCTAGCGATCATCTAGAGCTTAATGACGATGCTAGGGGTGGTGGCAATTGGTTGGGAAAGGGTGACACTCTGGGAGACAAAGGCGATGCTCGACGGTGCTCCAGGCGACTGTGGGTTACGCGGCGGTGCACGACCGCGTCTGGCGGGGTTAGGGGGTCGAGGCGGAGCGGCGTGCGTGGTTTGGTGTCGAGGCGCGGTCTGTGGCATGCTGGCGGTGAGGGCGCTCTGGCGCGCTCTGGCTGCACGCAGAGAGAAAGGGCGGCGCTGCTCTGGGGTGGTCCAGTGGCTGGCTGGGGCTGTGGGGTGGACCATGGACGGCGGTGAGGTGGCATCGTGCTTCCTGGAGCGGCGGAGAAGGGCTAGCGGTCTGCTGCAAGCTGTGCATGCTCGACCGGCGAGCATGGCATCGGGCTGGCGTGGTACTGGCACCAGGGGCTAGGGGATGGGTTAGTTTAGGCTTGGTTGGGTCTGGGGGAGACCAATATGATTAAATGTGGCTTAATGGCTCGACAAGATTTGCTCAAAAACAGTATTAGTTAGGCCATTTTGATTCTGCTCACAAGGTGTTCGATCAAATGGCCGCATGAGAGAAACTTTTGAATTTCTGAAAGATTTTTGGTGGAGTTGTTGGTCTCATGCTTGAGCATCTAGGTTTGCTTGGGATTTTGAAATGGAGTTCATTTGGATGGTTTTTGAAATAGTGTGATCTTGATACATACACTAGATTCAATTTTCAAATGTCATTTAAAATTAGAGTTTGAATGTTTTTGGGAGATCACAAAGTGGGCCTTGGCACATCACTACATGTACTAGCATGGGGTGCAAAGATCCACAATTTTTTCTGTTTGAATTTGAGTGCTAGGAATAGCCCAAGTGGGCTAGGTGATTAAAATGGCAAAAGTGACCATTTCCATTATTTATTCTTTTTGATTTCTTTTTCTTTGGGATTTGCTTGGGGCTGATCTAGATGATGTGACATTCATCATAGAATCATTTTACAACCAATGGATTAGTCAATCATGGCATTTCAAACAACTCCTAATTTAAATGCACACACATATGAATGCTTAAATATTTTTAAATGGAAAAGCTTTTGTTAACTCTCAATTTGATGATTTGGATCTTAGTACTCTTGGATTAAAGTTTTGGGATGTTACAAACCTTCCCCCCTTAAACAAAATCTCGTCTCGAGATTTAAGAAAGAAAACTAGGAACTAAAGAGATCTGGGAACTTAGTCCTAATGTAATCTTTTCGCTCCCAAGTGGCTTCTTCTTCGGTATGGTTGCTCCATTGAATCTTGAGAAATTTGATACTACGGGTCCTGGTGGTTCTGTAGGCTTCCTCTAGGATACAGATGGGCACTTCACGATACATCAGATCCTTGTT
This sequence comes from Avena sativa, assembly GCA_916181665.1. Lineage (NCBI taxonomy): Eukaryota > Viridiplantae > Streptophyta > Magnoliopsida > Poales > Poaceae > Avena > Avena sativa. Next base: position 350,044,808 of record OV702287.1, read on the forward strand.
GATAACAATGTCTCGGTGATCGATGTTCTTGACAACTTCGGTCTTCTTTGGCACTTCTAGACATTTGCGAAGTAACAAGATATGGAACACATTGTGGATGGCCGACATCTCCTCTAGCAGTTCCAGTTGATAAGATACTTCTCCTCGGCGGTTCAGCAGCTTGAAGGGCCCGATATATCTGGGGGCTAACTTTCCTTTCAAACTAAAACGTTGCGTTCCCTTCAATGGCGAAACCTTGAGATACACGAAATCTCCGACATTGAAAGTCAGGTCTCTCCTTCTTTTGTCAGCATAACTCTTCTATCTAGATTGGGCAGTCTTGAGGTGCTCACGGACTTTGTGAACCTTCTCTTCGGCTTCTCGGAGAATGTCGGGTCCAAAGATCTGACTCCTACTTGCGACCAATTCCAAGGGGTACGACACTTTCTTCCGTATAGGAACTCAAATGGTGCCATTTGCAAACTGGCTTGATAACTGTTGTTATATGAGATTTCTGCGAAAGGCAGGCAATCTTCCCATTTTGATCCATACTCTAACACATAATCTCTCAACATTTCTTCGAGGATCTGGTTGACTCTTTCAGTCTGTCCATCGGTTTGCGGGTGATAAGCTGTACTAAAATTCAACTTGGTTCCTAATCCTTCTTGGACTTTCTACCAAAATCTCGAGGTAAATTGGGTTCCTCGATCTGATACTATGGTCTTGGGGGTTCCATACAAACTAACAATTCTAGCAATGTACAACTCTGGTAGCTTCGAACTCTGGTAGGTTGTCTTGACAGGTATAAAATGAGCTATCTTGGACAGTCTATCAACGATGACCCAGATTGAGTCATTTCCCCTACTAGAAGTTGGCACACCAGTGATAAAGTCCATTCCGACGGAATCCCATTTCCATTCCGGAATCTACAAAGGTTGCAATAGTCCCGCGGGTCTCTGATGTTCCGCTTTGACTCTCTGGCAGATACCACACTTGGCGATGTAGCTTCCGATTTCTCTCTTCATCTTGTGCCACCAAAATTGCTCTTTTAATGCTTGATACATCTTTGTTCCTCCGGGGTGGACAGAATAAAGAGTATCATGAGATTATTGCATGATAACTTGCTTCAGTTCCGAATCTGTTGGCACACAGATACAACTTTTGTACCACGAAACTCCTTCGTCTTCGGTGAATCTAGGTACCTTTCATGTACCAATACGACGTTTGATTCCGTCGATACTTTCATTTCCCTTTTGGGCTTCCTTGATTTGGCTAAACAAAGTGGGTTGAAGTTCAATGCTAGCTAAAAAATCCTTTGCTAACTAGCTCAGTTCTAAACTTCTCCAACTCCTCATACAAACTTGGTTGTTTCTCCTTGATCATGTTGTTTAGCCGACATGGCAATCTGCTAAGAGAATCCGCTACCACATTGGCTTTGTCGAGGTGATAGTGAATGTCAAGGTCATAATCCTTGATTAACTCTATCCATCTCCTTTCCCTCGTATTCAGCTCCTTCTGGGTGAAAATATACTTCAAGCTTTTGTGGTCTGAGTAAATCTCACAACGATTACCCATAAGATAATGACGCCATGTCTTCAATGCCAAAACTATGACTGCTAACTCAAGATCATGGGTCGGATAGTTCTGCTCATGCTGCTTTAGTTATCTAGACAGATATGCGATAACTTTGCCTTCTTGCATTAACACACATCCGAGACCAATCTTGGATGCATCACAATACACATCAAACGGCTTCTTGATATCTGGCATGATCAATATTGGGGCTGAAATCAATCTCTTCTTTAGCTCTTGGAAACTTGCTTCACATTTGTCCGTCCATTCAAACTTCTTGTCCTTCTTCAACAATTGGGTCATGGGCTTGGCGATGCTTGAGAATCCTTCTACGAACTGGCGGTAGTATCCCGCTAATCCGAGAAATGCACGAACTAGGGTTTGAGTGGTTGGGGCTTCCCATGCTTCAACATCTCTGATCTTGGTGGGATCAATAGCTATTCCTTCGGCAGACACAATATGTCCTAGGAATCCTACCTCTTTCAGCCAAAACTCACATTTGCTGAACTTGGCATACAACCAATGCTCTCTGAGGGTTTCAAGGATGATTCTCAGACGTTGCTCATGCTCTTCTTCTGACTTGGAGTAGATAAGGATATCGTCGATAAACACAACGATAAACTTGTCTAAAAAATTCATAAAGATCTTATTCATGAGATTCATGAAATAAGCAGGGGCATTGGTTAATCCAAAATACATGACCGTATACTCGTATAAACCATAACGAGTAGTAAAGGCGGTCTTTGGAATATCCATTGCACGAATCTTAAGTTGGTGATAAACAGTCCTAAGATCGATCTTAGAGAACACATTTGCTCCAGTCAACTGATCAAATAGATCCTCTATATTTGGCAAAGGGTACTTGTTCTTGATTGTGACGTCATTCAACTTCCTGTAATCTGTGCACAACTGGTTGCCTCCATCTTTCTTGTTGACGAATAACACTAGCGATCTCCATGGCGATGCGCTTGGTTGAATCAAGCCTGTTGCCAACATAACATCCAGTTGCTTCTTCAATTCCACTAACTTTGAGGGGTTCATGCTATAGGGTCTCTGAGCTATGGGTCCCGTTCCGAGGATTAGTTCAATAATGAACTCAATATCCCTATCTGGGGGCATGCCTGGCAATTCATCTGGGAATACGTCAGGGTATTCATAGACTACTCTGACTTGGTCTATGGTGGGTAGGGCTAGACTCTTGTTGCACTTGAATTGATGGGGTAAGGTTTCAGATATATGCTCTACTAAGACTCCCGAACTACTAGTCATGGTGATGGCTTTATTGGCACAGTCAATCAATCCTTTATGCTTTGACATCCAATCCATACCTAGTACTACTTCCAAACCTTTGGTTCCAAGTACTATTAGATTGGCATAAAAATCTATCCCATGTATTCTGATAGGTACATATTTGCAAAATTTTCTAGCTTTTGTAGTTGAATCGGGGATTTGAATTATCATGACATGCTTCAAATTGGTTGGGTGGATCTTACTAGTGCATGCAAATTCTTCAGTGACAAATGAGTGCGATGCTCCAGAATCAAACAACACTCTTGCTAAAACTGAGTTGACAGAAAACATACCCAGCACTACATCTGGCGCTTCTTGCGATTCTTCGGTGTTCATGTGGAAGAGACGGCCTTTGCGGTTGTGAGGGTTCCCTGGGGCGAATCTTCTTCCTGGTTGAACACGACGCTGTTGTTGAGCTGGGGCATTCACATTGGCAGTGGCGGCAATCTTCTTGGGACACTCATTGGAATAGTGACCCTTCACTCCACACTTGAAACAAGTGATCTGAGACTTGTCTTTTGCTGCCATGGGCACAACATTGCTTCCAGTTCTGGGTGTAGCAGTGTTGTTGTTGTTGTTGTTGCTCTTGAGAGGTGCACAATTGAAATTGCTGGCATTGCCGAGGTGATTGTTGTTTCCTCCGGACTTCACATTGCCTCCGCTACAGTTGGGGTAGCTTGGGCGAGACATTGGGGGTCGGTTGTTCTGCAGGGCATATCCGGCAGAAGGGTTCGGACGGTACTTCTGTTGACTGTTGGATCCAGCTTGGTGCATCATACGACGCTTGCGGTTGTCGTTTGCCTGGTTAATCTTCCCTTCCATCTGAATGGCAGAGTCGACTAGCTCTCCGAGATCCTCTAAACGGATGTTGATGAGGACAGTCTGCATCTCATCATGCAGTCCGTTCAGGAAAATCTCCTTCTTCTTGGCCTTCGTGTTGATCTCATCAGGTGCATACCTGGCGAGGGACAAGAATATGTCATGGTACTCCACTACAGTCATTCTGCCTTGCTTCAGCTCTCTGAATTCATCCCTTATTCTGGTGACTAGACCCTGTGGCACGTGGGTGCGACTGAACTTGATTTTGAAGGCTTCCCATGTCATGACTTGACCATGGTTCATTGTGTGGGTGCTGTTACACCATGCTCTTGCATCTCCTGCCAAATAGTGGGTGGCAAAAAGAACTTTCTCGTTGTCATCAACTCTGGCTACTTCTAAGTTGTTCTCCATTGTCTGCAACCAGTCATCAGCATCTAGTGGGTTTTCCGAAGTGCTAAAGATTGGGGATTGGTATTCTGGAAATTCTTCAGTTTGGATCCTTGATGATCCTGATTTCCATGGCCTTGGTTGTTTTGGGCCATTTGAGCGATCTGCTGCAGAGTTGCTAGGTTGGCTTGGCGCTCTGCCCTGCTAGCTTCACGGTCGGCAACTAGCATCTGCATAGTCTGCAGCATCGGGTCCTACGATGAGCTGCTCCCTCTGGGGTTTCCACGAGTCATCTGAAGATTGAGATAGGTAAAGGGGTAAGAAGAAAAGTTCTAAGGTTCATGGTTTTGATTTCAAAGCTAAAACTTTGAGTTTGACTCAGGTTTTGCAACTAACTTCATTTCATTCATTCAAGCAAAGAACACGATACAAACACACACACACCACAACATCAAAGGAAAGCAAATGGTTTTAAGAACCATTCTGCAAGCTACGATACAATGGGACCGATACTCCTCACTCTACGATAGTGCTCTAGTGCATCTACTCATCATTGATGAAGTCGGAATCATCATCATCGGTGTAGAAGTCCACAGCATCCTCCTCCAGATAGTCGTCATCATTGCTGAGGTAAGAATCCATATAACCCTGGATGTCTTCACCTTCCTCTTCTTCTTCTTTTGCTGCGAGCTGAGCTTCTTGCTCCTTGATGGTCTTCTCGAGGTCGGCCACCTTCTTGCAAAGACGATCGATGGTGCAATCCTTCTTTGCGCGTTGATGGCGAAGAGACTGACGATCCTGGATGAGCAGTGAGAAATTTTGGGCCTTCTAGGCGGCAATGGCAAGGTTGTGGTTGGCGAACTCTCTAGCATTGTCCAATTCCTTCTATCTATCGTACAACAGGAATTCAAGGTTCTCCACTTGACGCTTCAACTCCGGGTGACTTGGCGTCTCCATGGGCATTCCCATAAAATCACGCCTTGCATAGTGAGCAAAGCGGGTTCCTTGGATTTGGTTGACACTCATGGCACATAGACGTGTGAGAGCTTCATGCATTGCCCTGGCTAATCCATCTAGCCAGTTGTTCTCTCTCACAGAGAACTGGATCCTCCCGGACGTTGGTGCTTCTATCTTGCCTCGAAGATCAGTGGTGACTAGCCATTGTAAGTCTCCTCCTGGGGGTCCAGGAAGTTGAGCTCCCAGAAACTCCGGATGCGGGTGTCCCAATTACTCCGATAGTGCATCAAGATCCCTCTCAAAGATCAGCTGGCCTCCATTGCCCAACTGGTAGAACTTGTTGAACTGAGTTTCCATCTATAAGAATTGAGGATGAGAAAGTTAGTGAAGTGATCAAGGGTGTCAAAATTTTATGTAGTGATGTAAGAATTTGGACGAACATGAATTTTTTTGAGAGAAAGAATTCCCAAGGGTAAAAAAGGAAATAGTTTTCATAAATACTCACTTTGGTTTTTGAAACTAAGTTTTTGTTCGGACGTCCATTTTAACTAGGGTCTCCTATGGTCAGGATGGCTTTGATACCAACTTGTCAACACCCTGATTTTTAATCCCAGATGCCTGTTATGCCATACATCGCAATCCTAGGATTACCATTTTTGCGAGACGTAACATATTGGATATCACAGTACATCATCCATTACAAACCATAATAAGGTCTTACACGAATAAAGGATCTCATGATCTAGTCTTAATACAACAAGGAGCGGAATAAATAATAAGTGTAGCGGTGGGTCCATCTTTAGGGTCACAAGCAATGCTGACGATGGAAGATGATCGTAGTTATCATAGCCGTCCTGATGTCCTTCATCTTGGTAGTCTCCTTCATAGTCTGGCCATAGGAATAGCCAGGGAAAAAGCCATGAGTACTCTTTAAGTACTCGCAAACTAACACTTAACAAGTAAGGTAGTTCTAGTGGGAATGCTAAGTTATAAGTCTATTTGTAAAGTTCAGTTTGAAACCTAAGCTGAGTTGAGAAACAAAGAAAGATAAAATAAAGTTTGAAATCACCTAAGTGGGAACTTAATTGTCATAGTCACAACTCTGTTGTGGTCAAGTCATGTCACAATTCATTTCATAAGTTGTTTTGAAAACATCTGACAACGGAACAGTATGGCCACTCCAACTGTCCATAACCGTGGATGCGGCTATTCGAATAGTTTGACACTCTGCAGAGGTGGTACACTTTCACCACAAGATTCGATACATCTGTCAGGGATAACCCTGAATCATCATACTTAGTATGCAGATAATCAAACATAACCTTTCCTTTACACACCCTAGTATAAGCACCTCTCCTATGAGTATGGCCTCCCAGCCATGACCATCTGTCATCCTGGGCACTGCATAGGTGGACAACATTGAGAGGTAGCCTTAGCTCAAACCTCTCCCGCAAGGGAACTAATACTAATACATATAAACTTCCGGCTAAGCCTTACCCAATTCATGTATTGTGGTTGTACGGTAAAATTGGAATGGTATCGCATCCGAACCCAACCATCAGTTTTGTAAAAGGGCTAAGGCTCATGCCTCAACATTTTCATCATCTTAAACCATTTGTTTTTCTCAACACATGTCAAAACATCTCAATAGAATGACTCATCATTCCAAGGTTTTCACAAGTCATTTTCACCAAGTACTCCCATCTAAAGTGAATCAAGTTTTGGTTTAGCTCTAAACTACTAAGTCAAGAGTGTTCACTAATGTGGAATGCTAATCTCAATCTCATGTCATATAGTGACATCTAAGTCTAACTAGATAGGTCAAGTTTTATACTTTTTATGCTACATTTAAACAAGTAAAGGACTTTGGTAAAGTAAAGAAGGTAAAGCTTGGAAATAAACTTGGAGTAAGTATAAGTCAAAATGGTATAACCAAAGCATGCCTAATGCCTTTGCTTAGGTTATCTAGCTTGCAAGTATTAGCTTGCATTGTTAATGATGGCTTGCTAGTATAATACTTGCAAGTGTTAGCTTGCCTTGGGTAGTGCAGTGGTTGAAGTTTTCTTCCTCCTCCTCTTGGTAGAACTCCTCCTCGAAAGCTTGATCGGTACTATCGTCTATAAATAAATACGGGATACACAATCACCAAACAATGCTTAACTAGTCTACTTAGCACACTAAGGCACACATTTGATGATCTATTATCATCACAAGGTTTAATTAACTAGCTTCATTCTTTTTATTTGAGAAAAGTAATTTCCACTCATTGAAATTAACTAAGATTTAATATTCTCCAATTAAAATATGGGATCATGTGGACACATGTCATCACCACATATTCTATCACATGGGAATGTGATTTAAATGTTGGATCACATTTTAATAAGTTTAAGTTTAATATTTAATGATTTAAAGTGACTAGAAATGCCTATATAGCATTATTTTGGTACTAGTCCAAAGTCACTGCATGTAAACCTTAAAATTATTACATATTCAGATAGGTATGGTTAAATGTGATTTTTGAGAGTTGGAATCAACTCAAAAGCTATTTTGGTAGATTTTAGAAAAATGTTTCAATGTGAAAAAGCTTCTGTCTTGTTATTTTTACTAGGAGAGATCTCTAATTCTAAATGATTTAAATCCAACGGGCTTGGATTGTGATTTAAAGTAGATATGCAACAAAATTGGAATCACTCAATTTGGATTTGTAACACTCTCTGAATTGATTTTTAAACTAAGGGACATAATTAAGTTTTAATTAAGATAGAAAAACATATATTTGAATTCAGTGGGTCGCGCGGAAATAAACGAGCCAACCCAGTTTACTCCACATAGTGCCCAGGCTGGTTTTAAGTGAGGGCCCCACCTGTTAGTGGGACAGTGGTTGCCGAAGCGGTATGGGCGAACTGTGGTCGTAAGATTAGAACTGGATCTAACAGCCCACGGTGGTCGTCGACGACGGACACGTCGCCGACGAGACTGAACCCTAGCACGGTCGATGGGGGTGCAGTGGGGATGTACCGGGGCTCCAGCTAGTGCGGCAAGGCTGGCAAACGAAAAAGTCGATGACTGCGGTTCTCCTGGTACTAGCGACGTCCCGGGAGATGGCCTGGATCGCTGGCCCCCTTCTCCTCCTTCCGCGGCAGACTCCGACGAAATTCCGGTGCTACGGGCTACGGCTTGCTCCGGTGGGGCTCTAGGAGTGTTCTGAGGGGGAGTGGATGAGAGTGGTGTGAGGAAACGGTGCTGGGGAGGCCTCCTTATATAGGCGCGACGAGGCATGGGCGGGGCTTGTCGGTGACGATGATACAGAGGGCTACCAGCGTGGGCGAGGTAGGCGGACGGTCGGCGGTTCCCTGGCGATCATCTAGAGCTTAATGGCGACGGTAGGGGCGGTGGCAATTGGTTAGGAAAGGGCGACGCTCTAGGAGACAGAGGTGGTGCTCGACGGTGCCCCTAGCGACTGTGGGTCACGCGACAGTGCACGGCCATGTCTGGCGGGGTGAGGGGGTCGAGGCGGAGCGGCGTGCACGATTTGGTGTCAAGGAGCGGTCTATGGCGTGTTGGCGGCGAGGGCGCTCTGGCGCGCTCTAGTTGCACGCAGAGAGAAAGGGCGGCACTGCTCTGGGGTGGTCCAGTGGCTGGCAGGGGCCGTGGGATGGACTGTTGGCGGCGGTGAGGTGGTGCCGTGCTTCCTAGAGCGGCGGAGAAGGGCTAGCGGTCTGCTGCGAGCTGCGCATGCTCGACTGGCGAGCATGGCATCGGGGTGGCGTGGTACTGGCGCCAGGGGCTAGCGGATGGGTTAGTTTAGGCTTGGTTGGGTCTAGGGAGACCAAGATGATTAAATGTGGCTTAATGGCTTGACAAGATTTGCTCAAAAACAGTATTAGTTAGGCCATTTTGATTTTGCTCACAAGGTGTTCGATCAAATGGCTGCATGAGAGAAACTTTTGAATTTTTGAAAGATTTTTGTGGAGTTGTTGGTCTCATGCTTGAGCATCTAGGTTTGCTTGGGATTTTGAAATGGAGTTCATTTGGATGGTTTTTGAAATAGTGTGATCTTGATACATACACTAGATTCAATTTTCAAATGTCATTTAAAATTAGAGTTTGAATGTTTTTGGGAGATCACAAAGTGGGCCTTGGCACATCACTACTTGTACTAGCAAGGGGTGCAAAGATCCACAATTGTTTCTGTTTGGATTTGAGTGCTAGGAATAGCCCAAGTGGGCTAGGTGATTAAAATGGCAAAAGTGACCATTTCCATTATTTATTCTTTTTGATTTCTTTTTCTTTGGGATTTGCTTGGGGATGATCTAGATGATGTGACATTCATCATAGAATCATTTTACAACCAATGGATCACTCAATCATGGCATTTCAAACAACTCCTAATTTAAATGCACACACATATGAATGCTTAAATATTTTTAAATGGAAAAGTTTTTGTTAACTCTCAATTTGATGATTTGGATCTTAATACTCTTGGATTAAAGTTTTGGGATGTTACACACTAGCCTTTCTAGTTCTATTAGGATGTGAGACAATATTAGAGGCGTCCTCACAGAAGACAATGTGTCCATCTTCTATACTTTCAGTGACAAGGTCTTTCACAATTGCTACTGCAGGTTCAATGTTTGTTTGTTCATCAGGTTTTACAGTTCTCTTTGTACTTTTATTAATTACACTAGTTATCATTGGATGCTCCTTTACCTTATCCGGGAAAGGTATTTTCTCGATATAAGGTTCAGGTAAGATGTGATCAATAGTGCAAAATTCAGTACTTCTAGCAGGAACACAATCAACAATATCTTTATATGGTGCATGATACTTGTTACATTCCTTTTTTGGAATTTCAATATATGAGGAAAAAGCCTTAAAATAAGTTGCAATAGCTTGAGAGTCTAGACCATAAGCATTTTTAATATTTTGAAAGTCATAAGTTCCCATAAAAGATTCAATGCATTCATAATCATAATTTATACCTGACGTTCTTCCTTTATCATTCTCCCATGCTTCAGCATTGTCTTGATACGGTCTAGAAGATCCCATTTAGCTTCTTCTTCTATGCGTGTAAATGATCCAGCACAAGAAGCATCTATATTGTTGGGGAGCTAATGGATAGGACATTTGAGCATTAGTAACTTCATTCTCCCCCAAGCTTGAGCTATACTTTCTCCATCAAGAGGCCAAAAGTTATATATTTGATTCCGATCTTTATGAATCTCACTAGGAGGATAAAATTTGGAATAAAAGAGAGGTACTATTTCCTCCCATTCAAGAGCTTAGCCATTCTTCAGCAGCTTTACCATTCCTCATCTCTTCCTTTCAGTGATAATGAGAATAACTTCTTCTTGACTTGATCAGTTGTAATACCTGCACACTTGAACAACCCGCATAATTCGTATATAAAGAGCAAATGATCACCGGGATGGACAGTTCCATCTCCAACATAATAGTTATCCATAACACGATCAATAATTCTTGTAGGTATTTTAAGAGTGTTTCATTCTTAGTAGGTGGTGGTTCATCTACTACCTTAGCAGTGGTAGTAGCATTACGAAATAAGAAACTAAGAGAATTATCCATATTGGGATAAAGTAACTAACAGAAGTAAACAAAACTCATAGTAGAAGTTTCCTTTACCAGTTCCACTCTCCAATAGCGCTTCATTCCCTGGCAACGGCGCTAGAAAATAGTCTTGATGACCCACAAGTATAGGGGATGTATCGCAGTATTTTCGTAAGAGTGTCGAACCCAACGAGGAGCAGAAGGTGTCGATGAGTGGTATGGATCAGGAATTCTCTGCAAATACTTAGCAAACGGATCTTTAGGGGTTTTTGATAATGCAGATAAATAAAGTACGAGTAAATAAAAGACAGTAAGAATAAATGCAGCAAGTGGCCCAATCCTTTCTTTAGCAAAGGACAAGCCGGTTGTATTACTTAAGATGACCAAATGTTCTTGAGGACACACGGGAATATCGTCAAGTGCTTTCGCTTCGTATAGTTGATTAATCTTCTTTAGTTTGCTAAGTGTTGTGTGGGTGAACCTATGCTAATGTACCGACCTTCCTAGGACTAATGCATACTTTTGATTATACCCCTTGCAAGCATCCGCAAGTACAAGAAAGTAATTAAGATCAAAACCTAACCACAACTTTAAACTCTAAGACCCTGACATCCCTTGTACAAAGGTTTCCTAACGGGGTTTCAGGTTTCTGTCACTCCGGGAACCCCTATGATTAGTAGCCAAATACACAATGCATTCCCCTAGGCCCATATAGGTGAAGTGTCATGTAGTCAACATTCACATGACACCACTAGAAGAAATACACCATAACTTAATTAACAAACCATTGAATCTTTCTCAACAGAATTCCACTACTAACAACATGACTTTTCCCATGTCCTCAAGAACTAAATGAACTACTCACAAGACATCATATGGATCAAGATCAGAGATGAAATAATGATAAATAACAATCTGAACATCACAATAATTCAATGGTTCACTCAATAGCATCAACTACAACAAGTAATCAATACCGAGAAAGTTTCCCCTAAGAACTATGCAAGATTCAACCCAATTGTTACAGCGGTATGGAGTGGTGATGATGGTGCTGGTGTAGATGATGGTGGTGGTGGTGATGATGATGATGATCCTGATGAAGTCCAGCTTGATGGTGGAGTTGACGGCGACGATCTCCCCTCTCCGAAAAGGAATTTCACCGGCAGAATTTTGTTTGCTGGAGAGATCTTTCTCTCTCTGTAGTTTTCCGCCATGTAGAGGCGGCAGAATCTTTCTGTGGTCACTCCCCTAGGCTTAGGGTTTCGTGGGGATAATATACGCCAAAGGGGAGAGCCAGGAGTGAGCTAGGGTGGCCACACCACTTGGTTGCGCGGCCAAGGCTGGCCTACGCCAGGGGTTGGTGTGGGCCCCTGTGGCCCATGTCCACTCCCCCTTCTGGCATCCTTCGTCTTCTGGAAAAATAGAATTTTCCATGTATTTTCCCAGATTTTCTGATCTTCGCGAATTTCGCCTCCAAACAGCCCCTTTTCCATTAGAATCCTGACTGCAGCGGTCCATGCTCCAAAAGTCATCAACCATGCAAAAACAGATGAAATAACATAAGTATCATCTCTTAATATGAAATATATCAATGAATAACAGTAAATTATGATAAAGAATAGTGATGCAAAATGGACGTATCAATTTACGAGATGCTCATTGTCTGTTGCCTTGTCATTTTGATATGTGATAGCTCCTATGTCATGGGGCAAGGGGTACCCCGTTGGTGGTTCTCTATGATACATATGTACTTACAATGACAAGAGCTTACCTGTGACTGAAGTTGAGCAACATGAGGTTCAGTACTCGTAAGCAAGGGGCATGAGATTTCAACTTATAACATTCCAAGCATATCCTCTTAGTTGTGTCACGTTAACCTTAATCACTTGAAGATGCCTATGATAGGGGCAATGAGAGCTGAAAGCTAATAAGTACCATAATTTTTGGAAGCTCTTTATGAGACTTGAATCCTTGCTTCCTTCTATGAAGGACTTTCTTTTACTTTTATGTTGAGTCTCCATCTTCTATCTTTATGCATCTATTGAGAGAGCATAGTGGCCATTCTTAGTTTAATGTGCATTGTCCCAAGACTTGTTGATTGATGCATAACTTTGATATTGCTTGTTCTTAAACTATTTGTATCTAGTCACCCTTATGAACTTTGAAGGTGTCCTATGCATTTATGTTTTCCTACTCTATGAGGGACAAGCTGAATACCATTCTTATTATGTTTTCTTTATGTGAAACAAACAAACGTCTTGCAAAGCATTGTTATTCATGAATCTTTTGTTTGTACCTTTTCATGTTACATCATAGTTGTTATGTCTTATTGTTAGAACTATATCTTTCATGCTATGTTAAAGTACTATGATCCCAGCTATCAATATGCCTTGATCAAGATTGTGATGGTGCATGTCACCTCAAAAATTATTCTTTTATTTTTATCACTTACCTACTCGAGGACGAGCAGGAGTTAAGCTTGGGGATGTTGATACGTTGCTAACGTATCTATAATTTTTGATGTTCCATGCTTTTTTATATCTACTTACTTATGTTTTGTCCACACTTTGGAGTACTTTTACGCATTTTCTGGGACTAACCTATTAACAAGAGCCCACAGTGCCAGTTGCTTGTTTTCTTCTGTTTTTGGTTCCAGAAAAGCTAGAAAGTGAATATTCTCGGAATTGTATGGGACAAAAGCCAAAGTCAATCTTTTACTGGAAGACTCACGGAGCCAGAAGACGAGACGGAGAGGGGCCAAGGGCTGGCCACACCACCTGGTGGCGCGGGTCAAGCCAGGCCACGCCAGGGGGTGGTGTGGGCCCCTCCAGCCTCCACCGACCTTACCTTTTCTCCTATAAGAAGCCTCCGACGCATAAACCCTTAATAATCCAGCCTCTAGCCACGAAAAGTTCGTAGCACCACCGCCACCGAAGCGGAGATTCGGGGGACATAAAGTCTCTGTTTCGGCACCCTGTCGGGACGGGGAAGTGCCCCCAGAGCCATCTCCATCGATCTCCACCACCATCTCCATCGCTGTTGCTAATTCCCAAGATGAGGAGGGAGTAGTTCTCAATCGAGGCTAAGGGTTCTACCGGTAGCTATGTGTTCATATCTCTCTCTATGCATGATCATATTGTGATCATGAGCTTTGTAATCAAGTAGATCTACCTTGCTACTCAAGTGCTTTAATAGATCTCTTCTCTCCCCATGTGTGTGAAAGTGGCACCGTGCACACCATGGTGGCACTTAGGCTAGAGATTACAAATAATTGTTATGAGTTATATTTGGAGTTGGATGTCTCTATGAAATTGTGGTGTTTGTTGGAACCATCTAGTGCTCAAGGTGATAGTGTGGGGTTATCTAGATGGGGAAAGCAAACTTTGAGATGTGCTATTATAGCTCTACCATGGATTAGAGTGTCCAACTGGAGAGTAGTTCAGAGTAGTATCATAAAGAGAAGCTATTTATATGAGAGTGTTCACTAGTGAAAGTATGATCCCTAGGCCTTGTTTCTAAGCATTGAAACACCGTTTGCAACTAGATCTATTACATGTTTGCTTGCTTCCATCTTTATTTTAGTTTGCCTTTAGTCTGTTCCTACCCGTCAAGCTCTTTTTTTGGCACTGTTACCACTTATAATTATCCATACCACATGTATTTCACTATCTCTTTGCCGAACTAGTGCACCTATACACCTGACAAGTGTATTGGGTGTGTTGGGGACACAAGAGACTTCTTGTATCTTGATTGCAGGGTTGCTTGAGAGGGATACCTTTGACCACTTCCTCCCTGAGTTCGATAAAACTTGGGTGATCCACTTAAGGGAAACTTGTTGCTGTTCTACAAGCCTCTACACTTGGAGGCCCAACAATTGTCTACAAGAATAGAAGTGCGTAGACATTAGGTTGCTGAGTAGCTAATGTATCAAACCTCGTTAAGCAACCTACTTTCTATCGCTATATCCTATTTAGCTGCACACATCTATATCTACATTTGTTTTGTTTTATGAATGAATGTATTATGCCTGGTGTGATTTGCTGCTCTAGATTTGCTACCAGATCAGGCCTACAAGAGGGCCAAAAGGGAACGAATGATCGAAGTGAGAAGTTGCTCTAGATTTGCTACCAATGGGAAAAATGAAACATATGTGTTTAGCGAGAGAGGAAAAAGGTACTCTTTCAAACTACCAGTTAACGAGCTGCCGTCTTGACAAGCTACCAGACACATACAGAAACATAACACAAAGAAGTAAAATTTATTTTACTACTCTCACTTGAGGCGCTAGCCATCTTGAAAAGCTAACTGAGTTCCAAAAAATAGAAACATAACACAAAGGAGTAATATTTAATTCACTTCTCATTAGAACACTTGAGGCGCTTGCCATCATTCCTAGGTGACAAACTGCCATCATTCCAGGTGTCAATTACATTTTTGGCCCTCCACAGCTCACAAAGTTCGTCCCACCTGGAATCTGCATTGGCTTCCCTATCTTCAGCATCCTGCGGCACAATTAGGGGTGCATCACAGGCCTGATTGTTGCCGCTAGAAGATGATGCATCTTTGTTTGCTGCTTCTGTAGCCTCTCTATCAGCTGCTTCAGATGCAGCCATTTTCTTTGCATATGCAGCTTCAAACTCAGCTATGCTGCATTTTCTACAAAGGGCTCCCCTAAGCTTGTCTTCCCTCTTGCAACTGGGGCAAAACACAAGGAAACGTAGAAAGAAACAGATCTTCTTGTAGAACTGGTAGGTCACATAAGCATCTATGGCTGCATACTTCAGGTTTATCGTAGACAATGGCCACTCGTCCCAGAAATCGTGCCTATCCGTATGGAAATCTACCTTCATTCTGTCGTACAAGTCATCGAGGATTCTAGTTGAGAGTGTAGCTATTCCATCCCTCCTCGAGCCTCCTATGATCTTGACAAGACTCTTAATATCGATGCACTTGTGCGCAGGAATTGTAATTCCCTCTTGACAAAATTTCCAAAAATCAGTACTATAGTCGACAGTGCAGAAAACAATTGCTTTTTCTACAAGGAACTAGCGCAGCACCGGACACTTCTTGTCAGTCCTGAAAGTATGTAGTTTGTCATCACCACAATTTGTAACAACAAATTGTTTGTCAATGCAAGATCATCATTTGAATATAATTTTAAAAAGTTTCGTAAATGCAAGATCAAGACTCTCAACATTGGCTTGTCATGATTTGTTTTGTCCTAAATAAAATTCAGTAGTTGCAAGATGAGCAAATTGATAAAGAACAAGAGGAGAAAACACTAAAAGCAGTTAACCATAGAGAGCAGATCTACAAACCATGAGAAGTGGTAGGCGAGGACGTGTTTCCTCATGGCCAGTTGAACATCGGTGACTTCATTCTCGTCATATGGGTTCTCTGGGGTGTACTCGAGGTCCAATCCGACAAACTTGTTCTCATCTTTCTCAACCCAACCCTCATACATCCTCAGGACTCGCACCACTGTATCCTCCTTGTTGGTGTAGACGACATCTATCTTCTTATTGTCATGGGCAATGAAGCTTGTCTCTAGAGCGCGACGACATTCCATGGCAGCAAGGAGAAGACGGGAAGAAGACAGATGACAGGAAGAAGAAGAGTGATTTCTACGAGACAGGGGAACGGTGGAACCATTAATGCATTTCTAAGGTAGTGGTTAACAACGGGGACGGAAGTCCAATGGAGAGATGCGTGGCGGTGGCTGTTCTAGCTTCTCAGTAAACAAAAAATAATAATAACAAGGATATATGCGCCCTATTTTGTCACGTCAATACACTGGGTCAATTGTGTTGTCCTATCCACTGCGCCAGCGCTGCAAGCCTACGTGACAGCCACCACGCCTAAGCGGTGGTAGCAACATAATGACGAAAACTGACAGGGGGGGCCCAACTTGACGGGTGTTAGCCTGATATTTTGTATTGAAACTTAAAGTTGAATTCGTGCCAAAAAAGACCCTATGAGTATTTGGCATGCCAACTATGGTCAACGTGGCTGATTACAAGCAACTTGGGTACCGCTTTGCCTGGGAGCCTTAACTTTCGGGCCGCAAAATGATATTCTCATGAAGAAGGTGACGACTGTCGTCCCGTCCATCTTCTGGATAGGCTTCACCTCTATCCATTAGGTGAACTTGTCCACCGCCACCAGCTGATGGGTCATTCCCGCACATGCCCGTTTCAAGGGGAAGACCATTTCTATCCCCCAAACAGTGAAGGGCCTCGTGATCTAGATGGTCTTGAGTACTACAATCAGAATGTGCCTCAGTTGGACGAAGCGCTGGCACCCGTCAGACTAGCTATTCTGCATCCTCGAGGGCGGTGGGCCAATACAAGCCGTGGCAAAACAACTTGGCGACTATTGCCAGGGATGAATCATGGAGTCCGCACTCGCCCTAGTGGATGTCCTTTAGTAGCCGGTAGCCCGTATCCATGTCGATGCATCGCTGGAATACGCCGGATATGCTACATTTGTACAACTCCTTGTTGATGATGGTGTACGTGTGCACGCGGCACCGGGTCTACCTGGCCTCCACCTCGTCATCCGAGAGCTCCTCATTGGCAATGTAGTTCATAAAGGGTTGTGCCCAAGATGGTATCTCCCAGATGGTGATGATGCTCTCTTGCTCCGGCTGGAGGATGTCGGGAGGCCACCCGGGTGGGGTACCTAGAACGGCATCCCCCGAGCCACTTGATGAGCCAGTAGCCCCCGGGTCTTTCGAGCCGGAGGATGCGAGCGTATAGGTGTCAATGCGAGGCTTTTTCTTTGCCGGTTCCAAAGGTTCCGAGTCGGTTGAGCCAGCAGCCCCTAGGTTTCTGGCCTAGATGATGGAGTCAGACTCGGGAAACGGGGTGATGGATGGCTTGCGCATATGCTCCAAGGAAACCCCTGGCAGGATCGCCTGCTTGGTGGATCCGACTCGTTCGAGCGAGTCAGCTGCCTAATTGTTGGCGCGGGGGACAGAACTCACATCTGTCGAAGCAGGCGTTGAGCTTCTGCACGTGGAAGCGGTAGAGGGCCATGTTCACATCACGAGCGTCCCATTCTCTGGATACCTGCTGCACCACCAGATCCAAGTCCCCTAAGCAAAGGATCCGGTTGATGCCAATATCCTTGGCGAGCCAGAGGCCGTGCACCAATTCCTTTTACTCGGAGACATTGTTTGAGGCCTTGAAGTGGATCTAGAGGACGTACTCCAGCCGGTCCCCCTTGGGCGATGTGCGGGCAGACAAAGCGTGCAGTGCCAACTTGCTACTAGGTCAGGGAGCTAGCTGACTCCCTACGTGCTTCTCGCTAATTTGAATTGAGGACGATGCCAGCTCCCAAGCCCCCAAGCATCTTCAAGCCGTCGAGGTGCATCTTCTAGTGATCTGAGTCGGGTACCAGTGGCAGGTACTAGGTCTTCGCCCAGTCGACTAGGAAGTCCGCCAGAGCCTGCGACTTGATCGTGAGCCTTGGCTAGTACTGGACAGAATAGGTGGTGAGCTCGATAGCCCATTTGGTGACCTGGCAGGTGGCGTCCTTGTTGCCGATGATCTCCAAGAGGGGTGCGGTGCACACCACCTTGATCGGATGCTCCTGGAAGTAGTTCTGGAGCTTCTTGCATGCCAGGTACACTCCGTAGCACATCTTCTGGTAGTGGGGGTAGTTCTGCTTGGAGAGGAAGAGGACCTCTCGTAGGTAGTAGAAGGGCCTCTAACCCAGCTGAGCCTTTCCTTCCTCGGGGTGCTCCACCACCAGGACGACGCTGATGACCTAGCTGATGGCTTCTATATAGAGCAACATCAACTCCTTGCTAGCCAGCGTGGCTAGAACTAGTGCCGTGGATAGCATGCGCTTGAGGTCGTGAAACGCGGCATCCGCTTGCAACGTCCAGGAGAACTTGTATGTCTTCTTCATCAGCTGGTGCAGCGAGAGTGCCTTCTCTCCTAGCCGGCTGATGAAACGGATGAGGGAGGATAGGCATCCAGAGAACTTCTAGACTCCAAGCAAGCTCTTGGGCAACTGGATCCTCTCGATGGCTGCAATCTTCTCTCTAATCGCCTCGATTCCTTGTTGCGAAACGAGGAAACCGAGGAGCTGGCCGGATGGGACGCCAAAGACATACTTCTCTAGTTTCAGCTTCATGTGGTACCGGTGGAGGTTGCTGAATGTCTCCCCCAAGTCCTCGAGAAGGGTGTGCTTCTCCTACATCTTGATGACGACGTCATCCATGTAAGCATGCACATTCCAGCCAATCTACGAGTGCAAGAACTTCTGCATGCAGTGCTGATAGGTGGCGCCTGCATTTTTCATACCGAAAGGCATGGTTATGTAACAGTATGCCCCGTACAAGGTCATGAATGACATCTTCAGCTGATCAGCCGGATTTAACCAGATCTGATTATAGCCGGAATAGTAGTTCAGGAAGGACAACAGGTCGCAGTTGGCCATGGAATCGATGACTTCATCGATATAGGGCAAGGCGAAGGGGTCTTTCGGGCGCGCCTTGTTCAGGCTGGTGTAGCCGATACACATGTGCCAAGTCTTGTATTTCTTCAACACCTGGACTGGGTTGGCCAACTAGTCCGGGTGGTACACCTCCATGATGAATCCGGTTACTAGGAGCCAGGTGATTTCATCACGATGATCTTTCTCTTCTCCTCCACGAAGCGGCAGAGGGGTTGCTTGACTGGTTTGGCATCCGTCCGCACATGAAGTGAGTTCTCGGCAAACTCCCTCGGGATACCCGGCATGTTCTTTGGCGACCATGCGAAGATGTCCCGATTCTCACGAAGGAAGTCGACGAGCGTGCTTTCCTATTTGATGTCCATGTTGGCACTAATGGTGATGAACTTGGTCAGATCGGATGGGTCAAGAAGGATCCTCTTTGTGTCCTTGGTCAGTTGAAAGGCCACATCTCCAATCGGCTTCCTATTAGCCGGCACTTCCTGTTGAGCCAATGCAACATTGCGCATGATCTCACATTTCTCCTCAAAAATGATGAGGGCTTCTTCTATCTTGGAGCCTGCTAACGCGCACTCCATCGACCGCCTGAAGCATCCGGCCACGGTGATCACGCTGTTAGGCCCCAACATCTTCATCTTGACGTATGCGTAGTGGGGGACGAACATGAACTTGGCGAGGGCGGGACTCCCGAGGAGAGCATGGTAGGAGCTTGTCAGGTTCACCACCTCGAACCACATCGGCTCGCTATGGAAGTTCTCCTCGGTTCCAAAGATGACGTCCAGCCGGATCTTCCCTAGTGGGGCACATGCTGGTCTCAGCAATACGTCGTGGAACACCGTGGTGGTCAGCTGCAGGTCACACTCCCGGATGACCATCTTCTCCCAGATGGAACAGTAGAGCAGGTTGAGGTTACTACCACCATCAATGAGAACACGAGAGAAACGACAGGTGTGCTCATTGGAGACAATGAGAGGGTCGAGCACCATCGCGTAGCCACCGGGATTCGGCAGGCAGTCCGGCTAGTCTTCTCGGCTCTAGGTAACAGGAGTCTCTGACTAGTTCAGGTACTGGGGGATCGGAGAGGCGATGGCGTTCACCTCCATTGAGCACCGCCTGCGGCTATTCTTGTCATCTGGCTCTGTCTCGAAGATGTGGTAGTTGGCATGCGGTTGTGGGTAGCCATTGTTGTTGGCGGCGGCTCCCTAGATGGTGGTGGTGGTCCACCGGGAGGGGCGGTGGTGGATGGGGGTAAGCTGCCTTGGTCCTTCATCTGGCGGGTCCAGCTGCAATTCCGGGTGGTGTGCGTAGCCGGCTTGAAGGGTCTGTTGTGCCACTTGCACGGGTCGTCGAACATTTGTTCGAAGGTGAACTGCGGCTTCTGCCTCCTTGCGTCGCCAGCCGGCGCCTCTAGTGCGCCATCCATAGTGTTGACCTCTCGCGCGTTGTGCGGGGCTTCTGCTGTCCGGCTACACGATCTCCCTAGAAGCGGTTGTTGTTGCCCTTCCATCTGGACGAGTCGGCCTCCCCACCCGGGTTACTTGGTCATTCACGACCCGGATCCGTAGGGACCGGTCGACCATCGGCATTCAGCCGGAGGGGTTTCTTCATTGCTGTGTCGGCCTTGGCGTACTGGTCCGCAACCGTCATTAGCTCTGCCATGGTTTTCGGCTCATCACACAGTAGAAGGTGGTGAAGCATGGTGCCCTCTCGACATCCTTCGACGAAGAACCCGATCGCCTGGCTCTCCATGATGCCCTCGCATGTGTTGTTCGTCTCCGTCCATCTGGCGAGGTACTCGCAGTCTCCCTGGATGCACAGGGCCAGATCGCGAGGGTGGCCCAGGTGCTTGTACGTGCCATTGAAGTTGCAGACGAACACCTTTTGTAAACCGGGCCATGCGTTGATGCTGTTGGGCGCGAGGCTATTGAGCCACGTCCTCGCCGATCCGGTCAACATGAGAGGGACATAGAGCACCGCCACATGCTTGTTCCTATGGGATATTTCGACTACCATGGCATAGTCGGTCAGCCAATCTTCCAGCTTCATATTGTTATCGTACTTGGGCGTGTCCCACGGCAGGGTGAACTCCGGGAATGGCTCGTTCTAGATGCATGGTCCGGAACGAACTGGTCCGGTAGAATCTTCCTCCTCCGTGATGCGTGCTTGCGCCAGGAGCTCGATGCGGTTGCGTGCATCGGGTTTGTCCGGATTGGGCGCTCCTACCCGCCCCGAGAGACGGGAACCGGCAGGTCAGGCCGCTCTGGCTAGCGGAGGGGGCAGAGAGTTGTTGTTCACCACGACGCCCTGCTTGTGGCACGGTTGGCTCTGGTGGCCCGAGTCATGATGCTTCTTGCGGGTTTCCCCGCCGGAGGAGAGGATGCCTGCTAGGTCTCACGGGGTGTGCCCTTACTGTTGCCGGGTGACTTGCTCCCCCTTGAGGCACTGGGGTTCTCGTGCATCAGTCGTATGGCGTCGGACTGCTCATCCGCGTCCCAGAGAAGCTCTTGCACCCGCACGTCCTGCCGGGCTCGCTCCTCGCCCTCCAGGTTGGGAAGCTCGTCTGCCACGGCTCGCGCCGCACGCAGCATCTTGATCGGTGTGCTGTAGGTAGGCCTGGCGATGAGGGGTGGGGGATCCGACTCACTGTCCCTGTCCATCCTTCCACCTAGCTCACCGCCCTGGCGTCTGATGACTACAAGAGCACAGATTGTTTGTAGCTAGTTGCGAAATAAAGATATCGATACCACGGGGAGCAGGAGTCTGAAGTCTAATAACTCTTGAAATAAATATTATGATAGAAATGCTAGATAAAGTTCTAAGTGACAGGATAAAATGCGAGTATTGTGTAAAAATATGTTTTAGGGTTTTGGGTATGAGAGCAATAATAAAGTAAAAAAAAATAACTTAATACAGAAAGTAAGTATCGCGTATGTAAGAGAGATTGGAACTGCAGTAGGGAAAATGGGTTCTCAGGGAGTAGCGGATACACCACTAGTATTGTAAAGATCTAAGATAAAGATTATCATCATGAACATTATTAACCGTATTTGGACGAATAAGCAACAACCACTGCTCACATCATCCTCATAACCACATCAGTCAGCAATCGACATCAATCAAATTATTGCGCTATTAAGGGACGTAATCCCGTAGGACGTATCCCATGTCATGGATAGTGTTCCGTGAGTTTCCTCGGTTTCCCAAGTTGATACGTAAGGGGTGCCAACAGCTTTATAGTCACTGTAGGTGCTAGCACGCCTTCATCTACCAACAAGTAGTTTCCTCCATCAAGTCCCCATGAGAGGCAAATATTGAGAGGTCGACTTCACTCAACATCAAGATGTAGAAAATCTAACATATGAATCAACATCATGGCAATGGTAATGGAAACAATCATAGATGAATAGTACTTGTATAAATCCACAACGAGTATAGGAATTACAACAAGATGTAGATGGGATGGATGGAGATGGTGGTGATGCAGCGGTGGATGATGAAAATCGATGCCTTAGCCTCCCAGATCTGCGTAGGGCAAAGATGGATCCCTTGTGGATGAGTTCCCCCTCCAGATGCCTTCTAGAGGTGAGGTTTCGGTGATTTCTGGGTGTTCTGTATGTCATCTCCTCAAACCAATTGCATGGGGTGAAACTATTTGACAAGGCGGACGCGGCGCCAACTATACGGCCAAAGCTATACGGCTGGAAAATTTGCTCCGCCCGTATAGTTGGTCGTTGCGCTCTCTGCCTCCTTCGTTCGCTTCTAGTTTTCTTCTGGTATTATTAATATTTCCCAAATAAGCGATTTATGTTATTTTTGACTCCTTTTCTCCATAGTAGAACTGCTCCAATAATTGTATCCATTGGATCCATCATCTGTCCTGATCCTGGTGAAAACATACATAAAATGTGCGTGTGAACGCCGTAAAATACCAAGATCCTACATCTACAATGCAAAATTATAATATGAAACCTGATGCAAATATGCACTCATCAACTTGCCCAAGCTTAGACTCTTGCTTGTCCCGAGCAAGTTTTTAGGTTAATGGATGTGATCCTCATATTCATGAAACTGAGTCGATAAAATAAATGAGGCAATTGCAGCATGTGGTTATCATGTACGATACAGGGGAATAAGTTCATGAATAGTACCTTACTCGAACCATCTGAATAGTATTTAGAAGGATCCCACGCCTTAGTTATCAACAGTTCATAAAAGATAAATCTCAACATAATGTAAAAGAATCCAATTCAACCGAATGAGTTAACGAGGTAGCCCTAAGTGTTTTATGATCAACGTATTCACTTGGGATTCAAAATCTAAAGAGTGTCTCTTTGTCATACTACAATACAGTGGTATATGCCTACTTGCTCTTTGCACATTCGCTCTTTTTCTTCTTTCTTTTCTTTTCTTTTATCTTGCATATACGCTCACACTTTTGTTTTAAGTGTTGTGCAAAGGAGCTAGCCATATATTCCACCTTATGTAGGAATTCAAAGTTCAACGATCTAAATTATCAAATTCCAACTGTATATGAAGCATTCTTATGACTTGGAGATTCTTCCTCGACTTGTTCTCACTCTACTTGGATAGCACTTTCATTTTCCTTTGTTCAAGGTTTCTTTTTCAACTTAATTGTATAGATAATTTCTATTTGTGAATCAAACCGTAGACTTACAACATATTGACCAAATTATCTTTATATGTTCCATTAATACCAATGGTGTGGAAGACTCCTATTGCTATCATCAAGTGCAAGTAAAATCATACTCAAGTCATTCATATATCAATAAAGCAAACAAAAGCTCAATATTGCTCCATATATAATAATAAACTCGGAATTTCATAAAAGGGATTGACTATTTCTGAAGGCAATTCTAATGATGCAAACTTTATTTATAGTTTGAACTAATGCATAAATAATAATAAAAACTTATAGGATAGATTACAAGGCTTAAAGATCTCCCCAAGCTTGGAATCAAGCCAGGCGGGATCAAATAATCCCATGCGATTATTTGATAGCGTGATTGTTGTAGATCAACATGGCGCCATGGCATGTAACATCGCGGTGCATAGCTTCTTGTTGGTCTCCTCGAGAGTGGTTATGAGGCTGTAGCACCTGCGGAGATCCGATTGCAAAGTGTCCACTCTATCTGCGAGCTTTGTCACCAATGGAAGGAGGTCCTCCTTCTTCTCCATCTCATTGAGACAGTGACAGACTTTGACGCGATGGAGTAGCTCCTGCTTCTGATATATCTCTAGTGCCCACACGTGATCCTTGGTCCTGGGGACAACTTCTTCTTCCTCATCCATAATTGATGGATCGGGGAAGTGGAAACCATACCTCCACTCTTCTTGAGGCTTAACCTTCATACAAGCACCAATGGTTGACTTCGAGAGCGGAACCTCCCCTTCTTTTCTAGCACCTGCACCAATATTAGATAATTCCTTACGCTTGTGCAGCATTTGATCTGTAGTGATGAACTTGACCATCTCCACACGACCTTTTCCATGTGGTTTGCGATCTTCTGTCTCTTGTTGAGCTTTCTTCATCACCGCCCAATTGATCTCCGGTGGATCATAGACGTCACGGCGGATGTAGATGTAAACCACATCATTGTTGAAGTAGCTTGGCTCGACGTACTCCTTGTACCTTGGGCTAAACCTCTCCACCTCCTCGTCATCGTCCTCCATGGACGGGCTGCTAGAGTGGTCCCTGGAAGGAGCAATGAGCCCCATGGATTTTCCACGGCCTAGGACAGGATACCTCATTGCTAGATTGGTTTCTGTAGATTGCGATTAGAGAGAGAAACAATGGCAGAATATAAGAGGGGTTAGAGGTCGGTAAGACTTCGCGAGAAACACCAAATTGTCGTCCAAGAAAAGAATCCAAACGAAACAGGGAAAGAAATCACGGATTTGGAAGTGTACTGCCACGTAACGACCAACTATACGGGCGCGTACTGTATAGGTCCCGCTGTATAGTTGGTTCTAGGCAGATATTTCCAAATATCTCGAGTCCAGGTCGATTAAATCATGACTCAGAACCGACAATAACGTTTTTTTGAATGAATAAATGAAAGATCAAATGAAAAAGTGTCTGAGAGTTTAACGACCAACTATACGACCAGAATTTTTGCTCCAGTCGTATAGTTGCGACCGTATAGATACAAACACGAAAATCAAAAGTGTCTGGGAGTTTAACGGCGAACTATATAGCCGGAATTTTTGCTCTGGTCGTATAGTTGTGACCGTATAGATACATGCACCAAAAAGTGAAACTATCTGAGAGTTCAATGACCAACTATACGGCCGGAATTTTTTCTCCGGTCGTATAGTTGCGACCGTATAGGCTCAGATATCCAAAACAATTTCAGAAAGATAATACATAGAGTTTAACGACCAACTATACGGAGAGAGCTCCCTCTCCGGTCGTATAGCTCTGCCCGTATAATTGGTAAAATCCCTCTAAAACTTAGGAAAAACATAGGGAATTCAAAAACAGAATTTTCAAGAGTAAAAATTGTGAAAATAAATCACTTATTTGGGTAAGAACACTTACCTTAGACTTACCATTTGCTTATTCGGGGATGAAGAGTTCATCCCACAACAGAGACTCCTTATCTTTTGGGGGAATTAACTTTACTTCATCAAGTAGTTCCCGTAAACGAAAATCACCAGGACTAAAGTTCATCTCAATAAGATTGGTGTCTTCCTGGGCAAACATGGACGTTGCATCTAACATTTTTATTTCTTGCCTCTACATAATCTGCAACTCAAATTCTAGAAGTGAAAGAATCCAATGGATCAGTCTTGGTTTATGTTCTTTCCTCTCAAGGAGTTCTTTTAAACCATCACGATCCGTATGAACTCTCACATTTGCATCAACTATATAAGAACGAAATTTATCACAAGAGAAAAATACAGCAAAAAGTTCTTTTTCTTCCTTAGGGTAATTCTTTTGAGCACCATTGAGAGTTCTACTATCATGATGCATAATATTAAATCTACGACCAATATGTTGTCCTAGAGTTACTCCTACAACATCATCACCAGCTTCACATATTAAATCAAAGGTTGTATCCCAGATAAGTGGTTTAATAATGGGAGCACGAGATAAAGAATTTTTTAGTTTATCACAGGCTTCAAGACATTTATCATCAAAATTAAATCTCATTCCCTTTTGCAAGAGGTTGGTTAAAGGTTTAGATATCCCAGAGAAATTTCTAATGAACCTTCTATAAAAACCCACATGACCAAGAAAACTTCGTATACCTTTAATATCCCTAGGTTGCGGCATTCTCTCTATTACATTAACCTTAGCTCTATAAACTTCAATTACCTTACCTAATACCTTGTGTCCGAGGACTATACCTTCTTTGACCATAAAGTGACACTTCTCCCAGTTTAGGACAAGATTAGTTTCTTCACGACGCTGCAAAACTCTATTGAGATTTTCCAAGAAACTAGTAAATGAAGTTCCATAGACAGAAAAGTCATCCATAAATACTTCCATTATAAGTTCTATAAAATCCGCAAAGATAGCAGTCATACATCATTGAAAAGTAGCTGGAGCATTACATAGACCAAAAGGCATACGTCGGTGTTGGGGGTATGCTATATGGGTATCCTCATAGCATGTCACCAATTCGCCTAACCCGGGTGGCCCATAGTTGGTAACAAGTCCTATGGACTGATGGGCGGTCCAGTTAGATGGATCCAGAAGGGGGGCCCATGCCAGATAAATGAAGGCTACGCAGCAGTCACCGACATAGTCGAAGCCTTGGAGTACAAGACACGGAAGACTAGTTCGTATTAGTGTAGGACTCTTTACCTTGTCCGGCAAGGACCTTTCCCTGTAAACCCTAGGTCTTGGCGCCTTCATAAGCCGGCCTATGGGAGCCTTTAGGGCAACAGATAGAAGACAACATAGATTGCTGCGTACAATGCGCAACATCTCGCACAGCGAACCTATCTCTATAACTCGGCGTATTGCCATTATAGTGATTTATAACAGGAGTAGAGTTCCGCCACCGTTGTGGGACTTGAACCTGGGTAAGCTGTGTTACCTCGTACCCGCCAACTCTCCGACTTACCCCACATCTCTAAACACGCCCTGTGAGGACCCCTCCATGGCGTACTCGTCGGTAATACCACGATAGTTGGCACCAACCGTGGGGTAAGAGGCGCTTCGATCTCTACAGCAGGCGAGGTCCAATATCTTCACGGGAATCGACAACACAATAGCCATCAGACGCGTTCTCTTCTCCGGCAACATCCCGATTTTCCCTCCAGATGAGTTCTGGGTGCCGCAGAAGACGAACCCTATGCGCTGCTCCGTCATCCCTTTCGGAGACATCCACATCTTCATCGGCAAAACCAACTCGAGTCCTAGCTCCCAGGAAGTAGGAAACTTGTCAAGCCCCGCACGGACCGCCTATGAGCAGGACACGTTCGCAGAAGGATCTGGGCCATACCTCTCCTTGTATTATGGTGGCTCAGATCAGGAAATTTCAAGGCCCACCCAAATCGCCCCTGTGCAAGATATAAAGGTGGAAGGACCCCGCAAATCCGCTTGGCTTCCCCGAGCGTTAGAGATGCACAGGTCTCACTTTGTTGGTGTAGTCACCATCTTCGATCTGGCTAGATGTGTTCAAAGGGATGGAGAACCTCCCCGCGAATACCTCGCCAGATGGATGAGGGTGAGGGAAACCCTAGACGACGAATGCACCGACGAGCTCGTTTACCACTTTGTGGAAGGGCTCACACCCGGAACACTCCTCCGGCATACCCTCCGAAGGCGGCAGGCCGCAGGTCCTCTCACCCTTGGTGAGATGGTCACCATCATTAGCGAATACGCGGAAGCCAACAAAGAGGCAAAAACGGCGATCGCCGTCATGGCTAGAGGAGGAAACAACAACAACGGCCCACCTCCATCACCCTCCACATCCGCCATCGCCAACACTGAAGCCAACTCTGACTCCATCCTTGACGCGCTATATGTCGACATCAATATGGATGGCGGTGGCTCGGATGCTAACTCGGAGAAATACGATGATGTTATGAGGGAGATCGAGAAGGAGGAGCGCGCCGAGAAGACCAACACTTCCCACCAGGTGCTAGTTGCCATTGCGAGCATGCTGGAAGAAGACAGACATGAACCGGAACATGAGAGAGCTCTGCCCACGCCAGCGGTTACCAGAGCAGCAGTAGCTAAGCATTTCGGCGTGCTTTTGGCTCCAGCCAAAGCCATGCCTCCGGTTATCCGCTCGCTACCAGCACAGGAACTCACCACGGCCCCTAGTACGGCCCGACAATCAAATCAGCCGCCAATGCCACCGTCAACATCTGCAATCAGGTCCGGATGCGAAAGTCAGACCAACTGGCCACTTCGTTCACCACACCCTACATCACGTATTGCTACGTTACGATGTCCTTTGGGTTCAAAAACGCCGGTGCTACCTACCAGCTGACAATGCAACATTGCCTACACGACCAAATAGGTCACCGTACACGCTTACATGGATGACATCGCGATAATGTCAAAGAAATCAAATGATCTTATCACTGACTTGCAGGAAAACTTTGACAATCTCCAGAAATACAACATGATGCTAAACCCCAAGAAGTGCGTCTTCGGGGTACCTTCCGGCAAACTGTTGGGCTTCATCATTTTGCATCGCAGAATCGAGGTAAACCCGGGGAAAATCAAGGCCATCCTTGACATCAAACGTCCAACATGCCTGAAGGACATACAAAGGCTCACATGCTGCATTGCAGCAGTAAGCCAGTTCATTAGCCGACTTGGCGAGAAGGCTATGCCGCTCTACAAGTTGCTCAAGAAGGCGAATAAATTCACATGGACAGACGAGGCTGACGCGACACTTTAGGAGTTGAAGATAATACTCTCCTTCCCACCAATACTTGCAGCACCGGTGACAAGGGAGCCTATGTTAGTTTACATGGCGGCAACCAACCGAGTAATCAGCGTCGTCATCGTGGTGGAGGGCAAGGAACCAACGCACGAATACGGAGTTCAGCGGCCCATTTACTATGTAAGCGAGGTCTTGATGGAATCCAAGCAACTCTACCTGCACTACCAGAAGATAGCTTATGGAGTTTTCCTTGCTTCGCGCAAGCTGAGGCATTATTTCCAGGAGCACCCTATCACAGTGGTGAGCAAAGATCCACTGTCCGACATCATCAACAATAGTGACGCTACAGAGAGAGTGGCAAAGTGGGGCATTGAACTTGCCGCCTTTGAAATCACCTACAAGAGACGCGACGCTATCAAATCACAAGCATTGGCGGATTTTCTCGCAGATTGGACAGAGCTACCAAAAGACACTCATGTGCCAGAGCTAGAATATTGGGTCATGCACTTTGAAGGATCAAAGCTACTCAATGGCTCGGGGGCTGGTGTATTCTTACAATCACCAACATGAGAAAAGTTGCAATACGTCTTGTAGATTCACTTCAAGGCTACCAACAACATGGCAGAGTATGAGGCCTTCATTCATGGAATTTGCGTAGCCAAGGATATTGGCATCAAGCGCATAGTTTGCTGTGCAGATTCCGACTTGGTTGCCCAGCAAGTAGCTGGCACCTAGAACACGCGGAACCCTATGATGGCGGCATATCGAGACGAACTAGACAAAATAGCCAAGTGCTTCGATGGCTACGAAGTCAAGTACGTCAAAAGGGAGGATAATGAGGTGGCAGATCTGCTGTCAAAGCTTGGATCAGCTCGTCGACCAATTCCGCCAGGCGTTTTCCTGGAACATTTACGAACTCCATTCGTGAAGGGAGCAGACCCCGACAACCCGGATAGAGTGGATTCATTTGTTAACACTATAACAGTGACCTCTCTAGCTTGGACGAAACCATTCATGGACTATCTAAAGTACGGAACTTTGCCCACCAATGAAGTCGAAAGCCGGCAAATAGTATGCAGAGCAAAAGGCTACAGCATCATTGACGACCAGCTATATGATGGCTCAATACACGGCGCCCAGAAAAGTGCTTGGTGCGTGGTGTTGATGTAGAGCTCGTTGGGAACCCCAAGAGGAAGGTATGATGAGCACAGCAGCAAGTTTCCCTCAGTTATGAAACCAAGGTTTAATCGAACCAGTAGGAGCAAGGAAACACCTCAAAGGTGTTACTACCTGAGCTTTGGCAGGGCGCACTACCGGTGCTAGTAGCAACATGGAGACCTGCACAACACAACCACAGAACTTTGTCCCCAACTTGTGATGAGGTTGTCAATCTCACCGTGTTTTGCGGAAAACAAAGGATTAAACGTATCGAATGGAAAGAAGTAAAAGTTTGTAGAAAGTAAACACAAAGCAGTAAAAGATTGTAGATTGTATGTAAAGAAAGAGGACTGGGATCCATAGTTCACTAGAGGTGGCTCTCCTTAGATAGATAACATGCTGGGTGAACAAATTACAGCGGGGCAATTGACAAACACCGAGAAAGAAATACATGCATATACTAATCATCTTGACTCCTTTGAGACTTGATTGGGCAATACAACATAATACATAGACCGCCATCCAATTGGATCTATGACTAATAATCCACCTTCAGGTTATCATCCGAACCCCCTCCAGTATTAAGTTGCAAGCAACAGATTATTGCTTTACGAACTGCGTGTAACGTAAACAATACGATTGTTCTATGAACAAAGGATTGTTGTTTTCTCCCTAGTAGCAACAGCACATCTAGTACCTTAGAGATTTCTGTCACTTCCCCAGATTACCAGAGGCATGAACCCACTATCGAGCATAAATACTAACTCTTGGAGTTGCTAGCATCTACTTGGCCGAGATAGCTACTAACAATGGAAAGCATGCAATCTCAAATAACAAAGACAAGATAGAATCAATAATCAATCTGAAATAGCATCTCAATATCCATCGGATCCCCGCAAACACAACATGTATGAACTACAAATAGATGACCTTGATCATGAACAGAGCTCACAAGATCTAAACATGAAAGCACAAAGGAGGAGAAACCAGCCATCTAGCTACTACATGGATCCGTAGTCGAAGGATGAACTACTCACGCATCACACCGGAGGCTTGCATGGTGATGAAGAAGGCCTCCAGGGTGAATTCCCCTCTCCGGCAGGGTGTTGGGAAGAGCTTCAGATCCCCCCCGATCTAGGGATGGAGATGACGGCGGCTACAGACTCTTTCGTGGATTTTTGATCGGGTCCCTAGGGTTTTCGTCCCGAGGGCATCTTATAGGCGGAAGGAGACGCCGAGGGGTGCTGGGGGCGGCCAGACCACCCCCTGCGGTGGGCCAGGCCTGGCCGCGCGGCCAGGTGGTGTGGCCGGCCCCCAACCCTTCTCCTTCTCGTATTCTGGCACTTGATCCCTTCGGAAAAATAGGCACTTTGGCTTTTGTCCCGTCCAATTCCGAGAATATTCATTTTCTGACTTTTCTGGAACCAAAAACAACAGAAAACAGACAGCTGGCACTGTGGCTCTTGTTAATAGGTTAGTCCAAGAAATCATAATAAAAGTACTCCAAAGTTGGAACAAAACACAAGAAAGTGGATAAAACCAAGCATGGAACATCAAAAATTATAGATACATTTGCAATGTATCAACATCCCCAAGCTTAACTCCTACTCGTCCTCGAGTAGGTAAGTGATAAAAAGAAATAATTTTTGAGGTGACATGCACCATCAAAAACTTGATCAAAAGTATTTGCAAAACTCAAAACTGGGATCAAAGTACTTCAATCATAACATGAAAGACAAAGTTCTAGCAATAAGCAAAGAAACTAAGATGCAACATGAAAAGGCACAAACAAAAGATTCATGAATAACATGCTTTGCAAGACGTTTATTTGTTTCACATAAAGAAAACATAGCATAAAAGTATTCAACTTGTCCTTCATAGAGTAGCAAATATAAATGCATATGACACCTTCAAAGTGCATAAGAGTGACTAGATACAATAGTTTCAAACAAGCAATAACAAGTTATGCATCAATCAACTAGTCTTGGGACAATGCACATAGAACTAAGAATGGCCACTATGCTCTCAAAGTAGTGCATAAAGATAGAAGGTGGAGACTCAATATAATGGTGGAAGAAAGGCCTTTTGTAAAAGGAAGTAGGGATTCAAGTCTCATAAAGAGCTTCCAAAAATTATGGTACTTGTAGCTTTTAGCTCTCATTGCCCCTATCATAAGCATCTTGAAGGTGATTAAGGTTAAAGTGACACAATTAAGAGGATATGCTTGACAAGTTATAAACCGAAATATTATGCGCCTTACTTACGAAGACCGATCCTCATGCTACTCAACTTCAGTCACGAGTTAACTCATGTCATTGTAAGTATATGTGTATCATTAAGAACCGCCAACGGGGTACCCCTTACACATGATACGGGAGCTTTCCCATAATCAAAATGACAAGGCAAACAGACAATGAGCATCTCAGCGATCTTTTTATTTGCTATTTGCATAGGTTTTTATTGAGGATGCTTCATAGAGTGCTCATTATGGTGATGCTGCAAGTTTCCACCATTATTAGGCATGGCTTAGGCTAGCGGCCCAGGCGTTTCTCTAACACACATACAAACTCCATGATCTTACAAGTTCCACATTTATTTCACACCGCCGGGATCCGTAAGCAAAAGAACATAATATCAACGGGGTACAAAGTACAAGTGCAATGTTGAAAGCGTTCCCCATGAAACATGGTTCTGCTAATTTCAACTTATAAAGCGCAAGCATATACACAACAAAGAAGGACCCAATGGTTCAAGTTTATTAGAGGCAATAAAGTAAAGTGTGCCATCAAGTTCGTGAGAGCTTTAATCACTAGTTTTCTCATAACAAGTGAAAGGTAGACAAAAGCATGAATATACTTGGAATAGCATAAGGTAGTAGGTAGGTATGGTGGACTCTCTGGAAAAACTTGGTGTAGGGAGTTTGATGCATGAGTGTAACTCATACTTGGTTGTGGAGGCTAGCAAAAGACTGGGAGCGACAAACTAAGAGAGCAATAATGGCCATAATCATGTAGAGCGACAAAACATCATTGAACAAAGCATAAAGTGATACTAAAAGTTGAAAACTAAAGGATCATAAAGTCTTATGGTGACTTTTGATAGTCATAACATGGTGTGAGCATGTGCCAAGTCAACCCAAATAAAGCATCAAAGGAGAATACTACTATACTATGCTTTAATATGCTAAAACAACGCATGATTCATCCAAGGCACATTAAGCAATCTCAATTGTTTATAACAAGTCATGCTACAGCAAAGAATACCAAGCATAAAGCCAAAACAATATCAAGCATGGAATGACAAAGCATAGCCACAGTCAAAAACGAGCTCTTTTTACCACATAAGCATGAACTTTCCTACTCTTTTTCAAACCAAACCAAACTATTTGCAAACCAATGTATGAAAGAGAGGGTCCAACCAACTTATTCATAAAACTAAGAAAACCAAGCAAACTAAAAACCAAAACGAAAACGAAAAAGAAGACGCTCCAAGAAAAACACAACTGTGCACGAAACAATAAAAATGAAGCGTTTGGAAGAAACCTGGAATTTTTATTGATGAAGAAGGGGATGCCTTGGGCATCCCCAAGCTTTGACGCTACTTCTTGGATATTTCTTGGGGTGACACGCGTGGCATCCCCAAGCTTGAGCTTTAGTCCATCCTTCATCTCATTACTCATTCCTTCCACACACCTGGAAATTTTCCTTCATACAAAACTTCACACAATCTCATTAGCAACATTAGTGCACTTAAGAAGTCTCAAGGTTCAGTTCTAACACCAAATAAACTTCCATTAGAATACTATCTACTGTATCACTTCCCTTAAAAAGCTTAATTCTCCAAAAGAACTCAAGAAGGAACTAACAAGAAGCAAATGCAGAAAATGGAAGAAATCTGTCAAAACAGACCAGCAGGTAAAGACGAATTTTTTTGAAGACCTTCTGTTGCTCAAATAAAAAAGTGTTGAACTAACGAAAGTTAGATAACAACCTGGATCAGAAGCACAAACATTTACAGCTCAATCCGACGTACACAACCCTCTCAGGAATTTTTACGGTGAAGCACAAAAATCTGTTTCGGGACAGCAACTTTCCCAATCATTACTTCACTCTCATTAGAGGTTACTCTTGGCACAAAAAGCAAATAAAAAGGATAAGGAGAGGTTATTACTGAAGTAATAACTTCCAAGACTCATCTAAAACTCTTGGGTTATCTCCCAACAAGTACTTTTCTTTAACGCCTTTAAGTTAGGCATAAGAACGAAAGAAAGAATCAAGTGTTCTCAAATGAAGAAGCATTAAGACCAAATTTTGTTTTCATAGGAGAAGCAAAAGAAATCTTTGCTCTCTTTTTAGGGAAGTGTTCTATACCTTTCTTGAGTGGGAGTTGATATTTAATGGTGCCTTCTTTCATATCAATGATGGCACCAACAGTTCTAAGAAAAGGTCTTCCCAAAGTAATAGGACAAGAAGCATTGTATTCAACATCCAAAACATAGAAATCAATGGGGAGATAGGAATCATTAACCATAATAAGAACATCATTAAGACTCCCCATGAGTTTCTTTTTAGCATTAGCATCAAGTTGTACATTCAAATAACAATCTTCAAGAGGAGGCAAATCAAGCATCTCATAAATCCTTCTAGGCATAATAGAAACACTACTATCAAGATCACACAAAGCTTTGAAATTAAAGTCATTCACTTTCATATTAATGATGGGTTCCCAACCATCTTCTTGCTTTATAGGAATAGAAGCTTTATGTTTCATCTTTTCTTCTTTAATCTTTATGAGAGCATCATTAATGTGTTTTGTAAAAGCCATGTTCATAGCACTAGCATTAGGACTTTTAGCAAGCTTTTGTAGGAACTTAATAACTTCAGAGATGTTGCAACCATCCAGATCAAAATCAACTTTATCATCTAAAGTAGTAGAACTATTACTAGCCTCAACACTAGTGGTGGTAATAGTAGAAACACTAATGTTTCTAGCAATTTCATCTTCTCTTTCCCACTTAGCATGTAATTCAGCTAATAGTCTAACATTTTCATCAATTCTTACTTGTATGGCATTAGTAGCTGCAAAGGGATTCTCATTAGTTTCAGGTTTAACAGCCATTTTATTCAAAGTAGATTGAGCTTCAGCCAAAGATGCTATATTTCTTTAAGCATTAGAGAGTTTTTCCTCAATAGTTTTATTGAAAGCACAACTTCAAGTTCAGAGGGAGCACTCTTATTATTGTTGTACGAATTTCCATAAGCATTACCATTGTTGGGAGGATATGGCTTATAATTGTTGTTACCAAAATTGTTCCTATAAGCATTATTACCATAAGCATTGTTGCCAAAGTTGTTATTTCTTATGAAGTTCACATCAACTTGCTCTTCTTGAGCAACCAAAGAGGCTAAAGGGACATTATTTGGATCAATATGGGTTTTCCCATTAACAAGCATAGACATAATCATATCAATCTTATCACTCAAGGAAGAGGTTTCCTCAACAGAATTTACATTCTTACCTTGTGGAGCTCTCTTAGTATGCCATTCAGAATAATTAACCATCATATTGTCCAGAAGTTTTGTTGCAGCACCCAAAGTGATGGTCATAAAGGTACCTCCAGCAGCTGAATCCAATAGGTTCCTTGAAGAATAGTTCAATCCTGCATAAAAAGTTTGGATGATCATCCAAGCAGTCAGTCCATGAGTGGGACAATTCTTTACCAAAGATTTCATTCTTTCCCAAGCTTGAGCAACATGCTCATTATCGAGTTGTTTAAACTTCATTATTTCACTTCTCATGGATATAATCTTAGCAGGAGGATAGTATTTTCCAATAAAAGCATCTTTGCACTTAGTCCAAGAATCAATACTATTCCTAGTTAAGGAATTCAACCACTCTTTAGCTTTTCCTCTCAAAGAGAAAGGAAACAATTTCAGCTTAATAATATCACCATCTATATCCCTATGCTTTTGCATCTCACAAAGTTCAACAAAGTTATTTAGATGGGAAGCAGCATCTTCATTACCAATACCAGAAAATTGTTCTCTCATAACAAGATTGAGCAAAGCAGGTTTTATCTCAAAGAAAGTATTTTCAGCCACAGGTGGAGCAATGGGAGTGCTCATAAAATCATTGTTGTTGGTGCTAGTGAAGTCACACAACTTAGTGTTTTCAAGAGTAGTCATATTTTTTGGGTTTTCAAATAAGAAAGCAAACAAGTAAAACTAATTTTTTTTTGTTTTTTGAAGAACAAAACAAGCAAACAAAGCAAAAAGAAACTAAGTAAAACAAAAACAACAAAGTAAAGAGATTGGTTATGAGGGACTCCCCTTGTGAAGATGTCCTTGACTCCCCGGCAACGGCGCCAGAAAATCGCTTCTGGCGTGTAGTTGATGTGGGAGTTTCTTCTTCTTTGTTCCCCGGCAACGGCACCAGAAAATCGCTTGATGGCTCAATACATGGCGCCCAGAAAAGTGCTTGGTGTGTGGTGTTGATGTAGAGCTCGTTAGGAACCCCAAGAGGAAGGTAAGATGAGCACAGCAGCAAGTTTCCCTCAGTTATGAAACCAAGGTTTAATCGAACCAGTAGGAGCAAGGAAACACCTCAAAGGTGTTACTAGCTGAGCTTTGGCAGGGCGCACTACTGGTGCTAGTGGCAACGTGGAGACCTGCACAACACAACCACAGAACTTTGTCCCCAACTTGCGATGAGGTTGTCAATCTCACCGTGTTTTGCGGAAAACAAATGATTAAATGTATCGAATGGAAAGAAGTAAAAGTTTTAAGAAAGTAAACACAAAGCAGTAAAAGATTGTAGATTGTATGTAAAGAAAGAGGACCGGGATCCATAATTCACTAGAGGTGGCTCTCCTTAGATAGAAAACATGCTGGGTGAACAAATTACAGCGGGGCAATTGACAAACACCGAGAAAGCAATACATGCATATAGTAATCATCTTGACTCCTTTGAGACTTGATTGGGCAATACAACATAATACATAGACCGCCATCCAATTGGATCTATGACTAATAATCCACCTTCAGGTTATCATCCGAACCCCCTCCAGTATTAAGTTGCAAGCAACAGATTATTGCTTTCCGAACTGCGTGTAACGTAAACAATACGATTGTTCTATGAACAAAGGATTGTTGTTTTCTCCCTAGTAGCAACAGCACATCTAGTACCTTAGAGATTTCTGTCACTTCCCCAGATTACCAGAGGCATGAACCCACTATCGAGCATAAATACTAACTCTTGGAGTTGCTAGCATCTACTTGGCCGAGATAGCTACTAATTACGGAAAGCATGCAAGATCTCAAATAACAAAGACATGATAGAATCAATAATCAATCTGAAATAGCATCTCAATATCCATCGGATCCCCGCAAACATAACATGTATGAATTGCAAATAGATGATCTTGATCATGAACGGAGCTCACAAGATCTAAACATGAAAGCACAAAGGAGGAGAAACCAGCCATCTAGCTACTACATGGATCTGTAGTCCGAGGAT
This sequence comes from Avena sativa, assembly GCA_916181665.1. NCBI lineage: Eukaryota > Viridiplantae > Streptophyta > Magnoliopsida > Poales > Poaceae > Avena > Avena sativa. Next base: position 350,082,391 of record OV702287.1, read on the forward strand.
GAACTACTCACGCATCACACCGGAGGCTTGCATGGTGATGAAGAAGGCCTCCAAGGTGAATTCCCCTCTCCAGCAGGGTGCCGGGAAGAGCTTCAGACCCCCCCGATCTAGGGATGGAGATGACGGCAGCTATAGACTCTTTCGTGGATTTTTGATCGGGTCCCTAGGGTTTTTGTCTCGAGGGCATCTTATAGGCGGAAGGAGAGGCCAAGGGGGTGCTGGGGGCGGCCAGACCACCCCTGGCGCGGGCCAGGCTTGGCCGCACGGCCAGGTGGTGTGGCCGTCCCCCAACACTTCTCCGTCTCGTATTCTGGCACTTGATCCCTTCCGGAAAAATAGGCACTTTGGCTTTTGTCCCGTCCAATTCCGAGAATATTCATTTTCTGACTTTTCTGGAACCAAAAGAAATAGAAAACAGGCAGCTGGCACTGTGGCTCTTGTTAATAGGTTAGTCTAAGAAATCATAATAAAAGTAATCCAAAGTTGGAACAAAACACAAGAAAGTGGATAAAACCAAGCATGGAACATAAAAAATTATAGATACATTTGGAATGTATCACTATACAAAAGAAGTACCACATGAGTTTTCCTTTGATGCATCTCCCAGCAGCAAGGTATTGAAATCCTTAGAGAAATACATCTCGGAGATTGCGGGAATCACGCCGCTCCCCGATCATTGGTGGCTAAGGCCTTTCTATAAGGATTCTACTGGATAACTGCCAAGGTGGACATAGACAAGTTGGTACAAACATGCCTTGGGTGTCAGTTTTATGCAAGACAACCAAATGTTCTAGCTAAAGAATTGCGAACCATACCAATAACTTGGACATTTGTAGTCCAGGGGCCGGACATGGTGGGACCTTTGCAGATAGCACCCTCTGGATTCACACACTTGCTAGTAGTAGTGGACAAATTCACAAAATGGATTGAAGCTAAACCCATTAGAAAGCTTGATGGGGCAACAACCCTGAAATTTGTCCGGGATCTAGTGGTGAGATTTGGTCTCCCACATAGCATCATCACTGACAATGGCAGAAATTTATCTATCGGAGAAGTTGAGGACTATTATCATGAAAAAGGCATCCGCCTTGACCTAGCATCTATGGCACACCCACAACCAAATGGGAAAGTTGAAAGGGCCAATGGACTGATTCTGCAGGGAATCAAGCCACACTTAGAGGCACCGCTACGTAGAGCAGTTGGAGCCTGGGCGGAGGAACTACCATCTGTCTTGTGGAGTTTATGAACAACACCCAACAGATCCACCGTCTTGACTCCTTTCTTCATGGTTTATGGAGCAGAAGTAGTCCTCCCATCCGACATTCTCCATGATGCAACAAGAGTTTTTGCCTACAAGGAGGACGACGCTGAAGAATCCAGACATGTGTCTGTGGACCTACTTGAAGAAGAGCATGTGCTGGCATGCCAGAGATCCGCCATCTACCAGCAGAAGCTGTGTGGCTACCATAGTCATCGCGTAAATCATCGCTCGTTTAAGGAGGGGGATCTGGTGCTTAGGCTCAAGCAGGAGAAATCACCCAAACTATCCCCGCCTTGGGAAGGATCGTTTGTCATAAGCAAAGCATTGCTAAATGGTTCCTATTACCTCGTCGGTATTCGTAAGTTGAAAGATAGGCCAAAAAATCGCAAGCGCAAGCAACGTGACTCTGATGATGATTAACCGGAGACAGATCGGCCATGGAACATAGCACATCTATGTCCCTTTTACACTTAGCAAATTTATATTATGTAATAAGTTTCTTATATGATTAATGAAATAAAGCATTTGGTTCACTCATATTCTCTGAGTCTTTTACCTCCTTTAGTTGTTCATTTTTTTGATCATATAAACCCTTTATGCGCAAGTTTGTATTTGCACTTGTGAAAATTCTGTCTACGGGCATTAGCTTAAGTTTTTTGGTCTACATGTTTTCTGAAGTTTCTATGTGGATTCCAGAGTAATGACTTTTAGGCACTGAAACCGGCGAGTTTACTCTTAGGTTCTTGACAGTGCTATTAAGCATCATCACCTGAGAGCATAGTTATGTGATGCCAGTCTTCCGTCTCACGAAAGGTCAAGCATTCGAACCAGAATAATGGATAAGCCAGCACTTGCTTAAAAAATATACACATGCTGGAAACAGATAATTTGCAAGAAACTTGAGTACAAGTTTCTCCGCCTTAGCAAAACATAAGTTTTCCGCACACATTTTGCAGAGGCACATTTAATACAACATTGTTTTTTATGGCTCTGCTGCAGGGGGCTTCGTGGTGGCATCATCAGGAGAACCAGGTCGGGAGAGCTCGTCAAAGTCGGAGGGAGATGGGATAGACTCAGACAAAGCCATATCTTTGTCAAGGATCTCAGAAGGCACGAAGGCGTCCGCCTTGACCATCTTGGTAGCTTTGGTGTCGAAGCCTACGAGGGAATTCCAAATAGCATCACTATCGATCTCTTTCCCTTCCTCATCTAGCTTGGGCATGCTAGAGGTCACCAAATCGATGTTGGTGTTGTAGTAGCATGCCTTGACCAAGGATAGGGTCATCCTAGCACCAGCCCGGACGCAAGAGGCTTTCCAGTCCTCGACTTTCTCGAGGGCTCGGTGTAGAATTTCCACGTACTTGGTTGCTGAGTCTGTCGCCTTGATATTGATACCTAGAGGTTGAGCTATCTCCTTGGCCTAGATAATGGTGGTGTTGACGAAGTTGCTGGCAAGAATCATGCGTTCCTTGTGATCCAGGGCACCCTCACCCAAGTTGGCTAACCCAATGGGAGTTGTGGTTTACACAAGGACAAGGACCATGAGCACACACAAGTTGAATGATTATCCAAAAGTACAGAAATGACCAAGACGGAGAAAGGTTACCAAAGATACTCGTTTCCGCTTTCTCGCATGTCTCCGCCAGGAAATCTTGCTCCTTCTAGACTAACTTGTACACCTCAAGGTTCCTAGCATTCTGCTCTTTGGTAGCCTGGTTCTGCTCCTTGAGTTGTGCAATTTCATCCTTCAGGCGCTGCATCTCGGCATCAGCAGACTCTTGGAGCACCTTCATCGCTGCCTCATGGCCCGTGAAGGCATCGGCCAGGTCCTTCTTCAAACTTTTATTCTCATCATCGAGCTCCTGGATATGCTTGGATTGCTCGACGGTGCTCTTGGCCTTGGCGATGGCTTTTGTAAGATGGAAATCAGAAAGTGCTATAATAAGACGGAAGAAATGAATTCATGAGGAAAAGCAAGGAGTTGTTACAAGAAATATACTCTGGCTATTTTTGATATGTTTCTTCAGGGAGGGTGTTTTACCATGTTCAAGGTCTAGTTCCTTTGGCAGAGCAGCAAACCTCTCATTGGCGGCTATCCGTTTATTCTCATTCTGCACAAGATGTTAACATGCTTAGTTTCTCTAGAGAATCTAGTCGGAACTATCCAAGTTTCAACTAAATGCTCAGGGGCTACAGTATAAGATTTTAAAATAAGCTAGTTTCTCTAGAGCATCTAGTCGGAACTATCCAGTTTCAACTAAACGCTCGGGGGCTACACGGACAAGTTCTACACTTAGTTCTTTGGGCACTTAGGCCAAAACTATTTGTTTTTTGCCTAAGAGATTGGGGGCTAAAATGGGATACATTACAAATCAAAAGAAGTGAAGTTCAAAAGACTTACGATGGCAATGACCCTAAGATTGTTGGCCAGATGAGCATAGGAATCATGGACGGTCCGGGCGTTGTTATAAATTGCGTTGGCCTTTAAGATGAGGTCATCCAAGCACAACATCGGAGGAGTCGCATCCAATGGAGAAGTTGAAGCCCGAGGCATGGATGACCCTAGCTGTCTCTTGCATCTTCAAGATAGATGATGGCTCAGAGGCTCCCGCCTCGATCGTTGCTTCCACATCCACCTCTTCCACCACTTGCTTCCGTTTCTCGGTGGCATCCTTAGCCGGAGCTTCATGCACTTTAGAGGAAGTGATCTCCTGCGTCGCCTGGCCGCTGGGAGCAACGTCTTCCTTGACAGAGCCTGAGATATCAAGAGTTGGATTGACATCTATCTCCATGGCGGAGATCTCAGGGATGACGGGAGATGAAGGCCCAGCGGGGCCAGTAGAAGGCTTGGCGGCAGGAGTAGGGGGAGCAGTAGCGGGAGACGACTTGGCGGCCATGTCCTTGGTTAGCATGTCGCGAATGTTTTTTAACCCTCCAACATCTTTGGAGGATCGCTTCAAACTAACACCGTATTTCCTCCTGAAACATACAAAGTATAAGTACAAGAGTTGAAAAAAGGTATGAGCTGAAAAGCATAAGTCAGAGAATGAAAATACTTACTCCACGGCAGGAGCCTTAGTGAGGGGAATGCCGGTGGATTTCTTCTTCTTCTCTGCCTCTAAGGAGAATATCATTTTGTGGCCCGAAAGTTGGGGCGCCCAGGCAACACGGTACCCAAGTTCCCTGAAATCAGTCGGGATGACTACAGTTGTTGTGCCAAATACTCAGAGGGTCTTTTTCGGCATGAATTCAACTTTACGTTTCAATACAGAAAAATCAGGCTAACGGCCGTCAAGTTGGGCCCCCCTGTCAGTTGTCGCTGTTATGTCGCTCCTGTCGCTTAGGTGTCAATTAGGCTTGCAGTGTTGGCGCCTACATCCATTACGCGTCTTCTTCTTCCCTGGAGCGGCAATCTGTAGTCGCGGCCATGGCGCAGAGCTGGGACATGACGAACCTGCTCGGCCCCGCTCTCCTCCCCATCTCGAGTCGGAGCTCGCCCTCACCGTGGACGCACCCATGGCACGATGCGGGGACGAGAATTGGTTCCCGGTGAGATCTGTCACCGTGTCGACCATGCTTGGTTCTGTTTTCCTCCTCTAGAATCCGAGCTCGCCGTCGCCGTGGTTGCACCCGCACCAATTTTGCCACCTCTGCCGAGGTCTCTATGGTAGCTCAAGTTCTGTCATGTTGGACCTATAAGCGAATTCGGAGCTGGGCGGCGGCAACCCGTTGTTGAACCTGCAAGGAATTTGCTGAAGGCTGCGTGCCGCTGCAAGGTCTTCGGCTGATGCCTTCGGCTTCTACCAACGTCCACCGCTGATGTGAGATCATTTAGTTACTTCAATACAAAATTTCGACCAATTTAACTTGTTGATGTATTCCTTGACAATTATAATATAATCGAGCACTAGAAATATTTTGTAATGTGCATGAGCATGATCAGTAATATAATTGAACACTAAAAATTTTAAGGCATTCCATATAAAAGAGTAGATTAATATAGAAGGTTCACCAGAGACACCACAAATATATTGTACTACATGCCACACACAAGTAATAATTAACTAAAACAAAATAAAAGTAGGGGCGGCAGCAGGAGGCCGGGACACGGAGATGCCTAGCAGGGCAGGGGTTTATCAGCAGGAGGCAGCGATAGCCTAGTCGATGGGATACAGGCTAGTCCTGACATACTCCCGGAGGAATTTTCCATAGGCTACGTGCCGCGCCAAGGTAATCGGCCTATGGCTTCTGCCTCCGCCTCTGCCAACGCCCTCCGCGTGCTGGATCATGCTGCTGAGGTCCATGTTGATTGCTCTGCCACAAAATGGGCAAAACGGTCTCCCCCTACGGCGGAAACGGATTAGCCCACACCGTAACCGCCTCAGCACGTAGCGGCTCTTGTTGTCCCTGGATACCTTGCTACCGTCCACTTCATCATCATCCTCCTATTGATTTTTAAGAACATAACTTAGAACTCATACATATGATTAAATTGTATTACAACTCAAGAATTGATAACATGTATATGTAAGACAATATATCCGTGGATATGAAATATAAAGCATCTCAGCAATAGTTTGATCGGTTCATATATCATTTCATCTCAACACAATGACAAATAATTGCATCAGAGTGAATGTAGGATAAATCTAGGGGCCTCATAAGTTTCTTCAGGGATGGAGTAGGTGAACCAAGTAACAATTGCACAACCTGTAATGTTGTTGTACATCACCCCAGGTTCACTAACTCATCCCTAAAAAAATCTGACACCAATGTGTCTGCCTCTCTTTTGGGACAAATTTGAATCATTGGCCACAATAAGAAATTGAAATGTAATCGTAGAAAACATTATTCAGGGATATACATAGTCAAGTACAAAAACAAGCCTAAATATTGTAATTATAAATAAAAACCAAACAATTAATCTTCAGGTACATGTTAAAACTACTTATAATCAAAACCATTCATATACATATGCATCATACCAATCATTAAAAGATTAGAAACAATTCAAGGATCATATATGTAGTTCCATATGAGAATAAATCTAGGGCCTCATAATTTGTTCCAGAGATGGAGTTGGCGAACCAAAGTACCAACAGCACAACCTATATTGTTTGTGTGCATTGCTGCATCAGGTTTGCCAACCCATCCCTAAAACACGACACCATCATACGTGTCTCCCCTTGAACTCTTTTGGGAAAAATTTCAATCATCAGCCTCAGTGACAAACTAAAATGTAATTCTTATACACTATGAATGCATGGAATAGATAATTCGAATATCATAGTTCTATGAATGTAGAATAAATATTGCGGCCTCATAAGTTTCTACAGGGATGGCGTAAGCGAACCAAGTAACACTTGCACATCTTATATTGATCTTGTACATGGCCCAAGGTTCGCTAACTCATCCCTGAAAAAATCTAACACCAATGTGTCTGCCTCTCTTTGGGGCAAATTTGAATCATTGGCCACAATAAGAAATTGAAATGTAATCATACAAAACAATATTCAGGGATATACATAGTCAGGTACAAAAACAAGCCTAAATATTGTAATTATAAATAAAAAACCAAACAATTAATCTTCAGGTACATGTTAAAAATACTTATGATCAAAACCATTCATATACATATGCATCATACCAATCATTAAAATATTAGAAACAAATAAAGGATCATATATGTAGTTCCATATGAGAATAAATCAAGGGCCTCATAATTTGTTTAAGAGATGGAGTTGGAGAACCAAAGTACCAACATCACAACCTATATTGTTTGTGTGCATTGCTGCCTCAGGTTCACCAACCCATCCCTCAAACATGACACCATCATATGTGTCTCCCCTTGAACTCTTTTGGGGAAAATTTCAATCATCGACCTCAGTGACAAACTAAAATGTAATTCTTATACACTATGAATGCATGGAATAGATAATTCAAATAGCATAGTTCTATGAATGTAGAATAAAGATTGCGGCCTCATAAGTTTCTGCAGAGATAGCGTAAGCGAACCAAGTAACAATTGCATAGCTTATATTGATCTTGTACATGGCCCCAGGTTCGCTCACTCATCCCTGAAAAAATCTGACACCAATGTGCCTGCCTCTCTTTGGGGCAAATTTGAATCATTGGCCACAATAAGAAATCGAAATGTAATCGTACAAAACAATATTCAGGGATATACATATGCATCATACAACGCATTCATAGATCAGAAACAATACAAAGATTTTATATATAGGTTCCATATGAGAAAAAAATTAGGGCCTCATTTTTTTAGCGATGGAGTCGGAGAACCAAAATACTAATAGCACAACCTATATTGTTTATGTGCATTATTACCTGAGGTTCACTAACCATCCCTGAGAAAACGACACCATCAGATGCCCTTGCACTATTTTGGGGCAAAATTTAATAATTAGGCTCAGTAATGAATAGAAATGTAATGTTATAGGCTTGCTGTGTATCGAAATCAACACTCAACTAGCAAACTCAACTAGATGGTAGATGAGCAGATTGGGGTTTTGTGACTAGATGGCATATGCATCAATCGACCGATCGAACCATATATATACTACCCTACTTCAAGAGCAAAAGAATCTGTACATGATTGAGCAAATCCTATGTATGAACAGTGAAAACTGCGGCTGCGACTAGAGAAGCTAGCAATGTAGTACGTCAGACTCCTCATCAGGGACCTCCTCCTCTAACTCGTCATTCTCCGCGATTGCGTCTAAGATTTCTTGTATGGAGATGGGGTCGTTGATGTAGAGCACCAGATTGCCTCTGGCTGCCGCCTGCCCTCCATCCAGATCTGCCGCTGGCACCACGACGTTGTCGGCTAACTGCTGCTCGGCGGCGACGGCTACTACCTGCTGCTCGGCGGACGGCTACCACCTACTGCTCGGCGGCGATGGCTACTGGCTAGACGGATGACTCACACCCTCGACGGCGCGGTGACAAGCGGCGTTCGTGCCCGGAGAAGACGCCTTCGCCTGCTTGGCGTCGACCGAGCCATCTGCTGCTACGCCTTCAACTTCCTCCGTCTCGTCTCCACGCATACGCTTCATGGAGCACCAAGGGAAGGAGGTAGTGCAAGAGAGGGAGCTTCGGCGCACGTGGTAGGTGTAGATTGGGGTCTTGGGACTAGACAGACTGGGGGGAAATGACACAAGCTCATGGAAGAAGAAGCTCAAGGGGGGTTATAAACACCGGACCATTTGTAGTCCTCGAGTGGACACATGTGGTGGGCGAGGGACCACCCTTTTTTTGGGTTCCCTTTTTTTGAAATAGCCACGATCTCCACTTTAGAGCTGCATTGAAAACACGCTCATGGCAGACCTCGATTCCACTGCATGCAAGTGGCACAGAACCAATTTCTAGAAACATTAGATCTACTCGAGGGGGGCCCTTGACTCATGGAAGTTACTAGCGGTAGGGCCCAGTTGGAAGTGAGATTGAGAGCGCTGCGTAAAAATGGGATATGTCTTATTAAAATCAAGTGGCAATAAATTGCAGCGTCCCGTCGACAACCGTGCACTCGATGACCCCATTGCCCTCTGCATGTGTTGTAGTAGCAGTAGTAGGCTTTTCAGACTTGATTAAACTTGACATGACCGCTCGACGACATTTTCCATGGACGACATCATGTTCCTTCCTGTAGAAGTCTTGCCGAGGGAGACGTCCGTGTTGTCTCACGATGTACTGTGAAGGGCACAACGTGTGAAACGTTCATCGTTGGATCGCACATAATTAATGGTTGGTGCGCACGATCCGCGTGACAATTGTGAAAACCAATCAGGGAGTAGCAGACAGGGTGAAAACAGGTTTGGGCTTCGACGAAAGATAGAGAGAGGGGGCAAAACTAAGTAGTACAACATAAAACCAAGGGCAAAACTGAGTAGTATAAAATGAAAAGTGTCTTGTACAATGAAATACAGCATGGCATACATCTAATTATGCCAAGATATATCCACTAGAGTTCATTGGATGTGTGTTCTTCCCATAAACCACACTTGGATCCACTAGTGTGATTGCATGTCTGCTCTTTTCATTAACCACAGTTAGAGTCATTGCATGTCTGTTCTTTTCAAAAACCACATATCACCAGTGTCATTGCATGTGTGTTCTTCTCATGAACCACACATGGATCCACCCAGTGTGATTGCATGTCTGTTCTTTTCACAAACCACATATGGATCCACCAGTGTCATTGCATGTCTGTTCTTTTCATGAACCACACCCAGTGTCATTGCATGTCTGTTCCTCTAAACAAACCACATAAAGATCCACCAGTGTCATTGCATGTCCGTTCTTTTCATGAACCACACATGGATCCACCAGTGTCATTGCATGTGTGTTCTTTTCATGAACCACAGCTAGAGTCATTGCATGTGTGTTCTTCTAAGCAAACCACACATGGATCCACCTCGTGTGATTGCATGTCAGTTCTTTTCAAAAACCACACATGGATCCACCAGTGTCATTGCATGTGTGTTCTTTTCATGAACCACAGCTAGAGTCATTGCATGTCTATTCTTACCACAAACCACACATGGATCCACCTAGTGTCATTGCATGTCTATTCCTCTAAACAAAGCACATAAGGATCCACCAGTGTCATTGCATGTCTGTTCTTTTCATGAACCACAACTAGAGTCATCGCATGTCTATGCTTTCTACAAACCACATATGGATCCACCAGTGTCATTGCATGTCAGTTGTTTTCATGAACCACACCCAGTGTCATTGCATGTTTGTTCCTCTAAACAAACCACACATGGATCCAACTAGTGTCATTGCATGTGTGCTCTTCTAAACAAACCACATACGGATCCACCAGTGTCATTGCATGTGTGTTCTTTTCATGAACCACAACTAGAGTCATTGCATGTGTGTTCTTCTAAACAAACCACATAAGGATCCACCAGTGTCATTGCATGTCTGTTCTTTTCATGAACCACACCTAGTGTCATTGCATGTTTGTTCCTCTAAACAAACCACACATGGATCCACCCAGTGTCACTGGATGTGTGTTCTTCTCATGAACCACACATGGATCCACCAGTGTCATTGCATGTGTGTTCTTTTCATGAACCAAAGCTAGAGTCATTGCACGTGTGTTCTTCTAAACAAACCACATAAGGATCCAACAGTGTCATTGGATGTGTCTTCTTCTCATGAACCACACCCAATGTCATTGGATGTGTGTCTTCTCATGAACCACACATGGATACACTAGTGCCATTGCATGTGTGTTCTTTTAATGAACCATAGATAGTGTCATTGCATGTGTGTTCTTCTAAACAAACCACATAAGGATCCACCAGTGTCATTGCATGTGTGTTCTTTTCATGAACCACATAAGGATACACCAGTGTCACTTCATGTTTGTTCTTTTCACAAACGACATAAGGATCCACCAGTGTCATTGCATGTCTATTCTTTTCATGAACCACATGGATCCACCAGTGTCATTGCATGCGTGTTCTTCTCAACAAACCACATAAGGATCCACCAGTGTCATTGCATGTCAGTTATTTTCATAAACCACACACAGTGTCATTGCATGTTTGTTCCTCTAAACAAAACACATAAGGATCCACCATTGTCATTGCATGTCTGTGCTTCTGATGAACCACAGCTAGTGTCATTGCATGTCTGTTCTTCTCACAAACCACATCAGGATCCACCAGTGTCATTGGATGTGTGTTCTTCTCATGAACCATACATGGATCCACCCAGTGTCATTGCATGTATGTTCTTTCCATGAACCACAGCTAGATTCATTGCATGTTTGTGCTTTCCACAAACCACATATGTATCCACCAGTGTCATTGCATGTCTGTTCTTTTCATGAACAACACCCAGTGTCATTGCATGTCTGTTCCTCTAAACAAACCACACATGGATCCACGTAGTGTCATTTCATGTATGTTCTTTTCATGAACCACACATGGATCACCCAGTGTCATTCCATGTGTGTTCTTTTCATGAACCACACCCAGTGTCATTGCATGTCTGTTCCTCTAAACAAACCACATAAGGATCCACCAGTGTCATTGGATGTGTGTTCTTCTCATCAACCACACATGGATACACTAGTGTCATTGCATGTATGTTCTTTTCATGAACCATAGCTAGATTCATTGCATTTGTGTTCTTCTAAAAAAACCACATAAGGATCCACCAGTGTCATTGCATGTGTGTTCTTCTCCTGAACCACGGCCAGTGTCATTGCATGCGTGTTCTTCTAAACAAACCACATAAGGATCCACCAGTGTCATTGCATGTGTGTTCTTTTCATGAACCACATAAGGATCCACCAGTGACATTGCATGCGTGTTCTTTTCATGAGCCACAGCTAGAGTTATTGCATGCGTGTTCTTCCAAACAAACCATATAAGGATCCACCAGTGTCATTGCATGTCTGTTCTTTTCTTGAACACAACCAGTGTCATTGCATGTATATTCCTCTAAACAAACCACACATGGATCCACCTAGAGTCATTGCATGTGTGTTCTTCTAAACAAACCACACATTGATCACCCAGTGTGATTGCATGTGTGTTCTTTTCATGAACCTCATCTAGAGTCATTGCATGTGTGTTCTTCTAAACATACAACATAGGGATCCACCAGTGTCATTGCATGTGTGTTCTTCTCATGAACCACAACCAGTGTCATTGCATGTGTGTTCTTCTCATGAACAACACATGGATACACTAGTGTCATTGCATGTGTGTTCTTTTCATGAACCATAGCTAGAGTCATTGCATGTGTCTTCTTCTAAACAAACCACATAAGGATCCACCGGTGTCATTATATGTGTGTTCTTCTCATGAACCACAGCTAGAGTCATTGCATGTGTGTTCTTCTAAACAAACCACATAAGGATCCACCAGTGTCATTGCATGTGTGTTCTTCTCATGAACCACACATGGATCCACCAGTGTCATTGCATGTATGTTCTTCTCATGAACCACACAAGGATCCACCAGTGTCATTGAGGGTCTATTCTTTTCATGAACCACACCCAGTGTCATTGCATGTCTGTTCCTCTAAATAAACCACATATGGATCCACCAGTGTCATTGCATGTCTGTTATTTTCATGAATCACACATGGATCCACCAGTCTCATTGCATGTCGGTTCTTTTCACAAACCACATAAGGATCCACTAGTGTCATTGCATGTCTGTTCTTTTCACAAACCACATAAGGATCCACTAGTGTCATTGCATGTCTGTTCTTTTCATGAACCACATAAGGATCCACCAGTGTCATTGCATGTGTGTTCTTCTCATGAACCACAGCCAGTGTCATTGCATGTCTGTTCCTCTAAACAAACCACACATGGATCCACCTAGAGTCATTGCATGTGTGTTCTTCTAAACAAACCAAACATGGATCACCCAGTGCCATTGCATGTGTGTTGTTTTCATGAACTTCAGCTAGAGTCATTGCATGTTTGTTCTTCTAAACAAACCTCATAAGGATCCACTAGTGTCATTGCATGTATGTTCTTCTCATGAACCACAGCCAGTGTCATTGCATGTGTGTTCTTCTCATGAACCACACATGGATACACCAGTCTCACTGCATGTGTGTTCTTTTCATGAACCACAACTAGAGTCATTGCATGTGTGTTCTTCTAAACAAACCACACATGGATCCACCTAGTGTGATTGCATGTCTGTTATTTTCACTAACCACACATGGATCCACCAGTGTCATTGCATGTGTGTTCTTTTCATGAACCACATCTAGAGTCATTGCATGTTTGTTATTTTCACAAACCACACATGGATCCACCCAGTGTGATTGCATGTCTGTTCTTTTCACAAACCACACATGGATCGACCAATGTCATTGCATGTGTGTTCTTCTCATGAACCACATCTAGTGGCATTGCATGTCTGTTCTTCTCACAAACCACATAAGGATCCACCAAAGTCATTGCATGTTTGTTCTTCTAAACAAACCACATAAGGATCCACCAGTGTCATTGCATGTGTGTTTTTTTCATGAACCACATAAGGATCCACCAGTGTCATTGGATCTGTGTTCTTCTCATGAACCACACATGGATCCACTAGTGTCATTGCATGTCTCTTATTTTCATGAATCACAGCTAGAGTCATTGCATGTCTGTTACTTCCACGAACCACATATGGATCCACTAGTGTCATTGCATGTCGTATATTTTCATGAATCACAATTAGAGTCATTGCACGTCAGTTCTTTTCATGAACTACACATTTATCCACTAGTGTCATTGCATGTCTGTTCTTCCCATGAACCACACAAGGATCCACCAGTGTCATTGCAAGTCTCTTCTTTTCATGAACCACACCCAGTGTCATTGCATGTCTGTTCCTCTAAACAAACCACATAAGGATCCACGAGTGTCATTGCATGTATGTTCTTTTCATGAACGACACATGGATCCACCAGTCTCATTGCATGTATGTTCTTTTCACAAATCACATAAGGATCCACTAGTGTCATTGCATGTCTGTTCTTTTCACAAACCACATAAGGATCCACTAGTGTCATTGCATGTCTGTTCTTTTCATGAACCACATAAGGGTCCACCAGTGTCATTGCATGTGTGTTCTTCTCATGAACCACAGCCAATGTCATTGCATGTCTGTTCCTCTAAACAAACCACACATGGATCCACCTAGAGTCATTACATGTGTGTTCTTCTAAACAAACCACAAATGGATCACCCAGTGTCATTGCATGTGTGTTCTTTTCATGAACCTCATCTAGAGTCATTGCATGTTTGTTCTTCTAAACAAACCTCATAAGGATCCACCAGTGTCATTGCATGTATGTTCTTCTCATGAACCATAGCCAGTGTCATTGCATGTGTGTTCTTCTCATGAACCACACATGGATACACTAGTGTCACTGCATGTGTGTTCTTTTCATGAACCACAACTAGAGTCATTGCATGTGTGTTCTTCTAAACAAACCACCTAAGGATCCACCGGTGTCATTGCATGTGTGTTCTTCTCATGAACCACATCTAGAGTCATTGCATGTGTGTTCTTCTAAACAAACCACATAAGGATCCACTAGTGTCATTGCATGTGTGTTCTTCTCATGAACCACACATGGATCCACCAGTGCCATTGCATGTCTGTTCTGTTGGGTCCGCAACATAGAAAACAAAAAATTTCCTACGATGAGAACTACACGCCAAGATCTATCTACTAGGTACAGAGCAACGGGTGGACATACATCCATCGAGAACTTACCCTCGAAGACAACGAGTTTTGTTAACGAGTAGGAACTCGTGGTTGATGTAGTCGTACACTTGCCGATCTCAATATCATGAGGAAGTCCGAGCGCCGCAACTCAGCAGCGCATCCGTACTTGCACACACGTTCAAGCCACCGGACAACCTCCACCTCCTTGCTCCAGCGATCCAGCGAAGGCAGCAACTCCTTCTAGACGAAATGCCACTGGGAACATGTATCTCACTAATCCGAGACCATGGGGGAATAATTCTAGAGGGGGAGAGATATCCTTTACAAGGAGGTGTGAGGAAGAAGGAGGACGAGAGTGTCCTTTTATAGGAGGAGGGGGTGCCCCTCCTTCATGGACGGCGCATGGGGGTTGACTCCTCACCTCCCCCATTCATGTGGTGGTAAACCCTCCACATTAAAATGCCTCTTCACATTCCCCTTTAAAGTCCCTACTTTAAATGCATTAAAATTCTCCATGTTTAATGCTCTCTCATTAAATAAAACTCTTTTATTAAATTTATTCAGAATTTTGTTAATTACTTTAATTAACAAACATTCAAATACAACCCCTTGCAATATTTCAATATCACATGTAGAACCACTTTCTGCAATTTCACCCGAAACAATTCTGGTTTCTATCGAAACAATTCCTGCGCTTTGCAATTCTTTCGTCTGAAACATATGTGCTCCAAAATGGTGTCCGGTAACTCTTAAGTGTGTCACCCTATGGTTCGTGAATAATGCAGACATGATTGAGACTCCTCTCAGATTAATAATCAGAAGCGGGACCTAGAGATCCATACTGACTCCTGCATATTCAATGATGACTTCTGTGATCGTGAGAACCTTTAACACTTGTAACTAAATCCCTTTGTCTCGCGATATATTACATGTCCGAGTTTCGATCATCGGTATCTCCATACCTAGTTTGATCTCGTCGCCAACATGCACTCTTTTCTTGTTCCTGTGATATAACATTCTAGTGATCACATCACTTGCTTGCAAGCTATCTCAATGTGATATCACCGAGAGGGCCCAGAGTATATCTATCCGTCATCGGGATTGACAAATTCCACTCTTGATCCATGAGCCTCAACATAACACCTTCGTAGCACTGAACCCATCTTTATAGTCACCATGTTACGGTGTGACGTTTGATGTTATCAAGATACTCTTCAGGTGTTAGCAATTAACATGATCTCATGGTCTAAGGATAAAGATTACTTCGTATGATGTTATAGCAATATAAACATAATGATTTGATCGTAATGCTATACTTCAGATGAATGTTCATCACATCATTCAACTAATGTTGTGACCTTGTTATTAACAACATCCAATGTCCATGATCAGGAAACCTTGATCATCTTGTTAATCAACAAGCTAGTCTATAAGAGAGGCATAACTAGGAACCCTTTTTGTTTATTAAACACACATGTATTGATGTTTCCGATCAATACAATTATAGCATGCAAAATAAACATTTATCATAAACATGGAATAAGATAATAACCACTTTATTATTGCCTCTCGGGCATATTCCCTTCAGTCTCCCACTTGAACTAGAGTCAATAATCTAGTTTGAAAAACTTTGCGTATTGAACACCTATGGCTTTCTGGTGTTCCATATACGCGATTGCTAGTGGTTAACATAATCTCCGGATCTGACAGTTTCAGGTCCGTCTGTATTTGCATGTCTTTGCATCTCTACGCATCACTCATTCTCAAATGAGATGGCATTTTATAAATTTGGTCCTCTGGTGAGACCTTTAGTTCATTCGGGTTAAAATATGTTGATATTATTGTCACACAATATATCTTCATAGTATTATCCCACTTTGAGCCACACCTAGTTTGATATCAAACTACTTAACACAAATGCCCTCCTTTGCTGCTACTATAGCAGTTATATACTTAGCCTTTTGTTGTAGTATCCATCACAATGTCTCAACTTTGGAACTCATCCAAATCCATCATGGAACATCCTTTCCATTACATTGTGCCACCCATAGTCTAACTTGAGATAAATTTAATTTGTATCTTGTGACAAAACTAGTATCAATGTAACACTTTACAATGAACTACTTTTAACTATTTCTCACTTATACATGATATATTCTTAGTTCTTCCAAAGCTCATAATAATATCTTTACTATTGTCCAATGATCATCTTATGAATCATTCTGGTATGTGCTCATAACATTTAGAGCATAGGACATTCTGGATATATACATATCATGGTATAATCGATCAAAAATCTTCATGTGATTTTACTCACCAAGTGTTGAAACACTTGAATCTTGATACAATCCTTTCCATGCAGCAAGAACCTTTCTTGTTGTTTCCATATTGAACCCTTTCAATATCTCATATATGTATGTCTGGCACAACCATATTAGCACCTCAATCTATCCATATAGATATTGATGCCAAATATTCCGGGTTTGCCCAAGTCTTTCATCGAAATCTCATTTTAATGAAATTCTTAACTTGTGTCAATACAAGATACATAATTTCCAATCAACAATATGTCCTCTACATAATGTATTAGAAATATGTCTCAGCGCTCCCACTTAATTTCTTGCAAATGCAAGCATCTTCATCATCTCCGATGAATTTAAACTCTTTTAACAGTTTCATCATGGTGAAGATTCCAACTCCGCTAGGCTTACTTCAACTATTGAAGTTTGCATGCCCTTTTAGCACCCTTTGAATTAACAAAACCCTTCAGACCGTATCATGTACACGTCCTAGGTAACCATTCTATTAGAAGAACCTTGTTTTGTTTATTCAACTACCATATACCAAATTATATGTAGTGGTTGCTACATTAATCCGTCAAGACTAAATATTGCTATGAAAGATCAAATCTTGTCATAGTCAACTCCTTGAACATTGCCATAAACTTCTTTCCGCCATGTCAACTATTTCATAGATGTTAAACATACATGTCTATTTCTTTATAGATCCAAACACGACTGATAGGCTTCATGCCTTTCTGGAGGGTCTTCCAAGTTCAGAAACTTGATTTCTCGTGTATGGATACTATCACGGATTCTATAACTTCTAATCATTTTATGGAGTCAGGGCCCATCATCGCTTCTTTGCATGTAGTCGGTTCATCATTGTCAAAACAATAACGACTTGCTTATCAAATCTTACTATTTGATTCTTACCGACTCACACGGTTCAATAGGAACTCTAATCTCCGAGATCACACCCTTTGTAATCACGGGAGCCATGAGCATTGTGGCCGCACTAGGACACTTTCCGGCGCTGCGCTACTTAGCACATATAGCTAAGGTTCAACAACCTTATCAAAGTTCTATTGTCCT
Organism: Avena sativa; assembly: GCA_916181665.1. Classification (NCBI taxonomy): domain Eukaryota; kingdom Viridiplantae; phylum Streptophyta; class Magnoliopsida; order Poales; family Poaceae; genus Avena; species Avena sativa. The sequence goes on from OV702287.1 coordinate 350,100,249, forward strand.
CCCACTTAACTTTTCGCGAAAAATTCCTTCTCAAGAAACTTGACGTTCTAAGTAACAAACTCTTTTTGTCCTCGGTGTTATGGAGAAATTCCCAACAAATTCTTGGGGATAACCTACAAAGACGTGCTTATCCGACTTTGGTTGTAAACATTTTACTTATGCATAGCATACCAAAATTTAAGAAAAGACAATTCGGGTTTTATCCCAAATCATAACTTATATGGTGTCATTTCAATGGATCACGATGGTGCTCTTTTCAGTGTAAAAGCGGTGGTCTCTAAAGCTTCAATCCTTAAAACATAATGGCAGTTTTATAAATGACACCTTTGATCTTACCATGTCAAACATGGTTTGATTTCATCTCTCGAATATTCCATACTCCTATGGTTTATCGGGAAAACACAAATCATAGAACAATTCCTCAAATCTTAGGTGTTTTTGCTAAACATGTAACTCAAATATCTTCCTTTATGATCGAATCATAAACTCTTTATTTTCTTGTTACAATGATTTTCCACTTCATCTTGAAAGTCTTTGAACAATTTTTAAATGTTTCATACTTCTTCCTTATTAAGTAAATATATAGATATATTCACTCAAATTCTGGAGAAAGCATATGAAGCAAAAAGATCCATCGCATATGGCTACACATAATGGACTATATATATCAATATGTATAATATGCAATAAGTTAGTCATCCGTTCCTCTTTGGCCTATGGACGGAGTTTCAATTATCTCGAGGAAAGTCTCACAAGCGTCAATTGATCAAAATCAGAGACTCCAAAATTCCATCAACATGGAGTTTCTTCATGTTTTCTTTCCAATATAATTTAAACAGCGATGTCTCTTCATAAGTGATCTTTCAATCATTTGTCTTGTGACATTTTAGCAATAGTGTTTATGGATGTGATTTCTCCCACTAGACTTGTAAAAGTTCATCCATCCTTTATGTAATATGGTAATTATTTTAACAACCATTGTTCTCATAATACCGGAACAAAATAACAATTATTAAAACAAATCTTGCAGGCTAGGTTTGACGACAACCAAAAACACAATAACACTTTATTTGTTTTCAATGAACATCATCACTTATTCTCTTTGCCAGTTGCTTAGGCCATTGTAGTTCATGAATTGCGTTGTCCTGTATGACACTTCATACCAACCAATTCGGTATCCAATACCGGTATCCAATACCTAAGAACCACATTGTTTAACAAGCATGGAATACAGCCATAACATGTATATCTTCTATATACCTAAGTTGGACATCTCCAACTTTTTCTTTTCTACCAAATATTTTATAGATTCTCTTTCAATAATTCCTTTTCTTTTAAAAGAATTTATCAACATCAATAGTGGTGTCATTCACATGACACATAGTACAAAGCGTATATAGTCAAACACTAATACCTTTGGACTTGCACTTTGAAGTGGATCACCATCATCAAATGTTTGGCATTCTTTCAAAAATCCATTCATTAGTAATATTTTAGTGTAGTAAACATTTTACTTACATCTTCTATTCATCCTTATCATGACAACTTTCATGATCAAGCTACTATAGACTATAAGGAAGAATGATGAGTATAATTTTAGTCCCCGAAACCTTTTTGGGAGATTCGGATGCCTAGCATCTCCATCCTTCACAAATTCTCATACAATATGAGAACATGTATTTTGCTAAATTACACTCTATCATAATGCAACCAAAAACTTTGTTTCAGATATCACAATATCTTTCACACATGATGGTTTCTGAAACAATTATTTCAGCTCCTAGATAACCTCGATATTAAAACAACTTTTGAATATCAAGAATCATGGAGGCAAAGATGATACTTTAGATACTAACATTGTAATTCTTACTCTTGATTTAATACTACTTATTAAATTTCATGGAGTAAATAGAGTTTGCTGCAAGTTTGCAATAGGACTTATAAACTTTAAATTGACATTCAAAACAATATGATACCAATTCGTAAAGTAAATATCCAGAATTCTATAGTTCTATTATCTCAATTAAAACTAAGCATAAGGTAGTGAACATACGCCAATGACTAAAACAAATTATGCAAATTCACTTCGATTTAGTTTATGACAAATTGAGTTCGACTAATCCAAATTAGAAATGAACTCCCACTCAAAAACGACATCCCTCGTGCCTTTTTGGTGATTACAGGAACCAAATCCACTACACCATGTCCGATCATCACGTGAGTCGGTGTAGCTTCAAAGGCGAGCATCAATATGGGCATCACATCAACTATGTGACTCATGCTTAACCTTTCGGTCCGTGTTCCGAGGCCATGTCTGTACATGCTAGGCTCGCCAAGTAAGAACCTTAGTACTCACATGTGTAAAACTGTCTTACACCCGTTGTATGAAAGCGTAGAGTCGAGTACACCCGATCATCACGTGATGTCTCGAAACACGATCCATAGAATGGTGCATACTTAGGGAAGAACACATTTTATCTTGATATCTAAATGAGGGATCATCTTACAATGCTACAAAAACGCAAAACTAGCAGTATAAGATGCTAACATCTAATGTGTAAAGTGAGATGATATGGTCCATGCATTTGATCTCTATCATTTGCATCATGGTATGATCTCTATCATTCCTTTGTGTGTAAGGCCAAGGTCTATGGAACTTACACGTTGAGTGTGTTGTAAGAGTATCTATCATACATCTACTTACAACAATACCATATCAAGACACTAGCCCAGCAACGATCTAAACTAGACGCCTCTAATTTATCAATTGCAAGTTTTACGTGGCTTAGGGCTTTCGGAGATAGAACCGTTGTTACCTACGAACATGAACCACAACGAGGATAACCAAGTTATTAGGAACTCATTGTAAATCAGATATTGACTATAGTAGGAGAGAAAGCCACCCGCCAGCCACTTATGCAAAACAAGTTGCATGTCAGTCGTGGAACCGGTCTCATGTACGATGACATGTAAGGTTGGTCCGGGCCGCTTCATCCCACTATGCCACCAATATCCAAAATACATAGAAGATGCAATAACATGATCATCATCGCCCACATATAAACATATGTGTACTACCCGTACAAAGCACCTACGCATAGATCTGGCTCTGATACCACTGTTGGGTCCGCAACATAGAAAACAAAATTTTTCCTACGATAAGAACTACACGCCAAGATCTATCTACTAGGTACAGAGCAACAGGTGGATATACATCTATCGAGAACTTACCCTCGAAGACAACGAGTAGGAACTTGTGGTTGATGTAGTCGTACACTTGCCGATCTCAAGATCCTGAGGAAGTCCGAGCGCCGCAACTCAGCAGTGCATCCGTACTCGCACACATGATCAAGCCACCGGACAACCTCCACCTCCTCGCTCTAGCGATCCAGCGGAAGTAGCAACTCCTTCCAGACGAAATTCCACCAGAAACATGTATCTCGCTAATCCGAGACCATGGGGGAATAATTCTAGAGGGGGAGAGAGATCCTTCACAAGAAGGTGTGAGGAAGAAGGAGGAAGAGGGTGGCCTTTTATAGGAGGAGGGGGGTGCCCCTCCTTGATGGCCGGTGCATGGGGGTGACTCCTCACCTCCCTCATTCATGTGGTGGTAACCCCTCCATATTAAAATGCCTCTTCACGTTCCCCTTTAAAGTCCATACTTTAAATGCATTAAAATTCTCCAAGTATAATGCTCTCTCATTTAATAAACCCAAATGCTAAAAAACATCCGGATGCTTCCTGTCACGTTTGAGCATCCAATTTGTGGCCGTTCGATGATGTTGATCCTGCTCGATTAGGCCTGGTCGGGCGAGGCCTTCCGACAGCCCATATAGATGCGGTGAGCTGAAATTCCCCACACACGAACACACTCGACACCCTATCCCTGCTAACGATTCCCACACCGCACCTCTACCTTCCCAGCACCGGCGGCAACCTACACCACCCGACAACCCTCCCGGCAGATCGCACCTCCGGCGCCCCCTCCGAAACCTCTGCTCCCAGCTGGGAAGGGCCTAGAAACAGAGACGCTGGAGCCGTCGCCGGCGAAAGAGAAGACTCCCGGCATGCGGACGTGGGGCTGGGAGCCTTTACATAGATGGTCTTTGGGCTGGCTACCAGCTGTTGGACGTGATGTAGTGGATCTGGCAGGCAGTGGGGCTCACCGACGCCTACGGCGTACTTTGGGGATCCGTCCTGCTCGTCGGCGCCGTCTGGATCAGTCCCTGAGTGGCTGCATGTTTTTCTCTCTTTCCGTTTGTGGAACTGATCTATGTAGTGCACTGATTATTCCTGAATTGAATTTGCATCTCGTGTGAGGAAGTTCGTGAGATCCTTGACTGAATCCTTGTACCGGTTTAAAGACAACCACACTTGTTCTCTTGCGGTCTAGTATTACTTCAGTTGGATATAGCAATAATTACTAGATCTTTTCAATTTTTGACACGATCAAGTTTTTTTTTAGCAAATTGACATTGAATATAGCTGCCATGAGGCACATTGACCTATTACGAATGAAAGATCTTGTTTACTATCATTATCTGGGAGTTTTGATGGTTATGCCGTGTGATTATTGGTAGGTTCTTGGCTACTTCCACTAGTATAGTTTACTTGTAATATATATACCTATTGAAGTTCGCCGAGAAAAAACATGGAAGCCATGGCGTGCCACTTTAAGGATTCAGGGCTAGAGGAGTGGCACTGCTTATACTCTCAACGACCATGAGGTCACCTCGAGTGCCACCCGGGAGATCTTGAGCTCTATGCCACTTTAGAAATTCTTTGATAAACATGTTGTGTTGGAGAGAGTGATTTGAAGTACTAAGAAATCAATAAAATGTCGGTGAGAGTAATTTACTGAGTGAAACTATTTTAGGTGGTGGGGTGCACCGAAAATTGATGACTGAGACTTGGCGCTTGGTACTCACTTGATAACTCTATGAGTGTGATTTGGTGACTGGTTCGGAGGTAATCTTGTCATATTTCTAGGTTATTATGTCATGCATCGAGCCCTCGGCCTAATAAGAGTAGTTGACGAGGGCCGTGCCTGTAAGGGCTACATGGTTCTTCGTATGTATCCATGTGTAACATCTATAAGTTGACTACTGTGAGTTAAGTAAGTTGTATTATCAATATGTGCAAGTTGCGTACTACAATGAATTAAGTTGGTTCCACCACAACTTGTTTAAGTTGTGTTTTATAATCTAGTTAGTTTATTTTTCTTTTCTTTTTTGGAGCAACATGCATAAGTTGACTACTTTGGTTAATTAAGTTGTATTTTCAAGCTGCCTAAGTAGGCTACTGAAATGAATTAAGTTGGTTTTACCAACATGCTTAATTTGTGTTCTATAGTCTAGTTGATTTTCTTTCCCTTTTCAGAGCAAAATGCACAAGTTCGCTACTCGGGTTAATTAAGTTGTATTGTCTATATGCGTAAGTTGAGTACTAAAATGAATTAAGTTGGTTTTGCTGGCATGTTTAAGTTGTGTTCTATAGTCTAGTTAGTTTTTTTTCTTTGGGGAAACATGCATAAGTTGGATACTTTGGGTTAATTAAGTTGTATTTGTCAACATGCCTAAATTGGCTACTGAATTGAATTAAGTTGGTTCTACCAACATGGTTAATTTGTGTTTTATAGTCTAGTTGGTTTTTTTGAGCAGCATGCACAAGTTGGCTACTCGAGTTAATTAAGTTGTATTGTCTATATGCCTAAGTTGAGTACTAAAAATGAATTAAGTTGATTCCACCAGCATGTTTAAGTTGTGTTCTATAGTTTTTTGTTTGGAACAACATGCATAATTTGGCTACTTTGGGTGAATTAAGTTGTATTTGTCAATATGTCTAAGTTGGCCGCCGAATTGAATTAAGTTGGTTCTACCAACATGCTTAATTTGTGTTTTATAGCCTAGTTGATTTTTTTAGCAACATGCAAAAGTTGGCTTCTCAGGTTAATTAAGTTGTATTATCTATGTGCTTAAGTTGGGTAGTGAAATGAATTAAGTTGTTTTCGCATGCTAAAGTTGCTTTCCCTAGCATCAGTCCCAGATTGGATTTACTACAACTTTTTCTTAAAGCTGCTTAAGCATATTTTTACCAAGTTGCTTAATTAACAAGCCAAAATTGTTTGATAATGGTTTCTAAAGTTGGTATTACCATTTGGAAACCAGTTGACGTTACAGTTCCAATTGGTTCACAACATCAGCTTAAGTTGCATCAGTATCTTTTTAGAAAGTTGTTGTTTGCATCATAAAACACTGGTCATGTAAGAAAAATGAAAAGTAACTTATGCATTTTCCCTATACTTATGTGATCACAACTCTTTCAGATTTCCGAGACAAGAACCAGTGACTAGAGCATCAACATGATCAGTAAGGGGAAGATGTTATCACCATACGATATTTTTATTACTTACACGATTGAAGGAGCCTGTAGATTCCCCCATGTATGCAACTATGCCCCCGTTATGTTGTCCTTGTTATGCTCCTCATGTTGTAGAACTGTACGGTTCATACTGTATGGTTTCTGAATCCACTCTAGAACTGTGTTTTTTTGTTGTGGGGATGTCTAGTGGACCCAACTTTTCAATTTTAGTTGTGCCCCAGGTTTGTTCTCCTTGTATCTACAATACAGCTAAGAAGTTATGGGAGAACTGTTTGGTGTTTGGTTCTAATATTCAGGATTTTTGCTGCAAAATTAACTGAGCTGCGATTGCTCCTGGGATCTCTCATGATTTTCCTTGCACAATCTACTTGTTCTAGTTTAAGGTATCCGCTATAAGCTACTCCCTCCATCTCAAAATAAGAAACTTGGGTTTGGCTAGAATCATATGTATCTAGTGGCTTGGGTTTGTCTAGATTCGCATGTATCTAGTCTTAAACCGTGTTTAAACCGTGTTTAGATACACGCAAATCTAGGAAAACTTAAGTCACTTATTTTTTGACGGAGGGAGTATTGGGGGTGGGGGTGAGGTGGTAGGCGTAGATATCTCACGCCCACTTCCCTCACGGGGTTGTCAGAGCCTTTCCGAAAAGGAATCGGTTCTGATTTGGGCTGAGTGCTATAATGGACAAAATGACATACGGATGCTACCTAGCCATGTCCTTTAATAAAACTCTTTTATTAAATTTATTCAGAATTTTGTTAATTATTTTAATTAACAAACATTCACATATAACCCCTTGCAATATTTCAATATCACATGCAAAACCACTTTCTGCAATTTCACCCGAAACAATTCGGATTTGTATCGAAACAATTCCTGCGCTTTGCAATTATTTCGTCTGAAACATATGTGCTCCAAAATGGTGTCCGGTAACTCTTAAGTGTGCCACCCTACGGTTCGCGAATAATGCAGACATGATTGAGACTCCTCTCAGATCAATAATCAGAAGCGGGACCTGGAGATCCATACTGACTCCTGCATATTCAATGATGACTTCTGTGATCGTGAGAACCTTTAACACTTGTAACTAAATCCCTTTGTCTCGCGATATATTACATGTCCGAGATTCGATCATCGGTATCTCCATACCTAGTTTGATCTCGTTGCCGACATGCACTCTTTTCTTGTTCCCGTGATATAACATTCTAGTGATCACATCACTCGCTTGCAAGCTATCTCAATGTGATATCACCGAGAGGGCCCAGAGTATATCTATCCGTCATCGGGATTGACAAATTCCACTCTTGATCCATGAGCCTCAACATAACACCTTCATAGCACTGAACCCACCTTTATAGTCACCCTGTTACGGTGTGACGTTTGATGTTATCAAGATACTCTTCCGGTGTTAGCAATTAACATGATCTCATGGTCTAAGGATAAAGATTACTTCGTATGATATTATAGCAATATAAACATAATGACTTTGATCGTAATGCTATACTTCATATGAATGTTCATCACATCATTCCACCAATGGTGTGACCTTGTTATAGCAATATAAACATAATGACTTGATCGTAATGCTATACTTTGGATGAATGTTCATCACATCATTCGACTAATGTTGTGACCTTGTTAATAACAACATCCAATGTCCATGATCAGGAAACCTTGATCATCTTGTTAATCAACAAGCTAGTCTATAAGAGATGCATAACTAGGAACCCTTTTTGTTTATTAAACACACATGTATTGATGTTTCCGATCAATACAATTATAGCATGCAAAATAAACATTTATCATAAACATGGAATAAGATAATAACCACTTTATTATTGCCTCTCTGGCATATTCCCTTCATGTTCTTTTCATGAACCACACCCAGTGTCATTGCATGTATGTTCCTCTAAACAAACCACATAAGGATCCACTAGTGTCATTGCATGTCTGTTCTTTTCATGAACAACACATGTGTTGGGGATATACTTTTCAGGTATCCTCACAGTTCCTCACTGACCAGGGTGGCCTATTTCGGGTTAGAGCTTTGCTTCACGGGCGGCCCAGTCACGGAGAGAAGACGGATTCCAATCCGGCTACGGGAAGGCCCAAAAGACTTACCGACTTAGGCTCATAGTGTTACTTGTAGTTCAAGATGTACTCTGTAACCGACTCTTAGTCGTAGCCGGATAGATCTCTCTTGTAAACCCTAGGCCGGATATCTATATAAGCCGTCCTAGGGAGAGCCTTTAGGGAACACCTCAATAGTCTACAATCTCAACTCGCACAGGTGAAACCCTTGTAACCCATATTCCGGCTTTGACGTATTACTGGATTGCTAGCAGGAGTAGGGTCTGTCCAAAGCCGGTGGATTCGAACCTGGGTAAACTTGTGTGCTCACCGTCCCGGATTACCGTACGTCTCACACCCCTCTCTTCTGCATGCCTCGAGGACCCCCTCATGGAGTACTTGTCATCAATCCGACAATAGTTGGCGCCCACCGTGGGGCAAGTGAGCTTCGGATCTACGTTCCAAGCGGAATCTGCAAGAATCGGATTCGGTGAGACTATCGCCGTCGGTCGCATCCTCTATGCCAGCGACGTCCCTCTCATCGTTCTCGACGAGACCTGGATTCCGGCTAGGGAGGCCGTGGCTGAAAACACAATCATGTCTTTTGGCGAGATCGATGTTTACATCGGTTTTGCTGAACCTGCCCCACCCACCCCAGCGGTGATGATAGAGGCAGAAGAATCTTCTGGGTCCCCTTTGTCCGTGGAGGCGGCAGAGTTCCGGATCTCAGAAAGCCCAAATCCCACCTAGCCCGCACCAGTTGCGGAGATAGTGGAGAAATCCAAGCCTGAGGAAGACCTAGCGGTCAAAATCGAATTTGGAGTGGATCTCCTTGGAGAAGCCGGATCCCAGATCGACCCACCCACGGAAGTCGAAATCCAGGAGGAACCCAACAATGACACTGATTCCGGCTCTAATGACGCCGGGACAGACAGACCTTTCCTGAGGTACACACTACGACGTATGATAATGCAAGATGCAAGTGCATATGCAATTCTCGAGACCATCAAAAGTTTCGACATGGCTGATCGTGAGAGCCACAGGTACCTCAGGAAGCATGCGTCGCACTTCGTCGGATATGTGGGATCCGGATCCGGGTCTGCCGATGCTGGAGAGAACACCGACTCTGTGCTAGAGGCAATTGGAACAAACGCCGACGTACCCGCATCCTCGGATGAATCGATGACGTCAGTCGATTTCCGGAAGTTCTCTGCGGAATACGAAGAGGAGTACAACTCCAAAGCTGTAGAAGAAGGAGAAGCCATGGATGATGGATCCGGGGAACACTCTCCTAAAGCGCAGGATGACATGGAAGTCAGAGATAATCCCGAGGTCCAGATGTCCGAAAGTACGGATCAGAGCTTGACTCCGGGAAATGGACCCAAAGCCGTCTTTGTTACCGGCGCTGCCAAGAAGGCAAAGAAGAAGAACAAGAAGAACAAGACTCCGGCAAAAGACCCTCTCACAGAGGAGGTGATTGCCGAGGAATACGAAGAAGACTCGGATGGAGAACTTATCCTAGATGAGCCGAAAAAAGAAGAATCGGTGGACAGACACGTGATCACTGAAGGTGCACGTAAACTCATTGATGCTGCATTAACCACACCTATTCCTACAGCTGCAGAACTTACTGTTGAAGAACTGGATGAAAGGGCGCAAGCCCTAGAAGCGCGTCGTCAAGTACTCCTCGATGAAGCCAAAAACACTGAGGAGGAAAAGAAATGCATAGCATCTATGGGGAAGTACAATTCCATGCAATACCAGAAGACCAGGAAGCGTCACACCAGTGACAACCAATTCCTGCAGATCCACGCCGTCCTTTTCGGGGATGAAATGGGGAAGCCTCGGAAAGATAGTAAAGGAGATTAGGTATATCCAACCCTAGTACAGAATACCGTGGCAGCCCGAGAAATTCTATCGGCTAACCCAAGACCGGAGGAAATCCAGTTGGGAATCAAACTACTCAACAAGGGACTGGAGCAGCAAAAGGTCGCCAAGTCCGGAAGTCAAAAACTGGTTTCGGATTCCGACCAATGTCGCACAGATCCGGCATGGGATGACGTAAGACCCCAGCGCATTCCGGAGCAATACCATCGCCCCGAGCACCAGGAAGACAATTATCCAAGAACCGAATCGTCAGGACAGCACCGCAGAACTACGCGTGACTGGAGCAACGTCGCCCCAGCGGCCGAAAAAGAGGCCATTGCTGCATTGTATCCGACGAACCCTCCCGATGAGAGTCGAATGATCGAAGGGGAGAAGATAAAGAGGAACGTCGGGAGGAAGATCGTCAAAAAATGCCACCTCCTAGACATGCAAGCCGTCCGGCTGAGTCTCACCGTGGTGGGAACGACGGACGAAGGAACGACGGAAACCATGCCGGGACAAGCCGGAAGGGGGCTCGTCGTAGTGAAGACCCTTCCCGGAATCGGAATAATGACGCTCCGGACGGAGGCCGGCGATTAGCCGGAAACAATCCAACTGCCCCACCCTCTCCACCAAGTAATCATCACAACGGCTCTCAAGGGGGGCATGGAGGACGACATGGCGGAGGAGGTGGTGGCAGAAGCTGAAGTCCGGCTCCAAGGCACCGCAGCCATAGCCGACATTCAGGATGATCGCTATCCTCGAACGACGCAAGGCACAGGATCAATTCCAACATAGAGGCGCGGCGCTACGAAAACGATGATATCTACGTGGGCCCAAAATGCTTCGGACCACGCATCAGAGCTACAAGATTCCCGAAAGGATTTGCTATCTCAAGACATATCCAAGCCTACGACGACATTGCTTGGCCAGATACCTGGCTATAGGTTTTTTTCCAAGCTTGCTGCATCGCCAAAGGCGGAAATAGCCTGGTTGCAACCCGATATCTCCCACTCATGTTGTGGAAGAGGGCACGATCATGGCTCAATGAACTTTCGGAGAACACCATCCACAACTGGTATGACATGCAAAGTGCGTTCCTTCGGAATTTTGAAGGCACATATCGGAGGCCCTGTACGGTCGAGGACCTACAGCGTTGCACCCAGAAGGCCGGAGAAACTTGCCAGGATTACCTCGGCCGATGGATCGACACAAAGAACTCTTGCGAAGGAGTAAATGATCAAACTGCGATTGAAGCTTTCATCACAGGTCTCCCAATTGGTCTACTGCGCCATTGCTTGAAGTGTGACAAGGTCACTGATTTGGGAGAAATGATAGAAATAGCGAGCAAGTATGCAGATGCCGACGATGATGTAGAGGGATTAATCAATGCCCTGGCTGTGCCACAGTCGGTAAAACAACCAAAGCAACTGGCTCAGAAGCACAAAAATACCTCGGAAGAAAAACCCAACATGTAAACGGTAGTGGTCACTGCCACTTTTGGGTCTGGAGGACGAGGAGGACGCGGCGGAGGCCGCGGGCATGGGCGTGGAACTTCAAGAGTCCAAGGTAGAGGAGACCAGCAACCTGGCAAAACCTACTCTTGGGCTGACATTGCCAATAACCCATGTATGCATCACCTAGACGCCAGTGGGGGCTCGTCCCACACCAACGCTGAATGTCGTTTCAATGATGACATCAAAGGAGATGACACCGCGGGCTACAAAGCTAAGCGGAAGAAGGGAAAGAAGAATCCCGAAAAAGAAAAAGAGACCAAGGAAGATTCCGACATGGAGGAAGCTGATGCCTCAAATCCCAAGCCGGAAGGGAAGAAAAAATTTCCCACTAAGAAAGACACTTATGTCACTTTCCTCGGATCTCAACCAGCAAAGGTCAAGAAAGCAGTTCTACATGAGCTCAACGCAACAGTTCCGGTCGTCCCCCAATTCTTGGACTAGTCGGAAGTGGCAATCACATTTGACCGCACTGATCATCCGCCTAAGTTGCACAGGCGAGGAAAATATGCCTTGATCGTCAATCCACTTATTAACGGTTATGGTTTCTCCAAGACCCTCATGGACGGCGGTAGTAGCATCAATATTCTCTATGTCGAAACGCTACGCCGGATGAAGATCTCGGAGACCCAGCTAAACCATAGCTCCGTGATCTTTCACGGAGTTGTCCCAGGAAGACAAGCCAATTCCCTGGGAGAGATCACTTTGGATGTTGCCTTTAGAACTCCAAAGAACTATCAGACGGAGGCACTTTCCTTCGAAGTGGTCCCGTTCAAGAGCGCATACCACGCTATATTCGGGCGTCCGGCTTACTGGGCCTTTATGGCTTGTCCGTGTTATATTTACAATATGATGAAAATTCCAGGTCCCAACGGCGTGATCACCATCAGGGGAGACCCGAAGAAAGCGCGAGAGTGCGAGGATGGAAATGCCGCCTTTGCTGAAGCCGTGATGCATGCCCAGGAGTACCAGGAGATCAAGAAGAGCATAGATTCGTCCAAGATGCCCACAACAAAGAAGGAGGTGACAAAGCCAAATCCGGAGTTCAAGGCATCAGAAGAGACGAAGGAGATGCCGTTGAAGGATGATGACCCCTCGAAGGTGACCCAGATTGGCATAGGCCTAGGTAGCACGTAGGAAAGCGCGCTCATTAAGTTCCTCCAAGCAAATCAAGATATCTTCGCATGGCAGCCATCTGACATGTCCGGAGTACCTAGGGAACTTGCCGAGCACTCTTTAAATGTAAACTCGAACGCTAAACCCATCAAACAGTCCTTACGACATTTTGGCGATGAAAAGCGTAAGGCAATAGCTAAGGAACTAGCACGGCTCGAGTTAGCCGGATTCATAGAAGAGGTCATCCACACTGAGTGGTCGGCCAATCCTGTAATGGTCCTTAAAAAGGACACCACTGATTTAAGGATGTGTGTTTATTATACTGCCTTGAACAAGGCTTGCCCAAAAGATCCGTTCGCTCTGCCTAGAATTGATCAAGTTATCGATTCTACGGCAGGCTCGGAACTCCTCTGTTTTCTTGATGCATATTCCGGTTATCACCAAATCCAGATGAAGGAATCTAACAAAGTCAAAACTTCATTCATAACCCCCTTCGGAACCTTCTGTTTTGTTACGATGCCCTTTGGGCTGAAGAACGCAGGAGCTACCTACCAGCGCACGATGCAATGTTGCCTCCACGACCAACTCGGACGCAATGTACATGCATACATGGATGATATTGCGGTGATGTCCAAAAAGAAGGAAACACTGATTTCTGACTTGGAGGAAACATTTGCCAATCTACGAAAATACAACATCATGCTTAACCCGAAGAAATGCTTCTTTGGAATACCTGCCGGAAAATTTTTAGGTTTCATCGTGTCTCAAAGAGGCATAGAGGTGAACCGGGACAAAATCAAGGCTATACTCAATATTTCCAAGCCAACTCGCCTGAAGGACGTACAAAGATTAACTGGTTGCATAGCTACGGTCAGTCGATTTGTAAGCCGGCTTGGTGAAAGATCCGCACCATTATACAAACTCCTGAAAAAGACCAAGGATTTTGTTTGGACTGACGAAGCTGAAGCTGCATTGCAAGACCTGAAGAAAGTACTCTCATCTGCTCCTATCCTTGCAGCGCCGGAACCTCAGGAACTGATGTTGCTCTATCTTGCTGTGACAAATAAGGTCGTTAGTATCGTCATGGTGGTGGAGAGACCGGAGGAAAATTAGGAGCACCTGGTGCAGCGTCCAACTTACTTTGTCAGTGAGGTCCTGACAGAATCAAAACAGTGGTATCCGCACTATCAAAAGTTCGCTTATGGTGTTTTCTAGTATCTCGTAAGTTATGACACTATTTTCAGGAGCACCCAATTACAGTGGTGAGCACAGCTCCCATGAGAGATATAATCAACAACAGTGACGCCACAGGACGCGTCGCCAAATGGGGTATAGAGCTTTCAGCTTTTGATATTGAGTATAAACCTCGGACAACAATAAAATCCCAGATCCTTGTTGACTTTGTCGTTGATTGGACAGAGATGAAGGAGAACATGATCCTCCCTGAGTCAGAATATTGGACCCTCTATTTTGATGGGTCTAAGGCTCGAGGGGGCTCGGGGGCTGGCGTGGTGCTCAAATCACCCCAAGGAGACAAACTTCTAAACGTGTTGTAGATCCACTTCACAGCGACAAATAATATTGCCGAGTATGAAGCACTGCTACATGGAATCCGGATTGCTAAGGATATTGGCATCCGACATTTGATGTGTTACGGAGATTCGGATCTTGTTGCTCAACAAGTATCAGATATTTGTAATGCAAATAAACACATGGCAGCGTATAAAGCTGTCGTGGATGATCTATCTAAATCGTTCGAAGGGTTTGAGGTTCAACACATCCCTCGAGCAGAAAACGAGGAAGCAGATGCATTATCTCGGATAGGCTCTGCACGGAAAGAGGTCCCAGATGGCGCTTTTTTAGAGCACCTCAAAGTTCCCTCAATAAAGGGAGTAGATGAAAAATATCCGGCCAAATCCGACTCACCTTTAATAGCGGTCCTGGCTGTAATTCCTAGCTGGACTCAACCCTACCTTGATTATCTGGTAGATGGTAAATTACCCGAAGACGAGGTTCTGAGCCGACAGATTATCCGACGAGCGAAAGCCTATACTATTGTTAAAGGTGAGCTCTATAAGCGGAGTGTTTCTGGGGGTTTTCAGCGTTGTGTATCTCCGGAAGAAGGAGTGGAAATCTTAAGGGAAATCCACGAAGGCGAGTGTGGTCACCACGCTGCAGCCAAATCTTTAGTGGCAAAAGCTTTTAGATACGGATTTTTCTGTCTTACAGCTCAGGGAGATGCCGAACGATTAGTTAAGACGTGCAAAGGCTACCAAAAGTACGCCAAACATGCTGACGTTCTGGCTGATCAGCTGAGAACAATACCTATAACATGGCTTTTTGCGGTCTGAGGGCTTGATATGGTAGGACCATTTAAACGAGCTCCAAGTGGATTTACTCAGCTCTTAGTAATGGTGGATAAATTCACCAAATGGATTGAGGCTAAACCCGTCACAAGTTGTGATGGAGCAACACCCTAAAGATTTGTCGAGGATGTTATAATCCGGTATGGTTATCCACATAGCATTATCACGGACAACGGAAGTAACTTCTCTATGGGAGAATTGGCAGAATTCTACAACGAGCAAAATATCCGGCTGGATATTGCGTCAGTCGCACATCCACAGGCTAACGGACAAGTCGAAAGAGAAAATGGTTTAATCCTACAAGGCCTAAAACCGAGACTCGAAGCACCACTACGATGTGCTACGGGGGCTTGGGCATAGGAATTACCCTCTGTAATATGGAGTTTACGAACGACTCCAAATAGGTCAACCGGATACACACCTTTCTTCTTGGTCTATGGCGCAGAAGCAGTTCTTCCTAGTGATTTGATTCACACTTCTCCTATAGTGGCCGCGTATATTGAAGAGGATGCCGAGATTTCTCGACAAAATGATATCGACTTAGTCGAAGAAGTTCGCATCGTTGCTGAAATGAGATCAACAGCCTATCAGCAGAAGTTACGCAAGTATCATAGCCAGAGAGTCCGAAATAGATCTTTCAATAAAGGTGATTTCATTCTCTGGCTTCTGCAACAAAGAAAGCATAAACTTTCCCCAGTATGGGAAAGGCCCTTTTTAGTTAGTCGAGTATTGCACAATGGATCGTATTACTTAACTGACATGAGGCCAGTCAAAGAAAGACCTGCTACTAAGAAGAGAAATAGAGCTGGAGGCAGATCAAATCTGGATGAGTTAGACAGACCGTGGAATATTGCTCAGCTACATACCTTTTCTTCTTAGTCTATTCTTCTTTGTAATCATATATATGTACATGTTCAGTAAGAAATAAAAAGTTTTGGTTGCCTCAAGTTTTTTTTGAGAAGTTCTTACCATCTTATTTCTGAATGATCATGTCATAGTCGAAAATCCTAGAATGCTTGAAAGTACTTTATGCTCATGTTTATTCTGGTTTAGATTTCCGATTTTAAAATTGCTACCCTCGGGTATAACTCTAAAATTTCTAGTCTTTACTTTGGTTATTTGTCTGATTGCTGGATGCGGGCATTTTCTGAGTAGTGAATTGTTGGTACTGGAAGTCGGCTTTGTTTCCGAGTTTAAACTGGTTTAGCGATTGAGCTCCGTTGCTCAGCAAAGTTTCCGGCAAAAGGTTTAGCCGGCTCACGAAAGGGACGAGGCGGAAAGCCAGATAAATGATAAGTATAGACGGAAAAATACAAGTGCTTGTGTAAACATTTCAGGCACGCAAAAAATTTAAAGCCAAAAGTGCTGAATAGATCAAAAGCTTAGCACTAGCAAAATTATAGTACTGCATATTTACAGGCCCATCATGTTTTCCAGAATAACACAAATATTTCTGGTAATCTATGATGCAGGAGAGGAAGGAGCTGTCGGCTCGCTGGATACACTGCCTTGATATCGCTCCGAGATGTCCACATCCGAAACGGTGTGGTCATCGTTGGAAACTTCTGCTGATTCTTCTGGAGGCGGAGGCAGGGTGTCCATGCGGGTGAAGAAAGGAGTTTTGTAGCTAGTCAAGTCAGCCACGTGACACCCATATCTGGCGCAGGAGTCCATGATGGCTTGAATGTCCTTCTCCTGGCCGTCTTCATCTACTTTGCAGTACCCTCTGGTCACTTGCCATATTTCCATGTTTCCATGGTGGCTCATGACCATGGTGAGAGCGTTCTGCGCCGTAGTCCACGTGTAAGACATGTTCCAATCCTGGACAAGTTGCGGCATCTCCTTTGCCTTGTCCCGCACCTGAAAATCCGACAAGCTATGCATGTCCGGAATCTTGAGAGCTTCGCCAATGTCCTCAAGGGATTGGCGGAAGTCATGAAGCAGGTCACCGACTTGGGTAAGCCGGTGGGTGCGGGGCTTGGTGGAGGAGGAGTCCGTCAAGTTCAGAGGACCTATACACAAAACAAGTTAAGAAAATCCGACATTAAGAGAAGTCGAAGAAAGTGGAAAAGTCAGACAGATGGAACGTACCGAAAATGACGTCGTCAATTTTGGTCTTCTCTTCCCGAAGACTCTGGAGTTCAGCCCGGAGTGCCTCGGAAAGGTCCCTCTCTCTGCTAAGCTCATTATTGAGGTCCGAGATTTTTTGATCTTGAGCAGTGATCTTGTGATCACGCTCATCAGTAGCCATGGAGGAGGTCTCAAGGATTTGAGAAATGCTCTTTTCATGATCCGCCTTGAACTGATCCAGCTCTTGGTGAAGCTCCTTGTTCTCAACCACCAAAGTCTTGAGGTTCTCGGCCTCTTCAATCATGGCACAGGATTGTTTCACCAGTGCTATAAGTCAAGAAGAACAACAGTTCAACAAAAAAATTTGACATTGAAAACACAAAGACAAGGTTTGAGTCTCGGAATGTTTACCTTCGGCTTCATCCTTGGCAACTTTTAGCTCAGCATTTTTAAGTCGGAGAGCTCTGATCTCTCTCCGCTTATCACAGACATTCTTCAACAAATCCTGGTTATAGGAATATACTTTCTGCAAGTCAGAATACCCAAAGTCAGAAAGCTACTAAAGACTCGGGCTAATATTTTTGCTAATATCAGCACGAGCCTTGGGGGCTACACTAGTTCGTTCTTTGGCATCCTAAGGAAGCATAAACCCAGATTATTTATCCTACTTCATGCTTGGGGGCTAGAGGATATGATATGAAATAAAGGAAAAACAGGAGTTAGAATTCCGACTTACATATTGTTCGCGAGTAAGTTTATCCAAACTCGCGTTCACTTCAACTGCAACCTTCTTAGCGAGAGTCAGAGGGGGTCACAGGAGCAATTGGAAGCTCCCTGGACTTGATCCTCTCGTTGCAAAGACGCACTTGTTCGGTCCTCTGCTTCTTGCGCTTCTTCTTCGGCAGATAAGTTTCTTTTCTCCAGGCATTGCCTGGCCAGCCGCTGGATCTCTTCAGCAGATTTTCGGGACAGGACAAACTTGGCATGTCCTGGATTGCTGAGAAGGTTTTCGGCAAAGGTTTCTGCCGAGGGATCATTACCCAAAGAGGGTTCACCCTTATCTAAACCTGACTCACCCCATGGTGACGTCAGTTTGCGATTCAAGGATCGTGGGCTCCATTGAAGGAACCGGATCTTCTGCAACGGCCGGGGAAGGAATGATCACCGGCATTGCGGAAGGTTGAGGGGCAGGAGTCGGAGGAGCTACGGCAGGAGAAGCTATGGTAAACTTCGTCTGTCGCAGGGGTTTCGAAGAAGTTCCCTTCCCCTTGCCCTTTGATGAGCTGTTTAGCTCTGAGAATGTAATAAAGTCGAAAACATTACATCTCGGAAGAGAATTTGAGTAAAGTACAAAGGCGGAAGTTGTGATTGAAAGTTACCTCTTCACGACGGGCACCTCCTTTGTGCCAACAGCCACTGCCGAAGCTTTGCGTGTCTTGAGCGCAGCATCCGGCAATGGTACCACCTCTGTCTCCTGAGAAAACTCTGGAGGATATCCTTCGAGCGGAGCAAATTCCGACTCAGGGAGGTCAGCAAGCTGAAAAGAAGAAAACATATCAGTATTGCAGTATAACTCAAAGATTGAAACACATCAAAAGGTTTACTGATAGAAGCTTACCGGCACTACGGGGTTTTCCGCCGTATGCATATCCAGAGAAACCTCCGGGATCCTACTCTCGATCCGCTCCCTTATCAGCCACTTGATCTGGCTTATATAGCCCTGCGTGGTGTAGGCTTTTGGGTTGATACGAAGGGAGTCTTTCTTGGACGACGTGATGGAGTGCATCAGTCGGTCTCCGTGGTACCAAAGGGGCTGGATCCAGCGTGACACCCAACATTGGACCAGGTCGGATCCCTTCAGTCCTTTGTGTTTGATCAGATATTCGACCCGCCTCTTAGCGAGGATCAGATTGTCACTGAGAGCTGGAGCGGCCTCGTCCCAAGACGGTTGGGCTGTGGCAGCTCCATCGACAAAAGTCGGCAAAGCAGTAGCTTTGCTGGGAGCCGAAATATCCCTATGATAAAAGAATGTGGATGGCCACTATTTAACCGAGTCACTATCTAGGATTTTGGGATATGCGCGCTCGCGTCTAAGTGAAAAACTAATGGTACCGGTGATATAAGGAACACCGGCAGTGATAGAATTTCTCCGGACATGAAAGTAATACCGGAATAAGGTCAAACTCGGCCTAATGCCGAGAAAGCCCTCACACAAAGAAGCGTAAGCGCTCATCTCTAGGAGAGAGTTGGGAGGAAGATGGTGGAGTTGAACACCGTAATGGTCAATCACCTCGGAGAAGAACTCCGAGGGAGGAAACAACAAACCTCTATCGAGGTCGGTGCCGAAGTGGACCCGCTCGCTGGCGTGCGGGTTAGGGACGGTTTCCTCGAAGCCGCTCCGCCAGTCGCCGGAGCGGAGGATCCCTTCTATCTCCATGTTCTGGAGCTTCTCATCGTCGAGTATGTAGGGGATCTAGACCCCACGGAAGCTTTCCTTCTCCGCCGCCGCTTCCGTCGCCACCGATGCCGCCAAACCGGATGAGGAAGAAGAAGCCATTTCTCCGGTGGGTAGATGACCTAGGATGGGCGATGCTGGGAGTTTTGGGGGGAAAGCAGAGGAGCTCTATGCACGCGAGGGATATTTGGAGGAGAGGAAAAGGCAAAGGAAAGGTGAAGAGAGAAGGAGAAAATCCTAACCCTTATATCCACCTAACTGCTCCAAGATTCGTGCAAATGATACAGTGTAACTGGCACGTGTCGTGGAAGGAACTGGGAAGGACCCACGCGATGATTACGTCGCCTCGATCTCCATGCACACATTGAAACGGCGCCTCGGTTCCGTGAACCGCGGACCCACCAACGGTCGTGCTGACAGGATGTCTGTCAGATGACGTGACTTGACCATGACTTGTGTCAGGTGGCGTTAGAGACCAAATTCCGGCTTAGTTTGAAATCAAGCTGGAAAACCCGAGTAACCTGCTGATAGGTCTGACTTATTTTCAAGACCCGGATCGTATTTTTTGTTGTGAAGTTTCAGGAACCCTTCAAGATTCTGCAAGCCGAAGATCAAGCTAGACGATGATAAAATCCGACTTTGGATCTTGGAGACTTCTGGGGGCTGTTGTTGGGGATATACTTTCCGGGTATCCTCATAGTTCCTCACTGACCAAGGTGGCCCATTTCGGGTTAGATCTTTGCTTCATGGGCAGCCCTGTTAGGGAGAGAATGTTGGGTCCGCGGCATAGAAAACCAAAAATTTCCTACGGTGTGAACTACACGCCAAGATCTATCTACTAGGTACAAAGCAATGGGTGGATATACATCCAACGAGAGCTTACCCTCGTAGACAACGAGCTTTGTTAACGAGTAGGAACTCGTGGTTGATGTAGTCGTACACTTGCCGATCTCAAGATCATGATGAAGTCCAGCAGGTCCGGCTCCAGCACGTCCATCAGATCCAGCTCCAGCACCACCAAGTCTAGCACCACAAAGCAGCGGTGCATCCGTGATTGCACACACGTCCGGTACCCCGACAACCTCCGTACCTCGCTCCAGCAAAGCAGCGGAAGCAGCAACTCCTTTCCAGATAAAGCCACCGGGAACATGTATCTCGCTAATCCGAGACCATGGGGGAATAATACTAGAGGGGGAGAGAGATCCTTCACAAGGAGGTGTGTGTGAGAAGTGAGGAGGGGGTGGCCTTTTATAGGAGGAGGGCGGTGCCTCTCCTTCATGGCCGGCGCATGGAGGAGGTGACTCCATTCATGTGGTGGTAACTCCCTCCACATAAATTTGCCCCTTCACATTCTCTTTTAAAGTCTCCACTTTAAATGCATTAAATTTCTCCAAATTTAATGCTCTCTCATTTAATAAAAATATTTTATTATTTTTATTCAGAATTTTGTGAATTACTTTAATTAACAAACATTCACATAAAACCCCCTGCAACATTTCAATATTACATGCAGAACCAATTTCAACATTTTCACCCGAAACAGTTTCGGTGTCTATTGAAATAATTCCAGCGCTTTCTTAAATCTTTATCGGAAACATATTTGCTCCAAATGGTGTCAGTATCCCTTAAGTGTGTCACCCTACGGTTCGCGAATAATGCATACATGATCGAGACCCCTCTCCGATCAATAATCAGCAGCGGGACCTGGAGATCCATACTGACTCCTACACATTCAACGATGACTTCTGTGATCGTGAGAACCTTTAACTCTAGTAACTAAATCCCTTTGTCCCGCGATATATTACATGTCCGAGATTCGATCATCGGTATCTCCATACCTAGTTTGATCTCGTTACCGACATGCACTCTTTTCTCGTTCCCGTGATATAACATTCTAGTGATCACATCACTTGCTTGCAAGCTATTTCAATGTGATATCACCGAGAGGGCCCAGAGTATATCTATCCGTCATCGGGATGGACAAATCCCACTCTTGATCCATGAGCCTCAACATAACACCTTCATAGCACTGAACCCACCTTTATAGTCACCCTGTTACGGTGTGACGTTTGATGTTATCAAGATACTCTTCCGGTGTTAGCAATTAACATGATCTCATGGTCTAAGGATAAAGATTACTTCGTATGATATTATAGCAATATAAAAATAATGACTTTGATCGTAATGCTATACTTCATATGAATGTTCATCACATCATTCCACCAATGGTGTGACCTTGTTATTAACAACATCCAATGTCCATGATCAGGAAACCTTGATCATCTTGTTAATCAACAAGCTAGTCTATAAGAGAGGCATAACTAGGACCCCTTTTTGTTTATTAAACACACATGTATTGATGTTTCCGATCAATACAATTCTAGAATGTAAAATAAACATTTATCATAAACATGGAATAAGATAATAACCACTTTATTATTGCCTCTCGGGCATATTCCCTTCAGTCTCCCACTTGCACTAGAGTCAATAATCTAGTTTGAAAAACTTTGCGTATGGAAAACCTATGGCTTTCTGGTGTTGCATATACGCAATTGCTAGTGGTTAACACAATCTCCGGATCGGACAGTTTCAAGTCCGTGTGTATTTGCATTTCTCTGCGTCTCTACGCATCACTCATTCTCAAATGAGATGGCATTGTATAGATTTGGTCCTTTGGTGAGACCTTTAGTTCGTTCAGCTCAAAATATGTTGATATTATTGTCACACAATATATCTTCATAGTATTAGCCCACTTTGAACCACACCTAGTTTGATAACAAACTACTTAACACAAATGCCCTCCTTTGCTGCTACTATAGCAGTCATATACTTAGCCTTTTGTAGTAGTATCCGTCACAATGTCTCAACTTTGGAACTCATCCAAATCCGTCATGGAACATCCTTTCCATTACATTGTGCCACCCATAGTCTAAATTGAGATAAATTTAATTTCTATCTTGTGACAAAACTAGTATCAATGTAACACTTTACAATGAACTACCTTTAACTATTTGTCACTTATACATTATATATTCTTAGTTCTTCCAAAGCTCATAAGAATATCTTCACTATTGTCCAATGATCATCTTATGAATCATTCTGGTATATGCTCATAACATTTAGAGCATAGGACATCCTGGATATATACATATCATGGTATAATCGATCAAAATCTTCATGTGATTTTACTCACCAAGTGTTGAAACACTTGAATTTTGATACAATCCTTTCCATGCAGCAAGAACCTTTCTTGTTGTTTCCATATTGAACCCTTTCAATATATCATATATGTATGTCTGGCACAACCATATTTGTGCCTTAATCTATCCATATAGATATTGATGCCAAATATTCCTGGTTTGCCCAAGTCTTTCATCGAAATCTTATTTTAATGAAATTCTTAACTTGTGTCAATACAAGATACATCATTTCCAATCAACAATATGTCCTCTACATAATGTATTATTAATATGTCTCAGCGCTCCCACTTAATTTCTTGCAAATGCAAGCATCTTCATCATCTCCGATGAATTTAAACTCTTTTAACAGTTTCATCATGGTGAAGATTCCAACTCCGCTATGCTTACTTCAACTATTGAAGTTTACATGCCCTTTTTGCACCCTTTGAATTAACAAAACCCTTCGGACCATGTCATGTACATGTCCTATGTTACCGTTCTATTAGAAGAACCTTGTTTTGTTTATTCAACTACCATATACCAAATTATATGTAGTGGTTGCTACATTAATCCGTCAAGACTATATATCGCTATAAAAGATCAAATCTTGTCATAGTCAACTCCTTGAACATTGTCGTAAAGTTCTTCCGACATGTCGACTATTTCATAGATGTTAAACATCCATGTCTTATTTCTTTATAGATACAAACACGACCGATAGGCTTCACACCTTTCCGGAGGGTCTTCCAAGTTCAGAAACTTGATTTCTCGTGTATGGATACTATCACGGATTCTATGACTTCTAGTAATTTTATGGAGTCAGGGCCCATCATCGCTTCTTTGCATGTAGTCGGTTCATCATTGTCAAAACAATAACGACTTGCTTATCAAATCTTACTATTTGATTCCTACCGACCCACACGGTTCTATAGGAACTCTAATCTCCGAGATCACACCTTTTGTAATCACGAGAGCCATGAGCATTGTGGCCGCCACCGGGACACTTTCTGGCGCTGCGCTACTTACCACATATAGCTAAGGTTCAACAACCTTATCAAAGTTCTATTGTCCTCCCACTTAACTTTTCACGAAAAATTCCTTCTCAAGAAACTTGACGTTCCAAGTAACAAACTCTTTTGTCCATGGTGTTATGGAGAAATTCCCAACAAATTCTTTGGGATAACCTACAAAGACGTGCTTATCCGACTTTGGTTGTAAACATTTTACTTATGCATAGCATACCAAAATTTAAGAAAAGACAATTCGGGTTTTATCCCAAACCATAACTCATATGGTGTCATTTCAATGGATCACGATGATGCTCTTTTCAGTGTAAAAGCGGTAGTCTCTAAAGCTTCAATCCTTAAAACATAATGGCAGTTTTATAAATGACACCCTTGATCTTACCATGTCAAACATGGTTTGATTTTATCTCTCGAATATGCCATACTCCTATGGTTTATCAGGAAACACAAATCATGGAACAATTCCTCAAGTCTTAGGTGTTTTTGCTAAACATGTAACTCAAATATCTTCCTTTATGATCGAATCATAAACTCTTTATTTTCTTGTTACAATGATTTTCCACTTCATCTTGAAAGTCTTTGAACAATTTTCAAATGTTTCATCCTTCTTCCTTATTAAGTAAATATACAGATATATTCACTCAAATTCTTGAAGAAAGCATATGAAGCAAAAAGATCCATCGCATATGGCTACACATAATGGACTTATGCACATCAGCATGCACAATTTCCAATAAGCTAGTCATCCGTTCCTCTTTGGCCTATGAACGGAGTTTCAATTATCTCAAGGAAAGTCTCACATGCGTCAATTGATCAAAATCAAGGACTCCAAAATTCCATCAACATGGAGTTTCTTCATGTTTTCTTTCAAATATAATTCAAACAGCGATGTCACTTCATAAGTGATCTTTCAATCATTTGTCTTGTGACATTTTAGCAATAGTGTTTATGGATGTGATTTCTCCAACTAGACTTGTAAAAGTTCATCCATCCTTTATGGAATACGGTAATTATTTGAATAGCCATTGTTCTCATAATACCGAAACAAAATAACAATTATTTAAACAAATCTTGCAGGCTTGGTTTGATGACAACGAAAAACACAATAACACTTTATTTGTTTTTGATGAACATCATCACTCATTCTCTTGCTGGTTACTTAGGCCATTGTAGTTCATGAATTGCGTTGTCCTGTATGACACTTCATACCAACCAATTCGGTATCCAATACCGGTATCCAATACCTAAGAACCACATTGTTTAACAAGCAAGGAATATAGCCATAACATGTATATCTTCTATATACCTAAGTTGGACATCTCCGACCTTTTATTTTCTGCCAAATATTTTATAGATTCTCTTTCAGCAATTTCTTTTTCTTTTAAAAGAATCTATCAACATCAATAGTGGTGTCATCAACATGACACATGGTACAAAGCGTATATAGTTAACTACTAATACCTTTGGACTTGCACTTTGAAGTGGATCACCATCATCAAATGCTCGGTGTTCTTTCAAAAATCCATTCTTTAGTAATCTATTAGTGTAGTAAACATTTTACTTACATCTTCTATTCATCCTTATCATGAAAACTTTCATGATCAAGCTACTATAGCTTATAAGGAAGAATCACGAGTATAATATTAGTTCCCAAAACCTTTTTGGTAGATTCGAATGCCTAGCATCTCCATCCTTCACAAATTCTCATACAATATGAGAACATGTATTTTGCTAAATTATACTCTATCATAATGCAACCAAAAACATTGTTTCAGATATCACAATATCTTTCACACATGATGGTTTCTGAAATAATTTCCATCTCCAATATAATCTTGATATTAAAACAACTTTTTGAATATCAATAATCATGGAGGCAAACATGATACTTTAGATACTAACATTGGAATTCTTACTCTTGATTTAATACTACTTATTAAACTTCATGGAGTAAATAGAGTTTGCTAAAAGTTTGCAATAGGACTTATAAACTTTAAATTGACATTCAAAACAATACGATACCAGTTCGTAAAGTAAAAAATCCAGAATTCTATAGTTCTATTATCTCAAATAAAAACTAAGCATAAGGTAGAAAACGAATGCCAATGACTACAACAAATTATGCAAATTCACTTCGATTTAGTTTATGACAAATTGAGTTTGACTAATCCAAATTAGAAATGAACTCCCACTGAAAAACGACATCCCTCGTGCCTTTTTGGTGATTACATGAACCAAATCCACTACACCAAGTCCGATCATCACGTGAGTCGGTGTAGCTTCAAAGGCGAGCATCAATATGGTCATCACATCAACTATATGACTCATGCTTAACCTTTCGGTCCATGTTCCAAGGCCATGTCTGTACATGCTAGGCTCGCCAAGTAAGAACCTTAGTATTCGCGTGTGTAAAACTGTCTTACACCCGTTGCATGAAAGCGTAGAGTTGAGAACACCCGATCATCACGTGATGTCTCGAAACACGATCCATTGAACGGTGAATACTTAAGGAAGAACACATTTTATCTTGATATTTAAATGAGGGATCATCTTACAATGCTACAGAAAGCGCCAAACTAGCAGTATAAGATGCTAACATCTAATGTGTAACGTGAGATGATATGGTCCATGCATTTGATCTCTATCATTTGCATCGTGGTATGATCTCTATCATTCCTTTGTGTGTAAGGCCAAGGTCTATGGAACTTACACGTTGAGTGTGTTGTAAGAGTATCCACCATACATCTACTTACAACAATACCATATCAACATACTAGCCTAGCAACGATCTAAACTAGACGCCTCTAATTTATCAATTGCAAGTTTTACGTGGCTTAGGGCTTTCGGAGATAGAACTGTTCTTACCTACGAACATGAACCACAACGAGGATAACTAAGTTATTAGCAACTCGTTGTAAATCAGATATTGACTATAGTAGGAGAGACAGACACCCGCCAGCCACTTATGCAAAACAAGTTGCATGTCAGTCGTGGAACCGGTCTCATGTACGATGACATGTAAGGTTGGTCCGGGCCACTTCATCCCACTATGCCACCAATATCTAAAATACATAGAAGATGCAATAACATGATCATCATCGCCCACATATCAACATATGTGTACTACCCGTGCTAAGCACCTACGCATAGATCAGGCTCTGATACCACTGTTGGGTCCGCAGCATAGAAAACAAAAAATTTCCTACGGTGTGAACAACACGCCAAGATCTATCTACTAGGTACAAAGCAACGGGTGGACATACATCCAACGAGAACTTACCCTCATAGACAACGAGATTTGTTAACGAGTAGGAACTCGTGGTTGATGTAGTCGTACACTTGCCGATCTCAAGATCGTGATGAAGTCCAGCAGGTCCGGCTCCAGCACGTCCATCAGATCTAGCTCCAGCACCACCAAGTCCAGCACCGCAAAGCAGCGGTGCATCCGTGATCGCACACACGTCCGGTACCCTGACAACCTCCGTCCCTCGCTCCAGCAAAGCAGCGGAAGCAGCAACTCCTTTCCAGATAAAGCCACCGGGAACATGTATCTCGCTAATCCGAGACCATGGGGGAATAATACTAGAGGGGGAGAGAGATCCTTCACAAGGAGGTGTGTGTGAGAAGTGAGGAAGGTGGCCTTTTATAGGAGGAGGGGGGGTGCCCCTCCTTCATGGCCGGCGCATGGAGGAGGTGACTCTTCACCTCCTCCATTCATGTGGTGGTAACTCCCTCCACATAAATTTGCCCCTTCACATTCTCTTTTCAAGTCTTCACTTTAAATGCATTAAATTTCTCCAAATTTAATGCTCTCTCATTTATAAAACTCTTTTATTATTTTTATTCAGAATTTTGTTAATTACTTTAATTAACAAACATTCACATAAACCCCCTGCAACATTTCAATATTACATGCAGAACCAATTTCAGCATTTTCACCCGAAACAGTTTCGGTGTCTATTGAAATAATTCTAGCGCTTTCTTAAATCTTTATCGGAAACATATTTGCTCCAAATGGTGTCGGTATCCCTTAAGTGTGTCACCCTACGGTTCGCGAATAATGCAGACATGATCGAGACCCCTCTCCGATCAATAATCAGCAGTGGGACCTGGAGATCCATACTGACTCCTACACATTCAACGATGACTTCTGTGATCGTGAGAACCTTTAACACTAGTAACTAAATCCCTTTGTCCCGCGATATATTACATGTCCGAGATTCGATCATCGGTATCTCCATACCTAGTTTGATCTCGTTACCGACATGCACTCTTTTCTCGTTCCCGTGATATAACATTCTAGTGATCACATCACTTGCTTGCAAGCTATTTCAATGTGATATCACCGAGAGGGCCCAGAGTATATCTATCCGTCATCAGGATGGAAAAATACCACGCTTGATCCATGAGCCTCAACATAACACCTTCGTAGCACTGAACCCACCTTTATAGTCACCCTGTTACGGTGTGACGTTTGATGTTATCAAGATACTCTTCCGGTGTTAGCAATTAACATGATCTCATGGTCTAAGGATAAAGATTACTTCGTATGATATTATAGCAATATAAACATAATGACTTTGATCGTAATGATATACTTCATATGAATGTTCATCACATCATTCCACCAATGGTGTGAACTTGTTATTAACAACATCCAATGTCCATGATCAGGAAACCTTGATCATCTTGTTAATCAACAAGCTAGTCTATAAGAGAGGCATAACTAGGAACCCTTTTTGTTTATTAAACACACATGTATTGATGTTTCCGATCAATACAATTCTAGCATGTAAAATAAACATTTATCATAAACATGGAATAAGATAATAACCACTTTATTATTGCCTCTCGGGCATATTCCCTTCAGAGAAGACGGAGTCCAATTTGTCTAGGGGAAGGCCTAGAAGACTTACCGACTTAGGCCCATAGTGTTACTTGTAGTTCAAGATGTAATCTGTAACCGACTCTTAGTCGTAGCCAGATAAATCTCTCTTGTAAACCCTAGGCCGGATATCTATATAAGCCGTCCTAGGGAGAGCCTTTAGGGCACACCTCAATAGTCTACAATCTCAACTTGCACAGGCAAAACCCTTGTAACCCATATTCCGGCTCTGCTGTATTACTGGATTGCTAGTAGGAGTAGGGTCTGTCCAAAGCCGGCGGATTCGAACCTGGGTAAACTTGTGTGCTCATTGTCCCAGAACACCGTACGTCTCACACCCCTCTCTTCTGCACGCCTCGAGGACCCCCTCATGGCGTACTTGTCATCAATCTGGCGATAACATGGATCCACCAGTGTCATTACATGTGTTTTCTTTTCATGAACCACAACTAGAGTCATTGCATGTGTGTTCTTCTAAATAAACCACACATGGATCCACCTAGTGTGATTGCATGTCTGTTCTTTTCGCAAACCACACATGGATCCACTAGTATCATTGCATGTGTGTTCTTTTCATGAACCACAACTAGAGTCATTGCATGTCTGTTCTTTCCACAAACCACACATGGATCCACCCAGTGTGATTGCATGTCTATTCTTTTCACAAACCACACATGGATCCACCAGTGTCATTGCATGTGTTTTCTTCTCATGAACCATAGCCAGTGTCATTGCATGTCTGTTCTTCTCACAAACCACATAAGGATCCACCAGTGTCATTGCATGTATGTTCTTCTAAACAAACCACATAAGTATCCACCAGTGTCATTGCATGTGTGTTCTTTTGATGAACCACATAAGGATCCACCAGTGGCATTGGATGTGTGTTTTTCTCATTAACCACACATGGATCCACCAGTGTCATTGCATGTCTGTTTTTTCATGAATCACAGCTAGAGTCATTGCATGTCTGTTACTTCCACAAAGCTAATATGGATCCACCAGTGTCATTGCATGTCTGTTCTTTTCATGAACCACAATTAGAGTCATTGCATGTCAGTTCTTTTCATGAACCACACATGGATCCACCAGTGTCATTGCATGTCTGTTCTTCTCATGAACCACACATGGATCCACCAGTGTCATTGCATGTCTGTTCTTTTCATGAACCACACCAAGTTTCATTGCATGTTTGTTCCTCTAAAGAAACCACGTAAGGATCCACCAGTGTCATTGAATGTCTGTTTTTTTCATGGACCACACATGGATCCACCAGTGTCATTGCATGTTTGTTCTTTTCACAAACCACATAAGGATCCACCAGTGGCATTGGATGTGTGTTTTTCTCATTAACCACACATGGATCCACCAGTGTCATTGCATGTCTGTTTTTTCATGAATCACAGCTAGAGTCATTGCATGTCTGTTACTTCCACAAAGCTAATATGGATCCACCAGTGTCATTGCATGTCTGTTCTTTTCATGAACCACAATTAGAGTCATTGCATGTCAGTTCTTTTCATGAACCACACATGGATCCACCAGTGTCATCGCATGTCTGTTCTTCTCATTAACCACACATGGATCCACCAGTGTCATTGCATGTCTGTTCTTTTCATGAACCACACCAAGTTTCATTGCATGTTTGTTCCTCTAAAGAAACCACGTAAGGATCCACCAGTGTCATTGAATGTCTGTTTTTTTCATGGACCACACATGGATCCACCAGTGTCATTGCATGTTTGTTCTTTTCACAAACCACATAAGGATCCACCAGTGTCATTGCATGTCTATTCTTTTCATGAACCACATAAGGATCCACCAGTGTCATTGGATGTGTGTTCTTCTCATGAACCACACATGGATCCACCAGTGTCATTGCAGGTCTGTCCTTTTCATGAACCACACTTAGTGTCATTGCATGTCTCTTCCTCTAAACAAACCACATAAGGATCCACCAGTGTCATTGCATGTGTGTTCTTCTCATGAACCACACATGGATCCACCAGTGTCATTGTATGTCTGTTCTTTTCATGAACCACACCTAGTGTCATTGCATGTCTGTTCCTCTAAACAAACCACATAAGGATCAACCAGTGTCATTGCATGTCTGTTCTTTTTATGAACCACACATGGATCCACCAGTGTCATTGCATGTGTGTTCTTTTCATGAACCACGGCTAGAGTCATTGCATGTGTGTTCTTCTAAACAAACCACACATGGATCCACCTAGTATGATTGCATGTCTGTTCTTTTCACAAACCACACATGGATCCACCAGTGTCATTGCATGTGTGTTTTTTCCTGAACCATATCTAGAGTGATTGCATGTGTGTTCTAAACAAACCACACATGGATCCACCTAGTGTGATTGCATATCTATTCTTCTCATGAACCACACCCAATGTCATTGGATGTGTGTTCTTCTCATGAACCACACATGGATACACACCAGTGTCATTGCATGTGTGTTCCTCTCATGAACCACACATGAATCCACCAAGTGTGATTGCATGTCTGTTCTACTCACAAACCACACATGGATCCACCAGTGTCATTGCATGTATGTTCTGTTCATGAACCACACCCAGTGTCATTGCATGTTTGTTCCTCTCATAAACCACACATGGATCCACCAGTGTCATTGCATTTGTGTTCTTCTCATGAACCATAGCCAGTGTCATTGCATGTGTGTTCCTTTCACAAACTACACATAGATCTACTAGTGTCATTGGATGTGTGTTCCTCTCATGAACCACAGCCAGTGTCATTGCATGTATGTTCTTCTCACAAACCACATATGGATCCACCAGTGTCATTGCATGTCTATTCTTCTAAACAAACCACATAAGTATCCACCAGTGTCATTGCATGTGTGTTCTTTTCATGAACCACATTAGGATCCACCAGTGGCATTGGATGTGTGTTCTTCTCATGAACCACACATGGATCCACCGGTGTCATTGCATGTCTGTTCTTTTCATGGATCATAGCTAGAGTCATTGCATGTCTGTTACTTCCACAAAGCACATATGGATCCACGAGTGTCATTTTATGTCTGTCTTTTCATGAACCACAATTAGAGTCATTGCATGTTAGTTTTTTTCATGAACCACACATGGATCCACCAGTGTCATTGCATGTCTGTTCTTCTCATGAACCACACATGGATCCACCAGTGTCATTGCATGTCTGTTCTTTTCATGAACCACACCTAGTGTCATTCCATGTTTGTTCCTCTAAACAAACCACATAAGGATCCACCAGTGTCATTGCATGTCTGTTCTTTTCATGAACCACACATGGAACCACCAGTGTTATTGCATGTCTGTTCTTTTCACAAACCACATAAGGATCCACCAGTGTCATTGCATGTCTGTTCTTTTCATGAACCACATAAGGATCCACCAGTGTCATTGGATGTGTGTTCTTCTCTTGAACCACACATGGATCCACCAGTGTCATTGCATGTCTGTTCTTTTCATGAACCACACCCAGTGTCATTACATGTCTGTTTCTCTAAACAAATCACATAAGGATCAACCAGTGTCATTGCATGTCTGTTATTTTCATGAACCACACATGGATCCACCAGTGTCATTGCATGTGTGTTCTTTTCATGAACCACAGTTAGAGTCATTGCATGTGTGTTCTTCTAAACAAACCACACATGGTTCCACCTAGTGTGATTGCATGTCTGTTCTTTTCACAAACCACACATGGATCCACCAGTGTCATTGCATGTGTGTTCTTTTCATGAACCATAGCTGGAGTCATTGCATGTGTGTTCTTCTAAACAAACCACACATGGATCCACCTAGTGTGATTGCATGTCTATTCTTCTCATGAACCACACCCAGTGTCATTGGATGTGTGTTCTTCTCATGAACCACACATGGATACACACCTGTGTCATTGCATGTGTGTTCCTCTCATGAACCACACATGGATCCACTAAGTGTGATTGCATGTCTATGCTACTCACAAACCACACATGGATCCACCAGTGTCATTGAATGTCTGTTCTTTTCATGAACCACACCTAGTGTCATTGCATGTCTGTTCCTCTCATAAACCACACATGGATCCACCAGTGTCATTGCATGTGTGTTCTTCTCATGAACCACAGCCAGTGTCATTGCAAGGGTGCTCCTTTCACAAACTACACATGGATCCACTAGTGTCATTGGATGTGTGTTCCTCTCATGAACCACATATATAGTCATTGCATGTGTGTTTTTATCACAAACCACATAAGGATACACCAGTGTCATTGCATGTGTGTTCTTCTCATGAACCATAGCTAGAGTCATTGCATGTGTGTTCTTCTCACAAACCACATAAGGATACACCAGTGTGATTGCATGTGTGTTCTTCTCATGAACCACAACTAGAGTTATTGCATGTCTATTCTTCTCACAAACCACATAAGGATCCATAGATTTCATTGGATGTGTGTTCTTCTCATGAACCACACATAGATCCACCAGTGTCATTGCATGTCTGCTCTTTTCATTAACCATAGTTAGAGTCGTTGCATGTGTGTTCTTTTCACAAACCACATATGGATCCACCAGTGTCATTGCATGTGTGTTCTTCTAAACAAACCACATAAGTATCCACCAGTGTCATTGCATGTGTGTTATTTTCATGAACCACATAAGGATCCACTAGTGGCATTGGATGTATGTTCTTCTGATGAACCACATATGGATCCACCAGTATCATTGCATGTCTCCTCTTTTCACAAACCACATATGGATCCTAATTAACCTTAGGAGATCCCTAACCTTAGCCCCCAAATGGGTGGCCATTAGACCGAGTGTCTAGAAGGCACGCCCTAACACAGTTGTTCTGCTTGACGATTGTTACATAACGTTCGATCGGGGCGCTTGGACGATTTGGATGGTCTTCGTGTGAGCGATCCGCGAGTAGGATGTTCTACGGCATGATTGGCCATGCTTGCTCTGGACAAACTGGCAACACCGGGCGCTCCCCTGTTGCGAGTGTCACGACTCACGAGTTTAGTGGGCCATATCCCAGTGTCACGTCCCCATTACTTCTCTTCCTCCCCGTACTTCTCTTCCTTCCCCTCAAAGCCACTTTCCCCACTTCACTCCCATCCTGCCGTAGCCGCAAGCTGACGACGCCTCCATCCCAATCCCCTCTCCGGCAGCCACCCCCCTCCCCTCTCGCCATGGGTTCAAGGGGAGACAGCGAGGAAACGCGTCGTGACGACATGGATGGTGATTTCGATGTGAGTCATCTCATCTCTATCTCTATCATCTGTGGCCAGTTATCTATTTTTTGAGCTAGATCTAATATGTTTACTCATGCGCTATGATGTGTTAGGCCAACCAGACGATGTATGACTCTGACTATCACGGTTTAGCGGATGAAGACAGTCCTCTGCTATGTAAACATGGATATGTGCCCGCTAAATTTGTAGCGTTCAAAGGACGAAACGCAGGCAGGAGGTTTCTACGGTGTCAAGGACATTGTGCAATGATGCAAGGCGGAAGTTGCGGTGTTGTCAAATGGGTAGATCCAGAGTGGCCCAAATTGATGCAAAAAACGCTGGACAAACTATGGGAAATGACTGTTGAGTTAAAAGAATCCGTATTCAGCTTACTTCTTGACAGTGTTGATATGAAGCTAAGGGAACCAGCTGACACAACCAAGCATAAGAGAGATCTCAGGTGGGTGCAAGACAAGGTTAGCAAAGTCGAGAAGGAGAGGGACGCGATGTTGGCCCTGAAGGCTAAAGCAGAGCAAGAACCAACTCAAGCAAGGAATGATCTTCACTAGGCCAAAGTATTGCAGTTCACAACTACGAGTATTGACAAGTGCATGAGGAAAAATGCAGAGAAACATTTGAAGCTGTGCAAGGAAGATGCTAAAAGGAAGGAGCAGACGATTCGATCCTTGCTCTCGCAGGAAGATGCGCATCGGGCTAAGATTAGGAAGATCAAGGAGATGTGTGATAACTAGTTCTATTTAGCTTAAGCTCCGTGCCTTTTTAAGTTGTACTAATTGTACTTGTTGACCTAGCGGTCTAAACTATTGGCCCTGGAGTCCTGGGAGGAAAAAAATTGGTCGCCCGTTAATCTGTCTTAACCCTGCATTACTTCCTTTTGTCTGACCAATGCCCCTTGGATATTCCGCACGTCGCTTCATCATCCTCGTGTACAAATAGGAGGCACCATAGCGCGTCGCTTCAGCATTCATCCCCTCGTCCTCTCCAATCTCCACCACGTCGTTGCTTCGTCGTCCATCCCCTTGCTCCCTCTCCAATCTCCACCGTGCCGCCATGGAGATGCCCGCGCTGAACTTCTACGAGGCGGTGATGTTTGCGCACTTCGACATCCTCACACCGCCGGCCGCGACCGTGCCCCACGGATGGCGCATCAGCTATGCGGGGGTGCCGGTGGCTCCGCTCCCTGGCCGAGCCGAGATGGAGAGCAAAATCGTGGCGCGCCACCGCCAGATGCCCGCGTGCAAGAGGGCGCTGCCCCGGTACGCGGCAGCCAACCCGTACTGGTCGGCGCTGTTCAAGAAGGAGCAGAAGGCTAAGATTGGCAACCGCATTGTTGACGGGCGTGTGGTGCACCGGGATCTCTACAACCGAGAAGGGCGAGAGAGGTTCTGGTCCGTCCCTGGATGGACCAAGTACACCATCATCGCCGCCGCTCGCTGCGAAGTGGTTCTCTGTCTCACGAACAATACAGAAATTGTGGAGGTTCCGTCCGACGACGACGAGGAAGACGGCGGCTCGGAGGACAGTGGCGGCGGAAGTGAAATTGTTGACTAGTGGTTTAATTAATGTAGGATGTGAAATCTCACCTTTGTTTAGAAGAATTTGTGGTTGAATTAATGAAATGCCTCGATTTAGATCTCTGTCTCGATTAATTTGTGGAAGAATTTGTGATTTAGATCAATTTCTGCCTCGATTTAGATCTCGGTCCCGGATTGGGAACATGACCGTGGACCAAAGACCCCCTTTCTACTATGTATTCTGACATTGGTGGTTTGTTTTAACATAATCTACGTGGATTGTGCCGCATGCAAATGGCACAACCACAATTTATAAAGTGGAAGCACGTACACCAGGTTACTGGAGATCCGGGAGCTTCGCCAGACGTAGGGGATGCAGGAGCAGGGAGGCGGTAAGATAGACGGGCTCAAGATTAGGCCAGAAAGTGGTACCGATTTCCTCCTCATCTGGGTATTATCGGTTGCCATTGCTGTTTATGTTGCTACGTCATTGTGCAGCAGTTGAAAAAAGTTGCTGCTTTGTGGAGTGCAACATCTAAATAATCTATTTCCGTGCCACTTACATTCCGTCGTATTTGGAGACCTCCTGCCCCTCAGCAATCGTGGAACCGGTGCTGCGTGTTTTAAGATAGCAGTGGCACAATCACAATTTCGGATTCAACTAATGATTAGGGCGTTTCCAAACCCTAAGTCGCGGTACATTTTACTCAGAGAACATGGGTAGATTGTTTCGCCCAGCAACGTGCCACACACAGAGCTCCAGAATTTAACAGAATTACATATATAGGTTCAAGTTTAACACATTACTATGCATCTTCATTGCCAGCAGCCTTCTTCCGCAGCCTGGGTGCCAAGCCTTCATGTCCACTGGCTTCTTCATTTCCTGCCTTCTTCCTCTTCCTCGGTGCCAATTTTCTTAGCTTCACGTACTCTGCATCACTGGGACAATGGGCACCAGAATCGTGTCCAGCATCATCTTTCCACTCGTTTTTAATTTCTTCAGGCAACTAAATTACTGACCCGGTAGTCATGTTTCTAACCTTGCTGCGCTTCTTGTCAAAGAAACAAGACTATTGCATAACTGCCCAATATCTACAGAGTAAATAAAACAAAAATTACAATTCAGCACAAACATGCGAACCCTAAGCGACCTTTGCTTACCGGGAGCTAATTGGGTTCGAGCAACCACCCTGTCCAAGAATAGAAGGGCGACTCTAGTTGCAGCAGCTTCCACATCCAGTACATCACAATTCACCTCAAACATGCAAGCCGAAGCATACCTTTTCATCAACCCAATTAGCTGACTATCACACGTTAGAGGAACCATGATGCCACGTTCATCCATGAAGCTAAACTTTGTAGTCTGCTTCGGCCATAATTCATCATGATTACGCAGAGCACTAACCATACCAGATATAGTCTAGATCTGCGCAGGCACTTCTTCCATCGTGATACAATGGTGTCCATACCACTTGCCCTTAGAGTCGTACCTGAAGAGGACTACTGTAACCAGGTATGGGGGGTCCACGGAGATCCCACTTGACAGAAAACTATGGACAAAATATGTTTGTCAGCGTTGGGTTAACAAACAATTTGAGGTTCAGTAGCCAGCTAGCAGTTATAATTAGTGCGAATAGCAAAGAGAAGGGTAGCTCACCCGCTTGTAGCCAGAACTTCTTCTTCCTTGGTAGTAGGATATGCCATCCTCCGAACTGCTCGGCTCGTAGGTGGTGGAGGTGGGCTAGATCCTCACAATGGCGGCTACGACATGCGCCATTGGAGCTCAGGATCAGCGACTGGGCGCAGCAACTTGGCGCTGGAAGTCAAATGTCCGAAGGGATCGTCCTGCCTGGAGGGTGGATTCCGACGCCGCCGGTGCTAGGGCAAAGGTGGGATTGGATTTGTGAAATTGGTCAATGCATCCAATGCACTTAGCTACTCGATTTGCCTAAGAGGTTGCCATGTTGGCGCTCGCATCACAGACAGATGACCGATATGAGTGTCCCGACCGTATACTTCATGGGGCAGTTTAACTGATTGATTGAATTTGGCAGGGGTGAGATGAGTTTGCCTCGAAATGGCCCCTCTCAGTAGTTGGCGGCCCAACATTTTGAAACGCGGCAATTTTAGGCAACTTAGGTACCGCCATGCGCTGGCCTACGAACTTTGGTACCGCAGACGAACATGCCCGCCTCTAAGGCGGCGGTGGATCATTTGGAGACTCCACTCTCTGATTTATTCTTCTTGGCCTCGGAAATTGTGTTAGAGGTGGAGCTCTTCCGCTTTCGCGCTGCCGGAGCTAGTTGATCCTTGGGGGCGTCATCGTCGGACACCACCTGGATATCCTTCAGCTTGGGATCATAGACCTAGGAAGCCATTTGATCAGCCGCCAAGGTTGCCAGCTTGGATATAGAGGAGTGTTAGATTGACATCTTCATGTCAGAAAACCCTTAAAGTATGTAACGAGCAACACGGGAAACAGAAGCTACCTCTAGGCACGTGCCTCAATCGAACATGTCGTAGGTGATCTTGAAGCCATGCTTCCTGTCCTTCACCTTGATGATGTCCTTAAGCCAGAGTTTGATGGAGTCAGTAGAGAAGTTATCCCGCGAAATTCGCATGGGATCCCTCCTGTCTTGAGTGTATTTACACATTAACCTGGCATGGTGCTGCAGAGGCTGGATCCACCTAACGAACTAGCACATGGCCAGATCCAAGCCCATCATACCTCCGTCTACGAGCCATTCAATCCGCCTTACGACATGATTGGCTTCATTGTTAGAGGGAAGGGAGGTTGGGTCCGCTATGCGGGCACCTCGGTGGCAGCTACATCGACAAAGTCGAGATAAGTCTCAAGGCATTCAGGTAGAGGAAAATCTGGCCTGTAGAAGTACGTGCGTTGCCAGTTCTTGCATGACTCATGCCCTACGATGTCGGAGAAGCACCGGCTAGGCTGGATCTTGAAGCTAATGGTTCCACAGATCTGCAATTCATCAGACTCTACAGACTCTCTCTTAACGGTAAAGAAGTACACGAACAGATCTAGCCTAGGTTTAATGCCTAGGAATCGTTCACACAAGGCTACGAAGTTGCAAAGGAGTAGGATTCTATTGGGAGAGAGATTATGGGGGAGTACCCGGAAGTGCCGGAGGACGTCCAAGAAGAAGTCGGAGACTGGCAGGCTTACTCCTCGTACTAGTTGGGCCTTGAGGAACACCTTGTCTCCGGCTTGGGGAGAAGGGACCACCTCGCTAGCTGGCGTCGCCCGCCAGACCAACTCCTTCGCCGCGGGGAGATACCCCTCGCCGACCAGCTTCTGCAGATCTTCGACAGAAAGGTCAGAGCCTCTCCACACCCCCTTATGGGAGTCGTTTTCTTCTTTAGCAGCTTCAGGCCCCGCTCGTTCTTGGTCATCGCCGATGGTTTCCACGACGGCATTGATAGGGACAACCACCCCCTCCGGCGGTATGGTCACACCCTAGATGGCTCTAAGGTAGCCTCGGGGGTCACCGCCTTTGAAGGGATGGAGCTGCTGGAGGCCATTACAATGGGGGAGAAGGTGGAGGAGAGAAGGGCTCTGGCTAGGATTTTCACAAAAGAGCTCGAACGGTCGCCCGGCTAGAGGAAGACGAAGACTAGAAAGTGAATGCAGGTGAAAAAGAAATAAATTGACCGTGGTGAAAATATATAGACCCCACGTCAAGATTCGTGCAAAGGGATCTAATGGATGGAACGTTGCCGACGTGGAAGTGAACGTGCACGGTAATTTCACTACGTCCTCCGTCTTTTGCCGCTCCGCCATTTCGGATTTTGCCACATGAAAATAGCTAATGATTAAGTCTCTGTTTCTATGAGTTTCGAGGTAACGTAGGGTGCACCCTTCGTCATCCTCCTGGCAATTGTAGTGAAGGGTCGCGTTTGAAGATTCCATCGAAGACAGAGACTATCCGACTCTAGACACGAAGACTCAAGGAATCTCTGGCTACATTGCGAATCTCGAGAGGATTGTAGGGTTCTTTGGGAGACCTTTGAGATATTGCTTGACGAATTGCCGGCATCACGTAGGCGGGACATTCAGAGATCAAAAGGCAAGACAGAGCAAGATTTCAAAGTCCTCAGGGGGCTACTATTGGGGATATGCTATATGGGTATCCTCATAGCATTTCACCAATCCGCCTAACCCTGGTGGCCCATAGTTGGTAGCAAGGCCTATGACCTGCTGAGTGGCCCAGTTAGACAGATCCAGAAGCGAGACCCATGCCGGATAAAGGAAGGCTACACATGAGTCACCGACATACTCAGAGCCTTGGAGTACAACACATGGAAGACTGGTTCGTATTTGTGTAGGACTCTTTACCTTGTCCGGCAAGGACCTTTCCCTGTAAACCCTAGGTCTTGGTGCCTTTATAAGCCAGCCTACGGGATCCCTTAGGGCAACAGATAGAAGACAACCTAGATTGGTGTGTACAACATGAAACACCTCGCACAACGAACCTATCTCTATAACTCGGCGTATTGCCATTATAGTGATTTATAGCAGGAGTAGAGTTCTGCCACCGTTGTGGGACTTGAACCTGGGTAAGTTGGGTTACCTCATACCCGCCAACTCTCCGCCTTACCCCACATCTCTAAACACGCACTATGAGGACCCCTCCATGGCGTACTCGTCAGCAATACCACGACAGTCGATAAGCATGTAAACCGTAAGGACTTATGAAAGTTGTTTTAAGTTGGTCATCCGGATGAACAACTATTTGAGAGAAACCAGAATATCCATCCAAGTAACAAAAATGAGTATGGTTTGCTAACCTCTCTAAAGTTTGATCTATGAACGGTAATGGATTTCCTAGTTTATTTATTTAATTTCCTGAAGTCTATGCACATCCTGTGCCCAACAATAGTTCTAGGAGGTATCAGTTCATTGTTTTCATTAGGAACAATAGTAAAACTGCCCTTCTTAGGAACACAGTGAACAGGACTTACCCACTCACTCTCTTTAACGGGATAAATTATACCTGCATCCAGTAGGCGTACAATTTCTTTTCTTACGACTTCTTTCATTTCAGGCTTTAATCTTCTATTAAACTTTACAACTGGTTTTGCTCCTTCTTCCATGAATATTCGATGGACGGCTATCATGGGACTAATGCCCTTCAAGTCATCCATTGAGTACCCAAAGGCTTGGCGATGCTCCTTAAGTATCCTCATGAGTTCTTCTTCTTCTTCTCCTGAAAGTTTAGCACTAATAATAACAGGGAATTTATTGGTATCATCTAAAAACCTGTATTTAAGATTATCTGGTAGAGTCTTCAACTCTGGGGGTGGTAATTCCTCGTCCCCTCTCTTTTCTGGCACTTCAAAAGCCTCATCAGTTAGAGGTCCCAAAATGGGAAGTGAATCGAATTCATCTTCTAGTTCTTCTAGGGACTTGTCCTCCATAATTATTTCTTCATAATTTGCATCTTCATTTATTTCTTCTTCTAGATTACTAAAGAAAAGAGCCGCCATTTCCTCAATAGTTCTCTCTTCCTCTTCTTCTTGTATTTGTGGAGGCTTGTCTTTAAATTTGGAAAAATGGAATTTGTTTTTCGTTCCCCCAAGCTTAAGAGTCACAATCTCCTTGAAATTAACATAGGCACCTATATCACCCAAAAAGTTTCTTCCAAATATAATAGGGCACAAAGTGTCAACTGGCATATCAACAACTACAAAATCGATAGGAAAGTTTTTGTTGCCGATTGTGACAGTTGCATTATCAACTACTCCCATTAGAATTCTAAGGTTCTTATTGGCTAACATAATTGTCATATTAGTATTTTCAATTGTAGCCAGTTTTATTTCTTATTTTATTTCTAGGTAGAAATCATAATATATAACATTAACTTCGGTGCCAAGATCACATAAACCATAATGAGAGGTTTCTTTAAATATGCAGGGAAGAATAGGCTTACCCACATCTTTTACCTTTGTTTTACCTTCAATCAATATGGAAGTATCTACATCAAGTTCAACTATGTTACAGTGTGAGTACATAGCCATAATTTCTTCCTTGGTTACCTCTTCATCTTTGGTTTCCTTCAGATGTTCCACGACTTCTGGCATGCTATTGTCTTCCCTCTTTTCCTGTACTGATTTGACCTGTTCATACTCAAAAATATCCTTTTGTGCAGTGTTAGGGAAAGGCACTTTATATATTGGTTCTATGGAGGCCAGATTTGCTTTATCTTCTATTTTCTTTTCTGGTTCGGGTGGTGGATCATACTTGACTGGACCCTCCTTTGGAGCTTTAATATGTTCTGTAAAAGCTTTATCAACTTGCAACACCAGATCTGGATCCAAATAAAGTTCTTTAGATAATTCTTTAACATGGCGTTATTTATTATAGTCATGAATACAATCATGCTCTATTTCTACGCCTCCTTCACTTCCTAGACCAAAATTCCATGAAACTCTATGATCACGGGTTCTATTTAGTAAATCCCAAGCTTTAGATATAGGAAGATTCATAAAGGCTCCTTTCGCGAAAGAGTCTAGTTCAATTTTATTAGGTTCAATTAAACCGCCATAAAAGATATGTAGTAAATACCATTCAGGCAAGTCATGATGAGGACATAGTCGTAGTAAATCTTTAAATCTAATATAAGCTCTTACTAGTGCTTCATTAGCACGATTCTTCCAAGTCATTATAAGATGCCTGATTCCAAAAGATTTTGATAATGGATAATATTTAGAGAGAAATTCACATGCTAGATTATCCCAAGTAGTAGTGGCTTCAGGGTGTAGAGATCTATACCATGAGAGAGTTGTACTTGTCAATGTTTGACTAAAAAGCTTAACCCTTACCTCATCGACAATATATCCTGTCAATAGAAAAGTGCCACATATATCTTTAAAACATGCAATATGCTCATATGGATCAGGATCTTCTTCATCTCTAGTAAATTGCTTCTATGTATAATACTAAGTAATAGAGGATTTATTTCAAACCCCCTTGTCTTCTCATTGGAGTTGTCTTTTTTATAAATATCATAGGGCTTCCCAAACTGGTTGAGTGGGCTAGCACTAGTCATATGCTCAAACTCCATCATGTTGGTGGATACCTGTAACTCAAAACAAAATTTAGCAAGACAAAAATAAATAGGCAAAAACTAAAAGACCTACAGCGCTTATCTCCCTAGCAATGGCGCCAGAAAATAGCTTGATGACTTCAAGAGCACAGATCATTTGTAGCTAGTTTCGAAATAAAGATATCGATCCCATAGGGAGGAGGAGTCTGAAGTCCAATAACTCTTGAAATAAATATTACGATAGAAATGCTAGATAAAGTTCTAAGTGACAAGATAAAATGCGAGTATTGTGTAAAAAGGTGTTTTGGGGTTTTGGGTATGAGAGCAATAATAAAGTAAAGCAAAATAACTTAATACAGAAAGTAAGTATCACGTATGTAAGAGAGATTGGAACTGCAGTACGGAAAAAGCATTCTCAGGGAGTAGCGGATACACCACTAGTAGTGTAAAGATCTAAGATAAAGATTATCATCATGAACATTCTTAACTATGTATGTGTGGGAGGAACTCCGTATTTGGACGAATAGGCAACAACCGCTGCTCACATCATCCTCATAACCACAACAGTCAGCAATCAACATCAATCGAATTACTGCTCTATTAAGAGACATAATCCCATAGGACATATCCCATGGCATGGATAGTGTTCTGTGAGTTTCCTCGGTTTCCCAAGTTGATACATACAGGGTGCCAACAGCTTTATAGTCACCATAAGTGTGAGCACACCTCCGTCTACCAACTAGTAGTTTCCTTCATCAAGTCCCCATGAGAGGAAAATATTGAGAGGTCGACTTCTCTCAACATCAAGATGTAGAAAATCTAACACATGGTCATAGCGATGAATATCATAATAGACTTTATCTTATTTCAATCTCATACTAGGGCTTCTCCATATCCCCAAGAACTAATGATCTACTCAGACATGGAGGCAATCAACATCATGGCAATGGTAATGGAAATAATCATAGATGAATGGTACTTGTATAAATCCACAACGAGCATAGGAATTACAAGAAGATCTAGACAAGATGTAGATTGGATGGATGGTGATGGTGGTGATGCAGCGGTGGATGGTGAAGTTTGATGCCTTAGCCTCCCGGATCTGCGCAGGGCAAAGACATATCTCTTCTAGATGAGTTCCCCCTCCAGATGCCTTCCGGAGGTGAGGTTTCGGTGATTTCTGGGTGTTCTATATCGTCTTCTCGAACCAATTGCACGGGGTGAAACTATTTGACGAGGTGGAGGCAGCGCCAACTATACGGCCAGAGCTATCCGGCCAGAGAATTTGCTCCGCCCGTATAGTTGGTCGTTGCGTTCTCTGCCTCCTT
The DNA here is from genome assembly GCA_916181665.1 of Avena sativa. Lineage (NCBI taxonomy): Eukaryota > Viridiplantae > Streptophyta > Magnoliopsida > Poales > Poaceae > Avena > Avena sativa. The sequence goes on from OV702287.1 coordinate 350,144,347, forward strand.
CGTTCGCTTCTAGTTTTCTTCTAGTATTATTAATATTCCCCAAATAAGCGATTCACGTTGTTTTTACTCCTTTTCTCCATACTACAACTACTCCAATAATTGTATCCATTGGATCCATCATCTGTCCTGATCCTGGTGAAAACAGACATAAAATGTGCGCACGAACGCCGTAAGATACCAAGATCCTACATCTACAATGCAAAATAATAATATAAAACATGATGCAAATATGCACTCATCAGCGTCGCACTTTCCCGTGCTGGCTCAGCTCCTTGCTAGCCGTGGTGATTCCATGAGCGCGGTCATACTCGTGAATGGTGATGTCGATCTGCTTCTTGGTAGCAGCCAAGTCGATGGCCTCCCATAGGAGAAGCTCTCTTTCCACGACGATGTTCGCGGTGGCCTCTTCCGGATTCTGACCGCAGGCGATAGGGGTGAGGAGCCGGTCGATGGCGAGCTCCACCAGGTCCTTCTCTCGCGGAGGGGCGGAAGTTCAGACTCCCTTGACGGCACGCTCTAGGACAGGACGTCGATGCTGCATGCTGGAGCTGGCCATCATAATCTCCACGCCACGTGGAGTGACGGATACGCCGCTATGTGGGAGCAGCAGTCCACGATGGAAACAATCTCCCGGGGGAAACGCTTCGGCATGGTGGCGACGTAGACCGGTAGGTCGCCAAACAGCAGGACATTATCGTCTAACGGGAAGGTAGAACCAGCGAAGCACAACGCGTTGTCAATGACATAGTCAAACTTTCCCAAGGTGAGCACTAGGCTAGAGGCCACGCGCTCGCCGGCTGAAGTGTGTGGTCCCATGCGGAACGTGACTCCGGTTGAAGACATGTTTGCCCCATGGTGGGCACCAACTCTCGTTGTATGTGAAATGGCAGTGCCTGAGAAGGCTAGATAGATGTGTGGCAAACGTCAGGGAAGCTATCGATGGCGTCCGCAGGAGGGATCAAATACAAGACAACGTAACGAGACGCGGGAAGTTCCCAGGTTTAGGGCCCTCGTGTGGAGGTAACACCCCTACTCCTGCCGATCTGACTATGGTGTGATATGAGAACTACATAATGCTCCTCGAGCAGTATGATCTGCCTAGATAATGAAAGTCCAACCCTTGCTACGAGAGCCTTACCCCCTTATATAGGCAGACGCAACAATCTTAATAGCCAGGCCAGCTGGTGGGTTCCACATGCGAGCCCCAGCCAGCTGGTCATCAATAGTGCCGCATAGTGGCGGGTCTTGTCGAGAGTACACGCCGTGGTGCATCGTGGCCACAGTTAAAGCCATGTGAGCCTGGCGTCAGCAATCGGCCAATATGCCCCTGTAAGCCACGAACTTGCCGGTATGGTCTTCATCCTTCTCGCTTTACGTCTTGTCGATAAACAAGGGTGTACTACGCAATGTATCGCACGTCGCCCTGCCTACCGCCTCTGTCTTGATTGCGTCTGTCTAGGATCGTCTAGCCGGACCGAAATCTTGCCAACCTTCCTTTGTCCGGCTAGCCTATGCACCGGTTAGCTCTGGTCCGGATTCTCCCTTGCTTCTTGTCAGGTGCTTCCGTCTAGCTAGGCTGAGCTAGCTGGTCGCGACTTGCTTCTATTCTTATTCGGCTAGGCTATCCGAGGGTCGTCCCCCGATAGTCATAACAACAGTGCCTACTGCGACACATGCATCTTATGTTTTCTCATCTGGAAAAGCCACACCTTAGCTGATGGACATCGATAAAAGTCGTGAAAACTCCACATATCTAGGGGATCTGGCCGATCTATACGACATTCTCTCCTTCGGGTCATATTCTCAGTTAATGCCACCACATGACTCAAGACCATCAAACATCAATCTTGACGAAACTAGAGAAAGCGTCAACTCTAGAATCAGGAAGGCTGAATCTTACCCGGAGCAGGACCCATGGGATTTTACTGGTTTCCAAAACAATGTCTCCTACGGATTTGACAGCAACTGTAGTAGCTTACACATGGCATAACACCAAGTGTGCATGATCATCGGAGGGGAACCATCAATGCCTCGAGACTACAATAGTAATCATAATTGATTCCAACGGTAGTTTATCGGGTAACGATGCAGGACACCGTGAGAATAGGGAGGAACCCCCAAAAAATAACCGTGTATTACAAGGAGGAGGAAGAATGGGAGATGGCGAACAAATTTAACTTCGCCTATCACCGGAGGTTTGGTAGAAGGAAAACGATGTTGTATTGGGTGCAGTACCGATGACGAGAGATTCCACACACGAGGAATTGATGGCCCACCAGTATCTTCTCCACCATAAAATAAGGGATCTTCTCCGAATGCAGAGGCAACTCGATGAAAGTAAGAGGCTAGCCGATGAATCAAGCCTTTGGCTGGCACAACTAGGTTCCACTAGAGGTTTGTGTAGCATGATCGGAGGAGCACAGCCAAGGAGAGGCGATTCACAGTTGCAGCGCATACCGGAGGCTAGAAGGCGCGAGTTGGCTCGAGATTTTGATCTGTTATTCATGTCAATAGATTCAACAGGGCACATAAAGGTAAAAATGACGCAAGATGCCCTCGTCGCTCCCCAAACCTACCTCCTCACAACTGAGCCAGCTGACGATGATCCACGAGCAGCCATCCATCGCTCCGCTCTCATGGGTCTTGGCATGGAGGGGGCTTTACTCGCACAAGGGGAACATGAAGTTGTGTCTAGCAACCCGAAAAATCTCCACGCCATCGCAATAGCCCTCGGCACGTGGGAAACGCTCAGAGGTCAAGCTCACCACATCATGTGCGCTTTGCTCACTCCTCGCGTGGAGATGACGCTAGAAACGACATTAAACAACACAGGGTAGATCCATGGAGTAGCGTAGAAGCCGAAGATATTCCGATGTTGAAAGCAAGGATGAGCGTGAACCTTGTGGTGTCGGTTGCTTTACCCATTGGGTTCACAAAACTCCGGTACCCAAGGATTTCAAACACCCTCATGATCGCCAGAAGTATGATGGCCTCCGGAATCCCAAAGCATGGCTAGCAGATTATCCACCAACCATCAAACTTCAAGGGGGCGAAGGCTACTGCCATGCAAAGCCTGCAATTGCAACTAAGCGTAGTCGCATGCTTGTGGCTCATACAACTACCCGATGAATCCATTAGAAGCTGGAGTGACCTGGAGGACAAGTTCATCCAAAATTTCAAGTCCACGTTCAAGCGGCCCGCGTCCATAGAAGAACTATGAGCATGCAAGCAAAAACCTGGGGAGTCAATACGAGCATTCATCTAGAGATGTAACATCATCAAGAACTCAGCTGAAAGTATTTCCTACAAAAGGGAGATCGATTGCTTCAACGATAGCCTCCGCCTAAAAGAATTTATCAAAGAGTTGAGTTGAGTCAAACCCAAAACAATTTCCCAATTAATGGTATGGTCAACCGTTGGGCTAATGGCGAAGATGAAGTGCACAACAAGAAGGGGCGCTCACCCGAGGAAGAGCGTGATAGGAGCAATAATGATAATAGGAGAAGTTTAAATTATGATGGTCATAGCGGGCCAAGCTACATGGCAGCTGGTTTCGTTGAAGAGGACAATCAAAGAAACGACAATTGCAGCAGCGGATACCACGGCAGCCAAGACGATGCTCAGGGAAACAGGACAACTCATCAATACCAACCAAGGGCTCGGGAGCCCCCGATGTCCCTGATGCAGATGCTTGAAGGACCGTGCAATATGCACTTTTATATCGACTTAGAAGGAAGGAGGCGCTCAACTCACATCATGAAAGATTGTCGTACTTTCTTGGGGATGTGGGTAGTTTGTAATGCCAAGGTGACCGATGTAGCAAACCAAGGATACACCACTGCACCAGGAACCCTAGCTCTCGATGCACCGCCACCACCACCAGGGCCGCTGCCAGTAGGTCAGCCGCAACCTGCAACAAATAGGAACCAGGAGGATGAGTACCCAAGGTCTAGAGGAGCAATGTCGATGATCCAAAAAGGACGTTCATCCAATAGAATCTAGAAATTGATCACACGACAAGTTAACATGGTAGTGACGGCACCACCACCAAAACCCAAATGTCTCAACTGGTCAGAGCAATAGATTACATTCAATAGGTCCGATCATCCTCTTCGGGTCCCACGACCGGGTCACTCAGCTTTGATAGTGGAGGCCCAAATCGGTGGGTTTGACATGAGAAAGGTCTTCATGGACGCAGGAAGCAGCATCAACCTCATCTACGCCAAAACTTTGCAAGCAATGAATTGCTCCTTGACAAACCTAGCCACAATAGAAACATCCTTCCATGGCATAGTCCCAGGTAAAGCCAAAATTCCTTGAGGAAAGATCTATCTCAATGTTGTCTTTGGATCACTAGACAATTCAGGCGTGAGAAGCTCAATTTTGAAGTCATGGATTAGCCATCATAGTACCACGCGATCCTGGGGCACCCAACTTTCACATGATTCATGGCAGTACAGCATAACGCATATCTTGTGATGAAGATGCCAACACCCAATGGTTTTAATAGTGAGAGGAAGCTTCACCCACTCTAACAACTGTGACCGATAATTCAACAAAATCTCTAAATCCTTCCGGATGGAAATAGAGTTTGGGCAGCTGAAAATATCAACCAACATAGAGCTCCTGCCAGAGGCACAGGTCCTACCTGACCTAGCCTTCGACACTGCGAAGGACACAAGGGAAGTTCAGGTCCACCCTACGGACCCGAAGAACACAGCCTTTGTGGCCTCTAATCTTGGTCCCTCATAGAAAATCCCTCATCGAGTTCCTCCGTGAGTGCTAGGAGAATTTTGCATGGGTACTAGCTAACATGCTAGGAATCCCTCCGGAACTCGCTGAGCATGCACTGAACTTATACCCCGACACTAGACTCGTGAAGCAATCACTCTGCCATTTCGACAAAACCACCATTGGACTAGACCTCGATTGCCTCATGGATGCCAAGTTTATCAAGGAGATCAAGAAAGCAACATGGATCGCCAAACCAGTGTGCATCCTGAAGAAAAATATGAACATCCTCTGCATGTGTATCGACTTTGCCGCGTTAACCAAGCATTCTACAAATGATCACTTCCCGCTCCCGCAAAAATCGATCAAATCATTGATGCAACCGTCGGATGTGAGCATCTTGCCTTTTTGGATGCATATTCTGGATATCAGCAGATTCGGATGAACAAAGAGGACCAGGATAAAATAGCATTTATCACACCTTATGGTGTATTCTGCTACACTACATCACCCTTCGGGCTAAAAACACGGGAGCTACATACCAGCGGATGATGCAAAATTGCCTTGGAAGCCAAATCGGCAAAAATGTTCAAGTCTACATCGATGACATCATAATCATGACAAAGCCAGAGTTGACCTTTATCTATGATCGCTATGAAACATTTGATAATCTCGACAGATACCGCATCAAGCTTAACCCGACAAAGTGCTCCTTTCGAGTCCCTGTGGGGAAACTCCTCGGGTACCTCATGTCGGCTAGCAAAATAGAGGGGAAACCTGAGAATATACATGCAATCCTCACAATGAAGAGACCAACGAATCTTCGGGGCGTCCAGCAGTTGGTCGGACATGTGGCGACAATAAGCCGATTCATCGCTCGGCTGGGCGAAAAAACACTTTTGTTCTACGCACTCATGAAAAAAATGGGAAAAGAGCCTTTGAAGAACTCAAGCAAACACTTTCTACATCCCTATCGTCGTGTCGCCAAAAGAGAAAGAGCCTCTACTGCTCTACATTTCTACCACCAACTAGGTGGCTAAAATATTTCTGGTCATCGAGCAACCCAAAGAACTGAAGACCCATGGCATACAGCGGCCAGTTTACTACCTCGGTGAGGTCCTCTCCCCATCCAAGCAAAGGTACCCACACTACAAAAAAACATGCGTATGGAGTTTTCATCAGTTCACAAACTGCGCCACTACTTCTCAAAGCACCCGATAGTGGTGGTCAACGAGGCCCCCCTCTCCAACATACTCAATAATCACTACAAAAAATTTGCTTACTAGTGACCTTTTCTTAACGACTATGGGTTTTTTGTTCATAGATCTATAACCATTCTAAACCAACTAGTCGTAAGACATTTGGGAGGGTCCAAACCTTTAAAACATAAGACCAATTTTGTTAAGAAGGTCATATTTTCTAAGCACGAAATGGTTATAGATGGATAACACCGATTTAAAGCATTGTATCTATGGTCGTAACATATAATAACAATATATTTTCATGTACAAACTAGTGACTGGACAGCCACCTAGGCAATCCGCCCAGGTGTCATGTGACGTGTCAAATTGCATTGGACCTACAAGTGAATCTGGTATTCTACTATAGAGTCACTGATTAGTAGGGTCTACATGTCATTCTAATATTATAAGTGGCACACCAAACTGGTATATATGCGAATATACTGGGCTAGCCATAGGGAGAAGAAGAATTAACGCAAAAAATTGGAGCCAACGGGACTCAAACCCGTGACCCCTTGCAATTCCCAACTGAACCATACGAATACACCACACCATCATATCTGTGAGATAACCCTGCGTGATGCTATTTGTGTGAGATAACCCTGCGTGATGCTATTTGTATGAGCCGGATACCGTGTTGGGCCTAGGCCTCCGGTGAACAAAGCCTCTTCTTTTTCTTCTCCTCAAATATTTCAGCCGACCAGCTGAGCTAACAATCCAATAGGCCATTTGCTTGTCGCTTTTATTGAAAATTATGGGCTTGTTGTAAAGTTTGAGCCCACACGAATGGACAAACATTTTTTTCAGAAAGTCTAAAAATGTAATTTCCCCATAATTTGTGCACATGACCTCTGATTGAGATGATATAAAAAAAATTGGTTTATCTTTAGGAGGTGCATAGCATTATTTTCATATAAAATAATTAAATGCGACTATTTTATATTTTTTAATGTTTTTTAAATTAGTTTATGTTGATTTCAGGACACAGTCAAAACAGCGAGAGTGACTCGTCTAGGTGTTGAGCCTCGCTAAACTTTCAATGGATCTCTTATAAAATAGCATATTGTGAAGTTAAAAATGATTTTTGCAAACAATCATGAGCATTAGATAATGTACATGTAGTTCAAATCGGACATACTTCCTACCAATTCAGCAGACATTTGTCTTTTTGCGAGGGGTGGACAAAAAGGTTCCAAATACCCCATTTGGGACATTTCCCATGTAATATGGTCTAGTATTTTTTTAAAATGGAATGGTACGGTTTTGAAACTTTAATTTGGTGGTTGCTTCAAAAAACACCATGTTTTTTACACTCAAAAAATAGAAATACCGTTTTTGCACGACCAATCACATTGCAGCAAACAGCTCTCGCAGATCAACCCAACTTAGAAATAATATCAGCCATTCATCGCTCAACCCGCGGATCCAAGGACGCTCGCTCACTGGAAGGAAACACACATGACATGTCACGAGATACGAGATGCAGTCAGTCCTCGCATACTAGCGAATGCATCTCTCCCTCAACCTCCATTTGATCTCATCGCTAACCCTCACACCGTCGCCTCCTAGATAACCCTAGCCTCAGAAATAATTCCGCCACCTTACTAACCCTAGCCCTAGCTCGCCCTTGGGACGGCGTCGACAGGGAGTGGTATTCTACTAGTCCTAGACGGTCAGGATCCACGTCGGCCATGGTGGACTCCATTGAGCTCTCCTATCTACATCCCTTCAAGAGGTTGACTCCTTAGAACTAATGGCTGGGAGATCTGGCGCCCTTCTCCATGAGGTTGTTCGGTGATCCCTCCCGACGAGGATGCGCCCTCCTTCCTCAGTGACTTGCGTTCATCCCCACTTCCTTCCCGGTGGAACGCTGGTAATATGCATCCCCGTCGTGTATACAGATGCAGAACAGACTCCTATTTTTCCTGTGATTTCTCCCGTCTGCTTAGGGTTTGTATGCATAATTACATAGGTGCCTTAATTATCTTTTCAATGTCAATTGACAGTTGAAAACCCACCGCAAATCCATGTGAAATCGATGTCATAGAGCAGATTATTGGCCATACTTGTTTATGCTATTAGTTATTGCATGTCCTATTGATACTTGTCACAATCTGGGAAGACCTCCAGGTTGAAATGCATCTATTTGTTCCTTGTGAAATGCCATGATATGTGACATGTTAACTTGCTTGTATTTTTTCCATGGTAAATGCCATCTGTTTACTTGAGAATGCCTTGTGAAAATGCATTACTTGAGAATTCCACATTAAATTCACCTTTAATCAATCTATTTATTAGAAATTTTTCATGGTTAAAGATAACAACCATCATAAACTAATTGTGTTGTTGTATTGGGAACATCAGTACCTAAGCAGGTTAGATAGAGGTGTGGGGACTAGCAGGAAAGCTATCGATGGCGTCCACAGGCGGGATTTGATATAAGCAAGCGTAGATGGACGCAGGAAGTACCCAGGTTTGGAACCCTCGTGGTGAGGTAAAACTCCTACTCCTGCCGATCTGACTATGAGCGATATACGGGTCACAAGCGCTCCTCGAGCTGTATTCTCTAGCTACTGTCTTAAATGCACCCAGACCAAACCTTTCTACTGAGGCCTTGCCTCTCCTTATATAGGCAGAGAGGCAATGATCTCACTGTCCAGTCCGGCTGGCGGGCCCCACCGGTGGGTCCCAGCCGGCTGGTCATCTACAGTATCTAGTACAACTATGTCCCATCAGAGTACGAGCGGTATGGTCATCGTGGGCACAGTGAACGCCGTACGAGCCTGTCGTCAGCATCGGGCCATTGTGCCCGCATCACCCCACGAAGTCTTCGGTATGGCCTAGTAGTTGCCAGTCTTGTCATTGTACCAGGGCGTACCGCGCGCTGTGCCGCACGTCGCCCTGTCCTCCTGATTGGATCCGGCTACGCTGTTGTAGCCGGCTGCTTCTCGCCGTTCTGGATACCGTGAGGTAGTCGGCTTGACTTACCTTGTCCGGCTACGCTCAACCAGCCGGGCGTGATCCGATTGCCATAGTTCTTGCCTGGTTGGGGTATCCGGAGGTCATCCCCCCGACACTAGCCCCCAAGCATGTGTAGATTTTTCCCTTAGGTGAAATGTGCACGCGCTCCCTCTTTGTTTTGAATTTCTGGCCGGCTACGCTTGGCGGTTGCGCTACCCGTTATGTCAATGTTGACGCCGGCCACGCGCGCACGCGCCATCATTACTCTACGGCGGGCAGCGAAACGCCTCGTCACATGTCGCCTCGGGAAACGGCTGCTTGGCTCTTCGGTTCTCGCTCCGGGATCTTCTGTGCACCCCACGTCTACACACGGGATCTGAGGCGGCGGTTGGAGTGGGGTGCGCCTCGATGGGTGCCACGTGGCACCGCGGACGGTTGCCCTTCCGGGCCTTTAAAGGGGCGCCTAGGAGAGGGCGGTTCCTCCCTTCGCTTCCCCCGCTCCTAGTTGCCTTCCTCTTCTCTCTTGCGTCCTTGTCTTCCTCGCGTCGCCTCGGTTCGCCACCGCCACTATAGTCTGCCGTGCCGCCCGTTTAACATCGTCGGCGGTACGGGCCACCACCACTCTTCCGTCGCAGCACCTCCCAGCAAACCGGCAATGGCGGCCGAGCGTGGAGCGTGGTGCGGCTCCTCCGTTATGGAGGAGCACATCCAGAAGTATCGGGTGACCCGTGTCTTGTCGTCGTCGGACGAGGTGGGGGTGCGGCTCGCGCCGGTGGGGGGAGGAGTCACCGCAACCGGTGGAGGGGGAGCGGGTCATCTTTCTATCGCATCTAACCCACGGCTTCGCGCTGCCGGTCCACCCGTTCTTCCTCACCTTCCTCGCCTTCTTCGACCTCCGCCTCCACCACCTGGGCACCAACGCCATCGGGACGTTGGTGCATTTCGTAGCCTTCTGTGAAGGCTACCTCGGGATCGAGCCAGATCTCAGGCTCTTCTGCCGGCTCTTCCGAGTCCGGCCACAGGTTCAATTCACCAAGGGGCCGCTAGTCGCGTGCGGCGGCACCTCCATCTACTCCCGCATGCAGACCGGCTACCCCAAGTTCCGGCTACATGACATGGTACGATTGTGGCAACAGTCGTACTTCTACGTCTGCAACCTAACCACTGAAGATCGGATCATCTTGCCAGTGTTCCAGGACGTGGAGTCCAGCCGGCAGCATTGGGATCTGAAGATCCACGGCGAGAAGGCGGAGTCGGATGCGATGCTGCTGCGCATGCAGTCCCTCGTCACCGCTGATCTAACTGGCTTGGACATCACCCTCAGCTGGATGTCCAGGCTGATGATGCCGCTGCAGCAGCGAGCACACAAGATGTGCTACTACTCCGGCCGGCTGGACCCGACCCGGTTGTCTCGCCGTGATCCCCGCTACCACAACCTGAAGGAGTGGGTGTGGACCATCACGAAGGAGCGGCTGCCGGAAGGCTAGAAGTTTGGGCTGGCCCCTTACTGTCGCGACAACCGCGTGCCACGGGTAAGTCCTTCTAGCCAAAATTTCTCTTGCTTTTCTTCTTTCGTCATCCGACTGATCTGCTTGCCTTTTTTCCTCTTCTGGCAAATGTTCCCCTGCATCCTCCAAGAGGAGGGCGAGACCCTCCTCCAAAACTTCACGCCCGACTTGCCTGAGCCACGCGCTCGTTGGTCTACTGAGGAGTCCGATGGGGATGGAGATGTCTTCCCTAGCCAGAATGACGAGCCGGACGCTGATCCCCATGCGGAGGTCGACAAGGAGGAGGAGGCCGCGCCGGCTCCCGAGCTGTCACGGCGCCGCGCGACAGACGGCGACTCCAGCCGGTCCGGCGCTGGCGGGAGTGGCTCTAGCCGATCTGCTGCCGGTGGGGGAGGCTCCAGTTGATCCGGCGTAGGAGGGGGTGGGGCCAGCCGGCCTGCCGTGGAGGATCCGGCGCCCAAGAGGAGCCGGACCAGCGCTCTCCCACCGAGCCCCCTCGGTCGGAAGAAGGGTCCGCCCCCTGTGGTGCAGGGGTAAGTCTTGCTTCTTCTTCTGAGCGTTTTGCTTTTTCCTTCTCTCCATGCGCTTCTTATCTGTCTTTGACGTATTTGCTTTTTGCCTTTTTGTTTGCTCAGCATGCTGGTCTCCTTCGGCGTTGCGAGCCCGGCGCGGACGCCGACTGGGTCGCCCCCTCTCGTGCCACCCGTGTCTGCCTCCGCCCCTCCTTCTTTCGAGGCGCCGCCTCCGCAACCGCCTCGAGATGGACCGACTGCTACAGCCGGAGTGGGGGATCCCCCACCAGCTATAGTGGTCCAGCCAGAAACGGTTGTGGCCACCTTGAAGAGCGGGGACGGCTCCTTTGCAGGGACACGGAGGGCCGCTTCCGGCAAAGAACTTGTGGTTGTCGGCGACGACAACTCCGACGACGAGCCGGGGGAGGAGTGGAGGGCAGCAATGGTCGTGGCGAAGGAGTCGCTGGCTGCCAGCGCCATGGATGATGATGCCTCTGCTGCCGCCTTGCTAACGGACCTTGCCGCCACCCTCGAGCTGGCGGTGAAGGAGATCCGGCTGCTGGAGGCCACAGCCGATGGCAATCGGTCCTTGGAGCAGAAGCTTGCTGCTGCCAACAGTACTTCGCAGAGTAAGTTTCCTTATCCTGAATATCCTTTTTTTGCTGATAGTCGGCTTTTTGCAGCCAACATGGTGTGCGCTCAGCGGGAGATCGATCGCCTGAAGAAGGCGAACGACCGGCTGAGCAAGTCCAATTCTATGCTCCGGCTGCAGAATAAGGACTGGCACGCCAAGGTGGATGCTCTAGAGGCCACTGTCAAGGAGCACGACGCCTTCCTCGCCAGCCGGACCGAAGCCTTCAACCTTCTCGAGGCCCAGAACAAGGACCAAGAGAAGGATGTTAAGCAGCAGACGGCAAAGGAGAAGGCACTGGTGGAGGAGCTGATGCAGGTTGGGCACACTGCTAGGGGCAAGTTCCCTTTCCGACTTCCCTCGTCTTTCCGGGTCCGGTAGCCGGATCTTACTTTCTCTTTTCAGACAGCCTTTTATCCCGGCGTAGACCTGCTGGCCTACAACCGGCTGTAGGAGAACTGGCCGGGAGAACAGCCGACAGCCCGGGAGCTGGTCGTCCTTCTTGGCGAGGAGGCCGCCAAGCTTCGTCACGTGGTGCAGGCCGTCTTCTCCTTCTTGTGGCCTGATGCTCCGATTTTGGAGACGCTGGTGTAGCTAGCCGCCAGGGTGGGGGAGGTGCCGGCTACCGTCGACCGGCTGCGACACTTGGTGGCGCGAGCCAGAGTGGAGATGTCCTTGGCCCTCATGCTCTCCTGGTATAAGGACGCCCGTGTCGAGAAGACCGACGGGGGTTTCCGCGCTGGCGCCGACCTTGCCGCCATTCGCCAGGCCCATCCGGAGCTCCGGGCCTCTGCCATCAATATTGCTGATTATGTGGACACCGACAAGGTTCTCACCGACTTGGAGTCCGTCGGCACTCCGGATGCGGAAGCCTCGTAGCAGCCGGCTGGTGGCGACGCTGGAACTGGATCGACAGTCGCGCCTCCTCCGCCTCCCGAGACTGCCGCCAGCCAGGGCACTCCGCATGGCAAGGGCCCCGCCGCTTAGCTATGACCCCGGGATGCCGGGTGTATTTGTTTATCTTGTCTTGTTCAAAACTCTGTTTGTCTATACCGGTTGCTTCTGGTGCCGGGTAAAACTCATGGGAGCTTCTGCTCCCTTTTCCTTTTAATGTCAGTCTGACTCATTTTGGCTTGCTTCCGACTTGTGGTTTTTGTATGCTCTTTGAACATTTCGCGGATTGGATTTATCCGGCTGACTTCGCTCGGCTGAACGCCTTTAGCCGGGGGAACTGCAATTCTAGTGGGGGCGCGTCAGCGCACCCACTGGGTGTAGCCCTCGAGATTCGGAGTAGCTGGCATAGCCAGGTACTTCGAATCTCCTTTATTTCCTTAAGTCTTTTAGCTTCATCCGACTAGACACCTCTTAGCCTATTACTTTTGCTGGCTGAATGCCAGCAGCCGGAGAAACTTCCATGCCAGTGGGGGCGCGCCAGCACACCCACTGGGTGTAGCCCTGAGATTCAGAGTAGCTGGCATAGCCAGGTACTTCAAATCTTCTTTTTTCTTCTCTTCCTGCCCTTGCCCTCACCTGGGCTCCAAATATCCGGCTAAACACCCATTAGTTGGTCGGGAAACTACAGGATTCCACTAGGGGCGCGCGAGCGCACCTAGTGGGTGTAGCCCCAGAGATTCGGAGCGCTTGATGAAGGCAAGGACTTTGAATCTTCTTCTCTCCTTCCTGGATTTTGACTCAAAATAGTCGTACAAAAATATAAACGCATACATACATTTTCACCCGTTAGTAGGTTAGTCTGTTAAAGTTTTAGCCGGAAGGCGGATTTGTTTTTTTAAAACTAGCTTGCGCTTCTCTAGATACTTAGTCACTTTCCCGTGTGCTCTGTGTTTCCGCTGCGTCCTTGCCGAGCAGCCGGGTTGCAGTCTGCAGCCGGAATCAAAGGGAGCTGACAGTACATTGCGCATGGTACTAACGACTTAGCAGCCAGATTGTCTTAAGCTAGTTGCGAGGCCAGGACGCCCGATCTGTCGCATCTCCTCCCTGTTTTTCATGTGGAATGCCTCGGGCTTTTGCTGTTGCTAGCCGAACAGCCGGGTTGCGGTCTGTAGCTGAGACGAAGAGTGGCCTCTGACATCATCGCACATTACTCGGTCGGTTTGTTGATTTTAGCAGGTCGGGCCAGCCGGCAAGCCCCCAGGTAGGAGTTGCCGGAGCTAGAAAAACTGAACCAGAAAGCAGATACATGCAAATTTCTAGCAAGGATCCCCCGAGCATCTCGCAGGGGTCCGCATTTTCATTCATAGGGTTTGCGGGATACATACACTGTCCGATGAGTAGGTGTAAAATGGGTGGAGCAAGGCCGCGTTCCAGGGGCACTCTGTCTCTTCATCCGACTTGTCCATCTTGTTCTTGCACGACTGCTGTATGTCGATGAGGTAGAAGGAGTCGTTGGGCAGCACCAGGCTGATGATGAAGGGACCCTCCCAGGGTGGCGATAGCTTGTGCATGCCCTTCGTGTCCTGCACCAGCCGGAGGACCAGGTCGCCTTCGCGGAACGCGACAGGGCGGATCCGACCTGAATGGTAGTGGCATAGGCGTTGCTGGTACAAGGCCGATTTGGACAATGCCAGTTCGCGGGCCTCCTCGAGGAGGTCCACACCATCTTCCCGAGCCTCCTGGTTGGCCTTTTCATCGTAGAGGAGTTTGCATGGAGAGTCGAACTCGATGTCCACGGAGAGGACGGCTTCCGATCCATAGACCAGAAAGAACGGGGTGTAGCCGGTTGATCTATTCGGCATGGTGCGGAGGCTCCATAGCATAGCCGGAAGCTCCTCGATCCAGCATCCGGGCCACCACTCCAAAGGCTCGATGAGGCGTGGTTTGATGCCGGCTAGCACTAAGACGTTTGCCCTTTCGACTTGCCTGTTGGACTGTGGGTGCGCGACAGAAGCAAGGTCAGCTGGATGCCCTTGTTGCTGTAGAAGCGGGCGAAGGCCCCCTTGGCGAAGTTCGTGCCGTTGTCAGTGATAATGCTGTTGGGGTAGCCGAACCGGTTGATGACGTCGGTGAAGAAGGTGACGACTGTCGCCCCGTCCAGCTTCCGGATGGGCTTGGCCTCGATCCACTTTGCAAATTTGTCCACCGCCACCAGCAGATGGGTCATGCCCGCGTGCGCCCGCTTGAAGGGACCGACCATGTCGAGGCCCCAAACAGTGAAGGGCCAGGTGATCGGTATGGTCTTGAGCACTGAAGCCGGCATATGCCTGAGCTGCCCGAAGTGTTGGCACCCGTTGCATGCGTGAACTAGATGTTTGGCGTCCTCGAGGGCGGTGGGCCAATAGAAACCATGGCGAAACGCCTTGGCGACTATCTCCCTTGATGAAGCATGGTGCCCGCACTCGCCCTGGTGGATGTCCTTGAGCAGCCGGTAGCATGTGTCTACGTCGACACACCTTTGTAAGATGCCGGATACGCTGTGCTTGTACAATTCTTTGTTGATGATGGTGTACGTGTGCGCGTGGCACCGGATTTGCCTGGCCTCTACATCGTCATCCGGAAGTTCCCCGTTGGCAATGTAGTTCATGAAGGGCTATACCCAGGATGGTATCTCCCGGATGACGAGGATGCTTCCGCTATCTGGTTGATGGTCATCGGGGGGTCGTCCGGATGAGGTACCCGGTACGGCAACCCCCGAGCCGCTTGATGAGTCGGCAGCCCCCGGGTCTTGCGAGCCGGAGGGTACTAACTTGCCGAAGTTGGTGCGGGCCTTCTTCTTTAGAGATTCTGCCGCACCGTCAACCGGGGCGCTCCTTGCCCATATGATGGAATCCGACTCGGGGGACGGGTTGATGGAGTGTTAGGGATATACTTTCCGGGTATCCTCACAGTTCCTCACTGACTAGGGTGGCCCACTTTGGGTTAGAGCATTGCTTCAAGGGCGGCCCAGTCAGGGAGAGAAAACGGAGTCCAATCCGGCTACAGGAAGGCCCAGAAGACTTACCGACCTAGGCCCATAATGTTACTTGTAGTTCAAGATGTACTCTGTAACAGACTCTTAGTCGTAGCCGGATAGATCTCTCCTGTAAACCCTAGGCCGGATATCTATATAAGCCCTCTTAGGGAGAGCCTTTAGGGCACCAGATAACACCCAATACTTTGGACCCTCAACTCGCACAGGCGAAACCCTTGTAACCCATATTCCGGCTCTGTCGTATTACTGGATTGCTAGCAGGAGTAGGATCTGTCCAAAGCCGGCGGATTCGAACCTGGGTAAACTTGTGTGCTCACTGTCCAGGAATACCGTACGTCTCACCCCCTCTCTTCCGCACGCCTCGAGGACCCCCTCATGGCGTACTTGTCATCAATCCGACGACAGTTGGCGCCCACCATGGGGCAAGTGAGCTACGGATCTGCGTTCCGAGCGGAATCTGCAAGAATCGGAATCGGCGAGACCATCACCGTCGGTCGCATCCTCTACGCCAGCGACGTCCCTCTCATCGTTCTTGACGAGACTTGGATTCCGGCAAAGGAGGCCGTGACTGCCTACACAATCATGTCTTTTGGTGAGATCGATGTTTACATCAGTTTCGCTGATCCTGCCCAACCCACCCCAGCGGTGATGATAGAGGCAGAAGAATTTTCTGGGTCCCCTTTGTCCGCGGAGGCGACAGAGTTCCGGATCTCAGAAAACCCTAATCCCACCCAGCCCGCACCAGTCGCAGAGACAGTGGAGAAATCCGAACCTGAAGAAGACCTAGCGGTCAACGTCGAATCTGGAGTGGATCTCCCCGGAGGAGCCGAATCCCAGATCGACCCACCCGTGGAAGTCGAAATCCAGGAGGAGCATATCAACGACACTGGTTCTGACTCTGATGATGCCAGAACAGACAGGCCTTTCCTAAGGTACACACTAAAACGTATGATACTGCAAGGCGAAAGCACAGATGCAATCCTCGAGACCACCAAAAGTTTCGACATGGCTGACCGCGAAAGCCACAGGTACCTTAGGAAGCACGCGTCGCACTTCATCGGATACGTGGGATCCGGATCCGGCTCTGCCGATGCTGGAGAAAATACCGACTCGGTGCTGGAGGCAATTGGAACAAATGCCGACGTACCCACATCCTCGGATGAATCCATGACGTCGGCAGATTTCCGAAAGTTCTCCACGGAATATGAAGAGGTGTACAACTCCAAAGCTGCAGAGGAAGGAGAAGCCATGGATGAAGGATCCGGGGAACACTCTCCCAAAGCGCAGGATGACATGGACGTTGGAGACAATCCCGAAATCCAGATGTCCGAGAGTACCGATCAGAGCTTGACTCCGACAAACGGACCCAAAGCCGTCTTTGCTACCAGCGCTGCCAAGAAGGCAAAGAAGAAGAACAAGACCCCGGCAAAAGACCCTCTGACAGAGGAGGTGATTGCTGAGGAATACGAAGAAGACTCGGATGGAGCACTTATCCTAGACGAGCTGAAAAAAGAAGCATCGGTGGATGGACACGTGATCACTGAAGGTGCGCGTAAACTCATCGATGCCGCACTAACCACACCTATCCCTACAGCTGCAGAACTTACTGCAGGTGAGCTGGACGGAAGGGCCCAGACCCTAGAAGCGCGTCGTTAACAACTCCTTGATGAAGCCAAAAACATCGAGGTGGAGAAGAAACGCATGTCGAACAAGGAGTACATGTCTCGACTGCATCAGAAGACACGGAAGCGTCACACAGATGACAACCAATTCCCACGTGTCCGTGCCGTCCTTTTTGGAGATGAGATGGGGAAACCATGGAAAGATAGCAATGGAGATTGGGTATACCCAACACCAGTACAAAATACCGTGGCAGCCCGAGAAATTCTATCGGCTAATCCAGGACTAGAGGAGATCCGTTTGGGTATCAAGCTACTCAACAAGGGACTGGAGCAGCAAAAGGTCGCCCTGTCCGGAAGTCAAAAACTGGTCTCAGATGCTGACCAATGTCGCACGGATCCGACATGGGCTGACGTAAGACCCCATTACGTTCCAGAGCAGTATTATCGCCCCGAACGACGGGAAGACAATTATTCGAGAACCGGATCTTGAGGACAGCATCACAAAACCACACGCGGTTGGGGCAATGTCGCACCAGCGGCCAAGAAAGACGCCATCGCCACCCTGAATCCGACGAATCCTCCCCGACGAGAATCTAAGGATCGAAGGGGAGAAGATAAAGAGAAGCGTCGGGAGGAGGATCGTCAGAGAATGCCACCTCCTAGACATGATAACCACCCGACTGAGCCTCACCATGGTGGGAACGACGGACAAAGGAATGACGAAAACCATGCTGGCGCAAGCCGGCAGGGGGCTCGTCATAATCAAGAACCTCCCCAGAACCAAAATAATGACGCTCCGGATGGAGGCCGGCGATCAGCCGGAAACTACAACGCTGCACCACCCACTCCACCACACAGTTATCACAACGGCCCCCACGGAGGCCATGGAGGACATGGCGGAGGAGCTGCTGGCAGAAGCCGAAGTCCGGCTCCAAGGCACCGCAGCCACAGCCGGCATTCGGGACGATCCCTATCCCCGAACGACGCAAGGCATTGGATCAATTCCAACATAGAGGCTCGGCGCTACGAAAACGATGACGTGTACGTGGGCCCAAAGTGCTTCGGACCACGCATCAGAGCTACAAAGTTCCCGGAAGGATTTGTTATCTCAAGACATATTCAAGCCTACGACGGCATGGCTCGGCTAGACACCTGGTTACAGGATTTCTTCCAAGCTTGCTGCATCGCCAAAGGCGGAAACAGCCTGGTCGCAACTCGATATCTCCCACTCATGCTAAGGAAGACGGCACGATCATGGCTCAATGAGCTTCCGGCGAACACCATCCACAACTGGTATGATTTACAAAGTGCGTTCTTTTGGAATTTCGAAGGCACATATCAAAGGCCCTGTACGGTTGGAGACCTACAGCATTGCAGCCAGAAAGCCAGAGAAACTTGCTGGGATTACCTCGGACGATGGATTAACACCAAGAACTCCTGCGAAGGAGTAAATGATCAAACTGCGATTGAAGCTTTCATCGTAGGTCTCCCAATTGGTTTACTGCGCCATCGCCTGAAGTGTGACAAGGTTACCGATCTGGGAGAGATGATAGAAACAGCGAGCAAGTATGCAGATGCTGACGACGTGCAGAGGGATTACTCAATGCCCTGGCTATACCTCAGTCGGCAAAACAACCAAAGCAACAAGCTCAGAAGCGCAAAAATACCTCGGAAGAAAAACCCAACGCGGAGACAGCAGTAGTCACTACTATTTCTGAGTCTAGAGGACGAGGAGGACGTGGTGGAGGCCGCGGGCGTGGCCGTGGGACATCAAGGGTCCAAGGTAGCGAAGAGCAACAACCAGGCAAAACCTACACTTGGGCCGACATCGCCAATAACCCATGTGTGCATTATTTGGATGCCAATGGGGGCTCATCCCACACCAACGCTGAATGTCGTTTTAACGACGACATCAAGAGAGATGATACCGCGGGCTACAAAGCTAAGCGGAAGAAGGGAACGAAAAATCCTGAAAAAGACAAAGAGACCAAGGAAGATTCCGACATGGAGGAAGCCGACGCTTCAAATCCCAAGTCGGAAGGGAAGAAAACTTTTCCCACCAAGAAGGACACTTACGTCACCTTCCTCGGATCTCAACCAGCAAAGGTCAAGAAAGCAGTTCTCCACGAGCTCAACGCAACAGTTCCAGTTGTCCCTCAGTATCTAGACTGGTCGGAAGTGGGAATAACGTTTGACCGCGCTGATCATCCGCCTAAGCTACATAGGCGAGGAAAATATGCCTTAATCGTCAATCCACTTATTGATGGTTATGGCTTCTCCAAGACCCTCATGGACGGTGGTAGCAGCATCAATATTCTCTATGTCGAAACGCTATGCCGGATGAAGATCTTGGAAACACAGCTGAACCACAGCTCTGTGATCTTTCACGGAGTTGTTCCAGGAAGACAAGCTAATTCCCTGGGAGAGATCACTTTGGATGTTACTTTTGGAACACCAAAGAATTATCGGACGGAAGCACTTTCCTTCGAAGTGGTCCCGTTCAAGAGCGCATACCACGCTATATTCGGACGTCCGGCTTACTGGGCTTTTATGGATCGTCCGTGTTACATTTACAATATGATGAAAATTCCAGGTCCCAACGGCGTAATCACCATCAGGGGAGACCCGAAGAAGGCGCGAGAATGCGAGGATGGAAATGCCGCCTTTGCCGAAGCCGTGTTACACGCCCAGGAGTACCAGGAGATCAAGAAGAGCATAGATCCGTCCGAGATGCCTGCGACAAAGAAGGAGGTGACAAAGCCAAATCCGGAGTTCAAGGCATCAGAAGAGACGAAGACGACGCTGTTGAAGGATGACGACCCCTCCAAGGTGATCTAGATAGGCGTAGGCCTAAGTAGCGCATAGGAAAGCGCGCTCGTCAAGTTCCTCTAAGCAAATCAAGATATCTTCGCATGGCAGCCATCTGACATGACCAGAGTACCTAGGGAACTTGCCGAGCACTTTCTAAATGCAAACCCGAACGCTAAACCCGTCAAACAGTCCTTACGACGGTTTGGTGATGAAAAGCGTAAGGCAATAGCTAAGGAACTAGCGCGGCTCGAGTTAACCGGATTCATAGAAGAGGTCATCCATACTGATTGGTCAGCCAACCCTGTAATGGTCCCTAAAAAGGACACCACTGATTTAAGAACGTGTGTTGATTATACTGCCTTGAACAAGGCTTGTCCAAAAGATCCGTTCGCTCTGCCTAGAATTGATCAAGTTATCGATTCTATGGCAGGCTCGGAACTCCTCTGTTTTCTCGACGCATATTCCGGTTATCACCAAATCCGGATGAAGGAATCTGACAAAGTCAAGACTTCATTCATAACCCCTTTCGGAACCTTCTGTTTTGTTACGATGCCCTTTGGGCTGAAAAACACAGGAGCTACGTACCAGCGCACGATGCAGCATTGCCTCCACGACAACTCGGACGCAATGTACATGCATACATGGATGATATCGCGGTGATGTCCAAAAAGAAGGAAACACTAATTTCCGACTTGGAGGAAACGTTCGCCAATCTACGAAAATACAACATCATGCTTAACCCGAAGAAATGCTTCTTTGGAATACCAGCCGGAAAATTGTTAGGTTTCATCGTGTCTCAAAGAGGCATAGAGGTGAACCGCGACAAGATCAAGGCTATTCTCAATATTTCCAGGCCAACTCGCCTGAAGGACGTACAAAGATTAACTGGCTACATTGCTGCGGTCAGTCGATTTGTAAGCCGGCTTGGTGAAAGAGCCGCACCATTATACAAACTCCTGAAGAAGACCAAAGATTTTGTCTGGACTGACGAAGCTGAAGCCGCACTATAAGACCTGAAGAAAGTACTCTCATCTGCTCCTATCCTTGCAGCGCCGGAACCTCAGGAACCGATGTTGCTTTATATTGCTACGACAAATAAGGTCGTTAGTATCGTCATGGTGGTGGAGAGACCAGAGGAAAATCAGGAACACCTGGTGTAGTGTCTGACTTATTTTGTCAGCGAGGTCCTGACAGAATCAAAACAGCGATATCCGCACTATCAAAACAGTGGTGTTTTCCTAGCATCTCATAAGTTACGACACTATTTTCAAGAGCATCCAATTACCATGGTGAGCAAAGCTCCCATGAGAGACATAATCAACAACAGCGACGCCACAGGACGTGTCGCCAAATGGGGCATAGAGCTCTCAGCTTTCGATATTGAGTATAAACCTCGGACAACAATCAAATCCTAGATCCTTGCCGACTTTGTCGCTGATTGGACAGAGACCAAGGAGAACATGACCCTCCCTGAGTCGGAATATTGGACCCTCTTTTTTGATGGGTCTAAGGCTCGAGGGGGCTTGAGGGCTGGCGTGGTGCTCAAATCACCCCAAGGAGATAAACTATTATACGTGTTGCAGATCCACTTCACAGCGACAAATAATATTGCCGAGTATGAAGCATTGCTGCACAGAATCCAGATTGCCAAGGATATTGGCATCCGATGTTTGATGTGTTACGAAGATTCGGATCTTGTTGCTCAGCAAGTCTCAGATATTTGTAATGCAAATAAGCACATGGCAGCATATAAAGCTGTCTTGGATGATCTATCTAAATTGTTCGAAGGGTTTTAAGTTCAACACATCCCTCGAGCAGAAAATGAGGAAGAAGATGCACTATCTCGAATAGGCTCTGTGCGGAAAGAGGTCCCGGATGGCGCATTCTTAGAGCACCTCAAAGTTCCCTCGATAAAGGGAGTAGATGAGGAATATCCGACCAAATCTGACTCACCTTTAATAGCGGTTCTGGCTGTAATTCCTAGCTGGACTCAACCCTACCTTGATTACTTGGTAGATGGCAAATTACCCGAAGACGAGGTGCTGAGCCGGCAGATTATCCGACGAGCAAAAGCCTATACTATTGTTAAAGGTGAGCTCCATAAACGGAGTGTTTCCGGGGGTTTTCAGCGCTGTGTATCTCCGGAAGAAGGAGTGGAGATCTTAAGAGAAATCCACGAAGGCGAGTGTGGTCACCACGCTGCAGCCAAATCTTTAGTGGCAAAAGCTTTTCGACATGGATTTTTCTGGCTTACGCTCAGGAAGATGCCGAACGATTAGTCAATACATGCAAAGGCTGCCAAAAGTACGCCAAGCAAGCTCATGTTCCGGCTGATCAGCTACGAACAATACCTATAACATGGCCTTTTGCGGTCTGGGGGCTTGATATGGTAGGACCTTTTAAACGAGCACCAAGTGGATTCACGCACCTCTTAGTGATGGTGGACAAATTCACAAAGTGGATCGAGGCTAAACCTGTCACTAGTTGTGATGGAGCAACAGCCAAAAGATTTGTCATGGATGTTATAATCCGGTATGGTTATCCGCATAGCATTATCACGGACAACGGAAGTAACTTTTCTATGGGAGAACTGGCTGAATTCTGCGATGAGCAAAATATCCGGCTTGACATTGCGTCAGTCGCACATCCACAGGCTAACGGACAAGTCGAAAGAGCAAATGGTTTAATTCTACAAGGCTTGAAACCGAGACTCGAAGCACCACTAAGACGTGATGCGGGGGCTTGGGCAGAGGAACTACCCTCTGTAATTTGGAGTTTGCGAACAACTCCGAACAGGTCAACGGGATATACACCTTTCTTCTTGGTCTATGGCGCAGAAGCAGTTCTTCCTAGTGATTTAATTCATACTTCTCCTAGAGTGGCCGCGTATATCGAAGAGGATGCCGAGATTTCTCGACAAAATGATCTCGACTTAGTCGAAGAAGTTCGCGTCGTTGCTGAAATAAGATCTACAGCCTATCAGCAGAAGTTATGCAAGTATCATAGCCAGAGAGTCCGAACTAGATCTTTTAATAAGGGAGATTTGGTTCTCCGGCTTGTGCAACAAAGAAAGCACAAACTTTCCCCAGTATGGGAAGGGCCCTTTTTAGTTAGTCGAGTATTGCACAATGGATCGTACTACTTAACTGACATGAGGCCAGTCAAAGAAAGACCTGCTACTAAGAAGAGAAAGAGAGCTGGAGGCAGTACAAATCCGGATGAGTTAGACAGACCATGGAATATTGCTCAGCTACGTCCCTTTTATCCTTCTTTGTAATCATACATATGTACATGTTCTGTGAGAAATAAAAGTTTTGGTTACCTCAAAGTTTTCCTGAGAAGTTTTTACCATCTTATTTCCTAATGATCATGTCATAGTCGAAAATCCTAGAATGCTTGAAAGTACTTTATGCTCATGTTCGTTCTGGTTTAGATTTCCGACTCTAAAACAGCTACCTTCGGGTATAACTCTAAAAAATTCTAGTCTTTACTTAGGTTATTTGTCTGATTGCTGGATGCGGGTATTTTCCGAGTAGTGAATTGTTGGTACTGGAAGCCGGCTTTGTTTCCGAGTTTAAACTGGTTTAGCAATTGAGCTCCGTTGCTCGGCAAAGTTTCCGGCTGAAGGTTTAGCCGGCTCACGAAAGGGACGAGGCGGAAAGCCAGATAAACGATAAGTGGAGATGAAAAATTCTAAGTGCTTATGCAAACATTTCAAGCACACAAAAAGTCTAAAACAAAAGTGCGGAATAGATTAAAAAACTTAGCACTAGCAAAAGCCATAGTATTTCATATTTACAAAACGCATCATGTTCTTTCACAGAATGATACATAAGTTTGTGGTCTATGATGCAGGAGGAGATGAAGGATCTACTGGCTCGCTGGTCACTCCGCCTTGATATCGTTCCGAGATGTCTGGATCCGAGGTGGTCTGTTCATCGTCGGAAACTTCTTCGGCATTTTCTGGAGGAGGTGGCGGAGTATCCACGCAGGTGAAGAAGGGGACCTCGTAGCTGGTCAGGTCAGCTACGTGGCACCCATAGCCGGCACAGGAGTGCATGATAGCTTGAACTTCCTGCTCCTGGCCGTCTTCATCTACTTTGCAGTACCCTCTGGTCACTTGCCATATCTCCATGTTTCCATGGTGGCTCATGACCATGGTAAGAGCGTTCTGTGCAGCAGTCCACGCGTAGGACATGTTCCAGTCCCGAACGAGCTGTGGCATCTCCTTGGCCTTCTCCCGCACCTGGAAGTTCGACATGCTTGGCATGTCCGGAATCCTAAGAGACTCGCCAATATCCTCAAGGGATTGGCGGTAGTCATGAAGAAGATCACCGACTTGGGTAAGCCGGTGAGTGCGGGGCTCGGACGAGGAGGAGTCCGTCAAGTTCAGAGGACCTATACACAAAATGAAGATAAGGAAAAACCGACATTGATAAAAATCGAGGAAATAATAAGTCAGATAGATGGAACTTACCAAGAATGACGTCGTCAATCTTGGCTTTCTCCTCCCAGAGACTCTAGAGTTCATCCCGGAGTGCTTGGGAGATATCCTTCTCTCTGTCAACCTCATTCTTGAGGTCCGAGATAACTTTATCTTGAGCGGCAATCTTGCGATCGTGCTCTTCAGTGGCCATGGAGGAGGATTCTAGGACTTGAGCTATGCTCGTTTCATGATCCACCTTGAGCTTTTCCAGCTCTTGGCGAAGTCCTTTGTTCTCCACCACCAAGGTCTTGAGGTTCTCGGCCTCTTCAATCATAGCGATGGATTGTTTCACCAACGCTGTAAGTTAAAAAAGAACAACAGTTCAGAAAAATTCGACATAGAAAAAGCAAAAGACAAGGTTTGAATCTCGAAATGCTTACCTTCAGCTTCATCCTTGGCTACCTTGAGTTCAGCATTTTTAAGCCGGAGAGCTTTGATCTCTCTCCGCTTATTACAGACATTGGACAATAATTCCTGGTTATAGGAACATACTTTCTATAAGTTAGAATACCCAAAGTCAGAAAGCTACTTAAGACTCGGGCTAATATTTTTACTAAATATCAGCACGAGCCTTGGGGGCTATACTAGTTCGTTCTTTGGCATCCTAATGAAAGCATAAACTCGGATTCTATATCCTACTTCATGCTTGGGGGCTAGAGGATATGATATAACATAATGTAAAAACAAGAGTTGGAATTCCGACTTACATATTGCTCGCGGGTGAGTTTGTCTAAACCCGCGTTCACTTCAGCTGCCACCTTCTCGGCAAGAGTAAGAGGGATCACTAGAGCTGTTGGAAGCTCGCCAGTCCTGATCTTCTCGTCACGAAGGCGGACTTGAGCAAGAAGGTCAGAGAACTTGACATCCTCTGCTTCTTGCGCCTCCTCTTCGGGGGATAGATGGCTTTTGTCCAGGACTTGCCTAGCCAGCCGCTGGATCTCCTCTGCAGATTTCTAGGTCAGGCCAAATTTGGCAAGACCCGGATTGTTGAGGAAGTTGTCGGCGAAGACTTCAGCCGAGGGGTCATTACCCGAAGAGGGTTCACCCTTATCTTGAGCTGATGCACTGGTGGTGACATCAGTATGCGACCCAAGGATCGTCGGCTCCGCTTGAGGAGCCGGATCTTCTGCAATCACCGGAGAAGGGATGATCGCCGGAGTTGCAGAAGGTTGAGGGACCGGAGTCGGAGGAGCGACGATAGGGAAAGCTATTGTAAGCTTCGTCTGGTGCAAGGGCTTCGAAGAAGTCCCCTTCCCCTTGCCCTTGATGATTGATTTTGCCCTGAGAAAGTAGTAAAGTCGGAAACATTACATCTCAGAAAGAAACTTGAGTAAACAACAAAGGCGAAAAAGTTGTGACGGAAAGGATACCTCTTCACAACTGGCACCTCCTTTGTGCCAACTGCCACTGTCGGAGATTTGCGCTTCTTGAGCGCAAGATCCGGCAATGGAACCACCTCAGTTTCCTGAGAAAACTCAGGAGGATATCCTTCGAATGGAGCAAGCTCCGACTCGGGGAGGTCAGCAAGCTGAAAATAAATACACAAATCAGCATTGCAATATATTGAAAAGTGAAAGACGCAGAAGATGTTCTGATAGGAGCTTACCAACACCACGGGATTATCCATAGTGTGCATATCCAGAGAAATCTCCGGAATCATCCTCTCGATCCGCTCCTTGATCAGCCATTTGATCTGGCTGATGTAGCCTTGAGAGGTATAGGCTTTGGGGCTGATGTGGAGACAGTCATTTTTGGAAGACGTGATGGAGTGCATCAGTCTATCCCCGTGGTACTGAAGTGGCTGGATCTGACGTGAGACCCAGCATTGGACTAAGTCGGATCCTTTCAGACCCTTGCGCTTGATAAGATATTTGATCCGCCTCTTAGCGAGGATCAGATCATCGGTGAGAGCCGGAGCAGCCTCGTCCCAGGAAGGCTGGGCCGTGGTGGCTCCGTCGACAAAAGCCGGCAAAGCAGTAGCTTTGCCGGGAGCCGGAATATCCCTATGGTAGAAAAAAGTGGCTGGCCATTGTTTGACCGAGTCACTAGCGGAAATTTTGGGATAAGCCCGGTCTCGTCTAACCGAAAAACTAATGGTGCCGGTGATATAAGGAACACCGGCGGTGATAGAATTTCTCCAGACATGAAAATAATACCGGAAAATAAGCAAACTCGGCCTAATGCCAAGAAAGCCCTCGCAAAGCGCAGCATATGCGCTCATCTCTAGAATGGAGTTGGAAGGAAGATTGTGGAGTTGAACTCCATAGTGGTCAATCACCTCGGTGAAGAACTCCGAGGGAGGAAAGGACAATCCTCGGTCCAGATGGGTGCCGAAGTGGACGCGCTCGGCCTCGTGCGGGTTGGGGACGGTCTCGCCGGAGCCACTACGCCAGTCGCTGGCGACGAGCAGCCCCTCCTTTTCCACATTCTTGAGGCCTGCCTCGTCGAGGGCGCAGGGGATCCAGATTCCCCTGTAGCTTTCCTTTTCCGCTGCAGCTTCTGCCTTCTCCGCCGCCGCCGCTGCTGCCAAACCAGAGGAAGAAGATGAAGAAGCCATTTTTCTCATGTGAGAAAGTGACCTTAAGGTGGCGGCGCTAGGAGCTCTGTGGGAGGAGGACGAGGAGGCTCTGTGCGCGTGGGAACATTGGGAAGGAAGGAACGGCAAAGGACTGGTGGGGATGAGAAGAAGAAATCTAAAACCCTTATATCCACCTACCTGCGTTAAGATTCGTGCAAACGCTGCAGTGTAACCGCCACGCATCGTGGAAAGAACTGGGAATGGCCCGCGCGATGATTGTGTTGCCTCGATCTCCACGCACGCATTGAAACGGCGCCTCGGTTCCACGAACCGCGGACCCACCAACGGTCGTGCTGACGGAACGTCTGTCAGATAAACGTGACTTGACCATGCTTGTGTCAGGTGACGTTAGAGATCAAGTTTCGGCTTAGTTTAAAAGCGAGCTGGAAAATCCGAGTAACTAATCGAAAGGTCCGACTTACTTTTAAGACCCGGATCATATCTTTTGTTGTGAAGTTTCAGGAACCCTTCAAGATTCTGCAAGCCGAAGATCAAGCTAGACGATGATAATTGCGACTTTGGATCTTGGAGGCCTCCGGGGGCTACTGTTGGGGATATACTTTCCGGGTATCCTCACAGTTCTTCACTGACCAGGGTGGCCCACTTCGGGTTAGAGCATTGCTTCACGGGCGGCCCAGTCAGGGAGAGAAAACGGAGTCCAATCCGGCTACAGGAAGGCCCAGAAGACTTACCGACTTAGGCCCATAATGTTACGTGTAGTTCAAGATGTACTCTGTAATAGACTCTTAGTCGTAGCCGGATAGATCTCTCCTGTAAACCCTAGGCCGGATATCTATATAAGCCATCTTAGGGAGAGCCTTTAGGGCACCAGATAACACCCAATACTTGGGACCCTCAACTCGCACAGGCGAAACCCTTGTAACCCATATTCCGGCTCTGTCGTATTACTGGATTGCTAGCAGGAGTAGGATCCGTCCAAAGCCGGCGGATTCGAACCTGGGTAAACTTGTGTGCTCACTGTCCCGGAACACCGTATGTCTCACCCCCTCTCTTCCGCACGCCTCGAGGACCCCCTCATGGCATACTTGTCATCAATCCGACGACATGGAGGGCTTGCGCAGGTGCTCCAAGGAGACCCCAGGTGGGATCGCCTGACTGGTGGATCCGATTCGTGCGAGTGAATCGGCTGCCTCGTTGTTGACGTGAGGGGCGTGATGGAATTCACATCCGTCGAAGCAAGCACTGAGCTTCTGTATGTGGAAACCGGTACAGAGCCATGTTTGCATTGCGGGCGTCCCACTCTCCGGATACCTGCTGCACCACCAGATCCGAATCACCGAAGCAAAGGATCCGGTTGACACCAATCTCTCTGGCTAGCCGGAGCCCATGCGCCAGTGCCTCGTATTCGGCTACGTTGTTGGAGGCCTTGAAGTGGATCTGTAGGACGTACTCTAGCCGGTCTCCCTTGGGCGAGGTGAGCACGATGCCGGCTCCCAATCCCCCGAGCATCTTCGACCCGTCGAAGTGCATCCTCTAGTGGTCCTAATGCGGAATCGGTGGGAGGTATTGGGTCTCGGCCTAGTCGACAAGGAAGTCCGCCAGCGCCTGCGACTTGATCGTGAGTCGGTGCTCGTACTGGATGGAGTAGGCGGCAAGCTCGATGGCCCACTTGGCAACTCGACCGGTGGCGTCCTTGTTGCTGATGATTTCCGAAAGGGGTGCAGTGCACACGACCTTAATCGGATGCTCCTGGAAGTAGTGCTTGAGCTTCTTGCATGCCAGGTACACACCATGGCACATCTTCTGGTAGTGGGGGTAGTTTTGCGTGGAGAGGGAGAGAACCTCGCTGAGGTAGTAGACGGGTCGCTGAACCGGCTGAGCCTTGCCTTTCTCGAGGCGCTCCACCACCAGGACGACGCTGACAACCCGGCTGATGGCTGCTATATAGAGCAACATTGGCTCCTTGCTAGCCGGCGTGGCTAGAACCGGTGCTATGGATAGCATGCCCTTGAGGTCATGAAAGGCGGCGTCAGCTTGCGAGGTCTAGGAGAACTTGTTCGTCTTCTTCATCAGCTGGTACAGCAGGAGTGCCTTCTCCCCCAACCGGCTGACGAAACGGCTGAGGGAGGCTAGGAATCTAGTGAACTTCTGAACTCCAAGCAGGCTCCTGGGCGGCTGCATCCTTTTGATGGCCGCAATCTTTTTTGGATTCACCTTGATCCCTCGTTGCGATACGAGGAAACCGAGTAGTTAGCCGGATGGGACTCCGAAGACGCCTTTCTCCGGGTTCAGCTTCATCTGGTATTGCTGGAGGTTGCCAAATGTCTCTCCCAGGTCTTCGAGGAGGGTGCGCTTCTCCTTGGTCTTGATGACCACATCGTCCATGTAAGAATGCACGTTTCAGTCGATCTATGAGTGCAAGCACTTCTCCATGCGGCACTGATAGGTAGCACCTGCATTCTTCAGACCGAAAGGCATGGTTACATAGCAAAAAGCCCCGTACGGGGTGATAAACGATGTTTTTATCTGGTCAGCCGAGTTTAGCCGGATCTGATTGTAACTGGAATAACAATCTAAAAAAGATAACAAATCGCAGCTAGCCATGGAATCGATGACTTGATCGATACGGGGCAATGCGAATGGATCTTTTGGGCACGCCTTGTTTAGGCTGGTGTAGTCGATACACATGCGCCAGGTCTTGTTCTTCTTCAACACCAAGACTGGGTTTGCCAGCCAGTCCGGGTGGTACACTTCCATGATGATTCCGGCTGTGGGGAGCCGGGTGATCTCATCACCGATAATCTTCCTCTTCTCCTCTATGAACCGGCGTAGAGGCTGCTTGACCAGCTTGGCATCCGGTCGCACATGAAGTGAGTGCTCGGCGAACTCCCTCGATACACCTGGCATGTCCTTGGGTGACCATGCAAAGATGTCCCGATTCTCACGGAGGAAGTCGATGAGCGCGCCTTCCTATTTACTGTCCAAGTTGGCACCAATGGTGACGAACTTGGTCGGGTTGGAGGGGTCGAGCAGGATCCTCTTCGTCTCCTTTGCCGCCTGGAAAGCTCCTTCTCCAGCCGGCTTGCTGCTAGCCAGCATATCTTGCTAGGCCATGGCCACATTGCGCATGATCATGCGCTTCTCTTTGGATATGATGAGGGCCTTTGCGAGTTTGGAACCGGCTGAGGCGCACTCCATCAACCGCCTAAAGCCAGCAATAGTGATCACGCCTTTTGGTCCCCGGCATCTTTGTTTTGAGGTATGAATAGTGGGGGACAGACATGAATTTAGTGAGGGCGGGGCGCCCGAGGAGAGCGTGGTAGGAGCTCGTCAGGTTTACCACCTCTAACCAAATCGGCTCGCGGCGGAAGTTTTCCTCGGTCCCAAAGATGACATCCAGCTGGATTTTACCCAGCGAGGCGCAAGCCGGCCCTGGCAGTACGCCATGGAATGTTGTGGTAGTCGGGCGCAGGTCGCATTCGCGGATGCCTAGCTTCTCTAGCAAAGACCGGTAGAGGAGGTTAAGGCTCCTGCCTCCGTCGATGAGGACGCGCGAGAAGCGACAGGTGCGCTCGTTGGAGATGATGAAGGGGTCGAGTACCATGGCGTAGCCCCTAGGAGTCGGCAACTGCTCAGGCTGGTCTTCTCGGCTCTAGGTGATGGGGGTTTCTGACCAGTTCAGGTACTAGGGGACCGGAGAGATGATGGCATTGACCTCCTTGGAGCGTCGCCTGCGGCTATGCTTGTCGTCCAGCTCCGTCTCAAAGATGTGGTAGGCGGCGTGCGGCTGGGGGTAGCCGTTGTTGTTGTTGCTGTCGTTACCGCCGTTACCATCATTGCCGGCTCCCCTAGCCGGTGGTGGTGGTCCACCGGGAGGGGGCGGGGGAATACGTTGCTGACTTCCCTGGTCCTTTAGCTGGCAAGTCTAGCTGCAGTTCCGGGTGGTGTGCGTAGCCGGTTTGAAGGGACCGCTATGCCACTTGCACGGGCCATCAAACATCTGGTCGAAGGTGAGCCGCGGCTTCTGCCTTCTTGCATCGCTAGCCGGCGCGTCGGGTGCGCCCTCCAAAGCATTGACCTGCCGCACGTGCTAGCGGGGCTTCTGTTGTCCAGCCTGGCGGTCCTCGTGGAACCGACTGTTGTTGCCGTGGTGCCTGGAGGATCCGGCTTCTCCAGCCGGATTGCTCGGACGGTCGCGAGCCGGCTCCGTAGGAGTCGGACACCCGTCAGCACTTACTCGGAGGGGCTTCTTCATGGCGGCATCTACCGTGGCGTACTGGTACACTATCGTCATGAGCTCCGCCATGGTTTTCGGCTCGTCACACAGTAGCCGGTGACGAAGCATGGTGCCTTCTCGACATCTCTCGATGAAGAAGCCAATGGCCTGGCTCTCTAGGATGCCCTCGCAAGTGTTGCGCAGCTCCGTCCACTTGGCGAGGTACTCGCGGTCAGTCTCGCGGTCGCCCTGGACGCACAAGGCCATGTCGCGTGGGCGTCCCAGACGCTTGTACGTGCCATTGAAGTTGCGGACGAACACCTTTCCGAAGTCTGGCCAGGCGTTGATGCTGTTGGGTGCGAGGCTGTTGAGCCATGCCCTCGTTGACCCAGTTATCATAAGGAGGACGTAGCGCACCACTATGCGCTTATTTCCATGAGCAATGCCGACTGCCGTAGCATAGTCGGTCAGCCAATCTTGCAGCTTCATACTGCTGTCGTACTTGGGGGTGTCCCTGGGCAGGGTGAACTTATCCGGAAATAGCTTGTTCCGGATGCAGGGTCCAAAACAAACCGGTCCGGTGGAGTCTTCTTACTTTGTAATGCGTGCTTGAGCGAGGAGCTCGATGCGGTCACGGGCATCCGGGCGATCCGGGTTGGGCGCTCCCACCCGGCCCGAGAGACGGGAACCGGCGGGTCTTGGAGCTCTGGTTGGGGGAGGGGGAGGCGGTGGGTTGCTGTTCATCGTTTGCTCTGTGCACGGCTGGCCCTTGTTCCCGAACCGTGACGCTTGCTGCGAGCCTTAGCCGGCTGAGGGGAGGACACCTGTTGGGTGTCGCGAGGCGCGCCCTTGCTGTTGACAGGTGGCTTGCTCCCCTTGGAGTAGCTGGGGTCCTCCTGCATCTGTCGGTTGGCGTCAGCCTGCTCGTCTGCGATCCGGAGAAGCTCCTGCACCCGAGCATGCTGGCGGGCTCGCTCCTCGCCCTCCAAGTTGGGCAGTTTGTCCGCTATGGCTCATGCCGCGCGCAGATTCTTGATGGGCGTGCTGTAGGTGGGCCGGACGAGGGCGGGCGCGGGATCCGGTTCCCCATCCTTTTCCATCCTTCTGCCTAGCTCGCCGCCCTGGCGTCGCACCTGTCCGCGTCGGCTTGGCTCTACGGTAGCCGGAGTGAAGCCGTGCGTGCGGTCGTACTCGCGCCGGGTGATCTCGAGTTGCTTGCGGGTCGCCGCCAGCTCCATGGCCTCTTGGAGGGGAAGCTGTCTCTCCATGGCGAAGTTGGCCTCCGCCTCCTCTGGGTTGTCCCCGAGGTTAACCGGCGTGAGGGGCCAATCAATGGCCTCCTCCACCGGATTCCGGGGCTGCGGTGGCACAGAGGTTCTACCCTCGTCCGCATGCCGCTCCTGCGGCTGGCGGGGGTGAGAACTAGAGCCGGCCATCATGACCTCGACGTCGCAGCTCCGCGACGGAGGTGCGGCTGCCCAAAAGCGGCAGCTCCGCAATGGAGACGATCTCCCTAGGGAAACGCTCTGAAACGGTGGCGACGTAGATGGGGAGGTCGCCGAAAAGCAGGATGGAGCTGTTCCCTAGGAACGAAGTTCTGGCGAAGCAGGAAGCGTTGTCGATGACGCAGTCGAATTTGCCGAGCGTGAGCACCAGGCCGGAGGCCACGCGCTCACCGGCTGAAGTGCGGGGTCCCGTGCGGAACGTGACTCAGTCGAAGCCATCGTGCCCCACGGTGGGCGCCAACTGTTGTTGTATTAGGAATGGCAGTACCTAAGTAGGTTAGATAGAGGTGTGGGGACTAAAAGGTAAGCTATCGACGGTGTCCGTAGGCGGGATTGGATACAAGCAAGCGTAACTGGACGCAGGAAGTACCCAGGTTCGGAGCCCTCGTTGTGAGGTAAAACTCCTACTCCTGCCGATCTGACTATGGGCGATATACGGGTCACAAGCGCTCCTCGAGCTGTATTCTCTAGCTACTATCTTAAATGAACCCAGACCAACCCTCTCTACTAAGGCCTTGCCTCTCCTTATATAGGCAGAGAGGGAATGGTCTCACTGGCCAGTCCGGCTGGTGGGCCGCACAGGTGGGTCCCAGCCGGCTGGTCATCTATAGTATCCGGTACAACTATGTCCCATCAGAGTATGAGCGGTATGGTCGTCGTGGGCACAGTGAACGCCATGCGAGCCTATCGCCAGCATCGGGCCACTGTTCCCGCGTCACCCCGCGAAGTCTTCGGTATGGCCGAGTAGTTGCCAGTCTTGTCGTTGTACCAGGACGTACCGCGCACTGTGCCGCACGTCGCCCTGTCCTCCTGATTGGATCTAGATCCAGCTACGCTACTGTAGCCACTGCTTCTCGCCGTTCCGGCTACCATGAGGTAGCTGGCTTGACTTCCTTGTCTGGCTGCGCTCAGCCAGCCGGGCGTGATCCGACTACCATCCCCCCGACAAATTGATTAGGTTGTATTGTTAATTGTGAGATTGCATGCTCTCATTTGATATTTAGTGATATTCTATCAATTGTATAGGTGCTAGTATCAATAGATGTTTACTTCATTCTTACTATATGTGCGTTGAC
This sequence comes from Avena sativa, assembly GCA_916181665.1. Lineage (NCBI taxonomy): Eukaryota > Viridiplantae > Streptophyta > Magnoliopsida > Poales > Poaceae > Avena > Avena sativa. The sequence continues at coordinate 350,178,114 of OV702287.1, forward strand.
TCTTTGATCATGTTGTTCTTTAATTCAAGCTAAATGTTTATTTGATGATGTTAGCCGTTGTTGGTTATCTGATCTCCATTGTTTGTTTGTGAGCGGTGTAGGATGATCTGCAGCGGAACAAACCTAGATCTGGACAACTTGAAGGACAAGATCAAGGAGGACTAGGAGAACATCAAGCCTAACAAGAGGTTGCCCTACCTCATTGGTAACATCGTCGAGGTTCGTTCCTCGTACCTGTTTGGATGTGTTAACTTGCATACCTGTAATATTGTTGGAACCCCTGCCTTCTATTATTTCTCTATTATTGTCTGGCTTGGTTGATCTATCCTGCTGGTGTGCGGATATTACATGCCTGGATTCTGAGTGAACTTGTTCTCACTACTGAATTTTTGTAATGCTTACATGAATAATATTGTTAGTATTCATTGTATTGGATGTTGAAAGCAAACCTCTAAGTGGAAATCTTTGTATATACATATGAATGTTGTCCATGGCATGATATATTGTTGTAGGCTAAAAATGGTGTGTTTTGCTTCCTATAATGTTAAACAATTATTTCATACAGTTATCTGCTATGTAGCTTCACTATGTTCTGGTAGCATCAACTAATTTTTGAGTTCTGGCAGTATCAACTACTTTTTGCTAGATTAGAATTCTGAGCAAGTATAATAAGAAGATTTACATATTAGAATTCTGAGCTTTATGCTTAGATGCTTGAATTTTACTTGATATTCACTTGTTGTCAGGATAGTTTCACTGCCTTCCTCCATAGTATACAATTTCGACAATTTTTATTTTATGCTCCTCTTGTAACTATTTTGTTAGCAGGTTGCTACATACTTTGGTAAGATTAGACTTAATATGCTCCATCCATATGTTTTACTAATCGTGTTGTTTCCACTTGCCACCCAATTGTGTTGTTCCTACTTACCATATATACTTTCTATTCCATAATTTATTCGTATCATGTACATCAAATAGCTCAATATGTTATATTTTGTCAAAACTTCTTTTTAGTGTTACATTTCTGTTTGTATGATGCTTACCCATTTTATTCTTGTTGCTAACAACAAGCTGATGTGTCTCTATAGGTTTTTGAAGCATGTGCATGTTTATAATGTTTTTGTTTACCATCCCTGAAGCCCTAAAGTTGGCGCCTAGTGACATCTTGAACCCGCGATATATCATGCATAAGAATTTTGCATGCCTCCTCTATATTTGTACTTCTTGAGGCTCGCACATGTTTAATTATTCCAAAAACATGATTTGTACTACACAGGAAGGAGTAGCATATTATATTGTAGTAGTTAGCATATCTGGATTGTAATAGAGTATGTAAAGATTGTAATAGACTAAATCTGGCAGGTTTTTGATGAATTTAATGTGTTATGTACTGTTATTTGAAATATTGTTTATGTATGCAGTTTGAAAACATGTGATGTATAAACCTGCTGGTGGGACCTGTTTCTACAAATTATTCCTTATAATCGACTAATTTATGAAATCAGTGTGACAAGTGGGACAATTTTGATAAATGGGACCCATGATGGCTAGGGCCATCTGAATTAAAAATAGACTAAAATGTTGGGCCAAAAAATGCCACGACCGAAAAGTATATTGGTTGAATTATTGGGTTTAGCCCACGTAGAGCACCTCATTGGATTGGGTTGAATTCGATCTACAAGCATTGCCACGTAGAATTGACTTACGTGGGCATGCTAGATAGCTGGTGACCAACCCATCTCTATTGGTCATAGTAGTTTATGACCAATGCATAGAAAATGTATTTATTGTCCGTCAGTGACTCTCATCTTTTGACCATGTGTTTTTTGTCACAAGAAGGTCACAAATGGATAACAATGACTATCTAGTGACCAATATGGAGGGTAAAAAATTACCATATTTTTTGTAGTGAATCCAGAAGCCATAGGGCGTGTCTATCTTTGGGGCATTGAGATATCCTCTCGAGATATCACGTACGAAAAGCAAAAACAATCAAGTCCTAGGTCCTACCTAATTTCATCACTAAGTGGACAGAGCTCCAATGCGTGGGTCCTTCGGACCTGTCCAGCGCATGTACCATGTACTTCGATGGTCCAAGAGAACATAGGGATTAGGATCTGGTGTGATACCGGTGTCACCACAAGTCAATAAAATTCACTATGTACTTCGGATGAGCTTCCCGAACGTGTCAAACAATGAAGCCGAATATGAGGCCCTGTTGTACGGCATGTGTATGGCCAAAGCCTGCGGTGCCACTCGCCTCAAAATATTTGGTGATTCAAATATTGCCGCACAATGAACAAGTGTGACACCATCATCGACAATATGATCGCATATCGGGACATGTATATCATTTTGGAGGCTCACTTTGATGGATGTGAGATATCCCACATAAGCAGATCAAGCAACAAGGAAGCCGATAATCTGGCAAATATTTGGTCCCTTTATCTGCCCGTGCCACCTGAAGTATTTTGGGAAGAAATAACCGAGTGCTCCATCAAAGTCAAAAAGGCCACTAAAGCTACTACACCCAAGACTCACAAGAAAATCAAGACGCAAGGCGACTCGGGAGCTACGCCCGTGTTAGGAAGTGAAGTAGTTACCCCCGATGAAGAGGAAGATCCCGAAGAAGTTATGATCATATAGTCTACATGGATACAGTCATACGTAGCATACATGATGAGAGGAGAACTCCCTGAAGGCACAGTCGAAGCACGACGGGTCACCCGTCGGTCTATAGGCTTCAGAATTGTCAAAGAACTACAAAAGAAGCATATCGGGAGTGTTGCAGTGGTGCCTCATACCCAAAGAAGGGAAGCTCGTCCTCAAGGATATACATGAAGGGATATGCGGACACCACGCCAGCAGCTGAGAAATTGCGGCCAAAGCTCTTCGGGCACGATTCTACTAGCTCACTGCGATGCAGGACACAATGGACATCGTAAGAACATCCGAGGCGTGTCAACATTTCATGACAAAACCCAATGCACCCATGATAGAACTATCCCATATACCTCTGGCTTGGCTGTTCGCCCACTGGGGGCTCGACATGGTGGGAAAACTCCATAAATCTTCACTTGAAGGACATGTCTTTCAACTAGTCGCAGTCGACAAATTTACAAAGTAGATTGAAGCAGCGCCCGTCACCAGCCAAGATGCAACTTCGGCCATAAACTTCATCAAGTCAATAGTATTCCTCTTCTGGGTGCCACCTAGCATCATCACCGATAATGGTACTAACTTCACCTCTAGTGAATTCAAGGATTACTATAAGGACATAGGCATAGAAGTGAGCTATGCCACGGTGGCACACCCATAAACCAATGGTCAGGTAGAGAAAGCCAACGGTCTAGTAACCAATGGCATCAGAAAAGGCTACTAGCACTACTCAACAGGGAAAATGGCGCCTGGATAGATGAATTACCCCTTGTCCTATGGAGCCTACGCGCCACTCCAAACAGCGCCACACAAGAATCAACTGTCTTTGTGTTCCATGGTGTCGAGGCCGTGCTTCTAGTCGAAATGACTCATGAATGTCCTCGGGTCGTTGCGTACAATTAAGAAACCTCCAGGGAGGCACTCAAAGACAACATTGACGCACTCGACGATGCTCGAGACGTTTCTCTACAAAGAGCGACCACATACCAGCATAACCTACGCAATTATCACAGTCATCAACTACGTCCCAGGTCCTTCGTCATGAGGGACCTAATCCTTCGCCTCAAACAAGATGGCCATCGCAAGATGGAGTTGCCATGGGAAGGACCCTACATCGTCACACAAGTAATCCCTAGTGAAGCATATCGGCTCAAAGACAAGAAGACTGGAGTCCAGTACCCCAACCTGTCGAACATAGCGCAGCCGTGACCCTTCTACGCTTAGGATATTTACTTTCTGCAATTTACATTCAATAAGGCCTACGACCAGTATTTTTAGCCGAAGAATTGTACTTTACTTTCAATACGTCCAATAGCCAGGCAATTACGCCAAAACATGTACCTCTGTAGTCGACAATAAATAAAGCTATGTTCCTAAAACCGAGCCTAGTTTCAATTATTTTACTTTCTATTTTTACCCGATACTAAGGGGTTCAATTGATAAACCCATTGGTATATAAATGTGCACCCCAATGCTCGGGGTCTTCACCGCACAACGTAGCAAAATATTTGGCTTCACCATCAAAAATAAAATGATTTGACCTAAATATCTGACTCGGCCTAGGGCGCCAAGCAAACGAAAGGGTCTCACACAGAGAAACTTTACATCTTCTATGGGCACGAGCATCATACAAGAACAAAATATATTCTACCAAGAATAAAAGCAAGTTTTACATAGTTTAGATGTTCCTTTGCAGCGGAACAAAGTGCTAATTACATTGCAAAATTGAGGGAAAATTCTTCATCTTCGTCAAGACATCTACGATTGATCCAGATCGCGGACTTACGAGCAACCGCATAATGGGGTTCCATGTCAACCATCCCACGCCTGGAAGAATGGACAATCCTTGTGTAAACATGTCCAAGTTCAGCATTGGATGATGTACATCCACCCAACCAAGCACAAGTTTAGCACCCACAATAAGCTGCAGTTTTACAAAGTGGCGAATTCTTTTTCCCTGTTGGAACTTCATCATCAATGTGGAAAGACCTTGTGGTAGAGGATCTCGTGGAAATATGGCATTGTATACGCAGGCCAGCGCCTGGTGACAGCATTTGATAAATTCCTCCACATCGGACACCCGATCCTGGAGAAGGGCCAGTGAGTAGGCACGTTTGTGGTCAGTCCAGAAGTCACTATTTGCACCTTAAGAAGCTTCCATCAAGGCATTTATTCTAATCCACATGTGATGAGTTTCTTACACCTCACACAATCGGATGCTTGAGGAAAAACGCAAAGGATTACTTTCTGAAGCTGGATAATAAGTCTTGGGGGCTCAGCGAGAAACTTACAAAGCATTTTCTTGCTCGTCTTGGAAATTTCCTCTAAAAGATACGCCTCGTGATCCAAGGTTTTTTCATCTTCGAGTTCGAGACATCTACCATCACTTGCGCTGCTCGAAGGTCACTCTCCAATCGCTTTATACGTTGGATTTTTTTGGCATATAAGGGGATCCACTACGCGGATGGTGACATTTTGAGGTGCACCCACTTTGGAAGTTGTCGGTTGCAAATTGGAGGTTTGAGGAACTACCGAAAGAACGAATGGACCAGTCATTATCTAATAGGGAAAGATAGAAAAAGCAAGAGTCTTAGTGGGAATGCAAAACACACACAAGTCGATAAATCCAAGAGTGGCATTACATATATACATATAGAGAGCAAAAGGTTTCATGAATCCTAGGATTACATAAGTATGCCTTCATTACAATTAGGAAGTTCAACAGCAAGTACGACTAACAGTCAAGGAGATTTCTCGGTTGAAAGAGTAGCACTAGATGAAGGGGCGTCAGCCAAAAGTTTGGCTCTAGGAGTAACACTATGAGAGGGAGCACCAGTTGCATGCTTGACAAGAGGAATTTTCCCTGCACCTATTGCTAAAACAAGTCGCCGATATTTCTTCACTTTTTTAATAAAGGGTGTCAGGTCAACTTCTTTGCTGGTGTTGTTTACTGGAGCGGAGGAGCTAACTTTCTTCTGGTCGATCTTTTTGCCATGTGTCATAGCTAGAGCCATCGAAGTCTCAACACTGCTCTTCGACTTGATCAAGCTATAGCCTATCAGTGGATTGGGCTCAGTATTGAAGACAACAATAAGATCGTCGAAGTCCGTGGGTACTTCCTTGTCCATAAAAACCTCGGCATGAAGTCTCATGAAAGCATGATAGGAATGGATCAGAAGATTCAATCCATGTACAGTGTTAGCTTCCAAGATACCCACAGCATCTGAAAATGGATTGGATCATTGATCCTCTTCCAAAGTCAGAGACTGACCGGTAATTTGTGCAATAGGAAGAATCAAGTAAAACAAAGGCGAGGAAACCAAGGACAAAAAAATGAATGCAACATTACGAAGGAAAATTGCAGCAAATTCAAATGACAACTTACTGGTTAATGAAGTATTGAGAACCTCCAGCCACTTCCGAAGATTTTCATCTCTTTTGGCAATAGCGGTAGCCTGCTTCTCCCATTCTTTCGCTTCAACTCTCGTGGTCTGCTTGGCTTCTTCGAGCGCTTTTGCCATGTTCTTCAATTTGGCGTCAAGCTCGACAACACATTTCAGCGCTTCATCCCGAATAGCTTCAAATTCTATGGCAATGGCTAGGCAAAACAAAATCCATCGAGTCAGTAGTAGCTAGATCATTGTCGATAAATAAAAATACAAGAGTAATGGAGAAAACATTCTTCAGCCTCATTCTGAATCTTGATAAAGCGGGAGGCCATGTCGACCATCTCACATCAATGTCTGAGGCAAAAAAGGAAAATTACTTGGGGGATGGAATGGAAAAACAAGTAGAGTGAAAAATAACAGTAGAGACTTACATATCTCATGTCGGGTTTAGTAGGATTTTCAGCAATTACTATGCCTTTATCAGCTGTCTTCTTTTTCTTGGCTAGTAGAACTTCGGCTAAGCAATGGAATCCTTCGGGTCCAGTTTGTCTACATATTTCTTCTACATACTCCCCTGTTCCATCGATTGGAGAGGCGATTTGGCAAGAGGAGATTTGACACAAGAACCAATTGGAGATTGTGGATAATCTTATTCCTCCTCATCACCCTTGGTTCAATAAAAAATATTCGACTTCAATAAAAATAAGATTCAGGATCACAAACGGAGATAACAAGTAAACTTAAAAACTAATGTCCTGAGTCATGCGGAAGAGTCCCACCCCTGGAGGAGCAGTGGATATTGGTTGAACAAATTTGGCTTCGAACCCGTCGAATTGTCGGAGTCCTTGAATATCTCGACGGCCTCGGAGCGCATCGCATTCCAACTACGGGTACCACCTTAAAATCCATGGAGCTGGTCGAATGAATTAAATTGGTGTCCTAGAAAGATTCCATGGTGGAACCATCTCCTTCTTCTTCAGTAGCAACTCCTATTCCGGTAAATTGTTCGGAAGCTATGCTAGTATTTGGCAAGTCGCCACTTTCAGGAAGAGGAGGGAGAACGTAGAGATGACCAGGACCCTGTACCACAACATAAAAAGTTGGGTGGTGAAGTTCATATTACAGCATAAATGAATAGAAGCAATGAAATAACTAAGAGGAAGCCAGCAAACTTACTTCGGGCAAAAAATTCTTCTTGCCAAAGGGTTCCACCCGACATTCTGACAAAACTGGGTGTTTCTTTGTTAGAGTGGTGTAAGATCGTGCCCTTTTCTCGAGAAGCTCAAGGGGAAGATTCTCAGGTGAGATCCTCATCGGGTCCTTTTTGACAGTGTAGGCCCACATACCAGCTAACCTAGCCTAGAGAGGTTGGATGCACACCCAAAGAAAATAAGCCATGATTTGCAAACCTGATAGTTCGCGGACAGCCTTAGTGCACAGTTTCTCAATCCGGTCCAGAAGCGGTTGAACCTTCTTCATCTCCTCATCACTTGGCTGTTGATCCCATGACTTAAGCCTCCGATAAGTTTTCTTCGGGTCAAATGGTGCTAACCCGAAGTTTTGGCCCTCAACCTGTCGATCCTTGATGTAAAACCACTTCATCTTCCAACCTTGGATAGAGTCCATGATTTTGAAGTCAAAGTATTCAAGCTCCGGGCAAATAGAATTTATTGCGCCTCCCACGTCGTGAACGACGTATGTCGGTAGCATTTTGGTGACACGGAAAAGTATTTCCATAGGCCCCAATGGGGATGGATCCCAAGGAAACACTCGTAGAGTGTGATGAAACAAGAAATATGGAGGATTGACTTTGGCATGAGCTGGTAGAGTTGTACACCGTAAACAAAGAGGAGGTCACAGAGAAATTCGTGAGCCAGAAGAGATAGGCCACGATAGATAAAGGAGAGAAACATTACCCGCCATCCAGCTTCGGGCGCCGGAATAGCCTCATCTCCAGGAAGCTTGCCGAAGCCCTCCTCCAGGAGACAAGCTTTGCGCACCTCACACAGCTCCCGCGCAGTGCACTTGGAAGGAGCCCAACCGATGGCCCTTTTCTTTGTCATTGTGGCGTCATCGATGGAGGAACTGCCCTTGCTCTTGCCCATGGTGGCTTTGTGGGGAAACATTAGTGCGTGAGGAAGAAGAAGGAGTAGGAAATGGTGGAGCGCAGATGCGGTGCAAGGAGGAAGAAGATGTTAGTAGTGGAGGGGAAAAGTGAATTGTAAAATCTCTCCGCCACATCTTATAAAGAAAGGAATAACAATATCAGCAATTGGATATAGGAGGTGAAGCGTCAAGGCATAGGGGATGATGACACGTGGAAAGCATCACCAAAGGAAGAAAAGTAATCGTAACGTGGTAAACACGGTAAAAACCTACATGATGCCTCGATTTTCGTGCAAAGTGGGGTCATGCGGTCAAGTTCTACGCCGACGCGCCGCTCACTCGTCATCATCACTATAACAAGAACCCACCACTGCAATGTCCTATCGGGTCTTGTTTATTCAAAATGCGACACGCTATCTTCATCAGTAGTGACATCATACCTAGCAACAACAAAGAAACATTTGGATAAATACAAGCAAAAAGCAAAGGAGAACATTTCTCGGTGATGAAAAGACTCTGAGCCTATGCTCCGGTGCAAGCACCCGAACATAGCCTCGGGGGCTATTCCCATCGGGAGCATTGACTGTGCACCTGACAAAATTAAAGGTTTAAGATAATCAAGGCCTGATTTGAGTACCTCCTAGGATGAAGGCGATGCTCTAAGCCTATGCTCCGGTGCAAGCACCCGAAAGTAGCCTCGAGGCTAGTCCCATTGGGAGTGCTCGTCACGCACCTGATAGAAATAGCATAATCCTCCAACAGAGTCGAAAATTTTAAAAACCTATGAGCATTACATGACTGTATCCTCAAACGGTTACTCCCAACGGGAGCACTCATATCGCACCCAATGAAAATTAAAAGAACCTACCAACTTCAGGAATTCCAATAGCCAAACAAGGTAGTTGATAAAAAATCCTCAGGCCACGTCCGCCATGATAACATGTTTGAATACCATGTCCATAACATGAAGATAAGACACGAGGATCCGTCATGTGAGGCCTGGTAATTGCACACGAATGCGCTCTGCCAGTATTTTATCTTTATCCATGATACGATGAAAAATCTTGACGGAGGCGTTGGGTACCCGAAACAAACAACTCGAATTCATTAATCGATAAGACCTCCATGCCCCGAACTGAATTATGCCAACATATACTATATTCGAGCTCGGGGACTCGAATTTGATGTAGGTTCATGATGTTTTTGCCCCAAAGCAATTCACCAAGTCCCGATTTGTCGGATGCATCAGGCTCATAGTACCTAAATCCCTATCACAATAAAAACATGAAAACATAAAATCATGTGCCTACGGGAATGCTCGACTTAAAGCTGAGAATGTCATTTGAGAGTCAACTTGAATCTACGATTTAGATAGAGTCTCAGGGGCTACTGACATGGTTATGACTTATTGGGTCCACGCGATTAGTTTCTATGGGCGTACACACACCTATGGCCCGCAAGTCCCATGAATAATAAAGAGTCCAAGAAGCATCTGATGGATAAAATCTAGTCTTGGCGATCAAGAACGAAGTGTAAACCAACATAATCTTAGTGTTGTAATCACAACCTGTAACCTATCTGTATACAGCTCTAGGACCCAACCTCTCATATAAAGGCTAGGAGGAGCCGACGGAGGGAGGTCTTAGTTTTTTAGCATTCTTCAATTCATCATGAGATAGATCATAACTAGCAAACCGGCAACTTTGTAATCATATTCCTCACAATAATTAGACGATATTGACTCCCTTGTTTGTCTGATCACCCAACAAAATCACTAGCGCTCTGTTTTCCATGAAACTCTAAGTCCATAACAATGGGCATTGCTAAGGTTACCCCTCGTCACCGGGATAATCCATGATTGGCTCGAGCGTACGATGGTAGCTCGGTTATGCATGGGACCCATAGTACGATCTCACCATAAGAACCCACAGACGTCTACGGTCTATGCTACCAACTGGTCTACAAATGGTACGGACTATGTTGTGAGCTCGGTTATGAATGGTACCAACGGTACGTTCTCGTCATGATAAGTATATGGTCTACACTGCTAGGTCGGCCATCCGATCGCGTAAATCCGCATCGTCTACAGCATACGCTGCTAGATGGTATGAGTTTACGGCGACACATGGGTTGGGAGCGGGCCCCAAAGCCACAAGCAACCGCGGCCAGCTAGAGTCTACCACACCACAACATCTCTAGATGCACCCCGCTTCCATGATAAATTGTGGGCGCCATGGTCTCATTGTGCCATGTCAGCTCTGGGCGGCCCCCCATGACCGTAGGAAACCACTACTAGCATGGGCTCACAGTGCCATGTCGACTCTCGATGGCCCCACCATCCAATGGGTACGGAGGCGTGTCACGCCGGGAACGTCTCCAACACAGAGCATTCCTGCCTGCAGACGCTAATGGCAGGCTCATGGTGTGTGCGTGGCCCACCGTTCGGCGACTAAAGGTAGGACGGCGAGCGCGCGTGCCGTACGTGCTAGGGAATCTTCCGCACTAGCCTAATGTGGGGCCCGCCTCCCGAGATAGCAGGGATCCATCGAGAATGTGGCGTGTGTCCTTTCTAGCGTCCATCAAACGACCAAAAAGAATCGGGACGATGTGGATAGCAATTTGGGCCGAAATATTCTAGTGTTATTATTTACTCTGATGTCGAAGTCTATGCTTAATACTTTAGCTAGAGGCACGTTCACGGAAAACCAAGTAGATGTTTATAAAAGGCTTCTTGATGATTTGCAAAGCAATCATGTCCAATGGCATGTAGAGAGATCCTCCTCATGAAAGGTGAATTCAATCACCGAGGAGAAGAATGAAGAGCTTACTTCAAAGGTAGATGAGCTACTAAGTATTATTAAGGGTAAGGAAGATACCAAGTTAATGCCATCACCAACACTAATGTATAAGAATTAGATTTCATAGCTCTGAATCCTTACAATCCTTCATGGAAGAATCAAAGTTCTGGCTCAAACTTTCAAAAGCAATATTCTCATCCTATAAGTTGTCCAAATAATAATAACAACTTCAATAGTAGTAATGGAGCAAACTATGGCAATATCCAACTTGAAAATTCTTTGATAACTTTTATGCAAGCTTAAACTGAGAAAATAATGTTTTTATCAACATCACGGAGAACCATGATACCATTATTGGAATATTATCTAATCATGAAATTGCTATTAAAAATGATGTGCATGCTCTATAGGAAAGAAAAAAGACTATGAAGCCACAATTGGGAAAAATAGCTGAGAGTCAAACTCTCATACTTGCAAGGTTTGCAGGAAAGCCTGAGCCAAATTCGGTTGAAGAACTCAAAATGATGAGGGTTGAAAGCAAAGTTGAGAATCCTGAAGAGCAAGATTATAGTAATGCTTTATCTCCAGTTTACACCATCAAAGATATTATCAAGATGATCACGGTGAAGAATCCCGATATTGAAGGAGGTAATGATGGTATGTACCAAGAGTTCATAAAATAAATTGCATATAAGGTACATGAATTAGAAATGGAGTATACAAATCTAGCTGAAAAACTTCCAGCTAAAATTGATGATATATTTGAGCCCACTATTAAGATACATATAGAAGTTAATGAGATATCTACACTTTGCAACAAGCGTTTCAACAATTTCTAAAAGCTTATTAGATAAATTGAATCTTGTGCCATTTTCAATTACTTAATTGAAAATCCATCTAGCTAATTTCACTTATAAAATGTTGTAGGAATCAAAGAAAATATTGTTGTAGAAATTAAAATATGTCCCACACTTATTGATCTTGTTATTGTGGACATCCCTGAAGATCTTATAGAACCAATAATTCGAAGTAGGCCATTATTAAGAATAATTTAGGCTTTGATCAATTTGAGTGAGGGGATATGAAATTAGGACTACCATCTAGAGAACCATTTCTTCACTTTCCTAGGAAAAGGAAGGCAAATCCTAATGAAGATGAGATCATAAATTTCAAAGCTAATTACTTTGGAGTGAGTGTTCCACTTCTAAAACCAAAATGATCATCATTTGGGTCAAGCTAATTGACCTTAACTAGAAGTGCTTCATGGGAGGCAACCCATGTGAAATAAAAGTTTTATTCGTGTTTGTGTTTGTTTTATTTTGTTTTGTTTTGTTTTTGTTTTTAATAAATTGTGTTCAAAGATCCAATGAAGAGAGGAGAATAAAATGTAAATATCACTCCATTCTATTTGCTAACACATGGTTAAAGGAAGTACTGATTAGGCGTTATATTTTTACTATCATTTTCGAAGTCTAGTTGATGTGCAAAGGCGTGTGAAAAAACTGCTAAGGAAAATCATGTTTTGTAGATTACTGCAGCATTAACGAGTATCAGTACGGTCTGGTACGATGGTACCACTCCGCCCGTACCACATCACGGCTCAGAAGATGAGTGTTTGCAAAAAATGAAGGAGACATAAAGGTTACCAATCACCAGTATGGTGTGGGTGCAATTGTACCGCCCGCTGATAGCTATGAGATTCGACACATTTTGGATGGATTTTCTTGATGGTTTTCTCCCGAATTTGATCGTTTTATGGTTTTACCTAACGCTAATACTTCGGTAGCAAAGAAAACTTGGTTTTTAATGTGTGTTTCAGGTTCTGAACATCAATAGAGGGATTTAACTAGAGAAACACAATATTCTGGAGAAAACAAGTGAGTCCCACCTTGGAAGCTCACGAGGAGAGCTCATAGAAGCTTTAATGAGCTCCTATACGGCAGGAATATTTTTTCGGCCGTATAGTTCCCTCCATATAGTTGCCGTCGCCTCTGTCTCGTCAAAAGGGACAACTTCCATGAATGGACCAAGGACAAAAACACAGCGCAGCAGCCGCCATACTATCTAGAAGGGAGAAAAAAGAGATCCGGAGGAGAAGGAGAAGACATTCTTCATCTCGCTCCACAATCTTCAACCTCCAAGCCAATACACCCCCATAGCCACTACTTGTACTTGAGAGAGAGAGAGAGAGGGATCTCCACCTTGTAAGACTAGGGTTTGAGATTGTTTCTTCCCATCTTGAATTGTGTTGGATATTTTTCTATTCTTATTGCACGGTAATACCAAGACGAATTCCCTTTTATTCAATTATATTGATGATCCATTATTCTCTTATGTGTGAGTAATTCCCTTGGGCGTGGGAGATGTAGGGGATTGGTGAGATGTGATGTGCCTTCATACTTTCCATTAGTTTGTGATTGATTCTTATTACTATATTATGTGTGCTTGACTATCTGTGGGATGCCTAATGATTGTTGTCCAATTAAGGGCCTAGACAACATGATGCTTTGTTCTACATAGATAAGATCTTGTTCGCTAGTGGACCGGTGACCCCCGGGTGACACAGGGATATCAACGGAAAACTAGTTGACTCGAGGATAACGAGTAACCACTATGCTTATTGCATTAGTCCGATCCAAGGAGCTTAATCGTTAAGCAACCTGAAGGGTATTAATCGTCTAGTGTCTAACCATGGTTTTGGTAGCAGGCTAGTAGGATTACTGAAGTTGGGATGAAATCTACCAAGAGGAGTTCCAGCTAATTATGGGTTCCTCACTTACACATATATCTATAAGATTATAATTGTTACATTTATCACTCGTCCACCTAGCACAGTCACTATCACCATGAACTGAATCACCCTGCGCCTTCTTTTGCCATTTGCAGGAAACAACAAACAACAAACCGTTCTTTACTTTTATGCTTTATATTTCTGAAGTTTACATTTTACTTCTATTTAAATCTATCTCATTTAATCAAATCCCCATTCTTATTTCAACACTTCCAGTCAATTCACTCGAAGACCTGTGAAAACTTCGGGTGTGACAGAGACTTCATCAATAAACACTTACCTTTGGGCTCCATGTGGGATCGATATCTGAACTTCAAAACTAGCTACAAACGATTTGTGCTCTTGCAGACATCAAGCTATTTTCTGGCGCCGTTGCCGGGGAGCTAAGCGCTAAGTGTTTATCTTTTGACATTTCAGGTGTTGCTACTACAAAATGTTCTCCCTGGGAGAAAAAGGGTCCACACCCTCTGGTAGGACCTACCTGCTGGATTATATTGAGCGCGTGCCTGCTCAGAGGCGCGAAGAAATTATTAAAAAAATTTAAGATCAATTAAAGTTGAAGTTGAAAACCTGAGTGAAATTATGGAAATCATATCTATTTATATGACAACTCCTATGAAACCTGAGAAAACTCTCAGGGAATACAGTGCTCCAAGTTCTGAATTTCTTAAACAACCAATAGAGTTCCCTAATCTTGGAGTTAGAGAATATCAATTTGGTGGTGGAATTATTAAAATTTTGCAGGAGAAAGCTTTTAGTTGAAGGGAAGATGAAGACCTAGGATAACATATTAGAGAGGTTGACGATGTGATAACATCGCTTGGACCAAAAGGTTTGCTAAGAGACTTCTCTCGTCTTAAATTATTTTGATGGTCTCTTAAAGGTAAAGCTCTAGACTGGTTATATTATCTCCCTCGCAATTACATTAAATGTTGGGAAAACTGCATTACTAAATTCATAAACAGGCTTCTTCCTTTTCAAAAGGTAACTGAACTAAGAAAGAACATAGGCAACTTTAGTCAGAACATGGGAGAAAGCTACCCACAAGCCTGAGAAATATTCTTTGGAATGATCAATAGTATTCCTAATCATGGCTATTCTTAACTAACAATTTGCCATTTATTTTACCACGGTCTTAATACTCAATGTAGAGAGTTACTGGACTTCTCAGCAGGAGGATCAATAAATACTTTGACTATTAAAGAATGTTTGGAATTAATGTCTACTAGGGCTAAGAATGATTCATTATATAATCCTGATTTTGGTATTAAGCCAGAAAAGGGATACTTCACATAACTCCTGATCTTATGACCGAGGTACGCAAAACTATGAAAGAAAAAGTTATACCTTATGAACTTATTAAGGAAAACAAATTAGATTTGTTACAAGTTTTAACTGAAGAAGATGAAACTATAGAAGTTTTTCAAGAATTAAAACATCGACAAGTAAAATATCATAATAACTTGCATAAGCATTTCCAAAAACACAAAAAGATTTTGGCGGAACTCACTGAAAATTATGATGAGATTGGCCAAGAAATAAAACTGTTTCATAAGTACCTTACTATGATTAAAACCCAATGTAAACAAATAGCATCTGGTTATCAAATGTTTCTTCGTGAAGATGAAGATATTCATGTTTCTGATAATGTTGTCACAAGAAGGGGTGCAGTTGTTACAGGACCCTTAGGACCACTAGAATACGAAGCCAAAAAAGAGCGAAAGGAAAAAGCCTTGCTTGAAGCAAGCCTAGAAGATGATACATTGGTGCATCCTCAAGATGAAACTGAAACACAAGAACAAACCAAGGAGGACAAACATGATGCACAAGATGATCATTATGACTCTGATGCAGAAACGGTTGATCCAAGAGAAGATAAAGAAACAAGTAAGGAATATGAAGTTGTTATAGTAGAAAAAAAGAAAAGCAATAAGCAACAACAAAAGAAAGCAATGAAAGAGCCTGACCCCCCCCCCCCCAAAAAGGTAAAAGACAAGAGTAAGTCAGGTGAGAAAAAACTTCCTTATCCAGATCGAAAAAAGAAAGCACCGGATGAGGTAATTTATAATTCTTTTACAAAGGCACTTAGTGACCTTTGTATGGAAATTCTATTTGCGGATGCAATAAAAGTTCCTAATTATTGTAAATTCCTCTATGATATTCTTAGTAGAAAGAAAGAAATAAATGAAACTGTTGCTATGGTAACTAGCTATCCTGCTAACGGGAAGCTGTTGTCTAAGTCTGGAGATCCCGGAATACCAACCATTTCATGATCAATAGGTAAAACTGATATTCACAATGCCTTGTGTGATCTAGGAGCAGGAGTTAGTGTAATGCCATACTCCCTCTATAAAAGGTTAGGATTAGGGGAGTATTTTCCTACTACTATCACTTTACAGATGGCTGACAAGTCCACTAAACAACATGTTGGTATGATTGAGGATGTCTTACTTAGGATAGATGAGCAAGTTATTCCCACTGATTTTATTATTCTTGAAATGTCAGAAGATGAAAGATTATCTATAATACTTGGAAAACCCTTCATTAGTACTGCAGGTGCATCAGTAGATTGTGTTGAAGGAAAGATAATCTTCAATGTTTATGATGCTGAAATAATCCGGTATTTTCCAAAGAAGTTAAAAGCAGGCGAAAGATATGTTCCACCGGCAAAACGAGTTCATATGGTAAGAACCTTTGATAAGGGGCAACCCAAGGTAAGGATTCGAGAAGAGAGAAGAGGTTGAGTTACTCAACCATTCTTAATAAATGCTTAATGGGAGTCAACTCAATTTTGTCAATTAAGTAGATTAGAAAATAAGAAGTTTGTCGCATTCCTACCACTTTTTCACAAACATACTTGCGGAAGCACGCCCGTGAAGATGCAGCTATCAAAAAGTAGTAGAAACATCGATTGGATGAGTAGAGAATAATAATAAGAATAAAATTTTGTGTTTTCAATTTACAGAAGATAAAATTTTGCTTTTAATATGCTAATGTTGGTCGATAGTTTTTACCATCAATTTTCTGTTACAAACTTGGTATTTCTCTAAGTTGTGAGATAAGAAGGTGTCCTCAAAGAAATAGAATTTTTTTGATGACTACTGATGGTTTAACGACCAACTATATGGTAGGAATAAAAATTTCGGTCATATAGTTCCGGTCGTATAGTTATCTTTGCCATCAACAAATTTTCATCGAAGGCACAGAGAGTTTAACGACTAACTATATGATAGGAATAAAAATACCGGCCACATAGCCCTGGTCATATAGATACCGATGGCTCCGTACAAAATTTTCTGAAAGGTACCGAGAGTTTAACGACCAACTATATGGCGGGAATAAAAATTCCAGCCGTATAGCTCCAGTCGTATAGATATCGGTGCCTTCGTAAAATTTCATCTCAAGGGTACCGAGAGTTTAACGACAAACTATACAACAGGAATATAAATTCTGGCTGTATAGTTCTGGTCATATAGATATCGATGCTAGTTCTAGAAATTTATCTTGAGAGGCAGACGGTTTAACTACCAACTATACAGCAGGATCATTGTGATCCGGCCATTTAGTTGTGCCCGTATAGTTGTTGTCTATATAAAGAAACCCTAGTTGGCAACACTGCCGCAACTATACGGGCGGAGCAACATCACCTGCCCGTATAGTTCCGTCCGTATAGTTCAGCGCGACCACTTAATCGCACCGGGGTGGCTAGGTCTTCCTCCTCTCCTCATTATTTCTCTCATATTCTCTCTCCAAACCTCTCAAAATACATCTAGAACTCTTGATTCTTCGTGGATTTTGTTTGTTTGAGTTGGGGAATTAGCAGATCGATATGTTTCCCTCCCTATCCATGCTTTATTTTCAGATTTCCATGGTTGAAAATCTCACATTGATCTAGTGGATGAACTCAATCTTATTTCGTTTTTCCTATTAATTTCTTACGTTAGGTTTGAATTTTTCCACGTATAATCATTCATATATCATATAGAAACAATATGC
The DNA here is from genome assembly GCA_916181665.1 of Avena sativa. NCBI lineage: Eukaryota > Viridiplantae > Streptophyta > Magnoliopsida > Poales > Poaceae > Avena > Avena sativa. Next base: position 350,195,855 of record OV702287.1, read on the forward strand.
CTAAGGTTTTAGGGTGAAATGTTTTAGTGCATCATTATGAACAAAATCGGTAGCCTCTTTCGTTCGAGCAAGCGCCAACGGGGCGAGGGCTCAAGCTCAGGGTCTCGAGCCCCCACGGAACTCCAAGTTGGACATTGTCTCATCCAGGAGGGTGCTGCCCACACATTGGGATGACCACCGTGGCAGGGTTGAAGGGGGATTTCAACCTCATGTGCAGCGGGGCGGGGTTAGCAGTGCTTGGCTTCGCAAGACATGACACCTACGCCGAGCTCACCCATGAGTTCCTTGACTCCTTCCATGACGACCACAAGGAGAAAGGTAATTTGTGCATGATAAGATTCACCATGAACCATCAGCACTATGATGTAAGCTTCAAACAATTCTGCAATGCTTTCAACTTCCCTCATACTAGGGAGCCCAATGTTACTAACCTCTATAGTGTCACAAGTGGAATGACTTGGGAGGTTATTTATGTTAATGGTGGTAGGCACTTTTATCAGAAGAGGATGTCCACCATCCAGAACCCAACCATCCGCTACTATGCTCTGTTCCTCGCCAACACACTGTTAGGGAGAGGTGACACGGGCTCCATGGCCAATGCGGACATGGCACCAAGGCCCTCTTCCCCACTTCACCGTAGAGCCCCAGTCCTGCAGCTCTACTCATCCAGCAGTTCCTCCACCAAAGCAACAAGACCGAAGGTGATATTCGCATTGGTGGATTGGTAACCCACCTTGCCTATGCATTGAACATTGTACTGCCTGTTATGGAACATGTTGATGTCTCCAAACTCATGGACGTCAAATATTTGATAGCTTATGGCTTCCTTGGTGTTTACCATGCTAGCCGGAGGCTCCGAGCATATCAATTTAGTTATATTGATGATACACAGAGTGAGCAGGTTCAGTTTCCCTGCCCCCAAGCCTTCTCAATTGTGGACAAGAACACTTGGATCCTCACCAAGGACCAAGTGACGGGGATCTTGGCCGAGCTCCAGTCCGAGGAAGAGGAAGATGAAGGGCAGCTGGATGATGAGGAGCAGGAGAAGGAGCAAGAGGAAGAGAAAGGATACAACCCTGCTTGGGAAGGACAGCAACAACAGCCAGGAGGAGCCTGGGAACCGTGGCCCAACCAGCCATAGCAGGGGTACGGTTACGTCCCTTACTAGGAGTTCCAGCAGCTCAACCAGCGTGTTGGGGAGATCGACCATACTCTTCAGGATGTGATTGAAGATGTGAACACTTTGACTCACAACTTTAGTAACTTCATGACCCACTTCCCTGACTTCTACCAGCAGTATCCGCACCAGCCGCCAAATAACGGCAACAACTGAGCGTCGCAATCGCCTAAGCTTGGGGGAGGTTTTAAAACCTCCAAACTTTGCCTTCATATTTTCATTTCTTCTTTTGATTTATTTTATTTCTTCATAATTGCATGTTTATTTCCATCTTTGCATTTCTCCACCGAAAATACAAAAAATTAGTTGTAATTTTATTTGTAAGTTGGTTTCTTTGTTTCTCTCAGAGATTGCTTAATTTCAGATGATTTGGCAATATGGAAACATAGGAGAGGTTCGACTCAAATACGAGAATAAAGCAAGTAAGAGGAGGTATCACATTCCTTTCATCACACTCTTTGCAACCTTAAATTGATCCTACAATTATTTACTTGCTTGCACGGGAGTCACTCCCCACTTAGCTTGTTATCCTACAAATTCTATCCCTTTGCTAGTATCTCCTTTTTAGCTTTGAAACAATGAGCAATAAACTTGGGTAAAAATACTTCCTACATTTTTACAACAAGAAAAAGCATCTAAAAGATGACTTGAGTCCATGCTTAGCTCAAAGAATTTGTTTTTAGAACTACTCCATCCCATTTGAGATTAATATAAATAGACTCGGTAGTACCCTTGATTGAAATTGTTTGATTAAATGGATGCTTCAAAGTAGTAGAAATTATGCCACTAATTTTTCTAATAATTACCATAAGATATTGCTTGACGCGTGTCATTACAACTCTGTCGTGTTCCATGGGGAACTATTAACTCTGCTGGCCAACAAACAATCTAAATGTGAGAAACCACTTGATTTCGGCTATTGAGTTATGTAAACATATGTAGCAGGAATGCTATGATGTGTAAAAAAAATAGTCTCCTCATGGTTTCACGTTCCAAGTGAAGTTGTAGTACTCCTCTAGCCCATTATTGCTCAACATCATTTATTGGCATGGTAACGAGTGCACAACACAACCCCAACTAATATGTTAAAAATAGTGGCATGATTTCTCTATAAAAGAGCTGAAGTTTTTGAAAGACAAAATAAAGAAAAAGGTGCTTTGAGAGCCTTGAAATTTTGACATGGGAGTAGATGAGTTGTTCTTAAATTAAATGTTTTGAAGCCAACTTGAGTACTCTTAATTCGTTAAATGAACAAGAACAAAAAGTTTTCATCTCTGAATAAAGAGAGGCACCAAAAGAATTTGTCTCACCTTCCTAGCTAAATTTTTGACACTTGCTTGGGCATATTATTTGCTTGCTAACAAGATATACATGGTTAGGAAGTTGACTCAGTGCAATCTTGTGAATTCTTGTATAATCATATTTAAGATTGCAGGGATTGTGAAGAAAAGAATTTGACACCAATTCAAACTTGTGAGTTCCTTTATTTTCAGTCTCGAATCTCTGCTATTCTTCCTTACTTCCTTGTCACTCGAGGGCGAGCAACATCTAAGCTTGGGGGAGTTGATAGTTGTGAGATTCGACACATTTTTTATGGCTTTTATTGATGGTTTTCTCCCGGATTTGATCGTTTTCTGGTTTTACCTAACGCTAATACTTTGGTGGTGAAGAAAACTTGGTTTTTAATTTGTGTTTCAGGTTCTGAATGTCAAAAGAGGGATTTAACTAGAGAAACACAATATTCTGGAGAAAACAAGCGAGTCCCACCTTGGAAGCTCGTGAGGGGAGCTCACAGAAGCTTTAATGAGCAACTATACGGCGGGAATATTTTTCCGGCCGTATAGTTCCTGCCGTATAGCTGCCGTCGCCTCTGTCTTGTCAAAAAGGACAACTTCTGTGAAGGTACCGAGGACAAAAACACAACGCAGTAGCCGCCATACCATCCAGAAGGAAGAAACAAGAGATCCGGAGGAGAAGGAGAAGACGTTCTTCATCTCGCTCCACAATCTTCAACCTCCAAGCCAATACACCCCCATAGCCACTACTTGTACTTGAGAGAGAGGGATCTCCACCTTGCAAGACTAGGGTTTGAGATTGTTTCTTCCCATCTTGACTTGTGTTGGATATTTTTCTGTTCTTATTGTGAATCTCCATGGTAATACCAAGACGAATTCCCTTTATTCAATTATATTGATGATCCATTCTTCTCTCATGTGTGAGTAATTCCCTTGGGCGTGGGAGATGTAGGGGATTGGTGAGATGTGATGTGCCTTCATACTTCCCATTAGTTTGTGATTGATTCTAATTACTATATTATGTGTGCTTGACAATCTGTGGGATGCCTAATGCTTGTTGTCCAATTAAGGGCCCAGACAACATGATGCTTTGTTCTACATAGATAAGATCTTATTCGCTAGTGGACCGGTGACCCCCGGGTGACACGGGGATATCAATGGAAAACTAGTTGACTCGAGGATAATGAGTAACCACTGTGCTTATTACATTAGTCCGATCCAAGGAGCTTAATCGGTAAGAAACCTGAAGGGTCTTAACCGTCTAGTGTCTAACCATGGTTTTGGTAGCAGGCTAGTAGGATTACTGAAGTTGGGATGAAATCTACCAAGAGGAGTTTCAGCTAATTATGGGTTGCTCGCCTACACATATATCTATAAGATTATAATTATTACATTTATCACTCGTGCACCTGGCACAGTCACTATCACCATGAACTGAATCTCCCCGCGCCTTCTTTCTCCATCTGCAGGAAACAAAAAACAACAAACCGTACTTTACTTTTATGCTTTATATTTCTGAATTTTACATTTTAGTTCTATTTAAATCTATCGCATTTAATCAATACCCCATTCTTACTTCAACACTTGCAGTCAATTCACTCAAAGACATGTGACTACTTCGGGTGTGACAGACTTCATCAATAAACACTTACCTTTGGGCTCCCTGTGGGATCGATATTTGAACTTCGAAACTAGCTACAAACGATATGTGCTCTTGTAGACATTACTCGCCCATACCAGTTCCAAAACAAAACTTTAAAATTTAGAATTATTTACTATGCGGTTAATGACCATCAGTACAGGTGCATGCGGCCATACCAAGCACCCGTACTGAGTGTATCGCCTGGTTCTCATAAAATCCTAAGGCAGCGATACCCGATAAGGGCGGGTCGCGACCATATTGCTTGCCCGTACCACCTGTTCGGCCGTGATAAAGGACTAGGAAGAGAGCTAAACCTAAACCTAATTCATATTTTCACTTTCCTCTTCCTCCAAACTCCAAACCACCTCCATTGGATCTTCACATCTACTCGTTTTTATTTGATTCTTCGCACACCAACGATACAAGATACGTTTCTCCTTCAATCCCCAATTTATTTGCACCAAAACCATGCTCCATATCTTGCCATTATCCATATAAACTTAGGTCTTATTTTGATATATTCTTGTTAATGAGCGTGATTAGTTTTGGTATTTAGAGGAGATTCTTTTGTAGGATGTGTAGAGGAATATTCATTGCCTATTTCTATTGGATAAAAAAATTAATTAGATGAAATTATTTTTATTTTTTGATGAACACAAGGAGCCGTTCATGTGTGGTGTCATAATAAGCCACACCACCCATTCATAACTTTACTCTTGCATCACTTGGCATCGAGTTCACCAAGGACTTCCACCTCAACCGTTTCAACCGTCTAAAAAACCAAGAGATCAAGTCCACTAAATGGTCGTGCCCCTATATTCTGAACAAACTAGACATTGGCCATGATTTTAATTTAATTTGCAACAATGTTGGTTTGGTTCACTTTTTTTCAGGAGTCCGCCACCTATCACCACTTACTGCTTGAGTTTATTTGCACCTTGAAGCACACGGTGAGTTCTAGATGTTGCTCCAACAAAGATAGACCATGATTATGAATTATCACTCGATCGATGGTTCCAATGTTTTGGGTTTGTCAATAACACCACTCACATCCACTCTAGTAGTTTTCTGGTAGATCCTACACCACAAAGTAATTTTAATAAGATGAGTGTCTTTAATCATATTCCAGAGGGTAGACTAATTGAATGTCATATAGTCCATTGTTTGTACTACGTCATTGCTAACCTATACAGGCCTATGGTGAGTTGAGTCAATGAAGAGGACATGATGATTCTTGCAAAATATTTTATTCCAAATTGTAACTTAATACCAAACTTGGGCGCTTTTCACATGTTTTATTTAAATTTTCAAGCTCTCCAATCTCGTGGTTTCATTTACTACAGAGGAGTTGTCATCGTTCACACCCAAGCACTTCGTATCAACCTAGGTAAGTTACAACCATTGGTAGGTGTTCGTGTCTCGGTCTCGCTACTCTTAATGCTTGTGGCATGGTTAGAAAAATTCATGGTAGATATTTTCTTGACATACCTAGAGCCAATCAGTTGATCACTACTTCCGTGCCTCACGGTCTATTCTCAATCGAGAATGGACGTTTGCATTATGATGCTTAGGTTAAAGCAAGACTACCCCAACAAGAAGTAGTCGTGGGAGGATAAGAAGAAGATGAGGAAGAGCAAAAAGGCCCAGAACAAGAGCAGGAGATGTTGAACCCCTACACCACGTATGAGGACATATACACACTCGAAGGAAACATCCATAACATGAGCAACCTCATCATGAACCATCGAGATGCCACCACAAACCTCTCGTCTTAGTTCACTCATTGGAGTAGACAATGAAACTTGGGAGATTATCCTCCACCACCACAGTTAGCAACAACAGGGCTTGCAAAAGCCAAAGCTTGAGGATGTATTTCCTAAGAAATTTATTTATGTAATAAGGTTGTACGATATCTCCAAGCAAGCTTTTAAACACTCGTGTTGGACCTGTTCCACACTTTTCTTTTTCTTTTCTTTCGTTTTTGTTTGTTTTAAGTTCCTTGCATTGTTGTCAATCCCTTCTATTCTCTAAACCCAATATTGAAAAATACAAAAACAATTTCCCTTTTCTATTTATGCGTGAAAAGTGGATTTCCATTAGCCTCTTTGCTTCAATATTATTAATGAGAGTGATCTACTTTGAGTTTTGAAGGAACACATCATCATAAGGAAGATAATTGTGAATGCACCCATGAGAGTATCCCACTTTAGAAGTTTGAAATTTTTATGCTAGTTAGTAGTTTTGTTAAGATATTATCCTAGTGGGAGTAATTCAAGATAGTTAGAGTGAAGCTTTTTATTTGCATGATTAATTAGTAGTGTAGGCTTTTGCTCTAGTTTTTATAGTTAATTGGGTATCGCCTTGAAAATAATTATGCCAAACAAGTACAACAAGAAAAGGTCCCAATTATGACTTGTGTGATGTGTAATTATCTTAAGAGTTTAATTTTGAAGACACTTAACCCCATAGATATGATTATAGACTTTATAGCACTCTTGAAAGGAGTTGTTTGAAGGAAATAAAGTTTAGTGATAATTGAGATGCATGCCAAAACCGAAAGTTGTGAATCAAAAGTATTATATTTCTTTAAGCTTGTCTACAAATTTTTTATGCACACCCTAAGATGCCAACAACTCTGCTGGCCTTCAAACGATCTTGGATAACTCCTGATTTAGGCTATGAGTTGATGACATGAGTAGTTATATTAATAAATGGGTAAAAGTATTGGTACTCTTAAGGGCTATGCATAAAGTTACTATTGGAAACTGTTATGAAAACCAAATGAATCATCTAGAACTTTTGGCATGGTATCATTACTATTAGATGGATTTTCTTGAAAGACAATGAATAGAAAAAGAGTGTTCATTAGTATTGATTTAATGATGTGGGTGTTATATAAAGAGAAACTTCATTATTGTGCTTATTTCGACATGATCTTTCACACTTAATATGATTATGTGAACCTTCCTAGTGTTTCTTGGCAAGCTGAGAGTTAACTAGAGGAATTGGAATGATTTCTACATTTCTAGTTATTTATGCTTATCGAATCTTTATTTGATTGTCTTGAGTTACAAAGAGTGAACTTGTTGGTGGACAGGTTAACTCTTGTCGGTGGACTTGGGTTCCACGTCTTCATCCATGTCACTTGATTCCTTGGATTCCTCCTCCTTGTTCTTCCATTTGCCCTTTCCTCATGGTATGTTCTTCCGATTTCGTTTGTAGCCAGACTCAGGGTCCTCCTTGAGGTCGTTGACAAACTTGCATTGGCGGTTGGTGTGGGTGGCTTTGCTGTTTGCATCGAGGTGGATGAAACACGACATATCGCGGTACTCTTTGTATGTTTGGGGAACGCGAGGTGCTGAAGGTGTAGAATCATTCCTCTGCTGACCCTGGTTAGTCCCCCGGCCACGACCACGTTGTCCTCCTCCGCCTCTGCCAGCAAACATTGTGGCGACCATGTCGGTTGTTTACTTTTCTTTAGGCGGAGTCTTCCGCTTGTTGCCGGAATGATCCGCGCGCGTCGTCATCAGCAGCGGCGAACTTGCAAGCCATGGCGATCATTGCGTTGAGGTTGAGATCATTGTTGTCTTGCTTGCGCTTCAACGTATGGCGGTGCAAAGATCCTTTCTCCAAACCGTCGATGAAGGCGGCCATAGAGGTTTGTTCATGCACCCCTGCATGGGAATCTTTCATATCCAGCCAACAAGAGAGGTAGGCACGAGAGGTTTCATCCTTTTCTTGTATGCACCGCTGTAGGTCTCCGATAGTGCAGGGATGTTTGTACGTACCCTCGAAGTTCTTGCTAAACGCTTCATGCATGTCCAACCAATTGCAGCTTGATTTCTCCGGCAAGTCATCAATCCATTGGCGGGCGGTGCCGATGAAAATGAGTGGGAGGTACCTGATGGTAACATTAGGGTTTTCCCCTGCGATGTGAATCGCTTCGCTGTAGTCCTGCAACCATGTAGTTGGCCTAACAGTGTCGTCATAGGGCTTGATGGTCTTGTCAAGCAGGAGACCTCTCGGGTATGTTCTGGCCCTGATTATAGGTCCAAAACAACATGGTCCCATGTATGGGAGCTCCCGTGCTTCTTCGATCCTGTACAGCCTTGTATTTTCTTGATCTGAGCTGCCATACTCTAAAGAGAGGTACGGCCTAGACTCTTCTACGAACTTGTCATGCCCGTAGGCGGTCCGTGCGGGTATTGACGAGTTTTCGACTTCTTGGGAGCTAGGACCCGAGTCAGTTTTGTGGATGAAGATGTGGATGTCTCCGAAGGGGATGACAGAACAACGCGTAGTGTTCGTCTTTGCTGGCACCTAGAATTCCTCCAGAGGAACGATCGGGATGTTGCCGGAGAAGAGAACACGTCTGATGGCTACGGTGTCGCTGATTCTTGCGAAGAGCTTGGACCTCGCACGGTGTAGAGCTCGAAGCGCCTCCTGCCCCATGGTTGGCGCCAACTGTCGTGGTATTGCCAACGAGTACGCCATGGAGGGGTCCTCACAGAGCATGTTTAGAGACGTGGGGTAAGGCGGAGAGTTGGTGGGTACGAGGTAACACAGCTTACCCAGGTTCAAGTCCCGCAATGGTGACGGAACTCTACTCCTGCTATAAATCACTATAATGCCAATATGCCGAGTTATAGAGATCGGTTCGCTGTGCGAGGTGTTGTACGTTGGATACCCCAATCGTGTGTGTCATTCCCTAAAGGCTCCCATAGGTCCAGTTTATAAAGGCACCATAACCTAGGGTTACAGGGAAAGGACCTTGCCGGACAAGGTAAAGAGTCCTACACTAGTACAAACTAATCTTTGTGTCTTGTACTCCAAGGCTCCGAGTATGTCGGTGACTTCTACATAACCTTGCTTTATCCAGCATGGGCCTCCCGTATGGATCCGTCTAACTGGGCCGCCTAGCAGGCCATAGGCCATGCTACCAACTGTGGGCCACCCAGGTTAGCTGGATTAGAGACGTGCTTGAAGGGTTCCGCAGCAGAAAACAAAAAATCCTACGTTGGAACCTCCTAAACTGCCCAAGATCTATCTATGTAGTAAAGCGGTAACGGCCGAGCGTACATAAAACATACCCTTGTAGACCATACGCGGTTAACATTCCGAGAGGAACGTGGTTGAAGTAGTCGAACTCGTAGCCGACCTCAAGGTCGCAAAGCTCCTCGCAGGTCACCCCTTGCTCCAGCTTTATCGTGTAGCAGCTCCGTCTCACAACATCCAAGGTGCCTCAAGTGAGGCTCCTCGTGGTTTTGTACACATACGGTGTATGATGACGACCTCCGGCTCTTTGATCCCTGTCGGGAGTGCGGAAGTAGATATCTGGCTTGGAATCCCTGCAGCGCAACGGTGTGCTGCAGGTGCAGTGTCTCTTGCATGGATAGTCCTTCCTTGGGACCGTGCCAACGCATGGAGACGAGAGAGAGCGAGAGAGAGAGAGAGAGAGAGAGAGAGAGGGAAGGAGAAAGTCAACCAAAGGACTTCTCTAAATATTGGTGTGTCAAATCCCACCCTTGGGCACCCCTTTATATAGGGGGAGAGAGGTGTGCCCTCCCCTTTGGGTTTCCCATGTGGGACTATTCAAGGGAGAGAGGGGGAGGCTCCATGGGCCCTAGGGCTCCATGGGCCGGCCGGACAAGGGTGGGCCTCACCTCGCGCACAGCCCTAGGCTGTCTGGGTGGGCCCCCTTGAGGTGGCTAGGCCTTGGCCCTTTGGCCCTTGGCCCTTTCCTCCTTCGGTTTTCCCTCATGGGCCCTTTTTCCCTAGGAAGTTTGGCCCATTAGTGGAATACCCCTTCAAATTAGATTTTCATATTAATTACATTAATTAATATGTAAATACATATTACAAAATCTGATTTGACCAGAAACACCTTTCGGTTCCCTTTCAATTTCCTCCGAACGACTTTGGAACTTTCCTGGAATGATTCCAGTTCTCTCACGGAACTTTTCCAGTTTCCTTTTCTCTTTCATATGGTGATTCCAACTTACAGAGGATCTCTAGCTCATCATACCCTTAAGTATATTTCCCCACGGCTCAGGAATGGCCCAAACATGATCTCCATCAATGATCAATAGCAGGACTAGGATGCCGATAATGACCCATGTTCATTCCACGATGATAATGTCATTTGAACCGTAAACATTCATTTCCCATTCCCTTTGCCACTTGATACCTAGTTCACCCGAGATTTGATATATGATATCCCCATACCTTTGTTCGATCTCGTTACCGATGAACTTGTTTTCTTGTTTCCGTGACATTGCATTATGTGACCTAGTCACATGCTTGCAAGCTTCGTTAATGCAACGTCCCCGAGATGGCCACATATGTATCTATCCGTTACATGGATTGGCAAATCCTGGTCCGATATGTACTCCTCTACGCGCCCCTTTGGTAAACCTGAGTAGCACCTTTTTGATAGCCTAGTCATGGTGTGATACTTGATAACCATCTAAGCTCCCTCTAGAATGGTGATTTGCATTATCTCACAGTCTAAGGATCAGGTTGCGAGGTTTCCTTAGTTTATCATTAATGGTGAACTTTGTAACTTGATCTCATTAAGATACAACTAGTTGGGTTGTTTGTCTATCACATCATCCAACTAATGGCGTGACCTCATTGTCAATCGACATAAATGCCCATGATCTCGAAACCCTAGATCATTCTCATGACCAATGAACTAGTTTGCTAGAGGTAACTAGAGACTTTGTTTGTTTACATACCACACGTGTATTAACGTTTTGTATTAATACAGTTATAGCACAGTATGAAACTATTATGAACTAATTGAGATATGAAAATAAAAACCTATTTATTATTTGTCTCTAGGACATATCTCCTTCGGTGCTATAATGATACCCATTTAGCATATCCCTAAAATGGTTATTGTTAGTAGTATTGCTCTCAGATATTAATAGTGAGGTGCACGGTTTGCATCCATCATTGAGCAAATCAAATAAAGGGGCAAGTTTCACCCAAAGAATAGCATCTATTATTTTGTCTCAATGGTTTCAGTACAACATCATAAACCACGCAGGGGCAAGTTTCACCAAAGAAGATAGAAGTAAAATGGTAAAAGTATCGGATATTCGCACTTGAGCTGATCCACAGGCTTAACACATAGGCACACAACACAGTCATGCATGCAGAAATGGTGTGTTGTCGACGCAGGAGGATCCCTAGGAAAGGGATAAGTTTCTAGCCGCAGGAGAGAGAACAACAAGCACATACATTTTCCACAATCATATTCCCACCATCTTAACCAACAAAACACCCAGCAATCCATCAGCTCACCAATCATAATGGTTACCTAAGGAGGGGTTGAACATGTGTTGGGCAGGGGCAAGCCAGGAGGAGATCAAGGGGTGATCAAGGAAGGAGAGGCACACTAGTCACAGGAAGGAGCTAGACAAGTTTTCCAGCAACATCAAGACCAACATCAACATCAGCACCACAGCACGTGGGAGCATCGCAAGCAAATCCATATCTTGTAGTTATCAAATATATAGACAAGATTAGTTGGATTGGAATTTAATCCTCAGAGATTCACCTAGGTGGGGTGCAAGCTCACCGCTAGATGTTTTAACAGCCATATGAAACATTGATGTGCTCGGCGTTCAACGTAGAGCTCGTTGTGAACCCCAAGAGGAAGGTATGATGAGCACAGCAGTAAGTTTTCCCTCCGTTATGAAACCAAGGTTTAATCGAACCAGTAGGATCAAGGAAACACCCCAAAGGTGTTACTAGCTGAGCTTTGGCAGGGCACACTACTGGTGCTAGTAGCAACGTGGAGACCTGCACAACACAACCACAGAACTTTGTCCCAAACTTGCGATGAGGTTGTCAATCTCACCGTATTTTGCGGAAAACAAAGGATTAAACGTATCGAATGGAAAGAAGTGAAAGTTTGCAGAAAGTAAACAAAAAGCAGTAAAAGATTGTAGATTGTATGTAAAAGACAAGGACCGGGATCCATAGTTCACTAGAGGTGGCTCTCCTTAAGATAGATAACATGCTGGGTGAATAAATTACAGCGGGGCAATTGACAAACACCGAGATAGCAATACATGCATATACTAATCATCTTGACTCCTTTGAGACTTGATTGGGCATTACAACATAATACATAGACCGCCATCCAACTACATCTATGACTAATAATCCACCTTTAGGTTATCATCCGAACCCCCTCCAGTATTAAGTTGCAAGCAATAGATTATTGCTTTACGAACTGCGTGTAAAGTAAACAATACGATTGTTCTATGAACAAAGGATTGTTGTTTTCTCCCTATTAGCAACAGCACATCTAGTACCTTAGAGATTTCTGTCACTTCCCCAGATTACCAGAGGCATGAACCCACTATCGAGCATAAATACTAACTCTTGGAGTTGCTAGCATCTACTTGGCCAAGATAGCTACTAACAACGGAAAGCATGCAAGATCACAAATAACAAAGACATGATAGAATCAATAATCAATCTGAAATAGCATCTCAATATCCATTGGATCCCCGCAAACACAACATACAGAATTACAAATAGATGATCTTGATCATGAACGGATCTCACAAGATCTAAACATGAAAGCACAAAGGAGGAGAACCAGCCATCTAGCTACTACATGGATCCGTATTCCAAGGATGAACTACTCACGCATCACACCGGAGGCTTGCACGGTCATGAAGAAGGCCTCCAGGGTGAATTCCCCTCTCTGGCAGGGTGCTAGGAAGAGCTTCAGATCCCTCCCAATCTAGGGATGGAGATGACGGCGACTACAGACTCTTTCGTGGATTTTTGATCGGGTACTTATGGTTTTCGTCCTGAGGGTAATATATAGGCGGAAGGAGAGGCCGAGGGGGTGCCGGGAGCGGCCACACCACCCCCTGGCACGGGCCAGGCCTGGCCGCGCGGCCAGGTGGTGTGGCCGGCCCCTGGCCCTTCTCCGTCTTGTATTCTGGCACTTGATCACTTCCGGAAAAATAGGCACTTGGGCTTTTGTCCCGTCCAATTCCGAGAATATTCATTTTCTGACTTTCCTGGAACCAAAAACAGCAGAAAACAGGCAGCTTGCACTGTGGCTCTTATTAATAGGTTAGTCAAAGAAATCATATGAAAAGTACTCCAAAGTTGGAACAAAACACAAGAAAGTGGATAAAACCAAGCATGGAACATCAAAAATTATAGATACATTTGCAATGTATCAACATCCCCAAGCTTAACTCCTGCTCGTCCTCGAGTAGGTAAGTGATAAAAAGAAAGAATAATTTTTGAGGTGACATGCACCATCAAAGACTTGATCAAAGTATTTGCAAAACATTCAAAGATGGGATCATAGTACTTCAATCATAACATGAAAGACAAAGTTCTAGCAATAAGCAAAGAAACTATGATGCAACATGAAAAGACACAAACAAAAGATTCATGAATAACAATGCTTTGCAAGACGTTTGTTTGTTTCACATAAAGAAAACATAGCATAATAGTATTCAGCTTGTCCCTGAATAGAGTAGCAAATATAAATGCATAGGACACCTTCAAAGTTCATAAGAGTGACTAGATACAATAGTTTAAAACAAGCAATATCAAAGTATGCATCAATCAACTAGTCTTGGGACAATGCACATAGAACTAAGAATGGCCACTATGCTCTCAAAGTAAGTGCATAAGGATAGAAGGTGGAGACTCAATATAATGGTGGAAGAAAGGCCTTTTGTAAAAGGAAGTAGGGATTCAAGCCTCATAAAGATCTTCCAAAAATTATGGTACTTATAGCTTTCAGCTCTCATTGCCCCTATCATAAGCATCTTGAAGTGATTAAGGTTAAAGTGAACAAACTATGGTGTACATGCTTGACGAAGTATAAGTCAGAAATATCATGTCCCTTGTATACGAGGGCCGCTCCTCATGCTACTCAAGTTTAGTCACCGGTAAGTTCTTGTCATTGTAAGTACATGTGTATCATAGAGAACCGCCAACGGGGTACCCCTTGCCCGATGATACGGAAGAATCCCCATATCAAAATGACAAGGCAAGTAGACAACGAGCATCTCAACAATCTTCTTATTTACCATGGGAATATGGTGCTTTTTTATCTCTTTCCTCTTTTCATAATCTCTTTTTTTTCTTTTTCTCTTTTTTCTCAATATAGGACTCTTTTTTTATAAGAAGAATGCTTCATAGACAACTCATTATGGTTACGCTACAGGTTTCCACCATGTCAGCATGGATTAGACCAGCGGCCCAGGCGTTTCTCTAACACATATACATAACTCCATGGACTTACAAGCTCCCCTTTCATTTCACACCGACGACATCCAAATACAAAAGAGCATGATATCAACTAGGTACAAGTACCAAGTGCAATGTTGAAAGCGTTCCCCATGAAAGCATGGTTCTGCTAATCCCCAACAAATAAGTGCAAGCATATACAACATAGAAGACACAATGGTTCAAGTTTAATAAGGGCAAGTAAAGTAAAGTGTGCCATCAAGTTTGTGAGAGCTTTAATCACTAGTTTTCTCATAACAAGTTTAATTTGGAAGGTAAACAAAAGCATGAATATATTTGGAATAGCATAAGCTAGTAGGTAGGTATGGTGGACTCTTTGGAATAACTTGGTTTAGCGAGTTGGATGCATGAGTGGAACTCATACTTGGTGGTGGAGGCTAGCAAAAGACTGGGAGCGACAAACTAAGAGAGCAATAATGGCCATAATCATGCAGAGCGACAAAACATCATTGATCAAAGCATAAAGTGATACTACAAGTTGAAAACTAAAGGATCATAAAGGCTATGGTGACTTGAGATAGTCATAACATGGTGTGAGCATGTGCCAAGTCAACCCAAATAAAGCATCAAAGGAGAATACCACTATACTATGCTTTAATATGCTAAAACAACGCATGATTCATCCAAGGCACATTAATCAATCTCAATTGTTTATAACAAGTCATGCTACAAAAAAGAATACTAAGCATAAAGCCAAAACAATATCAAGCATGGCATGACAAAGCATAGGACATAGTCAAAAACGAGCTCTTTTTACCACATAAGCATAAACTTTCCTACTCTTTTCCAAACCAATCCAAACTAATTGCAAACCAATGTATGAAAGAGGGGGTACAACCAATTTATTCAGAAAACTAATAAAACCAAGAGAACCAAGAAAACTAAAAACCAAAACAAAAACGAAAAAGAAGACGCTCCAAGAACAACACAACTGTGCATGAAACAATAAAAATGAAGCGTTTGGAAGAAACCTGGAATTTTTATTGATGAAGAAGGGGATGCCTTGGGTATCCCCAAGCTTTGACGCTTGTACTTCTTGGATATTTCTTGGGTGACACGCGTGGCATCCCCAAGCTTGAGCTTTAGTCCATCCTTCATCTCATTACTCATTCCCTCCATACACCTGAAATTTTTCCTTCATACAAAACTTCACACAATCTTATTAGCAACATTAGTGCACTTAAGATAAATAAGTCTTAAGGTTCAGTTCTAACACCAAATAAACTTCCATTAGAACACTAGCTACTGTAGTACTTCCCTCAACAAGCTGAATTCCCTAAAAGAACTCAAGAAGGAACCAACAAGAAGCAAATGCAGAAAATGGCAGAAATCTGTCAAAACAGACCAGCAGGTAAAGACGAATTTTTTCGAAGATCTTATGTTGCTCAAATCGAAACGTGTTGAACTAACGAAAGTTAGATAACAACCTTGGTCAGAAGCACAAAAAATTACAGATCAATCCGACATACACAGCTCTCTCAGGAATGTTTCCGGTGAAGCACAGAAATCTGTTTCGGGACAGCAACTTTCCCAATCATTACTTCTCTCTCATTAGAGGTTACTCTTGGCACAAAAAGCAAATAAAAAGGATAAGGAGAGGTTATTACAGAGGTAATAACTTCCAAGACTCAACTAAAACTTTTGGGTTATCTCCCAATAAGTACTTTTCTTTAACGCCTTTAAATTAGGCATAAGAAGCAAAGAAAGAATCAAGTGTTCTCAAATGAAGAAGTATTAAGACCAACTTTCTTGCCCTTACCTCTCTAACTTTTATTCTTAGCCTTGGGGAAAATATGATTGTTTGGTGGAGAAGAAAGGTGCATGGTCCCCTTTCCCACATCTATTATTTCTCCAAGAAGTTCCAATAGGAACCTTCCAAGTGTAATTTGTCCTTTTCCTGCACATTCAATAACAAGATAATCAATAGAAATCGTTTTCCCAAGGATCTTTGTAAACACTCCTTCAGATATTTCAAAGAGGTAATATTGTATTATTATTAGTAAGAGATATTTCTTTTCCTCCCTCAATAAGCCCCCAAGTATTCAGAGATTTATAAATATCTTTGGGCATAAGGCAAAATTCAGACATGATATCACAGCGAGCTTGAAAAGTTTCAGCGTTCATCTCAATCTTTACTGTAGGGAACCACTTTGATGGTTCAGAGTTTATTGGAACATAATCGTGATGCTCCCTAATCATATTATAGCACCCTTCTAATCTAGTAGTGCTAGCCTCAAGAGTGTCCAACCTAGCAAATATTTTTGCGAAGGAAATATCAGTTTGGCTAGGCATGTTGTAAGTGAGGATCAATTTCTTTATAGCATTAATAGCATCATCCTCATTACATTGGAGGAAATCTCCTCCCACAATAGCATCTAGGGCATATCTATAGCAAAGAGCAATCCCAAGGTAAAAACTGCTAAGGAACAAGCTTTGAGTCATTTTAGGCTTAGTTTTTTCATGTAGATCAGAGATTCTAGACCAAGCTTCCGTAAAACTTTCCTCAATTCCTTGTTTAAAAGTGAAAATCATTTCCTCGGGTGACATAGTGACAGGAGCAAGGCTAGACATAATGAGATAGGAACTAATTTTTTTGTGTGTTTTTGGAATAAGAAAGCAAACAAGTAAAACTATTTTTTTGTGTTTTTTGAAGAACAAAACAAGCAAACAAAGCAAAAAGAAAACTAAGCAAAACAAAAACAACAAAGTAAAGAGATTGGTTATGAGGGACTCCCCTTGTGAAGATTTCCTCGACTCCCCGGCAACGGCGCCAGAAAATATCTTGATGTGCTCGGCGTTCGACATAGAGCTTGTTGGGAACCCCCAAGAGGAAGGTATGATGAGCACAACAGTAAGTTTTCCCTCAGTTATCAAACCAAGGTTTAATCGAACCAGTAGGAGCAAGGAAACACCCCAAAGGTGTTACTAGTTGAGCTTTGGCATGGCGCACTACCGGTGCTAGTAGCAACGTGGAGACATGCACAACACAACCACAGAACTTTGTCCCCAACTTGCGATGAGGTTGTCAATCTCACTATGTTTTGCGGAAAACAAAGAATTAAACGTATCGAATGGAAAGAAGTGAAAGTTTGCAGAAAGTAAACACAAAGCAGTAAAAGATTGTAGATTGTATGTAAAAGACAAGGACAGGGATCCATAGTTCACTAGAGGTGGCTCTCCTTAAGATAGATAACATGCTGGGTGAACAAATTACAACGGGGTAATTGACAAACACCGAGAAAGCAATACATGCATATACTAATCATATTGACTCCTTTGATACTTGATTGGGCATTACAACATAATACATAGACCGCCATCCAACTGCATCTATGACTAATAATCCACCTTCAGGTTATCATCCGAACCCCCTCCAGTATTAAGTTGCAAGCAACAGATTATTGCTTTACGAACTGCGTGTAAAGTAAACAATGCGATTGTTCTCTGAACAAAGGATTGTTGTTTTCTTCCTAGTAGAAACAGCACATCTAGTACCTTAGAGATTTCTGTCACTTCCCCGGATTACCAGAGGCATGAACCCACTATCGAGCATAAATATTAACTCTTGGAGTTGCTAGCATCTACTTGGCCAAGATAGCTACTAACAACGGAAAGCATGCAAGATCACAAATAACAAAGACATGATAGAATCAATAATCAATCTGAAATAGCATCTCAATATCCATCGAATCCCTGCAAACACAACATCTAGAATTACAAATAGATGATCTTGATCATGAACGGAGCTCACAAGATCTAAACATGAAAGCACAAAGGAGGAGAACCAGCCATCTAGCTACTACATGGATCTGTAGTCCAAGGATGAACTACTCACGCATCACACCGGAGGCTTGCATGGTGATGAAGAAGGCCTCTAGGGTGAATTCCCCTCTCCGGCAGGGTGCCGGGAAGAGCTTCAGATCCCTCCTGATCTAGGGATGGAGATGACGGCGGCTACAGACTCTTTCGTGGATTTTTCATCGGGTACTTAGGGTTTTTGTCCCGAGGGCAATATATAGGCGGAAGGAGAGGCCGAGGGGGTGCCGGGACCGGCCACACCACCCCCTAGCGCGGGCCAGGCTTGGCCGCAAGGCCAGGTGGTGTGGCCGGCCCCTGGCCCTTCTCCGTCTCGTATTCTGGCACTTGATCACTTCCGGAAAAATAGGCACTTGGGCTTTTGTCCCGTCCAATTCCGAGAATGCTCATTTTCTAACTTTCCTGGAACCAAAAACAGCAGAAAACAGGCAGCTGGCACTGTGGCTCTTGTTAATAGCTTAGTCCAAGAAATCATATGAAAAGTACTCCAAAGTTGGAACAAAACACAAGAAAGTGGATAAAACCAAACATGGAACATCAAAAATTATAGATACATTTGCAATGTATCAAGCATTTGTTCTTATTCTAATTCACAGATTAGGTTTCAGCCTATGCATCATGGACCTAATCTGGAGCTAGCAAATCTTAGCAACTAGAAATAGGCAAATCCATTGCTTGGTTGCTACTGGGCACATTCTAGATATTGGTAGCACATCAATAGCAACCAACCTAATAAACATTTCCCAAATATGAAATCATAGCTACAAGTTCCAGCAAGTAAGTTAATCAAATCATCTTCCTAAATAGGTTAGGAATCATTCATGTTTATTAACTACCTTCTAGATAGCCTCATTGGCATATGGATCAACAGTATCATCATTCAAAGAGTTAAATCTTTATCCGATACATATGTAAGAAAATAGTTGCAATACTTGTTCTTTATGACAACAAATAAATGTTTCCATATATCATCAAGTTCTTGTTCTAAGTGAACAAGAAACTATCTTATACAAATCATCAACATGCCTCAGTACCAATAGCATATACCAGACATCATTTATATATTACCCTCTAGCATATAGTATGTTATTTTCACCACTGCCAGGACAGATACAACCAAATAAAGCACATAGTACATTAATAGAACATGTCAGAGTCTAATTCTAGGAAGGAATCCTAGCATAGCCAGTAACAACACTGAGCAACATAAGCCACTAAGTAAATTAGATACTAATATAGGAATGGCACCATAGGGGATTCTCTAGATCAATTTCATCTAGACATAGTTAACAAACAATTTAAGCAATAAGGTGAATCTAGAACAGAATACCAATTGTCGTGGTGTGGAACACGGTAGTCCCATCAGGGATGGCATAAGAGGGGACAATCAGGATGCTATCAGCGGCTACTCACAATAGGTTGGGCATAGATACTGTGAACACAGCGAGGTACCCAGGTTCGGAGCCCTCTTTTCGAGGTAACACTCCTACTCCTGCAAGGATCTACTATATTGGGGGTGCATGCCCAGTACAAGTGCTCCTTGAGATGTTTCCCTAGCTGCTGATAACTGTGAGATTGGACACATTTTTGATGGCTTTTATTGATGGTTTTCTCCTGGATTTGATCGTTTTCTAGCTTTACCTAACGCTAATACTTCGGTAGCAAAGAAAACTTGGTTTTTAATGTGTGTTTCAGGTTATGAACGTCAACAGGGGGATTTAACTAGAGAAACACAATATTCTGGATAAAACAAGCGAGTCCCGCCTTGGAAGCTCATGAGGGGAGCTCACGGAAGCTTTAACGAGCAACTATACGGCAGGAATATTTTTCCGGATGTATAGTTCCCATCGTATAGTTGCTGTCGCCTCTATCTTGTCAAGAGGGAAAACTTCAATGAAGGGACCGATGACGAAAACACAACGCAGCAGCCGCCATACCATCCAGACGGGAGAAAGAAGAAATCCGGAGAAGAAGGGGAAGATGTTCTTCATCTCGCTCCACGATCTTCAACCTCCAAGCCAATACACCCCCATAGCCACTACTTGTACTTGAGAGAGAGAGGGATCTCCACCTTGAAAGACTAGGGTTTGAGATTGTTTCTTCCCATCTTGAATTGTGTTGGATATTTTTCTATTCTTATTGTGGATCTCCACGGTAATACAAAGACGAATTCCCTTTATTCAATTATATTGATGATCCATTCTTATCTCATGTGTGAATAATTCCCTTGGGCGTGGGAGATGTAGGGGATTGGTGAGATGTGATGTGCCTCCATAATTTCCATTAGTTTGTGAGTGATTCTAATTACTCTATTATGTGTGCTTGACTATCTGTGGGATGCCTAATGCTTGTTGTCTAATTAAGGGCCCAGGCAACATGATGCTTTGTTCTACATAGATAAGATCTTGTTTGCTAGTGGACCGGCGACCCCGGGGTGACACGGGGATATCAATGGAAAGCTAGTTGACTCGAGGATAACGAGTAACCACTGTGCTTACTGAATTAGTCCGATCCAAGGAGCTTAATTACTAAGCGACCTGAAGGGTCTTAATCGTCTAGTGTCTGGCCATGGTTTTGGTAGCAGGCTAGTAGGATTATTGAAGTTGGGATGAAATCTACCAAGAGGAGTTTCGGCTAATTATGGGTTGCTCGCCTACACATATATCTATAAGATTATAATTGTTACATTTATCACTTGTCCACCTGGCACAGTCACTATCACCATGAACTGAACCTCCCTGCACCTTCTTTCGCCATCTGCCGGAAACAACAAACAACAAAGCCGTTCTTTACTTTTATGTTTTATATTTCTGAAGTTTTCTTTTTAGTTCTATTTAAATCTGTATCATTCAATCAAAACCCCATTCTTATTTCAACACTTGCAGACAATTCACTCGAAGACATGTGACCACTTTGGGTGTGACAGAGACTTCATCAATAAACACTTACCTTTGGGCTCTATGTGGGATTGATCTCTGAACTTCGAAACTAGATACAAACGACATGTGCTCTTGCAGACATCAAGCTATTTTCTGGCGTTGTTGCCATGGAGCTAAGTGCTAAGAGTTTGTCTTTTGAAATTTCAGGTGTTGCTACTACAAAATGTTCTCCTTAGGAGACAAAGGGTCTACACCCTCTGGTAGGACCTACCTGCCGGATTATATTGAGCGCGTGCCTACTCAGAGGCGCGAAGGAATTATTGAAAAACTTTTAAGATCAAATAAAGTTGAAGTTGAAAACCTGAGTGAAATTATGGAAATCATGTCTATTTATAGGACAATGATACATTGCAAATGTATCTATAATTTTTGATGTTCCATGCTTGGTTGTATCTACTTTCTTATGTTTTGTACACACTTTGGAGTACTTTTCATATGATTTCTTGGACTAACCTATTAACAAGAGCCACAGTGTCAGCTGCCTGTTTTCTGCTATTTTGGTTCCAAGAAAGTCAGAAAATGAATATTCTCAGAATTGGACGGGACAAAGGCAAAGTCATTATTTTACCGGGGGACACCAGGAGCCAGAATACGAGATGAAGTGGGGCTGGGGCCCAGGCCACACCACCTGGCCGTGCGGGCCAGCCCAGGCGACGCCAGGGGGTGGTCTGGCCGCCTCAGACACCTCCTCGGTATCCCTCTTTGCCTATAAGAAACCTTCTGACCTAAAAACTCCGGGGGGGGGGGGGGGCGACGTTTTTCCAGAAGAAGTTCCGCTCTGCCGCCACCACCAGATTCCACGAAACAGCACCAGAAACTTCATTCTGGCACCCTGCCGGGACGAGGAATTGGAGGAGATCATCGCCATCATCATCACCATCGCTTCTCCATCGACCATCCATGTTTCCCCCATCTATGAGTCAGTAATCCCCTGTTCTAGGCTATGGGGATGGTAGGGATTGGATGAGATCGTTCATGTAATGGCATCGGATTGTTAGGGCATGGTGCCTAGTATCTTTTATTAGTGCTTTATGACTTTGTTGCAACTTGTTATGCTTAATGCTTGTCACTAGGGCCCGAGTGCCATGATTTCAGATCTGAACATGTTATTAATTCATTATGATAGTATTGTTTATGGTCTTACCTGCAAGTTGTATACACATGTTGTTGTCCGGAACCAATGGCCCGGAAGTGATAGAAATCGGGATCACTGGAGGGAATGGTTTTCATGTGAGGATCACATGTGTTCACGGAGTGTTAATGCTTTGCTCCGGTGCTCTATTAAAAGGAGCACCTTAATTGCCAGTAGTTCCCTAGAGGCCCCGCTACAAACGGGCTAGCAGGACAAAAGATGTTGTGCAAGTTCTCATTCCGAGCACGTATGACTATATATGGAACACATGCCTAGGATTAGCTAGTACTTGGATGCTTTATCTTATTTATCTACAATTGCCCTATGTTCTGATTGCCATGTGAATTGGCTTGTCCATGCAACGCACGTCCATCCATCCCTATGCCTACCACACTCGAATCCTACTGTTTCCTGCAATTGTTACTACTGTCTTTACTTTACTACTGCTGCTACTTTACTATTGCTACTACAAAACTGTTGCTACTGATAAACTGCTGTGAGCAAGACTGTTTCTAGGTGCAGTTGAATTGACAACTCAGTTGTTAAGGCTTATAAATATTCTTTGGTTCCCCTTGTGTCGAATCAATAAATTGGGTTTCACTTCCCTCGAAAATACTGCGATACGCCCCCTATACTTGTGGGTCATCAAGACTATTTTCTGGCGTTGTTGCCAGGGATCATAGCTTTATTTATCAAGTTCACTTGGATTCTCTATTGTTCGCTGCCATCCATCCATCATGGGTAAGTCTCATGATGGCAAGGTTCCTATTTTACCATCCACTACAAGAAGAGGTACGGTTCTAAACACCTCTGTTGCTCTTGATTCACCATCTGTGATGAGTAAGCTCGTTACACCACCACATAAACATGCTACACACACTGGTACTACTGCTGAATCTGAAACTTCTGATGCTTATGATGTTGCTTCTACTGTACTTGATAAGAGTGGTTCATTAGGTCCTTTCCTAGATGCTATGATTGCTAGAACTATAGCTGGAAATACTAAAACTCCTAATGAAGACACTACTACACCTGTTAGTTCACCTGAGTTTAGTGAGAGTTATGATATTGAAGATGGTTACGTTGAGATGACCGATGCATTTATTAAAGAATGTAAAAACACCCATGATAGGAGTGCTGCTAAGAGTCTCCTTGAGAGGCGTACTATTAGACCTAATTTATCTCCTATTGCTAAGTTTTCTTCGTCTCCCATAAACATTATAGATAAAGATTATGATTTCTCTCTCGATCTATCTTACATAGCTATTGTCGAGAAAGAACCTTTTTGTGGGACTAAGAATGAAAGTGCGGTAGCACATATGAATGAACTCTCTACCATGAGTGGCTTGTTTTCTGATGACATTAAGATGCGTACTTACTTTGTTGCTAAGATTTTCCCTTTTTCACTGAAAGGAGAAGCTAAAACTTGGTTTAGTAATTTACCTCATGGATCTATTGATAGCCTTGATTGCTTGATTAGTACCTTCCTGCAAAAATATTTTCCTCCTAGTGCTAGACATGCTATTTTGCAGGAACTTTTTGATTTTAAACAGGGAGAAAAAGAGATATTGCATGAATCATGGGCAAGGTTTTGTGCTTTGACTCATGCACAGGCTGGAAGTCCATTACCTAAGAATGAGCTTCTTGATATATTTTATAATGGACTAACTGAAGAATCTAGGACATACCTAGATAGTTGTGCTGATTGTGTTTTCAGGAATATGACTCCCAAGGAAGCTGAGGAATTAATGGCTAAAATAAGCAAGAACTATGAGGATTGGACTCCTCCTGAACCAGCTATACCTGAAGTAATTATACCTGAACCTACTATACCGGTGCCTATTCCCACATCAAAGAAGAGGGAGTTATTGAATTAAATGATGAAGTGATGAAGGAAGCTAAGAAATGTCTTAAGGAGAAGGGAATTAAAGCTGTAGATGTCAAGAATTTACCTCCTATAGAAGAATTATGTAAGCCTATCCCCTACTCATCCACTATTGAGGTACACTCTCTCCAACACTTTGATGAAGGTGATATCCCTTACTCTAAACCTCCTGATCAATGCTTAGAAGAATTCAATATCTTTATTGTTAAGCAACATAATTTTAATAAAAGGGTGCAAAATCATCTAATGGAAAACACTAGAGCTATTGATGAGTTGAAATATATTGTGGAAAGAACCTCTAATGATGTTAAAATGATTGTTAAACACTTTAAAATGGTTCAAACTCAAATAGATCAACTCATTAAAGTGCAAAAAGACTTGCTAGTTAATGCTGCCAAAGAAAAACATGCTTATAAAATTAGAACTAGAAGTGGTGCTGCTACCCAGGATCCTCTATATCCTGAGGGGCATCCCAAAAGAATTGAGTAGGATTCTCAACAAGCTGAAAATAGTGGTTCTACTCGTAAGAAAAGGAAAAAAGA
Organism: Avena sativa; assembly: GCA_916181665.1. Classification (NCBI taxonomy): domain Eukaryota; kingdom Viridiplantae; phylum Streptophyta; class Magnoliopsida; order Poales; family Poaceae; genus Avena; species Avena sativa. The sequence goes on from OV702287.1 coordinate 350,220,585, forward strand.
AACATAAAATTATTGTAGAACGCTTTGAACCTGCTATAGATCCTAATAATATATCTGTTTCTGATGCTGAAACTGAAAGTGGTAATGAAGAAAATGAAGTTCCTAATGAAGAAAAAGTTGAAGAAGAACCTGAAAAGCACACTAAGAATACTAAATACACTAAAGAAGATTTTATTGCTAAAAAACATGGTAGTGAAAGAGAGCCTTGGGTCCAAAAATCTATGCCTTTCCCTGATAAGAAACACAAGTCAAAGGAAGATGAACACTATAATAAGTTTTGTGAGTGGATGAAATCTTTATTCCTACAAATTCCTTTGACTGATGCTATTAGTATATGAAGGATAATGTCTCGAATAAAAGGAAGATCCCTAATGAAGAAATTTCTACTTTGCTTGCTAATTATTCCTTTAATGGTAAGGTTCCTAAGAAACTTGGAGACCCAAGGATTCCAACTATCCCTTGCTCTATTAAGAATAGTTATGTTAGAACTACTTTGTGTGATTTGGGAGCTGGAGTTAGTGTTATGCCTTTCTCTCTATAAGAGGCTTCAACTAGAAAAATTAATACCAACTGATATATCTTTGCAAATGGCTGATAAATCTACCACTATTCCTGTTGGTATATGTGAGGATGTACATGTTCAAGTGGCTCATAATTGCTTGATATTAACTAATTTTGTTGTGCTTGAGATGCCTGAAGATGATAATATGTCTAGTATTCTTGAGAGACCTTTTCTTAATACTGCAGGAGCTATTATTAATTGTAATCAAGGAAAGGTGACTTTCAATGTTAATGACAAGGAACATAGTGTCTATTTCCCCAACAAGATTGAAAGGACTTATGGTTTGAATTCAATTGAACATGTTGAGGGCATTCAAGTTGGAGAGATATATTGTCCTATACCAAGAGAAAATTTTGAAACTATTATGATTGGGACCATTGCTATCAAGGTTGAGGTAACATAATCATTAGTGGAATACAAAGTTTTGTCTCATATGAAATTGTTTTGATAACAAGACCTGATAAACCTTATTAACAAAAGGATTTCGTTAAACAAAACAATGTTTTCACCATGATTATCTCTGCTTGCTTCTATTCTTTCCATTTAGTTCTTATGCCTAACTTAAAGGCGTTAAAGAAAAGTACTTATTGGGAGATAACCGAAAAGTTTTAGATGAGTCTTGGAAGTTATTACTTCAGTAATAACCGCTCCTTATCCTTTTTATTTGCTTTTTGTGCCAACAGTAACCTCTAATGAGAGAGAAGTAATGATTGGGAAAGTTGTTGTCCTGAAACAGATTTCCGTGCTTCACAATAAAAATTCGTGTAAAATCTCTGTATGTCCTTTTAAGGCGTGAGTTTTTGTGCTTCTGCCCCTGGTTGTTATCTAACTGTGGTTAGTTCAACACTTTTTTATTTGAGCAACAGAAGGTGTTCGAAAAAATTCGTCTTTACCTGCTGGTCTGTTTTGACAGATTTCTGCCATTATTTGCATTTGCTTCTTGTTGGTTCCTTTTTAGTTCTTTTGGGGAATTGAGATTTTTGAGGGAAGTGCTACAGTAGCTTGTGTTTTAATGGAAGTTTATTGGTGTTAGAACTGGACCTTAAGACTTATTATCTTGAATGCACTATTGTTGCTAATAAAGATTGTGTGAAGTTTTGTATGAAGGAAAAATTTCACGTGTATGGAAGGAATGAGTAATGAGATGAAGGATAGACTAAAGCTCAAGCTTGGGGATGCCACGCGTGTCACCCCAAGAAATATCCAAGAAGTACAGGCGTCAAAGCTTGGGGATGCCTAAGGAATCCCCTTCTTCATCAATAAAAATCCCAGGTTTCTTCCAAACGCTTCATTTTTATTGTTTCATGCATAGTTGTGTTGTTCTTGGAGCATCTTCTTTTTCTTTTTTGTTTTGGTTTTTCGTTTGTTTTGTTTGCTTAGTTTGCTGCATAAATTGGTTGGACCCCCTCTTTCATGCATTGGTTTTCAAATAGATTGGTTTGGTTTGGAAAAGAGTAGGAAAGCTCATGCTTAAGTGGTAAAAAGAGCTTGTTTTTGACTGTGGCCTATGCTTTGTCATGCCATGCTTGATATTGTTTTGGCCTTATGCTTAGTATTCTTTGCTGTAGCATGACTTGTTATAAACAATTGAGATTGCTTAATGTGCCTTGGATGAATCATGTGTTGTTTTAGCATATTAAAGCATAGTATAGTGGTATTCTCCTTTGATGCTTTATTTGGGTTGACTTGGCGCATGCTCACACCATGTTATGACTATCTCAAGTCACCATAGCCTTTATGATCCTTTAGTTTTCAACTTGTAGTATCACTTTATGCTTTGATCAAAGATGTTTTGTCGCTCTGCATGATTATGGCCATTATTGCTCTCTTAGTTTGTCGCTCCCAGTCTTTTGCTAGCCTCCATAACCGAGTATGAGTTCCACTCATGCATCCAACTCTTGAAACCAAGTTATTCCAAAGAGTCCACCATACCAACCTATTAGCATATGCTATTCCAAGTATATTCATGTTTTTGTCTACCTTCCAAATTAAACTTTTTATGAGAAAACTAGTGATTAAAGCTCTCACGAACTTGATGGCACACTTTACTTTTTTGCATTTAATAAACTTGAAGCATTGGGTCCTTCTTTGTTGCGTATATGCTTGCGCTTTATAAGTTGAAATTAGCAGAACCATGTATCATGCGGAACGCTTTCAACATTGCACTTGTACTTTGTACCCCGTTGATATCATGTTCTTTTGCTTATGGATCCCGACGGTGTGAAATAAAAGTGGAACTTGTAAGATCATGGAGTTTGTATGTGTGTTAGAGAAACGTCTGGGCCGCTAGCCTAAGCAATGCCTAATCATGGTGGAAACTTGCAGCATCACCATAATGAGCACTCTATGAAGCATCCTCAATAAAAACCTATGCAAATAGCAAATAAAAACATCGCTGAGATGCTCATTGTCTGCTTGCCTTGTCATTTTGATTATGGGATAGCTCCTGTATCATGTGCAAGGGGTACCCTGTTGGCGGTTCTTTATGATACATATGTACTTACAATGACAAGAGCTTACTCATGACTAAAGTTGAGTAGCATGAGGTTCGGTCTTCGTAAGTAAGGGGCATGAGATTTCGATTTATAACTTCTCAAGCATATCCTCTTAGTTGTGTCACTTTAACCTTAATCACCTTCAAGATGCTTATGATAGGGGCAATGAGAGCTGAAAGCTAATAAGTACCATAATTTTTGGAAGCTCTTTATGAGACTTGAATCCCTGCTTCCTTCTATGAAGGCCTTTCTTTTACTTTGTAAGTAAGGGGCATAAGTACCATAATTCTTAGTTCTATGTGCATTGTCTCAAGACTTGTTGATTGATGCATATCTTTGATATTGCTTGTTTTAAACTATTTGTATCTAGTCACTCTTATGAACTTTGAAGGTGTCCTATGCATTTATGTTTGCTACTCTATGAGGGACAAGCTGAATGCCATTATGCTATGTTTTCTTTATGTGAAACAAACAAACGTCTTGCAAAGCATTGTTATTCATGAATCTTTTATTTGTGCCTTTTCATGTTGCAACATAGTTGCTTTGTCTTATTGTTAGAACTTTATCTTTCATGTTATGATTGAAGTACTATGATCCCAGCTATCATTGTTTTACAAATACTTTGATCAAGTTTATGATGGTGCATGTCACCTCAAAAATTATTCTTTCTTTATCACTTACCTACTCGAGGACGAGCAGGAGTTAAGCTTGACGATGTTGATACATTGCAAATGTATCTATAATTTTTGATGTAACATGCTTGGTTTTATTTACTTTCTTCTGTTTTGTCCACACTTTGGAGTACTTTTCTTGGACTAACCTATTAACAAGAGCCACAGTGCCAGCTGCCTGTTTTCTGCTGTTTTTGGTTCCAGGAAAGTCAAAAAATGAATATTCTCGGAATTGGACGGGACAAAAGCCAAAGTCATTATTTTACCGGAGGACACCAGGAGCCAGAATACGAGACGAAGTGGGGCTGGGGCCCAGGCCACACCACCTGGCCGTGCAGGCAAGCCCAGGCCACGCCAGGGGGTGGTCTGGCCGCCTCAAACACCCCCTCGGTCTCCCTCTTTGCCTATAAGAAGCCTTCTAACCTAAAAACTCGGGGGAGGGGGGTCGACGTTTTTCCAGAAGGAGTTCTCCTCCGCCGCCACCACCAGATTCCATGAAACAGCACTAGAAACTTCGTTCTGGCACCCTGCCCGGACGGGGAATTGGAGGAGATCATTGCCATCATCATCACCATCGCTTCTCCATCGACCATCCATGTTTCCCCCATCTATGAGTGAGTAATCCCCTGCTGTAGGCTATGGGGATGGTAGGGATTGGATGAGATCGTTCATGTAATGGTAGCGGATTGTTAGGGCATGGTGCCTAGTATCTTTTATTAGTGCTTTATGACTTTGTTGCAACTTTTTATGCTTAATGCTTGTCACTAGGGCCCGAGTGCCATGATTTCAGATCTGAACATGTTATTGATTCATTATGATAGTATTGTTTATGGTCTTACCTGCAAGTTGTATACACATGTTGTTGTCCGGAACCAATCGCGCGGAAGTGATAGAAATCGGGACAACTGGAGGGAATGGTTTTCATGTGAGGATCACATGTGTTCACGGAGTGTTAATGCTTTGCTCCGGTGCTCTATTAAAAGGAGCACCTTAATTGCCAGTAGTTCCCTAGAGGCCCCGCTACAAACGGGCTAGCAGGACAAAAGATGTTGTGCAAGTTCTCATTCCGAGCACGTATGACTATATATGGAACACATGCCTAGGATTAGCTAGTACCTGGATGCTTTATCTTATTTATCTACAATTTCCCTATGTTCTGATTTCCATGTGAATTGGCTTGTCCATGCAACGCACGTCCATCCATCCCTATGCCTACCACACTCGAATCCTACTGTTTCCTGCAATTGTTACTACTGTCTTTACTTTACTACAACTGCTACTTTACTATTGCTACTACAAAACTGTTGCTACTGATAAACTGATGTGAGCAAGATTGTTTCTAGGTGCATCTGAATTGACAACTCAGTTGTTAAGGCTTATAAATATTCTTTGGCTCCCCTTGTGTCGAATCAATAAATTGGGTTTCACTTCCCTCGAAAATACTGCGATACACCCCCTATACTTGTGGGTCATCAGACAACTCCTATGAAACCTGAGAAAACTTTCGGGGAATATAGTGCTCCAAGTTCTGAATTTCTTAAACAACCAATAGAGTTCCCTAATCCTGGAGTTAGAGAGTATCGATTTGATGGTGGAATTATTAAAATTTTGCAGTAGAAAGCTTTCAGTGGAAGGGAAGATGAAGACCTAGGAAGACATATTAGAGAGTTTGACGATGTGATAACATCGCTTAGATCAAAAGGTTTGCCAAGAGACTTCTCTCGTCTTAAATTATTTCGATGGTCTCTTAAAGGTAAATACATTAAATGTTGGGAAAACTGCATTAGTAAATTCATAAACAGGTTTCTTCCTTTTAAAAAGGTAGCTGAACTAAGAAAAAACATAGGCAACTTTAGTCAGAGCGTGGGAGAAAACTACCCACAAGCCTGGGAAAGATTCTTTGGAATGATAAATAGTATTTCTAATCATGGCTATTCTGAACTAACAATTTGCCATTTATTTTACCATGGTCTTAATACTCAATGTAGAGAGTTACTTGACTTCTCAGCAGGAGGATCAATAAATAATTTGACTATTAAAGAATGTCTAGAATTAATGTCTACTAGGGCTAAGAATGATTCTTTATATAATCTTTATTTTGTTACTAAGTCGGGAAAAGGGATACTTCGCATAACCCCTGATCTTATTCCTGAGGTACGCAAAACTATGAAAGAAAAAGGTATACCTTCTGAACTTGTTAAGGAAAACAAATTAGATTTGTTACAAGTTTTAACTAAAGAAGATAAAACTATAAAAGTTTTTCAAGAATTAAAACATCGACAGGTAAAATCTCATAATAACATGCATAAGCATTTCCAAAAACACAAAATGATTTTGGTGGAACTCACTAAAAATTATGATGAGATTGGCCAAGAAATAATACTGTTTCACAAGTATATTAGTATGATTCAAACCCAGTGTGCACAAATAGCATATGGTTATCAAATGTTTCTCTGTGAATACGAAAATATTCCTGTTTCTGCTAATGTTGTCACAAGAAGGGGTGCAGTTGTTATAGGACCCTTAGGACCACCGGAATACGAAGCTGAAAAAGAGCGAAAGGTAAAAAGTCTTGCTCGAAGCAATCCAAGAATATGATACATTGGTGGATCCTCAAGCTGAAACTGAAATGCAAGATCAAAACAAGGAGGACCAAAATGATGCACAAGATGATCATTATAACTCTGATGCAGAGACGGTTGATCCAAGAGAAGATAAAGAAATAAGCAAGGAAGATGAAGTTGTTGTAGTATAAAAGAAGAAAAGCAGTAAGGAACAACACAAGAAAGCAACGAAAGAGCCTGGCCCTCCACAAAAGGTAAAAGATAAGAGTAAGTCATGTGAGAAAAGGCTTCCTTATCCAGATCAAAAAAGAAAGCACCGGATCAGGTAATTTATAATTATTTTAGAAAGGCACTTAGTGACCATCGTCTGGAAATTCCATTTGTGGATGCAATTGAAGTTCCTACTTATTGTAAATTCCTCCATGATATTCTTAGTAGAAAGAAAGAAATAACTGCAACTGTTGCCATGGTAACTAGTTGTCCTGCTGACGGGAAGCTGTTGTCTAAGTCCGGAGATCCTGGAATACCAACTATTTCATGCTCAGTAGGTAAAACAAATATTCACAATGCCTTGTGTGATCTAGGAGTAGGAGTTAGTGTAATGCCATACTCCCTCTATAAAAGGTTAGGATTAGGGGAGTATTCTACTACTACTATCACTTTACAGATGGCTGACAAGTCCACTAAACAACCCGTTGGTATGATTGAGGATGTCTTACTTAGGATAGATGAGCATGTTATTCCCACTGTCCTGTATTAAGAGCTAAATTAGCTAAAGGGATGGGACATTTTTATTATTCTTGAAATGCCAGAAGATGAAAGATTATCTATAATACTTGGAGGACCCTCCCTCAGTACTGCAGGTGCATCAGTAGATTGTGTGGAAGGAAAGATAATCTTCAATGTTTATGATGCTGAAATCATCCGGTATTTTTCCGAAGAAGTTAAGAGCATGTGAAAGATATGTTCCACTGGCAAAACGAGTTCATGTGGTAAGCGCCTTTGATAAGGGGCAACCCAAGGTAAGAATTCGATAAGAGAGAAGAGGTTGAGTTACTCAACCATTCTTAATCAATGCTTAATGGGAGTCAACCCATTTCAGTCAATAAAATAGATTAGAAAATAAGAAGTTCATTGCATTCCTACCACTTTTTCACAGACATTCTTGCATAAGCATGCCCGTGAAGATGCAGCTTCAAAAAGTAGTAGAAACATCGATTGAATGAGTAGAGAATAATAATAAGAATAAAAGTTTGAGTTTTATATTTATAGAAGCTAAAATTTTGCTTTTAATATGCTAATGTTGGTCGACAGTTTTTACTATCAATTTTTTTGTTAAAAACTAAGTATTTCGCTAAGTTATGGAATAAGAAGGTATCCTGGAAGAAATAGAAATTTTTTGATGACTACTAATGGTTTAACGACCAACTATACAGCGGGAATAAAAATTCCGGCCGTATAGCTCCGGACGTATAGTTATCGTTGCCATCAGCAAATTTTCTTCAAAGGCACGGAGAGTTTAACGACCAACTGTACGGTGGGAATAAAAATTCTATCCATATAGCTCCGACCGTATAGATATCGATGCCTTCGTACAAGAATTTCTGGAAAGTACTGAGAGTCTAATGACCAACTATACAGCGGGAATAAAAATTTCGGCCATATAGTTCCGGTCGTATAGATATCGAGGCCTTCGTAAAATTTCATCCCAAAGGTAATGAGAGTTTAACAACCAACTATACGACGAGAATAAAAATTCCGGTCGTATAGATATTGATGCTAGTTTTAGAAATTTATCTCGAGATGCGGACGGTCTAACGACCAACTATAAGGCTGGATCGTTGCGATCCGGCCGTATAGTTGTGTCCGTATAGCTGTTTCCTGTATAAAGAAACCCTAGTTGGCGGCTCCGTCGCAACTATACGGGCGGAGCAACATCACCTGCCCGTATAGTTCCGGCTGTATAGTTCGGTGCGACCACAAAATCGCACCGAGACAGCTAGGTATTCCTCCTCTCCTTATTATTTTCTCATATTCTATCTCCAAACCTCTCAAAATCCACCTAAAACTCTTGATCCTTCGTAGATTCTGTTTGGTTGAGTTGGGGAATCAACAGATCTGTATGTTTCTCTCCCTGTCCATGCTTTATTTTTAGATTTCCATGGTTGAAACTATCACCATTTATCTAGTGGATGAACGCAAGCTTATTTTGTTTTTCCTATTAATTTCTCATCTTAGGATTGAATTTTTCCACATAGAATCGATCATATATCATATAGAAAGTATATGCCTAAGGTTTTATGGTGAAATTTTTTAGTGCATCACTATGAACAAAATCGATAACCTCTTTCATTCGATCAAGCGCCAACAGGGCGAGGGCTCAAGCTCGGGGTCCCGAGACCCACGCAACACCAAGTTGGACATTGTCTCATCGAGGAGGGTGTTGCCCATGCGTTGGGCCGACCATAACTTTCTCACCATGGCAGGGTTGAAGGGGGATTTTGATCTCATGTGCAGCAGGGCGGGGTTAGCGGTGCTTGGCTTCGGAAGCCACGACACCTACACCGGGCTCACCCATGAGTTCCTTGCCTCCTTCTACGACGACCACAGGGAGAAAGGTAATTTTTGCATGATAAGCTTCACCATGAACCAGCAGCACTATGATGTAAGTTTCGAAAATTCTTCAATGCTTTCAGCTTCCCTCATACTAGGGAGCCCAATGTTACTAACCTCTATACCTTCACAAGTGAAATGACTTGGGAGGTTATTTCTGTTAATGGTGGCAGGCACTTTTATCAGAAGAAGATGTCCACCATCCAGAATCCAACCATCCGCTACTACGCTCTATTCCTCGCCAACACACTAATGGAGAGAGGTGACATAGGCTCCATGGCCAATGCGGACATGGCAATGATCACCAAGGCTCTCTTCCCCACTTCACCGCAGAGCCCCAGTCCTGCAGCTCTACTCATCTAGCACTTCCGCCACCAAAGCAACAAGACCAAAGGTGATATTCACATTGGTGGATTGGTAACCCACCTTGCCTATGCATTGAACATTGTACTACCTATTATGGAACCTGTTGACGGCTCCAAACTCATGGACATCAAATATTTGACTGCTTGTGACTTTCTTGGTGCTTACCATGCTAATCGGAGGCTCCGAGCATATCAATTTAGTTATCTTGATGATACACAGGGTGAGCAGGTTCAGTTTCCCTACCCCAAGCCTTCTCAATTATGGACAAGAACACTTGGATCCTCACCAAGGACCAAGTGACGAGGATCTTGGCCGAGCTCCGACCCGAGGAAGGGGAAGATGAAGGGCAGCAGGATGATAAGGAGCAGGAGCAGGAGCAGGAGGAAGAGCAGGGATACAACCCTGCTTGGGAGGGACAACAGTAGCAGGAAGGAGGAGCTTGGGAACCGTGGCCTAACCAGCCACAACAGGGGTATAGCTACGTCCCCAATCAGGAGTTCCAGTAGCTCAACCAGCGTGTTGGGGAGATCGACCACACTCTTTAGGATGTGAATGAAGATGTGAACACTTTGACTCACAACTTCAGTCACTTCATGACCCACTTCTCCGACTTCTACCAGTAGTATCCGCACCAGCCGCCAAATGATGGCAACAACTGAGCTTGGCAATCGCCTAATCTTGGGGGAGGTTTGAAAACCTCCAAACTTTGCATTCATATTTTCATTTCTTCTTTTGATTTATTTTATTTCTTCAAATTTGCATGTTTATTTCCAGCTTTGCTTTTCTAAACCTAAAATACAAAAAAATAGTTGTAACTTTATTCGCAAGTTCGTTTCTTTGTTTCTCTCGTAGATTGCTTAATTTTAGGTGACTTGGCAATAGGGAAAGCATAGAGGAGGGTCGACTCAAATATAAGAATGAAGCAAGTTAGAAGAGGTATCACATTCCTTTCATCATTCTTTCCGCAACCTTAAATTGACCCTACAATTATTTATTCGCTTGCACTAAGATCGCTCCCCACTTAGCTTGTTATCCTATAAATTATATTCCTTTGCTAGGTGTCTCCTTTTTAGCTTTGAAACTATGAGCAAAGAACTTGGTTAAAAATACTTCCTTCATTTTTACAACAAGAAAAAGCATCTAAAGATGACTTGAGTCCATGTTTAGCCCAAGAAATTTAATTTTAGAACTACTCCATTCCATTTGAGCTTAATATAGATAGACTTGATAGTACCCTTGATTGGAATTGTTTGATAAAATGGATGCTTCAAAGTAGTAGAAATTATGCCACTACTTTTTCTAATAATTACCGTAAGATAGCTTTACGCGTGTCATTACAACTCTGTCGTGCTCCATGGGGAACTATTAACTCCGCTGGCCAACGAACGATCTAAATGTGGGAAACCAATTGATTTAGGCTATTGAGTTATGAAAACGTCTTTACCAGCAATGCTATGACGGGTAAAAAAATTAGTCTCCTCATGGTTTCACATTCCAAGTGAAGTTGTAGTACTCCTCTGGCCCATTATTCTTCAACAATTATTTATTGGCATGGTCACGAGTGCACAACACAACCCAATTAAACATGATAAAAATAGTGGCATGATTTCTCTATGAAAGAACTAAAGTTTTATAAAGGAAAAAGAAAAGAAAGAGGTGCTTTGATAGTCTTGAAATTTTGACATGGAATAGATGAGTTATACTTAAATTACATGTTTTGATGCCAACTTGAGTACTCTTAATTGATTAAACAAGCAAGAACAAAAAGTCTTCATCTCTCCATAAAGAGAGGCACCAAAAGAATTTGTCTCACTTTCCTAGCTAAACTTTCAACACTTGCTTGGGCATATAATTTCTTTGCTAACGAGATATACGTGGTTAGGAAGTGGACTCAGTGCAATCTTGTGAATACTTGTATGATCATATTTGAGATTGCAGGGATTACGAAGAAAAGAATTTGACACTAATTCCAACTTGTGAGTTCGTTTTCAGTCTCGAATCTCCGCTATTCTTCCATATTTCCTTGTCACTCGAGGGCGAGCAACATCTAAGCTTGGGGGAGTTGATAACTGTGAGATTCGACACATTTTTTATGGCTTTTATTGATGGTTTTCTCTCGGATTTGATCGTTTTCTAGCTTTACCTAATGCTAATACTTCGGTAGCGAAGAAAACTTGGTTTTTAATGTGTGTTTCAGGTTCTGAACGTTAACAGAGGGATTTAACTAGAGAAACACAATATTCTGGAGAAAACAAGTGAGTCCCACCTTGGAAGCTTGCTAGGAGAGCTCACATAAGCTTTAACGAGCAACTATACAGCAGGAATATTTTTCTGGCCGTATACTTGCCGCCAACTTTGTCTTGTCAAAAGGGACAACTTTTGTGAAGGGACCGACGACGAAAACACAACGCAGCAGCCGCCATACCATCTAGAAGGGAGAAAGAAGAGATCTGGAGAAGAAGGGGAAGACGTCCTTCATCTCGCTCCATGATCTTCAACCTCCAAGCCAATACACCCACATAGACACTACTTGTACTTGGGAGAGAGAGAGAGAGGGATCTGCACCTTGCAAGACTAGGGTTTGAGATTGTTTCTTCCCATCTTGAATTGTGTTGGATATTTTTAATTCTTATTGTGGATCTCCACGGTAATACAAAGACGGATTCCCTTTATTCAATTATATTTATGATCCATTCTTCTCTCATGTGTGAGTAATTCCCTTGGGCGTGGGAGATGTAGGGGATTGGTGAGATGTGATGTGCCTCCATCATTTCCATTAGTTTGTGGTTGATTCTAATTACTATATTATGTCTGCTTGACGATTTGTGGGATGGCTAATGCTTGTTGTCCAATTAAGGTCCTAGACAACATGATGCTTTGTTCTACATAGATAAGATCTTGTTTGCTAGTGGACCGGTGACCCCCGGGTGACACAGGGATATCAATGGAAAGCTAGTTGACTCGAGGATAACGAGTAACCACTGTGCTTCTTGCATTAGTCCAATCCAAGGAGCTTAATCGCTAAGCGACCTAAAGGGTCTTAATCGTCTAGTGTCTGACCATGGTTTTGGTAGCAGGCTAGTAGGATTATTGAAGTTGGGATGATATCTACCAAGAGGAGTTCCGGCTAATTATGGGTTCCTCGCCTACACATATATTTATAAGATTATAATTGTTAGATTTATCACTCGTCCACCTGGCACAGTCACTATCACCATGAACAGAACCTCCCCGTGCCTTCTTTCACCATCTACAGGAAACAACAAACAACAAAGCCGTTATTTACTTTTATGCTTTATATTTCTGAAGTTTACATTTTAGTTCTATTTAAATGTGCCGCATTTAATAAAAACCCCATTCTTATTTCAACACTTGCAGTCAATTCACTCGGAGACCTGTGACAACTTCGGGTGTGACAGAGACTTCATCAATAAACACTTAGCTTTGGGCTCCCTGTGGGATCGATATCTGAACTTCAAAAATAGCTACAAGCGATCTTTGCTCTTGCAGACATCAGCTTCTATGGAGAGCTAGAGGAAGAAGATGGACTACTGAACTTGTTGAATATATAGAACTTACCAATAACCCTAGCACTGCCTCCCTTATATATAGGCTAGGAGAGGTAGGTTACAGAGTGGGCTCTAGGGTTTACTGTTTGGGCTTTGGGTTTACAAAGCGGGCCAGCTACACGGGCATAGATGGTGGGCTAGGACCCGTTTAAGCCTCTAGTATAGGGGGACATCGCTACAGTGTCCCAGTGCCTTTGCTTTGGGCATCACCCAATGCTTTACTCGTCAGCAGGTGCTTTACTCGTCAACAAGTGCTTTAGTGGTCAGCTGACAACGCTCTCCTCTGCTTCCAGGCTTGGCGCTTTGGCGCAAATGTCTTCTAGTGTACCTTTCAATTACACACCCTAGTACAAGCACCTCTCCTATGAGCCTTGCCTCCCAGTCATGGCCATCTGCCATCCTGGGCACTGCATAGGTGGACAACATTGAGAGGTAGCCTAAGCTCAAACCTCTCCCACGAGGGAACCCATACTAATGCATATAAATTCCGGCTAGGCCTTACCCAATTCAGTTATTGTGGTTGTACGGTAAAATTGGAATGGTATCGCATCCGAACCCAACCATCAGTTTTTTATAAACAGGCTAAGGCTCATGCCTCAACATTTTCATCATCATAAACCATTTGTGTTTCTCAACACATGTCAAAACATCTCACTAGAATGACTCATCATTCCAAGGTTTTCATAAGCATTTTCACCAAGTATTCCCATCTAAAGTGATCAAGTTTTATGCTTAGCTCTAGGAACTAAGGTTAAGAGTGTTCACTAATGGGGGATGCTAATATCAATCTCATGTCGTAGAATGACATCTAAGTCTCACTAGATAGGCCAAGTTTTATACTCTTTATGCTATCTATAAGAAAAATAAAGAACTTTGGTAAAGTAAGCGAAAGTAAAGCTTGCAAGTAAAACTTGGGATGGACATAAATCAAAATGGTATAACCAAAGCATGCTTAAGGCATTTTGCTTAGGTTATCAAGCTTGCAATTGTTAGCTTGCATTGTTAATGATGGCTTGCAAGTATTATCTTGCCAATAATAGCTTGCCTTGATTGGTGCAGTGGTTGAAATTCTCCTCATCTTCTTCGGGGTAGAACTCCTCCTTGTAGACTTGGTCGATACTATCTTCTATAAATACAAACGGGGTACACAATCACCAAACAATACTTAACTAGTCTAATTAACACATTAAGGCACACACTTGATGATCTAGAATCATCACGATCATCACAAGATTTAATGAACTAGTTTCATTTATTTTATTTGAGAAAAGTAATTTCTACTCATTGAAAAATATTTAAGATTTAATATTCTCCAATTAAATTATGGGATCATGTGGACACATGTCATCACCACATATTCTAATACATGGGAATGTGATTTAAAGTGTTGGGCACATTTTATAAAGTTTAAGTTTATTATTAATTCAATTAAAAGTGACTGGAAATGCCCTAATAGCATTCCTTTCGTACTAGTCCCAAGTCACTGCACACAAACCTAGATATTTTTTACATATTCATATAGGTATGGTCAAATGTGATTTTTGAGAGTTGGAATCAACTCAAAAGCTATTATGGTTGATTTTTAAAAAATGTTTGAATGCAGAAAAGTCTCTGTCTTGTTATTTTTACTAGAGATTATCCCTAACTCCAATTGACTTAAATCCAACGGGCTTGGATAGATATTTTAATTATCTTTCTAACAGAATTTGAATCTTGCATTTTGGCTAAGTGGATCTCTATAAATTGATTTTCAAACTAGTGGATAGAATATAGTTTAAGTCTAAATAGAAAAACATCTATTTGAATCTGTGGGCTAGCGTGGGAAACTAAACGGGTCGGCCTAGTGGCGTTCCGCGGCGCAGAGGGCAACTGACAAGGGGGTCCCGCATGTCAGCGGCACAACTAAACGCGAAGCGGTACGGGGCGATATCAACTGTGCGATTAGAACAGGGATCAACGGCTGTGGTTCATCATCGACGACGAACAGGTCGCCGACAAGAACGAACCCTAGCGGCTCAGTGGGGGTCGATTGGGGGCTTACTAGGGCTCTAGCTAACATGGTGATGGGGGCAATCGAACTGGTGGACGATGGCGGTCCTAGGCATGGTCGCGGTGGCTCTTGGGGCAGTCACAATCAACGGCCCCCTTTCTCCTCTGCTGCGGCGAGCTCCAGCAAAATTCCGGCGACTGAGGGCTTGAGTGGCTCCGACAAGAGGTGGGGAAGGCTCAGTGGAGAGAGGGGAGGGGAGTGGTGTGCAGAATGAGGCTGGGGGTGGCCTCCTTTTATAGGATCGACGACGGGATAGAGTGGCGTGGGCAGGCGACGGTGGCGACATGGCTACGGGCTGCTAGAGGTGTGGCTGCGAACGTCGATCGATGCGCCGTCTCCTGGCGGTCCGCTACGGTGTAATGGCATGGCTTAGGGCGGTGGCAATTGGTCGGGCGCGGCTCGTGCTCTGCATGGCAGAGGCGGCGTTTGACGAGGCGTGCGGTGGTTGCGGGTCAATCGGCGGCAAACGGGGATGTCTGGGGGCGTGCTGGTGTTAAGGTGAAGCGGCATGTGCGAGCTGAGGGCAAGGCCGGGTCTGTACTGGCCTGTCAGGGGCGGCACACTGGCGCGGTCCAGGCATGGTGCAGAGGCGGAGAGCGCGGCGCTCAGGGGGTGGTCCAGTGCCTGGCAATGCTTAGGGAAGGCACAGGAGCAGTGGTGTGATCACGCCTACCTCCCAGGCACGGCGGAAGAGGGCGGGGCGGTCGGCTTGGAGCTGTCCATGTTCAACCGGCGAGCATGGCCTCGGGGTGCCTCGGGACTGCTGCAAGAGGCTAAGAGGTAGCTCCTTGATGGCATGGTTGGAACTAGGGGAGACAAGGGGAGTGGATTGAGGCCTTAGTGGCACTTGATCACTGCTCTAGAACAGTAATAGTTATGTAGTTAATTCAGTGCTCACTAAGTGTTCGACACAATGGCCGCAAGAGAATTTTATTTGAATTTTGAGAATATTTTTGGTGGGTGCTTTGATCTTATGCTTGGTAGTCTGTGGTTGCTTGGGATTATCAAGTGGAGTTCATTTGAGTGGTTTTTGAAAAAGTGGGATCTATGTATATGTAATGGATTCAATTTTCAAATGTCATTTAAAATTAGTGGTTAAATGTTTTCGTAGAATTTCAAAGTGGGCCTTGGTAGATCTTTACTTGTACTAGCAAGGGGTGCAAAGATCTAGAATTGTTTCTGTTTGAAATTGACTTCTAGGAACACCTAAAGTGGCCTAGTGGATTAAAAGGGTCAAAATGACCATTTAAATTATTTAATCTTATTTGATTTCTTTTTCTTTGGATTTTGTTTTTGAATGATCTAGATGATGTGTCATTCACCCTTGAATAATTTTACAACCATTAGAACAATCAAACATGGAATTTCCAAACAATGCTATATTAATGCGCACACACATGCATTCATCATTATGCTAATGATAAAAAGTTTTTGTTAACCCTAAATTGGGTGATTTGGATCTTGATAACCTTGATTAAAGATTTGGGATGTTACAAACCTTCCCCCCTTAAACAAAAATCTCGTCCCAAGATTTAAGAAAAACTAGGAACTAAAGAGATCTGGAAACTCAGTCCTAATATAATCTTCTCGCTCCCAAGTACCTTCTTCTTCGGTATGGTTGCTCCATTAGATCTTGAGAAATTTGATGCTCCGGGTCCTGGTGGTTCTAAAGTCTTCTTCCAAGATACGGATGGGCACTTCACGATATGTCAGATCCTTGTTGATATCAATGGCTCGGTGATCAATGTTCTTGAACACTTCGGTCTTCTCCAGAACTTCCAAGCACTTGCGAAGTAATGAGATGTGGAACACATCATGGATGGTTGACATCTCCTCTGGCAGTTCCAATTGATAAGATACTTCTCCTCGGCGATTCAGAATCTTGAAGGGTCCAATATATCTAGGGGCTAGCTTTCCTTTCAGACTGAAACATTGCGTTCCTTTCAATGGCGAAACCTTGAGATACACAAAATCTCTGACATTGAAGGTCAGGTATCTATGTCTCTTGTCAGCATAACTCTTCTGCTTGGATTGGGCGGTCTTGAGGTGCTCATGGACTTTGTGAAGCTTCTCTTCGGCTTCTCGTAGGATGTCGGGTCCGAAATTCTGACTCTCTCCTACTTGCGACCAATTCAAAGGGGTATGACACTTTCTTCCATATAAGAACTCAAAGGGGGCCATTTGCAAACTAGCTTGATAACTGTTGTTGTATAAGAACTCTGTGAAAGGCAGACAATCTTCCCATTTTGATCCATACTCTAGCACACAAGCTCTCAACATATCTTCTAAGATCCGGCTGACTCTTTCAGTTTGTCCATCGGTCTATGGGTGATAAGCTGTGCTGAAATTCAACTTGGTTCCCAATCCTTCTTGGACTTTCTGCCAAAATCTTGAGGTAAATTGGGTTCCTCGATCCGACACTATGGCCTTGGGGGTTCCATGCAAACTGACGATTATAGCAATGTACAATTCTGCTAGCTTCGAACTCTGGTAGGTGGTCTTGACAGGTATAAAATGGGCTACCTTGGACAGTCTATCAACGATGACCCAGATTGAGTCATTTCCCCTACTAGAAGTAGGCAAACTAGTGATAAAGTCCATTCCGACGGAATGCCATTTCCATTCCGGAATCTGCAATGGTTGCAACAGTCCTGCGGGTCTCTAATGTTCTGCCTTGACGCTTTGACAGATATCACACTTGGCGATGTAGCTTTCGATTTCTCTCTTCATCTTGTGCCACCAAAATTGCTCCTTCAAATCTTGATACATCTTCGTTCCTCTGGGGTGGATAGAATAAAGAGTATCATGAGCTTCTTGCATGATAACTTGCTTCAGCTCTGAATCTGCTGGCACACAGATACATCCTTTGTACCACCAAACTCCTTCTTGGTCTTCGGTAAATCCAGGTACCTTTCCTGTACTAATACGACGTTTGATTCCGTCGATACTTGCATTTCCCTTATAGGCTTCCTTGATCTGACTGATCAAAGTGGGTTGAAATTCAATGCTAGCTAAAAATCCTTTGCTAACTAGCTCAGTTCTAAACTGCTCCAACTCTTCATGCAAACTTGGTTGGTTCTCTTTGATCATGGTGTTTAATCTACACGGCAATCTGCTAAGAGCATCCGCTACCACATTGGCTTTGCCGGGGTGATAGTGAATGTCAAGGTCATAATACTTGATTAACTCTATCCATCTCCTTTGCCTCATATTTAGCTCCTTCTGAGTGAAAATATACTTCAGGCTCTTGTGGTCCGAATAAATCTAACAGCGGTTACCCATAAGGTAATGACGCCATGTCTTCAATTCTAAAACTATAGCTGCTAGTTCAAGATCATGGGTAGGATAGTTTTGCTCATGTTGCTTCAGTTGTCGAGACATATATGCGATGAATTTTCCTTCTTGCATTAACACACATCCGAGACCAATCTTGGATGCATCACAATACACATCAAACGGCTTATTGATATCTAGCATAATCAATATTGGGGCTGAAATCAATCTCTTCTTGAGCTCTTGGAAACTTGCTTCACATTTGCCAGTCCATTCAAACTTCTTGTATTTGTTCAACAGTTTGGTCATTGGTCTTGCGATGCTCGAAAATCTTTCTACGAACTTGCGGTAATATCCTGCTAATCCGATAAATGCATGGACTTGGGTTTGAGTGGTTGGGGCTTTCCATGCTTCAACATCTCTGATCTTGTCGGGATCAACAGCGACTCCTCCTGCTGACACAATATGTCCGAGGAATCCTACTTCTTTCAGCCAAAACTCACATTTGTTGAACTTGGCATACAACTGATGCTCTCTAAGGGTTTCAAGGATGATTCTCATATGTTGCTCATGGTCTTCTTCCGACTTGGAATAGATAAGAATATCATCGATAAAAACAACGACAAACTTATCAAAGAAGTTCATAAAAATCTTATTCATGAGATTCATGAAATAAGTGGGGGCATTGGTTAATCCAAAAGACATGACCGTATACTCATACAATCCATATCTTGTAGTAAAGGCGGTCTTTGGAATATCCGTAGCACGAATCTTGAGTTGATGATAACCAGTCCTAAGATCAATCTTAGAAAACACTCTGGCACCAGTCAACTGGTCAAATAGATCCTCTATCTTGGGTAGTGGGTACTTGTTCTTGATGGTGACGTCATTCAACTTCTGGTAATCTATGCACAAATGGTTACCTCCATCCTTCTTGTCAACAAACAAAATAGGCGATCTCCATGGCAATGCGCTTGGTTGAATCAAACCTTTCGCCAGCATAGCATCAAGCTGCTTCTTCAGCTCCACTAACTCTGATGGGTTCATGCTATAGGGTCTCTGAGCTATGGGTCCGGTCCCAGGGATTAGTTCAGTAATGAACTCGATATCCTGATCTAGGGGCATACCGGGCAATTCATCTGGGAATACGTCAGGGTATTCACAGACTACTCTGACTTGGTCTATGGTGGGTAGGGCTAGACTCTTGTTTCACTTGAACTGACGGGGTAAGTTTTCAGATATATGCTCTACTGTTACTCCAGAGCTACTGGTCATGGTAATGGCTTTCTTGGCACAGTCGATCAATCCTTTATGTTTTGACATCCAATCCATTCCTAGTACTACTTCCAAAGCTTTGGTTCCAAGTACTATTAGATTAGCATAAAAAGCTATCCCATTGATTCTGATAGGTACAGCCTTGCAAATTTTTCTAGATTTGGTGGTTGAACCAGGTATTTGAACTATCATGACATGCTTCAAATTGGTTGGGTGAATCTTACTAGTGCATGCAACTTCTGTAACAAACAAGTGTGATGCTCCAGAATCAAACAACACGCTTGCTAATACTGAGTTAACAGAAAACATACCCAGTACGACATATGGCGCTTCCTGGGCTTCTTCAGCATTCATGTGGAACAGACGGCCATTGCGGTTGAGTGAATTCCCTGGTGCAAATCTTATTCCGGGTTGAACACGGCGTTGCTGCTGAGCTGGTGCATTCACATTGGTGGTGGCTGCAAGCTTCTTGGGACACTCGTTGGAGTCGTGACCCTTCACTCCACATTCAAAGCAAGTAATCTGGGACTTGTCTTTGGCTGCAATAGGCACAACATTGCTTCCAGTCCTTGGGCCAGTATTGTTGTTGTTGTTGTTGGAGTTGGGCGGTGCACGGTTGAAGTTGTTGGAGTTGCAGGGGTTGTTGTTATGGTTTCCACCGGACTTCACGTTTCCTCCACTACGGTTGGGGTAGCTTGGACAAGACATTAGGTGTCTATTGTTCTGCGGGGCATATCCTGCAGACGGGTTGGGGTGATACTTCTGGTGATTGTTGGATCCACTCTGGTGCATCATTCTGCGTTTGCGGTTGTCGTTGGCTTGGTTGATCTTTCCTTCCATCTGGATGGCAGAGTTGACTAGCTCTTCGAGATCGTCAAAACAGATGTTGATTAACACCGTTTGCATCTCATCATACAATCCATTTAGGAATCTTTCCTTCTTTTTGGCTTCAGTGTTGATCTCATCAGGTGCGTACCTAGCGAGAGACGGAAATCTGTCACGGTACTCTACTACAGTCATACTGCCCTGCTTCAGTTCTCTGAACTCATCTCTCATTCTAGTGACTAAACATTTCGGCACATGGGTGCGGCTAAACTTGGTCTTGAAATCTTCCCACGTCATCACTTGACCGTGGTTCATAGTACAGGTGCTATTCCACCATGCTCTTGCATCTCCTGCCAGAGAGTGAGTGGCAAACAGAACTTGCTCATTTGCTTCAACTCCTGCTACTTCTAGGTTATTCTCCATGGTTTGTAGCCAATCACCTGCATCTAGCGGGTCTTCAGACTTGCTAAAGATAGGGTATTGGTATTCTGAAAGTTCTTGAGTTTGGATCCGTGATGATCCTGATTTCCATGGCTTTGATTATTGTGGGCCATCTGAGCGATCAATTGCAGGGTAGCTAGGTTGGCTTGGCGATCCGCCCTACTAGCTTCACGGTCAGAAACTAGCATTTGCAGAATCTGCAACATCGGGTCCTGCAATAAGTTGCTTCCTCCGGGGTGTCCATGAGTCATCTGAAGATTGAGATAGATACAGGGGTAAGAGGGAAAGTTCTAAGGTTCATGGTTTTGTTTTTAAAAGCTAAAACTTTGAGTTTGACTTAGGTTTGGCAAACTAACAACTTTCCATTCATTCATTCAAGCAAAGCACACGATAGAAACACACACACACCACAACAAAAGGAAAACAGATGGTTTTAAGAAGCATTCTGTGAGCAAAGATACAATGGGACCGATACATCTCCTCCCTACGATAGTGATCAGGTGCATCTACTCATCATCGATGAAGTCGGAGTCATCATCATCGGTGTAGAAGTCCATGGTATCATCCTCCAGGTAGTCATCATCATTGCTGAGGTACGAGTGAAGATCACCCTGGATGTCTTCACCTTCTCCCTCTTCTTCTTTGGCTACAAGCTGAGCTTCTTGCTCCTGGATGGTCTTCTCGAGGTCGGCCACCTTCTTACGAAGACGGGTGATGGTGCGATCCTTATTTGCATGTTGACGACAGAGTGATTGGCGATCCTTGACGAGCAGGGAGAAAGTCTGGGCCTTTTGGGCGGCAATGGAAAGGTTGTGGTTGGCATACTCTCTAGCATTGTCCAATTCCTTCTGCCTATCGTACAGTAGGAAGTCAAGGTTCTCCACTTGGCGCCTCATCTCCGGGTGACTTGGCATCTCCAACGGCATTCCCATAGACTCACGCCTTGCATAATGAGCAAAGCGAGTTCCTTGGATCAAGTTGACATTCTGTCCGCAAAGACAGGAGAGAGCTTCATGCATTGCCCAGGCTAATCCATCTAGCTAGTTGTTCTCTCTCACGGTGAATTGAATCTTCTCAGAAAGAGGTGCTTCCATCTTGCCTCGAAGATCAACAACTATCAGCCATTGTAGATCTCCTCCTGGGTGGTCATTGAGTTGAGCTCCAAAGAATTCTAGATGCGGGCGCTCTAGGTACTCAGACAGTGCATCAAGATCCCTCTCGAAGATCAGTTGGCCTCCATTGCCCAACTAGTAGAACTTGCAGTACTAAACTTCCATCTACAAGGATTTAGGATGAGTAAGTTAGTGAGGTGATCAAGTGTGTCAAATTTTATGTAATAATGTAAGAATTTTTGAAGAACATGAATTTTTTTGAAGGACTCTCAAGGGTAAGAGTGGGAATAGGTTTTCATAAATACTCACTTTCTTTGTTTTTGAAGCTAAGTTTTTTTGGACGTCCGTTCTAACTAGGGTCTCCTATGGTCAGGATGGCTCTGATACTAACTTGTCAACACCAGGATTTTTAATCCTAGATGCTTGTTATGCCATACATCGCAATCCCAGGATTACCATTTTTGCGAGACATAACAGATTGGATATCACAGTACATCATCCATTACAAACCATAATAAGGTCTTACACAAATAAAGGATCTCGTGATCCAGTCTTAGTACAAACAAGCAGCGGAATAATAAGCGTAGCGGTGGGCTCTAACTTCAGTGTCACAGGCAATGCTCACGATGGGAGATGATCCTAGTTGTCGTAGTCGTCCTGTTGTCCTTCCTCCAAATAGTCCTCTTCATAGTCTTGCCACAGGAATAGCCAGGGACAAAGCCATGAGTACTCTTTAAGTACTCGCAAACTATCACTAACAAGTAAGGTAGTTCTAATAGGAATGCTAAGCTCTAAGTTTATTTGCAGGGTTAAGTTTGAAACCTAAGATGAGTTCAAAAGTAAAGAAAGCTAGATTAATGTTCTAAATAACCCAAGTGGGAACTTAGTTTTCATAGTCACAACCTTGTTATGGTCAAGTCCAAGTCATCATTCATTTCATAATTCATTTTGAAAACATCTGACGACGGAACAGTATGGCCACTCCAACTGTCCATGACCGTGGACGCGGCTATTCGTATAGTTTGACACTCTGCAGAGGTGGTACACTTTCACCACAAAATTCAATACATCCATCAGGGATAACCCTGAATCATCATACTTAGTATGCGGATAATCAATCATAACCTTTCAATTACACACCCTAGTACAAGCACCTCTCCTATGAGCTTGGCCTCCTCGCCACGGCCATCTGCCATCCTGGGCACTGCATAGGTGGACAACATTGAGAGGTAGCCTCAGCTCAAACATCTCCTGCGAGGGAACCCATATTAATGCATATAAACTTCCGGCTAAGCCTTACGCAATTCAGGTATTGTGGTTGTACGATAAAATTGGAATGGTATCGCATCTGAACCCAACCATCTGTTTTTTATAAACAGGCTAAGGCTCATGCCTCAACATTTTCATCATCATAAACCATTTGTGTTTCTCAACACATGTCAAAACATCTCACTAGAATGACTCATCATTCCAAGGTTTTCATAAGCATTTTCACCAAGTATTCCCATCTAAAGTGATCAAGTTTTATGCTTAGCTCTAGGAACTAAGGTTAAGAGTGTTCTTTAATGGGGGATGCTAATATCAATCTCATGCCATAGAATGACATCTAAGTCTAACTAGATAGGCCAAGTTTTATACTCTTTATGCTATCTATATGAAAAATAAAGAACTTTGGTAAAGTAAGCGAAAGTAAAGCTTGCAAATAAAACTTGGGATGGGCATAAATCAAAATGGTATAACCAAAGCATGCTTAAGGCATTTTGCTTAGGTTATCAAGCTTGAAAGTGTTAGCTTGCATTGTTAATGATGGCTTGCAAGTATTAGCTTGCCAATAATAGCTTGCCTTGATTGGTGCAGTGGTTGAAATTCTCCTCGTCTTCTTCGGGGTAGAACTCCTCCTCATAGACTTGGTCGGTACTATCGTCTATAAATACATACGGGGTACACAATCACCAAACAATACTTAACTAGTCTAATTAACACATTAAGGCACACACTTGATGATCTAGTATCATCACAAGATTTAATGAACTAGTTTCATTTATTTTACTTGAGAAAAGTAATTTCTACTCATTGAAAAATATTTAAGATTTAATATTCTCCAATTAAAATATGGGATCATGTGGAGACATGTCATCACCACATATTCTAATACATGGGAATGTGATTTAAAGTGTTGGGCACATTTTATAAAGTTTAAGTTTATTATTTATTCAATTAAAAGTGACTAGAAATGCCCTAATAGCATTCTTTTGGTACTAGTCCAAAGTCACTGCACACAAACCTATATATTTGTACATATTCAGATAGGTATGGTCAAATGTGATTTTTGAGAGTTGGAATCAACTCAAAAGCTATTATGGTTGATTTTTGAAAAATGTTTGCATGCAGAAAAGTCTCTGTCTTGTTATTTTTACTAGAGATTATCCCTAACTCCAATTGACTTAAATCCAACAGCCTTGGATAGATATTTTAATTATCTTTCTAACAGAATTTGAATCATGCATTTTGGCTAAGTGGATCTCTCTGAATTGATTTTCAAACCAGTGGACAGAATATAGTTTAAGTCTAAATAGAAAAACATATATTAGAATCTGTGGGCTAGCGCGGGAAACTAAACGGGCCAGCCCAGTGGCGCTCCACGGTGTAGAGGGAAACTAACAAGGTGGTCCCGCATGTCAGCGGCACAACTAAATGCGAAGCGGTACGGGGCAATATCAACCGTGCGATTAGAACAGGGATCAACGGATGTGGTTCATCATCGACGACAAATAGGTCACCGCCGAGAATGAACCCTAGCGGCTCGGTGGGGGTCGATTGGGGGCTTACCAGGGCTCCAGCTAACGTGGCGATGAAGGCGGTCGAACTGGTGGACGACGGTGGTCCTAGGCATGGTCACGATGGCTCTTGGGGCAGTAGCAATCAACGCCCCTTTCCCCTCTGCTGCGGCAAGCTCCGGCAAAATTCTGGCGACTAAGGGCTCGACTGGCTCCGGTGAGAGGTAGGGAAGGCTCACTGGAGAGAGGGGAGGTGAGTGGTGTGCAGAATGAGGGTAGGGGTGGCCTCCTTTTATAGGCTCGATGATGGGACAGAGCGGCGTGGGCAGGCGATGGTGGCGACATGGCTACGGGCTGCTAGAGGCATGGCTGTGAGCATCGATCGATGTGCGGTCTCCTGGCGGTTCGCTACGGCGTAATGGCGCGGCTAGGGGCGGTGGCAATTGGTCGGGCGCGGCTCATGCTCTGCGCGGCAGAGGCGGCGTTCGACGCGGCGTGCGGTGGTTGTGGGTTAATCAGTGGCAAACGGGGATGTCTGGGGGCGTGCTAGTGTTAAGGCGAAGCAGCGCGCGCGAGCTGACGGCAAGGCGGGGTCTGTGCTGGCCTGTCGGGGGCGGCGCACTGGCACGGTCCGTGCATGGTGTAGAGGCGGAGAGCGTGGCGCTCAGGGGGTGGTCCAGTGCCTGGCAATGCTCGGGGAAGCGACAGGGGGTGGAGTTGTGATCACACCTACCTCCTAGGCACGGCGGAAGAGTGCAGGGCGGTCGGCTTGGAGTTGTCCATGCTCGATCGGCGAGCATGGCCTCGGGGTGGCTCCTTGATGGCATGCTTGGAACTAGGGGAGACAATGGGAGTGGATTGAGGCCTTAGTGGCACTTGATCACTTCTCTAGAACAGTAATAGTTAGGCAGCTAATTTAGTGCTCACTAAGTGTTCGACACAATGGCCACAAGAGAATTTTATTTGAATTTTGAGAAGATTTTTGGTGGTGCTTTGATCTTATGCTTGGTAGTTTGTGGTTGCTTGGGATTGTCAAGTGGAGTTCATTTGAGTGGTTTTTGAAAAAGTGGGATCTACGCATATGTAATGGATTCAATTTCAAATGTCATTTAAAATTAGTTGTTAAATGTTTTTGTTGAATTTCAAAGTGGGCCTTGGTAGATCTTTACTTGTAGTAGCAAGGGGTGCAAAGATCTAGAATTGTTTCTGTTTGAAATTGACTTCTAGGAACACCTAAAGTGGCCTAGTGGATTAAAAGGGTCAAAATGACCATTCTCATTATTTAATCTTATTTGGTTTCTTTTTCTTTGGATTTTGTTTGTGAACGATCTAGATTATGTGGCATTCACCCTTGAATCATTTTACAACCATTAGAACAATCAAACATAGCATTTCCAAACAATGCTATATTAATGCACACACACATGCATTCATCATTATGCTAATGATAAAAAGGTTTTATTAACCCTAAATTGGGCGATTTGGATCTTGATAACCTTTATTAAAGATTTGGGATGTTATAGGCAGCCACCCAGCCAGTTCTTTTGGCCATCTGGCTAGACGAGATAGCTGGGGAATCTTGAGGGCGGACTAGATGGAGTGGTCCACTTGGATTTGGTTCTTTGTCTTGCGGCCATCCGGCCAGGCATCCCTAGAGCCGGCCAGTTGAGCCTAGCTTGGCCTACCCGAGGGTCATCCCCCAGACACTAGTCCTCGAGCGCGTTGGGATTTTGCCTTGTGGAGAAGTTCTTGCATGCTCATTGACTAAACTGAAATGGTTGGTGATGAAAAACTGGTTGCAGATTTGTCTTGAAGCTTTTGTCTCTTTCCGGCTCGAGATGCTTGTCGTTTCCCAGCTGAAGTTTACCGGCTACGGAATATGTGGCCCACCCACAGGGTGTGAGAAGCGATTGAATTGACCGGCTACCGCACCTGATAGGGGGAGATGGATCGCCTGGTCACTGAGGTCACTTCTTACGTCGGCCATGCCTGGCGCTTCTAGTGCATGTCGTGTCAGTTTGACCGCTTGGCCTGCCGGGACAGTTTTTGGTAACTGCGGGGGAAATTCATCCCGTCGGAGTGGGTGGTGAATCATCGCCTCGCGCCAGAGAGGGAGCGGGTCCATGGACTTACTTGCGCACTTCGCCCGTGGCTTCGGCTTGCCGACGAGCAAGTTCGTCCTCGAGCTCTTCGCCACGTTCGACCTCCAGCTTCATCATCTGGGGGCAAATGCGGTGGCATAGCTGTCGCATCATGCGGCCTACTACGAGGCCTTCTTGGGAGTTTGCCCCGATACGACGAACTTCCTTAAGTTCTTTAACTTCAAGGTTTAGGTGGTGGGGAAGGACGGGCCGCTAACGGAGACGAGCTGCTGCGCCATCTACCCACGATCGTCGCTGGTGATGCCGCGGCTGAGCAACCCCGACACGGTGAAGTTGTGGCAGCGCTCGTATTTCTACGTGTGCAACACCACCAACATGGACTGGATCCGGCTGCCGCCCTTCACCAACGTCCTGTCGACCTGGAAGGCCTGGACCGTGAAGGGTCTGGGAGCCCAGGCGGATAAGAACCGAATGGCGACTCAGCTGGAGGTTCTGGAGGAGAAGGAGCGGCTCACCCCCAGGACATATCATTATCCTGGATGACGCGTCGTGTACTTTTGTTGATGGCGCGGTCACACAAGATGTGCCACCTCTCCAGCTCTGATGACCCCACGCGGGTCTCTCGGCTAGAAGTGTCGTATGGGTTCCTCCGAGAGTGGCTCGCCACTATCTCAAAGGAGGACCTAGAGGACTGGGGATTCTCCTGCGAGCCGTTCCACCGGGGCCGGCTACCGCCGGGGGTTGGTTTTCTCTCCTTTCCTGGTGGATTTTTCTCAAAGGGTTTCTGGTTCCTCCTTATCTGCCCCTTTTCAGTAGCTATTTATGGCACATCATGCAGAGGATGGCATGGGCGACCATGAGCTTCCCACCTTCTCGCCGGACTTCAAGCCGCAAAAGTACCCGCCGATGGAGCCGGAGCGCTTTCCCACCTGGGTCGATGAGGGTTGCAAGGACCCGCCCGGTGAGTGTGCTCTCCTTGTATTCCTTTCCTTGGCCGGTTTTTGCAGCCGGTTTTTGATGTCTTTGTCTATATTGGTGTAGCCGCACATGGTGAGGACGCCGCTCTTTCCCTGGCCACCTCGGGGAGGGCAAGGAGAAGCGGGCCGCCTCGGCTAGTGCTGCCCCTGCAGGGGGCGGTGCGAAGAGGTCTCGTTGGCCGAGGCATGCGTTCGTTGCGCCTAGCATCGCTGGGTACGTGCCTTTGGTATTCTGTGTGTAACTATTGACTTGCCCTTTTGCTTAGCTTATCCTTATTTCCATTGTCTAGCAAGGTGATGTCGTTGGGTGGCTCCGCGACCATTGCCACCATGTCCACCCTGCTCCAGCTGGAGCTGAGGGGCTCGTCTAGCCGGTTATGCCCTCTGCAGCTATGTCGGCTGAGGTGGCTGCGGGCGCGGAGGAGCCTTCACCACCGGCTGCATCAGCGACTCTATATCACGCCCTCGCCGCCAGCAGGCTTTCTAAGATACTCTTGGTCGGGCATGGTACAGCCGCTGCTCCTCCACTCCGGCTGGCGGAGGGTGCGAACCTAGTCTTGAGCGAAGCTCAGACGGGTTCGGACGCCTACTAGGTAGAGGAGCCCATGGAGGTGGCGCCGGAGGCCTCCGTGCAGCCGGCTTCCGGCATTGGCGGCGTGGGCGTTGAGGCCCAAGCGGCGGTGACGGAAGCAGCACGGGTCACTGCCGGCGGTGACGACGACCTCCAGGTGACCAGCTGGCGGCCAGCCCGGGCTGCGCTAACGTCAGACAATGTCCTGGCATAGCTCTCTTAGTTGGCGCCCGTCGCCATGAGGCAGGCCTGCCACCTAGTGGAGGTGATCGATCAGGGACTTGGCCAGGCCAAGGCGCTGGGGGCTTCACTGGAGGTAAATATATCCAAATGTCTTCATTATTTTTCCTCAGCCAGTTTTCCCGTTCTCTTTTTCACTTCTTCCTTCCTGTAGAAAGCTTTCGCCGAGGCTGCCAAGAACACGCGAGAACTGGGGCGTAAGATTGCTTTCTCTACCATGTCCTCCCAATTGCGCCAGTTTTCGCATTTTTTGTTGACCATCGTGTACCCTCCTGCAGCTCTGATAGAGGACATGGACCTTGAGGTGGAGAGGCTGAAGGCGGAGGTTCTTCAGCTACAGGACTCCAACAAAGCTCGCCAGGCTCAGACTTGCGAGTTGGTGGAGAACCAAAACAGGATGGAGGTCAAAGCTAGTTAGGCCAAGAAGACCACCGACATCCACGTCGACACTCTCAAGCAGCTGGAGGGCCTGTACAAGAAACAGGAGGATGCTCTGAAGGAGGCCAAGGCACGGGAGAAGGTTGCGCTGGCGGAGCTGTGTCAGATTGCCGAGATCATTGTCAGTAAGTTACTCTTCAACTGCTGAACTTGTTATATGTCTTCTATAGCTGGTTTTGACAGTTGCTGTTTGGATGGGTGCAGCTCAGTATCCTGAGGTGACTGATCAAGATCTTGCCCGTGTGCCGGAGGCAGATGCTGGGCGTGACCTCCACCCGGAGGAGCTGGTGGCGGTGGTAAGCGAGGAGGCCAACCGGCTGCGCAATGCTGCCCTAGACATATTCACCTACGTCTGGCCTAACACCTCCTTTCCTGCTTTGATGCATGCCTTGGATATTGCCGCTTCTCCAGATCTTATGGACGCGGCGTGGGAGTGGGCGGCGTGCAGCGGTGCGGAAATGGTGCTTGCGTTGTTGAAGTCTTGGTATCCTAATGTGGATCTTCGGAGCCTTTTCCGAGGGTTCCGGCAGGGGACCAACTACGACCAGCTTTGCACCGAGATTCCTAATATCAGGAGCTTTGTCTAGCTGGATCGGGTCTTAAGCGACTCGGCTGGCACGGAGTCATTCTCCTATGACCCTCTCCCAGCTCCAGCATGGACCGATTCCCCGGCTGCGCCAGTCTCCGACTCGGCTGATGTTGCCTCTAGCAGCCATGCTCCGATGGATGCCTCTGACCCCTCAGTTGAACCTCAAGCCTGATCCCTGGATTGCCAGGAGTATTTGTACTAGCTGAAAACTTGTCTTTTTTATCCGTGTGTGTGAATGAGTTGTCCCTGCTATGTTGAATTCTGGTGGGAGCTTGGTCTCCTTTTATAATGTTGACTTGTGCTCTTTTGTTTGCACTTTCTAATTGCTTGGCTTGCATTTGTTGCATGCTTATTTCTATGTGGGGGTACGCGAGCACACCCACAGGGTGTAGTCCCCGAGGTTCGGGCCAACTAGAGAATCTAGCTGGGTTGAAGCTCCTTTGTGTTGTTTCCGTTTGCAGGTCATTGTGTGGGGGCGCGTGAGCGCACCCACAGGGTGTATTCCCCGAGGTTTGGACCTGCTGGAGTATCCAGCCGGGTCGAAACTCCTTTCTTCCTTCTGCCGTCTAGGGGGTGATTAACACTCGGCCCTAGTACTTGGCTTGGATTTGACTCATGCAAAAATAGTTAACAAGTAATGGTTTCTGCGTTAGATATGCATAAGAATAATATAGTTTGTACTTCATTCGCTGTTCTTGGAAAATTTGCCGTTTCGCGCTAGGCTAACAACTTGGTCCTTTTCGCAGTGAGCATTGGTTGTTTAAGTTGTGTCCTTGCCGGCCGCAAGCCGGGTTACGGTCTGCTATCAGAACCGAAGGGGTAGATAGTGGGTGTACTGCACGATACTTCGGATTTCTATTATTAGCGTCGAGTGAGCGAGCGCAACCGGAACATCCAGACGTTTTTGTTTTCCTTATGACTTTTCATGTAGGGGTCTTCGAGCTTTCTACTCTTGCCAGATCTATCAGCCGGCTTGCGGTCTGTATCCGGAATCAAAGAGGAATCCCTTAGAGCCACATACAATACTTTGACATATGGAATCGCGGCCGTCTAGGCCATCCGGCGAGACCTCAGGAGAGATTGCCGGATCCGGGGTTAAGAAATAATGCAGCAGGAAAATGCCAAATTATAAAGCAAGAAATGCCAAATGATTACGGAGTCCCCGAGACTGTCTCGAGGCTCCTCAACTTGTTCATTACATAAAAGTAAGATACATACACTTCTTGTTTAAGTGTAAAATGGGCGAAGCAGGTTCGCATTCCATGGGCGCTCAGTTTCTTCGCTGGAATGGTCCATCTTGTTCTTTGCCGGCAGGCAGGCGTCGATGAGGTAGTATGATTTGTTATGCAGCGCTCGGCTGATGATGAATGGCCCCTCCCAAGGTGGAGACACTTTTTGCATCCCCTTGGTGTCCTGTACCAGTCGCAGCACTAGGTTGCCCTCTCGGAACAAGATGTTACGGATCCAACTAGCATGGTAGCGGCGTACGTTCTACTGGTAGATGGTAAATCTGGACAAGGATAGCTCGTGCGCCTCTTCGAGGAGGTCGATGTTGTCCTCACGTGCTTATTTGGCCTACTTCTCTGTGTATAACAGCTTGCAAGGCGCGTCGAACTCAATGTTAGTTGGAAGGACCGCCTCTGCTCTGTAGACGAGGAAGAATAGCGTGTAGCTGGTGGAGCGGTTTGGCATGGTGAGAAGGCTCCACGGCACAGCTAGCAGCTCGTCTATCTAGCATTCGTGGGATCTCATAAGTGATTCGATCAGTTGGAGCTTGATTCCGGCTAGGACCAGGCCATTTGCTCGCTCGCACTGCCCATTGGACTAGGGGTGCGCGATGGAGGCCAAGTCCAGGTGGATGCCCTTTTCTCCGCAGAAGCACGTGAAGGCCCCTTTGGCAAAGTTCATGCCATTATCGGTGATGATGTTGTTGGGGTAGCCGAAGCGCGTGATGGTGTCTGCAAAGAACTTGACCACTGTTGGCCCATCCAGCTTCTTGATTGGATTTGCCTCAATCCACTTGGTGAACTTGTCCACCGCTACCAGCAAGTGTGTCATGCCGTATCGGGTTGTTTTGAAGGGGTCGGCCATGTCTAGCCCCCAGACGGTGAATGGACAGGTGATGGGGATTGTCTTGAGGGCCGCATTTGGAGTGTGCTTTGGCTGGCTGAATCGTTGGCACCCGATGCATGCCTTCACCATTTGCTCAGCGTCTTCTAGCACAGTAGGCCAGTAGAACCCATGGCGGAATGTCTTTGCCGCTATGGCTTGAAATGATGCGTGGTGGCCGCACTCGCCCTGGTGAATGTCCACCAGCAGCCGGATTCCTTCTTCTTGGCTCATGTAGCGCTGATAGATTCCTCCAACACTGTGCTTGTACAGCTTGTTGTTGATGATGATGTACGCACTTGCTTCGTGCTTCACTTGCCTCGCCTCAACCTCTTCACTCGAAAGCCCCCCTTTGGTCAGGAAGTTCATGAACGGTTTGGCCCATGGAGGGGTTTCTTGGATGGCGTACACGGTCTCCATGATCAGCTTGATTTCCTCGCGCGCGACCGGCTTGATCTTGTCAGGCGTCCTACCAGGTGGAAGAGCGGAGCCGGCAGTCCCCGGGCTACTAGATCCGGTTGAGGGTTTCGTGGCCTTCGACCCGGCAATCCCCGAGATTGGTGCGGCAGTCCCTGGGCGTGGCGAGGCAGTCCCCGGGGCCTTAGCGGTTGCTTTGGGTTGTTTGGAGCCGCTAGTCCCTAGGTCCACATCAAGTGTGATGCAGTCGGATTCTGGAGACGGTGTGATGGATTGTTGGGGATATACTTTCTAGGTATCCTCACTGTACCTCACTGACTAGGGTGTCCCACTTCGGGTTAGAGATTTGCTTCACGGGCGGCCCAGTCAGAGAGAAGAGATGGAGTCCAGTCCGACTACGGGAAGGCTCAGAAGACTTACCGACATAGGCCCATAGTGTTACTTGTAGTTCAAGATGTACTGTGTAACCGACTCTTAGTCATAGCCGGATAGATCTCTCCGGTAAACCCTAGGCCGGATATCTATATAAGTCGTCCTAGGGAGAGCCTTTAGGGCACCCAGACAATAGTCTACAATCTCAACTCGCATAGGCGAAACCCTTGTAACCCATATTCCAGCTCTGACGTACTACTAGATTGCTAGCAGGAGTAGGATCTGTCCAAAGCCGGTGGATTCGAACCTAGGTAAACTTGTGTGCTCACCGTCCCGGAATCCCGTACGCCTCACACCCCTCTCTTCCACACACCTCGAGGACCCCCTCATGGCGTACTTGTCATCAATCCGACGACATGGATGGCTTGCGCAGGTGCTCAAGGGAAACTCCAGGTGGAATTGCTTGCCTTGTTGACCCGACACAGGCGAGTGTGTCTGCGGCCTCATTGTTGGCTCGAGGGACATGGTGAAACTCGCACCCTTCGAAGCAGGAGCATAGCTGCTGCATGAAGAAGCGGTATAGTGCCATGTTTGCATCCTTGGAAGCCCAATCACCTAATACTTGTTGTACCACCAAGTCAGAGTCGCCGAAGCAGAGGATGCACTGGATGCTGATCTCTTTTTCCATTTTGAGGC
Organism: Avena sativa; assembly: GCA_916181665.1. Classification (NCBI taxonomy): domain Eukaryota; kingdom Viridiplantae; phylum Streptophyta; class Magnoliopsida; order Poales; family Poaceae; genus Avena; species Avena sativa. The sequence goes on from OV702287.1 coordinate 350,253,689, forward strand.
AATGGACGAGCGCTTCATACTCGGCGACGTTGTTGGATGCACAGAAGTGGATATGTAGCACGTACTCCAGCCGGTCTCCTTTTGGAGAGGTGATGATGACTCTGGCTCTAAGTCCCCCATACATCTTGGAGTCGTCGAAGTGTAGTTTCCAGTGCGTGGAGTCAGGGCATGGCGGAGGGTACTGTGTTTTTGCCCAATCGACGTGGAAATCTGCCAGGGCCTGAGACTTGATCACCGTTCTTGGATCGTACCAGATGCAGTGGGCGGTGAGATCTATTACCCATTTCACCACCAGTGGGGAGGAGATCATGCGCTTGAGGTCGCAGAAGGCCTCATCCGCCTGGGCCATCTAGAAAACTTGTCAGTTTTCTTCATGAGTTGGTTCATCTTCATATGGTACAAGTGGAGGTTGGCGAATGTTTCCTTTAGGTCTTCGAGGAGTCTCTGTCACTCCTTTGTCTTGACCACCACATCATCGACGTAGGAACGTACATTTCTGCCGATCTGTGATTGCAGGCATTTCTGCATGCAACACTGGTATGTAGCCCCTGCATTTTTTAGTCCAAATGGCATGGTGGTGTAGCAGTAAGCCCCATACGGGGTGATGAATGTTGTATTTATTTGATCAGTGGGGTTCAGCTGGATCTGGTGGTAGCCGGAATACGCATCCAGAAATGACAATTGTTCACAGCCGGCCGTGGATTCGATCACTTGATCTATCCTTGGCAGGGCATGCCTTGTTGAGGCTGGTGTAGTCAACACACATGCACCAAGTCTTGTTCTTCTTCAGCACCAGCACTGGGTTTGCTAGCCATTCCGGGTGGAAAACCCCATGATGAATCTGGCTGCAAGCAGCCTGGTGATTTCTTCACCAATTGTTCTTCTCTTCTCCTCAACAAAGTGGCATAGAGATTTCTTGACCGGTTTTGCATCCGGCCTGACATGTAAAGAGTGCTCGGCGAGCTCCCTTGGAACACTAGGCATGTCCTTGGGGGACCGTGCGAAGATATCCCAATTCTCATGGAGGAAGTCGACGAGCATGCTTTCCTATTTGTTTTCAAGGCCGCCTCCGACCAGGATGAACTTGTCCAGCTTGGCCTTGTTGAGCAGGATCTTCTTGGTGCCCTTGGATGGATTGAATTGTGCCTCTCGGGCTGCCTTTGGCTCGCCAACCGGCATTTCCGCCTACAAGGCCGCCACATTCTACATGATGATGCGCTTCTCCTTCACAATGATCATGACCTCGGCTAGCTTGGAGCCGTCTATGGTGCATTCCACCGACCGCCTGTAGTTACCGGTGATAGTGATTACACCCTTGGGTCCGGGGAGCTTCATCTTGAGGCAGGCGTAGTGTGGCACTGTCATGAACTTGGTTAGCACTGGGCGTCCGAGGATAGTGTGATATGCGCTGGAGAGGTTGACCACCTCGAACCAGATGGGCTCGTGGCGGAAGTTGCCCTCCGTGTTGAAGATGGCATCCAGCCGGATCCTGTCGATGGACAAATGCAATGGACCCGAAACGGCTCCATGGAAGGAGTTACTGGACCGCTCCAGTTGGGATTCGCTGATGCCGAGCCGGTCCAACGAGCTGTGGTATAGGAGGTTGATGTGGTTGCCTCCATCTACAAGGACAAGGGAGAATCTGCAGGAGTGCTTCTTGGAGACGATTGCGTAGGTACCCGGGTGTGGAAGCACATCCGGCTGATCCTTCCTGCTCCACATGATCTCTTGCTTAGACCAGTTGAGGTATTGAGGAACAGGGGGAACAATTGTGTTCACCTCCGCCTCACGGTGCCTCTTTCTATGCTTGGTCTCCGGCTCGATGGTGAAAATATGGTAGTTTCCCACTCAGAGAGGGTAATTGCCCTCGTCCTTGTCTTGGCAATTCTAGCATTCACGGTTATCCTGCTGGCCACCGGTTGGCGAAGGCGGCAGTGGTGGTGGCAACCAGCAAACCTCGGCCATCCTCTTTGTCCAGGTGCATTGGCGGGTTGTGTGTGTAGCTGGCTTGTTGCTGCCACTGTAGAACTTGCACGGGCCATTGAGCATTGATTTGATGGTGTACTTGGGCCACGGCGGCCGGTCATCGGGCTTCTGCCTCCGGCTGCCGGCTACAGACGGATCTTCCTAGATGGCCGCTACCTGCGTGGACCTGTAACGGTTGTCCAGCTGGTTGTCCTTTCTCTTGCCATGGCGGTTGTTGTGGCCATGCCGCTTGGAGTTGTTATGATGCCCATCCGGTTGGCGCCGGTCCGTGGAGTTATCCATAATGATCTGCCCTTGGTCATCCACCATGATGGCCTTCTTCATTGCCGCATCGGTGGTGGCGTACTTGTCTGTGATGGCCATGGCTGAGCCATGGTGGTGAGCTCGACCCGGCTGAGCTTGTGCTTGAGCATTGTGTTGTCTCTGTAGTCATTGACGAAGAAGTCAATCGCATGCTGTTCACGCACCCCCTCGCATGAGTTGTGCATGCTTGTCCACCAGGTAAGGTAGGTGTGGTCGGATTCGTCCTTGCCTTGGACACATAGGGTGAGCTCGTGAGGCCGCCCTGGTCTCTTGTAGGTGTCGGTGAAGTTGCCGAAGAATGCTTCCTCAAAGTCGACCCAGGCGTTGATGCTGTTGTCGGGGAGACTGTTCAGCCCGGTTCTAGTCGAGTCGAGGAGCATGAGGGGGACGTAACGTACTGCCACCCGCCGGTTGTCGGTATCTATGCCCACCGTAGTGACATAGTGCACCAGCCAGTCTTCCTGCTTGAGCGAGCCATCATACTTTGGTGTATCCCTTAGGAGCGAAAATCCCTTTGGAAACGGTTTGTTCCGGATGCGTGGTCCAAAACATCTCGGGTCGGCTGGACTTTCCTCCTCCAGCGCGCATGATTGTATCAGGAGGTCGACGCATGCGTGCGCATCGCACGTTTTTGGCTCGCGCGGGCCAAGTTGCCCCGTCAGGCGGGACTTGGGCGGCGCGAGGCTTCTTTCGGCATCGTCAGCTGGTTGGTGGCGTTGCCCTTGTCTGGCTCTATCAGCCGGAGCTCGGTTTCTGCTGGTGACCGCCGCGGCGTCGGGCTAATGATGTCCACGGCCGGCTGATCCGCTGTGTGGATGGATGCCGCTAGGTCCACTATCCGGCGAGGTGGCTGGCTCTTGTTGTTTCCACCAAGGCTTGCGCCTACCACGGCCTGCTGCTTGTTGGTCGTTGCAACAAGGAGCTGAATGCGCACCTGCTGGCGACATTGCTCATATCCCTCTAGGTGGCTCAGCTCAGCGGCGGCTGCTTCTGCAACCCTCATGTTCTTGGCCGGAGTGATGTAAACCAGCTGAACCGCGGGGGTACGTGGGTCAGCAGCACGGTCCAGTTTTGAGCCAAGGTTGCGGCCCTAGGGAGGAATCTGCCGGTTGGCACTAGGCAGGCGGGCGAAGCCGTGTGCGGTGTTTTACTCACGTATGGTTGCGTTCAGACGGTGCTGCTAGGCAGTGACCTTGTTGTCTTCCTCCAGGAGGTTTTGGCACATGGCCTCCAGCGCAGCTGCGGCTGTCGCTGGGTCCGCCTCGGTGATGATGGGGTTGCGGAGGTTCTGGATGGAGGTGGCCAGCGGATCTAGGTCTTGCTCGCGCGAAGAGGCGATGTTGCCTCCTATGTTGCGCTCCAGAGGCAGGCGATGGCCGTTGCCTGAGCCGGCCATCATGACCTTGACACTACCATTGGCAACATGTGGAGCGGAGAAGCCAGGCAGTGCACCAGAGAAGGCGATGACATCACGAGGGAAGGTCTTGGTGACGGTGGTGACGTAGACGCGGTGCTTGCCGAAGTGCATGACAGAGTCGTCGCTTGGGAAGGTCTCCCAAGTGAAGCGTGATGCGTGGTTGATGACAAAGTCGAAGGAGCTGAGAGTGAGGACGAGGCCGGAGGTAACTCGCTCACCAGCGACAAGCGGAAGTCCCGTGCGAAAGATGACCCCAGCCCAAGTGTTGTGCCCCATGGTGGGTGCCAACTGTTGTGGTGGGGAACACGGCAGTGCCATTGGGGATGGAATGAGAGGGGACAATCAGGATGCTATCGGTGGCTACTCACAACGGGTTGGTCACAGATACTACGAACACAGCGAGGTACCCAGGTTCGGAGCCCTCTTGTCGAGATAAAACTCCTACTCATGTAAGGATCTACTATATCAGGGGCGAATGCCCAGTACAAGTGGTCCTTCAGTTGTTTCCCTAGCTACTATGGAGAGCTAGAGGAAGAAGATGAACTACTGAACTGCTTGAATCTATATAACTTACCTAGAACCCTAGCACTGCCCTCCTTTATATACAGGTTGGGACAGGTAGGTTATAATGTGGAATCTAGGGTTTACTATTTGGTTTTTGGGTTTACAAAGTGGGCCGGCTGGACGGGCCCAGCCGGTGGGACAGGACCTGGTCAAGCCTCCAGTACAGGGGGACAGCGCTACAGTGTCCCAGTGCCTTTGCTTTGGGCGTCACCCGGCACTTTACTCGTCAGCCGGTGCTTTACTCGTCACCCGACGCTTTACTCGTTAGTTGGTGCTTTAGCAGTCAGCCGACAACGCTCTCCTCAGCTTCCAGCCATGGCGCTTTGGCGCAGATGTCTTCTAGCGCCGGCAGGGCAGTGTGCCAGCCTGTCCGGTCATGGGTGCGCTCACCAAGGAGCATCACCCCCTCCATATCTTGGCCAGCGGTTAGAGGCGGCCGAGTAGAGGCGGCCACCTAGCCGGTTCTTCTGGCCATCCGGCTAGATGGGCCAGCCGGGGAATCTTGAGGGTGGACCGGATGGAGTGGTCCACCCGTATGTGGTTCTTTGTCTTGCGGACATCCGGCCAAGCATCCCTGGAGCCGGCTAGTTGAGCCTGGCTTGGCCTACCCAGGGGTCATCCTCCCGACACCAACCCTAATTAGGGTTACAATATCACTTCAGTGAGGGATCTAGAGAGGGACCGAGAGAAGAGAGGTAGGGAAACAACTTACCCATGGTCCTCGCTAGATTCTAGAAGAGGGAAGCAGAGGTAGGCGCCGAGAACAGAACCACGGCGTCACGAGGAGCACCTAGAAGCAATGCAACCCACGCCGAGCCACACCAGCAGCTGCAGTATCCCAAGGAGAGCAGCACAGACAGAAACCACTACACCACCAGAGCACCAGAACAGCGCCACAGGGTCACCGGAGTACAACACTACGGAGAGGGACGAAACCTTAGCCCTAGAGAGGTAACAGAACGCTTGAGAGAAAGTGTGCACAATGAATCGAGTAGGACCAAATGACATAGCATCTTCGACTTGGTCAGTACGAACCACGGTAGAGGCCGGGGAGGCCGAGGCTCACCAGAATCAGAGAGCGACAGCGGTGGCGACACGAGTTGCTAGAGGATGGAGGAGAGCGAGGAGGGGAGAAGATGCAGGTGGTTTGGGCTGATGGACCGACCTAGGCAACACGATGTGGTATGGCCCAAACCACTAGGCCGAGCCAGGGCTAGGCCAGCCAATCGGTCCAGTCCTAGGTTTAATAAGAAATATTTAATAAAATCCTAAATTATAAAAACACCTCTCATGGTATTTTAGCTCCAGAAAATTAAATCAGAATCCTAAAAATAGAAATTATATCTCTAAATGTTCGTAAAAATGTGGGCTAGTCAATAAAAATACTAACTTGTATTTTAGAATAATAAAATTAATCTAATTATTTTAGGGAAATATTTCCTTCATGGAATTTTCTAAAATAGAGAATAGTACTTAAAAATAATTAAAATTCAATTTTAAGATCCTAAATAAATACTTTATGTAATAAAAATACTAGTTTGTATTTTAAATTGATAAAAAATAAAATGTGTATTTGAAAACACTTATTCCTTTATGGAATTTTACTAAAATAAGGGTCAGACTAAAAATTACATAAAAACCCACATTTAAGATCAAGGTACATTTTACTAGAAAAATTCTAACCATGTTATTCCAAAAGATTTTAAGATTTCAGAAGTAATAAATCCTTAGTTGTCTATTTTATTCAAATAAAATATTTGTTTTTTCATAAAGATAACTGACATGGGTATGCCCCACGGGCACCTAGGTTTGGCTTGAACGGTGCAGCCCAAGAGAATCCTATGGCAAGGCCCAAGACGATTCGGGTGACCCAAGTCCTAGAAGACGTGAATTCTTGGGAAGCACGGCAATGTGTAGATAGGAAACTAAAAGGGAAAAACCCTAATCTGTAACCGACTCCGCCTGCTATCCTAAGATCTAGCCCCCTATATAAAGGCTATGAGGGGCATCAAGAAAGGTACCTCGCAACCTTAGTTCACACAACACCAGATTGCATATGTGTACCCTTGAAATCTTCGATTCCTTCAATAACAAAAAGCAGACAAGCAGGAGTAGGGTCCCTTCAAAGGGCCTGAACCTGGGTAAACCGCGTGTCCCTGATGTGCTTGTTTGCTAGATTATTGATGCCTTCGGTGCTCCCCACTTCCTCTAACCCAAGTCCATCAACCATGGGCATCGGTGAGTTAACCCCTCGTCAATTGGCACCGTCTATGGGAAACGGGAGTGCTGATGTTGCGGATTCGTCAGCCCCTTCACCTGCGATCTACAACTCTGCTGCAGTGGAGAGTCACCCCCTTTTCGGCACCTTGGACTTCACCGTCCACTAATCGGCGACTCGCCAGGACTTCGAGTTCGTAGGAGACGGAATCAGCATGATGATCGGGAGCCTATGCTTCTAGGCCAGCCAGATCAGAACGCTCCGCTTTCCCGATCACTCACCGGCACCTTTGATTGCACCTGCCTTGTGGTTCCTACCACCAATCGGCATCCTAAGAAATCTCAACATGTCGGCTTCAGCCTATGACACGAACATCAACAATAGTTGCGACTCCGATATGTGCAACCTATCGTCGGAGGATGGTGCCTACGGATCCGTATTGGAAAGTTGCGGGAGCGGAAACCTCCCCAACCACTACATGTGCGTCGTCGTCACCTGTGGTGATGGAGGCACTCAAAGAAACACTGGAAACAGATGGCCAACAAATGGAGCTCCTACCAATGACCCCGCCAATGGTGAACAACCCAACCCTCCCAACCCCGACACACACGGCGTAAACACCAACAACGGGGCAGAACGCCAACAGATCCACCTCAATGAGGCTGGATGGGCGCGAGTCAGGGAAGCCATGTAGGGCAACCCCCTCCCACCAGACGCATCACGTGACTTGCTGATGGGATACCACTAGATGCTCGTCAAGGATTTCAACCGCCAGAAGGCGGTGAACGCAGAATTTGTAGCTCGCAAACAGGCCGCTGATGCGTCGAGTGTCTGACAGGCAGCACTCTCCTCTATCGGTGGTTCCTCTTCAAAAGGCAACGGTCCCAGAGCCACCAAAAGGCGCTCACGGCTAGACCACCTCAACGACAGAGATCAAGAAGAGGCAACCAAGGCCCTGGACTTCTCATTCATGTTGGTGGACTCTCGGGGTCACATGATCCCGAAGGCACCGCAAGATGCGGTGATAGCAGCTACTACATACCTACTCACCAACCAACCATCGGCCGGAGATCCACGATCTGTCGTGCACAGGTCCTCCATTGCTAGACTTGGGCTGGTAGAAGCTATGTTGGCCAAGGAGCCGGTGCTGGAGCCAAAGAAAGCAAAGGCGCCACCCGTGAGATATCCCTCGCCATCTTCTAGTGAGGAGCAACACGACATATCGCGGCGACGCTGTAGCCCATGGCGACATAGCCTATGATGCACATGACGAAATCACACAGCGCAAGGTCGACAAGATGTGCGTCAAGCGCGCCTACTCAACAGAGTCGGAGAACAATGGGATAGAGCTCAATGGTGCCAGCTGCTTTAGTAGAGCCATACGGCAGACTCAGATGCCGAAAGGCTTCAAGCTTCCTTCGGAAAACCTGAAGTTCGACGGCCTCTAGGATCCGAAAATCAGGCTGGAAGCCCACGTCTCCTCTGTCAAGTTGCACGGTGGTAACAAGAACACAGTCATGCAGTGCCTACAACTGCATTTGCAGGGCACTGCTCGAGCGTGGCTCAACAATCTGCCCCGCGGTTGGATCCGCGGCTAACCAACAACTTTCGAAACTACAACTAACATATTTGGTTGGTATTTTAGTTTCTAAGTTGCCAACAAATGACTTCAAACTTGGTTGTAATGGGGTGTGGAAGGTCATAGTGGTAATACAAGTATGAAATGTTGTAACTTCACAATAATGATGAAAAGGTTGCTTACAATAGAAAAATATGTAGTACTAAAATGAAAACTTACCATTCTCGAGATTTCGTGAGACGTTTCAGTATTACTTAGCCCTTCATATTGCCTATCTTGATCTTCCCGTAAAATCTTTTCATCTGCATGATCAGTATGGGAACTTACTTTCCCCATTTCTTTGGTAACGTAAATTCATAAAAATAATAAAATGATTATTCATAGAAATAAAAATTGTCAAAAATAAATAAATAACACATTGTAGTAGAAATTATGTAAATACAAACTATTAAAAACATGATAGGTATCGTAGTGTCCTGAATATATTTTGTACAACAAAATAAAAGAGAAATTTGTGTCATTTCAATCTCAAGTTGCAAGTCTAGTTGCACCATATAAAAATCACTAATCGCGATTTGAAAATTCACAATCAATTGATATAATTTCAATCTCATTTGCAACTTATAAAAATAAAATCCCAGTTGCAACTCTAATTGCAACTCACATGCAAAGCTCAGATCACCATTTAAAAAATCTTAGTAAATTGATGTCATTTGACTTTCAACTTATAGAAATTTCTAGTTACAACCCTAGTTCCAATTCACGGGAATTAATTGCAACCCTAGTTGCAACTCACGGGAAAATAACAAATTACGATTTCAAAAATCACAGTCAGTTGATGCTATTTAAATCTCAGTTGCAAGTCTAGTTGCAACTTATAAAAAATCCCAGATACACCCCTAGTTCCAATTTATAGGAAAAGCTCGGATCACGATTTAAAATTATTAGTCAATTGATTTCATTATAATCATTGTTGCAATTCTAGTTGGAACTTATAAAAAAATCCTAGTTGCAATAGAAAATGCAGAGATCACGATTTCAAAAATGTTAGTCAATTGATGCCATTTAAAACTTAGTTGCAAGTCTAGTTGAAACTTATAAAAAATCTCGGATACAACCCCAGTTACAATTCATAGGAAAAGAACGATTGCGATTAAAAATTCTCAGCCAGCTGATATCATTTTGATCTCAGTTGCAAGTTTAGTTGTAACTCATAGGAAAAGCATGGATCAAGATTTCAAAATTCTTAGTCAAGTGACGCAGTTACAACCCTAGTTCCAATTCATAGAAAAAGAATGGATCATGATTCAAAATTCTAAGTCAATTTATATCATTTCAATCATAGTTGAAAGTCTAGCTACAACTAAAAATAAAATCCTAGTTGCAACCCTAGTTATAAAATCTCACAGAAAAATCACGCACCACGATTTCAAAAATCTTAGTCAATTGCCACCATTTCAATCTTAGTTGCAAGTCCAGTTAAGGCTTATAAAGAAGGCCTAGTTACAACCCTAGTTTAATTCACAGAAAAATCATGCATCACGACACGAAATTCTGAGTCATTTGATGTCATTTCAGTCTCAGTTGCAACTTATAAAAAATTCATGTTGCAACTCATAGGAAATTCACGGATCACGATTTCAAAAATCTTGGAAAATTTACATCATTTAAATCTTAGTTGCAAGTCTAGTTGTAACTTATAAAAACATCTCAGTTACAATTCTAGTTCCAATCCACAGGAAAAGCACGGATTGCGATCCAAAAATATTCAGTCAATTGTGTCTAGATGCAACTTATAAAGAAATTTCAGTTGCAACTCATAGGAAATTACGGATCACGTTTCAAAATTATCAGTCATTAAATGTCATTTCTCAGTTGCTAGTCGAGTTGCAACTTATATAAAAAGTCCTTGTTGCAACTCGGTTGAAACTCGTAGAAGCATAGATCGCGATTCAAGATTCCTAGCCAATTGATGTTATTGCAATCTCGGTTGCAAGTCAAGTTGCAACCACACTTGCAACTCACAAGAAAGAACGAAACATGAATTCAAAATCTAATTCAATTGATGCCACTTAAATCTTAGTTGCAAGTCGAGTTGTAACTTATAAAAAATATACTTGCAACCCTAGTTGCATTTCACATGAAAAAGCACGGACCGGTCATTTCAATCCCCTGTTCAAGTCCATTTGCAAATTATAAAATATCGTAGTTGAACTCACAGGAAAGCATGGATTACGATTCAAAAAATCTCAACCAACTGATGTCATTTCAATCGCAGTTGCAGAGTAGTGGAACAAGTCATGACTAGCATCAACACAAATAATTGGATGTAATATCCTGTAGTTTAAAAGAGTCAAAATCGGTAGAACGTAGGTGTGCATTGCATTCATGCATGTAAAATCCAGGATTTTTAAAACTTTTTGATAGACCTTATCAAAATGATTGAAGTTCACTTAAATTGATGAGTTGGACTTAGGTCATCAAGTTGAGCACTATAAACTTTGACATGACCTTTGCTAAAATCCTATCTTAGGAGGGTAGAACTGAAATTCGTGAGTAAAATTGACCATAACATAACCACGTCCATAGTTAACATAAAACAAGATCTATTTTGTCATTATCAATCTGTCATCACATGTGCTAGATAATTGTCAACACCCGGTTTTTTAATCCCAGATGCCTGTTATGTCATACCTCGCAATCCCAGGATTACTATTTTTGCGAGACATAACAGATTGGATATCACAGTACCTCATCCATTACAAACCATAAATAAGGTCTTACACAAATAAGGATCTCATGATCCAGTCTTAATACAACAAGCAGCGGAATAAATAATAAGCATAGCGGTGGGGTCCATCTTCAGGGGCACAGGCAATGCTGACGAAGGCAGATAGTCCTAGTTATCATAGCCATCCTGCTGACCATCATCTTGGTAATCTCCTTCATAGTATGGCCATAGGAATAGCCAGGGACAAAAGCCATGAGTACTCTTTAAGTACTCGCAAACTAAAACTAACAAGTAAGATAGTACCAGTGTAAATGCTAACTCTAAGTTTGACTATAAAGTTAAGTTTGAAACCTAAGCTAAGTTCAGAAACAAATAAAGATAAAATAAAGTTCTAGAATCACTTAAGTTGGGAAGCTAGTGTCATAGTCACAACCCTGTTGTGGTCAAGTCAAGATTCATCATTCATTTCATAAGTCACTTTTGAAAACATCTGACAATGAAACAGTATGGCCACTCCAACTGTCCATAACCGCGGACGCGGCTATTCGAATAGTTTGACACTCTACAGAGGTGGTACACTTTAACCACAAGATTCGATACATCTATCAGGGATAACCCTGAATTATCATACTTAGTATACAGATAATCAAACATAACCTTTCCTTTACACACTCTAGTATAAGCACCTCTCCTATGAGCATGGCCTCCAAACCATGACCATCTGTCATCTTGGGCACTTCATAGGTGGACAACATTGAGAGGTAGCCTCAGCTCCAACCTCTCCCACGGGAGAACTAATACTAATGCATATAAATTTCTGGCTAAGCCTTACCCAATTCAGGTATTGTGGTTGTACGGTAAAATTGGAATGGTATCGTATCCGAATCCAACCGTTAGTTTTGTAAAAGGGTTAAGGCTCATGCCTCAATATTTTCATCATCATAAACCATTTGTGTTTCTCAACACATGTCAAAACATCTCAATAGAATGACTCATCATTCCAAGGTTTTCCTATTTCATTTTCACCAAGTGTTCCCATCTAAAGTGACTTAAGTTTTGATCTAGCTCTAAACTACTAAGTTAAGAGTGTTCACTAAAGTGGGATGCTAAGATCAATCTCATGCCATAGAATGACATCTAAAGTTATCTAGATAGGTCAAGTTTTATACTTTTTATGCTACCTTCAAAACAAGTAAAGGACTTTGGTAAAGTAAAGAAAGTAAAAGCTTGAAAGTAAACTTGGAATAGGTACTAGTCAAAGTGGTATAACCAAAGCATGCCTAATGCATCTTGCTTAGGTTATCTAAATATTCTAGCTTGCTAACAATAGCTTGGATTTTTAATGATGGCTTGCTAGTATAATACTTGCAAGTGTTAGCTTGCCTTGGTTGGTGCAGTGGTTGAAGTTTTCTTCCTCTTCTTCTTGATAGCACTCCTCCTCGAAAGCTTGGTCGGTACTACCGTCTATAAATACATACAGAGTACACAATCACCAAACAATACTTAACTAGTTTATTTATCACTCTAAGGCACACATTTGATGATCTATTATCATCACAAGCATCACAAAGTTTTATTAACTAGTTTCATTCTTTTTATTTAAGAAAAGTAATTTCTACTTATTGAAAATAACTAAGATTTAATATTCTCCAATTAAAATATGCGATCATATGGACACATGTCATCACCACATATTCTAACATGTGGGAACGTGATTTAAGGGTTGGATCACATTTTAATAATTTTAAGTTTAGAATTTAATGATTTAAAGTGACTAGAAATGCCTATATAGCATTATTTTGGTACTAGTCCAAAGTCGCTGCATGCAAACCTTAATATTATTACATATTTAGATAGGTATGGTTAAATGTGATTTTGAGAGTTGGAATCAACTCAAAAGCTATCATGGTTGATTTTATAAAAATGTTTGAATGTGCAAAAGCTTCTATCTTGTTATTTTTACTAGGAGAGATCTGTAACTTTAAATGAATTAAATCCAACGGGCTTGGATAGATCTTTTCAGTATCTTTCTAACAAAATTTTAATCACTAAATTTCGTTCAGTAAATCTTCTTGAATTGATTTTTGAACTAAGGGACAGAAGTGAGTTCGAACTAAAATAGAAAAAACCTATATTTGAATTCATGGGCTAGCGCGGGAAAGAAAATGGGCCGGCCCAGTGACGCTCCGCGGTGCGAATGACAACTGACAGGGGTGTCCCATAGGTCAGAGGCACATCAAACGCGAAGCGGTACGGGGCAACATGGACCGTGCGATTAAAAATAAGATCTATGGCTGAGGATCGTCGTCCTCGGCGAACAGGTCGTCGGCGAGAGCTAACCCTAGCGGCTCGGTGGGGGTGCAATGGGGGCATACCAGGGCTCCAACTAGCGTGGCGATGGGGGCGATCGAACATGCTGTCGACGGCAAACTCAGGCGTGGTCGCGGTGGCTCCTGGGGTGGACGAAATCGACGGCGCCTCTCCTCCTCTATTGTGTCAAGCTCCGGCTAAATTCCGGCGAATGGCGGCCCGCCTTGCTCCGGGGATGGGGTGGAAGGATCAGTGGAGAGAGGGGAGTGAGATGGTGTGACTAGTTTGTGCTGGGGTGGCCTCCTTTTATAGGGCGACGAAGGGACCAAACGGCATGACGGTGAGCTCGTCGGTGACGTTGATACAGACGGCTAGAGGCATGGGTTGGGTAGGCGGACGGTGGCCTGCCTCCTGGCGGTCATCTATGTGGTAAAGGCAACGCTAGGGGTGGTGGCGTTTGGTCGGGTGAGGCTGGCGCTCGACGCGGCGCACGGCGACTGTGGGTCACGCGGCGGCGCATGGCCGTGTTTGGCGGGGTGCTGGGGTCGAGGCAGAGCGGCGTGCATCTTATTGGGTCGAGGGGTGGTCTGTGGCGTGCTGGCGGCTAACGCGCTCTAGCGTGCTCTAGCGAGCTCACAGAGAGAATGGGCGGCGGTGTTAGGGAGTGGTCCATGGCCTGGCTGGGCTTGGGGAAGGGACAGAGAGGTGCAGTAGGGTTGGACTGAGCTAGGGGACTTGATGGAATGGCGCGGTGTTGTCCCTGGCGCTCTGCCCTCTTCTGGCCGGAGGCGACCACTAAGTGGCGGCGCTCCACTTCTGCTGCTGCTTAGGGGTAGGCCGGTGAGGTGTTGGTTGGTCTCAGGGGGACAAGGGTGAGTAGATAGGGTTCAATGGGGGACAATGGCTTAATTAGAAATAGTAATAGTTAGGCCATTTTATTTCTGTCTGCAAGGTGTTTGTAGAAATGGCCGAAAGAACTCAAGTTTTGAATTTTTAGATGATTATTGGTGGAGTTGTTAGGCACATGCTTAAGCATATGTGGTTGCTTGGGATTTGAAAATGGAGCTCATTTGAGTGGTTTTTTAAATAGTGTGATCTTGATACCTACACTAGATTCAATTTTCAAATGCCATTTAAAATTAGTGTTTGAAAGTTTTGGGAAGATCACAAAGTGGGCCTTGGTACATAACTATATGTACTAGCAAGGGGTGCAAAGATCCACATTTGTTTCTGTTAAGAATTGAGTTCTAGGAATAACCAAAGTAGGCATGTTGATTAAAATGGCACAAATGACCATTTGGTTTTTTTATTCATTTTCATTTGTTTTTCTTTGGGATTTGTTTGGGAATGATCTAGATGATGTTTATTTCACCTAAGAATCATTTTACAATCAATGGATCACTTAATCATGGCAATTTAAAACAACTCCTATTTAAATCCACACACATATGAATGCTTTAATATTTTTAAATGGAAAAGTTTGTGTTAACTCTAAATTTGATGATTTGGATCATGATCACTTGGATTAGAGTTTTGGGATGTTACAAACCTTCCCCCCTTAAATGAAATCTCGTCCCGAGATTTACGAAAGAAAGCTAGGAACTAAAGAGATCTGGGAACTCTGTCCTAATGTAATCTTCTCGCTCCCAAGTGGCTTCCTCTTCGGTATGGTTGCTCCATTGAATCTTGATAAATTTGATACTCCTGGCTCTGGTGGTTCTGTAAGCTTCCTCCAAGATACGGATGGGCACTTCACAATATGTCAGGTCATTGTTGATCTCAACGGCTCGATGATCGATGTTCTTGAAAACTTCAGTCTTCTCTGGCACTTCCAGGAATTTGTGAAGTAACGAGATATGGAACACATTGTGGATGGCTGACATCTCTTCAGGTAGTTCCAGTTGATACGATACTTCTCCTTGACGGTTCAGAATCTTGAAGGGCCCAATATATCTGGGGGCTAACTTTCCTTTTAGACTAAAGCGTTGCGTTCCCTTCAATGGCGAAACTTTGAGATATACAAAATCTCCGACATTGAAAGTCAGGTCTCTCCTTCTCTTGTCAGCATAACTCTTTTGTCTGGACTGGGCGGTCTTGAGGTGCTCACGGACTTTGTGAACTTTCTCTTCGGCTACTCGGAGAATGTCGGGTCGAAAGATCTGACTCTCTCCTACTTGCGACCAATTCAAAGGGGTGCGACACTTTCTTCCGTATAGGAATTCAAATGGTGCCATTTGCAAACTACCTTGATAACTATTGTTATATGAGAATTCTGTGAAAGGCAGGCAGTCTTCCCATTTTGATCTGTACTCTAACACACAAGCTCTCAACATATCCTCTAGGATCTTGTTGACTCTTTAAGTCTATCCATCAGTTTGCGGGTGATAAGTGGTGCTGAAGTTCAACTTGGTGCCTAATCCTTCCTGGACTTTCTGCCAAAATCTAGAGGTAAATTGGGTTCCTCGATCTGATACTCTGGTCTTGGGGGTTCCATGCAGACTAACAATTCTAGCAATATACAGCTCTACTAGCTTCGAACTCTGGTAGCTTGTCTTGACAGGTAGAGCTACCTTGGATAGTCTATCAACGATGACCCAGATTGAGTCATTTCCCCTACTCGAAGTAGGTAAACCGGTGACAAAGTCCATTTCAACGGAATCCCATTTCCATTCCAGAATCTGCAATGGTTGCAATAGTCCTGCGGGTCT
Source organism: Avena sativa (assembly GCA_916181665.1). Taxonomy (NCBI): domain Eukaryota; kingdom Viridiplantae; phylum Streptophyta; class Magnoliopsida; order Poales; family Poaceae; genus Avena; species Avena sativa. The sequence goes on from OV702287.1 coordinate 350,269,505, forward strand.
CTGATGCTCTTCTTTGACTCTTTGACAGATGTCACACTTGGCGATGTAGCTCCCAATTTCTCTCTTCATCTTGTGCCACCAAAGTTGCTCTTTCAAATCTTGATACATCTTCGTTCCTCCGGGGTGGATAGAATAAAGAGTATCATAAGCTTCCTTCATGATAACTTGCTTCAGCTCCAAATCTGCTGGCACACAGATACGTCCTTTGTACCACAGAACTCCTTCTTCGTCTTCAGTGAATCCAGGTACCTTTCCTGTACCAATACGACGTTTGATTATGTCGATACTTTCATTTCCCTTCTCGGTTTCCTTGATTTGGCTGATTAATGTGGGTTGAAGGTCAATGCTAGCTAAGAATTCTTTGCTAGCAAGCTCAGTCCTAAATTGTTCCAACTCCTCATACAAACTTGGTTGCTTCTCTTTGATCATGGTGTTTAGCCTACACGGCAATCTGCTAAGAGCATCCGCTACCACATTGGCTTTGTCGGGGTGATAGTGAATGTCAAGGTCATAATCCATGATTAACTCTATCCATCTCCTTTGCCTCATATTCAGCTCCTTCTGAGTGAAAATATACTTCAAGCTTTAGTGATCGGAGTAAATCTCACAGCAATTACCCATTAGATAATGACGCTATATCTTCAATGCCAAAACTACGGCTGCTAATTCAAGATCATGGGTCGGATAGTTCTGCTCATGCTGCTTCAGTTGTCGAGACAGATAAGCGATGACTTTGCCTTCTTGCATCAATACACATCCGAGACCAATCTTGGATGCATCACAATATACATCAAACGGCTTCTTGATATCTGGCATGATCAATATTGGGGCTGATATCAATCTCTTCTTTAGTTCTTGGAAACTGGCTTCACACTTGTCAGTCCATTCAAACTTCTTGTCCTTCTTTAGCAATTGGGTCATGGGTCTGGCGATGCTCGAGAATCCTTCTACGAACTTGCGGTAATATCCCACTAATCCGAGAAATGCACGGACTTGGGTTTGAGTGGTTGGGGCTTCCCATGCTTCGACATCTCTGATCTTGGTGGGATCAACGGAGACTCCTCCGGCAGACACAATATGTCCTAGGAACTTGGCATATAACCGATGCTCTCTCAGGGTTTCTAGGATAATTCGCAGATGTTGCTCATGCTATTCTTCTGACTTGGAGTAGATAAGGATATCATCGATAAACACAACGACAAATTTATCTAGGAAATTCATAAAGATCTTATTCATGAGGTTCATGAAATAAGCAGGGGCATTGGTTAATCCAAAAGACATAACCGTATACTCATATAAACCATAACGAGTAGTAAAGGCAGTCTTCGGAATATCCGTTGCACGAATTTTAAGTTGGTGATAACCAGTCCTAAGATCAATCTTCGAGAATACCTGGGCTCCAGTCAACTGATCAAATAGATCCTCTATCTTTGGCAAGGGGTACTTGTTTTTTATGGTGATGCCATTCAGCTTTCTGTAATCTATGCACAAATGGTTGCCTCCATCTTTCTTGTCGACGAATAACACTGGTGATCTCCATGGTGATGCGCTTGGTTGAATCAAGCTTGTTGCTAACATAGCATCCAACTGCTTCTTTAGTTCCACTAACTCTAAGGGGTTCATGCTATAGGGTCTCTGGGCTATGGGTCCGGTTCTGGGGATTAGTTCGATAATGAACTCAATATCCCTATCCGGGGGCATACCTGGCAATTCATCCGGGAATACGTTGGGGTATTCACAGACTACTCGGACTTGGTCTATGGTGGGGAGGGCTAGATTCTTGTTGCACTTGAATTGACGAGGTAAGGTTTCAGATATATGCTCTACTGTGACTCTAGAGCTACTGGTCATGGTGATGACTTTCTTAGCATAGTCTATCAGTCCTTTATGCCTTGACATCCAGTCCATACCTAGTACTACTTCCAATCCTTTGGTTCCGAGTACGATTAGGTTAGCATAAAAATTTATCCCATGTATTCTGATAGGCACAGCTTTGCAAATTTTTTTAGCTTTTGTAGTTGAGCCGGAGATTTGAACTATCATGACATGCTTCAAGTTGGTTGGGTGAATCTTATTAGTGCATGCAAATTCTTCGGTGACAAATGAATGCGATGCTTCCGAATCAAACAATAATCTTGCTAAAACTGAGTTGACAGAAAACATACCCAGCACTACATCTGGCGCTTCTTGGGCTTCCTCGGCGTTCATGTGGAAGAGACGGCCATTACAGTTGTGAGGGTTCCCTGAGGAAAATCTTCTCCCTGGTTAAACACGGCGCTGTTGTTGAGCTGGGGCATTCACATTGGCAGTGGTGGCAGTCTTCTTGGAACACTCATTGGAATAGTGACCTTCACTCCACACTCGAAACAAGTTATCTGGGACTTGTCTTTTGCTGCGATAGGCACATTATTGCTTCCAGTTCTGGGTGCAGTGTTGTTGTTGTTATTGCTCTTGGGAGGGGCACGGTTGAAATTGTTGGTGCTGCCGGAGTTGTTGTTGTTTCCTCCGGACTTCACATTGCCTCCGCTACGGTTGGGGTAGCTTGGGCGAGACATTGGGGGTCGGTTGTTTCTGGGTGCATATCCTGGTGAGGGGTTGGGACGGTACTTCTGGTGACTGCTAGATCCAGATTGCTACATCATACGATGTATGCGGTTGTCGTTTGCCTGATTAATCTTCCCTTCCATCTGAATGGCAGAGTCAACTAGCTCTTCGAGATCCTCGAAGCGGATGTTGACGAGGACAGTCTGCATATCATCATGCAGTCCATTCAGGAATATCTCCTTCTTCTTGGCCTCCGTGTTGATCTCATCAGGGGCGTACCTTGCAAGCGACAGGAATCTGTCACGGTACTCCACCATAGTCATTCTGCCCTGCTTCAACTCTCTGAATTCATCCCTCATTCTGGTGACTAGGCCCTGCGGCACGTGGGTGCGCCTGAACTTGATCTTGAAGGCTTCCCATGTCATCACTTGACCATGGTTCATCAGGTGGATGTTGTTCCACCAGGCTCTTGCATCTCCTGCCAAATAGTGGGTGGCAAAGAGAACTTTCTCGTTGTCATCAACTCTGGCTACTTCCAAATTGTTCTCCATTGTCTGCAACCAGTCATCAACATCTAATGGGTTCTCTGAAGTGTTAAAGATTGGGGGATTGGTATTCTGGAAGTTCTTCAGCTTGGATTCTTGATGATCCTGATTTCCATGCCCTTGGTTGTTGAGAGCCATCTGGGTGATCTGTTGCAGTGTTGCTAGATTAGCTTGGCGCTCTGCCCTGCTTGCTTCTCTGTATGCGATGAGATTCTGCAGGATCTGCAGCATTGGGTCTTGCGACAAGCTGTTCCCTCCTTGGTTTCCACGAGTCATCTGAAGATTGAGGTAGATAAGGGCATAAGACGGAAAGTTCTAAGGTTCATGGTTTTGGTTTCAAAGCTAAAACTTTGAGTTTGACTCAGGTTTTTGCAACTAACTTCTATTTCATTCATTCAAACAAGCACATGATACAAACACACACACACACCACAACAACAAAGGAAAACAGATGGTTTGAAGAACCATTCTGCAAGCTACGATACAATGGGACCGATACATCTCATGCTACGACAGTGCTCTAGTACATCTACTCATTGTCGATGAAGTTGGAATCCTCATCGTCAGTGTAGAAGTCCACGCCATCCTCCTCCAAAAAGTCATTGTCATTACTGAGGTAAGAATCCATGTCTCCCTTGATGTCTTCACACGCCTCTTCTTCCTCCTTTGCTGCAAGCTGAGCTTCTTGCTCCTTGACGGTCTTCTCGAGGTCGGCCACCTTCTTGCGAAGACGGGCGATGGTGCGATCCTTCTTTTCGCGCTGGAGGCGAAGAGACTGACGGTGCTTGACTAGCAGTGAGAAAGTGTTGGCCTTCTGGGCGGCAATGGCACAGTTGTGGTTGGCGAACTCCCTAGCATTTTCCAACTCCTTCTGCCAATCGTACAACGGGAATTCAAGGTTCTCCACTTGACGCTTCAACTCCAGGTGACTTGGCATCTCCATCGGCATTCCCATGAAGTCACGTCTTGCATAGTGAGCAAAACGGGTTCCTTGGATTTGGTTGACACTGAGGGCACATAGACGTGCGAGAGCTTCATGCATTGCCCTGGCTAGTCCATCTCGCCAGTTGTTCTCCCTTATAGAGAACTGGATTCTCCCGGACGTTGGTGCTTCTATGCTTCCTCAAAGATCAGCGGTGACTAGCCACTGTAAATCTCCTCCTGGGGGTCATGGAAGTTGAGCTCCAAGAAACTCCGAATGTGGGTGTCCCAATAACTCCGACAGTGAATCTAGATCCCTCTCGAAGATCAGCTGGCCTCCGTTGCCCAACTGGTAGAACTTGCTGAACTGAGTATCCATCTACAAGAATTTAGGATAAGGAAGTTAGTGAAGTGATCAAGTGTGTCAAATTTTAGGTAGTAATGTAAGAATTGGAGGAACATGAATTTTTGAAAAAGCATGATTTCCCAAGGGTAAGAGAGGAAATAGTTTTTCATAAATACTCACTTTGGTTTCGAAATTAAGTTTTTTTGTTCGGGCGTCCATTCTAACTAGGGTCTCCTATGGTCAAGATGGCTCTGATACCAACTTGTCAACACCCGGTTTTTTAATCCCAGATGCCAGTTATGTCATACCTCGCAATCCCAGGATTACCATTTTTGCGAGACATAACAGATTGGATATCACAGTACCTCATCCATTACAAACCATAAATAAGGTCTTACACAAATAAGGATCTCATGATCCAGTCTTAATACAACAAGCAGCAGAATAAATAATAAGCGTAGAGGTAGGGTCCATCTTCAGGGGAACAGGCAATGCTGACGAAGGCAGATAGTCCTAGTTATCATAGCCGTCCTGCTGACCATCATCTTGGTAATCTCCTTCATAGTATGGCCATAGGAATAGCCAGGGACAAAAGCCATGAGTACTTTTTAAGTACTCGCAAACTACCACTAACAAGTAAGATAGTACTAGTGTAAATGCTAACTCTAAGTTTGACTATAAAGTTAAGTTTGAAACCTAAGCTAAGTTCAGAAACAAATAAAGATAAAATAAAGTTCTAGAATCACTTAAGTTGGGAAGCTAGTGTCATAGTCACAACCCTGTTGTGGTCAAGTCAAGATTCATCATTCATTTCATAAGTCATTTTTGAAAACATCTGACAACGAAACAGTATGGCCACTCCAACTGTCCATAACAGCGGATGCGGCTATTCGAATAGTTTGACACTCTACAGAGGTGGTACACTTTCACCACAAGATTCGATACATCTATCAGGGATAACCCTGAATCATCATACTTAGTATGCAGATGATCAAACATAACCTTTCCTTTACACACTCTAGTATAAGCACCTCTCCTATGAGCATGGCCTCCCAACCATGACCATCTGTCATCTTGGGCACTTCATAGGTGGACAACATTGAGAGGTAGCCTTAGCTCAAACCTCTCCCGCGAGGGAACTAATACTAATGCATATAAACTTCCGGCTAAGCCTTACCCAATTCAGGTATTGTGGTTGTACGGTAAAATTGGAATGGTATCGCATCCGAATCCAACCGTCAGTTTTGTAAAAGGGTAAAGGCTCATGCCTCAATATTTTCATCATCATAACCCATTTGTGTTTCTCAACACATGTCAAAACATCTCAATAGAATGACTCATCATTCCAAGGTTTTCATAATTCATTTTCACCAAGTGTTCCCATCTAAAGTGACTCAAGTTTTGATCTAGCTCTTAACTACTAAGTTAAGAGTGTTCACTAAAGTGGGATGCTAAGATCAATCTCATGCCATAGAATGAGATCTAAAGTTATCTAGATAGTTCAAGTTTTATACTTTTTATGCTACCTTCAAAACAAGTAAAGGACTTTGGTAAAGTAAAAGCTTGAAAGTAAACTTGGAATAGGTACTAGTCAAAGTGGTATAACCAAAGCATGCCTAATGCATCTTGCTTAGGTTATCTAAATATTCTAGCTTGCTAACAATAGCTTGCATTGTTAATGATGGCTTGCTAGTATAATACTTGCAAGTGTTAGCTTGCCTTGGTTGGTGCAGTGGTTGAAGTTTTCTTCCTCTTCTTCTTGATAGCACTCCTCCTCCTCGAAAGCTTGGTCGGTACTACCGTCTATAAATACATACAGAGTACACAATCACCAAACAATACTTAACTAGTTTATTTATCACTCTAAGGCACACATTTGATGATCTATTATCATCACAAGCATCACAATCACCTATATAGCATTATTTTGGTACTAGTCCAAAGTTACTGCATGCAAACCTTAATATTATTACATATTTAGATAAGTATGGTTAAATGTGATTTTTGAGAGTTGGAATCAACTCAAAAGCTATCATGGTTGATTTTATAAAAATGTTTGAATGTGCAAAAGCTTTTGTCTTGTTATTTTTACTAGGAGAGATCTCTGAATCTAAATGAATTAAATCTAACGGGCTTAGATAGATCTTTTCAGTAGATTTCTAACAAAATTTGAATCACTCAATTTCGTTCAGTAAATCTTCTTTAATTGATTTTTGAACTAAGGGACAGAAGTGAGTTCAAACTAAAATAGAAAAAACCTATATTTGAATTCATGGGCTAGCGCGGGAAAGAAAATGGGCCAGCCTAGTGATGCTCCGGGGTGCGAATGACAACTGACAGGGGGTCCCGCAGGTCAGCGGCACATCAAACGCGAAGAGGTACGGGGCAACATGGACCGTGCGATTAAAAAGAAGATCTACGACTAAGGATCGTCGTCCTCGGCGAACAGGTCGCCGGCGAGAGCTAACCCTAGCGGCTCGGTGGGGGTGCAATGGAGGCATACCAGGGCTCTAGCTAGCATGGCGATGGGGGAAATCAAACGTGTTGTCGACGGCGAACTCAGGCGTGGTCGCGGTGGCTCCTGGGGTGGACGAAATCGACGGCACCTCTCCTCCTCTGTTGCGGCAAGCTCCGGCTAAATTCCGGCGAACGGCGGTCTGCCTTGCTCCGGGGATAGGGTGTAAGGATCAGTGGAGAGAGGGGAGTGAGATGGTGTGACTAGTTTGTGCTAGGGTGGCCTCCTTTTATAGGGCGACGAAGGGACCGAACGGCACGATGGTGAGCTCGTCGGTGACGTTGCTACAGGCGGCTAGAGGCATGGGTTGGGTAGGCGGACGATGGCCTGCCTCCTGGCGGTCATCTACGTGATAAAGGCAACGCTAGGGGCGGTGGCATTTGGTCGGGTGAGGCTGGCGCTCTGCGCGAAAGAGGCGGTGCTCGATGTGGCGCACGGCGACTGTGGGTCGCGCGGCAGCGCGCGGCGGCACACGGCTGTGTCTGGCGGGGTGCTAGGGTCGAGGCAGAGCGACATGCACGGTATTGGGTCGACGGGATGTCTATGGCGTGCTGGCGGCTAACGCGCTCTGGCGTGCTCTAGCGAGCTCGCAGAGAGAATGGGCGGTGCAGGGGAGTGGTCCAGGGCCTGGCTGGGCTTGGGGAAGGGAAAGAGAGGTGCGGTAGGGTTGGGCGGAGCTAGGGGACTTGCTGGAATGGCACGGCGCTGTCCCTGGCGCTCTGCCCTCTTCTGGCCGGCGGCGACCACAAAGTGGCGGCGCTCCACTACTGCTGCTGCTTAGGGGTAGGCCGGTGAGGTGTTGGTTGGTCTCAGGGGGACAAGGGTGAGTAGATAGGGTTCAATGGGGGACAATGGCTTAATTAGAAACAGTAATAGTTGGGCCATTTTATTTCTGTCTGCAAGGTGTTTGTAGAAATGGCCGAAAGAACTCAAGTTTTGAATTTTTAGATGATTTTTGGTGGAGTTGTTAGGCACATGCTTAAGCATCTATGGTTGCTTGGGATTTGAAAATGGAGCTCATTTGAGTGGTTTTTGAAATAGTGTGATCTTGATACCTACACTAGATTCAATTTTCAAATTCCATTTAAAATTAGTGTTTGCAAGTTTTTGGTAGATCACAAAGTGGTCCTTGGTACATAACTATATGTACTAGCAAGGGGTGCAAAGATCCACATTTGTTTCTGTTAAGAATTGAGTTCTAGGAATAGCCAAAGTAGGCATGTTGATTAAAATGGCACAAATGACCATTTGGTTATTTTATTCATTTTGATTTGTTTTTCTTTGGGATTTGTTTGGGAATGATCTAGATGATGTTTATTTCACCTAAGAATCATTTTTACAATCAATGGATCACTTAATCATGGAAATTCAAAACAACTCCTATTTAAATGCACACACATATGAATGCTTTAATATTTTTAAATGGAAAAGTTTTTGTTAACTCTAAATTTGATGATTTGGATCATGATCACTTGGATTAGAGTTTTGGGATGTTACAATAATTTTCTAGTACTTTGGAGCATCAAAGCTCAAAACTAAATCTTCATCTATCTAAATCTTGATCTATTATATTCTTATCCATTCCATCCATTCAATTCTAAGGAGAAACAAGAAGATATCAAGATATGTTAGAAGTATGACCCTCATCTTTAGGATGCAAGCCTAGTAGATAGTCAAAGCCACTAGACAATAGAGTAGTAACACAATCGTGAGCAGACCTTGAATAGCCAAATCGAATCAACCTTAAATATATCACTTGATAGAATCATTCTCTTAAAGGATGAGTTCCATATGTGATACTAATCCATTAGTGGTAGCCTTGGATAAACCATTAGTAAATGACGAGTATTCATTCTCAATTCTACACTCAAGTCTGATACACTAACAAGAACATCCAAGCATATCATCTATTCACCTTGGCAATTGATGATTACACATCTTTGACTTTACCTAATCAAACCACTTTCATGTTCACTTAATTAATGTTAAAATAATTTTTGGGTATTTATAGATAAACTATATTATTGAATAAGTTTTCACTTAGTTAATAATATTAAGAATTAGATAGAAAATATTGTTAATCCATATTGGTAATTAAGTTTTCACTTAACTAATATGCAAGCTTACAATAATCAGTCCATATATCAAAATAGAGTATTAACTCAAAATGCAAATATGATATTGGTATTTATTAATACAATCTTAATTATTAAGCCCACATAACAAATGATACTGGGGCACATTAGTGACAAATGCCACTTGTTATATTAAAAATAATAATTTTTAGTGGATAATCATCCACCTAGGCACCTTGGCTACCAAGTTACCTTTGGAAACTTGGCTCCCAAGTTACCTCAAGAACCCATAAATAGGAGACCCCTTGATCATTCCCACCTCACAACTCACAACCTCAGAGCAAGACCTCATAAGGATCACAATCAAGGGAGAGGCTGAGTGAGAGGCACAAACCACAAACTAGTATTGCAAGAGAGAGATCTAGAGAGACAAGTGAAGTAGAAATACAAGCAAAGAAAAGGCAATCTTCATCAACATGAGAAAACATAGGGATCTACAAAGGTTATAAATAAAACCATAGGATTAAGATAGGAGTAACCATAGATAATACGCAATGGCACATAAGCTATTCATATATAGGACATGGGGAGAATCCTAATAACTATAGATGCTTAGTATATCTAGAAAGGAAATCCCATGACCCTACATTTAGAATCCTAAGTAATTAAGAATAGGAAAGACTATATAGTAATGCTAAACTATGACCCATCATATTCCAAATTAATGGGATAAACCTTTGACTATTCTATAAAATCCCATTCATAAATCATCATATTCGTTACATTGTTTTGATGAGTAGAATTCCTACTTAATTATGAGAGACATTAAGTGGATGAAGTATACTATATTATTGACTAAGTCATGTATCTCCTTCATTCCATAGTAATCAAGAGAGTAAGCCCATACTATGTTTGCATGCATAGCTAGTGACTCATCTCTACCAAATAATCATAAATATAAACTTATGGTGTACATCAAAATATCGTATAACCTTGCCATCCTTGAACTTTAGTGTTGAGATGATACATACCTCACACTATTGTGAAGCAATCATAATCCTATAACACTAAACCCTAGTATAGAAATGTGGATGTCATTATGATCGCAAATCCTTAGATGAAGTAAACCTACATCTTGTCCAAGGATTTAAAGGACAATTATTCTTTATCTTAGTCTTGGATAAAACACACAAAGAATGATTTTCATCATAAGAATATGTACCCAAAGTCACTTCTGTCAATAGTAGTTAATCTAATAAAACCACCTACCAAATTCTTTATGAGTATCTTCACTCAAGTTAGAGTTACAAACGATATTATGAAGTACTTCCAAAATATAAGGAATTCATTTGAGATTTTTCTCAAATCCTAATGATATTCTACATATCCATGGCAATAAAAGTATGTAGAAACCTCCATGTGTGTTAAACACATAAAACAAAGGAATATAATGAGACCATGGAGTGTTCATAATATTCATTTCGAGCAAAGAATCCATTTGAAGGTTCAAATATATATTTCCATCACCAAAGTCTTTCCTACTAGGAAAGTACATCTGATATTCCATGCATGCCCAATAGGGGATTCAAATAATCTATAGACTATCAAATCCAAATGTCATAACCCTTAGAAATTTTGGACTTCAAAATATTTATTTTGAATAAATTTCTTTAACAGGATAAATAGGTATTTTCCTTACATACAAATAAACATGTATGTATGAATAACATACCTTTATTTAATACACCACCTTGTGTTCCAAGATGATCTTTTATTGTACTCTAAGAAATCCTAGTAATAAAATCCACAGAAGAAATTTAAATCAAACTAAAAATCAAAACACAATTGCAATAGCAAATATAAAAAAGTAGAAAAATAAATAGGAAAGAAAAATAGCAGAACCTCACCTGGACCGTAGCCCACCTAACCCCACACCTCAGCCTAGTAACCAGTCCACCAGAACTTCTCCACATTCGCACCTAAATCCACTTGAGCTACGAGGGTTTTTGCAAAACAACATCGTCTTCAACCCTAGGATTGTTGAAGCAGCTCGTTGTCGTTGTCTCTGGTGCCGACGCGTTGAGATCGACAGAACCAACATGGCCGCATGATTTTTGAGCAACGTTGAGGTCGCTTTGATGCTAAGGAATGAAAATTGACATTGGGGGATCATCAAAACCCTAGAATTTGAAACCGCCTGTGGCAGAGCATCCTCACTGTCGCCATCGTCAGTGGCGATACCGACCTTCGGGCACTATAAATAGGCCTTGAGCTCCTCTCTTTCTCACTCGCACCTCTCATAATCTCAGAAATCTCTCTCGGTCTCTCTGCTCTCCTCTCTAACCCTAACCATAAGAAAGGGGAACTCATGTGAGCCATCGATGGGGACCTCGTCTTATTCCATTGAGCATCCGTGAAGCACTTCCAGGATGCTTGCTTCCTTTCCACTAAAAGAACTAAAGATAGGAGCTCGAAATTGACATATCATTCCCTAGCGCCGACCGTCGAAATCCACAATCATTCTCGTCGCTGGCCTCCTTGAACCACAATAGCTATCCTATCACCCTCACTATGAGCATACGCATCTTCTAGTACCTTTAGTTCATCGCGGGGTTAGCCTTAGAGTATAAATCGTAGATGGCCGGAGTTGATCCGCTATAGTAGGTCATTGTTTACATAGATGACGATGACCCCTTGGTCTGTGTAGTAGCTCAATCTACTTGTCGTCGAGTACTGAGTCGATTAGTACTAGTAGTGCATGCTATGGTGCCATAAATCGGTGGCACCATCGTTCGGTGGTGTGCAATCGTCATGACTCCAGTGAGATGATACCAGCATCTCAATCCCACTCTCCAGTTTGACCCCGTCCACGCTTGCGAGGCACTTGACATGGACTGTGATCCCCACATGTCATTGACCCTATCTAGAATTGTATCGGTACAAAATATTTCGTTTCTCACATGGCATTTGACCTGGCACTGGGCCCACTCACCAGTGACTATACCTAGCCACGTTTATATCTACATTATCCACTCAGGGAAATTCTAGAAAATACTTTAACCTTAGAAAAATTATAACTAATTCATACAAACTCAAAAAAATACAAATAATATATCAAAATATTTAGAAAGGTGAGATCTATCAAACTACATCATAATCTCATAAACCTCTATAGTAAAAAAATCTAAGCATAAATGAAAACCTCACATACACTTTAAAGAAATTTAAAAATTAACCAACCCAAAATTTAAATAGAAATCAAATAGACATTGCATTTCTAAGTGAACACAATTCATGGATTTAATACTTGAGCCATATAAATTGATAATAACACTTTATCATAAATAGCAATTTTAATAGAATAATAAATCCAAAATATCAAAACCCTAATTATATATATTAAAGAAGAAGAACCTTATCTTTAAGAATGATATCAAACATTAGTTTATTCCTTGAAGAAAAATAAATACCCAACATAATAAGTGTAGGCCTAAGTAACTATTGGAAATAGTAATTCAAGAACAACAATTTGTAAATTAATGAAAATAGATAAAATACTTTATAAATAGTATTCTCTTCCCGAGAATATTATGGAAGGAATATTCTCCTAGCTCTAAAATACTTATCTAAATTAGAGTCAAGTAATGAAGGAAATTGTGGTTATCTTGCTCATAGAAAATAAAATAAAATTACCTTTTCCTTCAATAATTTTGGCATAATAGTAAAGCATGGTTGAAAAGTAAATATTCCTTTAGTAAATACAGATACCTAGTAATGTGAAATCCACTTAGAATCAAACCCTAAGTATTTAACCTAGGAGTAGAAATACAATTAACCGTAAAGGATAATTTTCTTCAAAAGTTATTCTTTTTGCTAAATTAAAGAGTCAAATTAATCAAGTTCATCAAGGGTTTCAAACCACACCTTAAGTAAAGTGTAGAAGTAAGTATGCCATGACTGTTGTGCCATTCAACCTTGAGTGAGAAAATCCATTATTAGAATTTCCATTGAGTCAAGTAAACTTGAACCAAACTAAAATCCTTAAGCAATCACCAACCCAAAATCGTAAGCCTTACAAACTAAACCAAACCACGTGGAATTTGTAACAAGGGATTAAAACACTAGCATATCATATATTATGCATCACAACATAACGACAATCTTTAAACATTAGTCATTACAGGACCAATGATGCTACTCTTTAAATCTGGATCTTCCAGCAATTAGCAGAAATGTCGATTACATGACCTTGCAATCAGGAGGCAAGTTCACCCTTGCATAAATCTTATAATACCAAGCTTGCATACCCTTTGCAAGTGCAATCTTTAATGTGCTTTGAATTTTTTTATAAGAAACTACTTTTCAAAAGTATTACATTATCACCTTCATTCAAAAGAAAAATACTTTTTCATAATGAATATGGAGTATGGATTACCGACCCAGGGTGGTCAGATAATCTATTATGATGGGAACCATCATGGGAAAATATCCCATTGGATCGGAGAAAAACCTAGGATTAAAAAACAACTGTAGTCAGTCATTTTAAGGTGTCGTATAGATATCGCTGACCACAGATCCTAGAACAGGACAGGTAAGTCAACTAGTACCTTCTTTGTTTTGTATATCCTTAGAGGACTAGGCCTGGTTGTATTCCTTGTGAGGAATAACAATGGTGGGATATCGTAACATCCCCATCCCGTGCAGCGGGATGATGACTCTAGTGTCTCAGAGACTAGGGCAAGTGAACACTGGTCTTAGACAGGTTTATTGCAATGGGGTTGAGAAAGCTAGTTATTGGCTAATCTTTAGACTGGGCCTCATACCAAGGAAGTCTGAACGGGAATATGCACCATACATGCATCCCCGATTGTGTAATAAGGCTAAAGCTGTTTGTGCAAAAAGTAGTGTACCTCTTGAGAGTGTATAAAACATACCAAGATACTCCCTATCTTGCGAAAGGATTATGAATGAAGCATGGAAAGGAACTCCTTGAAGTTATAACAAACCGTGAAGGCTGATGGACATAGTTTTATAAACTAAAACTTACCTTTTCTAAAAACTCAATTTCAAAAACTAGCATAAGCCTAGAGATAGTGCATCAAACAACCACATAGTAGAACTTGATGAGTATGCCCGTACTCAATCTATCCTCACAAACCCTTGATTAGGTTATGGAGTCAATGACAGGATTACAAATGTGAAACTAGAAGACGTGAGAAATCATATACAAGATGTTGGAGTTAGTTCAACAGAGTCAGATAGTCAAATACTATAGTCAGTACTAGTGGAGAAAGAACTAAACCTAGACGGGAAACGAAATCCCAACAATAGACACGATGCCATTAGGACAATGCTAATGAAAAATAGTCAGTCATTAGTTATAGAGATAGACTTAGCGGTAGATCTAGTGCTAGACTATTCTACAAATTGCTTCTTCTGGATTTTGAATTGAATAGGAACTTACCTGACGAACCTCATTGTGCCATGGAAGTTCTGAGGATCATCTATGAAGATCTATGGTATGAATAATATAGTCAGGCCTTGGACCTGCAATGTTTCTGTTGCACTACTATGTCGGGTGTAATATTTGTGGAACGATGTTCCGTGACTATTATGCCAACGACTTGTGCACTATAACATCCAGTGGTGTGCTGGGTCACCATAGGTGGTATCATAGAAACACTTCGACCTTAGGATAAAACCCTTTAAAGGATACCTGTAGGTTGGGTAGTGACTATATGAATCCACCTTATCTAAACCAAATCCTCTTATGACTTGTGTGGGATATTCACTTGGGAATAACCTTATCACATTAGAAAGTTGATCTTCTTACCTATCTTTTTTAGGTAAATTTTCTTATCTATATAGTATCTTTCTAAGTATGTCTAGGATTCTAATACCACCCTATAACCAAAGTAGAATACCACTCGTGATGGTGTTATCTTACCAAGAGAAATCATATATGGTAATTAAACCTTATACAAGGCAACCATGCATGGCAAATACCATGTAAGCCAAGATCAAGTTATTCAAGACATTGATAAATATCATGTTAGGTTCACTTGAGAATCTTTACGTGATGGAGTAGAGTTTCTTGAGATTCGTCGATAGTACAATGGAGTAAAGGTGATAAATAATCGTGGTGATATTATCCCATATACCATGATAAGTAGCCCAACTATGACAACTTCATAGTAAATAATTTTGAAAGAGAGTTATTGAAATATAGTGTAGAACCCTAATGAAATTTAGAAATGTATCCCTAGTAATCTTAGTAGAAATCTTGAGAGACTATGTGAGGTTAGATTAGGTAGACTCAATATATGTACGCTAAGGAAAGTAAATTAATCGTAAATGGAAATTTTAGATCATTTTATCGAAGTATATCCTGTTGCAAATGGACAACCAGGGTAAATATGGAGGCAAAGAGTAGTATATTAAATACATATGGCTATAAAATGGTTGAAAACCTATTCCAATGCCTATATTGGGATTGAAGTGTATAGTATCGAAGCCTTAGTACTAGAGACGCATTACTCGAAGTACTACTAAAATGGGATTTTGTCACATGTGTGATAAATATACTATTTGGATTTCTTGGATTTTATCAAAGTTATTGTGTGACTACATCTTTGCATGAAGTAAAAACTGGTGTGGAATTGCAACATTTAGTTATGTCTTGATGTTATTGATCTAGAGGGAAAGGGTATACATGTAAGGGAGAGATGAGTTACAAATAGGATAGCATAGAAAACTCAAGCAAAGAAGAAGGACACCAATGCAACTTCGAAGAGATAAATCAACTTCAACATCAAATTTAGCTATTAACTGAGTAAGTCTTTAGGCTATAAGAAGTAGCAATAAAGGAACAATGGTAAAACTGGGGAAGCAGGACCAGATCCATAGCAAAATAGTGAAGGAAATGCAAGAAACCCACTTAAAGGAACTACATTTAAAGAAATCATTGGTGGATTTCGTGAAAATCAAACTTTAGAGATCTTCAATAGTAGTAGAATCTATGGAGAAAAGAAGTTTATGAAGGAAATACTTAGCATACTCAGCAGAGTTGATATTAAGGAGGAAGAGTAAGTATAAAAGACTTGGCAATCAGTTCTAGGGAAAAGCTCGGAATGGTATATACAAATAAGTCAAAATATTGGTGGACCATGTCAGTACATTGGAAGAAGATAACAATATTGAAAGAGCATGTGGGCCCCATGTGTGGTTTTGGTAATTAATGATAATCTTTATGGACTAATGTGTGTATTAAGTTGCACTTATAGGATTTGTCCATTGGCATCGCTTGGAGTATGTGTTGGCTCCAAGGTGGAAGATAAGAATAAGAAGATGCGTTGTGCAAGCTCAAAAGGCTTCATCCCAAGAAGATCTCATGTTTGTGCTTGCCATCCTCAGTGTTCATGGATCGATGAAAACAAGATCAAGTATGCTCAAGTCAAAGGTATTCTTGATACGTTTTCCCTTTTGCCGGTCTCATGTTGGTAGTTCAGAGACCGGGTTTAGGATAGATAGACGTACTATCAAGAGAGGCTCTCGAGTGAGTATCTCGATCATATCGTTCGGAGAGAGCTCAAACCTTTGCATACTTGCACCATCATATTTGGTTGTTATTTGGTCCTATCCATGTGAGTATATAGAGCTTGTGGTAATCTTCATAACAAGCTCTTGTTCATCAAAAACGGATTTGTCTTTTATACCTTGTTGCGTTTTTTATCTCGAAGGTTTTCCGGATACTCACTGAGTGAGGTATCTCACATTATTATATTTGATACTTTCTCACTTGGTGATATCCAATATTTCCACATTGCCGACATCATGCACATTGTCTCAATTCCAGTAATTCTCAAGTAGACCATCTTGTTTTCACAAAACGGGACAAGTATCCAATACTTATATAAACTGCAATGAGTTTTGCAAGAATTACATTTATAACTTTGTATATCTAACATATACCCTTTTTCATTCATGACCTCCGTAGCAATCAAGACCTTCTAAGAGTTCATAACTCTAATGCAAGATTGCTAAGTGTTTCTCCAAATATTCCCTTTTTCATCCATCATGGAACAAAACTCATCCAACGGCTCATACTTTATGTGTCTGATCTTGCAGAATACAAGACTGTAATCCAACTCTCCATCGAATGGAGAATGTCTTGTTGGATGATTACGAAGAACACACAAACATTGCGGAGTCATCGGATTATCTCCTAATGGTCATTGTATCAAGAATAGAAGATCACCTTTTACGAGGATATCCCTCAGGCGTGGGTATTAATCTATGAAGTTGGACCCTTTCGCTAAGTTCCATATCAAGCAATAATTTTCCCATGGTCACAAAAGACCTCAATGGGATAGGCCATGATCTACTAAGATATTGGCAAATAGACATCTAGACTAAGTTCATAATATGAGTTCAATCCTAATTGAGCTCCCATTAAAACTGTCATCCCCTGGACGATTTTAGTGATCACATGATCCCAATCCGTTGCACCTCCCCTGATCGTCACGGCCATCAGTGCAATATCAAAGGTAGACATTCCCCAATGTCAATCACATCAACCATGTGAGTAATGCTCGGCCTTTTGGTCTCTTGTGTTCTGAGGCCATGTCTACACATGCTAGGCTCGCCAAATCTAACTTGTGTGTATTTACTTGCAGCATGGCTTACACCTACTGTATGCGAATGTAGATATGTCTAGCCCCCGATCGTCATGGCCGGCTTCATAACGGCAAACTTTCTTGGTGGTGCACACACAAGGGGAACACTATCATTGGAGTTATTTAGGGATTATCTTATTTGCTACTATTCAGTATCTAATACTAGCATATAATAAGATATAAAGCAGGTATCAACATCACATGTGTATTGTGATATGATATGGTCCTTCTTCTTGCGCCTTGATCTCCATCGAGCGCTCTGGCATGATCTCCATCTTGCCCCTAGTTTGATGCCAAGTCCACGACGCCACCAGTAGGTCGTCCATCGGAACGATGGCTATTACTATACTACTGATGGCCCAAAATATATCGAGCTCGTTGGGGAACCCCAAGAGGAAGGTATGATGAGCACAGCAGCAAGTTTTCCCTCTGTATGAAACCAAGGTTTAATCGAACCAGTAGGAGCAAGGAAACACCCCAAAGGTGTTGCTAGCTGAGCCTTGGCAGGGCGCACTACCGGTGCTAGTAGCAACGTGGAGACCTGCACAACACAACCACAGAACTTTGTCCCCAACTTGCGATGAGGTTGTCAATTGATATGTCCATTTTGCATCACTATTCTATATCATAATTTACTGTTATTCATTGATATATTTCATATTAAGAGATGATAGTTATGTAATTTCATATTTTTTTGCATGGTTGATGACTTTTGGAGCATGGACCGCTACAGTCAGGATTCTGATGGAAAGGGGGCTATTTGGAGGCGAAATTTGTGATCAGAAAATCCGGGAAAATACATGGAAATCCTATTTTTCTAGAAGATGAAGATAGCCCGAAGGGGCAGTGGAGATGGGCCACAGGGGGCCCACACCACCCCTGGCGCGGGCAACCCCAGGCCGCGCCACCAGGTGGTGTGGCCGCCCTGGTCCACCCCCAGCTCTCCCCTCTGGTGTATATTATCCTCCCGAAACCCTAAGACTCAGGGAGCAGTCACAGAAAGATTTCGCCGCCTCTGTGGGGCAGAAAACACCGAGAGAGAAAGATCTCTCCGGCAGACAGAATTCTGCCAGGGGAATTCCTTTCTGGAGAGGGGAGATCGTCACCATCAACACCACCATCAAGCTGGACTTCATCGGGATCATCATCATCATCACCACCATCATCTCCATCAGCACCATCATCACGACCATCATACCGCTGTAACAATTGGGTTGAATCTTGCATAGTTCTTAGGGGAAACTTTCCCGGTGTCGATTACTCTTTGTAGTTGATGATGTTAGGTGGAACCATTGAATTATTGTTTATGTTCAGATTGTTGCACGTCATTATTTCATCTATGATCATGATCTATATGATGTCTTGTGAGTAGTTCATTTTGTTCTTGAGGACATGGGAGAAGTCATGTTGTTAGTAGTGGAATTGTGTTGAGAAAGATTCAATGGTTTGTTAATTAAGTTGTGGTGTACTTCTTCTAGTGGTGTCATGTGAACGTCGACTACATGACACTTCACCTATATGGGCCTAGGGGAATGCATTGTGTATTTTGCTACTAATCGTAGGGGTTGTCGGAGTGACAGAAACCTGAACCCCCGTTAGGAAATCTTTGCACAAGGGATTTCAGGGTCTTAGAGTTTAAAGCTATGGTTAGGTTTCCACCTTAATTACTTTCTTGTACTTGCGGATGCTTATAAGGGGTTTAATCACAAGTATGTATTAGTCCTAGGAAGGTCGGTACATTAGCACAGGTTCACCCACAAAACACTTAGCAAGCTAAAGAAGATTAATCAACTATATGAAGCGAAAGCACTTGACGATATTCCCGTGTGTCCTCGAGAACGTTTGGTCATATAAGTAATACAACCGGCTTGTCCTTTGCTAAAGAAAGGATTGGGCCACTTGCTGCATTTATTCTTATTGTCTTTTATTTACTCGTACTTTATTTACTTGCATTATCAAAAAAACCTAAAAATTCGTTTGCTAAGTATTTGCAGAGAATTCCTGATCCATGCTACTAGCCAGCACCTTATGCTCCTCGTTGGGTTCGACACTCTTACTTATCAAAAATACTGCGATACACCCCCTATACTTGTGGGTCATCAAGACTATTTTCTGGCGCTGTTGCCGAGGAGAGAAGCGCTATTGGAAAGTTGAACTGGTAAAAGAAACTTCTACTATGAGTATTGTTTACTTCTGTTAGTTGCTTTATTTTCATTATGGATAATTTGCTGAGTTTCTTATTTCATAATGCTACTACCACTGCTAAGGTAGTAGATGAACCACCACCTGCTGAGATTGATACTTTCAAAATACCTACAAGAATTGTTGATTGTGTTATGGATAACTATTATGTTGGAGATGGAACTGTCCATCCCAGTGATCATTTTCTCTTTATACACGAATTATGCGGGTTGTTCAAGTGTGTAGGTATTACAACAGATCAAGTCAAGAAGAAGTTATTCTCATTATCACTAAAAGGAAGAGCTGAGGAATGGTATAAGTTGCCGAAGAATGGTCAAGCTCTTGAATGGGAGGAAATAGTGCCTCTCTTTTATTCAAAGTTGTATCCTCCTAGTGAGATTCATAAAGATCGGAATCAAATATACAACTTTTGGCCTCTTGATGGAGAGAGTACAGCTCAAGCTTGGGGGAGATTGAAGTTACTAATGCTCAAATGTCCCATTCATGAGCTCCCCAACAATATTATTATCAATAACTTTTATGCAAGGCTTTCTCTTCATGATAAGGATTTATTGGATGCTTCTTATGCCGGATCATTCACTTGCATGGAAGAAGAAGCTAAATGGGATCTTCTAGACCGTATTCAAGACAATGCTGAAGCATGGGAGAATGACAAAGGAAGAAAGTTAGGTATAAATTATGATTATGAATGCATTGAATCTTTTATGGGAACTGATGACTTTCAAAATATTTAAAATGCTTATGGTCTAGACTCTCAAGCTATTACAACTTATTTTAAGGCTTTTGCTTCCTATATTTAAGTTCCTAAAAAGAAGTGGAATAAGTATCATGAACCATATAAAGATATTGCTAAGAGTGTTCCTGCAAGAAATACTGAAGTTTATACCGCTAATCATGTTTTACCTGAACCTTATATTAAGAAAATGCCTTTCCCAGTCAAGATAAAGGAACATTCTATGATAGCCAGTATGGTTAATAAAAGTACAAATAAAGCTGTTGAACCTGATAAACAAATGGATGATGAACCTAGAATAGCAAATGTGAAAGACTTTGTCACTAAATATGTAGAAGAGGGACACACTATCCTTTGTAAGGATACCTCTAATATTTTTTCACGAAGTAGTGTTATAAGAACTAGTATTCATGTGTTTTCTGTTAGAATAAGTGATCATTGCTACGATGGTTCTTGTGATAGCTATATCATTAAATTTATGCATGATACTGAAAGCTACTATGAGAGAGGGAAAAGTGTTCTTATGCATCTCAATAATATCAAGTTTCCTCGTTTTATGCTTAAAGTCTTTATGTTGCACTTGTTTAGCCTTCTTATGCTTGTAGCCTCTGGTTTCAATAACTTGTTTGCTTACAAAACTCCCTTTCATAGGAAGTGGGTTAGACTTAAACATATGCATTTTTGCTTCCTAATGCTCTTTTTCACTTCAAATCTTATTCTTATGTGAGCATCATTGAAATTATCATGCCCATCTTAATGGCTATAAAGAAAGAGCTTTTTGGGAGACAACCCAATATATTTGTGTTTTCAGTTTGCTTTTGTTTATTTGAGTTTTGGAAGTTATTACTTTGGTAATAACCTCTCCTTATCCTTTTTGTTTGGTTTTTGTGTCAAGATCAACATCTAATGAAAGAGAAGTAAGATTTGGGGAAGTTGCTGTCCCGAAATAGATTTTTGTGCTTCACCGTAAAATTTCGTGAGAGATTTATACACGTCGGTTTGAGCTGTAATTTTTTGTGCTTATGGCTCGGGGTGTTATTTAACTTTCGTTAGTTTTGCACTTTTTGATTGGAGTAACAGAAGATTTTTGAAAAAATTGATCTTTACCTGCTGGTCTATTTTGACAGATTTTGCCATTCTTGCATTTGCTTCTTAAAACAATTTCCTTTTTGGATTCTTTTTGGGTTTTCGGAAGGAGTAGCTACAGTAGTTTATGTTTTGATGGTTTTGAGTTGAAATTGGACTCAAAAGGTTTTCTCACTTCACTTATACTAATGTTGCTAATGAGAAATGTGTGAAGTTTTCTGTGAAAGAAATTTCCAGGTTAGTGGAGATAGTGGTGTAATAAGGAAGTGGAAGATTTCATGACTCAAGCAATAAGTGTATGAAGATGAAGATATTGATGTTATTCAAGTAGTGACTCCGGAATAATCTACTAAATACCGAATTCAGAGACCTGCAGAGTCTGTTTTCGAATAGGTAACAGTTTCGGTAAGAAAAGTTCGGCGAAAGATCTGTCCAGTTATACTTTCGTAGTTTTTATCCAACTAGGAAAGCTATGAAGTGAAAGAGGGATGGAAATGGAGCCAGGATTTCTCACACCACCCTGTGGCGTGGGCCCACCCTTGGTCGCGCCACCAGGTGGTGTGGCCACTCCGGACTCCGCCTCCGACTCGTTTTCTCCCAGTACCTTCCTCTTGTTGTAAAACTTCGTAATTTATAACCCCCCGGATCTCCCGAGGTTCATATATCGTGGTTTTGTCGTGTTTTCGTTTCGATCTATTTCTGCCAAGAACTATTCTTGAAAGGTTAGAAGCACCATTGTCCACCAAGGATAAGGGAAAGGAGCCTATGGAGGAAGGTCTCCAAGACCCCGGGCAGGAGAAGGAGATCAAGAGTGAAGGTGAAGAGGGGATAAAGCAAGGCCAACATCCACACACTGGCACTACCATTGCAAGCATTAGAGTGTTGGCAAGATCTGTCAGGGTCGGGAGGACTGCACGGATGTCAACTGGAGGGAAAACTCTACGTGACTATTTAGCTCCATAGTCACTTCCTCCCCACACCAAGAATCTTTCCCATAAGCGTCAACACTAGAATATGCCCAAGGAGAAATTACCCTCCAATTGGGATTTGCCTCGTTCTAGCCATGCAGGGAAATAAGATTCCAAGGAGGAAGAGTGGAAAAAGAATCACAAGAGCTAGGATCCACAATCTGACATGATCACGCACCGCATCAAGCACAACTCGGAGTTGATTCGTACTCTCACCTTCGAGATTAAGGACTTGGGGAAACTGATCAAAGAGCTCATCAAGAGGATACCACCACCACCAAAGGAGTAATTCGTCATCAGGTTTGACATCCCCTTGGTTTGTTCCAAGCTTGGGGGAGTGCCGCGGTATCATATCACTATCTTCTATCTTTTTACCTTTTTAGTAGAGTCATATCATGAATAGAGAAGTTATCGTGTAGGATGGTTTGCATTATGGAAGTGTCCCCTCTCTCGTTAGATATGTATCCCTTGGTGTGAGTTGTCGTTATGGAATATTAATGAGAAGTTCTATCATTTACTCTTTTGCATATATTATATTAGTTTTCAATTCGTGGTTGTATGATTGATCTTGTTGTTAGTATTGGTATCACTTTGAGATCATTAAGTTAATTTAGTTGGTTTTGGCAAACCTGGCTCGGTCAGTAGCATCACTATTTTTGAGAGTTGAATAAAAAAGATAAAAGTACTCTTAAATAAATATAATTTCATCATCTTCTTTCTTGCTTTGCTCATAAGCTTAGTATTCTCTAGTTAAGATCTTTTGTGCTTCCAAGGAAGAGTGCATGTTTTTTTATCACTTGTAGGTTTGTTTGTTTCCTTCAACTCTTATACTTGCTACCTAGCCTTGCTAGCCAAAAACCTGTACTGGGAGGGAATTCTTCTCGTGCATCCAATCCTTAAACCAAACCTATGCCATTTGTGTCCACTATACCTACCTATTAGCACTATTGCTATTCCAAGTAAATTCATGTTTTTATCTACCTTCCAAATTAAATTTGTTATGTGAAAATTAGTGATTAAATCTCTCACGAACTTGATGGCACACTTTACTTTCTTGCATTTAATAAACTTGAACCATTGTGTCCATCTTTGTTGCGTATATGCTTGCGCTTTATAAGTTGAAGTTAGCAGAACCATGTATCATGGGGAATGCTTTCAACATTGCATTGGTACTTTGTATCTAGTTGATATCATGTTCTTTTGCTTATGGATCCCGGCGGTGTGAAATAAAAGGGGAACTTGTAAGATCATGGAGTTTGTATATGTGTTAGAGAAACGCCTGGGACGCTAGCCTAAGCCATGCCTAATCATGGTGGAAACTTGCAGCATAACCATAATGAGCATTCTATGAAGCATCCTCAATAAAAACCTATGCAAATAGAAAATAAAAAGATCGCTGAGATGCTCATTGTCTGCTTGCCTTGTCATTTTGATTATGGGATAGCTCTTGTATCATGTGCTAGGGGTACCCCGTTGGTGGTTCTCTATGATACATATGTATTTACAATGACAAGAGCTTACTTGTGACTGAAGTTGAGTAGCATGAGGTTCGGTCTTCATAAGTAAGGGGCATGAGACTTTAATTTATAACTTGTCAAGCATATCCTCTTAGTTGTGTTGCTTTAACCTTAATCACCTAAAGATTCCTATGATAGGAGCAATGAGAGCTGAAAGCTAATAAGTATCATAATTTTTGGAAGCTCTTTATGAAACTTAAAATCCCTGCTTCCCTCTGCGAAGGGCCTTTCTTTTACTTTTTAGTTGAGTCAGTAAACCTATTCCCTTCTATCTCAGCAAGTATTTTGAGTTGCTGTATTTCATTCATTAATATTATGATTTATTCAATCATGTTTCTTATGTTCCTTGTTTTACACTTTGCTCTTATCTTAGTGTTTACTACTTTGAAAGCTATCATTGAAAACCGGTTATTTGTGAACTCCTGCAAATTGTCAACTATTCTTCGACCAAGAGATAAGTTTGCCATTACCAATTATGATTCACTTTATGTATCTTTATTTGTGTATCCTTTACCTATTGCAAGTTAAGTTATATAATGGTGAGTTGTCTGCTATTATGATCTATGTATTGATGAATGTGATGCTTCTTGTCCGTATTCTTTTATCGACTCTTCACTCCATAAACCTGAGGTCATGTTTATTGAGCTTAGTTTTGCTTGGGGACAAGCAAAGTCTAAGCTTGGGGGAGTTGATACGTCCATTTTGCATCACTATTCTATATCATAATTTACTGTTATTCATTGATATATTTCATATTAAGAGATTATACTTATGTAATTTCATCTGTTTTTGCATGGTTGATGACTTTTGGAGCATGGACCGCTGAAGTCAGGATTCTGATGGGAACGGGGCTGTTTGGAGGCGAAATTCGCGAAGATCAGAAAATCTGGGAAAATACATGGAAAATCCTATTTTTCCAGAAGACGGAGATAGCCAGAAGGGGGGTGGAGATGGGCCACAGGGGGCCCACACCACCCCCTGGCGCGGGCCACCCCAGGCCGCGCCACCAGGTGGTGTGGCCACCCTGGTCCACCCCCAGCTCTCCCCTCTGGTGTATATTATCCTCCCGAAACCCTAAGACTCAGGGAGCGACCACATAAATATTCCGCCATGTCTGTAGGGCGGAAAACACCGAGAGAGAAAGATCTCTCTAGCAGACAGAATTCTGTCGGGGGAATTCCTTCCCGGAGAGGGGATATCATCGCCATCAACACCACCATCAAGCAGGACTTCATCGGGATCATCATCATCACCACCACCATCATCTCCATCAGCACCATCATCACCACCATCATACCGCTGTAACAATTGGGTTGAATCTTGCATAGTTCTTAGGGGAAACTTTCCCGGTGTTGATTACTCTTTGTAGTTGATTCTATTGAGTGGAACCATTGAATTAGTGTTTCTGTTCAGATTGTTGCACGTCATTATTTCATCTTTGATCATGATCCATATGATGTCTTGTGAGTAGTTCGTTTTGTTCTTGAGGACATGGGAGAAGTCATGTTGTTAGTAGTGGAATTGTGTTGAGAAAGATTCAATGGTTTGTTAATTAATTTGTGGTGTAATTCTTCTAGTGGTGTCATGTGAACGTCGACTACATGACACTTCACCTATATGGGCCTAGGGGAATGCATTGTGTATTTGGCTACTAATCGTAGGGGCTGCCGGAGTGACAGAAACCTGAACCCCCGTTACGAAACCTTTGCACAAGGGATGTCAGGGTCATAGAGTTTAAAGTTGTCGTTAGGTCTCCACCTTAATTACTTTCTTGTACTTGCGGATGCTTGCAAGGGGTTTAATCACAAGTATGTATTAGTCCTAGGAAGGTCGGTACATTAGCACAGGTTCACCCACACAACACTTAGCAAGCTAAAGAAGATTAATCAACTATATGAAGCGAAAGCACTTGACGATATTCCCGTGTGTCCTCGAGAACGTTTAGTCATATAAGTAATACAACTGGCTTGTCCTTTGCTAAAGAAAGGATTGGGCCAATTGCTGCATTTATTCTTATTGTCTTTTAATTACTCGTACTTTATTTACTTGCATTATCAAAAAACCCTAAAAATCCGTTTGCTAAGTATTTGCAGATAATTCCTGATCCATACCACTAGCCAGCACCTTCTGCTCCTCGTTGGGTTCGACACTCTTACTTATCGAAAATACTTCGATACACCCCCTATACTTCTGGGTCATCATCAATCTCACCGGTTTTGCTGAAAACAAAGGATTAAACGTATCAAATGGAAGGAAGTAATAGTTTGCAGAAAGTAAACACAAAGCAGTAAATAGTTGATTGTAGATTGATTGTAAAAGAAAGGACCGGGGTCCATAGTGCACTAGAGGTGGCTCTCCTTAAGATAGATAACATGGTGGGTGAACAAATTATAGTGGGGCAATTGACAAACATCGAGAAAGCATAAAAGCATATACTACTCATCGTGACTCCTTTGAGATTCGATTGGGAATTACAATGTTATACATAGACCGCCATCCAACAGCATCTATGACTAATAATCCACCTTCAGGTTATCATCTGAACCCCCTCCAGTATTAAGTTGCAAGAAACGGATAATTGCATTACGAATTGCGTGTAAAGTAAACAATATGATTGTTCTATGAACAAAGGATTGTTGTTTTCTCCCTAGTAGCAACAGCACATCTAGTACCTTAGAGATTTCTATCACTTCCCTAGATTACCAGAGGCATGAACCCACTATCGATCATAAATACTAACTCTTGGAGTTGCTAGCATCTACTTGGCCAAGATAGCTACTAATAACGGAAAGCATGTAAGATCACAAATAACAAAGACATGATAGAATCAATAATCAATCTGAAATAGCATCTCAATATCCATCGGATCCCCGCAAACACAACATGCAGAATTACAAATAGATGATCTTGATCATGCACGGAGTTCACAAGGTCTTTCGAATAACTTGGTTTTACGAGTTGGATGCATGACTAGAACTCATACTTGGTTGCGGAGGCTAGCAAAAGACTAGGAGCGACAAACTAAGAGAGCAATAATGGCCATAATCATGTAGAGCGAAAAAAATCATTGGTAAAAGCATAAAATGATACTACAAGTTAAAAACTAAAGGATCATAAAGGCTATGGTGACTTGGGATAGTCATAACATGGTGTGAGCATGTACCAAGTCAACCCAAATAAAGCATCAAAGGAGAATACCGCAATACTATGCTTTAATATGCTAAAACAACGCATGATCCTTCCAAGGCACATTAAGAAATCTCAATTGTTTATAACAAGTCATGATACAGCAAAGAATATTAAGCATGGAGCCAAAACAATATCAAACATGGCATGACAAAGCATAGGCCATAGTCAAAAACAAGCTCTCTTTACCACTTAAGCATGAACTTTCCTACTCTTTTTCCAATCCAAACCAAACTATTTGAAAACCAATGTATGAAAGAGGGGGTCCAACCAATTTATTCAGCAAACTAAGCGAACAAAAACCAAAATGAAAACAAAAAATAAGACGCTCCAAGAACAACACAACTGTGCATGAAATAATAAAAATGAAGCATTTGGAACCTGGGATTTTTATTGATGAAGAGGGGGATGCCTTGGGCATCCCCAAGCTTTGACGTTTGTACTTCTTGGATATTTCTTGGGGTGACACGCGTGTCATCCCCAAGCTTGAGCTTTATTCCATCCTTCATCTCATTACTCATTCCTTCCATACACCTAAAATTTTTCCTTCATACAAAAACTTCACACAATCTTTATTAGCAACATTAGTGCACTTAAGATAATAAGTCTTTAGGTTCAGTTATAACACCAATAAAACTTCCATTAAAACACAAGATACTATAGCACTTCCCTCAAAAAGCTCAATTCCCCAAAAGAACTGAAAAAGGAACCAACAAGAAGCAAATGCAGAAAATGGCAGAAATCTGTCAAAACAGACCAGCAGGTAAAGATGAATTTTTTCGAAGACCTTCTGTTGCT
This sequence comes from Avena sativa, assembly GCA_916181665.1. Lineage (NCBI taxonomy): Eukaryota > Viridiplantae > Streptophyta > Magnoliopsida > Poales > Poaceae > Avena > Avena sativa. The sequence goes on from OV702287.1 coordinate 350,297,616, forward strand.
CAAATCAAAAAGTGTTGAACTAAAAAAAGTTAGATAACAACCTGGGACAGAAGCACAAAAATTCACGCCTCAAAAGGACGTACAGATATTTTACACGAATTTTTACGGTGAAGCACAGAAATCTGTTTCGGGACAGCAACTTTTCCAATCATTACTTTTCTCTCATTAGAGGTTACTCTTGGCACAAAAAGCAAATAAAAATGATAAGGAGCGGTTATTACTGAATTAATAACTTCCAAGACTCATCTAAAACTTTTGGGTTATCTCCCAATAACTACTTTTCTTTAACGCCTTTAAGTTAGGCATAAGAAGCAAGAAAAAGGATCAAGTGTTCTCAAATGAAGAAGCATTAAGATTAATACTAGAAATATCTTCAACAAGGCAAGGTATCTCATCCAAATAAGTTCTAGAGGATCCTCTCTCAATTCTCTTTGGTTCACTATTTTCATCAAATGGGTTTTCGGGAACAATCCAATCAAGATTATTTTCTATGGCTTCATGCATTGCTACAAGTTTAAAGGGTATTGGTATCTTAGTTTCCTCCCCATTAGGTTCAGTTTTGCTCATCTTTTCTCGTGTACCAACAACATCTACACATGAGCCTAGCATATTGAAACGTTCAAAGACTTTTCTAGCTTCCTTGGCAACATCATCGAATTCCTTAAGCAAAGTTTCTAGAATAAAATCTCTCTTTTCAGGGTCATCAATTTCTTTAAGTTTGAGAAACATTACTTGCATTAAGGGGTTAAGGTTAACAAACCTAGGTTCCAACATGTGAACTAAATAAGTTGCGTCAATCTCATAGTTTTGAGCAAGTTCTGCAAGGGATCTATCCTCAACATCCTCATGCTTACTAACATGATTAAAGAACTCTTCAATATTATCTTTTCCAATTAAAGAACCACTACCTATTGAAAGGTCTTTCAGGGTAAATTTAGGGATCAACATGCTGTGCTAAGGGAAAGGTAACAACTATTGCAAGACTTAATTTTTTGTGTTTTTTTAATAAAGAAAACAAACTTGTAAAACTAATTTTTTTTTGTGTTTTTGATAAAGAAACAAGCAAACAAAGCAAAAGTAAACTAAGCAAAACAAAAACAACAAAGTAAAGAGATTGGTTATGAGGGACTCCCCTTGTGAAGATGTCCTTGACTCCTCGGCAACGGCGCCAGAAAAGTAGCTTGATGGCCCAAAATATATCGAGCTCGTTGGGGAACCCCAAGAGGAAGGTATGATGAGCACATTAGCAAGTTTTCCCTCAGTATGAAACCAAGGTTTAATCGAACCAGTAGGAGCAAGGAAACACCCCAAAGGTGTTGCTAGCTGAGCCTTGGTAGCGCGCACTAGCGGTGCTAGTAGCAACGTGGAGACCTGCACAACACAACCACAGAACTTTGTCCCCAACTTGCGATGAGGTTTTCAATCTCACCGGTTTTGCTGAAAACAAAGGATTAAACGTATCGAATGGAAGGAAGTGATGGTTTGTAGAAAGTAAACACAAAGCAGTAAATAGTTGATTGTAGATTGATTGTAAAAGAAAGGACCAGGGTCCATAGTTCACTAGAGGTGGCTCTCCTTAAGATAGATAACATGTTGGGTGAACAAATTACAGTGGGGCAATTGACAAACATCGAGAAAGCATACAAGCATATACTCATCTTGACTCCTTTGAGAATCGATTGGGCATTACAACATTATACATAGACCGCCATCCAACTGCATCTATGACTAATAATCCACCTTTAGGTTATCATCCGAACCTCCTCCAGTATTAAGTTGCAAGCAACGGATAATTGCAGTATGAATTGCGTGTAAAGTAAACAATACGATTGTTCTATGAACAAAGGATTGTTGTTTTCTCCCTAGTAGCAACAGCACATCTAGTACCTTAGAGATTTCTGTCACTTCCCCAGATTTCCAGAGGCATGAACCCACTATCGAGCATAAATACTAACATTTGGAGTTGCTAGCATCTACTTGGCCAAGATAGCTACTAACAATGGAAAGAATGCAAGATCACAAATAACAAAGACATGATAGAATCAATAATCAATCTGAAATAGCATCTCAATATCCATCGGATCCCCACAAACACAACATGCAGAATTATAAATAGATGATCTTGATGATGAACGGAGCTCACAAGATCTAAACATGAAAGCACAAAGGAGGAGAATCAGCCATCTAGCTCATACATGGACCCGTAGTCCAGAGATGAACTACTCACACATTACACCGTAGGCTTGCATGATGATGAAGAAGGCCTCCAGGGTGAATTCCCCTCTCCGGCAGGGTGCCGGGAAGAGTTTCAGATCCCTCCCGATCTAGGGATCGAGATGACAGCGGCTACAGACTCTTTCGTGGATTTTTGATTGGGTAATTAGGGTTTCCGTATCAGAGGCAATATGTAGGCAGAAGGAGAGGCCGAGGGGGTGCCTAGGGTGGCCAGACCACCCCCTGGCGCGGGCCAAGCCTGGCCACGCGGCCAGGTGGTGTGGCTAGGCCCCATCCCCTCTCCGTCTCGTATTCTGGCTCCAGGTATCCCTCGGTAAAATAATGACTTTGGCTTTTATCCTGTCCAATTCCGAGAATATTCATTTTCTGACTTTCCTGGAACCAAAAACAGCAGAAAACAGGCAGCTGGCACTGTGGCTCTTGTTAATAGGTTAGTCCAAGAAATCATATGAAAAGTACTCCAAAGTGTGGAAAAAACATAAGAAAGTAGATAAAACCAAGCATGGAACATCAAAATTATAGATACATTTGCAATGTATCAACATCCCCAAGTTTAACTCCTGCTCGTCCTCGAGTAGGTAAGTGATAAAAAGAAAGAATAATTTTTGAGGTGACATGCACCATCATAAACTTGATCAAAGTATTTGTAAAACATTCAAAGCTGGGATCATAGTACTTCAATCATAACATGAAAGACAAAGTTCTAGAAATAAGACAAAGAAACTATGATGCAACATGAAAAGGCACAAACAAAAGATTAATGGATAACAATGCTTTGCAAGATGTTTGTTTGTTTCACATAAAGAAAACATAGCATAGTAGTATTCAGCTTGTCCCTCATAGAGTAGCAAACATAAATGCATAGGACACCTTCAAAGTTTATAAGAGTGACTAGATACAAATAGTTTAAAACAAGCAATATCAAAGCTATGCATCAATCAATAAGTCTTGGGACAATGCACATAGAACTAAGAATAGCCACTATGCTCTCAAAGTAGGTGCATAAAGATAGAAGGTGGAGACTTAATATATAAGTGGAAGAAAGGCCTTCATAGAAGGAAATAGGGATTCAAGTTTCATAAAGAGCTTCCAAAAATTATAGTACTTAATAGCTTTCAGCTCTCATTGCCCGTATCATAAGCATCTTGAAGTGATTAAGGTTAAAGTGAACAAACTATGGTGTATATGCTTGACGAAGTATAAGTTGGAAATCTCATGTCCCTTGAAAACGAGGGTCGCTCCTCATGCTACTCAAGTTTAGTCACCGGTAAGTTCTTGTCATCGTAAGTACATGTGTATCATAGAGAACCGCCAACGGGGTACCCCTTGCCCGATGATACGGAAGAATCCCCATATCAAAATGACAAGGCAAGCAAACAACGAGCATCTCAGCAATCTTCTTATTTACCATGGGAATATGGTGTTTTTTTCTCTCTTTCCTCTTTTCATAATCTCTTTTTTTTCTCTTTTTCTCAATATCGGACTCTTTTTTTATAAGAAGAATGCTTCATAGACAGCTCATTATGGTTACGCTGCAGGTTTCCACCATGTTAGCAGGGATTAGACCAGTGGCCCAGGCGTTTCTCTAACACATATACATAACTCCATGGACTTACAAGCTCCCCTTTCATTTCACACCGACGACATCCATAGACAAAAGAGCATGATATCAACTAGGTACAAAGTACAAGTGCAATGTTGAAAGCGTTCCCCATGACAGCATGGTTCTCCTAATCCCCAACAAATAAGTGCAAGCATATACAACATAGACGACACAATGGTTCAAGTTTATTAAGGGAAAGAAAAGTAAAGTGTGCCATCACGTTCGTGAGAGCTTTAAGCACTAGTTTTCTCATAACAAGTTTAATTTGGAAGGTAAACAAAAACATGAATATACTTGGAATAGCATATACTAATAGGTAGGTATGATGGAATCTTTCGAATAACTTGGTTTTAGGAGTTGGATGCATGACTAGAACTCATACTTGGTTGCGGAGGCTAGCAAAAGACTAGGAGCGACAAACTAAGAGAGCAATAATGGCCATAATCATGCAGAGCGACAAAACATTATTGATCAAAGCATAAAGTGATACTACAAGTTAAAAACTAAAGGATCAAAAAGGCTATGGTGACTTGGGATAGTCATAACATGGTGTGAGCATGTAACAAGTCAACCCAAATAAAGCATCAAAGGAGAATACCGCAATACTATGCTTTAATATGCTAAAACAACGCATGATCCTTCCAAGGCACATTAAGCAATCTCAATTGTTTATAACAAGTCATGCTACAGCAAAGAATACTAAGCATAGAGCCAAAACAATATCAAACATGCCATGACAAAGCATAGGCCACAGTCAAAAACAAGCTCTCTTTACCACTTAAGCATGAACTTTCCTACTCTTTTTCCAATCCAAACCAAACTATTTGAAAACCAATGTATGAAAGAGGGGCTCCAACCAATTTATTCAGCAAACTAAGCAAACAAAAACCAAAATGAAAACAAAAAAGAAGACGCTCCAAGAACAACACAACTGTGCATGAAACAATAAAAATGAAGCGTTTGGAAGAAACCTGAGATTTTTATTGATGAAGAGGGGGATGCCTTGGGCATCCCCAAGCTTTGACATTTGTACTTCTTGGATATTTCTTGGGGTGACACGTGTGGAATCCCTAAGCTTGAGCTTTAGTCCATCCTTCATCTCATTACTCATTCCTTCCATACACCTGAATTTTTTCCTTCATACAAAAACTTCACACAATCTTTATTAGCAACATTAGTGCACTTAAGCTAATAAGTCTTTAGGTTCAGTTCTAACACCAATAAAACTTCTACTAAAACACAAGCTACTGTAGCACTTACCTCAAAAATCTCAATTCCCCAAAAGAACTCAAAAAGGAACCAACAAGAAGCAAATGCAGAAAATGGCAGAAATCTGTCAAAACAGACCAGCAGGTAAAGATGAATTTTTGCGAAGACCTTATGTTGCTCAAATCAAAAAGTGTTGAACTAAAAAACGTTAGATAACAACCTGGGTCAGAAGCACAAAAATTCACGCCTCAAAAGGACGTACAGATATTTTACACGAATTTTTACGGTGAAGCACAGAAATCTGTTTCGGGACAGCAACTTCCCCAATCATTACTTTTCTCTCATTAGAGGTTACTCTTGGCACAAAAAGCAAATAAAAAGGATAAGGAGCGGTTATTACTGAATTAATAACTTCCAAGACTCATCTAAAACTTTTCGGTTATCTCCCAACAAGTAATTTTCTTTAACGCCTTTAAGTTAGGCATAAAAGGCAAGAAAAAGGATCGAGTGTTCTCAAATGAAGAAGCATTAAGATTAATACTAGAAATATCTTCAACATGGCAAGGTATCTCATCCAAATAAGTTCTAGAGGATCCTCTCTCAATGCTCTTTGGTTCACTATTTTCATCAAACGGGTTTCCGGGAACAATCCAATCAAGATTATTTTCTATGGCTTCATGCATTGCTACAAGTTTAAAGGGTATTGGTATCTTAGTTTCCTCCCCATTAGGTTCAGTTTTGCTCATATTTTCTCGTGTACCAACAACATATGCACATGAGCCTAGCATATTGAAACGTTCAAAGACTTTTCTAGCTTCCTTGGCAACATCATAGAATTCCTTAAGCAAAGTTTCTAGAATAAAATCTCTCTTTTCAGGGTCATCAATTTCTTTAAGTTTGAGAAACATTACTTGCATTAAGGGGTTAAGGTTAACAAACCTAGCTTCCAACATGTGAACTAAAGAAGCTGCATCAATCTCATAGTTTTGAGCAAGTTCTGCAAGGGATCTATCCTCAACATCCTCATGCTTACTAACATGATTAAAGAATTCTTCAATATTATATTTTCCAATTAAAGAACAACTACCTTTTGAAAGGTCTTTCAGGGTGAATTTAGGGATAAACATGGGTGTGCTAAGGGAAAGGTAACAACTATTGCAAGACTTAATTTTTTGTGTTTTTTAATAAAGAAAACAAACTTGTAAAACTAATTTTTTTGTGTTTTTGATAAAGAAACAAGCAAACAAAGCAAAAGTAAACTAAGCAAAACAAAAACAACAAAGTAAAGAGATTGGTTATGAGGGACTCCCCTTGTGAAGATGTCCTTGACTCCTCGGCAACGGCGCCAGAAAAGTAGCTTGATGGCCCAAAATATATCGAGCTCGTTGGGGAACCCCAAGAGGAAGGTATGATGAGAACATTAGCAAGTTTTCCCTCAGTACGAAACCAAGGTTTAATCGAACTATTAGGAGCAAGGAAACACCCCAAAGGTGTTGCTAGCTGAGCCTTGGCAGGGCGCACTACCGGTGCTAGTAGCAACGTGGAGACCTGCACAACACAACCATAGAGCTTTGTCCCCAACTTGCGATGAGGTTTTCAATCTCACCGGTTTTGCTGAAAACAAAGGATTAAACGTATCGAATGGAAGGAAGTGATGGTTTGTAGAAAGTAAACACAAAGCAGTAAATAGTTGATTGTAGATTGATTGTAAAAGAAAGGACCGGGGTCCATACTTCACTAGAGGTGGCTCTCCTTAAGATAGATAACATGTTGGGTGAACAAATTACAGCGGGGAAATTGACAAACATCGAGAAAGCATACAAGCATATACTCATCTTGACTCCTTTGAGATTCGATTGGGCATTACAACATTATACATAGACTGCCATCCAACTGCATCTATGACTAATAATCCACCTTTAGGTTATCATTCGAACCTCCTCCAGTATTAAGTTGCAAGCAACGGATAATTGCGGTACGAATTAGTGTAAAGTAAACAATACGATTGTTCTATGAACAAAGGATTGTTGTTTTCTCCCTAGTAGTAACAGAACATCTAGTACCTTAGAGATTTCTGTCACTTCCCCAGATTACCAGAGGCATGAACCCACTATCGAGCATAAATACTAACTCTTGGAGTTGCTAGCATCTACTTGGCCAAGATAGCTACTAACAACGGAAAGCATGCAAGATCACAAATAACAAAGACATGATAGAATCAATAATCAATCTAAAATAGCATCTCAATATCCATCGGATCCCCGCAAACACAACATGCAGAATTACAAATAGATGATCTTGATCATGAACGGAGCTCACAAGATCTAAACATGAAAGCACAAAGGAGGAGAATCAGCCATCTAGCTACTACATGGACCCGTAGTCCAGAGATGAACTACTCACGCATCACACCGGAGGCTTGCATGATGATGAAGAAGGCCTCCAGGGTGAATTCCCCTCTCCGGCAGGGTGCCGGGAAGAGCTTCAGATCCCTCCCGATCTAGGGATGGAGATGACGTTGGCTATAGACTCTTTCATGGATTTTTGATCGGGTACTGAGGGTTTTCGTATCAGAGGCAATATATAGGCAGAAGGAGAGGCCGAGGGGTGCCTGGGGTGGCCAGACCACCCCCTTGTGCGGGCCAAGCCTGGCCGTGCGGCCAAGTGGTGTGGCCAGGCCCCAGCCCCTCTCTGTATCGTATTCGGGCTCTAGGTATCCCTCGGTAAAATAATGACTTTGTGGCTTTTGTCCCGTCCAATTCCGAGAATATTCATTTTCTGACTTTCCTAGAACCAAAAACAGCAGAAAACAGGCAGCTGGCACTGTGTCTCTTGTTAATAGGTTAGTCCAAGAAATCATATGAAAAGTACTCCAAAGTGTGGACAAAACATAAGAAAGTAGATAAAACCAAGCATGAAACATCAAAAATTATAGATGAATTTGCAATGTATCAACTACTTAGTAACATAAAAGTAAACTACTTTACCTTCATAACGACCAATACCATACCATAACACAAGCCCTCCTGCAAAACAAAGTTAGACGCCTCTACTTTATCTTTGCATGTTTTACGTGGTTGTTAGGGCTTTCGCAATAGAACCGTTTCTAATCTATGAACTTCCAACCACAACTGAGATCCTACAGTTGTCTCTATTACACCCCTTTCGGGGCCCTCCGTTGTAAATGCTATATCAACTATTGGATGAGAGACAGACACCCGCTAGCCACTTATATGGTACAAGCCGTATGTTGAGCGTGGAACCAGTCTCGCGTACGAATACATGTAAGGTCGGTCTAGGCCGCTTCATCAAACAATACTGCGATATAAACAAGTACATGTTAGAGGGTAACAACTAAGGGATCAATTCCCGCACAATACTTGTGCATACTGGCCGTACAGCACTCCTACGAATAGATCGGCTCTGATACCACTGAAGGGTTCCGCAGCAAAAAACAAAAAAATTCCTACGTTGCAACCTCCTAAACTTCCCAAGATCTATCTATGTAGTAATGCGGTAACGGCCGAGCATACAGAATACATACCTTTGTAGACCATACACGGTTAACGTTCCGAGGGGAACGTGGTTGAAGTAGTAGAACTCGTAGCCAACCTCAAGGTTGCGAAGCTCCTCGCAGGTCACCCCTTGCTCCTTCTTCATCGTGCAGCAGCTCTGGCTCACGACATCCAAGGTGCCTCAAGTGAGGCCCCTCGTGATTTTGTACACATACGGTGTACGATGACGACCTCTGACTCCTTGATCCATGCCGGGAGTGCGGAAGTAGATCTCTGGCTTGGAATCCCTGCAGCGCAACGGCGTGCTGCAGGTGCGGTGTCTCTTGCATGGACAGTCCTTACTTGGGGCCGTGCCAATGCATGGAGACGAGAGAGAGAGAGAGAGAGAGAGAGGGAAGGAGAAAGTCAACCAAAGGACTTTTCCAAATATTGGTGTGTCAATTTCCACCCATGGGCACCCCTTTATATAGGGGGAGGGAGGTGTGCCCTTCCCTTTGGGTTTCCCATGTGGGACTATTCAAGGGAGAGAGGGGGAGGCGCATGGGCCCTTAGGGCACCATGGGCCGGCCAGGGGTGGGCCCTACCCTGCGCATTTCCCTAGGCTGGCCGGGTGGGCCCCTTGAGGCGGCTAGGCCTTGGCCCTTTGGCCCTTGGCCCTTCCCTCCTTCGGTTTTCCATCATGGACACTTTTTCCCTAGGAAGTTTGTCCCATTAGTGGAATACCCCTTCAAATTAGATTTTAATATTATATTTAATATTAATTACATTAATTAACATGTAAATGCATATTACAAAATCCGACTTGACCCGAAACACCTTTCGGTTCCCTTTCAATTTCCTCCGAACGACTTGGGAACTTTCCTGGAATGATTCCAATTCTCTCACGGAACTTTTCCGGATTCCTTTTCTCTTTCATATGGTGATTCCAACTTACAGAGGATCTCTGTCTCATTGTACCCTTAAGTGTATTTCCCCCATGGCTCGGGAATGGCACAGACATGATCTCCATCAATGATCAATAGAGGGACCGGGATGCCCATAATGACCCATGTGCATTCCATGATGATAATGTCATTTGAACTGTAAACAGTCATTTCCCATTCCCTTTGCCACTTGATACCTAGTTCACCCAAGATTTGATCTACGGTATCTCCATACCATTGTTCGATCTCGTTACCAATGAACTTGTTTTCTCGTTTCCGTGTCGCTGTATTCCGTGACCCAGTCACACGCTTGCAAGCTTTGTTAATGCAACACCACCGAGATGGCCACATATGTATCTATCTGTTACATGGATTGGCAAATCCTAGTCTTGATATGTACTCCTCTATGTGTCCCTTTGGGAAACCTGAGTAGCACCTTTTCGATCACCCAGTCACGGTGTGATACTTGATAACCATTTAAGCTCCCTCCAGAACAGTGATTTGCATTATCTCACAGTCTAAAGATCAGGTTGCGAGGTTTTCTTAGTTTATCATTAATGGTGAACTTTGTAACTAGATCTCATTAAGATACAACTGGTTGGGTTGCTTGTCTATCACATCATTCAACTAATGATGTGACCTTATTGTCAATTGGCATAAATGCCCATGATCTCGAAACCCTAGATCATCCTCATGACCAATGAACTAGTTCGCCAGAGGTAACTAGAGACTTGGTTTGTTTACATACCACACGTGTATTAATGTTTCGTATTAATATAGTTATAGCACAATATGAAACTATTACAAACTAATTGAGATATAACAATAAAAAAACCTATTTATTATTTGCCTCTAGGGCATATATAGTTCAGAACATAGATATGTGCATTTCATTCATGCATGTAAAATCCAGAAAATTTTAAAACATTTTGATATACCTTGTCAAAGTGATTAAAGTTTCACTTAAGTTGATGAGTTAGACTAGGTCATCAAGTTGAGCACTATAAATTTCAACATGACCTTTGCTAAAATCCTATCTTATTAGGAGGGTAGAAGTGAAATTCATGAGTAAATATAACACAAACACATCCTTAGTGAACATAGAACAAGATATATTATATCTTAGACACAACAAAAATAAGATATTCTCTAAGGTAATTTATTTAGAGGATTTATCTCTATTCTCTCACTATTTTTTTAAATAATACGTTTTATTTATTAATTTTGAATTTTAATACCCGAATTTAGAAATTTGCAAATCTAGCACATTGTTGCTTTTGGCCAAACCGAATGGGCTAGTCGGTGTGGCCCAAACCGACTGGCCAGTCGGTGTCAGCCACACCTGATGGCCACGCCAAGTGGACCATCGCATGCATGTTAGCATGGCCATTAGGTGTGACCGACACCTAATGGCCTAGTCGGTTTGGGACACATCGACTGGCCCATTCGGTTTGGCCAAAACCGACAAGGTGCTAAATTTGCAAATTTCTAAATTCACATATTATATTTCAAAATCGATAAAAAATATTATTTAAAAAAATAGCTCTTCTCTCTCAAAACTGTGGCCCCAAATCAGTGATGTGCACGCAAGGGAGTGCTTCATTGCGACACACCATTGTGCTACAAGGATTCGGCCAGAAGATCTACTTCCACACTTTCGGCTAGATCGGAGAACCGAAGGTCGTCATCATGCACCAGACATGTATGAAACCACAGAGGTGCTCCCACTTGTGGCACCTGGGTTATCATGCAAGGACCAAGGGTGACTTGCGAGGAGCTTCGTGAACTTGAGGTCAGCTACGAGTATGAATACTTCATCCATGTTCCCTATGGAACGTTAAGAACTTTCGGTATATAAGGGTATGTTACCGAAACCTTCTCCATTATAGCATTACTCATAGATATATCCCGTCTTTTGGTGTTGCACTAGTTAGAAAAATTTGTGTTTACTGCTACGAATCCCGTCAAGCTTCTGCTGTATTGAGGCTCTGGGGGGTCATTCCCCCGATAGAGAGAGAGATTCGGAGAGGCCAGTGAAGTAGAAAGACAAGCTAAGAAAAGGCAATCTTCATCAACATGAGAAAACTTAGGAATCTACAAAGGTTATAACTAAAACCCTAGGACTAAGGTAGGAGTAACCAAATATGATGGGCAATGGCACATAAGCTAATCATATATAGGACATGGGGATAAGCCTAATAACTATAGATGCTTAGTATATCTAGGAAGGGAATTCCATGAACCTAGATTTAGAATCCTAAATAATTAAGAATGGGAAAGACTATTTAGTAATTCTCAATCATGTTCCATCATATTCCAAATTCAGGAGATAAACCTTTTACTATTCTCTAAAATCCCATTCATAAATCATCATATCCATTACATTCTTTTGATAAGTAGAATTACTACTTAATAATGACAAACATTAAGTGGATAAAGTATACACTGTTATTGAGTAAGGCATGTATCTCCTTCATTCCATAGTAATCAATAGATTAAGTCCATACCATATTTGCATGCATGTCTAGTGACTCTTCTCTACCAAAACCATCATAAAAATAAACATATGGTGTAAATCAAAATATCATATAATCTTGCCATCCTTGAACTTTAGTGTTGATAAGATACATACCTCACAGTCTTGTGAAACAACCATAATCCAGTAACACTGAACCCTATTGTGATGTGGATGTGATTATGATCACAAACCCCTAGGTGAAGTAAACCTACATCTTGTCCAAGGATTTAAAGGACAATTATTATTTATCTTAGTCTTGGGTAAAACACACATAGAACATCTTATGATTTTCATCATAAGAATATGTACCCAAAGTCACTTCTATCAATAGTAGTTAATCTAATAAAACCACCTACCAAATTTTTTATGAGTATCTTCACTCAAGTTAGAGTTACAAAATATAATATGAAGTACTTCCAAAATATAAGGAATTCATTTGATATTTTTCTCAAATAAGAAATCCCAGTGATCTTCTACATATCCATGGCAATAAAAGTATGTTGAAACCTCCATGTGTGTTAAACATATAAAAGAAAGGAATATAATGAGACCATGGACACTTTGAATGTTCAGAGTATTCATTTCGATCAAAGAACCCATCTGAAGGTTCAAATATATATTTCCATCCCCAAATTCTTTCCTACTAGGAAAGTACATCGGAAATTCCATGCCCAATAGGGGGATTCACATACTATACCATCAAATATAAACGTCATAACCCATACAAAGTGTGGAGGTCAAATAATTTAATCTAAACAAATTTCTTTAAAAGGATAAATAGGTATTTTCCTTCCATACAAATAATATGTATGTATGAGTAACAAACCTTTACTGAAAATACACCACCTTGTGTTCCAAGATGATATTTTGTTAGACTCTAAGGAACCTTAGTAATAAACTCCACAAAAAAAATCAAATTATCAATCAAAACAGAATTGAAATAAAAAATAGGAAATAGAATTAGAAAAAGAAATAGGAAACAAAAAATAGCAGAACCTCACCTAGACCGCAGCCCACCTAACTAGGCCACACCTCGACCTAGTAACCAGCCCAGCCAGAACTCTTCTGCATTCACACCGAAATCCACTAGTTTTTTTGTAACACCATCTTCTTCAACCCTATGATCGCTAAAGAAGCTCGTTATCATTGTCTCCGGTACCGCCACATTGAGATCGATGCAACTAACATGGCCGCGTGCTTTTTAAGCAACATTGAGGTTGCTTCGATGCTAAGGAATCGAAACCGACATTGGGGGATCATCGGAACCATAGAATCTGAAACCACCATTGGTAGAGCATCCTCACTGTCACCATTGCCGGTGGAGATACTGACCTCCGGGCACTAAAAATAGGCCTCGAGCTCCACTCTTTCTCACTCGCACCTCATAGAAGCTCAGAAATCTCTCTCGAGCTCTCTGCCTCCCTGACCTGAACACTAAGAAAGGGGAACTCTGGTGAGCCATCACTATGGATCTTTCCTTGATCCATTGATCATCCATGAAGCACCACCAGGTTGCTTGCTTCCTTTCCAACGAAGGAATTGAAGAGATGAGATCAGAATTGACGAAATCGACATCTCCTTCCCCGACGGAGATCTTGTGAATTCGTAACCATGTGCTTGCCTACGACCTCCTTGGACCGTGAGCATACGCATATTCCAGTAGCATTAGTTCATTGCGGTGTTAGCCCTAGAGTATAAATCGTAGATGGTTCGAATTTCTCCGTTGTAGTAGGTCACCATCGATGTAAATGTTGATGACCCATTGGTCTATGTAGTAGCTCAATGTACTCGTCATCTAGTACTAAGTCGAGTAGTACCAACAGTGTGTGTTGGGGCCGTAAATCAGTGGTGCCATCGTTCGTCGGTATGCATTCGTCATGTCTCCGGTGAGATGACGACAACATCTCGACCCCACTCTCTCTAGTTTGACCCCATCCATGCTTTTGTGGCAGTTGACATGGACCCTATCCCCACATGTCATTGATCCTAGCAAGAATTGTATCGTTACAAAATGTTTCATTGCTCATGTGGCATCTGACCTGGCGCTGGACCCACTTGCCAGTGACTATACCTAGGCATGTGTATATCTATATTATCCACTCAGGAAAATTCCAGAAAGTACTTTAATCTTAGAAAGATCATAACTAATTCATACAAACTTAGAAAAATACAAATAATATATCAAAATGTTTAGAAAAGTGAGATCTATACAACTACACCATAATCTCATACACTTTTGTAGTATGAAAATATAAGAACAATAGAAACATTGCATACACTTTCTTTAAATCCAATTTAAAAATAACCTAACCAAAAATTTAAATGGAAATCAAATAGAACATTGCATTTCTAAGTGAACACAATTCATGAATTTAATTATTGAGCCAAAGAAATTGATAATAACACTTTATGATAAATATAAATTTAAACGAAATAATAAATCCAAAATAGCAAAACCCTAATTCTATATATTAAAGAAGAAGAACCTTAACTTCAAGAATGAAATCAAACACCATTTTATTCCTTGAAGAAAAATAAATACCCAACATAATAAATGTAGGCCTAAGTAACTATTGGAAATAGTAATTCAAAAACAACACTTGAGAAATTAACGAAAATAGATAAAATACTTTAGAAATAGTATTATCTACTTGAGAATATTATGGAAGGAATATTTTCCCAACTCTGAAATACTTACATGAAGGAATATTTTCCCAACTCAATAATGAAGGAAGTTGTGGTTATCTTTCTCAAAGAAAAGAAAAAGAAATAACCTTTTCCTTTAATAATTTTGGCATCGAAGTAAAGCATGGTTGTAAAGTAACTATTCCTTTAGTAAATACAAATACCTAGTAATGTGAAATTCACTTAGAACCAAACCGTAAGTATTTAACCTAGGAGTAGAAATACAGTTAACCCTAAAGGATAATTTTCTTCAAAAGTTATTCTTTTTGCTGAAGTAAAGAAAGTCAAATTAATGAAGTTCATCAAAGGTTTCAAACCACACCTTAAGTAAAGTGTAGAAGTAAATATGCCTTGACTGTGGTGCCATTGAACCTCGAGTGAGATAATCCATTATTTGAATTACCATTGAGTGAAGTAAACTTGAACCAAACTCAAATACTTAAGAAATAACCAGCCCAAAACCCTAAGCCTTACAACCTAAACAAAATTACAGGGAATTTATAACAAGGGATTAAAACATTGGCATATCTTGTATTATGCATCACAACATATTGACAATCTTTCGACGACTAGAAGAAATGACAATTACATGATCTTGCAATTAAGAGGCAAGTTCACTCTTGCATAAATTTTATAAGACAAAGCTTGCATACCCTTTGCAATTGTAATCTTGAATGTACTTTCAGTAATTTTATAAAAAAACTACTTTTCAAAAGTATTATATTATCACGTGCATTCAAAAGAAAAATAGTTTTCCTAATGAATATGGAGTATGGGTTACCTGCCCAAGTTGGTGATGGTCAATGAAAACCATGATGGGAACCATCATGGGAAAAGATTCCATTGGATCGAGAAAAAACCTAGGATTAAACAACAACTATAGTCAGTCATTCTAAGGAACCATATAGACAACTCTGACCATAGATCCTGAAATGGGACGGGTAAGTCGATTGGTACCTTATTCATTCTATATATCCTCAGATGACTAGGTCGGGTTGTATTCCTTGCAAGGAATAATAATGGGTGGGATCTCGTATCGTTCCCATCATGTGCAGCAGGATGATGACTCTAGTGTTTGAGAGACTAAGAAAAGTAAACACTGGGCTTGGACAGGTTTGTTTCACTAGTGGATTTCGGGGTTGAGAAAGCTAGTGATTGGATAATATTTAGACTGGTCCTGAGACCAAGGAAGTCTGAACGGGAATATGCATCCCTGGTTGTGTAAAAAGGATAAAGATGTTTGTGGGAAAAATAGCGCACCTCTTGAGAGTGTATAAAACGTGTCATGGTACTCCCTATCCTGATAGGATTACGAACACGCCGTGGGAAGGAACTACATGAAGTTCTAACAACCCGTGAAGGCTGATGGACATAGTTTAATAAACTAAAACTTACCTTTTCTAAAAACTCGATTTCAAAAACAGGCATAAGCCTAGGATCTCCGATCCACGGCAGTAGAGATAGTGCATCAAACAACCACATACACTACTAGGAAACAGCTTATCAGTGGCGCACCTATTTTACAATTATGTGGCACATATGGGATGCGCGACTATTACCTTGCCACTAAATTTTAATTTTGTGGCGCATATTGCCAATATGCGCCACGGATTTTTTTTCCAAATTTAAAAAAGGCGGGCCAGATCTCAATTTTTTGTAGCACATATGTCCAATATGCGCCACAGATTTTTTTTTCAAATTTCAAAAAAAAAGCAGGCCAGATCTAGATCTGGCCGGAGGTGGTGGTGGTGGTGGCTGGAGGAGGGCTAGGAGGAGTGGGTCATCATTGGAGGAGAAGAAGGAGGAGGACACCGCCGGAGGTGGTCAGAGTAGGAGGAGGCTGTCGAAGGTGCAGGAAGGTGTTGTCGAAGATGGTCGTAGGAGGAGGAGGAGGCCATCGGAGGTGGTGGTGGAGGAGGAGGAGGTCGTCGAAGGTGGTGGTGGTGGAGGAGGAGGTCACCGGAGGTGGTGGTGGAGGAGGAGGAGGAGGTCGCCGGAGGTGGAGGAATGGGTCGCCGGAGATGGTGGAGGAGGAGAAGGAGGAGGTTGCCGGAGGTGGTGAAGGAGAAGGAGGAGGTCACCGTGGTGGAGGAGGAGGAGGAGGGAGGAGGAGTAGGAGGTCACCGGGGTGGAGGTGGAGGTCGCCGGAGAGTGGAGAAGGAGGAGGGAGGAGAAGGGGAGAAGTATGGAGGGGAGGAGAAGTGGGGAGAGGAGGAGAAGTGGGGGAGAAAAAGAAAAAAAAAGGAAGAAGGGAGCCGACGGGATTCAAAGTTCGAATCCCGCCCAACAATTCTGTGGCGCATATTGGAGATATGCGCCACAGAATTATCTACCCCCTTTTTTTGCAGGATTTTTTTTCTTTTTGCCATAACTTTTTACTCTTTTCGAATACGGGGATCCTGTAAAATCCAGAATAGTCATTGAATTCAAGTAGGAAATTTCGAGACGATCGTTTTGATAGGTTAAATATTTTCTTCCAACATCGTATGCAAAAGTTATGGTCGTTTTACTGTGTCATGACCTTTTTTGCAAAATACATCGAAAATCATGTTTTTCAATTGTCCCTAAAACTATACCCCAAAATATAACTACATCTCAAAGTAATTTTTTTTAAGTTTTTATCATTTTTGTTTATTATTTACAAAACTTAAGAGACGATCCACGCGAAGGGTGGGATCACTTTCTGTGGCCAACTTTCTGTGGTGCATATGTATATATATGCCATAGATGGAAAATATGTGCCACGAAAACAGACATTTCTGTGGCGCATATGGGTTCCGTGCGCCACAGAATTATCAAATATCTGTGGCGCATATGTCTACATGCGTCACAGAATTAATTCTGTGGAGCATGCCATTTTATATGCGCCACGGAAAGCATGTCTATCTATAGCTAGTTTCCTAGTAGTGATAGTAGAAATTGTTGAGTATGCCCGTACTCAATCTATCATCTCAAACCCTTGCTTAGGTTATGGAGTCAATGATGGGACTATAAATGTAGAACTAGAAGACGTGAGAAATCGTATACAAGATGTTGGAGTTAGTTCAACAAAGTCGGATACTATAGTCAGTACTAGTGGAGATAGAACTAAACCTAGACGTGAAACAAAATCCCAACAATATACATCATGCTATTAGGACATTGCAAATGAAGAATAGTCAGTCATTGGTTATATAGATAGACTTAGCGGTAGATCTAATACTAGACTAGACTACAAATTGATTCTTCTGAATTTTGAATTGAACAAGAACTTACCTGACGAACCTCATTGTGTCATGGAAGTTTTGAGGATCTTTAATGAAGATCTATTGTATGAATAATATAGTTAGGCATTGGATCTGTGATATTTCTGTTATGCTACTTTGTTGGTTGTAATATTTGTGAAACTGTATTCCGTGGGTGTTACGCCAACGATGTGAGTACTACAACATAAAGTGGTGTGTTGGATCACCATATTGGACAAGGTGAAACATAGTTTTAAGTGGTCGAACAAGTCACGACTACTATTAGAACAAAAATATAGGACATGGTGGAACAAAAATCCCGACCATGAATTTATAGTGGAACAAACCATGACTAGGAGGAATACATTTTTGGATAACGTAGAGAAAAATATTAGAAACTGCAAAACAAAATCCAGATATAGATGGAACATGAATTTCAAATTAAGTGAAATCAAATAAGTTAGACCATAATTTAGAGCACTGGAAGAAAATCACTAGTACAAAAGAACATAAATTCATACCCAACGGAATAATGTTACTAGTACAAGGGATAAGTTTATACCAAACAGAACTAGTTGCGAACGACTACACAGTAAACAAAATATCCACGGCCCTCGGACAAATCACGTGTACACTAGGAACAACTTCCTTGGACTAACAGGACCAAATATCTCACGACTACTAACGATTAAAAAAATTGATGCACAAGAAAAACAAAATCATGACTAGAGACAAAATAAACTTATACTATGTAAACATCTTTAATATTGGTAGAGCTAAAATTAGATAATGAAGAGTAAATTTTAACACACAAGATACCAATCATGACTACTAGTGACGAAACGAAATTTTACACAATGTGAAAAAGACTATAGCTAGATGAAATACAATTTTGATCATGAAAAATAAAGTTTAACACACGAGAAACAAATCACGAACTACCCTTAATGAAACAAATCTCAAATTATGTGTAACAAAATCAATGGCTGAAGAACACCATCCACACAACAAGAGAACAATATTTTAGACTAAATTGAAAAAATAGAGAAGTCACAAAAAATATAGAAGCTGATTAAAAAGTAAATAAAAATAGAAAATAGAAAAAGGCTTGAAAAAACATACCAAAGAAATTAGAAAAAATAAACAAAGAAGAAAATATAAAAAGAAAAACGGAAGAAAAAAGGGGAAAGGGAAGCACCTACCTACTGGAGAAGCACACCACGTCCATTTAAGAAATCTTGTTGGAATGTTAGTTGAGAAGCAAACCAACCATCGTGGCTAAGGGCATGTACAATATTAGAGAAGACGGGTCTTCTCTTAACCCTCCACGTAATCTAGAGAATGTAATAAAAATAAATTACATAATGGATCATCTCTTATTATCATCTCTAAGAATTATTGTGAATTGACTAATTATAGTAAGAACTGGTGTTGATAAGAGAAGACATAAGGTACAATGGAGAAAAATAATCTTCTCTTATTTCTAACGGATCATCCCTTAGCTAAGGGAAGATAATCTTCTCTTTATTCATTCTATCTTCCAACTAAACGAAAATTCGACGTGACAACCGTAATAAAAGTGACTGACGTAACCGTATTATACATGCCCTAACCAACAACCACACAAAACAAATGAACTTTTCTTTTCAGCTATTACAAACAAACAAACTCGTCCTGAATACAGAGACGGTGCAGTATACTAGGTTTATGGGCCGTCGCTCGCGTTACTCCGCAGGGGGGCAGAATCGTGGTAGGAAAAAGAGCTAGGTTGTTGTTTCCGGAAGAGAAAAAAAGCCGCACATAGACCATCACGGCCCAGAAACCAGACAGCGATGGAATAATCGCCAATCTTAACACGCGCTCAATCCAACGGACCATGAGTTGACTGCGATCTAAACTAGCAAATCCCTTAGACTAATGGGCCAGTAGTCCTCGACGCGTGCGGCCTTGATTCTTCTTGGGCAGCAGGCAGATCATCGTTGTGTTAAAAGGCCAACTCCAACAGCACCACCCAAACGGACAAATCCGGTCAATTTTTGTCCGATCAGACAAAGCCCTCCCCTGACGGGCTACCTAAGTTTACTTTTGTCCGGTTATGGGTCTTGACTATCGTATTCTTGGTCCAGATTTGGGACCGGTTTGCGGGAAAACAGACGCGTCCATGCATCCATCCTATCGGACCATGTCTACCATAGGGCCCACTTGGCAGTCTCTCTCACTCCCCTCTCTCCATATCCCCACCTACCGCCTCCGTCATTCCCACCTACAGCCGATGCCGCTGTTGTTGCCCAACACCGCCTCCTCCTCCCCTCCGACCACCGGATCGTCACCGTAGTTTTCCCCGCCACCGCCGTCGTTCCCTGCCGTCTAGCACGCGCAGCTCGACCTCGCCGCGCGTTGTTGCTGATTTTGGTGACCACAGGTGTGTCGTGCTCCGGCAGGAAGAGCTGGCCTGCGCAGATGACCTCCTCGTCGGGAGATGGCGGCCGTCGAGCTACTGGATGCATACTTGGTTAGGGAGGCCGCCATGGACGGAGCAAGGGACACAGTTCGCCGCCCATGGTCGTGTCTGCGCAGCTAGCAACTAACCAATCCACGATATGTTGATGTCCATGCCAGATCCTTGGCCAATTGATGTGCACGGGGCCACAATTCATTGATGTGCAATGAGATCCTTGGCCAAGATCTGTTGATGTGCACGTGGACACGATCTGTTGATGTCCACGCCGCCGACCTCTGTCAGTTGTTGCTCCGTGGGTGGCGATGACAGAGCATCCCGTGGCGCTGGCCTCCATGGTGACGCTGTTTGTGGCCTCGTCGGGGACTGAGGGCGATGTGACCACGTGGTGAGGCAGCTGGTGGCCGGCGAAGGCTCCGGTGACGGCGGGCTGCTGGCGACAGCCGATTCATTCTCTCCCGATGCGGGAGAAGCACCGTTGGGGGCAGGTGCAAAGTTGCGTTGGACACCCGTTCATTTTCTGTTCGGCACATCCCACAAACGGACCAAATCGAACAAATCTGGTGTCCGATTTGGTCTAGCCCGTTGGAGTTGGCCTTGTTGGAAATATACCCTAAAAACAAATAGTAATATGGATTATTATCATATTTCATAAAGTTTATGGTTAAGTTTTATATCATGCTATAACTGTATTAAAAGGAAACACCAATACACGTGTGGTATATAAACAACCAATAAGTTCCTGGTGAATCTCTAGTCACTGGTTCATTAGTCAACAAATGATCAAGGTTTCCTGATCATGTGGCATTTATGCCAGTGGACAATGGAGTCACCTCATTGAGAGAATGAGACAATGAAATGTACCCAATCTAAACATCGTGACACGATCATGTCACGAAGTTCAAGCTACGATGATTAGGAAACATACTGTCTTGTTTCTTAGACCCTGAGACCATATGAATCACTGTGATCATCCGAGAATACTTTGATATCATCAAACATCACTCGGTTAAATGGTGACCATAAAGATGTGTTCAGGTATTCAGAGGGGTATGTAGAGGCATTATATGTCAAGAGTGGGATTTGTCCATCCGCGCGACGGAAAGATACTCGAGGGCCCACTCGGAGAAGTAATATCCAATAGTTGCGCAGCGTGTGACTAGGTCATGGAGATATCACTTGTCAGAACGACTTAAGTAGCATTTTTTAGTAACGGGATTGAACACGACATGGTGATGTCATTAATCAGATCTCGGACAATGCAAGTATCACAGAGACAAAAGAAATATGACATGACGTTCATGGTTCAACAACAAAGATTCATGAAATGCATAGGAGTCATCATGGGCATCCAGGTCCGGCTGGTGATCATTGGTACGAGAAGGGTCTCCACCATGTCTGGAGTATTCCCGAACCATGGGGTGTCATGCTTAAGGGCTTGATGATACTCGGAGATCGTTTTGGTATCAGCAGAATCACCGAAGAATAGAAAGAGAGAAAACCGGAAGGGTTCCGGGTAAGTCTGGAGGATGTCCGGAGTGGGGTGGAAGAAGTTCCATAGCCACGGGGATTGAATAATATGTGAGTAAATTTTAAATATTGATTTAATCATTTATTTATATTTATTTAATAAAAAATGAATTAAAATGGTCAAATTAACTAATTGGGTCAAAATCCCTAGGAAAAAAGCCCATGAGGGAAAAGACCAAAAGGGAGAAAGGGGGAGGGGCCGTATGGGCCCCATGCACCCGCCGGCGGGGCCCATGGGGGCCTTGGCCGGCCGGCCACCCCTCCCCTCTTCTCTCCCTTGTTTAGTCCCACATGGCTTAGCTAATTAGCTATGGGGTGCATTTCCCCCTATATATTAAGAGTTATCTTGAGGAAATAAATACACAATAATCAATAAAAGGTTCCCTCTCTTTTGGGGAGACCTCTAGTTGATCCTCTCTATCTATCTATCTCTCTCTCCCATCACCGCGGTCCCGAGTCTAGACTGCACGAACAAGAGACTTCTTCACCACGGAGCGCCATCGTGTTGCGGGATTCGGATCCAGAAGGTATAATTCCACAACTATTGCTGAATCAGAGGAGCAGGAGTCATCGTCAGGCACCAAACGTGTGTAACTCCCTCGGAGGTGCAACACTTTAGGCACTAGAAGTCGTCGGAGCCACGGGAGTCGTCGGACTTCAACACGACCCCGAGGTCGGCATCGGTACAACTACATCAGCCACACTCTCTTGAGCATTGACAATGCTTTTCGGTCGTCAAGGGTAAATTCGCGAAAAGCCCCTCCTGTTACTGCGTTACTAATATATAGGTCCTAGCATTAGGGTTCTTGGCGTAGGAAAAAATTATTGTTTTACTGCGTGAACCCCTATAGTGGTATTAGAGCTAGATCTATGCATAGTATTGCTAGTACAGGTAGAACACACTAGTTGTAGCGTGTGGGTGTTGATCTTATAATTGTTACCCTCCCACATATACTTGTGCATACCGCATTAATGCTTAATGAAGCGGCCCCCAATCGACTTTACGCGTTGATTCGCGAGACTGGTCCACGCTTGACATACGGCTTGTACCGTATAAAGTGGCTTTGGGGGTGTCTGTATCTCTTGCATTAGTTGGTATGCCATTTTCAATGGAGGGTCCCGAAAAGGCTCTAGTATAGACAACTATTTGATCAGCGTTGTTGTTGAAATTTGTAGGTAAGAACGGTTCTTGTGTGAAAGACCTAACAGCCACATAAAACATGCAAAGATAAAGTAGAGGCGTCTAACTATGTTTTGCAGGGGTGTTATGATGTGATATGGTCATAGTGAAGGTAAAGTAGTTTATTTTCTATTAATAAGTAGTAGTAACGGTCATCGTAATGGTGGAGTACAATACCGGAGGCGCCGGTACTCTGATGCCCATGGCACCAGAACCCTGGAGCTGAATCCGGAGATGCAGGATGGAGATCACAGCGCGAAGGATCATATCACATCGCATTTACATTCAATGTTTATTGTATGTGCATCTTGTTGTGTGCTAGTATTAGATACTTGACGGTAGCCTAATAAGATGATCCCTAAACAAAATACCAAAGAAAGTGTTCTCCCTTAGTGTGCACCATCAAGAAAGTTCTCCGTTATGAGGCAGACCATGATGATCGGGTGTCATACATATCCTCGTGCGCATACGGTCGGTGTAAGCCATGTTGCACAGAAAATACATGTAAGCTTGAGTTGGCGAGCCTAGCATATGTAGACATGGCCTAGTAACACAGATGATCAAAAGATCGAGCATGAGTCGCATGAATGATGTGATCAACGTTTCGGCGTCCACCTTTGCAACTATATCACCGGCTATGATGATCGGGGCGGTGTAGTTAATGGGGATCGTGTAATCACTAAAACCTTTTTGGGGATAGTAGTTTTAGTGGAGTTCTTGTTTAACTCATATAATTATAAACTTATTCTAAAATCCTTTTGTAATTGTAAATGTAGAAATGGCTCGCCGTGAAGCTTCCTTTGAGATTGTTGAATGGGTAGTTGCTAAAAAGCTTAAACTTGATGGATCCAACTTCCCTGAGTGGCTTGTGCGTCTGAATGATCTCCTTAGTAAGAACAATTTTGCGGATTACATACGCCTAACGATAGATTTGGACGAGCCATATGACTATGAGACCCCAAGAGAGCGGGCATACCGCCATTTTCATCAAGGGATATCCACTTACATTCAAGTGATAATGCACTACAGGATGGTGAATGAACTACATCCAGTCATGGGTGATCTTGACCCATATGCGATGGTGGATCAGCTGAGATTGGAGTTCGTAAGCCATGTGCGCATGTGGAAGCATGAGCTTCTTGAAGATTTCCTTTCCATACATATGGAGGAACACACTTGTCTGGAGAGTCATTTGGAGCGCATGCATGATGCACACATGAGACTGGTTTACTTCATGGACTATTGGATGACTGACTCCTTTGCGATAGGCATATTGCTTTGGTCGCTACCTCCCAGCTACAGAGGATACATCCGGACTTGCATCATGAGAGGTGATGGGGAAACACTGGATTTCCATGAGTTCATATTACATTTCGAGAACATGAAGGTTGAACCCATTGCCGGAGAGGTCATCAATGACAAAGGTATATATGATATACAGTTTTATAAATGTTATAATCTTGGAAACACTTATTGCAGTATTGAAGTATCTGATACTTGTTATGTTTTGTGAAAACAGGTCCTTCTGCATGAGAGCTGCTTGCTAGAGAGGAGGTGAGGTTGCGTGTTGATGGCGAGCATGATGATGATGGCCGATGTCACTCTCCCTCGATATTTATCTTTTAGTTTATCATTTTAGATAATTATTGTAATCGATGGAGTATGAACTTTATTAGTGTGTATTGCACCTCGCGAGACGGTTATCATATGAGTTTTTAATAAAACAGTTGTTCTACTTTTATGAATGATTTATATTCGTGTTCATATGGTTTTTCGATTATGTGTGAATTATTCGTGTTGTGAAACTAATTGATAATGCATGAACATTTGTAAAATATTGAAATGCCTTGAAAATACCCAACTTAATGATATATTCGTTTTGAATGAAACCATTGTTTGAAATTCAAAAGTTATGTTGATAATATGTGAAGATTATAGATATTTGATCTCTAGTCACATATAAATCATGCCCAAGTTCGGTAAGATAACTGAAACACTGCGTATTGTATGAATACAAAGTGTTTGATGAATTGTTGGAGGAAAATACATATTTGATGTACCATATTTCAACGAAGTGGTGATTACCATTTTGTGACTGTTGATTTTAGTAAGAGTTTACCAAATGAAACATGAGCATGAAACTATTGGATATGATTAAAGAATTTCAACATCAAATTGTATTGAAGATAAAGGAGAATCTAATTACTATGATTTGATCAATAGTGATAAGATTCGACATTATTAGATACGCATAAAACTTGTGAAATGCAATGCATTTGATACATTGAAGTGCAAAGCATCATAGTATGATATTTGATATTAAGTGGGTGAATAGATAGCGCCAGATAAATCATTGTAGTGTAACTGTAAGGACCATTAGTTATAAATAAAAAACACTTATTTAGAATATAAATTGAACCATCTGAAATTCGTGAGATCGGCATCATAACTTGTATGGATTACCGTGAAAGTTTTGGAGTTATTTGATATCACAAAAGCAACAATGAATAAGTCCTTGTAGAGTATTTGTTGGAAACTTTGAATACGAAATCCATGGCTAAACCCAAAAGATAGGCAAAACCAGTATTGCTAAAATTTTGGTGCGTTCTCGAGGAAGTTTGTGTTCTCGACAATGAAGCTATTGGAAGATAGTGAAAGCATGATGACGGTTCATAACCCCACATCAGAGTATTGAGAAGCGCAGCAGAGTGAGTTTCAGAACACATCTCTTCACATAAAGGAAAGGATCAATGATAATGATTATTGTGTTTTCCCCACTAGTGCTTTTACTACATGAAGTAGGATTCGTAAATGTATCCTACATCTTTTATGGAGACATTTTATGAATCACTTGTCATGTTATTGAAACATGACAGACCTAAGAACTACAAAGAGAAGTGATGGTAAAATAAAGTTACGAGAAATCTTAGAAGTGAATTTCACTTAAGATTAGAAAGTAAAGCGTTACTAAATCTTATGAAGTAAGTAAAGGGGTTACTTGATTTTTCCAAAGGACCGCAAGTTCATGATAGAAAAGGTGAAAGACAAAGCACAATTCACCGTGAATAATGTCTTGGGAAAATTCAAATGAATTTGATTCAGAAGTGCTGAAGTCTAATGGATTTGATACTAGTAAAGTCCTAGTGTCTCCTAAAAGAAGCTCTCAATTTGATAATTGATCAAGGGATTTTGAAGTTACTCAAAATATTGAGAAGATATGCAATTTGCATGAAATTGAATGGGAGCTATTAACTCTTCCTAAAATTAATATGTGAATGGCATATTTTTTAGTGGGAGCAATGTAAGTCTCGGACTCAAATATGTAGGAAACACATTTTGAGTGGGAGAAATGTAATTCTCGAACTCAAATCTATAAGAAACATATTTTTGAGTGGGAGCAATGTAAGTTTCGGACTCAAATATGTACAAAACATATATTGAGTGGGAGCTTAATGTAAATATGTATATGACACATTAAGAATAAAACCACAAGTATTGATAAATAATGATTTATACGGGTTAAAAGTTGAAAGAAAGTATATTATAATACTATGTTGTAATATATTCCTAAAAGAGATTCTGAAATGGTTTCGGAATAGGAATTGATGAAGGAATGGTCCTTAATCATTCTAATTTGGAATTGCATGTGAGTGCAACATCAATGGTTGAAAGAAAGAAAATGATGATCGTCATCCACTATGTTCTAACATAGGTACTGTCTTAGGAACCATCACTAGTGGAAAACGGGCCTATAGTCCCGGTTTGTAAGGGCCTTTAGTCCCGGTTAGGACCTTTAGTCCCGGTTTCCTAACCAGGACTACGAAATCTAGTCCTGGTTCTACCACAAACCGGGACTATAGGCCCTCGCGGGGCTGCGTCGAGCGTCCAGGACCTTTAGTCTAAAGATTTTTTTCAATTTCTTTTTCAAAAAAAATTGAATTTTTTTTCAATTTTTTCTTGAACTTTTGAATTATCCGACTCGTTAATCTCTCACATCTCTCTTTTTAACACTAACTATATTTAAACTTAGGTCAAATTACACATATGATTAAACTTTCCGGTCGGTCACCCATCCTAGCACTACTCCACCCCCAGCAGGCTTAACTTTCCAATTTCATCTCTCCCACCTCGCGCGAAGGACCTTTATACCTTGTTATCAAGACTAGTATATCAATTCTATTAACTCATATCAATATGTCAATCGTCTTTATTTTTTCAAAATACAAACAACTATTTAAGTAAACAACAATAAATAAGTAATAATAATAATTTATTCTAATGAAAATAAAAAACTAAACTATTATTTTATTCATTTTTTGCCATCTATTCATTTAATATGACATAAATAATATCTTCAAATCTGTAAATCGAAATTCGACAAATAATATATCCATTATTATCAGAAAAATGTGAGAAATTCAAATGTAACATAAAAAAATACTATTTTTTAATTTTTGAAATAACTTTTTTTTTCAAATTTTAAGAATCCAAAATGGCCTAAGGCGATTGAAATCGAAGAGGTAATTTTTTCTGCATGTTTTGATAGGCTGTACGTTTTTTCTGACATCGTATACAAAAGTTATGGCCATTTCTATTTTTGTACCCTCGGTTCGTTAGTTGTACTCAGATTTCCTCAACCGCTTAGTTTTTCCTCCCTTTTGTCCATTTCCTTGTACGAAACTCTCACATGGTCTAAAACTCGTCATTTGTCAGCCTTGCCATTACGTGCTGACAAATGGGGTCGCGTTTAGTCGGGTCCCGTAGTGGACCCTCGCTGTTATGTACTGACAAGTGGGGTCGCGTTCTGTCGGGTTCCGTAGTGCACCATTGTCGTTACATGCTGACAAGTGGGGCCGCGTTCAATAGGTTCTCGTAGTAGACACCTCTCTCAACTTATCTAGATCAGCGTCGGACCCATAGCTTATCCATGTGAGCGTCGTACCCACAGCTTATCCATGTGAGCGTCGGACCAATAGCTTACTTAGGTTGGCGTTGCAAGATGGGACCCCGAGCCAGCCCCGTGCCCACGCCCATGTCGTTGCCTCCCTATTCTTCTTCTCTGGTGAAGGCGGCCCTTTGTCTAGCTTCATTTTCATATAGTGAAATATAATGCCTATATGAAAATTATACACCTTTGAACTCTTTGAAATCGCACTTAGGACATGATAATATTGTGCTAATAAAACCTTGAGAGATTATTATTTCCATGGAGTGAAATATAATGCTTAAACTTGTGTATACGAAAATTATACATCTTTGAACTCTTTAAAATCGCACTTAATACGTGATAATGTTGTGCTAAAAACATCTTGAGAGATTATCATTTTCATAGAGTGGAATGTAAATGCACAAACTTGCATATGCGAAAATTATAAACCTTTGAACACTTTTAAATCGCACTTAATACGTGATAATGATGTGCTAACAAATTTTTGAGAGATTATTATTTTCTCCCCCATTTTCATAGAGTGGAATGTAATGCATAAACCTGCATATACGAAGTTTATATACCTTTACACTCTTTGAAATCGCACTTAGAACATGATAATGTTGTGCCAATAAAATCTTGAGAGATTATCATTTCCATGGAGTGAAATATAATGCATAAACTTGCGTATATGGAAATTATACACCTATGAACTATTTGAAATCACACTTAATACGTGATAATGTTGTGCTAAGAAAATCTTGAGAGATTATCATTTTCATAGAGTGGAATGTAATGCACAAACTTGCATATGCGAAAATTATAAACCTTTGAACACTTTTAAATCGCACTTAATACGTGATAATGATGTGCTAACAAATTTTTGAGAGATTATTATTTTCTCCCCCATTTCCATAGAGTGGAATGTAATGCATAAACTTGCATATACGAAGTTTATACAACTTTGAAATCTTTGAAATTGCACTTAGGATATGATAATGTTTGATACGTCCAAAACGTAGCTACTTTCCCGAACACTTTTGCTATTGTTTCTCCTCTAAACTTGTGTGATTTGGATAACATGGACTGACGCTGTTTTCAGCAGAATTGCCTTGGTGTCTAGTTTTTGTGCAGAAAATCAACTACCAGGAAAAATCCCGGAAAATATGCCAAAAATCCTATTTCACCAGAAGACTCTCAGAGCCAGAATACGAGACGGAGTGGGGTTGGGGCCCAACCACACCACCTAGCCGCGCGGGCTGGGCCTGCCGCGCCAGGGGTGGTCTGGCCGCCCCAGACACCCCCTCGGTCTTCCTCTTCGTCTATAAGATGCCTTCTGACCTAAAAACTTAGGGGGGTCGACGTTTTTTCAGAAAGAGTTCCGCTGCACCGCCACCACCAGATTTCGTGATTCGGAACCAGAAACTCCGTTCTGGCACCCTGCCAGGACAGGGAATTGGAGGAGATCCTCGCCATCATCATCACCATCGCTTCTCTATCAACCATCCATGTTTCACCCATATATGAGTGAGTAATCCCCCCTTGTAGGCTATGGGGATGGTAGGGATTGGATGAGACCGTTCATGTAATGGCATCAGATTGTTAGGGCATGGTGCCTAGTATCTTATATTAGTGCTTTTTGACTTTGTTGCAACTTGTTATGCTTAATGCTTGTCACTAGGGCCCGAGTGCCATGATTTCAAATCTGAACATGTTATTCATTTATTATGATAGTATTGTTTATGGTCTTACGTGCAAGTTGTATACACACGTTATTGTCCGGAACCAATGGCCCCGAAGTGACAGCAATCGGGATAACCGGAGGGAATGGTTTTGATGTGAGGATCACATGTGTTCACTGAGTGTTAATGCTTTGCTCGGGTGCTCTATTAAAAGGAGCACCTTAATTGCCAGTAGTTCCCTTGAGGCCCCACTGCAAACGGGCTGGCAGGACAAAAGATGTTGTGCAAGTTCTCATTGCGAGCACGTATGACTATATATGGGACACATGCCTAGGATTATCTAGTACTTGGATGCTTTATCTTATTTATTTGCAATTGCTATATGTTCTGATCGCTATAAGAATTGTCTTGTCCATGCAATGCCCGTTCATCCATCCCTATGCCTACCGCACTCGAATCCTACTGTTGCTGCTATTGTTACTGTTGTCTTTACTTTACTACTGCTCTTACTTTACTATTCATATTACAAAACTGTTGCTACTGATAAACTGCTGTGAGCAAGATTGTTTCCAGGTGCAGCTAAATTGATAACTCGGTTGTTAAGGCCTATAAATATTATTTGGCTCCCCTTGTGTCGAATCAATAAATTGGGTTTCACTTCCCTCGAAAATACTGCGATACACCCCCTATACTTGTGGGTCATCAAGACTATTTTCTGGCGCCGTTGCCGGGGAGCATAGCTTTATTTATCAAGTTCATTGGGAATCACTATTGTTCAAGCATAATCATAACCAATCTCTTTACTTTGTTATTTTTGTTTTGCTTAGTTTATTTCTGCCTTGTTTGCTTGTTTTTTTATCAAAAATACAAAAAAAATAGTTTCTACTCTAGTTGTTATTTTCATTGGTCTATTATTGTCTTGCTTTATCATGCTTTCTATCAATGGTTGGTTTCTTTGAAACTGAATCTTATTGGCAAGGTGGGTTCACGGAAGAACAAAAATATTATTATAAGGAACACCGCTTGTCACAAAAAGGGAAACACTTATGGGAACAAATTGATAAATTGTATACCATTGCTATAAACATGTGCTCTACTTATAATGTTACTTATTGCTTTGATAAATCTTGTTGCTGTAGGAGGTACAAACACCTCCCTTTTCAATGTGAGTATACTGATGATGTTACCATATCTTCTTATGTTAAAGAAAATTATGACTTTTATTACGTGGAATAAATTGAGGAATTTATTGCTTGGAAGGGTGCATTTAAACTTGCTAGTTTGCTTGAAAATATTGATGATTCATCTTATAAATATGAGGTTTATGATATACTTAAATTTTGCTTTGATAATTACAAGGAAGAAAATGGCTATATTCTTGAATATATTAATAGATGCTTTCCACAAATGGAAGAGACTAATGCCTTGCAGGATCTTATGGAAGAGGAAATTGTTGAACCTGAAAGCTCATTAGATGAAAAAGAGGAGGAGAGTGATGAAAAAAAGGAGGAAGAATGGATTAGCTACCCATGCCTACCTACTAATGAGAGTAACTCTTTATCCCTTACATTATTTGATTGTCCCCCATGCTTACCAAAGGAGGATGAATGTTATGCTCATGTTATCTGTGATAATCCTTTATTTGTGCCTAACTTCGAGATGCATGGTACTAAAGAGTTTTGCTTAGAAATTGTTTATGATAAAGCTCTAGATGATGGTCCTATATTGAATGATCAGTCATCTTGTTATAGAATTGTTAAAAGTGGGTTTGAAGGTTTTAATCCCACTATTTTGAGCTAGATAAAAATTATGTTTTTGTAGAACATGAAAAGCATGCCTTATGTGATAGTTATATTGTTGAGTTTATTCATGAGGCTACTAAAAATTATTATGAGAGAGGAAAAAATGGTTGTAGAAGTTTTCATGGTATTGAAACACCTCTCTATGTGCTGAAAGTTTTGAAGTTACTCTTGTTTTATCTTCCTATGCCTGTCACTTTGTTCTATGCGAATTTATTTGCATACAAGATTCCTATGCATAGAAAGTGGGTTAGAATTAAATGTGTTTTGAATTTGCTTCTTGATGCTCTCTTTTACTTCAATTTATATTTCTTATGTGAGCATCCTCTCAAACTGTTATGCCTAACTTAAAGGCGTTAAAGAAAAGTACTTATTGGGATATAACCCAAAAGTTTTAGATGAGTCTTGGAAGTTCAGTAATAACCGCTCCTTATCCTTTTTATTTGCTTTTTCTGCCAAGAGTGACCTCTAATGAGAGAGAAGTAATGGTTGGGAAAGTTGTTGTCCCGAAACAGATTTCTATGCTTCACCGTAAAAATTCGTATAAAATCTCTGTACGTCCTTTTGAGGCGTGAATTTTTGTGCTTCTGCCCCAGGTTGTTATATAACTTCCATTAGTTCAACACTTTTCGATTTGAGTAACAGAAGGTCTTGGAAAAAAATCGTCTTTACCTGCTGGTCTGTTTTGACTGATTTCTGCCTTTATTTGCATTTGCTTCTTGTTGGTTCCTTTTTGAGTTCTTTTGGGGAATTGAGCTTTTGAGAGAAGTGCTACAGTAGCTTGTGTTTTAATGGAAGTTTTATTGGAGTTGTAACTGAACCCAAAGACTTATTATCTTGAGTGCACTAATGTTGCTAATAAAGATTGTGTGAAGTTTTGTATGAAGGAAAAATTTCAGGTGTATGAAAGGAATGAGTAATGAGATGAAGGATGGACTAAAGCTCAAGATTGGGGATTCCATGCGTGTCACCCCAAGAAATATCCAAGAAGTACAAGCGTCAAAGCTTGGGGATGCCCAAGCCATCCCCTCCTTCATCAATAAAAATCCCAGGTTTCTTCCAAACACTTCATTTTTATTGTTTTATGCACAGTTGTGTTGTTCTTGGAGCGTCTTCTTTTTCATTTTCATTTTGGTTTTTGGTTTTCTTGGTTTTCTTAGTTTGCTAAATAAATTGGTTGGACCCCCTCTTTCATGTATTGGTTTTCAAATAGTTTGGTTTGGAATGGAAAAGAGTAGGAAAAGTTCATGCTTAAGTGGTAAAGAGAGGTTGTTTTTGACTGTGGTCTATGCTTTGTCATGCCATGCTTGATATTTTTTTGGCTTTATGCTTAGTGATCTTTGTTGTAGCATGACATGTTATAAACAATTGAGATTGCTTAATGTGCCTTTGAAGAATCATGCGTTGTTTTAGCATATTAAAGCATAATATTGTGATACTCTCCTTTGATGCTTTATTTGGGTTGACTTGGCACATGCTCACACCATGTTATGACTATTCCAAGTCACCATAGCCTTTATGATCCTTTAGTTTTCAACTTGTAGTATCACTTTATGCTTTCATTAATGATGTTTTGTTGCTCTGCATGATTATGGCCATTATTGCTCTCTTAGTTGGTCGCTCCCAATCTTTTGCTAGCCTCCATAACCAAGTATGAGTTCTACTCATGCATCCAACTCCTAAAACCAAGTTATTCCAAAGAGTCCACCATACCTACCTATTAGCATATGCTATTCCTAGTATATTCATGTTTTTATCTACCTTCCGAATTAAAGTTGTCATGAGAAAACTAGTGATTAAAGATCTCACGAACTTGATGGCACACTTTACTTTTGTTGCCCTTAATAAACTTGAACCATTGTGTCGTCTATGTTGTATATGCTTGCACTTATTTGTTGGGGATTAGTAGAACCATGTTGTCATGGGGAACGGTTTTAACATTACACTTATACCTTGTACCTAGTTGATATCATGCTCTTTTGTCTATGGATATCATCGGTGTGAAATGAAAGGGGAGCTTGTAAGTCCATGGAGTTATGTATGTGTGTTAGAGAAACGCCTGGGCCGCTGGTCTAATCCATGCTGTCTTGGTGGAAACCTGCAGCGTAACCATAATGAGTTGTTTATGAAGCATTCTTCTTATAAAAGGAAAAAAGAGTCAGTTATTGAGAAAAAAAGAGAAAAAGGAAAAAAAGATATGAGAAAAGAGGAAAGAGAGAAAAAGCACCATATTCCCATGGTAAATAAGAAGATTGCTCAGATGCTCGTTGTCTGCTTGCCTTGTCTTTTTGATATGGGATTCTTCCGTATCATCGGGCAAGGGGTACCCCGTTGGTGGTTCTCTATGATACACATGTACTTACTATGACAAGAACTTACCGTTAACTAAACTTGAGTAGCATGAGGAGTGACCCTCGTATTCAAGGGACATGAGATTTCCAACTTATACTTCATCAAGCATATACACCATAGTTTGTTCACTTTAACCTTAATCACTTCAAGATGCTTATGATAGGGGTAATGAGAGTTGAAAGCTAATAAGTACCATAATTTTTGGAAGCTCTTTATGAAACTTGAGTCTCTACTTCCTTCTTTGAAGGCCTTTCTTTTAATTTTATGTTGAGTCTCCACCTTCTATCTTTATGCACCTACTTTGAGAGCATAGTGGCCATTCTTAGTTCTATGTGCATTGTCCCAAGACTTGTTGATTGATGCATAGCTTTGATATTGCTTGTTTTAAACTATTTGTATCTAGTCACTCTTATGAACTTTGAAGGTGTCCTATGCATTTATGTTTGCTACTCTATGAGGGACAAGATTAATGCCACTATGCTATGTTTTCTTTATATGAAACAAACAAACGTCTTGCAAAGCATTGTTATTCATGAAGCTTTTGTTTGTGCCTTTTTGTGTTGCAACATAGTTGCTTTGCCTTATTGTTAGAACTTTGTCTTTCATGTTATGATTGAAGTACTATGATCCCAGCTATCAATGTTTTGCAAATACTTTGATCAAGTTTATGATGGTGCATGTCACCTCAAAAATTATTCTTTCTTTTTATCACTTACCTACTCGAGGACGAGAATGAGTTAAGCTTGGGGATGTTGATACGTTGCAAACGTATCCATAATTTTTGATGTTGTATGCTTGGTTTTATCTACTTTCTTATGTTTTGTCCACACTTTGGAGTATTTTTCATATAATTTCTTGGAAAAACCTATTAACAAGAGCCACGGTGCTAGCTGCCTGTTTTCTACTGTTTTTGGTTCCAGGAAAGTCAGAAAATGAATATTCTCGGAATTGGACAGAGAAAAGCCAAAGTCAGTTTTTCACCGAGGGACACCAGGAGCTAGAATACGAGACGGAGAGGGGCTGGGGCCCGTCCACACCACCTAGCCGCGCGGGCTGGGCCTGGCTGTGCCAGGGGTGGTTTGGCCGCCCCAGGCATCCCCTCGGCCTCCCTCTTCGCCTATAAGTTGCCTCCTAACCTAAAAACCCAGGGAGGGTCGACTTTTTTCTAGAAAGAGTTCCACAACACCGTCACCACCAGATTCCACGATTCGGAACCAGAAACTCCGTTCTAGGCCCCTGCCAGGACGGGGAATTGGAGGAGATCATCGCCATTGCTTCTCCATCGACCATCCATGTTTCTCCCATCTATGAGTGAGTAATCCCCCGTTGTAGGCTATGGGGATGATGTTGGAGATATGCCCAAGAGGCAATAATAAAGTGGTTATTATTATATCTTTATGTTTATGATAAATGTTTACATCCCATGCTATAATTGTATTAACCGGAAACATTAATACTTGTGTGTTTTGTAAACATAAAAGAGTCCCTAGTAAGCCTCTTGTTGAACTAGCTTGTTGATTAATAGATGATCATGGTTTCCTGATCATGGACATTGGATGTCATTAATAACAAGATTATATCATTAGGAGAATGATGTGATGGACACACACCCATAGTAAGCGTAGCATAAGATCAAGTCATTAAGTTCGTATTGCTATAAGCTTTCAAATGCATAGTAACCTAATCCTTCGACCATGAGGTTATGTTAATCACCATCACCGGATGAGTACTTTGATGACATCAAACACCGCTTCGTAACTGGGTGGTTATAAAGGTGTCATTGGATATTCTGAAAGTATGTGTTGAAGCGCATGGACCAAGATTGGGATTTGTCCATCCATATGACGGATAGATATGCTCTGGGCCCTCTCGGTGGGATGTCATCTAGTTAGCTTGCAAGCATGTGACTAGGTCACAAGGGATGACATATCATGGAACAAGTAAAGAGTACTTATCAGTAACGAGGTAGAACTAGGTATGGAGATACCGACGATCAAACCTCGGATAAGTATAGTATCGCGTGACAAAGGGAATTGGTTTTTCGTATGTTAATGGTTCTATCGATCACGAAGTCATCGTTGAGTATGTGGGAGCCGTTATGGATCTCCAGATCCCACTGATGGTTATTGATAGGAGAGGTGTCTCCATCATGTCTGCATATTCACGAACCGTAGGGTGACACACTTAAGGTTCGAAGTTGCTTTAAGTAGATATGGAATGTGCGTTGGATACCGAATGTTGTTCGGAGTCTCGGATTGGATCCGGGACATCACGAGGAGATCCATAATTGTCCGGAGAATAAGATTCATATATTGGGGATCATTTTCTAAGTTAGGAAATGTTCCGGAGTATTTGTATGGGGATTCTAGAAGGTTTCAGAATGTTCCGGAAGGTTCTAGAAGATTTCTTGGAGTTTGCTTGAAAACCAAGAAAGGATCAAGGAATCCTTGTAGGGCAAGACAAGGAGTAGTGGGGGAGGAGGAGTCCTTCCCCCTTCCCAATCCGCTGGCCAAGGAGGAAGGGGAGTCCTACTAGGACTCCCCCTCCCATGGCGCCTCCCTCCTTTAAATAGAGGGGTGGGGGCGCCACCCCCTAGCCCCCTCACAATCCGCAAACCCTAGCCGCCTCTCTCCTCCTCCTTCCCTCTGCTCTGGCTTAGGCGAAGCCCTGCAGAATTCTCTACTCCACCACCACCACCACACCGTCGTGCCGCTGGGATTCCGTGGAGAAGATCTACTACCTCCGCTGCTCGCTGGAACGGGGAGAGGAAGGTCTGCTTCGACTCCGCACGTGTGACCGACTGCGGAAGTGCTGCCGGAACGCGGTGCCGGAAGGATCGTCCACACGATCTTGAGATCGGCAAGTGATCGACTACATCAACCACGAGATCCAATCTCGTAACGCTTTCGGATATACGAGGGTTAGTACAGATCTATCTCGTTGCACATGTCTAATAGATTAGATCTTGGCTTTTATCTAGATTAGATCTGGGTTTTGTTCGTTCTTACGGTAGAATTTTTTTGTTTTACATGCTACGAACCCATCGGTGGTATCAGAGCCGTGTCTATGCGTAGATCTGTTGCACGAGTAGAACACAATGGTTTTGTGGGAGTTGGTGCTCGTGCCGTCTTTTGCTTTGTGTACTTTGCATCTTGCGGTATGGTGGGATGAAGCGGCTCGGGCTAACCTTACATGTCATCGCACATGAGACTTACTCCACGCTTGACGTGTAACTTGCTTTGCATAAGTGGCTTTGCGGGTGTCTGTCTCTCTCACCATAGTATAGATCCAATCTACACTTTGCACTTGATAACACTTGTATCAACGTTGTGGTTCATGTTCGTAGGTAAGATCCGTTCTTATTCGAAAGCCCCAAGCCACGTAAAACATGCAAATAAGATTAGAGGCGTCTAACTCGTTTTTGCAGGGTTTTTGTGATGTGATATGGCCATTATGTTATTGTGATTATATTTGATGTATGCAATAATCCTTATTGTAATATGGCAACCGGCAGGAGCCTAATGGTTGTCTTAAATTCTGTTAAGACCTGCGTGTCTATTCATCTTGTAATAGCTTTATTCCAAGTAGTTGTAATAGTTGCTAGTGATGATGGACAACCATGAAGCGGCGCCACTGACCTTGACGCAATGATGGTGATGATGGAGATCATGTCCGTGCTTTGGAGATGGAGATCAAAGGCATAAGAAGAAAGGGCCATATCATATCACACTAATTATGAATTGCCTGTGATGTTAATCCTTTATGCATCTTGTATTGCTTAGATCACGACGGTAGCATTATAAGATGATCCCTCTCACTAAATATCAAGTAATAAATTGTTCGTCCTTAGTAGGCACCGTTGCTAAGACTCGTCGTTTCGAAGCATCTCGTGATGATCGGGTGTGATAGATTCTACGTGTGCATACGACGGGTGCAAGCCAGATTTGCACATGCGGATACTAAGGTTAACCTTGACGAGCCTAGCATGTACAGACATGGTCTCGGAACACGGAATACCGAAATGTAAAGCATGAGTCATATAGATGATATGATGAACATGTTGATTGTTTGCCTTTAAAGCTACATCATCTCACGTGATGATCGGACTTGGTGTAGTGAATTTGGTTCGTGTAATCACTAAAACAACTCGAGGGATGTTGTTTTGAGTGGGAGTTCATTTGTAATTTGGATTAGTCAAACTCAATTTATCATAAACACAATCAAAGTGAATTTGCATAGTTTGTTGTAGTCATTGGCATCCGTTCATCACCTTACGCTTAGTTATAGTTGAGATAGTGAAACTATAGAAATTCTAGATATTTGCTTTACGAACTGGTATCGTATTGAGTGTCAATCTAAAGTTTAAAATTCATATTGCAAACTTTCAGCAAACTCCGTTTACTATGTGAAGTTTAATAAACAGTATTAAATCAAGAGTAACAATTCCAATGTTAGTATCTAATGTATCATGTTTGCCTCCATGATTCTTGATACTCAAAAGATTGTTTTTAATATCAAGTTTATCTAAGAGTTGAAAGCAATGTTTCAGAAACCATCATATGTGAAAGGTATTGCGATATCTAAAACAATATGTTGGTTACAACATGATAGAGTATATGTCCTCATATTTGATGAGAATTTGTGAAGGTTGGAGACGCTAGTCATCCTAATCCTCCAAAAAGGTTTTGGAAAAGAAACATTATACTCGCAATTCACTTTTATAAGCTATAGCAGCTTGATCATGAAAGTTGTCATGATAAGGATGAATAGAAGATGTAAGTAAAATGTTTACTACACTAAAAGATTACTAAAGAATGGAATTTTGAAAGAATGCCAAACATTTTATGAAGGTGATCCACTTCAAAGTGCAAGTCCAAAGGTATTAGTATTTGACTATACACACTTTGTACTATGTGTCATGTGAATGACACCACTATTGATGTTGATAGATTCTTTTAAGGAATTGTTGAAAGAGAATCTATAAAATATTTGGCAGAAAAGAAAAGATTGGAGATATCCAACTTAGGTATATAGAAGATACATGTTATGGCTGTATTCCTTGGTTGTTAAACAATGAGGTTCTGCAGTATTGGATACCGAATTGGTTGGTATGAAGTGTCATACAGGACAACACAATTCATGAACTGCAATGGCCTAAGTAACTAGCAAGAGAATATGTGATGATGTTCATCGAAAACAAACAAAGGGTTGTTGTGTTGCTCGTTAACATCAAAGCTTACCTTCAAGATTTGTTTCAATAATTGTTATTTTGATCAGGTATTATGACGACAAAAGGTTGTTCAAATAATTACCGTATTCCATAATAGATGGATGATATACAAGTCTGGTTGGAGAAATAACGACCAGAAAACTAATGCTAAAATGTCGCAAGACAAATGATTGAAAGATCACTTGTGAAGTGACA
The DNA here is from genome assembly GCA_916181665.1 of Avena sativa. Classification (NCBI taxonomy): domain Eukaryota; kingdom Viridiplantae; phylum Streptophyta; class Magnoliopsida; order Poales; family Poaceae; genus Avena; species Avena sativa. The sequence goes on from OV702287.1 coordinate 350,336,881, forward strand.
TCACCGTTTAAATTATATTAGGGATACATGAAGAAACTCCATGTTGATGGATTTTTGGAGTCTTTGATTTTGATCAAATGACGCTTGTGATACTTTCCTGGAGATAATTAAAACTCCATTCGTAGGCCAAAAGAGGAACGGACGACTAACTGATTGGAATTTGTACATATTGATGTATATAGTCCATTATGTGTAGTCGTGGGCGATGGATTTCAACTTCATATGCTTTCTCCGAAGATTTGAGTGAGTATATGTATATACCTACTCAATAAGGAAGAAGTATGAAACATTTGAAAATGTTCAAAGACTTTCAAGATGAAGTGGAAAATTATTGTAACAAGAAAAAAAATTATGATTGGATCATAAAGATGTTTAAGTTACAAGTTTAGCAAAACACCTAAGATTTGAGGAATCGTTCCATGGATTTGCATTTCCCAAAACACCATAGGAGTATGGAGTGTTCAAGATATGTAATGAAACCTTGTTTGACATGGTAAGATCAAAGGTGTCATTTATAAAACTGCCATTATATTTTAAAGATTAAAGCTTTAGTGACTACCGCTTTTACACTGAAAAGAGCTCCATCGTGATCCGTTGAAATGACACCATATAAGTCATGGTTTCGGATAAAACCCAGGTTGTCCTTTCTTAAATTTTTGGTATGCTAGGCATAAGTAAAATGTTTACAACCAAAGTCGGATGAGCATGTCTTTGTAGGTTATTTCGAATAACCATTGGGTATTCCTCCATAACACCGAAAACAAAAGTGTTTGTCGCTTAGAATGACGAGTTTCTTGAGAAGGAATTTTTGGTGAAAAGTCAAGTGGGAGGACAATAGAACTTTGACAAGGTTGTTGAACCTTGGCTAATATGTGCTGAGTTGCGCAGCGTCGGTAAGTGTCCCGGAGGCAGCAACAATGCTCATGGCTCACGTGCCTCAAAGGATGTGGTCACGGGGATCTAAGTTCCTATTGAACCAAGTAGGTCAGGTAAGTAATCAAATACCAAGATTTGAGAGTTAAATCATTGTTGTTTGACAATGATGAACCGACTACATGCAAATAATCAATGATGGGCCCTGACTTCGTTAAGTGGCTTGAAGCCATAAAATCCGTGATAATTCCATACATGAGAAATCAAGCTTTGAATTTGAAAGAACCTCTGGAAAGGTGCAAGACCTTATAGTCGTATAAGGATCTATAAAGAAATAGACATGGATGTTTCACATCTATGAAATAGTCGACATGTCAGAAAGAGTTTACGACAATGTTCAAGGAATTGACTATGATAAGATTTGATCTTTCATAGCGATATTTAGTCTGGACGGATTAATGTAGCAACCACTACATATATTTTGGTATATGGTAGTTGAACAAACAAAACAAGTTCTTCTAATAGAATGGTTACCTAGGACGTATACATGACACGATCCAAAGGGTTTTATTAATTCAAAGGATGCTAAGAGAGTATGCAAAACTTCAATGGTTGAAGTGAGCATCGCGGAGTTGGAATCTTCACCGTGATGAAACCGTTAAAAGGTTTAATTTCATCAGAGATGATGAAGATGTTTGCATTTTGCAAGAAATTAAGTGGGAGCGCTAAGACATATTTCTAATACATTATGTGAAAGACATATTGTTGATTAGAAATGATGTATCTTTTATTAACACAGGTTAAGAATTTCATTTTGATGAAAGACTTAGGCATAACCCAAGAATTAGGCATCAATGTCTATATGGATAGATTGAGACGCTAATATGGTTTTGCCAAATGTACATAGATAAGATGTTGAATGAGTTCAATATGGAAACAACAAGAAAGGTTCTTGACGCACGGAAAGGATTGAATCAAGATTCAAGTGTGTTGACACGAGATTCAAGTGTTTTGACACTTGGTGAAATCACAAGAATATTTTGATCAATCATTCTTTGAGATGTACACATCCAGATATGTCCTATGCTCTAAATGTTATGAGCATATACCAGAATGACTCATAAGATGATCATTGGACAATAGTAGGGATATTCCTATGATCTTTGGAAGAACTAAGAATATATTATTTATATAGTGGTGACAAATAGTTCATTGTAAATTGTTACATTGATACTAGTTTTGTCACAAATTAAGTTTATCTCAATTTAAACTATGGGTGGCACAATGTAATGGAAAGGAAGTTCCATAACGGATTTGGTTGAGTACCAAAGTTAAAACATTGTGACAGATACTACAACAAAAGGCTAAGTATATGACTGCTATTGTAGCAGCAAATGAGGGCATTTGCGTCAAGTAGTTTGTTATCAAACTAGGTGTGGTTCATAGCGGGATAATACTATGAAGATACATTGTATGACAATTGTATCAACATGATTTAATCCCAAGAAACTAAAGGTCTCACCAAAGGACCAAATTTATACAATGCCATCTCATTGGAGAATGAGTAATGCGTAGAGACGCAAGGAAATGCAAATACACACGGACCTGGAAGTGTCAGATCCGAAGATTATGTTTACCACTAGCAATCGTGTCTATACAACACCAGAAAGCCATAGGTGTTGAATGCACAAATTTTTAACTAGATTATTGACTCTAGTGCAAGTGGGAGACTGTTGGAGATATGCCCAAGAGGCAATAATAAAGTGGTTATTATTATATCTTTATGTTTATGATAAATGTTTACATCCCATGCTATAATTGTATTATTAGGAAACACAAATACTTGTGTGTTTTGTAAACATAAAAGAGTCCCTAGTAAGCCTCTTGTTGAACTAGCTTGTTGATTAATAGATGATCATGGTTTCCTGATCATGGACATTGGACGTCATTAATAACAAGGTCATATCATTAGGAGAATGATGTGATGGACACACACCCATAGTAAGTGTAGCATAAGATCAAGTCTTTTAGTTCGTATTGCTACAAGCTTTGAAATGCATAGTAACCTAATCCTTCGACCATGAGGTTATGTTAATCACCATCACCGGATGGGTGCTTTGATGACATCAAACACCGCTTCGTAACTGGGTGGTTATAAAGGTGTCATTGGGTATTCTGAAAGTATGTGTTGAAGCGCATGGACCAAGATTGGGATTTGTCCATCCATATGACGGATAGATATGCTCTGGGCCCTCTCGGTGGAATGTCATCTAGTTAGCTTGCAAGCATGTGACTAGGTCACAAGGGATGACATATCATGGAACAAGTAAAGAGTACTTATCAGTAACGAGGTAGAACTAGGTATGGAGATACCGACGATCAAACCTCGGATAAGTATAGTATCGCGTGACAAAGGGAATTGGTTTTTCGTATGTTAATGGTTCTATCGATCACGAAGTCATCGTTGAGTATGTGGGAGCCGTTATGGATCTCCAGATCCCACTGATGGTTATTGATAGGAGAGGTGTCTCCATCATGTCTGCATATTCACGAACCATAGGGTGACACACTTAAGGTTCGAAGTTGCTTTAAGTAGATATGGAATGTGCGTTGGAGACCGAATGTTGTTCGGAGTCTCGGATTGGATCCGGGACATCACGAGGAGATCCATAATTGTCCGGAGAATAAGATTCATATATTGGGGATCATTTTCTAAGTTAGGAAATGTTCCGGAGTATTTGTATGGGGATTCTAGAAGGTTTCAGAATGTTCCGGAAGGTTCTAGAAGATTTCTTGGAGTTTGCTTGAAAACCAAGAAAGGATCAAGGAATCCTTGTAGGGCAAGACAAGGAGTAGTGGGGGAGGAGGAGTCCTTCCCCCTTCCCAATCCGCTGGCCAAGGAGGGAGGGGAGTCCTACTAGGACTCCCCCTCCCATGGCGCCTCCCTCCTTTAAATAGAGGGGTGGGGGCGCCACCCCCTAGCCCCCTCACAATCCGCAAACCCTAGCCGCCTCTCTCCTCCTCCTTCCCTCTGCTCTAGCTTAGGCAAAGACCTGCAGAATTATCTACTCCACCACCACCACCACACCGTCGTGCTGCTGGGATTCCGTGGAGAAGATCTACTACCTCCGCTCCTCGCTGGAACAGGGAGAGGAAGGTCTGCTTCGACTTCGCACGTGTGACCGACTGCGGAAGCGCTGCCGGAACGCGGCGCCAGAAGGATCGTCCACACGATCTTGAGATCGGCAAGTGATCGACTACATCAACCACGAGATCCAATCTCGTAACGCTTTTGGATCTACGAGGGTTAGTACAGATCTATCTCGTTGCACATGTCTAATAGATTAGATCTTGGCTTTTATCTAGATTAGATCTAGGTTTTGTTCATTCTTGCGGTAGAATTTTTTTGTTTTACATGCTACGAACCCATCAGATGGTAGGGATTGGATGAGATCGTTCATGTAATGGCATCAGATTGTTAGGGCATGGTGCCTAGTATCTACTATTAGTGCTTTTTGACTTTGTTGCAACTTGTTATGCTTAATGCTTGTCACTAGGGCCCGAGTGCCATGATTTCAGATCTGAACATGTTATTGATTCATTATGATAGTATTGTTTATGGTCTTACCCGCAAGTTGTATACACACGTTATTGTCCGGAACCAATGGCCCCGAAGTGACAGCAATCGGGATAACCGGAGGGAATGGTTTTGATGTGAGGATCACATGTGTTCACTGAGTGTTAATGCTTTGCTCGGGTGCTCTATTAAAAGGAGCACCTTAATTGCTAGTAGTTCCCTTGAGGCCCCGCTGCAAACGGGCTGGCAGGACAAAAGATGTTGTGCAAGTTCTCATTGCGAGCACGTATGACTATATATGGAACACATGCCTATGATTATCTAGTACTTGGATGCTTTATCTTATTTATCTAAAAATGCCCTATGTCTTGATTGCCATATGAATTATCTTGTCCATGTAATGCCCATCGATCCATCCCTATGCCTACCGCGCTTTAATCCTACTGTTTACTGCAATTGTTACTACTATCTTTACTTTTACTACTGTTGTTACTTTACTATTGCTAGTACCAAACTGTTGCTACTGACAAACAGCTGTGAGCAAGATTGTTTCTAGGTGCAGCTGAATTGACAACTCAGTTGTTAAGGCTTATAAATATTCTCTGTCTCCCCTTGTGTCAACTCAATAAATTGGGTTTCACTTCCCTCAAAAATATTGCGATACACCCCCTATACTTGTGGGTCATCAACCAGCATCGCCGAGCCATGGTCGAAGGTAACCAGGATTTTCTCCCCTTCCCTTGTTCTTCCCCATTCCCATCATTGGATGCTATATCGTATGTTATTAGGGTTCGGTTGTTCGTATTTTTACAGTAGCTAATCATCTTGTGTTAGATTTCGTATTTCGATGAATCCCCCTGTCCGTATTTGAATCCTCCCTGTTTATAGTTGGGATTAGTATTCGATTTGGTTTGAGATTTGGGGAATAATCAGGGGATCTCAATCGATTAATTTATGCAAATAATCAATCCCGATAATCAAAGTATCTCAATCATGTCCTTATTGCACTCTACTGTTTTTTCCAACAGGAGGATAGCAGCGACGTCTGCAGCGACGACGAGTCTAAGGACACCAAGACTCGTCATGTGCTGAGGAGGCTGAAGTCCGGCCAGTACTACAAATTCTTCATCGACGACATCTACTAGGAGGCTCCACGCCACCGACTTCAACTCCCTCGTGAAGCATGCCGAGGACGTGAGGACCGGTGACGAGTCCGTGAACATCCAAGGCTTCAGAGCCAAGCACCAGGCGCTCGGGCTTCACCTCCGTAACCTCCAGAAGGTGGCCATCGAGGAGGGTCGCATGCCCCTGATCAAGCCCAAGGCACCCAAGGTCAAGGGACTGGGCAGCAAGAAGTGGAGGAGGCGCCAGAGGGAGGAGGCGGAGAGATGGGTTCGTAGCATGGAAAACAAAAAATTTCTACCGCAAGAACGAACAAAACCCAGATCTAATCTAGATAAAAGCCAAGATCTAATCTATTAGACATGTGCAACGAGATAGATCTGTACTAACCCTTGTAGATCCGAAAGCCTTGTGCAAGATCGGATCTCGTGGTTGATGTAGACGATCACTTGCCGATCTCAAGATCGAGTAGACATTCCTTCCGGCGCTGCGTTCCGGCAGCGCTACCACAGACGGTCACACGTGCGGAGTCGATGCAGACCTTCCTCTCCCCGTTCCAGTGAGCAGCGGAGGTAGTATATCTCTCCATGGAATCCCAGCAGCACGACGGCGTGGTGGTGGTGGTGGAGTAGAGAATTCTGCAGGGCTTCGCCTAAGCCTGAGCAGAGCGAAGGAGGAGAGAGGCGGCTAGGGCAAGAGTGGAGGGGCAAGGGGGGTGGCGCCTCCACCCCTCTATATATAGAGGGAGGGGTGCGGCCTAGGGTTCCCACCCCTAGGCCCACCTCCTAGGGCCGGCGCACAAGGGAGAGGGGGAGGGAGTTTCCTTCTCCCCCAAGTCTCCCCTTTTCCTTTCTTGGTTTTCAAATAAAGTCCACGGAACCTTCTGGAACTTTCCGGAACATTCCGAAACCTTATAGAACCCCCATATAAACACTCCGGAACATTTTCGAACCTAGAAAATGATCTCCATTATATGAATCTCATTCTCCGGACAATTCCAGATCTCCTCGTGATGTCCTAGATCCAATCCGAGACTCCGAACAACATTCGGTCTCCAACGCACATTCCATATCTACCTAAACATCATCGAACCTTAAGTGTGTCACCCTACGGTTCGTGAATATGTACACATGATGGAGACACCTCTCCGATCAATAACCATCAGTGGGATCTGGAGATCCATAACGGCTCCCACATACTCAACGATGACTTCATGATCGATAGAACCATTAACATACGAAACCAATTCCCTTTGTCACGCGATATTCTACTTATCCGAGGTTTGATCGTCGGTATCTTCATACCTAGTTCTACCTCGTTACTGATAAGTACTCTTTATTCGTTCCATGTTATGTCATCCCTTGTGACCTAGTCACATGCTTGCAAGCTAACTAGATGACATTCCACCGAGAGGGCCCAGAGCATATCTATCCGTCATATGGATGGACAAATCCCAATCTTGGTCCATGCGCTTCAACACATACTTTCAGAATACCCAATGACACCTTTATAACCACCCAGTTACGAAGCGGTGTTTGATGTCATCAAAGCACCCATCCGGTGATGGTGATTAACATAACCTCATGGTCGAAGGATTAGGTTACTATGCATTTCAAAGCTTGTAGCAATACGAACTAAAAGACTTGATCTTATGCTACACTTACTATGGGTGTGTGTCCATCACATCATTCTCCTAATGATATGACCTTGTTATTAATGACGTCCAATGTCCATGATCAGGAAACCATGATCATCTATTAATCAACAAGCTAGTTCAACAAGAGGCTTACTAGGGACTCTTTTATGTTTACAAAACACACAAGTATTTGTGTTTCCTAATAATACAATTATAGCATGGGATGTAAACATTCATCATAAACACAAAGATATAATAATAACCACTTTTATTATTGCCTCTTGGGCATATCTCCAACAGTCTCCCACTTGCACTAGAGTTAATAATCTAGATTACATGGTAATATACCTAACACCCATGGCGTTCTGGTGTTGGTCATGCTTTGCTCTAGGGAGAGGTTTAGTCAACGGATCTGCCACATTCAGATCAGTGTGTACTTTGCAAATCTTTATGTCACCATCTTGGACATACTCGCGAATAGCATGGAAACGTAGCTTGATGTGCTTCAGCTTGCTATGTGACCTTGGCTCCTGTGCATTAGCTATGGCACCTGTGTTGTCACAATAGATGGCCATCGGGTCCAACGCACTAGGAACCACGCCAAGTTCAGTAATGAACTCCTTCATTCATATGGCTTCTTGTGTAGCCTCCGAAGCAGCTATGTATTTCGATTCAGTTGAAGATTTCGCCACAACGCTTTGCTTGGCACTCCTCCAGCTCACTGCAGCACCATTCAAAATAAATACGTATCCAGACTGTGACTTCGAGTCATCTGGATCGGTGTTCCAACTAGCATCAGTGTAACTGTTTACAACAAGCTGTTCATCATCTCCATAAGAAAGAACCATATCCTTAGTCCTATTTAGGTACTTTAGGATATTCTTGACCGTTGTCCAGTGCTCCATTCCAGGATGACTTTGATATCTGCTAGTCAAACTAACAGCATGTGCTATATCCGGTCTTATACACAACATGGCATACATGATAGAACCTATGGCCGAGGCATAGGGAATATTATTCATTTTCTCTCTATCTTCTGCCGTAGCTAGACTTTGAGTCTTACTCAAGGTCTTACCTGACAACATGGGCACGAACCCTTTCTTGCTCTCTTCCATTCTAAACTTCTTTAGAACTTTGTCCAACTATGTACTTTGTGAAAGCGCTATTAGGCGTCTTGATCTATCTCTATAAATCTTGATGCCTAGAATATATGCCGCTTCGCCAAGATCCTTCATTGAAAAACTATTATTCAAATAGGCTTTGACACTATTAAGAAGTTCTATATCATTCCCAATCAACAATATGTCATCTACATATAGTACTAGGAATGCTATAGAGCTCTCACTCACTTTCTTGTAAATACAAGCTTCTCCATAAGTTTGTATAAATCCAAAGTTTTTGATTACTTTATCAAAATGTTGATTCCAACTCCAGGATGCTTGCTTCAGTCCATAAATGGAGCGTTGAAGTTTGCATACCTTGTCAGCATCTTTAGGATCGACAAAACCCTTGGGTTGTACCATATACAACTCTTCCTCAATGTCACCATTAAGGAACGCCGTTTTGACATCCATCTGCCAAATCTCACAATCGAAATATGCAACAATTGCTAACAAAATCCTCACAGACTTTAGCTTCACTACTGGTGAGAATGTCTCATCGTAGTCAACTCCTTGAATTTGTCGGAACCCTTTCGCGACAAGTCGAGATTTATAGACGGTAACATTACCATCAGCATCTGTTTTTCTCTTGAAAATCCATTTGTTCTCGACAGCCTTACGGCCATCCGATAAGTCCACCAAAGTCCACACTTGGTTTTTGTACATGGATCCCATTTCGGATTTCATGGCTTCTAGCCATTTGTGGGAATCTGGGCTCACCATAGCTTCTTCATACGTCGCAGGGTCATCAGTGTTGTCCACCAACATGATGTTCAAGGCAGGGTCATACCAATCAGGAGTGGTACGAACCCTTGTTGACCTACGAGGTTCAGCAGCAACTTCGTTCGAAGTTTCATGATCACCATCATTAGCTTCCTCTCCAATTGGTGCAGGCGCCACAAAAACATCTTCCGGTGCTGCGCTACTCTCAACTCCGAGAGAAGGTTCAATAACCTCGTCGAGTTCTACTTTCCTTCTAGTCACTTCCTTCGAGAGAAACTCCTTCTCAAGAAAGGATCCATTCTTGGCAACGAAAACTTTGCCTTCGGATCTATGATAGAAGGTATACCCAATTGTTTCTTTAGGGTATCCTATGAAGACGCATTTCTCCGCTTTGGGTTCAAGCTTATCAGGTTGTAACTTCTTTACATATGCTTCGCAACCCCAAACTTTAAGGAACGACAATTTAGCTTTCTTTCCAAACCACAATTCGTACGGTGTCGTTTCAACGAATTTAGATGGTGCCCTATTTAAAGTGAATGCGGATGTCTCTAATGCATAGCCTCAAAACGATAGCGGTAAATCTGTAATAGGCATCATAAACCGAACCATATCTAAGAGAGTTCGATTACGACGTTCGGACACACCATTACGCTGTGGTGTTCCCGGCGGTGTCAATTGTGAAGTATTCCACATTTCTTTAAATGCATGCCAAACTCATAACTTAGATATTCACCTCCGCGGTCAGAACGCAGAAACTTAATCTTCTTGTTACGATGATTTTCCACTTCACTTTGAAATTCCTTAAACTTCTCGAAAGTTTCGGACTTATGTTTCATAAAGTAGACATACCCATATCTACTTAAGTCATCCGTGAAAGTGAGAATATAACGATATCCACCACGTGATGCTACACTCATTGGACCGCACACATCGGTATGTATTATTTCCAATAAGTCTATAGCTCGCTCCATTATACCAGAGAATGGAGTCTTAGTCATTTTTCCCATTAGACATGCTTCGCATCTTTCAAGTGATTCAAAATCAAGTGATTCAAGAAGTCCATCAGAATGGAGTTTCTTCATACGATTCACTCCAATGTGACCAAGACGACAGTGCCACATGTATGTAGAATTATCATTCAATTTTGTTCGTTTAGCATCTATATTGTGAACATGTGTATCACTACTATCGAGATTCAATAAGAATAAACCATTCATCTCAGGTGCATTACCATAAAAGATATTACTCATATAAATCGAACAACCTTTATTCTCGGACTTAAAAGAGTAACCGTCTCGCAATAAACAAGATCCAGATATAATGTTCATGCTTAACGCAGGCACCAAATAACAATTATTCAAATTTAAAACTAATCCTAAAGGTAGATGTAGAGGGAGCGTGCCGACGGCGATCACATCAACCTTGGATCCATTTCCAACGTGCATCGTCACCTCGTCTCTCGCCAGTCTTCCCTTATTCCGCAGCTCCTGTTTCGAGTTACAAATATGAGCAACCGAACCAGTATCAAATACCCAGGCACTACTACAATTAGTAGTAAGATACACATCAATAACATGTATATCGAATATACCTTTCTTCTTGATGTTGTCGTTCTTCAGATCCGCCAGGTACTTGGGGCAGTTACGCTTCCTGTGACCAGCACCCTTGCAGTAGAAGCATTCAGTTTCAGGCTTAGGACCAGCCTTGGGCTTCTTAGCAGGTGCGGTCGCTTTCTTGCCGTCCTTCTTGAAGTTTCCCTTGATCTTAGGCTTGCCTTGTTTCTTGAAATTGGTGGTATTATTGACCATCAACACTTGGTGCTCCTTCTTGATCTCCACTTCAGCAGTTTTCAGCATGGACGATAGTTCAGGCAACGTCTTGTTCATGCAGTGCATATTGTAGTTCATCACAAAGTTCTTATAACTCGGTGGCAGTGATTGGAGGACACGGTGAATCCCTAACTCATTAGGAATCGTTATCCCTAACTCTTGGAGCTTGTTTGCGTGCCCAGACATGGTGAGCACGTGCTCGCTAACGGAGATCCCCTCTTCCATCTTATAGTTAAAGAACTTTTCGGAGGCCTCATAGCTCTCCACGGTCGCGTGAGTCTCAAAAATCAGCCTGAGCTCCTTAATGATCTCGAACGGGTCGTGGTGCTCAAAGCGCTTCTAAAGCTCCGTTTCTAAACCGTACATGACGGCACACTGAACTGTGGAGTAGTGATTTTTCTGAGTGGCATAAACATTCTTTACGTCATCGGTGGCATCTTCTGCAGGTGGGTCACCTAGCGGTGCTTCGAGCACATAGGTCATATGACCAGCCCTGAGGACAATCTTCGGTCCACGGAGCCAGTCCGTGAAGTTGCTTCCATTGTTCTTAAGCTTTTCTTTCTCTAGGAACGCATTGAAATTGATGGAGAGGTTCGCCATAATCTACAACAAATTTGCAAGTAGTTTAGACTAAGTTCATGATAAATTAAGTTCAATTTTAATTCTTAAATTAACTAGGTGAACTCCCACTCAAAACAACATCCCTCGCGTTGTCTTAGTGATTACACGAACCAAATCCACTACACCAAGTCCGATCTTCAAGAGAGAAGATGTAGTTTCATCAGCGAACAATCTTCATGTTCATCATATCATTTATATGACTCATACTCTACCTTTCGGTATTCCGTGTTCCGAGACCATGTCTGTACATGCTAGGCTCATCAAGATTAACCTTAGTTTCCGCATGTGCAAATCTGGCTTGCACCCGTTGTATGCACACGTAGAATCTATCACATCCGATCACCACGAGATGCTTCGAAATGACGAGTCTTAGCAATGGTGCCAACTAAGGAGGAACACTTTATTACTTGATATTTAGTGAGAGGGATCATCTTATAATGCTAGCGTCGTGATCTAAGCAATACAAGATGCATAAAGGATTAACATCACAGACAATTCATAATTAGTGTGATATGATATGGCCCTTTCTTCGTATGCCTTTGATCCCCATCTCCAAAAGCACGGACATGATCTCCATCATCACCAGCATTGCGTCAAGGTCAGTGGCGCCGCTTCATGGTTGTCCATCATCACTAGCAACTATTACAACTACTTGGAATAAAGCTATTACAAGATGAATAGACACGTAGGTCTTGACAGAATTAAAGACAACCATTAGGCTCCTGCCGGTTGCCATATTACAACAAGGATCATTGCATACATCAAATATAATCACAATCACATGATGGCCATATCACATCACAAAAACCCCTGCAAAAACAAGTTAGACGCCTCTAATTTTCTTTGCATGTTTTACGTGGTTTGGGGCTTTCGAATAAGAACGGATCTTACCTACGAAACTGAACCACAACGTTGATACAAGTGCTATCAAGTACAAAGTGTAAATTGGATCTATACTATGGTGGGAGAGACAGACACCCGCAAAGCCACTTGTGCAAAGAAAGTTACACGTCAAGCGTGGAGCAAGTCTCATGTGCGATGACATGTAAAGTTAGCCCGAGCCGCTTCATCCCACCATACCCTAAGATGCAAAGTACACAAAGCAAAAGACGGCACGAGCACCAACGCCCACAAAACCATTGTGTTCTACTCGTGCAACAGATCTACGCATAGACACGGCTCTGATACCACTGATGGGTTCGTAGCATGGAAAACAAGAAAATTCTACCGCAAGAACTAACAAAACCTAGATATAATCTAGATAAAAGCCAAGATCTAATCTATTAGACATGTGCAACGAGATAGATCTGTACTAACCCTTGTAGATCCGAAAGCCTTGTGCGAGATCGGATCTCGTGGTTTATGTAGACGATCACTTGCCGATCTCAAGATCGAGTAGACGATCCTTCTGGCGCTGCGTTCCGGCAGCGCTACCACAGTCGGTCACACGTGCGGAGTCGATGCAGACCTTCCTCTCCCCGTTCCAGCGAGCAGCAGAGGTAGTAGATCTGTCCACGGAATCCCAGCAGCACGACGGCGTGGTGGTGGTGGTGGAGTAGAGAATTCTGCAGGGCTTCGCCTAAGCCTGAGCAGAGCGAAGGAGGAGGAGAGAGGCGGCTAGGGCAAGAGTGGAGGGGCAAGGGGGGGTGGCGCCTCCACCCCTCTATATATAGAGGGAGGGGTGTGGCCTAGGGTTCCCACCCCTAGGCCCACCTCCTAGGGCCAGCGCACAAGGGAGAGGGGGAGGGAGTTTCCTTCCCCCAAGTCTCCCCTTTTCCTTTCTTGGTTTTCAAGTAAAGTCCACGGAACCTTATGGAACTTTCCGGAACATTCTGAAACCTTCTAGAACCCCCATATAAACACTCTGGAACATTTCCGAACCTAGAAAATGATCCCCATTATATGAATCTCATTCTCTGGACAATTCCGGATCTCCTCGTGATGCCCAGATCCAATTCGAGACTCCGAACAACATTCGGTCTCCAACGCACATTCCATATCTACCTAAACAACATCGAACCTTAAGTGTGTCACCCTACGGTTCGTGAATATGCAGACATGATGGAGACACCTCTCCGATCAATAACCATCAGCGGGATCTGGAGATCCATAACGGCTCCCACATACTCAACAATGACTTCGTGATCGATAGAACCATTAACATACGAAACCAATTCCCTTTGTCATGCGATATTCTACTTACCCGAGGTTTGATCGTCGGTATCTTCATACCTAGTTCTACCTCGTTACTGATAAGTACTCTTTACTCGTTCCATGTTATGTCATCCCTTGTGACCTAGTCACATGCTTGCAAGCTAACTAGATGACATTCCACCGAGAGAGCCCAGAGCATATCTATCCGTCATATGGATGGACAAATCCCAATCTTGGTCCATGCTCTTCAACACATACTTTCAGAATACCCAATGACACATTTATAACCACCCAGTTACGAAGCGGAGTTTGATATCATCAAAGCACCCATCCGGTGATGGTGATTAATATAACCTCATGGTCGAAGGATTAGGTTACTATGCATTTGAAAGCTTGTAGCAATACGAACTAAAAGACATGATCTTATGCTACACTTACTATGGGTGTGTGTCCATCACATCATTCTCCTAATGATATGACCTTGTTATTAATGACATCCAATGTCCGTGATCAGGAAACCATGATCATCTATTAATCAACAAGCTAGTTCAACAAGAGGCTTACTAGGGACTCTTTTATGTTTACAAAACACACAAGTATTAGTGTTTCCTAATAATACAATTATAGTATGGGATGTAAACATTCATCATAAACATAAAGATATAATAATAACCACTTTTATTATTGCCTCTTGGGCATAACTCCAACACGGAGGCCATGAGGGGTCATTGATCTTGTGTTGTTGCTGCTGTAAAGTAGCTTCTTTTGTCTTGTCTGTGTTGAACTTGTCCGCTGCTGTTGCTGAGCATCCTAATTGTTGAACCTCGTTAAGTACCATACTATATAACCTATATTAGCTGCTTTATCTACATCTGCTTTGTTTACTGAATTTATTTATGATGCTAGTTAGATTTGTTGCTCTAGATTTGCTACCAGATTAGGGAAAACGAGGGCCAAAAGGAATAAAGAATGAAAAGATAAGTTGGTCTAGATTCGCTACCTTTTTGGGCCCAAAAACACAATTGTTAGCGAGAGAGAGGGGAAAAGCCGCTTTTAAAAATGCCAATCATAAAAATAACAAAAAATAAACCCACGTAACCACCAAACGTGTCCCACGAGGTCCCACACCACGTCCCCCATAATCAGCGAGAGATGGATGGCTGATCCGCCATGTATCTTGGCCCTACCTGTCAGCATGTAATGGTCGAGGTAGCGTAACGTAACGCTCAATGCACGATCCGCCCCAACGCGGTCCCACCGGTCAGCATGTAACGGTCAAACCTTTGACCTGACGGCATCCCCCGGCCGAGCGTCCGTGAGGGTTTTAGAATAGAGGGAGGAGAAAAATGAGAAAAACTAAGAGATTGGGGAAAACTGAGTACAACTAACGAACCGAGGGCATGAAAATAAAAAACACTTGAATTTTTCATGACATATTTTTGCAAATTATGTCGAAATTCATGTTTGTAACAACTAAATAACTTAATATAACAACAGTTCAAAGGATTTTATTTTTGGATTTTTTTATAATTTTTTGGCATGATTTTGAAACTAGAAAATGCGATCTCTTGCCATGGGGGTGGAGAGTCGTTCTCCTACGCGGCAGGATTTGTGCCCGTTTTCCTGCCGCGGCAGAATTTGAAAAAAAATTGCCCGTTTTTTAGTCCCTGTTGGTAATACGAACCGGGACTAAAGGTCACACCTTTAGTCCCGGTTGGTGATATGAACCGGGACTAAAGGGGTTGGCACCGATCGCAGTCTACCGCAACCCCTTTAGTTTCGGTTGGTGTCTCCAATCGGGACTAAAGGTACCGTTTGACTCGGGACCAAAGATTATTGACGTTCTAGCCGTTGAAATCGGGACTAATATGAGCATTAGTCCTGGGTCCAACCACAACCAGGATTAATGCTCAGAACTGGGGTGGATGAAAGGCTCTTTTTCTACTAGTGCATGATGAGAGCTCAACATAATATGTGATTTAAGAAGAAACATTCAAAAGTGATTAAGTATGAATAACTGAAAGTTGAGCTAAGTTTACCCACAATGTCTAATAAGAAATATAGACATGTTTTCCAGATCCATGAAGGATGACATACCTTGAAGCATAAAGGTTATGATATAAGGGCATATGTTAACCTTAAAATATTGGAAATCTCTGGAATGAAAATACCGATTTAAGTCAAAGAGGAAGCATGGTGGTAAACATTGAAAAATGCACATGGTGCACTAGTATTTCGATAACTACATTTTAAATAAAAGTATAAGGATACTACCAAAGTAATGTATAATGTTGTGGCTAGAGAAGTCCATCTTTTCGCAGAGAGTGTGTCCCAGGGCACAGTGCCCATGAGAAAGTTCGCATTGAGTGATAAACATCACTACTGGCTCCTAGAAACCGACCTCACTCGGTTCCCATAACTACTATACATACACAAGATGTTATCATAAGATGATAAAAGTATTAATGTCAATTAAGGCGACATTAGTAAGTTGCAAAGAATATGAGGGGTTGTAAAAGTCCAGACCCCAGACTCAACCTCTTCCATGAGCAAGCATGACTAGAAGTGCTAGGTTATATGGTGTCAATGATTAGTAAACAAATGCAGCTAGTTTATTTGTACTCTAGTGCAAGTGGGAGACTATTGGAAGTATGCCCTATAGACAAATAATAATATGGATTATTATCATATTCATAAAGTTTATGATTAAATTTTATATCATGCTATAATTATGTTAAAAGAAACCGCAATACACGTGTGATATATAAACAACCAACAAGTTCTCGGTGAATCTCTAGTCACTGATTCATTGGTCATCAGATGATCAAGGTTCCTGGTCATGTGGCATTTATGCCAGTTAACAATGGAGTCACCTCATTGAGAGAATAAGACGATGAACTGTACACAATCTAAATATCATGACACGATCATGTCACGAAGTTCAAGTTACGATGATTAGGAAAAGACTCAGTGTCTTATTTCTTAGACTGTGAGACCATATCAATCACGGTCACCTGAGAATACTTTGATAGCATCAAACGTCACTCGGTTAAACGGTGATCATAAAGGTGTGTTCAGGTATTCAAAGGGGCATATAGTGTGTCAAGAGTGGGATTTGTCCATCCGCGTGATGGAAAGATACTCGAGGGCCCACTTGGAGAAATAATATCTAATAGTTGCACAGCGTGTGACTAGATCACGGGGATATCACATGTCGGAACGAGTTAAGTAGAATTTGTCAGTAACGAGATTGAACACGACATGATGATGTCATTAATCAGATATCGGACAATTCAAGTATCGTAGAGACAAAAGGAATATGATATGACGTTCATGCTTCAATGAAAAGATTCGTGGAATGCATAGGGGTCATCATGGGCATCTAGGTCCCGCTGATGATCATTAGTACGAGAGGGGTCTCGACCATGTCTCGAGTATTCCTGAACCATGGGGTATCACGCTTAAGGGCTTGATGATGCTCAGAGATTGTTTTGGTATCGACAGAATCACGGAAGAATAGAAAGAGAGAAAACCAGAAGAGTTCTAGATAAGTCCGGAGGATGTCTAGAGAGGGGTGGAAGGAGTTCCATAGCCACGGGGATTAAATAATATGTAAGTAAATATTAAATATTGATTTAATCATTTATTTAATAAAATAAAGGAATTAAAATGGTCGAATTACCTAATTGGGCTAAAATCCCGAGGGAAAAGGCCCATGAGGGAAAAGACCAAAAGGGAGAATGGGAGGAGGGGCCACATGGGCCCCATGCACCCACTGGCGGGGCCCATGGGGGCCTTGGCGGGCCGGCCACCCCCTCCCCCTCTTCTCTCCCTTGTTTGGTCCCACATGGCTTAGCTAATTAGCTACGAAGTGCCTTTTCCCCTATATATTGAGAGGTATCTTGAAAAAAAAATACACAATAATCAATAAAAGGTTCCCTCTCTTTTAGGGAGACCTCCCGTTGATCCTCTCTCTCTCCATCTCTCCCTCCCCGTGACTACGGTTCCAAGTCTGAACTGCGTGAACAAGAGACTTCTTCGCCGCAGAGCGCCGTCGCGCTGCAGGATTCGGATCCAGAAGGTCTACTTCCGCAACTGCTACTGGATTGAAGGAGCGGGAGTCATCATCAGGCACCGTACTTGTGTAACTCCCTCGAAGGTGCAACACTTGAGACACTAGGATTCATCGGAGCCACAGGAGCCGTCGGACTTCAACACGACCTCGAGGTCGGCATCGGTACCACTACATCAACCACGCTCTCCTGAGCGTTGACAACACTTTTAGATCTTTAAGGGTAAGTTCACGAAAAGCCCCTCCCGTTACTGCATTACTAATAGATAACTTCTGGCATTAGGGTTCTTGGCGTAGGAAAAAATTATTGTTTCCATGCGCGAACCCCTACAGGCCTAAGGCTCGCGAAGTCTCCATCAGCGAGGCGGTATAGATGGTGAAAGGCGGCGATGATGTCAGCGCGGATGATGTGCCAACAATTGCGGTATAAAATGTCGTTGAATCCATGGGGCCCTGGTGCCTTTTCTACCTGAAAGTCCTTGACAACAGTTTATATTTCGATGCCTTCCAGGTTAACAGCGGGGAGGGGAGTGTTGCTCGATGCCAACGACATGCCGCGCTGCTGAGTGGTGCTGAGCGACGCCGTGTAGTGGTGGTGGAGAAGATTGGCCTTGTCATCATGGGAGGTAAGTACCTCGACATCAGTCTGTGGATGTGGTTCAATAAATATACTTTAGCTATTTGACCACCGACTGTTTTTCAATTCGGTCTGTGCATCAATAAAAACTGTTTTTCAATTCGTCAAAATTCAATTTTTCTTTTCTCATCGCGTCCCTGGCCAAACATGCCGTTTTCTTTGTGGGGATTTTTTTTTTTGTCGTTGATGGGTCGTGACGTGCAACCTTTTGTATCAGGCCATTTTCGTTTCATGGTGTGAGGCCTTTTTCATTTCACAAGCTTATTTTTTAATTATAAAGGAGCTCATTTCATCCGGTGACCGAAGCATGTCTGCGTTCCTATTTATCACTCAGTGTGTGCGCTATTAACGCACACCTGAGCATTTCGGTGGTCGGGGTCCAGCCCTTTAGGCTCCGTGTTTTTGGTTTTTTATTCGTGCTTTCTTCGGGTTTTTGTAGTTTTTTTTTCTAGGTTCGGCTTTTTAGTTTTCGTCCGGTTCTTTTGTCTTAAATCTGTTTATTGTTAAAATTCGAACAATTTTCAAATCTGAAATAATTTTCAGATCTGAACATTGAACAATTTTTAAGTTTGAACATTTACGGATTATAATTTTCAAGTTTATTTTTAAAAATTTAAACATTTTTCATATTTTGAACATTTTTCATACTGTACCTTCTTAAAGTCCTAACTATTTTATTACTGCCAAAACCAAAAAAATTGAAAAAGCAATAATTGTTATTGGGCTGCATTCAGCGTGGCCCATAAAATGAATGCTTCGATCGTACATTAATAGTGCACACACTCAGCGGAAAATGGCACCTCTGCGTCTAAGCACAACTTCTACATTATTAGCGCAACTTTAACGCCTATGTATTTCTCCATGGATGGGTGGATCTCTAAGATTAGCATGGATGTGGATTTCTTCATGGATCATTTAGGCCAATACATTTTTCTTTGGATGCGACTTATAGAGATAAACCTCCAAGAAGAGATGGTGGATGGCATCACTTTGGCAGTTAACCGAAAGTGGTCAATATTCGGCTAAATCGGCTTACAAGGCGCAATTCTTCGGGGAAACCTCCTCCCCCATTAGCTCGACGGTTTGGAAAATTTGGGCCCCGTCTAAGGTCAAATTCTTCAATTGGCTTGCTATCCAAAATAGACTTTGGACCAGCGACCGGTTGGCCAAATTGTGGGGCTTGCCCCATTTGCAAATAAGTCCCGAAATCATACGACCACCTATTCGTTCATTGTAGATACACTAGAAGGCTTTGGGGCTTCATTAAGGAGTGACTTGATCTTCATTTCCTTGACCTCAAAACTTGGTCGACGCAATCAATCCACTCATGGTGGCACATCATGACAAAGCGCAAATATTTGGTGTCCATCACATTCCTTACTTTTGGAAAATTTGGAATGAGCGTAATCGTCCAGGTCTTTAGAAACAAGCATGCTCCCCCTTTGGTTGTTTTTTGAAAGATTAAATTAGAGGCAAACCTTTGGGTTCTTGTGGGCACAGAAAAGATGAGTAACTTGATGCAGCGAGAGTAGTACTTTGCTGTAACAATGAACCTTTTATTTCTTGTACCCTCTTGCTTAATGAATAGGGCAAAGCTTTTGCCCTCGATTAAAAAAACAGCTCCAGAACGCCTCCAAAAGCTAACCCATCAGTAGATCGCGGGTTCCCCTACTCTACTCATTCATCTAGCCGATTGATTTGGAGTGGGAGAGAGAGTTTTGGGCAAAAATGGGGGACGACGACCGCTGGATCGAAAAGAACAAAGAGAGAACGCGAGAGGAAGAGGAAGAAAGGAGCCATGCGTCGGTCGGCTCTATCCTGGTTCCTGTCGTCCAGAGCATGGACGACTGCCCAGTCGTCGTTGGCGTGGCCGACCAAAGGCCACTCGTCCAGCCCCAAGACGACAAGGTTGTCGGCGGCCCAAGACCTAGCCCGTGTCAGGGACAGGCTCCAACGACTAGTCTTAGACATCCAAGACATGGATGATATGTTTGCATCCAACTCTATTAGGGCCCGTTTGATTTAAAGGATTTCCAAAGGAATTCTATAGGATTTCAATACATAGAAATTTTTCAATAGAGTGTGTTTGTTTTAAAGGAATAAATCATACAAAAATCCTATGCATTGCTTTCCTACACTACAATCCTTAGGATTTCTAACAAGAAGTGAGACCTCTCGGAAAAATTTCTATGTATCTATGACAACTATGACATGTACCTAAACCGTATAAAATTTCCTGCGTTTTTCGTGCGGTGCAATCAAACACCTTATTTTACCGATTCCTGCATTTTTTATTCTTGTAGGAGTGTCATGTCATTCTATTCATGCACTTTTCCTATTCCTATGTTTTACAAATCTTTAGAATCAAACGGACTCTTAATGTGCTACCTTTTTTTTTTCAACTTCCTTAATGTGCTACCTTGGTCTTTCCATTTGGTGTTAGGGCATCAGTGCAATGTCAGTATTTTCCATGTATTGCCAATAGATCGATTGCGCGTGGGAATAAATTTCCTAACATTTGCTCCCATCTCCACGCATTGCTGCACGGTGGATGTATCGCTGAGTGTGGCACCTGGGAGCCAAACGGTCTGAGTGGACCTTACAAAATTCTTA
Source organism: Avena sativa (assembly GCA_916181665.1). Taxonomy (NCBI): domain Eukaryota; kingdom Viridiplantae; phylum Streptophyta; class Magnoliopsida; order Poales; family Poaceae; genus Avena; species Avena sativa. The sequence continues at coordinate 350,357,898 of OV702287.1, forward strand.
TGCATTATAGTGTTTTTCTACACTATAATCTTATAAGATTTATAACATGAGGTGAGACCTCTTGAAAAAAAATCCTATGGTGTCTATGACAAGTACCTAAACTTTACAGATTTTTTCCTAGTGCAATCAAACAGATTATTTTACCGATTTATTGATTTCTTTTTTTTTAGAAACACGATTTATTGATTTCATTCTTGTACGATTACAAGTGCCATGACATTCTATTCCGATATTTTTTCTACTCCCATATTTTACAAATCGTTTGAATCTAGTATCAAACAAGCTCTGGCTCTCCTAGAGTAATTTTCCAGTGGCATTTCCGCGACGTCCCTCTGCCATGATTGGTTGCGAAGGTACGCACGATCTTATATTGTAATAGCTTTGTACCTAATGGTGCAGTTGGTGCGTTGTTAGGACATGGGAACACTAACATTTTGTGCGGCCCAGCGCAACAGAGGTGCACGGGACCAACCATCCAACTAAATATTCGTCTGTTAATCATGTGGATTTTATAGAGAGAAATTGAAGGGCAGGTTCGCGTGTTAATCATGTAGAGATGGGTCGCCGACGCCGTGTGATCGGCCATGTGGCCCTATTCTTTGACTAATCCGCGTGGCCCAGGGACGCAGACACATGTAACCAAGCTGTACGTAGCAAGATCCGCTCGGCTGTCAACATCTTGGCTTGGCAGTTCGCAGATGCGCATCGATCCAACATATACTAATCGCACCTGAATTCTTCGAGTATGAAGACGCGAAGTATATGTGCCACCTTCTACCTACTGCCGCCAAGGAAAGCTAAAATGAGGCAAAAGTACAAGTTTCACAGCGTCCGTAGAATACTACCTTCAGCTGAGAACTTTGTACAGCAATCAGCAAAGCACACATGTCCAGCAAAAATATAACATGACATGTCCAGCTTTTCACCACCTCTTTGGTCACACCATGGTGCACGAAAGCTACACGGTGTGCAGTGCAGGGAACGGCAAGGTCAGATGCCCATGCGGCATGCGCACAGCAAACGGTGCGAGTGGGCCAAAAGCGAAGTCAAAGACCAACCGCGCAAACGCAACCACCCGAAAAGAAGGATGCGCAAAACAAAAAAGTTCCTTCACGCGCGCAAATACAAAACTCAAAAACCAAGCGAAATACACACGCAGTCTTGAGCTCACGGGACGCGAAACCTCCCCGTCGCTGCGCACCGTGAAGCGCCGCCCACCGACACTTCCCCGTCGGCCCTACCTGCCAGCCTGCCACCCACCACGCGTTCCCTTCACTTATAAACAACCAGCCAACTCTACTCTCTCTCTCTCCTCAAGTAGCAAGCAGTAAACCCCACCTTCACTTCTCTCACTCCTCTTGTTCTCCACCTCCCACCACCGCAAACGCACCGACGACCCGCACCTAATCCAGAGCCAGCTAGAACCCGCCGCCATGGGCGCGCCGCTCTATGGCGCTGTCCTCCTCTTACTGGTCCTCTCCTCCGCGGCTACCGCGGAGGTGGTGCCGGAACAGCCGCAGAAGCAGAAGCAGCCCGCATTGCCCTCCCCCGCGGCGGGCGACGTTGTCAACAGCAGCTCTACGGCGGGGGTGAACTCGAACTCAGTGCTGGTGGCGCTGCTGGACTCCCATTATACTGTGCTAGCGGAGCTTGTGGAGAAGGCGCTGCTTCTGCAGTCCCTAGAGGACGCCGTTGGCCGGGGCAACGTCACCATCTTCGCGCCCCGGAACGAGGCCCTCGAGCGGGACCTCGACCCAGAGTTCCGCGCTTTCCTCCTCGAGCCACGCAACCTGCGCTCGCTCCAGCGCCTCCTCCTCTTCCACGTCCTCCCCTCCCGCCTCCACTCAGCCTCAGGCGTCTGGCCCGCCGCCGGCGCAGCCTCCACCGCGCGGATGACGCTCTCCGGCGAGCACCTCGAGCTCTCCGCGGACGGCGACAACAGGATGCTGGTGGGCGCCGCGGCGGTGACGCGCCCGGACGCGGTGGTCAGGCCCGACGGCGTCATCCACGGCATCGAGCGCCTGCTGGTGCCGCGGACCGTGCAGGAGGACTTCAACCGCCGCCGCAGCCTCGCCGCGATCTCGGCCGTGCTCCCCACGGGCGCCCCCGAGGTGGACCCCAGGACGCACCGCCTGAAGAAGCCCGCGCCGCCCGTCCCCCTCGGCGCGCCGCCGGTGCTGCCGGTCTGGGACGCCATGGCCCCCGGCCCATCCATCGCGCCGGCCCCGGCCCCCGGGCCCAATTCCGGGAAGGCCCACTTCGACGGGCACAGCCAGGTCAAGGATTTCATCCAGACGCTCGTACTCTACGGCGGGTACAACGAGCTGGCCGACATCCTAGTGAACCTGACGTCGCTGGCGACGGAGATGGGGCGGCTGGTGTCCGAGGGGTACGTGCTCACGGTGCTTGCCCCCAACGACGAGGCCATGGCGCGGCTCACCACGGACCAGCTCAGCGAGCCCGGGTCGCCGGAGAACATCCTCTACTACCACATGATCCCCGAGTATCAGACGGAGGAGAGCATGTACAACGCCGTGCGCAGGTTCGGGACGGTCAGGTACGACACGCTGCGGCTGCCGCAGAAGGTGACGGCCAGGGAGGCCGACGGGTCCGTCAAGTTCGGCCACGCCGAGGGCTCCGCCTACCTCTTCGACCCGGACATCTACACCGACGGTAGGATCTCCGTGCAGGGCATCGACGCCGTGCTCTTCCCACCTGTCGAAGACACGGCCAAGAGCGGCGCCGCCTCCACCGGAGCTGCGCCCGCTAGGAAGGCTCCCGCCGTCACCGGCACCGCCAAGTCCAAGCTCCGACGAGGTCAGTACACTTAACTTGTCGTCTTATTCACACTAATACTTAATGGTAGTACATTAGATTAAGCTGGAGATCGACGCGCAGACTAATATAGAGATTGAGCAAGAAAAACCGTGATGATTAGTGGAACGACCAAAGAAAAGTAAACTAGGAGTAGTAACAAATGCAGTTAGAAATCGGTCCAGCAAGCGTGTCGGTGGTGTGTCGCCATCGCTGTTCGTCCTAGTCGCATTCGCCATTGCTGGGAATGCAAGCAAAGACCCGCAACTCGCCAACAAAATTTGTGGTGTTAATTAGCACATCCAGTTTTTGTAACTTCTCACGTTGAGCCACCAGGACAGGAAGACAAAGTTTATAGTGGTCCCCGCGCCATTTATAGTGGTGAAATGAAGGGCCGTGATTGGGTAATGCAGCAGGAGTAAATGAATTGAAATTTTATTACTGAAGCACGTCATTCGATTGGGTGAAAACGGTGGGTGGCGCTGGCACGGTCGGGAGGTTGGGGAAACCGCGTGTGTGCGCGCACCGCTTGGTACGGGGAGACAGCGAGCGCTGAGCTGTGCATTGACATCGACGGCTCAACCTCAAGTGGCGGTGATGTGAGCTGGCCCCGTGCTGTCAGTCCCACGAGGCGCGATCCCGTGGGGACGCGGGCGCACCGAGGAGATCATCGCTACCACTACAGCTGTCTGTCTTGGCTGACTTGGGGGCCCCAGTCGTCAGTTGCCGTGCAGTATATCCTATGCTTTGCCTTTGGCCCTCCTCGAGCTTGTTGGTGCCCGTGCAAATTGTGTACGTGTCTGCTACGAGACATCTTATTTATATTCCTTCCTAGTAGGGCTGAAGCGAGCCCAACTTTAGTAAGTATATATAAACCATCTGGAACGTGTGCAAGTTTGGGACAAACAATTTTACGGAAGATACATTGGCATCCGATGCTGATTTGTTTGGTGCTCACTCCTTGTCTCCAACCAGCAGCAGATCATTGGCATCCGATGCTGATCTGTCTGTGACAAGTCACCGTAAACGCGAGATGCTACACACCAGTCTATGTCTAACACCAACACCTGAAAATCATAGACATAACTATGCAACTCATTAGTCTTGCTAATACTGTTGGCATCTTTCTGGTGCCACTCTTCCTAACAGAAATTTGATGCTCCATCCAGGATTAAAGTCTGACGATGTTTTTTTCTTTTTGTTGTTGTTATTACAGGGAGGTTGTTGGAAGGGGCCTGCCAGATTGTGTCCGTCTTCCGTCAGCGATCACGGTTCACGAGCTGCCAATAGATCATGGGTGATGATGGCCACAGCGGGTGGCTTTGCTTGACTCGTGAGGCTGATAGATGAACCGAAACGAAGTATCATGCCTGGAGTTGAGCCACGTGGAGCAAGGACACTGAGCTGCTGGTTGTTGGGCCGTCAGAAAATTAGAAAAGAAGGTGGATGGAGATTTGTTTATACTGGGAGCGACATCGGTGTATAGTAAATACTTTTTTTTTTATTTGTTTCATTTGTTGTTTATGATGGTACATGGTTTTTGATAAAGAGGGAATCCCAAAACATGGGTAGCGTTCACGGACCATTCATCCTGCTTGTCTCTTTCTCGCCATGTTTGATCTTCGGTATCTTCAATACAATATAAACTGTATTAGCAACTGAGAGAAACTTTGCATCAATCATTATAAGACAATTAAAAGAAAGGATACTCTAATAAAGAGAAATAAACACACGGTAGTAATACTTACAAGATCCACACACCGCACCGTTGTTAAACATGGCCTACCAGACAAACAATTATCATCTTTTTTGAATTATAGGATGCCGACTCAAACCAAACCACATAAGTATAAACAATTGATCATGACCAAACCACATAAGTATAAACAATTGATCTGTCATGATCACGTCAAAGTTCCTTAGAGCAACTCCAGCAGTCGCGCTAAAGTAACAGCTGATATACAGCGCGCGCCAAATTTGCCTCCTCCAGCGGGCGTGCTATAGTTGTGCGCGCTATAATTTTTATTTCGCATGTGACATTTTGCCCCTCCGACGCGTCATTTTTGCTGCGTTCGGTCGAGCACGCGCGAAACACCCAACCGCTACTCGAAAACTTCACTCGCGCCTGTGCCCTCTCCTTCCCCATTCCAGCTCCCCCATTCCGGCGCCGCAGCCGCTGCGATTTGTCACTGTCGGCGGCTCGGCGCTTCCGACAACACCCCCGCAGTAGATTCGCCCCCGCCGCACCTCCCCATAGCTATCCTGAGCGTGTATCCTCTTTCCCGACCGTCGCCGCCTCTATCCCGAATGCAACAAGCGAGCGCGGGCGCCCCTGCGCGTCGGTCTGGTTCTCGCCGCTTCCGCGCCGCCGCGTTCTGGTTCTCGCTGATTCCGCGCGTCAGACTACGACCATTTCCTCCTCGAGCCGAGAAGCAATATGACGTACGCAAGGTGTTCGCCAAATAGCCGGAAGGTATGTTTCCGCCTCCGTCGCACCATTTTTCCTATAGTTTTTTAGTTTAGTTGGTAGATGAAGTGAGTTCAATCGTTCCGTGTTTGTAGAGGAAATACGATTCATCCGGTGATGAACTTGAGATGGAAGAAGATGAGAATATAGCGATGCTATTGGCTTGGCGAGCTAACAAAACGGCAAAGCACGGTAGCTTGGTTTTTGGTAGACTCAAGTTGTGGAGGGATATGATCGATGGCCACAACGGTTGATGCATATGTATTCAACGAAAATTGTACATACCCCGAGCACTATTTTCGTCAGCGTTCTCGAATGAGCCCCCAATGTTTCAAGCGCATCGTAGAGGAGGTGACCAAGTATGATTGGTTTTTTCGGCAAAGGAGGAAAGCCGCCGGAGAACTTGGGCATAACACCTACCAAAAGGTGACCATTGTCTTGCAGATGTTGGCATACGGTATACCGGCGAATATAGTTGATGACCACTTGGCTATGGGTGAGAATAAAGCTATCGAATGTGTCAAGCGCTTTGCCGTTGTAATTGTGCGAGTGTTCGGCACCACATACTTGAGAGCCACCAATGCTGAAGACACTGCTAGGCTTTTGGAGGGGAACAAAGCTCGAGGGTTTCCAGGAATGCTTGGCTCTAGTGATTGTATGCACTGGAGTTAAAATAATTGTCCTGTGGCATATCATGGACAATTCAAAGGGCACAAAAAGGATTCCACTATCATCCTTGAAGCGGTGGCAAATTATGAGATTTGGATTTGGCATGCATTCTTTGGTGTCAACACCCGGATTTTTAATCGCAGATGCCCTTTATGTCATACCTCGCAATCCTAGGATTACCATTTTTGCGAGACATAACGGATTGGATATCACAGTACATCATCCATTACAAACCATACATAAGGTTTTACACAAATAAGGATCTCATGATCCAGTCTTAATACAACAAGCAGCAGAAATAAAAGATAAGCATAGCGGTGGGGTCCATCTTCAGGGGCACAGGCAATGCTGACGAAGGCAGATAGTCCTAGTTATCATAGCCGTCCTGCTGACCATCATATTGATAATCCCCTTCATAGTCTGGCCATGATAATAGTCAGGGACAAAAGCCACGAGTACTCTTTAAGTACTCGCAAACTACCACTAACGAGTAGTATAATTCTAAGTTAAAGTGCTAGAGCTAGGTTTAACTATAAAGTTAAGTTTGAAACCTAAGCCGAGTTCTGAAGCAAAGAAAGATAAAGTAAAGTTCTAGAATCACTTAAGTTGGGAAGCTATTATCATAAACACAACCCTGTTGTGGTCAAGTCAAAGTTCATCATTCATTTCAAGTTATTTAGAAAACACTTGACAACGAAACAGTATGGCCATTCCAACTGTCCATAACCGCGGACGCGGCTATTCGAATAGTTTGACACTCTGCAGAGGTGGTACACTTTCACCACAAGATTCGATACATCTGTCAGGGGTAATCCTGAATCATCATACTTAGTATGCAGATAATCAAACATAACCTTCCCTTTACACACCCTAGTATAAGCACCTCTCCTATGAGCATGGCCTCCCAACCATGACCATCAGTCATCTTGGGCACTGCATAGGTGGACAACATTGAGAGGTAGCCTCAGCTCAAACCTCTCCCGTGAGGGAACTAATACTAATGCATATAAATTTCTAGCTAAGCCCTACCCAATTCAGGTAGTGTGGTTGTACGGTAAATTTGGAATGGTATCGCATCCGAATCCAACCATCAGTTTTATAAAAGGGTTAAGGCTCATGCCTCATTATTTTCATCATCATAAACCAGTTGTGTTTCTCAACACGTGTCAAAACATCTCAATAGAATGACTCATCATTCCAAGGTTTTCACAATTCATTTTCACCCATTTGTTCCCATCTAAAGTGACTCAAGTTTTTGATCTAGTCTAAAATACTAAGTTAAGAGTGTTCACTAAGGTGGAAGGATGGGATCAATCTCATGCCATAGAATGACATCTAAAGGGTTCTAAATAGGTCAAGTTTTATACTTTTTATGCTACCTTCAAAACAAGTAAAGAACTTTGTATAACCTAAGAGGGGTAAAACTTGTAACTAAGACTTGGGGTACTAATAGTCAAAAGGGGTGTGATCAAAGCATGCTTAAGGCATCTTTGCTAAACCATCTAGTTTGATTCTAGTTTGCTAAGTACTACACTTGCAAGTACTAACTTGCAAGGGTTAATCTTGGATAGTGCTAGCTTGATAAGGGTAGCTTGTACTGTTAATGGTGGCTTGCCTTGGTTGGTGCAGTGGTTGAAGTTTTCTTCGTCTTCGTCTTGATAGCACTCCTCCTCCTCGTAAGCTTGGTCGGTACTATCTTCTATAACAATACATACGGAGTAGACAATCACCAAACAATACTTAACTAGGCTAGATAGCATTCTAAGACACACAATTGATGATCTATTATCATCACAAGCATCACAAGTTTAATTCAATAGTTTCATCCTTTTTATTTTAGAAAAGTAATTTCTACTCATTGAAATATTAACTAAAATTTAATATTTACCACCAAAATATGGGATCATATGGACACATGTCCTCACCACATATTCTAACATGTGGGAATGAGATTTAAAGGTTGGATCAATATTACTTTAGTTTAAGTTTATTATTTAATGATTTAAAGTGACTAGAAATGCCTATATAGCATTATTTTGGTACTAGTCCAAAGTCACTGCATTTAAACCTTAATATTATTACATATTTGGATAGATATGATTAAATGTGATTTTCGAGAGTTGGAATCAACTCAAAAGCTAACTTGGTTGATTTTATAAAAATGTTGCAAGTTGCAAATGCTTCTGTTTTGTTACTTTTATTAGGAGAGATCTATAACTCTAATTGAAATAAAGCCAATGGGCTTGGATAGATCATTTCAATACCTTTCAGACAAAATTGGTTTCATGCAATTTGGATTTCTAAAACTCTCTGAATTGATTTTTGAAATAGTGGACAGAAACTAGATTTAACTAAAAAGAAAAATCCAGATTTGAATGGGTGGGCTAGCGCGGCAAAAGAAATGGGCCGGCCCAGTGGCGCTCCGCGGCGCGGGGCTCAACTGACAGGGGGGTCCCGCGTGTTAGCGACACTTAAAAACGCGAAACGGTACGCGCGCTGTGGGCCGTGCGATTAGAAGTAAGATCAACGGCTGAGGGTCGTCATCGACGACGAACAGGTCGCCGGCGAGCTCGAACCCTAGCGGCTCGGTGGGGGTCTGCTGGGGACGTACCAGGGCTCCAGCGGGGTCAGCGAGGCGGGTAAACGACGTGGAGGACGACGGCGAGGCGAGGCGCGGTTGCGGCGGAGCTTGGGGTGGTCGCAATCAATGGCGCCCTTCTCCTCCTGCCGCGGCTGCTCCGGCTCCAATTCCGGCGAGGCAGAGCTCGCCTTGCTCCGGCTAGAGGTGGGTGAGGTTCAGAGAGGTGAGGGGAGTGGAATGGTGTGGAGAGAAGAGGTTGGGGAGGGCTCCTTTTATAGGCCCGACGGTGAGACCGAGCGGGATGGGTAGTCGACGGTGGCGACATGGCTACGACGGGGTAGAGGCATGCCTGGGGATGGCGATCGATGGGCGGTTCCCTGGCGGTGCTCTAGAACTTGAATGCGAGCGCAGGGGCGGTGGCACGCGGTCTGGGCGAGGTGGCGCTCTGAGAGGCAAAGGCAGCGGTGTCCACGGCGAGCGGTGGCTGTGGTGCTTTGGACGGTGAACGGGGGTGTCTGGGGTGTTCTCCAGGTCGAGGCGGAGCGGCGGGTGCGGGCTGCTGCCAAGGGGCGGTCTGTGCAAGCGGGGACCGAGTGCGCTCTGGGGGCGGCACTGGCATGGTGCGGTGGCACTGAGCGCGGTTTGTGCTCAGTGGTCCACTGCTGCTCTGGGCTCGGGCAAGGAACAGGGGGTGGCGGTGAGCTCCTGGCTACCTCCTAGACATGGCGAGGGAAGAGGGAATGATCTGCTGCAGCGGGGCAAGGGTTGGCCGGCGAGGCATGGCTCGGCATGGCTTGGCCTAGGGGCTAGGGACAAGGGAGAAGGGTGTTAGGGGTTTGGTTAGATCAAGAGGGGACAGAGGAGATAAATGAAGGTCATTTGGGGGCAAAACCCTGCAGTAAACAGTGAGCTAGGATTAGAGTAGAGATTATGCATGCCAAGTGTTTGATTAAATGGCCGCATGAAAGAAAGTTTTGAATTTTGGTTTCAAAATTTTTGAGTGATCTCCACTGGTGATAGGTAGTCTCTGGTTGCAAGGGTTTTGAAAGTGGAGCTCAAATAGATGGTTTTTGAAATAGGGGTGATCTATGCATATGCATTAGATTCAATTTTAAAATGGTTAACAAAATGTTTTTAGCAGATCCAAAGGTGGGCCTTGGTACCTCATTATGTGTACTAGTAAGGGGTGCAAAGATCAAGAATTGTTTCTGTTAAGTTTTGAGTACTAGGAATAGCCAAAGTAGGCATGAGAGTGAAATTTGCCAAAATGACCATTCCTCCTTTTTAATTATTTTTGATTTGATTTTATTTAGGAAAAGTTTGGCAATGATGTAGATGATGTTTAAATCACCTAAGAAACATTTTACAAGCATTGGATCATTCAATTAGGCAATTCAAACAACTCCTATTTTAAATGCACACATATATGAATGCTTTCATTTTAAATTTGGAAAAGTTTTTGTTAACCCTATTTTTGGATGATTTGATCTTGATAACCTTGGGTTAAAGTTTTGGGATGTTACATTTGGCATGCCCAGGTCGAGCAATGACATTAATATTCTTCAACGAACACCGCTTATGACAATGATTGTATTGCGTGAAGGTCCACAGGTGGAGTTTGAAGCAAATGGCCACAAGTACAACTATGGATATTATCTTGCCGATGACATCTACCCAAGGTGGCGAACATTTGTGAAACTGGTTCACCATCCCAAAGGTAAGAAACAACTCCAATTTCACAATGCACATGTGGTGGCTAGGAAAGATGTGGAGAGATCATTTCTGATTTTGCAAGCCTAATTTGCTGTTGTGAGAGGACTGGCTAGATTTTTCCATCAAGATTGTCTTTGGTACATCATGAACGCTTGTGTGATCATGCATAATATGATTATAGAGGATGATCGTGGCAAAGATGTGGATTACTCCTTCTTTGACTTGATGGGGGTTCCCGTGCAAGTGAAGAGGAGAGCACATAGAGTGACGCATTTCATTGCCTCATATCATGCTATTCGGCTGAATGAGATGCATGATGAGTGTCAACACCCGTTTTTTAATCTCGGATGCCCGTTATGCCATACATCGCAATCCTAGGATTACCATTTTTGTGAGACATAACAGAATTGGTACCATAGTACATCATCCATTACAAACCATAATAAAGGTCTTACAAATAAAGGATCTCATGATCCAGTCTTAATACAATCAAAGCAGCGGAAAGTAAACGTAGTAGGGGCTCCATCTTCAGGGTCACAAGCAATGGTGACGATGGGAGATGATCCTAGTTGTCATGGACCTCCTGTTGTCCATCTTCCTGGTAGTTCTCCTCATAGTCTGGCCACAGGAATAGCCAGGGACAAAGCCATGAGTACTCTTTAAGTACTCGCAAACTATCACTAACAAGTAAGGTAGTTCTAGTAGGAATCTTAAGCTCTAGGTTTATTTGCAAAAAGGCAGGTTTATTTCATACTGAGTTAAGAAGTAAAGAAAACTAATTTAATTTTCTACATCACCTAAGTGGGAACCTAGTTTTCATGTCCACAACCCTGTTGTGGTCAAGTCAAAGTCATAGTTCAATTTACAAGTCATTTTGAAAACATATGACAACGGAACAGTATGGCCACTCTAACTGTCCATGACCGCGGACGCGGCTATTCGAATAGTTTGACACTCTGCAGAGGTGATACACTTTCACCACAAAATTCGATACATCCGTTAGGGATAACACTGAATCATCATACTTAGTATGCGGATAATAAATCCTAACCTTTCAATTACACACTCTAGTATAGGCACCTCCCCTATGAGTTTGGCCTCCCAACCATGGCCATCTGCCATCCTGGGCACTGCATAGGTGGACATTCACACTCACGAGGTAGCCTCAGCTCAACCTCTTTCCACGAAGGAACCCATACTAAGGCATATAAACTTCCAGTTGAGCCCTACCCAATTCAGATATTGTGGTTGTAAGGTAAAATTGGAATGGTATCGCATCCGAACTCAACCATCAGTTTTTATAAAGGGCTAAGGCTCATGTCTCAATATTTTCAGCATCAAATCATTTTGTGTCCATAACACATGTCAAAACATTTCAATAGAATGAATCATCATTCCAAGGTTTTCATAATCATTTTCACTAAGTATTCTCATCTAAGGTGATCAACTTTTGTGCTTAGCACTAGCCACTAAAGTTGAGGGTATTCACTAATGAGGGGTACTAATCAAGTATAACTATCCAACTCTAGTTTTATGCCTTTTGATGACATCTAAGTATAACTTAGGCCTAGTTTTATACTCTTTATGGTATCTATACTCTTTTTCCAATACTCACAATTCATTAACTAAGAGTAAAGAACTTTAGTAAAAGTAAGAGAATAAAGCTTGCAACTAAAACTTGGGATTGGTGTAATCAAGGTTGCATAACCAAAACATGCCTAATGCATCTTGCATAGGTTATCTTGCAAGGATGGGTTGCACAGTTCTAGGTTGCATAGTTAAGAAACTTGCAAGTGTTAGCTTGCCTTGAGTAGTACAGTGATTGAAGTTCTCTTCTTCTTCTTCTTTGTAGTACTCCTCCTTCTCGTATCCCGGGTCGGTACTATCGTCTATAAATGAATACGAGGTACACAATCACCAAACAATACTTATCTACTTCTATTTAGCACACTAAGGCTCACACTTGATGATCTAACATCATCACAATCATCACATGAAATAAAGGTCTAGTCTTATCTTTCTTATTTTAGAAAAGTAATTTCTACTCATTGAAAATACTTAAGATTTAATATTCTCCAATTAAAATATAGGATCATGTTGACACATGTCATCGCCACATACTTTAATATTTGAAAATATGATTTAAAGGGTTTAGTCATATTTTATAAAGTTCAATATTACTATTAATAACATTAAAGTGACTATAAATGGGGCGCGGAGTTTTGGCTCCCGAGTGCATTTGATCTCGAGGGTCTGGACCAATCAGATGACGACAAGGGATTGCTATGCCAGTGTGTTTTAGGCTGCATGCGGCGTCGCATAAACAGGAATACATCAACGGAGCAGTGTACTCTACGCTGGTGGCCCACGTGAATTAAATGAGCGCGATCACGGACGTTGAGGAGCAACATTGTCTACCGGTGGGACATGTTGCGAAGCTAAATGGACCGTGGTACATATGGGCATACGACGCTTCCGCCGTATCAAACGCTTAGAAAGAGAAAAATTAATACGACCAGAAAAAGAAACTATCTAAGCGTCAGCCTTGCAACGCGGGTCTCTAATTACGGACGCTAAAACTTCCTTCCGGTTGTGTCCGCTTTGCTCCGCGCTCAGCTGGGAAAAAAGTTTAAGCGCTCGCCACGAAATCTCGCGTCGACGCTATGTCTTATTCCGGGATTCTATAACTAGCCGTTGTTTTTGCTCAGAATTCAATCCTGGTGGTGTTTACATAAAATGTTCCGCGCTCCGTCTTTTCTCTTTAGGACATCTCCACCAGTCCGACCCAAATCGTCCGGCCACGTCTGAACATGTCCGCGCGGACGTGCGTAGCCTGCGCGGTCTTCCAGCGGCACGACTCATCCGGATCGCGTCTGGCTCGATCCAGCACACCTAATTTGCGTGACCGTTGCGTCGGTCCAAACACAAGCGGGTCGCGGGCGTGTCCTCCCCGCACGCGCTACTGGCCCACCCGTCAGCATCCATAGTAAGTCAAAGGCAACCGCGGCATCGATTCAGACGCAACCGCGGTAGCGATTCAGACGCGCGGGCGGCAGCCTGACCGGCGGCACCGAGTCAAACGCAACCGCGGCAGCCTTCGTCATCAATGACGACGGGACGGGGCGTCACCTGAGTTCTCGCGCCGGCATTGATGGCGAAGGCGCGAGAACCTGGGTGCGCTCCCACTGCCAGGGGCTAATTAAGCAGGCCATACGACCGTCGGTGCCGAACACCTTCCCTGCTCTCGCCATCGCCGGAGACAGAGCCACCCAGCATCCCGCCACAGCCACCGCCATCACCACCGGCCCCGTCAGCGATGAACAAGCCGGGGTGGTTCAAGAAGTCCAAGAACGACCATGAGGCCGACGGATCCGGCTCGAGCGGCCGGCGCCGTCAGGCGAGCGGCATGCTGGCCTTCCTTCGGGGGGGGGGGGGGGGGGGGGTCGTGCCACCACCGCCCCGGGCACAGGACTTCGTCGGCGGCCCCTCCGCGCGCTCGGAGGAGGAGGGGCCAGCCCGCGACCTCCGCTACTTCCGCGTGGCGGAGTGCGAGCGACGGTGGAGTAAGGGGAGAGGCATCGCCTACCACGATGTCTCCCTCCCCAATGGCTGGCACCTCAACCAGGAGAGGGTACCGGTTCCACCCGCGCCCAAGGAGGGCAGGGCACTCGAGGAGGAGATCGCTCGCCGCATCCGCCGGCCTTCCGCTAAGACCACGCCTACTAGAACATGGCGTTTTGGAAAAAGTTCCTGGAGTGGGAGCATACGGTGCGCCGTCTCAGCACCTACCGCGGCGAGTTCGACCCGTGGGGCCCCCACGACCTTCCCGCCTCCGAGCCCGCCGCTGACGGTGTTGTCAACCACTCCGATGCCGACCTCGGCGACGACCTCGACATCATCATCAAGGAGGAGGAGGGGTCGTCCTCCGCATCCGCAGCCACACACCTGCCCCCGATGTACCAGGAGGTCCTGGCGCGGGTCTACAACGAGGATGCCTTCCTCGAGCAGGCCATCTCAGCTAGCGTGAGGGAGGAGGACCGGATGTGGGACGACTACCAGGAGGCCGTCCAGCTCACCGGCCTGGTGGCGCGGGTGAACGTAGGGCAACCGCTGCCACCGTCACCGCCCCCACCGCAGCCGCTACGGGGGTGGGCTGCTCCGCCCGTGTCGAAGTGGTCTGCTCCACCCGCGCCGGCGGAAACGGACGTATGGCCAATATGGCCAGGCCAGGTGATCGACCAGCCGACACCTCCCGCACCCGCACCGGTGCCAGCTCCAGGACTGTCGCCGGCCCACCTCTGGATGCCGCGGGAGTACATCGACCTCGATCCATAGATGGGCGGGGCAGCACCGGCGGCAGGGAGATCGTCAGTAGCTAGGGCTAGGGTCGATTTTTTTTATGTTTTGAATGTAACATTTTGTATAATTACGTACGAAATTTGCCAGTTTACGCGCGAAATGTCTCGGTTTGAATTTCGAAAAAAAAGACGGTGTGACCCTGTTGGCTAGGGGCGGACAGATGAGCCGCGCTCGGCGCGGCTATCCGAACAGGCCGGACCGTGATCCAAAGCGACTTTGGGCCGATCCAAACGGACAGAAACGGACCATTTCAGTCACCCGTTTGAGTCGGCCCGGTGGAAATGCCCGTGCCCCTTTCCTTTGTTCATATAGAGCATGCAGAGTTGCCGCATGAAGCGTATGGGTGCACTCGTTCCTGCAGAGCTAGCTTGGTGGATATCGCCTCTGTTGTAACCGAGCGTGCATTACTAAGAGCAACTCTAGCGGACACCAAAAATTAGCGGTCCGCAAAACGTGTTTCTAAGGGTGATTTTGCCACTCGCAGAACTGATCCGCAAATCATAGCCGTAAAACAGAATATTTACAAGTGCGGTTTGCAGGATCTGTTCTACGCTGAGACAAAGTGGGACTGCAAATTACGATTCAGATTTTAACTATTTATTCACACAAAGTTCATATGACAGCAATATATGACAATTACAACAGTAATTGTTCGCATGAAATTACAATAATTGCTCAAATAAAATAATAAACAAATAAGCAATGTTTCTGAGGACAAATTAATAGTTTAACTCAATGAATAAAAGTGGGGGATTTCATTGTCCATGCCGCTGCCAATGACGCTCAATGAAGTCTTATTGAAGAATGGGTATGCGTGAAGGAGTTCTTAATCAATCGATTTTTTTGATAGGAGCTAAATCTAATTAGCCACGCATTATTTCTAGGCGAGTGAAAAAAGCGAATTGGTCTCACAAGTTTCTACAATTTTCACAAACAATTCTCTACACACACGGTACCGCCTACGGAAGAGATGAGCCGTATACGTAGGTACCTCGGCGAAGTAGTCCCTCGTGAGCATGTCGTGGCCGATTGCGCGGTTCGAGGAATGCAGGCCGAGCAAGGTGACGAGATGAACAGATAGCACACGAGGAATCGAGTTCATGCCTCATCCATGACAGGAGGAATCGAGTTCATACCTCATCCATGACAGTTGCGGCGACCTCGATCGAGTCGAAGCAGGCCCCTTCAAGAATCTCGGCGAACAGGTTACTGCGGTTGCTTGGCGGCCAAATCAAGCCGGTCAGTTCGACGGCGCGACCAAAACGGCCGGCATCGACGCATCCATGGCGGCAGTCACGACAACCCGCGCCGCCGAAGGGAAACTGTCACATCGCAAGATCTGACCTCCCACTTATGCGGATCGAAGATGCGTGGGGCGGCGAGGTCAGTTGTGGCTTGGCGTGGCTAAAGGTCGGAGATGGCGGCGAAATGCGGCAGCACGCGATGGTGAATCTTCAGCGCGCCAAGCGTTTGACGCGGCTACGGGGGATCCTCGGGTCGGACACGCAAAGTGGGCATATAGGAGTGCGCAGGACGAATTGATGGGCTCAAAAATAAAATTCAGGCCCGACCACTTTTACAGTGTTTTATCACATCACTTTTTACGCTAAAATCCGAAAATAGCAGTTATTTATCAGTTCCACGAGTTTTAGGGCGCTTGCTAGAGTTGCTCTAATATTTTTTGGCAGGTGGCATATGTGGGAACGCGCTCTGCCGCTGTCACTTAGATCCCTATTTGTACTTAATATTGTTAGGGGAAACAGGCATGAAAAAATCTGTTGTACTAAGGTGAGTTACGGGAACTGAACTGAATTTTTAGGAAAATTGATTGGTTCCAGCGGATGGGCAGCTAAAAAATGGACAAAGTGTGGGTGTGATAAAAACGGAACTGAATTCTGTACTGAAGTTTGTTAGTCGAGGATGTGATGAACTAAACTGATTTTTGGAAAGATTGCTTCCTGTGGATGGGATGCTGGATAATGAACTTGCCCTGTCGTTTGGTCCAAGACGCTGGGCCGTCTCGGACCGGCACGGCTCCAAACTGCTGGCCTCTTAAATAGCCCCGGTCATGTCCACCCATACTGTTGAATAACAGATATACTATGGTATATACGTCGACCTATACTTGCATAGGCTTCCACATGCGCTCTTCTTGTTGGTCCAACCAGCGAGATCATCTGGACCTGGGTGTCAAGATGAATTTCCGCTAGAAATGCCTATATAGCATTTTTTTAGTACTAGTCCAAGATTACTGCATATAAACCTAAATATTTTTACATATTCAGATAGATCTTGTCAAATGTAATTTTTGAGAGTTGGAATCAACTCAAAAGCATTTATGGTTGATTTTTGAAAAATGTTTGAAGGTGGAAAAGTCTCTGTCTTGTTATTTTTGGTATAGGTGATCTATAATTCCAAATGATTTAAATCCAACGGGTTTGGATAGATATTTTGAGTACCTTTCTAACAAAATTGGAATCATGCAATTTGGTTCAGTGAATCTATTTAATTGATTTTTGAATCTATTGACAAAATCTAGATTTAACTAAAATGGAAAAATCCTATTTGAATGGGTGGGCTCTGCGCGGGAAACCAAATGGGCCGGACCAGCTGCACTGCGCTGGCGCAGCGGGCTGCTGACAGGGAGGTCCCACTAGTCAGTGGCTCATTTAACCCGAAACGGTATCTTTCAATCTGGGTCGTGCGATTAGATTAGGATCTAACGGCTGACATTCATCGTCTACGACGAACAACTCCGACGAGACTGAACCCTAACGGCGACAGTGGGGGTCGTGTGAGGCTCACCTGGGCTCCAGCTAGGGTCAGCGATGGGGGCGAATGGGGTTGTCGTCGACGGCGGTTCGAGGCGCGGTCACGTTAGCTCTTGGGGTGGCTCCAATCAACGGCGCCCTTTCTTCACTGCAGTGGCGTACTCCGGCTAAATTCCGGCGAGCTGGTGCTCGCCTTGCTCCGGGAAAGGGTGTGGGAGGTTCTGTGAGGAGTGGGGATTGGAATGGTGTGTCGAATTGAGGCTGGGGTGGCCTCTATTTATACACCGGCGATGGGACAGAGCGGGATGGCTCGGGCTCGTCGGTGACGGTGATACAGGGGGCTATCGGCGTGGCTGCGGGTAGGGTTCGGCGCGGTGCTTCAAGGCGGTCGTAGTGGGAGTGATGGCGCGACAAGGGGCGGCCGAGATTGGTCGGGAACGATCGGTGCTCTGCGCGGAAGTGGCGGCGTTCAACAAGGTGCACATGGGCTACGAGTCGCGCGGCGGCGAACGGGCATGTCTGGGAGGTAGCTAGGGTCACGACGAGTGCGAGCACACGCTGTGAGGGCGAGGCGCAATGTGTGTGCACGTGTCGGCTGCGGCGCTCTGGCGCTCTCTCGGCATGGCGGGCAGAGAAGTGGGCGCGGCGATTGTGGGTGGTCCATGGCCTGGCTCTGGTCTTGGGATGGACAGAGGGTGGCGGTGGACGGTCGCCTGTCTCCTGGTCATCGTGGGAGAGGGCAGCGCTGGCTGCTGCGAGTTGTCCATGGTCGACCGGCACGGCGGCGGCGAGCGGCGCGACACTGGCACAAACGGCTGAGGGGGAGCTGGTCGGTTGCGCTACTAGGCACTAAGGGATACCAAGGGAGTGAAATGGGGACAATTGGGGTGATTAATTACTGCTCAAACAGTAGAAGTTAGGCCAAGGTTTTTCTGTGTATGCCAGGTGCTCGACCAAATGGCCGCATGAACACAAGATTTGAATTTTTGAATGAATTTTGGTGAGTGTGTTTGTCACATGCTTGAGTGTCTAAGGTTTCTTGGAAAAGTCAAGTGGAATTGGTTTGAGGGGTTTTTGCAAAATGGTGATCTATGCATATGAACTTGATTCAATTTTGAATTGTCCTTTAAATAGATTTGGAAATTGTTTTTGTTGTTTGTGAAGTGGGGTTGGGTTCACTTATTTGTTCTATCAAGGGTGAAAAGAATTGAGAAAGTTTATATTAGAAATCTTTTACTAGAGACACCCAAAGTGGCCTAGTGGTTAATTTTGGTCAAAATGACCATCTGATCATATGATTCATATTTGAATTTCTTTTCTTTGGATTTTGTTTGTAATTGGCCTAGATGATGTAGTATTCATCAACCATTCCTTATCATTTGTAGAAATCAAACATGGCAATTGCACTCATTCATACACTAATTCAATCCACACATACACTCATATTAGATTTAATAATAAAAGTTTTTGTTAACCCTAAACTTGGGTGATTAGAACTTCATAATCTTGATTAGTATTTTTGGGGTATTACAAACCTTCCCTTCTTAAACAAAATCTCGTCCCGAGATTTAGGAAAAACTAGGAACTAAAGCGATTTGGAAACTCAGTCCTAATATAATCTTCTCGCTCCCAAGTAGCCTCTTCTTCAGTATGGTTGCTCCACTAGATCTTGAGAAACTTGATACTCCGGGTCCTGGTGGTTCTGAAGGCTTCTTCCAAAATATGAACGGGTACTTCATAGTAGGTTAGATCCTTGTTGATATCTATTGCTCGGTAATCGATGTTCTTGAAAACTTTGGTGTTCTCCAGAACTTCTAAGCATTTGTAAAGTAACGAGATATGGAACACATCATGTATGGATGACATCTCCTCTAGCAGTTCCAGTTGATACGATACTTCTCCTCGGCGATTCAAAATCTTGAAGGGTCCAATATATCTGGGGGCTAACTTTCCTTTAAGCTGAAAACGTTGCATTCCTTTCAAGGGTGATACTTTGAGATACACAAAATCTCCAACATTGAAGGTCAGGTCTCGACGTCTTTTGTCAGCATAACTCTTTTGTCTGGATTGGGCGGTCTTGAGGTGCTCACGAACTTTGTGAACCTTCTCTTCGGCTTCTCGTAGGATGTCAGGTCCGAAAATCTGATTCTCTCCTACTTGCGACCAATTCAAGGGGGCACGACACTTCCTTCCATACAGAAATTCAAATGGGTCCATTTGCAAATTGGCTTGATAACTATTGTTGTATGAGAATTCTGCAAAAGGCAGACAATCTCCCCATTTTGATCCATATTCTAGAACACGAGCTCTCAACATATCTTCTAAGATTTGGTTGACTCTTTTAGTTTGTCCATCGGTTTGCGGGTGATAAGTGATACGTTGCAAACATATCTATAATTTTTGATGTTCCATGCTTGTTTTATATCTACTTTCTTATGTTTTGTCCACACTTTGGAGTATTTTTATACACTTTATTGGACTAACCTATTAACAAGATGCCACAGTGCCAGCTGCCTGTTTTCTGCTATTTTTGGTTCTAGGAAAGTCAGAAAATGAATATTCTCGGAATTGGACGGGACAAAAGCCAAAGTCAATATTTCACCGAGGGGGACACGAAGCCATAATACGAGACGAAGAGGGGCTAGGAGCCGGCCACACCACCTGGCCGCGCGGCCAGGCCTGGCCCGCGTTAGGGGGTGGTGCGACCGCCTAGGGCACCCCCTCGGCCTCCCCTTTCGCCTATAAGATGCCTCCGATACAGAAACCTTAAGTACCCGATCAAAACTCCACGAAAGAGTCGGTAGCCGCCATCATCTCCATCCCTAGACCGGGAGGGATCTGAAGCTCTTCCCGGCACCCTGCCGGAGGGGAGAATTCACCCTGGAGGCCTTCTTCATCACCATGCAAGCCTTCGTTGTGATGCGTGAGTAGTTCATCCTTGGACTACGGGTCCATGTAGTAGCTAGATGGTTGGTTCTCCTCCTTTGTGCTATCATGTTTAGATCTTGTGAGCTCCGTTCATGATCAATATCATCTATTTGTAATCATACATGTTGTGTTTGCGGGGATCCGATGGATATTGAGATGCTATTTCAGATTGATTATTGATTCTATCATGTCTTTGTTATTTGTGATCTTGCATGCTCTCCATTGTTAGTAGCTATCTTGGCCGAGTAGATGCTAGCAACTCCAAGTGGGAGTATTTATGCTCGATAGTGGGTTCATGCCTCTAGTAATCTGGGGAAGTGATAGAAATCTCTAAGGTACTAGATGTGCTGTTGCTACTAGGGAGAAAACAATAATCCTTTGTTCATAGAACAATCGTATTGTTTACTTTACACACAATGCTTAATGCAATTATCTGTTGCTTGCAACTTAATACTGGAGGGGGTTCGGATGATAACCTGAAGGTGGATTATTAGTCATAGATGAAGTTGGATTACGGTCTATGTATAATGTTGTAATGCCCAATCAAATCTCATAGGAGTCAAGATGATTAATATATGCATGTATGCTTTCTCGATGTTTGTCAATTGCCCCGCTGTAATTTGTTCACCCAACATGTCATCTATCTTAAGGAGAATCACCACTAGTGAACTATGGACCAAAGTCCTTTCTTTTACCATCAATCTACAACTGTTTATTGTTTTCTGTTTACTTTTTGCAAGCTATTACTTTCTTCCACACAATATGTTTAATCCTTTGTTTTCAGCAAAATCGGTGAGATTGACAACCTCACTGTAAGTTGGGGACAAAGTTCTGTGGTTGTGTTGTGCAGGATTCAAAGTTGGAAACAATACCTTGGAGGTGTTTCCTTGCTCCTGCTGGTTCGATAACCTTGGTTTCATAACCGAGGGAAAACTTACTACAGTGCTCATCATACCTTCCTCTTGGGGTTCCCCAACGAGCTCGATATCAACCACGAGCCAACAATAAGCTGTGCTGAAGTCCAACTTGGTTCCTAATCCTTCTTGGAATTTCTACCAAAATCTTGAGGTAAACTGGGTTCCTCGATCCGATACTATGGTCTTTGGGGTTCCATGCAAACTAACGATTCTAGCAATGTACAGCTCTGCTAGCTTCGAACTCTGGTAGGTGGTCTTGACGGGTATAAACTGGGCTACCTTAGACAGTTTATCCACTATGACCCAAATAGGGTCATTTCCCCTACTAGATGTAGGCAAACCGGTGATGAAATCCATTCATATAGAATCCCATTTCCATCCCAGAATCTGCAATGGTTGCAAAAGTCTTGCGGGTCTCTGATGTTCCGCTTTGACTCTCTGACAGATAGCACACTTGGCTATGTAGCTTCCGATTTCTCTCTTCATCTCGTGCCACCAAAATTGCTCCTTCAAATCCTGATAGATCTTCGTTCCTCTGGGATGGATAGAATAAAGAGTATCATGAGCTTCCTGCATAATGACTTGCTTCAACTCAGAATCTGCTAGCACACAGATACGTCCTTTGTACCACAAAACTCCTTCTTCATCTTCGGTGAATACGGGTACCTTCCCTGTACCGATATGACGCTTGATTCCATCGATACTTGCATTTCCTTTCTGGGCCTCCTTGATCTGACCTTCAAAGTGGGTTGAAGTTCAATACTGGCTAGGAATCCTTTGCTAACTAGCGCTATTCGAAACTGCTCCAACTCTTCATGCAAACTTGGTTGGGCTTCTTTTATCATGGTGTTTAATCTACGCGGCAATCTGCTAAGATCATCCACTACCACATTGGCTTTGTCGGGGTGATAGTGAATGTCAAGGTCATAATCCTTGATTAACTCTATCCATCTCCTTTGCCTCATATTCAGCTCCTTCTGGGTGAAAATATACTTCAGACTCTTGTGATCCGAATAAATCTCACAGCGGTTACCCAGAAGGTAATGACGCCATGTCTTCAAAGCTAAAACTATAGCTGCTAGTTCTAAGTCATGGGTAGGGTAGTTTTGCTGATGCTGCTTCAGTTGTCGGGACAGATAGTGTAACATCCCAAAACTTTAATCCAATGTTATTAAGATCCAAATCATCAAAATTAGGGTTAACAAAAACTTTTCCATTTAAAATTATTAAAGCATTCATATGTGTGTGCATTTAAATAGGAGTTGTTTTGAATTGCCATGATTAAGTGATCCATTGCTTGTAAAATGATTCTTAGGTGAAATAAACATCATCTAGATCATTCCCAAACAAATCCCAAAGAAAAACAAACCAAAATGAATAAAATAACCAAATGGTCATTTGTGCCATTTTAATCAACATGCCTACTTTGGCTATTCCTAGGACTCAATTTTTAACAGAAACAAATATGGATCTTTGCACCCCTTGCTAGTACATGTAATGATGTACCAAGGCCCACTTTGTGATCTGCCAAAAACTTTCAAACACTAATTTTAAAAGACATTTGAAAATTGAATGTAGTTCATATGGGAAGATCACCCTATTTCAAAAACCACTCAAATGAGCTCCATTTTCAAAACCCAAGCAACCATAGAGTCTCAAGCATGTGTATAGCAAACTCACCAAAAATCTTTTCAAAATTCAAAACTAAATGTCTGGCGGCCATGTTCACAAACACTTGGCAGGCATGAATCACACCTAGTATTAGCTCACTGTTTTCTACAGGGTTTTGCCACCCAATTGACCTCCATTTACTTCCTCTGTCTCCATTTGATCTAACCAAAGCCTAATCACCCCATCCCCTAGTCCCTAGCAGCAGTGCCACGCCACCCCGAGG
Organism: Avena sativa; assembly: GCA_916181665.1. Classification (NCBI taxonomy): domain Eukaryota; kingdom Viridiplantae; phylum Streptophyta; class Magnoliopsida; order Poales; family Poaceae; genus Avena; species Avena sativa. Next base: position 350,381,011 of record OV702287.1, read on the forward strand.
ACATGCTCGCTGGCCAAACTTGCCAACGCAGCAGCAGACCGCCCCTCTCTCTCTCGCCATGTCTAGGAGCTAGCCCAGACCACATCGCCACCCTCTGTCCCCTCCCCGATTAGAGCCAAGCCGTGGACCACCCGCAGAGCACCGCGCCCAGAGTATCTGCACCATGCCGAGCACGCGCCAGAGCGCCGCGCCCGACAAGTGTGCACACGCCTCGCCTCGACCGCAGCCCGTGCTCACCGCTTCGCCACGACCCTAGGAACCGCCCGGACATGCCCGTTCACCGCCGTTTGAACCACTGCCACCGCACGCCGTGTCGAACGCCGCATCTGCCGCTCAGAGCGTGAGCACCGCCCGACCGTTTGCCACCGCCCCTAGCCATGCATTTAAGCCGTAGAGCACCGCCAGGAGGCAGGCCACCGTCCCCTACCTCAAGCCACGCCGCTAGCACGCTGTGTAGCCCTCGCCGGAGTCGCCCGCCCATCCCTTTCGGTCGCCTCGTTGAGCTATAAATAGAGGCCACCCCAGCGCAAACCACTCACACCATTCCACTCCCTTCTACTCACTGGTCCTTCCCCACCTCTAGCCGGAGCAGCTTGAGCACTTGTTCGCTGGAATTTGGCCGGAGAAGCCCGCTGCAGAGGAGGAGAAGGCGCCGTCGATTTCGTCCACCCTAGGAGCTGCCTCAACCACCCCTGAGCTCGCCGTCATCCACCAATTCGTTTGCCCGCCTCGCCGTCATTGTTGGAGCCCTGGTACGCCCCCTGAGCACCCCCACCGAGCCGCTAGGGTTAGACCTCGCCGGCGACCTGATCGTCATCGACGACGAGCCCCAGCCGTAGATCCTAGTTCTAATCTAACGGCCCACATCGCCCCGTACCGCTTCGCGTGTAAAGAGCCACTGACCGGTGGACCCTCCTGTCAGCCGTGCCCCGTGCCGCGGAGTGCCACTGGGCCGGCCCGTTAGCTTTCCCACGTGACCTATTTAATTCAAATTAGGATTTTTCTATTTTAGTTTGAACCTAGTTCTGTCCCTTAGTTTGAAAATCAATTCAGAGAGATTTACAAATCCAAATGGAGTGACTCCAATTGTGTTGGAAAGCTTCTGAAAAGATCTACCCAAGCCCGTTGGATTTAATTCAATCAGAGTTAGAGATCTCTCCTAGTAAAAATAACAAAACAGAAGCTTTTGCACATTCAAACATTTTTATAAAATCAACCATGATAGCTTTTGAGTTGATTCCAACTCTCAAAAATCACATTTAACCATACATATCTGAATATGTAATAATATTAAGGTTTACATGCAATGACTTTGGACTAGTACCAAAATAATGCTATATAGGCATTTCTAGTCACTTTAAATCATTAAATAATGAACTTAAACCAAAGTAATTGTGATCTAACCCTTAAATCACATTCCCACATGTTAGAATATGTGGTAATGACATGTGTCCACATGATCCCATATTTTAAGTGGTGAATATTAAATCTTAGTTAATTTTCAATGAGTAGAAATTACTTTCCTTAAATAAAAAGAATGAAACTAGTTAATAAAACCTTGGGATGCTTATGATGATAATAGATCATCCAATGTGTGAATTAGAGTGTCAAACTATTCGAATAGCCGCGTTCGCGGTTATGGACAGTTGGAGTGGCCATACTGTTTCGTTGTCAGATGTTTTCAAAATAACTTATGAAATGAATGATGAATCTTGACCTGACCACAACAGGGTTGTGTTTATGACACTAGCTTCCCAACTTAAGTGATTCTAGAACTTTATTTTATCTTTCTTTGCTTCTGAACTCAGCTTAGGTTTCAAACTTAACTTGATAGTTAAACTTAGAGTTAGCACTTTACTTTAGAACTATACTACTTGATAGTAGTAGTTTGCGAGTACTTAAAGAGTACTCATGGCTTTTGTCCCTGGCTATTCTCATGGCCAGACTATGGAGGAGACTACCAAGATGATGACCAGCAGGACGGCTATGATAACTAGGACTATCTGCCTTCGTCAGCATTGCTTGTGCCCCTGAAGATGGACCCCACCACTACGCTTATCTTTTATTCCGCTGCTTGTTGTATTAAGACTGGATCATGAGATCCTTATTTGTGTAAGACCTTATTTATGGTTTGTAATGGATGATGTACTATGATATCCAATCTGTTATGTCTCACAAAAATGGTAATCCTGGGATTGCGATGAATGACATAACATGCATCTGGGATTAAAAACCCGGGTGTTGACAAGTTGGTATCAGAGCCATCCTTACCATAGGAGACCCTAGTTAGAATGGACGTCCGAACAAAAACTTAATTTCCAAACAAAAGTGAGTATTTATGAAAAACTATTTCCTCTCTTACGCTTGGGAATTCATTCTTTCTCAAAAATTCATGTTCCTCAAAATTCTTACATTACTACTTAAAATTTGACACACTTGATCACTTCACTAATTTCCTCATCCTTAATTCTTGTAGATGGAGACTCAGTTCAGCAAGTGTGAGTTTTGGCTGAAAGAAGTAGGATTCCTAGGACATATTGTGTCTGCCGGAGGAGTCTTTGTTGATCCCACCAAGATCAGAGATGTCGAAGCATGGGAAGCCCCAACCACTCAAATCCAAGTCCGTGCATTTCTCGGATTAGCGGGATACTACCGCAAGTTCGTAGAAGGATTCTCGAGCATTGCCAGACCCATGACCCAATTGTTGAAGAAGGACAATAAGTTTGAATGGACTGACAAATGTGAAGCCAGTTTCCAGGAGCTGAGGAAGAGATTGATATCAGCCCCAATTTTGATCATACTAGACATCAAGAAGCCGTTTGATGTGTATTGTGATGCATCCAAGATTGGTCTCAGATGTGTGTTGATGCAGGAAGGAAAAGTCATCGCGTATCTGTCTCGACAACTGAAGCAACATGGGCAGAACTATCCGACCCATGATCTTGAACTAGCAGCCATAGTTTTGGCATTGAAGACATGGCATCATTATCTGATGGGTAATCGCTGTGAGATTTACTCAGATCACAAAAGTTTGAAGTATATTTTCACTTAGAAGGATCTGAAAATGAGACAAAGGAGATGGATAGAGTTAATCAAGGATTATGACCTTGACATTTACTATCACCTTGGCAAAGCCAATGTGGTAGCGGATGCTCTTAGCAGATTGCCATGTAGGCTAAACACCATGATCAAGGAGAAGCAACCAAGTTTGTATGAGGAGTTGGAGTAGTTTAGAACTGAGCTAGTTAGCAAAAGATTCTTAGCTAGCATTGAACTTCAACCCACTTTGATTAGCCAAATCAAGGAAGCCCAAAAGGGAAATGAAAGTGTCGACGGAATCAAACGTCGTATTGGTACAGGAAAGGTGCCTGGATTCACTAAAGACGAAGAAGGAGTTCTGTGGTACAAATGTCGTATCTATGTGCCAGCAGATTTGGAGCTGAAGAAAGTTATCATGAAGGAAGCTGATGATACTCTTTATTCTATCCACCCCGGAGGAACGAAGACGTATCAAGACCTGAAAGAGCAATTTTGGTGGCACAAGATGAAGAGAGAGATCGGAAGCTACATCGCCAAATGTGACATCTGTCAAAGAGTCAAGGCAGAGCATCAGAGACCTGTAGGACTGTTGCAACCATTGCAGATTCCGGAATGGAAATGGGATTCCGTCTGAATGGACTTTATCACCGGTTTGCCTACTTCTAGTAGGGGAAATGACTCAATCTAGGTCATAGTTGATAGACTGTCCAAGGTAGCTCACTTTATACCGGTCAAAACAACGTACCAGAGTGCGAAGATAGCAGAGCTGTATATTGCTAGGATTGTTAGTCTGCATGGAACCCCCAAGACCATAGTATCAGATCGAGGAACCCAGTTTACCTCGAGGTTTTGGCAGAAAGTTCAAGAAGGATTGGGAAGTAAATTGAACTTCAGCACAGCATATCACCCGCAAACTGATGGACAGACTGAGAGAGTCAACCAGATCCTAGAGGATATGTTAAGAGCTTGTGTGTTAGAGTATGGATCAAAATGGGAAGACTGCCTGCCTTTCGCAGAATTCTCATACAACAACAGTTATCAAGCTAGTTTGCAGATGGCACCATTTGAGTTCCTATACGGAAGAAAGTGTCGCACCCCTTTGAATTGGTCGCAAGTAGGAGAGAGTCAGATTTTTGGACCCGACATTCTCCGAGAAGCCGAAGAGAAAGTTCACAAAGTCCGTGAGCACCTCAAGACTGCCCAATCCAGATAGAAGAGTTATGCTGACAAGAGAAGGAGAGACCCGACTTTCAATGTTGGAGATTTTGTATATCTCAAGGTTTCACCATTGAAGGGAACCCAACGCTTTAGTCTGAAAGGAAAGTTAGCCCCCAGATATATCGAACCATTCAAGATTCTGAATCACCAAGGAGAAGTATCGTATCAACTGGAACTGCCTGAAGAGATGTTAGCCATCCACAATGTGTTCCATATCTCATTACTTCGCAAATGTCTGGAAGTGCCAGAGAAGACTGAAGTTTTCAAGAACATCGATCACAGAGCTGTGGAGATCAACAATGATCTGACATATCGTGAAGTGCCCATCCGTATCTTGGAAGAAGCTTATAGAACCACCAGAACCAGGCGTATCAAGTTTCTCAAGATTCAATTGAGCAACCATACCGAAGAGGAAGCCACTTGGGAGCAAGAAGATTACATTAGGACAACGTCCCTAGATCTCTTTAGTTCCTAGTTTTCTTTGTAAATCTCGGGATGAGATTTTGTTTAAGGGGGGAAGGTTTGTAACATCCCAAAACTTTAATCTAATGTTATTAAGATCTAAATCATCAAAATTAGGGTTAACAAAAACTTTTCCATTTAAAATTATTAAAGCATTCATATGTGTGTGCATTTAAATAGGAGTTGTTTTGAATTGCCATGATTAAGTGATCCATTGCTTGTAAAATGATTCTTAGGTGAAATAAAAATCATCTAGATAATTCCCAAACAAATCCCAAAGAAAAACAAACCAAAATGAATAAAATAACCAAATGGTTATTTATGCCATTTTAATCAACATGCCTAGTTTGGCTATTCCTAGGACTCAATTCTTAACAGAAACAAATATGGATCTTTGCACCCCTTGCTAGTACATGTAATGATGTACCAAGGCCCACTTTGTGATCTGCCAAAAACTTTCAAACACTAATTTTAAAAGACATTTGAAAATTGAATGTAGTTCATATGGGAAGATCACCCTATTTCAAAAACCACTCAAATGAGCTCCATTTTCAAAACCCAAGCAACCATAGAGTCTCAAGAATGTGTATAGCAAACTCACCAAAAATCTTTTCAAAATTCAAAACTAAATGTCTTGTGGCCATTTTCACAAACACTTGGCAGGCATGAATCACACCTAGTATTAGCTCACTATTTTCTACAGGGTTTTGCCACCCAATTGACCTCCATTTACTCCCTATGTCTCCATTTGATCTAACCAAAGCCTAATCACCCCATCCCCTAGTCCCTAGCAGCAGTGCCACGCCACCCCGAGGACATGCTCGCCGGCCAAACTTGCCAACGCAGCAGCAGACCGCCCCTCTCTCTCTCGCCATGTCTAGGAGCTAGCCCAGACCACATCGCCACCCTCTGTCCCCTCCCCGAGTAGAGACAAGCCGTGGACCACCCGCAGAGCACCGTGCCCAGAGCGTCTGCACCATGCCGAGCACGCGCCAGAGCGCCGCGCCCGACAAACGTGCACACGCCTCGCCTCCATCGCAGCCCGTGCTCACCGCTTCGCCACGACCCAGGAACCGCCCGGACATGCCCGTTCGCTACCGTTTGAACCACAGCCACCGCACGCTGTGTCGAACGCTGCCTCTGCCGCTCAGAGAGTGAGCACCGCCCGACCGTTTTCCACCGCCCCTAGCCACGCATTTAAGCCATAGAGCACCGCCAGGAGGCAGGACACCGTCTCCTACCTCAAGCCACTCCGCAAGCACGCTGTGCATCCCTCGCTGGAGTCGCCCGCCCATCCCTTTCGGTCACCTCGTCGAGCTATAAATAGAGGCCACCCCAGCACAAACCACTCACACCATTCCACTCCCCTCTCCTCAGTGGTCCTTCCCCACCTCTAGCCGGAGCAGCTCGAGCACTTGTTTGCCAGAATTTGGCTGGAGAATCCTGCTTCAGAGGAGGAGAAGGAGCCGTCGATTTCGTCCACCCCAGGAGCTACCTCGACCACCCCTGAGCTCGCCATCATCCACCAGTTCGTTTTCCCGCCTCGCCGTTGTCGCTGGAGCCCTGGTATGCCCCCTGAGCACCCCGCCCGAGCCGCTAGGGTTAGACCTCACCGGCGACCTGTTTGTCATCGATGACGAGCCCCAGCCATATATCCTAGTTCTAATCTAATGGCCCACATCGCCTCGTACCGCTTCGCGTGTAAAGAGCCGCTGACCGGTGGACCCCCTGTCAGCTGTGCCCCGCGCTGTTGGGGGGATACCCCTGGGTAGGGTCACTCCGGGGTATAAGGGCCGAGTTAGCCGAGGGTCGGCAAGGTCAAAGCGGATGCTGGTCGAATCACCTCAAGGCAAGCCGGATCACGGAGTAACCCAGGCCAGGGGGGACGCCTAACGTTGTCTCATCCGACTTAAGGAGTAAGTCGGAAATGCTTGTCTAACTTATATGCAGGAACAGGTGTGGCCGGATCTACTATGATCCGGATCCTCGCTTGGCTTCTAGGAGAAGGAAGGAATCTCTCTGGTCAAAAAAAGAAGGTCCGGTACGTACTGGATGAGCGAATAAAGCAAGGGCAGGACCACCGGATCGTGGCCGACAAGGGTGACGGCGCTCACGTCGGCTGACGCGGGCGCCGTAGAGGCTACGTAGCTAAAGCAAATGTGACGCGGGGGAAAAGCACCCCTGTCGGGTTACTACTTTGGGAGGGGGCATATTCTTAGGAATATGCCTCCACGTATGCCCTAGGCCAGGACCGAACCACCACTATATAAGGGGGGTTAGGGTTCTGGTAGAGGGGTTGGCAGAATTCTAGTTGGTGGAGCACTAGTAGATCTAGGGTTCTTGGGCTAGATAGGAGGCAAGAGTAAGAGAGTTTCTTCTTCCTCCTCTTGTCAATACAGCTCGAGGGGCACTTGTAATCTTTGAGATAGAACATCAATACAAAGCTTCTGCGTGGAGAATCACTCCACTATCCCTCCCTGGATTCCCCTAGCGTGTATTAGTCCCCACCTTTAGCCTATCCATGGCATCTGCCGTGACACCACCACGACAGTTGGCGCCCACCGTGGGGCTAGTGGCGCTAGCAGGGGTGAAGATCCGGACGGGAAACCTCATCGGCACCGGCGAACGCATCGTCTCCGGGCTCGTTCAGCGCTTTGGAGCGCTGGACTACGTCAGTGACAACGCTGGCTGCTTCGGCACGCGCCCCCTTCCGTGCAACGGCATCTTCGTCAAGCTCGGTACGCACAAGGTCTATGTTGTTGTGGACGTGTCTTGCGTTCATCCGCGTCGCATCGTCGATGCGGGAGAACCACCCCTCACTATGGCTCGCGGGGCGCGTATCGCTCGCTCCCCAGACCATGCAGAGGTGATGATGACTGCGCCAAGCGTGGGGATGAGCAAGGATCCAGCGCCAGACCCGGAGGTAACACCTAAGGCACCGAGGAAAGCCAGGGGTCCTCCATTAGAGAGGCTTGAGAACGTGCTGAGGGAAGCTATGGATAGCTTGGCAAACCCGGTGGCAGCAGTGGTAGATCCGGCTCAGGCACATGCCGAGCTAGAGGAAACCCGGCAAAAGATACTAGAAGGTGCAAAGAAAATAGCAGCGGCTCAGCAGTCATTGAACATGACGCTTCGTGAATACGCAAAGGCAAACAAAGTTGACACGGTAAAAGTAAAAGGGAGAAATCTCATAAACGAGATGAACAAAGAAGGTGATGATGGACCAGAAGGGTCGGAAAATTATCTGTCTGTGGGGTTGCCGAAGTATAGTACCCCGACGAAGAACCTTAGAGCAGCAGATGCCGCAGCGTCCGAACTAGAGGGTCTGACGGGTGAGGCCCGTCAGAGGCAGCAAGACCGGGTTAACGAGCTGGTTCGGATCGCGAACAGGCAGAACGAGGAGCTGCTGAGAGGTAACCCGGAGAGTGTTGGAGCTTCTAAGATCGTCCATTCGGCGATGGGTAACCCGGAGAAATCCGCTGGAGCCGCATCGTTGCCTCATGGTGGCCCAAGGAGAGAAGAGGTAGTAACCTCGGCCAGACGGAACAAGCAGATCGTCCCGTACGACCCAACGCGTGCGGGAAAAGAAAAAGAGATGCGGAAAAACGACGATCGACGAAGTGTGAGCCGAGGTGAAGATGGCCGAGGTAATCACGACCAAGGCAATGCCGGTCAAGGGAACGCTGCCAACGGCAATGCCGGACAGTGAAACTCGGCAGGAGCAGGTCAACCGCAGCAGCGGAATATACCAAGGCAAGAGCAAAGTGCCGACCGAGGTATGCAACAGAGAGGAGCACAACGAGAGCAAAACCGATACAATGACGGAGACTCGGAGATGATGAATGCGGGATACGCAAGACCAGACTATCATGTGATAGGGTCGAGATTGGGAAGCAGGGATTTGATGCCGGATGACGCCAGGTTAAAGCTGGATCGCCTGTATAGGTCGGAACAGATCGAATGTCAAGGTCCTCTAGGTCCAGCGTGCTTTGGACCCCGAATCATGAAGGAACCGCCAGTACCCAACTTCCAATTGCCCAGGGGCACGAAGACATATGACGGCAGTACCAAGCCGAAGGATTGGCTGATAAACTATGCTACGGCGATGAAAATTGCAACTGGCAACTTGAGATGGGCTGTACGATATGTGCCCCAGATGTTGGAAGGTCCGGCCAGAGTATGGCTGAATAATTTACCACCCGGAAGCATCAATTGCTGGATAGATTTTGAAGAAATGTTTATCAGCAACTTCTCAAGTACATATCAGAGACCGAATAGACCACAGACCCTGACGATGTGCAAGTAGAGATCTAACGAAACGGATCGTGAATTCTTGACCCGGTGGTGTACCGTGAGAAACTCGTGTGAGGGAGTCATAGAGTCACAGGCTATAGCATGGTTCGCACAAGGGTGCAGATATGGCAGCGAGTTGTAGATGAAATTGCAAAGGAAAATGCCAGTCACGTTGGCAGAGATGATCCGGATTGCGGATTCATATGCTTTGGGTGACCCGACTCAACCCAGGATCGCGTCGAACGAGTCAAATGAGGAGTACTATCAGAGGGACAGAGCTGGGTCATCCCGGAGGAACCACTACAGGGGGGATAGACCGGATCATCGGTATAGTTCGCAACAAGTTGCAGCTGTGGATCAAGATCAACCCAGAGCAGGGAGCAACCAACGCCAGAAAACGGGAGGGCAATGGACTCCTCGAAACGATGGCAAGAAAACATGGACTCCGGAGCAGAAGAAGCAATGGCAAGAAAAGAAAGACCGTCCAAGGTATACCTATGAGTCAATGTTGGACCAGCCGTGTAAATTTCACATGCCAAATCTAAACAGCCCGGCGGGTCACACAACGAGGCAATGTGAGTGGATGCGTAAGATAGAACAAGGTGGTTCGGGGAATGCTCAGGCACCTCGAAATGATCAACCTCGGCAGGAGTTACCCCGGCAGCAATTGCTCTCCGGAGCAAACACGCAACAACTAATGTTGCCTCCCCCTCCGCCGAGGTATGACAACAATGAGAGAAGGGATGCAATGCATCAGGTGGAAAACCAACAACAAGCGGATCAGAGATACTCCGGAAACGAGGGAAGGAATGAGTACAGGGAACATCACCAGAGCTATTGTGTGTTCATAACAGAGGAAACAGATAGGAAGAGCTTGCAACGCCGACATATGGAGGTTAACGCGGTTATGCCTGCAGTGACGAGGTACATGCCTTGGTCGGACCAGGAAATCACCTGGAGCGTCAAAGATCATCCCAAGCTTATGCCAAGTCGAGGCTCGTATGCACTAGTGTTAGATCCGACGTTCATTGGACCAAACATTAATGTGAGGTTCTCCAAGGTACTGATCGACAATGGTAGTAGCATTAACATCATGTATGCGGATACGATGCGCAAGTTGGGCATCTCGGAGAACATGCTCCAGGCTACAAGAACAACTTTCCATGGCATCGTACCAGGCATCTCCTGTGAGCCCATAGGCAAAGTCCGGATCGACGTGCTATTCGGCACGAGGGATAACTGCCGAACTGAGAATCTGGAGTTTGAGGTGCTGAACTTGGAAAGCGCGTATCATGCATTACTCGGGAGACCAGCACTGAGCAAGTTCATGGCAAGTTGCCACGTTAGTTATCTGAAGATGAAGTTGCCCGGGCCAAATGGAGCAATTACTATCGCTGGGGATTTCCGACGTTCTATTGAGTGCGCCTCAGCCGGGTCCAACCTAGCCGAGTCACTCGTAATTGCGCAAGAGAAAAGAAAAATCCAAGAGGTGGCGGCATTAGCTCAGTCCGCGCAGCAGTATATGCCGGCGTTAGGTAACCCGCATGGAAGCGTTTCGTTTCAAGCCGCAAAGGACACCAAGAAGATTCCAGTGGATAACATGTTTCCGGAACATACCGTAACAATTGGTGCCGGGTTAACTGACAAATAGGAAAGCGAGCTCGCCAACTTCCTCCATGAGAATCGGGATATTTTTGCTTTGTCCACACAGGACTTGCAAGGTGTTCCGAGGGAGTTGGCCGAGCACTCTTTGAACGTAAGACCCGGAGCAAGGCCGGTGAAGCAACCTCTCCGACGCTTCGCCGAGGATAGGAGAAAGGTCATTGGTGATGAGATAGCTCGGTTGCTAGCAGCTGGGTTTATCATGGAAGTGCTGTATCCGGATTGGCTCTCTAATCCGGTGTTGGTAGAAAAGAAGAAGGATGATCCGAACGTGGCAGTGGTTTGGCGTATGTGTATCGATTACATGAACCTGAACAAGGCGTGTCCAAAAGATCCATTTCCACTGCCGAGGATAGATCAGGTCATCGACTCTACCGCGGGATGTGAACTGTTGTCATTCATTGATGCCTATTCTGGTTTCCACCAGATACCTCTGAACCCGGATGATCAAATAAAAACTGCCTTTATTACCCCGTACAGGGCTTATTGCTATCGCACTATGCCATTTGGTTTACGAAATGCAGGTGCAACGTACCAAAGATGTATGCAAATTTTTTTGCATGATCAAATAGGTCAAAACGTACAAGTCTAGATGGATGATGTGGTTATTAAGACCAAGGAAAGCGCAACGCTCCTTGACGACATAAGGCAAACATTCGCGAACTTGAGGAGATTCCGGATGAAGCTTAATCCGGAGAAATGTACCTTCGGTGTCCCGGCTGGGAAATTACTCGGATTTCTCGTCTCTAGCCGAGGTATCGAGGTTAATCCAACTAAGATCCGAGCCATCGAACGAATGGAGCTGCCGAAGTGTCTCAACGATGTCCAGAAGTTCACTGGGTGCCTGGCCTCATTGAGTCGGTTTGTATGTCGGTTGGGAGAAAAGGCACTGCCTCTCTACCAACTCATGAAAAAGTCAGATAAATTCGTTTGGACGCCGCAGGCCGATGAAGCTTTTGCCCACTTAAAAAAGATGTTGGCCACTGCACCAGTGTTAGCTTCTCCACTGTCAAAGGAGCCAATGTTGCTCTACATAGCCGCAACCAACCGAGTTGTAAGTGAAGTGATTGTAGTGGAGCGTGATGAAGAGGGTAAGTCGGTGCAGAGGCCAGTGTATTACTTGAGCGAGGTATTATCTGCCTCAAAACAGAACTACCCGCATTTTCAAAAGGTGGCATACGGTGTTTATATGGCGGCAAAGAAGTTAAAGCACTACTTTGAGGAGCATCCCATCAAAATGATATGCGAAGCCCCCATATCCGAGATAATGGGTAACAAAGATGCGAATGGCAGAATTGCGAAATGGGCAATTGAGCTAGCACCTTACGCACCCCAGTATGATAGAAGAGAAGCAATCAAGTCTCAGGCTGTGGCGGACTTTTTCGTAGATTGGGCCGAGGTGCAATACGAACCACCGCCACCTGATCCGAACTACTGGAGGATGCACTTTGACGGATCGAAAACCAAAACCGGGTTAGGTGCCGGGGTTGTGCTTACCTCGCCAAAGAAGGATCAGCTCAAGTACGTATTACAGATCCATTTCGCGGCATCGAACAATGTCGCTGAGTACGAGGCTCTTGTGCATGGTCTCAAAGTGGCAAAGGAGATTGGCATACGTCGGATAATATGCTTTGGCGACTCGGATCTAGTAATACAGCAAGTGTCTGGAGTGTGGGAGGCCCTGGATCCAAACATGGCACTATACAGATTTCATGTGCAGAAGATCTCGGGTTACTTTGAGGGATGCGAATTTCACCATGTACCTCGCGTGGAAAACGAAGCTGCCGACATGCTGTCAAAGCTCGGATCGACCCGACAGGCAATTCCACCGGGCGTAGCATTGGAGCACCTCAGAAAACCATCTATCAGGCCGTCCCCAGGAACCGACTCAATCTATGTCCCGGAAAACGCGGAATCCGGAGCTGAGCCCATGGACATTGACATGGGAGGTAGCACGCCGAACCCGGGGACTGCCTCGGCAAACCCGGGGACTGCCTCAGTAGACCCGGGGGCAACCTCGCTAGACCCGGGGACTGTTCAGCATGATCCGGCTGAAGTTATGCCGGTGGATCGGATGGAAATTGATGAGGAGATGTTCCCTACGCGAGCGATGCCAGCTTGGGCACTGCCTATATACCAATTCTTGAAAGATGGAACCTTACCCACTGAGGAAGTGCTAGCCAGGCAAACTCAGAGGAGAGCCAAAGCTTACACAATCATCAATTCCGAGCTGTACAAATAGAGTGTAACCAATGTCCTCCAGCGGTGTGTTGACCCGGAAGAAGGACTTAACATCCTTCGAGATATACACCAAGGAGAATGCGGGCATCATGCCTCATCCCGGGCCTTAGTGGCAAAGGCGTTCCGGCATGGATTCTACTGGCCAAGTGCCTTGGAGCAAGCAGAAGATCTGGTGAGAAAATGCAATGGTTGTCAAAGGTACGCCACCAAGACACATATGCCTATGTCGGAACTCAAAACCATACCAATTACATGGCCATTTGCTGTGTGGTGCTTGGATATGGTTGGCCCGTTCAAACCAGCAAGAGGAAACATGACACACATCTTGGTCATGGTGGACAAGTTTACAAAATGGATCGAAGTGAAGCCTATAAGAAAGTGCGATGGAGCTACGGCCGTGACATTTCTCAAAGACATCATCTTGAGATACGGTTATCCACACAGCATTATAACTAACAATGGAACGAATTTCGCAGAAGGAGCATTTGCGCGCTTTTGCCGAGACAAGAAAATCCGACTCGATGTAGCCTCGGTAGCCCACCCCGCATCGAACGGACAAGTGGAAAGATCCAACGGATTAGTGCTATCCGGGATAAAACCCCGGCTCATTGAGCCGCTGCAAAGATCAGCGGGGTGTTGGATAGAAGAACTACCAACGGTATTGTGGAGTTTAAGAACAACTCCGAATCGATCAACAGGCTACACGCCATTCTTTCTGGTATATGGGGCAGAAGCTGTATTACCAGCCGACATAGAGCATGATTCGCCTAGGGTCACCCAATACACAGAAGCCGAAGTGCAAGAAGCCCGGCAAAATGATGTTGATCTGCTGGAAGAAGCGAGAGAACTGTCACTGTCCAGATCCGCCATATATCAGCAAAATCTCCGACGCTATCATAGCCGGAAAGTGTGCCCCCGAGTCTTTCGGGAAGGCGATCTGGTGCTCCGGTTGGTACAACGTACCACTGGCATGCATAAATTATCCCCCCATGGGAAGGACCATTTATTGTGAGCAAAGCATTGCACAATGATTCCTACTATCTTATAGATGCGAAGCCATAGGAAAAGAACAACGCGGACAGGTCTGGAGAGGAATCGAAGCGACCGTGGAATGTAGCACTACTTCGTCCCTTCTACACTTAGCGAAGAAGTGTATGTATCTGAGTCATTTCATATGTCGGTATGTATGTCGGCAATGAGCTTATCAATGAAATAGCGGAGCCTCGAGCAGTAACTCGGGGACTGCCTTAATAAACAATTGTTGTTACTTTTTATGCGTTAGCTGGAATGACTCGTTTCGCTTAACCCGGATTAGTAATGTGTGAGCACCAGAAACCCAACCCTTCGACTTGCTGCTGTCCAACAAGAATTGGCTTCATGGCAAGCAAGGGAACAAGTTTGGAATTGCGTAGCACATGAAAAAAGCACTAAGGAAACGAACTTATTCCAGCTAACGTTTGTTTTTTCGGACTAACCCCGTATTTACTTTCAAGTTATTATGTTGAATTATTTTGAGCCAAGCCTCAAAGTTTCTCAGTATTGTTAAAATGATTCTTGAAGCTCGGATTCGTAAGTCGTAAAACCGAATCAAGGTAGACACGGATCGAGCCGGAGAATTGGACGAACAAGAAAATGAAACTCGGGGACTACGCCCAAGTTAATCCGGCATACAAGCATAGTAGCAAAATATCATGTATTCAGCATACAATTGCACCCGACATACCGGGGATATGATAAATTTTCAAGTTTTTTCCACTAAGGAGCAGCAGGAGGAGGAAGTTCGGCGTCGTCATCACTATCTTCAATATGTGAAGCAGCATCTTCTCCATCCTCACCCGATCCATCCTCCACGTTCTCCATAAGCTCCTCCTCGCCGGACTCTAGAAAGCTCGGCCCCTCAACCCAGTCATGGATGGGAGAATATTCGATAAGGCTGTAGGCGCAAGCCTGGCGCCGAGCTACCCACTCCGGATCATCGGTCCATTCGGATCCGGTGCGCTAGCGTGTGAGGAGGCTCAGGTCGATCTTCTCGTACCATGTAAGGATATGATGGAGGAGGGTATCTGCTGCGGCACGCCCGGCGGATTCTCTCCAGAGATCAAGCTGTGTCTCGATTTCCAATAGCTTCTCAGCAAGGAGTGTGATCCTTTTCAGAGCACTCTCGCTTGGCCAGAAAGTGTTGTAGATCCGGACCGCAACATCGAGGAGATCTTTCCCATAGTTCTTGATGGTTTCCACCCGAGCTGACACGCTGACCAACAGGTCCTCCATGTCTAAGGGGACGCTCTCACCATCAGGAGCGACGGGAGTACCCCTCTCTCGACGGAATTTGGCAACGGCAGCACTGGCGATGGGAGTACCCTCCGGAAAGTGATATGAAAATAAGGAAAGGGAAGATGCTGAAGCAAAGGCATATGAGCTAACCCGGAAAACTATGTCGGATAAGGGGAAGAACTTACGTGAGATATGGCGATGGATCCGGGTCAACTCCTTGATACAACTGTCGCGTCTCTGGCGAAGTTGTTCAAGCTCAGCAAGCACCGACCCAAGCTGGACCTCGGATTCCTTAAGCAGGTCCTAGTCCTTGGAGATCTGAAGGGTCAATCGCTCACGCTCTTCGGTGAAGTTCTGGCCAACTTTTTGGAGCTCGATTTTGTGCTGGGCCTTCATCTTCTCCATTTCGGCCTTGAGTTTGGCTATTTCGTCGTCCTTGGTCCGGAGGAGGGCAAGCTCATCATTCTTCTTCTTCAGCTCGGCTTGATGTTGTCCTGCTTGTTCGAGAAAATGCAGCATCATATCAGGCACGAGCACACTATCCTCAAGCGATGCTGAAATAGTATGTTGACCCGGCAAAGCCGAGGAGTGAATGTTTGCCGAGCCAAGGAGAAGGAGAAATGGAAAACACAACAAGGTTGGGTGAAAGAGGACATACCTCGGATTTCCTCCAAGTTCTTCCGCATAATTTTGTTCTCAGCCTCCACCCCAGCTGCAAAAAACCGAATGAGGAGGTTAGTTCAGCAGAAACAAGCGAAATGGAGAGGTGCTGAGGGAGAAAGTTACCCCTCTTTTCATGCTCTGCGCCAAGTGCAACATGTTTTGCGCGCAAGATCTTGTGGGTATCAAGCAGGTGCTGAAATTCGGCGCTCCGGCGATTGGTAGTTACCTGACAAAGGTACAAAAGTGTAAAATTATTTTGGTGCATATTCGAAGTGTACAAGATCCGGGCCAAGCAGAACTTAACCAGGCTCTAGGTGTATGCATATTCGAAGTGTACGAGATCCGGGCCAAGCGGAACTTAACCCGGCTCTAGGTGTGTGCATATTCGAAGTGTACAAGATCCGGGCCAAGCGGAACTTAACCCGGCTCTAGGTGTGTGCATATTCGAAGTGTACAAGATCCGGGCCAAGCGGAACTTAACCTGGCTCTAGGTGTGTGCATATTCGAAGTGTACAAGATCCGGGCCAAGCGGAACTTAACCCGGCTCTAGGTGTGTGCATATTCGAAGTGTACGAGATCCGGGCCAAGCGGAACTTAACCCGGCTCTAGGTGCGTGCATATTCGAAGAGTACGAGATCCGGGCCAAGAGGAACTTAACCCGGGCTAGTGTGTGCATATTTGATGTTTACATGCAGCTGCCTTAGTTTTCTAATGAGCATCCAGCCGAGTAACAAGTCACTCCACTGGAGGCTCGGGGACTAATGGTTATTATCTATAGCATGTAAAGGAGAAACGACATACCTCCACTATTCGCCCCGCCAGGTTAATTGCCTTAGCGGCAGTATTCATCTGGGTGGAAAATTCCGCGGGGCCGAACTTTTCCGGGAGATCGTCGTTGTAGACGAACTCCGCCTTATTCCAGTTCATGATGAACTCGATAAGGCTCGGAGGGTACCGTTCGCCAGTGGGCATGTGGGGTGCCACCAAGCCCTTTGCATGAGCTTCCTTCCTCTCAATCAGGGCAAGAGCTGGGCTGGTGTGAAGAACCATCTGCTGTGCATCGGTTGGCTCGGCAGGAGGATCCGTCGCTGCTGGTGACTTCTTCGGAAGCATTGACGACAAGGTTCGCTGCCCGGCCTCGACGGAGGTAGATTTGGCAGCATCCAAAGCCTTCTTGCCTTTAGCGTGCTGGGAGGATGTGACCACAGTGGATTTGCCCTTGGGAGCTACTAGAGTGGTTCCTCGCCGAGCTTGGGATGACTCGGACGAGGTAGAGGAACTTGGCACGGGAGCTTTGGTAGCAGGACTAGGAGCTGCTGTTGGTTTCTTCGGAGCCGGGACAGGCGCTGGTTCGGTGGCTGGTACTGGAGCTGCTGCTGGTGCTGGAGTTGCGGTAGACTTAGTGGTTGCTGGTTGCGGCAATGCCGAAGTGGCGGACGCCGTTGCCTCGGCCGAACCGACCCCTCCCGATCCGAGGTCGCGTTCCTCTTGAGGAGGTACTGCGGAACTCGGAGCAGCCGCAGAGCCCTCCGGAATAGGGCTCAGCGGGCGTGACTCGTCGTCACGAGGAGGGGAAGGACCGGACCGAAGGGGAGAAGAGATGCTCGATCCGCTCTGAGGGACCTCCACAGGAGCCCTGCAAAAGAAAATGATGTCAGGAGTGAAATTACCCCGATGCAGGGGGGAAGTGTGTTGCGCAGTGAAGAATGACTTACGCATCCGAGGTCTCGGCCTCCTTAGGTTTCCGGGCCCTCCGTGCCGGGGCTTTGCCTGCCCGTTTGGAGGCAGTCTTGTCTCTGGCCTTCTTTTGCCTTTTGGTAGGCTGAGAAGGTTCGGAAGAAGAACTTGACGCGGATCCGCGCTTCTTCTTCGACGCCACCGGAACAGGCTCGCCCGTGGCAAGTGGAGGATCCTCGTGGATATGCCCACCAGGGTTAGATGATGCCGGGAAGGCAAAAGAAAGAGGGACAGCCTCAACGGGTTAAATCATGTCGATATCCGAGTCATCCTCATCGTCGGGCCAATCTCTAATAGAAGAGAATTTACCGCTGGGTCGTTTGGTGGCGTCGGTCGTGGGGAGGAACATCTCCTGGTCCGGCTCCTCCTCATCTGAGATTTCTCGGTCCGGGGCCCACTTAAGGGTCGGATCTGTACCATCCTCGAGGGTTTGCTGGAGAAACAGCTGAGAAAAAAGCACAAAGAGTGGAGTCAAAAATATGATAAGAACCGACACGTAATTGATCCGAAATAAGTTTACCCCGCGAAGCTTACCGCAGGAGGGAGCCTGTCATGACAGTAATGCTCGATTCCCCACATCCATTCGGCGGAGAAATCCTTATGGGTGGTGAAAAGAGCCTTGACCCGGCGGAAGATCTCCGTATTGCTCAACTCGAACGAGGAGGTTCGCTTGGGGTCGCGGCTGAAGCTCATGTGGCACAACTTGTGAGTGCGCCACTGGAGGGGAGAGATTCGGTTGCGCACGAATGTGATCATGGCATCTTCGTTGCGCAATCCGAGCTTCTTCAGCTCCACAAAACTTTTGTGGACTTGGTTGGCCAGAGCTGTAGGTTTTTTGGCGACCTCCTCCCAGAAATCCGTGTCCGGGGGACCCGGAGCGTAGGGCAGCAACCGAATCAAGTCTTCGGTACCCTTGTTCCGGACGTAGAAGAAGGTCCGGGCCCATCCTTTGCAGGAGTCAAGCCCGGTGACCCGGGGAAAGATTGAAAATCTCTGGGGCAAGATCGAGGCAACTCCGAACTGAGTGAGCTGCTTGTCCTCCGACTCAACATGGATGTTGGGGACGACGTTGCGACGGAGGCCGAAGAACCAGATCCACAGCTCCTTTGTGGGCCATAGTCCAGTGTAGCCCTCGATCGTAGAGACGAAAGCGGACAGAGATGTGATGGCGTTCGCCGGGAGATGATGTGGTTGCAAGTGATAGGTCTGGACCCAGTCCCGGAAGAAATAACTCACCGGAAGACCAAATCCCCGTTGGAAGTGGGATAGGAAAACAACGAACTCACCCGGATTGGGTGAGGGGGCCAATTCTGAGGAGGGGAGACGAGCGGCAACGCCGGCAGGAATACGCCGGGTCCGGTAGAGCCAGTCGAGGTCGTCCTGGCAGACCCACGAACCGGCCCACGCGCCGCGGTCCGCCGCGCCGGTGTCCTCCTCCATCTCCTGCTCGACGACGATGAGCTCCTCCTCCGTCATCTCGAATCCGCTGTCCTCGCTGGAACTAGCGGCGGCGGGGCTCCGTGGTCTTGATTGACGAGGACCCGTGGCTAAGCAATTGTGTAGCGGTGGCTGCGGTGCGGAGGCGCGGAGAAGGTGCGGTGGCGGCGCTGCTGCAACTGGCACTGGCGGCGGCGCGGTCGCGAGGAAGAAGAGGAACGGGCAAAGGGGCGCGGAGATGGAGAAGTGCTAAGGGACACGCCCCTCCCCTATTTAACTGCCCCCAGTGATCTATGAGTGGGATCGCGCTGCACCGGAGAGCCACACGGTGTGGCCGTGTATCACCGGCATTAGCCAATCAAAGAGAAGCCACACCGGGGGCCATAGAGTAAATACGATCCCATGACACGACGTGCAGTTGCGGTAAACGAGGAGACAGGCGTGACGTAACCCACGCACAGTAATCACTGACAGTTATTGCGGTGGGTACTGTGCATGCCCTTAAAATGAGGCAACGTAATGATTAACCTTTACGTGGGTTGGCGTATGAGAGAAGGAAGCAAGGCCCGGATCCGAGCCACAATGGTAACCCAGCCGGCAAGTGAAAACTTGAAATGTGCAGAGGGAAAGTAAAACCATAGGATCCGAGCCGAAGTGGTAACCTGGCCGGCAAGTGAAAACTTGGAGCGTGCGAAGGGAACGTAAATCCATATAATCCGAGACAAGAAGTTAACCCTGAACTAAACGTCCGAGGCTCGAATATGAATGAACCTGATGTGGCCTTAGCGACCAAGGCCGCTAAGACCGCACCAGCTTCGGGGACTAATGTTGGGGGGATACCCCCGGGTAGGGTCACTCCGGGGTATAAGGGCCGAGTTAGCCGAGGGTCGGCAAGGTCAAAGCGGATGCTGGCCGAATCACCTCAAGGCAGGCCGGATCACGGAGTAACCCGGGCCAGGGGGGACGCCTAACATTGTCTCATCTGACTTAAGGAGTAAGTCGGATATGCTTGTCTAACTTATATGCAGGAACAGGTGTAGCCGGATCTACTGTGATCCGGATCCTCGATTGGCTTCTAGGAGAAGGAAGGAATCTCTCTGGTCAAAAAAGAAGGCCCGGTACGTACTGGATGAGCGAATAAAGCTAGGGCAGGACCACCGGATCGTGGCCGACAAGGGTGACAGCGCTCACGTCGGCTGACGCGGGCGCCGCAGAGGCTACATAGCTAAAGCAAATGTGACGCGGGGGAAAAGCACCCCTGTCGGGTTACTACTTTGGGAGGGGGCATATTCTTAGGAATATGCCTCCACGTATGCCCTAGGCCAGGACCGAACCACCACTATATAAGGGGGGTTAGGGTTCTGGTAGAGGGGTTGGCAGAATTCTAGTTGGTGGAGCACTAGTAGATCTAGGGTTCTTGGGCTAGATAGGAGGCAAGAGTAAGAGAGTTTCTTCTTCCTCCTCTTGTCAATACAGCTCGAGGGGCACTTGTAATCTTTGAGATAGAACATCAATACAAAGCTTCTGCTGGAGAATCAATCCACTATCCCTCCCTGGATTCCCCTAGCGTGTATTAGTCCCCACCTTTAGCCTATCCATGGCATCTGCCGTGACACCACCACGACACGCGCCGTGGAGTGCCACTGGGCTGGCCCGTTAGCTTTCCCACGCGACCCATTTAATTCAAATTAGGATTGTTCTATTTTAGTTTGAATCTAGTTCTTTTCCTTAGTTTGAAAATCAATTCAGAGAGATTTACAAATCCAAATGGAGTGATTCCAATTATGTTGGAAAGCTTCTGAAAATATCTACCCAAGCCCGTTGGATTTAATTCAATCAGAGTTAGAGATCTCTCCTAGTAAAAATAACAAAACAGAAGCTTTTGCACATTCAAACATTTTTATAAAATCAACCATGATAGCTTTTGAGTTGATTCCAACTCTCAAAAATCACATTTAACCATACCTATCTGAATATGTAATAATATTAAGATTTACATGTAGTGACTTTGGACTAGTACCAAAATAATGCTATATAGGCATTTCTAGTCACTTTAAATCATTAAATAATGAACTTAAACAAAAGTAATTGTGATCCAACCCTTAAATCACATTCCCACATGTTAGAATATATGGTGATGACATGTGTCCACATGATCCCATATTTTAAGTGGTGAATATTAAATCTTAGTTAATTTTCAATGAGTAGAAATTACTTTTCTTAAATAAAAAGAATGAAACTAGTTAATAAAACCTTGTGATGCTTATGATGATAATAGATCATCCAATGTGTGCATTAGAGCGCTGAGTAGACTAGTTAAGTATTGTTTGGTGATTGTGTACTCCGTATGTATTTATAGACGATAGTACCGACCAAGCTTTCGAGGAGGAGGAGTGCTACCAAGAAGAGGAGGAAGAAAACTTCAACCACTACACCAACCAAGGAAAGCTAGCATTATACAAGTTAACAATGCAAGATCACCCTTGCAAGCTAATGTTGGCAAGCTAACACTTGCAAGTATTATACTAGCAAGCCACCATTAACAACGCAAGCTAACCCTTGCAATCTACATAACTCAAGCCAAGACATTAGACATGCTTAGTTATACCACTTTGACTATTACTACCCCAAGTATTATTTTCCAAGTTTTACTTCCTTTACTTTACAAAAGTCCCTTACTTGTTTTGAAGGTAGCATAAAGAGTATAAAACTTGACCTATTTAGACCACTTTAGATGTCATTCTATGGCATGAGATTGATCCCATCTTTCCACCTTAGTGAACACTCTTAACTTAGTAGTTTAGAGTAGATAAAAACTTGAGTCACTTTAGATGAGATCACTTGGTGAAAATAAATTGAGAAAACCTTGGAATGATGAGTCATTCTATTGAGATGTTTTGACATGTGTTGAGAAACACAAATGGTTTATGATGATGAAAATGTTGAGGCATGAGCCTTGACCCTTTTACAAAATTGATGGTTGGATTCGGATGCGATACCATTCCAAACTTACCGTACAACCACAATACCTAAATTGGGTAAGGCTTAGCCAGAAGTTTATATGCATTAGTATTAGTTCCCTCGAGGGAGAGGTTTGAGCTGAGGCTACCTCTCAATGTTGTCCACCTATGTAGTGCCCAAGATGACAGATGGTCATGGTTGGGAGGCCATGCTCATAGGAGAGGTGCTTATACTAGGGTGTATAAAGGAAAGGTTATGTTTGATTATCTGCATACTAAGTATGATGATTCAGGGTTATCCCTGACAGATGTATCGAATCTTGTGGTGAAAGTGTACCACCTCTGCATAGTGTCAAACTATTCGAATAGCCGCGTCCGCGGTTATGGACAGTTGGAGTGGCCATACTGTTTCATTGTCAGATGTTTTCAAAATAACTTATGAATTGAATTATGAATCTTGATTTGACCACAACAGGGTTGTGTTTATGACACTAGCTTCCCAACTTAAGTGATTCTAGAACTTTATTTTATCTTTCTTTGCTTCTGAACTCAGCTTAGGTTTCAAACTTAACTTGATAGTTAAACTTAGAGTTAGCACTTTACTTTAGAACTATACTACTTGATAGTAGTAGTTTGCGAGTACTTAAAGAGTACTCATGGCTTTTGTCCCTGGCTATTCTCATGGCCAGACTATGGAGGAGACTACCAAGATGATGACCAGCAGGACGACTATGATAACTAGGACTATCTGCCTTCGTCAGCATTGCCTGTGCCCCTGAAGATGGACCCCACCGCTACGCTTATCTTTTATTCCGCTGCTTGTTGTATTAAGACTAGATCATGAGATCCTTATTTGTGTAAGACCTTATTTATGGTTTGTAATGGATGATGTACTGTGATATCCAATCTGTTATGTCTCGCAAAAATGGTAATCCCGGGATTGCGATGAATGACATAACAGGCATCTGGGGTTAAAAACCCAGGTGTTGACAGATAGTATATAACTTTGCCTTCTTGGATCAACACACATCCGAGACCAATCTTGGATGCATCACAATATACATCAAAAGGCTTCTTGATATCTAGCATAATCAAGATTGGGGCTAAAATCAATCTCTTCTTGAGCTCTTGAAAACTTGCTTCACATTTGTCTGTCCATTCAAACTTCTTATCTTTCTTCAACAACTAGGTCATTGGTCTCACGATGCTAAAAAATCCTTCAACAAACTTGCGGTAATATCCTACTAATCTGAGAAATGCACGGACTTAGGTTTGAGTGGTTGGGGCTTTCCATTCTTCAACATCCTTAATCTTGGCGGGATCGACAACAACTCCTCCTGCTGACATGATATGTCCTAGGAATCCTACTTCCTTTAATCAGAACTCACATTTGCTAAACTTGGCATACAACTGATGTTTTCTAAGGGTTTCAAGGATGGTTCTCATGTGTAGCTCATGGTCTTCTTCTGACTTGTAATAGATCAGAATATCATCGATAAAAACAACGACAAACTTATCCAGGAAGTTCATAAAAATATTATTCATGAGATTCATGAAATAAGCGGGGGCATTGGTTAATCCAAAAGACATGACAGTATACTCATACAATCCATATCTGGTGGTAAAGGCGGTCTTTGGAATATCTGTTGCACGAATCTTGAGTTGATGATAACCAGTTCTAAGATCAATCTTAGAAAACACTTTGGCACTAGTCAACTGGTCAAACAGATCCTCGATCTTCGGTAGTGGGTACTTGTTCTTGATGGTGACATCATTCAGCTTCCGGTAATCCGTACACAAACGGTTACCTCCATCTTTCTTATCCACAAACATAACAGGCGATCTCCATGGCGACGCACTTGGTTGAATCAGACCTTTCTCCAGCATAGCCTCAAGTTGCTTCTTCAGCTCCACTAATTCAGATGGGTTCATACTATAAGGTCTCTAAGCTATGGGTCTAGTTCCAGGAACTAGTTCAATGATGAACTCGATATCCCGATCTGGGGGCATACCGGGCAATTCATCTAGGAACACGTCGGGGTATTCACAGACTACTCTGACTTGGTCTAGGGTTGCTTGGGCTAGACTCTTGTTGCATTCGAATTGATGGGGCAATGTCTCAGATACATGCTCTACTGATACTCTAGTGCTACTGGTCATGGTTATTAATTCTTTATGTTTTGACATCCAATCCATTCCTACTACTACTTCCAAACCTTTGGTTCCAAGTACTATTAGATTAGCATAAAAATCTATTCCATGGATTCTGATAGGTACAACCTTGCAAATTTTTCTAGCTTTGGTGGTTGAACTAGGTATTTGAACTATCATAACATGCTTCAATTTTGTTGGTTGAATCCTACTAGTGCATGCAAATTCTTATGTAACAAAGGAGTGCGATGTTCCAGAATCAAACAGCACTCTTGCAAGTACTGAGTTAACAGAAAACATACCCAACACGACATCTGGCGCTTCCTGAGCTTCTTCAGCATTCATGTGGAACAGACGGCCATTGCGGTTGAGCGAGTTCCCTGGGGAAAATCTCCTTCCAGGCTGAACACGGCCTTGTTGCTGAGCGGGTGCATTCACATTGGTTGTTGCTGCAAGCTTCTTGGGGCACTCGTTGGAGTAGTGACCCTTTACTCCGCATTCAAAACAAGTAATCTGGGACTTGTCTTTTCCTGCGATACTCACATCATTGCTTCCAGTACTTGGGGTAGTATTGTTGTTGTTGTTGTTATTGTTGGACTTGGGCGGTGCACGGTTGAAGTTATTGGAGTTGCCGGGGTTATTGTTGTGGTTTCCTCCTCCACGGTTGGGATAGCTTGGACGGGACATAGGGGGTTTGTTGTTTCTTGGGGCATATCCTGCTGACGGGTTGGGGCGATACTTCTGGGTATGGTGGGATCCAGGCTGGTGCATCATCCTATGCTTGCGATTTTCATTGGCTTGGTTGATCTTCCCTTCCATCTGAATGGCAGAGTCCACTAAAGCTTCAATATCATCAAAGGGAATGTTGACTAGCACGGTTTGCATCTCATCATGCAGTCCGTTCTTCTTTGCTTCTGTGTCAATCTCATCAGGGGCATATCTAGCTAGTGACAGAAATTTGTCACGGTACTTAACCACAATCATCCTTCCTTGTTTCAATTCCCTGAACTCATCCCTCATCCTCTTAATCAGACCTGGGGGCACATGAGTCCCGCTGAACTTGATTTTGAACTCATCCCAAGTCATCATCTGACCTCCGTTCATGGTACGAATACTATTCCACCAGGCTCTTGCATCACCTACCAGATAATGGGTGGCAAACAATACTTTTTCATTGGCTTCAACTCCTGCGGCCTCTACGTTGTTCTCCATGGTTTGCAGCCAGTCATCAACATCTAAGGGCTCTTCAGACTTCCTAAAGATAGGTGGGTTGGTATTCTGAAAGATCTTGAGCTTGGATCCATGGTTATCCTGGTTTCCGTGACCTTGATTATTGTGGGCCATCTGAGCTATCTGTTGAAGAGTGGCTAAGTTGGTTTGATGTTCGGCTCTACTAGCTTCACGGTTAGAAACTAGCATTTGCAGAATCTGCAGCATTGGGTCCTGAGATGAACTGCTTCCTCCGGGATTTCCACGAGTCATCTGAAGATTGAGATAGATAATGAGATAAGAGGGAAATCTCTAAGGTTCATGGTTTTGTTTCAAAAGTGTTAAACTTTGAGTTTGTCTTAGGTTTTGCAAACTAACAATTTCCTCTCATTCATTCATTCAAAGCACACAATACAAACACACACCACAACACAAATAGAAAACAGATGGTTTTAAGAACCATTATGTGAAACTACGATACAATGGGACCGGATACAACTCATTCCTACGGTAGTGCTCAAGTGCATCTAATCATCATCAATGAAGTCAGAATCATCATCATCATCAGTGTGGAACTCCATGGCATCATCTTCCAGGTAGTCATAATCATCGCTGAGGTAAGAGTAGAGATCTCCACGGATATCTTCCCCTTCCTCCTCCTTTGCTTCAAGCTGGATTTCCTATTCACGGATGGTCTTATCGAGAGTGGCCACCTTCTTGCGAAGACGATCGATGATGTGATCCTTCTTGTCACGTTGACGACAAAGTGATTGGCAATCCTTGGCGAGGATGGCGAGGGTGTGATCCTTCTTGAATGCAATGGCATGGTTGTGGTTGGTGTAAGCACGGGCGTTGTCCAACTCTTGCTGTCTAAACATGAAGTCGATATTATCCACTTGGTGCTTCAGCTCCTACTGTCCTTGCATCTCCAATGGCATTCCCATAGAATCACGCCTTGCGTAGTGAGCAAAGCGAGTTCCCTGGATCTGGTTGATGTTTTGCCCACATAGACAGGCAAGAGCTTCTTGCATAGCCCTGGCTAATCCATCTAGCCAGTTGTTCTCTCGAATGCTGAATTGGATCTTCTCCGAAGTGGGTACTTCCATCTTGCCTCTGAGATCTACAATTATCAGCCACGATAGTTCTCCTCCTTGCTGATCATTGAGTTGGGCACCGAAGAATTATGGGTGCGGGCGCTCCAGATAATCTGCGAGTGCAACTAGATCCCTCTCAAAGATCAGGTGGCCTCCGTTGCCCAGCTGGTAGAACTTGCTATACTTCACCTCCATCTATCAGAATTTAGGGTGAGCAAGTTAGTGGGGTGATCAAGTGTGTCAAATTTTATGTAGGATTGCAAGAATTTTTGAGGAACATGATTTTTTTGAAAGAATATCAAGGATAAGAGTGGGAAAAGGTTTTCATAAATACTCACTTCTTTTGTTTTGAAACTAAGTTTTTGTTCAGACGTCCATTATAACTAGGGTCTCCTATGGTCAGGATGGCTCTGATACCAACTTGTTAACACCCGGATTTTTAATCCCAGATGCCTGTTATGCCATACATCACAATCCTAGTATTACAAGTTTTGTGAGACATAACAGAATTGGTACCACAGTACATCATCCATTACAAACCATAATAAAGGTCTTACAAATAAAGGATCTCATGATCCAGTCTTAATACAACCAAAGCAGCAGAAAGTAAATGTAGTAGGGGCTCCATATTCAGGGTCATAGGCAATGCTGACGATGGGAGATGATCCTAGTTGTCATGGATCTCCTATTGTCCATCTTCCTGGTAGTCCTCCTCATAGTCTGGCCACGGGAATAGCCAGGGACAAAGCCATGAGTACTCTTTAAGTACTCGCAAACTATCACTAACAAGTAAGGTAGTTCTAGTAGGAATCTTAAGCTCTAGGTTTATTTGCAAAAAGGCAGGTTTATTTCATACTGAGTTAAGAAGTAAAGAAAACTAATTTAATTTTCTACATCACCTAAGCGGGAACCTAGTTTTCATGTCCACAATCCTATTATCGTCAAGTCAAAGTCATAGTTCAATTCACAAGTCATTTTGAAAACATCTGACAATGGAACAGTATGGCCACTCCAACTATCCATGACCACGGACGTGGCTATTCGAATAGTTTGAGACTCTACAGAGGTGGTACACTTTCACCACAAAACTCGATACAACCATCAGGGATAACCCTAAATCATCATACTTAGTATGCGGATAATCAATCCTAACCTTTCAATTACACACTCTAGTATAGGCACCTCCCCTATGAGCTTGGCCTCCCAGCCATGGCCATCTGCCATCCTGGGCACTGCATAGGTGGGCATTCACACTCACGAGGTAGCCTCATCTCAACCTCTTTCCACGAGGGAACCCATTCTAAGGCATATAAACTTCTAGTTAAGCCCTACTGCGGTGATCCAGCATACCACTACATGTGTAGTACACTATAGTCATTGACATGACATCCACAAAACACTGTTCTATAAATATCACATCCCTCGAAGTGGTACAACAAAAACATTGCGGGTCTACATTACAAACATACACACTTCATTATTATTTCAAACCAGAAGTTCCAACTTCAAGTGTTACAAAATTACAAACCAAACTTAAGTAGTTTCAGTGGAAGATATAAAGTTCAAACTCATACTCCGAATTGAGCTCAACAACTTATTTTATAAAGTTTATGCTATTCGGCTCAATTGGTTTACTAATAACTAAGGCAACTACTCGGACTCGTTGCCCTCCACTCCATAGCGTATTTCATAGTCCACCCCTTCAACTCCTTTGGACGGTCTGGCTCTTCGTAGTAGACATCCTCTCGTCCTTCAGCTGCGTACATCGAAGGGTCTTCTGGATTCTCAGAGTCTAAGCAGGGGTTCAAAGGAAAGAGTGATTAACAACGTTACCCAGCAAGTTCATTATATGCAAGGTGGGAAGTTTGATGCTCTATCTACCACCTTGGACTTTAAGTCCTTGACACTATGCAGTTTTCATAAACATTTCTTCAAAGATTGATTTTATTATCAAAAAACTATGCCCATTAGCCTTCACAGGTTGACCAGAACTTCATGGAGTTCCTTTCCTGCCGCGTTCGTAGCTCCTTCCCGGAACAAGGAGTAACATGTCACAATTCTTACACTCTACAGAGGTGCGTTGCTTTACCCATAAGATATCAACTCCTTGTTGCAGAACCAGGCGTACTTTCCCGTCCACAATTCCATGATGTGGGGCCCAATAGTTGATCCAAGCCAATCACTGCCTCCTTCGTGGCCCCACATGTCCCCTTGGTGTACGCCATGCCCACATATTGAATTACGGCAATGGTTAGTACATACCGTCAGATGCCAGAACTATCATGGGACGTTGAGGGCTCCTACTCATATGCTGCATATCCTCTACGAATTACCAATAAATGCACACTACGAGGATAACAACCACGACCTAGCCATCTGGATGCATGCGAGAGGAAGAAGATACAACTGACTTCTTCGTCCCATTCCAAATCTTATGGTTAACGCGTAATATACGACGCTAGAATCACTAATGTCATGGGTTATTAAGTCCTAGTTGTTTTGCAATTGGAATCTTAAATTTCCCTGCAATTCTTAGTATTTATCATCACTTAGGATGATAATAGCATTTCATTTGTTTGAGAAAATACTTATTTTCTGTCTCCTTTAGAACATAGGTGATAACACACAATTTTCAAATATTTTTATAAAGACTCTTCAAAGGACATGAGCAAGTGATGAACTTGCCTTGTGACTGCAAGGTAGTGAAGTCGGATGCTTCCACCTGACCTTGAGCTCCGGTTTCTACAGAGAACCATTATTGCCCGGTAAGGACAATATTTAAAGAAGCAATATGCAATGCATAGTAATGTCACGCAATGGTTTATTATTTGTTTGTTTGCATGTTTTACCCTCATAGTAAAAGTTTGCTATTTCTTTAATTAAAAGAAAAGTATTACTTAAAGTCTTTGAAATTTTCATAAACAATATATTTAGTATTTTTATAAAGACTAGTATTATTTAAAGAGTTTAAAATTGAATTTATTTATAACTCCTTTAAATATTTAACTAAAATTCCTTTAAGGAAATAAGACTTTATTTTTATCACATTCAATTTACCTTTCAGAAATACAAATTAGTATTCTTCTATAATAGCACTTCCTTTTAGAATTGTAAAAATGAATTTTATTCAATTTTTATCTGTTTGTATAATTTTATAAAATTCCAAAAGGAATATATACCTTAGTAATAATAATTTTAATTACCTAAAATTTTATTTGTTATTTTCTTAAGTAGAGGACATTTCTATGAGTCCACTGATATTTTATTTATATTTTTAGGATTGTTATTTTATTACTTAGAACTATTTAAGTTCTAGGGGTATTTTGTTCATTTGACAATTTAATTAAATTCTTTCCTTTTAAAACTGGACCAAGCCCATTGGGCTGGCCCAGCCTTGACCCGGCCGAACCCGGCTAGTCAAACCCTCTGTAGTGAGGGGTACTGGACCACACCGGCCTAGTACACACCCTACACTTCTCTCTCCCCCCCGTGTTCTTCCTCGACCTGTTGCGGCGTGGTGTCACCGACGCTGTTGCCGCCTGATTATCGCTGCCCTGGGCCTCCCCAGCCACCGCCGTAGTGTATGGCAAGGATGCTGACCCTACTCCTTCATCTGGTCCATTTCTATTTGGCTCTAGGGCTCTCCTTCGGCTAGGCTGGCTCCGTTCTAAACCCTAGGGTTTGGGGTGCTGCCAGTGATGTCCTCTCCACCGCTCCTGTGATGTTGTGCAGTGTTCATGATTATGTGGGGGTGCTTGTTCGACCACTGATGTTGTTGTGGCCGCCGCCATGGCTAGGCGCGGGTTGCAGCGCCTTTCGGGTGCTCCCCGTGTCGCCGTGTGCATGTCGGCCCCTCTGCTTCCTCTTCTATTCGTTAGCGAGGACCATTGGTGAGTGCTTTCCTCTTCCACCTCTGATTTTCTGCCCCCCTCTCGTTAGTTTGTATGTGCTTCTGATGGCAATCCTTAATTAGGGTTCATGCTTCGATTAGGGTCTCACCCTTCTGTGTTGGTTATTGAGGATGATGAATGACTTAGAAGTATCTGTGATGATTATACTATGTTGATTACTGTATACAGTTGGTGTTGGAATTGCTAGTGGCTTTGTCCGATAAATTTTTATCTGACCATGGTCTCTATCATTGTAAAAATTGTGGTGTTATGCCTCTGATCTAGATTGATGTCTAGTTATTGATGCCGGCTAGCTAATTTCAGTACTGGAACCTGTATTTGGTTTCTTGGGCATCTACTGTTAATGCCCCTGATGATATTACTTTGATGCAAACACTATGATTCCAAATACTTATATTAGGAAAATGATCGAATATCTTTTTGCAAGGTTTGATTGTGAAATTTCTATGTAGAATATGTTGGCTTAGAATATATCCTGGTGACATCTTCCTTGGAATGGTACACAAGAAGTTGTTCTAGTGCTAGTGTTATTCTATCAGTGTTCTAGAGTGGCTTGGTACTAAGATGAGCTGAAAGCTTCTACTGGGAAGATTAGCCTATGTTAGTGATACGTCCATTTTGCATCACTATTCTATGTCATAATTCACTGTTATTCATTGATGTATTTCGTATTGAGAGGTGATACTTATGTTATTTCATCTGTTTCTGCATGGTTGATGACTTTTGGAGCATGGACCACTCCAGTCAGGATTCTGATGGAAAAGGTGCTGTTTGGAGGCAAGATTCGCGAAGATCAGAAAATCCGGGGAAATATACGGAAAATCCTATTTTTCCAGAAGACGAAGGAAGCCAGAAGGGGGGCTGGAGATGGGCCACAAGGGGCCCACACCACCCCCTGGCGCGGGCCAGCCTAGGCAGCGCCACCAGGTGGTGTGGCCGCCTTGGTCCACCCCTGGCACTCCCCTCTAGCGTATATATTCCTCCTGAAACCCTAAGACTCAGGGAGCGACCATAGAAAGACTCCGCCGCCTCTGCGGGGCGGAAAATACCGAGAGAGAAAGATCTCTCCGGCAGACAGATTTCTGCCGGGGAATTCCTTCCCGGAGAGGGGAGATCATCACCATCAACACCACCATCAAGCTGGACTTCATCGGGATCATCATCATCATCAACACCACCATCATCAGCAGCACCCTCATCACCATCTCCATATTGCTGTAACAATTGGGTTGAATCTTGCATAGTTCATAGGGGAAACTTTCCCGGTGTTGATTACTCTTTGTAGTTGATGCTATTGAGTGAACCATTGAATTATTGTTTATGTTCATATTGTTATACATCATTATTCTATATCTGATCATGATCCATATGATGTCTTGTGAGTAGTTCGTTTTGTTCTTGAGGACATGGGAGAAGTCATGTTGTTAGTAGTGGAGTTGTGTTGAGAAAGATTCAATAGTTTGATATTTAAGTTGTGGTGTACTTCTTCTAGTGGTGTCATATGAACGCCGACTACATGACACTTCACCTATATGGGCCTAGAGGTATGCATTGTGTATTTGGCTACTAATCGTAGGGGTTGCCGGAGTGACAGAAACCTGAACCCCCGTTAGGAAACCATTGCACAAGGGACGTAAGGGTCTTAGAGTTTAAAGCTGTGGTTAGGTTCTACCTTAATTACTTTTTTGTATGTATGGATGTTTGCAAGGGGTATAATCACAAGTATGTATTAGTCCTAGGAAGGTTGGTACATTAGCACAGGTTCACCCACACAACACTTAGCAAGCTAAAGAAGATTAATCAACTATATGAAGCGAAAGCACTTGACAGTCTTCCCATGTGACCTCGAGAACGTTTGGTCATCTTAAGTAATACAACCGGCTTGTCCTTTGCTGCATAAAGGATTGGGCCACTTGCTGCTTTTATTCTTACTATCTTTTATTTACTCGTACTTAGTTTACTTGCTTTATCAAAAAACCCTAAAAATCCGTTTGCTAAGTATTTGCAGAGAATTCCTGATCCATACCACTAGCCAACACCTTCTGCTCCTCGTTGGGTTCGACACTCTTACTTATCGAAAATACTGCGATACACCCTCTATACTTGTGGGTCATCAAGACTATTTTTTGGCACCGTTGTCGAGGAGTGAAGCGCTATTGGAGAGTGGAACTGGTAAATGAAACTTCTACTGTGAGTATTGTTTACTTATGTTAGTTGCTTTATTTTTGTTATGGATAATTCGTTGAGTTTCTTATTTGGTAATGCTACTACCACTTCTAAGGTAGTAGATAAGCCACCACCTGCTGAGAATGATGTTTTTAAAATAGCTACAAGAATTATTGATCATGTTATGGATAACTACTATGTTGGGGATGGAACTGTCCATCCCGGTGATCATTTACTCTTTATATACGAATTATGCGGGTTGTTCAAGTGTGCAGGTATTACTACAGATCAAGTTAAGAAGAAGTTATTCTCATTATCACTAAAAGGAAGAGCTGAGGAATGGTATAAGCTGCTGAAGAATGGTCAAGCTCTGGAATGGGAGGAAATAGTACCTCTCTTTTATTCAAAGTTTTATCCTCCTAGTGAGATTCATAAAGATCGGAATCAAATATACAACTTTTGGCCTCTTGATGGAGAGAGTACATCTCAAGCTTGGGGGAGATTGAAGTTACTTATGCTCAAATGTCCCATTCATGAGCTCCCAAACAATATTATTATCAACAACTTTTATGCAAGGCTCCCTCTACATGACAAGGATTTATTGGATGCTTCTTGCGCTGGATCATTCACTCGCATGGAAGAAGAAGCTAAATGGGATCTTCTGGACCGTATTCAAGACAATGCTGAAGCTTGGGAGAATGACAAAGGTAGAAAGTCAGGTATAAATTATGATTATGAATGCATTGAATCTTTTATGGGAACTGATGACTTTCAAAATATTAAAAATGCTTATGGTCTAGACTCTCAAGCTATTGCTTCTTATTTTAAGGCTTTTGCTTCCTACATTGAAGTGCCTAAAAAGAAGTGGAATAAGTATCATGAACCTTATAAAGATATTGCTAAGAGTGTTCCTGCAAGAAATACTGAAGTTTATACCGCTAATCATGTTTTACCTGAACCTTATATTAAGAAAATGCCTTTCCCAGTTAAGATAAAGGAACATTGTATGATAGCTAGTATGTTTAATGAAAGTACAAATAAAGCTGTTGAACCTGATAAACAAATGGTTGATGAACCTATAATAGCTAATATGAAAGACTTTGTCACTAAATATGTAGAAGAGGGACACACTATCCTTTGTAAGGATACCTCTAATATTATTTCACAAAGTAGTGTTATGAGAGCTAGTATTCCTGTGTTTTCTGTTAGAATAAGTGATCATTGCTATGATGGTTCTTGTTATAGTTATATTGTTAAGTTTATGCATGATACTGAAAGTTACTATGAGAGAGGGAAAAGTGTTCATATGCATCTCAATAATATCAAGTTTCCTCGTTTTATGCTGAAAGTTTTTGTGTTGCACTTCTTTTGCCTTCTTATGCAAATAGCCTTTGGTTTCAACAACTTGTTTGTTTACAAAATTCCCTTGCATAGAAAGTGGGTTAGACTTAATTGTGTGCATTTTTGCTTCTTAATGCTCCCTTTCACTTCAATTCATATTCCTA
Source organism: Avena sativa (assembly GCA_916181665.1). Classification (NCBI taxonomy): domain Eukaryota; kingdom Viridiplantae; phylum Streptophyta; class Magnoliopsida; order Poales; family Poaceae; genus Avena; species Avena sativa. The sequence goes on from OV702287.1 coordinate 350,415,033, forward strand.
TGTGAGCATCTTCAAAATTATCATGCCCATCTTAATGGCTATAAAGAAAGAGCTTTTTGGGAGACAACCCAACTTGTTTTTGCTTTCAGTTTGTTTTTGTTTCTTTGAGTCTTGGAAGTTATTACTTCGGCAATAACCGCTCCTTATCCATTTTGTTTGTTTTTTGTGTCAAGATCAACCTCTAATGAGAGAGAAGTAATATTTGGGGAAGTTGCTGTCCCGAAACAGATTTTTGTGCTGCACCGTAAAAATTCGTGAGAGATCTCTGTATGTCGGTTTGAGATGTAATTGTTTGTGCTTCTGCCCCAGGTTGTTATTTAACTTTTGTTAGTTTTTCACTTTTTGATTTGAGTAACAGAAGAATTTCAAAAAAAAATCATCTTTACCTGCTGGTCTGTTTTGACAGATTTTTCCACTCTTGCATTTGCTTCATTATTCGATTTCCTTTTTGGATTCTTTTTGGGTTTTCGGAAGGAGTTGCTACAATATCTTAGTTTTGATGGTTTTCAGTTGAAGTTGGACTCAAAAGGTTTTGTCACTTCATATATACTAATGTTGCTAATGAGAAATGTGTGAAGTTTAGTGTGACAGAAATTTCCAAGAAGTGGAGATAATGGTGTAATAAGGAAGAGAAGGGTTTTATGACTCAAGTAATAAGTGTATGAAGATGAAGATATCGATGATATTCAAGTGGTGACTCCAGAACAATCTACTAGATACCAAATACAGAGACCTACAGAGTCCGCTTTCAAATAGGTAACAGTTCTGGTAAGAAAAGTTCTGTGAAAACACTATCCAACTATATTTTTGCAGTTTTTAGTCAATATGGAAAGCTACGAAGCGAAAGAGGGACGGAAACGGAGCCAGGGTGGCTCACACCACCCTGTGGCGCGGGCCCACCCCTGGCCGCGCCACCATGTGGTGAGTCCACCCTGGACTCCGCCTCTGACTCGTTTTCTCCCAGTACCTTCCTTTTGTTGTGAAACTTCGTAATATATAACCACCCCGGATCTCCCGATGTTCGTATATCATGTTTTCATCGTGTTTTCGTTTCGATCTGTTTCTGCCAGGACATACTCTTTGAAAGCTTAGAAGCACAATGGTGTCCGCCAAGGATAAAGGGAAGGAGCCTATGGAGGAAGACCTCCAAGACCCCGAGAAGGAGAAGGAGATCAAGAGTGAAGGAGAAGAGGAGGCAAAGAACACCAGCACTACCATTGCAAGCATTGGAGTGGTGGCAAACTCTGCCGGGACTATGTCAATTGGAGGGAAGCCTCCTCATCACCGTTCAGATCCCTGGTCACTTCCTCCACGCACCAAGAATCCTTTCCATACTCTTATCTATGAGCATCAATACCAGAATATGCCCAAGGGTAAATTACCCTCCAATTGGGATTTGCCTCGTTCTAGCCATGCAGGAAAAGAAGACTTCAAGGAGGTAGAGTGGGGAAAGAATCGCAAGAGCTGGGATTCTCAACCTGACATGATCATGAGTCGCATTGAGCAAAAATCATAGCTTATTCGTAATCTCACCTTCGAGATTGAGGACTTGGGGAAAATTATCGGAGAGCTCATCGAGAGGATACCACCACCACCAAAGGAGTAATTCGTCATCAGGTTTGGCATCCCCTTGGTTTGTTCCAAGCTTGGGGGAGTGCCGCGGTATCACATCACTATCTTCTATCTTTTTACCTTTTTAGTAGAGTCATATCATGAATAGAGAAGTTATTATGTAGGATGGTTTGCATTATGGAAGTGTCCCCTCTCTCGTTAGATATGTATCCCTTGGTGTGAGTTGCCATTATGGAATATTAATGAGAAGTTCTATCATTTACTCTTTTTCATAGCTTATATTAGTTTTCAATTCGTGGTTATATGATTGATCTTGTTGTTAGTATTGGTATCACTTTGGGATCATTGAGTTAATTTAGTTGGTTTTTGGCAAACCTGGCTCGGTCAGTAGCAACACTATTTTTGAGAGTTGAATGAAAAAGATAAAAGTACTCTAAAGAAAAATAATTTCATCATCTTTCTTTCTTGATTTGCTCATAAGTCTAGTATTCTCTAGTTAAGATCTTTTGTGCTTCCAAGGAAGATTGCATGTTTGTTTGTATCACTTGTATGTTTGTTTCCTTCAACTCTTATACTTGCTACCCAGCCTTGCTAGCCAAAAACCTGTACTGAGAGGGAATTCTTCTCGTGCATCCACTCCTTAAAACCAAAACCTTTGCCATTTGTGTCCACCATACCTACCTATTAGCATTATTGCTATTCCAAGTAAATTCTTGTTTTATCTACCTCCCAAATTAAACTGGTTATGTAAAAATTAGTGATTAAAGCTCTCATGAACTTGATGGCACACTTTACTTTATTGCACTTAATAAACTTGAACCATTGTTCTCACCTATGTTGCGTATATGCTTGCGCTTTGTAAGTTGTGAGTTAGCAGAACCATGCTATCATGGGGAACGCTTTCAACATTGCACTGGTACTTTGTACCAAGTTGATATCATGTTCTTTTGTCTATGGATGTCGTCGGTGTGAAATGAAAGGGGAGCTTGTAAGTCCATGGAGTTATGCATGTGTGTTAGAGAAACGCCTGGGCCACTGGTCTAATCCATGCTGACATGGTGGAAACCTGCAGCGTCACCATAACGAGTATCTATGAAGCATTCTTCTTATAAAAAAGTCCGATACTGAGAAAAAAAGAGAAAAAGAAAAAAGAGATTATGAAAAGAGGAAAGAGAGAAAAAAAGCACCATATTCCCATGGTAAATAAGAAGATTGCTGAGATGCTTGTTGTCTGCTTGCCATGTCATTTTGATATGGGGATTCTTCCGTATCATCGGGCAAGGGGTACCCCGTTGGCGGTTCTCTATGATACACATATGCTTACGATGACAAGAACTTGCCGGTGACTAAACTTGGGTAGCATGAGGAGCGGCCCTCGTATTCAAGGGACATGAGATTCTCAATTTACAACTTGACAATGCATATCCTCATATTTGATCACTTTAACCTTAATCACCTAAAGATGCCTATGATAGGGGCAATGAGAGCTGAAAGCTAGTAAGTATCATAATTTTTGGGAGCTCTTTATGAGACTTGCAATCCCTGCTTTCCTCTGCGAAGGGCCTTTCTTTTACTTTGTAGTTGAGTCAGTAAACCTACTCCCTTCTATCTCAGCAAGTATTTTGAGTTGTTGTGTTTCATTCATTCATATGATGATTTATTCAATCATGTTTCTTATGTTCCTTGTTTTGCACATTGCTCTTATCTTGATGTTTACTACTTTGAAAGCTATCATTGAAAATCAATTATTTGTGAACTCTAGCAAATTATCAACTATTCTTCGACCAAGATCTAAGTTTGCCATTACCAATTATGATTTACTTTATGTATCTTTATTGTGTTTCCTTTACTCATTGCGAGTTGAGTTACATAATAGTGACTTGTCTTATATTATGATCTATGTATTTGATGAATGTGATGCTTCTTGTCCGTATTCTTTTATCGACTCTTCACTCCATAAACCCGAGGCCATGTTTATTGAGCTCAGTTTCGCTTGGGGACAAACGAAGTCTAAGCTTGGGGAGAGTTGATACGTCCATTTTGCATCACTATTCTATGTCATAATTCACTATTATTCATTGATATATTTCGTATTGAGAGGTGATACTTATGTTATTTCATCTGTTTTTGCATGGTTGATGACTTTTGGAGCATGGACCGCTGCAGTCAGGATTCTGATGGAAAAGGTGATGTTTGGAGGCAAGATTCACGAAGATCAGAAAATCCGGGAAAATATACAGAAAATCCTATTTTTCCAAAAGACGAAGGAAGCCAGAAGGGGGGCTGGAGATGGGCCACAGGGGGCCCACACCACCCCCTGGCGCGGGCCAGCCTAGGCCGCGCCACCAAGTGGTGTGGCCGTCCTGGTCCACCCCTGGCACTCCCCTCTAGCGTATATATTCCTCCCAAAACCCTAAGACTCGGGGAGCGACCACAGAAAGATTCTGCCGCCTCTGCGGGGCAGAAAACACCGAGAGAGAAAGATCTCTCCGGCAGACAGATTTCTACCGAGGGAATTCCTTCCCGGAGAGGGGAGATCGTCGCCATCAACACAACCATCAAGCTGGACTTCATCGGGATCATCATCATCAACACCACCATCATCATCAGCACCCTCATAACCATCTCCATATTGCTGTAACAATTGGGTTGAATCTTGCATAGTTCATAGGGAAAACTTTCCCGGTGTTGATTACTCTTTGTAGTTGATGCTATTGAGTGAACCATTGAATTATTGTTTATGTTCAGATTGTTATACATCATTATTCCATCTCTGATCATGATCCATATGATGTCTTGTGAGTAGTTCATTTTGTTCTTGAGGACATGGGAGAAGTCATGTTGTTAGTAGTGGAGTTGTGTTGAGAAAGATTCAATAGTTTGATATTTAAGTTGTGGTGTACTTCTTCTAGTGGTGTCATGTGAACGTCGACTACATGACACTTCACCTATATGGGCCTAGGGGAATGCATTGTGTATTTGGCTACTAATCGTAGGGATTGCCGGAGTGACAGAAACCTGAGCCCCCGTTAGGAAACCATTACACAAGGGACGTAAGGGTCTTAGAGTTTAAAGCTGTGGTTAGGTTCTACCTTAATTACTTTCTTGTACTTACAAATGTTTGCAAGGGGTATAATCACAAGTATGTATTAGTCCTAGGAAGGTCGGTACATTAGCACAGGTTCACCCACATAACACTTAGCAAGCTAAAGAAGATTAATCAACTATATGAAGCGAAAGCACTTGACAGTCTTCCCATGTGTCCTCGAGAACATTTGGTCATCTTAAGTAATACAACCGGCTTGTCCTTTGCTGCATAAAGGATTGGGTCACTTGCTGTATTTATTCTTACTATCTTTTATTTACTCGTACTTTGTTTACTTGCTTTACCAAAAACCCCTAAAAATCTGTTTGCTAAGTATTTGTAGAGAATTCCTGATCCATACCACTAGCCAGCACCTTTTGCTCCTCGTTGGGTTCGACACTCTTACTTATCGAAAATACTGCGATACACCCCCTATACTTGTGGGTCATCAGCTAGCTATGGAGTTTCTTTAGCTTATTATGCTGGTCTGAAGCTAAGCTAAATAGAAACTTAGTTTCTGCTTTGATGTCCATCATGGATATGTTCTGGTATTTAGTACCAGCTATAGCCTTTTGAGTTCTTTGATAAAATGACTGGTATTGTTACTGTTTAATATGGATCCTTGAGATTTGTTGATTTCTGAGGTGCTACTTTTTAAGAGATGTGCCCATAAATCATGATCTAGGGTTGTGGTTATGTTGGGATGTGGAAATATAGCTTTATATCCAGGATCTATGATTCACAGGCTGAGATCCTGGATTTATTTGTAAGGTTTAGTCATTGGTATTTATGCAAAACCTTCTGTGATGGATACACCCCACTTGGGTGATTCTGAGAGGTTTACATGTAAAACAACACATGCTTGATATCTAGAATAGATGATTTGATCATGTGATGATTTTATGTGTACTCACCACATAACTTGGTTGTTGGGGTTGTGGCTGTGGTGCTGGTTGATCTTGCTGGCTTGATCTTGCCGGCTTGTTTGCTCTACACCTCCTGGTGCTGCTTCTGCTACTTCTGGATCCTGGAAGCTTGTCCTTGATCTTTCTGTCCACCCCCTCCACCCCCTCCTTATGTCACCATCTGGTGAGTGTTTGGATGGTCGGGTGTATGGCTTGGCTGGTGGTTTGCTTGCCTTTGGGCAGGATTGATGTGTTCCTGGTTTGGTTTTTCAGAAGAAGTGTAAGCTGCTGGGCTGTGCTGCGGCTGTGCACTTCTCCTTTTGCCTGTGTGGCTGTTGTCGCTGTGTTGACAGCACACCCATGCAGTTTGGTGACTAAGCTATGTGTTTGTGTGGTCTGGTCGAGTGGATCAGCTCAAGTGAAAATATCTCCACCTATTACCCCTTTACTAATTACTGCCTGGTGAAACTTGCCCCTCTATTATTACTCTGTGATGTGATGTCTATGCACTTCTATTCTTGTAGACAGTTGTTGGGCCTCCAAGTGCAGAGGTTTGTACAACAGCAGCAAGTTTTCCCTTAAGTGGATCACCCAAGGTTTATCGAACTCAGGGAGGAAGTGGTCAAAGGTATCCCCTCTCAAGCAATCCTGCAATCAAGATACAAGAAGTCTCTTGTGTCCCCAACACACCCAATACACTTGTCAGGTGTATAGGTGCACTAGTTCGGCGAAGAGATAGTGAAATACAAGTGGTAACGGTGCTAGAAAATACTTTGATGGCGTGGAAAAGACTAAAGGCAAACTGAAATAAAGAAGGAAGCAAGCGAACATGTAACAGATCTAATAGCAAACAGTGTCTCAGTGCTTAGAAACAAGGCCTAGGGATCATACTTTCACTAGTGAACACTCTCATATAAATATATTCTCTTCATGATACTACTCTTAACTACTCTCCGGTTGAACACTCTAATCGATGGTAGGGCTATAACAACACACCTCAAAGTCCATCTTTCCCATCTAGAAAACCCCACACTGTCACCTTGAGCACTAGATGAGTCCAACAAACACCACAATTTCATAAAGACATCCAATTCCAAATATAACTCATAACAAGTATTTGTAATCTCTAGCCTAAGTGCCACCATGGTGTGCACGCTGTCACTTTCACACACATGGGGAGAGCAGAGATCTATTAAAGCACTTGAGTAGCAAGGTAGATCTATAGATTACAAGCTCATGATCTCAATAAGGTCATGCATAGAGAGAGAGATGAACACATAGCTACCGGTAGAACCCTTAGCCTCGAGAGAGAACTACTCCCTCCTCATCATGGGAATCAGCAATGGTGATGGAGATGGCGGTGGAGATCGATGGAGATGGCTCCGGGGGCACTTTCCCGTCTCGGCAGGGTGCCAGAACAGAGACTTTTTGTCCCCCGAATCCCCCTTCGGTGGCGGCGATGCAGCGGAACTTTTCGTGGATTTCTGATTGACTATTTAGGGTTTTGGTATCGGGAGGCTCTTATAGGCGAAGGAGGCAAGGTCGGTGGAGTGCCAGGGGGCCCCCACCACCTGGTGGTGCGGCCAGGGCTAGCCCGCGCCACCATATGGTGTGGCCAGGCCCTGGCCCTCCTCCGTCTCTACTTCGGGCTCCGTGAGTCTTCCGGTAAAATAGGAACTTTGGCATTTGTCCCGTCCAATTCCGAGAATATTGATTTTCCGACTTTCCTGGAACCAAAAACAGTAGAAAACAGGCAACTGGCACTGTGGCTCTTGTTAATAGGTTAGTCAAAGAAATCATATGAAAAGTACTCCAAAGTGTGGACAAAACATAAGAAAGTAGATAAAACAAAGCATGGAGCATCAAAAATTATAGATACATTTGCAATGTATCATGATGTAACATGAACAATGCATTTCATTGTTCACCACTGAGAGTAACACTAACTAATTAACCCTTGTTTTCTTTCTAGTTTTTTTATCTTATTTATAGGAACAAGATCTGGAGATACAAGATTTAGTATAGGAATAGATAAGTAGCATAGGTCTTAATTGTATCCTATTTTCTTTATTATTTTTCTATGGAATCTTGTAAAGATTTATTATAAGATAATAAAGTTGTATTTCTATTCTGTGTAATCTTCTACTTTTAATGTATTTATTACAATTTGTAATGTTGTAATGTAATCAGAAAAGAAGAATCTATTTCTTATCTAATTTTCATTGTCTCAAATTCTTATTGTTGTTTACTATATCTAGGATTTAATCAAATAATGTTATTAAGGTATTTTGGGAAACCATTTAATATTACCGAATTCCAAATTTCAAATACTTTCAAATTTGAATTCAAAATAACTTCCCCAAAACTTAATAATTCCCAAAGGTCATGTCAAAGTTCATAGCAATCACTAACAAAAGCTATTCCTACCTCCAGTTAGTGAAAGAAACTCTGATCCCTTCAGGTTTTTATTTGGCAAAAAATTTACCCTGATTTTACAAATGCATGCATGCACAAACTTAGATTCCTATTTCTACCCTTTGTTGGATCCTAATGCTGGGATGTTACACCTACCCAATTCAGATATTTTGGTTGTATGGTAAAATTAGAATGGTATCGCATCCGAACTCAACCATCAGTTTTTATAAAGGGCTAAGGCTCATGCCTCAACATTTTCAGCATCAAATAATTTTGTGTCCATAACACATGTCAAAACATTTCAATAGAATGAATCATCATTCCAAGGTTTTCATAATCATTTTCACCAAGTATTCCCATCTAAGGTGATCAACTTTTATGCTTAGCACTAGCCACTAAAGTTGAAGGTAGTCACTAATGACGGTACTAATCAAGTATAACTATCCAACTCTAGTTTTATGCCTTTTGATGACATCTAAGTATAACAACTTAGGCCTAGTTTTATACTCTTTATGGTATCTATACTCTTTTTCCAATACTCACAATTCATTAACTAAGAGTAAAGAACTTTAGTAAAAGTAAGAGAATAAAGCTTGCAAGTAAAACTTGGGATTGGTATAATCAAGGTTGCATAACCAAAGCATGCCTAATGCATCTTGCATAGGTTATCTTGCAAGGATGGCTTGCATAGTTAAGAAACTTGCAAGTGTTAGCTTGCCTTGAGTAGTGCAGTGGTTGAAGTTCTCTTCTTCTTCTTCGTAGTACTCCTCCTCCTCGTATCCCGGATCGGTACTATCGTCTATAAATGAATACGAGGTACAGAATCACCAAACAATACTTATATACTTCTATTTAGCACACTAAGGCTCACACTTGATGATCTAGCATCATCACAATCATCACATGAAATAAAGGCCTAGTCTTATCTTTCTTATTTTAGAAAAGTAATTTCTACTCATTAAAAATACTTAAGATTTAATATTCTCCAATTAAAATATGGGATCATGTTGACACATGTCATCACCACATATTCTAGTACTTGGGAATGTGATTTAAAGGGTTGGTCATATTTTATAAAGTTTAATATTACTATTTAATAACATTAAAGTGACTAGAAATACCTATATAGCATTCTTTTAGTACTAGTCCAAGATCACTACATGTAAACCTAAATATATTTACATATTCAGATAGATCTTGTCAAATGTGATTTTTGAGAGTCGGAATCAACTCAAAAGCATATATGGTTGATTTTTGAAAAATGTTTGAAGGTGGAAAAGTCTCTGTCTTGTTATTTTTGGTATAGGTGATCTATAATTCCAAATGATTTAAATCCAACGGGCTTGGATAGATATTTTGAGTACCTTTCTAACAAAATTTGAATCATACAATTTGGTTCAGTGAATCTCTTTGAATTGATTTTTGAATCTACTGACAGAATCTAGATTTTACTAAAATGGAAAAATCCTATTTGAATGGGTGGGTTCTGCGCAGGAACCAAATGGGCCGGCCCAGCTGCACTGCACTGGCGCAGCAGGCTACAGGGAGTTCCCACTAGTTAATGGCTCATTCAACCCGAAACGGTATCTTTCAATCTGGGTCATGCGATTAGACTAGGATCTAACGACTGACATTCGTCGTCTACGACAAACAGCTCCGGCGAGAATGAACCCTAACGGCGACGGTGGGGGTCGTGTGAGGCTCACCTGGGCTCCAGCTAGGGTCGGCGATGGGGGCGAATGGGGCTGTCTTCAATGGCGGTTCGAGGCACGGTCACGGCAGCTCCTGGGGTGGCTCCAATCGACGGCGCCCTTCGTTCACTACAGCGGTGTACTCTGGCTAAATTCTGGCGGGATGGTGCTCGCCTTGCTCCGGGAAAGGGTTTGGGAGGTTCTGTGAGGAGTGGGGAGTGGAAGGGTGTGTCGAATTGAGGCTGGGGTGGCCTCTATTTATACACCAGCGATGGGACAGAGCGGGATGGCTCGGGCTCGTCGGCGACGGTGATATAGGGGGCTATCGTCGTGGCTGCGGGTAGGGTTCGGCGTGGTGCTTAAGGATGGTCGTAGTGGGAGTGATGGCGCGGCAAGGGGCATTCAAGATTGGTCGGGGACGATCGGTGTTCTGCGTGGAAGTGGCGGCGTTCGACAAGGTGCACAAGGGCTACGGGTCGCGCGGCAGCGAACATGCATGTCTGGGAGGTATCTAGGGTCACGGCGAGTGCGTGCACGCGCGGTGAGGGCGAGGTGCGGCGTGTGTGCGGGTGTCAGCTGCGGCGCTCTGGTGCGCTCTCGACATGGCGGGCAGAGAAGTGGGCACGGCGATTGTGGGTGGTTCATGGCTTGGCTCTAGTCTTGGGGTGGACAGAGGGTGGCGGTGGACGGTCGCCTGTCTCCTGGTCATCGTGGGAGAGGGCGGCACTGGCTGCTGCGAGTTGTCCATGGTCGACCAGCGCGGCGGCGTCGGGCGGCGTGGCACTGGCGCAAACGGCTGAGGGGGAGCTGGTCGGCTACGATGCTAGGCACTAAGGGAGACCAAGGGAGTGAAATGGGGACAATTGGGGTGATCAATTACTGCTCAAACAGTAGAAGTTAGGCCAAGGTTTTTCTGTGTCTGCCAGGTGCTCGACCAAATGGTGTTGGGTTCGCAGCATAGAAAACAAAATTTTTCCTATGATGGGAACTATCACCAAGATCTATCTATTAGATACAAGCAACGGGTGGATATACATCCATAGATAACTTACCCTCAAAGACAACAAAGCTTTGTTAACGAGTTGGAACTCGTGGATGATGTAGTCGTACACTTGCCGATCTCAAGATCGTGATGAAGTCCTTCAGGTCCAACAGCTCCAGCACCATCAGGTCCAGCACCATCAAGTCCAGCACCGCAAAGTAGCGGTGCATCCATGATCGCACACACGTCCGGTACCCCGACAACCTCCGTCCCTCGCTCTAGCAAAGCAGCAGAAGCAGCAACTCCTTTCCAGATAAAGCCACCGAGAACATGTATCTCGCTAATCCGAGACCATGGGGAATAACGAGAGGGGGAGAGAGATCCTTCACGAGGAGGTGTTGTAAGAGGAGAGGAGGAGGTGCTCCTTATATAGGGGAGGGGGGTAGCCCAAGGGGGCATGGTGCCGGCCATGGTGGGTGCCCCCACCTCTCTCTCATTCATCTGGGTGGAGCTCCCACTCACATAAATACACACCTCCACTCATGTCGACTCACATGCATTAAATTTACACCAAATTTAATGCAAGCTCTCATTAAATAAAACACTTTTATTTATTTTATTCAGAATTTTGTTAATTACTTTAATTAACAAACATTCACATAAAACTCCCTGCAACATTTCAATATCATATGCAGAACCAGTTTCAGCAATTTCACCCGAAACAATTCCGGTTTCCATCGAAATGATTCCAGCGCTTTCTTAAATCTTTATCTGAAATATATTTGCTCCAAATGGTGTCGGTATCCCTTAAGTGTGTCACCCTACGGTTCGCGAATAATGCATACATGATCGAGACCCCTCTCCGATCAATAATCAGCAGTGGGACCTGGAGAGCCGTACCGACTCCCACATATTCAACGATGACTCTTGTGATCGTGTGAACCTTTAACGTTGTAACTAAATCCCTTTGTCTCGCGATATATTACATGTCCGAGATTCAATCATCGGCATCCAAATACCTAGTTTGATCTCGTTACCGACATGCACTCTTTTCTCGTTCCCGTGATATAACATTCTAGTGATCACATCACTTGCTTACAAGCTATCTTAATGTGATATCACCGAGAGGGCCCAGAGTATATCTATCCATCATCGGGACGGACAAATCCCACTCTTGATCCATGAGCCTCAACATAACACCTTCGTAGCACTGAACCCACCTTTATAGTCACCCTGTTACGGTGTGACGTTTGATGTTCTCAAGATACTCTTCCGGTGTTAGCAATTAACATGATCTCATGGTCTAAGGACTAAGATTACTTCATATGATGTTATAGCAATATAAACATAATGACTCTGATCGTAATGCTATACTTCGGGTGAATGTTCATCACATCATTCCACCAATGCCGTGCCCTCGTTATTAACAACATCCAATGTCCATGATCAGGAAACTTTGATCATCTTGTTAATCAACGAGCTAGTTTATATGAGAGGCATTACTAGGAACTTTGTATTTTGTTTATTAAACACACATGTATTAACGTTTCCAATTAATACAATTATAGCATGCAAAATAAACATTTATCATAAACATGGAATAAGATAATAACCACTTTATTATTGCCTCTCGGGCATATTCCCTTCAGTATCCCACTTGCACTAGAGTCAATAATCTAGTTTGAAAAACTTTGTGTATTGAATACCTATGGCTTTCTGGTCTTGCATATACGTGATTGCTAGTGGTTAACACAATCTCCAGATCTGAAAGTTTCAGGTCCGTGTGTATTTGCATGTCTTTCCGTCTCTATGCATCACTCATTCTCAAATGAGATGGCATTGTATAAATTTGGTCCTTTGGTGAGACCTTTAGTTTGTTCGAGTTAAAATATGTTGATATTATTGTCATACAATATATCTTCATAATATTAGCCCACTTTGAACCACACCTAGTTTGATAACAAACTACTTAACAAAAATGCCCTCCTTTGCTGCTACTATAGCAGTCATATACTTAGCCTTTTGTTGTAGTATCCGTCACAATGTCTCAACTTTGGAACTCATCCAAATCTATCATGGAACATCCTTTCCATTGCATTGTACCACCCATAGTCTAAATTGAGATAACTTTAATTTGTATCTTGTGACAAAACTAGTATCAATGTAACACTTTACAATGAACTACCTTTAACTATTTGTCACTTATACATGATATATTCTTAGTTCTTCCAAAGCTCATAAGAATATCTTTACTATCGTCCAATGATCATCTTATGGATCATACTGGTATGTGCTAATAACATTTAGAGCATAGGACATATCTGGATATATACATATCATGGTATAATCGATCAAAATATTCATGTGATTTTACTCACCAAGTGTTGAAGCACTTGAATCTTGATACAATCCTTTCCATGCAGCAAGAATCTTTCTTGTTGTTTCCATATTGAACCCTTTCAATATCTCATATATGTACGTCTGGCATAACCATATTAGCGCCTCAATCTATCCATATAGACATTGATGCCAAATATTCCGATTTTGCCCAAGTCTTTCATCGAAATCCTATTTTAATGAAATTCTTAACTTATGTCAATACAAGATACATCATTTCCAATCAACACCATGTTCTCTATATAATGTATTAGAAATATGTCTCAGCGTTCCCACTTAATTTCTTGCAAATGCAAGCATCTTCATCATCTCCGATGAATTTAAACTCCTTTAACATTTTCATCATGGTGAAGATTCCAACTCCGCTATGCTCACTTCAACTATTGAAGTTTTCATGCCCTTTTAGCACCCTTTGAATTAACAAAACCTTTCGGACCGTGGGATGTACACGTCCTAGGTAACCATTATATTAGAAGAACCTTGTTTTGTTTATTCAACTACCATATACCAAATTATATGTAGTGGTTGCTACATTAATCTGTCAAGACTAAATATCGCTATGAAATATCAAATCTTGTCATAGTCAACTCCTTGAACATTGTCGTAAACTTCTTTCTGACATGTCGACTATTTCATAGATGTTAAAAATCCATGTCTATTTCTTTATAGATCCAAACACGACCGATAGGCTTCACGCCTTTTCGGAGGGTCTTCCAAGTTCAGAAACTTGATTTCTCGTGTATGGATACTACACAGATTCTATGACTTCTAGTCATTTTATGGAGTCAGGGCCCATCATCGCTTCTTTGCATGCAGTCGGTTCATCATTGTCAAAACAATAACGACTTCTGTTTCAAATCTTACCATTTGATTCTTACCGACCCACATGGTTCAATAGGAACTCTAATCTCCAAGATCACACCCTTTGTAATCACGGGAGCCATGAGCATTGTGGCTACCACCGGGACACTTTCTGGCGCTGCGCTACTTAGCACATATAGCTAAGGTTCAACAACCTTATCAAAGTTCTATTGTCCTCCCACTTAACTTTTCACGAAAAATTCCTTCTCAAGAAACTTGACGTTCCAAGCGACAAACTCTTTTGTCCTCGGTGTTATGGAGTAATTCCCAACAAATTCTTTGGGATAACCTACAAAGACGTGCTTATCCAACTTTGGTTGTAAACATTTTACTTATGCATAGCATACCAAAATTTAAGAAAAGACAATTCGGGTTTTATCCCAAACCATAACTCATATGGTGTCATTTCAACGGATCACGATGGTGCTCTTTTCAGTGTAAAAGCGGTAGTCTCTAAAGCTTTAATCCTTAAAACATAATGGCGGTTTTATAAATGACACCTTTGATCTTACCATGTCAAACAAGGTTTGATTTGATATCTCGAACATACCATACTCCTGTGGTTTATCGGGAAATGCAAATTCATGGAACAATTCCTGAAATCTTAGGTGTTTTGCTAAACCTGTAACTCAAATATCTTCCTTTATGATCAAATCATAAACTCTTTTATTTTCTTGTTACAATGATTTTTCACTGCATCTTGAAAGTCTTTGAACAATTTTCAAATGTTTCATACTTCTTCCTTATTAAGTAAATATATAGATATATTCACTCAAATTTCTGGAGAAAGCATATGAAGCAAAAATATCCATCTCATATGGCTACACATAATGGACTATGCACATCAGCATGCACAATTTCCAATAAGCTAGTCATCCCTTCCTCTTTGGCCAATGAACGGAGTTTTAATTATCTCGAGGAAAGTTTCACAAGCGTCAAATTGATCAAAATCAAAAGACTCCAAAAATCCATCAACATGGAGTTTCTTCATGTTTACTTTCCAATATAATTCAAACAACGATGTCACTTCATAAGTGATCTTCCAATCATTTGTCTTACGACATTTTAGCAATAATGTTTATGGATGTGATTTCTCCAACTAGATTTGTAAAAGTTCATCCATCTTTTATGGAATACGGTAATTATTTGAACAACCATTGTTCTCGTAATACCGGAACAAAATAACAATTATTAAAACAAATCTTGAAGGTTAGGTTTGACGACAACGAAAAACACAATAACACTTTATTTGTTTTTGATGAACATCATCACTTATTCTCTTGCCAGTTACTTAGGCCGTTGCAGTTCATGAATTGTGTTGTTTTATATGACACTTCACACCAACGAATTCGGTATCCAATACCGGTATGCAATACCTCAGAACTACATTGTTTAACAAGCAAGGAATACAGCCATAACATGTATATCTTCTATATACCTAAGTTGGACATCTCCAACCTTTTCTTTTCTGCCAAATATTTTATAGATTCTCTTTCAGCAATTCCTTTTCTTTTAAAAGAATATATCAACATCAATAGTGGTGTCATTCACATGACACATAGTACAAAGTGTATATAGTCAAATACTAATACCTTTGGACTTGCACTTTGAAGTGGATCACCATCATCAAATGTTTGGTGTTCTTTCAAAAAATCCATTCTTTAGTAATCTATTAGTGTAGTAAACATTTTACTTACATCTTCTATTCATCCTTATCATGACAACTTTCATGATCAAGCTACTATAGCCTATAAGGATGAATCGTGAGTATAATATCAGTTCCCAAAACCTTTTTGGTAGATTAGGATGCCTAGCATCTCCATCCTTCACAAATTCCCATACAATATGAGAACGTGTATTTTGTTAAATTATACTCTATCATAATGCAACTAAAAACATTGTTTCAGATATCACAATATCTTCCACACATGATGGTTTCTGAAACAATTTTTCAGCTCCTAGATAATCTTGATATTAAAACAACTTTTGAATATCAATAATCATGGATGAAAACATGATACTTTAGATACTAACATTGGAATTCTTACTCTTGATTTAATACTACTTATTAAACTTCATGGAGTAAATAGAGTTTGCTGAAAGTTTGCAATAGGACTTCTAAACTTTAAATTGACATTCAAAACAATATGATACCAGTTCGTAAAGTAAATATCCAGAATTCTATAGTTCTATTATCTCAATTAAAACTAAGCATAAGGTAGTGAACATATGTCAATAACTACAACAAATTATGCAAATTCACTTCGATTTAGTTTATGACAAATTGAGTTCGACTAATCCAAATTAGAAATGAACTCCCACTCAAAAACGACATCCCTCGTGCCTTTTTGGTGATTACATGAACCAAATCCACTACACTAAGTCCGATCATCACGTGAGTCGATGTAGCTTCAAAGGCGAGCATCAGTATGGGCATCACATCAACTATATGACTCATGCTTAACCTTTCGATCCGTGTTCCGAGGCCATGTCTGTACATGCTAGGCTCGCCAAGTAAGATCCTTAGTATTCGCGTGTGTAAAACTGTCTTACACCCGTTGTATGAAAGCGTAGAGTCGAGTACACCCGATCATCACGTGATGTCTCGAAACACGATCCATAGAACGGTGCATACTTAAGGAATAACACATTTTATCTTGATATTTAAATGAGGGATCATCTTACAATCTTACTAAAAGCTCCAAACTAGCAATATAAGATGCGAACATCTAATGTGTAAAGTGGGATCATATGGTCCATGCATTTGATCTCTATCATATGCATCGTGGTATGATCTTTATCATTCCTTTGTGTGTAAAGCCAAGGTCTATGGAACTTACACGTTAAGTGTGTTGTAAGAGTATCTACCATACATCTACTTACAACATTACCATATCAAGACACTAGCCTAGCAACAATCTAAACTAGACGCCTCTAATTTATCCATTACAAGTTTTACGTGGCTTAGGGCTTTTGGAGATAGAACCGGTCTTACCTACGAACATGAAACCACAACGAGGATAACCAAGTTATTAGCAACTCGTTGTAAATCAGATATTGACTATAGTAGGAGAGACAGACACCCACCAGCCACTTATGCAAAACTAGTTGCATGTCAGTCGTGGAACCGGTCTCATGTGCGATGACATGTAAGGTTGGTCCGGGCCGCTTCATCCCACTATGCCACCAATATCCAAAATACATAGAAGATGAAATAACATGATCATCATCGCCCACATATAAACATATGTGTACTACCTGTGCAAAGCACCTACACAGAGATCAGGCTCTGATACCACTGTTGGGTTCACAGCATAGAAAACAATTTTTTTCCTACGATGGGAACTATCGCCAAGATCTATCTATTAGATACAAGCAACGGGTGGATATACATCCATAGAGAACTTACCCTTGAAGACAACAAAGCTTTGTTAACAAGTTGGAACTCATGGATGATGTAGTCATACACTTGCCGATCTCAAGATCGTGATGAAGTCCTTCAGGTCCACCAGCTCCAGCACCATCAGGTCCAGCACCATCAAGTCCAGCACCGCAAAGCAGCGGTGCATCCGTGATCGCACACACGTCCGGTACCCTTGACAAACTCCGTCCCTCGCTCTAGCAAAGCAGTGGAAGCAACAACTCCTTTCCAGATAAAGCCACCGGGAACATGTATCTCGCCAATCCGAGACCATGGGGAATAACTAGAGGGGAGAGAGATCTTTCACGAGGAGGTGTTGCAAGAGGAGAGGAGGAGGAGGTGCTCCTTATATAGGGGAGGGGCAGCCCAAGGGGGCATGGCGTCGGCCATGGTGGGTGCCCCCACCTCTCTCTCATTCATGTGGGTGGAGCTCCCACTCACATAAATACACACCTCCACTCATGTCCACTCACATGCATTAAACTTTCACCAAATTTAATGAAAGCTCTCATTAAATAAAACCCTTTTATTTATTTTATTCAGAATTTTGTTAATTACTTTAATTAACAAACATTCACATAAAACTCCCTGCAACATTTCAATATCACATGCAGAACCAGTTTCAACAATTTCACCTGAAACAATTCCGGTTTCCATCGAAATGATTCCAGCGCTTTCTTAAATCTTTATCTGAAATATATTTGCTCCAAATGGTATCGGTATCCCTTAAGTGTGTCACCCTACGGTTCACGAATAATGCAGACATGATCGAGACCCCTCTCCGATCAATAATCAGCAGTGGGACCTGGAGATCCATACCGACTCCCACATATTCAACGATGACTCTTGTGATCGTGTGAACCTTTAATGTCGTAACTAAACCCTTTGTCTCGCGATATATTACATGTCTGAGATTCAATCATCGGCATCCAAATACCTAGTTTGATCTCGTTACCGACATGCACTCTTTTCTCATCCCCGTGATATAACATTCTAGTGATCACATCACTTGCTTGCAAGCTATCTTAATGTGATATCACCGGGAGGGCCCAGAGTATATTTATCCGTCATCGGGATGGAGAAATCCCACTCTTGATCCATGAGCCTCAATATAACACCTTTGTAGCACTGAACCCACCTTTATAGTCACGCTATTACGGTGTGACGTTTGATGTTATTAAGATACTCTTCCGGTGTTAGCAATTAACATGATCTCATGGTCTAAGGACTAAGATTACTTCGTATGATGTTATAGCAATATAAACATAATGACTCTGATCGTAATGCTATACTTCGGATAAATATTCATCACATCATTCCACCAATGTTGTGACCTCGTTATTAACAACATCCAATGTCCATGATCAGGAAACTTTGATCATCTTGTTAATCAACGAGCTAGTTTATATGAGAGGCATTACTAGGAACTTTGTATTTTGTTTATTAAACACACATGTATTAACGTTTCCAATTAATACAATTATAGCATGCAAAATAAACATTTATCATAAACATGGAATAAGATAATAACCACTTTATTATTGCCTCTCGGGCATATTCCCTTCAAATGGCCGCATGAACACAAGATTTGAATTTTTGAATGAATTTTGGTGAGTGTGTTTGTCACATGCTTCAGTGTCTATGGTTTCTTGGAAAAGTCAAGTGGAATTGGTTTGAGGGGTTTTTGCAAAATGGTGATCTATGCATACGAACTTGATTCAATTTTGAATTGTCCTTTAAATAGATTTGGAAATTGTTTCTGTTTGTTTGTGAAGTGGGCTTGGGTTCACTTTTATTTGGTCTAGCAAGGGGTGAAAAGAATTGAGAAAGTTTATATTAGAAATCTTTTACTAGAGAAACCCAAAGTGGCCTAGTGGTTAATTTTGGTCAAACTGACCATTTGATCATGTGATTCATATTTGAATTTATTTTCTTTAGATTTTGTTTGTAATTGTCCTAGATGATGTAGTATTCATCTTTATACCATTCATTATCATTTGTAGCAATCAAACATGGCAATTGCACTCATTCATACATTAATGCAATTCACACATACACTCATATTAGATTTAATAAAAAAAAATATTAACCCTAAACTTGGGTGATTAGAACTTGATAATATTGATTAATATTTTTGGGGTGTTACAATGAGCTCCAAAAAGATCTCATCGAGGAGCATTGGAAGTGGTTTGGAAAGCAATAGTGCCCACTATATTTGTATGTTTGTTCAATTGTTTAAAAATACTTTGTTGTAATGTTAATGAAAAACTTGTTATATTTGTTGGTGAAAAATTTATTGTATTTTCTTGTGTTGTAATAACAACTAGACAATTTATTGTTGAATTATTTTGGATTTGTTTGATCTAGTTCAATCTATTGGTGATTGTGAAATCTGTTTGCACTGACGCCGTGCGCTATATTTTTAGCTCGCGTGGTGGGGGGACTATTTTTGCCAAGCTATCGCGTGCTGCATTTTAGCGCGCCCGATAGAGATAAAACCGGTGCGGCGCGCAATAGCGGGATGCAGCGCGCTGCAAACCGATTTTAATGCGCCGCGCGATAGGGCGACTGGTGGAGTTGCTCTTATGCCTCCACCAGCTATAGTCTGAAGCAACATAAGAGCATGTTGACCGGCGGCCCTTTAGCGCTCGAGGCTAGTGGCATCGGTCCAAGTTTTGGCTCACACCTGTGCGTCCTAATACCCATACGCACTTTTCAGGCCCCAATAAAATAGCCAACACGTCCATACCAGCCAGCGCCGATAGTCCATGCCAGTCAGATTTCGGCGACGAGATCCCGCGGCAGCCGCGCAGGCGAAAATTGTCCCTCTCCAATCTAGTTTCCCTCCATTTCCAATCATAATTTCCCTCATTTCCACTCTATATTGCCACTCATACTCCCGCCCCTGTCGCTTTAGTTTCTTGGTCGGTGCCCTAGTTTCCGCCCGTTTCCTAGAGCTCACCGATCCTCCCCTCTCTTGCCACTAGTATACCTCCAAAGAAGAAGCCGATGAGGACGACGAAGCCACGCCAACCGACGTTGAAGGGGAAGCCGCCCACCATGTCTGAGAAGAAGTGGGAGGAGGAGGCCTCCAGGGTCAAGTGCACGGCATTGGACCGCAAGAGACACCGCCACGCATCCTTGGCGGCGGCTGCAGAGAAGGCCTCAATGGAGGCGTTGTCTGGACTCAACCTCGGTGTCTCTGAAGGCGGTCGCGTGTACCACGCCGCCCTTGGACCATAGTTCCGGCGGTTCAACCGAAAAAACCGGAACCAGTACCTCGATTGGTTTTTTATGCGCACTGGACTGCAAAGAGTGGGGGTCAAACTCCGGACTCTGCACCAAAGTAGAGCCGCGCAGTGGAGACAAGGGGTTAACCAGTTGAGCTTCGATAACTTGATGATTAAAAGTAGGAATATTCTGTTTGATGGTAGAGCAGGAACAAGCGACCATCGTGGTACTATTGTACTCCCTCCGTTCACAAATATAACACATTTTAGCTTTATAAAATGAATGTGTATCTAAACTTTTTTAGTGTATAGATTCACTCCAAAACTCTATGAACCTATACACTAAAAGATGTCTAAATACATTCGATTCACGAAGCTAAAATATCTTATATTTCTGAACCGAGGGGATAAGAGTTATTACTCGTTTCTGGCTTCCTACATGCAAAATGCATACGGGATCATGTGTTATGGCCCATGGCTACTTAGCTGTTTCTAGCTTTCTTAGTTGGGGCTGGGAGCTTGGGAGTCTTGGCATGGCTAAGTTGTTGCTCATTTATGTATATTGTTGTGCCAATTGTAAGTCTGAATTTTTTTTCATATAAATATTTAATTATTGAACCATTTATATGTAAAATTATATAACTTTATATCTTAAAAAACTAGACAGTGAACCGGTGAACCAGTGATCCGACCGGTAAAAACCTGAATCAACAGTCTCACCGGTTCGATCACCGGTTCAGTTTTTAAACTACGCCTTGGAGGCACGCAAGGGAGCATGAACTCGCCGACATACTCGGGTACTACGAAGAGAGGTACGACCCGATGCCGCTCACGCGGATAGAATTCGCCTGTCACAATGGCTTAACGCCGCCCCGGTTTTGGCCTCAACCAACCTCTCCTACTCTGCGCTGCCTGCCTTGCGTCGGGCTCCAGTCACGCCTGGCCACATGACCACGAAAACGGCCTTCCCCGCAGCATGTTTGGCTTCGATGCCGGAAACGCGTTTGAGCAAATGCCCAGCGAGCGCTATGAGTACGAGACCTCCACTAGCCATGTGTTTGACCATTGTGTAAATGTGTATTTGTGTGACATGCCACGTTGGCGACGTGTTTGATAATTTGTATGTGTATACAAAACATAGGCGCTGAGGTCTTCGTGTAGCATGTGGCAAGGGTGAGGCGCCCACCACCCCGAGCCCCGTCCCCCATACTGGGAGATATGCACTCCTCCTTTTCTTGCCTCCTGAGAGCATCTTCACCGGGCTGACCCAACCCGCCCGAACGTGTCCGAATGCGTCCACGCGGGCACGTGGGGCGTGCACGGCCTCCTAGATGTGCGATCCATCCGGACAAACACGCGCGGATCGACCCATCCGTGCATCTAATTTGAGCAACACTTGGGTCGGCCTGGACAACACGCTCGTCCTCGCCCTCACACGTCCTCCTCTTTGTTCACCCGGGCCCTGTAGCCAGTGGCACAACAGACACTCCTCCAAACCCTCGCCCTCCATATCCCGCCGCCAGATCAGGCACAGACGTCACTGCCGCCGTCGCCCCCCGCGATATCGAGAACGAGGACCGCAGGCCACGCTCGTTGCCGGAGTTGACTCGACGCTCCACAGGCCATCCCGCCTCCCCCGGCCTCCGCCTATCGATTGGACGCGCACAACCTGTTCGGTCGTTTGCCGAGGTGCGTTCGCCGATCCTTTTTTGGTTATCTGGTCCGCTGCGGGAGTTGGCATAGCCATTGACGCTAGCCTGCTGGACAGATGGTAGCAGTCGAAGGGCGATAGAGTTCTTCTACAAAAATTCCGTCGAGTCATCGTCCGACGAGGAGTCCGACAATGAGACCAAAAATCTGCTTGCAGTTGCACATATGGTGCACGACCACTATCTCCTCCCGCCGCGTAGAGGTGGCTCGGCGAAGCGGCGCGAAGCCAACCATGAACGCGATCGGGAAGAGGGGCACATACGCCTTTACAAGGACTACTTCCACCCAACTAATCCGGTATTCAAAGAGAAGGCATTCCGTCGCCGCTATTGGATGTCCAGAAACCTGTTCTTGGACATACTCAATGGGGTGAGGGAGTACGGCGACTACTTCGAGGCCAAGTACGATTGTACCAGTAATATTGGCTTCTCCTCCTACCAGAAATGTATAGCTGCCATTCAGAGCTTGCATATGGAGTGTCCGGTGATCTCCTCGACGACTGCATGCGCATGAGCGAGTCTACATGCCACGAGGCCATGTATAAATTCTACAACACAGTTGTAGCGGTGTTTAGCAAAGTATATTTGAGAGAGTCAAAAACCGAAGATACTGCCCGCCTTTTGTCCATCAACGAGAGTAGGGGGTTTCCTGGGATGTTTGGCAGCATCGACTGCATGCATTGGCAGTGGAAGAACTGTCCTTTTGGTTGGTAAGGACAGTTCAAAGGGCATGCGGAAGATTGCACCGTCATACTTGAGGCTGTTGCATCATAGGATCTTTGGATTTGGCACTCCTTTTTGGTATGGATGGATCAAGCAATGACATCAATGTGCTACAGAGGTCTCTAGTGTTTGCTAGGCTAGCAGAAGACAATGCTCCACAAGTTTCTTACGAGATCAATGGCAATGCATATGATATGGGGTACTATCTAGCTGACGGTATCTATCCATCCTGGTCACCTTTCTAAAGACAATCCGCAACCCTGGAGATGAGAAATACAAGAGGTTTGTGAAAGAGCAAGAGGCCGTCAGGAAAGATGTGGAGCGAGCATTTGGTGTGCTTCAGTCAAGGTGGGCCATTGTTCGATACCCTACTAGAACCTGGAGCACAGAGAGGATGTGGAATATGATGACTGCTTGTGTGATCATGCACAACATGATCGTCGAGGACGAGCGTGATGACGGTATTTTGGACCAAGGCTGGGATTTTTAGGGTCAATTGGTTGAGCCAGAGCCAGGTTTAGCGTCTTGGGAAGAATTCATGCAAGTGTATAAAAATTTGCGTTTGCAAACCCATGATCGACTTCAACTAGATTTTGGTTGAGCATATATAGGCTCGTGCAGGAAATCAAAATGGTTAACGCCTTATTTGTTTTCTGCAATCTGAGTGACGTTTGGTTATTTTTTACAAAATAATGCCAGTGTGTACTATTCATATGTAAGCACTATTTTAATTATTTTAACTAATCTAGTTTATTTGCTTATCAAAATATACATTTCTCTGTATAGTTTGGCTGAACTATTCATATGCAAAGGCCAGCTCTGGATAACGCTGGCCATGCGCGGACATTTGGGTCACGCTGCTAGCCGAACATGTAGGACCGCGACCCCAAAGTGACCGCGATCCGATCAAAACGGACAAAAACGAACCGTTTTGATCGCCCGTTTAGATCGGCCTGCTGGAGATACCGAAGGCTGATAGATGAACCGAAACGAAATACCATGCCTGGAGTTGAGCCACGTGGAGGTAGAACACTGAGCTGCTGGTTTTTGGGCCGTCAAAAAATTAGAGAAAAGGTGGATGGAGATTCATTTATATTGGAGGTCGACATTGGTGTATATTATTAAAATAAATTGTCTAGCCCTTTTTATCAGTTCAGACTGTTGGTTGCGTTGGCTAGTGCATGGTATCAGAGTAGGAGGTCTTAGGATCAAATCCTGGCCAATGCAAAAATTAAAAACAAATATTGCGTCTCCCCAAACACACGTCACAATAGGCCAAAGGACAAAGACGTAGGGCGAGTGTTGAAATAAATTGTCTAGTCCTTTTCATCAGTTCAGACTTTTGGTTGCGTTAGCTAGTGCATGCAATTCAATATAGTATCAAAGCAGGAGGTCTTAGGATTAAATCCGGACCAACATGAAAATTAAAAACAAATATTGCGGCTCCCCAAACATGCGTCACAATAGGCCAAAGGGCAAAATACGTAGGATAAGTATTGAAATAAATTGTCTAGTCCTTTCTTTCAGTTTGGACTTTGGTTGCGTTGGCTAGCATATGCAATTCAAATACCACTTTTTCTTCTTTTTATTTGTTTCATTTGTTGTTTATGACCGTACATGGTTTTTGATAGAGGAAATCCCAAAACACGCAGCCGCCGCCAGGTGATTGGAAGCAACCAGCTAAACCCCATCTAGGGTTCCGTCCTCTCGCTGGCAACACCGTCGGTTCGCTCCGCCTCTGGTGGCCTTAGGGCCTCGGAGGTGTGACGGATCACGGCCTCTCGGCAGTGGGAGGGTTTTTGTTTTTGTTTAGCCTTTTTTCAGTGTCATTTTGGGGATGTTGAAACGACGGCTGCGTCCTGAAGTCAGAATAAGGTTCTTCCCACACTATCCTCGCTCCGGTGGTGCGTCTAGCACCGACGGAGGGTGCGTGGAGTCGTGTGTCCGACAGATCTCTTGGGATTCGGTCGTTTTCTGTATTTGTCACTTTTGTTTGAGGTCAGTCTCTTCCGATCTACGATTGTCATCTTCGGCGATGGTTGCTGCTCTGGTGCGCTGGTCCTACAGGGTCTTAGCACGACGGCTTTCCGTCTGTCTACTACAACAAGCTCAACTACGACAAGCTTTGCCTAGCTCTTATGATGGAGGGGCAAAGACGGTGGCGTGCCTTCCGCTCGTGCTAGTGTCTGTAGTCGTCGCTAGGTGGTCCAATGACCTATTTGTAATTTCGATTACTTTTAAGACTCTTTGTACTGTCGATGATGATTATTAATAGATCGGTGAAATTTCGAAAAAAACAATCACGAACCATTGATCCTACTTCTCTTTCTCGGCATGTTTGATCTTCAGTAGCTTTAATACGATATAAACTGTATTATCGCAACAGAGGAACTTGCATGATGGATCAATCATAATAAGTGTTAGCGTCCACTTGGCCCAGTCCAGCACTCAGCCCAGTACTATAAACAATTAATCAGCCATGATCACGTCAAAGTTCCCTATGCCTCCAGCTGTAGTTTGAAGCAGCGTAACTAATCGGAAGAAAATTTAGGTAGGTAGGCATCAAATCCATCTGTCCACACAATTTTCCTCAAAACACAGCCTGTTAGGTTCCTAACTGTTCACAATAATAGGATACCACTCTGTACCTACATCTGTCAAGACAACAACTCTGCTGCAAGAGAATGCCAGCCCACAAAACAATCTGAAACTGATACGCGGGCCCTCAAAATCTCAAATAATATGAGCTCATGGACTTCAGAGCTTAAAAGCCTTGATAATGAGGATGGTCCTAGAGGAATAACCCGTGCTCAAGCATTCAGTTAACAACTACAGTACTGGTACTACTACTTTGTAGGTTTGCACCAATAATCTAAACAAACTGAAGCACAACACCACGTGTTAGGTGACTCTTCTCATGTGCTCCACACTCGAGGAACTGAGCTAAGAGGTCAGCCTGGTTCCACAGCTTTCGATCATGCCCTCCTGGAGCTCAGCAGTTTGGCTTCATGTTGCCGTCGGATGATCAAGGATTGCTGGTAAAGGTTCAGGTCGAGACCATCAACATTCCTGCCGACCCGTGCTTGTAGAATTGCCTGCCAGAGACGTAAACAGTAAAATTAATGTAAAATCATTCCAACGGTATACCAGGCAAATTGATCGACAGAAGCTGGAGAAGGAGAAATAGTTACATCACCGTTTGGCCGGATTAGGAGTTCGCCGATGAACTGATAAGTTGAATTGCTGCGGAAAGTGATGTCTCTCAGGTGTTGAGTGTCAACCTTCAGGCTCGCACTGCCATCTCGAATAACGGCAAACGCAGAGTCGACATCATACGACTGAAGGCTAAATAATTGTAGGCAAAGAATGTTATAGCACAGTTGAAACTCTCTAATGTCCAGAAGTAAAGGTAAGGTGCCTGCACATACATTCCTGTTACTCGGAGGGATGCCCCTTGCTTGAACATCTCCGAGGAGGGCTCTAGCTCTTGTAAAGTAACAGGCACACCGGGTTTTAGAGTAGAAGATGCCATCTACGACCAGGAACTGTTAGAACACAAAGAGCGAGTTATGCCTGGCCTCTGTTGACACTTGACAGTCTTCACAAACAAGAAAAGCATTGATGCTGATACTGTTTCAACATCAACAAACCAACAAGGGACTGATAGACTACTGGAATGCAGGGTCGGGGCTAGTTATTCACAGAAGGATTAATTCGTTTGCTTGGCTTCTGATGGTCTTACCTGTC
Source organism: Avena sativa (assembly GCA_916181665.1). Classification (NCBI taxonomy): domain Eukaryota; kingdom Viridiplantae; phylum Streptophyta; class Magnoliopsida; order Poales; family Poaceae; genus Avena; species Avena sativa. The sequence continues at coordinate 350,441,771 of OV702287.1, forward strand.
CACATTACACATCCTAGGACTCAACGGATCTTAATTACACTAGTACTTGATAGAATTGGTTACCCTACTGCTCCTCACTGTGTTTGTTCAGATGAATGAAGTCAGCAACATGGATACTACGATTTTCTCTAAAATAAATGATTTCCTTGTGTATCGAAAAAAACAAAATGCTTTCAAAGCACAAATAATTTCCTAGTACGTCCTCCCAGAAAATCATACAAGTCTGAATTTTTAGTGTATAGGTTCACTTCGAACCTATACACTAAAAGACGTCTAGATACATTCGATTCACAAAGCTAAAACATCTTATATTTCTTTTTTTTTAAAGTAAAACGTCTTATATTTCTGAACGGAGGGAGTACTTGATAGATTTGGTCACCCTACTGCTCCTCACTGTGTTTGTTCAGATGCATGATGACAGCAATATGGATACTATGGTTCTCTAAATAAATGATTTCCTTGTGTACTGAAAAAGGAAAATGCTTTCGAAGCACAAATAATTTCCTTGTATGGCCTCCCAGTAAATCATACAAGTCTGATTTTTTTTCAAAAATAACATGATCCTGTCATCCTTTTTGAAGGAAAAGCAAAGTATAGCTTATTCGATATGACTAGACCTTTTTATACCATGAAAAAGTACATGGTGCTGTTGCAAACAAGTTCTCGTCAGATTTATACAATCTGACAATGGTACCGAACATGACAACTGAAAAGTGCTAATGTCTTATGTCCATCTCAAATCCCAGAAGAAGAAAGCAGTATGCTATATATTTAGGATATGGGAATCTGTGCTCTGATGAAATAAAGTAAAGAAATTGTAGATATTCTTTTCACATCAACTTTGGTTTCTAAAACAGCCACTGAAATGTTATGACTATTTGTACATATATAGTTTCTACTTTCAGCATGAACATGAAGATGGAGTGATATCAACAGCAGCAAACCCTGATTGACAATAACAGGTTAACAATTTCCACAAAGATTCCTCGTTCCTAGTAATGCAATATGGACTCCTCTAGGGGAATCATGTTAGAATAAAAAATGATGAGATAAAGCAGCTTTCACTATGGAAAAATGTGTTGTATATCACTTATGGAGATACCATTGGAAGCAAGATGTATCAACTATTAAGAAAGCTCTTCAAAATGGACAGGGCTGGAATCCTCCGGGTGAAAACCTAGATCGGGCTTTTGGAGCCGGATCGGGCAGTGACGACATGGTGATGTCGATACCATCTTGGAGGCGTTGTTCTAGGAGATTAGACTCAGGGTTGGAATGCGAGCCGACGACATGCGCCATGACCCTCTATCAGAGCCGGTGGGCACCGGTGTCGTGCGAGCATGGTTTCTTTGGGTGGCATGGGTAGCGGACGGCGGAGGATCCTGTGTTGCGGTATATTGGACGCATGGAGGCACCCGACGGAGTTCGACTGGCGGTAGTAACCACATGTGGCGATGGACAGGGCTTGCAGCATTTTAGGATGGTCCGGCATTTGGGGCGCCATTGGCGGATGGCGAATTGAGGCGAGACCTGCAGTCCGTAGCGTCTTCGACTCTCTGGAGCAGGGTGACCCAGTTCTGCCCTTCTTTGCAGAACTGGTGTTCTCCCTTCCCCTCGGGGGCTTTGGTGGATTATGGTGACCCGGTGCTTGTGTGGCGGGCTTCTAGGCCGTGTTTAGTTTGGAGGTGTCCGTTGTAACCTGTGTCTTTCTACCTGTAGTCATAGTCTTGTTTGGAGTGGTGGGTGTGCTAGCCTTTTCTTAGGCTTGTAAACTAACTTCTTTTTTCTATCAATTAATCGAAACGCAAAGCTTTTGCGTTTTCGCGAAAAAAAAGAAAGCTCTTCAAAATCAGTAACATACATAGGTGAATCATTTTGCAGCTCCTTTGAGCTGCACCCATAAACAGAGGGCGTGCATCACCATCAAGGCTCCATAAGAAAAGATGGGGAGGGACAAATGAAAAAGGAAAGCATATGTACATCCAATACAATACATACATCATTTTGAGATCCGGCAATGAAATCCTCGTCTAGAACTTAACTTATTCTCACATGAACCCTGTCTTTACCAAAATGTTATGCAACAGCTAACAACATACCTAATGCAAACGAAGACAGCAATATCCTACAGTTCTCTCAATAAATGATTTCCTTGTGTACAGGAAAAAACACTTCGAAGTACAAATAAAATAGTGTGGCCACCCAGTAAATAGTACAAGTCTGGAATTGCTAAAATAACATGATCATTTTTTTTAAGGAAAACTGAAGTTTAGCTTATTTGATATGACTAGGCCTTTTTTACCATGAAAGGATACATGGTGCTGTTTGAAACAACTTCTCATCAGATTTATGCAGTTTTACATCGTACCAAAAATGAAAACTGAAAGGTGCTAATGTCTTATGTCCATCGCAGACCCCAGAAGAAGAGAGCAGTATACACATTCAGAATCTGAGCGTCTGAGCTGTGATGAAATAATGTAAAAGGAATGTATCAACTTTGGTTTCTGAAACACAAACTGAAATGCTATGACTGTATGTGTACATATGATCATTTGTTTTACTTCCAGCAGGAACATAAAGGTGTGGGTGATATCAACAGAAGCAAACCCTGATTGACAATAACAGGTTAATATTTTCCGCAAAGGTTCCAAAATTCCATGTAATGCATTATGGAGCCTTCTTCAGGAATCATGTTAGCATAAAAATTGATAAGATAAGCTAGTATCACTATGGGAAAGATGCTGCTGAGTACTAATCTAACATTGCAATCTCACTTATGTAGATGCTGTTGCACTGGAGAAAGCAAAATGTATCAACTATCCAGGAAGCGCTTCGAAATCAGTAATATACATAGATGGATCATTTTAGAGCACCTTTGAGCAACACTCATAAACAGAGGGCGAGCATTACCATCAAAGGTTCACAAGAAGAGATGGAGGAGGGACAAATGAAAAAGGAAAGCATATGTACTAACAACAGCATGCAACCAACTTAATGCGCACGGGCTAGAAGAGACCTAATAAAACCCACAACCCTGGTGGAGATTGCGTCTACACCGGCCATCGGGTCCGTTGTATCCACGACGATCCTCGGCACATCACCAGTATCGTAGTCTGTGCAACCTTGGTAGCCTTCCAAAAGCCTTTCCAGCTCGGCCCAAGTCATGGGTTTATGCCACCCATCAGCACCAGCATCAGCCAGCACACCCCCACGCTTCTCCAGCCTGCGGCGCCACTCATCTTCGTTGCTCGGTCGGCATTCCACAACGACAACAAGTGCGGCGGGCAGGGTGACCAGGATGTCGAGATGCTCACGACGTGACAGCGGGGAGTCGACGACGACTGACAAGCCAAGCTGGAGCTGCCTTTCGGCCATCCTCCAAAGCACGGCGTAAGAGAGCTCGTTGAGCATGCCGCTGCCGCCCGCAGCGCACTCGAGGTGCAGCGTGCGGTCCCGCACATCGTCCTTGTCCAGCAGCGGGCATCGGAGGGCGGAGACGATGGCGCGCGCTGCCGTGGACTTGCCGGACCCCGGGTGGCCCTTCATCGCCACCACCACTTTCTCCGCTGCCGGCGGACCAGACCGTTCCCCGGCCATGGTGCCCGTGCAAATTGTGTACGTGTCTGCCACGAGAGATCTTATTTATATTCCTTCATAAGAGCGAGAACGGCAAGAACGATAGAGAGCCTACCGCTGGCTACCAGCAATGTCCATATCATCCATAGTCAGCCTAATAGCTGGTATGTATAATAGAGAAGTATAAATTATACTTAACTAATGTATGGTCTACCTTCCACTTTTATATTATGTCTAGGCGTACGTGCTGCAGCTGGTTCTTAAAACAAACATAATAAACCTAGTCAGCAGGCTATATTAGTACCGCATCATCAGAAGTCCTAATTAGACAAGAGAGAAAGGAGGAAAGAGAGAAGAACTCACTCTTATTCTGTAACCCGGCTATAGTACAAGAATCAAGAAAAAGAGGTTTGCATGTAGCCTAAAGCCAATAGCACACATGCATTAAATAATTAAATATTAATTAAAATCTATTCAAGAGCCAACTAATAGCTCATCTATTATATGAGATATACTCCCTCCGTTCACAATTACCTCGCGTTCTGGATTTAGTTAAAGTCAAAATTTACAAAGTTTGACCAACAATAAAGGAAAAACATCAATATTCATGATTCCCAATGCATATAATATGAAAATATAGTTTATGACAATTCTGATATAATAATTTTTCTATTGTTAATGTTGATGTTTTTTCTAAATATATGATCAAAGTTTACAAAATTTGACTTTGACTAAACCCAGGATGCGAGGTAATTGTGAAAGGAGGGAGTATGATGACTATTAATGACATGACATGCCCTTATAGCCGGCTTCTGGCTATATTATTAACCTTGATCTTAGAGCAACTCCAACAGCGTACCTATATATGGGTAAGCAAAAATTGTTTGGGTAAAAGGAGAGAGAAGGTAACGCAAGGCTTTTGCGTTTTCTCAAAAAAAAAGGAGAGAGAAGGTTTGGGTAACTAGACTAGTTTTTGTTTTCCAGCTTACCCTTAATGTGGTTACCCAAAACTAGTTCGCACATGGGACCCACTTGTCAACGAGTCAAAAAAATCTTTTTTTCTTTTTTATTTTACCTTTATCCTCTTCTTCCCCACCCCATCATCCTCGTCGCTCAGGCGCCCTTGCACCCCGCCGCCCATCTTCTTGCAGCGCCTCTGGCCTGCTGCGCGTGGAACTTCTGGTCTGCTGGCAAGGTGCGCCGGGCCCGTGCTCAGCCCAATTGGCGTCGATGACTTGGGAAACAAATTCATGGCGGCCCAGGAGCTCGCAGGTTGGTGGCGTGTTAGGCGTCGCGGTGCTTGGCAGTGGGGACAGGTGGTAGAGCTCGCTGGTGGGTTAGCAGGAGAGCTACGCGCGGGCCTGGAAGCCCCCCCTCGATGGCAAATCGGAGCCAACGATGGACTGGCGAGGGCGGAGGCTGTGGCTCGATTCCGACCAGCAAAAGGGCGCGCGGGGGCGAAGGAGGTATATGGGTAGCTCACGGGTGAAGGAGTACGGAGTGGCAGCGCGCGGGGCTATCGCCGGCGACCGAGGGCCGGCGGCGAGCGGCGCTGTCGTCCAGCGGCTAGGGTGATTTTTCTGCGCGAGCAGTTGGTGGCCAACCGCCTCAGTTTTTGCTGACATGGCAAGATATGGGTAGGAGGTGCCTCCATCTAAGGTGCTAAAAAATGGGTGATCATCAAAAAAGTGGTGGGGCACTACTTATGGGTAAGCTGTTGGAGCAGGTTTTCTGTTCTTCTTACCCATAAAAGCCCTCTTAGCTATATAAGTAAGCTGTTAGAGTTGCTCTTAGTCAAGAGCTCACTACTCTTCTTTATTCTCTCCTCCAACTAAGCAAGTTTATATTATTTAACTAGATCATGTAGGCGCGTGTTGCCGCGCCCATCCATTAGAAGAAATATAGGATATGTTTAGAAATGATAGAAATCTATTTGATTTGAACCTAATGCCACATTTATTAAATATCATGCTACAAATATGGAGGGTTGAGGGGCAGTGGGATGTATGAGAGCACATGTAGGCGTGATTGTAACTGATAGACCATCACTATCCGCCACCGGTATGCCGTAGCTTGATCGCCATTAGTGGCTTCTAGGAACGGCAGTTTAACTCCACTCTTTAACGCATGCATGTGAATGAGCCCCAATCGACTGGAGACAAGTGCGTCCACCGGAGCGGCTTCGCTACTCCATGTGTTGTCTCGCTCGTCGTATGGATCGGAATCGGGTTTGTTTTCAGCTCGGTCCAGTAATCGATCGGATAGGCTTTAGTGGGTTATTTGGGCACAATTCACCACAACGACCCAATTTGATCTCTAGAGTAGCATCCCTAGGGACATTTGGCCCAATATAAAAGCTAATGGAGATCCTATGACTAAAAAGGTCTGAATAGTGCAATCCAATGGCAGAAAATATCCGGATCGTGAGATTACACCCTTTTGTCCTAGTTATAATATCCCTAATTACTTATAGCCTGCTTAAGTCACCTTATTGTACTTGCTCTAAGGCTGAAGTGAGCCAAGTTTAGTTATAAACCATCTGGAACGTGTGCAATTTTAGGAAAGATTCGAAAATTCTAACCAGCAGCAGATCATTGGCATCCGATGCTGATTTGTGACAAGTCATCCGTAAACGCGAGATGCTACACACCACCAGTCTAACACCAACACCTGAAAATCATAGACATAATTAATTAACTATGCAACTCAATAGTCTTGCTAATACTATTGGCATCTTTCTGGTGCCACTCTTCCTAACAGAAATTTGATGCTCCATCCAGGATTAAAGTCTCACGATGTTTTCTTCTTTTTGTTGGTTCTACCAGGAGGTTGTTGGAAGGGGCATGCCAGATGATGTCCGTCTTCTGTCAGCGATCACATAGCGGGTGGAAGATATATGCATTACTGCTCCTTCTTTGCTTGCCTCCTGAAGCTGATAGATGAACCGAAACGAAATACCATGCTTGAAGTTCAGCCACGAGGAGGAACAACGCTGAGCTGCTGGTTGTTGGGCCGTCGGAAAATTAGAGAAAAGGTGGAAGGAGATTTGTTTATACTGGAGATCGACATCTGTGCATAGTAAATACGTTTTGTTCCTTTTTATTTGTTTCATTTGTTGTTTATGATGGTACATGGTTTTTCATAAATAGGAAATCCCAAAACCTGGTTAGTGTTCACGGACCATTCGTCCTACTTGTCTTTTTCTTCACATGTTTCATCTTCAGTACCTTCAATACAATATAATCTGTATTAGCACCAGAGAGGAACTTGCATCAATCATCATAAGACAATTAAAAGGAAGGATTTGCTAAAGAGAAAAACCATTGTGTTAAACATGGCCCAACCGACAAACAATTGTTATCTTTTTAAACTATAGAATGCCGACTCAAACCACATAAGTATAAACAATTAATCTGCCCTGATCAAGTCAAAGTAGTCTAAGCATAGAGCAACTCTAGCAAACTCCGTATCCACATGACCCCAAATACGCGTGCACTGCAAACATATTTCTAGGTAAAATAGTAGTTCATGCAAACTCCATATTTAAAAAAGACACTTCGCAGGAGAAATCAGCTCATACATGATCATATTGTGCATACAAGATCATTGCGCAAAAACCTATGTACAAATCGCTGCCACACGGCACCAAAACTACCAAAATGCGGCCCGAGATAGCTCATCGGAGCCTATTTGCCGTGACGGTGATGCGGGCGGCAACATGGCGGCTCACTCCTCCGGGTCGAGGTCGACGAAGATCCTCCCCTGCTCCGTTGCCTCCCGGCGCCACTCCTCCACCTTATCGGCATCGACGGTAGCGAGGTCGCGGTCATCGATGAAATCCTCCTCGCAGGTGGGGGTGGCGGCGGAGCTCGCGGGTAGGGGTGGCAGCGCGTGAGCCTGGAAGGCTCTTCTTGACGGCGAATTGGAGCCGGCGGTGCGCCAACCGAGGCAGCCGTTGTGGCTCTATTCCGACCAGTAGAAGGGGCGCACGAGGGCGGAGGAGGACAACGGGTGGCTCATAGGTGGAGGGGTGCAAAGTGGCGGCGCATGGTGTAACATCCCACTTTCAGTAACCCTGACTATGTGCCCAAAGTGCAAAAATTAGGGGGAACAACAAACTTTTTCTTGCTTACTCGTGAAGTAGTTGTTTGCTTGTTTGTGCTAAGGTTTCTGATTATGAACTAGTTAAGATACTTCTCTATCTTCTCAAAAGTTTACCAAAGCTATTTAACAAAAGACAATGTCTTGGCTTACTTTACATATTCTCAAATGTTTTGGCATTTCAAAATAAGAGCCAAGATGTCTTTGCAACAACAAATGTTTTCTTAGCTTCTATTCGCAAAACTAAGGAGAACTATATGATACCATATCCACATGTTTTCAAGATAGAACCTTCTAAAAATCCGTACCTCTAGTCTTTTCAAAATATTTTGAAAAGCTATTTCCTTCTCACTCTTGGCAGAAGTACCAAGGGACTCTCACCTTCTTCAAAACACAAACCCTTCAAAGCTCCTCTTCTTTATACCTTAAGTGATGCATGTGTATGTTAATAGTATTTCTTGAGATGGTTGTATGCATTGCCTTAATCTGCTGTTTTTAAATCAGATGGTCTAAACTTGCTTGATTAGGAAGTAGTATGAGCTACTCTAGGAGCTCAACCTCTAGTAATTAAACCAACCCAACAATGCAACCCGTTGCACCTCTTGAGAAGAAATCATCCAAACCCTAGTAGGAGGGCTATCCTCCTCCTAGTAATCAAGTTCCATTTGGATCCCCATCTATTTTGGAGTTTCCAAGGTAGTGGACACCAACTCCAGCCATGGATCATATATACTCAATATACTCTTCACCATCATTCACTTGATGATGAATTTGGAACCTTGAAACCTACCCAAACCACTAGATCTTATACCCTAGTCCAAAACCCTAAAACAGTCCAAAATTTGACTAACTCTAAATCTATTATCATAATCCCCTCTTTGAGCCCCTACCTATATAAATACATGGGAATTTTTGATAATGTACCTGAACCACCTTGTAAACCATCATGAGTACTTGCCAAACCCACTCTTTCCCTTGGCTAAACCATTCTTGGACCCACTTGTCCTTGATGGTTTTGCAGGCAAGAAAATAATCCATTTTTGCTAATCTTATCAACATGCTTACTTTGGCAAAAGCTCCCAACTCCATCTCAACCCTTCTTGGCCAACGCTTTGCATGGTTGTGATCTACTCAAACTTTTCTATCTACCCATAACCTCCTTGTTACATTTAGAGCCTTTGCTTCTCAAACCATCATGGTTTTGGAGGCAAAATAATAATTTGCTTTGACACTCTTATTTTCAACAAAGTTTGACATCAATCCTAGGAGAACCCAATCTTGATCAATGTCATCCCTCTGTACCATGTTGATATACATCACTTGGTCTATCTATATATTCATCACATGAGCCAAGGGGAGATCTGAGCCTCTTAATCTAACAATGTTTTGGTGGTATAAAAATATTCTGGCCCAAGATCCTTTTTCCTACTCAATTTCTTGTTTTCTTTAAATAAAATGTTGATATTTCAAAACCCAAGGTGTGAAAATGATAGATACACCATGTGGCCATCATCTACCTTGGAGATATGAATTTAATAAATGATTTCCCTAATTATTTTGGCCCAAAACCATTTATTCCATCCCCTTTTCCAAAAGCTTCAAAACCCTTCTTATTGAAGAAAGTTTGTTTTATTACAAAACACTTTTTCAACGCTAGGCACATCTAAGGCCTACATTATGTTCCCTATCTTCCCACTTCAAAAATAAATATTTTTGAAGAGTTTTACTAATTCTTATGCCTATTTTCTTAAATAGCAGAAATGCAAAAATATGTTTTAAATACTTATTGTTGGGGATATACTTACCAGGTATACCCAGTGTGACTCCCTGACCGGGATGGTCCACTTCGGTTTAGAGATATGCTTCACGGGTGGCCTAGTTAGAGAGAGAAGATGGAGGCCTGTCTGGTTACGGGAAGGCCCAGAAGACTTACCAACTTAGGCTTGTAGAAATACTTGTAGTCCAAGATGTACTATGTAACCGACTTTGTATTGTAGTCGGAAAGGAATATCCTTTAACCCTAGGACCGGATGACTACATAATCCGACCTAGGGATCATCCTTTAGGGCACTCAACATAACAAAGCAATAGCAACCACAACTTGAACAGGCGAAATCTCTCTTGTAATCTGTACTTCCAGCTCTACCGATATACTTGATTGCTAGTAGGAGTAGGATTCGACCACCGTAGTCAGATCTCAACCTAGGTAAGCTTGTGTGCTCACTGTCCCGGATAACCATACGTCTCACACCCCACATATTCCCATGCCCCAAGGACCCCCTCTTGGCATACTTGTCTTCAATCCGACAACAGTTGGTGCCCACCTAAGGAAGGTGACCTTCAGATCTACATTCCGGGCAGAATCTGCGTGTGTCGGAATCAGCGAAACAATCTTCGTCGGTCAAGTCCTCTATGCCAGTGATGTCCCCCTCGTACTTGTCAACGAGACCTAGATTCCGGCTAGGAAGGCCATGACTAGCTACACCATCCTGTCTTTTGGCGAGATCGACGTCTACCTCGGTTTGCTGAACCTGCCCAACCCACCCCAGCGGTGATGATAGAGGCGGGAGAAACTTCTGGATCTACTCTGTCTGTGGAGGCGGCAGAGTTCTGGATCTCAGAAAACCCTAATCCCACCTAGCCCGCACCTGAAGTGGAGATCGTGGAGAAGATCGGATCTAAAGAAGGTCTCCCTCAGGAGGTCGAATCTCGGGAAGATCAAAGCTGCAACAACTTCGAATCCGGCTCTGTCGATGCTGGAGCAGAAAACCCGCTTCTAAGGCACACTGTGAGGCAGGTGATGCTGCGAGGCGATGCTAATATGGCTGATGTTCTCAAGACCATCAAAATTTTCGAGGAAGCACAAAAAGAAGGCCTCACCCACCTCAGATTGCATGGATCTCACTTCGTCGGCTAAGCCGACTCTAGATCCGTCACTGCCGATGCTGGATATGACAACGACTCAGTTTTGGACGTAATCGGAACAAACATCGACACACCAGCTTCCCCAGAGGAATCCATGAAGTCGGCAGAACTCCGAGCGTATGAAGAAGAATTCTAAGAGGAGTTCACCTCCAGGGCTGGGAGGAAGGAGAAGGGTCGAATCCAAGTCCCTACAACAGCATGGACGAAAGATACGACGAAAACTCTCCTGATTCGTAGGATGATATGGACCTCGGAGAAAATCCTGACGTCCAAATGTCCAAAAGTACTGATAGAAGCTTAAATCCAGGAATCAGACCAAAAGCCGTCTTTGCCACCGGTACCCAGAGATCCCATAAGGCAAAGAAGAAGAAGAAAAACAAGACTCCAGCTAAGGATCTTCCGGTTGAGAAGAAAGTCGCTGAGCAATTCGAGAAGGATTCAGATGGCGCTCTGATCCCCAGGAACAAAAAAAGTCTCCGTTGGATGGACATGTGGTTATCCTAGGTGCCCGTGAAATCTATGGAGAAGCACTAACAACATCGATCCCAACCGCCTCGGAACTTACACCGGAAGAGCTAGAAGAAAGGGCCTTGGCCCTAGAAGCACAGCGCCAGCGACTCTTGGACGAGGACACTCACCTCGTTGAGGAGAAGCAACACATCACAGATGCAGGATAATACAACTCCGTGCAGCATCACAAGACCCGAAACGGCTCTGAGCTGGCAAATAAAAATCCGGACATCCAAGGCCATGGTGCCCGTGCAAATTGTGTACGTGTCTGCCACGAGAGATCTTATTTATATTCCTTCCCAAGGCTGAAGCGAGCCCCATGTTTAGTTATAAACCATCTGGAACGTGTGTAATTTTAGGAAAGATTCCAAAATTCCATCCAGCAGAAGATCATTGGCATCCGATGCTGATTTGTGACAAGTCACCCGTAAACGCGAGATGCTACACCCCACCAGTCTAACACCAACACCTGAAAATCATAGACATAACTATGCAACTCATTAGTCTTGCTAATACTGTTGGCATCTTTCTGGTGCCACTGTTCGTAACAGAAATTTGATGCTCCATCCAGGATTAAAGTCTGACGATGTTTTCTTCTTTTTGTTGTTGTTATTACAGGGAGGTTGTTGGAAGGGGCCTGCCAGATTGTGTCCGTCTTCCGTCAGCGATCACGGTTCACGAGCTGCCAATAGACCATGGGTGATGATGGCCACGGCGGGTGGAAGATATATGCATTCCTGCTCCTGCTTGCCTCCTGAGGCTGATAGATGAACCGAAACTTACTATCATGCCTGAAGTTGAGCCACGTGGAGCAGTCAGAAAATTAGAAAAGAAGGTGGATGGAGATTTGTTTATACTGGGAGCGACAGCGGTGTATAGTAAATACTTTTTTCTTCTTGTTTATTTGTTTCATTTGTTGTTTATGATGGTACATGGTTTTTGATAAAGAGGGAATCCCAAAACATGGGTAGCGTTCACGGACCATTCATCCTGCTTGTCTCTTTCTCGCCATGTTTGATCTTCGGTATCTTCAATACAATATAAACTGTATTAGCAACTGAGAGGAACTTTGCATCAATCATTATAAGACAATTAAAAGAAAGGATACTGTAATAAAGAGAAATAAACACACGGTAGTAATACTTACAAGATCCACACACTGTTGTTAAACATGGCCTAACAGACAAACAATTGTCATCTTTTTTGAATTATAGGATGCCGACTCAAACCAAACCACATAAGTATAAACAATTGATCTGTCATGATCACGTCAAAGTTTCTTAGAGCAACTCCTGCAGTCGCGCTAAAGTAATCGCTGATATATAGGGCGCGCGCCAAATTTGCCTCCTCCAGCAGAAGCGCTATAGTTGTGCGCACTATAATTTTTATTTTGCAGGTGGCATTTTGCCCCTCCGACGCGTCATTTTTAGTGCGTTCGGTCGAGCACGCTCTATCGTTACGACCGCGCGCGAAACACCCAACCGCCACTCGGAAACTTCACCCGTGCCTGCGCCCTCTTCTCCCCCATTCCGGCACCGCCGCCGCTGCGATTTGTCACTGCCGGCGCTTCCGACGGCACCCCCACAGTAGATCCGCCCCCGCCGCACCTCCCCATAGCTATCCTGAGCGTGCCTCCTCTTTCCCGACTGTCGCCGCCTCTATCCCGACTGCAACAAGCGAGCGCGGGCGCCTCCGCGCGTCGGTCTGGTGCTCGCCGCTTCCGTGCCACCACGTTCTGGTTCTCGCCGATTCCGTGCGTCGGACTATGACCATTTCCTCCTCGAGCCGAGAAGCAGTATGGCGCACGCAAGGTGTTCGCCAAATAGCCGGAAGGTATGTTTTCGCCTCCGCTGCACCATTTTTCATATAGTTTTTTAGGTTAGTTAGTAGATTAAGTGAGTTCAATCGTTCCATGTTTGTAGAGGAAATACGATTCATCCGATGATGAACTTGAGATGGAAGAAGACGATAACATAGCGATGCTATTGGCTTGGCGAGTTAACAAAACATTGAAGCGCGGTGGTTTGGTTTTTGGTAGACTCAAGTTGTGGAGGGATATGATCGATGGCCACAATCGGTTGATGTAGATGTATTTGAATGAAAATTGTACATACCCCGAGCACTATTTTTGTCAGCGTTTTCGAATGAGCCCCCAATTTTTCAAGCGCATAGCAGAGGAGGTGGCCAAGTATGATCGGGTTTTTCATCAAAGGAGGAAAGCCACTGGAGAACTTGGGCATAACACCTACCAAAAGGTGACCGCCGTCTTGCAGATGTTGGCATACGGTATACCAACGGATATAGTTGATGACCACTTGGCTATGGGTGAGAGTCAAGCTATCGAATGTGTCAAGCGCTTTGCCGTTGTAATTGTGTGAGTGTTCGGCACCACATACTTGAGAGCCCCCAATGTTGAAGACACTGCTAGGATTTTGGAGGAGAAGAAGGCTCGATGGTTTTTAGGAATGCTTGCCTCTAGTGATTGTCTGCACTGGAGTGAAATAATTGTCTTGTGGCATATCATGGACAATTCAAAGGGCACAAGAAGGATTCCACTATCGTCCTTGAAGCGGTGGAAGATTATAAGACTTGGATTTGTCATGCATTCTTTGGCATGCCCGGGTAGAGCAATGGCATTAATATTCTTCAATGGACACTGCTTATGACAAGGATTGTATTGCGTGAAGATCCACAGGTGGAGTTTGAAGCAAATGGCCACAAATACAACTATGGCTACTATCTTGCCGACGACATCTACCCAAGGTGGCAAACATTTGTGAAGCCGGTTCACCATCCCAAAGGTAAGAAACAACTCCAATTTCACAATGCACAAGTGGTGGATAGGAAAGATGTGGAGAGAGCATTTGTGATTTTGCAAGCCTAATTTGCTGTTGTGAGAGGACTGGCTAGATTTTGCGATCAAGATTGCCTTTGGTACATCATGAACGCTTGTATGATCATGCATAACATAATTATAGAGGATGATCATGGCAAAGATGTGGATTACTTCTTCTTTGACTTGATGGGGAGGGGGGGTCCTGTGCAAGTGAAGAGAAGAGCACATAGAGTGACGCGTTTCATTGCTTCATATCATGCTATTCGGTTGAACGAGGTGCATGATGAGCTCCAAAAAGACCACATCGAGGAGCATTGGAAGTGGTTTGGAAAACAATAGTGGCCACTATATTTGTATGTTTGTTCAATTGTTCGAAAATACTTTGTTGCAATGTTGATGAAAAAACTTGTTGTATTTGTTCACCTGGACCGATCCATCTGTGCATCTAATTTGGATAACGCTTGGGTCGGTCCGGAGAGCGCGCTTGTCCTCGCGCGACCTCCTGTTTGTTCACCTGGACCCTGTAACCAGTGGCACAACAGACACTCCTCCCCCAAACCCTCGCCCTCCATATCCCGCCACCAGATCAGGCGCAGCCGTCGCTGCCGCCACTGCCGACTGCCACTGTCGCCCCCCGCGATATCGAGCAGGACGACCGCAGACCACGCGCATTGCCGGAGTTGACTCGACGCTCCACAGGCCATCCCTCCTTCCCCGACCCCCGCCTATCGATTGGACGCGCACAACCTATTCGGTCGTTTGCCGAGGTGCGTTCGCCAAGGTGCGTTTGCTGATCTTTTTTGGTAGCTGGTCCGCTGAGGGAGTTGGCATAGCCATTGGCGTTAGCCTGCTGGACAGATGGGTAGCATTCGAAGGGCGATCGATTTCTTCTACAAAAATTTCGTCGATTCATCATCCGACGAGGAGTCCGACAATGAGACCGAAATTCTTTTTGCAGCTGCACAGATGGTGCACGACCACTACCTCCTCCCGCCGCATAGAGGTGGCTCGGCGAAGCGACGTGAAACCAACCATGAACGCGACCGGGAAGAGGGACACATACTCCTTTACAAGGACTACTTCCACCCAACTAATCCGGTCTTTAAAGAGAAGGCATTCTGTCGCCGCTATCGGATGTCCAGGAACCTATTCTTGGACATACTCAACGGGGTGAGGGAGTACGACGACTACTTCGAGACCAAGTACGATTGTACCGGTAAGATTGGCTTCTTCTTCTACTAGAAATGTTCAGCTGTCATTTGGCAGCTTGCATATGGAGTGTCCGGTGATCTCCTCGACGACTACACGCGCATGAGCGAGTTTACATGCCATGATGCCATGTATAGATTCTATAGCGCAGTTGTAGCGGTGTTTGGCAAAGTATATCTGAGAGAGCCAAACACCGAAGACACTGCCCACCTTCTGTCCATCAACGAGAGTAGGGGTTTCCTGGGATGTTTGGCAACATCGACTGCATGCATTGGCAGTGGAAGAACTGTCCTTTTGGTTGGCAAGGGCAGTTCAAAGGGCATGTAGAATGTTGCATCATCATACTTGAAGCTATTACATCACAGGATCTCTGGATTTGGCACTCCTTTTTGGCATGGCTGGATCAATCAATGACTCAATGTGCTGCAGAGGTCACCGGTGTTTGCTAGGCTGGTAGAAGACAATGCCCCACAAGTTTTCTATGAGATCAATGGCAATGCATATAATATGTGGTACTATCTAGCTGACGGTATCTATCCATCCTAGCCACCTTTGTGAAGACAATCCGCAACCCTAGAGATGAGAAATGCAAGAGGTTTGTGAAAGAGCAAGAGGCCACTAGGAAGGATATGGAGCGAGCATTTGGTGTGCTTCAGTCAAGGTGGGTTATTGTTCGATACCCTGCTAGAACCTGGAGCACATGCACAACATGATCATCGAGGATGAGCGTGATGACGATATCTTAAACTAAGGCTAGGATTTCCAGGGTCAACTGGTTGAGCCAGAGCCAGGTGTAGCGTCTTGGGAAGAATTCATGTAAGTGTATGAAAATTTGCGTCACATGCAAACCTATGACCGGCTTCAAACTAGATTTGGTTGAGCATGTATGGGCTCGTGCAGGAAATCAAAATACTTAAGCCCTTATTTGTTTTCTAATCTGAGTGCCGTTTGGTTATTTTTTACCGAACAATGTCAATGTGTACTATTCATATGTAAGCACTATTTTAAGTATATTACCTAATCTAGTTTATTTATTTGTCAAAATATACATTTCTCTGTATAATTTGACTGAACTATTCATATGCAAAGACGAGCTCTAGACAACGCTGGCTAGCGCGGACATTTAGATCGCGCTGCTGGCCGGACATGTAGAACCGCGACCCCAGTGTCCGCGGTCTGACCAAAATGAACAAAAACAGACTGTTTCGGTCGTCCGTTTGGTTCGGCTCACTAGAGATGCCGGAGGCTGATAGATGAACCGAAACGAAATACCATGCCTAGAGTTGAGCCACGTGGAGGTAGAATGCTGAGCTGCTGGTTGTTGGGCCGTCAGAAAATTAGAGAAAAGGTGGATGGAGATTTATTTATATTGGAGATCGACATCGGTGTATACCAAATACCACCTTTTTTTCTTTTTATTTGTTTCATTTGTTGTTTATGACTGTACATGGTTTTTGATAAAGAGGAAATCCCAAAACAGGGCCAACGTTCACGAACCACTGATCCTATTTCTCTTTCTCGGCATGTTTGATCTTCAGTAGCTTTAATACAATATAAACTGTATTATCGCTACAGAGGAACTTGCATGATGGATCAATCATCATAAGATAATTGAAAGAAACTCAGACGATAGTAATATTTCTACGTGGATGTCCGAATGATACCATGAGAATATGATTATTCTTACAAGGCGCACAAGACCCACAAACCATTGTGTTAAGGAAAACGATAGGGTTCTCCCGGTGGATCGAACGAAACGATCCCCCGGATCGTTCGTTCACAGAGCTGATGCGCCCTGGACCCACCACGCACGCGTTCTTTTCTTCCTCAATCAACGCACGCAGTTGTCTCGCTCGTCGACGACGCCGCGCCGCTGCGCCGCCCGCCCCTGCTTGCGCGGCGAGGCGCCGCCCGCCGCCACGCCCCCACACGCCGCTAGCGCCGCCGCTCGCCCTGCTTGCGCGGCGCTGCGGCGCCTGACCGCCACGCCCCCAACGGATCTCCGCCGGCGTCGAGGACGACGATGTCCTCGTCCAGCAGGCCATAGCCTCCTCTGCTCCTTCCGTCGTGCGCCCCGCCCCCGCCCTACTCTCCTTCCGCCAACGCGCGTCGCCCAAGCTCTCCTGCCGGACATGGCGATCTCGTCGAAGATGGAGGCCCCTCCCTACTCCGCCGCCTCGCCCCACGTCGTATTTGTGTTCGTGTCCTCCCCCGGCGCGCGAGAGCTCCCACCGGAGCAAGCACTTGCCATCGCAGCGAATCAGGCGGATTTTGCTACTCGCAGGGTGCTACAAAGGCGGGACGACGATGCTACTAGAAGTGGTCGTCGTTGCTACAAATGAAGGGTCACGATGCTACCCGACCAACGAATGCGTTTTGAGATTTTGCTACGGGACGATGCTACAATAGTAATAATGTTTTGCTATTCCCCTTCTATGTTTTTGCTACAATAGCATAAAGTTTTTGCTACGATATTTTCGACGAAAGCCCTCAGCAAAATCGGTTTTGCTACGGCAAGCACCGGCGATATCTCCTGCGAGGTCGTTCTTTTTGCTACATTAGCAAAAAAATTTGCTACCACCGTTTTACGGTTTTGCTACAATAGCATAACATTTTTGCTATTGTATACATCTGAATCTAGACAAATCTAAGGCAACTAATTTGGATCGGAGGGAGTACTTCCTCCATTCTGAAATATGACTTGGATTTCTAGATTCGAATATATCTAGATAGGAATTTAAGTCACTTACTTTAGAACAGAGGGAGTATATAGAATGCCGACTCAAACCACATAGTACTCCCTCCGATTCAAATTAGTTGACTCAGATTTGGCCATTCAAATGTATCTAGATTTGTTTTAGTGTTAGATATCTGAATCTAGATAAAGCCAAGTCAACTAATTTAGATTGGAGGGAGTACTATAAACAATTAATCAGCCATGATCACGTCAAAGTTCCTTGTGCCTCCAGTTCTAGTCTGAAGCAGCATAACTAATCGGAAGAAAACTTAGGTGGGTAGGTAGGCATCAAATCCATCTGTCCACACAATTTTCCTCAAAACACAGCCTGTTAGGTTCCTAACTGTTCACAATAATAGGATACCACTCTGTACCTACATCTGTCAAGACAACACCTCTGCTGCCTGCAAGGGAATGCCAGCCCACAAAACAATCTGAAACTGATATGCAGGCCCTCAAAATCTCAAATAATATGAGCTCATGGACTTCAGAGCTTAAAAGCCTTGATAATGAGGATGGTCCTAGAGGAATAACCCGTGCTCAAGCATTCAGTTAACAACTACTAGTAGTAGTACTTACTATAGTACTTTGTAGGTTTGCACCAATAAACTAAACAAACTGAAGCACAGCATCACGTGTTAGGTGACTCTGTTCTCATGTGCTCCACACTTGAGGAACTGAACTGAGAGGTCAGCCTGGTTCCACACCTTTCGATCATGCCCTCCTGGAGCTCAGCAGTTTGGCTTCATGTTGCCGTCGGATGATCAAGGATTGCTGGTAAAGGTTCAGGTCGAGACCATCAACATTCCTGCCGACTCGTGCCTGTAGAATTGCCTGCCAGAGAGACATAAACAGTAAAATTAATGTAGTAACATCATTCCAACGGTATACCACGAAAATTGATTGACAGAAGCTGGAGAAGGAGAAATAGTTACATCACTGTTTGGCCGGATTAGGAGTTCGCCGATGAACTGGTAAGTCGAATTGCTGCGGAAACTGATGTCTCTCAGGTGTTGAGTGTCAACCTTCAGGCTCGCACTGCCATCTCGAATAACAGCAAACGCAGAGTCGACATCATACGACTGAAGGCTAAATAATTGTAGGCAAAGAATGTTAGCACAGTTGAAACTCTCTAATGTCCAGAAGTAAAGGTAAGGTGCCTGCACATACATTCCTGTTACTCGGAGGGATGCCCCTTGCTTGAACATCTCCGAGGAGGGCTCTAGCTCTTGTAAAGTAACAGGCAGACCGGGTTTTAGAGTAGAAGATGCCATCTACGACCAGGAACTGTTAGAACACAAAGAGCGAGTTATGCCTGACCTCTGTTGACACTTGACAGTCTTCACAAACAAGAAAAGCATTGATGCTGATACTGTTTCAACATCAACGAACCAACAAGGGACTGATAGACTACTGGAATGCAGGGCGGGGCTAGTTATTCACAGAAGGATTAATTCGTTTGCTTAGCTTCTGATGGTCTTACCTGTCCACATTACACATCCTAGGACTCAACGGATCTTAATTACACTAGTACTTGATAGAATTGGTTACCCTACTGCTCCTCACTGTGTTTGTTCAGATGAATGAAGACAGCAACATGGATACTACGATTTTCTCTAAAATAAATGATTTCCTTGTGTATGGAAAAAAAATGCTTTCAAAGCACAAAAAATTTCCTAGTATGTCCTCCCAGAAAATCATACACGTCTGGAATTTTTTTTAAATAACACGATCCCATCGTCTTTTTTGAAGGAAAACCAAAGTATAGCTTATTTGATACGACTAGGCCTTTTTACCATGAAAAAGTACATGGTGCTGTTGCAAACAAGTTCTCGTCAGATTTATGCAATTTTACAATGGTACGAAACATGAAAACTGAAAGGTGCTAATGTCTTATGTCCATACATTTAGGATATGAGAATCTGAGCTCTGATGAAATAAAGTAAAGAAATTGTAGATATTCTTTTCACATCATCTTTGGTTTCTAAAACAGCCACTGAAATGTTATGACTATGTGTACATATATAATCATGTTTCTACTTTCAGCATGAACATGAAGATGGAGTGATATCAACAGCCGCAAACCCTGATTGACAATAACAGGTTAACAATTTCCACAAAGATTCCTCATTCCTAGTAATGCAATATGGACTCCTCTAGGGGAATCATGTTACAATAAAAAATGATGAAATAAAGTAAAGAAATTGTAGATATTCTTTTCACATCATCTTTGGTTTCTAAAACAGCCACTGAAATGTTATGACTATGTGTACATATATAATCATGTTTCTACTTTCAGCATGAACATGAAGATGGAGTGATATCAACAGCCGCAAACCCTGATTGACAATAACAGGTTAACAATTTCCACAAAGATTCCTCACTCCTAGTAATGCAATATGGACTCCTCTAGGGGAATCATGTTACAATAAAAAATGATGAGATAAAGCAGCTATCACTATGGAAAAAATGTGTTGTATACTGATCTAGCATTGTAATATCACTTATGGAGATACACCATTGGAAGCAAGATGTATCAACTATTAAGAAAGCTCTTCAACATCAGTAACATACATAGGTGAATTATTTTGCAGCTCCTTTGAGCTGCACCCATAAACAGAGGGCATGCATCACCATCCAGGCTTTATAAGAAAAGATGGGGGAGGGACAAATGAAAAAGGAAAGCATATGTACATCCAATACAATACATACATCATTTTGACATTCGGCAATGAAATCCTCATATAGGACTTAACTTATTCTCATATGAACCCTGTGTTTACCAAAATGTTTGGCAACAGCTAGCAACATACCTAATGCGAATGAAGTCAGCAATATCATACAGTTCTCTTAATAAATGATTTCCTTGTGTATGGGGAAAAAATATTTCGATGTACAAATAAAAGTGTGGCCACCTAGTAAATCATACAAGTCTGGAATTGCTAAAATAATACGATCCTTTTTTTTTGGAAGGAAAACCAGCTTATTTGATATGACTAGGCATTTTTTACAATGAAAAAGTACATGGTGCTGTTCCAAACAACTTCTCGTCAGATTTATGTAGTTTTACAATGGTACCAAAAATGAAAACTGGAAGGTGCTAGTAATGTTTTATGTCCATCACAAACCCCAGAAGAAGAGAGCAGTATACACATTCAGAATCTGAGCATCTGAGCTGTGATGAAATAATGTACTCCCACCAATCCATAATAAGTGTCGCTGATTTAGTACAAACTGAAATGCTATGACTGTGTGTGTACATATGATCATTTTTTTTTACTTCCAGCAGGAACATAAAGGTGTGAGTGATATCAACAGCAGTAAACCCTGATTGACAATAACAGGTTAATAATTTCCACAAAGATTCCAAAATTCCTAGTAATGTGTGTAACATAAAAATTGATAAGATAAGCAAGTATCACTATGGGAATGATGCTGC
Organism: Avena sativa; assembly: GCA_916181665.1. Taxonomy (NCBI): domain Eukaryota; kingdom Viridiplantae; phylum Streptophyta; class Magnoliopsida; order Poales; family Poaceae; genus Avena; species Avena sativa. The sequence goes on from OV702287.1 coordinate 350,463,104, forward strand.
TGGGTACTGATCTAACATTGCAGTCTCACTTATGGAGATGCTGTTGCACTGTAGGAAGCAAAATATATCAACTATCCAGGAAGCGCTTCGAAATCAGTAATATACATAGATGGATCATTTTAGAGCACCTTTGAGCTACACCCATAAACAGAGGGCGAGCATTACCATCAAAGGTTCACAAGAAGAGATGGAGGATGGACAAATGAAAAAGGAAAGCATATGTACTAACCTAAACAATACATACATCATTTCAACATTCAGAGATGAAATCGTAATCTAAAACTTAACTTATTCTCATATGAACCTGCCTTCACCAAAACGTTTGGCAACAGCATGCAACCAACTTAATGCGCACGGGCTAGAAGAGACCTAATAAAACCCACAACCCTGGTGGAGATTGCGTCTACACCGGCCATCGGGTCCGTTGTATCCACGACCATCCTCGGCACATCACCAGTATCGTAGTCTGTGCAACCTTGGTAGCCTTCCACAAGCCTTTCCAGCTCGGCCCAAGTCTTGGGTTTATGCCACCCATCAGCACCAGCATCAGCCAGCACACCCCCATGCTTCTCCAGCCTGCGGCGCCACTCATCTTCGTTGCTCGGTCGGCATTCCACAACGACAACAAGTGCGGCGGGCAGGGTGACCAGGATGTCGAGATGCTCACGACGTGACAGCGGGGAGTCGACGACGACTGACAAGCCAAGCTGGAGCTGCCTTTCGGCCATCCTCCAAAGCACGGCGTAAGAGAGCTCGTTGAGCATGCCGCTGCCGCCCGCAGCGCACTCGAGGTGCAGCGTGCAGTCCCGCACATCGTCCTTGTCCAGCAGCGGGCATCGGAGGGCGGAGGCGATGGCGCGCGCTGCCGTGGACTTGCCGGACCCCGGGTGGCCCTTCATCGCCACCACCACTTTCTCCGCTGCCGGCGGACCAGACCGTTCCCCGGCCATGGCCACGCCCCGTCCCTAATCAATTTAACAACCCCTCCCCAGTTGCTGCGCTGCCGGTTCCTTGGCTCGCTCCCCCTCAACCCGCAAATGGATTTTTGGTTCCAGTTAATCGGCATAAAGAAAAGGGGGCAAGCAAACAGTGGGATCTTATCCCTAATTTAGCAAGAAGCCAAGAACCTCGCAATCTATCTAAGGTCCAGAAGCATCTAGGGCGGGATCAGACAAAAAGAATAGAGAACACAAGGGAATGGCATGAAATCTGTGGGGGGCAGGTGTCGGTACCTGGCTGCGGTGGTGGCCGGCGATGTCGACCCGAGGAGACGGTGACCGTCCTGTTCCTGGAACTGGAAGGGGTGACAGGACGAGGAGGGTGACGGCCTGGTATGCCTGGAGGCCCATACGCTGCATAGAGCAACTTTAGACTCCCAATGTGGTGGCCTGGTATGCCTGGAGGCCCATAAACAAAGCAAATCTCCGCTCAAAAACAGAAAAGCAAATCATCGGAAATTTAAAAAAAAGGCGATCTCCGGTCCGTCTCGCGCGTCGTCAACGTGTCAAATGGCTTCTTCCCCTTCGCCCAGAACTCCTAGTGACTATGCATGCTTAACAAGTTTGCAACGAGAAGAAAAGTGAGAATATGATGAGAGAGAGGGAGAGGGAGACACATGAGAGCAAGAGTACAAATTTCCTTGTATTTTTTAAATCCGATGGTTCAAACTAAAATATTTTAAGAACCAGTTATCCAAATTATGAATTCTTTTTGAGCTCCTCGAGAGCTTCAAAACTAGATCTCATATTGGTAGATTTTGAATAACTTTTTATTTTATTTTCAAAACCTTGTGTTTGTACTTAAGATTCCTTCAGTTCTGTATTTTTGTACTTCGGGCCTTAGTGTACTTTGTACTAGGATTACTACACTCTTTATACTTCCGGATACTTTAAAAGTGAGTATACTTTATTTTTTTATACTTTGTCTCTTAGTACAGTAATACTTTCATGTAATTCGCTCCGAGTACAGTTTTACTTTCGTGTACGTCGGTTGTGAGTACGCTTGTACTTAAGTGTACTTTGGCTTTTAGTACAGTTGTTGTTCCATGTATTTCGATTTTATTTGTACTTTCACATACTTCAGACTGAGTAGAGTTGTATTTTGATGTATTTCGACTTTGAGTATAGTTATACTTTCGACGTACTTTGCATGTGAGCATAACTGTACTTTCGTGTACTTTGGATCTGCATATACTTGTGCTTACGAGTACTTTATTTCTTAGTATAATTGTTGTTCCGCGTACTTCGACTTTGATACATTTGTACTTTCACGTAGTTAGGCTCTGAGTAGAGTTGTACTTTCGTGTATTTCAACTTTGAGTATAATTTTACTTCCTTTATACTTTGCCTATGAGTATAATTATACTTCGCGTACATTGGATCTGTATATACTTGTACTTCCATGTATTTTGTCTCTTAATACGGTTGTTGCTCCGCATACTTCGACTTTTAGTACATTTGTGTACTTAGGCTCTGAGTAGAGTTGTACTTTTGTGTATTTCGACTTTGAGTACAGTTTTACTTTCACTGTACTTTTCATATGAGTATAATTGTACTTTCGCATACTTTGCCTCTTAGTAAACTTATTGATATGGGTATACCCTACAGGTACTTGAGTTTGGTATATATGGTCCAGATACGGCAGAAGCCCACAATGTTGCCAAGGCCCAATGCAGAATTCGAATGACCCACGGACTCTTCGATTGCTTGTGAGACAAGAAGAAGTTTAAGATAGAAAGTTCAAAGGGCGAACCCTAATTTGTGACCGACTCGACCTACTATCCGAGACCTAGCTTATCTATATAAAGGCTAGGAGGGGGCGGCGAGGAGGACAATCACAACCCTAGTTTCCACAACTCTCGCCAGATTGCATCTGTGCGCCCCTGTAATCTTCGATTCCTTCGTTAATTCCAAGAACAGACAAGCAGGAGTAGAGACCTCTACGAGGCCTAAACCTGGGTAAATCTTGCGTCCCTGTGTGCTTGTTTGCTAGCCGATTGATGCCTCCAGCGCTCCCTACTTCTCCAAAACCCAAGTCCATAACAATGGGCATTGACGAGTTGAACCCTCGCCAATTGGCACCGTCTGTGGGAATTGGGAGTGCTGATGTCGCGGCTTCTTCGGCCCCGTCAACCGCGATCTACAACTCTGCAACATCAGAGATTCGCCAACTCTTCGACGCGTTCGACTTCACCGTCCACACGCCCGCCGCTCGCCCGACTTTCGAGTCCGTGGGCGATGGAATCAGCCTGGCGATTGGGAGCTTCCGCTTCTAGGTCGGTCAACTGGGCACGCTTCACATGCCTGACCAGCCAACGGCACCCGTGATTGCTCCAGCATCGTGGTTCCCGCCACCAATCGGCACCCTCAGCGAGCTCAACACCTCAGCAACAGCTAGGAGTACGGACATCGACAACAGTCGCGGATCTGATCTGGGTGACCTAGCCACAAAAGATGGAGCCTACGGCTCTGGATCTGAAAGTTGCGGGAGCAACAGCTTCCCCAACCACTTCATGTGCGCCGTCATTAACGCGGGCGACACCGGCGTCAATCGCAAAAACACTGGCACCGGATCTGGCACCGGACCGCCCAACGGCAGTACGCCCAATGGTGGCATACCAGTCACAAACGGCGGCCCCACCAACTGTGGTAATGGCGTGTCCGTCAACAACGGGACAAGGGAAGAACCAGCACTCACGATGAATGAGAACACCGGCGAGCGCATGCTGATCAAGCTCAACGACAACGAGTGGGCACGCTGTCGCGAAGCTCTACGGGGCAATCCTCTACCCCCCAATACACCGCAGGACATGCTGATGGGCTACCATTGGCTGCTAAAGGAGGAATTCAAGCGCCATCAACATGTGATTGCGCAACTCGAAGCGCGCAGAAAGGCGGTGGATGAGTCGAGTCTTCGACTAGCTGGGCTCTCCTCCCATGGAGGATCCTCCTCCAAAGGCAACTAGTACGTGGCCAACAAGAGGCGATCTCGACTGGCCCACCTCACCGAGCAAGAACGCGTAGAAGCTGCAAAAGTCCTCGATTTCATCTCTATGACGGTGGATACGCGGGGCAACGTGCTCCCAAAAACACCGCAAGCCGCGGTGACAGTGGCTACCATGTACCTCCTCAACAACCAGCCACCGGCTGGAGATCCGCGAGCTGCCATGCACCGATCTACGATCGCGGGCCTAGGGCTAATCGAGGTCGTCCTCGACAAAGAACCAACACCAGAGCTGAAGAAAAGCAAGGCTCTGGACAAGTACTACTCGTACTCCTCCAGTGACGACAGTCACGATCTGTCACGACGACATCGCTCACGGCGGCATCACCGTGACTACGATGCGCGTGATGACCTCACGCATCGCAAAGTAGACAAGATGCGGGCAAGCCATGCTCGTTTGACTGACTCGGAAGAAGACGAGACTGAGCTCTGTGGTGCCAGATGCTTCAGCAGGTCCATCAAGCATAAGCGAATGCCTAAGGGGTTCAAGCTCCCGTCGGAGAATCCAAAATTTGACGGCCTACAGGACCCGAAAATCTGGTTGGAGGACCACATCTCCTCCGTTAGGCTACATGGCGGGAGTCGAAGCACGGCCATGCAATGCCTGCAGCTACAGCTGCAGGGCGTCGCTCGCGCATGGCTCAACAACCTCCCGCGCGGATCCATTCACAGCTGGGAAGAGCTGGTCTACAGCTTTGTGCGCAACTTCAAGGGCACTTACAAAAGACCCGCATCAATCAAAGAACTGAGAAGCTGCGAGCAAAGATTTGGCGAATCGCTGCGCTCGTACATCCAGAGGTGGTCCATCATCAATAACTCCACAGAAAACATCTCGGAGGACCGTGCAATCGATGCATTCAACAGCGGCGTTCGCCGTATAGAGCTCAGGGAGGAGCTGGGCCGCTCGAAGCCCAAAACGATTGACCACCGGATGGAAATCGCGAATCAGTGGGCTGACGGAGAAGACTCGGTGAAAAACTATACCTACTCCGATGACGATGACGACCTCGGGCGCAAACGCGACCGCCAAGGCAAGCGATAGATGCACATCTACGATGACCGTGACGAGGTCAATATGGTCGCAGCCGGCTACACCAACAAACGCGACGACAACCGCAACAACGGATATCGCAGTGGTGGATACCGCGATAGCAGAAAAACCACGCAGGTGTGGCAATGCCGCACTCGCGAAGAGGCACCCGCAACATCTATCAAGGACAAACTGTCCGGACCATGCAACGCGCACTTCTACATCGACAAGCACGACGGCAAGAAGAAATCCAGCCACCTTCTCAAGGACTACCGCAAGTTCCTCAAACCAGGCGTTGTGGCTCGGATGAATCGCGACGCGGTCAACAGGGGCTATGGAGCCGCCCCAGGCGCTGTGGCACTTGGAGCTCCTCCACCACCGCCCGGACCACCACCACCCGCGGCCGCACCGGTCCAGCATCACGGAGACGAGCCATACCCACGAGTCGTGGGCAACACGGGGATGATCCAAAAAGGGCGTCCCTCAAATCGAGTGCAGAAGGCCATCACTCGCCAAGTCAATCTGGCGATAAACTCTCCACCCTCCACCACTGAGTACCTTAGTGGAAGCGACTCCTGCATCACTTTCGACAGGCGCGATCACCCGCGCCAAGTTCCTCGTCCAGGCCATTGTCCCCTCGTACTCGACGCACGGCTCGGGGGCTTCGATATGAGTCGCGTCTTCATGGACGGCGGCAGCGGTATTAACCTCATGTTCGCGAGTACCTTGCGAGCGATGAGGATCCCTATGACTTGTCTGGAAGTTTTAGACACGACATTCCACGGCATCGTCCTAGGGAAGGGCATATATCCCATGGGCAAAATCAACCTCGACGTCATCTTCGGCACGCCGCAAAACTTTTGGCGAGAGCGCATCGACTGGCCCTCGCAATACCACTGCATCCTCGGACGTGTCGCATTCGCTAGGTTCATGGCAGTGCCCCACTACGCCTACCTGCAGATGAAAATGCCAGGTCCAAACAGCGTAATCACAATCAATGGCAACTTTGAGAGGTCCGACAGCTGTGACAAGGAATTCAACAGAATCTCCTAGTCCTTCGGCATGCAGGAGGAACTCGCAAGATTGAAGGAGTCGACAAACAACAGTCTGCCTCCCCTAAGCAGGCCAAGTTCACCCGACCCGTCCTTCGACTCGTCGGTGCACACGAAGAAAGTCTAGGTCCACCCAACGGACCCGACCAAGACGACCCTCATCGCCAACAACTTGAGTTCCGCATAGGAACTCGCACTCGTCGAATTCCTCCGTGAGCACTGGGAGATCTTTGCTCGGTGTCCAGCAGACGTGCCAGGATTTCACAGGGAATTTGCCGAGCACTCACTGAACATGAATCTAGACGCAAGGCCAGTCAAGTAGACAATTCGGCGACTGTCTGAACCAAGAGCAAAGGCAGTCGAAATGGAGATCAACAGACTCCTCGACGCAAAATTCATGCGCGAGATAAAGGAGAGCACTTGGCTTGCTAACACAGTGCTTGTGCCTAAAAACTACACGGATATCCTGCGGATGTGCGTGGACTTTACTTCCTTGAATAAGCACTGCCCAAAGGAACACTTCCCGCAACCATGAATCGACCAAATCATTGACTCCACCGCGGGATGTGAGCGCCTCTATTTCCTCGACGCCTACTCAGACTACAATCAGATTCAAATGAAGGAGGAGGATCAGGAGAAAACGATGTTCATGACACCCTTTGGTGTGTTCTGCTACAACACGATGCCCTTCGGGCTAAAAAACACAGGAGCCACCTATCAGCGGTGCATGCAGGCTTGCCTCAAGAACCAACTTGGTCGCAACATCCAAGTGTACGTTGATGACATCGCCATCAAAACCAAAGAGGAAGTCTCGCTAATCGACGATCTACGCGAGACCTTTGCCAACCTCGACCCCTACCGGATCAAGCTTGATCTGGACAAATGTGCCTTCGGCGTGCCATCTGGGCAGTTACTCGGGTATCTCATCTCTGCGAGAGAGACGAAGCAAACCTGAAGAAAATAAAGGCCATACTGGCCATGGAGAAGCCGAAGAACGTAAAAGGCGTCCAGCAGCTGGCTGGGCGAATCGCGGCGCTCAGTCGATTTATCAGTCGAATGGACGAAAAGGCACTGCCCTTCTACCAACTTCTCCGCAAAACTGACAAGTTCAAGTGGGCAGACGAAGCGCAAGAAGCATTCGAAGATCTCAAGCGTCTACTATCCACCTCACTAGTACTGGTGACGCCTCGTGAAAAGGAACCACTACTGCTCTACATCTCCGCCACCAACTAGGTGGTCAGCACGGTGCTCGTGGTGGAACGAGCCGAAGAAAATAAAGTCCACGGGGTCCAATGCCCAGTATACTACCTCAGCGAGGTGCTCATGCCAACAAAATAGCAGTACCTGCACTACCAGAAGCTGGCGTATGGCGTCTTCATGAAAGCTAGGTGACTACGCCACTACTTTCAGGAGCACCCAATCATGGTGGTAAATGACGCCCCACTCGGGCATATACTCAATAACCCTGACGCCACAGGACGAGTCGCGCTCTGGGGAATCGAATTGTCTCCATGAGACATCACATATGAAAAGCACGGCGCAATCAAGTCGCAAGTTCTCCCGAATTTTCTCATGCACTGGATGGAGAACCAGCTCCCTGACAAGCCAGATATGTCGTACCTTTGGACAATGCACTTCGACGGGTCCAAGCGAAAGGACGGGGCTGGCGCAGGTGTCATACTGACATTGCCCCAAGGAGACAAGATGAAATACACTCTGCGAATGCAGTTCACCGCCTCCAATAATGAAGCTGAGTACGAAACCCTAATCCATGGGATGCGGATGGCGAAAGCCTTCAGCGCCAAAAGGCTCATCATCTACAGTGACTCCAAACTGGTGGTCAACCAAACGATGCACGAGTGCAACACACTGAGCGACAACATGGTCGCCTATCGCGACCTCTATGACACACTCCAAGCAGACTTCGACGACTGTGAATTGCAACACGTGGGCCGCGAAAGCAATGAAGAGGCGAATCTACTCGCCGATATTGGCTCCACCTGTGCCCCCATACCACCTGGGTTATTTCTCGAGCGCATCTGCGAGCGCTCCATCAAGCCCAAGGCTCCAGAGAAGAAAGCAAGCACGTCAACGGACTCGGGGGCTACGCCACCTAACGAGCCAATGGCACTCACGACCTAGAGCTCGATACAGGACTCGAAGGACCAATGGGCATCATGATGATCGAGCCATCTTGGACACAACCCTACATCACATATCTACTCAGCAAGAGGCTGCCAGATGATCCGACTGACGCGCAACACATCGCGTGACGGTCCAAGGCATTCGCCCTCATTAACAACGAACTGTACAAGCACATCATCACAGGAGTACTTCAACGACACGTCTCCAACGGGGATGGAAGGGCCGTCCTCCTCGACATCCACGAAGGCACTTGCAGGCACCACGCTGGCAGTCGCGCACTCGTTGCCAAAGCTCTACGAGCGGGCTTCTACTGGCCCACGGCCATGCGCGACGCCGAGGACATCATCCAGCTTTGCAACGCTTGCCAGCAATTCGTAGACAAACCTCACGCACCTGGCGCAAAACTCTGGCCAATACCATTGGCTTGACCCTTCGCGCAATGGGGAGTCGACATGGTCGGCAAGCTCCCAAAATCCTCGCGAGGAGGTTACATCTACCTCTTGGTTATAGTCGACAAATTCACCAAGTGGATCGAGACCATGCTGGTGACAAATCAATCAAGGGCCAGTGCTGTCAAGTTCTTCGAGTCCATTGTCTACCGCTTTGGAGTGCCACACAGCATCATCACGGACAATGGGACGAACTTCACCTCTAAGGAGTTCTAGGAATTCTGCGAAAACCTGGGAATCAACATAAGCTATGCCTCGGTGGCTCACTCGCAGACCAACGATCAAGTCAAAAAGGCCAACAGCCTTGTCTGTGGTGGAATCAAGAAGCAACTCCTTCGACCACTCAAACAAGCCACTGGATGCTGTCCAGATGAACTGCAATCAGTCCTTTGGAGCCTACATACAACTCCAAACAGCGCCACGGGATACACTCCATTCTTCATGGTACACGGTGCGGAAGCGGTGCTACCCGTAGAAGTGCGCTACAAAGTCCCACGGGTGGTCGCTTACAGCGAACAGGAGTCAACCCTTGCACTCGAAGACTCCGTCGACCTTCTTGACGAGGCACAGGAAATTACAGCGGAGAGATCAACGATCTACCAGCAAAGCCTTCGCAACTACCACAGTAGAAGGCTACGCCCCATATCCTTCGTTGAAGGAGACCTGGTCCTGCGACTGAAGCAACAAGGGCATCTCAAGCTCGAGTCCCATTGGGAAGGACCGTACGTGATTACAGAAGTAATCCCAAGTGGCGCCTATCACCTTAAAGATTTCGAGACAGGAGTCGCATACTCCAACCCTTGGAACATCGCGTAGCTGCATCGCTTCTACCCCTAGTCGTTTTTTACATTACAAATAAGGCTCTTCAGTCAGGCTACTTAGCCACACATTGTACCTCGTACTATTCCGCGAATAAATAAAGCTAAGTGCCCCAAAACTCCGTGTTTTCCTCAATGGTGAGAAAATCGGTAATCGTTAACTGCTCGGTCGGCTTGGGAGTAGCGACTAATCAGAATTCGGATGATTAACTGATTTAATCGGTCGCCTATTAATCGGTGCAACCTACACAAACTAGCACCTAAAACACATGTAGTATATAAGAAATAAATAGTATATGGGCCTTTATATGCCCAATCGTACTTATCTAAAGCCCAAAAGCCTATTAAAACACATACGCTTCTCCTCTGACCTTTGAAGTTGCTATTCTCCCACCATCTACCTAGGATACTGTCTGGTAACATCGGGAATCGAGCGGGAGCTTCACAAAACCTACTTCATTGGAGCGGGCTAGCGGTTGGACAGGCGATATGCGTTGAAAATTTGTAACTTTTTTGACCAAGTGTAGTAGTTAATCGGGAATATACCTAGTAATCGGTCTATCAGAGCTATTAGTCGGGTTAAAGGATTAACACAATAGATTAATGGTAATCGACACGGTTAGGTCCCTAGTAGAGATTAATCGGCCTATTAATCGCTGATTCGGACGATTTTTTGAACAGTGGTTTTCCTTATTTTCTTGCAATTTTGTCACTCAGGGGCTGCGCCACCCTTTATACTTCCGTTCTACGAATAAATCATAGTATCCCGAGTAGCTGACACAACATCAATCGAACCCTTGATAAACACTAACCCAGTTGCAACGCACCTGACAGGTTGGCAAGGTGCTGAGATAAACACAAGTCAGGCTAGCGAAAAGGAACTGCGGAGTACAATTCACTCGCAAGATATAAAAGCTAGCAAGCTCTTCACATATCAATGGGTATTAATTACATCCAACATAATCATACGAACTTTACAACACTTATGCAATTATGTGCATGATACAAATCATGCTACTGCTGCAAAAGAAGAACGTTCGTTTGCTCCTCGAAGAAATCGACAATGTCCTCTACTGGACGATCAACCGCTTGATAGTGCGGAACCATGTTCCAGGTCATACTTTCTAGCGGAGGCGGCGGCCCAACAGCAACATGCGCAACATCTACATCCGTCCTATGCAGTCACACCAGCGACAACACAGCCTTAACACCAGCTACTAACTGCTGCCGCACACATTCGCGGACCGCAATCAAATCTTGAAACTTCACTAGAAGAGCCAATAGGCTTGAAGGGACAGCGTCCAGCGGAAACATCATTTGATAAATATGCCTAAGGCACGACTGCGCCTTCTTCAAATAATGAAGTACTTGAGAAGAACGATCCTGTAGGGTCGCAAGCGCGATCGCACGATTGTGGTCCACCCAAAAGTACCCACTCGCCTGCAGTTGCTCCTGGGTCAGGTTATTCATTTGAATGGCAACTAGGTCCTTCTCATCCTGTGGATGACGAGCGCTGACAACTACACCAAGAAAAATGGCAAAGTGTGAAGACAAGGCATCACCGCGACTGACTAAAAGAAAAGATGAGAGGGCAGAAAGCTAACATTTGAACTGCTCATTCAACTGCGCCACTTCCTCTAAGAGATACTTCTCACGGGTGGTGGCCTTCTCCGCCTTCGACTTCCACACATCCGCGCTGCCGCGGATGTTGGGGATATACTTTCCGGGTATCCTCACAGTTCCTCACTGACCAGGGTGGCCCACTTTGGGTTAGAGCTTTGCTTCACGGGCGGCCTAGTCAGGGAGAAGAGACGGAGTCCAGTCCGGCTACGGGAAGGCCCAAAAGACTTACCGATATAGGCCCATAGTGTTACTTGTAGTTCAAGATGTACTCTGTAACCGACTCTTAGTCGTAGCCGGATAGATCTCTCCTGTAAACCCTAGGCCGGATATCTATATAAGCCGTCCTAGGGAGAGCCTTTAGGGCACCCAATAGTCTACAATCTCAACTGGCACAGGCGAACCGTTGTAACTCATATTCCGGCCCTGCCGTATTAATGGATTGCTAGCAGGAGTAGGATCCGTCCAAAGCCGGCGGATTCGAACCTGGGTAAACTTGTGTGCTCACCATCCTGGAACACCGCACGTCTCACACCCCTCTCTTCTGCATGCCTCGAGGACCCCCTCATGGTGTACTTGTCATCAATCCGATGACAGTTGGCACCCACCATGGGGCAAGTGAGCTTCGGATCTGCGTTCCGAGCGGAATCTGCAAGAATCGGAATCGGCGAGACTATCACCGTCGGTCGCATCCTCTACGCCAGCGATGTCCCTCTCATCATTCTCGACGAGACCTGGATTCCGGCTAGGGAGGCTGTGACTGTCTACACCATCATGTCTTTTGGCGAGATTGATGTTTACATCGGTTTCACTGAACCTGCCCCACCCACCCAAGCGGTGATGATAGAGGCATAAGAAATTTCTGGGTCCCCTTTGTCTGCGGAGGCGGCAGAGTTCCGGATCCCGGAAAACCCTAATCCCACCCAGCCCGCATGAATTGCGGAGATAGTGGAGAAATCCGAGCCTGAAGCAGACCTGGCGGTCCAAGTTGAATGTAGAGTGGATCTCCCTAGAGAGACCGAATCCCAGATTGACCCACCCGCTAAGGTCGAAATCCAGGAGGAGCATAGCAACAACACTGGTTCTGGCTCTGACGACACCGGGACAGACATGCCTTTTCTAAGATACACACTAATACGCATGATGATGCAAAACTCAGGCGTAGATGAAATCCTCGAGACCATCAAACGTTTCGACGAAGCCTACTATGAAGACTGCAGTTATCTCAGGAGGGGCGCATCGCACTTTGTCGGATATGTGGGATCCGGATCCGGCTCCGCCGATGCTGGAGACAACACTGACTCTGTGCTAGAGGCAATGAGAACAAACACCGACGTACCCGCATCCTCGGATGACTCGATGACATCGGCAAATTTCCGAAAGTTCTCCGTGGAATATGAAGAGAAGTATAACTCCAAAGCTGTAGAGGAAGAAGAAGCCATGGATGAAGGATCCGGGGAAAACTCTCCCAAAGCGCAGGATGACATGGAAATCGGAGATAATCCCGAGGTCCAGATGTCCGAAAGTACCGATCAGAGCTTGACTCCGGGAAACGAACCCAAAGCCGTCTTTGCTACCAGCGTTGCCAAGAAGGCAAAGAAGAAGAACAAGAAGAACAAAACCCCGGAGAAAGACCCTCCGACAGAGGAGGTGATTGCCGAGGAATATGAGGAAGACTCAGATGGAGCACTTATCCCAGACGAGCCCAAAGAAGAGTCGGTGGACAGACACGTGATCACTAAAGGTGCGCGTAAACTCATCGATCCTGCATTAACCACACCTATTCCTACAGCTGCAGAACTTACTGCTGAAGAGCTGGACGAAATGGCCCAGGCCCTAGAAGCGCATCGCCAAGTACTCCTCGATGAAGCCAAAAACCTTGAGGAGGAAAAGAAACGCATGGCAACTACGGAGAAATGCAACTCTAGGCAACATCAGAAGACCAGGAAACGTCATACTCATGACGACCAATTCCCGCAGATTCACAAAGTCCTTTTTGGAGGAGAACATGGGATGCCTCGACGTGACATCAACGGGGATTGGATGTATCCAACACCAGTACAGAACACCGTTGTAGCTCGAGAAATCCTATATGCTAATCTGGGCCCAGAACAGATCCGATTGGGCATTAAGCTGCTCAACAAGGGCCTGGAACAACAAAAGGTCGCCCTGTCCAGAAGCCAAAAGCTGGTCTCCCATTCTGACCAATGTCGCATGGATCCGGCCTGGGCTGACGTAAGACCCCAACGTGTTCCAGAACAGCACCATCATTCTGACTGTCGGGAAGACAACTACTCAAGAACCGGATCTTCAGGACAACACCCCAAAGCTGCACGTGACTAGCGTAACGTTAACCCAGTTGCGGAGCAAGAGGCAATTGCTGCACTGAATCCGAGGAATCCTCCCCGACGAGAGTCGAAGGACCGCAGGGAAGAAGATAAAGAGAAACATCGGGAGGAGGACCGACAAAAAATGCGACCTCCTAGACATGCAAGCCGTCCAAATGACGGGCGAAGGAATGATGGACACCGTGCCGAGTCAAACCGGTAGGGGTCTCATCACAATGAAGATCCTCCCTAGAACCGGAATAACGACGCTCCGGACGGAGGCCGACGATCAGCCGGAAACAACCCATCTGCTCCACCTTCCCCACCAAGCAGCCATCATAAAGCCCCCAAGGAGGCCAAGGAGGATGTCGTGGTGGAGGAGGTGGTGGTAGAAGCCGAAGTCCGGCTCCAAGGCACCACAGCCGTAGCCGTTATTCGGGACGATCTCTATCCCCAAGTGACGCAAGGAACAAGATTAATTCCAATATAGAAGCGCGGCGCTATGAAAACGATGATATATACGTGGGCCCAAAGTGCTTCGGACTACGCATAAGATCTACAAAATTTCCGGAAGGATTTGCTATCTCAAGACATATTCAAGCCTACGACAGCATAGCTCGGCCAGATACTTAGCTCCAGGATTTTTTCCAAGCTTGCTGCATCGCCAAAGGCGGAAACAACTTGGTCGCAACCCGATATCTCCCACTTATGTTGCGGAAGACGACACGATCATGGCTCACTGAACTTCCGGAGAACACCATCCAAAACTGGTATGACATGCAAAGTGCGTTCTTTCGGAATTTCGAATGCACATACCGGAGGCCCTGTACGGTAGGAGACCTACAGCTACACCCAGAAAGACGGAGAAACTTGCCGGGATTATCTCGGACGATGCATCGACACCAAGAACTCCTGTGAGGGAGTAAATGACCAAACTGCGATTGAAGCTTTCATTGCAGGTCTCCCAATTGGTTTACTACATCATCGCTTGAAGTGCGACAAAGTCACTGATTTGGGAGAGATGATAGAAACAACGAGCAAGTATGCAGATGCTACCGATGATGCAGATGGATTACTAAACGCCCTGGCTGTGCCACAGTCGGCAAAACAACCAAAGCAACAGGCTCAGAAGCACAAGAATACCTCGGAAGAAAAACACAACGCGGAAACGACAGTGGTCACTGCTACTTTCGGGTCTGGAGGACGAGAAGGACGTGGTAGTGGCCGCGGACGCGGTCGTGGGACGTCAAGAGTTCAAGGTAGAGGAGACCAGCAACCTGGAAAAACCTACTCTTGGGCCGACATTGCCAATAACCCATGTGTGCATCACCTAGACGCCAATGGGGGCTCATCTCACACAAATGCTGAGTGTCGTTTCAATGACGACATTAAGAGAGATGATACCGCTGTCTACAAGGCTAAGCGGAAGAAGGGAAAGAAGAATCCCGAAAAGGATAAAGAGACCAAGGAAGATTTCGACATGGAGGAAGCTAACGCTTCAAATCCCAAGCTAGAAGGGAAGAAATATTTTCCGACCAAAAAAGCACTTACGTCACCTTCCTCGGATCTCAACTAGCAAAGGTCAAGAAAGCAGTTCTACATGAGCTCAATGCAACAGTTCCGGCTGTCCCTCAATTCTTGGACTAGTCGGAAGTGGCAATCACCTTTGACCGTGCTGATCATCCGCCTAAGTTACACATGCGAGGAAAATACGCCTTAATCGTCAATCCACTTATTGATGGTTATGGTTTCTCCAAGACTCTCATGGATGGTGGCAGCAGCATTAACATTCTGTATGTCGAAACGCTACGCTGGCTGAAGATCTCGGAGACCTAGCTGAACCACAGCTCTGTGATCTTTCACGGGGTTGTCCCAGGAAGATAAGCAAATTCCCTAGGAGAAATCACTTTGGATGTTACCTTCGGAACTCCAAAGAACTATCGGACAGAGGCACTTTCCTTCGAAGTGGTCCCGTTCAAGAGCGTGTACCATGCTATATTCGGACGTCCGGCTTACTGGGATTTTATGGCTCGTCCGTGTTACATTTACAATATGATGAAAATTCCAGGTCCCAACGGCGTGATCACCATCAGGGGAGACCCGAAGAAAGCGCGAGAGTGCGAGGATGGAAATGCCGCCTTTGCTGAAGCCGTGCTGCACGCCTAGGAGTACCAGGAGATCAACAAGAGCATAGATTTGTCCGAGATACCCGCAACGAAGAAGGAGGTGACAAAGTCGAATCCGGAGTTCAAGGCATCAGAAGAGACAAAGAAGACGCCGTTGAAGGATGATGACCCCTCCAAGGTGACCTAGATAGGCGTAGGCCTAGATAGCACATAGGAAAGCGCGCTCGTCAAGTTCCTCAAAGAAAATCAAGATATCTTCGCATGGCAGCCATCTGACATGACTGGAGTACCTAGGGAACTTGCCGAGCACTCTGTAAATGTAAACCCGAACGCTAAACCCGTCAAACAGTCCTTACAATGTTTTGGCGATGAAAAGAATAAGGCAATAGCTAAGGAACTAGCACGGCTCGAGTTAGGTGGATTCATGAAGAGGTCATCCACACTGAGTGGTCGGCCAATCCTATAATGGTCCCTAAAAAGGACACCACTGATTTAAGGATGTGTGTTGATTATACTGCCTTGAACAAGGCTTGTCCTAAAGATTCGTTCGCTCTGCATAGAATTGATCAAGTTATCTATTCTACGGCAGGCTCGGAACTCCTCTGTTTTCTCAACGCATATTCCGGTTATATCACCAAATCCGGATGAAGGAATCTGACAAAGTCAAAACTTCATTCATAACCCCCTTCGGAACCTTCTGTTTTGTTATGATGCCCTTTGGGCTAAAGAACGCAGGAGCTACGTACCAACGCACAATGCAGCGTTGCCTCCACGATCAAATCAGACGCAATGTACATGCATATGTGGATGATATTGCGGTGATGTCCATATAGAAGGAAACATTAATTTCCGACTTGGAGGAAACGTTCGCCAATCTGCGAAAATACAACATCATGCTTAATCTGAAGAAATGCTTCTTTGGAATCCCTGCTAGAAAATTGTTAGGTTTTATCGTGTCTCAAAGAGGCATAGAGGTGAACTGAGACAAAATCAAGGCTATACTCAATATTTCCAGGCCAACTCGCCTGAAGGACATACAAAGACTAACTGGTTGCATCGCGCAGTCAATCGGTTTGTAAGCCGGCTTGGTGAAAGAGCCGCACCATTATACAAACTCCTGAAAAAGACCAAGGGTTTTGTGTGGACCAACGAAGTTGAAGCTGCGCTACAAGACCTGAAAACAGTACCCTCATCTGCTCCAATCCTTGCAGCCCTGGAACCATAGGAACCGATGTTGCTCTATCTTGCTGCGACAAACAAAGTCGTTAGTATTGTCATGGTAGTGGAGAGACCGAAGGAAAATCAGGAATATTTGGTGCAGCGTCCGACTTACTTTCTCAGCGAGGTCTTAATAGAATCGAAACAGCGGTATCCGCACTATCAAAAGCTAGCTTATGGTGTGTTCTTAGCATCTCGTAAGCTACGACATTATTTCCAGGAACATCCAATTACTATGGTGAGCACAATTCCCATGAGAGATATAATCAACAACAGTGATGCCACAGGACGCGTCACCAAATGGGGCATAGAGCTCTTAGCTTTCGATATTGAGTATAAAGCTCGGACATCAATCAAATCCCAAATCCTTGCCGACTTTGTTGCTGATTGGACATAGACAAAGGAGAATATGACCCTCCCTGAGTCAGAATATCGGACCCTATATTTTGATGGGTCTAAGGCTCGCGGGGGCTCGGGGGCTGGCATGGTGCTCAAATCACCCCAAGGAGATAAACTTTTATACGTGTTGCAGATCCACTTCACAGTGACAAATAATATTGCCGAGTATGAAGCACTGCTGCATGGAATCCGGATTGCTAAGGATATTGGCATCCGACGTTTGATGTGTTATGGAGATTCGGATCTTGTTGCTCAGCAAGTGTCGGATATTTGTAATGCAAATAAACACATGGCAGCATATAAAGCCATTGTGGATGATCTATCTAAATCGTTCGAAGGGTTTGAGGTTCAACACATCCCTCGAGCAGAAAATGTGGAAGCAAATGCATTATCTCGGATAGGCTCTGCACGGAAAGAGGTTCCGGATGGCGCTTTTTTAGAACACCTCAAAGTTCCTTCAATAAAAGGAGTGGACGAGGAATATCCGACCAAATCCGACTCACCTCTAATAGCAGTTCTGGCTGTAATTCCCAGCTGGACTCAACCCTACCTTGACTATTTGGTAGATGGCAAATTACCCGAAGACGAAGTCTTGAGCCAACAGATCATCCGACGAGCAAAAGCCTATATTATAGTTAGTGGTGAGCTCTATAAGCGGAGTGTATCTAGGGTCTTTCAGCGCTGCGTATCTTCGGAAGGAGTGGAGATCTTAAGAGACAAGGTAGGACCGTTCAAACGCGCTCCAAGTGGATTTACTCACCTCTTAGTGATGGTGGATAAATTCACCAAATGGATTGAAGCTAAACCTGTTACTAGTTGTGATGGAGCAACAACCAAAAGATTTGTCGAGGATGTTATAATCCGGTATGGTTATCCGCATAGTATTATCACGGACAATGGGAGTAATTTATCTATGGGAGAACTTGCCAAATTTTGCAATGAGCAAAATATCTGGCTTGACATTGCGTCAGTCGCACATCCGCAAGCTAATGGACAAGTCGAAAGAGCAAATGGTTTAATCCTATAAGGCCTAAACCCGAGACTCGAAGAACCACTACGACGTGCTGCGGGGGCTTGGGCAGAGGAGTTACCTTCTGTAATATGGAGTTTACGAACAACTCCGAACAGGTCAACCAGATACACACCTTTCTTCTTGGTCTATGGTGCAGAAGCAGTTCTTCCTAGTGATTTGATTCACACTTCTCCTAGAGTGTCCGCGTATATCGAAGAGGATGCCGAGGTTTCTCGACAAAATGATATCGACTTAGTCAAAGAAGCTCGCGTCGTTGCTGAAATGAGATCAACAGCCTATCAATAGAAGTTACACAAGTATCATAGCCAGAGAGTCAGAAATAGATCCTTCAATAAGGGCGATTTGGTTCTTCGTCTTGTGCAACAAAGAAAGCACAAACTTTCTCCAGTATGGGAAGGGCCATTCTTGGTTAGTCGAGTATTACACAATGGTTCATACTACCTAACTGATATGAGGCTAGTCAAAGAAAGACCTGCTATTAAGAAGAGAAAGAGAGCCGGAGGCAGTACAAATCCGGATGAGTTAGACAGACCATGGAATATTGCTCAGCTACATCCCTTTTGTTCTTAGTTTATCCTTCTTTGTAATCATATATGTGTACATGTTCTGTGAGAAATAAAAGTTTTGGTTGCCTCAAGTTTTTTCTGAGAAGTTTTTACCATCTTATTTCCGAATGATCATGTCACAACTTCGAAAATCCAAGAATACTTGAAAGTACTTTATGCTCATATTTGTTCTAGTTTAGATTTCTGATTCTAAAATTGCTACCTTCGGGTATAAATCTATATTTCCTAGTCTGTACTTTGGTTATTTGTCTGATTGCCGGATGCGGGTATTTTCCGAGTAGTGAATTGTTGGTACTGGAAGCCGGCTTTGTTTCCGAGTTTAAACTGGTTTAGCAATTGAGCTCCATTGCTCAGCAAAGTTTTCGTGCTGAAAGTTTAGCCGGCTCACGAAAGGGACGAGACGGAAAGCCACATAAACGATAAGTGCAGACAAAAAATACAAGTGCTTAGGCAAACATTTCAGGCAAAAAAAATTAAGCCAAAAGTGCTGAATAGATAAAAACTTAGCACTATCAAGAGTATTACACTACTTATTTATAGACCCATAATGTTTTCAGAATAACACATCGGTTTCTTTCTGATGACTTATGATGCAGGAGGAGAGGTAGGAGCTGCCGGCTCGCTGGACACATCAGCCGCACCTTGATAACGATCCGAGATGTCCAAATCCGATATGGTTTGTTCATTGTCGGAAACTTCGGCTGCTTCTTGGGGAGGCGGAGGCGGCGTGTCCACGCGGGTGAAGAAGGGAGTGTCGTAGCTGGTTAAATTAGCTACATGGCACCCATATCCGGTGCAGGAGTCCATGATGGCTTTGATATCCTGCTTCTGGCCGTCTTCGTCCACAGTAGAGTACCCTCTGGTCACTTGCCAGATTTCCATGCTTCCATGGTGGCTCATGACCATTGTGAGAGCGTTCTGCGCTGCGGATCGTGCGTAGGACATGTTCTAGTCTTGGACAAGCTACGGCATCTCCTTTGCTTTGTCCCGCACCTGAAAGTCGGACATGCTATGCATGTCCGGAACCTTGAGAGCTTCGCCAATATCCTTGATGGATTGGCGGAAGTCATGAAGCAAATCACCGACTTGGGTAAGCCGGTGGGTGCGAGGCTCGGCAGAGGTGGAGTCTGTCAAGTTCAGAGGACCTATGCATATAACACAAAACGGTTAAATAAATCCGACATTGAAAGAGTCGAAGAATATATACAAGTCAGAAAGATGGAAACATACCAAAGATGATGTCGTCAACTTTGGTTTTCTCCTCACGAAGACTCTAGAGTTCAGCCCGGAGTGCCTCAGAAAGGTCCTTCTCTCTGAATAGCTCGTCATTGAGATCCGAGATTTTCTGCTCGTGGAGTGCAATCTTGCGATCACGCTCCACGGTGGCCATGGAGGAGGATTCGAGAACTTGAGAAATGCTCTTCTCATGATCCGTCTTAAGCTGGTCTAGCTCTCGTCGGAGATCTTTGTTGTCCACCACCAAGGTCTTCAGATTCTCGGCCTCTTCAATCAGAGCACATGACTGCTTTACTAGTGCTGTAAGTCAAATGAACAACAGTTCAACAAAAATATTCGACTATGAAAACGCAAGACAAGGTTTAAGTCTCGGAAAGATTACCTTCGGCCTCATCCTTGGAAACCTTAAGCTCAGCATTTTTAAGTCGGAGAGCTTTGATCTCTCTCCGCTTATTGCAGATATTCTTCAACAATTCCTGGTTATACGAATTAACTTTCTGTAAGTCAGAATACCCAGAGTCAGAAGTCTACTAAAGACTCAGGCTAATATTGTAGCTAGTATCAGCACGAGCCTTGGGGGCTACACTAGTTCATTCTTTGGCATCCTAAAGAAGCATAAACCCGGATTGTCTATCCAACTTCATGCTTGGGGGCTAGAGGATATGATATAATGTACCATAAAAAACGTGAGTTGGAATTCTGACTTACATGATGTTCATGTGTGAGCTTGCTCAGGCACATATTCACCTCAGTAGTAACCTTCTCGGCGAAGGTGAGTGGAATAATCGGAGGTGGTGGAAGCACACCAGCTCTTAAACCCTCGTCGCAAAGGCGGACTTGTTCAAGAAGTTGGGAGTACTGGACGTCCTCCGCTTCTTGTGCTTCTTCTTCGGCAGAAATGGTTCGGCTTTCAATGCATTCCTTGGCCAACCGTTGGATCTCCTCTGCAGATTTCCGAGATAAGCCAAATTTGGCAAGTCCCGGATTGCTCAGGAGGTTGTCGGTGAAAACTTCTGCCGAGGGATCATTACCCGAAGAGGGTTCACCCTTATCAAAACCTGAGTCATCCATGGTGATGTCAGTCTGTGACTTAAGGATCGCTGGCCCTATTGAGGGAGCCAGATCTTCTACAACGATCGGAGATGGAGTAATCACCGACGCCGCAGAAGGTTGAGGGGCAGGAGTCGGAGGAGCCACGACAAGAGAAGCCATAGTTAGCTTCGTCTGGCGCAGGGGCTTCGAGATAGTTCCCTTCCCCTTGCCCTTGATGAGCTGCTTAGCTCTGAGAAAGTAATAGAATGAAGAACATTATATCTCTGAAGAAATCATGAGTAAAGTACAAAGGCGGAAGTTGTGTGGAAAGTTACCTCTTCACAACTAGCACTTCCTTTGTACCGATGGCCACTGTTGGAGCTTTGCGCTTCCTGGGCACAACATCTGGCAGTGGGACCAATTCCTCCTCCTGAGAAAACTCGGGAGGGTATCCCTCGATAGGAGCCAATTCCGACTCGGGGAGGTCGGCAAGCTAAAAAGAAGATAATATCTCAGTATTGCGAAATAACTTAAAGGTGAAACACATAAAAAAGGTTTACTGCTAAAGCTTACCGGCGCTACAGGGTCTTCCGCTGTGTGCATGTCTAGGGACAAATCCAGCATCTTTCTCTCAATCCGCTCCTTTATCAGCCATTTGATTTGGCTTATGTAATCTTGTGGCTTTAAAGCCTTGGGGCTGATGCGGAGGGAGTCCTGTTTTGACACCGTGATGGAATGCATCAGTCGGTCGCCGTGGTGCTAGAGAGGCTGGAGCCGGCATGCCACCTAGCACTAGACCAAGTCGGAGCCTCTCAGGCCCTTGTGGTTCATCAGATATTCAATCCGTCTCTTGGCGAGAAGCAGATCGTCACCGAGAGCCGGAGCGGCCTCGTCCCAAGATGCTTGGGGCGTGGCGGTTCCATCGACAAAAGCCGGCAAAGCACTAGCTTTGCCGGGAGCGGGAATATCCTTATGATAGAAAACGGTAGCCGACCATTGTTTGACCGACTCACTAGCTAAAATCCGAGGATAGACGCGCTCATGCCTAACCGAAAGACTAATTGTACCGGTAATGTAGGGATTACGGCGGTGATGGCGTTTCTTCAGACATGGAAATAGTACCGGAAGAGAGTGAGACTCGGCCTAATGTCGAGATACCCCTCACACAAAGCCGCATAGGCGCTCATCTGTAAGATAGAGTTTGGGGGAGATGGTGAAGTGGAACACTGTAATGATCTATCACCTCAAAAAGAAATCTGAGGGAGGAAAGGAGAAACCTCTGTCAAGGTGGGTGCCGAAGTGCACTCGCTCGTCGTTGCGAGGGTTGGGGATGGCTTCGCTGAAGCCGCTCCGCCAATCACCAGCGTGGAGGAGCCCTACTTCTTTGACGCCGCGGAGCTTCTCGTTGTTGAGGACGCACGGGATCCAGACCCCGCGATTGCTCTCCTTTTCCGCCGCCGCTGCCGTCGCTACCGTCACTGCTGCGCCGGAAGTTGAAGTGTAAGCCATTTTCCTAGTGCGCCGGTGACCTTGGATGGGTGGTGCTGGGAATTTCTGGAGGCAAGGGAGCTCTGTGCGCGTGGGAGAAGTGGAGGAGAAGGAAACAACACGGGAATAGGTGAAGAAGATGAGAATAGGGAATCCTCACCCCTTATAACCACCGAACCGCGCCAAGATTCGTGCAAATGACACTGTACACACGCCATGCATTGTGGAAAGAACTAGGAAGCCCCCACGTGATGATTACGCTGCCTCGATCTCCATGCACGCATTGAAACGGTGCCTCGTATCCGCGAACAGCGGGCCCACCAACGGTCGTGCTGACAGGAGATGTCTGCCAGTGACGTGACTTGACCATGACTAGTGTCAGATGATGTCAGAGACCAAGTTCCGGCTTAGTTTGAAAATCAAGCTGGAAATCCGAATAACGTACTGATAGGTCCGACTTATTTTTTGAGACCTGGATCGTATCTTTTGTTTTGAAGTTTCAGGAACCCTTCAAGATTCTACAAGCCGAAGATCAAGCTAGACGATGGTGAATCCGACTTTGGATCTTGGAGACTTCCGGGGGCTGCTGTTGGGGATATACTTTCCGGGTATCCTCATAGTTCCTCACTGACCAGGGTGGTGCACTTCGGGTTAGAGCTTTGCTTGACGGGCGGCCCAGTCAGGGAGAAGAGACGGAGTCCAATCCGGCTACGGGAAGGCCCATAAGACTTACCGACATAGGCCCATAGTGTTACTTATAGTTCAAGATGTACTCTGTAACCGACTCTTAATCGTAGCCGGATAGATCTCTCCTGTAAACCCTAGGCTGGATATCTATATAAGTCATCCTAGGGAGAGCCTTTAGGGCACCCAATAGTCTACAATCTCAACTCGCACAGGTGAACCCTTGTAACCCATATTCCGGCTCTACCGTATTACTGGATTGTTAGCAGGAGTAGGATCCGTCCAAAGCCGGCGGATTCGAACTGGGTAAACTTGTGTGCTCACCGTCGCGGAACACCGCACGTCTCACATCCCTCTCTTCCACACGCCTCGAGGACCCCCCTCATGGCATACTTGTCATCAATCCGACGACAACGGACGATGGGCAACTCACGCTCCAACTGTTTAATGCAGCCGTGCAATCGCGAAAGCAATGGCAGTTCCTCCATGTTTGAACGCGGCTGCGCCGTGGTTTCATTGGTGGGAGGAGAGTCACGAGGACCACTTGATGTACCCTATCACAATCAAGCAAGAAGCAAATAAGGGACCACGAATACATTGATAAAAGCATGAATGCATTCAGGCATAGCAAAGTCTCGACAGGGACACTACCACAAATGCATAGTTTCAACAAAAGGCAACTACAACTATTACAGATTGGCAACTAAGGAGCAATCTGCTTCTTCGACTTGGACTTTGACTTCGGAGGCCTCATCGAATCCGTGGCAGCCTCTGATGCCATAGACTTTCCGGTGGTAGCCCTTGATGCCACAGTCTTCGCCGCCTTCTTCGCTCGTTGCAGCTCCGCAGAATATCTTGCGACTGTATCGATGAGCTGCGGCCCATATTTACCACAGCCAGTAGCGAAGGGAGCAAACACTACCTGCTGGACATCTGCGTCGACGGGCATCACCTTGGAGATCACAGAGGGATCCAACTCCATGCCATGGGCCTGCGCCATCGCGAGTGCCATGGTAGCACCGACAGACCATTGGGAATTCTTCAAGTCCATAGGAATACCCCCAGCAAGGGATTCCACCAGGTCCTCAAGGTTATCAATCAGCTCAGCCTTGGGAGTTAGAGCCTCACGGATGCGACTGAGGACACCCTTGGCCTTCGTCAACATCCCCTGAAGGGAAACAATGCGGTCCTCGACTGCGGCCATGGCACCAGCCAACGCATCTTCGCGGCGAAGGGACTGGGCGTCGAAGCTCAGGCCACCGGCATCTGTGTACATAGGGTGTTAGCACAACAATACGACATCAAACAAGGAGCAACGCAAATCCAGCTGAAAAAAATACCTAAGAGGGACTGGGCAATCGAAAAAAGTTGTTCTTCGAACAACTTCTCCCTCCCAGCAGTGGAAGCGCGCAAATCCTCCTCGCGCTTTCGCGACTCCTCTAGAGCTGCGACTGCTTCGTCAGGATTCTTCGCTGCTGCGGCAAGCGCCTTCTCGAGGGAAGCAACACGACGAAGAAGTTCATTGTGCTCAACTACAAAGCACAGGGTGTATCATCAATCGAATTTATAAATTTCACGAAGACAAAGACGAAGCCAAAACTAACCTTCGACGACATGATGGCAATCGTCTAGCAGGGCATGCTGTCGACCCATGACAAGGACTTGCTCCGCCAGGTGAGCAACTTCCTTCACAATGAGCTGCACCAAAAGGAAAACAAAGGTTCAGCGGCAGCACAAAGTATAAATTCGACTGCTAAAACAGCAAAAAGGACGCTTACATGATCCTCTAGGGACTCCGAAGATGACTACCACGCAGTCGTCCCGGCAACCATCTGGTGTTCCCTAGCATGCGGGGAACTCGAAGAATTGTGCCCGGAGTGGGCCACCACTGGAGGAGAAGGAGAACACTCGGCCACATCCTTGGCCTTGGAGTCTGCGACTCCGGACTCTTTCACAAATTGGACGTCGTCAGAAGATGACAACGCCGCTTGACTACAAAATACATCCAGCAAAAACTTCAGAAAAAGCAAACTCCAAAAAATAAGGCAAGACGCATTCACGAAGGCAATACTAACCAGTTAAATTTATCAAGGTCGAAGGATTCCTCCAACGACTCCTTCGGAAGTCGCAGCTTCTTCCAAGCGGGAGGATCCACTGCGTGGAAAGGAACGACAGGGATGGGCTCCTCTACAACCGCAGCAGGAGAATCCTCCGGTGTCGACAGAGAGGACGCATCTGAGTCCTCACTACGAGAACGCTTGTGGGCTCCACGATCAGCGGACTCGAGGTCTTCTTCTTCTTCCTCCATGGGGACTGTAGACCCCGACTCGTCCTCCTCCTCTGCTTTGCAAGGAATAACCCCTTCAGGCTGAGGAGGTAAACTGGCAGCCACGCTCTAGTCCTGCAATCAAAAGATGCATCATTATATATCAAGCGCTTTGTGGCAATCGACAAAGGAACTACTTCGCAGTACAGTTCTACCTCAAGAGGAGGGTTAGAGGCATCGAAAGGAGGCACGACTGGTTCGCCTAGGAGAACCTCCTTGGTAGTGTACTTGGTCACCAATCGCACCCTCTTATCCACCTCACCCGCAGAAATGCCCTCGGCAGATATGCGAGTGACATCGTCAGCACCAGTCCAGCAACACATAGGGTGCACTCTGGCCTGTAGAGGCTGGACGCGGCGGTGCAACCACGTGCGAATGAGAGCAGTGCCACCCTATTCTTTGCCTATGCGGATTTCAAGGTCGCAGACACGCTTATATAGCACCTCCATTTCCTCGGACTCGCCAGGCATCATGACATTCTTCCAGGAGCGCCTCCTCTTGCAAGTCGCCACGGGATCGAAGGGCGCGAGTCCGTAGTAGTCTCCATCAGCCTTCTGGTCGCGGATGTAGAACCACTTGTCTCTCCACCCTTGGACGGACGTGGTGAGCTTGATGTCAAAGTAGGTGACAGAGGAGTCGACATGGATCCCGTAGCCTCCTATGTCGTAGACTACCGAACCAGACGCCGACTAACGTTTTAGCTTAAAAAGCCTCTTGAAGAGGCCAAAGTGGATTCCGAGCCAGCACTCGCAAAGCGTGATCAAGCAAGAGATGTGGAGAATGGAATTTGGGGACAACTGGTGCAGCTGGAGCCCATAGAAACAAAGGAGACCCCTGAAGAAAGGATGCAGGGGGAGAGAAAGACCTCAGATGATGAACGCAAGGAACATCACCTGGAAACTCGGAGGAGGACAAGGGATTACCTCGTCGCCGGGCACTCGCGAGTCGTCTTCTACGGGTGGAAGAACTCCATCTTGATGATGAAGATGCAGCTCGGAAGGTTTGATGATGGACGCTCGCCAGACGCCATTGGTGACGCGGGTGCCCGCACCCTTCTTCTTCCCAGTGCCGGCAGCGCTGGTGCCCATAGTGGTGGTACCGCCTTTCTTCTTGGCGGCGATAATGGTGGCCGTAGATCCAGCGGCGGCGTCTCCCTTCTTCTTGCCCATCTTTCGATGGCGGTGTGAACGGAGAAAGTAACTGGAGAAGACACGGAGCTGGTCCAGTGCCGCGAAGAGGAAGCGCTTAAGGAAGCAGAGAGAGCAACACTGGAGACGGAGGCACGAGCAAGAAGACAGATGGGGGAAAATACCGCACGGGCAACTGAGGTCATCACATCATCAGCACTGACGTCATCGTTTACAGCAACAGAAGATTTCGACTACTTTAGTCCTTGCTTGAGTCTTCGACTCAACCAAGCACTCGGGGGCTACTCCTAACAGGAGCGCTGGCCACGCACCTGAAATAATTTTTATGCAGGTGCTTGGACATTCAAGATAAACCCAACACTCGAATCAACGATTCGATTGTGAATTATGGATTACTCCCATAGGGAGCGCCGGAAGCATATTCGACTGAAACAAGCAACCAAAGACGACAACAGTCGCAAATGTTTTTAGTCCCCACTCGAGTCTACGACTCGAATAGGCATTCGGGGGCTACTCCCATAGGAAGCGCTGGTCGCACACCCTATGATTATTTCTCCTTGTACATCGTACTATGTGTTGATAACATCCACACTCGAATGCTATGGCGACTCTGCCTCATATTTTCCCTACAAAGAGATTACGTCTCTTGGGCCACCCGAATCATCTCCGCGATGACAAAAAATTCGGATACCGTGCTTACAGCGTGAAGATAAGACCTGAATAAGGCCTGGCAACGCATCTGCTACGCACTACCAGAAACATATCCGTACCTGCAGGTACGATGAACATGCCTTGACGGACGCGTCGAGTGCTCACACTTGTACACTAGAATTCGACTCCTGTAAGACCTCCATGGCCTGAGTCGAATTACGCCAGCACTTTCCCGAACTCGAGTCCGGGGACTCGAGTTTGAGTAGATTGCGTTGTTTTGCCCTAAGGAAGTTAACTGATACCGATACATCGGATAAATTAGGCACGTATATCAACAATCCCTATGACACAAACAGAACACTCGGAAAAAATGCTCAGGCATGCACTCGAAAGACTTCATAAAGTCCCCAATCGAATATGTGATTCCACTGGACACTCGGGGGCTACTGACATGGGTATACCCTACATGTACTCGAGTTTGGTATATACGGCCCAGATACGGCAGAAGCCCACGGTGTTGCCAAGGCCCAATGTAGAATTCGGGTGACCCACGGACTCTTCGATTGCTTGCGAGAAAAGAAGAAGTTTAAGATAGAAAGTTCAAAGGGTGAACCCTAATCTGTAACCGACTCTACATGCTACCCGAGACCTAGCTTATCTATATAAAGGCTAGGAGGGGGCGGAGAGGAGGACTATCACAACCCTAGTTTCCACAACTCTCGCCAGATTGCATCTGCGTGCCCCTGTAATCTTCGATTCATTCGTTAATTCCAAGAGCAGACTAGCAGGAGTAGGGACCTCTACGAGGCCTGAACCTGGGTAAATCTTGCGTCCCTGTGTGCTTGTTTGCTAGCTGATTAATGCCTCCAGCGCTCCTTCCTTCTCCAAAACCCAAGTCCATAACAATGGGCATTGACGAGTTGAACCCTCGTCACTTATACTTCTATATTTTGATGCGCCATAGGCGTCTTGATTCGAGGCGAAGCCGAGCCGTAGAGCGCGCTATGACAAATTGGGGGAACTATTAGAGTATTAGGTATATACGGTTGTTATGGTAGTTTACATAGAGTTAGGATCTGTTTACGTACAGTCCTAACTTGACTCGTACTCCAAGATAATCCTCTGTACGCCTATATATACTCGCCCATAAGGCTCAATAATATATCCATCATATTCCGCCAAACTCATACTCTTTCATGGTATCATCCTAAATCGATATCTAACCCTAGCTTCCGCCACGCTGTCCCCGGGGAGGTCGATTTCCATGATCTCCGCCAGGGGCTGCGCAACCCGTATTCAGGGTTTGTCCGCCGATCCATGATTGGCTGCCCTATAAGTCTTTTTTTCGATCTCTTGATCAGTTTTGTTTTTTGGTTTACCGATCTTAGATCGGATTGAGTCGCCAACCGCCGTCGTCATCACCGCGCCTCTACTCCGACCATCGGCATCGAGGTTCTACATCGCGTTTGTGCGCTTGCCCCCTCCGCTGCTGCGCCTGCCTCGGCAGGCTGCCGCGCACCACGGATGGCTGCTACGCCTTCCTCGGAAGGCTACCGCGGCCGCCTCCCTCGGATCCTCTTCGTCGTCATTGTTCGGGACTTCACCGACAACACTACCATCGAATCCGATCTACGCGTCGTCCATGCCATGGCGCATACGGTGCATCATCGGTCTGATCAACCGATCCTACGCCTGTCTACGCCAAGCACGTCCCCGAGCACACGCCTACCGGCGATCGAGCTACGGGCCGCTGCTGTGTTGCCCCGTCAGGCTGCAGCGCCACCGCCTTTGGTCCATGGTACCGTCTTCCAACGTGCCTTCCTTGGCGTGTACATCGCTGGTGGTCTCCCAGCCGCTGCACCGACTTGCGCCCTGCATCTATGCCACCCCCTCAGGTTGTAGTGTGGCTGCATGCAGTCTACTTCGCCATCCTCATGCATCCACGACCTCAGCTTTCACCGCGCCATCTCCTACGGCGCGGATCGCCGCCATCTGCACATGGTCTTCGTCACGTCGCCGGGTCTTCCTCGCCTACTTCGAGCACCACCGCCGCACTTCACAAGATAACCTGCAGGGCGCCCTCTCATTGTCGTAGGTCCCGCCGACTACCCCATCGCCACTCCAGGCATCCAACATGACTACCCCAGGTCGCCGCTGTTTTCGCCGCCTTCTACGTCTTCGTCCATTACAACTTTGCCGCCAGTGTCATCGCCTCATCCTCGACTACACCACCTGCTACTCTACTCCGACAACCATAGACAGCGTCGGCATCTCTTCCTTCACCGCTCTACACGTCGCAACTGCTCTAGAGGCTTCCTCTGCTAGTCTTTCTGACATGGCATCAAGTTCATGATGGTCCCTGCCCCCGCACGCCTGGTACTGGAAACACTGGGAGCGCCTTCGTCCTCGACGCGTTCCCGAGTCTGGCAAGCTCAGATCGGTGCCTCGTCTTCATCGGCTTCGACAATGTCTTCTTCGGCATCGACCCCTCTACGACTGCCTCGACCGTGTCACCGACGAGTTCTTCTTTGCATACTCGGTTCTGGCAAAACCGGAGTGTGCGTTCGTCCCCGACGTGCGCCTAGTTCTGGCAAAATTATGGCCGCACCTTGTCCTCGACGGCTCGGACTGCATCGGCTTCGGCATCGACACCCTCGACGACTGCCTCGACGCATCTCTGTCATCCTCCTCACGCACTATGCGCATGCGGCTTCACATGTGACTACCTCGACACCGACATCCCTGACCACGACATCGACCATGGCGACCCCTCGCACGGCTACTTCGAACACGACACTTCCCAATGCTCTCGCCTCCCTCGACATCGGCACAAGGGCTACCACCTCACTTGAGCATCACCAGCTTCCTCTACAGTCCAAGCAACCGCGGCACGACACCGTCCATGACGTTCCCGCTATGACTGCGGGGAGATGTCAGCCTACTGGATGCTACTTCGGTTTATCTCCAGTCTGACCATCCGTGACGTTCCGGTTGTTCACGACGCTATCGCTATGACTGCGGGGGATGTTAGAGTATTAGGTATATATGGTTGTTATGGTAGTTTAGATAGAGTTAGGATCTGTTTACGTATAGTCCTAACTTGACTCGTACTCAAAGATAATCCTCTGTACGCCTATATATACTCGCCCATGAGGCTCAATAATATATCCATCATATTCCGCCAAACTCATACTCTTTCAGGAACGACAAAGGAGCGCTACGACCAATGCACCCCCTTCAAGATGTTTATGAAAATTTGATGCGTCATAGGTGCCTTGATTCGAGGCGAAGACGAGCCGTAGAACGCGCAACACAAAAAGGAAAAAAGAAAAAATAAACACACGTAGAAGCTGGTTTGCTCGGAGAGTGGCACGTGTCTATAAAGGAACGCCGATGCATGGAAACAGACCTTCGCGAAAGTATCCCTTTTTCTAACAATACCTAAATCAAATTGATAATGGAGATGATTATCAGTCTTGGCTTTAGGTGCGAATTTTGCTTGGGTAAAAATAACACATGGTTTTCAATCAGAACATATAGCAGATACTCCCTCTGTTTCAAAATATAAGATGTTTTAGTTTTATTAAAAGAGTGTATCTAGACCCCTTTTATTGTGTCTTAAATTTGAAATGGAGGGAGTACTATATATGAGTTTTGTAGGTGAGATAGGAGAAAGCGCAAGATGGGGAAGCTGAAAGCAAATTGGTTATGGAAATGTTGCTTGAGATGTGAAAATAGGCTCGTGAGAATCACTCATCTCTCTAGACGGAGATCAGGGACAATCGATCTGTCTTTGATGAGTAGAAACCATAGATGGAGAAGCAAGTGGAGCACCTACTGTCGGTGATGGGTGGACTTAGGCTTTTACCTTACACGGGGCTAAACCCATGATTCCTGCCCACACCTACCTCTACGATCAAGGACTTGAAGGCCTTTATTTAGAAGCTCTCAACCGACCTTACCTCGACCGACCTAACCAGTGAGGATGCAAAACGAATCTTTGGAGATCCTGAAGAGCATATGCGCGGCCATGGGAGATCGGAGATCAAGATTACTTGCAAGGCAAGATGAAGACCTAATATGATTAAAAAAGACTCCACCGCCATCAACATCTTTTTTCTGATAAAGGGCACTTTATTGCTTAAAAGGTTTAAGCATTATACCCGATCTCTGCATAGCTAGGATACACATAGCCGAAAAGGTCCACAAGTGCAAACGAATAAAAATAAAAAGGCACATTAGATAGCATAATAAGAAATTGTAGAAACGCCTAAGATCTGACATAGGACTGATCCAGAGGTTATGCTGTCATCCATATTGGGTAAATAAATCCCGTGTCGTGTCCTCTAACCGTGTGCACACCTACATAAAAAGTTTGTGATACTCCGCATGATGTAGGACTGACCAAAAATGTAGGGTGTTGGTACACCGGTAAATCACCTACAAGAGAGAACAATTTAAATAGTTAAACACTTTATCATTTCTACATAGCCATAGCAGCCATGTAATGGAAATCGCTCCAACCCTGAGAAGTAACTTATACTTGTGATCAATATCATGCAACCAATTTCTAAATATGATGGCGATACTACGTGGTGGATACAAACCTGAAGCTTCTTGGGTTACTGACCATATAGACTCGGCGAAATTGCATTGAAAAAACAGGTGTTTGATTGTCTCATTATGATGACAGAACACATAAGAAGGATTTGCCAATTCCTCCTAATAAGATTATCTTTAGTAAGGATGAACCCTCGACAAAGATACCAAGCACATTTTTTATTTCTTAGAGGTACCTTCATCTTCTAGATCATCATATTATCTAAGACTGGTATGACTGGCTGGACTAGTGCATTGTACAAGGAACTCACTGATAATGAACCATTCTCATTTAAATTCCAATAGAATTCATTAGGCCCAGATGATAGTTGGACATCTACTAAGCGATGTAGCAATGCAATCCAAGAGTCAAGTCTGGTTCCAAACAAATACCTTCTGGAAGTCACGTTAGGAGGAAACGTTTGTAACACTATGGTAATTGTTTCATCCTTATAACAAACGATAGAATACGTTTCATCCTTATAACAGATGATATAATACAACGTGGGATATTGTTCGTGGAGCGTAGCGTTACCGAACCACTTATCCTCCCAAAACCATATCTGTGACCCGTCCTTAAGAGAAAATTGTCCAAAGTAGAAGAATAATTTCTTCGTTGCCATCAGACTAGCCCAAAAGTGTGAGTCCCCAGGTTATCAGACCACCTGGGACAATGCTTTTGAACTAATATATTTTATTTTGAGAAGTGTTTGCCTAACCCCATCTTCATTTAATAACTTAAAGATCCATTTACCAAGTAAGGCAAAAATTTTGATCTCCAGATCATGAATACCCAACCCACCCAGATCTTTGGGTTAACAAAGTACACTCCATTTAGCTAGTCGATATTTCTTCTTCTCACTATCTCCCTGCCAAAATAATCTTGATCATAAATAATTCAACCTTATTAAGACTCCTTTTGGAAGTTGGAAGAATGATATCATATACAATACCATATTACTTAGTACCGAATTGATAAGAACCAATCTCCCCCCTATGGAGTGCAATTTACCTTTCTAGCTGCTCAATCTTAGTTGTAGTCTTTCCTCCACAATCGTCCATTCAACATTTGTGAGCCTCCGGTAGTGAACCGGGATACCCAAATACCTAATTGGAAAGCCACCCTGATTACAACCAAATAGTTCAGCGTAAAGGCCATCCGCATCCTGATCCTTACCAAAACAGAATAATTCACTTTTATGAAAGTTAATTTTCAAACTTGAAAGTTGCTCAAAAGCTGAAAGTGTCAATTCCAGATTTTTCACCTTACCAAGGTCGTGTTCTATAAACATAATTGTATCATTATCATATTGATGGATATATAAACCATCATCTATGAGATGAGGAATCACACCTTCAATTGGCCAATAGATTTTGGACGCTCAATCATGACAGCCAACATATCAGCCACTATATTAAATAGCATTGGTGACAATTGATATCCATATCTTAATTCTTTTTTGGTTTGAATTATTTGCCAACATCATCCTTAACTTTGATGGCCACACTACCTCCGGACACAGAATTATTGATTAGAGCAAGCCACTCAGCTGAAAAACTTTTCAATCTAAGAGTCTGCTGGAGAAAGGACCATTTGACTTTGTCATAGACTTTCTCGAAATCTATTTTAAAGATTACCCCATTCAGCCTTTTCCTATGCAGTGCATGTACTGTTTCATGCAGGGTCACCACACCATCAAGTATGTTACGACCTTGCATGAAAGCAGTTTGAGATGGACGCACGCCATGATCATCCACTAAATTTAGTTTGATAGTAGCTATTTTGGTGAAAATATTAAAACTAAATGAAGTAGGCAAATCGGTCTGTATTTTTGAATCTGTTTTGCTTCATTAACCTTAGGTAGTAGAATAATCTCACCAAAATTCAGCCAAAACAGATCTAATTGTCCAGCATGCAAAGCACTGAACAACTCAATAAGATCTGTTTTGACAATATCGTAGAAAGTTTGGTAGAACTCCGTCGGAAAACCATCAGGGCTAGGGGCCGTATTATGTTCTATTTGGAAAACAGCCGTTTTGATCTCCTCCTACGTATAAGGAGCAGTCAATCGGTTATTTTCCTCATTTGAAACCTGAGGTATGTCGTCAGTTTGGGACTAATCTAAGGATAAGTAACCTTCTTATAGTCTCCCAAAAAACCTTTGCAGTAATTTGTTATGTACGATTTCAACTGCTCATATCCTTCAATCATTCCATCATGTTGAATTAAGGATCGAATAAGATTCTTCTTGTGTCTCCCATTGGCAATACTATGGAAGTATATTGTACTCGAATCCCCATGTAAGATTAATTGGGATTTAGAACATTGATACCATTTGAGTTCCTCCTCGCGAAGTAGTCGTGCTAACTCAGCATTTGATTGGCTTTTAAGCTCAATCTCATGCGTAGTCAATAAATGAGATTCTGCTAACGATTCGAGTTCATCAATAATAGAAGAGAGTCATTGCTTTTCTTTTTTAAGAATACTAGTTGTACGACGTGCCCAACCTCCAAGGTGTTTGCGTGTCGCACACACTTTATTATTCCACCTTTGAATTAGAGTGTTACCCGCAACCGGTATTTCCCATACTGTTTTGACCATATCCCTGAAGCCTTCACGTTGCAACCATCCTAGTTCAAATTTGAACGGATGATTATAATGTGTCGTAGGCAAATTGGTAGTCAATAAAATGAGAGCATGATCTGACAAAGCCTTAATATGTTCTAGAACATGTAACAAGATTAGGAGAAAATACTCTTCCCAATCAGAGTCCATGAGTGCACGATCATGTTTTTTGTATGTAGGTTCTGCCAGACTATTTGCCCAAGTAAATTATCGTCTAATAATGATTACTTTTCATATCTAGACTGCCAATAACATCATTAAAAAGGAACGACCAATGATCATCAAATTGACCTGTACTCTTCTCGAAGGGGAAACGAAGCTAATGTAAATCCCCCTATAAGAATAGGGTATGTATTGTATTTAGCTAAATCACCAAATCTCGAAGAAAACCAGCCTTAAAAGCATTTTGTGCAGCACCATACATAACTACTAGGCTCCATGTGAAATTGTTAGCTTTATTACGGATGTGTAGTTTAACATGAAACTCACCCTTCGAACAAGCTAAAATATCCATGGTATCAGCCCTTACGCCAAGTAAGATGCCACCAGAATGGCCACGAGGTGGATGCCACACAAAGTCTATGCCACCCGACTGGCTGTCAAGTAAACTTTGTGAGAATTCTTGTCTACCTATGTCCAAAATAGCCAAAAATCCAAATTATGATCCCGAGAACTGTGTGCGATATGTAAATGTTTAGCCAAGTCATGAATACCTCTGCTATTATGAAACATACCATTCATTAGGAAACAATAATTGATTTTGGAGAAAAATCTCATTTCCGAGACTTGTTACTTTTCTTACCAGAGGTAGATTTCTGACCGAACATTGTTAGTTCATATAATGAAC
Organism: Avena sativa; assembly: GCA_916181665.1. Taxonomy (NCBI): domain Eukaryota; kingdom Viridiplantae; phylum Streptophyta; class Magnoliopsida; order Poales; family Poaceae; genus Avena; species Avena sativa. The sequence goes on from OV702287.1 coordinate 350,498,526, forward strand.
CCAGTCTGTCCTCGTCAAGACTAACGTCCAGTACTTCACCCACTAGATGAGTAAGGAGTTGACCATCAGTCATGGCATACGCATCCTCATCATATATAGGTGGTATCCAACAAGGTCGAAGCTTTTGGACTAACCATTAGAAGGTGAAATTCCATCCAACTCAAGACCTTTATTGAATCAGAAATATCACAAGCATTCAAACCAAGAATAACCCCTACACTACTAAATTTTCAAGAAATATGAGAAGTTGGAAAAGAAAGGAAGGATATAGAAGACGAAACATTACGATATGTGTCTAAATTCTTCTCTACCTTGCAACGCATTTCCTTCACCATGGAGTCCTCATTGTATGTTGTGTGATACGTTGCTAACGTATCTATAATTTTTGATGTTCCATGATTGTTTTATATATACTTTCTTATGTTTTGTCCACACTTTGGAGTACTTTTATACAATTTCTTGGACTAACCTATTAACAAGATGCCACAGTGCAAGCTGCCTGTTTTCTGCTGTTTTTGGTTCCAGGAAAGTCAAAAACTGAATATTCTCGGAATTGGACGGGACAAAAGCCAAAGCCAATATTTCACCGAGGGGGACACGGAGCCAGAAGACGAGATGGAGAGGGGCCAGAGGCCGGCCACACCATCTGGCCACGCGGCCAGGCCTGGCCCGAGCCAGGGGGTGGTGTGGCCACCTAGGGCACTGCCTCGGCCTCCTCTTTTGCCTATAAGATGCCTCCAATACAGAAACCCTAAGTACCCGATCAAAATTCCACGAAAGAGTCTGTAGCCACCATCATCTCCATCCCTAGATCGGGAGGGATCTGAAGTTGTTCCCGGCACCCTGCCAGAGGGGAGAATTCACCCTGGAGGCCTTCTTCATCACCATGCAAGCCTCCGGTGTGATGCGTGAGTAGTTCATCCCTAGACTACGGGTCCATGTAGTAGCTAGATGGTTGGTTCTTCTCATTTGTGCTACCATGTCTAGATCTTGTGAGCTCCGTTCATGATCAAGATCATCTATTTGTAATCATACATGTTGTGTTTGTAGGGATCCGATGGATGTTGAGATGCTATTTCAGATTGATTATTGATTCTATCATGTCTTTGTTATTTGTGATCTCGCATGCTCTCCGTTGTTAGTAGCTATCTTGGCCGAGTAGATGCTAGCAACTCCAAGAGGGACTATTTATGCTCGATAGTGAGTTCATGCCTCTAGTAATCTGGGGAAGTGACATAAATCTCTAAGGTACTAGATGTGCTATTGCTACTAGGGACAAAACATCAATCCTTTGTTCATAGAACAATCGTATTATTTACTTTACACGCAATGCTTAATGCAATTATCTGTTGCTTGCAACTTAATACTGGAGGGGGTTCGGATGATAACCTGAAGGTGGATTATTAGTCATAGATGCAGTTGGATTATGATCTATGTATAATGTTGTAATGCCCAATCAAATCTCATAGGAGTCAAGATGATTAGTATATGCATGTATGCTTTCTCGATGTTTGTCAATTGCCTCGCTGTAATTTGTTCACCCAACATGTCATCTATCTTAAGGAGAATCACCACTAGTGAACTATGGACCTTTGTCCTTTATTTTACCATCAATCTACAACTATTTACTATTTTCTGTTTACTTTCTGCAAGCTATTACTATCTTCCACACAATACGTTTAATCCTTTGTTTTCAGCAAAACTGGTGAGATTGACAACCTCACTGTAAGTTGGGGGCAAAGTTCTGTGGTTGTGTTGTGTAGGATTCCAAGTTGGAAACAACACCTTGGAGGTGTTTCCTTGCTCCTACTGGTTCGATAACCTTGGTTTCATAACTAAGGGAGAACTTGCTACTGTACTCATCATACCTTCCTCTTGGGGTTCCCCAACAAGCTCGATATATTTTGGGCCATCAAGCTATTTTTCTGGCGCCGTTGCCGGGGATTGAAGAAGAAGAAGCTCCCACGTCAACCACGCGCCATCAAAGTATTTTTCTAGCGTTGTTCCCGGGGAGTCAAGGACATCTTCACAAGAGGAGTCCCTCATAACCAATCTTTTATTTTGTTACTTTTTTTGCTTAGTTTATTTTTGCTTTGTTTGCTTGTTTCTTTATCAGAAACACACAAAAAATTAGTTGTACTAGTTTGCTTTCTTTATTAAAAACACAAAAAAATGACTACTCTTGAAAACACTAAGTTGTGTGACTTCACTAGCACCAACAATAATGATTTCATGTGCACACCTATTGCTCCACCTGTTCCTGAAGCTACTTTCTTTGAAATTAAACCTGCTTTACTCAATCTTGTTATGAGAGAACAATTTTCTGGAATTGGTACTGAAGATGCTGCTGCTCATCATAACAACTTTGTTGAACTTTGTGAGATGCAAAAGCATAGGGATATAGATGGAGATATTATTAAGCTTAAATTGTTTCCTTTCTCTTTGAGAGGAAAAGCTAAAGAATGGTTGCAATCCCTAACTAGAAATAGTATTGATTCTTGGACTAAATGCAAAGATGCTTTCATTGGTAAATACTATCCTCCTGCTAAGATTATATCTATGAGAAGTGAAATAATGAAATTTAAAAAATCTGATAATGAACATGTTGCTCAAGCTTGGGAAAGAATGAAATCTTTGATAAAGAATTGTCCCACTCACGGACTGACTGCTTGGATGATTATCCAAACCTTTTATGCGAGACTGAATTATTCTTCAAGAAATCTACTTGATTCTGCTACTGGAGGTACCTTTATGACCATTACTTTGGGTGCTGCAACAAAGCTTCTTGATAATATGATGGTGAACTATCCTAAATGGCACACTGAGAGAGCTCCACAAGGTAAGAAGGTAATTTCTGTTGAAAAGACCTCTTCCTTGAGTGATAAAATTGATGTTATTATGTCTATGCTTGTTAATGGGAAAGGTCATATTGATCCAAATAATGTTCCCTTAGCCTCCCTGGTTGCTCAAGAAGAGCAAGTTGATGTGAACTTTATAAGAAATAATAATTTTAGTAACAATGCCTACAGGAATAATTTTGGTAATAATAACTATAGGCCATATCCTCCCAATAATGGTAATGCTTATGAAAATTCCTACAACAATAATAGGAGTGCACCCTCTGAACTTGAAGTTGTGCTTAAAGATTTTATTAGTAAACAAACTGCTTTCAATAAAACTATTGAGGAAAAACTCTCTAATGCTGAAAGAAATATAGCATCATTGGTTGAAGCACAATCTTCTTTTAATAAAATGGCTGCTAAACCTGAAACTATCGAGAATCCTTTTGCTGCTACTAATGCCACACAAGTTAGAATTTGATGAAAATGTTAGACTATTAGCCGAATTGCATGCTAAGTGGGAAAGAGAAGATGAAATTGCTAGAAAAATTAGTATTTCTACTATCTCTACAACTAATTTTGAAGCTAGTAAACCCAATGGAACCTTTTCTAATAAAAATGCTGAAATTCTTCGGAATATGGGAAACAATAGCTCTACTAATTTAGATGATAATTATGATTTTGATCTTGAAGGTTGCAATATCTCTGGAGTAATTAAGTTCCTACAAAAGCTTGTTAAAAGTCCTAATGCTAGTGCTATGAATATGGCCTTTACAAAACACATTACTGATGCTCTCATAAAAATTAAAGAAGAAAAGATGAAACATAAAGCTTGTATTCCTATGAAATTAGAAGATGGGTGGGAACCCATCATTAATATGAAAGTAAATGATTTTGATCTAAAAGCCTTATGTGATTTGTATAGTAGTGTTTCTATTATGCCTAGAAAGATTTATGAAATGCTTGATTTGCCACCATTGGAAGATTGTTATTTAAATGTCCCACTAGATGACAATTCTAAAAAGAAACTTATGGGGAGTATTACTAATGTTATTATTATGGTTAACAATGCCTATGTCCCCATTGATTTCTATGTTTTGGATGTTGAATGCAATGCTTCTTGTCCTATTATTTTGGGAAGACCTTTTCTTAGAACTGTTGGTGCCATTATTGATATGAAAGAAGGCACCATTAAATATCAACTCCCACTCAAGAAAGGTATAGAACACTTCCCTAAGAAGAGAGAGAAAATTCCTTTTGCCTCTCTTATTAAAACAAAATTTGGCCTTAATGCTTCTTCATTTGAGAATACTTGATCCTTTTTCTTGCTTCTTATGCCTAACTTAAAGGCGTTAAAGAAAAGTACTTATTGGGAGATAACCCAAAAGTTTTAGATGAGTCTTGGAAGTTATTACCTCTGTAATAACCGCTCCTTATCCTTTTTATTTGGTTTTTGTGCCAAGAGTAACCTCTAATGAGAGAGAAGTAATGCTTGAGAAAGTTGCTGTCCCAAAATAGATTTTTGTGCTTCGCTGTAAACATCTGTGTAAAATCTCTGTACATCGGTTTGATCTGCAATTTTTTGTGCTTCTCACCTAGGTTGTTATCCAACTTTCGTTAGTTCAACACTTTTCGATTTGAGCAACAGAAGGTTTTCGAAAAAATTGGTTTTTACCTGCTGGTCTGTTTAGACAGATTTCTGCCATTATTTGCATTTGCTTCTTGTTGATTCCTTTTTGGGTTCTGTTTGGGGAATTGAGCCTTTTGAGGGAAGTGCTACAGTAGCTTGTGTTTTAATGGAAGTTTTATTGGTGTTGGAACTGAATCGAAAGACTTATTATCTTGAGTACACTAATGTTGCTAATAAAGATTGTGTGAAGTTTTGTATGAAGGAAAACTTTCAGGTGTAAGGAAAGAATGATGTAATGAGATGAAGAATGGACCAAAGCTCAAGCTTGGGGATGCCACCCGTGCCACCCCAAGAAATATCCAAGAAGTACAAGCGTCAAATCTTGGGGATGCCCAAGGCATCCCCTTCTTCATCAATAAAAATCTCAGGTTTCTTCCAAAGACTTCATTTTATTGTTTCATGCACAGTTGTGTTGTTCTTGGAGCATCTTCGTTTTTCGTTTTTGTTTTTGTTTGCTTGGTTTTTTAGTTTGCTTGAATAAATTGGTTGCACCCCCTCTTTCATACATTAGTTCTCAAATAGGTTGGTTTGGATTGGAAAAGAGTAGGAAAAGTTCATGCTTAAATGGTAAAAGGAGCTCGTTTTTGACTATGGCCTATGCTTTGTCATGTCATGCTTGATATTGTTTTGGCTACATGCGTTGTTTTAGCATATTAAAGCATATTATTGTGGTATTCTCCTTTGATGCTTTATTTGGGTTGACTTGGCGCATGCTCACACCATGTTATGACTATCCCAAGTCACCATAGCCTTTATGATCCTTTACTTTTCGACTTGTAATATCACTTTATGCTTTTGACATGGGTATACCCTACAGGTACTCGAGCTTAGTACATACGGCCTGAATACAGCAGAAGCCCACAGTGTCGCCAAGACCCAAATGGAGAACTCGAGTAACCTATGGACTCTCGATCGCTTGCGGAACAAGAAGAAGTTAAAGATAGAAAGTTTAAAGAGAAACCCTAACCTGTAAACGACTCGGCCTGCTACTCGAGACCTAGCCTATCTATATAAAGGCTAGGAGGGGGCGGCGAGGAGGACACACGCAACCCTAGTTTCCACGACCCTCGCCAGATTGCATCTGCGCACCATTATAATCCTCGATTCCTTTGATAATTCCATGAGCAGACAAGCAGGAGTAGGGACCTCTACGAGGCCTGAACCTGGGTAAATCTTCGAGTCTCCTGTGTGCTTGTTTTCTAGCCGATAGATGCTTCCAATGCTCCCTCCTTCTCCAAAACCTAAGTCCATAACAATGGGCATTGATGAGTTAAACCCTCGTCAATTGGCGCCATCTGTGGGAAGTGGGAGTGCTGATGTTTCGGCTTCTTCGGCCCCATCAACTGCAATCTACAACTCCACAACAACAGAGATTCGCCAACTCTTCGGCGCGTTCGACTTCACCGTCCACACGCCGGACACTTGCCGGCCACTCGCCCGGCCTTCGAGTCCGTGGGCGATGGAATCAGCCTGGCGATCGGGAGCTTCTGCTTCCAAGTTGGTAAGATGGGAACACTTCGCATGCCTGACCAGCCGACAACACCATCGATTGCTCCAGTATCGTGGTTCCCTCCGGCGATCGACACCCTCAGCGAGCTCAATGCCTCAACAACAGTTGAGAATACGGTCAGCGACAACAGTCGCTAATCCGATCTAGGCGATCTGACAACTGAAGATGGAGCCTATGGATCCGGATCTGAAAGTTATGGGAGCAGCAGCTTCCCCAACCACTTCATGTGCGCCATCATCAACGCGGGCGACTTCTCCACCAATCGCGACAATACGGGCAATGGTGGCCATGAAGCCAACCCGCCAAACGGCGGCATACCCAATGGAGGACCACCCAACGGAGGCCCTACCAACGGCGCCCCCGTCAACAACGGAGGGGCAGCCGAACCTCCCACCATGGTGAATGAGCACACCGGCGAGCGTGTCGTGATCAGGCTCAACGATCTCGAGTGGGCCCGTTGCCGAGAAGCTCTAGGAGGTAATCCCCTGCCTCCAGGCACATCGCAAGAGATGCTAATGGGCTACCATTGGCTACTTAAGGAAGAATATAGGCACCAGCTACAAACAATCGCGCAACTCGAAGCGCGTAAAAAGGCGGCAGATGAGTCGAGCCTTCGACGGGCCGGACTCTCCTCCCATGGAGGATCCTCCTCCAAGGGCAACGAGTACGTTGCCAACAAGAGACGATCTCGAATGGCCCACCTCACCGAGAAGGAGTGCATAGAAGCTGCAGAAGTCCTCGACTTCAGCTCTATGATAGTCGACACCCGGGGCAACATGGTCCGAAAGTCGCCGCAGGCAGCAGTGACAGCGGCCACCATGTACCTGCTCAACAATCAGCCGCCAGCTGGAGATCCCCGAGCTCCATACACCGATCTACGATCGCAGGCATGGGATTAGTCGAGGGTGCTCTCGACAAAGAGCCAGCACCAGAGCCAAAGAAGGGCAAGGCCCCGGCAAAACACTACTCCTCACCCTCATCCAGCGATGACAGTCACGACCTGTCTCGACGCCGCCGCTCACGGTGACACGACCACGACTACGACGTGCGTGATGACATCACGTAGCACAAAATCAACAAATCAAGGGCGCGACATGCCCGGTCGACTGAGTCAGAAGACGAAGATGTGGAGCTCTGTGGCGCTAGATGCTTCAGCAGGGCCATCAGGCAAAAGCGAATGGCCAAGGGGTTTAAGCTCCCATCAGAAAACCCAAAGTTCGATGGTCTGCAGGACCCGAAAATCTGGCTAGAAGACCATATCTCCTCCGTCAGGCTCCACGGCGGGAGTCAAAGCACGGCTATGCAATGCCTGCAGCTATAGCTGCAGGGCGCCGCCTGAGCATGGCTCAACAACCTCCCACGCGGATCCATTCGCAGTTGGGAAGAGCTAGTCTACAGCTTTGTGCGCAACTTCAAGGGCACCTACAAAAGGCCAGCATCAATCGAAGAGCTGAGATGCTGCCAGCAAAGATCGGGCGAGTCACTACGCTCATACATCCAGAGGTGGTCCATCATCAAGAACTCCGCAGAAAACATCTCGGAGGATCGCGTGATCGATGCATTCAACGGTGGTGTATGCCGCATAGAGCTCAGGGAGGAGCTGGGCCACTCGAAGCCCAAAACCATTGACCACCTGATGGAAATCGCGAATCGATGGGAAGATGGAGAAGATTCGCTGAAGAGTCGCATTCATTCCGACGATGAAGCAGAACTCGAACATAGACGCGACCGCCGAAGCAAACGTCGCATGCGCATCTATGATGACCGTGACGACGTCAACATGGTCGCAGCCGGCTACGCCGACAGACGCGACGACAACCGCAACAGCGGCTACCGCAGCAGTGGATACCGCGACTCCAGGAAAACCATGCAACTATGGCAGCACCGCACTCGCGATGAGGCACCCGCAACATCCATCGAAGATAAGTTGTCCGGGCCATGCACTGTGCACTTCTACATCGACAAGCACGATAGCAAAAACAAGTCCAGCCACCTCCTCAAGGAGTGTCGCGAGTTCCTCAAGCTTCATGAGGGTCTAGCCTGGATGAATCGTGACGCTGTCAACAGGGGCTACGGAGCCGCCCCAAGAGCTGTGGCACATGGAGCTCCGCCACCACCACCTGGACCACCCCCAAATGCAGTTGCGCCAGACCAACACCATGGAGGCGAACCATACCCACGGGCCATGGGTACCATGATGATCCAAAAGGGACACCCCTCGAATCGGGTCTAGAAGGCCATCACTCGCCAAGTCAACTTGGCGACAAACTCACCACCATCCACCACTGAGTACCTCAGTGGAAGCGACTCCTACATTACCATTGACAAGCGCGACCACCCGCGCCAGGTACCTCGTCCAGGCCATTGTCCCCTCGTCCTCGAGGCACAAATTGGAGGTTTTGACATGAGTCGCATCTTCATGGACGGCGGAAGCGGCATCAACCTTATGTTCGCGAGTACCTTGCGAGCGATGAGGATCCCTCTGACCTGCCTAGAGCCCTCAGACACAACATTCCACGGCATCGTCCCAGGCAAAGGCGTGTACCCTCTTGGTAAAATCAACCTCGATGTCATCTTTGGCACGCCGAAAAACTTTCGACGTGAGCGCATCGACTTCAAAGTCATCGACTAGCCCTCACAGTACCACTGCATCCTCAGACGCGTTGCGTTTGCCAGGTTCATGGCCGTGCCTCACTACGCCTACTTGCAGATGAAAATGCCAGGCCCTAACGGCATCATCACAATCAACGGGAGCTTCGAGAGATCCAACAGTTGCGACAAGGAATTCAACAGAATCTCTCAGTCCTTTGGCATGCAGGAGGAACTCGCAAGATTGAAGGAGTCAACAGACAACAGTCTGCATCCCCTAAGCCGGCCAAGCTCACCCGACTTATCCTTCGACTCATCGGTGCACACGAAGAAAGTTCAGGTCCACCCATCAGATCCCGCCAAGACGGCCTTAATCGCCAACAACTTGAGTCCCGCATTGGAACTCGCGCTTGTATAATTCCTCCATGAGCACTGGGAAATCTTCGCCTGGTGTCCAGCGGACATGCTAGGAGTTCCCAGGGAATTCGCCGAGCACGCACTCAATATCAACCCAGACGCAAGGCTAGTCAAACGAACAATTCGGCAACTGTCTGAACCAAGAGCAAAGGCAGTCAGAATGGAGATCAACAGACTCCTCGACGCCAAATTCATACGCGAGATCAAGGAAAGTACTTGGCTCGCCAACACAGTGCTAGTACCAAAAAAGGACACGGATATCCTGCGGATGTGCGTGGACTTCACCTCTCTGAACAAGCACTGCCCAAAGGAACACTTTCCGCTACCGCAAATCGACCAGATCATCGACTCCACCGCGGGATGTGAGCGCCTCTGCTTCCTCGACGCCTACTCAGGCTACAACCAGATTCGAATGAAGGAGGAAGACCAAGAAAAAACAGTGTTTACAACGCCTTTTGGCGTGTTCTGCTACAACACAATGCCCTTCGGGCTAAAGAACGCAGGAGCCACTTACCAGCGGTGCATGCAGGCTTGCCTCAAGAACGAACTTGGTCGCAACATCCAAGTCTATGTTGACGACATAGTAATCAAGACCAAAGAGGAAGCCTCGCTAATCGACGATTTATGTGAAACCTTCGCCAACCTCGACCACTACCGGATCAAGCTCAATTCGGACAAGTGCGCCTTCGGCGTACCATCTGGGCAACTACTCGGGTATCTTATCTCCACGAGAGGGATCGAGGCGAACCCGAAGAAAATAAAAGCCATACTAGCCATGGAGAAGACGAAGAACGTAAGAGGTGTCTAGTAGCTGGCTGGGCGAATCGCGGCGCTCAGTCGATTCATCAGTCGAATCGGTGAAAAGGCACTGCCCTTCTACCAACTCCTCCGCAAAGCCGACAAATTCGAGTGGACCAACGAGGCACAGGAAGCATTCGAAGACCTCAAGCGCCTACTATCCACCTCGCCAGTACTGGTGACCCCACGTGAAAGGGAACCACTGTTGCTATACATCTCTGCCACCAACCAGGTGGTCAGCATGGTACTCATGTTAGAAGGAGCCGAGGAAAACAAGGTCCACGGGGTACAGTGCCCAGTCTACTACCTCAGCGAGGTATTTACGCCACCAAAACAGCGGTACCCGCACTACCAGAAACTGGCGTACAACGTCTTCATGACAGCCCGACGACTATGCCACTACTTCCAGGAACACCCAATCATGGTAGTCAACGACGCCCCGCTTGGGCATATCCTCAACAATCCCGACGCCACTGGACGAGTCGCGCTTTGGGGAATCGAACTGTCTCCACGAGACATTACATATGAAAAACGCGACGCAATCAAGTCGCAAATCCTCCCTGACTTCCTCGTGCACTGGATGGAGAACCAGCTCCCCGAAAAGCCAAATATGTCCTACCTCTGGACAATGCACTTCGACAGTTCAAAGCGAAAGGATGGGGCAGGCGCAGGTGTCATACTGACATCGCCCCAGGGAGACAAGCTGAAATATATCCTGCGAATGCAGTTCACCGCCTCCAACAATAAAGCTGAATACGAGGCCCTACTGCACGGGATGAGGATGGCAAAAGCGTGCGGCGCCAAGAGACTCATAATATATGGCGATTCCAAGCTGGTCGTCAACCAGACAATGCACGAGTGTGACACACTGAACGACAACATGATCGCCTACCGTGACCTCTACGACACACTCGAAGGGGACTTCGACGGTTGCGAGCTATGGCACATAGGTCGCGAAAGCAATGAAGAGGCGGACACACTCGCCAACATAGGCTCTACCTGCGCCCCCATACCACCTGGGGTATTTCTCGAGCGCATCTACGAACACTCCATCAAGCCAAAGGCCGCAGAGAAGAAAACAAGCACAACAACGGACTCGGGGGCTATGCTTCCCAATGAGCCAATGGCACTCGACGACTTGGAGCTGGATACAAGACTCGAAGGAACAATGAGCGTCATGATGATCGAGCCATCCTGGACTCAACCGTACATCACGTACCTTCTCAGCAAGAGGCTACCGGATGATCCGACTGACGCACAACACATCACGCGCCAATCCAAGGCATTCGCTGTTATCAACGGCGAACTATACAAGCGCAACATCACAGAAGTACTCTAGCGATGCGTCTCCATGGCCGATGGAAGAGTTGTTCTCCTTGACATCCATGAGGGGACCTGCGGGCACCATGCCGGTAGTCGTGCCCTCGTCACCAAAGCTCTACGAGCTAGATTCTACTGGCCTACGGCCATGCGCTACGCTAAGGACATCGTCCAAAAATGCAACGCTTGCCAACGATTCACGGACAAGCCACACACACCTGGTGCAGAACTCCGGCCAATTCCATTGGCCTGGCCCTTCACGCAATGGGGACTCGACATACTCGGCAAGCTCCCAAAGTCCTCACGAGGAGGCTACATCTACCTCCTGGTCGTAGTCGACAAATTTACCAAGTGGATAGAGGCCATGCCAGTGACTAATCAGTCAGGCTACAGTGCAGTCAAGTTCTTCGAGTCCATCGTCTACCGCTTCGGAGTACCACACAGCATCATCACAGACAACGGGACGAACTTCACATCCAAGGAGTTCCAAGAATTCTGCGAGAATCTGGGAATCAATGTCAGCTATGCCTCCGTAGCACATCCACAGACCAACGGTCAGGTCAAAAAAGCTAACGGGCTCGTCTGCGGCGGCATCAAGAAGCGACTCCTCAGGCCACTTGAACACGCCACAGGCTGCTGGCCAGACGAACTGCAATCGGTACTCTGGAGCCTACGCACAACTCCAAACAGTGCCACGGGGTACACCCTGTTCTTCATGGTGCATGGTGCTGAAGTGGTGCTACCCGCCGAGGTACGATACAAAGCACCGCGAGTGGTCGCTTACAACGAGCAGGAGTCAACTTTTGCACTCGAAGACTCCGTCGACCTCCTTGACGAGGCACGAGAAATCGCCACAGAAAGATCAACGATCTATCAGCAGAACCTGCGCAACTACCACAGCAGAAGGCTACGCCCCAGGTCCTTCGTCGAAGGAGACCTGGTCCTGCGACTGAAACAGCAAGGGCACCTCAAGCTCGAGTCCCCCTGGGAGGGACCATACGTGATTACAAAAGTAATCCTAGGTGTCACCTATCGCCTCAAAGATTTCAAAACAGGAGTCGCGTACTCCAACCCCTGGAACGTCACGCTGCTGCGACACTTCTATCCTTAGTCGTCTTTTATTTTTACATTGCAAATAAGGCTACTCAGCCAAGGCTACTTAGCCACACATTTTACCCCGTACTATCCTGCGAATGAATAAAGCTAAGTGCCCCAAAACTCCGTGTCCCTTTTATTTTGCAGAAATAACCACTCGGGGCTGCGCCACCCTATACACACCTGTTATATGAACTAACATGATATCCTGAGTAGCTCGCACACCAATCGAAACCCTTGACAAACACCAACCCAGTTGCAACGCACCTGACAGGTTGGCAAGGGGCTGAGATAAACACAAGCCAGGCTAATGAAAAGGAATCGCATAGTACAACGCACTCGCAAAACATACAAACTAACAAGCTCTTTACATACATCAATGTTAATAAATTATACACAACATATATATGAACTTTACAACACTGGTATAACTATGTGCAAGATGCAAACTAAACTACTATTGAAGCAAAGGAACGTTGGTCTGCTCCTCGAAGAAGTCGATGATTTCCTCCGCTAGACGATCCACCGCCCGGTAGTGAGGAACCATGTTCCAAGTCGAACCTGATGGCGGCGCTGGCGGTCCGGCTGCAATTGCTGCAACGTCCACATCAAGCCTGTGCAGTCGCACCAGCGACAGAGCAGCCTTGGCACCAACCACTAGCTGTTGCCGTACACACTCACGGACTGCATTCAAGTCTTGGAAGTTGGCAAGAAGGGCCAGTAGGCTCGATGAAACGATGTCCAGCAGGAACATCGTCTGATAAATATTCTTCAAGCACGATTGCGACTTCTTCAGGAAGTGAAGTACTCGCGACGCACGATCCTGCAGGGTCGCCGGTGCGATTGCATGATCATGATCCACCCAGAAGTATCCGCTCGCCTGAAGCTGCTCTTGGGTTAGATCATTCATGCGAATGGCAATCCTATCCTTCTCATCCTGCGGATGGCGCACACTGACAACTATACCAAGCAAAGGCAGAAGTATGAAGACAACGAACTACTGCGAGTGACTACAAGGAAAAGATAAGGAAGAAGAACACTAACATTTAAATTGGTCGCCCAGCTGCGTCACCTCCCCTAGAAGATATTGTTCTCGGGCGGCGGCCTTCTCCACCCTCGATTTCCATACATCCGTGGTACCACGGAGTACGGGCAATTCACGCTCCAACTGCTTCACGCGGTCATGGAGTCGCGAGAGCAGAGATAGCTCATCCACCCTTGAGCGCGGTGGTGCCAAGGTGTCATCAGGGGGTGGCGTATCCCGAGGTTCTCTCAAAGGATCACTCGATGTGCCCTATCACTAGTCAATCAAGAAATAATAAGAAGACTAAGGCGAGGCATAGACAAAAGACTTGAATGCATTCAAGCATAATAAAAGTATTAGCAGATACACTCGCCAAAAGGCATCTTCTAGACAAAAGAAATAGGCTATCTAACTATTACAGACACAACTACCGAGGAGCAACTGGATTCTTCGACTTGGACTTCGGTTTTGGGGGCCTCATCGAGTCCGTGGCGGTATTAGACGCCACAGACTTTCCGCCGGCCCCTGACATCGCAGCCTTCGCCGCTTTCTTGGCTCGCTGCAGCTCCTCAGAGTACTTTGCAACTGTGTTGATCAATTGTGGCCTGTACTTGCCACAAGCAGCTGCGAAAGGAGAAAAGACTACCTGCTGGCCATCCGCGCTGACAGGCATCGCCTTGGAGACCGCTGCAGGATCAACTTCGACTCCATGGGCTTGAACCATTGCATATGACATTGAAGCTCGCAGGAATGCCTCCGGCAAGGGACTCCACTAGCTCATCCATATTATCGATCAACTCAGCCTTGGGCGCCAGGTCCTCCTGGAGGCGACTGAGCATGCCCTTGGCCTTGGTGAGCGTTCCTTGGACGGCAGTGCTGTGATCTTCGACTGCCGAAATGGCACCCGCCAGGGCATCATCATGACGGAGTGCCTGGGGGTCGAAGCTCAGACCACTGGCATCTACACACGAATCAGCATCGGTACAAAAGTCAGCACGGCAATAAATTCGAAAGAAGGGACACGATGAAAATCTAGAAAAGGGAATACCTGATAGAGCCTTGGCAATCGAGAAAAGTTGTTCTTCGAACAACTTCTCCCTAGCTACGATGGAGGCGCGCAGATCCTCCTCGCGTTTCCGCGATTCGTCCCGTGCTGCAATTGCCTCATCACGACTCTTCACCACCGCGGCAAGCGTTTTCTCGAGGGAAGCAGTGCTACGGAGGAGTGCATTATGCTCAGCTGTGACACAGACAAAGATAAACCATCAGTTGAATATATCACAAGGATGCAGAAGAAAAGTAAAGAACACTCACTTTCAACCGCGCGATGGCAATTGTCCAGCATTGCATGCCGACGACCCATCGCAAGCACCTGCTCTGCCAGGCGAGCGGCTTCTTTCACAGTGAGCTACGACAAAGACATCGTAAAGGGTCAACAGATGGCATAGACGAAAGTTCGACTACAAAATCAGAAGAAGAGATACCACACTTACATGATCCTCCAATGACTCCGAAGTCGATGGATGCGCAGACGCCCGGATAACCATCTGGTGCTCCACATTGTGTGGAGAACTTGACGAATTATGCCCGGAGTGGGCCGCCAATGGAGGAGAAGGGGCACGCTCAGCCATTTTCTTGGCTTTGGAGGTCGCGACTGCAGATTCTTTCAAAAATTGTACATCGCCAGAAGATGACGATGCTGGCTGACTACAAAACAAAACCAACATCAAGAAAAGGCAACTTCAAAGAATAACCAGAAGGAAGACTCGTACACTTACCAATCAAACTTGTCAAAATCGAAGGTTTGATCCCCCGACTCTGACAACGACTCCTTCGGCAGTTGCATCTTCTTGCAAGAAGATGGCGCCATGGCACTCATAGGAACGGCAGGTATCAGCGACTCTACACCAATAGCTGCACCTTCCGGAGTCGAAGGAGATGATGCATCCGAATCCTTGCTACGCGAACGCTTGCGAGTGTCTGGACCACTCGACTCAGGGGCTTCGTCCTCCAAATCAGATGGGACGGTCGACTCCGACTCGTCCTCTTCCAGGGCTTCACGAGGGATAACCCCCTCAGGAAGAGGGGGAATATAGGGCGACACCCCCCAATCCTGCATACAGAGAACAATTTAGCGCAAAGTCAAGAAAAACAGAAAAGAAGCAGTCGACAAACAAAGTTACTACGTAGCACAACTGTACCTCAAGAGGAGGGTTAGCAGCATCGAATGGAGGTACGTCTGGGTCATTGGGGAGCACATCCTTGGCGGTGTACTTGGTGACTAGTCGCACCCTTTTATCTACCTCACTCGCGGAAATGCCATCGACAGATATGCGAGTGACATCGTCCGCGCCAGCCCACTGGAACATAGGGTGGACTCTGGCCTGCAGGGGCTGGACGCGACGACGCAGCCATGTGCGAATGAGGGCGCAGCCTCCCTCCTCTTTACCCATGTGACTCTCGAGGTCGTAGACGCGCTCGTATAGCACATCTGTCTCCGCGGACTCACCGGGCATCACTATGTTCTTCCAGGAGCGCCTCCTCTTGCACGGCATTGCAGGATCGAAGGGCGCGAGTCCGAAGTGGTCTCCGTCGGCCTTCAGGTCGCGGATGTAGTACCACTTGTCCCTCCACCCTTGGACGGACGCCGTGAGTTTGATGTCGAAGTATGTGGCGGAGGAGTCGACGTGGATACCGTATCCGCCTACATCGTAGACTACGGAGCTAGACACCGATTGGCGCTTCAGCTTGAAGAGACGCTCGAAGAGACCGAAGTGCGACTCGATTCTGAGCCAGCACTCGCAAAGAGTAATGTAGCAAGCTACATGGAGGATGGAGTTGGGGGACAGCTAATGCAGCTGGAGCCCATAGAAGCAGAGAAGGCCCCTGAAGAAAGGATGCAGGGGCAACGAGAGACCACAGATGATGAATGCTAGGAACATCACCCGAAAATCGGTAGGAGGAGAAGGGATTAGCTTGCTGCCGGGGACACGCGCGTCAGCGACTGCGGAAGATAGAACTCCGTCTTGGCGTAGGAGACGGAGCTCAGAAGACTTGACCACGGATGCGCGCCACGTGCCATTGGTGACGCGAGTGCCCATGCCCTTCTTTTTCCTGGCGGCGATGGTGCTGGTGCCCGCAGCAGCGGAGCCGCCCTTCTTCTTGGCAGCAACAGTGGCGGCGGCGGAGTTAGCCGCGGCACCTCCTTTCTTCTTTCCCATCTTACGGTGACGGTGTGACCGTAGAAAGTAACTAGGGAATACGTGGAGCTGGTCCAGTGCCACGAGAAAGAGGAACACAAAGAAGCAGAGGAGCAGCAGCAATGGCGACGGAGGCAAAGGCAGAGAAAAGAAGCAGATATGAAAAATTACCATCACAGCATTGCTACTTAACCCCCTAGAAGATGCAATCTAACGGCCAGGAAAAACCCTATCAGACGCATGGCGTTCATCGTGATCGACACATGGAGGAGACGAAGCGTGAACCGTCCCCCACTACTCCCATTACGCGCAGAAATCGAGGAGGCACAGTTAAAACAAAGATTATGCACACCTGGTCAAGTCAAAGTCAAAAAATGGGACCCACCGCTTGTCACATCCCGTCAAACCCGCTCACGCGGGCAACTGAGCTCATCACATCGTCAACACTGATGTCATCAAAAATTGAGGAGCAGAAGACTTCGACTACTTTAGTCCTTGCTCGAGTCTTCGACTCCACCAAGCACTCGGGGGCTACTCCCATAGGGAGCGCTGGTCGCGCACCCTACAATTTTTCTTTTTCTTTTTGCAGGAACATGGACAATCGAAACAAACCCAACCACTCAAATCCGCGATTCGACTATGGACATGGGTTACTCCCATAGGGAGCGCTGGAAATAAATTTGACTGAAACAAGCAAACAAAAGACGATAGCAGTCGCAAAAGTTCTTTAGTCCCTGCCTGAGTCTTCGACTCAACCAGGCACTCGGGGGCTACTCCCATAGGGAGCGCTGGTCGCGCCCTATGATTATTTGTACATCGTACTATGTGCCACACTCGAAGTTTATGGCAACACCGCCTCCTGATGTTTCCCTACAAGGAGACTGCATCTCCTGGGCCACCCGAATCATCTCCGCGATGACAAAATTCAGATGCCGCGCTTGCAGCGTGAAGATAAGACCTGAATAAGGCCTGGCAACGCATTTTCTATGCACTACCAGAAATATATCCGTGCCAACAGGTACGACGAACATGCCTTGACGGACGCATCGAGTGCTCATACCCATATACTGAAATTCGACTCCTGTAAGACC
Source organism: Avena sativa (assembly GCA_916181665.1). Taxonomy (NCBI): domain Eukaryota; kingdom Viridiplantae; phylum Streptophyta; class Magnoliopsida; order Poales; family Poaceae; genus Avena; species Avena sativa. The sequence continues at coordinate 350,516,100 of OV702287.1, forward strand.
TCCGCGGCTTGAGTCGAATTACACCAGCACTTTTCTAGATTCGAGTCCGGGGACTCGAGTTCGAGTAGATTGTGTTGTTTTACCCTAAGGTAGTTAACTGATACCGATACATCGGTTAAATCAGGCACGCACATCAACAATCCCTATGACACAAACAGAGCAGTCGAAAAACATACTCAGTCATGCACTCGAAAGGATTCATAAAGTCCCCAGTCGAATCTGCGATTCCACTGGACACTCGGGGGCTACTGACATGTGTATACCCTACAAGTACTCGAGCTTGGTATATATGTCCTGAATACAGCAGAAGCCCACGGTGTCGCCAAGGCCCAAATGGAGAACTCGAGTAACCTATGGACTCTCGATCGCTTGCAGAACAAGAAGAAGTTAAAGATAGAAAGTTTAAAGAGAAACCCCAACCTGTAACCGACTCGGCCTGCTACTCGAGACCTAGCCTATCTATATAAAGGCTAGGAGGGGCGACGAGGAGGACACACGCAACCCTACTTTCCACGACCCTCGCCAGATTGCATGTGCGCACCATTGCAATCCTTGATTCCTTTGATAATTCCACGAGTAGACAAGCAGGAGTAGGGACCTCTACGAGGCCTGAACCTGGGTAAATCTTCGAGTCCCTTGTGTGCTTGTTTGCTAGCCGATAGATGCTTCCAGCGCTCCCTCCTTCTCTAAAACCCAAGTCCATAACAATGGGCATTGATGAGTTAAACCCTCGTCAGCTTTAATTAATGATGTTTTGTCGCTTTGCATGATTATGGCCATTATTTCTCTCTTAGTTGGTCGCTCCCAGTCTTTGCTAGCCTCCATAACCACGTGTGAGTTCCACTCATGCATCCAACCCCAAATAAAACCAAGTTATTCCAAAGAGTCCACCATACCTACCTATTAGCATTTGCTTTTCCAAGTATATTCATGTTTTTATCTACCTTCCGAATTAAACTTGTTATCAGAAAACTAGTGATTAAAGCTCTCATGAACTTGATGGCACACTTTACTTTTCTTTCCCCTAATAAACTTGAACCATTGTGTCATCTATGTTGTATATGCTTGCACTTATATGTTGGGGATTAGCAGAACCATGCTGTCATGGGGAACGCTTTCAACATTGCACTTGTACATTGTACCTAGTTGATATCATGCTCTTTTTTCTACGTATGTCGTCAATGTGAAATCAAAGGGGAGCTTGTAAGTCCATGGAGTTATGTATGTGTGTTAAAGAAACGCCTGGGCCGCTGGTCTAATCCATGCCTAATCATGGTGGAAACCTGCAGCATAACCATAATGAGCAATCTATGAAGCATTCTTCTTATAAAAAAAGAGAAAAAAAGAGATGAGAAAAGAGGAAAGAGAGAAAAAAGCACCATTTTCCCATGGTAAATAAGAAGATTGCTGAGATGCTTGTTGTCTGCTTGCCTTGTCATTTTGATATGGGGATTCTTCCATATCATCGGGCAAGGGGTACCTTGTTGGCGGTTCTCTATGATACACATGTACTTACTATGACAAGAACTTACCGGTAACTAAACTTGAGTAGCATGAGGAGGGCCCCTCGTATTCAAGGGACATGAGATTTCCAACTTATACCTTGTCAAGCATATACTCCATAGTTTGTTCACTTTAACCTTAATCACTTTAAGATGCTTATGATAGGGGCAATAAGAGCTTAAAGCTAATAAGTACCATAATTTTTGGAAGCTCTTTATGAAACTTGTATCCCTACTTCCTTCTATGAAGGCCTTTCTTTTACTTTTATGTTGAGTCTCCACCTTCTATCTTTATGCACCTATTGAGAGAGCATAGTGGCCATTCTTAGTTCTATGTGCATTGTCCCAAGACTTGTTGATTGATGCATAATTTTGATATTGCTTGTTCTTAAACTATTTGTATCTAGTCACCCTTATGAACTTTGAAGGTGTCCTATGCATTTATGTTTTGCTACACTATGAGGGACAAGCTGAATACCACTCTCATTATGTTTTCTTTATGTAAAACAAACAAACGTCTTGCAAAGCATTGTTATACATGAATGTTTTGTTTGTGCGTTTTCATGTTACAACATAGTTGCTATGTCTTATTGTTAGAACTATATCTTTCATGCTATGTTTAAGTACTATGATCCCAGCTATCAATGTTTTACAAATACTTTGATCAAGTTTATGATGGTGCATGTCACCTCAAAAATCATTCATTCTTTTATCACTTACCTACTCGAGGACGAGCAGGAGTTAAGCTTGGGGATGTTGATACGTTGCTAATGTATCTATAATTTTTGATGTTCCATGCTTGTTTTATATCTACTTTCTTATGTTTTGTCCACACTTTGGAGTACTTTTATACACTTTCTTGGACTAACCTATTAACAAGATGCCACAGTGCCAGCTGCCTGTTTTCTGCTGTTTTTGGTTCCAGGAAAGTCAAAAAATGAATATTCTCGGAATTGGATGGGACAAAAGCCAAAGTCAATATTTCACCGAGGGGGACACGGAGCCAGAAGACGAGACGGAGAGGGACCAGAGGCCGGCCACACCACCTGGCCACATGGCTAGGCCTGGCCCGTGCCAGGGGGTGGTGTGGCCGCCTAGGGCACCCCCTCGACCTCCCCTTTCGCCTATAAGATGCCTCCGATATAGAAACCCTAAGTACCCAATCAAAATCCCACGTAAGAGTCTGGAGCCGCCGTCCCCTCGATCCCTAGATCGGGAGGGATGTGAAGTTCTTCTCGGCACCCTGCTGGAGGGGAGAATTCACTCTAGAGGCCTTCTTCATCACCATGCAAGCCTCCTGTGTGATGCGTGAGTAGTTCATCCCTAGACTACGGGTCCATGTAGTAGCTAGATGGTTGGTTGTTCTCCTTTGTGCTACCATGTCTAGATCTTGTGAGCTCCGTTCATGATCAAGATCATCTATTTGTAATCATACATGGTGTGTTTGCGGGGATCCGATGGATATTGAGATGCTATTTCAGATTTATTATTGAATCTATCATGTCTTTGTTATTTGTGATCTTGCATGCTCTCCGTTGTTAGTAGCTACCTTGGCCAAGTAGATGCTAGCAACTCCAAGAGGGAGTATTTATGCTCGATAGTGGGTTCATGCCTCTAGTAATCTAGGGAAGTGACAGAAATCTCTAAGGTACTAGATGTGCTGTAGCTACTAGGGAGAAATCATCAATCCTTTGTTCATAGAACAATCATATTGTTTACTTTACATGCAATGCTTAATGCAATTATCTGTTGCTTGCAACTTAATACTGGAGGGGGTTCGAATGATAACCTGAAGGTGGATTATTAGTCATAGATGCAGTTGGATTACGGTCTATGTATAATGTTGAAATACCCAATCAAATCTCATAGGAGTCAATATGATTAGTATATGCATGTATGCTTTCTCGATTTTTGTCAATTGCCCCACTGTAATTTGTTCACCCAACATGTCATCTATCTTAAGGAGAATCACCACTAGTGAACTATGGACCCTGGTCCTTTCTTTTACCATCAATCTACAACTATTTACTATTTTCTATCTGCAAGCTATTACTATCTTCCACACAATAGATTTAATCCTTTGTTTTCAGCAAAACCGGTGAGATTGACAACCTCACTGTAAGTTGGGGGCAAAGTTCTATTGTTGTGTTGTGCATGATTCCAAGTTGGAAACAACACCTTGGAGGTGTTTCCTTGCTCCTACTGGTTCGATAACCTTGGTTTCATAACTGAGGGAAAACTTGCTGCTGTACTCATCATACCTTCCTCTTGGGGTTCCCCAACAAGCTCGATATATTTTGGTCCATCATTGTGGATATGTCTTCACACACTGGATGCTACACTCTACGCCGCATGATGGGAGCCTCCACATGCTTGGGCGGAAACCTGTCCACCTTGGCAGTTGTGGGATGATAGGAAACATACCCCACCTTCACAGGAATTGGCACAGCTAAAGAAGAACCCAAGCCGGCCTCCAGGGAGAAGAGATCTCGACCCTAGAAACCAGATCACCCATCTCTGTCCGTACGATATAGCCCACCTGGCTGGTCAGTGGTTGAGCATCGAGGCCCAGCTGTGGCCCAGCGGATGAAGCAGCAATAACATGCGATGATGGCATAGCAGAAGCCGTGGGTGGCTTATTAGCTGCATGGGGCAACACATGGGTCATTAGCAGCCCACCAGTCGGAGCCTCAGCTACCAGCGTAGTAGCCCAACCCGGCGTGGCGCCAATGACCTGAGCGGCAGGTTGTTGTGTGCGCATGGTTGGATCAGCAGTGTGTTGCGGCTTGATAGGGGCCATCAGAGCGGCGACCCACAATGACTCAGTGTGGCCCAACAGAGAACCAAGACACGCAACTGGCTATCGTTGCTCGACGAAGCATAGTCGATCCACTATAGACGGAACATAACATATCAAACGAGTACTAGGAGTACAACGCTGCACCAACGGAGTCACAGGTCCCGAAAAATGATGAGGAGACAACAAAACAGTGCAATATCTCTGAAACAAAGATCGAGACGCTCGCGTTACCTCCACGATTTCTTTACCATGAGGGGTCTGCGGGTTTGTATTGAACAGGGTGACCGCAAAAGCAGGCAAGGACGAAATGTTGTTTCCTTGCAGGCCTACCACGGATGACTGAATGCTAGAAGTATCCACCTCCATATTAGTCTCCGGGGACCAAACATTTCCTTCTCCAATAGAGGGATCCTTCTCCCTCTGGCCAGCAACATCATCATCATCGGAATCATCTCCCTTGCACCTCCAAAAGAAAGGAGTAAAGCCAGGACCAGGAACGAAATCCACTATCTCTTGGCAAAAAACAAAATCATAGCCCTTCAGCTTTAGAGTAGAAGTAGTGCCAATGTATGACTCCTTATCATCCACACATTTCTGTAATGCCTTGGGATTCATCATGGCGACACAGATATGAACAACATTGCAACTATATAGTGTAGGAAAATCAACATCCGTAGTTGTCCCCAACAAAGAACTAACAACCCACAAACCATGAAAGTGACGAATAGTATGGGGGATCCCTTCCACATGAACCCAAAGCTGAGGAAGAAAAAACTTTGGTGGGATATCCTTCTCCTCCCACACATTGATAATAATCTGAGCATTATGAGAATGCACAAGCATCTGAATACCATTAACTCACTATAGGTCCTCAAAGAAGGGAAAGCTCACAAGAAAAGCATCATCTCCATGAGGAAGAGCCTCCCACTTCCGCTGAGAACCGAGGGGACATATCCGAGTCATCTACGCCTCAATAACATCAGCATGCACTGACAGACCAACAATCAATACTTTCACCACAAGAGAACACTTAGGTGCAAGTTGAGCCTTATAAATACAATTAATCAGCTGATTAAAAAGAGTATCATCAGTACCATTCCTAGCCACAATCATGGAATAGTAGGATGAGCCGAATTATTGCAAACAAGACAGTAACTGGACCAGACAATTTTTAATTGCATGAGTATCCACAGAGCACTTCTAGCATTTCACAAATTTCTTGGTCTTACCATGTTCCGCCAGAAGAGCAATGTCTTGCATAGTGGCCACTATAGTAGGCGGGATGCTTACACTGGGTGGTGCATAGATCGGACCCACAATTGGTGGCACAAACAAGGGTTGAGCCTATGGAAACTGAGATTGTGCCGGAACCACAGAGGCTTGAGACGATGTTATTACAATGTTCTTATTATTCTTCCTCTTATTCTGAGGAAAACTCGAGTTTCTAGTCTACGCAGGAGCTTGTGGAAAAACCTGTTGCTGCATGTGCGGAAACATCTATTGGAACTACTTTGGAGGGATGATCGGCGGGTAGACATGCCTGGGAAATTGCATCGGTGGCTAGAAGAACTGCCCCTGTTGTTACGGCATGTACGTAGGTGGGCCAGGAGGCCACGATGGTGGTTGGAGTGGCAGAAGCGGTAGAGGAACCACCGCAACAGCCTGTCCACCCCTGGACGGTAAAACAACCCCTCGAGGCTATACCGAAGATAGGCCCATTGGCATGACAGAAGCACCAGCAGTACATGGATGCGGTGGTCCACCACCCCTAGCCCTAACCAGCGTTGGCGGCCAGAGAGGAGTACCACCATCAACACCTATAAGTACTATAGAACATTCACCTAAAGGAGGACATGCCATAGATGCATGAGTCTTTACCCTTAGCCTTCATCATTGCACTAGTTTCATCTCTCGTCGGATATCATTATAAACCCACCGAGACCTCTTTTAAACACCCTGTACGATCTCTCGATCACCCTATGAATAAATTCCAAGGGAATCCTCCCCATTACACATATAACTCGGTATTTGTCTTTGGGAGATCCAAACCTGCTGGCCTGAGCCGATTGCTGAACAAATAAAGTCTCTTCCAGCATTCGGAAGTGAGACTGTGAGGGGATCGTAAAAACTATCCTTCGTTAGTTGGCATGCTAGGCAGGGGGAGCCCGTGTCATGCAGATCAAAACGACAATAGATCTCCCGTTGACGTCTCCCACCAAGGCGGAGCAACCTTGGGAAGGGCCTTCATTGCCAGAAGGTGGCCGCGGCACGACACTGCCCCGAGACAGAAATCTTCGCCCCCACAACAAGCGCTGTCAGGATGCCTAGGAGGTCTTGCACATAGGAGGGAACAAAAGCTCTCTATGATCGGAGCACTAACAAAGGCTACATGATGGGACACACTTGTGTCGAGACCTTTGCCCCATCGACTGAGTGTGTGGATGGAGCCCACGTCACATTCTTGGAGTCGGATCATCCAAAGTGGGGAGGAATAATAGGAGACTCCCCATTACTAATATCTCCTATGATTGCTAATGTCTGTGTTGGCTAGGTCCTGATTGATGGGGGTATTCTTGCGCCCTCATCACGTCATGCACCTTGAACTGACTTCAGATCTCGAGAGGGCTTGTATAGCCGATCATGAAAATGATAGTTTGGATAATACCAAGAGGCGCATATAAGACTACCTATGACGTTCGGTACCGGGAACAACTTCCGAATGAAGATGTGTCTGTTCGAGGTGATGGACATGGAGATGCCTTACAACACTATCCTCAGACGACCACAGCTTGCTCCATTCTTCGCCATGCCTCACGAGTCATATTGGGTCCTTAAGCTCCCAGGACCAATGGGGATAATCACCGTCCTAAGAGAAGCCCACCGCAATGACCCGCACATCGCTAGGAGGTCCGAGGTGATTTTTCCATCCCGGGTCGCTCCTGTCGAAATAAAGAGTGCAAGCCCCACCAAGCCATAGGAAGATCATGACCCCCACCAGACATCAAGACCCAGGCCAAGGTATGACCAGTAGATAAAGCTTAGGCGGTCCCGCTCAACGCTGACAATGAAACGATAATGGTTCTCATCGGACCTAGCCTCGAGCCTACGATCATGGCCACACTAGTCGCTCTCCTTTACGAAAATGCTGACGTCTTCTCCTAGGATAGTTCCGACATGTCAGGGATTCATACGTTGCAAGCGTATCAATAACTTTTGATGTTCCATGCTTGTTTTATATATACTTTCTGACGTTTTGTCCACACTTTGGAGTATTTTTACACATTTTCTGGAACTAACCTATTAACAAGATGCCATAGTGCCAGTTGCCCGTTTTCTGCTGTTTTTGGTTTCAAAAAATCTAGTAAGGAAATATTCTCGGAATTGGACTGGACAAAAGCCCAAGTCAATATTTCACCAGAAGGAATACGAAGTCCGGAGGGGAGACGAAGAGGGGAGCCAGGGCGGCCACACCCTAGGGTGGCGCGACCAGCCCTAGCCGCCCCGCCACCTGGTGTGGCCCCCTGGTACTCCAACAACCTTGCCCCTTCGCCTATATATTGCCTCCGGGACGAAAACCCTAAGTACCCGATCAAAATTCCATGAAAGAGTCTGTAGCCACCATCATCTCCATCCCTAGATCGGGAGGGATCTGAAGCTCTTCCCGACACTCTGCCGGAGGGGAGAGACCACCCTGGAGGCCTGCTTCATCACCATGACTGCCTCCGGTGTGATGCGTGAGTAGTTCATCCCTAGAATACGGGTCCATGTAGTAGATAGATGGTTGGTTCCTCTCCTTTGTGCTACCATGTTTAGATCTTGTGAGCTCCGTTCATAATCAAGATCATCTATTTATAATCATACATGTTGTATTTGTGGGGATCCGATGGATATTGAGATGCTATTTCAGATTGATTATTGATTCTATCATGTCTATGTTATTTGTTATCTTGCATGCTTTCCGTTGTTAGTAGCTATCTTGGCCGAGTAGATGCTAGCAACTCCAACAGGGAGTATTTATGCTCGATAGTGGGTTCATGCCTCTAGGAATCTGGGGAAGTGATAGAAATCTCTAAGGTACTAGATGTGTTGTTGCTACTAGGGAGAAGACAACAATCCTTTGTTCATAGAACGATCGTATTGTTTAGTTTACACACTTTTCTTAATGCAATTATCTGTTGCTTGCAACTTAATGCTGGAGGGGGTTCGGATGATAACCTGAAGGTGGATTATTAGTCATAGATGTAGTTGGATTATGGTCTATGTATAATGTTGTAACGCCCAATCAAATCTCGTAGGAGTCAAGATGATTAGTATATGCATGTATGCTTTCTCGGTGTCTGTCAATTGCCCCGCTGTAATTTGTTCACCCAACATGTCATCTATCTTAAGGAGTATCACCTCTAGTGATGGACCCCGGTCCATTCTTTTACCATCAATCTACAAGCTATTTACTGTTTTCTGTTTACTTTCTACAAGAAATTACTATCTTCCACACAATACATTTAATCCTTTGTTTTCAGCAAAACTGGTGAGATTGACAACCTCACTGTAAGTTGGCGGCAAAGTTCTGTGGTTGTGTTGTGTAGGATTCCAAGTTAGAAACAACACCTTGGAGGTGTTTCCTTGCTCCTACTGATTCGATAACCTTGGTTTCATAACTGAGGGAAAACTTGCTGCTGTACTCATCATACCTTCCCCTTGGGGTTCCCCAACGAGCTCGATACATGTTGAGCCGATTAGCAAGCCTTTTTCTGGCGCTATTGCCGGGGAGTCAAGAACAACTTCACAAGGGTAGTCCTTCATAACCAATCTCTTTACTTTGTTTTTAGTTTTTCTTAGTTTGTTTTTGCTTAGTTTGCTTGTTTCTTTCTATCAAAAACACACACAAAATTAGTTCCTGCTATAGTTGTTATTTCTATTGATCTGTTGATCTGTTATTGTCTTGCTTTATCATGCTTTCTATCAATGGTGGGTTTCTTTGAAACTAGATCTTATTGGCAAGATGGGTTCATGGAACAACAAAAATATTATGAGGAACACCGCTTGTCACAAAAAGGGAAACTCTTATGGGAACAAATTGATAAATTGTGTACCATTGCTAGAAACATGCTCTACTTATAATGTTACTTATTGCTTTGATAAATCTTGTTGCTGTAGGAGGTATAAACACCTCCCTTTTCAATGTGAGTATAATGATGATCTTACAATATCTTCTTATGTTAAGGGAAATTATGACTTTTATGATGTGGAACAAATTGAAGAATTTATTGCTTGGAAGGGTGCATTCGAACTAGCTTATTTGCTTGAAAATTCTGATGATGCACCTTACAAATATGAGGTTTATGATATACTTAAATTTTGCTTTGATAATTACAAGGAAGAAAATGGCTATATTCTTGAATATCTTAATAGATGCTCTCCACTAGCGGAAGAGACTAATGCCTTGCAAGAGCCTATGGAAGAAGAAATTGCTGAAACTGGAAGCTCATTGGATGAAAAAGAGGAGGAGAGTGATGATCAAGAGGAGTAAGAATGGATCTACCCATTCCTACCTTCTAATGAGAGTAACTCTTTACCCCTTACATTATTAGATTGTCCCTCATGCTTACCAAAGGAGGATGAATGTTATGTTCCTGTGGATTCTTTTGAAAATGTTTATAATAAAGCTCTAGATGATGGTCCTATATTGGTTGATAATATTAATTTTACTACTATTGAAAATGAGATTGATTAGTCATCTTGTTATAAAATTGTTAAAAGTGGGTCTCAAGGTTTTAATCCCACTATTTTTGAGCTTGATAAAAATTATGTGTTTGTAGATCATGAAAAGCATGCTTTATGTGATAGTTATATTGTTGAGTTTATTCATGAGGCTACTGAAAATTATTATGAGAGAGGAAAATATGGTTGTAAAAGTTTTCATGGTACTGAAACACCTCTCTATTTGCTGAAAGTTTTGAAGTCACTCTCGTTTTATCTTCCTATGCCTGTCACTTTTTTCTTTGGCAATTTATTTGCATATAAGATTCCTATGCATAGGAAGTGGGTTAGACTTAAATGTTTTTTGAATTTGCTTCTTGATGCTCTCTTTTACTTCAATTCATATTTCTTATGTGAGCATCATCGAAATTCTTATGGCTAGCTCAAAGGCGTTAAAGAAAAGCACTTATTGGGAGATAACCCAAATTTTTAGTCAATAAATTTTTCTTTGAGTCTTGTAAGTTATTGCCTCTGTAATAACCTCTCCTTATCCTTTTTGTGTGGTTTTTGTGCCAAGAATGACCTCTAATGAGAGAGACGCAAGACTTAGGAAAGTTGTTGTCCCGAAACAGATTTTTGTGCTTCGCTATAAAAACTCGTGGAACATCTCTGTACGTAAGATTGAGCTGTAATTATTTGTGCTTCTGACCCAGGTTGTTATCTAACTTTCGTTAGTTCAACACTTTTCGATTTGAGTAACAGAAGGTCTTCGAAAAAATCGGTTTTTACCTGCTGGTCTGTTTTGACAGATTTCTGCCATTATTTGCATTTGCCTCTTAATCTCTTTCTCTTTGAGTTCTCTTTGATCACTTGAACTTTTTAAAGGAAGTGCTACAGGAGCTTGTGTTTTAATGAAAGTTTAGCTTGTGTTTAAACTGAACCAAAAGACTTATTATCTTGAGTACACTAATGTTGCTAATGAATATTGTGTGAAGTTTTGTATGAAGGAAAATTTAAAGTGTAGGGAAGAGTAATGCGATAAGATGAAGTATGGACAAAATCTCAAGCTTGGAGATGCCACCCGTGTCACCCCAAGAAATATTCAAGAAGTACAAGCGTCAAAGCTTGGGGATGCCCAAGGCCTCCCTTTCTTCATCAATAAAAATCTCAGGTTTCTTCCAAAAACTTCATTTTTATTGTTTCATGCACAATTGTGTTGTTCTTGGAGCGTCTTAGTTTTGTTTTAGTTTTCGTTTTCTTAGTTTGCTTGAATAAATTGGTTGGACCCCCTCATTCATACATAGTTTCAAATAGGTTGATTTGGATTGAAAAAGAGTAGGAAAGTCATGCTTAAGTGGTATAAAAAGAGCTTGTTTTCGACTGTGACTTAGACTTTATCATGTCATGCTTGATATTTTTTCAGCTTTATGCTTAGTGATTATTTCTGTAGCATGACTTGTTACAAATAATTGAGATTGCTTAATGTTCCTTGAAAGAATCATGCGTTGTTTTAGCATATTAAAGCATAATATTGTGATGTTCTCCTTTGATGCTTTATTTGGGTTGACTTGGCGCATGCTCACACCATGTTAAGACTATACCAAGTCACCATAGCCTCTATGATCATTTAGTTTTCGACTTGTAATACCACTTTATGCTTTAATCAATAATGTTCTGTCGCTTTGCATGGTTATGGCCATTATTGCTCTCTTAGTTGGTCGCTCCCAGTCTTTTGCTAGCCTCCATACAAAGTATGAGTTTCACTCATGCATCCAACTCCAAATAAAACCAAGTTATTCCAAAGTGTCCACCATACCTACCTATTAGCATTTTGTATTCCAAGTATGTTCATGTTTTTATCTACCTTCCAAATTAAACTTATTATGTGAAAATTAGTGATTAAAGCTCTCACGAACTTGATGGCACACTTTACTTTTCTTGTGCTTAATAAACTTGAACCATTGTGCCCATCTATGTTGCGTATATGCCCGCGTTTTGTAAGTTGTGGATTACCAGAACCATACTGTCATGGGGAACGCTTTCAACATTGCACTTTATTTAGTTGATATCATGTTCTTTTGCTTATGGATCCCGGTGGTGTGAAATGAAAGGGGAGCTTGTAAGGCTCATGGAGTTTGTATATGTGTTAGAGAAACGCCTATGCGGCTGGTCTAATCCATGCCTAATCATGGTGGAAACCTGCAGCGCAACCATAGTGAGTAATCTATGAAGCATCCTCTATATAAAAAATAAGCCTATGCAAATAGGAAAGAAAAAAAAGAGAAAAAAAGAAAAAAAAGCCTATGCAAATAGGAAATAAAAGAATGTTGTGATGCTCATTGTCTGCTTTCCTTGTCATTTTGATATGGGGGTTCTTCCATATCATTAGGCAAGGGGTACCCCATTGGTGGTTCTCTATGATACACATGTACTTACAATGACAAGAACTTACTTGTGACTAAACTTGAGTAGCATGAGGAACGGTACTCGTAAGTAAGGGGCATGAGATTTTCAGCTTATAACTTGTCAAGCATATCCTCATATTTGTTCACTTTAACCTTAACCACCTAAAGATTCTTATGATAGGGGAAATGAGAGCTGAAAGCTAATAAGTACCATAATTTTTGGGAGCTCTTTATGAGACTTGAATCCCTGCTTCCTTCTATGAAGGCCTTTCTTTTACTTTTATGTTGAGTCTCCATCTTCTATCTTTATGCACCTATTGAGAGAGCATAGTGTCCATTCTTAGTTTAATGTGCATTGTCCCAAGAATTGTTGATTGATTCATAACTTTGATATTGCTTGTCCTTAAACTATTTGTATCTAGTCACCCTTATGAACTTTGAAGGTGTCCTATGCATTTATGTTTTGCTACACTATGAGGGACAAGCTGAATACTATTCTCATTATGTTTTCTATATGTGAAACAAACAAACATCTTTCAAAGCATTGTTATTCATGAATATTTTGTTCGTACCTTTTCATGTTACAACATAGTTACTATGTTTTATTGTTAGAACTATATCTTTCATGCTATGTTAAAGTACTATGATCCCAGCTATCAATGTTTTAGAAATACCTTGATCAAGATTATGATGGTGCACGTCACCTCAAAAATTATTCTTTTTTATCACTTACCTATTCGAGGACGAGCAGGAGTTAAGCTTGGGGATGTTGATATGTTGCAAACGTATCTATAATTTTTGATGTTCCATGCTTGTTTTATATCTACTTTCTTATGTTTTGTCCACACTTTGGAGTATTTTTACACATTTTCTGGAACTAACCTATTAACAAGATGCCACAGTGCGAGTTGCCCGTTTTCTGTTGTTTTTGGTTTCAGAAAAGCTAGTAAGGAAATATTCTCGGAATTGGACCGGACAAAAGCCAAAGTCAATATTTCACTAGAAGGAATATGGAGTCCGGAGGGGAGACGAAGAGGGGAGCCAAGGCGCCCACACCCTAGGGTGGAGCGGCCAGCCCTAGCCGCGCCGCCACCTGATGTGGCCCCCCCTGGTACTCCACCGACCTTGCCCCTTCGCCTATATATTGCCTCCGGGACAAAAACCCTAAGTACCCGACCAAAATTCCATGAAAGAGTCTGTAGACGCCCCCATCTCCATCCCTAGATCGGGAGGGATTTGAAGCTCTTCCCGGCACCGTGCCGGAGGGGAGAGACCACCCTGGAGGCCTTCTTTATCACCATGACTGCCTCCGGTGTGATGCGTGAGTAGTTCATCCCTAGACTACGGGTCCATGTAGTAGCTAGATGGTTGGTTCTTGTCCTTTGTGCTACCATGTTTAGATCTTGTGAGCTCCGTTCATGATCAAGATCATCTATTTGTAATCATACATGTTGTGTTTGCGGGGATCCGATGGATATTGAGATGCTATTTCAGATTGATTATTGATTCTATCATGTCTATGTTATTTTTGATCTTCCATGCTTTCCGTTGTTAGTAGCTATCTTGGTCGAGTAGATGCTAGCAACTCCAAGAGGGAGTATTTATGCTCGATAGTGGGTTCATGCCTCTAGGAATCTGGGGAAGTGACAGAAATCTCTAAGGTACTAGATGTGCTGTTGCTACTAGGGAGAAAACAGCAATCCTTTGTTCATAGAACAATCGTATTATTTAGTTTACACACTTTGCTTAATGCAATTATCTGTTGCTTCCAACTTAATACTGGAGGGGGTTCAGATGATAACCTGAAGGTGGATTATTAGTCATAGATGCAGTTGGATTACATTCTATGTATAATGTTGTAATGCCCAATCAAATATCGTAGGAGTCAAGATGATTACTATATGCATGTATGCTTTCTCGGTGTCTGTCAATTGCCCCACAGTAATTTGCTCACCCAACATGTCATCTATCTTAAGGAGAATCACCTCTAGTGAACTATGGACCCCGGTCCATTCTTTTACCATCAATCTACAAGCTATTTACTGTTTTCTATTTACTTTCTACAAGCAATTACTATCTTCCACACAATACATTTAATCCTTTGTTTTCAGCAAAACCGGTGAGATTGACAACCTCACTGTAAGTTGGGGGCAAAGTTCTGTGGTTGTGTTGTGCAGGATTCCAAGTTGGAAACAACACCTTCGAGGTGTTTCCTTGCTCCTACTGGTTCGATAACCTTGGTTTCATAACTGAGGGAAAACTTGCTGCTGTACTCATCATACCTTCCTCTTGGGGTTCCCCAATGAGCTCGATACATGTTGAGACGATTAGTAGGGATATCGCGGGACCTCGTGCAGAACCGTATGAACGTCAACCCGCTCGCGCGGCGGGTGAGGCAAAATCTTAGAAGATTCACTCCTAAGCAAAGTGAGTTCATAAAGGGGAAGGTCGAGGAGCTTCTCGTTGCTAGACAAATCTAGAAGATCGACTACCCAAATTGGGTGGCCAACCCCGATATAGCTCAGAAGGAAGGAGGAGGACATAGGATGTGTATGGATATCATAAGTCTGAACAAGGCTTAACCAAAGGACTCATTTACCCTCCCGAGAATAGACCAGATCATCGATTCCACATCAAGAAGCAAGCTACTGTGTCTCTAGGATGCGTATTCTGGTTATCACCAGGTTCACTTACAAAAGGAGGACATCCCGTGCACGGGATTCACCATGGTGGAACTTATTGCTACAAGACCATGCCCTTCGGACTCAAGAATGTGGGCGCCAACACATTAGCGCACCATGCATGTTGCCTTCTTAGATTAGATTGGGAAGAATATGGAGGTCTACATCGACGATCTTGTCATAAAATCCAAGGAGAAGGAGGATCTCATACTAGACTTGGAGAAGACCTTCCATAACCTCCGCAAATACAAGATTATGTTAAACACGACAAAGTGCATGTTCACGGTGGAAGAAGCAAAGATCCTTGGGGTAATCATTTCACACCATGGGATCGAGGCCAACCCCAAGAAGATAAGTGCGATCTGGCGTATGGAATCACCCTAGAGCCGATCACAGATTCATAAATTCATAGGACACATGGTATCCCTCAGCCGGTTTGTTTCCAAACTATGAGAGAAGTCGTTGCCCTTCTTTAAGATCTACAGGAATCATGAGGGCTTTGATTGGACTAATGAGGCAGATCTAGCCTTCCAGACCTTAAAAACAATCATCTCTGAACCGACCATATTAGCATTGCCTAACACTAGGGAAACCTTGTACCTCTATGTGTCTTGCGGTCCTAGGGTGGTCGCCACCACTCTCCTTGTCAAGAGGTTAGTGGAAGGGAAGGCAGAAAAGTACAATGACCAGTTTACTATGTTAGTGAAATTCTACACTTGAGGAATGATACTCGTAGATCTAGAAGCTCCTCTACACGGTCCTACTAACAACTCGGAAGCTAAACAACTACTTCTACATGCACCAGGTCATCATCTACACGGATTTCCCTCTCGGGGTGATTCTAGGAAACCAAGAGAACACTAGGAGGATCGTGAAGTGGTGCATCGAGCTCGCCAACTATGGGATCCAGTTCACCCCTCAGCTAGCAATCAAGGGACAAGAACTTGCTGACTTTGTGGCGGAATGGACGAATGAGATGGCTCATATAAACGAACCTAATGGCCACCAGGAGGTCTAGATGCTTCTTTTCGATGGATCACTCACCATACAACGATATGGAGTTGGGATTGTGCTTGTTGCTCCAACCGGCGAACACATACAATACTCCATCCAAATTCACTTCTGCGCCTCCAATAATGTGGAAGAGTACGAGGGGTTGCTCGCGGGTCTGAGGGTGGCCTTAGCCCTAAAGATAAAACACCTTAAGGTCATGGGGGACTCACATATGGTAATAAAGCAAGTGAGCAAGGGTTATAGAGATACCAATGACACAATGGTGCTCTACCTTTAGGAGGTCTGCAATCTCGAAGCTAACTTCAACGGGATTGAGTTCCACTACATCCCGAGGAGGGAAAACTGTCAAGAGGACGCACTAGCTAGCAGGCCTCCTCGAAACATCCTAGGCAGGCCGGGGTGTTCGTTGAGAGGCTGTCATAGCCATCCGTGGCAAACAAAGAAACCCTTCCCGGAAAAGAGGTAGAACTGACCGACCCCATATAGGACCCACCACGCGGTATCATCGTGGAGCTCATCACGGTTACCGCAAGGTCCCAGGCAGCCAGGGGTCAACCCGAGGCAGAGGAATCGTGTCAGGTCCCTGTTGAGCGCACCCCTTGCAGCACCAACACACAGACCGCACCCGGCATACCACCACAGGAGGAAGAGAGATGCCAGGGGGACAACCCACGCGCCATGTAGTCCTCCACCGGAGGTGATACCTGGATGGGTCCCCTGGTATGCAATTTGGAAACAACCAGCTACCACATGAGTAGGAGGAAGTCAAGAAGATAACAAGACTGGCCTCGAGGTATGCTCTGCTCGAGGATGAGCTCTATAGAAAATAGACACTCGGAGTCCTCATCCGGTGCATCACCTCCGAACAAGGGCACCCTCTTCTAGAAGATATACATGGTGACATGTGCAGATCACATGCCTCATTCCAGACCATCGTGCAAAATACTTCATGCATGTATTTTACTGGCCCACCCTGTGCCAGGACACCAACAACCTCGCCAAGAAATGTTAGGCATGTTAGTTCCACGCGAGGAAGATCCACCAGCCTGCTTAGTCTCTACATACCATCCCTCTCTCATGGCCCTTTGCGACCTATGGGCTGGACCTCCTAGGCCCCTTTTCCAGGGCGTCGGGGGCTTCACCCACCTCGTGGTCATGATCGACACATTCACAAAGTGGATTGAGGTGGAGCCCCTGACCACCATCACAATGGCCAGGGTCTCTAGCTTCGTCCTAAGGAATATCTTCACATGCTTTGGGGTGCCAAGCAGGATCATAATAGATAATGGAAGCTAGTTGGACAACCAAGCCTTCATCAACTTCTGCGAAGAGTATATGACACACTTGTGCTTTGATTTAGTCGCTCACCCACAGTCCAATGGATAGGTTGAAATGGAAAACGGTCTGGTCCTCTAGGGGATCAAGAGAAGGGTGGAAGACAGGCTCCACGACACGGGAAGAACATGGGTAACAAAGATCCCCACCATCATGTGGTCTATAAGAACCTCTCAGAGCAAGGCAACATGGGAACTCCCTTCTTCCTTGTCTACGAAGCTGAGGCCATGCTCCTAGAAGAATTAAAGCTAGAAGAAACCAGGGTGTGAATCTTTAGGAAATCCGATCAAGAGCAGTAGCGGGTGGATGACCTTAATCTCCTCAAGGAAGCTAGAGAGGTAGCGCACATCTGGGCTGCTAAATACCAATATTCAATCTGGAGGTATTATGAGAAGAACGTCTGAACGAGGACCTCCCCGATCGGAGACCTGGTCCTACGGCTAATAGAGACCAATGAAGGACAAAATAAACTCATCCCAAAGTGGGAAGGACCATATCTCATTGTGGGAAGCCCCCAACCTAGTTCCTATTTGATAGAAAAGGACAAAGTGGCCTACTCCAACACATGAAACTTCTCACTACTGCGTAAGTTCTACACTTAAAGGAGACCTCTGCAGGGAGACATTCACATATGTAACACAATGGGGTAAATGGAGAAAGAGTTTCAAGGAATTATACACTCAACGTCATGCAAAATTATACAAAAGGATGTCCGGCCAACATCGTATTCCGCTCCACTACATGAACACCCGAGGGCTGGGAGTAGCAGGTCACAAGGTCACTTGTCAGCAGGTAAACTCCCTTTTAAAACTTTTCGGTCCATGTTATCACTCAGAGATCAGGGCGGAGCACCTCACTAAGCTTCTCACACACCCGAATAATGCCCCTATTTCCGGTTCCGACCAAGCGGGTACACTCCGAGGAAGCGATGGTCCCAATCGTCGTTTCATGACACCACCAGCGACAAAAATCGGAGGTCTAAAAAACCTCCATAACAAGCACCAGTAGTCACCGATGGCGGCTGGGGGAGTTTCTGGTTGAACCCATGCCTAGCATCACCGAAGTATTCACTACATGGGCATGGGCTTAGGGAGGTCTATGGCGAGGACTCTTAGATCTCTCAAGGAACGTTGGCAACAGGACAAAGGCAGATAGCCTCCCAATGAGCAAGAGTACTCAGGGCTAGCTGAAACTCACACCACCTTAAACACGCAAGTAAACACATTTAGGACCATGAAATAAACAACAACTACCCATGGTCCTGCCGCGTGTGAAGAATCCACGAGGTGAACTACACCCATGTGTGCAGGCCTCCTCACAAGATATCAACGCTACAGTCACACCCCACGCATGGGAAATGACATCTAAGAGTACACATCGAGATGATTAACATGATGAAGTCTCAACACTATGGTCCCACCCCTGAACATGGGCAATGGTGACTAAAGTACATTATAGGGCAACACGGAAAGAAAATGGGACTGATGGACATCCCCATTGTAGTTCAATTCTCCGAAGGGCTGGGGGGATGCAGATGATGGTCGACAAATGCCAGAGCTTTCTCCTTCCACACCGCAAGACGGAGGTCCTCCCCACTAGGTCCAAGATCATGTGGCATTGGCGGGTCAAGGGGATGCTCCAGGCAGTCAGATTCAAGACCTTCGGATTCCATGAGCTCGGCCAAGGCATATATCAGGACCTTCACGGCCAGCTCCCTCGCAGCACCTTGGTCAGGGCCACTGGAGGTGATCTCGAACATCACCTTATCATATGGGGAGATGATCTCTTCAACACACCTCTCTAAGAAGAATGGTACCTAGGACTAGAAGGAGGGACATTGCACGACTATCAAAGGGTCGACAGCCCGGAGCATCCTGAGGAGCACCGTCCGGACAAGGGTAGTCCCTTCCTTCAAGCTCCACAATTGAGTCATGGCCTCCTCCTGGAGCTTCAGCACGTGAGCATTCTCTTCATGGGCCCGGGAAAGCTTCCCTGTCATGGCGGTGACTGATACCTTCGATCCGGATTAATGGATGCAGTATAGTAGATTTTTCCCTAGTAGACATAGGTTTAATCAAACCTTGGGAAACAATGCTAAAAGGAAATTTATAACGCATCTCTGCAAGACTTCTTTGTTCATTTTACCTTCATTTATCAGACCTTTCTAGTTTACTTTAGAACCTGGGTTGTTTCAATGGATGGAGATAGGCCAGGGTTGAAGATTCACCTGTAGCTGCACATCACACAGGATAAAGATAGTAATACACATATTCATGTGTAATGATTTAACAAAGATAAAATTTGTGGGCAACACATCCTGATATACTAGAGCCCCTACGAGTCACATGCATAGCAATAGTCTTTTGATCCAACAATTTCAACCGCGAAGTACCGGGCTACAACAATTATTAAGTGAAAACATAGATCAAAGCTTTAAGAAGTGATGTTGTTGTTGTTGTTCCCAAATGGATCGCTAAATGAAGACTGTACTCCCCTTTATGTCACTGGGTTTCCTATAGATCGCTGCTCACCAAGTATCTCACCTCAATCCGTTATCAGTATCTGGTATCTTGGGTACCTACAAGTCCATATATCAAGACAAGATACAAAGAAACAAAGATACA
The DNA here is from genome assembly GCA_916181665.1 of Avena sativa. Taxonomy (NCBI): domain Eukaryota; kingdom Viridiplantae; phylum Streptophyta; class Magnoliopsida; order Poales; family Poaceae; genus Avena; species Avena sativa. The sequence continues at coordinate 350,536,161 of OV702287.1, forward strand.
AATCTCTATTCAATCAATACATTGTATTCCCATGGATTAGATGCACATAATTGCTGCAAGGTTTCACCCTAACCCATAGCCCATTAGGACAACTTACTCATAACAATAAAATCAAGGATATAAAACATTGTGCAAAATACTTAGTTTGAAATCAAATATTCTTACAATGGTCGTCGAATCACAAGGAGATCTCAAGTATAAGTTAATGGCTATGGCTATGGAGAGGATGGAGGGTGGAGAGGATGAACTATGTTGGTTGATCTTATTTGGTGGTGTTGTGATGTAATCTGAGAATGGTGGCCCTCTGTGCAACCCTATGGGAGGGCCTTTCCCGTACCAGTGATCTTTAAAGCCCCTATAACCTGGTTTTTACTCCAGGATTGCTTGGCCATGTAAACTTCCTCAAAATCTTCATTAATAGCTCCTAATTTCTCCTTAAAAGCATGATTTCCTGCACAACACAATTCAAAGCAAGGGATTGCACATATTTGCAAAAATTAGTCATTAGTAGCAAGGCTAGAGAGATTCTTGGTCAATTACTTGACTAAAAATGAAGTTCAAACACGGAGAAAGATGACTATTTTCATAGCCATCAGTGACCCCCTCCTCCAGTTTCCCTTCTCTGCCATAACGGCGGCATAGTGCTCCAGGGCTCATTGGCTTTCTTTCTAGAGGGTCGACGCCTTCAACTCCAGGATGCCAAGTTCGGCTGAAACCGCCACCTCGATATGGGCACTCAACTGCTCGGGGGATGACACTTCCCTCTAGAATATTGAAAGGAAAGGTCATCAGTATGGATCTAGCTGACACAAGACGAGAAAAGCTACAACATCCCTCTAATGGACATCAATTCATCAGACTAGGGCTTTGATAAGGGTTAACCTCAAGGGTGGCCCGATCTTCATAGACATCATGGTCAAATCGATCGGAAAATCAAGGGAAAGGGAGAAGGTGGCGGAAGTGAACACACACCTCACGAAGAACACGATGAACACACACAAACATGACACAATACAAGGCCAATTTCTCCTGCCTGCGGCCACCGGTCCGATAGAATCCTCGCAAGGAAAGATCGGTCAGCGTGATCCCTTTAATAACAAGGGGAGAGGGAAGAACACCTTGGAGAGGGTCTTGACGTCTATGCTCATGCACTCGCAAACATAGGCCTTGTACAACGATGGTTGTGCTATGCAAAGTCCAATGAGGTTTTTGACAATAGGCGGTCCCCTTGGTAAAGGGGGTGAGGAAAAACTAGAGATTCCACAAAAGGGGTTGTCTTCTAGTCTATCATCTATGCCTAATGGATACATGAGGGGGTGGAGGATCTGTATATAGGACAACACTAAATAAGGGGTAGTTTGGGGATAAAATAGGAAAAAAGGTAGGTAAAGGGAATATTCCAGGGCATCAAACCCAGATCTTTGCGCAGACAGGCAGATCCCGGCGGTAAGTCCAGCGGCACTAGGGTTGGCGTTGGATTGGTTCCGACGGCATCGGGTTGATCTGGCGGTCACCGAACAGGTGTACTGGCAGTGGGTTCGGTGGGGCGCCAATCGGATCCAGCGGTTGCCGGTTTGGTTTGGTGTGGGATCCAGCGGCACCACAACCTGCACCGGTTTGGTTATGCCTCTTCCTTCTTCTCTTCCAAGGCACCTTCTGGTCAGGCTTGAGGTTCCGGGCTTCCTCCCTTGACTCCGTGCTTGTCAGTGTGAACATATCGTGGGCATAGGATGGAGTATGAAGTATTATACCATTCAATAGGGTAGGAAGTGAGCTCTCGTAGAGGATATGATTCACCTTTGGAGTCCATGACGACTTGGTATATGTTGGAGACCTCGATGTGGTAACGGCCATAGGTCGGGATGTATCATCTCCCCCTTAAAAAAGAGTCGTCCTCGACTCTACATGCTCATCAACGTAGAATAGGTCGAGAGACATTCTTGATCCTAGGGTTAAGAATATAGTCATCCTCAAAAAGGTTGATTTGACAACACTTCATTGTTCCTTCACTTTCCATGAAGCCTACAAAGCTCACAACAAAAGAGAAGAAACACTCAAAGATTAGCCAATTCATGAAGATTATAGAATGAGTCCTCAAGTAGAAGAAAGTCACCTTATGGTGTAGAGATAGCTTGATGAAGGACAGCCATAGGTAACTCTCTACGGTTCGTCTTGTCAACTCATGATCCATAGAGGTTGACGCGTATGTAATTGTACCTTCACACAACAAGGACCAAGCAAAATATTTTTGTGCGTGATAGAGGAGAATGTCATTTGTGGCATGTACATTCTTGTTCACAAGACTATTAGCACAATACATGTATAGCAAACGAAATGCATATGCAAGGTTAAAGTGCATGGAAATCATTTGAACATCATCCAAATGTGGGAACTCAAAAACTCCATATAACGTCTTAGTGTGGCATTCGAAGCATTAGACTAAAATTTTGATCAACATCTTTGATGCAAGAATAGGAGAATTTGGCAAAAGCACAAGAGAAAGGATATCCAAAACAACATCATTATGTGTGAAACCAACCATTGGAAAGAAAAATTGTTCAATATGTTGGATGCCAAACACATATCATCAAAAACAAATATCATGGGGATATGAGTATCAGAAGTGGAAGCAAAATAAACATGTTTGCAAACAAACCATATGAAATAGAAAATTTTACTTATGTGTGTTGCAACAACTATACAAGATACTTTGAAGCTCTCATGACAATACATGCTCATAATGGCATTATGATTGCACACAAAACATCGGAAAGAGAAATTGTTCAACATTTTTGTTGCAACACACAAAGCATCAATATCCACTAGCAACGAAACACGATTGTTACAAGGTGGAAGAATACCATCAACATGCTTGCAAGCAAACCATAGGAAAGAGCAATTTTTCTACATGAAAGATGCAAAGCAGGCAAAAGGTATCAGAGCTAGGTTCGATCTTGAACTCACTTGGGGGATGCTCTCTAGAGATCTTTTTGTCAACTTGTGCTCAACTGAAGTTGACATTCTAGTGCGGGTACCTACACACATCATACACAAAAGGAAGAACGTGTGTGCATGGTAGATAAACACATCATCCTTCATGACGTATCTCTTCTTGTGCACATCACCATTAGTGTCAATCAAGTGTGAAATATATGCATGGTGAGGAGGGTTATTTGCAGCCTAAAACAAACATAAAGCAAGTTATAACAGCATTACCATGCAATCACACCACCATGAATTTTAAATGTGTCAATACGGTAATATATAAGGAAGGAAGCAATTAATAGTGGTGGCTCATACATCTATTTCTTCTTGAATAACTAGACTAGCTGTCGCCATGGAGTGATGCGAGCATGTGCTGCTCTATGGAATGACTGCTCTACTTGAACATGGCTGAGACCAAGACAAAACAAGTTACTTAAACAGTATACTTGGGAAACAAACTACAAGTTCATTTCGAATAACAATGTGAGCAATCAACCAAAGTGCCTAATGCAGACTGCTCAAACTAGAATACGCAGAACATGAATAAAACGAATATGAAAGCTAAGCCATTAAGTTTATCATATATAAACTAGCCAGGAACTACACAACGAAATCTGCCACTAATTTAATCATAGACAAAAAAGAGTAACTCAGTCAACAAAAACACATCAATTGTGTGCCTCGAATATACTAGCTAGATAATTTCAGACAAACAATGAATCAAGCAGTCATACATTGAGTTATTCATGAACAACCAGATAATTTCAACGGTTTGGTGGCCTGAGAACAAAAAACCGAACCATCAAGTGCCACGTATTAAAATAGTCAGTTCATGTAACTATGATACATAGTAGATACAAGAGTGAGATGAAGTGCACATAGTTAATTATGATACATGTGTATTATATAGGATCTAATCGCTAGTGTGGCCTTGTTCTTATTATCAGCCAACTCAGATGCAATACACCCAGCCTCTGCATATCTAGGAAGTTGAACTAAGCACATGGAATAAAAGCAGACCATAGTGGGGCTAAAAAAATTTGATGCCAATTTTTGGCAAAAAAATGAAAACAAGAAAGACAAATGGTAAATTTAAGCAAAAAATGTGGCAAGGACCAAACTTCGGGGGTGGGGGCATTATGGTAGGTGTTACACGAGATCTACGGTGGCTCGTGTGGATGAGCGGAGTATGTACTCCATTGTTTCTCCTCTACATAAAGGTAAGGCCAGCTGTAAATACAAACATGTTCTAATATGATATACGTTGGCATGAAGTGAAACAAAAGTGATGGGGTCTTACGATATTATAGGAGCCATTCACTCTATGATATTGTGTGCAAACTGAGGCTGCTCCTTGCATAATAACAACAAATAGTTTGAGCCACAAGTTAAGAGGGATCAAATTGACAGTACATAATGGTCAAATAGTATGACGAGTGTAAATGTGTAGTATAGGATATCAAGACAATAGCAGGATGGAAATACTATAGTTCGTAAATCGGCGAATGAGAGATATATTATATAATCATATCTCATGTGGACAGGTATAGCAGAGAATGTAAACAAATATGTTAAGTGAATAATAATTCACAAATAAATATACATAAAACAGTTCAATGCGTGGAGTTTAAGCCTAACCACAATGGGTTAATTTAGTACATAAGAGGTATATCAAGTAAAGAACCTGTTAGTTAGGAAATTTAGCACGAATACAGTATATTGCCAACAAACGAATCACGCAGGGAGATCTGGTTTTACCTCGGTCGGGGCAGCGTCTAGGCCTCCTCCGCATCCCCATGGGTCATGTCGAGGTCGCCGAATGTGCTAAGGTCGTAGTGGGTGTAGACGCCGAGGAAGCAGATCTTGGGCGGGCGAGGATACGAGCAGAGCGCTAGACCATGGCGTCCGTGGAGCAGATTCGGGGCGGTCGATGATGTGCTCAGTGCACTGGACAAGAGGGTTCATTGAGCAGATTAGATGTGGCGAGTACGCCGGCTAAAGTGCAGCGGGGATGTTCTGGCCGGTGACGTATTCCTGGAGGAGAGAAGGTGGGGTAGGATTTAGAGGTACTGCTAGTACTATATTGGGAAAAATACGAGTGAACCCCCCCCACCAAAATCAGTAGGGGACGAATGGGAATTTTGAAGTATCTATTATGGGGCATGAAGTATGTCCGGATACATGGGATATTTTACCGCTTTATTTTGGTTTTTAATTTGGTAATGGTCCATGTAATAATAGAAAATTGGTAGGCCTTACTCCCTCTCTGTTCAGGAATCCAAGGCCGTACTCTCTCAATCCAACACCTCAACTGATCATCCATGGCCGTACTCCCAATGTATAGGATCTCGAAGAAGAATGGATATCATACTTAAGAGTTTCAAAAAATTATGAGATAAATTACATCATGTTGGGAGGATGATGTTATACAATCATGCAAATTTGCAAGATACAACTCATATTCATTTCACAGTCATGTTGGGAGCCATCTTATCAACAAGTTTTTTCACATACATAGGTGATGCCCTAAGGTCATCCACAATGTGTAAAAAGGCACACCTTAAGGACTATGTGGTGTAACATCCCAAAACTTTAATCCAAGTGATCAAGATCAAATCTACCCCATTTAGGATTAACAAAAACTTTTTCTATTTAAAAATCTGTAAGCATTCATATGTGTGTGCATTTAAATAGGAGTTGTTTTGAATTGCCATCATTGAGTGATATATTGATTGTAAAATGACTCTAAGGTGAATTACACATCATTTAGATCATCCCCAGGCAAATCCCAAAGAAAAATAAATCAAAAAAATTAAATAAGCAAATGGTCACTTTTGCCATTTTAATCACATAGCCCACTTTGGCTATTCCTAGCACTCATTTTCAAATAGAGACAATTGTGGATCTTTGCACCCCTTGCTAGTCCAAGTAGTGATGTACCAAGGCCCACTTTGTTTCATCCCAAAAACTTTCAAACTCTAAATTTAAATGATAGTAGAAAATTGAATCTAGTTCATATGTCTAGATACCACTTTCTCAAAAACTACTCAAATGAACTCCATTTCCAAATCCCAAGCAAAACTAGATGCTCAAGCATAAGTTACACCACTCCACCAAAAATCTTTCAAAAATTCAAAACTTTCTCTCATGTGGCCATTTGATCGAACAGTTGGCAGGCAGATAAAAAGTGGCCTAACTAATACTATTTAGGAGCAAATCTTGTCGAGCCAATTGGTGTGCATTGATCACCTTGGTCTCCCCCAGGCCCAACCAGACCAAAACCACCCCTATCTCTAGCCCCTGGCGCCAGTGCCATGCGGCATCGACACCATGCTTGCCGTCCAAACGCGGGCAACAATCACCAGACCACGCCGCGCCATTTCAGCTTGCCCGCTAGCACGGCCTAACCCTACCGCCTCTCCCTGTCCATCCCTCGATCGCTGCAAACCCCTGGACCACCCCAGAGCCTCGCCGCCCTTTCTCTCTGCGTGCAGCCAGAGCATGCCAGAGCGTGATCACCGCCAGCACGCCTCAGACCGAGCCTCAACACCAAATCATGCACGCCGCTCCGCCATCAACCCAGCACCCCGCCAGACACGGCCGTGCACCGCCGCGTGACCCACAATCGCCAGGATCGCCGTCGAGCATCGCCTCTGTCTCCCAGAGCGTGGGAAGCTCCCGACCGTTAGGCACCGCCCCTAGCCGCGCCATTGTGCCATAGATGACCACCAGCAGACCGCCCACCGTCCACCTACCTCGTCCACGCCAGAAGCCCCCTGTTTCGCCATCACCGACGAGCCGCGCCCATGCCTCACTACCTCACCGTCGAGCCTATATAAGGAGGCCACCCCAGCAACATTTCTTCACACTGTCTCACTCCCCTCTCTCCACTGACCGTTTCCCTCTCTCGCCGGAGCCGCTCGAGCCACCGTTTGCCGGAGCCGCTCGAGCCACCATTCGCCGGAATTCCACCGTGAGCCATCGATCAGTGTTCTAATCGTAGCGCCCAGATCGTCCCATACCGCTTCGGGTTTTAAGTGCCGCTGACATGCAGGACCCCCTACACCGCGGAGTGCCACTAGGCTGGCCCAATTAGTTTCCCGCCTAAGCCCGTAGCTTCAAATATAGGTTTTTCTATTTAGATTTAGAATCAATTATGTCCCTTAGTATAAAAATCATTTTAGAGAGTTTTACTGAACCAAATTGAGTGATTCCAATTTTGTTGAAAAACTACTGAAAATATCTATCCAAGACCATTGGATTTAAATCTTTTAGAGTTAGAGATCTCTCCTAGTTAAAATAACAAAACAGAAGCTTTTGCACATTCAAACATTTTTATAAAATAAACCATAATAGCTTTTGAGTTGATTCCAACTCTCAAAAATCACATTTAACCATACCTATTTGAATATGTAATAATATTAAGTTTTGCATGCAGTGACTTTGGACTAGTACCAAAATAATGCTATATAGGCATTTCTAGTCACTTTAAAGCATTAATTATTAAACTTAAACTTATTAAAATGTGATCCAACCCTTAAATCACATTCCCATATGTTAGAATATGTGGTGATGACATGTGTCCACATGATCCCATATTTTAATTGGAGAATATTAAATCTTAGTTAATTTTCAATGAGTAGAAATTACTTTTCTCAAATAAAATAAATGAAACTAGTTCATTAAACCTTGTGATGCTTATGATGATAATAGATCATCAAATGTGTGCCTTAGTGTGCCAAGTAGACTAGTTAAGTATTGTTTATTCCGTATGTATTTATAGACGATAGTACCGACCAAGCTTTCGAGGAGGAGGAATTCTACCAAGAGGAGGAGGAAGAAAACTTCAACCACAGCACCAACCAAGGCAAGCTATTGTTAGCAAGCTAGAATTAAGCTAGATAACCTAAGCAAAGGCATTAGGCATGCTTTGGTGATACCATGTTGACTAATACCTATTCATAGTTTTATTTACAAGCTTTACTTTCTTACTTTACCAAAGTCCTTTACTTGTTTAAAGGTAGCATAAAGAGTATAAAACTTGACCTATCTAGTTAGACTTAGATGTCATTCTATGGCATGAGATTGAGATTAGCATCCCACCATAGTGAACACTCTTAACTTAGTAGTTGGAACTAAACCAAAACTTGATTTACTCTAGATGGGAATACTTGGTGAAAATGACTTGTGAAAACCTTGGAATGATGAGTCATTCTATTGAGATGTTTTGACATGTGTTGAGAAATACAAATGGTTTATGATGATGAAAATGTTGAGGCATGAGTCTTAGACCTTTTATAAAACTGATGGTTGGGTTTGGATGCGATACCATTCCAATTTTACCATACAACCACAATACCTGAATTGGGTAAGGCTTAGCCAGAAGTTTATATGCATTAGTATTTGTTCCCTCGCGGGTGAGGTTTGAGCGGAGGCTATCTCTCAATGTTGTCCACCTATGCAGTGCCAAAGATGATAGATGGTCATGGTTGGGAGGCCATGCTCATAGGAGAGGTGCTTAAACTAGGGTGTGTAAAGGAAAGGTTATGTTTGATTATGTGAATACTAAGTATGATGATTCAGAGTTATCCTTGACAGATGTATCAAATCTTGTGGTGAAAGTGTACCACCTCTGCAGAGTGTCAAACTATTCGAATAGCCACGTCCGCAGTTATGGACAGTTGGAGTGGCCATACTGTTTCGTTGTCAGATGTTTTCAAAACAACTTATGAAATGAATTGTGACATGACTTGACCACAACAGAGTTGTGACTATGACAATTAAGTTCCCACTTAGGTGTTTTCAAACTTCTTTTATCTTTCTTTGTTTCTGAACTCAGCTTATGTTTCAAAATTAACTTTACAAACAAACTTAGAGTTAGCATTCCTACTGGAACTATCTTACTTGTTAGTGATAGTTTGCGAGTACTTAAAGAGTACTCATGGCTTTTGTCCCTGGCTATTCCTATGGCCAGACTATGAAGAAGATTACCAAGATGAAGGACAGCAGGACGGCTATGATAACTAGGACTATCTTCCATCGTCAGCATTGCCTGTGACTCTGAAGATGGACCCACCGCTATGCTATTTATTCCGCTACTTGATTGTACTAAGACTGGATCATGAGATCCTTATTTGTGTAAAACCTTATTTATGGTTTGTAATGGATGATGTACTGTGATATCCAATCTGTTATGTCTCGCAAAAATGGTAATCCTGGGATTGCGAGGTATGGCATAACAGGCATCTGGGATTAAAAATCTGGGTGTTGACAAGTTGGTATCAGAGCCATCCTGACCATAGGAGACCCTAGTTAGAATGGACGTCCGAACAAAAACTTAGTTTCAAAAACCAAAGTGAGTACTTATGAAAACTATTTCCTCTCTTACCCTTGGGAATTCTTTTCTCAAAAATTCATGTTCCTCCAAAGTCTTACATTACTACATAAAACTTTGACACACTTGATCACTTCACTAACTTTCTCATCCTAAATTCTTATAGATGGAAGCTCAATACAGCAAGTTCTACCAGTTGGGCAATGGAGGCCAACTGATCTTCGAGAGGGATCTGGATTCACTGTCTGAGTTCTTGGAGCGTCCTCATCCGGAATTCCTTGGAGCTCAACTCCCGGGTCCACCAGGAGGAGATTTACAATGGCTAGTAACTGCTGATCTTCGATGCAGGATAGAAGCACCAGTATCTGGGAGGATTCAGTTCTCGGCGAGAGAGAACAACTGGCTAGATGGATTAGCCAGAGTAATGCATGAAGCTCTCACACGTCTGTGTGCCCTGAATGTCAACCTCATCCAAGGAACCCGCTTTGTTCACTATGCAAGGCGTGATTCCATGGGAATGCCGCTAGAGATGCCAAGTCACCCAATTCTGAAGCGTCAAGTGGAGAACCTTGACTTCCTACTATACGACAGACAAAAGGAGTTCGACAATGCTAGAGAGCTCGCCAACAACAACCTCGCCATTGCAGCCCAGAAGGCCCAGACTTTCTCACTGCTCGTCCAGGATCGTCAGTCTCTGCGCCATCAACTCGCCAAGAAGGATCGCACCATCGACCGTCTTTGCAAGAAGGTGGCCGACCTTGAGAAGACCATCAAGGAGCAAGAAGCTCAGCTTGCCGTAAAGGAAGAAGAAGAGTAAGGTGAAGATATCTAAGGGGATATTGACTCCTACCTCAGCAATGATGATGACTTTCTGGAGGAAGATGTCGTGGACTTCTACACCGACGATGACGACTCTGACTTCATCGATGATGAGTAGATGCACTAGAGCACTGTCGTAGCATGAGATGTATTGGTCCCATTGTATCGTAGCTTATATAATGGTTCCTAAAACCAACTGTTTCCCTTTGATGTTGTGGTGTGTGTGTTTGTATCATGTGCTTTGCTTGAATGAATGAAAAGAAATTAGTTGCAAAAATCTGAGTCAAACTCAAAGTTTTAGCCTTGAAATCAAAACCATGAACCTTAGAACTTTCCCTCTTACCCCTTTATCTATCTCAATCTTTAGATGACTCGTGGAAACCAAGGAGGGAGCAGCTCATCGCAAGACCCAATACTGCAAATTCTGCAGACTCTCATTGCAGACCGTGAAGCAAGCAGGGCAGAGCGCCAAGCTAATCTAGCAACACTGCAGCAGATTGCCCAGATGGCTCACAACAACCAGAACCATGGAAATCAGGATCATCATGGATCCAAACTCAAAAACTTCTAGAATACAAATCCCCCAATCTTTAGTACTTCAGAGAACCCATTGGATGTTGATGACTGGTTGCAGACAATGGAGAACAACCTAGAAGTAGCAGGAGTGGATGCCAACGAGAAAGTTCTTTTTGCCACCCACTATCTAGCAGGAGACGCAAGAGCATAGTGGAACAATGTCCGCACAATGAACCATGGTAAAGTGATGACATGGGAAGCCTTCAAAATCAAGTTCAGCCGCACCCATGTGCCGCAGGGTCTAGTCACCCGAATGAGGGATGAATTTAGAGAGTTGAAGCAAGGCAGAATGACTGTAGTGGAGTACCGTGACAGATTCCTGTCCCTTGCCAGGTATGCACATGATGAGATCAACACAGAGGCCAAGAAGAAGGAGAGATTCCTAAATGGACTGCATGATGAGATGCAGACTGTCCTCGTCAACATCCGTTTCCAGGATCTCGAAGAGCTAGTCGACTCTGCCATTCAGATGGAAGGGAAGCTTAACCAGGCAAACGACAACCGCAAACGTCATATGATGCACGAAGCTGGATCGAACAGTCACCAGAAGTACCATCCCAATCCTTCAGCGGGATATGCACCGAGGAACAACCGACCCCCAATGTCTCGTCCAAGCTACCCAAACCATAGCGGAGTAAATGTGAAGTCTGGAGGAAACAACAACCACCCCGGCAATGCCAGCAATTTCAACCGTGCACCTCCCAAGAGCAACAACAACAACAACACCGCACCCAGAACTGGAAGCAATGCTTTGCCCGTGGCAGCGAAAGACAAGTCTCAGATCACTTGTTTCGAGTGTGGAGTGAAGGGTCACTATTCCAATGAGTGTCCCAAGAAGATTACCGCCACTTCCAATGTGAATGCCCTATCTCAACAACAGCGTCGTGTTCAACCAGGAAGAAGATTTTCCCCAGGGAACCCTCACAACCGCAACGGCCGTCTCTTCCACATGAACGCCGAAGAAGCCTAAGAAGCGCCAGATGTAGTGCTGGGTATGTTTTCTGCAACTCCATTTTAGAAAGAGTGTTGTTTGATTCTGGAGCGTTGCACTCATTTGTCACCAAAGAATTTGCATGCACTAGTAAGATTCACCCAACCAACTTGAAGCATGTCATGATAGTTCAAATCCCTGGTTTAACTACAAAAGCTAGAAAAATTTGCAAAGCTGTGCCTATCAGAATACATGGGATATATTTTTATGCTAATCTAATAGTACTTGGAACCAAGGGTTTGGAAGTAGTACTAGGAATGTATTGGATGTCAAAGCATAAATGATTGATTGGCTGTGCCAAGAAAGCCATGACCATGACCAGTAGCTCTGGAGTATCAGTAGAGCACATATCTGAAACCTTGCCCCGTCAATTCAAGTGTAATAAGAGTCTAGCCCTGCCCACCATAGACCAAGTCAGAGTAACCTGTGAATACCCCGACGTATTCCCATATGAATTGCCCGGTATGGCCCCGGATAGGGATATTGAGTTCATGATTGAACTAATCCCCGGAACCGGACCCATAGCCCAGAGACCCTATAGCATGAACCCCTCAGAGTTAGTGGAATTGAAGAAGCAGCTGGATGCTATGCTAGAAACAGGCTTGATTCAACCAAGCGCATCGCCATGGAGATTGCCAGTGTTATTCGTCGACAAGAAAGATGGAGGCAACCATCTGTGCACAGATTACAGGAAGCTAAATGACGTCACCATCAAAAACAATTACCCATTGCCAAAGATAGAGGATCTATTTGATCAGTTGACTGGAGCAAATGTGTTCTCTAAGATCGATCTTAGGACTGGTTATCACCAACTTAAGATTCATGCAACGGATATTCCAAAGACCGCCTTTACTACTCGTTATGGTTTATACGAGTATACAGTCATGTATTTTGGTTTAACCAATGACCTCGCTTATTTCATGAATCTCATGAATAAGATCTTTATGAACTTTCTGGATAAGTTTGCCGTTGTTTTTATCGACGATATTCTTATCTACTCCAAGTCAGAAGAAGATCAGGAGCAACATCTGAGAATCATCCTTAAAACCCTTAGAGAGCATCGGTTGTATGCCAAGTTCCGTAAATGTGAGTTTTGGCTGAAAGAAGTAGGATTCCTAGGACATATTGTGTCTGCCGGAGGAGTCGCTGTTGATCCCGCCAAGATCAAAGATGTCGAAGAATGGGAAGCCCCAACTACTCAAACCCAAGTCCGTGCATTTCTCAGATTGGCGGGATATTACCGCAAGTTCGTAGAAGGATTTTCAAGCATCGCCAGACCCATGACCCAATTGTTGAAGAAGGACAAGAAGTTTGAATGGACCAACAAATGTGAAGCCAGTTTCTAGGAGCTGAAGAAGAGATTGATTTCAACCCCAATATTGATCATGCCAGATATCAAGAAGCCATTTGATGTGTATTGTGATGCATCCAAGATTGGTCTCGGATGTGTATTGATGCAAGAAGGCAAAGTCATCGCGTATCTGTCTCGACAACTGAAGCAGCATGAGCAGAACTATCCGACCCATGATCTTGCGTTAGCAGCCGTAGTTTTGGCACTGAAGACATGTCGTCATTATCTTATGGGTAATCGCTGTGAGATTTACTCGGATCACAAAAGCTTGAAGTATATTTTCACCCAAAAGGAGCTGAATATGAGGAAAAGGAGATGGATAGAGTTAATCAAGGATTATGACCTTGACATTCACTATCACCCCGACAAAGCCAATGTGGTAGCGGATGCTCTTAGCAGATTGCCGTGTAGGCTAAACACCATGATCAAGGAGAAGCAACCAAGTTTGTATGAAGAGTTGGAACAGTTTAGGACTGAGCTAGTTAGCAAAGGATTTTTAGCTAGCATTGAAATTTAACCCACTTTGATTAGCCAAATCAAGGAAGCCTAGAAGGGAAATGAAATTATCAACGGAATCAAACATCGTATTGGTACAGGAAAGGTACCTGGATTCACCGAAGACGAAGAAGGAGTTCTGTGGTACAAAGGCCATATCTATGTGCCAGCAGATTCGGAGCTGAAGCAAGTTATCATGGAAGAAGCTCATGATACTCTTTATTCTATCCACCCCAGAGGAACAAAGATGTATCAAGATTTGAAAGAGCAATTTTGGTGGCACAATATGAAGAGAGAAATCGGAAGCTACATCGCCAAGTGTGATATCTGTCAAAGAGTCAAAGCAGAACATCAAAGGCCCGTAGGACTGTTGCAACCATTGCAGATTCCGGAATGGAAATGGGATTCCGTCGGAATGGATTTTATCACCGGTTTGCCTACTTCCAGTAGGGGAAATGACTCAATCTGGGTCATCGTTGATAGACTGTCCAAGGTAGCCCACTTTATACCTGTCAAGACAACCTACCAAAGTTTGAAGCTAGCAGAGTTGTATATCGCCAGAATTGTCAGTCTACATGGAACCCCCGAGACCATCATATCAGATCGAGGAACCCAATTTACCTCGAGATTTTGGTAGAAAGTCCAAGAAGGATTAGGAACCAAGTTGAATTTCAGCACCCCTTATCACCCACAAACTGATGGACAGACTAACAGAGTCAACCAAATCTTAGAAGATATGTTGAGAGCTTATGCGTTGGAATATGGATCAAAATGGGAAGACTGCCTGCCTTTCACAGAATTCTCATACAACAACAGTTATCAAGCTAGTTTGCAAATAGAACCATTTGAGTTCCTATACGGAAGAAAGTGTCGCACCCCTTTGAATTGGTCGCAAGTAGGAGAGAGTCAGATTTTTGGACCCGACATTCTCCGAGAAGCTGAAGAGAAGGTTCACAAAGTCCGTGAGCACCTCAAGACCGCCCAATCCAGACAAAAGAGTTATGCTGACAAGAGAAGGAGAGACCTGACTTTCAATGTTGGAGATTTTGTATATCTCAAGGTTTCACCATTGAAGGGAACTTAGTGTTTTAGCCTGAAAGGAAAGTTAGCCCCCAGATATATCAGACCCTTCAAGTTTCTGAACCGCCGAGGAGAAGTATCGTATCAACTGGAACTGCCCGAAGAGATGTTAGCCATCCACAATGTGTTCCATATCTCGCTACTTCACAAATTCTTAGAAGTGCCGGAGAAGACCGAAGTTTTCAAGAACATCGGTCACCGAGCTATTGATATCAACAAGGACCTGACGTATCGTGAAGTGCCCATCCATATCTTGGAGGAAGCCTATAGAATCACCACGATCAGGAGTATCAAGTTTCTCAAGATCCAATGGAGCAACCATACCAAAGAGGAAGCCACATGGGAGCGAGAAGATTACATTAGGACTGAGTTCCTAGATCTCTTTAGTTCCTAGTTTTCTTTCTTAAATCTCGGGACGAGATTTTGTTTAAGGGGGGAAGGTTTGTAACATCCCAAAACTTTAAGCCAAGTGATCAAGATCAAATCTACCCAATTTAGGGTTAACAAAAACTTTTTCTATTTACAAATCTGTAAGCATTCATATGTGTGTGCATTTAAATAGGAGTTGTTTTGAATTGCCATCATTGAGTGATCTATTGATTGTAAAATGACTCTAAGGTGAATTACACATCATCTAGATCATCTCCAAGCAAATCCCAAAGAAAAATAAATAAAAAAGAATTAAATAAGCAAATGGTCACTTTTGCCATTTTAATCACATAGCCCACTTTGGCTATTC
This sequence comes from Avena sativa, assembly GCA_916181665.1. Lineage (NCBI taxonomy): Eukaryota > Viridiplantae > Streptophyta > Magnoliopsida > Poales > Poaceae > Avena > Avena sativa. The sequence goes on from OV702287.1 coordinate 350,551,531, forward strand.
CTAGCACTCATTTTCAAACAGAGACAATTGTGGATCTTTGCACCCCCTTGATAGTACAAGTAGTGATGTACCAAGGCCCACTTTGTTTCATCCCAAAAACTTTCAAACTCTAAATTTAAATGACAGTAGAAAATTGAATCTAGTTCATATGTCTAGATACCACTTTCTCAAAAACTACTCAAATGAACTCCATTTCCAAATCCCAAGCAAAACTAGATTCTCAAGACTAAGCTACACCACTCCACCAAAAATCTTTCAAAAATTCAAAACTTTCTGTCATGCGGCTATTTGATCGAACAGTTGGCAGGCAGATAAAAAGTGGCCTAACTAATACTGTTTAGGAGCAAATCTTGTCGAGTCGATTGGTGTGCATTGATCACCTTGGTCTCCCCCAGGCCCAACCAGACCAAAACCACCCCTATCCCTAGCCCCTGGCGCCAGTGCCATGCCGCCCCGATGCCATGCTCGCCGGCCAAACACGGGCAACGATCACCAGACCGCGCCGCGCCATTTCAGCTTGCTCGCTAGCACCGCCTAACCCTACCGCCTCTCCCTGTCCACCCCTCGATCGCTGCAAGCCCCTGGACCACCCTAGAGCCTCGCCGCCCTTTCTCTCTGCGTGTATCCAGAGCGCGATCGCCGCCAGCACGCCTCAGACCGAGCCTCAACACCAAATCGCGCACGCCGCTCCGCCATCAACCCAGCACCCCACCAGACACGGCCGTGCACCGCCGCGCGACCCACAGTCGCCATGATCGCCGTCGAGCACCGCCTCTGTCTCCCAGAGCGCGGGAAGCTCCCGAGCGTTAGGCACCGCCCCTAGCTGCACCATTGCGCCGTAGCTGACCGCCAGCAGACCGTCCACCGTCCGCCTACCTCGCCCACGCCGGTAGCCCCCTGTTTCGCCGTCACCGACGAGCCGCGCCCATGCCTCACTGCCTCACCGTCGAGCCTATATAAGGAGGCCACCCCAGCACCATTTCTTCACACCATCTCACTCCCCTCTCTCCGTTGACCGTTTCCCCTCTCTCATCGGAGCCGCTCGAGCCGCCGTTCACCAGTATTCCACCGGAGGTAGCCGCTGCAGAGGAGGAGAAGTCCCTGTCGATTTCGTCCACCTCAACCCCTGCCGCGACCTCGCCTAAGCCCGCTGTCGTCCACCAGTTCGTTTTCCCGCTTCGCCGCACTAGATGGAGCCCTGGTACGTCCCTAGTAGACCCCCACCGGCCGTTTAGGGTTCAGTCTTGCCGGCGACGAGTCCGTCGTCGACGACGACCGTGAGCCGTCGATCTGTATTCTAATCGGAGCACCCAGATCGTCCTATTACCGCTTCGTGTTTTAAGTGCCGCTGACATGCGGGACCCCCCTGTCAGTCGCCCTCTGTGCCGCGGAGCGCCACTGTGCCGGCTCAATTAGTTTCCCGCCAAAGCCCGTAGATACAAATATAGGTTTTTCTATTTAGATTTAGAATCAATTCTGTCCCTTAGTTTAAAAATCATTTCAGAGAGTTTTACTAAACCAAATTGAGTGATTCCAATTTTGTCGGAAAGCTACTGAATATATCTATCCAAGCCCTTTGGATTTAAATCTTTTAGAGTTAGTGATATCTCCTAGTTAAAATAACAAAACAGAAGCTTTTGCACATTCAGACATTTTTATAAAATCAACCATAATAGCTTTTGAGTTGATTCCAACTCTCAAAAATAACATTTAACCATACATATCTGAATATGTAATAATAGTAAGTTTTGTATGCAGTGACTTTGGACTAGTACCAAAATAATGCTATATGGGCATTTCTAGTCACTTTAAAGCATTAATTATTAAACTTAAAGATATTAAAATGTGATCCAACCCTTAAATCACATTCCCATATGTTAGAATATGTGGTGATGACATGTGTCCACATGATCCCATATTTTAATTGGAGAATATTAAATCTTAGTTAATTTTCAATGAGTAGAAATTACTTTTCTCAAATAAAATAAATGAAACTAGTTCATTAAACCTTGTGATGCTTGTGATGATAATAGATCATCAAATGTGTGCCTTAGTGTGCCAAGTAGACTAGTTAAGTATTGTTTATTCCGTATGTATTTATAGACGATAGTACCGACCAAGCTTTCGAGGAGGAGGAATTCTACCAAGAGGAGGAGGAAGAAAACTTCAACCACTGCACCAACCAAGGCAAGCTATTGTTAGCAAGCTAGAATTAAGATAGATAACCTAAGCAAAGGCATTAGGCATGCTTTGGTGATACCATGTTTACTAATACCTATTCCAAGTTTTATTTACAAGATTTACTTTCTTACTTTACCAAAGTCCTTTACTTGTTTAAAGGTAGCATAAAGAGTATAAAACTTGACCTATCTAGTTAGACTTAGATGTCATTCTATGGCATGAGATTGAGATTAGCATCCCACTTTAGTGAACACTCTTAACTTAGTAGTTGGAACTAAACCAAAACTTGATTTACTCTAGATGGGAATACTTGGTGAAAGTGACTTGTGAAAACCTTGGAATGATGAGTCATTCTATTGAGATGTTTTGACATGTGTTGAGAAACACAAATGGTCCATGATGATGAAAATGTTGAGGCATGAGCCTTAGCCCTTTTATAAAACTGATGGTTGGGTTTGGATGCGATACCATTCCAATTTTACCATACAACCACAATACCTGAATTGGGTAAGGCTTAGCCGGAAGTTTATATGCATTAGTATTTGTTCCCTCGTGGGAGAGGTCTGATCTGAGGCTACCTCTCAATGTTGTCCACCTATGAAGTGCCCAAGATGACAGATGGTCATGGTTGGGAGGGCATGCTCATAAGAGAGGTGCTTATACTAGGGTGTGTAAAGGAAAGGTTATGTTTGATTATCTGCATACTAAGTATGATGATTAAGGGTTATCCCTGACAGATGTATCAAATCTTGTGATGAAAGTGTACCACCTCTGCAGAGTGTCAAACTATTCGAATAGCCGTGTCCACGGTTATGGACAGTTGGAGTGGCCATACTGTTTGGTTGTCAGATGTTTTCAAAACAACTTATGAAATGAATTATGACATGACTTGACCACAACATAGTTGTAACTATGACAATTAAATTCCCACTTAGGTGTTTTCAAACTTCTTTTATCTTTCTTTGTTTCTGAACTCAGCTTAGGTTTCTGATGCACTCGACTTTCAACATAGAGCTCGTTGGGAACCCCAAGAGGAAGGTATGATGAGCACAACAGTAAGTTTTCCCTCAGTTATGAAACCAAGGTTTAATCGAACCAGTAGGAGCAAGGAAATACCCCAAACGTGTTACTAGCTGAGCTTTGGCAGGGCGCACTACCGGTGCTAGTAGCAACGTGGAGACCTGCACAACACAACCACAGAACTTTGTCCCCAACTTGCGATGAGGTTGTCAATCTCACCGTGTTTTGGGGTAAACAAAGGATTAAACGTATCGAATGGAAAGAAGTAATAGTTTGCAGAAAGTACACACAAAGCAGAAACAGTTTATAGATTGTATGTAAAGACAAAGTACCGGGATCCATAGTTCACTAGAGGTGGCTCTCCTTAGATACATAACATGCCGGGTGAACAAATTACAGCGGGGCAATTGACAAACACCGAGAAAGCAATACATGCATATACTAATCATCTTGACTCCTTTGAGACTTGATTGGGCATTACAACATAATACATAGACCGCCATCCAACTGCATCTATGACTAATAATCCACCTTCAGGTTATCATCCGAACCCCCTCTAGTATTAAGTTGCAAGCAACAGATTATTGCTTTACGAACTACGTGTAAAGTAAACAAAACAATTGTTCTATGAACAAAGGATCGTTGTTTTCTCCCTAGTAGCAACAACACATCTAGTACCTTAGAGATTTCTATCACTTCCCCAGATTACCAGAGGCATGAACCCACTATCGAGCATAAATACTAACTCTTGGAGTTGCTAGCATCTACTTGGCCAAGATAGCTACTAACAACGGAAAGCATGCAAGATCTCAAATAACAAAGACATGATAGAATCAATAATCAATATGAAATAGCATCTCAATATCCATCGGATCCCCGCAAACACAACATGTATGAATTACAAATAGATGATCTTGATCATGAACGGAGCTCACAAGATCTAAACATGAAAGCACAAAGGAGGAGAAACCAACCATCTAGCTACTACATGGATCCGTAGTCCAAGGATGAACTACTCACGCATCACACCGGAGGCTTGCATGGTGATGAAGAAGGCCTCCAGGGTGAAATCCCCTATCCGGCAGGGTGCTGGGAAGAGCTTCAGATCCCTCCCGATCTAGGGATGGAGATGACGGCGGCTATAGACTCTTTCGTGGATTTTTGATCGGGTACCTAGGGTTTTCGTCCCGAGGGCAACTTATAGGCGGAAGGAGAGGCCGAGGAGGTGCTGGGGTCGGCCAGACCACCCTCTGGCGCGGGCCAAGCCTAGCCGCGCGGCCAGGTGGTGTGGCCGGCCCCTGGCCCCTCTCCATCTTGTATTCTGGCACTTGATCCCTTCCGAAAAATAGGCACTTTGGCTTTTGTCCCGTCCAATTCTGAGAATATTCATTTTCTGACTTTCCTGGAACCAAAAACAGCAGAAAACAGGTAGCTGGCACTGTGGCTCTTGTTAATAGTTTAGTCCAAGAAATCATATGAAAAGTACTCCAAAGTTGGAACAAAACACAAGAAAGTGGATAAAACCAAGCATGGAACATCAAAAATTATATATACATTTGCAATGTATCAACATCCCCAAGCTTAACTCCTGCTCGTCCTCGAGTAGGTAAGTGATAAAAAGAAATAATTTTTGAGGTGACATGCACCATCAAAGACTTGATCAAAGTATTTGCAAAACATTCAAGGCTGCGATCAAAGTACTTCAATCATAACATGAAAGAAAAAGTTCTAGCAATAAGCAAAGAGACTATGATGCAACATGAAAATGCACAAAGAAAAGATTCATGAATAACAGTGCTTTGCAAGACGTTTGTTTGTTTCACATAAAGAAAACATAGCATAAAAGTATTCAGCTTGTCCCTCAATAGAGTAGAAAATATAAATACATAGGACACCTTCAAAGTTCATAAGAGTGACTAGATACAATAGTTTAAAACAAGCAATAACAAGTTATGCATCAATCAACTAGTCTCGGGACAATGCACATAGAACTAAGAATGGCCACTATGCTCTCAAAGTAGGTGCATAAAGATAGAAGGTGGAGACTCAATATAATGGTGGAAGAAAGACCTTTTGTAAAAGGAAGTAGGGATTCAAGTCTCATAAAGAGCTTCCAAAAATTATGGTACTTATAGCTTTCAGCTCTCATTGCCCCTATCATAAGCATCTTGAAGGTGATTAAGGTTAAAGTGACACAACTAAGAGGATATGCTTGACAAGTTATAAACCGAAATCTCATGCCCCTTACTTACGAAGACCGATCCTCATGCTACTCAACTTCAGTCACGAGTAAGCTCTTGTCATTGTAAGTATATGTGTATCATTAAGAACTGCCAACGGGGTACCCCTTGCACATGATACAGGAGCTTTCCCATAATCAAAATGACAAGGCAAGCAGACAATGAGCATCTCAGCGATCTTTTTATTTGCTATTTGCATAGGTTTTTATTGAGGATGCTTCATAGAGTGCTCATTATTGGGATGCTGCAAGTTTCCACCATGATTAGGCATGGTTTAGGCTAGCGGCCCAGGCGTTTCTCTAACACACATACAAACTCCATGATCTTACAAGTTCCACTTTTATTTCACACCGCCGGGATCCGTAAGCAAAAGAACATGATATCAACAGGGTACAAAGTACAAGTGCAATGTTGAAAGCGTTCCCCATGGAACATGGTTCTGCTAATTTCAGCTTATAAAGCGCAAGAATATACACAGCAAAGAAGGACCCAATGGTTCAAGTTTATTAGAGGCAATAAAGTAAAGTGTGCCATCAAGTTCGTGAAAGCTTTAATCACTAGTTTTCTCATAACAAGTGGAAGGTAAACAAAAGCATGAATGTACTTGGAATAGCATAAGCTAGTAGGTAGGTATGGTGGACTCTTTGGAATAACTTGGTTTAGGGAGTTGGATGCATGAGTGGAACTCATACTTTGTTGTGGAGGCTAGCAAAAGACTGGGAGCGACAAACTAAGAGAGCAATAATGGCCATAATCATGCAGAGCGACAAAACATCATTGATCAAAGCATAAAGTGACACTAAAAGTTGAAAACTAATGGATCATAAAGGCTATGGTTACTTGAGATAGTCATAACATGGTGTAAGCATGCGCCAAGTCAACCCAAATAAAGCATCAAAGGAGAATACCACTATACTATGCTTTAATATGCTAAAACAACGCATGATTCATCCAAGGCACATTAAGCAATCTCAATTGTTTATAACAAGTCATGCTACAGCAAATAATACTAAGCATAAAGCCAAAACAATATCAAGCATGGCATGACAAAGCATAGCCACAGTCAAAAACGAGCTCTTTTTACCACATAAGTATGAACTTTCCTACTCTTTTCCAAACCAAACCAAACTATTTGCAAACCAAAGTATGAAAGAGGGGGTCCAACCAACTTATTAAGAAAACTAAGAAAACCAAGAAAACTAAAAACCAAAACAAAAAGAAGACGCTCCAAGAAATACACAATTGTGCATGAAACAATAAAAATGAAGCGTTTGGAAGAAACCTGGGATTTTTATTGATGAAGAAGGGGATGCCATGGGAATCCCCAAGCTTTGACGCTTGTACTTCTTGGATATTTCTTCGGGTGACACGCGTGGCATCCCCAAGCTTGAGCTTTAGTCCATCCTTCATCTCATTACTCATTCCTTCCATACACCTGAAAATTTTCCTTCATACAAAACTTCACACAATCTCATTAGCAACATTAGTGCACTTAAGATAAACAAGTCTCAAGGTTCAGTTCTAACATCAAATAAACTTCCATTAGAACACTATATACTGTAGTACTTCCTCCAAAAAGCTCAATTCCCCAAAAGAACTCAAGAAGGGACCAACAAGAAGCAAATGCAGAAAATGGCAGAAATCTGTCAAAACAGACCAGCAGGTAAAGACGAATTTTTTAGAAGACCTTATGTTGCTCAAATAAAAAAGTGTTGAACCAACGAAAGTTATATAACAACCTGGGGCAGAAGCACAAAAAATTACAGCTCAATCCGACATACACAGATCTCTCAGGAATGTTTACGGTGAAGCACAAAAATCTGTTTCGGGACAGCAACTTTCCCAATCATTACTTCTCTCTCATTAGAGGTTACTCTTGGCACAAAAAGCAAATAAAAATGATAAGGAGCGGTTATTACAGAGGTAATATCTTCCAAGACTCATCTAAAACTCTTGGGTTATCTCCCAACAAGTACTTTTCTTTAACGCCTTTAAGTTAGGCATAAAAATTTGAGAAGATGCTTTCATAGGAAATATGAATTGAAGTAAAAGAGAGCATCAAGAAGCAAATTCAAAACACATTTAAGTCTAACCCGCTTCCTATGCATAGGAATATTTTATGCAAATAAATGCACAAAGAACAAAGTGACAGGCATAGGAAGATAAAACAAAAGTAACTTCAAAACTTTCAGCACATAGAGAGGTATTTCATTACCATAAAAACTTCTACAACCATATTTTCCTTTCTCATAATAATTTTCAGTAGCCTCATGAATAAAATCAACAATATAACTATCACATAAGGCATACTTTTCATGATCTACAAGCACTAGAGCTTTATTATAAACATTTTCAAAAGAATCCTCGGGAACATAACATTCACCCTCCTTTGATAAGCATGGGGGACAATCAAATAATGTAAGGGATAAAGAGTTACTCTCATTAGAAGGTAGGCATGGGTAGATCCATTCTTCCTCCTTTTGTCCATCACTCTCCTCCTCTTTTTCATGTAATGAGCTTTCAGGTTTAGCAATTTCTTCTTCCATGGAGGTTCTAGCAGGCGGTGGTTCATCTATTACCTTAGCAGTCATAAAACTGTTCCCAAATAGGAAACTGAGTGAGCTATCCATAATGAAATAGTGATTGGAGCAGAGCTAGTCATAAAGGCAACTTAAGAAAGGAACTAATTTTTTTGTGTTTTTGAAACAAGAAAGCAAACAAGTAAAACTAATTTTTTTGTGTTTTTTGAAGAACAAAACAAGCAAACAAAGCAAAAAGAAACTAAGAAAAACAAAAACAACAAAGTAAAGAGATTGGTTATGAGGGACTCCCCTTGTGAAGATGTCCTTCACTCCCCGGCAACGGCGCCAGAAAAGATCTTGATGCACTCGACTTTCAACGAAGAGCTCGTTGGGAACCCCAAGAGGAAGGTATGATGAGCACAGCAGTAAGTTTTCCCTCAGTTATGAAACCAAGGTTTAATCGAACCAGTAGGAGCAAGGAAACACCCCAAAGGTGTTACTAGCTGAGCTTTGGCAGGGCGCACTACCGGTGCTAGTAGAAACATGGAGACCTGCACAACACAACCACAGAACTTTGTCCCCAACTTGCGATGAGGTTGTCAATCTCACCGTGTTTTGCGGTAAACAAAGGATTAAACGTATCGAATGGAAAGAAGTAATAGTTTGCAGAAAGTAAACACAAAGCAGAAACAGTTTATAGATTGTATGTAAAGACAAAGGACCGGGATCCATAGTTCACTAGAGGTGGCTCTCCTTAGATAGATAACATGCTGGGTGAACAAATTACAGCGGGGCAATTGACAAACACCGAGAAAGCAATACATGCATATACTAATCATATTGACTCCTTTGAGACTTGATTGGGCATTACAACATAATACATAGAACGCCATCCAACTTCATCTATGACTAATAATCCACCTTCAGGTTATCATCCGAACCCCCTCCAGTATTAAGTTGCAAGCAACAGATTATTGCTTTACGAACTGTGTGTAAAGTAAACAATACAATTGTTCTATGAACAAAGGATCGTTGTTTTGTCCCTAGTAGCAACAACACATCTAGTACCTTAGAGATTTCTATCACTTCCCCAGATTACCAGAGGCATGAACCCACTATCGAGCATAAATACTAACTCTTGGAGTTGCTAGCATCTACTTGGCCAAGATAGCTACTAACAACGGAAAGCATGCAAGATCTCAAATAACAAAGACATGATAGAATCAATAATCAATCTGAAATAGCATCTCAATATCCATCAGATCCCCGCAAACACAACATGTATGAATTACAAATAGATGATCTTGATCATGAACGGAGCTCACAAGATGTAAACATGAAAGCACAAAGGAGGAGAAACCAGCCATCTAGCTACTACATGGATCCGTAGTCCAAGGATGAACTACTCACGCATCACACCGGAGGCTTGCATGGTGATGAAGAAGGCCTCCAGGGTGAATTTCCCTCTCCGGTAGGGTGCCGGGAAGAGCTTCAGATCCCTCTCGATCTAGGGATGGAGATGACGGCGGCTACAGACTCTTTCGTGGATTTTTGATCAGGTACCTAGGATTTTCGTCCCGAGGGCAACTTATAGGCGGAAGGAGAGGACGAGGGGGTGTTGGGGTCGGCCAGACCACCCCTGGCGCGGGCCAAGCCTGGCCGCGCGGCCAGGTGGTGTGGCTGGCCCCTGGCCCCTCTCCGTCTCGTATTCTGGCACTTGATCCCTTCCGGAAAAATAGGCACTTTGGCTTTTGTCCCGTCCAATTCCGAGAATATTCATTTTCTGACTTTCCTGGAACCAAAAACAACAGAAAACAGGCAGCTGGCACTGTGGCTCTTGTTAATAGGTTAGTCCAAGAAATCATATGAAAAGTACTCCAAAGTTGGAACAAAACACAAGAAAGTGGATAAAACCAAGCATGGAACATCAAAAATTATAGATACAATTGCAATGTATCAGTTTCAAACTTAACTTTACAAACAAACTTAGAGTGAGCATTCCTACTAGAACTATCTTACTTGTTAGTGATAGTTTGCGAGTACTTAAAGTGTACTCATGGCTTTTGTCCCTGGTTATTCCTATGGCCATACTATGAAGGAGATTACCAAGATGAAGGACATCAGGACGGCTATGATAACTAGGACTATCTTCCATCGTCAGTATTCCATGTGACTCTGAAGATGGACCTCACCGCTACGCTATTTATCCCGCTACTTGATTGTACTAATACTGGATCATGAGATCCTTATTTGTGTAAAACCTTATTTATGGTTTGTAATGGATGATGTAGTGTGATATCCAATCTGTTATGTCTCGCAAAAATGGTAATCCTGGTATTGCGAGGTATGGCATAACAGGCATCTGGGATTAAAAATCCGGGTGTTGACATGTGGCATCTGCTAATTAAGGTTCACATTATATAGTGTGGAGAAAATAAAGTTATCTTTAGGCCTAAGGTGCACCATAAAATCTTGTGGGTTGCCCATAGCAAATAGAAAAAATCACTTCCCCTCTCTCCTTATTTCTCATGTGATCGTTTTCAAAAGGGTTCAAAATTTTCAAGATTCTAAATTTTAGCTAGAAGTCGAACTATTCGTCAAAACTCTATGTGGTTTTTGATATATTAACTGACCGCTCGATGGGTACCTTGGTACGTCCATTTTGCATCACTATCCTATATCATAATTTACTGTTATTCATTGATATATTTCATATTAAGGGATGATACCTATGTTATTTCATCTATTTTTGCATGGTTGATGACTTTTGGAGGATGGACCGCTGCAGTCAGGATTCTGATGGAAAAGGCTGTTTGGAGGCGAAATTCGTGAAGATCATAAAATCCAGGAAAATACATGGAAAATCCTATTTTTCCAGAAGACGAAGGATGCCATAAGGGGAGCGGAGTTGGGCCACAGGGGGCCCACACCACCCCCTGGCGCGGGCCACCCCTGGCCGCGCCACCAGGTGGTGTGGACACCCTGGCCCACTCCTGACTCTCCCCTTTGGCGTATATTATCCCCACGAAACCCTAATACTCGGGGCGACCACGGAAAGATTATGCTGCCTCTGCGGGGCAGAAAACTACAGAGAGAGAAAGATCTCTCCGGCAGACAGAATTCTGCCGGGGGAATTCCTTCCTGGAGAGGGGAGATCGTTGCCATCAACACCACCATGAAGCTGGACTTCATCGAGATCATCATCACCATCATCATCTCCACCAGCACCATCATCACCACTCCATACCGCAGTAACAATTGGGTTGAATCTTGCATAGTTCTTAGGGGAAACTTTCCCGGTATTGATTACTTGTTGTAGCTAATGCTATTGAGTGGAACCATTGAATTATTGTCTATGTTCAGATTGTTACTTATCATTATATCATCTCTGATCTTGATCCATATGATGCCTTGCGAGTAGTTCGTTTAGTTCTTGAGGACATGGGAGAAGTCATGTTGTTAGTAGTGGAATTGTGTTGAGAAAGATTCAATAGTTTGTTATTTAAGTTGTGGTGTTATTCTTCTAGTGGTGTGATACATTGCTAACGTATCTATAATTTTTGATGTTCCATCCTTGGTTTTATCTACTTTCTTATGTTTTGTCCAAACTTTGGAGTACTTTTCATATGATTTCTTGGACTAACCTATTAACAAGAGCCACAGTGCCAGTTGCCTGTTTTCTAATGTTTTTGGTTCCAGAAAGTCAGAAAATGAATATTCTCGGAATTGGACCGGACAAAAGCCAAAGTCGTTAGTTTCCTGGAAGATTCATGGATCCAGAAGGAGAGACGAAGGGGGGCCACAGGGTGCCCAAACCACCCCTAGGTGCGGGTCCCCCCAGCGCCAGGGAATGGTGTGGGCCCCCTAGCTGGCCACCAACCTCGCCCCTTCGCCTATATATTCCTCCTGATACAGAAACCCTAAATAGTCAAGCCTCCAGCCATGAAAAGTTCCGCAGCGCCGCCGCCACCAAAGGGGAGATTTGGGGGACAGAAAGTCTCTGTTCCGGCACCCTGCCAGGACGGGGAAGTGCCCCCGGAGCCATATCCATCAATCTCCACCCCCCATCTCCATCACCATTGCTGAATCCCATGATGAGGAGGGAGTAGTTCTCTCTCGAGGCTAAGGGTTCTACCGGTAGCTATGTGTTCATCTCTCTCTATGCATGATCATATTGTGATCATGAGCTTTGTAATCAAGTAGATCTACCTTGCTACTCAAGTGCTTTAATAGATCTCTTCTCTCCCCATGTGTGTGAAGTTGACAGTGTGCACACCATGGTGGCACTTAGGCTAGAGATTACAAATACTTGTTATGAGTTATATTTGGAGTTGGATGTCTTTATGAAATTGTGGTGTTTATTGGAACCATCTAGTGCTCAAGGTGACAGTGTGGGGTTATCTAGATGTGGAAAGCAAACTTTGAGGTGTGATGTTATAGCCCTACCATCGATTAGAGTGTTCAACCGGAGAGTAGTTAAGAGTAGTATCATAAAGAGAAGATATTTATATGAGAGTGTTCACTAGTGAAAGTATCATCCCTAGGCCTTGTTTCTAAGCATTGAAACACCGTTTGCAACTAGATATGTTACATGTTTGTTTTCTTCCATCTTTATTTCAGTTTGCCTTTAGTCTCTTCCATGCCATCAAGCTATTTCCTGGCCCCGTTACCACTTATAATTATCCATACCACTTGTATTTCACTATCTCTTCGCCGAACTAGTGCACCTATACACCTGACAAGTGTATTGGGTGTGTTGGGGACACAAGAGACTTCTGTTATCTTGATTGCAGGGTTGCTTGAGAGGGATACCTTTGACCACCTCCTCCCTGATTTCGATAAACCTTGGGTAATCCACTTAAGGGAAAACTTGCTTCTGTTCTACAAACCTCTGCACTTGGAGGCCCAACAACTGTCTACAAGAATAGAAGTGCGTAGACATCATGGTGTCATGTGAACATCGACTACATGACACTTCACCTTTGTGGGCCTAGGGGAATGCATTGTGTACTTGGCTACTAATTGTAGGGTTTGTCGGAGTGACAGAAACCTGAACTTCCGTTAGGAAACCTTTGCACAAGGGATGTCAGGATCTTAGAGTTTAAAGTTGTGGTTAGGTTTCTATCTTAATTACTTTCTTGTACTTGCGGATGCTTGCAAGGGGTTTAATCACAAGTATGTATTAGTCCTAGGAAGGTCGGTACATTAGCACAGGTTCACCCACACAACACTTATCAAACTAAAGAAGATTAATCAACTATATGAAGCGAAAGCACTTGATGATGTCCCCATGTGTCCTCGAGAACGTTTGGTCATTCTAAGTAATACAACCGGCTTGTCCTTTGCTAAAGAAAGGATTGGGCCACTTATTGCATTTATTATTATTGTCTTTTATTTACTCCCACTTTATTTATCTGCATTATCAAAAACCCCTAAAAATCCGTTTGATAAGTATTTACAGAGAATTCCTGCTCCAAGCCATTGGTCAACACCTTCTGTTCCTCGTTAGGTTCGACACTCTTACTTATCGAAAATACTACGATACATCCCCTATACTTGTGGGTCATCAAGACTATTTTCTGGCACCGCTGCAAGGGAGTGAAGCGCTATTGGAGAGTGGAACTGGTAAATGAAACTTCTACCGTGAGTATTGTTTATTTCTATTAGTTACTTTAGTTCAATATGGATAATTCGCTGAGTTTCTTATTTCGTAATGCTACTACCACTGCTAAGGTAGTTGATGAACCACCACCTGCAGAAAATGATACTTTTAAAATACCTACAAGAGTTATTGATCGTGTTATGGATAACTATTATGTTGGAGATGGAACTGTCCATCCCGGTGATCATTTGCTCTTTATACACGAATTATGCGGGTTGTTCAAGTGTGCAGGTATTACAACAAATCAAGTCAAGAAGAAGTTATTCTCGTTATCACTAGAAGGAAGGGATGAGGAATGGTATAAGCTGCTAAAGAATGGTCAAGCTCTTGAATGGGAGGAAGTAGTGCCTCTCTTTTATTCAAAATTTTATCCTCCTAGTGAGATTCATAAAGATCGGAATCAAATATACAACTTTTGGCCTCTTGATGGAGAGAGTACAACTCAAGCTTGGGGGAGATTGAAGTTACAAATGCTCAAATGTCCTATTCATGAGCTCCCCAACAATATTATTATCAATAACTTGTATGCAAGGCTTTCTATTCATGATAAGGATTTATTGGATGCTTCTTGTGCTAGATCATTTACACGCATGGAAGAAGGAGCTAAATGGGATCTTCTAGACCGTATTCAAGACAATGCTGAAGCATGGGAGAATGATAAAGGAAGAAAGTCAGGTATAAATTATGATTATGAATGCATTGAATTTTCTATGGGAACTGATGACTTTCAAAATATTAAAAATGCTTATGGTCTAGACTCTCAAGCTATTGCAACTTATTTTTAGGCTTTTGCTTCCTATATTGAAGTTCCTAAAAAGAAGTGGAATAAGTATCATGAACCTTATAAAGATATTGCTAATTGTGTTCCTGCAAGAAATACTGAAGTTAATACTGCTAATCATGTTTTACCCGAACCTTACATTGAGAAAATACCTTTCCCAGTTAAAGTAAAGGAGCATTCTATGATAGCTAGTATGGTTAATGAAAGTACAAATAAAGCTGTTGAACCTGATGAACAAATGGATGATGAACCTATAATAGCAAATGTGAAACACTTTGTCACTAAATATGTAGAAGATGGACACCCTATCCTCTATAAGGATATTTATAATATTGTTTCACAAAGTAGTGTTTTGAGAGCCAGTGTCCCTGTGTTTTTTGTTAGGCTTGTGATAGTTATATCGTTAAGTTTATGCATGATACTGAAAGTTATTATGAGAGAGGGAAGACTGTTTTAATGCATCTCAATAATATTAAGTTTCCTCGCTTTATAATGAAAATCTTTATGTTGCACTTGTTTTGCCTTCCTATGCTAGCAGTCCCTAGTTTCAACAATTTGTTTGCTTACAAAATTCCCTTGCATAGGAGGTGGGTGATACATTGCAAATGTATCTATAATTTTTGATGTTCCATGCTTGGTTTTATCTACTTTCTTATGTTTTGTCCACACTTTGGAGTACTTTTCATATGATTTCTTGGAATAACCTATTAATAAGAGCCACGGTGCCAGCTGCCTGTTTTCTGCTGTTTTTGGTTCCAGGAAAGTCAGAAATGAATATTCTTGGAATTGGATGGGACAAAAGCCAAAGTCATTATTTTACCGAGGGACGCCTGGAGCCAGGATACGAGATAGAGAGAGGCTGGGGCCCGGCCACACCACCTGGCCGCGCGGCTAGGCCTGGCCCGCGCCAAGGGGTGGTTCGGCCGCCCTAGGCACCCCCTTGGCCTCTCCTTCCGCCTATATATTGCCTTTGATACGGAAACCCTAAGTATCCGATCAAAATTCCATGAAAGAGTCTGTAGCCTCCGTCATCTCCATCCCTAGATCGGGAGGGATTTGAAGCTCTTCCCGACACCCTACCGGAGAGGGGAATTCACCCTGGAGGCCTTCTTCATCACCATGCAAGCATCCGGTGTGATGCGTGAGTAGTTCATCTCTGGACTACGGGTCCATGTAGTAGCTAGATGGCTGGTTCTCCTCCTTTGTGCTTTCATGTCTAGATCTTGTGAGCTCTGTTCATGATCAAGATCATCTATTTGTAATTCTACATGTTGTGTTTGCGGGGATCCGATGGATATTGAGATGCTATTTTGGATTGATTATTGATTCTATCATGTCTTTGTTATTTGTGATCTTGCATGCTTTTCGTTGTTAGTAGCTATCTTGGCCAAGTAGATGCTACCAACTCCAAGAGTTAGTATTTATGCTCGATAGTGGGTTCATGCCTCTGGTAATGTGGGGAAGTGACAGAAATCTCTAAGGTACTAGATGTGATGTTGCTACTAGGGAGAAAACAACAATCCTTTGTTCATAGAACAATCGTATTGTTTACTTTACACACAATTCGTAATGCAATTATCCGTTGCTTGCAACTTAATACTGGAGGGGGTCGGATGATAAGCTGAAGGTGGATTATTAGTCATAGATGCAGTTGGATGGCGGTCTATGTATAATGTTGTAATGCCCAATAGAATCTCAAAGGAGTCAAGATGAGTAGTATATGCTTGTATGCTTTCTCGATGTTTGTCAATTGCCCCACTGTAATTTGTTCACCCAACATGTTATCTATCTTAAGGAGAGCCACCTCTAGTGAACTATGGACCCCGGTCCTTTCTTTTACTTTCATCTGTAATCAACTGTTTACTACTTTGTGTTTACTTTCTGCAAACTATTACTTTCTTCCACTCGATACGCTTAATCCTTTGTTTTCAGCAAAACTGGTGAGATTGACAACCTCATCGCAAGTTGGGGACAGAGTTCTGTGGTTGTGTTGTGCAGATCTCCACGTTGTTGCTGGCACCGATAGTGTGCCCTGCCAACGTTCAGCTAGCTACACCTTTGGGGTGTTTCCTTGCTCCTACTGGATTGATAACCTTGGTTTCATAACTGAGGGAAAACTTACTGCTATGCTCATTATACCTTCCTCCTGGGGTTCCCCAACGAGCTCGTTAATACATGAGTCAGCAGTGGTTAGACTTAAACATGTGTATTTTTGCTTCTTGATGCTCTCTTTACTTCAATTCATATTCTTATGTGAGCATCATTGAAATTATCATGCCCATCTTAATGGCTATAAAGAAAGAGCTTTTTCGGAGACAACCCAATATATTTTTGCTTTCAGTTTGTTTTTGTTTCTTTGAGTCTTGGAAGTTATTGTTTCGACAATAACCTCTCCTTATCATTTTTGTTTGGTTTTTCTGTCAAGATCAACCTCTAATGAGAGAGAAGTAAGATTTGGGGAAGTTGCTATCCTGAAACAGATTTTTGTTCTTCGCTATAAAAATTCGTGAAAAATCGCTGTATGTTGGATTGAGCTGTAATTTGTTTGTGCTTATGCCCCAGGTTGTTATTTAACTTCCATTATTTTTGCACTTTTTGATTTGAGCAACATAATATTTTCGAAAAAAGTGATCTTTACCTGCTGGTCTGTTTTGACAGATTTTTGCCACTCTTGCATTTGCCTCTTAAATCGATTTCCTTTTTGAATTATTTTTGGGTTTTCGGAAGGATTTTCTATAGTAGATTATGTTTTGATGGATTTTAGTTGAAATTGGATTTAAAAGGTTTATTACCTCGCTTACACCAATGTTGCTAATGAGAATTGTGTGAAGTTTTGTGTGAAAGAAATTTCCAGGTTATTGGAGAAAATGGTGTAATAAGACAGTGAAAGGTTTCATGACTTGAGCAATATGTGTATGAAGATGAAGATATTGATGTTATTCAAGCGGTAACTCTGGAAAATTTTATCAAAGACCAACTTCAGAGACATGCAGAGTCCGTTTTCGAATAGGTAATAGTTATGGTAAGGAAAAGTCCACGAAAAATCTGTCCAGTTATATTTTTGCAGTTTTTATCCAATAAGGAAAGCAACAAAGCGAAAGAGGGATGGAAACGGAGCCAGGGTGGCTCGCACCACCTCCTGGTGCGGGCCCCCTAGCCGTGCCAGCAGGTGGTGTGGCCACCCCGGAGTCCGTCTCCGACCCGTTTTCTCCCAGTACTTTCCTTTTGTTGTAAAAATTCGTAATATATAATCCCCGGATCCCCCGAGGTTCGTATATCCTATTCTCATCGTGTTTTCGTTTCAATCTGTTTCTGCCAGGAACTATTCTTAAAGTTTAGAAGCACAATGGTCTCCGCCAACAATAAGGGCACGAAGCCTATGGAGGAAGATCTCCAAGACTCTAAGCAGGAGGAGGAGAGCGATGGTGAAGTTGAAGAGGAGGCAAAGGAAGACTAACATCCGCACACCAGCACCACCATTGCAACCATTGGAGTGATGGCAAACCCTGCCAGGTTCAAAAGGACTGCACTGATGTCAACTAGAGGAAGACTCCACGTCATTGCTTGGCTTCGCTTTCACCTTCTCCACTCACCAAGAATCCCTTCCATACCCTTATCCATGAGCATCAATTCCAGAATATGCCCAAGGAGAAACTACCATCCAATTGGGTATGCCTCGTTCTAACCATGCAGGAAAAGAAGACTTCAAGGAGGAAGAGTGGGGAAAGAATCATACGAGCTGGTAATCACAAACCAACATGATCATGAACCGCATTGAGAAAAACTCGCAGTTGATTCGTACTCTCACCTTCGAGATTGAGTACTTGAGGAAATTGATTGAAAAGCTCATCGAGAGAACACCACAACCACCGAAGGAGTAATTCTTCATCAGGTTTTGGCAACCCCTTGGTTTGTTCCAAGCTTGGGGGAGTGCCGCGGTATCATATCACTATCTTCTATCCTTTTACCTTTTTAGTAGAGTCATATCATGAATAGAGAAGTTATTGTGTAGAATGGTTTGGATTATGGAAGTGTCCCCCCTCTCATTAGATATCTATGCATCCCTTGGTGTGAGTCACCGTTATGGAATATTAATGAGAAGTTCTATCATTTACTCTTTTGCATATCTTATATTAGTTTTCAATTCATGTTATATGATTGATCTTGTTGTTAGTATTGGTATCACTTTGGGATCATTGAGTTAATTTAGTTGGTTTTGGCAAACCTGGCTCGGTTAGTAGCAACACTATTATGAGAATTGAATGAAAAGATAAAAGTACTCTTAAAGAATATAATTTCATCATCTTTCTTCCTTGATTTGCTCATAAGCTTAGTATTCTCTAGTTAAGATCTTTTGTGCTTCCAACGAAGATTGCATGTTTGTTTTTATCACTTGTATGTTTGTTTGTTTCCTTCAACTCTTATGCTTGCTACCCAACCTTGCTAGCCAAAAACCTGTACTGAGAGGGAATACTTCTCGTGCATCCAATCCTTAAACCAAAACCTATGCCATTGGAGTCCACCATACCTACCTATTAGCATTTTTGCTACTCCAAGTAAATTCATGTTTTTATCTACCTTCTGAATTAAACTTGTTATGTGAAAATTAGTGATTAAAGCTCTCACGAACTTGATGGCACACTTTACTTTTCTGCACTTAATAAACTTGAACAAGTGTGCCCATCTATGCTGCGTATATGCTTGCGCTTTATAAGTTGAGAGTTAGAAGAACCATGTTACCATGGTGAACGCTTTCAACATTGAACTTATTTAGTTGATATCATGATTCTTTTGCTTATGGATCCCGGTGGTGTGAAATAAATGGGGAACTTGTAAGATCATGGAGTTTGTATGTGTGTTAGAGAAACGCCTGGGCCGCTAGCCTAAGCCATGCCTAATCATGGTGGAAACTTGCAGCATAACCATAATGAGCATTCTATGAAGCATCCTCAATAAAAACCTATGCAAATAGCAAATAAAAAGATCGTTGAGATGCTCATTGTCTGTTGCCTTGTCATTTCGATATGGGATAGCTCCTGTGTCATGGGGCAAGGGGTACCCCGTTGGTGGTTCTTTATGATTCATATGTACTTACAATGACAAGAGCTTACTCATGACTAAAGTTGAGTAGCATGAGGTCCAGTACTCATAAGCACGGGGCATGAGATTTTCAACTTATAACTTGTCAACCCTATCCTCATATTTGTTCACTTTAACCTTAATCACCACAAGATGCTTATGATAGGGGCAATGAGAGCTGAAAACTAATAAGTACCATAATTTTTGGAAGACCTTTATGAAACTTGAAATCCCTGCTTCCCTCTGCGAAGGGCCTATCTTTTACTTTTTAGTTGAGTCAGTAAACCCATTCCTTTCCATCTCAGCAAGCATTATGAGTTATTGTGTTTCATTCATTCATATGATGATTTATTCAATCATGTTTCTTATGTTCCTTGTTTTGCACATGGATCTTATCTTAGTGAATACTACTTTGAAAGCTATCATTGAAACCCCTTTATGATTGAACTCCTGCAAAATTGGTAACTATTCTTTGACCAAGAGCAAAGTTTGCCATTACTAATTATGATTTACTTTATGTATATTTATTGTATTTCCTTTACTTATTGCAAGTTAAGTTATATAATAGTGAGTTGTCTTCTGTTATGATTTGTGTATTGATGAATGTGATGCTTCTTGTCCGTATTCTTTTACCGACTCTTCACTCCATAAACTTGAGGTCGTGTTTATTGAGCTAAGTTTTCACTTGGGGACAAGCGAAGTCTAAGCTTAGGGGGAGTTGATACGTCCATTTTTCATCAATATTCTATATCATAATTTACTATTATTCATTGCTATATTTCATATTAAGAGATGATACTTATGTTATTTCATCTATTTTTGCATGGTTGATGACTTTTGGAGGATGGACCGCTGCTGTCAGGATTCTGATGAAAAAGGCGCTATTTGGAGGCGAAATTCGCGAAGATCAGAAAATTCGGGGAAATACATGGAAAATCCTATTTTTCCAGAAGATGAAGCATGCCAGAAGGGGGAGCGGAGTTGGGCCATAGGGGGCCCACACCACCCCTGGCGCGGGCCACCCCTAGTCGCGCCACCAGGTGGTGTGGCCACCCTGGCCCACTCCTGGCTCTCCCCTTTGGCGTATATTATCCCCATAAAACCCTAATACCCGGGGGCGACCACAGAAAGAATCTGCCGCCTCTGCGGGGTGGAAAAACTACACACAGAGAAAGATCTCTCCGGCAGACAGAATTCTGCCGGGGGAATTTCTTCCCGGAGAGGGGAGATCATTGCCATCAACACCACCATCAAGCTGGACTTCATCGGGATCATCATCACCATCATCTCCATCATCATCTCCACCAGCACCATCATCACCACTCCATACCGCTGTAACAATTGGGTTGAATCTTGCATAGTTCTTAGTGGAAACTTTCCCGGTATTGATTACTTGTTGTACTTGATGCTATTGAGTGGAACCATTGAATTATTGTCTATGTTCAGATTGTTACTTATCATTATATCATCTCTGATCTTGATCCATATGATGTCTTGTGAGTAGTTCGTTTAGTTCTTGAGGACATGGGAGAAGTCATGTTGTTAGTAGTCGAATAGTGTTGAGAAAGATTCAATAGTTTGTTATTTAAGTTGTGGTGTTATTCTTCTAGTGGTGTCATGTGAACATCGACTACATGACACTTCACCTTCATGGGACTAGGGGAATGCATTGTGTATTTGTCTACTAATCGTAGGTGTTGCCGGAGTGACAGAAACCTGAACCCCCGTTAGGAAACCTTTGTACAAGGGATGTCAGGATCTTAGAGTTTAAAGCTGTGGTTAGGTTTCTATCTTAATTACTTTCTTGTACCCCGATGCTTGCAAGGGGTTTAATCACAAGTATGTATTAGTCCTAGGAAGGTTGGTACATTAGCACAGGTTTACCCACACAACACTTATCAAACTAAAGAAGATTAATCAACTATATGAAGCGAAAGCACTTGACGATATCCCCATGTGTCCTCGAGAATGTTTGGTCATTCTAAGTAATACAACTGGCTTGTCCTTTGCTAAAGAAAGGATTGGGACACTTGCTGCATTTATTATTATTGTCTTTTATTTACTCGCAGTTTATTTATCTGCAGTATCAAAAACCCCTAAAAATCCGTTTGATAAGTATTTACAGAGAATTCCTGCTCCAAGCCACTCATCAACACCTTCTGCTCCTCGTTGGGTTTGACACTCTTACTTATCGAAAATACCGCAATACACCCCCTATACTTGTGGGTCATCATACCTCCAAAAGCTTTTTCATAAAACATTCAAAGCAACCTACAATTTATTAATGGTAGTTCAAATTCGACCTTATTTCGATACATCGACATAAAGTCATTCAAGTGAATGGAGTTATATAGCTAGGAAGCTTGAAAACTCCTAAAACATGGGAATCACAAGTATGACATGCTGTTGATCCACTATATATGTCCGAAAACTTAGCTTGTGGCATTCAAATACAATATTCTTGACACTCACGTTACGAAAAAGAAAAATCTCATCATCACTAAGAAAATTGAGAATGTTCTTTCCTGGTAGTTGGACACTCACACCCACGACACTGCTTACTACCAGCATATGCACTCATCTACCACTGATATGATATTTAATTCAAGAACAATCTATCATGCTTACTTGTAGATCAAGTTTGACCTAATTTCATTAAATGTCAAGATGCAAAATCTTAGCAAGAAGTTGAACCTATCGTCAAAACTCTTGGTGGTTTCTGATAAATTAATTGACCCCCCGATGGGTACCTTGAAGAAATTTTCCGTAAAACTTTCAAAGCAACCTATAGTTTACCTACGGTAGTTCAAATTATACCCACTTTCCATAAATCAGCATGAAGTCATTTAAGTGGGTGAAGTTAGCTAGGAAACTTTAGAACTCATAAAAAATGCTAAATCGTAAGTACACCATGTTGGTCCACTATATATGTCTGAAAACTAGGCTTGTGGCATTCAGATCCATATTCTTCAGACTTTCTTTACGCGAAAGAATAATCTCTCATCATCACTTGGAAAATTGAGAATGTTCTTTACTAAGATAGTTGGAAACTCACACTGACGACATTGTTTACTACAAGAAAATGCACCTATCTACCTCCGAAAAGAGATCTAATTCAAGAGCAATCAATCGCGCTTACTTGCATTGTAGCTCAAGTTTGACCTAATTTGGTTAAACTATCAAGATGCAAAATCTTAGAAAGAAGTTGAACATGTCGTCAAAAATCTCGGTGGTTTCTCATATATTAATTGTGACCCCCTATGGGTACCTCCAAGAGCTTTTCGTAAAACTTTCAGAGAAAAACCTACAATTTTACTTGTAATTTCAAATTTGACCTAATTTTGATAAATCGACATAAAGTCATTCAAATGGGCAAAGTTAGCTAGGAAGTTTGAAAACTCATAAAACATGGGAATCATTAGTACAACATGTTGGTACACTGTATATGTCAGTAAACTTGGCTTCTGGCATTTAGATCCAATATTCTTCGGACATTTCTTTACGGAAAAGAACAACCTCGCTCGTCATCACTCAGAAAATTAAGAATTCAAGTTTGACCCAATTTCATTAAATAGTCATGATGCAAAATCTTAGCAAGAAGTTAAACCTGTTGTCAAAACTCTCGGTGGTTTGTGATATATTAATTGACCCCGTGCTGGGTACCTCCAAAAGGTTTTTCGTAAATCTTTAAAACCAACCTATAATTTAGTTCTAGTTCAAGTTTGACCTAATTTTGATAAATCAACATGTAGTCATTCAAGTGGGAAGAGTTAATTAGCTAGGGAGTTTGAAAACTCATAAAACATATGGGAATCGTAAGTAAAACACGTTGGCCCACTTAATATGTCTAGAAGCTTGGCTTATGGCATTGAGATCCATATTCTTCAGACTTTACGGAAAAGAACCATCTCATCATCACTCAAAAAATTGAGAATTTTCTTTCTTGATAGTTGGAAACTCACACCGACGACATTGTTTACTACAAGAAGATGCACCCATCTAACTCTGAAAAGACATTTAATTCAAGAGCAATCTAGGGCGTTTACTTGTAGCTAGAGTTTGACCTAATTTTGTTAAATCAACAAGAAGTCACTAAAGTGTGCGAAGTTAGCTAGGAAGCTTGAAAAAATCCTAGTACTAAAAACTTGGGTATTACGTATAAGAAATCATGGTCTAGTTTGTGTGATAATTCGGGCGGTTGCATTTTCTTTTAATTGTGGTAGGTCTTGTAGGAGCGAGGTGCTTAAGAGTGAACATGGTCGGTGGAAGTACAAGTTACATCAAGGACTTCATAAAAATGAAAATTGCATCCAAGTCCATGCATTTAGCACAAGGACCTTGAAACTGAGTGATACGTTGTAAACGTATCTATAATTTTTGATGTTCCATGCTTGTTTGATATCTACTTTCTTATGTTTTGTCCACACTTTGGGGTATTTTTATACATTTTCTGGAACTAACCTATTAACAAGATGCCACAATGCCAGTTGCCTATTTTCTGCTGTTTTTGGTTTCAGAAAAGCTAGTAAGGAAATATTCTCGGAATTGGACCGAACAAAAGCCAAAGTCAATATTTTACCTGAAGCAATACGGAGTCCGGAGGGGAGACGAAGTGGCGCACCAGGGCGGCCACACCTAGTGGCGGCGCGGCCTGGGGGGCGCCACCAGGGGGTGTGGGCCCCCGGTGCTCCACCGACCTTGCCCCTTCGCCTATAAAAGCCTCTCGGGACGAAAACCCTAAGTACCAGATCAAAGACCCAATCAGAAATCCACGGAAGAGTCTGTAGCCGCTGCCATCTTGATCCCTAGATTGAGGGGGGATCCGAAGCTCTTCCCGGCACACTGCCGGAGAGGAGAGATCACCCTAGAGGCCTTCTTCATCACCATGACTGCCTCCCGTGTGATGCGTGAGTAGTTCATCCTTGGACTACGAGTCCATGTAGTAGCTAGATGGTTGGTTCTCCTCCTTTGTGCTATCATGTTTAGATCTTGTGAGCTCCGTTCATGATCAAGATCATCTATTTGTAATCTTACATGTTGTGTTTGCAGGGATCTGATGGATATTGAGATGCTATTTCAGATTGATTATTGATTCTATCATGTCTATGTTATTTGTGATCTTGCATGCTTTCCGTTGTTAGTAACTATCTTGGCCAAGTAGATGCTAGCAACTCCAAGAGGGAGTATTTATGCTCGATAGTGGGTTCATGCCTCTAGTATCCAGGGAAGTGATAGGAATCTCTAAGGTACTAGATGTGTTGTTGCTTCTAGGGAGAAAACAACAATCCTTTGTCCATGGGGCAATCATATTGTTTACTTTACACACTTTGCTTAATGCAATTATCTGTTGCTTACAACTTAATACTAGAGGGGGTTTGGATGATAACCCGAAGGTGGATTATTAGTCATAGATGCAGTTGGATTACGGTCTATGTATAATGTTGTAATGCCCAATCAAATCTCATAGGAGTCAAGATGATTAGTATATGCATGTATGCTTTCTTGAGTCTGTCAATGTCCCCGCTGTAATTTGTTTAGCCAACATGCTATTTATCTTAAGGAGAATCACCTCTAGTGAACTATGGACCCCGTCCATTCTTTTACCATTGCTATACCATCTACTATTTTCTGTTTATTGTTTACTTTCTGCAAGCAATTACTATGTTCCACATAATACGTTTAATCCTTTGTTTTCAGCAAAACCGGTGAGATTGACAACCTAACTGTAAGTTGGGGCAAAGTTCTATGGTTGTGTTGTGCAGGATTCCAAGTTGGTAGCAACACCTTGGGGTTGTTTCCTTGCTCCTACTGGTTCGATAACCTTGGTTTCATAACTGAGGGAAACTTGCTGTTGTGCTCATCATACCTTCCTCTTGGGGTTCCCAACGAGCTCAACGTATCCTGAGCCATCAAGCCTTTTTCTGGCGCCGTTGCTGGGGAGTCAAGGATAGCTTCATAAGGGGAGTCCCTCATAACCAATCTCTTTACTTTGTTTTTTTGTTTTGCTTAGTTTATTTTTGTTTTGTTTGCTTATTTCTTTTATCAAAAACACAATTTTTTACTAGTTTGTTTCCTTTTATCAAAAACACAAAAATAACTACTCTTGAAAACACTAAGTTGTGTGACTTCACTAGCACCAACAACAATGATTTCATGTGCACACCTATTGCTCCACCTGTTCCTGAAGCTACTTTTTTTGAAATTAAACCTGCTTTGCTCAATCTTGTTATGAAAGAACAATTCTCTAGTGTTGGTACTGAAGATGTTGCTGCTCACCTTAATAACTTTGTTGAACTTTGTGAGATGCAAAAACATAGGGATATAGATGGAGATATTATTAAGCTTAAATTGTTTCCTTTCTCTTTGAGAGGAAAAGCTAAAGAATGGTTGCTATCCCTAACTAGAAATAGTACTGATTCTTGGAATACATGCAAAGATGCTTTCATTGGAAAATACTATCCTCCTGCTAAGATTATATCTATGAGAAGTGAAATAATGATATTTAAACAATTTGATAATGAACATGTTGCTCAAGCTTGCGAAAGAATGAAATCTTTGGTAAAGAATTGTCCCACTCATGGACGGACTACTTGGATGATTATCCAAACTTTTTATGTAGAACTAAATTATTCTTCAAGAAATCTGCTGGATTCTGCTGCTATAGGTACCTTTATGACCATTACTTTGGGTGCTGCAACAAAGCTCCTTGATAATATGATGGTTAACTACTCTGAATGGCACACTAAGAAAGCTCCACAAGGTAAGAAGGTAAATTCTTTTGAAGAAACCTCCTCCTCGAGTGATAAAATTGATGTTATTATGTCTATGCTTGTTAATGGAACATCTCATATTGATCCAAATCATGTTCCCTTAGCCTCTTTGGTTGCTCAAGAAGAGCAAGTTTATGTGAACTTCATTAGAAATAATAACTTTAGCAACAATGCCTACATGAATAATTTTGGTAATAATAATTATAGGCCATATCCTCCCAATAATGGTAATGCTTATGAAAATTCCTACAACAACAATAGGAGTGCACCCTCTTAACTTGAAGTCATGCTTAAGGATTTTATTAGTAAACAAACTACTTTCAATAAAACTATTGAGGAAAAACTTTCTAATGCTGAAAAAAATATATCCTCTTTGACTGAAGCACAATCCTCTTTGATTAATAAAATGGCTGCTAAACCTGGAACTATGGAAAACCCCTTTGCTGCTACTAATGCCACAAAAGTTAGAATTGATGAAAATGTTAGACTATTAGCTGAATTGCATGCTAAGTGGGAAAGAGGGGATGAAATTGCTAGAAATAATAGTATTTGTACCATTACCACCACCAATATTGATGCTAGCAAACCACATGAACCCCCATTCCTTTTGCAACAATACCTAAAACCAATGGAACCTTTCCCAATAAAAATGCTGAAATTCTTCGAAATATGGGAAACAATAGCTCTACTACTTTGGATGGTAATTATGATTTTGATCTTGATGGTTGCAACATCTCTGAAGTAATTATGTTCCTACGAAAGCTTGCTAAAAGTCCTAATGCTAGTTCTATGAAGATGTCCTTTACAAAACACATTACTGATGCTCTCATAAAAAATAAAAAATAAAAAATGAAACTAAAGCTTCTATTCCTATGAAAATAGAAGATGGTTCGGAACCCATCATTAATATGAAAGTGAATGATTTTTATCTCAAAGCTTTATGTGATCTTGATAGTAGTGTTTCTATTATGCCTAGATGGATTTATGAAATGCTTGATTTGCCACCATTAGGAGATTGTTATTTAGATGTCCAACTTGATGATAATGCTAAAAGAAACTCATGGGGAGTATTAATGATGTCCTTATTATGGTTAACAATACCTATGTCCTCGTTTATTTCTATGTTTTGGATGTTGAATGCAATGCTTCTTGTCCTATTGTTTTGGGAAGACCTTTTCTTAGAACTGTTGGTGCCATTATTGATATGGAAGAAGGCACCATTAAATATCGATTCCCACTCAAGAAAGGTATAGAACAGTTCCCTAAGAAGAGAGAGAAGATTCCTTTTGCCTCTCCTATTAAAACAAAATTTGCTCTTAATGCTTCTTCATTTGAGAATACTTGAATCTTGCTTCTTACGCCTAGATCAAAGGCATTAAAGAAAAGCACTTATTGGGAGATAACCCAAATTTTTATTCAGTAGGTTTTTCTTTTGTTGAGTCTTGGAAGTTATTGCTTTAGTAATAACCTCTCCTTCTCATTTTTGTGTGGTTTTTGTGCCAAGAATAACCTCTAATGAGAGAGAAGTAAGACTTGGGAAAGTTGCTGTCCCGAAACAGATTTCTGTGCTCCACTTTAAAATTTCATGAAAAATCTCTGTATGTCGGATTAAGATGTAAGTTTTTGTGCTTCTGCCCCAGGTTGTTATCTAACTTTCGTTAGTTTATCACTTTTCGATTTTAGCAACAGAAGGTCTTCGAAAAAAATCAGTTTTTACCTGCTGGTCTGTTTTGACAGATTTTTGCCATTATTTGCATTTGCCTCTTAATCTCTTTCTCTTTGAGTTCTCTTTGATCACTTGAGATTTTAGAAGGAATTGCTATAGTAGATTGTGTTTTAATGGAAGTTTTACTTGTATTGAAACTGAACCTAAAGACTTATTATCTTGAATACACTAATGTTGCTAGTGAAGATTGTGTGAAGTTTTGTATGAAGGAAATTTTAAAGTGTAGGGAAGAATAATGTGGTGATATGAAGTATGGACAAAAGATCAAGCTTGGGGATGCCACCCGTGTAACCCCAAGAAATATTCAAGAAGTACAAGCGTCAAAGCTTGGGGATGCCCAAGGCATCCCCATCTTCATCAATAAAAATCTCAAGTTTTCTTCCAAACACTTCCTTTTTATTGTTTCATGCAGAAATGTGTTGTTCTTGGAGCATCTTCATTTCATTTTTAGTGTTCTTTTGCTTAGTTTGCTTAAATAAATTGGTTGGACCCCCACATTCATACATAGTTTCAAATAAGTTGATTTGGATTGGAAAAGAGTAGGAAAGTTCATGCTTATAAGTGGTATAAAAGGAGTCTTGTTTTGACTGTGGCCTAGACTTTATTATGTCATGTTTGATATTGCTTTGAATTTATGCTTAGTAATTATTGTTGTAGCATGAATTGTTCCAAACAGTTGAGATTTCTTAATGTGCTTTGAAAGAATCATGCGTTGTTTTAGCATACAAAAGCATAATATTGTGGTATTCTCCTTTGATGCTTCATTTGGGTTGACTTGGCACATGCTCACACCATGTTAAGACCATACGAGGCACCATAGCCTCTATGATCATTTAGTTTTCGACTTGTAATATCACTTTATCCTTTCATTAATAATGTTTTGTCGCTTTGCATGATTATGGCCATTATTGCTCTCTTAGTTGGTCGCTGCAGTCTTTTGCTAGCCTCCAAATGTACCAAGTATGAGTTCCACTCATGCATCCAAATCCAAACAAAACCAAGTTATTCCAAAGAGTCCACCATACCTACCTATTAGCATTATTGCTATTCCAAGTATATTCATGTTTTTATCTACCTTCTGAATTAAACTTGTTATGTGAAAATTAGTGATTAAAGCTCTCACAAACTTGATGGCACACTTTACTTTCTTGCACTTAATAAACTTGAACCATTGTTCCCATCTATGTTGCGTATGTGCTTGCGCTTTATAAGTTGTGAATTAGTAGAACCATGTTACCATGGGTAACGCTTTCAACATTGCACTTTATTTAGTTGATATCATGTTCTTTTGCTTATGGATCCCGGAGGTGTGAAATAAAAGGGGAGCTTGTAAGCTCATGGAGTTTGTATATGTGTTAGATAAACACCTGGGCGGCTATCCTAAGCCATGCCTAATCATGGTGGAAACTTGCAGCATAACCATAGTGAGCAATCTGTGAAGCATCCTCAATAAAAACCTATGCCAATAGCAAATAAAAAGATCACTGAGATGCTCATTGTCAGTTGCCTTGTCATTTTGATATGGGTTAGCTCCTGTATCATGGGGAAAGGGGTACCCCGTTGGCGGTTCTCTATGATACACATGTACTTACAATGACAAGAACTTACTCGTGACTAAAGTTGAGTAGCATGAGGTTCAGTACTCGTAAGCAAGGGGCATGAGATTTTCAACTTATAACTTGTCAAGCATATTCTCATATTTGTTTACTTTAACCTTAACAACCTAAATATGCTTATGATAGGGGAAATGAGAGCTGAAAGCTAATAAGTACCTTAATTTTTGGAAGGTCTTTATGAAACTTGAATCCCTGCTTCCTTCTATGAAGGGCCTTTCTTTTACTTTTATGCTGAGTCTCCATCTTCTATATTTATGCACCTATTGAGAGAGCATATTCGTCATTCTTAGTTTAATGTGCATTGCCCCAAAACTTGTTGATTGATTCATAACTTTGATATTGCTTGCTCTTAAATTATTTGTATCTAGTCACCCTTATGAACTTTTTGAAGGTGTCCTATGCATTTATGTTTTGCTATACCACGATGGACAAGTTGAATACCATTTTTATTATGTTTTCTATATATGAAACAAACAAACGTCTTTCAAAGCATTGTTATTCATGAATATTTTGTTTGTACCTTTTCATGTTACAACATAGTTGCTATGTCTTATTGTTAGAACTATATCTTTCATGCTATGTTAAAGTACTATGATCCCAACTATCAATGCTTTAAAAATACCTTGATCAAGATTATGATGGAGCATGTCACCTCAAAAATTATTCTTTTTATCACTTACCTACTCGAGGACAAGCAGGAGTTAAGCTTGGGGATGTTGATGCGTCGTAAACGTATCTATAATTTTTGATGTTCCATGCTTGTTTGATATCTACTTTCTTATGTTTTTTCCACACTTTGGGGTATTTTTATACATTTTCTGGAACTAACCTATTAACAAGATGCCACAGTGCCAGTTGCCTGTTTTCTGCTATTTTTGGTTTCATAAAAGCTAGTAAGGAAATATTCTCGGAATTAGACCGGACAAAAGCCAAAGTCAATATTTTACCCGAAGCAATACGGAGTCCAGAGGGGAGACGAAGTGGCGCACCAGGGCGGCCACACCTGGTGGCGGCGCGGCCTGGGGGCGCGCCACCAGGGGGTGTGGGCCCCTGGTGCTCCACCGACCTTGCCCCTTTGCCTATAAAATCCTCTCGGGACGAAAACCCTAAGTACCCGATCAAAGACCCAATCGGAAATCCACGGAAGAGTCTGTAGGTGCCGCCATCTCGATCCCTATAGCAGGGGGATCCGAAGCTCTTCCCGGCATGCTGCTGGAGGGGAGAGATCACCTTGGAGGCCTTCTTCATCACCATGACTGCCTCCGGTGTGATGCGTGAGTAGTTCATCCTTGGACTACGGGTCCATGTAGTAGCTAGATGGTTGGTTCTTCTCCTTTGTGTTGTCATGTTTAGATCTTGTGAGCTCCGTTCATGATCAAGATCATCTATTTGTAATCTTACATGTTGTGTTTGCGGGGATCCGATGGATATTGAGATGCTATTTCAGATTGATTATTGATTCTATCATGTCTATGTTATTTGTGATCTTGTATGCTTTCCGTTGTGAGTAACTATCTTGGCCAAGTAGATGCTAGCAACTCCAAGAGGGAGTATTTATGCTCGATAGTGGGTTCATGCCTCTAGTAATCTGGGGAAGTGACAGGAATCTCTAAGGTAGTAGTGAAGGGAATATGCCCGAGAGGCAATAATAAAGTGGTTATTATCTTATTCCATGTTTATGATAAATGTTTATTTTGCATGCTATAATTGTATTGATCGGAAACATCAATACATGTGTGTTTAATAAACAAAAAGGGTTCCTAGTTATGCCTCTCTTATAGACTAGCTTGTTGATTAACAAGATGATCAAGGTTTCCTAATCATGGACATTGGATGTTGTTAATAACAAGGTCACAACATTAGTTGAATGATGTGATGAACATTCATCCGAAGTATAACATTACGATCAAGTCATTGTGTTTATATTGCTATAACATCATACGAAGTAATATTTATCCTTAGACCATGAGATCATGTTAATTGCTAACACCTGAAGAGTATCTTGATAACATCAAACGTCACACCGTAACAGGGTGACTATAAAGATGGGTTCAGTGCTCCGAAGGTGTTATGTTGAGGCTCATGGATCAAGAGTGGAATTTGTCAATCCCGATGACGGATAGATATACTCTGGGCCCTCTTGGTGATATCACATTAAGATAGCTTGCAAGCAAGTGATGTGATCACTAGAATGTTATATCACGGGAACGAGAAAAGAGTGCATGTCAGTAACAAGATCAAACTAGGTATGGAGATACCGATGATCGAATCTCGGACATGTAATATATCACGAGACAAAGGGATTTAGTTACTAGCGTTAAAGGTTCTCACGATCACAGAAGTCATCGTTGAATGTGTAGGAGTCAGTATGGATCTCTAGGTCCCGCTTCTGATTATTGATCTGAGAGGGGTCTCGATCATGTCTGCATTATTCGCGAACCTTAGGGTGACGCACTTAAGGGATACCAACACCATTTGGAGAAAATATGTTTCAGATAAAGATTTAAGAAAGCGCTGGAATTATTTCAATAGACACCGAAACTGTTTCAGGTGAAATTGCTGAAATTAGTTCTGCATGTAATATTGAAATGTTGTAGGGGTTTTTATGTGAATGTTTGTTAATTAAAGTAATTAACAAAATTCTGAATAAAAATAATAAAAGAGTTTTATTAAATGAGAGAGCATTAAATTTGGAGAAATTTAATGCATTTAAAGTGGGGACTTTAAAAGGGAATGTGAAGAGGCATTTTAATGTGGAGGGGTTACCACCACATGAATTGAGGAGGTGAAGGGGCACCCCCTTGAGGCGTCGGCCATGGGGAGGAGCACCCCCCTCCTCCTATAAAAGGCCACCCTCTCCTCACTTCTCACTCACACCTCCTTGTGAAGGATCTCTCTCCCCCTCTAGTATTATTCCCCCATGGTCTTGGATTAGCGAGATACATGTTCCCGGTGGCTTTATCTGAAAAGGAGTCGCTGCCTCCGCTGCTTTGCTGGAGCGAGGGACGGAGGTTGTCGGGGTCCATTCGACGTGTGTGCGATCACGGATGCACCGTTGCTTTGCGGTGCTGGACTTGGTGGTGCTGGAGCTGGATCTGATGGACGTGCTGGAGCCGGACCTGCTGGACTTCATCACGATCTTGAGATCGGCAAGTGTACGACTACATCAACCACGAGTTCCTACTCGTTAACAAAACTCGTTGTCTTCGAGGGTAAGTTCTCGATGGATGTATGTCCACCTGTTGCTCTGTACCTAGTAGATAGATCTTGGCGTGTAGTTCTCATCGTAGGAATTTTTTTGTTTTCTATGCTGCAGACCCAACAACTAGATGTGCTGTTGCTACTAGGGAGAAAACAGCAATCCTTTGTCCATGGGGCAATCATATTGTTTACTTTACACACTTCTCTTAATGCAATTATCTATTGCTTACAAATTAGTACTGGAGGGGGTTCGGATGATAACCTGAAGGTGGATTATTAGTCATAGATGCAGTTGGATTATGGTCTATGTATAATGTTGTAATGCCCAATCAAATCTCATAGGAGTCAAGATGATTAGTATATGCATGTATGCTTTCTCGAGTCTGTCAATTGCCCCGCTTTAATTTATTCACCCAACATGCTATTTATCTTAAGGAGAATCACCTCTAGTGAACTATGGACCCCAGTCCATTGTTTTACCATTGCTATACCATCTAGTATTTACTGTTTACTGTTTACTTTCTGCAAGCAATTACTATCTTCCACACAATACGTTTAATCCTTTGTTTTTAGCAAAACCGGTGAGATTGACAACCTCACTATAAGTTGGGGCAAAGTTCTGTGTTTGTGTTGTGCAGGATTCCAAGTTGGTAGCAACACCTTGGGGTTGTTTCCTTGCTCCTACTGGTTCGATAAACTTGGTTTCATTACTAAGGGAAACTTGCTGCTGTGCTCGTCATACCTTCCTCTTGGGTTTCCCAACGAGCTCAACGTATCCTGAGCCATCACTAAGCAATGAAGTGTGTGTTTTGAGGTTTGTGCATACTAGCATTCATCATGCTAAATACTATCAGTAGAATCTTTCTAGATGTTAAGAATGGAAAATAAGATCCAATGGTTAGCAATGTTTGTATTTGCTAGTCTTGATCCAACGGTCAATGTTCGAAGTTATCTGTACACTATACAGTGGTATGGTATTGTAAGAGATAAGACACAATAAAGATAAGATAAGAAGTACCGCGAATGGATGATCTTTTGAGTAATCTTCCCTCTCGATGTTTGGGAAGCAAGTGAAAATTTCGAAAACTGGAAAAGTTTGAATTTTTTTGCCTCCAAGGACCAAAGTGGTTTCCTTCCTATGTACTCCTCGTCCCTACTCCACACCAACGCGGCTGCCGAACATGCCAGAGACGCAGATCTGCCGTACCAAGGCACACGTGCGCAGCACCACGCTGTGAACGAGGCAGAGATCAGCCGGGCCGGTGCGCGAGGGGAAATGGGAGGAGATATGGAGGATGGATGGTGAGAGGCAGCGAAGGAGAGATAAAACAAACAATTTGTTTTACGTGCATAGGTCCTGAAATTTACTACTAGTAGAGTGGACGCAAGAGTACCTCATGTCAGGAACCCATCATAACTTTCCTCTGATATCGAACCGCCTTCAACTCCTCTTCGCTGCTGCCCTCTTCCCCTGTCTAC
This sequence comes from Avena sativa, assembly GCA_916181665.1. Taxonomy (NCBI): domain Eukaryota; kingdom Viridiplantae; phylum Streptophyta; class Magnoliopsida; order Poales; family Poaceae; genus Avena; species Avena sativa. The sequence goes on from OV702287.1 coordinate 350,585,808, forward strand.
GTTTTATTCTCTCAGCATGTACAATGCGTGGATAGAGGTGAGCATATATCTAAGCAAAGAAATATAAATCTTATCTTATCTTACCACTATATAGTGTACGAATAACTTTGAATATTGACCATTCGATCAAGACTCGTGAATCCCAACATTTGCAGCTGTTGGATCTTCTTTTCCATTCTAGCATCTAGAAGATTCTATTGATAGTATTTATCACAATCAATGCTATGCACAAACCTCAAAACACACTTCTCCATCATTCTAGAATCTTCTCTCTCGTTTCTCTAGACCATGTTACCAAAATTTTCAAGTTTTAGATAGCTAATAATCATTGACTTTTACATGATATACAAAGTACAAGAACCAAATATACACCCATACTTTATAGATGTTGATCAAATTTATAATTTTTTCTGCTTTACCTATTATAATTTTATATAGTGATGATATGTCAGACATCTATTATCTGAGTCTCATGTGCAGGGCACATGCAATTTACTAGTATACTATAGTGTACTAGTATTTGCTTTTTCCCTAATAAGGGAATCAACAATGTGTACAAAAGCACACCTTAATGCCTAGTATGTGGCATCTGCTAAGGTTCACTAGATACATTGTGGAGAAAATAAAGTTATCTTTAAGCCTAAGGTGCACCTCAAGCTTGTGGGTTATTCATGGAGAATAGAAAAACCATTTCCCCTCTCTACCTATTTCATGTGATCGTTTTCAAAAGGGGTTCAAAATTTTTATGATGCAAAATCTTAGCTAGAAGTTGAACCAGTCGTCAAAACTCTCTGTGGTTTCTGATATATTAATTAACCGCTCGATGGGTACCTCCAAAAGCTTTTTTCATAAAACTTTCAAAGCAACCTACAATTGATTACTTGTGTTTCAAGTTTGACATAATTTCATTAAATTCAAGAGTAATCTATCGTGCTTACTTGTAGCTCATGTTTGATCTAATTTCATTAAACGATCAAGATGCAAAATCTTAGCAAGAAGATGAACATGTCGTCAAAACTCTTGGTGGTTTCTGATATATTAGTTGACCCCCCTCCGATGGGTACCTCTAGTGGTGGAGCTTGCCAAGAATATTGGGGGGGCATTAAATATGACTATTTCGAGGGGGGGCAAAATGCTCTACCTTTTCTATTCTTAAGCTTGTAAAAAATCCTTCACTAATCTTTCAAGGCTGGGGGCGGTGGCCCCTGCTGAACTGTGTGTAGCTCCGCCACTGGGTACCTAATTTTGATAAATCTACATAAAGTAATTCAGGTGGGTGAAGTTAGCTAGGAAATTTGGGAACTCATATAACATGGGAAATCGTAAGTACAACATGTTGGTTCACTGTATATGTCTAAAAACTTGGCTTGTGACATTCAGATCCATATTCTTCGGACTTTCTTTACGTGAAAGAAAAATCTCGTCATCACTAGGAAAATTGAGAATGTCCTTTTCTGAGATAGTTGGAAATCACACCGACGATATTTTTTACTAAAAGAAAATGCACCTATCTACCTGCGAAAAGACATTTAGTTCAAGAGAAATCTACCGCGCTTACTTGTAGCTCAAGTTTGACTTAATTTTGATAAACTATCAAGATGCAAAATCTTAGCAAGAAGTTGAACTTGTCTTCAAACCTCTCGGTTGTTTCTCATATATTGATTGTGACCCCCCGATGGGTACCTCCAAAAGTTTTTTCGTAAAACTTTCAAAGCAACGTACAATTTACTTATAGTAGTTCAAATTTTACCTAATTTCGATTAATCGACAGGAAGTCATTCAAGTGGGCGGAGTTATTAGCTAGAAAGTTTGAGAACTCATAAAACACGGGAAATTGTAAGTACAATATGTTGGTCCACTATATATGTGTGAAAACTTGGCTTATGGCATTTAGATCCATATTCTTCGGACTTCCTTTACGAGAGAGAATAATCTCACCATCACTCGGAAAATTAAGAATGTTCTTTCCTGATAGTTGGAAACTCACACTGATATCATTGTTTACTAGAAGAAGATGCACCCATCTACCTTCTAAAAGACATTTAATTCAAGAGAAATCTATCGAGCTTACTTGCTTGTAGCTCAAGTTTGACCTAATTTTGTTAAATTGCCAAGATGCAAAATCTTAGCAAGAAGTTGAAACTATCGTCAAAACTCTGGGTGGTTTACGATATATTAATTGTGAACCCCCGATGGGTATCCCCAAAAGGTTTTTCGTAGAACTTTCAAAGCAACCTACAATTTACTTGTAGTTTCAAATTTGACCTAATTTCGATAAATCAACATAAATTCATTCAAATGGGCAGAGTTAGCTAGGAATCTTGAAAACTCATAAAACATGGGAATCGTTGGTAAAACATGTTGGTCCACTATATATGTCTATAAACTTGGCTTGTGGTATTTAGATCCAATATTCTTCGGACTTTACTTTACGAAAAAGAACAATCTCGCTCGTCTTCACTCGGAAAATGTAGAATTTAATGTTCTTTCCTGATAGTTGGAAACTCACTCTAACAACATTGTTTACTACAAGAAGATGCACCGATCTACCTCTCAAAATACATTTAATTCAAGAGCAATCCATGGCGCTTACTTGTAGCTCAAGTTTGACCTAATTTCGTTAAATTGTCAAGATGCAAAATCTTAGCAAGAAGTTGAACCTATCGTCAAAACTCTCGATGGTTTCTGATATACTAATTTTGACCCCTCGATGGGTACCTCCATAAGCTTTTCCGTAAAACTATCAAAGAAAAACCTACAATTTACTTATAGTTTCAAATTTGATCTAATTTTGATATATCGACATAAAGTCATTCAAATGGGTAGATTTAGCTAGGAAGTTTGAAAACTCATAAAACATGAGAACCGTTGGTACAACATGTTGGTCCACTATATATGTCTATAAAATTGACTTGTGGCATCCACATATAATATTCTTTGGACTTCTCTTTACAAAAAAGAACAACCTCGCTCGTCTTCACTCAGAAAATGTAGAATTGAATGTTCTTTCCTGATAGTTGGAAACTCACACTAACGACATTGTTTACTACAAGAAGATGCACCGATCCACCTCTGAAAAGACATTTAATTCAAGAGCAATCTATCGTGCTTACTTGTAGCTCAAGTTTGACCTAATTTCGTTAAATTGTCAAGATGCAAAATCTTAGCAAGAAGTTGAACTTGTCTTCAAAAAATCTTGGTTGTTTCTCATATATTGATTGTGACCCCCTTGATGGGTACCTCGAAAAGCTTTTTCGTAAAACTTTTAGAGCAACCTAAAATTTACTTGTAGTATATAGTTCAAACTTGACCTAATTTTGATTAATCAACATAAAGTCATTCAAGTAGGCGGAGTTATAAGCTAGGAAGTTTGAGAACTCATAAAACACGGGAAATCGTAAGTACAATATGTTGGCCCACTATATATGTGTGAAAACTTGGCTTGTGGCATTCTGATCTATATTCTTCGGACTTCCTTTACAGGAGAGAATAATCTCGATATCACTCAGAAAATTGAGAATGTTCTTTCCTAATAGTTGAAAACTCACACTGATAGCATTGTTTACTACAAGAAGATGCACCCATCTACCTCCAAAAATATATTTAATTCAAGAGAAATCTATCGCCCTTACTTGCTTGTAACCCAAGTTTGACCTAATTTCGTTAAATTATCATGATGCAAAATCTTAGCAAGAAGTTGAAATATCGTTAAAACTCTTGGTGGTTTTTGATATATTAATTGTGACCCCCCGATGGGTACCCCAAAAGCTTTTTTGTAGAACTTTTAAAGAAACCTACAATTTACTTGTAATTTAAAATCTATTATATATTAAAAGTACATGACGGGTTCACCAGAAAATAGAGAAATAGGCTAGAAAATCTCATAAAAATTAGAAACATCTAGGCATTGATATTTTGATCGAAAAACATTAGCCATTAGATCATGCACCACTAAATCTTTGAAGAAATTACCCACCATTGCCATCATTAAAAATTAAAAATTGCAGCCCTACCTCATAACCTAAGTTTTTTTTTCCTCTGGCATCCTTATGTTCCATGTCCATTGCAAGTCCACAGCCACCATTGAAAAGCCAATCTACTTGCTGCCGCCATAGCCTTCTTGAGACGCCCTCGTCATCGGTTCTCCACGAACCTTCTCTTTGCTTTGTTACTCCCATGCTTAGCTTAACTGTTATTAGGATGATAATAAGTACAGATCGGTCGAGAGAAAACACAGAGCTGATCGAATCAGAAAGAGCTAATCAGTTTGATCATGTTTCATATGGGCCTTCTAAGCTGGTCTCATATACAGCTAGCTAGGTTGGCACGTGATCGATTTGGTGCTATACTTTGATGCAAATCGACAGGGAGGCCAGGCCACTAATATTCGTATGCCTAGGTACGACGTAACCTAGCTCCGCTTGGATCGATTCCTCCGGTTGGAAAGTGCATAAGACTATGCATGGTTCGTGGGCCCTCCTTCTCTTTGTTGTTGTTTTCAGGTTTCCTATGTATTGATCTTTTGCTTGCCTCTATTAGTTCAGTTTTGCTTCCACCTGATCTGTTGTCCTTTTTTTACATGGAAATATGTGTCTCATTTATATATCATAAAGATCATAGTACAAGTCACGTAAACACCGACCTGATAAAACTGAAAAGACAGCAAAACACAAGCTTTTGCGCAAAGGACCACCGGCCAAGAAAGAAAACAATCTAAACCAAAGAAACCTCTGAGCATGACGCCGACGCCCATCACCTGCCTCTGGCACCACCATAGCGGCCACCAAAAGGAAATAATAATGGATCACCTCCTCACCCGAGTTCGATGCGGCTCCATCGCTGACATGCAGCTTTGCGGACCTCCAAGGTGGCTCACCCAAGGTGAAATCATTGTCGTTGAACGAATCAGACCGGGGCAACACCCCGGACACAACATCGAGCTCCAGATCTAGCCCCTCCGCACGACTAAGACGTCGAAGAAGTAAGCCACACCTGTCATCCACGAACCACAGACCCAGCACACGATCCGCCATCTTCCAGATACCGTCGATGCAGATCACAATCTGCATCCGCTCCTATACTACCTCCCAGGTTCCGTGTCGGCGCTGGAGCAAACGCCGCCGCAGCGGCGGAGCCTGAGGACACAAATCCACCACGAGGATGGCGTCACCGCCACACCATCCTTACTTGGATAGACTGATCTCCAAATCCATTGGGGAAGGATCTGAAAAAAAATTATTCAACACCGTCATCTTCATCCCCAAAGTCAAGACGATGAATAGTCTAAAAACGAATCTACTTTAGACTAAGACTATCCACACGCGTGGATTCGGCGACCCCCCTCACCACCGACGAACTAGGTCGCCGGAGGGAGGAGCCGCCGGAGGCCGGCATTGGAAGGCGAGTATCCTAGGGCAAGGTCTTTTTTTCCTCACCCTGGCGGCGCTTGGGGGAAAAAAACCTGATCTATTGTCCTTGCAGCTAGATGGAATCATGGTGGTGGAGGAAGGGAGAAGTAGCTGGGTCGAATGACGCATCATGTCCACAGCCACGTGGCGTGTCCGGCCGGCCAGCAGCACTGTCAGTGCTTGATCGATGGCTTCCATGTCTGATTTATATTTTAGTATTGTTTGCAAAGAGCAGGATGAAACCGATTAGAAGCACAAAAAGGTTAGCTCCGTGCCTTAGCGGAAGGTGCACATAAGCCTAAACGATGGATTGGAAATTGGATATGAGCATTGGTAGAAATATGTTGTCAACCATCATATGCAATTGCATACTCCCACACTTATTCAAATTATTAGTTTTTACTATAATCTTATGTCTGTAGGATGATCGATGCTTATTAGTTTTTTCAGGGAATCGCGGTGTTACGGTGAGTTCAAACGCCAGCAACCCCTTCACATCCGCTCCTAGGATGGAAGTTCCTTCCAGCATTGACGCTCTACAGAAGATCAACCAAACAAAGAAACCACTGAGTTTCATGTGGCTATCTCATTGTTTTGCTTTTTAAGAGGTATCGTAGACTTTCTCAACTAGAACATTTTTTTTTTGAGCAACCGACAGGAGCACTGCCCTATTCATTAAGTGAGAGGGAAACCCCAAACAAGACGTACAGGGTGTGGTGCATGATGACGTTCATGCCAGAGACGTCCGATTGGGACACAAACGAGAAAAAAAACAAAAATCTCTAATCTGGCTCCGCGGGGATTGCCTCGCCTACCGTCGCGAAGGCCCTAGCTCGCTGCCTACTGTCTTTCCTAGCAATCTCCGCGACCTCAACGAAGGTTAGGCGATTTCCCGTGAAGATTCTTCGATTCCTTTCCTTCCAGGCGTTCCATATGACGTAAAGCAGACGCCCGCTAATCGTACGCCGCTCCTTTGCAGGGTGACCATCGGTGAGCGTGTCCCACCAGTCCGAGATGGAGGGAAACCCCAGGCCCCGAGCCCCCTCGGTATTATTGCTCCAGAGTTGGGCGAGGCTCCAAACCGCGGCCGTGAAGGGGCAGTCCTTAAGCATATGGTTGACCGTCTCGGGGGCACTGAGGCAGAGGGCGCATACAGGGTCATGATCCCATCCTCTCAATGTCAGGTTGTCAGCCGTTAGCAGCTTGTTGTGCAGTGCCAGCCAAGCGAAAAGCTTGCACTTCGGCTCCGCGTGCGCCTCCCAAATTTTTTCTGCTTTAAACTTAGGGTGGCTCCCAAGGAACTGAGAATGGTAGGCAGAGCTGGCGCTATAGTTTTCATCCGCAGTCAGAATCCACTTGATGGTGTCTGCTTGGTCGGCCGTCAGGGTCGTGTTCTGAACAATCTCCCAAAGGCGAAGGTACTGGATCAGCTGCGTCGGGGTGTTCAGCCGTGCGATGGACCTGATCCATGTGCTATCGTTGAACTCCTTGGCCACCGCACGATTCTTCCTTGTCGTGATATTGTAGAGGTCTCGCAGAAGGTCGCACATGGGGCCTAGGCTGGACCAGTTGTCATGCCAAAATGAAGCAGTTTGTCCATTACCCAAGGTGACTTTAGTTGCGGCTCTGAACAAGGCCATGTCCTTCTTATTACAGGGAAGATCAGAGCCTACCCAGGTGCGCTGAGGGTCCGTCCATTGCAACAAAGGCCACCGAAGTCTGAGGGCGCAGCCCTGCCTTAACAGGTCTGGCATACCCAGCCCTCCCAGCCCTTTCGGCCTGCAGATCGTTGCCCAGCTGACCAAGGCCTTGCCTTTAGCGGCGTGCTCCCCTTCGTCACCCGCCCAAATGAAATTTCTCGCGTCGCGAGTGATCTTATCTCTGGCCCATTTGGAGAGGGGGATAGCCGTGGCGTGGTAAACTGCAGTGGCCATAAGGACGGATTTGGCGAGAGCGATCCTTCCTGGGCGTGCGATGTTCTTTCCCATCCATCCGGGCAGCTTTCTAGAAATTTTGTCGATTAGGGGTTGAAGGTCGATCTTTCGAAGAGAGCGGTAGTGAAGAGGCAATCCCAGGTATCTTCCTGGGAAGCCGGCAATCTTTGCCGTGAAGGCCTGCAGTACGTCCTCAAGGTCGATGTCTGCACATCTGATAGGGAAGATCTCCGTCTTGGTCATGTTGGTGACGAGCCCGCTGGCCTTCCCAAAGCATTCCAGGATGGCCTTCACAGCCAAGAGCTCCTCTTTGACGGGGCTGACAAATATTCCCGCGTCGTCAGCATAAAGCGAGATTCTGCATCGGGGCGTGCGCGAGCGGATCTGGCTCAGGATCCCTTGATTTGTTGCCAGAGAGAGAATTCTTTGCAGGGGGTCGATGGCGAGGATGAAGAGCATCGGGGATAGCGGATCCCCTTGCCTTAGTCCCTTGGCATGCGAAAAGGGGATTCCGGGGTCGCCATTTAGAAGAACCCGAGAGGTCGCAGAGGCAAGGGATCGACATACCCAATCTCTCCAGAGCTGCCCGAAGCCAATCGCCGCCATGACTTTCAGCAGGTAGGCCCATCCCACTGAGTCAAAAACCTTTGAGATGTCGAGTTTAAGGAAAAGGCTGGGAGTCCTGGAGGTGTGTAGCTCCTTGATCAGGTTCTGTACGTGGAGGAAGTTGTCGTGGATGCTTCTCTTTTTAACGAAAGCACTCTGGCATTTGGAGACTAGCTCAGGCAAAATGCCCGCCAGCCTAATGGCAAGCAGTTTTGAGAAGATCTTTGATAGACCGTGGATTAAACTGATCGGCCTATAGTCGGCAATCACGGACGCACCGGCCTTCTTGAGAATGATGATGATGTTGGCTGAGTTAATCAAGTTTGCACAGTTGCCACGCAGACTCATGAACTGAGTGATAGCCACCACGATGTCATGTTTGATGATGTCCCAGCAGTTCTTGAAGAAAGCGCCGATGAAACCGTCGGGGCCCGGGGCCTTGATAGAAGGTAACGAGAAAACGGCCTCCTTGATCTCCGCTTCGTCGAATGTGTCCTCAAGATCAGAGAGGTCCCGCGGCACGTATCCAAGTGCCTCCCAGTTAAGTCCCAACTGCCTTCTTGCTTTCGATCCCAACAGGCTCTGGAAGTGCTAGAGAAGTGTAGCCTGTTTGTCTTCTTTCTTGATTGCCAGACCCGTAGCCGTAGAAATGCTCTAGATGTGCACCTTTCTTCGCCGCCCATTCGCATGGGAGTGAAAAAGCTTTGTGCTAGCATCTCCGAGTCTGATCTAGGTAAGGCGGGACCTCTGGCGAAGCTTTATTTTCTGTATGGCCAGCAGACCCAAGTAGGAGGCTTTTAGCTGGCGGCGAAGGGCCCTCTCCTCCTCGGACAGCGGTCTGACCTCCTCCGCAGAGTCTAGCCTCCAAATGATCTCCTTTGCCATGGCGATTTGGGTCTTCAGGTTGCCGCAGCTGTGCCGCTGCCATTTCTTTAGAGCCTTAGCCGTGCATGACAACTTGATGTGAATGCGCCTGATGGGGTCGAGAGGAAGTACCGGCTCCGAGACCATCTCTTTGAAGCCATGCATGCGTAGCCAGAACTCCTCAAACTTGAAGGAAGGCTTATGGGAAGTTTCCACCGTTCCCTACAGAAGGAGGGGGGCGTGGTCAGAGCAGGCCGAGGTGATTGCCTGCAGGCAAGCGTTGGGGAAGATACTATCCCACCTGTCAGAGAAAAAGACATGGTCGATCTTAGTGAGGACCGGGTCGTGTTGGGCGTTCGACCAGGTGAAGCAGCGACCCTCCATACTCATGTCTTTTAGTTGAAGGTAGTCGCGAGCATCCCGAAACATTCCTATCAGCCGTCTGTTGATGTTTGTGTTGTTTTTGTCGGAAGCTTTTGTGATGAGATTGAAATTGCCCAACAACAACCAAGAGTCGCGGACGACCGGTTTCAGATCACGGAGCTCATCGATGAACTCAATCTTTTGTTGTTCCCCTTGAGGTCCGTAGACGACAGTGATGGTCCAACTCGAGCCATCGTCGAGCATGCTGATCGTTGCCGATAGCGTTCGAGCGGTGTTGCTAACCTCTGAGATATTGAAGTAGGCTGACGAAGCGGCCAGGATAACACCGCCACGATATCCGTTGGCGGGTAGGAAAGCAAAATTCTCCAAGAAAGAGGGCCCCAAAGTGTATGAAATTTTTGCAGCATCCACGGAAGTTTCCTGGAGACAGACGATGGTGGCCCCGGTGTCCCTGACCAAGTCGCATACAGCGTCGCAGCGCACCTCGCTATTGAGTCCACGGGGGTTCCAATTCAAAACGTTGACATTTTTTTGAGACATCAATAAAAACTTTTCTGCTCGTAGCCATGCTGGCAGGGTAGCAGAAAAAGCGGCCTCGCAGCTGACTTCATGCTGTCAGGCGAAAACTTGCAACGGTGCAGACTTTGAATGAAGCATGCAGTCCCAGGCCAAGTAGACCAAGTGTAGATCGATGCAGTGCAGTGGAGACAGGTGGTTTCGATCGAACTAAAACTGGAATCGCAGATACAGGGGTAGATGCAGTAGAAGGCAGTAGCGGTAGGCAGATACGGCGGCGAACAACTACGGATACAGGGGTCGCTGTGGTCAGACCCAGGCGAAAATGACGACGGGGCGATGCTAATCATCAGCACAAGGGATCACGGCCGCAGCATGGCCCTTCATTGGGGCCTTCTTCTTTATCTTCTTGACCTCCTTGACCAGAGCGTCGAGGGCCTGGATGGCCGAGGCCGCCAGAGGCCCCTGGAGGAACATCTGGCTGAAGGCCACCTTGGCCACGTCGTCGAAGGAAGCGGCTGGTGCGATGATGCCACAGGCCCGAGCGATGATCTCCTGCATCGCCTCCGGTCCCTCAGAGACCAGGCGCGCCTTCTTCTTAGAGGCGATCCTCCCGCTGCGCCTCGGGGAGACCTGGATCGCGGGCCTGGCCTTCTTCTTTCTTGCTGGGGGTGTGCCCATGATCGGTGGCGGGACCTCAGCTGCGATGCCACCGATGAACTCCTCCAGAGGTCCCCCGATCGGGCGGGGCGGGCTAGCCGAGATCACGTCCTGTGCCGTCGCGGGCGGGCTATCCTGCGGCGTCCCATCGCCGGAAGTCCGCACGTTCTAGGCTTCATCCCGCGGCGTGAGCGCCAGCTTCTCCATGAGGCCCGCCGCAGCATCAGCCTCTGCTGCAGCATCCTCCAGGTCATCCTGAAGCAGAGCTGGCTCCACGGTCGCGACGTGGACGGCATCCAGGGTGGACGGGGTGCTGAAAAACGCGCCCCCCATCACAGCGTCCAAGCACCTCACCAGCTCCCTTTGGCAATGCAGGCGGTGCCTGACGGAGGAAGCTAGTGGCACGCACCAGCCACCCCCGGAGCTCTGCGGCCTCCTCGATGACCGGCCTGACGAGACCCGTCATGCACTCCAGCAGCTCCTCCTTGAGAGCAGCCGCCTGCTCGGCCAGCAGCGCGCGAAGGATCCCTGCGAGGTGTGGAGGGTGGCATCGTGGGCAGCCGCCTCGCCCATCAGCTCGTCTCCATCTCCATGGCGGCGACTGTGGCTACCGCCGCCCGTGTCGCGGCGACGCGGGGAGCGAGTCCGCTCCCGCCTGAAGGCACCCTGGCCGTCCCAACGGTCCTGCACGCTCCTGTGTCCCCTACGCGCCGCACCATCTCCATCATGGTCATCATCGCGACCTTCCCTTCTGCGACCCAGCTGGCGCGGATGGTCGTCACGGGGGCCAAGCCTGCCCCGGCTCGCGAGAGCCGCCGCACGGGCGGCGTCCTCGTCGTCCTCCTCCACCGGCATAGGCACCGGCGGCATGCCATCGACCGTGAGGAACCGCCAGTCGAAGGAGATGGGCGTCGGCTTAAAAGCGGCGGCGTCGCTGCTTGGCCCAAAGAACTCCAGCGGGGCCATGGAGTAGTCCTTCATCTTGTCCAGGTGCACCAGAATCCTAAAAGTGGTGCCCCGCTTCGATCCCACCGGCCTAGCCTCATTTACAAGGACCTCGCTGGCGAGGCCATTCCCCTTGCTAGTGAAAGTGAGCCATACGACTTTTGGAATGGCGCTCGGATTGACCGTCCAGGCCCAGCAGTCCAACGAGCGCGCGGAGGAGAGGGGGCCGAGGTGGTGTCGAGGTGGTCGAAGGAGCACCGCCGCGCGATGATGCGCTCTGCCACAAAAGGCGTCAGGCCATAGGCCGACACCCCCTCCAGGCAAAGCCGCACCTGGAAGGACATCACCGCCTCGAAGGCATTCTCCAGCGGCCTCCATGGGCGCAGCTGCACCAAGGCGCCATCAGCGCGATCCGGCCCCGCTTGAGCACCTCAGCGCAGTGCGCAGCGTGCACGAACTTGAGAAGGAATTGGCCCGGCTGGTTCGGGCAGACGGAGATGTCGCGGTGGCTGAGGCGGAACGTCTTCCGCGCAACGCGGTCGATGGAGATGGCCTCCACCTTGCGGTTGCCGCTTATGACCCATCCAATGGCCGCGGTCGCCTCCCAACTCTTGATGTCCTGGTCGAGCTCGAGGGAGGTGGCGATGACCACGGTGTCCTCTTCCGGCCTAGTCGCCGTGGAGCCGATGCCGTTCAAGTTCGCCATTGGTGGGGGAGGAGGGAGCGTGTCCACCGGGGGCGACGCTGGAGAGGCAGGAAACACCACGCGGGGGGCGGCGACCACCGCTGCCCAGGAGCGCGCGCCCGGAGCCGACAGGGAGGACGAGGGGCGGCGGAGAAGGGCCGGAGGCGCACGACGCTGACGCCTCCTAGCTTTCTTGGCGGCGATACGGAAAGGGCATGCGCGCTCCTTGTGGCCCGAGAGGTCGCAGGAGAGGCACCGGATTGGGTCGCGGCAGGCAGGGGAGAGGTGGTGGTGAGCAGGTGCGAGGCAGCGAGCACAGAGCCCCTCGGTGCGCCTTTTGAAGCGGAGGGCAGCGTCCGCGGCTTGGGAGGAGCGCGGCGTGCTCTCTGCCACACCGCCGTTGCGTCGCCATGAAGGCCTGTCCCGTCGCGGACGGCGCGACCCTGCAGTTTTCCATCCAGCATCGTCTTGGGAAGGGGGCGCCGCGGGGCGATGTGATGCCTCATGAAGTCCCTCCGTCCTCTGGTAGCTGGGAGGCACAGCGACGAGGGAGCGCAGCCCCCGGGCGGGCGCATTGAAGGCAGGCGTCGTACCGCACGCATTGAAGGCGCACGCGGAGCTTGAGGGCGCCGTCCCGCCGCACGCATTGAAGACACGCGCAGGCCTTGATGGCGTCGTCGCGGGCGTGGCAGAGCGGGGCCCCCCGTGACGAGATGCGGGCGCGGGAGAGACCGGCGCGGAGTCAGGTACCACCTCGGAGTCCGAGCTGAGGGCACGAGCCCGGCAGGGTGGAGAGACGGCCGGCGGGGACGGCACCCGATCCAGATCCGGGGGTGACCAGCTTGGAAAAACGCATCGCACGGAGGCGCGGCTCCCCAAGGAACTAGGGCGCCTGGGGGGAAAGGCGGAGGGGTGGCAGGGAGGGGGATGGCTGTGGGGTGGAGGGAGTGGAAGGAGGGGGCCGGGCGGCCGCCGGCAGGGGAGGGGGCGAGGGGGTCGCCTCACCTGGGGTCATCCAATCTAAATTCAGGTTAGACCTCCGTCAACTAGAACATGACCTCATTCAGAAATTAGATTTTGTTGGAGTTAACACAGTCTCGACAAATTCCAATATATTTCATTTACATTATCCTAACTATCTATAAACAAGGCTGGTCCCCTTTTAGCAACCATTGTAGAAAAAGGATAGTAGCATATGTTTCAAGGATTCATTAGCTCGATATTTACCAAGCACTACTTTTAGTGTATTCCTCACTCTGACAGCTGTGAAACATAATAGGTTAGAAGGGGGACTATCAATTAAAATCAACAACTTCAAGTTTCCTTCTTATTTTCATCTCACTGTGTTAACGGTTTTAAAATTTTCAGCTTATTAGTGCAAAATATTTATTTATTATCTGATATTTATTTTTATGTTAAGGGTTTGAGATTATATATGGAGCCAAAATGTGTGTGCGTGCGTGCATAGCAAAGAGGAGCAAAATATGCATGTGTGCATAAATAAGACAATTATATACGGAGTATAACCAATTTTTAAGCAAACAAGTACTAGGAGACCCCTATTTAAACAGTCAGACTTTATAGCCTTTTATCTAAAAGACCCCTACGGTACTACTACTTTTATCAAAATTCACAAGAACAACTATTGTTTAGATAGGATTACTTACTCAATTTTTTCTTGAAGGTAGTTCATGCACCTTTACCAACTGAAGCCTTTGAGAACATCGTCCTAACCATATACTTTTCATTCGAGCCCTCTGATCTATAATATGTCTCTGATTTAGTAGTAAATCAGCGATACTTATTATGAATCATAGGCTACTAAATCAATGACATTTATTATTGATAAGTACCACTCATGGACTTGGCGGAGGTCGGCCGGCCGACGGTAGCAAGGAAAATACGTACTACAGCCGTGGTGGTGGCGTGCGTGAGGATTCAACATCGATAGATTTTGTTACATTGCAGATCTAGAGCCACACACATTTAACATCACAAATAAACTATTAATTTATAACTTTTTATAGTTGATGCATAAAATGTTGATCCGATTTCCTCTTTTATATTTCTCTTTTGAAATTTGTGTGAATACTGTACCAAATACCAAACTTTTGCTCAGTAGGATATCATGTACTTCAACATCGGAACTGTGGTGCAGTATGATGTTTATTCAGATATAGCCAAGCATGTACGTCGATTCAACATCGATAGATTTTGTTACATTGCAGATCTAGAGCCACACACATTTAACATCACAAATAAACTATTAATTTATAACTTTTTATAGTTGATGCATAAAATGTTGATCCGATTTCCTCTTTTATATTTCTCTTTTGAAATTTGTGTGAATACTGTACCAAATACCAAACTTTTGCTCAGTAGGATATCATGTACTTCAACATCGGAACTGTGATGCAGTGTGATGTTTATTCAGATATAGCCAAGCATATACGTCGTCCTTGATAGAACACAACTTGGTACATGGTTGACAGGCGGTCATGTAATTTGTATAATGGTCCAATCTATCATCCTAGAATGTTATGCATCATCTTCTCTCTGCCACATGTCAACACGCTTCTGTTAGACTTGTACGGATAATTGAAAGGCTTCATATTTTCTCATAATTAAGAGATCTGTATTATAGCTATACAATGGACCGAGATAACATGTGGTTGTACATATTACCATCATAGAGTAAATGATAATATTGCTCCATGTAAATGCATTATCAGCTTGATATTTGTTTTATGAAGCTTATGGTAATGTACCTCATTATTACAAGATGTTCAATTCAATTACCATCGAGTAGTTAGCCAATATGTGGCTATGTTGTAGCAATTGGTAGCTATATGATATTTGATTTAAAATATTGTAACATGTAGTTTGATCATCTTTGAATGAAATAACAAATTAATAACAAAGTCTATATCATATTATAGTTCGCATTGCTCTCCCGCCTTAACCATGCATGACATTGCAAAAATAGTTCATGATGAGGTCCCACTTACATAATCCAACTGACCTTCCTTAGTCATCACATAAGTAACCTAATCTAGGAATCATTTCAAAACCTAGTATATATTATCAAGTTTACCTATATAGCATGTAGAGGCAATTAATAATTTGTATAGACTAATTTTTGCAATATAACTCTATTTCTGATTATATAACTCTTCATATATCAACATGTCTCTTTAAAGGGATAATACAACCTACTCATTTGAGAAAAAATAGTATAAAAATTGGATTTTTATTAAGTATAAAGTGTGCGAAGTTAGTTGTCATTGATAGGTTATTATTTACATTAAGACCCCAATCAAAATCAGCTCATGAGGGGCAAGGAAGAAATATATTGATCACATGATTTAGTATTGTTTTCCATGTTCCAGATAAACACTGGTGTATTTGGTCTCCATGTGGAGATGTGAAAAGTCTAGAGACAGATAGTCAGATCGAAAGTAAGTAGAGATGATTTAAAGTGTAGTTGAAGAGTGGATGGTTAATGTATGACTAGCATAATATACATTGAAAAACAAAACAAGCATATAAAGTCCCTTGACTGGTCACTTTCTTCCAGTTTAGGATGCAATGAAAAGCTATTCTAACGTAATATGAGGGCTTGGGTGCAAAAAAATGTCTAACTAATAAGGTTTTAATTTTTTTGTTTAACATGTGTACTACAACTTCCCTGTTATCTGTCGCCAACTACTGTTACTTTTATATATATCTGAACTAAATGACCAATAGTATGGTTAGAAAGGAAAAAAATATAATTAATATTTTGCATCACTTTAAGAGTCAATTTCTAACCCATAGTATAAAAATTACGAATAATTGAAGATGTTGCCCACACGTATGCGCGAGCCACTGTGCTAGTTTGACCTAATTTCGATAAATTGACATAAATTCATTAAAATGGCCAGAGTTAGCTAGGAAGTAATTCAAATATCGACAGATATTTAATTCAAGAGCGATCCATCGCGCTTACTCGTAGCTGAAATTTGACCTAATTTTGCTAAACTGTCAAGATCTATTCTTCAGAGTTTCTTTACATAAAAGAACAATCTCGTCATCACTCAAAAAATTAAGAATTTAATATTCTTTCATGAAATTTGAAAACTCACACCAACGACATTGTTTACTACATAAAGATGCACCCATCTACCTTTAAAAATATATTTAATTTAAGAGCAATCAATTGCCCTTACTTTTATAGAAAAAGTTTGACCTAATTTCGTTAAATCGGCAAAAAGTCACTAAAGTATGCGAAGTTAGCTGGGAAGCTTGAAACATACTAGAACACAACTTGGTACATGGTTGACAGGCCGTCATTTAATTTGTATAATGGTCCAATCTATCATCCTAGAATGTTATGCATCATCTTCTCTCTGCCACATGTCAACACGCTTCTGTTAGACTTGTACGAATAATTGAAAGGCTTCATATTTCTCATAATTAAGAGATCTGTATTATAGCTATACAATGGACCGAGATAACATGTGGTTGTATTACCATCATAGAGTAAATGATAATATTGCTCCATGTAAATGCATTATCAGCTTGATATTTGTTTTATGAAGCTTATGGTAATGTACCTCATTATTACAAGATGTTCAATTCAATTACCATCGAGTAGTTAGCCAATATGTGGCTATGTTGTAGCAATTGGTAGCTATATGATATTTGATTTAAAATATTGTAACATGTAGTTTGATCATCTTTGAATGAAATAACAAATTAATAACAAAGTCTATATCATATTATAGTTCGCATTGCTCTCCCGCCTTAACCATGCATGACATTGCAAAAATAGTTCATGATGAGGTCCCACTTACATAATCCAACTGACCTTCCTTAGTCATCACATAAGTAACCTAATCTAGGAATCATTTCAAAACCTAGTATATATTATCAAGTTTACCTATATAGCATGTAGAGGCAATTAATAATTTGTATAGTCTAATTTTTGCAATATAACTCTATTTCTGATTATATAACTCTTCATATATCAACATGTCTCTTTAAAGGGATAATACAACCTACTCATTTGAGAAAAAATAGTATAAAAATTGGATTTTTATTAAGTATAAAGTGTGCGAAGTTAGTTGTCATTGATAGGTTATTATTTACATTAAGACCCCAATCAAAATCAACTCATGAGGGGCAAGGAAGAAATATATTGATCACACGATTTAGTATTATTTTCCATGTTCCAGATAAACACTGGTGTATTTGGTCTCCATGTGGAGATGTGAAAAGTCTAGAGACAGATAGTCAGATCGAAAGTAAGTAGAGATGATTTAAAGTGTAGTTGAAGAGTGGATGGTTAATGTATGACTAGCATAATATACATTGAAAAACAAAACAAGCATATAAAGTCCCTTGACTGGTCACTTCCTTCCAGTTTAGGATGCAATGAAAAGCTACTCTAATATAATATGAGGGCTTGAGTGCAAAAAAATGTCTAACTAATAAAGTTTTAATTTTTTTGTTTAACATGTGTACTACAACTTTCCTGTTATCTGTCGCCAACTATTGTTACTTTTATATATATCTGAACTAAATGACAAATAGTATGGTTAGAAAGGAAAAAAATATAATTAATATTTTGCATCACTTTAAGAGTCAATTCCTAACCCATAGTATAAAAATTACGAATAATTGAAGATGTTGCCCACACGTATGCGCGAGCCATTGTGCTAGTTTGACCTAATTTCGATAAATTGACATAAATTCATTAAAATGGCCAGAGTTAGCTAGGAAGTAATTCAAATATGACAGATATTTAATTCAAGAGCGATCCATTGCGCTTACTCGTAGCTCAAATTTGACCTAATTTTGCTAAACTGTCAAGATCTATTCTTCAGAGTTTCTTTACATAAAAGAACAATCTCGTCATCACTCAAAAAATTAAGAATTTAATATTCTTTCGTGAAATTTGAAAACTCACACCAACGACATTGTTTACTACATAAAGATGCACCCATCTACCTTTAAAAATATATTTAATTTAAGAGCAATCAATTGCCCTTACTTGTATAGAAAAAGTTTGACCTAATTTCGTTAAATCGGCAAAAAGTCACTAAAGTATGCTAAGTTAGCTAGGAAGCTTGAAACATACTAGAACACAACTTGGTACATGGTTGACAGGCGGTCATTTAATTTGTATAATGGTCCAATCTATCATCCTAGAATGTTATGCATCATCTTCTCTCTGCCACATGTCAACACGCTTCTGTTAGACTTGTACGAATAATTGAAAGGCTTCATATTTCTCATAATTAAGAGATCTGTATTATAGCTATACAATGGACCGAAATAACATGTGGTTGTACATATTACCATCATAGAGTAAATGATAATATTGCTCCATGTAAATGCATTATCAGCTTGATATTTGTTTTATGTAGCTTATGGTAATGTACCTCATTATTACAAGATGTGCAATTCAATTACCATCGAGTAGTTAGCCAATATGTGGCTATGTTGTAGCAATTGGTAGCTATATGATATTTGATTTAAAATATTATAACATGTAGTTTGATCATCTTTGAATGAAATAACTAATTAATAAAAAGTCTATATCATATTATAGTTCGCATTGCTCTCCCGCCTTAACCATCCATGACATCGCAAAAATAGTTCATGATGAGGTCCCACTTACATAATCCAACTGGCCTTCCTTAGTCATCACGTAAGTAACCTAATCTAGGAATCATTTCAAAACCCAGTATATATTATCAAGTTTACCTATATAGTATGTAGAGGCAATTAATAATTTGTATAGTCCAATTTTTGCAATATAACTCTATTTCTGATTATATAACTCTTCATATATCAACATGTCTCTTTAAAGGGATAATACACCCTACTCATTTGAGAAAAAATAGTATAAAAATTGGATTTTTTATTAAGTATAAAGTGTTTGAAGTTAGTTGTCATTGATAGGTTATTATTTACATTAAGACCCCAATCAACATCAGCTCATGAGGGGCAAGAAGAAATATATTGATCACATGATTTAGTATTGTTTTCCATGTTCCAGATAAACACTGGTGTATTTGGTCTCCATGTGGAGATGTGAAAATTCTAGAGAGAGATAGTCAGATCAAAAGTAAGTAGAGATGATTTAAAGTGTAGTTGAAGAGTGGATGGTTAATGTATGACTAGCATAATATACATTGAAAAACAAAACAAGCATATAAAGTCCCTTGACTGGTCACTTCCTTCCAGTTTAGGATACAATGAAAAGCTATTCTAACATAATATGAGGGCTTGGATGCAAAAAAATGTCTAACTAATAAGGTTTTAATTTTTTTGTTTAACATGTGTACTACAGCTTCCCTGTTATCTGTCGCCAACTATTGTTACTTTTATATATATCTGAACTAAATGACCAATAGTATGGTTAGAAAGGAAAAAAATATAATTAATATTTTGCATCATTTTAAGAGTCAATTCCTAACCCATAGTATAAAAATTACGAATAATTGAAGATGTTGCCCACACGTATGCGCGAGCCACTGTGCTAGTTTGACCTAATTTCGATAAATTGACATAAATTCATTAAAATAGGCAGAGTTAGCTAAGAAGTAATTCAAATATCGACAGATATTTAATTCAAGAGCGATCCATCGCGCTTACTTGTAGCTCAAATTTGACCTAATTTTGTTAAACTGTCAAGATCTATTCTTCAGAGTTTCTTTACATAAAAGAACAATCTCGTCATCACTCAAAAAATTGAGAATTTAATATTCTTTCGTGAAAGTTGAAAACTCACACCAACGACATTGTTTACTACATAAAGATGCACCCATCTACCTTTAAAAATATATTTAATTCAAGAGCAATCAATTGCCCTTACTTGTATAGAAAAAGTTTGACCTAATTTCGTTAAATCGACAAAAAATCACTAAAGTATGCAAAGTTAGCTGGGAAGATTGAAACATAGTATTTCTAAAAACTTTGTAATTATAAGAAACCATGGTCCACTTTGTCTGATAATTTAGGACAGTGTAATTTTTTTTAATTGTGGTAGGTCCCGTAGAAGCGAGGTGCTTCAGTTAACACACGATCGGTGGAAGTACAAGTTACATCAAAGACCTCATAAAAATGAAAATAATATCCAAGTCCATGTATTTAGCACAAGATCCCTGAAACTAAGCAATGAGGTGTCTTCTGAGGTTTGTGCGTATTCTAGATATTGTAGAGCCAAAATTTGTTCTGAAATAATCTATATTTTAGCTTTTACTACTAGTACGTACGAGTAGTAACAAGAACACGCATAAAACAGAGTGATCGTATTATCTATTGGAGTAGTAATTTGAATTGGTTGTTCACATATCTAAGTACTAGTACTAATAATTTCTAAAAGAAAGACCCACTAATAAATACAGTACTAGTTTGTCTGATTTTTTCTAAGATATACTACTAGTACTCCCTCTGTCTGGGATTATTAAGGCTACTTAAATTTAATAAGAATAAAAAAAATTAATTATGGGTTGGTGTCGAAGACATGCATGCAATCCTTGGTCTCTCCCATGCAGCACTGTACACCCTTCACCAGGCCGTAGACTTTTCTGTCTCTCTCTAGGAGGAGATCTTCTTGTCTCTCACGTGGATCTGTTTGTCAGGTACCACTACAAGAAAAGTTTCCTTCCGCAACGACTTGGCCCGACGGTCGTCGTAGAATGTGCGTCTTCCGCGACGAAATTCTCGGCTCGGTCGTAGCTGATGGAAAACTTTTTTTCCCGGTTTCGTGACCCTCTACTACAACGGATCTGCTAAAAACGTAGAGGAAGCTCGGCTGGCGCATGGCAGAAGCAAGATATTTGTTTTCTCGCGCGATGTTGACTCACCGAAGTCTTTTGAGGCGTGTGGATCCCGGACGTCAGTGTCTCTTGCGGATCATACTTTTCGATCGCGCCTCCCTAATTTGAACTCGATAACATTGCTCGATGCGTCTGCCGTTTAGTCAGGTTGCTAGGTCCCACATGTCAGCTTCTCATTAGAAGGATCGTGTGTATGATGAATTTTTTTCCTTCGCTCGCGCTACCTTATTCCAAAGTTGATAGTGTTTCTCGATGCATCTACCGTTTAATCAACCTCCTAGGACCCACATGTCATCCTCTCATTAGAAGAAACGTATGTATAATGGAATTTTTTCCCTTGGCTATTGCCTCCCTGATTTCAACTCGATAACGTTGCTCGATCTATCTGTCGTCTAGTCACGCTGCTGGGCCCTCCATGTCAACCTCACATTATAAGAATCGTGTGTATGATGGAATTTGTTTCTTCGCTCGCTACCCTGTTCCGAACTTGCTTCTCAATGCATCTACCGTTTAATCAAACTCCTGGACCCCACATCCCATTCTCTTATTAGAAGAAACGTGTGTATGATAGAACTTTTTCCCTCGGTCATGCGTCCGTGTTCCGAACTTGATAGCGTTGCTCACTGCATCTACCATTTAATTATGATGTACGGCCCCACATGTCATCCACTCATTAAAAGAAACGTGTGTATGATGGAATTTTTGTTGTTTTTCTAGGGTGCTGGGTCCCCCATGTGAGCATCTCATTAGAAGAAACGTGTGCATGCTGGACTTTTTTCTCGCTCGCGCCTCTCTATTTCAAACTTGGCAACGTCGCTCGAGGTAGAACCTGTATAAGGCCGTACTATTGGGTCCCATATGCCAGTCTCTCTGTAAATCAAACCTGCATATGATGGACTTTTTTTCGGCCGCGTCCGCTGTTTTGACCTTGGCAACGTTGCTCGATGTGGAAGCCGTGTATGGTCTTGTTGCTGAAGCCCCCATGTCAGCCGTTCTGGTATGTTCTGACTTGTGGGTCCCAGATGTAACCTCGTATGTTCTAGCAGGTGGGTTCCCGATGCCAACCTCTCTGTACAAGTATTTAACTTTTTTTCAAACCCGACCATTAAACTCAAGGGATGCTGAAGGCTGGTGGGTCCGCGATGTCTCTCCATAAAGCAATATTGCTAGAAGAAAAAATGTAAACCTAAGATAATTTTATGTCAAGCATAGAGAATCGAACTCAAGACTTCAAGACACATATAAACCATGTGCGTTGCCACAACGACAAACAAAATAGATGAACATTCTCATTAAAAAGCTTTATAGTACCTATAACTTATATATTAGTCTTCTTAAAAATATTTTGTGTGTCCATGTTATCTCTCTTATTAAAGTAAAAGGGAAGAGATCCCGACATCTCAATTTATTAAATACCAGATAATGGAGTAGTTTCTTAAAAACATGTGTGGGCGGGTTTTTTTTGTTTTTGCTTTAAAGGGCAATTCTAAAACACCGAATTAAACATTTTGGGCTATTCTACATCTACTATACTCAATGGTCTATACTCCATGCGCTATTCTCCATGGACTCCTTGATAAATATTTAAATGGGCTATCGTCAGCAAGTCCCCTGATCCCTACAAGGCCGAATTAAATTGTTCTAGGCTAAAGAGGGGCCGAATGGGCTAGATTTTACCTCCTCTTTAGTAAAATTTGCATTATGTTGTGGCTCGGTGTAAAACCCTAGTTTTAGCTAATGTCTAATTAGGGTTTAATGTGAATTGCATGAGCATCATATTTTAAAATTGCATGCAAAGAAATAATGTAAAACACTAAACCCTAGCTATTTTTCACTCTCTCTAAAAACAATTGAAAATGGTTTTCATATTTTGAAAAGATCAAAAGTGTGGATCCCAAATGGACTAATAGGACCTCACAGTATTTCAAATGTCTACCAAAACACTCTGGTATTTTTAAAAGTATTCAAAAAGATTTGAATTGGAAATACAAATAGGGAAAAGGTTTTATAAAATGGAAAAGAGTTTTAGTTAAAAAAACAGCAACAGAGCCAGAGCCAGGCCGGCCCAGAGCTTCCTCCCGCGCTAACCGACGCTTGTGCACAGCAGCCATAGCCCGCAGCCGGCCCACCTCGGCCTAGCCCGCCATACCCCTTCGTGTCGTCTTCTCCACCGAGCCAAGCAGCTGCCTGGTGCAGCCTCCGCCACTCGCCGCCGCCGTGATGCGCGCCAGCGCTGCGATGCGCGCCGCCGACGCCCTGGACGAGGATAAGACCAGCCCGAGACGTACTCCTCTTCGCCCCTATCCTCTCTTCTCTCCCCCTGGCGTCCTCCTCCTTCCTTTCTGCGAGCTGCCCGTAAACCTAGTCACCAATCGCCACCGCGCGCCGTAGTTCTATGCTCCGCCAAGCACCACTGAGCATGCCATCGTCTCCGTCAAGTCCTTCTCGGTGATGGGGGAATACATATTGGGGTATACCCACGAACCGGAGTCGACAGCTGGATCGAGCTGACTGAAGCCAATCCCATGGCGAGTGGACTCGAGGCAACCGGCGACTGGCGCATCCTGGACCTAGACAACACGCTGACTAGAGGCCCAAGACGGCGACTCCAATAGAAAGCCCATTAGCACTTGTAAACCCTAACTAGCTGCATATATAAAGCCACCAGGGGCACCCCCACGGGACACAATCGCCCACATCATATTAGATCTACTCTCTCCCTCCGCCTATGACGACCCCCATGTAAACCAATCTATGATCATATACTGGATTGATAGCAGGATGTAGTGATCCTCCACCGAGGGGACGTGAACCTGGGTACATCGTGTGCCAATCGTTCTCCCGGATTCTCCTATGTCGTCTTGCCCTTTCCTCTACGTAAGCTACCCTGTAGCATCTGCCGTGGTCAATACCACGACAGTTGGCGCCCATCGTGAGGCAAGCGGTGCTTGGAAGTGATGATCCGGGCGGGATGCTCAAATTCGTCATCAACATATGCGCGTGATCAAGAAAAAGCTCGTGGTGGCTGATGATTTTCCGTCATTGTTTGGAGAATTATTCCATGGATGACAAATCCGATCAAAGCAGCCCTAGTGGTCGATTAATTATCCTTGGCGGCGGCGGCCGATGATTGTGCTGGAACGACGAAGTCATTCAGTCGTCGTAACCTGGACCCGGGCACGCACACGCACGCAAACGGGACAACTGTAGTCCAAGAAAGAGAAAGGAATTTGGTCAATCCATATTCTATCGACACTACGTGTCCATACAAGGCAGCACAAAAATCGAAGCTTCAGATTGTGTCACCAGATCAACTCCCTACTTCGGCTTCAGATTGTGTCACCAGATCAACTCCCTACTTCTTTGTTATTTTTGGATCAAAGGAGCACGATGCTAGATGCATTCACCAGATCAGCATGAAATAATCTTTCTCAATTCAAGCTTTTTCTAAATTATTATATTCCATCCTGCCTACTAATTGTTTTGCATGTGCGTATGCTAGAAAAACCAAGTTGCAACGGTACAGATCGGCAAACGTTGACATTGGCCAGACGATCGACTCTTTGCCACCCTGGTCAGCTCCGCTGCGTCGACTCCATTAAAATACAGACGACTCTGCTGCATCGAGACTATCTACCGCATCAACTCTCCCCTACTAAATGCCGCACTAGTCCATCGCGAACTCGCCACGCTCGTGGATCCTCTCGCCATGGACTCGTCACGTTCGGCGACTTGCCCACCATGAACTCGCCACGTTCGGTGACTCGACCTCGCGAACTCAGCCATCGCGTACTCACCTTGCTTGAGGACCGCCCGCCGTGGGCTCGCCATCACGGTCTCGCCGTCGTGGACTCACCGTCGCGGATTCACCATGCCCGGGGACTCGCCCTCGCGGATTCTCCATTCGCCACGCCCAGGGTATCGTCCTCACGGACACGCCACGCTCGGGGACTCGCCATCACGACTTCACCCTCGCGGCCTCGCCGACTCGCCATTCTACCGGCTAAACGCCGCGTGACCCTGCCATAGCGCGACTCCATCCGCCGCGTGACCTTTGTCCGCCGCGTCGACTTCGCCAAAGCACGACCTCCGTCCGCCGCGTCGACCCCGTGTCGACTTCGCCATAGTGTGACCTCCGTCCGCCGCGCGACCATATGTCCGCCGCGTCGACTCCGCCAAAGCGCGGCCTCCCTTCGCCAAAGCGCGACCTCCGTGCGCCGCGTCGACCCCATGTCTACAGCGTCGACTTCGCCAAAGCACGACCTCCGTCCACCGTGTCGACCACGTGTACGCCGCGTCGACTTCGCCATAACGCGACCTCCGTCCGCCGCGCGACCATATGTCCGCCGCGTCGACTCTTCCAAAGCGCGGCCTCCCGTCGCCAAAGCGCGACCTCCGTTCGCCGCGTCGATCCCGTGTCCACCGCGTCGACTTCGCCATAGCGCGACCTCCGTCCGCCGCGTCGACCCCGTGTCCGCCGCGTCGACTTCACCAAAGCGCGACCATACTTCCGCCACGTCAAATCTTTCCGGCTACGTCGAATGCATACGCCGCGCATACTAAGGGACCTTCATCGTCCGAGTCGCCAGAGAGGATCGCATGCCACGCTGCGGGGACTCACCACTAGGCGTCTCTTCCCCCCGGGAAAAATCAATTCGTCCTTGTCAACATTTGAAAGAGCGACTCGCAATGGCCAAGTAGTGCGGACGAGGACTCGCAAACCGAGCCTCGGATCGTCCACGAAAAACGCTAACCGAGATCCATCATTGGAGTCGCCTTGCTCGACTGGCTTTCCGGGTCAAGACAAATGGTAGTGATACACAAACAGCACCATGTCCTCCTCAACCTTAGACAGTGCGAGTCGCATGACCAAGTATTGCGGACGAGGACTCGCAAACCGAACCTCGGATCGTCCAGGAAGAACGCCAAGCCGAGAGCCATCTTTGGAGTCGCCAAGCGACTGCCCCCCCCCCCCCGGGCCAAGACGAGAGAGTCGCTAACAAAAACAACACAATCAACGTCATCACGGACTCGCAATCATCGCGGACTCGCCACACTCGGGGACTCTCCCCTCGCGGACTCGCAATCATCGCGGACTCGCCACACTCGGGGACTCTCCCCTCGCAGACTCACCC
This sequence comes from Avena sativa, assembly GCA_916181665.1. Taxonomy (NCBI): domain Eukaryota; kingdom Viridiplantae; phylum Streptophyta; class Magnoliopsida; order Poales; family Poaceae; genus Avena; species Avena sativa. The sequence goes on from OV702287.1 coordinate 350,611,776, forward strand.
TCGCGTCCTAGCCGCACTCGGAGTCTTGGCGCGCTATAGACAGCGGCACTCGCCGGTCGCTCGACCTCGCCACTCACCGTGCTCGGGAACTCGGCGCGCTCCAGACAGCAGCACTCGCCGGTCACCCAACCTCGCCACTCGCTGCACTCCAGATAGTGCCAAGCGTTACTCGCCATGCTCGAGAACAACCTCTACTATGCATCTCTAAAGAGCCTCAAGTCGCCTCTACAAGCCAACTCGAGCCTCGGGGACTACTCCTAGGCATACTGCGTGTGCGCGTGGTTCCACGACCGTGGCTCGCCACGCTCGGCAACTCGCCACCACGGATTCGCCCGTGCGTACTCAACACACTCGGGGACACGCCACCGCGGATTCGCCGAACACGCTCGGGGACTCGCCACCGCGGATTCGCCCAACACGCTCGGGGACTCGCCACCGCGGATTCGCCCTCGCGTAATCAACACGCTCGGAGACTCGCCACCGCGGACTCGCCCTTGCGTACTTAACACGCTCGGGGGCTCGCCACCGCGGATTTGCCCTCGCGTACTCAACACGCTCGAGGACTCGCCACCGCGAACTCGCCCTCGCGTACTCAACACGCTTAGGGACTCGCCACCGTGGACTCGCCCTCGGATACATTGCAAATGTATCTATAATTTTTGATGTTCCATGCTTAGTTTTATCCACTTTCTTGTGTTTTGTCCACACTTTGCAGTACTTTTCATATGATTTCTTAGACTAACCTATTAACAAGAGCCACAGTGCCAGCTGCCTGTTCTCTGCTGTTTTTGGTTCCAGGAAGTCAGAAAATGAATATTTTTGAAATTGGACGGGACAAAAGCCAAAGTGCCTATTTTTCCGGAAGTCATCAGATGCCAGAATACAAGACGGAGAAGGGCTGGGGGCCGACCACTCCACCTGGCCGCGCGGCCAGGCCTGGACCGTGCCAGGGGGTGGTCTGGCCGACCCCTGCACCGCCTCGGCCTCTCCTTCCGCCTATATATTGCCCTCGAGACAAAAACCCTAAGTACCCGATCAAAAATCCACGAAAGATTATGTTGCCACCGTCATCTCCATCCCTAGATTGGGAGGGATCTGAAGCTCTTCCCGGCACCCTGCCGGAGAGGGGAATTCACCCTGGAGGCCTTCTTCATCACCATGCAAGCCTCCGGTGTGATGCGTGAGTAGTTCATCCTTGGACTACGGGTCCATGTAGTAGCTAGATGGCTGGTTCTCCTTCTTTGTGCTTTCATGTTTAGATCTTGTGAGCTCCGTTCATGATCAAGATCATCTATTTGTAATTCTGCATGTTGTGTTTGCGGGGATCCGATGGATATTGAGATGCTATTTCAGATTGATTATTGATTCTATCATATCTTTGTTATTTGTGATCTTGCATGCTTTCCGTTGTTAGTAGCTATCTTGGCCAAGTAGATGCTAGCAACTCCAAGAGTTAGTATTTATGCTCGATAGTGGGTTCATGCCTCTGGTAATCTGGGGAAGTGACCGAAATCTCTAAGTTACTAGATGTGCTGTTGCTACTAGGGAGAAAACAACAATCCTTTGTTCATAGAACAATCGTATTGTTTACATTATACGCAATTCGTAAAGCAATAATCTGTTGCTTGCAACTTAATACTGGAAGGGGTTCGGATGATAACCTGAAGGTGGATTATTAGTCATAGATGCAGTTGGATGGCGGGCTAAGTATAATATTGTAATGCCCAATCAAGTTCCAAAGGAGTCAAGACGATTAGTATATGCATGTATTGCTTTCTCGATGTTTGTCAATTGCCCCACTGTAATTTGTTCACCCAGCATGTTATCTATCTTAAGGAGAGCCACCTCTAGTGAACTATGGATCCTGGTCCTTTTCTTTTACATACAATCTATAAATTGTTTACTGCTTTGTGTTTATTTTCTGCAAACTATTACTTCTTTCCATTCGATACGTTTAATCCTTTGTTTTTAGCAAAACCGGTGAGATTGACAACCTCATCGCAAGTTGGGGACAAAGTTCTGTGGTTGTGTTGTGCAGGTCTCCACGTTGCTACTAGCACCGGTAGTGCGCCCTGCCAAAGCTCAGCTAGTAACACCTTTGGGGTGTTTCCTTAATCCTACTGGTTCGATTAAACCTTGGTTTCATAACTAAGGGAAACTTGCTGCTGTGGTCATAATACCTTCCTCTTGGGGTTCCCAACAAGCTCTATATCAACACTGAGCCATCAAGCATTTTTCTGGCGCCGTTGCCGGGGAGTCAAGGACATCTTCACAAGGGGAGTCCCTCATAACCAATCTCTTTACTTTGTTATTTTTGTTTTGCTTAGTTTATTTTTGTTTTGTTTGCTTGTTTTGTTATCAAAAACACAAAAAAATAGTTTTACTAGTTTGCTTTCTTATTCAAAAACACAAAAAAGACTACTCTTGAAAACACTAAGTTGTGTGACTTCACTAGCACCAACAACAATGATTTTATGAGCACACCTATTGCTCCACCTGTGCCTGAAGATACTTTCTTTGAGATAAAACCTGCTTTACTCAATCTTGTTATGAGAGAATAATTTTCTGGTATTGGTAATGAAGATGCTGCTGCCCATCTAAATAACTTTGTTGAACTTTGTGACATGCAAAAGCATAGGGATGTAGATGGTGATATTATTAAGTTGAAATTGTTTCCTTTTTCTTTGAGAGGAAAAGCTAAAGAATGGTTGAATTCCTTAACTAGGAATAGTATTGATTCTTGGACTAAATGCAAAGATGATTTTATTGAAAAATACTATCCTCCTACTAAGATTATATCTATGAGAAGTGAAATAATGAAGTTTAAACAATCTGATAATGAACATGTTGCTCAAGCTTGGGAAAGAATGAAATCTTTGGTAAAGAATTGTCCCACTCATGGAATGACTGCTTGGATGATCATCCAAACTTTTTATGCAGGATTGAACTACTCTTCAAGGAACCTATTGGACTCTGCTGCTGGAGGTACCTTTATGACCATTACTTTGGGTGCTGCAACAAAGCTTTTGGATAATATGATGGTTAACTATTCTGAATGGCATACTGAAAGAGCTCCACAAGGTAAGAAGGTAAATTCTGTTGAAGAAACCTCCTCCTTGAGTGATAAGATTGATATCATTATGTCTATGCTTGTGAATGGGAAAGCCCATATTGATCCAAATAATGTTCCCTTAGCCTCTTTGGTTGCTAAAGAAGAGCAAGTTGATGTGAACTTCATAAGAAATAACAATTTTGGCAATAATGCTTATAGGAACAATTTTGGTAACAACAATTATAAGCCATATCCTCACAACAATGGTAATGCTTATGGAAATTCTTACAACAATAATAGGAGTGCACCCTCTGAACTTGAAGTTATGCTTAAAGACTTTATTAGTAAACAAACTGCTTTCAATAAAACTACTGAGGAAAAACTCTCTAATGCTGAAAGAAATATATCATGTTTGGTTGAAGCTCAATCTTCTTTGAATAAAATGGCTGCTAAACCTGAAACTAATGATAATCCCTTTGCCACTACTAATGCCATACAAGTAAGAATTGATGAAAATGTTAGACTATTAGCTGAATTACATGCTAAGTGGGAAAGAGAAGATTAAATTGCTAGAAACATTAGTGTTTCTACTATTACCACTACTAGTGTTGAGGCTAGTAATAGTTCTACTACTTTAGATGATAAATTTGATTTTGATCTTGATGGTTGCAATATCTCTGAAGTTATTAAGTTCCTACAAAATCTTGCTAAAAGTCCTAATGCTAGTGCTATGAACATGGCTTTTACAAAACACATTACTGATGCTCTCATAAGGATTAAAGAAGAAAGGATGAAACATAAAGCTTCTATTCCTATAAAACAAGAAGATGGTTGGAACCCATCATTAATATGAAAGTGAATGACTTTGATTTCAAAGATTTATGTGATATTGATAGTAGTGTTTCTATTATGCCTAGAAGGATTTTTATGATATGCTTGATTTACCTCCACTTGAAGATTGTTATTTGAATGTCCCACTTGATGATAATGCTAAAAAGAAACTCATGGGGAGTCTTAATGATGTTCTTATTATGGTTAACAATGCCTATGTCCCCGTTGATTTCTATGTTTTGGATGTTGAATGCAATGCTTCTTGTCCTATTACTTTGGGAAGACCTTTTCTTAGAACTGTTGGTGCCATTATTGATATGAAAGAAGGCACCATTAAATATCAACTCCCACTCAAGAAGGGTATAGAACAATTCCCTAAGAAGAGAGAGAAGATTTCTTTTGCTTCTCCTATGAAAACAAAATTTGGTCTTAACGCTTCTTCATTTGAGAACACTTGATTCTTTTTCTTGCTTCTTATGCCTAACTTAAAGACGTTAAAGAAAAGTACTTATTGGGAGATAACCCAAAAGTTTTAGATGAGTCTTGGAAGTTATTACTTCAGTAATAACCGCTCCTTATCCTTTTTATTTGCTTTTTGTGCCAAGAGTAACCTCTAATGATAGAGAAGTAATGATTGGGAAAGTTGTTGTCCTGAAACAAATTTCTGTGCTTCACCATACCTACCTATTAGCTTATGCTATACTTTAGCTTATGCTATTCCAAGTATATTCATGCTTTTGTTTACCTTCCAAATTAAACTTGTTATGAGAAAACTAGTGATTAAAGCTCTCACGAACTTGATGGCACACTTTACTTTTTCTTGCCCTTAATAAACTTGAACCATTGTGTCGTCTATGTTGTATATGCTTGCACTTATTTGTTGGGAATTAGCAGAACCATGCTGTCATGGGGAACGCTTTCAACATTGCACTTGGTACTTGTACCTAGTTGATATCATGCTCTTTTGTATATGGATGTCGTCGGTGTGAAATGAAAGGGGACCTTGTAAGTCCATGGAGTTATGTATATGTGTTAGAGAAACGCCTGGGCCGCTGGTCTAATCCATGCTGACATGGTGGAAACCTGTAGCATAACCATAATGAGCTGTCTATGAAGCATTCTTCTTATGAAAAAAGAGTCCTATATTGAGAAAAGAAAGAGAAAGAAAAAAAGAGATTATGAAAAGAGGAAAGAGAGAAAAAAGTACCATATTCCCATGGTAAATAAGAAGATTGCTGAGATGCTCGTTGTCTGCTTGCCTTGTCATTTTGATATGAGGATTCTTCCGTATCATCGGGCAAGGGGTACCCCGTTGGCGGTTCTCTATGATACACATGTACTTACGATGACAAGAACTTACCGGTGACTAAACTTGAGTAGCATGAGGAGCGGCCCTCGTATACAAGGGACATGAGATTTCTAACTTATACTTCATCAAGCATGTACACCATAGTTTGTTCACTTTAACCTTAATCACTTCAAGATGCTTATGATAGGGGCAATGAGAGCTGAAAGCTATAAGTACCATAATTTTTGGAAGCTCTTTATGAGACTTGAATCCCTACTTCCTTCTATGAAGGACCCTTCTTCCACCATTATATTGAGTCTCCACCTTCTATCTTTATGCACCTACTTTGAGAGCATAGTGGCCATTCTTAGTTCTATGTGCATTGTCCCAAGACTAGTTGTAACACCCTCGAATTGGCCCTATGCAAGTTTTAGCGTTTTCCGCCAAACCCGCATAGAAAAGATTCAAGGATGCCCACCAGGCACTTGCGTGCGGGTGGAAAACGAAGTAATATCTTTACACAATAGTCCACGATGGAACCCACAGAACATATATATATATATACAGCAACGACTCACTGAGTCAAGAATACAGATATACAGTACAAAGATCCAAATCACCTTGAAAACGATACAGTATCCGAGTACGGATAAGAAGCAAATTGAGCTAACAACCCTGAAGAATAACCAATGGCGTCCATAACCATGCCTAGGCCAAGCCAGAAGGGTAACCCTGCTAACGACGTTGAACTTATACCTGTTAAACAAAAAGGGTGCCGACAAAGGGCAAATGAAAAAGGGAGCGGTCAGTACTGAGGCCAGTACACGGCGAGGCTAGAATTCGGCGGCTATCGCCTACATAGGTATAGTGGGCTGAAGCGGCAGCGAAGCATGCACTACACAACCTATAGAGACTCGATACAACTGTCGGCTATTAGAGAGGGATAAGAAAGACCTATTCGGAACCAACCTGATACTAACACCAATCATAACCGTCCTGGTTAACCCCCTCGAGACCAAACGAGAAAGTCAAACCGAGGAACTCACATAGTTGGCAGTTTTATTAATTCCCTTATAGTTGCAGCACTTACTAGTGAGATATATATAGCATGAGTAATCCTGATAGCATAAGTAGTGGGCAGTTTTAGTTAACCATTCAGTGGTAGTTGCAATACTTACTATTCAGATACAATTAGCATGTGACATCCCAAACCCAGCAGTTGTTGGCACTTTTATTTCATTCCATTGGAGTTGCGATACTTACTAGGCAGGTATAACATGACACGATACACCCCAGTTCCACCAGTTGTTGGAACTTTTATTATCCATTCCATTGTAGTGAAGCTGATTACTAGTCACATATTAAGTCAAATTTATAGCACTACTTTAGTTATGCTTGTCTATGATCGAGATACTGTGCTCCAAGTCGTCCATAACCGCGGACACGACTTTCATAAAGATTTACCCTACAGGGGTGCACAAATAGCAACACACACATGATCAACCTCGGAAAAACCAAATCAAAACCCAATGAGGCTTTCACGACAAAGCAATCACAGGATTCATAAAATATTTTAGGGGCCACCCTACTAAGCTACCGGCAACGAAGTTGGCCGGCTCCGAGACGGACCCAGGGTTTGTGTAGACGCTGGTAAACGACTGGGAACCCGAAAGTGTGACTGGGCTTGTCGATACAGCGAAAACGTGTCACGATCCAAAACAGTACAGGTGCTCCACGCACAATCGTAAATAAAGCAGTAAAGCATGGCATAGGTACATGATAGTAATAAAGCCCCAAACTAGTTTGTGGCTCCAAGAAATAAGAAATGAATCAAGCTCTGGCTAAGCGGGATCCATAGGGTCTACCGGATGTTGATAGTGCGAATAATCAAGGAACAGGTATCAAGTACTCGGGGCCTACGAAACACAATTGGACATGAAAAACCAAATAGCATATATTACCCACCGGTGCCTCTTTCATTAGTTATCCCAGCAATTTAATAGTTGTATTTAAAGTCATGATCCTCTCCACCGTAAAGCATATGACAACATTCCAACAACTGTGTGGTACTTCACGACACGGGATCGCACCTGAGCAAGCGACTACGACTCGCAAGACCATCTATCTACCAAACAACAGGTAATAGGAGGTGTCCAAGGCAATATAAAGGCTACACGTAATATGTCAACACCCGGATTTTTAATCCCAGATGCCCGTTATGCCATACCTCGCAATCCCAGGATTACCATTTTTGCGAGACATAACAGATTGTATATCACAGTACATCATCCATTACAAACCATACATAAGGTTTTACACAAATAAGGATCTCATGATCCAGTCTTTAATACAACAAGCAGCGGAAATAAACGATAGCGTAGCGGTGGGGTCCATCTTCAGGGGCACATGCAATGCTGACGAAGGCAGATAGTCCTAGTTATCATAGCCGTCCTGCTGACCATCATCTTGATAATCTCCTTCATAGTCTGGCCATGATAATATCCAGGGACAAAAGCCATGAGTACTCTTTAAGTACTCGCAAACTACTACTAACAAGGGTTATCATTCTAAGTTAAAGTGCTGAATTTAAAGAATAACTATCACGTTAAGTTGGAAACCTAAGCTGAGTTCTGAAACAAGAAAAGATAAAAATAAAATTCTAGAATCACTTAAGTTGGGAAGCTAATTTCATTAACACAACCCTGTTGTGGTCAAGTCAAAGGTCATCATTCATTTCAAGTTATTTAGAAAACATCTGACAACGAAACAGTATGGCCATTCCAACTGTCCATAACCGCGGACGCGGCTATTTGAATAGTTTAACACTCTGCAGAGGTGGTACACTTTCACCACAAGATTCGATACATCTGTCAGGGATAACCCTGAATCATCATACTTAGTATGCAGATAATCAAACATAACCTTCCCTTTACACACCCTAGTACAAGCACCTCTCCTATGAGCATGGCCTCCCAACCATGACCATCAGTCATCTTGGGCACTGCATAGGTGGACATCATTGAGAGGTAGCCTCAGCTCAAACCTCTCCCGTGAGGGAACTAATACTAATGCATATAAATTTCCAGCTAAGCCTTACCCAATTCAGGTAATGTGGTTGTACGGTAAATTTGGAATGGTATCGCATCCGAATCCAACCATCAGTTTTATAAAAGGGCTAAGGCTCATGCCTCATCATTTTCATCATCATAAACCAATTGTGTTTCTCAACACATGTCAAAACATTTCAATAGAATGACTCATCATTCCAAGGTTTTCATAACTCATTTTCACCAAGTGTTCCCATCTAAAGTGACTCAAGTTTTGAGCTATTCTAAAGTACTAAGTTAAGAGTGTTCACTAAGGTGGAAAGATGGGATCAATCTCATGCCATAGAATGACATCTAAAGGTTTCTAAGTAGGTCAAGTTTTATACTCTTTATGCTACCTTCAAAATTAATTAAAGAACTTTGTGTAAACTAAGGGAGGTAAAACTTGTCAATAAGACTTGGGGTACTAATAGTTAAAGGGGTGTGATCAAAGTATGCTTAAGGCATCTTTACTAAACCATCTAGTTTTATTTTAGCTTGCTAACAATAGCTTAATAAAACATGTTTGCAAGGGTTAGCTTGCCACTAATAGCTTGCCTTGGTTGGTGCAGTGGTTGAAGTTTTCTTCTTCTTCTTCTTGGTAGAACTCCTCCTCCTCGAAGGCTTGGTCGGTACTATTGTCTATAAATACATAGGGAGTGCACAATCACCAAACAATACTTAACTGGGCTAAGTAGTATTCTAAACCACACAATTGATGATCTATTATCATCCCAAACATCACAAGTTTAATTCAATAGTTTCAACCTTTTTATTTTGGAAAAGTAATTGCTACTCATTGAAATATTAAATAAAATTTAATATTCACCACTAAAATATGGGATCATGTGGACACATGTCCTCGCCACATATTCTAACATGTGGGGAATGAGATTTAAAGGTTGGATCAATATTACTTTAGTTTAAGTTCATTATTTAATGATTTAAAGTGACTAGAAATGCCTATATAGCATTATTTTTGTACTAGTCCAAAGTCACTGCCTGTAAACCTTAATATTATTACATATTTGGATAGATATGATGAAATGTGATTTTTGAGAGTTGGAATTAACTCAAAAGCTAACTTGGTTGATTTTACAAAAATGTTTCAAGTTGCAAAAGCTTCTGTCTTCTTATTTTTATTAGGAGAAATCTATAACTCTAAATGAATTAAATCCAACGGGATTGGATAGAGCATTCCAATACCTTTCAGACAAAATTAGTTTCATGTAATTTGGATTTGGCAAACTCACAGAATTGAATTTTGAAACACTGGACAGAAACTATATTCTAACTAAAAAGAAAAATCTAGATTTGAATCTACGGGCTTGCGCGGGAAAGGAAATGGGCCGGCCCAGTGGCGCTATGCGGCGCAGGGCTCAGCTGACAGGGGGGTTCCACTTGTCAGCGGCACTTAAAACGCGAAATGGTACGCGTGCTGTGGGCCGTGCGATTAGAGGCTAGATCTACGGCTGAGGGTCGTCGTCGATGACGAACAGGTCGCTGGCGAGCTCGAACCCTAGCGGCTCGGTGGGGGTCTACTGGGGGCGTATCAGGGCTCCAGCAGGGTCGGCGATGTGGGCGAACAAAGTGGAATACGAAGACGAGGAGAGGCGTGGTCACGGCGGAGCTTGGGGTGGCCGGAATCGACGACACCCTTCTTCTCCAGAGGCAGCGGCTCCGGCTCCAATTCCAGCGAACTGCTGCTCCACTGGCTCCGGCGAGAGGTGGGTGAGGTTCAGAGAGGTGAGGGGAGTGGAATGGTGTGAGTCTTTGGTGCTGGGGAGGGCTCCTTTTATAGGCTCGACGTTGAGACCGAGCGGGATGGGCGGTCGACGGTGGCGACATGGCTACGGCGAGCTAGCGGCATGGATGGGGATTGCGATCGGTGGGCGGTTTCCTGGTGGTGCTCTAGTGCTTCAATGCGGCCATAGGGGCGGTGGCATGCGGTCGGGGCGAGGTGGCGCTCTGCGCGGCTGAAGCGGCTATGTCCACGGCGAGCGGTGGTTGTGGGGCTTTGGGCCGCGAACAGAGGTGTCTGGGGTGTTTTCCAGGTCGAGGCGGAGCGGTGGGCGCGGGCTGGTGCCAAGGGGCGGTCGGTGCGAGCGGGGACAGTGCGCGCTCTACGGGCGGCATCGGCATGGTCGACAGGCTCGGGGCGTGGCGGTTCCTGGTCGTTCTGGTTGCTGTCCTTGGGCTGGGACTGGTTGGGCGGTGGAGGTGGACCATGGGCTATCTCCAGGACACGGCGGATGGCGCTGGCGGCGGCTGTGGCTTGCTGTCGCCGGTGGGGTGCCCAAGTGGGGGCTCGGCCTTAATGGCCATGACCATTTGGTCTTGGCCCAGTGGGTGTCTAGGCTAGAGAGGGGTTAGGGGGATTAGTGGAGAGGTTTTGGTGGCAAGTTGGAGAACAAGTTTGGCTAGAACACTATTTAAAATAGTGAAATTTGTTTAATTTGAAATCTGCCTACCAAGTGTTTGATGAAATGGCCGCAAGAGAAAAAGTTTTGAATTTTGAGTTCAAAATTTTTGGGTGATCTCCACTAGTGCTAGGTAGTCTCTGGTTGCAAGGATTTTTAAAATGGTGCTCAATTAGATGGTTTTTGAAATAGGGGTGATCTATGCATATGCATTAGATTCAATTTTAAACTGTCATTTAAAATAGTTTATAGAATGTTTTTAGTAGATCAAAAGGCGGGCCTTGGTACCTCATTATGTGTACTAGCAAGGGGTGCAAAGATCAAGAATTGTTTCTGTTAAGAATTGAGTACTAGGAATAGCCAAAGTAGGCATGAGAGTTAAATTTGTCAAAATGACCATTCTTTCATTTTAATTCTTTTTGATTTGATTTTCTTTAGGAAAAGTTTGGGAATGATGTAGATGATGTTTAAATCACCTAAGAAACATTTTACAAGCATTGGATCAATCAATCATGGCAATTCAAACAACTCCTATTTTAAATGCACACATATATGAATGCTTTCATTTTAAATTTGGAAAAAAATTTTGTTAACCCCAAATTTTGGATGATTGGATCTTGCTAAGCTTGGATTAAAGTTTTGGGATGTTACAAACCTTCCCCCCTTAAACAAAATCTCGTCCCGAGATTTACAAGGAAAACTAGGAACTAAAGAGATCTGGGAACTCTGTCCTAATTTAATCCTCGCGCTCCCAAGTGGCTTCCTCCTCAGTATGGTTGCTCCACTGAATCTTGAGAAACTTGATACTCCTGGTCCTGGTGGTTCTGTAGGCTTCTTCTAAGATGCGGATGGGTACTTCCCGATAGGTCAGGTCATTGTTGATTTCCACTGCTCTGTGATCGATATTCTTGAAAACTTCAGTCTTCTCAGGCACTTCCAAGCATTTGCGAAATAACGAGATATGGAACACATTGTGGATGGCTGACATCTCTTCAGGCAATTCCAGCTGATACGATACTTCTCCTCGGCGGTTCAGAATCTTGAAAGGTCCGATATATCTGGGAGCTAACTTTCCCTTCAGATTAAAGCGTTGGGTTCCCTTCAAGGGTGAAACCTTGAGATATATGAAATCTCTGACATTGAAAGTCAGGTCTCTCCTTCTCTTGTCAGCATAACTCTTCTGTTTGGATTGGGTGGTCTTGAGGTGCTCACGAACTTTGTGAACTTTCTCTTCTGCTTCTCGGAGAATGGCGAGTCCAAAGATCTGACTCTCTCCTACTTGCGACCAATTCAAAGGGGTACGACACTTTCTTCCGTATAAGAATTCAAATGGTGCCATCTGTAAACTAGCTTGATAACTGTTGTTATATGAGAATTCTGCGAAGGGCAGGCAGTCTTCCCATCTTGATCCGTATTCCAACACACAAGCTCTAAGCATATCCTCCAAGATCTGGTTGACTCTCTCAGTCTGTCCATCTATTTGCGGGTGATACGCGGTACTGAAGTTCAACTTGGTTCCTAATCCTTCCTGAACTTTCTGCCAAAATCTTGAAGTAAACTGAGTTCCTCGATCTGATACGATGGTTTTGGGGGTTCCATGCAGACTAACAATCCTAGCAATGTACATCTCTGCTAGTTTTGCACTCTGGTAGGTTGTCTTGACTGGTATGAAGTGGGCTACCTTGGATAGTCTATCAACTATGACCCAGATTGAGTCATTTCCCCTACTAGAAGTAGGTAAACCGGTGATAAAGTCCATTCCGATGGAATCCCATTTCCATTCCGGAATCTGCAATGGTTGGAACAATCCTGCAGGTCTCTGATGCTTTGCTTTGACTCTTTGACAGATGTCACATCTGGCGATGAAGCTTCCGATCTCTCTCTTCATCTTGTGCCACCAAAATTGCTCTTTCAAATCCTGATACATCTTTGTTCCTCCGCGGTGGATAGAATAAAGAGTATCATGAGCTTCCTTCATGATAATTTCCTTCAGCTCTTAATCTGCTGGTACACAGATATGTCCCTTGTACCACAGTACACCTTCATCTTTGGTGAATCCAGGTACTTTGCCTGTACCAATACGACGTTTGATTCCGTCGATACTTTCATTCCCCTTCTGGGCTTCCTTGATTTGGCTAATCAAAGTGGGTTGAAGTTCAATGCTAGCTAGGAATCCTTTGCTAACTAACTCAGTCCTGAACTGTTCCAACTCCTCATACAAACTTGGTTGCTTCTCTTTGATCATGGTGTTAAGCCTACACGGCAATCTGCTAAGAGCATCCGCTACCACATTGGCTTTGCCGGGGTGATAGTGAATGTCAAGGTCATAATCCTTGATTAACTCTATCCATCTTCTTTGCCTCATATTCAACTCCTTCTGGGTGAAGATATACTTCAAGCTCTTATGATCTGAGTAAATCTCACAGCGATTACCCGTCAAATAATGACGCCATGTCTTCAATGCTAGAACCATGGCTGCTAGCTCAAGATCATGGGTCAGATAGTTCTGCTCATGCTGCTTCAGTTGTCGAGATAGATACGCGATGACTTTGCCTTCTTGCATCAATACACATCCTAGACCAATCTTTGATGCATCACAATACACATCAAACGGCTTCTTGATGTCGGGCATGATCAAAATTGGGGCTGATATTAATCTCTTCTTCAGCTCCTGGAAACTGGCTTCACACTTGTCTGTCCATTCAAACTTCTTGTCCTTCTTCAACAATTGGGTCATTGGTCGGGCTATGCTCGAGAATCCTTCTACGAACTTGCGGTAATATCCCGCTAATCCGAGAAATGAACGAACTTGGGTTTGATTGGTTGGTGCTTCCCATTCTTCGACATCTTTGATCTTGCTGGGATCAACCGAGACTCCTTCGACAGACACAATATGTCCTAGGAATCCTACTTCTTTCAGCCAAAACTCACACTTGCTAAACTTGGCATATAACTGATGCTCTCTCAGAGTTTCTAGGATAATTCTCAGATGTTGCTCCTGCTCTTATTCTGACTTGGAGTAGATAAGGATGTCGTTGATAAACACAACTACAAACTTATCTAGGAAATTCATAAAGATCTTATTCATAAGATTCGTGAAATAAGCAGGGGCATTGGTTAATCCAAAAGACATAACCGTATACTCGTATAAACCATAGCGAGTAGTAAAGGCGGTCTTCGGAATATCCGTTGCACGAATCTTAAGTTGGTGATAACCAGTCCTAAGATCAATCTTTGAGAATACCTGAGCTCCAGTCAACTGATCAAATAGATCCTCTATCTTTGGCAAGGGGTACTTGTTCTTGATGGTGACATCATTCAACTTTCTGTAGTCTGTACACAGATTTTTGCCTCCATCTTTCTTGTCGACGAATAACACTGGTGATCTCCATGGCGATGCACTTGGTTGAATCAAGCCGGTTGCTAACATGGCATCCAACTGCTTCTTCAGTTCTACTAACTCTGAGGGGTTCATGGTATAGGGTCTCTGGGCTATAGGTCCGGTTCCGGGGATTAGTTCGATAATGAACTCTATATCCCTATCCGGGGGCATACCTGGCAATTCATCTGGGAATACGTCGGGGTATTCACAGACTACTCTGACTTGGTCAATGGTAGGCAGGGCTACACTTTTGTTGCGTTTGAATTGATGGGGTAAGGTTCAGAGATATGTTCTATTATTACTCTAGAACTACTGGTCATGGTGATGGCTTTTTTACCACAGTCTATCAGTCCTTTATGCCTTGACATCCAGTCCATACCTAGTACTACTTCCAAACCTTTGGTTCCAAGTACAATTAGGTTGGCATAAAAATCTATCCCATGAATTCTGATAGGTACAGCTTTGCAAATTTTTCTAGCTTTGGTGGTTGAACCGGGGATTTGAACTATCATGACATGCTTCAGGTTGGTTGGGAGAATCTTACTAGTGCATACAAATTCTTCGGTGACAAATGAATGCGATGCTCCAGAATCAAACAATACTCTTGCTAAAACTGAGTTGACAGAAAACATACCCAGCACGACATCTGGTGCTTCCTGGGCTTCTTCTGCGTTCATGTGGAAGAGACGACCGTTGCGGTTGTGCGGGTTTCCTAGGGCAAATCTCCGTCCTGGTTGAACACGATGCTGCTGCTGAGATGGGGTATTCACAGGGGCGTTGGCGGCAGTCTTCTTGGGACACTCATTGGAGTAGTGACCCTTCACTCCACACTCGAAACAAGTGATCTGGGACTTGTCCTTGACTGCAGCAGGTACAGCATTGCTGCCAGTTCTGGGGGCAGTGTTGTTGTTGTTGCTCTTGGGAGGGGCACGGTTGAAGTTGTTGGCGTTTCCGGAGTTGTGATTGTTTCCTCCGGGCTTCACATTTCCTCCGCTACGGTTGGGGTAGCTTGGGCGAGAATTTGGGGGTCGGTTGTTCCTTGGTGCATATCCTGGTGAGGGGTTAGGACGGTACTTCTGGTGACTACTGGATCCAGACTGCTGCATCATACGACGCTTGCGGTTGTCGTTTGCCAGGTTAATCTTCCCTTCCATCTGAATGGCAGAGTCGACTAGCTCTTCAAGATCCTGGAAACGGATGTTGACGAGGACAGTCTGCATCTCATCATGCAGTCCGTTTAAGAATCTCTCTTTCTTCTTGGCCTCCGTGTTGATCTCATCCGGTGCATATCTAGCAAGTGACAAGAATTTGTCACGGTACTCTACTACAGTCAATCTTCCTTGCTTCAGTTCACGGAATTCATCTCTCATCCTATTGACAAGACCTTGTGGCACGTGGGTGCGGCTGAACTTGACCTTGAATGCTTCCCAGGTCATCACCTGGCCATGGTTCATGTTGCGGATGCTATTCCACCAAGCTCTTGCGTCTCCCGCCAGATAGTGGGTGGCAAAGAGAACTTTCTCATTCTCCTCAACTCCTGCAACTTTGAGGTTGTTTTCCATGGTCTGTAACCAGTCATCAGCATCTAATGGGTTTTCAGATTGGTTGAAGATTGGGGGATTGGTGTTCTAAAATTTTTTGAGTTTAGATCCATGGTGATCCTGATTTCCATGTCCTTGGTTGTTGAGAGCCATTTGGGCGATCTACTGCAATGTTGCTAAGTTGGCTTGACGCTCGGCCCTGCTTGCTTCATGGTCCACGATGAGATTCTGCAAGATTTGTATCATTGGGTCCTACGATGAGCTGCTCCCTCCTTGGTTTCCACGAGTCATCTGAAGATTGAGATAGATATAGGGGTAAGAGGGAAATTCTAAGGTTCATGGTTTTGGGTTTTCAAAGCTACAACTTTGAGTTAGACTCAGGTTTTTCAACTAACTTCATTTTCATTCATGCAAGCAAGCACACGATACAACATACACCACAACAAGCAAAAAGGGGAAAAACAGATGGTTTGAAGAACCATTCTCCAAACTACGATACAATGAGATGATACATCTCATGCTACGACAGTGCTCTAGTGCATCTACTCATCGTCGATGAAGTCGGAGTCTTCATCATTAGTGTAGAAGTCCACAGCATCCTCTGCCAGAAAATCGTCATCGTTGCTAAGGTAAGAATCCATATCTCCCTGGATGTCTTCTCCCTCATCATCTTCTTCCTTGGCGGCAAGCTGAGCTTCCTGCTCCTTGACGGTCTTCTCGAGGTCGGCCACCTTCTTGCGAAGACGGGCGATGGTGCGATCCTTCTTTGCACGCTGGCGACGAAGAGACTGGCGATCTTGGACGAGCAGTGTGAAAGTCTGGGCCTTCTGGTCGGCGATGGCACGGTTCTGGTTGGCTAACTCCCTGGCATTGTCCAGTTCCTGCTGTTGGTCATGAAGCAAGAAGTCAAGGTTCTCCACTTGACACCTCAATTCTGGGTGACTTGGCATCTCCATCAGCATTCCCATGAAGTCACGTCTTGCATAGTGGGAAAAATGGGTTCCTTGAATCTTGTTGATGCTGAGGGCACATAGACGTGCGAGAGCTTCATGCATTGCCCTGGCTAATCCATCTAGCCAGTTGTTCTCTCTCACGGAGAACTGAATTCTCCCGGAAGTTGGTGCTTCAATGCTTCCTTGAAGATCTGCGGTGACTAGCCATTGTAGGTCTCCTCCTAGGGGTCCTGGAAGTTGAGCTCCAAGAAACTCCGGATGCGGGCGTCCTAGTAACTCCGTCAGTGAATCAAGATCCCTCTCGAAGATCAGCTGACCTCCGTTTCCCAACTGGTAAAACTTGCTGAACTGAGTCTCCATCTACAAGAATTTAGGATGAGGAAATTAGTGAAGTCATCAAGTGTGTCAAATTTTAAGTAGTAATGTAAGAATTTTAAGGAACATGTATTTTTGAGAAAGAATGAGTTCACAAGGGTAAGAGGGGAAATAGTTTTTCATAAATAGTCACTTTGGTTTTGAAGCTAAGTTTTTGGTTTGGACGTCCATTCTAACTAGGGTCTCCTATGGTCGGGATGGCTCTGATACCAACTTGTCAACACCCGGATTTTTAATCCCAGATGCCCGTTATGCCATACCTCGCAATCCCAGGATTACCATTTTTGCGAGACATAACGGATTGGATATCACAGTACATCATCCATTACAAACCATACATAAGGTTTTACACAAATAAGGATCTCATGATCCAGTCTTTAATACAACAAGCAGCGGAAATAAACAATAGCATAGCGATGGGGTCCATCTTCAGGGGCACAGGAAATGCTGACGAAGGCAGATAGTCCTAGTTATCATAGCCGTCCTGCTAACCATCATCTTGATAATCTCCTTCATAGTCTGGCCATGATAATAGCCAGGGACAAAAGCCATGAGTACTCTTTAAGTACTCGCAAACTACTACTAACAAGGGTTATCATTCTAAGTTAAAGTGCTGAATTTAAAGAATAACTATCACGTTAAGTTGGAAACCTAAGCTGAGTTCTGAAACAAGAAAAGATAAAAATAAAGTTCTAGAATCACTTAAGTTGGGAAGCTAATTTCATTAACACAACCCTGTTGTGGTCAAGTCAAAGGTCATCATTCATTTCAAGTTATTTAGAAAACATCTGACAACGAAACAGTATGGCCATTCCAACTGTCCATAACCGCGGACGCGGCTATTTGAATAGTTTAACACTCTGCAGAGGTGGTACACTTTCACCACAAGATTCGATACATCTGTCAGGGATAACCCTGAATCATCATACTTAGTATGCAGATAATCAAACATAACCTTCCCTTTACACACCCTAGTAGAAGCACCTCTCCTATGAGCATGGCCTCCCAACCATGACCATCAGTCATCTTGGGCACTGCATAGGTGGACATCATTGAGAGGTAGCGTCATCTCAAACCTCTCCCGTGAGGGAACTAATACTAATGCATATAAATTTCCAGCTAATCCTTACCCAATTCAGGTAATGTGGTTGTACGGTAAATTTGGAATGGTATCGCATCCGAATCCAACCATCAGTTTTATAAAAGGGCTAAGGCTCATGCGTCATCGTTTTCATCATCATAAACCAATTGTGTTTCTCAACACATGTCAATACATTTCAATAGAATGACTCATCATTCCGAGGTTTTCATAACTCATTTTCACCAAGTGTTCCCATCTAAAGTGACTCAAGTTTTGAGCTATTCTAAAGTACTAAGTTAAGAGTGTTCACTAAGGTGGAAAGATGGGATCAATCTCATGCCATAGAATGACATCTAAAGGTTTCTAAGTAGGTCAAGTTTTATACTCTTTATGCTACCTTCAAAATTAATTAAAGAACTTTGTGTAAACTAAGGGAGGTAAAACTTGTCAATAAGACTTGGGGTACTAATAGTTAAAGGGGTGTGATCAAAGTATGCTTAAGGCATCTTTACTAAACCATCTAGTTTTATTTTAGCTTGCTAACAATAGCTTACTAAAGCATGTTTGCAAGGGTTAGCTTGCCACTAATAGCTTGCCTTGGTTAGTGCAGTGGTTGAAGTTTTCTTCTTCTTCTTCTTCTTCTTCTTGGTAGAACTCCTCCTCCTCGAAGGCTTGGTCGGTACTATCGTCTAGAAATACATAGGGAGTGCACAATCACCAAACAATACTTAACTAGGCTAAGTAGTATTCTAAACCACACAATTGATGATCTATTATCATCCCAAACATCACAAGTTTAATTCAATAGTTTCAACCTTTTTATTTTGGAAAAGTAATTTCTACTCATTGAAATATTAAATAAAATTTAATATTCACCACTAAAACATGGGATCATGTGGACACATGTCCTCACCACATATTCTAACATGTGGGAAATGAGATTTAAAGGTTGGATCAATATTACTTTGGTTTAAGTTCATTATTTAATGATTTAAAGTGACTAGAAATGCCTATATAGCATTATTTTGGTACTAGTCAAAAGTCACTGCCTGTAAACCTTAATATTATTACATATTTGGATAGATATGATGAAATGTGATTTTTGAGAGTTGGAATCAACTCAAAAGCTAACTTGGTTGATTTTACAAAAATGTTTCAAGTTGCAAAAGCTTCTGTCTTCTTATTTTTATTAGGAGAAATCTATAACTCTAAATGAATTAAATCCAACGGGCTTAAAATTAGTTTCATGTAATTTGGATTTGGCAAACTCACAGAATTGAATTTTGAAACACTGGACATAAACTATATTCTAACTAAAAAGAAAAATCTAGATTTGAATCTACGGGCTTGCGCGGGAAAGGAAATGGGCCGGCCCAGTGGCGCTACGCGGCGCGGGGCTCAGCTGACAGGGGGGTCCCACTTGTCAGCGGCACTTAAAACATGAAACGGTACGCGCGCTATGGGCCGTGCGATTAGAGGCTAGATCTACGACCGACGGTCGTCGTCGACGACGAACAGGTCGCCGACGAGCTTGAACCCTAGCGGCTCGGTGGGGGTCTACTGGGGGCGTACTAGGGCTCCAGCGGGGTCGGCGATGTGGGCGAACGAAGTGGAAGACGACGGCGAGGCGAGGCGTGATCACCGTGGAGCTTGGGGTGGCCGGAATCGACGGCACCCTTCTTCTCCAGAGGCGGCGGCTCCGGCTCCAATTCTGGCAAACTGCTGCTCCACTGGCTCCGGTGAGAGGTGGGTGAGGTGAAGAGAGGTGAGGGGAGTGGAATGGTGTGAGTGTTTGGTGCTGGGGAGGGCTCCTTTTATAGGCTCGACGTTGAGACCGAGCGGGATGGGCGGTCGACGGTGGCGACATGGCTACGGCAAGCTAGCGGCATGGCTGGGGATTGCGATCGGTGGGCGGTTCCCTGGCGGTGCTCTAGTGCTTCAATGCGGCCGTAGGGGCGACGGCATGCGGTCGGGGCGAGGTGGCGCTCTGCGCGGCCGAACCGGCTGTGTCCACGGCGAGCGGTGGCTGTGGGGCTTTGGGCGGCGAACGGAGGTGTCTTGGGTGTTCTCTAGGTCGAGGCGGAGCGGTGGGCGCGGGCTGGTGCCAAGGGGCGGTCGGTGCGAGCGGGGACAGTGCGCGCTCTGCGGGCGGCGTCGGCATGGTCGACAGGCTCGGGGCGCGGCGGTTCCTGGTCGTTCTGGTCGCTGTCCTTGGGCTGGGACTGGTTGGGCGGTGGAGGTGGACCACGGGCTATCTCCAGGACACGATGGATGGCGCTAGCGGCTGTGGCTTGCTGTCGCCGGTGGGGTGCCCAAGTGAGGGCTCGGCCTTAATGGCCATGACCATTTGGTCTTGGAACAGTGGGTGGCTAGGCTAGAGAGGGGTTAGGGGGAGTAGTGGAGAGGTTTTAGTGGCAAGTTGGGGAACAAGTTTGGCCAGAACACTATTTAAAATAGTGAAATTTGTTTAATTTGAAATCTGCCTGCCAAGTGTTTGATGAAATGGCCGCAAGAGAAAAAGTTTTGAATTTTGAGTTCAAAATTTTTGGGTGATCTCCACTAGTGCTAGGTAGTCTCTGGTTGCATGGGTTTTGAAAATGGTGCTCAATTAGATGGTTTTTGAAATAGGGGTGATCTATGCATATGCATTAGATTCAATTTTAAACTGTCATTTAAAATAGTTTACAGAATGTTTTTAGTAGATCAAAATGTGGGCCTTGGTACCTCATTATGTGTACTAGCAATAGGTGCAAAGATCAAGAATTGTTTCTGTTAAGAATTGAGTACTAGGAATAGCCAAAGTAGGCATGAGAGTTAAATTTGTCAAAATGACCATTCTTTCATTTTAATTCTTTTGATTTGATTTTCTTTAGGAAAAGTTTGGGAATGATGTAGATGATGTTTAAATCACCTAAGAAACATTTTACAAGCATTGGATCAATCAATCATGGCAATTCAAACAACTCCTATTTTAAATGCACACATATATGAATGCTTTCATTTTAAATTTGGAATTTTTTTTGTTAACCCCAAATTTTGGATGATTGGATCTTGCTAAGCCCGGATTAAAGTTTTGGGATGTTACAGAATATATCTGGTACGGAACACTAAAGCATCGCGACACGGATAGCAATAGATCAACATGAGGAAATAAAGACTATAAATGCAAAATAGGTAGAAAGGGGGAGAATGCTCGCCTGGGAAACATTGTTGAAGGTTCATTATCCGAAGAACTTGTCGATACTCGCATCCACTCAACATCCTAATCAGTGAAGAAGCAAACACTAAAAGAAACACCGGATGCACTATTTAATACTACTGCCAGAAGATCGGGCATGATGCAGGTATGGTGCATGACATGGCAAAGATGCGATGCAATTAGGCAATATTTAGCGGAACCGTGGTCCCGATAATTAATTATAAGATTCATGTTTTCTAGATACCCCACAATTTAAATGTTGGCTTAACAAGGCAAAACATGGCATCGGTTCGCTACACAAATTTAAATGGAGCCAATATAAGACTAGATTAGCCCGTATATGGTCTCCATATTTAATTATGAGGTGAATCGATTAAATACCCCCAAACAAATGAAGATGTATGCAATATGATCAATTTATATGCAACAAGTGACAATGTCATATATTATAAAATATAGGGGTCTCGGATAGGGGTCACAAATCGTGGTTCGGCGAACTTGGGGTTCACCGGGGATCGATGGGGTTCGGTCCTAGCAAAATCGATCTTCGGGGTCGGACCCCGGGATCGGGCTTCGGATCCATGAGGTAGACCTCGGCGTCTCGGTGTGGTCCCTGGGGTTTGTCCGCGTGGATGTCGAGCTTGTCGCCCCGAAGATCTTGACAGGTCCAGGTACACGGAGGCCACCGATTGCGAAGATCTTGAGAGTCTTGGATAGTTCTCGGTACCAAGTGGCAGTACCTATTCCTCCAAAAGGCCACAACGCTCCAGGTGCACACATGAGTAGCAATAGACTGGTCACGGACATGCAGACATGCACAGGGGCAAACAGCACCTCGCACGCACGGAGGAGGTCGACGGTGGACCGTGGCATGGTGGTTGGTGGTGGGGCACCGTGCGAAAGAGCAAGAGGCCGGGGCGACGGAGGCAGGGCTCCACGGGGACGACTCCTAAGCGACATTGCAGAGGCGGTCGTCGGTGAGGCGGGCCCACACGGGGAGGTCGACAAGGAGGCAGAGCACGGGCAACACGCGAGTCGTGATGCAGCGGATCGGCGGTGGCCTGCAGAGGCTGGGGCAGAGGCAGGCACACCAGGGAGGTAGCACGGGGTCGACAGTAGCCAGTCCGAGGCGGAGAAGGGCCACGTCGGTGGTCTCCGCTCGGTAGGGAGGCGAGGTGCTTTGGGTCAGCGCAGGAGGTGGCAGGGCGACTACGAGGAGGCCGGCGAGCTCGGGCCGCTGTGGAGGACGCGATGCAGCGGAGGTCGCTGGGCTCCAACGAGGGCGGAACTTGGCGGTGGAGGCACATGGTGCTGACGATGCAGGGGATGCAAGGTCGGCGGTACCGTCGTAGGGGCGACCGGCCTAGGACGGAGCCACACGGCGACGGAGAGGCGGGACCAACGCAGGGGACGAGGGCGTCCCAGGACGGTGCCTCGCAGGCGGACCGAGGCGGATGAAGGACGGCCACACGCGGGAGCCATGGAGAGAGGCGGGGCGCCGGAGCTTGGGGACCGAGAGGATGTCAAGGTGGGTGGGGACACGAGGCTGGGACACGGGGCGGGTCAACGCGGGTGCTGGCTGCGATTGCACTGGCATGCGTGTGTGGAGAAGGGACGCGAGGGAGCAGATCATAAGGGGAGAAGGAAGGTGGGGAACGCATCGATGCGGGACAGGGAAGGAGGGAGCGGGACGGTGGTGTGCGACGCGTGGTGGGGCCAGGGGGTGTCGGTCGCTGCCTTGCGGTTGTGGGTTGGTGGGTTGCGTGGGTTGCACGCATGGACGAGGCTGGCTCCTACAGCGTGGTGCGGTGCAACGCGGGCGCGTGTCACGGTGCTGCGCGGGGTGTAGGGTCGGGTCCTGTAGTACGACACGCAAGGTGGTGTGGCGGTGACAAGGGGTGTGGTGGGATTAGGATAGGGTTAGGGCAGGTTAGGGTTTAGAGGTGGTCGGCTAGGCTTCTGGGCCTGGCTAGCTGCCTCCCAAAAATAATGTAAAATTTTATTTATTATTTAAAGGCTTTTGTAATCCGTTTTTAGACAAATAAAATATCCGGAAGAGACCGGGGTTTTGGATTTGAATAAAGACAGGGTATTTAGAAAACAAAGATAGCCTTTTTGGAAAATAGTTTTAGGCAAACAAATGCGGGATTTCATGACGATGCTCAAATGCAATGTGGCATGATGACATGAGCATGCGGTCATGATGATGCACCAAACAAAAACACAACGATTTTATAGTAGTGATTTTACCGGGGTGCTACACTAGTTGATTGATGCATAACTTGATATTGCTTGTTTTAAACTATTTGTATCTAGTCACTCTTATGAACTTTGAAGGTGTCCTATGCATTTATATTTGCTACTCTCTGAGGGACAAGCTGAATGCTATTATGCTATGTTTTTCTTTATGTGAAACAAACAAACGTCTTGCAAAGCATTGTTATTCATGAATCTTTTGTTTGTACCTTTTCATATTGCATCATAGTTTCTTTGTCTTATTGCTAGAACTTTGTCTTTCATGTTATGATTGAAGTACTATGATCCGAGCTTTGAATGTTTTACAAATACTTTGATCAAGTCTTTGATGGTGCATGTCACCCCAAAAATTATTCTTTCTTTTTATCACTTACCTACTCGAGGACGAGCAGGAGTTAAGCTTAGGGATGTTGATATATTGCAAATGTATCTATAATTTTTGATGTTCCATGCTTGGTTTTATCCACTTTCTTGTGTTTTGTCCACACTTTGGAGTACCTTTCATATGATTTCTTAGACTAACCTATTAACAAGAGCTACAGTGCCAGCTGCCTGTTTTCTGCCGTTTTTGGTTCCAGGAGAGTCAGAAAATGAATATTCTCAGAATTGGACGGGACAAAAGCCAAAGTGCCTATTTTTCCGGAAGTCATCAGATGCCAGAATACGAGACGGAGAAGGGCTGGGGGCCGACCACACCACCTGGCCGCGCGGCCAGGACTGGCCCGCGCCAGGGGGTGGTCTGGCCAACCCCAGCACCCCCTCGGCCTCTCCTTCCACCTATATATTGCCCACGGGACAAAAACCCTAAGTACCCGATCAAAAATCCACGAAAGAGTTTGTAGCCGCCATCATCTCCATCACTAGATCGGGAGGGATCTGAAGCTCTTCCCAGCACCCTGCCGGAGAGGAGAATTCACCCTGGAGGCCTTCTTCATCAACATGCAAGCCTCCGGTGTGATGCGTGAGTAGTTCATCCTTGGACTACGGGTCCATGTAGTAGCTAGATGGCTAGTTCTCCTCCTTTGTGCTTTTATGTTTAGATCTTGTGAGCTTCGTTCATGATCAAGATCATCTATTTGTAATTCTGCATGTTGTGTTTGCGGGGATCCGATGGATATTGAGATGCTATTTCAGATTGATTATTGATTCTATCATGTCTTTGTTATTTGTGATCTTGCATGCTTTCCGTTGTTAGTAGCTATCTTGGCCAAGTAGATCCTAGCAACTCCAAGAGTTAGTATTTATGCTCGATAGTGGGTTCATGCCTCTATTAATCTGGGGAAGTGACATAAATCTCTAAGGTACTAGATGTGCTATTGCTACTAGGGAGAAAACAACAATCCTTTGTTCGTAGAACAATCGTATTGTTTACATTACACGCAATTCATAAAGCAATAATCTGTTGCTTGTAACTTAATACTGGAGGGGGTTCGGATGATAACCTGAAGGTGTATTATTAGTCATAGATGCAGTTGGATGGCGGTCTATGTATAATGTTGTAATGCCCAATCAAGTTCCAAAGGAGTCAAGATGATTAGTATATGCATGTATTGCTTTCTCGATGTTTGTCAATTGCCCCGCTGTAATTTGTTCACCCAACATATTATCTATGTTAAGGAGAGCCACCTCTAGTGAACTATGGATCCCGGTCCTTTTCTTTTACATACAATCTATAAACTGTTTACTGCTTTGTGTTTACTTTCTGCAAACTATTACTTCTTTCCATTCGATATGTTTAATCCTTTGTTTTGAGCAAAACCGGTGAGATTGACAACCTCATCGCAAGTTGGGGACAGAGTTCTGTGGTTGTGTTGTGCAGGTCTCCACGTTGCTACTAGCACCGGTAGTGCGCCCTGCCAAGGCTCAGCTACCAACACCTTTGGGGTGTTTCCTTGCTCCTACTGGTTCGATTAAACCTTGGTTTCATAACTAAGGGAAACTTGTTGTTGTGCTCATCATACCTTCCTCTTGGGGTTCCCAACGAGGTCTACATCAACACTGAGCCATCACCCTCACGTACTCGCCATGCTCGGGGACTCGCCATCCCGGGCTCGTACTCGCTGTCTCGGAATTGCCTACGCCGACTCGATGACTTCATCATCGACGATTTGGTGGCCTCCACTCGTCCGCTATTCGTCAGACCCTACTCCTACAACCAAAAGATAACAAGGCGCCGGTCAAACTTCTCCAAGGGGCGACTCCGCCCAACACTGACTCGCCTGGCGCGTCGACTCGCCCAGGCGAATGGACTACTTCATCAGCTATTTCTCTGTTTCAGGAGCTTGCCAACAACTTGCCATCGACTCCACCCTGGAATCGCCTATGTCGGTTCGACGGCTTGAAGTCATCACCGAGTCCCTGACGTGCTCGGGGCCTACTGATGGGGGAATACCAATTGGGGTATACGCATGAAGCGGAGTCGACAGCTGGATCGAGCTGACTAAAGCCAATCCCATGGCGAGTGGACTCGTGACAACCGACGACTGGCGCATACTGGACCCAGACAACACGCCGACTGGAGGCCCAATACGGGACTCCAATAGAAAGCCCATTAGCACTTGTAAACCCTAACTGGATGCATATATAAAGCCACCAGGGGCACCCCCACGGGACACGATCGCCCACATCATATTAGATCTACTCTCTCCCTCCCCCTACGGCGAGCCCCATGTAAACCAATCTATGATCATATACTGGATTGATAGCAGAACGTAGCGATCCTCCACCGAGGGGATGTGAACCTGGGTACATCGTGTGCCAATCTTGCTCCCGGATTCTCCTATGTCGCCTTGCCCTTTCCTCTACGTAAGCTACCCTGTAGCATCTGCCATGGTCAATACCACGACACTCGGCAAACTAATCGAGGTCGCGCGTCCGGAGTCGACCGAATTGACGCCGTCTTCTCGATGTCCGGCAGGTGCCGATTCTCTGCCATACGAGCTCCCCTCGCCTTCTCGACCACCTACTCGTGATCACGGTGAGGCTCTTGTGCTCAAGCTCCTGCCTGCTCCTTCCCTCTCTTCCTGTAATGGCTTGCCGCCGTGGAGCTCCGAGCGTCTCCGCAGTTGCTTGCTTCTGGCCAAGCTCCGGCGACCTCCTGCTAGCGGCGGTGCCCTTTTCTGGTTTGCCTCACCACACTTAGTCGAACACACCACTCCGCTAGCTCGCTCGCGCCCCGCTCCGCTGTCCCCGCCGTTCACCTGAGAGGTTCCGCCGGTGTGACGTCATGCTGACATCACCCGTGCGTCAGCAGCGCGGCGGTCAGCCTGGTGAAACCAGCCCAAGTCCTACTCTGCTCGCGTGGCAGCTGAGGTGGCGTCAGGCCCCTCTATCAGCCGCTGTGTTTAAGGGTGTAGTTTTATTAATTTCAGAAATGGTTTAATTAATTACAGGAAATGTTATGATCTTATAAATTCAATATCTTATTATTTATAAGTCGGAAAATGTGTATAATATATCAAAATGTCCATAAATTGAGATCTATCTGGTTAAGCTATAATCATGCATTGTTAAGCACTTAAATGACAAGTTTAATTAGAGAACTAAATCAACCCCTCACAGGTGTTCCAGGGTTCCCCTTCTCTAGGGTTTGTACCCTTCAGACCATGTTTAAAATGATCAAGTGTGCCCTAGAGTTTCATTTAAGATCTATTTAACTTGCCATATCACCATCCTTGCTTGAGCATTGCATCGATGCCATGTGTTGATTGTTTTGCCTTTCTTTCTGGTGTTTGGTTCTTCCCGGTAGAATACGATATCGAGATCAAGATCGAAGACCGAGGTTAACACCATCGAAGATCGACGAACAATACTTGACCAACTATAATCAAGTCAAGTACAAGGATTTCGAAGAGATATATCTGGGTATCAACAAACAAGGCAAGCATAGCCCCACACATAAAAGAATCATATGTTTTTGAAAGTATTTCATTCTTGCCATTTTGCATACGATTCTACTGTGGTCTTTTATCGATAGATAGAGTATCCTATTTGTTGCATTACTCCCTTTGAGCTTATATTACCTGATCCACTTCTCCTAGCATAACTAGGTTTGGCTTGTGTGCAATGCTAGAGCTTATATCTGTGTCTTGCTTAGCCATGCATAGCTATCAGTGCTGGTTCATCCAGAAGATGTATCATATGTAGAGAATCTAATATGACAGGAGAACGAGGTATACTGATGAGGTAAGATCAGTGGTAAGGTTAAACATGCTAAGGCTTGTATGGGAGGCCACAGTGGGATGTGGTTTTTGTAGTCCCATGCTCGCCACTACTAGGAACCGAGTTCTTGCCTTTGGAACCAAGACGAGCGTACAACCACACGGTGTTTATGGGGACCCCTCTGCTGACTAACTTTCCTAGTAGATTCCATGAGTCACATAGTTCGGGTGTTCCATTTGACATATGCATAGATTTGGCGGGTGAAGGTGCATCAAAACAGGTAGGTAAGCGTGGCTGAGGTTCCTTGGGGTAGATGGCGCCCCTGGTAAACCAACCTCGACACACATCTCTAGGGACCAGCTTCAGGATTTGACCCGTTACGACGAAACCATCCTTATGGCGTGACTCATGGTCTCAGCGAAAGCAAGGTAAAGGTCGTGTCTAACCACCCTATGTCGGCCTTCCAAGGAAGAGGGCTAAAACGTTGGCATTAAGAGTCGGTTGGTATGTGTGGGTAAAGTTGTACACCCCTGCAGGGTTAAATCTTTTCGAAAAGTCGTGTCCACGGTTATGGACGACTTGGGAATGAACGTGAGATCATAGAGAACTATAACCTAATCATAAAACTTGGCAACTAATGTTTCTTAAGGATGCTTCCTCATGGGTACGAGGGGGTGATCCTAGTTGTGAGATGAGGATTACTTTGGTGGATATCGAAAGATGATGATCAATTCTTTGGAGATGTCGCTCTCTTATCCCCTTTTAAAATATTCTGATTAGACGAGCTTCTTCTCCCTCTTGTTTTACAAAACAAAGATGGCCTTATGCAAAATAACCCCACTAGCCATAAGTCTTGCGGAGTACACCCTGTACTCACCCTTGCTTTGTTGATACTTTCAGAGTAAGTGTTCCCTTGAAGACGAGTTCTGTAAGACATCGACACCGACGAGTAGCTTGGGGTTCCCGGCCGGTAGCCTGGAATCTATGGGCTGGGACGTCATCGTTATGCTTTAGGCCTCTTAGGCCATTTCTTAAGTTTGCTATACTTAATAGCATAATTTGCCTTCCGTTGTTTGATGTTTGTGGTCAGTGACCTCTGCTTGTAATATTTTGGTTCTTCACTTAGTTATGAGCTTGCTATAATAATTTTTGAGTCGCAGGGTTACTGTTGTGTTACTGATTTATCATTGGATATCCTCGAGGTCTAGGTTAAGCTTATGTCAGGCTAAGGTCTGGATTTGTTTACCCTGATCTCGGGGGTGTTACAGTTCTTGGTACCAGAGCAGTACCGACCATAGGAATACCTTGCTACTGGTCGATGTTGAGTCTAGTGCTTGTGAAAACTATTTCAAAGATGAAAAGTATTTGCGAAAACTCTGGTATGCTTCTTTTTCTCCTTATTCAGTTTCTCTATAACTCTAGGTTATATTATCTTGTGTTGACTTTGAAAAGTTTTGATATCTCTTCTAGTCTTTCAAAATTTAGGTGCCTTTTGGGAAAGTCGTTTCTCAGTTAGTTGACCTAGTGTTAAGTTCTCTAGAGTTGTGTGTGTTGTGTTCTTTGTGTCCCCTTTGCTCTATTTCGTCTGAGAGATTCCTTTCCATCATGATCTCTCTACCTTATGGGCCCACAATATCATATTGTATGGCTCTAAAGTGTTCTGTTCTAGGCTTCGAGGTTTCCTTTCGCCTCGTGTGCCTCCCTTTTGTTTATTTGGGTACTTCAGAAGTTCTTTCTTCTCTTGAAAGTTACCTCGTGGTTACTATTTTGTAGTGTACGCTGTGTCACTGAAGTAGTACTTACTTCTTTCTCGGGTTTTAACTCTTGGACTTGAATTGAAGATCCCGGATTGTGCTAGATTCTAGTGTTATGAATCTTGTTCATGAAGCTGATCTTTAACCCAAGATCCATTCCATTGACCCCTGTTGTTAATGTTTAAACATTACCTCAGGATGGCTGGTACTACCATTCTAGCCTTCAAGCTTATGGTATTTGTCGCTATTTACTCGTGACAATTAAGGACTTCCCCTACTACTAGCCATGGCAGATGTTCTTTAATGGAACCAAATAGATCACGACAAGAGTACTCCTCGCGAGTCTCATATCTATATTCGTGACTGCCACACTCTCCGTTCTATGCATTGGTTTTCAGAAGATTGTTAACCTATGCATCCACATCTCGGGATTCTATCATGAGAATGTTCTTTCTCCCTTGTTGTTTCTGACCTTTGTCTATCAGTTGGTAGCCAAGTGGTATTGTGCATTGGTGCCTTCCGATGCAAGATACTCTTGTGGTTTGTCATGACAAACCATTTTGGGATGTTAGGAGAAACAAACTCCAGTACCTCGTCATATCTAGGACCAGGTCAAAGTGTTGTAATCTGTAGAGGCGTTGATTAGCTTCTGTTCTGTTCCATCTTAAGGCATCACACCCCTTTATATCAAGAGGTAGTGGTGAGTTTCACGACCCTCTTAATGAAGTGATGCTTTTACACATATTTACCTACCCTTCCTCGGAGCTTTCACGCTCGTGAATGATGCCTGTGCGTAATAATGTGGTCATCTGAGATTCCTAGCAATTCTTATTTCTTTGAACTCCAAGGACATTTGTGTCATCTTTAGCGTGATTGGTTAACCCTATCACTAAGCAAAGGATGATTGCGCTACCAAGTCCGGTATTCGGGTGCACTCTCCTCAGTCAAAGAGTTAGGCTTGTGCCCAAGCTGTGAGACTATGTCTTCTTGCTTTACCAAGCAAGTTTCCTCTCGAACTAAGTGACATATCGGTGGTCCGTGATATTCTGGATGTCTTTTTAGAAGTATCACCATCCTGCCACATGACCGTGTTGTCAAGTTCTTGAGCAAGTCAGTTCTTTGAACTTCTTGTTTCTCCAAGGATCTATATTGGATACACCTAAACTAGTTGGTTGAGCTTAAACAACAACTTGGAGAGTTGTAAGACAAAAGTTCTATCTGACTTAGTTCATCTTAACGGGATGTCTAGTTTTGTTCGTGCTGAAGAAAGATAGTATCTCCTTCATGGATATGTTATCTTCCCCCGCATTTGATTTGATTTGGGTTATCGTCAAATCAAACTCAGTTCCAAGGACTATCTTGACGATGTTGCTACTCGTGATGTTTCACTTGAGCATGTCCGATGGTCTGACCAGTATTTCTGCCTTGATTATACAACATATGAGTTCATCTTCTTGGAGTATCTCGATAAGTTTATTGTTGAGCCCATCGATAATATCCTTATTTTCTCCATGCTAGAATAGATTCATATGAACCATTTGGCATTAATGTTGGAAAACTTTCTAAGAACCGTCTTCGGATCAACTCAAAGCATGTGTTCTGGATGTTAGAAGTGATATTCTCCGATTCATGTGCAATTGGAGAAAGATGTCGACATAGATTCGAGTAGAGTTATCTTTGTTTCCTTAAGGACATAGTGTATTTCTTTGCAAGTACTTGATGTATGTGCAGTTGTCCTCCAACAAGTTGCAAATACATGGGTCTAGAAATATCTCAATCTATTGGAGCTTGGCACTGTAGTCCATATCTTGAGAATCTAGTGAACTTACCTTTACGGTAAATGTCGCAAGCTTTCTATTCAGACACGCTGAGTCTAAATTATCATTCCACCTAACCAAATCTGAATCTCAAGCAGATACGATGGTTGGTGTTCTTCAAGGTTTTGACATAGGTTTATTTGTAAATCCGGCAAGATTAATGTAATGGTTAACATAATTAGTCGGAAGACCTATTGCCATATTCTCTTGAATCAGCAAATAACAACCACTCTTCATGAGGCTCCTTCTATGATTTTATTATAGGAATTGTGCTTATGGTTTCCTTTGTCTCCGAAGTCTGACCTTTACTTGATGTTTGCTTTCTCGGACATCAAGGAGAACATTTAAAGTAGCATTGCTAAATATCTCTTGGTCGATCCTCCAGACCCTTTTATGTTGGCAAGCATTTGTTGTGCCAAGTAACCGAAGTCTGAGAATGAAGTTTTTTTCCTCGTGTCATCAGGAATCTTCTTATTTAATCATCCAGACGGTGTAAAGTGATATCATGATACTTGGAAAAGATTTTGATAGACCTATATGAATAAAGAGTTTCCCTTGGTTCCTCTAACATGTTCAAAGAGCGACTATGATTTTGGTAATCACCAGTTCCTCTTGATACTTGTTCCTTGTGACTCTTACAAGTCCTCGCCACAAAACACCTTTTAGTCTTGACCTTCTATTGAACGAAGAGTGATCCTTCTGTGTCAAAAGTAGTTCAATAGCTTGGTTATCCGTATCTTTGTATCCCTGGAAGCTCTACTTAAGCCACCCAGTAGAGTTTCGTATCTCGAAGTTTGTGGTCATGTTCTTCCCATTGTAAGCTTTCCTTTTCAGAAGCCTAAACTCTTCTGAAACTCCATGGTCTCAATCCTTATGAAGACCATCTATCTAACAACTTGAAACCTATCTCCTTTTGTTTCCTCCGTTACCTTGATGTATTTCATGTTTGTCATCTTAGAGTTGTTTGAACACTCCTTTCATTAGTTGACCATGAGATAATATGTGTGTTGTTTAGTGTGTTTCCCTCTTATCCTAAGAGTGGCCATGTTTCTTTCTCTCTCTGTCTCTCTTCCTACCTTTGGAATCTCGGGTCGAGATTCTCGTAAGGGGGATAGAGCTGTAACACCCCAGTTTTAGCTAATGTCTAATTAGGGTCCCTGCCGTTAACCTGAGAGCTTCCGCCGGCATGACGTCATGCTGACGTCACCCGTGCGTCAGCAGCGCGCCGGTTAGCCTGGTCAAACCAGCCTAGGTCCCACTCTACGCGCGTGGCAGCTGAGGTGGCGTCGGGCCCCTCTGTTAGCCGCTGTGGTTAAGGGTGTAGCCGGTGTAAAAAGGTTTTCCTAGTTTTATTAATTTCAGAAATTGTTTAATTAATTATAGGAAATGTTATGATCTTATAAATTCAATATCTTATTATTTATAAGTCAGAAAAATGTGTATAATATATCAAAATGTCCAGAAAATTGAGATCTATCTATTTAAGCTATAATCAGGCATTGTTAAGCAACTTAAATGACAAGTTTAATTGGAGAACTAAATCAACCCCTCACGGGTGTTCCGGGGTTCCCCTGCTCTAGGGTTTTTACCCTTCGGACCCTGTTAAAAATGATCAAGTATGCCCTAGGGTTTCATTTAAGATCTATTTAACTTGTCATATCATCATCCTTGCTTGAGCATTGCATCGATGCCATGTGTTGATTGTTTTCTCTTTCTTTCCGGTGTTTGGTTCTTCCTAGTAGAATACGATATCGAGATCAAGATCGAAGATTGAGGCTAACACCATCGAAGATCGACGAACAATACTCAACCAACTATAATCAAGTCAAGTACAAGGCTTCCGAAGAGATATATCTGGGTATCAACAAACAAGGCAAGCATAGCCCCACACATAAAAGAATCCTATGTTTTTGAAAGTATTTCATTCTTGCCATGTTGCATACGATTCTACTATGATCTTTTATCGATAGATAGAGTATCCTATATGTTGCATTACTCTCTTTGAGCTTATATTACCTGATCCACTGCTCCTAGCATAACTAGGTTTGGCTTGTGTTAAATGCTAGAGCTTATATTTGTGTCTTGCTTAGCCATGCATAGCTGTCAGTGCTGGTTCATCCAGAAGATGTACCAAATGCAGAGAATCTAGTATGACAGGAGAACGAGGTATACTAATGAGGTAAGATCAGTGGTAAAGGTTAAACATGCTAAGGCTTGTATGGGAGGCCATGGTGGGATGTGGTTTTTGTAGTCCCATGCTCGCCACTACTAGGAATCGAGTTCTTGCCTTTGGAACCAAGACGAGCATACAGCCACACGGGGTTTATGGAGACCCCTCCACTGACTAACTTGCCTAGTAGATTCCATGAGTCACATAGTTCGGGCGTTCCATTCAACATATGCATAGAAAACGTTTTGAAAGATTTGGCGGGTGAAGGTGCATCATAACAGGTAGGTAAGTGTGTCTGAGGTTGCTTGGGGTAGATGGTGCCCCTGGTAAACCAACCTCGACACACATCTCTAGGGACCGGCTTCAGGATTTGACCCGTTACGGTGGAACCATCCTTAGGGTGTGACTCATGGTCTCGGCGAAAGCAAGGTAAAGGTCATGTCCAACGACCCTCTACCGGCCTTCCAAGGAAGAGGGCTAAAACATTGGCATTAAGAGTCGATTTGTACGTGTGGGTAAAGTTTTACACCCCTGTAGGGTTAAATCTTTTTGAAAAGCCGTGTC
The DNA here is from genome assembly GCA_916181665.1 of Avena sativa. NCBI lineage: Eukaryota > Viridiplantae > Streptophyta > Magnoliopsida > Poales > Poaceae > Avena > Avena sativa. The sequence continues at coordinate 350,645,706 of OV702287.1, forward strand.
CACGGTTATGGATGACTTGGGAATGAATGTGAGATCATAGAGAATTATAACCTAATCGAAAAACTTGGCAACTAATGTTTGTTAAGGATGCTTCCTCATGGGTACGAGGGGGTGATCCTAGTTTTGAGATGAGGATTACTTTTGTGGATATCAAAAGATGATGATCAATTCTTCGGAGATGTCGCTCTCTTATCCCCTTTTAAAATATTCTGATTAGACGAGCTTCTTCTCCCTCTTGTTTTACAAAACAAAGATGGCTTTATGCAAAATAACCCCACCAGCCATAAGTCTTGTGGAGTACACCTTGTACTCACCCTTGCTTTGTTGATACTTTCAGAGTAAGTGTTCCCTTGAAGATGAGATCCGTACGACATCGACACCAACGAGTAGCTTGGGGTTCCCGGCCGGCAGCCTAGAATCTATGGGCTGGGACGTCATCGTTATGCTTCAGGCCTCTTAGGCCATTTGTTAAGTTTGCTATACTTAATAGCATAATTTGCCTTCCGTTGTTTGATGTTTGTGGTCAGTGACCTATGCTTGTAATATTTTGGCTCTTTGCTCAGTTATGAGCTTGCTGTAATAATTTATGAGTCACGGGGTTACTGTTGTGTTACCGATTTCTCATTGGATATCCTCGAGGTCTAGGTTAAGCTTATATTTCAGCTCTAAAAACCTTGTCGCATGATCAGTTTGCCATTTTCTCCAAACGCACTCGATCATTGGAGCAAGCATAACTGACGATCAAGTATGCTTTTGTGTGCATACCTCCTCTTCTCATTAATACCAGTGTGACCCCCATATATATGCATCCCAAAATGCCCAAGCCTCATCTAGATTGTGACAAAGCCAAGTTTAAAAAGGAAAGCAAGACCATCTACTACACTTGATCTTAACAAGTACCAGTACATCAGTATTAGTTCTAGAAAATACCTTAGTAATAGTAACAACATAACACTTGACAGATTGAGTAGCATTTGAAGCTTGAGCATTACAGAATAAAACAGAAAAATATCTACAGATTCCTAGTTCATATTCAACATCACTTGACAGATTCAGCGGCATTTCAAAGTGACTGATTTAGCAGTACAGACAATGGCCATAAGAAATGACAGATTCAGCAATGTAGACATTGAAATTCAATAGTTGTAGCAAGGCCATGAGTCAAAAGGAAAGAGAGTCCATATTCAGCACTCGATCGATCGATCTGAACAAGTACCAGTATATATGTATACTACAAAATAGATTAGTAGTAGCAAGTTAAGACCTCCATACAAAATACTCGGCATAACGCAATAGTGTGTGACGTGTTGGCCGGGTAGCGCTTTCTTTCCTACCTGTTACGCTTTCCTTGTCACACCGTTGCCTGTGGGCCCACTATGTCAGCAGCGTACATTAGAAATAGGTATACATTGCCTTAAACTTGTTCTACCTCTCCCCATACAAATTGAACTTATCACCAACATAAAGTAGTAATTAATTAGTACGACGTTACATATCTTAGCATTGGGATCATCACAAAGAATATTTAGATGTTTTATATCACTTTTGAAACTTGTTGATGCAATACTCGTAATCCACAAGGAATTCCGATGAATGGTTTAGAAGCTTCAAGGTAACACCGCGGCTACGACAGGTATGACTTGAGACCTTTCAGGGCGACTTTGGCTGATGATGGCCTGCTTGTCAGCTTAGATGTCACCACCATTTCAACCGCATGGAGCTCATTGCACAGAGACATTGACCAAAGCTTCACCTTGTACCGCGGCGATTCGCACGCCCCTGAACTGAAGAACTGGGGGATATGACAATGTCCGTGGTGTGGCCATCAATTTGGGCGACAAACACGGTGCCCTCTTTCCCGATGCCGATGATATCCGTTCTCTGCGAGCCCCCTATGGGCACCGGCTTAGACGACTCCCAGTGTTTGTGGTTATAGGGAATTATGGGAACAGTCCTCGAGTGGGCAACTCTGAGGTGGAGGACAAGCTCTACCATAGGTGTTAGCTCTACCGATGAGGTGATGAACTCGCATCTAGGCTCCATGCAGACTTGTTGGCCGTGAAAGCACCAGATTATGTGGTTGTAGACGTCGCTGTAGGGGAAGAATGTCCTGTAGTGGTTGTTGGGACATCTGCTACCTTTTCCGCCCCCGACTTAGCGGTACAGCAACTTGGAGCATGTGGCTAGCCGGGCGGCACTGGTAGTGTCTAGACGCATAGCAATTTCGTTGAAAACATCGTCGCCGACCTTGATCTAGACGCCGTGCAGTGGGTTATGCGTCAATTGCGACATCGGGATAGATTGGGAGGAAGAGGTCGGACCAGAGTATGACTATCGGGGGACTTTTGGAGAGGGGTGGCAGGCGGCCTGCAAGATCTGATGCAGCGGGCGAGATGGTGAGGAAAATGTGCGAAGCATGCACTGTAGACGATCCCAAATGCGGGGCCAGGCGGCGTTGGCGAGTGGGGATAAAAACAGCCGAGATGGGGAAGATGGGATGGATCTTTGAACGAGTTTATTTGCAAGGCCTCTGGAGCTGCATCCAGGATGCCGATTAGCTTGGCTGGCACGCTGCAGTGCACTAAATTAACCATCTGAAATCCTGGCTCATTTTATAGCTAGGCCGGCACGCTGCCGTGCGCTAAATTAACCATGTCACAACCTAGGCTATTACAGCTAGGCCGGCACATTGCCGTGTACGCCGACTAGAGTTACTACTGCTATCATGTTGGAACATATGATGTTTATTTACATCTTCTATTTTCCTAAAAAATAGTACTCCTACCTAGTAGTAATACACTTGTACTAGTATAGTATGTATTACTACCAGTAGAGTACAACGGACAATCATCTCGTTAGTTCCACTGCATACATGAGTTGTACTACACCTACCCACTTGATTGTTAGGTACACCAACATGGCACAACTCTTGTATGCGGTGGAACTAACAAGATGATTGTTTAGTTTGCTAAAAAGGATTATACTATGGAACATGAGGTAGTACAATACTAGCAGTAGTACACTAGATGTTTGTTTTGCAGTTTTGCTGTAAACATAGTATAGTAAATACCTCCACATTGGAGCCTAGCGCGATCAAGTACCACGGTGTTCCAATAGGATACATGATAATGGAAGGTGTTCAAGAACCTCTTTATAGAATAGTTATAATTAGAAGCGAATAGTCACTACATTAATACACCTACGATATAGTAAATTGTCCATCAAATGATGGGTGCTAACCTGCACATCTGATCACCTTCTCGTAGTTATCATGATCAAATACTATCACCTTAAAGGAAGTGGTGGCAAGCTTCTTGAATACCAGAAAGTATCCTACCTTCAAGTCATGTGCTTTGACAAAATCTAGCCATCCTTCGTCAAGGATTACCTTGCCATCTTGCTTCTTCAGCTCGACGTCCCAGTTGCAGGCTTTGCATATCTTCATCTTGATGGCCTCTGGATACTCACCGCCAAATGTTGGCAAAAAGGAGCTGGGTATGCTCTGCACGTCTAACCCTCCCGGTATTAACAACATCTTGTAGAACTCGTCACAGGTGTTCTCCACGTGGGTGTTCCTGGCTCGCCCCTCCATCCAGACTGCATAGGGCTCTCTTGTCTTCTTCGATGATGAGTCTATGCAAGCTTGAGCTTCTTGCCCGAACACTGCAAAAAAATCCCGTGGACAGATAATGTCTCTACCAGCTGTCAATAATTGTGAAATAGTACAATATTAGCTGATAGAGTACAATACAAGATTAGATAAGAAAGTAAAGTGGAGCAATTTTCTTATCGAAGTACACAAAGTAAAGTCTTAACTCTAGCTAGCATGAACGCCAGCTATTTTAGTACTACTTCCAAGGTCTAGGCATCACATTAGTGTAGTTCTTTATCGAGCAGTACATATACCGAACATCCTGGAATAGACGAACGGACGAACAGGATGAGCTCTATCTGCTACCGATGCTAGAGATGCATACATATACTCGAAATTTTGGCAAAAATCAGGGTAGGGCAGCAACCGCCCTAACTTGCCCAAATTAAAGGGACCTCCGCCCCTGAGACCAATCTAAAGAAAAACATACCGAGTGGCCTCCCAAATCATCATCAGCCGTGGATCAATCAATACAAAATTTGAACTTATTATTATAGTTCACCGTAGATCTAGCCTCGGAACTAGCTTGCATGTGTAAACTTGAACTGTAGTATACAAACGGGTTAAATGCACTAGATGAGAACTATACTCAACAAGAACCCAATGTGAACCAAGCGCTAATAAAAGCTTGACCGCATCTCATCATCAAGATCAAGGGTTTTGGTGATTATGTACATACCACACTGCCACCTTGATGTTTGAGGGATGCGATGGACGGTTCCGTAGCAGAAAACAGAAATTTTCTATCTACTCGAACACTAATACCAGGATCTATACTATGTAGACATAAGCAACGGAAGAGAAAGACGGTATCCATACCTTTGAAGACCGAGGCACGCCTTACGCAGGAAGGCGTATATTGATGAAGACGAGCAGCACCTCAAGTGTGGTGCCTCCAAAGTTCGTCACATGTCCGGTGTAGGTGATGTCAACCGGACTCTGATCTAGCCGAGCAGCAGAAGAAGTAGATGTCGGATCACTGATCACACGATGGTGGTGTGAAGGTGGATAACTCACCCATGAGGTCCTCCCCAATATTCCGGAGAAGTCCTCAATGGATAAGAGAGAGGGAATGAGAGGGAATGGGATGATTCCAAAGGGGGAGGGGAGACCCCTATATATAGTGGGAGGGGGGCGCACCACCTAGGGGCCAGGCAGTGTGGGACTAATCCCCACATCCATCGGCCACCTAGGGGTAGCCACCAACCCTAGGTGGGCCCTACTGGGGCGACCCACTGAGCTCAGGCTGGCTGGCCCCCTCTCCCTAGGCGCCTTGCCTCTTGGGCCTCCCCTTCAAGTGAGGCCCATTAGCATTGGGTTGCCTTTAATAATAAAATAAAATATATATTTAATATTAATTATCCAATTAACATTGAAATACACATATTATCTTATTCCTTTACTCTGGAACACCTTCCGGACCCCTTCTGGTCTCCATTGGGTGTTACCCGGAACTATTCCGGTTTCTCTCTCTCTGTTTCTCCTATGATACCTCATCTACCCTAAGCGTCCCCACCCTTAAGCGTCACATCCTTCGGTTTGGAAACACTCCAGACATGATTGAGACTACTCTCTCATCAATGATCAACAGAGGGACCTGGATGGCCATGCGACCCCCGTGCATTTCACGAATATAATCGCTCGAACCGTGAGATAGTCATTCCCTTTGTCATTCGATACCTAATTCATCCGAGACTTGATCTTGGTATCCCCATACCTTAGTTCAGTCTCATTATCGATGAACTTCTTTACTCGTTCCCATGTCATTGCATTCCGTGACCAAGTCACATGCTTGCAAGCTTCATAAATGCAACGTCACCGAGATGGCCACATGTATCTATCTGTTACATTGATTAGACAAATCCTGGTCTTGATATGTACTCGTCTACGCGTCCCTTTGGAAAACCTGAGTGGCACCCTTTTGATCACCCTTTTACGAGATGATACTTGATAACCATCTAAGCTTCCTCTAGAACGGTGATTTGCATTACCTCACAGTCAAAGGATCTGGTTGCGAGGTTCTCTGTGTTTTATCATAAATGGTGAACTTTGTAACTAGATCTCATTAATATATAACAGTCAGATCTATGTCTATCATGCCATTCAACTAAAGACATGACCTCATTGTTAATTGGCATAAATGCCCATGATCTTGAAACCCAGATCATCCTCATGACCAATGAACGAGTTCACTAGAGGTAACTAGAGACACGGTTTGTTTACATACCACACGTGTATTAACGTTTCGTATTAACACATATATAACATGATATGAAATGTATTATGAACATATAGGAGATATATCAAATAATACACTTTATTATTTGCCTCTAGGGCATAACTCCTTCATGCGATGGCTCTATAGATGAGGTTGCAGGGCCCGCCGCCTGCAGCAGACCCGCCTAAGACGAGTAAGTTGCGGCGGTGGTCGTCAATGGAGGGAAGCACAATGGCGATTAAGGAGTATTGTGTGAGAGAGGGCTAGGGCTGGGGCTGGGGCTGGTGAGGGAACAAATGCGGCGAGGTTACATGAATGCTGTGGACAAAGCAAACCTTGCCACCAATACAGTACTACTAATTTTCATGTAAAAATTAATAGCCTAGAAAATTGGGCACGACAGCTTGAGTGCTTGAATAGGGAAACATCAAACACATACTATGAAAGTATATTATTACATACATGGTGCCTAGTACAAGAAATAGTGGAAATGATGTTGTAAGTACTGATACTACAATACAGTATGAAAGTACTATGTAGATAGTACTGTACATTACATGGTGACAAGTACTAGCTACAGAAATGATGTTGTGAGTGCTCATAATTAGCTTTTCGGTATTTTGGTCAAACTTCACATAGTTCTAATGAGGCGGGATTGGCATGAACCACATTGGCGCCTCAAACATTTGCTCTCTATGTTCCGCTCCAGTGTACTTAAGTGATGAACCTATGGCAGCCCCCCATTGACGTGCATGCGGCTCCAATCTGGAACTGGCTGTGGGCGATGTTGGCAGCGCACGCATGTAGCAAACACACAGTCTCCTCTGAACACTGGCAGAGCTTCATCAACATCGGCAGCACCAGGTTCGGAGTTTGTAGGGAGCTCGAGGATGAATGGATGGTTGACTCCTACAAACACTAACCTCCCTTCAAGATTATCCCTTCTGATCCAGTCCGGTGCTACAGGGTCATCCAAATTGAGGGCCCTCTAGAAAACGTGGCAGCGGAGCGAGGTATAAGAGAGCAGTTCTCTACCCATGTATGATACATGATTATCATGGTGCTGGTTCGTGCACCCCTGGTGTGAATCCATAGGATATTCCAACCAAGCTCTACCAAGTACCAGCTGCGTAATGCAATATCTTCAGCCTCGGCATCATCACCGGCTTGGATGTTTGCCGCCTCTTCAATTACTAGAGCCTGTATGACACACGGGCCTGCAAGTATACATGTGTGTGCATTTAAGTTAGCAAAAGTATCACGAACAATGTAGTTTTAAGTAATTTATAAATTTTACTTTTAAATAACGGGACTCACTCCACTTGTTTGGTTCCCATACAAGAACATCTCCTCGCGGTTCTGTCACCGCGTATATGCGATCAATAGAACCACTGGTTAGACACTTGGCAATGGCATCAACATACGTTGCTGGTGCAAGATAGTCATTTTGAAGGATAATCCAGTCCCTATCACAAGGAAAATCAATAGTAGCAATGAATTTGTCAAACACCTCCATCACGTTGTAGTGCCATTGGTTGTCAAATCTGTACGGTTTCTTTGCTATTTGTATCTTCAGTAGCTCGATATTCACGTGCTTGTAGAGGTAAGTGCATGGGGGTCGGGAAAACACTGGTTACCCGATGGATAAATATCAACATGCTGCACACGTGACAGCTTGATATGTGCCATACTGTAGACGTTTTGGAGGTACCAGCACCCCGGGTTCTTTGCAATCGCAATCCATTCTTCGTTGGCACCAACCCATCGACCCTTGTATTCAAATCCTTTCATCATCCCATGTTCCGGGTATGTCATCATCAACTTGTACAAATGCTTCTACTGTTGGATTGTCTAGTGGCATCAGCAACGCGCCAATGCCTTGCAACAGATTTTCTTCATATTGATGGCTCTGTGTATGGCGCCCATAAAAGTGCTGGTGCGTGGTTGATGTAGAACTCGTTGGGAACCCCAAGAGGAAGGTATGATGAGCACAACAGCAAGTTTCCCTCAGTTATGAAACCAAGGTTTAATCGAACCAGTAGGAGCAAGGAAACACCCTAAAGGTGTTACTAGCTGAGTTTTGGCAGGGCGCACTACCGGTGCTAGTAGCAACGTGGAGACCTGCACAACACAACCACAGAACTTTGTCCCAACTTGCGATGATGTTGTCAATCTCACCGTGTTTTGTAGAAAACAAAGGATTAAACCTATCGAATGGAAAGTAATAGTTTGCAGAAAGTAAACACAAAGCAGTAAACAGTTTATAGATTGTATGTAAAGAAAAAGGACCGGGATCCATAGTTCACTAGAGGTGGCTCTCCTTAGATAGATAACATGCTGGGTGAAAAAATTACAGCGGGGCAATTAACAAACATCGAGAAATCAATACATGCATATACTAATCATCTTGACTCCTTTGAGACTTGATTGGGCATTACAACATAACACATAGACCACCATCCAACTGCATCTATGACTAATAATCCACCTTCAGGTTATCATCCGAACCCCCTCCAGTATTAAGTTGCAAGCAACAGATTATTGCTTTACGAACTGCGTGTAAAGTAAACAATACGATTGTTCTATGAACAAAGGATTGTTGTTTTCTCCCTAGTAGCAACAACACATCTAGTACCTTAGAGATTTCTGTCACTTCTCCAGATTACCGGAGGCATGAACCCACTATCGAGCATAAATACTAACTCTTGGAGTTGCTAGCGTCTACTTGGCCAAAATAGCTACTAACAACGGAAAGCATGCAAGATCACAAATAACAAAGACATGATAGAATCAATAATCAATCTGAAATAACATCTCAATATCCATCGGATCCCCGCAAACACAACATGCAGAATTACAAATAGATGATCTTGATCATGAACGGAGCTCACAAGATCTAAACATGAAGCACAAAGGCGGAGAACCAGCCATCTAGGTACTACATGGATCCGTAGTCCAAGGATGAACTACTCACGCATCACACCGGAGGCTTGCATGGTGATGAAGAAGGCCTCTAGGGTGAATTCCCCTCTCCGGCAGGGTGCCGGGAAGAGCTTCAGATCCCTCCCGATCTAGGGATGGAGATGATGGCGGCTACAGACTCTTTCATGGATTTTTGATCGGGTACTTAGGGTTTTCGTCCCGAGGGCAATATATAGGCGGAAGGAGAGGCCGAGGGGGTGCTGGGGTCGGCCAGACCACCCCCTGGCGCAGGCCAAGCCTGGCCGCGTGGCCAGGTGGTGTGGTGGCCCCTGGCCCCTCTCTGTCTCGTATTCTGGCACTTGATGACATACGGAAAAATAGGCACTTTGGCTTTTGGTCCCGTCCAATTCCGAGAATATTCATTTTCTGACTTTCCTGGAACCAAAAACAGCAGAAAATAGGCAGCTGGCACTGTGGCTCTTGTTAATAGGTTAGTCCAAGAAATCATATGAAAAGTACTCCAAAGTTGGAACAAAACGTAAGAAAGTGGATAAAACCAAGCATGGAACATCAAAAATTGTAGATACATTTGCAATGTATCAACATCCCCAAGATTAACTCCTGCTCGTCCTCGAGTAGGTAAGTGATAAAAAGAAAGAATAATTTTTGAGGTGACATGCACCATCAAAGACTTGATCAAAGTATTTGTAAAACATTCAAAGCTGGGATCAAAGTACTTCAATCATAACATGAAAGACAAAGTTCTAGCAATAAGCAAAGAAACTATGATGCAACATGAAAAGGCACAAACAAAAGATTCATGAATAACAATGCTTTGCAAGACGTTTGTTTGTTTCACATAAAGAAAACATAGCATAATAGTATTCAGCTTGTCCCTCAATACAGTAGAAAATATAAATGCATAGGACACCTTCAAAGTTCATAAGAGTGACTAGATACAAATAGTTTAAAACAAGCAATATCAAAGTATGCATCAATCAACTAGTCTTGGGACAATGCACATAGAACTAAGAATGGCCACTATGCTCTCAAAGTAGGTGCATAAAGGTAGAAGGTGGAGACTCGGTATAATGGTGGAAGAAAGGCGTTTTTATAAAAGGAAGTAGGGATTCAAGTCTCATAAAGAGCTTCCAAAATTTATGGTACTTACAGCTTTCAGCTCTCATTGCCCCTATCATAAGCATCTTGAATGTGATTAAGGTTAAAGTGACACAACTAAGAGGATATGCTTGACAAGTTATAAACCGAAATCTCATGCCCCTTACTTATGAAGACAGATCCCCATGCTACTCAACTTCAGTCACGAGTAAGCTCTTGTCATTGTAAGTACATGTGTATCATTAAGAACCGCCAACGGGGTACCCCTTGCACATGATACGGGAGCTTTACCATAATCAAAATGACAAGGCAAGCAGACAATGAGCATCTCAGCGATCTTTTTATTTGCTATTTGCATAGGTTTTTATTGAGGATGCTTCATAGATTGCTCATTATGGTGATGCTGCAAGTTTCCACTATGATTAGGCATGGCTTAGGCTAGCGGCCTAGGCATTTCTCTAACACACATACAAACTCCATGATCTTACAAGTTCCACTTTTATTTCACACCGCCGGGATCCGTAAGCAAAAGAACATGATATCAACGGGGTACAAAGTACAAGTGCAATGTTGAAAGCGTTCCCCATGAAACATGGTTCTGCTAATTTCAACTTATAAAGTGCAAGCATATACGCAACAAAGAAGGACCCAATGGTTCAAGTTTATTAGATGCAAAAAAGTAAAGTGTGCCATCAAGTTCGTGAGAGCTTTAATCACTAGTTTTCTCATAACAAGTTTAATTTGGAAGGTAAACAAAAGCATAAATATACTTGGAATAGCATAAGCTGGTAGGTAGGTATGGTGGACTCTTTGGAATAACTTGGTTTAGGGAGTTGGATGCATGAGTGGAACTCATACTTTGTTGTGGAGGCTAGGAAAAGACTGGGAGCGACAAACTAAGAGAGCAATAATGGCCATAATCATGCAGAGCGACAAAACATCATTGATCAAAGCATAAAGTGATACTTCAAGTTGAAAACTAAAGGATCATAAAGGCTTATGGTGACTTGGGATAGTCATAACATGGCGTGAGCATGCGCCAAGTTAACCCAAATAAAGCATCAAAGGAGAATACCACTATACTATGCTTTAATATGCTAAAACAACGCATGATTCGTCCAAGGCACATTAAGCAATCTCAATTGTTTATAACAAGTCATGCTACAGCAAAGAATACTAAGCATAAAGCCAAAACAATATCAAGCATGGCATGACAAAGCATAGGCCACAGTCAAAAACGAGCTCTTTTTACCACATAAGTATGAACTTTCCTACTCTTTTCCAAACCAAACCAAACTATTTGCAAACCAATGTATGAAAGAGGGGGTCCAACCAATTTATTCAGCAAACTAAGCAAACCAAAGCAAATGAAAAACCAAAACGAAAACGAAAAAGAAGACGTCCAAGAAAAACACAACTGTGCATGAAACAATAAAATGAAGCGTTTGGAAGAAACCTGGGATTTTTATTGATGAAGAAGGCGATGCCTTGGGCATCTCCAAGCTTTGACGCTTGTACTTCTTGGATATTTCTTGGGGTGACACGCGCATCATCCCCAAGCTTGAGCTTTAGTCCATCCTTCATCTCATTACTCATTCCTTCCATACACCTGAAAATTCTCCTTCATACAAAACTTCACACAATCTTTATTAGCAACATTAGTGCACTCAATATAAAAAGTCTTAAGGTTCAGTTCTAACACCAAATAAACTTCCATTAGAACACTAGCTACTGTAGCACTTCCCTCAAAAATCTCAATTCCCCAAAAGAACTCAAGAAGGAACCAACAAGAAGCAAATGCAGAAAATGGCAGAAATCTGTCAAAACAGACCAGCAGGTAAAGACGAATTTTTTCGAAGACCTTCTGTTGATCAAATCAAACAGTGTTGAACTAACGAAAGTTAGATAACAACCTGGGGCAGAAGCACAAAAATTTACAGCTCAATCCGACATACAGAGCTCTCTCACGAATTTTTACGGTGAAACACAAAAATCTGTTTCGGGACGGCAACTTTCCCAATCATTACTTCTCTCTCATTAGAGGTTACTCTTGGCACAAAAAGCAAATAAAAAGGATAAGGAGAGGTTATTACAGAGGTAATAACTTCCAAGACTCATGTAAAACTTTTGGGTTATCTCCCAATAAGTACTTTTTTAACGCCTTTAAGTTAGGCATAAGAAGCAAGAAAGAATCAAGTGTTCTCAAATGAAGAAGCATTAAGACAAAAATTTTGCCCTTACCTCTCTTACTTTTATTCTTAACCTTGGGGAAAATATGATTGTTTAGTGGAGAATAAAGGTGCATGGTCCCCTTTCCCACATCTATTATTGCTCCAAGGAGTTCTAATAGGGACCTTCCAAGTGTAATTTGTCCTTTTCCTGCATATTCAATAACAAGATAATCAATAGAAATCATTTTCCCAAAGATCTTTGTAAACACTCCTTCAACTATTCCAAGAGGTAATATGGTATTATTATTAGAAAGAGATATTTCTTTTCCTCCTTCAGTAAGCCCCCAAGTATTCAGAGATTTATAAATATCTTTGGGCATAAGACAAAATTCAGACATGATATCACAACGAGCTTGAAAAGTTTCAGTGTTTATCTCAATCTTTACCGTAGGGAACCACTTTGATGGTCCAGAGTTTATTGGAACATAATTGTGATTCTCCCTAAGCGTATTATAGCAACTTTCTAAGCTAGTAGTGCTAGTCTCAAGAGTGTTCAACCTAGCAAATATTTTTGCGAAAGAAATATCAGTTTGGCTAGGCATGTTGTAAGTGAGGATCAATTTCTTTATAGCATTAATAGCATCATCCTCATTACATTGGAGGAAATCTCCTCCCACAACAACATCTAAAGCATATCTATCTCCTCCCAGTAGGATCAAGGAAACACCCCAAAGGTGTTACTAGCTGAGCTTTGGCAGGGCGCACTACCGGTGCTAGTAGCAACGTGGAGACCTGCACAACACAACCACAGAACTTTGTCCCCAACTTGCGATGAGGTTGTCAATCTCACCATGTTTTTCGGAAAACAAAGGATTAAACGTATCGAATGGAAAAAAGTAATAGTTTGCAGAAAGTAAACACAAAGCAGTAAACAGTTTATAGATTGTATGTAAAGAAAAAGGACCGGGATCCATAGTTCACTAGAGGTGGCTCTCCTTAGATAGATAACATGCTGGGTGAACAAATTACAGCGGGGAAATTGACAAACATCGAGAAAGCAATACATGCATATACTAATCATCTTGACTCCTTTGAGACTTGATTGGGCATTACAACATAATACATAGACCGCCATCCAACTGCATCTATGACTAATAATCCACCTTCAGGTTATCATCCGAACCCCCTCCAGTATTAAGTTGCAAGCAACAGATTATTGCTTTACGAACTGCGTGTAAAGTAAACAATATGATTGTTCTATGAACAAAGGATTGTTGTTTTCTCCCTAGTAGCAACAGCACATCTAGTACCTTAGAGATTTCTGTCACTTCCCCAGATTACCAGAGGCATGAACCCACTATCGAGCATAAATACTAACTCTTGGAGTTGCTAGCATCTACTTGGCCAAAATAGCTACTAACAACGAAAAGCATGCAAGATCACAAATAACAGACATGATAGAATCAATAATCAATATGAAATAACATCTCAATATCCATCGGATCCCCGCAAACACAACATGCAGAATTACAAATAGATGATCTTGATCATGAACGGAGCTCACAAGATCTAAACATGAAAGCACAAAGGAGGAGGACCAGCCATCTAGCTACTACATGGATCCATAATCCAAGGATGAACTACTCATGCATCACACCGGAGGCTTGCATGGTGATGAAAAAGGCCTCCAGGTTGAATTCCCCTCTCTGGCAGCGTGCCGGGAAGAGCTTCAGATCCCTCCCGATCTAGGGATGGAGATGATGGCGACTACAGACTCTTTCGTGGATTTTTGATCGGGCACTTAGGGTTTTCGTCCCGAGGGCAATATATAGGAGGAAGGAGAGGCCGAGGGGGTGCCGGGAGCGGCCACACCACCCCCTGGCGCGGGCCAGGCCTGGCCGCGCGGCCAGGTGGTGTGGTGGCCCCCTGGCCCCTCTCCGTCTCATATATCTGGCACTTGATGACATCCGGAAAAATAGGCACTTTGGCTTTTGTCCCGTCCAATTCCGAGAATATTCATTTTCTGACTTTCCTGGAACCAAAAACAGCAGAAAACAGGCAGCTGGCACTATGGCTCTTGTTAATAGGTTAGTCCAAGAAATCATATGAAAAGTACTCCAAAGTTGGAACAAAACACAAGAAAGTGGATAAAACCAAGCATGGAACATCAAAAATTGTAGATACATTTGCAATGTATCACATATCTAGGGGCATACAAGGTGTTTGTCATAGGAGGAGTGCTAGCTAGCATTGCAGAAAAACTACTATCTGAAAGGAATAGGAAAACACAGGATTGACATGGTAGGTACAGTAAATTCATATTAGGAATTAAAAACGCAGGAATTTTGTAACAGGTGTCTTTGGATGGTGAATAGGAAACAAACACAAGAGTTTTGCAGGAATATAGTGTAAGCACATTGGACTTCTCAAAGGATAAATGGAATAAGGTTGGAGCTCGTGTTTAGATTCTTATGGAATGGAGGGCATAGGAACTAAGAAGTGACTCCATAGGAATTTGATATCTTCCAAAATCCTATGGGTTAGAATCCTCCAAAACTCCTATGCAATTCTTCATATCCAACTTGGACCTCATTTTCAAATTCCTACACGCGCAAAGAACAAGAATGAGGTCCCAAGAGACACGATAACATCATAAATACACTCTCCTTTGAGGTTTGACTTTGATTTTACAATGTTTTAAAGTAATCCTATGTTTTTGTATTCATGTAAACCAAGCAACCAACTTTTTACAAAATATCTTGTGTTTGTAAAAACATGAAACTTAAAATATAACGCTAGCCTTGATTGGCCAATACACCTTCCGTTACGGGTATCAACAATCCTAGTCGTTCTTCTGTTTTCAGATTAGTATGTTTGGAGGAGAGGGGGGACACCGAAGCAAAAGTCTTGGGCCTCTTTTGATCACAGGATTGAGAACACAGGAATTTCATAGGTTTGCCGGTGAAAAATAGGCGATTATAAAACGTAGGAAAATTACCTACATGATTGGCATACTGAGAGTTGAGCCTCAAGTAGATGTTCCAATTCCTACGGGATTTAAGCATGGGTGGGGGGTTGCAGTTCAAAAGAATTTGCGTACCACGATTCCTTTGATCCAAATTCAATCCATAGGAAAGAATCTAAGGATTCGAGTCCTACAAAAATCATGCAAAACTGTTTTTTACCTGCTCATCGTAGTCTAGTGACCATGTCTGTGGGTCAGAGTGAAGTAGGCAGGGTAAACCAAATGGGAGACCAGGATCTTCCGTAATCCCTCGATGCATGCCAACCATGCCACGAGCCAGGCGAGTGGTGCTTAGAAGATCGGCGCGACTAGTGATGTTGCTCAGCGGTCCATAGTGGAGGTTGCCAAATCCGATTGCCTGGCTATAGCGCTCAGATATCTTACGCTTCATCGCTTCAGATGTTGTTCCGGGGAAGAGTACTGCGGAAGATTAGTCCGGATGGGTTGGCGGTTTCTACCTTTCTGTAAGGGTGGAGAGGGGCTACGATGATGCACAAGCGGCCGGAGCAGCAGAGGAAGACAATGAGGGGAGCGGGGCGGTTCTCCTCCATTTGTTGGATCAACTACTCCGACCCGGTATATTAGGGCAAAACTAACGTGGGACGTTAACATAGATGCTTATGCGAAAAAGGAATAATAAAAGAAAATTAGATATAGTAGTATTTCTTAAACGCTCCAGCCTGCAATGCTGGCCCCTAGTTTGAGGCGCTACTGTTTTTTCTGATAGGTAGCTAGGGATAGCAAATCACACCGTGCCGAAGAAAAAAGTTCAAAATATGCTCAAATTTGCTTTGCGTGTGGGGATGGTGATGCCGCACTGAAGGAGAGAGCAGACACAATTTGTTTTGAATGCATATATTGTTGGGTCCATAGCATAGAAAACAAAAAATTTCCTACGATGAGAACTATACGCCAAGATCTATCTACTAGGTACAAAGCAACGGGTGGACATACATCCAACGAGAACTTACCCTTGAAGACAATGGGTTTTGTTAACGAGTAGGAACTCGTGGTTGATGTAGTCATACACCTGCCGATCTCAAGATCGTGAGGAAGTCCGAGCGCCGCAACTTAGCAGCGCATCCGTACTCGCACACACGTTCAACCCACCGGACAACCTCCACCTCCTCGCTCCAGCGATCCAGCGGAAGCAGCAACTCCTTCCAGACGAAATGCCACCGAGAACATGTATCTCGCTAATCCGAGACCATGGGGGAATAATTCTAGAGGGGGAGAGAGATCCTTCACAAGGAGGTGTGTGGATGAAGGAGGAAGAGGGGGCATTTTATAGGAGGAGGGGGGGTGCCCCTCCTTCATGGACGGCGCATGGAGGAGGTGTCTCTTCACCTCCTCCATTCATGTAGTGGTAACCCCTCCACATTAAAATGCCTCTTCACATTCCCTTTTAAAGTCTCCACTTTAAATGCATTAAATTTCTCCAAATTTAGTGCTCTCTCATTTAATAAAACTCTTTTATTAATTTTATTCAGAATTTTGTTAATTACTTTAATTAACAAAAATTCACATAAAACCCCTTGCAATATTTCAATATCACATGCAGAACCACTTTCTGCAATTTCACCCGAAACAATTTCCGGTTTCTATTGAAACAATTCCTGTGCTTTGCAATTCTTTCATCTGAAACATATGTGCTCCAAAATGGTGTCCGGTAACTCTTAAGTGTGTCACCCTACGGTTCGCGAATAATGCAGACATGATCAAGACCCCTCTCCGATCAATAATCAGCAGCGGGACCTGGAGATCCGTACTGACTCCTACACATTCAACGATGACTTCTGTGATCGTGAGAACCTTTAACGCTAGTAACTAAATTCCTTTGTCTCACGATATATTACATGTTCGAGATTCTATCATCGGTATCTCCATACCTAGTTTGATCTCGTTACCGACTTGCACTCTTTTCTCATTCCCGTGATATAACATTCTAGTGATCACATCACTTGCTTGCAAGCTATCTCAATGTGATATCACCGAGAGGGCCCAGAGTATATCTATCCGTCATCAGGATTGAAAAATTCCACTCTTGATCCATGAGCCTCAACATAGCACCTTCATAGCACTGAACCCATCTTTATAGTCACCCTGTTACGGTGTGACGTTTGATGTTATCAAGATACTCTTTCGGTGTTAGCAATTAACATGATCTCATGATCTAAGGATAAATATTACTTCGTATAGTGTTATAGGAATATAAACATAATGACTTTGATCGTAATGCTATACTTCGGATGAATGTTCATCACATCATTCAACTAATGTTGTGACCTTGTTATTAACAACATCCAATGTCTATGATCAGGAAACCTTGATCATCTTGTTAATCAACAAGCTAGTCTATAAGAGAGGCATAACTAGGAACCCTTTTTGTTTATTAAACACACATGTATTGATGTTTCCGATCAATACAATTATAGCATGCAAAATAAACATTTATCATAAACATGGAATAAGATAATAACCACTTTATTATTGCCTCTCGGGCATATTCCCTTCATATATACTACTCCCTCCGATCCATATAATGTTCTCAGATTTATCTAGATTAGAATGTATATAGTCATGTTTTCGTGCTAGATTTATCTAATGGTTGGAAACTTCGGGTGGCAACATTATTACCATGACATGATTCACCCATTTACTCCCAAATATGGGAACATCACGGATGGTGGGAGTACAATTTACATCAAGGACCAAAAATGGACAAAATTACATAGAGGTCCTTACATTTAGCACAAAGCACCCTAAAAATATGCAAGGGAAATAGTCGAGTCCGGCTCCTTCTCGAGAGAGCAGAGCCATATTCTTCATACTAATTTTCTTCATTTGTTTTCAAAATATATGGACAAATTTGACGGCATGAAAATTCCTGGACATGGGATCATCATCAGCATAAAGTATGACGTAGATATGGACATGACCTTGGTCGTTTGGCTTGAAATCCAAGAATGTTCGTACTCATCAACAACAAATAAAATTAAATACGTTTAAATTTTACCACTTGCTTTTAGGTTCGAATTTTACACGTAAGGACAGAGGGATTACATTTTAAATCAAGGACCTAAAAAGGTAAAATTTTATCGAGGTCCATACATTTAGCACGAAGCACCCTAAAATTAAGCAGGGAAAACAGTCATGTTTTTCTCCTTCTCGAGAGAAAAGTTGATCGAGCCATACTCTTCATACTACTTCCTCTTTGTTTGTTTTCAAAATATTGCCAAATTTGGTGGCTTGCAAATTCATGGATATGGGATCATGAATCATCAGCATAAAGTATGATGTAGATATGGCCATGAGGGCCATGACCTTGGTCATTCTTCTTGAAATCCAAGAATGTTCATACTTATTGACAACTAATAATCTTAAATATATTTAAATTTTACAGTTTCTTTTAGGTTTGAATTTTACACGTACGGATGGTGGGAGTGCATTTTACATCAAGGACCTAAAAAGGTAAGATTACATCGAGGTCCATACATTTAGCATGAAGCACCCTAAAATTAAGCAGGGAAAATAGTCATGTTTTGCTCCTTCTCGTGAGAGAAGCTGATCGAGCCATACTCTTCATACTACTTCCTCTTTGTTTGTTTTCAACATATGGCCAAATTTGGTGACATGCAAATTCTTGTATATGGGATCATGAATCATCGGCATAAAGTATGATGTAGATATGGCCATAACCTTGGTCGTTCGTCTTGAAATTCAAGAATGTTCATACTCGTCGACATATAATAATCTTAAATATGTTTAAATTTTACAACTTGCTTTTAGGTTTGAATTTTACACGGACGGTCGGAGTACATTTTATATCAAGGACCTAAAAAAGGTAAAATTACATCGAGGTCCATACATTTAGCACGAAGCACCCTAAAATTAAGCAGGAAAAATTGTCATGTTTTGCTCCTTCTAGAGAGATAAGCTGACCGAGCCATACTCTTCATACTATTTCCTCTTTGTTTGTTTTCAAAATATGGCCAAATTTGGCGGCATGCAAATTCTTTGCTATGGGATCATGAATCATCAACATATAAAGTATGATATAGATATGTATGACCCTGGTCGTTCGGCTTGAAATGCAAGAATTTTCATATTCATTGACAACTAATAAGCTTAATTACGTTTAAATTTTACCACTTGCTTTTATGTTCAAATTTTACACGGACGGTGGGAGTACATGTTACAGCAAGGACCTAAAAAAAGGTAAAATTACATCGAGGTCTATACATTTAATTACCACGGAGCACCCTAAAATTAAGCAGGGAAAAAAGTCGGGTTCGGCTCCTTCTCGAGACAACAGCTGGTCGAGCCATACTCTTCGTACTACTTCCCTCTTTGTTTGTTTTCAAAATATGGCCCAATTTGGCGGCATGAAATTCTTGGATATGGAATCGTGAATCATCAATGTAAAGTATGATGTAGATGTTGGGAATATGCCCTAGAGGCAATTATGGTTGATGAAATTTCCCAAAGTATTCATAAAGTAAAGTTGTCCCTATATGAACATCAGATATATATCACTGAATGCGTGATTTAGTTGTGGAACTATGTATTCATGATTGTTCATATTAGATTGTCCTTGGTCGTTGAGGTTATGCTGGACACACAACTTAGACCAATGTGCAAGTCGGCTGATGACACGGTTCCACTTGTCATGGGCATGGTGATGCTATTCCGACTTACACTGATTCAGCTAAAGAGTTTAGCGAGTCGGACTGACCCACAGTTGAGATGCAACGAGCATGTTGTCATTTGCACTCTCAAGCAATGGAATCCTTTGACCTGAGGTGATTGCATGATCCGAGTTGTGGATCGCCAACTTAGGTTCTATCAAACACTATTCCGTAAATGGGCAGTTATAAAGGTAGAGTTAGGGTTGGTTGTGAAGCAAGCTGCGTGATGTGGATTACCAAGATGGGATTTGCCCCTCCGTAATGGAGAGATATTCTCTGGGCCCTCTCGTGTGATATGATTCGGAAGCATGGCCATGCGCTACTCAGTTAAGTGTTAATTGAGGAGTCGGACTAAGAGTTAGTCCAGTAAATCACATATCATGGTACGAGAAGGGACTTAAGCTATTTAAGGGATGGCAACTAGTCGCCTATAGCTTAACAGATATATCGTGAGGCAAAGGGACTTGGACGAAAGTCACATTGAAGGTTCGTCTTCTGACTTTATGACACTTGGGAGTTGGCATGTCTTGCTAGAGGCTGGTACCATCTATCGACTTGAGACCGAGTCTTCATGGGAGTGAGTTGGACTCAAAGCCATAACGGATACTTGGAGGAGTAGCTCATGTCGTGTCTAGGTGTACGTGAACCTACAGGGTCACACACTTAAGGGTAAGGAGCCCATGTGGATTAGATCCATATGGAGATTGGAGTATAGCCTAGATGGGCCTCAAGCGTTGAGCCCAACTAGGAGTGTATATAAGTGGAGTGACAAGGGATAGTCCCTGACCTAGCCGTCACTTTCTCCACTTCCATTTCGGGCTAGTCAGGATCTAGCAGTCCTCTGTCCGGAGCTCCTTCCTGTATGTGTGGATACCGGTAGAGGCGTTGCACGTGCGGTGCTAGAGACGGGGAAAGCTCGTGGGGATTTTGCGAAGGAATCTTGGGATCCGGTGTAGCTATCTGTGGGATTCGGAGGGCTGTCCGTGGGATCATTCGGCACTGCTTCGACGTGCTACATCAACTTCTGCATCTGCGCGTCTAGCGGTAATCTCGTGGCCTATAACCTGAGCTGGATCTTGGGAGTTCCGCGTTAGGAGAAAAGTTTTGTTTATCTCTGCGTGGCCCAATAGTGGTATCAGAGCGAAAGCTTATGGTTTTAGGCTCTAGGTCTGTGCATACTTGATATGCACAAGCTGGTGGATGAGATCCACTTAGGGTTTTGGTGGTCGATCTATGAGATAGATTGGTTTTGTGCAAGATTGATTGGATCAATCGCACTCGGGATGCATGGAAGATCAGGTGTGGATGATCAATGAGATTGGTCAGATCTGTACAGGGATCAGATTTGGGTAAAAGTGTTTTATCCAATGAAGGAATCCATGGTTCGTAGCGCATTAGATGTTGTTGCGAGGTTCACAATGCCGGTAGATATCATATCTATGCATAACTTGTTTTTGCAGGAAGTTGTGAATGGTATGGCTTATGTGCATGTGATGTGCATAATCCATACGTGATCTGTGTATCACGGGTTTGTCAGCCGGCTGGAGCCAAAGTGCTGTCACTGTTATTGTATAACGACCTACGTGTCGGCATGAGATGCCATCTTCTTGTATATTCCTTAGTGCTAGTGTAGCATGTTTGGAGGACTTGAAGGACACTGCAGCCAAAGGCATGATGAATAGGTTCATGGAGATGGAGATCGCCATGAAGGGAGCCATACCATTTCACATTATAATTGGATTATTTTGTATGATTGTTATGTCTCTAGTTTTACCTCTATGAGATAGTGGTTAAACTTTAATCCCTCAAAGAAGGTCTAGTCAGTCTCCCCGCTAGTGCTGCACCATCACAAGTCGTACATTCTTGGTAGTGGGCTCATAAAATTGAGGCGCTACCAATTCTCTTCGACTTAGATGGGTTTGAGTCGGACTCTTATAGCGGAAGCACTTGGTAAGCTAGACGGGTCTATCACAACGGTTGTGGGGCTCAGGGAGAGGGCGGTCGGGAGCCAGGGCATGAGATGCCAGCCGACCAACAGGAGTCGCATGAGATGCGATTGGCAAGGAGTTGCCTACCTAGATCACTTGACGGCTAGCGGTGATGCTAAAGCTCACTAGTCGACTTGCTTATTTAGGGTCCTGAATCGCTAAGTAACCATCAGAGGGATATTGGTTCTAGTGGGAGCATAAGTATTAAAATGTTTAATACGCCTGCTCTTTTATGAATACTTGTCTTAAGTGTTTTTCATATTTCTGTTGTAGATAATGGCACCTAGTAGCAGTCTCCCTCAGTTATCCAGTTTTGCGTTGAGGACCATCCTAGAGAAAGATAAACTTAATGGGACAAACTTCACCAACTGGTATCGTAATCTGAGAATTGTTTTCAAATAAGAAAAAAGGGACCATGTTCTAGACAACCCGCTTCCAGATGTGCCGGATGAGAATGCGAGTGTCGCAGCAACCAATGCCTATCGTAGAACATGTGATGAGTCTACAAAAACTAGCTATCTTATGCTTGCTCACATGGAACTGGACTTACAGCCGCAGTTCGAGAATGTTGAGGCCTACGATATGATCGAAAGCCTCAAAAGTATGTTCCAGGCTCAGGCAAAGACCGAGAGGTATCAAGTCTCTCAAGCTTTGATGAGTTGTAAGCTTAAGGATGGTGATCCACTGAGTCCACATGTGATCAAGATGGTTGGTTACGTGCAGTCTCTGGAAAGGCTTGGCTACCCCATTAGCGAAGAGTTCTCTACGGATATAATTCTGGACTCTCTTTCTAGTGTGTATGGTCAGTTCATATCGAACGACCACATGGATGGTATGGATAAGAAGCTCACTAAATTACATGGGATGCTTAAGCAGGCAGAGGTTGATCTCAAGAAAGGTACTATCCAAGTGTTGGTGGTACAGAATAAGGCTAAGTTTAAGAAGAGTTCTTGGACTAAGAAGAAGAAGACTAAGTCAGGAGGTAATGCTTAGGATGAGATCCCAAGCGTTTCCTCAGGGACTAAGTCATCTCCTTCAGCCGGTTCTGCTTGCTTCTATTGCAAAGCGAATGGCCACTGGAAGAGGAATTGCAACAAGTATATGGCGGATAAAGCCAAGAGTGGAGGTGTGACTTCCAACTCAGGTACACTTGTTTGCAATGTTATAGACCTTTATATTGCTGATGCACCCGGTAGTTCTTGGGTATACGATACCGGATCAGTCATTCATATATACAACTCGTTGCAGGGACTAGTAAGAACTAGGGGCGTAGCAAGAGGCGAGGTTAACATTCGGGTCAACAACAAAGCAAGAGTTGCTGCGTTGGAAGTCGGCACGATGCAACTTCGTTTACCTTCAGGATTCTTAATGGAACTAAATAATTGTTATTTTGTTCCAGTGCTTAGTCAAAACATCATTTCTGCCTCATGTTTGATGAGACAAGGCTATGAGTCTAATATTAAGAACAATGGTTGTTCTTTATATTTGAATGATATGTTTCACGACTTTGCACCCATTTAGAACGGGTTATTTATTTTGAATCTTGATGGTGGGTCGGTCTATAACATAAATGTGAAAAGGTTGAAACCAAATGATCCGAATATGACTTACTTTTGGCACTGTCGACTTGGTCATATAAGTTGGAAACGCATGAAGAAGCTCCATGATGATGGACTCCTAACTTCGTTCGACTTGGAGTCGTTTGAGACATGCGAATCCTGCCTTCTAGGCAAGATGACCAAGACACCTTTTGCAAGGAGTTGTGAAAGGGCGTCTGACTTGTTGGGACTAGTACATAGTGATGTATGTGGTCCAATGAGCCCAACATCCAGGGGTGGTTATGAGTACTTCAGTACCTTCACTAATGATTTGAGTAGATATGGATATGTCTACTTGATGAAACATAAGTTGGAAGCCTTTGAAAAGTTCAAAGAATTCCAGAATGAAGTACAAAATCAACTCGGCAAGAAAATAAAGTTTCTTCGGTCGGACCGAGGAGGCGAGTACATGAGCCACGAGTTTGATGACCATCTGAAGAGTTGTGGAATAGTTCCTCAGCTCACTCCGTCGGGTAAACCATAGAGGAACGGTGTGTCGGAATGGAGGAACCGGACCTTGTTGGACATGGTACGATCAATGATGAGTCTGACAGGTCTACCTTTATCATTTTGGGGTTATTGTCTAGAAACAGCGGCATTCACACTAAACAGAGTACCATCAAAATTGGTAGAGAAGACACCACATGAGATGTGGACAGGCAAGCAGCCAAGTTTGTCTTTTCTTAAGATTTGGGGTTGTGAAGCATTTTTCAAGTGACTTCAGTCGGACAAGCTTGCAGCCAAGTCAGATAAGTATTTTCATTGGGTATCCAAGGGAAACCTTGGGTTACTACTTCTACAACCGAGAAGAGGGCAAAGTGTTTGTCACTCGGAAGGGTGTCTTCCTTGAGAAAGAGTTTCTCAGTCGGGAAGTCAATGGGAGTATGGTGCGGCTCGAAGAAGTTTGAGAGGAACCAGTTAGTAGCGATTTGGTGAAAACCTTGGAGGTTGAGCCAGTCATGGTAGCTGAGCTAGCAGCTGCACCTCCACTGCGAAGATCGGCAAGATTGCGAAGTGTTCGTGATGTATTACTGTTAGACAGTGATGAGCCGACAACTTATTTGGACGCGATGGTGGGTTCTGATTCTGAGTCATAGCTTGGAGCCATGAGATCCGAGTTAAAGTCCATGGATGATAATCAAGTTTGGAACTTGGTTGATCTGCCAGATGGTGCAAGACCCGTCGAGTGCAAATGGGTCTTTAAAAGGAAAACTGATACGGATGGGAATGTTTCTATCTATAAAGCACGACTTGTCGCGAAGGGGTTCCGGCAGGTTCAAGGAGTTGACTACGATGAGACTTTCTCACCCGTAGCAATGCTTAAATCAGTTAGGATCATGTTAGCTATAGCAGCCTATTTCGACTATGAGATATGGCAGATGGATGTTAAAATGGCTTTCCTTAATGGAAAATTAATCGAGGACGTGTATATGATACAGCCCGAGGGTTTTGTTGATCCGGCTAATGCTGACCAGATATGCAAACTTCAGAAATCCATTTATGGATTGAAGTAAGCATCTCGGAGTTGGAACATTCGCTTTGATGAGGTAGTCAAATCGTTTGGCTTCATCAAGAGTGATCATTGTAGCACCCCGGTAAAACCACTACTAGAAAATCGCGTGTTATTTTTATTTTATGCATCATCATGATCGCATGCTCATGTCATCATGCCATATTGCATTTGAGCATCATCATCATTATGCATATATTTGACTAAAACTAATTTCCAAAAGCCTATCTTTGATTTCTAAACATCCCCATTATTTATTTCAAATAAAAACTCTAGGTCCGTCTGGATCTTGTGTTTGTCTAAAACTATTATTCTAAACGTTTTGTTTTCTAAAAATAAAATAAATGTTTTTGTTCGGGGAGGCAGTCTAGCCGGGCGGGCCAGAGGCCCAACCGACTAGACCACCTGCTACTCGACCCAACCATTTAGGCTAAACCCTATTTCCCTCCACACCAACCCACCTGCCAGCCACCACCCGCATAGCCGCCTGATCCGACCCCTGTCACGCTGCCTAACCCGCACACGTCGCGATCCTACCCTAGCGCTAGCCCCGCACCCCACCATCCCGACCCCACCCCGATCGACCCTGCTCTCACCGCCCACCTCGCTTGGTCAAGCCTGGCCCCACCCCGCAATTCCCGTCCCTCCCATCGTGAGAGCCACGCACGCAACCCTGTGTCGCCTCTCTCCCTCGATCGTTCCCCATCTCGCTCACAAAACCGCCGCCTCTCTCTGCTTCTGCGTGCCGCCATCCGCTCCTCCCTCCTTGCCCCGTTGGCCCAAGCTCCGCCTTTCAGCCACTGGCGCCGCTCACCTCTCTTGCGTGCCTGATGACCCACAAGTATAGGGGGTGTATCGTAGTATTTTCGATAAGTAAGAGTGTCAAACCCAACGAGGAGCAGAAGGTGCTGGCTAGTGGTATGGATCAGGAATTCTCTGCAAATACTTAGCAAACGGATTTTTAGGGGTTTTTGATAAAGCAAATAAACAAAGTACGAGTAAACAAAAGATAGTAGGAATAAATGCAGCAAGTGGCCCAATCCTTTATGCAGCAAAGGACAAGCCGGTTGTCTTTCTATAGATGACCAAACGTTCTCGAGGACACATGGGAAGACTGTCAAGTGCTTTCGCTTCATATAGTCGATTAATCTTCTTTAGCTTGCTAAGTGTTGTGTGGGTGAACCTGTGCTAATGTATCGCCCCATCCAAGACTAATACATACTTGTGATTATACCCCTTGCAAACATCCGTAAGTACAAGAAAGTAATTAAGGTAGAACCTAACCACAGCTTTAAACTCTAAGACCCTTACATCCCTTGTGCAATGGTTTCCTAACGGGGGTTTAGGTTTCTGTCACTCTGGCAACCCCTACGATTAGTAGCCAAATACACAATGCATTCCCCTAGGCCCATATAGGTGAAGTGTCATGTAGTCGACGTTCACATGACACTACTAGAAGAAGTACACCACAACTTAAATAACAATCTATTGAATCTTTCTCAACGCAACTCCATTACTAACAACAAGACTTCTCCCATGTCCTCAAGAACAAAACGAACTACTCACAAGACATCACATGGATCATGATCAGAGATGGAATAATGATGTATAACAATCTGAACATAAACAATAATTCAATGGTTCACTCAATAGCATCAACTACAAAGAGTAATCAACACCGGGAAAGTTTCCCCTATGAACTATGCAAGATTCAACCAATTGTTACAGCAATATGGAGATGGTGATGAGGGTGCTGATGGTGATGATGGTGGTGATGATGATGATGATCCCGATGAATTCCAGCTTGATGGTGGTGTTGATGGCGACGATCTCCCCTCTCCGGGAAGGAATTCCCCCGGTAGAAATCTGTCTGCCAGAGGGATCTTTCTCTCTTGGTGTTTTCCGCCCCGTAGAGGCGGCAGAATCTTTCTATGGTCGCTCCCCGAGTCTTAGAGTTTCGTGGGGATGATATACGCCAGAGGGGAGAGGCTGGAGTGGGCCAGGGCGGCCACACCACTCCTAGGCGCGGCCTAGGCCTGCCCACGCCATGGGGTGGTGTGCGCCCCCTGTGGCCCACCTCCACTCCATCTTCTGGCATCCCGAGTCCTCTGGAAAAATAGGATTTTCCGTATATTTTCCTGGATTTTCTGATCTTCGCGAATTTTGCCTCCAAACAGCACCTTTTCCATCAGAATCCTGACTGCAGCGGTCCATGCTCCAAAAGTCATCAACCATGCAAAAATAGATGAAATAACATAAGTATCACCTCTCAATATGAAATATATCAATGAATAATAGTGAATTAAGACATAGAATAGTGATGCAAAATGGACGTATCAACTCCCCCCAAGCTTAGACTTCACTTGTCCCCAAGCGAAACTGAGCTCAATAAACATGACCTCAGGTTTACGAAGTGAAGAGTCGATAAAAGAATACGGACAAGAAGCATCGCATTCACCAAATACATAGATCATAATAGAAGACAACTCACTATTATACAACTTAACTTGCAATGAGTAAAGGAAACACAATAAAGATACATAAAGTGAATCATAATTGTTAATGGCAAACTTAGCGCTTGGTCGAAGAATAGTTAATAATTTGCTGGAGTTCACAAATAGCTGGCTTTTCAATGATAGCTTTCAAAGTAGTAAATATCAAGATAAGAGCAATGTGCAAAAAAAGGAACATAAGACATGATTGAATAAATCATCATATGAATGAATGAAACACATCAACTCAAAATACTTGCTGAGATAGAAGGGAATAGGTTTACTGACTCAACTACAAAGTAAAAAGAAAGGCCCTTCAAAGAGGGAAGCAGGGATTGCAAGTCTCATAAAGAGCTCCCAAAAATTATGATACTTACTAGCTTTCAGCTCTCATTGCCCCTATCATAGGCATCTTTAGGTGATTAAGGTTAAAGTGATCAAATATGAGAATATGCATTGACAAGTTGTAAGTTGAGAATCTCATGTCCCTTGAATACGAGGGTCGTTCCTCATGCTACTCAAGTTTAGTCACTAGTAAGTTCTTGTCATCGTAAGCATATGTGTATCATTGAGAACCTCCAACGGCGTACCCCTTGCCCGATGATACAGAAGAATCCCCATATCAAAATGACAAGGCAAGCAAACAACAAGTATCTCAGCAATCTTCTTATTTACCATGGGAATATGGTGCTTTTTTCTCTCTTTCCTCTTTTCATAATATCTTTTTTTTCTTTTCGCTTTTTTCTCAATCTCTATCTCTTTTTTATAAGAAGAATGCTTCATAGATACTCGTTATGGTTACGCTGCAGGTTTCCACCATGTCAGCATGGATTAGACCAGCGGCCCAGGCGTTCCTCTAACACATATGCATAACTCCATGGACTTACAAGCTCCCCTTTCATTTCACACCGACGACATCCATAGACAAAAGAGCATGATATCAACTTGGTACAAAGTACCAGTGCAAT
Organism: Avena sativa; assembly: GCA_916181665.1. NCBI lineage: Eukaryota > Viridiplantae > Streptophyta > Magnoliopsida > Poales > Poaceae > Avena > Avena sativa. The sequence continues at coordinate 350,674,057 of OV702287.1, forward strand.
GTTGAAAGCGTTCCCCATGACAGCATGGTTCTGCTAATTCACAACTTACAAAGCGCAAGCATATACGCAACATAGGTGAGCACAATGGTTCAAGTTTATTAAATGCAAGAAAGTAAAGTGTGCCATCAAGTTCGTGAGAGCTTTAATCACTAATTTTCACATAAAAAGTTTAATTTGGGAGGTAGATAAAACAAAAATTTACTTGGAATAGCAATAATGCTACTAGGTAGGTATGGTGGACACAAATGGCATGGGTTTTGGTTTAAAGGAGGTGGATGCACGAGAAGAATTCCCTCTCAGTACAGGTTTTTGGCTAGCAAGGCTGGGTAGCAAGTATAAGAGTTGAAGGAAACAAACAATCATACAAGTGATAAAGACAAACATGCAATCTTCCTTGGAAGCACAAAAGATCTTAACTAGAGAATACTAGACTTATGAGAAAATCAAGAAAGAAAGATGATGAAATTATTTTTCTCTAGAGTACTTCTATCTTTTTCTTTTCAACTCTCAAAAAGGTGTTGCTACTGACCGAGCCAGGTTTGCCAAAACCAACTAAATTAAATCAATGATCCCAAAGTGATACCAATACTAACAACAAGATCAATCATATAACCACGAATTGAAAACTAATATAAGCTATGCAAAAGAGTGAATGATAGAACTTCTCATTAATATTCCATAACAGCAACTCACACCAAGGGATATATATCTAACGAGAGAGGGGACACTTCCATAATGCAAACCATACTGCATAATAACTCCTCTATTCATGATATGACTCTACTAAAAAGGTAAAAAGATAGAAGATAGTGATATGATACCGCGACACTCCCCCAAGCTTGGAACAAACCAAGGGGATGCCAAACCTGATAACGAATTACTCCTTTGGTGGTGGTGGTATCCTCTTGAGGAGCTCCTTGATCAGTTTCCCAAAGTCCTCAATCTCGAAGGTGAGATTACGAATCAGCTGTGAATTTTGCTCAATGCGGCTCATGATCATGTCGTGTTGAGAATTCCAGCTCTTGCTATTCTTTCCCCACTCTTCCTATTTGAAGTCGTCTTTTCTTGCATGGCTAGAACGAGGCAAATCCCAATTGGAGGGTAATTTCCCCTTAGGCATATTCTGGTATTGATGCTCATGGATAAGGGTATGGAAAGGATTCTTGGTGCATGGAGGAAGTGACCAGGGATCTGAACAGTGATGAGGAGGCTTCCCTCCAATGGTTGGATTTGCCACCACTCCAATGCTTGCAATGGTAGTGCCGGTGTGCGGACATTGGCCTTGCTCCTCGTCACCTTCACTCATGATCTCCTTCTCCTTCTCGGGGTCTTGGAGGTCTTCCTCCATGGGCTCCTTCCCTTTATCCTTGGTAGACACCATTGTGCTTCTAAGCCTTCAAACAGTATGTCCTGGCAGAACCAGATCGAAACAAAAACACGATGAAAACACGATATGCGGACCTCGAGGGATCCGGGGGGTTATATATTACGAAGTTTCATATCAAAAGGAAGGTACTGGGAGAAAACGAGTCGGAGGTGTAGTCCTGGGTGGCCTCACCACCTGGTGGCGTGGCCAGGGGTGGGCCCGCACCGTGGGGTGGTGTGGGCCACCCCGGCTCCGGTTCCATCCCTTTTTCGCTTCGAAACTTTCCTTATTGACTGAAAACTGCAAAAATATAGTTGGATTGTAATTTCATGGAACTTTTCTTACCAGAACTGTTACCTAGTTGGAAACGGACTATACAGGTCTCTGAATTTGGTCCTCAATGAATTTCTCTAGAGTTATAACTTGAAAGGCATCAACATCTTCATTGTAAGAATCTCCAGCAATATAGTGTTTGAGTCGCTGTCCATTCACTACTTGTGTAGTATTATCTTTTAGAGAAGAAATTTTTATTGCTCCTGAACGGTATACTTCTTCAATGATGAAAGGTCCTTCCCATTTTGATAGTAGCTTACCTGCAAAAAATCTGAGACGGGACCTATACAATAGAACTTTCTCACCAACATGAAATTCTCTTTTAAGTATTCGCTTGTCATGCCATCTTTTAACTTTTTCCTTAAAGATCCTAGCATTCTCATAGGCTTCACTCCTCCATTCATCTAAAGAACTTAAGTCAAATAATCTTTTCTCACCAGCGAGCTTACAATCTCTATTTAGTTCTTTCACCGCCTAGTAAGCTTTGTGTTCTAACTCTAAGGGTAAGTGGCAAGCTTTCCCATAAACCATTTTATAAGGAGACATTCCCATAGGATTTTATAAGCAGTACTAAAACCGCCATGAATGAAATGAGAACCCCCATCAGTCATGAGATACCTAGGCACTCCAAACCTAGGAAAGATAACATCCTTAAGCATTTTTAGAGAGGTTTCCCCGTTAGCACTTTTCGTAGGAATGGCTTCTACCCACTTAGTAACATAATCAATGGCAACAAGAATATGAGTGTAACCCTTCGAAGGAGGGAAAGGACCCATAAAGTCGAATCCCCAACACTCAAAAGGTTCAATAACTAGAGAGTAGTTCATAGGCATTTCATTGCGTCTAGAAATATTACCAACACGCTGACATTCATCACAAGATAAAACAAATTTTCTTGCATCCTTAAAAATGGTAGGCCAGTAGAAACCTGATTGTAGTACCTTTTGTGCAGTTCTATCTCCTGCATGATGTCCTCCATAGGCGCTACCATGACATTTACGCAATATCTCTTTTTGCTCATATTCTGGAACACATCTTCGCATAATACCATCAACTCCTTCTTTGTATAAGTGTGGGTCATCCCAAAAATAATGCCTCAAATCATAAAAGAACTTTCTTCTTTGCTGAGCTATAAAAGTTGGAGGCAAATACTTGGATACAATAAAGTTAGCATAATCAGCATACCAAGGGCTTCCTCGAGAGCTCACCCCTACTGCGGCTAACTGTTCATTTTGGAAACTATCATTAACAGGCATAGGATCAAAAGAGATGTTTTCCAAACGAGATAAATTATCAGCTACAGGATTTTCAGCACCCTTCCTATCTACTATGTGTAGATCAAACTCTTGTAAAAGTAGTACCCATCTAATAAACCTAGGCTTAGCGTCCTTCTTTGTCATAAGATATTTAATAGCAGCATGATCGGTATGAATGGTTACTTTTGAGTCCACAATATAGGGCCTAAACTTATCACAGGCAAAAACAACAGCTAGAAATTCCTTTTCAGTAGTGGCATAATTCCTTTGAGCAACGTCTAGAGTCTTACTAGCATAATGGATAACGTTTAACTTTTTATCAATACGTTGCCCAAGGACAGCCCCTACAGCAAAATCACTAGCATCACACAGTATTTCAAAGGGTAAACTCCAATCAGGTGGTTGAACAATAGGGGTTGTAGTTAAAGCCTTCTTAAGAATTTCAAAACCTTCCCTACAATCATCATCAAAAATAAAAGGTACATATTTTTTAAGAAGATTAGTGAGAGGCTTTGATTTCCTAGAGAAATCTTTAATAAACCTCCTATAGAAACCAGCATGACCAAGGATACTACGAATACCTTTGATGTCTCTTGGACATGGCATCTTCTCAATTGCCTCAACTTTAGCTCTATCAACTTCTATGCCTCTTTTAGAAACTTCATGCCCAAGAACAATCCCTTCATTAACCATGAAGTGACATTTCTCCCAGTTAAGAACAAGATTAGTTTCTTCACATCTCTGCAAAACTCTATCAAGGTTGTGTAAACAATTATCAAAACAAGTTCCATAGACAGAAAAATCATCCATGAACACTTCTACAATTTCCTCACAAAAACCATGAAAGATAGCAGACATGCATCTTTGGAAAGTAGCAGGAGCATTACATAAACTAAAAGGCATACGTCTATAAGCATAAGTTCCATAAGGGCAAGTAAAAGTAGTTTTTTCTTGATCTTGTTGTTTAACAGCAATTTGAGAGAACCCAGAATAACCATCAAGAAAACAAAAATGGGTCTTTTTAGATAACCTTTCCAACATTTGATCAATAAAAGGAAGCGGGTAGTGATCTTTCTTAGTAACTTTATTGACTTTCCTAAAATCGATGCACATCCTATAGCCTACCACTATTCTTTGCGGAAAAAGCTCATCATTATCATTAGGGACAACGGTAATACCTCCCTTTTTAGGAACACAATGAACATGACTAACCCATTCACTATCAACAATAGGGTAAATAATACCAGCATCAAGGAGTTTCAATACCTCATTCCTTACCACTTCCTTCATTCTAGGATTTAAATGTCGTTGGTGCTCCACTACTGGCTTCACATCTGGTTCTATGTTGATAGAATGCTGACATATAGTAGGTGAAATCCCTTTTAAATCATCCAGAGTATACCCCATAGCTTCTCGATGTTTCCTCAAAACTTCCAAAAGCCTTTCTTCTTCCTTCCCTAAAAGTTTAGCGCTAACAATAACAGGATATATCTTTTTATCATCAATATAAGCATATTTAAGATCATCAGGGAGAGGTTTTAGATCGAAAACCGGATCCTTTTTAGGTGGCATCGTGGTACCCAAGTCTTCTACAGGCAAGAGAAATAGAAGCAAGTTGTTTAACCCTAAAATCCTCATTATGGGTTTCCTCTTCGCAAGGTTCTTTAGCAAATTTCGAAAAATTAAACTCATAAGATTCCCCATCAAACTTAGTCAAGATTTTCTCCCTCTTGTAATCAATAATAGCTCCACAAGTACTCAAGAAAGGTCTACCAAAAATGATAGGATAAGTTTTACTAGTAGCTGAACCAAGTACTAGAAAATCAACACGGTACTTAATCTTACCGCAAAGAACTTCCACGTCTCGCACAATACTAATTGGAGAGATGGTCTCTCTATTAGCAAGGTGAATAACCACATCAATCTCTTCCAACTCGCAAGGACTGATCTCATGCATAATTTCTCTATAAAGCTCATAAGGAATAGCACTATAACTTGCACCAATATCACATAAACCATAATAGCAATGATCACCAATTCTAATAGAAAGCATAGGAACACTAGCCTTTTTAGTTCTATTCGGATGTGAAACAATATTAGAAGCATCCTCACAAAAGACTATGTGCCCATCTTCTATGCTTTTAGTGACAAGGTCCTTCACAATTGCTACCACAGGTTCAATGTTTATTTGTTCATCAGGTTTTACAGTTCTTTTTTCACTCTTGGTGATTACATTAGTCATCATAGGATGGTCCTTTACCTTTTCGGGGAAGAGAATCTTCTCGATATAAGGTTCAGGTAAAATGGGGTCAATGATGCAATACTCAGCACCTCCAATAGGAGCATAGTCAACAATATCTTTGTAAGGTGCATGGTATTTGTTCCATCCCCTTTTTGGAATTTCGATATAGGAAGCAAAAGCTCTAAAGAAATTTGTAATAACTTGCAAATCAAGACCATAAAGATTACTAATATTTTGAAAGTCATCAGTTCCCATAAAATATTCAATGCATTCATAATCATAATTTATACCTGACTTTCTACCTTTATCATTCTCCCAAGCTTCAGCATTATCTTGAATACGGTCCCGAAGATCCCATTTAACTTCTTCTCCCATGTGAGTGAATGATCCAACACAAGAAGCATCCAATAAATCTTTATCATGTAGAGGGAGCCTTGCATAGAAGTTATTGATAATAATATTGTTGGGGAGCTCATGAATGGGACATTTGAGCATTAGTAACTTCAATCTCCCCCAAGCTTGAGCTGTGCTCTCTCCATCAAGAGGCCAAAAGTTGTATATTTGATTATGATGTTTATGAATCTCACTAGGAGGATAAAACTTTTAATAAAAGAGAGGCACTATTTCCTCCCATTCCAGAGCTTGACCATTCTTTAGCAGCTTATACCATTCCTCCGCTCTTCCTTTCAGTGATAATGAGAATAACTTCTTCTTAACTTGATCTATAGTAATACCTGCACACTTGAACAACCCACATAATTCGTGTATGAAGAGTAAATGATCACCGGGATGGACAGTTCCATCCCCAACATAGTAGTTATCCATAACACGATCAATAATTCTTGTAGGTACTTTGAAAACATCTTTCTCAGCAGGTGGTGGCTTATCTACTACCTTAGCAGTAGTAGTAGCATTACCAAATAAGAAACTCAGCGAATTATCCATAACGAAAATAAAGCAACTAGCAGAAGTAAACAATACTCATAGTAGAAGTTTCCTTTACCAGTTCCACTCTCCAATAGCGCTTCACTCCCCGGCAACAGCGCTAGAAAATAGTCTTGATGACCCACAAGTATAGGGGGTGTATCGCGGTATTTTCGATAAGTAAGAGTGTCAAACCCAACGAGGTGCAGAAGGTGCTGGCTAGTGGTATGGATCAGGAATTCTCTACAAATACTTAGCAAACGGATTTTTAGGGGTTTTTGATAAATCAAATAAACAAAGTACGAGTAAACAAAAAACAGTAAGAATAAATGCAGCAAGTGGCCCAATCCTTTATGCAGCAAAGGACAAGCCGGTTGTCTTTCTATAGATGACCAAACGTTCTCGAGAACACATGGGAAGACTGTCAAGTGCTTTCGCTTCATATAGTCGATTAATCTTTTTTAGCTTGCTAAGTGTTGTGTGGGTGAACCTGTGCTAATGTACCGTCCCATCTAAGACTAATACATACTTGTGATTATACCCCTTGCAAACATCCATAAGTACAAGAAAGTAATTAAGGTAGAACCTAACCACAACTTTAAACTCTAAGACCGTTACGTCCCTTGTGCAATGGTTTCCTAATGGGGGTTCAGGTTTCTGTCACTCCGGCAACCCCTACGATTAGTAGCCAAATACACAATTCATTCCCCTAGGCCCATATAGGTGAAGTGTCATGTAGTCGACGTTCACATTACACAACTAGAAGAAGTACACCACAACTTAGATAACAATCTATTGAATCTTTCTCAACGCAACTCCATTACTAACAACAAGATTTCTCCCATGTCCTCAAGAACAAAGCGAACTACTCACAAGACATCATATGGATCATGATCAGAGATGGAATAATGATGTATAATAATCTGAACATAAACAATAATTCAATGGTTCACTCAATAGCATCAACTACAAAGAGTAATCAACACCGGGAAAGTTTCCCCTATGAACTATGCAAGATTCAACCAATTGTTACAGCAATATGGAGATGGTGCTGATGGTGCTGATGGTGATGATGGTGGTGATGATGATGATCCCGATGAAGTCCAGCTTGATGGTGGTGTTGATGGCGACGATCTCCCCTCTCCGGAAAGGAATTCCACCGGTAGAAATCTGTCTGCCGGAGAGATCTTTCTCTCTCGGTGTTTTCCGCCCCGTAGAGGCGGCAGAATCTTTTGTGGTCGCTCCCCGAGTCTTAGAGTTTCGTGGGGATGATATACGCCAGAGGGGAGAGGCTGGAGTGGGCCAGGGCGGCCACACCACTCCTTGGCGCGGCCTAGGCCTGCCCGTGCCATGGGGTGGTGTGGGCCCCCTGTGGCCCACCTCCACTCCATCTTCTGGCATCCCGAGTCTTATGGAAAAATAGGATTTTCCGTATATTTTCCTGGATTTTCTGATCTTCGCGAATTTTGCCTCCAAACAGCACTTTTTCCATCTGAATCCTGACTGCAGCGGTCCATGCTCCAAAAGTCATCAACCATGTTAAAATAGATGAAATAACATAAGTATCACCTCTCAATATGAAATTTATCAATGAATAATAGTGAATTAAGACATAGAATAGTGATGCAAAATGGACGTATTAGTGCCCTACCGGTTCTTCCTCTCTGGCTTGTCACCGCCGCTAGGAGCCCCTGCCGATCGAGCTCGCCTCACCGACCGAGCTTCCTCACCTCCGTCCGCGCGCAGGACCACAGCCTCTTGGTGCTCTAGTTCGACCACGGAGGCCCTCGTCATCATCTCCCTTGCATTAATGCGCCCGCCAAGCTCCGGTCGCCGCCTTCCTCTGCGCCTCCCCGCCTGCGGCCGAGCTCTCCCCGTCCATGGTGCCTCCGTCTCCGTCGTCTGTGAATCCCACCGCTGCCGCCTCTCTCCCTGCCGTCAAGCCGCGCCCTCCTGCGCCTCCTTTGTCATGGGTGCCCCTTCCGCGTCGTCTTCTGCCGCCGCCCATGGGATCCTCTCCGCGAGCCACCGCTAGGCCGCCTCTGCACAAGCTCGTCGCCAGGGCAAGGTTGTCTCGGCGGCTCTAGTGAGGCCCTCCTCTCTACAGCCCGCCCCATCCGTCAAGTTTTGTGTCCTGGCCATGTTGGTGTTTGAGAGCTAATGTTGATGCCTGCTTCCTGCTCGGTTCCCATTGCTGCGGCGGTATGCTACCGATTGAGGTGTTGTCGCGTGTAACCCTAGAACTCCGTCGCGGAATCCGGAGATCTCCTACACGGATCGTTGGACTATGCAAGACCACTGACGCTTAAACCCGAGAGAACCACGCCGAGAACCCGCGGTACCCGAAGTTCGACACTGGACCGGTACATCAGGACCTCCTTTATGGAACCCGAGAACTCTAACATGGAAGCCGGGGGCGATAACACCGGATCAACAAGATCTTCTTCATGTACCCGAAGACGCCAAGACCCCGAGTGCGCCGACACGGATTTGAAGACCGATCTCGGAGTCTGAAGACCGAACCCGTCCCCCTCTGAACTCCAAGATCTCTGAACCGAGATGTGTGACCCCCTTTTCCGAGACCCTTATTTTTATAATAGGATATTAAATTGTTGCATATTAAATTGGTCATACTTGCATACATATTCTGGGTGTTTGGGGCTTTTTTGATGATCCATCTAAATTAAATATGGAGACCATATGCGGGCTATTTTAGGCTTATATCGGCTCCATTTAAATTTGCATAGAGAATCGATGTCATATTTTGCTTGTTAATACAACATTTAAATTGCGGGGTAGCTAAACAACATGAACCTCTTAATTAATCGTCGGGACCCCGGTTCCGCTTAATATTGCCTAGTTGCACTATATCTTTGACATGCCATGCATCATATCATAATCATGCCAGATCTTCTGCTGTAGTATTAAACAGTGCATCCAGTGTTTCTTTTAGTGCTTTGGTTCTTCGCGGATTAGGCCGTTGAGTTGATGTGAGTATCGACAAGTCCTTTGGATATGTTTCTTCGGCTATGTTTCCCAGGCGATCATTCTCCCCCTTTCTACCTATTTTGCATTTATAGTCTTTATTTCCTCCTGTTGATCTATTGCTATCCGTGTCGTGATGCTTTAGTGTTCAGTACCAGATATATTCCGTGCAGCCTTTATATTGCCTTGGACACCTCCTATTACCTGTTGTTTGGTAGATAGATGGTCTTGCGAGTCATAGTCGCTTGCTCAAGTGCGATCCCGTGTCGTGAAGTACCGCACAGTTGTTGGAATGTTGTCATCTGCTTTACGGTGGAGAGGATCATGACTTTAAATACAACTATTAAATTGTTGGGAATAGATATAACTAATGTAGAGGCATCGGTGGGCAATAGATGTTATTTGGTTCTTCCACGCTCACTTGTGTCCCGTAGGACCCCGAGTACTTGATACCCGTTCCTTGACTATCGCACTATCCACATGTGGGACCATGAATCCCGTTAGCCAGAACTTGATTCATTTCTTATTTCTTGGGGCCACAAACTAGTTTCGGGCTTTATTACTATCCTATACTTATGCCATGCTTTACTGCTTTATTTACGATTATGCGTGGAGCACCTGTACTATTTTGGATCGTGCCACGTTTTCGCGGTATCGACAAGCCCAGTCACAATTTCAGGTTCCCAGTCGTTTACAGCTATCGTCACAAACCCTGGGTCAGTCTCGGAGCCGGACAACTTTGTTGCGGGTAGCTTAGTGGGGTGGCCCCCTGAAATATTTTATGAATCCTGTGATTGCTTTGTCGTGAAAGCCTCGTTGGGTTTTTATTTGGTTTTTCCAAGGTTGATCGTACGTGTGTTGCTATTTGTGCACCCCTGCAGGGTAAATCTTTCTGAAAGCCATGTCCGCGGTTATGGACGACTTGGAGCACAGTATCTCGATCATAGACAAGCATAACTAAAGTAGTGCTATAAATATGACTTAATCTGTGACTAGTAATCAACTTCACTACAATGGAATGGATAATAAAAATGCCAGCAACTGGTGGAACTGGGGTGTATCGTGTCATGTTATACCTGCCTAGTAAGTATCGCAACTCCAATGGAATGAAATAAAAGTGCCAACAACTGCTGGGTTTAGGATGTCACATGCTAATTGTATCTGACTAATAAGTACTGCAGCTACAACTGAATGGTTAACTAAAATTTCCCACTACTTATGCTATCGGGATGACTCATGCTATCTATATCTGACTAGTAAATGCTACAACTATAATGGAATAAATAAAACTGCCAACTGTGTGAGTTCCTCGGTTTGACTCTCTTGTTTGGTCTCGAGGGGGAATACCAGGATGGGTATGATTGGTGTTAGTATCAGGTTGGTCCCGAATAGGTCTCTCTTATCCCTCTCTAATAGCCGACATTTGCATCGAGTCTCTATAGGTTGTTTAGTGCATGCCGCGCTGCCGCTTCAGTCCACCATACCTATGTAGGCGAGAGCCGCCGAATTCTAGCCTCGCTGTGTACTGGCCTCAGTACTGATGCTCCTTTTTTTCCTTTGCCCTTTGTCGGCACCCATTTTGTTTTAGCAGGTTTGAGATCGACGTCATTAGCAGGGTTACCCTTCCGGCCTGGCCTGGGCAGGGTTATGGACGCCATTGGTTATTCTTCAGGGCTCTTAGCCCCATTTGCATCTTGTCCGTAGTCGGACGCTCTATCGTTTTCAAGGTGATTTGGTTCTTTGTATAGTATATATGTATTCTTGACTCATGGAATCGTTGTTGTATATATATGTTCTGTGGGTCCCATCGTGGACTATTGTAAAATGATATTACTTCGTTTTCCACCCGCACGTAAGTGCCTGGTGGGCATCTTTGAATCATTTGTATGCGGGTTTGGCGGGAATCGCTGAAACTTGCATAGTGCGATTCGAGGGTGTTACAAAGTGGTATTAGAGCTTAGCAGTTACGATACCTCACTAGTCCAGCCTGTAGGATAACCTAGCTAACGGCTGATGTAGAGTGTCAAAACTATTTTGCAAAACCGGTTGGATAGATCTGATTAGGTCTGCTTTTACTCCTTACCCTATGCTATTCTCCTCTTACCTATGCGTGTTTTGAATCTACTCTTATATTTTCTTCGAGTCCAGGATTTCTCGTGGTTGTGTTTCCGTCGAACCTTCGGGGTTTCTCTTCCTCTCTTTTATAATGGTGGAGCTACAATCATCAATCTGCATCTTGTTTGTTGTACCCTTCATCCAATCTTTTTGGTCCTTGAACTCTTTATCTGTATCTACACCTTGACGGATATCCGTATCGTTGAAAGACATATGAGAAGGATGATCATTGGTGAAGTTGGAGTATACCTTGATCATGTGTTGTTCATTCCAATGGAACCATCACGGAACCTAATCATTGTGTCATTTCATATGATTTCTTTGTATCTTCTGGTGGTCCCCAATGCGACGACATCATCTATGAAGAGCCTGCATCACCCCTTTGTTCCGAGCACCACTTGTGAAGATCTTCAGTCTAAATTTCTGTGAGTTGGGTTGCATGATTTTCCTATTCTTGTATGGAGTTAATAGTTTGGGTACGGGATGGACTGATCACCCTAATCGACCCCTTATTGTTAACTCTTGTACATCGAACTAGTGGATCAATGTAACTTTTACTCTTTTCGTGGAAGCTAGAGGTGGTCTTATCTGCCGAGACCTCTACCTTCGTCATTTGTTTCTCCGGAGTGTTCTCTGAATGAACGTGAGCAACAACCCCTTGTTGGTGGTGTCGACAACTTTAAGACAAAACAAGAATCTTTGTTAGTGGTGTCGTGAGGATCTACACGAAGCAAGAAGCATCTGATCATCAGCCTTCTTCCCCGTACCATGAGGCGGATCTCGAGGGCGAGATCCATTGTTAGTGGTGTCGAATTGTAGCACCCCGGTAAAACCACTACTAGAAAATCGTGTGTTATTTCTATTTTATGCATCATCATGATTGCATGCTCATGTCATCATGCCATATTACATTTGAGCATCATCATCATTATGCATATATTTGACTAAAACTAATTTCCAAAAGCCTATCTTTGATTTGTAAACATCCCCCATATTTATTTCAAACCAAAACTCTAGGTCCGTTTGGATCTTGTGTTTGTCTAAAACTATTATTCTAAAAGTTTTGTTTTCTAAAAATAAAATAAATGTTTTTGTTCGGGGAGGCAGTCTAGCCGGGCGGGCCAGAGGCCCAACCGCCTAGACCACCTGCTACCCGACCCAACCCATCTAGGCTAAACCCTATTTACCTCCACCCCAACCCAGCTGCCAGCCACCACCCGCACAGCCGCCCGATCCGACCCCTGTCACGCTGCCTAACCCGCGCGCGTCGCGATCCTGCCCCAGCACTAGCCCCACACCCCACCATCCCGACCCCACCCCGATCGACCCTGCTCTCACCGTCCACCTCGCTCGGTCAAGCCTGGCCCCACCCTGCAATTCCCATCCGAGAGCCACACACGCAACCCCGCGTCGCATCTCTCCCTCGACCGTTCCCCATCTCGCTCGCACAGCCACCGCCGCTCTCTGCTTCTGCGCGGCCAGCCGCTCCTCCCTCCTCGCCCCATTGGCCCAAGCTCCGCCTTTCAGCCACTGGCGCCGCTCACCTCCCCTGCGTGCCCTACCGGTTCTTCCTCTCTGGCTCATCACCGCCGCATGGAGCCCCTGCCGCTCGAGCTTGCCTCACCTACCGAGCATCCTCACCTCCGTCCGCGCGCAGGACCACAGCCTCTTGGTGCTCTAGTTGGACCATAGAGGCCCTCATCATCCTCTCCCTTGCAGCAACGTGCTCGCCAAGCTCTGGTCGCCGCCGTCCTCTACGCCTCCCCGCCTGCGGCCGAGCTCTCCCCGTCCATGGTGCCTCCATCTCTGTCTCCGTCATCCGTGAAGCCCACTGCTGCCGCCTCTCTCCCTGCCGTCAAGCCGCGCCCTCCTGCGCCTCCTCTGTCGCGGGTGCCCCTTTCGTGTCGTCTTCTGCCGCCGCCCATGGGATCCTCTCTGCGAGCCACCGCTAGGCTGCCTCTGCACAAGATCGTCGCCAGGGCAAGGTCGTCTCGGCGGTTCTGGTGAGGCCCTCCTCTCTGCAGATCGCCCCATCCGTCAAGTTTTGTGTCCTGCCGTGTTGGTGTTTGAGAGCTGATGTTGATGCCTGCTTCCTGCTCGGTTCCCGTTGGTGCAGCGGTATGCTACCGATTGAGGTGTTGTCGCGTGTAACCCTAGAACTCCATCGCGGAGCCCGGAGATCTCCTACACGGATCGTTGGACTACGCAAGACCACCGGTGCTTGAAACCGAGAGAACCACGCTGAGAACCCGCGGTACCCGAAGTTCGACACCGGACCGGTACATCAAGACCTCCTTTATGGAACCCGAGAACTCTAACATGTAAGCTGGGGGCGATAACACCGAATCAACAAGATCATCTTCATGGACCGGAAGATACCAAGACCCCGAGTGCGCCGACATGGATTTGAAGACCGATATCGGAGTCTGAAGACCGAACTCGACCCCATCTGAACTCCAAGATCTCCGAACCGAGATGTGTGACCCCCTTTTCCGAGACCCTTATTTTTATAATATGATATTAAATTGTTGCATATTAAATTGGTCATACTTGCATACATATTGTGGGTGTTTGGGGATTTTTCGATGATCCATCTAAATTAAATATGGAGACCATATGTGGGTTATTTTAGGCTTATATCATCTCCATTTAAATTTGCATAGCGAACCGATGTCATATTTTGCTTGTTAATACAACATTTAAATTGCGGGGTAGCTAAACAACATGAACCTCTTAATTAATCATCGGGACCCCGGTTCTGCTTAATATTGCCTAGTTGCACTGTATCTTTGACATGCCATGCATCATATCATAATCATGCCAGATCTTCTGCCGTAGTATTAAATAGTGCATCCGGTGTTTCTTTTAGTGCTTTGGTTTTTCGCGGATTAGGCCGGTGAGTTGATGCGAGTATCGACAAGTCCTTCGGATATGTTTCCCAGGCGAGCATTCTCCCCCTTTCTACCTATTTTGCATTTATAGTCTTTATTTCCTCCTGTTGATCTATTGCTATCTGTGTCACGATGCTTTAGTGTTCAGTACCAGATATATTCCGTGCAGCCTTTATATTGCCTTGGACACCTCCTATTACCTGTTGTTTGGTAGATAGATGGTCTTGCGAGTCGTAGTCGCTTGCTCAGGTGCGATCCCGTGTCGTGAAGTACCACACAGTTGTTGGAATGTTGTCATCTGCTTTACGGTGGAGAGGATCATGACTTTAAATACAACTATTAAATTGCTGGGAATTGATATAACTAATGTAGAGGCATCGGTGGGCAATAGATGTTATTTGGTTCTTCCACGCTCACTTGTGTCCCGTAGGACCCCGAGTACTTGATACCTGTTCCTTGACTATCGCACTATCCGCATGTGGGACCATGAATCCCCTTAGCCAGAACTTGATTCATTCCTTATTTCTTGGGGCCACAAACTAGTTTGGGGCTTTATTACTATCATGTACTTATGCCATGCTTTACTGCTTTATTTACGATTGTGCGTGGAGCACCTGTACTGTTTTGGATCGTGCCACGTTTTCGCGGTATCGACAAGCCTAGTCACACTTTCGGGTTCCTAGTCGTCACAAACCCTGGGTCCATCTCGGAGCCGGCCAACTTCGTTGCGGGTAGCTTAGTGGCGTGGCCCCCTAAAATATTTTATGAATCCTGTGATTGCTTTGTGGTGAAAGCCTCGTTAGGTTTTTATTTGGTTTTTTCGAGGTTGATCGTGCGTGTGTTGCTATTTGTGCACCCCTGCAGGGTAAATCTTTCTGAAAGCCGTGTCCGCGGTTATGGACGACTTGGAGCACAGTATCTTGATCATAGACAAGCATAACTAAAGTAGTGCTATAAATTTGACTTAATATGTGACTAGTAATCAACTTCACTACAATGGAATGGATAATAAAAGTGCCAACAACTGGTGGAACTAGGGTGTATCGTGTCATGTTATACATGCCTAGTAAGTATCGCAACTCCAATGGAATGAAATAAAAGTGCAAACAACTGCTGGGTTTGGGATGTCACATGCTAATTGTATCTGACTAATAAGTACTGCAACTACAATTGAATGGTTAACTAAAATTGCCCACTACTTATGCTATCGGGATGACTCATGCTATCTATATCTGACTAGTAAATGCTACAACTATAATGGAATGAATAAAACTGCCAACTGTGTGAGTTCCTCGGTTTGACTCTCTCATTTGGTCTCGAGGGGGAATACTAGGATGGGTATGATTGGTGTTAGTATCAGGATGGTCCCGAATAGGTCTCTCTTATCCCTCTCTAATAGCCGACAGATGCATCGAGTCTCTATAGGTTGTTTAGTGCATGCTGCGCTGCCGCTTCAGTCCACCATACCTATGTAGCCGAGAGCTGCCGAATTCTAGCCTCGCCGTGTACTGGCCTCAGTACTAACGCTCCTTTTTTTTCCTTTGCCCTTTGTCGGCACCCCTTTTGTTTTAGCAGGTTTGAGATCAACGTCGTTAGCAGGGTTACCCTTCCGGCTTGGCCTGGGCAGGGTTATGGACACCATTGGTTATTCTTCAGGGCTCTTAGCCCCATTTGCATCTTGTCCGTAGTCGGACGCTCTATCGTTTTCAAGGTGATTTGGTTCTTTGTATAGTATATCTGTATTCTTGACTCATGGATTCGTTGTTGTATATATATGTTCTGTGGGTCCCATTGGGGACTATTGTGTAATGATATTACTTCGTTTCCACCCACACGTAAGTGCCTGGTGGGCATCTTTGAATCATTTCTATGCGGGTTTGGCGGGAATCGCTGAAACTTGCATAGTGCCAATTCGAGGGTGTTACAATCATGATTCTTGTTTATACAAGAAGTTTAGTGGGAGCAAAGTAAACTTTCTGTTCTTATATGTGGATGACATATTATTGATTGGAAATGATGTCCAGATGTTGCAAGAAACCAAGGAGTCATTGGAAAGGAGTATCTCAATGAAGGACTTGGGTGAGGCAACTTATATACTAGGAATCCGGATATATAGAGATATATCCAGGCGGCTCTTTGGATTGAGTCAAAGTACATATTTGGAGAAAGTGTTGAAGAAATTCAACATGGAATCGTCTAAGAAGGGGTTCTTACCAATGTCCCATGGCATAAGACTTAGCAAGACTCAGTGTCCTTCGACAACTGATGAGCGAAGTAGGATAAGTGCGATTCCGTATGCTTCGGCAGTAGGGTCCATCATGTATGCCATGATTTGTACTAGGCCGGATGTTTCCTATGCTCTAAGTGTTGTGAGCAGATACCAGGCTGACCCGAGATAAATCCACTGGGCAGCAGTTAAGAACATTCTTATGTACTTGAGAAGGACTAAGGATGTGTTCTTAGTTTATGGAGGTGAGGTTGAACTCAGTGTAAGGGGTTACACAGATGCGAGTTACCTTACTGACTCAAATGATTCTCGTTCGCAATCTGGGTACGTGTTCGTTATGAACGGAGGGGCTGTGAGCTGGAAGAGTTCCAAGCAAGAGACTGTGTCTGCATCTACAACAGAAGCTGAGTATATTGCTGCCTCGGAGGCAGCAAAGGAAGTTGTTTGGATTAGGAACTTCCTGATTGATCTTGGTGTGGTTCAGGGATCGTCCAATCCGTTAGACGTGTGTTGTGACAACAATGGTGCTATTGCACAAGCCAAGGAACCTAGACAACACCAGAAGAACAAACATATACTCATGCGATACCACCTGATTCGCCAGTACGTGGATCAAGGTGATATCAAGCTATGCAAGGTACACACGGATGCAAACATTGCAGATCCATTGACAAAGCCACTTCCATAGCCTAAGCATGAGGCGCACGTAAGAGCCATGGGTATTAGATGCCTAGACATGTGATGTCGGATGATTGACTCTAGTGCAAGTGGGAGACTGTTGGGAATATGCCCTAGAGGCAATCATGGTTGATGATATTTCCCAAAGTATTCATAAAGTAAAGTTGTCCCTATATGAACATCAGATATATATCACTGAATGCATGATTCAGTTGTGGAACTATGTATTCATGATTGTTCATATTAGATTGTCCTTGGTCGTTGAGGTTGTGCTAGACACACAACTTAGACCAATGTGCAAGTCGGCTGATGACACGATTCCACTTGTCATGGGCATGGTGGTGCTATTCTGACTTACACTGATTTAGCTAAAGAGTTTAGCGAGTCGGACTGACCCACAGTTGATATGCAACGAGCATGTTATCATTTGCAGTCTCAAGCAATGGAATCCTTTGACCTGAGGTGATTGCATGATCCGAGTTGTGGATCGCCAACTTAGGTTCTATCAAACACAGTTCCGTAAATGGGCAGTTAGAAAGGTAGAGTTCGGGTTGGTTGTGAAGCAAGCTGCGTGACGTGGATTACCAAGATGGGATTTGCCCCTCCGTAATGGAGAGATATTCTCTAGGCCCTCTCGTCTGATATGATTCGGAAGCATGGCCATGCGCTACTCAGTTAAGTGTTAACTGAGGAGTCTGAGTAAGAGTTAGTCTAGTGAATCACATATCATGGTACGAGAAGAGAGTTAAGCTATTTAAGGGATGGCAACTACTCGCCTATAGCTTAACAGATATATCGTGAGGCAAAGGGACTTGGACGAAAGTCACATTGAAGGTTCGTCTTCTGACTTTACGACACTTGGGAGTTGGCACGTCTTGCTAGAGGCTGCTACGATCTATCGACTTGAGACCTAGTGGTCATGGGAGTGAGTTGGACTCAAAGCCATGACAGGATACTTGGAGGCGTAGCTCATGTCGTGTCCAGGTGTACGTGAACCTATAGGGTCACACACTTAAGGGTAAGGAGCCCATGTGGATTAGATCCATATGGAGATTGGAGTACATCCTAGATGGGACTCAAGCGTTGAGCCCAACTAGGACTATATATAAGTGGAGTGACAAGGGATAGTCCCTGACCTAGCCGTCACTTTCTCCACTTCCATTTCAGGCTAGACAAGATCTAGCAGTCCTCTGTCCGGAGCTCCTTCCTGTATGTATGGATACTAGTAGAGGCGTTGCACGTGCGGTGCTGGAGACGGGGAAAGCTCGCGGGGATCTGGCGAAGGAGTTCGTGGGATCCGGTGTAACTGTCCATGGGATTCGGGTTGTTCGTGGGATCGTTCGGCACTACTTCGACGCGCTACATCAACTTCCGAATCTGCACGTCTAGCGGTAATCTCGTGGCCTATTACCTGAGCTGGATCTTGGGAGTTCCGCGTTAGGGAAAAAGTTTTGTTTATCTCTGTGTGGCCCAACAGTGGATATGGCCATGACCGTGGCCGTTAGGCTTGAAATCCAAGATTGTTCATACTCATTCACAACTAACCTCAAATTCTTTTCACTTTTACCACTAACTTGTAGGTTTGAATTTTACATGGATGGTAGGAGTACATTTTACATCAAGGACCTAAAAAGGGGGAAATTACATCGAGGTCCATACATTTAGCATGAAGTACCCTAAAATTAAGCAAATAAAACAGTCTGGTTCGGCTCCTTCTCGAGAGAGAAGCTGATCAAGCCGTACTTTTCATAGTACTTCTTCCTCTTCGTTTGTTTTCATCAAGGACCTAAAAGGGGAAAATTACATCGAGGTACAAAAATTTAGCACGAAGCAAGCCTTAAAATTAAGCAAAGGAAAATTGTCGGGTTTGGCTCCTTCTCGAGAAAGAACCTGACCAAGCCATACTCTTCGTACTACTTCCTCTTTGTTTGTTTTCAAAATACATGGCCAAATTTTGCATCATGCAAATTCTTAGATATGGGATCATGAATCATCAGCATAAAGTATGATGTACATATCTCCATGACCCTGGTCGTTCGGCTTGAAATGCAAGAATGTTCATACTCATTGACAACTAATAAGCTTAAATATGTTTAAATTTTACCACTTGCTTTTATCTTCGAATTTTACACGGACAGTGGGAGTACATTTTACAGCAAGGACCTAAAAAGGAGTAAAATTACATCCAGGTCCATACATTTAGCATGAAGCAACCTAGAATTAAGCAGGGAAAACAGTCATGTTTGGCTCCTTCTCGAGAGAGAAGCTCATTGAGCCATACTCTTCATACTACATTCTCTTTGTTTGTTTTCAAAATATTTGGCCAGAGTTGGCAGCATGAAAATTCGTGGACATGGGATCATCATCAGCATAAAGTATGATGTAGATATGGCCATGATCTTGGTCGTTCGTCTTGAAATCTAAGAACGTTAATACTCATCGATAACTAATAATCTTAAATATGTTTAAATGTTACCACTTGCTTTTAGGTTTGAATTTTACAAGGACGGTGAGAGTACATTTTACATCAAGGAGCTAAAAAAGGTAAAATTACATCGACATCCGTACATTTATGTCTGAAAACTTGTCTTGTGGTATTCAGATTCATATTCTTTGGTGTTTATTTACATAAAAGAACAATCTTGTCATCACTCAAAAAATTGATAATTAAATGTTCTTTTGTGATAGTTGGAAACTAACACCGACGATATTGTTTACTACATGAAGATGCACCCATTTACCTCTAAAAATACATTTAATTCAATAGCAATCAATTTCTCTTACTTGTGTAAATGCTAAGGCGGTCATAGTGGGGAGTAACTTCAACTAGTGTCATGCACCTAACACTATTCTAAGTTACCACCTTAATAGTGCATAGTAACTAATAGGTAGTGTCATAGAAGACTATATTAATTATCTTGTAGACTTATTTTCACTTGAAAAGTGTGATGTTATGGTAACTTAGCTAGTTACTACATCCATCTCTTTCCTCATTTAATAGCACGCCATGTGATCACTCGGAAAAAACTGAGAATTTTATTTCCTGATAGTTGGAAACTCACACTGACGACATTGTTTACTACAAGAAGATGCACCCATCTACCTCTGAAAATACATTTAATTCAAGAGCAATCTATCGCTCTTACTTGTAGCTCAAGTTTGACCTAATTTCGTTAAATTGTTAAGATGCAAAATCTTAGCAAGAAGTTGAACCTATTCTCAAAACTCTGGGTGTTTTATGATATATTAATTTTGACCCTTCGATGGGTACCTCCAAAAGATTTTTCATAAAACTTTCAAAGCAACCTATAGTTACTTGTAGTTTCAAATTTGACCTAATTTCGATAAATCGACATAAAGTCATTTGGTCAAATAGGCAGAGTTAGCTAGGAAGTTTGAAAACTCATATATAAAACCTGGGAATCATTGGTACAACATATTGGTAAACTTGGCTTTTGGCATTCAGATCCAATATTCTTCGGACATTCCTAAACGGAAAAGCACAACCTCGCTCGTCATCCACTCGGAAAATTGAGAATGATTGAATGTTCTTTCTTGATATAGTTGGAAAATCACACCAACAACACTGTTTGGATTTGCCGGTCTTGATCCAACGGTCAATGTTCGAAGTTATCCATGCACTATATAGTGGTATGGTATGGTATGGTATTGTAAGAGATAAGAAAAGATAAAGATAAGATAAGAAGTACTAAAACTGGCCGATCTTTTGAGTAACCTTCCCTCCCGATGTTTGGGAAGCAAGTGAAAATTTTGAAAACCGGATAAGTTTGAATTTTTTTGCCACCGAGGACCAAAGTGGTTTCCTTCCTATGTACTCCTCGTCCGTACTCCACACCAACGCTGCTGCCGAACACGCCAGAGACATAGAGCAACTGTACCAAGGCACACGTGCGCAACACCACACTCTGGACCAGGGAGAGATCAGCCAGGCCAGTGTGCGAGGGGAAAGGGTAGGAGAGAGGGAGGATAGATGGTGAGAGGCAGCGAAGGAGAGAGAAAACACACAATTTGTTTTGCATGCATAGGTCCTGAAATTTACTACTAGTAGAGTGGCCACAGGAGTACCTCGTGTCAGGAACCCATCATAACTTTGACATGGAACCGCCTTCAACTCCTCTTCGCTGCTGCCCTCTTTTACCCTGCGTACATTTTATTCTCTCAGCGTGTACATCGCGTGGACAGAGGTGAGCATATGTCTAAGCAAAGAAATGAGTACTACTATACTAGTGTACTAGTACTAATATACTACCCCCTCTGATCTAAATTAATGTTCTCAGATTTGTCTAGATTTGGATGTATCTATCACTAAAAAATCACTAGATACATCCAAATCTAGACAAATGTGAGAACACTAATTTGGATCGAGGGAGTACTATTCGCTTTTTCCCTAATAAGGGCATCAACAATGTCTACAAATGCACACCTTAAGGCCTAGTATGTGGCATCTGCTAAGGTTCACCATATACATCGTGGACAAAATAGAGTTTGTATCTTTAAGCCTAATAAGGTGCACCTCAAGCTTGTGGGTTGCCCATAGAGAATAGAAAAATCATTTCCCCTCTCTCCCTGTTTCATGTGATCGTTTTCAAAAGGTGTTCAAAATTTTTATGATGCAAAATCTTAGCTAGAAGTCGAACCACTCGTCAAAACTCTCTATGGTTTCTGATATATTAATTAATCGCTCAATGGGTACCTCCAAAAGCTTTTTTCATACAACTTTCAAAGCAACCTACAATTTATTACTTATAGTTCAAGTTTGACATAATTTCATTAAATTCAAGAGCAATCTATCGCACTTAGTTGTAGCTCAAGTTTGACCTAATTTCATTAAACTGTCAAGACACAAAATCTTAGCAAGAAGATGAACCTATCATCAGAACTCTCTGTGGTTTCTGATAGTATATTAATTGACCCCCTCCCCCCGTGCCCCCTCCGATGGGTACCTCTAAGATCTTTTTCGTAAAACTTTCAAAGCAACCTACACAGTTTACTTGTAGTAGTTAAATTTTACCTATTATATTTTTTCTCCTTTACCTATTATAATTTTATATAGTGATGATATGCCAGATGTCTATTATCTAAATCTCACGTGCAGGGCACGTGCAATTTACTAGTACTTGTAGTTTCAAATTTGACCTAATTTCGATAAATCCACATAAAGTCATTCTAATAGGCTGAGTTAGCTGGGAAGTTTTACAACTCATAAAACATGGGAATCATTGGTACAAAATGTTCGTCCAATATATATGTATGTAAACTTGGCTTGTGGCATTCAGTTCCAATATTCTCCGGACTTTTATTTAAGAAAAAGAACAACCTCGCTCGTATTCTTCACTCAGAAAATGTAGAATTGAATGTTCTTTCTTGATAGTTGGAAACTCACACCAATGACACTGTTTACTACAAGAAGATGCACCGATGATCTACCTATGAAAAAACATTTAATTCAAGAGCAATCTATGGCATTTACTTGTAGCTAGCTCAAGTTTGACCTAGTTTTGTTAAATTGTCAAGATGCAAAGTCTTAGCAAGAAGTTGAACCTATCATCAAAACTCTCGCTGGTTTCTGATATATCAATTTTGACTCTTCAATGGGTACCTCCAAAAGCTTTTTCATAAATCTATCAAAGCAAAACCTACAATTTACTTGTAGATTCAAATTTGACCTAATTCCGAGATATCGACATAAAGTCATTCAAATGGATGGGGTTAGCTAGGAAGCTTGAAAACTCATAAAACATGGGAATCGCAAGTACAACATGTTGTTGACCCACTATATACGTCTGTCAACTTGGCTTGTGGTATCCACATCCAATATTCTTTGGACTTCTCTTTATAGAAAATAAAAGAACAACTAACCTCGCTCGTGTTCACTTGGAAAATGTAGAATTGAATGTTCTTTCCTGATAGTTGGAAACTCACACTAACGGTATTGTTTACTACAACAAGATGCACCGATCTACCTCTAAAAATACATTTAATTGAAGAGCAATCTATCACGCTTACTTGTAACTCAAGTTTGACCTAATTTCGTTAAATTATCAAGATGCAAAATCTTAGCAAGAAGTTGAACCTATCGTCAAAACTCTCGGTGTTTTATGATATATTAATTGTGACCCCTTGATGGGTACCTCCAAAAGATTTTTCATAAAACTTTGAAAGCAACCTACAATTTACTTGTAGTTTCAAATTTGACCTAATTTCGATAAATCGACATAAAGTCATTCAGTCAAATGGGCAGAGTTAGCTAGGAAGTTTGAAAACTCATAAATAAAACAGGGGAATCGTTGGTACAACATGTTGGTAAACTTGGCTTCTGGCATTCAGATCCAATATTCTTCGGACATTTCTTTACGGAAAAGAACAACTTCGCTCGTCAGCACTCGGAAAATTGAGAATAATTGAATGTTCTTTCCTGATATAGTTGGAAAATCGCACCGACGACACTATTTACTACAAGAAAATATACCCATCTACCTCTTTGAAAAGTCATATATTTCAACAGCAATCTATCGCGCTTACTTGTAGCTCAAGTTTGACCCAATTTCATTAAATAGTGTCATGTGATGCAAAATCTTAGCAAGAAGTCAAACCTATTTTCAAAACTCTCAGTTGTTTCTCATATATTGATTGTGGTACCCCGATCGGTACGGCGAAGTGATTGATGATCCTTGATGAGTAGTGAAAAAGTCTGGGCCTTCTAGGCGGCAATGGCAAGGTTGTGGTTAGCGAAGTCTCGAGCATTGTCCAATTCCTTCTGTTTGTCATACAGTAGGAAGTCGAGGTTCTCCACTTGGCGCTTCAACTCCGGATGACTTGGCATCTCCAGAGGCATTCCCATAGAATCACGCCTTGCATAGTGAGCAAAGCGAGTTCCCTGGATCAAGTTGACATTCTGTGCGCAAAGACGAGCGAGAGCTTCATGCATTGACCTGGCTAATCCATCTAGCCAGTTGTTCTCTCTCACGGTGAATTGAATCTTCTCGGAAAGTGGTTCCTCCATCTTGCCTCGAAGATCAGCAACTATCAGCCATTATAAATCTCCTCCCGGGTGGTCATTGAGTTGAGCTCCAAAGAATTCCGGATGCGGACGCTCAAGGTACTCAGACAGTGCATCAAGATCCCTCTTGAAGATCAGTTGGCCTCCGTTGCCCAACTGGTAGAACTTGCATTACTGAACTTCCATCTATAAGAATTTAGGATGAGAAAGTTAGGGAGGTGATCAAGTGTGTCAAATTTTATGGAGTAATGTAATAATTTTGATGAACATAAATCTTTTTAAAAGAATCTCAAGGGTAAGAGGGGAAATAGATTTTCACAAATACTCACTTTGGTTTTGAAACTAAGTTTTTGTTCGGACGTCCATTCTAACTAGGGTCTCCTATGGTCAACCTGGCTCTGATACCAACTTGCCAACACCCGGATTTTTAATCCGAGATGCCTGTTATGCCATACATCCCAATCCCGGGATTACCATTGTTGCGAGACATAACATATTGGATATCCCAGTACATCATCCATTACAAACCATAATAAGGTCTTACACAAATCAAGGATCTCATGATCCAGTCTTAGTACAAACAAATAGGGGAATAATAAGAGTAGCGGTGGGCTCCATCTTTAGTGTCACAGGCAATGCTGACGATGGGAGATGATCCTAGTTGTCGTAGCCATCCTGCTGTCCTCCTTCCGGATAGTCCTCCTCATAGTCTGGCCACGGGAATAGCCAGGGACAAAGCCATGAGTACTCTTTAGGTACTAGCAAACTATCACTAACAAGTAAGGTAGTTCTAGTAGGAATGCTAAGTTCTAAGTTTATTTGTAAAGTTAAGTTTGAAACCTAAGCTGAGTTCAGAAACAAAGAAAGATAAAAGAAAGTTTGAAATCACCTAAGTGGGAACTTAGTTGTCATAGTTACAACCATGTGGTGGTCAAGTCAGGTGACAATTCATTTCATAAGTCATTTTGAAAACATCTGACAATGGAACAATATGGCCACTCAAACTGTCCATAACCGCGGACGCGGCTATTCAAATAGTTTGACACTCTGCAGAGGTGGTACACTTTCACCACAAAATTCGATACATCTGTCTGGGGTAACCCTGAATCATCATACTTATTATGCAGATAATCAAACATAACCTTTCCTTTACACACTCTAGTATAAGAACCTCTCCTATGAGCTTGGCCTCCCAGCCATGGCCATCTGCCATCCTGGGCACTTCATAGGTGGACAACATCGAGAGGTAGCCTCATCTCAAATCTCTCCCGCGAGGGAACTAATACTAATGCATATAAACTTCTAGCTAAGCCTTACCCAATTCAGATATTGTGGTTATACAGTAAAATTGGAATGGTATCGCATCCGAACCCAACCATCAGTTTTTATAAAGGGGCTAAGGCTCATGCCTCAACATTTTCATCATCATAAACCATTTGTGTTTCTCAACACATGTCAAAACATCTCAATAGAATGACTCATCATTCCAAGGTTTTCATAATCATTTTTACCAAGTATTCCCATCTAAAGTGATCAAGTTTTTGGTTTAGCTCTAATCACTAAGTTAAGAGTGCTCATTAATGTGGGATGCTAATATCAATCTCATGCCATAGAATGACATCTAAGTGTTAACTAGATAGGCCAAGTTTTATACTATTTTTGCTATCTATAAATAAAGTAAAGAACTATGGTAAAGTAAAAGAAAGTAAAGCTTGTAAGAAAACTTGGGATGGGTATAAATCAAAAGGTATAACCAAAGCATGCCTAAGGCATCTTGCTTGGGTTATATTGCATCTAGTGATGGCTTGCAAGTTTTAGCTTGCCAATAATAGCTTGCCTTGATTGGTGCAGTGGTTGAAATTCTCCTCATCTTCTTCGGGGTAGAACTCCTCCTCGTAGACTTGGTCAGTACTATCGTCTATAAATACATACGGGATACACAATCACCAAACAATACTTAACTAGTCTACTTATCACACTAAGGCACATATTTGATGATCTAGTATCATCACAAACATCACAAGATTTAATGAACTAGTTTCATTTATTTTATTTGAGAAAAGTAATTTCTACTCATTGAAATTAATTAAGATTTAATATTCTCCAATTTAAAATATGGGATCATGAGACACATTTCATCACCACATATTCTAATACATGGGAATGTGATTTAAATGTTGGATCACATTGTATAAAGTTTAGGATTAATATTTAAATAATTTAAAGTGACTAGAAATGCCTATATAGCATTAATTTGGTACTAGTCCAAAGTCACTGCATGAAAATCTAAATATTATTACATATTTAGATAGGTATTGTCAAATGTGATTTTTGAGAGTTGGAATCAACTCAAAAGCTATTATGGTTGATTTTTGAAAAATGTTTGAATGTAGAAAAGCCTATGTCTTGTTATTTTTGCTATAGGTGATCTATAACTCTAATTGATTTAAATCCAATAGGCTTGGGTATAGATTTAAATTATCTTTCCAACACAATTGGAATCATGTCATTTGGTTAAGTAAATATTTCTGAATTGATTTTTAAACAAGGGGACACAATCTAGATTAAGTCTAAATAGAAAAATCTACATTTGAATTCTAGGGCCAGCGTGGGAAAGAAAGTGGGACGGCCCAGTGGCACTCCGTGGCGCAGAGGACAGCTGACAGGGGGTCCCGCATGTCAGCGACACAACTCAACACGAAGCGATATGGGGCGGTGTGGACCGTGCGATTAGAACCTAGATCAATGGCTCCGGTTCATCGTCGATGACGGACTGGTCGCCAGCAAGACGGAACCCTAGCGGCTTGGTGGGGGTCTACTGGGGGCTTAGCAGGGCTACAGCTAACATGGCGATGGGGGCGATCGAACAAGGAGACAATGGTGGACTCAGGCGAGGTCGCGGCGGCTCCTGGGGTGGTCGCAATCGACTGCCCATTCTTCTTCTGTTGCGGTGGCTCCGGTGGAAATTCTGGCGAACGGCTGCTCGAGCGGCTCTGGCAATGCTGTGAGGTGGTTCTGAGAGAGAGGGGAGTGAGGTAGTGTGACAAAATGGTGCTGGGGAGGGCTCCTTATATAGGCTCGACGAGGAGACCGTGAGGGCGACGGTGAGCTCGTCGGTGACAGTGGTAAAGAGGGCTAGAGGTATGGGTGGGGTAGGCAGACGGTGGCTTGTCTCCTGGCGGTCAGCTATGGTGCAATGCTGCAGCTAGGGGCGGTCACTTGCGGTTGGGAAAGGTCGACGCTCTTCGCAGCAGAGGTGGTGCTCGACGCGGCGTACGGTGGCTGCTGGTCACGCGGCGGGAAAAGGGCATGTCTAGGGGTGTGCTAGGGTTAAGGCGAAGCGGAACGTGCAAGCTGGGGTCGAGGCGCGGCTTGTGCTGGCATGTTGGGGACGGCGCTCTGGCATGCTCCATGCATGGCGCAGAGCCGGTGGGCATGAACTGTCTACGGTGGTCTAGGGGCTGGCTGCGTCCGTGGGGTGGACAGGGGATCGCGGTAGGGTGCGGCGGATCTAGGGGACGTGCTGGATTGGCACGATGCTGTCTCTGGCGCGTTGCCCATGCTCGTCCGGCGGCGACCAAGAACGGGCGACGTTGTACTGGCACTGCGGGGTTGGAAAGGGGTTGTATGGGGGTTAGTTATGCTAAGAGGGGACAGAGGAGAGATGTGAGGTTTAAATGGGCGACAAGAAATCAATTGGCAACAGTATTAGTTATGCCAATATTTCTTTGCCTGCCACCTGTTCGACAAAATGGCCGCATGAAACTTTTAATTGAATTTTGAAAAGATTTTTGGTGGGTGTGTTAGTCATATGCGTAAGCCTCTGTGGTTGCTTGGGATTGTCAAGGTGAACTCATTTGAGTGTTTTTTGCAAAAGTGGGATCTATGCATATGAAATGGATTCCATTTTCAAATGCCATTTAAATTTAGTGTTTAAATGTTTTTGTAAGAATTCAAAGTGGGCCTTGGTAGATCATTACTTGTACTAACAAGGGGTGCAAAGAGTTAGAATTGTTTCTGTTTGAATTTGACTTCTAGAAACACCTAAAGTGACCTAGTGGATTAAAATGGCACAAATGACCATTTGCATTTATTAATCTTATTTGATTTCTTTTTCTTTGGATTTTGCTTGGGAATGATATAGATGATGTGGAATTCATCTTTGAATCATTTTACAACCATTAGAACAAACAAACATGGCAATTCAAACAATTCTATATTAATGCAACACACATATGCATTCTTAAATGTTTTAATTATAAAAAGTTTTTATGAACCCTAAATTGGGTGATTTGGATCTTGATAACCTTGATTAAAGTTTTGGAATGTTACAAACCTTCCCCCCGTAAACAAAATCTCGTCCCGAGATTTAAGAAAGAAAACTAGGAACTAAAGAGATCTGTAAACTTAGTCCGAACGTAATCTTCTCGCTCCCAAGTGGCTTCTTCTTCGGTATGGTTGCTCCATTGGATCTTGAGAAATTTGATACTCCGGGTCCTGGTGGTTCTGTAAGCTTCCTCCAATATACGGATGGGCACTTCACGATACGTCAGATCCTTGTTGATATCAACGGCTCGGTGATCGATGTTCTTGAAAACTTCGGTCTTCTCCGGCACTTTCAAGCATTTGAGAAGTAACGAGATATGGAACACATTGTGGATGGCAGACATCTCTTCTGGAAGTTCTAGTAGATACGATACTTCTCCTCGACGATTCAGAATCTTGAAGGGTCCGATATATCTGGGGGCTAACTTTCCTTTCAGACTAAAACGTTGTGTTCCTTTCAACGGCGAAACTTTGATATACACAAAATCTCCGACATTGAAAGTTAGGTCTCTACGTCTTTTGTCAGCATAACTCTTCTGTATGGATTGGGCGGTCTTGAGGTGCTCACAGACTTTGTGAACTTCTCTTTGGCTTCTTGTAGGATGTCTGGTCCGAAAATCCGACTCTCTCCTACTTGCGACAATTCAAAGGGGTATGTCACTTTCTTCCATATAAGAACTCAACTAGGGCCATTTGCAAGCTGGCCTAATAACTATTGTTGTATGAGAATTCTGTGAAAGGCAGACAATCTTCCCATTTTGATCCATACTCTAACACACAAGCTCTCAACATATCTTCTAGGATTTGGTTGACTCTTTCAGTCTGTCTGTCGGTCTGCGGGTGATAAGCTGTGATGAAATTCAACTTTGTTCCTAATCCTTCTTGGACTTTCTGCCAAAATCTTGAGGTAAATTGGGTTCCTCGATCCGATACTATGGTCTTGTGGGTTCCATGCAAACTAACAATTCTGGCAATGTACAATTCTGCTAGCTTCGAACTCTGGTAGGTTGTCTTGACAGCTATAAAATGAGCTACCTTGGACAGTCTATCAACGATGACCCAGATTAAGTCATTTCCCCTACTAGAAGTAGGCAAACTGGTGATAAAGTCCATTCCGACAGAATCTCATTTCCATTCTGGAATCTGCAATGGTTGCAACATTCCTGCGGGTCTCTCATGTTCCACTTTGACTCTTTGACAGATATCACACTCGGCGATGTAGCTCCCGATTTCTGTCTTCATCTTGTGCCACCAAAATTGTTCCTTTAAATCCTGATACATCTTGTTCCTCCGGGGTGTATAGAATAAAGAGTATCATGAGCTTCTTGCATGATAACTTTCTTCAGCTCCGAATCTGCTGGCACACAGATACGTCCTTTCTACCATAGAACTCCTTCTTCGTCTTCGGTGAATCCAGGTACCTTTCCTGTACTAATACGACGCTTGATTCTGTCGATACTTGCATTTCCCTTCTGGGCTTCTTTGATTTGCCTAATCAAAGTGGGTTGAAGTTCAATGCTAGCTAAAAATCCTTTGCTAACTAGCTCAGTTCTAAACTACTCCAACTCCTCATGCAAACTTGGTTGTTTCTCCTTGATCATAGTGTTTAACCTACACGGCAATCTGCTAAGAGTATCTGCTACCACATTGGCTTTTCCAGGGTGATAGTGAATGTCAAGGTCATAATCCTTGATTAACTCTATCCATCTCCTTTGCCTCATATTCAGCTCCTTCTGAGTGAAAATATACTTCAAGCTCTTGTGATCTGAGTAAATCTCACAGCGATTACCCATAAGATAATGACGCCATGTCTTCAGGGCTAAAACTACAGCTGCTAATTCAAGATCACGGGTAGGGTAGTTCTGCTCATGCTGCTTCAGTTGTCGGGACAGATATGCGATGACTTTGCCTTCTTGCATCAATACACATACAAGACCAATCTTGGATGCATCACAATATACATCAAACGGCTTCTTGATATCGGGCATAATGAATATTGGGGCTGAAATCAATATCTTCTTGAGCTCTTGGAAACTTGCTTCGCATTTGTTGGTCCATTCAAACTTCTTATATTTCTTCAACAATTGGGTCATGGGTCTTACGATGCTCGAAAATCCTTCTATGAACTTGCGGTAATATCCCGCTAATCGTAGAAATGCATGGACTTGGGTTTGAGTGGTTGGGGCTTCCCATTCTTCAACATCTTTGATCTTGGCGGGATCAATAGTGACTCCTCCGGCAAACACAATATGTCCAAGGAATCCTACTTCTTTCAGCCAAAACTCACACTTGCTGACCTTGGCATACAACTGATGCTCTCTAAGGGTTTCAAGGATGATTCTCAGATGTTGCTCATGGTCTTCTTCTGACTTAGAATAGATAAGAATATCGTCGATAAACACAACGACAAACTTATCCAGAAAATTCATAAAGATCTTATTCATGAGATTCATGAAATAAGCGGGGGAATTGGTTAATCCAAAAGACATGAACGTATACTCATATAATCTATATCTGGTGGTAAAGGCGGTCTTTGGAATATCCGTTGCACGAATCTTAAGTTGGTGATAACCAGTCCTAAGATCAATCCTAGAGAACACTCTGGCATCGGTCAACTGATCAAATAGATCCTCTATCTTTGGTAATGGGTACTTGTTTTTGATGGTGACATCATTCAGCTTCCTGTAATCTGTGCACAAACGGTTGCCTCCATCCTTCTTGTCGACGAACAACACGGGTGATCTCCATGGTGATGCGCTTGGTTGACTCAAACCTTTCGCCAGCATAGCATCCAGTTGCTTCTTCAGCTCCACTAACTCTGATGGGTTCATGCTATAGGGTCTCTAACCTATGGGTCTGGTTCTAGGAATTAGTTCAATAATGAACTCAATATCCCGATCCGCGGGCATACCGGGCAATTCATCTGGGAATACGTCGGGGTATTCACAGACTACTCTGACTTGGTCTATGGAGGGTAGGGCTAGACTCTTGTTGCATTTGAATTGATGGGGCAAGGTTTCAGATATATGCTCTACTGATACTCCAGAGATACTGGTCATGGTGATGGCTTTCTTGGCATAGTCTATCAATCCTTTATGCTTCGACATCCAATCCATTCCTAGTACTACTTCCAAACCTTTGGTTCCATGTGCTATTAGATTGGCATAAAAATCTATCCCATGTATTTTGATAGGTACAACTTTCCAAATTTTTCTAGCTTTTGTGGTTGAACTAGGTATTTGAACTATCATGACATGCTTCAAGTTGGTTGGGTGAATCTTACTAGTGCATGCAAATTCTTCAGTAACAAACAAGTGCGATGCTCCATAATCAAACAACACTCTTCCTAAGAGTTAACAGAAAACATAGCCAGCACGGCATCTGGCACTTCTTGGGCTTCTTCGGCGTTCATGTGGAAGAGACGGCCGTTGCGGTTGTGAGGATTCCCTAGGGCGAATCTTCTTCCGGGTTGAACACGATGCTGCTGCTGAGCTGGGGCATTCACATTGGTAGTGGCGGCATTCTTCTTGGGACACTGATAGGAGTAGTGACCCTTCACTCCACACTCAAAACAAGTAATCTAAGACTTGTCATTTACTGCCACGGGCACGACATTACCTCCAGTCCTCGGGGCAGTGTTGTTGTTGTTGTTGGACTTGGGCGGTGCACGGTTGAAGTTGTTGGAGTTGCCAGGGTGGTTGTTGTTGTTCCCTCCGAAATTCACATTTCCTCCGCTACGGTTGGGATAGCTTGGGCGAGACATTGGGGGTCTATTGTTTCGCGGGGCATATCCGGTAGAGAGGTTGGGGCGATCCTTCTGGGCACTGTGGGACCCAGCTTGGTGCATCATCCGACGTTTGCGGTTGTCATTCGCCTGGTTGATCTTCCCTTCCATATGAAAGGCAGAGTCGACTAGCTCTTCGAGATCATCAAAATGGATGTTGACTAGCACTGTCTGCATCTCATCATGCAGTCCGTTCAGAAATCTCTCCTTCTTCTTGGCCTCCGTGTTGATCTCATCGGGTGCATACCTAGCGAGGGACAAGAATTTGTCACGGTACTCCACTACAGTCATTCTGCCTTGCTTTAGTTCTCTGAATTCATCTCTCATTCTGGTGACTAAACCTTGCGGCACATGGGTGCGGCTGAACTTGACTTTGAAGGCTTCCCACGTCATCACTTGACCGTGGTTCATCGTTCGGGTGTTGTTCCACCAAGCTCTTGCATCTCCTGCCAGATAGTGGGTGCAAACAAAACTTTCTCGTTGGCATCCACTCTGGTGACTTCTAAGTTATTCTCCATGGTCTGTAACCAATCATCAGCATCCAGCGGGTCTTTAGACTTGCTAAAGATTGGGGGATTGGTATTCTGGAAGTTTTTGAGCTTGGATCCATGATGATCCTGATTTCCATGGCGCTGATTGTTGTGGGCCATCTAGGCGATCTGCTGCAGGGTGGCTAGATTGGCTTGGCACTCTTCTCTACTAGCTTCGCAGTCCGCAATTAGCGTATGCAGAATCTGCAGCATCAGATCCTGCGATGAGCTGCTCCCTCCTTGGTTTCCACGAGTCATCTGAAGATTGAGATAGATAATGGGGTAAGAGGGAAAGTTCTAAGGTTCAGGGTTTTGTTTCCAAAGCTAAAACTTTGAGTTTGACTCGGGTTTTGCAACTAACTTCTTTTCATTCATTCAAGCAAGGCACACGATACAAACACACACATCACAACAAAAGAAAAACAGATGGTTTTAAGAACCATTCTGTAAGCTAAGATACAATGGGACCGATACTTCTCACTCCTATGATAGTGCTCTAGTGCATCTACTCATCATCGATGAAGTCGGAGTCATCATCATCGGTGTAGAAGTCCATGGCATCATCCTCTAGATAGTCATCATCATTGCTGAGGTACGAGTGAATATCCCCTTGGATGTCTTCACCTTCTTCCTCTTCTTCTGTTGCTGCAAGATGAGCTTCTTGCTCCTTGATGGTCTTCTCGAGGTCGGCCACCTTCTTGCAAAGACGGTCGATGGTGCGATCTTTCTTCGCACGTTGATGGCGAAGTGATTGACGATCCTCGAAGAGAAGTGAAAAAGTCTGGGCCTTCTGGGCGGCAATGGCAAGGTTGTGGTTGGAGAACTCTCGAGCATTGTCCAATTCCTTTTGTCTATCATACAGTAGGAAGTCGAGGTTCTCCACTTGGCGCTTCAACTCCGGATGACTTGGCATCTCTAGAGGTATTCCCATAGAATCACGCCTTGCATAGTGAGCAAAGCGAATTCCCTAGATCAAGTTGACATTCTGTGCGCAAAGACGAGCGAGAGCTTCATGCATTGCCCTAGCTAATCCGTCTAGCTAGTTGTTCTCTCTCACGGTGAATTGAATATTCTCGGAAAGTGGTGCCCCCATCTTGCCTCGAAGATCAGCAACTATCAGCCATTGTAAATCTCCTCCTGGGTGGTCTTTGAGTTGCGCTCCGAAGAATTCTGGATGCAGACACTCAAGGTACTCAGACAGTGCATCAAGATCCCTCTCGAAGATCAGTTGGCCTCCGTTGCCCAACTGGTAGAACTTGCAGTACTGAACTTCCATCTATAAGAATTTAGGATGAGAAAGTTAGTGAGGTGACCAAGTGTGTTAGATTTTATGGAGTAATGTAAGAATTTTGAGGAACATGAATCTTTTTGAAAGAATCTCAAGGGTAAGAGGGGAAATAGATTTTCACAAATACTCACTTTGGTTTTGAAACTAAGATTTTGTTCGGACGTCCATTCTAACTAGGGTCTCCTGTTGTCAACCTGGCTCTGATACCAACTTGTCAACACCCGGATTTTTAATCCCAGATGCCTGTTATGCCATACATCGCAATCCCATTATTACCATTTTTGCGAGACATAACATATTGGATATCACAGTACATCATCCATTACAAACCATAATAAGATCTTACACAAATCAAGGATCTCATGATCTAGTCTTAGTACAAACAAGTAGCGGAATAATAAGCATAGCGATGGGCTCCATCTTCAGTGTCATAGGCAATGCTGACGATGGGAGATGATCCTAGTTGTCGTAGCCATCCTGCTGTCCTCCTTCCGGATAGTACTCCTCATAGTCTGGCCACGGGAATAGCCAGGGACAAAGCCATGAGTACTCTTTAAGTACTCGCAAACTATCACTAACAAGTAAGGTAGTTCTAGTAGGAATGCTAAGTTCTAGGTTTGAAACATAAGCTGAGTTCAGAAACAAAGAAAGATAAAAGAAAGTTTGAAATCACCTAAGTGGGAACTTAGTTGTCATAGTTACAACCATGTCGTGGTCAAGTCAGGTCACAATTCATTTCATAAGTCATTTTTTAAACATTTGACAACGGAACAATATGGCCACTCCAACTGTCCATAACCGCGGACGCGGCTATTCGAATAGTTTGACACTCTGCAGAGGTGGTACACTTTCACCACAAAATTCGATACATCTGTCAAGGGTAACCCTGAATCATCATACTTAGTATGCAGATAATCAAACATAACATTTCCTTTACACACTCTAGTATAAGCACCTCTCCTATGAGCTTGGCCTCCCAGCCATGGCCATTTGCCATCCTGGGCACTTCATAGGTGGACAACATCGAGAGGTAGCCTCACCTCAAACCTCTCCCGCGAGGGAACTAATACTAATGCATATAAACTTCCGGCTAAGCCTTACCCAATTTAGGTATTGTGGTTGTATAGTAAAATTGGAATGGTATCGCATCCGAACCCAACCATCAGTAATTATAAAGAGGCTAAGGCTCATGCCTCAACATTTTCATCATCATAAACCATTTGTGTTTCTCAACACATGTCAAAACATCTCAATAGAATGACTCGTCTTTCCAAGGTTTTCATAATCATTTTTACCAAGTATTCCCATCTAAAGTGATCAAGTTTTTGGTTTAGCTCTAATCACTAAGTTAAGAGTGTTCAGTAATGTGGGATGCTAATATAAATCTCATGCCATAGAATGACATCTAAGTCTTAACTAGATAGGCCAAGTTTTATACTCTTTATGCTATCTATAAATAAAGTAAAGAACTATGGTAAAGTAAAAGAAAGTAAAGCTTGTAAGAAAACTTGGGATGGGTATAAATCAAAAGGTATAACCAAAGCATGCCTAAGGCATCTTGCTTGGGTTATATTGCATCTAGTGATGGCTTGCAAGTTTTAGCTTTCCAATAATAGCCTATCTTAATTTGTGTAGTGGTTGAAATTCTCCTCGTCTTCTTTGGGGTAAACTCCTCCTCCTCGTAGACTTGGTCGGTACTATCATCTATAAATACATACGGGATACACAATCACCAAACAATACTTAATTAGTCTACTTAGCACACTAAGGCACATATTTGATGATCTAGTATCATCACAAACATCACAAGATTTAATGAACTAGTTTCATTTATTTTATTTGAGAAAAGTAATTTCTACTCATTGAAATTAATTAAGATTTAATATTCTCCAATTTAAAATATGGGATCACGTGGACACATGTCATCACCACATATTGTAATACATGGGAATGTGATTTAAATGTTGGGTCACATTTTATAAAGTTTAGGATTAATATTTAAATAATTTAAAGTGACTAGAAATGCCTATATAGCATTAATTTGGTACTAGTCTAAAGTCACTGCATGCAAACCTAAATATTATTGCATATTCAGATAGGTATTGTCAAATGTGATTTTTGAGAGTTGGAATCAACTCAAAAGCTATTATCGTTGATTTTTGAAAAATGTTTGAATGTAGAAAGGTCTCTATCTTGTTATTTTTTCTATAGGTGATCTATAACTCCAATTTATTTAAATCCAACAGGCTTGGGTAGAGATTTAAATTATCTTTCGAACATAATTGGAATCATGTCATTTGGTTAAGTAAATCTTTCAGAATTGATTTTTAAACAAGGGGACAGAATCTAGATTAAATATAAATAGAAAAATCTACATTTGAATTCTAGGGCCAGCGCGGGAAAGAAAATGGGCCGGCCCAGTGGCACTCCATGGCGTAGAGGACAGCTGACAGGGGGGTCCCGCATGTCAGCGGCACAACTCAACGCGAAGCGGTACGGGGAGGTGTGGTCCGTGCGATTAGAACCTAGATCAACGACTCCGGTTCATCGTCGGCGACGGACTGGTCGCCGGCGAGACGGAACTCTAGCGGCTCGGTGGAGATCTACTGGGGGCTTACTAGGGCTCCAGCTAACATGGCGATGGGGGCAATCGAACAAGGAGACGACGGCAGACTCAGGCGAGGTCGCGGCGGCTCCTGGGATGGTCGCAATCGACTGCCCCTTCTTCTTCTACTGCGGAGGCTCCGGTGGAAATTCCGGCAAACGGATGCTCGAGCGGCTCCGGCGATGCTGTGAGGTGGTTCTGAGAGAGAGGGGAGTGAGGTAGTGTGGTGAAATGGTGCTAGGGAGGGCTCCTTATATAGGCTCGACGAGGAGACCATGAGGGCGACGGTGAGCTCGTCGGTGACGGTGGTACAGAGGGCTAGAGGTATGGGCGGGGTAGGCGGACGGTGGCTTGCCTCCTGGCAGTCAGCTATGGAGCAATGGCACAGCTAGGGGCGGTGGCTTGTGGTCAGGAAAGGTCGATGCTCTGCGCAGCAGAGGCGGTGCTCGACGCGGCGTGCGGTGGCTGCTGGTCGCGCGGCGGGAAAAGGGCGTGTCTGGGTGTGTGCTGGGGTTATGGCGGAGCGGCGCGTGCAAGTTGGGGTAGAGGCGCGGCTTGTGCTGGCCTATCAGGGACGGCGCTCTGGCGTGCTCTGTGCATGGCGCAGAGGCAGTGGGCGCGAGCTGTCTACGGTGGTCCAGGTGCTGGCTACGTCCGTGGGGTGGCCAGGAGATCGCGGTAGGGTGCGGAAGAGCTAGGGGACATGCTGGATTGGCGCGACGTTGTATTTGGCGTGTTGCCCATGCTCGGCCGGCGGCAACTAAGAACGTGCGGTGCGGTACTGGCGCTGCGGGGTTGGAGAGGGGTTGTCTGGGGGTAGTTAGGCTAAGAGGGGACAAAGGAGAGATGTGAGGTTTAAATGGGCGACAAGAAATTAATTGGCAAAAGTATTAGTTAGGCCAATATTTCTCCGCCAGCCAACTGTTCGACAAAATTGCCGCATGAAACTTTTAATGGATTTTTGAAAAGATTTTTGGTGGGTGTGTTAGTCATATGCTTAAGCCTCTGTGGTTGCTTGGGATTGTCAAGGTGAACTCATTTGAATGGTTTTTGCAAAAGTGGGATCTATGCATATGAAATGGATTCCATTTTCAAATGCCATTTTAATTTAGTGCTTAAATGTTTTTGTAAGAATTCAAAGTGGGCCTTGGTAGATCATTACTTGTACTAACAAGGGGTGCAATGAGTTAGAATTGTCTCTGTTTGAATTTGACTTCTAGAAACACCTAAAGTGACCTAGTGGATTAAAATGGCACAATTGACCATTTGCATTTATTAATCTTATTTGACTTCTTTTTCTTTGGATTTTGCTTGGGAATGATCTATATGATGAGGAATTCATCTTTGAATCATTTTACAACCATTAGAACAAACAAACATGGCAATTCAAAACAATTCTATATTAATGCAACACACATATGCATTCTTAAATGTTTTAATTATAAAAAGTTTTTATTAACCCTAAATTGGGTGATTTGGATCTTGATAACCTTGATTAAAGTTTTGGGATGTTACAGTTTCCTTCCTATGTACTCCTCATCCCTATTCCACACCAACGCGGCTGCCGAACACGCTAGAGACACAAAGCCACCGTACCAAGGCACATGTGCGCAACACCATGTTGTGGACCAGGGAGAGATCAGTCGGGCTGGTGAGCGAGGGGAAAGGGTAGGAGAGAGGGAGGATGGATGGTGATAGGCATCGAAGGAGAGACAAAACACACAATTTGTTTTGCATGCATAGGTCCGGAAATTTACTACTAGTAGAGCAGCCACAGGAGTACCTTGATATGTTGCGAACGTATATAATTTTTGATGTTCCATGCTTGTTTTATATCTACTTTCTTATGTTTTGTCCACATTTTGGAGTATCTTTATACACTTTCTTAGACTAACCTATTAACAAGATGCCACAACGCCAGTTGCCTGTTTTCTACTGATTTTGGTTCCAGGAAAGTTAGAAAATGAATAATCTCGGAATTGGATGGGACAAAAGCCAAAGTCAATATTTTACCGGAAGACACATGGAGTCCGAAGGAGAGACAAAGGGGGCCATAGGGCGGCCACACCAACCCTTGGCACGGGCAGCCCTAGGCCACGCCAGGGCACGGTGTGGGCCCCCTGGCCGGCCACTGACCATGCCCCTTCGCCTATAAGATCCCCCCGGACAAAAACCCTAAATAGAACACCCTCCAGCCACGAAAAGTTCCACAGCACCGCCGCCACCGAAGAGGAGATTTGGGGGACAGAAAGTCTCTGTTCCGGCACCCTACCGGGACAGGAAGTGCCCCCGGAGCCGTCTCCATCGATCTCGCCACCATCTCCATCGTCGTTACTGATTCCCATGATGAGGAGGGAGTAGTTCTTCCTCGAGGCTAAGGGTTCTACCGGTAGCTATGTGTTCATCTCTCATGTTGTGATCCTGAGCTTTGTAATCAAGTAGAACTACTTTGCTACTCAAGTGCTTCAATAGATCTCTGCTCTCCCCATGTGTGTGAAAGTGACAGCGTGCACACCATGGTGGCACTTAGGCTAGAGATTACAATTACCTTTTATGAGTTATATTTGGACTTGGATATTTCTAAGAAATTGTGTTGTTTGTTGGAACCATATATAGCTCAAGGTGACAGTGTGGGGTTATCTAGATGGGGAAAGCGAACTTTGAGGTGTGCTGTTATAGCCCTACCATGGATTAGAGTGACCAACCGAAGAGTAGTTCAAAGTAGTATCATGGAGAGAAGATATTTATATGAGAGTGTTCACTAGTGAAAGTATGATCCCTAGGCCTTGTTTCAAAGCATTGAAACACCATTTGCAACTAGATATGTTACATGCTTGTTTGCTCCCATATTAATTTCAATTTGCCTTTAGTCTCTTCCACGCCATCAAGCTATTTCCTGGCACCGTCACCACTTATAATTATCCATACCACTTGTATTTCACTATCTCTTCACCGAACTAGTGCACCTATACACCTTACAAGTGTATTGGGTGTGTTGGGGACACAAGAGACTTCATTTATCTTGATTGCAGGATTGCTTGAGAGGGATACCTTTGACCACTTCCTCCCTGAGTTCGATAAACCTTGGGTGATTCACTTAAGGGAAAATTTGTTGCTGTTCTACAAACCTCTGCACTTGGAGGCCCAACAACTATCTACAAGAGTACAAGTGCATAGACATCAAGCTATTTTTTAGCGCCATTGCCGGGGAGGTAAGGTAAAAGGTAATCAGATCCTTCGGTGTGAGTGCTCGAAGTTATTTCCTTTAGATTCTGCAATTTTGTCTTTTTGTTTCTTGTTTTCACTAGTTAGGCTTAATGGAAAACAACAACAAAATTAGAGAGCTTTATAGTATTTATCTTGAGTTAGGACATGAAGTGTTTGAAGAGAAAATTAAAAAACCTATGGAACTTTATTTGCATGCTAATAGCAATGTTGTTAGTATGAATTCTTTGGACGCCATTATTGCTAATGCTATGGAAAAGTCTAAGCTTGGGGAAGCTAGTTTTATGAAAATGATCTTTTTAGTTACCTAGCTTTGGAAGATAGCTATTCTATTGCTTATGATGATACCAAACCTCCAATATATGATGATTACAATGATGAATATGATATTTTCAGTCCACCTACTATTGAGGAGGCAATTAATTATGACTACAATATGCCTCCTATATTTGATGATTATGGTGATGAGAATAATAATGATAGCTATTTTGTTGAATTTACTCCCACTACAATTAATAAAAATGACTATGTTTATGTGGGGAGTATTAATTCTTTTATGCATGTGGCTCATAATAAGAATGTTTCATGTCATAGTTATATTGTTAATTTTATTCATGATGCTACTGAAAGTTATTATGAGAGAGGGAAACATGGTTTTATGCATCTCAAAAATATTAAGTTTTCCCTCTTTATGTTTAAACTCTTGAAGTTGCACTTGTTTTGCTTTCCTATGCTTGTTGCTTTGTGCTTTCATGACTTGTTTCTTTACAAGATTCATATGCATAGGAAGTGGGTTAGCCTTAAATTTGCTTTGAATTTGCTTCTTGGTGCTCTCTTTTACTTCAATTCATATTTCTTATGTGAGCATCTTCTGAAACTATCATGCTTAACTTAAAGGCGTTAAAGAAAAGTACTTATTGGGAGATAACCCAAAAGTTTTAGATGAGTCTTGGAAGTTTTTACTTCTGTAATAACCTCTCCTTATCCTTTTTTATTTTATTTTTGTGCCAAGAATAACCTCTAATGAGAGAGAAGTAATGCTTGGGAATGTTGCTGTCTCAAAACAGATTTTTGTGCTTCGCTGTAAAAATTCGTGTAAAATCTCTGTACATCGGCTTTAGCTATTATTTTTTGTACTTCTTCCCTAGGTTGTTATCTAACTTTCGTTAGTTCAACACTTTTCTGTTTGAGGAACAGAAGGTCTTCGAAAAAATCGGTTTCTATCTGCTGGTCTATTTTGACAAATTTCTGCCATTATTTGCATTTGCCTCTTAATCTCTTTCTCTTTGAGTTCTCTTTGATCATTTGAACTTTTTAAAGGAAGTGCTACAGTAGCATGTGTTTTAATGGAAGTTTTATTTGTGTTGGAACTGAACCCAAATACTTATTATCTTGAGTGCACTAATGTTGGTAATGAAGATTATGTGATGTTTTGTATGAAGGAAATGTTCAGGTGTAGGGAAAGAATGATGTAATGAGATGAAGAATGGACAAAAGCTCAAGCTTGGGGATGCCACCCCGTGTCATCCCAAGAAATATTCAATAGGTACAAGCGTCAAAGCTTGGGGATTCCCAAGTCATCCCCTTCTTCATCAATAAAAATCTCAGGTCTTTCTAGACACTTCGTTTTTATTGTTTCATGCACAGTTGTGTTGTTCTTAGAGCGTCTTAGTTTTCATTTTTAGTTTTCTTTTGCTTTGTTTGCTTGAATAAGTTGGTTGGATTCCAGCACACTTCTTTTGGAGAGAGACACGCTCCATTTTCATTGCCTAGAACACTCTAGTTTTCATTCTTATTGTTCTATGAGTGTTCTCTTTTGCTAGCACTCTGTTTAGCCTTAGTTTTCTTGTTCTTTCATCTTAGAACTTTTTAGTTCTTCTTTGTGGATTTGTAAGACAAGCTCACTGATCTTTATTGATTACTATCTTTGTGAGTTGTTTCAAATAAGTCGATTGGTGTTGGAAAAGAGTAGGAAAGTTCATGCTTAAGGGGTATAAAAGGAGCTTGTTTTTGACTGTGACTTAGGCTTTATCATGTCATGCTTGATATTGTTTGGCTTTATGCTTAGTGATTTTTGCTGTAGCATGACATGTTATAAACAATTGAGATTTCTTAATGTGCCTTGAAAGAATCATGCGTTGTTTTAGCATATAAAAGCATAATATTGTGGTATTCTCCTTTAATGCTTTATTTGGGTTGACTTGGCGCATGCTCACACCATGTTAAGACTATACCAAGTCACCATAGCCTCTATGATCATTAAGTTTTCGACTTGTAATATCACTTTATGCTTTAATTAATGATGTTTTGTCGCTCTGCATGATTATGGCCATTATTGCTTTCTTAGTTGGTCGCTCCCAGTCTTTTGCTAGCCTCCATAACCAAGTATGAGTTCCACTCATGCATCCAACTCCTAAAACCAAGTTATTCCAAAGAGTCCACCATACCTACCTATTAGCATTTGCTATTCCAAGTATATTCATGTTTTTATCTACCTTCCGAATTAAACTTGTTATGAGAAATCTAGTGATTAAAGCTCTCATGAACTTGATGGCACACTTTACATTTCTTGCCCTTAAAAAACTTGAACCATTCTATCGTCTATGTTGTATGTGCTTGCACTTATATGTTGGGGATTAGCAGAACCATGCTGTCATGGGGAACGCTTTCAACATTGCACTTGTAATTTGTACCTAGTTGATATCATGCTCTTTTGTCTATGGATGTCGTCGGTGTGAAATGAAAGGGGAGCTTGTAAGTCCATGGAGTTATGTATGTGTGTTAGAGAAATGCCTAGGCCACCGATCTAATCCATGCCTAATCATGGTGGAAACCTGCAGCGTAACCATAATGAGCTGTCTATGAATTCTTCTTATAAAAAAAGAGTCAGATATTGAGAAAAGGAGAAAAAAAGAGATATGAGAAAAGAGGAAAGAGAGAAAAAAGCACCATTTTCTCATGGTAAATAAGAAGATTGCTGAGATGCTCGTTGTCTTCTTGCCTTGTCATTTTGATATGGGGATTCTTCCGTATCATCGGGCAAGGGGTACCCCGTTGGCGGTTCTCTATGATACACATGTACTTACTATGACATGAATTTACCGGTAACTAAACTTGAGTAGCATGAGGAGCGGCCCTCGTATTCAAGGGACATGAGATTTCCAACTTGTACTTTGTCAAGCATATACTCCATAGTTTGTTCACTTTAACCTTAAATACTTCAAGATGCTTATGATAGGGGCAATGAGATCTCAAAGCTAATAAGTACCATAATTTTTGGAAGCTCTTTATGAGACTTGAATCCCTACTTCCTTCTATGAAGGCCTTTCTTCCACTTTTATATTGAGTCTCCACCTTCTATCCTTAGGCACCAATTAACAGAGCATAGTTGCCATTCTTAGTTTAATGTGCATTGTCCCAAGACTTGTTGATTGATGCATAACTTTGATATTGCTTGTTCTTAAACTTTTTGTATCTAGTTACCCTTATGAACTTTGAAGGTGTCCTATGCATTTATGTTTTGCTACTCTATGAGGGACAAGCTGAATACCATTCTCATTATGTTTCTTTATTTGAACAAACAAACGTCTTTCAATGCATTGTTATTCAAGAACCTTTGTTTGTATCCTTTCATGATGCAGCATAGTTACCTTGTCTTATTGTTAGAACTTCATCTTTCATGCTCATGTTTAGAGTTCTATGATCCCAGCTATCAATGTTTTACAAATACTTTGATCATGTTTATGATGGTGCATGTCACCTCAAAAATTATTCTTTCTTTTATCACTTACCTACTTGAGGACGAGCAGGAGTTAAGCTTGGGGATGTTGATACGTTGCTAATGTATCTATAATTTTTGATGTTCCATGCTTGTTTTATATCTACTTTCTTATGTTTTGTTCACATTTTAGAGTATTTTTATACACTTTCTTGGACTAACCTATTAACAAGATGCCACAGTGCCAGTTGCCTGTTTTCTGCTGTTTTTGGTTCCAGGAAAGTCAGAAAATGAATATTCTCGGAATTGGACGGAACAAAAGCCAAAGTAAATATTTTACCGAAAGACACATGGAGTCCGAAGGAGAGACGAAGGGGGGACACAGGGCGGCCACACCACCCCTTGGCGCGGGCAGCCCTAGGCCGCGCCAGGGCATGGTATGGGCCCCCTGGACGGCCACCGACCTTGCCCCTTTGCCTATAAGATCCCCCGGGACGAAAACCCTAAATAGAACAGGTTCCAGCCATGAAAAGTTTCGCAGCGCCGCTGATAGGTTGCTAACGTATCCATAATTTTTGATGTTCCATGCTTGGTTTTATCTACTTTCTTATGTTTTGTCCACACTTTGGAGTACTTTTCATATGATTTCTTGGACTAACCTATTAACAAGAGCCACAGTACTAGCTGCCTGTTTTCTGCTGTTTTTGGTTCCAGGAAAGTCAGAAAATGAATAATCTCGAAATTGGACGGGACAAAAGCCAAAGTCAGTTTTTCACCGAGGGACACTAGGAGCCAGAATAAGAGACAGAGAGGGGCTGGGACCCGGCCACACCACCTGGCAGCGCGGCCAGGTCTGGCCCATGCCAGGGGGTGGTCTGGCCGCCCCGGGCACCCCCCTCGGCCTCTCCTTTCGCCTATATATTGCCTCTGATACAGAAACCCTAAGTACCCGATCAAAATTCCACAAAA
Source organism: Avena sativa (assembly GCA_916181665.1). Lineage (NCBI taxonomy): Eukaryota > Viridiplantae > Streptophyta > Magnoliopsida > Poales > Poaceae > Avena > Avena sativa. The sequence goes on from OV702287.1 coordinate 350,718,540, forward strand.
GAGCCTGTAGCCGCCGTCATCTCCATCCCTCGATCGGGAGGGATCTGAAGCTATTCTCGGCACCCTACCGGAGGGGAGAATTCACCCTGGAGGCCTTCCTCATCATCATGCAAGCCTCCGGTGTGATGCGTGAGTAGTTCATCTCTAGACTACGAGTCCATGTAGTAGCTAGATGGCCGGTTCTCCTCCTTTGTGCTATCGTGTTTAGATCTTGTGAGCTCCGTTCATGATCAAGATCATCTATTTGTAATCCTACATGTTGTGTTTGCGGGGATCCGATGGATATTGAGATGCTATTTCAGATTGATTATTGATTCTATCATGTCTTTGTTATTTGTGATCTTGCATGCTTTCCGTTGTTAGTAGCTATCTTGGCCAAGTAGATGCTAGCAACTCCAAGAGTTAGTATTTATGCTCAACAGTGGGTTCATGCCTCTAGTAATCTAGGGAAGTGACAGAAATCTCTAAGGTACTAGATGTGTTGTTGCTACTAGGGAGAAAACAACAATCCTTTGTTCATAGAACAATCGTATTGTTTACTTTACACGCAATGCGTAATGCAATTATCTATTGCTTGCAACTTAATACTGGAGGGGGTTCGGATGATAACCTGAAGGTGGATTATTAGTCATAGATGTAGTTGGATGTCGATCTATGTATAATGTTGTAATGCCCAATCAAATCTCAAAGGAGTCAAGATGAGTAGTATATGCTTGTATGATTTCTCAATGTTTGTCAATTGCCCCGCTGTAATTTGTTCACCCAACATGTCATCTATCTTAAGGAGAGTCACCACTAGTGAACCATGGACCCAGGTCCTTTCTTTTACCATCAATCTACAATCAACTGTTTACTGCTTTAATTTCTACAAACTATTACTTTCTTCCATTCGATACGTTTAATCCTTTGTTTTCAGCAAAACCGGTGAGATTGACAACCTCATCGTAAGTTGGGGACAGAGTTATGTGGTTGTGTTGTGCAGGTCTCCACGTTGCCGCTGACACCGGTAGTGCGCCCTGCCAAAGTCCAGCTAGCAACACATTTGAGGTGTTTCCTTGCTCCTACTGGATTGATAACTTGGTTTCATAACTGAGGGAAACTTACTGTTGTGCTCATCATACCTTCCTCTTGGGGTTCCACAACGAGCTCGTCAGTACATGAGTCAGCAGCCACCGCCACCGAAGAGGAGATTCGGGGGACAGAAAGTCTCTGTTCCGGCACCCTACCAGGATGGGGAAGTGTCCTCGGAGCCATCTCCATCGATCTCCACCACCATCTCCATTGTCGTTGCTGATTCCCATGATGAGGAGGGAGTAGTTCTTCCTCGAGGCTAAGGGTTCTACCGGTAGCTATGTGTTCATCTCTCTCTCTATGCATGATCATGTTGTGATCATGAGCTTTGTAATCAAGTAGAACTATTTTGCTACTCAAGTGCTTCAATATATCTCTGCTCTCCCCATGTGTGTAAAAGTGATAGCGTGCACACCATGGTGGAACTTAGGCTAGAGATTACAATTACTTGTTATAAGTTATATTTGGAGTTGGATGTTTCTATGAAATTGTGGTGTTTATTGGAACCATCTAGAGCTCAATGTGACAGTGTGGGGTTATCTAGATGGGGAAAGCGAACTTTGAGGTGTGTTGTTATAGCCCAACTGGAGAGTAGTTCAAAGTAGTATCATGAAGAGAAGATATTTATATGAGAGTGTTCACTAGTGAAAGTATGATCCCTAGGCCTTGTTTCTAAGCATTGAAACACCATTTGCAACTAGATCTGTTACATGTTTGTTTGCTTCCATCTTTATTTCAGTTTTCCTTTAGTCTCTTCCACGCCATCAAGCTATTTTCTGGCACCGTTACCACTTATAATTATCCATACCACTTGTATTTCACTATATCTTCGCCGAACTAATGCACCTATACACCTGACAAGTGTATTGGGTGTATTGGGGACACATGAGACTTCTTGTATCTTGATTGTAGGGTTGCTTGAGAGGGATACCTTTAACCGCTTCCTCCCTAAGTTCAATAAACCTTGGGTGATCCACCTAAGGGAAAACTTGCTGATGTTCTACAAACCTCTGCACTTGGAGGCCCAACAACTGTCTACAAGAATAGAAGTGCATAGACATCATACCTCGTGTCAGGAACCCATCATAACTTTCCTCTGAAATCGAACCGCCTTCAACTCCTCTTCGCTACTGCCCTCTTTTACCCTGCCTACGTTTTGTTCTCTCAGCATGTACACCACGTGGACAGAGGTGAGCATATGTCATCCACTATGATGTCCATAAGGCTATCCACAAGCCAAAAAGTAGTCCATAAGGCTATCCATATACATAGTGGAGGTTCACTTTAGGGAATTTCCTTAAGGGTGACCTACAGGCTTGTGCGTTGTCCATAAGAAATAAACAATTATTTTACTCTCTCCTCTCTCTCTTGCTTGTGTGTACGTTTAATAGATAAGTGGGTCCTAATACGTCGTAAACGTATCTATAAGTTTTGATGTTCCATGCTTGTTTAATATCTACTTTCTTATGTTTTGTCCACACTTTGGAGTATTTTTACACATTTTCTGGAACTAATCTATTGACGAGATGCCACAGTACCAGTTGCCTGTTTTCTGCTGTTTTTGGTTTTAGAAAAGCTAGTAAGGAAATATTCTCGGAATTGGACCGGACAAAATCCAAAGTCAATATTTTACCCGAAGCAACACGGAGTCCCGAGGGGAGACGAAGCGGCGCACCAGGGCGGCCACACCTGGTGGCGGCGTGGCCTAGGGGTGCGCGCCACCAGGGGGTGTGGGCCCCCTGGTGCTCCACCGACCTTGCACTTTCGCCTATAAAAGCCTCCCGGGACAAAAACCCTAAGGACCCGATCAAAATTCCACGAAAGAGTCCGTAACCGCCGCCATCTCTATCCCTAGATCGGGAGGGATCTGAAGCTCTTCCCGGCACCCTGCCGTAGGGGAGAGATCACCCTGGAGGCCTTCTTCATCACCATGCCTTCCTCCGGTGTGATGCGTGAGTAGTTCATCCCTGGACTACGGGTCCATTTAGTAGCTAGATGGTTGGTTCTCCTCCTTTGTGCTACCATGTTTATATCTTGTGAGCTCCGTTCATGATCAAGATCGTCTATTTGTAATCCTACATGTTGTGTTTGCGGGGATCCGATGGATATTGAGATGCTATTTATGATTGATTATTGATTCTATCACGTCTATGTTATTTGTGATCTTGCATGCTTTCCGTTGTTAGTAGCTATCTGGTCCAAGTAGATGCTAGCAACTCCAAGAGGGAGTATTTATGCTCGATAGTGGGTTCATGCCTCTAGTAATCTGGGGAAGTGACAGGAATCTCTAAGGTACTAGATGTGCTATTGCTACTAGGGAGAAAACAACAATCCTTTGTCCATGGGACAATCGTATTGTTTACTTTACACACTTTGCTTAATGCAATTATCTGTTGCTTGCAACTTAATACTGGAGGGGGTTTGTATGATAACCTGAAGGTGGATTATTAGTCATAGATGCAGTTGGATTACGGTCTATGTATAATGTTGTAATGCCCAATCAAATCTCATAGGATTCAAGATGATTAGTATATGCATGTGTGCTTTCTCGGTGTCTGTCAATTGCCCGCTATAATTTGTTCACCCAACATGTCATCTATCTTAAGGAGAATCACCTCTAGTGAACTATGGATCCCGGTCCATTCTTTTACCATCTATTTACTGTTTTCTATTTACTTTTTGCAAGCAATTACTATCTTCCACACAATACATTTAATCCTTTGTTTTCAGCAAAACCGATGAAATTGACAACCCTCACTGTAAGTTGGGGGCAAAGTTTTGTGGTTGTGTTGTGCAGGATTCCAAGTTGGAAAAAACACCTTGGAGTTGTTTCCTTGCTCCTACTGGTTCCATAACCTTGGTTTCATAACTGAGGGAGAACTTGCTGTTGTGCTCATCATACCTTCCTCTTGGGGGTCCCCAACGAGCTCGATATATTTTGAGCCATCAAGCCTTTTTTTCTGGCGCCGTTGCCGGGGAGTCAAGGACATCTTCACAAGGGGAGTCCCTCATAACCAATCTCTTTCCTTTGTTTTTTGTTTTGCTTAGTTTATTTCTGCTTTGTTTGCTTGTTTCTTTTATCAAAAATACAAAAAAATTAGTTAAACTGGTTTGCTTCCTTTATAAAAAACACAAAAAATGACTACTCTTGAAAACACTAAGTTGTGTGACTTCACTATCACCAACAACAATAATGTCATGTGCACACATATTGCTTCACCTGTTCCTGAATCTAGTTTCTTTGAAATTAAACCTGCTTTGCTTAATCTTGTTATGAAAGAACAATTCTCTGGTGTTTGTACTAAAGATGCTGCTGCTCACCTTAATAATAACTTTGTTGAACTTTGTGAGATGCAAAAACATAGGGATATAGATGGAGAATTTATTAAGCTTAAACTGTTTCCTTTCTCTTTGAGAGGAAAATCTAAAGAATGGTTCCAATCCCTAACTAGAAATAGTATTGATTCTTGGACTAAATGCAAAGATCCTTTCATTGGAAAATACTATCCTCCTGGTAAGATTATATCTATGAGAAGTGAAATAATGAAATTTAAATAATCTGATAATGAACATGTTGCTCAATCTTGGGAAAGAATGAAATCTTTGGTAAAGAATTGTCCCACTCATGGACTGACTACTTGGATGATTATCCAAACCTTTTAGCAGGACTGAATTATTCTTCAAGAAATCTGCTGGATTCTGCTACTGGAGGTACCTTTATAACCATTACTTTGGGTGCTGCAACAAAGCTCCTTGATAATATGATGGTTAACTATTCTGAATGGCACACTGAGAGAGCTCCACAAGGTAAGAAGGTAAATTCTGTTGAAGAAACCTCCTCCTTGAGTGATAAAATTGATGTTATTATGTCTATGCTTGTTAATGGGAAAGCTCATATTGATCCAAATCATGTTCCCTTAGCCTCTTTGGTTGCTCAAGAAGAGCAAGTTGATGTGAACTTTATTAGAAATAATAATTTTAGCAAGAATGCCTACATGAATAATTTTGGTAATAATAATTATAGGCCATATCCTCCCAATAATGGTAATGCTTATGGAAATTCCTACAACAACAATAGGAGTACACCCTCTGAACTTGAAGTTATGCTTAAAGGTTTTCTTAGTAAACAAAATGCTTTCAATAAAACTATTGAAGAAAAACTTTCGAATGCTGAAAGAAATATATCATCTTTGTCTAAAGCACAATCCTCTTTGATTAATAAAATGGCTGCTAAACCTGAAACCATAGAAAATCCCTTTGCTGCTACTAATGCCATACAAGTTAGAATTGATGAAAATGTTAGACTGTTAGCTGAATTGCATGCTAAGTGGGAAAGAGAAGAAGAAATTGCTAGAAATAGTAATATTTGTACTATCACCACCACTAATGTTGATGCTAGCAAACCACATGAAGTCCCCATTCCTTTTGCAACAATGCCTAAAAACAATGGAACCTTCTCTAATAAAAATGTTGAAATTCTTCAAAATATGGGAAACAATAGCTCTACTACTTTAGATGGTAATTATGATTTTGATCTCGATGGTTGCAATATCTCTTAAGTAATTAAGTTCCTACAAAATCTTGCTAAAAGTCCTAATGCTAGTACTATGAATATTGCCTTTACAAAACACATTACTGATGCTCTCAAAAAATTAAAGAAGAAAAGATGAAACATAAAGCTTCTATCCCTATGAAATTAGAAGATGGTTGGGAACCCATCATTAATATGAAAGTAAATGATTTTGATCTCAAAGCTTTATGTGATCTTGATAGTAGTGTTTCTATTATGCCTAGAAGGATTTATGAAATGCTTTATTTATCACCATTGGAAGATTGTTATTTTGATGTCCAACATGATGATAATGCTAAAAAGAAACTCATGGGGAGTATTAATGATGTTATTATTATGGTTAATAATGCCTATGTCCCTGTTGATTTCTATGTTTTGGATGTTGAATGCAATGCTTTTTGTCCTATTATTTTGGGAAGATCCTTTTTTAGAAGTGTTGGTGCCATTATTGGTATGAAAGAAGGCACCATTAAATAACAATTCCCACTCAAGAAAGGTATATAACACTTACCTAAGAAGAGAGAGAAGAATTCTTTTGCCTCTCCTATTAAAACAAAATTTGCTCTTAATGCTTCTTCATTTGAGAATACTTGATTCATGTTTCCTATACCTAGCTCAAAGGCGTTAAAGAAAAGCACTTATTGGGAGATAACCCAAATTTCTTTAGGAATCTTTTGCTAAGTCTTAGAAGTTATAGATTCAGTAATAAACTCTCCTTATCCTTTTTGTGTGGTTTTTGTGCCAATATTAACCTCTAATGAGAGAGAAGTAAGATTTGGGAAAGTTGCTGTCCCAAAACAGATTATTGTGCTTCGCTGTAAAAATTCGAGAAAAAACTCTGTACGTCGGATTGAACTGTAATTGTTTTTGCGTCTGGCCCAGGTTATGATATAACTTTCATTAGTTCAGCACTTTTCGATTTGATAAACAGAAGGTCTTTGAAAAAATCGGTTTTTACCTGCTGGTCTATTTTGACAGATTTCTGTCATTAATTGCATTTGCCTCTTAATCTCTTTCTCTTTGAGTTCTCTTTGATCACCTGAGCTTTTAGAAGGAATTGCTACAGTATCTTATGTTTTAATGGAAGTTTTACTTGTGTTGAAACTAAACCCAAAGACTTATTATCTTGAATACACTAATGTTGCTAATGAAGATTGTGTGAAGTTTTGTATCAAGGAAATTTTCAAGTGTAGTGAAGAATAATGTGATGAGATGAAGTATGGACAAAAGCTCAAGCTTGGCATGCCACCCGTGTCACCCCAAGAAATATCCAAGAAGTACACGCGTCAAAGCTTGGGGATGCCCAATGCATCCCCTTCTTCATCAATAAAAATCTCAGGTTTCTTCCAAACACTTCACTTTTATTGTTTCATGCACAATTGTGTTGTTCTTGGAGCGTCTTCATTTTTGTGTTTTGTTTTATTTTTCTTCGTTTGCTTAAATAAATTGGTTGTACCCCCGCATTCATACATAGTTTCAAATAGGTTGATTTGGATTGGAAAATAGTAGGAAAGTTCATGCTTATAAGTGGTATAAAAGGAGCTTGTTTTTGACTATGACTTAGACTTTATCATGTCATGCTTGATATTGCTTTGACTTTATGCTTAGTGATTATTGATGTAGCATGACTAGTTATCAACAATTGAGATTGCTTAATGTGCTTTGCAAGAATCATGCGTTGTTTTAGCATATGAAAGCATAATATTGTGGTATTCTCCTTTGATGCTTTATTTGGGTTGACTTGGCGCATGCTCACACCATGTTAAGACTATACAAGTCACCATAGCCTCTATGATCATTTAGTTTTTGACTTTTAATATCACTTGAAGCTTTAATTAATTATGTTTTGTCGCTTTGTATAATTAAGGCCATTATTGCTCTCTTAGTTGGTCGCTCCTAGTCTTTTGCTAGCCTCCACATGTACCAAGTATGAGTTCCACTCATGCATCCAACTCCAAATAAAACCAAGTATTCCAAAGAGTCCACCATACCTACCTATTATCATTATTGCTATTCCAAGTATATTCATGTTTTTATCTACCTTCCGAATTAAACTTGTTATGTGAAAATTAGTGATTAAAGCTCTCACAAACTTGATGGCACACTTTACTTTCTTGCACTTAATAAACTTGAACCATTGTGCCCATCTATGTTGCGTATATGCTTGCGTTTTGTAAGTTGTGAATTAGCAGAACCATGTTACCATGGGGAACGCTTTCAACATTGCACTTTATTTAGTTGACATCATGTTATTTTACTTATGGATCCCGGCGGTGTGAAATGAAAGGGGAGCTTGTAAGGCTCATGGAGTTCGTATACGTGTTAGAGAAACGTGTGGGCGGCAGGTCTAAGCCATGCCTAATCATGGTGGAAACCTGCAGCATAACCATAGTGAGCAATCTGTGAAGCATCCTCAATAAAAAAACCTATGCAAATAGGAAAGAAAAAAAGCCTATGCAAATAGGAAATAAAATGATCATTGAGATTCTCATTGTCTGCTTGCCTTGTCATTTTGATATGGGAAAGCTTCCATATCATCGGGCAAGGGGTACCCCATTGGCGGTTCTCTATGATACACATATACTTACTATGATAAGAACTTACCTATGACTAAAGTTGAGTAGCATGAGGAACGGTACTAGTAAGTAAGGGGCATGAGATTTTTAGCTTATAACTTGTCAATCATATCCTCATATTTTCTCACTTTAACCTTAATCACCTAAATATGCTTATGATAGGGGCAATGAGAGCTAAAAGCTAATAAGTACCATAATTTTTGGAAGCTCTTTATGAAACTTGAATCCCTGCTTCCTTGTATGAAGGGCTTTTCTTTTACTTTTATGTGGAGTCTCCATCTTCTATCTTTATGCACCTATTGAGAGAGCATAGTGGTCATTCTTAGTTTAATGTGCATTGTCCCAAAACTTGTTGATTGATTCATAACTTTGATATTGCTTGTTCTTAAACTAATTGTATCTAGTCACCCTTATGAACTTTGAAGGTGTCCTATGCATTTATGTTTTGCTACATTATGAGGGACAAGCTAAATATCATTCTCGTTATGTTTTCTATATGTTAAACAAACAAACGTCTTTCAAAGCGAATTCATGACTGTTTTGTTTGTACCTTTTCATGTTACAACATAGTTGCTATGTCTTATTGTTAGAACTATATCTTTTCACGTCTATGTTAGAGTACTATGATCCCAGCTATCAATGTTTTACAAATACCTTGATCAATATTGTGATGGTGCATGTCACCTAAAAAATTATTCTTTTTTATCACTTATCTACTCGAGGACGAGCAGGAGTTAAGCTTGGGGATGTTGATACGTCGTAAACATATCTATAATTTTTGATGTTCCATGCTTGTTTAGTATCTACTTTCTTATGTTTTGTCCACACTTTGGAGTATTTTTACACATTTTCTAGAAAAAACCTATTAACAAGATGCCACAGTGTCAGTTGCCTATTTTCTGCTGTTTTTGGTTTCAGAAAAGCTAGTAAGGAAATATTCTCGAAATTGGACCGGACAAAAGCCAAAGTCAATATTTTACCCGAAGCAACACGGAGTCTGGAGGGGATACGAAGTGGCGCACCAGGGAGGCCACACCTGGTTGCGGCACAGACTAGGGGGGCGCGCCACCAGGGGGTGTGGGCCCCCTGGTGCTCCACCGACCCTTCCCTTTCACCTATAAAAGCCTCCCGGGACAAAAACCCTAAGGACCCGATCAAAATTCCACGAAAGAGTCTGTAGCCGCCGCCATCTCTATCCCTAGATCGGGACGGATCTGAAGCTCTTCCCGGCACCCTACTGGAGGGGAGACATCACCCTGGAGGCCTTCTTCATCACCATGCATGCCTCCGGTGTGATGCGTGAGTAGTTCATCCCTGGACAACGGGTCCATGTAGTAACTAGATGGTTGGTTATCCTCCTTTGTGCTACCATGTTTAGATCTTGTGAGCTCCATTCATGATCAAGATCATCTATTTGTAATCCTACATGTTGTGTTTACGGGGATCCGATAGATATTGAGATGCTATTTCAGATTGATTATTGATTCTATCGTGTCTATGTTATTTGTGATCTTGCATGCTTTTCGTTGTTAGTAGCTATCTTGGCCAAGTAGATGCTAGCAACTCCAAGAGGGAGTATCTATGCTCGATAGTGGGTTCATGCCTCTAGTAAGCTGGGGAAGTGACAGGAATCTGTAAGGTACTAGATGTGATATTGCTACTAGTGAGAAAACAACAATCCTTTGTCCATGGGACAATCGTATTGTTTACTTTACACACTTTGCTTAATGCAATTATCTGTTGCTTGCAACTTAATACTAGAGGGGGTTTGGATGATAACCTGAAGGTGGATTATTAGTCATAGATGTAGTTGGATTACAGTCTATGTATAATGTTTTAATGCCCAATCAAATCTCATAGGAGTCAAGATGATTAGTATATGCATGTATGCTTTCTTGTTGTCTGTCAATTGCCCCGTTGTAATTTGTTCACCCAACATGTCATCTATCTTAAGGAGAATCACCTCTAGTGAACTATGGACCTTGGTCCATTCTTTTACAATCAATCTACCATCTATTTACTATTTTCTGTTTACTTTATGCAAGCAATTACTATCTTCCACACAATACGCTTAATCCTTTGTTTTCAGCAAAACCGGTGAGATTGACAACCTCACTGTAAGTTGGGGGCAAAGTTCTATGGTTGTGTTGTGCAGGATTCCAAGTTGGAAACAACACCTTGGAGTTGTTTCCTTGCTCCTATTGGTTCGATAACCTTGGTTTCATAAATGAGGGAAAACTTGCTGATGTGCTCATCATACCTTCCTCTTGGGGTTCCCCAACAAGCTCGATATATTTTGAGGCATCAAGTTCCAACCTATGGTAAACTTGACCTCAAACATTGTAGCTATTTCCATAAGCTGTGTGGGTCCCATCTTATGGCAAAAGTTCATCTTATGCATAGGTGATGCCTGAGTACTAGTACTATACCAGTGTACTAGTACTAATATACTACTCCCTCCGATCGAAATTAATGTTCTCAGATTTGTCTAGATTCGGATGTATCTAGCACTAAACATGACTAGATACATCCGAATCTAGACAAATGTGAGAACACCAATTTGGATCGAGGGAGCACTATTTGCTTTTTCCATAATAAGGGCATCAACAATGTGTACAAAAGCACACCTTAAGGCCTAGTATGTGGCATCCGCTAAGGTTCACCATATACATTGTGGAGAAAATAGAGTTTTAATCTTTAAGCCTAATAAGGTGCACCTCAAGCTTGTGGGTTGCCCATATAGAATAGAAAAATCATTTCACCTCTCTCCCTATTCTATGTGATTATTTTCAAAAGGTGTTCAAAATTTTCATGATGCAAAATCTTAACTAGAAGTCGAACCACTCGTCAAAACTCTCTGTGGTTTCTGATATATTAATTAACCGCTCAATGGGTACCTCCAAAATCTTTTTTCATAAAACTTTTAAAGCAACCTACAATTTATTACTTGTAGTTCAAGTTTAACCTAATTTCATTAACATAAAGTATTATCGAAACCAAAGAATAATTAATAACGTTTGTATTATACTTTTATAACCTGTTTTTCCGAATACACATAACATGATGCCACAAAAAATATTATACTTCTTATTATTTTTTTGAAATGTTATGAAAACCTTGTCAACTTTTTTGGGATGCGGATGCATAGCAAGAACATGAATTTTTTAGAACTTTCAATAGTTTTTCGATGTACCAAATTCCTGCTTAACTTCAAAAGATTTTTGGAAAATTTTAAGAGAAACCTATCGCACTTACATTTAATTAAAATTTGAGAAGGTCGGTGGGAGTACAGTTTACATCGAAGACCTCAAAAAATAGAAAATTGCATAGAGGTCCATACATTTAGCACAAAGGGTGCTAAAATGAAGCAATGAAAAACAGTCGGGTGCGGGTCCTTCTCGAGCAAGCGGTCGAGCCATACCCTTCATACTACTCCTATAGTACTTTCGATCCAGCGTGTTGCGGGTGTGCTTGGTGGCTTCCTCTTTGTACAGTGTGAAATGGAATGACAATGGAGTACTACGGAGTAGTGGTAAAGCTGGTCAGATAATAATGAAGTGCATCGAATGCGATGTGATGTACTACAGACAGTATAAACAATCCCTTGTGCACCACTATCTTTTGAATCTTTTGAATAACCTTCCCTCTGGATGTTTAGGAAGGAAGTAAAAATTTTGAAACTGCAAAAGTTTGAACTCCGACTCTAATAATAGTATGAGTACTGTCCCTTTTGTCGCCAAGCCCCAAAATGGTTCCTTCTACACAGCACACTTGATACTGACATGGAGCCGATGACAAGGCAGGTCGACACACATGCGCAGCGCCATGTTTTGGACGAGGGAGAGATCACCTAGCCGGGGTGTGGGGATGGTGAGGCAGCGAAGGAGAGAGCACAATTTGTTTTGTGTGCATACAGTATATAATGAAGGTCCTGAAATTTACTAGTACTAGTTCCGTACTACTAGTACTACTAGGTGACTGTACCCTATAACTCGTGTCAGGAAGCCATCACAGGTTTGCTCTCATATTGCACCACCTTCAACTCCTCCTCTTCTCTGCTCTCTCGAGCTTCTTCCTCTATGAACAAAGTTTCTCTTCTTTCTCTTTGTTTCTTTTCTACAGAAATACATATTCCTCCTTGCTTTACAGAAAATACACTCCTCTCACTTGGAAAATTGATTTTTTTTCCTTTCCTCATGGTTGGAAACTCAGAGTGGCGACATTGTTATCATGCCATGATTCACACCCATTTTACGCCCAAATATGGGACGATCACGGACGGTGGCAGTACAATTTACATGAAGGACCTAAAAATGAAAAAAATTATATAAAGGTCCTTACATTTAGCACGAAGCCCCCTAAAATTAAGCAATGGAAATAGTCGGGTGCGGCTCCTTCTCGAGAGAGAAGCTGATCGAGCCATACTCTTCATACTACTTTCTCTTTGTTTGTTTTCAAAATATATGGCCAAATTTGGCGGCATGCAAATTCTTCGATATGGGATCATGAATCATCAGCATAAAGTATGATGTAGATATGTCCATGACCCGGATCGTTCGGCTTGAAATGCAAGAATGTTCATATTCATTGGCAACTAATAAGCTTAAATATGTTTAAATTTTACCACTTGCTTTTAGGTATGAATTTTACACGTATGGACGGTGGAGGTACATTTTACATCAAGGACCTAAAAAAGGTAAAATTACATTGAGGTCCATACATTTAGAATGAAGTACTCTAAAATTAAGCAGGGAAAAGTCATGTTTTGCTCCTTCTCGAAAGAAAAGCTGATCGAGCGATACTCTTCATACTACTCCCTCTTTGTTTGTTTTCCAACTATGGCCCAATTTGGCGGCATGCAAATTCTTGGATATGGGATCATGAATCATCGATATAAAGTATGATGTAGATATAGCCATGATCTTGGTCGTTCGGCTTGAAATCCAAGATTGTTCATACTCATTCACAACTAAGCTTAAATACATTTGAATTTTACCACTTACTTTTATCTTCAAATTTTACATGGACGGTCGGAGTACATTTTACAGCAAGGACCTAAAAAGGGGTAAAATTACATCGAGGTCCATACTTTTAGCATGAAGCACCCTAAAATTAAGCAGGGAAAATAGTCATGTTTGGCTCCTTGTTGAGAGAGAAGCTAATCGAGCATACTCTTCATACTAGTTCCTCTTTGTTTGTTTTCAAAATATGGCCAAATTTGGCGGCATGAAAATTCTTGGATATGGGACGAGTAAATATGGATCGGAGGGAGTACTACTACTACTACAAGCAAGCACAACGTGAGCCGTTCCTAACGTGGCTAAGAAATGTATGTACTAGACTTTTTTTCCAAACCTACTAGAAATTTACTAGACTGGCCGGCAAAAATCAATCCTAAAGATGGGACCCACTTAGTATAGCATAAGCCAGTTGATTGCACCACTATCTAAGTAGCCAAATTTCTCCATAAACTTTGGGTGGGTCGTAAATATTTGCAGCTAGTAGCTCGATCGCTTGATGGACCAACAAGATTGCTCAAAGGCCAGCGACGAGACCCAATATTTTTTTTGAACAAGTGAGACCCAGTACTTGACGTTTTGCTTCCACTATTCACTCCCCTCTCTCCTCCTACTAGTACTACCTCGCTCCGCCTTTGCAGAAACAATTTTCTTCAACTGCTCCTCCCTTTCTTCTCCACTTCTTCATCCAATGATGTCACAAAATATCCTGTCTCATCGGAAGAATAGCAAGATGGCGGTGGTTAGAGCCGTGGAGAAATCCTGCCGGCAGTGTGACCTGCAGGCTCGGATCAAGAAATGAGACTAGCCATCGGGCGAGGGCTCGTCTTCGCGCATGTATCCGAAGAGCAGCTATCATGGGGACCAAGAGTCTGGGTAGGTTTGTACTTACGTTGATTCCTAGGATGTCTGCTGCTACTATTGAACCGTCTCTGTACATCTTCCAAGGAAGGCGGCTCAAGCGTCGAATTTTCCACCCCATGGGTCGATAGCACGACGGATATCTCTGACGTGTACGATGCCCTCATGCCCGATCTCAGTCGAAGAAGAGAGGTATTGTAGTCACTATACATGTATTGACATTTTATGTTCTTCTCTGCATGCACTCCATGCTCTTTTACTGATGATGCATTTTCCATGTAGGAAGTCAGGGCGAGAATCTCGGCCAAAGTAGCTGAAATCTAGAGCCATAACATCAACATTCTTTAGAAAAACTTCGAGCTCAACCTAGAGTGTGATCACCTCCGAGCCGATTTGGCTTTTCAAATGAAGCTCGCACAATCTTACGAGCGTGACTCCTCCATGCTTTGCGTTGAGTGTGAAAATTTGAAGAAAGAAGTCATGGTGCTCCGCAGCCAGCAACTACCATTGCAGAGATCGTCCAGGTCACGCCCCGCTAAGTAGGAAGAGAGAAGCCATCTCATGTTGGCCGTCGAGGTCGCGACCATTGAGGAGGTCGTCAAGGCCTTGCCTCCGCAGGGCGGCCATAGTGTTGCAATCGCCGAATCTTGGAGTAGGAACTAGGAAGGGAGAGGACTTGCCTACGTGGCCCTCCTTTTTATTTCTTTTGGGTGCATTGATCGTTTTTTCCCATCCATCTTCGCATAATTATATTGCACTCTTTAGCGTTCGAATGTGCTCTGTGCAGATTTTGTAATGATATACTTGTCGTATAGTAGTCACTGTTTAGTGTACATATACATTCAAATTTAGTCAAATATGTGACATCCTTTTTAATTAGGTTGGAGGGCATTTTCAGAAAAATTAGGATGGAGGGAGAGTATGTCTGATAAATCAAAATAATTAAATCGTCAATGAGTGATCTTTAAAAATGGTCATACTTTCTACTTTGTCAAATGTGTAGGGATCCAGATCCAGTGTCTAGAAAAGAAAATGCACCGTCAGTGTCAGGGACAGCTAGCTATTGTCTAGACTCTGGAGTACTTTGGGTCACAAGAACAACTACCCCTATAGTATACCCACGGACACCCAACGATTCCTTGCATAGGCATTCCCGCCAGCGCCTTCGCAGGGAAGGTATCCGCTTTGACCCGTTGATTTCGGATTGGATGGACAAGATTGCTAGACGCTGAACTCTGTCTTCCTAGATGATGTTTCTACTGCTACTACTACGTAAAAATACACTTATGTGTGAGCTGCGTTGATTAGCGAGGGTCATCAACATATGGGGGCCTCACCGCACAAAAAAAGGTTTATCACTGAATCAATTGTGCTCACATCCATGCAACTCAGTAACTAGACTATGATCAATGTATATACGGAGAGAGAATATGAGTAATACAATGATTAATCCAATAGAATCCACTCATTACTACACGACACATGCAAATCAGTATCTTAATAATATCATACATGTAATCTATACCACTATAAAGTACACGAGTTTTTAAATTTGGATTTTCCACTCAGCTTCAGGGTCTTTTCCTGCCAATGCACCTTTGGTGTAATCCAAACTGTTGATTTAAACGTTGGAGCTCCTATCTGGCACACATCAAGCTAGAACTCAATAGATCTGACGGCTATGAGGGCTTGGATTCGTCACCTTGCTTTCCCGCACACTACTCGCACTGATGAAGTTGCCGGACTCTTCAAGATTATTCCACGGTGGCAGCTAAAAGGTACCCCTTTTGTCATTGTGTAGTCAGAGTTGAGGGCCCCATGTGGCATACAACCACTTAAATCATATCCGTATTTTGGCTTCATTCATTGTCTAGAAGCAAACAAAAATACTACTACCATTAAATGTGAGCATTTTACCAACTCGACTGCCTCTATGCACTAATCGTCCATCCATCTAATCACTCGCTATATAATTTAAAGTGTTCAATTCTCCCTATCTGACAAATGATTCTTCAAACTGACAACCTAGAAAACTCCTCTAGAAAGTGAGAAAGAGAAATTACTTATGATGTTAATTGGGTGTGTAGCATTACCTCTATATGCAAATACAAATTAGCAGAAGTACTTAATCACTAACATGTAACTAATTTCGTGCATTATTTTCTAGTAAAAATACTTCAGTACAAAAATGTAAAAATGTAAAACTATGACGGAAGAAAAAGAAGTGATTTCGTTTATGGAGTGTAGGAAATATCATTATTTATCATGACAACATTGCAAATTTATAATATTACCGTACTCCCTCAATACAAAACTTAGATTTGTCTAGATTCACGAGTATATAGATCAGATTAACGAGTATATAGACGTCGAATCTAGATAAATTCCAAGTCACTTATTTCCGAACTAATCGTTTTATCACAAGTCTCCTAAGACAAGAGGTCAATTGGCTTTGTGAGTGTCCATAAGAATGTAGTACATTTATTGAATTAAAAATTTGCACTTAGACACCACAAAAAAATCTAGCATGCTCCCTCCTTGACACTTCTAATTACAAATTAGACGGTCACTAAGGTTTATACACATCAGGTCCTTGCATATGGTTATTGTGTTGGAATTCATTTCTTGTGCTATATATTCTTGGTGATGAATACATTATTTTGTCATGTAATGGAAACATTTTCTCTGATGGTGAAAACATTATTTCATTTTATGGAATGCTCTGTAAAATGATAAAAATTAATTATTAACAATGAAAATATTTTTAGATACTAAAAAAGGTAACAACTCTTTTTTGGACATTTCATGCATCATTAGAAATGATGGTAGTTTAATGTAACATTTAGAAAGTAGGGAAAAAAGATGAAACTTACACATAACATTGAATGTAGACTCAAATCGTTGTTCATGGTGAGGTATATGTATATTGTCTGCCTGGATGTCAAATGTGAACAATGCAAAACCAAAATTGTGCATGTCGACAGTCATCCAAAGTAATCCATAGTACCGCATCCATTAAAAAATACACGATATCTTGGTAAGCTAGAAACATGTTTAGGAGTACTTCTAAAATACCCGAGAGATGTTTAGTTCTAAGTCGACCAAGTATTGCACCAAAGTTCTAAATTATGCAGGATATTATTATGCTTTAATAAGGTAAGTTATTAGAGTGCATGCAATAAAATAGTCGTGCAAAGCACGTATAGTTTACTAGTCACGTAAGTACCTTTTTTTGAGTTGCATGCATTCACTCCTAAACACCATAAGTAAAAGTTTGAACTCGTGGAGCGCCAAAATGACATCGCGCCAGCTAGCCCGATTAATGGTCTGCTACTACAGTAACCTACAAATATATCCCTATAGTCTACTCTGGGACACCCAGTGATTACTTGCATAGGCGTCCGCGCCAGAGCCTTCGAAAGGAAGGTATCCCCTATGAACCGTTGATTTGAGATGGACGGACAAGATTGGTAGTGCGAAATTTTTGGCGCCCCTCTATTTCAAATGATACCAAAATCACGTGGCCCCACTCCCTTGCGCCCCTCCATTTCAAACACTACGAAATGTCTGGCGCCCCTCCGTTTCAAATGATACCAAAATCACGTGGTCCCCACTCCCTCGCGCCCCTCCATTTCAAACACTGTGAAATTTCTCGCGCCCCTCCATTTCAAACGGTACCAAAATCACGTGGTACCCACTCCCTCGCGCCCCTCCATTACAAACACTGCGTCATTTCTCGTGCCCCTCCGTTTCAAACGACACCAAAATCACGTGGTCCCTACTACCTCGTGCCCCTCCATTTCAAACACTACGGAATTTCTTGCGCCCCTCCATTTCAAATGATACCAAAATCACGTGGTCCCCACTCCCTCGCGCCCCTCCATTTCAAACACTGTGAAAGTTCTCGCGCCCCTCCATTTTAAACGATACCAAAATCACGTGGTCCCCACTCCCTCGCGCCCCTCCATTTCAAACACTGTGAAATTTATGGCGCCCCTCCATTTCAAACGATACCAAAATCATGTGGTCCCCACTCTCTCGCGCCCCTCCATTTCAAACACTGCAAAATTTCTCCCGCAGCACTTCTCCGACTGGCTTTGCCCGCCGGAACTTGACACCATGCACTCCTTAGCCAACAGTATACCGGAGCTGTATCAGCTGCGGTCTCATCCAAAGTATCATTTCCGCTTCACCGATGTCCACCGCACCCGACCTTGGTCACCGAGTCCGTCGTTATCCACCACACCTGATTTCCTTTTCCCACTTTCCGCTCCACGGTGCCGAATCCATCAAGGACTGCCCAAGATCTGCATCAACGCCGCCGGCATCCTCCCCACCCGTACCTTACCTGAACCACCATGCAGTGCCCCGAGTTCAACCTCGTCCACCGTGCTCAAGATGGCATCGAGTGCCCAAGATCTGCTTCCCCGACGCAAACATCCAGTGCAACCGAAGCACCCTGGTGACAAGGATGTGACCCGCGCCGGTATGGATGATGATTATAAGCCTATCCGACCATGGTAACAAAATCACCAATTCTTTTTTTGTTTTATCAGCAGTACAGCAGGTTCAAGCCTGTCGTAGTGAACTGCATTTCTCTAATCATCATGTACACCCAGTCAAAGCGCACACATGTTCTTCGTGCTAGATACTACGGAGTAGGTCAATAGACATGTTGGTTTGCATTTGCTGCTCTACAAATTTTGAAGTCATGCACATGTTCTTAGCTACTCCGAACAACAGTAATTGCCTGTTATTGTGTAGTTCTTGCAAAATGTAAAATCAGTTGAAAATATTAGTTTGGATTCCCTGCTCCATAGTTACTGAACCTATCTGGTTCGTCCTGAGATAAGTTCCTGTTATTGTTTGCTCCTTGGCATCATTATGTTGTCCTGTAGTACCCGTTTAGACTCTTCATACTAATTCAATTATAATTTTGTTGTTGCCATCTGGTTCTTCAAAAGCTGCAAACTAACTATTTTTCTTTTTCTTGCATAGAGCCCAGAATGGAACAATGAACATGATGGTTTGCATAGCCTCTTCTACAGGTTCACAAGCGACGCCATTATTTCCTTATATGGTGTTGGTTCGTCCTAAGCAATGTCATAATTGTCCTCAACTATGTAGTTCACTCGTATTTTGCATTCCTGTTCTAGAAGTTATCTTATGATGCCATATTTCTATCTGGTTGATTCTTAGCTATGACAGAAACTGCATGACATTGTGTAGCTCACCATAAATTCTGAGTCACCATACTTCTCTTGCATTCCAGGAAATACCACTGCTTCCATATATATTTTCTTATATGACCTTCCAAGTTTATATTTGCTGAAATTCTAAAAAAACACTTTGTTTCATTGCTCATTTTATTATAGGCACACTTGTCTAATGATTGTTTATCTTGTTCTATAGTTTACGTGCGATGCTACTATATCCTGCATCTTGTTCTGGTTCGTCCTAAGCAACGACATAACTATCCTCTACAATATGTAGTTCATTCCTTGTTTTCATTCCTGCTATACAAGTTCTCGTATGATGCGATTATAATTTCTATTTGGTTCATTCTTAGCTATGATTAGTTTTTCCTGTTTGTTGTATTAAATTGTTATTACTTAGTTTCAGACTGCAGTTATTGCTATTCCCACCAAAGAGGGGGCAACAAGATCATGTCTCAAGGTGGTTTTCTAATGTAGCTGTCACACTCAAAAGGAGATGCAGTTGATGGATTGACAAAGCAAATTGAGGACAATGCAATTAACTTGATTTTCAACTGAAATGCTGAATTTTCTTTCCCGAGCATTGATATTATGTAATATTTTTAAGAAGTTTGCAGCTGATGTAATATCTAGATAAATCGCATAGGCCATGTAGGCATTTTTTTTGAGCTGGGCCATGTAGGCATTTAGTTGACGCCGTCCAGGCATGGCGGTAGGCGGTATCATAACTGCGCTAGCCAGGTCGATCAGGTAAGAGTTTAGATCTTTGTTATTTGCCCTTGTTGTCTTAGGCCTACCATGAACAGTAAAAGATGCTCGCTAATTGTACTCCTTTTATGAAATTTTCGTGGGCTTCAGAAAGGCCAAAACTGTAGGTGTCCGTGACCGTAACGGGCCTACTGTCAGGTGGCAACCAGTAATACGCCAAACAGTAACATGTCAAAATAGTAACAAGACAAAACAGTAACAGGCCAAAGCAGTAATAGGCCAAAGCAGTAGCAAGCCAGAACAGAGGCAACCCAGCTCAGTAACAGGCCAGATTAGTAATAGACCAGAAAAGTGGCAGGCCGGAACAGTATAGGACCACAACAGTAACGAACCTGAACAATAGATGGCTAGAATAATAATGAGGTAGAACAGTAGCAGGACGAAATTTTACTAGACAGGAACAGTAATAGGTGAAACATATTGGCAGGCCAGAACAGTACCAGATCAGAATAGTTGTAGGATGCCGGTGGCCCGAGAAGTTGACGGACAGTACGATAAAAGGCCAGAATAGTATCAGACCTTCTCAAAAGTGGGTCGTTCGTAGGCGGCCCAGAACAAGCTATGAGAATAGTGACGGGCTAACCGTGGGCCTTACCAGTATCGGACCTACTTGACGCATCATGTTAATAGGCCGCACAGTATTCGAACAATGTGGGCTTGTGTAGGTCGAAAGAGTAATGGGCCTGACATTCGCGGGCCGCTGCTGGCCACATCTTTGGGCCCATTTCAAACAGTGCCGGATGAACTAGTAACGGACCATAATCTTATTGTGTTCTCCTAATGGGCCAGCCCACTTAATTATTAGAAGGCATTGGCTGGGCCTGGCTTCTACCACTATTTCTATGGCCATTAATGGTGTTTGTCATGTGGTATTTTGCATGACGTCAGCAGTCAACATGGCTGGCGAACAGATCTATGATGGAACAAGTTTTTGTGGCTGAAGGGTGCGATCCACCACGGTTAGAAAACACCGTGGTAGATTCTTTTGTGACGGGGATTTTACCACGAAGGGCATCTGTTGTAGAAGACTTTTTAGCCACGAAAAACGGGCCTTCAACCATGAAAATCGTCTGTTGTAAAAGCCAACTTTTCTTGTAGTATACAGTACAGTGTGACAACTGCTTTACTCACCTATCAACTTTCTGCAGCCTTTTTGTTCTGACGAAGAAGTGAGCATGTATAGTGTGTGGACACTATCTAAGCAAAAATTGTGCATATGTCTAAGGAAAGGAATAATCTCCATTGTTTAGATAGTGTCTAACAAAACTTGTGGGGTCTACTAAAAATAAGATACTAGTAGTACTTTTGAAGCTTGGTCATACACTGCCAAGTGGGGCCATTAGTTGCTTTTTCTTAGACACTTGTGCCGTGTACTAGACATATGAATAAGAAATTTCTAGCTAGCACCAACCTCTCGACCGTGCTAGACACAACTTGGAAGGATAAAAGATGCTCTTAGACACCCTATTTTTGCAACGCTGTGCTTAAAATCTTGCGTTATAGTGTTGTACTACACTACATACGTATAGAGCCAGAGGCAAGTGGCCAAGTGCAGAGCCTCAGCCGCCGCCGATGCACCGATGCCTAGCATATTCCTGTAAACTCGTACCAGTATAGTACAAAACTCAATCAGTATACTCCACCCAACCTAGGTTTCTGGCTGGCGGGAACTACATCGCCGAGCCGATCTTCCCTCTATAACCACTTCGTGTACCGCGATGATGGATTTTCCCATGAGTCGGCTGCTATGGACGCTGTCGAGTCTGAGGTGATGATTGAGTGCCCCTACGACGGCTGCTTTAGCTTGGTTGCCTTCAACAAGCTCGACACGCACAAGATCGCGTGCCCGCACGACCCATGCTCCTGCATGGATCTTGCCTGTGATTTCATTGCCTCGTTGGCAGCGCTCCTTCCCTATTTAAGGAGGCCCACGGGGTCATAGTAACCAAGACCATCTATGACAACGCCTTCTTTTACCTGATCCCGATTCCGCCACCAGCAAGCACGAGGGGATTCATGCGCTTCCTCTATGGGGATGACGGTATTGAGTTTGGCCTGACCATCAGCGTGCTTGGCCTGGCCGCCCTCTTGTCCTTGGTGTGCATCAGGAAGGACGGGTGCTTGTTGCGGCAGTACATGATGAAACTATGTGCACCTGGCCCGCCGGGGTCGGCGGATTTCTCGATGGTCGAGAGCCCTAATGTGGTAATCGAGATGACGAGTAGCTCGTCGCCAGTAAACTTCCCTCCTGACATACCTCGGGGTGTTGCCGTGGTTCCTGATGAAGGTTGGAGAGTCCACCCATGTTTCTTTCTAGATTTGCATCGACAGGAAAAAATCATCTTAAACTACGGCTAATGATCAAGACTGTAATGGTGTATTAGCAGATAAATAGTAGTACTACTACGAGTACTATTTTACTACTGCAGTTTACAAGTAGTAGTCACATGTAGGTTCTCTTTTGGCACTATATTTTAGATGTAAACTAAGTTTGCTACTAATGTTATTACAGAGTATTTAGGGGTTTATTACGACCGTTATGTAATTGTTCACTTCTATGGCATAGACCAGAGATAAACACACTAACCATTCTTATGGTGCTTCGATTTAGTCATCTCACTCAGTGATTACAGAATTTTATGCCCAAACTTGTCAATTCGACTTGACTTAAGTCTTGAACCATAATAGCCATCGAAATTGCATTGGTGTGGATGACACGTCGACGTGGGTCCAGCTTGCAGGATATGCGGCCCTGGAATTTTGCACGTAGCATGTCCTGCATCTCGAACAATAAACAACATGCCTAGTATTTGCATATCAGCTGCCACTTTCCCCTCCCTGCACATCCTTCCGGGAAAGCAACACCATGTTGTTTTTACCTCCATGCCACTTTATTTTTTTTTTACCTCCCTGCACAAAGTGATGCTTAGACCAATTCAACATATTACACCAATTGGGTTACATTACCAAAAAAACAAAATTAGCTCAATATCCATATTAAGAAGGAAATTCAGCTCAAACATATGAGAAAACTGGAGGCAAATCCAAAGAAGCCCACTTCACTAACCCTGTGACAAGGACACACTTGAAGAAATACCATTCGGATTCCCATGGACATCAGTCTGGGCATTGTACTTCTTCAAGAAATGATGCTTGCATTGGTCATACTTAATGATGAGCAGCTGTGTATTAGGCACACGATACTCCTTCGGACTCGAGCTCGAATCACTAGAGCCGCTACTCGCCATACTCGAGCTCCAACCACAAGATGTGCTCGCACAGGAAGATCAGGGCGCAAGCCAAGGGAAAAACAATTGAACTAGGGTAAGGTATGTGCGATATTTGGAATAGAACATATCTTATAATTATCTAACATGTTAATTTCACAAAATAAATCTTGCAGGAGATTAGCTCATCCTACCTGGCTATTATACGAGAGCGCTAGGTGCAATGTTATAGGGCACATGCTCTCCTGTATGCATGACCAACATCCACGTGTCATCTAGGCTGACATAATTTTGACAGCAAACCTCGCTTACAACTAAATTTAGTCATCTTGACAACTTTGTGCGTCAACTTTCGCAAATCACGAGTTGGAGGGCTAAATCGAGCCCCACACACAAGTACAAGGATTGTTTGTGTTTTTAACTCCATGGACCATGCATAATCAAACGACCATGAATAGTTGCGATCTACATTAGGATGCATCACGATGGAGAATATTGTGCATTTCATGTGATCGTCGAGCACAAGCTCATGCCGTTTGTGAGTACGTGACATAAATATGTTGATGATTTTGCTCATAGTTTTTGTCCGATAAAGCAAATTGGTATAACTTCTGCGTGTTGCGGTACGACGACTGATTTTTTGATGAACACCCATATGCGGTAATCGAGCCTACGAGCTACGCATCCTGGGGTAGGGTCGCGCACTGAGATCTTATGTTCCTCACGGTGCCTGCACAGTACAATACCACTACTGTTGGAACGTCCGATATGATGAAGAGGTGTTTTGCAGTGTTGAGGCTTGCTTCAGTTCCTCCCCCTTTTCTCAAATTTAAGAAATTGAAAACATAAGGAGGGTCTGGATTAACCAATGCCTCTTCGGCTTGGAGGACATGAAGGGGTATCGGCCAATCCTGGTCATTCTTATGTTTTTAGTTTTCTAATTTTGGGAGTATGGGAGGACACCGGAGTAAAACTCTTATTTATTTTTATTGACAAGAAGAATTGATCTTCATCTTCTCATCTAATGGTCCTAACGTGAATCGAATGATGTATTAATTACTAGTAGTCAGAGGCAAGGTCTCTTTGGGATTAGGAAGATTGTATTTGGCTATAAAATATGTTTTACTGCTTACTAATCTATACTATGTTACTTCGACTACCACTAGTATGGAGTAGTACTCCATCCATCCCAAATTAACCGACTTCACATGTACTCCGTACTTCCCAAATTAGGACGCGCATTAGTTTTTGTCAAAGTCAAACATAATAAACTTTGACTAAATATCTAGAGAATAATATGGACACCTATGACATCAACTCAATGTTATCACAATCATCATGAACGTGAAACTCTCTATATGACATTACTATACTAGTACTACTTGTAGTACGTAGTACTACATGGTAGTATTAGTAATACTATACTTCATAGTTTTTCGGACGCGCGGTAAAGTAGTGCAGTAAGTCTGTTTGGTCAAGCTGCATGCAACGAGCATTGGTTTGACAGGGGCAATTCAGGTTTAGATATCCAAATTTCTACTCTAGCTCGATGGATCAAGACACGAAGCTGCTAGTACTTCTCTATCCTCCGGCTGTCGCCTAGATCAAAATGAGCAAGCAAAAGATTGTGTTTGCCATGACTATTTATTACGTACAGAGCTTTATTTTGTTTTATTCGAGGCACCTGCAAAGACTGATACGTACTAGTACTAGTAATAACGTGCTATGATTGGGCCCTATAGCTAGTACTAGACATAGAATCTAGTAGCCACTCTCGTCACACTGAATTGTCCAAGAGGTGGAGTTCCTTTTTTTCTCCAAGAGGCGGAGTTCCTTTTTTCTCCAAGAGGTGGAGTTCTTTTTTCTGAGAGAGGAAACCTCTTTTTATTACTTCTTTGATTCAAAGAAAATTGAAAGGATTTGTGAAGGATTTTGTCCCTTAGGAAATAATCCTACGCTGTTTTTTGATTCAAATGATTCCAATATATAGGAATTATGTCCCGTTTGGAACGTAGGATAGGAAAAATACAGGAATAGGAAAAACACGGGAATTGAGATTCCTTTAAAGTATTCCTTTGCCCTCTATTATTTAGTTAAACTTCCATCCACTCCAACCTCATGGTAGAATTGCTTTGCTTTCCCTATGATTCAAACACATACTTGATCCAAATTCCTATAGTTTTCTCTTTCTATGTTTTGAGAATCCTGCAAAACAAACGAGCCCTGAGAGATGGTCTTTCTCTTTTTTTGTCTTTGATCATTTTTTGTTTGAACATAGGGTCACAGATCTTCCTCGAAACATGAGGAGGGAGGAAATTGCACAAACCTCCAACAATTGGATTCGAAATAGCAAGAAACTCCTGATAATCAAGATAGTATAGTTGCAAGAAACTACTATAATTACTTTTGGGTACAACTGCTGCACATAGCACAAAATTCTCGATTAGCCCTCTTAACATTATTTCTTACATACCAGGGGCTCAATAGTTGGAGCTCCTTGCAACTATGGCTCTAATTGTTGGAGGTTTGTGCAACTAGCCTCAATTGGAGCCCCACCCCCACTCGCCCACCTTCTGCAGTACTAGTAGTACTACACACCATCAGCCTTTGTCTTCTCCATCTCACCCCGGCTGCCAGCTCCCACCAACAATCTTTCCTCCACCACCCCACCCCAAAGAAAGCCCCCAAAACACCATCGGCAGCCTCCTTCCATGGTGAGATCGAGCAAGGTCAGTAAAGATCCTAAGCAATTTCAGAAGGTGTTGACCGAAGGCCCCCTTCTAGTACTCACCAACCATTGTGATGCGACCAGCACCGTGAGCCTTGTCGGTTCGTCCAAACATATTATTCAATCAACAAAAGAAAGGGGAGCTACACCTTCTTCTCATCCTTGGCCTCCCATTTGTTCTTCATTCTCACTCTACGGTGAGACCATGCGAATCCAAAGACTGCTTCAAAGTGGTGGGCAGCCTGTGAAAGTTGACGCTGCTGGACATGTTCTCCTCAGATGTTGTGATGCCAAATGGTTTTGATGAGCAACGGGCAGGCGGCAATGGAGATTGGATCATCACAGTTTTGCCTGATTTTAGCTAGGACCTTGTCAACATGTACACTCATCGCAAGATTGTTATTCTGCAAGTGTCGATGTGTGAATCGACCGAAGGTTCTGCACTTACATTCCAGGATGATGTTGATGAAGGTCGACGTACTAAACTGCATAAGATAGCCGACAGCTACTGGGATACAAATATTTCTCTCTTGTTGCCATTTTTGAATTCAAGGTTGTTGTCCTTAAGGGGAATGATAGTCATGGATGGTCAGTTTGTGTGAACGAGTTCTAGGGCTACTTCAGATACTGCGATGCTATTATCCAGCACGATCGTGTGTTCGCCATGACTGAGAATGGCTGTGTTTATGCATGGAAGCCTCTAGAACTTGGTAAATTCTCCTCCCTACATATTTTATTAGCTTTATTCCTGAATCGATGGAAGATATTTTTTTTGAACTTCGATTGGTTAGTAGGAATTCCATAAAAATTTTAGCTTCTTTGATTCGACGGAATTCTCTAGGAATTTCATAGGATTGCAATCTTTAGGAAGTTTTCTTACATATAAGTAGTTTGTTTCATATGATTGAGTTCTGCTGATAGTATTGCTTTGTCTCCTAGTACATCCCATGGAAAATATGGTATCTACTAGTAGTACTTATGTGAAACTCAGATATTATTCCTGAATCGATGTAAGCTATTTTTCTGAAATTTTGTTGGTTAGTAGGAATTTCATACGAATTTTAGCCTCTTTGATTCGTAGGAATCCCTAGGAATTTCAGAGAAATGCAATCCTTATTAAGTTTTCTTACATATAAGTAATTTGATTAATAGGATTGAGTTCTGTTGATAGTATTGCCTTGTCTCCTAGTACTAGTACATCCATGGAAAATATGGTATCTACTAGTAGTACTTACGTGAGAGTCAGATAGTGCACATATGACATGTCATCACTATATAGAATTATAATACTAGGTAAATCTCAAAAAATTAGAAATTTGATCGACATATATAAAGTCTAGGTGCATATTTAGTTCTTGTATTTTGTATCATGTAGAAGTCAATGTTTATTAGGTACTAGTACTTGTAAATTTTGTTAGCATGGTCTTGAGGAATGAAGTTGAATATTCTAGAATGGTGGAGAAGTGTGTTTTGAGGATTGTGCATAGCGTTCATTATGCTAAAGACTATCAATAAAATCTTCAAGTAGATGCTAGAATGGAAAAGAAGATCCAGTGGCTGGCAATGTTGGGATTCACAAGTTCTGATCCAACAGTCAATATTCAAAGTTATTTGTACACTATATAGTGGTAAGATAAGATAAAATAAGATAATAAACCTCCTAGAAATAATCCTTATTGGTTTTCCTTTGGTATATAACACACCATAATCTTGTAGGATCAAACCTTGCCTTTTTTCCTATGAACTTTATATTGCAAGATCCTATAGGATTATTTCCTATTTCATTTGATCCTATGAATCAAACTGTGTCTGTAGGAGAATTTGCATAGAATATCCCCATTTCGAAAAGAAGGAGAATTTCCATAGCATCTCCCTAGGTAGGCATTTTTTAACACAATCAAACATCTTAAGTATAATCAAGATTTTTGAAAATAGTATTGTATATCAACTTCTACAATGTCAGATCAATATCAGTATTATTTCCATGTTACATTTCCTTTCCCGTTGAAGGTCCTTTCATTATCTTGTCACCACACGATGTGCTTTAACTGACACATGGGTTTGCTGAGGAAGATGAGGAGGATGATCCTGGTAGGTGGTGGTTAGCAAGATCTATCCATGGTTCAAGACTACTTCTGGTCTATACACATGGTGTCTCAGGCAATGCAATTGCTGATGATAATAGTGTTGTTCACTATGGTTGCACCGTTCGCACCTATCCTTATGGGTTTGAGTGCATGGTGTTCTCGATGGACACACGCTAGTTAACTGTAGCTAATGAATGGAAAAGGGTTACTGACCTTGGATCATATTATCTTTTCCTTAGCGTGAACTATCCGATTAACATTGCAGTAGGCGATGCAAATGATCCTCCAGGACATCTACCGATAAGGAACTATGTTTACACATCACACAAAGAAATTAGCTACGAGTACAGGCCGTGTCCTGAAATTTTCCGCTTTAGTTTGAATGGTGACGCGGCTATTGGTTTCCACACCAACACTCGTTGGATATGGTCGGAGACTCCATTTCGGTTCATCCCAAGCTTCTCAAACACTTTGGAGTGGAACGAGCCTATTCAAGGATAGCTCATTTGGTCTCGGCCTTCTGCTGAACTCTTTCTTTTGGCTACTTTAGCTGATGTACGAGTACTCACCATTTAGTTTCGCACTCGGTCCGGCTTGTAAAATACGCCGTATGACCAAACCCCTTTTGTACACTTGGTAGTTTCTCCAGTATGTATGTTTCACCAAGCTCGTAAAAGAACCTTATTAGGAGTACAATTGTATTCTACTATTGGAGTACATATTAATTTCTTCTAGAATGTTATATACTAGTAGTCTATTAGTATTACTCCTAGTAGGTCCGTAGTTTTGTTTCCTTTTCACTTTTGTTTGGGTCCTGTAACAAGCTACTATAGGTAAGTTGGACGTGTTGGTACTTCGCTCAGAAACTGCATGCGGTGGAAGGAACACAATGTTTCCAGGTTTACCAGTAAAAACATGTCGCTCATCATGGCATCGCTAGTGATTTGACAAGGCAATACTGTACGACGGTGTGCTAGTGTAGTTTTTTCTTCTTCTGAACAAGTACTACTAGTCTACCTAGTAGTAGTAAGTAGTAAAGGTCTACTAGTAATAGAGAACTCGGTGAAGCTAGCTGGAGTACTACTGTCAGTAGCTGCCACAAAAGAGTGAGGGAGGGAGTTTTGCACACACCGGTGCACATGGTAGCGTGTTCCTTCCAAGACAAGCTGGATTTAACTCCCTCACCGGCCTCCCCGCACGCACACACAACCTCTTTTACTCAGTCCCTTCTTCCCATCCACTACCACCCCGACCTCTCGCTCCTTATTTTTGTCGACTAGCTCCTCGGCTCCATCCTCTATAGGTGTCAGCAAGATCGGCGCAGCAACCTTCTATAGGGCAGTGGCGCATCCGTCATCCCTATCCCGTGGTAGTAATGGCGGTTTGTAAAATACTAGAACACTCGTACCTATTCCCTCTATTTATAATATAAGATGTTTTTAGCTTATGTGAACCGAGTGTATCTAGATTCACTCTGAACGTACATGATAGAGTTGATGCTGCGGTTAAACTTTTATTGTAGATTGCACAACATTGTCATGTGTAGAGTAATTCTTATTTCGGGTATGCATCCTTTTTTGTAGACTAGGATTGCATGGAAGCTTGTTTTCTGGGATAGATCCCATAACTAAGAATAGCGGGGATGCGTTCAAAGTTGGTAGTTCAACAGCGCAACCATTTCAACATTTGCATATATTTGACAATCAACATCATGTAATCAATATTACAACTTACTGAAGAAGGAGATAGGGGAAGGAGCAAAAAAGGATTCTCAATGAAATAGCTTCCAGTTCTGTGACTTCTGCTATCCCAGATGACAAGGTAAATCAATAGAATGACATAAGTTATTGTCGTCCCACACAAATGCTTTCGCTATAATCGCTGATTATCTTGTAACTGCATAAGCACAAAGTTCAAGAAGCCTCTCAGTTTCCTGATGACGGAGTAGAAAATGGATGTCAGATTGCTACACCTAAGACACCACCTTGTTTACCTTATGTGGAGACTGATGCAGTTGCAGCTGGTACTAATGAGCCTGCACCTATGCTAGCTCGTGGTTGATGTAGAGCTCGTTGGGAACCCCAAGAGGAAGGTATGATGAGCACATCAGCGGGTTTTCCCTCAGTTATGAGACCAAGGTTTAATCGAACCAGTAGGAGCAAGGAAACACCCCAAAGGTGTTGCTAGCTGAGCTTTGGCAGGGCGCACTACCGGTGCTAGTAGCAACGTGGAGACATGCACAACACAACCACAGAACTTTGTCCCCAACTTGCGATGAGGTTGTCAATCTCACCGTGTTTTCGGAAAACAAAGGATTAAACGTATCAAATGGAAAGAAGTAAAAGTTTGTAGAAAGTAAACACAAAGCAGTAAAAGATTGTAGATTATATGTAAAGTAAAAGGACCGGGATCCATATTTCACTAGAGGTGGCTCTCCTTAGATAGATAACATGCTGGGTAAACAAATTACAGCGGGGCAATTGACAAACACCGAGAAAGCAATACATGCATATACTAATCATCTTGACTCCTTTGAGACTTGATTGGGCATTACAACATAATACATAGACCGCCATCCAACTGCATCTATGACTAATAATCCACCTTCAGGTTATCATCCGAACCCCCTCCAGTATTAAGTTGCAAGCAACAGATTATTGCTTTACAAACTGTGTGTAAAGTAAACAATACAATTGTTCTATGAACAAAGGATCGTTGTTTTCTCCCTAGTAGCAACAACACATCTAGTACCTTAGAGATTTCTGTCACTTCCCCAGATTACTAGAGGCATGAACCCACTATCGAGCATAAATACTAACTCTTGGAGTTGCTAGCATCTACTTGGCCAAGATAGCTACTAACAACGGAAAGCATGCAAGATCTCAAATAACAAAGACATGATAGAATCAATAATCAATCTAAAATAGCATCTCAATATCCATCGGATCCCCGCAAACACAACATGTATGAATTACAAATAGATGATCTTGATCATGAACGGAGCTCACAAGATCTAAACATGACAGCACAAAGGAGGAGAAACCAGCCATCTAGCTACTACATGGATCCGTAGTCCAAGGATGAACTACTCACGCATCACACCGGAAGGAGAGGCCGAGGGGGTGCCGGGAGCCACCACACCACCCCCTGGCGTGGGCCAGGCCTGGCTGCACGGCCAGGTGGTGTGGCCGGCCCCTGGCCCCTCTCCGTCTCGTATTCTGGCACTTGATCCCTTCCGGAAAAATAGGCACTTTGGCTTTTGTCCCGTCCAATTCTGAGAATATTCATTTTCTGACTTTCCTTAAACCAAAAACAGCAGAAAACAGGCAGCTGGCACTGTGGCTCTTGTTAATAGGTTAGTCCAAGAAATCATAAGAAAAGTACTCCAAAGTTGGAACAAAACACAAGAAAGTGGATAAAACTAAGCATGGAACATCAAAAATTATAGATACATTTGCAATGTATCAACATCCCCAAGCTTAACTCCTGCTCGTCCTCGAGTAGGTAAGTGATAAAAAGAAAGAATAATTTTTGAGGTGACATGCACCATCAAAGACTTGATCAAAGTATTTGCAAAACACTCAAAGCTGGGATCATAGTACTTCAATCATAACATGAAAGACAAAGTTCTAGCAATAGGCAAAGAAACTATGATGCAACATGAAAAGGAACAAACAAAAGATTCATGAATAACAATGCTTTGCAAGACGTTTGTTTGTTTCACATAAAGAAAACATAGCATAATAGTATTCAGCTTGTCCCTCAATAGAGTAGCAAATATAAATGCATAGGACACCTTCAAAGTTCATAAGAGTGACTAGATACAATAGTTTCAAACAAGCAATATCAAAGTATGCATCAATCAACTAGTCTTGGGACAATGCACATAGAACTAAGAATGGCCACTATGCTCTCAAAGTAGGTGCATAAAGTTAGAAGGTGGAGACTCAATATAATGGTGGAAGAAAGGCCTTTTGTAAAAAGGAAGTAGGGATTCAAGTATCATAAAGAGCTTCCAAAAATTATGATACTTAAAGCTTTCAGCTCTCATTGCCCCTATCATAAGCATCTTGAAGTGATTAAGGTTAAAGTGAACAAACTATGGTGTACATGCTTGACGAAGTATAAGTTAGAAATCTCATGTCCCTTGTATACGAGGGCCGCTCCTCATGCTACTCAAGTTTAGTCACCGGTAAGTTCTTGTCATCGTAAGTACATGTGTATCATAGAGAACCGCCAAGGGGTACCCCTTGCCTGATGATACGGAAGAATCCCCATATCAAAATGACAAGGCAAGCAGACAACGAGCATCTCAGCATTCTTCTTATTTACCATGGGAATATGGTGCCTTTTTCTCTCTTTCCTCTTTTCATAATCTTTTTTTTTCTTTTCTCTTTTTCTCAATATAGGACTCTTTTTTTATAAGAAGAATGCTTCATAGACAGCTCATTTTGGTTACGCTGCAGGTTTCCACCATGTCAGCATGGATTAGACCAGCGGCCTAGGAGTTTCTCTAACACATATACATAACTCCATGGACTTACAAGCTCCCCTTTCATTTCACACCGACGACATCCATATACAAAAGAGCATGATATCAACTAGGTACAAGTACCAAGTGCAATGTTGAAAGCGTTCCCCATGAAAGCATGGTTCTTCTAATTCCCAACAAATAAGTACAATCATATACAACATAGAAGACACAATGGTTCAAGTTTATTAAGGGCAAGTAAAGTAAAGTGTGCCATCAAGTTCGTGAGAGCTTTAATCACTAGTTTTCTCATAACAAGTGGAAGATAAACAAAAGCATGAATATACTTGGAATATCATAAGCTAGTAGGTAGGTATGGTGGACTCTTTGGAATAACTTGGTTTAGGGAGTTGGATGCATGAGTGGAACTCATACTTTGTTGTGGAGGCTAGCAAAAGACTGGGAGCGACAAACTAAGAGAGCAATAATGGCCATAATCATGCAGAGGGACAAAACATCATTGATCAAAGCATAAAGTGATACTACAAGTTGAAAACTAAAGGATCATAAAGGCTATGGTGACTTTGGATAGTCATAACATGGTGTGAGCATGTGCCAAGTCAACCCAAATAAAGCATCAAAGGAGAATACCACTATACTATGATTTAATATGCTAAAACAACGCATGATTCATCCAAGGCACATTAAGAAATTTCAATTGTTTATAAAAAGTCATGCTATAGAAAAGAATACTAAGCATAAAGCCAAAACAATATCAAGCATGGCATGACAAAGCATAGCCACAGTCAAAAACGAGCTCTTTTTACCACATATGCATGAACTTTCCTACTCTTTTCCAAACCATACCAAACTAAATGCAAACCAAAGTGTGAAAGAGGGGGGGTCCAAACAACTTATTCAGAAAACTAAGTAAACCAGGCAAACTAAAAACCAAAACAAAAACGAAAAAGAAGATGCTCCAAGAAAAACACAACTATGCATGAAACAATAAAAATGAAGCGTTTGGAAGAAACCTGGGATTTTTATTGATGAAGAAGGGGATGCCTTGGGCATCCCCAAGCTTTGACGCTTGTACTTCTTGGATATTTATTGGGGTGACACGCGTGGCATCCCCAAGCTTGAGCTTTAGTCCATACTTCATCTCATTACTCATTCCTTCCATACACCTGAAATTTTTCCTTCATACAAAACTTCACACAATCTCATTAGCAACATTAGTGCACTTAAGATAAATAAGTCTCAAGGTTTAGTTCTAACACCAAATAAACTTACATTAGAACACTAGCTACTGTAGCACTTCCCTCTAAAAGCTCAATTCCCCAAAAGAACTCAAGAAGGAACTAACAAGAAGCAAATGCAGAAAATGGCAGAAATCTTTCAAAACAGACCAGCAGGTAAAGACGAATTTTTTTCGAAGACCTTCTGTTGCTCAAATCAAAAAGTGTTGAACTAACCAAAGTTAGATAACAACCTGGGGCATAAGCACAAAACATTACAGCTCAATCCGACGTACAGAGCTCTCTCAAGAATTTTTACGATGAAGCATAGAAATCTATTTCGGGACAGCAACTTTCCCAATCATTACTTCACTCTCATTAGAGGTTACTCTTGGCACAAAAAGCAAATAAAAAGGATAAGGAGAGGTTATTACAGAGGTAATAACTTCCAAGACTCATCTAAAACTCTTGGGTTATCTCCCAACAAGTACTTTTCTTTAACGCCTTTAAGCTAGGCATAAGAAGCAAAGAAAGAATCAAGTGTTCTCAAAAGAAGAAGCATTAAAACCAACTTTCTGGCCCTTACCTCTCTTATTTTTATTCTTAACCTTTGGAAAAATGTGATTGTTTGGTGGAGAAGAAAGGCGGATGGTCCCCTTTCCCACATCTATTATTGCTCCAAGAAGTTCTAATAGGGACCTTCCAAGTGTAATTTGTCCTTTTCCTGCACATTCAATAACAAGATAATCAGTAGAAATCATTTTCCCAAGGATCTTTGTAAACACTCCTTCAGCTATTCCAATAGGTAATATGGTAGCATTATTAGCAAGAGATATTTCTTTTCCTCCTTCAGTAAGCCCCCAAAGATTAAAAGATTCATAAATATCTTTGGGCATAAGACAAAATTTAGACATGATATCGCAGGAGGCTTGAAAAGTTTTAGTGTTTATCTCAATCTTTACTGTAGGGAGCCACTTTGATGGTTCAGAATTTAATGGAACGTAATTGTGATGCTCCCTAAGTGTATTATAGCAACTTTCTAACCTAGTAGTGCTAGCCTCAAGAGTGTCCAACCTAGCAAATATTTTTGCGAAAGAAATATCAGTTTGTCTAGGCATGTTGTAAGTGAGGATCAATTTCTTTATAGCATTAATAGCATCATCCTCATTACATTGGAGTAAATCTCCTCCCACAATAGCATCTAAAGCATATATATATAGCAAAGAGCAATCCCAAGGTAAAAAATGCTAAGGAACAAGCCTTGAGTCATTTTAGGCTTAGTTTTTTCATGTAAATTAGAGATTCTAGACCAAGCTTCCTTAAAACTTTCCTCAATTCATTGTTTAAAAGTGATAATCATTTCCTCGGGTGACATAGTGATTGGAGCAAGGCTAGACATAGTGGCAACTCAAGATAGGAACTAATTTTTTTGTGTTTTTGAAAAGAAAGCAAACAAGTAAAACTAATATTTTTTGTGTTTTTCAAGGAAAAAACAAGCAAACAAAGCAAAAAGAAACTAAGCAAAACAAAAACAGCAAAGTAAAGAGATTGGTTATGAGGGACTCCCCGTGTGAAGATGTCATTGACTCCCCCGCAACGGCGCCAGAAAAATCTTTGCTAGCTCGTGGTTGATGTAGAGCTCGTTGGGAACCCCAAGAGGAAGGTATGATGAGCACAGCAGCGAGTTTTCCCTCAGTTATGAGACCAAGGTTTAATCGAATCAGTAGGAGCAAGGAAACACCCCAAAGGTGTTACTAGCTGAGCTTTGGCAGGGCGCACTACCGGTGCTAGTAGCAACGTGGAGACCTGCACAACACAACCACAGAACTTTGTCCCCAACTTGCGATGAGGTTGTCAATCTCACTGTGTTTTGCGGAAAACAAAGGATTAAACGTATCGAATGGAAAGAAGTAAAAGTTTGCAGAAAGTAAACACAAAGCAGTAAAAGATTGTAGATTGTATGTAAAGTAAAAGGACCGGGATCCATAGTTCACTAGAGGTGGCTCTCCTTAGATAGATAACATGTTGGGTAAACAAATTACAGCGGGGCAATTGACAAACACCGAGAAAGCAATACATGCATATACTAATCATCTTGACTCCTTTGAGACTTGATTGGGCATTACAACATAATACATAGACCGCCATCCAACTGCATCTATGACTAATAATCCACCTTCAGGTTATCATCTGAACCTCCTCCAGTATTAAGTTGCAAGCAACAGATTATTGCTTTACGAACTGCGTGTAAAGTAAATAATACAATTGTTCTATGAACAAAGGATTGTTGTTTTCTCCCTAGTAGCAACAACACATCTAGTTCCTTAGAGATTTCTGTCACTTCCCCAGATTACCAGAGGCATGAACCCACTATCGAGCATAAATACTAAATCTTGGAGTTGCTAGCATCTACTTGGCCAAGATAGCTACTAACAACGGAAAGCATGGAAGATCTCAAATAACAAAGACATGATAGAATCAATAATCAATCTAAAATAGCATCTCAATATCCATCGGATCCCCGCAAACACAACATGTATGAATTACAAATATATGATCTTGATCATGAATGGAGCTCACAAGATCTAAACATGAAAGCACAAAGGAGGAGAAACCAGCCATCTAGCTACTACATGGATCTGTAGTCCAAGGATGAACTACTCACGCATCACACCGGAGGCTTGCATGGTGATGAAGAAGGACTCTAGGGTGAATTCCCCTCTCCGGCAGGGTGCCGGGAAGAGCTTCACATCCCTCCCGATCTAGGGATGGAGATGATGGTGGCTACAGACTCTTTCATGGATTTTTGATCGGGTACTTAGGGTTTTCGTCCCGAGGGCAACTTATAGGCGGAAGGAGAGGCCGAGGGGGTGTCGGGAGCCACCACACCACCCCCTGGCGCGGGGCAGGCCTGGCCGCGCGGCCAGGTGGTGTGGACGGCCCCTGGCCCCTCTCCGTCTCGTATTCTGGCACCTGATTCCTTCCGAAAAATAGGCACTTTGGCTTTTGTCCCGTCCAATTCCGAGAATATTCATTTTCTGACTTTCCTGGAACCAAAACATCAGAAAACAGACAGCTGGCACTATGGCTCTTGTTAATAGGTTAGTCCAAGAAATCATATGAAAAGTACTCCAAAGTTGGAACAAAACACAAGAAAGTGGATAAAACTAAGCATGGAACATCAAAAATTATAGATACATTTGCAATGTATCAACCTACCATCGTCATGCCAGATGATGGAGGTGGTGGATTGGTTTTACCATCAGCGGAGACTTGTGCGGCTGGAGCTAGAAGTGAAGAGCCTCCAGAGGACTTTATGGTGCATGATAGTTCACCTATTATGCAGACTCTTGCTACAAGTGCTGGCGCTACTGATGGTGCTGCTGATCCTGCTCCCGAAATGATCATGCCACCTGAAGGAGGTGGTGAATTGGGTTTACAATCTATAGAGACTGTTGCACCTGGAGGTGGTGAACTGTGATGCGGAGCTGTCATTCTTATGATTTGTATTCTTTTCTCTGGAACCTGTATTATAGAGCTACCTTACGCATTTCTTACACTTTTGCCTATCGAACTATAGTGTGAAACTGGAACTACTCCTAGTATGTAATCATATTCGGATGCTTAAGTATTATCGATGATAAACCAATATTAGCTGAGCTGCACGACAATTGGCCTCTGCCACTTCTAGGCGTGGTTCCTAACTCATCTCCTTTTCACAAGCACGGTGAAAAGATGGTTCAGTTCCTTTTCTTGTAATGCCATTTATGCTTGTGTTATTGATCTGGCAATTTTATGTTGATTTGGTCACTCAATCCACATTTATGTCTCTACATACAAACATATTTGTTCACATGACTTGAACAGAAAACAATATCTTCTTTGCATCGACTAACACAAGGAGACATGCAAATATTTATTTATTTTTGAAACAAGGCAAAATATTTGCCATTTTCATTGATAGAGAGGGACATGCAATTCAATTACATTACAATAACTACTCGTACAAGTCATAAAATGGTAGGGATTGACATAGGAAATAATCACCTCTAGCATCTTGTTCTACAGAAGGCGGTATTACCAGATCCACAACCTTATTTTCCTTGGGACGACAATGTCAAGTGTAGGATTTTGAGTCTAAACACAATCCAGTGCAGGTTCATCAGGACAACCTCCAGCTGTGTCAGTCTCTACAAAAGGTACATCAACGCTATGGCAGACACCGTTGGAAATGCAAGCTGAAGCTGTTGTTATACTCCTATCAGGACCATATATAAGGGCTAGAAATTCAAGCTCCGAAATCTAGCGTTACAAAATAGACAAGTGGTTATCCCATTCGGATAATTCATAGACATTCATAGTGAAATTTGAGCGTCTTACATGATCCTTAGATCTTAGTCCATCTGGTCTTTTTATTGATGGAACTAAATTTGCTGGTACTTTTATTTCTGCGAAGAACCTACAATACATAGTGAAGTCAGACATCTGAACATATATAACTTTTATATATTCTATATTATATGTGAAGATATCTTTGCATAACACTCACTTATCAAACTATCTACGGATATCTTACCGCTCCTTGGAAATGCGAAGTCGGCGTTCTATAGATTTACCTAAAGAATGTACCTACCCAAATCTGCAAGCACCTTGTTAATCTAGATGGTCACAAGCTTTAACTATTTCTAGGAGAGGTGGAGAATAAACCAAAGCCAAGAAGAATGTCCAGTGTCTGAATCTAGCAAGCGAAGCGTGAGGATCGCCCAGCTGACCGTCGGTCGGTGTGTCTCGTGAAGAATGGCGCGTCCAATGGTGGTAGGCTAGCACTATTGATAGAAAGGCGTTGAGAAGTTTTTTTAAGGCGTGGAGAAGTATGCGGCCCGGTTCTAATATGGTGCATCTCCCATAAGAACAACACAAAATTTGAAGAGACAGGGGATGGTTGCTTGATTGACGATGCGCTTAGGAAAGTTCGGGGTCTTGGCAGAAAGTTTTGGCGGGCGCGGGGTGTTTGTCCACAAATTTCACAGAAATATCTATGAATATTTTATCAGATTTGCTAGTTCTGAATCACCTCTCTCGATATTGGATTTACCTCGTGATTCGTGCAACATGCGGGTTACAGATTTGTTGCAACTAGGTTGTAACTGGGAATTTAATGAGTTGCAACTACTAGGTTGCAATTGAAAATTAGCACAATTAGTAGGGTGACGTCAGCGCCTTAACATAACAAGTTCTCAGGCGCTTTAGGTCTAGGCGCTCATATTTTTTTCCTTGTTGACATCTTTGTTTCGAATCCGGCCAAGCCCTAGCATGTACCTTGGGATTTTAACTATCGAGTCCAAGAAATTAGCCCATCCGGCCTCATTATAGCCGAAGACCTTCCAATTCGGCTATGTTTTGGTTTATTTGGCTGCGACAAATAACCCAATTAGTTTGGGCGAAATCCTATGAAAAATAGCCCATGGATAATAGCCCATCAATCCATGTTTGGCCCATTCTTCAATTCGGCCTTTTTTAGGAACTATCCACCCACCCCTAAAACAAACTCCACCTATTCATGTTTTTTAAGTACTACTTACTACATTATGTATAGAATTTTTTAGTTGAGTTCCCAGCAATCACACATAGTAGATGGACAAGAAATTTTTTAAGAAGAAAAATAAATAAGTTATATACGATGTTAGTATAATTTTCTTATGTTTTATCAAAGCATAACAATTTTCTTGTGTAGTGCCAAGGCATGCAGTATATCTGTAGCAATATTTCTGTACTGTAAGGCTAACATGGCCTACCCACCTGCCTACAGCTAGCGCCCATCAAGCTTACCATACAAGAGATCAAGTTTAATGAGCGGGTTTAAAAAGTACTTGTACAACAGTCACGACCAGAAAAAGAAGACCAAGATAGACACATTTCTTGTCAAGAGAGGCTAGCATGTGGGCCCTAGCAGCAAGACCATACATGCCTACCACATCGAGCAACGTTACCAAGGTCAAACCGACAGACGCAACCGGAAAAAATATCCAACATACACACGTTTCCTCTATAGAGGACGCTGACATGTGTACCTAGGAGGGAGACATTATACAGGTGCTATATCGAGCAATGTTGCCAAGTTCCAAATGGGTAGGCACGAGAAAAGAAAAAAAGTCCAGCATGCAATAGTTCCTGCATAGAGGAGGATGACATGTGGGGCTCACCAGCCTATATAAACACCTGAAGCAGTGAGCAAGTCTATCAAGTTTGCAACACGAAGGCGCGACCGAGGGCAAACAATCCATCATACAGACGTATCTTCTAATGAGAGGATGACATGTGGGGCCTAGGAGATTGATTAAATGGTAGATGCATCGAGCAGCGCTATCAACTTTGAAATAGGGTAGCACGAGGAAAGGAAAGATTCCATCATACACACGTTTCTTCTAATGAGAGGATGACATGTGGGGCCCAACAACATGATTAAATGGTAGATGCATCGAGCAATGCTATGATGTTCGGAACAGGGTAACACGAGCGAAGGAAAAAAATTCCATCATACACACAATTCTTCTAATCAGAGGCTGACATGTGGGAGGCAGTAGCCTGACTAAATGGCAGACACATCGAGCAACGTTATCGAGTTCAAATCAGGGAGGCACAATCCAAAAGTATGGTCCGCTAGAGACACTGACATCCGGGACCCACACGCCTCAAAAGACTTTGGCGAGTCAACATTGCTCGAGGAACCTGAAATCTTGCTTTTGCCACATGCTTACCGAGCTTCCTCCATGTTTTTAGAGGTTCCGTTTTAGTAGGGGGCCACGAAACAAAAAAGTTTTCCATCGGCCACGGTCGAGCCGAGAAATTCATCGCGGAAGACTCGCCTTCTATGACAACTGCCAGGCCAAGTCATTACGGAAGGAAACATTTCTTGTAGTGGATGATGATCCATTTTCTGGGCACTCTTCTTGTACTTGTGGTGCATTCTTGAACTTGACTTGTCAAATTTGGCAAAGTTGTCATCCATGTCCTTCTTGATCTTGATGAGGGCAGATTTCAACTTGTCCAATTGATGGTGGACCATGGCGGTCGTCACAAATTCTATGTGTTTATGGTGAAGATTCCTTAGACGATGTATTGTATCCTCTTGATGTTGGCGATGATCACGAGAGGATGTATGTCGATGAAGATTCTTGGTTCATGGCACCTCTTGTGGAAGATGAAGTTAGGGCGCCAATCTTCTTGGAGGATGTGGCACTTGATTCCTTGGAGGTGGATGCGCTTGACACCTTGGAGATGGTGGTGCTTGGCACCTTGGAGATGGTGGCGCTTGAAGCTTTGGACATGGTGGCACTTGACGCCTTGGAGGTGGTGGGACTTGACGCATTGGAGGTGGATCATCGAAGTAAGTGGTGCCCTTTGGTGTGGCACACTTGGCCTTGAAGGTCATGGTTTCTTGATGATGCGCCTCCTCTTGCTTGGAATAGTAGTCTTCCATCTCCAAATGGTGGAGGAATTCTTAATGGCTCATGGAAGAGCTATCAAAGTCGATGAAGTTCTCCATGTCCTCCATGCTTGGAGATGCATCGCCAATGTCGCACTCGAAGTAGTCCATGCTTGGGAAGTTATTGTTGTTGTAGTACTCCATATCACCCAAGAATGTGGAGCCATTGTTGGTGTAGTGCTCCATGCATGAGGAGCCATTGTTGATGTAGAGCTCCATTTCTTCCATGCTTGAGGAGCCATAGTTTATGTCATGCTCCATGTATTCCATGCATGTGGAGTCATCATAGGTGTAGTTCTCCAGGTCCTCAAAGCATGCAGAGCCATTGTCGGTGTAGTGCTCCGTCATTTCCTCTATACTTGTGGAGTCATAGTCATGGTGGCTCATCATGGATTCTTCATAGATATCCTCCTCAGTTCAAGAGTCCCTAGACATGATTCACAAGACCAAGTGGTTTATATGGAAGTGGTAGAGGGTGTTAGGGATGCAATGTGAAACATTACTTTACCTTGGAAGCTAGTATCGTGCAAGTGGCAACACTTGAGAGCAATAAACCAAGCAAAGTGAAGTGACAAGGCATGGAAGTGGGCCTGGATGGAGGAGCGGGACGCATCGGTGGAAGTGGGCCTGGATGGTGGGGCCGGCTCACGCGGTAGGTGAGGAGCGGGGCGTTGGGGCATGCCCGCGTGCGTGCTTGCGGCACTGGGCGTGTCGAGGGCGACGTGACAGGGTGCGTGCGGGACGGCTGCTGCGTACGTGCGGGCGGGAGCGGGCGATTGCGACGAGGGGTGGCGTTACGGACGCGTTGATGTAGACGAGGTGGCACGGTGTACCAAGCGGGTCGGGTCGGGGCTGAACGCTGCGGCGTCAGCTTGTGCGTGTGGCGTGGAGTGCGTGTGTAGGGGTGGCGGCGAGGTGTGTTGGCGGCGGGGACTAGGTAGGGTGGTTCTAGGTTTCAAAGAGGGTAGGATTAGGGTTTTTCTTAGATGGGCCGGGTAGTAGGTGGCCTGGCCTAATGGCTAGGCTGCCTCCCCGGTCTGACAAAATAGTTTTATTTATTTACTCCCTCCATCCCAAGGCTTAAGGCATATAACTTTTTTGAAAAGTCAAGCCATGTAAAGTTTGACCAAAATTTTAGAAAAAACTATCAAGAACTAATATATTACGTAGATACCATGTGAAAATATATTTCATGAAAGGGTACGGATTATGTACTAATATTTGTCTCTAAAAACTTGGTCAAACTTTAGGTGGTTTGACTTTTGAAAAAAGTTATATACCTTAAGCCTTGGGACAGAGGTAGTATTTTTATTTTAAAAGCCTTTTGTAAATTATTTTTAGACAAAACAAAATATCCGGGAAAAAGGCCCGGGGTTTTGATTTGAAATAAAGGCGGGGATATTTAGAAAACAAAGATAGGCTTTTAGAAAATAGTTTTAGGCAAACAAATGCAGGATGATATGACGATGCTCAAATGCAATGTGGCATGATGACATGAGCATGCGGTCATGATGATGCACAAAAAAAAATAGCACGCGATTTTCTAGTAGTGGTTTTACCGGGGTGCTACAAAAAGCATGTCTAATGCATCTTGCTTAGGTTATCTTGCATAATTCTAGCTTGCTAACAATAGAATGCCAATAATAGCTTGCATAGATCTAGCTTGCCTTGATTGGTGTAGTGATTGAAATTCTCCTCGTCTTTTTCAGGGTAGAACTCCTCCTCCTCGTAGACTTGGCTGGTACTATCTTCTATAAATACATACGGGATACACAATCACCAAACAATACTTAACTAGTCTATTGAGCACACTAATGCACACACTTGATGATCTAGTATCATCACAATCATCACAAGATTTAATGAACTAGTTTCATTTATTTTATTTGAGAAAAGTAATTTCTACTCATTGAAATTAATGAAGATTTAATATTATCCAATTAAAATATGGGATCATGTGTAAACATGTCATCACCACATATTCTACTACATGGTAATGTGATTTAAATGTTGGCTCATATTTCAATAAGTTTAAGTTTATGATTTAAATGATTTAAAGTGACTAGAAATGCCTATATAGCATTATTTTGGTACTAGTCCAAAGTCACTGCATGCAAACCTAAATATTATTACATATTCAGATAGGTATTGTCAAATGTGATTTTTGAGACTTGGAATCAACTCAAAATCTATTATGGTTGATTTTTGAAAAATGTTTGAATGTAGAAAAGTCTATGTCTTGTTATTTTTGCTATATGTGATCTCTAACACCAATTGATTTAAATCCAATGGGCTTGGATAGAGATTTTAATTATCCTTCCAACAAATTTTGAATCATGCATTTTGGTTAAGTGGATCTCTCTGAAATGATTTTCACACAAGTGGACAGAATCTAGTTTAAGTCTAATTAGAAAAACATCTATTTGAATTTGTGGGCTAGCGTGGGAAACTAAACGGGCCAGCCCAGTGGCGCTCCACGGCACAGAGGGCAACTGACAGGATGGTCTCGCATGTCCGTGGCACTTAAAACCCTAAACGGTATAAGGCAATCTGGGCGCTACGATTAGAACAGAGATCAACGGTCGAGGATCTTCGTCCCCGGCGAACAGGTCGCCGTCGAGAGCTAACCCTAGCGGCTCGGTGGGGGTCGATTGGGGGTTTACCAGGGCTCTAGCTAACGTGGCGATGGGGGCGATCGAACTAGTGGACGACGGCGGTTCTATGTGTGGTCACGACGGCTTCTGGGGTGGTCGCAATCAGCAGGGCCCTTCTCCTCTAGTAGCAGCCAGCTCCGATGGAATTCCGGCGACTGCGAGCTTGATTGGCTCCGGGGAGAAGTGGGGAAGGCTCAGGGGTGAGAGGGGAAGTGAGTGGTATGCAGAATGAGGCTGGGGGTGGCCTCCTTTTATAGGCTCGACGACGGGACAACACGGTCTGGGCAGGCAACGGTGGCGACATGGCTACGGGCTGCTAGAGGCGTGGCTGCGAGCGGCGATCGATGCGCGGTCTCCCGGTGGTCTGCTATGGCATAAACGCACTGCTAGGGGTGGTGGCAATTGGTCGGGCACGGCTCGTGTTCTGAGCGGCAGAGGCCGCGTTTAACGCGGCATGCGATGGCTGCGGGTCAAACGGCGGCGAGCGGGGATGTCTAGGGGCATGCTGGTGTCAAGGCAGGTGCGCGCGTGCGAGCTGAGGGCAAGGCGGGGTCTGTGCAAGGCTGTCGGGGGCGACCCACTGGAGCGGTTCGTGCATGGTGTAGAGGCAGAGAGTGCGAGCGTGATGCGGTGGTCCAGTGCTTGGCAGGGCTCGGG
This sequence comes from Avena sativa, assembly GCA_916181665.1. NCBI lineage: Eukaryota > Viridiplantae > Streptophyta > Magnoliopsida > Poales > Poaceae > Avena > Avena sativa. Next base: position 350,763,168 of record OV702287.1, read on the forward strand.
GCAGGGACAGTGGGCAGCGGTGTGATCACGCCTACCTCCTAGACACAGTGGAAGAGGGCGGGGTGGTCTCCTGTGGCTTGGGCATGGTTGGCCGACGACGACTATTCTTGGGTGGTGCGATATAGGCACTGCGGTGAAGGGGGAGTGTTGTCTGGGCCTGGGTTAGGATAAGAGGGGACAGAGGAGATATGAGAGGGTCAAATGGGGGACAAGACTTTGATTAGCAACAGTATTAGTTAGGCAGTTTATGTTGTGCTAACCAACTGTTCGACACAATGCCCGCATGAAGTTTATTTTTGAATTTTGAAAAGATTTTTGGTGGGTGTGTTAGTCATAAGCTTGATCATCTGTGGTTGCTTGGGATTGTCAAGGTGAACTCATTTGAGTGGTTTTTGAAAAAGTGGGATCTATGCATATGTAAAGGATTCAATTTTCACATGTCATTTAAAATTAGTGGTTAAATGTTTTTGTAAGATTTCATAGTGGGCCTTGGTAGATCTTTACTTGTACTAGTAAGGGGTGAAGAGAGTTGAGAATGTTTCTGTTTGAAATTGACCTCTAGGAACACCTAAAGTGGCCTAGTGGATTAAAATGGCCAAAGTGACCATTTGGTCTTTTTATTCTTATTTGATTTCTTTTTCTTTGGATTTTGTTTTTGAATGATCTAGATGATGTGGCATTCATCTTTGACTCATTTTACAACCATTAGAATAATCAAACATGGCATTTTCGAACAATTCCATATTAATGCAAACACACATGCATTCATAATTGTTTTTAATACTAAAAGTTTTTGTTAACCCTAAATTGGGTTATTTGCATCTTGATAACCTTGATTAAAGATTTGGGATGTTACAAACCTCCCCCCTTAAACAAAATCTCATCCCGAGATATAAGAAAAACTAGGAACTAAAGAGATCTGGAAACTCAGTCCTAATGTAATCTTCTCGCTCCCAAGTGGCTTCTTCTTCGGTGTGGTTGCTCCATTGGATCTTGAGAAATTTGATACTCTGGGTCCTGGTGGTTCTGAACTCTTCTTCCAAGATACGGATGGGCACTTCACGATACGTCAGATCCTTGTTGATATTAATGGCTCGGTGATCGATGTTCTTGAACACTTTGGTCTTCTCTGGCACTTCTAAGCATTTGTGAAGTAACAAGATATGGAACATGTTATGGATGGCTGACATCTCCTCTGGCAGTTCCAGTTGATATGATACTTCTCCTCGACGAGTCAAAATCTTGAAGGGTTCGATATATCTGGGGGCTAACTTTCCTCTCGGACTAAAACGTTGTGTTCCCTTCAACGGCGAAACTTTGAGATATACAAAATCTCCGACATTGAAAGTCAGGTCTCTATGTCTCTTGTCAGCATAACTCTTCTGTCTCGATTGGGCGGTCTTGAGGTGCTCACGGACTTTGTGAACCTTCTCTTCGGCTTCTCGTAGGATGTCGGGATAGAAAATCTAACTCTCTCCAACTTGCGACCAATTCAAAGGGGTACGACACTTTCTTCCATATAGAAATTCAAATGGGGCCATTTGCAAACTGGCTTGATAACTGTTGTTGTATGAGAACTCTGTGAAAGGCAGACAATCTTCCCATTTTGATCCATACTCTAACACACAAGCTCTTAACATATCTACTAAAATTTGGTTGACTCTCTCAGTCTGTCCATCGGTCTGCGGGTGATAAGCTATGCTAAAATTCAACTTGGTTCCTAATCCTTCTTGGACTTTCTGCCAAAATCTTGAGGAAAATTGGGTTCCTCGATCCGATACTATGGTCTTAGGGGTTCCATCCAAACTGACAATTCTAGCAATGTACAACTCTGCTAGCCTTGAACTCTGGTAGGTTGTCTTGACCGGTATACAATGGGCTACCTTGGACAGTCTATCAACGATGACCCAGATTGAGTCATTTCACCTACTAAGTAGGAAAACCGGTGATAAAGTCCATTCCGACGGAATCCCATTTCCATTCCGGAATCTGCAATGGTTGCAATAGTTCTGTGCGTCTCTAATGTTCCGCCTTGACTCTCTGATAGATATCACACTTGGCGATGTAGCTTCCGATTTCTCTCTTCATCTTGTGCCACCAAAATTGCTCCTTCAAATCTTGATACATCTTTGTTCCTCCGGGGTGGATAGAATAAAGAGTATCATGCGCTTCTTGCATGATAACTTGCTTCAGCTCCGAATCTGCTGGCACACAGATACGTCTTTTGTACCACAGAACTCCTTCTTCGTCTTTGGTGAATCCATGTATCTTTCCTGTACCAATACGACGCTTGATTCCGTCGATACTTGCATTTCCCTTCTAGGCTTCCTTGATCTGACTGATCAAAGTGGGTTGAAGTTCAATGCTAGAAAAAAATCGTTTGCTAACTAGCTCAGTTCTAAACTGCTCCAACTCTTCATGTAAACTTAGCTGGTTCTCTTTGATCATGGTGTTTAACCTACATGGCAATCTGCTAAGAGCATCTGCTACCACATTGGCTTTGCCGGGGTGATAGTGAATGTCAAGGTCATAATCCTTTATTAACTCTATCCATCTCCTTTGCCTCATATTTAGCTCCTTATGAGTGAAAATATAATTCAAGCTCTTGTGATCTGAATAAATCTCACAGCGATTACCCATAGGGTAATGACGCCATGTCTTCAAGGCTAAAACTACCACTGCTAATTCAAGATCATGGGTAGGGTAGTTCTGCTCATGTTGCTTTAGTTGTCGAAACAGATATGCTATGACTTTACCTTCTTGCATTAACACACATCCGAGACCAATCTTGGATGCATCACAATATACATCAAATGGCTTCTTGATATCTGGCATAATCAATATTGGGGCTGAAATTAATCTCTTCTTGAGCTCTTGGAAACTGGCTTCACATTTGTCGGTCCATTCAAACTTCTTGTCCTTCTTCAACAATTGGGTCATGGGTCTTGCGATGCTCAGAAATCCTTCTACGAACTTGCGGTAATATCCTGCTAATCCGAGAAATGCACGGACTTGGGTTTGAGTGGTTGGGGCTTCCCATTCTTCAACATCTTTGATCTTGGTGGGATCAACAGTGACTCCTCCCACCGACACAATATGTCCGAGGAATCCTACTTCTTTCAGACAGAACTCACATTTGCTGAACTTGGCATACAACTGATGTTCTCTAAGGGTTTCAAGGATGATTCTCAGATGTTGCTCTTGATCTTCTTATGAACTGGAGTAGATAACAATATCGTCGATAAAAACAACGGCAAACTTATCCAGAAAGTTCATAAAGATCTTATTCATGAGATTCATGAAATAAGCGGGGGCATTGATTAATCTAGAAGACATGACCGTATACTCATACAATCCATATCTGGTGGTAAAGGTGGTCTTTGGAATATCTGTTGCATGAATCTTGAGTTGATGATAACCAGTCCTAAGAACAATCTTAGTGAACACTCTGGCACCAGTCAACTGATTAAATAGATCCTCTATCTTGGGCAGTGGGTACTTGTTCTTGATGGTGACATCATTCAACTTCCGGTAATTTGTGCACAAATGGTTGCCTCCATCTTTGTTGTCGACAAACAGAACGGGCGATCTCCATGGTGATGCGCTTGGTTGAATCAAGCCTTTTTCCAGCATAGCATCAAGTTGCTTCTTCAGCTCCACTAACTCTGAGGGGTTCATACTATAGGGTCTCTGATCTATGGGCCTGGTTCCAGGAATTAGTTCAATAATGAACTCAATATCCCGATCCGGGGGCATACCAGGCAATTCATCTGGGAATACGTCGGGGTATTCACAGACTACTCTGACTTGGTCTATGGTGGGTAGGGCTAGACTCTTGTTGCATTTGAATTGACGGGGCAAGGTTTCAGATATATGCTCTACTGATACTCCAGAGCTACTGGTCATGGTGATGGATTTCTTGGCACGGTCGATCAATCCTTTATGTTTTGACATCCAATCCGTTCCTAGTACTACTTCCAAACCTTTGGTTCCAAGTACTATTAGATTGGCATCAAAATCTATCCCATGGATTCTGATAGGCACGGCTTTGCAAATTTTTCTAGCTTTGGTCGTTAAACCGGGTATTTGAACTATCATAACATGCTTCAAGTTGGTTGGGTGAATCTTACTAGTGCATGCAAATTCTTCAGTAACAAACAGTGCGATGCTCCATACTCAAACAACACTCTTGCTAATACTTAGTTAACAGAAAACATACCTAGCATGTCATCAGGCGCTTCTTGGGCTTCTTCAGCGTTCATGTGGAAGAGACGGTCATTGCGGTTGAGCGAATTCCCTGGGGTGAATCTTCTTCCGGGCTGAACACGGCGCTGCTGCTGAGCTGGGGCATTCACATTGGTAGTGGCTGAAATCTTCTTGGGACACTCATTGGAGTAGTGAGCCTTCACTCCACACTCAAAACAAGTAATCTGGGACTTGTGTTTGGCTGCAACAGGCAGGGCATTGCTTCCAGTCCTTGGGGCAGTATTGTTGTTGTTGTTGTTGTTGTTGTTGGACTTGGGCGGTGCACGGTTGAAGTTGTTGGAGTTGCCGGGGTGGTTGTTGTTGTTCCCTCCGGTCTTCACATTTCCTCCGCTGCGGTTGGGGTAGCTTGGAGAAGACATTGCGGGTCTATTGTTCCGCGGGGCATATCCTGCAGACAGGTTGGGGCGATACTTCTAGGCATTGTGGGACCTAGCTTGATGCATCATCCGGCGTTTGCAGTTGTCATTCGCTTGGTTGATCTTCCCTTCCATCTAGATGGCAGAGTCGACTAGCTCTTCGAGATCATCAAAATGGATCTTGACTAGCATCGTCTACATCTCATCATGCAATCTAGTCAGGAATCTCTCCTTCTTCTTGGCTTCAGTGTTGATCTCATCATGTGCATACCTGGCGAGGGACAAAAATCTGTCACGGTACTCCACTACAGTCATTCTGCCTTGCTTTAGTTCTCTGAATTCATCTCTCATTTTGGTGACTAAACCCTGTGACACGTGGGTGCGGCTGAACTTGACTTTGAAGGTTTCCCACATCATCACTTGACTGTGGTTCATTGTACGGGTGTTGTTCCACCAAGCTCTTGCATCTCCTGCCAGGTAGTGGGTGCCAAACAGAACCTTCTCGTTGGTGTCGACTCCTGCGACTTCTAGGTTATTCTCCATGGTCTATAACCAATCATCAGCATCCAACGGGTATTCAGACTTGTTAAAGATAGGGGGGTTGGTATTCTGGAAGTTTTTGAGTTTAGATCCATGATGATCCTGGTTTCCATCGCCTTGATTATTGTAGGCCATCTGGGCGATCTGTTGCGGGGTGGCTAGATTGGCTTGGCGCTTTGCTCTACTAGCTTCACGGTCAGAAACTAGCATCTGCAGAATCTGTCGCATCGGGTCCTGCGATGAGCTGCTCCCTCCTTGTTTCCACGAGTCATCTGAAGATTGAGATAGATAATGGGGTAAGAGGAAAAGTGCTAAGGTTCATGGTTTTGGTTTCAAAGCTAAAACTTTGAGTTTGACTCAGGTGTTGCAAACTAACTTCTTCTCATTCATTCATTCAATCAAAGCACATGATACAAACACACACACCACAACATGAAAGGAAAACAGATGGTTTTAAGAACCATTCAGCGAGCTAACATACAATGGGACCGATACTTCTCACTCTTACGATAGTGCTCTAGTGCATATACTCATCATCGATGAAGTCGGAGTCATCATCGTTGGTGTAGAAGTCCATGGCATCAGTGATACATTGCAAATGTATCTATAATTTTTTATGTTCCATGCTTGGTTTTATCTAGTTTCTTGTGTTTTGTCCACACTTTGGAGTACTTTTCATATGATTTCTTGGACTAACCTATTAACAAGAGCCACGGTGCCAGCTGCCTGTTTTCTGCTGTTTTTGGTTCGAGGAAGTCAGAAAATGAATATTCTAGGAATTAGACGGGACAAAAGCCAAAGTTGCTATTTTACCGGAAGACATCGGGAGCTAGAATACGATACGGAGAAGGGCTGGGGCCCGGCCACACCACCTGGCCGCGCGGCCAGGCCTAGCCCGTGCCAGGGGGTGGTCTGGCCGACCCTAGCACCCCCTCGGCCTCTCCTTCCGCCTATATATTTCCTCTGATACGGAAACCCTAAGTACCCGATCAAAAATCCAAGAAAGAGTCTGTAGCCGCTGTCATCTCCATGCCTAGATCGGGAGGGATCTGAAGCTCTTCCCGGCACCCTGCCGGAGAGGGGAATTCACCCTGGAAGCCTTCTTCATCATCATGCAAGCCTCCGGTGTGATGCGTGAATAGTTCATCTCTGGACTACGTGTCCATGTAGTAGCTAGAGGGCTGGTTCTCCTCCTTTGTGCTTTCATGTCTAGATCTTGTGAGCTCCGTTCATGATCAAGATCATCTATTTGTAATCCATACATGTTGTGTTTGCAGGGATCCGATGGATGATGCTATTTCAGATTGATTATTGAATCTATCATGTCTTTGTTATTTGTGATCTTGCATGCTTTCCGTTGTTAGTAGCTATCTTGGCCAAGTAGATTCTAGCAACTCCAAGAGTTAGTATTTATGCTCGATAGTGGGTTCATGCCTCTGGTAATCCGGGGAAGTGACAGAAATCTCTAAGGTACTAGATGTGCTGTTGCTACTAGGGAGAAAACAACAATCCTTTGTTCATAGAACAATCGTATTGTTTACTTTACACGTAATCTGTAAAGAAATAGTATGTTGCTTGCAACTTAATACTGGAGGGGGTTCGGATGATAACCTGAAGGTGGATTATTAGTCATAGATGCAGTTGGATGGAGGTCTATGTATAATGTTGTATTGCCCAATCAAGTCTCAAAGGAGTCAAGATGATTAGTATATGCTTGTATGCTTTCTCGATGTTTGTCAATTGCCCCGCTTTAATTTGTTCACCCAGCATGTTATCTATCTTAAGGAGATCCACCTCTAGTGAACTATGGACCCCGGTCCTTTCTTTTACATACAATCTACAAATTGTTTACTGCTTTGTGTTTACTTTCTGCAAACTATTACTTCCTTCCATTCGATACATTTAATCCTTTGTTTTCAGCAGAATCTGTGAGATTGACAACCTCGTCGCAAGTTGTGGACAGAGTTCTATGGTTGTGTTGTGCAGGTCTCCACGTTGCTGCTGGCACCGGTAGTGCGCCCTGCCAACGTTCAGCTAGCTACACCTTTGGGGTGTTTCCTTGCTCCTACTGAATTGATAACCTTGGTTTCATAACTGAGGGAAACTTACTGTTGTGCTCATCATACCTTCCTCCTGGGGTTCCCCAACGAGCTTGTTCATACACGAGTCAGCAAGTATTTTTTTGGCGCCGTTGCCAGGGAAGAAAGAAGAAGAAGCTCCCACGTCAACCACGCGCCATCAAAGTATTTTTCTGGCGCCGTTGCCGGGGAATCAAGGACATCTTCACAAGGGGAGTCCCTCATAACCAATCTCTTTACTTTGTTATTTTTGTTTTTCTTAGTTTCCTTTTGCTTTGTTTGCTTGTTTCTTTTTCAAAAGCACAAAAAAATTAGTTTTACAAGTTTGCTTTCTTTATCAAAAACACAAAAAAATGACTACTCTTGAAAACACTAGGTTGTGTGAGTTCACTAGCACCAACAACAATGATTTTATGAGAACACCTATTGCTCCACATGTTGCTGAAGCTACTTTCTTTGAGACAAAACCTGCTTTACTCAATCTTGTTATGAGAGAACAATTTTCTGGTATTGGTAATGAATATGCTGCTGCCCATCTAAATAACTTTGTTGAACTTTGTGAGATGCAAAAACATAGGGATATAGATGGTGATATTATTAAGCTGAAATTGTTTCTTTTCTCTTTGAGAGGAAAAGCTAAAGAATGGTTGAATTCCTTAACTAGGAATAGTATTGATTCTTGGACTAAATGCAAAGATGCTTCTATTGGAAAATACTATCCTCCTTCTAAGATTATATCTATGAGAAGTGAAATAATGAAGTTTAAACAATCTGATAATGAACATGTTGCTCAAGCTTGGGAAAGACTGAAATCTTTGGTAAAGAATTGTCCCACTCATGGACTGACTGCTTGGATGATCATCCAAACTTTTTATGCAGGATTGAACTATTATTCAAGGAACCTATTGGATTCTGCTGCTGGAGGTACCTTTATGACCATTACTTTGGGTGCTACAAAAAAGCTTCTGGATAATATGATGGTTAACTATTCTGAATGGCATACTGAGAGAGCTCCACAAGGTAAGAAGGTAAATTTTGTTGACGAAACCTCCTACTTGAGTGATAAGATTGATGTTATTATGTCTATGCTTGTTAATGGGAAAGCCCATATTGATCCAAATAATGTTCCTTTAGCTTCTTTGGTTGCTCAACTGAGCAAGTTGATGTGAACTTCATAAGAAATAATAATTTTGGCAATAATGCTTATAGGAATAATTTTGGTAACAACAATTATAAGCCATATCCTCCCAACAATGGTAATGCTTATGGAAATTCCTACAACAACAATAGGAGTGCTCCCTCTGAACTTGAAGTTATGCTTAAAGATTTTATTAGTAAACAAACTGCTTTCAATAAAACTATTGAGGAAAAACTCTCTAATGCTGAAAGAAATATAACATCTCTGGCTAAAGCTCAATCTTCTTTGAATAAAATGGCTGCTAAACCTGAAACTAATGACAATCCCTTTGCATCCACTAATGCCATACAAGTAAGAATTGATGAAAATGTTAGACTATTAGCTGAATTGCATGCTAAGTGGGAAAGAGAAGATGAAATTGCTAGAAACATTAGTGTTTCTACTATCTCCACCACTAGTGTTAAGGCTAGTAATAGTTCTACCACTCTAGATGATAATTTTGATTTTGATCTTGATGGTTGCAATATCTCTGAAGTTATTAAGTTCCTACAAAATCTTGCTAAAAGTCATAATGCTAATGCTATGAACATGGCCTTTACAAAACACATTACTGATGCTCTCATAAAGATTAAAGAAGAAAATATGAAACATAAAGCTTCTATTCCTATAAACCAAGAAGATGGTTGGGAACCCATCATTAATATGAAAGTGAATGATTTTGATTTCAAAGCTTTATGTGATCTTGATAGTAGTGTTTCTATTATGCCTAGAACGATTTATGATATGCTTGATTTTCCACCACTTGAAGATTGTTATTTGAATGTCCTACTTGATGATAATGATAAAAAGAAACTAATGGGGAGTATTAATGATGTTCTTATTATGGTTAACAATGCCTATGTCCCTGTTGATTTCTATGTTTTGGATGTTGAATACAATGCTTCTTGTCCTATTACTTTGGGAAGACCTTTTCTTAGAACTGTTGGTGCCATTATTAATATGAAAGAAGGCACCATTAATTATCAATTCCCACTCAATAAAGGTATAGAACACTTCCCTAAGAAGAGAGAGAAGATTTCTTTTGCCTCTCCTATGAAAACAAAAATTTCTCTTAATGCTTCTTCATTTGAGAACACTTGATTCTTTTTGCTTCTTATGCCTAACTTAAAGGCGTTAAAGAAAAGTACTTATTGGGAGATAACCCAAAAGTTTTAGATGAGTCTTGGAAGTTATTACTTCAGTAATAACCGCTTCTTATCCTTTTTATTTTCTTTTTGTGCCAAGAGTAACCTCTAATGAGAGAGAAGTAATGATTGGGAAAGTTGCTGTCCTGAAACAGATTTTTGTGCTTCACCGTAAAAATTCGTGTAAAATCTCTGAACGTTCTTTTGAGGCGTGAATTTTTGTGCTTCTGCCCCAGGTTGTTATCTAATTTTCGTTAGTTCAACACTTTTTGATTTGACCAATATAAGGTCTTCTAAAAAATTTGTCCTTACCTGCTGGTCTGTTTTGACAGATTTCTGCCATTTTCTGCATTTGCTTCTTGTTGGTTCCTTTTTGAGTTCTTTTGGGGAATTGAGATTTTTGCGGGAAATGCTACAGTAGATAGTGTTTTAATGGAAGTTTATTGGTGTTAGAACTGAACCTAAGGACTTATATCTTGAGTGCACTAATGTTGCTAATAAAGATTGAGTGAAGTTTTGTATGAAGGAAAAATTTCAGGTGTATGGAAGGAATGAGTAATGAGATGAAGGATGGACTAAAGCTCAAGCTTGGGGATGCCACGCGTGTCACCCCAAGTAATATACAAGAAGTACAAGTGTCGAAGCTTGGGGATGCCCAAGGCATCCCCTTCTTCATCAATAAAAATCCGAGGTTTCTTACAAACGCTTCATTTTTATTGTTTCATGCATAGTTGTGTTGTTCTTGGAGCGTCTTGTTTTTCGTTTTTGTTTTGGTTTTTCGTTTTCTTTTGTTTGCTTAGTTTTCTGAATAAATTGGTTGGACCCCCTCTTTCATACATTGGTTTTCAAATAGTTTGGTTTGGTTTGGAAAAGAGTAGGAAAGTTCATGCTTAAGTGTTAAAGAGAGCTTGTTTTTGACTGTGGTCTATGCTTTTTCATGCCATGCTTAATATTGTTTTGGCTTTATGCTTAGTATTCTTTGCTATATCATGACTTGTTATAAAAAACTGAGATTGCTTAATGTGCCTTGGATGAATCATGCGTTGTTTTAGCATATTAAAGCATAGTATTGTGGTATTCTCCTTTGATGCTTTATTTGGGTTGACTTGGCACATGCTCACACCATGTTATGACTATCTAAAGTCACCATAAGCCTTTATGATCCTTTCATTTTCAACTTGTAGTATCACTTTATACTTTGATCAATGATGTTTTGTCGCTCTGCATGATTATGGCCATTATTGTTCTCTTAGTTTTGTCGCTCCCAGTCTTTTGCTAGCCTCAGTAATCAAGTATGAGTTCCACTCATGCATCCAACCCCCTAAACCAAGTTATTCCAAAGAGTCCACCATACCTACCTATTAGCATATGCTATTCCAAGTATATTCATGCTTTTGTTTACCTTCCAAATTAAACTTGTTATGAGAAAACTAGTCATTAAAGCTCGCACGAACTTGATGGCACACTTTACTTTTCTTGCCCTTAATAAACTTGAACCATTGTGTCGTCTATGTTGTATATGCTTGCACTTATTTGTTGGGGATTAGCAGAACAATGTTGTCATGGGGAACGCTTTCAACATTGCACGGGTACTTTGTACCTAGTTGATATCATGCTCTTTTGTCTATGGATGTCATCAGTGTGAAATGAAAGGGGAGCTTGTAAGTCCATGGAGTTATGTATGTGTTAGAGAAACGCCTGGGTCACTGGTCTAATCCATGTTGACATGGTGGAAACCTGCATCGTAACCATAGTGAGTTGTCTATGAAGCATTCTTCTTATAAAAAAAGGTCCTATATTGAGAAAAAAGAAAAAGAGAAAAAAAAGAGATTATGAAAAGAGGAAAGAGAGAAAAAAGCACCATATTCCCATGGTAAATAAGAAGATTGCTGAGATGCTCGTTGTCTGCTTGCCTTGTCATTTTGATATGGGGATTCTTCCGTATCATCGGGCAAGGGGTACCCCGTTGGTGGTTCTCTATGATACACATGTACTTACAATGACAAGAACTTACCGGTGACTAAACTTGAGTAGCATGAGGAGCGGCCCTCGTATTCAAGGGACATGAGATTTCTAACTTATACTTCGTCAAGCATGTACACCATAGTTTGTTCACTTTAACCTTAATCACTTCAAGATGCTTATGATAGGGGCAATGAGAGCTGAAAGCTTTAAGTATCATAATTTTTGGAAGCTCTTTATGAGACTTGAATCCCTACTTCCTTTTTACAAAAGGCCTTTCTTCCACCATTATATTGAGTCTACACCTTCTAACTTTATGCACCTACTTTGAGAGCATAGTGGCCATTCTTAGTTCTATGTGCATTGTCCCAAGACTAGTTGATTGATGCATACTTTGATATTGCTTGTTTGAAACTATTGTATCTAGTCACTGTTATGAACTTTGAAGGTGTTCTATGCATTTATATTTGCTACTCTATGAGGGACACGCTGAATACTATTATGCTATGTTTTCTTTATGTGAAACAAAAAAACGTCTTGCAAAGCATTGTTATTCATGAATCTTTTGTTTGTGCCTTTTCATGTTGCAACATAGTTTCTTTGTCTTATTGCTAGAACTTTGTCTTTCATGTTATGATTGAAGTACTATGGTCTCAGCTTTGAATGTTTTACAAATACTTTGATCAAGTCTTTGATGGTGCATGTCACCTCAAAAATTGTTCTTTCTTTTTGTCACTTACCTACTCAAGGACAAGCAGGAGTTAAACTTGGGGATGTTGATACTTTGCAAATGTATCTATAATTTTTGATGTTCCATGCTTGGTTTTATCTACTTTCCTATGTTTTGTGCACACTTTGAAGTACCTTTCATATGATTTATTGGACTAACCTATTAACAAGAGCCACAGTGTCAGCTGCTTGTTTTCTGTTGTTTTTGGTTCCAGGAAGTGAGAAAATGAATATTCTCGGAATTGGACGGGACAAAAGCCAATGTTGCTATTTTACCGGAAGACATTTGGAGCCAAAATACGAGACGGAGAAGGGCTGGGGCCCGGCCACACCACCTAGCCGCGCGGCCAGGCCTGGCCCGCGCCAGGGGGTGGTCTGGCCGACCCCAGCATCCCCTCAACCTCTCCTTCCGCCTATATATTGCCTCTAATACGGAAACCCTAAGTACCCGATCAAAAATCCACGAAAGTGTCTGTAGCCGCCGTCATCTCCATCCCTAGATCGGGAGGGATCTGAAGCTCTTCCCGGCACCCTGCTGGAGAGGGGAATTCACCCTGGAGGCCTTCTTCATCATCATGCAAGCCTCCGGTGTGATGCGTGAGTAGTTCATCTCTAGACTATGGGTCCATAGAGTAGCTAGATTGCTGGTTCTCCTCCTTTGTGCTTTCATGTGTAGATCTTGTGAGCTCCGTTCATGATCAAGATCATCTATTTGTAATCCATACATGTTGTGTTTGCGGGGATCTGATGGATATTGAGATGCTATTTCAGATTGATTATTGATTCTATAATGTCTTCGTTATTTGTGATCTTGCATGCTTTCCGTTGTTAGTAGCTATCTTGGCCAAGTAGATGCTAGCAACTCCAAGAGTTAGTATTTATGCTCGATAGTGGGTTCATGCCTCTAGTAATCTGGGGAAGTGACAGAAATCTCTAAGGTACTAGATGTGCTATTGCTACTAGGGAGAAAACAACAATCCTTTGTTCATAGAACAATCATATTGTTTAATTTACATGTAAGTCGTAAAGCAATAATGTGTTGCTTGCAATTTAATACTGGAGGGGGTTCAGATGATAACCTGAAGGTGGATTATTATTCATGGATGCAGTTGGATGGCGGTCTATGTATAATGTTGTAATGCCCAATCAAGTCTCAAAGGAGTCAAGATGATTAGTATATGCTTGTATGCTTTCTCGATGTTTGTCAATTGCCCCGCTGTAATTTGTTCACCCAGCATGTTATCTATCTTAAGGAGAGCCATCTCTAGTGAACTATGGACCCTGGTCCTTTCTTTTATATACAATCTACAAACTGTTTACTGCTTTGTGTTTACTTTTTTTCAAACTATTACTTCCTTCCATTCGATACGTTTAATCCTTTGTTTTCAGCAAAACCGGTGAGATTGACAACCTCATCGCAAGTTGGGGATAGAGTTCTGTGGTTGTATTGTGCAGGTCTCCACGTTGCTGCTGGCACCGGTAGTGCGCCCTGCCAACGTTCAGCTAGCTATACCTTTGGGGTGTTTCCTTGCTCCTACTGGATGGATAACCTTGGTTTCATAACCAAGGGAAATTTACTGTTGTGCTCATCATACCTTCCTCTTGGGGTTCCCCAACGAGCGCGTTAATACATGAGTCAGCAATCATCCTCCAAATAGTCATTGTCATCACTGAGGTATGAGTGAATATCCTTCTGGATGTCTTTACCTTCTTCCTCTTCTTCTTCTTTTGCTGCAAGCTGAGCTTCTTGCGCCTGGATGGTCTTCTCAAGGTCGGCCACCTTCTTGCGAAGACGAGCGATGGTGCAATCCTTCTTCTCGCGTTGTCGGCGAAGTGACTGGCGATCCTTGATGAGCAGTGACAAAGTTTGGGCCTTGTGGGCGACAATGGAAAGGTTGTGGTTGGCGTAGGCTCGAGCATTGTCCAATTCCTTCTATCTATCGTACAACAGGAAGTCAAGATTGTCCACCTGGTGCTTTAGCTCCAGATGTCCTGGCATCTCCAAGGGTATTCCCATAGAATCACGCCTTGCATAGTGAGCAAAGCGAGTTCCCTGGATCAAGTTGATGTTTTGCCCACACATACGGGCAAGAGCTTCATGCATAGCCCTGGCTAATCCATCTAGCTAGTTGGTCTCTCTCATGGTGAATTGAATCTTCTCAAAAAGAGGTGCTTCCATCTTGCCTCGAAGATCAGCAACTATCAACCATTGTAAATCTCCTCCCGGAAAATCATCGAGTTGGTCTCCAAAGAATTCTGGATGCAGATGCTCAAGGTACTCAGACAGTGCATCCACATCCTTCTCGAAGATCAGTTGGCCTCCGTTGCCCAACTGGTAGAACTTGCAGTACTGAACTTCCATCTATAAGAATTTAGGATGAGTAAGTTAGTGAGGTGATCAAGTGTGTCAAATTTTATGTAGTAAAGTAAGAATTTTTGAGGAACATGAATCTTTTTGAAACAATCTCAAGGGTAAGAGTGGAAATAGGTTTTCATACATACTCACTTCTTTGTTTTTGAAACTAAGTGTTTGTTCGGACGTCCATTCTAACTAGGGTCTCCTATGGTCAGGATGGCTCTGATACCAACTTGTCAACACCCGGATTTTTAATCCCAGATGCCTGTTATGCCATACATTGCAATCCCATGATTACTATTTTTGCGAGACATAACAGATTGGATATCACAGTACATCATCCATTACAAACCATAATAAGGTCTTACACAAATAAAGGATCTCATGATACAGTCTTAATACAAACAAGTAGCGGAATAAATAGCATAGCGGTGGGCTCCATCTTCAGTGTCACAGGCAATGCTGACGACAAGAGATGATCCTAGTTGTTGTAGTCGTCCTGCTGTCCTTCTTCCGGATAGTCCTCCTCATAGTCTGGCCACGGGAATATCCAGGGATAAAGCCATGAGTACTCTTTAAGTACTCGCAAACTATCACTAACAAGTAAAGTGGTTCTAGTAGGAATGTTAAGTTCTAAGTTTATTTGCAAAGTTAAGTTTGAAACCTAATCTAAGTTCAGAAACAAAGAAAGATAAAATAAAGTTCTAAATCACTTAAGCGAGAACTTAGCTTTCATAGTCACAACCCTGTTGTGGTCAAGTCAAGTCACAATTCATTTCATAAGTCATTTTGAAAACATCTGACGACGGAACAGTATGGCCACTCCAATTGTCCATGACGATGGACGTGGCTATTCAAATAGTTTGACACTCTGCAGAGGTGGTACACTTTCACCACAAAATTCGATACATCCGTCAGGGATAACTCTGAATCATCATACTTAGTATGCGGATAATCAATCATAACCTTTCCTTTACACACTCTAGTATAAGAACCTCTCCTATGATCCTGGCCTCCCAGCCATGGCCATCTGCCATCCTGGGCACTGCATAGGTGGACTACATCAAGAGGTAGCCTCAGCTCAAACCTCCTCCACAAGGGAACCCATACTAATGCATATAAACTTCCGGCTAAGCCTTACCCAATTCAGGTATTGTGGTTGTATGGTAAAATTGGAATGGTATCGCATCCGAACCCAACCATCAGTTTTTATAAAGGGCTAAGACTCATGCCTCAACATTTTCACCATCATAAACCATTTGTGTTTCTCAACACCTTTCAAAAAATTTCAATATAATGACTCATCATTCCAAGGTTTTCATAAGCATTTTCACCAAGTATTCCCATCTGGAGTGATCAAGTTTTTGGTTTAGCTCTAACTACTAAGTTAAGAGTGTTCACTAAGGTGGGATGCTAATCTCAATCTCATGCCATAGAATGACATCTAGTATTGGCCAAGTTTTATACTCTTTATGCTATCTAAACTACTTTCTAAAATCTCACAAAGCATTACTAGAAGTAAAGAAACTTTGGTAAAGCAAAAGTAAAACTTGGGATGGGTATAAAGCAAGAGGTATAAACAAAGCATGCCTAATGCATCTTGCTTAGGTTATCTTGCATAATTTTAGCTTGCTAACAATAAATTGCCAATAATAGCTTGCATAGATCTAGCTTGCCTTGATTGGTGTAGTGATTGAAATTCTCCTCATCTTCTTCGGGGTAGAACTCCTCCTCCTCATAGACTTGGTCGGTACTATCGTCTATAAATACATACGGGATACATAATCACCAAACAATACTTAACTAGTCTATTGAGCACACTAATGCACACACTTGATGATCTAGTATCATCACAATCATCACAAGATTTAATGAACTAGTTTCGTTTATTTTATTTGAGAAAAGTAATTTCTACTCATTGAAATTAATTAAGATTTAATATTCTCCAATTAAAATATGGGATCATGTGGACACATGTAATCACCACATATTCTACTACATGGGAATGTGATTTAAATGTTTTCTCATATTTCAATAAGTTTAAGTTTATTATTTAAATGATTTAAAGTGACTAAATATTGTTTTGGTACTAGTCCAAAGTAACTGCATGCAAACCTAAATATTATTACATATTGAGATAAGTATTATCAAATGTGATTTTTGAGAGTTGGAATCAACTCAAAATATATTATGGTTGGTTTTTGAAAAATATTTGAATGTAGAAAAGTCTATGTATTGTTATTTTTGCTATATGTGATCTCTAACTCCAATTGATTTAAATCCAATGGGCTTGGATACAGATTTTAATTATCTTTCCAACAAATTTTAAATCATGCATTTTGGTTAAGTGGATCTCTCTGAAATGATTTTCAAACAGGTGGACAGAATCTAGTTTAAGTATAATTAGAAAAACATCTATTTGAATTTGTGGGCTAGCGCGGGAAACTAAACGGGCCGGCCCAGTTGCGCTCCACGATGCAGAGGGCAACTGATAGGCTGGTCCCGCATGTCCGCGGAACTTAAAACCCGAAACGGTATGGGGCAATCTGGGCGCTACAATTAGAACAGAGATCAACGTTCGAGGATCGTCGTCCCCGGCGAACAGGTCGCCAGCGAGAGCTAACCCTAGAGGCTCGGTGGGGGCGATTGGGGGCTTACCAGGGCTCTAGCTAACGTGGTTATCGAACTGGTGGACGATGGTGGTTTGAGGCATGGTCGCGACGGCTTCTGGGGTGGTCGCAATCAGCGGGGCCCTTCTCCCCAGTAGCGGCCAGCTCTGGTGGAATTCTGGCGACTGCAAGCTCGATTGGCTCCGGAGAGAAGTGGGGAAGGCTCAGGGGTGAGAGGGGAGGTGAGTGGTGTGCAGAATGAGGCTGGGGGTGGCCTCCTTTTATAGGCTCGATGACGGGACAATGGGGTGTGGGCAGGCGACGATGGCGACATGGCTATGGGCTGCTAGAGGCGTGGCTATGAGCGGCGATCGATGCGCAGTCTCCTGGCAGTCTGCTACGGCGTAAAGGCGCTGCTAGGGGCGGTGGCAATTGGTCGGGCGCGGCTCGTGCTCTGAGTGGCAGGGGCGACAATCGACGCGCCGTGCGGTGGATGTGGGTCAAACGGCGGCGAGCAGGGATGTCTGGGGGCATGCTGGTGTTAAGGTGGGTGCGCGCGTGCGAGCTGAGGGCAAGGCGGGGTCTGTGCAAGGCTGTCGGGGGCGACGCACTGGAGCGGTTCATCCATGGTGCAGAGACGGAGAGCGCGGGTGTTTTGTGATGGTCTAGTGCATGGCAGGACTCAGGCAGGGACAGTGGGCAGCGGTGTGATCACGCCTACCTCCTAGACACGGTGGAAGAGGGCGGGGTGGTCTCCTGCGGCTTGGGCATGGTTGGCCAGCGACGACCATTCTTGGGCGGTGGGGTACAGGCGCTGCAGTGAAGGGGGAGTGTTGTCTGGGGCTAGGTTAGGATAAGAGGGAACAGAGGAGAGATGAGAGGGTCAAATGGTGTAGCATCCCAATTGTCTAACAATTGTAATGCTACTTGGTTTAATAATATAATGGCTACTTCCTACATATAATTGTTGCATCATAATTATATCATGCTCATGTCATCATGCAACCTTGCATTTGAGCATCATATAAAACCCTTTTCTTTTGGTTCTTATCTCATATGTATTGTTAATTGTATTTGCCTCTTGATACATTGTAGTTGGTTCCTGGTATATTGTTTAATGCCCAAATCGAGTTGAGGGCACCTTTTTCGAATCCTTCCATCTACTAACTTGGTAATGACAACTACCTCTTGATACCATCTATCTCTATCATATTTTCTATATGTGGGCATTGTATTTCACTTGGTACTTTAACTCCTAGCTCACATGTAGATTCATATGGATCTTCTTTTCCTTCTCTTACACATCATCCTATGGCATGATCCATGCATGCCCTAATCTTGTCCATACCCAAATCCTCATATATGTGACATCTTGTTTTCACTTAAATCAGGCACATGTGAGAAATCCTCTGTTGTATGTCACATGCAAAGTTACAACCCTTCAACTTCCTCTTCTTTTTTTCCCCTTAATTCTTGTTGTTGTACTGTTTTCTTTATTCCATAATAATCTTGTTAAATAAAAATGTTTCCACTTAATCTAATCTAACCTAGCTAATTAACCTGATCTCCCACACCACACCTTCCGAAACTCCAAACCTGATCGGACTAGCTAAGCTAGCTAGCTTAATCCAATCACCCGTAGGTACTTTTGCTGCTACCGCCAGCTGTGCGCCTTCTCTCCACCAGGTGCATCATCGAGTAGCCCAGCCGATCACTGCACCGACCCCGACCAGCCCTGCCCCTCTAGTCCGGCCCGACCGAACCTAGCCAGCAGTAGCGCATCGAGCCGGGTGAGCTTGCGTGTCCTGTTGATCTTCCACCCTCGCTCACGTGGTGCAGTCCAGCCCCGCGCCCACGCCTCGTGCGTTCCCTCTTTCCCCTCTCTCTGGCAAAAGTGGCAGCAGAGGCAGAGCCTCATCCTCATCCAGCCTCATCCTTTCTTCTTCTTTCCTAGGCTAAACCCCACCCTAGCCATGACCTAGCTACCCCCTCTTGCCATCCGTCGCGTTGGGCTCCTGGTCCGCTGCGCCGCCGGAGGCATCAGCTTGCTGAGGTGTTGGAATCCTCTCCCCTCCATCACGGGTCACCAGCACGGAGGAGAAGGCCCGAAGCACCACCCTGCCTGGCTGCGCACGCGACGCCGAGGTTGGACCGTGCAGCAGCCGTGCTCACCGCCAAGCTCTCAGTCCCGCTGCAAGCATCCTCAACGTCGTCGTCGTGTCGCTCGGCAACAACCCCGGTGAGCCCTCCATCCCGTTCCAGCTCCCCTTCTTCCTCCTTAGTCTCTGTCGCCGCCGTCCTGCGCCCCCGAGCCGCTCGCTCACCGTCGTGCCTTGCTGCTCTGTCGGCCACACGCACGTGCACGTCAACCAGCGACAGCAGCAGCGGAGCCTGGCGCACCCGTCTGTTCCTTTCCGTTTTCCGGGCGACGTGGTCCGCCTCCGTGCAATCTTGCTGAACCAAAGTTGTAGCCCGAGCATTCCTCTTCAACTCTCCTTTTTACAGCAGGGCGAAATTCGCAGCCGTTCGTTCGCAATCGTCGTCGCAAACCAGCCTGATCCCAGCCCGTTTCTGCAAATTTTACCGTCAGTTTTTAAACCGCGAGATCTCCTCTGTTCATCTCCTTGCCCCGTCCACTGCAGACCTCCGTTGGCGATGCTCCAAACACCAAAGTTGTAGTCCGATGTTGGCTCTACAATTTTTGTTTTTGCAGCGTCGCAAAATTTCCAACGGTTTGCTCGCCATCGTCTTTTGAAAAATCGATGCAGCTAGCAGTTTTTCTTTGTCAGATCCGGTTCCTCCCGGCACTTTTCTAAAAGCACCCCTGGTAATTTTGTACCACCACCGATTCGACCCCGGGGTTGCCACTAGTCACCCTCATGCGCCGTGGGCCGCCAGCGCTGCGGCCCACTAGTCATAGACCGAGGCTAACTTCGGCCGAGTGAGAAAAACCGGTGCAATTCCGGCCACACCAGCTCGACCCAGTCAGCACACGGGTCCCGCGTCTCTGTGACTGTGGGTACAGAGCCCCAGGATAACAAAAGTCCCCGCCATCGTTTTCTAAAATAAAAATATTTCCAGAAATTATCTATATGTTTTTAAATCCAGAAATTAATAACTTATAATTGGTAATTCCAAATTTAACAAATAATATATGTTTTTGAATCAGAAAAAAATGAGGATTTCAAATCTGCCACCCAAATTAGTGTTTGACTAATTTAAAATTTTAAAATTGTTTAAATGCAATAAAAATGCCTTTTCTTAAATAATTAATAACTTTAAATCTATAACTCCAAATTTGACAAATAATATGTCTAAATCGATCAGGCCGTTCTAACTATGCATTCCATGTTCTGAATTGCAGCATGCATCATATAAATATAAAGTATACAACAAGTGTTATGAGAGCAAAACATGACTAAACTTAATAAAATGCTTTATTCTTGTACCCCACACCTCACCCATGCCATGCTACTTTATTGCCATGGAAATTGTGCATCATTCATCATGGCATGTTTGCTTGCTCGTCGCATTTTAATTCATATGCTTGTGCACTTTATTTATGTTGGCCCTTGTTTGTTTGGTTCTTCTTCGAATAGACGCCGAGCAGGGGATATATCAGGAATCCCAGGAGCACTACCCAGATCCGACTCTAGCTTCAACTGAGCTGCTAGGCAAGCACTACCACATGCTTGCATACATATAGTACCTATTGCCTCTATCTTATTCTTGCATCATTGAGTCGCGATTGCATTAAATTGAATCCCAAGTACTGCATAACCTTTACTTTAAACCCCACCGAAGCTTGTTCCTCCATCCCATGAGCCATTACTACAGGAGTTGTTTGAGCCACGCTGGTCGTAGAACAACATGTGTAGGGTATGTGAGTGTCTGATGGATAACGAGGTACCTAAACAACTTAACCTGAGTAGTAATGGGATAACTAATGAAAGTGGCACTAGTGAGCAATATCTGCTATTTGGTTCTTCATGCTCACTTGTGTCCCGTAGGTCCCCGAGTACTTGATTCCTGTTCCTTGACTATTCGCACTATCCACATCCGGGAGGCCTTATGGACCCCCCTGAGCCAGAGCTTGATTCATTCTTATTTCTTGGGGCCACAAAGTAGTTTGGGGCTTTATTGCTATCCTGTACTTATGCCATGTTTACTGCTTTATTTAAGATTGTGCGAGGAGCACTTGTACTGTTTAGGGATCGCGGCATGATTTCACGGTATCGACAAGCCCAGTCACATTTTTCGGGTTCCCAGTCATTTACAGCCGTTCTCGCAAACCTTGGGTCCGTCTCGGAGTCGGCCAACTTCGTTGCGGGTAGCTTATTGGGGTGGGCCCCCGAAATATTTATGAATCCTGTGATCGCTTTGTCGTGAATGCCTCGTCGGGTTTTGATTTGGTTTTTCCGAGGTTGATCGAGTGTGTGTTGCTATTTGTGCACCCCTGCAGGGTAAATCTTTCTGAAAGCCGTGTCCGCGATTATGGACGACTTGGAGCACAGTTTCTCGATCATAGACAAGTATAACTAAAGTACCGCTTTTAATTTGACTAAGTACCTGACTAGTAAATAGTGCAATGCCCATGGAATGGTTAATAAAACTGCCAACGGTTGGGTTGTTCGTCCGCTTTCTCGTTGGTAAGCGAGAAGGAGGATGGATCTGTTAATTATACTGTTATAACTGTTGTTCTTAATTAACGGACATCCGTCTTTCATTGGTTAGGCGGATGGTTAGCGAGTATCTATAGACTTGTTAGTTATTCTCTTTTGCTGCAATTGCGTCACCCCAGGTTATGTCCCCTTTAGAGGCATAAAGACTTGTTGAGTACCCCTAGGGTCTCACACGATAAATTGTTTGATTCAGATGAACAGGTGTATTCGCAAGATGGATACTGGGTGGAGGAGACGGACGATGTTGGCAACGATCACTCGGTGTAGAGATTCCGGGAATGGGGATCCGTGAAATCTGTGGGCGGGATGTGTTTATTTATGTGGCATCTTATGCTGATATGCTTCTTATCCGTACTCGGATCTTGTTTTCCGCTTCCGCCTGATACTCTGATGTTTGATGTATGAGGAGATATCCTAAACTATTATATCTATCTAGGATATTTGGATCTTGCCGTATGGCGTTGCAATATTTCTATTTCTTTTAGATGGAATGGCTCTGAGGACTGTTGTATGTGGCTTGCATACATACTCACTTGTGTATGTAGTTGATCCCTTCGCCTGCCGATTACGCCGCTCGTTCCTGTCCCGATGTTCTGAAAATGGTTAGGACGGCCGAAAGGTCTACCTGTGAGTGGCCCTTGGCCCCACCGTACTATTTTAACCATTTTCGCTCATCCAGGCATGTAACTAAGAGCGTAATTCACCGAGGTAGTTACAAATGGGGGACAAGACTTTGATTAGCAACAATATTACTTAGGCGGTTTATTTTGTGCTAACCAACTGTTCGACACAATGCCCGCATGAAGTTTATTTTTGAATTTTGAAAAGATTTTTGGTGGGTGTGTTAGTCATAAGATGGATCATCTGTGGTTGCTTGGGATTGTCAAGGTGAACTCATTTGAGTGGTTTTTGAAAAAGTGGGATCTATGCATATGTAAAGGATTCAATTTTCACATGTCATTTAAAATTAGTGGTTAAATGTTTTTGTAAGATTTCAAAGTGGGCCTTAGTAGATCTTTACTTGTACTAGCAAGGGGTGAAGATAGTTGAGCTTCTTTTTGAAATTGACCTCTAGGAACACCTAAAGTGGCCTAGTGGATTAAAATGGCCAAAGTGACCATTTGGTCTTTTTATTCTTATTTGATTTCTTTTTCTTTGGATTTTGTTTTTGAATGATCTAGATGATGTGGCATTCATCTTTGAATCATTTTACAACCATTAGAACAATCAAACATGGCATTTTCAAAAAAATTCCATATTAATGCAAACACACATGCATTCATAATTGTTTTTAATACAAAAAGTTTTTGTTAACCATAAATTGGGTGATTTGGATCTTGATAACCTTGATTAAAGATTTAGGATGTTACAAGCAACAACAAAAGAAAGCAAGAAAAGAGCCTGACACCCCACATAAGGTAAAAGACAAGAATAAGAAAGGTGAGCAAAAGCTTCCTTATCCAGATCAAAAAAAGAAAGCACCAGATCAGGTAATTTATGATTCTTTTACAAAGGCACTTAGTGACCTTCGTCTAGAAATTCCATTTGCGGATGCAATCAAAGTTCCTACTTATTCTAAATTCCTCCGTGATATTCTTAGTGGGAAGAAAGAAATAACTGAAACTGTTGCCATGGTAACTAGTTATCCTGCTAACGGGAAGCTGTTGTCTAAATCGGGAGATCCTGGAGTACCAACTATTTCATGCTCAATAGGCAAAACTGATATTCACAATGCCTTGTGTGATCTAGGTGCAGGAGTTAGTGTAATGCCATATTCCCTCTATAAAAGGTTAGGATTAGGGGAGTATTCTCCTACTACTATCACTTTACATATGGCTGACAAGTCCACTAAACAACCCATTGGTATGATTGAGGATGTTCTACTTAGAATAGATGAGCATGTTATTCCCACTGAATTTATAATTCTTGAGATGCCAGAAGATGAAAAATTATCCATAATACTTGGAAGACCTTTCCTTAGTACTACAGGGGCATCAGTTGATTATGCTAAGGGAAAAATAATCTTCAATGTTTATGATGCTAAAATCATCCGGTATTTTCCAAAGAAGCTAGAAGGAGGAGAAAGATATATTCCTTCGGCAAAACGAGTTCATGTGGTAAGTGCCTTTGATAAGGGGCAACCCAAGATAAGAATTCGAGAACAGATAAGGGGTTGAGTTATTCAACCATTCTTAATAAAATGCTTAATGGGAGTCAACCCATCTTATCAATAAAATAAAATAAAGAATAAAAGTTCATCGCAACCCTACAACTTTTTCACAGACATTCTTGCGGAAGCGCGCCCGTGAAGATGCAACTGCCAAAATGTAGTAGAAACATCGATTGAATGAGTATAGAATAAGAATAAAAATAAAAGTTTGAGTTTTATCTATAAAGACTTAAATTCTGCTCTTCATACGCTAATGTTGGTCGACGGTTTCTACTATTATTTTTCTGTCAAAAACAAGGTATTTCGCTAAGTTTCGGGATAAGAAGGTATTTTTGAAGAAATAGAATTTTTTTGATGACTACTGATGGTTTAACTACCAACTATATAGTGGGAATAAAAATTTCGGCCATGTAGCTCCAGTCGTATAGATATCTTTGCGATCAACAAATTTTCTTTTGAAGGAATAGAGAATTTAACGACCAACTATACAGCGGGAATAAAAATTCTAGCCGTATAGCTCCGGTCGTATAGATATCGATGCCTTCGTACAATATCTTCTCAAAGATACTAACGGTTTAACGACCAACTATACGGCAGGAATAAAAATTCCGGCCGTATAGTTCTGATCGTATAGATGTCGATGCCTATTTTAGAAATTTATCTCAAGGGTACTGACGGTTTAACGGCCAACTATACGGCGGGAATAAAAATTCCATCTGTATAGTTTCGGTCGTGTAGATATCGAAGCCTACTTTAGAAAATTTATCTTGAGGGTACAGACGGTTTAACGTCCAACTATACAGCGGGATCATTGTGATCCGGCTGCATAGTTGTGTCTGTGTAGCTGTGTTCTGCATAAAGAAACCCTAGTTGGCGGTGTCGCCGTAACTATACGGGTGGAACAACATATTCTGCCCATATAGTTCCGGCCGTATAGTTCGGCACGACCACAAAATCGCACCGGGGCGGCTAGGTTTTTCCTCCTTCCTCACTTTTCTCTCATATTCTCTCTCCAAACCTCTCAAAAGCCACCTAGAACTCTTGATTCTTCACGGATTTCGTTCGTTTGAGTGGGGGAATCAACATATCAGTATGTTTCTCTCCCTATCCATGCCTTATTTTCAGATTTCCATGGTTGAAATTCTCATATTGATCTAGTGGATGAACTCAAGCTTATTTTGTTTTTCCTATTGATTTCTCACGTTAGTATTGAATTTTTCCACGTAGGATCGTTCGTATATCATGTAGAAACTATATGCCTAAGGTTTTACGGTGAAATTTTTCAGTGCATCAAGATGAACAAAATCGGTAACTTCTTTCGCCAAAGCAAGTGCCAATGTTGTGAGGGCTCGGGGTCCCGAGCCGAGCGCAACCCCAAGTTGGCCATAGTTTCATCGAGGAGGGTGCTGCCCACACGTTGGGCCGACCATAGCTTTCTCACCGCGGTGGGGTTGAAGGCGGACTTCAACCTCATGTGTAACAAGGCCGAGCTAACAATACTCGGCTATGCAAGCCACGACGCCTACGCCGAGCTTACCTATGAGTTCCTTGCCTCCTTCTACGACGACTACAGGGAGAAAGGTAATGTGTGCACGGTAAGCTTCACCATGAACCGGCAGCAATATGAAATAACTTTTGAGAAATTTTGTGATGCTTTCGGCTTCCCTCAGATTGGGGATCCAACTGTTACTAACCTCTATAGCATCACAAGTGGAGAAACTTCGGAGGTTATTTCTCTTAATAGTGGCACATAATTCTATCAGAAGAAGATGTCCACCATTTAGAACCCAATAATTCACTACTACGCCTTGTTCCTCGCCAACACACTGCTGGGAAGAGGAGATACCGGTTCCATGTCTAATGCGGACATGGCAATGATCACCAAGGCTCTCTTCCCTAATGCACCGCAAAGCCCCAATCCTGCAGCTCTACTCATCTAGCACTTTCGTCACCAAAGCAACAAAACGAAAGGTGATATTCGCATTGGTGGATTGGTAACCTACCTTGCCCATGCATTAAATATTACATTACGTGTTATGCAATCTGTTGACGGTTCCAAGCTTATGGACATCAAATATTTAACTGCTTGTGGCTTCCTTGGTGTTTACCAAGATAACCGGAGGCTCTGATCATATCAGTTTATTTATCTTGGTGATGCACAGGGTGAGAAGGTTCCGTTTCCCTATCCCCAAGCCTTCTCGATTGTGGAGAAGGACACTTGGATCCTCACATGGCTGAACTCCAGCCTGATCAAGAGGAAGATGAAGAAGGAGAGCAGAAGGATGAGGATGAGAAGGAGCATGAGGATGAGAAGGGACACAACCCTGCTTGGGAGGGACAATAGCAACAGCAGCAAGGGGAGCCTGGGACCCATGGCCCAATCAGCCACAGTAGGGGTACAACTACGTCCCCTATCAAGAATTCCAGTAGCTCAACCAGCGCGTTGTGGAGATTTACCACACTCACAAGAGTGAATGAAGATGTGAGTGCCCTGACTCATAACTTCAGTCACTTCATGACCCACTTCCCCGACTAGTACTAGCAGTATCCACACCAGCCGCCGAATGAGGCCAACAATTGAGCCTGGCAATAGCCTAAGCTTGGGGGAGGTTTGAAAACCTCCAAAACTCGCATTCATGTTTTTATTTCTTCTTTTGATTTATTTTATTTCTTCAGAATTACATGTTTATTTTCAGTTTGCATTCCTAAACCCAAAATACAAAAAAAATAGTTGTAACTTTTATTGCACGTTCGTTTCTTTGTTTCTCTTAGAGATTGCTCAATTTCAGGTGACTTGGCAATATGAAAATACAGAGGGGTTTCGACTCGAATACGAGAATGAAGCAAGTTAGAGGAGGTATCACATTCTTTTCATCACCCTTTTTGCAACCTTAAATTGATGCTACAATTATTTACTCGCTTGCATTGGAGTCACTCCCCACTTAGCTTGTTATCCTATAAATTCTATTCCTTTGCTAGTGTCTCCTTTTTAGCTTTGAAACAATGAGCAATGAACTTGGTTAAAAATATTTCCTACATTTTTACAACAAGAAAAAGCATCCAAAAGATGACTTGAGTCCATGTTTATCCCAAAGAATTTGATTTTAGAACTACTCCATCCCATTTGAGCTTAATATAAATAGACTCGATAGTACCCTTGAATGAAATTGTTTGATAAAATGGATGCTTCAAAGTAGTAGAGACTATGCTACTGCTTTTTCTAATAATTACCGTAAGATATTGCTTTACGCATGTCATTACAACACTATCGGGTTCCATGGGGAACTATTAACTCCGCTGGCCAACGAACGATCTAAATGTGGGAAACCACTTGATTTCGGCTATTGAGTTATGTAAACGTCTGTAGAAGCAATGCTATGATGGGTAAAATTTTAGTCTTCTCATGGTTTCACGTTCCAAGTGAAGTTGTAGTACTCCTCTGACCCATTATTGCTCAACAATTATTTATTGGCATGGTCACGAGTGCACAACTCAGTCCCAATTAACATGTTAAAAATAGTGGCATGATTTCTCTATGAAAGAGCTAAAGTTTTTCAAAGGTAAAAGAAAGGAAAAAGGTGCTTTGAGAGTCTTGAAATTTTGACATGGGAATAGATGAGTTGTTCTTAAATTGAATGTTTTGGTGCCAACTTGAGTACTCTTAATTGGTTAAAGAAACAAGAGAATTTTTTTTCACCTCTCAACAAAGAGAGACACCAAAAAAATTTGTCTCACTTTTCTAGCTAAACTTTTGACATTTGCTTGGGCATATGATTTATTTGCTAACAAGATATACGTGGTTAGTAAGTGGACTCACTGCAATCTTATGAATACTTGTCTGATCATGTTTAAGATTGTAGGGATTGTGAAGAAAAGAATTTGACACAAATTCAAACTTGTAAGTTCTTTTATTTCAGTCTCGAATCTCCGCTATTCTTCCTTATTTCCTTATCACTCGAGGGCAAGAAACATCTAAGCTTGGGGGAGTTGATAGCTATGAGATTTGACACCTTTTTTGATGGTTTTTTCCCAGATTTGATTGTTTTCTAGCTTTATCTAATGCTAATACTTCGGTAGCAAAGAAAACTTGGTTTTTAATGTGTGTTTCGGGTTCTGTGCATCAATAGAAGGTTTTAACTAGAGAAACACAATATTCAGGCGAAAACAAGCAAGTCTCTCTTTGGAAGCAATCGGGGGGAGCATATAGAGGCTTTAACAAGCAACTATACGTTGGGAACATTTTTCTGGCCGTACAGTTCCCGCCATATAGCTGCCGCCACCTCCATCTTGTGAAAATGGATAACTTCTGTGACGAGGCAAGATGCAAAAACACAACACAACAGCAGCCATCCCATCTAGAAAGGAGAAATAAGAGATCTGGAGAAGAAGGGGAAGACGTTCTTCATCTCGCTCCATGATCTTTGACCTCCTAGCCAATACACCCCCATAGCCATTACTTGTACTTGAGAGAGAGAGAGAGGGATCTTCACCTTGCAAGACTAGGGTTTGAGATTGTTTCTTCCTATCTTGCATTGTGTTGGATTACTTTTATATTCTTATTGTAGATCTCCATGGTAATATCAAGAAGAACTCCCTTTATTTAATTATATCGATGATCCGTTCTTCTCTCATGTGTGAGTAAGTTCCTTGGGTGTGGGAGATGTAAGGGATTGGTGAGATGTGATGTGCCTCCATATATTTTCCATTAGTTTGTGATTGATCTTAATTACTATATTATGTGTGCTTGACTATTTGCGGGATGCCTAATGCTTCTTGTCCAATTAAGGGCCCGGACAACATGATGCTTTGTTCTACATAGATGGGATCTTGTTCGCTAGCAGACCGGTGACCCCCGAGTGACATGTGGATATCAATGGAAAACTAGTATACTCGAGGATAACGAGGAACCACATGCTTATTTCATTAGTCCGACCCAAGGAGCTTAATCGCTAAGCGAGCTGAACGGTCTTTATCGTCTAGTGTCTCACCATGGTTTTGGTAATAGACTAGTAGTATTATTGAAGTTGGGAACAAATCTACCAAGAGGAGTTCCGGCTAATTATGGGTTGCTCGCCAACACATATACTTATAAGATTATTATTGTTACACTTATCATTCGTCCACCTAGCACAATCACTATCACCATGAATTGAATCTCACGGCGCCTTCTTTGTCATCTGCAGAAAACAACAAAACAACCGAATCATTCTTTACTTTTATGCTTTTTTTTCATTTTTGTTTTATTTAAATACGCCCAGTTTAATCAAAATTGCATTCTCATTTCAACACTTGCAGTTGATTCACTCGAAGACCTGTGAAAACTTTGGGTGTGACAGAGACTTCACTCATAAACACTTACCTTTGGGATCCCTGTGGGATCGATATCGATACTTCGAAACTAGCTACAAACGATCTGTGCACTTGCAAACATCATGAATCCACAAGAAAGGAATTATGTACAAGGAAACACACATGGTGGGATAAATGGGACTTATAGGATGGATAAAGTGAGCTATCAACCAAATGATTATCTAGCAAAGACTATAAACTCGTGTCGCACAAGTGCAAGGAGAGACGCTAGTTTGATTGCAAAGAAAAATTGGTGGGCTACAAGATATGCACAATAAGTACCACCTATATGAGGTTCATCGAGCTTGTGCTTCCTATTCTATGAGGCACTTGTTTGTTTTTTCTTTTTATTTTTCTTTTTTCACTCTTTTTCACTCTTTTTATTCTTTTTTCACTTGCCTCTTCATTTTTCCAACAACTATACATGGTAACTATATGTGATAGGACTCACAACTTTTGCTCAAAATTCTACAAGGTATCAAATGTGCATATCCCAAGCAATCATAGGAGGAACTAGTCTCAATAGGTGTTTGTTGGTCACAAAGATAGTGTAGTTCACAAAGGAATGCAAGTGGGGAGAAGTCATGGAATGTTTATACCTTTGATCACCGATCTTCACCCTTTATTGTTGGATTCCACCTTGCTCACGGAGTTTGGATGGAGGAGATGTTATTAACAACGTGGATGATGATGTAGAGATCCTTGTTCTCTTTGAAACGAGCTAAAGAACACCAAAATCTGAGTTCGAATGCAAATGTTATGCTCAAAATGGCGTGGAGCTGAAGATATTGGCGGGGAAATTGGCGGCGCCGAGTCTGTCGCTGAAACGGTTGGAAAAATACGGATATGGTGCCAGAAATTGGAAAAAATACTAATCTAGCACCGAAATTGATAGCAGTTCTGGCGGCAGACTCGGCGGCGCTGGTTTGACCGCCGAAACGAGTTCGTCACTCGAAATTTCGCGATTTCTACGGAAAAACTTGATGGAAAACTTCATATTTGAGGGGCAAATGATGGAATTAGGCTATGGTAATGTAGGGGAAGGTAGATCAATAAGTTTAGAAAGTAATCCATGGATCAAAACCTTCCAAAACACACTTAAATCCCAGATTGATCCAAAACACAATTTGGGGCTATTTTTGGTGGAATTTTTGAATTTATGGGGGAAAAGACCAAATCAATGAGAAATCTGTGGCAACCAAAAGCGGCTGATACCAGATGATAAGGGTTAACCACATTGGTGGCCCGATCTTCACAGATCCCGTGGTAAAATCGATGAGAAAAGCGAGGGAAAGGCAGAATGTAGAGGAAGCAAACACACACCTCGCAAAGAACACGATGAACAAACGCAAACATGACATGATACAAGGCTAATTTCTCTCGCCGATGGCCACTGGTCCGATAGAATCCTCGCAAGGAAAGATCAGCCAGCATGCTCCCTTCAATCCCAAGCGGAGAGGGAAGAACACCTTGGAGAGCGTCTTGACGTCTACGCTCACGCACTCGCAAACATAGGCCTTTTACAATGATGGATGCGCTATGCAAAGTCCAATGAGGTTGGTTACGATAGTCGGTCCCCTTGGTAAAGGGGATGCGGCAAAGCTAGAGATTCCACAAAGGGGGTTGTGTTCTAGTCTATCATCTATGCCTAAGGGAAACAAGAGGGGTAGGGGACCTATATATAGGCCAACCACTAAACAAGGGGTAGTTTGGGTATAAAATAGGCAAAAGGGTAGGTAAGTCCGACGGTGCCGAGGTTGGCGCCGGATTGGTTCTGGCGGCACCGGGTTGATCTGGCGGTCACTGAACGGATGTACTGCCAGTGGTTTTGGCGGTGCGCCGGTCTGATCTAGCAGTCCATAGTTTGGTTCGACGTGGGATCCGGTGACTCTAGAACCTGTGCCGGTTTGGCTCTGCCTCTTCTTTCTTCTCTTCCAAGGCATCGTCTTGTCATTCTTGAGGTTCCAGGCTTCCTCCCTTGACACCGTGCTTGTCGGTGTGAACCTATCATGGCCATATTATGGAGTATGAAGTAGTATACCTTTCAATAGGGTAGGGAGTGGGCTCTCATAGAGGATCAGATTCACCTTTGGAGTCCATGATGACTTGGTATGCATTTGAGACCTTGATGTGGTAACGACCGTAGGTCAGGCTATATCGGGCTTCTACATCCTCAAGGAGACTAGACGACGGCACCATGATCGCCTTCCCCTAGAAAGTCTCGTGGTCGCGTAGGTCGGGGTTGCGTTCGCTGCCATAGAAGGTTGAAGCTTCCTCTGGCGCTTGAACCAGGGGGAAGAATTCCCACGGGCCACCTAGGAAGGAATTACTCATCATGCATGGAAGGAAGGATCATGTAGGAGACTAGAAGGAGAATATGAGCAACATGATTACCGAGGAACAGTCTCGTTGGATGCCGCTAACCTGACATGTGAGACAATTGATTGTAGCATTCCCTGTACACCTTCAGGAGAAGAATCAGTCGGACCCGACTCGGGGATGGCCAAGTAAACCAGCTTCTTCAACGACATCACTTCTTCCACCGGAGAGCCTTTCCTTCATGGAGGATCACTACCAGGCGTCTCGCCTAAATCCTTAGGGGAAGGCAAATGTTTTTCAACACAGACAGGAGGGAGGATCTAATGCTGCTACCCTCCTAATAAGGAAATGGATGTCTTACAATGGCTTGCCTTCTCGGGACTTTGGACAGATGATCCCTCCCTTTGAACATGTGTAGAACTGGGATGTTAACACGCTCGTCGATGAGGGGTTGAACATCTATGGGGAAGAAGAAGGACTGTCAAAATCTTGAGGACATGAATGTGCTCAGTAGAGGAAGAATAGGACACATACCAAGATCAAAGGCAGGAATGGAGGAAAAGTAGCTCAAGGGAAACTTGCGGTGGCCAAGAAATCTATCACCACCCCAACCCCATACACTCCTTGGCCTCTAAAGGTGTTGATCCTCGCGGCAAGGTCCAACACTTCTTCACTAGAATTGGGAGGCGTTGTCCATCCGGCGGAGGCTGACGCAGGAGTATCCGCAAACGGTGGGTAGGACTTCCCATCGATCTTAATTATCCACTTTGCTGCTAGGTTGGTCCATGACTCCTTCAATCCGATGGGGATGTAGGAGCCGACGAGCCTAGAGCGGATACATAAATAAACACTAGCGCATAGCTTGCTCGCCGCGCCGTCTGAGAATTTGAGGTGGTAGAAGTGGAGGAATAGATCGAGCCGAGGCTCAATCCCCAGAAGAGATCGGCAGAGATGCGAGAATATTGAAAGGTTCGTAATGGAATTGGGAGTAAGATGGAGGAACTGGATCTAGAAATGGTCAAGAACCTCTATAGCAAAAGAGGAAAGGCGAACAATGCTCCGCAAATAAGGTGGTCCAGTAGCACCACCGTCTCCTCAACCTGTTGAGAAGGGGAGGTAGCCCCTAGGGTGGCTCTTAGACCATGGTTTGCCAGGAGCCGCCCATCGAGAACAAGGTCGTCAAGCCGGTTAGAGGCGTCGATGCACACCGACCACTTCTTTGGACCTCTTATCCTCAACTTACGCTGGGGGGTGAGTCTATCGGTAGAGGCTCGAAATCAAGGAAATTGTGGAGAGACTCCATAGGGTTAGAGTCTTTAAATAGGGAAGAAGAATAAAGAGCTCTAGGATAATTGGGAGATCCAGCCATGGATAAGCTTTGAGGAGGAGAAAAGGAAGACACTTTCATCCGAAAGATGGATGGAAAGATTTTATGATGGGGACGGTGGGGCAGAAGTCACCCATGTGTATACAATGGATCTACAGTTGTCCTCGTGTCCAGGAATCTCATTATGATCACCACCTTCAATTTCATCGAACGAAATAGATTCCTACACAGCAGAAAGAGCTCTAAGAAGCAACATTTACTGGGAGGACCTCTTTAACTGGTTAAGATTCAGGTCCTCACAACCACGGAAAAGATCCTCTCAGCAGACTTCCTTCGGTCACCAGAGAAGTTGAAGCAGCTATCAGCGTCACTGATTATGTCATCCTAGAGCAGACCTAAACCCGGTATGAGCTCACTTTGTAAGATGGGTCCACAAGCAAGGTTCTAACATGATAAGAGCTGAATTTACTGATACCTTCTCAAACTCTCGGTTCGGAACTCCACGACACATAAGGGACCTCTCCCTCATACCTCCTCTAGTCATTAAGGTACTCACACCGCTACACAAAGGGATTGTTTTCTTCGCTTTTGTTATTAACCCTTTTGCAGGACCTTGTTGTAAGCCCATTACCCTAGGACATCTGAGATGGGAAGGCTCATTAGACCTTCTCTGAGGATGGGCACATGGAAAGGTCCATGTGATAGAGAGGTCAGCACATGCGGGAGACCTTGCACCAAGACCTCGGGCATTTACCAATACCTCGCGCATCAAGACCAAGAAGATGTCATCAAGCTCACCAAGCGGAGGTTGGATATGAGCTAAAAGAAAAGATGCTTGAAGGAAGGCCGTCCAATTAAAGGTACTAATTAGGGGCTTGTCGATGATAGGTGGACTTAGGCATGTACCTTACATAGGCCTAAACCCACGATTCCTGCCTAGGCCTACCTCTATGATCAAGGACCTGAAGGCCTGTATCTAGAAACTCCCAACCGACCTGTCCTATGGGGTTGCAAGACGACTCTCTAGAGATCCCAAAGACCAGGCGCGCATCTAGGAAGATCGGAGATCAAGATTACTTGCAAGACAAGATGAAGATCTAACGTGATTAAGGAAGACTCCACCGCCATCAACACCTATAAGTAATTGAGAACATTCACCTGAGGAGGACATGCCATAGATGCCTGAGTATCTACCCTTAGCCTTAGTCAATGATCTAGCTTCATCTCTTATCGGGTATCATTATAAACCCATCAAGACCTCTCGTAAACACCCTGTACGATCTCCCGATCACCCTATGAATAAAGTATGAGGGAATCGTCCCCATTACACATATACCTTTATCTTTGTTTCTGAGAGATCCAAACCTGCTAGCCCGAGCCAATTGTTGAACAAATAAACTCTCTTACATCCTTCGGAAGTGAGACTGCAAGGAGATCGTGAAAACTATCCTTTGTCACATGTAGGAGGCGGTCCAAGATATACAAGAAGCTTAAGATCTCTCTATCAGAGGTGACCGGGATGCCATTTTTCCTAGGCGAGATGGTGGGTACCAGCTTCACCTCACCTCCTTTTCCTGGAGCCCTCGACAAATATGTGTCATCGCACGGATGGGGACCCACCAGCCCCGATGGACACCATAAAGACATGACTGCACGGGGGATACGATCTGGTTACTACAATAAATGTGTCAACTAGTGACCTTTTCTTAATGACCATGGATTTTTTGGTCATAGAACTATGACCATTGCGAACCAAATGGTCGTAGGCTATTTAGGAGGGTCCAAACCTTGAAAACAATGACCTTTGATGTCAGAAAGATCATAACTTGATTACACCAATAGGTCATAATATAGATATCACTCATCTATGACCTTAATTTTAGACGACTACGACCAATTTAAATGGTTGTTTTTGGTAATACATGAGTCGTTGAAACGAGTAGACTGCCAACTAACCAGTTTCACCTACATGTCATGTCCATGTGTCAATTTTTGCCTACATATTATATCCATGTGTCAATTTTTGTCCACGGGTTATGTCCAGGTCAGTATGATATGCGTGACCCACGTATCCATGCTAACCAGGAAGAACAATCGGACTGACACGTAGGCCCCGCGCGGGACCCATCCAGTCCCGCTTGTCAGCCTCGTAAGGAATTAATCCCAAAAAGAAAAGGCAGCAGGACTCGAACCCATGCCCTCGCCTCCAACCTTCCTTCCTTCCTCATGATTCTAACCACTACACCACTGCACGATTCATGAAACAAAAGCACACGGGACATATAAGTGGACATACCTTGGTCTGCTGGTCGGCTTGGGTCTCAAGCGGAGGCGACTGCTGACCTGAGGCTCTTTGGGCTATACTAGCGCGCATGTCTTGTTGGGCTAGGCCGGCTGGCTAGCGGGCTAGCCTGGCTGGGCGCCTCCCTTTTTCTCTTTATTTTTTCTAAATTCCTTTTTATCTTTTTATTCATAACTCTAAATTGAGTCAAATAAAATTTATAAAATTCATAAAATTCCATAGAATATATTTAGGACATTATGGAACACTTTTACTTTCTAGGGAAAATATAATGACATATTTTTAATATAAAACCTTAATAGGTGTAAATAGAGATTTTTGAATCATGGTTTTGACAATTGGATTTGAAATTGAAATTTTTCGTTGATCTTTCCAAATTTTCTATGGATTTATGATGAAACAATATATTGTGAACCTACAAATGATTCTTTTTAAAACTCATGAGCATTAGATCATGTACCTATAGTTCAAATCGGACCTACTTTCTACATATTTGGCACGAATTTGTCTTTTAGCGAGGGGTGAACGAAAACGTTTGAGATACCCCAGTTGGTACATTCTCTAAGTAAGGTGGTATATTATTTTTGAAAAATGGGTGGTGCCATTTTGAAACATTCATTTGGTGGTTGCTTCATAAAACACCCCTTTTTTGGCGTTCCTAAAATGGAAAATGCATTTTCTGTGCGACAAAAAGGAAAACTTTCTCCTGCAACATTGTTCGCCATCCCAAGATGCACATGCGTGCATAATATGGGCACATTATTACAAACTATGCCGCGATTCTGGCCATAACATTGGTCGTTTGACCTAAAAGCCATGAAACGTCGAACATGATAGATCATTGTGAAGGTTTTTTCGAGATGCAATTGATATACCAAGTTTGGTATTTTTTCTGGTAACTATGTCACATAATATGACATCACGCGAAGAATTTACATTGTTTGGACCGTTTTTGAATTGCTTATGCATGTTTCAAACTATGGTCAAAACGGCGAGCATGAAGGTTCTTAGCTAGGGGCCAAGTCTCGCTAATCTTTTAGTGGATCTCTGGTAAAATAGCATATTGTGAATCTAAAATGACTTTTGCAAAAAATCAGGAGCATTAGATCTTGTACCTGTAGTTCAAATCAGACCCACTTCCAGACATGTGTCTTTCTCGTGAGGGATGGACAGAAAGATTTTTAGATACCCTAGTTGGGAAATTTTCCAAGTAAGGTGGTCTATTATTTTGAAAAATGGGGTGGTGCCATTTTGAAACTTTCATTTGGTGGTTTCTTCACAAAATGCCCTGTTTTTGGCATTCCGAAATTGGAAAATGCATTTTCTATGTGATGAAAAGGAAAACTTCCTCTTGTAACATTGTTCGCTATCCCAAGATACACATGCATGCACAATATGGGCACACTATGACAAACTATGCCACGATTCTGGCCATAACATTGGTCGTTTGGCCCAAAAACCATGAAATCTCGAACTTGATCACTCACTTGGAGAAGGACTTTTCGAGATGCAATCAATATACCATGTTTGATATTTTCCTTGCAATTATGTCACATAATATGACAACACGCGAAGTTTTTACATAGTTCGGACCGTTTTGAATTTTGTACGCCCGTTTCTAACTATGATCAAAACAACGCACATGAAGATTCTTATCTAGGGACCGAGCATCGCTAAAATTGCATTGGATCTTTAAAGAAACATCATATTATGAGTCTAAAATTGATTTTTTGCAAAAAATCATGAGTATTAGATCATTTATCTGTAGTTCAAACCGGACCCACTTCCTGCTGATTTGGTAGGAATTTGTGTTTTTCACGAGGTGAACGGAAAGGGTTAGGATACCCCGGTTGGGACATAGTCCATGCAATGTGGTCTCGTATTTTTTAAAATCGTGTGGTAGAATTTTGAAACTTACGCACATAATACATAATTGTTGGAACTATAAAATAGAAAATAAACCAGAACCGATGGAGCATCACGGAATGGACGGAAGATACTAAGACCAGAGTCTGTTGACGCAGATCGATGACACAGATAGTTGCGGCGAGCCTGCATGCACCAAACCACACACCCGAACCCTAGATTGACACCCCTGCCGCCGCCATCTATCCTCGATTCCTCCCGAGCTCCTCCTACCATCGCCGTGTCCTGGCTTACCTCCACCTCCATCTCTCCTCGATTCCCCCTCACCTTCGTACTTGCTCTCCTCCGCTGCTAGACCCACCGACGAGATCCTCCGCGTGAGGACGCAACCCTCCTCCCATTTCCTACAACTCCTCCTGTGGCCTAGATCCCGTCCAACTCCGGCAAGTCCCTGCCCTATCGACCGTCTCTATGCAACCCTCCCCTCCTCCTATTTATATTCCACCTCGTGGAACCACAAACCTGCTCCTCCAACACAAACCCTAGTACTGCATCTCAGCTGTTCAGAGAGGAGATGGAGGTCCATGGTGATGGAGGATCCGTCCACTGGGCCGATCGACATTTTCAAGACCAGGCTGCAGCTAGACCGCACGGGGCCTACCACAACATCACGCACTGCGGTGCCACCGTCGCACGCGTCGAGGGCGTGTCGATGCTCTGGAAGGTCCTCATGCCTTTCGCCACGCACCTCGCGCTCGAGTAAGCGCTCCGCCTCGACTCTAATGCCATGCTGCATTCCATCTTCAAGGATCCCCACCACTGGCAAGGTCTCCGCGCAGGGCGGGCTCATGTCCGGGTTTGGCACCGACATCCTCAAGGCGCTCATCATCGTAAGATTGCATATACATCTGTTCGTGTTACTTTCTTCTATGTTTTACCAATAAAATACTTGTATGAAATGATGCATGGAGTCAACAGTATACTCATACTGTTATGCTTTCAAGTTTAAAATACTTGTTATGCAAATCTTACCGACTTTTACATTTGTTCACAATTCAGTAATGGTCCAGCAATTCTGTTTCACTGAAACCATCAGTTTCCACTGGCCACCGATGGAAATCATCAGTATGTAGTTGTACCTTGCCTAGTATGTATATGTACCTTGCCTTGCGGTTGTTCAGTATGCTCTCTAGTACATTTTCTTTACCCCTACTAAGTTTCCTATGCTAGATTAGTTATAGTAATCTTGCTTCCCCGATACTTTTTCACTTGGTCACTTGGATGTATTGATTCTCTGTTATTCACAAGTGAACCCATAGTTTTCACTACTGAGCTTACTGCAGTTATGATGTTAGTAACCAGTGGTGGAGATAGTTGCACTCTCTATGTTTAAGTGATACTGTTGCTAGTCTACAAGTTTAGGCTGCTGTATTGTTTGGTTGCTCCATTTAGTTGGATAAAAACATGTCTTCTATATTAATTAATTACTTGGCAGGGATGGTCTGAATTTCTTTCGTGTCTCAGGGATGGCATCTAGTAGTAGTTTCGTGCCTCTGACGGACACGACGAAGCCTAGGATGACCGGCAGCTGGCGCCATAGGATGAGCATCCTTGTTGAGCATACTTCACTCGTCTACACCACTCTAAAATGATATGCATTCTTTTGTCTTTTATCAAATTGTAGTTATGTTACATGACTATCATACTTGCTTTGTAGTCGAGTTAGGAGCCTAGAAATTGATGAAGTAGGATGTTATGTCACCAGTTTATCTGAATTGTTCATGCGTTTATTTTTCCTCTTACTCGATCTGTTTTATGGACCTGAGTGGTGATGTAGTAACTAATTTCATATCTCACAAATACCCATCTATAGAAAGGTAATTTTAATCCATTACTATGGTTTCTCTTTGAACAATGCTTGTTTTTGAGCTACTACCACTTTGATTTGTTGTTGGCATGTAGTTTACCTATTGCATTACATTGCTGGACCTATCGATTACCAATTCTAGTTTCTATGATGCAATCTCAGTTTAGTGTTTCTGGTTTATATAGGGGCACATTATTGTTGTTTAGTATGTTGTCTCTCTTTGGCAGTAAGCGATTGAAATTAAGACCCCCACCAAATAGTAATCCAGTAACATCTTTTAGCATAACAACCTGAAACATGAGCTCGGTTAATCTTGTATACCAGTTCATCAAATATGGGCTACATGTTTTAGCATGTATTATAAATGCCTTGTTTATACATAGTTTTGAAGCTTTCAATAATATCGTGTTGTATCCTGAGGCTTACCTATTCTTACTAATGTCGCAAATTGTGCATGCAAGAGGGAAGAAGGTTGGAAAACTTCATTTGATCGGGCTTAGTGGTGTGGGTGTTGACAGGTCTCACAAATATTAGGATATGGTGCATGCATTCATGTCTAAGGTCGCAGTCCCATACATTGAGCGACCTAAGGCCATGTTCATTGAGCGACCTAAGGCTTAGTACAAGACTCGATAGGTTAGTGTGGACAGAGAAGGTTGTTTATTAATTGTGTTGTGTCCAAGGAAATTTCGAGTGTAATCATTTGACTAGCAATATTCTGCTCGAGTGGTGGTTCATGTACTATTGCCTCTTTGCCTCTACTTTTATTCCAGTTGTGTTTTATCTATGCCAAGCTTTATATGCATCGGGTCTGAGAACCATCAGTTAAGACTTGCATGGCTACTGCCTTATTTCTTTGCTAAGGTTTCTATTGCTTGGATGGATTCCAAGGAGGCTAGGTATGTTCCTTGCTGAAGATAATGTCAAACTCAGACAGTGTATTTGAGTTGATGTTCATACTACTTTAATTTTTCTTTTTATAGGAGGCTTGGAGGAAAGAAAGAATCTGGCCAGCTTTGATTTGGTGGTTGAGAGAGGCTATTTCGTGCTCCCTTGTATGAACCTAAACGTTCGTTATAGTACTTTTAGTATTTCTTACTACGAGGGTTATCATAGTTGGGAGAATTGCACTTCTAAGTTTTAGACCTACAGTGACCTGTAGCTTATGTGGAATAGCTACGTCCTGTAGCTATATTTTTGTTATATTTTCGGTGTTGAACACTTGATATTATTATTAATCATTGCAATCTACTGTCTTTGGCTATTGTATTTGAAATAAAGTGTGTTTATAAGCTTTGTTGTATGAAAAAAATTATTGTTAACTCACCTGATGAGACTGTACGTGTGGGTTATGGGACACATTTAAAATGAAAAAATGAAAAAGAAATGACTAGTGGGACTAGCTCATTGACTTGACATGTAGGCCTGATGTTGACCTGACAAGTGGGATCAACAAATTGACCGATGTTAACCTGACCAGTGGGACCAACAAATTGACCTAACAAGTGGGTCCTAGTGATCTACCTGACAAGTGGGTCCCATTTGACTAGTAGGACCAACTAAAAAAACAAAATAGGCAATGGTCCAAGAATATGTCCCATGTTATTGGGCCTGACCTAGTAAGAAGGCCATCATGGACTGGGCTACATTCTTGCCACGTAGGCTTGCCACGTATGACGATTTGACGTGGACATGGCAGATTAACCATGACCATAATTTTGGTCATGGACTCTATGACCTTCTATTTGGGTCATGATTGTCCATGACTAATTCAAAAAAGATTGTCAGTTGTCTATAGTGACCCTCGGTATGTGACCTACTACTTTTGGTCATAGAAAGATCATAGATGGATTACTATAATCTTTTTGTGACCAATATTTGGGGTCACCAGTTAGCACACTCCTTGTAGTGGGTGTTGTCACCATGGCCATGCCTCGACCAAGGGTATGATTCCTAAAATAACCCCAGTCATGCCTTCAATTATCCATGTGATTATGAGCTAGCTACTCCCTGTTATCGTGTTCATAGCACTAGTCTGGGTGATAATGCTCCAAACATATTTGAATTACCAATTTTTGATGGGGAAGACCCAAAATGGTTGAAGAAAAGTTGTGAAACATACTTTAAATTTTTTCATACTAATCATTACACTTGGAAG
Source organism: Avena sativa (assembly GCA_916181665.1). Classification (NCBI taxonomy): domain Eukaryota; kingdom Viridiplantae; phylum Streptophyta; class Magnoliopsida; order Poales; family Poaceae; genus Avena; species Avena sativa. The sequence goes on from OV702287.1 coordinate 350,804,426, forward strand.
GATTATGCATAATGGATATCACCATAGCATATCCTTATTATAGCTAACCCGAGTGGCCCACAAATGGTAGCATGGCCTATGTCCTGCTGGGTGGCCCGGTTAGAGGAATCCAGATGGGTGGCCCATGCTGGAATAGCAGGAAGGCTATCATACCGACATAGATGAAGCCAGATCCTTGGAGTACAAGACACAAAGACTAGTTAATGTCTCTGTAACCTGCCTAGTATGGACTTTACCTTATAACCCTAGATTTTGATGCCTTTATAAGTCAGACCTACGTGAGCCTTTAGGCAAGATAACTTTCACAATGGAAAATCTCACATAGCAAATCCTATAATCTCTGTAACCCGGCGTATTTCCATTATAGTGATTGGAAGCTGGAGTAGGATTACACCACCATCGTGGGATCTAAACCTAGGTAAGTTGTGTTACCTCGTACCTGGCAACTCACCACCTTACCCCACGTCTCTATAAACATGTTGTGAGGAACCCCTGATGGCGTACTCATCAACAATACCATGACAATTGGTGCCCACCGTGGGGCAAGAGGTGCTTCGAGATCTACAATAGATGTGGACCAATATCTTTGTCAAAATTCGTGATACCATCTCGATTGGGCGCATTCTTTTCTCTACAACTGTTCTGATCATCCCTCTGACAAGTTCTGGATCCTGTCGAAGAAAAATCCTACCTGCTGTACTATCATCCCAATTGGATACATCCACATCTTCATCGGCAAAACCGGAGTGGGATCCAAATCCTAGGAAGCTACTCAAGCATCAAGGCCCGCACATACCACCTATGGTATGGATATGGTTGTGGAAGAATGATCAGGCATATATATCTCTTTGGAGTTTGTCGGCTTGGATCTAGAAAATGCAAGGCCCACCCAATCCGCCCATGTGCAGGATAATAAAGGTGGATGACCAAAGCGGATCCGCTTGGCTATCCCATGTCTTGGAGAAGCAGAGGTGACACATTGTCGGTGTCCTTAGTGTCTTATATCTATCACGTTGTGTACAAAAGCCAGATGAAACCCCTAGTGAGTACCTATCTAGGTGGCTTAG